>OX276336.1:57079337-67079337 GCA_946251815.1 Dasysyrphus albostriatus | reverse complement strand
GAGAAATCGTGAGGAATTCACTTAAACATCAGATAGATCAGGTGTATGTATGCATGTAAGCGTTCGACAGAAACTAGTCGATCATTATCGATTTAAATTGATTGTATCATAATTAAATTAGTAAGTAAAATTTTGTAATGTTTAAAGTTCCGCTTATTTAAATTCCCAAATATATATTTTTATTAGGTTCACAAAGTTTACCAGCGATTAGCTTCTAAAAGCTTAGATAAAGTTCAATGAACTTAATATAAACTAATCATTGCCACCCTGTCCCTAAAATAATCTCTTCTATAAAATCAATACAAAAAAATTATGTGAAAAATCAATAACATTGGAAGAAACGTTTCAACTTGATGAAGTATAATGTTATGAAAACTATGGGTTGGAATTCTGTCTATTCAACAAAATTTGGGTCACTTATATGGTCTTTCGCAAGTCTGATTACCTGCATAATAACCTAGTTTTTGCAAGTTCATTAGGAACCATTTACAGTTTTGAATCAAACCAGATTCTATTAGCTACAATCGTACAAAGCATTTTTTCTCAGAGTTAATGTGCTAATGTTTATTGATTAAAGTTGTGAGAATCACAAACACAAATATGTTGAGAAATCATCATTCAAATCAGCAAATGGCAAAAAAACATTATCTCTTTATAGCCCAATTAATTTGGTTTTTCTTAACATTTTTTAAAATAATTGAAGCAATAAATAGTACTAATATAATTTTTTAAACTGCAAAAAATGGGTAAATAAAATGTAATAGGTTGTCATTTAAACTGATGGAATAAACACGTTGAGTCTTTTAAATTGAATAACCCGCATCTCATATTCCTTTTGAATTATTGTGGTTGTATTTATATCACAGCACTGTTTTACTGCAGTCCCGCTATGCTTCGATGATCCCCATCAATTGTCTTGTAATATTTTCTTGACCCTTTTGATAAAATTGAATCAAAATTGAATAATCGAATTCAAAATTTGTTACATATAAGGCTTAAAAGCAAACATAATTATTTAACACAATTTCTGTTTTAATATACTACGTTATTAAGCGTTTTAAAAATAACCTACAAATTTGTGATTTAAAGTGGCCCACCTTCCCAACAGTAAAACATCGTACGACATTGAAAAGATTATAGCGTGTACTTCTTTATTTTATTATAAGACTTTTAAGAACGCAACGATGGAGTTACTTGTGTTTTAGTCTCCATGTTGTGTGTATATATTTGAATGATTTTTTAAAATAAAAAATAAAAAGGAACATTTTTAGGAATAAAAACACATTTACCTAATTATTAATTTTACTAAGCGACGCGTTTGAGGTTATGCATCCATCTTCGGGCTCTTTTTTTTTTAAAGTCAACTTAAAAAGCCGGAAGATTGATGGATTATCCGAATCGCGTCGCTTAGTAAGAATAATAATTAAATATTGTGATAAAATAACTTATTCAAATACATAAATAAAAAAATTTAAGTTTTATTTCTAAAAATGTTCCTTTTTTATTTTTTGTTTTTAAAATTATGGCTTATTCCTTAATAATTTGCCATTAATTAGCTGTGACAGTTTCAATTTGGTTGAGTTCAGTTTTTCCCTTTTCTATATTTATCATATATCCACATCTTTGTAAAGCGTTTCACACTTGCATCTTCGCCTCCATCAACACTCCTCACTTTTTAGTTATAGAGCTTTAAGTGTTAATTCATTTTTTTTTTCACAGCCGAACCTATAGATAGATAAAGCAAGATTGAGTTGTCCTTGTGAAAAACATTCGTCCCTTAAGTCTATTCCAATTTGTTTTTAAGGTTTGTCCTTGGGATTTAACCTTTTTTTTCCGGCTCCTGCAATCATAGCATTTTTTCGCAGTTGCTACATATCTGGATCGTCTAAAATTCCAGAAACAGCTAGATTCATTACGAAATTTACAGAATAGTACTTGCTACTCTGTAAAGTGGCTTTCACATGAGCTGCAACCTGCCAATTATTTTTTTTAGGCAATTCCAAGTGAATAAACGATCCTGTCTATTTTAAATTGTAAAATTTAGCATATTTATGTTTTCCACGCGAAATACAAGAAATTTTATACGGACTGTCAAGCACTTATTCGCAGTTTACAACATCAGGACGCATTCCACAAATTTACGAATGAAAAATTCGCTCCAATTTAACCTCATCCATTTCACTGGTTTATTTTTTGTTTGACAATTCGCGTCCATCAACGACCATTCATGTGAAAGAAATGTCGAAATTCGCAACCGTTCGCAATTCGCAGCTCATATAAAAGTACATATGATTTATATGATTGTTTTCGATATAGATGGATTTAATTTTTAGTGGACTATAGGGCCTATTGCCCACTAAAAATTAAATCTATCTATGTGAATTTAGTAGAATAGAAAGCGTTTTTGCAACGGCGAATAACTGAATTTTGTACAGGACAAAAAAAAGTATAAAATTGCAAAACAAATTATAATTTTATGATCAATAAATCTTGCATAGTATTAAACAATGTTTTTTTTTAGGTATAACCATGAGTTTTTCTTCCTTTCCAACTCATTATGCTACAAATATAACAACAAATCCAGTGGGTCAATTTACGACTTCTAAGTTCACACCTAACATACCTCAGGTAAATTAATTATCATACTTATGATTATGTATATAGATATTAAACAGATTTGCTGAAAAAATCTATTTAATGAAAATATAAAATTTTTTCCATAGTTCATTTCAGCGCCCGATGGAAGTCTACACTATGTACGTAATGAAGGTAACACCTTCGTTGCTCCGAATATTCCTCAACAAGGAACAACAAATGAACAAATACAACCACTGCTTACAATTCCTATCACAGTACCTGGAGCCAAACCTGGTGATGCTCAACAAATAGTACATATTCAAGTTCTTAATCCGAACATCAATATTACTCCGGTTCACCAGGTGCCATCAAAATATCAAATGGGACCGATGCAATTACCAGTACAAAACCAACAGCCTGGAGGTACTACAGTTCTCACTGTAGCTTACAGTCCTCAAGACAATAAATTTTTAACAAATCATGCGTTTCCGGAAAACATGACAGTAGTGGCAGCTGTACAACCGCAAGATTTACATCTTTTGGCACAAGCTCAAATAGCACAAGCACCTACCAATAAACAAATGTCCTTGGACCAACCTGCCCTACACTCGAACGAGCAATACAGGTAATTAAAATTATATCACAAAATAAAACTGAACATGATCAAAAAACTCAGTTTTTTTGAAAAAAAAAAACATTCAATGTGAACTTTATCAAAGATATAAAACTATATTTGATGTTCGCGAATTAATGGAAAGTAATTAAAAACATTATTTTCCAATTCCAATCTTATTCCTTTTCATGTTGTAGTCAACGTGTTTTATTACAATTCAGTTCAAAGCGATTTTATGTTTCTTAAGGTGTTAAATAAGCAGTCATTTATTTTCTCCAATTTTAAAATGATTTCCAACCCAAAAAAAGTCGATTTTTGATCCTTTAAACGGTTGGGCAATTTTAATAAATTATAAGATAAAGGGGAATCTCTTCTTCCCAGTACCTTCTAGCTTCTATACGCTAGGGCAGAGTAAAGTTCAGTTAGATCCGTTTAGTATCTAGCGTTCTAAATTGAGAAGCTTGAAAGAATGAATTTTATGTTGTATCTCTACGTTTCCAGGAGAATTGTGTTTTTTCCAAAATATTAAAAATATTTTCCTTTCCTCTTAATTTTCATAACAAATTGTTTCGGTTTTATTTCTGTGGTACTACATTGTCTTAGAACGTTCGCTTTGCCCACTCGAAACGCCTAATGTCCTTGTCAATATCTCGATCAATTTAACACTTATAAAATACGTGCGCATCAATATGTCAATTTTTTTATTAACCATCACCCAGTTATAAAGCTCGCTAAGTAAATTAACAGATGATAGAACTAAGTGTTAAATTCTGATAAAACATAACGAGATTTTATAATCTGTATGTGTTCGGCAAGTGCCACGACATAAAGAGGATATTTTTTATTTAGAGATAAAGTAAGAAAATTATCAGGGATCGAAAATTTTGACTTGATTCAATATGGCTTATTTACGAGAAGTATCTCGAATGGCATTGGAGAGTTTCCATTGAACGATGCCGGTTTAACGCTTCAAGTTCCTTAGTGTACATACTGTGAGCGTCAAAAAAAGTGTACAGCTTTGAACTGCCTTTTTGTAACTCTCTATTGAAGCAAATAGATTGGATCTTTTAGTAAAAGACTCATCTTTTTTTAAAGCGAAACATTGCCATGTAGCTAAATATTTACGGAAAAATCGAAAGTGAAAACTTCTTAATGCCAAGAAATATAAAAATTAGAGTTCATTATTCTGGGATTTTTGGTTCAAGACAGCCATCAAAAATATAGCAACTGAAAAACACAGAATCTAGCAAGTTTCTGGCAAAAAGCACGAAAGAGGTTTTGGTAATGGTCTGGGGATTAATGGCGTCTTCTGGAGTTGGAAATCTCTTCTTTATTGTTTATTGACAGTGCGGTGAGCATTGAAGATTAGTTTAATATTTTAAGAGACAATTTGTGGTGTAGTATTGCGAAACTAGGGGTTAACTGATCCAAAAAGATTAAGACATCAACCACATGGAAATTTGTCGAGGAATGGTTACTCCTTGGTACTTTTAAGCAACAAGAAGACCTTCCACGATCTCCAGGCCTAGACCTAATCGAGCATTTGTGAGATTATTTGGATAAGCAGATCCAAAAGAGGAACATATTAAGCAAAGAAGTACAAAACTCAAATTTATTTGAAGAGTGACGAAAAGTCCCTGCCGAATTGACAAGGAAGCTAGTAGAGTCAATCTCCAGACGCACAGATGCTGTCCTAGGGGCGAAAGAGAAGCAGACGAAGTATTGGTTTTATGTATATTGTTCGCTTTAATTGAATAATGTACACGTTTTTGACGCCATAAAAATTAAGTATTTCTAGTTATTTTTTTAATTGATTTTTTACTACAATATTACTTTTTAAGTTTTATATGCCAATTCCTTGACAATAAACCGCTTTAAAAATAAGATATGTCTTTTACTAAAAGATCGAATCTATCTGCTTCAATAGAGAGTTACAAAAATGCAGTTAAAAGCTGTACGCCCACTGTACATTTTTCTTGATTTAGAGTTTAAATCGGTTAAGTAAGCTGTTAACAGTCTGCTTAACTCCACCTCCGCAACCACTTTATATTATAAAATAATATCCTTTATCAAAAATGTTTTAAATTAATTTTTTTTTAATAATAATAATACTTTTGATTTCAGTGAAAGTATCACTATTAAACAAGAACCAACAAACGAATGGGAAAATGTTACAGTTGCGACAACAAATCAAAATAACAATGCAAACTTTCAACATCAACAAAATTGTACTACACAATCTTCATCTGGGCCTTTGAATTTACAGCCGTATTTAAAATTTAACTCGACCCCAATCAAAGTAATTATATAAACATAATTTTGATTTTAGAAAATCTAATTGAATTATTTTGATTTAAAATAGTTTGAAGCTGTTGAACAGGCACCCGAAGAACCAGTGAAGCCCAAGAGAAAAAGAAAAACTAAAAAAAAGCCACCAAAAGAAAAAACACCAAAACCTGGGCAGGTCTTAATTGCAAAAGCATCCGATGGAACAACATTATTTTGTTGCCCTGAGTGCCAAATGGCTTATCCAGAAAAGGAAAATCTTGAACAACATTTGACTGAACATAAAATTGAAAGGAGGTTTGTAAATTCTCTATAATTAAGCTTGTTATAAAAATCCACCTATACCTATTTCATCATCATAATTTATATCATTCGACTAAAAATGGGAAAGTTGGTGTAGCTCTTGACGGTTAACTTAAAGGTTTGGATTCGAGCCTCCCTCTTGAAAGCAATTTTTTCTAGATATTTTTCAGTTTATAACAAAAAATGTGATCCGTTTTTTTCTCGAAAATAGAAACAATTTTTGTAGTTTCTATTGTTGGCGAAGAAATCAAAACATTTTAACCGAATTAGATTAATTTTGATAGAAGTTCTTAACTGCCTTAGCCCCACTTGCCCCACACAAAAGGATAGATAATATAAATAGGACTAAGAATAATTTTCCTAGTTTAGAAAAAATAATAAAAACTTTTCATTTTATGTTGCATAGCCGAAAATTAATATATACCTAAGATCATCATTGAAAATTAAACAATTTCCAAAGCGTTGACTTGCTATTTGTTAGAAATTTAAAATTAAATTGTGAACTATTAAGAAAATAAATACTTACGCAAAGAGCGATGAAAAAATAACATTTTAAACGCCTATAAATAGAATAGAAAAGTACAACGTGTGCTGTTGTGATATTTCTGTAGCTTGGCTCATGTCCATTTTGTTTTCTCAATTTTGACTTAAACGCACTTTTTGACTCAGGGGAAGATATTCTACGACTGCTATAATGGTCAATTTGCTTCAATTTTTTCTTAACAAAGTACCGATGGTTATAGAAAGTTTAATTTTCAAAAGAAATAAACATTTTTAGACATTTTAAGCAAAATATTCTGCTTCTCAAAAAATTACAAATTACACTGGCCCTTTTAGAACCAAAGTTCAGATTTATTTTGCTTTGTAACTTAGGTGTAACAAATTTCTAAACATTCAGGTTTTTTGTAAGTTTTTGTTCCCCAACAGAATAATGATCATGTTTAATTTCGTCTAAAATTTGTGCTTGAGTAAATAGAATTCGCTTTTTAAACGTATACATAAACATTTCTTAACAAAATGTCAGAAAAATTCGTTTTCAACAAATTTAACAATTCCATTAAGGGTTGATGATATCTTTGCCTTTTCCAATTATTTGTTTGTGTATTTTGTAGTAATAAACAGAATTCAAGAGAATTTTGAGTTGAAATTTAGTTCCGAATCTTTTTATTCGTTTAAATATTCTCTATGATCCCGAGCACGCTGCTTCCAGTCTTTGTAGTATCCGCTATTCCTTGGTATATAAACCGGAGGTTCGGTCTTCTTTTTTCTCTCGAACATGGGGGCCGGGATTCAAAGACTTTCTTGGCTGTAGCATTATTGTACATTCGTTCGATGTGTCCGATCCAATTTAGTCGACGTGTTTTGATTTTGATTCTCCTCCAGTCGCCCTCCTCGCACACAGTACCAAATATCCACCGAAAAAATTTCTTTCGAAGGAGCCCAGTATCAGCTCACCTTTTTTACTTATCGCCCAACATTCAGCGCCATAAAACAGGATTAGCAGTATAACGGTTTTATAGCACATCATTCATCATTCGTTTGAGGATTTTTTAACATGTCTGCTCCGCCGGAGTAGCATCGGTTTGCTAGACTAAGATGTCGTTCGTGGGATTAATGTTTATTCCGAAGTAGATTAACTCCCTAACTTCTTCCCGCAATAGTGACGTTTTGTCCTAGCCGGTTTGTTTGTTGATAGCATGTATTTGGCCTCCGTTCCGGTTTAAAGACCAGCAGGTATTTTATAAAACTTCCGAAATACAGGGTGGCGCACCAATTGTGCTACAATAAGAAATTCAAATAACTTTTTTTTTTTAATCGATGTATTTCATTTATTTTTTTTTTATTGGTTAGAAAATTAAATTTTATTTTAAATAGTTAGTTGTTTTTAAAGATTATAGACCGCAAATGACCTCCACGCTCTCCCACGCATATGCGGCACCTGATCAAAAAATTATTCATTGCGGCCTGAAGAGTTGAAGTTGGGATCGCCTCAATTATTGTCGTTATGGACTGCTTTAATTCAGTTAAATTCCTGGGCTTCGTTTTATACACCTCTTGCTTGACATAACCCCATAAAAAGAAGTCTGGTGCAGTCAGGTCAGGTGACCTTGGGGGCCAGCGAAGAGTGGAGTTCCTAGAAATTAATTTGTTTGCGAATTTTTTGTTTAGCTCCGCCATAACTGGTCTGGCTATATGTGCAGTTGCTCCATCTTGCTGAAACCAAACGCTGTTGAATGGTATACGTCTTCGGCGCAGTTCTGGGTAAAAAAACTCCTTCAACATCTTTAAATAACGGTCCCCATTGACAGTAACGGTTACACCGTTTTCTTCAAAGAAGTACGGCCCGACAATACACCTTGATGAAACTGCGCACCACACAGTGACTCGTTCTGGGTGCAGTTCCGTCTCATGGAGCATTTCTGGATTAGACTCATTCCATATACGGCAATTTTGCTTGTTTACATTGCCGTTAAGATCAAAATGGGCCTCATAAGACATGAACAAACAATTGATCAATGTGTTGTCTTCTTCGGCCATTGATATCATTTTTTGGCAAAATTCCAGGCGAACAGGCAAATCCTGAGGGTTTAACTTGCTAGTAATTTGGACTTTGTACGGAAACAAGCACGATTCGTGCGCCACCCTGTACTAAAAAAACTGATTTTCCAACCGTTAAAGCTACAAATTATTGGTTTGAGCAACAAATTAGTGTGAAAAAAGCTACAAACTTTTGCAAAAAAAAATTGAAAATCAGTTTTTTTTAGTATTTCGCTGGCCTTTTTCTGAGCCTGTGGTGGCTAACCGGAAATGCACTTTCTTAAACTTAAATTATTAATAACAAATTATTCATAAAAAATATTAAATTAGTTTTTGAGCAACAAATTAGCATTTAAAAAGCTACAATTTTGGGCTTTAACAGAATTATGATTTTGGATTTTCGTCCGCTAACTTCAGTCTTATTTTAGCAGAATTTTGAATACATGAAAAACCGTTACAGCTACAAAGTGGGGTTTTGGGCAACAAATTAGGATTTAATTAGCTACAAGTTCAGGTTATAATTAAAAGGGAAAATTTTAATTATTTTAGATTTTTACCGCTAACTTCTTGTTTTAGACTTGTTTTAGCGGAAAATTGAATAACTCGAAAAGTACTCGAGCTAAAAATTTTTGGTTTGAGCAACAAATTAGCATTTAATTAGCTTCAAATTCAGATATAAAAATTTTTTGATTCCGCCATAAAGTGTCCGCCAAGATAAGGGACGTCAATTTGCTTATAATGGTAATTTTGTCGATTTTGTTTTTACAAAATACATTCGCATGAAGGTTAGAAAAGGTTTAACCTTTAATAACTACTAGTATTTAATTAAATTCAAAGTCTAAAAGAAACATAAATGCTTCTAATATTCATGATTTTGTGCGTAAAACAAGTTTAACTTTCGGTGGCAAAAGCGACTAAGACATGCGAATTTTCAAGCCCATATTACTTTCAAGTCCCTAACCAATGAACGCATGAATGAATTTAACATTAAGTGAATTATGACTTCATTTTATTTTTTCAATTGTGCATAAGACTGGTAACGTTAAAAATTTGTTGCTTCACAAAGACTTTTTTACCGATTTATCTTCATTTTCATATCAAATTCACGGATTATTCCTGTTTATTGATTAAGTAAGAGAGTAATTAAGTAATATTTTGTTTTTCAGATATATTTGCGACATTTGTGGAGCTGGTTTGAAACGCAAAGAGCACTTGGAAAGGCATAAATCTGGCCATAATCCCGACCGACCATATATATGCAGTATTTGTGCAAAAGGCTTTAAAAGAAAGGAACATTTAAATTTACATTTTGTAATACATAGCGGAGAAAAAAATGAGGTAAATGTTGCCTGGTTAATTTTTGTAATAGATTAGTTTATTGTTTCTCTGGTTTTAAAGATTTGTGGAGAATGCGGGAAAGGTTTCTATAGAAAAGACCATCTGAGGAAACACGCTAATTCACATGCAGCAAAGCGAATAAAAGAAGAACTTAACGCAAAATCCATAAGTTCACTAAGTGATATTGAATTGACAATACAAAACCAAATTAATTCAGTGCCGGAAATTGTCAGTGAGAATAATAATTGTTCAATCTCAATATCGTTGGATGTAAATATGTCTGACAAACAAACAGATACGCAAACAATGTCTTTGTCGCATTAGTTTACAAAAAAAAAAAGAAAATGATTATCTTCTTGTTTTATACCTATGTAATAAAATACGGTTTGGGATCATTGTAATTTTAAAATTAAAGAACAATAATATATTTATTTTTATTAGGAGCAATTTATACAGTAAACGAACATAAACAAACAGAAAACGTTATTAATTACGCTTGAGTGTTATAATTTTAAGCAATATAAACAAATTATTGTTAAATTTTCGGGTCAAGCAATCAAATAGCTGATCTGAGAAAAACGGTCAAGTATACGAGTGTATCAGTAGTGCTTCCGTATTTTTAAAGCAATTTTAATATAGTTTTATTAATTTTTAACCATTGCTTATTTTTACTAAAATTACATTCCAAAAAGATAACATTATATGTATATATAATGGTCAACACATGCGCAGCTCATAGTTTACAGAAAAATAGGTTTGTTGTTTTATTTTGTTCAGTCCTTAAATTATAAAAAGGTTGTATTTATTGTTAAAACCTTAGAAGTTCTTTTATTTACATTATTGTTTTAAATATGAAATAATTTAAAACTGCACATTCCTCTTGTAAATTTTTTAAACAAAGTTCATGAAGCAATAAAATATTTGTTACATATCTTATTAAATTTTAATTAAACTATTAAATAGTTTGTGTGCCTAAACATTTTGGGTATAATACATGATGATGACAAACAATTGAAAACTATTAGAAATTTTTTTACAAAATGTGGAACAAAAAATAAAACTAAAATAGTATATTTTTCTACTAAATGAATGTATATCTGAATGAATTTATAAATTAAAATAGAATGGATCTGACGAGAGTACGAATAAATTTTTTTAAAAATATTGGATTTATTTTTGAGGCAAGTGGTTAAACTACTAAATTTATCATTGTATAACATGACAAAACTTTTATTTTTCCCTTTTCTAATTTATATTGTTACTGTAGTAGAGAAGTTAAGTATTATTTTATTTATAGTTGTTTTAATAATAAAAGCAATTTGAAGCAAAATCACGATTTTAATTATTTTAATTTTAGATAAATAATTATAATTAATGGTTAATGTTTCATATACATGAGTACATATTTTAAGTAAGGTTTTTTCCACGTGCATCTAGTCTTTTTTGAATGTACTGTTTTTATCTGGTAGGAAAATTATTAAAATAAATAAATTAAAAAAAATTAATTGGTGGCACAACAGCTCGTGGAGAACCAAGGTCTAGTGACTTACAACTCTCAACCATTCCTGTTTGCGTGTTGTTGGCAGGAATGGAGGGGACCTACAATTTTATACCGAGTCCGAACGGCTAATGAGAAGCACTTATTCATGACAAGTATACTCTTGGAGGATTTTTCAGTCCCTCGCAAGAGGCAGTACCTTGGAAAAAAACATTTCTGTTTTTAGGTGGCAGTGGCCGGGAATCGAACCCAACCCTTTGGCGTAGGGCTACGCACCAACCATTATGCCGCGAGGTACTACAGGAAAATTATTAGTAATGGTTTAATGTTGAATTCCTTACAACCATTTCAAATCGATTTTTTTTCTGGTTGCAGGAACACACAAAATCAAATTCTTCGCGGTCGATTGTGTGTGTGCCATTTGACAGTAGCTTTGGTGCAAAAAGTAAACAATCTAGTGCACATATAAATTAATTACAAATATTCAAAAGTGCATCCAGTTTATCACGTCGTTTTGCTAGATTAAAACATATATATTTCGAAGAAAAGTATTTAAATATAGGACGAACACTTTGGAATATTTGTTGTACCCGCCGCAGAATACTTTCAAGTCCAGAGAAATGTCATATCTTGCTAGTGTGTGTGAAATCTATCTGAAATCTTGCTGAAAATGCTAGATTTGTTTTGACAGAACAGAATCGATCTTGTTTAGAAAAAAAGGGTATTAAAGCATTTTGGACGGTTCGAAAAAATGTATGTCAAATGTTTTTTTTTATTATTTTTATGTCTTGCAAAAAAGGGGCTAAACCTGCTAGAGTATCTCGTTTCATAAAAAATGCGCAGAGAATGATTGACAGTTAATGTCTCTAGGTCTGGTTGAATGGTATGTATAAATCATTCATATGTGTTTAGTAGAAACATGATAACTCCATAAAATAATTTAAATAATTGAGTTATAGAAGAAAAGAACACAAGCAAAAAAGAAAAATTTTCTAAAATGTTGGTGCCTGAAGTTGTCCATTCTGAAGTTCTAACTTTCGATGATGCTTCTGAGCATTTTGAGCAAATGATATATAACCAAAATCTGGGTATGAGGGTTTACAGGTGCATCTATCATGATATGAAATACCAAAGTCTGGCAGGTTTCTTTTTTAGTCTTTTGGAGGGGTTGGAGGTTAAAACCCGCCTAGTTTCCTATCTTCATGTTAGAGTCATTAACACTTCAATTCAATTTAAAAAAATAGGGAACAATGCTAAGTAATTTTTCCGAAGTTTAAAGGCTTTTATCTTGATTATAAGATGAATAGACGCCATGATTTTAGCTTTTAATCTAACTTTATCTAACTTTTTTTTCTTTATCTTGACTTTTTTTGTTTCAAATCTCCAAGAAAAGAGAGGATAAGGTTCCTATAAAATGGCAATATCTTAAGTTCTATTAACCAGACCATCAAGACTGAGGTGTTTATGCTTAGGAAAAATGACGAGTATTATATACAATATTTAAAAAAAATAAATTTAAGTAGTTAAAACCCTGACAATTAAAAAGGGAAACTGGCTCTTTTTAACCCCTCGCCCTTCCCTAGGGATGACAAAGAAACCTGCCAGGCTTTGGTATTTGATATCACGATACATGCAATTAAAGGGTGTTTATTTTAGACCTTCGGTTTTCAATCTGGCAAAACTTTTTTCGGAATTGGTCTTTTTGACAGCTGACACTTGATTTATGCTCAGTTTGCACCACGTCAAAGAAATATTTGCAATCAAAGTCAATAATTTTTTTTAATTTTTTACATAAAATCACTGTACAAGAAATTGAATATTAAGAAAAAAGAAACGTATATGTATAAAAATGATTAAAGAATGATTAAGTGTACTTTACACGATAATAGAAATCATATGACCTGTCAATTATTTTTTCTGTATGATTTCTCATATGAGCTTTCATTTCAAGTCAAGTCATACGGTTATCATTTTTTTAATGTTTACACGTCTTTACTTCGCATTTGATTTTCTCTATGGTTATCTGTCAAAACCAAAATAAAAGAAAAAAAAACTCGTAAACAAATACATTCTTGTAAAGCAAAATTACTCTTGGAACTATCCATTGTTGTTTTCATTCAAAATTCTAATTTTTTTTTAGAAATATTTTTATTTTCAATACTCTGAATTCACTATTTTCCATGAAAACAACAATTCCTGTTTGACTTCTCAAATAGAATTAGCTGCAGTTCTAATGTCAAAAAAGTCATATGCTTTTTGCTTTTGAGAAGTCATATGAGATCTATGAGTGTGTTCAGACGGTTTGGTTTGATTTGTTTGGCAGCTCATTTGAGAAATCATATGACTTCTATAATCGTGTAAAGCGGCCTTTAGAAGTAAAAACAGCCTTGGCGCTGTAAGTTTAATTAGTTGTTGGTATCCATCGATTGAAAATAATGCGTCTTAGAAGGGTACAACAGCATCTAACTGATGAGCCCAACTGTTGTACCTGGGCGAAACGCATTTGGATTAAAGGTCGCCAAATCTTTATTATGAATGAAATGCGTGAACTTAAACAACGAAATATTCTTTAAGTACATTGTCATCGAGTACTTAACAAGTTTCAACTGAAATCGAGCCCCTAACACTTCTGTCATATTAAAAGAATAGATTTCTTTATTTCTTAAGAAACATACAACTATTCTTATCTTTCTATCCTTAAATTTTTGGGAAAAGGTTATGTTGATTCAGTGCCGCCATTTACTTAATGTCTTTGTTAAAAATAAATAAAACTTAATTCAAGTTAAAGTTATATATTTCGTTGTGGAAAGCAAAATATCAATTTTTTATTATATAAATATACCAATTGTAAGAATTAATTTGTCGTTTCTTAAAGTTATTGATATATTGTTATCCTTTTAGGAAAAAAAAATTAAGTTTTTGAACTCAGAAAGAATTGTTCTTAATTCGAGTTCTCTGTTGGATGCCTAATTTTATAATTTGGAGTTTCATTTGTGCTTAGAGCAACATACATATTAAATCATGAAACATGAATTTGCGAAAAAACTACAATAAACAAGAGTTACACAAATTTTCATTACTAAATTTTCTTCTTGTTAAAAAGATTTCCCTAACGACACATGCATTTTAAGAAAATCATTTGATAGATAAAAAGATAAATAAATTAATAAATTATGAACATCTACCAAAAACGAAACAAAAAAAGTAACACTTGGGTAACCCTAGGTGTTTGTATTCTGTTTGGTTATTTAACTTCAAACTGACATTCGAACACTTGGCATTTGACATCCAGTACAAAACAGCCACCAGAAATTTCTCGGACCAAATCTGGCAAGTAAGGGAAATTTTTTCCTCTCTCATGAGCGCTCTTTTTGGTCCGAAAAAGTACAAGCTTTCACTTGTGGAACGACTTCGCACTAAGAATGACTAAATCTGGCGGCTTCAAACTGTTTGAAACTCGCTCTGGAACGCACCTAATGAATAGACTTACTCCTGTACAACGTTTGCATATCGTTCAAGTTTGAAAACCACACGTCAAAAAAAAAACACCCTTTGTAAGCCCTCATACTCAGATTTTGGTTATACATCCAATCCCAAAATTTTCTGTCGGCTCTTAGACAATTATGTCATTTTCGATTGGATTTTCGGAATGTTCTACTCCTTTTTGATTCCAATCGAATATGAAAACATCATGTTTTCAAACTTACAAACACAAGCATTTATCACTTTTGACAAGTAGTCCGACGAAAAGTTGTATGTGTATGCGTGCGTTCCAAACTACTCCTTCTTGAAATCGGGAACAGAAAAAGATTCCGAAATCAGTACTCCGAATAGCCAATCGAAGGCTTTTGGAGTAGTTGGAGTGAAAATGGAGTAGGAAAGCAGTACTCCGAACGTCTAATCGAAACGACATAAATGTGCTCAAAATGTAAAATTCAAAGGAACGGTTTTGAATAAAATTATAATGTAGGTTCAAAGCTGACATGAATATTGTTTATCAATAGCAGCGTTTTTTTGCATGTTCATATGGACATTGTCGAAAGAAATGGCATCGGGACATTTCAAATTTGGCTGAATAATTTAAACAACAAACATTTGATATTTCTATACGGATTATCGATAACACAACGACAATAGTAGTCTGGCAATACCGTTTTTATCGGGACGAAAGTTA
This sequence comes from Dasysyrphus albostriatus, assembly GCA_946251815.1. Taxonomy (NCBI): domain Eukaryota; kingdom Metazoa; phylum Arthropoda; class Insecta; order Diptera; family Syrphidae; genus Dasysyrphus; species Dasysyrphus albostriatus. Next base: position 67,064,010 of record OX276336.1, on the reverse strand, counting down.
AATCCACTTAATTATCTGGACATAGCTAACTCTATATGGACATTGTTGTTGTTGTAAATATTTTACGTGTAAATTGCTTTGTTTTGCTGTGTTTTTTTTTCAGACAGAATTTACTTGAGTTGCCAAAAAACACAACTAATATGTCTAGTTTTGAAGCCACAAAAATATTAATGAATGTAAAATTGTTAAATCCATTGTGCAATTGTTGGTCATTTCAAAATTCTAAAAAAAAAAAATTCGTGGTGAAAACAAAAATATTAGAAAAATATTAGTTTCAAATGAAGGTCAGTAAAGAATACGAATAAGGATATTAATTTTTTTTCAGATTTGCGCACAATGCTTTTAAAACTGAGTATGTGCCGTAGTAGTATAAATTTCCCTTTGTATGAAACAAGTCAAAAGTCAGAGCATAGTGCCTAAATCCGAAAAAAATTCTTTTAATGACAAACCATGACAGAGTTATCTCAATACTACTGTACTTAAAATATTTGATATGAAACCTTCATAAACTTAGATTTTGGTGAAATTTTAGATCTTACTATTTTTCATGACTGATATTTTTTTTAAATATAGAAAATCTTGACTCTTCCTTGACAACACTTATGTTTTTATTGTATCGAATATCACGAACGCCAATTGAAATAATGAGGGGATTTCACTATACACCGGTTGTACGAACAGTTTGACAGAAATCCATCGACAAGTGCACCGATTATAGCCCAGTAAGAATAGACATAAAAATGCCAAAGATAAGAAAAAAATTGTAACAGGCTCATTCTTGGTATACACATTGGGGTTGATGTTAGTTATAATCTGAGAAAAGTCCTCAAATATCCGATGACCACTTGGTCAGTTATAAGGCCTCAAAGGTCAAAAATGGTTTTTGGCAAATATCTCGAAAATTCTTATTTTTAGAAAAAAAAATGTTGTAAAAACAAGTAACTGAGGTGATTTCCCATAAAAAAACTTATGTAAAGTTTGTTCGTAACATTAACCGTAAGGAATTTAGATCACAATTTTGAACTTTGACCTCTTTTAAATGACCTAGTGGTCATCAAATTTTTGAGATTATAACTAATAACAATCCTAACGTGTGTACCAAAAATCATGTTACAAATTTTTTCTTTGACAAAATCTTACTGGGCTATGTTGGACACTCGTAAGCTAGTGGCAAATGTAGGGTACGTATCTATAATGAGTGGACTCAAGGTTGTACTATATAACTCGGTTTAACGATTGTATCGTGTATTTCCTGCTTAAAAGCCATCATTGCTTAATAATCATGTAAACCATACACTTCAATCAATTACCAAATAATGTCACCGTTTTCTTCTAAGTGTCTCAAAATTTAAAACAAACTGTAATCAATTTTGCTTTCTGATACCACCAAGCTAGCCTTTATCTGTTCCAACTGAATTTTTAGTTAATGATCAATGCAGTTAGGCGATTTTGCTTATCAAATTTCACAATTTACAAAGGTTACAATTTTAATATAAAAAAAACCATATACGCCCGAGTGTACCCCTCCTTCATGCTATAAAAGGATAATTTCTTTCTTTAATGAGGTTACAAATTAAAAAAAGTTAATTGAAAAACAACGGCAACACTTACAGTATTTTCTTGCAGCATTTTAGAAAGCCAAAAGTTCATTCTATTAGTTTATTTTCGAATTCACTTTTTTTGAAGAACAGTTTTGATAAAAATTGCTTCAAATCAACATTTTGAAAAAAAGAATTAAATTTTTTATTTTTTCATTTTTTTCTTGCCTGAGTCTGTAATAACACTGATATTTTTCACGTGTTATAAGAATCACCCTTAGTCCATTTTTAACTTAACTTAACTAGAAAAAAAGGGAGAACAAGGGGGCTAAATAAAAATTTAAGGAAATTGTATTTCAAAGTTTCGCATGGAATGAGGGCTATCGAAGACTATATCCAATTTAAGGACCACCTTAATGTACATTATGGGTGTCAGAATTTTGTTTTTGTATTCAAAATGGGTATCGTGGATCTTGTGAAGGATTAAGAAAGAAGTAATTTTTATTCTGGGACATTTTCCAAAATTACATTTTAAGACCCCGCGGCCGGTTTTAGGTAAAAAACCACAATTCGAAAAAGTGTTCAGAAAAACCACTTAAACTTGCACCGATTTGTGGTCACAGTTACTTATTTTTGTTTGCTTTCGTAACCTGCTGCTAAGAAAATAGAATAAAAACCTTAAAATATCATAAAATTACTTTTTACCTTTAATCTTCATGAAAGTCCCCAAAAAATCTATCGATTTTGTCAATTTCCCCTTTAGCCCAGGAAATTCAGACAAAAAAATGGCAAAACTACGAAAAAATTCCGACAAAGCTGAGTTTTGGTAGAGAGCTTTGCTTTGACAAATTTCATCGAGTTGCTGAACAAAAACCAAATCACATTCTTTTTCAAGATGGTGGCGTTCCCCTTACCCCCGCCACCCAAAATCTTGGATTTTATTAAGAGGAGTTGTAGCCAAACTCAAATCATAAACAATTTTTAGCCCATCGATTAATTAAATTTTAATAAATTTTTTGACAAAATTTGCTCCACCGTGAAGTTCTTGCATGATTTTCTCAGAATCTATTGCTTTTATGAAAAAAAGTATGTTAATCTTTTTTGTGAAATAAGCTACAATTTGTACCATCACATTTTTTCAAAACAACTTATAGTTTTTGAGAAATTAAAAAAACTTAATTGTACTTCCTTTAACCCCCCCTAAAAATTAAGCCCCGGCCCAAATTTACGGAACTTTTCAGGAAATGATTAAGACGTCAAAACAAAGCTCTCTACCAAAATTCAGCTTTGTCGAAATTTTTTCGAAGTGAAAGTCTAATTTTCCTGGGCTACTTGGGGGTCTTAAATTGAGGAAATATTCGGTTTTGATTTTTAAGAGTTTTGTGCCGAAAGAAGGCTACGTTTGCACTAAAATTTCATTTTACATTTGAGCTTAAATTTTACAGGAATTTTTATTATATAAAAAATTTAGGTGAGGCGCATTGATCTAGGTATTAATTCTTTATTTTATGTTCATTGTGAATCATGATTGAAATCTCGAACTTTAAGTTTCGCACACGAAACCAATTATTGCCCTATAGCCAGGGCAAGTAAAAAGTGTGAATGATGCTACATAATGCTCCACGTAACACTTTGCGTCCTAGTATACTCAACTACTATCCATGTTCATCTTTTAATAACTGTAAATAAAAATAAAAATAAATAAAAAATAGCATATATGTATAAACTTATGATTCAAATAAAGTACATGTCTTCGCATGTATAATAAATGCGAGTCAAGCTTTTGTATGTAATTAAAACCTAGCATCGCTTGGTTAACAATGATAAAACGACACCTAAATCTACTTTCAGCAAACATAGGAAATTATCTTAATTATAAGAATAGGCAAATAAATGAATAGAAACAAAAGTATGAGTCACTAAAATGAAATTTTCCGCAGCCACAAAATCAGCATGAATTTCTCTGCAAAAACCAAGAGTAGCGAGTAGGTACATACATATGATGATGATGAAAGACCGCGAGTATCTCAAGCATTTGATGGGAAGTCATACAAATATTCACATGAATAAACAGCCTTGATATTCATTTGGGAAAGTCATGCAACAAGAAATTAGCAAAGATGACGGCTTATATTACCACAGACCATGAAAACTATAAATTAATAAACCACCACGCTCTCGTTTTTTGGTTTCTTTTTTTTTTTGCAGTGTTAATTAACTCATCTGTATTAAATCGAGAAAAATAAAAAACTGAGGCATATATGTATGTAGGTACATTGTGGCTTTGAGGGTTGCTGATCTCTTTACGAAGTTGAAGAAGCCAACTTTTTTTACATACATTATGTGCATACTGGTATACAGGTAGGTACATACATAAAGATTTAAAACTTATTCCCACTCAAATAATTTTTTTAATTTATGACCGTTGGTAAAAATAGAGAATCAAATATAACTATTTTCACTTTATTTAACGAAAACATCCTTCACAAATTGACTACTACTTTTCCTGATAAATGGTTTCAATGAACCCATGTATAGGCGAAGTGACAAAATAAGTTTCAGTTTCAAGTTCGATTTCATTTTATTGGATGATGGGATCGGTCTAGACAGAAAATACATAGTAGAGTTGAAGAGATATGTTATGGACTATTAAATGAGGAGTGGGTCAAAATTATGAACTTCAAAATTCTGTATGACTAAAATTCTGCTTAAATTTTTATTTCAAAATAGTGTTTGACCAAAATTCTGTATTTCAGAATTCTGTTTTCCAAAAATCGGCTTATGGGTTACCTATTCCGTGCCAACTGTGATTCTTTTGGTCCATATCTTTTTTTATTATTTAATGTAAAATGTTCGTAAATATTTTTGGTTTGAATTGGGTAAATCGCTATTTACTACAATCTACTTAATTTGCTACTTATTCCATATGTCTTGGGAAAGTGTAGTCAAAATGTCAGTACCGTGGCATGTCCGTTCCTTGTTTTTTCTTATGAAATAGTTCATTGAAAAGAAATTTTATTCTTACAAAAAGTGCAGTATTTGCTTTCAAATTTTTTGCAACAAAATAAGTCAAAATACTTATTGCTGAAAAAAATAATAGTGACTGAATGTTGGATTTACTTTTATTTTTGAATTCAAAAGAACTCCCCTAAGCAGCGATGTACTTTTAGTTTCAAGACGTTTGAATTGTGGATTTCTAATTTAATTTTTTTCGTTGCCAATGGAATGCGATTTCATATTGATTTTTTTTTTGCCAATGTATTTGTGTAGTTTCACTTGTATCACATTATTTAAATCAAAAAATAAATCAATTTTTTTCACCCAATGGAATTCAAAAATTGATTTAAATGTTTCAAAAAGCTGACAGATCCAAATCCAAAATAAATTGACTTATTTTACCAATGGAAAACCCCATAAAAGAAGCACTATTGATGCAACAACTAGGATTGCCAGATTTTTCTAGTAGCTTATGGCTTAAATGTAGGGAAATCCCGGGATTTCAGAATTTTGCCCGGGACAAAATAAATACATACAAAGAAAAATCAAAATAAGTAAGTACATATATCAAAATAAATTCTTTTGCTCAATTAAAAGTTCTAATGACTTTAGGTGCTCGAAAATGCGTTTCGCGGATTCCTCCAGATACGATAGTTATAGTTGGGCTCATCAGTTCCTAAGACGCAAAATTTGATCGATGGTAACTGACGCAAACAAAGCAAAGTATTAAGGCCTTTTCGAACCAACCAAATCAACCAAATGTTTGAAACAACAATTGGCAAAAATGTTGCTTTTGTTGTTGTCTTTTCGGTGATGTCGCATCACGTCAGTATGGTTTCTCCAATTTAAGATAAAAGAGCGAGTCTTTAAGAATTAAATTAATTATTTTATTAGTGTAGGATATTTGCTTTTATGTTAACACTAAAGTCCTAGTCAAACAGAGCGTGGTCTTTGTAAATATTTACAAACAAAATTTTGTCTTGCTTTCCCAGTAAAGTATTAACCGTCCCGTTGGACTCTATTTGACTAGTCCTTTGAGGTGCTGAAAGCCTATCCTCTGCTTTGGTTTTTTTAATGTTGCGAATTAAAACTACATTTGAAAAAAGATCTTCTGTTAAGGTGAAGTGAGTGTAACTGCATATAATTCAATTAAAAGTTCAAAGGGCTTGTTTCATAATAAATTACAAACTAATACTATTAGTCGGTGGTGAAATTGCATTTCGAATTCAAGCAGAAGAAACGAACTTTTGTACTTTTCAGATCGTTAATATCACTAAAAGTATTAGGAAGGCCACCCTCGTTAAGAAAAAGAAACTATTAGTGGTTGTTCTTGTCAGTTTTTGTAAACTTGTACTTTCAACAAATGATATTAGCTCTATTATGAAATAGGGCCCTGATCAACTTTACTTTTCTCGCTGCTTGTTTATGAAATTTGTTGGAATTAACACTAGAATAGCTTATTTTCAACTTAAATAAGTGAAATTGATATTTACAAACGAAAATTGATGTTTCAGAATCAGTTGGGGATATTTCGCACATTCACGTGTTAACAAAGGTTGTTTCATTGCTTATCGATTAAAAATCACGGAACTAACATAAGGAGAGTTCCAAAACCCGTTTTTTTACTGTATTTTCTATGTGCGGCGTTATAAAAATGCGCTATCGCTGCTTATTGGTCAATATTAAAATTAGCTGCTAAAATATTCATAATATGTTTTTCCGTCTCCGGTTGTGTGATATGTGAAATTAGGTATATAAATTAAGTAAATTAATAAATAAATAATTGAAAATCAAAAAAAATTGGGAATCAAATTCCATCATCGGGCTTTTCGTTGGCTGGTCATCTGTTTCTTTTATACATTCAACTATTTTGGTTAATTGAGAATTGATGTTGTAACAAATAATATTCAGCGGTTTTCTTGAAAGCGTGTTTCTTATGAGTCTCCTTTTACAGTATACAAGGTTACTAGTATGTACATCCATCTCTTGAAACTCGAGTGTTAATAACATTATTGTCTAATTGAAAAATTTAATTATAAAACTTTCGAAAACTTTACTTTTCGATATAACACTGGAATAACCATGTCATAAATTAATTAAACATTAAGGTTTCTAGATATATTAAATAAGCTACTTATTATTATTTTCTTCATCACTGAACGCTGTCATCGGACATCCCAATAATATTTCCAGTCAGTGCTGGAAAATTGGTTGGTTGGTGGGTGGAAAAAATTGAAACGTCACATTTAGGTTACGACAGACAAAATCAAATAAATAAATCGGTCTCGCTCGCACTTATTATTCAATTTTCGTTTAATGGTTTTTTAAATTTTTGTGGTGCAATTATTTAATAAATTTGTACATTCTGCACTTCTGTGCAAAAAAAACCTTTAAAACGATATATAAAATATATGTCTTCGGCTTTTGTAGACCGCGTACCACAAAATTCGTGTTTGCCGTTTTATTATATGATATCATTAGCGTTCTCATTTTTGTTCAGTTCTGCGCATAATACGCTTAAAACAGTTTGAAATGGTGAATCCCGTGATCTGTGATAGAAATATGTTGTGTGTTTTTCTGTTAATTGTTGAGCAAATAAGATTGTTTCGAGCTATTAAGTGTTTATCAATATTATTTTGAGAAAATACAAAACTTGGTTTTTAGTGTTATATGAATTATTTGTTCATGTTTGTTGTGTTTGTTGCGTTGTAATACGGCGTACGGCATCAGGAAAATGGCCACCTTGAATTCTTTCTGATGGTTCTCATTTTTGACAACCTATACAACTTTTATACAACTCTATATTGTAATTTACTTTGGTGTATGTAGTCACTGTGCTTTCATTCATAAAAGAGTTTCTCTTATATACCTATGCGTGTCACAGTACTATACGTCCTATATTATATTACAAAAAAGCAAGTCACATATTTAAAATTATTTAAACAAAATAATATTTGTTCCTATTCGTTTTAAGTAGGTAGGCAATGTAACTCAAATCACGTCTCTTTCTTATAATGCGTCGAATTTTATTATTTTTCCTAGTTATTTTCCTTTTTTTTTAACATGCTCCCCTGTGATTGTTTAAAAATAAGCTTGTTTTTCAAATCCCTCCATTTTTTTCCAATCAATGCTGTTATGTTTACGCCTATAATAGGAGGAATTCTTAATTAAAACAAACCTTTTTTATATTTTGTTACAGAAGAACAGTTTGTAGTCATTTGGAAAAAAATCTAAACTTGTTCGGCATTTATGTAAGCATCATTCTGTATTAAAAAAAAAATCATTTAAAAATGTAAGAAAGTGCTAATTGTATCCGCATGGTATCCGTATGATATCCGCATGGTACAACTTTAAAAATTTTAATGAAATGAGACATTTTTTTAAAAACTTGCCGAAGGTGGTATAGTAAATTTTTTAAATATGAAGTTTCAAAGCGAAGGGGGGGATCACCCCGAGCGCCAGGAATTAGGGGTGGCCTTGGAGGTATTAAACCAATTACAAAAGTGTTTTTTATTGAAAATTTAATTGGTACATTTCTATTAGAAAATATAATTTTTATAGTTTCAAGTACCCAGGAGCTCCAAAATATTCCTCGTTGTTCATGAGAAATAAACACTAAAGTTTAGTTTCGGCTTAACTAATAATAATTCATCAAACATTTTATTATTACCTTAATTTTATTTAGGGGCGCAGAATCACCATCGTTGTTTATTACAGATGTTGGAAACAAACAAAGAAGTATTTTCTTTCTTTAAATTAAAAAAGTCCATAAAATTTCCCAACAACGTACATTTTTGCGTTGTATTCAAATCATTAGGGGCAACAAAGTCATCACTTTTGTTCATGTTGGAAATAAAAAAAAATTAAATTACAAATTGATATTAGCTTGTAGAAAAATCTTTAGGAGCGTGAAACTTCATCGTTGTTGGAAATAAACACAGTTGTTTAATTATTTATTTTTATTTTTTATTTGAAAGGAAAATTTGTATTCAAATAAATTTGTAAGTTATTTACTTGCGAAGGCTTGAAAGTTGAGTTTTTTTGGTAAAATCAAGTGCGGTAGATTTAATTTTGAAGCAGTGGATTTATTTGAGAAAATTGCATTAGATTAGATCTACTGCAGTTTGAGTAAAGTGGCAACTCTGTAGTCAGACACTTAGATATAACAAAAAGTGTTTGTAGATTTTCTCACTCAGTCACTTAGCAGCTAGCCCATTCATGGACCATGTTCATTCCATCCGATAAATACGAACAGGAAAACATTTCTGAGTTTTGGTGTCGAGTAGGTTCTGATGAAACAAACAGAATTCGCTTGCATGGATGATGGTTTTGCTTCTGTGTCAGATATTGTTATTTATATATGTTTTTGTAACCTTTTTGTGAACTTCACTTTTTTTGAACGAAGGCAAATATAAAAAATATTTCAATTCTCATATTATGCTTATATCGTCAGTTTTAAGTTAAAACTCAGTAGGTCAGGAACAAAAACAAATGTCTTTTTGAGATATTTTGGCAAAATGGCGTGGATCAATGTTTCGAAAAAATTAGTTCTTTGCATAAGAAAATATTTTAATTAAAATTTTGTTTCAACTTTAAGATCAACGATATGAAAGCACCCATCACTTAACTATACATAACTAAAAAAACTAGTTTGCAAACAAAATTCTTTATTATGGTAAGACCGAAAAGGCGGCAAATTATTGTTTTGCCTCGGGCGGCAAATATCCTAGCTACGCCACTGTACCAACTATAATAGTTGACAACTCATGACATAAGGAGTAAGAGAAATTTAACAAGTTAAAGGTTTTGCCAGCAGTTAAAGATGGTCTCATATATGTTATACATAGTTATATTTAAAGTGACGTTAAAAACAATATATGTATGTATATATGACAATATGCGAAGGCAAGCGTCTTGCATTTTTCTCGATGACAAACTCTTCTAAACGGTAGGTTTTTTAAACAAGTGTATGCGAGAAGCTTTGTTATTGTAATTGTTGTTTGATTTAATTTGTTGTTATTTGATTTGAAGGTAATTTAAAATAAAATAGGTTAGTAAAGTAATTGCTCTTGCATATTTCCATTGTTGCGGGTGTAACACTGACACTCATAATTTAATTTCCCCCGCACAATATTACTAATAAATTAAATCATATACATATAAATAATCTTTGTATATTCTAGAAGATAGAACGCATGATATGTTTATAATAAATTAGTTGATAAATAGAATTTAAAAAAAAAAATTTGTTTGGTAAAACGACAAATTTTTTTTGCATTACGGGTGTAACCTTAGAAAACTGGTGAATTCCGAATATAATGTTAAACATTGCATGAAGATTTTTTCAATACCTACCTGTTTAGAAATTACGAGTAGATATAAAAAACATCTGAAAATTTTAATTTGAAAATAGTGTTGATGATAAGTTATTCAAACGAAGCGGATAACTCCCTCCGTGAAAAGTGTAGTTTTGATTTCCTTAAAAATAAATAACTGCCACCAAATTCCATTTTGTTTGGGCGAAGAAGATAACCTACTTAATATTGGGTTTAAATTTACCTATTGAGAAGTTTATTTTATTTTTTACTTATTTACATACATTTTTAGGTATGTATGTATAAGGGTGGTTCAAAAAACCAGCTTTTTTTTATGACCCGCCCACCACAGAATCCAGTTACCTATATTAATTGTGTTATCGTCAAAAAATTCCAACCTTCTAGGTATAATGGAAGATGGTGCTCAAGTGACTTACTTTTCTTAAGTTGTGCTAGAAAATCCCCTGTTTGTGTAAACTGGGTATTTTCAATTTCGCGCTCCATGTTTTGTGAGATGACTTCTTGTTTCATTCTAAGAAAAAAATTTAATAGGGGAAAATTCTATCTCCCCCCCTGAAACAATGGGGGCAATTTTTGAAAAATTTACCGAAAATGGAAAAAAAAAATTTAAAATCAACGAAAGCACATACAATAATGTTAGTTTTTTTAAAGTTAATATTTCATTCTTTTATTCGTTTTTTAAATTAAATTGTTTCTTAAATTGCTTAAAAGAAAAGCTTTTGTTTAATTAAATTTTAAAGTGAATATTTTTGAAAAAAATGTGAAATGAAAGATGGTGCTCAAGTACCATCTTTCATTATTCGTAGGAGGTTGAAATTTTGTGACGGATAACACAATTGATATAGATAACACGATTCTGTGGTGGGCGGGTCATAAAATAAAAAATTGGTTTTTGGACCACCCTAGTATGTGTATTGTATTCTTGTAGGTACTGTAAATATCAAATATATTAACCTTAGGGGCTTAGGCGTTATCTTTAGTGAGTTGAACGATCGAATCTCAGTCCATAATACTTAAACTAAGTTTGTATTTACTCCTGCATATCTTAGTTGCACCTAAACGTGCTCTGAGTTTAGATAATGAACATTTGTTAACGGCTATAAAAATTGAAACACGATCAAATTGTTAATATACCGACTTTCTAAAACTTATGATAGCTAAATAAGCTAAAAGCGAAAAACTGTTAAGTGCGCTTCATTTCAAACTAAGAATTATGTAACTAACAACAATTTGAATTTATGATAATTTCGATACTTCAATAATTTCAAATTTTAAAATTCAAGGACAATCGAAGTTCTGTTTAACAAGAAATTATTTCTTGAATTTATAGCTCAAGCGGAGTGCGGTTTTTCTGAATTTTATTTTTCTCGATCATAAAATTTGTATTTCACTAGAAAAGAGTCTTTCAGTTTTAATAATGACAAGTTTAGTGTGGGAAATCAATTAATTTTTATATTTATTTTATAACAGAACAACTAAGTGCATTATGTTTGGAATGTAACGTCATGTCCTTCAAATTTCATCCGTGGCTTAACTTGGCGAAAGTTATTGGTATTCGGGAAATCCTATTTTTGATGATTTTGTCGCCTTGATCTGGATAAATTTTTGATTTTCGAAATTTTGACTTTTTGGGTATCAATTAGTTTTGAATTGTTAGCATACAGATTAAGAGCCCGCAGCATATTTTGGATGTGAGTAATAAGAAAAACGAAGTAAGGGCGTCGATAGTTTGAGTAAAGGTTATCCAACAAATAAAAAAAAAGACTTGATATTAAGTTAGCAAAGCAACTCTCACGGATCGAAAAATGGGTAGGTGCATAATTTGTCGTTAATTAGTTGTGACAATTTAGAATTTGTCGTTCTATGTTTTCTACGTTTTTTTTGAAAAAGTCCTTTTACAGCTTCTAAGTTTTAATATTTTAGTACTTAATAATCTACCGTTGATTAGTCGTTATTTAGTTGTGAAAAAATCAATTTTGTCATGCAATGTTTTCTATGTGTTTTTGGGTTATTTGTTTTCTATGAGTGTGAAGTTAGCAAGGCTACTTTGACAAATCGAAAAATGGGTAGGTGGATGATTTGCTGTTAATTAGTCGTTAATTAGTTGTGACAATTTCGAATTTGTCATTCAATGTTTCCTATGTTTTTTTTGTGCTTTGGTACACTTACACTTAATGTTTTATGGCTAAATAATTTGCTGTTAGTAAGGTTTTAATTCGTTTTGAAAAATGTAATCTAGTCACGCTGTTTTCTATGCTTTTTTGCGTTCTTAGCTAGCTTGATATCAACTAAGTAAAGTATCACCTAAAAAAGGGATAAAAACTGCTAGTATCGAATGGCTTATGGCTTAATAGTTTGTCGTTAACAAGTCTTGGATTAGTTGTGACAGTTTCGAATTTGTCGTTCAATGTTTTTCTGCATTCTTTGTTAACTTTACATCAAGTTAGCATATCACTACCCCAAAAAGTGGTAAAAACAATTAAAACCGAATGATTTATGGCTTAATAATTCAAATTTATTTAGTCATTAATAAGTTTTGAGAGTTTTGAATTTGTCGTTCCAAGTTTTCTACGTTTGTTCGAAAATTGGTTAAAAATTCTAGACATAATATTTTATTACTTAATAATTTGCTTTAAATTAGTCGTTAGTTAGGTTAAGTTGTTAGTTAAGTTGTGACAAAAAAATTGTGCATGCAGTGTTTTCTATGTTTTTTGTTTTATTTTTCTAAATTTATATGAAATCAACAAAGAGCTCTAGCTCTCTAAACGACTGACTAAAAGCAAATTATTAAATAATAAAATGTTATTTCTAGAAGTTTTTACCACTTTTCGAAAAAAAAAAACATAGAAAACATAGAACGATAAATTCGAAACTGTCAAACCTTATTAATGACTTAAAAACTATGAATTATTAGGCCATAAATCATTCGGTTTTAACAGTTTTTACCACTTTTTGAGGTAGTGATATGCTAACTTGATGTAAAATTAACAAAGAATGCAGAAAAACATTAAACCACAAATTGTAAACTTGTTAACTACAAATTATTAAGCCATAAACCATTCGATATTAGCAGTTTGTACCCATTTCTTATGTGATACTTTACTTAGTTGATATTAAGTTAGCTAACGCAAAAAAAAAACATAGAAAATATAGCGTGATTAGATTACATTTTTCACAACTAATTAAAGCTGTTTAAAATGACCTTATTTAATTTTTAATAGTATTTATTTTCCTAAACATGAAAAACTGTTTCTTCAAAGGTTAGAAGACATAGAATATTTCTGAGTTACTGGCCAGTATTTTGTGAAATAATCTTAACACCTTGTTCTAAGAAAAAAATGGAAGGGTATATTCCCCCCTCCTCTTTATACGAAGGGGATAAATTCCTAAAAAATTAACTTTGAGTAGATAAATAGCTATTAGCCAATAACATTGCTTTTCAAATGTTTGACATTTGTACTCCCCGTATCTTTTTTAACCTTGCTCTTACCAAAAATATGATTAAAACTTTTTTGTAGGAAATTAAATATACTTTCATTTTATAGTGTACACGTTTCCCCTAATAGGTTAAGTTTTTTTAAATGTTCACGAAAAATTACTAAAGGGGACCTTTAACCCCCCCTCCTGTTTAAATCTCGTGGCCCTGTGCTGGGGACTTTTAGTATGCTGTACCTGGAGGTCACTTTTTCCACATTGAATAATAAGCGAGAGAACATGATTTATTGCATTTATTTTATAATTTTGAGTCTTCGTCTGGGCTATTAAATTAAAATATCAAGAAGTTGTTAAAAATTAAATTTCGATCTTCCATTTAGCTGTTGAAATGTGGTTGATAACTAAAATAAAGTTATCTATTTATGGGGCTTATATTTTTCTTATTTTGACATATTAAAACATTAAAATAGCACTAACTTTAATGTTCCTACTAGCATTTGCACCTTTAACAATATTTCCTCCAAACCAAGAAGGGGACCATTTATAAAGAAGAAAAACACAAAAGACTTAACAACCTCTTATTTAATAAAAAACCAAATTTCATCTTTTTGCAGAATTACATAATGGTAAACCATAGTAACATCAATTTTCCCATCAGTGATTAGACTAATGATCAAAACTATAGGTACTTATTTTTCTTTGCTACTTCCGAAGCCATTAAATTACAATACCCTATGTCATTAAATGTATAACAAAAATAATATCACATCCGAATTCAAACGCAAACGGATGAACTAAGTGAATCCCACCAACTTCCTCCCACTTCCTCCTCCGGTTACACATTTGCTATATTTGTTTACAACATTCAACCACTTATATTAAGAAAATAATAACAAAAAAAAAAAAAACTTTACGTAATATTACGCACACACAATTTTCGTTGCTGCAAAGGTGGGGATCTTGTATTTTACTTTCTTGTTGCAATAAAGAGAAAGTGAAAGTGTATTATTATCTCTCAGCCAAAGATACATTGCGCTGATCAAGCAGTGTTGCACAGTTCGTTTGGATACTTCATAAAGACAATAACAAGGAATACATACTGAGACGCAGTGGCTTTGGGTGCTTTGACGAAATAATTACAACCTTTAATTGAAAACTGATGCAAGATGCAATAAGTGAAGAAGGATTATATTAATTACTCTGTTTAAAGTCATCTGACAAAGGAACATTAACAATAACGGTGAGTTCATAAAGTGAGGTCAATGTTTGTAAGAAATTATTCAGTTGCAGAGTTTTTTGCTTAGAGGACGATAAAAGGACACAATATGCCAGCTTTAAGTCCCATTACTTTATTTGGATTAATGTCTGTTTCCATGGTGACCGTGATGGCATTTCAGTTTCCAGAGGGCAGAAGTAGCAACTATCGATCTGCATCTGGTTCGACGCCATCAAATCCACAACCCACGACTTTGAAACCGAAATTAATTCGAACCGAATTACGTGTGAGCAGAAATTTGAATTTTGATGACACAGAAGTCATCAATGTGCGAGGTAACAATGGTGAAATGACTCAGCTGCTCGTTAAAAAGAGACCTAGAAATGCAGAGAGCTTTGGGCAGCCTATAAGTGATTCAGTGAATAGATACTTCAAACGTGCTGTGGCCAATAATGATAGCTTAAAATTGTTTAATCTTCCACTTATGCTGAATGCTGCCATTAAGACTTCAGACAGTAAGGACCATCATAATCGGCCAGAAGAGGAAAACATTGGTCGAACAGCACAAAATTTCTTCTACAACATCATGGGCAACATTCCTGAATCTATAGCTAAATCAACATTAGCTATCTTCGAGACCAACGATAAACCTCAGAAAAAATCCAAACAACCTTCGAGTGATGCTAGTCAAGTTTTATTTTCGCCAGAAGAGATTCCAGTTATTGAAGGAGTTCGTGTCCCAGACGACGAAGAGGACAAGGTCAAGGTATGGCGAAATGCCAGAGTGATTAAAAACGAACTAGTTCCATATAAAAGTGGTTATCGACCTCCGAGAGCTAGACCAATGCATTTGCTTGATATGCCAGAGACTAGCAAAATGACTCGTCGAGCTGGTCGAGCCGGACTGGGACCATTTTTTGTGTCTGATAACATCGAAAATGTGCATGCGGAATTCAAACGGGCTAAGGGTCCTTTTTTTGCTGTCGATAATATACGCAACAATGACTTGTTCGTTCAATCACAATCACAAGCTAATTCTTATGAGTCGAATGTGAACCAATTTAGAAATTTTGGCAATGAAGATGTAGTGTTCAAGGTCCGCGAGCCAGTTCGGGAGTATTCCAATCCAGATTTGGGCGTTAAGAAAGTAAATTTATACGAAGGATATGCAAACGCTTATAAACAGGATGTCAACCGTCGAGGGCAATTCTATGAAAGTGTTCCTATCAAACAAAATCATTACTACAAGGAACCGGAACCAAAAAAAGTCCAGTACTATACCAATCTAAACAGCAAAAGTTGGAATGATGTAAGAGCACAACAGCCAGTCTATTCAAATAGAAATAACAATGGCAACGGTTATGAGTTAATTTACAATGAGCCATACCAATTCAATAGCAGATGGGGAATAACACAATAAAAAAGCTTTTTGATGTTTCCATTCAAGGTGAGCCGTATTTGTTTTTAATTAAAATAGAAATTTTCCTCATTTGTATGTGAGTGTATGTATGTTTGTATATTTTCATAACTGCGGTTAACGAAATGTTTTTTTTTTGCAGAAAAAGTGCTTCGTTTGTGATTGGAAACAGTATGGAGTTTCGTTTATAATTTTGGTTCTTCGTGAAAAATGTACAATAATATTGATTTAACAATGTTTATCTGTGAAATATTTTAATTAATTTATTTTTATTTTGTTAATTTAAATTTTGAATTAACAAAAAAATATTTATTGCCACACTGATAATTTATTCAAATGATTTTATTATATTATTTATCTAAATAACTGTGACACCTATTTATTTTTTATTCGTAGTTACAAATTACTTACTTAAGTTCATAATGTATTGCCAAACTATTATTGTACTTGTTTTAAATTTTTCAATAGAAACAACACATAGTTTAAAAAATGTATCCATCCATTAATGAATAATGGAACTTAACAAAACAGTTATCATTAACGAAATAAAGAAAGAAAAATACACGAAAAAGTATATATTCTTTACATAATAGTAACATGACAAATATTTTGTAAGTGTGTGTTGTTTTGATTATTAAACATATACTAGTTTGTGAGACTAATCTGTTATTTTGACCTGACGGGTTAAGTTTAAGTATACTAATAGTTCATATTCTAATTTTATTTTTAAGAAGTTTAACCAAGGTGGAAACACTGTCAGAAGAACGAGAAAAAAGTTGCCACTTATTTCATACCATGGATTATAAATCGAGAACCAGAGGTCGGACGGTGACCAGAAAACTCTCGTTGGATTCAGGACCCTTTTAACCATAGGACCACGTTATTTATTTCCTTCCTCCCCTCCCATTGTATGAAGAGAATTAAAAAAAAACGTTTGGGAAGGGAAAATGCAAGACAAAAAAAGTAAGAAAAATATGTATACTATTAAATTTTAAAGATTGGTGTTGACGCAGAGTTTCACCATTCCTGCATTGTATTCAAAGTTAATTGAAAAGCCTACTTAGGTTTTATAAAAAGTCATTTTCAAAGTGCCGGAGAGGGACGTAATGAAAGTTAAATAATCTCAAATATTTATACTGGTATAAACTTAGAATACGACAAATGATTTATGGGTGTTTTTTAATGTCCAAGCTTGTTCAATCAAAATGAACTCGATACAACCACTTTAAAAATATTTATAGTATTTTCCATAAATGATAACTGAATTTTAAGTGAAACAAGTAAAATATTACCAAAATTACAGAGCCCATATTAACTTTTGAAACCAGTGCGGAACACTTTCTTTAAAAATCAAAAAATATTAAAAAAAAAAAACAAATACAATTTCTGAGCACTCGGAGATTTTTTTAAAGTGGGACAAAAAATCTCACGTCAGAACTGAAATTTTATTCGGAAATTAATAAGACAAAACATTTTTGAGTAATTCTGGCAGAAAGTGCCCCAGCCAAATCGGCTGTTCAAATGAAACCCAACTGCAATTTTGAGGCGATGTGAATACACAAAGTGATAAATATTAAATAATATTCGGAAAAAGGACGGTAATTTTCATTCACTTCACACAGTTTTGTGACAAACAGTTAAACAATTTAAGCAAAGCTGACATTTTGCTTCAGAAGTGCAGTAAGAGAATTACCTGCCATGGTTTTTTACACTTGAACTTGAAAGGAGAATCTTGCTCCACTAAAACATTCCCCTCTGTCAAATTGACACTAAGCGCTCTGTGAGACTTTGTTCTTAGAATTTTTAAATAAATTTTGAATATATAAACATATTACTAAATACATATTTACATGTTTACATCGTCATTATTTATACATACAGTCTTGTGCAATTTAATTGAGACAAGCCGCTTTTTGATATTTTTTCATTTATTTTAAATAATATTAATAAATAAGGGTGTACACTTTTTTCTAAATATTTTATATATTATTAATTAGTTGTGACAAATTCAATTTAATAACTTGATATCAAGTTAACAAAGCAACTCTCACGGATCAAATGATGGATGGGTGCATAATTTGTCGTTAATTAGTTCTGGCAATTTCGAATTTGTCGTTCTATCTCTTCTATGTTTTTTTTTGAAAAGTATGGTAAAAACTTCTAAATTTGAATATTTTAGTACTTAATAATTTGTCATTAACTAGTCGTTATTTAGTTGTGAAAAAATCAACTTTTTCATGCGATGTTTTCTATGATTATTTGTTTTCTGTGAGTGTCAAGTTAGCAAAACAACTTTGACAAATCGAATAATAGGTATATGGATAGTTTTCCATTAATAAGCCGTTAATTAGCTGTGACAATTTTTAATTTGTCGTGCAATGTTTTCTATTATTTTTGTTTTAGTTTCATTCTATATGAAGTAACATTCAAAAAGGCTTTAAAATTGATTATATTGAACTGTTTATTACTTAATTACGCTTTCGCTGGTTCAAATTAGGGTTTGTTGAAAGTACATAGAAAACATAGTGTGAGAAAATTTATTTTGCTACAGCCAAATAACGACTTATCAAAGGAAAATTTATTAAGTAATAAAATGGTATGTATAGGAGATTTTACCACTTAGAAAAAAAACATAGAAAACAGTGAACAACAAATTCTAAATTGTCAAAACTTATTAACACCCAAGTAACCATGAATTATTAAACCATAAAACATTCCTTATAAACAGATTTTACCACTTTTTGAGGTAGTGATATGATAACTTGATATGAAGTTAACAAAGAATGCAAAGAAACATAGAAAACATTGCATGACAAATTCAAAATTGTCACAACTAATTCACGACTTGTTAACGACGGATTATCTGACAAGAAACCATTCGATATTAGCAGTTTTTACCACTTTTTTAGGTGATACTTTAATTACTTGATATCAAGCTAGCTTCACTTGCTAATATCGAATGGTTTCTTACGAGATATTTTGTCGTTAACAAGTCGTGAATTAGTTGTGACAATTTTGAATTTGCAATGTTTCTTTTCATTCTTTGTTAACTTCACGCAAGACAAAACATAGAAAACATAGCGCGATTTGATAACATTATCATGAAACAGGAAACCTTATGGTTTTTCGTCGATTTTAAGGCAGCTTAAGATGCGATAGACCGAAATGCATGTTTGAAAATTGCCTATTATTATTGCACCCTTCCATTAATCTTTGAAGATCATTTATAAATAACATAAATAATAACGGAGCAAGATGGCTGCCCTATGGTACTCATGGAGGAGAATTTGATGATTTAATTAGTCGAAGGCCTTACTGTGAGTACTTAATGAGGGAACCTTCTCTATATCAACTGATTTCGGTCATTCATGATTGATTAAGTTTGATGTTTGCAGCTTAAACAGAAGAAGAATCCATCTACAAAGTGTCGTGCAGTAAGCTTAATTACAACTTAAACCATAAGAATAACTTCTGTGATAACTACACCACAGAAATGGGAAATAAAATGTCCACTGGTAAATGGCCACTTCCTTGCTGGCTTATTTATCGACACTTCTTGACTCATGGTTTTGTTGTTTTTTAAAGAAGTGTAGGCTGTTTTATGAGGTATAATAAATGCGGTAGCTATAATACTTTTCAATAAAAATATATTAAATATATATTAAATTTTCAAAGTGACATTTTTGCTAAGAAATATCATTGCACCCTGCATGTCCAAGGGTGCACGCAAGGGGGGCAGGTAGGGACTCTTGGATCCTCCTAATTACAATATATTTTATACATTAGGTAATTTATCTTTTTTTGAAAGCATTTAAAAGCAAGATTTATGTACCAAAACTACTTTTTGAATGAGTTTGCCCCCTTTACAAAAATCCTGCATATGCACTTGTGTGCGTGAAATTCATGTATTAAATATTTTTTCTGATACCTGCAGTCAGGTACACATACTCTAGGGTGGTTCTTTAATTGAAAATGGGCTTGGATAGCCCTCATTCGGTTCGAAATATTTAGAAACAATTTCTCTATTTTTCTAAATGATTTTTGTTTCAACCCCGTCGTCTCCCTTTTTTACTTGCGATA
The DNA here is from genome assembly GCA_946251815.1 of Dasysyrphus albostriatus. Classification (NCBI taxonomy): domain Eukaryota; kingdom Metazoa; phylum Arthropoda; class Insecta; order Diptera; family Syrphidae; genus Dasysyrphus; species Dasysyrphus albostriatus. Next base: position 67,043,991 of record OX276336.1, on the reverse strand, counting down.
GGTTAAGGAATCTATCTACGGAAAATATCAGGCTAACACCAGACAAATTGTAACAAAAAAATTCCTTTGGAGTTTCAATGACACGTGCCATGACATATATCCAAAATAATCCACAGTCCAACACCGGAAATGACTTAAATTGGAATGCATTTGTGCATATGCAGGGCGTTTTACATACCAATCAGTAAATGGCAAGAGAATGTAGGTTGCATCGAAAAAAGAAAAAACATATTATAGAAGGGGGTCTTATTTCCCCCCGTTTGAGGGGGAGGGAACATTTTAAAAAAAGACTAATAAGAAAAACTAATATTTAAGAACATGAGAAACACGTACAACACTATATTATGGTAGGTAGGTAGGTAGAGATGGCAGTCGCTAGCCCTGGCCTAGCGACTCAATTAGCGCTGGAGTGCGCCGTTTTGATACCAATTACTTGTGTCAACATAGTAGGGATTTAACACGGAATTATATGGCTTTATAGACTTTAACGGACCATTGTTAGAGCCATTTAGTCGCATTCAGAATGATAATCAGATCTTTGATTTTCTTCTCAGAGAGCTCTTTTGGGTCATCGAGGAAGGCCTTTCCAAAGGAAGACAATCTAAAATTGGCTAAAGCAGGGCAATTGCAAAGAAAAAGAACTACAGTTTCTTTTTCTTGAGGGTCCGCACAGCTACGACAGTGGGAGTTTTAGGGGATTCCCAGCTTCTTTTCTTGCTCCCCTATGGGCCAGTGTCCGGTGCATATTGCTGTGATCCTGGCTATATCGCGCCTGGGTCTGCATATAAGATCGTTAGTACAAGTTTTGTTATAGGATGGCCATATCATTCTTGATATGACACAGTTTGTAAGACTGCTTCATCTGAGGTTAGATTCATCGAGAAAAATATTTCCCTTTATAGCACCAATAGGCATGTTTACATTTACCGCTAGTGAGCTATGAAGGGCCGAGCCTTGTCGAGCTAAGACGTCAGCCCGTTCATTACCCTCTATGTCACTGTGACCTGGGACCCAAATGAGAGTGACCTGGAGGTTAATGTTCAGACTCGATAGTTCATCTCGACATTGCTGGATAAGTACAGAGGTGGATGTAGCCGATTTAATAGCCTTAATGGCCGCCTGGCTGTCTGAGCAAATTGCTGTGTTCCTGAATTGATTTTGGTTTGATTTGAGTAACTTGCATGCTTCCCTGATTGCTAGTAGTTCAGCTTGAAATACGTTAGCAAAGTCTGGTAGTCTGAGGGACTTGGATATATTAAGGGTCTTAGAAAAAATTTCTGAACCAACACCGCACTCCATTTTAGACCCATCAGTGAAGATTATAGTGTCGTAGTCCTTCGTAACAATGTCATTTTTCCAATCCTCTCTGGTTGGAAAAACGACTTTGAAATCCCCGCCTAGGCCAAGAGGGGGAATACAGTAGTCGGTTTTCGTTAGAAAAATATCCTGAGGAATCAATTTTGTTATATTTCCATGACCATAGGGTTTTGAAAACCAACAATTAGATTCTTTTAGTCTTACAGCACTGCATACCGCTAGATATTTTATATAAAGGTCGAGTGGTAGAAGGTGCAGGATAACGCTAAGGGCATCTGTTGGACAGGTTCGAAGGGCTCCTGTAGTGCCGACGCTAGCCGTTCTTTGTACCTTCTTAAGTTTTTCAATATTATATTGTTTGCTAAGTGCAGGCTACCACACAATCGATCCGTATGATAAAATCGGTCGAACCACGGCAGTGTATGTCCTCAAGATCATCTTCGACTGTAGGCCCCACATCTTACCCAATGTTTTTCTGCAGGCATAGAAAGCTATGCAGGATTTCTTAACCCGTGCTTCAATATTTACCTTCCAATTCAATTTGGGGTCAAGAATAACTCCGAGGTATTTTGCCTTAGAAGATAAGGATAGAGTTTGTCCGTTAAGTCGAGGTGGGGTGAAGGTAGGTATTTTAGTCTTGGTGGTAAAGAGCATCAGTTCCGTTTTACTCTGATTAACCCCTAATCCACTACTTATGGCCCAGTTGCTAACTTTTTTCAGAGCCATGTTATAGTTTTTTAAAAAGCCAGAAATCGTTTCTTCGTTTTTTTTTTCAAATCAAGTTGTTTAAAGTGAACTGTTGTTAAAAAATTAATCTTCAAACTCATAATAGTGAAAACATAGTTAAAAGCAAGTTTGAGGCTGATTTTTTTGAACAAAATTATGTTATTATGTACAAATTTTGTCTTTAATTTAATATTTAAATGCTTTTGTCCATTTTTAGTCAAAAACAAAAAACCGAATGATGCTGGGACTTTTATTTTTCAAGATATAAAAAAATAACTGAACCAACTTACCCATAAACTAATTGACACTTAATTAAAAAAAATATTTAAAAACAATTGCAAAGCTTAAAGCATAATGATGTAATTTTTTACAAAGGCAGGAATCAATTCTTCAATTTTTTTCCAAATAAAGTAATTTAAAGAATTAGGTTTTGAAAAAAAAGTTTAGAAACATACATAATTAAAAACAAGGTTTTGCTTTACAATGCTTTTGTCAATTTTTAGTCAAAGACATAAAACCAAATGGTCTTAAGACTTTTATTTTTCTAGATATAAGAAAAGATCTCAACTAACCTACACATACACATAAAAAACAAGGAAAAACTAAATTGATGGAATGATCAACACAGGTTCTATAGTCAGTAAATCTGAAATATAATGTATGTACTCATACTTTTCCTTATTTAATTAAACTAGTACGCCCAGCCCTCGAAACTCGGGAGATAATAACATTATTTGTCAATCAAAGCTGTCTTTAGCTTAGAGAGAAACTGATACCTCAGAGAATTGAATTCGAATTGAATCAGGATTTAATTCCATGTAGAGTAGCTCGGTAGTAGATCGAAGGATTGAAGAATCGAGATTTCAGATGCTTGTAGATGTACGTGCGTAATTGTGTATTTTGTTTCCAGATTGTTGTATGTTGTATACTTGGCTTATTTTGGCTGTTATTTGTGGTCGACAATTATTTTTATTAACAACGTTGCACCCACACAATTAAGGCAAAACTTTCACTTCAATTCCATTTGAATTCAATCTTTCGATCTAGATATGTCATAAAGCTGGGTCAAAATTTCGATCCGTATTGACGACTGGAGGCAGTACTCTACCGGGAAAGCCTTGCAACAGGATTGATACATAAGTTGTCAAAATTTGTTATAAAACATAATGTGATTTGAATAGTGTTCTTTGAAAATTATTTATTAAAAACAAAAAAAAACTATTCTATTTTTTTACACATAAATTCCTTCTTAAAGTGGAACCAAGTGTTTCGTAAAGTGTAATCAAAGTGGAAGCGATTCCATGAGTGCTCTCGTGCGTAAATAGTTCGTGTTTTTATTAATTAAAAAAATATTATGAGAATTATTATTCTTTGGTGACTGTGTCATTGGGTCAAGTGTCTTAAAGCCCTTACATTTGTGGTTTGATAACCCAACCGTGCGAGTAGAATCATTGTGTATAAGAACAAAACAAAAAATAAGTTTTTATATACAATGGTAGAATTCACAGTGTTCGCCTTTTCAAACTTACTTGGCTTTTTTTCATTTTGGAAGCTGAAATTGCAGTATATTTTCAAAATCAAAAACTCCACTGATTCTTTCAAAAGCTCGGTAAATTTTAATATGAATGTTTAGTCAAGAAAATAGATTTATAAAATAATACTTGTCATTATCTTTAAGTCCATGAATTATCACTAGGACAGAGCTGACAAGGAGAAACAACACCAGCTGGTGGACTTTTAGATAATGCTAAATTGGTCAGGGATTAACGAAATAATATGAAGCAAGTCTACACCATGCCAAAGCAGTATTTCGAGTGGGCTGAGTGCAGGGTGAAAGCAAAAGGCAGGTCAATTTTAACAAAAATCAGAAATCATGTTAAAAAAAATGATTTATTTTATTATTTATTATTTTACTTAAAAAGCATTTGTTAGCAAACATTTTCTGAATAAAATACTATATGTACTTATGGCTGGCGGCTGCTAATAAAGATGGCTTTTCTTTGTCTGTTATTGTTTTGTTCTTTTTTATTCACCTGGGTGTTTATTTCTCTATAGTACTGAAATTTAATAGTAAGAAATATTGTTAATAAAGTCATTTAAGTATATTTTTTTTGAAATAAAATTAATTTTCATTCATAAATAATTATTTTACGTGAATGTAAATGCACGCCTATCTTATGGCTTCAAATTTGTTATGTAGTTTGAAAGTTGTTTTTATTTGCCACCAGTTATCGCATTTTGACTTTTATAGCCGTCAATTGAATCCGATCATTCGATCTGCTCATGTGAACGTGGTATGAGCTAATACTATTTTCTGCAGCACTGAACGCTGCCATCAGACATTCCAGTAATCTTTTCAGTCAGTGCTGGAAAATTGGTTGGTTGGTGGATGGAAAAAATCGAAACGTCACATTTAGGTTACGACAAATAAAAACAAATAATTGTTCGGTCTCGCTCTCACTTTTGAGTTTTATTGTTTTTTAGTTTTTATGGTGCGGTTATTTTATAAATTTTTGCATTCTGCACTTCTATGCAAAAAACCGTTCCAACGATATATAATTTATATGCCTTCGGCTTTTGAACACCACGTAAATTGTACCACAAAATTGTGGTTAAGAACTTAAGAACATTATATGTAAGGACATTAAACAAAAATTTTCCGAAAAAGTCTGTTATCTAGATATGCGTTTAGAATATTATAAAGTCCTTCAGGCAGAACTTGTCCTAATTTTAATTTGAGGCCTTCGTGCCACACCTTGTCAAACGCATCGAACAGCTTATAGTAATCAGCGAATAGCATCGCTTTTTCTTTGTCACATTTAACCCATTCGTGTTTGCTTTTCTTGATTGTACATTTGGATGCAAATGATGATAATTTCGACATAACACTTTTATAAGCCAAAAATCGTAAAACCTAGTTATATATGAACTTTAGAGCGTCTGTTCACATAGTTGAAAACGACTAGTCAAAAAAATTAAAAACAACGATTTTATAGCCTTTTTTGAAAACAGGTGTTCCAAAGAACTGAACATTTTTTTAATTTTGTATTCTATTAAGTCAATTTTTTAAAGAAAATCATACCTCTCACCTTAATGGGGAGAAAAATACCCCCTCCAACACATTTTTTTTTTATTCGGCCGAACCTGTGCCCTCTAGCACTTTTATACAATTTATGCAAAACACCCTGTGTAAATTATATTTAAAGAAATTTAATATACTTGAAAATAAGAGTAAGTTCATGCGATCGAGTCCTGCTTTTTATTTTAGATTTATTTAAGAGGAAAAGCAGTATTTTCTGCACATTTTTGGGGCCTCGAGATAAAATCAGTAATTAAAGGTCAGGGGACTGAGTAATTTCATAGTTTTTGCCACTAAAACATGTTAACGCATCGTACAAAAAAAAAAAACAAAAAAAAATTTATAAATAAGGGTTTTCTAAGCCTTTATTAAAATGCTAAAATATATACCTGCATACAGATAAATATTTTTTTTAAACACTCATCAGGGGACTGAGAAACTGAACGGACAATCCATGACCCCTCGCACAAATGCCTTCTTAACAAATGAAATAGCAAACGGGCGTAAGATACAAAAATGATTTTACTGTCACCAGACTTAATGCTTCACACTGCTAGATCTGAAACTTGGAGAGTTTTAAAAGTTAACGATATTTTTGACTGTTTAAATCGGCCAGGGGACCGATTAGAAATCCGAAGGACAAAGTTCAATGATTTTTGTTTGTACTAGGTATAATATAAAGGTACTAAATATTCATTTATATCATAAAAATATATATTGTCTAACTTCAATAGTTGAAAGTTTATTTTGGTTTTGGAACTGAAATAAGAGAACTGTAAGAGAGAATTAGAAGAATTTGAAGAATTTTTTGAGTAATAAAATTATGTCAAATTTTAATAATTTAATTAATTATATTTGTAGTTATAAAAAAAATCAGATAGAATACTTGAACAGTTATTAAAATATCAACGGAGCCATCAAAAATTCCATCATTTGTAGAATCACATGTATCACAAGTCTGCTTTACAACGCAATACATTTTGTCATCTGCGATAGGTGCCAATATTGGAAACGGCTGAATACCAATGTTCTAACGGGCTAATTTTGGATATGTCTTAAGTACCAATGTTCTGAGAGTATTTGAATCAAATTTTCTTTTGTTACAATTTGTCTGGGGCCAAGCCATAGATTTACTTGACTAATAGAGCAAATTTTAGATTCGCGCAAAAAAAACAATCAAACATGGAGTTAAATGATGATAAAGAACACGAAATAAGTGGGTGGCATAATCTTGTCTGTATGTTGGTACCTCGCCCTAAATCCTAAATAACGGAAGCGAACTTATGGTTTTTTCTAGTTCCCAGGAGGGGAAATTGAAAATTTTTACTTAGCTCCAAAAATAACGTTAGGTAATTACCATTTAACCGTTAAGAAACAGCATATTTTACGTTTTTTTTTTTTTTTTAATTTTCTCATTGACGGCTCAACTGATTTTTATCAAGATTTCCTATAACAAATTTAAATAATATTTTGAAAAAAGAAAATATTACATGAGAATTAGAATGCAAGTTTTTATTAGTTAGCTTTATCGAAACACTAGCGACCATTTTTTAAAAATTCCTGATTTTTTAAAACATTAAAACAACAACATACTCGTTTTCCTCCTAAAGACATACAAATCAAAAACTACACATTGTTTTTCGTTTATAACACATCTTAGATGTGATTAATAGTCTCCATCCCCCACCCACATATTATAAACGTAAAAATGATTTAATTAAATAGGGGTTTTGAAGCCTTAGGAGTTTTTTGGCTCTACGTGCCTGCACAAACAGGAAATCCAGAAAGATCTCATTTATTTACCATCAGACGGAAGTAACTTAAATCCGTAAGTAAAAAGAAAAAAAGCGAAAGAGTAAAGAAAAACTCAAACAAAACCATAATTGACATTCGTCCATTCCTTTTTAGCGAACAACCCAAGCATATTTATAGAACAAACTCGCATTCCAACGAAAACCAGGAAAAATATTCCAAATTAGTAAGTTTTAGCCTATTTGCTGGGCTTAGCTGACCACACCATCACAGCAGAAGAAGAATGGTCAACTTATCAACAACCATCAGAATTGGCCATTCAACAAGTGTCTGTTCGTAAGTATGACCTACTTATGCTGACTTGCCAGAGCTAGCTTGTAGCACACTTTCTTCGATGAATACAAATCACTTTCCTATTGTCGCATGATGTGGAGGCATTCTGCCTGGATTGTGCGTTGGAGCTGTGCGTGAGTGACTTGTTTTATAATTTTTTTTTATTTTTTCTTCATTGATCAATTTAAAAATCTTACAATAATAAAAATTAAATTTATCTTCATAGCATATTTTTAGAAGTGGTATAATTCTATCACAAAATGAAATGGCTGTGTTCACCAATATATGTATTTGTACATCTTAATAAATGGTACCAGAAGATTATTTTTAACATCTAATATCACCTGCTACGTTTATACGATTGACAAAATTATGATTTCTGCCAAATTATGATTTCTATACAATATCATTATTTTCGCCATATTTGTAAAGTAATAAATTTTTTATTGGCTCAAATTGGTACAAAATAGGGTGATATGTCAGTGTTGAGAATCTGGCATATTTACATATGTTGTTAATTTTGAGAAAAATATGTTATGAAATTGCTTACCATGAAAACATTGGAGAAATAACGTTTGGCAAGTCCAATAAATAATAAAATTTAAAAATGCTTTTAATTTTCCAAAAAAGGGTGGCCATGCTATCTTAGTTATAGAAGTTTCTTATAAGCCTTAGCTTAGGATAGTTGTCACTTAAATTACAATTTAAATTCATAGTAAACAAATTTGTCATGTCATTTATTTATAGTTCCCCCAAAGTTTGGCCTGTTGACTCAAGAAAGTTATTTCTTTGATGATGATTGGCACAGAGCTGCAGTACACTACATGAGAAGAATAGGCTGTTTCATATGTATATAAAATAAAAAAATAAAAAAAAAAAACAAAATGGTTGTCTGGAAGCTATCCATACTGGATGAAGTAAAACAACAATTCCTATTTATTCAAATTTAAAATGTTCCGCATACGCCCAAGTGCATCCCTTTTTCATGCCATCCAATGCTGTAATGCATGTTTTATGAAATGACGAACCAAACATTTTTGAAATAAACATGCTTGCATATGAATATTTCAAGTTAAAAGTTCAAGTGAAGCTCAACTCCATATTACGTTTCGCCCAGGCACGATGTACCTTTAATTAAAAATTACTTGCTAACATATTATCGAAACAAAAAATATAAAGCTTTATATTGCTTTTTGTTTCAATACAATACGACCACTCATCACAAAGGTACAGTTTTACAAAAAAAAACACTAATAAAAATTGAAAAAAAAACTTGTTCCATTAATTTCCGTGACTAGTGTAGTTTTTAATATATGTATGTATACAATTTTGGTAACATTGTAAATTTTGACTATCTATATTAAAACAAATTTATAAACCTACTTCCAATTCATTGTCGAAGAGATGAGTTGGAAATTGTTGCAGAGTGTAAAATTTTCACACTTCCATATTGAGCTTAGGAACGACTTTATGAAGTCAAAATGTTACACTTTGTAACAATTTTGGAATTTAGGAGCAACCAGTGATAAAAATTGTTAAGATTATAGAGAAAAGAAAGGGGGCACGGGTGAGTTTTTTCAGAGTTGGAAAGTAATGATAAAAAAGTTCAATTTCAATTACTTGTAACTAATTGAAATCTGTTCGCAGATTTTGATTACTTTTAAATATAATTGAAGAAATTCAATTCCTAATTACATGTAACTGAAAAGTGTCAAATAATTGTAATTCAATTACACTAATTTAATTGAAAACAAAAGTAATCATCAAAAAATATGTAATGATTATTTTGTTTAGTAATCATTACACAAATTGTATTTAATTACTTCTTTTGGTCAATTAAATTTTTAGTGATTTTTAACAAAGAGTTCCCTGTAGTTCTAAATCTCTTTACGTGTGTTGTTTTAAGCTTATTTACAAATATTTTATTCACCTTCAACAGGTTTAAAATTTACATTCGTCTTTTAAATAATCTCCTTTTGAAAATAATAATAACTGCCCAATAATAATTTGCCCATTTCATATATAAACGCAAATTTCTCGTTTCATTTTTGTCTATTTGAACTATTTTAACAGTTTGAATACATTTTCTACTTTTATTATTATTATTTTAATGTTTAAATTTTAAAAACGGGTAATTAATTACAATCCATGTAATCATTTACCTTAAATGTAAATAACACAGTGCTTTCCTTCAATTACTTCCAAAAACCCATTACTATTTTCAATTACATGTGATTTGTAAGTTAGTGTTTTTGCAATTACAATTACAAGTAATGAAAATGTATGCTTTTTTCAATTACAATTATGTGTAATAGTAATTGAAAAAGGTCAATTATTAATAACATGTATAGTTGAAATAAATTACAAAAAGTAATCATTATTTCCCAACTCTGTTTTTTTGTCCTTTTAATTTAACACATTTTTGCATTTTTTACCTAAGAACATAAGAAAAGCGTTAGATATGCTGTAAACGTTTAATTTTGGAGGACATACAAAGTAAAGTCGAGTTTTTCTTTTTTAATTTCTTTAATTTGTTCCCAACTCCAGATTTTTAAACTGAAAAATAATATGTCTGTTCGTGTACCTCTCAACTACGAATTTCTACGAATTTTATTTTTTGTATATGAACTTTGGTAGAACTTTGAGCTAAATTCGTAAAAATTCATAGTTTTGGGAGGTAGGCGAACAGACTTATTATTGTTCACTGAAAAAAAAATTATATTCAACAATTCCAAAGAATTTAATTTCAATGTTTCAAGTGAATGTAACCAAATAAAATAGATTTTCCCTTTGGCATTAAAAAATCGTTTGTCTTTGAATTTTCTGGTTCTCAATTTGCATTTTCACAATGTAAAGCTCACATTTATACAACAAATAAAAAAACCGGCCACAATTTAGCTCAAGAATCAATATACCAAACAATAATTTCACGCGCTTAATTTTGACAGATGGCGTCGTACAGTAAGAAACGAAAATATGATTTTTTAGCTGGAGCTGCATACCTCTTGGCTAAAATGTTTGGTTTAATTTTAGCTGGGCTAAATTTTGGAGAGATTTTTAGAATGGGAGCTTTAGCTCGATATGCGTACTAGGCTTTACACCCGGGTTTCCCAAGTGCTCCGTGGAAAGATCGAAAAGAATATCAAAATGCCATTTCACTATTAAATTTTGATCTTCTGAACTTTAGCAGAAAAACGAGGTGTCAGCTAACGAGAATTGCTAAATTGAGCAAGTGGACCCAATTTTTCGGTTCCTTTTATGCTGGTTAATCTTGTTCACGAGAATCTGATTGCTGAGGTCTGAACACAAGATTGTACGCAAGGGTTCAAAGAGAAGTGTTTGCTCCCCCTCCCAATAAAAAAATATTTGATACATTTGGTTATTTTTCTCCTTTTCTTTAGAATGTATCTCGAAGCTAGATTTCTTTACCAAACCAATTTTTTGAATTAATGTGTCCCCCCTTATCAAAGTTTGGCGTACGACCTTGTTTGATCATCTGAACCATTTTTTAATATTTAAAAGAATTCAATACACAAAAAAAAAAATGGCAAACTTAAATTCAAGTATCACGACCTTAGAATATATGGCTATATTTAAAGCATGGTGCGATGACATAGGAATGGGTAGTCTACATACGTCTTCACTTGTTCAAGCGGAAATAAGGTGGTTTTCCTGTGGCAAAGCACTGATATGGATTTTCGAATTTAGGGACTTTCATAATCGACGAGAGCTTTGTTTTGTAGACAGTATGTGTAATGAGCGTAGGCTATTGAAATTGGCGTATCTAAAGCTGATATCTAAAAAATTATTTGTGTGAATCACTTCAAACAGAAACAATAACTGTTTTCGATGCCAGTAAAGTAGAAGCATTTAAAAATAAAAAGTTTTGGGCTTAATCGATAAATACAGCTTCTCAATTGTCAATTAATTTAGCAGAAGAAATGGATTTGGAAATTCCCACAAAATTTAAAATGAGTTTTATATTCTTATTCTTCTGCTATATTCTGGAAGAATATAAGTCAAATATTAAGGAAAACTGGTTTTCAAACCCATACTCTGCTGCATTTTAAAAACCAACTTCTCTTACATCGTTGTAGATTGAGAGTTTTATTGGTTTGATATAATTTTTTAATAGAGGAACAATTTTGGAATTAAGAACTCTTTGCCAGGACACTGATTTGTATTGTAAGGCGAATGCATTTTTTTTTTATAGATAAAGCATAAAGCAAAATAATTCTTTTGGCGTTTGCAACAACAAATACAATTTGTGGGAATCAGAAGCCATTCTCACAAGAAGAATATAACTGCGGAAATTGCATACAATCAACGTAGTGCTCCGAATGGAATTTTTCGTCAGAAAAGTGCTCCGCCACTAAAAAAGATTGGGAGCCACTGACTTACACTTATCGCTTTCTGACTACGTCGTTATGTGTTAAATAAAATCAACCCAGAATCGTGATCAGTGCTTGTATTTGGGATGAAAAAACATTTTCCAAACATTTTTCCTTAGTTTTATTGCTTAAAAAAAAAAGCAATTTTAATATTTTTACAAATCCCATCACTTACCAACGTAAACAGTGTGTACATATGTAGGATACAATTATTCTGAACGAAGTTCTCAAGATATTAGGGACGACAAAAATGTTCAATGATTTGATTTGCTTTAATAAACTGGTTGGGTGAATTTTTTTACTAATCCTACAAAATAAGAATATCATTATTATTTCCGATTTGACAAATCGGATCAATTAAAATAGCTTCAAATGGGAAGACAATACAAAATCATGAAAAAGTTGTTAAAGTGATTTTACCGATCACAGATTCTTTCTTCCAAAATAGAAAAAGTGCAAATCTGTTTGTAATAAGATCAAATCTTAACTTCTATGAAATATGACAGCAATAAACAAATAATAACAACTATGTAAGTCTGTATTTAAGCATAAGATTTATTTTCAAAAGCCAGTCTCGTAACTGCCAATATTTCATTTTTAATTTGTAGCCATTTTAATTTGTGCCAAAACAAAAATAAAACAGTTATTGTGATGTAAAATACCGAAGATCGCAGATGTATTCACTTTCCCTTTGAAAATTCCAGCCCTGTGATTAATTCTTCACTACAAGTTCTGAATGTTCATCTCCGCAACACAAAGCAATAAACGATGGACGTCTTACGTCTTTACCTAACTTCATAGTCTCATCTACATTATGTACATGATTGTATAATATGCAAAGCTAGCTAAATTGATGTTAAAAGACAATAAATAAAGTAAGCACACCTTTGTAGAGCAAGAGGCAAAAAAATGTAATAATAAATATATAAATTGAAAAATCTTGTATGTACCTTCGATGATCATGATCTACGACGCGGATGACGTATCCAACATATATGGCAAACAGTGCCGTTTTCTGTTCTTCAAAGAGGAATTGAAAATCTCATTGGGGGATTTTTATTAATATGGACAAAGTGTACTATGTCTTGGCTCTTGCATGTCTTAACTTACCACACCTCAAGCACCAGCACCATTATAGGTGAATAGCGCTGCAAGAACTCGATGGATTTCCAAGTCCAAGCACAGTAGATGGTTGTGTGCTGTTTTGCTTTTGCCATCAGAGACGGAGATGGAGACGTACATACCTACATATACGCGAACAGGTAGGTCATTCCCACCTATTCATCCAAATTATACTTTACCGTTTAATTGGCTTGCGTTCTCGATTATTGAATTGGCCAGAAACAACCGTCCGATCCGTCGGCGTCGCATCTGATTTCAGAGTACGAATACACCGTCCACTGATTATATCTTTTAGTTATTCTCGAATTCAAGAAGTGTGATGAGCGTCCACCGCGTCGGAAAGTGAAACCTTAAACTCTGTGTTTATAAACTCAAGTTTAACCTCGCGAAAAAAATTTGTATCCGATTTTAATTAATATTAATGTGAGCAAATCTCCTTCGTAGCCAGACAAATTTACGGTAAATCTAATTTTTGTTTAGCTAAAAATTATATAAACTGATGTTTTATTTATAATAAAAAAGCTGCAGGATAGAAATTTAATAAATATTGCGTGACAACCTTCGATGAATGTTAGTTTTAGTGATGAAAAAAGGGTTCTTAAACGGAATGACTTAAGGATTTTTTGTGTTAAATCGGTTAGAAGCTCCTGTTTTGTACAACTTTTTAAAAATTTAAAATAAAAACATTTTCTCCTCCTGTTTTGTACAAATTTCTAAAAATTGAAAAGGATACAATTTTTTTCAAAATAATTCTTCTATACTACTTGTTCAAAGCCACTCTGTCTGTGAAGCTAGGTATAAAGATACAAAAAGGTGAAGTTATAAAATTACATGTAAAATTTTACACATAAATATTATTATCTTTTGTTTATATGTGTTTGCAAATTTGAAAAATTATTAATTTAAAAGCAATGTCTTCGCTGAGATGTTGTGACCCAAATACCGTTGTATTCATAACGATTCAAATGATTGATTTAAATTACATACTGTAAGATCTGCAATTTTAGTTAAAACGTGACTTTGTTCGAGTTGGCAATGAGTTGATATGGTGAACCACACCTCAGGTTCAGTTCCTTGACATTCAACTTTGTAGGATTTTCCTTTTAAATGATGTGTGTTGGTTGATTATGGTAATGTTTTTGGAATTTAGGTTAGTAAGGAGGTAAATATAGATTTATTTTGCGGTGAGTATGATGTATACAAACTTGAGTATTTTTTATTTATGTCATTTTCTATCCAACGGAAACAATTTTTCTTCTGAGGGTGAATCTTATGTGGTTTTTTTTTTGGTAACAAAAAAGGAAGATCTGTGAAAATACAGTTTTTGACAGTTAAAGATTTTTTTTTTATCGATACCGAATTTGCGGATCATCTTTATGCACCCGAAAGATTCATTGACAGAGCCATCTGTTTGAGAAGTTTTGATTGCTACAACTTCACGGATACAAATTATTCACCAAAACAATATTAGAAAGAAAGAAAAAAATAGAAACCAAATTTTAAATCAAAATCTGAATTTACCAATATCAGTTGTACAGTCGTGGTTAAAATTTTGATCAGCAATTTTAAATTGTTTATTTGGCGAGTTGAATAATTTAAAACTATGGTTCAAGCTTATAATTGGCTATCATAACATAATTGAACCTTGAACCATCGATGAACCTCATTTAACTCACCGAAATCGGTGATTTAAAATAGCTGAACCACGGGCAATGAGCTTTTAAGAATAAAGTTTGAATTAGGTGTTTCAAAACATCTTTGTTTATTTTTGATAAGAAGATGAAGATACATTTTTCTTGAGAAAATTAGTAACTACTCGCACCATTACGCAAAAAAATCTCATATACATAGATACGAGATATAACCACCATATCTGAAGTGGTTAAATGACATTCATTCGTCGTGAATAGTCCAACTTGCTATATCGTGAATTATTGAAAATAAAATTTTCGTGAAAAGTTTCCACTTTTAACATTTCTTCATGTTTTGCTCGAAAGACATTCAAGGTGAAATATCATCAAGATTTCAACTGCAATATGTATGTGTAAATTGACTCTTGTCAAATTGAAAATTTCATAAGGTTTGTTCGATGTTTCCTGCCCCAGGGTGCACTGATGGAGAGTATCGTTAAAATGTCAAAAAACTGATGGCTGTTGGGGTTTTGATTTCACACCCAACCTTTTAGTAATACATGTTAAGTCGCTTATTCTATAAGTTTTTTCTCAGTTCAGATTAAATAAATGTATTTGATGTGTCCACCACACAAAAAGATTTAAAGAATATTTTCTTTGACAGCACCTTTCAAAATTTTGAAATTGTAGGTGTGTTCCACAACGAGTATAGGGAATAAGGTTTGTGTTTCATTTTTTCTTATGAAGTGGAAATGAGATAGAATGTTTACTTTCTGTCAAAGAATGAAGAACTGAAGTCAACCATGAATGAATCCTTAACGGTGTTCGTACCATCTTCACTTGAGGCGACTTATTTTGACGCCTTTTTTGTATCCCATTTCTATTTCATGAAAAGAAATAGATTGTGAGGTTACAAAGAACTTTTCAAAAAATGTCAGCCTAATTACACGATTCATTTTCTCGTTCTTTCCGTTTTTCGTCTTTTTGACAGGTATGAACCTTAATGATTACATACAACGAAAAAAATCCATTCGGGTTTTTAAAGTTCAAAACATTTATTGGAAAAAAGACAGTATATGATAAAAAGTATATTTTTAAAGCTCTTTTTATTTAAACTTATACTCATTGACTTATAATTAGTCAATGTTTATACCTATTTAATTATGACAAATTATTTTAACCTAAGTATTTAAAATTTAGAGCCATTCCCCGCCTCTACTTTTTTGTCAAATCATAAACGTCAAATTTCAACCGGAAAAAGTTTTAAGGTTTTCATGTGTTTTCCTTATTTTATTTCCCCTACATTTCTACCCTCCCTCACCCAATGCGTCAAAAAGACGAATCACGTCAAAATGAGTCACTTCAAGTGAAGCTGGTATAAACACCGTTCTTCAGCGATATATGTATGCATAAAAATAGGTTTGTTCGATTTGTAAAACTGTTTCTGCTATAATAATTTTAAAAGATTAATTTCTATTAATAATAATATTTAATATCTAAGCCTACGAAATGAATTTATATGATAAATATTCAAATTTTAAAGGAGATTAGTGGTAAAACTTATTAAATCTCCGATTACAGTTTTGTGGAAATGTAATATTACTGACTAAACAATGTAGCTGTAGCTGTGGCTCGTAGCACTGTCAAAGTAGAAAGATACAAAAATATGATATACAGCGCTAGAATGAAAAGCTTTAAATGTAGCAACAAATGTGTGGTGTAGCTGAAGTTAAACAAATTCCAACTTTTGCTTCAAGCTACAGCTGCAATCCTTCTGTTCAAGGGGTTAGCCTAAATGCAGCTTTACCATAAAACAACAACTTGTCCATAATTCTGGTAGAAAAATGACAAGACTGCTAACGATTGGCAATTATCACGACAATCTGTCATAGTCCCCAAACAGCTTTCTCCTGAATTTGCAGAACTGACAGATCGTCATATTTATTACCACTTGTCCCAATGGAGCTTCTTATAAAATTCGACTATGGCAATAATTTCTAGAATATGGCCGACACAATGACAATTTCGCCAATCGTGTAAATACTGCATAGGTACATTACTGATAAAATCATTTCATTAAAGAAATTAATTTTAAACAAATAAAGGCTCCCGCAAACCAAATGACAGATACAAAATACTAAATAGCAAAAAAATTATATTCAGCGAATGTTTCGTATCGGTTTGGGAGAGCCTTAACGGTAATCTTTGGTTCTGTCAATTTGTGAATTATTACAATTCGCCAGTTTTTGGTATAATGTATTAATTATATTAACAAACCTTAAAGTTTTTGCGAAAAAATATGAAATATTAGTATGTTTATTCAACAAAAAAGAGAAAGCAGGTCGGGAATTTAAATTAACACTAACTCAAAACCATATATTGATATAATTTTTATAACATGAGATTATAATTAAAATTTGAATACAAATTTCATGTACGCATACTAATCTAATTATACATACAATATGATCAAGTCATTATTCAATTTAAATTATTATAATATACAAACTGATCACATTTCTCTTTTCTCCCACAACCATACAAAAGCCCTCAAACTGATCTATAACGAAAGTGAAATTCGATTCTTGTGTTTCTTCTCTTCTTCTTTCTTTGGTTCTTCATAGATGCAAATTAAATCTCAAAATTTTAACACATCATATTCATAACAATAAGCGTCCATAATCATCAATATGCATGTATTTCATTTTGAGACACACGTTTTTTAAGAGAAATTGAAATTTATTTGTTTACATTAATTCACTTTCTTTATTTGAATAGTTTATTTTCTAAATTCCAATATATGAATTAGTTTATTTAAGCAATCAATAATAAATTTTGCGGAATTTTTGAGGACAAATAAACAAAGTGCATGAATCATTTGACTTTTTATCTTGGGGTTTTAACGGTGAAAAGAAGTTGGGTGAGGGGATTTGCTGAAATATCACAAATCAGTTTGCGATCTTGGTCTCGAATGTGGATTGTCTCAAAGAAGTGTTCACGTGACTTGCGAGCAAGGTTTTCTAAAAATTATAGGTAAATTTATTGCAAACATTTTCGGATGTTTGTAAACCGTGGACCCTAAGTCCCTTTTTACACGGTGGAAACTGAGTTGCTAGCAACTTTCGTTCCAAGGAGAGAAGGGCAGGGGGAAAGAGGGGTAGCCAAATTCTTCCCGGTCGAGTATTTATAGAGATTTTTTTGACATTTTCATTCACAACTGGGTTAAGGTGCGTTCAACCAATAGACTTTCAAAGGAAATTTAAAAAAATTCCTAAGGATTTTGTTTCCGCGTTCAAGAAATTTTTAGGCAAATTAAAAGAAAACGTCAGAAAAATTTCAAGCAAATTGTTTCTTCGTGTGAAAAGGGACTAAGTTTACATATTATTTTGTTTTGCTTTGTATTGATTGTTTTAAGCTATTATCCGAGTTATGATACCGCACTGTAACAAAAACAAAAGAGAATAAGCAAAGTGGTTCCCCTACTCAACAGGAATGCTCCGTGTTTCGTTGAATTTTCATTTCATTTAGCCAGTTTATAATTCTTGAGCGCTCAGTTTTTTTCCTCCGTTTTATGTCAGAGCAGGATAATAAATTGAAAACAGTATTCCTCACACTGAAGTCAAAAAATTCAATTTTTTTGTATGTAATTTACTGCGACAAAAAATAATTGAGCAAGTGAGTCCAAAAAAATCATATATTGATCTTTTCACTGTTTTCGATGTCAAATTTCTGTAGAGCCCTTTTACAGCTAACAGGTTACAGCTTTACGGCCATATAGTGAACTATAGTTGTGTTATTTAACAAACCCAGAGGAATCGGACAACATCGGGACTTAGCACCATCACAGAAAAAAAAAATTAAGTTTCCATACAAACTATCTATAACAAGTATGAAATTCGTGCCGGTAACACAGTTTTTATCTGGGCTAAGGTTATGCCCCGAAAAATCTAAGGGAGGGACCCGAAGGGGCTTAGTTGTTGTTGCATTTACATATAAATTGCATCAAATTTAATACAAAAAAGTGTTTATTCAAAGTTTTGCAAAAATTGATTTAAAAGTTCAGGGGTCGAATACAATACTTTATACGTTCACGAATTCAAGCCTGATTCACAACGCGACTATGAAACGAGACGATAGAGCGTGACGTAAAACGTTGTCATCTTTTTCTAGTTATAAAATCGTTCCCCAATTTACAATGTGGCGGCATTTTTAAGTACGAGAACTAGTTTTCTGTAAAAAACTATCAAAAAATTTTAATAAAAATTATTCTAGACAACAGATTATCAATTACTTTATTTATTAACCTCAATTTATCGTATTCTTTCTTGCAAATTTTGTTTCCATTATGTAAATTATTTATCAACAAAGAAACTCGTCGTCACTCCACGTTTTTTTTTTTTCAATTTTTCGAATCCTTGGCTTGACGTGACGACGAGAAACGCTGCATTGTGTATACTCTCGTATCCTATCATTGTTTTGAAAGTCGTTTGACATAACCGACGAGAACTCGTCACGTTCCCGTCTCGTTTCCTCGTTGCATTGTGAATCAGGCTTCAGCTGCACGAATTATCATTCGATTAGCTTGAGGCATTCTTATCTGCAACCAAACTTCTACCAAATAAGTACGAATGAAATTTCTTGAACGGATGCGACAATTCGACCCCAGGATGTTATGAGTTCTATAATTTTCAAGCCGTATTTACTTTCTGAAATTATGTGCTTTTGGGACATTGGGTCGTCTTAAACTAGTCCTAAGTAAAATCTAGGCTTTCTGCTGTGGTGAGATAAGGTATCAAATGTTTTTTTGGCTTACAAAAAACGGTGTATCGTAAGGTTAGTAGAGATTTTCAATAAACCTCCGATTTACCGTTAGTTCCAAGGTTTAATGTTCATTAAGCCAATTTACCAAAGCACCTGTCAAATGCGATCGAAGTCACATTATACAGACACACATAATATTTTGAAGTTTAATAAAATTGCAAGTGATTTAGCTGAACTGCTTATGTATTATGTCTGATTTTCTATGCCTCTTTGGGCGTTGTTGCCTCACACATTAGTTCAAGTTGATTGGTGAGGCGTTCTCAAATGTATAAAATCTGAAGCAGTCAACCAATTTGGATGTAATTTTCAGACAATAGCCATCATCATAAGACATCATTAAAAATATTTCACTGACTGACACGTCCACTAACTTATAGATTTTCTAATTGTTAAAGTTGATATGCATACATAAAAGAAGGGTGTGTTCTTCAAAAATGTTGTAGATAATTAGCCAGTTTATATTTCTGAGATCTCAGAGGACTCAGAGGGCTCAGAAGTATAAACAGGATTCCTCTCAAAAATTGCTCACTTTTAGCCTTACAAACTGAGACAGAAATTTTTTGGATTCACTTCCTTGATTATCTTTTGACGCAGTAAATTAAATAAGAAGAAAAGGAAAAAAGAGTTGTTTTGACTTCTATGTGAGGAATACTGTTTATATTTTATCCTCCTGCTCCGTCAAAAAATTGAGAAAAAATACTTGGCACTCAAGAAATATAAACAGGCTAAATATTATTTATAAAATAGCTAATTCGTACAGGAGTACCCATAAGACTTTTTTCCACGACCGCTTTTGCATGCATTTTTAACAGAAACAAAAACAAAATAAAATTGATTTGATTTAATAACAGGTTTCAATAGAAGAATGCAAAATGTTTTCCGCGCTGTGTTTTGAGGGTGTTTTTCCAAAATTTCATTAATCGTTAGCTTAAATAAAATTAAAAACCGATTCCTGGAATAAAATGTGTAGGAAATTACAAAATAAGGCGGTACAAAGCTATTACCACATCCATTTTTTGGAGCTGTATTGGCAAAAAAAGTACTAACTTAAACTAAGAAAATTAACCCCCTTTTTATGGCCCCTAAGGAATTTTTTTCAGAAGATATACAAATGCACATAGGAAGGTTTGCTCGAATTTTTTTATTCGGTGTAAAACATGTATGTATTATAAATTGACCGAGGAAGGCGGGCAAAGAAGTAACAAGTGTCATGTTTCTTCACGACCATGGCCTCAAATTCAAAGTATAAATGCAAATAAAAAGAAATGATTCTATCTGATAGCCTTGCATTAGAATTCGATTATTATTGAAATATGATCGTTGATGATTGACTGTGGTCAAAGGACAAATTATTTTATTAGGTACTTTTCAAATAGGAAGTCATTATCATCATTTGCCAATAAATATTATGTATTCAACGCAATTTCTCTTATATGTTTCTATTTCAACCGCCCACCATCTTCATCGTTATGTAAGTTTTTCAATGATCACATCTTAGAGTCTGGTTGGTTAAATTATGATAAAACATCTTAAACATATATGTATGTTAATAAAGTTACACAACTAAAAGATTTTATAGTTCAATTTAAAAAGAGAAATTAGGAATTCCACAGTTGAAGTGATGGCATTCAGATACAGACAGAGCCACTCCTTCTGCTGGCAACTCAAACCAGGTTAAGTAAAAGCTTGTCATTGAAAAGCTATTGAGGTTCGTCCAAAAATAACTTAAATTCGTTGTCATTGCCATAGATTGATATTTTTTTTTAATTCTTTGCACGCTTTATGATAATTACTTTTTTGTTTAAAACAAATGAAAGTTATTTGAATTTTAACCGCTCATTTGCCTAAGCCTAAATTTTTTAATTTCTCTTTAAAGGAAAAGAAGTTAATTAATTAAACACGCAATATGAAAACATGGGCCCTGATTGTTTGTGCGATACTTATATCAGCTAATTATTCGAGTGCCTTAACAACTCTTCGCAAGGAAGTAAGACAGGGTAACATCGTAACACAGCATTTAAAGCAACTAGATCTCCCCGAAGCCGAAATAGATCCGAATATCGGACCAACATTGCCAAATGCTGAACCAATTGCTGAAGAGGTCATAGCTGAAGCAGCAGAGGCTGCTGTAGAGGGAAATGCCGAAAAACCAGCTGCAGTTGCTGAGGAAGAAATAGCAGCAGTTGCAGAAGAAACAGTTGAAGCAGTTTCGTCTAGTCCCGTTCTAACAGAGGAAACAAATCCTGTCAACGAAGATGACCCAAATCAGCTCAGCAAGTATTGCAAATGTTCTGATACACACTGTGATTGCTGCCGTAACTTCCAATTGCCAATTCTACCAGTTCGAGGACCAGGCTGTGCAAAAATAACTTATCTTGGTAATGAAAGGATGTCTGTGTCGATTAAGTATGGAGACATTGTTCTAGCTACGAGAACTATTTCAGGTTTGTTTCAAATGAAGAGGATATTGTTTTAGAGCTCTTGATGAACTTTGAATTTACAGGGAAGAAAGCTCAGCCAATTTGCGTCAGTTTACCAGGAGGTTTTTCCAAATTCTGTGGCAGAGTTTATGGCTTATCGAAAGGAAAAGAAGACTTTAAGGCGTGTTTGGGGCTTGAACTTCGTAGCGAAGAAGAGGTAGAGGCATCAATGCGTGTATCCTGCTTCAAATTTGGTGCTAAAGGGTTACAAGTAGCAGAGGCAGAACCTTTACCAGAAGTTCCAAAAGAAGAAGAAGAAGATGATGATATCTTCGGTTTTGGAGCTGGTAAGTTGCACCATAATTTAAACATAAAAAATATTAGTTTTTAATTTATTCTCGATATTTTTAAAGGTGGTGGTGGTGGTGATGATGACTACGATGAAGATGATGAAGATGACGAAGACGAGGCCGAGGATGATGACGATGATGTTGCTGGTGCTGGTGCTAGTGCTGCAGCTACAGATGATGCTGACTATGATGGGTTCAGTTTCCTCGGTGGTGGCTTATTGGACGATTTGGATGATTCTGAGGAAACAAGTAGTCCTGTTCAAGCAGCTACCCGAAATGAGAGAAATGATATAGCTCAAAGTAAGGATGGTGAAGGTACACCACTGTTGGAAGTTGCCCCTATTGAACAATCTACAACAACTGATGTTGCAACAAAGCCCAAACCTGATGGAACAAAAGTGAAGAAAAATAAAAAGAAGAAGAAGAAGGCTAGTGATTCTGATTTTGCCCTTGACTTTCTAAATGGAATCCTTGACTTTTTTAATTAAATCGTTTGACAAACAAAGTATTCGTTGGGGTACATAAATTGAAATAAGTGTAAATATCGTGAAATTTAGTTATAAGTCTTAATTTATTTATTTATTTATTAATATGCATTTAATAAATTATGTAATGTAAATTACTTGAAGAGTAATGAATCAAAACAAAAGAACTGCTTGCTTTTGTATGTGTTATGTGTTTATAGATCTACAGAAAGCGGGCTTTCTTGGACTTTATGAAAATAATAAGCTGGATCAGTGGATCTGGTTTATTAATAGTTTAACAATTAAAAGCTTGGTACAACTTTTATTATCACTTGATTGGTAGTTGGAAACATTTTTGATTATAATTTTCATTCATTTATAATTAATTAAATGTGTTTCGTCAAAAAATCCACGTAAGTCAAATTGAACTTAATAGAAATTGCGTATGACAAAAGCCCAAACTATGTCAATGATGAGTCCAAGTGTGTAATGTCGTTTTCCATTGGACATGTAGAAGGCTTACAAAGCGTTTGGAAGTCTTCTAAAACCATTCCATTGGCAAAAAGTTTCAATTTAATTATTCACCAATGCAGAGACAAAACTTCAGAATTGAGTAGAAGTAATAAGCACTGTTACATTGGATTCAGAATGAAGTGTCTTCTTGAGTATAACCAATGGAAAACGACATAAGCCGGACGAAACGCCAAAGGCTAATAAAATCTGTTTTGAAACAATAATTCAACAAGTCCAATCCTTAATGCTAGGACTTCTACTTAAAAAAACCCTCTTCTTACAAATTTACAACACTAAACAACAACAAAAATCTATCTTTTGTGAATGTTTCGCATCGGCTTGGGAGAGCCTTAACTTTCATTTTGGCGATGTATACTTCTATTTCAGTAGTGAAAGTTATTTAAATCTTTGAAAATTTCAATTTTCGTTGTGGCATTATCTTGATTTCATGATGGTTTAAAAGTGTGATATGTATCCATAGACTTGTTCAAAAGATTTCTGACAGCTCAAAGATTAAGTTAATCGTCAAACTGAATAATTGATTTTGAGTTAGCTCAAAGTTTTTTCAAGATTAGCTAACTCTGATTTAACTAATGACTGAATAGTGACCGACAGTTTTTTTGGCGGAAATGAATGTGATACGATTACGATCTTGGCTGTCTCGCTATGACCTTACGATAATAATTTCGTGGACAGCACTGGTTCGTTCTAGTTAGTTGTGTTAACGTATCGCCTGTGTATTTAAATATTATTATTACAAGTATTTCCTAATTTTTATTAGTGTAATTGACTTATTTCACTGCATAAGTGAAATTTTTTAATTTTAATTAATTCCTTTTTCCATTTTTGTTCTTAGTTGTGCTAAAAATTTAATTATTTGTTTAATTCTTGGTAAGAGTATATTTTTTTTTTGTTCTGTGTGATTAATTATTTGAGTTCCTCTATTTGAGTGCATTTTTCATTGTTTTTTTTTTCTGTATATCCATGTGTTTGTGCCCCTTTGTGTCTAAATAAAATTTTCCCCTACTTTTTTTTTTTGTTGTATCTAGCTTAAGCTTTCAGCTTTAGTTAGCAATAATTTTCCGTCCCTTTCTTTCTGTTCTAAATAATAACTTTCTTTTATTTTAATCTCTCCTATTGATAACTTTTACTTGCTAGCTCCCAGCAAACAGTCCCGGTGGTCCAAGTAGTAAGGACACGGCAGTCAGATCTTCGTTGTATAGGTTCGAATCCTGGTAAAATATTTTTTTTTTTTTTTTTTTTTAATTCTTTTTTTATTATTATCAGTTTTTGTTATCTTATTTAATTAATCTTTTTTTTTTAATTTTAAACTCTTAAATTTAATTTTCAAAATGATTTGCTCTTCAAAAAGTTGTATAGATAGCTCTAATTCCTCCCCACTGTTTGCTTGTTTTGGGCCTTGTGGGAATCTTTACCACGCCAAATGCATCGGTTCAACTAATGCGTTTATTGAGAAAGTAACTAATTCTAAATATGCGTATTGGTATTGCACCGACTGCCGCAAACTTTCTTTGTCTCAACTTGCGTTTAAAATGGCCAATTTTAAAGTGGACATCATGAAGCTTTCTAAAGGCTTCGAAGAACTGCTTTGTAATTTTAACGACACAGTCTCAGGTTTTAATTCGCTAACGCTTCCAAATGATCCGGTAGATGTCGGTACCTCTACTGACGACCTACTACTGGACCCTCTTCCTCTTTTGATCTCGCCATCCAGAGAGGACTTGCTTGCGCAGTCCAGCTCAACTGAACGTTCTGTTAACATATCAGTTGCCAATAAGAACAACAAAAGAGGACGAGATAATACAGTAGTTGCAAAAAACTCCAGTCCACCCCCTAAAAGAACTAATCTTATTGCTAGTCCCCATATTGCTTTAGAATTAGCTCCCCCAGTTGAGGTTATGGATCAAAGTTCAGGGATGGTTCCAGACGCAATCCCTATCCCAGATGTGGATTGTGCTACCACTTCCAATGTAATTAATGATCCTAGACCCATCAAAGCTGTTTCTAAACCGAGGACTATTTTCATTTCCCGCCTTGAACCAGATATCGTTGCGGATGACATTGTTTCCCACTTATTGGCTAATAATTGCATCCCAACGAACAATTCTATCAAGTGTACAAAAATTAGCAAAGCGAATAGTTTCGTTTCATCTTTTAAAATAGTAACACATTCCTCTTACTTTGATTCTATTTGCAATATTAATAACTGGCCCCCAGAAGCTCTTGTTAAGGAATTTTCTATTAAGAAAAATAGACTCACTCGTAGTTTGCCCAAAAATATTACTCCAAAAAACTAAGCAGAATTACCCTCTTCTACCAAAATGTAAGAGGGCTACGCAGCAAAACTGCTGATATTTATATGAACTCCCAAGCATTTTCACATGACATCTTTGTTTTGACTGAAACTTGGCTGAATTCAAGTTTTCTTGACACGGAACTTTTCAATCAAGAGTTTTTAGTATATAGAAAAGATCGTCATGTTGATAAGCCAAAAGGAGTTGGAGGTGGTGTCTTAATTGCAGTTAGAAATAAATTTATATCTTCGTCTATATCTTTCCCTTTTAATCTCTCTATTGAATTAATCTGTATAAAATTAACTATACAGTCCAAACAGTTATACTTATTAAATGCATATATTCCTCCGAAAAGTTCGGACGCAGTTTATGTGGAACTTTCTAAAGCCTTAGATTTTGTTATTGACTTGTCTTGCTCTAACAGCAACATATTACTTTTTGGTGATTTTAATTTACCTCACATTGAGTGGGTTCCTTCTGATGACGAATCCTATCAAGAAGCTTCTTTAACTTCTTCTCAAAATGAGCTTCTGCTTCTTGATAGAATAATTTCAACTGACTTACAGCAAGTAAGCTGTATTAAAAATTCTAAAAATCGAATTCTCGATTTGGTATTTTCTTCGGACGCTAGTAGTACCTTGGTTCTAGAATCTAGTTCTGGGGTCACTAATTTAGATAACTATTATCCTGCTTTGGATATTATTTTTGACTTAAGCAATCACCTTACTGAAAACAGTAACCCTTATGTTTGCTCATATAGCAGACTTTCAGTTGCTTTCAGAAGAAATAGCTAGGTCTGGTATTGAGAATATATCAGTGTCTAGCGATATTGACGAAGCAGTTTCTATTTTTTATTCCATTCTTAAGAACTGCATTAATAATACTATCCCTTTAAAAGTATCAAAGAATATGAACTTTTGTCACTCATGGTATACGAAAGAGCTAAGAACACTCCGAAATAAAAGAAACAGAGCATGGAAAGTGTACTTAAGAACTCTTTCACCAGTAGACCACAACTCCTACATAACCCTTTTTGAAGAATTTAAAACTCTTTCAAAAAATCTATACACTAACCACGTAAACGAAATAGGTAGTTCACTAAAAGATGACCCAAAGGCATTTTGGAGGTTTGTTAATTCTAAAAAAAACTCAGATGGTTATCCAACGAAAAAATGTATGTGTATGAAAATTGTTCGTTGCTGGAAACCATTGATATCTGTAACGCTTTTGCAAAAAATTTTCGTAATTCTTTTGTTGACAAGCCCTTAGATGTTGACGAAGATTATTTTAAAAACTTACATACCTATGCCCAAACTAGCTGCAATAATATCCCAGTGCCACCGTGCACTATCTTAGACCTTCTCTCATCATTAAATGATGATTACTCATCTGGTCCAGATGGAATTCCCCCTATACTATTGAAAAAGTGCAAATTTATACTACTTCAACCCCTTCAATTTTTGTTCCAGTTGTCCTTAAGGACAGGCATATTTCCCCAATTTTGGAAAAAATCGTTTTTTGCACCAATTTTTAAAAAAGGTGAAAAAAATGATATAAAGAACTATAGGCCCATAGCAAAGCTGTCATGCATACCAAAGCTCTTTGAACAAGTTGTTTGTGAGAGCCTGGCATTTCATACTAAAAGTATTATATGTGATCAACAGCATGGATTTGTGAGAAGAAAGTCAACGGTTACAAATCTCCTTACCTTTTTGCATAAATGTTCTAATGCATTAGAAAACGGAAATGAAGTTGATTGCATATACACCGACTTTTCGAAAGCGTTCGATCAACTTAGTCATGAAATTATTTTATTCAAACTTAAAACCTTTGGTTTTCCGACGATTGTTATATCATGGATAAAGTCCTACCTTGTAAAAAGATCTTATCAGGTAAAATTCAGAAATTGTCTTTCAAACTCTTTCAGTGCTCACTCGGGTGTACCTCAGGGAAGTCATCTGGGCCCGTTTTTGTTCATTCTCGCTATAAACGATGTTACTTCATGCATACGCTATAGTGATATTCTTATATACGCTGACGATATGAAGATTTTCAAAACAGTACAATCTTATCATGACCATGTTCTCTTGCAGGCTGATATTGACAGTTTTAATCTTTGGTGTGGGAAAAATGGCCTTTCTCTTAACCCAGTGAAATGCCAAAGTATAACTTTCTCTAAAAAGCGAGCAGTGAGTGCTTTTGATTATTCCATTTCAGAGCACACACTCTGTCGTGTTTTAAGTTTCAAAGACCTAGGTGTTCACTTTAGTTCTGATTTAGATTTTACGGTACATATTAACTTTGTTGTAAATAAAGCGAGTTCCATGCTGGGATTCATAAAACGCTGGGCAAAGGAGTTTAACGATCCATACGTTACTCTTTCCTTATACAACTGTTATGTGAGACCCCATCTCGAGTACGCTTCCCAAGTATGGACCCCTTTTTACGAAATTCATAAAAGCCGTATTGAATCAATACAACATAACTTCATTCGTTTTGCCTTGAGGCTGATCCGTACAACCTGCCACCTTATGAACACAGAATTAAGCTTCTGCAACTTCAAACTTTATATGAAAGGATGTTAATAATGATTTAATATTTTTCCACCAACTTATCAGTGGTGAAATTGATGCAGCTGACTTGTTAGCCTGTGTAGGCATTAACTTCCGCGGAGGAGCTCACCATCTACGAAGATTTGAACTTTTTCACGTTCCTTTTCATAGAACTAACTATGGTACACACGAACCACTTAATCGTATGTGTAGACTTTTTAATTCAAACGCTTCCGTTGTTGATTTTAACCTAAGTAAAGTTGGATTAAAAACATTGTTGCGCACTCTCGTGAATGTTTAATTTTGTTTTCTTAAATGTTTTATATTATGTTTCTAATATTGTATGTTTTGTAATTGTTTAGTTTTGCTAATGTTTATTTATTTATTTATTTATTTATTTATGTGCTTGTGTTAGCTTACTTAATCTACTAACCACTAACACATGCACTCATGATGAGCCTCTGATTGTAGAATGCAGCTTGCTTTAAGCTCACTACAACAATGAATTCTGAAGTGTAAATAATGTGAAGAAAATGTTTGAAGCTTGGCATCACTTATTTTGTTTTGTTTTGACTTTTTGCTTGAACCTGACATTTCACAATAAATCCAACATCACAATTCGCGAAATTAAAAAATTTTTTCGTTGAATTTAAATTCTTTTTTACTTCGCATCAAATTAATTTAATTTTCAATCCAATTGTGAACAACAATTTCGAATATGAACAATTTCATAAGAAAATCAAAAACATCATCTATTGAGCATATGACTTCCAAAGACTTTCAACTTGATTCATACGCACATTTGGATGTCTTCAGCCACCTAATCAAGGACACCGTTCGAACAAACAGTTTTCGTGAAGTAATATACCGCAACAAGCATCTATTCAAGGACAAAATAGTACTCGAAGTGGGATGCGGGATCGGTATACTGTCTTTATTTGCTGCTAAAGCTGGTGCAGCTAAAGTTATAGCTGTTGACAGCTCCAAGGCGGCATTGTATGCCCAACAAGTTGTTTTGGAAAATAAATATGGAGGAGTTATAAAAGTTATTCACGGCAGAATTCAGGATGTAGACTTACAAGTTGACCCCAACTCTATAGACATTATAATATCCGACTGGATGGGCTACTGCCTCTTCTACCAGTCCATCATTGATGCAATCATTTTCGCTCGTGACAAATGGTTGAAACCAGGTGGTTTAATATTCCCGGATAAGGCTAAGTTACATGTGTCTGCCATCGAGGACCAGTTTCGGAAGAACGAAAAAATTAACTGGTGGCGGAATGTGCATGGTTTCAATATGAAGGCCATTCGTAAATTTGCTATATGTGAACCACGTTTTTGCTCTGTGGTACCCGATCAAGTTGTAACATCGTCTCATCTTCTCAAAGAAATCGATCTCAACACAATAAAAATTAAAGACCTAACGTTTCTATCACCGTTCCTAATAGAAAGCAAACGCAGTGGCCACATAGATGCCATCATGACATACTTTAATGTTATCTTCTCGAAATCTCACACCCGATTTGGCTTCAACACTGCACCTTGGTCTCCGTCGACACACTGGATGCAATCTGTTTTTTACTTCGACGAACCAATTAACATACAAAATGGACAGACATTCTTTGGAGCTTTTGCATTGAAGCCAATTGCTGGAAGCATGGACCACATAGATTTTTGCATTGAAATTCTTACTGGAGAGCCTCTGCAAATCGTCGGTGACATAAATTGCACTTTGAGGCGAAGAGGCTTGCCAACAAATTCAAATTCCAAAAAAATCGACAAAAAGAAGAAAACGTGATGTTAATCCAAATATTATACTCACTCAAAGTTTATTTATTTGGGTGATTTTTATTTTGGTTGTTTTTTTGAAGAAAAACTAGCATGAACATTATTGATATAACTTACTGTGAATAAATTTAATATTAATTTATTGTCTTGCATTTTAACATGATGTACATTTTTTGTTTGATGTAAAAATAATAAAAAAAAAAACTTGCTACAAAAGATATCTTTTTGTTGGAATATTCAAATACTTCAGATTTACTTGCGACAGTGCCGTAACTGGGTAAGTGATTATGGGGGCCATAAGCCAATTAAATTTATTAATATTAATTCCCTCCCCGATGTAAAAATGTGTGTCATTCTTCGGTGAGATATCCCAATAGATCACCAGTGGAACTATTGCTTTCTAAGCTGTGCCACCGGTCATTTTCATGGAAGTTGATAATTAATCAGCGTTCTTAGGAAAGTAGGGACGTATAAGTACAATTGACAAAAATATATTGAAGATGAGAATGAGATAAATGCTATTTTCCACCAACCAAAGGAAGACAGCTTACGAAGGTTTTTTTCTAGTGTTGAAAAGCACGTTTTCAGAACAATGAGATGAATCCTTTCAGGTTCAGTCGACTTGAATATGATCAAGAAGTTTGGGCTGCTATATATTAAAAATAAATTGTGTCGCAAGAAAGTTTGCTTTCTCTAGTAAGCTAACTGCTGGAGTGTCTTTGAGGATGGGTGTTGAAACTGTAGGCGATCTCATATGCTTTTAAATTATAAATAATTTGTACTGCCTTTGGGATGTTGTAGTATTTTTTTTATTTAATTTCTGTTCATGCGAAAATTTGGTCCTTCGAATATGACCGTTACATGTCTTTTAAGTTTGTATGAACTCATTCCGGTTTTTCACAGTGGGGTTGGCCTTGCATTTTTGGAAATATACTTTTCTTGCTCTGATAGCCTCCCTACATCTAGAGCTCGTATCAAACCACGAGTTTTTATTCCATTTCATGAACCTTCAATAGTGCTGAAATAGTTTTGTGTAGTATGAATCTTGCTTTCCTAAGAAACTAAGATTATTCCGCTTTGTATACACTCCAAAAAATCTAGTGTGTTTGAGTACATGCCTCCACTAACACCCTCATCAGCCTTTGATCCATGGTGGTTAGTATTTTCATCATACAAGAATGTCATCCAGGGTAGATTTAAAATGGATGCCATTATTAAATTTCAACTTTATGGTAGTATAAATTGACCTAGGGAGTAATCCCGCATTATGAAATCTGCACTTTCTACAAACTCCATACTCAAAAGCAAAGATACTTCACATGGGAGGAACTTTTTTTTTTTAAATGCACTGAAACCATCTCGTTTCAGGTAATCCAATTTCCTTATAAACTGGCATAGAAATCGATTGTTAAACAAACCCCAAGTTGCAATCCTTACAAAAATATTACCTTATATACATTAGAGTGCCGTTTTATTTTTATTTAACAATTTTTTTCTCTTTATCATACCTAATCATCGATATCCCTAAAATAAAGTACAAATATACTTAAAAGTGTTAATGAAGAGTTAATATGCAACATGTGTTAGATGCTTGATATTGATTTTAAACAACTTCCTGATTATTCCGACATAAAAATAGAAACGAAATTTATACCAGAAATTGTGTATTAACATGCTGCAACTAAGAATATATAAATTTGTATAAACCTAAAAACACGCCAACTGAATTCCCGAGAGAAGAAGTTTAGTATTAAATTTTATTTCTGTCAATTTATGTTGGAAGACCCAAAGATTTTCGAACTAATCTCCTTGCTATTTCAGTGAATTTATCTCTATGCTCACGCCACATAATTGATGCATCAACATTCGCCCCAGATTCATCATTGGGTTCTGGAAAATTGTATTTGAAGATTTTTTGCGAAAAAGAAGGCTTAGAAATAACTTACCGGCTAACATGGAGACAACACTTAGTAAAATTTTCTCTACACTCTGCACAGGACTCCAACGTTCTGCAGAGAGTTCGTATCCCATTGGATCATCACCGGGGGCATGAAGAATCGAAATACATACTCGTCCATCTGGAAAGACTTTAACACAAAGTATCAGTTTCTGGGAGTTTGTTTTTATTGAGTGCTTACTGTTGGGATGAAACATTTCGCATGTAAATTTCATTTTCGGAGGGCTCAGCGGATAGTCTGGGGGAAAAACTAGTTTTGCTGGGAACACACCGCCTTCGAAGCAGGTGCCTTCTGGTCCTCTGCAATTATTGAGTTGGAGAATGCGCTTGAATTTCGAAAGAAACGAAAATACTTACGCTATTAGAGCTTCCCATTCAAAAATATTATCTGCACTGATTGGTCCTGCCACAATACCTTCTGGTGGATCTAAAGTTAGTTCTATGCGGTAGAGAAAAATTATAATTTTGATATTGAGGACGAGATAAATAGTAGAAAAATTATACACACGTTTATATTCAGCCATCAATCTTCGGAGCGCTGAGCCAGCCATATTGATGCCCTTCCTTAAATGCAGTGGTCTATTTTTGTGTATTACAAATTCGGAAAATTTGGTTTATACTCGAATTAATTTAAGTTTCGAATAAAAATTAATCAAATTTGATTATAAAACGCAAATAAAAAATTTGTTTTCGTCACTAAAAAAATTATGAATGACTAAAACGTCAAAAATAAACAGCCCATTTGGCGTGTTCATATTTTACAGAGAAAAAAGTGTACCTGTCACTAGCATGGGTTGTGAGGAACTGTTTGATGCAAGTATTTACTCCGAAAAATATGTTCGTTCGTGTACATTGTCCCCTATTATACGACGATTCGTTACGCTGACTCTTTTCAAAATTCAATAATTGTGAAGGTCAAATCAAATGTTTTTTCCCCTTCACACTCGCAAAACTAAGAAAAGAATCAGACACAAAGAATCATCGTGTAATAGGCGTCATTCTGACTGAACTAATGTTGTTTTCGATGTGACGTTCGCAGTATTCCTTTTCTACTAAATTTTCCCTCCAACTACTCCTAAGGCCTTCGATTGGCTGTTCCGAGTCATCTTCTATTCCCGATTTCAAGAAGGAGTAGGTTTGGAAGACACACATACGTACAACAATCTTTCGTAGGACTACTTGTCAAAAATGATAAACTTGAAGATGCCATTTTGTAAAATGACATCATTTGGAATTGGGTGTATAAGTTTGAAGACATGATGTTTTCATATTCGATTGGAATCAAAAAAGAGTGGAACAAAAATATGAAAACATCGTCATGCCAAATTTACATTGAAACTGACTGTTCTCTGAAAAGGTGTTCTATAAAAATGTCAAAGTGCGGTGGAAGTAGAAAAAAAAAACAACAAAGGTATTTAAAAGCCAGTGTAAATTCAAAAATTAAATGAGCTGTCAAATGAAACTCCCAAATTACAAATTAAAACACTTTTTCTATGATTTGCGAAATTACCTTATTTCGGCTCTAATAAAAACGTAGTATAATTTGGTAATTTCGTTTGACAACTCATTTCATTTTCAACTGGCGGTTAATCGCTATTTGTTATTGTTTTTTTCTTTCTACTTCCATTGAGCTTAGACATTCCAAGCAAAACCTTTTCAGATTTCAATAGGTTTTGACTCAATTTCCAATCTAGTTTCGTGCAAATTTGGTTGAAATTATGTCATTTCAAAATGTGAATTTGTATGGGAAATGAGATGATTTCATATCAAATCTGGAAATTTTCACAGAATTTACTATGTGGGCTAATGAAAACGTAGTATTACATGCCCACTTATCTTAATTATTTACATTTGAACTTTATTCGGGAATGTGAGCACTTTTGCATAGGTAAAGCATATTTGGAGTTGCGCAGTTTTTTGACAGCTCTTTTTCACTATCACAAGCTTCACCCTCAAGTTTATTCCTTAGACCAATTAAACTGTTCCCCAAACATACATTTCCATTCTTAACTCAAGAGAATCCAAATCATAAGTGAAGCAAACTTGAAAAAAAAGTAAAATGGAAAGAGAAACGTCAAAAACATGCATGACTATGGAAAATCCTATCCATGCATATTCAGATAGATTTATTTCCGTTTCACCTTTTCTTTTTTTTCTCTTCATTCATACAAGGCCTAACATGCGCCGTATATTACTGGTCTAAGCAGACTGGGAAATGTGCTTTTTAATTTTGAGAGCCCATATTAGCTACGTTTTTAAGTAGATTTTTATCTTCGCTGAAAAAAAAATATTTTTTAAATACAAAAACAATACGGAACTAGTATACCAAATTAATGTTATAAGTTCGGAGTATACTTTTTCCATTTTAACTCGTACGACTCCATAAGCCTTTGATTGGCTTTTTCGTGCAATGTTTTAGGAGTCATTTTTTTTCCTGATCTCAAGAGACAACGACATCAATTTTTCTTTTGTACTGCTTCACAAGTTTTCTACTCCAAACTTGACTATGTTTGAATTCTAACGACTCAGCAAAAAAGCAGATCTACAGGATCTGCTGCAAGGTCTCCCTCCTATGAAGCAACAAGGTTACTGGACTATAAACTGATTATTGATTATTTTTATTGATAATTAATTACAAAAAGTGTCTAGCTTGGATTCTTTAACTACAAAAAGATTGTTGAAAGCAGTGAAAAAACATTCTTAAAATAGCTTAAAAAAGTATTTTACCGTTATAATACACATTGAAACACAACATTTCCAACACCAGCGAGGCTACCCTCACGAGAATAAAGATAGTTAAAAAGAACTACAGTGAGCGTCAAAAGTAAGCAACCAAAAATATGGTTTCTGAAGTAACAAGAAATTTAAACAAATAAATAGATAAAAACTGCACACAAACATTGCTAGCTATTAGACTACCACCAAACATCCTTTTTTGACATTTGTAGATGTTAACTTAAATAAGTTTTTAAATTTAATAAATCGGTAAAAATTTAAATTTTACATCACACATTAGGGAATAAACGATAGATAGAGATTTGTTAAATTTTTGCTGCGAAGTCCAATTTTAGCGGGGACCTTCACCATCTTTATCTAATACACATACATTGGTTTATTTGAAATAGTGCTATTAATTACTTTGGATTGAAAATTTTTAAACACAATTTAAATTTTTAAAATGTTTACTAATTTCCATGAAAATCATACCTTGATATTCTGATATAAGCTTCTTTTGCACTGTTTGGCTAACTAATGGATTAAAAATTTCTGAAATCAACCAGAATAGCCAAAGCAAAACATCAATGGTATAAAGCTATGAAAGGCCTTACCCTTCTTTCTCTTAATTTATTGGAGCTGAGCATTCAAAAATTTAATGTGGTTCGTCAGTACCAGATGCACAATTTTTTTTCCAATTTTCAAACCAGGCAATTTGAAAATGTTCAATGTTGGCACAAGTACGGAAGACCAGGAACAAATGTTTAAATGTAAATGTCATTTCATAATAATTAACGCCTAGAGGATTAAATTAATAATAATTCATCGGTTCGTTTGTGCATTTATTAATATTCAATTGGGTTAAACCGCACACGATATACGCAAAAGTTACCAAGCCTTGGGACTCACTGTCAAGCATTCTCAAAAACACCGGCACCAGCATGGCATCGTCACGGCACCGGTGCGTATGAATGGTGAGATGTGAAACCTTAACTACATGTATGGTTTAAAGGTTTTGAACCTATACCTTTTTCTGTTATATACGTGGGTGGAATGTGTATTGGTTTAAAAATCTGGATTTAATTAAAATGTCATTTATTGCATTCAGACATTAAGTAGAGGACTAGCTAAAATTGCAATTGTAAATGAGGAACAATTAACATAAATCAAATAAAATAAATCAGTTTGAATCTGCATAACAAATGAGTCTCGATGGAGGTGGTCGATTATTATTATTATCAGAAGATATGAGGTTAAATTTGTTGTTTTAATATCTGAATTAATTAAACAAATATTAAATAATAATGCTCATTCATATAAAGTAATTTTTTTGGAAAGGTTTGATAAGTACTTGCTCATGATTCGTTTGTGTTTTGGTGATATACATTTGTATGTACATATGTATATTTGTATGACGTGAATGCTGTTATGAAGTTGTTGTACAATATTCTACCAAGATTTACAAATAACATTTGTGTAGCTAAGTTACATTGACCATCTTTTGTCGAAAGTCCGAAGAAGATTTATATTAATTACGTATACGCCTCAGTGAACACATCTTAAGGAATTCTTCTGTGAAGTACTCATAATATTATTTATGTGTAATCTAATCCATAGTTTCCAAATAACTGATTTTGAATAAAATCTCATTCTGGTGAGAAAAAAATTGTTGGAATGCTACCATAAGTTTTGTTTCTGGAAATATTTTTTTCTCAAGAAACTGATTTACAAGCAAGAAACTGTTTTTAAAACATTTCCTGATGATAAGATACATTTTTGCATTCGGTATTTATTTTAAAAAGAAAATAACCTTCATTGATGTAACTGGGTAAAGCCAGCTGACAGTTGTTATTTTTTGAAACTTGGCTTAGATGAAGTTGAAATAAACATGTTTTCTTAAGAGCCGACTATTGCGCGTGCACACGTGAAACGAATAATGCAATCAAATACACGCTTGTCAATTCTTATTTTAATAAGCCTCTTAGTCGGCAGATAAGCTGCCAGGGCCAACTGTTGGATACAAGCTTGAATACTACTTTCTCCTACTTCATCTTGTCAAATACATAGACATATTTTCGCTTAAATATCGTCTAATTTGGTTGGTTTCTTCTGTTTGCCAGTGGTGTAAGTGAACATGTTGTTCTTTGCCACTGCTCACCGCTACATAGTTTTTCCATGTTCACAGTGCTTAACTCGACTCTACTGCTTTACTTCTTTTTCATGTCTGAAAGTTAAAGATCGGGATTTTTGCCATGTTATGGTCTTTTTAAGTTTTTATTAAACTTGCCAAAATCATACCTGTAGTAGCACCACTCTATGCCCTAGTTTGGGTGCTACTAGTTCTCTTTCTTTTTTCTTCTTCTTCATCTTCTTCTTCCTCTTCTTCTTCTTCTTCTTCTTCTTCTTCTTCTTCTTCTTCTTCTTCTTCTTCTTCTTCTTCTTCTTCTTCTTCTTCTTCTTTTTCTTCTTCTTCTTCTTCTTCTTCTTTTTCTTCTTCTTCATCTCTTTTTTCTTCTTCTTCTTCTTTTTATTTTTCTTTTTTTCTTTTTTTTTTTCTTTTTCTTGCAGAGAAGACTGGTTTCCTTTTCTTTCTAAAGCTTGTTCTTGTAGCTCGTTGCCACAGCGGTTGCCTATAATCTTGGCGTTAGAATAAAACTGTAAATAATAGAAAAATTTATTATTTTTGTTTTCATTTTTGTGAACTGTTGAATGTAATTCAATTTAAAGGTAAAGTGACCTTCAGTCCAAATGCGTTTCGCCCGGGCGGGTCACTTTACCTTTAAATGAAATAATCTTTGGCTGCATTTGGATTCGAAAATTTATGGGATACACGATCGGAAGAGGTTGCATTTAAATAACAACCTTTAAACACCTACTATCATTGTATATTCATTTAATTAATCAAATCCAAGAGCAACATTGTAAACAGTCTATGCTAAAAAATGTGTTGTGGTCAAAAAGTCTACAAACGAGGTGGGATAAACATCTCTTTCTTGGATTATTTGAAGCAGTCCAAGTTAACATAAGCATGTTGGAAATATTGTGAAAAAAATAATCTCTTGGTATTGTGTTTCAAACAAGTAAGTTTAATCCATCACCAGGACTTAACTATTTCTGAGGGGGAATGATTAAAGTGCACCCATGATAATTGATTTACATTTAAAGTGTTATTTTTTAACATTTGATGATTGTTAAAAATAAAAGCAGGTCTTGGTTACAGGTATATGAGAAAAAGTATTCCAAGAGTTTTGGCATGGGTTTTTGATCTTCGTTTTCAATCAGTCTTCGATCCTTTCTGGGTCTTATATCTGATAGATTCATTTTTGATCCGTCTTTTGCCCACCTTCAATACGTTTCTGATATGTTTTCAAACTGTTTTTGATTTGAGTTTATCCATCTTTAATCCACCTTTGATCTTTTTTCAGTCTATTTTAGAATAAGAATTTTAAATTTTGTTAAGTCAATATTTATTGTTGTTCTTTCTTCACGTTGACAGCCATTTTTTATTTCTGACAATTTCAATTCCAATTTGTTGACGTTCACTGGCATTTTTTATTTCTGACAATTAAAATTTTGAGAACTTCCGGAATATAATACCTTCTATTTGTGTACTGTGGTTTTTGATCACCTTCTTTCGATCTTTGATCTATGTATCGGGTTTTTCAATAAGAGCGCTACAAAAGTTTTTTTAAATAAAAAAAAAAACGGTTTTGGATATTAATGACATTTTTTATTCCTGTGAAAGTACGTTCGATGCCATTATGTATGGAACTCGATTTCTTTTGCATGGCCACCACGGGCACACTTGCAGAAGTCCAGACGCTGAACCCAATTTTCGACGGTTTTCAAGCATAAATCGGCAGATACTGCTGCAATTTCACGTTCGATATTCGTACGAAGTTCATCAATCGTCGCTGGCTTGTTGGCATAAACCATAGACTTGACGTAGCCCCACAGGAAATAGTCTAACGGCGTCAAATCGCACGACCGAGGCAGCCAAGCCAAGCGACTATTTCGTGAGACAACACGTTCTCCAAATACCGCATATTTTGTTTATTGACGAAGCCATTCAGCCAGAAATGAGCCTCTTCGCTGAAGATGATTTTTCTATGAAAATCCGAATCATTTTCAAGTTGTTGCTCAGCCCAATTCACGAACATACGACGCTTCTGGTGGTCAAGTGGCTTCAGTTCTTGCGTCGATTTAATCTTGTAAAGATGTAAGCCAAGATCTTTTCGCAAAATTCGCCACAACGACGTCACAGAGATGCCCAACGCTTGAGAACGACGTGTGAGAGACACATTTGGGCTTTCTGCAACTGAAGCCTCCGCGGCAGCAATATTCTCGACACTACGGGCACTTCTTTGTCTCACTGTCACGGGAACATTTTGTACTGTGCCTGTGGACTCAAATTTTTCCACTAGACGCTCAATTGTTGATCTGCTAGGACGATTATGATGACCATAAATTGGACGTAGCGCTCTTAACGTTGAGGCTACTGACTCCGAATTTCGGTAGTAAATTTTAATAATTTCGACTCGTTGTTGGCTCGTATATCTTTCCATCATGAAATGGCAAACCTTACTGAAGATAAATGTCAAAAGAGCGGCAAGAAATATGGCGTCGTTTGCTGTCCCTGTCGCTCTACTTTTGTAGCGTCCCTGTTGAAAAACCCTTTACATTAGGGTGGTACTTATATTGGGTTTTTTGAAATTCTGAGATGGATAGGTATCAAATGGTTCTACATAGAAAAAACAAAATTTCCATTTTTTTTCAGATTTTTATTTCACCCCCCTGGTCTCCTAACTAACAATTTTACCTGTATAAGGTTCTATACAAGCTATTTTCAGACTGCTATAGTAATAGTAAAAGGGCCTTATGCAAGTCATTTTGGCGCATTTACCCAAGCTAATTAACTGCCATAAGACTTTTGTTGACAGGTCTTATAGCAGCAAATAGCTTTTCATGAACTGCTATTAGCTTGGCCAAATAAGCTATAGCTCCCCTTAGATATTTATATAAGGCCTTACGAAAGCCATTTTGACAGCTATTGCCAATAGCTTGCCTTGGATGTTTAAATAAGGCCTTACTAAAGCCATTTAATGACAGCTATTTTCAAAAGCTTGCCTTGGATGTTTATATAAGGCCTTACCCAAATTTATTTTGCATAAGCAATCCATCGAGAGAAAAAAATTTTTTTGCAAAGCTGATTCTGAAATAAAAAAGATATATTTTTTATCGGTTTTTAATTTATTTTTCTGATGTTGTATTTTGTATTGCATTTTATTTTATTGTATTTTTTTTTCTCCTCAGTAAGCTTCCGAAACTTTTTTTCTGATTCTGTAATGAGTCAAATGTTAGTTTAATTATAAAAATGAAAAGTTTTTTTTACCTGGAATTTGAACTCGATTCCTTCTTCGTTAAAGTCTAGGAGTCTACCCCTATGCCAATTTGATCTTGAGGAAAACATAATCAAAACTGAATAAGTTGATACCACAAACTTCACGTTCACGCAGAGGGAACAGTCAATAACTGTGCGCATCTAATATCTGTTCTTCCAAACTTCTTGAATGTTCTCTGGCTTTTTAAGAATTGCTTCTCTATTTTTTCTCACTTGTCTTTGGTAGGTTCCAGATCTTTAAAAATTTTGCCATGAGTTATTCATTTTTAAGTTCTGCTAAAAAGTTCGATGTTACTGTAAGGACTTTTTTTCTGTTTTACGATGTTCAATGGGTACCTACGTTCTTATTTATTTTAATCTGATTCTTTAATAAGCACAATATTATATAAGACACACTTGTTGATCTTCACTGATTATTTTAATTTGTATGAGGCCTTTACAAACAAGTCTTATGCAAATTGTTTGCAATGATTTGTCGTGGAGAGCCTTATAGCAGCAATTATTTTAATCATTTTCAGTAAACAACTTTGGAAGGCCTTATACCAGCCATTTATAACTTATATTTACAAGCCTTATATAAAACTTGCGTAACTCATATTTTTAAGTTTCAGGTGGAAAGTTCCTGGCTTGCTCAAGATTACCTTATACAAGCTCTATACAAGCTATTACTTGCCAAATTCGAAAAATTTTACCTTATACAAGCTAAATTGTTAGTTGGGCTCCCTATTTTTACTATAAGGTACTCACTATAGGGTTAGGGTGATTCTTAAAAGAGCGAAAAAAAAAACTGAGGGTATAGATTAGATTTAGACGAGAAAAAAATAGTATTGGAGGGGCTGTTTTAAAAGCTACGATTCTATTCTATAATATGCTTCCTAAATAAAGCTTTTATTTCAAATAATTTTTGAAAAAGTAATTTTCAAACTTAAAAATAAAAATTATAATTTTTTAAGATTTAAATTATTTTTTCAAAAACTATTTAAAATAAAAACTTTGTTTAGGAAGCATATTATAGAATGGAATTGTGGCTTTAAAAAAAGCTAAGGCGTGGCATTGTAAGTGTTCCCGTTTTTTTTTTAAATATTTTTTTCTGTTTTTGGCCAAATTTCTTAAAAATACCCCCTTCCAAATGAAAGGGGGGAAATAGATCTCCCCTCCGATACAATTATTTTCTCGTCTGAATGTAATCAATACATTCTGATTTATTTTCGCGTTTTATAAGAATAATCCTTTACCCGTAATTAGTACCTTTAAGTGAAAATAGGGAGACCAGGGGGGTTTGTTATCGAAAACTCTAATCAGAACTCCTTTTTTCTGTTTTTTTTTTTTGAAAATGTTTGGTTCTAAGTCAATGGACACCTTAATTTGCCCTAACTTTTCCAATTTTACAGAGCTCTTTCTTAAACCCATCAGGAACTCTAGAACTCTCGATTTTAAGCTATAACACATGCCCAGAACTCTTTTTCTCAAAAAAGACCTTGCTGCGTGACGTTAGCAAACTATTTTTTTGTGTTTAATTTGAACACTTTATTCGCCAGAACAATTGAAACAAAGTATGAGGAACTCTTGAACTCTTGGGTTGCTACCGGGAACTCTCATTTTTATTCAGTTTTAAATAATTGTTTTGCTAACTTCACAATTAAATTTGACACAGTACACTTTCACAAAACTGACAGGGGTCTTTGAGACTTAGACACATGAGCAAATTTGAACTAAAAGAAAATTAGGAAGATCCTATTTTTGGTTTATTTTCATCTTCATATTATTTCCGATCCATCCGATCCGATGGCAATCTTCATAAGAGTTTGAAGTTTACAGTGCTGAATTGAGAATTAACAGTTCTTTACAATTGATGTAAAGAACAGTTTTACTAACTGTACCTAGTATTGATAATGTATACCCTATAGGGTGGACGTTAAAAAAGGTTACCTCGCATGTACTTAAATTTAAACAAATTTCTATAATTTTTCAGACTTTTATTTTTATCCCCCAAATAGTCGCTGCTGGGGTAAATTAAATTTCTGTTTTTTGCATACTAGATGATTCGTGTTAAATCTGCTAAACAATTTAGAGCACTTAGGTTGGAAGTAGACAAGAAAACAATACCATGGGAGAGGAATAATATTTCCCCCCTCTGGAACGGAGTGATCGTTATACAGGGTAATACAGCTCCAAAGGTAGTATTATTTAGACATCGATCAAATTTTATTTCAAAATATATTATGCGTGTTCCTTTACTTTAAATTTTTGTGATTTTTAGTCCATACTTGTGTCAAATTTTTTTATATGAACTTTGACAGATCTTTAGACGCAGAAATGCACAAAAAATCACAGAAATTCAAAGTAAATGAACAGATTTATTGCTTTGATTTTGTTGTTATGAATATAACCTCAATTAAATGCTTCTAAGGGTAGTTCTTGCACGATTTGATTCTGACAAAATAATTTTCGATGACTTTTTGAAGCACTATCGGCATTAATTTGGTCAAAACTAAAC
Organism: Dasysyrphus albostriatus; assembly: GCA_946251815.1. Lineage (NCBI taxonomy): Eukaryota > Metazoa > Arthropoda > Insecta > Diptera > Syrphidae > Dasysyrphus > Dasysyrphus albostriatus. The sequence goes on along the minus strand of OX276336.1, from coordinate 67,001,844 downwards.
TTATATTCGTCTTCATAAAGTGAAGAGCTTGCGGATTGTTTGCGAAGCCTCACGAAAACAAAACCAACGACGACAAAGCACACCATCTTGGTGGCCAGTTCACATCATCAATTTCTGACCACTTAATCTGTCTTGCAATAAAGTCAAAAAAGTTATTATATTTAGTATATATCAGCCAAGTGGAAAATGGATGTAATTTCTTGATACTAAATTTAGTATCTATCTAGACTTTCTTGCAAAGGTGTTATTAATGACAAAAATGTTTTGAGAGAATTGGTCCTCTTGCACCCTTTGTTTGTAAGGGAAAAGATACAAATCCAAATAAGTACAAAATACGCCGTAAGGCAAGCGCTCATACTATGCTTCCTGAAATGGAGAGATTTGAATATTTTCAACACTTTCACTAAGGCAGGCATATTTTCTATAGACCGTGCATTTCGATGATGTATAATATAGGTACATACACATGTATGTATATTATAGCCAGTCTCCTCGAATTTTCGTACCGTTTTGCATAAGTTATGCTTGAAAAAGGTGTTTACTGTGGTGTTACTATTTTTGTTGTAAGACTTCACAATTTTAAGACGTTAAGCGATTGTTAAACAAATCATATTTTAAAATTCCAAATTCCTTAAATTAAAAACTAAAGTTTCGGATAGCTATCATGGAAACTCATAATTGAAAATTTTAATGATTGATTTTGAAACGTTTAAGAAGTAAAATCATTTAATTTTTTGATGAGCATATAAAGCTTAAATATTTCTAACCATAACAAAAATTTTAAAAGGGACAACTTTAAAAAGACTTTTTTCTTTTTCCATAGGTAGTTAACCTTACCAATTATCATTGAAATTTTAAAAGTCATTTTATGTGGAAAGTAGGGCGTATTTGAAATTTGTTTTTGGCTTGAAATATTAATAATAACTAAGGCTTTGTTTTTCTTTCAAAATAATAAATGATTTCATTTCTTAAGCGTCTCAAAATCAATCATTAAAATGTTCAATGATGAGTTTCAAATAGCCTATAAATAACTGAATGAAAATATTGAAACTGTAATAATAATAGGTGTTTTCTATTTAGCTTAGCTGTCAAAAAAAGATCTGTGATTCTTTTTTAGCTTAGAGCACTCAGAGTGTACAACTTGTGTATCTTTTTTGAATTCGGAGCTAGCTTGGAGTATGCTTAATAAGCTGGAGCTCAGAATAAAAAGGCCGAGCGAATAGAGTAAATAACTGAGCACAGCCAACTTCACTTCACTCAATCCACATGGGCGCGTTCAACACCTTAATTTCAGTTCACATTTCTTAATTTTTCGAGTTTTTGATTGGACAGCTATCAGATGATAGTTAAAAGTCAGTAATAAATTATCGTGCGTTGAACGCATCGCAATCATATGACAGTTCAGTGCTCAGATGTGTTTCAAAATTGTATCGTAGAGCTCTGGTCATACTATGCTCAGAGCTAACTCCGATAATTCGAGCTCTACTCCATGCTCTGCGCAGAGCTAAAGCACTATTTCAAATGCTTTATACTCGTTGAATAAAAATAAATGATTCTTTTTGGTTTTTGTTCTTTTTTTATTGTTACTGTTGCTATTTTGTTTCTTTTCTCTTTTATTTCGGTTTCTATTTCTAGCGACTAAAATTCTTACCCAAATTATATATGGCAATATTCTTTTTTGTTTATGGTTAAATATATTTAACACAATTCTTTAAATTAAATAGTTCTTTGTTTATAATATTGCTTATTGCTAATTATTGTAGTAATATAATTAAAATATTTTCAATAATATTACTATTACGATGATTTCTTTGATAAATAAAGAATTTAAAATTTACATTAAGTACTAGTGAAGTAAAGAAAACAAAAAGTATATAGATATTAAAGTATTAAAAATAAATAAATGCGCGTTGTGGATATATCTGTATAATTTTAAAATTAAATCTAAATTTACAAATAATATAATATTATATACGGCTTTAGTGTATACAGATTTTTTTTTTTAATTGTTTGTTTGATTTTTTTTTCTTAGACTTTCTATATAATTTTGTTATTGTTTCATTCGCAAGTTCGCGCCCGCCTTTGGAAGCGTTTCATACGTCTGTACCACTCGTCCTTCCACTCTATAACAATTGATCGTGGCCCAATACCTAGATAACCAGGTGGAGCTTCGGAGTCCTTACCTAATACAAGGTAAGATCTGAAAAAAAAAATAACATGATATAAGTTTTTATCGGAAGAATTTTTTTATTGACCATGAATACCTATTTATTTTTATTTTTGGACATCGGCATTCCAAATCTTTATATTGGATCATCCATGTCATAGGTCCTCGTTTCATCATCGTACTCGAAGCGCCGGCTATTGGTGAGGACCTTTTGAATATCGCCTGGATGCTTATATCGAACTTGACCATTTCTTCTTGGCTTTCCTTCGTGTATTGTTCGCTGCTGCTCACCTCTGTGCTCGTTTCTCGACCAATTACCTTTACCATTATTGCTGTTAATATACATACAAAGATACATCAAAAAATAATTTAAAGTTGGAAAAATAGTTCGGAATATTTTTGAAATTTCTTCTTACCGTAGTCTCTTTTGCAATACTTGTTGAGATTTAGCCTTTTTGTGTTTATTTTGCATTTTTCGCATTCTAAAAAAAAAAAAAAAATAATTTAGATTTATAAGAAAATTTAATGATATTAAATATTAAATGCAGAGTCGATAAATATTAGTATTTCAAAAACAAACCATTTTGAAAAATGTTAAACATATAACAAAAAAGACTTGATATGCCACAACCTATGATCTATCTTACTTCAAACTAGTTTACACGCGATTGTAAAGTTTGTGCAATGTATCAAAGGCATTTTTACATAAATAGCTATAAGCCGAATAAGAGTATATATACTCAAGGGCGTATGCAGGATTTTAATAAGGGGGAATAGGGAAGCAAACTGATTCAGGGTTTTGGTTAGGTGGGGTAACCTCATTCAAAAAATAGTTTTGGTACATAAATCTTCCTTAAAAATGCTTTTCTAAAAGAAGATCAATCGACTAATAAATGAAACATATTGTGATTAGGGGGAGGGGCAAGCGCCATCTGATCATACTCTACTCATAGGTAACTCCAAAGCTCGAGCTCTACTCCTTGCTCTGCTCAGAGTTAAAGAAAAAAACGCCTAATGACAATTGGACGGCCTTACAGATATACATACATTTTCTGCGTATATTCCACCAATGATGTGCCAAAAATAGCTTTGACCTTTTTTTTTAAATCTATTAAAGAAATTCTATGGCTGACCAATTGTTGCAAATAGTTGACCTTCCATCCTGATCTAGTGATCTTTCAGATGGTAGGAATACATTTTTTATGAATATCCCACAAGTGAGGTGCCAAAAAATCGAGAGTGACCTGGTGTGAACTTGAGAAATTTTAAGTTATTTATGGCTGATCAATTTCCAGGATAAGTTGACATTTTTTGAACAATTACCTACTGAACATTTACGTGACTTTAACCGTTATTTCCATCATTGATTTTAACAAAAAAATTTAAAAACAAAAATCAACAATTAAAAAGTCAAAGCAACGAAGAAAAAAATGTGACTTCAACAACTTGTCACCTTGACATTTCATTTGCTTTGTTTTAACAATTGTGGGTGTGTTCAGAAACACCTGAGTCTAAGTAGGTAGAGTTTTTGAATGTTTCGGGAGGGTGTAGTTGATATGTCAATGTTTCTTAGTGACCTATATTCCATGTCTAGATCACTTAGCTGAGATTGAGTAAATAGATGAAGAAAATGACTAAAAAGTGGAACTAGCGACAAATAGCTCTTGTTTTTCACAGTGATTAGAATAATAGATTTGAAGAGCAAGGTCTTTGACAGCCAACATAAATATTGCTTCAAAGTTTCTCAAAAGCTATTATCAAAAAATATCTTAGGTTTGCCATGTCTTGAACAAGTTCGATAGCCTAATTAAGAAATTTTTGTAGCCCGAAATCGGAGTCGAAAAAGTAATCCAAGAATAAGCAAAAAAAAAAAACAAATGTTCTCATAACTTAAATCGCAATTTATTTTTATTTAAAAAAAAAAACAATTGAAAATAAACTACATTTTGTCTACATGAAAGAAAGACGAATTTAAATGGAAGCTCTGGGAACAACAGAGAAACTGAATGATGATTCTTTGCGTCTGAATCTTTTAAATTTCTATATCTGATTTCACCAACGCACCCATAGAAAAGAGTTAGACGAAAAGAATCTTCTTGTAATAGGTTACTTTTCAGTGAATGAAAAGTGGTGCCAAATTGTGGAGTGTTTAAAGAATATATTTTTAGGAGTAAAAAATAAAATTCGCCCAAGATTGGAATTAGGGCTATTAGCACCCCAATTATGATTGGGCTGGCATACTAAAATTGCTGTCCGCAATTTCGGAAAAAGAAAGCCCACTTTTCGATAAATAGCCCAATCTGGCAAGCCTGATTATAAAGTACTTCATCATCTACCTCGTTTTGGTTAATGCGTTGGAGTGTCATGCTGAAGGTCTAGGTTCGATCCCCACCGCTACCGCCTTTTAAACAGAAATTTTGTTCCCAAACTGCCTCTTGCGAGGAACTGACAAATCCTCCGAGTGTATACTTGTCGTTCGGACTCGGTACAAAATTGTAGGTCCCTTCTATTCCTGCCAACATCATGCACACAGGAATGGTTGAGAATTGTACGAGTAAGTCAGTTGGCCCTGACTTCATTAAATGTCAGTTTCAATTTAGCGAGATGCACTTGGAAGGCATTATTTTTTCTTTTAACCGAGAGGGGCATACAGAAAAAGCTAAAACCATCTACTATAGGTATAAATATATTTGCATACTTTTGTCATTCACATCAATAATAGCCTTTAAGGGGTTGAACCAATAACCGCTAACCACCTGCCTAACTTAACACGTTTTAAACAGGCGTAAAGTTTAACGTAAGATTTTTACATCGATTAATTTTAATGCCTATTGGTCGAAGGGAAAAAGCGTGCATACAACAAATATATTTAGCTTGCAATTTGAACAATTGTTGTCATACGTCAAACTCTCTATATAGTTAGTCCCTAAAGACCAGTTTTTCAGTGCGAGATCATCCTAGTCTCGGGGTTAAACTAGTTTTTCAGTCAATTTGAATCGGAGATAACTCAGCTTCTTTGGTGAGTTAGCTCAAGGGATAAATTGAGTGCCTTTTCAGCTGTGGAGCCATCTAGATTTCGATATTGAAAATTATTGTCAGTGCAATTCCGTTGTGGCACCATCTCTATTCAGATGCGGTAAAGGCGTAGAAGGGTGGTATCCATAGTGTCGCACATCGATGGCCTTAGATTTTAGACAGCTGATAGATAGAGTTAATCCTCAACTGAAAAACTGTTTCTGAGTTAACTCAGGGTTAATTTATTTTCAGGATTAAGTAGCTCTGATGTAATTCAGAGTTAACCCTGAACTGAAAAACTGTCCCTAAGAAGATAGAAGAAGACAGGCAGAAATGAAGTTTCCAAAAACCATATCGGAAACTTCCTTGCTCTCTATCTTCTTAGGGACTAACTACAGACAGTTTGACCAATGACAACAATTTTTCAAATTGCAAGCTTAATATATTTGTTGTATGCACGTTTTTCCCCTCCGACCAATAAGTATTGAAATAAATCGATGCAAGAAATGTACGTCAAGTTTTAGACCCGTTCGAAATTTGTTAAGGTAGGAAGACAAACGGTTATTGGTTCAACACCTCAAAGCCTATGAATTACAAAAGTATGCAAATGAGACTTTTGATGTCGTTGGCTCTTATACTAGAAGACGCACTTAAGCTTTTCTTAAGCTACAAAGTTCCATAAGAGAACTTGAATTAATAAGATTCTCGAATTTCAGCGTGCATGGTTTTTTACATCTATTTTGAAAGACATTAGAAGATCCAGTTTAAGAATACTAGGCAGACTGTAACACTTCTATTCTTAACAATATTTAATTGAATTTGTTTGAACGTATGAATTTAAGATGGCCTGGAAAATAGATGACATCTGATTTCGTGTAAAAGCAATTAAGTTCAAGACTTTGTATATTAAGAGTGCAATAAAGGCCTACATTTGGTTTTGAACTAAAAAAATATAATTGCACATTGAAATTGATTCCGTAGTTTCGGAAAATACTTTTCTAAAGTATTTGAAACAACCAAAGCACAAGACACAATTCAAAAACAAATAAAGGGTCAATTCCTTAACACAAAATTGGTTATAATTGAATGAAAGCAAGACTAACTAAAACTAGCTAAAATTAAGGTAAAAAATACCTTCACAGCTAAGGAATATTGCAAAAAGTAACCCATAAGCCTGTAACATGAAAAATAGGACCTTTTTGACATCTTTTAAGTTTCACTCTGCCAGCCCAGGATAGAGAACGAGAAATGTCTTAAAACGAGAGTGATTTATAAGAGGTCATATACTATAACATCACCAGGGAGTGGAAGTAAACATTTCCTTAGCAGATCAAAGAGAATGATTCCCCATTTCATGAGCTAAATAGAGTAAGCCTCTTCTAGCAATATTCTCTGGAGGTTCTACTAGTATACACCATTACATTGCTTAGCTAAACAAAAAAAATATATGTTAAATACACACTAAATACGTGACAAGATTCTTATTTTGATCACTTAAGTAAATTTAAAAAGTTAACACCTCCATAGAAATAAAATTTAATCTTTCACTATGATAGATAAAATACATGTCAAGAATGTTTCTTTTGAAAAAAAAGAAGAAGAAATGAATTAAAATCTAAACATGGATAACACACCCTTAAGATGATAAATTTTTTAATTTCTTTTTTTCAAAGGCAGAAGAACCACTAAACAATTTGTTAAAGTGTCACTCAATATTATAAACACTATATGTGCATAAAACTATATGTAGGAGCGTCGGTCGTCTCCCTGGGCTTCATGTCTTATCTGCAATCGCGGAAAGTTGAGTTAAACACTACCTAATGTAGGTATATCAACACCACCCCCATAGTGTATACACACTATGCATAACATGTAAACTTTTTCCAAGAGCCTTTAGAGGAAGTTGTCGTCTGGAGGGTGTTCTCAGTTTATGCCACAACAACCGGCATACTTGAAGGATACATTTATAGTAGTAGTGATGATGATTTGATGATGACAGCAACGCTGGCATACGCATTAGGGGGAGTGTGAAACAGTTGCATTATTTTTTTTGTTTTTGTGAACGGAATATCAAGTTTATCTTTCAATCAAAATTATCGTGTGTATACTTTGGGTTTCAACGCAATCTTAAATTCAATTATATATACTCGTACACATATCTCTATGAGAATAATAATGATGGTGCCTTCTCAAAGGCTGTAATAGTCGTTGTAGGTTTATATCTTGAGAATCGTTACTGCAAAGAGATATGATGAGTAGCGAGTAGGTACCTATTAAAAAAAGCGAAGAAGAAATTTCTGTTTTTATTAAGAACTCTTAAATAAAATGTCGAAACCCCTGGCAGGGCAGGAATAAAAACATAATCATTATTTTCAAAGACACACAACTTATTCAAGGACATCTTTTAGAAAGCTGTGTAGATGTTAGGTATGTGCTTTTCAAAGACGTCATCTTCTTTTATATTTAGTCGCGTTCAATGTACCAACCAAACCATCTTTTTGATTCTTCACCATTATCCCTAGCTTTTCATTTAGGTTCACTGGCACTATGAGAAGATCTAAAATGGATGCAAGGGGTGACTGTGTCAATCCAATTTATATGCGTGTGCAACTAAAGCATTATAGTACCTACCTAATAGTATAATAATTCTCCGTACTTAAATCTAAAGAGTAATCGAAGAATGCTGCATTTGCTGTTGTTTCATTTTTCTAATTATTTTTGTATCAACGAATTTTTGAGGAGAATGAAAATTTACCCTCTACTTAAAAATTTGGGGGCATAAGATAAAAGTAGTGTGAATATGTTTTTCCCTAAATAAATTTTTTTTTCAATAAGTTTGAAAGGCACTTTTAAGGATCTCTTAAATGATACTTTTAGGAGTCTTCGTATTATTCTTTAGTACTAGTAGTAATTTTACTTCCCTAATATATTATACTTTGTATACTACTTTCTGTCAAAACCTCGTAGGTCTTAAATACCGTTTTTTAAATATCTTGTAACGGTGTGAGTGTGTTTTTGGTTCTATCAACCAGTTTTAAAACATTTTACGATCTAAGCATTCCATTTTACTACATTTTTAATTGTTTTTTTGTCTTCTAAGTGCCCTATTACATGACGACTCTAGAGTCATGACTTTTTTCGAAATGCAATGAGTGCGAACGAGAGAAAAGATCTGATCATCTTCAAAACAGGCAGGTTTTGACAGAATGCCGAAGTTATGTTCTATGCATGCAATAAACATTGATATTAAATATGTAAATTAAATGTGAACATTATTTGTTATGTTATGTTATCATAAAATAAAACGACAACCACGAATTTTGTGGTACAATTTACGCGGTCTACAAGAGGGCCAAAGGTATATAAATAATATATCGTTGGACAGATTTTTTTTGCAGAATACAAACGTTTATTAAATCATTGCGCAGCAAAAAACTAAAAAAACCATAAAAGAAAATTGCATAATAAGTGCGAGTGAGAGCCAAAGCGAGACCGAGTATTTGTCGTAACCTAAATGTGACGTTTCGATTTTACCCACCCAGACACTAACCAATTTTCCAGCATTGACTGGAATGATTATTGGAATGTCTGATGGTAGCGTTCAGTGCTGCAGAAAATAGTAACAAGTAGCTCATATTATAATGTATATATATAATTTGAAAGTCAAAACATTATGATCTGAAAAAACACGTCAGCAAAACAAAGCAATTTACATGTCAAATACAACAACAACTGCCTATTTAGTTATGTTCAGATAATTAATTGGATTTAAATTTTGTTCCGATAGAAACAGTATTGCCAGACTACCATTGTCGTTGTGTTATAGAAAATGTATATAGAAATGTCAAATGTTCGTTGGTAAGATAGTTTAATACAAAATGTCAGACCAAGGCAAAAGGGGGGGGGGAGGGGCGGTGCTTGCACCAGCAATTAGTAGTAATTTCTTAATTTTTTTGATGAGTAAATAAACAATCAAAGGCGTATGCACAAAACTGTGTAACCAATGCGAATAACTTACTGCTATCGATAATTTGTATGGAAGCCTCAATTTTTAATTAATTCATAAAATAGTCATTTTATATTGAAAAATTAAGTTTCTATAGAGTTTTATGTTAATGTTTCACTTTAATTTAAAATGTAGAAGAGTGCGTTTATTGAAAGAAAGGGAAATCCCATGTGTAGAAAATCTTGAATGGTTATAAAAGAGTGATGTCAAATTGATTTTTCTTTCCAACAAATAATCATAAGCTTAATAATCTAGTAAAATTAGACTATCACTTCAAAAAAGATAAAAAAGTCAGAGCAATTTCATTGTACTAGTAGGTATACCTACAATCTTCCCCGCTTAATTACACCGGGCAGTACAACTTACCGAAACATTAAAATGATTTTATTTTGTTAACTACAGTTTTTAAGATCAATTGAGAGGTAATATCAATTAAGCGAGGTGCAACTTTTATTTTCCATAGCATGTCAGACAAGAATTTATGATTGGAGCTTGTGCTGATTTCATGCAAAAATTCCAAGTAGAGCGTTCTATTTTTGTTTTCGTAAGAATGAACGACAGAAAAACTGTTGAGTTATATCGACTTTTTGTATGGACTGGTCACGGTGTTCATACCAGCTGCGTGAAAGGTGACTCATTTTGACGTCTTTTATTTTTATCACACTCTCATTTCTTGTAAAGAACTAGGCTAGTGAGGCAGAAGTTTTGAATTTTTTGAAAATGTCTGCCTCATCTCTCCATATCTTCTTTTTAAGAAATTGGAATGAGATACAAAAGAGAGTTGGAAAATGAGTTGCCTCGCGAGAAGCTAGTAAGAACACCGTTAGTGTTGGGAAGTTGGGAAAAAGTCGATAAATGTCGATCCTTTTTCGACTTTTTTTCAACGCAGCTGATTTTTTGTCAAGTCGTGATTTCAAAAGGTCAATATTAAGTGAATCAGTACGAAAACTAGGTATTTTAACTTGGAAGAAAGTCGATATAAACCGATATTTCAAATAGTTTTTTTTTTGCTGGTTATTCGTACGCAACCTACTGAAATATTTGACAGTGGGTGGAGCCCTATATTAAACGCCAGTTCTATCTATCATCGAAGCCCATCATTGATAATTTTGTTTTCTTATTTTGAGGCATTAAGAAAGCAAAATCATTTATTATTTCGATGATAATCATCGTCATCAGTATTTCTAAATTGAAGAACAAAATTGTCAATGATGAGTGTAAAATTTTGTGTAGCAAAGAAGGCAGCATCTCTGAGCTTGTCACAAGTGCTCTAAGGGCTAGGAAGGGCCCTGGTTGTCACGACACCACATTTATTTATCTAATTTATCAATTGTCTGTCTGTCAATTGCCTCGTTAGTGTAGGATGATTCCTTTTGTCTCTATCAACCAACCAATTTTAGAACCTTCTATCAATTCAACTTCTAAGAATTTAATCTTTTTATTTTGAACTCGGTTTTGGTGTCTCCTAAAAATTTGTTTCTATTTTCAACACAAGAAAAGAAAAGAAAAGAAATTCAAGATTTCGTTGCAGCAAATGCGTCTAAATTCTCTGATTACTATTGATCCACGCTACGCTTAAAAAAAAAGTTTTCAACGTGCAAACTTTTTTTTTTTCACTTTAGGCTAAAATAAAAATATAGCGCCTAAATTTAGTACTTTGCTTAAAACACAAAAAGTAATTGGGTTATACAGTACAAATTCCTATTTCGTTTGCACAGCGCGCAGTGTTAAATTAATTACTATAAGCTAATAATGCTTCTCTAACGCCAGTTCAAATACAATATTGTGTATCGCATTCAGCCACTTCTTCCCTTATACATATACGTAGGTATATCGTCAACAATGTCAACTTGCATTTCACAAAGGCATTCTAATTAATTAAGCATCATTCGTTTGCGCGAAAGCATTCCATTTAACATTTATAACAGTCCATCCAGAAAGAAGAGTTTAATATTTAGAATTCCTTGTCAAATGGCTGCATTTATTTATTTTAAACAGACCCACAATTAAGCTCTCTTTAAAAGATATAAAAATATGCCGCATTCGCATAAACAAAATCGTATTGCATTCTTAAAATTTCGACGTACCTATCAATCAATGATTACCCAAATAGATAAATAATTACTCAATATACAAATAAACCTTAGACTATAGGCATCGTGCATCGCGAAATGATTTCATTCAATTATACACCAATTAGCAAGGCATCTGTGCCATCCGCATGTTCTATTTTAAGAACTGGTGATGGTGAGTGTTCTGCTTCATTTCACTTTCGATTCGAAGCGAAACGCTTTAGAAGAAGTTACAAAATTAAAAATTTTAAACAAACGAAATCGGGATCAGCGTTTCAAGGAGTTCCCTGTTGATTTTGGCCTATCTTGGCTGCCAAGTGCCAATAGTTTATTACCGCGTGCGAGTGCTAGATCTAAATTTCAATATCATAGTTTTTTTCTGTTCTTTTCAGATACGGATTTTCAGTGCGACAGAATACATTTTTACCACGAGAGGATATTCTGTCTTGCGTATGGTTTGTGTTTTGTTTATGTTTGGATTTTGTTCGAGTTGGTTTGGGGATTTCATCAGTGCCGGACTGAGTCATGTAGAGGCTCAAGGCAAACAAAAACGAACATGCCATTTTCTTACAGTAATTTTTGTTGATTTTTATCTCTCAATATCTCTATTATGATCAATTAAGGCCTCTTACAACGCGAAATACATTTTTCCAAATGAATAATGATTCTCGACTTTTTCAAAGTTTGTATTTGAAAGTAGGCCTCGAATAAAATAAAATGCCTATACCAATATGAAAATTTGACATTTTTGAATTATTTACGCAAGCCAAAATCAATAACATAATGAATAATGGAAACACAGATACAAACTGGACAAACACGAAGCCCTAGAGATGAATTTTTGGGCCCATATGCGGTTAGTCTAATCAGTTCTATGGGTAATCCGGCTTTGGAATTGATGATGAACAGAATGGTGTTTCAAAAATAGACACACCGATTCAGACTGCAAATGCTCTTTTCCGTTCAACTCTTCTTCATTTTTTTTTTTTTTTACAGTGAGTCATTTTTGGTTTAAATTTTAAATATGTACTTAGACGAAGTGAACATCACACAAAGTGCGGAACCCTAGAATTTCAAAAATAGAAATATACATATCACCTGCCCTATAAAAAGAACTTTTTACAGTTATTGATATTGAACAAAATTCTTGTGAATTTATTTATTTACATTTATTTTGTAATAAGTTAACTAGGTGAGGTTTAAGCGCAACTAATTTAATAGTTGAAATTGGAGTTTAAAAATGATAGTGTTAGTTCAATTGTTTGAAAAAAAAAAAAAAAATATAGTAAGCTTTGATATTTTTAAGAAAATATGTAGTCGTTTAAAAAACACAAACTCGAGATTTTAATTAAATTTTAGAAATTTCACTATTTGGTCTGCCTATACCTTGACCTTCAAACCAAATTATTGGTTGGCGCTCGCGCTAAAGAAATCTTAAGCCCAGAAGAAATATTCACTTCAAATGGAAACTTAATAAGATAGGGATTGTTTTTCTTTGTATCGCTGGAGGAAATCATAAAGAGTTTAAATTAAAATTTCTGTCAACTAGCCCTTTTGACACTGGCCACCATCTTTAATTCTTTTTTATATTAAATAATTCGCTCATTTTCAAATTCAATTCTCTACAGTTTTGGTCATTCATAACAATTCCTGAACCCTCCGCACTTTCCAATTTCCATTTATCGGAGAGAAAAGATGTGCAGACCAAAAATACTCAGCTAGGTTATTATTTCGAGTATTTGATTTAATGTAGTTCATACTCCGTAGCAAAATTGTAAAAGAATGCAGCTTTTTTTGAATGCAATCTTCTATGATTTCAATCAAAAGATTGCAATCATTGACCTCACTTTAAGACTTCTACTTCAAATACTGCAATCACAGTTTATATGTGAAATTAAAACGTTTGCAATTATTGTTGCATCATTCATTTTACAGTTATAAACTGAATGGAATATTTTGAGAATTCATATACATTTTTTGCATTTATTTGTCTTCTTTGCATTTGCATTCCTTGCATTATATTTTATTTTTTGCATTCTTTCGCATAATTTTGCATTCGTTCTTATTTATTTGCATTTTTTTGCTTTTTTTGAATTAATTTGCATTCTTTTTTTTAGTTTCCTAGCAATCTTTTAAGTCCGCTGATTCGTTAATTGCTCAAATGTGAAAATTTGAGAGTTTTAATATTAAGTTTAATTTAGCCACAAAAAATGAGACACATGGTTTCAAATAAGGATGCACATGTAAAATAAATTAAGTGGCGTAACAGCTCATGGAGAACCAGGGCCTAGTGACTAACAACTCTCAACCATTCCTGTGTGCGTGTTATTGGCAGGAATGGAGGGGACCTACAATTTTTTGCCGAGTCCGAACGGCTAGATGAGAAGCACTTATTCATGTTCATCTTGGAGGATTTGTCAGTCCCTCGCAAGAGGCAGTAACTCGGAAAAAAACATTTATTTTTAGGTGGCAGTGGCCGGGAATCGAACCCAGACCTTTGGTATGACAGTCCTACGCACTAACCATTATGCCACGAGATACTACAAGGATGCACATGTATGCGACTTTAAAATTGCAGTAGTTAAAAAACGCAACGAGTTCTATTTTTTGAGCGTTTTTTCAGGTGGAAAATAGATCAAATGAAATTAAATGGATCTGCGTTATATTTTTGTTTGCGAATAAATAATTGCGCGATAGATTACCCCAAATGAGTGCATGATAATTATAGCTTATTTTTGATCGCAATGACAGAAAATAACCAGGCTAATCGGTAACAAGATATGTATTTTTAATCATTTGCGACAAAAAATTGTTGGTAGGTCGTATTTTTCGCAATCAATGAATCGCGAAAAATACCGAAATACCGATTTCTTAACTGCACCGACTAAAAACCACAAGTGATTCACTCTTTGCGATTATCTATCGTATGATTCTTTAATTGCTAAAAATAACCGACACTTTACGCTTTTAATGCGAAAGCTTGCACTTGCATCAAAGCCATCACAACGACTAATAATACATAGTAAACAATGAAGCCAAATTTATTTATGTATATTGCTCTTTGATAACCTGCTGAATTTTTACAAAGTATGTATATATACTAGTAAAGAAAATGAACTTCATAGATCTTGATCATGCTATTAGCAAAAGCTTTAGAAATGAGCATATACAAGAAGTTTACCGTGTCCAACTTAATACCAGGGTCCAGAAAAGAGAAGAAACCCTGAAGCAGCTCCAAGCATTAAATGTATAAAATGGATAGGACATCTGCTATATCGAAATGCAGAAGATGAAATAATCAACCCATACGCCAAGGGAGTATTCAGCAAATGACTAAAACTGCTGGAAAATATATAAGCTTCCTGAAGCATTTGTGTTCGCCATAAAAACAAAAATAGCAGAGCAGGGACTAAATTACCGTATCAGCTATGGAGTATATACGTGACTGAATAATGTGAGTTTGGCATTACTGCTAACGTTTCAAGCAATCTATGTAGAATATCAAAATTTGAAGTGGTTATTCGTTCATTCGATCATTCACTCACTCAGTAACTGACAGACGCAGTAATTCGGCCTTAGGCTTTTCAAGAAGTTCATCGGGCAAAAGAAGAATAAGTTATAACGGTCCAAAAATTATTTACCAACAATAAAATTCCTTTTGTGATTGCATTTGTGCCAATTTAAAATGACAGACTACAAACAAAACTGAGAATTCAATAACATGGAATATACATGAGCTGTGCTCTTACCGAGTTTCAAACAGTTTCAGACCGCTAGATTTAGTGCCAACCCGATCCACAAGTGAAATATTGTACTTGCCCGCTTTAAAAAACTACTAAATCTGGCGGTCTGAATCTGTTTGAAACTAGCGAACAGGGATATGGTCTCCCATTTTTCTCTAACAGCTCTTACGTTTGTTTTATACCTATAAACCATTTCGTTCTTTTTTGAGTAGAAGCTTTGGATGGTTTGGGTGAACAGAAAGTCAAATGTTTCTATGGTATTGACGGAAATGCACCAAAAATACAATTTTAAGCTCTTCCATCTATTTTGTAATAGATTGTACAACTTTTTGGTTATTTAGTATCACTGTTTACTATCATCTCTTGATTTTAATCAGCCAGAAACAAGAGTTCAATTCCCACCCCGTTATCTTAAACAGGTAATCGAGAGCAAAATTCTAGCTACGACAAATGAGCGATGGAGGTCGCTCAAAGCCTGTGTTATAACCAGAAAATTATGGCTTACTTTCAACAAACAAAAGACAGACCACATCATCCAACTGAGTAAAAAGACTATCTCTTCTCATGAGCATCGCCACCGGTCACAACTACCTGTGGCCTATAACACAATACTTAAAGTGCTTGTTTAACAAGTGAAATTCAAAAACTTTTTTAAATTTGTGCAACGCAGAACAAGAAGTTTTAAGAGTCCTTAAACAATTGTTTCGGCTTTTTTCAACAAGTGGGAAATTTCATAGAGTACAAAAAATGGAGAATAAACTTGTTCAATAGTTGATAAATTTCAACTGACAGTTGCGGACTTGTTCAAAAGTCAACAAGTTAGAAATCTTTAGTTTTTATTCTAAATCGAACAGTGATGATGAGAATCAAAAATAGACTAATATATTTTAAGAAAGAATTTACTTTGAAATAGAGGCACATGTGTTGCCCGTTTGCGGTGTACAAAATGTTGATTATAAAAAAAAAAAATTTGTGGCGCAACAGCTTGGAGAACCAGGGCCTAGTGACTTACAACCTTCAACCATTCCTGTGTGCGTATTGATGGCAGGAATGGTGGGGACCTATAATTTTTGCCGAGTCCGAACGGCTAGATAGCACTTCTTCATCACAAGTATAATTTTGGAGGACTTGTCAGTTCCTCGCAAGAGGCAGTATCTCGGGAAAAACAGTTTTGTTTTTAGGTGGCAGCGGCTGGGAATCAAACCCAGACCTTCAACAAAATAATGATTATCTTACTGATAAAAGAAAAGCGCTGATTTCAGATAAAATGTTTTTTATCGCAGCCTTTACGACTCATCGTTTAAGCAATACTTGTTGAACTAGTTCAATAAGTAGAAGGAGTTTTTTTTCAGTTGATTTTCAATTTTAACAGTTTTTATTGAGTTACAGAAATGATTTTCACTTGTTGAACATAGTTCACTTGTTGAACATAATTGTTGACTAGTTGACTTGCCACAAGAAAAAGATGAAACTCAGTTTGGACGACCTATGCAGGGGGATGCGGTGGCGTAGAAATACACGAGGATACTTCTCACTACCTGTGGCACTATCCTGGGCTTTACTAACTAAGAAATAAGCTCCTAGGGAGACACTTCTTTAGCGACCTGGAAAAACTCTGACATTTGAAGAAAAAACCTGTTGAAATTCATTAACGCTACCAAATGGCTTGAAACTTTGAAACCACCTGACCACGAAATTGGAAGTTTCTCCAACCACAAACGAACGGACACATATAACCCAACCACTGGCCTATCAAACTCATCCACCAGATGCTGCATTGGTGTAGGGATGTTTTTTCAAGAAAGACCACACCCTTAAAAGGCATCGTTCACTCCTAATCCAGGTGATTGTGTAAAGACAGACATTTCTTCAATGACTAATAAATACCCACCTACTTTTCAGGCTATAGCCTGCTGAAACTCATCAACACCCGCTACGAGCTTGATTGTCATGGGATTTACCATAAGTTTATTTTCATGGGAGTCACAATCCCTAGGGTATTACAATCGATCTACATTGATCTAAGTGTGATGTTAACAGTATAAACTTTCGGCCCATTAACCTAACCTAACCTATCTTTATAGGGGTGAATATTAGTTAAACAAAAGTTAATTAAAGCAAAACTTGTATTGATTAAAATTTAAAGTTATTTTTTTTTCTTATATACAAAAACAGTAATAAATAACTCAAGCTATTTTCACACAGACAAAATCATAATGAAAATAAAAAAATAACACTTACTTACCCCTCCCTCCTTCAGTGCGATAAGGAGCACTTGGATCACCTTGGCTTGGGTCTGGCGCCGTATTTTGCGTGTCCATCATGCTGACTACCTTTGGGATTTCTAAAGGTTAATTTGAATTTACTGTTTGTGTTAGCACAATTGAATGTAAAAAAGAGCTACTCACTTATACAAGGTGCTATGTGAGATCTGCTTTGCTGATAGCCACGTGCGCAACGATTGCATGTCAAGCCAGTTACACCATCCTTGCACGGACACTGACCAGAGGTGTGATTGCATGTTTTACCTGAGGATCCAATTGGATGGCAATCACATGCTGCAAGTTTACAAAATAAACAAGAAAATCAAAACAAAATCAATTTAAATAGGTGTTTAGGGTTATTATATGAAAAGTGTTAAGAGATGAGACAAATTCTTCTAAAGTTACATTTGAGGTTTTGACTTAATCGAGTGGTCTTCAATGTTAAATGATAAAATAATAGACATGCTATATTGAAACTGTTGCACTTTTATTCCTACGTACATATATCATAAGAAAACATTTTTGGATGTTCGAGCATCAATTTTATTCAAATTAGAATTCTTTTTCATACCTAATGTCGAGTCGTTTTGTTCCTCATCCCTTCACTTTAAGTTCTTCGAAGAAAAAAACTAAGAGTCAAATTTTCTACTTCTAAGGCCAAGTCAAGATTGCAAAACAATTCCATTGTGTTAAATCTTAAATCACTATGCCTTTGCATCAACTACAATGCTTTAGGTATACACAGTTGTTGACATTTCTACAAGAACAAATTTGTAAATCCATGTTAAATGTCATCAACGAATGCCCATCGTTGTTCTACTTGGGTGGCGAAGCGTTCAGCTAAAGCTATAAACGCCAACACCTTCTTGGTCCAGATTAATACCAATTCGTATATGTGGTCTACCAAACAACTTCTCGTTACATAAGTCAACATTGGTGCTCATTGAATCATTTATGGCACTTAACTGCCAATTATATTGCTTGTAGTTCCGTTCAGCTGTCCCTTTAACTGTGATACATCTTTGAGTTGAAACGTGTGCACTTAACGGACCTGGAGTTTGAGTTGGTGTTCGAGCTGGAACTGTAGCTGGATTTGTACGTGGCCGTGGTCGGTTGGTTTATTAGCGCCGATGGCTTTAATAAATAAAAGGGAAACATTGGACCGCCCGAATTCAACACGCCATCATCCGCATGGTCCACCTCTATTTGACCAATTTAATGCTTGGAGCTCACTTTGTTTAAACGAATTATTAATGCACTGTTGTAGCAAATGGACTTTGCCAGAAGGCAGGCACATAATATTCCACCCGACCATCACCAAAGGCACATTGTTAGAAGAATAAAAAAAAATATTGTGAGCACATATTATATCGGCGACAGGATGTGTCGTATCTTTTGGTTTCCTGTCATGTTATGGAAGTCACACGGCTGTAACCTAATCTGATTTACAATAAATAATCTGGATTTATGTTGAAATGAAACCTTTTGGCCAAAAAAAATATAAATAAAATATAAAAGTCTGTT
Organism: Dasysyrphus albostriatus; assembly: GCA_946251815.1. NCBI lineage: Eukaryota > Metazoa > Arthropoda > Insecta > Diptera > Syrphidae > Dasysyrphus > Dasysyrphus albostriatus. Next base: position 66,983,053 of record OX276336.1, on the reverse strand, counting down.
TAAATCCATGACATTGAACCACCATGCATGCGGGTACAGACAGGATGAGTGCGCGAGTATTAACGTGACACGAGCTCGAGCATTGCTGTTTGCACTCCACGCTCTAGAATATTGGCATCTGATTGTGGTGTTATGAATTTGAAATAAAACAATTGTTATACTATTAGTTTAGTTGCGTTATGTTATGATTATGCAAATAATTCGCAATAAATTTCAACCACACATTGTTGGTGTTAATATCTATTTGACTATTGTTTTTGCCTTACTTGCATTTTCTTTGGATTTAAGGGTCAAATGAAATTGTATTGTGATTTATTCGACTGCATACAATCTACATATGAGGAAAATATGTAAAATTAAACAAAAACTAACCAGAAGTCTGAGTTTGATTTTCAAAATGGCTGATCATGTGAAAAATCTACGTTACACCATTTAAACTATACATCACAATCCTACATAAATCCCGTTTAACTAAAATGTTAAACTCAAGAAATAAGCCTCCATAATCTGCCTCCATAATCTGCCTCTTAACGCTTCCGTTGCCAGTGCCCACGATCTGTAACTCTAGCATCGATCAAATCAGTCGAGAAATGGAACAAAACATATAACTAGGCAAGTTCATCGGATAATGCTGCTCAATCCTTTGACAAAGTTTGGCACTTGAGACAATACCTTACTCCAATACTGACAAATACCTTGGAATTACTTTGGATGCAAAGCTAAAATGGAATGAGCACATTAAAAAGAAAAGAGAAGAACTAAACTTGAAGTACAGAAAAATGTACTGGTCACTAGGAAAGAACTCTGACCTGTACCCCCAGAACAAACTAATGCCGTTTTTGATTGGGTTTTTCGAACTGTTCTACTCCTTTTTGATTCTAATCGAATATGAAAACATAATTATGTCAAATTTACACACACACTACTGAATGACACCATTTTACAAAATGGCTTCTTCAAGAAGTCCGTCAAGCTGCGTTCACCACAATTGAAATTCAAAAATGTAATGATGGAATAATTTGATGCTAATTTAGTACCGCAATCCCGCCCTGGTACTAAATTCCAATCAAAGGCTTTTGGAGTAGAAGGAGTCAAAATAGAGTGGAGGGAGTACGCCAAATGTCAAATCGAAAACGCCATAATGTTATAAAAGAAAGTATTGAAACATGTACAAAGAAAATAAATGCTGAACCGATCCAAAAATTCCAAAGCAAGGTCCTTCGTGGAATATGCCCCTTGGTATATGAGAAATAGCTATCTACATGGTGACCTTCAAATTGAAATCGTTAGAGAAGTGATTATTGTCGTTTCCGATTGGATTTAGGACTTTTTCCATTCCTATCGAATATGAATATCCTTCTACTCCAAATTTTCCATATTCGATAGGAATCGAACAGTTCCAAAAACCAATAGAAAAGGACATAAATAACACGCTGTATCACACAATCAGCGACTGCAAAGGCATACCAACTCCGAAATGGAGACCGTCTTAAATGTACGAGGCAATGTTCGGACATTAAGAAGAACAAAGCCTCATGAGCTGATGGTCTAAAAGCTATGGGAAAATGTTATAACTTTAAATTTCCTCCAATGTGATTTATAAATTAATCTTTCATAGATTAGTCCTAATTCACCGGTGGTTGTAGTGCGGCAAGAATCCTCCACCACTCGGTACAAATTCTTACCGAGTTTTTCGACATTTTTCGAAGAATTTTGGGTTATAAGGGTCGGTTTTTCAGTGCGAAATCAATCTAGTTTCGAGGTTAAAGCTGAGTTAACCCCAGAAAAGTGTTTTTCAGTTTAAGTTAACTCAGAGTTAACTTACCTACTTTGGTAAGTTAACACAGGGCCCAAATTGAGAGCCTTTTCAGCTAGGGAACCATCTCAGTATTGATAGTAAGAGTTATTGTCAATACAATTCCGTTGTGGCACCATCTCTATTCTCATGCGTAAATGCCATGGAAGGATAATATCCATAGTGTCACACATCGATGGCCCTAGATTTTCGACAGCTGAAAGATAAAGTTGTCCTCAACTGAAAAACTGTTTATGAGTTAAGTCAGGGTTAATTTATTTTAAGAATTAGCTAACTCTGATTTAACTGAGAGTTAACATTGAACTGAAAAACTAGCCCTTAGTGTTTGAGATCCCATTTTGTTAATTTATTCGTCGTTCGTTGGTCGCTCTCATGTGAATGGTCCCTAACTTAGGTTCAATGAAAGTTCAAGTATGTGATAGTATAGCCAAATATGCTTGAACCATTAAGTATAGAACTTCAGTTAGTTCCAATTGTACAGACGTGGTTCAACATTTTATTCGTAGCTTAGCACATTTGGACTTATTGATTTCCACGGACTTTCTGAGGTGTGACGATGGCGATGGCCCAAGGTACAAGTATGTTGTGATAACCAATAACAAGCTAAACCCATCGTTAAACCTCAGTTAAACCATGGATAAAAACTTAAACCATGTTTTTAAAACTGGCCCTTAATCCACCAATAGTAGTGAGTAAAAATTGCTGAACATCGGATCAAAATTTTTACATCTTTTGTACAAACTGATCCTTTTCTTACTTACCAGCTTTGCAAATTTGTGAAATGCTTCAATCTTTTTAGTTCAAGGCACTAGATAAATGAAAAACAGCAAGTTTTTTTCATCCGAAAATCGAAAATGGTTGTGCCTGTAGATACTTTACTCACACACATATGTAAATAAATCAACAATTTTAACGTCACTTCCTCGCTTGATGAAATAAAGACCTCTTAACTTCAAATTAAAGAAAAGTTCTAGGTAGGCCAATCAAAATCATAGCCGCATTCCCCATCAGATCTTTCTGTTCACAGCTTCCATAGTTTTAAGTTCAAAATATAATCATTAATACTCGCACTTGATCGTGATAAAGAGGAAGTGATGAAGTGTCTACTTAAGTGAAACTCTTTGATTTTTTGGTTAATGAATGACATGTGTAATGTGCATTGTTGAGAAGTGTCGATTGATTTATAAATACAAACTGTCACTTTTGATCATTTTATGTTTTTAAGATTATAAAAAAGTTTCGGAAGTAAATTGAAATTGTTCGATAAGTATCTACTAATGTTTTTAATGAGAATTAAAACTATTTAATAGAGAATGAAAATAGAAAAAATAATAAAATATAAATCAGAAAAGGTAATCTTTTTATGCAAAACAAAATATACCAACCTGTTGAAAGGAAAATTTATAGTTTTATGTTTTTGCAAATTTAAAAATCAACCATAGCTCATGCTCAAACTTGAGTCACATAGCAGGTATCTCATCTTCATAAATAACAATAATTAAAAAAAAAACTCAAATTAGAATCTAAAAGTGCAAAAGTATCAACAAAAAAACTTGGTCAAATGTACCCAACATCGCGAGCCTTCATTTGATTCTAATAAAATATTCAATGAATATTTTTTCTAACCAAAAATAATATTGTCCCGCTTAAAATTCAATTTCCCTTAAGTAAGTCAATATCTAGCCCGTAATAAAAAAAGTCCTTCTAAAAAATTTCAATAGGATTAAAATTAAGCCTAGAATAATTTTCTTTATCCAATTCACTTTTAACTAAACTTCATTTTGCCTTCTAATATTCTTAACACCACACGAAACATTCTTCTATATACAATATAGCCAGGATAGATATTGACGCCAAAAGCCCAACAGCCAAGTCACGACATTAACAAATCAAAGAGGATCAACTAAGGCAGACAGTCCTTTTTTTTCTATCCTATTATATTATATGTATATTATCCTATTCAATGTGCAAAGGTATGATTGTGGAGGAACGAATACTTCAACGACCACTCTTATTAAAAGAAACTTGAAGAAGCAAGCAGACATTTTGAAAGTTCTCAATTGAAGCTCTCGGCTATAAAAGCCGGACCATCCCCTTTAACATGTTTGGCAAAGGAAGGCAAAATTTAATAACAAATGGGACGAATGTAAATAGACTATACAAATATTTTTTATCTTTATAAACATAGAGAGAGAGAGAGCCAAAGCTTGCCTTAGGATTTTCCTTCTGTTTTCCGTCCAATTTTTCCCATCTTTATCTTCATGTAGCTATATATTAGTATGTTTGTATGTTTATGTATATAAAGTTACACTTGTCGTAGTCGTTGGTATTTTTTTTCCAAATTAAAATTTATACGTCTTTTACTTACATGGTCTTTGGCTTGGGGCTACTTTTTGTCTGTGATTCCTTTAGGCAATTCAAGATACACAATAATACCCATAGCTCTCTAGAAGAGAAGAGACAGACAATTTCTAAAACAAAATTTATTTGCAGTGAATAAATACCATCTCACTTGTGTAATTTTTACGCGACAATAAAAAAAATAAAGTCTGCTGTTGTACAGAAAAAATGTAAAGCCCAAAAAAGGATATGGATTTATCGGTGGATTAGATTCAATCATGTAGAATAAATTAAATTGAATTACTTTTAGGTAGAAAAATCTCAGTTAAGGCTTTTAAGCAGTTTTCGTGCCAAAAAAAAAGAATAGTCTAGGCAAAGCATTCTTGATGTGAATTTTCTAACTAGTAAGTATTTCAAGAGTATAGAGCTCTTTGCTCTGGGTTCCCCTTAGTTACTTAAGACACAAACACAACTACAGAAGTTGTTAGTAACATTCATAAATCCACATTTTTCGGGAAATATTATGGTTTTGCCTTTTTATTATAACTACTACGTCCAGCCCTCGAAATTCGAGAGCTAATAACATTATTTGTCAATAAAGCTGTCCTTAGCGTAGAGAAAAACTGAGCTACTTATTATTATATGATCAACTTATTATTATTTTCTACAGCAGTGAACGCGGCCATCAGTTACTCCAATAATCTTTCTAATAAGTATTGGAAAATTGGTTGGTGGGTGGGTGGAAAAAAATCGAAACGTCACATTTAGGTGACGACAAATAAAACCAAATAAATACTCGGTCTCGCTCTCACTCTTGCTCGCAATTATTACGCAATTTTATTTAATTGTTTTTTAGTTTTTGTAGTGCAATTATTTAAACAAATTTTTCATTCTGCACTTCTGTGCAAAAAAACCGGTCCAATGATATTTAATTTATATTCCTTCGGCTTTTGTAGGACTCGTAAATTGTACCACAAAATTCGTGTTTGCCGTTTTATAATATGATGATTAGCAGTAGATTTTTTTGTTGGCATCGAAATCCTAGCAACTCACATGTAGGATATGCCTTAAAAAGATTGCTCTCATAAAGATTATTATCTGGTTATAAAAGGTTAGTTAGTCAGCCATAGTTTTTATAAGTTTTGAAAGTTTTTTTTTTATTTTCAAGGTCTTGAGGGTTGTGGGATGTTCAAAGGGTAGACATATGCATTCCGCAGGTAACCAGCCTGTCTATCAGCTCCTACTCTTAGCTCTCCGTGATGAAAATTGGGTGCTTTCTACTTGTATACCTCAACTCAAGACGGTGGTTAAATTCCTCAACTGGAAAATTGTTGGGGGGGGGGGGGCAGTAAACAGGAGAAGAGTTAGGTAAGAGTGTTTATATTAAGGCACTTTTTCGTCTTTACATGATTTCGGGACTCTCATTTATTTTCGGTGAGTGCAAAAAGTCACCAATTACTCGTTACATCACTATATGCATTGATGCGGCTTGTGCTATTATTAACTTTGTTAAAATAGTTTCAGCCATTTCGGGATTTTTCCATTCGGGATTTAGTACCCAACCTGCTCCTTGAGCTTCAATTTTTTCCTTTATTGAACATTTCTATTTACGATTGGCTTATCAATAGCTAATGACTGTTAGGTACATTGATAATAATAAAATTTTGCTGGCACATAAGAGGGCAATTTTCAATCTCCGTTACTGAGAAAAGGACTATTCTGGTAACTTCACAGTAAAGTTAGCAGTGCAAAATGAATTTTCGATTTCTTATCAAATTTGGACTTAAAAATTTGCAGAGTTTTTTCTCGAAGAGCATAAGAAACTGCGGATTCGGGACAAAACTGCTATTTTCTAGCTAACTCATTTGCTGAAAAAAGACATATTCTGCTAACTTACAGTGAAATTAATAATGCAAAATGGATTTTAAAATTTGTTTGTCAAATTTCCAAAGGTCTGGGTTCGATTCCCAGCCACTGCCACCTAAAAACAGAAATGTTTTTTTCGCAAGGTACTGCCTCTTGCGAGGAACTGAAAAATCCTCCAAGAGGCAGTACTTCTCATCTAGCCGTTCGAACTCTGCAAAAAATTGTAGGTCCCCTCCATTCCTGCCAAAAATACGCACACAGGAATGGTTGAGAGTTGTAGGTCACTAGGCCTTGGTTCTTCACGAGCTGTTGTGCCACCAATTTTATTTTTAATTTATTTTTCCTTGAAGTACATTCAAAACTTCAAATTTGGGGCGTAACTTCAATTTTCGAGTTAGTTCTGTTACAGAAAAAAGAACTGTAAATTTGAAGACTCATTGCAAATTTCTATCCAGCTCCGTTACAGAGAAAATGATTGCTCAGCTAATTTCACATTGAAGTTAATAGTGAAAAATAAATTTACTCGTTTTTTTTTTCAAATAAGGACTTTAAAATTTTGACTTTCTTAATTCAAATTAAACCGCAAATTTGCACGGGTTACACAGTCTATTTGGTGAACTGCAAAATCCGAAATAGAAATGCATGCGCATTGCACAAAAAAAAAAAACGCAATTTCTTGCCATGGTGCCATTGATCTAGCTTAAAGGGCACAATAGGCGTGTGGAATGCTCGTATCAAATTTTGATTCCTTTAATTCCATTGAGGAGAAAATAGTGTGCAGGACAAGCGTTAACACCAAAGATACTATATTCAACAAATCTGTCTAAGATTCGACGAAGAATTACTCCAACACCGTTGCTACTTCGATTTCACTCAACAAATGCGTTCAAAACTCCTTACATTAGGTGTGTTCCTTAAATTCTTCGCACTCTTTCGGACTAAATGTCCAATTGTGACAGATGGAAAATCCGGTCAGTGAGAAGAAAAACTGTCAAAATGTCGGGAACACTTTGTGCGCTAATTTGCACCACGTCAAAAAAAATATTTGAATAGAGCTGCCGTATGGCAATCAAAAGTGAATCATTTTTTTTTAGAAAATCACTGTACAAGAAATTGAATGTTAAGAAAAAAGAAACGTACACGTATAAAAATGATTAAACTTAAGCAAAGAAATATTCTTAAATAACATATTGAAAAATTGAAACTTTAATTTGTTAAAAAAAGAAAAAAAAAACTATAATAAACAAGCAGTACACAAATTTTTATAAAAAATGTTCTTCTGCAAAAAAGATTTGCTTAGCGATTGATGCATTTTAAGAAAATCCTTTGATTTATAAAAAGATACACAAATAATACATCTACCAAAAACAAAACGAAAAAAGAAACACTTGGGTAACCCTAGCTATTTGTATTCTGTTTTGTTATTTGAATTCAAACTGAAATTTTTTTCAAATCTGATATACGAACATCTGGCATTTAACATCCTGTACGAAACAGCCACCAGAAATTTCTCGGACCATATCTGGCAAAGAGGCGAAATTTTTACTCTCTCCTGAGCGCTCTCTTTGGTCCGAAATAGTACAAACTTTTACTTTTTGAACGACTTCGCACTAAAAAATTACTTAATTTGGCGGTTTCAAACTGTTCGAAGATCGTTCTGGAACACACCTATTATTACACGTTACACACGTAAGACGAGTTGCATCACACTTTATAAAACCTGTCAGTCCAGCTTTATCAGGGTTTTCATGTCTTAAACAAGTTCGATAGCCCAATTTAAAAATGTTTGCAGCCCAAAATCTGAGCCAAAAAAGTAGCCCAATAAAAACAAAAACATGTTCTTATAACTTCAATCACAATTTATTTGTATTCTTAAGAACAACAGAAAATAAAATACTTATTTTCTCATGAAAGAAGGAAGAATTTAAATGGAAATTCTGGGAATAACAGAGAAACTGAATGATTTTAAAGTGAAGTTTGTTGCAGTTGGTTTGAAATGTCAAAGCAAATGCGTATGTCCCCTATTACTCTATGATTTTTTGCGTCTGACTCTTTTCGAATTTTCTTATCTGATTTCACCTTCACAGTTGGAACCCATTGAAAAGAGTTAGGCGCAAAGAATCATCGTGTAAAGTGTTGATTTGATAGTGGAGATTTTCAACTTGTTTTTTTTTTTATGAAATAAATAAATAAAGTGTAATTGAGGGCTATTCAGTGGTGCCAAACTGTGGAATGCTTATGGAGTATGTTAAGGGGGAGAAAAGTGTTTTATTTATGATTTATTTATGCAAAAAAAAAAATATCGCCCCATATTAGGTGTGGGCTTTTAGTAGCCTAATTATGATTGGGCTGTGATACTAAAACTGTCGTCGGCAATTTCAGAAAAAGATAGCCCAATTTCCAATAAATAGCCCAAGCCTGCTTTATAGCACCGAGTGTGGGATGATACGCAAAAAAAGAGAGCTGATACCACTGAACTCTTTCAAAGAAACAATTCTTCGACGGATATTTGAGGGAGGGGGCGAATGCAGGAGAAAATGCAACTACGAATTCTTTGAGCTGTAGGTATCAAGGTGGGGATGTAGTTCCAGAAAACATGGTGACTACACTAGCTCAGCCACATCGAGCGAATGAGCAATAAATGTTCTAGTTATTAAGAGAGTCTTTATATTAAATCCCCCAGTTTCAAGAGAAAGAAGAAGACAGACATTCCGGTTTAAAAACCAAGCCATCACAGATGCCAGAACTCTTAGTCCAGATGACTGGAAGTAGGGTGCTCAGGATAATAAATGATGGAAGGCTATGTCTCCAACTGTGACTCTTCACTGATTGACAGCTGGATAAGTAAGTAAGCATAATCAGGGAGTAGAAAAGTGGTAGGTCATTTAAACAGAATGAACTGCAGTGGCAATGTTCTTTTCGAAAATTCTTTGAGTCAAACTCTAAGGGACATGTAAGTTGAAGAGAACATTAAATAACTGTCTGTGCAAAACTGGAAACATGTTGCTAGGGTAGGAACCGAGTTGGCTGAAAGCAAGTTGTTGGTTGAGGCCCGTGTTCTCTATGGACCTCTATGAACCACCGCTTTAAGTAAGTAAATAAATAGATATACTTAAAACTGTCAAAATATCCAATTTTTGTTTAACTCTTTTTAAGCTTTGATATTGGTACTGTTCTTTAAATTAATGCTCAATATTTTTGAGCGTGTAAAAGCAAAAACTTAGAAGGAATTTCTATTCAGTGCTATTGTTTGTACTTGGGTTCTGTTGTAAAATGGCACCAGCTCCTTGATTTGAGTTTCTCCAGAAGTCATCCTAATGCATATCTGTGTTAAGCTACCACTTTTCTCCGATGATGAAGTAGGTTTGGTATACACCAATTTGTTTTTGAAATTAACACTAATTGCACCTCGATTAAGGGATCTTTTCGTATGATTGTTCCATATAGCTCTCCAAACTTTTTGCAAACTCATCGTTCCCTTTAAAATAGCAGCCGAACATTATAACCCTAATATTTAAGCTAGGTATACCTATATAATTTTGAGTAGATATTCAGCTTCCGGCTTGGATGCACACAGCATACGAGATTAAGTTACCATCAATTCTAGGTTATCTACGAGTATGTATGAATGTATAAATATAGATATATTTTAGAATATTGAATTTCAATTATCAGCATTATAGTTACAGAGTAAGTATACCCACAAACCAAACATGAAACATCAACATAATGTAAATTGTTAAAATGAATCAGAATTTCGGTGGAGGTAATTTGGCTACAATAATAATTTCATTTGCTACAATTTGACATAATTGAAATTTAATGAGAAATCTCTGCCTTTGTCAGTTTGAATAAAAAAAAAGCAAAAAAACATCTTTTGGGGCTTTTGTAGTCGTGATCAAAAATCAAAATGCTCGCTAAGTACTTTTTTACGGTCGACATAACCATTGAGTGCCTCACACTTTTAATTAAGGCTACAACATTTCGGAGAATCTTTTTATTGTGTTGGACGAAATTGGAAAGAAGCACGATTAGCTGCTTATAATACGCAAATGAAAGAAAAACAAAAAAAAAAATCATTCCCGTTTTGAACAAAGCGAATGCAGTAATCTAAGAGTTATATTCCTCAGTGGCCAATTGCACTACTCATGCGAGTCATATATACCTATGACTACCTTCAGGAACAAGGGAAGCGTGAAGCGTTCAGTCGTTGTTTTGCATACATGTAAGGGATTAACTTGCGGAAATAATCCCCTGCTGGAGAGTTGGACATGGTTTCCAGTTATAGGTAGTACATCAGTATACTATACAATCCAGCCCATCCAGTCAGCTAAGGACTGAGAAGCAACAGGAAAGGTAAAAAGCTAAACTGGTTGCCAACGTTACCATAACCATTAGCATTCGGGATGTGCATAGCTGGATGTGACATTTACAAAAAAAAAAAAAAAAAAGAGTTAAAAACAAGTCAAAAAGAAGAGGAAACAGCTTTCAAAGAGTGATGTGTGCTTTCCAGACATCATATGATATTAATTTGATACGTGATACGGATTGAAAAATAATTAAAAATGAATGTTTTGCCTGCGGTTAGGAAAAAAAAAACAACCATAACACCACTTAATTGCAAGGTTACGGATCAAGATGGAAATAATGTTCTTTGATGTAATAGAATACTAGAAATTCTCTTGAATCCTTTTTGTATTACTTTCAAAATAGCTGAAGAAGGATTTTAAAGCAAACAAATATGGGGCTTAAAGGGAACATCGTAACGATAGTCGTTACTAGGCTTATGAGAAAAATTATGTCATAATTACTGCGCTTAAAACCTGAAACCTGAATATAAGAAGCTGAGAAGTAAAATACTACTACCTTATGGCCAGTTTGGGCTTATGGGTCTTTAATAGTAGATATACATAAAATATTTAGATAGTATAAAAGTTAGAATCGCCTCCAAAATAAAATGTCTGAGGAGTATTCTACGGAAAATGCATATCAGAAGTGACATTAAAAAACTTTTTTTTTCAAGATAAATTCCGTATTGAGATGAAAAGCAAGTTGACAAGTTGAGGCTTTTGAAAAGTAACGAGAAATTATTTTGAAAAAGCCATCGTCATTCTCTATCGGGCAATATTGTTGGTTTTACCAAGACATCTCCATTTGCAATATCGAAGGCAAATTAACAAAGCAATTTACTGCCTCAAATATTGCCAATAGAGCCGCTCAGTACCAAAACTAAAAATTTCAATTTCTAGCAACTAATTTTAAAATGTTGATTCTCAAGTCTAAACAAAAAGTAGATGCGGAGGTGGGTCGATTTCCAAAAAATTTGGATTTGTTTTGGTTAAGGTGTTAAACAACTAGTTGAAAAAATTTGAGCTTTCTGAAAAAAAAAACTGAAAATAGATTTCTAAAAATCTTACATGCTGCGCTTAAGGCTATTGTTAGCTTAGTTACAAAATTTTGGCTTTCTAGAAAAATATTTTAAGAAGAAAGCTCAAACATATAAAGATGAAAAGATGCGGCAGTGGGTCCAAAGAATCAAAAAATGTAGGTAGGTAAATGTTATAAAATTTTAAACTTTTCTTTTCGTGGACATTTATCATTTTAAACTTGTTAAACTTCCCGGAACTTACCGCTACAATTAGTAAGAACTATTTATAAAATCTTGTTCCCGAGCATTTCGAAGAAGTTTCACTCTTCTACAGGCTAATCCCATGACCACGAAGAGTGAAATTTCTTCGAATCGTCGGAAAGAAGAATTTATTAATCAACGCGGTAAGTTCCTAGAAGTATAATCAGTTTAAAATGTATATATTGTGCAAAATTTTAGCTTTCTTTCTTGCAAAAGGTTGAAGAAAAAACTAAAATTTAAGAAAACGAGGACTTCGACAGCTTATTTTCAAAATTTCAGCAATTTCTATGGAAACGAATTAAGTAGAAAAATCAAATAAAAGAAAGAAGGCGTGTCACAGGGTGGATTTCCAAAAATGCCGTATGTTGTTATTTTGGATCTAGATGAATTAGGTACTCACAAAATTTAAGTTCTCTAAGGCAACATATTAAAGAGAAAACTCAAATATAAGAAAAGTAGGCGTGGCAGTGGGTCCTTTCTCTGCTGGCCTGTAGAATGTGTAGTTTAAAAATGTAAAAATGGGGAAAAAAATCTATCCAAATAAATGTGAAGAAAATTACGACATCATCGTTCTCATTCTTCATACTTTCGTCTTGTTCTATGAGATTTTTATTTCTCTTGTGATTTTATTCTGGTTGTGATTTTGTTCACAGAATGACATGAATCACAACCACAGTTCTTTTCGTGATATGTGAATTGCTCCTCTTTTCAGTTGTGGATCTCTTATTTTTCACAGAATGTGAAATGAACACAGGGATCAAATTAAATCCCACTTAATGAACTCACTGTTTGTTCGTGCATTGCTCACATGTCGTGACTGTGATATTCTAATCACAGCTTGGAAATCACAGGTCGTGATTTTTTGCTCTTCTCTGAAATTTGAAATTTTGAAAAATTGACTTGACAAGAAGTGGACCTTGAAACAAGTTGTAAAATAAATCGACTTTAAATAAAATGTTAAGTTAAAGAAGTTTTAACCATTTTCCAAAAAAAAAACATCGAAAACATAGAACGACATATTCAAAATTGTCAAAACTTACTATTAACTGTGAAACCATGAATTATTTAGCCAATAAACATTTGGTTAAAGCAGTTTTCTTGTCCCTGTTTAAGGTGGTGCTATGCTAACTTGATGTCAAACTACCAAAGAACCCAATAAACGTAGACAAAATTGCATGACACGTCCAAAATTGTCACAACTAATTAAAGACTAGTAAGTGATAGATTATTAAGTCATAAACCATTCGGAATTAGCAGTTTTCTCTGCATTCTTAGGAGATGTTTTGCTAACTTGATATCAAGATAGTAAAGGACCCAAAAAAGCATAGAAACTATTGCACAATTAAATTCAATTTTTCACAACTAATTAAGGGCACACTAACGGTTAATTACTAAGCCATAAAACATTAAGGGCCAGTTTTTCAGATCAGGGTTAACTCTGAGTCTAATCAGAGTTAGCTAATCCTGAAAATAAATTAACCCCAAGTTAACTCAGAAACAATTTTTCAGTTGAAGATTAACTTTATCTTTCAGCTGTCAAAAATCTTGGGCCATCGATGTGCGACACTATGGTTATCACCCTTCTACGCCATTCACGCATGAAAATAGAGATGACGCTACAAAGGAATTGCACTAACAATAACCTTCACTATCGAAACCGGGGTGGTAGCACAACTGAAAATTTGCTCAATTTGGTCCCTTAGTTGACCTCTAAAGTGGGTGAGTTAACTCGGGCTTAACTTAAACTGAAAAGCACGTTGCTGGATTTAACTCAGGTTTTACCCCGAGGATAAATTTGGTTCCTTTTTCAATTTTGAAAAACAAATGTTCTTACAGTTTCTTTAAAAAAAATACTTGGATAAATAATTTTTGCTGAAATAACTTCAAGGGACATGCAATTCAAAATATTGAGAGCAAGTACCCACGCTTCCTATGAGGTTAAAAAACTGTAGATTAGACAGTATTATTCAGAAATTTTGTTGTATTGGCGAACTTTTACATTCATACGAATTCATTTTGGCATAATTTTAATGTTGGTAACTACATACAAACTTTCGAATGAATATCTTTTCCTTGGCCTAGTCTCCGATTTCAAATTTTCCAGTAATGCCATGAAAAAACAATTAAAATCACTTTTTGTTTTTCAAATTGAATCTTAGGTGGTACCTTAATTGAGCGTCGCCTCACGGTAGCTACTTTACTGTGCCCGGGAGTCCGTGAAGCAGGCCTTCGGATACTATTAGCACTGGGTTAATACCTGGATTATTCGGGTGGAGCTTCGGGTAAGCGGGTTTTCAAGAGCTCTAGTAGGTGCTTACTTTTGCAGTAGACACAATCATTAAATTTTATGCATCAATTTTTCATAATTTTTTATTTTGGCACTATTTTAGCGATTTTTTTTTAATTTAACCAGCTGTTCCTTGCATTTCAATTTTATTCTTATGAGTGGGAAATAAAAAGATTACTGCTTTCATTCACCTATATTTGTTGATGCAAACCCATAAAAAAAGAGGCTGGGTGCGACCCACACTGCTAAATTCCCATTGGTGCCCTCGGAAGCTAGAGGCCCGATGTGATTTTATTTTCAAAAATCGCCTATTAAAGATCTTAGAATTCAATAAGCAATCAAATGAAGATTAGTGAGAAGAATAAAACTAATCTAAAGCCAATATCATTGGATGTTCACAAGAATTTTGAGAAGAAAAGTATTTCTTTAATTTTTTTTGTAGTTTTTCACTTTAAAAAACAATGTTTATTGAATTATCTTGCATAACCAATCAAGAATCAATTATGAACAAGTGTAAAGAGTTTAATTAATCCGAAGCTAATACCATTTTGAGAGTTAAGGGTATCATTACAAACGCCTCTTGAGCTTGAATACGCAGTAGATACCTTTGTTGATATAATACAAAAAGCAGCTTGGGATAACACACCTTATCAAAGGCTAATGCCTCGCTATAAAAACATAAAATATCCGGAGGAAATTAAAGATTTAGTGAAAGAGAAACGAAAAATACGTAAGAAATGGCGGCGAACCCGTGCTTCTCAACACTAAGCTCATTTAAATCGCTTGAGTAATATGCTAAAAAAGGCCATATCAGATTTCAAAACCCTTGAAGTTGAAAATTACCTTGAAGGCTTGACAGCGGGGAAAAAATCCAACTGCACACTTTTGAAAGCTATAAAAACAACGAAAAAACCAAAGCTTGCCCCCGATTAAGAAAAGCCAAAATGAATGGGCTAAAAGTGACAAAGAAAAAGCGACGGTATTCGCCGATTACTTTAAATAATAAATGCCGCTCTAAGGTTAGAATATGTTCCGAGCCAATGGAAAGTTGCGGAAGTCATAATGGTTTTGAAACCTGCCAAACCATCTCACGAAAAGAAGTCTTACAGGCCGATTTCGCTTCTTCCAATAATATCAAAAGTTTTTGAAAGAATACTACTCCTGCGCCTGCAAACGATAATAGAAGAGAAACAATTAATACCTGAAGATCAGTACGAATTTAGAAGCAAGCATTCGAATTACTGATGTAATTGAGAGAGCTCTTGAAGAAAAGAAAATCTGTTCGACTGTCTTTTTGGACGTGTCGCAGGCGTTTGACAAGGTGTGGCACGAAGGCCTCAAATTCAAATTAAGACAAGTTCTGCCTGAAGGACTTTACAACATTCTAAACGGATATCTAAATGAAAGACGTTTTCGTGTAAGACACGGAAATGACTATTCTGATTTCAAAGAAATAGTGGCTGGGGTACCACAAGGAAGTGTATTAGATCCAGTTCTGTACATTTTATTTACACGCGATATACCTCAAACCGAAGATACTATTGTAGCCACGTTTGCTGATGATACTGCAATTCTAGCAGTAGGCAAAACGATTAGCGAAGCTACAATTAAATTACAAAATGCCCTTAATAATGTTAATGTTAAGGAGTGAACAAAAACCTGGCGAATAGCGCTTAATGAACAAAAGTCAGTCCACGTGGACTTTACGTATAAAAAAATAAATAGATTACCCGTCTTTCTTACTACCGCTCGTGTTCCATTTGCAAATGAGGCAAAGTATCTGGGAATGACTCTAGACGCGAAATTAAAATGGAAGCCGTACGTGAAAAAGAAATGCGAAGAACTAAAAAGTAAATTAAGAGATATAAACTGGTTACTCGGTAAATATTCAAAGCTTAGTATTGAAAATAAATTGATTTTATACCGACAGGTTCTTAAACCTGTTTGGACTTATGGTATTCAACTTTGGGGTTGTACCTGCGATACAAACTTATCATATGGCATATAAGAAACGAAGATCTTCACAGGGGTCTCGGGATTCCTACGGTCTGGGACGAAATAAAAAGTTTCGCGCGAAAACATAAAAATCGACTATTGGAACACGCTTATTCAACGAATATTGACATTCTTGACGAGTCGAATTTAGTACGCCGTCTGCAAAGAACAAAAGCTTCCGACTTGGTGCGGTGAACAGAAAACCGCTTTAAAATCGCGGATTAAGCAGGAACTTTCACCGGAAAGTAACCTGCAATATGTTACTTAAGTTCGTTAAAAATAAATTGCTAGATAAGTTTCAACTTAGCTGCAATCGGGAAGTGGAGGTGGTTTTAGTGTAGTAAGAATCTCACAATTCTATGAGCATGCGTTTTTCGGTCCTCATAGAGCCTGATATGCAGGTTTTGCACTTATCCAAGGGAAAATAAATACAAACAAAAAATTTGTGAGGTCCGTTAAGCTGCATCACCACAATTGAAATTCAAAAATCTAATGATGCAATATTTTGATGCTCATTTTATGCTAATTTAGTACCACAATCCCGTCCGGGTACTAAATTCCCTTCCCCCTCAAACTGGTGGGGACCCAGCTTGACTTCAAGCTGCGTCCACCACACCTTCCTACACAAAATTTCAAAAGGTAATGATGCAATTATTTGATGCTAATTTTGGGTTCTTCAAATGGCGGAATTTGCAATGCCTCAAGTCTATCCTTGCCATTAAAAAACAGCTAGATGTCAAGTGAGCTGCAGTACTACCACTTTACTTTAATTGAAGTAGATCTACTTCTTTTTATCATAAAAAATTGAAATCTACTTCCTACTTCGCACCATCATAAAATTATTGAAATCTACTTCATTTTAAAAATTTCCGTTTCAACTTACTTCAATTTTACAAAAAAAGGTCAAGTCTACTTCTTTTTTCTATATTTCTATAAAGGAACAAAATTATAATTATTTTATTGTCCATTTTTATTTAAAAAAAAAATAGCTACATAAATAATCCAATCTAAATAAAATTAAGAATAATTGAATATGAATAAAATTTGAAAAGAAAATTCTTCTGTTGAGCTCATTTGAACTTTAAACTTGAATTATAAAACTAAGAATTGTTATAGAACCGTGTATACAAAATATATATGTATGCACAAATTAAATACATGTTTTTTTTTCAAATTGAAATAAATTTGTACATATGTGGGTACATTTATGTAAATATAAAGTCTGATACCTAGAATTTCAGTTTCGTTTTTAGTTCTTTTTTTGTTTAACTTACCTATTTAAATTCTTTTTAAATATACTCGTAGATTTATATAAAAAAAGATTATTTTGAAATCTACTTCGATTTTTCACAATCTACTTCCTTTTTTTTCTTCAAATCTATCTCGACTTTTTTTCTGGAAGTGGTAACGCTGGTGAGCTGTGAAGACTTTTAAATACCTTTGAAAAAAAAAAAAAAATAAAAAAGTGCATACGACGTACAACTTAGTAATTTGAAAAAATATAAAATTTTGTCTTTCTATCCCAACCAGTTTTGTTTTTACAGACAAAAAACTGAATTCTGATGACGTCACTTGTATGAAGCTGCTTCCACCACAAAGGAAATTTAAAAAAGTAATTATGCAGAACCCTAGTGCTTCTTATGGGCTCATTTATTGCTGTAATTGTAAATGCTCCATGGTTTGACCTTGAAATCTGTTGCTGAATATGCAAAACCGTGTAGACCTACTATAGAACTAGGTTATTTGAAATAATAACATTTTCCATCCCTCCTCTCAGATCTTCCGACACACGGTACACGGTACACTGTACACGGTACATAATAATTTTGTATTTAAATTTTCTTAAGTCAATTTTGAGAATTTTTTATAGAGAGAGATCATCTGAACATATAATAATTGTAAGCTAAGCACTCTTTGCCTACAACAGTCTACAGACTTTTTCTATCTCTTGATAAAAATAAATTGATAAAAACGGTAGGAAATATAAACCCCAGCCAGTTACAAATTTTGCATTGTTGTCAAACCCCTCTTTGACAAGTTCCATTACGAAGCAAATTTATGAAAAACTTCCGGAGAAATATTTGAAGAAAAAAAACAATAGTAAAGAATTGCTGCCTCAGTTCTCCTTAATAAGGTAAGCTTTTATATGGAAATCAATAAAAAAAAACAAACACATTTTAATAAAAAAACAGGTCTCATATTTCGTATCATATTTTCACGTATTTGTTGTTATTTTATCCAAAATTAGAATGTCATTTTTAACGTAGAAAAAGGTGAATGATTTCAAAATAAAATATGATAACTTAAAGCTTTATCTAAGTGCATTGTCAACTTTTTATTTTGTTAACGTACAAATCTTTTAAAATTGAAATGTACTTTATCTCTCACAATGATTCTACAATTGAAAAATAGGGTCACCATGAGCAATGTGTAAAGCCTTAGACATTTTTAAACTTTTCGGATTAGCCGCGTTATAAATATCTAATATTTAGCGAGTTCAATACAGTACTCACCCCGAACGTTTCGCTGCGAATTGCATCGAGCGTGGTCACCGGGAAAGTCTAAAGCCTTATTTAACATCTTAAATATTCTTATTCAATTAATTTATTAGGTGTTTGTGAACGAATGATTATCAAACGTCATATGAAATTTTACAATAAAAGATAAAAAAGCACTGCCCTCAAAACGTCAAAGAATCTCAAATTTTAAAATTTTTGACACGAATCTTAATTTTAATAAAAAGTACAATTAGATTCAATTCGCCAGTCCATTAAACTGTAATGGAGGCCTACAACAATTTTTTTTTATCTCTGAATGAAATTAATTTTCCAAATCAATAAACATCTTCATCTATACTTTTTTCAGTCAAACTTTATTAGAATTATGTACCTACCTCCTATACATACAAACGATATGAAATTCCACCAAAACATACTATAATAGCAGAATTAGCATAAGTCCTGCTACCAATTTCTTCTTTGTATAAATTAACTTGCCCGCCCTCGCAGTAGGTACAAATATATAAAACTGAAACAAATTCACGGGAAATCCACTCATTTGCAATGACTTTCATAAAGCCTTTTCCTTCCGGTGCGGTCGGTGGTAAAAAGGTAACCATGTTTAGTATTTACCCATAAATAAAACAAAAACTTAGTCATGCCGTACGTTGTCGTCTCCCTGCCATCACTGTTCGACAACGTCGTTGTCGAAGTTAGCTCAAAAACGTGTGGTAAGTGTAACGCTACACCATCTAAGTTTCAAAACTAATGTATTAGACCCAGCCATCACCCTGTGCTCTCGGTAATTGAATCTAGAAGACGTTAACACAGATCCTTGGTTTCGAATACAAGGGGATTGTTTTGCCCTTCGGGTGGTTTTTGATGGATGCACTTCTAAATTAAATTTTACCCTTATACTCGTTCGTTCGTCGTCGTTCGGCGGGTTACTGTTCGTAGTCGTGGAGCGACTTTATACCATGACGAGGAAAGTATGCTGCAGCAAATTTGTTAATCCCTCACAGAATGCACGTGACTTTTGGGCCTTATTGGATACTAAATGGTATCAAACTTGGGTGTCCTTGCTCTGTGCTTGGGTTGCGTCTCGTCTTGTCTGCCTACATGGATGAGTTCTCTTTTTCGTTGGACCATAATATGCTAGATCGCATTTGTGGAATTATAATCTTATTTCGTTTTAATTACATTGCAATTTGGTTACGGTTGTAAGGAACGCGCAGTTTCAGGCGTGTCCATAAAAGGTAAAATCAGCATTTGAAAATATATAGATATGCAGAAAAATATACTCGTACGCTTCAAAGAGCTTTAAAAGTGAGGTAATATGAGAGGGGAGCGTTTAATTTTGTGATTTAATTTATTTTCATCGCCATTTCCAAAAAGGAAGGTTATAAGTATTTTCACTAGCTAAAATATTGAAAAGTGGCCAGCGTGACCATCTTCTCAGAAATTTAGTAGCATTTTCGATTTAAAGCATGCTTATTGGCCAAACAAACATATATTAATTATTCATTACAAACAGCTCTTGCATGTATAATTGTTTCTTTTTGAAAGGTATATTTTAATAAGTAGAGATAGGGTGTTTCTGCAGAAAAATTTAAATTAGGAAAATAGTAAATAAATTCTGTTGCCCAATAGAAAACATCGCACGAGAAAATTGATTATGTCGCAACTAATTAAGGACTTATGAAAGGCAAATTATTAAATAATAAAATGTAGATACCTTTCACTTAAAATGTTTTAAGTAACAATTTAAGAATTCTAAATTAAAATTCTAGAAAAATTCTGTTTAATTATAAATTTGTAAATTTTGAAGTAATTAACTGATTTTGAAAGGGATTTTGAGACGAAAATTTCGTTCCAAATCCATGTATTCTTTAACAATAACAATACAAGAAAAATAATTAAAAAAGAGTTTTTTTGTGATGCCTTTAATTTTATAAAAATTTGAAAACATTTTTGCGGGAAGGTATCGATGTTATGTCTAAATGAATTTACCACTTTTCGAAAAAAACATAGAATGACAAATTTTAAATTGGTACAACTTATTAACGACTAGTTATTAAGCCATAAACCATGGACAGTAAAACTTTTTTCGCTTTTTTAAGTCATACTTTGCTTATTTATTATCAAGTTAGCAAAGCACGCACAAAAAACATAGAAAATATTAAACGACAAATTCGAAACTGTCATAACTAGTAAACGACTTACTAACGGCAAATTATCCACCTACCTATTTTTTGATTCTACAAAGTTGCTTTGCTTACTTGGCACTTATAGAAAACAAATGACCCAAAAACATATAGATAATTTTTTCACTACTTTTTAAGAACTTATTAACGGTTAATTATTAAGCATTAAAATGTTTAAACTAAGAAGTTTTTACAACTCTTCAAAAAAAAAAAAAATATAAAACATAGAACCACACATTCGAAATTGTCACAACTAATGAGGTAGTAACTAACGACAAATTATGCATCTATCCATTTTTCGATCCGTGAGACTTGCTTTGCTAACTTGATATCAAGTTACCCAAAAAAACATAGAAAATATTGCAAGATCAAATTGAGTTTGTAACAATTAATTAACGACTAATTAATGGCAAATCATTTCCTGATCTTCGACAGGGTGCTTTGCCAACTTCATATCATGTTAGCAAAGAACCAAACAAAATACATAGAAAACATTGAATGAAAAATTTGAAATAGTGACAACAAATTAACTACTAATTAATGGCAAGTTATCAACCCTACTATTTTTCGATTTGTCAAGGCTGCATTGCTTACTTTGACACTCATAGAAAACAAATAACCCAAAAACATATACAAAACATAGCATTACAAAAATTCGTTTTTCACAACTAATTAACGACTAATTAATGGCAATTATTAAGCACTTAAATATGAAAATTAAGAGACTTTTTACTACTATTAAAACAAAACATAGAAAACATAGAACAACAAATTTGAAACTGTCACAACTAATTAAGGACAAATTATTCACCTTTTCATTTTTCGATCCATGAGAGACTGATATCAAGTCAGCAAAGCACCAAAACAACAGAGAAAACATTGAACGACAAATTTAAAATCGTCACAAGTAATTAACTACCAATTAAAGGCAAATTATCCACTTATTTATTTTTCGATTCGTTAAAATTGAACATGGTCTTTTTGATATATCTTTACATATCGAGTCCACTGGACATGAGCCTTTCTCGGACTCGGACTATGACCCTGTCTTAAAAAAAATGGAGTCACAAAAATCCATGTCCTAGCAATGACATATCAATACAAATCATTCAGGTTAGGGTCAGAATCCCGAAAGCCGAAATCCCGAAAATCCAGTATCCCGAAAACCCAGAAAAATTATATAAAATGAAAAATTTGCTCAAATTTTATAATTTTTCGTGGTTTCGTATGTACAGTTAGTGATTATACTTTTATTTCAACCCATGCTTTCACACTTTGTTTCTTATTTACATTTTATTAAAATGAATGTAGATGGCATGCATTTAAGTACATATTTCGAAATTAAGAACTTTTTTACTTTGGTATTAATTAATTTAAACTATTTGATTTCATTTTCAATCAATAAGGTCAGATTCAGACCATTTTGACATACGCTTTCGCTACATAAAAATATTCTTACATAAGAAAAACTGAAAAGAATGAAAGCGAATCAGGTATCGATAATGTGAATGTACTCATTATTTCCTGTCTTCAAATACTTTTTATTACCGTGAGACTTTATCGATGAAAATAATCTTTAATGTGAATTTGGCCTTAAAGTTCGTCAGAGAAGTCGCATGATACTTCTTTTTTTTAATTAAGTATATTTTTATAATTAACTCGTTTCTTCAAATATAGTTTCGGGATTTTGTCCTTTTTGGATTTTGGGATTTCGGGTTTCCGAGATTTTCCGGATTTTGGGTTTTTGGGATTCTGGGTTTTCGGGATATTGGGTTTTTGGGATTCTGGGTTTTCGGGATTTGAGATTTTCAAGATTTTGGGTTTTCGGGACTCAGAATTCCGTCTCCAAAATAGTTCTGCTGATTCGATAGTGGTTTGAATAGGCATCGGCAAGGCATCGCTCATGTCCAGTGGAGCCAACATGTAATAAAAATAAAATTGGTTCATTTCACCAATGAAAAGCCCCAATATTACCTAATTATGCGTTTATGTCTTATGTTTTCGAAAAAAAAAAATATTTTATAAAAGTTTTCTTGCATATTTGAGTTTGTGGAGAGATGATATCCTCGTGATTCGTGACCCCCCCCCTAGTATACGCCGTTGCTTCCACTTTTGTAGATATCAATTATTTCGCAATAATCCCCTTTGTCTATCTAGGCCTTACTATCAACTAATACAACGACACCTGTGCTTAAATCAAACGAAGAAAAAACTCTCCACTTTTACCAATCGCGGTATAAGAAATAAGAATGCATTCAGTACCAAAGTCTTCATTTCAGCAACTGAAGTGTCTTTTTATAAGACAAAATAATAATCTCATTCCTGAAAAACACGCAAAGACATCAGATACCTATCCATCTGATTAGTTAGTATGAAAAGCTGATATTTAAGATTCTAATAATAGTTTCTTGAACCCTTCAGAAAATTTTCAAAAGCCAAATTTTAAGAAAATCTTCCCTAATGACATAAAATTTAGAAATTCTTGTTCTGAAAAACCAACGCACAACATATTGACTAATGCTTGGTTAATGTACATTAATGTTTATTTTTCTTTAAATACATTTACCTGTAAATAAGTGCTTCTCATCATAATAAAAAGCTTTTTGTTTTACTTTCAGAAAGTAAACATAAATTTTCTTCAAAATTCAAATTTGAATTATTAGTAATGTGAGTGGCGACCTATAAAATATCCAACTTCCGAGAAATGTCTTAAGTACAGTGGGATATTAAATTTTCAAAATTTTACGACCTAACAGAAAATAAATTCAAACCAACATGCTTCCATTTCAAAATAAACAAATCATCAATATTGCTTTGCTGTAAGAACTTTTGCGTTGTTATAGTTTAGATTAGAGATGGTTATGGGCCAGTGAAGCAAGTGTTTATATTATTTGTGTAAATTAGTTTGATAATGTCTATATTTCAATCAAATATTGTATGAAATAATTATGAAAGGCTTTGATTTCATCAAACAATTTAGGATCATAAATTCAATATGATGGATTTGATATTATTTCTTGCAGGTGATGTGGTTGAAGATTTCTAAATTAAGTAAACAATTTTCTTCCATACAATATGGCACACATTGAACAGAATTTCTGAATTCAAATAAATTTGCACATTTTATTTTGTTTATTCAAGAAAAGTCTAAATTAAACATTTTTCTGCTTATAATATATGAAAAGTCTACACTTTCATCGGTCTATTCCTAAGAAAGATGAGTTTATAAGTAGATTTAAATTTTTTTTCCAGTTAAAAGAATGTTTCATTAAGCTTTCCTGATGAGAGTAAGCTTTCTGAAAATTTTTGTTTATACCTACTTTTGTGTTAAAAATTCTTTGTTAAACAAAATTTTATTTCAGAGAAAGAATTCTTAGTGTATGTGGGTTAAAAATAATCATGGCTCATGAGTATGGATTATACATTTAAAAGTTTCAAACTTTATTGGAATTGTTTTGAAATTTCGAACACAGAATTCTATGAGAAATTTAACTCTACGTTTGCTGTTTTCCGGAAAGTGCAGATGAATGCACTTAAATTATTAATATTATTAATTGCTATAAATAGGTACCGAAACTACATTTCTTGCAATTAGAATGACGCATTCGTGATTTGAGAACAAGAGTTTTAGTAAAGCATCACTTGCAAAGAGTCATAATCATCTTAAACCGAAATAGACCAGGGTATATTAGTATAGACTTTAAAGCATTGAATTCCTGCTTTTAATCGGTATTACATCAATATTGTATTACGAGATTACCACATCACTCTTAGCAGAGCTTTAACTTCTGCATCGCAATTTTTGACAACTGACTGAGCAATAGAAACTATCCAGCCCCGGATCTACGATTATTCTCAAAATACAGTTTGAAGTTCCATAGCCGCATCTCATTCCATTTTATTAAGTGTTGCCAGATCTAGGTATTTTTTAAGTAAATGGATTTGGCGCCCTTGGAGGCTGCCACCTGGCGCACAGGCCTCCCCTTGCCACCCCACAGATCCGGGGCTGAAACTATCAAGTGTGATATGCTTACACTACAGAAAGATGTGGAAATTTTTGTACTAAAAGAAAAGAAAGAATAAACAAGCAACTGAACTTAACGGAACTTAATTTTCTCTCCAATGATGAGATGATGTCATTTCGAAGACAAACTTCATCAAAAAATGGTCAAAGGAATTCTGTAACCCTTATGTGACTCGATCCCTATACATATCATTTGTTCGCCTACTCCTTCAATACGCTTCTCAAGTCTGGTCCCCTTATCAATTTATTCACATTTCCAGAATCGAGAGCGTCCAGCATCGCCTTCCTTCGCTTTGCTCTTCGAGGACTTCCCTGGAACAATCTCCCAAGGGCGGATCCAGACTTTGCCCCAGGGGGGGGTCACGTTTCTTAAAATTTCAATAAAGTATTTCACCCAAAAATAATTTTTACTTACGATATAAGGGAAGTTTTGTATTCGAACAAAGTGGGTTGCACAATTCTGTCTGGTTGTTTGTATGTCTATTCATTGACAGCCTACAACTACAGCCTAAATCACTGAAGCGCTTTTCTTCAAATTTTTAAATAATTTTTTTTTTTAATTCTTCGGAGGGGATATTTTGTACCTTTTAAAATTACGGTACTTGCTATACAACCATTAAGAAAAAGCTTATTTATCTGAAAAACGGCTTCAACGAATTTGATAAAAAACAGTAGATTACTTTAGGTATGGTGAACATTCTGGAAAAAAATCCGAAAAACTGTTAATAACGATACCTGCCATTTAAGGGTTTTTGAACTTTGATTTGTTCAAAGAAATTCAATCAAAGTTTGAATGCAAAAGCTCCATAAAAATCTCAATAATTTTGCATATCAAAATAAAAAAGTAAATGTTGGCCTTTAAAGAAGGTATTAATTTTTGTTTTGAAAATTCAATACTTCAAGAACGCGTTGATGAATTGTTTTAAAACTAGTTTATAAATGAATTTTAAAATTAATTATTATTTAATTTAATATAAAAAATAGCTTTTTGAGAAAATCGCTACAACGATTTTAATTTTTTTTGTGCTTATGTTCAAATTTCTTCAAATTATCAAATTGGTTCTAAGCTCTAAGCTATTTGAAAAGTTGTTAAACAATTAAAAGAACAATTTAAATGCCCTTATTTTATATTCTTTATATATGTAATTACTGGCATATTTTAAAAGTTCTTAATTACAGGCAACTTGAAGATCAGAGGAAGTACCTGCAATACAGTCGCACATTTTATTTCCATTGAAAATATTTTTTTTTAATAAATTAATTAATTAAGGAATTGAAGCAAGAATCATCATGCCACTAGATACTAAAAATATTGTTTGGGGAAAGTTTATTTTTGCCCTTAAAATCTTAACTCATTTACAATAAGATCGTATTTATTCTACAAGATCTTTTTTGTTCTTTTACCTGGCAACCAGTTAGAAGATACTTTTGTTATACTTACCACTTTCCTTAATGACATCCCCCAAACAAAACAAATTCATGAAACGTCAAAATTACAAAATAAAAAACTTTGTATTCCCAAAATGGTGCACCCAAGTTAGTGGGAAAGCGTAAGCAATTACAGTCTTGGGAAAACGAAGTAAAATGAGGTAGTTTTTCCATAAAAAAAGGCTTGCTACCAATCATGTCTTCGAGTTGCTCTAAGCTTAAAGTTACTTCATATTGCTAGAATCTAAAAGTTGATCGCAATTTACAACTTAGTGGTCTAATGGTTGCTAGACCTTAATTTTGAGATTAAGCAAGGGATATGTCATTTAGGCTATTTGCAAAGAATGTATGCGATCAGTAAAAAGTCCAAAAAGTTTAATTTTATAAATTTATTGAGTTGAAAATTTTGAATCAACTGTAAAAGTTTTTCCAAGTACCGCCCAATTTTTCGCACTTCACTGTGAGAAGTTTGCAAGATACCAAAATCTAAAATATCGAAACTGCATTATTTATAGATCTTGAAAAATGATATCTCACACTAAGTAAAAATAAAACATAGCACTCTCACCTTACAATCTTGCAAATGTCAACCAAAATCTCGAAAATTAAAGTCTCGAATACCTGCTCAAAATTGAGTGGTGACATAATTAGCGGGATTTTTATTTGCAAGATCTCGAATGCGAGTTTTTCATTTGCACGGTTTTGTAATCTGTGCCCAATTCAAAAGGCCGCTGATAAAAGGTCAACTAGCTATATTAATTGGTTGTGGATTTGTTGTAATGGGATTTTAAAGTTTTTTTTTAAAGTCATTCCAGGTCACTGAACAAAATTTGTAGGTACCTTATTAAGGTTATCTTAAGAAACAAATATTAAATATTGTTATTAAAGCTCACCTAGATTCATTGGTGACATACATTTTTTTAAATGAATTTTCAAAGTTTTTTCATGGTTCAGTATTACTTTTTGAAGATTCTATGTCTGAAAAATTATCTACTGTTACTACCTGCCCTTAAATGACCAGTAACCTTTCGAAGAGTACATATACGGGATGCCATGAAATTTGTCATCTGATTCGGTGTACGGTGTCAGAAATGTTCACAAAATCATCAAATCAATTTCAAATTATTTTTACGGTAAAACAAAAAGTAGAGTTCTGTATTTTTCTTGAAATGAAAACTTTTATTGTTTTTCTGGCAGAAGAATTATTTTTTCAACTTTTCACGAACTAGGTACATATCGTCGGCCTTCTGTCAAAACCTTTCAAGTCCTTAAATGACATTTTAATGTACTTTTAGTTAACAATAATTACTGAATTCGAATATCAATGTCTAGTAACTGTGTCATGGTTTCTTTTGGCTCTATCAACCAGTTTTAAATCCTTTCATTATCTTAGAATTCCATTTTATTACCTTTTAAATCGGTGTTTTGTGTCTTCTAAGCAATTTTTCAAATTTGAAATTTGTTTTGACAGAAGGCCCACGATATGTATTTTTAACATTGATTTTTGTGTTTTAACTCTTTAAATACGCACGGTTAATTAAAATAAATTTGAAGGCGGATTATGTCCTTTGAGCAGTGAAATTTTTTGTTTATGATTGTATTCATCTATATAATATTTTATATCTGGGAAAAGCCCCAGGGGGGGGTCATGACCCCCATGACCCCCCCCTTGTATCCGCCAATGCAATCTCCTGATCCTGCCTCCCTATCTAAGCCGCCTTAAACTAATCAACTTGAATTCTTTGAAAGAACGTAGAGAAATATCAGACATTCTCTTCATCTATTACTTTTTGGTTCCATTGACTGCATTTCACTCTAAAGCTCTATCTCTTTTAACATTAACCCTCTTTCTCGAAATCCTCGTCTCTTTTATCTTCCCACTCACAGGACCTCCTATATGACTCAAACAAATCCATCTCTCGAATGCTGCGAAGTGTTAATCTGAACATGAACTCCTTTGAGTTTAATTCAGTACTCCTTTCCTAAAACTCCGTCTTCTGAATCGCCCTCCTCCACACTTACCTTAGTTTAAGTTCTTAGTTCTTAAGTTAGATCAAGAATTAGCTTGTATTAAGCCGAATAAATGGGGGTTTTGCCCCCAACAAAATAAAGTTTTCGAAAATGGTATCAACACTGAAAATAAAATTGTACATAAAATCTATGAACGGCGATCTTAGAGCCAAAATCGCCGATTTTCTCCGAAAATTCATTAAAAAACGTTCATAAATATTATGATTGGGTGTTGTTTTTATGAATCTCCATTCCTAAAAAAAATTCTATTGGAAAATTTCATCTAAAATCACTGATCATAGTTTTCATGATTTTATTCATACGAGCATAAGCCCGAAGCTTGCACTTTTTTATGAAAAATGTATAGTGTTTAGGAACACAATCCTTAATTTCATAGATTTTATGAATTTTTAGGTTTGCATGTATCAATTTCATGAATTTAATGCCTATTCCTAAATTGTATGAATTATGAACCTCGATTTTTAAAGTTTTTATGCATCAATTCATAAATTCAATACATTTACCCCCAGTTCAGCGTGGAATATGTATCTCATACATACAACGTAAGATCCGATACTACATTTTATGCTTCCATTCTTAAAACACAGGTATGGAATACTCGTATTATGTGCAAGAATAAATTCATGCGAAACGTTTCGTGTATGTACTATACATATTTTTCATGAATATTAGCATACTTTTCTTGAATATTTGTTAGCTTCCCGTTATTTTTTAGGACGCCATACCATATTCTTAAGAATTTTTTTTTTAATTTACCATTTCGTCTGTGGTTTTTGTGTCGTCGCGATCGAATTGTATCAACAACGTGTCGTTCGGTAGTTGCATGTGGCATTTAGTCTTGAATTTTTGTAATGTTTGGCAGTGTGACAATCGGGACGTGAATTAGTGTGAAAAAGAAAAATTAAATTTTTAAATTAAAGAGGAAATCAGGAAATAAATTCATAACCAGGTACAAATAAAGGGTGATTTTTTAGGTGGTTTGGTTTTGGTAACACTGGTTTTGACAGGTGACGTGTGTTTAGTACCTTGTGTCACTGTCAAACAGCTTCAGTTTGGTTTGCAATTTAACCATGGATCGTCTTACAAATGAACAACGTTTGCAAATTATTGAATTTTACTATCAAAATTCGAGCTCGGTTCGAAATGTTCATCGCGCGCTGCTTCCATTTTATGGTCGGCATTCTCGACCTTCTGAGCAGTCTATTCGGAAGATTGTGACCAAATTTCGCACCAAATTTACTTTATTGGACATTAAACCACCAATACGTTTACGTACTGTGCGTAGTGAAGAAAATATTGCGGCCGTATCAGCTAGTGTGACAGAAGACCGCGAAATGTCGATTCGGCGCCGTTCCCAGCAGTTAGGCCTTTGTTACAGCACTACGTGGAAAATTTTGCGGAAGGATTTGGGCGTAAAGCCTTTTAAGATACAGCTGGTGCAAGAACTAAAGCCAGCCGACCTACCACAACGCCGAATTTTTGGTGAATGGGCTCTTGGAAAGCTGGCCGAGGATCCGCTTTTTTATCGAAAAATTGTGTTCAGCGATGAGGCTCATTTTTGGTTGAATGGGTACGTAAATAAGCATAATTGCCGCATTTGGAGTGAAGATCAGCCAGAAGCATTGCAACAGCTACCAATGCATCTCGAAAAAGCCACTGTTTGGTGCGGTTTATGGGCCGGCGGCATTATTGGGCCATATTTCTTCAAAGATGATGCGAATCGCAGCGTTACTGTCAATGGTGAACGCTACCGAGCGATGATAACAAACTTTTTTTTGCCCGAAATGGAAGTTCTTGACTTGCATGATATGTGGTTTCAACAAGACGGTGCCACATGCCACACAGCACGCGAAACAATGGCGCAATTGCGAGGCGAGTTTGGTGAACAGTTAATTTCACGTTTCGGGCCGGTCAATTGGCCGCCTAGATCGTGCGATTTGACACCATTAGATTATTTTTTGTGGGGGTATGTCAAGGCTAATGTCTATAGGGACAAGCCCGCTTCGATTGACGTACTGGAAGCCAACATCCATGCATTCATTCGTGAGATACCGGCCGATATGTGTGAAAGAGTATGCCAAAATTGGACTCAGCGGATGGTTTACCTGAGACGCAGCCGCGGTCAACATTTGCATGAAATTATCTGTAAACATTAAATTGCAAGGTTCAAACTATCGATTCAAATAAATATTTCATTCATTTTTTCGAATTTTTTGTGTTTTTTTTTTTTAAAGTTCTAAACCTCTTAAAAAATCACCCGTTACAAACCGACATAAAAGGACTTTGAATTCTGGTAAGTTATTTAATGCTGTATTTTTAAATGATTTAGCGGATTAAAAAACTGACTTTTGGATCGAGTGTATGTATGTAGTTGTATTGAGAATATGAAAAAAAATTTTATTTTAGTTTTTGCTTTATCTCCTGTTGTTACACAATGTAATCACTTATCATATCATTTTAGGCAATAATGCATCAGTCTTGTATTTCAATTCTTAAAGAAAGCTCATATATTTTATTATTTTTTGCTTAGTTTTTTTTTTTGTTGCAGTTTTTTCTAAATAGTGCTGCGGTTGAATTATTTTAGTGTCTCCACGGATATTTGATTCCAACACAAAAGGCTAGCCGAAAAGATAACTCTGGCAAGAGAAGCACTGTTAGATTCACTATGAAAAGCTCTCAAGAGGCTTTCATGTTTGTTGGGTTAAGCGCACAGGAGCTCGATGACCATATAAGTTTTTTTAAAAAGCAAATGCGAAAATATTCAACCTTTTATCCTTACCGTTGGAGATAGGGACTTTGAAAACTTTTTCGAGCTACTAAGTTTGCCTTGATGGAATTAAGTTTATATTTCCAAGATTATTAAGAGCACTTGAAATAAGTGCTTTAATTTATTTAACTTAGAGTATCCGTTGGCATGCTCACAAATATAGACATTTATGGAGCATCATATTTATGAATTCAAAAGTCAACTCCACTATAATGTTTTTACTAACAGAAGCGTTAAAAACAAGGTGAGTTATCTTAAATAATTAATGTATAGGTAAATTACCTATTTTCAACTCTAAGTTCTCTTTGTACAACATTTAGTAATTTGTTTCTTTTGTTTTTCTTTTCATTATAACAGGATACAGAATATTCAATTGAATGAAGTAACATTGGATGAAGCCAGCTCCTAACTTTATAAAAAAATTATGGACACGAAAATCAAAAATCAAAATCTCTCACTTGGTATTTTTCAATTTTTCTCTGCCTTGCTATTTTGGATTAATAATTATTTTTTTGTTTTCTTTGTAATTGCAATATTTCATTTTTTGAGATAATGTATTTTGAGGTTTTGATTTGTGAGATTTCGTAGCCATTC
Source organism: Dasysyrphus albostriatus (assembly GCA_946251815.1). NCBI lineage: Eukaryota > Metazoa > Arthropoda > Insecta > Diptera > Syrphidae > Dasysyrphus > Dasysyrphus albostriatus. Next base: position 66,951,574 of record OX276336.1, on the reverse strand, counting down.
CATAAAAAATGAAGCTTTTTTTTTATTACAATGCATAGATTAAGTTATGTTTTAAGTTTTGTTTTGTGAACATTACATGAGATATTCGTAAATTATACTATGGCTTCCATGCATAATAGATTTACAAAAGTTATTATTTATAACAAACATTTTTTCATTGAACTTAAATTATTGAAGAAATAGTTTCAGGTGTGGCAAGAATATGTATATACTGATGTAATGTGCAAATTATAGATTGAGAAGATGTTTTTGAGAAACAAAAGTAAGTATAAGTAGTTTTTGAAACAAATCTACTTTATATAATAATATTTCAAAATCTTGGGAAAGACGTTATCCATTTCGACAATTCTAGTTGAAATAATATATTCATTTAATGACAAATATGAAATTCTGCTTTAAATTGTAGGTGATTATAATCTTTTGATTCAAATCTTTTAGGAGATATGGGTACAAACATAGGACGAATTCATCAAGGCTATGTAAGTATTTCATGAATAATATAAATTTTTCTTTATTTTTGTAAATATTTCGCCGTGAAACGTTTGTTTTTTATAGATATTTTCAAACTTTTTATAACTTTTATGAAATATTTTTAGGTGTTAAACTTAGAATATTTTTTCTTAACTTTTGTGACATCAGTCATTAAAGCTGAGTGAACATTCAGAATAATGTAAATTTGTCCTTATTTTTATAAATATTTAGATATGAAACGTATGTTAGTTTTAAAAAAAATTTGTATACGTATTTAATGACTAAAAATTAATAAAAACAATGAGCAATTCATATGTTTTATGAATGCTGTACACAGTTTTAATGAATGCATGTATAAAATCTTACGACAGAATTATAAGTTTTATGTATTAATTTCATAAACTTTATGAATTCATGCGTTTTATGACTAGGTATTCAAAATAATAATGAACGGTTCATATTTTTCATGAAAGGTGTACATAATTTTCATGACTGCATTCATAAAATATTACGACAGAATTATAAGTTTTATGTATTGACTTCATAATTTTATTATATATAATTTCTGAATTGTCTGATCTTTCTCTTTTCGACAATATACTGCTTATGTAAGTCGGATTGAAATTTAATAAGTTACAGAAAAACTAGTATTTTTGAAAAAAAAAACTTATTTTTTGGCTCCTCCATATGTGTAAAAAAACAGTTTTAACTCAAGTGAAAAAAAAACCTTTTAGCCAAAATTTAAAGAAAATAGTTTTTATTTTCGTGTTCAGCTTCGTTTCAAGTTATAGAAGAAAATGAAGGAGAAGAACTAGAAAAAGGGTTGTAAAGTGGGAAATTAAAAAAAAAAGAAAACTTTGGGTTTGTGAAAACCTTTTTAAAGGAGCTCAGACAGATCGTGCTATCATCGAAGAGAATTGGGATTGAAAATTTTCAAAGCTTTATTTCCAAAAAAGGTTTGTTTTCCATAGTTGTTGTTCCCTTTTGATATTTTAAGAACTTTGGGTTTCGCTCCACTGCAGAAATCAAAACATTTTTCGATCATTAACAATTCATAATTTTAATCAATTTCCACCAGAGTTTCGAACAACAAAAGTTTCGAAGGGTAAAAGTTTCGAAAAGATAAAGTTTCGAAAGACAAAGATTCAAAAAAATAAGTTTCGAAGAGTCAAAGTTTCTAAAAAAAAGTTACAAAATTCTCAAAACTTCATTGTTTCTTGTTCGATTTCAAAAAAATTGATACAAAAAATACTTTCAAAACTGTTCCAAAAATATGTCAACATATTACAACAACATCGATACTTTGTCCTGCGAAACTTTGACTTTTCGAAATTTAATTTTTTCTTAACCATGTTTTTTGAAACATAATCTTTTCGAAACTTTATCCCTTCGAAACTATTTCAGATAAAGCTACCCCAAATTGAACATTACTGTGGTGGCAGCACTTTTATTTTCGCTGCGAGTTACAATTTTAGGTTTGTTCGTTGAGCCCTAAAGTCACTCTGGAGTCGCAACAAAGCGTTTTTTGAAAAACTTGAGCTAACCTTGAAGAGCAAATTCTGTGTTTTTTGAAACCTAGGGTCGCCCTGAGCTCGCCATGTAGTAGAACTAGGTCAAATGTCAAAGTGGCAGGCGCTTTGAAGCATTTGTTTGTTGTGGATTCACCTTCTTTTGTTTTTGAAATGGAAATTCAAGGAATACACAAATTTACTTAAATAAAAACAAATAGAAACAGAAAATGGAAACTGTGGTTTCTTTTATTTTCATTTTTATGTCAAATTTTGTTTCTTGCTTATCTCAACAGTACAATTGAAAGTATGGTGTTTTTTTAGAATCGAAAAACCCAGGTTTTGTTGACATTTCTTGGAGTTGTCAAGAAAACCTGGGTCAACCCTGGGTAAACTTCAACCAACAAACCTTTTAATTTGTCTTAACCTTGGCTTTGACAGTCCAGCTTCGCAATGATTCTCACTTGTCATTTTTCATAAGTCGGTCGCGTCATATCTGTGTCACGTTCTTCTATTTATTTTAGTTACTGGAAGTTAGAAATATTCCTTAACTCAAATTTTAATACACTGTGTGAGTGTCGGACAATATTGACTTCATCGGCTGCTCCAATCGTATCGTAATTCGTAAATTGTAATTCAGTATACAGTCCTTCATAGTGATTGAATAACACTATAATAGTCAGCAGCTCGCTCACTGGAGCCGGCGCTTATGTCATAAAACGACTTAAAGTAGTCTCTCGCATCATAAAAATAGGACGATGTCCCACATCTACACTATAATATACTTTATCATATATCTTTTTTGTATTTCTACTTCATGAAGTAACTGAGCTTCAATTCAGTGAAGTGCACTCTAGTTTAAGGCCTTGTTAATCTACAACTAGATCCCTCCTTGTTCGGAGTTTTGCCTCAAATTCAGATTAATATCAAAATAATATGAAAATGTTAAGCACGCAAAGGTCCCAACTTTATTATTCAAAAGTTGTTGAAAAAGGGGAAATAACATGTATTTGTATGTTCCCAAGTCATTAAATTTACGATATAAGTTAAAAGTCACAACAGGAACATTTACTAAAGATAAAAACATGTTCATACATATATCACGTGACAAGCATCGACATTAAAAATCACTTTATCACACAACAAGAATTGATTTACGTATATTTAATCGGTGTTCATTATACTGTTAAAATATTCTAATTATGAATATTCAACAATAATTGTTTAAATCGTCAATTTTTTTATTTCAATTTTAACTCCACATTTTACACTTCAATTCATTCAATTCTCGAATAAAATAGAAACTAAAAAATATATAACGTGTGAACCACACGCCACACCAATGAATATCTATGTATGAACCTATGTACCTACTGTGTATATAGAATATCAAGTATTACTACACAACGAATAAATACATTTAAGTGGGTGAAGTTGAAGTATCCAAAGAATGCAATGAATATGTTTTCTAATTAACACCATTCGTGTTCAACGAGCTCAAAAAAAGGTTGAAAAAATTGCAAACATGTATCGAGTGCAAATACCAATGTCAGGCAATTATTTGCAATATATAAATATATATCGAATCCAATCCATCCATCCATGCGATACAAATGAAGGGAAAATTTAATTCGCATGTAAATAAAATAAAGTCAGGTCATAAACTCAATACGTACGTACATTGGTATACCTTAAATACTTCACAAAAAGGAGTCATGTTAGTTTTTTTATTGCTCTAAATTAAAAAAAAAAATGTTACCTCAACACGTAACAGTAGTTGTATTTTATTTTTTTAAGTCTTATTGCTTAAAACGTTAAGAAATTACACGAAAAATACTTTCATTTAAGATTTAACAACAAATCAAAATTAAGGAAATGTTTTGGTACTTACGTTTGCAAACTTTACGATGGTTAGGGGGTTTAGATGGATCACGGTAGTAACCTTCCTTGCAGTAATGACAATACCGGCCTGTGGTTGAGTGACGACAATTTAGGCACACTCCTCCAGATACTCGACCAGATAGTTTGAATAGTTCCATATTGAATCGGCATTGCCGGGCGTGTCCATTACAGTTGCACACTAAAAAGAAAAGAGTAAAAAAATAATTTTAGTTTTCGACATTTAAAAAAGGTATAAATTTATATTTATTTTTGAACTTGATAGGAAAGTAGTAGGTTGACCGAAATATTTAATAATTTTTTTTTTATAGAATTTTTCTTTGAAGGAGTATTTTGTGAGGGCCTACTAGGATGTTGTGTAAGGAGTAAAATTGATATTGCTATTAAAATCAATAGGAAATAGTGAGGGATTTTGTCATTCGGGCAAAGCCTTTTTTGCCAGTTTCTTTTTAATGCCACATAATTATACTTTTTTGGCCATTGCTCTTTACCAAATATAAACCAAATACTTTCGCCTTTTTATGGTATGTAACTCTTCGTCCAACTGTAGATACAGACGTTTAGATTCACTGATAAACAAACCAACAAATATTTTGCTTTAACAATACCTCAATTCGTTTTTTGTATATGTATATTAAAATAACAAAGTATCACAAACTGCTCAACAAATAATTGGATTGTATCACGCGACTTTCGATTATCATAATACTTTTCGTGAAAGATATTCTATATTATATTAAGCAAAATGGAATAATGCCTTTCAAAATGAAATGAAATGAAATGAAATAAAGCCCCAAAATTTGTGCTGGTGTTTTATTTCATTGGAGCCTTGTTTCATGAAGCCTAGCAGGTATTCAGTTCGATTGGAAATTTATTTGAATGAATCTTGAAAACTTTTTGTATTTTGTTGTATTTTCGTGTCTTGTGTTATTCCTTTATTGTCAATAGAAATAAAAATAAATTAATTGACAAATATCAGATTTGGCTTTAAGTCTAGTACTGAGTTGGAGTGAAAATACAGAACTACCGGTTAATCCACAGCGATGGAATTCTCAACGAGAGGTGAGTATCCAAATTCGAGAGTGAAATATGAACCAGTTCGATGTATATTTCACGAAATGATTTTCATTTCCCACTAGGAAAAAAAAGAGATATGGAAAAGTCATTTGTCAATTAATTTGTTTTTATTCTTACTGACAGTACAAAAACAAAACAAGACACGAAAATACGATAAAATTCGAAATAAAAATAAATATTCTTCAAAAAATATTTCAAGATTTAGTGAAATAAATTTTATAAAAATCAATTGTATTTTTTCATTTAAAGTGGGTATTAAAAAATCCAAACTGAGTTTCAATAATTCACGTGAAAAATGTGTTATTTTCATAATGATAATTTGAACCGGCTTATAATTTTCATTTCGCAAGAGGTAAATAGTAAGTACAAGGCTTAAATGAATCCCGAAATTTGAGAATTTTTGATGAATCCATTCTTTTTTGAAAAAGTGGATAAGGCTTAGTGCTCACTTTTGAGCAGGGCCGATGTTGAATAAAACACACAGTTTTTTATGAAATTATGATAATATTGGTATGGTTCAATTATGTATAGAACAAAATATCGGCCAAATGGCCACCTCGGCGACACGACTCCATTCGATGGTCCAAACTTTCGATGACGCTGAGGCATAATTAAGGTTCTATGCGGTTAATGTCCTCAATTATTTAATCCTTTAGATCTAGAATTGTTGCTGGCTTATCAACGTACACCTTTTCTTTCAAATAACCCCAAAGAAAGAAGTCGAATGGTTTCATTTGGCGGCCAATTGACATCACCACCACGTGAGATAACACGGCCATTAAATTTATAGCGCAAAAGTTTCGTTAGCTGTGTAGCAAGTAGCACCGTCCTGTTGAAACCACATATCGTACACATCCACATCTTCTAATTCGGGCCATAAAAAGTTCGTTATCATATCACGATAGCGAACACCATTCACAGTAACTGCCTGACCGGCCTCATTTTGGAAAAAATACGGCCCGATGATGCCGCCAGCCCATAAACCGCACCAAACAGTCACTTTTTGTGGGTGCATTGGTTTTTCGACAGTCCCTCTTGGATTATCATTCCCCCTAAATGCGGCAATTCTGCTTATTGACGAATCCACTGATGTGAAAATGTGCCTCGAAAAAATCACGAAGTGCACCGATATGCATTTTGATTTGAACGCCCATTTTCATAATAAGCCTGAAAAACTTTAACACGTTGCTCGATTGTGTATCTTTCCATGGTTCAAATTAAGTTAGTCTGAAATTATTGAGAAATGTCAAAAGAAATGCAGAAAAACAACTTGACGTTTAGGTGTGGTTCATATTCAACACCGGCCCCTAAAATTTTACCACTCTTTATAAGCAACTTCTTTAAATGGTATATCAAATAGAATTTAATATTGTCCTTTCTACACGCTGCCAATTGTCAGACAGACTTATGACGAGTCTATCCGATACCAAATGATACTACTGAAAGTAACGGTAAATCGTCTGGTGTCATCTGGTATCGTCCCGGTATAGTTTCTGTTTCCAAAAGATACCGAGACTTTAAGACATCTAAGACATAAAAGGTATGAAAGATATATAGACGTTAAGGAGAAAAGATGCACACAAACTAAAGGACTCACAGATCAACGGACTTCTTCATCGTAGTATTTAATGTTAAGTTTGATAAAAATCTTGATTATTTTTTTTACATAAAATCAATATTCCAAAAAAGATATAAATTATGATGAACCCTTTTAGTAGGTCAGACTTATCACACGTTTTCTACTAGTGGCCAGAGATGTTAAAAACAAATAGACTAAAACCAATTTTTAGTTGAAAACTCATTCGTCATTGCACTATTTTAGAGTACGTTCGTTGCAGATAAGCTCATAAAAAATCTAAAAATAAACAAATGGCAGTTTATGTCACCTCCGGCTCCGGCTTTTCCTTAGATGGGTTGATATTTTGTTTACATTTCCCGTTTGTTTATTAAAAACGAGTCATAGAAATGCAAGAATGTCCATTCAATATGTAAATAAACAAACACCTCAAATCGTATAATGTTCAGTCTTAAATCTTTCGTTAACCTTCTAACGACAACAAGTATTTAATTAGGAACGCACTCTCTTGCGAGTTGCAAGTTGTAAGTGGTAGCTGATTTTTGCATTATTATTAGATATACATACGTGTGTGCATGTGCATATATAACTCAAACACTCGACTTTGCTGCGTCCTGCGTGTATAAACAGAAGTTACCAGACGACAGTTTTCTTCACGTTGTCATGTCACCTGCACTCGTTCTTCATCACACACCACCAACAGTGTCGTGCGTATCTAATCACCATTAGAGCCACTTTATTAGCCTCAAAGTTTATTTGCAAACATCACTCGTTTTACTCGAACGAGCATGAATATGTAGCTAGCTGAGCATTGCTGCCCCACCTGCTGATGCTGTTATGCTAATTCCATGTCAAATGCATCACACTGCGACACTCTTTTGCGTGTGGCGTTTGCAGGTGACATACACGTTAAATTAAATGACTGCCTCGGCCGTAAAGTCAACTAATAAACTGATTTACAACATGATTGTGGTAACATCACTTATATTTTTGTGAAATTCATTACAACAACAACAAAAAAACACACCATACTTACAAAAATAATATATTCCCTTAATCTATATCATTTCGATGCATTCCGAGTATACTTTTTGAATTGTGATGGTTCAGTTTCGCCACGTTCAAAAATGCTCCAAAAGTCATAAAAAGTGTCATAAAAACTCACATTAAACTTTGTGGTGAGTCTTGGATGGGATAATATTATCTCACAGATGAACCGCTAACTGCCGTCAGCGATTTTGCACGTGTTAAACCTATTTGCATATAGAACTTCAACTTAAGTTTTGAATGAAAAAATAAATTTAATAACGTGTGTAGGTAAGGTAGTATAAAAGGAGTTTTGAGTAAGTGCCTTGCTTGCAACGTACTCAACGCCAAGTTTACTCTTTTTTAACAAGGCATTATTTTTTATGGATATGAATAATAATAACTTTTGGATGTCTAAAGATTGGAAATGTAGTTTGTTTACTATTTTTTTTTTTTTAATTTTTACACCTTTAGTCTTTTTTATTAGGTACTCGTATCTTGCTGATTTTATTAAACGCTAATTAATAAAGCTCTGGAATAAAATGTTCAACTCCACAACTCTTGTAATTCAAAGTTTTATATAACAAAGTTAAACATTGAAGTTATGGAATGACAAGAGAAAGTTTGATAGAATACGTCATAGCAGTTTTGGAGTAAATCGAAATTGGTTCATGGGAGGGACCTGTTCGAGATGCAGTTAAGGCAAACAATTAGCTGCCATACAAAAATACCTAAGGTTTCTTTTTCCCAATTACTCTAGAACAGCTGTAACGAATTTGATTAAACTTCATTCGTACATTCATTTGACGATTGCGGCGAACGCCAGGAAATTGACATGGGAAATGGCAAATATTCAACTTTAATGTTATTTAAGATGATAACTGAGTTTGACAGGTGTCAAATGCCAGCTCTACCAACTTGAAACCACGAAATGAATGATCTTGTATATTAAGCCTAATCTGTCACTCAGAAAGAGCAAGTATAAGAAAAATTAGGTATTAATCTTTTACCAGTCCAAAGCTAACCAAAGGGCAGTGTAACCAAAAAATATTTTCTGAAACCGGGAGATTGCCACATTGGAATAAGGTGTAAACTGCATTCTAGATTTGTATAAAAATGTTTCAGGTTGTGTTTTTTACTTAACGCCTAGTACTCAGTTCTAGTGAAAATGAAATTTCCATACAAAAATGCTAGTGAATTCACAGTGATGGAATTAGCAACGAGAGGTGAGTACTCAAATTCGAGAGTGAAATATTAACCGGTTCGATAAATTTTTCACGAAATGATTTTCATTTCGTATTGTACAACCACTAGGAAAAAATAAGGAGATATGGAAAAGTCTGACATATGTCAAATAATTTATTTTTATTGCTACCGAAAATAAAAAAATAACACAAGACAAGAAACTACAACAAAGTAAGAAATAAAAAATAAATATTCTTCAAGAAATATTTCAAGATACAGTCAAATAAATTTCATAAAAATCAATTTATTTTTTCCACTCAAAGTGAGTATTAAAAATTCCAAACGGAGTATCAAAAATTCATGTGAAAAAATGTTGGAATTTTCATAATCATAATTCTCGTGTATTTTGAACACATTAAAGATTTTCATTTCACAAGATGTGAGTACTAGGCTGAAAACAAAAACCGCTGTATCGGAAACAGGTTTTTAAATCGGAAGAAATGCCATATGTATGTGGGTGTGCCTGGCAACACTACCCAAGGGCAAATATACTTAACCCCAGCAACACATTAACCCTTAGGGCCAGTTCTTCAGTGCAGAGCTAACTCTGAGTTAAATTAGATCCTAAAAATCAATTAACCCTAAGTTAACTAAGACATTTCAGGATTGACTTTAGTTTTTATTTGTCAAAAATCTATTGAAATTGGATTTCACACTTTGACGCTTTTCACTATATGGCGTTACAGCTAATATAAGACTTTCCAAATATTTCAACAGCTTTCACAAGATGGCCTAAACACAAATTGCTCCTTGTTTATTCCCTGATTTAACTAAGGATTGTAGTTGACTAAGAACATGCTTCTGGAGTTAACTTATCATCTTCAATAAGACATCAAATGTCACACCATTCTGTTGAAAGTCAAATTCGTGAAAAGGCGCCTTACTGGCCATGTTTGCTCTGGCTTCATTTCTTAATTGGACCTTATAAGAATAATAAAGGCAATGATCTTCATGTTAAATGTGATGCAAGGTCGTCTTTCCCAATTTCTGAGATCGTTTCGAAACGGACATGTGTACCTTCGTTTTCATCCACACTCTAAACTACTATCGGACGAACAAGAGTTAGAGTCTTCACATGAATAACCTGCCTGAACTTTCAAATTTATCGATTAAATTCACTAAATGCATTTTTCTGCTTTAACTCTGAGCAGAACATGGAGTTGGATCTGAACAGACTTAGATCAGAGCTCTTCGATAAAACACACATGAAGGTGTTCACATTGGACTGTCTACTCCGACTTATTGTTTAGACACAAACTAATGTGAACACAAAAGACTCACTAAGACGTTGAGAAGACGTTAAAGGAAAACACAAATCTGAGCTCATTGAGGGGTACATTAATTTTGTTTCATTCTAAAACTTATATTTAATTTATTTAAAATCTTCTTCAAATTAAATAAAATTGAATTCTGTAGTATTTGTTTGCCAAAGAAAAAGTACAGAGAGAGAAAGCAGTTGTTACAAAAGAAAACGTAAAAGAGGAAGCAGATGGACGACCAGTTGTTGCTCTGTGCTTCGTGGGCCAAGTTTTCCGGAACTCTTTTTGTCGTTTTTTTTAATCACTTTCCGTATCTTCGTATTTTTCCTATAAAAACCGCGTAAGAGAACTGTCAATTTTGCATCAAGCGTCGAGAAGCTCCGTGTAATAGCGCGTGACTCACAGGTTGATTTTCAAATACAAAATTCGAAAAAAGAGTCAAAAAGAATCATAGTGTAATTTAGGACTAAGCACTACACTGTCATACTTGTGTTAAACGTATAAAAATTACGTATCTACTGACTTTTAATTTTCATCTGACAGCTGGCCAATCATCAATTCGAAACATTAAAAGAATTTGAACTGAAATTTGATGTATTGAATGTGAATGCGCCTTTTTGAAAAGTTTTGTCAAATCGAAAAAAAAGTGGCTACACTCAGCTTTTTGCTCAATTCATTCTGTGTTTTTTAAGCTCTTAACTAAATGTCAAGTTGTAACGGGTGTGAATGAAATCCTCTCAGAGAGAAGAAAAACTGTAAAAATGTCGGGAACGGATTGGGAACTAATTTGCATCACGTTAAAAGAAATATTTGGCCAGAGCTGCCGTAGGGCAATTATAAGTCAATCAATTTTCTTATAACATCAATATAAAAGAAATTGAATGTTAAGAAAAAAGAAAATACAATAAACAAGAAGTACCTACACAAATTTTCATTAATACATTTTATTCTTCTAAAAAAGATTTGGCTTCATGCATTCTAAGAAAACCATTTGATTGATCTAAAGATAAATAAATTAATAAATTATGCACATTTACCAAAAACTAAACAAAGCAAAAAATAGTAACACTTGGGTAGCCTTAGCTATTTGTATTCTGTTTAGTTATTTGAATTCAAACTGACATTTTTTCAGATCTGACATACAAAGACCTTGCATTTGACAACCAGTACGAAATGGTCACAAGAAATTTCTCTGACCAAATCTGGCATAAGAGGGGGAAATTTTGTATTCTCTCATGAGCGCTCTCTTTGGTCTAAAGCATTGCAAAAAAAAATGTAAAGAGTAAGAACTCGTATATCAAATAAATTCGATCATATAATGATACAGCTCTTCAAACACATCTTCGTTCCGTACTCCTACTTTTAGTCTCATTTGAGCCTTAATAACCTCGAAACGAGTAATAAGATAACGGTTGGAATCAATTTCTAGTCCAGCTAAGGCTAATAAAAGAAAAAACAACAAGCGAATACCTAAGCTTCCAATTTATCTTCATTCTTTGGTTCTCTTTCCATTATTTATTCCAACAACAAAGTGTTAACTGAAAGGAATTAATCATTTCTGGTGATCAAGTCGACTTCGTCACCTGTGAAGGAATACGATGAACTGCTGTTGTTGACGATTCAAGAATGGCAAGCAGCGGAGTAGCTTGATGGGTGAGGGCCCAGGAGCAGAATAAACCAGGGTTACCAAATAATTCACAAAAAATTATTTCGAAAAAAACAATATTTTTGAAGAATTTTAGAACGAAATGTAATAACATGGAATTTTTTGCCAATGGATTCCTTAGCAAAGTGTGCAGTTTTCTTTGAATGAAATAAAAAATTGGAATTAGCACAAAATGTCAATGTGAACAAATTTTTATTTTTGTAGTACCTCGTGGCATGATAGTTAGTGCATTGGACTGTTACGCCGAAGGTCTGAGCTCGATTCCCAGCCGTTGCCACCTAAAAACAAAATTGTAGGTCCCCTCCACTCCTGCCAACAACATGCACACAGAAATGGTTGAGAGTTGTAAGTCACTAGACCCGGTTCTCCACGAGCTGTTGTGCCATCAAATTAATTTATTTATTTTATTTATAGCTAAGATTTTATCTGACGTAAAAGCGTTTTTTCTTAAATAATAAAAATGCCTTTAAATGAAAATGCTAATTACTTACATTTTTGGCGTGGATATATTTTTTTGTTAAAATCAAAATCGATAAAAAAAATATTTATCAAAACAATAGTTTTCACCCTGTTTCATCATCATCAGTTGAAAGTTTGCCCCACGTGAAGTTAGACATTTAAATCTTTTGAGTGTAGTTGCACCTTAAATATAAAAAATGACATTAAACATGCCAAAACCAAACATCATAAATTAGTTGGCGCCCAACATGGGTTGATTGTTTCAATTGAACCTTTTTTCCTACACCAAGAGTTATCCAAATTTCAATCTACGGTAGCTAAATAGTTTCAACTTTATCTTTATAACAAACACCGCCCTACAATTCACCGTTTGATTTTATTTTATAACCTAAACAGTCTTTTTTAAATGTCATTAAACTAAATCCTTTCATTTCTATTAAACAAAATTATCTACCTACTGTGCTACCTACATGCATATATACAAAAAACCACGATGACTTGACAACTCATTAAATCTTATCAAACACCCAAAAATTGATAGTTGTACTTTATTTCATCGGCAATCCAGTCGCAGACAAAGAACTGCAAATTACAACAAAGCGTCGACAAAAGTTCGTAATGATTTATAAATGTCATTTTGGTCGTTGATTTTACGACTTGTTGTTATTTTATGTTTTGGTGAAAAGCGTTTTTTATTATTGTTTTTTTTTTTCTTATTTTATGACAGCTCGCTCGGCCTTAAGATTGTGTTGCTGATTAAATATTCATGAATTTCTAAACAGTAATTAAGTTATTTGAATCTCCAGCCTCGTCACTTGAAATTGGACTTGCTAAAGTATTCATCGGGATAATTAAAAAGACCCATAATAAAATGAGATTTTAATTTATTAAGAGTGTGTCTGCATTCTGAAGAGGGAATTGAAATTGAATTAATTATTTCATTTCACTGGTTATAGTGATTGTGTTAAATTAAAGCCCAGTTATGCATAAAGTTATTTTATAGTAGCTATATCTAGATACGATTGCATCTATGTATCTTTTTTTTGCACAAATACATCGAAAAGTACTTCAGCGTTTTTGTATAGATAAAATAAAAAATCTGCAAACAATTTGTTGGTTTAATTAAAACAAAATTTAATTGAACAAAATCTTTTCATCTTTTAGATAAACATTGAACGTTTGTTTAAAATGATTCAAGGTTGGTTGTTAGTTTAAGATATTTTGTTTTAACGTTGCGATTCAAGGTCTATTTAGAATGGAAAGTATTGAACTCGCAGTAGCTACTGTCAACATACATATTTGTATTAATGACAAAATATGGCTATGTAGCTACAATAAATAAAGATGAATGATAAAAAAACGCCACCGATTTCTTGAATAAACAAAATGTTCCACCCAAAAACTAAACAGTTTAATTCAAAGGCTAAGGTACTCGATCTTAAATAGGTAGACTTTAGTTTAGAGCAAAGAGACAATCATATCTTTGTTTATTTAAGATTGATCTTAAGAAAATATTTATTTATATTTTTAGGTACTTATATTTAGTAATTAGGCTTAGTATACTTTAAATTTAAATTAGATAGAGATTGCAACTGATTGTACTGGTTACAAATAATTGTGTAGGCAAAGGGACATTGAAAACATTGAAGTGTAATTCTGTATGGTGAAACGTTTTGGCAGTTGCATTATAATATAATAAGCAAGTGAGGCAATATAGTTATGGGACCGCGGTTGAGAGTTGAAGATAACCCAGTTTCGTTTCGGATTTTTTGTAATTCTCGCATCGATAAAATTAGCCGAGAAATGAGAAAAATTGAAACGAAGCTCGGGAGTTTAACTATCAGTATCAATATCGACGATATTAATTCCGACAACGGATGTTTCTCATAGAATTTTAACAAGGTTCGGAGAACGATAAAATATGTTTCGTTCTTTCGTGAAAAATTCAAAAGGGAATTTTATTTTTGATCCAATCGCGAATTTCATTTTTCGGATCTCTTAAAATAGAATTCATTATCACGATCGAATAAGATTTGCTTCAATCCGTGATCCCGAATTTACCACGCGGGAACAATTCATGATCAATTAACGATCCATTGAATTAGAAAATAAAAAAGAAAGTTGACACAGGTGAGATCTGGGTCACGATTGTTTCGCAAAATTGAGTTGGCATTTTCTTGTATCACCTTAGTCGTTAAATATTTCTTTTAATTTGCAATCTTTGATTGGCAATTAACGTTTTCCTTTTCATTCATTATACTTTCCAATCATTTTGCAGTTTACATTTAGCGTTTTTTTCTTTCGCGTTTGTTTGAAATTATTTTCAATCGTTTCGCAAAATTCAATCAACAACTTTTTTTGTTTAGCTTTTTTGTTCAACTATTTTTTATTTGGTCAAGAGATTTTCTCGCAAAATAACGTTTTGCCGTTTAATTATTTCTGGAAATATCACAAAGCCGTTTCAATATTTCTGTGATTATCGTTGCGCCGTTTGATTGTTTTTCCCTTCATTATCATTGGCTTGGTTGCATTTACGTCCTTTTTTTCAATCGTTTCGCGCGAAATTTTAAGGCATGTAGTTACATGGAAGTCAAAAACTCGCAAACCAATTGAATGACAAATAAAAAAAAGCTAAATAAGCAAAAGCGAGTCAGCAAAATGCTTATTTAAATAAGTCAAAACAACAGAATTCTAATGAAAAAATTTGCAATCTTCATAACGCCAATAAAAAAAATACTTAGTGAAAATTGCGAAATGAAAAATGTTAAGAAATGGTTTCTCAAATAATTTAGAAAACAAAACCAAAAGTGGCCTAGGTTGTCCCTGTGGCCAAAAATGCAAATCCAAAGTCATGTATGGATTTTCGACCAATAAGTATTTCTTTTGGCATGCCTTTCAAAAGTCTTTGAAAGAATTCTTGCAAGATAAAACCAATGGTGATCTTGATTGACATAGTCTCCTATCCTCTTATCATTTTTATCATTCAGGTTTCAGAGCTTAACATAGCTGTGAAACAGCTATTGTTAAAATTTTAGAATTTTGACTCGGAAAATGTAACTATTCAGTGTCTCCTTGATTATTCAAAGGCCTTTGATCGTGTGAATCATCAAATCTTGTGCCAAAAACTTAGGGTCTACTTTGGATTTAGTGATAAAGCATTTCGTTTTATATACATAACTATTTCAACAAATGAAAGCAAAAAGTGGTAGTTGGTAGCAAGTTCTCACAATACAAAAATTGCAGCGGTACCCCAAGGCTCAATTTTGGGTCCTCTACTGTTTTGCATTTTTATAAATGATGTCGTAAAAGTTTGTATAAATGTACTACTTCATTTATATACAGACTATTCGCAAATTTACCTATTAAGACCAATCGCACTGATCGAAAACTTAGTGTGTCGAATTAATGAAGACTTATCTGCTATTTTGAAGTGGTTTATTTCAAATGGACTTTTTCTTAATCCAGCTAAATGTGAGTCCATTATTATTTAAAAAAAAAAAACGACTCTGGAATTGTTCCTGAAATTTATCTTGGTAATATTCAGATTAAGTTTGTTGACAAAGTTACTAGTCTTGGATTCAAAATCAATAGCTCCTTATCAGCATGTGATCATATTAATGATGTTGTTGGAAAAATATATGATGGCTTACGCAAGCTCTGGCTATGCTCCAACTTTACACCTAAAAAAACAAAGCTTAAGCTGATCAAAACATTGCTTTTGCGTTTTATTAATTAATTTATTGAAAGCCTGATTCTCTCTTATACTCATACCATAAGCTTTTGGTTGACATATGTTGGGGTATGCTTTTGGGATTCAACGCTTTGGGCACATATCGCATCTCCATATCAATTTAACGATTCAACGCTTTGGGCACATATCGCATCTCCATATCTTGCTATCTTAAAGCAAAGGAGGTTTGATCGATACTTGATATTTGTTGGGCGCCAGTTAAAGCTATCATTTAAACTCATAACTGAAAATTTAAATGATTGCTTTTGGGACGTTAAGGAAGTAAAATCATTTATGTTTTTGATAGACAAATAAAACTTTATATAACTATAATAAATATTTCTTCCCAAAAAAAAAATCAAATAAGCCCAAAAGTCTTTTCTCATTTCAATGATTGAACTACCTTACCAAAAATCATTAAAATATTTAAAATCAAGAACTTTCCATAAGTTAAACTTTGAAAATTTGAAAATTTTTTTGACTAGAAATATTTTAACAAAATTTTTAAATCTCATAAATTGTAAATCACAATTAAGCTCAAGAATAATATATTTTATGTCTCAAAATTTAACAGATATGTAAATGATGTAGAGTTGAAAACTAAAATTAAATATTATTGCTGCAGTTACGTGCTGCTTGGTCAATATACCTTGCCAAATTTTGGACAGAATTTCAATTTAGATTCAATTTCGAGGACACTGATCTTAATAAAAAAAAAATATTTCACTCGGTTGCTCAAACAAATTTTATATAAACT
Source organism: Dasysyrphus albostriatus (assembly GCA_946251815.1). NCBI lineage: Eukaryota > Metazoa > Arthropoda > Insecta > Diptera > Syrphidae > Dasysyrphus > Dasysyrphus albostriatus. The sequence continues at coordinate 66,934,901 of OX276336.1, read as the reverse complement.
ATCGATACCCGAAACACAGTTTTTACAGTTATAAGTTCAAAAACAAAGCATAGGAAAAAAGATAATATTTACTTTTGTGATCGTACTCAATTCATCCGCTAAAAAAAATAGCATACTTTACTGAAAAGTCATCCTGAAAAAGAATTTTCAAAGCAAAAGGTTTTTCAATGAACACAGAACCTATCTGAATTTTGGTTTTTAAATTTCAGGAAAAAATCATTAAATGAACATATCAGCTGTTGTTCTTCAGTTCGTTAATTGAACATATTTGAAATAAAATTTTTCCGAACTTACCTCATTCGTTTCGCTCAATGATCTAAGGGCTTAGGCAATAATGTTGCATTTTTTCGTTTACCTTGCTTTGTATACCAATCTTAAGGGGCTTGAAAAAACACAGCTAAACCATTTCAACTTTCAAAAAAATACCTTGTGAGTTTTCCAGTACTTGCCGATTAATTGCTGTAAATATGCCTTGGAAACAAACAAAAAATGGCCGCCCTTGTGGCCTTTGGGCAATCCTATAAGAGCGGCAGTTTTTTTATTTAAGGCAATAAATCGGCAATTAATGGCGTTTTCAAAAATATTAATATTGTCATGCTTACTTTATGCCTAAAATTTACGTTATTGCTCTTTGTGGGCAAGCCACAAGGGTGGCATTTTTTTGTTTTCACGGAAAATTTACGGCGGATATTCGCCAATTAAGGTCGTTTTCAAAAATATTTTTTTCAAAAGTTGTCATGCTAACTTTTCGCGGCTGCTTTTAAGGTATGTAGATTATTATACTCCAGTCTCGTTTCTTTCCTAAAATTTTCATAGGGCTTGGCGAAAAACATAAAAAATAAAGCAAATTTGTCTGCCCCAAACTGGCAAACTGGCAAACTTGTTTTGTCTAGTGTTTTGATCTGGCAAATATTCCCACGTAAGCCCAAAAGATTTAAGACCTATTAGCCTATCATCATTTCTTCTAAAAATCTTTGAACGACTGATTGATATCTTACTACGATCAAGCATTGATACAAGACTACTGTCTACATCTCAACATGCTTATTGCAAAGGGAAGTTAGTGGAAACGGTTCTCCACACACTTGTACGTACCATCGAATATTCCCTCCATAATAAAGAGTATACAACGGTCGTCTTCCTAGATATAGAAGGCGCCTTTAACAATGTTGATACATCTGCAATCGCATCTGTGCGGGCATCTCTGAATTTTGATGGCTTGCTTGGAGAATTGAGTAATCAAATGTTACGGACAGGCTTATTAATTCAAAACTGGGTGGCTTCTCGGCAAGAAGATCTGGCGCTTTTTCTCTGCTTCTTTGGAACTTGGTAGTTAATGAGTTGCTGAATTGCTTAGAAACGGAAAGCTACAGAGTGATTACCTATGCAGACTACATGACTATAGCAGCATCAGGAAAGCATCCTAACACTCTAAGGGATCTTTTACAAAACGCTCTAAACAAGCTAACACAATGGGCTGATCGATGTGGACTTGGAGTAAATCCCCATAAAACAGATCTTGTCCTTTTTTAGAGAAAATAAAAAATTCCACAAATAGACTCCCTTTTTATTAATGGTGTTTCACTAACCGTGGCACTCTTCTCCTGCAAAAAAGCCGTCGGTAGTAAGTGGGGCCTCCAACCACGCATTCTTCACTGGCTATACATTTTGGTAATTAGACCGATTTTTACTTACGGTGTGGTAGTATGGTGGCCTGCCTTGGATAAAGCGATACGTCGCGATTAATTAAGCAAAGTCCAAAGAACTGCATAAGTGAAGGTCGACTCCATCCGCTGCATTAGACACTCTACTCCATCTGAGACCTCTGGATATCTTCAGCAAAAAAATGACCGCCAACACAGCCATTCGCCTCAAAGCCTCTTCACAGTGGATCAATAATAGGATTGGCCACTCCGCTATTCTGAATACATTCGGATCACTTCCAAGTAACACTGACTACACACAATTCCAGTATTGAACTTCGACAAAAACTTTGAAGTTACCATACCTTCCAGATCTACCTGGGAGGATGTGGTATTATTTAAAGATGAATCGATTCACTTCTGCACTGACGGATCGAAGACCAAAGTTGGTGGAGGTGTGTACTCTGATAGACTAAATGTCCGTCTTCCAAATCACTGTAGCGTATTCCAGGCGGAACTTCTAGCGATAAAAGAAGTATTATCTTGGCTTAAAGAAAACGTGATATCAACCTCAGATATCCGCTGATGAACTCGCTAGAAGTGGAACATTACTTCCCATTTTATCTGAAAGGACAAATATTGGTGCACCCATCGCTACTTGTAAGTTTTTGTTGAAGCAGGATGCCTTGGAGAGAACAAACATAAGGTGGGATAACATCATTAATCGTTTGGAGACAAAACTAATATGGCCAAACCTTGATTTAAAGCGCTCCATGTGTTTAATATCTCCAAACAGACTGCACATCAGCTCTGTTGTAGGTGTCATAACCAGGACACTGTTTAATAGGCAGGCACGCAAACCGGCTTGGCATACTTTCAAACGATTTTTGCAGAAGCTGTATGGACGAGGAGGAGGAAGAAACGGTTCCTCACCTTTTTCTGTACATGCCCAGCACTTTCCAACAGACGTTGGCTCCACTTAGGAGACTACTTCTATAACGATCCTAGTGATCTGGCAAACATCGATATAAATAGTCTCGTTCGCTTCGTTAGAAGCTCCAAGTGGTTATACGAGTAACCTCATCTTTAAAAATTAAAATTTCGAAATTGAATACAAAACTGAAATATGAAAATTAATTAATCGCGCCGGCTTGACTGTGGGGGGCTTTAGCCCCTTTAGCCCCCCATTGGATCCACCACTGTCAATCAATATAATCCATAAGCTGAAGTTCATTAAATTTTCAGCCTACTTAAGTAAGTAAGTTTTAATCTTTTGCATTTTGTAAAAAGTTCGTGGCAACCTCTTGATCGCGTTAACCCTGCCGGACTGATTTTTGTGCTAAACTAGTCCCAAACTACACACAAAGTTAAAAATTTTGTATCTAGTGTGTATAAGTCAAACTGGCTGGTAGCTCTCCGACTTTTTAGGTTGCCCTGACTCTGACTCCGACTATTTAGGTTTCCCTGACTCATAAACTAATGGCAGCTATTTGTTCATTTATCAATTTGTAGTTTTAAGCGCCCTTTTCAAAGATGATAATCCTAAGCAGTTGCAATTATACGTAATAGTAGTACAGTGGTTGGTAGATACGGCTCTGCTTTCATCATCAACAAATACAGATACCGCTACCTTTAAATCCACTTTTGCGGGTCCATTTGCTCATATATGAGTGAGTTGGTATGCGAACAACTTAAAAGCACATTAATACCAAAAATATTTTTATGTGAAATAAGTAGATTTCTTCATCGCCATCATTACAACCGTCTCATACCATAAAGCAATGTAGAGAGGCATGTTTCTCTCTCAAGTACTCGTACCTATACTTATGGCCAGGAAATAAGTCATTCGTTCGAGATTCCAAATCATTAATTCTCACTTTCATGCATTTTCGATGATTAATTGAAACCGTATTGAATTTAGATTCCAACCATTAATCTGACGTGGTTCGGTGAATGTTTTCCAAAAGCTCATAACAAACGCCAACATCACTGTATTATAGGTATGCACTTCGATAAACCCTTGTGTGTGTTTATGGGTTGCATTTTCCGAATACATAAAGCTCCCCGACGCTGCCGACGACCGGTCGGTATCTCGATGATATCGATTAATCCTCACACTTTGGTCTGCAACTAAACCAGATTTGTCCGATTGTCAAAATGTCTCAAATCGTCAATTTATTACGCCGGGCCATGTTGTTTTTCCTTAAATGTCTTGTTACCAAATGGAGAGTGTATTTTTTTTTTTGACCATCAGGTAGGAGCTATTAATTGGTAACCAAAACTAAAGCTAACTCAACCGTTCACTGTTGGTTGGATATGTCGATAGTTTCCCATATCACGTTACACATTATTCCCATGTCACCTATCGACGAAACATTGCCAGCTAATGAGCATGAGGGCTTCACACACGGGATTAAGGCTTTCATTCGGAATAGGAAGGTATATTTATTTTTTTTTTCTATTAAGTTACCATTATTTAGTGACATGTTAACCTTTATTGTTTCAACTTCCACTGATACCTCGTTACAATTAAGAAACACGTTCATAGGTTATAGAGTTTCAAAATATAAAAGAAAAAAGTCATAATTTTGGGTTAATGAGTTTATCTTTTTTTGTTTTTGATGAACACACTTTTACTTGATTATCTGTATTCTGTACACTGTACCTAGATGAGGTAAATTCCTCGGGTCTTGTAGGTAATGCTGACTTCGGTCATAAAAAATGTTAATGCTTTCTTCTTGGTACAACAATTATGATGTAAAATAAGTTTAAAAAGCATTTTTCGGGCAAAAGAGTGCCATAACCTCATCTAGAGACCAGAGGCTATGTTAATATCAATTTATGTGTTTTGTACGAATTACTCAAGTCCAACGCACGAAAAAAGTTATTAAACATAACCTTTATTGTACAATAGGCACTCATAACTTAGCTTTTTATACTACCCAAAAGGGTTTTATGACCTCGTAATATTCTATTTCTGCTAGGTATATATTTGCTCTATGAGCTCGTCGTTTTATGGTCATGTTAAATATATTGTTTTTCTGCGGAGTGCAAGAGCCTTTTAATAAAATTTTGAAATCCACGCGACTGAACTCATAAAAAAAATAACTGAACTAACATCTACTCAGAGAGAGAGATATTATTCAAAATATATGTTGTGTATGTAGATGGCATTAGTGTAGGCTTTTTAGAAGCATGAAATTGCACTTTAATTTATAAAATTAATGTTAGCCATTCAAATTATAAACGATGTATGTATTTCTCTATGGTCACTTTATTTATTTATCTTTTTATTCGTCTGATGGTTGTGAAGTAGTGTTGTTTCTTAATGAATGCTTATAAGTTATGCATTTTTTAACAAGATTCAAATAAGAAATTCAACCGGTCAGAAAGTGTGGTAGCAAAAGCAACACAATATTTTGCCTATTTGACATTAGTTGTTGAAGACTTTAAGTAGTCATTTGGAATTTTATTGTATTGCTCTTTGATGGTAATCTCTTTGATGATGAATTTGTTAAGAAAACATAATGTAACTTGTTATAGATTGGATATAATTGATTAATAGACAAAATATTAATTGTTTGTTTAGTCTTTGTTGAGTGTGATAAAAATATTTTTATTTTCAAACCATTTGTGACTTTTTAATTATTTGGAATAAGTGTTTTGCAAGAAAACTTTATTTGTTGATTTTAATTTATTTGATTACATTAAATGAATTGAATAAAGTGTTTGGAATTCCAGAGCTTAAGTGAGATCTTTTGAGATATCCAGGAGCTATGGGTTTTCAAGAATCATCACTAATAATAGCCAGGCACCCCAACTAACAATTAAGCTTGTATAAGGTACAATTTATCGAATTTGGCAAGTAATTGTTTGTATAGAGCTTGTATAAGGCAAGCTTGAGCAAGCCAAGAATTTTCCAACTGAAATTTTAACAAATAGCTGCTATAAGGCCTTAAAATATGAGTTACATAAGCTCTATACAAGGCTTGTAAATATAAGTTATAAATGGCTTGTATAAGGTCTTCCAAAGTTGTTTACTGTAAATGTTTAAAATTAAAACTGCTATAAGGCTCCCCACGATAAATCACTGAAAACAACTTATAAGGCTTGTTTGAAAGGGCCTTATACAATTTAAAATAATTAATGAAGATCAACAACTGTAAAAAATTTTGCAAAATATTTTGCTTATAAAAAAATCAGATTAAAATAAATAAGAACGGTAAGTACCCATTGAACATCGTAAAACAGAAAAGAAGTGCTTACAGTAACATTGAACTTTTTAGCAAAACTTAAAAATAAATAACTCATGGCAAAAATTTAAAAGATCTGGAACCTACCTACCAAAGACAAGTGAGAAAAAACAGAGAAGCAATTCTAAAAACAGCCAGAGAAAATTCAAGAAGTTTTGAAGAACAAAGAACAGATATTAGATGCTCACAGCTATTGACTGTTCCCTCTGCGTGAACGTGAAGTATATGGTACCAACTTATTCACTTTTGATTATGTTTTCCTCAACAGCAAATTGGCATAGTGGTAGAGTGCTAGACTGGTACAATGAAGGAATCGAGTTCAAATCCTAGGTAAACAAAAACTTTTCATTTTTATAACTAAACTAACATTTGACTCATTACAGAATACAGAAAAAAAGGTTTCGGAAGCTGACTGAGGAGAAAAAAATACAATAAAATATAATACAATAAAAATAGATACAACATCAGAAAAATAAAATAAAAACCGATAAAAAAAATATATATATATTTTTTTTTCAGAATCAGCTTTGCTAAAAAAAAAATTTTCTCTCGATGGATTGCTTATGCAAAATAAATTTTGGTAAGGCCTTATATAAACATCCAAGGCAAGCTATTGGCTAAAGCTGTCATTAAATGGCTTGGGTAAATCCTTATTTAAACATCCAAGGCAAGCTATAGCTTGTTCAGCCAAGCTAATAGCAGTTCATGAAAAGCTATTTGCTGCTATAAGACTTGTCAATAAAAGTCTTATGGCAGTTAATTAGCTTGGGTAAATGCGCCAAAATGACTTGCATAAGGCCTCTTACTATTTCTATAGCAGTCTGAAAATAGCTTGTATAGAAACTAATACAAGTTAAATTGTTAATTGGGACAGAAACTTTTCAATACTTGATTAAAATTTATCATAGAAACGTATAACAGAGAAAGGGTTGACAAAAAAAACTGAGGTCGTCAGAGACCAAATTTTTCGTGGAAAGCCAAGTTGCTATCAAGGCTATAACCAGTGAGACTATAAGATCCAAAATAGAAGCATACTGAATAATATTTCTAACACTAACCAAGTCAAACTCAGCTGGGTTCCTGGACATACCAGTATAAAACTGCATTAAACTAGCAGATGAACTGGTACAGAAAGGGTCAGCATCAAAAAGGAACAGTAGAAATCTATTAAAAATGGGACCTGACGGGAATGGGACTTAACGAAAGATTAAATCAATAACTCCTGATCGTCCAGGAATGAGTGTGTTATCTCTGGAAGTTAATGGCCTAGAATTTATGATGCCTGTGATGTTAGCAGAACAATTTTAAGCTAGACCAATGTGATCACGGCAGGAATTTGAATTGTTTTCTTCACTTTTCGACTTCAAAATTTGAACTGAGTTTTTTCTTGATGTACATACAAAAACTGCGAATTTGAATCCTAACTGCAATTTTCTAGCTAGCTCTGTTATTGAGAAAAGGACTGTTCTGCTAATTTCATAGTGAAGTAAGCAGTGCAGTATGAGATCTTGGTATGTATATGGACTTCAAGATTTGGGGTTATCTTTTTCTTAAAATGCAAATTCAGAGCCTTATTTTAGATTCATAGCTAGCTCGGTTTCTGAGAAAAGGATATGCACTTTGAAGTTAGCACTGCCGTGGGTTACCCACTATTTGGTGAGCTGCAAAATCCGAAATAGAAATGCATAAGAAATGCAAAAAAACTGCAAATTCCTGCTGTGGTCCCATTGGTCTAGGTTAAAATTGTTCTGCTATCTTCACAGATGTCCCAGAATTAATGAAAAGAAAACTCAGCGGCAACAGTTCACCTCTTATTTTGAATGAGTTCTTTGTACACTAAGCGATTTGATGAACTGTGCAGCTTGTTCCAAAAATCCAGCGAGAATTTTCTCGTCCAGCTTCTGAAGAATATTTTCAAATGATACTCTCCATGTTGTTCTATTCACCCAGCTAAGAGACAACATCACTCCAAAACTCCTCACTTAATTCTTGCCATTTCACAAAAAAACACGTTTTTCATCTCAGATGATACAAAAGCACTATCTTTGGTATGCGGAGATCTGGGAGTTGAACAATTTTCATAATATACTTGAAATGCATTTTGAAAGTGAAAAGTGAAAACCCGTTTCAGAATACAGTGTAAAGGTGGGGGTATCAGTTGGATATCAGAAGAGGTGCTTGATAAAGTATCTTTGTAGCTTTTCAACTTCATCGTGTTCTTCGTATCCTCAAACTTGATTTCCGTAGCACATTATAGCTCTTGATGTTTCCTCGAAAAGTTTCAACTTAGATTCACTCGTAACATCTTTCCAACCTATAACCTTATTCCAGGCACAACTCAGAGCTTTTCTTGATTCCTTCAGTTTGGCTTGCATATGCAGAGAGCATTGGTTAATTTTGGTGTGAGCGTAAAGCCAAGATATCGATACCATTTCTCTTCCCCAGTGAATCTCTGACCTGTGCGGGTACGGAACACCATTGCCTTTCGACTTTGTGGGATTGATACGGATTGGTTTGATTGATTGGTTGCAGTACTCACCGAGCCTAATCATGAGCTGAAGCTTATTTGGAGTTTCCGCTAACAGAACAATATCGTTTGCAAACATCAAACCTTTCATCTGGACTTCATTAAAAACAATTCTTCTAGGTAAGGAATGTAAAAGATCGTCCAAAAACAAGCTGAACTAACTAACTTACAACCTTATTTGACCCCCGAGGATGTTGTGAAACACTCAGGCATCAACAATCCGTCCCATACCACCGTTTGGTTATTTGTTAACATACAATGAATTAAGCGAAGCATTTTTTGAAGATTAACCAATGTTGCTTAGTTTCAGAAAGATGCTCCACCGTAAGGGTTTCACAATGGACCAATAAGCCCCGTGTATGCAACGGCCTTTGTGTTGTGCTCGCCTCTCTTAACCTAACCATCTAACAACTCAACTAACTAACTTCAATCCAAATTTATGGCAGAACTCAGGATCCCGGAACACGTAAGTAAAGGATCATTCTAGAATGGTTCTTAGTCATGAAAAAAATGTTGTGGTAGAGATGTGACGTGAAGTTAGTTGCATATGCCCTTAATTTTATAATATGGGTGTCAGGAAAGTTCACTCGAGTGTTTTCACATATTCACGAAAATGGCTTTAAGTTAACAACTGGTCTACAAGTTGTGCTCTAGGAGTTTTTATTTTGTGGACGTATACAGCCGTTGGGATGACCAAACAATAAAGCATAGTTAGATTGTCTGGTCACTCACTCTTAACAAAGAATATAACATCGATAAACTTATGATAGTTCAGTGTTGACGTTGGTACCAATTTGGCTCTTCAATATTGTCCAACAGATCTTAACTGTTTTTCACAATACCCAATCTAAGACGCATTGTTTTTGTAGACGGTAACCTACATTATGGTTATATCACAAAGTGAATGAACTCTCTGAGAATTATATGCGTGTCTAAGGAACTTTGGTCAAAGTTATGCTCTTAGACTTGTTATTGTTATACCCGTGGCCAGGCGAAATTAATAAGAATATCGCCTACAAAAAAAGTTTTAAACATTATCTCGAAATTTTGTTTCGTTTCCGAGTTATATGCAAAAACCCTAAAAGGGTGATTTTGCAATCCCCTTTCAAAATGCACCTTCTTATCTTATAACACTCGGCGGTTTTCCCATCTTCAATGACCCATTTATTGTTTTTTACAATAAAAACCCATGAACGACTTATTGCCCTGTTTCTTAGGACATAATCAATAGAGTAAATAAATTCCGCAAAATATTAATCTGATATTCATTGACTTCACTTTCATACTACGACTTCAAATTCTTTAATAACCATTCATTTGACTTAAGAAGATTGCAATCATTTTTTCCTCCAATCATCTTACAACATTCAACTGATTGCAATCATTTGAGAATACATGCATTATTAGCATTCAATTCACAATCTTTGCACTCTTTTGCATTTATTTTCATTTTTGTCTTCTTTTTCAGTCTTAGCAATCATTTTACAATCTGCAAATGAATGCAAAAGAATTTCAAGATTGTAACTTTAACGCAAAGAATGTAAAAGAACGCAAAGAATGCATGCACTCACAAATGACTGCATTCAATCGATCGTTGTAAGATGATTTTGGGAAGAGAATGATTGCAATCATTTTAAGTCAAATGAATGGTCATTGCAGAATTTGAGATCGCAGTCTCAAAGTGAAGTCGATGAATGCAATCTTTTGATTTAAGTCAGAAAAGATTGCATTCACAAAAGATTGCATTCTTTTACAATACTGCTTTCCGATAAAGACTGGATCTTTTTTTATCAATGCGAAGAAAGGGATCTTAAACGAAAATTGGTTTCTTCTGCATCATATTCCCTGCTTAACTCCTAAGACCGTGAGCAATCAAATTGCGAGTTTTTGTTTTCCTGTTCTTGAATCTTAGTTGAATTGATTTCGCCATTCTGGTAGCTGCCTTGTTTGGCACAATGTAGTTGGCTTACCTTCAAAATTTTCAAAATGTGTTTGAATTGAAATCAAAGAGGAAAAGTGATTAAAGATAAGTTGTGAATTAGGGCCATTTGTGTATGCTTTTTAACTAGCAAGCGTATAACACAAAATGCCACTATTGATAGCATCAATTTTTCAGTAGTCAAGGAAATCATATACCTGAGAGTTATAATACAAATGCCAAGAATGACATGCATTCTGATGAAGAATTACCCTGTCAAATGGCTTCATTGATTCTTTTCCTACATACTCGAATTACACAAATAATTAGGTATAGAAGTTTCTATTTTTCAATTTCATGTAAATGTTCAGAGTTTAAAATCATGTTTAAATCTTCTCCATTCCTCCCGAAATTTCCAAACTGTTTAACATTGTATTCAAAAATTTTAATGGGAAGTCAAACCTCTCCTCTCAAGTACGCTCATAATAAATTTTTTTTCATTTAATTAAACAAAACGGCCATTAAGATCAAGTCCAAATATGTGACACAGTCAAACACTTTATTTGCGTTAAAATCCAATTAAATTAATTAAATCAAAATAAGGGAATGTGTAAAACAGATCGTATCCAACACCCAGTGCGGTGCTTGGTGCTGCACAGTGCATTAAATATCTAGCCCCTTCAAGTTATTATTTTTGCTTTACATAATTAGCCCGTTACTGACACGTGCGTGTCTAATTAAATCGTTTTGTTCACATCATTCTGATTAGAATCTTGTATAAGACCGACAAATAGTTTCAAACGAGTTTCCCCAACGGAAAAACTAGAATCAACCTACGCGATTTAATTATATCGACATTAAATCATAAATGAAGATATGCCAATCTTCAGTATAAAAGAATTCCAGTTTGGTGAGACGATAATAGTGTTTTTCTTCACACTGCACCGCTCACCGGAATGGGTGTTGCTGATATAATATAATATGTCCAATGTCACACTAATCAAAATCATCTAAAAGAGTATAGAGAGGGAACCTTTTAACACGCATTGAGGTTTGTTTCTTGAAGGCGCAACTACTGTCAGAGGGAATGATTTAAAATTGAGTAGCTGTACAAGTACAGAAAATTCTAGTTGACATGAAACTGGGTTTTATTGACTTCAGAAAAATAAATATAGGACAAAAATAATAGATAAGGTTGCGGCAATAGTTGCAGCTTTTTGGTGGTAGTGTATTTCTTGGTGACGATTTCAATGGTGAGATACAGCTTTGATTGAGATTTGTACTTACTACATAAATTATTGATTTGCTTTGTAGAATGTCAATAAAGAATTTCATGGTATAAGCACATAGCTATTATGTTCCCGAAAAATAGAACAATGGTTCTCAATAATTGATGGAAAAAGGACTTGATGAATTCCTGAGATCGTAGCTTGTGGCTTTATCAGGAACTTGTGCATACATGAAGCTTGATACAAGTCGTAATGAGGTACCCGAGAAACTAAATATTTGTTACTCAATTTTGCTTCCAATGACAAGTCAACATTATGTTAAAAGATGCTAATTTTATTCTAGTAGTAAATATTGTAGGTTTTCAATTTTCTTTTGGATAGTGGTAATATCTAGGTACTTTCTAATAGTCTAGATGGGATTTCTGTCTTTCTAGAGCTACAAGCAGTCATGTGGCCCTTAGAAGGACAGCACTTCGTATGCAGATCCGAAGTTCGTTAAATTTATTTCGTTTGCTTGGTTCATCAATATTAAACCCATGCGTGTCCGAGACATGTTTTGTTTTGGAAATAGATAACTTTACGAGACTGGGAAATCACTCCAACGTGACGTGACCTGATGGCACGATCCCCAACCTGTTGCTTGTAGGGTCCATCTCTTTCTTAGTATAATCCCTAGAATGTGGAGATCTTTGAATAACCCTTCTTGTTCAGCCTTTGATTCCATCTGGGAATCTAACACTGCCACCTGGTTGAACAAAATGTCATTCTGGAAACACCTCTCCACCCCTCCTTAGCTGCTGTCCCCAATAGGCTTTTGTAAAGAAACCCATCGCCAGTTGAGGTACTAGGCACATGATATTCAATTTCGAAGAAACAGGGATGAAGAGAGACACGTTCTTCGTTAAGAAGAAGAATATTAAAGACTCTAGTTCTGAGTTCCAGTCTTAGACCGATTGAAGCCACAGCCTTTGTCATAAAAGTCAAAATTGGAGCAACACAAATAATTTTTAGCAAATATGTAGGTACAATAAATGATATGCCCGATGACAAGCAGATATTAGTTACGATCTTTTTATTTTCAGCAACGATTTATTTCAACTCCATTTATTTCAATTCAATTTATTTAAATTCAATTCAATTGTATTCAATTAAATTCAACTCAAATGAGGTTGCCAGTAGAAACGTCTATTTGTAGGACTCATTCAACTCAAATGAGATTGCCAGTAGAAACGTCTATTTGTAGGACTAAAGGCCATATAAAAAGGCTATTTTGAATCAGTACAACACAACGTCATCTGACAATGAAAACTTCCTAGTGGGCTGGTTGGATGCAAATTTTAAACACCAAATTTTGAGTTTCTCAACCGTAGACACCATTCCCAAGAACACCACCTTCACTGGACTACTACCTGGTTTCATCGAACTTCATTAAAATTGTTCCCAAGCTGCGGAATTATTATTCATGTCAGATCTTTGCTGCCACGAGTTAGTGGAGCTTCAAAACAAACTAGGCCAATCAGTCTTAACAACAGATGCACAAAATGAGCATCAACTACAACCGACTGGATATCGATCGAACAAAACAAAAGAAAATTCGAGGACACCACATTGATCCCGGATGCCAACACAAAACCTTCCTAATAATGAAATCGAGAAAGCCATCAAAGCGATGGAGCTCACCATAAACAACGCCTTGCATTAAGCAGAAGAGACCAAAACCTTAAGGGACAGATTTCAGCTGCAAGTTGTGGAATGGAGAGGACCTTTAATTTTTTGCGAGTCCGAAGGGCTAGATGAGAAGCACTTTTTCATGACAAGTTGGAGGATTTATCAGTTCCTCGCAAGAGGCTGGAACCCAGACCTTAGGAATGACAGCCCAACGAACTAAACACTATGTAATGTGGTCCTAGGAAAAGGAATGGTCTTAGCCCAAAAAGAAGGATTCTTAGACCAATTCCTACATTCTGCTTTCGTGTCAGGATTTGAGAGGGAAATCTTGGGGATCTGCACAAGAACAGGAATCCACTTTGCCCAACGGAGGAGATAATATTTCAGGAACAAGCGACTCCATGAAGTATCCGCATTAATACCGCTGGACAGGTACATGGTCAATCACCCTGGTGAAAAACATGACAATAGAAGATGGGCACCCCAAGCCACGTGATATTCACTGCTAGGAGCTGAGAGTAAGGATAGTAGTTGAGAAGCAAATGTTTGTTTATGAAAACAAACTTTATAAAGACGCTGGGTGGTGTCCTTGTAGATATACTTGCTATTGCTTTGAACTTCTTTTGCAAACTTCAAACTCAAATATTTTATATATACTCGTATGTAGATGTCTTTTGTGTAGTGTTTAAATTTTTCATTGGGTTTTTAAATGCAACTTTATTTAGGTGCTCCCAAGCAACAATGTCATGATGAATAAATCGAAAGTCATCACCTTTGATTGAATTCTTCAATTTTCTATCTCTCCACAGTCATAAAATACAAACACAGAAAAATAAAGAATTAAGTTCACAAAACCAAATTTTTGTTTTTTATTTATTGAAAAAAATCCATTGCTTATGCAAAAAGGTATCTATGATGCTCTAACCAAATTCGTGGCTCCCGACTTCTGAGGGCAAAGTACTAGAAACAAAAGCATAATCCAATAATAATTGTAAATGCATTTATGCATCTTAAAGTGTATACTCACGGTGGTGCTGTAGTTGCTGCTGCTGTCGTTTAAGGTCTCTACTAACATCGATGTCCGCATATTAACAAAACCGTGCATTATTCCTTTTTGAGTTCGGGGTCATAACGAATGAAAGAAGGTACTACTACTACCCTACCACCAAACCGCGCTACCATTTAAAACAAGCATGTTTCGCCGGGAAATAATAATTTATTTTCGATTTTCATATATCTGAATATTAAAAAAAAAGTATTTTTCCATCATCTTAGTCTATCTTAAGATAGAGCAAGATATTCGAACAAAAGATTCGAAAATCATTTTTATCTATCTGCGCAGGAGCACGGAGGCAGATTGTTTGTATACAAGTACCTACATGCAAACAGAGTCGTAATCGTGAATAGTTACCCCTCATTGGATCTTCAAAGACAACAACTACAAATAGTATTTGAACAACAACATTGGGTGCTTTAGTTCCATAACTAGGAAAGGATAGGATCATAGCTCATAAAGAAAAGTAACCGAAATTAATGTTGCATCTGAATTCGAATGACTTTACAGGCCATTCAAGTTTTTTTTGCAGAAGCCTCGATCCTACTACACACTTTAGACTAGAGTAGCTAGTTGATTCGTTCTTCGTTTGCATACTTTTTTGCATGGTTATATGCTTTTGATATTACGTGCAGTTTAGTACAGGGACTTTGAAATTCAAAATAAAAAAATGAACAGAACATGCTCCTGTTTTGAAATGTACATAGGAACATAGACATTTTTTTATTCATTGTATAATGTCGTGCACTATATTCCTATATATATTATATTTTTACATATTCTTTTGTCTTAAAATTAAGTTCTAATAGATGAAGTTTGTGTTTGGGAGGAAAGAAAGAATATCATCATCGCACATAATAAAACGGCAAACACAAATTTTGTGGTACAATATATGCGGTCTACAAAAGCCAATGGCATATATAAATTATAAATCATTGGAAAGGTTGTTTTGGCACAAAAGTGCGAGATGCAAAAATGAATTAAATAATTGCACCAAAAACACTAAAAAACAATAAAAGAAAATTGTATAATAAGTGCAAGCGAGGGCCAGAGCGAGACCGAGTATTTGTTTACGACACTTATTATTTGCATAAATTACCTTGAATTATTTATTTTTTCTTTTGTTTTATTTCTTTGCTTCAACTGTTTTATTTATTTTTATTGTTTTTATTTATTTGTATTTTGTTTTTATTTGTTTTTATTTGTTGTAACCTAAATGTGACATTTCGAATTTTTCCACCCACCAACCAACCAATTTTCCAACACCGACTGGAAAGATTATTGGAATTTCTAATGGCAGCGTCCAGTGCTGCAAAGATTTATAATAAGTAGCTCATATAATAATAAGTAGCTCAGTTTTTCTCCACGCTAAAGACTGCTATTTAACCATAGATTTAATCTTGCTATATTTTACTTAATGTTAGAGTACAAAGGGGGGGGGGGGGGGAGTTCGCTCGCATCTGCAATAAAGTATTAATTTCTTAAAATTTGTTGATGAGTAAATACGCAATCAAGGGTGCATGCACAAAACTGTGTAAAAGGCGGGAAAATCATGTTATCGTTAATAGATTGTAGGGAAACGTCAAATTTTAATTAATCAATAACTTGATAATTCCAATGTTGTATTGAAAAATAAAGTTTTCTAGAACTTTATGTTAACTAGTACGAAACTAGAGTGTTAAAAACATTATTGTTAAATTAACAAACTTCTAGTATACATATTGTTGGTAATTAACAAAAAAATTTAAGTTTATTTAGGTATCTAATTTGATTAAATAATTTTTTATTATTTCCTGACCTTCAAATGACCGACAAATGCAAAATGGATTTTACAATTAACAAGAATTTTGATACTTTATCGCTTGTTTTCTATAACCCTTCTGTATCCCAAACTTGACATATTGATAAATAATCATGCAAGTTTTGAATCCTGCACAATACAATTTTATACAAAATTGTTTATTTCAATTTTCGATTTTTAGCCCACTCTTCATACAAGTGGCCCTAGTCTGCGTCGCACAGTGGGATGAAGTGGGATTTAAGTCCGCCAAACGTGCGGGTTGAGTAAAATAAGAAAAATTCTTTTACAATACAATAAAAAAAAATATTCATGCCGATTATAGAATTCGCAATGTTCTACTCCCCGGGAACTGACCAGAATCGCACTGGATTCTCTTTTGCGTTCTTTTCAATAAGTGAATTCGTCGAATGAGCTATGTTACCCATTCCTGAACTTCCCTACCATTATCCGCACTATAGTATCGTTTCCGTCATTTATTGACATTTCCAAAATCTCAGAGGGTGTTCAGACAGGCCTCACATCAAAATAAGTCGTCTCTCGTTAAGCCTGTCTGAACAGAATCTTAAAATTGTAAACAATTAACTTCTTTAAAATGAATGTTAAATACTTTACTTTAATTAAACTTTACTTTTACATTCAGAATTTTAAGTTTTAGCTTACAGTTTTTGTTATTCATGATGGATGATTTTCTGGGGAATAATGAAAAACAATAGCAGATTCGCAACACAATTGGTTCGGATGTGAAATGGAAAAGTTTGTATGGAAAGCGAATGGTTTGCGGTTTCACTAATATCAAATTAGTTGAACAAAGTTTCGGTGGTGCAGGTAATGTTACCGACATTTGTTCAATTTTCTATCGCGAATTCAGTAATATCTAAAATCTCGAAAATGAGTTGAATGGTGGCTAAAGCTCAATCGCCGAATTCACTAATAGAGATGATTAAAAACAACGGCAACGCTTAGGGAAAATTTGTCAGTGCTAGATCATCCTAGCTTCGGGCTTAAATCTGAGCTAACTACAGTAGTGTGTTTTTCGGTTAGTTGAAATCCTAACTTAACTCCAAGTTAACTCATCGACTTTGGGGAATTAACTCAAGGACTAAATTGAGTACCTTTTAAGTTATGGCACCATCTCGATTACGATAGTAAAATTTATTGTCTGTGCAATTCCGTTGTGGTGCCATCTCTATTCTGATGCTTGAAAGGCGTAAAAGGGTGATATCTAATTATCCATAAGACCAGTTTTTCAATTCATGGTTAACTCTGAGTTAAATCAGAGTTAGCTAATCCTGAAAATAAATTTAGCCAGAGTTAGTTCAGAAATAGTTTTTCAGTTGAGGCTTAACTTCATCTTTCATCTGTCAAAAATCTAGCGCCAACTATGTGCTACAATATGGATATTACTCTTTTACGCCATTCACGCATGAGAATAGATATGGTGGCGGAATTGCACTAACAATAACATTTAGTATCGAAATCGAGATGGCGCCACAACTGAAAAGGCACTGAATTTGGTCTCTGGGTTAACTCATCAAAGTGGATGAGTTAACTCGGAGTTAACTTAAAATGAAAACTCTTTTTTTGAAGTTGACTCTGGTTAAACTCCGAGACTAGGAAAAACTGGTCCACAGAGTCGCACATCGATGGCCCTAGATTTTTGACAACTAAAACAACTCGGGGCTAACTTGATTTTAGGATTATCTCTGAGTTAACTCAGAGTTAATGCTGAGCTAAAAAACTGACCCTTAGAATATTAATATTGCAGCTTCTTGCAGCCAGAAATGTGACCTCTTATTTCATGAATTAATTATTTTACGGGGGCGCTGCTAGATGACCCTCCAAAATTAGGCTCGTGGGCCTTAGTTGCCAAAATAAAAGAAAAAAACACCTACGGGTATATTTTCCATTTTGAAAAAAAAAAACAAAAGCTGTGGGTTTTATTTCCCTTTTCTTGTAACGAAAGAAATGAAATGATAAAGTTAATATTATTGTTGGGTATAAATATAAAATAAATTCAAAGTTTCTTTAAGTTCAGATAAATTAAATGCAAAAGAAGCTTCCCATTCACACCCAACCTCGCACCAAATCCTATTGTGAGCCTAAGCAGGGGGGCAGCAAGCCCCCCCAAACATACCTCACTGTTTATTCGCAGTAATGCTGGTTGCTCCCACTGTTTTTATATAAGGCAAGGCTCGTGTAATAATAAGACCTCGAAAAACCAGTCACTTTTGGAGCAAATGGTAAAGATTCGCGACCGGGTAGTTTTGATGTTGTTTTACTTTTCGGTTTTGGTTTGAGAAATTTAATAACTCTCGCGAATATATAATGAGGTATTTGTCGGGGGCAAGCTGCACCCCTAGAGCTCCCTATAACCCCCTGCTTGGGCACTTAATAGGATTTGGGATAGGTGTGAGGTTTGGTGTATACAAAATTTCTTTTGCATTTAAAGAAACTGTGTGTCGTCGCGAATGGATTGTAATTCGCAACGACCAAATTGTTTACTCCAATATCTCTTATTTAAGCTTTTAAAATGCTGGTCTTAGTAACTCAATATTTACGTAACTAGATTTCTTCCATTTTGTTTAACTTTTTCGAAGAATTTTGGTTTATAAATGGTGCTCAATCCCGATTTGTTTGCTTATTCGTCGTTCGCTAGTCCGCTCTCATGTGAATGACCCTTTAAGTTTAGTCTCCCAGCAGTGACTTCCTATATTAGATTATTCATAATCGCCTAACAAACAAAGAATAACAAAAACTAACCTGAAGTTTTACAAACAGCAGAACTGTAACTTTTGAGAAACAAGTATGGATAGAAATCTCTGAAAAAAATAAGGGTTTAGGGGGACCATTTGTGAAACGATACTTTTAATACGTTGTTATCACATTCTCATCGCTCTGTAGGCGTAATTTCTCCGAGTCAAAATTTATATATTAAACGGAAATTATGTGGAGCAAAGAAACGACCTCCAATTGCCGGTAATTCCCCTTCCGTTTACGCGTTCTCACTTAAAGTTACGAATTCTTTGATCATTTAGATATGGAGTGGTGTAATTAAAAAAGTTTTGGATAAAGATGATAAATTGATAAAATATTGGATAGATCACAAAAAGTTAATGGGTGCAGTTGGAAATATCAGGGAATATCAATTATCAAGAAGCCAATTTTTCGAATGCTTCACCCTCCAAAACCCATTTGTTTACATTGTTATATTTGTAATTTCATTTCGTGTCGATGAATAGATGTGAATTGCAAGATCTGTGCTGAATGATGTGCTGAATGACGAGTTGATTCTATGTGTGCGTGTTTCAATGGTTTTCACTAATACTTTAAAAATCTAATCAATCCAGCTGTTCATTTCAGCTTGTAGGCAAATCAAATTGACAGCTGAGGATTGCCATCTTTATTTGTTTATCTATGGGAAATATAGAAGAATCGTCGCTCCGCGAAAAATCTTGTATGCATTATGATGAAACGTTTCCGGTGCAGAAGGTTCAAGGAATACATGGCTCTTTTAAAAATATAATGTCTTACTAATTTCTCTGTAACATTAAATATTACATTCTAGCTTCTTATTCACTGTCTTGGATTAACAGGATTAAACTGCAGTTGCTAATATCTATAAGAAATTCAAGAGATAATCCGTTTTTCCATGAACCATAAGAATGATTTGCAAAATCTGATTTTATAAAATATTCCCATAGAGAGAATCCATTACTTGCAAAGATTATTTATAAATATATAAAAATGCATATACAAGAAGTCCCCTTAATTTCACAAAGCCAGCCGTCACCATATCGCCTTCGGCCTCTTGCCGTTGTGTCATAAATACGTATTCATAACTATCCGATATGGTTTGCTATATATACGAGAGGGCTTTACCATACAAGCAACAGCAATTCATTACGTGAATTGCCACGTTCAAAATTTCAATTAATCATAATGCAACCTTCTTGATACTTAAGATGTTGACAAATGCCGCCAAGGCAAATATTTATTTGCCCCTTGGCTCAGTAGCTAGAGATGGAATGGAACATCTCTCAACGTACGCTCATTGTCGCAGGAGAATAAATTGCTGATTGCGCGACTGGACAATGGGTGCTCTCGGATGACTTTAAATTTGAATCCTTGGTGCAATCTACAATTTCAGTCGGGGATCGCACACGCATTTCATTTACATTCATATCATACCTGTAGATGTATAAATTTATATATAAGAATTAATGTATCTTTAGGAATTGTTCACTTGTTTGAAGATACAATCGCCTAAGGTGGACAAATTTCAAAAAGGCAAAGAGGACTATCCTGATGCAGTGGCCTGGTCAGGTAGTTTTAACACAAAAAAAAAGAAAAATGGTTTGCTGTTCCATTGTTTGGCAAAATGTATATTCTCAATTTCATGGCATGTTTAAACATTTGAGCTATCTTTTAAAGGAGCCGTGGACAGGTGGTCAAATTTGCTTGGAATATCCAACGAACGGTCTTACTCCTGTGAACGTCCAAAAGATCAACTGAAGGCAGGTATATACTGGATTCTATAGGAGACAAATATGAATTAACATAATGCATTAAAATAGAATGAACAAAAAAATGAACGGCACTAGCAAAGTTGCTACCTCAAAAAATGAAAAACCTAACTTTTACTCAAAAAATAAAAAAAATCAATAAACTTAACTTTCTTTTTCTGTAGGTACATATATATTAAACAATTAAAATTAACCAAAAAACATACAATAAATTTTTCTAGTCCCAACAAAAAATCTCCGATCACGCGAAATATCTTTGTGTGATTTTGTACAAAAAATTGAAGTGGAGTCTCAAGATTAAGGAAATAACGAATAAAACTTTTCTTTTATAATTTTCGCGCACTAAAGGGGCTTTGACTACCCTTCAAATCATAAGACACAGTACGAGTGATCAGGAAAATAGGGAAGTATTCAAAAGGAGATATCGATACCGATGCACCATGGTTTTGAAGTTATGAATATTAAAATGGTAGGGAAAAACAGAGCTTAGTAAAGCATTCACATTCGTGTCGTACGACTAAAGAAGGAATCTCTGTATTTGACAGTTTGTCCGAAGTTGGGCTCAAGGGTAAATTGTTGGGCATTCCTAAAAGTGCTAGTTCTGCGTTTAAATTGTTTAGGGGAAGGAATGCAACGGGCTATTTCACTATAGAACATTGCTTATAAAAATAGCGATAAAATAATGAAAAACAGGAAACATTCCCACGATGTTTCAGAGATGTTATTGTTTGAGTAATAGATCTATCACCAATCATTTTTAGGGCTCTATTTTGAAATATATCTAATAGATTCAAGTGAGTTATAGGATTACCCGCCCAAATGTGAGAGTTATACTTAAGCTTAGGTCGGATGTAGGCTTTATATATTACAGCCAGATCAAAAGGGGAAAAGGATTTATCGCAGCTTCGAAGAAAGCCTAAACACTTTGCAGCGTTTTTGGCGATGATGAATGATCGTTCCACAGAAGGTGATCTGTAATTCACATACCCAGAACTGAGAGCTGTTCAGTTTCCTCGATGCAAGTACCGCTCATGTATAGCGGCATTGGGGGTGGGTTCTGCTTCAGCGACAGCAGACAGCATTGTTTTTTTTGAAGCATTAAATTCTACATGGTTTTTAATTCTCCACTGGACAGTGGTGTCAAGATTAGAATTTAATGAGTTAATCATACGCTGCCGTTGAAGTTTCGCATCCGAAGGACAGGGATCTGGATCAATAAACGAATATGAAAAACTGAGGGTGCTATCGTGCAAGAAACAATTTAATAGATTCTAAGTTTCAGGCAAGAGGTCATTAATGAAAATGAGGAAGAGAGTTGGAGACAAAACGGAGCCCTGGGGCACATCATTGTTTATTTTATGAATATTAGACTTTTAACCATCCAAAGTGACTTGTATTTAACAGTCCGAAAGGTAATTTCTAATCCAACGAAGAAGAGATTCATCAATACCAAATGCAGGCATTTTCGATAAGAGAGCTTGATGCCAAACTTTATCAAATGCTTTTGAAATATCAAGTGCAAAAATCTTACTTTCTCATAAACGATGAAAAGATTTGTTCTACTGTTCGGTGAAATATACTTTCATATCACCAACGGACCTATTGCTACGAAAGCCATACTGACAGTCATTAAGAAGCTTTCGTTCTTCGAGATATTTCTTTAGCTGATAATTAATCAGCATTTCCATGAACTTAGAAAGAAGGGACGTAAGAGCAATAAAGCGATAGAGGGAGGAGAAGATTCACCCTTTTTAGGGACAGGCTGGACAAATGCTGTTTTCCATCCACTCGAAAAGAAACCTGTAGAGTAAGATAGATATAAAAGCTTGCGCAGTGGGTTTGCCAGCGTTAAAGAACACCTCTTCAGTACGATGGGAGGGATACTATCCGGACTAGTGGATTTGTGTATATCGAGATCTTTTAGGACTCTGGCAACTGCACAAGTGCGAAAGGAGATTCGTTCCATGAAATCGTTAGCACTCTCAAGTACAGGCGGAGTCATATAACTCTCAGGCAGCTTCGAATTAACAGCAAGCTTTGCTGCAAGCAAATTGGCATTTTCTTGTGGACTTACGTAAGAAGTGTCATTAAAGACAAGCGTTGGAACCGCGGACGAAGTAGTGTTTTGAATGCTTTTTGCAAATGACCAAAAATTTTTTTACTACCTTTGGGACATTGTAGTATTTTTTGCCGTAATTTTTGATTTTATTACTGGTTCTATTCCTGCAACAAAATATTTGGGATCCAAGCCCAAAAACTACAAAGTGGATCCACACCACACGGCCATAGTCAGACCTATACTGACATACGGTAACGTAGTCTAGATCAATGCAAAAATGGCATTGGTATTGGCATCACTGGAGCAATGGGGTCCATTCCCACAGCAAGTCTGGAAGTTATACTCATTTTTAAGCCCTTCGATCTATTTATTCAGGAATCAGCAGCCGATAGTGCATTTTGTCTTAGCCAAACTTGTAGCTGGAAACACAGTACTTTTGGTCACGTGCAGATTCTACATAACATCACTATTAGACTTCCACAAATTGTAAATGAATGTCTTTCCTAGAAGAGATGACTGGCAAATGAACGAGACATCAATCTGCAAATCGATGAAAGCAATGTACGCAGATGGTTCCAAGATGGTGTTGGCGTTGGTGCAGGGTTCTTTTCAGAAACCTTTATAGCCTAGGAAGTCTGGATGAGCTTCAGTGTGGTCTCCCAGGTAATGAAAGCGCTGATGAGCTGGCAGGAATATGATCAACTCTTGATATTAATCAAGCAGAAACAATAGTTCAGGTCCCACTTTGTTATCTTAAATAGGTAATCGAGAGCAAAGTTCTAGCTATGGCAAACAAGCAATGGAGCTCGCTCGATGCCTGCGCTATAACCAGAAAATTATGACCTAGTTTTATCATACAAAAGACCGACAGCATCCTCCATCTGAGAATAAAGTCTTTATTTCTTCTCGTTCGTTTTACCACTGGTCACCAATAAGAAACGGCGTATACAAGGGGGGGGGGGTCACGGGGTCATGACCCCCCCCGAGAACTCAAAAGATATACGCAAAAAATAATAAGAAAAGCAAAAATATTTGCAATCTTAAAATATAATTTCAAACAAACTATTTTTTTATAGCTTTGGAACAGGCTACCTACTCATTATTGGTAAAGTTTATTTACCTTCTCCTATCAACATTTACAAGCCATTGCCCAAATAATACTATTGGGGTTTCATTGTCGAAATTATACAATTTTTTTTTGGTTAAGATTTATCAAATAGACGGTTTTAACCACTTTCATTCAGAAAATTTTAGCATTGATTTATTTTTTGATTCAAAATCAATTTGGTAGATCTACGTTTTTGGCAGATATACCCTCTTAAATGCTCAAAGTATTTTCAATATTGTTTTTGATCGGTTTACCTTACTTGTTTTGTGAAAATTTTGTTCAAAATATCAAGGAAATCATCTTCGATAAAAAAAAAATAAATAAATGAATGGATAAATAAAACTAACAGACGATATTATACAAATATTGCAATGAAAAACAAAAATTTTACTTTAAACCGTATTCCATACACCAGGGCCGTTCCGAATCAAACCCAGTACCAACATGTTTCAGTATAGGTTACGTACGAATTACCAGCAAAAAAGGCGATTTAACTAGTTAAAATGTCGGTTTATATCGACTTTATGGCATGTAAGAATACCTATTTTGGTTATTAGTTCATCAAATTTTTAGCTTCGAACTTAGACAAAAAGTCAGCATCCTAAAAAGAAAGTCGTGAAAAGGATCGGCTTTTATCGAATTTTCGATATTTCTTCCCAATATTTAGTACATAGAAAAAAAGTTGATATAAATTGATTTTATAACCTGTCGACATTTTTATTCGATATTTTTTCTTTCGTTAATTTCATTTCAACGCAACGTAACTTAAAATACATCGCTCTGCTTGGAATGTTGGAATGAAATCAACAAAAACTCTAATCATACATTCTTGTCTGACTTTTAAACACGAATTTAACAGTTACTATTAATTTTGGATTATGTTTAAAATACATTTTCTTTTGATCGTTTCGATCTTATATTCGATTGATGACAATCCAACGCGAGGTTAAGCGTGCTTTTAAGCGTTATTCCCTAAACTATGAATTGATCATAGAATCAGTCAGTCAAAGTCAATTTGTTCGTGAAATGATCGTCGTTTTTTTGACGCAGAAAGCGTCATGACAAATAATATGTAACCGTCCTGTTTGTTGAAAATTTGTTTTCATCAACGCCAGTCAATTTAGTTGCTAAAGCTTTTGACGTTTACAAACATGCTCTCTGCCTTTTCAACAATCATCAACTCGATTTTTGTACTGCTCAGTTGCACCGTAGATGATGTATTCAAATTCGTGACTTTAGCGAACTTGACTATTGAACACAATACTAACGCAGTGAAATTTATATTTGCATTTTTTAAGAGAAGACTTTTGCAGTTTGCGTTAACGAATATTCCGCAAACACATTTCATGGCACCATTCATGGAACGTGGCGAGCCATTCGCATGGCCTCCTTCATAGGAAGGCACCTGGGGCATTTGCTCCAGTGCCCCACCCTTAGACACAGCCCTGTCATACACCCTAAAAACATTTTTTGATTGAGATCTGAATTTATTAAAGGATTTTTGGCTTATCTACTAATTAATTTTTAGGGATTCTAAAAGATCAATTTTTTGATCTGCGGCCAATACTTCAAATGTTCATTTTCAGGCTTCAAAAAAAAACAGATTGTGGAAGCTAAGAATTTTTGTCTTCAATAAAAGAGTGGTTCTAACTACCACAATTTTTGATTGATAAACAAAAAATAACTTACTTTGCTAGACTTCGACTTGGACACATCACTGCTTCCCACCAACATTTCCTCAAACAACGCTCAAACAACGCCCCAACCTGCTCCACCTACAACACCCGCCTTGATCTAAAACATATTTTGGAACTTGGTCCGGTGTCACAGCCCATAATTATCAATATCTTCAAAAACAATTCCAAATATGAAATACTCAAGAATACCAGTCTAACAAATATAAATAACATTACTGAATTTCTCAAAAATGCAAAAATTGTAACTTAAATAAGCAAGAAAGCCAATAGTCTCTGCAACTAGGCTTGTTAAATTTGTATATTAGCTTGTAATTTAAATTGCTTGTTAATAAATAATAATAATAATAATAAATGAGAAAATTATCCCCTCATTATTATCCCCTTATCAGATTAAAAAAAAAGGCAAATTGTCGCTTAAAACTGTCTTCAAACGTAAGATATTAAGAAAAATATTAAAAAATATTAATATTAAGTAAAATATTAAGATTAACATCTCCAAAACCTATGTTGGTTTTTTTTAGCGTGCACAAAAAATCCATACGAAATATTTTTGGTACACAAACTCAAGATCATATTAAAATTCGGGAGTGGATCAAAATTTTGTTTCCAAAACTCAGCTCTACAAAATTTGTGTTTTACACAGAAAATAATAAGGGTATTCATGCAACGTCGTAAGTTTACAAATCGTGTAAAAAGTTTGCATGAACGACCTTTGTTATACATTTGATTAAATGGTAAGTAATTCAATCAGAGTAAGAGTCACAATGATGTTTGGATAAGTTTAACCAGTTTGTTAATTTTACGAACAAAATCCCTTGATAACTTTAACAAAATTGTGTGAATCATTTCCCATACAAAATTTGACAGTTCATTAACCAAAAGATAAATTTAACAAATTTATAAACTTATCTACGGGCTTACGAAGTTGCATGAATACCCTTAATATAAAAATGTTTAAGCTTTGTCAGCAAATAATAATACAGTAGACGCTTGATTTAGTAAATCTAAAAAAATTAACTATATTGAACACACAAAATTATATATAAAAACATATTTTTTGTTGTACAAAAATGTCCCGAAAGAATTTAACATTGCTTAAGGACACTAAACAAGTGTTTCTTTTTTTTAAACCTCATTGAAAGCTTGCGAAAAAGTAAACAAGCTCGAAAGAGTGAACAGGCTGGTTTTATTACCTCACTATATCGAGCGTCTTTATAATTAAAAAAAAAGGTAACATTTGTGGGACCAGCAGAAATTATTTCCAAAAAAAGCGAAAAAAATGGAAACCGTGGATCAGTCTTTTAATTAATAAATTTATAAGAACTGAATTGGGTTTTTGTTTTGGTATGACCCCCCCCAAGAAATGGATCTGTATACGCCGCTGCCAATAACCCAGGAGATTGGGTCACTACATGAAAAAGATGAAACTTAGTTCCAAACTTATGCGGGAGTGACTTATAGATACACGACGATACTCCTAACTGTCACTGCTCATGCTATACCATTTGAAAAATAGGCTCCAAGGAGACATATCTTTTTCTTAGGTGCGGCATTAAACGGTGAATGGGCACTTCACCTATATAGCTACTGTCAAATTTGCGGTGAACACGAGCGTTAGTGAGTTGATTGTTTTACATTTCCCTAAGATTAGTAGAATCCTCTTGATTCTTAAAGAAAGGGACAGCCCCTTCGATTCATTCAGCAATCCTGACCAAAGGAACGAACACATACCCAAATTACTGACCTATCGAACTCATCTACCAGAAGTTGCAGAGAGCCAGAAGCTCTTTCGGGCCTGGTTTGGGATAGCCACGATAGCAGAAAAGTCTTGTTTGTTATCGGTATCGGAAACCGGAACGCTACCGAGACGTTATCAAAGAATCCGAAGTGATACTGAGACGAGACTTTGTTATACGAGACCAAACGAGACTGAATTGAACGAGACCGATACCGGGACGATACTGAAATTTTTCAGTTTTGACGATACGAAGACGATACTTACACAAGTATCGTTAGGTTTCATATCGTGACCAGGCTTGCCAGATTGGGCTATTTATCGGAAATTGGGCTACCTTTTTCCGAAATTGCCAACAGCAATTTTGAAATGATAGCCCAAATGATAATTGGGCTACTAATTGCCCAAATCTTATCTTGGGCAAATTTTGTTTTCGTATAAATAAAAACAAAATGAAACACTTTTCTCCCCTAAACATACTCTTTAAGCATTCCACCATTTGGCATCACTTTTAATTCACTGGATAGTCCCCTATTACACGATGATTCTTTGCGGCTAACTTTTTTCAATAGGTCACTGAAGCACCAATTCGACCCTTATATAAAAATTCGAAAAGAATCAAACGCAAAGGTGGTGTAATAGGGACGTAACGTATACTTATTGATATTGACATTTCAAACCAATCGCAACCAACTTCACTCTAAAATCATTCAGTTTCTCTGTTGTTCTCAGAATTAACATATAAAATCTCCTTTTCCTTTATAAGCAAAGAATGTATTTTATTTTCCGTTGTTTTTTTTAAATAAAAATAAATTTTGATTGAAGTTACGAGAACATTTTTTTTATTGTCATTGGGCTACTATTTGGGCTACTTTTTCAGTTTCAAATTTGGGCTACATAAATTTCTTAATTGGGCTATCGAAGTTGTTCAAGACATGGAAACCCTGATTGTGGCCAGCCGCCCTAGTCCCAGTAGTTTTAATTTGAGACCACCTTATGAACTCTTATCCTACGAAATAAGGAAAAATAATAATTCGAACAGAAAAGCGTTCAAGGTAATTTTCTTCAAAGATTTTTTTACAAAATAACTTTAATAATAATATTGAGTTGTTTTCGTAATTTTGAAAAAAAAAACTCATAAGTGCAACGCATCCCTTTTATCCGAAACTGAAAAATCTCCTGATGGAATGGCCTCAGAAATAATTTAATACAAATTAATTACATTAAGCACTAATTTCATTTTGTCAAAAGATATACTGACATTGGCGTCAAAGAACAACACCACTATCAGGTATTTTATCGGTTATTCATGTTCTCTTGGCCATATTTGCATTCGAGAGCAAATCAAGTTTATCATAATAAAATCTCAAGCATTTGCACCTTAAATGTATTAACATATATTTCAGTGTTCTCACTTTAAGTTTCTAAATGAAGGTAGTAAGAAAGTTAATAGTTATTTAAACGTAACAATAGTTTGGTGGAACAAAGTGATTTTAACAGTTTTATTTCAATTTAAATTTGTTGAAGATCTTATAAAGTGTAGGTTCTTATTATTTATTTTGATTTGAGAATATTTTATTTATAAAAACTGTCTAGGAGCAGCAAGTTCGTAAGACATAGTTCATGAATTTAATTTTGAACACATGCAAATATAAAAGATTTCTTGAAATAAAAGTAGCAAAGCCTTATTTTCTGTCCATAGCTAAAATTTGAATTTGAGGACAAATTAAGGCCACATCAATCTGTGTTAAATTGGCATCACTGACTTCCACATGAAAATTACGATATGCATGCCATTTGGAGTTCTGCTTCTCGTCGACATGGTTTTTAAATTAATGCTGCCATGCTATTAATAGTAATTATCATTACTTTATGATGCCTTGTGGTGATTTTCACAACATTTCACTGATACCGTCCCGTCCCGCCAGTTCCCACATTGATCGTGCAGCACAGACAAACAAAAAAAAAAACAACACAAAATGAATAAATAAAACATTTGGCATGTTCATATCAACAAGATAAACATTTTAATTAAATTATTATTGCACACGGATTTGGATTCAGATTCGGATTTCAACTCAGAAAAAAAGCAATACCTTGAGGCTAAATTCAATGCATGCATATTCATATTATTCAGAATGTATATAGAAAAAAATCCTGCGGTAGGTTAATTTGGTATTTAATAGGTGTGCACCTTCCTTAATAAAAAAAAATATACCTACATCAGGTACTGCAATGCCTTTTGTCTGATCTCGTCCTTTGCGTGTTGCTGTTGATGGTGATGTCATTGATAAAGACCGGCAATTGGAACTTCCTCGCAGATGCATCTATAAGCTTGAAGCGCGCATAAAACAAGATTTCCATTATATAGAAGAAATAGCATAATCCATATGAATGGAAATATGCCTTGGATTTGTGTCTGCTCCATTTTAAGCAACATAAAAGCCGGCAAAACCCTAGGAGCAAAAATGTGAAAGAAAAAAAAATCCATTTCGAATCTCATCAAAATGCTTCTAATTATCCTGACAAACATCATCATCATAGAAGGTCGTCATCGTCAAGGATTCAGACACCATGATGACAACAACAACAACACAGCTTCGGCATCGGCACTGTGTTCCATCATTCTGCATTGTGCGGAGTTGGTTTGTATATTTGAAAAAAAAAAAAAAAAATGGTATTTCCCACAATTTTCTTTGGAGTTTAAAAAATACATTGTGTGGTGAAAAAGCAACAGAATGTGAGGAAAAAGGAACCATGTATGTCTATGTGAAGGAAGGTTCTTTTTATTGCCCATTACAAGGATTACATTTGTCATGGTCTTAACAATTTAGTTTTCATGTTTTCAATGGATTTCCGTTGTCATGGTGTGAATGAAAGTCAGTATATCCGCAAAAGGAAAACGAATTGAAAGCGTATACTCGTACCTACTCGTAGCTAGGCTTTCCTACAGGTTTTTTTTGTATGATTAATTTAAATGTCCGTTTGCTAAGTCTGGGATTTTATATAAAATTAAATATACCTAAGTTTAAAGATGTCCTTTAAAGAGAAAATTCAATTTATTTCAGTATAGAAGGAAACAAATGTTTTCGTCCATTTCGAAATCCAACAACTAACTAAAGCTTTTTGCGACTCATTTCGCATGCAAAAAAGGACATCGATGTTTTTTGTATATATATTTTTTTTGGGTATAGCTCCCTAGTATTAGTTTCTTTAACTGTGAGATTTTGTTTAAAAATATGTAGTGGATAAAAGCTAAAAATATTGCAGATATTGGAGATGGCTTACCTTGAGTTAACGACATGAGTGTTCTGAATAGTTGAGAATAAGTTAAATCTAAATTCGGAAATCATTTTTTGAAAAAAATTAAAACAGTGTTGAAATTTTTATTAATTATTATAAAAATAGATGTAAGATTCGATTTGGCTGTTAAATACTTACATTAAGTATGTTTTATTGGGAAATCTATAGCTAGCGCAGTAAAATTTCAGAAGAGAGAGGGTGATGAAATATTTTAAAAGGGAGCGGTTCGGAGTTTTGGTTATCTAAATTATGTTTTTTTGTACTTTCTGTCTGGTCATTATTCTGTTTGGCCAAAATTCTGTATTTCAAAATTCTGTAAATGCAAAATTCTGTATTTACAAAATCCTGTATTTCAAAACTCTGTCTGGTCAAGATTTTGTTTTCCCAAATTCTGCTTATGACAACTTAAATTCTGTCTAAAAAAATTCTCATAACACAAAACATTTTTTTTATGATTCTATTATGACTCAGAGCCAGCGTTCGAACCTTAATCCAACCGGAGCAAATTCACTCCAAATTTGAGGAAGAACACAAATCTACTCCGCCACTCCACTTTTTTGAGATCTACTCCTTTTTTTACACACTTCATAATTTGTTTTTGTAGTAACTCGTGGTATAATGGTTAGTGCGTAGGACTGTCATGCCAAAGGTCTGGGTTCGATTCTCGGCCACTGCCACCTAAAAACAAATGTTTTTTTCCGAGGTACTGCCTCTTGCGAGGGACTGACAAATCCTCCAAGAGTATACTTGCCATGAATAAGTGCTTCTCATCTAGCCGTTCGGACTCGGCAAAAAATTGTAGGTCCCCTCCATTCCTGCCAACAACACGCACACAGGAATGGTTGAGAGTTGTTAGTCACTAGGCCCTGGCTCTCCATGAGCTGTTGCGCCACAAAATTTATTTATTTCATAATTTGTTTGCCAAACCACATGAAACTAAGGGACAACACAGTGTTATTCAAGTTTCCAATCAACTCTGAATGTGAGATATGAATGTCTGCATCTGAATGTATGCTGAATGGAATCATTTTTTAGATAAAAATAGAAAACAATAATTTTTGGAAGCAACAGCCATTTGCATGCAAATAACGATATAGTATATATTCTTTTTTGAAAGCTTAAGCTGACCGTCAATAAAAAAAAATATTTACCACATTTGTTTTTGCATGCAAAAAAACTGCCGGTCCATTTTTTTGCATGACATAACATGCAATGGTTTTTTTAGTCAACAAATAATTTTGTAATTCACCTAAATAATTTTTGACATGGAAAATAATTGCATATATTTTGTTCGCATGGATATTGTAAACTAGGATTTTCGTATTTTTGATTGTTGTTAAAAATACCTTTTAATTAAATTTAGTTAAAAATGTAGTTTCTGATAACTTGAGTTTTTTCAAATCTACTCCCCAAATTTTTGATTTACTCCACTTTTCTTACAAATCTGCTCCAAAATTTTGCTACTGATGTTTGAACCCTGCTCAGAGCAGACAGCAAATTTTGGATGTCAGTGATAGCAAAAAAAAAAAGAAGTATAGGTGTTAAAAACACGAATAAAGACTTTTCCAAATATCAAAGTTTTTGAGTTCATAGCCGGTTATGGACTGCAAGACTTTGATCTTGGGAATAGTCTTTACTGAAACTTTCGACACCTACCTATACTTTATTTTATTCCTATCACTCACACAAAAATTTTGACATATTTTTGAAGTTTAAAGTTTTACTACGTTTACTACGGCTTTACGCTGTTATAATATAATATAGTTATATAGACCGAGAGCCCACAGCAGATTTTGGGTGTGAATGATATAAAAAAAAGGAGTATAGGCGTCGAAAGCTTCATTCAAAGCTTTTTAAAAAATCGAAGTCTTTCCAATCCACATCTGGGGCCTTTCTGAATAAACAGTGCATCAAAAACAAATATCAATGCAAATATCGAAGGTAATCTAGTAAGCCACCCCTTCCTAGATAAGCTCCTCGAATCACATATCACGGAATCCAAGACCATTTCAGTGAATAGTTCGCCCTGCCAGATCGTTTAATAAATTCAAAGTAAAAACAGTTTTTTTAAACAGTTGGACAGGGTGAACTATGCACTCAAATGGTCTCGGATTCCGTGATATCTGATCCGAGGACCATATCTAGGAAGGATTGAAAACCAATTTTGGCTAACTCTATTACTTTCGGAGTTGCATTCATCTTTTTTCCCATGCACCGTTTAATCACAAAGGCCCCAGTTGTAGACTGCAAGACTTCAATTTTTTGAAAAGCTTTTAATCAAGCTTCCAAAGCTTATAATTCTTTTTTTGCTATCTTTCTCACTCATAATCTGCTGTCGGCTCTTAGTGAAATAGGTTTCGAGTCTTTTTTTATGACTCGCGCTATTGGCTTATTTTTTTTTTTAGAAATCTTTTCTTTTTTTATTTGCTCCCCATTTCTAACTGTATTCACCTGCGCTTTTACGAAGAAGAGTTAATTTTTCCGATTGTTTATGAGCTTATATAACCGTTTTGAAAAGTGCACACTTTTTTACATTATCAAAACGATTTCTCTTTTACAACATATTAACAGAATTTTTAAATATAGAATTTTGAAAAAAACAGATTTTTGAAATACAGAATTTTGAAAAAAAACAGAATTTCGGAATACAGAATTTTGAAAAATAGAATCTTGGCCAAAGTGAATAATGGACCAGACATAAAGTACAAAAAAAGCAGAATTTTGACCAAATAGAATTTTGAAAGCCGACCCGCTCCCTTTTAAAATATTTCATCAACCTCTCTCTTCTGAAATGTTACCCCCCTAGCTACAGATTTTCCAATAAAACATACTTAATGTAAGTATTTAACAGCGAAATCGAATTATAAATCATAAATATTGGGTGAAAAAAATTGACTTTCCCTTTTGTGTTCCTTCTTTTATTCAATCCAACCAATCAAATCGTGTATTTCGTCATGAAATTCCGAAAAAACACAAACAGGAAAACAAAATCTACAGAATAATTTTCTTCAAATCTGAACACTTTTGTTCTTCACGTGTAAACAACATCGTGAGGCAACGGGATACAGACATTTGTAAACAGAATGACAGAATGGCCCGAAGAAGGCGGGGTTCTTTAAAATTTTTTGTCTCAAGCTGTGTTTAACGTAAGGAAATACTAAATATATAGAAATGTATGAATCAGGTCAAGATACACGGCAATAGGTTTTCACTACCAATATATACATTTTTTTATGGTCGGCTTACACTTCCAAAAAAAACATATACTCGCCTCAAGGCATTATTTGCGTGCGAATATTTTTTGCATCCAAAAATAATTATTTTCCATTTTTAATTTCGGGTAAATTTATGACTCAATTGGTGGTTTAGGCCAAAGAATAAAGAGCATTTAATATTATACAATATCTTGCACAGAATAGGTGGAAAGTTTTTTTTTCAAAATTTTTATTTTTTTTTGCATGGGAATTGAAAGAGACAGGGCAGTCAATGTTACTGGTTAATATGTCAAAAATAAAAAGTACATCTGCAGTTACACGCCGATTTTCAAGGAACTGAAGGTCAATCAGCTCCAGCCGATCAGCGTAAGGAGGTAGTCGATAATGATCATCCCACGGAAGACTACGCAGAGCAAAACGAATAAATCTACGCTGGACGGCTTCGATCCGTTTAATTTGAGTAATTTGAAATGGGGACCATACTTGAGACGGTATTCAAGGATGGGTCGGACAAATGAAACAAATAAGGATTTTGTAACATATGGGTCCGGAACTCTTTCGACCAACGTTCAATAAAGCCGAGCGTTGAGTTAGCTTTATTGATAACGTTGTCAATTTGGTAACGAAAGTTGAGTTTCCTATCATAAATAACTCCTAAGTCACAGGCACAATTGACAACAGGTACCAGATCTCCATTTATATAGTAGTTCCGGAGGAGAGGAGGGAGGCGTTTTCGTGAAAATGTAAGATTGTGACATTTACTGATATTGAGTTCAAGGAGTTTTTGTTTGGCACCAGAGAGAAAAAAATATCTAGATTACGCTGTAAGGTATTTACATCAGCAGATGACAAGATGCGATGAAAGAACCACAATCAAGAACCTGAGCTACATCGTTGATAGCTAAAATAAATAACAGTGGACCTAAATGGCTGCCTTGTGGAACTCCAGAAAGTGCATTAAAGGGAATGGAGAGAGACCATTTTATTGCTCTTGAGGTATCTAAATGTCAGAGATTTAACAAAATAAATTCAAAATTCAAAACAAACAAGAACAATTTTTAATATAATTTAAAGTATGAATATATTCAGCTATAATAATATCAAAAATACCAATTTGAACAAGAGTTTTCAATTCTTTAACTTTAAACATCTCTGTTTTTTTCTTTCGTTTAATTTATAATTTATTTCTTAAATTACATTTACAAATTATAAGCTCTTTCAATGTAACAATAAGTCATCATTAGATAAGTGATCAAGTTTTGAAAAGCATAACTTTTTTTTACTATCTCTTATTGTAAACATATGAATTTATTTTTGCATTGGGTTGGTCTACATTATAACACTTTATGGCGCAAAAAAAAAAAAATGAAATGCAACACAATCTTTGTTGACATTTGAATTTATTTTTTGTTGTAACATAAATCCGTGAGAATGTTTATATACTTAAACGAGTAATTGTCATTATTAATGATGCCATTCAACAATGTTCATAATTTACCTACCTACAACAAAAAAAAAAAAAAACAAACAAAATCAAATCTTGAATAGTTGGTTGGCTATGAAATATCCTGGGTGTGGCTATATTACTTACTTTATGCAAGCTAAAACTATACGAGTACCACGCGTATAATATGCAATGAGGTTTTTTATTTCTTATAATCCATCAAAAAATTGCTTTAACGGAGACTTAAAGTGCATTTGCATTGCAATAACTGGCCTTAATGTGCACTTTGTTACAAGGTTTTTTTTGTATACAAATGAAGACATTACAATAAGTTGTGTTTGCATATGTAACTATTATTTAAATTTTATTTATCCATTTGCGGACATTGTTAAAAACAAACTGAAATTTGAAATAAAAATACTACATTATTCCTAAAGTTAGTGCTAGAGCTTTAAGTAGGTGCCTTAAAGTGTTTAACTTCTGTTTTAAGTTAAAACTTAGTTTTAAACCTTTATTTTGTGTGAATTTATTTAAATAGTTTTCCTTCTGTGTGGCGTTTCACTGTTTAAACTTTTTCAAATTCAGTAAAATGCACTTTTTTAATAGTTCATGTATGTTATACCAAAAGCCGACACAGCCACAAATACAAACCTCTTGAAATCAATCAGAAACCTAACCATTCAAAATGGATCAAAGCAATTGTATTAAGGCTTTAATTTATATCAGAGTTGTTGAAAGACTATACCCATTATACATTTTTGCTTTGCCTTTGCATCAAGTTTTCTTATCTTTCTATCCGTAATGAAAGTCTTTATTGTTTTCTGAAGAAAAAAACATAATTTATGACACTAGAGAGACAGATGACTCGAACGAATGCGATTTTATATTTTCTAAAATCTACATCTAGAAACCACCAATGAAAAGCTTTTCCTGAATATCTAATTGAAGCAAAGCAAAAGTCATACGAATCTTTTATAATAAAGCGATTTCAAGTGATGGCTTCCAGTCTGTAGTATGGAACTTCTAGTTATCCTCCTATAAGATCAACATATCAAGAAAGACAGCATCATATCAAAGCTATATACACAGGGCCGGACAAGCTATATGTGCAACCAGTGCAAATGTGCAGGGCGCTGAACTCAATGGGCGCATTGAGCAATCATTGAAAAAGCCACTACCTCGTAACCAATACCTACCTACTTTCTTATTTTTAATTTTTTTTAATAGCTAACACCAATATTGATTTCCTTTATATCCATATACCAGCATATTCCGACAGATATATATATTTTTATGTATCTTCTTTTCCAAAAATAAGTCCACCTTCTTATTTACACCCACAGTAAAAAAAAAAAAACTACATCAAAAATCTTTTTTCAAAGTGACCGATTTTATCCGCTGGGGCGCTGATAATGAAGTTTACGAAGGGCGGTAATTTAGCTTGGGTCGGCCCTGTACATACAATCCAGCTCTGCATTCTTATGCCTAAAGGCATTTCAATTGAAAACTTTATAGGGGGCAGTCGATACTCCCCAATCAACATGTGGCCATATAATAATAGCAGCGGGAAACCAATCAATCATTGGGAAGAACACTTGATTCCACGCCAAGATGAGATAACAATTTGTCATCGTTGCTTGAAGCGCCACAGTTTGACAAATGCCAAACGATAGACCGGCAGCGATATGGCGACTATATATGCAGTGTATAGTGCCTGTGCAGTGTGCATCCATAGACCGGTTGGAGAAAGTTGATCCCCTTTCGATTTTGCCTTTTCGTCTGGCACTAGATGACAGATTGAGTTTTTCCAAACAATGCAATGTGGTGCACCCAGACCGGAGCAGAACATACCTGTAAGGTTGGTCGTTTGGAGGCCATTATATGATGTGAATATGATGACATTCCTTTCAACCGAGGTAGAAATATGCCAAAGCTAATCTCGACACAAATCGTTGTGGCCTCTTGCACTTGACGTTTTTATTGAAAATTTAATAATATGAGTATAATATTCTATACTCATACCTACATGTATTACCTACAGTCGAAATATAAGAAAAATTGTTCTACTGGTAGTCTTGTGACGTTGTTGGGGCAATCCATCATAAGCTGTTGGCAGCATTTAAGGTCTAAATATTCACCAAGAGCTGCAAGCCAGCAATCACAATAAATCTTATTTTGGTTATAAAGGAGAAAATTGGGGAAGGAATTGGACTGGGCGGGTCTGGGCATTGCGATGTGGTGTGCGATGAAAACCCAATGCAGACGTACATATGCGTATACATTTGTGCAGAAATAATTTCCCTTGGGAATAAATATATTCTCAGTTTGTTTGAGGGGAGTGATGGTTGTGCTTTTATGTCCACAGTCTTATAATTAATTCGTTATAAGTGATCGATAGATTTCAATTTGTTTGGAAAATCCTTTTGTTTTGCATTCAGATTAATTTGACGCAATTTTTCTTAGCTTGGCAATGGCAGATCTGGCAGATGCCGGAAGTTAATTTATTTATAAATGAAATTCAAACCCACAGGCTGGTGCGTAAAGTCAATAGCCTGGAAATATTTCGAAAGAAAATTATTGAGTATAGGAAGTAAAAGATGAATTGTTGAATTCTTTCAGATGTTTTGAATACAAAATTATATGGAGACCGAATCCCGTGCGTTTTTTTGGTGGGGACCTTTATTTCATCACTGGAATTTATTTCTAACAGATTATGGATTAGAAATTTAGACCGGAAGTCATTTTTGTAATCCTTTTGCTTGGACGCCATTTTGAAAAATGGCGCCCAATATATTGTCCGTTAAGGAAAACGAAATCCCTGCTCACAGGGGAGGACATTATTCGTATATTTGTAAATTATTTTTGACATGCTTAGGATGCTTTTTTTTAGCTAAGGAGTCATTGTTATAATCCTGTCGCTTGGACGCCATTTTTAAAAATGGCCCCCTACCTGTGGAAAATGTTAAATTAAAAAAAATCTTAAATTACTTGGAAATTTCCATGATCAAAATTAAAATTGGTAACTTAGAAGAAAGGTTTTAAGTAGAGGACACCTTCTGGTTAAATTTTAGTGTTGCCACTTTTTGGGAACATATTTTTTTCTAAGTCAACCGGTAGAAACTTCACTTTTGTTGATAATTTTTAATATTTTGAGCATTTAAACGGAAACGGGAACGCCTATAAATGCTTAAAAATAAATGTTGAATTTCAATGTTGCCACTTTTCAGGGACATAATTTTTGCTGTCAAAATGTGGAACTTCCCCCTTTTATGATAGTTTTTAACTTTAAAAAAATTGTGGAAACACCTCCAGATGTCAAACGTGTGCTGGAAATTACGATTGATGTCTTAAAAGAAAGGTTTTGAGTAGATGCACTTTTGGGTAAAATAAAACGGCTGGATCAATTTTCTTAAAACTTTGCACGAAGTTGTTTTTGGGATTCTGTCCGCATTTTTTTTAAATTTTTATTTTAGAACTAAAAATAAAGGCACCTACCATATAATCTTTTTAAGCAATTTAACAAAATCTTATTTTTCTCCAAAACGGCTTCACAACTTTTCTTAAAAAAAAAATTAATAAATTTCTTTTTAATAAATGCCACTTTTGGGTGAGAAAACAATTTTCAAAAATGGTTCTTAATGGTACCTCCTAAAGAACCATGTTTTTCAATTTCCTTCAAAACGATAGTTCTGATTCTAATAATTTGTTATACTTTTTTCTACCAACATTTTTAATTTTTATTTTAGGGATTTTTTCAAAAATGTAAATTTTTTTATTAGAAATCAAATGTTTTGAAATCTATATGGTCGATTTTTATAATACTTGGTATCTAAGTTTTTTTTAACACTATTTAATATATTTTAAAATAAAATTTGCTTTTATGAAAATTAACGGTACCTTCTATAGAAATGTTAAAAAAAACGTTAAAGATATATTTTTGTTCTTAAAAACGGCTCCTACGATTTTGAATCAGTTTAACCTTACTCCACCTTTATTCCTCGTGTATTATTTTAAAATAAGTTTTTCAGGATTAGAGGCGTTGTAACTTGTAAGGTCAGAGTAACTTTACTCCGTCACTAAGGCGATTTTATAAATAAGGATCCGAGGGTTTAACAAAAATTAAGGTACATAAAAACATGAATATTATGAGGAACAAAAATGTTTAAATGCATGAAATCAAGTTCAATTGTATGGAAACAAAATTAAAACGTTTGAGCAGTTTCTTAAAACAATACTTTTTTTAATATCAATATCAATATTTTCTAATAAAAATTTAGCTATGCAAAGTATTTTTGTATGTGCTGTGAATATAAAAATTAAATTAAAAAAAAAAATTATCAACCTGTTTGTGAGATATTTACTTATTGAATTTTCAAAAAAATATATAAACTTCTTTGAAAAATCTAATACTTTATAAATTCAAAAAACTATTTTGATATGCTATAAAAATGTATCTAAATTCGTTCAGCCGAAAATCATAAAGTGAAAAAAAAACGATCTATACGAGGTGGTTCTATTAATAGTTTGCTTAGTGTAAATTTTTATAGTAATATTTTTCACAACGGTTTATCACATTTAAATGGAAAGTACCGTTATTTTTTCATAAAAGTAAAATTTTCTCTTAAAATATTCTTAAAAGTATTAAAAAAACCCTTAAGTATCCAGGTAAACAAAATATTTGACTATTTTCAAAAATTGAAAATTTTTCTTTTAAAAATATTGGTACACAATATTCTTTAAATTTTGTATAGGAGAAAAAAAATTCGTTAAAATCAGTTAGGTATACTGGTTTAGAAAAAATCGAAGATAAAAAAAACAGTTGATTGAAAGGTACCATAAATAAACATTTTTTGAAAAATGAATTTATTTAATTTTTATAAGAATATTATCTGTGGAGTAATTTTTGAGAAAAATACGATTATGTAAAATTGCGAAAAAAAAATTGTGTTACCGATACCGATAATTTTTAATAAAAAAAAATTAAAAAAATGTGTTGGAATAATGACCCCAAAAAACGCTTAGTTTGAAGAAAATCGACCCAGGACAGGGTTGCTGAATCGCATGAATTATCATGGATCTCTAACCTTCAATTCATAAAATCATGAATCCATTTAAAATTTTGATGTGCTTAATTTTGGATTTTGCCTTATAATTTCTCTAGCAGGTCACGTTGTTTAGATATTTGAATCCAAAATTTGAAGATATGCATTTTAAAGGCAATTCTTTCGTTTTATTATTCCTCGAGATAATTTTGTTCGAATAAATTTTGATCGTCAATCGAAAGTATTAAACATTTTCCTTTAAATCCTTTTTGAATCTTTAAAATACGTTCACCAGTCTCTAGAACGTAAAAGAAAGTGCTTGCGACACGGTCGTGCTCCTCACCTTTGGCACCTCATATATGGGAATTGGTCAGTAATTGGTTAGAAAAGGTCAACTAGTCCTAGAAATTGGTCAGCCCTAGATAACTTCTAATAATGGCTTAAAGTTTCTCAGGTCACTCAAGGTCACGCGAGATTTCTGGGACCTCATTAAAGGGAAAAAAGTGTACCATCTGAAAGATCTCTAGATCGTGATAAAAGGTCAGCTATTTTCAGTAATTGGTCAACTATACATATTTTTTAATGAATTAAAAAAAAAAAGTTCAAGGTCATTGCGATTTTTGGCACCTCATTTTCAGAGAAACTTGGAAAAATTGCTTACCATCTGAAGGATCTCTAGATCTATATAAAAGGTCATCTAGTTTAAGTAAATGGTCAATCA
Source organism: Dasysyrphus albostriatus (assembly GCA_946251815.1). Taxonomy (NCBI): domain Eukaryota; kingdom Metazoa; phylum Arthropoda; class Insecta; order Diptera; family Syrphidae; genus Dasysyrphus; species Dasysyrphus albostriatus. The sequence continues at coordinate 66,893,961 of OX276336.1, read as the reverse complement.
TAGATTTTTTTAAAATGAATTTTCAAGTCAAGGTCATTGTGATTCTAGGCACCTCATTTTTGGGAAATTTTCAAAAAATTAATACCACCTGAAAGTCCCCTTAAGATCTACATAAAAGGTCAGCTTGTTTCAGTAATTGGTCAGCAAAAGATCCTTTTTTACGATTTTTAGATTTTTTTTCAAGGTCACGAACGATTTTTGGCACCTCATTTGGGAAGTTTCAAATGAGGTCTTATGAATTGGTCAGCCATAGATTTGTTGTTATGAATTTTAATCATTATGCCAAAACACCTTAGTGACCTTGAAAAAAAAAATTTAAAAATCGTAAAAACGAATTTATAGTAGACCAATAACTGAAACTAGCTGACCTTTTATATAGATATTAAGGCCTTTCAAGTGGTATTAAGTTTTTGCAAATTTCCCATAAATGAGGTGCTAAAAATTGCAGTGACCTTGAAGCGAAACTTTAAAATTCATTTTGAAAAAAATCTATGGCTCACCAATTACTAAAACTAGCTGACCTTTTATACAGGTCTAGAGATCCTTAAGATGGTTAACAATTTTTTCAAATTTCCCATAAATGAGGTGCCGAAAATCGCAATGACTTTGATTTTTTTTTTAATTCATTAAAAATTCATTAAAAAACATGTATGGTTGACCAATTACTGCAAACAGCTGACATTTTATGACCATGAAGTTGCCTTTCAATGACACACTTAATTTTTTGGATTGACCCAAATGAGGTGCCAAAAGTTTTTTTGTGGCCTTGAAACGAATTTTGAAAATTCATAGAAAAAAACTACGGCTGACCAATCACTGTAAATAGTTGACCTTTTATCACGGTCTATAGATTCTTCGGATGGTATCCTTTTTTTGTAAATTTCTCTTAAATGAGGTGCCAGAAATCTCGCGTGACCTTGAATGACCTTGATAGACTCTAAGCCTTTATTACAAGCTATCTAGGGCTGACCAATTTCTAGGACTAGTTGACCTTTTCTGACCAATTACTGACTTATTACTGACCAATTAGATGGCATTATCAAATATTAAATTTCCCATATATTAGGTGCCAAAGGTCCAGAGCCACTATTCACTATGTTTATTGAAAGACTAGCAAAAGTTTGTCCCTTATATTTAAAAATATATTGCGTGGCGCGTCGTGCCTTTGGTTTAATCGTTAAAGAGCTACCCACTTTGATAAACTAAGTAAATTAAAAGTAGATAACGAAGAATGAGAACTTGGCATGAAATTTAATTACTGTTTGTTCAAAACTAAGTTCGAAGTACCTAAAGCCTTTTCTTACCACCCTAAACCACTGCGCATTTTCTGCCAAACTGATTTTCATATAAAATTTTCAAAAATCTAGCCTCTTCATGGTACCCTTATGTTTGGCTTATCTTAATTGAAGATTACATAGAACAAAAGAATCCCGCACAGATCTCTACATAAATTTTAAAATAAATCTCCAAACAAAGGAAAGTACCATTGTGTAATAAATCAAGCTATAATTACTTCAACAAAAAACACAAATTCACTCATCTATTCAAATAGAAGTCATCATGGAAGCGATTACCGCCAAATCACTGTAAAGATCCGTCGTTTTATTTGAAGTTGCACTAAGCGGTTGTTTACCTTCAACCCCCAAAACCAGATGATCCTTTTTGTCAAACAAAATGTCCCTACATACTAAAGTCTCAGTCTATAGCTAAAATAGTCTATACTTAGATAAGTGTACGATTATTTATTGCCTCCTTTTGTGGTGAGAAAATTCGAATGTCCTTTTGTTTACTTTCTACTCACAATCCCATTAAAGTTTGCTATTCATTTCTTGCAATTTTTTTTTATTTATTTACAGACAAAAAAGAAATCTCTTTGTTTAGTCTCTGAAGATATGTATGTACATATAAAAGGACAATCACATTATTTTTAAGCAGCAATATAATCTTTGTCTGCGATAAGACTTTCTTGCCGATGGTGATGGTGATGGTGGTGTGTTGGTCAGAGGAATTGTTGGCATTATTTTGCTGATTGTTGCTGCACATCTGAGAGTCTTAAGAAATGAGATAAAGATGTGATTCCCATGGGGTGTGATATAAAATTTCTGGATGAATAAAAGCAAGGGAAGGTATTTTTTGACAATGACCTTAATTATAAGAAAATTGAGAAAAAAATTATATCTTTGAAAAAAAAGTAATAACAGATGAACACAGGTAACCAAGGGTCGAAATTCCTTGTTCTACAACAGAAATGGGCCTCCTTTTGTTAGTTTTTAACAAAAATGTAAACAAAGAATAAAAAGAGGTCCTTTTACAAAAGGAATAAGGAATGTGTACTCAGTGTATCTCTATCCCATCCCTTGAACTGCCTTCAAAGGAGAAGTTTTATCAGCAACACGTCCGGCGAGCTTAAAAGACACACATACAGCTCATCGTCAGGTCGTCCTTTTTGTTAATGGGCGTAATTAACTTTGCATGAGGATTAGGGTAGCACTCAAGTGGTGTGGAAGTTAGCTCAACAAAAAAAAAACATATAACAACAAAAACATGGTATCTATCGTAGTTTTGTGCTATGTTTTGATTACACTTCCTTTGGAATATAATAAGCTTTTGTATAAGAGACGTGATGATTAGTGCCCTCTGACTCTGACTCCCGAGTCACCTAAGAAACATTCTTTGAAGACAATTTAATAATGAATAAGTTATGAGGATTGTCGTTGTGTGTTTTTGTTTGTTGATATACTTTGAAAATATATAATGTGTGTTAGACCCAAATTCCCTAACTCCCAGTCTTGCTTGTTTGTTTGACCTTTTTATGTGGGGTGAATTGTTATTTGCTACACGGCCTACTGTCCTACTTTAATGCCTTTAACTTGTGTTCAGCTAAAGCCCCCTGCGGATTTTCTCTGTTAACTTAAAAAAAAACTTGTGTTATTGTCAAATTTTAGGTTGAATAAAACTTACATGCAACTACTTGGTAAAAGAGGTTTTTTAAACGACCCAACAAGTTTTTTTTTTTTTAACTCGGAGATAACAATTTGGTTTACGTGCTTATGTTTCCTTTTTTACAAACAAGAGATAACCGAAGAAATATGGAAAAGTCTTTACAGTAAATGTTTGGTGTTTTGTGAGACAATGGGGAGTTTTTGTAACTTTACTGTTTTTCATGAGGTTTTTGGTTTGTATTTTTGAATGGTTCATTAGATTACTTAATTAGTTGATAAATAAACATTCAAATTTCTTTTCATTGCTGGAGAGAATAATTTTGTTTAAGGCTCGTTTTGGAAATAAAATAAAGCCTTTATAGAGGCTTTGTGGATATTTGAACCATGCTTTTATAGATTTGAATGAACTTAAAAATTAGGAAGATGTATACCAACAAATATTTATAAAACAAAACATTTCAATAACTTTAAGTAAGCAGATGATCAGCTTGATGATGATTATACCTATTTTAATTTCAAACAATGTAAACCTGATTTTATATTTTGATTCCAATCAGCTTGAGTTATACGATACCAGTGGTAAATTAAGGGCCAGTTTCACAGTGCACAATTACCAGGATAAGTGACACTAAAGTTTTTCTAATTTGAAACTTAAGTGCCATTAACTTTTATTGTGAAATACAAATAAAGTGGGAACAAGTTCCACTAGCAGTTAATGTTAATTAAAGCACCTTTTTTGCAAATAACTCGAAAACGAAGCAAAATTTCGAGATAATGCTGCTGCTGCTGATAATGCTTAATACTTAATAGTGCTTATTAGTGTGGAAATCATACTAAAATGCAGCTTTTTAATTTTTTAATTTAGTACAGAAATTCTTTCAAAGCAAATAAAAACTTTGGACCCATGATGAAACTTGGCGAAAACGTTTCATGTGCCATGAGAATCATTAACCAAAATAGTCTTTTAAAATATTTCACGTGGAAGGGTGTTTTTTCAGGGGAAAAGGGGGGAAGTTAGGTGTGTTAAACAGAAAAATTAATATTGGAAAACCTAAGCATAGGACACATGTTTTTAAGGTGGTTTTAAAAACTGAATCACATGACATCAAAATAAATTACGTTTTTCGATTGTAAATTTTGTTTTCTACAAAAAATGTTTTCAGCATTATCTCAAAACTTTGCTCGTTTTCGAGATATTTGCAAATAGTAAAAAGGATGCTTTTGCACCAATTGCTTCTGGTTTTCTCATTTTCAATGACCCATTTAATAATTTTTGCAATAAAAACCCTTGAACGTATTAGTTCCTTAGTGGCCTATTTTTTCGGCTATTTTTTTTTTTTGAAATTAATTTTTATTTTCCATTTTCTTAAAACTATCTTTAAGCTAGACAAAAATGCATAAGAACTAGCCCACTTATCAATAACTTACTGGCCCCAATCGGGCCTCTAAATTAAACTGTAAATAACTTAATGCTAATGCCTTTCGGCCTAAGAACTATCTTAATACTAAATCCAGGTCGGTTTTTATTTTTTACCGAGAAGAATTTACAAAAAACTCGGTATCTATGTCTTTAGTGTTTTTGGTTTTATATAAAACTTATAAACTACATAAAAGCTAATTAAAAACTAATTAAAACTAATTAAAACTACCTAAACCTACTTAAAACTACTAGCAACTAATTATAAACTAATTACAACCTACTTACAAACTATTTACAGAATACTTACAAACTAGAACAGCCACAGCAAGCATTTTGCGGGTTTATATTTTGTTTGTATTTTTGGTGATTTTTTAATTTTGTTTGTGTTTTTGTATGTTTTATATTTGTTTTTGTTTGGTGCCACCCTGACTGTCCCTACTTAAAACTTACTACCTAAACCTATGTAAGTCGGCCATACAAAAAAAATAAAACAGCAAGTTCAACTATTAAATGTCTGAAGGAACTTTATGTCGCTTTTCAACCACCAAAACTGGTTCTCCTGCTTTACCCTATCTCTTCGGTCCCGTTCGGACACAGTCCTACTGAACCGAAGGTGCTCAGCTCCGACTTGTACGAGGACGTCTCGACTGTAAAGGAGCCGCCGATCTACAGTTCTTCAGCCGACGTGGTAGATTAGCGGAACCGCCGCTCGATCCTGGATCAACCCTCGACTGTCTAGATGGAGGAATGCATCGGGCGGAATAAAGCCGCTTAAACGCACACTCATAGTATTCGTCGTTGGGGTAATAAGCCCAAAAAATTAAGCTGTTGCTCGAGGACATCTGTTTATGTTGGCCCAGTTGTATAGAACCAAGTTGGAATAGTAATGTTTGTACTCCGACTCTGGTGTTCTGTGCAATCCAAGGCAGTGTCGTAGACACTGCCTCTCAAACACCCAAATATTTTCCATTTGAGATGGGGCAACGTTGAACCAAACTGGGCATCTATTGGCAATCATCGGCCGGATGAGGGCCATGTAGCAAATCACCTTCACCCTGCTGTCAAGCCGGCTGCTATAAAACAACCGTTTCGTCAGGGCAAAAGCTCCCCTAGCCCTGGCCAGAGCAGCATTTATATGTCTGTCGAAATACAAATACCGATCCATCCACATGCCAAGGTACTTTACTACACTTTTACTCGCAAGTGGATGTCCATTTGGCCCTTCGATCACCAGCTTGCGCCAGTTTTTTCTCATATCCCTTGTGGCTCTAAGCAACGGGGTCCCAAACAAGATAGTTTCTGATTTCTGAAAGTTGATTTTCAACGTCCAGTCATCGCAATATTGCTGAATCTTCTCGAAGTCACGCTGCAAGAGAATTCTGATGAACTGGACTTTTGGAGCTGTTCTGAACGCAATCAGATCGTCGGCATACGTAATTGCCAGAGTTGGACTACTTATCAGATCGCTGGTGTAAATGGTGAATAGAATCGGCAGATTCTAGAATAGAATTTTTCCGGCTATATTCAATAACCTCTGTACATTTGAACGGAAAGCCACTGGCGATGGAGAATAGCGAAGAAACTTGCTTGTTTGGGATTTAGGAAGGACCAAATGTCCAAATATATATAGGCTTTTTCGTAAAACTCATATACCGTCAATGTTATCGATAAGTATTTAAAGCCAAATTTGTAGATTATGTGATACTCTACAAGATAAAATATTTTTTTTTCTAAAAGTCAAAGGATATACTTTAAATTAAAAGTTATTAAACCTTCATTTTTCGTTTCAATCGTTAATGACGAAGTTATCTAAAGTCCAAGCAGACTGCGGGTTCAAGCTTACCATATTGCGTTTCTTATTGAAAATTGGGCTATCTTTTTCCGAAATTCCCGACAGCAATTTCAGTATGACAGCCTAATCATAATTGGGCTACTAATAGCTCAAATCTTATCTTGGGCGATATTTTTGTTTGTATAAATAAATCAAAAATAAAACAGTTTTCTGTTCCAATTTGGCACCACTTTTTATTCACTGAATTACAATTTGTTAATTAAAGATAAATTATTATTGACTCAATGGGTAACTTTGGCAAAAGCAATTTATGAGTCGCAGTTGTTCTGTCCGACACAGTCCGATAAGTATCTCCCCAGTCTCGGAGTTGATCTTTGGTTTAATATCTTCAAACTTTGTTAGACTAACTCGTATTTAATTTAAACCTAGCACTTAAAAAGTAGGCTTTAAGGGAATTATGCTAGTTATTTAATTACCTTTAAAATATCATCAAATCAATTGGTTTACAGCTTACCTGAAATAGAATAAAAAGAATTTTTTTTTTAAATTATTGCTAGAATTTGAAATATTATGTAATATAATAAATAATAAGAATGTATGTATTCTTAAAAAGTTTTCCAACAAAATTCAGTTCCGTCAAAATGGATTTTAAAATGTTTAACATTTATTTGTCCAATTTTCCTGGCTTATATTAAAACGTAGTATCTACGTGTTTGTACATTGTACAATTTTATCTATTTGATGTGGAAGGCTGGGCCAAAATAAAATTTATTTGGCTAAAAATGGTAATGGCATCAAAATTACTACTAATTTTACTTTCTAGGTATCTCAAAATCAAGGATTAAAGTTTTCAATAATGAAAACTTATATTTATGGTGTTTTCTCCATCGGCTGTGTTTGTTTATGAAAAACGATAAATAAAAAAAATGTTTATTAAACTAAATTTTTCTCTAAAATTTTATTGTTATTACTATTATTCCCACATAAAATTTTATTTAAAAATACATACCTACTCATGGTATTTGGTATTTTACTGCAACGTGTTTTGGAATAGTTCCATCGTCGTCGTTGGAACAACAAATAAAAGCCCGATGGCGGAACTTGGAAGTGAACGCAAATCAATTAAATACTAAATTCCAACTTAAGTATAATATTTTAAACAATATTTTAAAACTATGATTGTTATAATAATAATAATAATAAAATTAGAAAATTGTGTATTATAAAATTGATTTATATTTTTGAAATTCGGTCTTTTACTCAATAATTGATGAGTTTGGTTATGTTTACTGATTGAGTGTCACTAATTTTTTGACTGCAAACAGAAGAAAAAAGTGGGAACTGTGTGCCGTTTCCGAAAGTATCTTGTTTTTTTGCCTACCTAAACACGTGGTGAAAAGTTGTAAAATTTTTAAAAATTCTCCGTCGATTTTTTTTTCGATGAATATCTATTGGTCTGCCACGCCTAAGCAGTTGGACAGATTTTCTTATAACTTGGTATATAAATATGTAGTCGTTTTTGGTGAATCTGTCAATTAATTTAAATCGAATTTCTAAGGGTTCTCGTAACACTCTTATTAAATATTTTAAGAACAAATTTTACTTTTATGAAGAAATTACGGTACCTTTCATATAAGTGTACCATTAAGGAAAATATTGTTTTCTTAAAAACCGCTACTACGATTATCTTAAAACTCTTTTTTATGCTAAAACAAGTGCGATCTTCTACCAAAAACTATAAAAAAAAAAAAATAAAATTCACGACAGGATCGAACGTACTTGCTCTTATGTTCATGTTGCTTGGAATTTAGAACTTTTAAAATATGAAAGTGATTATAAAAATATATAAAAATATAAAAAAAGCATTTAAATCGTTCTTTTAATTGCATAAAAGACTAGTTAAAAAATTCAGAGCTCAAAAACAAGTATGCCATTTGATTGCTTCAAAAAATATGAATATATGCAAACAAAATTTTAAATCGTTGGAGCGGTTTTCTTGAAAATTAGTTTTTTTTATAACTATATAATTTTAATAACATTTGAAAAAAAAAACAGTTTTGGTATGCCAATTTTTAGTATGTATTAAAATACATTCTAAAACCGAATATCAAAAAAATTCATCAATTCATTTTTGAAATGCTGAATTTTCAAAAAAAAAGGTTTAGTATTTTTTTCAAAATCCAAAAATTATTTTTTTTTTTAAATTTTGATATGCAATATTATTAAAATCTTAATATAACTTTTGCATGAAAATTTTAAATGAAATCATTTGAGCCGTTAGTGAGAAATCGAAAATTAAAAAAACCGTTATATAGCAGGAACCGTTAATAATGGTTTTCTGTACATTTCTTTCTTATCAAAAAGTACACCATACCTACAATAATACACTGATTTTTAATAAAAATCATTAGAGCCGTTTTTTAAATAAATAACCTTTTCATTTACGGTTGTAGGGCAAATACCGTTATTTTAAGTGCTAAATAAATCTCAATTTAATCTCTGGAGAGTCACAGAAAAACTTTAAGTTCAAATTTTGAAGAAAATTGTTTCAGTGGCTTAGGCTATAGGTCGATATACGGACACGCAGACAGAACTTTGCCCTGTGCCACCCACTTTTTTCTTATTCTCTATCATTGTTATATCATGTTTGATTGTTATCTCAATTGCTGATCGATTCACTAAAGATTTTTCTCTCTTAAGCCAGGAGCTTAATTCCGACAAACCTGAATTTAGTGGGATAGCTTTGTTTTGACGTCTTAACCATTTTCTTATAAGTTCCGTTAATTTGGGGTGGGGCTAAATTTTAAAGGGGGGAGGTAAAATTATTTTGTTTTTTAATATCTCTAAAACTATAAGTTTTTTTGAAAAAAATGTGAAAATATAAATTTCAGGTTGAGTATCTAATTCTCAAAAAAAGAAAACAGTGCTGTTATCTTTTTTGAAGTCATTCAAATTCATTAATTTAAAAAAAAAAAAGAATTAGAGCTAAGGTATGTATTCACAAAAAAACGATTATCTCTCCCCTTTACAGTCCAAAATCAAAAATGTTAATTTGAAACGCTATTACTTTAAGATTAATAAACCTACAGAGTTAGCTTAAAGCTCATTTTCTAAAAAATTTTTTTCTCTAAATGTTCTTTCATGACTTTGTTTTTTTTTTTTGTTTTTTATATTTTTTTTTGTACCAAAACCAAGTAGCAAGTTTCTTAAAAGTTAGTAAATGATTAAATTTTAATTGAAGGAAAAGCTACTTATCTTCATTAGAGAAAAATAAAACACAAAGAGAATCTACCTGTTGGTTATAGTATAGAGCTAGAGAGAAGTGATGGTTTGTGAACAAAAACTAACAAACATTTATCAGTCTTAAGTTAATAAATAAATAAATTAAAAACTAAATACATAAATAAATAAATAAATGGATAAATTAATTAATAAATTAATAAATAAAATAAAAAGTAAAATATATTAATAAATAACAAAAACATAAAAATAAATAAGGCAGATGAAACACCTAATTGAATACAAATTTGAATAAATAATTAATGAAATAAATAAATTTATACACATAGAAATTAATAAAGAAGAATATATATTTATGAATAAAGAAATATATAAATAGATTAACAAAATAAATGAAAAAAGAAAAATAAATATTGTTAATGAATAAATAAATAATTAAATGCAAAAATAAATAAGTTAAAATAGAGAAATAAAAAACTTAACATTTATCAACTTTAATCCATCTTTTATTGTAATAGAATGAATATTATGAAGCTAAATTTGCAATCAACCCATTATCAGATGTAACGCACGAAATATTATGCGTTCTTTTAAGTTCAAAATTCTATTCGCGACGTATTCAACAATTACTAGAGCGTGCTATTCGTTGAGAAATACCAGGGTAGGTTAAGCATTATTTTCAATAATTTTTTTTGAGCAATTTGTAACCTACGAATATGGCTTTTTCACAATTTCCACAAGCTGGTGATCCATAAAATATTAACGCTTGAAAAATCACTTTAAAAATTATAATTTTATTTTCTTCGCTTAACTTGGATTTTCGGTTAATAAAAGGGTAGAGAATTTTTATGGGTTTATTTTTTTTTTTTAGTAATTTCTTGAACATAAAGCCAAAATGTTAATTTACTATCTAAATGTACCCCTATAGGTATTTGTTTGTGGTAATAGGAAATTCAATTAAGTTTTTGAATAAAAACCAAATCATTGTCTTTTTCAAGATGGTGGTCTTCCCCCTACCACGGGAACGCAAACAAAATTGTTTTTATAATATTTTTGTAGCTAAGCATTTTCTCCACTATGAAGTTCTTGCGTGATTTTCTTTCAATCTATTCTCTGTATGAAAAAAAGCATGTTAATTATTTTTTGTGGAATTACATAAGCTACAATTTTTTATCAGCACTTCAAAAAAAAAAACAACAGATAGTTTCCGAGATATTATGAAAAAAAATGTTTACCCTCTTTTACCCCTCCCCTTAAAAAAATTAAGCCCCGGCTTAAATTTACAGTATTTCTTAGAAAATGCTTAAAGCTGAGTAAACAGTTCCTATGCGAAAAAAAAAACAAAATTTTCAAAACAATTTCAAACCTATTTTGTGCACCGAATTTAATAATATTCAAGGTAAAAAATGTTTGCCTTGGCCTAAACCACCTATGGAGTTATTAATTTACACTCACCTTGAGTGGAAGGTGAATATATTTTTATGATCCACCACATTTTTTTTGCATGCAAAACATATGCCTCGCCATTGTTTGGCATGACATTTCATGACAGCAGTGGTTTTTCATTGCATGAAATTTTAAAGAAATCATACAAACAATTAATTTTGCATTTCACCTTAATTATTTTTGACATGCGAGAATATTAGCATAGACTTTTCTGCGCACGGGAACTGCATACTTGGCTTAAGACGTCAAATTAAAGCTCTCCACCAAAATTTAGCTTTGTCGGAATTTTTTCGTAGTTTTGCAATTTCTTTAGTCTTATTTTCCTGGGGCTATTTATAATCATTAATAACTCATCCAAACGAGGAACTATCCCAAGGCAAAAAATTAAATTCCGAGCAATGAAATTGTATTTAATTTTTTTAGTGCGAAGAATATTGAATTTTTTTCCATAAATGTTCATTCTCATTTCTCATCTCGAACTATTTACCTCGATAACAGAATTTGACGAATGAACTACTGAGGGAATCCCACTCAATTTTGACATTTTAACTATGAACCAAATTTCAGAATTGAGTTTTACTCGCTTTGCAGCTCATTCATTGGATTCTGGTAGTCGGGGTGAATATCACATATCATGCTTTTAAACATTTTTCTCTCATTTCAAAAAACGAATTGTTCTGAAGTATTGCACACATGATATTCGTGGAAAAAATAGAATTACCTATTGCATTCCAAAAGCTTAAAAAAAAACAAACAAACAAAAAATTAAAGACATGCTGCTCCCCTGCAACCCCCCTGCTTGGGCTCATTATAGGATTTGGGGTGGGTGCGAGGTTCTTTTGCATTTAAGGAATCTAGATTTAAAGAAACTATGATTCAAAAAATACCTCCTATAAGAACGAATCAGAGAAAAAGAAGTGAAGTTGAGTCTGATGCCAAGTGGGCAAAATCTCCACTCTCCAAGTGGAGATCTTTCTCACTAAAAAGTGCAATATATTCTCTCTCCAGGTGAAAATAAATTGCAATTGAAAAGTAGAACAGATTCCTACTTATGATGGAATTAACTCCCGTGTGGAGCAGATGCCCGTGGAATTGTTTCCCTGCACCTCAAAGATGTTGTTTAAAAATCGATTCTAGCTCTTGTCTATTTCGACCTGAGTGGTCGATCTTCAATTATTATCTTCTTGTTAGTGACCTCAAGTATATGACAATCGTCAGACGTCTTCGTATATTATAATTATATTCATAACAATATAGTAACCTCTAAGCCAACACGCAGTTTTCCTAATGAAAACATAAAATAAATTTCTTGTCCTCATAGTTCATTTACTTTTGTCAATTAAACATAAACTTTGAAAAAAAAAAAAATAAGAATATTCTGATTCTCAATTAAACTGACTGCTAACTCATCATAATAGAAACTATGACGCACTTAAGTTTAATAACTATATACTCTCGCGCGCTGTCTGATGACCATGGAAATCAGACGCCTAGTTTGTCTTGCCTGTGGTCTGTTCTGCGTCAAGTGCAAAATCACTAAAGCGTAAGTCCATTGATTCAAACTAATGATTCTGCTGCCACAAATGAATAAGAGTCGGAATTCAAACTCATTACTATTTGTGATATACAACCATCAGCATAAAATGTCAAGATCTCATAGTTAATTATGGGTTCATCAGCGCTTAATAAAATCATGACTGGCAGATGAAGATCTCATGCAGATCACCTATACGAATGGCTGTGCAGACTGCAGAGCATCCAAATTCGAATCTCTTGTGATGAGCCTGATCTTGCTAAACGAAAATAATTACTCTTCATAAAAGCCAGATACGGATTCCGATGAGTCGTGAGCCGATCGGCATCGGCGGGTGATGAGAACATTAAACTGATAAACGATCGATGATCAAAGATTTATTGAGGATCGGCTCTGACGTTTTGCTGTTTCAAGAGCAAGACTCCACCCTCTCCTTCGTCTGTGGACTTCGACAGCGAGAGACGCGACGACGCGACGTTTACACCACACTAATTAAACGTCAACATTTATAGCCTGGGTCTGTGTGGAGTGTGTAGTTTTGTAGTTTGTCGTGCCAGCCGTAGTCCGTGGGTATCTTCCTCAATTGCCCTATAATTATTGTCTTATTCTTCGGCATCTTGTTGTTGCTTTTGTTGATGATTGTTATCAAAGGATATTTCGTGGGGGAATAATTGTTTAGGTTATCCTTCCATAAATCGATAGATTGATTATCTTTACAATGGAAGGGGCTATGACTTTCTTAATATATTATCGTTCAAGAGGTATGCCATGCACCGGTGTGTGGTGCGGTATCTGCTTGCGCTGTGCTGGTGTGCTTCAACGTAAACAATCTCCTGTGTGTGTGAAAGAACATGATGGTTTTCCGGTGGTTATTCTCCTTGTTGTTCGCCTCGACCGTTTGTCATTTTCATCTAGGATGAATTGAAAGGGATTTAGTGCGGTATTCCAATACCGGAATTGTTTGGTTGAACAAATAAACAAAACTGCAGCTAGCGATAAAGGAGCTCTGGCAATGTGGTTATCGAAACGTCAACTATACTTAAGGCGTAGTATCGGCTCCAGTGTATCGCAGTGCGAATGAGATGTCTCGTTCAACGCGCTCCTGGAGTTCTATTTCTGGTTTTATTCCTTTGCTCTTCCACTTTAGATTCCTCCTGGTTTTCTTTGGTATTTGAAATATTTTTTTTTGGTTTCTGTTTTTTTTTTTTCGCTCCTCTCCTCAAAAACACAAACACGAAAAAGAGGAATGTATCGGTTGATTTCAAATTAATTCCTGGGAGGGAACACCAACTTCAGCTACTGATTGTTTATCTTTGGTTATATTGAGTTTTGGAAAACTTAATTAAGAACACAAATTTATGTTGGGATTGAAAATACACCTTTCTGCTTTGCTGGAGTGGTTTTCGTCAGACGCGGGATTACATTTTGGATGCGTTTAGTGGTTTTAATATCGAGAATTTAATATTTCATCTTTTTTAGTGATGATAATATGTCAGAAGGTGATTTGCTGCATTATATACTCACATTTGGATCCGAGAAGTAGGTGCAGTGTGATGGTCAAATACCTTCTCAGAATTAATAAAATCGAATGTTTACCGGGACTACTATGTCGAATTGAAATCCGATACTCGACAATGAATAATAATTATTTATCTTATAAGATTTATTTGAAAATGCAGTTCACATCATATAGTGCCTATGGCAGAGAGTTCAATCAGATGGTAATTTTATTATTAGGATAAAGAGAGGTTGTTAAATTTAATCATTATTACCTGATGCCTACCTGTGTAGGTTGCTTGGGTTTTTTTTTGTATTTAAAGTTATAAAGTTGGGCTTGGATATGTGGAACATTATTTATTATTATTATCTGTTTTTCAAGTGAATTATTTAGTTAACTTGTTTAACTTATTTCAAGTTTAAGCTTAAACAAGAAAAACCACAATACGATTGAAACCCATACAAAAAAATTTACAGATTTCACTCCTTGAGTAACAATGGGGACATTGAAAATGACTTATTTACGCTAGATAAATCTTTAAACTTTATAATTTATAATCTTTCTTTTATTTTGATTGTTATCTTTACCATTTTCCAAACACATTTATACATACCTGCACATCAATTTTAATCATTATTTTTATTAGGACCAATCTAATAATTATAAAAAACTGAAAAAAACTTAAAAAATTGTTTACCAAACTTAATTTGCATACTTGCACTCGCATAAGGATATACTGTTGCATAACTTTCGTTTACTTTTTTTTTAAATTCGGTTAAGTATTTCATATTCCCTTTGTTCTATCTTCAACTAATTTGGCTGTAGACAAATTGACGTTAGCATGTACTGATATTTTTTGTTTTGTCACGTTTTTCACTAAAATTTGATTTTCCTATAACACAATATTCAATGTTAGTAGTGTTTACGTCTCAACAAAATATTATTTGTCTTTTTTTCAAATTTTGTTTCATTTCCAAAAATACAAAAGAGATTTAATATTTTCTGCTGCTTGTCTTTTAATTTCATATTTTTCATTTTCCTTGTGTGATAACTTACTTTTTTTCTTATGCTTTGTTGTAACACCAACCTTAATTTTGGGGCTTAATTCCTAAAGATTCGAATGGACAAAAGTCGATCAGAAATTCTTGATAGACTTGAAATTTCTATCAAACAGGAAAATATCGGTTTATGCATAATAATCAATTATAAAAGTATTCACTAATTGAAATGCGTAGTAACGATAATTCGACTTTTAGTCTATTCAACAAGTCTATTTTGAATAACTATCCCAATAATGGCGTTTGTTAATTTTCAAAATTAGAAAAGACATATACTTTAGTTTTATGATTTAATTGACCCATGTTTTATTCTCGCTTGTTTTCTTTTTTCATATCTTTATTTTCTTCGTTAATCCGTCTTATCAAAGTTAAAAAAGAGGCTGAGTGTGGCCCACACTGGTAACTTCCCATTGGTGCCCCTCGGAAGCTTGAGGTCCGATGTTGTTTTATTTTTAAAAATCGCCAATTGAAGATTTTCGAAAAAATGTATATATTCAATATATGCAATCAAGTGCAGATTAGTGAGTAGAATAAAACTAACCCAAGACGAATATCATTGGTTGTTATCAAGATATTTGAGAAGAAAAAATTTGTTTAACAATTTTTGGTAAAGTTTCTTCAAAAAAAAATTTCAACGATTTTGGTATAGTTTCTTGTCGTTTTTTTTTTGGTTTAAAAAAAAATTAAATATCAAATTGCAAATCCTATCAATTAATAATTATAAACTATTGTGTAAAATTTAATTAACCCAAGGCCACCATCATTGCTTACTTTCATGAAATTTGAGACGCAAACAAAATTTCAACTATATTTGGTATAGTTTTCTTTATTTTTTTCGCTTTTAAAATACTCAATTTTTTTAATTTTCTTATAAACCCTATAAAATATCAATTATTAACTAATGTGTGCAACTAAATTAACCGGAAGCCAATATCATTGTCTGTTCTTAAGATATTTGAGACAAAAAACAATTTTCAACAATTATTGCTAAAGTTGCTTGTATTTTTTTTCTTTTAAAGAAAAAACTATTTATTGAATTTTTTAACAAACTCTATCAATTATTAAGTATCAATTATAAACTAATATGTAGGATTAGTTTAACCGGGAGCCAAAATAGTTGTCTATTCTCAAGAAATTTGAGGTCCAAGAAATATTTTCAACAATTATTGGTAAAATTTCTCGCAGTTTTTTTCATAAAAAAAAACGGTTGATTCAATATATTTAAAAAATGTGTCAATTTTCATTAATAAACTAGTGCATAAAATAAAATTACCTCGAAACCAATATCATTGTTTGTTCTCAATATATTCGAAAAAAAACCACTTTTTCAAACATTTTCAGTAACTTTTGCTATTTAAAAAAAAAAAACTGTACGTTAGTACCTATTATATTTTTACCAATTGTTTATCATTTTCTTGAGATATTCGAATCTAAGGAAACTTGACTTTTTTTAAATTGCTTTAGTAAAAAAAATCCTCATTGAATATTTTTGAAAGTCCTTTCTGCATGTATTGAAGCTTCTATCTATAAAACAAAATTTATTCGAAGTCAATATCTTCATTCATTCTTGAGATATGGTGAGTGAAAAAAAAGCGAATGAAGGTATGAACGTACGCACAGACACAAAAATCTCTCTAAAAATGATGGATCAAAACGTGAAAATATGTCAAAATTTTTGATTCAACAAATCGGACCAATTACTAACTTCCAAAGGGAAGTAAATAAAACTAAAAAAAAATAATTAACAAAATAAAAAATATCCCAACGAATCTCACAAGCATCCTATTCTACTACCTACTTTAGTACCTACATACTAACCAAACATATCCCTTAAGCATCTTATCCTACTACCTACTAAATTAATAACTAAATATGAAAAAATAAGTCTGTCGAGCAGCAGAGCGGACCTCCCCCCATCGAAGCATCCTTATGACTGAATATGAATAAATAAACACATAAACAGTGAACAAGCAACACGAACATTGAACGAGTGAACATGAATACTGAACTTGAATGAAAAGTCTTTTTCTTTAGTAATTCACTCACAGAGAGACAAACAAATCAAAGAGCATAATGAACAGAGATAGAAAGACATTTTGAATGAACTATGGCACTATGGGAAATATTTGTGTTCTTCTTCTTTGAGATGATTCTCCGCAAACAAACTTGCAAATCGACGATGACGATGACTATAGGAATATTGATTGAATATTAGTACCACTTTTTAATCAAATTGTATTTTAGATTTGTGAGGCTTATAAAGAACGTACAGCTACGTATGATATATCAAATTAATTGTCAATTATTGAAGGTGCGAATAAAAAAAAATAAATTGTATAGGTGCACAGACCAAAGAGTTATTAGGTAGTATGTTAATGAACAGTAATATGTAATTATGTCATCTCAGATGCTTTTAAATATTTATATATATTTATATATATATTATAAAATGACCAGAGTAACGCCGTAAGTAAAGAGAAGAGACGATCTTTCAAGTATAATGGCTTTATTACAACTAACTTCTTAGATTGTACATTGTACAGATAAGTACTAACATATTGAGCATGAATGTTACGTTACATAAAACTGTGCAATCATTCGATTGATAGCATATTATATATTCTTTTATATAATAGTAATTGGTATAAAATAAATAAGCGAATATGCAAGTGCACGGATCTAGGAGATAAACTCGATTTTGCATTTAGAATAATTTCTATGGTCATGCAATATGACCCTTACAGATCGACCATCCTGACAACTAATCGTCCTCGATTTAGAGCATGCACATGCATTTGCTTTTACATTTCTTTTTAAAGAGTTTCATACAAGAAAATAATAATTTTAAAAGAGAGAACATTACGTACATTATTGTGTTTGTATGAACATATTCATTTTGTTTTACGAATTGTATACAAGAAAATAAGATATATACGTACATATAAATATATTCAGAAATAAGAATACGACAATATTTTAAAATACATGAAAAGTATATTATTTACATAATACTCGTAAGTATCTAATAATTTGAAATTTGAAACAAAAATATAACATTTTAAATGAGTGAAAGTCTGAAATCGTCTGTATACAGAAATATATGTATCTATTAATATATGTGTATAATATGAAGAATTTAAAATTGTTTATAGGGCTTCATATTTTCTGGGGAGGCTACTCCTTCGTACGGAATTCTTGAAATTTGAAGATTTTCTAAGTCTTTTATAATGTATCTATCATTGCTCAAACATTTTACAATTTGGTATGGTCCTTTATATTTGGGAATTAGCTTTTTGTTTACACCAGGAGTGTTAAAAACGTTTTTTAACATGACATAGTCACCATCCTTGTAAGGGTATGGGGTTTTATGTCGTTTATCAAAGTATTCCTTATTAACCTGCTGACTGCGAATAATTTTCTTTTGGGCTTCTTGTCTGACCAACTCTAAGTTTCTTGGCTCTTCTGCGGCGACATTACTGTTTTCTAAATGATCTCGGATTTTGTCACAAACTACACCCCTTTCAGGAACACCAAATAAAAGTACACTGGGACTAGAGCCGGTACTCTTGTTTTCAACATTGTTTAAAGCATATTCAATTTTACCTAGAAATTTTGTCCATTCTCTTGGCTCCACCTCACTCTCTTTTGCTAACATGGGGGTTATACTTCTATTTATCCGCTCCACTTGACCATTAGATTGAGGTGAGCTTGTGGCTATTTTAATGTGCTGTATATTGTAGCAACTGCAAAAACTAGAAAATTCCTCGGATGTGAAACAGCTTCCTCTGTCAGAAACTATTCGCGTAGGCTTGCTATAATTAGCAAAATATGTTTCCAAACACTTCAGAACTTCTTTAGTGCTAGTACTTTTTACAGCATAAAGTTTTGTAAATTTGGTAAATCCATCAACGACGAGAAATATGTATTTTTTAAGGTTCCGAACTGATGAAGGTAAAGTTGAAAATTCGATATCTCAAAAACGGGTTGACAATTTAAATAAATACTTATGCCTACCGTAAATTTTCCTTTAAAATGTGTTAAGAATCTGGTGATTTTATTATTAATTAATTGTTTTTTTTTTTTTTAAAACCGCTCCAACGATTTTAAATATTTTGTTTTCATATAATCATATTCAATAAAGACTTAAGAAGATGTTCTTTTTCTTATTTAAAATTCGCAAAGAAGTTATTTTAGCTCATTTAAATATCGTATTTCATGCTTTTAAACATTTTTCTCTTATAATTTCCATGTCTTAACATATGGGTGATTCTCTGTTAAAAGCTTCTTTTTGGCATCGAAAATGTCTCCTACCTAAATTTGAGACAAAAAAAAATTATGCAGACCTGATGTCTGTTATAAATTATTTATTAACTGATAATTTAAAAAGCGTTTTTTTTAGGATTTTTTTCTTGCTACGGAAACGACGCCTTTGTTACGGAAATGACGATCTAGTACTGAAATGACATTTTCTACAATTATAAATAAAATAACAGATTTTTATCTGTGCTAAAGTTAATAAGTATGAATTCCCAAAACCAATTAAATATAAGATTTTGTATCTTGTTTCTATATAAAATAATAGTACCTGTATGGTTTTTTGAATACGAGACAAAAATCCATAATTTTTTTTTTTAAATTCAATCAATTGTTCAAACAAGTAAATTTAAATAAGTTCGATAACAGAGTTTCTGGGAATGTGCCGACTTGAATTTATTAATTTTAAACAATTTTAAGTATCGAAAATATTAAAGTAACGAATAATGTAAAAAGACGCAGGAATTGAGTTCATAAAAAAAAAACAAAACATTGAAAGTTTTTTGCAAAAATGGAGGCCAAGATCAAGCCACTAGTCGAGCATCAAACTTGGTGTAACCATCTTATTGGAAAACAAAGATCAAAGTGCTTTTTTTTTGAGTGACACAAGAAGTCGAGGAAAGATGACTGAGTGCGATAATTCAAAAACCTTTCGAGTTTCCGACAGCAAGAAACTTAAGACGGATGATAGCGTACATGATTTTGTGATTTTATCAGTTTTCATGGCAGTCATAAATGATGGCAGCCACCAAAAATAGATAACCGATGAGTAGTAGGTGTATTTTCTTTAGAAAATATCTTAAGAGTTTTTCAACTTCCTCATGCTGAAAACACCCCCAGACCTGACCAGCATAGCACATTATTGTTCTCACTACCGCTTCAAAAAGCATATTGCACAGTGTGCAGTAAAAATGTACATAACACTGCAGAAAGCCGTCTGCGCAGCCGCAGGTAAATATAGAAACGTATTAGATAAACCATAAAATCATATTATTCATTGACCATAAGCCTTAACATCAAATTAGGAAAGGAATGCCTGCAAATCATTCCAATCACCTGCGGCATCTGAATCCGGTGATGTGTCTATGATTGTTTTTATTGATGACAGTGATCTAAGCTCTAGCTCCGGCATTCAAAACTCTGAGACGGTAATAAAAATTGTGTTTTCGTATAAAATTTATAACTCACAAATGTTAATTGTTAGATGTCTATCTCTTTTACAAACGATGTTGACAACAATAATGTTTATGTTTTAAATAGCTGTGTAAGTATTTTTATTTTACTAAAATCGATCAAATTGAATCTGACGCATTCTCTGTAGGAAGTAGCCGACAAAACCGACCCATCGAACAGTTGTTCAACTCATGCTCCAACAACTCTTACCTATACTGATTCAAGCGAAATTCAATCACAAGTTGCGACTACAGCAAGCTCATCATTTTCATTGAGTTCCAACAGTTGCAGTTCCTCATCATTGTCGTTGGGCCCACCCCAACTCTCAAGAAGAACATACAACGATCGAAACGTTGTCCAACCCCATCAAACTTTGTTTCTAAATTTTTGAACCGATTGACGGAAAGAGAGGAAGACAAGTTGAATGAAACTTTAGTTTTTGGAAGCAACATTCCGGATTTGCTCCGGATATCTCGATATCCGAAATATCCGGATACTTACAAGCACTAGTTTAAAGGTTAATGTGTCATGATATTAAATATCAGTGTCTTGCAGTTTTTTTTCAGGCTTTGAGAGGGGTGGGGATCTATTTTATTGTCTGGGCTATAATGACTTTAATTTCTTAAACAAAAAATAATATGATGTTCAGTCATTTTGCAAAAGCGTAAACATCTCATTCATGACGGTCCGATAAATAGAACTCAAGGTGTTACAGTTTCATCTGAAGCTTATCATCCCTTTTTTGAAGATTTTAAACATAACAAAAAATCAACATAATAAAGTCTCCAAAACAAAAATGCGGATTAGGTTTGCTTAAGCAACTAATATCAAGGGTTCTATATTGGCCGTATCATCAACGTAAAACTCTTCAGGCTTAGAGAAAATGACAGAACATCGTTTCCAATTTTTTAAAAAGTGAATTAAAGTGTCAATATCCCTAATACATAAATAAGAAATCAAGCTGGTTTTAACCCCCCACCCCTCCTAAGGGCTGAGAAAAAAAAAACTGCCAAATACTCAGATTTTAGTTATACATCCACTCTGTACTATAAAGATGTAAGTAGATACTATTATGATTATTCGACAGGTAAAAATAAAACTGGCGACATTTTCAACAATTAAAATAAATTTAATACTCTCTTTGTTTTTCCACAAATCAAATTATTTTGATGAACCTGGTCATCAGTGAAAAATTTGTGCTCATGTATCCGTGCAGAACGCAAACACTTAAAACAATATCAATCTCATTATTATAAGCTTCAGGGCAAAGTATGTTATTAAAATTATGTAAGGGCCACCATCATTGCTCCAAAAAAAGAAGAACAGAGTAAGTAAACAAGGATTTTCATTTATGTACATCGCGAACAGTACCCTTAGGATTATTGCTCGAACCAAAGTTTCTAACGTGTATTCTCTTCCGTCACCGTAATAGTCCGCGTGCTACGAAACAACAACAACATCAACAACAAGCAAAGGTAAATCCTTTGAAGAGGTAGTCAAGTCGGCGGCGGCAGCAGCAAATACTTTTCACTTCGCAGCCGGATATCAATGTACCAATCTACCTGTGAAATATTTTCCGTAAACAAAGAGAATTTTTGAAATTATATTTTCCAAATGAACACAGGAAAAGTAGAGCGAACCGGTGCCGAGAAGCATTGTGCGGAAGCGGAGGATTGTACCTTTACCTTTCTGTTTCTTGCCAAACAAAGCGTAAAGTACTGAAGTGCGCTGGCCGTGAAAGTCCCATGGAAATATTAAATTCTTATTATTGTGCCATCATTTCGCCCTCTTATGAACAGCATCATCATCATCATCTTTTCGTGTGGAATAGTCTACTAACATCTGAGATTCAGTCGTTCGTTTCAGTCGAAAAGGGACGAAGAGCTTCGAGTCGACTACTGGAAAACAATCACTGTGCACCTTTTTTTGCGGTGGTGAGCTCTATAATTGGATCGGGGTTGGGGATGGGATGTTCAACTGCATTATCGTTATTAATAAAATGTTGATTATTATTTCTTTCGACCCTCTGTAGAAGACCGTTGCCAGTTTTCGCATGAAGAACTTTTCAAAATTTATTATAAACAGAGAAATACAAAAAAGAAATGGAGAAATTCAAATCAAAATCAGTTTGCTTCGTTGAACTTGACAAAAGAAGGCACGTGTTTGCTGGAGAAATAAAAATATGTTTTTATCTAAGTACTTAAGGAAGGAAGGAAGACAGGCAAATCTAATGGCACAGAAGGTATGTTATAAACTATTGTTAGGGTGCCGTAACCTGTATATATAAGCTGGGAAAGGTATTTCAAAGTTTATTTTTTATTTTTATTCCAAATGCTCAAATTGAAATCCTTATTTTGTCAAATTCAACCCTAAGTAATGGTGAAATAGTTTTGAAATATTTATCCTTATAAAATGACGAGGGATTAAAATCATTGTGATATGTTTGTTACCAGTTTAGATACCTGAAGCTTTCGGGATTGAAATATTGAATTTAGAAAGAAATATAGCTTTCATATAAAAGAATAAGACCCCAGGTAGGGCTTCCGAATGTCAGGATTTTGCCTTAAGCGTCAGGCTTAACGTGTCTGCCCTAGACACAGCTCAACAGTTTTGCTATTGCAGCCTTTTTCATTCTTTATAAATCACTTCCGCGGACAAAAAAAAAGAGAAGAAGAATATATCACCTTGACCAGTAGGAACTCCATAGAACCTGATACGAGGCTTATGTAGAATTCCTAGGGACTGCATCTAGTGACGCAGTGTGAAATTAACTTATAGTGTCGATTGTTGTGAAAAAATACTTCTCATTCCGTTGTAGAATGTTGTAGTTTCTAAGTCAAAATACTCTGCCCTGGTCCCCACGAGGTGACAAGAATCCATTTTCGTTTGTCAAAAATCAAGCTATTCCTACAAATTAGCGTTTCGTCCGGTGATCTCACTTGGACTCATCAGTATCAGAGACATAGTAAACTAAGACGTTTATGGTTTTTTATTGTAAAAATCAATAAATGGGTCATTGAAGATAGGAGAACCGCGGTGTGCTATTAAATTAGAGGCTGCATTTTGGAGAAGGGAAGGGGTGCAAAAGCACCCTCCTTTGTTTTTGCGTATATGTAGCGCGAGAAGAAAGCAAAATTTCGAGATTATGTTCAAATTTTTTTTTTGTAGACAGTAAAATTTACCTTCGAAATAGATAATTAAAAAATTGCAAATGTTTTAGTTACCAAAATGTGAAAAGTCACGTTTTTGTTTTTTTTCTTTTTACTTATTTGGCAATAACTTTTTGACCTGCAAAGATAGGTACCGGCATTGTTCTAAATAAAAGAAAGATTACTTAATTTTTTAGAATGACATACTCAGAAAAAATTTATCATACAAAACGAGGGAGAAACCGTTGCTCAAACTAAGCTAAATTTATATAGAAAAAAATCAATTTTTTCGAAGTTTAGGGGTTGCCATCTATTTTTTTTTCAAAATTTAAATTAATTGCCAAAAATCAACAAAATTACTCTTGCAAACCAAGTTTTGAACATAATGTTAGCTAATTACACCTTCTTGGACTTACAAAAAAAAATATGTGGCCTGATGAGTTTTATTTTCTAAACTGGAATTTTGTAAAATAGATGCTTTTAAAACTTTGAGCCTAAAGCAGGTATTTTACAAAATTCCAGTTTCCAAATTTGCAGCATTTTTTTTTTTCATGTTGAAGAAGGTATATTTAGCTAAGATAATATGTTCAAAACCTGGTTTTTAAGAGGATGTAGGTTGATTCCCTGGCAATTATTTTAAATTTTGAAAAATTGGATGGCAACCCTTAAAATGAGAAATAATTGAAATTCTTCGTATTTCGTATTTCATGCTTTTAAACATATTTCTCTCCTAATTTCCATGGGTGTATATACAATTTCTTTTAAACCCGCAGTCTCTTGAGTCTTGAACATAAAAGAAATTACGTGCGACCCAGTCGTACACAGTACATATAGGTATTGCATATGAAAACTATCAACAAATATTTTATAAATTAAAAATGAAATGAATCTACAATGAAGTACTTGGAAGAAACCAGCAAGAACACTCTCGCTATCATCGTTTTCATCCTTTTTTAATTTCCTTTTGTGATGATAATTTTGTACCTTATAAAGGGTTTTTCAACAGGGACGCTACAAAAGTAGAGCGACAGGGACAGCAAACGACGCCATATTTCTTGCCGCTCTTTTGACATTTCTCTTCAGTAAGGCTTGTCATTTCATGATGGAAAGATATACGAGCCAACAACGAGTCAAAATTATTAAAATTTACTACCGAAATTCGGAGTCAGTGGCCTCAACGTTCTGAGCGCTACGTCCAATTTAAGGTCGTCATAATCGTCCTAGCAGATCAACAATTGAGCGTCTAGTGGAAAAATTTGAATCCACAGGCATAGTACTAAATGTTTCCGTGCCAGTGAGACGAAGAAGTGCCCGTAGTGTCGAGAATATTGCTGCCGCTGAGGCTTCAGTCCAAATGTGTCTCTCACACGTCGTTCTCAAGCGTTGGGCATCTCTGTGACGTCGTTGTAGCGAATTTTGTGAAAAGATCTTAGCCTACATCCTTACAAGATTAAATTGACGCAAGAACTGAAGCCGCTTGACCACCAGAAGCGTCGTATGTTCGTGAATTGGGCTGAGCAACAACTTGAAAATGATTCGGATTTTCATCGAAAAATCATCTTCAGCGATGAGGCTCATTTCTGGCTGAATGGCTTCGTCAATAAACAAAATATGCAGCAATCCACACTTACTCCATGAGTCATCATTGCATCCCGAAAAAGTTACGGTTTGGTGTGGTTTATGGGCCGGCGGCTTCATTGGGCCGTACTTCTTCCGTGTTGATCAAGACCGGCACGTTACTGTGAATGGGGATCGCTACCGTTCAATGATAACCGAATATTTTTGGTCCCAATTGGATGATATGGACTTGGAGGACATGTGGTTCCAACAGGACGGCGACAATCAATTTATTGGAAGCCAAGTTTGGAGAACGTGTTATCTAACGAAATGGTCCAGTGACTTAGCCGCCTCGGTCGTGCGATTTGATGCCGTTAGACTATTTCCTTGGGAGCTACGTCAAGTCTATGGTATATGCCAACAAGCCAGCGACGATTGATGAACTTCGTACGAATATCGAACGTGAAATTACAGCAGTATCGGCCGATTTATGCTTGTAAGCCGTTGAAAATTGGGTTTAGCGTCTGGACTTCTGCACGCGTGCCCGTGGTGGTCATCCAAAAGAAATCGAGTTCCATACATAATGGCATCGAACGTACTTTCACAGGAATAAAGAATTTCATTGATATCCAAAACCGTTTTTCTTATTAATAAAAAACTTTTGTAGCGCTCTTATTGAAAAACCCGATACATATCTACATATTATCACAAATAAAAATTAAAGACAAAAATTTTGTTCTTTGCTTCAACAATTTTCGTTGGTTAAAAACAGTCAAATTATCTTAATTCTTTATACATTAATGCAAGAATTCGTAGAACAAAAATTAAATTTTCAAACTTAAATTTTTTCAAAAAATTTTTAAAATTAAAATTTTAAATTCTTAGTCTTAAATGGTGTAAATTTTGTTAGTAAATTTTGCATTTTATTTTGTTCGTTTTTGGCGTTAAGCGTTATTTTGTCATTGTTAACTATTTTTGTATTTAACTTTATATTTTGTATTTAATTAGTTTAGTTCATAAAGGGTGATTTTTTAGCTGGTTTGGTTTTGGCAACACTGGTTTTGACAGCTGACGTGTGTTTAGTACCTTGTGTCACTGTCAAACAGCTTCAGTTTGGTTTGCAATTTAACCATGGATCGTCTTACAAATGAACAACGCTTGCAAATTATTGAATTTTACTATCAAAATTCGTGCTCGGTTCGAAATGTTCAAAATGTTGGAAATTGTGTTCAGCGATGAGGCTCATTTTTGGTTGAATGGGTACGTAAATAAGCATAATTGCCGCATTTGGAGTGAAGATCAGCCAGAAGCATTGCAACAGCTACCAATGCATCCCGAAAAAGCCACTGTTTGGTGCGGTTTATGGGCCGGCGGCATTATTGGGCCATATTTCTTCAAAGATGATGCGAATCGCAGCGTTACTGTCAATGGTGAACGCTACCGAGCGATGATAACAAACTTTTTTTTGCCCGAAATGGAAGTTCTTGACTTGCATGATATGTGGTTTCAACAAGACGGTGCCACATGCCACACAGCACGCGAAACAAGGCGCAATTGCGAGGCGAGTTTGGTGAACAGTTAATTTCACGTTTCGGGCCGGTCAATTGGCCGCCTAGATCATGCGATTTGACACCATTAGATTATTTTTTGTGGGGGTATGTCAAAGCTAATGTCTATAGGGACAAGCCCGCTTCGATTGACGCACTGGAAGCCAACATCCATGCATTCATTCGTGAGATACCGGCCGATATGTGTGAAAGAGTATGCCAAAATTGGACTCAGCGGATGGGCTACCTGAGACGCAGCCGCGGTCAACATTTGCATGAAATTATCTTTAAACATTAAATTGCAAGGTTCAAACTATCGATTCAAATAAATATTTCATTCATTTTTTCGAATTTTGTGTGCTTTTTTTTTTAAAAAGTTCTGAACCTCTTAAAAAATCACCCGTTATTTTGAAAAATGGAAACGAAACCATTTTTAACATTCTCATGGGCAAATTAGGATGATTTTATAGTTAGCACAAAAACAATATGCAAATGTAATAATTTCCTGTTTTTGGCCCTAAATAGCCCAATATAACTGTTTATAAATATATAAATACATGAATTACATATACCTACTTCCCATATACACAATTTGTTCATATAGAGTATTCGTACACACAAATAATGTAGCCCAACAAAAATACACCCATTTAGTTACACTAAACCGGCACTTCATTTGGCACCCTTAAACACACTTTCAACGCACTTCCATCCGTTTGCTCACTTCTTGATGAGCTTTCAAAAGGGTAACCCTTGTCAAATCAAGAGTATTTACAATGACATCACTAATAACATAACTCAACTAAACATGTGTTTATTCACCTTGAACAAGTTGTGCGTCTTGCAAACATGCTCAAATTAATTAAACAAGTAACTCAAAGTGGCAGAAGATGACGCACCACCAGTATAAATAAATAAGGACCTTCTTCCCTTTCTGATTGTCTGCCAGCAGCCAGAGAAACAAAAAAAGTGTTGGAAATAATGAAAATAGTTTCTGATGGCAAAAAATGCCCACCCTTATATACATACGACCTAGCTGCTTACCTACCCCCATGAAAGAATGTTTAAAAAAAAAATATTAGTTAAATGTTTGCCTTATGTTTCGATAAACATAAAGACAAGCACGCCCGCCAAAGGTCAGGAAAAGTTATTGCTTTAATTGTAATGAAAAATTCCTTCGATAAATTGTTTCTTATACTTTGGATTTTTCAATATTGCAAAATGAAAGGTAAATAACGAATAACGAAGAGGAGTATAGGTAGCCCTGAGTCCTGATGGGTAGGTATGATGCTATGCGCGGAATTGAGTTCAAGTTTGTTTTTTTATTTTTCTTACTACAGCCCCGTGTCTGAAGAGGGTTGGCAATCGAATTCAAATGCAAAGGGGGATTAACCCACTGAAGCGGTAAAATGACGAAAATATTTATTTGCCATCCCTTCTCCGATATATGTTTGCTGTTTTAGTATCTGCATCAGGGGGGGGATCAATTTCTATTTATTTTTTTTTTTATTTTCCCTGCAGTTGAGCATATCATTGGATAACAGTCAAAACCTCGTATGTGTATTTTATTGCCGGTTTTATTTAAGATTTCTCAAATTTAAATATCTACGAAGCTACGGACACAGAACCCTCTGAACCCAACCAATTGAGCTAAAAATTTCAGATAGTCTTCGGTTCGAAATGATGTTTGATCAAAATCGGCCCGAAAGATTACCAAAAACTGTTTTTTACTGGTAAAATGGGTATACAGTATTTTATAACATTATATATATTTTTTTCATTTTCATTATATATTTAAATTGGCTTTGTAAAATATTTAATTTTTTTAAAAATTTCGAATTTGAATAAACATACATACGTGATTTTGACTGTTCGATGACGATACTATAAAAGTTTATTTTTTTTTCTCAATTGAATGTTTGCGTTGAGATTTTCTAAACTCCAATGACGCAAAGAAAAGGGATAATAAATGAAGAACAGAGAAGAGCTCTGCCGATGTTTTGGAAGAGAAGGATTTAAATTGGAAAGTCCAAAGTCCGAAAGTGTATAGACATACGTACTTGTTCTTCGTTGAGTAAGTAATGAAAATAAAAAAAAACCCTTTTCATAAATTTATTCAGAATTGAAAGGACAGTAGTCTACCTGTAAAAATAATTGTGGAAGTTGCCGAGTTCATAAACAAAACAAAGCAAAAAAAACAATAATACA
The DNA here is from genome assembly GCA_946251815.1 of Dasysyrphus albostriatus. Lineage (NCBI taxonomy): Eukaryota > Metazoa > Arthropoda > Insecta > Diptera > Syrphidae > Dasysyrphus > Dasysyrphus albostriatus. Next base: position 66,865,083 of record OX276336.1, on the reverse strand, counting down.
ATCCCTTTTGAATAAGCCAACAGAGGCGTTGCAAGAAGTCACAGACTTCTTATTTACAGATTTTGTATTCATTTGTTATAACTTCCGGGCACAATTGAAGTTTTGTTAATGTTGTTTTTTTTTTCAAAGTACCTACCTATCCTATGTTCCTGACAGTTTTTGTTTGTTTTTTTGTGAACTTTTACCTGCCGTCAAATTAGCGCAGTGGCTGCATTTAATAAGTGTCCGAGAAATAGTTAAAAGGGATGGAAAGGACAAACTTGATGAAGGTTTCTTACCCAGAAGATGAAGAGGTAGGTACTTAAGTGAAAAAGTGGACGGCTACGAAAGGTAAGTATATAAAATAAATTTAGGGTGGACAAAGATTTTGTTGGTTTTTGTTGTATTTCACTTAGAAGTAAAAGTTAGACTTAACTAAAGTTGTCGGAAAAGTTTTTCAATGGGTAGGTAGGTACGATGATCCAATAGGATCAATGACTTGTAACAAGTGCAACATTAAACAACAAATTTTGTTAATTTTTTTGAAAAGTTTAATTTCAATTTTTGTAAGGAAGGCACAAATTGCGGAAAATGGAATTATACCTACCTACTAAAATCTCTAAGATATAAATATATAGATTAAAGTGTTTATAGGTGAAAGCTTGACAAATGTGAATTTTTCTTCAATAATTTTGTTAAGCTTAATCTTTTCACGTTCTCTGCTTGGATAGACGTTTAAAGTGTCCAAAAGGCATTTTTATTTTTTGAAGCTTAAAACTTTGTTAAATATAATAACAGACAGTTTGAAATGTTTAAATTAATAAACATTGTAAATTTCTCGGATTCTGGTAAGTTGAGTTAATGAGTTGATACCGATTTAAGTACTAGTCTTAGGATTAGTACTAGTACCAGAAGTAATGTAAATACTCTGTGAAAAAATAGGCCATTAAGATCTTGAACTTTTCTATAGTGTTTGTACGGAATATTTTTATTTCGAATAAATAATATTGTTTACTGTGGCGTATGTGGAACATATGAACACACATTTTTTTTATTGAAATTCTTCCTTCTTTAGTTGAAAGAATTGAGCTTAAAGAATGACCAAATAAAGTCATTTTTCGACTTTCATCAGTCTAAAAGCAGGTCTTGGAAAATTTCTTGTTGTGATTTTTAATCGACTAGCAATGGAGACATTTTATTTTTATAGAATTATTTTTATTTCAATCGAAGAACAAGAAAAGAAACAAAAATGATTTCGCTGAAAAACTGGGTCTTAAAGAAATATCTATAAATAGGGATGTGCTAAAGAGCGTTTTTCAATGAGCAGCGATCAATATATAAAATGAGCATCTTTAAATATAGCAGCTATTTAATAACTCTTTACTTAGCAGTTAACAAAGATTTAAGGAGGCTTTAGATTTGAAATCTTCTTCTTTTGACTGAGTTACTTTATGAAAGAATTTGATCTTTAGTTAAAAAAAGTAAAAAAAATCAGATTAAATAGTTTTTACATATTATAAAGTAACCACAGGGTTTTTGTGTTTGTCCTCGGGTTGAAACGGCTGTTTATTCAGTTAGGTATTATCGAACTGAACTGAACAACTGATATAAATTGCAGATAAATCTGAGCCAAATACTCTTCACCTGATCGGTTATCTCAAAAACTCTTAAAAAAGGTCTCAGAAATCAGAAATGTTTGCAGTTTTTATTCCTCCGGAAAGAGCTCATTTTAGGACAGTTTACCAATTGATCGAAATAAAATTTTTCTTCAATATATCAAGCCAAAAACTATCAAACTCCATTGAATGATGGCTACGCAATGTCGATGGATTAATAATTCTCTAAGAAATCGGAAATTTTGACAGTTTTTCTACTGCTCCGGAAAAAGTTCATTTTAGGGAAATTGTTTAACATTTGGATTAAAATACACTCTTTCCGTCAAAATATAATTGGCACTCATCTATCAATCTATGAAATGTTAAATTCCATTGGAGGATGGCTATGATGTCGATGGATTTAAAAAGCTCTGAAAAATAAGAAATTTTGAAAGTTTTATTTTACTGGTGTGAAAAGGGTATTTGATTGATATTTGGATCGAAATACACTATTCCCTTCAGTATAAAAGACGTCTCCTATCTATCCAGCCATGAGCTGTCAATTACAATTGAAAGATGGCTACGATATCAATAGATTCAAAAACCTCTTAGAAATCTGAAATGTTGATAGTTTTTGTATTGCTCCGAAAAAAGGTTAGTTCAGAGCATCTGCTAAGCATTTGAGCCAAAATACACCTTTTCTGTCAAAATATCGGTTGTCTCCTATCTATCAAGTCATGAATTGTCAAATTTTATTTAAGGATGGCAACGATGTCGATGAATTCAAAAACTTCTAAAAATTAAAAATATTGACAGCTTTTTTACTTCTCCGGAAAAAGGTAATTTTATGCCCATTGGTTGAGATTTGAATCAAAATACACTATTTCTGACAAAATATAGTTAATCGCCCGTCTATCAGGCTCTTTCCTGTCAAATTTCATTGAAGGATGGCTACGATGTTAATGGATTAAAAAACCTCTAAAAACAGTCTTTTTTCACCATAAATTCAACGAATGTTTCGCGTTGGTTTGGTATAGCCGTAAAAATAGGAGAATTTATGGGCATCCACGGCTCATCTGATCGTTGATCTTCTGATCGCTGCTCATCTGATCACTGCTCATCTTATCACTAGTAGCTATTGTAGCTTTAAGAGCTTTGACAATTGTTCACGTTTTTTAGTATTCTCTGTGATAAATTAAGTGTTCGTTTCGTTTCTTTTCTTGAAAGCAGAACAGCAAAAGGTTGAAATAGAACAAAGAAATGAATAAAGAATGATGAATTTTGTGCACTTAGCACTTCTTTGTGTTTGGTGGTTCATGACTGAGCAGTGAGAGCAGTTACACTGAAGAGCAATTGATACTGGGTTCCGTCTCTCTTGCAATAGCAGCTGCACTACTATTATAAATGCCCAAAATTAGACTATGCAATTTAAACTAACTTCCTGATTAAAATAAATTTCCAACACAAACATAGCTAAACCTTTTTATTTTATAAAATTTACATTACCTACTTACACCTAAACAATTAAATCAAATAACCTGCAATAAAATTTCTAAAATAGTCCACTTTAAACAAACAAAAATCTATAACTGACATGATCTCATTTAAAAAAAAAATCAAAATCAAAATCTATTTTAATTCTTTCCAATAACTTATGTTTACAACTTAAAAGTGTAAACAACCTAAGTGATCCATTAGTGTCGAAGATTCCTCGCCTCGCCTGGCATACGCGCGTATTTCCTCCCCTATTTATAGATTCTTCAAAAATGTAAGCAATAAAAACATTAATTAAAGACCACACTTTGTATCTTTCGTAAAATTCTGTCTAAATACCTTATTAACACAAACATTTTTATATCTTCGATCTGAGAGTTTGCTTGAAAATATAATTTTTTTGTTATGTTTTTAACTGTTAAAAAAAACTTCTTTTATATTTTTACAAGAATGCGTCTTGCACATATAGCTACCTAGTGAAGTTCTTCAAAAAGCTTTTCACTTGTTCATTTCATTGATGTGAGAACAGAATAATATACAACGCCTTGCAATCGAATTTGTAGTAACTCATCTTGGGGGAAATTAAATTTAATGATCGCACCTCATTCTGACGGTTTATTTTTCCTAATACTCTTGGGTTGTGCGTATATAATGATGCTCTGGTTTTCCAGTAGGTATAGCAAGTCAATGTTCTAAAGGAACATTCAAATCAAACAGAAAATAATGAGTCCAATCACTCAGCATATCCCGCTTGCAGAAGATCGAGTCTTCAAATATAAAAGAAAAGTCGTATTTGTACACTACACACTCCCCCTCAAACTCACAACACGCCTATACAGCTATTATTATGTGCGTCACAAATTCGGAAATAAATATATCTGCAGGCAATTTTCCTTTCATTTTAGCCACCTTGAGTCATAAACATTTTAAAAGAAAAGCCAATCGATGTCTGGGAGGGAAGAATTAATTTCCATCCGAATGCAACAGCCTTGATAGCTCATTCGTTCACACCTAATCACCACCGGGCAGATCAAAAAATTCGGCCAACTGTCGACAAATCAATTGCAGTATAAGATGGTCCTTCTGTTCTGAGAATATGGCGTCGAACTCAATAGAAGTTTGCCGCGCTACCACCACCTTCGTGCTCTGTCGTTGTCGACATCACTTAATCGTACGCCAACCAAATCGCATTCGCATCATCAAATGGAATTAAAGACGTGAGCCCGGTGAGCACCGATAAAAAATAAACTACAAAATGTTAGTAAACAATGAAAAGCAGTACCAAGAGATTAGCTCTATGGTGATGATGGTGTCGGCACACAGCCAGCTGCAGCTGAGGATCGAGTGGGGCCAGACCAGTGAATTAAAGGATCCAACTACTGCCGGCCACTGCCGCCACGAGAGCTCTCTAAACGAAATGTAAATATGCAATTTGCAAAAACAAAACAAACGCAGGACGAGTTCCAGGCCAGCACCAAGTGCCAAACAACCAACATAAACCATCGCTCACATTGCTATAGTGTTTTATTGCACTCAAAGTCGAAGCCGCTTCTGATGCTAGATGTAGCTGATAGAGCTGAAGTTGGGAACGCAGAGACGTATATGGAGTCTGGGTATAGGTGAACAAGTAGTATCTTTGTATCTCTGATGGCTAAGATGTATACTGATCGTCGCGGTCGACCTGTTGTGCCCGCACAGCGCACCTGCCTATTATAATAGATGGCACTGACTTCGCTTGGAAGACGAAGACGACGACGCAGACCGACGTTTGTATTATGATTGTGCCATCAACACAAATGATGTATGTTGTATCTGTTAACACTTATTCGGTGCTTTACACCGACTTTGTGCCGGCCAAAGAAACACAGTTCTACAAGCTCACAATAAGAAGCTGAGTTGTTGCCGTTGTTGCAGGTTGCAGCCAAATAAACGAATGTCAAGTGCCGCAGATACAATGCAAATTATTTGCAGATATATGTAGGTACATATGCAAGAGGAGGGCATATTGCCATTTGCCTTTGCCAGTTGGATGGTAGAGAGGAGTTGGGAATTAGCAGAAATCTCTGTAAATAGCAATTAAAGGACGACAAAGGACACCTCTTGCTATAAAAACAACTACGAGGACCACGTTGACGGTCGACGGCTCAACAAAACCCTTCTCAACAAAAAAGCACACTCCGTAGTCTCTCAGGACTTAGGATGGGGTTTAGGGTGGGCTCCACCTGCCTGCCTACTATATCTACGATTATTATGAATGAATGGGATAATGGTCTTTCGCCCTTACACTCACAATGACTTGAATTACATGACAAATAGAGAAGGGTAGCATTTGACTGGCTTGGCTCCTTTTTGTGTGTGTTATTGTGTTGAACCAGTGCCATTGCCATGTATGTACCTATGCTGGAGCTGTATAAGAGGTACTCGTGATCCCTAATATTCATACATATCTATCTACGTTTGTTTAATTCATGTATGTAATGTTGTTGTTTTTTTTTTTGGAGGGGCGAGATACACTCAACAGATACTCTCAATGGGCCATTTGTCTAAGGTGCTATAGCAATACATTTGAAATAATTTGGCAACATTTTGGGGATGCCATTATACATTTCATATACAATTACAGATATATGCGAGAGAGGACTGGGTGAATATTAAACATTAGAGGACATTAAACATTCATTTTATGTATAATTCATGTAAAAAGATTCATTAGAACTTGATATTGCCAAGAGGCGAGAAATAATGTGAACAAGCTTATGGAATTTTATCAGATATATGTGCTTGAAGTTCAAGTACCTGAAGCTAATGATCATAAAAAAAATTAGATATTTGACTTTGAAAATACGTTTTATAGCCAAAGTTAATGGCCGTATGGAATTATGTAGGTAAACATTATGTGAACCATATGCGATGGTTCCTATCAACACAATTGACTTCAGCTACAGGAAGACCTTACAATGCAATTACAAAAATTGGTAATTGATTTGTTTTCTTTTATTAGTTGTGTTCTATTATCTGCATGATCTGATCTTCAAAGCGTTAATAAAATTACAACTTGTAACCCTTTAATACAATGGGTGTAGGTAGAGCTTGAAGCAAAAGTGGAAGTTTTATTAACTTCTACTACACCATATATTATTTCTTTCTTTATTTACTGTTTTACATTGTGGCGATGTAAAATATTTTTGAACCTTTCCACAAGCTACAGCTTCATATTTGTGTTTAGTCAAGATATCTTGATCTTGAGCAAGCCAAGAATTTTCCACCAGAAATTTAAGCAAAAAGCTGCTATAAGGGCTTGAAATATGAGTTACACAAGCTCTTTACAAGGCTTGTAAATATAAGTTAAAAACGGCTTGTATAACCCCTTCCAAAGTTGTTTACTGAAAATGTTTAAAATAATAGCTGGTATAAGGCTCTCCTCGACAAATCATTGCAAGCAACTTGTATAAGGCTTGTTTGTAAAGGCCTTATACAAATTAAAATAATCAGTGAAGATCAACAAGTGTGTCTTATAAAATATTGCACTTATACAAAAATCAGATTAAAATAAATAAGAACGGTAAGTACCCATTGAACATCCTAAAACAGAAAAGAAGTGCTTACAGAAACATTGAACTTTTTAGCAAAACTTAAAAATGAATAACTCATGGCAAAAATTTAAAAGATCTGGAACAACAAATTGGCTTAGTGGTAGAGTGCTAGACTGGAAGGAATCGAGTTCAAATCCCAGGTAAAAAAAAACTTTTCTCATTTCTTATAATTATACTAGCATTTGGCATTTTGGAAGCTGACTGAGGAGAAAAAAATAAAATAAAAGGCTATACAAAACACAACATCAGAAAAATAAAATAAAAACCGATAAAAAAAATAATTTTTTTTTTAATTTCAGAATCAGCTTTGCTTAGAAAATTTTGTTCTCTTAATGGATTGATTAGGCAAAATAAATTTGGTTAAGGCCTTATATAAACGTCCAAGGCAAGCTAATGACAATAGCTGTCATTAAAAGGCTTTGGCGAGGCCTTATTTAAACATGCAGGGCAAGTTATTGGCAATAGCTGTCAAAATGGCTTTTGTAAGGCCTTATATTAACATCCAAGGCAAGCTATAGCTTGTTCAGCCAAGCTAATAGCAGTTCATAAAAAGCTATTTGCTGCTATAAGACCTGTCAACAAGAGTCTTATGGCAGTTAATTAGCTTGGGTAAATGCTTCTAAATAACTTGCATAAGGCCTTTTACTATTTCTATAGCAGTCTGAAAAAAGCTTGTATAGAACCTTATACAAGTTAAATTTTTAGTTAGCTCTCTATTTTTCTTTATCGTCCCCCACTTGGAGCATCTGGACTGGATAGAAAAAGATAGAAGCAACTTTGACGAAAAATGAATAGGAGAATAATTTGCTGTTAATTAGTGGTAAATTTAGAATATGTATGTCATTCCATGTTTTCTATTTTTTTGGGTGCTTTTTAACTTATCAAGTTAGCAAAGCAACTCCCGCTGATCAAAAAGTGGATAGATGTATAATTTGTCGTTAAGTAGTCATTAATTAGTTGTGATAGTTTCGAATTTGTCGTTCTATGTTTTCTATGTTTTCTTTTTAATAGTTGTAAAAACTTCTAAATTTTAATATATTAGTACTTAGTAATTTGCCGTTAATTAGTCATTATTTATTTGTGAAAAAAAATCAATTTTGTCATGCGATGTTATCTATGTGTTTTGTTTTAATTTTGTAAATTCATATAAAATCAGCAAAGAGCTCTGGAAAAGTTCTTAGAACCTATTAAATGGAAATATTTTAATTGAATAATAATTTGTCTTTTATGGGTCAGTGATTATATGTGAACATTTTATCATAGTCGTCGTCAATTGTTTTCTATGTATTTTGTTTTAGTTTCATAATTCATATAAAGTAACATTCGAAAAGGCTTTAAGCCAAATTCACATTATAATTTTGATATCTATTATATTCTTACATATAAGAAACAGTATATATATTTATAACATCGATATCTGATACGATTTCGATCCTCTCATTGTTTATTATGTAAAACTGTTTTATCGAAGCGAGTGTGTATCAGTATTGGCTCAGTAGAGTGGATTTGACTTTAAAATTGATTACATTTGCTTATTGCTTTATTAAGCTTTCTCTGGGTCGAATGAGGTTTTGTTGAAAAATACATAGAAAACATCGCACGATAAGTTGAGCGTGTCACAACTAATTAACGACTAAATAAAGGCAAATTATTAAATGATTAAATGTTATCTCAAGAAGTTTTTACCTTTTTTCGAGAAAAAAAAAACAAAGAGAGCATAGAACGATACATTTGAAATTGTCATAACTTACTAACGACTCAATAACAATTAATTATTTTGACATTAATCATTTGGTATGAATATTTTTCACAACTTTTTGAGGAAGCACTTTGTTAACTTGTGGTGAAGTTAAAAAAGAATGCAAAAAAGCATAGAAAAAATTGCACCACAGACTCAACACTGTCACAAATAATTCAAGACAAGTCACAGACAAATTATTAAGCCATAAACCATTCGGTAGTAGCAGTTCTTACCCCTTTTTTTGGTTATACTTTGCTTACTTGGTATAAAGCTAGCAAAGGACGCAAAAAAAAACATAGAAAACATTTCACGATTATATTAAATTTTTCACAGCTAATTAAAGACTTACTAACGGAAAACTACTAAGCCATACAACATTAAGTATAAGAAGCTCTTAGTGCTTTACGAGATTTGTTAAGTTAGAAAAGCACCAACAAAAACATAGAAAACATTGAACGTCAATTTCTAAATCGTCACAAGTAATGAACGGCAAATTATCCACCTAACCATTTATCATATCGGCCAAGTTGGTTTGCTAACTTGACAGTCATTGAAAACAAATAACCCACATAGAAAACAGTGCATGAAATAGTGATTTTTACACGACTAATTCATCATTCAGAACTAAAATATTAAAATTTTGAAGTTAAAACTACTTTTCAAAAGAAAAAAAAAACAGAACGACAAATTCGAAATTCTCACAACTAACTCACGACAAATTATGCATCTATACATTTTTCGATCCGTGAAAGTTGCTTTGATTACTTGAAATCAAGTTAGCATAGTACCCAAGAAAATTTAGTAAATACTGCACGATCAAATTTAATTTGTCACAACTAATTAATGACTAATTAACGGCACATGATTAAGCCATTAACCATCTGGTATAAGAAGTTTTTACAAATTTTCGACAGGGTGCTTTGCAACGAAATTTTAAGAAAAAAAAATGGTTTTATCGTTATTTCTCCTCTTTGCTGCCTGAGTACTTAAATGCCTCATATGCCACTTTTTCAGGGAACTGAGTTAATGATGCAGTTATCCTTTCGTTTGCTGCTGTTCCCGTTGTTCTATTTCTTTTATTAAGCAAGTTACAAAAACAATATTTGCCCTATAGACCACATATTTTTGGGTCTTCTTAGTACTCATCTGCCTCATACCAAAATTTACAAGTTCTATATCCATAAGAAATCTTAAGATTGTTTTTCATGGGTTTTGCTTTCGTATGGAAGAGGGTTCTATATCCATTTCTGACTTTTTTCATACTTTTATTTAAAAAAAAATTAACCTAACAGTTTTTGACTTCATTCCTTCAAACTACCACAAAGATATTTTTAAATAATGTATATAAAAATTCAAACATCATAATTCTTAAGAAGAAAGTAAAGAAATTATTTCTCAAACCTTAAAATTCGTTTTCCGTGGAATAATTTTTTTGGATATGGGGCATTTAAGTAGTCTCTCTTCATGAAAGAAAAGTTAGTTCTTAAAATATCCTAGAGATTATGAAAAAAAAAACTTTCAATACAGAGCGTCAGAAAAATTTTCTATTTAAAAATGATTTTCAAAATAAAATTTCTTGAACATTTTTCAAAATCCGAAAAACAAAATTTTTGAACATCAGACTCGGTTTTATTTAGCTGAGCCTGACTATAGTGAAACCAATTCACACCCACCACGGATTTCTTAATTCTTGGTATCTCGGAAACGACTCCAACGTGTTTTGCAACAATTTTATCAAACCCATTGATTTAATACCCACTTAACCGACAGAACCAATTTTTTGTTCATTAATTGCTTAACTGATATTAATGAAACTTTTCAAGCACACCCACGTCCTTTCAACTTGGATTTACATTCGGGAGACACCCCTGATTATATTCCATCAATAAAATCAGTTCCGTAATAAATTGCAGAAAATAAGTACCCGGCTCTTGGCCTTTTTTTCTGACTCCGATATCTTGAGAAATCACAATACTTGTTGGATTTATCTTTTTTCAGAAAAAAAATATCAACATTACTTATATATAACTCATAAACAGTGAGTACTATCGAAAACAACTTCAAAAGAAGTTTGTAACCTTCTATAGAAAACAGGGCAGTATAAGACGTCTGTGAAGTTAGCTGGACAATTTTAAGCTAGACCAATGGGACCACGGCAGGAATTTTCAGTTTTTTTTTTACATTTTTAATGCATTTCTATTCCGGGTTGAGCAGTTCACCAAATTTTCTTAAACCAGGCTAGCTATGAATCTGAAAAAAACAATCTGAATTTGCAGTTTAATTTGCATTTCAAGAAAAATTAAGGTCCAAATTTTTCACTGTCAACTTTAAAGTAAAATTGTTCAAAAAAAAACTGAGTTCAAATTTTAAAGTTCAAATTTAACAAAAAAAACAAAATTTCATTTTGGACTGTTTAATTTACTGTGAAGTTAACAGAACAGTTATTTTGCAGTTGTTATGCCCTTCAAGAAAAAAATCTGTTCAAATTTTGAAGTCCAAATTTGACAAAAAACTAACTTCACAAACGTCAGTATGAGCAACTATTCTTATCCTAGATCCCAACCAGGGTTTTACCTTTTTTTTGAGAAAAAGCAATGTTCTACAGAGCTTATTACAAAACTTAAGAAAAAGGTGGATGAAATCGGTAGACTCGTTCTCAAGTTATGGCGTGACCAAGAAAAATAGGGAGTCATTTTGCATAGATACATTTTTCGGATTAATTTGAACTTAGTTCCTACCTATTAAAAATAATTTTTGTGAACTGAAAAATGTACGTGTTTTCGCTTTTTGAAATTCCGAGATGGATAGGCATCAAAGGGCTATATATAGAAAAAAAATATTTCAGATATTTTTTTCAGATTTTTATTTCACCTCCTGGTCTCCTTATTTTCACTTCATGGTAATTATGGTACTAATTATCGGTGATTCTGAAAAAAACGCAAACAAAATCTGAGGGAATTGATTAGATTGAGATGAAAAAAAAAAATCGTAATGAAAGGGGGTCAGGGGGGAGGGGTAGTTTTTAAAAAATTTGGTTCAAAACTGAAAAAAATTATTTTAAAAAAAAATATAAACACTTACAATGCCACGCTTTTGCTTTTAAAGTTTCTATTATAAATATTTTAAGAAAAATAATTTTAAACTTAAAAAAGCATAATTTTTTTTTTAAATATTTAAGTTTGAAAATTATTTTTTTTTTTAAATATTTATAATTAAAACTTTATTTAGGAAAAATTAAAGCGTGGAATTGTAATTGTTCCCGTTTTGTTTAAATATTTTTTTTTATTTTGAGCCAAATTTCTAGAAAATTACCGCTCCCACCTGAGTGGAGAGAAATTTACCTGTCTGAATCTAATCTTTACATTCTGATTTTTGTTATAAGAATGATCCTTACCCCATAATTACTTCCTTAAAGTGAGACCAGGGGGGGCAGGACTATTAAGGACCACCCTAATGTACAATGTACATATAGAAGTAATATTATCATAAAACATATTCCAGCTTGTTCCACCTGAAACATTTGTTTGATCGAGAGGCATATTCAACTTGCAAGGAAACAGTGTATCTCTTGTCATGATAAATTTCCTATGATTCGGCAGCAAATTTATATTTCCATGGCAGTGGACCTAAAAACTTGCCACCTAAAATCACGCACACAGCAATGTTTGTGAGCATAATTCACTTAGGCTCTGGTTCTCACGAGCTGTCGCGCTGCCTGCCACCAAATTTATTTGTTCTAGTTCGAAAATTAATGAAGATTTATGATCAAATTATATTAGTCTAATTCTGTCGATTCTCTTAAAACCAACCATTCAAATTAATCATTAAACATTCAAAAGAGTAAAAATAATAAAAAATCATCTTAGCTTTCTATAAAGTTCTGTTTGTTTTCTTTTTTATTTATTCTTTTCTCCATAAGTGAATAACCCCTTAAAAAAAGGCCTATCAAACTGTCTTACAATATTTATTTCCATCCGTCCATAAATAGTCCAATTAAATGAAATACAAATCAACAGATTTAATGGAATTTTAAAATGCCATCACTAAGAGCCTGTTGTGACACTAGCAATTGGACATCTTCGACATTAAATACCAACCCAATCCCATTCGTTTTAAAAATCCATTATTCGTGTCAGCCCTCTGCCAACATACCCATTTGTTTTTGTATTTTTTTTGTTTCTAAAGTCGCTGGGGTTCTCGGCAAAATATCAACAAAATTTATGTGTGTAACTTAAATAGACAAAATATACATATTTGCGATTAATCATTTAATTTTATCAAACATTAAATAAGAAGATATCTAACAGAAGAAGGTTTTTGAGAATCTTAACAAACAATCAACAAATGTTATTAAAAAAAAAAAATACACACCAAGTCACAATTATATACAAAATGCATCTGGGCTAGATACTCTCGTGTGCGAAAAGGCCATTTTTTCACAAATCGTAAATTTTAAATGAAAAAATAAATACATAAATAAGAAAATACAACATTTCAGCGTTCGTAAATAAACAAAGCGCCGCAACAACTATACAAAACGAGATACAATACAATATTACAATCGTGAATTTATTTTCTTAAGCACGAACCAAGCAAACGGATGAATGCTCCTAGTCGAATTTATACTTGAAGCAGATGAATTATGAGCGCAGGCATTTTAAATTGGGTGTTTTCTTTTGCTTTTGGAGCAGAAAATGTGCCAGAGCAATGATTTCAAGTTTGTAGATCGTGCCAAAAAACTAATAAAACTGAAATTTTATAATTACTAATAGAATCAACAATGTTTAATTAATAATGAACAAGGCGCAAGAAGTTTATTATTTTTTTTTTTATAAATTGTAGATAATTAGCTTATTCCAAAGAAGTGTCTCTCTAAGTTTGAATTTAATGAAAACACAAACCATATGCAAATTATGCAGCCGTGGTTGCCAAATTTGTTGAACAAGTTAGTTTTAATTTTTTATTTTCTAAAATCTTTGAACGAAATTTGTAACTAGTGATCTTATCCTTCAAAAAGAATTTCACACATTTATGACGAAAAATAAAAGGTATTTAAATTTAGAAACAAGTAATTATTGGGCTAAGAACTGAAAAATATTATATTGAAATGGTTCAACATGAATTTTGTAATGAAATAAAGCACTTTCAGATACCTTAAAGAGTGTTTTAAAAGATTTTAGACACTTCAATTTAAAAAGGTTCAATCATACCCACAATTTCACTCATTTTCATTTTTTTTTTGCTCAGAATGTAGGCTGGTCGCCAGAGACAAACCAATTTTTCATAATGCAAAAAATATAACTACTAGCCTAGTACGCAGATTGAGCAAAGACAAATTTTATGTCTCCATATTTTTTCTCAAGACAAATTCTGAAGTTGTAGAGATAAAACAAAAGTCAAATGAGAGCAGTAGCGTAGCTAGAAATTTAAAAAATATAAGATTTCCTTTAATTCACAAATTTGAAAACTTTATATACAGAAAAGTCTGCAAAAAATTGATTTGCTGAGCAATTAGTTCATATTTGGATTAAAATGAACTTTTTCCATCAAAATACAGTTTTTCCCTCATCTATCAAGCTATAAGTTATCAAATTCCATTAAAGAATGGCTACGATATTGTTGGCTTAAAAAAACCTCTAAAAATTCCGATTTTTGAAGTTTTTTTATTTCTCCGGAAAAAGGTGATTTTAGGGCAATTGGCGGATATTTGAATCAAAATAAACTTTTTCTGTCAAATAGGTCTTTCTTTATCTGTGAAGCTATCAATTATAAAATTCTATTGAAGGATGGATGTGATGTCGATGGATAAAAAAACCCTGCCAAAATTAGAAATGTTCAGTGCTTTCTACTACTCCAGAAATCCACTTGATTTTTAATTTAGAGTAGAAGAAAATAATTTCCGAATCTGGTCTTTTTGTACCCTTTCCTATTAGCTACGCCACTGACTGATTTTAAACAGCTGTTATATTTTATTCTCAATTCTGATCTCATCATTTTCTTTATGCATTTTATATTTTATTTCAGTCGTGCATACTCAAAACTTCTTAATGATGGAAAGTATGAAACAGGGAGAAGATTTAAGTTTATAAAAAGCGAAATAAACATAAAATATCACAATTTGTCCGGAAAAATAATGTTTCGAGCATTCCTTTTCCGCGCAAAATGTAGTGGAGACTTACTGGCTGAATAGAATGGAGACGGAGCTGCAACTGGAATAGCTGTCAAAATGTTGAATACACACAAATCCAATAATACGAAACAGAACACGACGCAGCTGCAGACGCAGCTGGACAAATTGGCCAACTTTAAACTTTTGCATGCAGCATTTTTGACGTTTCAATATTGTGAGCGCAACCAAGTGTTTACATGGGGGTTGAAGAGAGTTTGAAACTCTTTTTAATCTCTGATAAAGACGTAAAGTAATTTTAGCTTGCATTTCATCACTATCCATGTTTATTTTTGTTTTAGTTTTAATTTTTGTGTTGAATTAAGTTCGCCCAGCTGAATTGAAAAGCCAAAAATGTCAGAAAGCTGTACAGCACATTGTGGGCGAGTAAACAAAATTACGTACATCATTTTTTGACAGCTATTTTAGTTGCAGCTCCAGCTCCAGTTACAGCACTCTATTCTGGTCAGGCAGTTACTTTTTGATTTTCATGTACAGCGGCTACAAAAGAAAAAAATCCGAGATAAAATTTGTACTGTGAAAAATTTTATATGGGATATAGATTTTGTCTCGATCTGCGTACTAGGCTTTAATGAAAAATGTTATGATTAGAAATGGAGCAACTGTAATTCGTATGGTTCAGTGGCCATTTTGGAAGATTCAGTTTAACCTTTATACATAAACAGCGTCTTATTGTAGGACAAAAGTTTTGAGGATTTCTAAACAGAAAATTCAAGTATCTTTTTGTAGTTTAATACATAAATGAGTGAGTAGAATAAAACTAACCTGAAACCAATATCATTGTTTGTTCTCAAGATATTTGAGACAAAAAAAAAAAAAAATCGACAATTTTTGGTAAACTTAAAAATAAAAAAATTTATTGAATATGTTCATAAATTTTATCAAATATTTGTTATTAGCTGTGTAGTGTATATAGAATAAAATTACTCCGAAGCCAATATTTGTTTTTAAAATATTCTAACCAAAAAAACTTTTTTCCAGACCTTTCAGCCGTTTTTTTTTTAATTTAAGAAAATGTTTTTTATACCGATTACTAATACCGTCAATATGCATAGAATAAAATCAACTCAACATATTCGTACTCGAGATATTTCAGAGAAAAGAAATTTAACAGCGTTTTTTTCTAAATTGCTATAGCTAAAAAAGCCGCTCATTGAATTTTTGTGCCCCTTCTGGACGTGTTGAAACTACTATCTATAAATCAAAATATAGTCTTAGTCGATATCTTTATTCATTCTTTAGATATGGTGAACGAAAAAAAGGAAAAAAATGCACGAACATACGAACGTACAAACGTACGAACATACTTACAAACATAGACATCTGTCTAAAAATGATGGATGGATGATATGTTAAAATTTTCGATTTGAAAAATCGGGCCAATGGGAAGTTACTAGCGTGGGACCACTCAGCCTCTTTTTTTGTATTTTTTAAACTTTAATACCTACTTGATTATTTGTTTTTGTTTTCTAACAAACATATCATTTTTCCAAATGAAAAATTGTAATATTATTGAGATTTTTAACAAGCTTCTCTTTTGAAAAATTGATTAGAATTGATTCAGCGCTTTTCGTAAACGTTGGAAATAAAAAAAGGCCCAATTGTTACTGTTTTTGGGAAAACTGTTTCCTAAACAAACGGTTGGATGTGTCTTTATTTGCACGCAGAACAAAATTTTTCAAAACTGTTTGGAGCCATTTTTAAAGAAAAATAGTATTGTGCAAGATTATGACCTATTTAAGGTCCTAGCAATAGTACACAAACCTAGGATAAATATGTATATTGCACAGGCTATCAAAATCTTAAATGTCAGAAACTTAAAATGGTTGTTCTAGTGTCTCTTAAATAACATGTTAGTCCCAATAATTAATAATGATACTGGGCAATATGAGGGCCGCTGAAAAAATTTAAATTTTAATTTGGTGGCGCAACAGCTTGTGGAGAACCAGGGCCTAGTGACTTACAACTCTCAACCATTCCTGTGTACGTGTTGATGGCAGGAATGAAGGGGACCTACACATTTTTGATGAGAAACTCTTATTCATGACAAGTTTACTCTTGGAGGATTTGTCAGTTACTCGCAAGAGGCGGTACCTCGGGAAAACATTTCTATTTTTAGGTGCCAGCGGCTGAGAATCGACCTTCGGGATGACAGTCCAACGCACTAACCATCATGCCACGAGATACTACAATGAGGGCCATTGTATCTCCTATAATTAGCACGAATTTTGATAGATGCCAGAACCGAATCAAAACTTAACTTAACTTTATGTTCAAGGAATTCAGTGCTTAAAGATTCTTGTGATTTAATCTATGTCAGCATAATAATACTTTGGCTGGTAAAGTGAAATGAATAAGAAAGAAGTGTTTAAAACCGTTTAGTCCCAAGTTTTAAAAAATCGACTAATTTGCTTTTGAAACATTTGAACATTCAATTTTAATTTGTATTAAAAACATATTCTTTGGGAGCTTTGGTATAAAATACTATTTAATATAAACCCTTGCCAAGAATCATCTGCACAGAAAATTTAATCGCAATCGCTTAAAATATCTTTTTCTCCAAAAACTAATTTTGTTAATTCGAAACAGATCCAGTTATTTTGAAATTAATTCTGCTATTTAAATGGAAAATGATTTTCTTCCGAATTGACAGTTGAAAAAAGTTTAGCGCAGTTTGCTCTTGTTCACTCGCACCTCCAGCGTCTCCATCCTTTAGCCTTTAGCATCTATTTGAAAATAAAAGTACCTACAAATAAAAACCTTTTTTGCAATTTCTTTGAATCACTGTCGTCAGCCTTAAGGTTTTGTTTCAAAACTTTCAATTCCATTAACTTCAAATTTAATTTGCAGTAAAATTCAACATTTGAACTTTGAAAATTGGTTTTCGTTTGTTAAAGTTTAACTGAAAAATATTCAACAAGCAGACCAGACTGATACCTACATAAAGTCAAAGTTTTTATATGGCTTGGAACCTTATTATATGTATTTAAATAAACTTCTCAAAAGAAGAAAAAGTTCATAAAACCCGCCATACCAAAATAGTAGTAGGAATAGAAAATAAAGAAATAGACTGCATAGTTTGATTCGAAACATATAAGGTTCAGTCCGATTTGCTCTAAACATATTCCTTTTTGGTGCAATATATATCTTATGCAGTGGATTTAAACTCCATTATTTAAGGGATATAAAAAAGAAAGTTAATTCAAACTTGGATTTTGCCTTCTGTTAAGAGATATATTTACATGCATATGTTTATGTGTATTCTAGCTAGTAATATTTTAAATTAAACCCCCAAAAGTTGTTTCAATGTAAAAATATAGAAGTTTTTATGTTTGTTTAAAGTTGTAAACCTCATTTTATCTACGAAATAGAAAAAGTACGAAGGTTTAAATGATTTTGTGTGTGCATACAGAATTGATGTTGACATTTATGTAACTATTTTCTAAAGAGCTTACAAGTGAATAGATGAACATTGAACAGTTTTTGGAACTAATGTGATAAATGATTTTCTATGTTTTACTATGACAAGTGAACCTGCAAATTTAGGATGACATTTTTAGTTGGCTTTTGGTGCGCAAAGTTTTTTAAAAAACGGAATGTACATTCAAATTGGTTTTCTGGTAGCAAAAATCAAATTTTTGTTTTATATGATATACGCATATACGTTTCGTAGCTGGCATATATGTAGGTCCAACAATTTTTTCTTTACATTTTCTCGGAAAAGGTTCTTAAAATGAAAATATACTTTTTGATTAAATTCTTAAACTATACCAAGCTCCAAAAAATAATATTAATGTTTTGGGTGAGGTAAGCCTCACAACAAAAACTATGTAATTAAGAGAGGAAGAGGCGAAAAAAATTATTTTTTTCCAAAAAAATTTGTCAGTTTTTCGGCAGTTATTTTTCACTGGAAAGAGATGTCAAAAATAATATTTTGACCAAGAATCTTAAAAGATATTCTTACCTACAAAACAAATCAACTCTCAATTGAACTCTAGTTCCAATACGAGTCGAAGAATTTGCATTTATATTTTTCAACACACTTTTTCAAA
The DNA here is from genome assembly GCA_946251815.1 of Dasysyrphus albostriatus. NCBI lineage: Eukaryota > Metazoa > Arthropoda > Insecta > Diptera > Syrphidae > Dasysyrphus > Dasysyrphus albostriatus. The sequence goes on along the minus strand of OX276336.1, from coordinate 66,846,442 downwards.
ATGGCGGACACCGCAACATCTCTTACCAGTCAGAGAGTCCTTACGTAAATCTAAAGCCTAGAACATACTTCGTGAAGTAAACGATCGCCAGTGGAGAAAGTGATTTTTTGACATTTCTCCCTGGTATTGACTTGCGAATGTGTTGCGAGCATTTGAAGTTTAATACCACAATACCTCATATGACTAGTAATCGAACTGCCAACTGTTTAACAAGAGTTCCCATACATTACCCATTACAAGTCGTATTAACATCAGATCAGGTGGCATAAGGGTTAACAATAATCTTATTGCAGATTTATAAAAACATAACTGCAAGTCACAATGAAATTCTTAACACACCATCAGACAGCCGATATATATTTTTTATTTTAATTTTGAATAGTTTTTGGTGAACAAAATGTACTAGATATTTTGTTCGTTTGTTCAGTGGGTAAGCTTACGCAATCATTACCAATTTTTATCATTGAATTTTGATTTCGTATTGTTTACGTTATTGTTTTTAAGAATTTATTTGGAATAAGAAAAAATAATGAACAACTTTAAAAAAACAGAACATTTTTTAAATTTTTGTATACAAAATAATTCATAATGAACACTGTCTTCAAATACAGAACTGTTCATTATAATAATGAACTGATGGTCACCGTAGCCATACTAGAATGACTTCCTTTTTGACGTTGCTAGCTTTCGTAGTATCAAATGCCGGCTTCACTGGACATGAGTCATGCTCGGACTATAAACCTGTCGAGAAAAAAACCTATGGAGGCAGAACAATCCATGTCTTGTCGATGACATGTCAAAGAAAACCAACTTTGCTTGGACGCCTAGAAAGAAAGGTTTTGAGTATTTTTGAAATTTAATTTTTACCGCTTTTTTGTAACATAGCTACCTAGTTTTTTTAAGTCAACGAGTGGAACCTCCACTATTTTGATCATTTTTAATATTTTGAACATTGAAACAGTTATGCCTATAAATGCCAAACGCATGTTGGGAAATAAAAATTAATATTTTGAAAAGTAAGTGTTGAATATTTACAACTTCGTTTTAATATAAATGCTAGCACATATCAATAACATTTTTATTTATGTAAAAATGTGGCACTTTCCCCTTTTTTGGTAGTTTCAAACTTGAAAAAAGTGCAGACGTCAAACGTGTGTTTGATGTTTAAGATTTTTAGAGCTCAAAAACAAGTATGCTCAGTAGGATGTCGATTTTGGAAAATTCGTTTTTAAATAGCAGGCATCCCCTAAATCAAAAGTTTATGTCCTACAAAAAAATATTTACTCAAAAAATCATAGAATAAAGTCTCCCCCAAACCAACGCGAATGCGGAGCGATTCGCAGTGAATCATTCACAATAGTACAAAATACGACAAATACACAACGCTAAACAACAACAAAAATTCCCCGTCGCCGCGAATTCGCGTTGGTTTGGGAGAGCCTTAATGACCGCGTTGCTTTGGGAGAGACTTAAAACGTCAATAAATTTAATATAGAATTTTTGTTTATAAAATTTTTGAATAAGGACTGTTAAAGGAAGACAAAAATTGAAAAAGTGCTCACATTCGTAATAGTTATACAAAAGAATTTATGATTTGGTAAGAGAATTTCATCTCCACTCCTCAAAATTTGACAGACTGCCAAAGAAAGCCCAGAAAGAACACGAACCAACTAAATATGTATATGTATTATTAATCATTGCGATTGCTTGTGCATGTGCATTAAAAGCTGTATGTTGTATTTTAAGCGATTAAAGAATCGCACGATTTCTTGCAATACCGATTTTTCAATCGCAGCTTTAATTTCAAATTCTTTTCAAAAATATGAAGATTTGTCCCTCTTGTCCAGAGGCGGCGTTAGACCAAAACAAGACGTGTGCCATATCAATTTGCAGGGCCCCTTGCGAAAAGAAGGCAAAGATTTTTTGCACTTAAAAATTTTATTTAAGTTATAGAACCTTGAAGGACTTGTTTCACAAGGCTAACCAAGCACTTTTTAATCTGTTGTTATTTTTCCCAGAATGATACAAAATTATAAGAAAGCTGTTTTTCAGTGTTTTCGTCTAGTAATTTTCGCCCAGTTCTTAACGGCGACTTATGAGAACAGCTCGAAAGGAATTTTGTGACTGTTTGGGTTTAAAGTAGCTATATTATACTCAAAACCATAAATAAAACCACTAATAAAGTGTCACGTTAGGAGTGACATTGAGAAAAAAAATTTCGGAATTAGCATGGAGATTTTTCTGGCGTGTATTAAATTTTGAAAAAAAAAAATGTCTGCGGAAATTGCATTTTCTATAAAATTAACCATAAAATCTTAGTTTTATGAGGGTAGACGTATTCCGTAAACGAAAGTACTATTTTTTCTCAGAGAAAAAAGGAGAATTTCTATAAGTTTTTTGGTGCCATTTTTTTGGAAATTTTTTTATAAACCTAGTTTCTGCTCCAGGTACCTGAAAATTATTTTTTTTCCAATCAAATCAACTTTAAACTTAATAAAGATAGACGATTAGTTCCAAGAAAAATAGCATTTTATGTTTGCTTTCGAAAGAAAGTAAAACTTAAACTTTGACTTTTTGAAACATCAAAAGTTTGTCTGTCGGGGTATTCGTCAAAGAATTCTTGTCTGCCTTTTTATATAAAAACCTGTGAGAGTGTTCAAATTGAATGGTATTCAATCAAAAGTTACACAAATGACATGACTAGGGTCCATTGATTCCCACTTTTGAACGTGTCTGCCACCACTTTTGAAGAAGCTGCCGTTTTGGTTTTCGCTATTAATGGATTCTTAAATTACCAACGTTTCCCAAATGACTTGACTTTTGCCTCATTTTTTCACACCTTTTTCTCAAATTTAAAATTTTCGTCGCGTGTTCATATAGCTTGAAAAGCGGTTCTTGGCTTAAAACCTAAAAAGCTATTCATTAATATTACTTGCAACATTACGCAAATGAATTTACTTTTTACATAAATGTCATTAGCTCTCGGACGTATTTGGTTAAATTTCGCAAATGTCGTTAGTTGTTATGCTTTGAAGCATGCTTAACGTCTTTTATTAAATTTTTCTTATAGTTCGTAGGGTTGGAAATCACTGCTCTCATCCACTCAGATGACTATGAGAAATAAAAGAAATACGAATTTAAAATTGGAATTTTGTTGAGCAGTGTAACGAAAGCTTCATATAAAAATTATTAACTTTAAAACACGAAGGCATTTTGAGGTCCCTGGGCCCCTGTGGAGCCGTGTACGTTGGCACACAAAGCACACGCCTTCCGCCACCTCTGCTCTTGTCTATAATTAAAAGCAGACAATGTTTTATGTGTATTGTCTGGTTCGAAATGACATTTATCTGTAGATACTTGAACAAAAGTTGAAATTGGTGAAGTTAGTGTGGCCGTGTTTTAAAGAAGTGCGAAGATTGAGATTTGCCTCATCTGCTTCATTGTGTTTGGCTTTTTGTTGGTGCTCTAGGCGTGGGCCTAGTTGGCCTTATAGCAAATCCAGGAGTATTTTATTTAATTACTTGAAAAAAAAATGAATGAATGAATACCTCAAACAGAAGACACTATTGTAGCCACGTTTGCTGATGATACTGCAATACTAGCAGTAGGCAAAACGAAAAGCGAAGCTACAATTAAATTACAAAATGCTCTTAATAATGTCAATATGTGGACAAAAGCATGGTGAATAGCGCTCAATGAACAAAAGTCAGCCCACGTGGACTTTACGAATAAAAAAATAAATAGATTACCCGTCTTTCTTAATACCGCTCGTGTTAAGCGCCCGTGACGCGAAATTTAAATGAAACCGCACGTAAAAAAGGAATGCGAAGAACTTAATAGTAAATTAAGAGATATGAACTGGTTACTCGGTAAATATTCAAAGCTTAGTATTGAAAATAAATTGATTTTATACCAACAGGTTCTTAAACCTGTTTGGACTTATGGTGTACAACTTTGGGGTTGTACCTGCAATACAAACTTAAATAACTTGCAAACGATTGACAATAAATTGCTTAGGTCATTTGTAAATGCTCCGTGGGATATAAGAAACGAAGATCTTCATAGGGATGTCGTGATTCCTACGGTCCGGGAGGAAATAAAAAGTTTCGCGGGAAAACATAGAAATCGACTATTAGAACACGCTAATTCAACGATTTTTGACATTCTTGACGAGTCGAATTTAGTACGCTGTCTGCGAAGAACAAAACCTTCCGACTTGGTGCGTGGAACAGAAAACCGCTTTTTAAAATCGTGGATTAAGCAGAAACTTTCATCGGAAAGTAACCTGCAACACGCTACATAGCTTCGTTAAAAATAAATTGCTAGATAAGTTTCAACTAAGTTGCAATCGCGAAGTAGAGGTTGTTTTAGGTTAGAAAGAATCTCACACTTCCATGAGCACGCGTTTTTCGGTCCTCATAGGGCCTGATATGCAGGTTTTGCACCTAACCATGGGGGAAAAATACAAAAAATAAAAATATTGAAATCGATGTGCGACACTAATGGATATCATCCTTTTAAGCCTTTCACAATCGAAATAGAGATGGCACCACAACAAAAATTGATCTTTTCAAAAATTTCAATAACTCTCATTATCAAAACGATGATGGCACCGCAATGGAAAAGTTTACTCCCTGATTCACCTCACAAAATCAGGTGAGTTGACTCGGATATTTGCACTTCCATCCGTTAGATTAGGTAATTATTATACGTATCTACATTAATAAACCTTTCTTTTTATCAACGAGTATGTTTAATAAGAAAGACATCAGAAAATTTCCAAATACGGGACAAATAACTAAACCCAGGACAAATTAAACGTCCTGGGTTTCTTAAAAAACAAAAAAACCGGGACAGGCCATAGAAATACGGGATGATCCCGTTAAACCCACGACGGATTGTCACCGTACCTATCGCCTATGTCGCAAGTAAAATAATCGCTTCTTAAAGAACGGTTTTTTTCTAAATGCAAAACTATCATAACCATCACATGTTAGATGCCACACAGCTAGTGAAACAATGGCTTTATTGCGTGGACAAATTCAAACACCTCTTGCCTTGAATGACCCCATAAGTTAGATAATTTAACTCACCTAGACCTACTTAAAGCAAAAATGCAGCTAAACCACTAACACTTTTATCATGAAAGATACACATAAATGTATGCCTTATCCCGCATGTAAAAATTAATAAAAATCACAATTTTCTTATCTTAGGCTTTAAATATATAAAGTCTAGACACGCGACAAAAGCTAATCTTTGATTAAATGTTTCGATCCATTAATTCAATCTCTTCCCTGTTCACCAATAATTATCCCATCCCGTATTCATTCAGATTTGCTGAATTATATATTGTTATGCTAATGCATCCAGTTTTTTTCTTTCTGGGTAAACGCCAAATCAATATACATATTTATGAATTAATATATCTAAAGGGTATTTTTTTTAGACGTGTGTTTTTCAATCTGGCAATACTTTATTAGAGTTGGTCTTTTTGACAGCTGTCACTTAAATTATGCTCAGTTTAGTTTGTCGTTTTATAATAAATAGACTTACTCCAGAACAAAGTTTGCAAATCGTGGCAATTTATTACCAAATTAATGGTTCGGTTCGGGCGACGCATCGCGAAATATTCAATTAATTGAAGCGAACTTTTGGTGAGCGCATTACCTCGCGTCGTGGGGTTATTTTTTGTGGGGTTATGTGAAGTCGCTTATGTACGCAGATGAACCCGAGACGATTGATGCCTTGGAAGAGAATATTCGGTGCCTCTCCAAAAGTTTTCTTCAATGAATTGAAGGTTTTGATCGATACGTTGCGTGAACCGAACCATTATTTTGGTAATGAATTTGTCGTGATTTGCAAAACTTGTTGAGGAGTAAGTCTTTTTCATTATAAAATGGCAAACCAAACTGAATATAAATCAAGTGACAGCTGTCAAAAAGACCAACTCCTAAAAAAGTATTGCCAGTTTGAAAACCACACGACAAAAAAAAAACACCCTTTATATAAAGTGAAAGTACGTTTCTCCATGGGTATTCCTACAAACATATATGTACAGAAGGTATGTATTGTATGAATTATTGTATATCCTAGGATTTCCATATTTAATTAAATAAAAAAAATGTTTTTGTTGCATTTGGCAAAATAATAAATGAATATATAAATATATATCTGTACCTACCTACAATACATCTTTTATGAAAATACCATACAATTTTGGGGATATTTCATCTTTCAGGGTCTGTCCCTTTGGGGATATGCGTTGTTTTATTTGATTTTCATTTTTTTGTGAATTTCCCTGTATTGGGATATTGGTTTATGAGGATTACGTAACCTAATGTATCAAACGAAAAATTCATATTCAGTGTCCAGGAAGAGTTCAACATCTAAAAATTGTAAACTTTGCAATCTCTTTGAACTTGCAAGTTAATCTTTATAAAAAGAAAACCCGACACGCTCTCGTCCCAATGATCAACAAGCAAAAGAACATCCCTAAAAACAATCGAACACAAACATTTCAAAGATACCTTTTCACGAATAATAAAAATATAAAAATATTTCCTCTACAAGTTTATATAAAAAAAAAATCATAACAAAAACAAAAAATGGAAAATACTCTGAATATTCCTCTGTAGTCCTTTTGCAATAATGTAGGGAAAGAAATGACAATCACCATGTGCAAGAACAAAACCAAGAGTCCAATTCATTGCAATTGAGTCGAGTGAAGCGTAATAAAATCATTAAGTAGGCATTCAGCGTATAATCACAGACCGATTGGGTGCGATTGAGGGAGCGTTATTTTATTGCCTTCATATGTCGAACAATATACACACACAAATATGTATATCCTTGTATGATGCACAAATATATACGGGAAAGCCCTGAAACCAAAAACACATCCCTCCATTAAGGGTAAATCCCATACATCCATGGTCATGGAAGCGTGAACTCCGGAACAGATTTACTCGAAATATTAGGTAGGTACGAAGTGTACACACAGAAAAAGGAGACGACGAAAGGAATTTCCACCCCCTTTTCGTCGAATATTATTCCCAACCATCCATATGGATATTAATTTATTAATTGTTCGTGTACCTACCCCGGTTTTAAGTACAAAGAGCAGCATAAATCTGACAGCTATGGTCGATTGGTCGATTGAACCCGACTCCCAATTCAAAAAAAAAAAAACATGTGTACTACAACAAGTCATATTTGTCATAACTAACTGTACTCATACAAAACAAAAAAACTTACCTTTACATTCATTGGCATCTCGGGATGTTGCCCTACCCCATGGCCTATCAAAATGGAACGGCTTGCAGCGCTCACAATCCCTGCCGGCTGTGCTGTGCCTGCAATCGCAAGTCAGTAATCCGTCACGATCCGTAATGCATTTGGAAGCATGTCCGTTGCATTTGCATCGTCCACCAACGGAGAAGTCCGACACGGCATAATGCTGTCCAACCATCGATGTGATGGCCATCGAAGTTGACACGGTAATTACTGGAGGATCGATGGCATTAGAGCCCAGGGAATCGTCTGTGTATTTGGTTCTGGATGCAGGAGCTGTCATGCCGTTGCTTTCCTGATTCACTTGCGCCTGCTGGAAGTGTTCCGAAGGCATCTGCAGACGATGGAAGATCACCCGAATATCGGTGGCAGTAACCCAGTCCTGGAGAACCGTTGATGAGTCGAAGTCCCTAGCAGAAGGACGTCCCTCCAAGGTGCTAAAGGCTATCCGAGTGCCTTGAGTGGACATTCCTTCGCCCAAGTGGCGGTGGGCGTCAGTGCATCTGGCTTCCTGTTCGTTTGACTTATTAATAGTTGCTCGATTTGGCCGTCCGTAGACTCTGCGACACTGCGAGCTATAAAACTGAAAGGGTTGCCAGGTCTTGCCGTAGTCGGAACTTTTGTAGATCGCGATCGAGTCAGGCTTTGGAGCTTTGGGGCAGAATTGCAAGCTGACATACGTCAGCTCGTACTTCTTGTTCAGTGACAAAGTGAGTGTTACATTATCTGGCGGTGAAACTATGCTTGTCGCTGGCATAACAGGCTCTGACCGCCAGCAGGTGACATTACTCGGATTATTTAGGTCAGTCATTGCCGAGGCGGGAAAACGTCGCTTCGAGTTCGAGTCATCACACAGATGACATTGAGTTTCATCGTTGCCCTGTGCAACATCACAATAGCGAACGGGACCATTTTGGCCACAGGTGCTGGAGGCGACAACAGGATTGCCATAAGCGGCATTCACAAAATCCGGAATACACTTGCTTGCTTTGTCTTCGTCATAGCACGGGTCCAGAGACGATTGTGAAGCAAACATCTTTAAATACGCGTCGGAAGGTATTGCCGAGCCTCTGATCGCCAACTGGACGATCAGCAGACACACACAAAACACCACTTTCATAATAGGGCAAGGATTTGAATTTCTTAAAATATAGCTACACAAATATTTGGTACACAAAGATTGCTTTCGGTTCAAATATCAGAATATCAGAATATCACCAACAAAAACCCGAACCCACTTAACTTGAACTTGATCTTGTGATCAACAATAACAATATCACTAGTTAAAATAATTGACACGATATTCTTGTATATCGATGGGCGTTTAATTCATATTTCCACTTGAATAATCGTGGATAGCCGTTGCACAGTTGGATGCACAATTTTTGTAACTATGCTTCCTTGCACAAAGATCGACGACGCAGTGTGCTGAGGAAGGAATCTGTTACCTGGGAATCCGTTTTTATGATCATCACGCCCGAGGATTAAATAAAATGATGAGTGACGGGCGAGGCGTCAACGAGTCTAACAAACTATCCGCAATTCGCTACCGCTACCGATATTAAAGCAAAGCAAAACAACGGCAAAAATAATACTCGTCCTACCTGCCGAAGCCGAAGGGTCTTCACGAACAGAACAAGAATTACGTACGCAATTTATACGAGATGAGAATAGTTGGGGAGACAATAAAATTTTATCAAGCGATACTCACGATACCACGACAGGGCTAGCCGGCTGTTCACAGTCAACTGATGCTGTTAAGACTCGTTCGCATTCATTCACCGTTCGTCGTTGTCGTCTGTTCCGTAATTGCACGTAGCGTAGAGTAGAATCCGTAGATACGTTTTAGCCGAATCGTGTTGCGCTAAAAATCGAAAGCAGACACCATGGTCCATGGGCTAATGGATGGATGCTGCTGTGCTGCTATAGTGCGGCGGTGGTGGTGTCGATGGTTGTGTCGCTGTCGGTGGTGGTTTTAGTTGGTCGAAATCTTGTTTCGGTGCAAAGATGCTGTGCAGCGCAAAGAAGTGTCTCGGCTAAAGCGAATGATTGTGTGGTGTAATGTGGTGTGGTGAGTTAAATTATTTTGGTTTATTCTCTGTTTTCCTTTTTTGCAGACAGTCGTGAGCTCTTAAATTTGTCATGTCAGATACTCTGAGAAGATTCAAATAGTGGAGACTTTTGAATTCAGGGAGATGTTGATGGATATAATGTTTGTAAACATGTTTGTCAGTGTTATTAACATTCTGTAAGAAAAAGCAACAATAAAAGGCAAACAAAATATACATTTTACAAATAAACTTGAACATTTTGAAAAGCAAAGAAAAAGCTAATTGTTGTGAAAACTGTCCATTAACAGTGTTCTGGAGTGAACAAAACCAGTCATTTGCTTACATATGGATCATTCCAGGTAATGACATGAGAAATTTCCGAGATTAACTATGTATGAAGATGTGAAGCTGCCTAATAAAACAAGTTGATTAAAAAAAAAAAAACAACCCTTCGTTATTTATTAGGTCCCAACTGTTTCCATATACATTTTCGCATCGGATTTTTTCTCAATATGAACAACAATTCAATTTGTTGCTCTGGTGTAAATTTTATGATTTATGATTGGAAGCTAATTTTATCAAAACAAGAGGTATTTTGAAATACTGTTAAAAAAAGAATTTTCAAAAACGGAACAATTTTCATTTATTATTTTAAGGTTGGAATGGGGGTATTTTGCCTGTCCCGCACGTAACGCCTAGATTTTCTCAGCTTACTCCGATTTTAAACAAAGAGTTTCAGAAATATAAGATATATATGTAAACATTGTTTATCTACTGTATTTAAGATCGTTTAAACAGTTTTAAATCCAGCTAACCGATTGTCATGGGTTTCTCGTACGAATGTCCCACACGTAACAATGGAATGTTCCATATAATAATAGAAACGTTTTTTTTTTCACTTTCATAAGTTTCTTTGTTTTATAAAACTTTGTATTTTTATTAAATTTGTCACTTGTAGGCATATCATTGTGCTAAAAAGTTTTTATTTGATTTAAACTTAAATTTGCATGAATTTTTTGACAAAAAAATTCATTTCAAGAATTAAAAATTTCAATATCAAATGATACAGTTATGATTAAATAATTAAATAAAGCAGTGAATTATAAATTGAATTTATATCCACTTAAAAAATTGTCAAACAAAATACATTAAAGAATTGAATGCCGAAAATGCGGTTTTGCCAAACTTACAAGCAATTTTATTTTATATTATTAATATTTGCATACGGTTTCCAGTATTTTGTTAAAAACTGATGAAGGTATTGAATACTAAAAACAAAAATTGTACCAATTTTGGCAAAAATAGTTCTAGAAAAAAATCGGTTTTTAATTTATTTTAATTTTAAGTTTGAAATTATTTTTTTCAAAATATATTAAAAAAAAAAACTTTTTTTAAAATTATTTAAAAAAAATGTATTGTTGGCTTAAAGAAAAGATACAAAATGACTTTTTAAGTATTGCCGTTGTTTTTAATATCTTAGTTTCTCTTTCAAGCAATTTTTTTTTAGAAAATTGCCCCTCCTACCTAAGCGGGGGGAAAAGACCCCTACTCTAAAACTATTTTTTCGTAGCCTGGGTCCAAGTTACACGCCCTAGCTTTTTGTCACATCTTTCTCTAATTGAAAGTTGATATTTTCAACATGGAACCCTAAAAAACTTTGAAATTCGCCATGAATACCACTTTGACCTTGGATAACTTTGGGAGGAGTTGGATAGGAAATAGGAATAATTTTTAAAGAACATCAAATCTTCAAAGGAAGAAAAGTTTCCATACGATTTGTATGGAAAATAGAAGGTAGCGAATAGCGACCTCTAAATATTAATCTAAAGGGCTGAAATTTTACCTGGTTCAAGAAGCTAGTGGCATTGAAAATTGGAGACATTTTTATTCTATTGGAATCAGTCTAATGTATATGCAAAAAAATAATTAAAATTGTTGTTCATTGATTTTATTAATCGTTTGGGCGTATTTTTTTTGTAATCAAATTTTTTATAAAAATATAAAATTTTTGTCACTCTTAAGTATTTTAGTATTTAATAACATACGGTTATAAGCTCAGTTTCACAAAAATTCATCGACTGTTTTTCGAAATATTGGGTTTAAAAAAAAATGTTAATGTTTTTTTTTGTTTAAAGTAATTTTATTGGCACTTGAAAAGAGCTTTTGTATACAAATATTGATTGCAATCTGTTAAGCTCTTAATGAGAAAATCTAAAATAAAAAAAAAAAGTTATATGGTAGGTACCGTTAATAACGTTTTTTTGTAATTCTTTTTACCAGAAAGTATACCATACGTAAAATATAACACATTGATTTTTTTAATCAAAATCGTTAGAGTCGTTCTTGAGATTAATTATGGAAAGTACCGTTATTATGTGGGCTGTGAAAATTCCATTCCCCCTGTGAAGAATAACCAAAAAGTCTTAAGTTGAAAATTTGAAAAAAAATCCCACCATTATTTTGCCTTCCCATTATTCTGTATTTTAAAATTCGGCAAATCCAGAATTCTGTACTTAAAAGTTATATAAATTCGAAATTCTGTAAGTGCCAAATTTCTTGTCTCCAAAATTCTGTATTTTCCGTAAGTCTAAAATCCTGTTTTCTAAAATTAAAATATTTCTGCAAATTTTAATTTAGACTTTCCTCCCTAGAAATATTTCTTAGTTCCAATTGTACAAACGTGGATCAAATTTTGATCTGTGGTTCAGCAAATTTGACTGAATGATTTCGGAGGAATAACTAAGGTTCAACGATGGTTCAGGTTTCAAGTATGATTTTTTAACCCAATTTCATGCCTGCACCATCAATCGTTACACCCCAGTTGAATTGCCAAAGTCAGTGATTTAAAATTGCGGCAACTGGAATAGCTGTCAAAATCTTGAATACACACAATGATACGAACAGGACACGATGCAGCTGCAGACACTATTTTTTTTACTATCCTAACAATTTTTGTGTTGCTAAATTCTGCAAATGTTAAAAGAAAAATTGTTTTGATATTGAAAAAAAGTGCGCACTTTTATTTTCATAATCAAAACAACTTTTTTAATCATTTACAGAATTTTGAAATCCAGAATTTTGGAACACAAAGAATTCTTGGATCAGATCACGAAAAATGAGCTGCAAATTACGAAAAATGAATCCCGATTTATACCTTGGCTTTGGATTTCGTAATTTACGACTATTTGCTTGCAACTTGCGAAACTGAGCAAAATGAAGATAGTAATACTCAAAAATCGTAAATCAACACTCTTAAGTAAGAGAGAAAACAAAAATTGAACAACATATCGCAATTTGATCCAAATATTCCGCACAATTTATAAATTTGCAAAAAAGATTTGTGATCACCGCTTTAATTTTGTGATATTACCACTTGAAAAATCAATCTTGCTCAACTCTTTAGTTTGCAGATATACGCATATAATTTTATTTATTTAAAGTTAATACTTTACGCTTGACTCTACTTGAATTTGAACTCGCAACCCTCCAGTTGCGGAGCAAGCACGCAACCACTATGGCAATTTGCAATATAGATTGACGGTGTCACACATTAACGTTTAGGTACATTCCATGTTGTGGTGCTTTATCTCATCGAAAAGTAAATTGCGATAAGAAAGTCGTAATTTACGAATTGTCAAACATCGTAAATCAGTAATTATGCAAAATACTCGATTTATCGCAAATTAATATTTTAAATGATGTTTGTGAAATTATTCTTAATGAGAGTAAATTCCGCCGAAAAAGTTGTATCTGGGTATGAAAAGTACAATCTTTTTGAATCATGAGTTTGAACTGCAAATCACGAAAAAACAAAGTTTTGTAATTTATTACGTTTTGAATGTTAAATTACCAATTTTTGTATTAATATGGGATCAGAATGACTTGACTTACGAATAAAACACGATTCGTATCTTTCAATTTTTGTTTTTCAATTCTTTGCGTAAATACAAAATTTCAGATCTACAAATTTACGAAATACAGAATTTTGGAAACTTAATTTTGGCACAGAATTTTGGATTTGCAGAATCTTAGAATACAGAATTTTGGAAAATAGAATTTTTTAATACGAATTTTGACACATACAGGATTATGACCCCAACCCTTTGATTTCATTTGTGAACTTCGCTATAATTCTCTATTAATATGCCCAAATCTTCGTAGTTGGCCCTCATAATGGCATCCTATTAACCCGGTTATTGGCTCTTCCTTGTAGAGATATACCTCTCACCATGTTCTTGCCTTGTGCCGTAGTGACACGAAAGATATGTTATCAAAATTTCTTCGATTTTTTGTACCAACAATCACTTATGATTGCAAAAGTGCATTTACATTAATCCTGCACCGTGTAAATACTGTGTTGAGACAGTATTGCAAAATTTAGTCTCATAATGTAAGTGTCGTATCGTGTAAATGTAGCATAACTGCACCAACAGAATGGGTGACGGAGCTAGAATAGATGTCAAAAATACTGCCGTAAAAGTTAAAAATTATTCAAGTCTTTCAGCTCCGGCTGCAACATTTTCGACATCTATTGTAGCTCCATTATGTATTCTGTTAAGGCAGTAAGTCGAAAAGCACACATCATCAGTCAAAACATTTTTAATTCAAAAGGCAAGGAAACGTGTGAAGATATTTGCTTTGTTTCACCTGTTTGTAACGCGCCTTGGTTTTATTCTGTCTAAATAAAACGTTTTGATTGATTCAGAGTGTTTCTAGCGTTCAACTTCTTATGTTTTCACTGTTTTCACTAAAAAAATTTTAAGCAGAGTAAAAACACATGGGCTTTTAGCAACAATCTGCAACCCACTAAAGCCGTTGATGTACAGCTAACACGACGAGTACCAGTACCAGTATGTTTGACCTATCATAAGAGAGCTATTTATGCCCCAGAACCTTTTCAACGTGAATTAAAGCCTACAGTAATTTCTTCTGCAGCATTCACTGGCTGGACTATACGAGCACATTATGCATGAACTTTGTTCACTTATCCGAATATAACAACTGACCTTGCTGCCTTGGTTCTCGATTTGATATAAAAACCACCCATAAATCCAAACACAAAAGATTTAAATCTTAAAAAAATCTGCATAATTTCATCAAATTATTAACTTGTTTTAGACAGGATGAATAATAAAGTTATTTTTATTTATAAAATCTGATTCACGTTTTGACAGCTAACCATGAATTAAGTATTTCAAAAACATTAATTGAAGAGAAAATGACTTTAGACAGATGATACCTTTTAGTGCTAAAGTATTTCCAATCAATTTGCAATTTCTTTGAAGTGTGATCTTCATTTTTAAACAAATTCAAAAAAAGAAAGAAAATACAAAAATGTTATTTTTCAATTTCATTTTTCAAAAAATAAAAACAAAGAAATGTTTCCTTTTCAAATAAACCGACAATACAAAGAATAATACTAATGTGCGTAACCTTGACAGCCTGCGCTTGTTATCTGAAAATCTCAATTCGTAATGTTTAAACTATAAAGACCTATATTTTCATGCTGATTCATTGATAGATACTTGTTACATTTTCCCTCGACTTGACGGTCGAATGCAATGCATCATGCCATCCATCCATTCATCCAACCGGCCGGCATATGGTTTGAGATAAAAATGCGATTACTCACACAAAATCTCGACACACACGAGTGAAAAAATAAAGAAGAAAACTCTGGCTGTTGCGTACGGGAAAGGCAAAATAACTTCTGCTTCGTTGTGCATACAAAAGAGGACAGGTAAATCCCACCATAAATTGCAATCGCCCTAGTCCCGCCGATCACAACCTCCCGAAACGGACGGACGCGGACGGACGAAACAAAAAATACTGACCTACACGTTTGCTCATAACGACCGGGCCTATACCTACTATAGATAGTTGCTCGTTAAAATACGCGTATACATTTACCTATTTGTAGTGTCACACCGTTTTCCCGGAACAAATAATATGCGGCGTTCGCGGATCGTGGACGATGGACCACCGCTATCATTACCAACTAGTTCACAGCACTGAGTCGATTGACTATGATGTGTGCTGAGCCTCAGAGCCAACCCAAATCAGCAGTTTACATCCAGCGCAAGGTAAAATTGATCGTCTTAGATACAAATCTTGCCAGCTTTTCCAGATCCAGTCCCATATGAGGACACAGTAAGAGTGTCATAGGATTCGTAAAAATAATTAAATCACCCAACTGGGTCGCACGTACTAGTTTTTGAACTATTTATGATTCATTACAGAAGAAGGGAGTTTTAAGAAAGATGTAAATTGGATGTAGTTAATTAAATCAAGAGTTTGATTTAATAATTTACAAACTTATTTTTTAACAAAATTCATCAATCGATTTTTGAAATATTGAATTTTTAAACCAAATTTTTTTTGTATCCAGATTTAATTTCTTCCAAAATTTTAATATGCAATTTTATTTACATTTTAAAGGATCTTTTGCATAAAATTTTTGATTCAAATCGTCTGAACTGTTAGTGAAAAAATCGAAGACCAAAACACCGTTATATGGCATGTTGTTAAGGTAAAATTTACCGCAACAAAAATTAGTCTTTTTCGATTCTCGATCCTTGGTTGATTTCTTTCCAATTTTCTTTTGTAAGTGTTTCTTTCAACATACTGAGAAGAGAGAATGGCAGCCCTGGTCTATCAGCCACGGTTCACTCTGTCAGTATTTTGAGAAACAAACATCGACGTGTCAGAGTTGACACCAAAAGTGGATGTGTCCCACTCATTGATAGATGGGCGATCTGTTGTATCGAAAAGCGCTAGTGACATTTGGTCCCCTAATCCAAGTTCCAAAGTTGACAGAAGGGTGGTCTGATCAAACCTAAATCCCTAAAACACAGGTGACACTTGGTGGCTGAATGCTGATGGATTTTTTTTTCAGTTTACTAAAATTTTCTTTTCGATAGTGAGTTGAGGTAAAAAGGTGGCTGAATGCACCCATTGGATTGCCTTCCACTGTAAGTCATACCAAACTTCGGCGAATTCAATGGGGATGACTGTGCATAAGGCTGGGGTAAAAATGCGAGTGGGAAGGCCGCTGTGTTTCAACTGCGTTTCAACTCACTCGCGAAAGGACGCTGAGTATTGCTGAATCATGACGCGACCAAAATTCACGGTCGCTAATTGGCCGAAAGCATTGGGAATCGGAAAAAACAAGAGGTTATCCAGGCAAACAAAAAAAAAGTGCAGAATTGAAAGATTTGGTGGAAAGTTGAGTAGCGGAAATTAGGAACCCACCCCCTTGCTGAGCAAAGTCGCGGTGACAGCACTTTTTTTTGTGTTGCCTGTTGCATGTTTTTATTCGCTCGATTTTTGTCGCTTTCTTCGCCGGCTGTTTAACAGTTTGGTCTCACCTTCTTCTTATTAACGTTTAATTTTGTTAGTGTCGGTCGCCGGTCATGTTATTTTAATCGTTTGACTTCGTCTCGCGAATAAAAAGTGCAACAAATTGGCACCCAACGTGGGGCATTGGTTATTTGAATATGTGTTGTATTTGATTTTAATCTTTTTAAGGATTGGGACTAGAAGGCTGAAATATTGAGTGATGATAGAAGTTATTGATTTGAATACGAAATAACTCAAAACTTGAATCATAGAATGCCGTTTAACGGAGATAACGGTAGTATTTGAGTGCTTACACTTATGAACTCATATCTCTTGAGTGCACGAATGGATTTCTTTGGTTTTCATATTTTCGGATAAAAATAAAATAAAACGGTTATTTTGATATCTCATATGTATATTATCCTACCCCAACTAACAATTTCGCTTCTATATTCCTCCATAGATGCGACCTCTTTTCACTCCTATTGTACCTTTATGGAGTTAATTATAATAGTCTTAAAAGAGTTCACATTGAGTTAAATTTAAAAAAAAAATGAACCCGTGTCCCTCTGACCCAATTGCTTACTCGCTAACCGCTCCACCAATCTCAGATATACAGTTCAATGCATTAAATTGGAATCACTTTTATCTAGAATTTTCTGGTATGAGACAAGAAGCTTGCATTAATAAGACAAACTTTTCTTCAAGAAAATATAAAATAATAGATTAGTATGTCTATAAAAAACATACATTTTTAATTAAATAAGTAGAGATATAATTGACTAATTAAATTATTAATATCAACCTTAAACATTGACAATAATAAGAAATATATGTGCTCAGGTGCAAAATTTCATATAAAAATATAAAATTTGTGATTATAGCTTGGCGTCACCATATTCATTAATGCAAGCAATATAGAAACAAAGACTGGCATAAAGATCGTATAATAATTTTACGGCATGACTATTGAAGCGAAATTATCTTGGATTATCATTGATTCATCGCTTCTTTCAAGCTGATATAATTTGCACCAGAAAATATTTAAGGATCCAGTAATTCTCCAATAAGGTTTTTACTTTCTGTCATAGGGCTAAATGAAGTGCTATTGAAACAAATAGCACTTTAATGTCTGAAATGCGAAGCAGTTTTG
Source organism: Dasysyrphus albostriatus (assembly GCA_946251815.1). Classification (NCBI taxonomy): domain Eukaryota; kingdom Metazoa; phylum Arthropoda; class Insecta; order Diptera; family Syrphidae; genus Dasysyrphus; species Dasysyrphus albostriatus. The sequence continues at coordinate 66,828,607 of OX276336.1, read as the reverse complement.
TTAGTTGGGACGTTATGTGTAAGCGTCACAATTATTAAAAAAATGTTTTCTTGGTTTAAATTTTAAATATTCTAGTAACTATTTTAATAATTTTAACAACATATATTCTTACAATTTTTTTTCTCCAGAATCTTCTTTCCCAAAAATGTGTAAATATTCAATTTTTTGATCTACGACCAATACTTCACATGTTCACTTTCAGCATAAATAAAAACAAATTGTGAAAGCTAAGAATTTTTGTCTTCAATAAAAGAGTGGTTCTAACTACCACAATTTTAGAAAATAATAAGGTTATTCATGCAACGTCGTAAGTTTACAAATTGTGTTAAAAGTTTGCATAAACGACCTTTGTTATACATTTGATTAATTGCTAGGTAATTCAATCAGGGATAGAGTCACAATAACGTTTAACCAATTTGGTTTATTTTACCAACAAAATCCCTTGATAGCTTTAACAAAATTGTGTAAGTCATTTCCCATACAAAATCTGACAGTTCATTAACCAAAAGATAAATTTAACAAATTTGTAAACTTATCTACGGTTTTACGAAGTTGCATGAATACCCTTAATATAAAATTTTTTAAGCTTTGTCAGCAATTAATAATACAGTAGACGCTCGATTTAGTAAATTTAAAAAAATTAACTATAGTGAACACACAAAATTATTTATAAAAACATATTTTTATACAAAAATGTCCCGAAAGAATTTAACATTGCTTAAGGACACTGAACAAGTGTTTCTTTTTTTAAACCTCATTAAAAGCTTTGTTTAAAGCTTCAACTCCTGCGAAAAAGGAAACAATCTTGAAAGAGTGAACAGGCTGGTTTTATTACTTCACTAACACTACATTTTGATATGAAGAATTGTGTTGGCCAAGGAAATGATGGAGCCGCAAATAAGGCAGGTCTATATCGAGCGTCTACTGTATTTTATTTTAAGATGATTAAAAAGGTAATTGAAAAAAGAAGACAAAATTACGCCCTTTTTTCATTTTCCAAACTTCTCTTTATTTTGTCAAAATTATGTAAACGGAATTTGGAGAATATTGAGAAACAAAATTTCGAAAGAAAGGTTTTGCAAAACAAATTTTGACCTTGCTAAAATTTCGACCCCAACTCTTTATAATTAAAAAAAAAATGGTAACAGTTGTGGGACCAGCAGAAATCAATTCCAAAAAAAGTACAAAAAGCGAAAAAAATTGAAACCGTGTGGATCAGTCTTTTAACTAATAAATTTATAAGAACTGAATTGGGTATTTGTTTTGGTATGACCCCCCCCCCCCCCCCCAAGAAACGCCGCTGATGGCAACTGCTCAGCCTCAACCAACCAAGTTAGGTGCCAAAAATCGTTCGTGACCTTGCAGAAACAAAAACTGTAAATAATCATGAAAAGGTCCTTAGCTGACCAATAGTTACTAAAACCAGAGGGTCAAATCGGCAAAAAAAAAGTTGAGTTGTGATAAAGTTGACAGTCACAACACAATAGCAAGTCTATTGTTATGTGACTGTCTGTTAACTATCACAAATCACCTGACCAATTACCGATTGATAGCATACTTATTTTTTCAAATGACCCAAATGAAGTGTCAAAAATTCTGTGACCTTGAAAAAAAACTTTAAAAATTCAGAAAATAAAATAAATTCCTGCCCAACTATAAAAGTAGTTGAACTTTTAACACGATCTAGTGACCTATCGGATGGCTTACAGTTTTTGCAAATATCCCTCAAATGAGGTGCCAAAAATCACTTGTGATCTTGGGTGACACAGAGAATCTTGATAACACAATTTTCAGGGCTGATCAATTTAAAAAACTAGTTGATTTTTTTGAGTTATTATTGGATGTCTTCCTTTTTTTGAATAAGGGATTTTTAAATAACGTTTGGTAGTTTGGCAATTCCAGGAATTGGAACCACACACAAACTTTGACTTGGTATTGCTGGATTTTTAGTTTGAGTGTGCAACCGAAAAATTTTCTATTCAAATAAAATTAATTTATTTAAGGAATCCACGACTTTCCCCTTAGGACCCATAGTCTATGATAGCAAAAAATTACAAATTACAGGGTGCTCCAAACAATTTGAAAAGACTTTTGGAAACTAAATGCAGAAAACCATTGTGAATACTTTTAATCAGCTTCAAGTATTAACTGGATTTTTGTTTGCACACCCTGAACTGTGTATTCCTTATATCCACACATGGCACAAACTTCACATTATGAACTGAAGTCATATTAGCCGGTTGATCAAATCGTTTGATGCAATCTTGTGATAGCAAAGAGGAATTATAAATAATCTGAGCTCTGTATTGCAGTGAAGAAAAGAAGAGAAATGAACGCCAATCAAGGCAGATCACACCGAGGTTATGGTTTTTATTTATCCCCCAGTCAGATTGGTAACTCCCTTGATATCGTGGTAATTTAGATAAACTTGCGCGGATCAAAAGACGGATCAATATTTGTTTTTCTTTTGTCTCGTTTATAATATAATGTTGATGGCCAGATTTAAGTGGCTAACAAGAGTTGGTTGTCGAGTTTGTTTAAGCCTCATTTGACCAGGGGCCAGAAGTGGTTAGAGACGAGACGCATGCAACGAAGCGCGTATAAATTTACGGTTTATTGCTTAATTAAATTTTCTTGGTAGGACACACCGTTTTGTTGGGAATGTCTGGGGTTTTAAACAAATACAGGAGCGAGCCATAAGGCAAATGATGCTATCCTATATAAGTCTAAGCACATAATGTATATTATTAGTATGAAGTGAAACTCGGGTTTGTTGGTATATCTTTATTAATGGTTTGTGTTGCAAATTGGAAAGGCAAATCTTGCAAGGTGTTTAGCTGATGATAGTGCAGATTGCAAAATAAATATGATTAATGGACTTTTAGAGCCAAGCCAACGAATCAGCGTGAAAGAAATTCACCATATTTTGACGGAATATGTTTTATCAGTTGATATATGCGTAGGTTTATTCAAAGTCATATAACGCCTATATAAAAAAAACCTATTATTAAATGATTGGGGGGTGGTAGCTTGCTGTCAATCAACCAGATGTCAGAATTATTTTTTATTTGCGGTTCATGAAAAAGGCGGATCGATATAATTGTGTCAGTTTTGCGAATCATTTAGATGTTTAAAGAGTTTGTTGGTGGCTTTATTAGGCTTATAGGATGATTTTTTTGAAACTAAAAAGTATTTACTAACTCGCTTCATTCTATTTCTCATTGATGCAATCAATCTTAGCACTAATTTTCCAATTTGAAACTTGAAATTTTGAATAGATGTCTCTAGCTCAGAAGAAATTGTTATAAATGTGTTTTAAAAGAAAATAGTCGTGTTGTTAAGTAATAATTGTTGAAAAGCACCATTGTCAATTCAATGAAATCTTATTTCGTCCTTGTATTTGAGTCACCTTGATGTATTAACGTAAGACATTTTGCATCCTGGAAGCATTTTATTTGTTGAACAGTGGAAATTGCTTGGTCTTTGCTAGAATTGGTTCTTGTATGAAAAATTAGTTTATGTGTGATCTTCCAGGCTAGAAACCACACTGACACTTGTCAATTAAGGTTTCACAAAGTGACTTGTAGTACCTCGTGGCATAATGGTTAGTGCGTAGGACTGTCATGCGAAAGGTTCGATTCCCGGCCACTGGCACCCAAAAACAGAAATGTTTTTTTCCGAGGTACTGCCTCTTGCGAGGAACTGAAAAATCCTCCAAGAGTATACTTGTCATGAATAAGTGCTTCTCATCTAGCTGTTTGGACATGGCAAAACATTATATAGTTTCCCTCCACTCCTGCCAACAACACGCACACAGGAATGGTTGAGAGTTGTTTGTCACTAGGCCTTGGTTTCCCACGAGCTGTCGCGCCACCAAATTTATTTTTATTTTTGTATACTCCATTGATACAGACTGGACCGAAGATCTGGATCACTCGAAGAATTCTCATTTCAAAGCATTCAGCAGAATCTCTTCTATTTTTGACAGGGTACATTCTTCTGCCACATACCACAGGAACGGGATGTTTAGGGTCTTATAAAAGGTTTCCTTATGGTTCTTTGGGAGGCTTTCATTTCTCAAATGCCTTCTTTGTCCAAAGAAACAGCGGGTGTCAAGAGTAATTTTTCGTTTGATCTCTGCACTGATGTCAATTTGCGATACACAATTGGACCCCAGACAAAGACAAACTCCCTGACGACTTTGCGTTTGTACCATCGTGACGGTTTGCTCAAGTTAATGATGTTCAGGTTCCTTTCTCAATGAGAGCATATACTTCATCTTGTCCTCATTAACAGCAAATGCACCGCAGTGCTCACTTCGTTCTCCTAATAATGTCCACATCATCTGCACAAACAAGTAGTTGAACAGACTATTAAAAATTGTACCTCTGCTGTGGAATACTGAGTTGCGTACAATTGCTTCAAAAAATAGGTTGCACGATAACGCGTTTCCTTGCATCAAATCTTTCTCGATTTTACACTGAAAGGGGCTGATCAGATCGTTTACAAACAGTTCAAGCGATCACATACAGGACAGATGATGACAAGATTTTGTTGAGGAGACTTATACTTATGCCTCTGTAGTTGCTGTAGTTGGCACAAGTCAGGACATTCCCTTCCTTGTGGATGGAAGGTCCCATTCGTCGGGCATACTTTCATGCGATCAAATTTCAGAGATAAGTTGGTGTATTCACCTTACGAAGTCATCACCCCCTAAACAGCTCGGCTGGCAGGCCATCTGCAGCAGTAGCTTTGTACGTTTTACTGCCTGACCAGAATAAAGTGTTGCAACAGGAGGTGCAGCTGCAACTAGTAGCTGTCAAAAAATGCTGTACGTGATTTTTTTTACTCAACCCAATGTGATGTACAGCTTTCTGACATTTTTGGCATTTCAAATCAGCTGTGGGAACTAGATTCAATACAAAAATACAAACTAAAACAAAAATAAACATTGATAATGATTAAATGGAAGGTAACTAACTAAAATTTAACTTTAGCTAACTAACTAACTTACTTTACGTCTTCATCAGAGATTAAAAAATGTTTGAAACTCTTGTCAACCCCCATGCAAACACTCGATTGCGCTCACAATTTTGAAACGTCAAAAAAGCTGCAGGCAAAAGTTTAAAGTTGGCCAACTTGTCCAGCTGCGTCTGCAGATCCGTCTGAAGCTGCGTCGTGTTCTGTTCGTATCATTGAATTTGTGTGTATTCAATATTTTGACAGCTATTCCAGTCGCAGCTCCAGTAACAGCTCCGTCTCCATTCTGTTCAGACACTTAAGCTTGGCTATCGCTAACCGCACTTCGTTTGAGTAAGATTAGGTAAGGTTAAGGTGGCTGTCAAGAAAACTTCTGACAGACTTAAGCCAGAATAGGCCCATTGTGATCCCACATAAAGAATGCGAGGTAATCCTCGTTAATTAAACCAATTGGAGCTTTTAATAAAGCGATGGAGACTGTGAATGTCAATTTTATTTAAGTCACTGGGATCATCAAAGAAAGAATTTCCTAAGTGTGTTTTGCGTCTTTGAGAAAGAGCAGGACATGAGCAAAGAAGGTGTGGGATAGTTTCTTCCTCCTCTTCGTCCATGCAGCTTCTGCAGAAATCATTTGAAAAACACCGAGTCTTTTGGCGTGTTTGAGTCAGGTGGACGGAAATTTTGGCCATCATAGCGCAGGTTGAATATAATGTTTTGTGTAGCAGCGGAGTTTTGACCATCTTGCCTTTGAACGGTCTAGAAAGGTGTTGTTTTCAGATCCTAAGCATGGACTGTGTGTGGTGCCCCGCAATATATTCCCACTCTTATTTCAGTAGGCTTCCGTTCTGGCCATGTAACTTTGGGTAGATTGATTCACACTTTGGTAGAACTTTCAAAAATCCCCCTGCCACTACAATCTTCAATAGGCTCAGCCCTCCCATTCAAGTGCTCTCTCTTTTTCCTCCTGAGAATTTGAAGTTTCTCCCTTCGTTTTTGCCCCTAGACCTCCCAGAATGCTCTCAGCATTTCTGAAAAAAATCAAATTTTTTAAATCGAACAATCTAAACGGCTAATTGAAGACTCCATTTAGTGAAATCAGTGGTCCAGGAAATGTGTGAGGCAATACAGCTAGTATACACGAGGTAGATATTAGATATAGAAGAGTTCTGAATTTAGACGGTTTTGATGTATAAATGATGCTTTGGGGTTGAGATTCTAGAAGGGTCATAATTAATTTTGCAATATTTAAAATATTTGCTTTTCATAATTCTGCTTGTCGATTTTTTTTTCAAAATTCTGCCATAATAAATAGACGATATTTTTCTTCAAAAATAGCCTTTTAAAAATATCAAATATTGTGAAACTGTGTGATCTTTTTTCGTGAAACAAAAAAAAAACACGTATATGTACAATGCATAAGCATATAAATATTCAGTTTTATGGTAAATACTAGCATTACTTTTCAAATTAAGTTACGCACAAATATGTATGACGAATATCGATTCAAACAAGTAACCTAAATACTTAGCTTGCATTTTCTTTCTTTTTTTTGTTGAACTAAATTTAAAACGAACACAAACCACCCTTAAACAAATCCCTTTTACTAAGCGTCAATTCATTTTGTGCGATATAAATGGCCAATGTAAACTTTTTCTAAACAACAACATTATCGTCTGAGATGCCCATTTAAAGACTAAATTAAAACAATGAAAACCTTAATTAGGTCAATTTTTTATAATTTGCAGGGTATCCCCCATTCTTAGCTTTTCTATGGATTGTAGTACAAACAGCGACCGGAATAAGCCAGCTGAAATTAACGTTCAGACTTTTTCTTTGCTATTTATTTCTATGGTTAGTCATCTATCTTCTGAGTGATATGTTTCTTTTAGAATCCATTTTTTGTTTGTGTTTTTTTTGTTGATAAAAAGTGCCACCTGAAAAAGTAATCTCATAAATTAATAATAAATTCAAAAGTACAGATAATATATCTTTCGTGTCCTCCAGACCAGTCTCTCAGCTTAAATTTTTTTAGGCGATGGTAGAATTTCATAATAGAATTTTTTTATTGAAGTATTATGGAAGGAAACTTGAATTTTCATAGGGAAACCTATGCATTAACTTGTACATAATGAGTATGCTGTAGTAGGTACTGTAATGTAGGTTCTTTAAGTTTTGAAGTTGTGAAACTCGTAACAACAGTTTAAAGAATTAGGACTTGTGCCAAATAGCCTAACTTCAAAGTGTTTGACCTTTGATATTGATTGGCTTAAGGCCGTTTTCAAAAACATCTTCTGCCTCAAAAATTAATTTACTGAATGCTCTTAAACACAAACTATTTACAAAACTTTTTTGTCCGAAAACGCAAATACAAATTTTATTGCATTAGCATTGTGTTTGATACTGCATCTTGCAGCTTGAAAATATTATTTGCGGTGCAACTGTGTGGAGAAAAATTGAATTGTCAAACAAACTATTCGAGAGCTAGTGTTCGTAAACGTCATATGCATTTGCAAATAAATTGACTGACCTTGATCAAACCAATTTTGTGCAAGCAAAAGGATTGCATATTTGACCTTTAGCGACCGCAGTATCGGCGCAAAGTCTAAAAATGTTGGATAAGCAACATAAACAACGAGGCTAAATTCGCACTTTTTCACGACATGTTAAATAAGTGTCATTGTCCACACTCCTTGATGGTCTGGTGGACTCAAATTTCAGCTAAGTCATCATCTCATTATTATTCTAATGTTGGCTTTTTAAAAAACGTTTAGTTCTTAGGTAGCACCCACTTGAACCGTTACATCTTTAAGTGAAAACAACAAATTCATGCTGTCAATTACCCTAGCAAACTTTTTGATCTTGTGTGCGTATAGGGCGAATGGAGAAGAAGATACAACCGCGAACTCTACGAGCTGTGTCAGGATGTGGATGTATGGACAATAATGCTCCAGCCAAGAGAGTCTTTGAATCCAACTCAGCCCCCAAATATGAGAGAGCAGGCACTCACTAAGATTACGAAAGCCTAAAACTTCTGGGAGTAATCGCTAGCCAACTCGTCGTGACACGTCGGCTCTGGACACTTTTGGCACCTCATATATAAGAAATTGGTCAGCCATAAATGACTAGTAATAGAGACTTAAAGTTTCTCAAGTTCACGCGTGATTTCTAGCACCTCTTTTATGGGAAATTTATAAAAGAAGTATACCATCCGAAAGATCTACAGATAGTGATCAAAAGTCAACTAGTTTTAGTCAGCCATAGTTTTTTTTCTATGAATTTTCAAAATTCGTTTCAAGGTCACAAAAAAAAAACATTTTGGCACTTCATTTAGGCCATTTAAAAAAAAAGCATGGCATTTGAAAGGCCACTTCACGTTCATAAAAGATCAACTAATTTCAGTAATTGGTCAACCAAATATATTTTTCATGAATTTTTAATGAATTTTTAATGAATTTTTAATGAATTTAAAAAAATTAAGGTCATAGCGATTTTTAGCACTTCATTTATGGAAAATTCGCCAAAAATAAATACCACTTGAAAGTCCTATATATTCTTTCTTAATGATATTTTTAAAGTTTTTTTTTCCAAAGTCACGAATGATTTTTGGCACCTCATTTGAGTGATTTAAAAAAAAAAATACTCTCTCTCTCTCACTATAAAAGGTGAGTTAGTTTCAGTAATTGGTCAGCCATAGATTTGTTGTTATGAATTTTTATCATTAAGCCAAAAAATGTTCGTGACCTTCAAAAAAAAACTTAAAGAAATCGTAAAAAAGAATCTATAGCTGACCAATTACTGAAACTAGCTAACTTTATACATATGTAGATCTTAAGGCCTTTCAGGTCGTATTAATTGTTTGCAAATTCCCCTTAAATAAGGTGCTAAAAATCGCAATGACATTGAACAGAATCTTAAAAATTTATTTAAAAAAAATCTATGTCTGACCAGTTACTAAAATTATCTTACCATTTATATAGATCAAGAGATCCTTCAGATGGTATACAATTTTTGCAAAAACCTATAAATGAGGTGCCAAAAATCGCAATGACCTTGAATTTTTTTTTATTAAATGTATTTAAAAAAATGTATGGTTGACCAATAACTGAAAATAGCTGACGTTTTATGACCATGAAGTAGCCTTGCAAGTGTCATACTTAATTTTTTGGAATTAGGTGCCAAAGGTTTTTTTTCGTGACCATGAAACGAATTTTGAAAATTCAAAGAAAAAAGACTATGGCCAACCAATGACTGTAAAAAGTTGACCTTTTATCACGATCTAGAGATCTTTCGGATATATCGGGTTTTTCAATAAGAACGCTACAAAAGTTTTTTTAAGTAAAACAAAAACGGTTTTGGATATCAATGAAATTCTTTATTCCTGTGAAAATACGCATGGCCACCACGGGCACGCTTGCAGAAGTCCAGATGCTGAACCCAATTTTAGACGGTTTTCTAGCATAAATTGGCCGATACTGCTGCTATTTCACGTTCGATATTCGTACGAAGTTCATCAATCGTTGCTGGCTTGTTGGCATAGACCATAGACTTGACGTAGCCCCACAGGAAATAGTCTAACGGCTTCAAATCGCACGACCGAGGCAGCCAAGCAACTGGACCATTTCGTGGGATAACACGTTCTCCAAACTTGGTTTCCAATAAATTGATTGTGACATTCGCTGTGTGGCCTGTGGCGCCGCCCGTCCTGTTCGAACCACATGTCCTCCAAGTCCATACCATCCAATTGGGGCCAAAAATATTCGGTTATCATTGAACGGTAGCTATCCCCATTCACAGTAACGTGCCGGTCTTGATCATCACGGAAGAAATACGTCCCAATGATGCCGCCGGCCCATAAACCACACCAAACCGTAATTTTTTCGAGATGTAATGATGACTCATGGAGTACGTGTGGATTGCTGCCTGACCAATACCGCATATTTTGTTTATTGACGAAGCCATTCAGCCAGAAATGAGCCTTATCGCCGAAGACGATTTTTCGATGAAAGTCCGAATCATTTTCAAGTTGTTGCTCAGCCCAATTCAAGAACATACGACGCTTCTGGTGGTCAAGCGGCTTCAGTTGTTGCGTCAATTTAATCTTGTAAGGATGTAGGCCAAGATCTTTTCGCAAAATTCACCACAACGACGTCACAGAGATGCCCAACGCTTGAGAACGACGTGTGAGAGATACATTTGGGCTTTCTGCAACTGAAGCCTCAGCGGCAGCAATATTCTCGACAATACGGGCACTTCTCTATCTCACTGGCACGGGAACATTTTGTACTGTGCCTGTGGATTCAAATTTTTCCACTAGACGCTGAATTGTTGATCTGCTAGGACGATTATGAAGACCATAAATTGGACGTAGCGCTCTTAACGTTGAGGCCACTGACTCCGAATTTCGGTAGTAAATTTTAATAATTTCGACTCGTTGTTGGCTCGTATATCTTTCCATCATGAAATGGCAAACCTTACTGAAGAGAAATGTCAAAAGAGCGGCAAGAAATATGGCGTCGTTTGCTGTCCCTGTCGCTCAACTTTTGTAGCGTCACTGTTGAAAAACCCTTTACCATCCTTCTTTTGTAAATTTCCCTTAAATGAGGTGCCAGAAATCGCACGTGACGTAAAGTGACCTTCAGGAATTTTAAGCCTTTATTATAAGTTATCTAGGACTGACCAATTTCTAGGAATAATTGATCTTTTCTGACCAATTTCTGACCAATTAGATTCTATTTTCTGTTTTAAAATTTTCCATGTATATTAGGTGCCGAAGGTCCAGAGCGCTATTCCTAATCGTCAACATTAAAACATCCATATCCGAAATTTGTTATAGCTTCGAAACTATAAAGTTTTTTCTCTGGTGATAATGTTACCCTGCTGACGAAAAATTGCTTCTATTAAGAAACAAACATTTTTTAAGGATAGGGAAACCAGAAAAAATGTGGATTAAATAGCTATTAAATATTTTCATTTTTTTTAAATACAAAATGGGTGGTTATTTGCTTATTCATTTGTAATAATAAAAATCTTCTTAACTTTCTCAGTTTTAGGTTAAAACATTTATTATAAATTCCAAACTCATAAATACCTTGGTATATTAAGGATTAAATCATAGAAAATATTCAGTCAAAAAAGTACCAATAGTTTTCAACATAATCCCACACGAATAAATAGCTAAAATAATTTAACAAAATACACATACCTATACACTACACATAAATAAATCGTGCTGAGCATCAATCCGGAATACCTATTTAATTGTTGGTATTCATATAAACCTCTCCTCTATACAAACAAAAGCTCTTTAAATAGAAAATTTATTATCCCTGTGTTATAACCTCATTGAAAAACCGAACCTGAAAAAAGTCCTTAAAACATTTCCAAACTCCTGATCCACTTCAATTCAATGCAGACGCTCAAAACCATTTGTACTCTTAGTGCTGGCAGTAAAAAGCATCATTATGTCGTTGCCATGTATCTTAAGCAAAATAACCAGGAAATCTATGCCAGTTGTGAAACCAAACCTCTAGCTATAAGGTATACCTTGTATCACAAAAATTGAACTTATAAACCTGTAGAACTTTTAAATATTAAAGTTTGAACTTTTATACTATACATACTATACTTATTTATGTATAACGGTATATGTACATAGTTTTTGGCAAAGATACATCAAAATTCGCATTCGAGATAAGTACTAAGACGTTGGAATATCTCCGACCCAGCCCAATCCAAGACCCAACCAGACTGTTCGGTATTCTACTTGAGTTTTATTTTGATGCCTCTGAATAGTCTTGAAGATGGAAGTTTTTTTCTTTGGGGGGAGGTTTATAAGCTGTAAGTGGTATTTATGGTGTGGTCTTGTAGACTGTAGAAATTAAATCATCTCAACTTTTATGTCTTTGAGTTTGAATTCTTCAAACAGAAATCAACTTCCTCAAGAACCGCAAGTTAAACATCAAGAAGTATTTTTTGTCGCCTCAATGTAGTGGCACAGAAATTGAGTTAAGTAAGAGAGGAGTTATTTTTTGATGATAAATAGATTTTGCTTCACTGCAGTGGAAAAACAAAACCTTTTGTACTTGCATGGTTCACAATGAACAAAGAATACATTTTATAAATTTTTCAAATTACATTAAATACTAAAGTAACCGTAAATAACCTCTTTATGTAAAAGAAATTCAAACAAATATGATCAAGACAACAGAACAGTTAGGTTGTCGAATTGAGAAAGTGCAGTCAAAATTTATATCAAATTTTATTTACCTATATAGCTACATAGCTTTGAAGAGTGATTTCTTAAAAGTAAATACAAACAAGTGGAATATTTTTTTTTTCAGAAAACCCAGGAAGTGATATCGATTATGGCAATTTTATTTTTACAGAAAAGTCAGAAAATTTCCTTATGAATTCTTTTCCTTTGACTGTATCAACTGTGGAAAAAAATAATTGAGCGACGCATCATTAATATTTTATATTTTTTCACATCTTGACTGAGAGAATAGCAGAAGTCAGGAACTGTTTTGTTTTTATCTTTGATTTTGTTTTTGTTTTTGTTTTTGTTTTTGTTTTTGTTTTTGTTTTTGTTTTTGTTTTTGTTTTTGTTTTTGTTTTTGTTTTTGTTTTTGTTTTTGTTTTTGTTTTTGTTTTTGTTTTTGTTTTTGTTTTTGTTTTTGTTTTTGTTTTTGTTTTTGTTTTTGTTTTTGTTTTTGTTTTTGTTTTTGTTTTTGTTTTTGTTTTTGTTTTTGTTTTTGTTTTTGTTTTTGTTTTTGTTTTTGTTTTTGTTTTTGTTTTTGTTTTTGTTTTTGTTTTTGTTTTTGTTTTTGTTTTTGTTTTTGTTTTTGTTTTTGTTTTTGTTTTTGTTTTTGTTTTTGTTTTTGTTTTTGTTTTTGTTTTTGTTTTTGTTTTTGTTTTTGTTTTTGTTTTTGTTTTTGTTTTTGTTTTTGTTTTTGTTTTTGTTTTTGTTTTTGTTTTTGTTTTTGTTTTTGTTTTTGTTTTTGTTTTTGTTTTTGTTTTTGTTTTTGTTTTTGTTTTTGTTTTTGTTTTTGTTTTTGTTTTTGTTTTTGTTTTTGTTTTTGTTTTTGTTTTTGTTTTTGTTTTTGTTTTTGTTTTTGTTTTTGTTTTTGTTTTTGTTTTTGTTTTTGTTTTTGTTTTTGTTTTTGTTTTTGTTTTTAGTTTAGTTATTGTTCTTGTTTTTTTCTTTCGTTTTGGTTTAAGCTTTGTTTTTAGGTGAAAAAAGAGTTTTCTCAGATCTCAAAAACATAATCTATGTTATTAACACATATAACTACATTATGTAGATGATGTTTGATGTAATGGAAGCAGTTATAAATCCATCGAAGTGCCTAAATACACCCAATGCCTATTTTCTTTATATTGAATTTTTGACTTTGTCCTTTTGAAAGATCAATGTTAATCATGAAAATCTCGTAAAGAAAAACATTTTAAGTTGTTACTTACTCAATTATCCATCTCCAATTCAATAAGAGTCGCAGCCTGAAACACGGTAGCTTTCAGTCATCTTTCTAGACCAAGCTTTTTGGCATCCGCTATGGCTGAGGATCGGTCTTCTCCGTTCTCTCGAACCTGGAGGCTGGGATTCAAAAACTTGATGCAGCTCATGGTGGTTTTAACATCTCCTCCGTCCTCTCCTCATCTCCCCGGACACATCACCAAAAATCTGTTGAAGAATTTTTCTTTCCAAGGAGCCTTGTATCATCTCTCTATTTTTGTTTATCATTCAACACTCGGTGCCATTAAATAGGACTGAAGATATTTGAGTTTTATGATTGTGCACTTCATCTTTCGTGTGAGGAGTTTTTAACCCATCTGTCACGCCAAGCCCATGTAGCAACGGTTTGCTAGGGTAAGTCTTCGTCAGATCTCCACTAAAGTGTCGTTCGTGGAATTAATATTTACTTCGAGGTAGATGAATAACTTAACTACTTCGAAGTTGTTGCTATCTACAATGACAATTTCTCCTAGCCGACTGACAGATCTTTCATTATTTGTTTATAGGATGTATATGCTATTTGGTATTGTCCTCTTTTATTTGAAGACCAACAAGTTTCGCCTGTTTTTCAATTGCTGTGAAATTCTCTAGAACGGCCTGTTGGTGCACTCAATGATGTTGATACTATTGACAAACTCTAATAGTCGGACACATCTGTTGAAAATAGTTTCTTAAATGTAAACGCCTGCACTGTGCATGTAGAACGAAATTGAAAAATCACACATTAGTGCATCTCCTTGCTGAAGCTCTGTTTAACATAGGGTCTCTACAACTCCTACGAGCCATCGTGTATGGTTTCTGGAGTTGTACCAACTCATCTGACAATCTTCCTTTATGCAAAACGTGACATTTGGCTCCATCATATGAAACCTAAATTACACATAGCGATCAATTTATCTGAGATGCCTGATACCCCTCCTGCACAAAGCAAGCCTTTCGAAGTCAATGAACAGCTGCTGGTGAAGTGGTGGTTTAAGATTTCTTCTTTGCCTTGCTTGTTGCTATTAGATCGGAGGAACTTTTTCTTAGTTGCACATTGCGTCGCTTTTGTTTCCTATGTCAAGCGACACAACTGGAACAGCTTTCCTGGGATCCAAAGTTCAGCCATCACCATATTGCTCATACCAGCCAGACCTCAGTGCGTTAGACTATCATGTCAAAGGTCGGTGTTTGATTCCCAGCCACTGCCACCTAAAAACAATAATGTTTTTCCCGAGGAACTGACAAATCATATAGCCGTTTGGACTCGGCAAAAAATAGTAGATCCCCTCCATTCCTGCCAATAACATGCACACAACACAGGAATGGTTGAGAGTTGTAAGTCACTAGGCCCTGGTTTTCCATGAGCTGTTGTGCCACCAAACTTATTTTATTTATTTTTTTACCTGCCAGACCAAGGGTTTTACCATCATAATTTCTAGGCGTCGGAATTTAACGAAATTCTGCTGGGACATTTATAATTTACAGTGATTTTGTCCTACTTATTTAATACGTGTCAGTAACTATGGACTAAAAATAACGCATCTTGAAAGGTTTCAAAAACATCTAAAGCTAGAACTATAATGCTCGGAGGGGGCAAGCATATGGCGTGGCTATAATTGCGAATGAATCGTTTCGTCAATTTTCGTTCAACTTTCCTTAAGGAAGTGAGGCGTGCTCCGGAGCACCTCCGGAAGGGTTAGCAAAACACCCTATTGAAACTCGATAAAAATTGCATATGCCTCCTGGTTTATAGGCTTAATATTTTGCCATTAGATAGTTGTGAAAACTTCAATTTGTCAAATTTTTCATGTTTTTTTTTTTGGGTGACGATTTTAAATTTCCCATTCAATGTGTTCTATGTGTTTTTGCTTAAACTTCTTATACTTAACGTCCAATCTCCAATGGCTTGATAATTTCCCGTAAATTAACCCTTAATTACTTGAAAAAGTTTAGAATTTGTCGTGCAATATATTCTACGTTTTTTGAGTTCCTTGCTAATTTGACATCAAGCACCATATCAAAAAGGGGTCAAAAGTGCTGAAAGCAAATGCTCTTTAGTTAAGTAATTCATGGGTAGTTAGTCGTTAATAAGTTTTAACAATTTGGAATTTGTCATTCTATGTTTTCTGTGCCTTTTCACAAAAAGTGTATAACTTCCAAAACTTAACATTTTTTGTCCAATAATTAGCTGTTAATTAAATGTCACAAGTAATATATTTTCGAGCGATGTTTTCTATGTATTTTCATCGAATTTACATGTACTTCAAGTTAGCACCGCCATTTTGAATTTTCGAAAAAAAGCTGTGCTGTAATGTGCTTAAATTTTGCTGCCATACAAAAATCCTACAATGGATTTGGCTTTTAGAGGGTACCCATTTTTAGCACTTCGATTTTCGAAAAAAAAAATGTGCTGATTTGTGCTCAACTTGTGCTGGCCTGTGTCGTAAATATTTTTGAAAAATTCGCAATTTTACAAATTTTAGGAATGAACGTTTTTAAAAACATCGTTATTGCTAAAAAGTGAAAGTTGTGCTTCATTTGTGCTGCTATATTTCGAAAAGATAAAAAAACACATATTTGTAACTTTTATGGCCAAGAAACAGTTTTGCGAAACTTGAAGATATCATCGCCATTTTCGATTTTCAAAAAATAAAAGTTGTGTTTATTGCGCTTAACTTACGCCGTCTTGTGTCGTAAATACTTAAACAAAAATTGCTAACTTCACACTTCGCAAAACTGTTTTTCGGCCGTTAAAGTTACATAAATGTAATTTTTATTTTATCTCTTTGGAATATGGCAGCGGGAACTGAACGCAATATAGACTCAGTAAGTTTGTTTAAGAAAAAGTAAAACAAAGTTACAAATATGTATTCGAATTTTGTTTATCTTTTTGAAATATGACAGCTAAAATGGAGCACAAAACAGCACAACCTTCACTTTTTAGTAGCAACGATATTTAAAAAAATCTTATTTATAAAATTTGCAGCTTTGAGATTTCTTAAAAATATTAACGGCACAAGGCACCTTTTTTTCGAAGATTCAAAATGGCGATGCCAACTTGATACACATCTTCACTTATATGAAGATATTAAATCAAGAAAATTAAGAAAACATTGCACTACAATTTTAGAATTTTCATATTTACAAGAGTTAATTAAAGATAAATTAGTAATCAATTAAAATAATATAATAGATTTTTATAAATTTTCCAGAGCTCTTTGCTGATTATATATGAATTAAGGAAAATAAAACAACAAAAAACATAGAAAACATAGAATGATAAATTCAAAATTATTGCAACTAGTTAAGTAGGTACTTATTGATGGAAAATTATCCACCTGACTATTGATCAATTCGTCAAAGTTGTTTTATTAGCTCAACACTGATAGCGAGGAGAGGTTGTGGTGCTACGGTTTCCAGAGAGTATCGGGACAGTTTAATTTTAAATATGTCAGCAAACATTTTTCTTGATACAACAGTTCTTATACAAATTTTGTTCCAATATAATTTTCCCATGTTTTCTTGTCTAAAAATAAACAATCGAACTAATATTTAGAGATTTTATTTATGTAGAAAAAACACAACGTAATGCTAATTTCATATATATTAATTATTTTCCAAGAGTTTGATTAATTTATTAAGTCTTGATACAAATGCAATTTTTTTTTCTATAATTAAAATCTTATTACCATCATTGTCGTAGAGAGTAATAAAATTAATGTTTGCTAAATAAATAGCAAACATAAAAAAAATATATTTCCAATTCCCATAAAAAAGAACATGGCTTTGGTTGTGTGTTTGTGTCTGTGATTCACAAAATCAAACGTGATGACAGTCATTGAAGGGAGATTCATGGACCATACATGACAACACAACCCAGAGACACACTCTGTATGGTGTATGCTTCTGACAAACGCAGTTAACATTAACATTTTACCATTCAATTTACTACGCACGACTATATGTGAAGAAGGATGTTTGTCGCCACCATTGCACATCACAATAGCAACCACCGAAAATGTGGCAGAATAAAAATTTAAATTTCTTTTATCATCATTGTGCGAAGAGCGCATTTGAGTTTTTATTAAAAAAATTGAAAAAAAAATTTACTCACACTGTTCCATTATAAAGTCGTGCAACGGAAGTACACCATTTAATTTAATTATGCAGTATAATTTGAAAGGGATATGCGGAATCACAATGACTTTATACGGATTGCTTTCATATGTTACTTTTGTAGCTGTAGTATACCTTCTCGGCTATCCTGCTCAATGCAATTATTTCTCGCGTTCGTTGTTCATGTTCAGGTTTTGATTGTTTGTTTGGTGGTTGAACCGAATTAACTTTTACGTACTCGCAACTTCAGTAAAATATTTACGAAATGCCTTGCTTTTAAAGGTTACAAATTTTCAAGCACCTGCTAACGCCCGGCTTTCAGACCATCCTCAAAGTAAATTTCTAAAATACTTTTCATTTTTTATTTGTTTGGTTTTATAGTGTCAAAATACCGGACAGCATTACCTACATTATGTAAGTAACCGTATAATATCCGGTGTCTGGTGCAATTTACCTAAAAACTTTGCAAAGTGCAGTGTTGTCATTAAGGCCTTATGGTGGGAGGTGGTTGCATATGCATATGTGTAATTTCCGCCCTAAAAGGCATCTTCATAGTAGAATAGTGCCATGCCATGGCACTTTTAAAAGGGTGGCTGCCATGAAAATGGGTTTGGTTCTAATGAAAACAACTCTCCTCCTACTGATAATCTTTATGCTTTTTTACACAGCATCAAAAGGTAACTCTGTTTACACGACTATGTGGGTGCTACAACTTTGGGTTTTGGGTAGAGTGTAGGTAGCTTTTATTAAACACACACACACTGTGACTTAGTAAATTAGTTTATTACTCTTGAGGTTTTTGAATTTTTGCTTAGGTAATTTAAAAGTTACACTTTTAAAAATGAAAATTCAAATTTGAAGAGAAACTATCTTGCAAGCTGATAGTACCTATGTTTGTAATAATAAAATTTGTAACTTTAGCATCAGAAGATTTTAAAATTTGGTTGTTTGCACCGAGATATAATTTATTTTTAATTTTATTAAATTCGGTATTTTACAATTTATTATGTTCGTTGATCTCTAAAAATGCATACTTACATATATGCATACCTTCTTATTTCTTAAATTGAATTTTTACTTAATGTCCTTAAATAACAGGAACTTTAACTTTAACTTTAACTTTAACTTTAACTTTAACTTTAACTTTAACTTTAACTTTAACTTTAACTTTAACTTTAACTTTAACTTTAACTTTAACTTTAACTTTAACTTTAACTTTAACTTTAACTTTAACTTTAACTTTAACTTTAACTTTAACTTTAACTTTAACTTTAACTTTAACTTTAACTTTAACTTTAACTTTAACTTTAACTTTAACTTTAACTTTAACTTTAACTTTAACTTTAACTTTAACTTTAACTTTAACTTTAACTTTAACTTTAACTTTAACTTTAACTTTAACTTTAACTTTAACTTTAACTTTAACTTTAACTTTAACTTTAACTTTAACTTTAACTTTAACTTTAACTTTAACTTTAACTTTAACTTTAACTTTAACTTTAACTTTAACTTTAACTTTAACTTTAACTTTAACTTTAACTTTAACTTTAACTTTAACTTTAACTTTAACTTTAACTTTAACTTTAACTTTAACTTTAACTTTAACTTTAACTTTAACTTTAACTTTAACTTTAACTTTAACTTTAACTTTAACTTTAACTTTAACTTTAACTTTAACTTTAACTTTAACTTTAACTTTAACTTTAACTTTAACTTTAACTTTAACTTTAACTTTAACTTTAACTTTAACTTTAACTTTAACTTTAACTTTAACTTTAACTTTAACTTTAACTTTAACTTTAACTTTAACTTTAACTTTAACTTTAACTTTAACTTTAACTTTAACTTTAACTTTAACTTTAACTTTAACTTTAACTTTAACTTTAACTTTAACTTTAACTTTAACTTTAACTTTAACTTTAACTTTAACTTTAACTTTAACTTTAACTTTAACTTTAACTTTAACTTTAACTTTAACTTTAACTTTAACTTTAACTTTAACTTTAACTTTAACTTTAACTTTAACTTTAACTTTAACTTTAACTTTAACTTTAACTTTAACTTTAACTTTAACTTTAACTTTAACTTTAACTTTAACTTTAACTTTAACTTTAACTTTAACTTTAACTTTAACTTTAACTTTAACTTTAACTTTAACTTTAACTTTAACTTTAACTTTAACTTTAACTTTAACTTTAACTTTAACTTTAACTTTAACTTTAACTTTAACTTTAACTTTAACTTTAACTTTAACTTTAACTTTAACTTTAACTTTAACTTTAACTTTAACTTTAACTTTAACTTTAACTTTAACTTTAACTTTAACTTTAACTTTAACTTTAACTTTAACTTTAACTTTAACTTTAACTTTAACTTTAACTTTAACTTTAACTTTAACTTTAACTTTAACTTTAACTTTAACTTTAACTTTAACTTTAACTTTAACTTTAACTTTAACTTTAACTTTAACTTTAACTTTAACTTTAACTTTAACTTTAACTTTAACTTTAACTTTAACTTTAACTTTAACTTTAACTTTAACTTTAACTTTAACTTTAACTTTAACTTTAACTTTAACTTTAACTTTAACTTTAACTTTAACTTTAACTTTAACTTTAACTTTAACTTTAACTTTAACTTTAACTTTAACTTTAACTTTAACTTTAACTTTAACTTTAACTTTAACTTTAACTTTAACTTTAACTTTAACTTTAACTTTAACTTTAACTTTAACTTTAACTTTAACTTTAACTTTAACTTTAACTTTAACTTTAACTTTAACTTTAACTTTAACTTTAACTTTAACTTTAACTTTAACTTTAACTTTAACTTTAATTTGTTTTTGTGATTTTTGTCTTCTTTAGAAATAAGTTAATAGAAAAAAACTATAAGCAATTTATTTTAATATTTAAAGTTAGCTAAATATTTTAAGTTTCAATTTTATGTTTCCTTTTTATTTGTTCTCATTTAAAACCCTGATCTCTGGATCAAAAGTAACTGGTAAAAATGCATGTTTCTAATGTTTGAGTTTATGTTTACATAATTTGATATTATATAAAAAAACAAAATATATTTAATATGAATAAAGTGTCTAATTTATAATTTGGTTGTATTTTTTATGTTTTTTAAATGTATTATAAATGTTGTTGTTGTTGTTGTTGTTGTAAAAAAGTTTAACAAAACATAAAAAATTACGGTTATTAATAAAAAAAAATAAAGACATTAAAATATTTTATAATTTGAAAAATCGAAATAAATTATTTATAATATGTTTTCATAATTTTTTTTGATGTTTTAAAAATAGAATTATAATTTAAAAATGATCAACAAAAAAAACAACAAAAACTGCTAAAGATCGAGAGAGACAAAAAAATAAATAAAATAAATAAATAAATAAATTGAAATATATTTTAAGTTTTACTTATTCAAACTAATATTTAATGCAGTTTTCTAATAAAACAATTAATCAATCAGAATCAACAAAAATATCGCACTTACTTGCTCTTAAGTTCAAGTTGCTTTTAATTAAGTACTTTTAAAATATGAAAGTAATTGAAAAAAAAAATTAATAAAAATAAAAAGCATTTAAATCGTTCTTTTAATCGTATAAACAACTAGTTAAATAACTTAGAATTCAAAAATAAGTATGCCATTTGATTACTTGAAAAAATATGAAAAAAAATTTAAATCCTTGGAACAGTTTTCTTAAAAATAAATTTTTGATATATAAATTTTAATAACATTTTAAAACAAAAGTTTTAGTATCCCGATTTTGAATATGTATTTAAATACATTTTTAAACCTAGTTTCAAAAAAATTAATCAACTCTGTTTTGAAATAATGAATTTTCAAACAAAATTTTTAAATGTTTCTTAAAAAAAATCCAAAACTTATTTTTTTTTTCAAAATTTTAATATTCAATATTATTAACGTTTTAAAAAAGATTTTGCGTATAAATTTTCGATGAAATCGTTGAAGCCGTTAATGAGAAAATCAAAAATTAAATATACCGTTATATGGCAGGTACTGTTAATAACGAGTTTCGGTAAATTTAATTTTATCGAAAAGTACACCATACCTACAATCATACACATCAAAATCGTAATAGCCGTTTTTATGATAAGTAAGCTTTTCGTTCTCGGTTTTAATGCAAGTACCGTTATTTTTGGTGCTAAAAAAAAATCAAAAAACCGCTCTGCAGAGTTACAAAAAAACCTTAAGCTCAAAATTTGAAGAAAGTTGCCCTATAGTACCTACCTATATCGTAAGTAAAAACTAGGAATAACTGTTATAGTGCGAGAGAAAAATTAAATGTGAAAAGTGTGAAACTCTCATACAAATTTGTATGGGAAAAGTATGACTTTAGAGGAACGGGTTAAGGACCTCGGATCCAAATTGTTTTGGTCAACCATTTTTTTTTACGATACAATTTTACGATTTATCGAGTGTGCTTCCCTAAACAATGATTTTGGGAAATAAGGGACACCCTAATGCTTATCTACATATCAAAAACAATTTAGTGCATTAGAAAGTTATAGTTATTGCATGTATAAAATCGATAGAGAAAGTCTACGCACTTAACAAAAGAACTTTAGTAAAATTTTTGAAATTTTAGAGTTTTTTGTTAGCTTTTCCATTGCCAATTTTACTATAAAATGTATGAGTGTCATGTTGGCAAAGCAACGAATGGAAAAATGCATAGGTGCCGATAATTAGTTGTGACAAATTCAATTTGATCTTGCAATTTTTTCTATGTTTTTTTTAATGCTTTGCTAACTTGATATCAAGTTAGCGAAACAACTTTAACGAACCGACAAATGGATAGGTGCATAATTTGTCGTTAACTAGTCGTTAATTAGTTGTGACATGTTGGGATTTGTCGTCCTCTGCTTTTTATGTTTTTATTGAAAAGTGGTTAAAACTTCTAAATTTTAATATTTTAGTACCTACCAAATAATTCGCTATTAATTAGTCGTTATTTAATTGTGAAAAAATCATTTTTTCATGTAATGTTTTCTATATGTTTTTGGATTATTTGTTTTCTATGAGTGTCAAGTTAGCAAAGCAACTTTGACAAATCGGAAAATGGGTAGGTGTATTATGTGCCGTTGATTAGTTTCGACAATTTCAAATTTGTTGTTCAATGTTTTCTATATATTTTTGGGTGCTTTGCCAACTTGACAAATCTCGAAAAGCGGTAAAAACTTCTTATACTTAATATTTTATGGCTAAATAATCTGCCGTTAGTTAGTCTTTCATTAGTTGTGAAAAAGGTTGTCTAATCGCGTTATGTTTTTATGTTTTTTCTTGCATCCTTTGCTAGCCTGATATCAAGTAAACAAAGTATCAGCTAGTAAAGAGCTAAAGCTGGTAATAGCGAATGTTTTTTTGCTTAATAATTTGTCGGTAACAAGTCTTGAATTAGTTGTGACAATTTTGAATTTGTCGTTTAATGTTTTCTATGTTTTTTATTTTAGTTTCAATTCATATGGAGTAGCATTCAAAAAGACTTTAAAATTGATCATATTGAACGGTTTACGGATTACGCTTTCACTGGGTCAAATAAGGGTTTATTGAAAGGTACATAGAAAACATCGCACGAGAAAATTTATTTTGTCACAACTTACTAACGACTAATTAAATGAAAATTAGTAAGAACTAAAATGTTATGTGTAGAAGTTTTTACCACTTTTCGAAAAAAAGAAAACATAGAATGACAAATTTGAAATTATCACAACTAATTAACGACTAATTTATGACAAATTATGAACCTACCCAATTTTCGATCCGTGAGAGTTGTTTTCCTAGCTTGATATCAAGTTAGCAAAGCATAAAAAAAAAAATATACAAAATATTGTACCGATCAAATTGAATTTGTCACAGGTAATTAACGACTAATTAATAGCAAATTATTAAGCCATCAACCATAAGGTATATTACTCATTTTCGGTAGGGTACTTTGCTAACTTGATATCCTGTTAGCAAAGCACCCAAAAAAACATAGAAAACATTGAACGACAAATTCTAGATAGTCATACCTAATTAACGACTAATTAACGTAAAATTATCCACCAATTCATATTTCAATTCTTCAAAGTTGCTTTGCTAACTTGACACTCATATAAAATTTTTAAACATCCAGTTCGGAGGGAAATCTAATTTCGTAGAAAAAAATTTTAAGTGCTAAATTGTCAAATTAGGCTTTTTTTCCAGTTACACCATATATATTGAAAAGCGGCTAGTGTGACCCTTCTATCAGAAAGGCAGCGGTAAATTTCGTAGCATTTTCGGTCTTAAGCATGCTTAAGTATGTATATACTTTTTTATTTAATAGCATTCTAAATATTCTATATCATTTCACGTTCTTATTAAAATTTTCCATGAAGAAGAACTAATTAATTTCCAGAAGTTTTACCTCAAATCTTTCTACCTTTATACCTTTAAATCAAATTCAAAAGAACCATGTGCATATAGACCAAGATACTTTATTAAAAAAAAAAATACCTAACCAACCTTTGAGATTCAAACTCAACTCTTGAGATTTGATATGTGGTTCTAGGATGTCAGACATCTACACAAAGTTCATATTCCTATAACTCAAAAATGCCAACAGTTAAAATTTATTGTGGTATCCACTTCTTGCCAATCATTGAAAACTCTCATCCAAGATTCAAATTCAACACCGCATACTTTCGGCGTACCAATAGTTTCTAGGAAATTTCATATTAAAATCGAAAAAGTGATGGCAATGAATAAGGACGAAGGTGAAGAACAAGCTTACATACACCTCCTCCATAGACAGTAGACACACCAGAGGAACAGATTTCTCTTTTGCGGTGATTTTACACACATGGTTATGATGTAAGCGTGTTATGGGAAGTGAATAACATTCCTAATTTTATGGGATAAATCATTCATGGCTAGACATCCAGTCATCTCCCCGTACCCTTGATGTTGGCTCGAATTCATTCATCCCCCATAGGATGCCCTGACCTTAATGGTAGGTGGATAAAGCTATATACAGGACTCTCACTGGCTCTTTGCTTTGATAGAATCCATGGTGACGATGGACGGGAATCCTGTCCGGCTTTTGATGAATACACGACATAGGTATACGACAGAGACGAGCCAGTGGTGAAAACTGTTTGCCTAGTGCCCGAATTCAAAAGGATAGCAACACGTGTATTTGCGTAGCGCACTGGGGTGGAATTAATTTTTTAATAATTTCTGGCAATAAATTTGCAGATGAACAGACTGCTGCTGGGATGAACCATATGCACAGCACGAAAAGTCTCTATATGTTGTTAAATTTGAAGATGGAAGGCGACAGCAACGAAAACGGTGACGACAGCGGAAGGATATTTTAAGCAAACAGCATCCACCAGGGTTGTTAGAAGAGTTCTTTGGGTTTGGGATTTGGGTCTGTTTCTACAGTTTCATAAGGCAATTTACCTTTGTGCATTCGTGATGATGGAAGCAGGAAATGCCTTTGTTCTATGTGTACAAACAAATATGACGCGTTATCACAAAGCCCGGGATTTTAACGGATGGGTGATGGCTTTACTGAGTATCTAATAGGAAATCCGCTTCTTGAGGACTTTTGTTTGTTTTTGTTATTGTTTTTAGCTAAAGGGGGAGCAGCACTTTTGTGTGATTGTGTGTCTGTTTTATTTCAATTGGGGGTTGAATGTTAAATACATATGTTTACAAAAGGCGCTTGTGGCAACAATATAAGTTTATCTAGTCATAGAAGTTCATGTGCTACATAGGATGAATTAAAACTAAGGGAGTTACGCATATTCTTATATTGATTAATACATTTTTTAGATAAAAGTAGACACCATTACCTACCTACGTTAAATGTTAGAAATTTAATTTAAAAGGATTTTAAGGGTTAGGGATAAATGAACATATATTTTTTTAAACCCTAAAAAACTATATCAAGAAAAAGCTGCCCGAGCTCGGAAGCAAATTTAGTAAAACATTTGTTTTTTTGTACTTAGGTGGGGGGAAACTTAACGTTTTCTTGCATTTAGAAATCTGGTATCCACTTTTTGCTCCTTTCAAATAACACCCCTTCCCTATTATGAAAAGAGTTCCTTTTACAAGTAGTATAAGTTGATTAATTTAACAAGTAGTATAAGTTAATTAATTTCTGAAGCTACTTTTTTTGTTGATTTTTAGCTTGAATTAAAGCAATAAATGAATTTTGTGTTTTGTAAAGTTGCTGTTAGAAAAATTTTGAATATGTATCGGGTTTTTCAATAAGAGCGCTAAAAAAGTTTTTTTAAATAAAACAAAAACGGTTTTGGATAACAATGAAACTCTTTATTCCTGTGAAAGTACGTTCAATGCCGTGTTGTGTATGGAACTCGATTTCTTTTACATGGCCACCACGGGCGCGCTTGCAGAAGTCCAGACGCTGAATTCAATTTTCTATGGTTTTCAAGCATAAATCGGCCGATACTGCTGTAATTTCAGTTTCGATATTCCTACAAAGTTCATCAATCGTCGCTGGCTTGTTGGCATAGACCATAGACTTAATGTAGCCCCACAGGAAATAGTCTAACGGCGTCAAATCGGACGACCGAGGCGGCCAAGCGACTGGACCATTTCGTGAGATAACACGTTCTCCAAACTTGGTTTCCATTAAATTGATTGTGGAATTCGCTGTGTGGCTTGTGGCGCCGTCCTGTTGGAACCACATGTCCTCCAAGTCCATATCATCCAATTGGGACCAAAAATATTCGGTTATCATTGAACGGTAGCGATCCCCATTCACAGTGCCGGTCTTGATCATCACGGAAGAAGTACGGCCCAATGACGCCGCCGGCCCATAAACCACACCAAACCGTAATTTTTTCGGGATGCAATGATGACTCATGGAGTTCGTGTGATTTGCTGCCTGACCAATACCGCATATTTTGTTTATTGACGGAGCCATTCAGCCAGAAATGAGCCATCACTGAAGATGATTTTTCCATGAAAATCCGAATCATTTTCAAGTTGTTGCTCAGCCCAATTCCCGAACATACGACGCTTCTGGTGATCAAGCGGCTTCAGTTCTTGCGTCAATTTAATCTTGTAAGGATGTAGGCCAAGATCTTTTCGCAGCAGAATTCACCACAACGACGTCACAGAGATGCCCAACGCTTGAGAACGACGTGTGAGAGACACATTTGGGCTTTCTGCAGCTGAAGCTTCAGCAGCAATATTCTCGACACTACGGGCACTTCTTTGTCTCACTGGCACGGGAACATTTTGTACTGTGCCTGTGGATTCAAATTTTTCCACTAGACGCTCAATTGTTGATCTGCTAGGACGATTATGACGACCATAAATTGGACGTAGCGCTCTTAACGTTGAGGCCACTGACTTCGAATTTCGGTAATAAATTTTAATAATTTCGACTCGTTTTTGGCTCGTATATCCTTCCATCATGAAACGGCAAACCTTACTAAAGAGAAATGTCAAAAGAGCGGCAAGAAATATAGCGTCGTTTGCTGTCCCTGTCGCTCTACTTCTGTAGCGCCCCTTTATATCTGATGTAACATTAAATGGGGCTAGAATTTGTTCATCAGCCAAATAGAACCAGTCTATGTCACCAACGTTGAATTCACCTTGTATCATTAACACAAAACAAATCCATTTCCATTATTTCCATTTTTCATTATACAAATTTTTCATGAAGAATCCAAATGGCAGTTTAATTAGAACTATTTGGACATTAAAGGTATACGAAGTTTAATAAATATCGGTTGAGCAATTTTCGATGTACATAATTTGAATAGTTAAGTTGTTGTAGGGAAGTTTTCGGTCCCTGATGAGTTAAGACAAAAATTTGAAAAATCCTTTTGTAAATAACACAAATTTGCCTTGTACCAAATATGAAGTAAAATGTGCTATAAATAATTAATTGAAAAATTGTAAAATACCACACGCATAGACATTAGCTGATGAATGGCCTAACTATCTTTCAGAAAATTTTTAAACCGGTATCCACCTACGGTATAACACTTTGTGAAATAACTTAATGCAGACGGCGTAAACAAACTGATTATTGAGAAGAAAAAATGTCTACAAGTTTCAATTCCCCGTGGTGTATGCATATGAAACAGTGTTAAATATTGCTATATTGTTCAAGATGATATTAAAATATAAAATTTAATTTCCGGAAAACCAATTTTGGATTTAAAGTGAGGGTGGACAAAAATATTGTTTCTCAATTTGATTTTTACAATTCTGTGTTGAAATTTTGTTCTTTTAAAATCCCAAAATTCATGATGCTATTATTAAACACCTACTATTTTTACTGGTAAATGGGAATTATAGGACATAAACAATAGAATTAATTCCATAAATTGAACAAATCTAGGTAATCTTACTAAATTTAAAACATAATTAAGTTGAGTTGAATATTGGATTAAAAACTTATATATCCAATAAATTCATAATTTGTCAACTTTTACATATTTACATAATTTGTATCTTAAACAAGAATGGAAGTTTTAAGTAAAAAAGAATTTTATTACGTAGTTGTCAGCGTAACTTATGTGGATTTGAAATTATGATAGTTGTTTCCAATTATGGTTTCATAAATAAGCCCATAGACAAATATTTTCTAAATAAAATACTTGATCTTATTCTTATCTTCTGCGATCACATGTTAGATTTTAGTAAACCAATAAAATATTTTATTGAATAAATTAAATGATCAAGTTTGGGTTTGTTTATTGGTATTTAAACTTGTGTCAAATATGGAAAATATTTTAGGAGATTCTTAGGCTTAGCATAAAGTTTTTGTTTTTCAAAGGCATAAATAAAATTCATTTAAATTTGTTTATTATAAAAAATACAATTTGGGTGAGCTGATCGAGCTGCCATCACTTATGAATTGAAAGCTTACCAAAGCAGCGATGGGATGTAGGAAATTGAATTTATGTGACATTAATATTATGGGTAGGAGTTTTTGGACTTGTAAATAGGTATGTAAGATATGTGAATAATGATATTAATAAATTTTGTATTGACTAATCGATTTTGGATTTATATCTTATATAACATATAATCCATAAATGTTATGATCAATTGCTTACCAGATTTAATGCAAGGGCTTACCTACATAATATCCATAGACAGTGGACACCCACTTAAAATTAGCATGCCATAAATATGCAGTGAAAACCAGAATTACTTTCTGGAATTTTTGAAATGCCTGGCCTTGCTCCTAAATATAGAAAATCCTGCCTGATGAGAAATATGACACAGCTTCTGTAAATACCAAGCGAAAAACTGATTTACACCGGCTTAGACGATTTGTCCACAATTTTGTTTGGCTCCTTAAAATCACAAAACAAAATTTCATTGGTTTCTGTCCAAAAATAAGTCAGTCTCTTAATGAAATTTTTCATAAGCTTTCGCATAATTTTGGTTGTATTTTGAGAAGAATAGCTCAGATATGAATCTGTCCACCCCCAAACAGATTTGTAGTTCTTTTGAATTTTTAAGAAACTTTTGGTGAGGAGCCAAATATTCTCTTCCAATGTTTCAATCGTCTCGGGTTCATCAACCAACTTCACATAACCCCACCAAAAATAGCCCTATGATGAGATTCCTTCATGAAATTCCTTCAATAAATTGATTGTTTCGCGATGCGTCGCGCGAACCGAACCATTATTTAGGTAATAAATTTGAAAAGTATTGCCAGATTGAAAACCATATGTCTAAAAAAAACACCCTTTGCATAGACTTTCAGTCTATAAATGATTAAGAAAAATTGACATTTTTGAGACTTAATTTTTTGCTCCGAAAAAATGGGATTTTTGTGTGATATTGGGAACAAAGTATTATCTTGACCTTAAAGTATAGTTTCTTGATCATCTGTCAGGCCATTGTCGAATTATATAAAAGGATGGCTGCAATCTCGATGGATTAAAAAACCTCTGAAAATTGAATATTTCTTTCGAAAAATCGAAATTTGTCTGATTTAATTCTGCTCCAGAATAATACAGTCTAAGGACTTTTGGGTGAAATTTGTAACTGCATATTCTAAAGGGTTTTCAACAGGAACGTTACAAAAGTAGAGCGACAGGGACAGTAAACGACGCCATATTTTCTGCCGCTCTTTTGACATTTCTCTTCAGTAAGGTTTGCCATTTCATGATGGAAGGATATACGAGCCAACAACGAGTCGAAATTATTAAAATTTATTACCGAAATTCGGAGTCAGTGGCCTCAACGATAAGAGCGCTACGTCCAATTTATGGTCGTCATAATCGTCCTAGCAGATCAACAACTGGGCGTCTAGTGGAAACATTTGGATCCACAGGCAAAGTACAAAATATTCCCGTGCCAGTGAGACAAAGAAGTGCCCGTAGTGTCGAGAATATTGCTGCCGCTGAGGCTTCAGTTGCAGAAAGCCCAAATGTGTCTCTCACACGTCGTTCTCAAGCGTTGGGCATCTCTGTGACGTCGTTGTGGCGAATTTTGCGAAAAGATTTTGGCCTACATCCTTACAAGATTAAATTGACGCAAGAACTGAAGCCGCTTGACCACCAGAAGCGTCGTTTGTTCGTGAATTGGGCTGAGCAAAAACTTGAAAATGATTCGGATTTTCATCGAAAAATTATCTTCAGCGATGAGGCTTATTTCTGGCTGAATGGCTTCGTCAATAAACAAAATATGCGGTATTGGTCAGGCAGCAATCTACACGAACTCCATGAGTCATCATTGCATCCCGAAAAAATTACGGTTTGGTGTGGTTTATGGGCCGGCAGCGTCATTGGGCCGTACTTCTTCTGTGATGATCAAGACCGACACGTTACTGTGAATGGGGATCGCTACCTTTCAATGATAACCGAATATTTTTGGCTCCAATTGGATGATATGGACTTGGAGGACATGTGGTTCCAACAGGACGGCACCACAAGCCACACAGCGAATGTCACAATCAATTTATTGGAAACCAAATTTGGAGAACGTGTTATCTCACGAAATGGTCCAGTCGCTTGGCCGCCTCGGTCGTGCGATTTGACGCCGTTAGACTATTTCCTGTGGGGCTACGTCAAGTCCATGGACTATGTCAACAAGCCAGCGACGATTGGTGAACTTCGTACGAATATCGAACGTGAAATTGCAGCAGTATCGGCCGATTTATGTTTGAAAACCATCGAAAAATTGGTTCAGTGTCTGGACTTCTGCAAGCGTGCCCGTGGTGGCCAAGCAAAAGAAATCGAGTTCCATACATAATGGCATCAAACGTACTTTTACAGGAATAAAGTATTTTATTGATATCCAAAGCCGTTTTTGTTTTATTTAAAAAAAACTTATGTAGCGCTCTTATTGAAAAACCCGATATTTGTAGTTTTTTCACTTTGAAAATTAATGTTTGTTGAATTATTTTAGAAAACTAACGAATAATCAATTTGGAACTAGTTCAGAGAATTTAATTAACCCGAAGCCAGTTACAATTTTGTGTGATCTCAGGATTTTTAAGACAAAGGAATGTCTTTTAAATTGCTATAGTAAAAAAACCTCTCATTGAATTTCTTTGAAAGTCCTTTCTGCACGCATTGAAATTTTCATCTATAAAATAAAATTCATTCGAAGTCGATATCGTCATTTGTTCTTAAGATATTATGAACGAAAACAAGTGAAGGAACGTTTGAACATAAGAACGTACGTGCATACACAGAGATCTCTCTTAAATTTCCAACGATTTAATTTTTTTAATATATTGTAACGACTTCCACATTACTATAGTATAGTACTATAACGACTCTGGTGTGAACTATAACCACTCTCGAATGAAAGAAACACCGAATTTCGGATTAGACGGGACACAAACCAACCTACGGGGAGCTTTGGTGAGCTTTCGAACTTCCAATATTAAACGTCAAATTAAAAGCTTTGGAAAGGGAAATTTATGGGAAATTTCCCCTATGGAAAGCTCTGGAAGCGAATACTAGAACCTTCCAGCTTTTTCGGGAACCTTGTGAAAAGTATAAAAGCACTTGTCTGACCGGCAGAGGACGCAGCTTATTTTTAGTCGTGAATGAGTGTTGGCTGTTATAAAAGTAAAGTGGTGAATTGATTTCAGTGTTGAACAATAAATTGTTTTGTGGTAATAAAAGTAGAGTGTTTTATTTTGTAAAGTAAATAAGTGGAGAATTTAAATAAAGTGAATAAGTTTTATTAACGAACCTGAGAAAATATTACAATATTTCTATTTTTTGAAGTAATCAAATAGCATACAAAGTGATACTACTCATCGACAAACTTAAAAAAGTTCAGAGAACAGCGAGCCCTAGTAGCACAGGTGCTCTTCAATCTTGCCCAACTTTTACTTTTTAAAGGCAAATCAATTTAAAGGTAAAGTGTTTTTGTGCGCCTTTTACCACTTGACCTGCGCATTAAATATCTTGTATCTTGTAGTGCAATAAGACTCAAAGAATCAAATTGTTGGGTTGCCAAGCCCTATGGTCACAGTAATATCACAAATTTGATTCCAACTGAAATTTTTTCAACTCCTACTGAGTCCTACGCCTACAATGAAACTCAGTAAAGATTTTAAAATCTTATTCCCATCCAGAAAGGACTGGGATGATGACATCGTGACGAGACACTTCGACACAACTATCTATACTGATGGCTCAAAGATAGAGTGTGGTGATGGTTCAGGAATCTTTTCTGCGTCTCATAATATCACAAGGTCGTTTCGTCTACCCGATTATTCTAGTGTATTTCAAGCTAAAGTACTTGCAATTAGGGAGGCATGCAGGATACTTAAACTAGATCCAAACCAAAATCGTAATACAGCTATCCTCACAGACAGTCAGACAGCTGTAAAAGCCATTGATTCGGCTACATCATCCTCTAAACTGGTGCAGCAATGCTGGAAGCAGCTCGCAACCCTTAATATTAACCTCAAGGTCATCCTTATATGGGTTCCCGGCCACAGGGGCATTTAGGGAAATGAACGGGCAGATGAACTGGCCAGGCAAGGATCAGCACTTCACAACTCACTTGCGTAGAGAGTCAACATTCCCCTGGGAGTTGTGAAGGGCAATTTACTATCAATCTTCCTTAGTGAATCCAATCGTAGGTGGAATAGCTTGGCCGAATGCAAAATATCCAGAAAGATCTGGCCCACCTATAATAAATCCCGAACAATTGATCTGTTATGTACATCCAGGCGAGACATAGCTAGGGTCGTTGCAACCTGTACTAGACATTGGCCAGTAGGGGAGCATGCAGCGAGACTAGGTATTCCTTACAATACTCACTGCTGTAGCTGCACTGATCAGCAAGAAAAGGAAACAGTCCTTCACTTTCTCTGGCTAGAATGAGAGCACATTCGTTTGGAGTGGCATTTTTTGATGGCCTCAACGAACTTTCTGAAATGAAAATAAAAGACTTGATTTCCTTTCTTAACGTGACGAAATGGATCTAAGACAAAATCGGTTACTTCTGTATCATGTCGCCCCCCCCCCCCCCCCCGACCCCAAGACCGTGAGCAATCGGAATACAGGCCTCTGCTGGGTTTCATGATGCTCAATCACAGCGATTATTGGTAGAATCCTTCGCGCTTCAGTCGCTCTGCTATCTGCTGAGCTCGGCATATCGCAGCTGGCTTTGGCGAGATGAGATCCAATCGACTAAGTGTCGTTGGTACTAGCCCAAAATATACTAAAACCATATTCCATATCCGTTTTAATTCAAATCAAAGAACTCTGAGCTCATGGTGGATGCTGATCTCCACCGGTCATTCCGAGTGGGCATACGGAGGCCCAGGTGGAAATCTCGCATTCAATCATGTATCTGGAAGACCACCCAAGAAATCAAGTCAAACAAGTTATGGTATCAAAACGGCGCAATTCTGCGCTAATTGGGTACTGGACGAGTGTTACG
This sequence comes from Dasysyrphus albostriatus, assembly GCA_946251815.1. Lineage (NCBI taxonomy): Eukaryota > Metazoa > Arthropoda > Insecta > Diptera > Syrphidae > Dasysyrphus > Dasysyrphus albostriatus. Next base: position 66,795,108 of record OX276336.1, on the reverse strand, counting down.
CCCGTGCCACCATTTCTACCTACCTACCTAAGTGATATTACTAGTTGTTTAAACAATTAAATGAACGATTTAAATGCTTTTTTATATTTTATAATTTTTTTTTTTATAATTACTTTCATATTTTAAAAGTTTTTAATTCCAAGCAATTTGAACATAAAAGCAAGTACGTGCGATCCAGGCGTGCATTTTATTTTCAATAGCACGATGAGTAAGGTATAATCTTACAGTCATTTCTCTGATTATAAGACTCCATTCTAAAAATATTTTATTTATTTAAAGGTTGCATACATATTTTATTGCGTAGCACTCACTTAGTTCAATTTTCGTTCAATTTGTGGCCCCTTCTTTAAGAATGTCAATAATATTAAATTCAAATCTATACATTCTTTAAATTTGATTAAAAATAAAATACCAATACACTTTTCAGCCACAAAAAAAAAAAAAAAATACCTACCTCCTGAGCCCAAAAATTTTGCTGTCCTTCCAAACAATACACCCCCTCATGATTGTGGCTGACATTATCTACTTCAACTGACAAACACAACCTGACAGTAGTAGTCTGTCCTTTTATTTTATATGCCCTCTCTCAACATAAAAATTCATGAATACCCCAGTTTTTTTTTTGGTATTATTGAAAAATGACCTATGATCACTTAATTCCTCCTCGCCAGCGGGAGAATGCGTAAAAAATCCTACCCTCGATAGCTATTTTAAGCTATGAAACAAAAAAAAGAAAGCAAATTCATCTTTCTACCACAGAATTGAGTGGACAAATCCGTCAGGTTGTCTTATCAAATCAATTTATAAAACAAAGCACAACAAAAAAAACACAGAGAAATGTTAAGTTGAGTCAAAAAAGAAAAAAAAAGAAAACCCTAAAACTGACAAAATTTGGAAAATAATGAGGACTGCCATCCTGAGGATTGCCATCCTGAGGAGGATGAATTAATACAAAGACAGAGTATGGTGGAAGAGACTTTGGTTTGTTTGATGAATACACGGATAAAAGTGTACGAACGTACATACATAGGTGGAGGTGGTGGTGGTGGTGGGAGGATTGGGGATTCTATCCAAAGAAACATATCATTTTGAAACCATAGATAACTTCATATTTGAGACTTGTGAGGCTATGCGTTGTTTTATATCCCTTGGAGCAGTGTTATCCACATGGATATGCAAGAGGACTTGGCCAAGTCAGGATATGCCGATAGCTACTTGCCGATTTATCATTTTAATTTGAGGCTGTAAATAATGTTCGTCGTAAGTCATTAAAATCTCATGGGATTTCGCGGTGGAAAAAGCCTAAAGCCGACTTGGGGGTGACTATATGTGTATAAAAAAGACATTTTTCGTTAGTCCTTTCTATGTATAGATACTGATGGGGATGAATTTCTCTGACTTAGCAAAGTGGCGAGAAAATATTGTAACAAAATAATTGAAATTACATGGATCGTTGAGTTTATCGATTAATCGATTGCTTTTAAAGGAATATCCAATCCAAACAGAGGGCAGATAAAGTTTATGGTTTTATTTCTAGTGGAGGTAAATTTTTGTGTACCTACCGAAAATTTTTATGTTTTGCTTTATAAAAGAGCAAAGGTATCCATCGATACACACAAAACAGACAGTGGAGGATTCCATCAAAAAATATTTCACATTTTATTAAAACATCGACTTTGGTGTAATACCACCAAGGCTGTATATTTATTTTATTTTGTTCACCGTAGGGAGGTAATCCAAAAATCAGACTCAATTTTGTTGAGCTACCAGTTGTAGGAATGTCCAAGTTTAACTTGTACAAATATTGGTTACACTTCAAAAATAAATTTAGTGATTTTAATCAAATCTAATATAGGAAATCAAGCCGAGAAGTTCAACGAAGTTGGTTTCATCATGATGTCCGTTGGTCTGCGCATCAGTAAGTTTGTGTGCCTTTGAGCATCTATGCATCCACTGTACATCGAACTAGATGTTAGAGCCTAATCGGATGGATTGATTTCTTTCACAGTTTATTTTCTAGGTGATTCTCTAGAGGAAAACTTCGAGGTACCTACCACTATTTTTTTTTTAATAGAGCAAAACGTAGTAATTAACCAGCTGACTGGGATCTCTTCAAGATCAGCAAAAACATGTACAAAAACCGGACAACTAATGCAAAAAGAGCTCTCTGGCAAACATATTGCACGCAAATTGAGTCAGCAAATGACACTGGCAGGCTCAGGAAAGTCATGTCAAAGGTTCACGCTCCTCCGGGCTTCTTAAAAAGACCGGATGAGACCTGGACGGACTCCTGCTCCGAAACCTTAGAGTCATTTTTGAGCACTCACTTCCTAGGATGTACGATGGATACATCATCTGTGGACAGAGGCCCCAACATAAGTGAAATCTCTAGCAAATAGTAGATAGTAGAAAGGTGGTTCGGGCCATTGACTCCTTCTCAGCCTACAAGTCTGCAGGGCTTGATGGAATCATTAAAATTATGCTCTAAAGACGTAATTGTTTCAATTCTAGTGGACATTTTTAGGGGCTGTCTTAACATCACCTATATTCCCTCAAGTTGGAGAGAAGTCGAAGTCATTTTCATTCCGAAAGCTGGCAAGCTCACCCATACTGAACCAAAAGACTTCAGTCCTATTAGCCTCTCCTCTTTTCTTCTAAAGACCTTAGAAAGACTTGTTGAAACGTACATTTGCCTTAAACTTAATAATGGCGTGCTCTCACAGGCTCAGCATACATACATGAAGGGCAAATCTGTTGAGACAACGCTTCATGAGGTGGTCGGCACAATCGAAAAATCAATTCACTTCAAGGAATTTGCCCTGGTTGCATTCCTCGACATAGAAGGGGCCTTTAATAATGTTGACAACAGTGCAATTCGACAAGCCCTCAACTCTATTAATATTGATCCGATACTGATAAAATGGATTGACTCCATGCTTTAATCGAGACTTATTAATGCGGAAATGGGTGATACCAAGCTAAAAGTTAGGACATGTAGGGGTACACCACAGGGTGGAGTCTTATCTCCTCTGCTTTGGCTCCTTGTTATCAACCAGATTCTGCTAAAATTAAACCTGAATGGTATCAAGGTCGTTGCCTTTGCCGATGACATTGTGTTTATGGCCTCGGGAAAATTCACCCCTACTCTGTGCGAGCTCCTACAAACGGCCCTTGACAAGCTCAGTTATTGAGCCAGCAGCTGCGGACTTGGCGTTAACCCACAGAAGACAGAGCTGGTGATGTTTACGAGGAAACATAATATTCCGAACATAAACCCGCCAACCATTAACGGAATTCCGTTAAAGGTTTCGGGCACTGCCAAATATCTTGGCGCTGTACTTGATCGTAAACTAAACTGGAAAAAAAAAATATTAAAGAAAGAAGGAAAAAGCCTCAATAGCATTCTACACCTGCAGTACAATGTTTGGCAAAAGATGGGGTCCCAGAACCTTTCATTGGATGTACACATCCAAAATAAGGCCAATTCTTGCGTACGCATGCATGGTCTGGTGGCCCGCCTCAGATAAGGAAACCAATCTAAAAGCCATGACAAGAATCCAAGAAATAGCGTGTATCGGCACGGCATAACCAGTGCTATGAGAACTAGTCCAACGGCAGCCCTTGAAACACCAGCCAAAAGTGCTTTAAGACTCAACCCTGGGGAGAACAATGGGTCCACGGAGATCCGAGTGAGATGATGAGCCTTGCCGTATCATCACCCCTTCTAACTTAACCTAACCTACTACTATTTTGTGGTAGCTTAAGTACGAATGTGGATATCGATGACGCCACAACGACGAACAGATGCTGTGAAAAGATTTAACGTCTCGTAGTTGAAATTGCAAGAGATAGCCAGGACCACGTCTCTCGTAATCTCTCAGCAAGCCCGCCATCAGTATCATTTGCAGAAGACCAATGAAAATACTACCAAAATGTCATCAAGAGTGCAGCCACTAATGTGATGGGTTCTACTAGCCTACCACAACGAAACCCTGGTCCAATGAAGAATGCAGACTGGCTCATGCAGCAAAAAATACGGCTTTCAAATCAATGCTGCTGATTGTAACCAGAGCTGCTGAGATAGCAGACCGGGAGATCGACGGGTAAGAACGAAAGGAGGTGTGCAAACTTCTCAGAAAAAAAAAGAGAGAGCATGTTGAGCGGGTGGTCAAGTCTATTGAGGCCTGCAGTGGTAGCGGGGATGTTCTAAAGTTCAATTTAACCAGGGTAACAAGGTCCAAACGGAAGCCTGCCAAGATGAGAGTCTGAATATGGTAGTAGACACAGAGTACCTATGTGCTAAGGGTATGAAAACGACGCTTTTCTAGACGACAGCGAAGGTGGCCAAAATTCCTTTGTTAGACAGAACACTCAATTTGAAATGGATGGATGATGTTTAAAATTGGAACGGGTCGTAATTGATCAAAATTCTGTAAATGGATACAAAATTCTGTATGAACATAACTCTATATTCCGTTATATTACTTTTTAATTATTCTATATTCTCAAATTATGTGAATCCAGAATTCTTTATTTCAAAATTCTTTAAATCCAAAACTATGTAAGTTTCTCAGTTTCCAAAATTCGGTGTTTCAAAATTTTGTAAATCTAAAATTATAATATTTCTCCATCCCAGAAATATATATTTGGATAACAGTTTTCTACAAATGCGATTCAAATTTCAATCCGTGTTTAAGGAATTTTTACTGACTGATTTCGGAGAAATTACTGAGGTTCAACGACGCTTCAAGGTTCAAGTATGAATAAGTAGCCAATTTAATCGTTGAACCTTAGGCAATTCACCAAATTCGGTAAGTTAGAATTGCTTAAACTTAGATTAAATATTTATAGATACAACTGGCCCTTAGTAAGCTAATTGTAAGTAAATCAACTTAATCATTGTTTTTTTTTTAAGTTTTGCTGGAAATTCACGGTTCTATCGACTTGGTTAGAAATGTGTTATTATTTGCTTGCTTATTTTCACTATTTGATTAGTAAAAGTGAATTAACACATATTTGGAACTCTAGTAAACGGAAAAATTATTTCATTTGGATGAATGGTTAGCTTTGTAGAGCGAGTCAAAGTTGATAAATTTTTATGGTGAGAAAAAAAGTATTTTTTAAAAAAATTTTTTAGGGACTAGGGAAAGATTGCATTGTTCACTATCAAAACAATTTCTGGATTCCAAAGTTCTGTAAATGATAAATGAAAATTGTTTTGTTAATGAAAAAAAGTGCGCACTTATTTTCACTACCAAAACAATTTTTCTTATATCATTTTTCATTTTGGAATACATAATTTTGAAATCCAGAATTTTGAAATACTGAATTATGAAATACAGAATTTTAGAAAACTGAGTTTTAGATTTACAAAATTTTGGAAACTGAATTTCGGCACTTACAGAATTTTGCAATCTGAATTTTGGCACACACAGATTATGACACCAACCCGTCTAAAATGTCTGTCCATCCGACCTAGATGTAGTGCGGTAGCGAAAGGCAAGCTTAAAGCGTAAAGGGCTGCAGGTATGGATGGCATGCCAGCCGAGCTCTTATTCACAGGGGGAGATGACTTGGTAGGGTGTATACACCAACTTATCTACAAAATTTGGTTGGTTGAAAGCACATCCGATGAATGAAACCTCAGTAGAGTCAGTGGCGTATTTACCCTAAGGCCATAAGGGCCATGGCCCAGGGCAGCACACTGCGTGGGGCGGCATTCGGCTTTGTGTAAAAAATGTAAAATTCCTTTCCAAAAAAGTTTGGAAAAAGAAAATCCTTAAATTTTGATTTTTGAATGAAATTTGGTACACTTATTTACTTGTGTTCTGAGTTCAGAGGTACCTACTGCCTACGGTTTTTTTAAACAAAGGCTTCCAAATTTAGGCAAGAGCATGGACCAAAATTTAAAAAATTTAAAAAAAAGTATTGTTGAAGGTAGCAACTGATTCAAGTTTATGTTTGAAATGCCCTTTAATATGTGCTTGAATGTATACTTTCATATAGAAAATGACTCAAAAATTAAATACAAAATTATAAGAAGATAGTCCAAAATGTTTATAAATGTCACCGCAATCGATTAGAATTAATTTAAGTTACATTTTCTAAAAATGTTTACACCTAATCTAATGGAATTTTAAAGAAATTTTACAATTTTGATGGTTGGAACTTCCAACCGACAAAATTTTTCAGTAGGAAGTTGACCTGAAATTTGATTGGCAATTTTCAAAACTTTTAAAATTTCCTTAAAGATATTTTTAATATTTTTTTGAATGCATTATTTTAATCTGAGGTCTGGCTAAGAATTCTGTTAGTTGATAATAGTTAAATACTATTATGGGTTGCTTAAAAGCAGTGCGAGATGTTCAAATTTAAAAACAAGTGTTTTACTGCTCACAGGCCTTATCCTGCGTATAATCCAGTTGACTACAATGAAAAATTGCAGTATTTTTCGTACTAAAAAAAAAGGCAAACTATATAATGCTCTCCGATAAGCAGAGAACATTTGAACACAGTTAAACACGTTCCTTATTTTGATACATATATAAATTTGTATTTTCTTTAATAAAAAATGTGTATTATAAAATGTGATTTTCATTTTTGAAATAAAAAAACAACATCCATTAAAGCTGCAAAATTAATTTTTGTGTACAAAATAAACATTTAAATTTTTTAATTTTCCTGTGCAGTAAAAGAATCATGATGTTCGTATTTTCGTTTTTCAACTCCAAACTTCTTATGCGGAAACCTTAGTATTTATTGGAGCTGCCAGTTCGGGCTTGCATAAAAAGTAAGCATTTAGCTTATTTAACACAAATTCAGATGACAAATACAAATTATAAATTCGAATTATTTAAAATTTTAAAAATTTACTCAACCATAAAATTTGTGGTGTGCGCAACTTACAAGCATTTAATTAGCTACAAATTTGGCTATGGACCTTTGGCACCTCATATACGAGAGATTTTATATTTGAGAATGCCATCTAATTGGTCAGAAAAGGTCAACTAGTCCTAGAAATTGGTCAGCCCTAGGTAACTTGTAATAAATGCTTGAAGTTTATCAAGGTCACTCAAGGTCACGCTATATCTGGCCCCTCATTTAAGGGAAATTTAGAAAAAAAAAGTATACCATCCGAATGTTCTCTAGATCGTGACAAAAGGTTAACTATTTACAGTAATTGGTCAGCCATAATTTTTTTCTATGAATTTTCCAAATTCGTTTCAAGGTCACAAAAAAAAACTTTTGGCACCTCATTTGGGTCATTCCATAAAATTAAGTATGCTATTTGAAAGGCCACTTTATGGGCAGAAAAGTTCAGCTATTTTCAGTAATAGGTCAACAATACATATTTTTTAATGAATTTAATAATGAAATTTGCAAGTATTGTATACCATTTTAAGGATAAGGAGAGGGCAGCTAGTTTTAGTAATATTTTTATTATTTTTTTTAAAGGAATTTTTAAGTTTCTGTTCAAGGTTATTGCGATTTTTGGAACAATTTTTTACAATTTCTTGGCATAATGATAAAAATTCATAATAAGAAATCTATGGTTGACCAATCAATGAAACTAGCTGACCTTTTATAATGATCTAGTAACCTATAAGAAAGTACAATTTTTGTTTTGAAATTAACCAAATGAGGTGCCAAAAATCGTTCGTGACCTTGAGTGATCTTGAAAAACTTTAAGCCTTTACTACAAGTTATCTAGGGTTGACCAATTTCTAGGACTAGTTGACCTTTTCTGACCAATTGGTGACCAATTAGATGGTATTCTCAAATATTAAATTTCCCATTATAAGAGGTGCCAAAGGTCCAGAGCCGAATTTGTGTTATTTTTTGTTTTTCAACTTTTATATGAATGCATAACTATTTTTATTTATTTTTCAAAAAATTTCTCGTAAATATATCTGATTTTAATCTTACAAAACTACGCGAACAAATTTAATGCACTTTTGAATATTTTTGTTATGAGTTTGTATGCGCATAAGTTTGTTTATTTTTTGCCTCAAATATATTCAGTTAAATGGCATATGCACACGCAATTCCAAAAATAAAAATGGATTTCTTACTTATATCTTCCAATCCAAAAACGTTCCCGAAATTGTTCTAATGAATTCGTCATTAAATGAAATCATTTATAACTAAACTACTATTAGAGTAAAATCCCAGGGCTGCCAGACATAGGTACGTTATTTTATCATAGCTGAATTTTTGTCTTTGAATGCACCCTAGGGTAGGTATGAACGAATGGAATCTTAAATACGAATCTTAAAACCGGGTGCGTTTCGGAAGTATTAAGTGCTAAAGGTTTAATTGATGCAAAACTACGTTATTTTCTCAAAGCTAGTTTTTACTTACATATTGTGTTTTGAGGAAGGTTTTGAAAAACATATTTTGACAATTACTCAACACCAAATGTCAGCTAAACACCTTTAAAGGTGCATACAAGAAATTAAATTAACGTTAATATCAAAGCTGAATTAAAAATTTGAATTTAAAGTCGATTTGATATCCTGAAAGGCAATTTTGAGTTTAAACAATTTGTGCTATTCTTAGTCGGTTGAGTTTTCATTTAGAACTGATTTATATTTTGTTAAAAATTCTATTTGCATATACAGAAAATTATGACAAGCCATTCAATGAATAAAGGATACAATTCATAATAAACAAACAAACAGAGTCATCTTAAAACTGAGTGAATACTGAAATATTTTAATAAATAATAATATTTACTATAAATATTTTAAGAACAGTTTCTAAGAAATTTCTCCACCTATTGCAGGCAGAAGAAATAGAGTTTTTTCTGTTTATATATTGTTTACATATTTATTTTTTTTACTAAGACTATACCCACGAAATATGCCCTTAAATATTATTGACGAATTACTGGGCACACACATGTTCAGCGATTTTAATAAAGAAATTTGAATACATTTTTTTTATTACAAAAATTGTTTATATTTATATTGCTCTTAATCTTTTTTTGCTCAATGCAAAAAATGTTCATATATTTTTAGTGCAAGAAATTTTCAAATTTTATTGACATTTTTTTTAAATGCCAGGCATTTTCAAGCTTAATAAAATTGACATCGTTTACAAATTTATTTCGACTCGCTTTGTAAAATTTGACTTGGCGACAGTAGTGCATATTAAGCTTGAGGAGAAAATGAAAGCTTATGAATTCCATAAAATCTCTCAGAGCTTGTTCACTTCTTCAAAATTATTGAAACATCAACAAAATGAGTCCAATTAATTCAGACAATTTATGCCAACAATGTTTCTGTGGCATGGGCAGCAAGGAGATGTCTTAATATTGTACAACCCTTTATAGTGTCAAACAAGGATGCCTTCTATCACCACTTCTTTTTACAATCTATGTAAACGATTTGCATGATTTTTTGAGTGGAGGTCTCCTCAAGAAAACTGAAGGTAGCTTAGCTACTATATACAGATGAAATGGTTTTCCTGGCAGAAGACATCGGTGTTAGGCATTAATGGTTCGAAGAATACTGTGAAAAATGGAGTTTGCAGGTGAATATGGCGAAATCAAAGATGATGATGTTTCAGAATGGAGGTAAGTTATATAACCGAGAAAATTGGAAATTTAAATGAGAACAGATTCGAATTGCCACAAGTAAAAAATATCTGCGAGTTCTTTTAATGCTTAAGATGACCTTCAGGCAACATCTAGAAATAAAGAACAATACTGCAAAGAATAGCATAAACGCCACTTGGAAATGTTTCTGAACGAAAAAACACATAAATCTGACATCGAACTCGAAATACTTTCAGGCTGTCTGTAGATTTACATAAACATATGGTGAACAAGTTTGGAGTTTTGGATTTTTTAATGAGGAAGATAAGCTTTATTTCAAAAAGCAAATTTTAAAAATTCCAGCTAGTACGCCTTAATCTAGAAACCGGTGCTAAAGATGGTCATTTCTACACCCTAGAGCCTAGAACTATACCTGAGATGTGTTAAAAAACTTTCTTTGATTCTTGTGAAGAAAGGTTACCATATCAATTCTATACAATTTTTTAACAAAGAAAACAGTTCTGGGTGGTAGAACTACACTCAGAGAAAAAAATCAGGTAAATAACTGGTCCTGTTAAATTTACAAGGTGCATAATCTCATATTAAGTTAGAGACAGTTCAGAAATTAACCTGATTTAAATAACCTTAAATTAAGTGTTCAATCAGCCTCGTGGCCTATGTAACCATATTCAAGTTGATTGACGAATCAGGTTGAAGTTACGTTACGTTAACTTGTTGAATTTAACCTGGCCTCATATTAAAGAAACACTCTGCCAGTTAATTTCAACGTGACACCAGTGTTAAAGCACTTACAAACACAAACAAAATCTGTTCCAACTTATTGATATTTGGCACTAGTTTTTTTATGCAGCGAAGTGGCCCAGGGGATGCGTGCTATCTCCATGTGTGAGAGGTTCCCAGTTCAAAACTAAGTAAGTATCACAAAGTATTTTTAAAATAAAACAATATACATATTTCCATACTTTCAGAATAGTGCAAAATGAATTGAACGGTAAGCAGCTTTAGAGATGGTACCTAGACGCATGGATCCAAAACAAAATAATTGCCGGACACAGGATTGATTCAATATTGAATCTTGTTATATTAACGAGATCTTCATGCTAAATTTACAAGACGCTGAACATTTTATTTATGTTTTTGAACTAGATTTTCATGTAAAGTTAACTAGATTTACAGGTAAAATTAGCAAGATTTTCAGGTAAAATTTACAGTTTACTTTTGTAAGGCAGTTTTAAATTTACATGATGTCATGCAGATACTACCTGAGACCTGCGTTGATTTAACACGACATTAAGATCAGATATCTGGCTAAGCAGTTAACCTGTTCTATCGAGTTGACAAATAATAACCTGAAAATCAGGTTCAATAAACCAGAAATTGGTTGGTAATATCTGCTTTTTTCTCTGAGTATATACATGGTCCACATTTAAATACCTTAACATCTTGAAATGTCTACGACATAAAGGTAATCAAGACTTTATAAATATAGCAAATGAGAGCAGAGACTAGTCAAGAGGGCAGACATATTTCAATTGAGATTTTGATATTGGATTTTTAAGGCAAGAAATAGAAGTTAAATAGAAGCACATTCGCCCGTTTTGAATCATCGATGTGCAGTCTTTGTAATTGAGGGAGGACAAAGATATCATACAATTTTTGTGCAGGTGCCCTGTACTAAGATAAGCAAAAGCAAAAGCCAGCACAGTTAATTTGTATGCTGCACTTCGGTATCTTAACATAACAGCGATTAGTGATTGCCTAGCACCCCAATACCCAACTAAGCTTTGTATGCCTTTTTGAGAAAAATTATATTGTTTTTGGAAAGTCAAGCAAACTATGAATTAAAATATGTTTTTGCATTCAAAATTCCGGTAGATATAAGATAATTTACTTAATTTAATTGAGGTATCATTCTACGGTCATGACTTAAAATATTTAACCAAGATTGAGACTGTTTTCGAAGTTTTATAATCTGATATCTCTCAACTTATGCTTTTAACACCAGAGGTATGATTCATATATGTATAAATGCCAGGACCTTTCAAAAAGATTTATATTTAATCCGATATCACACAATTATAGACGCGATATGCCATCTCGATCTTCCAGCCCTTAATGCGTGTCATTCCAATTTAAGTCCATAGTTAAGAACCATTAAAGCATTGGATTAGCAATTTCATCCGATGTCACTTTCTGCCTGCAGCGCGACGACTATTGGTTAAATTCCACACACAAAGCTCCAACGCCTTTGTGTGTGAACAAATTTTCGAAAAAGTCCAGCCAAATTGAATTATCATCCATCGCAATGATAGCGAGGAATAAGCTGGTTGGCTTCTTTCTCCACATCGCACCCAATGAGGAGACACCCGAGACCAAGACCCGAAACAGAAAAAAGGAATCTTCTTCTTCGATTCCTGAGTGTTAACGTACCTATACATATTTTCTTTATAGGAAGTTTCCATACTGCGGCAGAGCATCTCCGTTCTCTTCGACGCGACGTACCCGCACCGCAAACAGCAACAGAAACGTTACTTGCTAAGAATCTTGTTCAATCGAACGGAATGCTCTTAAAAAAATTCCTCTAACAAATGCACGTCATGTAGTCTGGGAAATTTTATCAGAAAACTTTGCCTTGCGGATTGCCGGCTCGGGAATTGAAAATGAATCCCTGCCGCCCAGGTATGGGAGTCACGTAATTGATGGAACACACCCAGACAGGAGGCGGTTGGAGGGCTAAAGGCTACAGGCGAGATACCGTATTGGAATGATGAGTTTTCTTTTTCGCCTGGCGTGCTCAGGCATCACACAGTACAGGAGCACAGCCTCCTTTCCTTTACTTTTGGCTTGTTTGGTTTTATATTTTTATGTTGTGCTGCTCGACTTCCAAATTGGCCCAAAGTGCACGAATATACGACGATGATGGCGACGGCGATGGGCGGACGAATGAGTTGAAAGTGAAAACCCTTTTAGGGTGACTCGATGGCAAGGAAATGTTTGCCCAAAAGCGTTATTAAGGACGTTGTAAAAATCCGCAAACTTTTGTCTGATGACGTGACGAGAAAAAAATAAAGAGAGACGTTTTCCTTACAACACTCGACACTGCGCTGTCCTGTCAGTCGATGGTTTGGGGAGAGGAAATGCGATCAAATCTACTCTACTTAGTTCGACAACAAACTAGATGTGGCAAAACAGAAACAACAACAACTAATGGAATCAACAGCGCCGCCATTCTCAAACATTGATTTTAACCGCAGAGCCAAGAGGTATAAGGTATGCTGCTATAGCGGGAATGGTTGCCACTTTTTTGATATTCTACTTCAAAGTTGACATTTTTTTGGCAAAATGTTGAACAGTGCTTCCGAGGGATTAGAACTCAATTTAATACTATTCTTCTGAATTGTTTGTATTGAAGACTATTATTTGTCTCAACTGATTCTAAATGACAGTGGGCAATTTTGACAGTTGGGAAATCCAATTTTAAGTCAATGGTAATTTAACGGTTTTTTCCAAGTACATCAAAATTCTTAACCAAGATTTTGGACCAAGTTTTGAAGCCCACACTTGAAAGACTTATGGGGTTCTTTCTCTATATTTTTCGACAGCTCACGATTTGGTCTTTGAATGATACAATTGACAGTTTATTTTCACTTGTGTCATTAATTGACACAAAATCATTGGTCTTTTCAAAGACAAAGAAATTTTGACAGACGTCTTTGTCAGTTCATTTACAGCTACTCCCATTTTACTTCGTCTTTTATGAATTGACACTCACTGTCAATGAGCAAATTTTCAGAACTGTCAGTCATCTTCAATGAAATGTGTGTATAGTGGTGCGAAGAGTTATTGATTTTTTCTAATTTCGAATTCCTGTACCTTTTGTATCAGCAATTTTGGATCATTTTATTTTCCGCTTCAGGAGATGATTTTCTGACTTTTTATATTTTTGCTGTCAGGAAAATTATCATCCTCTGAAAAGGTTCCTCTTACGAGGAACTGACAAATCCTTCAAGAGTATACTACTTGTCATGAATAAGTGCTTCTCATCTAGCCGTTCGGACTCGGCAATAAATTGTAGGTCCCCTCCATTCCTGCCAAACATACGCACACAGGAATGATTGAGAGTTGTAAGTCACTAGGCCTTGGTTCTTCACGAGCTGTTGTGCCACCAAATTTATTTTTATTTTTATTTTAGAAAAGGTTGGAAGATAGATATGTATATATTTTCTAAAATCTCTCATTTTAACTGTCAAATTAGTGTTTTTGATTGACAAAGAATTTAAATTCATTGCCAAAAAATTATTTTATCAGTCAAAGACGAAGTGACATTTCATTTGTCAATTGAGCTATTTCCACTTGTCTTTCAAATTTGTTGTCTTTCTTTGACAAGCAGTGTTTGTCAGTTCAAAGACATACAGTTATGGAGTACCTATTTCTACTGGTCATTTTGTGAAATATCGCAAAATTGCGTCTTTCGTCAGTTGGGAAATAACAAGTAGTGGAAACCTAGCATTACGCAAGAAATCAAAAACTACATTAATAAATGGTAACTCTGCCCGATAATAATTTTCTGATGTTGCTAGTCGGAAATTAATAGAAAATTGAATACCTTCTTAGATAAAAAATATCCAAAAACCATCCTTGTAAGAGTTAATTAATTTTGACTACTTAAAAAAAAGAGTGCGAAAGAAATCTTACAACCATGGCAACTCTGCCAGAATGTGATTTTCTTTAATAACGTAAGTAGACACAAAGTTTAAAAGGTTTAAGCCTAATGTAAAGGCTAAGTGAAAGTTGCTGCTAGCCACATAAAATAAAAGAAAAGGTAGAAGTTCAAATTTTGGATACTTTTTTAAGATATCGAAGTAAAGCTCTTCACAAAAATCCAGAGCTGTCAGAAATTTTTTGAAGTCAATATCAAATTTTACTGGGTTTCATCTTCTAGAATCTAGACAATGATTTCGAGTAACTGAATTTTATTTTTTCCAAGGTTTTATAATGCTCAGAACTTTAACCCTGGCACGGTACTGCTTTTAAAATTAGAGCCATGGCAACGGAATATTTGAGGGAGGTTTTTTCTAGGAATTATGTTATGTATCATAAGCTTAAGATATAAAAATAAAGCTTCTCAACGAAATCCAAACTTTGTCGAAATTTTTTGAAGTTTAGCTATTTTTATCCAATTTACTGGGCTATTTCATTAAAAAAAAACTCAATTTGTTTCTCGGTAAGTTTTAAAATTTAAGACTATTCCATTTTATTTAGAGAATTTAGTTTTTTTTTATGTGCGGTGGTAACCATATGCTAGTGGGTGGGTGGAAAAGGATGTCCAACACCAAACCATATCTCTCTAAGCTGATGAGAGGGGAGGAGAGTAAGGAGAAGCATTCTCGGATTGCTTATCCGCCAGACCGGAACTTTCTTCTTGTTTGTAAATAAAATCCGCCCGTCCACCGCACCATCCAGGAAAAGATAGAGAATCTGTTAAATTTATTTATGTGTACCTTTTAGCAGTAGGAAAATACACATATGCGGAGGGGCGTGGGTCTCGATTTAGTGCAAGGACTTCCCAATAGAGTTGGAACGTTGTTTTGTTTGTAATGTGCTGTTTAACCAGAACATGGCTTCGACGACGACGACGACGATACGACGACGATGAGGCTGATCCGACGATGGGTTCCTTTTGCTTTCCAGTTAAAACTTATATTGCAGCTTGAAGGTACATATAACAGAGGATGTTATCTTTAAATCGGCAGGGAAGAGAGAGTTGCTTATATATGTAGCTACATATATGTTTATAATAGAGCTCCTCTTCTTACACGGAAGCATGTTAGAGATTAACAGGGAATTAAAAGTTATCTCATGAATTTATCATTATTGTTGGGCTCATGGTGACACCATTAAGGCTGTGTTTACCTAATGGAAAATCTGCTTTACACTAAAATTAATACGATGATGGGTTATAACGAAGAAAATAGCACTTATTAATATATTGATGCAAATGATCGACAGCTATGTAAATACATACATGTGAAATGTGTATGGTTGTTCTACAAAATGCTGTTATTTTGTGGTTTTAAGTTAAAAGGAAATCAAGAAGAAGGTACCTCTTTAAGGCGATAGAAGATTGAAAACGTTATATGAATTCACAGAAAGCTAATTTAATTATGAACAGAACATAGGTATTGGGGTTTATACTCAAGAGAATCTGACTATTATTCTTGGAGAGAGAGAGCAACAGTTGATTTAATAAAAGGATAGGTGGATTTTTCTAAACAAAAAAAATTTATTGATTTATTTCATTTTCAATTTTGTCACTCAAAGTGATTGGCTACAAAACTTACATGACCAAATGTAAGAATTAAGTCTTGAAAATGTTCTTGTGGAAACGAACTTGAGTTTTTTTATTGCAAATATCAAAGAAAAGATTTCTTCCTTTCCCTTTTATAACTGATTAATAATGATGTTACCGACATTTAAGTTTCAAGTCATTATAAGCTTCAACAACTGAATTTAGAACCATGGTTATCTATGATCTATGTTGCTTGCAACTTAAGAACTTTTATAATATGCAAATATGTTATACTAAAAATAATATAAGGAAAAGTAATTAAATCGTTCTTAAGCCCGTTTAATAATTTAGAACTTAAAAACAAGTATGTCATTTGATTAATTTAAAAAATCTGAATACATGCAAAAAAACAATTTTAATCGTTGGAGACATTTTCTTAAAAACTAAATTTGAATATACATATGTATAAACTTATAACCTTTAAACAAAAATGTTGGTATGTCAATTTTTAGTATTTATTCATATACATTCAAAGACTAAATTTGAAGAAAAAATTCATTAACTAAATCTTGAAATATTGAATTTTCAAAAAAAAAATACTTTTTTAAAAATCCAAAATTTCCTTTTTTTTTAATTTTTAGATGAAATATTAATGATATTTTTAAGGAACTTAGTAAACATTTTTATTGAAATCAGTTAAGTCGTAAATGAAAAAAACGAATGTCAAAAAACCGTTATAAGGGAGGTATACCGTTAAAACAATTTGTATCAATTTTTTTTTTATCAAATTATTCAACATATAAACTATTATGCACTTAAATTATTGCATTTCCTTAGAAGTTTTTTTTTTATGTTATATGTTTAATAGTGTTTATTTTTATTTGCTTTATGTTTGTCTTTTTAACTGTTCAATTCTAATTTGCTAGGTCTGCACCTTTGGCACGGGATATGGAAAATTTCGAAAAAAGGAAATGCCATCTTATTGGTCTGAAAAGGTTAACTAGTCTTGAAGGACTTGTCCAGCCCTAAATTGTGGCAGACTAAGGGTAGATTGACATAAGAATTTTGAAGAAAACAACCAAAACTCTTTTTACCCAGCGGAGGATATCGAAAGGGGGGTTATATTCCACTGTCCTTTGTCCAAAAAAGTATAATTTCATGCCGTGTGAGGTACTGAGGAGGAATAATCAAGAGGGAACTTTTACAACCTACAAAGGAAGATGAATTTGCAAAAAAAAATTGGTGGATGTTGTTGCAGAAAGCAAAGCAAGTACAGGAAATATGCAGAACTGCATGTCTGTGAAAGAGGTAGAAGGAAAACGAAACACGTAATACAAAAATGGGTCGGTGTTGTGACCCTGGCTATACCCACCCAACCACTGACGAATATGTCAGGGCTCCATAGCCGTCCAAAGCCTGGAATTTAGTTAACGGCCCCCACACTTGTTTTCATTCTAACGCCCTTGAATGTAACTTCTCTTAACTCCCCTTATCTACATCGGCAAAATAAAACCGTGGTAAGCGGTAAGCGGTCATATAAGATTTCTTGAATAAGCCCTCAACGGAAAGAAAACATCTAAAGTACGTAGGTAATATTTACGAAATATCGCCGGTTAATTTTATTCAACTGATTTTCGATATGTATACCTTAAAATAAATACGTGATGAAACTACTATACAAATTCATGAATTCTGAATCAAAATTAAATCCGTGGAAAGTCCAAGGATAAATCTGAGGTATGTCATATTGTTATGATTTTATTTTTGTTCTAATTTGTGCAGAGGTAACAGCCAAGGTAAGTCCGGTGCATATAAGGAAAATCCGAGGAACGTCAAAGGACAAGTTATGGTAAGTCAAGTTAATTTGTTTCTCATTGATATTTTTTTTAATGCAATTTGTTATATACAAAATCCCGTAAATAAAAAGTGAATCAAAGAATAAGCTTACAAATTATTTTATTGTAACTTGAGGTAAATCCAACGAATACTCAAACACGTTGGTTTCGTTAAAAAAAGTTAATGATGACCTCGATAAGGGTGCGTAAGATTCCATTTCTTTTTTCGGTTTGTTTGTTTCTGTTTTTGTTATCTTTTTTTTTAAATAATGGATAAATGGAATGAATTAAAAATCAAAATTATATCAGCTAAGGTATGATGTAAAGGGGTTTTCAACAGGGACGCTACATAAGTAGAGCGACAGGGACAGCAAACGACACCATATTTCTTGCTGCTCTTTTGACATTTCTCTTCAGTAAGGTTTGAAATTTCATGATGGAAGGATATACGAAGCAACAGCGAGTCGAAATTATTAAAATTTACTACCGAAATTCGGAGTCAGTGGGCTCAACGTTAAGAGCGCTACGTCCAATTTATGGTCGTCATAATCGTCCCAGCAGATCAACAATTGAGCGTCTAGTGGAAAAATTTGAATCCACAGGCACAGTACAAAATTTTCCCGTGCCAGTGAGACAAAGAAGTGCCCGTAGTATCGAGAATATTGCTGCCGCTGAGGTTTCAGTTGCAGAAAGCCCAAAAGTGTCTCTCACCCGTCGTTCTCAAGCGATGGGCATCTCTGTGACGTCGTTGTGGCGAATTTTGCGAAAAGATCTTGGTCTACATCCTAACAAGATTAAATTGACGCAAGAACTGAAGCCGCTTGACCATCAGAAGCATCGTATGTTCGTGAATTGGGCTGAGCAACAACTTGAAAATGATTCGGATTTTCATCGGTCGTGCGATTTGACGCCGTTAGACTATTTCCTGTGGGGCTACGTCAAGTCTATGGTCTATGCCAACAAGCCAGCGACGATTGATGAACTTCGTACGAATATCGAACGTGAAATTGCAGCAGTAATTGGGTTCAGCGTCTGGACTTCTGCAAGCGTGCCCGTGGTGGCCATGCAAAAGAAATCGAGTTCCATACATAATGGCATCGAACGAACTTTCACAGGAATAAAGAATTTCATTGATATCCAAAACCGTTTTTGTTTTATTTAAAAAAACTTTTGTAGCGCTCTTATTGAAAAACCCGATATTAAAAATATCAAAATTGAGTCTTATTTTTATTGCAGCTCATTCGTCGGATTCTGTTATCATGGCAAATATGCTGCACACTATTTATTTTTTTTTCTAGTAGTCACTAGAAAACTATGTCAAGACTGAACATAGCACGCCAAAGGCATTTCAAACTGTATATTTTTAAAAATGGCACAAGTCTCTAGGACTTCTCTGGTCTAAAGTGATGATAAAGAAGAACAACATCACCGAGATTTAAATAAAATATACAAAAATTACGAAGGTATGTTAAGAAACTATAATTATTGATCTCTTGTTCGTGAAACAGGCCAAAATTTATATAAACTTTGCTGTTCCATTGCACTTTATTTTAATTTGTAAGAGGTCAACGGATGATTTTTTGAATTTATTCCCAAAAGTTGAACTGAAAGCGAAACATATGTTTTACATTTGAAATCTACACTGAAAATTCTTTTTAGAATATATTTTACCTGCTCCTGTCAAAATCGAGGCAAGTATTTTTAAAATTATATGCAGTTCAGGTGAGGACAAATAACTTGGTTAAAGTTTCTTAAAAAATAAAAATCTGTCTGTATACAGTAAAAAAAAATAATTCGCATAGTTACATATCTCAAAAATGGTCAAAAAGGCATTTTTTGCATTTTATAACGTTAATATCTCGAATACCAAAACTTATAGCGAAAAACAGGTAACGGATTTGAGTTCAGCGCAAAAAATTACCCTTAGAACGACTCTTTCTTTCATGTGTCAAAAAACTAACCAATATTTGAAATTAGTGATCTGTAAAATTACCTTGACGTTCACATGTTGTGTTAAGGAGTTATAATGGAGGCAAATGAGTCTTAAAATTCAGATTTGCATAGTGGATTTCTGATAAAAACAAAAATGCACATGGAAGAATAAGTGCTTTGACGGATCTGAATGGGGAAAGGAACAATTTGTATTAACAAAAGAAACCCCCATTAGTGATAGTCCTATGTTTATTAATCATGAAAATCATACGAGATCAGGTACTTTCAAATAAAATGTCTGACAGCTGTGTTGTAACTTTTTTTTACATTTTTTTCTAACCTAAGGCCTGAAAGTGAACTAGGAAATATACCAACAATATTTCTTTTGTTCTAAATACTGGTATGTTGTGATCATTGAGAAATAAGTCACAAAAACACGCCTAATACTAAAATGACAGTTTTAAAATATTTATTCCATAGACTGAAATATTCTAACAAACAAATCGAACCAAGTTAAAATAGAATTTTTAAAACCAGATTCACTTCAAATTCCATATAATAAGACCACCGATTAATTCATACAAAAGGGGACACGACAAAATACCTAATTACCACCCCTTGCGCGTATGCCAGAAAGTGGCAGGATGAGCATCGTGTCATTGCATAATGATCTCGAAAACTGACAGATCACTGTTTGTGTTTCCTGGCAAGACGACGACACACGGTGCTGATAATGATCTGTATAGTGTGATCGTGGTGGTGCTCTATGCATGCAACGTGTTGGTGTGACTACAAATTACCAAACCAAGACGTTCAGGCAGACTGCTTCCCGTATATACTTGGATGATGCAACTTCACATACTACAGAAGTCCAAATTCCACAGCACAGTACACTACTGATGCGATAACATTGGGACCTATTTTCAAGTGTTGTGTTTATTATTCTTTTCCATAGTCGAAGTTGGTTTGTTTTGAGAAACTACTCATTTCGATGAAGATGAGCCCATCAGGCATTGTTGAGATTTCTATGTTTATAAATGCTTCGATCGCGATGAGAAAACTTTATTAAAAAGAAAAAAAAAAACGTAAAGAAATTAAAGAACACGGAGACAAACAAATACCAAAGACAGAGTCCATAATGGCCAAGAAGGGACTTCTTTTCATGCAAGATAAATAGAAAAAAAATATAAGAAAACAAAATAAAATCGCACGAATCGAATAGGTCTTTAGCTTGCCCGCGGATCAACTTCTGGATATTTATTTTATGTGGGAATATCAATAGAGATTTAGTAGAACTATGCGACGACGGACGCATCACTGTCGTCCAGCCTGAGTGTATCTCTTGTCAATCCATATAGACAATCGACAGTCCCTTGGCAGGTCTTAGTCCATATATGAGCATCGCAACAAATTTCATTTGGCTCACAGCAAAAACAAATAAATACTCGTATCTCGAACAATAAACATTCAAAGAAGGCGGAGGCAACAATCGACTTTATATTCTTGTATATAAGCGGACATTGCATTTGATTCTTGAAAACTTCATCCTGGTTGCCATGATGCAACTTCAAGAAAGAAAATAGAAATTTATAAATACATAAGTATAATAATTATAAGTGACCTATTTGTAGAGCAAATTTGACAGAATCAAGTCCAGGGCATAAGTGTCAAGTAAGCAAAGCAACTATGACGAATCGAAACATGAATAGGTGGATAACTTGCCATTACTTAGTTGTGACAATTTTGAATTTGACGTTCAATGTTTTCTATGTTTTGTCGAAAATCAGTAAAGACTTCCTATACCTGATGGTTGATTGCTTAATAATTTGCCGTTAATTATGTGGTAATTAGTTGTGATGAATTCAATTTGATCGTCCAATGTTTTCTTTATTTTTTTTTTGGTTCTTTGCTAATTTGACAAATTTTGAAAAGCGGTAAAAACTTGTTTTTCCTAATGTCTTATAGCTAAATAATTTGCCGTTAGTTAGTCTTTGATAAGTTGTGATAGTTGTTTGCTATGCTTTTTGGGTACCTTGTAAGTTTCACATCAGCAAGCAAAGCATCACCCAAGAAAGGGGTAAGAACTGCTAATACCGTATACTTGATGGCCTTATAAATTGCCGTTATTTAGTCTTTGGATAAGTTGTGACAGTATAGAATTTGTCGTGCAATGTTTTCTGCGTTTTTTTTGCATTCCTTGGTAACTTCTCATCAATTTAGCATAGCACTATATCAAAAATTGTTTAAACCAAATGGTTAGTGGCCAAATAATTCATGGTTAACTTGTTACTAATAAGTTTTGACAGTTTAGTCCTATGTTTTCTATGTTTTTTTTTCGAAAAGTGGTAGGTACAAACTTCTAGACATAATATGTCACGATGAAAGGAAATATTTATCATAACATTTTACTTCTAAATAACTAGACCTTTATTAGTCGTTATTTAGTTGTGAAAAAAATGTACTTGTCGTGTGATGTTTTCTATGTATTTTTCAACAGAACCTAATTTTACACCATAATAGCGAAATAAAGCAATTAAGAGTTAAATATAATCAATTTTTTAGCCTTTGCGCATGTTTTTTCATATGAATTAGGCATCATAAACAAAAACATAGAAAACATTGCACTACAATGATACAATTTAATGACAAGTTATTACTTAATTAAAATATTTAAAAGATTATTTCTGGATCTCTTTCTTTTACGACATTTGGAAAAAAAACATAGAAAACATAGAACGACAAATTTGAAACTGTAAAAATTTACTAACGACTATGAATTATTTGGCCATAAACCATTTGGTTTAAACAGTTTTTGTCACTTTTTGATGTTGCTTACTTGATGCGAAGTTAACAAGGAATGCAACGTAGAAAACATTGCACGACCAATTCGAAATTGTCACAACTAATTCAAGACTACTTAACGAAAAGTTTTTAAGCAATTCGGTACAAGAAGTTTTTACCCCTTTTTTAGAAGATACTTTGCTTAATGGATATCAAGCTTATGAAGGACGCAAGAAAACATAGAAAAAATTGCGCGTTTAGATTAAATTGTTACAACTAATTAAAGACTAACTAACGACAAATTAATAAGCTAGAAAACATTAAATAAAAGAAGTTTTCACCGCTTTTCTCAAGTTAACAAAGTACCCAAAAAAACATAGAAAACACTAAACTAAAAATTCGAAACTCTCACAACTAATTCAAGACGAGTTAGGGACAAATTATCCACCTATTCATTTTTCGATTCATCAAAGTTACTTTGCTTACTTGACACTCATGCCCAGGCTTCTACGTACCTATTGGATTTACCTTATATTAATAGCTTAAGACATCATCGTCGAGTTGACCAGGTTATCGAAAAATCTTCCGTCTCTTCACTCGCATGATAGGTTTTTGTCATGATATATTTCTCTCATACTACATTTTTCTCACACGCTAGTTTTGTAGCAAAAACGATTTTCTCACAGCATAATTTTCTCGAATGGGGTAAGAATCTAAATGTTTTTAATATCAATTTTTTTCGGTGGCAACTCTGCTTAAGATATCTGAAAACGATTCCACGCCACGCACCGTATTCGATAGTCTTATAGGCTCGTGATTGCCGTCTCCGAAAGACCAAAACAATACATCGCATCGCTTAGATATTGCTTCAGACTGGTCCTGCTGTGTCGCTGAAGCGGGACATTGGTGGCTATACTCGTACAATGTGAGTCCTGCCATATATGTAGATCTGGAAAGCATTTTCATATACTGTGTACAGTGTACAGTGCACATCGCCATCGACGCCGCCGCGGACAACATTCCTTGCGTAGATCACTTGCATTCCCGGCAATAAGACCAAAACAACGCCGTAGTCGATGCCGATACCGATGCCAAACCTAAGGAGATACAAAAACGCGTTTCAAGCCATTCGGCAATTTTAATTCTCTTCACAGGTAGGTAGGTAAAAGGTAAGGTATATGGGTACTCCAAGAACCAGTCGTCCGAACGTCTCTTTGACCACAAAGTCCAAGTGGATGATTTTACGGTGCTTCGGCAGCGGTGGCGGCGGCCGCTGGCTGGACCTAATAAAAATTCAACTCACATGTGACAACGATTTGTACTCAGGCTCCTTTTATGGCCTCAATCGCAGTGATTTCTTCATGAACAATGCAACGTTTTTGCTTGTGTCCCGTCCTGGGCAAATTTATTGATGATTTATTCCAAATAATGTAATAAAAGATTACTTGGATGTTTATCGATCGATGTATGGCTATAGCCAAGAGCATCAGTTGGTAGAGGTAGGTATAAGAAGGTATATGACTTAATGCGAATGCAAGTTGTTCGCAAAGCGTTTACTTTTGATTGCATGCTATGAGAATTGACATACCTCAATTACAATACCATATGCACATACAAGGATGAGTTGGGTCAGCTTTCAGCTCTCAACTCAGTTCTATCAATTTCAATATTTCCATTTTCCATTTATAAAATCAACATACATATTAATAAGGATTGTTGTTTTGAGATCTTCGATGAGACTGTTGTTGGGTTTTCGACTTAATATCTGAATATTTTCGATTCAACTCTTCTCTTCTTAGAAGACAAGTTATTCAATCCTATTTAAGAATCCATCTTCCATCATAACAAATGCAGAGCTTCTCTATAAACTTAAGGAAATAAAACTTCATAGAATCAGAAAAAAACAAACAGAAAAAAGACAACAAACTGTGTTTATTGGGTAAGTTCAAATTAGATGAGGTCTCTAGAAACAGAATTCGTTGCTTTAGCATGGGTTAATATTGAAACGATTTCAAAGTATTAAAATAGAGTTAACCTACTAATAAGATACAACCAAAAATTACAAAAAAATCCGATCTCGATATTCAAAATTAATATTAATTTATTTGTCCAATATAAGAATAACAAGGGGCTTGCACTTAGTTTTTCGGGGCTGGCCGAATGTGTTGGGCGCCAGTTTGAATGTTTTGTAATAACATAAATAGTAAACAAATAAAAAAAGACGAGCACTGGGGGACATTTTGATAAAATAGGTTTTAAAAGTAGTGATATCTTTAGTCCTTTGAGGCCAGTTTTTCAGTGGCGAGATCATCCTTGTCTCAGAGTTAAACCTTAGCAAACTTCATAAAATTCAGAATTTTCGCTGTGGTGCTATTTCGATTTCAACAGTGTAATGTGAAAAGCATAAAAACTGATATCATTTTTATCATCTCTCATCTCAAAGCCTAGTACACAGATCGAGACAAAATTTATCTCCCATTAAAAATTTTCCCAAGTCGAATTTTATCATAAATTTTTGTATTAGCGGTACCTTCGCAGCTCTATTGCAAAATTTGACAGGAATTGTAAATCTCGAATTAATTTTGCGAGAAAAACGAATGCTAAAAGATCAAAAGGAACGGTAGTGGTCCCAGCCAAATTTGCGACACTACACCATTTATAAAGGAACAAACTTAGGCGATTTTCAACCCCCTTCTAACTTCAGTACCAATGAAGTCAGAAAATTCAAATTCTCAGTATTTTTGATTAGCTGATGAAATCAGGGGCGTCCTTTGACAACTGGCCGCCCTGGGCCCTTAAGGATATAGGGGACCCTTGAAAAATTTTATTAAAAACTATTTCAGATTATAATTTTAACCACGCATTTTAAGTTATTATTTAACTATTTTTGGGGATATCAAAAGAATAGACAGTCCCATTCGCATTTATGGTATCCAGTTTAATGAGAATTTTTTGAACATCTTATAGTTAGAACTTTATTAAATGAATGTTATCTGCATTTTTCACATGATACTCAATACAGACAGCTGTCATCGGGTTTTGTGCTCAAAGCAAATTTGTCTTTGTCTCAATCCAATATTGTCTCAATAACGCTTTGCTTAAAATGTTTACACGGAATAAGCATAAACTCAAGCATTATAAACTCTTGTCTGACCTTGTAACAAGAACTTAACAGTTAATTGATGCTATAAAAAATTTTAAACTTAAGATCTTGAAAATATTATAAATTTTGTAATAAGTGCGAGCGAGACCGAGACCGGGTTTTTATTTGTCGTTACCTAAATGTGACGTTTCGATTTTTTCCACCCACCAACCAACCAATTTTCCAGCACTGACTGGAAAGATTATTGGAATGTCTGATGGCAGCGTTCAGTGCTGCGGAAAATAATAATAAGTAGCTCATATAATAATCAGGATATGTAGCTCAGTTTTTCTCCACGCTTAAGACTGCTTTTAAACGATGGACTTATTCTTACGATTTTTACTTTAATGTTGGAGTCGACTGTTGAAATGTGGACTTTTAAATTGTTGAATGTTGAAATGTCGATTGATAAAACATCCATCAAAGTTAACATTTTGACAACCGATATTTTAAAAAGTCAACGTTGGTAATATTTTTATCTAGTTTTTGATTAACCGGTATTTTAAACAGTCGAAATTATAAAAATCGACCTTTTGGAGTCGATATTAAAAAAGTCAAGATATCGTACTCAATCCATTTATTTTATTTAAAAATAGAACTTTTCTTGAATTTCATTCAATCC
Source organism: Dasysyrphus albostriatus (assembly GCA_946251815.1). NCBI lineage: Eukaryota > Metazoa > Arthropoda > Insecta > Diptera > Syrphidae > Dasysyrphus > Dasysyrphus albostriatus. Next base: position 66,768,948 of record OX276336.1, on the reverse strand, counting down.
CTTTTATAGGAATATAGCAATGTTTAGCAATGTTTTCTTAAAAAGTAATTTCTCATATATCAAATTCTTAAAACATTTTTAAGGAACACTTTTGGTATGCAAATCTTTATTATTTATTTATGTGCATATAAAAATAAAATTAAAAAAAATTATCAACCCATTTTTGAAATAACGAATGGTTTCCACCCAAAAAGAGCTTTAAATAAAAGCAATTTATTGAATTTTTTTAAAGAAAAGTTTTTGAGAAAAATACGATTATGTAAAATTGCTAAAAAAAATTGTATGGCAGGTACCGAAAAATTAAAAAAAAAAAAAATGTGGGCACAATCACCAAAGACCACTATGTACTAAGTTCGAAGAAATTCGATCGGACCGTTTAGGCTGTAGACGAACTGACAGAGAGACAGACAGACATACAGAATTGTGCCACCAACATTTTTGGTGTTCTCTATCATCGTAATGTCATGATAGATTTTTATCTATTCAATCCAAGACTTACCTTATGGTACACAAGTAATTTGTAGGGAATACAAATTTCGAAAAATGTTGGTTGAAGTTTATCGAGCTTAGAGAAGATTATGTCGAGAATTTTTTTTCAAAACAGAGCGTTCTTTCTTTTAATTTTCTGGGTTCTACAGACCACCCGTGGTATTTTTATGGAATACAAATGCAACAGTATCCAACAAATCATAATAATTTTCAACATAAAAAGGGGATAATGGTTACCTCTTAACCTGACCCCAAACAAATGATCGGCCATTGCACTCTGCACTCTTTGCAATTTTGTAATGAAATCTTAAGGAAAAACAATATATATGTATGGTGGTTGGAGGAATGTCCGCTTTTTTTTGGAAAATCAAAAGATCTCATTGGAATACATTTTGTTTATCAATTGCTGAAGCAAAGCATTTCAAAAACGTTCACATCAAGTTTTGTTATAAAAAAATGAGCAAGCCTATTTTTTGTCTTAAATACACTGCTTAGCTTATAACTTATTTGCTTCACTGATTCCATTCGTATTCTATGAATTTTAAAGGCTATCATTCGAAAAAAAAACTATAATTAATTCTGGGGTTCCCCAGGAGAGCCACTTGGGTCCAATTCTTTTTTGTTATATTCATAAATGATCTTCCATCCATCTTTAAATACTGCCTTATCTATTCTGATGATGTTAATATATTCAAAACTATTTCTAATAATCTAGAGTCTAGATTGTGTAAAGCTTCAAGGTTATTTAAATACTTTTTTTATACGTGGTGTATGTGAAATTATTAATTCAAATAATTCAGACATTAAGTTCTACAAAGGGGAGTTTCGTCCGGAAGTCTCATTTGTCATACGCAATTATTATTTAGTTCAGTTCAACTAATGTGAACGTCATTTACTTGACTAATTTATTTCAGTAGTATAGAATTTGTATATAAAGAAAACTTCCTATAAAAATTATGCCTGGCCCCTGGCAAGAAACTTCCAGCTTAATCATTAGGAATTCTTATGGACATATATAGTTTACAGTGGTTTTTTGTCAAAAACTTAAAAACTTGTAAGCTGGATAAGGCAACTTCATTTGCAATTTTTTATCGTTAAAATAGCAATATCTCACCTTTCCTATTTCTTAAAGCCTACGTTCTGATGTCCCTAAAATCAGTGTGGCCAATTACTTGAAATAAAAAAAATCGGCTTATGTTTTGTCACAAACATGTTTGTCCTTGAAGTAGGAGATTACACAGTGCCTCTTCTTCTCTTCTCTGCGGGCTCAATAGTTAATCATAGCTATTTTTTTCTGTAAACACATTCATTGTCATTGCCATGGGTTTTCTCTTAGGTGGCTCGATGCTGGGAATGGTCGATGCTGATACCACCATAGGCTTTCAACTACTTAGAAAAAAGAACCCGTGGTATGATGAGGAATGCGCGGTATTAAAGCAGGGGACGGAAAATGCACGAATGCAAATGCTGCAACGGAAAACAAGAGCAGCAAGAGAAGAGTACCGTGAAAAGAGGAAGAAAGAGAAGAAAATCCTGCGTAGAAAGAAAAGAGCATCTCTGCAGCCTCTCAGCTCAGGTATCTCGAGGAGTCTAGCACTGCCCCCAAAGCCCGCCGGTTCTACAAAACAGCCAAGCAACTGGATGTGGTAATAAAACCGGCACGCAAGCTCCTCGAAACAGCGAACCTAGTCACCGAAGCACAAGGAATTGTAGACGTATTTAAGCAGCATTTCCATCAGCTGCTCAATGGGCATTCTGTAGAGGAGAACAAAAAAGAAGCATGAAACCATGCTTCAATGAAGATCCAGTCCCAGTGCCCAGTACTGCAGAGATTAAGAAAGCCATCCACAAGCTTAAGAACAACAAATCCGTCGGCTCGGATGGCCTACCTGCGGAACTCTTCAAGTATGGACGAGATGTACTGGTAGGGTGCATACACCAACTCATCAACCAAGTGCGGGAGGAGGAAAGTATGCCCGACGACTGGTCAATTAGCTCCATAAGAAAACTACAGAGGTATATCCCTGCTTAATGTTGCTTCCAACTTACTATGTGAGCGTCTTAAACCTTTCTGCAACACTATGATCGGCACGTACCAGTGTGGCTTCAGGCCAGGCAGGTCAACGATAGACCAAATCTTCACATTGAGGCAAATCCTGAAAAAGATCAACGAATTTCAAGTCGAGACCAACCATCTTTTCATCAACTTCAAAGCCGTATATTATAGCATTAGTCGCCAAGAGCTTCTATTGGCGATGTAGGAACTCGGGATCCCGAAAAAACTGATCCAGCTATGCCGCATGACGCTACAAAACACGCGGTGCAATTTGCAAATGGGTAATAGCTCATCCCAGCTATTCCAAACACGTACAGGGTTCAGACAAGGAGATGCCCTATCATGTGACTTCTTCATCCTAGTCCTGGAGCAGATAGTTCGCAAGAGTGGTGTTAACCTGGAAGGCACTATCTTCCACAGGTCTTCGCAACTGCTTGGCTATGCGGACGACATCGACATCATCGGCCGCTCCAAGCGAGCTGTACTAGAAGCATTCACAGCTATTGATGAACATGCGAAACGCGTTGGTCTTGAAGTGAATGAGGACAAAACAAAGTATATGCTATCAACAAACAAAGCTTTATCTGTCCATCGCCTAGGACAAAACGTCACTGTTGGCAGCAATAATTTCGAGGAAGTCAAGGAGTTCACCTACCTTGGCCAAACAAATGGGTTCAAAACTCCTCTCCCGGAAGACAAAGTGCACGCTATACAAAACGCTAATTTTACCAGTTCTACTCTACGGCGCCGAGTGCTGATAAGTAAAAAGGGGGAATTGATACTGGGCACTTTCGAGAGAAAAATTCTTCGGCGGATATTTGGTCCAATATTCGAGGAGAGCGAATGGAGGAGAAGATTTAATCGTGAATTATACGAGCTGTACCAAGATGTGGATGTAGTCCAAAGAGCCAAAACACGCCGACTACATTGACTCGGTCACATCGAGCGAATGGACAACAATGCTCCACCCCAAAAAAAAATCTTCGAATCCCAGCCACCAGGTTCAAGACGACCAGGAAGACCGAAACTCCGCTACAGGGATCAGGCAATTTCCGACGCAAGAACGCTTGGTCTCGATGACTGGAGGAAGTGTGCGAGGGACCGCAACCGATGGAAGACTGCAATATCTCAGGCAGAGACCCTCCATGGATCGGGAGCCGGATAAGAGTAAGAGGAGGGGGCTCGATGCTGGGGGCAACTGATTGTTAATGACTGAGGTTGGTAGTAGTTTATGAACGTCTGGAAAGTGCCATAGTGCTGCTTACCATCTTATTGCCAGCCGCTATAGAAAATTTTTCATGAGAAGTGGAATATATTCCAACTAATGTTGTGTTTTTCTCATATCTGATTTAAAATACTAATTTCTCTCCCAGATCCTGAGATCCTGAGTTAGAGAAGTGTTAGTCAATAAAATAGTGTGAGATATATATATATATTTCATAAAATCGTTATATTTTACAAAATCGATAAACTAATTTCACATTAAAAATTTATTAAAGAATTTATTTTTATTTTAACATTTATCCAAATTTAAAAAGGTACTCGTACTTTATTCATTTATCTAGAATTTATTTTGATTTTAAAATTCTTAGCTTAGAATAGATGATATCCCAATCCAAATAGGCACCAACAACGTACCTAATATTTTCTTCACTATCATCATAACCAGTTCGCCCGTGAAGGAGTCGTATATTGTTAAATGTCAAAACATCTCCCGGCTTTGTTTTGAATTCAACTGCTTCTGCTCTGGCCAATTGAATGAATTTCGAATAGGCTTCATACCATGGAATGACGTTATCAATATCAGTAGAAAAATGGCTGTCTCTCTGTGGAATGCTGTGGTTTATCCTCGTAAAGTTTCCCTCTTTATCTAAACTAAAAGTAAAAAATATCTAGTTAATTATATTGGACAACTAATGGAAATAGTTTCAAATTGTTTCCAGAGCTTAAAATAAAATAAGTCTTGTTTCTAAGTAAGTAACTTCAAGCTATTTCACTAGTTGCGATGGAAATAAGGTGATTTTTGGAAAGCTTCTTAAATCAAATAAATTACACATAGTCCTTTTTTAGTAAGTTGGTATCTTTGGAAAAACTATCACAAACTACGAAAAGAAGATTACCAAAAATTATGTTATATTGATATTTTAAAAACAACTAGTAGGTAGATACTTCTTGTCTTAGGGACCGGGAGGAAGTTTTCCACCTTAGTAAGTACATTTCCTTCTCAAAGTCAATCAAATTTATTGACAATCCAGACACGTTTTTACATTTTGACTCTGTTTTATGTATGAAGTTTTTGTATATGCTTAAAAAAATTTTAGCATTTTCCTTTTAATTTTAGTAGCCTGAAGTATTTTAACTCATATTTAACACATTTACTGTTCTTACCATATAACCGGAGCTCGCCAAATATTGTGGAAACGTTTTCCGTCTTCACTGCCTATATCATTCCAGTCAACAATTGTTTCTGTCAGGATCTTAAATTCCTCCGGGTATTCTAATTTCATTTGATCTGCAATATTAAAGGCATCTACCAATGTATTACTTCCACCTTTAGACAGGGACTGAACGACGCAATGAAGTATGTTTACACTTGGCTTGTATTCATAATAGGGTAAATCAGTGTGAAGTGGCAATGGATCTGACAAATAGGCGTAGTTTTTTGCTCCCGGTTTTGACTGAACAATAAATTCTTCACTTAAAATAAAATATAAACAGAATTAATTGTTTTATAAAGACTAAAATTATGTATGAACAAGTTATACAAACCCATAAGTTGTTTTCCGAATGAAGCCAACTCTTTCAGCTAAACGTCGAACAACATTCTTCTCTAATGGAGATTCTTCAATTATTGCAACTCCATACACAGCAAGAGATTCAAGCCATTTTTTTAGATCTGTAAAGTTATTGAATAAATGTTTTTAGTCAAATTTTATTTTTTTCCAGGAAGGATATGAATGAAATTGTTTTTTGGGAAACTCTCTGAAGAATAATCCTAGGCATGGCTGATACTACATTGAAGTTAGTAATTCTAAAGGGGCTAATCTTCAATTAGTTAATCCTTGTGAAATCAAAAAATTTTGCTTTTTAATTTTTTAAAATGCTTATGGCCCAGTCAAAAAAAAGGACATGAAATCGCCCTTTACTTCTTTAAACATGATTTGCGCCTTAACCGAACGTCCTAGTGACTTATAAATCCAGAATCTTTAAGGGCAAAAGAAACTTTAAGAAACCAAATCCTATGGCAGGGGGGTTGCAGGGGGCAGCATGCATGCCTCACTATTTACTCGCGTTTATTCGCCATCCAAGGTACTGTTGCTCAAAGACTGATTTAATTTGTAAATAAATATTCCTTTTTTACATACTTTGGAGAATTTTTAAGCCAATGAGAGCTCGTCCAAAATTAACGAAAACCGAGCGGTCTTCTTCGTTTTGAATTTTCAAGTACAATAGTTGGAAACTTCGTTCTCGTTGATTCTCATTGATTCGTGTCACCATTGTTATGGAAATGAAAATCCATACTGTGCTGTCAATTTAGTATTGAAATGGCGGGATTTCATGATTTGGGATTTCTTTATTCGGGATTTTGTGATGCGGGATCTCGTACCCAAACCGAAAGTAGCGTAATTTTCTCATGCATGTTAAAAATTTTCTAGATATAATTTAGAAAGTACTTAAAAAACTCTTTCGAAATATTTGATTTTCAAAAAAAAAATTTTTGAAACAATTTTTAAGAATCCAAAAAATGTTTTCTTCAAAATTTAAGTACACAAAAAATTCTTGAAATCATAACGTTAATTAAAAAAAAGGTTCTTTGGGAGGTACCATTAATAACCATTTTTTTTTAAATGGGTTTCCGTTCAAATACAAGTAATTAACTGAATTTTTTGAATTTTTTTTTTTAAAAAGTTGCTGAGAATAATACGATTATGTAAAATTGGTATTTTTGGTTATACAAAAATAATGAAAAAAAACTGTGGGCATAATTTCCAAAAACTACTTTGTAATAAGTTTGAAGAAAATCAATCGAACCATTTAGGCTAGAGACGAACAGACAGATGGTATTCTTAAAATTTTTTAAACTTTATTACTTATTTAAAAAAAATATTAAAATATCAGTTAGTTTATCGTAAGCCCTCAACTGATGCAGTTTAAACTGAAATAGCTTATTAACTTTTAAGCCACAACCGAAAATAAAAAAGTACTGACTAAAATTTTGTCAATTTCTTTTTTGTGCATTACTTAAAAAAGTGCGGTAACGGAAGTAGTTGGCAACAAGTGTTCGCTCCAAAAACGAAGAATTTCTGACCGACTTTAGTGTTTTCGAATTTTTTCAAATTGACTATATTGCAATATGGCCCTGAAGAAGAGATAGCTGCAATAAAATTAACAACTATTTGTGCGTAGTAGGTAGGTATATCTGAAACAAACACTCCTCCTTTCTGAATGTATCTACATACATAAATTATGTTCACATGTATGTACATATATTCTAACAATAAAATCAGGAACCAAAATACGTATTCAATTTGAACTAACAAGTTGTATAGCGCCTGCCAAGAAATCTTACCATTATCATTGTTTATGACATCATCAAACTTGAAGACATTGGTAACCTTGTTAAAGTCTGTTTTTCTCCAGTGCACTGGCTTTGGTCGATAAAACTCTGTCAAGTACTTATTCCGGCTTGTTGCATTAAAGTCTCGTTCTCTCAACCACTCCAAGTCATACGTAGAAGAATGTTGATCACTCCACTTCACTTTAATTGACTTCTCTAGCCTATCAGTCTGTATAGAAACAAACAAACAAACAAAATACTAAATAAATAGGTATGTAAGGTCTCAGATAGCTACAATTATTTCACAATAAACAAAGTATTGGTAGGTAGGTAGGTAGGTATTATAGATACTTCTGTATGTACATAGTTAGTTATACCTACCGAAATATCTTGCACTTTCACTTTTATGTCAAACTTGTCCCAGTCGATACGGCGACTCTGTGAACTCTGATGAAAGCACTGGGGGCAACGACAGTTGTCACGTAACCAAACGCCGGGAAATTTCATGGCATTTCCATTTTCATCGCCATCATCCTCCTCCCGCACAATAATGTATCTATCATTTTGAACAAATGCACTGATTAATCGCTTGTGCATGGCAGCATGAACTGGATTTGAATGTTGAAAACATCTTTTTGCACGAATTATGGAGCGAACCCGCACCACTGCCGACGACGACAACGACAACGTAATGGAGAACATGATGGGTGGTGCAGAGAGATTGATTCACGAACGCCAGCCAAATACTACTGAGCGTGGAGCGTGCATAGCGATTTCCTTAGCTATGGTTGGGATTAAAATAGCCGCATTCTATAAATGCTGGACTTTGATACTGCGATAAACTAACAGTCATAGGAGTGTTTTTAGATGAAAGAAGAAGGAAACCACCATAAAAGGCGGACTTTACCTTAAGGAAAAAGGGTTAAGCTTTTTATTGTTTTAAGGATTATTTGTAAAGAATATAAAAAGAATTATGCACTTTAAGTCTTTAACAGTCAAACGCTAACCAAGTCTATTTCAGTGGGAACATGGGATATGGCTTTATAAATAAATAAAATTCCTTTCTTAGAGTGTAGAACAAGTTTGCTGCCTCATATAGCCAACTTTAAGGGAATAGATCCAGAAAATAAAAACTGACCTTTCACTTTTACTCGTATACCGCTTATAGCTAATAACTTCACTTAAGTTTTTTTTCCTCATAAACATACAAAAAGTTATTGAAGAAATAAAAACAAAGGGGAACAATTATTTTAATAGTCTATTCACACTCCAACAGCTAAGTGTTTTATATGCTAGCATCGCTTTGAACGTCACGACTCAAGAGAGTAGAATTAATCAAGCTGATAAGACATACGAATTTGAATATTGATGACAAAATATTAAAAGATAACAATAATTATATAATAAGATTGTTTGACTATCCTACATAATTCCTGGTTCTTTATTCACATTTGTGTGTGCTCTAAACAATTTACAAAATTAGGCTTACAAACATACAATACCTTGAAGAAAGTTAAATCGATTTAGAATTAGTTTAAACTGCAAATAATAAAGTAAGCAATAGCAATGGCCTCTCTTTAATATTAAAATGATGAGAAAAAGAGAAGTTAACTCTTTTTAAAAAGAAACGGCTCTTTTAACTTAAATTAGTATCAAGTAAAATATATTGTATAGGGGCTTGTCACGATACCAGCAAAGTGTCGGCCTCGTTTGGTATCGCTATCGGAAACTGAAAAAGTACCCAGACGGTACCAAACCCAAAGCATCCGAAACGATATCGAACCGATACCGTATTTTTTGGACAAAATTTCATTTGTTTCAACGGAAGCCACCACAGAATGAGGTTTTGCCAAAACGTGCCCGTCTTGAAATCAGTACATTTTAGAAAAAATTTCTATATAAAGGTGGGTAGCTCAGGAAATGTTCCATGAAAAAAGGGTTCTTCAAAATTTGTTGGTAACATTTACGTTTCCCAGTAAAAATGTATAGCACTTCAAACCACATTACAAAAATGCACTCAACCTTTAAGTTGAAGTAGAAGAAAGTGCATTATTGTTCGCTCCTAGACTGAAATTAAATCACCAACTTTACTTTTCACTTCAATTACAAGCAACTTTACTCATTCCCGATTAAAACTAAACTGTGGCCAGTGTCCACTGCCGTTCAACCATGTCCTTTTATACCCTTCACACAGATTCTTGAAATAGCTTGAAGTATCTGCCAGGCTTGCCAGATTAGTATGACATCCCAATCATAATTGGGCTACTAACAGCCCAAATCTAATCTTCGGCAATCCTTTTTTATATAAATAAGTCATAAATAAACCACTTTTCTTTCCCTTAACATTCCACAATTTGGTGCCACTTTTTATTCTTTGGGTCTTTCTCTATTCAACTGGTGCGAAGGTTATATGAAAATTCGAAAAGATTCAGACGAAAAAAATCGGCGTGTTACAGGGGACATAACTCAGTGGTTTTGACCTTTCAAATTAACCGCAACTAACTTCACTTTAAAATGTTTCAATTTCTCTGAAGTTCCCAGAATTTCCATTTTAATTCTTTTTTTATGAGCAAAAATGGTATTTGTTGTTGTTTTTTAAATAAAAATAAATTGTAATTGAAGTTATGAGAACATTTTTCATTGTTGTTATTAGGCTACTTTTTCGGCTCCGATTTTGGGCTACTAATCTTTCTAAATTGGGCTATCGACCATGTTCAAGACTTGGCAACCTTGCTATCTGCTTTAATGGCTTTCCACTGGGGAAATTTCCCATAATTTCCCTTTCCGATGCTTTCATTTTGACAGCTAGAGCTACAAGTTCTAAAGTTCATCAAAGCTCTCTTAAGTTTGGTTTATATCATTTATAGTCCGAAAGATGGTGTTTCTTCATACTAAAAATTTGAAAGTTGTTAAAATACATTAGAATTTTTTTAATGCTAAAGTTTCTTAACTGTTAATGTAAGAAAAAAAATTCACAGAATCTTTTTTGTGGAAAATTACACAGCTACTCATTTGTAGAACTTGTTTTGGTTTTTCTAAAACTAACCGTCATGAGGTATGTATTTGGAAAAACCCCAATTTCCATGACCTTTGACCCCTTATAAAGGGTTAAAGTTCTAGCGTTGGCGGGAAAAAATTCCTAAGATTATAAGTATCTTCGATTCCAGGCTAGCGTTGCCACATTGTTAAAAATTAAAAAAAAGCGTTACACTATCTTAAAATTAAATATTTTTGCTACTTTTAAATTCCAATATATGTAGGTACTATGAGGCAAGTTTTGGATCCATACAAAAGAAATTTCGATATAACCAAAAAAGTGGGCGGCAAAATTCCTTCTGTCTTTTTGTTCCTCAACCTACAGCCTAAGCCACTGAAGCGATTTTCTTCAAATTTTGACCTTTTTTGTGGTTTTTTTTTGTAATTCTTCAGAAGGGAAATTGATTTTTTTTAGCTAGCTCCAACAAATAACGGTACTTGCCATACAACCGTTTATGAGAAGCTTATTTATCTCAAAAATGCATCCAACAATTTTGATAAAAAGAAATTAGTGGATTACTGTAAGAATGGTATACTTTCTGGTCAAAAAGAAATTTGGCAACTGGTCAAAAAGAAATTTGGCAAAACCTGTTATTAGCGGCTCCTGTCATAATTAAAGCCTTTTATGAAACTGGCCATACCTGTGTGATTTTCTTAGTTGTTTTGACAGTTGAAAGAACGATTTATATGCTTTTTTATTTTTTTTTTCTGTTTTCCTTTCTATACCAAATTACTTTCATATTTTAAATGTTCTTAATTCCAAGCACCTTGAACATAAAAGCAAACTTGTACGATCCAGTCGTGCATTTTATTTTCATAAAATATATTGTCTGTTTTTTTATTTATAAATTTATTCTTTAGTAAAGTTGGAAACACTTTTCTTAGGAGCCAGTTATTGTGACCAGGAAAACCTGAAATTGCATGAAATTGAATGGCAGTAATTTACTGGAAAAATAGTGTCAGTTAACCTTGTCTCCCGCAAAATGCTCCTAATCGAAATGCACACCCATACACACAACAAAGGTGGGTTCATCTTTTCAATTGGATGAGTCGATACAACACTGAGTATGGTGTCGACCTGCTGGCTACGGATCGGCCATCGTTTCCAAGAAGCGGTGCCTATCTGGATCTATTGCTAATAGACGCAAGACTGACAATTACTGACACTGTGGGTCAAAGACCAAGAAACTGCTTACGAACGATCGAGTACGACAGTGATCACTGCGGACTCGCCGCCGTAATACAGCTTCCGAACGAGCTCGTGGAGTTGGATGAGTATGTACCTGTGCATACTTACAATTACAGTAAGGTGCGCTGGCCACGCTTTACCAACGCCTTATCGAGCGAAATCAGTTCGAATAACTTATCCCCACCAAATGACAGGAATTTGACAAATAACGAAATAGACCAATACCTAGAACAAATGGACGAGACAATCAAACGAACAATGAATAGAACAATACCGAAATACAAGCAACAGGACGCAACCGACATGTATCGAAACGCAACCATTGACGCACTACACAGACAAAAAAGTGGACTGCTGACACGACTCAAACTCTTGTACAAACGGTTTACTGACCATCACGATCTGGAGATTGGGACACTGAAGTCGTCGATCAAGAACATCAACCAACTAATTAAAGAGAACTATCGGTTGTCAATTAATTTGTATTGGGATAACAAAATTCGGGCCGTTAATGCTAGCGACCCGAGCATGTTTCCGCAAATTAACAAGATATTTAGAAGGAATGATCAGAACGATCTTCCGTGTCTCAAGCTTCAGAGAACGACAGACAACAGAGACGTAGGTACTTCTGACAGCAGGAATTAATCCAGAGGACGCCGTCTTGGACGATGACCTCTTCATTGTCGAAGATCCGCAGGAGAAAGTGGAGGCTGTGGGGGCTGCTTTCCAGCAAGTGTACAAGGTGAATGCTTGCATTCGCCCCAATCATGACCTGGAAAACAGAGCCTTGCTCCACCACTTCTACCTTCGGAATGACATAACGCAATGGCGATCAGAGAACCTTGGTTTCACCGGGTTCAATGAAGTTCATTTGGCAAACGCCATAATCGCCGAGCGAAATGGGCCCAGTTCCCTGTTAATTACGAAGATGGAGCTCCAGCTCATCTTCGATTCATTAAAGAAGAAGAAGTCAGCAGGAGTCGATGGCATATCCAACGTTGTACTTCGACATTTACCTCAAGAAGCAGTAGACATTTATACTACTCTGTTTAACAACGCTCTGAATAATGCATATTATCCAGTGCGGTGGAAGACAGCTGTGGTGCATCCTCTCCCGAAAAAGGGAAAGGGCAACTCCAATCCGGCGAATCTCTGGTCGATAAGTCTTCTTCCGAGTATCAGCAAGGTATTCAAAAAAGTTATCAATAGAGCTCTGTCTAAGTGGGCAGAGGACAATAATATCATACCGGACAATCAGTTCGGTTTTAAGGCGGGACATGACACTATTCATGCCGCGTCGAAACTCGTTTCTGATGTCCAATGGAACAAATCTAAGAAGCAGTGTACGGGTGCCTGTCTGGTTGATTTGGAGAAGGCCTTCGACACCGTATGGTTAGAGGGTCTTTATCTAAAGTTGACCAGACTTGGCATTAGTAAACCACTTTTATATATGCTTTATGATATACTCAATGGTAGAAAGTTTATTGTCAAAAGTGGCAATGTAACTTCTGCCACAACCTTTAATATTAAAAATGGTCTTCAGCAAGGAGCGGTCAACTCACCGATTCTATTCAGCATTTACACCAGCGATCTGATAAGTAGTCTAACTCAGGCAATTGCGTATGCCGACGATCTAATTGCGTACAGAACAGCTGCAAAAGTCGAGGACATCAGGATTCTTTTGCAGAGTGACTTCGATGAGATTCAACGATATTGTGATGACTGGAAGTTGAAAATCAACTTTCAGAAATCAGAAACTATCTTGTTTAGGACTCCGTTGCGTGGAGCCACAAGGGATACGAGAAAGAACTGGCGCAAGCTGGTGATCGTAGGGCCAAATGGACATCCACTGGCGAGTAAAAGTGTAGTAAAGTACCTTGGCATCTGGATGGATCAGTATTTGTATTTCGACAGACATATAAATGCTGCTCTGGCCAGGGCTAGGGGAGCTTTTGCCCTGACGAAACGGTTGTTTTATAGCAGCCGGCTTGACAGCAGGGTGAAGGTGATTTGCTACATGGCCCTTATCCGGCCGATGATTGCCTATGGATGCCCGGTTTGGTTCAACGTTGCCCCATCTCAAATGGAAAAGATTCGGGTGTTTGAGAGGCAGTGTCTTCGACGCTGCCTTGGATTGCACAGAACACCAGAGTCGGAGTACAAACACTACTATTCCAACCTGGCTCTATACAACGGGGCCAACATAAACAGGATAGATAATTTCTTGCTGAAGCTTATTCGAGGTCACATTGCAAGAGCGATGTCCTCGTCTAACAGCTTAATTTTCGGGGCTTATTACCCCAACAACGAATACTACGAGAGTGTGCGTCTAAGCGGCTTTATTCCGCCCGATGCATTCCTCCACCTAGACAGTCGAGGGCTGATCCAGGATAGAGCGGCGGTTCCGCTAATCTACCACGTCGGCCGTAGAACTGTGGATCGGCGGCTCCTTTACAGTCGAGACGTCCTCGCACAAGACGGAGCTGAGCACCTTCGGTTCAGTAGGACTGTGTCCGAACGGGACCGAAGAGATAGGGTAAAGCAGGAGAACCAGTTCTGGTGGTTGAAAAACGAAGATGAATTTCCTTCAGACATTTAATAGTTGACCTTGCTATTTTCTCTTGTATGGCCGACTTGCATAGGTTTAGGTAGTTAGTTTTAAGTAGGGACAGTCAGGGTGGCACCAAAAAAAAAAAAAAAAAAAAAAAAATTATAAAATCAACAAAAATACAAAAAAATTATAAAAACCGGAAAATGCTTGCTGTGGCTGTTCTGGTTTGTAAGTAGCTTATAAGTAGGTTGTAATTAGTTTAAAATTAGTTGTAAGTAGTTTTAAGTAGTTTTAATTAGCTTTAATTTAGTTTTATGTAGTTTTTAAGTTTTATATAAAACCAAAAACTAAAGACATAGATACCGAGTTTTTTTGTGAAATTCTTCTCGGTAAAAAATAAAACCGACCTGGATTTAGTATTAAGATAGTTCTTAGGCCGAAAGGCATTAGCATTAAGTTATTCTAGTTTAACTTAGAGCGCCCGACTGGGGCCAGTAAGTTAGTTTTAAGATAATGAAAAGTAGGCTAGTTTTTATGAATTTTTGTCTAGCTTTAAGATAGTTTTAAGAAAATTGAAAAATAAAAATGAATTTAAAAAAAAAAAACCTCACATTTGAGTGCACCGACACAAGTGTGGTGTGTATGGGCCACTTAAATGGAATAGGAAAAAATTGTAACTCATCGAATTAGTTCCATTTTGTTTGAAATGACAATCAGCCAATCAGGAAAATTTTAACAAAATGTCAAACTCTGATCAATTTTGTGAACGCTGCCCATCTAGTCCACAAGGGAGTTATGGATCGATCTCACTTCAGCATTTATTAAATAATCACTTAATATATTTATTAACAATTTGACTTGTTAGATGCGTAGGTATCACTCAACGAAGCCACGCTGGCAATTCAAAGATTAGTTTATAAAAAATGTCTAAACATTTTTCAAGTTTTTCATTTGACCGATACAAAAATAGGATGTCACAAACAAAAGTCAAAAATAATAAATTACTAATTTTTCCTAAATCGGCAAGCTTCTATGCTTTTGTTAGTTATATATTTACTTCCGGTCTGGAATATTGGTTTCTCCCAAATATGTGCGCAAAAACAAAATACATACTTTTTTAACTTTTTCAATATTTATTTTCCTAAGGTAAATAAAATTGGCATTAAACTGTGTTTACTAACTGTACATAACAAAAAACATCTGTGGCATGTGCAAATCTACCTATGTATTTGTGTTTCGTGTCGTGACAAACAAATCAAAAGATCGATTAGAATTTGATTGTTCCCAAGCGGGTATATAAGCACGACAAAATAGAAACGAATTTAGTTAAAATTTATACTTTTTGAATTTAAAACAATGAAATTTACTTTGATCTTATTGATACTAGCAGTTGTTGTTGGTTGTGTTCTGAGTTCCGCTGATACTGACGCAGATCTTGAAGCTTTAAAGGTTTGTAATTTAATAATTAAGTTTACTTTCTCTAGAAATAAGTACCTATAATAATTGTGAACATAATAAATCTGTTTCAGGACACTCTCAACAAGAAGTATGCTGATGAAACAGAAAAAAGGAAAAAGTGCTTTTACCACAGAGATAGAAAACGTTGTATGGAGAACTTGAAGTTAAGATAAATAATGTCTTGGACTTTTAGTAAATTTCTTGTTTCTTTTGATGTTTCGGACGTAATTATATCCTTCGTCAAGCATTTATAAGTACATTCGCAAAAGACATTTAATAAACAAGAAATTGAGCAATGAAATTTGTATGAAGTTATATTTTTGTATAAATATTATTATACCTACCTACAGCGGCTTTGGAAGTTTTAGAACCTCATAAATGGGAAATAGCAAAAAAGAAAATGCCATGAAATTGATCAGCAATTGGTCAGAAAACGTCAACTAGTTCTAGAAATTGTAATCAAGGTTTTTAATTTCTCAAGGTCATGCGGGAACCATCTGAAAGATCTCTAGAACTTTATAAAATATCAGCTTGTTTCAGTAATTGGTCAGCTATATGTAGATACATTTTTTATGAAATTTTAATGTATGGGAAATTTACAAAAACAAAGTTAATACCACCTAAAAGGCTCTTAAATCTATATTAACGGTCATTTAGATTCTGTAATTGGTCAGATACAGATATAGATTCTTTTTTACGATTTTTTTTTTTTTTTTTAAGGTGCACGTTTTTTGATATAAGGATAAAAATTCATTTAAAAAAATGATGTGGCTGATCAATAACTGAAATCATCTGACCTTTTATGAGGATCTAGTAACCTATCGGAGAGTATAATTTTTTATAAATTTACCCAAATTGGGTGCCAAAAACAGTAGTTCGTGACCTTGAAAAAAAACTTTAAGAAATCGTTTAAAGAAAATCTATAGCTGACCAATACTGAAACTAGCTAACCTCGTATTAATATCTACAGATCTCTCACATGAAAATCAATTTTTGCAAATTATCTATAAAGGAGGTGCCACAAATCACCAAGACCTTGAGTTTATTAAATTATTAAATTCACAAAAAAATATGAATGGTTGACCAATTACTGAAAATAGCTGACCTTTTATGACAGTGAAGTGGCCTTTCAAATGGTATATTTCTTTTTTTGAAATGACCTAAATAAGCTGCCAAAAGTTTTTTGTGTGACCTTGAAACGAATTTTGAAAATTCATAGAAAAAAACTACGGCTGACCAATAACTGAAAATAATTTAACTTTTACCACGATCCAGCGATATTTTGGATGATATATTTTTCTTGTAGATATCCCATAAATGAGGTGCTAAAAATCAGGCGTGACCTTACTTGACCTTGAGAAACTTAAGCCTTGATTACATTTTATCTAGGACTGACTAATTAGTAGTTGAC
This sequence comes from Dasysyrphus albostriatus, assembly GCA_946251815.1. Lineage (NCBI taxonomy): Eukaryota > Metazoa > Arthropoda > Insecta > Diptera > Syrphidae > Dasysyrphus > Dasysyrphus albostriatus. Next base: position 66,752,200 of record OX276336.1, on the reverse strand, counting down.
CTTTTCTGACCAATTACTGACGAATAAGATAGTGTATTTTCTTTCTTCAAATTTCGCACATATTAGGTGCCAAAAGTCCAGAGCACAAAAAAGGCTCTTGAAGCTTCGAGCTAGTAATTACGGTTTGACGGTAAGTAAGAGATATTTCACCAAAATCTGAGTTTTTTTAAATAATAAAAACTGAAAACAATCGACCAAATAGAAGATTTAGCATTAAGGATTGGATTTGTTGAATTAGATTTTAGAGATTTTTTATTTTTGCATTAATAGAAACAGAATTGTTTCAATAAGATAGAGCGATTTTACAATATTTAAACAGTTTGATAGCATCGATTTCGTTTGATATTCTTATAACTTCTTCATCTGTCAGTGTAATGTTTCCAAAAATATTTCTTCTGAATTCTCTCAGAATTGGACACCGTCCCAGGAAATGAAAAATATCTTCCCGTTCTTCCTAATTGCACAAACTGCATAAAATTGCCAGGTCATCCCTGTGTGGTACATAATTCAGGTTCACCTCGCAAGCGAAACATCATAGCTATTTCCTCTGCCTTATATTCATCTCTGAAGTAGTTTCTTTGATAAAGTGAGTACTCTAGTTGACTATAAATTGTCCTGTGTAGGGAACGAGCAGCTTCCTCTTGAAATTTAAATCTTGATTGCAAATCCACACACTCAATAAGCTCATATAATTGTTTTTTCCAGCTTCTTGGAACATTTGCGTTGCTGCCTTTTTTGGTTGTCGATGATAAAGGCATTTGCATAACTTTAAGTACATAGTGGATCTGGAGCTTAAGCGTTTTTATAAACAATGGTGACAATCCAGTATCGATCGTAACCATATAGTTAGGAGAGTTAGGTGGAAGGTGAACAAATCTCTTAACGTAGAACCTGAGAAGCTTTTCCACAGTTTCATATTTTCTTCCTCCCCAAACTTGAGCAGCATTTTGTATGACCAATTCCACAACTGCCTCGAACACCTGATATATTTACTGCTGTGAGCTACATGTTTATTGTTCATGCATGATTTCCATGTAATATTTATAGCACTTTTGGCTTTTATAAGCTTTTCTTTCAAATGTCTTTCCATACTCATATTTTTGGTCAGATAAACTCCAAGATATTTTTATTCTTTGACAAATTCGATAATATCACCGTTGTAATATCATTTTTCACTGGTACAGGCTCTACCCCCATTTTTTTTTTTTACAATCCAGATTAACCACCAGACTCCATAAGACACAATATTCATAGAGTTTATTGATCATCAATTGTAGAGCTCCAGAGCCATCAGTGCTACGTCAATTTGCAAGCAAAAGGGCTTTAATTTGGATTCCTCCGTATTCAATACCTTCTGGCAAAAAGTCGATAAGATCTTCCAAAAAGAGAGCAAATAAACTTGGACTAAGCGTGCACCCCAGTCTTACTCCTGCTTTCGTTTGAAACTAGTCCAATCTAAGCTCACCATTCCAAACTGCTGCCTTTGTATCAACATTCAGGTTTTGTATTAAGTGGCCAACTTTATGTGATAGGCTCATCCCGTAAAGCTTGTACATTTATGCACTGCGGTCTACCGTATCGAATGCTGCCTAGAAATCTACGAAGAAAATATAGAGCTTTTTACTTCGTGTGAGGTTTGAATCAGCAATACTTTTAGTTTAGTTTAGTTTAGTTTATTTCGTTTTAGTTTAAGTCGCCTTTGTAGCACTGCGGAGAAAATTTTAAACGATACATTCAAAAATGAAATGCCTCTGTAGTTGGCAGGGTCCGCTGTACAACCTTTTTTAAAGATAGGGAATATCAAAGCTTCCTTGAATTGGTCCGGTATGATTCCGTAATCGAAAATGTTATTAAACAAGCAAGTAAGTGCTTTAATAAGGCTATCTGTCCCATACTTGTACAATTCGGAAGGTATTCTATCCGATCCAGCCGCTTTGCCATCTTTAGTCCATCTATCGCTGCTTCCAAACGTGGTGCAGCTTAATAAAATTGAACCGGACTTAGTGCTGATGGATTTAAAAGTTGTTCAAAATGGTTCTGCAGTACTTGTGGGCTTAGATTCGAATTGATTTATAAGTTTTTCCATTAAGTTTGCGAGCCAAGTTCCAGAATTCAGAGCTCCTCTTACTTAGAGCCAATTTACGAGCCTCGTTCTAAAAAAATTTATTCGTCTAACTGCTGACAAGGATTTTGAATTTTTTGTTTAAGTCATACATTTGATGCACCCCTTGCTTTCTGCAACTTTCATCGAACCAATGTTCTTTGAAGGTTGGTGATTTTTTAGTTATTGACGATGTTCGGTACTCGATATGTTAGCTTAATTAGTAGCAATTGCATTCTTACATTCGGCTCATTTTCAATTTTGAGTGATCAGAAAATGAAACCTGTTCCACTGCAAAGTCACTGACATCGTAGGTCCATTCACCTCCCAGGAAACTATAGTCAATTACTGAGGCTCCCTGATGTCCCACAAAAGTTAGTTCTCCATTTCGGTCTCCCTCACTGGTTCCGTTTTGAAGCCGTTGTCCAACAGAGTAACATAGTTCCATAAGTTTATTTCCTCTTACATTACTCGTTTGGTCTTTTGAATTTCGCTGGATACCCGCTTAATCATTACCTACTCTTGCATTAAGGTTTCCAATAAGCAGTGTGATAAAGTTGTCAGCAGCACCGCACAACATAATTTCCGTTAGTTTATCAACGTCATTATCCTAATGGTTACAATTAAGGTACGTAGGAAGTATACGAAATTTTTTCCCATCTAAATGCATGATAACGTAAATCGTATCCTCACAGGCCTCAAAAGTACATTTCCAGCTCCCAAGATCATTCCTCAGTCCAAACGGAAGCCCTCCACTAGCCGTTCCTTTAACATGTGTTCGCACTGCTGGTACTGTCCGTAGTTGGAATTTAGAAAAAAGATTTTCGTAGTGTGTCGTGCTGATGTCCGTTAGAAAGGTTTCATACAGAAAAAATATGTCAAACTGATTTACAAAATTATAAAAACCGTTAAAATTGGGTTTATTCCCAAGCCTGAAACATTGTAAGATAAGATTTTAAATATTTTAGGACTAAAATTACTGTTACGGCAAGATTTCTTAATACTATTGTGGCAGACGGCATTACAATTAAAAACTTGGGTTATCATTCGTAACGTAGCGTGACATGACGTGCTGCTGCGAGGGTCATTTCTGTGAACACCAGGAACGCACACCAATGGTCTGTCATCTAACAGCTGCTGCAGTACTGTCATTCCGCATTTGGTCGCCACATCGCAAAGCATTATTGCTGTCGAAGAAAAAAGCTTTTTCACACATAATTAAAAATTGACCTCGGATTTCTGTTTTAATCGTTTTGTTCTTTTTGTAAATGTCTGCTTTGAGATTCTGCAAACGTCTCCTACGTGCCCGGGATGCAGCTGGGTAGTCACACGATGCATGGGGGTATCCATGTGTTCCGCAGTTTCCCTTTCGATGACACAATCCGTGATAAATCTTCTCGTTTCTCCAGTGCCACAATTACGTTTTCCGTTTTGCTATTTTTGGTTCTAATGACTCGCGCTGTAGATATTGTCCTAGAATCCCTTGTTAGCAAAAAGGTTTATGCAAATATCTTTGGCCTTTTCCATTACATTTGTGCCCTCTTCCGTTGGCAAATGTATCACAACGTTTCTTTCATTGGCTTTCAGTTCCAGAAATTCCACTTGATGTTCTAAAGAATTGCAGCGAGCTTCTACTTCCTTAAGCTGCGATTGAAGGGCAAGATTACTGCTTTTTAGGTCATGAAGCTCAGTACAAATGCCTTGTAGATCAGTCTTTGAGGTTAGATTTTTCAGCTTGCAATCCAATACAGACGCCACTATACCAGCCACCAAATTTTGAAGATCGCCAACTTCCATGCTTCCTATAGATGCTTTTTGGCTAGAAGGTGACACACAATTTAATAATTCTGGCGATTGCAAAAAACCTCACAATGAAACCGTTTATTCCGCTGGGCATTGTCATCGCTATCGTTAGTATTGTTGTTGTTTTTTGTCGGTGTTCTTTGCATTTTGCATCTAGGTTTTTTTTTGTTTAAATTTGCGTGCAAAAAAGTGTTCGACTCACCTAGATTTTGATGCCCAATGAAAGAGTGTTATTTAACGAGTATTTCTTGCACTAATTCTGTTATTGATTATTCAACTTAATAAAGAAATTTAATTATTTAAAGAAGCGTAAATTAAACTTGAATATAAAGTCACAACACCAGAGTTGCCAATCGATTTGTTGCATTATTGATTAAAAATAGCTTTTTAGGGCCTTTATTTATTTATTTTAGTAATTTATTTCAGTTGTATCGGGTTTTTCAATAAGAACGCTACAAAAGTTTTTTTTTTTAAATAAACCAAAAACGGTTTAGGATATCAATGAAATTCTTTATTCCTTTGAAAGTACGTTCGATGCCATTATGTATGGAACTAGATTTCTTTTGTATAGCCACCACGGGCACGCTTGCAGAATTCCAGACGCTGAACCCAATTTTCGACGATTTTCAAGCATAAATCGGCCGATACTGCTGCAATTTCACGTTCCATATTCGTATGAAGTTCATCAATCGTCGCTGGCTTGTTGGCATAGACCATAGAGTTGACGTAGCCCCACAGGAAATAGTCTTACAGGGTAAAATCGCACGACCGAGGCGGCCAAGCGACTGGACCCTTTCGTGAGATAACACGTTCTCCAAACTTGGTTTCCAATAAATTGATTGTGATATTCGCTGTGTGGCTTGTGGCACCGTTCTGTTGGAACCACATGTCCTCAAAGTCCATATCATCCAATTGGAGCCAAAAATATTCGGTTATCATTGAAAGGTAGCGATCCCCATTCACAGTAACGTGCCGGTCTTGATCATCACGGAAGAAGTACGGCCAAATGACGCCGCCGGTCCATAAACCACACCAAGCCGTAATCTTTTCGGGATGCAATGATGAATCATGGAGTACGTGTGGATTGCTGCCTGACCAATACCGCATATTTTGTTTATTGACGAAGCCATTCAGCCAGAAATGAGCCTCATCGCTGAAGATGATTTTTCGATGAAAATCCGAATCATTTTCAAGTTGTTGCTCAGTCCAATTCGCGAACATACGACGCTTCTGGTGGTCAAGCGGCTTCCGTTCTTGCGTTAATTTAATCTTAGGATGTAGGACAAGATCTTTTCGCAAAATTCGCCACAACGACGCGACGTCACAGAGATGCCCAACGCTTGAGAACGACGTGTGAGAGACACATTTGGGCTTTCTGCAACTGAAGCCTCAGCGGCAGCAATATTCTCGACACCACTGGCACTTCTTTGTCTCACTGGCACGGGAACATTTTGTACTGTGCCTTTGGATTCAAATGTTTCAACTAGACGCTTAATTGTTGATCTGCTGAGACGATTATGACGACCATAAATTGGACATAGCGCTAATAGCGCTATACTAAGCCTGGGCCCCGGGCAAACAAATTTCCAGCTTAATGATTAGGAATTCTTATCTTGTTGGATATAGTATACAATGGATTTTTGTCAAAGAGTCATCTACCCCTGCTTGGAATAGCTTGGCTGGCAGGCCATCTGCACTGGCACTAGCCTTGTACAATTTAAGCTTCGCTATCGCTAATCGCACTCCATTTAGGTTGGATGGACGGAAGTTTTGACCATAGTCCAGTTTGAATAGAATATTCTGTCTAACATCTGAATTTTTGACCTATTTTGCCATTTAGAAGTCCAGAAGAGAGTTGTTTTCAGATTCTTAGCACGGACTGTTTTTCTACCACCATATTCCTAATCTTACCTCGGCAGGCTTCCATTCTGGCCTTGTAACCCAGGATAAATTACTTCAACCTTTGGTTATCCTTAAAACTATTGCACATCCCCCCTTGCCACTACAGTCCTCATGGTTCACATGCTCTCTCTTTTTCATCCTGGAAGTCGGCGTTCATCTCTTCGCTTTTGCTCGTAGAGCTCCCGAGCTGCTCTCTTAGAAGCTCTGGTTTTAGTCTACAACAATGATTGGTAGTCCTCATTCTTTGCTGCTTGCGTCAGCCTTCATTCTTCATCGAACGAGGGGCATTGTTGTCACGTCAGTAGCCACACTCACGATAGCACTTTAGGAGTGTTTCCACTAGTCTGCTGATGATACTGATTGCTGGTTTGTTGAAAGATTAATTGAGAATTTAACTTCGTGACGTTAGATCTTTTCACTGCATCCGCTCGTCGTTGTTCCGTCATGGATATCCGCATTCTTACTTGAGCTACCACCACCAAAAGTGATCTGAGTCTATGTTAGCATCTCGAAATGTTTGGACATCCAGGATACTGGAAGCATGTTTGGCGTCTATCGCAACATAACAATCAGGTTGACGATGACGGTTCGTTGATCCGGAGACGCACCAGGTCCCTTTGTGTATTTCAGGTGTGAGATTCGAAAAAAAAACTAATGGAGGCATACAAATCCATGGCCGTGCAGTGATATATCCAAACTAATCAGGTTACTGATTGGATTGTGGTTCGGGTATTGGCTACGCAACGGGGGCAGGTAGGGGCACTTGCCTTCTCCCCTTATTTAATATATTCCATCGTACATTAGGGAATTTATCTTCTTTTGAAAGCATTTTCAAAGCAAGATTTTATGTAAATGAGCTGCTAACATACATGGAAGCGGAGGGTTACAGAGTGATTGCCTATGCGAACGATGTTGCTATTGCCGTATCAGGAAAGCACCCTACTACACTAAAAGAACTCTTATAAGGCGCTTTAAAAAGGCAAACCAATTGGGGTGACCGGTGCGGTCTGGGTGTTAACCCTTATAAAACAGAACTTGTTCTATTCTCTAGGAAATATAAAATCCCTCATGTAGATCCTCCTTCTATAAAAGGTATTCCACTAACATTCACTGATCAACCAAAATATTTGGGTCTTATTTTTGATTAAAAAGTTAAGCTGGAAACCCAATATACAAGAAAGAGTTGAAAAGGCCACGGTGGCACTCTTCTCATGCAAAAAAGCCGTTGGGAATAAATGGGGTCTTCAACCTCGTATTACTCATTGGCTATACACTTCGGTGATTAGACCGATTCTAACGTATGGTGTTGCAGTATGGTGAAAAGCTCTAGACAAAGCGGTAAACTGCGACAAGCTAAGCGAAGTAAAACGCTCAGCTTGTTTATTTATGAGTGGTGCCCTTCGAAATGACAACCCCTGCCGCTCTAGATGTTCTGCTATATCTGACGCCCCTAGATATTTTTAGCAAACAGGTGACTGCAAATACAGCAATATGCCTAAAAGCTTCTTCACAATGGACCAACAATAATATTGGCTATTCCATCATTCTAAATTCATTAAGAACACCACTAAAGTCACATTGATTACACCATACCAAAACCACAATTCGATACAAACTTTCAAGTCACCATTCCTTCCAGAACCATCTGGAAGGATATGACTTTCTTGGATGATGAATCCGTTCATATCTACACAGACGGTTCGAAAACTGATGAAGGGGTGGGTGGCGGTGTGTACTCAGAAAGACTAAAATTAAATCTCTCATTCCGTCTTCCAAACCATTGTAGCGTGTTCCAGATGGAACTTATGGCGATTAAAGAAGCCTTATCTTGGCAAAAAGAACACGTGATAACAACCACAGACATCTGCATCTTCTCGAATAGTCAAGCAGATATAAAATCTCTGGAATCCGTTTCTACTAACTCTTTTACAGCCCCAAATTGCCGTTCATCTCTCTTGGAGATGGCGCAGCAGTTTAACATTAACCTGTGTTGGGTGCCGGGGCACAGGGACATCCTAGGTAATTGTTAGGCCGATGAACTTGCTAAAAGTGGAACAACTCTACCTCTTCTACCTAACAAAGCAGAAATAGGTATACCCTTTGCTACATGTAAACTTATGCTGAAGCAAGATGCATTAGAGAGAACAAACCTTAGGTGGAACAATATCACTACTTGTTTGACAACAAAACAAATCTGGCTAGTAATGGATTTAAAACGGTCTAAGTGTTTGATATCTCTAAGTAGATTGCACATTGGCTCCATGGGTGGTATGCTAACCGGACACTATCTTATGGGCAAGCACGCAACGCGTCTTGGCGTGTTCTCTAACGATTTTTGCAGAAGCTGTATGGATGAGGAAGAGATTGAATCGATCCCTCACCTTCTATGCACGTGCCCTGATCTATCTCATAGACTAAGACTTCACATTGATGATTTTTATTTCAATGATCCCAGTGATCTAATAAACTTGGACATAGGCAGTCTACTGCGCTTCATAAGAAGCTCCAAATGGTTCACCGAGTAGGAAATTGGGTTTTTCTAAATGTATGTGGTGTCACAATGGACCAACTCATGGTCTAAGTGTGCCAGTCTTCATGACTGGCAGCCACTTTAACCTAACCTAACCTTGCTACCAAGTCTTATGTTCATAACTTCAGTTATATTCTCCAGTGAAATGAATACTTTATAGGACATGCATTTTATGCCCTACATAAAGTTTTTTTCTTCGATGTGTTGCGTTAATTTTAAAATATAAAAATTTATGGCAGCCTTTATTTTTTAAAAAAAGAAGAAGAAGTTTCTCAACTTTATACAGGCAATCTTCTAATATTTGCCCAAAAAAAAACATAAAAAGGAAACAGTTAGCCTACCTACGTAACCTTTATTTTACCTCATGGGGAATTTTCACAAACTTATTCTCTGACCAGGATGCAGGACAAAGGTTGCTAATTTAAAAAAAATATAGAACACAAACAAACCACCTTCAAAAAAAAAAAGGAGTAAAACTGTATCTTATGCTTAACTTAGTTTTAATTGCAATCAATTCTTGCCATGGATTTAAAAAAAAGTAGGTATAAGAAAAAAGTCCTTATAAATATACACAAGTATAGAAGGTACATAGTTTCGCTTAAAGTTGGAAACAAAATTAAAATTCATAAATCAAATTTTAATTTCATAAATCGCGGCTCGGCTGAGGAAACGAAAGTGTAATTAAAACTCACCCGCCCATTAATACTAATTAGAATCCAGTATGAAACAACCTTTCTCCCTTATTCAGCATAATTCCCAGGGAGTTGAGTTGAGTCCTGTCGTCCTCGCCAAACAACAACTTTCTATACCCACAAAACACACCCACGTACCCAACCCCCTCCACCCCCCGTCAACATAGAAAACGAGGACCATTAGAGAGCTTTTGTACCCGGCAGAACTGAATACACCAAGCTAAGGAAGGGGTGGTGTTTCAGTAACACGGTGGGTGCTGCTGTTTTAAATCATAAACACACTACACCACAGCCAAGTCACAGCACAGTGTGCAGGCAGGCATCATCAGATTCATAAAAGGACTATATAGTAGAATGGATAAGCATTTTTAGTACAGTTCAGCCCAGGATAAAAGTGGAATTTGCATAAAATAATTATACAAGGCGACACGGATGTGTGACTATAAGATTTCTTTTATTTTATTTGCTAGCGCAAAAGATTTGCCAGCTATCAATGGAACTCGCATAAAAAATGTGGGAGAACGTATCTTAAGAAATTCATAAATCTATCTCCTCATGCAACACATTATTTAAAAAAAAAAGATATGAATACACCAAACGAGATTGAAAACGAAAAAAGGGGGCCCGAGAAGAGTTTTATCAATTTACTTTATGGTTTTACGGTTAACTCGGGGTAGTTAAACTTTTTGCGAGCACAAATAAGTTTCTTAAAGTGGGTCCCAACATATTCTTTGAAAATGTACTTTTATTTACTTAACTACCCGGCTAACCGACACCGCCCGCCCTGGGGGGAAGTAGATGATGGGTAAAATATGAAGTTATACACCCACTTTAAATATGCTTAAGTGTCGAGTGTACAGGAAGCTGAGGAATACATCACGTGCTTCTGAGTGGATGATTATTTAAGGGTTGATTTGATGATGGCAGCATCAGGGGAACCGGAAGGGAGTATATACTCGCACATAAAAGTTGAATAAAAGTCTCCATCAGTATTCAAAATATTCGCCAAAAATATGCTGAGTGGAAAAAGTTTATTTCATGTTGGTGTCGGTGGAAATGGAAATAGAGATGGAGAGCTGAAGACCCACGACAGTCAAGACATATTTTCCAGCCAATTTGTTCGTCATAAAGTATCCACAAATAACGAAATTAAGCTAGCAGACAAATGGCGTGGAAATTCAAATACGATGCGGAGTCTGAGTTGAAGTTTTTAAATGGTAGCAAGGGGGCAACCCACAGCTAGCTAGGTCTATATGCCACGCTCATGCAAAAGAAAGCCTATTAAAGTATGACAACGAAAATGATGGTACACAAACTTTTTCCAAAGAAAATAAACTTAAATAAGTTTAAAGGAGGCAACTGAAGTAGGTACACAGAGCGAGAGCCTCTCTTTAGTGTTAAATATATATTCCGGCATCGTAATTGGCAAATTATATTGTGTTTTTGACATTTAATCAAAATAAATTTCTAGTTTTTCTTTTATTGGTCGTGAATTCTTTTCATAGTCGTGTGCAAGTTGAAATGGATTATTCATGTTGTTTTTATAATCAAGCTTTAAAATTAAATTAGCCTAGGAAATGATGTCATTTAAAATACCTTTAAAGTCATTGCATATGAAATCATCTAATCGAAAAAGCAAGCTCATTCTGGATTCTCCTCAATCTTTATGGTATCCTTCTTTATGGTTTCAAGGAAAGAAATCCACCGTTGCTTTATATTCATAAGCGTCTTAGTTCCCTCTGCCGGCATTTACACATTCACAAATCGTAACTTTTATGCTTAAATGTTTTAAGCTCTAGAAATATTTCTCTTATTGATATTTTATCGTTCAACGAAATGGAAATTTAAGGAATAAAGACAGTAATTTTTAAAATGGTAGGGTAATCACGGGACAGTGTTGCCAGACTTTTAAGGAGTTCATTTTTATAAATAAATTTGGGGGCGCAACAGCTCGTGGAGAAACAGGGCCTAGTGACTCTGAACTCTCAACCATTCCTGTGTGTATGTTATTGGCAGGAATGGAGGGGACCTACAATTGTTTGCCCTTTCCGAACCACTAGATGGGAAGCATACTCTTGTAGGATTTGCCAGTTCCTTGCAAGAGGCAGCGGCTGGGAATCTAACCCAGACTTTCGGCATGACAGTCCAACGCACTAACCATCATGCCACGAGGTACTACTTCTCATATAAGAGAATTCATGATAAAAATGATTCCGATTTATAGGCTTTTTATTATGTCATTTAAAAAGGAACTAAGACGTTCATGGATTTTTATTATATAAATCAATAACTGGGATATTAAATATGAGAAAACCATGGAGTGCAATTGCATTCGAGGGTGTATTTTGGAGGAGGAGATACTCTCTCTTTTCGGGCTATTGCATATAACTCGAAAACGAAGCCAAATTTGAAGAGAGTGTGCAGAACCTCTTAAGTAGGCAATAAGATGTACCATCTAAATGGATCATTAAAAAACAATTGAATTTTTTTAATTAAAAAAATAAATAAATTTGGTGGCACAACAGCTCGTGGAGAATCCGGGTCTAGTGACTTACAACTCTCAACCATTCCTGTGTGCGTATTTTTGACAGAAATAGAGGGGACCTACAATTTTTTGCCGAGTCCGAACGCACTAACCATCATGCCACGAGGTACCCTCTTTAAATTACCTTAATTTAAAAAAGTCATTGCAAAAAATGAGAAAAATCACAATTTTGTTTTTTTTTTACTTATTTGACTATAACTGTAATTTTTTTAAGTATTTGTATGTAAGTCATGGTATAGATAGTTTGCACCTCATTCGGGTAGTTTTAAAAAAAAGTAAACCATTTAAAAGGTTACTTAACGTTAATTAAATGTCAACTACTTGCAGTAATTGGTGAGCCATATATTTATTTTTATGAATGTTATATTTTTTTTATGTAGGTCACAGTATAGAATTTTGACACCTCATTTGGGGTGTATTTGCATAAAATTTATACCATCTAAAAGGCCAGTAGATCGCAATAAAAGGTCAACTAGTTTCAGCAATTGGTCAGTCATGGACTTTTTTGTATGAATTTTTGAATTTTCGTCAGTAGTATAAGAGAATGTTAGTAGCTAATTTTGAACATGACAGCAATGCCTAGTCATGCGAAAATTACCTATGCATCTGTAGAAACAATCTAGTTTTTAAAAAACCCTAGAAAAAATTACGTTAACGCTAATAAGAGCTTGGCAATGGTAATAATCGAAGGTGTCGCCTTGCCAGCAAATTTTTTGCATTAAGACGCAAAAAAAAGTTTGTTTTGTCTGTAGCCCAGGAAAATTAGAATTTCACTTCGAAAAAATTCCGACAAAGCTGAATTTTGGTGGAGAGCTTTGTTTTGGTGTCTTAAACATTTCCTGAAAAGTTCCGTAAATTTGGACCGGGGCTTACATTTTTGGGGTTGTTAAAGGGGGTAAAATTCAGTTTTTTCTTAACTTCTCGAAAATTATAAGTTTTTTTGAAAAAAATTTGAAGGTACAAAGTGTAAAAAAAACCTGACCAGTTACTGAAAATAGTTGACCTTTTATCACTATTTAGAAATCTTTCAGATGGCATCTTTTTTTTGTAAATTTCCCATAAATGAGGTGCCAAAAATCACGCGTGACCTTGAGTGACCTTGAGAAACCTTAAGCCTTTATAACTAGTTACCAAGGGCTGACCAATTTCTAGGACTAGTTGACCTTTCCTGACCAATTAGATGACATTCTAAAATATCAAAATTCCCACATATGAGGTTCCAAAGGTCCAGAGCCCATTTAGAGCTATTTTAAAACAAAGCACGAAAATGTCAATATAGTTGCAGTAAATTAAAATTTTTCTAAAACTGGCTCCAGCCTCAACTACATTTAAGTCTAAATAAAATGTTATACTTAGTAAAGCTTTTAACAAATTTGTGGATCTAAACAAAAGTTCATGAAATATTTATTTCATACCTGTCCCGCACGTAACAAATTTGTCACGCACGTAACGGGGTACTTAATTGATTCTAATAATTATCTATCTCCTTCTTTCTAAATTTTTAATTTGGTCATAATTTAGAGAAGTCTTTAAGTAAATAACCCCAGTTCTAAAAGTGCATGTGCAACTTCAAAACAAATTTAAAACAATTATAGATCTGATGTCCCACACGTAATACTCAGTAAAATTAAGGTTGCGCTAAGATAGGGGAGAGGGAGGCACATTTGAACAGTTTTTGCTTTCGGGTCTCATAAAAACGTATATGTTGTTGTAATTATTAGCCCGTAAATTAATTTAACTTTGAGATATGGAATTAGTCTTTGGTTAAGACCAATAATCGATTAAATTTTAAAATGGTTTATAAATATAATGATTTCTTTAATGAAGCAGGTCCTTGTGTTCAAAGGTGCCCCTTATGTGATGCAGCTTCTAACTAAGCAGGTGCACTTTTGAACAATCGTTTTTGTAATAGTTCTAACCAGTTAAAAAAGGAGAATAAGTGTTTGTATTCCTAATGCCATAGATGTATTTTATTTTTTGAGCAAATATAGAACTAAACATAAACAAACTAGAATTCATAAATTAATGAAACACTAGGGGAGAAGGGGCACCTTTGAACGCTGTTTGCTTTCGGATCTCATAAAAACCTATGTGTTGTTATTAATGGACCGCAAATTATTAAAGTTTAAGATTTGGAATTAGTCTTTGGTTACAACTGAGTAACTTAGATAAAGGTTTATAATTATTATATTTTTTAAAGAAAAGCACGTCCTTATGTTCACAGGTACCCATCATGTAAGGCAGGTTTGGACTAAGCTGGAGCATTTTTGGACAGTGGTTTTTGTAATTTTCTTACCATCATTAAAATGGTTACAAATGAAGCAATAAAACCTTCAAAACGGGATACTTTTTATTGGCTTTTTAGAAGAAAAGTTAAAGCCATTGACGATAATAGAAGACATAATTGGCAATTTTAATTTTTGGTTTAGTCTCGGAAATATTTATTTAATGCGATTTTATTAGCGATGTTCAAAGGTACCTCACGTTCAAAGGTGTCCCCCTCTCCCCTACTTGCAATTTGCAAATATTTCAAAAAATATTATTTCTTAATGTTAACATTATTTTGATGTATCTTTCTTAGAAAAAAATAAATAAGATCGTTTAAACAGTTTTAATTACAGTTAATTGTCACTGTCATGGGTTTCTCTTACAAATATCCCATACATAATAATGGAAAGCTCCATAAATGCCTTCAAGCCTCCAATAAACGAAATAAGAAAAAAATCACTGATATCAGTCGAGTGGTTTTCGAAACAGTTGAAATATACAAGTAGGTATTAGTACCTACATAGGACATGCCGTTTATATTTTTAAGTTAAGTAAAAGGTATTTAAATGAAAAACCTAATAATTAAACAAAAAAAATTCAAACAAGGATTGTTTTCTTTTACTTGTGTCATAATAATTTCTTCATCTACTTAACCACTACCGATGTAGAATCTTCAATTGTCCTTTCCCTTATTTATGTTCTTGAATTCTATCAAAATACTCAATTCATCTCACATACTCGTAGCTTCACATTTATTATCTACACACATTTACAGTACTTTACAAGCTACAAATCTGCATAGCATTCAAACGTAAGCTTAAGCTTTAGCTTTGGTACTTTTGGTTTATCGATTATTATGAATGATAACCACATCACTTGATTGAAGAGTGTTGGTAGGTAAGACTTTTCAATGATTTTGTGTACCTCTACATATTTGCTATGCAATCAGATCAGAATGGATGACAAATTTGTGATTGTTGAGGTTCAATTTGGATTTATATGAACTCATCTCCATGTATACTTACTTATGCTCCTTTGTATCCTTTGTGCATAAAGATGTCATAGGTAACAACAGAAAAGCAAACAATTAAGTTATAGGTAATTTTGCACTTCAGGAACTAAAGTCAAAAATTCATAAATCAATTAAATAAATATTATACAAAGCACTTTGAAAGTATTTGTATTATGTAATGCAGTTATATTGCATGCATATATCGTCAGCTTTCTGTCAAAACCTCGTAAATTGGTTTTGAAAAATTGATTAGAAGGGACAAAAAGTCGGTTAAAAAGTTAATAAAATGTGATTCTTAGACCGTTAAAGGTTTTGAAACTGGTAATGGAACCAAGGGGAACCATGATATACAGTTACGAGACCCCAAAAATTTTGTTCAGTGATTTGTTTGTTTCGACAAAAAGCCGACGATATGTATTCTCTCTTCCTAACACATTCTATTTCTTTTTTTTCTCTAACTGTTTTCAATTTTGCATTTGAATGTGATGTTTACCTCCGTTAGCCTTACTTACTTTTTTGCTGTGTTATTTGTGTTCATTCATTCTACTTGAAGTTGCTGTTCTTCTCCACGTTGTTTTTATAAAAATGTGACCAGCTAAAGTCATTTGAAACAAAAATTGACCGAGTTAGTTTTTCTACGATTCCCAAACTTGTCCTTATACGTAGTATGTAGGGCTGGCCACGATACCAGAAAAGTCTCTGTATCGTTGGTGTATCGCAAACCGAAACCATACCGAGACGATACCAGCTTCAAACGATACCGAGACGATACCAAATGATACCGTATTTCTTGGACCGAAATTTACTGATACTCTCGGTAGGTAGAAATAAATAATTGGTAGAAAATATAGGTTTTTAAATATTATTACTAACTTATTACAATTAAACAATTTTTGTAACTTGTTTCTCGGAAAAGGCTATAATGATTTAGATGACATTTTCAGAGCTTTTCACTTTAGCAGGGAGAAGTTTAATGCAATAATTTTAATAACAACTGCCCACTGCCACGCCCATTTGAATTATGCTGGCTTTCTCTGAAACCAATGATTTGGATGAAATTTTAGGACTTGGTGGGAAAGTGACTTTATTCAAATCCATAAAATATTTGTGTGCATTGTTTTTCTATGAATTTATGACCCCGCGTCAAAATTTTGTGTTGAATTCTTTATCGGAACTTAACTAAAACATTGTGAAACAAGCCTTTAAGAAATTGTTAAGTCCATAAAAATAACTTCAATTAAAAAATTGTCTTTTCTTAAAATGGTTTTTGTCTTGAATCTTAAAAATACAAAGCGAGTTCAACTACTACATCAAGAACATGTAACCAAGTCCTTCATTTTATTCTAGTTTGCGACTCAGATCAGACCAAAACCCGACGAGACCGATACAGATACCAAGACGAGGTTTTTTTATACGAGACCAAACGAGAGTAAGTTATACGAGACCAAGCCCGATTCCGAGACGACACTAAAATTTTTCTATTTTGACGATACCGAAACGATACTTACAAAAGTATCGTTTGGCTTGGTATCGTGGCTAGCCCTAGTAGTATGTACATCGTACATAATGTTCCTCATACATGTACCCGTATACCTACCATTTCCACACCAGAAAAGATATTTGTTTTGTATCATATTTCAGAACTTGATATGTTGAATCGAAGTCAGGATCCTTTTTCATATATAGTGAATTATTTTGATAAAATAAAATAGAACTACAGTAGTAGCTCGAAATGGTGAACTAATAAAAACTTGGAATACTCTTTTGTGATTGTTTACTTTTTCAAGCGGGAGTTTTAAAAGACTTTCGTAAGATAAATAAATATAGGATCCAAAGTGCATACTTTGTTTGATGTGATTGTTTTTATATTCATTTAGTTGTTAAACAAAGCTTTCAATCAGGTTTAAACAAAAATAGAAACAATTCCTCAGTGTCCTTAAGCAATGATAAATGCTTGCGAGACATAAAAAAAAAAACAACATTATATATAAAATTTTGTGTGTTCACTATTGTTGATAGTTCACATTTTCGTAATTCACTTAATCGAGTGCCTACTTTATTGGAGAATACTATCAGAAGGCAGGGACTTTTATTAATGACTGGAATGTATTCCTTTCACATTTAAGTCTAGTACGCTCCTGATGCGAAACTGAAAATGGCATACAAAAACAACGAAATCATAAAAGAAAAATTTAGTCTTAACTTTTCATTCTGCAGTACGCTGTTCGATGAACGAAATTGGTAATTGTTGCATATTTTTTGGAGAAGTATACACTCACTGTGCATTCACATTCGCTGCCGAGCATTTCTTTCACTTTTTCGATTCATCTGGCACAAATAAGCGATTCTGGTTCTGTGTATGAAAACTATATTATCGACGCTCAAACTACCTTACCGCATTTCTAATGAAAACTGCACGATTCTCTCAATTTTCTCATGTTTTTGAAGAAAACCGAGAAATGTATGGGATAGAAACACTTTTCTCTTTATGGATTTGACAGGGATAGAGATGTGATTGAATTTGACATTGTTTGTTCGTAATCAAGTTTTCATTTTCGATATTCACTCCTTAACTACGGTGTAAAAGAAAATTATTCATATGAAAGCTTTTGATAATTGGTTTCACATTTGCACAGAACGGGAATCGGAATTAGTGTGAAAGCATGAAAAGTTTTTCACTATTCACTTTTTCACAGAACCAGAATTGGCCCCAGGCCGTTTATTTTGTGCGAAAAAAATGACATTTGTGTTTTTTCGTGTTTAGTTTTGTTGTTTCTTTCATTACAGCCTGGCTGCCTGTGTTTTCTTTTTTCATAATCATTTGTTTTGATTTTTTGAATTGAAGTACATATCTGTTAATAAATATTTTTCCACAGCTTTTTTCACGTTCAAAATATAAAAACGATCAAAAAAGTAGAGGTTCCATCCGTTGACTTTAAAGAAGTATGTTCCCGAATAGAACTGTTTTCTTTAAACTTTTTTCCACAGGGTTGCTGCTATTTTTTAAAATGGCGTCCAAGCGACAGGATTACAACAATGACTTCTTAGCAAAATAACATCCATAGCATGTCAAAAATAATTTACATTAATACAAATATTTTCTTCTCCTACATAAAATGCAGGGATTTCGGTTTCCTAAACGGACTACAGATTGAGCGCCATTTTTTACAAAAAAGCTTAAGGGTGTTCCGAACTAAACAAAACCAATCATTTGCTAACTATTTTTTACAAAGATAATTTTTTGTTTTACTCTCATCAGATACTTTGTTTTATAAAACTTTGTATTTTTACTAATTGGTTACTTTTAGGCGTATAATTGTACTAAAAAATCATTTTGTAAAAGTAACTGATTTTAACTTCCAAATTAACATGAATTTTCTGTAAAAAGTGCCTTAAAATCAATATCAAATGACATAATTATGATTATTTTGTGTTTGTACTATAATGCTTCAGATTATTATGCTTAAGAGTTGTAAACAAGAAATTGTTATCGGCAAATTTGGAGAAAGATAGCCCAATTTCCGATAAATAGCCCAACCTGGCAAACCAAAAAAGAAACACAATTTTTTTTGACAGTTCAGGCTCTGTTCTGAACTTAAAAAGCGAATTACAAACTGCAAACTTGGCTGATGCATCCCCATCCTTTTTTAAAGTTTTGATTTTTTTTCAGTACTGTTTAGGGCTCATTTCTTTTGCTAAAATTATTACAATTTGCTCTAAGTAGCTCTTCTTTCTTTTTATAAAAATCATTCAAAATAAATTTGGTTTCACTGTAAATAAGGAACAGCGTTTACATAAGAGGATTTTCTTTCGTTTAACTATGATTGTCAATTTATTTTCATTGTGTTTGTTCAAATTTTTCAAATGACCAATTCACCCAAGGTTGTCAGATTGGACTATTTATCATAAGTGGGGCTATCTTTTTCCTGAATTTCTGAGACGAGTTTGAAAAAGAGTTGCCCAATTATTTGATATTACTTCTTATTTTTTTAAGAAAAGTAGCGAGAAATAGTCAAATTTCAAAAATTAAAAAAAAATAATTTAAAAGAAAGCAAAACATATTCCATAGTATTTCCAGTTTTTCAAAGAATTGAACCATGACTTGAAATTGTTGAGCACATTTCGCACACTTCATTCATTGTTACCAACCCGACCCGCTTGGAAACATTTTTTGAAATCAGATTGGGCTTAGTTTTGGGCTACATTTAAAACAGTGATTTTGAGCTTAAAAAATTCTGAAATTATACTACACAAGTGCTTTTTGACCTTTTAGCAACCCTGGTCTCACCTTTAGAAAAAACTCTGTACTGTCCATAATATACCTACGCCCTTAGAACCAATGAAGCAGGAACACAACTCAAACATAGTGAATAGGGTGGACAAAGTAGGAATCTGAATCCACTCCAAGGCCAGTTTAGAAGAAAAACACTTTTTCAAGACTTCGAGTACTTCGAACAACAGTTGGGAAATAATGATAAAAAAAGTTCAATTTCAATTACTTACTTGTAATTGAAAATTTCGAATACTTTGTCGATTACTTTGAAATGTTTAATTGAAGAAGGCGCTGGATAGAAGGCGGAGTTCTACGAGCAGAAGAGGCGAGAGGAATACCGTCTTCTCAGAAGTTAAAAAAAAGGAGCACGAGAAGCGCGCGATCGAGGAATTAGAGGCATGCTATTGCTGGAATGAAGTTCGGAAGTTTTACCAAAAGGTAAAAAGAATCTCCCAGGGTTACAAGGGCCGAACCGAAGCCTGCAAGGATGAACAGGCGAACATCGTGGTAGAATTGCAGTCAGTGCTGAGGATATGGAAAAATCCTTTCTGCAAATTCTATAAAGGCGAGGACGAACTGAATCTGCTACCATGCAGATCGTTCCATTCAATCTGGACGACGTAGGCTAACAATTCCGTCCACCTGATTTCGACGAAGTTAAGAAAGCTATATCTAAAGTTAAACTGTTGGAGCTGATGGCCTTGTGGCTTAGCTGTTCAAAGCGGCTAGCGATGAATTAGTTAGGAGCATGCACCAGCTCATCTGCAAAATATAGTTAGAGGAAAGCATACCCGATGAATGGAACCTCAGCATTGTTTGACCGATCCGGAGGAGTTTCAAATCGATACCCATCACCTTTTCATCGATTTCAAGGCCGCGTATGACAGCATCTATAGAGACAAGCTATGTAGAGCAATGACTAGTTTTGGCATGCCTTCCAAACTCGTCCGTTTGTGCAGAATGACGATTGAGAATGCACGTTGCTCCATCAAGGTCGGCAAAGACCTCATCGATATCTTTGATGTCAAAAAAGGTTTTAGACAAGGCAACGCGCTGTCATGCGACTTCTTCAACATCGTTCTTGAAAGAATTGTGCAAAACTCTCTGGTTAACACTATAGGCATAATTTTTTAAAAGTCCGTCCAACGACATAATTAAAAGAACAGAAAGCGTTATGTTAATGCTGCTTTCGTGAGTATTGAGGAGGAAGTCAAGAAGATGGGTTAAACGGTGAATGAAACCAAGACCAAATATATGCTGTCAACAAGAAAGTATACCCAACACCGACGTCTCGGTCAGAACATCACTATAGACAGCTATAATTTTGAGGTGGTCAGAGACTTTGTCTACCTAGACTCCGCTATAAACCCAGCAAACGATACCAGTGCTGAGATCAAACGAAGAATTACTCTTGCTGTTTCTTTGGGCTAAGAAGGCAATTGAGAATCAAAGCCCTCTCTCGAGCAACTAAAGTGTCCCTGTAGAGACACTTACCATCCCGGTCCTGATGTATGGTGCAGTGACATGGACGCTATTAACAGTAGATGAGAATGCTTTAGGCTGTTTTGAGAGGAAAATTCTCCGGGTGATTTTTGGACCCGTCGGCATAGATGAGGAATGGAGAAAAAGATACACCCACGAACTGTACGTGCTGTACAGCGACAGTAAAGTGAAAAGCCAACGACTAAGATGGCTGGGTCACCTAGAGCGAATGGACAACAATGATCCGGCCCGAAAAGTCTTTGAATCTAACCTCGTGGGACAGCGCAGTAGAGGAAGATAACGCAGTGGCACACGCAAGTGGAAAAGGACCTCAACCAACTTGGCGTGCGAAACTGAAGACAGCTAGCAAGAAAGCGAGCCGGCTGAAAGAAATATGTTGGTTGTTGGTTGAGGCCCTGGTCCAACCCGGACTGTAGCGCCACCTTAAGTAAGTAAGAAAGTTTAATTGAAGAAATTCAATTACTAAATACATGTGATTGAAAAGTGTCAATTCAATTGCATTAATGTAATTGAAAACAAAAGTAATTATCAAAAAATATGTAATGATTACTTTTTTCAGTAATCACTACACAAAATATAATTGATTACTTGTTTTTGTCAATAACATTTTCCCTGATATTGCACTAATAGTTCCCTGTATGTAGTGTTAAATATCTGTACCTGAATTGCTTTGTATACGTGTGTTGCTTTAAACTCATTAACATATATTTGATTCATTTTTATCAGGGTTTTATTGTACATTCATATATAATCTCCTTTTGAAAATAATTAAATTAATAATAATAAAATGTGAAAAATTTCTTGTTGCATTTTTGTCTGTTTCTTTAGCTAAGCAGTTAGAATAGATTTTGTTTGTTCATTTATTTGTATTATTATAATGTTGAAATAATAAATCATGGAAGTAATCATCAATTACCTTAAATGTAATTAACTTAGTCCTTTCCTTCAATTACTTCCAAAAACCCATTACTCCTTTCACTTACGCGTAATTTTTGAGTAAATATTTTCAATAGCAAGTAATGGAAATGCATTTTTTTTTTTCAATTACAATTATGTGTAATGGTAATTGAAAACAATTCAATAACTTATTAAATGAAATTAAAATTGAAGTTGAAATAAATTACAAAAAGGACCTAAAAATATTTCCTAACTATGCTTCAATTGATACAAACTGAAGGTATCATAGTTCTATTGCTACAAAACCGAGTTAAACTAGAACTTTTTTGCTCTGAAATTAATAAGTTAAGAACTAAAATTATAAC
Source organism: Dasysyrphus albostriatus (assembly GCA_946251815.1). Taxonomy (NCBI): domain Eukaryota; kingdom Metazoa; phylum Arthropoda; class Insecta; order Diptera; family Syrphidae; genus Dasysyrphus; species Dasysyrphus albostriatus. The sequence goes on along the minus strand of OX276336.1, from coordinate 66,730,309 downwards.
TTATAACAATACATAATCTAATAAATGATAGATACGCTTCGTTTATTATTTAGCTTACTTTCGTCCGTTTTCTTGTCATATTTCATGCTACAACAAGCGCTTAAATTATTTTATATTTTTAGACATCACATCGAATTTGTCGAATTGTGATATGCACTGATATTGTTTTGTGATTCATATTCTTTCGTTTTTCCATTTCTATTAATTGCAATTCAGATCATTTAAGAAATGTAAATTAAATAAATAAACCTACTTTGTTAAGTCACATTTCCTTCGTGATAAAAAAACTCATAATTTGTGTAGATCATAGAATATATATTTTTAATTTATTTATTCAAAACTATGAATCAATTACATTTTTAAATTATTTTTAAAATTAAAAATATTTACAGAAAAGCTTAGGTATAACAAAATAATTAGTGAATATTAAAAAGAAACATTTTATATATTTGTATCAGTTTATTGTTTTATAAGCTTTTAACTGGTGATATTTAATTCAGTTTAAATACTTGAGTTAAATTAAAATTTTAGTTATCACTAATACACCAAAACTATAATATAAACAAATAAAGTTACTAAATCTATCTTAAATTTATAAATTATCATGATAATACTTTACAGATATGTTAAATAGTTTTTATTTTTATTTTTATTTTTTTTTTAATATTACAATTTTAAATAGAAATTAAGTACACGTAATAATAAAATGTATCACTCATTGTTCTATTGTTATTTTTTGGTTAAATTACTTTTTGTGCGCTTCTAATTAAAAAAATGTATCGGAAACGGTTTACGACAAGATAAACTTTATTCAGTTTTATTTATTTTTTGTATTTATTAAAAGAACAGTAAAACAAACCTACTTATAAAAAAAGTTATATTTTACGATAAATGATTGGAATTGGTTCCCTAGATATATAGCTCTTGTTGCTATTATTTCAGTAATAAATTCGATTGATGAATATTTATAATTAAACAGCATGTATTTAAAAAAATGAAAGAATAAAAACAGGTAGTACCATTATAAGAGGTTCAAATTACTAGATACTAGAATATAAATTTATTTTTCTTTTATTTATTTTTGTAAGATATATTATTTGTCAAAGTCTTTTAATCGTATATTGTTGTGTTTTTTTTTTTAATGTTGTTTTTGTTAATTTTAGAAATGGTTAAAGGTATATTTTCAGTAGGCAATATTATTTGAATGACTATAATAAATTCAGAGAGCAGCAGATAAATTTGTATATCTATGTATTTTTTTATTAGTAACGTGGGTGTAAGATATCAAAATCCATAAAAAAGATAATGAATACACAAAATTCAAATCAAAGCAAAATGACCATAATGAACCTAAAGCTATCCCAAGAACAAACCTTTGCTATCTTCACTTTAATTTTAGGAATTATTAAACCGGTTGAAAGTAGTCCCTTATAAGATAGTTATTGACAAAACGAGAACATTGTATGAGAAATAAAAGCTTTGACAGTGGAATTTTGTTATATACTCGTATAAAACGAATCTTAAAAAGAAGATGATTAAAACATTAGCTCCCATTCTTATATTAATTAGAATTAATGGCGTATTTTCAGAACAGTGGTTAACCAAATATTAAAATCAAGTGAAAGATAAGGCCAGGGACTTTTTTAATGATTTTATTCATTAGTTTTTTTTTAATAGCTTGGTATGTATAGAGCTTATATTGGAGGAGATAGTACGAGTATATAAATGTGTTTTTATTTCGAATGAACGTAAGGAAAAGCAGTAATAATGCCTTAATTTGCAAATAAAATGTCGATAGGAACAGAAAAACTTTATACAAATTGGGCCAATATTGTGTGATAGTATTGTTTTAAAAGTCTCAAATTCATACAGAAAGGGTAATTATGTGTTTCGTCAATTCTTGTTCCATTTTCAAAATGCATAAGTTGAAGAAAATTGTTATAATTTAAAATTTAAGATGCAATAGTCTACAAGGCTATTGCTTTGACTGCCTCCTACACAAATATAAGTAGTTTAACTTTAAAGTTGCTTGTTCATACGAAACTTTAATATTTATGTTCTATTTAAAATCATATCTGCTACTATTTCCTCCACGTAAATAGTCACATAGCATTTAACAGAGTTGAAAAAGATTTCAATCTTTTGCGAATGCAATCTTTAGAGGCTTAAATAAAAGATTGCAATCTTCACATTATTTTTTGAGAATGCGACTTCGAAGAATGCAGACGCTATTCTTTTTTCATTAAAAAGATTGTAATTTTTGTTTTCAATCTTTTGTCACCATCAACTGATTGCAATCTTTTAAGACTTCATACATTCTTATGAAGTCTTTTGAATTCGTTTGCAGTTTTCGAATTTGAGTTTTTGCATTCTTTTAAAGTCTTTTGCATTCTTTGAATTTTTTTAATTCTTTTGAAGAGACTTTTGCATTCTTTGAGTTTTTGCATTCTTTTAAAGTCTTTTAAATTCTTTGAACTCGTTGCATTCTTTTGCTACAAAACGTTGTTGTTATTGTTTTTTTTTTTTTTTTTTGCACTGTCGTCACAGAAGGTTTCCCATTGGTTTGTGAAATCCTTAATATTAAAAATAATATTCACACACAAAATTTGTGTCTAAGGCGTTTTAAGCAATTAAACATATCTTTTTTCTAAGAGCAGTAATGTAAGTATTAATTATAAGGGTAAAATGCAAAAGAATGCAATGAATTCAAAGAATTCAAAAGAATGCAAATATTCAAAGAATAGAAAGGACTTCCAAGAATGCAAACGAATTCAAAAGAATGTAAAAAGAATGCATGAAGTCTCAAAAGATTGCAATCAGTTATTGGTGACAAAAGATTGGAAACAAAAAATATTGCAATCTTTTTAACGAAAAACAAAAATGGTGACACATTTGAAGTCGGATTCTTTAAAAAAAATACTAAAAAAAGTGCAATCTTTTTAATGAATTCAATGAGAGATTTATAAAGAATGCATTCGCAAAGATTGCAAACTTTTACAACCCTGGCATTTAAATATTTGAGTTTCAAAATGGCCTTAGGCCTTCTCCCCCCAGAAGTATTACGGCATTTTGAAAATTGAAAATTTAATTTAATTTTTTGCAAATCAAAATTGTTTGCCAAAGATCTGCTCAAGCACCGCTTTAGGGCTTCCAGTGCTATAAAAGCTGCGCAGGCTAAAGTCAATAGAAAATCGGTGAAAAACAGAAAATCTTGTCTCGGGAAATAAGTTTCTATATATCGCATCATTAAAGAAGATTTTGTACTCATACGCATGCAAAAGACACACTTGACACTTGCTGTCAGTCGAAGAGAAGCAAAAGCTATAACAAAAACGAAAGCTGTGATACGTGATCACGCAAAAATAGTCCAGATTGAAAAACTGGATTTTTTGTTGACGTTTTAATATTCACATCTCGCTCCCACTTCTTCAGTAAAGGAAGATGTAAATACTGAAACGTCAAAAAAATCCAGTTTTTCAGTCCAATGTGAACACCGTCAAACAAGCTTTCTGCACTCATGAGTTAATCTTTAATATTGAAGAACCGATTAATAATAATCAGAGCAATCGTGTGTAGGTATAGGTATGCTCTGACACCAATAGAAGCATCTGAACTGATTTAGAGGGCCACATCCTACAAATGTTGTGATATGGTTTGAAGTGAGTTATGATGGCATTGCTAGCCTTCATTTTGTGAGCAAGGAATAAAAACGTTGGTGATAGTTTATCAATCAACCGTTTTGAAGACGTTGCGAAGCCCTTAAACTAAACTAAACAATATTTGGCTACAAACAGTGGATATTCCAAGAAGAATCTTTTCCAGCTCACAAGACAAAAAAAAACTAAATAGTGATTTAAAAACAATAACCGTGTTTTGTTGAAAAGTTGCCAGCCAGCCAGTTGAAATTTTACACGCAGTGCAACAACAATCACCAGCTGCCAACAACTTTACCTTTTTTCTGCAGTCAAATGTAACTAGCGAATAGTGCTTTGGAACAGTTTGGAACTATGGAATTCTCATACGAAAAAAGCTTTATTAACCAATTTGTTCCGCACCGTTTAGTTGAAAAGGTTTTGCCCGACTGTGTATAGTTTTCAACAAAACACGGTTAATGTTCCAAGCTTCATCCAATATTGAGTCACAGAAGTGAGCCCTTCTTCGTGCAGTGGACAATTTAACAATGAATGAGACTGCAATGGATGACCAAGATCAAGGCTTCTCAGGTCGTTCGTTATGACAAATGAGGGTCATTTCGAATGTTGTCTTCCTATAAAATAAAGCCAATTGCTTGATCATTAAAATTCATAGAAAGCATTTGTTTAAATATCGGCTTATATGTAATTTTTGTTCAGTATTAATTTTTTCGTATATCAATATCTATGATTAGGCTAGGTATATGCTTTCATTTAGCCAACCTTAGTTGAATTGCCAACTTTCGAAAAATAGTTTTGGAACTGTAAAAACAAACAAATTTCCTCTCCTACGATTGGCTCACAAATTGTAGTCACGTTAGTTTTGGGTGAAACAAATTTCGAAAGAATAATTTTTAAACACTATTATTTTTCGATTAACTGCAGTAAATTTGCCGTGAAAACAAGCAAATGGGCGGGTACCATGACATTATCTCGAATGAAAATAATCTCGATGATTTAAATCTCGACACAAAATATTAAGTTATTTCAAAATATCGAGTGAAAAAAATCTCGAAAATAACTAGATCTCGAAGGAGAGAGTGAGAATTTCGAAAATGAAAAAAAAAAACTAGAATTCTTAACTGTTGACCTATCTGACGACTGAACCTACCCTAAACGGAGGTATAAAATTGCGTGAGTGGTACAAAAGATCCAAAAAGGTAGTAAAAATCCCTTAAACTCGCGAGTTGGGCCATCCAAGTACCTATTTGGTTACTTCATACGTACAGGCGGGATTATCGTTTAAAGATCTCCATTGCCAATTTATTCCAATGCAATTGAAAATAAGGCAAAGTATAGCAAGTGTTAATTAAATCTCGAAAAACCAATTACTTTTGAGGCAATGATAAAGATTCGCACGCTTGAGCCGTCTATGGCTGCTCGAAATTTTGATTTTCGAGATTCTTTTGTTATTTTGAGTTGTTTTCGAGTTTTTTTTTCGACGGATTTTGTCTTTCGATATCGAGATAGACCCAAATTGACGCGCTAATAATCAATTCCGATAATGTTCTATCTAGCTGGGGCTGATTCTGGTTGTGTGAAAATGTGATTCATATAAATGGTTTTGCACATTCGCGATCAAGTCTGAATTTTACTTTTTCAATTCATGGGCGTGTTATTGACGGGAAGCATCACATGTCAATTTATCAATGAAAATTCACTAACAAATTCACTACTTCGTTGAAATTTGTTTATTCACCGACCCAGATGATGAAAAATTCGGTGATTGCATAATCTCTGAATTCACTTCATACATGAATTGTGAAATCACAAGATTAGTTGCTTTTTTGTCACTTTGATCCTCCCACATATATTGTTAAGTAAAACTAGTGGGAATTTTTTAAAAATTGACCGAGGATTCCCCCCAGCTTTTTCCTCAAAAAGGGAAGCTACACACTTGTTTAATCAACTAGTGAAATATTTATAAACATCGACAAATGAAGCCGAACCAAAAAAAGTTTCAATTTCAAATCAAAAGTTATTTTCGGCAAACGCAATTTTCAATTTGTTTTGAGTTCAGTTCGTCTCACATGGACTTTTTTTCAAAAAGCCACTGTGAACTTTAAAATGAGAACTCATAGATGCCGAAAAATCGATTCCAACTCACTATCATTTTCACCCACCTTTGTTTATTTTTTCTTCTCGCCATCAACATTTACAAAGTCGATGAGTGGAATCAGACAATGAACTTGTACCCTACTTTTCCACAGTTTTTTCATCGCATAATTTTTCCCATCAATATTGCGGTTTGTTATTCAACGAAAGAAAGGGTTATTTTCTATACACAAAGCAGAAAGTGAAGTCAAGGCTATGAACTGAGGAAACTTTGCATTACTCTACTCTACAGACTAACTTAATCATTGCATGTTTTTCTCTCGTGATTGGGCAAGTGAATTTATTGATGACAATATTTCCCGCTGGAATTAACACAATTTTCTTATGTTTTTGAAGACAAATAAAAAATGCAGTTTTAGAAACGCTTTTTCCTTATGGATTGGACATAGAAGGGGATATACTTGAATTTGGCCATGTTTGTGCTTTCGTACTCACGCTTTCTTTGTGGATCACATGACGGCAGAAATCCGAAAGAAAATTATTCAAATAAAAGTTTTTGATGATGGGTTTCAAATATTTGCACAAAGGTCATCGGAATTGGCATTAAAAGTTTTAAGTTCAACTTTTCCATAGAACCAGATTCAGCCCCCTGGGCAACTGTCCAAAAGTTCTCTAAGTGCTTCAATGGAAACAAGTCGTTCCAAAAATTATTCGTTTTTAGACCGCAAAACAAAATTTAAACAACCTTAAAAGTTCATCGATTGCTTTGGTCTAACTCGTGATTTTTATTTCTATACAATATCGATTATAAGTTAAATACAAAAAAGAATCGTCAATCTGTTGCCATCGTATCATTAACTATTTTTCCCGATTTTATTTGCATTTTGGAGAGTAAAATTTCTATCGTTTATTCAGCTTACATTACAGAGGTGGAACAGTGCAAGACTGGTTTTTGTTGCTATTATAAATCAAACAGACATGAAACCAAAACTATGTTGACTGCCCGTCTGTGATTTACAATCATAACCATGGTCATGGTATATAGTACAGTTGTTTAACAATGGTCAGTGTTCCCATTAATGAAACTGTCATGAACCTCACAGATACGAAATATTTCAGCTCCACTTTGATTTACGGCCATAAACATTCGCGTATGACGAATGCCCGAAACAAAGGTAATCCGATGCGTTGTAAAATATGTTGCTGATGCTGCATGCCGTCACTCAATTTAAATCACACTATTAATTTTTATTTTGATTTTGAAAAATTTTCTAAAACTTAAAATATACTCGTAGATAGCAGATATGTATGTTTGTATGTTTTTAAGAGTAGTGATTTAAAAAAAAAAAAATATGATTGCCCACTGATGATGAAAATATAAAAATTTTAAATACTTATGTTGAAATTTTGTGATTATTAATTTTTATAACATTATACCAAAAAATGTAAGAAGCTTTGCTATGCTGTACAATTTATACACGAATCGAATTCTATCCAAGTGAATAAAGTTAAAGTCCGTCCTGACGTATTCCGTTTCCGGTTCAATTCAACTGCATTTGCGTGATCTGCGTTGGAATCTTTTCATTCGCAACGACCATTCGTCTTTCCATTCGAATACCACTGAACTTGGTCCAACAGCTAAATAGCCAGGAGCTGCTTCGGAATCTCTTCCTAGAATCAAGTATGATCTAAAAACAAAAAAAAAATGTTTTTAGATTTTAGTCTTTGCTTGATTTTTGAATAGAATATGCTCAGGCCATATGGTCAATATTATTGAATCAATTTCAATATTTTTCGATTTTAATCATGCTATGATTTTAATTTCTCATGATTTCATGTATGTAAATGAATTTTGCTTCAATATTGTTAAAAATAAATAAATTTTAGAAACTTACTTATTCAGTTTAATCTTCGGACATTGGCATTCGAGATTCTTGCGCGGCACTAACAAAACCATTGGTCCGCGTCCCAAGAGAGCACTTGTCGTTCCAGATGCAGGATTTCGTTTGAAAATTCCTTGGATATTGATTTCAAATTTAAAAATTTCGTTTTGTCGTTCGATTGAGTATTGTTCTGTGCTTATTTCCATAGATGCTCGGTCATGACCAACAACTTTTGCCATGATAGCTGAAAGTTAAACAAACATTAAAATTGTTTAGTAAAATTTTAAGGTTTATAAAAGCTTTGATGTAATTTAAATTCAAAAGTGAGCTTTCTGATAAATGCATCGTCTGGGTCAGGTATTTCTTGCATAACCTTGTTCTATTTGAGGAAAAAGAAAAATGTGACAATAAGACTTTTCATTAGTTTATTGAAATACTTTAATCTGAACTTTTCGTAGAAACTGAATTTAGTGATTTGGGGCCTGTTTCACCAAACACTTATTACTTTCTATTTTGCAAAAAATAATTTGCTAGAAAGTAAAAGTGTGAAGTGTTTCACAAAATTTTTACAAAGTTTAAGGACTTTTCAATTTTTTCAGACTATTTTTAAAAGGTGAAAAGTGTTTCACCAATTTAAAAAAGAGCTTTGCGTTTGAATTCGTATTTTGAAAAGTTTTTTTTTTGGTGAAAAATAAAATGATCAGTTTTGACAATTATTTAGCATTCTTGCATCATGCACGCATGCACCTGACCAGCTTACGTGAGCATACAACGACCGATCTGGGTGAAAATCATAATTGCATTTAAAACATGGTTGTCATGCCTCAATATATTCAATAACAATATATTCTTCAATTGAGTGAATCAAATAAGATATTAAGAGGCCTTTACTTAAAATGTCGAACTCATATTCTGTCACAGTAAGATTTTCCGTGACAAAAAAAATTAAAGTGGATGAGTTTTCCACTCACTAATTGACAGACGGGTGGTCTGCTGCAATACCGAAGAAGTGTGGTGATATTTGATCCCAAATCCTAAATGATCGCTTGAAAGACGGGCCGTTCTGCTCCAAAATACGTTAAACAAATTTCGGAGGGCGCTTGGTCCCGAAGCTCTGACGTTACTCTTTTTGAGAATGGGCGAGTTCCCGACATATACATACTTTGAACTCCTAAAACTTTATTTTTGTCAAAAATGGAACGTTATCGGCTTATCCCTATATCCCCAAAATCTAACGAAAGTCCACAGAAGAAGTAACAACTTGGCATTCATAATTTTTTAATCACTGGTCATTGGGCGTTTCACTGCTGCAAAGTTCCCTTCATTTTGTTGTGTATACGGTAATTGGAGGGGAAGAATGTAATTATTAATTCGAAATTGAATTCTTGGGCTTTTGACATTTTGTGTTTCGGTTTGGCTTTCTCTCTCAAAAAAAAAATGGGGGAAATTGGCTGAACGCGTTCATCAATTTCGCCAATCCTGGAAGTGAAACCAGCGATCGGCGAGTTCCATGATGACTGTGCATAATGCCAGGGTGCTGTGTTTGAGTAAGTAGGACCGCTGGATTTTGTCAACGACAGCTCAATTCAGCAAGTTAGCTGTGTGTTAACTGAAAACACGGGTGTACTTAGTAAAAGAGAATGCCAGAAAGAAATCGAAAAATCTGAAAGGCATTTCTATACTGAAGACCAGATAAGTGAGATTGAATTTTTGAAGAAGTTAGCAAGAACGAGAAAGGTTAAGAACTAAATTTTGGTGTTTGAAAGCGAACAAAAAATAAATTGAAAAATGATAAAATCTGAGTCTAAGGAAAGGACAGAATAAGAAGATTTTTCTAGCAGAGAGACGAAAACAATCTAGCAGGAAAAAAAAGGAAGTGCTATAAAAAGGAGGGAATTGTTGGTAACTGAATTTAAAAGATAAGGAGAGTAATTTCTTTTGTAGATTTGTCTAATATATTCGATATTCGTTTAAAAATTTACAGATCAAAATAAGTTAACTATCGTTTCGGTAAATTATACCTGAAATTACGGGACACGGGACCTGTTAATTCTGCTTTCAGTTATTTCAGGACAAAGCGATAACGGTCCATTTTACTTTAAAATTAACCATTGTTGTTTAGAATTGAAAAGGTTTTCGATTTTCTTCCTATATCCAAAAAAGTTTTCAAAGCAACAATAAATTTTTTATTATTTGCTTTTGCCGTCACTTCAGCTTCCCAGGTTTGAAATTTCCTTATTTCACAAAAAATTGCTGGCGCTCTTTATTTTCTTTTTCAGGAACTACCTACGCCCCCGTGGCTATAAAATTATTTTTTTTTTTACCATAAACAACTTTTATCAAAATTATTTGGTAGATCTCACCACTTAATCTGAACTAGCCACTGTGGTAGGATTCCAAGTGCTACCAGCCTGTTGCATTTCAAAATATTCGAACTCACCGTTGATCACCATCTTGTCATTTATCTTTGTTGACATTCGCATATCACTGAAACTTATAAGTTGTGTTAAAGTCGTTTGTGTCGTTTTTTTTTTTTCAAATTAAGAACTTCCAAATTTGGACCTAGCCTATACTTTAAATGCTAGAAAACTGCTAATTTGGAGCCTTACTACAAGTTGTTAGCGTGTTCGGTTCCTGAGAAACACTAATGACCTGCTTTATTTTACCTTCATAGTTGTAAGTGATGCCGTCGTTTTTAAACTTTGTCTTCATTTTGAGAATCTTTTTCCTGAAATCGCTCCTCCTCTCTAAAGGGGAGTTGGGTATTCTATTTTAATAGGTGTATAGGTTTTGAAGAGAAATTATGTATTCTTGGGAAAGTAGTTAAAAATCGCCTGAGTTTGTTCCTGTAAGTGTGTAATTGGCTGGGTACTACAGTGCCCTTTGATACTTTTTAAGCTCTTAGTAAGTAAAAATTACGTTTAAGAATTTTTTTAATAAATAAATGTTTGTGTGGGACTCTAAGTAAGGGCAGGAAGAAGTGGCTGTCAGTAATTATTAATACTGATAAACTTCCACCAAAGTTGGTCCGTTCTGATAACATATGCTATGTATATAAAACTCCTTTCTTACTCGTTAAACCACTTAGAGCTCCTGATGAGGCATACGAGGCTATTAATGTCGGTGTTCGCCAGATCACTAGGATCGTTGTAAAAGTAGTCTCCTAAGTAGAGACTATGTGGGAAAGAGCAGGGCTGTCGAAGTTCAATAGTGGGATTGTGTAACCAGTGTTACTTGGAAGTAATCCGACTGAGTTCAGAATAGCGGAGTGGCCACTTTCATTATTGATCCAATGTGAAGAGGTTTTGAGGCTAATGGGTGTGCTCGCTGTCATTTGTTTGCTAAAAATGTCAATTGGTGTCAGATGGAGTGGAGTGTCTAATGCAGCGAAGGGAGTCGACCGAAGTGCTCCACTTATACATTTACGTTCGTGCTGTTCTTTGGACTTTGCTTAGTAAATCGCGATGTATATCTTTATCCAAGACAGTCCACCATACTATGAGGCCGTAAGTTATAATCGGTCTAATTACCGAAATGTATAGCCAGAAATAATTCGGGGTCGAAGCCTCTATTTACTACCAACGGCTTTTTTGCAAGAGAAAAATGTCACTGGGGCCTTTTTGAATCTTTCTTGTACTTTACTAGAAGGGGTCTATTTGCAGAATTTTGTATTTTCTAGAGAAGAGGACAAGATTTGTTTTGTGGGGCTTAACTTCAAGTCTACACTGATCTGCCCATCGTGTCTGCTTATTTAGCTTTTTTAGAGCATTTTGTAAAAGAACTCTTAAGGTGTTAGAGTGCTTTCCTGATACTACTATAGCCATGTCGTCCGCATAGGCAATCACTCTGAACGCCTCTTTGAATAAATGACCCTGTTTGGAAGGTAACTATTGTATACTCTTTATTTTGGAGGGAATATTAAATGGTACCTACGTACTAGTGTGTGGAGAACCGTTTCGACTTATTTCCCTTTGCAATAGCCATATTGAGTGAGCTGTAGACAGTTGTCTCGTATCAATGATTACTCGTAGTTGGATATCAATCAGTCGTTCAAATTTTTAAGAAGGAATGATGATAGGGTAATAGATCTTAAATCTTTCGGGATTAAGTGGAAATATTTACTGCTGGGTGCCCATTGATTACCTTGTAATCAGGCCTTGTGGTAAATTTAAGTTTCTGCTTATCCTGTGTAGGGCAGCACAATTTATAGTCCTTGAGCTGATGCCTGGAAAAGGAGTATCCAGTAACAAATTGAGCTAATCTTCACAAGAGTTAGTCCAGGAGCCATAAGCATTTTTCAGACAACTTGACAAATCTGGATTTGTGGAGAAAATTTTTGTTTAATCTTCATGCTTTGGAGGTTTCTTCTATATTTCCACAGAAAGCCTTCCCAGATCATTCGGTTTCCTTTCTTATATAATTTTAGCGATTCCTTATAGGAATCTCAACTCAATTGGACACTACTCTGGTGCTTTTAGCTTGATTGAAAAGTTTCCTACAATTTTTCCTAAGAGGTTTGAGCCCTGAAGTCCACCAATAAGTCTTCCTTTTACCCCTTATTGGAATAAAAGAAATTTTTCTTGCGAAGAATGTTGGATACAACTGACAAATATAAAACTGCAAGACTAATGAACATAATAATGTTTAATAATTCTGTTAGTAAGACATTTCTTACTTACCATAATCCTCTTTGCAAAATCTGTTCAGGTTCAATTTTTTCGGAGTTGTCTTGCATTTTCCACAATCTTCAGTAAATGTAAAAGCAAAAATAAGAAAAAAAAAAAACATGCATACAAATATATTTCTTTTTTAATTTGATATACAAAAAATAATTACATGTTTTCATATCATCCGATTTATCAGCTCCGCTATCGTCTGTGCTTTGACTAGCACTCTCAGCTTGAATAGCATTAATAACTGAGGGAATCTCTAAAGATGTCATTCAATAAAAAACAAGAAAACAAAATTAATTTTTTTTAAATACATTTTTGTTTGATAAAATATAATTTGAATTTACTTATGCAAGGTGCTACATGTGATCTGGTTTGTTGATAGCCTTTTGCACAACGATTGCATGTTTGACCAGTAACTCCATCCTTGCAAGGACACTGTCCGGAAATGTGATTGCATATTTTTCCTGTTGATCCAACTGGATGACAGTCACAACCTACAGACAAAAAATTAAAATAAAAAGAAAATTTAAAAGAAATGTTTAACTTATTTAATAAAATCAAAAAAAAAAATTGAGTGTTTTGAGGAAGATTTCCAGTCAAGCTTCAAATTATCCAGATGCTTTAAAATGGCCCTCGTTTGATTAACCTAACTGTCATTTATTATTTCAACAAAATGGAAACCTTTTCCGAAGTAAGTATAGAGAAGATGGGAGAAAGAATACTAGTGGTTCAAAAAGTTAAACGAAATAAATTTAAAACTAAATTTATATCATATTGAGTCTAAGCTCACCAACTGCAGCTCAATAAAAATGCTAAGTTTGTAAATTTTTATGATGTAGCGTAATAAATTTAACTTCTTGACTATGTTGTATAGTTCAAATTTATACTATGATGTTAAACAACTTAATTAAACTTTCACTCATGCTTTGTTCCAAAATAAAGGCAACCTTTTTCAACAGGAACATCAACAGCAGATAAATAAATGTTTTCGAAGCTGAATATTTCAATAAAAAAAAACAAGACAAAGTTATTACTCCTATAAGAACATCAAAAGTCACAAAAACATTATCTAATAGGGTAGTTATAGGGAACTTTTCAGAAGTATACCTATATCAACAAAAAGAAAAAAAAACATTACTAACAAAAATATACCGTCAAGTTTAAAAACTTTTTGGGTATAAAAGCAGCTGCCAGTTTCACCTGCTGCCAATCTAAGGAAAGTTTTAATAAACCTAAAAATATACATATAGTTGGTATAGGGATTGAAAATATTGTGGTATTTTTAACCTTCTTGTTGAGTGCTCCTATACTCAATGAACTATTCAAAAACTTTTAAACTTTAGTACCTATTATGTATAGAATATACAGACATCTATTACCAGGTATATTTTAGATACATATTCCAAATTCCACAGCTAATCGATGCCCCTTTTGCCTCCAAAGGAATTTCAAACAAGTTTTTTTTATGTTTTGAATTGTGTCAGTGATGGTAGGTAGGTATTTTGTTGTTATTTCTATTTGAATAAATTTTATTTTTGTTTCACACTTTTGCTGATGGGTGGGATTGGGATAATATTTAAATTTGGACATCAGATTGGACTTGATGGGAAGGTATTCTAAGTTATAAAGGTACCCATACACCATATGAAGCGAATTTCAAAACGTCGATAAAAGGTTCAAGCTATGTTTAAAATTTTGGGCTTGTCCACTTTTTTTTTAAAATATTTTCAATAATCTTTAGGCATGTCATATTTGATTAAAATCTTGAGTTTTTGAAATTTGCCATTTAGTACCAATAATGAGGCTTTCGGCCCAAAACAAGGAAAAATTAAAAAAAGCTTATATGGCTTAATCTTTGTCACTTTTAAATAAAAATTACTTTTTGAGCATGTCGAATTAAAGCCTTGAGCCCCAACTTTACTTCGATTCCGCATATCTTGCTTCAAAATAAAAAAAAGTCAGGTAAATAATTAACCTGGGCCCTGTTAAATTTACGAGGTGCATTATCCCATATAAAGCTTGAGAAATTTCAGAAATTTACCTAATTTTAATAACCTTATATTAAGAGTTAAATTACCCTGGTGGCCTTTATTACCATATTCTGCTTGTTATGAATTTCTATTTTACCACAAATCAGGTTGAAGTAACATTTTGTATGGTTATTTTTACACCTGTTGAATTTAACCTGGCCTCATTTTAAAGAAACACTCTGTCAGTTAATTCCAACGTGATACCAGTGTTAAAGCACATACACACACAAACCATCCAAACAAGGTCAGTTTCAACTTATTGATATTTGGCACAAGTTTTTCATGCAGCGAGTTGGCCCAGGGGATACGTACTATCTCCATGTGTGAGAGGTTCCCAGTTCAAAACTAAGTAAGTATCACAAAATATTTTTTAAATAAAATAATATACATATTTCTATACTTTCAGAAGAATGCAAAATGAATCAGACGGTAAACAGTCTTAGAGATGGGATCTAGGCATGGATGCAAGACAAAATACATAGTTGCTGGATACAGGGTTAATTCAACATTGAATCATGTTAAATTAACTAGATTTTCATATTAAATTAATAGGACGTTGAAAATTGTATTCATGTTCTTGAACTATATTTTCATGTTAAGTTAACTAGGCTTACAGGTAAAATTACCAAGATTCTCAGGTAAAATTAAAATTAAATTTGTTTAAATCAGGAATCAGGTTAAGCAGTTAACCTGATCTACCGAGTTGAAAAATAACAACCTGAAAATCAGGTATAATAAAACAGAAATTGGTTGGTTATGTCTTCTTTTTTCTCTAAGTGTGTGACCCAAACAATCATATTCAATAATAAAAACCCTTACGTGTAATTATTGTTACTTCTAAGAAAGGTATATTCAGTAGCCTATAATAGATATCTCTAAGGCAATAGTTTTCACTGTGTTTATTTATAACTTTTGCAGTTGGATTGATACGTTGTCATGAAATAAGGCCAAGCAAAATAAGGACAATTTCGAGAAAATTTGGCCTAATTTAATTTTTTAATAGTGAAATATGGCCAAATTTAACGTTGGCCTTATTTCAGTGTACCAAAGTGAAGTAAGACCAATTTGGCCTTATTGCGCTTTCAAAAATTTTTTTTTGAGCGATCTGATATTTTGGTCCAATTTTACATTATATTCTAAATTGAATTTTCAGCTTTCAGCTTTGAGCTTCACAAATTCTATATTGAAGCAACAATATTGCTCTATGGTTAGTACAATTGGGGAGGGGGGGGGGCACAAGCACCGACCATAACAAAAAATATTGCCTATAAGGCTCTTGTTATTTAACCTGAAAACATATACTTTCAGCAGTAATTTCAATTTCGGAGCCGTGCTGTTTACCAAAACTTTTTTATCGCAACCAATTCATTTTCGATATCAACT
This sequence comes from Dasysyrphus albostriatus, assembly GCA_946251815.1. Lineage (NCBI taxonomy): Eukaryota > Metazoa > Arthropoda > Insecta > Diptera > Syrphidae > Dasysyrphus > Dasysyrphus albostriatus. Next base: position 66,714,593 of record OX276336.1, on the reverse strand, counting down.
TAGGTATTTGCATTTTTAACCACAAGTAAATTTTAAATGATCTACTCGAATTACCGTTAATATTTAAATTGTGTCTTCAAATTTGTGCAAAGTATAGCGGGATGTGAGAATTAAAAATTCATAGCTTCCACAATTTTTTTTTACTAAAGCATGAATCCTAAACAGTATTGACCATAGGTCCAACAAATTAATCCAGACCAAAAAAGGTCTTCGAACGTTCAAAAATGTGTTAAATATGAGAAAATTTAATATAACCTTCTCCATGGTTTTTAAGTGTGTGCAAAGTAAATATTTTTGAAACGGTAAAAAATAAAAAAAAATAATTTTAAAAATCAATATTATTGATGTTTTTTATTTCTTAAATTTCTTAGTTTTTTTAATCATTTTTTGAAAAAAAAAACTCATACAATCATTTTGTTTCTGATTAAATATGAAAAAAACGAGTTTTTTTTTCATAATAATTTTAACACAAAAATAATTTTGAAAAACAGGTACCAATGAATTTATAATTTTTTTTTTTAAATAAAATTGTGATAGTTTTAGAAATCTACTAAAACAATAGATTAATAAATTTTTGGGATAAATAAAAATGTATTCCAAGACTCCCAAAATCCTTTAGCAAATTCAATTCAATCAAAAATTGATTTTTTTTGGGGTGATTGGAATACGATTTAAACTTGAATTACATTTTGTCAAAGCTTTTTTTATTGGTAAAAGTATAGGCAGCGCAGCAAACGTTTAACACAATAAACAACAACAATCGAATAGTGTGGATAAATAAGTCAATAAAAAATAGTGCACATAAATGTACAGATAAGATTTTCAGAATGTTTACAATGGAACAACACTTGGCACAATAGATCTTAAGATCGCAGTTCACTTATACCCTTAAGCATTTTCATTCAACACTTGGCGTTTTAGAAAAATATTTCTTACGTGAAGGTTGGCAGACCTTGATTATACAAGGAGGTGTTTATGCTTTGTTTTCACTAGCCACCACTAGTTGGCTTTGAAAATTAAGATAAGATCTATCTGTCAAAGAGTATGGAATTCTATTGAAAGAGAGTTAAGATAAGATATTTGTGTTTTATAAGCATTGGAAGAAAAGAAAACAATTTTTGTTTAGCTCAGGAATGTCATTGCTAATGAAAACACTAATGTCAGATTTGAACGACTGACAACTACTTGTCATTATCTCGTCTGTTATGATTGAGAACGGGTAAAAGGCAGCTTTTTGACATAAATTTGGACATTTTTTTAAACCCAGCTTAAACGAATAAATAAAACTATCTATGTGTTTGCCTTTTGAGTGAAATAAATGATTTTTAAATTTTATTTTATTTAAGTATTTTTTTTTAAACTGACACTACTTTTAGTTGTATTATAGGAGCTCAAGCAGAATGTAATGTTTTTAAGCATTATTTTTCACTACTCTGTAAAAATTACAATTTAATTACAGCAAAATTAAATGTTAAAAAAAAACATTGTAATATTTTCTTACTCATTTCTTTTAACCCATATATACATGTTAACATTACATTTTAACTCTTATTCTACTTGACATACAAAAGGCAATACTTTTCCAACACATCCCTTAACTTATTCCAAAGCGAATTGGATTTTGGAAAGTATTTTATTTGTTTGTTTTTGATAATAATATAAAACGTAGAGCGAAAGGGTAAAAAAGTGAAACAAAATTATCTAAGGAAGAGAATTATCACGGGCGCAGTAATGAATTTCATTTTGATTCCATTTTTTTCCAAATATTAATTTTTTTTCAATAACAGCTGATCTTTGACAATTTCAATGTCACGGACACAAACTTTGAGATTTAACTTAAAGAGTGGATTGAAAAGTGAATACACATATATGTTTTATCCGGACTTGCATTGCTGCGCTGGCCCTAAAGACCCCAGCCAATAGAATCCGTTGCATCCGCTGTGGCGACTCACTCAACGGACAGTACTATCCCCTATAAAGTAGACACATGAGCACCAGGGGTGTCGGATTTTTTTTTGTTATATTCAAAATGGGTATCGTGGATCTTGTAAATGATTTAAAAAGAAGTAATTTTTGTTCTGGGACATTTTCCAAAATTGAATTTTGGGAATCTTCGGCTGATTTTAGGTAAAAAGTCCACAATTTGAAAAAGTGACCAAAACAACCATTTGAATTTGCGTCGATATATGCTCACAGTTACTTCAAATAATTTTTGTTTGCTTTTCTAACCTGCTGCTAAGAAAATAGAATAAAAAACTGCTCTTTAAAATGTTATAAAATAACTTTTTACCTTAAATCTTCATGTAAGCCCCCAAAAAATCAATCGATTTTTTGTAAATAGAATAATGGGATTGGCCCTTCATATTTTTAAGGAAATTCTCATTACCGAAATAAGTTTAACCGATCGAAAACAATATTGAATTTTCATGAGCCCATGACTTCATCACCCCCCCCCCCCCGTTATACTTCAAGCCCCTTGGGTTGGCTTCAACTTGATGCACGAGTGTTAAGATAATCTACGTCCAGTGTGTGGCCCGCTTAACACATTCAAAATTCCGAACATGAGGTGAAGACACACAGACAAAATAAGACATTAAGAATGCATTAATTCAAATACGATACAACCCAAAACAGAAGAGTTTCTTGGTGGTAAGGCATTGAAAATGATAAACGTCGAGTTGTATGCCAATAAATTGAACCTAAAAGTATTAAATTTCATTGAATTACCATAAAAGTATCACTTTAAAATTTAATAGAGGTTAAATTAAAAATATAGTTGCCTATTATTACAAACATCTTTAAATTCAGTGTCAATCTTCTTTTAATTTTGATAATGACATTTAAGAAATCTGGCATTACATACAGTAGCGTAGCTAGATGGGGAGGGCCCTGGGGCAAAAAATAAAGTCGGGCCAGATTTCGTTTTTGAAAAAAAAAATGCAAAAGTTTTAGTTATTCTATAATAACGAACAAATAATGAATTTCAAAAAATTAAACAAAATAATTTTAAGAACAATTAATTTTTCTGTTTCGGACACGAATCATGAAGAGAAATGTTTGTGTAAATTTTGTGTTTGTATCCTTGCTTTCTTATTATATGAACTTTGTTTTGTTTTGTACAATTTATTTTCTCATCTTTGCTTATTTAAAGAATGAAAATGCAAACATTTTTATTTGTTTCATGAATTTTTGAGGATAAAACTCGATTGTATTAAAAATGATACCAAACAAAGTGTTTAAAAATAAACAATAACTTCTTCTTTGTAGATAAAATGTATATTGAATAATGAGTTGACAGTAAATTTTAAAATTTCCTTACTTTAAAATAGAGATCAGAAATAACTGTAAACATTATTTTCGATCGGTTTCACTCTACGAGTTACTACATTTCTTTTAAAAGATTTTGGTTTGTGATTTATTTTATAAAAATAAAAATTTAGATTTTGGGTTCAGATTTATTTTTATAATTATTTTTGAATGGTTGAGTTTTTCACGAAAAAATAAATGGAAAAGGTTAACCTTTTCGCTAAAAATTAATCAATAATAGTTTTAACTGTATTGCACAACAAAAAATAACTAAAACGCATAATAAACTGCATTTCTTAATATCCTCTAAGTCCTACATGCTCGTAATGTAAACTTTTAAGTTCAAGTATCCAGTCCCTAGTGATTTTTATTATCGTGGTCATTGCTGCATTTTCACCGTGCTCATTTAACGAGAATCCTTGTAATTGTTTTCTCACTATGTGTTTGCTTTGGTGTCACCGTGACATTTAAACGCGGTTGTTGCCATTCCAAATGTTTTAACGTCATCTCGCTTTGGTCTCGTCCTCGTGCAGTGCATTGCCCTGTGAACCAGGCCCAACACCACCCAGCTGAAGTGAGAATGGTGACGAGCATACTTATTGCTCATTTGTAAAATATTGTTCCGAAGAAAAAAATTGGCGAAACTATAGCGAGACATGACTAAGATGATGGAAAACCATTTTTTAAATGTCAAAAACTACGTGTAAATGTCATGGCGAGACCAAAGGGAGACTATAGCCAGAAAACCACGACACAGATCTCCGTGTGAACTGACTTGGCAATTATTTTAACTACAAAAATGTAGTAGGTACCTTACAACTCTGATACTAACGAACATTCTGATTAAAGCAAATGAGATTTATTTTTTTCTCTCAGTGATAAATCTCACTACTTGACCGAAATATTAAAACAAAATAAGGGTTTCTCTTAGACTTTTATAGAAAATGGTTGAGTTTTCTGATCTTTGCTTTAAAATGGATTAAGTAAAAAAATAAAATACCAATGCTTTAAAAATAAAATAAACAAAAATATTAGATCAAAAACTTCGGTGCAACAGGCGAAATCACAACTACAAGAAAATATTCACCACCATTAAACCGGGTATGGGATTTGACATCAAAGACAAATCCAAACTCCGAGATAAAATTATACACTTAGTTTGTTAATACATTAATAGTTTGAAATAAATAAATCACTTGTACTCTCTAAAGGCAGCACTCTCTCCCAAACTACTCGTACATACGAGTACTCCACAAGATAAATTGATAAAAAATATAATTTTCACATAAATAGAACTTACGTCTGCAAACTTTTCGATGATTAATTGGTTTTGTCGAGTCTTTGTAATAGCCTTCTCTGCAATAGTGACAATATCTACCAGTGGTGTCGTGTTGGCAATTGTAGCACACCCCACCGGATACGCGGCCAGATAATTTATACAGCTCCACATTGAATCTGCATCGACGTGCGTGTCCATTACAGTTACAAACTGAAAATACAGAAAAAAAAACAAAGAAAACAATAATTGATAAACTTTCATTGGGCCAGAGATAAAATGATTAAAGGGATTTGAATAATTGGATAGATATGCGTGTGTGTGGTATTTTAATTGGCCATCCACAAAAGCACTTTAAGGCAACCTATCGTTTCCTCATGCTGGAGTCTCTATGCACATTCGAGAGAGTAAATCAATAATCGGCACCCCCTGGAGGTTTTAATAAATCTTTCCCGCACCCAGCACCACCAGAACTTTTACCCTCAACTCAGAATTTAATTTGAAAACTTTTACCCACTATCGAGTGTATTTTTAATAGAAAGATTCGATTAGAAAACAATTTAATAAATAGACGGATAGGATGTTTAAAAGCGTGAAAATTTTACTTTGATATTTCACATGGTACAGGCATATGTATGTAGGTATGAGCTAAAATCGAACTCAAAGAAGGTCCATTATAGAGTTAAGATACAAAATGTGGGTGGTGCGTCCACCCGAGAGCTAAGCTACCAAATGTGGGTAGTGTGTCCACCCGCACCCAGTTTCCTGCTGGAGTTGGTGGTATTTTCTTCAATAAAATCTACTTTCAAGACTTTTGAAAAGATCTTTGAAATTGTTTTTTTTTTTTATTTAACAAAGCGTCCGGTCCAGAAGTGAATGATAATTTTTAACTGTCAAGTTTGAAGGAAATGTTAATAAAATTGTAAAATATATGCGACAAAAAGTAAGAGCGTGTAGGATGGATCAGGCCAAGAAAAAAATCGAATGGAGTGGTAAGCGATTGCAATATAATTTTCATACCATACTTTCTTAATTCTGCCATAAATCTATTATTTTAAATTTATTTAATTCAATTTTTAAATCAAGTAAAAAAAAGTTTCCACTAAATTGACGAAACTAAGACCGTGCTCTCTCATTCGGAAATTCACTCGACATTATGACCTGGTGCTGAATTTCCTTATCAGCTTTCGAGTAATACAATACGGGGCTGAATTGCGTAAGTTTGACATTACCGCACTCACATTAACGACAAATCTAGTGTACCATAATTTGAAGTGGTTAGTCGTTCATTCGATCATAGATGGCACTCTCGCTCACTCGATTTCTGAAGCGGTAATTCGGTCCCTGGCTAAGCTTCGTTCTCCCCTTTTTCCATGTCTTTTACAACTATTACCGTCACGATATTGTCTTGTCTGCTGCGTTCTCTATAAGATAAGTATCTTCCAGCATCTACATTCGAAAATCTAATGGGAGATGTTCCAGGAGTCGGATCCCCAAAATTTATCCGGGATAAATCACTGCTCTACAGGTGATTTGTTTTTCTTGTGAGGTTTTTGAAGTCTCATAGATCTGCTTCAAGTCTTTAAAATAGTCTTTCGACATCAGAAAAAGATACTTTGGAATCTTGAAAGTGGTCATGAGGGCATTCAGCATGTCACTCCACTTATGGCTGAACAAATGGTTGACCTTCACTATTTCTTTTATTATTCTGATTGCAGAACGGCCTTTCTTTAGAGCCAAACTACTTGAATTTACTGCTGTCTGTACTGCAGTGGTTAGTCGCTGGGCTCAATTGCTCAATATCTATTCCAGGAGCTTTTCTGTGGTCATCAGCATACACAATAGTCTATATGGGCAATAATCTGGGTCTCCTACCTGATTAATAAATAAAAACTGACAATCTGCTAGGAAGTAATTTTTTCCATAATCTATTATTAACTTATCACCTTTTCTTTGGTGCTGCAACCCATAGAAGAAAAAATGTGCAAGCACTATTATGTGCTTTAGGGCCCCAGTCTGAGGTGAACCAGGACATTATCCTACAATCTGTTTCTAGCCGACTCAGTGTCTAACTAGCTGTCTCCAGTTCACATGACAAGTTGGTTGAGGTCCTCTTCCACTTTTGTACGCCATGAGTTTCACTATCCTTTTTTACTGCATCGTCCCACGGGGAACATTGATGTCCATTCGCTCTAAGTGACTCAGCCACCTCAGTCATCTGATTTTCACTTCTGTGGCCAGGTCAATGTCACTGTACAGTTCGCACAGTTTGTTGTTCTACATTCTTCATCCATGCAGACGGGACCACCCAGAAATTTTCCTTTTCCTCTCAAAACAGCCTTAAGCACTGTGGAGACCAAGGGCGAACGTGTTGTGAGCTGATTTTACTTGTCTGCGGGCTGGTAAGAGTTCCAATTATTTGGTTTCACTAACAATAATTTGTTCTCACCAAAATCAAAAGAAGTTTAATATTTATCGATGTTTGACGACGGGGCTACTTGTTTGATTGTTCGCGGACCAGTTTCGTATGTTTGCTCTAACATTTCGATTTAATTTTGAATTTTAAAATTTTTAAAATAAAAAGAAAAATTACAAACATCCTGAGTTAAATAAAAAATTGATAGCGTGTGACGCTTTTTATCGAGGCTGAAGTAAGCTCGTCGTAGTCCAGGGTATTCCCGAAGAAGACGAGTAAAACTCGGAAAGGAAGAAAGAGTTACCACTCTTACAATTTGTATTACCTTTTATAAATAACACGGTATTTCATATGCAACTAAGCATGGTAGAGCTACATGAGTAGACTCGGCCCACATTATTCACTTAGAGGAAGTGAACCAGGGACTTAATAGTAGGAATCACAAATGCCGACAAGGTTTTCTTAAAAGGCTTAACTTATGGGTCATTTGTCGAAACACCAAGATAAAAGCCTTGACTTAGGGAAAATGACAGAGCATCGTTTCCTATATTTTAAAAGTGAATTAAGTGTTAATGACTCTACCATATAAATAGGAAACCAAGCTGGCTTTAACCCCCCACCGACTTAACAGTAGGAATCTTACTACAGCCCAAGGCTTACCCAAGGGAAAGTTGCCAAGGTACGCCCAGAGGTGCAACAAAACAAACTTTGTTGCCCAATCTCTCACTCAAAAGGGTGAGCTGGGAGTTTACGGTAGGAATCTGATTCCAATCCAAGGTTAACCCAAGAGAGAATTACTTTGTTGTCCAATCTCTTACTCAGAGTAAGAGTAAATTACTTCGGTTTTAACGGCGCAAGCCAAAAAGAAATGGCATACGAATGCACCACAAAAAGTAACCTTAGCTTATCAAAGTTGCTACAAACCAAGAGTTAGCTGGTCCCTTATATCACTTTAATGTCGAATAGAAAATTCGTAATTAACACAAGCTTTGACTTTTTTTTGAATCTCGTACCTCCTTATCATGATTTTCTGCCACAAGACAATGTGAATTATAAGGAGGACGAATGCAATAAACCGTATGGTATCGACTCGAGTGCGGTGCGCTGTTGATCATTTGGTGTGTGGAGACGGTTGTTTGTTAATATGGGCGTAGGTAGATGTTTGGTCGTTTATTGGCTATTAAGGGTGCTGGTGCAATTTAATGACTGATATAAGGTGGTTTAATAGTGATGTAGGGTGCTGGTAGTGGATGCTAATGATGGTTAGTGTATTGTGTTACAAATAAACGGGGATAATTCAGTGATTAATTGCTGGTTGGTCGGTGTGGGTGAGTGAAATGTGTAACACTTAGTTTCAAGTGAACTATTTTGGAATGTCATATAAGTTGATAAAAATAATAAGGTTCGAGTAGTTTGGTCGCAGCTTGGTTTTACTGTCTACGGAGTTTAGTCGAACTTTGTTTATTCACACCATGTTCAAGTGTTTCCGGGATCCTTTAATAGTATTCATGCCTCACAACATCCTACAACAGGACCGAGATGAAAAGCGTCTAATGCAGTGACACTTTTGCCTTCTTTTCACATAGACGCAGCCATTGGCAATAGTAATTCTTCGTTTGATCTCAGCACAAAAGACCAAAAGACTCTGACTACCTCAAAATTATAGCTGTCTGTAGTAAAGTTCTGTTCGAGACGTCAGTGTTGGTTTCCTTTCTTGGAGAAAAGTACATAGTATATTTTCAACATTCAACGTTAGGGTCATCTTCTTTGGCTTTCTTCTCAATACTCGCAACAGCACCACTGACCTCACTACTTGCTTGTCCGTTTACTTCAATATCGTCAACAAGTAATTGGACCAACTTTTAAGAGATTGTGCCTTTTAGTGCTGACGAGAGAGTTTTGTACTATTTTTTCAAGACTGATGTTGAAAAAATCGCATGACATTGTGTCGCTTTGCCAAAAACCTTTTTTCATTTAGGGAACTAGTAAAGTTTTTGTCTACCTTGATAGAGCACCGTGCATTCTCTATCATCATCCTGCACAAACCGATTCTATATAACTCATCTCTATATAGATGCTGTCATAGTCGGGTTGGCTTCAAATCGTTGAAAAAGTTATAGGTATCGATTTAAAACTCCTGAGTTTTTTCCTAGATCTGCCGCAGTGTGATAATGAACTTTTTTGGGCTAAGGCCACACAGATATGGGCATATAAGGTTGTTGGGGAATGACTTCAGGCGTTCCCAAAGTACGGCAGAGAAGATCTTGTAAGCGATGCTCAAGAGACTGATGCCTCTGTAGTAAATGCCTTAGTTGCCTTTCTTTAGGATTGGTGACGTTCTGTTCCTCTTCTATCTGGAAGATACTTCTCCACTTCTATCTTAAATAATTCATCGCCAGCCGTTTTGAATAGCTCGGCTGTACGACCATCAGCTCCAGCTGTTTTTGGACATAAATTGAGATATTCCTCTCTTTACATCGTCGAGATTGGTCGGTCGATATTGTTAGCCTACATCGCAGTCATCATGGTTGAATGATTAAATCTGCATGGAAATTTGCAGAATTGATATTTCCATATCCTCTGCAACAACTGCGATTCTACCACGATGTTTCCCTGATTGACTTTGCAGGCTTCGGTTCGGGCCATGTTACCCTTGAAGATTCTTTTTACTTTTAAGTGAAACTTTCTGCAATGGCATCGCTCTATTTCCTCGATCGCATTCTTCTCATGCTCTTTCTTTTTTTCTGAGAACACAGTGTTCTTCTCTCCTCTTCCGCTAGTATAGCTTCCGGGCAGCTCTGGTCCTTCTGTGAAGTTTCGTTTTGACTGCCTGTTATTAGACTGCATGTGCTTGATGGAATTCTTCGTCAAACCACGGTTTTTGCTGTGGTGGTCATGTTGAGGCCAAGCACTTCAGAGACGGCATCTCTGATGGCTTTCCTGGCCTTGCTGGCAATTCTTTCCTGATGCTTGAAGTTGGCAGCATAAGACTATTTAAGTGAACACCAGAAACTCGATTGGAAAAGGGCCTGGCAATTTAGACATCCAACGTCAAATTTCCTCATAGTGTTTCCCTGCTTTGGCTTTGGTCTGGATATTCGTAGCAATACCTTGGCTACACTGAAGTCTTGGTCCAAAAGACTCTCAAAGATCTCTACGTCTTTTTATTGTTCAAGGTATTTCTTTATAATAAAAGCAAACATTTTCAAACTTCTTTAAAAAAATCCACTTGAACTATATACAAACGTCTCAAAACAAAATAAATGGACTTTGGAAAGTTTCGATTGAACGATGATGATAAATATCTGTCTTTAAACTACTGAAGCGGAGTGTATCTATAGCTTTTTATAAATGATACGAGAGTCCCCCATACTTGTTTAAAAATGCATTAAAACCAAGTGAGTTCTCCTTCTTGTCTCCTGTGAGTGGATGGTCAACACATGTTCCTCCATGCGAAGAATATGAGGAAATGTTGTAGATATGTATATGCAAGAGTATATATAGCGATAGACAAGCAGACATAACCCCACAAGGACCAACATTGACGCTCTTATGTCCTTCGGACATGGATATCACACTTTTTGCCCTCTTTATATGTCCTCTTCAAATCGAATAAAATATCCTTCCCTACAATGGAGCACTCCCTCGACGCTCTCGTATCATCTGTCAGATATCTCTATCCAAGTGTGTACACTCACGTCTACATCGGGTATCCCCATCAATAATTTTGAAGAAGCAGCAAATACTGCAAAAATCTATATGTGAATTTATATGAATATAGCTACATGCATATACTGTTACAATACATATATATAGGGTAACCTTGGAAGCGTGTTTTTTTTCTTTGTCTTTTCATTTTTGTTTTTGTTTTTGTTCTTTTTATTTTCATTATGACGACAGACAGTCGAAAAAAATCCTTTCAATTGAAAACCGGCCACAGTGCGGTGTTTGGCAAAACCAAAAATGAAAAGAGAATTATCCTGGATCGGATATAGCACTCGAAAGATACAAGTGAGTAGATATGTAGGTATGTATACTCAGAATACACATTCGGATATGCGCTTCAGGTTGGTTATGTAGGTCTGGTTTTTAAAAATCGGATCCACCTGGGCTTCACTCAAATAGATATACCTGTATATCGTTTAGGTATTCATGTCCCTATTTTCGGATTGCCGATTGGACTTGCCAACATCTCCTTTACGGGAAAAGTTGATGAATACTTGATTACTGAGCCTCTTCCACCCGTTTCAATATTATGTTGTTTTTTTTTATTATTTTTTATGTGGAAGTGTTTTGAGTGATTTGGGTTACACAAGAAGGTATACCTGCCGGTTGAGCGATTACTCGGGCTCAACTTGGACGATATTATCCCCAATTCTTTTTGGGGATTATTTACGAAAACGGAAACATAAAATGCTTCTGGCAATTTGTATTTTATTTATCTTTTGTCATTGATTGCTTTGTCCGGGTAAAATGAAAAAACAAACAAATATTACCTGTCTATAAAAAATGTATAGCCTGTAAAAATGTCTCCAATTTAACATGAAAGATTTCTTTTTGTAGATTTATTTCAGTAGCAAAAAAAGTGCTTCTTTTATTTGAGTCTAATTTTAAACGAAAATTACTTTAAGGCTCAAGTATGGTTGGAATTTTCTTATTAAATTTTTCAATTAACAAGATGAAAAAGCAATAGAAACAGTCCTTAAAGTATCTTTGGGCCAGTTTCTTAGGGCTGAGTTAACTCATAGTCTATCTTGCAAAGGTATGGCACGCTGACCAGGCTTCATGTGACGACTGACACCATACCACGTTTAATAGATTTTAACAAATACACATCTCTACTTTAATACCAGAAAGGCACGGATGGGAACCAAACTTTCTAATCATTAAACAGAGGCATTCCCCTTATTATATTAAAGTATTTAAGCCCCACGTTGGGCGCCAAATTGTTACTTTTTTAAACAAAAAGAAACGAGATCAAGCTGCACGACTAAGAGGAAATGAGATACCAACGTTTAGTCCGAACTTTTGGAATGAGAAAAAAACGTTCACTTTTTTTCCCAATCTAAAAAGAAGAAAATGGGTGCCAGTCATTTCTTCTTGTAAAAGGAAATCACGAACCTCTGAAGCAGAACCGACGGTGAAAAGAAATCTTTGAATAAAAAAACTGAAAGCATAATTTCGAATCGAGATTCTTTTTATTAATTTTTTTGCTTGAGAAATCTTGAAAATGGAGTGCTTAAACCAAAGATCTTTTAAACAAACTTACAACAGTAAAATAAAATGAAAATGAAGCGTTATTTCCTTGTTCCGAATAAGTCAAACAACAAATTTAAACGGGATCAAGACTCTTGTAATTCCAGGAGAAATCTATCGGAACAAATTTTTTAAAAATAAAAACAACAACTTTGCCACCAAATAATAAATAAATAAAAACTTAAATCTGAATTAAGAAATTTACCTAATTGTTTAAAACTCTATTTATCTTTTTTTAATTTTCTCTCTTTTTCTTTCTTGCACGTCCTGCTCTAATCTTCCTTCTTAAGTTCTTCTTGAACTTTCTCAAAAATACCTCCAATTTTAAATTCGATTTTTTTTACTTAACTCTTTCAACTTTACCACCAAAATTGATTTTTTTTTATTTCCAAAAACTTTCGTCTAATACTCGTATTCTCTTAAACGATCTCTGTATTCTGCTCTTCATTCAAGAAGTGAACTTCCCGATTTTTAGATCTATGTTCGAACCAGGGCCTAGTGACTTATAACTCTCCACCATTCCTGTGTGTGTGTCATTGGTAGGATTGGAGAGGACCAAGGAGAGAGGTATACTATTGGAGGATTTGTTAGATCCTCGCAAGAGGCAGTACCTTGGGCAAAACATTTTTGTGTATAGGTGGCAGGGGCTGGGAATCGAACCCAACCTTCAGCATGACAGTCCGACGCACTAACCATCTTGCCACAAGGTACTACACTACATTTTATCGCCGAGTAAAAAAATATTAGAATCTTGATAGGTGACTTAACGGTTTGTAACGGGATCCAGCAATAGTTGTAGCAGCAAGAGTTACTCCCATCGATCTCCTAGTGGCGGAAACTAGTATGAATACCTATGACAAAAAGGTTGAAAATTAGAGTGGAAGTGGCAACCGATGAGAGGAGCTTATGAAACAGACGTAGTGGCAAGAGCATTGGAGCGCCGAAAGCAGAAGAAGATCGGCAGCGAGGCTGATCAGGAATATGATGGCTGTTTGGAATGGACGGAAACATGGTGAGGTCAATTACAATGAAGCGTAACTCACGGGACCCGGATATTTCAATGTCTTTCTCAAAAAATCAGCAGAACGAACTGTCTAGCCTGTCAATACGGAGACTGTCTGGAAAACGAGTTAGAGTATACCGTCTTTGCATGGAGTATATATAAATCTAAATTAAAAGACCTGCAGTAAAAACTATGCATCATATCGCCAGAAAAAACACCCCAACTAACAAAATTGCTTTGCATGTCAGACATTAAAGTGTTATTTGTTTCCATAGCGCTCCATTAAGCTCTTTGACAGAAAGTAAAAACCTTTTTGGAGAATTGCTGAATCCTTAAATATTTTCTGGTGCAAATTATATCAGCTTTATAGAAGCGATGTACTAATGTTTCTTTAATCTCTCTATAATGCTTTTATGAAATAACCAAGATATTTTCGCTTCAATAGTCATCCCAAAAAATTATTTCTGACCACCTAAGAGTTTAAAATTTCAAAATAACAAATGCTTCGAAAAGAAACCAACAGATGGCCAAATCACTAGTAAAATTGCCACTTATGTTAAAGTTCTATCGTGACCTAAACACCATTATCAATACACTCCTCGGCTTCTTGTAATAAAAGTTCTTAAACTTTCTACTACAAAATTTCACCATTTCAATATTTAAAATATTGAAGCTCTGCCAGAGGTTAAGTGGAGAACATTCATTTAAGCATATTTCGAATCTAAATGGCCATCAAAGTTCTATCTATAAATAAAATTATGAATACATGTATTTGGTTTATATGCACGCGCACATTTTATTTTTATAAATGCAAATGTCTTTCTTTTTTTTACAAATTGAAGTACAAGTAGATATCTATTCGAATAATCCCAAATGAATGATGCAAAAACTTCAAAATGCTTCTAAGATCCGACTTTCCTGATATATTACCATACGTGGGCTATAATAATCCCGACAAAACGTTCTATCTTCGCGCAACATTAACGTTATGTTTTTTTTATTTTTATATTTAGCAAAAGAAAAATCATGAAAAAAAAACTACCATTGAGAACTTGGACAACCACACATGACTTTCCCCATAGTCCCCAACACCGTATAACCAAATGATAAATCGTAACCACAGATGTACACATATTATTTTTCTTAGACCGGGCCGACTAGGTGTCATAATAACCCCCACTCTGATGATAAAAACAAAAATAAGAAAAAAAAACTAATTACTTACTCGGGTCGGAGAAGATTCAAAGACAAAACTGAGAACAGCACAAGAATGCAGGAAAATTTAGCTCCGACAAATTGCCCTGAAGTCTAATAAATAATCAGAGATTAGTGAATCGTGCACGAATAACCCGCATAGCTGAAGCATATAAGGAATCACCTCTTGGGCCTCGGGCAATATGAAACCGTTCGGCAGAAGGGCGCCCGTCGCTCATCAACAACAACGGCTCAATCTCTTCCTTCCCATACATGGGGAATGGAAAATACTCGTCATTATTTTTATTTTTAAGTGCGTGTTTTTTAAACGTTCCCTTTACTGTGGGATAAGCGTAGAACATTTTCGTATTACAGGGTGAGCATTAGACCTCGTAGCAATATTGTTGCAAGCCTCTTTTCCATGCTCCACTTACAGGGCAAGTATTGGTTTCGTGTCAGATAAAAATTATAGAAGTTTTAACAAAAACTAACAACACAAAGATGCAAAAGTAGAAAAAGTCATTTTTGTCAGTGCATTTGTGCGTAGGTACGTTTGTGCGTTTGTGCGTTTGTGCGTTTAGTTAATGGAAAGATATATTTATTTAAATTTTAGTGCTTACATTTTTAGGTGGCTCAAAATCGCTAATCACTTCCAAAGTGGTGCCCGCTTTATAGTCGTAAGGTGTACTAACAACGAGCAATTGATCCATCAGATCCATGAGCTGAGACACCTGAGTTACCTTCTCAGGAATAAGCAGAAAGGGAAAAATCTTTTATACACGGGCCGCACGGGTTGCGAGGAACTGAAAAATCCTCCAAGAGTATGCTTGCCATGAATAAGTGCTTCTCATCTAGCCGTTCGGAATCGAACCTTCCATTCCTGACAACAACACGCTCACAGGAATAGTTGAGAGTTGTAACTCACTAGGTCCTGCTTCTTCACGAGCTGTTAAGTCACCACATTTAATTTATTTCCCCCCCTCCCCGCAAACGAAATAAGGACATGTGCGCATGGAACGTGCGCACATTGAACAGGCTGTGCAAAGCTGAACATCTAGAGCCTAGACCCTCGCCAGTATCAAAGCTGACATAACAGCATTCTAAGAGATGAAATTGGCCAGAACAGAGAGAAACGAAAAACTGTGACTGTTATAACGAGGATCGCTAGGCACACTTGCTTGGATGTGGCTTCGCTGTGAGGGAAAGACTTATGCAACAAATCTTGAGTTTTTACAAAGTATCAGAGGAAGTGACGATGATCCGTATTAAGGTAAGATTCCAACATCTTTGCCTTATTAGCGCACATGCTCAGAAGAAAAAGACGGCACTACAAAAGAAAGGTTCTTCAAGTTCTTCGGAAAAATATATAATCAATGTCCGAAACATGCCATCAATATATCCGCTCTTGGGTGACTTTTACGTCAAAACTAGGAAAGAAAACATGTTTCGTAAAACGATCAGGAAGCACAGCCTACATGACATTACTTCCAGGAACTTATTCAGACTCATGGATTTTGTAGCGGGTAAAAATGTGTCAGATGGTGAAGCATGCAACCATATAGATTATGTTGACATCGATGGAAGACACTCCTCCAGTATTCTAAATGTCCATACCTTCCAAAGGAGCCAACATTGACTCTAATCACTATCTGGTTGGTGCGAAACTTCAAATGAGAATATCAAATCAAGCTCTTAGACGATCAACAGCTTCCCAGAGAAAATTCAATATTCTTCAAAAGCTTATGCAGACCACGTTTCACTTGAGCACGCAAGAAACTCCATGGCTGCTGTCAACATGTAAGCCCAGAAAGCCAATGGCAACGATGTCCAAGAAGCCATTATTCAGAACCAATTACAAGAAATCAATGGCTTGACTCCGAACGTCCGCAAACAAAGGAAGAAAAAAAAGATTGCCTACAGATTTTTTATCAGAAGAAAACAAGAGCTTCCTACCAGCTCTACATTGACTGAAGGAAGGATGAAAAACACTTTCTTAGGAATGAGAAAAAAAACATCAGCAAGGTTTTGAGGAGATGCAGAGGTTCTACAGCTGGAACTAGCATATAAGAAAGAAGCAAACTACAACATGGCTCATGAGCCACCCTGGAGCCTACAAGGATTATATAGTGGGAACCTAAAAACACTGTGGAAGTGTTACGCAGTCCTTCCTTAATTGTAATTGTAATCCCAATCAATCTGGGCAGTTTCTGGCAAGCCTAGAGTCAGGAACAAACAGAATGGGACTGTTAATTAACGAGAACAAAATGAATAACTGTGTGCTTTCATTCACAAGAATCACCTCATATCACGTTTAGTCAAAACGTCACAATTGAAAAATATAACCTGAAGGTAGTCAAGGATTCTGTAAATATATCTGGGCACCGGTATAAACTTGGCAACAAAAATCAGTGCCTATGGAAATCAAACGCCGAATAACTCTTGCTAATCGCTGTTTCTTTGGACTAAGAATGCAATTGAAAGTCCTATTGAGAAAAACTAAGGAGAAGCTGAACAAAATACAAAACATCCTGATTCTGATGTATGGTGCAAAAGGATGGAGCCTTACTCAGTTCGATGAGGGCTATATTCTAGAGAAAAGTTTTACGCAAGATTTTGGGTCTAGTTTGTGAAGAAATCTCTAGAAGCAAATACTAGAACCTTCAAGCTATTTCGGGAACCTGTGTGATGGGTATAAAACGGACATGCCTGACCGGCCAGTGAGTTTATTTTTAATCGTGGGTTAATAAAGTTGGTTTTAATAAAAGTGAAAAGTAAAGTTGATGAATTAATATCAGTTGTGAACAGTAAATGGATTTGTAGTAAGAAACAGGGTTGCCATGTCCTGAAGTAGTTTGATTTCCCAATTTCAGAATTTTTTTTAGTTCAAAATCGGAGACGAAAAGCAGTCCAAATAATAGCCCAATACCAATATATTTTTCCTATAAAAATGGAAGTTCTGGGAACAACAAATAAATTGAATGATAATATTAAAGTAAAGATTATTGTGGTTGGTTTGAAATGTCGAAACCAATGAGCATATTCAGTGAATTGAAAGTGGTGCCAAATTGTGAAATGCTTTAAGGAGAAAAGAAGTTTTTTATACAATTTATTTATATGAAAAAAATATCGCCCAAGATTAGATTTGGGCTGTCATACTGAAATTGTTGTTGGCAATTTTGGAAAATGATAGTCCAATTTCGATAAAAAGTCCAATCTGGCAAGCCTGGTAAGAAAGAAAATGTTTTGTTTTACGAAATAAATATGTGGAAGTTTAAATAAAGAAAATAAGTTTTAGTAACGAAGAAAATATTACAGTATAAATGTGGTTCATTAGATGAGGTATTGGAATTTTTCGGCGTACAAATATTTTAGATTTTTTAAAAATATTCTCAAAAAAAAAAAACAATGAATTTCATAAAAGTTATGAACGCAGTTAGGATAAATCTGCGTTTCAGGATTTTACTAAGAACTTTGCATGAGTACAAAGGTATACCTAATGATTTTTTTCTTAAATTGCTTTTATTGTGAGTTATTCTTTCGATTTCATTAATGGCTCAACCAATTTTGTTACAATTTAAGCAATATTACATCCCAAAACTATGCCAACAATTTTTTTTGGAGAAAAAAATCGAAGAAAAAATTATTATTGGGCGAAGACCGTATTTGCGATTTTCTGTCGCAGCGACTAAAAATGCTGATTGCAAATTTAGTAGGTTTTTGTGGTGCCATGTGCGTTTATTTGCATTTAAACTCATGTGTTGTATCTTTTGCGACTGAAAAATCGTGCGACGGAAAATCTCAAATGGGGTTTTTAAAACAATCTAAGAAAAAAATGATTTTTTGACTTTTAACTTTTTGAATTGTGTCTTTAATAATATTGTCCCTACATCATTGTATTGCCATTTTTACAATTCATCCCAATTTATTAAGTGAGTTTTTTGATTTTAAGCAACAACAGCAAGTTCATGCGATCTAGACGTGCATTTTATCTTAATGTGTCTAACATGCAGTGGAGTATATAAGCACGTAAGCATATTTTTTTAATTAATAAACTGTTTTACTTCGCCGTTCTTGCGAACGAGGAGCTTTACCGGAAGCTGCAAATTCACTGCCAACATCACTTTGAACTCCTATAAGATCAGAACAAGTTGTTTCTTTCACTTCAAGTTGGTGGAATAATTCATAAACATGAGCCAAGGTTGCCATTTTTGAGGATATCTACAAATTTAATTGAATTGATAGTCTGGTTATTTATTTTCATATTTAAAAAACATTCTTCCAGACAATTCTATGCATAACATGGCCACTTGACATATTTAAAGATCGAAAACTTACCTGAGCCCTTAAAATATCAAAATGACTGTAATGAACAGCTAAAAATTTGTTAATAGTTTAGTAAACTGCAGTTAAGTGGCAACCATGGCAGTGAAAACAGTAACTTATTTTTGGACTGGGCTATCCACTTCTTCAATATATAATTCCTGGTTTAACAAATTGCCTTGCACCAGGAGGGTTCCATTTGAAAGGTTATTGCATTTAGTTGCTCCAAGGGACGAATCGATATAAAATAAAAAACCTGAGGCATAATGTCTACGTTTTATGAGGCCAAAAATGGTATATAAAGGACGGTATACATTGATTCTGCTGTGGAATTTTGACTGGACAAGGAAAGAGAAAAGAAATATAGCAAAAACTCCAAAAACGAATAGACAAACAAAAAGTAAAACTCATAATAAAAGCAACCATTTATAAACGTTTGTTTATAGTCAGTAAGCAAAGAACCTCGGAATTATGATGATATATTAGACACTTTTAAGTGTTAACTCAACGTTGTATCGCAAATTGAAATCAATGAATTCAAAAATTTAATTGAATTATTTAAAAATTGCAATCTCGAAGCAATTTATTCACTTAAAAGCTGGTAGTAATCGCACCTACGTAATAATTGTATACAAATACGCCTGCCAATCTTAAGAACAAATTGGTAACAAATTTGGTATTAGGGATCTAAAAAAAATTTAAATTAAAAAAATAAAGTATCTAGGAGCTAATAAACAAAAAAAAAAAATTCTTTTCCTTGGTAGATTGACCTTGTTGAAGCCTGGCGAAGAACTTTATTAGAGTCAAAATATCGATGTTCAACGCTGCAATAAGAACTGCTTACACACTAATTGTGCTTATTTTAGCTATAAATGATTACTAATGGGTACTGCTCTAGTCTAACCGGACTTGACTTACAATAAACATAAAACGTGAGTGTACAGTGCAATCCTATAATGATTTATGGGGAATTACTGGCTGATTGAGTCATCGGAAGTCTTAGAAAATTCCATTAGATCGATGGTGCGGGTGGATGGCCGATGCATTCAAAAGAATGAATAAATGTTGTCATCAAAAGTCATGATGACAGAGGCCTCTGACATACTTTAAGCTGAGGTCTGTTAGGATTTGCCGAACCTGACAGGATGTTGAAAAGCGGTTGATCAACTGCTATTTGTTCTCGACTTGAGAGTATGTACCTGGCATGCATATATAATTTCTTCTTAAAAACTTGGATGTGTCCACACGCGATATAAAACAGTTATTACCGCAGTTGACGAGGGTGTTAAATAAACACCCAAGTGAAGACCAAAGATTGATGGTCTCTCTTTCAAGATATTCATTACAAAAACATTTACATTAACATTATTTTAATAATTTAAAGGTGTTATATTAGTAACCTTAAACAAAAATATTGCTTAATAAGGTCCGTTAAGATAACACCACCCTAAAGGAAATTAGAAAATCTTATGATGCAATAGTAATAAGGTACTTAATAAGTATTGTAGTCTTAGCTAAGCACTTAATTTTTCCCCCCTCAACCTGCGCAACAAATTAACTCTTCATAGTTAAGTTCCTGGAATCCAAAAATCATCTTTCTCTTTAAGGCCATCACACCCTTTGAAATCCCATAGCTATACTAAATAATTAACATCTTGTTATAAGAGTTAAATGACTCTCATAATATCTTTATAATAAGACTTTTTAGCTCTTTTCAAATTCCTGATACTTATTAAGTGCTATTAAATGAGATCACTTTTTTTTCTCGTAGTAAAGTAGGCGGTAACGCTATTATACTCTACTAAAACGCTTTTATTGAATCTCTAGTAAAGGGTGGTTAAATTTTAAGGGCCGATGTTTTTTTTTTGCATTTCATTTGACATTTCTCAATTTCAGATTAATTCAATTTGAACCATGGAAAGATACACAATTGAACAACGCGTTAAAGTTATTCAGGCTTATTATGAAAATGGGCGTTCAAATCAAAATGCGTATCGTGCACTTCGTGATTTTTTCAAGGCACAGTTTCACCTCAGTGGATTGGTCAATAAGCAGAATTGCCGCATTTGGGCGAATGATAATCCAAGAGTAATTGTCGAAAAACCAATGCACCCACAAAGAGTGACTGTTTGGTGCGGTTTATGGGCTGGCGACATCATCGGGCTTTATTTTTTCCAAAATGAGGCCGGTCAGACAGGTACTGTGAGTGGTGTTCGCTATCGTGATATGATAACGAACTGCTTATAGCCCGAATTGGAAGATATGGATGTGGATGATATTTTGCTTCAAAAGGACGGTGCCACTTGCCACACAGCTAACGAAACAATGACTATACAGCAATCAAACGGCTTCATGAAACTTTTTGTATTGGAAAATTTTAAACTTAAATTTGGGTGTTATGTCCTTTTATGTTGAAACAAAATGAATTATAAAAAAAATTTATTCTCTATGTCACATTCTTGGGCACTGTGACATATTAATTTGGGAACTGTTTCACTATTAAAGGACACTCCAATATTTGGGTGATCTGTCGTTGCGCGTTATGGCACTACGCCATTAATAATATTTGAAAAAATTGATAACACAAAAACTCAGTTTTAAGTTCATTTTTCCAATTTAGTATGGCTTTTCAGTGGATATCCTTTTTATTTCAATAAAACTTTCATTTATTCACAAATACAACCACCCTGTTTAACAATGGCACCAACTAATTAAATTTAAATAATGTCTTCATATTGGTGCTCCTTATGATAATGAAAGTATTTGCCATAAGGATTATTTCTGAGTTTTTTTTTTTTTGTTCATTTTTATTCACTTTACATATAAAATTAATACCTTAAAAATGTTTATGCTCAAACTCACCCTTTCATTTACAAAAAAAAGACGAACGAAAATTCCTCTCTCAATAGAGTATATAATATGTAAGTACACCATATCAATTCCATTAAACTGCAAACAATATAAATTTGTCATATCATTCCCTGGAGGATCACTGATTTGGAAGACTGCGCCCTCGGGCATGTCATCATGGCTGTCATCGTCAAGCATTGTGAAAGCGATGTCTCTTGTGAAAAAAACGTGTACAGCACCACTTACACAGCATTTTAAATATTTTACAAGAATAATTCTTTATACAAAATGATGACTATGAAATGATGTTCTTTGCTGTGTGATGCTTAAAGTAAATCGTGATGGTCTTTTGGTGAATTGATGTAAGTGGAATTCACGGGAAATTTATATTATTTCAATTTTAATTGCAGTCAAAAAAAGAGTGTTAATTATTTAAATTAATATGTGGCACTAATTTGAGTATACGACTGACCAACGACGACCGACGCACGTGCTACTGGTCAACATACATATAATTATTATGTATGTATGCCCGAAGCCAGAGGCGATTATTGAGAATTTCAAGAGTCGACTCCATAAATAACATGAATGACCGCAGTTTGTGTAAATTCGTGTTTAGGTATAATTAAATTATAAGAACCGGACATATGGTATAAATGCCGACATACGACTAAAATTTTCTCCTCAATCAAATTTCGAAATTTGATTTTTCAAAATTCAAAACATGTTCTATTTGAATTTGCCCCGCGGCAGATAAAAGCTTGTGTGGAATTGATATAAAATGCCACCGTACAAAGTATAAGAGTAATTTCCGTTCGTAAATTTAATTATAAGAAAATTATTTTTGAACTCGAATTCTCTTCTTCCGTTTTCAAATTGAAAAGTTGCTAATATGGTGTAAAAATGAGATGGGATCATTTTATTTTTTTTTTTATTATTAAATTTGTGTAAAATATTTTCAGTAATTTAAAACAGGTTGATAATTCTTGTTTCTTATTCAATAAACTTGAAACGCTTGTAAAGTAATGCCACAAAACTCGTCACATCAAAAAATTATTCGTTAATTTCATCAAAATAACACTCAAACTGCAACAACTCATTTGTACCCAGGAACTAGGTAGTTGAAAATTCAAGTATTTTTACTGTTTCCGAAAATTTACCCGAAAAAAGTAATAAACTAATTTATGTATGTGACATTATTTAAATTTTTGTCTTTAACATTATGAACCAAAAGATATAAAGGGTTTTTCAAACGGGACGCTACAAAAGTAGAGCGACAGGGACAGAAAACGACGCCTTATTTCTTGCCGCTCATTTGACATTTCTCTTCAGTAAGGTTTGCCATTTAATGATGGAAAGATATACGAGCCAACAACGAGACGAAATTATTAAAATTTACTTCCGAAATTCGGAGTCAGTGGCCTCAACGAAAAGAGCGCTACGTCCAATATATGGTCGTCATAATCGTCCTAGCAGATCAACAATTGAGCGTCTAGTGGAAAAATTTGAATCCACAAACACAGTCCAAAATGTTCCCGTGCCAGTGAGACAAAAAAGTGCCCTTAGTATCGAGAATATTGCTGCCGCTGAGGATTCAGTTGCAGAAAACCCAAATGTGTCTCTCACACGTGACGTGCACTGTGACGTCGTTGTGGCGAATTTTGCGAAAAAATCTTGGCCTACATCCTTACAAGATTAAATTGACGCAAGAACTGAAGCCGCTTGACCACCAGAAGCGTCGTATGTTCGTGAATTGGGCTGAGCAACAACTTGACAATGATTGGGTTTTTCATCGAAAAATCATATTCAGCGATGAGGCACATTTCTGGCTGAATGGCTTCGTCAATAAACAAAATATGCGGTATTGGTCAGGCAGCGATCCACACGTACTCCATGAGTCATCATTGAATCCCGAAAAAAATACGGTTTGGTGTGGTTTATGGGCCGGCGGTGTCATTGGGCCGTACTTCTTCCGTGATGATCAAGACCGGCACGTTCTGTGAATGGGGATCGCTACCGTTCAATGATAACCGAATATTTTTGGCCCCAATTGGATGATATGAACTTGGAGGACATGTGGTTCCAACAGGACGATGCCACAAGCCACACAGCGAATGTCACAATCAATTTATTGGAAGTTTGGAGAACGTGTTATCTCACGAAATGGTCCAGTCGCTTGGCCGCCTCGGTCGTGCGATTTGACGCCGTTAGACTATTTCCTGTGGGGCTACGTCAAGTCTATGGTCTATGCCAACAAGCCAGCGACGATTGATGAACTTCGTACGAATATCGAACGTGAAATTGCAGCAGTATCGGCCGATTTATGCTTGAAAACCGTCGAAAATTGGGTTCAGCGTCTGGACTTCTGCAAGCGTGCCCGTGGTGGCCATGGAAAAGAAATCGAGTTCCATATACAATGGCATCGAACGTACTTTCCCAGGAATAAAGAATTTCATTGATATCCAAAACCGTTTTTGTTTTATTTAAAAAAAACTTTTGTAGCGCTCTTATTGAAAAACCCGATATTAAGATGATATTCCTTTTTTTCATCTCAAACAATTATTTAAAATTTAAAAATGTTTCTCTCATAATTTCCAGTTCTTTACATACTATTTTTTTTAAACCTTCAGCGTCTTGAACAGAAGAGTAAGTACTTGCGACGCAGTTGTGCATTTTTAATGACTCGTGTAAAATGTGCCCAAAAATTCCGAGCATGCATCCTCAAAGTAGACAAAAAACCTTATTATTTTTCAGAATTAAAGTTTGAAAACGTTTTTTTCTGAAACTATTGCTGAAAAGAACTTTATTTAAAAATAAACTTTAAGAACGGATACCTGGCATTCTAAATAGGTACTTAACATTACTGTAAGTGTTGCCGTTGTTTTTAATTATAAATTATTATTATTTTTGATTTTACTTGAATCACGTAGTTTGCCCAAAAAATAAGAACAAGTAGGTATAGGGGATGAAATTTTTTTTTTTGAAAAATTAAGGAATTTTGTTTGCTTGTGATGACGATGATCTTTTTTAACGACCATCCTTATGTGTGTATACATATATATTTTTTAAATATCTTACCACTTACAGATTTAAAATCTTTGTCCAAAGTAACTTCAAGAAACTACTAAGATACTAGATGAATCAAATCTATGTTTTCAATGCAACACAATAGACCAATAATTAACGTCAGACGAAATGAAAGCATAGAACTGAAAAACGTATGAGCACTCCTATTGTAAGAATGTTGTTGTTGTTTTTGTTTTTTTTTGTCTGTGGAAGCAAGTCGACTACTTTCCATTCGTTAGGTTTTCTTTGTCAAAGCCTGATAACTTCATTTGGAATAAAACCATCTCTCAATCTCAGGATTGCATCAACAATATTTGTACATACATATCTCTGGTCTACTTATACCTTCGCCTACACCATAATATCGTATTTCTTCTCCGATACTATAAGGTCATAATGACATATCCTTTGAATAATAAACTGAATGTATCTCTATCAAAATTGAAAAATGTACATAACATTGGTTCAGTGAATTTATAGGGTAAATATCGATTTTAACGGTGCTATTTATTGATTGGAAAATCTAATTTTCCAGAAATCTTTCAGAAATTTATTAAAAGTAAATAAATACATTCATACATTTATTTGTTTTCAATTTTTAGGCGCATCCTCTGAAAGAATTCAACTTTAACAACATTTTGAAAGGTAAGAAAACTTCTTTTATTTTTTATTTGTTGCAGTTTTACTATTTGTTTTGTTAATGTTAAGCGATGAATGACTTTGTTTTCCAAAATGAAATAAATTATTGATTTGAACTAAAATATTAAACAAATTTCTTTTATTTCAGGTAAACTTTGAAGGGAGAGTGTCATTAAAAATAAATTGCCATCAAATGCATACTTTACCCTATGTACCTAGGCCTATAGCATGAGAGTATAACACCTCCAGTCACCCTCTAAATTAATTGCAATCTCTCTGTTCAAGCTACCAACAACTCATCTGTCTGTCTGCCGCCTTCCAAATCCAATATAGGAAGACATACTCTCCATTCATAGCTCTTTTGGCTTTGCATCAATAAAATATGTAGAAACCTACATACATACATACAAGACTAAAGGAGCTGTTTGGAGAAAAGCTGTTAAGCATTTGAATTATGTCAAATATCCTTTTGTTGTGTGCGGGACTAGAGGCGTCTGGGAATTGCATTAAATCGGTATGTCAAGCAATAACAAATATTCTTTATGACACCTCATAGGTTTTCTTTCCAGCAGTGGCAACTGGCAACATGAGTCCCCCGTCCCTAATCCTCACCTCGCTGTCCAGCAACTTTCATCAACTATATGTGGTATCTTCATTACCAATGGAATGGTATGGCAAACAGAACGCAAAGGAGTAAGTTCCTTATGCATCTGAGAGTCTCGTGTGTGGGTATCTAAGAAACGACACTGACATTAAATGCAGTGCGGTTGTGATGGTGGTGGCGATGATGATGGCGATATGGTGGTGATGCGGGGGCGTTGGTTGGTGGCAATATTGCGATGGCGAGACGATAGTTAACCAGTCCACTTGGATTTTATTCCCCAATTTAAGTATCGGCATTGGGTCATTGTGTGAATAAAAATGTGCACCATATTTTGTCGATATGGTTTTTATAGACGGTTCATGGGCTGCTCGTCAGTTCTGATAGCAACCCTGCATGGTATCCATTTAGTGACTGAAAAAGTAATTTATTGCGCCAATACCTTAGAGAGCGGAGGACCTTGTAAGTTCAGACTGTCAAGCAAAGGGGACAAATTATAATCTTGGTCATAAAGTGAACGTCGGTCGGTCGCTGTGGGTTCTGACAAATTAATAGCTACTTACGGTGTGGTACAAGTCGTACGGAATTAGTCACAACAATCCGATAAATGTCATTTGCGGATGGTAGTAGGGATACGAAATTAAATGACCGTCTCGTTAATAACATTTTATCGTTTCCTTTCAAGGAGATAAATATAAATACACAAAACAGCAGAAGGACCCTGGAAGTTTGAGCTTTAGTTATGTAAGTATTAAGGTACCTACCTATTACGTATAGGTAGTCTGTTTCATATTTTTATCTTTTAATAAATGACACAAGAAAATGTACAATTGCTGTAATAAAATCCGACAGTAATACAATGTTCATTGAATATTACCAACTTTATATAATTTCTCTTCTTATTTTTGAATAAAAAACATTTTTATGAAGCTTCAGATAAAGAGCTGATAAATAACTCAAATATTTATTAATAAAAGATATGCTTAACAAGACTAATAAAAAAGAATGCAGCATACAGGAGCCCGCTTTCATATTTTACGAGCAGGGCTTTCGTGGTATTCAGAATTTCCGTATATCCATTAATGGTTCTTTGTTACTTGCGTTACTTTTTATTGGCTAGTTTTGGATCAGGATAACCTTGAACTTCATGATAGAGAAGTTAAGAAAGAGTGATTATTGTTGTAATCCACGCTTTTGATTTTTTTTTACCAAAAATATTTCTGACACTTTTAAAATCTCTTTTTTTTCTATTTAAATAAAAAATGTAATGTTTGTATTAACGTTAGTAATAAAACATTGTATTTAAAACCAAAAAAATCTTTAAAAATTGATAAAAATCTGGATTTCATTGTGAGTTATCCACGCGAAGACTGGCGTAATTTTTTTAGCCACGATGACTGCAGGATTAAACAATGTTTTTGTCTCTGTCTTTGGTCTTCACTTGAGTGCATTTTAAACACTTGAGAACGTTTTAAAGGATCTTGAATATTGGCGATTTTTTAATAATAAAATAACATCGGGCCTCTAGCCGATTTATTTCATTTCAATTTATAAAGGAATCTTTTTGTGAGCGCACTATCCCGCGTCGTGGGATTATTTTTTGTGGGGTTACGTGAAGTCGCTTGTCTACGTAGATAAGCCCGAGACAACTGACACCTTGGAAAAGAATATTCGTCGCTTCACCAAAAGTGTCCTTCCGAACGGAATCATTATTTTACAAACGTTGTTCTATTATGATAGATTTTTCATTATAGCTTTCTTTCATGGAAGTTTTCTACTATGTCACTTTCCTGTCATGACACTTTTCTGTCATGACACTTTTCTTTCATGACACTTTTCTGTCATGCAAATTTTTTGTCATGCAACTTTTTTGCCATGCAACTTTTGTGCCATGCAACTTTTCTGTCCTGCAACTTGTATGTCATGACATTTCTTTTTTGTCATGGCACTTTTCTATCATGACTTTTTTGTCATGACACTTTTCTGTCATGACACTTTTCAGTCATAACACTTCTCTGATATGACACTTTTCTATCCTGACATTTTTATGTCATGGGGTTTTCTGTCTTGACTTTTTACCTGTCATGACTTTTTTCAAAAGTTAATAGATATTCCTAGAAAAATAAAATCTTTAAGCAAAGCCTATTAATTAATCCAATGAATCCTAGTGCCTTTTTCTGTTAAAATTTATTTAACACTGTTTTTGGGGGGCCCTTTAAATTTTTTCCTAAACTACGCATGACTTTTTTTGAAGCAACTATACATTCAAGACATACTCAAACAAAATAAATAAAAGTCATAAGGTCTTAATATGACCTTTTAAAAAACCCATATAAATCGAAAACTGTCAGAGTTATAGCCATTCAAACTTTGTCAGTTCAGTTTTAAAGTGGGACATGACACCATTCAATGTGTGTCTTAACTCATTTCTGATATCCAATGGAAAAAATCTTAACAGCAGTGATCGGGTGCATGTCTGGTTGATTTAGAAAAAGCTTTTAATACCGTATGGTTAGAGGATCTTTATCCAAAGCTGACCTGACTTGACATAAGTAAACCAGTATTATTAAGCATACCCAATGGTAACGGGTGATTTTTTTGCTGGTTTGGTTTTGGCAATACTGGTTTTGACAGCTGACGTGTGTTTAGTACCTTGTGTCACTGTCAAACAGCTTCAGTTTGGTTTGCAATTTAACCATGGATCGTCTTACAAATGAACAACGCTTGCAAATTATTGAATTTTACTATCAAAATTCGTGCTCGGTTCGAAATGTTCATCGCGCGCTGCTTCCATTTTATGGTCGGCATTCTCGACCTTCTGAGCAGTCTATTCGGAAGATTGTGACCAAATTTCGCACCAAATTTACTTTGTTGGACATTAAACCACCAACACGTTTACGTACTGTGCGTAGTGAAGAAAATATTGCGGCCGTATCAGCTAGTGTGACAGAAGACCGCGAAATGTCGATTCGGCGCCGTTCCCAGCAGTTAGGCCTTTGTTACAGCACTACGTGGAAAATTTTGCGGAAGGATTTTGGCGTAAAGCCTTTTAAGATACAGCTGGTGCAAGAACTAAAGCCAGCCGACCTACCACAACGCCGAATTTTTGGTGAATGGGCTCTTGGAAAGCTGGCCGAGGATCCGCTTTTTTATCGAAAAATTGTATTCAGCGATGAGGCTCATTTTTGGTTGAATGGGTACGTAAATAAGCATAATTGCCGCATTTGGAGTGAAGATCAGCCAGAAGCATTGCAACAGCTACCAATGCATCCCGAAAAAGCCACTGTTTGGTGCGGTTTATGGGCCGGCGGCATTATTGGGCCATATTTCTTCAAAGATGATGCGAATCGCAGCGTTACTGTCAATGGTGAACGCTACCGAGCGATGATAACAAACTTTTTTTTGCCCGAAATGGAAGTTCTTGACTTGCATGATATGTGGTTTCAACAAGACGGTGCCACATGCCACACAGCACGCGAAACAATGGCGCAATTGCGAGGCGAGTTTGGTGAACAGTTAATTTCACGTTTCGGGCCGGTCAATTGGCTGCCTAGATCGTGCGATTTGACACCATTAGATTATTTTTTGTGGGGGTATGTCAAGGCTAATGTCTATAGGGACAAGCCCGCTTCGATTGACGCACTGGAAGCCAACATCCATGCATTCATTCGTGAGATACCGGCCGATATGTGTGAAAGAGTATGCCAAAATTGGACTCAGCGGATGGGCTACCTGAGACGCAGCCGCGGTCAACATTTGCATGAAATTATCTTTAAACATTAAATTGCAAGGTTCAAACTATCGATTCAAATAAATATTTCATTCATTTTTTCGAATTTTTTGTGTTTTTCTAAACCTCTTAAAAAATCACCCGTTAGAAAGTTTGTTATCAAAAGCGGCAAAGTAACTTCTGCGTACGATCTAGTCATGTATAGAATAGCTTCAAAAGATAAAGATGTTGATAAGAAAGCTAGTTTAAGTGTTTTTTGTCTGGCTTTAAGTTAGTTATTAGTTGAATTGAAAATAAAAATGAATTACCTACCAAAAAAAACTGACAAAATTTGAATAGGTATATCTTTGCAAATTATTTTGAATAAAAATATATTTTTGATCATGACAAATAAAGGACTTAAGTCCTTACTTTATTTTGTCCATTCATGTCTGGGTTCAATTTTCGCTTAAGACGAAAGTTATGTGCAGTTAAGAAAAAAATTTCAGCTGTTTCCAAACTTTTTTTAGCAGTGGAACCCTTAATAAGTTAAAAATATATTATGGAACCCCAACATTTAACGATAGCCATAATTGAAAGACACAAAGTTTCAAAACCAATTTATTTCTTATTTAAGATATTCCATCAAGACTAGTGCAACGATATATGCTGGGAAATAATGTTGCCAAGAACTTTGACAATATCAGCTCGGAGCTTAAGCATATTTCCTTGAAAGCATTCATACCTCGAAAACATTCCATATTTTCCTAATGTAGGTGTAAAAATTCAAGTAAACCAGAAATTTTTTAAAAGTTTCAGTTTGTCTCGTGAAAAATACTGTTGAATTTATATAATTTATTTCTCATAGCATACATATTGCATAATACAATACATAGATAAGATTTGCAGATGAGGATATAATTTACTCCAGTTGGAAAACTTTCAGTTTATCACGAAGTTCAAATTACCTGGATAAAGCTTTTCCTCAAGACAGCCATCGATTTGAATACCCAACTGACAATATCGCTTCTATATTAACCCAAAGATGCTATTCGTTTTCATTCAACCTACACATAAATGCATTGCTTAAAACTTCACAGAGTAAAAAGGCAACCTTTTTTCACTCCTATTGCACCATTATGGAGTTAATTATAGGAGCCTTAAGGAAGTTCACACTAAATTAAATTAAAAAAAAACTTGCTGGAATCAAACCCGCGTCCCTGTGAACCAATTGTCTTGCTCGCTACCCGCTCCACCAATCTCAGATACCCAGTTCAATGCACTAAATTGGAATCAGTTTTATCTTGAATTGTCTCGTATGAAACAAGAAGCTTGCATTAATAAGAAAAAACTTTGTTCAAGAAAAATATATGTAATCTATTGGTATGACAATAACAGGCATCGTTAGTTAAATAAAAAGAAGTATAATAGATTAATTATTTTATTAATACAAACCAAAAACATCGACAATAATAAGAAACACATATATGTACTCAGGTGCCAAACTAAATATAAATTATAAAATGACTAATAGAAGCAATATAGAAACAAAGACACAAAAACTAACATAGGGATGGTATAATAATTTAACTGGATGATTATTGAAGTGAAAGTATTTTGGTTATTTCATAAGAGCAATATAGAGAGATTTATGAAAAATGGGTTCATGGTTTCTATTAAGCTGATATAGTTTGCACCAGAAAATATTAAAGGATTCAGTAATGCTCCAATAAGGTATTTACTTCATGTCAGAGAGGTATTTGGAACGCGCTCGAACGGAGGTTCCACATTCCAGCATATCTTCTGGGGATGGTGAAGGACTATCAAAGAGTTCGAGACCTGCTTAACGAGACTAAAGAAGGCCCGCAAAGGAAGCAAGTTACATCAGGCGAAGCACAGGGATCCATCTTAGGACCACTTCTATGGAACATCTCCTGCCTTTCTGGTTGGGTACGCAGACGACATCATCGCGGTGAGTACGACACGAGACACCGATAGTGTGCAAAGAAACCAGGTCATGCGACGAGTAAATTCGTGGATGGTAGAGCACGGACTCAGCCTTGCAACGGAGAAAAATAGTATAGTTCTTCTCACGAAAAAGAGGATACTCACACAAATCTACTTCGAAATCGGGGCATAGGTTATAAGAAGCAGTGCTGCGCTGAAGTACTTGGGATTAAGACTCAACACAAAGCTAACCTACTGGCAACACATAAAGGCAGCAGCGGAAAGGGCCTCAAAAACAACTGAATCACAGAGCAGACTGATAGCAAATGTTGGTGGTCCAATGGCTAGAAAGCGAAGGTTACTGATGGTGACAACACACTACATCCTTCTGTAGCCAAATCTGGGCAAACGCTCTTAAACAAGAGAAGCATCGGAAACAGATGGCGGTGGTGCAAAGAAGCGGAGCTCTACGTTTAGCTAGCTCTTACCGAAAGGTTTCGGAACCAGCCGTCCTACGTCTACGACAAAAAGGCGGAAATGGGAATTGAAGCGGCATCCGAGGAGGCTAAGCAGCTCACGAGACAGAAGTGGCAAGACCGTTGGAGCTCGAGAAACAGAGGAAGATAGATAGCGAGGCTGATTAGGAACTTGGCTATATGGAACGATTGGAAACACCTTGAGGTCAACTACTACGTAACCCAGTTAGTCACCGGACACGGATATTTCAACGCCTTTCTCCACAAAATTGGCAAAACAAGCAGTCCAGCCTGCCAGTATGGAGAATCTCTAGAATATGACGCAAACCATACATTCTTTGCCTGCAGCAGATGAAAAAGTCTTTGCCAAGACCTGCATATAAGTATTGGTACCATCACACCAGAGAACATTATAGAGAAGATGATACAGAGTTACGAGAACTGGAAAAAAGTCTGTAGCTACATAGAACATTATTGTCAGAAGAAAATATCGGGAAACAGTTGAACACGTAAGATGATCCCGCAAGGGAAACATGACAACCCCTTTGAAATAGTGCAAAGAGTGGTCCCGGGGGGGTGAGTCAGAAGCCAAAAGCGTTATTGTGGAGTTTTGTTCGATATGTTTATACCTGAAAGAGTCCGACACACGGGGATGGTCAATGGGTCAACGCCGAAAAGACCTCCTTATGGTGCATAAAGTATTTCATCGCTCCCCAAGAGGACAAAAAATAAGGTCAATATGTGACGAAGCTGATGGATCTTTCTCAAATTAGTCACTGTCGTAGTTGTTGGGACCAGCCAGAAAAGGACATAATCATCAATTTCCTTAGTCCTGCTTTGGACCAGAATGGTTGTACAACCACTTGGAAATGAATTTTTTGAAATGAACTGTCTGAACTTTATTGATCAAAAGTTTGTCAATACCAAACCAAACGATACTTTTGTAAGTGTTGTCTCGGTATCGTTTAAATCAAAAAAAAAATCAGTATCATCTCGGTATAGGTACAGGCATCGGTCTTGTATAACTCAGTCTTGTTTGGTCTCGTATAAAAAAGTCTCATCTCGGATAACTTCTCAATACTGTGTCGGATGCTTTGGAGCTAGTAACGTCTCAGTATCGTTTCGGCTACCGATACTGACGCCCAACGATATCAAGATTTTGTTGGTATCATGGCAAGTCTTAATAGTGCACCAGTGACCGAAAGATCATGCAGTTGATTTGTTTTATCTTTAGTACCGGTCTCCCGGAGGGCTCTACACTTGTCTGTATCTGAGCAAATCAGCATGTTGCCTTTCTTTTACATATTGCTGTTAAACTGGAAGCGTGGATGATGATTTCCATACGCAGTTTAAACGAGTAATAACAGTATAGCACTCGGGTGCTAATTAGGTCACCGAGCGGAGTTTTTTCGTGTCAACCATTTCTATACATACCTACACCTAGTCTGGGTTCGGTTCCTAAATCTGTCTCTACATCACAAAATTATTTTTAGTATTTTGTAAGTTCTGAATTGATCATTGAAGTAAATTCCCAAATCATTTACTGCAATTCACGAATCAACTTTCATGACATTCATGTACAAAATTTTCAAATCCAAAAGAAAAAATTTACATAATTCAATTAGGTAGATTCCTCCTACACCTACCAACTTTCATATTTGAATATTTTCCAATTTACAAAAAAAAAACTTTGCATGATAATTTGAATCCTTGACTATTTATTCAGTATGCAAATTTTATATATCTGTGGAAGCATAAATTCCAATAATTCACAACCTACACTCTGATTATCATCATAAGTGGTTTGAATTCAATGATTTCCGATTAAGAATATTGTTTCAAGTAAATTTATTTCGATAATTTAATAAAAATAAAATTAAATATCAATAAATCATCTATAAAGTATAAAGAGATAACCATAAAATAACCCCAAATGTGCGCTAACACAAAAGGCTTTTGCATAGTTTTGAATAAGTTTTGAATAATTAAATATCGTGTTTGAAAGCCAATTTATAACCTATACCTATAAACTGCCACCCAAATGGAATTTCCGGCACAATAAAAAATATACAAAGTAATAATTTTGCATATATATGTACCTACATAGATCTAGAGTTTAGTTTTATTGTTTTTTATTTGTTTTTAAATGTAAATGCTTATTATTTACGAAGGTATGTCAAATGTTAATTTTCTTTTGCGTTTTTTTTTTTTATTATTTTGCATACGTGTTTACCAACTAAAATAAAATCTTTTAATGTGTTTTATTGCTTGTAAGGAAAATAAATTTTGGTAACATGACAGCTCGTGAAACCCATCAGGGTCTAGTGACTTATATTTTTATATTCCTGTTTAGCGTGTTGTTAGAAGAAAAAGAATTGAAGGGACCTACAATTTTCTGTCGAATCCGAACGCCTAAGATAAAAGGTACTTCATAATGACAAGAAATTCTTTTTGAAAATGTGTCACTAAGCCGCAAGGGGATGTTCCCTCTTGACAAAAACATTTTTCTTCTTAGGTAGCATCGGCTGAGATTCTATTGCATGACCTTCGTGACAGTTCAATCTACAGCAATTGGTACTTTTAATCCCAAAAAGCTGAGAACTGAGAAGACACATGACTTAAGTTCCCTTAATTATTTGTGGCTTTTAACAGATTTAAGACTTCAATGAAATGCTTTCTTTCACTTAAAAGACTAAAATCACGTTTCATCCAATTTTTGTACAACAAACTTCTCGGATTCCAAAATCTATTAAAAGAATTTGATATTCAATTTAATGGAATAGCTTAAAGTTAGTTTGTTCGCATAACTTCTGCTTCACTATTCCAATATATTGTAAAAAGGTTATATACCTTCAATGTCCTGATGATGCAATGCAACCAACACCTAGTACCTATAACAAAATAACTTTATACTCTGACGATTACAAAGAATAACGTATACCTAGTAAAAAAAAATAATAAAACTTTCGGAAAGGATAACATCGAAGCAATGACCAAAACGTCCCTCTTAAACTTTGTTATCCTCGTCGTAATTGTTCCTTGTGATATTATTTCGTCGCTGTTTATACCCTTGATAGTACTTAAGCGAAATGATCAACAAAGCTTGTGGCGTTTTTGTTGTCTTTTCTTTTTTTTTAACTGTGCAACACCCCTTTGAAATTGTTTGCCACCCTCAATACCTATTATCTATTCATTTAAATCCAATCCCTTGGGGAAGCAAAGTTAATGGAGTTTCGGTTTTATCATGCTAAAAGCAGACGTTTTTATATCCCTCCCTTCCGCCCACCTATTCATGCGCATTTAAAACTCTTTTTTTTTATTTTGCTGACTACTTTTAACAACTCCTTGTGGCATATAAGTAGTTACCTTTACACTCTGTCCTATATAAAGTTGTTATTTTTGATCTCTATAAATTGCAACCTTATTAACCTTTAGCTCTTGCTGCACCTGTCAGACACAATGTCAATCTTCAACATGCTTAATTAGCTGCAACACATCGTTCGCTAGCCCCCATCATGGATGGCGCTTGTATTAATTACAAACTTTGTATGCAAATTAAGTGAAACATGTTCGACCCACAATCACTAAGTGCGGAATCAGACGTTTAAGACAAGTTTTCAGATAAAATCTATGTGGGGGTACCTTACCTACATAATACTGATGGAATTGTCTTGAATATTTAAGCATATCTATTTGGAAATAAAAAAAAGGAAAAATGCTACTCGTGTCGTAAATCGAAATTGAAATTGAAAACCGTCCCGCCCATACGGAACATAATATCGACTTGTGAACTTTCTGGTATAGCTGTCAAGAAAATTATTTTGAAAACTTTAGAGTTAGGATCTCGTTTTTCATGTTCACGTCACATCATTATGTGAATAGAAGGTTAATTTGAATTTAACGATGTTGTTATGAAATATTTATGTGTAAACGCAAAATTTACTCACATATATGCCTTCATGAACTTTATATAAATTTTCAAAACTTGGTAAATGATAGGTATGTACCTACTTTTGCCTTTAAGAAATTCTTCATTGCTTTTACAGCATCCCCTACGGCCTTTTTAATAGGCACTGATGACTGATGGGTTAAACAGAACTTCACATTTAGGTAAGTATTTTTATGAATATTGGATTTAAAAATGTAACCTTTATAGGTAAAGTTATACACATATAAGTAGTATCTCGTGGCATGATGGTTAGTGCGTTGGACTGTTATGCCGATGATCTGGGTTGGATTCCCAGCCGCTGCCACCTAAAACAAAAATGTGTTTTCCTAGGTATAGCCTCTTGCAAGGAACTGACAAATTATCCAAGAGTATTACTTTTTATAGGTGCTAAGTGCTTTTCATCTATCCATTTGGACTCGGCAAAAAATTGTAGGTCCCCTCCAATCCTGCCAACAACACGCACAACGGAATGGTTGAGAGTTGTAAGTCACTAGGCCCTGGTTCTCCACGAGATGTTGCGCTACCAAACTAATTTTATTTATTATTCACAAAAAAAATGTGATGAGCCATCCTCTGCCTCTTCATCTTGACACCAACTACATATGTTCGATGAGCTGATGCCCATTTTTTTCATGTGAGTTCCCATTGAGTTGTGTCCCGTAAGGACTCCAACCAGGAGTGAAAAATGAGGCCTGCTTATCTTAAGTAAAAATTCAGTTCGATTCTTTGAAATATTTGGCCATACATTTCTTGAAACCCGACAAGTTAGTGTCAATTGATGACCATTTAACGTCTGCAGGTTCAAGGAAATTCGGGTGAATTCTACTTTTTTCTTGCTCCAGTGGCGCAAGTATCACAAGTTCAACCTGGCTCGGATCAAGAGATAATCCGTTTTTGGCCGTTCATTCCAGTCAGTTCTGGAAAATTAGTTGGTTGGTGGGTGGAAACGATAAATAAAATAAAATAATTACTCGGTCTCGCTCTCGCTCTTGCTCGCACTTATTATTTTATTATTTTTATATATGCTCACTTTTTTTCTATGAAAGGTATTGCAATAAATCGATGCCAAAAATTTACGTCAAATTTTACATATGTTCAACACGTTTTAACGTAGGCAAAAAAATGGTCATTAATTCAACCCTTCAAAGGCTATTATTGATATGAATCATAACTAATTAGGGCTTTTCAAATTGCACTATTGGCAACATTTTTAAAGGCCCCTTCTTTGTCGAGGAATGCACAACCAGGGCAAATTCTTTCTATCAGGCCTGAAGTCTTTCGGTTCAGTATGGTTGAGCTTGCCAGCTATCGCCGTTGACGTCGACTTCTCTCCAACTATAAAGACTATAGGTAATGTTAAGGCAACCTCAAAAAATTTCCACTAGAATTAAAATAATTATGTCTTTAGAGCTTTGGAGTTGGAGCATAATTGAAAAAATTTCATCAGGGCCTGAAGACTACAGGGTGTCCGCTGGGAAGGTATGTGTAGATCCCGTTGAGCTTGAAACGCAAGATATCACATATTATCCTGTTTTGGTCTAAGTATACCTAGTGGAAATGTGGAAAAAAAAGGTTGAAAAAACTTTTAGTTTCACCAAAAACTCACGTTGCGTTTTCGCAACCATTTGAAATTAATTTAAACAAATAGCTAGATGTACTGTACTTGTAAAGTAAGTTATCATTTGTTCACCTATATTGAAATTTGATGGGAAATTACTCTTAGCTCCGTAAATTGTGAGCCCAAACCCCTGCAAAATTGTAGATTTGGCAAAAACTTAGGAGCATCCAATTTTTAAAGGCATATCAATATTTCAAATCAATTTTTTTGTTTGGTTTTTAATGTTTTTATTAAATAATTCTTAGGATTTCTGTCACTGCCAGTAAAGATTTAAAAATTATATTAAGACTTGACAGAATATACAATCTTTCAGAATGAGTTTTAAGATATCCTTCGAACTGAGCGAACATATCAGTGACAGTCAATCGAAGGACAACCGTCGGACTAGGCAGACGTATTTGGAGGATCCCAGGCAAAGATAAACAAAACTAAAACTAAACTAAACAAAGCTAATGGCCAGTTTCATAAACAAACACTAAAACTGCTTTTATCTAAACTTCATCTAAATTTTATTTTTTTTGGTTTCACCAATCAATGTAAGAAAGGGATATTTTAGGGACATTTTAATTAAACAAAGTTATCCTCACATCCCTGGACATAAAAAAAGACGTTGTTTCACTCGCATACGCGATTTGTATGAAAAAAAGTGAAAACGCATTATAAATGAGGGGACAGTTATTCTGAAACCAAAAAATCAGCTATTGCTGACTGGAATGGCAGAACAAAAACACTTTTAAAATTTAATGACACATTTTGGTGAAACCAAAAAACTTCATTAAAAGGCTAAATGGCTTTTAAAATAATTGAAAGTCTCTTGTGAAATTTGATATAAGTGAAGTAAAATAAAATAAAATAAAATAAAATAAAATCAAATAAAATAAAATAAAATTAAATTAAATAAAATTAAATAAAATAAAATTAAATAAAATTGGAAGGGTGCAGCAAACAACAAAAATAAATTACTATCATAAAACAAAATCTCTTTTTCAGCTTGAATAATAGTGCTGCAATCAGTTCTCTAACAATAACGTTGAAAAAGTACTTTTTTTTGTTTGGTTTCCTTAATAATAATAAATATTTGAGGAAAAAGCAGAAAAGGCAGAATTTTACTGTTGAATATTGACAGAATTTTGAAAAAAAAAATTGAAAAATCACAATTATGACAGACAAAACTGCTAAAAATGGAATTTTGTAAAACAGATTTTTTTTGAAAAGAACTGAGTTTTGAAAACCAGAATTTTGGAGCCAGAATTTCGACCTGCTCCCGTAGTTTATCCAGTAAACTCAATACAATGTTGAAAGCTCATGAAAAAAAATGTGTCTTAATAATTCTTTGGGCTTAACCTAGTTCCGTCATCGATATCAGTAAAGCATTGTTTAATTTTGTACTTTTATTTCAAAATGGCCGCTCTAAAATCCAAGATGGCCAATGGAAAAAAATCAAAAACTTAGCACTAAGGTAGGACTGGGTAAGATTTTGGTGTTTTTGTGTGTTGTGTCCACACTAAAGTGAAATTCAACTTTAAGTTTCTTCACCACATTACTCCTTCAAAACTAATTCTTTCTAAATTCATTGTAAAAACACACAAAAAAACACTATTTAAAATATTATGTATATCAAAATTCCTTTATTTATCATCGTTGAATTCCCAAATCCCAAGACTAACCTTAATAAATCCTATTGGCATATACCCCACGCATACATAGTTTCGTTTAAACTATTTCAAATATTTTGGTTATTAAGAAGAAAGGTATAAATTTCCTGCACACACTTACACAAACAAAACATCCAGTCATCATCAATCTCCCATTGTTGACCCTATTTAGCAGTAATAAATTTAAATACTTCATGCCTATGCCTAAAGACTTTTTAAAATCTCTATAACTACTTAATCATTCATTTAACTTGGCTCAAAATTAAATAAGAAGGACTGTAATCTAAACAGCCACTAAAAACTGAATAATGATGGTGTTTTGGCAAAGAATATAAATATAAAGAAAAGTTAAGCCTTTCAAGCTAAGTAATCTGTTGAGATTATCAACTGCTTATGCATTATAGTCGAAGTAAATGAATAACTTCCCCTTTTTACCCTTTTATATTTGGGACTTAAATACGATTACAAAGAAACACCAGCTGTTTTCAAAACATTCACTCTTGTACTTTCACATCAAGCTTCATGCTCATGCCGTACATATTTATCTTCTTCTCTTATTTAAAGATAAACAGAATGTACACACAGAAGTCTCCTTTTCATTACTTAATGTTGAATATCTTCAAAAATTTCGAACAAAGGACATTTTCTTCTCAGATTGATAGCTCATCAGTCAACATGAGAAGGCTGAACATGTCCTTCAATCTTCTGTTCTAATCCCATGACATATTATATAATTTAAGGAGAACGTAGAGGTATTCGACAGAAATGATAGATGGCAACGGATACATGGAATGAAGCACAGTACTCTTTCAGAAACTTTCCCCCTAAAGTAGGTATCGTGTTTGGAACATGCAACACGAGGCACGAGAGCATTTTGTTGTATTATATTTACGCAAATACGAAAAACAGTAATTAATTACGAAAAATAGGTTTTATTTGAACAAATCCGTCCAATTTATGTGACTGCCATCAAGCGTAAAATTAGTTCTTTAGATAGAAGATTCCATTGTATACTCACATTTATGAACAGAGCTGTGCAAATTTTTGCTGTCAAAATTACTGATTTTTTCACTTTTTTTCAATTTAAAAAAAATATATTAATTGAAACGAAAAGTAAAAAATCTTTTTTAAAAAGTTATATTTGCTAATAACATTATTTGTCAATTAAAGCTGTCTTTAGCTAGAGAAAAACTGATACCTTGTTTATATGAGGAATTCAATCTGAATTGAATCAGTATTTAGGTCCATGTAGACCTGGACCAGATTGCATCCGGATTACTCGATCCAATCCAGCTTGTTGTCATAAGCCTGGGTCGAATTTTCGATCTGGATTGAATCCGATCTATGAGCTCTTATTATTATTTTCTGCAGCCTTGAACGCAGCCATCAGCCATTCCAGTAATCTTTCCAGTCAGTGCTGGAAAGTTGGTTGGTTGGTGGGTGGAAAAAATTGAAACGTCACATTTAGGTTACGACAAATAAAAACAAATAATTGCTCGGTCTCGCTCTTGCTCGCTCTTATCACGCAATTTATTTTACTGTTTTTTAGTTTTTTGAGGTGTAGTTATTCAATAAAAGTTTGCATTCTGCATTTCTGTGCAAAAAAAACCGTTCCAACGAGTAAGATTCGATATCGTTCCAACGATATATAATTGATATGTCTTCGGCTGTTGTAGACCGCTCTAATTGTACCTCAAAATTCGTGTTTCATTATATGATAAAAAGATTTTCAAAAGACTAGATTTTGCTTGGAATAATACTTTTTCACCTTTTTAAAATAGTTTCTAAATACTGTTTGGTCACTACGGATCTCATTCTCATGAAGGTCTTATACATTCACATTCTTTTTGAAAATTACCTGGAGACAAGTTAAAATAGATAAAATGCATAACTTGGGCGCACGTATTTCTTCTTATGTTCAAGAAAAGTTTAAAAAATTATATGTGGAAATTCTGAGAGAAAAATGTTTAAAAGATTTAAATCCAATTTTTAAATTAACTAAAAACCTTCTTTCAGAGTTTAAAATGAGAAAAGAAGAACGCCATCTTCATTCTTGATTGAATATGATTCTATGGAAAAAAAATCAAAATCTTGAAGCTGTGTTTTCAAAAAGTTATTTTTAACGTATCAAATTCTTGAAACATTTTTAGGAATACTTTGGATAAGAGAATCAAGTATTTATTCATGTGTACATAAAAATAAGATTTAAAAAATATTACTAACGCATTTTGAGATATCAAATTTTCAAAAAAAAAAACTAAAACTTTTTTTAAAAAAATCAAAAATTTCTTTTTGAAAATTTTTGACGTGCAATATTTTTAATGTAATTGGAAATTTGTTTTTAAAAAAATAATTAAAATCTGTTCTTTTAATAGTTGCTATTTGAATTTTCCTATAGTTTTTGGTAGTAGATCTCACCATATGAGCATTTTATTGAAATAAAAATTGTAAAAGCCATTTTTATGAAAAAAAAAATAATTTTACGGTTTTTAAACATTTGTATTGAAGGGAACATTATTTTTTATAAAAGGAAAATCATTTTCTTAAATCACTTTAAAAAGTTTAAAAAACCCTTGACTACCGAGTTGCATAAAAATTGACCATGTAGTTTTCAAAATATTTAATTTGAACATTTTTTAAAAAATAAAAAAAATGTTTTTCAATCTTATGATACAAAATTTTTCGTTTGGCTTAGACGCTGTATAAAAAGCATTATTAAAACATTACCGTTTTGAAGAAAATCAAAAATTAAAAAATGGTTCTTTGAAAGGTGGGCACTAATAACTATTTTTTAAAGTGATTTCCCATACAGGTAGCCTTTACTGAAAGAAATTAAGAAAATTTTAATGTGAAGCCGTTTTTGAGAAAAATAAGATTTTTAAAACTACTTTAAAAATTGTTTGGCATGGTAAAGTTATTCTTAGTCATAAAAATAAAATGCACATTTGGACTGCATGTACTTGCCCTTAAGTTCAAGTTCCTTGGAAGGAACTTTTAACTCTTGAAAAATAAAAAAAAACTTGATGAAAAGAATTTACATCGTCCTTTTAATGGTATAAATAACTTGAAAGATATTTAGAACTCAAAAACATTTGATTACTTGAAAAAATATAAATAAATGCAAATTTGGTAACATTTAAAAAAAAAAATTGTACGCGAATTTTAAGTAATTATTATTATACATTTAAAAACCTTATTTCAAAAAATTCATCAACCCATTTTCGAAATATTCTATTTTCAACAAAAAAAGTTTTAATATTTTTTTTTTTAATTCCAAAGTTTTTTTTTCAAAATTTTGGTATGCAATTTTATTGACATTTAAAAGGAGGAGATTTTACCAAAAGGACACAATACATACAATAACAAACTGATATTATCATCAAGGCTGTTGATCGAGATATTTCTTAACGGTTGTATGACAAGTACCGTCATTTTTTTAGATGCATTTTATGCTGACTTAAGTAAAGCCTTTGATCGGGTGAGCCATTCTAATTCTTTTAGTAAAATTGGAGAGATGAGTTTCCAGAGTGGATACTCGCTTGGATCCAGTCGTATTAAATAAATCGTACTCAATATGTCAAATACTAAAACTGTTATCGAATTTAATAAATTTGTATCTGGGGTTCCTCAAGGTCCTATTGGGTCACTACTATTTATACTTTTCGTTAATGATATTACTACGAACATCCTTTTTTCAAAAATCTTAATCTTCGCTGATGACCTTAAACGTTTTATTGGTTTTGCTAATTCAACTGGATACTTGGTTTTACAATACGTAATTGAAAGTGTCTTCAAATAGTGCACTTCAAATGGAAGGGAATTGAATAGAAAGAAATACAAAGTAATGTCATACTCTAGATTGAGAGAACCTCTATGTTCTTCCTATTTTATAGAAGATTGTTTAATTGACCAAATTGACTCCTTTAATTAC
This sequence comes from Dasysyrphus albostriatus, assembly GCA_946251815.1. Taxonomy (NCBI): domain Eukaryota; kingdom Metazoa; phylum Arthropoda; class Insecta; order Diptera; family Syrphidae; genus Dasysyrphus; species Dasysyrphus albostriatus. Next base: position 66,671,381 of record OX276336.1, on the reverse strand, counting down.
TTAGGAATTTTATTTGACATGAAACTGTCATTTAATCCTCAAATTGGCATGTTTACAAGTAAAACAAGGAGCCGCTTTGGATTAATCAAGAGATTTTCCAAAGAATTTAATGATCCTCATATTTCAAAGATCCTGTATTGTTTGCTTGTCCGTCTCATCTTGGAGTATTGCAGCTGTGTTTGGTGTCCTGCTTATGAGGTTTCCATCTCAAAAATTGAAAGTGTTCAGAAACAATTTTTGCTATTCGCCCTCCGTCATCTTCCCTAAGATCCCAATTAACATCTTCCACCATATAAAAATCAATTGAAACCGCCAAGCCTTTCCACGCTTAAAAAGAGGAGGGAAGTGAATAATGTCCTTTTCCAACTTTTATCGTAATCAATATTGTCTCCATACATCTTGAGTATGCTTTAACTTAAACTCCCGTCCGAGGTTAACCCGTAATCCTGAATTCTTTTTTACATCTTCCGCCAGAGTTAATTATAGATTTACCTAACCTTAAATATTATGTGCAATGATTTTAATTGTTAACATAATTTAATTGAGTTTAATATGTCGAAAAATAGTTTTTAAAAAAATTACTTTCCAGTTCAATTTTCAAAGATTTTTTTTTTGTCAAATATGTTAAAATTTACTGTTACATTGTATAAAAATTTTAACAACTTTGACATCAGTCTGCAGTTGAAATAAATAAATAAATTAAAAAAAATTCTATTTACCCTCTAGAGAATCACCAAAAAGCCTTTAGTTCAAAATTTGAAAAAGATTGCATCATTGGTTTATCCTGTAGATCCAAATACAAACAGACAGCCAGACAGATTTTCGTCTTCCTCAGCATCGTAATTACAAGTGTGATCAAAATCTCGAGTTAAATTTTTTTACGAATGCCTAACTAGCTCTATAGTACCCCTACCTATACGAGTATATCGCACGTTAAAATCAAACACTAAATATTTATGAAAAAGACTAAGTATGCACAGCACTGTATATTACAGAATTATGTGTCCAGAATAATTAATCATTGTTAAATTAGTTTTAGGAAAAATATTTCAAGGACCTTATTAGGGATAATAAGTGGCAAGCTTATGAATATTTGCCTAAACGTTCAGTTAAATTTTACAACCCCATTTTAATTGAAGGAAATTATACTTGATTTAATGTATTTGGGATTATAATGCGATGTTATATGAATCATATAAGGTAAAGTGCTTCGTTTGGTGCTTATAGGAGTGATTAAGTTGAAAGAGTTGCAACTGTACCTATTTGAGTGAGGCCTGCTTACCAGTATACAGTCAACTTAAAACAAAATTATTTCGAGAGAAATTTGTGCAGACCCCTTTTATAAATTTTTGAGTAAAACATAAAAAACATTATTTCTGGTATCTTCTCCTCCATTCTTTTTTAACATTGAAATTTGAGGATACAGTTTGACTCAGATTTGAGTGTTTGCATAAGCACTCTACTGGATTAAATACATAAGTATCTTGTTATATACATTATCTATAAATAAATTTATAAAAGAGGAAATAGAAATCAGGAATTTAATTCGTTAATCAAAGAAAATTTTGATGTTTTTGTTGACAACTTTGATGAACTGGTGGAAAAGGAAATCGCGAACCAATATCCTTCATGCTCAAATATTAAGTTGTCATGGTTACAACAATTTTGTTTCTCTGTATTGATAGAAGCTAAAGAGATATTGTTTCAGCTATTCCTTTACATATGTACATTCGAAAAAATAGCAGGAGTTTGATGAAAGACTAAAGTTTGTCATTCGTTAGCTATCTAGCTATACTGCTATTTTTTTTTGTTTTAATTTTAATTCAGGATAATTTGTAGTTTCTAAATTATATAAAATTTTTTACATTTTATATTTGAATTTAATGCATTTTAAATCCATTAGTTTAAAAGCATTCTTTGGATTAATAGATTTTGGAATACAGTTTACATCCAGAATGAATGATATGGCAGTAAAAGTTAATATTTCAATGCTGCCTTCACGTCTTCCTATCAGTTTTTCATATCAAAAGAAAATTTGCCTTTCACGACCATTGGCATTCATCAGATTGAAGATTTTATAGGGTTGGGGTTTTGTATGTGCCAAGGTTCGAATTACAAAATTTTGTATTCCAAAATTCTGTATTTCAAAATTCTCGAAATCCAATGTTTCGTATAACAATAATATTCAGCACAGTGTCGGAGCCAGGATATTGTTTGGGGGGGAGGGGGAGGCGGTGCTTGCTTCCAAATTTTAAGAGGCATGTCTTAAACCAAAAAAACTATCTATATTACAATTTATTGATTTTAATCAGTTTTTAAATCGAACATATTTACCTAAATAAGTTTTTGGCACACATTTTTTTAAAGCAGAAGATGTCTTGATTTTTTTTTTTTTTGACATGACATCAATTACCTCATCTGGATCCACATTAATATCTAAATGAACGCATATCATAGATAGATAAGCAAGACAGCTTAATCTTTCATTCCCCATAACGCTTCGGGATACTGTGTTAATCCTTTTCATAGTTGAAAAGGCTCTTTCAACACAAGCTGTGGTCACTAAAGGCGCGGCCAAAGCCGAAAGAAAGAAGTTTATCCTCTAAAGTAAGTCTTGTCATATAATATCAAGCTATTTCAAAACTTCGGTAGAAAGATCACTCGACAATATTTTTTTGCACAAAAGAATGTGCTCAGCTTTCACAGCTGTCAAGGAAATTGTTTTTCAAAGTAACATGTCAGTTTTTCTATTTCGTTCACTCGCTCAACTGCAGCAAAATCTAGTAGAAGAACTTGAAACGATGGTAGAACGTTTTCGTTGACCATGAATCTGTAAGTTAGATTTTGTATTAATGAATCTTTGCAAGAATTTAATATAGACACTTTAAAATAGGTTTCTGGATTGGAACACGTTATTTGTTTCAATGAAGATCTCGGAGCACTCAATTCAACTTCAAATAAGTCTTCAGCAAACTTCTCTGATAAAGAGAATTTAGAACTTCTTTTGTGTGGTCGATTGCAGAAACTAAATCTATGGATTTGTTCTGTAGGGATACCGATAAGGACAGCGTTAAAGTGAATAGTTTTTCACATGCAATGATCGCGATAGTTTTTCACTTTTTTGGATCGCTGCCAAAAGTGTTGATGCTTTCGAAGATATTGCCTATGTTCTGCTCATTATTTCTTCCAAACTTATTGAGATGCATTTGAAAATATCTACAACAGAAACAATACTGTTATGCCTTCACTCAGAGAAAAAAGCCAGATAAATAATTAATCTGGCCCTTGTTAAATTTACAAGGTGCAGACATTTCAGAAATTTACCTGATTTTAATAACCTGATATTAAGTGTTAAATTAGCCTGGTAGCCTATATTACCATATTCAAGTTGATTTAAGAAGATGAACTGTTATTTTAACACTGAATTCTGGTAAACAAGAAATTTCAACAAGAATATTGCGCTAATTTTAACTGAGATCGGGTTGTTTTAACACTACTTGTTATGACTTTCTATTTTACCGCAAATCAGGTTGAGGTAACATTTTATATGGTTATTTTTACAATGTTTACCTACTGAATTTAAACTGCAACTGCAACTGCAACTTCAACTGAAACTTCAACTGCAACTGAAACTGCAACTGCAACTGCAACTTCAACTGCAACTGCAACTGCAACTGCAACTGCAACTGCAACTTCAAATTCAACTGCAACTGCAACTGCAACTGCAACTGCAACTGCAACTGCAACTGCAACTGCAACTGCAACTGCAACTGCAATTGCAACTGTAACTGCAACCGCAACTGCAACTGCACCGCAACTGCAACTGCAATTGCAACTGCAACAAGAGGCATTCATTAAAAGTATAAGAGAAGAATGTTTAAAAGCATGAAATTCGTAAAAAAGATAGCAACAGCTCTTTTAATAGTTTGATGTGAAAAAAAGAATTTTATCTGGATTGTAATTGTATGTAAAAATAAATTAAAAAATTCTACTTAACGTTTTTTTTTTTCATTAATTTTTATACATAAAATTCCTTAAAAATTATGTATTTTTTGATATGTATATTGAAATAAAACTTCAGAAAATTGGCAAAATATTTTTGAGGTATCCAATTTTCAAAAAAATTTATAACTTTAAAAAAAATTTTTAAATAGAAAATGTGGATATGAAAATTTTTTCAAACTTTTTTTGACATTTATAATACAAAAATAATTAATGAAAAAACTAGAATCAATGAAACTGATCTGGAGGTACTATCAATATATGCTAGGTTAAATTGTGTTCCATATTTGGTTTTATCAAAATCGCTTGAACCACATTTGAATTTTCATGATTTATATTCAACAGTTGTTTTATCATTTTAACAACTTTTGGCATCCCCCAATGTTCTGATTGCAGTTCAATGGACCTTTGTCATACTTTTCGCAATTGCTTCTTTTAAAAATAGGGTATCGTTATCAAGTTTGATTTTTAGGCTAATCAATATTTGTGTCAGGTATAGTTGATTCTTTTACCCAACGGAAAATCATTTTGCGTTTGGTCAATGTTCACAGACAAAATATAAGCAATTAACCAAAAAATTCGTTTTACTTAACATTTAAAGATCAAGTAGTGTGATTATTGAAACGCCCTCTACTTAGCAGTATGCAGAGTCTTTAAATATGTTTGTTTTAACATCATGACCAATAGGCTGATAGGCTCTTCAAAGCTGCATGTCATACCACCTGTCAACCACATACCCATCACCAGAAGGATCAATATTTTTCAGTGACAACGATTTTTCATCATACGGTCGACCTTATCTTTCCGGTTCTTCATCACAAAGCTAACCAATGATTGAGACAATCAATTAGATATTGCTTTCATACATATCTATGTATGTATCTACCGTGAATCGTATCTATAAATTAATTAATCCGCCACAAAACCCACACTCTTCATCAAATAGAGATAAATATATCATTATATGTATAGTGATCCATCTAACAACGATCTTCATATGGTGTGTATAAGATCAGCTTTTGACTCAACTGAACTTATTATAAACTTATAACCTCTTTTACCATTGCCTTTGTTCATAGAAAATAAATCACTTTCCCTCCTCTGATTAGGCAGCATGCATCCGGCCACCTTTTATAAATCAAATCTAAAAGATCATAAGCCATTTGAATTCGATGTCTGACATCTTTTTTCCAGAACAAAGTGTGTGTAACTGCATAATTATCATACCTACACACATATTCGTATCATCTGAAGAACTGATTTCCCTTTTTATTTACCTTTTGACTGCCTGACTTACTTTTTATATTATAATGTCGGATTTATCGAGTATTTAGCTACTTCTTTCTCATTATTATTTAAAATTACGAACTTATTATTGACTTAATAAAAAATATCAGATAACTCAGTTAAAATTTGGGGTTATTTCCCTTTCCAAAAAAGGGTAAGAAAATAAAACAGTTTTAGTAAAATTAAAAATGACAAATAATTGAAAATGAGGGTAGATTTCGATTTTATAAAATGGGTTTCATTCGAAAGTAGCCACCCTACCCTTATTTATTTGCAATTCAAATTCATATTCCTGCTAGCAATATTAAAGAAGTAAATAAATTTATGATTTTCAAGTAGGACTTGAGGGATTAAATGAAATAGAAGTATCGTATAGTCGAAATGGATTTAGATTATCGTTTTTTTTTTCATTCCATAAAATTTTGGTAAAAGGCTCACGATTTTCATTGCCACAGCCGTGACAAAGTCGTTGTTCAGCAAAAAAAAAAACATGTTTGAGTGTTTAATAATGGAATGTTTAAAATTTAAATAAAATTGGAATAAGGAGATTGGGAGAAAATGTAATTAAATAGCAAAAAATATTATTTTGGATTAGGTATACATAGTTTAGCCAAAGAAATTTGGGTTCTAGACAGTCTCTTTTTGGTGTGGTGTTTGAAGGTTTTTATAAATGAACAGTCAGTGGAGGCTGCCAACTGCTGCTGAGCAGATATCCGCCACATTCAATAAATGCGATGGGATGCCGCGGGAAGAAGAAAAATTGCCATTTTATCGAGAATAAAAACGGTCGACGTCTGGACTCGGCATTAGTTCGTTCCAATTTTTGTTTTATATTTTTTTCTGATCTGAAAACTAAGGTCAGTTTTTTTGGTTTTTATGAGATTAGTACTAGAACTTAGGACTGACCAGAATAAGATATACATTTTTATTTTAAAATCATCCTCGAGCACATATTTTGATTCATTCTCATACATTAAAATCAAAAAGAATTATAACGAATGTGTGTATGCAAACTTATTTATCCTGCCATTGAAATGCGGCCAGACCATAATCCTACGGTTACAGTGGATGTATATTCTGACGAACAATCGCTCTGATAGACAATTGCTTTGACATATTCGTCAGAACTGTTCGTCACAATGCTGCAGAAAATATCAAACTGATTTGAACAATCGATTGTTTTGACGAACTCTTGCTACTTGGGACGAACAAAATGCTTGCACTGTTACCGGTTTCATAAGATCAAATAACGAATTCGTCATAACAATTATTGTTCGTCATAATACGCATCAAATGTTTTCACAAACTTCTGACAAACAGCTCTTACGAATATGTAGGAACAATTGCTGCGCATCCACTGAAACCACTATTTCTGACGAACAGTTCTGACGATTATGTCAGAACGATTGTTCGTCAGAACTGTTCCACTTTTGCACTATAACCGCAGCCTAAGTCTTCCTTCATGACATTAAACAGTTTTTAGGAGTATTAGATCATGCATGTGAACATGGACCGCTGTTTTCCGATTTTCGTACTGTATAATATGCCCTGGGCCGCACAAGCTTGCGAGTGCACAGGGCGCTGAACCCAATGGTATTCCTATAGCAAAAGAACTGATTACAGTCATCAGATTATAATGATCTGGTAACTGAGTTTCCTAAAACAAAAACCAGAAATTTTATATTAAAATTTAAAATTTTGAGTAGGCACACCTTTGGATAAAGTTTCAGGGTTTACACTTTTCAAGAGCATACTTTTTTTAAGTCAACGGCTGGAGCTGATCTGGAGGTGATCTTTTTTGATAATTTGAACATGAAAAAAGTTGCGGAAATACGAAACGCTTTTTGGGAAATAAACATTTAAATTTTTTTAAATTGGTTGATAAGTAGATACACCTTCGGTTTTAATTTCAATGGTGCCACTTTCTAAGGACCTACTTTTTGTATGTCAAAATGTCAAACGATACCCTTTTTTGGTAGTTTTTAACGTGAACAAAGTTGCGGATATGCCTCCAGACCTCCAATTATTGTTTTGATCATGCAAATTTAGTAGTTTTTTTTCAATTTAATATTTACCGCCATTTTTGAAAATAGCGTCCAAGTGATAGGATTTCCTGATCGCACTAGTTGATCTGATTTTATATTTTTATTAAATTGTTTTAGTAACAAACCACTAATTGAATTTCTTTGAAAGTCCTTTCTGCACGTTATGAAACTACTATCTATAAAATAAAATGTATCTGAAAAATAAAAGTGAAGGAACGTAGAAACACGCATCTCTCCTGAAGTAAACGGGTTCAACATTTTTTATTAAACAAATCGGACCAATATTGCTGTATTGTCCTGAGCTGGAAAAACTCGCAACTTTGAATATCCTACGAATGCAAATTTTTGAAAATGTTTGCTCTGCAGAATATTTTCTGCTCAAATTGTACACCGAAAAATAATAAAAATCGCGTAATTGCAACTTGTAAGAACCAATTATAGGAACTTGTAGCTCAAAAATTTTTGATCAGTTTGTGCTGAAGCATTGGCAACACTTACTTAAAAAAAAAATACACAATTCTGTAGAGAGTGAAGTTAACACCGCCATTTTGTAATTTAAAAAAAGTTGCTGAATTGTGCCCAACTTGTGCTGCTTTCTACTTAATATTAAGGAATTTGCGAGTTTAAGTAAATATTTAAAACAGAAGGCGAAACAAATTGAACTTGATGCCTATAGCACAGCTTTTGCAAAAAACGGCGCTAACTTAACACTTTGCAATATTGTTTCACACAAAGCAGCATAACTTTCATTTATAAGATATTTCCGTAAAATTTGCTAATAAATATGCGATAGCAGGGTTAAATTTTGAATTGATTGAAACATTGATTTCATTCATTTGATTCTATCTGTGTATCTACCGGTTATTTGAGTTGTTTGACCCAACTAAATGCTAACTTTGTTTTGGATCAACCTAAAACCAACTTTCACATATAGAATATCAAGTAAGTTACCTACCTTTTGGCTTTTTTTTTAAGTTCTTACAACAGTATTCACTGGCCATGTCTATCATATCATAGCCTAATACTGACTATGTCTTAAACTGTTGCTACTAACAACTTTTTCGGTTGTGAAAAGTTTCCTATAGCTCCCTTGAATAAGATAATTCTTGCTGCAAGCATTTTTTTATTTATACATTTTACATGTTATATCTGCGAGTATATATTTATTATCTACTATATAAATCAGAATCATGAGTCAGTCAGCACTTAATCTGCATAAATTTGTGTGTGACTTGTTAATATAAGTAAGTAGGTAACTTTTCGACGAGATAACTTAAATCAACAAAAACCAACAGTATCAACAGGGGTAAACATATAACATTCAAGCTTAAGGGATTATGAGAGATTTATATTTAACTGCCATCCAATGGTAAATACATATTATATGAAGACAAATGTACCCTTCAGTCTTTTGAGTTAAATTCTGGGAAACTTTTATACTATCCTAAGATTAAGAGACTTTCATAAAAATGCATTAAGGGTATATTTATGGCTGAATTTGACTTAAGGCTTTCATAGAAATAAAGCTGAGTTAAAATAATGTTAGTTCTTTTAATTAAATGCATTTTAGGTAATACAACTGAGATTGCATAACTTTTGCATTAAGCTAAAAGAAAAAAAAGGAAAGGAGGATGAAATTAAATAAGAAGTTGATGACATCACAAATGGATTTCAGTGCTATTCTATACTATCTGATAAGATAGAAACTTTTTGATCTACGTGAGTACTTTAATTAATTAGCATGAAGCTAGTTTTGGAAAAAAAAAAATGTATAAAGACTTTGCTACATACCAAAAAAGTAACATACAAGCTAAAATCGATTTTACTTAAGATATAGGGGTACTTTTAATGCTCTGCATGAATACAAACATGGAAGTCATACATTCTTATAATATTTGGCCTCGAGATCTTGATTAAATTTGACATAATGAGGCTTATTTTCTAGAGCTTAAATAATACTAGTATATTTATAGTCCACTTAAGACCATTAAGTCGATTTAAATAAAAGTCAGTGTGTCGGTAATGCGCACCAAATGGCACGGTACTATAGTACTACCCTGCCAAGTTTGTATGGTACTACACCCTTTTTAAAAGAACAAACTTAAACTCAGATTTTCGAAACTTGTCTAATTTTATTACGAACAAAGACAGAAACTTTTAATTTGAAATATTTGATGAAATGATCAAACACAGACACCTCAACAAATTTTAACTTCCTCGTATTAGTAGTTATTGAGATATAGCACATCAAAAATCGATAAATTCTCAACTGTCTTCCTGACTGACAGATCATCAAGACTAAGGAGCACTTCTCGAAACCATTTCAAAATTTCTATATTGAAATTCAAAATAAAAATGAAATTTTCGAGTAAGCATACCGCAAAAAGTCGAATCTGGTACGACAAACAAATAGCCCCGCCCTCAAATATCAAACTTCTTATGGTGAGACGAAAAATTTGGTCTCACCATAACCAAGCTGAGACTAAATTTTTGGTTAGTGACACCAAATAATTGATACTCGAACCAGCCTGCAGACATGTAGCATCAATTTGAACATACTACTCTACTACTGCTTTACTGGCACCATGTTCACAGGCAGAAATTCAATTTACATTAAAATTAGACGAGTACCGAGGCGAAAAAAGATTTCAGTTCAGGCTCAAAACTAGCTTGTTCAAACTTTGGCTTGTGCCAAATTGTGTACTCTTTTCCCTGCTATACTTCTACTATAGACTTCACAGTGAAGTAAGATGGCCCTCGAAGCTGTTTGAAAAGATGTGTGAAGCTTTTCGATTCGCTTATAAGCGACAAATTGGAAATACAAATTTGTGAACAATCCATAGTAGGGCATTTTGGAAAAATTTAGTCAATATTTTTGAAAAACTTTAGCAACTTCAAGATAAAAATAAAACTGTTGTCGAAACAAAAACGAAGATTTTTGCATTCGCTACCTTTCTTGATATGTCAGATATACCTACATTTATAATGTATAATTACAACACAAATTTTAACAGGTTTCATTGGCTTAGAAAATGTGATGCCCCTGAAACAAGTTGTATGTAATTGTTGATCATTCGGAAAGCTTATTGCGTCAGATTAAAAGCAAGATTTTTCTGGTGATTTCTCCATGATTTTAATCATTTCAAGTTCCTTAGTGAACATTTCAAAATTTTTGAATTTCAAAACTTTTCAAGATGATGGCTCTTCCCAACCTCAAAATTCTCAAAAGCTGGCTTTATAATGAAACAAATTCAGTTTAAAAAAAATAGCCCATCGAAAAATGCGATTTAAATTCTCAATTGGACTTGGCTTTTAAGTAGAATCTTATTTTTATAGATCGATTTTAATTCTTTTTTTTTTTTTGCAAAAAGAAGAAAGCAAAATTATGATAACAAAAGCATACTATCATACATATAAAAAAATAAATAAGATAAAAACCTATATAAAAAATATTGAACGATTCTATAGATTTGTTTCGTGTTGAAAAAGAGCCCCATTTTTTGAATATGTTATTTTTGAAAGTTGTTTCAGATTATTCCCGATTTGCTCCGGATTGTTTAATTTTTTTGAAAATATTCGAAACTGGTGGTTTTATTTTCAAGAAAAACACTTTTGAGCAGCACCCTTTTTTAAAAAATTATAATTTTTAAAATTGTTCCAGATTATTGTATGTTCTGAAAACTGATCCAAATTTTAAAACTTCTATGATGAATTTTCATAAGTTATGGATAAAATTTGTTATTTTGTTAAATTATCACCACCCTTTTTTGAAATTCTTACTTTTAAATAATAATTTAATAAGGTATGAATTTGTTTTTATATTGATTTTGAAAAAAAGTGGTGGGGCAGGTTGTGGGGGTTCTTTTATTTTTTTTTAAATATTTTTTTTTAAGTTATATATATAACTATTCATGACTACTTTTAGTTCCTGGTTCAATTTTTAAAACTTTTAATTCGTAAACTAAAATAAGAATTTTATTTAAGATTTAAAACCTCGTATTTGCTATGTTTGTTTTGAAAATTTGTTTATATTAACATGGGGTTAAATTTAAACTTTAAACTTATTTTAATTTTAAGTTTTTATTAGAGTGGGGAGTAGTTTATCATATGTCTTTGGTATATTTTTTGAAAATTTGAATACTAAAAATATATTTCAAAGAACTTGGATTTTAAACCCTCTTAAATAATTGCTAGAAGAATCATTTAAAATTTTTTTTTTTTTTTGACGGGGGTCCGTGGAGGAACAAATATAGTGATATAATTGTTATCGTTGGATTAAGTCCTAGTTTTTTCGTGTGTAGTTCTACTTGAATAGAGTTTTTTTTTAGAAATTAAAAAAATTTAAAATATTTTTTTAAGCTCGATTTTACGGTGCTTTATTAAACGTATGGACACCATAATTGAAAATACAAAAATGTCAACAAATATTCAGGAGCCATAGTTTGCATTTCAAAAAAGTTGGTCTCCTTTAATATTAAATCTACAACTTTAAATTTTTGGAACAATTTTAAGAATAGTTTGTTAAACCGTAAAATAATTTTAAATATAAGAATTTAAAAAAAGGTTACAATTTTAACGATTTTTGTCCATAACTTTTAAAATTTTGAACATAAAGGTCCAAAAATTTGGAACATTGTTTACAACAACTTTAATAATCTGGAACTATTTAAAAAAAAATTATTTTTTGCAAAAATGGCGGGATAGGTCAAAACCAAGTTTTTGGGTAAATCCCCAAAGAAGAAAGGGGGTCTAACTTCACATATGTCATTATTATGCTATTTTCGTAAGCAGTTGTATTCAATGAGCCTATATTGAGTAAGAGGGGGAAAAAATTAGGTATTTCTATAGAAACATGCTGCAGAAATGCTGTTTTTTATTCACTTCCAAATAGATAATTTATATGAAGTTAGCACTTTTTTATTTAAGATAAATAACTATCACATCATTTGTTGCTAATTACGAATACATAGTTGCATATTTGTTACAAAAAACTAACATTTACTCTTTTGGTCTGCGAACAAATATGAGTCCTGCTAACTTCATATGAATTTATCAGGACATTTTTCTATGTCTGTGAAGTTTTCCTGTTTTCAACAGGGACGCTACAAAAGTAGAGGGACAGGGACAGCAAACGACGCCATATTTCTTGCCGCTCTTTTAACATTTCTCTTCAGTAAGGTTTGCCATTTCATGATGGAAAGATATACGAGCTACGTCCAATTTATGGTCGTCATAATCGTCCTAGCAGATCAACAATTGAGCGTCTACAAAAGCAGTACAAAATGTTCCCGTACCAGTGAGCCAAAGAAGTGTACGTAGTGTCGAGAATATTGCTGCCGCTGAGGCTTCAGTTGCAGAAAGCCCAAATGTGTCTCTCACGCGTCGTTCTCAAGCGTTGGGCATCTCTGTGACGTCGTTGTGGCGAATTTTGCGATAAGATCTTGGCCTACATTCCGTGATGATCAAGACCGGCACGTTACTGTGAATTAGGATCGCTACCGTTCAATGATAACCGAATATTTTTGGCCCCAATTGGATGATATGGACTTGGAAAACATGTGGTTCCAAAAGGAAGGCGCCACAAGCCACACAGCGAAGGTCACAATCAATTTATGGGAAACCAAGTTTGAAGGACGTCTTATCTCACGAAATGGTCCAGTCGCTTGGCCGTCGTGCGATTTGACGCCGTTAGACTATTTCCTGTGGGGCTACGTCAAGTCAAGGTCTATGCCAAGAAGCCAGTGACGATTGATGAACTTGGTACGAATATCGAACTTGAAATTGCAGCAGTATCGGCCGATTTATGCTTGAAAACCGTCGAAAATTGGGACTTCGACAAGCGTGCGTGTGGTGGCCATGCAAAAGAAATCGAGTTTCATACATAATGGCATCGAACGTATTTTCACAGGAATAAAGAATTTCATTGATGAAGAATTTCATAACCGTTTTTGTTTTATTTAAAAAAAAACTTTTGTAGCGCTCTTATTAAAAAACCCGATATATTCAAGATTTTGTGGTTCACCAAAAAAGGTTGTAATCAAGTAACCAGCTAACATCACTGTGCAGTAAGCAGGTCACATCACGTATCTCAGGAACCAAGCAAGCATGGAACTTGCAGTAAGGCTCCAAATATTCATTTTTTCTTGCATTTTAAGAAAAGGCTAGGTCAAAAGTTTTAAGTTTTTTTTTGTTGAAAAAATATTCATACTGACCTGTTAAATTCCACTTTGAATTCACCAGGTCAAATCACGTATCAGCAAGCCATGAATTTGCAGTAAGGCTCCATTGTTTTTTTGCATTTCAAGAAATAGCTAGTTCTAAAAAATTTTGATGTCCTTTTTTGAAAAAGAAAATCATATTGACTGCTAACTTCACTGTTAAGTTTGCATCTACACCCTTATTTTGAATAGCAACATCGGGAAGAGAAATTAAAAAAAAATGCAAATGATTGACTATTTGAAAATGTTTGTTAATGAAAGATAACTAATTGCTAATTATTCATGCAAAACAAAATAACAAAAATGAAAATCTTAAGAGATTATTAAAAAAAATAATCTTTAGAGATTAATTAAAAAAATATTACTTTAAGAAAAATGTCTTTGCTAATCTAATTAGCAAATATGTAATTAATTCTCAACAACCAACTTTTTTGCAGATCCCTATCGATTATTAAGATTGTTGTCCTGGCAACTTTCTATGAAGGAAGCAGGACACCCATTTTTTCACAAGCCAAAAACCCAATACCATTTTTGTTTGCGTATAACTTATTCGAAATTACTTAGCTACTAATCATGTGAAATTTTTAAATCTGAGTTTCCAAAAATTTTTTGCTAAATTTCATTAACATCTTTTAATTTTAACATTAATTGAATTCTTATGAAACTCACTTCAAAGGAAACTGAAAAATAGTCCTCCTCTATAACGGGAGTCCTATTCACTTATTCTATATCTAAACAACTGCCAAATCATTGAACTCAGTGAGGTTTTAGTATCTGCCCTCACCAAAATTAGTTGTGGATCAAAAAAAAAGAAAATAAATACATTTGATGCACAAGTGGTACCAAATCAAAGATAGCTGATCTAATTACATGCTATGTAAATATTATAAACACATAATTCTTTCATGATATCATCTTCTTAAATTTTGGCTGCATAATATTAACCTTTAAGAAATATTTTCTCAAATTTATATAAGCTTCCAATTTAATCAACAAAGACAAAAATATGCTAATTTTAAGAAATAAATAAAATAATCATGAACAAATTAACTTAAACAGAGCCTTAAATCAATCAAAGTTGACACAAATGACTAAAAAATCCAATGATATTACCAAACTTGTTTGTTTTGTTAATTGATGATACAACCCTGACTTAATTTCTAAGAATTTAGTCAGTTTTCAGACAATAAAGCGACAATACTTGAAAGATGAGATATATTCCATTCGAATGCTTTATAGAATTTTATTTGTAAGGCCTCAAAGAACAAAAACTTTCTTTAGCGTACACTTTGATAGTTTACACATACAAAACGAGACTTCACCTTCTTGTATTGAAACATGGAAATTAAGTTTAACTTAAAGTCACATAAATTTTAATTTTTTTTGTTTGTTTTTTTTTTTAAGAAAACATTAGAGTAAATAAGTTTTATTGAACCCATAAATTGCAGAGGCAAGGCATAGTCGTTTTAAGGGAAAAATATAGCCTCCTTTTATGTGGCGAAGAAAGGTCTTCTTGTGTGCAAGTAATGTTAACATTCCGAAACTATTTCCAAGCAATTTACCACCAAGAATTTTTGAATGCAAGTTTTCATTTCTTCTGCGTATACAAGGTGTTTTGATATGGAAATTGAGAATATCTCCTAAATGAAGAAATAATTCAAAATTGCAACATTTTCTTGACAAATATTTGTTTAAGGAATTGACTAATATTGATTGGATGTTTGCTTGAAAACGTTTTTTAAGTTGGAAATAATATAAGTGTAGATATGTCAACTTTGTTCTGAAAATGATTTTCAATATTTGGGGGTTTACTTTAATTCTAATTTTTGATGAATTTAAAAAGTAGTAAAGGAAAGCTTTATTTACGTAGAAATAATAAACTAAATTAATTCCTCAATTTTTATTTATCAATCTAAATCTTTCCGATGAGATTTAGCATCTGAGGTCTTTTATTATACCTAAACAAATTCTAACCTAGATAAAACTTGTAGGTATGCTGAAGTTTATTCGAAAGACACTCGTTTTATTTTATATTTTAGCTATGAATTCTATGTCACCCTGTACACTCACTCGCATTACATTACAGAATCAGTAGAGAAAAACTTCTGTTTCTTGCCATTAAACAATGATTTGCAACACTTTAACTTTTGGTTTGTAGAAGCAAAAGTCGTCACCCTCATCCCTGAACCAAAACAGGAAGGAAAAAACACAAAGTTAGTTTTAACACAAAGGGCAAACCAAGAAATCCATATCTGAATACAGAGAGAAATAAATCATTTTATTAGCTACATGGTGCAAAAGCTTGGAAAAGTATAACCGGAAATGCAACTTAAGAAGTTGTGCAACAATTTTTATTTTTTTTTTTTTTATTTAAAGAAAATAAAGAAAAAAAGTCTTACGATGGGAAAGTATAAATTGAGTCATAAACAAAGAACTTTGTTCAAAAATTAAAACTTAAATGACAAACTATTAATGGAAATAAAGGAACAAAAAGAGATGTTTGTGAGATCTTTTTATTGGATTCTATTTTGAAATTTCGAGATGGATATGCACTTCATGGAAACAAAAAAAATTCTCTTCTGAATCTGATTTATGCATTAAAATTTTTTCACGTGGTATAAAAATAACCCTATCCCCGTAATTAGTACTTTGAAGTGAAAATAGGGAGACCAGAGACTGTAAATTTTAAATATTAAATAAAACTATGCTAAAAGGTAGAAAATAAAAGATTTTTCAAAATACCTATCAAAATTTTCATTTTGTCATCTAGGTCCGATTTTAAGGCACATACATTTTATGTGATGTGTGTGTGAAACAGGCCTCGATTTGTGAAACTGTGAAATGAAAACAAAGTTATCATTTCAGTTCACAACAACGAAAAAATCAAAGCTTCCAGTGACCCCGATTAAGAAAAGCCAAAATGAATGGGCTGAAAGTGACAAAGAAAAAGCGATGGTATTCGCCGATTACTTAGAGGAAACATTAAAGCCGTTCGATGGGCAAGAACTCAACGAAAATATTAATATGAATCTTACCTCAAATGAAAGCTACATGACGAAAAATGCAACACTTGCTGAATTAAAAACAGAAATAAAGAAGCTTAAGTCATACAAAGCTCCAGGATATGACTTAATAACGGCAGAGATCTTAAAAATGCTCCCTCGTAAAGGGGTTATTAACCTCCTTTACATAATAAATGCCACTCTAAGGCTAGAATATGTTCCGAGCCAATGGAAAGTTGCAGAAGTCATACTGGTTTTGAAACCTGGCAAACCATCTCACGAAAAGAAGTCTTACAGACCGATTTTGCTTCTTCCAATAATATCAAAAGTTTTTGAAAGAATACTACTC
Organism: Dasysyrphus albostriatus; assembly: GCA_946251815.1. Taxonomy (NCBI): domain Eukaryota; kingdom Metazoa; phylum Arthropoda; class Insecta; order Diptera; family Syrphidae; genus Dasysyrphus; species Dasysyrphus albostriatus. Next base: position 66,654,478 of record OX276336.1, on the reverse strand, counting down.
CTGCGCCTGCAGCCGATAATAGAAGAGAAACAATTAATACCTGAACATCAGTTCGGATTTAGAAGCAAGCATTCAACAATTGATCAAGCGCATGGAATTACTGACGTAATTGAGAGAGCTCTTGAAGAAAAGAAAATCTGTTCGACTGTTTTTTTGGACGTGTCACAGGCGTTTGACAAGGTGTCAAAAGCCTGTCTCAAAGCTGCCTGAAGGACTTTACAACATTCTAAACGGATATCTAAATGAACGACTTTTTCGTGTGAGACACAGAAATGACTATTCTGATTTCACAGAAATAGTGGCTGGGGTACCACAAGGAAGTATATTAGGTCCAGTACTCTACCTTTTATTTACAGGCGATATACCTCAAACAGAATATAACTAACTATTGTAGCCACGTTTGCTGATGACACTGCAATACTAGCAGTAGGCAAAACGATCCGCTCGTGTTTCATTTGCAAATGAGGCAAAGTATCTGGGAATGACTCTGGACGCGAAATTAAAACGGAAGCCACACGTGAAAGGGAAATGCGAAATACTAAAAAGTAAAATAAGAGATATGAACTGATTACTCGGTAAATATTCAAAGCTTAGTATTGAAAATAAATTGACTTTATACCGACAAGTTCTTAAAGCTGTTGGGACTTATGGTATACAACTTTGGGGTTGTACCTGCGATACAAACTGAAATAACTTACAAACGTTTCAAAATAAATTGCTTAGGTCATTTGTAAATACTCCGTGGTATATAAGAAATGAAGATCTTCACAGGGATCTCGGGATTCCCACGGTCCGGGACGAAATAAAATGTTTCGGGCGAAAACATAGAATGCGACTATTAAAACACGCTAATTCAACGATTATTGACATTCTTGACGAGTCGAATTCAGTACGCCGTCTGCGAAGAACAAAACCTTCCGACTTGGTGCGGTGAACAGAAAAGCGCTTTAAAATCGCGAATTAAGCAGGAACTTTCACCGGAAAGTAACCTGCAACACGTTACTTAACTTCGTTAAAAATAAATTGCTAGATAAGTTTCAACTTAGTTGCAATCGGGAAGTGGAGGTGGTTTTAGTGTAGTAAGAATCTCACACTTCTATGAGCACGCGTTTTTCGGTCCTCATAGAGCCTGATATGCATGTTTTGCACCTACCCACGGGAAAATAACCACAAAAAAAAAATATTAATAAAAAAGTATTCTACGTTTACAAAAACGATTTCATACTTAAATTATTTTCGTAATTTTAAGCTACAATTGGTCATTTCTATTTTCAAATTTGGACACGATTATCATTTTCATGGTTTCCACTCTTGAAAACATTTATTCGCAATCCAAAAATGCAGTTAAATTTTTGTTTGCGTAACTAGTTCGCAATCAATCAGTTCTCAATAAACAATTTTTTTTGCGGATCGCTTATTTTCATTTCTCAGAAAGTTTTCCTGTTAAGTTGAAATGAAAACTCATAATACGCCCATTTTTCGCAAACGCATAAGAAATTATATTTTTTGGCGCAACTGGTTCGCAATTAATTAGTTCTGAACAATCAATTTTTTTCAAATTGCTTATGAAGTTTGCTGGACCCCCATTTTTTTGCAAACCAAAAACGCATTTTTTTTTGCGTATTCATTAGTTAGTTCTCAACAACCAAATTTTCTTCAAATCATTTATTCAATTCATTTTTGAAAAAAGTGGCCCTGCTAAGAGAATCGCATTACGCCCATGTTTCGCAAACAAAAATTGAATTTGTTTTTTGCGTAACTAATTCGCAAATGATTTGTTCTCATTAACTCACTTTTTTCTTATAGCTTGTATGCATTTTTGAAAAATTTGTCCTACTAAATTCATACGAAGTTACCAGAACACCAATGTTTTAGCAAACCAAAAATTCAATTAAATTTTGTTTGCGTAACTATTTCGCAAATAATAACTTCACAACAAACGAAACAAACAAATTGTTTATCATAATTTTTGAGAACTTTGTCCAGCTAGGTTCATTATAAAGTAAGCAGGACACCCAATTTTTCGTTAAACAAAACCGTAATTAATTTGATTTTTGCGTAACTAATTCGTAATTATAAGTAGCCACTAATAATAGATTATATTTTTATCCTATTTTCTTAAAGTGTCCTGCTAATTTCGTACATAAAATGTGTGTATCTTACTGAAATCTCTAAGCATACATAGTATACCTACATTACCCTATTAAATATTTGTATTTCACTTAAGAGATTTTTAATTATGCTTTTCCAATTGCTTATCTCTCAAGTTCCATACTAAAAATATTCTCATAAACTCTATGGATCCAAAAATCCTTATTAATAATTCTATTCCATCATCAATTTTTGTATTTTATTAGGTATTCACAAACATAATGTAAAAATGTACTAATGTACATACCATTATCGTTTTCAGGACCGAAGCAACAAAAAATATTTGTGGGGGATATGATGTAGAAGTAGAATAAAAATAATAAGGTAATTATGGAAGAGATGTCACCGTTTTTGAAAACTCGATTTAGTGTGTTTTAAAATAAAAATATTTGTCTTTTAGAACCTAGAAATGAATAAGAATGTGTTCTGTTTCGAATAATTATTAGTTTTCGAGCAATTAGTGAAAAACTCCCAAGAAATGTATTTTTGCATAATAATTAGCTTTTTTTTCATGCGCCACGAAATTTTAGTCACAAACCTTAGATTCGGTTTCAGTAACCACGAAGACATAGAAGAGAGACCAAATCAAACATACCCCACAATTTGCTCGCTGAAAGTCATTTAAGCACAAATTGACTGGACTAATAGCTATATTCAAACTTAAGCCCAATAAATCTGCTGGAGCTGATGGCCTTCCGGCCGAGCTATTTAAAGCGGCTGAGCGGCAGGGAGTACGCACCAGCTCATATGCAAAATATGGTCAGAGGAAAGCATGCCCTATGAATGAAACCTCAGCTCTGGACTGCACCAACAATTGAGGCATTAGTCTTCTTAGCATAGCGTACAAGATCTTATCTGCCGTAGTTTGTGAACGCCTGAAGCCATTTGTCAACAACCTGATAAGCTCATATCAGTGTGACTTAAGGCCAGGGAAGTCCAACAAAAATCCCACGAGTTTCAAATCAATGCCCACCTCCTTTCATGGATTTCAAGGCCCTGGACCTTTGGAACCTCATATGTATATGGGAAATTTGATATTTTAGAATGCCATCTAATTGATCAGAAAAAGTCAACTAGTTTTAGAAATTGGTTAGCCCTAGTTAACTTGTAATAAAGGCTTATAGTTTCTCAAGGTCACGCGTGATTTCTGGCATCTCATTTCAAAGAAATTTACAAAAAAGTATACTATACGAAAGATCACTAGATAAGAGGTCATCAATTTACAGTAATAGCTGACCTATAGCTGTTTCTATAAATTTTCAAAATTCGTTTCAAGGTCACTAACAAATCTTTTGGCATCTATATGAGGAGTTTGGCATCCTTCCCAATCTCGTCCGTTTGTGCAGGATGATGATAGAAAATGCACGCGGCTCCATCAAGATCGGCAGAGACCTCACCGATACCTTTGATGTAAAAAAAAAGTTTTAGAAAAGGCGATTCAATGTCATGCAACTTCATCAAAATCTTTCTTGGAAGAATTGTGCAAAACTATCACGTCAAAAAAGAATTTCTCTTGCCAATCGCTGTTTCTTTGGGCTTAAGAAGACAATTGAGAAGGAAAGTCCTTTCTCAAGCATTTAAAGTATAAGACTGTTATCATCCCAGCCCTGATGTATGGTGCAAAGACATGGACACTTTTTACTGGAGATGAGAACGCTTTAGGCTTTTCTGAGAGGAATGATTTTTAGTCCCGTCTGCATTGATGGGAATGGAGAAGAACATACAACTACGAACTGTACGGGCTGTACAGCGACACCGACCTAGTCAATTAAGAGAACGTCAACGATACTGAGATGACTAGGTCACCTAGAGCGAATGGACAACAATGCTACGACCCGGAAAGTCTTTGAATTCAACTCCGTGGGACGGTCGCCGGCGTAGTAGAACAAGACAGCGCAACAGGTGGTGCACGCAAGTGAAAGGGGACCTCAACCAAGTTGGCGAAACCGAGTCGGCTAGAAGTAACTTGTTGAAGCATTACTTTAAGTTATTGAGTAAGTAAGGTATGCAATCTCTACCGACGTCAAGTTTTTCTTCTAACTAACCAACTATTTCGATTATTTTATTTGAGTTTAAAATATTAAATAAGTTAATCCATTTATGATCTTGGTTTAAGGCATAAAGTAGGTAGAAATGGTGGCCATGAGCATCTTACTCACTCAGTGACCCAATAAATGCTCGCTGCAGTGAGATAGCATCCCACACGATGTCAACTGTGTTATGCCAAGCTCGTCAGATAGTAGAAAGGCATCGAAGCGTAGTCCCTCGTGGCATATAATATGGTTAGTTCGTTGAAGCCTGTTTAGACTGGGAAATTTGAGCCCAGGCTCATGAGTCTCATCGTGTCTATATTCGATGATTTGAGGCACCTCAAAACATATAGAAGCAACCACAACTTCAATGCTTTGCACATTGAAACACTAAGAAATGAGAAATGAAACCAGTCTCAATCTTCCCAATCTAAACAGCGTCTTGGAAAAAATTGAAAATTGTTATTGAGCAGCAGGAAATCTAATGGGACCGGGACGTGTATTTAAAACTACCACCTGCTTATGAAAAAACATTCTGAAGAGCAAGACAGAATAATTGCTCGTCTTATAACTTCCTTTTGCCTCATCTAACGGATACATTTTTTGCGGAATTTTTCAGAGTTTGCGTGCAGTGAATGCGTTAGAATGTGCCTAAGCACCTTTCTTTAAATTTACGATCTGTTCGTTTTTTTCATCATCGTTTGCCATCAATTCTCAAGAAAGCTTGAACAAAACCAAATTCCTTTGAAATTAGAATCTGTTCCAACTAATTCGTGTGGGTTTTGACGAGCAAATCGTGGCCTCAGTAAGCGCTTTCTTAAGAACATAGAACTTTGTTAATTCTGAGTTCGTATGTGTATTAAATACAAATTTTGTTTGCTAGAAAAATAGTTTGTAAGCATACGAAGTGAATAGATTTTGGTATTGTTCATTAGCAGCGACATGAGTTCGTCAGAGTTTATCCAACGTTGAAATCAGCTCTCAAGACTTTGAAAGAACTTATGGTGAATGATAACAATTAACAAAAGAGGCACTAAGAAAAACTACGGAAAAAATTTAAAATTATGAATAAAACTGAGAACTTAACAGCTCCAAAAACACTTCCATCTATAATGATTTTTCTTAAACTTACCCATTAGTCATTTCCAAAATCACTGACACAAATAGCTTGGGAAATTGGAAATAAAATGGACATAATTTAATAACATTTTTTGGAGGGTATTAAAGTACTTTAAGTTTCCCAAGCTACGAACTTGCCTTCTTATACGAGTATTATAATCCCATGAATTGGAAGACAAAACAAAATCTTCTTTTCCTCCCTTATCATCATAACGCGCAACCCAAACATAGATAAAGGTACTCTTCCGTGACATTATCGTTACAAATTCCGAAATGGTTTACCTGCAAAATCGGTTGATTTATTCATGTTATTCAAATCCATTTCTTGTGTTGAACAAATCCCCTATACCTTTACCGAATTCAAGCTGATCCTTTGCCTCAATCTACCCCAAAAATCGGCTCTGTGCTGAAAGCCGCCACAAAGGTAAAATATTTGCCGAATCAAAGTATAAGCTTTTGGTTTGGTGAAGGTGGTGGTGCATATAGATTCTCCCACCTTATTTAGTTCCCCATCTCTCTAGACTCCCAGCTACCAGCACATACAGCATTTACCTTCTATATCCGCTTCGTAATTTTCCTCCACGCGAATTAAATTTGCATTCAATGAGCTTAAAGGATAAGAAGCAAATGGATGCGAATATTCTGCTTCCCATGGGAAGGCAGGAAGAAGATTAATTTTGGCAGTGTGTTTTTTGTTGCTTGATGCTGTTTTACTTTAATGTACATACCTCGCTCAGATACTTCAAAGAGATTGTTATGAATATATTGTTTCAGAAAATTACTAATCTTCGAACATTTTAGCTGACAGCCAGGGAGATTTATTTGTCCCAAGGAAGATGTCAAGCCAAGGTCTTATCTTAAACGCAACAATCAACTCTACGAGGAGCACGACTGGTGGTGTGCCTGTGCTCTGGAGCCTATAGAAAGTGGTCATCGTATATAAACTCTAGGACGCGCTCACGACTTCTTGCATCCATGTTTACTACACGACACATGTTTTCCTGATTTTAGGCGTTAACCAACTGGGATTGAGATATTAACTCTGCGTCACTGCCACAGGTGGGCTTAAGCTTCTGTTTAATTTGTCTGCTGTATCTCTCCCCGGAGAGATAAGAACAGCAGTCTCTCTCCACCTGGCCTGGCTGAGAAATTAATACAAAAAAGTTGTTGGCGTGCCACGGGATCCAACCGAAATTAATCAAATACTCTGTCACCTGGAGCCTCAATGATGCAGCATCAGAGTTGACGACGACGAGGACCCAGACCCAGACCCCAAAGGCATCGGCTTATCTTTAGCACGAGTGTGTGTGCTTTAACGGGCATGCGTTTCATTTGCGGTCGTAGTATCTTTTTTTTGTCTTTGTATCGATTGAAGGCATTGGAATTTCTAATGATTTTTTTCTGCAAAGGCAACTCCACCTCTCGATCGAAGGATGGCAATAGAAATTGTTCAAGTGGGAGGACAGTTGTAAATAATTCTTTAATGGTGTGGCAAAATACAGTCAGGCTATGTTGAAATGTGTCGGCACGAGCTGAAAACTATCTGTATAAGCCGAAGGAGAGAAAACGGTTCAATGATAAATAGCAATTGATTCCTTCAACATCCACCGTGAGAGGAGGTTCCTCTCTATAAGAGGTGCATGTTTCGTTTCAGCTCTCTTGAAGTCTGATGGTGTGGCTAAGATTTTGTTTAGTGTAAAAGTCTCTAATCTGTAGGGGGTACGCATTGCATGCAAGTCACATACATTTTAACTTCCTACAAATACAGGGGTATGTGTGTGAGTGTGGCTCGCATGTGCGTTAAATTTTATGCCCGGAAGAATTCACTTTTAACTGGGTTAACTTTTTAATGTTACAAGGACTTTGCGTGTTATTATAATTTATTTATATAGCTTTGGCTTCATAGCTTTTTGTTTACTGAATGGTACGTTAGTAATTAATTGGACCCAAGCAGATTGGATTGCCTTTTTTAGTGGTTAGATCTTAAATCGCCGTTTACGAGAAAGTCGAAGCAGCACTTGATAATCCTACTAGTGAGTTTTTTTTTCAAGAGGAATACTAATAAAGGGTTTTTCAACAAGGACGCTACAAAAGAAGAGCGACAGCGACAGCAAACAACGCCATATTTCTTGCCGCTCTTTTGACATTTCTCTTCAGTAAGGTTTGCTATTTCATGATGGAAAGATATACGAGCTAACAACGAGTTGAAATTATTAAAATTTACTACCGAAGCGTGGGGCATCTCTGTGACGTCGTTGTGGCGAATTTTGCGAAAAAAATCTTGGCCTACGTCCTTACAAGATTAAATTGACGCAAGAACTAAAGCCGCTTGACCACCAGAAGCGTCGTATGTTCGTGAATTGGGCTGAGCAACAACTTGAAAAAGATTCGGATTTTCATCGAAAAATCATCTTCAGCAATAAGGCTCATTTCTGGCTGAATGGCTTCGTCAATAAACAAAATATGCGGTATTGGTCAGGCAGCAAACCACACGTTCTCCATGAGTCATCATTGCATCCCGAAAAAATTACGGTTTGGTGTGGTTTATGGGCCGGCGGCGTCATTGGGCCGTACTTCTTCCGTGATGATCAAGACCGACACGTTACTGTGAATGGGGATCGCTACCGTTCAATGATTACCGAATATTTTTGGCCCCCATTGGATGATATGGACTTGGAGGACATGTGGTTTCAACAGGACGGCGCCACAAGCCACACAGCGAATGTCACAATCAATTTATTGGAAACCAAGTTTGGAGAACGTGTTATCTCACGAAATGGTCCAGTCGCTTGGCCGCCTCGGTCGTGCGATTTGACGCCGTTAGACTATTTCCTGTGGGGCTACGTCAAGTCTATGGTCTATGCCAGCAAGCCAGTGACGATTGATGAACTTGGTACGAATATCGAACTTGAAATTGCAGCAGTATCGGCCGATTTATGCTTGAAAACCGTCGAAAATTGGGACTTCGACAAGCGTGCGTGTGGTGGCCATGCAAAAGAAATCGAGTTCCATACATAATGGCGTCGAACGTACTTTCACAGGAATAAAGAATTTCATTGATATCCAAAACCGTTTTTGTTTTATTTAAAAAACTTTTGTAGCGCTCTTATTGAAAAACCCGTTACTTACTTAGTAAGGCAAATTAATAAACAAACCACTGATAAATGTGCCTGCATCAATGTATGATGTGTAACTCAAGTGAATATGCATGCATTGTCATAAAATCTTCAACGTTTAAATCACAAACACAGTTGAGTACCTATACAAAGACCTCAAGATCAATCAAGTTGCAGCCACAAATTCCATTCATACCCGGAATCCAAAAGTTCTTACTTGTTAATAATAAAAACTCCAAATGGTTAGGTTATACACCTTTAACCCAAATGTTCTCATCAAAAAGAGCTTTAAATTGGCAATTTATGGTGAATCTTGGAAATATAAAGACCATAATGTCCTGTGTAAGCTTAGAGTCAACGAATGCCCGGAAATTGGTTCTTGCTATAGAGACACAATTATTTTTTTCTCTTTTTAAACATTTGTGGATGTGCGCGGAGTTGGTTGGAAATTTATATTACATAAATTCCAATACATACTCCGATGGTCAACATTAAGGACATAGTAAAGGAAATAAAGCAAAATGTAAACTTTACTAGGAGTATGATTTTCAAAAATGTACATCGGTATGGTACAAAGTGGTTCATCGTAAAGCAATACCTTTTTATAAACCATGTAGGTTTGGAATATAAAAGAAAAATATAAATACATATGACTCGATCGCACATGGTTACCTGCTTTTATATTCAAGGGGCTTAAAGGTAATTGAATTATACAGATGATATTGGTAAAAAATATTTTAAAGACAACTAAACCATAACAGCTTTTCTTGAAAATTGACTACTAGCTGATTCTTGTGCATATAAAATAAAATGTATGAAGAAAACGCACGTACTTGCTCCTTTAAATTCAAGAAGATTAGGGTTATAAAGACATGGAAATAAGGAGGTAAAAATGATTAAAAGCCATATTTAAATTTGCTAAAAAAAACTTGTTTAAAAGCTTGAGATTAAAAAAGAATTTCATATAAATCAGTGACCAAATATAAATGCATAAAACAATCTAATTAATAATTTTTTTTTTAAATAACATTTTTAAGAGAAAATTCTGGTATGTAAATTTTAAGAACATGTTTACTTATGCGTTTAAAAAATAAAATTTTAAATAAAATTCTCAACTTATACTTGAGATATCGAATTTTCAAAGAAATATATTTTTTTATTTATAAATTTGAATATGGCCATACTTGAAATTAAATCAAAATCGTTGAGGCTGTTATTGAAAAAATTAAGCTTAATGGTTTTTAAAATTTGTAGGTATGGGAGGAAACGATATTTTTTCTCAAAAGTAAAATATTTTCTAAAATATGAACTTCAAAGAGTATTAAAAAATCGTCAATTACCAGGTTTCACACTTTGACACACATCGTTTTTAATACTCAAAAAATATTTAAATCAGTCAATTACCAGAAAATAAATAGGTAATCAAAAAAATGGTTCCTTTGAATGTAACATCAATAACATTGGTGGGAAAACAGCCAAAACCCTGCCGTTCATGCTATTTTACCACAAATGAGGTTGAAGTAACGATGTATATGGTTATTTTTACAATGTTTACCTGTTGAATTTAACATGGTCTTATGTTAAAGAAACACTATGTTTATTTCAACGTGACATCATCTTTTAAAATACACACACAGGCCATTTAAATAAAATTATTCAAATTTAACCTGGCCACCTGTTGAAGTAGCACTCTTCCAAGGCTGAACTGAAACACACACACAAGCCATCCAAACACAATTTGTGCAGCGAAATGTTACAGGGGATGCTTGCTATCTCCATGTATGAGAAGCTCCCAGTTTAAAACTAAGTACATAAGTATCACAAAATGTTTTCAAAATAAAATAATATGCATATTTATAAAGTTCTATACATTCAGAAAAATGTAAAATGATTTGGAATGTAAGCACCTAGATGCATGGATCCAAGACATAAAAAATACCGGATACAGGGTTGAACATTGAATCATGTTAAACTTACTCTTAATTAAATTTACAGGATATTGAACAGTTGAAGTTAATTAGCTTAACAGGTAAAATTAGCAAAGTTTTCAGGTAAAATGTACAGTTTTACTATTTTATGGCAGTGTTAAATTAACATGATGTCATGCAGATATTACCTGAAACCTACGTTGATTTACCACGACATTAAAATCAAGTATCTGGTTAAGCAGTTAACCTGATCTATACGGAGTTGAAAAATAACAACTTGAAAATCAGAAATTGGTAAGTTATATCTGCTTTTTTTCTCTGAGTGTATAAAATTCCAAATTTTCATAACCTTAGAGATTATGTCCAAAATCCCAAATGCCAAAGTTTTTCTACAGAAAGGAAAAAAACCGAATGCCAAAATCACAAATGACAGAATACCGATCGCCAAAATCCCGAATTCAAGATTCTAACCTTCAGAATATACTTTTTGTAGTGTTTTTTTTTTTTTTAATATAAACCGTGATTTACTTCATTCTATATTTGTATACAATTGTAATTTTCCCTTTCAAGATTTTTATTATTTAAAAATTTCTTTTATAGCCGATTTCATGATGCCAAAGCTAGTAAAAGTCAAAAGCCATACAAAACAGTTTGATTTCTTGGAAAGTACTAAAATACTACTAAGAAAGTTTTAAAATTTCCCATTCGGGATTTTGGCATTCGGAATTTTGGATATTTGGAATTGAGGCAGTCAGGATTCTCAGTTTTTGACTTTCCAGGAGTTTGTACCCTTTTCTCATTTTACCTTTTTTGAGAAAAACTATATTTTCCCTGAATATAAAACATACAAAATTGCACTAAATTACAAAAAAATTTAAATAAAAAAAGAAATCGACTTAAAAATGTCTCAATTTTTTTTTTTCGGAAAAAATTATTAACATAAGCATTTATTAAAAATTAAATAAAATAAATTCACATAAGCACTTTATCAAAAATTAAATAAAATGAAATAATAAGATAAAATAATGGAAGATGAACTTTCAAAAATGAATGATCCTAGAAATCATCGTACAAAAAATTGAGCATGAATCAAGGGACACCCTATGTATAAATTGAATAAATTCTTATTGCTTGCTGACAATTTTGCTTAGAATCTTTTAGGTAGTCTTAAAGAACCGCACTAAGTTCCAAGTTAAAACCAAGCATTTTCGTTTTCAAAAATAAATGTATTTTTTAAACTTTCATAAATAATATTATCAAATGTGAAGTCAGTAAAAATCCTTTTGGAAATTACTAAATTCATAATATTGGTTTAACAGCAGAATCTCGAAGACTCGAACTAATAATAACCATTTTTGGTTTGGCGTAATTAACTCAATCCCAAAATGAGCTAGAAACGTATTTAAAAATGTTGACAATGCTTTATTTATCTGTTGACAAATAATTTCAAACAAATTGTGATCTGCAACTGCCATCTATTTTTATATTTTATATTATTTAAGTAATGGTACCTAAGAAATTTGTCCATTGAAATTTATTTCATATATTAATGCAGTTTTGAAACATTCTTGTTTAAGAACTTGAAAATTTCTCACAAAATTTCACAGATTATTCCAATTCCAACTCTAAGTTTTGAGAAAAATTGCTTTGCACATACCTTCCGCGGCCACTGCGCACACTAACCTATAATGAGCCTCAATAAAATTTTCTGATAGAGGAAAAAGTTACATTGACACTTTTGATACACAAACTTTACTTCGACTAAGGGCCATTTTTTCAGTGCGAGATCATCCCAGTCTTGAGGTTAAAATTGAGTTTATTCTGAGTGTCCGAGTCAACTCATCAACTTTCGTGAGTTAACCCAGGGACAAAATTGAGTGACTTTTCGGCTGTAACTCCATCTTAATTTCGATAGTGAAAGTTATTGTCAGTATGCATTTCCGTTGTGGTGCCATCTCTATTCTCATGCATGAATGGCGTAGAAGGATGATATCAATAGTGTCGCGCATCGATGGCTCTAGATCTTTGACAGCTGACAGAAAGTTAACCCTCAACTGAAAAACTGTTTCTGAGTTATCTCGGGATAAATTTATTTTCTGGAACTCAGAGTTAACTGTGAACTGAAAAACTGGCCCTTAAAGTGTGGTTTAATCAAATAAACTGTCAGCACCGGACAGCTTTGAAAAGAGACTCTCTAATAATAACGGAGTCGAAAAATAGAAACAAATTGTTTGGTAACGTGATAGCTCATGGAGAATTACTGAAGACTCCATCTCCAATTCCTGCATGGTAGTCTAATTCACTAACTATTACCCTAAATCAATTTTAATAGTAGGTACTAATTTATATAAAATAAAGACCTCATAACGCAATAAAAAAATAGAGGGACCATCTTAAGAAAAAGTCTTCATTATTTATGTATAGAAATGAAGGTCAACAAATTTTATTTATTTTATTTTATTTTATTTACAACACCATCTTAACCATGATTCAATCGTGTAAAATATAATTTAAAACATATATTTTAAAAACACCACACATTTAATGATGTTTAGGTCTCTTAAATTTTCTCCATAAGCCCATATCTTTTCCGAGAGTGTTTGACTTATTGATACTACAGTAAAATAAAATGCGACCATATGTCGTGGAGCAACATAAAATAAACATTAATATATGGTCTAATACAAACGCGTAGCCTGTAAGGGGTTTCAAGGGGTTTAAATTCTAAACAAAATTGCGAAAAAAAACTTAATTTTACTATTAGTTACGAGTATGTTGAACACACCATAAATTAGGCACATTGTTTGATTAGAAAGTATTCTTAATGAGTTTTTTGAATTTCTACACTTATATGCGCTAGACGTTGAATTTAACCAGAAAAGAGAACTGAACATATTAAAAGTATGCATGCTGTATAGTTAACATCAAATTAAAATGTTTAATGAAGATTTGTTTGTATCTAAAATTGAAAAATTGGATGAGATTGTAATGAGTCCTCTATGTGCTAAGTAAAATATTGACGAGTGTTCTCAGTACATTGCAATGCAGGTACCAAATGAAACTTGGTAGTCTGGCAACTATGTTGTTTTAAAACTCAGTATTCTTGTGTGAAGTATACTCGAACGTTAAATGAATAAAGACGATATGTATATACTCAATGCACAACTATGTACAAACTTCACTGAATATATATGTAAGGTCTACATAACTACTTAAATCCAGTCACCTACGTAAATATAGAAATGGGTTCATAATAGGATAACATGTGTTGAGTACATGGGATTTGTAGGTACTGAGTCAATATAAATAAAGTCAATACTTATAAAAATGTATCACGTCAAGTAAATAGTGACAAAATGTAATCAGTACATAACTATAAACCGCCATCGAAAATGAAAAAAAGTATACAAGTTACGTGTTTTGGGTCAAATATGTACTGGCTACATGTCTCAAAATTCAACAAATTACTTTGGTATCGGCATGGTGTCAGAACTTTAAATATCAGCTAGCGAATTATTAGCACCAGTGTTCTGTAATTTAAATTGGCTAAGATAAGTATGACACACAAATAAGTTATGAAAACAAAAATGCGGTTCTCACTACATTGAATTCTCAACAACATTTGGTGAATTGTGTTTTTTACTCACTGCATTATACGTCATGTAATAGTTCATAACATAAGTATGTTCGAAAGATTATTATTTTGTGTGCAGAAATCTATGTGCTGAGTAGGTACTTACTTTTATATTTATGTACTGAATACATATTTTCTTTTCGTAATGAAATCCTACTCTGAACACTGAAATCCCTTGAGGGTTGTACTAACAAAATAAACTTATTAACTTCTTGCACAAAAAAAAAACTTAATAAAAAATCTTAACTACGGGTTTGTGTATATATTAATATATACATATTTATAGTCGTTGTCATTGCCAGCAAGAGCAAGACCCGCATTTGGGTCAGTGACACACACTCTTTTAATCGTCATCATCGCCATCACAAACAAAACAGAAAAAAAAAGCATTTCTACCTATGCACTGCGCACATCTCAAGTAAGACAAAGAACTTAACTTCGCCTGAGGCACGAAAGCTGCTGATGATGCTGCCTTGCCTGATGGTGCTGCATCTGCCCGCGTTGGCTGGCACTGATGGCTTTGGCTTAAACGAATGGATGGTTATAATGTAATGTGAGATGGAAGCACAACTCGAACTGTACATTTGATACCTAACCTATAGGTGTCTCCGTCTAAGCCATATATGCATACTTATACTGCAGTCGCAATTTCACACTAAAACCATCTATGACTTATTGCAAAGGAAGCAGCATAGTAACTTCTTCCATCTTTCATCTTCCCTATAGCATACAAGGCGACAGAGGGGATCTCTAATGATTTCCGAAATAGCTTTGTTTGGCAAAAAAAAATCCTTTTCTTTTAAAGTTGACTCACTTTCTAATCGAAAGCAGATTTCATTCGCTTTAGAGGCGTTGAGTATTAAAGCATCATGTCGTGTCGGTCGTCGACGTTAAAGTCAGAATTTTATAAAGCGGTCTTCAATGGGTTAGTATAAAAAAGAGTTATAATACAGGTGCAGCACTACTTGCATCATTGAATTACTATCGTTGGGTGGTCTAAGTTAAATGGGTGGTTAATCCTTTTGAAAATTGAATTTCTCATTAGATAAGGTACCACTCCTTGCCTCTTTAACTTGGAATATTAAAAACCTCTTTTGCTCTAAAGGTCGTCGCAATATCTTCAATTAAGTTATTTACGCTAATATGCAACATTAGTTTTGTAAATTATAGTCAAAACCAATTATGCATAATTTTAGTGGCTAAGTGGTAAGCCATTTGTAATTTTGTTGAAGTTAAGCTTTAATTTTATGTCTAAAAAAAATCTGCAAAGTATGAATGAATTTATCTGGTGTTTGTTTTATGGATTTGATGTTATGGCGTAATTTTCAAGTTGGTCAATAATTTGCAGTTGTTATTGTAAAAATTTATTTTCTGATAAAAACTCTTACGTTGAAAGAAGCCGATGTCACACTATATGGTAATCTTTGAGTTGGTATCTGGTAAGTATGGTATAACGCAGGCCCGCATTGCAGATTTTCTGCGGAAATTTAACATAGAGTAGATACAAGATACTTCTTACTAACAGCGATTTTTAGACTTGGGTCATCTTAGCCGAAGGAAGTGACTTTTGTAAAATTCACCCACTGCCAGGCCTATTTTTGTTTGCATCTTGATTTCTCGGAAACCACTTCATTTATTTTTGTAACAACTTACCAAACCCATTCTTTTAACAACCATTTACACCGATAGAACGGTTTTTTCGATTTGTGCATTAATTGCTAAGCTTTTATTCAGCTAATTGTACAAAACATCTGATTAAAATTCTGAATTTAAATAAATAGCAGATACATTTTGCGACAAAACCATAGTCTACAAGGCAAAACAAAAAATTTTGGATTTACAACTCATTCAAATGGACCATAGATAGGTTGTGTATTGTTTTTCTGTGAACTTGAAAGTGTATGTGTCAGACATTTGATTGGAACCTAAGCCCTGGTTCACACGGCAATGTACCGCATGAATTTATGCTGCGAAAAATCATGCGGTATTGTTGTATGAACCAGGGCTTATTCAGGCATTGTGAAAAAGCCCTTTAAAATAATTGAAAAATCGACAAAAGAAAACTTTATTTAAATTTCAATATACCAAGCGAGTTCAACTGCAAGATGAAGAACCGGTAGCCAGGTAATGCATTTTATTTTTGTTTGTGACTGTGGCTAGACTCAAACCAGACCGATATCGATATCGATACCGATACCTACCGATTCGGATACGATACTGAAATTTTTCGATTTTGACGATGCCGAGACGACTCTAGACATTTGGTTTGATATCATGGCCAGTCCTAATTGTGATTTGGCTGCCTTTTGATGATATCCCGATGCTGGGACCACTTGTGGAGAGCTTCTCGCTTAATTCAGTACGGTGAATGAAGGAATTCCTAGCAGGGTCCTTAAATCTTAAAATCAAATAGACTGTCATGATTGTTGCAGGAGAAAGCATTCTGAAACAAATTGACAATCAGCTTTATAGTCAACTTCAACACCTTAATTTGTTTATCTCTTATTTATTTACAAAGCTACATAATTCATTAATATTTTGCTCTAAGATGTACATACATAAGCATACATATACAGCTTAAAGTTTCTATGTTGCAAATTCTAAATAATTGTTAGCTCATCCATATTAATTCCTTTGCATTGTTGATTTTTACTATGATCTTATATGTTATTCCAGCAAGTGTCTATTATAATTAATGTTTATTGACATATTAAAAGCAACCAACACTTACACAAAGTGTTTGCATCTTAATTACTGCCGGAGCTTAATTGTTTTAATCAATTACGATATTACATTTAGGAGTCTTTTGTTCTTTGAAAATAAATAACTAAAATATTTATAAGAGATAGAATTACCAAGACCTTGCATCAATTGATAGGCCATTTTCTTAATTGGAAATTTATAAGCCAGTTGAGAGTTTATAATCTCTAGGCTACCTTAAATTCCAGGGCATATGATGAATTTGTTATAGAGCCGAATGCATATTTCTAAAACAATAGAATTCTACGATAATAGTTGCAATGAAGAATGTAGATCAGGGAATAGCACCTACATAATAAATGTATTTTTCTAGTTTAAGTCCACATAATCCTATTCCCATCATAGAAAAAAAAACTGCAATGTCCCAAATTATCTCTTGAATATTCAATGTAGCTTTATTTTCTGCCTCTGCATTATAGTTTATTGATTTGTTAAAATTGCTTAACTTTAACGGAAACACGTGTTAAACGTTTTCCCAGGAAATGGCCCGTTCACAGTTACTTAATCCATTTCGTTTGAGTGACATGAAACATGATGGTAGAAGGAAAAATAAGTAGATTGTATCGAATAGAAAAAAGGTTGTGTATCTGTCAGTACAAATTATATTCCAAAGATAGCGTAGGAAGTTCTTCATGTGAAATGAAGTGAACCAAAAATGTTAGCGTGTATATGATGTACATATCTCTGTATAAAGTGTATGCCTAGTTGGTGGGTTCATCCTACTCACGTTTATAATTTTTTTTCGTCTGATAGAATTTCGTTAAGAGAAAAAAAAACTTATTAATGGTTTATTACAAGTTTTGTTCGTAAAGGAATTGAATAATTATCTGATATTGTCAGAAGAATTATTTTCTGGCGTTTATTTTGTTTAAACTTCCAAATATGTTTAATATGTTATACTTTTAATTATACCAACTTATTATTTATATGATACCATAAGAAGCAGATTGGCTTAATTAATTTTTCACTTAAAAAAATTCTAAATCACGATTTAATTTTTACTTTATAGGGCCAGTTTGTGTAGGTTTAGTGCCTAATCACTTCGAATTTGGTGCAGAATTTTCATTCGTGATTTTCAGAAAAAAAACTCGAAATACTGTTTTAGTTTATTTTGAACAGTACAACAATTTAGGTTTTTTCAAATTCTCTCAAAACGTCTTCAACGATTTTGATTTATCTTGAAAGGGACATATTAGTTATATCGTCAAAGCCAAGCCAAGTTGAAGCCTTTAACAATCAGAAGATTAAGGCCATGCGGTCCCGTGGTGAATATATATATCAGAAGTTTTTGAAAGTGTTCTGGTTACTTTATATTAGTTTCATATAGAAATATCTAGTTATAACTAGGGCTGGCCACGATACCAAACCAAACGATACTTGTTAAATTATCGTCTCTGTATTGTGAAAGTCTCGTATAACTTAGTCTCGTTTAGTCTCGTATAAAAAAAGTCTCATCTCGGTATCGGTATCGTTTTATATTAAGTTCCGTTTCGATAAAGAATTCAACAGAAAATTTTGACAAATATATTATATGGATTTCACTAAAGTCACTTTCTCACTCAAAAGAACCAAGTCTCAAAATTTCATCCCAATCGTTGGTTTCAGAGAAAGCCAGCATAATTCAAACGGGCGTGACAGTGGGCAGATGTTATTGAAATTATTATCTTAAACTTCTCCCTGCTAAAGAGAAAAGCTCTGAAAATGTCATTTAAATCATTAGAGCCTTTTCCGAGAAGCCAGTTATAGAAACTGTTTGTTCGTAGTAAATAAATAATAATATTCAAAAAACTATTTTTTTTGCCGATACCAAACGATACTACCGAAATAATCGGTAAATTTCGGTCTCGGTCTTGGTCTTGGTCTTGGTCTTGGTCTTGGTCTTGGTCTTGGTCTTGGTCTTGGTCTTGGTCTTGGTCTTGGTCTTGGTCTTGGTCTTGGTCTTGGTCTTGGTCTTGGTCTTGGTCTTGGTCTTGGTCTTGGTCTTGGTCTTGGTCTTGGTCTTGGTCTTGGTCTTGGTCTTGGTCTTGGTCTTGGTCTTGGTCTTGGTCTTGGTCTTGGTCTTGGTCTTGGTCTTGGTCTTGGTCTTGGTCTTGGTCTTGGTCTTGGTCTTGGTCTTGGTCTTGGTCTTGGTCTTGGTCTTGGTCTTGGTCTTGGTCTTGGTCTTGGTCTTGGTCTTGGTCTTGGTCTTGGTCTTGGTCTTGGTCTTGGTCTTGGTCTTGGTCTTGGTCTTGGTCTTGGTCTTGGTCTTGGTCTTGGTCTTGGTCTTGGTCTTGGTCTTGGTCTTGGTCTTGGTCTTGGTCTTGGTCTTGGTCTTGGTCTTGGTCTTGGTCTTGGTCTTGGTCTTGGTCTTGGTCTTGGTCTTGGTCTTGGTCTTGGTCTTGGTCTTGGTCTTGGTCTTGGTCTTGGTCTTGGTCTTGGTCTTGGTCTTGGTCTTGGTCTTGGTCTTGGTCTTGGTCTTGGTCTTGGTCTTGGTCTTGGTCTTGGTCTTGGTCTTGGTCTTGGTCTTGGTCTTGGTCTTGGTCTTGGTCTTGGTCTTGGTCTTGGTCTTGGTCTTGGTCTTGGTCTTGGTCTTGGTCTTGGTCTTGGTCTTGGTCTTGGTCTTGGTCTTGGTCTTGGTCTTGGTCTTGGTCTTGGTCTTGGTCTTGGTCTTGGTCTTGGTCTTGGTCTTGGTCTTGGTCTTGGTCTTGGTCTTGGTCTTGGTCTTGGTCTTGGTCTTGGTCTTGGTCTTGGTCTTGGTCTTGGTCTTGGTCTTGGTCTTGGTCTTGGTCTTGGTCTTGGTCTTGGTCTTGGTCTTGGTCTTGGTCTTGGTCTTGGTCTTGGTCTTGGTCTTATTCTTGGTCTTGGTCTTGGTCTTGGTCTTGGTCTTGGTCTTGGTCTTGGTCTTGGTCTTGGTCTTGGTCTTGGTCTTGGTCTTGGTCTTGGTCTTGGTCTTGGTCTTGGTCTTGGTCTTGGTCTTGGTCTTGGTCTTGGTCTTGGTCTTGGTCTTGGTCTTGGTCTTGGTCTTGGTCTTGGTCTTGGTCTTGGTCTTGGTCTTGGTCTTGGTCTTGGTCTTGGTCTTGGTCTTGGTCTTGGTCTTGGTCTTGGTCTTGGTCTTGGTCTTGGTCTTTGTCGTGGTCTTGGCAGGCACGGATCCAGGATTTTGTTCAGGGGGGGTCAGTGTGTCTTTGGTCACACTAATGCGAAACTGAGATCTTCAGACAATTGGAGTTCTCAAAATTTGAAGAACGCAATTATCTCATTTATATCTGCAAAGTGCATCGAGCAGCGGGTACTTTCAAACTTCCTGAAATGAAGTTATGCGGTTTGTGGCAGTAACAGGGTGTTTTAACAGCGTTTTTGATTTCCCTCTAGATCTTCGAAGCACCACTTAGAGTTTCGGAAAGAATAACAGCACACCGGTATGTTCAGCCATTGCTGGGATAAGATTCTGTGGCCAAAGACAAGTTAAAGGCCGTTATCTGAGTCAGAAATGCATTTGTGGAATATTCCCTGAAACAGTCTTCTATTCAAAAAACCAAATAAAAGTTTTGCTGCAATAGCTCTTTGTTCGATAATGCAGTTTGCTATAGTCACCACACCGTAAGAAAATCGAGTTGACGGAACAAATAAGTTTTCAGAAGCCAGAGAATGTGTGCGTTAACGTCAAATGTGCTTGCAAGCAAAATTCACTGGCACCGTAACAATCAAACAGAGGCAACAAAAAAAATGAACATGAAACCAAGTATAAATGGGCGAAAACCAGTAGTTTCTAAAATATTCGATGAAGTAATTTTTGTTTGATTTGCGGATGAATAGTACGGAAGTTCCTAAAACTCATCCATGAAATTGAAAAAAATCTCCACGAATACAGTAGACGCTCAATTTAGTGAATCTCAAAATAGTTAACTATCCACAATAGTAAACACACGAAATTTTCTATAAAATTGGATTTTTGAAAAATAACTCGCAAGCATTTAACATTACTTGAGAACACTGGAGAATTGTTTCGGTTTTTCTTAACTTATAAATATAAAAACCATTCACATCAAACTAAATTTGAATTTTGGATTAAATTCATCCTTAGAACGCCTTAACAAACTTCCGCTTGAAAAAGTGAACAATCTCGAAAAAAAGAATGAACACTGAACAGACCTGTTTTTTATTACTTCACTATTTCCAACGTCTACTGTATTACCATTACCATCAGAAACGTACGTTATGGGTAAAAAAGATGTCCAACATAGTTGCATACTGAACCGCACTCAAAATACATACGACAGTTAAAAGATGGGGACAAGCTCTAGAGTATTAAAATCGCAAGTGGACACATTCATGAAATTAGCTCACCAGAGGGGAAGACATCCGAAAGTTACTCTCAAGAGTTATCTAGCGCAAGCACTGTCAAATGGGTACGCATGTTTTTAGTGTGAAATTTTGTGGTACCCTATTTCTCAATATTTTTTTTACAAAAAAATAGTTTGTCATTTTTAATTTATTTAAATAACTTAATCTTGTTTATCTGAGCATTTGGAGCAAAGTTAGAATTTTATTAAATTATCCTTTTTTTTGGAAAGTGTAAATAAGTGCCAACGCTGTCTTCCGCTTTACATTTAACTATAAAAACAACTCTTACATATTTGTAGAGAAGGGTTGGGGCATTAACTTTTTGGAACACTATTTTTAGAAACTGTATCATTTTTCATTCACATTTGCATTTTGAAAAGCGAAATCAGATCTATGTGGGATTCAATCTGCTCTGAAGATTGGACGTTTTAAAACCGACGTTATAAGCTTTACAATCGCTCGATTTGAAGGTTATTTTTGAATATCGGAACTTTTTTCCACTCACATCTGGGAGAGGCGAGATAAATCATTAGTTTTAATTAGCCAGTTTATATTTCTGAGATCTCAGAGGACTCAGAGTGCTCAGAAATATAAACAGGATTCCTCTCAAAAATTCCTCACTTTTCCCCTTAAAAACTGAGACTGAAATTTTTTGGATTCGCTTCCTCAATTATTTTTTGTCGCAGTAAATTTCATAAGTAGAAAAGAAAAGGAGAGTTGTTTTGACTTCTATGTGAGGAATATTGTTTATATTTTATTCTCCTGCTCTGCCAAAAAGTTGAGGAAAAATACTGAGCGCTCAAGAAATATAAACTGGCCAAATATCTTTAAATTATTTCGTGAAATGAAAAATCAGAAAAATGAAAACTTACAGCCGAATTTATTAGATTTTCTTAAAATGCCTCTTAGAGGTCATTTAGTTAAGTTTGCTTAAATATTTAATTTGCCTTTAAATAACGTTACTTAAATTCTCATCTATAATCAATTTTCCATTGCTACTTAACTAAACGATTGAAATGTAACGTAACGTGAGAAAACTCACTAATACATGTTTTTTGATAGCTTGCAAACAAATGCAAACAAAAGATGAGCACATGTATTTATGAGAAAGAAAGAGAAGCAACTGGTATACACTAAATGCAAACGAAATGAAACATGATTCCATTTTGGTTTCTGATGCTTTTATGTTTGTGTTCAGAAACTCTATTATGCAATTCTTTGATTCACACCTTTGCCTTTTGATAGAAAAATATGTTAATAAATCGAAACAATTTATTTTACAATTCATTTTACTAAAGGAAATCACAAATCTTAAAACTTTCATTAGGTACCCACAGCAAAGATATGAAAATTCTACCCACAAACATACATAGGTATACCAATATTTCTGAAATAAAAAAAACCATTAGTCTCGAATGTCTAAATATGTTTAAGATGGCTTTAAGTAACCTTTAAACGCGGTGAATGGCGTTTAAGTTAAGATGCATTTAAGTAACGTTGCTTAAAAGTGAAAATTGATTATAGATACCGATTTCGCACTTAAGAGCAACTTAGAGGCATTTTAAAGTTACGAAGCCTTCAAATTTTCTTTATAAATACGGCTGTTAGTCTTCCTTTCACTGCCAAGAAAAAATTTTATAAACGTAGAACGAAAAAGCATTTTTTGATGATATTTTAATAATTTTATGCTTGGTTGGTTCCTGCTCAGGGAGTGGGGGGCAATTGCACCCTGAAGTTAATGCGTATAACCAGTGAGAGATACGAGGTTGTTGCGATTTTTGTGATTTCATATCACAGGTTGGAAATTACACGTCAAGATTGTGTGCTCTTCTCTGATTCCTAGTGATGGACTAACAACTATCGCGATTTTTAAGAGATGAAAAAGAGGACAAAATAATATTTCGAAGGGAGTTTCAAAGGAAGATTAAATATTTCAGATGTTGTTATGAGTTTATTCCGAAGCTTCAAGAGGAATTCTGGCTGGGATACTATGAAATTGTGTTAACTTTGCAAACTTTTCAAATCCTATTCAGCATACCTAATTTTCGAAATCGTTGAAAAAGAAAAATGCGATTCCTTTAAAGCTTCAAATCATTGTTAAATAAAATTGGTTGCAACTCTAAAATTAGCCTTTGAATTGCTCCTCTCCCTGCACATTCGACTTATAGGAAAATAATGTTGTATTTTGAAAAGTCAGTCAACTAAGCCTTGTAGGTGGCTGATTAATAATTTCATATTCAAACAAAATATTAACATAATCAGTGATTTTGATCTCATTGAATTTCATTATTTATTCAATTTCAATGAATGTGCTATTATGTACATTGCAGTCAATCCAATATAAATATTTATGTTTGTTCCTATAATCACCACCCAACTGATCTCTATATTAGCATATTATTTATTTTAACGATTTACATAATTTTAATACAAAATAAAAAAAAAAACTCACACCAAAAAGTTATAATAATTTTATTACAAAAAATTTGAAATGAAAATGCATTTGATACAAAACGATTAAAAACTTTGCTATTTTATTTTACAGTTAGATAAAGCTAATTGACTACTCTCATTCCCTGAAAATCTTTTTTAATTTAAATTTATACATTTATACCTACCCATATATATTTATATAAATCACCACCAGACATTTGTTTTTGTTGTTATTGTTGTTGTGTTTTTTTTTAAGCTCTGAACCATAAACAACTACAAAGGACCAATCGGTCCAAATTAAGTTCGAATAAATGAAATTTTGCCATTTAGCCTGTGGATAAAAATGTATCGCAAAATTGTAGATATGTAAGCTCAACATTGTATACCCCCTCCCCCACTTCAGCAATGAATGGAAAACAGGAAAACAACCTAGCTTACGGGTAAAAAGAAACAAGGGTGCGTTTTTTGTGTGTAAGTATGTAAAAAAAAAAACGACTACATGGCTTGTTGTTTGAAATGGGTTTGATAGGGGTGTGTCGTGTGTGTATGTGTCTAATGTATAGGAGATAGAGAGATTTAAATTGTTGTGCGAAATGTATTTGTTAATTCCTTAAATTTACTTTTTTTTCAAATCTTTGTTTAATAGTATGGTATTGCTAAACTCGAAAAAATCAATATATTTGAAGCCCTGGATGGATTATAAACTAAATTTATAATAATTGAAGTTTCAACAATTTGTTGGGAATTCCTGATTTTTATAATAAAATGACATGTGCTGAAAATTTGGTTACAATTGATGAGTTATGATGCTATTTAAATTTCTTTAATAGGATATTTTGTTGTTGTTTTTTGTTTTATGTTTGAATTTTAAATTTAAACCGAATTTGGAAATTTTGTCCATTTTTATTAGAAGCAGCAAATTTGTGAGTATGTATTTTGAACTGATAAAAAAAATTGTTAAATTTAAAGCTAAATCGTAATCACATCTATATTAAAAATTCCAGTGGAAAGTTGCGGAAGTCATAAAGGTTTTAAAACCTGGCAGACCATCTCACTAAAATAAGTCTAACATACCGATTTCACTTCTTCCAATAATATAAAAAGTTTTTGAAAGAATACTACTCTTGCGCCTCCAGCCGTTAAAATACAAGGAAAACAACTAATACCTGAACATCGCTTCGGATTTAGAAGCAAGCAAACGATAATTGATCAAGTACATAGAATTACTGACGTAATTGAGAGAGCTCTTGAAGAAAAGAATCTGTTTGACAAAGTGTGGCTCGAAGGCCTCAAATTAAAATTAAAACAAGTTCTGCCTGAAGGACTTTATATCCTTCTAAGCGGATATCTAAATAACAGACTTTTTCATGTAAGACACGGAAACGATTATTCTAATTTCAAAGAAATAAGTAGCTGGGGTACCACAAGGAAGTGTATTACGTCCACTTCTGTACCTTTTATTTACACATACCTCAAGCAGAAGAGACTATCGTAGCTACGTTTGCTGATGATACTGCTATACTATCAATGGGCAAAACTCTTAGTGAAGCTTCACTTAAATTACAAAATGCTATTAATAATGTCAATGAGTGGACAAAAACATGGCGAATAGCACTCAATGAACAAAAGTCAGTTCACATGGACTTTACGTATACAAAAATAAATAGATTACCCGTCTTTCTTCATACAGCTCGTGTTCCATTTGCTAATGAGGCAAAATATCAGGGAATGACTCTAGACGCGAAATTTAAAATGGAAGCCGCACGTAAAAAAGAAATGCGAAGAACTAAAAAATAAATTTAGAGATATGAACTGGTTATTCGGTAAATATTCAAAGCTTAGTATTGAAAATAAATTGAATTTATAAAGACAGGTTCTTAAACCTGTTTGGACTTATGGTATACAACTTTGGGGTTGTACCTGCGATACAAACTTAAACAACTTGCAAACGTTTGAAAATAAATTGCCTAGGTCATTTGTAAATGCTCCGTGGTATATAAGAAATGAAGACCTTCATAGGGATCTCGGGATTCCTACGGTCCCGGTCGAAATAAAAAGTTTCGCGCGAAAACATAGAAATCGACTATTAAATAAATACATTTGGTGGCACAACACCTCGTGGAGAACCAAGGCCTAGTGACTTACAACTCTCAACCACATTCCTGTGTGCGTATTTTTGGCAGGAATGGAGGGGACCTACAATTTTTTGCCGAGTCCGAACGACTAGGTGAGAAAGCACTTATTCATGGAAAGTATACTCTTGGAGGATTTGTCAGTTCCTCGCAAGAGGTAGTACCTCGGAAAAAAACATTTCTGTTGTTAGGTGGCAGCGGCTGGGAATCGAACCCAGACCTTTGGCAAATCGACTATTAGAACATGCTAATTCAACGATTATTGACATTTTTGACGAGTCAAATTTTATACGCCGTCTGCGAAGAACAAAACCTTTCGATTTGTTGCGGTGAACAGAAAACCGCTTTAAAATCGCGGAATGAGCAGGACTTTTCACCGGAAAGTAGATAACCTGCAACACGTTACTTTACTTCGTTTAAAATAAATTGCTAGTTAAGTTTCAACTTAGTTGCAATCGGTTTTCCTTAGTACTTCAACGAACTCAAAAATAAAAAATGTCTTCCCCGTTTCCATATTGAGAAAATCAACTCACACTTTTATAACCCTTAATTGTTGTGATCTTTGGATATCTTTCAGGCCATGGAGTTAGAAAACAATTGCTTATAAACAGATAATGTTAAGAAGCCATTCAAATATTCACTGGCTGGGGGTGTTTTTTCGAGGGGGAGTGAAAATCAGAGGCTTTGGTCATTTAATTTCTTTTTAAACCAAAGTACATACATGTAATATGGTACGTGATTTTTTTTAATGTTGAATTCAAAAAAATCAAAACGAAAAAGATACAAGCTCTCATAAAAATGTTATCTTACTTTCAAAGAAATGTATGTAGTATTAAAGTAGCTAAATCAAATAATAATTTAAGTTTTAGTATTTTATCATATAATGTAGCTGGATTAAAAAATAAAAGTAAATATTTAGATTTTTTTGAATATGTTAAAAAACATGATATATTTTTTTTATATGAAACTTTCCTAGTGGAAAATTATGAAAATTTTGAAAATAGTTTTAATGAATTCGAATTGTTATGGAGTGCTGCAATCCGAACACATACGGTAGGAAGAGCAAGTGGAGGAACCGTTTTTGGGATAAATACAAAATTTTCATCAAAAACAAATTGCTGCTTTATAAGGAGGGAAAATAGAGAATATGTAAAATTAGATATCAAGGGAGAGCATATGGAGATTTGTCCAATCTACATAAACTGTTGCAACTGGCAAATTGAATTCAACGATTTAATGGATTGCCTACTCACTGCAGGCTGCAAAAATATGCTTCTGGTTGGTGACTTTAACGCTAGAGTTGGAAAAGAACAAATAGCACCTATAATGAAAGGAGAATATGAGTCCTTCTGCAGCGTGATTAGAGAGTCGAAAGATGAAACTATCGATGCCAAAGGCAAGCAACTTATTGAAGCATGTGACTCTTTTAACTTATGTCTTTTAAACGGCAGAACATCAAGCGATAGTAATGGTGAATTTACGTTTGTAAAGGGAAACGGATGCTCCGTAATTGATTACGCGTTCATTAATGGAAACTGGCATGAGCTGATACAGGACATGGAAGTAGCAACCCAACTTTTCTCAGATCATCTGCCCCTATCTATTAAATGTGGAACAGAAGCAAACAATCCTGTTACCAAAAATCTTTCGCTGCTACCAAAACTTATTTGGAAAGACAACTTTATCTTCGAGTATCATCGCCAACTAGATGAATGCGTAACAATGCTGGAAATTGAGTGGGACCATGCTTTTTTATACCCTAGTTTTCTCACAAGTATAATCAAACACATAGCGGAACCAAAAACAAGCAACAACAAACTAGCTAGAAAGCAACCTTGGTTTGATCAAGAATGTGCCAATGCTAGGAAAAAATCATATGGATTTCTCAACTTGTTTAGAGAGTTGAACACAGAAACATCGAAACAAATGTATATTGAAGCGAATTTGCATTACAAAACAGTTTGTGAATCCAAGAAAACAATATATTTCAATGGGATGGCGAGTGAAATAGCTGAGGCTTCTAGTAGCAAAGACTTTTGGACCATTGCCAGAAAACTCAACGGGAATACATACAGAGTTGGCATCCGAGTCGAAGTTGACACTCTTAAAAACCATTTCCGAGCAATACTGAATCCTGAAGGACCACAAGTTTCATATATGTATGCAGTACCACAAGTGTTTGATGAAATCTTGGACCCACCATTCAGCATCGAAGAACTTTTTGAAGTGTTGAGAAAAGCAAAACAAAATAAGGCACCAGGTGAAGATCGAATCCCCTATGAGTTCTTCCAAAATGCTACAGTCAATTTTCTTGAAAAAGTACTAAAATCTTTAAATTATATATACAAAGAAGCAAAGGTGCCAGAGGAGTTTCAGAAATCAATAATCTTCCCAATATTAAAGAAAGGTGATCCTAACAACGCAGCGAACTATAGAGGAATCTCTTTTATGAATACTATAGCGAAAATTTTTACTGGCTTATTGAACACACGCCTAACAAAATGGGTTAAAGAAAATAGAAAGTTAAGCCAATTCCAGGCGGGATTTAGAGAAGGCTATTCTACTGTGGATCAGATATTTAATCTAACAAGTATAGCGCAAACCTACCTTAATAGAGGAAAAAAATTATATGCTTTTTTTATCGACTTTCGTGCGGCATTCGATACGATCAACAGAAACTGTCTCTTCTACAAACTTTCCCAAATTGGCGTATCGACTAAGTTTCTTAATATCTTGATCAATCTCTACAGTGCCAACAAATCAGCAATATGGAATGGGACCGAGCTGTCAGACTGGTTTGGAATTGAAATAGGTGTACGTCAGGGATGTTTGCTAAGTCCGCTAATTTTTTCACTATTTTTGGATGACATCTCAGAGTGCCTGCCGGCAGGAATCATGGTTGAAGGTATCAAAATCACCACATTGCTTTTTGCGGATGATCTGGTAATCTTAGCAGAATCGCATAATTCTCTGCAGCTTATGATAAACAAATTAGAAAATTACTGCAAGTACAATTGTCTACAAATCAATACAGCGAAGTCTAAAGTACTTGTTTTCAGAAAAGGAAGAGGTCGACTAGCTGGATACGAAAAATGGAAATATGGTGGAGAGGATCTGGAAGTTGTCAAATCATACAAGTACCTAGGAGTGACGATAAATCATGACCTTTCCTTCAAACAACATTTTAAAATGAAACTTGCTGATTCGAAAAAAGCCATCAATACAACTTGGAAAAATCTAATGTCTAACTCTAGGGTTGAATTATCATCCAAAATAAAGATTTTTGAAGCTGTTATGCGCTCCATAATGTGCTACGGCGGGCAAGTTTGGGGTGGCAAATATTACGAAGATGTAGAAAGGCTGTTACGTTTCTTTCTGAAAAAACTTCTGCGGCTACCATCAACCACTCCTAACTATATGTTATTAATTGAAAGTGGAATGTCACCTCTTTATGTCTTCACACTTCAACTCAGCATGAACTATGTGACCAAAGTTCTTAACGAGCAAGACGATTCACGACTTACCAAGGTTCTCGTCAAGAAGGCGCTTAGAACGAAAACAATGTTCTTCAAGGACTGGGAAAATGCCGCAGCTAAATACAACATTCTGCTAGATCTAACAGAAAATAACATCCCAGAGTGGAAGGACAGAACCCAAAAATTCGTCCTTGATGTGAAACAAGCTATCAAAATAGAAAGCATAACACAAGCTGAAAATTCATCAACACGTTTTTTGTATCGGCAACTCGAACACCAACAGATTGAGTATCTGAATCTTGGCCTCAGTACTGCACAAATTTCTATGGTAATCCGAGTGAGAGGAGAACTACTCCAGTTAAACTGCATGCCCCATCGTGAAGATATTCCATCAATATGCTGTTTATGCAACACTAGGGAAAACGAAGACGTGATGCACTTTCTTGGTTCCTGTCCCATCTTGAAAGAAATAAGGCGATATCACTATGGAGTTAATCTGATGAATATTGAAGAGGTAAAACTTATTCTCAACGACAGCGAAAATTGGGGGAAACTTGCTTCTTATTGCTACGCAGCGCTCAATTATAGAACAAGAATAATAAATGAAAATTTTTGAAATAATTGTCAAATAAACATTTTCCTTACTTAAATACTTGTAAATATACTTTTTATATCTTAATTTTGTATACAATACAACTGTTAAATTTGTTGTCATTTCTCGGCAGACGGCTAAGCCATGCTTAAATGTACTTAATATTAAACAATTACAATTGTAAATTTTATAAATGAATTAATAAAGTACCAAATAATAAAAAAAAATAAAAAGAAATGTATGGAAATGATTGTATTTTCTGATATTTTCTGATTAGAATATTCGTGAGACATTACCAAAAAAAAGTCAAAAGACTCTCTGACCATGAATATTTGACAGTTTTTTTATTTTTCTTGGTCTTGATGAATAGTCGAACATTTTCACCAACTTTCATCAATATACGAATTTTGGTAGGGGTGTTTTTAAATGAAAGTTAACAACTCATTTATGATTTCTAAAAGATGAATTATGGTATATAAAAAATTCAGGCCGCGTTCAAATTCAGCGTATTAAAAACCATCAGAAAACTATAATTTGGTTCATGCTTTAGAGTGGATTTTCGGAAACAGCAAAAATACTCAAATTTTCAACAAGCGCTTGAGTCTAAATGTGATATCGCAGAAAAAAACCTTAATAGAAATTTATTATTTTTCCATTTTGCGTCACGAAATTTAAGTCTCAAACCTCAGATTTGGATCACGCACCCCCATAAACATGAAGTAGAAAAAAAATTCAATGCTACTCCACGCAATATTACTGAACCATTAGGTGTGTTTGTTAACGTGAAATTTCTGGAAAATTTTCACAAATTTTCACAATTTGCTGTCAGAAACCATAGAAAAAAACCCAAGTTTTGGAAACTTGGAGAAAATTTCATGTTACCAAACAGGCTAATTACATGATTGAGTCCTTTGCACCAAACATTTTAAGGAGTATGCACTAGGGCTTTAAAAGTAACGACAAAATCAGCACCCGCATGCTTATGTTACTTTTGGCTCGAGTACTGGTTATTAAAATATTACTCGTTGTTACTTTCGTTACAAACATATGCGGTACAACAAAGCGATTGTAGGGCCTTACATTGACTTCTGGAACGAAATATTATTTTTCCCCTAAAATATAGTTTGTTGCCCATCTGTCGAACCATTAACTGTCAAATTCTTTTTAAAGATGGCTGCGATCTAAATGGATTAAATATCTTAATTTTTGGTCTGAAAATCAAAATTTTCCAGAATTAATTTTATGTACATTAGCAATGCGATGTTCGGGCCTTAAGTGCCATTTGGAACTATTATTATTGTTTTCTTAAAATATAGTTTGTTGCCTATTTGCCAAGATATCAACAACTGTCAAATTCCATTGAAGGATGGCTACAATATCGATAGATTAAAATTCATCTTAAAAATCAGAAACTTTTAAGGGGTTTTTACTTTTCCAGAAGAAAGGTCTCTATACCAATTCATTTTCAGTTCATACACTAAAACACAAGACAAATACGTTTCGCCCATGCGTAAAATGTGACATGCATGATGTGCGATAAGGAATTGTTTGTTTGGTATGAGTAACGACATTATTGAGGTAGTAACATTTCGTTACTCGGTATAGAAGTGAATACCTGCATATAAGTAACGAATACATACGATTCGTTGCAGCTCTAGTATGCACAAGGACACGAGTTTCGGTAACAGTACCTCATTGCGGCTCCTGAAAGAGTGAACACCGAACCAAAACCAAAAAAACCGTCCAACAGGCAAATCTATCCATGTTCATGGTTAAAAATAAAAACCACTGTCAAATGATATCATAATGATAAAGGTCACTTCCATAACTGTTTGACGTATTATTCAATATAAGATGTCAATATTTTTGACATAAGAAAACTTACAGGGTGCCACTGAAGTTTAATGATGCCAACTGCTTTAATGCTTCCTGCTTGTATGTATTATTTGTATGTTGGCAGCACCTTTAAAATTATTGCAAAAAAAAAAAACAAAAGAGCTCATTTCTTCTGGCATTTTGCCATTATAAATATTGATAGATAATCAGAATGCCATAATTTAACATCATGTAAGTTGGTTGTTGGTATAATAAATGAATTGCCAGTTTTGTGACAGATGCGATGGGAGTTTGAAAGTCGTATTAATCTGACGTTAGTTCTTAGTATATCATTTTCATTATTCCTCTTGATATTAAGCCTTTACAAATGATTTAAATAGTATCACTTAGAAGTTATTTCAATTACAATCCCAATTAGTTAAAATTTTGTGTATATAATATTAAACAAAAGTCATATACAATTTCATTCTACCACCTCAATATATCCGAGTATTATAATAGTTACACATTCCCACTCCACACCATATCAGTTATGGAACTGTGCACCCCAACTCTAGTCCCCGGATGTGCTAAATGGCACATTATCTTTGCAATTATTAAACTCATACGTTTTGAAGTCAAATTGCGTACACAATTAAATTAAACAGAGTACAACATGTGCTCTTAAGTGTTTAAACAGTCTTATATGTAGATATTAGAGATACTCAATGTTATACCTACTCATGGAGGTACGATATGCATAGGAATATAACAAAACGAAATACCATGTCTTCAGGATATCATATTGGCGTCGATGTGACACGTCAATTCGCTAGTTAAATATCGAAACAATCACTATCGACTGTCGTCGCATGTGTTCAAACGAAAGGCAGGGCCTTTATAGAGTAGGTTGGGTATATTGTATTGCGTTGGCATGGCACACAGGCAGGCAATGGTAGTAATTGTGTATTCATCTCGAATTGCTTTTCAGATATTTGTGATTGTATCTTGAGATAATTATGGTGTGGTATAAAAGCGCCCTTGCACCTCTTTCTCTTGCTCTTTTATTTAATAGCTTTACACGCGTTTACTTGCAAATATGTATATGGAAGTGTGACATTTTGTTTGTAAGACAATTTATAAGGAAGGCCTTAATGTAAATGTATCTACCTACCTACTGAACGTTTGTATACTGACTTTAAATAAATAATTTTATCTTATCTTAATTACCTATACAAAACCATTACCTGATAATGATCGCCATTTAGTTAGTCAAGGTCAGTAATGCGCCTCTTTAATACATTTAAAAGCTTTTTGAAGAGCGATTAACGTACATACCTACTATAAATATGCAATAAATTAAATCGTGTGGTTGAAGAACTTCAAGCTAGCACAATGACTCAACAGAATTTTTTGGTAATTACTATTTTTTGGTAATTACTATTTTTTGGTAGATAATTTGTTTTTAAGAAAATAAGGCCATTAAAGTGATTAAATGTGCGATCTTTAACATATACATACTAAATAATACAACGGCCGCTCTTTTAAACGAAATTAATAACCTTATATTTGTTACTTGGCATTGGTAGGTACTAATTTCTGGCCTCAAATTTAAGTTGACTTAATCTAGTAAGACCTTAGACACAACGACGCCATCAAAATAATGAAAACATTGAAAAAATGACACAAAGAAGTTTCTACTTATAACATTTGAAATCTTTAATAAAGGGAAGATTATTATTTAAAAATTTGGAGTGCTTAAAAAGCCCTTACTTACCAATTTTAGATATGCTCGAAAAATAAAGTAGTCTAATCTAATGCGTTGGGATCGAACACCTTTCATATTGTTAACCCCTAAAAAAGTTGCACTTTTTATAATTCATTCGTCAACAAATTCAGTCGAACATGGGCAGAAAAGGTCAGTTAGTTCTAGAAATTGCTCAGCCTTAACTTGTAATCAAGGCTTAAAGTGACCTATTTTTTTTTTTAAATTCATTAGAAATTCATAAAAAAAATATGTATGGTTGATCAATTACTTAAAATAGCTAACCATTTTTATGTCACTTTCAAATGAATTTTCTAACCTGACAGATGAATTTAAGATGTCCTTGATAGTTAAATCTAAAAAGGGTTTGTTACAAACTTGAAAATATATTTTATTGTCCGTCATTCGGGCAAAGCGTAGTGAGTGCAAAATTTTTGTTCCCAAGAGAGAACCAATTTGGGCAATTTCGCTTTTGCCTTATTACATAGTATAAACATGTTGTCAACACAGGTTAAGGACTATCGACATTCTTCGCTGCATGATGGTTTTCAAACAATTTTGAAAACTTGTTTCATTTTCATCAAAAATGTACAAACAAGTTGTTTTAACGGGTGATTTTTTAAGAGGCTTAGAACTTTTTAAAAAAAAAAAAAACACAAAAAATTCGAAAAAATGAATGAAATATTTATTTGAATCGATAGTTTGAACCTTGCAATTTAATGTTTAAAGATAATTTCATGCAAATGTTGACCGCGGCTGCGTCTCAGGTAGCCCATCCGCTGAGTCCAATTTTGGCATACTCTTTCACACATATCGGCCGGTATCTCACGAATGAATGCATGGATGTTGGCTTCCAGTGCGTCAATCGAAGCGGGCTTGTCCCTATAGACATTAGCCTTGACATACCCCCACAAAAAATAATGTAATGGTGTCAAATCGCACGATCCAGGCGGCCAATTGACCGGCCTGAAACGTGAAATTAACTGTTCACCAAACTCGCCTCGCAATTGCGCCATTGTTTCGCGTGCTGTGTGGCATGTGGCACCGTCTTGTTGAAACCACATATCATGCA
The DNA here is from genome assembly GCA_946251815.1 of Dasysyrphus albostriatus. Classification (NCBI taxonomy): domain Eukaryota; kingdom Metazoa; phylum Arthropoda; class Insecta; order Diptera; family Syrphidae; genus Dasysyrphus; species Dasysyrphus albostriatus. The sequence continues at coordinate 66,620,132 of OX276336.1, read as the reverse complement.
AGTCAAGAACTTCCATTTCGGGCAAAAAAAAGTTTGTTATCATCGCTCGGTAGCGTTCACCATTGACAGTAACGCTGCGATTCGCATCATCTTTGAAGAAATATGGCCCAATAATGCCGCCGGCCCATAAACCGCACCAAACAGTGGCTTTTTCGGGATGCATTGGTAGCTGTTGCAATGCTTCTGGCTGATCTTCACTCCAAATGCGGCAATTATGCTTATTTACGTACCCATTCAACCAAAAATGAGCCTCATCGCTGAACACAATTTTTCGATAAAAAAGCGGATCCTCGGCCAGCTTTCCAAGAGCCCATTCACCAAAAATTCGGCGTTGTGGTAGGTCGGCTGGCTTTAGTTCTTGCACCAACTGTATCTTAAAAGGCTTTACGCCCAAATTCTTCCGCAAAATTTTCCACGTAGTGCTGTAACAAAGGCCTAACTGCTGGGAACGGCGCCGAATCGACATTTCGCGGTCTTCTGTCACACTAGCTGATACGGCCGCAATATTTTCTTCACTACGCACAGTACGTAAACGTGTTGGTGGTTTAATGTCCAACAAAGAAAATTTGGTGCGAAATTTGGTCACAATCTTCCGAATAGACTGCTCAGAAGGTCGAGAATGCCGACCATAAAATGGAAGCAGCGCGCGATGAACATTTCGAACCGAGCACGAATTTTGATAGTAAAATTCAATAATTTGCAAGCGTTGTTCATTTGTAAGATGATCCATGGTTAAATTGCAAACCAAACTGAAGCTGTTTGACAGTGACACAAGGTACTAAACACACGTCAGCTGTCAAAACCAGTGTTGCCAAAACCAAACCAGCTAAAAAATCACCCGTTATATAAACTACATATCCGGACAAAGCGCAGCGAGTGGGTATACAATTTGTTATTGACATGTAAAATTGACCAAGAAAATGGTTGACATGGGCGCTGGCAGTCAATTGAACATACCCTAAGTGGAACAACGAAGTTGCGTAAGCGATAGAAATACTTTTGTCTAAAAATCTGTTTTATAAAGGGGGTCTAACAAAAAAGTGAAAATATTTCCCAGATCCAGTGGAAATAAACTTCACTTTAAAAAAGGAAAATTAATTGCCACTAGAGATGAAATTAATTCCCATGTGAAGGGAATCACTTTCTGTTTTCAAATTTTTGTTAAGAACACCACCAGTCAATAAATTAAGCCCGATGATGGTTTCATGTAACCAAAACGCGTTGCTTTAAAAAAAAAAAAAACAATAATATATGTTGTGATAAAATAAAATAAATTTAAAAACATTTTTTAAACTAACATCTTTTTAATAATTTTTTTTTTATATTTTATCGAATAACTAAATTTAAACGCAATATGGAGAATTAATCACAAAATAATTTTCTGACCAATTACTTACTGACTAATAAGATGACATTTTCTTCTTTCAAATTTCCCACAGCCCAGATATCCACTACTTCTTTAATACTTAAGTTTTCTCCAAATTTAATTTCGCTAAGGAGGTGAAAATGTTTTTTATCCACAAAAATATCAAGAGGCGTAGGCACCTGGAGTCCTGAACTTCCTGTATCTTGTGTTGATATTTTGTTCGACAAACGATGAAAATTGACAAATAATAATAGAACTTGAGTTTTGTTCCATTTTACAACTTTTCTCGACCAATTTTATTGATGAGATGACACTTAAAACAATATATGAGCTTTGTTTAGATATTCCGTTTTGGATGATTCTATTAATTCGGTTCGACTGGCCCTCATATCTGGAACAGAGAAATAGTCTGTTGCTTTATGACTACCAAAGTGTCAGCAAAACTTAATTATATTCTTCAAATTGAAGTGATTTCTTGGAAGGGAGTTCAGCAACGACGAGGTCACCGTGCGTGATGAGCAGGGGAAGGATTTTGTTGAACTGCAAAAATTCAAAAAGAGAATACAAAACCCTTTCAAGGGAATATTTAATAATCAACTTTTTGAAGTATTAAGCTACCAATAGCCTTAAAAGTTCTCAGGAAGCAAACCACGATTGTTTCATTAAAATGACTTAAAAGAACTTAAGGGACTATTTTTGAACATTCACTTCAACGTTTTCGATGTGCTTGTAATTGACGTCAAAATTTATTTTAGCATTGATTTGCTTAACGGTTTAAATTCCCGAAGTTGCATATCTCGCAATTTCTTCAACACTCCATTAGCAATTGGTCCTCCGGTTTAAACAAATTTTCGTTGATATTCTTTAAAGTCGATAACACTTTACCAATTTATTGATATTCCTTTATAACTATAAAAGCTTTTTTCCGAATGGCGTATATAGCGGGTGGAGGGTCACGAGTTCATGATGAACCTCCCTGAAAAACATTAATTATTCGATTTTTTAAATTACTTAATACTCAATGACTTTCAAAACTTCATTTATTTTTTTGACCAATTTTAAATTTTGTACGGAAGAATTCTGCTCATTTTCCACAAATATTTTTTTTTTACGCACCTACATATTTATTTTTTAATTTGGTATACGCATTTTAAAACCATGGAGAAGGTGGCCTTAAATTAACATATATTTAACAGATTTTGAACGATAGAAGGCCTTTTTGTTGTTAGAGGTGTACAATTTTCGGATAGCTTCTTTTTCAAAATCTACATATTTTCTTAAGCGTGCACAAAAAATGCATATCAAATATTTTTGGTACGGTACACATCGGGTATGAAAATCGGGAGTGGATTCTGGAATTCTGGTTACAAAATTCGGTTTTTAAGTTTTTTTTTCTCAATGAGATTATTTCTGTTAAAATTCTATCTTTGAAAGTTCTGTAATTTTAAATAAGATATAAAGCTGGCCATACACGTTGAAACTATCAACAAGGACTGTCGCAAGAATCGTAGAGATTTTTATGGAAAATTGACAAGTTCTATTGTGAATGGACCACGTTTGTACTGAAGTTCGTTGAAAATCTCTACGAGCCTTGTGAATTTCTCAACATGAATTCCCAGTTTAAACAATTAAATCCTGTCTATTCGGTTTTTCTCATATAACTAAATATTAAAAATGAAAATAAACAAAGAAAAATAAATTTTTAAACTTGGTTAACAGTAAAATTATTTCATATTTTAATTTTAAGACGTAGCAAGTAATCGAAAAAGGAAGAGAGGCCTTTTTACATTTTCTGAAGCATCTTTTATTATTGACTGAATTATGTAAAGAGAATTTTGAAAATCAAAATTTTGAGAAGTTAAATTTTGTAAAAAAAAATTTTGACCTTGCCAAAACTTCCACCCCAATTCTTAAAAATTTAAAAAAGATGCGAATATATGTGGGACCAGAAGATCTTAGTTCCAAGAAAAGAACAAAATCGAAAAACAAAAAAACTCTTTTAATTAATTCTGATTTGGGTAGTTTTTTTGTTGGTATAAACCCCCGCCACCCCCAGGGATGAAGCTGTATACAGATATTTTTTTCAAAGATTTTTTAGATACAAATTGGCAGTTTACCAGAGAGAAGCAAATTGCAGAAAAAGTTGTTATAACTTTAGGCAAGAATTTTTTGTATGTATCTGACATTTAGCCTATGTCAACCTCAACCTGGTATTTTACAGACAAAAGTTTTACTCTCCGGTGAGCACTCTCTTCTATGAAAAATAACTCAATTTTTGCAGTGTGGAACAAAAATCGGGTAGAAATTGTTAACAAATAAAAAAATTGGCAGTTTTTGTCACTTTTTGGAACAAAGTTAATTAATAATACAATTACTTACATATACAGGTACTCAAAATTGCATTTTTTTATTTAAAGTTTTTTTTTTTGATCTGAAAAATAACAAATTAACTGTCAAAAAAGTTAAAGTTGGTACAAAAAATCATAAACAGGTAAAAAAGCAAAATAGGGTTGGAATAAATACATATTTTTAAAATCAGGAGGACATGAAACGTGTCTGTATAAATTCCTTATTTTCTTACGACTTCGCACAAAAATACCTAAAATTCTTGTCATTTTCTAATTTTTTGATGAACATTATCGAGAATTCCAACACTCGAATTCGTCGTTGAAGTGTTACATTTACATTTTGAAAGGTGGTGATGTTTTCATAAACAAACTAGGTGTGAGCCCTTGAACTGTTTTTTTTTTATGGTTTTGAGTGCAATTGCCAAACTTTTAACTCTCCTCTCATCAAAGCAGTAAGTTATTTTAAGATTTAATACTTTAATACAAAAGAAATGGTTGGCTCCCTTATCTCTATAATTTTCCTAATAAATACTTACATTCAATTTTAGGAACTAAAGTTTGTGTAAGCAAGTAAAGTAGAGGTCCTATATGCATGTATATATAATTTTACTTTACCATGCCAAAGTTCATATAATTTTCTGTTAACGGAAATACAAGTCACATCGCGGTTAATAAAAGTAAATACAAAAGTTTCGTTCTTATTATTTTACATAATTCATACAAAATCAGATAAATACCTAAGTATGGTTCTCTGAAAGTGGGATCCCCACTGACAACTGAGTCCGCTCCTGCTCTGCTCATACATCACTAAACACAAAATACTACTTTATTCTTTTCTCAAAATGAAACTTATTTTTTCTTCAAATATATTTCTTGAAAAAAACACAATTATTTCGTAGTTAAACTATTAAAAATTGGCCGGCACAAGGCACTTATAAAATTCTCATTTTTGGCTTGAAAATCAATTTAAAATAATCTCTTATATAGCAAAACAATCTTAATTATATAATTGGGATGATTGCTTTTTGTACAATAATGTCTTTCGTGTAGGTTCTTATTGTTGGGCTTCATCTTAGTCTTTTATTTAGGTAATGTAAAGATAATTATATTTAAGTTATTTTTGCTGTTTTGAAGGAGGCTTAAGAACATTTTTTGCTAAAAAATAAGAAGGTATGATGAATCATTAGACCTCTGAGCTTTGTAAAGTTGAATGAAACGTTGTGCAAAATGACTGCTGAAAGTAATGTACATATATGACTTTTTTGATTAACTTTGATGACAAATCAATGAAAGCGAGTGGATATTTTTTTCGTTTACTAAACGAAAGTTTCCTAAAGATCTCTAAGTATTTAATGAACCAGAAGTGCTTTGAAAACTGCTTCCTTCAACTGGGTTGGAATCTGGTCATTTTACTTTTTGGCTATACTTATATTGACCATTGTCAAAAATTGTCCGTGCACAAGAAAATCTATGCAAAGGTGAAATGCTAAATTAATTGTTTGCATGATTGGTTTACAGTTTCATGCAGAAAAAAAAACCATTGCTGTTATGAAATTTCATGCAAAATGTTCCGGCTATTGTTTTGCATGCGAAAAAAAGTAGGGTGAATAAAATTTTTCTTTTTTGATGGTCGGTTTACACTTCCAAAAAAAAAAAAAATAATGTATTCACCTCAAGGCATTATTTGCACCAAAATGGTTTTTGCATCCAAAAATAACTGTTTACCATTTTAAGGCCAATAGTTTATTAATTTTGAGTAAACTTATGACTCAATGGGAGGCTTAGGCCAAGATAATTTGGCCCATAGAATAGGTGAAAATTGTATTGAATTTTTTTTATTTTTTTTTTCGTATGGGAACTGTAAACTAGGCTTATGAGACGAAATCTTTGGTTTCGGCAGTAAGAACACCAATTTGAAATTCCGAAAATTTTCAGCTAAAATCTCAGACTTCGCTTTGGTGGGAACATAGTAATACTTCAAGATTCATAAGCCTACAGAGTACGTTAATAACTTTTTAATGGTTTCGTTGTAGAAGGAAATTCAATCAAGTTGTTGAAAAAAACCAAATCACTTTCTTTTTCAAGATGATGATCTTCCCCTTACCCCGGGCAAACCGAAAACTTCATCTGCATCAATCAGAATATTCATCAGAATGTGTTTAAGAGTTGTAAGGTACTACATTTTTGTACTTAAAATAATCTACAAGTTGGTTTAAACTGGGATTTGTGTCGTGGTTTTTTCGCTATAGTCTCGCTTTGGTCTCACCGTGATATTTACACCAGGTTTTTGGCATTTAGAATGTTTTTCCATCATCTCACTTTGGTCTCGCTATAGTCTCACCAAAGTTATTTTTTCAAAATAATATTTTTCAAAAAGGTGAAAATAAATTAAAAACGTGGTTAAAAATCCAAACGTGGCTTTCAGTATATTGGCAATTGTGTTCGCTTTGCTGTGAAATCACCGTAAGAACGTTTACTACACGGAGGTGTGAGTCTTGGTTTTCTCGCTTTAGTATCGCTTTGGTCTCGCCTTGATGTTAACACGTGGTTTTTGGCATTAAGAATAATTTTCCATCATCTCACTTTGGGCTCGCAATAGTTGCTCCAAAAGTTTTATTTTTCAAAATAAAATTTTTTAAACGTTGTTTCAATGTTTTGGTCTTTGTGTTCGTTTTGCTGTGAACTCGCCAAGCCAAGTTTGCACGGGTATCTGTGTCGTGTTTTCTCGCTTTGGTCAATCATTGACATTTACACGTGGATGTTGGCATTAAGAATGATTTTCCATCATCTTGCCTTTGTCTCGCTATGCCTTTGTCTCGCTATAGTGTTGCGAAAGCTTTTTATCAAAATAAAATTGTTCAAATAAGCAAACAAATTGAAACGCTTTAAATCGTTTCCAGGATGCTTGTTACCAAATATGAGAGAACTTCTCACTACAGCTGGGTAGCATTAGGCCTGGTTCATACGGCAATGCATCGCACAAGACGAAAGCGAAATGGCAAAAACTACGTATGTCACGGCGAGACCAAAGCGAAAACATAGCAAGAAAACCACGACACAAATTCTGGTGTAAACGGACACTGCGAAAACGCAGCGAGATGAAAACAATGACGTCAACAGTGAAAAAACTAGTTTGGACGGCCATGGCGAGTCTTCAGTTCAAGGTACTGGGTACTTTTGACTGGTATTTGCACCTGAAAGCTTACAAGAGCATGAATGATTATATTTTATAGGCCTTGCATTAAGAAATGCAGTTGATTATGCGTATTGTCATCGGTGAATACTTACTTGTGGATTTTTATGTTTTGAGTAATTTTGTGCACTATACAGTGAAAACCATTTTTGATTTATTTTTAGCGAAAATGGTTAAAGGTTGACCTTTTCCATTTATTTTTCAGAAATACATAAATCTCAACCGATAACCGAAATTTTAATTTTTTTAAATTAACGAATGTAGTAACTCTCAGATAGAAATCGATTGAAAATAAAGTTTGAGAGTTATTTCTGATCTCTGGTGAGAAATATACGTTTGAAAATACCGCTAATTGTGATGTGTAAGCTTTCTTTTCAATAAAAATTACGTGTTACATAAAATCTAAAAATTTTATCCAAATCATTGGTTTCAGAGAAACCAAGCATAAGAAAAATGGGCGTAGCAGAGGGTGGGTTATAGGAAAAATCATTGCCTAAATTTTCTCCCTGCAAAACCTCCTTGGTAATACCAAGGCAGCGATATGGAATGGGGAGGAGTTGTCTAGTTGGTTTCAAACTTAAACTGGAGTAAGACAGAGATGTTTGCTCACCCCCCTACTGTTTGCACTCTATATCGAAGACATTACTGATTGCCTGGCATTGAACATGCTGGAAACCTAATCAAGGCACTCTTGTATTCAGACGATATAGTTTTGTTCGCGTACTCACCACAATCTCTACAACTAATGATAAATCAGCTCTCTAGATACTGCAAATCGTGGAACCTAAAAGTTAATTTAGAAAAATCGAAGGTAATGATTTTTAAAAAAGGTGGCGGAAGAAATTGTACTAATGAAAGATGGGTGTAGATATGGTGAAATCATCGAAGTAGAAAAGGAGTTTAAATATCTTGGTGTCTATTTTACAAAGAATTTAAGTGGAGAAACATCTTAATGAGAAACTTACTACGTGGAAAGATTACTTCGGAAATAAAAATTTAGCCCATAGCAAATTTCGTGTATTTGAAGCAGTTTCAGAATCAATTATTCTCTACGCAGCCCAAGTATGGGGTTTTAAGATGTATGACACAGCAGAAAAACTCCGATTTTCAAACGAACACTCAAACTGAACGTAGGCTACACTTTAAAAGTACTAAACATATCAAACAATAGATTGCCAAAGAAAGTTGCCCTTCTAGTTGTTATTCGACAGAAAAGCAGTTGGTTTGCTGATTGGATAGAGCTGGCGCAGTGGCGTGGAATTCAACTTAATCTGGATGTCGGACATATACATAAGTGAATGGAAAACTATTTAATTTCATTGGTGGATGCCAAATATAGAGAACAATACATAGAAGACGACGCTATGAGTTCTTTTCATAAATTTGGTGGCACAACAGCTCGTGAAGAACCAAGGCCTAGTGACTTACAACTCTCAACTATTCCCGTGTGCGTATTTTTGGCAGGAATGGAGGGAACCTACAATTTTTTGCCGAGTCCAACTGGCTATATGAGAAGCAATTATTCATGACAAGTATACTCTTGGAGGATTTTTCAGTTCCTTGCAAGAGACAGTACCTCGGGAAAAACATTTCTGTTTTTAGGTGGCAGTGGCTGGGAATCGAACCCAGACCATGGGCATGACAGTTATACGCACAAACCATTATGCCACGAGGTACTACAATTTTAAGAAAATTATATTTACTGTCAACGTGTTATGTTTTAAATGGAATGTTTAATAAAATCAAGTTAACTAACTAACTTAAGAGAAAAAACTGAAAATTTCTTCCTAATCTTTAGAGCCGTTTCCTACGACCCAATTACAAAAAATGTTTTCTTTTAATAAAAACATAACTTTTTTGTTTCAAGAATTAATTTTTTCTAAAGATACCGAACGATTCGAACGAAAGTTATTGTAAATTTCTGTCCAAGAAGTAAGGTATTAGCCCGGTATTGTCTCGGTATCGTTTCAGATGCTTTTGAGTCAGTAACGTCGTGAAATTGTTTCGGTTTCCGATACCGAGACCAAACGATACCAAGACTTTTCAGATATCTGGCCTTAACCACAATAGGCTACCTACTATACCAACTGTTTAGAAATCGTTATTCAATGTTTTGAATCAAATGAGAGCATTACAAGTCCATGTTCAATATAAGGACCAGCCTAGTGTGCATGCAACAACTCACAACCAAGTTTGGTTATGGTTTTCTTATGCATCTCATTTACATTTACTTGCGATAAATACAATACATAGGTACTATAGGGCAAGTTATGCATTCTTAAAAAAAATTAACTCAAAATTTTGATCAGGCTTGATGATAACAAAGACGAAAAAAGTTGGTCTCACAATTCTTTCTGTCTGTTTGGCAACAGCCTAAACGACTAGATCGATTTAAAACTTGCTAAATAGTAGTTTTTGGCGATTCTGTCCACACGTTACGTTCTTGTTTTAGGTCGAAGGGGCCAGAAATCGATCCCAAGGTATAACGCCATAAGCCTTATAAAAATAGAAATAAAAGTGCCAAAGCAGGAAAAAATTTGCTACCGAAACCATTCTGCAAATTATGTTCGTAACATTAACCATTAAGAAGCTTTATCACTACAAATTTTCCCAAGTAGTATGCACTTTTCTCCACCCTAGCTAGGAGCTCGAGAGTAAGATGCAGCATAACTTTCTTATCGGTTAATGTTACAAGCAAAGTTTAAATTTTTTTTATGTAAGTAGTACAGATTTTTTCTAAAACTTATAGCCTTCGGGATATTAGTTAAAAAAAAAAAACATTTTTGTGACATTAAATGCAACTTCCACAAACGGTTTTTTAAATTATACTTTACTTATTTCTAATGATAATTTTCAACTAAATACAACATCTGACATCCTTTTTTTGGAGTTTAATAGTTTTTCGGCTGTTTTAAATGTGGTACGCTGTGTCGTATGCGTACTATTACTAAAAACTATAAAACAGGCAAAGCGCTGCAGATAGAAGAGCATCACTTATTTTTTTTTAATAAAGTTGCACTTCTTGAATTTATTAATTCATAACGGTTTTTTACAAACTGCCAGCCTTAATGGACTACTGAAGACAGCTTGAACTTACTTCAATCTCCAGCTATATAGTGGCCAAAAGTTTCCCACTTGCCTTACATATTTATCTTAGTACATAGAAAACAGAATTCGTATGCTCTTGAAATTTTCTTTTATAAATCTATATGAACTAATCAACCACCAAAAAGAATGATCAGTTCCGTTTTAACAAAGTACACAGTTGCTTCAATGTTAAGGAACATTGAATTTCAATATTTATCAATTGACAATCGTAAATACGAAATATTGAAGCTTTTGTTTATATTACAAATTTAACAAACCCATTAGGCCATCTAATTTTTTTATAATAAACACAAATTTTACATAACTCATGGCCATTTCTCTGCTTGCACTTACTTATCACTAATTAGCAACGACTTGAGTTTAAAGGAAAAGGATATATGGAAGTAAATGGATTTGATTGTTTTTTGATAAATGAACTTTCCAATAATTATTGTTTTCTGTTATTGTGTTGCCACTGTAGGTCAGCTCAAGAAAAATGTAAGTTTCTACTTCAACCGAATAGAGTATAACTTAAGAACCTGCTTTTTATATATTTTAACATAGAATATGTTTTATATCTATCGAAGAAAGCGATTGCGTATTTTGCATTTGTTTTTTGAAAATCTTTAATCTTTAAGCTTTTAACCGTTTCTTTAAATGGATATAAATGGATGATTTTTTAGCTGGTTTGGTTTTGGCAATACTGGTTTTGACAGCTGACGTGTGTTTAGTACCTTGTGTCACTGTCAAACAGCTTCAGTTTGGTTTGCAATTTAACCATGGATCATCTTACAAATGAACAACGCTTGCAAATTATTGAATTTTACTATCAAAATTCGTGCTCGGTTCGAAATGTTCATCGCGCGCTGCTTCCATTTTATGGTCGGCATTCTCGACCTTCTGAGCAGTCTATTCGGAAGATTGTGACCAAATTTCGCACCAAATTTTCTTTGTTGGACATTAAACCACCAACACGTTTACGTACTGTGCGTAGTGAAGAAAATATTGCGGCCGTATCAGCTAGTGTGACAGAAGACCGCGAAATGTCGATTCGGCGCCGCTCCCAGCAGTTAAGCCTTTGTTACAGCACTACGTGGAAAATTTTGCGGAAGAATTTGGGCGTAAAGCCTTTTAAGATACAGCTGGTGCAAGAACTAAAGCCAGCCGACCTACCACAACGCCGAATTTTTGGTGAATGGGCTCTTGGAAAGCTGGCCGAGGATCCGCTTTTTTATCGAAAAATTGTGTTCAGCGATGAGGCTCATTTTTGGTTGAATGGGTACGTAAATAAGCATAATTGCCGCATTTGGAGTGAAGATCAGCCAGAAGCATTGCAACAGCTACCAATGCATCCCGAAAAAGCCACTGTTTGGTGCGGTTTATGGGCCGGCGGCATTATTGGGCCATATTTCTTCAAAGATGATGCGAATCGCAGCGTTACTGTCAATGGTGAACGCTACCGAGCGATGATAACAAACTTTTTTTTGCCCGAAATGGAAGTTCTTGACTTGCATGATATGTGGTTTCAACAAGACGGTGCCACATGCCACACAGCACGCGAAACAATGGCGCAATTGCGAGGCGAGTTTGGTGAACAGTTAATTTCACGTTTCGGGCCGGTCAATTGGCCGCCTGGATCGTGCGATTTGACACAATTAGATTATTTTTTGTGGGGGTATGTCAAGGCTAATGTCTATAGGGACAAGCCCGCTTCGATTGACGCACTGGAAGCCAACATCCATGCATTCATTCGTGAGATACCGGCCGATATGTGTGAAAGAGTATGCCAAAATTGGACTCAGCGGATGGGCTACCTGAGACGCAGCCGCGGTCAACATTTGCATGAAATTATCTTTAAACATTAAATTGCAAGGTTCAAACTATCGATTCAAATAAATATTTCATTCATTTTTTTCGAATTTTTTGTGTTTTTTTTTTTTTTAAAGTTCTAAACCTCTTAAAAAATCACCCGTTACAAATCCCTTGATTATTTGGTATTGCTATTGAGGGTATTTAAGAATGGAGAATATAATCATACAAAATAAACAATTTTTGTCTTAAAAACAGGAAGTTTTTCTAGTTTCAGTGTCAAATTATAGGGTACTTTAATTTAATCAATACAAAATTTTATAACCTACAAACGTTTAATATTTTTTTTTAACATCGTTTGTCAAGCTAACTGGTGTATATTGCAAATGTTCACCTTTTGAAACTAACCATAAACTTGTAGAATCCCATACAAAACTATGAATAGTTAATTTGCTCTAATTGATAAATTTAAATATTTACATATTCCAAATAATGTTCTTTTATTTTAATTTGCATATTTTAAGTTTTATTAATGTTATTTTCACAGCATTATTAAACCGGTTGCCTACGGATTCTTAATTTCAACTTCATTTTGAACAAAATTATCAATAAAATCCATAGTTTAAATTAATTTATTGTCACACTAAAAGATCTCATTTATGATAAAAAAAAATAACAAAAAAAAAAGAAGATATTTAGAGTAGGCGGGTTTTATTTACAGAGCCTCAATTGGAAAACAAACAAATTAATTTGGAAATTTATGTGTGGATGGTTAAGTTTGCTGATTCGAATTGCTATTCATGCTGAGCAAGCTGCTGAATGTGTATACCTTGATATAAAAACAAAGTTTATTTCAACCGACATTTTTCAAAGAAAAAAATGGGAAGGCATTTGTTTGTTCTTTAAATGAAGAGCTTAAATTTTTTCAAGTCATGGAACTATAAAAATAGAATAAAAATGGAGAAGTCAAATCGAACTTCATTCATAAAAAACTTGAACAAAACTATAAAATTCAAAGTGTTGGTAGTTAAAAACAAAACAAAGAAAAATCTTTCAAATTTATGTTAACCTTTATTTTTCACAGTTAATGGAGAAACACAAAATGATCTTTAAAATTATTCAAAAGTCATTGTTAGTTAAGCTGTAAATAGTTTCGAATATGAACTTATGCCCAACCCTATTCAAACACAAGGTTTGCTGTTCAGATTCGGCCAATAAAAACCATCAAGTAAAAAGTACTTACTTATATTTTCAGCATACCAAATCCCAAAAATTTATAAATTGGTCCAAAAAATTGCATTCTTGGGAAAAAAATAAATAAAAAATTAAAATTTGGAAACAAAATAAACTGTCCGTTCATATTTCAGAGCATCCAGCAGTAATTTGATTAATGATAAATGCTTGAAGAAGCCATTTTGTAAAATGCTGTTGTTCGGTTGTGTGTGTTTAAATTTGACAATATGATCATTTTTAAGTGTTACCTCTAAAAATTTTAAAAAAGTCTCAAAAAAGATGTCCCAGAGGTTGAAAGGTGTTCCTTCAATTAGAACGCAACATTGAATTATAATTTTTATTTGTAATATTTAAATAATTGGCCAGTTTATATTTCTTGAGCGCTCAGTATTTTTCCTCAATTTTTTGACAGAACAGGAAAATAAAATATAGACAGTATTCCTCACATAGAAGTCAACACAACTCACTCTTTCTTTTCTTCTTCCAAGCGAATCCAAACAAAATTCAGTCTCCGTTTTTAAGGAGAAAAGTGAGGAATTTTTGAGAGGAATCTTGTTTATACTTCTGAGCGCTCTGAGTTCTCTGAGATCTCAGAAACATAAACTTGCTTAGTAACAAATACTCGTACTTTTTCAATATTCCGGTAACAAAAGGCTTTATAACGGGTGTAGTTTCTTTCGATAAACGACATTTGCTGAAAGTCGGTTATCGGTTATGTTAATGTATTATGTTTTTGAGATCTTAGATATTATTATGTAAAAAATGTTTAACAGCAAAATTAATTTTTTCGGTGATCCACAAAAGTTGTTTATCGAGACCGAACGATACTCGTAATAAGGGCCATCACATTCATTTTTTAAGTATCTTTTGTTTGTCACTTCACATGAGAACATAACAAGGAACCTATTCTTTTGAGTCAAATTCAGTGCCTTTAAAAATATGATTGAATCCAAAATTTCAACTTTTAAATTATTTATTAGTCGTGCAGCTTATTTTTCATAGGTTAGTATAAAATTTGAAAATATTCTCCCATTATTTCTACAAATTCAAATACATTTGCAATAAGAAATGTTTATTGCAAAAATTGTCCAAAAGATTACTTAATTTCTAAAAGGTGTCCAAAACCCATTATTTCTGAAAAGAAGTGGGATTTTGTCCAGGGATTCAAAAAGGTGTCAAAATGACACTTAAGTGTCCTCAATCTAATTCTGTGATGATTGTATATTCGATTTGAGTCAAAAAGGAGGTGAACAATCAAAAAATCCAATCGAAAATGGCATAAGTAAAGGACTCTGTAGACGATCGAATATGCTGCGACTTTCGAGTACCTACTACATATATTCGAATTTGTTTTACTTTTCTGCGGGATAACTCGAGTAGGTAAGAACTACATAGCAAGTTATACATTCGTAATAAATCCAGATTTTGATCCGACTTGTCAGTTCAATAATAGGGAGGATAAAAACGTGGGTCTCACAATTCTGTCCGTATACCGAGCTGACGACTACAGCCTAAACGGCTGGGCCGACTTTCTTAAAACTTGTTGTTGAATCTGCCCATCTTATTGTTGAATCATACCATTTTTTTTAGCAAATCTAATTTTTCTCAAAAATGGTTCCATAACTATTTTTAAAAAATTCAATAAATTTCTTTCAGTAAAGTTTATCTTTTGATGAGAAACCATTTTTCGAAAAATGGTTATTAATTGTAATTAAAATCAAATAAAATGAACCTAGATTTTTCAAATAAGAAAATTACTTTTTGGAAAATGTACTTTTTATTTAATTTTAAGTCAAAAAAGTATCTAACCACTGCAAAACTGTGAAAAAAGCCAACGGCAATGATATATAAATATATAAATCTGCATAACACTGTAATATGCAATCAAAATTTGAGAAGAAACAAAAGATTTACCAAGAGACCACAAAAAATCGTAGTTTTTTTAAACGGTGAAGGCTGAAATAATCTCTACAAAGTCTTTAAAAAATATTCTTAAGTGTGATTTTTTAGAGGTATATAACTTTAAGTTGGCAACACTATTTTAAATGACAGCCGTTCTATCAGCTGTCAAGTGATTTATTTTAACAACATGAATAGACTGACGCCTGAAGAACGCTTCCAATTATACAAATCTATCCATACAAATTAAGACCCCAAAAGAAATAAGAAAAAAAGAAATTTTTTTCTTTTGTTATTTCTCGCAAATAACGCAATAACGGCACTGTAATAAAATTATTTGCGCACGAATTTCAAAATAAGAAACATAAAACTATTAACTGTTTATTGTTTAAACTCAATACGTCTGCTCTTCACAAAGATACAGTTCTTCAAAAAACAGTAACAAAAATTAGATGAAAAAAGTCTTGTTCCTTTAATTTTTTTGACTATTGAGCTTTTTTCAAAATTTTGCCACACATTACTATTAAAACTTTTTAAGAGCTTCTGGCATAGTCAAAATTATTCAAATAAGCATTTTTTTAAGAAAATTGAGAATCATAAATGGTTCTCTGGGAGGTATATAACAGTAATAAGCATTTTTTTGCAAAATTATTTCCCACCAAAAATTTGCCTTCATAAAATGTATTTTTTTTATTTTTATAAGAAAAGTTGGGGTTTGGGTCAAAATTCTTTTTGCTAATTTCTGCTTTTCAAAATCCTGCTTTCAAAAATCTACTTTCAAAATTCAGTTTTTTTTAAATTCTGCATGTCAGAATTCTGGTTTACAAAGTTCTGCCAGTAAAAAGTGCGCGCTTTTTAACATTTTCCAAACGTTCTTTTTATTATTGGCAGAATTTCGAAGATCAATTTTCTTATAGGAAAATTTCTTTTATTTAGTGAAAAGTGGTGTAGCTGATTTTTTTTAGATTCTCCTGTGTTTTACTTACATTAATTCGTCAAAATCCGTCTAAGATTACATTGTAAATTCTTAATTCCTAAGTTTTTCAAAAATATTACCTACTTCAATTTCCTATGTTCCCACCAAAACGAAATTCGATTTTTGATATTTTTAATTGATGGAACAAGATTTCATGAAAATTTCATTAAAATCTCAATGAAATCTCCAGACTTCAACAAAACCTTACCTTAGGGAAATCCTGGCCCACCATTTTGAAATCTCAAAAATTTTGCTGAATTTTGAAACTAGAATTTCGACCCGCTCCCGAAAAGTTGTGGAGTCGTTTTGAGAAAACAGAAGAATAAGATGTTTATAGGATGAAGCCCAAAAAACATCAGATGGAAAGACAGTCCGAATTTCGAGGCCCGCTTTTTTCGTGTTCACTTAGAATCGCAATATCATGTTTGGTCAAAATATGAATTGCAAACTATGCCATAGTTTTTTCAGAGTTAAAAGGAAAGTTCAATTTCAATTGCTTGTAAATGTTTGATTACTTTTAAATATAATTGAAGAAATTCAATTACTAATCACATGTAATTAAAAAGTGTCAATTACTTGTAATTCAATTACATTAATGTAATTGAAAACAAAAGGTATCATCGAAAAATTTGTAATAATTATTTTTTCCTGTAATAATTACGTAAAATGTAATTAATTACTTGTTATTGTCAATTACATTTTCCGTGATATTACACAAATAGTCCCCTTCTAGTGTTCAATCTCTGTATGTGTGTTGTTTTAAACTTATTAAGATATATTTTATTTACTTTGATCAGGTTTTTTATTTACTGTCGTCTTTTAATAAAATATAATTAAATTTATAGTTATAATATGGATAAACTGCTCGTAGCTTCTTTGTTTTTAATAGTTCAGCAGATAGAACACATGTTCTTACTTACGAGTATATTATTACTTTTAAATGTTTAAATAATACACACATGTAATTTATTACATACCATCCAAGTAATCAATTACCTTAAATGTAATGAACACAGTGCTTTGCTTCAATTACTTCCAAAAACCCATTACTATTTTCAATTTCATGTAATTTGTGTAGATAAATTTTTTCAATTACAATTACAGGTAATGGAAATGTATGTTTTTCAATTACAAACATGTATATATGTAGTTGAAAAAAGTTCAATTACTAATTTCATGCAATTGAAATGGAAGTTTAAATTAATTACAAAAAGTAATCATTATATTCCAACTCAGGTTGTTATAAGTCGCAACTAAGAATTGCTTAAAGCTCAAAATTAAATAAAAACAAGTTAGAAAACAAACTAGCATACATTCTTAGGTCCGTTTTATTTTTTTTAAGATTTTACGTGATTAAGTACTAGAAGGTTGTACTTCCATTTTTCAATACTATTGTCATTAATTTTTTGAAAAAAAATGTCTTACTTATTTTGCTAACTTCATCGAGAGTTTTTATACTTGGATTTAAAAAATTATTAAAAGTTCAACACATCATCTAATACCAGAGATGTCAGAAACCACAATAATAAATAAATGATTTAAAAAAATTGAAATATAGTTTCTGTGAGTGAGATTAATACCATTTTGTTTTTAAATAAAAAAAACTTTTAATTAAAATTAATTAATTTTTATGGATTTATTTCATTTTTAATTTTGCTTATTAATAATTTAATTGAAATAATAAAGCTCTCTTTCTTTAAAAGAATCAATTAACAGATGTACATACATTATGAACCTTTGCACAATTAATTAAACCAAATATAAATAATCGTATGCGAACTTGAAATACGATTAAAAGCAGAATAAAAACAAGCTATTTATCTTTTATGCAGTTAATAATAAATTAAATCTTAAATCATTTGTCTTTATCAATCATTTTGTTGAAAGAATTCTTCTTTTTTTTGTTCAAATAAGAAATTAATGTATTAAGAGATTATTAACATATAGAATATTGGATTGAACTGAACCTATGCATATATAATTATGTTATTCATCTTCGTTGTTTCCACCCACATTTATCTATGACAGCTGTATATAAATCAAAAGAATACTATTCCGAAATAATAATACTAAGGTAAGTACTATGGTTATTGACTTTTTTTTAATTAATTATATTTATCGGATATAACAAATCAACGCACTTTAACAACAACAAAATTCCAAAGAATGATGTTGCCCCATTAACAGGTCCTATGGTTTCTCCTTCGCAAAGTAAAAATAAATAAACTAAGTGGCATGACAGCTTGTGGAAAATCAGCTCAGGGCCTAGTGAATTACAGCTCTCAACTACTATGTGAGTATTTTCAGTAGGAATGCAGGGGACCTATAATTTTTTTACGAAGTAAGTACGAAAGGCGAATGAAAAGCTCTTTATATCAGCACCTTTGCGGATCTTATCGTTTATTTGAAGTTTGGGATTAGATTTCGTTTTCGAACTCAATGCAAACAAAAACGTCTGCCAAAAGTCTATTGAAATTTTCAACAGGACACTTATTTATCCCAATCAGATTTTCTGCTTTATTTTGACTAGAACAGTTGTCATACTAGCTGCACTGATTGTGACAACCTACTTTTATTATAAGTGGTTCAAATTTAACAGGCCTGTAAGCTTTGGTACAAGTCAAGTACCCAGAACCTTATTCATGTACTTGTAGTTGAAAAAAACAAGTACTTTGTTCTTGGTACTTGAAAAACACCAAGTACAAGTACCTTGTCAAGTACTTTGTTCTAAGCACATTTTTAAGTACTTTTCAAGTAGGTATAAATGCATTTCAAGTACAAGTCCATTTAAAGTATTTTACAAGTACAAGTCCATTTCATGGACTTTTCAAGTTCAAGTCCATTTCAAGTACTTTTGAAGTACAAGTCCAATTCAAATACTTTTCAAGTACAAGTCCATTTCAAGTACTTTTCAAGCACAAGTCCATTGCCAGTACTTTTCAAATACAAGTCCATTTCAAGTACTTTTCAAGTACAAGTTCCTTTCAAGTACAAGTACGTTGAATAGTCTGGTTGAGTTATCAAATAATGACTAGTTGAACGTAGAAACACAAATCACACCGGCTGATGGTGTCTCATTGTCTTCAAGTCATTTCGCTAAAGTTTCATAATGGTCGTATTTTCAACGAATTGTACTTGTAAAGTACTTGAAATTGATTTGTACTTGAAATGGACTTTTACTTGAAAAAAAAACATAAAATGGACTTGTACTTGAAAATGTGCTGGGCAGTATTAAATTGCCAAGTACAAAGTACTTGTACTTGGTATTTTTCAAGTACCAAGTGAATAATACTTGTTTTTTTCAAGTACAAGGTACTGGGTACTTATAAAGTACCTAAGTAGGTACAAATCTACATAAGTACCTTACAGCTTTGATATTTAATATTCCTTAAAAGCTGTAGGTTAGGTATATTGGTGATTCCAATTCACTGTTTAAAGTACCACCAATTTATCAAAAACAAAGGTGCAAGGTATTAAAACGCAAACATAAAAGCTTTTAAATTTCGTTTTCTTATTTCTCAATCTTTGTTTTCACAGGTTTATCTCTATGGATTAACATCACTTCCTCCATTTTGTTGGGCATGAGATTGTTGTTCTAATTTATTAAACTAAAAAGCAAACTTTTCCCAAGCTTCAAGCACTTACTCGTATTTACGAAAAAATTATCAACTTTACAAACAAGAAATACAAATATTTATTAAATACTGTACCCGCATAGACTCAACTTTAAGGGCACAATTTTTAATTCATCGTGCAAACTTCTTTGCTACTGTGTTTGTGTATGGCAGAGAACAGTTCAGTTGAAAAGTATCCAATTCTGCACTTTCCAATGAAGGAATATTAATTTAATGCAAATCGCTTTGTGAAACAAAAACCAACTTCCAACCAACTTAAGAATAAAGACATGGGGTGTGGGGATCTGGGTGGTAGTGGTAGGAGTAGTAGCGTATAGCGTGTCAACGGAGAGGAGGAAGAAAATTAAAAAAAATATTTCCACAAACAAAAGCAGAGTTAAAAGTTTTCCTCTTTTTATTTTTGTTATTTTTTTTTATTTTTTATTTGTATTCTTTTGCCATTTCCTTTTGGGAGAAATAAAGTCCTTCGGCTGTATCCGTTATGGAGTCAGGCAACAACTATAAGCGTCAAGCAAAGTACTTGTAGCATTTTAGGCACTTGCCACGGAACAAGTGAGGTCTTGAAACAACACACAACGATTCGTGGCCAACCGAGAGGAGGCAAACGGAGAAGAAAATAAAAAAAAATGTTTAAAAAAAAAAATTATTCTTGTGTCTCAATTGATTTTTGCTTTTCCGTTGGCAAAATGCCGCGTCACAGCCGTTTCTACTATGACGTGCTTTTCAACAGCGGATTTACCAAGCTTTCTATAGCTTTTCAGGGCGGCAGGTTTCTCTATAGCTTTTCAGGGCGGCAGGTTTCTGTAAGGAAGAAAATTAATTATTTTCACCGGAAAATTCTTTAGATTTCAAGTCCAATGACGAAGGTGCTACCAGCACACCACAAACAGTGGTCTTTTTGTTTAATTTTGGCGGCAAAAATAAATATCTACTCTTATTCGATTTTTTTAGAAAAATAATTAAAGTTTTGGAAATTTATTAGTACTAGTTTAGTTACTATTATATTTTTATTTTTTTTTTAAGTTGTACATAGGTACAATATATAAAGTAAGTTTTGGATTAGGGCAGACAAAAATTCACGATAACAATAAAACATAACATTCCGAAGATAGAGAATACAAAAAAGTCAGTTCCAGCACAATTCTGAGTGTCTGTCCATCTGTACCTCGACCTACAACCTAAACCACTGAAGCAATTTTCTTTAAATTAAGAATTTATGTATAAGGTTTATTTGGAAATTTCTTCAAAAAAATCAGTGAATTATTGTAGGCATGGTCTGCTTTTAAGTAATTTTATGTTTACCAAAACTTTAATAACACAGTACCTACCTAACATAAAATGTCATTTAAAAAGGAATTAAGACATTCATGGGTTCTTATTGTAAAACTCGATAAATGGGTCATTTAAAATGGTAAAAAAGTTCTTTTAAATAAGAGAGTACATTTTAAAGGCGGAGGGGGTGCCATAGCTCCCATTTTGGGGTTTTTTGCATATAACTCGGAAACGAAGCAAAATTTTAAGATAATGTTCAAAAGCTTTTTTGTAGACAATAAAATTTACCATCGAAATAGATAATTCAATAATGCTTTACAAATTTTTTAATTACCAACATTAAAAAAAAAAGACTGCAAAAATATCTAAAAAAAATCACACTTTTTGTTTTCTGTACTCATTAGCCAATATCTTTTTTACCTACAGAGATAGGTACAGGCATTGCTCCATATAAAAGTAAGAACAAAATATAAAAGAGACATTTCAATTTTGTTGTTTAAGAGTTGCCATCTAGTTTAATTGTTCAAAATTTAAAATATTTACCAAAATCATCAAACTTGCTCTTACAAACCCGGTTTTTAAACGTAGCTTAGTTTACCTTCTTGGACATGAAAAAAGTAGTGCCAAAACTGGAATTTCTTATCACGCCTCCTTTAAAAACTTTAAGCTTCGAGCTCACTATCGATCAAAAAACTCGTCTGGCTTTATTATTTTATTCATGCCCACGAAGGTATAAGTAGCTAACATTATGTTCAAAAACCGGCAATTTTGATTGATTTTAGCAATTATTTTAATTTTTAAAAAAATTAGATTGAAACCGTTAAACAGCTACAAGAATGCAATTTCTTTGTTATTTTTGACTTTAAAGATCAAGAATAAAACATACACCCAGTTTGAAGTTATCACCTAACAAGTTTCTCAAATATAGCCATAAATGCCATTTATTTTAGATACTTTTAAATCTTAAAATCAGCTCAGTTTGAGCGGCTGTTTCTCGTCGATTTTTTTGCAAATTTTTTTCTGAATATGTCATTTTAAATATGATTATGATCAACAACTTGGAAACAGCGTTCAACATTTGACACAAGAAAAGTTTGAACAAGTCAAGATTAAGTCCGGACTCTCTTCGAAAATAGATAAGTATGAAATTAAGATCTTTTTTTCTTTCGCACTCTCTTAACATTGAAATCTGAAATGGATATGAAGCCCCAGAATATAAGATTTCCTTCCTGAAACATTGAATATTCTCAAAAATTTTTAAATATTGATAAAATTATCTAAATATTTCTAATTTTTTTCGAGCTTACAACAACAATAAAAGTTTGCACTCTTTAAAACTTCATATCTTTATTTCTGAGTTAAATTTTTTAACTCTTAGTTTTAAAACATTCTTCGAAAATAAAAGTAAAAATATATTTCTTAATAAAATAAAGAAGTATCTATGCAAAAATAATGTTAATAAGACCCTGTTTTGCATTTTTCTTATGGAAAATACATTGAACGTCAAATGGGAAAAAAATATTTCACAAGTAGAGGTGGAAAGCAACGGTGTCAATAGGCAAATAAGTAAACAAAATGTGATCTTTCATATATTTTTACAAAGATTTTTTTTAAATTGGGTAACTAAAAGCTTTTTATTTTTTTTTTTTATTTATTCTTTTCCCAAGGTAAATTTAATTGTCTACAAAAAAGATTTTCAACATTAACTCGAAATTTTGCTTGGTTTTCAAGTTATATGCAAATCAACGAAAAGGTGCCTTTGGACCCCTCTAAAATGCACCCTGTTATTTAATAGCGCTCCACGGTCTACCCATCTTCAATGACCCATTTATATTGATTTTTAAAATTAAAACCCGTGAAAGTCTTAGTTCCTTAGTGTCCTGTTTTTAGGACATAATCAATGGCCTAATTAACCATTGAACTGATTTTCATCAACATTTTTAATAAGAAGATTCTCTTAAAACGTTTAAAAATATTTCACGTCATAATTTTGAAAAAAAAATTATTTTGAATTTTTTTTAAAAATACTTTCAAAATTTGTTTATTAAATTTATTAAACTTATATAAAAAGTTGACAGGTCAGTTTGAATTTATTTTTTTAATTAAGGATTTCAAAACTTGAACCTCATTCTACTTGTATGCAATAAAAACAATAACTTTTGTGAAAAGTTTGAAATAAATCACAGTAAGAGAAACATTTTTAACAAGTGCGCCCCCTTATATTGCATGGGATTTTTCAAAGAGGAGGGTGGAAAATTGAAGGAAACTTTTTTTTTGGAAATTTCCCTTAATTGAGGTGCCAATAACCAATAACCACGCGAGACCTTGAAAAACCTTAAGCCTTGATTACAAGTCATCTAAGGCTGCCCAATTTCTAGGACTAGTTGACCTTTTCCGACCAATTATATTGCATTTTCTTTTTCAAATTTCCCATATATAAGGTGCCAAAGGTCCAGAGTCCATTGAACAAGATCCTAGATTGCTATAAAGGGCAAATAAAATGCAAATCTCGTCAAGGTCCCGTTTGCAAACGTCTGAAAAATCCTTTAAAAAACCTTGCGATCGATTAAAAAATTAAATTCCCTTTTGAATTTTCACGGGAGAACGAAAGGGTCTCCGAACTTTACGAGTACCAAGCTCAGTGAGGCCGGAATAAGCATGTATAACAGCAATATTATTTATCAATAGGATTACCCCCATGTAATCGTAATAAGCAGACCAACAGAGTGCCCAAACTAAGCAACAATATCGCCAGTGTTTTTAGACAACAGTACCTTGGGCAAACAATTCCCCTTTAGTCTATTTCTAGTAAGGTTTCCTTACAGGTCTATGCCAATAAGCTGCAATGAACTCATGCCACCCTCAAGTCATCATAACCTGTGCTCAGATCGCCGCTGATACACCGGTTAATTGCGCCTCACTTAATTGAATTTCCAACTTTATTGTTTTTAAAAAACTGCACATAACAAATGCAAAGCATGTAAATGTTTCGCATAATTGAACTCCCCGGTTATTTGACCAAAAAATAAGACTAAATGGCCAGTGCAATTAAGGTGGGAACACTGTATATGTATGTGGCAGAGTCATCAATTGGATCTCACAACATACACCTGACGCTCTAGCTATCAGAAAACCCTTTATGTTTGATTTCACTGCATTTTTACTGCTGGCACACTATGCGAATGAAGGCGCTGGCTGTGATCACAGATCCACCTGTGGTGTCTTTTCTTTTTGGAATGGATTTCCCCGCATCTCGCACTTCGCTTTATTCGCGCAAGGATACTCGCTTTTCATTTGTGGCAAAAGTTTTGAGTTGCAAAAGAAAAATACGTTGTCGTCATCGTCGTCATATCTATAAGTGTACATGATG
Source organism: Dasysyrphus albostriatus (assembly GCA_946251815.1). NCBI lineage: Eukaryota > Metazoa > Arthropoda > Insecta > Diptera > Syrphidae > Dasysyrphus > Dasysyrphus albostriatus. The sequence continues at coordinate 66,595,944 of OX276336.1, read as the reverse complement.
CACTCTGGCAGTCATTTGATCGTCATTCTGTGAATCTCTGATTCAATCTCTATACAGGAAGCTATATCTATGGTAAAATTGACTTAACGCGATTGGGCGGTAGGCGGAAGGACGACAACAACGCTACGCGACGCGACGAACGTTGGGGACATCCAGCATAACATAACATATATCTCTTGCTCTTCCCGGGCATGTAGGTGTGCTATTAAAGTCTCTTATCTTGTTCGCAAGGTATATTACAAGGCAACAACCCCACTTTAAAAATAATAATTTAAATTAACCCCGGGACATACTATCGCATCCGTCGTCGTTCTCGTCCTCTCATCGTATATAGTCGTTGTTGTTTTGCCTTTTCTTCCATATAGTATTCAGGGGCCTGTGAAGGTATGTGCCTTCGTTTTGAGAGCTGTCCTCTAACTCCCAGTTGCAAAGCCGGTGGCATGCATACTGTGGGACATGTTGTTCTGTGCCTTGCTTGGCCTGGAGTCGTCGTCGTCATCGTCGTCGTCGTGGAGTTATAAAGAGTTGTTCGTTTTTTGGGGGAGAGATGGGTGGCTAACAAGGGGTTGTAATTTGGAATCATTAGATTTTCCTCAGCAGTCACCTCGCCTGGGCGTATGGGTATGTGCTTTAGCATGTAAGAGAATGTAGAGATTACATTCACAAATCATTAACAGACATTATTGTTGTGTTATTTCATTTAGATACTGTTACCTACAAGCCCTAAGCAACAACTGTTCCAAGTCCGGCCCAGACAAGGTTAATAATATTATAAGATTTTTGTGGTATCATGTAACTCGGATTTGGATTCGGAAGGGCAGATAGAAAGGTTGGAATCATTTTACTTGTACAATCTTTTTAACGCACAACTGAATTCAGGGCAATATGTAAAGCGCAAAGAGTTTAAGAGTTGGTATACCTTTAGTTGCTTATAACGAGAACTAGAAAGTTGACAGTATGCATAGGTATAAGTATACCATACACATATCTAGCATTCCCTTACAATTAAATTGCAATTTTCTGTTTCTATACCCCCTGATGGAGTTTCGTAAACCATAAGACATATATGTTGGTACACGTTTTTTTGATGTTCTCTCATGCTGACAGCAGAATGGAAAGTATGTGGAAATATTAAAAGGCAAAGCACAAAATAAAAATGTTTGCATATAATTTGATTTTGTTAACAAAAAAACAAAAAGGGAATCCAACATCAACATCATCCAAACATAATAAATATATTCAGGGAGCAAACTCAAAGAAATGAGAAAACGTCACATATTTTATTCGGTTCTGTCATTTATGCTGGCTTTGTTTTTGAGTTTGTGACAGATTAAAGGTAAGAGTTATGATACATACGAGTACAAGTTAGAGTATACCTTAAGGTTTTATAAGTCCCAAGAAATTTAAAAATATTGTCTTCTTTTTTGTATTTAAATCACTTCCTTGTTATAAGCGCCAGCAGCTAGCTGCGAGAACTTCAAGCATTGATATCTTCGGTTGTGTTTTTCTCAGAAAATTCTATGGATATCTCGAAGCCCCGAGAAAAGTCTTTAATAAAAGTACTATATATATAAAATATGAGTTCTTCAGAAAAACCATCAATTATGCTGTTAGAAAAATTAAATTGAATTTCTGAATGGGAATTCTTGGAAAATCAATTTTCTGTAAAAGCAAAATCAAAGAGGCAACTCTAAACAAAAAGTACTAAATTGGTGTATTGATACAGAAAATAGAGAGAACCAACAACAGTCCTTTGCCATAATTTAATTATCTACAAATTAAATGACTTGATTATTTACTTTAAAAGGACAAGAGTCATGGAGCATATTAAAACATATGTACATATGTACATACTTATATTGAAATTTGGTTGAATACCCACATATTGCTTCGAATAGCTCTTTTCAGGACACTGAGTTGTTTGATATGAATAATCAATGGAATGTCGCCACTTTCTAGCTTTGAAGAAGGAGAACACTTGTGGCTATAATTAGTTCCTTTATAGTACTATGTAATTTCAGTCCCGGATCTTTGGGAAAGGAGCAAACCGGGGTCCGGTGGCAGCTTATTTGGGTACCAAATCCATGAGTCTAAATAATAAATTGCGTCACGGATGAATTGTTATAATTTGTTATAATGACCAGAGAACAAATTCAAAAAATGCTTAGTTCAAATTCGCCTACTACCACGCCTTCTTTTCTTACTCCTTTGTTTCTCGGAAACGCCTTAAATAATTGAAATTTTCAGAGTTTTTATTATAGACGAGCAAAAATTGTCAATCTGTTTTGGTATAATCCGCCCACTTTTTTTATCCCATGATTTCTCAGAAACTTGATTTGTATAAAATTTTGAAAGTTTGTTCATAGGTACTAGATATAGAAAAATTTATGGAGTGATTTTGGTGTGGTGAAGCCCACTGAGTGCTATGTTTCTTTTGTATGTACAAACATATGCATATAAGTTAGAGTAAACTTAAAAAATTTCGTCTTAATCGTTCAAGCCCTTTCTGAGAAACAAAGATATAAAAAGTGGACATGGCAGAGGTGAATTTCACTGAAAGATTTTTTAAATATTCATCCAATATTAGTTTCACCCGTTTGTTTCCCAAGAAATAAATATTTTTAAAAAGAGGGCGTGACAGTGGCCGGATTTAAATAATCTTTTTTTTAAATTTCTCGTTCATAAGAATGAACTCTGAAAGTTTTTTTTTTCCACATCGTAGTTAGTGTTTCCGAGAAACAAAGATATAAGACAAATGGGCGTGACAGTGGGCGGATTTTTTAAAATTATTTATCAATTTTTTCTTCGTCAAATAACAAACAAACTCTGAAAAATTTTATGAAAATCGTTGGAGACTTTTCCGAGGAACATTCGAATAAGAAACGTAAGAATAAGTGCGCATTTTATTTTTTACAATATTTTTTAATTTTTCCTCTGGGCATTTTAACAAATTACGAAAATGTCATTCATATCGGTGCACCCATTTCTTAATAAAACAAGATTAGTAGGCGTGGCACCAGACTTACAAGGCGCAGGAGGTTACCAACTTTGATTTAAGATTTGTAGACTTACAAAATTTCAGCATGCCGCTATTTTTTTCCATTAGCAAATTTTAATTTTACTGTTTTAAAAACTAACTCAAAACTTTTGCTAATATAAAAAATGGGATCACAATTTTAAGTATTTATCATTTAGTACAGGTAAAATAAGATAAATAAAACAGCAAAAAATAGTACAATTATGAAACATAGTGAAAACGTTTTATGCACCATGAGAATGAAGAATCAAAAGAGTCTATAAAAATGTTTCATATTTCCATAAACTACAATTTCGAGATCACCTGATATGACAGTCTCTTTCTTCTTTCTGTACGGCTATCTAGAGAACAGACAGCATGCAATTCAATTTGTTTCAATTGTTTTTTAATAAAGGTTTACTGCCAACAAGTAAAATGAGGCCTTAAGTTTAACAAATTCCATCAAAATTTGGATAGACACAAAAGTTTACTTAAAGTCGAGAAAGATCGAAACTTAAATAAAGGAACTTGAGGTACATTCACAAAAAATTACAGGCCTGAACAAATTACTATACAAACTTACTCTATTCATTTTTGATTTTGCGATTTTGCCTACATTTTTTTATTCATCGCTCGTTTTTCTTTATTGAAAAAATTCTCCAAAAATAGTCCTGGAAAATGTTTTTCCAATAGTTCTTGATTTTTTTCCTTTCTAAGCTTTTCTTCAATCACTATTTTCCCTCATTGAGAAATGGAATTTATGCTGCAAAAACCAATTATTCTTCCCTGCGTTCCGAATTCCATAAAATCTACATCTCCTGCAGCATTATGCACGCATTAAGCTATGCACAGGTGTTATAAAATTGAATTGTAATATTTTTCGTATATAAATAGTTTTTACGTATATAAATTATAACCTTTTGTTTTCAGATGATTTTAAGATCTTAAAGATCTGACCCGACCATTAGCGCACAATGTGAAAATTTTTAATTAAGTTACTAAAAATAATTTGGGGAAAAAAAGCATGTCACGGCTCACGGATATCCTTCGTTGAATGAACCTAATAAAAGCACTTTGTAAGTTTGACGCTTTTGCTCACTGTAAATTATTATAAGGTATCAATAAATACTACTGAACTCCAACATGATTTATTAATTTTTAATTTTATCGTGACAGATTGCCACAGTGTCAAAAATATTTTATTTCAACCGCTCGTTAAGGTTAGACGCATACATTTTTGTTTTTTTCAAATTTATAGTTTCTATTTCCATATTTTATTATTTGATTTGATTTCTTTTTGTTCTTACTTTAGCTTGTTTCTTTTGTTCAGCTTGTTATAGAAACAAAGCATGCTCTTGTTCAGCCAACGAAAATCTTTTATTTATGTTTTGATATTGCTTCTTTTTATATGATGCTTCAATGTTTCCGTTAAAATTAATAAAAATTATTGTTGTTTTTTTTTTTTACAAATTTTTTAATGATTTACGGTAATTAAGATGAATTTCAGGGCAGTCATTTCGGCTTTTTATCATTTGTTTTTATATTTATAAATGACTTACTTTTGATAATTTTACAAATCTGAGGTTACAATTTAACTAAGTTGACAAAATTGAGATATACAAAAAATTAAAATTATCCACTAACTTTTTGTTTTACAAGAAAACATTTTTATGAATAGGTTGATCGGGTGTTGTAAAAGTCTTCTTTTTACAATATTGACAAGTTTTAAACCACATTAAAAGACAATATTTACTCATAGATGTTTTCGTTTAAATTATTAAGTATTCTAAAAAGACCTTACATAAATGCGATAATCTGCATTTCATCATTAAAAAAAGATAAGAGTATTTAAGATACATAAGAAAAAATTTCTTTGAGTTTTATGAGGATCTTCACGGACGTTGTTTAGATGCTTCTTTTGGTATTTTATTTGTGAGGAAAATTTTAAATCAGGAAGTTGATTTTTTTTTTCGACAATATAGTGAGATAACAAGCAGTACAGAGAATATTTTTGGGTCTTTCGTACATTTTAATCATCTCTATAGGTAGCCATAAAATAAAGAGAAAGCGAACGGTATTCGGCGTAAATGTAAATTGAGATAAGTTCTACCTGAAGGACCTGAAAATTGTAAACGAATATCTAGAAAACGGACTTTTTAAGCAGGGAAATGAATCTTCAATTTTCAAAGAAATAGTTGCTCGGTACAACAAGGACACCTGCGAAGTAAGCAGGACAACTTGCATCCACGCAAATGGGACCTTGACAGGAATTTGCAGCTTTTGTTTGCATTTATTTTAAATTTCTTTTCCCGATTTTGCAGTTCGCCAAATAAGGGTGTAATGGGAATAATCCCGGGGGCTTACACAAAAGGAGGGGGCCCCAGGGCTCTTCCACCCCCTAAATAAGTAAGTAAATTTAGTGGTGCAACAGCTAGTGGAGAACCAGGGTCTAGTGACATACAACTCTCTACCATTCCCGTGTGCGTGTTTTTGGCAAGAAAGGCAGGGATCTACTATTTTTAACCTAGTCCGAACGGCTAGATGAGAAGCATTTTATTTATGACAGGTATATTCTTGGAGGATTTGTCAGTTCCTTGCAAGAGGCAATACCCTGGAAAAAAACATTTCTATTTTTAGGTGGCAGTGGCTGGGAATAACCCAGACCTTCGGCACGAAAGTCCAATGCACTTACGATTATGCCGCGTGGTACTACTTGCCCTCCGCCCCTAATCAAAATGTATTTCATACATTCGGTAATATATTTTCTTTTGAAATCATTTTAAAGCTAAATTTCAGAACCAAAACAATATTTTGAATGAAAGAATGAAAAAAATTTAAGTCGAGACCCACCATCTTTTCATAATTCAAAGTCACCATAAGTCGCATAAGTCGCTAAGAACTTATAATTGCGATATCGGAATTGACGATCCCGAAAAAACTGACACAGCTATGCCGCATAATGTTACAATATACGCGGTGAAACATGCAAATGGGTAACAGCGCATTTGAGCTATTCTAGATGTGAACAGGGTTCAGACATGAAGATGTGCTATCATGTGATTTCTTCAACCTAATTCTAGAGCAGATAGAGCGCAACAGTGGCGGTGCTGGACTATAAGTAAAAAAGGGGTAATAGATACTGGGCACTTTCGCCAGAAAATTATTTCGGCGGATATTTGGTCCTATATCCGAAGAAGTTGGAATGGAGGAGAAGATTCAATCGTGAATTGTACGAGCTGTACCAAGATGAAGATGTAGTCCAAAGAGCCAAAACACGTCGACTACACTGGCTCGGCCACATTAGCGAATAGACAACAACACTTCAGCCAAGAAAATCTTCAAATCCCAGCTCCAAGGTTCGAGACGACAACGAAGACCGAACATCCGCTAGCCTGCGGGGGGCCGCAAATGATGGAAGGCCGCAATATCTCAGGCAGAGACCCTCCATGGAGCCGGATAAGTAAGTAAGTAAATAAGGAATTTAAAAAAAAATTCATACTGGCCTGTATCATACGATCTAATAACTGCTCAGGTTTTGAAAGAAATGCCTACAATAGCCTTCAAAAAACTCCAATTTACAATAAATGCATGCCTTAAACTAAGATATGTGCCACATCATTGGAAAATTGCAGAAGTCATTGTTATACCTAAATAAGGTAAGTCACCAACAGATATAACATCTTACAGACCTATTTCGCTTATACCAATCATGGCAAAAGTTTTCGAAAAACTGCTTCTGAAAAGACTAAGCAAAATAATAGAAGAAAGAAGACTAATTCCGAGCCATCAGTTTGGATTTAGAAATAAACATTCCACGATAGACCAAGTGCATCGGATTACGGATGTTGTGGAAAAGGCACTTGAAGAAAAACAAGTATGCTCGTCTATATTCTTAGATGTTGCTCAAGCCTTTGACAAGGTTTAGCACTTGGGACTTGAGTACAAACTGCAAAGGGATCTTCCCAGGCAGTACTATGAAATACTGAAATCATACGTTACGAACCGACTCTTTAGAGTACAGTACGACTTAAATTACTCGGAACAAAAGAAAATTGAAGCCGGTGTACAACAAAGAAGTGTCCTAGGACCAATCCTGTATCTGTTATATAAAAGGGATACTCCAGTAGACATCAACGCTATCATGGCCACCTTTGCTGATGATACTACAATATTGGTGCCAGATATATCCGTTACGAAGGCTACACAAAAACTATAAAATGCAGTCGATAAAGTCAGTGATTGGACGCAAAAATGGCGAATCAAACTAAGTGAATCAAAATCGACGCATATAAACTTTACAAACAAAAAAATAAACAATGTTCCAATTCTTATAAACAGCAGTACCTTACTCCAATACTGCCAAATACCTTGGAATGACTTTGGATGCAAAGCTTAAATGGAAAGAGCACATCAAAAAGAAAAAAGACGAACTAAACTTGAAGTACAGAAAAATGTACTGGTTACTAGGAAAGAACTCTGACCTATCTATCCAGAACAAGCTAATGTTATATAAGCAAGTACTGAAACCCGTTTGGACATATGGTATCCAACTATGGGGCTGTACAAAGAAAACAAATGCTGAACCCATCCAAAAATTCCAAAGCAAGGTCCTTCGCGGAATAATAAATGCCCCTTGGTATATAAGAAATAGCGATCTACATCGTGACCTTCAAATTGAAATGGTTACTGAAGTTGTTAAAAAACACGCTGTATCACACAATCAGCGACTGCAAAGTCATACCAACTCCGAAATGGAGACCGTCTTAAATGTACGAGACAATGTTCGGAGATTAAGAAGAACCAAGCCTCGTGAGCTGATGGTCTTAAAGCTATGGAAAGTGTTACAACTTAAACTTCCCACAATGCGATTTATAAATTAAGAAAGAAAAATCATTTGTCGATCTTTCATAGATTGGTCCTGATTCACCGGTGGTCTTAGTGCGGTAAGAGTCCCACACTACTTAGTACCGATTCTTACCGAGTGTCTTTTGAAGATTTCCATCGGATAAAAAAAAAAAAACTTCACTGTGAAGTTAGCAGGTTATAATATTTTTTTTAATTTCAAAACTGTGACCTAGCCTATTCTTAAAATGTGAAAAAATTGTAATTTGGAGCTTTTGCCAGTTCCCCTAGCATGCTTGGTTCCTGAAATACCAGAGTTGATCTTTTAACTCTATATTGAAGCCAATTTTTCAAATTGAGCACTACAATTATTATTTGTCCTAGAAAATTTCACTTCGTTTCCGTTCATAAGATTGTTATTGTTAGTTCTTAGCTTGGGTCCTGAGATACACGATGTTACCTGCTAACTGATGAGCCCAACTATCATACCTGGGCGAAACGCAATGGAGTTGAGCTCATTTAAACTTTTAACTTGAATTATAAATTCGGTCACTCCACTTAAACAGAAGAATTTTCTTTTAAAATTTTCTTCATATTCAATTGTTACGTGCTAACTTCACTGTGAAGTTAGTAGGCAATACAATCAGTAGGAAAACGAAGCTACAATTAAATTAAATGCCCTTAGTAATTCTTATGAACCAAACAAACAAATTCAGTAATCAAACATGTTTAGGTATAAAAAGATTAAAAATTAAGTTTTTTTAAATTCTGCTATCTGTTCAAATATTATAAATAACGATGCAATGGGAAGTTTTCTTTCTGCGTTAATTAACTGCATCGTTAACTCCAATAACGCACATAATAATTGTAGACTTGCATAGGTTTTCTTCCGGGCTGACGCATGCCTTATTGACTATCGGAAAATATCTACAACTCTATGAAAAACAGAAAAAAAACGCATTAGGGACTCAAATATATTAACGGCTCGAAATGTCTTATTCCAAAGTAATTGCAAAGGTACCTTTATCCACAAAATATGTGCGACCCCGTGTCGTGCCGTACATTTTTTGTTGTTGTATTGTTGCATATGCTAAGAGTTTTCAACTTCTCTTTTTTAAAAGTTAAATAAATACTTAAGCAAACAATCATATTGGATGGCGCCCGGAAAAGACTTCTTATAGTACCTAAGCTTGAAGACCATCATAAGTAAAATAAATGGAAACTAAACACATCATAAATAAAAAAAAAACGAGAACCAAAATACATAACTACAGATAGAGGTACAGATGAATTGTATGGACAGATGGTTCAAATAAATCAAATAAACATAAAATGTTAACAACACCAAACATGGTATTAATGTATCTATCTATCTACCGTATGCAAGCGTTTAGATACACTTTACAAAACACTGATGAACTTTGTTATGTGTGTTTTGTTATAGATGCATTAATGTCTGTCTAAAGAAGAATCTTCTAATAAAAATTGTTATTACAGGATTGATTTCCAATCAAGTTTATAGACAATTTTAATGAAAAATAACATTTTATTAGAGTTCGATGGATAATTTTGATTTTTATGCTAAACAATTTTTGATCACTTTAAAGGGTTACGTTTTTACCCCACCCCTGAGTTGTGTTCAACAGATTGCAGAAGTCAACATTTCAATGTGGGGATAAGAAATAAGTGATGTGAAAGTTTCTAGACAACCAAAGACTAATGGCTTACATTCTCAACTACTAACTACTACTAACATGACAAGAGATATACTTGGAGCCATTTTTACTTCTTCCTCGCAATAGCTAACAGATACCTACTACTCCTTATTTTTGTGTTTGGTGGAACTGGTTAGATTTAAAAACCAGACCTCTCGGATGAAGCTTGATAAAATGGAGACGTAGAGGAGAAGGAGATATATTTTTATTTTTTGACTTTTGGTCAATAAAATAAAAAAATAATTTGGTAGCACAACAGCTCGTGGAGAATCAGGGCCTAAGGGCCTAGTGGTGACTTACAACTTTAAACCGTTCCTTTGTGCGTGTTGTTGGCAGGAATGAACCTAGATTTTCTTGCCGAGTCCGAACGAATAGATGAGAAACACTTTTTCATGACATGTATACTCTTGTAGGATTTGTCAGTTCCTCGCAAGAAGCAGTACTGAGGCTGAGAATCAAACCCAAATCTTCGCAATGACAGTTTAACGCACTAACAATTATGCCACGAGGTACTGCGTCAAACTTTTGACCAATACTTTTTTGTATTTTTTCTGTCTGAGTCTATGATAAAACACCATAGAAAAAATCTTGCGGGCACCTAAGTATCTATATGACCACAGGATCACCTATGAAAATTAGAAGGAAGTAATAAGAACCTACTTAATTAAGGACAACATTACTGCTTAGAAACTATACGCCAAAATACACTTTCCCAAATTTTTCCTTTGTGAATTTCATAAATGACTGTCTAGAAAGCAATCAATAATAAAAGTTCACATCGATAAATTTTAGTTTTTAGTCAGGCAAGCTGGATGATATTAGCTGAGAATGTAATTGACAACTCAGATGTACTCATGTCAAGAATATCAAATGAATAGAACCTATCCACAATCACTTTGCAACACATTTTGCAAGGTGCAGTTTGACTAGGGTTACCAGATTTTTCTATAGTAGCTCAACGAGACAAAACAGAGGAAAATCCCGGGATTTCAAAATCTTGCCCGGGACAAAATAAATAAAAACAAAAATTAGGAATACATAAATAAAAATAAATTCTTTTGCTCAACTAAAAGTTCTTATGAGCTTAAGGTACTCGAAAATGGGTTTTCCAAGACGAAACTGATGTGAACTGATGCAAACAAATCACAGAATTGATGCCTTTCCAAATCAACCCCAAATGTTTGAAACAACAACTGTCAAAAATATATCTTTTGTTGTTGTCTTCCCAGTGATGTCGCATCACGTCAGTATGATTTTTCTCATTTAAAGCCATGTTAACTAGTTCTGACAGGTGAAAGGGAGAGTCTTAAAATACTGTGTATTTTATTTTTGTAGGATTTTTGTTTTTATTTAAACGATAAAGTCCTAGTCAAGCAGAGCGTGATCCGATGGTCTTTGTAAATATTTACAAACAAAATTGTCTTGCTTTACCAGTAAAGTATTGACCGTCCCGTCGGACTCTGTTTGACTAGTCCTTTGGGGTGCTGAAAGCTTATTCTCTGCTCAGGTTTTTAATATTGAATTCAAACAAAATATGAAAAAAGATCTTCTGTTAAGGTGAAGTAAATGTAACTGCATGTAAATGAATTAAAAGTTCAAAAAATTAGCTCTCAAAATTAACACTAGAATAGCTTATTTTCAACTAAAATATGAAAAATTGATAGTTACAACGCTTGATGTTTCATGATGAGTTAGAAATACTTCGTGCATTGATGTCAACAAAGGTTTTTTTTATTGCTTATCGATCAAAAATCACGGAATTAACATAAGGAGAGTTCCAAACCCAGTTTTTCGTCAACTACGTTCTTCCTTGAGTTATTTCAATGAAATTGATACAGGCGATAGTTGATACAGAGTTAAGAATAAAAAAAATATTTTCAAAACAGGGTGATCCAAAAATATGTCAACATATTATTACTTCGTTAATTTAATTTCCAAAAAAGATTTGAAAAAATCGTACAATCAGTTTTATCACCTATTTGAGTATTCAACGCTATTTTTTAGAAAATAATACAGTAGATACTTGGAAGTCAAACTTTATAAATACGACTGATAGTGTTTAATTTTTTTAAAAATGTCTCCAAAGCATTTAACATTGCTTGAAAAAACAATCAAAAGTCTTAAGGCTTCCGTTCGAAATAATGAAAGATCATGAAAAATCGTAAACAGACCTTTTTTATTACTTCACTATGTCGGCATTGTCTTAATGAAGAAGATCTGGTTAAAAAAAAATGTTCTTTCTATTTTTTTCCTTTTTACTCCCAATTCTTCTATCAGTAATCTGAGCAAGTATAATTCTAATTAATTTTTATTCATTACATTGTAGTACCTACTTAAGCAACAACGAAGTTTCAATTTGCGGACAAATTTTTGAAACACCATGTTTTGAAAATATTATTTAACTTTTAATTCTGTATCAGCTATCACCTATGCCAATATCATCGAAATCACTCAAGGAACAACGAAATTGACATTATTTTTGAAACACCCTTTTGGAAATACTTTTTTCGTTTTTAATTTTGCATCACGTATTACCGGTGAAAATTTTGTTGAAATCGCTCAAAGAACAACGAAGTTTCCATTTGTTGACATGTTTTTGGAATACTCTATTTTGAAAATATTTTTTAATTTATAATTCTGTATCAGGTATCGTTTATGTCAAACTCATTTAAATCGACTTTCGAAACTTTCTCTTTTTGAAACTTCGTTTTTCGAAACTTTGTCTCTCGAAACTTTATCTTTTCGAAACTTTGTAACTTCAAAATTTTGGTTTTTCGAACCTTTACCTTTTGAAACTCTGGTGGACTCCCGCTCTAAGTACGTAAATAAATAAAAGTGTAATATCTGGCTTTGAAACATAGAATAACAGCGGAATAACTTCTCCACCAAATGCAAGCTATGATTTGGTACCTTGTCATTGGGCCGAATCTCTTTTTCTAGTGCAATACTTTCAATACATGGACTGCGCTACCAAACGACGTTGACCGCTTTTTTCTTAATCTGGAATTGAAATTTTACACACCGTTGACGAAGTTTATCTTTCACTGACTGGCGCCACACACCACACATAGCTCGTAAAACAATGGTTTAATTACGTGACTAATTTCCTGGACGTGTGATTTCTCGAAATAGAAACTTCCATTGGCCGCCGAGATTGTGCAATTTGACACCATATAATCCATACGACTTTTTCTTTGAGTATACATAGGTACTATGTCTACGCTAATGCTCTACTAAAGGTTCATACACTAAGAGAAAATATATCAGGGCTATTATTTATGAAACACAGCCTCAAATATTTTTGTACTTTTGAAGGTTTCTGTGAAATCCGCCACATAATGTAGATATTTCTTAAGTCAAACTCACAAAAGATCAATATTTGACCACCCTTTTCCTGTTTCCTACAATTTGCTTACTTAAACATTTCTTAAGACAACTACTCTCAACACCTTCTGCAAATAACCACCGCACCAAACAATTAAATTAACATATTAATATACCGTTATATGACTGGTCAAATCCACCACGTAAGTACCAATTTTTCTTACAATATCTCAAAAGGCTAACAACGAAATTTACGTCCATCACAAATCATAGTATCTCCCCTCAATTAATGTGATTGCGTGTGTGTGTGATGCTTCAAAGCTGATTCTAACTGCTGCGAAGTCATCAGTTATATAAACCGCCCTGAAAATTCTCGTTTTGTTCTTTTGTAACGGCTTCGACCTCATGCTCCTTTAACACCATACACTGATGCCAATGCCATCTAAACTCGTCCCATTTTGGGCTTGATACTTTATGTCCATTCCAAGCTATAGAAGCTACCAACTATTATTATCATTCAGCTCAAACAACCATTTCACTAACAAGATTGCTGTGCACACAGACTCAACAGATATGCTGCTCCACGCTCCCGGTTGCTGAAGGCATCAGCATCAGCTTTAGCATCAGCACAGCTTCCACTCTCCACCATATTGTCCTCTATTCACAATTTGCCATTTAATTTGCAAGTCCCTGCGAGTGCAACAAAAGCCAAAAAGGAGTAACAAATAAAACAAAAAAAAACGCAAAGAAACAACAGAAAAGATATAGGTATGAGTAAATACTTATTTATATATAGTATAAACCTACGAGATACAAGAGAACGAGTATCTAACTAAACGAAAGAAACAACAGAGCAAATAGAAAAACACAGAAATGCCAGTTTGTATAGTTGCTTCTGACTGTCGACTTTAATTAATGGTGTCTGTTCCGTGCACGTTTGCTACTGATGCTAGAAACTGCTTCTATTGCTGACACTGTGCTGTTTAGATGTATCTGAAAGTTGGAGCTGCTTCGGGCCGAGTTGAGAGCGAGACATGTTCTTCCAAGTGGAACACACACTACCACACACACACACGTACACTCATATTAAATCGAAATGAAGGAACAATTCAGATTTCGACAACTCAATTTATGAATAGAAAAGTAGGTTCTACTCGTACAAGAGTAAAAGACTCCTTCACATATTTATATATAATTCCAGGACGATATACTTACATGGCGTATTTGTAAGTAACCTGCCGTGCGTTGTCGTTGTTCCCTATATCACAATCTCAACGAACTATCTCGTAATGTATCTAGGACTAATTTGGTAAATGTCATTAAGCCATTTGCAGATTGAATTTAAATTAAGAGCAGATGTCGATGTCGATGTCGATGTCTCTGGATGGTGCTTTATTCCCATGAAGAGTATATTATACCTCAAACTCGCACATCACTGTGATTTTGAAACGTTATGAAGCGACTACATGTAGTACACCTACGTATATACACACCATATAGCACTAGCACCCCAAAAACACACCAACCCTTGTGGTCTCGTTCTCGTCTATTCAATTTCACCCACAATAAATTTAGCGAAAACTAATTTTACTTATATTATATTTTCTAAAGGGGGTTCTATGAACTACGGCAGATGTCCTATGAAGATAAAAGAGTCACAGTGCTAACCTCAACAAAAGGCCTATGTACCTAAGTAAGTATTGCCAGGTTTTTTTTTAATTTAAAAATTAACTAGGCACAGTTTTTTGTGCGAGATTTAACTTTAATTGGAGTTCACTTATTTAGCTCTTGAACTCAAATGATAGGACACTTTTTATGTTGTGACTTTTCACTAGACAATCACAATCTTGGACTAAAGCCAAGTTTTGCTTTAAGTATGGAGTTATCTCTAAATTAAACCAGATAAACCGCATTTCATTTGAACTAACCATCAATTACTATATTTAAACATTAATAAATAAATTAAATTTTGTGGCGCAAAAGCTCGTGGAGAACCAGGACCTAGTGACTTACAACTCACAACCATTCCTGTGTGCGTGTCGTGCAGGGAACCTACAATTTTTCCCGAGTCCGAACGGCTTGATGAGAAGCACTTATACATGACAAGTATACTCTTAGAGGATTTGAGGCAGTACCTCGAGAAAAACGTTTATATTCTAAGGTGGCAGCGGCTGTGAAGCGAACCCAAATTTTCGGCATGACAGTCCAACGCACTAACCGTCATACCAAGAACTACTACATATTTCAGCACGAATGCCTGATATATCTACTTAGTTAAATGAGAATTAACTCACCAAATTTGTTTCAGAACTTAACTCAAATTTAACCTCGAAACTCGAATTGCCACGCCCTAAAACTTAATAAAACTTGCACACAATGACATTTTGTCTCTGAGTTTTTGCAAAATTCAATGAGTGCGCTACTGGTCAGTCACGGTCCTATTGCACCTACCACTTATCACTAATAATTATTCAACTTATAATTTTTAACAAACTGTGAAAAGTATAAGGCTTGCTTTGAAAATCCATTCATGCAAATGGAAACGTGGCTAAGTCGTGTATAGCAGACTTTTTAGAATTTATTTAAATTAGAATTGTAAAGTACTTAAGTTTTTTTTACTCTTAAGAACTTTGTAAGTACCCAGTACCTTGTACTTGGAATTGTATTTGAAAAAAACAAGTACGATGTACTTGGTACTTGAAAAACACCTAGTACAAGTACTTTTTTCCAATTACTTGTACTTGGTACTTAAATACTGCCCAGCTCATTTTCAAGTACTTTTCAAGTACAAGTCCATTGAAAGTACTTTTCAAGTACAAGCCAATTTTAAGTACTTTTCAAAAACAATTTGTTGATTAGTCTGTTTGAGCCATCGAATAATGACGACTTTTGCGAAACTTGAGCGAGATGACGCCAAAAGACAAAGAGATGCCATTAGCCACCGTGATCAGTGTTTTTAAGTGAAAATAGTCATTATTCTAGATTACACAACGAATTGTACAGGAAAAGTACTTAAATTAGACTTGTACTTGAAAAGTTCTTGAAAATATACAAGGTAGTATTAAAGCATCAAGTACATGTTTTTGAAACAATGTGCTTGACAAAGTACTCATAATCAGTGTTTTTAAGTATCAAGTACATGGTACTTGTTTTTTTTTTTGTATGTACAAGTTCAAGTAAAAGGTACTGGGTACTGGACTGGTACTTGTACTCGACAGGTTCTTGTTCTTAAAAGCTTACAGGTCTGGTTTAAAGTGATAAGTTGAAGAGTAATAAGTGCTGAGTTTTTGGTGAAGTAGTTTTGCAATAATTTTGAAAATATTCGCAAGGACATAAAGTCATAAATGTAGTTTGACATTGAAGTACCAACGGTATTTTTGAAGTTTCGTTATTGGAAGCAAAGTTAAAGTTTTTTGAAGCTGCATATAACCAAGCCGACGCTTTTTCATGATTTTATTTTTAGTCCAGTAAATAAAGCAATTTTACAACTGATCAAATGAAAAAACTAGCGACAGGCTGAAATTTTGCAGGTCAATCGAGGTATTTATACATTTTAAATCTAATTTGGTGACATCCTATCCATTACAAGGGCGGTGCCACACCCACTTTTCTTCAATCTTGGTTTATTAAGAAACTGCTGCACGGATATGGATAAGATTTTCAAAATTTGTTATAATGAAATCCGCCCAATATGCCACAACCATTTTTCTTATTTCTTTGTTTCTAGGAAATGGCTTTAACGATTTCCATGAAATTTTCAGAGTTTGATCTAATGGACGAAGAAAAATTGGCAAATTGTTTTTTTTGTACAATTCCTCCACTATTACGCCCTCTTTTTTATGCCCTAATTTCTCAAAAATTGATTTAGATAAAATTTTGAGAGTTTGTTCATACTAGCGATATAAAAATTTAGGAAGCACTTTTGGTTTGGTGATGCCCAATGGGTGTCGCACTCCTTTTTCATGTAAGCTATATAAGATACAGTAAACTAACGGGTGATTTTTTAAGAGGTTTAGAACTTTAAAAAAAAAAACACACAAAATTCGAAAAAATGAATGAAATATTTATTTGAATCGATAGTTTGGACCTTGCAATTTAATTTTTAAAGATAATTTCATGCAAATGTTGACCGCGGCTGCGTCTCAGGTAGCCCATCCGCTGAGTCCAATTTTGGCATACTCTTTCACACATATCGGCCGGTATCTCACGAATGAATGAATGGATGTTGGCTTCCAGTGCGTCAATCGAAGCGGGCTTGTCCCTATAGACATTAGCCTTGACATACCCCCACAAAAAATAATCTTATGGTGTCAAATCGCACGATCTAGGCGGCCAATTGACCGGCCCGAAACGTGAAATTAACTGTTCACCAAACTCGCCTCGCAATTGCGCCATTGTTTCGCGTGCTGTGTGGCATGTGGCACCGTCTTGTTGAAACCACATATCATGCAAGTCAAGAACTTCCATTTCGGGCAAAAAAAAGTTTGTTATCATCGCTCGGTAGCGTTCACCATTGACAGTAACGCTGCGATTCGCATCATCTTTGAAGAAATATGGCCCAATAATGCCGCCGGCCCATAAACCGCACCAAACAGTGGCTTTTTCGGGATGCATTGGTAGCTGTTGCAATGCTTCTGGCTGATCTTCACTCCAAATGCGGCAATTATGCTTATTTACGTACCCATTCAACAAAAAATGAGCCTCATCGCTGAACACAATTTTTCGATAAAAAAGCGGATCCTCGGCCAGCTTTCCAAGAGCCCATTCACCAAAAATTCGGCGTTGTGGTAGGTCGGCTGGCTTTAGTTCTTGCACCAGCTGTATCTTAAAAGGCTTTACGCCCAAATCCTTCCGCAAAATTTTCCACGTAGTGCTGTAACAAAGGCCTAACTGCTGGGAACGGCGCCGAATCGACATTTCGCGGTCTTCTGTCACACTAGCTGATACGGCCGCTATATTTTCTTCACTACGCACAGTACGTAAACGTGTTGGTGGTTTAATGTCCAACAAAGTAAATTTGGTGCGAAATTTGGTCACAATCTTCCGAATAGACTGCTCAGAAGGTCGAGAATGCCGACCATAAAACGGAAGCAGCGCGCGATGAACATTTCGAACCGAGCACGAATTTTGATAGTAAAATTCAATAATTTGCAAGCGTTGTTCATTTGTAAGACGATCCATGGTTAAATTGCAAACCAAACTGAAGCTGTTTGACAGTGACACAAGGTACTAAACACACGTCAGCTGTCAAAACCAGTGTTGCCAAAACCAAACCAGCTAAAAAATCACCCGTTATGTAAATTTAAACCGTTAAAGTCGTTTCTGAGAAACGAAGATATAAGTAGGTGGACATGGAAGAGATGGAATTCACTGAAAGATTTTTAAAAATATTCATCCAATTAGTAAGAGCCGTTCTCTACGCATAAATATTTTGGAAAAGAGGGCGTGGCAGTGGGCTGATTAAAACTATTTTTTTTTTTACCTTCATAAGAATAAACTGTTTTTGCTAGAAGGTGTTTCCAAGAAACAAAGAACTAAAAAAAATGGCCGTGACAATTGGTAGATTTTTCTAAAACTAACTTACCAATTTTTTTCTCGTCTTTAAGTGGCATCACCCCTGTAAGGCGTAGGAGGTCGCCAACTTAGATTTAAGTTGTATACCCACCAAAATTTCAGCCAACCGCTATTTTTTTCTATTTGCTATTTCTTATTTTACTGCACCTACTATATTATATTTTTTGTCATTTATTGATTTAATTTTGTAAGAAGGCGGATTTGATTTATGACTTTTTCATTGCATGTATTCATTTAAAACTCAAAATTTGTGGTTTATTATTTTTGGAAAATTATGAAATTTTCATCTTTTTTTGTATTTTGCAAAGTAAAAATTGAATTGTTGAGGGACTCAAATTTTTTGATCCTCCTGAGAAAAATTGATGTACTGGAAAATATCCATAACATTTCCTTAAACTTAAAACTTGAAGGCTATTCGTCATATGCCTAGTGAAACTTTTCTCCAGTGGTGAAGTTTGTCCGTTGAAAACAAGCTACCTACCTTACCTACAGAGAAAAACGTTTGGTAAATAATTAATAAGGTTCTTTTTATATTAATCAGGGTCTTGTTAAACTAACAAGGTGCACAATCCCATTTAAAGTTACAGGAATTTCAGAGACTTACCTGATTTTAATCACCATAATATTCGGTGTATAATCAATGAATTAAGCCTGACCTTATATAAAAGTAGCACTCTGCCAGTTCATTTCAACGTGACACCAGTGTTAAAGCACACACAGGCTATCAAAATAAAATTACTTCAATCAATAAATTGGTTATTGACACCAGTTTTTTGTGCAGTTATAGCCCAGTAGATGTGTGTTATCTACAGGTTGTAGAAGGTTCCCAGTTGAAAACTGAGAAGGTATCACAAAGTATACCTACGAGTAATTTTAAAATAAAACTACAAATTTCTATACTTTCAGAATAATGCAAAATGAGTTGAGCGATAACAGCGTTAGAGACAACGCAAAAGAATAGATTCATGGCATTGATACAGGCTAGACGTTTGTTTTAATATTGAATCATATTAAATTAACTAGATTTTCATGTAAAATTTACAGTTTTACAATTTTAAGGCAGTGTTAAATTAACAAGGTGTCATGCAAATTTTACCTGCTACCTGATTTAACGCGAGATTTAAATCAGGTATCTGGCTAAAAAGTTCACTTGGTCTATCAATGTTAAAATATATCAACCTGAAAATTATCTGACTTTATCTCTGAGTTTGTATATGAAGCGAATCGTCGTAGGCGTGTTGTACGCTTGCTTGTATTTTCCTTTATTATCAAGACGTAGGTACCTAACTTGTTGTATTCGTTGCACTGCACATAAGCTGAAATTATAAGGCTTACAGAATTGTCAGTCAATAGGCGTACAATTTCAACAACTGATCGTTTTAGTGAAATTTCAAAGACAATTTCAAATGCAGCAGAAGTCTATGGCAAGCTGCTTTTTGTGCAGTAAAGTTTTAATAAGTATATGCCCACTTTTGAATGTGTTTAAGAAAATATTCGAGCCAAAAAATGTCAAGAGCCTGCATTTACTACAAATATTTGTTGAGGATCCCTAAACTTATTGTTCCTTTTTTCAACATAACCAACGATTATTTCATCGTATAACTTTGCAAATCAAGGATGACACCAATCGAAATTCATCAAGAGCTCTTCAGTTTAGAGTTCGTTTTAAAGGAACAATAAATACAAAAGTTCCAAATTGTAGCTACCGCTTCTAGGTACCATGGCTCCTCTAATGACTAGTTTTTACTCCGATCGATCATTTAAGCGTATCCCTGCTGAAACATATTTTTCAGGCAAGTTACATATATCCAAAGTGAACTCAACATATTTGAAGTTTAATATCTTGATTAATAATTAAACATCAAGCTTTTCTTTGGCAGAAGATGTATTTTGCGTGACAAAAAACCTATCAAAATCAAAGTCAAATAAAAATTTAACCCGAGTTAGATAGCTCCAAAGCAAAGACTAACTGGAATGTCAAAGATCTATCAAAATCAAAATCTAAAAATTTTAAATAAACATTTTACAACAAAAAATATTTCTGTGATGAGCCTTAGAAGAGCTTGATAGCTTTCGCCCTTATTAAATGTAATAGTTCAATTGAACGTCTTTGTACTAAATAAATGGATGAAAGTCTAGGAGCTAGTAGTTCAGTGGTGAGACAATTCTTCAGTAGAGTATAAACGTTGTTGACTTTAAGTTTTCAACTGCATTGTCACTATTAAAATCGATATAGGGCCACTCAATGAAAATTGCCTCAGCACTGAAGTACTTGCGCCTGGACTTTCACCCATTTATTTAGTACATGGAAGTTCAATTTACCTATTACAACTAATAAGGGCGGAAGTTATCAAGCTCTTTTAAGACTCATAACAAAAATATTTTTTGTTATAAGTATTTTATTTAAAATTTTAAGAATAAGTTTTCGATCTTCGGTGATGTCATAACTTAAGAGTGACGCAAAATATTGATCGTGTAAGGGCTGTAGTGCACAATTACTGTGGTACGATTTGTTTTCACAAAATAATATTGACTAGTGTAGGCCTTAAAACAGGCAATACTAGGTATTCCTCATTCAACAGTAAATAAATATTGCATGAAATAAAATCGTATCAAATTAATTGCAAAATACAGCCATTATTACTGGGCAATACTTGCAATACTTAATATTGAGCAATCATAATTCCTGACGTAATTAAAGCCTTAAACCAGCAATGTTATTGCTTAATATCAGATATTGCACAGTAATATTACTGTATTACGCAATTATTTCGGTTTGAACAAAATTTTAGGGATTATTAAATTTTTTTTAAATATTTTTAGGAAAGTCTACAGTATTTTTGTTTCAGGGTTAAATGTTAGCAATAATATTGCGTAATATAAGAGCAACCCATTTTAACGCAATATTTTTGGAAAAAATTTTGCGCAATAATATTGTCTGGTGTTAGGTCCACATAAGGCCCGCATAAGGTCCGGGTTATGATCCCAGGAATCATCCCCCAAAATATCCTGTACTAATAAGGAGACACACCTTGTAATAAAATGTTAAAAAATGGTGGGGAAACACTGGGAGATTTCTATAAAAGTATTTCATAGACTTTTGTCACATACTGAAGAACAAAAGAAACTGAAATCCAAACTGCAACCTCAACTTCTAGAATGATTGCGTTGGTTTTAAAATATAATAAACTCTAGAAATAAATTAAATATAAACGAGGTTCAAGTGTGAACTTTTGGTAACATTTAATACCAATTTTTAAATAAGTAATAAAATTTTATAAAAAAAGAAGTTTATTAAAATCATAAAAACAGGCTTTACGTTAACAAAAAGCCCTTGGAAAATAATGCCTCCACAATTTTTCTATATTTACGATTTTTAATTTCGAATCAATAAATTGACTTAAATATGCACAATTCTTCAATATGGCAACATTGGCAGAGGACATAATTACAAAGAAGGGGTGGATGTACCTTACCTACACGAAAGTACCATCCAAACCAAAAACACCACATCAAATTATACTACAGCTACGTATACTCACTGACTGCAATGTATACCTACTCATATCTACAAAAACTAAAAACGGCCTTTCATCTTCTTCTCTATAAAATGACGATGACAAATAATACTTACTTTTGCATTCGTTGGCGTCAGTGTCGGTGGCACGTCCCCATGGTCGATCAAAGTAAAACGGCTTGCAGCGCTCGCATTCGAATCCAGCGGTATTGTGTTTGCAGTCGCACACCAATTGGCCGTCCTCATCGTCGGCTACACACTCAGATGCATGCCCATTGCACTTGCATCGTCCGCCAACAGCGAAATCTGATACGGCATAATGCTGGCCAAGTGCTGCAGCACTAGATGTCCCCATCACGGCTGTTGCTGTTGATAGTGATGATGATGATGATGATGATAATGATAATGTTGGTGCTGATAGTTTACCCGTGAATTTTGTTTCGATAGCGCTGTTGGTGTCCACAGATTTGTCGTTTGTGTATTTGCGTTCACCGTCTGCCATGCTAATGCCAAAGCGATTAGTGACAAGTAAGTCGCGTGGCACATCCAATCGGTGGAATATCACACGAATATCTGTTGCTGTAACCCAGTCCTGCAGTACTAGCGAGGAGTCAATGTCGTTGGCCGATGGACGTCCTTCCAGGGTATTAAAAGCAAACCGATGAATATCGCCCGATGAGCGTTGCGAGTTCAAGCACCGTGCTTCCTGCTCGTTGAATTTACTTATCTTAGCCCGGTCGGGTCGTCCGTAGAACTTATGACACTGTGAGCTATAGAATTGGAATGGCTGCCAAGTTTTTCGATGGTCAAAACTTTTGTATATTGCCATCGAATCTGGCTTCGGGGACTTGGGACAGAATGTGAGACTAACATAGGTTAGCTCGTACTTCTTGCCTAGTGAAATGGTCAGTGTGACATTGTCGGGTGGGGAATTATCGCCAGCTATCGGAATCGGTACCGAGGCTGATCTCCAGCATGTCACGTTATTGGAGTTGTTCAGGTCGGTTAGGGCAGAAGCTGGAAAACGAAGTTCGGGGTTAGCATCGTCACACACACTGCATGAAGTGGTTCGGTCATTCCTATCCACCTCGCAGTATCGTTCGGGTTGCCTTAAGCCACAAGTGGAAGAAGCTTCCACGGGATTTCCATACGCAGCGTTCACAAAGCTCGGGACACATTTGCGAGCCTTTCCATCCGCATAGCAGGGGTCATTTAAGTTGTCCGATGCAAGGGCCACAAACAGGATGTTCAAAAACACCAAGAGGCTACTTAAAGTGGACATTTCTTTGAATTTAAAAATCAAACAAAAAACAAGTAAATTATGAAAAACTCGAAAACCGGTCGCGCACTGTCGCCACTCTCATCCACACGTTCTCGTGGATTGTTTTGTTTGTTTCGCGGTATTAATTAGACCGGAACAGCACTTGCTAATTGTTGTTGTTCTTGAATAATAAAGTGCCCTGAGTTTCGACCCTCAACCGATGATGCCGAAGCCGGACGACGAGCATTCCTTGCATTAATTTCTGCGACGAAGAAGAGCTTAAGTTCACTTTGTTCCTCACTTTTTTTTGTTTAAATCTTAATTCCCAACTTCACACGTTTTCGATGCCATTCAGCGGACTCATCGTCATCGACGCGAAATACCCGTAACGAAATGTTTACTTTCCTGGCAGAAGAGGCGACACACAGTCTGATACAGAAAACGAAAACACTGATGCACTATGTTCCTTCAGGGCCATTAGCATAATTTGATTCGAGCACCCATCAACATCCGTTCCTGTGTGCCATCGAAAGCAACACAACTTTTCTGTAGAGGGCAAGGAGGGGGAGGAATACCTGTGACTGTGACAATAAAAAATATCAATGAACTATGATCCAACGACCAAACACGAAACACCAACGTTAAGCGAATTCGATTTCAACTCGACGAGAGATTGTATGCAACTAATGTTGCTCGGTGTTGTCGTTGCTTGCACAGCCTCACATTTTGTAGGCATTATCCAGATACACAGCAGCTCGGAGAAGGTAGATGTCTGGATGTGGTGTGGTGAAGTTTGTTCTTCAATTTCATCTGACAGGTTTAGTGGTTGGTATCGGTATGGTATTGGTACTCTCGCGCATCGTCATCGTTGCGTAAAGAAAGTATCTGAAATTCAAAATTTGACATCAGAGGCTGGTAAGAAAGGTTTCTCTTATTGGATGCACTTCTTTGCTTTTATAGTAATTATGTTGTACAGTGGGTTGCTATGTTAATAACATGTTGCAAGGAATTGACATTTCTATGGATTGTTGTCTAAAAATAGGGGATGCTTTTTTCTATGATCTATGACTACCTGCTGCTGATGTGACTTTTTTAAAGGCGGTGCAAGGTGTTTTCATTAATGATTTGAAGATTTTTTAAATTCTTATTAGAACGAATTTTGATTTTAATTACTTAGTCTTTATAGCTCCTCCTTTCTTCATGCTTTCCCTGCTCAAACAATAATAATGAAAATGAAGAATATAAGAAAATCATTAGTTATTTATCTGTAGTACACTTTGAACAATAAAATGCTAGTCTTAGTCCATTACAAATGTTTGTGAAGTTGGGTGTATTGTGAACTATGTGTAACACTTTTACATTTGTTAACAATGAAACTTACTAAAGTGTGGCTGCCTTAACTTAGAAAAAGAGGGAAAATGGATTAGAAATTGTACACATAGATTTAATTAGATTTTTATAAAGTTATTTGATCAACAAAACCATACAAACCTAGTAGTATATATAAATTATTATTAAGACGAAGAGTAATAACTAATTAGTTATTTCTCAAAAATGATCGAAGGTATTTGTAAGATTATAATAGAACTTCGCAAGAAACTGTTCATTATTCAGAATTAACATAAAATTGTTACAAAAAATTACCTCGAGAAATAATATCCTATCCCACAATTTGGATTAAAGTAGGTACCTCATAAACGTAACGTGTAAGAGCAATTATGAGGAGATATTCGAATTTAGCGCATTAAAAACGATCAGAAAAATATATTTTAGTTATATTTAGAGACAAAAATCAAATTTTGTTCGACAAAGTAGAAATTAATAAGTATTTTTGAGTGGATTGTTGGAATCAGTAAAAATAACAACTAGAGTTTTAGTCCAAAATGGGTTATCGTATAGGTATGTGTTTATTGTGAATATTTTCAATTGTATATATTTGATGAAATATAATTGATAGCTTGCGATTACTGGAAAGACTCCCAAAAAATGCATTTTTTATCACTTGTTGCTTTTTGTCCATGGTTCGTCAAGGGTTCTATTCTTCCCCGTTTTCTCGGCCAGTTTTTGTTTTTAAAGACTAAAAAAAGAAAAAAAATTGTCAAAAAAATTACAGTACCGGGAGCTAACGACAGTAAAAAGTGGTCAATCTACTCGTCGTTCAAATTCTAACGTACCTTTAGATACTAGATTATGTAATGTGTGTCCTCAAACGCTTACAGCGCACCTCAAGAAATTTTGATGTGGGGAGCGTTTGCATCATACAAAAAAAAACCTAAAAATTAACAAATGTGCTCATCGTTGAACTTGTGTCTACTTTGTTAATTGACATTCAATAATGTCAAAAAAGTAACGCTATACTAGGGTGGTCCTTATATTAATTTTTTGAAATTCTGAGATGGATTGGCATCAAATGGTTTTACATAGAAACACAAAATTTTCCTAATTTTTTCAGACTTTTATTTCACCCCCCTGGGGCCTATAACACAAACCTTCAAGCCTACAAGTCAAGAGCCAAATTTCCCTACACTTGTAAAGCATACTATTCTTCTGATGGTTGTTCGTCGTCAACCACCAACTGACAAGATCCAGTGCAGAAAATTTCTATTATGCACAGATAGCCTTCAAACCAACCGATTGGAAGGCTTATTGCTTCGGTTCTAACTGTCCGATCTTCAAAGTTAAGCTCTTA
The DNA here is from genome assembly GCA_946251815.1 of Dasysyrphus albostriatus. Classification (NCBI taxonomy): domain Eukaryota; kingdom Metazoa; phylum Arthropoda; class Insecta; order Diptera; family Syrphidae; genus Dasysyrphus; species Dasysyrphus albostriatus. The sequence goes on along the minus strand of OX276336.1, from coordinate 66,570,006 downwards.
AAATAAGCGGTAGATAAGACGCAATATTTTTGTATACAACTTTTTGAGGAAATAAACGAAATTTCATACTAGATGGCAGATTGAGTTTCGCATCAATTAGATTTTCATTTTTCAAAATGCTAGGTTGAATGAAAAATTTTACAATTTTGAAAAGTTGTGCTTACAAAGTAATTGCCCCAACCCTCTTCTAAGTTTGTAAGTAACTGCCTGAACAGAATGGAGACGGAGCTGCAACTGGAATAGCTAACAAAATGTTGAATACATACAAATCCAATACATACGAACAGAACACGATGCAGCTGCAGACGCAACAGGACAAGTTGGCCAACTTTTAACTTTTGCATGCAGCTTTTTTGACGTTTCCAAGTTGGTTGTTGATGGGAGTTTCAAACTCTTTTTAATCTCTCATAAAGATATAAAGCAATTTTAGCTTCCATTTTATCTATCCAAGTTTATTTTTGTTTTAAATTTTATTTTTGTGTTGAATTAAGTTCGCACAGCTGATTTGAAATGCCAAACATGTCAGAAAGCTGTAAATCACATTTTGGGCGAGTAAACAAAAAAAATCACGTAGGTATATCATTTTTGACAGCTATTCTAGTTGCAGCTGCAGCTCTAGTTGCAGCACTCTATTTTGGTTAGGCAGTAATCTGCTTAGACTTAATGCAACGGGAGAGAGAGCAGGGACATTTCAATAAATTTATCACTTAAAAATGGATTTTAATATAAAAAAAGCAAAATCGTAGACAAACGTCGATTTTATAAGCTTAATATATACTCGGATCTTAAATTTTAAGATATTAAAATAATAAATTCAAAATATCAAACTCCATTCACGTTAAATTTCGTACTTAAGAGGTAACTGCTATATCATAAAATCATAATTCGTAATTATTTATTAGAATGCACATGTTTTTCGGATGTGGCACTGTGCGCATATCTATGCGTGTAGGCATTTTTTAACGAACCATTTTAAGAAAAATACCCGTGTTGGTTAGAATTCGAGAAAATAAAAATATAAAAATTTTTCATTTTCTCTAAATTAAGCTCAAAACGAAAAAAAATTATTCAAAAAAAAACTGGAACACTTACAATGCCACACTTTAACTTTTTTAAAGCCACAATTCCATCCTATAATATGTTTTCTAAATAAAGTTATTATTGCAAATAGTTTTTGAAAAATAATTTTAAAAATTAAAAAAAAAAATTATAATTCCTTAAAATTTAAATTATTTTTTCAGAAACTATTTAAAATAAAAACTTTATTTAGAAAGCATAATATAGAATGAAGTCGTGGCTTTAAAAAAAGTTAAGGCGTTGTTTTGTAAGTGTTCCCGTTCTTTTTTAAATATTTTTTCTGTTTTTTATCCAAATTCCTAGAAAATTACCCCTTACGCCTGAACGGGAGGAAATAGACACCCCTCCAACTCAATTTTTTCCTTGTCTGAATCTAATCTATACATTCTGATTAAATTTCGCGTGCTATAAGAATAATCCTTTATCCATAATTAGTACCTTAAAGTAAAAATAGAGAGACCATATGAAAATAAAATTCTGAAAAACTAGGAAAATTTTTTTCAATGTTTTGAATCGAATGAGGGCTATCCAAAACTACGTCCAATTTAAGGACCACCCTAGCCTATACACACAGAAACTTATGCAATTTTGTTTTTCGAATTTCGATCAATGGGGCCATTATTGACATCAACCTTGCACTACATCCTGGTAAGTCGAGCTTTAGTACACTGCTAGTACCTGTTCTAACTTTACTTTTAAGAAGGATTTCTACGAAACCAACACTGGCAGAAGGACGAGGGGAGGGTTGCCTTCTTACCCACGTTAAAACACTGAAATGTTTCCTAAGTTGATCCTCAAAATGAGATCTTTCCTAGTAACCAGTACATTTTTCTGTACTTCAAGTTTAGTTCTTCTCTTTTCTTTTTGATATGCTCTTTCCATTTAAGCTTTGCATCCAAAGTCATTCCAAGTTATTTGGCAGTATTGGAGTAAGGTACTGCTGCTAATAAGAATTGGAACATTTTTATTTTCTTATTTATAAAGTTTATATGCGTCGAATTTGTTTCATTTAGTTTGATTCGCCATTTTTGCGTCTCATCACTAACTTTATCGACTGCATTTTGCAGTTTTTGTGTAGCCTTCGTAACGGATTTATCAGGCACCAATATTGCAGTATCATCAGCAAAGGTGGCCATGATAGCGTTGATGTCCACTGGAGTATCCCTTGTATATAACAGATACAGGGTTGGTCCTAAGACACTTCCTTGTGGTACACCGGCGTCTATTTTCTTTAGTTCCGAGTAATTTTGGTCATACCGTGCTTGAAAGAGTCGATTCATAATTTAAGTATTTTGTAGTACTGCCTGAGAAGATCCCTTTGCAGTTTGTACTCAAGTCCCAAGTGCCAAACCTTATCAAAGGCTTAAGCATCATCTAAGAATATAGCCGAGCATAATTGTTTTCCTTCAAGTGCCTTTTCCACAACATCCGTAATCCGATGCACTTGGTCAATCCAAACTGATGGCTCGGAATTAGTCTTCTTTCTTCTATTATTTTGCGAAGTCTTTTCAGGAGCAGTTTTCGCTCTCGGTATAAGCGATACGGGTCTATAAGATGTTTCTTATGTTGGTGGCTTACCTTGTTCAGGTATAATAATGACTTCTGCAATTTTCCAATGATTCGGCACATATCTTAGTTTAAGGCATGCATTAATTATAAATTGGATTTTTTTGAAGGCTATAGAAGGCATTTCTTTCAAAACCTGAGCAGTTATTAGATCGTACCCTGGTGATTTTTTGTTAGACAACTTATGTTGACACATACATCTTACTTCTTTGAGCGTGACAAAAGGAATTTCACATTCGTCGTTTCTATCAACAAACTGTAATGGATCTGTAGCTGTGCTTGCTGGGAATGGCTTAAAAACATTCGCAAGATATTCAGCAAAGAGATCGGCCTTTTGTTACGAGTTTCCGATCCTTTTACCATCTTAATATTTTACTGGCGGGTTTTGTGTCTATGGTCTTTTAAGGCGCTTAGCTGCTTTCCATAAGGAGTATTCCGTAGAAGCATCCGGCGCCAGACTATTCAGGAATCTACTAAGTGAATCACTTTTAAATTCACAGATTCTTTTCTTTAGTTCATTGTTAAGACGGTTAAAAACTGCCTTATCACCTGGAAATCTCGTAGCTTGCCATTTTCTTCGAGCTCTTCTTTTCTCCAAGATCAGCTCCTTTATTTCGACAGGATATTTTATTTCTTTTTCTCTTGAGTTCAAAATAGTTTGAGTAATTTCTTCTGCAGCCTGTTGCACATCAGCAATAAATTGTTCTACTTCATGATCAATTTATTCAATTGTTTACATAGCGGATCTTTGGTTTATGAAACTGTCAACTGTATCTTTGAATTCGTTCCAGTTTGTTTTTCTATTCACGAGCTTAGGATTAATTTTTTTTCTTTTAATTCCGCTTCGCTCAGTGATAATATTACTGGCTTATGATCTGACGATAAATCGTAATTATTTTCGACACTTATATGATTTCGTTTAATACCTTCAACTACAAAAAAGTCTATAAGGCCTGATATTTTCTTAGTATCAGATGGACAATATGTTGGCGAACCAGAAGAATAAACTTCGAAGTTGTATTTACGGCATGCTTGGTATAGCCGTTTAACTTTTGTTGTTATTAGCCTGGATCCCTATTGGGTTTGTTAAGCATTTAAGTTGCCACCAACAAGAAAGTTATGTCCTTACGAACGTTCAAATTTGAATATTTGTTTTCGTGTTCTTTCAACGAAATAGTCTGTTTTCTAAATATTCATTTAGAATTTCATAAATGCCTTCAGGCAGAACTTGTCTTAATTTGAATTGTAGGCCTCAGTGCCACACCTTGTGGAACGCTTGCGGCACGTCCAAAAAGACCGCCAAACATATTTTCAAGAGCCATCTCGATACTCTGTAAACTACTTGACCAATTGTTGAATATGTTCTTAGTCCGAACTGATGTTCAGGTATAAGCCGTTTTTTTTCTTTTATTTGCTGTAGGTGCAGCAGAAGATATATTATCTCCCAAAACCTTTTAAGATAATAGGAAGAAGCGAAATGGGTCTGTAAGACTGCTGTTTCCTATAAATTCAAATCAAATAGTGAAGAACGAGAGTTACAGAGAATTTTATTTCATCAATTTAATTTTTTTTCTGTCCAAGTCCAAGGTCAAGTTACGATAGAAGCACAGACCTACATATTGCTACAAAAGCTATGTTATTTACTTTGTTCTTGTTTCTTTGCATCCTTTTACCCATAATTTATGTGTAGTATGTTCCTTAATAATAATTTAAAAGCTTATATAATTTAAAAAAAAGGTTCAGAAAAACTTTAGCATTACTATCATTTATCTTAGCTTTAGCTTATTCGTCACTTTTTCATTTCACTCCAATACCATAATCCTTGTTTTAGGACTAAAAATATAAAAAGAAAATCTTTAAATTGGATCTAAATCACATCAGCTAAAGAACCACGCAAGCCATCAAGTCCAACATATAGAAACAAAATTCTGGAAAACATATCCGGAAACATTTTTCCCATTCAGAGGGTTCATTTCCTATCAGTGATTATATAATACTGAAGCGATTTTTTCTGAATCATCTGAAAGTAAATTGCCTCTATGTGCGGACAAGGCAACCATATGACAAAGACAAACTCTATTCAGATGGGGTGGAGCGCGTGCAAATAGCCTTATTTAACTAGCTTATGATGAGGGATAAGAATTTTGTATGCTTGAAAAAGAAAAATCACTTGAAGGAGCAGTATTATACTAGCGCATGAGGAGGCTGTTGGTACCCAGTCCAGGCTCCACTTTCTTGAGGGCCAGTCTACAGAGATAAAAAAGTGAAAGAAAATTTTACAGATGAAGTTGTATGATTGAATTTTAGGTGGGGTCGTATACAATGAATTTTTAAGTGCACTTTCACAATGTCCTGAAATCCTGCCAGAAACAAAAAAAATATCACAGAATAGTTTTGTGGGTGAAAATTATTTGTGATGACTCATGAGTTTGGAAATCCACTATTTGTTAATATTATAACATTGCACTATGGGTGCATGTTCCTTTGTTGTTTTCTTTCAGTTTCTCATTAAAATTTGGTGGAAAACCCAACAAATTTGCTGACAATGGATAAAAGTATTCCAAAACAAATAAAAAGAAAGAATATTATTTAAGGTTCTCCCAAACCAAGGTGAATGTGGAGCGATTCGCAGCGAATCATTCACAATAGTACAAAATATGACAAATATACAACGCTAAACAACGCTTCGCATTCGCGTTGGTTTGGGAGAGCCTTTATTCCTAATAACAAGAAATTTTTTTGCAAATATTGAGAACTGACAAAAATTCATCCATTACGATTCTCATTTTAGTCTTTCGTATACCTGGCAACAAATTTATAACTCCCCTCGAGTCCTGCAAACTAACAACACGCACACAGGAGCGATTTAGAGTAAAAGTCGTTTTCACGTTAAATCTCTAATTTCAGGTTAAGGAAATTGGGCCTCAAGTTAATGAACCGCACATTTGGTTAATGACGCCCCTGGGTAGAGAGAAGTAAACTGAGAAAACATTTGAACATTTTCTTTCTAAATGTCCTGAAAAATGATCGACAAACTACTTGTGCTTGACATTTGCCTTTCACTTCATTAACCGCAATATTAATAAGGCTTTCTTTGAGTAGATTTATAAGGATTTTTGATGGTAAATGTTTGATGATGGAGAGAAACAAAACAATGGATGAAGGTGAAGGGCTACTGGAGTTGACAAATACCTAATCATTTTTCAATATTCTTCAATGTGATGGTATTTAGATTGAAACAAAAAAAAAACATTGACTTGTAGATGCGATACACAACACAAACAATTTAAATCAGATACATTTCAGTGGTGTTTGTAATAAAATAAACTCCATGGATCTTTTACTTCTCGAAACTAAGGCATTTGGATGTGAAAGAAAATATCAAATTAATTGCATAAAACACTTTGTTCATTCAAATTATTTAAGCTTTTGTTCAACTTAAATAAAAAATTAAATAAAATAAAATAAAAAAGGCTCTAAATTTGCATTCGTTGCATTTCAAGGATAGGCTAGGTTCAAAATTTGACCTACTTACTTCATACAAGGGCTCCAAAACCCCAAAATGAAATTATACGAGGGTGCAGTAAAGTGTGTTTGTTTTTCCCGCAGCGCAATATGAGAATCTAACAAAAAAAAAAACCTAGGATAAGAAATATTCGACTTTTCTGTGTTTATAGCAAACCACAAAAAAACAAAAAAAGTCCTGCCCAACCCTAAATGAAAACATAGGGGTTGGTTTCGGGCTGATTGTGTTGGTTTGTCCACCAGCTCAACATGAAAATCCATACAAAAAATATGTTCAAATTTTATTTTTTGCACTGAAAAACAAAAACAACGCCCCCTTATGAAATCTTAGGTGAGTAGAGTCAATTGTGATCGGATGTCCACCGACTCAAATCCATAATTCTCTGCTAGGCTTCCACAAGGTGTCATCCAGGTCTCCACCAGACATTCAGATCTCCAATAGACGTCCAGTTCTCCACTAGCTGAGGCCTAACGGAGGCTTGGTGGGGGCCTACTGAAGGCCTGGCGGACGCTTAGTGGAGGCCTGGCGGATGTCTAGCGGAGGCCAGGTGGCACTTGGTGGATGCCTGGCGGACGCCTAGCGGAGACCTAACAGAGGCCTGGTGGATGTCTGGCGGGCGCGGAGACCAGGCGGATACCTGACGGACTCCTGGTGCAAGCCTAGTATAGGCCTGGCTGACGCCAAGTGGACGCACGGCGGACGCTTAGCGGTGCCCTGGTGGAAGCCTAGTGAAGTACTGGCGCACTCCTTTTTTTTGTTAACTTTGAGCCGCAATATTATTTCAATATGAGAAACTGGGGCACATTCGACACAAAAATTTCAAAGCATCATAATATATAAATTATTGAACTTTCTCAAAATTTTAAGCCATTGTTTATAAAGTTGATTCAAAATAGCTTTAAATGGCCTGTAGTCCTACAAATTGGCATTTCATCCGGATTACTCACTTGGACTCATCAGTGACATAGTGAGTATATAGAATTTGTTTTATGAAAAACCTTCTTATAGGAACTATGCATGGCCACGGGCAAAACAAAATTTCTAGCTTAATGATTAAGAATTCTAATCTTGTTGAATATACTTTACAGTGGTGTTATATCAAAAAATCGACGAACATAAAATGAACCGAACTTATGTACTACAAATTGCATATAAAAAAGGCCCTCACTTTGTCACTGATGAGTTCAAGTACGTAAGTTATCCAGACAAAACGCCAGTTTGCAAGACTAAAGGCTATTAAAATCTATTTTGAATCAATAATTCAACAATTCCAATCTTTAATGCATGGTTTTCTACTTGGCTGTTTTATTTCAGTATAGAATTTGTATTATAAAGTTGATATTTTTTCTTTAATTTGCATTTATTTATTTTTTTTTTATTTAAAAATTGGAAGTCATTTCATCGAAGTGCCCCAGCCCGGAACACTTTTGTCAATGCTTGGGGCACTTTCGGTGCCAAACAATTTTTAATAAAAAAAATCTCTCAAATGGGATACATTTCCATGCAGTCTACACTGTGACCCAAAGCTGTTTATTTTTAGTGGGCTTAGAAGCTATAACCCTCTTGTTTTCTAAATCTTCCCAAAGGCTCTCTTTTAGATTAAGACAGTTAATTGGATAGGTCAATCTATTACTGAAATATTACTGACCTGTAACCACTCTTTGTCATTTTTGCTGGTGTTTTTGGGGTCATTGCCTTGTTAAGTCATCTGGTTGTCATTTCCTCCTCTAAATAAGTCAACATGGTTTTCTGAAGAATTTCAATGTAAGCATACTGATCCATCACTCAATTTTTTAAGAATACGGCTCCCGATTAGTATATATTTAAAATAGTACAAAAAGTCTTTAATGTAAAAAAGAATAGTTCTATCACGAAACTTGGTGAAAACGTTTCATATGTATACCATGAGAATGAACAATCAAAATAGTCTATATAAATATTTAATATAGAAGGGTGTTTTTTAAGGCATAGAGGGGAGGAAATTGAGGTGTTTCAAACAGAAAAATTAACTTTGGTACAACCAAAGCCCAAGACAAATGTTCTTTAGGTAGTTTTGAAAGCTAAATCAAATAACACAAGAACCAAGTCGATGTGATTTGATTCAGCATTTAAAACTACCTTAAGCATGTGTGATATCCCTAGGTTGTTCCAAGGTTAATATTTCTATTTAATGCACCACAACACACCCACCCCCCCCCCCCCTATCACCCTTAAAAAACAACCTTCCATGCCAAATATTTGTATAGACTCTTTTTTGATTCTTCATTCTCAACGTTTTTACCAAGTTTCATGATGGTACTAATTTTTTTGTTTTATTTATTCTAATTTACCTTATACTACATGCTATGAAATGCAACCCAAACCATTATGCAGTATCTGGGGCGACTGGATCCCACGTACTTGCTCATATACTCAAGTTGCTTGGAATTAAGAACTTTTGAAATACAAAAGAAATTCCTTAAAAAAATGTAAAAATAAAAAAAAAAACATTTAAAACGTTCTCTTAATTGTATAAACAACTAGTTAAAGAAACTTAGAGCTGAAAAACAAGTATGCCATTTGATTACTTAAAAAAATATGAATATGTGCAAAAAAAATAAAAAATCGTTAGAGCGGTTTTCTTAAAAATAAATTTTTTATATATAAAATTTTAAAAGCAATTTTAAAAATAAGTTTTGGTAAGCCGATTTTGGGTTTGTATTAAAATACATTTTTAAGCCTAGTTTCAAAAACATCATCAACTCATTTTCGAAATACTGAATTTTCAAAAAAAAAAAATTATATTTTTGTAAAAATTCAAAGTTTATTTTTTTCAAAATTTTGAGATGCAATTTTATTTTTATTTAAATAATAAAAACACTGACTGAAATTGTTTAAGCCGTTAGTGAGAAAATCGAAAGTTAAAAAAACGTTATATGGCAGGTGCCGTTAGTAACGGTTTTTGGTAAATTTGTTCTAATCAAAAAGTGCACCGTTTCTACAGTAATACACTGATTTTTTGAATCAAAATCGTTAGAGCCGTTTTTGAGATAGATAAGCTTTCATTTGCGGTTGTAGGGCAAGTACCGTTACTTATGGTGCTAAAAAAATTCAATTTCTCCTCTGGAGAGTTACATAAAAACCTTAATAATTGAATATGAAGAAAACTTAAAAAGAAAATTCTTCTGTTTGAGTGGAGGGACCGAATTTATAATTCAAGTTAAAATGAGCTCAACTCCATTACAATGGAGTTAAAAGTTCAAATGAGCTCAACTCCATTGCAATGAAGTTGAGCTCATTTAATTTGAATTATAAAAATCTTAAGTTCAAAATTTGAAGAAAATTTCTTCAGCGGTTTAGGCTCTGGTAGGTCGATATACGGACAGACAATGGACAAACAGAATTGTGCCACCCACTTTTTTCGTGTTCTCTATCATCGTAATGTCTTGTTTGATTGTTATCTCATTTTTTTTTTGCACGAATCCAAAACTTGCCCTATAGTACCCACATCGCAAGTAAAAAAATACTGTGTCATGATTTTTCTTTCTGATATACAGGGTGGTTCAAATAAAAATTTTATTATTAGAAATTTTCAATACGAATCCCACTTTTCAGAAGTCAGAGGTTGTATCTTCTTCTAATGGCTATAGATAAATTTAAGTTCGCCAAATTCTACTGGAATTTGACTCCAACAACTTCAATGCGTTGTTTTAGTTGCTTCAAAGAAGAAATTTCAACTTTAAAAAAATCCAAAGAAGTTAAATCTGGTGGTCTCGGTGACTATTCGGTGGGACCTCCCCAAATTCTCACAATCCGACTAAAATCTCTCTCTGTTATCTGCTATAGCCAAAGGGATATGTTCTAATAAATCTGGTAAAGAGCTTCTAAGGAATTGCAGACAGGATTCTCCATTTAAAACCATATTTAAAAAACCGTTCGTCCAACAATGGCAAAGCCACACACTGCAACTAAAGCGGTGCTGCGATTTATTTTGACTCCAGTAATGCAAGTTGTGAAAATTGATAACTCCATCTCTGGTCAACTGAGCCTCATTTGTCCAGACTTTAAAGTAGTTAAGTTCTGTTTCTTCCGTCAGCAATAGCGTTCTCAATATCTTATCATTTGATGTCAACTTTTGCACTGCGCTAAAGTGATATGGCAGACAGCTATCGGTAAGAATCACTTTCCAAATTCTTTTCTGCAGTAATCCAAGGCTTTCGGGGTTAGATTCCTGAAAACCGAAATCCCGAAAACCCCAAAATCCCAAAAATCCAGAATCCAGAAAACCCCGAATTCCGAAAACATGAAATCCCGAAAACAAAACAATCCCGAAATTGAGATCCCGAAAAATTATTCAAATTAAAAAATTTATATTAATTAATTAAAACTATTTTTTAATTCAATAAGGGCAGATCCACACCATTTTGCCATTTAAATATTTTTACAAAAGAAAAACTGAAAAAAGCGAAAGCGAATCTATCGACAAAAACTTTAATGTGAATTTGGTCTTAAGGTTCGTTTAGTAAAATTTTTTAAAAATTGAGTAAATATTTATTTATAATTTACTCGTTTTTCAAATACAGTTTTGGGATTTTGGCCTTTCTGGATTTTGGGTTTTCGGAATTTGGAATTTTCGGGATTTTGGATTTTCATGATTCTGGGTTTTCGGGATTTTGGGCTTTCGGGATTCTGGGCTTTAGGGATTCTGGGTTTTCGGGATTTTGGGGTTTCAGGATTCTGGGTTTTTGGAATTCTTCTGGATTTTCGAGATTTTAGTTTTGTGACCGTCTCCCGCACTCCAAGCATAGTTGCTATCCTTCTAGTGCTAAGGCTGGGATTACGTTATACTAAATCCAAAATCCTTTTCTCTATGTTCGTTGTTCCACAAGATTTCCTTTCTCTCCTTCAATTCTCGAGCACTCTATGGTCCCGAAGACGATTGGGAAGTCTTGGAAAAAGTGAAAAATGGGGACATCTCCTATTGGGGAACCTTTCAGCTTACAATCTCCGTGCTTCCCAACTGGAACCAACCGCTAAACCGTAGCAATAGTACATATCTGTCAATTCTTCCCGAGAGTAACTATAGCCATCGTTTTGTGTTGACTATTTGAAACGCATTTTAGAAAATGAGTTTTAAAAAGAATGTCCTTCTTGGTTGGGTAAAACAAACTTTTTTTTATTTTGTATATGTAATCGTACAATCAGCCCAAGCAGGGGGGTTGCAGGAGTTTGTCTACAACCAGAATACTTCATATGGACTTATTACCCGCTTCTATGCTTTACCTAATTCCACTTTCCCTAGATTGAAAAGAATACTAACAAGCCAATTTAAGTAATCGTTGTTAAGCTTTTAGCTTAATTTCAACTTCCCAAGTTAAACGATTCTTCCCGAGGTCCACATCAAGTAAGGAGTATATCAGAGACCAAATCCTCTGCAGGTATTTTTCCACCTCATTTATATAAAGATAAAACAACGAGAGTATAATTATGCTCCCAGAGCCTGCCATCTTGGCTATCATAAATCATATCTGAATTCTGAGCATGGCCGATCTTCACAAAAAAGAGGCCCCAGAAAGTTCATATATACATACCTACGAGTACATACATGAAAAAATACAATCTTTTTTGATTTTTTTTTTTTTCAATACGGCAGTAACGTTGCCTTCTGCTAAAACTACTCCAAATACCTTATATTGAACTACTGAAGTAAGGATTCATGTTCGTAGTCTGGTTAGGCTACGCCAACTACAACGCGACGGCAAAGTCGAGACGACCGACAAAGCGTGCAAGCATCCGACACTGCTCTCTGGACCAAAAATCATTTGGATTGGAGAAATTCTTCATTCCTTTGTGATTGCAGGACGGGTCGGTCTTGTGTAGAGAGGCTTTCGGCACCATCGCAAAATGTACATACATTTATAAAAGCAGATATATAATGCCCAGGCCAGAACTCGAATTGTGAAAAGTGGGCTTTTGGGTTTCGCTTGATAGCACGATAGCACCACTTCTTTGAAACACTGCCGCAGGGATGCAAAGAAAGTGCTACTTAACAGTAGTATCCACATGTAATTGACTTCAGGTAGATGTGCAGATACATTCCTTTAAAAGCACATAACTCACTATACCGAAGCGACTCGGATCCAATGAATAAGTAGTGCGTTTATTGCAAATGGTCCTCGGGCCGAATCGCAGTCGGTTCGGCATGAGAAATTTATAGAATGTGGCAATTTGGCTACCAAAATGGAAGCAGAAACAAATATTTTCTTTACGTGTTCATTATGCTGTCGACAAGGGCCCTCAGGAGGCGTGTATTGTAGGATGGCAAGAGAAGTTAGTAATCGTTTTTTGGATACCTCAGTTCGAGGAGTTGAAGCCGAAAGTGTTTAGCTTTTTGGACATTATGGTCTCAATTGGCTATGTAACATTGTGTCGGCACCACATTGAATATATGAGAAATTGGGTGTCATTTTGTTTGTTCTTTATCTACGGTAGGTATGTAGTCATGTGTATACGTAGAAGCATGAACTAAAAGTAATTTTCTGAGAATGTTTAAGAAGAAGGTAGTAAGTAGCATTTCACATTTTGGGAGAGGAGATTTCTCGCACACGTAATTATAGAAAACACATTTAAGGTCAGGAGGTGGTCATAAGGAACACATTTTGATACCTATACCCAGTGACATCTTTAGACAGGGACCCATTGGGTGTGAGCCCAGGGCCCCGCAAGTAAGGGGCCCACTGGACCACTACAGTATACCAACGGTATTTACATGACTCGATTTTTCCACAGACGATGTTTTGTTCATTAGTGAAGGGAGTATAAAGTGAGGGGTAAGGACGAAATCGTCTATTCCTGGCAAAATCACACGATTTTTCCAGACCTTTGCGTTCTCTTTCACACTTTTTACAGTGTCTTCTGTGTGTTTAGTGTTAACCAGCGTTGCCACTAATCAAAAAAAATTTCAAAGTAGATTTAAGAAAAATAAAAATACATACATTACCTATACGACCTAAGGCCTATAACACAGAATAATAAGTCAACTAGTCAACAATTACTTGTTCAACAATGTTTGTTCAACAAGTGAAAATCATTTCTGTAACTCAATAAAAAGCGCAACAACGGTCAACTGGAAAAAATTCCATCGACTCCTCGAAACAGTTCAACAAGTATTTCTACACGATGAGTCGTAAAGCCTCCAAAAAAATATTTTTCAGCACTTTTCTCTTTTTAGTGGAAGAACGTTATAAATGTAGGTAGGACTTTCAGTAAGATAATTAACATTTTGTACACCGCACACGGACAAGACATGTGGCTCTATTTCAAAGCAATTTTTTTCTTAAAATTTATTTGTTTATTTTTGATTCTCACAATCACTGCTCGATTCACAATAAATTTCCAACACTTTATAAACCAAATTCCTTACCACTTAATAAATTCTAAATAATCTTCCCGATTTCATTTTTCATATTTAATTTTTTAATGAAAAATTAACCAAAACAAAATTGAACTTATTGAAAGTATTAACAGTTTTTTTTACTTTAAAAACAGATTTCTGTATTTTTCTCAATATTATCTAATTTTTGCAATGGATACAATTGTAATTTTGTCAGTTATAATTTAATTTTTCAAATAAAGGGTTTTTCAACAGGGACGCTACAAAAGTAAAGAGACAGGGACAGCAAACGAGACCATATTTCTTGCCGCTCTTTTGACATTTCTCTTCAGTAAGGTTTGCCATTTCATGATGGAAAGATATACGAGCCAACAACGAGTTGAAATTATTAAAATTTACAACCGAAATTTCTAGTCAGTGGCCTCAACGTTAAGAGAGCTACGTCCAATTTATGGTCGTCATAATCGTCCTAATAAATCAACAATTGAGCGTCTAGTGAAAATATTTGAATCCACAGACACAGTACAAAATGTTTCCGTGCCAGTGAGAGAAAGAAGTGCCCGTAGTGTCGAGAACATTGCTGCCGCTGAGGCTTCAGTTGCAGAAAGCCCAAATGTGTCTCTCACACGTCGTTCTCAAGCATTGGCCATCTCCGTGACGTCGTTGTGGCGAATTTTGCGAAAAAATCTTGGCCTACATCATTAAATTGATGCAAGAACTGAAGCCGCTTGACCACCAGGAGCGTCGTACGTTCGTGAATTGGGCTGAGCAACAACTTGAAAATGATTCGGATTTTCATCGAATGATCATCTTCAGCGATGAGGATCATTTCTGGCTGAATGGCTTCGTCAATAAACAAAATATGTGGTATTGGTTAGGCAGCAACCCACACGTACTCCATGAGTCATCATTGCATCCCGAAAAAATTACGGTTTGGTGTGGCTTATGTTCCGGCGGCGTCATTGGGCCGTACTTCTTCCGTGATGATCAAGACCGGCACGTTACTGTGAATGGGGATCGCTACCGTTCAATGATAACCGAATATTTTTGGCCCCAATTGGATGATATGGACTTGGAGGACATGTGGTTCCAACAGGACGGCGCCACAAGCCACACAGCGAATGTCACAATCAATTTATTGGAAACCAAGTTTGGAGAACGTGTTATCTCACGAAATGGTCCAGTCGCTTGGCCGCCTCGGTCGTGCGATTTGACGCCGTTAGACTATTTCATGTGGGGCTACGTCAAGTCTTAGGTCTATGCCAACAAGCCAGCGATGATTGATGAACTTCGTACGAATATCGAACGTGAAATTGCAGCAGTATCGGCCGATTTATGAAAACCGTCGAAAATTGGGTTCAGCGTCTGGACTTCAGCAAGCGTGCCCGTGGTGGCCATGCAAAAGAAATCGAGTTCCATACAAAATGGCATCAAACGTACTTTCCCAGGAATAAAGAATTTCATTGATATCCAGAACCGTTTTTGTTTTATTTAAAAAAAAAAAAACTTTTGTAGCGCTATTATTGAAAAACCCGATAGTTGTACAACAATAACTGAATTGAATCACGCAAAGTAATTTTTAAACATTACATTCAGCGGCATCTATTAGGAAATTTTAATGTTCATGACAAATACATTTTGTAAGTTTTGTCTCAATTGGATGGATTTTTTTTTAATTTATAGGCAATTTTAAAATCTTGATGAAATCAATATCAGAATACTGCAAATCAGATATTACCTACTGATATCTAAATTGTTATCTAGTACGAAACACTATTCATAATATTATGTATTTTATTTTTGTTAAGTTCCTTAAAAAAATAATTTCGACTGATAAGTTCTCTTGTCCAAAATATTTTCATTCAACACAGTTACTTTTGAACAATTAACGAACTGTTATCATTTACATATGTTTATTAACATTTTTAATAAGGTTATATTCTGTTGTTTACATTCATCTTTTTTGGAGAGATACATTTTCTACCCAAAAGTTGTTAGAAATAATTGTTGTTGTTTATCTTATATAGGCACCTCAAAGCTCTCTTGAGCACATTATTTAAATCAACATGCTTACTGCGATGCTGTGGTGAATTTTGAAAAAGGTTTCCCTTAAAAAAAAAAGTTTTTTCTCTTCTCTTCCGGTAGACGAAACCAAATAAAAAGATTCAATACAGAACCAACAAATTTTGACAATATTTTCTGCCGAAAGGTTTTGGCCCACCAGTTGAATTCGACCATAACATTAACAGTCTGTAAGTAATAAGGAAGAGGAAACCAATGTTACAAATACCCATGGACGAATGACCATGGACATGGACTCCCTTACAAAGCAAGTCCATAGAAATGGTAGCGATTTGCCACTTACTATAGTTCGGAATTGAGACTATGGAATGGTAACCGGACACTGTAGACACAGCGCCGCCAATTAGCCACTTGACGTCGTCACTGATTCTTCTTGCGTCTGCGGTGGGCCATTTGCCACTTGCGCTCTTATAGGGTGAGCGCAAAAAACAAGCAAAGGCATCAACAAGCACAGGCGAACTGCAAAGCGAGCAATTATTTACTGTAGACTGTAGCGCTAACCTGCTGAGTATCTCGTATCTGTAATCGAATGACTGCTGGAATAGAGAGCTCTTACTCCTGCAATGAATTAATTAACGTTAATAGTTATGCGCGCCCTCGAACCAGTTCGATAGTGCGGACGGCAGATACAATAATTGGAGTAATTTCACTCGAGGGCATGCTAAGTGGCTCTTGATGGATTGTGTTACTTGAGTGTTTCATTTAATTTCATTTGTGTGTGGCGTTCTAAAAGTATTATAACTTGTGAGAACTTTTGAAAGTTTTTTTTTGTTTTTTTTTTTTTTTTTTTTGTATAAATATTTCCTTCGTTGTTGGCAGATAGATTTGTACCTATGGTTGATTGTTTTATCATCCTTTGAAATGGATGTTATATTTATAAAGAGAGTGTAGATATTAGGTATTTAAAAATAGAGTAAGCAATGAACAAAAGATTGATAGAAATAACAAATTACCAAAACATCTTTCAACTTCTATTTTGTTTTTATTTTAGTTAGGGTGGCTAATTTATGTATCCGTTTAGAATTGGCAACTACAAGCAAACGAAAAAAATATGCTATTTTTTTTTAGTATTTTTTAATTTGCTTTTTAAGAACTGAATTTAAATAAAAATCATTAAGCTTTGATCTCTTTAAGATCCTTGTAAAAACTTAATTATATATAAACTCAGTTCATTTTACATTAATATTTTGTTAAAATGATTAGATGAAATTCTTTATTCCTGTGAAAGTACGTTGGATGCCATTATGTATGGAACTCAATTTCTTTTGCATGGCCACCACGGGCACGCTTGCAGAAGTCCAGACACTGAACCCAATTTTCGACGGTTTTCAAGCATAAATCGGCCGATACTGCTGCAATTTCACATTCGATACGAAGTTTATCAATCGTCGCTGGCTTGTTGGCATAGACCATAGACTTGACGTAGCCCCACAGGAAATAGTCTAACGGCGTCAAATCACACGACCTAGGGGCCAAGCGACTGGACCATTTCGTGAGATAGCACGTTCTCTTGGTTTCCAATAAATTGATTGTGACATTCGCTATGTGGTTTGTGGCACCGTCCTGTTGGAACCACATGTCCTCCAAGTCCATATCATCCAATTGGGGCCAAAAATATTCGGTTATCATTGAACGGTAGCGTTCCCATTCACAGTAACGCGCCGGTCATGATCATCACGGAAGAAGTATGGCCCAATAACGCCACCGGCCCATAAACCACACCAAACCGTAATTTTTTCGGGATGCAATGATGACTCATGGAGTACGTGTGGATTGTTGCCTGACCAATACCGCATATTTTGTTTATTGACGAAGCCATTCAGCCAGAAATGAGCCTCATCGCTGAAGATGATTTTTCGATGAAAATCCGAATCATTTTCAAGTTGTTGCTCAACCCAATTCACGAACATTCGACGCTTCTGGTGGTCAAGCGGCTTCAGTTCTTGCGTCAATTTAATCTTGTAAGGATGTAGGTCAAGATCTTTTCGCAAAATTCGCCACAACGACGTCACAGAGAGAACGAAGTGTGAGAGACACATTTGGGCTCTCTGCAACTGAAGCCTCAACGGCAGCAATATTCTCGACACTACGGGTACTTCTTTGTCTCACTGGCACGGGAACATTTTGTACCGTGCCTGTGGATTCAAATTTGTCCACTAGACGCTCAATTGTTGATCTGCTAGGACGATTATGACGACCATAAATTGGACGTAGCGCTCTTTACGTTGAGGCCACTGACTCCGAATTTCGGTAGTAAATTTTAATAATTTCGACTCGTTGTTGGCTCGTATATCTTTCCATCATGAAATGGCAAACCTTACTGAAGAGAAATGTCAAAAGAGCAGCAAGAAATATGGCGTCGTTTGCTGTCCCTGTTGCTCTACTTTTGTAGCGTCCTGTTGAAAACCCTTTATAAGGCTTCTATACAGCTTTCATCAAAAATACTTCTTTAAAATTGTTTGAAAGCTAGATATAGAAAATTGAAAGAGACTAGCATCTGTTTTCGGATAGACCTCTGTTACCAAATTTAAAGAAGGAATGGGAAGCTATGACTCCAAAATGATTCTATAAAGTTATTTTGTTGCAGTTGCTGAGAATTTTTTGGCAGTTTTATCGAAAATTTCAATTTAACGTATGAAACTTTGACACGAACCAAAAAAGAAATCGCTTAAATTTGTAAAAATCATTTTAAAGAAGCTTTTTAAAAACGATTATAATATATTGCGTAAATTGTTTTGTTGCGTTAATGTCTTGTTCTAATTAAAATTTCTTGTTATAAGACATACATTAACGCTATAACACTAATCCTTTTTCTATACCAAACACAAGCAAAATGTAATAGTTTAAATAAAATCAAATATTAAAATACCGGTCTCATAATAAAAAAATATGTTTTCGGTGAGGAACAAAAATGGTCGAAAAATATGTTTTAGGTCTGACAAACTTGAACTAAACCGCTTTGCTCAAATGCAACTTGTAAGTGGGATGTATGTTTTGTGTGAGCGTTTAACCAAGCCACTTTTAAAGAAAATAAAAAAATATCTAATATTATTACCCTCTAATGAAAATTGAAGGGGGCCTAAAAGCCAATTAAACGGATATTGAAGCTAGTATTAGTTTTAAGAAATATTTTTAAGTTCTAAAAAAGAGAAAAGCTAGTTAGGAGCATTTCACAAAAAATGGTAATCACATGTGAAATTAAAAACGTTGTTTCCAAGATTAATTATGTATGGAGATATGAAGCTTCTCATGTAATCCTAATAAAACAAGTTGATTTTAAAAAAATAACCCTTGGGTTACTTATAAGCCCCAGTTGTTTCCATGTACAGCTTTGCACCGGATTTTTTCACAATATAGACAAAAATTCAATTTGTTGCTCCGATGTATTTTTTTTATGATTTATAATTTGAAATTAATTTTATCAAAAATTGATATACTTTAAAATCCCGTTGGAAAATAAAAACTTCCAAAACAGAACAATCTTCATTTATTATTTTAGGGTTTGGAATAAGGGTATTTTGCCCGTCTGGCACGTAACGCTAAGAATACATTTTCTTAAGTTACTACCATATTAAAAAAGTTTCAGAACTACTATAAGATGAATTGGTGAACAGAGTTTATCTACTGTTATTTAAATCCGAAGGAAAACTAAATTTACATTTAATAGATTTTGTGAAATACAACTTCAAAAGTTGTTGCAAACGTAAAAAGGCCTTGCATTTCTAAACTCAAATTTTTATAAAATAAGCTTCAACTACATTTAAGTTTAAGTGCAATGTTATACTTAATAAAACTATTAACAAATTTATGGCTCTAAAAAAAAGATCTTAAAATATTAATTTCGTAGGTGTCCCTCACTTAATTAATTTAATTATTATTTCGTAGTATCTATTATCTCGTAGTATCTCAACTTTTTCATTTGGTTATAATTAAGAGAAGTCCTTAAGCAAATAATCCGAGTTCTTAGGTGCGTTTCCAACTTCAAGTTTTGCTGAACTTGTGCGTTAACAAAAGAAATTTAAAACAATGGTAGCTTTGATGTCCCACACGTAATGCTCAACAAAATTGAGATCGTGCCAAGATTTTTGCAAATATTTCAAAAAATATTATTCTAAGGCGTAAACATTATTTTGATGTATCTTCAAAAAAAAATATTTAAGATCGTTTGAACAGTTTTAAATCCAGCTAACCGTTTGTTATGGGTTTCTGGTACGAATGTCTAAAATGGAACAATGCTACATTTAGTCTTTGCATCTTTCAATTCATATCTTAGATGGCTGAGTGGGTAGAGTGTTGGACTTTAGGCCGAATGGCATTAGCATTAAGTTATTCTAGTTTAACTTAGAGCGCCCGATTGGGGCCAGAAAGTTAGTTTTAAGATATTGATAAGTAGGCAAGTTTTTATGAATTTTTGTGAAGCTTTAAGATAGTTTTAAGAAAATGGAAAAATAAAAACATTGAATGTATCCTTCAAAGCAATTTCCATGTAACATGAGAATGAAGAATCAAAAAGTCTTTAAAAATATTTCACATGGAAGGGTGTTTTTTTAAGGGAAAAAGGGAAAGTTGGGGATGTATTAAACAAAACAATTAACTTTGGCAACTATTACTCGTAATACAAAAACAAAATGGAGAATTTTCAAAACTGCTTTTGTAGTACGTGTTAAAAGTTAATCTAGGTCCAGATATCGATGAAAGTAAGACACACCTACTATTCTTCAATAACATAGTAAGTGGTTAAAACTTAATGTTACTGAAATAAAAGATAAGTAAAACATTTGTTTTTAAAATGTAAGAACAGAGATGACCTTTTATAGCTCTTATTGAAACTTATCATTGGAAATATTTTAAAGAAAAATCAGCGATAGTTTTAATTTTTCAATCAGCTTAAGCTTTAATTTAGCTGGTAACTTAATTATTATTTCTATGTTTTTAATGCCAAAAAATGTATAAGTCAGAACTAAAACATTAATTTTGGAATAAAAATAAACAAAATTAACTTAAAATAGGCTAATTTTGCTAAATGTTATTTAGCTTAGTAATGATTGCAGGAAAAGTCGTTTATTTTTGCTGCTGAACTTACGTAACTATAATTTTCAAATTTTGAATTTTTAAAATAGCATTAAAATTACAACTAAGCAGGGTCACACTTAAGCAAAATCAGTAACGAAACTGTAATGCCTAGTGTGTGCTACTTTTATTTTCGAAAAGCGACGTTTTGGATAAAAGTGCGAATTTTTTCAATTATTTTGAGAGCCAAATTTCCAAAAATTTGGTGCCTCGAACAATATTAGGATTTTTAAAAATTTTTCACGTGTGGTGCAAAAAGAAGACAACTCCAGTACAAAATTTTGTTTCTCTAATTAAGAATTTAAAAAGCTGAGTTTCAAGTACACACAACTGGAGTTATCTGGTTTTTGACATGTATGCTTTAGTTTCCAAAAAAAATCTTCACAAACAACAAAACCACTATAAAGTGGATGACTATAGAGCCTTGATGATCAAATCAAATCCAATAACATTTGAAGCACAATCAAAGCTCAGTTTTATACAAACAGTATTTAAACCAGACACTATAATAGCCGTTTTGGTTTAAAGTTGGCAAAGTATGTACTCATGATTACTTTACTACCTTTTCTCATTGGAACACTTCAAACTATTTTCCCATGTAAAATGTATCTTCTTCCACATGAGAGCATGTGCAGTTGATAGTACTAGATTAGTGTTTTCATCTGCTCATGAGTACTTTACCACCTCTAAACGAAAACGGCTAATAACACAAAAAATTTATTTCAGTTATGATGGCCGTTTTGAAATTAAAAAAAAAAATGTAGATGTTACTTTGACATTAGTTAGGTATTATTACTCGTAAAAAAGGTTTGTTTCGTTTGTTTTTTTTATGAGAAATGTCACTGTTTAGGAGTGTTCAAATGGACTCAGACGCGGATCCAGGATGTCGTTCAGGGGTGGGGGCGTAATTTTGGTGTATTTTTGGTCACACTAATGCGAAATTGCTTCCCGAGTTTCCACAATCTTGATAAAATCTACAGACAATTGGAGTACTTTTCATACTACTCAAAATTTGAAGAACGCGCCAATTACCTCTTTTATATCTGCACAGCAGCGGGTACTTTGCAACTTTGTGAAATAAAGTTATGCAGTTTATGGCAGTCTTAACAGCGTTTTTGAATTCCCTCTAGATCTTCATAGCAACGCCTAGAATTTAGGAAAGAATAAAAGTACATCGGTTTGTTCCTATTCCCACACATAACGTTCGAGTTCGAGCAAAAGTTTCAGCCATTGCTGGGATAAGATTGTGTGGCCAAAGGCAGATTAAAGGCCATTATCTGAGTCAGAAATGCATCCCTGAAAAAGTCTTCTATTCAAAAAGTAAATAAAAGTTTTACTGCAACAGCTCTGTGTTCAAAAATGCAGTTTGCTAAAGTCATATGTTTGAAAATATCATCTACAGTGCAATAATAATAACAAATAAGTATTCAGAAGCCAGAGAATATGCGCGTTAACGTCAAATGTGCTTGCAAGCAAAATTGACTGGCACCGTGTCGTTAACAATCAAACACAGGCATCAACAAAAATGAACATGAAACCAAGTATTCCGGTAGCCTTGTAGTTTCATAGGACTAAGACCTTGCGTCAAATCCGGTAGTTCTGATTTTTTGCTGAGTTGTTTATAATGTTGGCCTAGTGATAAATCAACCTTGGTATAAATCCAAAAAAAAGCGAAATTTTCGCGATTTTTCGAGTAATTGGGAATTTTAACCAATACATCTTAATTTTAGAGTAAAACGTTGTTCTACGATTTAAACCTTACTAAATTTACTTCAATTTGAGTTCAAAATAATCTCCATAGACCCACTAGCTTCCATGGGACGGCTTTCTAAAATATAGCAATAATAAATTTGAAACAACAAGTAGTATATTAAAGTGTATAATAACCAGGGATAGGATTTTGCTGACTTTGCCTTTTTTTTTGCGCACTCCTATAAAACTATAGATCTTAAACAACCACGTTTGACGTTCTGCTGATTCCAAATTTATGAATTTTATTTTGCCTTTTCTTTCGTTATTGCCTTTTTTTGCCTTTTCCCATATTCATCATCTTTTTAGCTTTTTTCAATGGCAATCATACAAAATACTCAAACACACAAACAAAAAGCAAATTTACTCATTGTACAATATACCTACGTGCATTCATACGCATACGCATACAACAGATTCAATAATTAGTTCAACAAGCTCCAGATTTTGGAAGAAATCAAGAGTGACTTGAAATCGGCAAAAGGGGCAGTCGCAAAAGATGTTATAGAAAAATTCAAATCCGTTTTTTCTGCCAATAAGGGACTTGAGACACTGGAGCAAATAAATTGCATTATCAAAGGGGACGCAAGCCGTGAGCTCCCTAAAAATATCGAAGTTGGTGATGTTGAGTGTTTCAATTGGGCCCCACTTGTTTCTTTGGATGAAGAGCGGTCCTTTAGCTCTTTTAAGGCTCTTTTAAGGGATAATCCCAGGCTGTTGTTGCCTGAAAATTTTAGAAAACTCCTGGTGGTTCAAACCTATTATAATTAAATTTTCATTTTAGTGTTTTTTTTTTATTTATTGAATAAATGCTTTTTTTGCCTATTTGGGTGTTTTATTTTGCCTTTTTTTTAATTTTTAGGTCAACAAAATCCCATCCCTGATAAAAACAAATACAAGGTCTTTGACATATATGGTGCATAAGAACACCAGAGCGTGTGGATCGGGCCAAAAGAAAAAAACCATAGAATATGATAGGGGGTGCTTATCCCCCCGTTTAGGTGGGAGGGCCAATTTTAAGAAAAGTTGACTTCAAATAAAAAATAACTTTACAGAAACAATGGTAATATCTGGACAAAAATCCTTTAGTCTATCTCAAAGAATCGGTACCAAGTAGTGTGGGACTCTTACCGCACTAAAACCACCGGTGAATCTGGACCAATCAAAATAATTTTTCTTTCTTAATTTATAAATCGCATTATAGGAAGTTTAAGTTATTACACTTTCCCATAGCTTTTAGACCATCAGCTCATGAGGCTTGGTTCTTCTTAATCTCCGAACATTGTCTCGTACATTTAAGACGGTCTCTATTTCGGAGTTAGTATGACTTTGCAGTCGCTTGTTGTGATACAGCGTGATTTTTAACCACTTCTGTAACCATTTCAATTTTAAGGTCACGATGTAGATCGCTATTTCTTATATACCAAGGGGCATTTATTATTCCACGAAGGACCTTGCTTTGGAATATTTGGATGGGTTCAGCACTTGTTTTCTTTGTACAGCCCCATAGTTGGATGCCATATGTCCAAACGCTGGTTTCAGTACTTGCTTATATAACATTAGTTTGTTCTGGATAGATAGGTCAGAGTTCTTTCCTAGTAACCAGTACATTTTTCTGTACTTCAAGTTTAGTTCTTCTCTTTTCTTTTTGATGTGCTCTTTCCATTTAAGATTTGCATCCAAAGTCTTTCCAAGGTACTTGATAGTATTGGAGTAAGTTACTGCTGTACTGTTTATAAGAATTGAGAATTTTTTTTTGTCTGTAGTGTTTATGTATGCATCGATTTTGTTTCGTTTAATTAGTTACGCCATTTTTACGTCCAATCACTGACATTATCGACTGTATTTTGTAGTTTTTGTGTAGCCTTCGCACCAGTATTGCAGTATCATCAGCAAAGGTGGCCATGATAGTTTTGATGTCCAATGGAATATCCCTTGTATATAACAAATACAGGGTTGGTCTTAGGACACTTCCTTGTGGTACACCGGCTTCAATTTTCTTTAGTTCCGAGTAATTTTAGTCGTACCGTACTCTTAAGAGTCGGTTCGTAACGTAGGATTCCAGTATTTCGTAGTACTGCCTGGGAAGATCCCTATGCAGTTTGTACTCAAGTCCCAAGTGCCAAACCTTATCAAAAGCTTGAGCAACACTTAAGAATATAGCTGAGCATACTTGTTTTTCTTCAAATGCCAACATCCGTAGTCCGAAGCACTTGGTCTAACATGGAATGTTTCTGTAAGATGTTACTTCTGTTGGTGGCTTACCTTGTTTAGGTATAACAATGACTTTTCCAATTTAGTTAGTTTAAGGCGTTTCTATTTTTCAATTTTTTAGTAAAATGGAAAGTATGATGGAAGTTAGAAAAACAGAAAAAATAGGTTTAAAAATTTGGTAGGTATAGTTAGTAAATTACTTTATTATAAAGAAGATTGTTAACTAGTAACATGATTAGCCCTTAACACAATGTTGTTTAAAATAATAAGTCATATAATAATAATAATAAGACAGCATCTAACTGATGGGCTCAACTATAGAATTATAGAACAGGGGCGAAACGCCACAATTAGTGAAGACCACTTAAGCTTTTAATAAAACATAAAAGTAATTGTTTTAAAAATACATTCTTTCAGTTCTAATATCTACCTCTACATATAAATACATCTTAATACCCCCCTCTGCTCTTAGGCAAATGTATGATACCATTTATTCTCTTGTTACAATGTTTTATTCCCGTCATACTTCATTGCAATTTCAACAGTAAAAGAACTCTTAAATATCTGACATTTATTTCTCTACTAGTCCTTCGAATGGTGATTCTCTTTATTATAAACATTATCCTATCACCTACTCACTCTGAATAATGTATTAAATAATTGTTCGTTTGCAAAAAAAACATACAATAAAAAGCAAGGATTACCGCATTAATTTACACATTCTCATGATTTGCTTGAAATTCCATACAAAAAGAAAACTATCAAAAAACTCAACAACTTTTCTATAGCCAACTTATATACAAATAATAAATAAGTTCTCTCTGAATGCAATTCTAAAGCCTCCCGGAAACGATTTTCGGAATAATGATTGCAAATCCCCTGGTCTGTATTTCGTTTGGTTGTTTAGCTTTTTGTATGAGTACATGAAAACCCTGCTATCAATCGTTTTGCTCTCATCAACGAAATCAATTCAATATCTTCTATTTCAGCAAAACTATTCTGTAACAAAAAAAAAGATGCAAAAAAATAAAACCAAAGTGAATGAAAATTCCCCAAACTAATTTTGAAAAAATGTTTTTTATCAAAGTCGACATTTTCACAGAACATTCTAATAAACATGTCAGCGTATAGGGAGTTTGTTCAATCGTATTCCCGGAAGAACCTACGATGATCTGTGTCGTTGGTGGAGGAGTAGGTAGAGTATGTGCTCGGTCAGACAGACAGAGAGACAGACGTATATCTACCTACGTATAGAACAGACCTGATTCAAGCAAAAAATGCCCCTAAGACAGGATAGTTAACATGACAGTTTGCCAATAACAGATAATTGAAGTTCAAGTAAACAGAAAGTTTCAATATAACCAATCCCGATGGGAAGTCGGAACATTTTCTGTGTAGCTAGCTTGGTGTTCAATATGCTATGCGGAGGCATATTGGCGCACAAAGGCGCATGATACACTCTCGTGCGTTCCGTGGCAGCTTTGGAGTCATATTATGTGGCCGATTCCATTCGAATCGTATTCGTATGCTTTCATTGTTGTTTCTAGAGGAAGGATATGCACTTTGCAAAATTAACGCTTCCAGCAATGGAATTGAATTTTCAGTTTCTTCTTTCCTGATCGATGAAAGAAGTAGGTACATATTGCAGTCGTTGTACTCGAGTTCCTCCACGCGGTGGCTTTATGGTTTATTTTTTTGTTTCATTTTGTTTTGTTATACTTTTTTTCCATTTTTCATTTTAAAAAAGTCACACAGTCGAAATGGAATCGCATTCCTATCGGAAAAGTATGAAACAAAACAAAATGAAAAGTGTGAATTTCCTTTTTTTTATTGACACTCATGGGAACGCTACCAGACAGTTTGTGAGAAATTAAATTCCACAATAAAACTTAAGGCAACCAGTTGCTTACGAATTTATTTAATTTCAAACAATAAAGATTTAAAAATAGGGAAATCTATCCATCCATGTATATATTTAGGCATTTGAAGAATTTTAAATATAATTTGAGACAAAAATAATTAAATAAATAAAACAAAAATAAAACTAGGAGAATTGTTTTGGACAGCTGCCAACTAAGATGTCTATTGTCTAGTCTTATTGTGGCTAATCATATGAATATTTTCAAGACTATTTATTGTATTAATTTTTTTTTTTCATAATAATAACATGCACAGTACAATCTCTCATAATGGGCAGCGAGATTCTAATGAATCTTTGGTAAGACAAGTAACGGGTGATTTTTTAGCTGGTTTGGTTTCGGCAACACTGGTTTTGACAGCTGACGTGTGTTTAGTACCTTGTGTCACTGTCAAACAGCTTCAGTTTGGTTTGCAATTTAACCATGGATCGTCTTACAAATGAACAATGCTTGCAAATTATTGAATATTACTATCAAAATTCGTGCTCGGTTCGAAATGTTCATCGCGCGCTGCTTCCATTTTATGGTCGGCATTCTCGACCTTCTGAGCAGTCTATTCGGAAGATTGTGACCAAATTTCGCACCAAATTTACTTTGTTGGACATTAAACCACCAACACGTTTACGTACTGTGCGTAGTGAAGAAAATATTGCGGCCGTATCAGCTAGTGTGACAGAAGACCGCGAAATGTCGATTCGGCGCCGTTCCCAGCAGTTAGGCCTTTGTTACAGCACTACGTGGAAAATTTTGCGGAAGGATTTGGGCGTAAAGCCTTTTAAGATACAGCTGGTGCAAGAACTAAAGCCAGCCGACCTACCACAACGCCGAATTTTTGGTGAATGGGCTCTTGGAAAGCTGGCCGAGGATCCGCTTTTTTATCGAAAAATTGTGTTCAGCGATGAGGCTCATTTTTGGTTGAATGGGTACGTAAATAAGCATAATTGCCGCATTTGGAGTGAAGATCAGCCAGAAGCATTGCAACAGCTACCAATGCATCCCGAAAAAGCCACTGTTTGGTGCGGTTTATGGGCCGGCGGCATTATTGGGCCATATTTCTTCAAAGATGATGCGAATCGCAGCGTTACTGTCAATGGTGAACGCTACCGAGCGATGATAACAAACTTTTTTTTGCCCGAAATGGAAGTTCTTGACTTGCATGATATGTGGTTTCAACAAGACGGTGCCACATGCCACACAGCACACGAAACAATGGCGCAATTGCGAGGCGAGTTTGGTGAACAGTTAATTTCACGTTTCGGGCCGGTCAATTGGCCGCCTAGATCGTGCGATTTGACACCATTAGATTATTTTTTGTGGGGGTATGTCAAGGCTAATGTCTATAGGGACAAGCCCGCTTCGATTGACGCACTGGAAACCAACATCCATGCATTCATTCGTGAGATACCGGCCGATATGTGTGAAAGAGTATGCCAAAATTGGACTCAGCGGATGGGCTACCTGAGACGCAGCCGCGGTCAACATTTGCATGAAATTATCCTTAAACATTAAATTGCAAGGTTCAAACTATCGATTCAAATAAATATTTCATTCATTTTTTCGAATTTTTTGTTTTTTTTTTTTTTAAAGTTCTAAACCTCTTAAAAAATCACCCGTTATTAAGTTCTGAAATATGTTTTTCAGTCAACTTGGATCATAAGTTTTATTCAACAAATTTGGGGCCAATTGTTGTAAAAGCGTAACTCAAACTTTGATGCTAGGCTTAGGACCCATTTTTGGTGAAATAACTTGGGTACAAAGTGAGGTCAAGTTTCAAGTAAGTATAGGATAGTTGCCACATATGCTCAAATTGAACCTCGGTGAAACCAACAAAACCGGTGAATTAAATTTTAACCTCTGGCTGTAAGGGCCAATTTTTCAGTGCGAGATCACCCAAAACTCAGGGTCATGCCAGAGTTAAATCCACAAAAATGTGTCCAGTTATTTTAAATCCTTAGTTAAATCCAAGTTAACTTACCAAATTTCGTGAGGACTCAAGGACTAAACTGAGTCTCACATCGATTTTTAAGAAATTAAATTTTCAAATAAAAAACTGCTTTGTTAACTCTAACTAATTTAGCTCAGAGTTAAATCTGCTTTACTGAACCTTAGATACCATTTTTCACTCAACCCGCCTTCTTGGGATATTTGGAAAGAGTAATAAAGCGATGTTGATGGAAGGTTGCAAGTACCGAAAACTGTCATTCAAGGTCAGATTTTGACCGCCGACTTATTATTCACTGGTTTAATCCAGATCGAAGTTTAATTCAGATTAAAAGTAATTTAAAGCTAAAATTAAATCCAATTCCATATTCTACACTCGTTTAATCCAATCGGATTTAAATTGCCCTCCGGAGTAGGTCACTTTAACTCATTAAATCCAGATTAAAACTTAATTTCATGCTATTCACTACTTCTTGACATTTCAAACTGAATATTTTTTAAACCGAGTTGAAGCAAAAATTTGCGACTTTTCATGCGAGTTTTTTTCAAATCGTGCTGGCTAACTCGGTTTGAAATTAAAACGACGACGGCGACAACTCGACTTGGTCGTTCAAACATAGTTTTCAATATCGTTGTTATAAAGTTCGTCATTTACACGGAAATCTGTGTCATTGTTTTCTCGCTATGGTCTCGTTTTCGTCATGCAGTGACATTTACACGTATTTTTTAGATTTATACCCACGTTTAGCGGTCATATCGCTTTGGTCTCTTTATTGTCTCACAAACGTTTTTTGTCTTCAAAATGAAAATTTTCAAAATGGATTCGTGGTTTTCTCACTATAGTCTTGCTTTGGTCTCGCCATGACATCTACTTGTGGTTTTTATCATTGTGCACTATTTATCACCGCCTCGCTTTGATCTCGGCTTAGCCTCACTGTAGGTTCGCCAATATTTGAAAATAATTTCTTCTTTGCATTGCCTGAACATTTTTAATTTTCAGAGATGTGATCTTTTCGAAATTGGCCATTCAGTTATTCACCACTAGTTGATCAATTGAAACCTTTTTAACAAATATTTATTTGCAATCCACTCAAATGAACAACTTGCACTTTATAAATTTTTAATACACGTGGAAAATACATACTTTCAAATATCACCTGAGAAATTTGAAATTTTGAATATTTAACGTTTGGATTAAACGATTTTACATCTGGATTTAAAAACATTTTACATTTGGATTAAGGACATTGTAAATCCATTGGATTTAATGCATTTTTAGAGTGAAAATGATTTCGATTTGAATTTTTGGATTGAATAAATCTGGATTTTAAAGTTGGATTTAAAATTCTCTTAAATCGAATTCAAATCCAGAGTGAATAATATGGCGGTTAGAGTCAATTCCTCAAAATATTTAAACTCAATTCAAATTATATTTTATCTCGGAAGATGTTTTTCAGTTGAAGTTGTTTACTTTCAGCTTTCGAAAATCTATTGAAATCAAAGTGCAGCACAATATAAAACACTGCGATGAATGGAAAAAGGGAAGCTGGGAAAAGTTGGTTTCACAATTCTGTGTATCTGTCTATTCGGCTTCAACCTTAACGACTGGAGTGGTTTTCATAAAACTTGGTATATTTTGATATTTGATGATTTCGCCCACACATTTTTATATTCAGTTTTTTGGAACAAAAAATAAAATTTACCTTTGAATAGGAGTTTTTCTTTCAAAAAATGCATGGTAATTAATGGCACCTCCAAAAGAAGCATTTTTTTATTTTCGATTTTCTTCAAAACGGTATTTCTGATTTCAAAAATTTTAATCGTTTTTCTAAACTTAATTTTCAAAAAATATTTTTTTGAATTTTTTAAAATGGCACACTTTCTAAAAAACAATTTTTCAAACGCTTTTTTTTTTGCTTCTAGTATGTAACAAAACGATAACATAAAAACTTAGGCCTAGACCGAGCAACATGTCAGATAAATAATTTACAACAAATAATTTTATTCTACATACTTCCGGTTGAAGTCCTGTCAAAACAAAGCAATTGAATTTCAAAAACGATCCTATGTCACACTTGTGAAAATTATTTTATTTTCAAATTAGTATTTTATGTATGGAAAGATGCCTGAATACCTAAATAACAAAAACCGTTTCCAATTATCATGTCCGGTTCTTTAAAAATAAATTTTCCAAAATAAAACATTCGAAATTTTGGCTCCAACGTCGATGGACCTTTTGACTTATGTATATCCGAGTATCAGGCAAACAAATTCAAGAACTTTAAATCCATATTATGTATGCACTTATGTATGTACTTTGTGCTAGGCAAAATGATTTTGAAAATTTTCTATTGAACAGGCGTTTTTCAGTAATAAAGTTCCAATTCCATTTATGGCTCTTTTTTTTGAAAATCAAATACATGGTTGATTTTTATAAAACTCGATATTAAAGGGTCTTTTCAACACTCTGTAAAGTATTTTGAGAAAAAAATTTACTTTTATAAAAAAATTAGGTACCTCTAATACAAATGTTAACAAAACCGATTGGTAAAATACTTCTTTCTTAAAAATTGCTCCCACAATTTTTATAAAATCTTGTCTCTATATTTAAATTAGTGCGAAAAAATAAATAAAATTTACAAACACTTGTACCAACTATTAATAGTACCTCTCATAGGACGTTTTTTTAATTTTTAATTTTTAATTTTCTCGTTATCGGCTGTTTTTGAACTTTCAAAAAAAAATCAATTTTTATTTTGAAAATTTAATATCTCAGAAAAGGATTGACGGTTTTTTTTATTATTTTGTAGATATATGCACATAAATAAATATACTAAGATTTGCATATCAAAATTCTTCCTCATAAATGTTTTAAGAATATTATGAAGAAAAAATTATGTTTCTTAAGAAAACCGCTCCAACGATTTTTAAATGTTTTTTCCGTTCAGTCGTATTCAACCAAAAATTAAAGTGGCGTTCTTTTCTCATTTCAAACAATCAAAAAAGTTGTCTTAACTAGTTTAAATATCGTATTTGATGCTTGCTATAAAATATTTTTCGCTCATAATTTTCTTGTCTTTGCATACAATTTTCTAAAACTTTCAGCGTTTTAAACATTGGAGCAAGTGCGTGCGACCCAGTCTTGCATTTAAATTTTCTAAAGAGTTCATAATAAAACTTTTGATAAGGCGCCGAATATTCTTTTCCAAGGAGTCAATCCATTCATCTCGGGTTTATCTGCACAGACAAGCGACTTCACATAACCCCACAAAAAATAACGCCACGACGCGAGATAATGCGCTCACCAAAAGTTTCCTTCAAAAAATTGATTGTTTCGTGATGCGTCGTGCAAACCGAATCATTATTTTGATAAATTTGCAAGATTTGCAAACGTTACTTAGGAAAAAGTCTATTCATCTGAAATGGAAAACCAAACTGAGCATAAATCAAGTGACACTGACAGCTGTCACTTGATTAATGCTCAGTTTGGACCAACGCTGAAAAAGTATTGCCAGATTGAAAGAATCACCCTGTATTAATAGTTGTTATTTGTAAATTTTTATAATTTTTGGTAGTATATCGCACTAATTTTAGCATACAAAAAAAGTTTAATAAAAATCGTAGTAGCCGTTTATAAGAAAGAAATATTTTCCTAAACGGGTTTTCATCATTTGTATGGAAGGCACCGTTATTTTTCATAAAAGTGAAATTTTTCTTAAAATACCTGTAAGAAAAAATCCTTGAAGCAAATCGAAAGTTAAAATAATGGTTCTTTGGGAACCGTTAATAACCATTTTTTTGAAAAATGGTTTCCCATATAAAGGTAGATTTTACCCAACAAAATTTATTGAATTTTTTTTCAAAAAAGTTGTGGAGCCGTTTTTGAGAGAAATAAGATTTTGTAAAATTTCTAAAATAAATTATATATTGTACCTTTATTTTTAGTTCTTAACAAAAATTATACAAACGTGCGGACAGAATCACCAAAAATCACTAAGTACCAAATTTTAAGAAAATCGATCCAGCTATCAATGGACAGACAACAATTGTGAGACCAAAATCGCGAATAACGAAATCTCGAATTTTTTTAATTCTCGAAAAAGGAAATCTTGCAAATAAATTATCTTGATTTCTATAATCGCGCAATAGTCAAATTTTGCTTTAAACAATCTTTAACAAAATTTCCCAAATATGAGCCAGAATTTCGCAATTAAAAGTATCGGATGTTAAAATATCACAAATAAAAATCTTGCAAATTCAAATCTTATAGTAACATATCCCTCTCAACTTCATACTGAAAAATAGAAATCTTGCAAACTAAAATTTGAAACTTGAAAAAGATTTTGTGATTGCAAGATTTCGTAATGCGATTTTTTAATTTGAGAAATTTGATACCCAACCGATTTTATTGAAGTGGCCAAATTGTTGTTGTTGAAAACTCATTGTCATGTCGCATGTTAATCAAAATTGCGACAGAATTTTGAGAATTGTCAATTTACCACTATGCAAAATGTAACCTGTTGCTTTGCTTTTGTCAATTTCAGTGAATAAAGGACCAGGGCGTTGAATTCATCAATAATAAATGATCTTTTGAGAACGCAACAAATTCGGTCATAAGATGTGAGCATTCCAACAGGGACCATACTGTTTATAATACAAAAAATCATCTAAATATAACTTCTCTTGCATTGATCACGTTATGCAGTTAATTTCTACGCAGCAGTGAACTCTATGCTCCATACTCGACCAAAATCATTCAAGGAAAATATGTGAAACATTGAAGTCAATGCCTAGAAATGGAAAATAGCTTACACTTCCGTTTCAAAATCAAAAGGATCTATGCTGGTATCCACTGTCCATTCATCACGTTTAGACAACGAATATTGTAGGTAACTATAACCCCCATAATGAGGAGTCATATTTACTTTATCGATTCCCATGTACTCTTCACGTATATATATTTTCAATATTCGCAACAATTCCTTTGGATTTACTAACAATTAGGTGCGTACACTTAATATAAAACGTTATAGGTACCACCTATAAATACTTAACTTCAAGAAAATTTAACTAGCTCAATCCTGACAACCTTCATTAGTTTCAGTGAACCTAATTAGGAACAAAGATACCGACATACCTATACCTATGTAGATAACATATTTTCGAATAAAGAGATCTCAATAAGTTAGTATTTAACAAAAACAACAACAACAAAAAACTCACCATGAATACGAAATGCCACGTAAATATTTTATTTCTGTCGGCTTTGTGTGTGCGTGGCAAAATTTCGTAATTAGTTCCTCACGTTGAATCTATTGACCTGGCTGAATGTTATTCAAAGGAAAACGTTTTCGAAACATTCGATTTCACTGTCTAAGTTAGGCTTAGCAACATTGTAATGATCTAATGAATGGGGAAAAGGACATCGCAACAAATTTCTGTAATAGGCATGTCTCACGCAATCGAAGCAATCGAAACAAACGGAAAACGTACGTAGGACGCTTATAGAAAAGAAAATATATCTCCCATGCGGACAGATAAAATTCAGTTTGACATACCACAGAAAACTCAATAAAATACCGACTAGTTTATTAAGGTTTTACACACTTAAGCCAAGGACTCACAACAAGCATTCGTATGTGTAGCAAACGAGTTGGCATTGTGAACGTTACAAGATAAACCTAATCCCTAAGGATTCCCCATTATATTTTACGTTTTACCCCCCGAAGAAAGAAAAAACCGCACAGTTTGACCTTAGCCCAGGCAGTAACATCAGCATCAAATTTTATGCAATGGTAGCACGAATATCCTACTTATTTTTTTGTGTTTTTTTTCTTGCTGTTGGTCTTGAATGGACAAATGTTTTTATTATCATTGTGTGTGTTGTCAGCGAAGGATATCAATTTATCTTGGCAATTTTTTACCGCCCCCCAATGTACCATTAGTGCCAACATAAACAAGATTCTCTCTTCTTTTTTGGCTTGTTGTCATGTTTGATAGTGACTTTCTTTGGATCATTATTTGAAAGGCAGCCAGATAAATAAGCCGCAGTGAAAGAAGAGGGATATAAAATTGCCAAGATGAAGAGAACCAGTAAAAAAAAAATAAACGTGTCCGTCAAGTTGAGAAATTTTATTGCATGTCCTTGAAGCCCCTTAGCAAGAGAAGAAAAATGACACAATTGAGTTGTCCAAGTGTCTAGTTGTTGATGAAATCTTCAGCATAGTTATATACTATCCATCAGAAGAGGTAATAATTGAGTTAGTAGACAGTATAGTCCCGATGAAACTTGATAATACAATTTCCGATAAAAAAAGAAACAATTTAAGATGATTTAGGATGACAGTCACACTGACACTCTTAGGCGTCTAAAGTAGCAGATTATTAAGAACTGAACTAGTAAATTAAATTAAATACCTATTATTATTTCAGTAGTGAAAAATTGGACACAAAATGGAACTGATAAATACGTTTCCAAGCAAAAAAAAAGTCATCCTATTTTGAACTTTAGTAATTAATTTCACGTTTTGCAAGAAGAATATTGATGAATTTCGTGTGTTGACTGTTGAGCAGTTTTATTTACAATAAGCTTAAAATTAAATAGTTTACAACTATAAGATGTTGATTATCCGATGGAAATCTTCCAAGTAGTGTGGGACTCTTACCGCAGTTAATCCATCAATGGATCAAAATCAATCTATGAGAGATCGACAAAATAAGTTTTCTTTCTTAATTTAAAAATTACAGTTTGAAGTTATAATACAGGGTATCCACCGGAAGGTATACTACTTTGTTTTGCCGCCATTTTGGTAAACATTAGTCTTGACAGTTCATATTTGGCAGTCGTGAATTAGACTCGTAGCAAATTTATTATGAACAAATATTCGATAGTTTTATCGAAATCAATCATCGATTACTGTGACGATGAGAAAGTTACGTGAAGTTCTTGGGTGAAACTTTGTGCCAACAAAACGCACCATTAATCGTGTAGTGAAAAATTTCGAAGAAAAAAGGGTCTGTAGGTGATAGGCCCAAAGCATTGACCACAGCGTACTGCAAGATCGGCTGAAAACATTACTGCTGCTCAAGGAAGTGTTCAAAACAATCCATCAACCTCAATTTAACGCCGTGCTCAGGTAACTGTGAATGGGGAGCGATATGATGATATGATTAAAAACTTTTTAACGCCACAACTGCATGTTTTGGACTTGATTAACATGTGGCATCAACAAGACTGTGCCACATCGCATACAGCCAGGATTACAATGGAATTACTGCGAGACAAACAAAGTAGTATACCTTCCCGGCGGACACCCTGTACTTTCTCATTGCTTTTAGAACATCAGCTCATGAAGCTTGGTTCTTTTTAAACTCCTAACATTTTCTCGTACATTTACGGTCTCCATTTCGGAGTTGGTATGACTTGCCGTCCCTGATTGTATCGTACAGCGTGTTTTTTCAACCTTTTCTGCAACCGTTTCAATTTTAAGCTCACGATGTAGCTCGCTATTTCTTATATACCAGGAGGTATATATATCAACGAAGGGCTTTGCTTTGGAATTTTTGGATGGGTTCAACATTTTTTTTTGTAAAGCCCCATAGTTGGATGACACCAGTGATATTTATAAACTTTGTCTAACTTTAGATGGACTCCAAAAAGCTATTTATAAACTTAGTCTTAAGTTTTCTAACTTGGACAAAGGCATCGGTTGTCTATGATTTGTCTAACTTGACATTTTACTAAATAAAGCGTATTAAATATTACTAAATAAAGCATATTTTATTAAATAAAGCATATTTCTAAGTATTAAGGACTTTTAAAAAACTGTCTAACTAGTCAACCATCTAAAAAATCTAATAAATAAGACTGCATACAGTACAACTACTATAAGATGCAATGATAAAATTGTAAGGTCTAACGTTTGAAAAAAGAAATTAAAATTATATGCGTATAAGGAATCATCAAGGATGAATCTTTTTAAGGCAGCTTCATATAAAAGATAACACATTTAATATTTGCATTGGAAAGAGTTAATCTTCAAATATCATCTTTCTTACTTACTTTCCGAGTTTGGCGTTCAAGTCGCCAAGAATGATCTTGACGTCGTAGGTAGGTAGGTACTATGGCTGGTACTACAAGTGCTCCCTGAGTATGTAGGTTGCCCTACGATGGTCTCCTGCTGGAAGCCAAAAGTTCATCCTCAGTGTCAGCGGATGGTAAGTCTGTTTTGTCAATTTCGTCCATGTTATATAAAAAGTAAAAATAAAAGTCCCAGGAGTAGGTCGAAAGAGATGGTCAGCCCCGGCGAGGCCGATATACCGGGGTAAGGCAGACTAAGACGGACCCTGCCAATGCATCCTAATGAGCTCGTTATTGACTGGTTTGCCCCCCAGCCTTCCATTTCTTCGGCATGGATAGTGAATAATTGCTTACACCACCACTGAAAATTAGGGACTCGTATCTATGGTCAAATAGAATTGCTGAGAGTTGAACTATTGAGGAGTAAAGGAACACCTCAACAATTTGACCTGACCTTAGCTGATCCCCAATCTTGTCAATACACAAGATCAACTGTGGTGATCATTACCGCCCGGCACCCACTAGGAGGGTTTGATACGAAATTTTTGCCAGGCACCTATCACACGTACTCTCGAGGGCACCGTAGAAGTTCCCTTGGTTGAGTCATCTTTGGCTTCCGTTTGGGCGTGGGAACAGATCAACGTAATTTTCTTAAATTTAGCTTTTATACGTATTGTGACCTGGTGCTCGCTTACATTTCTGAAGCCCAAGACTTCTTGCTTAAGTCTTCCCCTAACCACAAACCCACAACCAAAGAGCCACTGACTCTGCTCCTTGCAGCACTCGCCGAAGTAGATATCACATGATTTCATCCTTCGTAAGCCCTCTCCACCCCATCGCACTTTCTGGATGGCTGTTACAACAGCCTTTAGCCTATCCAGATTCTCCACTAATTGTTCGGCTGCACGTGGTCTGTTTAAGGTCCGGACATTCCACGTGCAGTTCCGAAATCCTTTGTCCTTATTTCGTTTGCTGGGGTCGTCAACATTAAGGTCATCCATATCCGAGGCTTGTTGTTGTTTCGGAACTGTTGTTGTTTTCCGTGGTAGGGAACTTACCCAAACGCACAACCCCCGATCTAGACGACCAGACCCTTAATATATCTTCAAGGGTGGGGAGCCGGAAAAACCCATCTGAGGAATTCTTTCGCTGTTGCTTGGAGAAAGAAGAAGTGCCTAAGTGGGAGCCCTCCTCCCCCCTCTCTCGTTTGTTGCCGCCAAACACCGCACACAGGGATTGGAACCCCATCTTCAGTTAAAGTTTATCGGCACCCGATGTTCACCACGTTTAGATGAGAGTAGGAGTTGATATACAGAGGTTCGCTTTAAAAAAAAAAGCTTGTGGGCCTGTGTCCTCTTGAAAGGACCGTGTTTACGCTTTGAACATCTTCCAATATCATCTGTTTTATAATTGAATTCAAATGACTGCTTTGGCTGGTTGGTCATTCTGTCAACCCAATTTTTCAATAAATTTTCAATGGCTTCGGTCTCTATTTTAAGAACAGCTCCCAACAGCTAACATTCTTCACAAGTGTCTGAATATCATCGTCTGTGAATTGTTTGAATCGTATATACATCTTGAATGACACCCCCAAAAAAGTCTAACTGGATACATAAAAACACATCTCCTTATCAGCCAAGCAACCACACCAAAACTACAGCTCAAACAATTATTAGAAATCGAATGTTGGACTGCTTGTGTCGTAGCCCTTTTGTGCTGAAACTATGTATAAAGTATGTTCAAGTTCAATTCTGCTATTTGTAGCTATAAAAATCGGTTATCTCCAATCCCTGGATAGCTCTCTCTTCAATCACTGTAACGTGCCTTCCATCGTTCTATTGAGAGAATAATGGAAACATAAAATTACCATTCTAAAAACAAAAACAACAATCGAGACCGATAGAAGTTTTTCGACATTGGAATTGTGTTCTATAACGCGGTTTGCCAAAGTCTCATGTTCAAAAACATCATCTGCAAACTGCAGTGCTATTCTGCAGCAAAAAAATCGAGTTGACGATAAAAATATTGAGAAGCCAGAGAACGTGGATATTTGACGATAACAATATTCAAGTCAAAATCTGACGATATCATTTGACATAATAAATTGACTTTGACGTGACGTTTTTGAAAGCGGAAAACGTGATAAAAACCCGACTTTTATATATTGTCCCCTGATTGCTAGAACTAGATAACTCGATTTTCAATTTTTACAATGGCAAACACAATATTATTTTGTGCAATTTTGAAGACTTCTTGTCAAAATTTTGTTTACCAAAGAAAAATTTAAGATATTCGTGAAGTGTGAGAAACATAAAATTTAAACTTTCAATTGTTCTCTAGGTCACTATGTACCTTGCTATCTCCAAAATTTTCAAAATTGAGTTACCTAGTTCTTGCAATCAGGGGCCGTGAACGAAATAGTGGCTTTAATTTCCAACTTTCAACTATTGGAAAAACCGTTAACTAACAGAGCTATGATTATTTTTTATTTTTTTCGAATTTTTTCACCTAAAATTTTATTCGCTGCTTCCAGCGAATTTGTCAAATTTCTTTCAGATTCGATCAAATTAGGTCTAAAAATGATTTCCAATACAAAAAACATTAAAAACTAGCACTCAATTTAGTTCAAATGTCTTGGGAACATTTCTGAACATTCTCATTCATCTTCTTAAAATTTTGTATAAATCAGTGTCGGAGTCACTTTTATATGAAAGTATACAATTAGGCACATATTTTAGGACATTTCAAGCATAACCTTGAGGTAGTTTCTGTCTTCGACAGTTCTCTGTTTAAAATGTTGAAATTTGGGACCATATTCTGACCTAAATTGTGAAGCCCCTGTTGGAAGTAAAAAAGTAGACAGTACCACTGAACTGAGCATCTCCAAATCAATTAGTGTACCAAATTTCATTACTTTGTGTTAAGAGTAGGCGTGGGAAATGATTTTTGTTGCTGAAATTCAACAAACGGACCACTATGCACCACTGCGCCGCAGCTTAAACTGGTGGGGTCCTGGGCCATAACCAAATATGGTTCCCTATTACTCAATTGAAAATGCTTAAGACATCAAAATAAAGTTGTGATGCCATTTCTTTGTCTAATTTTTCTTTGAAATAGGTATCAACATTTGTATGGGGTATTTGATCAGTTGTAGCAATAGGATTTTTGTTTTTAAGTTGTATGCCTTCGTTTTCTTAAGATTGAACTAAAATAATGATTTTTTTGAATGATTCGTTTTTTGATAATTAGTCTGACATTATGACAAAGATAAATCTTTTCGCCGGGAGTAAAGTTTAAATGACTCAGAAAGTTAAATTGAGCTGAATTAAGCAATTAGGTTCCTACTACCAAGAAGCACTTGTTACATCCGAATTGCTCAATTAAGCGGAAGCGTTTAGAACAAAAATCTAAGATACTAATCTCATACTAAGTTCCATGAAAATAAATGTGTAAAGTTCAAATCCTCACTTTTTGTTATATGATAGATTGTGTTATTAATTTTAATAAATAAATGCTTTAACTGCAACCATTCAAAGTTTAAATGCATTGAAGTTGTTTTTCTTCTTAAAGGTGTTATGAATTAATTAAAATTGGTGGATCGTTGACATTGGTTTTGCGAAATTACCAATGTACATTACAACACAAGCAACAGGCTTTTTGAATTAAAAATAGATACATTGGAATTAAAATACCTTTACGGAATATCGATCATATGAACTGAAAATAAATAACTGTCAAACTACGAGTATGTGAATGTTCATATTAAAATAAAAGTATGTTCTTATTTCAACCTGGCTTTGAAAAAATTCCAATCTTAGATGTTAGCAAGAACTCTTTTGGAATCAATAAATAATTAAATTACATTTCGTCCGTTCAGAGTGAAAAGCAGTTAACCCCATATTTTGCATTAAAAAAAAATATTTTAAAAAAGTTTCCGCATTGCTTGAATAAAACCAAAATACATTTACGGAATACAAAGGTATTTCTACACTCATTATTGTTAAATTCAGTGAAATTGAAAGGATTTGATAGATTTTTATATTTTTCAGCAATTTTTGAAGTGGTCTATAATGTTAAAAAAACATAAAAACTCTAAGCCGACCTTTTGAGCTAACAGAGTGAGGACATAGAAGACTTAATTTGTCCCAAAATCCATCCAACAGTCAAAAATAATTATTTTTGCAACAAAATTGGTATTTTGGACACACAACAAAAAAAACGAAAATATAAGGTTTTCAATAAAAGGTGTCAGGATGCGTGTTGTGTTTGGCCCAAAATTATGCAAAGCATTTTTAAATGCACATTATGTCTCTGGTAGTTATTAAAACAACAAAACTGACCAGGGACCCTTGAAAGATCACAAAAAAGTAAGGTTAGCAATAAGAAAGACTTTTCTTCAAAACCATCCTAATTATTTTTTCGTTATTTTCTTGTTCAGGTCCATTCGGCTTATTTATAAGTTTTTCAGCCATAGTATATCTGCCTGAACAGAATGCAAGACAGAACTGGAATAGATGCCAAAAATGCTGCAATAAAAGTTAAAAAATGTTCAACTCTTGCAGGTTCCGGCTACAGCATTTTTGACATCCTTTTCAGCTCCGTTGTACATTCTGTTCAGGCAGTGGATTATTGGGGCTAGTTTCAATGCCATTATGTGGAAGCAGCAGCGATTTTGAAGACCTTGAATCCAAAACCGATTTTCGACGCCATTCATGCTCTGAAACTAAGGTTTTATGATATTCTCAAAAGTATTAACCAAATCATACGTAAAACAAACAAATCTGTTGAGAGCAGCGCTGCGTTAGGAATAAGAATAAGGATTGCAACTTTTGATTTTGTGTTCCTCCTTGTTCTGCATAATGAACTCATGTTTTGCGATAAGTGCAGTATCTATTGAGAAGAAGTTTCTTAACAGAAAATTGCTTAAGATCAAGTATCAAGACTCACTTTGATGAACTGTCTCAAGACGAGAAATTTGATGAACCACAACAGCGTTTCCGTTTAACTATTTTCTTCTCAATTATTGACACTATATCATCACAGTTGGAGAGCAGATTCGCTGGAA
Source organism: Dasysyrphus albostriatus (assembly GCA_946251815.1). Lineage (NCBI taxonomy): Eukaryota > Metazoa > Arthropoda > Insecta > Diptera > Syrphidae > Dasysyrphus > Dasysyrphus albostriatus. The sequence continues at coordinate 66,528,345 of OX276336.1, read as the reverse complement.
TTAAGAATGTTTTAAAAAATGTATGAAGTTTTGCAACCCTCCACTATAACAAACTCGTCAAAAAGTGACTTGGATGAGAAAGCTTATAAGTTTTATAAATGATTTTCGTAAGACGTATCATCTGATATTTCATCTCAGTTTGTTGCTTTCAACCAGATCAATATTTTTGAATTGGATAATTTTTTGATAGTTACGAATTCATAATTGTCTTCGAGCTATCCAGATGTATGCACCACTCTTATATTGTTCTTGGTTATTCTTGTTGCGACATCAGCAAAAGCAGAAAGATCTTTTCGAAGCCGAACTTGATTAAAAACTACTTGCAAATCACATTGAATCAAGAAGGACTCAGAAATTTATCATTAATACCTATCTATTGTAAATCGAAGAGCATGGCAAATAGATTTAAGTAAAGTAATTGATGAGTTCACTTCTGTGAAAGCGAGAAAAAAGAATTATGAGTAGAAATAATTTCATCAACTCTTCAGATACAAACGAACCTTTTTTCTATTGAAATTCATTTAATCAGCATTTAGAATAAGTAATTGATAAATAGGGCCCAATATTTGATCTTTCCCCAAGGCGCAGCAGCTCAAGCTACGGCCCTGCCTCATTTTCTCCAGTTTTCTGTTTGATGACGATTGACGACTTTTTGGGCCTTTCGTATTCACTATAAAAATTAAACGTTGGACTTTTTTCTTCTTTGGGTTGAGAAAAATATCCGGCTCCCAATCCATGGAAAGTCTCTGCCTGAGGTATTACGGTCTTCCATCATCTTAGGTTCCTCGCATGCTTGTTCCAGTTGTTGAGACCAAGCGCTCTTGCGTCTGTTACCGCCTGATGCCTAGCGGCGGATTGGTCTTCCTGGTAGCCTCGCACCTGGAGAAGCTGAAGCTGGAAGATTTTCTTGGCTGGAGCGCTGTTGTTCATTCGCTCGATGTGCCCAAGCCGTATTTTGGCCCATTGGGCTTCATCCACATCTTGAAATAGCTCGTACAATTTACGATTGAATTTCTCGTCCATACGCCTTATTAGCAAATATGACCAAATATTCACCGAAGAATTTTTTTCAGTATCAATTCCCCTTTTTACTTATCGTCCACTGAAGAACTGGTAAAACTAGAATTTTGTATAGAGTGAATTTTGAAGAAGTGAGTGTTTGGTCAAACCGAAGCAGCGGCGGCTCGCTGCCAACTAGAGCATTTCTCCTGTTCATCAATAGTTGTGAATGCTTCAGTGCTGGGTGAGTCTTTTAGGGATCCCGAGTTTCTACATCGCCAATAGAAGCATCACTTATGCTGTCATTTGCGCCTTTGAAGTCAATGAAAAGATGGTGGGCTTTGCCTTGAAATTCGTTGGTCTTTCCAAGATTTGCCTCAATGGAAAAGATTTGGTCAATCGTTGATCTGCATCCACACTGCCACGTACCTTTCAAAGACAAAGTGTTGCAGAAAGGTTTTAAATGGTCACATATAACGTTGCATAGGGTCTTGTATTTTAATTTGCAATTAGCTCCATATGCCCAATCTACAAAAAAGGTGATCCTATGTCCTGCAAAAACTACAGGGGTATATCCCTGCTTAATGTTGCATACAAGATCCTATCCATCGTACTATGTGAGCGTCTTAAACCTTACTGCAACACTACGATCGGAACGTACCAGTGTGGCTTCAGGCCAGGCAGATCAACGATAGACCAAATCTTCACATTAAGGCAAATCTTGGAAAAGACCAACGAATTTCAAGTCAAGACCCGCCATCTATTCATCGACTTCAAAGCCGCATATGATAGCATAAGTCGCCAAGAGCTTCTATTGGCAATGTCGGAACTCGGGATCAAATGGTTAACAGCTCAACCGAGCTTTTATCTATTATTAGAGGGTTCAGACAAGGAGATGCTCTATCATATGACTTCTTCAACCTAGTCCTGAAGCAGATAGTTCGTAAGAGTGGTGTTAACCTGAAAGGCACTATCTTCAACAGGTCTTCGCGCAACTGCTTGGCTATGCGGACGACATCGACATCATCGGCCGCTCCAAGCGAGCTGTACTACATCGATGAACAGGCGAAACGCGTTGGTCGTGAAGTGAATGAGGACAAAACGTATACTTTGCTATCAATAAACAAAGCTTCATCTGTCCATCGCCTTGGACAAAAGGTCACTGTTGGTAGCAGTAATTTCGAGGTAGTCAAGGAGTTCAACTACCTCGAATGACACCTTAGTGAAAATCCGACGAAGAATTACCATAGCGAACCGCTGCTACTTCGGTTTGGCCAAACAAATGGGTTCATAGCTCCTCTCCCGAAAGATAAAGTGCACGCGTAATTTTATCAATTCTACTCCACGGCACTGAGTACTGAACGATAAGTTAAAACGGGGAATTGATACTGGGCACTTTCGAGAGAAAAATTCTTCGGCGGATTTTTGGTCCAATATGCGAGGAGGGCGAAGTGAGGAGAAGATTTAATCGTGAATTATACGAGCTGTACCGAGATGTGGATGTAGTCCAAAGAGCCAAAACACGCCGACTACACTGGCTCAGCCACATCGAGCGAATGGACAACAACGCTCCGGCCAAAAAAATCTTCGAATCCCAGCCCCCAGGTTCGAGACGACCAGGAAGACCGAACCTCCGCTGCAGGGATCAGGTGGTTTCCGACGCAAGAACGCTTGGTCTCGATGACTGGAGGGAGCGTGCGAGGGACCGCAACCGATGGAAGACCGCAATATCCCAGGCAGAGAACCTCCATGGATGGGGAGCCGGATAAGTAAAGTAAGTAAGGATCTTATAGGCAACATTAAACAGGGATATGCCTCTGTAGTTGTTGTAGGACATATGACTGCCTTTTTTTTAGATTCGACCTATGGAAAATTGTAAAATGTAAAATTGAAAAACCCTTCAAAGCTATCGTACATATTATACGAAAAATAGACATTTGAAGAAAATATCCCTGCCAAATCTCATTGTTCCGTGAGTTCTGGATAAGTTAAATACCTATTTTGACTGAACTATGTACCTACTTCTAATTTAAACTACTTTCACAAATTGATACAATTGCCTATGCTCAGCTTTCAATAACATCTATCGCTTATCTGTTCTTTTTTGTACTATTCACCACCCTATTCCAAAAGCCACCCAAGGCAACTACGTATTTTACTTTTGGACGTGTTCGGCACCGCTTGCACTTATTCAGTCTTTTTATGAGACCAAGAGTCTTGAATACATTCCCCTCATTATTCTGGATCCATCAGTACCTTCAGGGATATAAAGTAATCGTGATTGCCTCATCATAACGTACTATCGAACGTTAATTTTTAAATTGAAATACGAAAATATCCTTCGCAGCTTATCAAAATTCATATAAAAACTATCACGTTCTTCACAGGAAGCTTTCAAGACATTTTCACATTGAAATTCAATACAGACCGAAAAATCCCTCCATGCTGATGGTGAATGTGAACCTAAATTCTGAATATAATACTTCCAAAAATGAAACCCAGTAAAACACAATAATGTTAATATACAATTGAAACGAATTCACTACATTACACACTTTTGGCAATTGATTCTGTCTGTCTGTCTACATTCAGTGATAATGGTTATCTTATATTTCACGTGAAATTCATTCCAAAAATATACCCGTTTTCAATTCATATAACTGAAAGCTTGTTTTATTTCATACGTATAAGTACAGACCCCTCTCGTGCCGGTTCATCAAAACTTCACAAAGTACATATACCTGGCTGTCATGTTGAATAGAGAGAGTAAGGTTTATGTAGGTATTCATCCTCAATTTACCAGCCCACAAAAATTCTTCGCATCGAATTTTTGAACAAAAATACTTTGCTTCCGATTGAATTGCTCCATCGGAATGATGGCTGTCTGTGTCTATTTTGTACTTCTGATTCTGGAAGACGTGTTTGGAAATTATCATTCGAAAACCAAACAGTCCTATGCAATAAATTTCATATCTGATTTTCCCCTCGGATTATCCTTTTTGAATTTCAAATGGGTAATTTTCTCCAGACCTCCAGTATTATGGCCAATTTGCTCGAATTCCTTGACGTTTTTCAATCTGAAGACGGTAGATTACAAGTTGGGTCGGAGATTCGGATGCCTTAAAAAAAAAAACAACCAACTGCTTTTTAATGAAGATTTTCATGTGTAGGTATGCGTATGTGTATTTACTTCTTGGAAGAAACAAAAAAAAAACATTATCCACTCCCTCATACATTTTCCGCCTCATAAAAGTTTATGCTTTAGAAAATTTAAAGATGAATCTTTTAAAGCTGTAATGAGATTTTATACAATTTCATGTGAATTCATATTATTAAGAACACTCAAGTGAAAAAAAATTCACCAAGTGTGTGTTGGTGGAACCAATCTTCTAACAGTGAATTTTTAAAAGAAAACAAAACAAGGTTGGCATTTAGATTTTTACCTGAGTATAATAGGCCACGACCGCCTACGCGATATGGTTCGAACCGATACTTGTTCGTATCTTACAACGCGCCTGTGTATATATGTATCTTCACCTCCGGCATGGATTCTTAAAGAAACGAGGTGTAAATTTAATTAACTCGCCATGATGATGTATAAGTACGCAGCACCTCTTTATGTTTACTTTACACTTCTTCCCCAAATGGGGTGTAATTTGATTTCAGTTAGCTATTGAGTCGTAAATGGGGGGCGAACATTTATTGCTCACCTGGAGGTATGTTGTGCAGCATCCAGGAAAATATTCTTCTCTATCTTTTGGCAATAAATTAAGGGCTAGATTTTCTTTGATTTCATATCTTTTAATGTACCAAGCCAACTAAGGAAAGGGGAGATGTGAAATTTGTATAGTTTAGTTGTATACGAATGAGGAGATATGCACTCTGTACTGTGAGCAAAAACGGATGTTTTACAAGATTGTCGCCGGAGGATACAAGAATATGAATTAACAGGAAGCGATAATGGAGCAATGAATATGTAAGGTATATTGTTTCCATATACGAGTATACACAACTGAAGCAGATAGTTGAAATACAAAAAAAAATGGAAATTTTGGTTTTGGTTTTATATGACAGGAAATACATTTATCTGGATTACGGCAAAAAAGACGATACTTCGTTTAATTGAGAAGGAAAATTTGTTCATCATCAGATATTATAAGATGATTTTTTTTTTTCTTAAATCAACTTATTTTATTAAACTTCTTTTTCTAAACTCTTACACCTGAATAAAAGATAAATTGTAGTAGGAAAGGTAAGGTCAGAAAATATTTTTCAGGACTATTAAAAGTTCTTAAAAAGAGATGGTGATAGATTATAAACACTGTATGAACAATCTGCAGCTTTCCCATCTGTAATTCGGTAGAGATAGGGTCGCTTGCTCCCCCCCCCCCCCTCCCACAAATACAACATATTTCATATACAGAAAGGCAACTTATCTTCTTTTGATAGCATTTTAAACTCATATTTCTGTACCGAAACTATTTTTTGAATGAGGTTGACCTCCCATAACCTGAGATCCTAACGGAAATCCTGAATTAGTTGGCCCCAGCGTTCGCCCTCCTTGACTTGCTGTGATTCCTATCAAGTCAGTTTTCGAAACATAACATTTCATGAGGAAGAAAATGAAATAACTCCCCAAAATTTTTTATGGAAATTGGAAGTTTTTTCAAATGAAAGAACTCCCAAAATTTGGGGATTTATTTCATGGCTTTTGAGGGACCTTTTTCATTTTTAAAAAAGTACCCAAAATATGCAATGAAAGAAGTCCCCAAAAATATTCTGTTCTATGCATTATATTTCTCTTCGATTTATGCTTCATCAAAAGAGTAAAAATAGAAAAACCAAAAATCAGGAATACAGAAAAATAAAATTCCAAATAACTGCGTGGGGGTGCCTGCGATGTAACAAGTTAATTTCAATGGTACTGCGCGGCGTTCGGGGGCGGCGCGTTGTCGGGCGTGGCGTGGAGCGGTAGTCCAGCGGCGGCGGCACGGAGTGGTGCGCGTGGTGTACGTGGTACGGGTACGTTGCCGGATTGCCACGCCACAGCCTAAAACCCCCCCTCCCCCCACCCAGTATTGTTGGAATTCACTTGTCACATCGCAGGCACTCGGCAACCAGTTGATTTGAATTTCATTTCCTGTATTCCTGATTTTAGATTTTTCTATTGTTTTTTGTATTTATTAGTTATCCATTTATTGTAGAAGTAATTATTTATTTTTTGTTACTTCAGATAAGAAAATTCATAAGAAATCTTTTGGGGACTTATTTCATTTTCAGTTTGGGGAGTAATTTCATTGGGGAGTTATTTCACGGAGCCGAAGAACCTGTAACAGGAAGGAGTTTAATGTGGCGTGCAGGGTTGAAAAAGAATGCACTCTTGTGTGTCATAAACAATCATTTATTGAATTCAATTAAAAGATTGCATCCATTGACTTCACTATGAGACTTCAAGCTGCAACTAAAAATTCTACAATCACTATTCATTTGACTTAAAAAGATTGCAATTATTTGTTCTCCTAATCTTCTTACAAGAATCAATTGAATGCAATCACTTGGAAATGCATGCATTCTTTGCATTCTTTTACATTCTTTTCTGTATTCATTTTTTGACATTCTTTGCATTCATTTTCCTTATTTGTTTCAATTTGCAGTCTTTGCACTCATTTTTATTCTTCTGCATTCATTTGCAGTCCTCGCATTCATTTTACAATCTTTTATTTCTTTGCATTCCTTTGAATTCATTTGAATGTAAAAAATGGAACTGAATGCAAGGAATTCATAGATTGTACTTAGATTCAATAAATTATTGTTTCTGATTGCATTCACAAAAGATTACATTCTTTTACAACCCTGGTGATCCTAAAGGGGCTCCTACAAACAGCCGTGGTTTATCATCATCAACAATTTCAAGGTTTGTAAAGTTTGCGAACGAACGAGCTCAATGAACTAGTTTACATAAGTGAACTAGTGAACATAGTTCACACACTTAGTTCACTTGTTCCTTAAATTTTGTTCAAAAAAAGAGAAAAGCACATTCATTTTATATTTTTTTAGTATTTTCATTTAAGTTTTTTTTTAACAGAGCATAAAACCTCAATTGAATGTTAAGGTTGAAGTTTGAACAAGGTTCAGATTTCCAAATAGCAGTAGGTACGTATATCTCTTTCTTGTTTATTCACAAATGTCAAAACCATGAAGTTTATTTGAGAGAAAAACAGCAGGTAAAATTTTCATATAAGTCTTAAAAATTTGATATGGTCCAAGTATGTTAGGTTTTGACGTTTACCAACGGTCATGAGAGAGCTGCTAAACAATATAGAAAACATTTCTGAAAAAATGTCAAAATTTCAAATCAATTAGTTAACCAGTTAACTAAATCAAATGGAAACGTGATAAGACGCGCATCCCAATCGATACACAGCCATACAGACTTGAGGTATAAGTTCTTAGTTCAATAATTTAAAAAATAACCACACGCGTATTTTAATTCCTACTTACAATTAGAAAAATATATTTGTTCCTTAGTAACTTGGTGTTTTTTTTTAATCTATTTCATACATATGTATGTCATCAGAGATCCTATTTTCACGTGTAAAAAGTATTTTCCTCAATTTTTTGACAAAGCTGGAGAGTAAAATATAAACAGTTTTCCTCACATAGAAGTCAAAATAACTCTCTTTTTCTTTTCTTCTTATAGAATTTACTGAGACAAAAAATAATTGAGCAAGCGAATCAAAAAAATTTCAGTCTCAGTTTTTAAGTTGAAAAGTGAGGAATTTTTGAGAGGAGTCCTGTTTATATTCCTGAGCGCTCTGAATATAAACTGGCTAACTGGAAGAGCCGATACTCAGAAAGTTCAAATAGTTCTATAGCAAAAACAACAAATACTCATTCCGTTCCAGAAATCATCTGCTCCTAAACTTTCATATCGACAACAGCTATGGAGTAACCGTTAAAAAACTTAAAACTCCTGTCTAGTCTAGTCTAATCTAGTCTAGTCTAAAAATTCTTAGATTTCCTACAACATTAATCAAAATTATCTTTTCTTTCAGGTACTTCTGCCTTCTACATGCTACTGCGGAACTGCCATCAGAGACCATCAAGAGCGCCATCAGAGCGGAAATTACCCAAGGCCCGAAACGTGGACCGCTTTTCTATTATTACATATAACAAACTAATTTCAAGTGAATGCGAGAACTATCTCTTTGCTAGTAACGCACTTACAAGTTACTCATTGATTCTTCAATGGTAGCTCTGTCAGAAGTGTCAGAAGTCAAGGCTCATATCCAATTTGGAACTGCGGATTCTTTAATTTTTGCAAAAATTAGAGAATCTGGATCATGTCTTCCAAATCGGAACTAATTTACTTCAGAAAACCAGAAGGCAAACAAGGTTGGTCACTGGAAGCTGCAGAAGTATCAAAAAACTTGTTCATAATCTCTAGTCAGTAAGTTCTTCCACCTGGGAAGAAGCATTCATTGCCATTCACTCCTATCAATTCTTGAGAACGATGAAAAATTAACAACGACATCCCGAACCAAGATACCCAAACGCTATGGAAATCTTGGATATCACTCCAATAACCAACTATGAAATTATGAAATACGTCCTATTTACACAGACCTAGTGTTAAGCCATTACTGTTAAGAACCAACTCTTATCTCACTCTATATCGAAATTACCGATTTTTATGTGATTCGTCTAGATAGATGAACACAAGCAACGTGTCCAGCATTGAGGCTGTTAGAAAGATGAATCTCTGTCTTAGACTCTGTAAGGTTTGTTTGAAAAAAAACATGACATCAAATTGCGTGAACAGAAGTTGCAACCCAACTGCTGTAAATTTTACGCAATAAATGTTCACAAATCTAGCTTGAAAAGCAGGCTCCATATGTATACGTGGGGTGAAATTTTGCATGTTTTCAATCATGTACATGATATATTTTTGCACTCGTCGAAGATAATTTCGTAATAAATTATAAGAACCATGTTTTTACTGTCACAATTATATTGCTATCACTTACTCATAATGGCAGCAACTGAAATATAATAAATAACATTACCAAATTGCATCTCCTCACACCAATCTGTGGTTCTCAAAACAACGCCCGCAGCGAATCACCAGCGAAATGCATGCAATCACGATCCAACATTAGCGCCATATTACGAAGTAATTTAACACCATCACATTACGGCTATTTTATAGCAATTATTATGTATAGGGGCAGATCATTCCAACTGCAAAATCTCCCATCACACCACTAAACCCACCAATCTGAATCACAGTGAGCAAGCTTCTGTATTATGCTTGTGCTGGATGCTGATGCAAGGACTGAATGTGGCACTTTTAAGTGGACATACGTACATATCCACATTTTGCCTCCAGAAATCACCAAACATACATGCAGTCATGCATACGGAATTTCGTGGTTTGGCTACTGGCAGCCTTTTGCCGATTATTCGCACACACCCCTCCTTGCAGCGTGCCTTTGGTTAATGTAACAGGTGTGTCCTCGTGCAGTTTTTCGCATTTGCCATATGCTGCCTAATGTAGACATATCCACGGGACATGGCAGCCAATTAATTTTTTTTTATCGATTTCCACAGCAATTTATCCTGCAATTAATTTTTTTTTGGTGTTCAAATCTGCAAATGACAAAATAAATTTGTGAAAAGGTTTATTCCACATAAAATGGCATCAATACTTATGTACATTAAAAATAATTATTTTGTTCTGATGGGTTTTTTTAAATGCAGTTTTTTTTTAAGTCCTGGTGCGATGTAATTGTTATAGCCAGTTGAATACCAATATTGTGACTTATGAGTCAATTAAGCATAGCTATTGCATGCAATTCTCTAACGTCCTTCATTTTGATGGGATCAAATGCGCAAAACAGGATCAAAATATTTTCTTTTATTTATCAAGTTTTCACTGAAAAAAGACTGAAGCAAGCACAGGAAAGTATGAAAATAATAAGATTTTTGGTTTTCAAAATTGTGGATTTTTGGATTAGCTTAGCTTTTAATTTCTTTTTTATTTGATAATCTGTACATTTTTTGTTTTGTATTCTTTACTGGCAAAACAAACTTACTGGCAAACCAACTGATCGGTCAAAAATACCTGACCTAATCCATTTATTTACTGTATAAGGAGTACCCTCTAACCGCTCTAACCATGTAGAAATTTCTAAAAGCTATGACCTGTTCTGAGATCATTCAGCAGGAAATAAAAGATTTAGTGAAAGAGAAACGAAAAGCACGTTAGAAATGGCAGCGAACCCGTGCTCCTCCATGCTAAAAATGGCGATATCAGATTTTAAAAACCTTGAAGATGAAAATTTCCTTGAAGGCTTGACAGCGGGGGAAAAATCCAACTTCTCACTTTGGAAAGTTTTAAAAATAACGGAAAAACCAAAGCTTCCAGTGCCCCCGATTAAGAAAAGCCAACACGAACGGGCTAAAAGTGGCAAGTGACTCAACGAATATATATATATATATATGAGTTTTGCCTTAAATGGGAGCTACATAACAAGAAATGCTACAATTGCTGGATTTAAAAGAAAAATAAAGAAGCTTAAGTCAAATAAAGCTCCAGAATAAAGCTTAATCACGGCAAGAATTCTAAAAATGGATTATTCACCCTTATTACGATAGTCGTTTCACTAAAACGTCAGTAAAACGACACGGCTCTAAAAGCGACATTTGGCGTTTCAGTGAAACGACTTACATAATAAATGCCGCTTTAAGGTTAGAATATGTTCCAAGCCGATGAAAAGTTGCGGAAGTCATAATGGTTTTGAAACCTGGCAAACCATCTCACGAAAAGAAGTCTTACAGGCCGATTTCGCTTCTTCCTATAATATCAAAAGTTTTTGAAAGAATATTACTCCTGCACCTACAGCCGATAACACATGAGAAACAATTAATACCTGAACATCAGTTCGGAGTTAGAATGACGTAATTGAAAAAGCTCTTGAGAAAATCTGTTCGACAATCTTTTTGGGCGTGTCGCATGCGTTCGGCAAGGTGTGGCACGAAGGCATCAAGTTAAATTAAGACAAATTCTACCTGAAGGCGATTGACGCTAATTCAATGATTACAATGATTAGTGACATTTTTGACGAGTTTAGTACGCCGTCTGCGAAGAACAAAAACTTCCGACTTGGTGCGGTGAACAGACAAAATAAATAAATTTAATTTGGTGGCACAACAGCTCGTGAAGAACCAAGGGCTAGTGACTTACAACTCTCAACCATTCCTGTGTGCATATTTTTGGCAGGAATGAAGGGGACCTACAATTTTTTGCCGAGTCCGAACGGCTAGATGAGAAGCACTTGTTCTTGAAAAGTATACTCTTGGAGGATTTGTCAATTGACCGGCAATTGTTTTGCATGCGAGAATATAGTGTGGTTAATAAGAACATTTTTTTGTTTGTATGGACGGTTTACACTCTAAAAAAACATATATATATTCATTCTTACAGCAATATTTGCATGCAAAAATAATTGTTTTGCATATTTAGGGCTGCATTCGGGTAAATTAATAACTTAATGGGTGGCTTAGGCTGAGGCAAACATTTTTCACCTTAAATATTTTAGAAGTTTTATACACAAAATAGTGGATACATATATATTAATTTTTACATGCGATATACTTTGGTACTACTAGGCTAGTTTTGAATTCGTGCAAAAAAAGAAGTTTGAGGTAACAATCAAACATATCATTACAATGATAGAGAACACCAAAAACGTAGGTGACATAATTCTGTTTGTCTATCTGTCTGTTCGTCTACAGCCTAAACGAACCGATCGATTTTCTTCAAACTTGGTACATAGTGGTTTTTGGTGATTATACCTAAACGTTTTTTTGCATTTTTTTTAGAACCAAAAATAACGGTACCTGCCATCCATTTTTTTTTAGCATTTTTACATAATCGAATGTTTTTCAAAAACGGCTCTACAACTTTTCTTAAAAAAATTTCAATAAATTACTTTTAGTAAAGGCTCTCTTTGGGTGGAATCCCATTTTTTTAAAAAATGGTTGTTAATGGTACCTCCCAAAGAACCATTTTTTTAATTTTCGATTCTCACTAGAGGTTTCCAAAAACTATAAATATTTTCTGTATACTCAAATAAAAAAAAAACTTTTGGATTTTTTGAAAAAAATTGTTTGAAATTTTTTTTTTGAAAATCAGGTATTTCAAAACTCATATGATTAGTTTTTTGAAACTCGATATCTTACAGTTTGTTAGACTTTTTTAAATATTTTCAGAAAAAATTTTACAAACATGAAAATGAACGGTACCTTCCATAAAAAAAAATAAAAAATAAAAACGGGTTGACAAATTTTTTTCAAATTTTATTTTTAAACATAAATAAATACTTAAGATTTGCAAACCGAAAGTTTCCTTAAAAATGTTTTAAGAATTTTACATATACAAATTTTTTTTTTTTGGGAAAACCGCTTAAACGATTTAAATTTGTTTGTCCATACAATCATATTCAATAAAGAATTAAGATGGCGTTCGTTTTTTCATTTCAAGCTCTCAACGAAGTTTTTATCTAATTTAAATATCGTTTTTCATGCTTTTAAATATTGTTTTCTCATAATTTCAATGTCTCTGCATATAATTTTCTTAAACCCTCAGCGCCTTGAACATAAGAGCAAATACGTTCAACTCAATTGTGCATTTCATTTAATTTGAAATCCGAAAACAAGCTCTCTAGTAAGAAGCAATCAGTAGATCTGAGGTAGGTACCAATGGACTACCTAAAGGATGAAAATAGCAAGAATTCCGTCAGGTTAATTTAGATAAATGTTTGTGTGGGCGTATTAGTGGGCGGACATTTTCTGCAATAATTTCTTATACTATTCTTTATTATAACTAAAAATTCAATTGAAATATTTTAAATGTGGTTCAGATTTTATCTAACCAAAGACTGATGGTTCCTTACAAAAAAAGTTTAAAAAACGCGTTGTAAAAACTTTGCTAGCCCGATTTGCCAAAAAATATTTTTTATAAGGTTATAGTTAACATCCAATTTTTTACTATTTTTTGTATGAAAAACTCCTTTTTTAGGAAAGTAGGCGTGGTAGCGGGCGGATACTAATTGTGTTGATTTCTCGTCCCAATAATTGTGATTTATGAAAATTTCATCCAAATCGGTTTGGTAGTTTAGGTTTAAGTCAATTTTTCCATTCTCTTATACAAGGTACCCGGTACTGTGTACCGGTTGCCCACTTTGGGAAAAGAAACTGCAAATGCAGTAAACAAAGTTTATAAATAACTTTTTGGAGTTGAACAGCTGTCTAATGTCAGATAAAAGTTGTGAATACTATTGTATATCTTCAATGCGATACCTAGGCCACGTTAGAACCTTGAAACCCAAGGGCAAGTTCGTGCGATTCAACCGTGGACATTATTTTTACACAATGTTCAGTAGACCAAAAAGCTGATACAAATATACAAATATATATTATGCTTACATATAGTTGAAAATCTACTTACATACCCACAATTACATACAAAGTATACTAACTATACATATACACCAATAGCTACCTAAATAAAGGAGCACTCAAAAATATATGAAGCAAATATTTGTGGAAGCTGATAGACTATGCGAATATGTACCTCTACTATGTACTTTTCAAACAAATATACAATATTTATTTCTACCCAGATGGACGATTCAAATAAAGTATGATATGATAGGAAAAGGATCTAGAAGACGAAAATAAATGAAATGCACATCACGTGAAAAAACATAGCATCGTCAAGACTCAAGACGAACGTCCCTTTTATTGTCTTGTTTAAGTAAATACTAAGTTCTCAAAGGATAAGCTCTTAGAATTAAAAGCAAATTGAGTTCATACATACAAAAAGATAAAGTCTAGAGATGAATGTACATTAAATATAGGTGCCTATATGACATAACGCAGAGTTTCAATAAATGTAATTTGTATGCTATGTTCTGTCTTTTGGACTTTTACAGGCTAATCTCTTTTGTTTTTAAATATTTGTATGTTTATGATAGATGGATACTTTTGTTTTAGTTTTTTTTTATCTTTTTTTTATAAAAAGAACATTCTTCTTGTTTGTTTTTCTTTTCTAAGAAAAAGCTATGATGAATTCCAGTTAAAAATTTGTTTGTGTCTAAAAGCCAATTAAATAATTGCTTTCATTGATTCACAAGAGTTCTACAGTAAAATAAATTTTATTATTCAATTAATTTTAAAACTTATTAAAAAAAAAGGGAATAAATAAATAAGGTAAGGAAACAGTTTTTGCACTAAGGTAGGGAAAAAATGTTTGCACTTTCATACTACATCTCACATTCGCATATAATTTTAAGTGTGTGAAGTTATTCCCGATTATTTTTTGAATATCTCATTCAGCTCCTCTATTTTTGAAATTCTTATACTAAACAAAATTAAGAAATTTTAAACTGTGTATTATTTTCGTGGACATTAATCATTTTAAAGATTACAATACAATTTTATACTGTATATTTCTATGAAATTTGGTCAAAATCAGTCCAATAACTGCATTTTGAGAGGGATACAACTATCGCGTTTAAATTACAATAAAATGAAAAACGCACGTATACGCCCGAGTGAACCACTGTAGTGTGTTTATGTGCACATAGTGTATGCACGGGTCAGGTGACGAATACCACTCGTCACTTGATACGTCGCGAAGCGACATTGTGCACATCAGCACACCATAATCTTCCCACGATATGCAATGAACAACGTGCATTGCATATCGTGTTTATATTATTCTTTTTTCGCATTTGATATTGTTCTTTTTGCTGACTCCACAAATGTGTGAATATGGAGTCAGCATAGTTTTAAGTATGAACACATTATAACAAATAAAATTCATCATTATTAAATCAGCTCTCCGACAATACACAAGTCTTTTCTTTTATTTTAAAAACATATTACATGGCGACCGTGACAGTGATTCTGTCCATATAAAATTAAAAATAAGTTTTTTTTTTGTTGTTGTTGTTTTATTAACTTAATTCAATCCAAAAATGTCTTTATTTTAAATTATAAAAAAAAAAAAAAAAAAAAACATAAAACACATCGGAACATTGTGCGTTTTAAAAATATCAAGCCGGCAAATCGCTTGTCCAATTATTTGTGAAGTGCGCATTTTGATTACAAATAAAAAGAGGAACCATCTTTGGATAGAAAATACCCTTTCATCCACCACCACGACGAACATGTTTGCCTCCTAAAATCAGTTGAAAAGTAAATAATGATATGATGTGCTCGGAAAGTGTAAAAGCGATACGAACATGTTTGCCTTTCATCTACCACTACCCACCACCTCGTATTCCTTCATCATTTTTAATTGGGAACGAACAAAACTTCCTTTTACGACAAAATAACTCGTGATATACATTCATTAGAAAGTGATCATTCGGAAGTTGACAGACCACTATCGCCATCTGTGTGGACCTCCGACCTCAGCTAAACTCAGAAAACGAAACAACAATAATCTTCAAATCATAGCTGCCCAGCAATCAAATGATGATGATCAAATCAATCCAGCCCAGCAATGGTAATATATTTTTATAATTCATCGTGAAAAAAAATGTGTGTTAATTGTTATATATGAAGCTTAAATCTATTGAACTAATCTGTTTATTGTAAATCTATTGAACTAATCTGTTTATTGTACAAACCATCGAAAATCCAATATTTAATTACTTCTAAAAGAAATTTGATGCATTCTTCTGCCGTTCTGTTTTTTTTTTAAACAAAATATAGTCAATCGTCTCAAATACTCTTTGCAAGTCTAGAATAACTGTAACAAAGATTATATGGAATCTTTGCTCGGTATTGCTTCTTCTGTTTAAAGTCATTGAGGTTTAAACATTAATTTAAAATGGGAGGTAAAACCTCCAAAGTAAAGGATAGCACAGCAAATGTGTTAAATGTTGTTGACGTGATGGATACAACCCCACACTTAGAAACACAAACTATGCTCATTTCTTTATTGGTAGTCCTCACGGCAGTAAACTTAATTCTTAAATTTTATCTGTTGTATAAGCGTACACTTAAAAAACGCTACATAAGCCGAGCAAACGACTTAGATAAAATTTAAAATGGAATGGAAAATATTAGCAATAAAAATAAACGGTTTTAAAGACAATTTCCAAAAATCTTACAAATGTATTAACAAAAATACAACAATAAGAGTAGATACATTAAAAAACCATATTAAAACACTAATATCCCATTACAATAGTATTGTCAATGTTTTCAACGCATACAAAAATGAATTGACAGCTGATCATGAAAAAGATTGTAGGAAGCTTTTAAAAACACTTAACACTAAGTTAAAAAATATTAGCATTAAATGGGAAATTGAAATACATGTCCCAGATGAATTAGAGCTTCACGCTGAGTTTAATGAAAATCAAATAGAAAGTTTAGACGAATCAAAACCAGTAGTAAATACAGAATCTGACAGTGAAATTGAAACACTGGATGAATTCCCACAACCAATTATAAAAATCAAGGAAAACATGGCCCAAACTTTAGTAGAATTTCTTAAACTGGCCTCATCACTCTTACCTGAGTTTGATGGAAAGGCAGAAAATTTACAAAGCTTCAAAGATGCCCTTCTCCTTATTGATTCCTTAAAAGGAGCACACGAAGTATCAGCAATTAGTCTCATAAAGACCAAACTAAAGGGACATGCTAGAAATCTAATAAGTAATGAACAAACGATAGTTGAGATAGTTGAAAAACTAAATGCAAAAGTAAAAGGAGATTCAGTAGATGTAATTTCTGCGAAATTACTAAATCTACAACAAAAAAATAAGACAGCAAATCAATATGTCCAAGAAATAGAAAAATTGACGAAGTGTTTAGAAGGAGCCTATATCAACGATGGTTTAGCTTCTGATTTAGCTGCTAAATACAGCACAACGCTCGCTGTCAAGGCTATGACACAAAATTGTTCTATTGATAAGGTAAAACTTATAATGCAGGCTGGCACATTCAGCGATATGAATGAGGCCATGTCCAAATTCGTAAATAGTTGCACAGATGCAACCGGACATTCTAATACTGTTTTGTTTTACAAGCAAACCAATAATAGAGGCTATCGTGGAAATTACCACGGAAGAGGTAATCATCACAATAATCGCTACCGCAATAACCAAAACAATTACAGGGGAAATGGCCGATCTAGAGGCAACTTTAGAGGCCGTGGTAACTCGTACCGTGGCCATAATAATAATAACAACCACAATAATGTTCGAATTACTCAAAGTAACTCGGAAAACTGCCAAGACCCTTTAGGAAACAATTTATAAATACAAAGGTCCATGCTATCAATTTTAATCTCAATATTTTCGTGTCATTTATAAATGTATTTACTAAACATAAACTCACATTCCTTATAGACACAGGTGCAGATATTTCACTTCTAAAAGAAGATTCTGATTTTTACCAAGACGTCCAAAATGACAAGATTATAAGTATCCAAGGAATAGGCCAGGGAATAGTAAAATCCCAAGGTCTAGCCCCAATAGAGCTTCAAACAGATAAATACATCATCCCACACAATTTCCATATAGTAAATTCAAATTTTACAATACCATGTGATGGAATCATAGGTATGGATTTTATAAAACAATTTAACTGCAAATTAGACTTCAAACCAACTGAAGATTGGTTTATAATCAGACCCAATAATTTAAATTTTCCGATTTATGTTCCAATAACATATAGTTGTGGTAATAATTCACTACTTCTACCAGCAAGATCACAAGTAATAAGAAAAATTGAAATAAAAACAACAGAAGACCTCATTTTTATTCCCAACCAAGAAATAAAACATGGCATTTATGTTGCAAATGCAATAGCAACATCACAATTTGCATTAGTTCGTCTATTAAATACAACCGATACTAACCAACTGGCCAGTTTAAATAACTTAAAATATGAACCACTCTCAAACTATGATGTGGTCCACACTAATCGAAATAGTAGAACAGAATCAGTCCTAAATCAACTAAAGAAAAATTTTCCGCCCCAATTCAAAAAACAATTAACAGAAGTATGCACCGAATATAGTGATGTATTTGGATTGGAAACCGAATCCATAACCACAAATAATTTTTATAAGCAAAACTTGAGATTGAAAGATAGCGAACCAGTATATATAAAGAACTACCGAAGTCCTCACAGTCATGTTGAAGAAATTCAAAAACAAGTTAAAAAATTGATACACGACAATATAATCGAACCGTCTGTATCTGAATATAATAGCCCGCTTTTACTAGTTCCCAAGAAAGCCCTACCGGGTTCCGAAGAAAAAAAATGGCGATTAGTAATCGACTATCGTCAATTGAATAAAAAACTTTTATCTGATAAATTTCCACTCCCAAGAATTGATGACATCCTTGATCAATTGGGTCGAGCAAAATATTTTTCATGCCTCGATTTAATGTCAGGTTTTCATCAAATCGAACTAGAAGAAAGTTCCAGAAATTTAACGTCTTTTTCAACGAGCAATGGCTCATATCGTTTTACGCGACTACCTTTTGGTTTAAAAATAGCGCCAAATTCATTCCAGAGAATGATGACCATAGCATTCTCTGGACTTGAACCTTCACAAGCATTTCTCTACATGGACGACCTTATGGTTATAGGCTGTTCCGAAAAACATATGCTTAAAAATCTAACAAATGTTTTTAACATATGTAGAAAATACAATTTAAAATTGCATCCACAAAAATGTTCATTTTTTATGCATGAAGTGACTTTTCTGGGTCATAAATGCACAGATAAAGGAGTATTGCCAGATGACAAAAAATATGACGTCATCAAAAATTATCCAGTCCCACACGACGTGGATAGCGCTAGACGATTCGTTGCATTCTGCAACTATTACAGACGATTTATTAAAAACTTCGCCGACTATTCACGGCACATAACGAGGTTATGTAAAAAGAATATTCCTTTTGTGTGGACAGATGATTGCCAAAAAGCATTTCAATATTTGAAAAATAAATTAGTTGAACCAACCCTATTACAATACCCAGATTTTAAAAAAGAATTTTGCATAATAACTGATGCAAGTAAACAAGCATGTGGAGCGGTTCTAACCCAAAACCATAACGGAATTCAACTCCCAATAGCTTATGCATCACGTTCATTCACAAAAGGTGAAAGCAATAAAAGCACAACAGAACAAGAGCTCACAGCCATTCACTGGGCAATAACACATTTTCGACCATATATATATGGCAAACACTTCATAATTAAAACAGATCACAGACCACTCACGTATTTATTCTCCATGACAAACCCCAGCTCAAAGTTAACACGCATGAGTCTAGAATTAGAAGAGTATGACTTCACGGTTGAATACCTAAAGGGAAAAGACAATTTCGTGGCAGATGCCCTGTCTAGGATAACAATATCCGAGCTCAAAGACTTACAAGCTAGAGTCCTGAAAGTCACTACCAGGCACCAAAGTAAACAGAAAAAATCCTGCGCAGGAGAAAAACAAGTAGATCTGCATAAGCAATCTCTTGACATTGCTTCTAAGCCCAAAGTATTTGAAGTCATTTTTAATGACGAAGTACGAAAAGTAGTGACCTTGCGAATAACGGATTCCTTATGTTTATTTAAACGTGGGAACAAAATTATAGCAAGAATTGTAGTTAGAGATTTATATACCAATGGAACTCTCGATTTAGGTCAGTTCTTCCAAAGGCTCGAAAAAGAAGTTTTACTTACTTGCTTACTTATCCGGTTCCCAATTCATGGAGGGTCTCTGCCTGAGATATTGCGGTCTTCCATCGTTTGCGGTCCCTCGCATGCTCCCTCCAGTCATCGAGACCAAGCGTTCTTGCGTCTGAAACAGCAAGGTCCCTGTAGCGGAGGTTCAGTCTTCCTGGTCGTCTCGAATCTGGGGGCTGGAATTCGAAGATTTTCTGGGCTGGAGTGTTGTTATCTATTCGCTCGATGTAGTCGAGCAAGTGTAGTAGAAGTGTTTTGACTCTTTGGACTACATTCACATCTTGGTACAGCTCGTACAATCCACGGTTAAATCTTCTCCTCCATTCGCCCACGCATATTAGACCAAATATCCACCGACGAATTTTTCTCTCGAAAGTGCCCAATATCGATTTCCCCTTTTAACTTATCATTCAGTACTCGGTGCCGTAGAGTAGAATTGATGAAACTATGCGTGCACTTTGTCTTTCGGGAAAGGAGCTTTGAACCCATTTCTTTGGCCAAACCGAAGCAGCAGTGGCTCGCTAGGGTTATGGTTATTCTTCGTAGGATTTCCACTGAGGTGTCATTCGTGAGACTGATGTTTGTTTCGAGTAAGGTGAACTCCTTGGCAACCTGTAAACTACCGCTACCATCAATGACGTTTCGTCCTAGGTGATGAACAGATGAAGCTTTTTTTGTTGATAGCAGTTACTTTGTTTTGTCCTCATTCACTACAAGACCAACGCGTTTCGCCCGTTAAACAATAGCTGTGAATGCTTCTAGTAAAGCTCTTTCGGAGCTTTGAAGTCGATGAAAAGATGGTGGGTCTCGACTTGAAATTCGTTGGACTTTTCCAGAATTTGCCTCAAAGTGAAGATTTGGTCTATCGTTGATCAGCTTGGCCTGAAGCCACCCTGGTACGTGGAACCCATCATAGTGTTGCTGAAAGTTTTAAGACGCTCACAGTACGTTAGATAGGATCTTGTGTGCAACATTAAGTAGTTTTTGCAGGGTATTTTCCTTTTTTTGTCACTTTCTCGACTGAATGTCCATTACGCAGCTGCTGGAAATGCTGCTTAAGCTCGTCTTTAATTCCCTGTGTTTCAGTGACTAAGTTCCCTGAGACACCTGAAGAGGCTGCGGATGCTCTTTTCTTTCTACGCACGGTTTTTTTCTCTTTCCTTCTCTTTTCACGATATTCCTCTCCTGCTGCTCTTGTTTACCGTTGCAGCATTTGAATTCATGCATTTTCAGTGTCCTGATTCAATACCGTGCATTCCTCATCATACCACGAGTTCTTTTATCTGGGTAGTTGATAGCCAATGGTGATCGCTGCTGTCTCCTTAATGATGTCACAATACAGGGTCTACTGTTTTCTGACGCTTGTGGCTGGGGGTTCGACAGTGAGTGCCCGGTTAATTGCTGACTGTAGTCTCTGGCTTTTTCAGATGTGCTAAGGCATGTTATGATGAAGTTTTTCCTTTGGACGGTCCTCGCTTTCTTCTCGTTGGACAGTCGGACTCTGAACTTTGTCAGAGGAACCTAGTACTACTTATCACCGTATTAAAAGCTGTAGCAAAGTCAATTAGTCGAAAGCCATTATCTGATGTCGTTCCTGGAGGCTGTGCTTTTCAACTAATCCACTTTTCCTTCCCGACTTTAGCATTGAAGTCTCCGAGCACGACTTTGACATCATACTCTGGACAAGCTCCATAGGCTCCGTCCAGGAGGTCGCAAAAGTTAGACTCCTTAAAATCGATGACTTTCGATCTGAGTCGATTTCCCATGGCGAATCCGCATCCTACCATGTGCAATCTTTGATGACAGCTGTTATAATTGTCGTAATCTTTTCATTTAGTTATCCATGATCCTATCCATCGTGTCTCCTGGATCGCGGTAACATCTGCCTTGTACCGCATAAGGACATATTCAAGTTTTTGACGTAAAGAGTGTCGTTACATTCCAGTAGGTCATAGTCCAATTTCCTTCTGGGTCTGGTTGCCATTTGATGGGGGTCGTTATCCGAGGCTTCTCGCGTCTCTTTGACAACAATTGTTTTTTATTGTGGCTGGATCGTAGGCCCAATGCAGTAACCTTCAATCTGTAGGGCCATAGGCTTGTTCTTGCAATTCTTTTCTTGATCAACACCAGTACTTACAAATTTAGCAAGTCATGACATAAATCCAAGTCCAGTATGCAGCTGTTACTAACTTGGAGCAGTTTCTACAACATCCAGCCACCGAACCATTGTTTTATCAAATCATTTTCTCTATAAAAAATTCTTCACTAATTTGAACTTGATCCAAGTATAGTCATTATTTACCAGTCGGTTCCAACTTCAGATTGTGGTTCTGGTTGGCTTAAGCGTGAAGGAATCGAATATTGATTCGCAAATACTTCCCAAAACTTGAAATTTTTACATCAAAAGAGCGCCTGATAATGCTTTCACTCCAAATGCGAATTTCAAACTGTGAAAAATTAAAACAAATGTTTTCATATGATAATTCTTTTATCACATCAATCATCTTTTATTATGAAAGATTAAGAGAGATGAGAGGCATTTCTCATTTTAGTACTTTTTAGTACTCACTTTGTCAGTTGTTTTTCATAACGTGTCCGGGAATCGCCTTGAGCATGTTAGTGAAGTGATAAAATGATAAAACTCTGTGAGAACTGAAATGATGACTTCGTTTTCATTTCACAGTTTCACAGATCGGGAATAGAAGCCCAGGAGTAAAATTCTTTGGTGATTTGAATCTCCACCAATTTTTAAGTTTTTTGTGATAAATACAGATAAGAAATAATTGAAATGGGAAGAGATTATTTTTCCGTTTTTCTATCTGTTTGTTTTTGTATGGAATTGCCCAGAATCAAAAACAAAAAATTCCAAACCTGTAAGAAATCATTGCAAAATGTCTGAATACAACAATTGAATATAATTTAGTATCAATAAAAGTTTTAAAATATGTAAATATTTTGCATAACATATGTTTTTGTATGTACATAATGTACTTTTTAGATATTTATCAATGGATAAGATATTTATCTATGTACATTAATTACATATTGTTTTCACTAATTTTTCTATACCTGATTAAATCGAAAACTTTTAATGCATAACACAATTTGGTATTTATCCTCCTGGACTGGTTGCATTTACGCTCATCGATAGATGCACCCAAGATGGAAAAAAAAAACTATCAAAAACTGCTGTGTAGCCTTTACCTACTGCAAATCTGCCCGTCCATATGCCAAGCGGTCTATTTGTATTGATAAACACATTTTGGCTGGAATCCAACACAAATTTACAATTAAATAGCATAAAATAACAAACGGCAGACAGGTTCTTTCTGTCACGTTGATGATAAGAAAAATAAATAATACTCACAAAAACACCCATAAGATGGAGTACACTGATGGCATATATTATTACATAGAAGTCTACATGCACAGGGCCGTCCCTAACCAAGTGGGGGCAAGTAACTTTAAAATATTGTGGCTATGGCGTTTTACACTTATGTTTTTTCAATAGAAATCTTTAACCGATATTTTTCCTATGAGAGTGCGTGTGAACTGAGGGGAAGATACAACCACAAAAACTTTAAGCTCAGCCAGGAGGTTCAAACACTTCAACTTTATTGGATAAGCCAAATGAAACCATACATTTAAAGTACTTATAAGTACGTTCGTACTGCAGTGTACTTTCTAAATACATATTGAAAGAACACAAGAGCAATGTACTTGGTACTTGAAAAATAAAAGGTACAAGTACTTTTTTCTTAAATACGTCTGCTATGTAATACTACCCAGTACATTTACAATCAGTCAAATTAAAAAATTTTCGTTTTAAGTACTCTTCAGTATTTGTCCTCCTACATGAAAAGTACTTCAAAATGGACTTGCATTTAAAAAATTGTGCTTGAAAAGTACTTGAGAATGGACTTGTACTTGAAAATGTAATTTGTAGTGTTACAGCACCCAGTACATGTACTTAGAAACCAGCTCTTTAAACTGAACTTCCTTTTATTGTCAAGTAGGTACAAGTAAAATTTACTGGAACTAGTACTTGAAAGTAAACAAGTCTGCATAGAACGAATTTAAAAGAGTATTCTAGCCAACAGAGTCTCTAAAACCTACACTAACAGGTTCAAGGTGACAAGGAAGACCGAAACTCCAGTTTCACTACTAAGCCTTTGGAGTGTGTGGATGACTGTGGGGTCATAGAGGTACCATTTCTCAGCCATAGCCATGTAAAAGAAACCGAAAAAGTACGAGTCATTAGAATCTTTTATAACCTTTTTTTTCATTGTAAAACCCTCCCTTCCCTCTTCTTTAATTACCATTTTCTTGGTGGCTAGCAGATACAGCTTGCATCGGTTTATAATGACGCGAACTTTTAAACCAGTTTTTCTAAGAATTTGCATTGATTTGTGATTTAGGATCACAACCACTTCGCTACAATCTTTTGTCTTCTCACCCATCCCTCCCACCTCCAAGTTTTGTCTAAGGTGGTCGGTGTTGAGTGATCTGGGGTTTTTCTCAATCCGATCTTTCAAAATAAGCGGTCCTTTAATGGAAATGCTTTGCTCTATGCCTTGATAAATAGTTCATTCCTTTCCTCCCTATGAGGTGAAGGTGAGCGTTTGGCCATGGAGCTTCAGCTTTCTTAACAAATTCTTAGAGCAATGTAAGAGTATGCTCATCTTCACATGTCAACAACTAGAAACCTTGAAAGATGATGAGAGTACCGAAGAACGGTGGTGGCGGGCTCCTTACGATAGCCTCATTTACCTCCTCACGGATCCGAAGTTCTATCAATTCGTCAGTTTCCGTGTAGGATATGCAGTCTACTATGGCAACTTGCTGGCCTACTACAGGCACATTGTAGATTCTGGATGCTCGTCAACTTGTGTTGCACTGCAGATCTTGCGCATTGCGTTTCCCGGATGGATTCTCCACAGCTGTCATGACAGTCATGTCACTGTTTAACGTTGAGTTTCCAATGCAGACGCCCGGTTGGGAGGAGCTGGATGAATTTAGGTTGCATGTAGGGCTGGAGCTCAGGATGATTGGTGTGTTGGGTAGCTCAGTGGTGTGCTTGCTTTTTGATCATAGTCTTTCCACGTTGCTCTGGTTGTGAAGAAGTAGACGAACCTAAGTTCATGTGGGGCTATGACCCCGAATGTTCCTCATGTGCGCTACTTCCACCCTTACCTCTCTCGGGAGGTATTTTTTCACTCAGACCCATAGTAGCGGAATGCTCCATGCAACGTCCGGCAGGCGAGTTTGATAGACCGGTAGTTGGTTCATTTTATGAGTTAGTTTTTGTCCTTGCCGGAGTAAGGAAGAAGCTGTTCCCTAACTTGTAAGGGTTTTAACCACGCGAGTGACAGGCGGCGCCATCAATCCACTCACGCTAGTGTTTCTCACAGGAGTAACCACCGCCCAGATGATGGTCTATTCTTCGTTGGAAGCTTCTTTTGCGCAGTGGTTTGCGTTCAAACTCAATAAGTTCATCCCAACCCATTATTCCGAGTCGTTTGACTGTTCTCCTACAGTTGGAGATTTTATTACTCCACCTGGAAGAAGTTGACTATCCGGAGAGATAAAAGCTAGCAACGATACAGCAGTCAATGATACCATCTCTGTCACCTGTCCCAATACTGGCTTTTCATGGAAGAGGGGTTGTGGAGTAAGTCCTCTTCCTCGTCCATCATTGTCCTTGTGAGCTGTTTATGTTTATTCTTGTTGTTTTCAAAGTGTATGTTTTTTGTCACAGACGACTTGGCTTCTTGCGAAGCTAAGCCCGCTGGCAGCCGATACTGTAGCGAATATCCCCGCTAAAATTTCAATCGTTTTTGTTGTATCTGCAATAGTTTGTCACAGGTGGGGGCTGGGGAGGTTTCTTAGTTTGTTTATAAACCTACAGCTGGTCATCTAAGAATTTAAAGAAGTAAACCACAGTTGGTGAGCTGAGAATCCAAGGTGAACCCCAACAGGAGGAAGTTACAGGTTATTCCAAATTTAAAAAAAAAATTGTTAATCGAAAACTGCCAAAATTAACAGGCATAGGCCCTATTACAATAGATCGCGAATTCCCGGGCCCAGACACACGCGATCCATGCCTTAAGATAGCAATATATTGTATGCATTTTTGTTGTTAAGCATACATGCCATGAGATAGATAGACAGGTACATAACATAAATAACATTTATAGGAGTATATTTTGTTTTCGCAAGAGGATGCAGATGCATTCATAATATTTTCTGCTGGAGCAATTGACACTGCATTCAAAAGCGGGCAAACGTTCCGATTCTGCGAGTTGCTTTGCAATTGAACTCAAGGATAACTTTGTACGACAGTGGGTTGCATTAATTAATGACGGGAAAAATGGATGCCTGAGCAGCATCGGATTGTGTTGTTCTTAGGGTTTCCTCCTTTGATACATGCTATACCTATACTAGTTGTTTTGGTTTTGGTAGGTGTATATTCTACCTATATAAGATGCAACTTTATATAGAAGCATACATGCATATGTGTATATACAATGATATGATGGAATTTATTCAAAAAGGGTTACTCTGATGAATGAAATAAAAGCACGTTGCATTGTCCTGATGTCATATTTGATTTAAGGGTTGTATTTTTTTTATTTAAAGTTTGTTTTAATTTTATTGAACATGAAAGCATTAACATTTTTTTAATGACTTAAAGTGTTAAGTAATTGTTTGTCTGAATTTTCTTAAGCAAATTTGAAATTTTTACGTACAAATTATGAGAAATTAAAATGTCAAATTAAATTCCAATCTTTGATTAACTATACCAAGCAAAATAAAATCAACAACCTTAAGAATGTCCGATTAGTGTCATCTCAGCAATGTTTGCAAGGAGACAACGGCGTATACAAGGGGGGGGTCACGGGGTCATGACCCCCCCCCCCCGAGAACTCAAAAGATATACGCAAAAAATAATAAGAAAAGCAAAAATATTTGCAATCTTAAAATATAATTTAAAAAAAAAATATTTTTTATAGCTTAGGAATAGGCTACCTACTCATTATTGGTAAAGTTTATTTACCTTCTCCTATCAACATTTACAAGCCATCGCCCGAATAATACTATTGGGGTTTTATTGTCGAAATTAAACATTTTTTTTTGGTTAAGATTTATCAAATATACGATTTTAACCACTTGCATTCAGAAAATTTTTGCATTGATGTATTTTTTGATTCAAAATCAATTTGGTAGATCTACGTTTTTGGCAGATATACACTCTTTAATTCTCAAAGTATTTTCAAAAATGTTTTTGATCGGTTTAACTTACTTATTCCCCAATCTTATGGAACATCGTAATTAATGACCTATTAACCAATCTAGAAGCGGATGATTTCAAAGTTATTGCATATGCTGATGACGTTGCCATTGCAATATCGGGAAAGCATCTTCAAATCATAACAGAATTAATGCAAACCGCTCTCAACAAACTATTTGAATGGACAGACAAATGTGGACTAGGTGTTAATCCCCACAAAACCGAACCTGTCCTCTTTACAAGAAAATATAAAATTCCGAATATAGACCCTCCATCAATAAATGGTATTCCACCTAACTCCTCAGATCAAGCTAAATATCTGGGTCTGATTTTAGACAAAAAGTTGAGCTGGAAACCAAATATACAAGAAAGAATTAGAAAGGCCACAGTGGCACGTTTCTCCAGTAAAAAAGCTATTGGAAACAAATGGGGCTTGTCACCACATATCACCCACTGGCTATATACACAGCGGTCATCAGACCGATACTCACTTATGGGGTGGCAGTATGGTGGACTGCTTTAGATAAAATAACTTATCGTGAAAATCTAAGCAAAGTACAGAGATCGGCTTGCATGTGTATCAGCGGAGCTCTCCGTTCGACACCTTCCGCTGCGTTAGACACACTGCTTAACATCACACTCCTCGATATATACACTAAAGAAGTGGCGGCGAACACAGCTATTCGTCTCAGAGCCATTTCTCAATGGTCCAATAACTCTATTGGCCACACTATCATTCTGAACAAATTCGAATCAGTCCCTAAACACTCCGACTACACCATCCCTCCGCCGGTTTTTTGGCAAAAATTTTCAAGCAACAATTCCAACAAGATCCAAGATTCCAACACTTGGGAAGATAATGAATTCTTGAGAGATGAAGCAATTCACTTCTACATGGATGGCTCAAAAACCGGAGAGGGGGTAGGTGGCGGCGTGTACTCAGAACGACTAATCATTAGTCTCTCCTTCCATCTGCCTGATCATTGTAGCGTGTTCCAAGCGGAGATCCTGGCGATAAAAGAAGTTTTATCTTGCTCAAAGAAAACGTAATATCTACTTTGAATATCCGTATCTTCTCAGATAGCGAAGCTGCCCTTAAATCATTAGGATCTGTTTCTACAAACTCCGTAACTGCCCGAAACTGTCAATCGTCTCTAATGGAGATGGCAGATCAGTTCAACATTCACCTTTCTTGGTGCCGGGACACAGAGATATTCTAGGCAACTGTAAAGCCGATGAACTCGCCAGGATAGGAACCAGTACACCAATATCACCTTACAAGATGAATATTGGAATACCGATAGCAACATGTAAATCTATACTTAAGCAAGATTCCATGATGATGACAAACAGCAGATGGACAGGTATCACTACTTGTCTGGCGACAAAACAGATCTGGCCAACACTGGATCCGAAGCGATCGAAATGTTTGTTATCTCTGAGTAGATTGCATATTAGCTCCACAATTGGTGTCATTACTGGACACTGCCTCATAGGTAAACACGCCAATAGACTCGGTGTTTTTTCAAATGATTTCTGCAGAAGCTGCATGGAAGAGGAGGAGGAAGAAACTATCCCACACCTTCTTCCCTCATGTCCTGCTCTTTCTCAAAGATGCAAAACACACTTAGGAAATTTTTTCTTTAATGATCCCAGTGACTTAAATAAAATCGACATTCACAGTCTCCATCGCTTTATTAAAAGCTCCAACTGGTTTAATTAACGAGGATTACCTCACATTCTTTATGTGGTATCACAATGGACCTATTCTGGCCTAAGTGTGTCAGCAGTTTTCCTGACAGCCACCTTAACCTAACCTAACCTAACTTACTTATTTTATGAGAATTTTGTTCAAAATATCAAGGAAATCATCTTCAATAAAAAAAAATAAATGAATGAATGGATAAAAAAACACTAACAGACGATATTATACGAATATTACAATGAAAAACAAAAATTTTACTTTAAACCGTATTCCATACACCAGGGCCGTTCGGACTCAAACCCAGTTACAACATGTTTCAGTATAGGTTACGTACGAATTACCAGCAAAAAAGGCGATTTAACTAGTTGAAATGTCGGTTTATATCGACTTTTTTGCATGTAAGAATACCTATTTTGGTTACTAGTTCATAAAATTTTTAGCTTCGAACTTAGACAAAAAGTCAGCAGCCTAAAAAAAAGGATCGACTTTTATCGAGTTTTCGATATTTCTTCCCAATATTTAGTACATAGAAAAAAAGTTGATATAAATTGATTTTTTATTTATTATTATATTTTTTTTTCTATCGTTAATTTCATTCCAACGCAACGTAACTTAAAATACATCGCTCTGCTTGGAATGTGTGAATGAAATCAACAAAAACTCTAATCATACATTCTTGTCTGACTTTTAAACACGAATTTAACAGTTACTATTAAGATCATATTAAAATTCGGGAGTCGATCAAAATTTTGTTTTCAAAACTCAGCTCTACAAAATTTGTGTTTTACACAGAAAATACTCGTAATAAGGGAATTCATGCAACGTCGTAAATTTACAAATTGTGTAAAAAGCTTGGATGAACGACCTTTGTTATACATTTGATTAAATGCTAGGTAATTCAATCAGAGTAAGAGTAACAATGACGTTTGGATAAGTTTAACCAGTTTCAGAGTATCTACGGTTTTACGAAGTTGCATGAATACCCTTAATATAAAAATGTTTAAACTTTGTCAGCAAATAAAAATACAGTAGACGCTCGATTTAATAAATCTAAAAAAACTATATTGAACACACAAAATTATATATAAAAACATTTTTTTTTTTACAAAAATGTCCCGAAAGAATTTAACATTGCTTAAGGACACTAAACAAGTGTTTCTTTTTTTTAAACCTCATTGAAAGCTTGCGAAAAAGTAAACAATCTCGAAAGAGTAAACAGGCTGGTTTTATTACCTCACTATATCGAGCGTCTTACTGTATTTTATTTTAAGATGATTAAAAGGTAATTGAAAAAAGAAGAAAAATTACGCCCTTTTTACAATTTCCAAACTTCTCTTTATTTTGTCAAAATAATGTAAACGAAATTTGGAGAATATTGAGAAACAAAATTTTGAAAGAAAAGTTTTGCAAAACGAATTTTGACCTTGCTAAAATTTCGACCCCAACTCTTTATAATTAAAAAAAAAAATGGTAACATTTGTGGGACCAGCAGAAATAAAAAAAAAAATACAAAAAGCGAAAAAAATGGAAACCGTGGATCAGTCTTTTAATTAATAAATTTATAAGAACTGAATTGGGTTTTTGTTTTGGTATGACCCCCCCCAAGAAATGGAGCTGTATACGCCGCTGCAAGGAGACCTTCTGTACTGTCAATGTCAACAGATATATTGGTCTTGAATTTTGTGTCAGTTATCACCTATGTCAATTTCCTTTGAACCGCTTATGGAAAATGCAAAATTTTGAAATTTCTTTTTTATTTTGTGTCAGCTTTCACTTGTGTTAACTGTCTATTTTCTTTCTTAATTAAAATGAACGGATCGTAAATGGATCTTCAATAGTTTCCATATGAAAAATTCAGGATCGAACCATAATTAACGGATCGCAGCAAATTTGATTCGATCGAATCAAAAATAAATTTTAATTTTTCACGAGAGAACGAATCATATTTTATCATTCGCTGAACATAGCTTTATATATACTTTTGATTCACAAGACATAAACCCATACAATATGGCTGTCAAACTCCTATAAATCTTAGACCAATGTTACTAGACAGCTGTAACTTCGGGATGGTTACATACTTTGTTCATCTACTCGTAGAACAGCTATCAACTTATAAGTTGAGCTTCTTTGAGCATAGAAGGCAATAACTGAGCAATAAAGTCCCCTCTCTAAGACATTTATCATTCCGGCCTACTATATGGTCCCGAACCAAGAACCCTGTCAAAGATGGATGAAAAAGCTTACTGTATTGAACAAAAATTCCCTTGTTGATCCCATCTGTATAAACAAGGAGGAAAAGATACGAAAACGAAATGTTTTGCTCTACAAAAACATCAACAACAAAAAAAAATAAGAGTGAATGCTCGGAGCCGGAAACTCTTTGAATCCGACCCGAGGGATGGAGCAGTTGATACAGACTTCGATCCAGGTCTTAACGAAAGTGGACGATGAACTGCTTTAGTTGACTGGTCTTTTTTGCTTATTGACTTAGAGAAAGTACCTTAGATAAAGTAACCCCACAAGGTACTTTGTCTAAGTCAATAAGCAAAAATGACCAGTCAACTAAAACAGTTCATCGTCCACTTCCGTTTAACACCTTTGGCTAGTGCGTTAGGACCTTCACGCTCAAGGTAATCAATGGATTCTCAACCATTGCCTTCTGAAATCAAAATTTTTGTTCAGAGTAACTACTTCTCCCGAGAAACTGTACGAAACTTCCAAAAGTATTTGTTTTCATGAATAAAGTACTGTAAGCCGTTTGGCAAAAATTATAGGTTTTGCTTAAACATACAAACAGAAGTGGTTGAGTGTTGTAACTTGGCCCTTTCTCTCTACGAGATTTCGAGCCAGTAAAATTTAGCTTTATAGACCTGTGACCTAATTAATCTTCACAAGAAAAGCATAACAGGATTAAATTACTATATCAGTACCGGTAAATTTTTCCGCTGCGTGCGATAAAGATACTTTGAAATCGACTGTGCTTGAAACACCGTCCTATTAGAACCACAAATCTCTTACACCCATTTGGTTTACATTTGTTTACTTCGTTCATAGCGTTCTGAAGTCTCAACAAAAATACAAAAAAATTATAAAACCGGAAAATGCTTGCTGTGGCTGTTCTAGTTTGTAAGTACGAGTAGTCTGTAAGTAGCTTATAAGTAGGTTGTAATTAGTTTATAATTAGTTGTAAATAGTTTTCAGTAGCTTTAAGTATTTTCAATTAGTTTTAATTAGATTTAATTAGCTTTAATTAAGTTTTATGTAGTTTGTAAGTTTTATATAAAACCAAAAAAAAAATAAAGACAATGATACCGAGTTTTTTTTTGTAAATTCTTCTCGGTGAAAAATAAAACCGACCTGGATTTAGTATTAAAATAGTTCTTAGGCCGAAAGGCATTAGCATTAAGTTATTATAGTTTAACTTAGAGCGCCCGACTGGGGCCAGTAAGTTAGTTTTAAGATATTGATAAGTGGGCTAGTTTTTATGAATTTTTGTCTAGCTTTAAGATAGTTTTAAGAAAATGGAAAATAAAAATGAATTTAAAAAAAAAAAAAAAAAAAAGCGTTCCGAGGAACAACAAAGCAGCTGGATTTGATGGTAATCCCGTCTTACAAGCAGAGCGCCAACAACATCGACTGAGCTCCTGCATCTACTTTTTGAGAAATGTTTGGAAACAGAAATTATTCCTGATTATTTGAAAAAGGGAATGATTGTCAAGCTCCCAAAGAAAGGAGACTTTATGCAGTGTGAAAACTGGAGAGGATTTTAAGTGCTGCCTGCTGTATCAAAAATAATAATAAAAATCAAATGACAACAAGGCTGAAGAGAGAAGCTAAAATCGTTGGTTAGATCAGTACAGTAAGAGCAAAAACTTCCTCATCTATCCAAATAAATATTTGTGGACAACCAAAAGATATTGTAGAGAGCTTTCAATATCTTGGGAATATTACTATTGGCGGTACCAAACTATATATATTCAGCCGATTTGAGAAAGCAAAGGCTGTCTTCGGAATGGTGTCCAAAATATGGACAAAATAACTTTATAAGCCTAAAGACCAAGCTACGACTATTCTGCTTCAATGTTGAATCCGTGCTTTTTTATGGGTGCAGCACCCGCTGTCAAAAGAAAGCTGCAAACGTTCGTGAAGAGGTGTCTGCGAAACATCTTGAGGATTTTCCCGTCTAACCGTATCTCCAATGATGAACTTCATGCGAGGACAGGTCAGCAAACCTTCAAGTCTATAATACAAACATGTAAGTAGCAGTGGATTGGGCATACGTTTCGATAAGGCAAGAGTGCATTGCAAGTCATGCGATGTAATGGAACCCTCCCATGCAGAGAGTTAGAGGAGTGGGCCGACCTAGAAGTACTTGGCGAAAAAGGTTGAAAAGGAATCAGCACAACTGTGGTAGAGATGGAGAGAGCTGAGATATGTACATCTCCTGGAAACCGTACACAATGGCGTGAAAGAGTACTTAGTGGAGGCCCCATGTCCCTCAAGGATATGGACGTAACAGGTCTGAGGACCTAAGTATAGCGTTCTCTGTTGATGAAGAAGTAAAAAAAAAACAAAAATTAGTGGCGCAACAGCTCATGGAGAACCATGGCCTAGTGACTAACAACTATCAACTATTCCTGCGTGCGTGTTGTTGGCAGGAATGGAAAGGACCTACAATTTTTTGCCAAGTCCGAACGGCTAGATGAGAAGCACATATTCATGACAAGTATACTCTTGGAGGATTTGTCAGTACCTCAGAAAAAAACCCAGACCTTTGGCATGGCAGCCCACAAATCAAGACCAAACCGTGACTTTCAGTGCAGTGGATGAAATGATACTTGTTGGACCTTTGTGTAGATACCCGCTCTTCCAAAAATGGACCTCATCGCCGAAGATTATTTTTTGCTGAAATCGGGATCCACTTCCAACTCCTCCAGAAACCACTCAGCGAACACACATTGCGTAGTATATAGTCTATAGTGTAACTGGGCATGTTTTTACTCTCAGCAATATTGTGTTGTTGAAATCCCTTGTAGAAAACTGCTGATGTCAAACAATTTAAGCTTGAATCTTGAAATTTTTGGGATCGTATAGATATGTGTGTATGATTACAACCTAAAACGTATGCACTTGCCATGGTAATTTTCATCAGTTTTTTGAGAAATAAAACATCACAGGAAGATTAACAACATACTTGAACAACATGGCCGCCATAAACTGTCAAAGGTGTACATTACCATAACTGATTTCTCTTGATTCCGTGTGAAAATTTCACAAGTATTTTTAAAATCCCCTCCTAGCTAAAGCTCTCTTCGAAAAAAATACCTGATAAATGAGAAAATCCAAGCAAATTTGTAAATGGAATGTGAAAATAATTTAAAGTCACTACACTTCTATACCTCCGTTGCGTTGATTACAATTACCGATCACTCCTACCTGCCAGTCTTCCAGTAATTATTATTGAACTTTTTACCACCTGCATGAGGCAGGTCAATTTAACTGTCTGAAATGTGGTGTTCGGAAAATGTTGTTTGCCATTCATCGTCATTGTGAAAACCACCCTGCGTGGCCTTATCTAAATGTGTATCAGCAAAATAGTCAATTTCATTTGGCGTGAAACTGCAGAAAAACGATATCAAATTAGCATACAACCAAGTCAATGTTGTCATTGTATCGATTGACATAAAATTCCAATCGGGCTATGTAATCTGCGATACATGTACGGATTTGTGAAGTTTTTCCTCTCTGTTTTGTTTGTGTTGTGTTGTTAGTCTCTCTGGAGTTCACAAAATGGAGCATTAACATGAAAATGACAGCATAAAAGGGATGTAACTGGTAATTTGAATCAAATTTAAGTTCAGCATTTCGATTGTGTTTAAGAAAGGAAACGGATATTCAATGACACAATAAAAAGGAAGGGATTTTAAAGGAAATATAAATATCGATTAGATTTAACCTGCCAAAGTGAATTAATTGAGAATGAATAGGACAAAACAATTAAATGTTAAAAGTACCTATTGGAATTAGATAAAAAAGATATAATCAATGCAGGAAGAACACTTTATTTAAACAATAACGAATGTACTCGCACGTAACAAGGCCTTTGTTGGTTTAGGAAGCAAATTTTTAAATAAAATGCAAAACAAATTGTTACAAATTTTAACGGTTTGGTTTTGTTGCTTTGAATCAACAGTTGATATACTTGGCTGATGTAGCTCTAGAGGGTGGTGTTTGTTTAGGCAATATTTGAATTTATCATGAAGCGAAATAAAATAACACCAGGTTCTTATGGGAGCAGACAAACTCAAGACCTACATGCAGTACAAAGCTTCATGATGTGTCTATTTATAAATTCGCTTCGCAGCAGTAAATAGTTGTTCGTTGACCTGACCGCTGATCAGGTTCAGTGGAGAATAGGTCCGTTATGCACAAATAGACTTCAAATTGATCGATTGCAAAGCTCATAGCTTCAGTTGTTTTAATTGTCCGATCTTCAAAGTAAAAGTCTTTATGGAAGTTTAACATTTAATTGTTCTCGGTACCAGAGCATAGGGACATTTCAGGCAATTGTAGAGCTGGAACTCGCTAAAAGCAGTACAACTCTCCCTGTTTTCTATAAGGACTTTTAAAGAAGCTGTTTCGACGAGGAAGAGATAGAATCGATTCCTTAACGTCTATGCACTTGTCCTACTCTATCTTATAGACGAAGGCTTCATCTTGGAAATTTAACTTTATTTATCCAAGTGATTTAATAAACAAAAGCATAAGGTAGTCTGTTACGCTTCATAAGAATCATAAGAAGAGTTTCCAAGATTCAGGTGATATAAAAATGGATTGATTTATATCTTTACCTACCCAATTAAAACATTATCATTTTTTCTTCTTATTTTTCGCAGTTTTGGCCCGAAAGCCTATCTCACATTCGTAAAAGTATTCGAATTCAAGATTTTGATCAAATATGACATTACGGTTTAAGAGAATATTTAAAATAAAGAGATAGAGCCCGCAATTTCATTATCGGACTATTTCAAAAGCTTCCTGGCCTACAGATTGAACGACTGGGCCGATCAATTAAAGTCTTGGTACAAGGTGCACAAAATTTTTAATTTTTCATGAGGCTCTCGTGCAAAAACTGCTAAATTGATAAGAAATACTGAAGTTTGATTGGCTATACCAATCTCTAGAATATCTTTTTGATTGTGCCTCTTCTCTATTTTGTTTAAGCATTATTTGAGCCTATATTTCCTACAAAGACATTTATGAAGAATTAAGTTTTTTTTCTGCAAAATATTTTTCAGAACATTTTTTAAACTATCCATTTCGGTGGGAAATTTAATTTTAAACAAATAGTTTTAATTGTAAACTTGTCAAATTTGGCTTAGTTTGCCACCCAAGTAACATCGTTGGAGCTAATAGAAGCAAAACTGTTCTTTAGCAGCTTGTAAGCAGTGAAATCTGAGACCATAGTTCTAAGACAGATTATTTCACAGCTCCCAACATTTATTTAAAAATTTTGTTCCATAATCGAGTTTCCAATACACATTAAGCTCCATTATTTTTATAACGCCCCAAGATTAAAAAATATGCTCTTTAATAACGTTCAACGTTCTTTAAACGAGCAAATTATTAATATGAGCATATAAAGAAGCGTTATAGAGCTTCTTAAAACTCATATTTAAAATACTATGATTCTATAGAAATGTCAAAAAATAGCTACACAGAATGCGGCTGTAGAGTTAAATTACTAATACATTCACACAAACGCATGCGCATTGGATATCTCTCTGAGCATTATTAAATTTCTCTGAGAATTGTGAAATTTGAAGGCTGAACAAAGCTACAACAAAACGACTATAGAGCTTAATACTAAACCTCTCTCATATTAGTAGGGTGTTTCACAATAAAATACAATAAAGATAATTTCACCGAGAAAAGTCAAACCAAAACTAGAAAATAAATAAGTTCCTTTATATTTCTTAGCAATACCAAGTATGCACCGTAATAGTCGAATTAGGGATCCGAAATTTCTAAAAAAAATTTTATTAAAATCAATTGAACAGTATAATAAAATGTTTTAAAATAAAATTAAATCAACGGTTGAGTCGCAAAAGTGTTTGCTTGCTGAGAAACCATAATGCACTTCAATTGTTAATAAATAAATAAGAAATTTTTTCCACGATTTAAAATCATTCAAAACTTTCAATTTTCGAAACACCCTTCTTTTTTAGCCTTGAACACAAAACTCTCATTTTGTGGGAACTAGCTCTACAATATCCATATTGCAGTTCTATTGAAGACAAACTATTTTCACGATAAAAATATGGTGACAGAAAAAAAACATTCAAACAATTTTCCTTATTTTATTTGAAACGAATAAAAAACCTTTATTTTCAATATAAAACACACTAAATATTGCAAATATTGCAATGAAAACAAAAATATTTTATTTCAGATACTTAAATTAATTTTTGTAACAGATTTCTGTGTTGCTTAAGTTAATTTTTTAAACATTTCACTGCGTAATATAAAGAATTTCGAAGGCGCGTTGTAATTTTGCGAAGTACATTCAGTACATGTTTGATAAATCTAAGCGCGCACTAAAAATTCACTAAGATGGAACAGTTAAATAATTAATTTCATTTCTCACTTATATTTTCTATAGGAATATTTTACAAATTTGCGACATCACAACACATAAAGTTCTCAAATGTTACTATCACACATATAATACATCGTTCCAATATTATTTTACTTTGTAATTTGTATTACACAAACTAATACAAACAAAGTGCTGTCAAAAATGTTGCTTTAAAGATTTCTAAATATTATACCTAAGAGCTGCAAGGCCTTACAAGCCACTGATAAGAGCTGGTTTCGAGCAAATATTAGCTCTCAAACTCAATGAATTCGCTGTAGGTAAGCTCTGCACTTGCTTTAGAAGTGTATCTAGAGCTTCTTTTGAAATCAACGAGCTCTAAGATTAGCTCTACAAACGCTTTTAGAGCAATTAAACAGCTAAAATTGTTTCTTGGGCAGTTATACAAAACATATAAAAATTTGCTAGTCAGTGTAACTATTCTTTCTGAAATGCAAATTAAAATTAAAATTAAAATTAAAATTAAAATTAAAATTAAAATTAAAATTAAAATTAAAATTAAAATTAAAATTAAAATTAAAATTAAAATTAAAATTAAAATTAAAATTAAAATTAAAATTAAAATTAAAATTAAAATTAAAATTAAAATTAAAATTAAAATTAAAATTAAAATTAAAATTAAAATTAAAATTAAAATTAAAATTAAAATTAAAATTAAAATTAAAATTAAAATTAAAATTAAAATTAAAATTAAAATTAAAATTAAAATTAAAATTAAAATTAAAATTAAAATTAAAATTAAAATTAAAATTAAAATTAAAATTAAAATTAAAATTAAAATTAAAATTAAAATTAAAATTAAAATTAAAATTAAAATTAAAATTAAAATTAAAATTGAAATTAAAATGAAAATTAAAATTAAAATTAAAATTAAAATTAAAATTAAAATTAAAATTAAAATTAAAATTAAAATTAAAATTAAAATTAAAATTAAAATTAAAATTAAAATTAAAATTAAAATTAAAATTAAAATTAAAATTAAAATTAAAATTTAAATTTAAATTTAAATTTAAATTTAAATTTAAATTTAAATTTAAATTTAAATTAAAATTAAAATTAAAATTGAAGTTAAAATTAAAATTAAAATTAAAATTAAAATTAAAATTAAAATTAAAATTAAAATTAAAATTAAAATTAAAATTAAAATTAAAATTAAAATTAAAATTAAAATTAAAATTAAAATTAAAATTAAAATTAAAATTAAAATTAAAATTAAAATTAAAATTAAAATTAAAATTAAAATTAAAATTAAAATTAAAATTAAAATTAAAATTAAAATTAAAATTAAAATTAAAATTAAAATTAAAATTAAAATTAAAATTAAAATTAAAATTAAAATTAAAATTAAAATTAAAATTAAAATTAAAATTAAAATTAAAATTAAAATTAAAATTAAAATTAAAATTAAAATTAAAATTAAAATTAAAATTAAAATTAAAATTAAAATTTATTTACAATTATTTACAATGACAGCTACAATTACAACTACAATTACAACTACAATTGCAATTACGACTACAATTATAATTACAATAACAATCAAATTAAATATTTATTATTGTTTTATTAAAAAACTCATTAACTGTTTACAGACTCTGAAGATGAGGCAATTAAAACCTCGAAATATATATGGCCAAGCCAAAGGTAATATTAAAAATAAAAAGCAACAGCCGAATTTATTAAGAACATTTAAAGGCTTCGTAACTTTAAAATGCCTCTAAGTTATTCTTAAGTGCGAAATCGGTATCTATAATCAGTTTTCACTTTTAAGCAACGTTACTTAAATGCATCTTAACTTAAACGCCATTCACCGCGTTTAAAGGTTACTTAAAGCCATCTTAAACATATTTTGACATTCAAGACAAATTCTTTTTGTTTTTATTTCATAGAGTTTTCATATTTTTGCTGTGGGTACCTAATGAAAGTTTTAAAATTTGTGGTTTTCTTTAATAAAATGAATTGTAAAATAAATTTTTTGGATTTATTGACATATTTTTCTATCAAAAGGCCAACGTGTGAATTAAAAAATTGAATAATAGAGTTTCTGAGCACAGACATCAAAAAAACAAAAATGGAGTCATGTATCATTTCGTTTGCATTTAGTATGCCAGTTGCTTCTCTTTCTTTCTTATAAATACAAATACATGTGCTCATCTTTTGTTTGCATTTGCTTGCAAGCTGTCAAAAAGCAGCTGAAATGAACATGTATTAGTGAGTTTTCTCACTTTACGTTACATTTCAATCGTTTAGTTAAGTAGCAATGGAAAATTGATTATAGATGAGAATTTAAGTAACGTTATTTAAAGGCAACTTAAATATTTAAGCAAACTCAACTAAATGACCTCTAAGAGGCATTTTAAGAAAATCTAATAAATTTGGCTGTTTGATTTTAACTCCAACTTATCTGAAACATAAAATACTCATATGATCAGAACTTACATAAATATATTGTATGATGATAAAATAATCACCTCCTTTATAATACGTATGATGGCTAGGACATGAACGAATACAGATGACCATAAGAGAAAACACCATGTATAAAATTGTTTCCAATAATATGAGTTGACAATTTTCATTGCATATCTACCAGAAAAGTCAAAATAATATCCCCAAAAAGTGAATAAATATTTTCTGATTATAATTATCTCTCATATCCGCTCCGAACAAAAAGCCCTTTTGCTACATCTAGATACACATAGACTGTATATGTTAGGTAAGTCCTTATCCATAACACTTCCGAATTATGAAGCTAATTATTTACGCTTGCTAAGCAACTACACCAAGTATATGTTATGGACTCATGCTTCAATATTGCAAGGGGGAAGGTATATGGCATGTTCCGTGGTTCTGTTTTGGCATAATTAAAACTTTCATTTTGCATGCATTATTTGGTAGCATAAATCAAACACCAAGCCATATTGTTTTGAATGGCTAATGAATAATTATACAACACATCTGGCCATAGTGAAACTTTTAGTGGATAAGCAAAAATATTTTTAAAAAGAAAAAAAATTAAATTTTGTCATATTTTTGCAAGTTGCTACTAAATATTTTATTTAGCAAAATTTGCTTCTGACACATTGTAGAATATATACAAGAACAATCAATCAAAAAATATTAAAATTAAACCTGCCTTAAACTTAAATGACTTTAATATTAACATCGGGTTAAAGTAAACAAAATTCAATTTACATACATTCTAACAGCCATGATTGCATCTTCATCGTGTGGAAATGTCTGTTTGCGAAATACCTTAATAGGAAAACTTCTACTTGATTGAGCGATAATATTTTCGTTCGATTTCTGATTTATTGCCAAATTCAATTAGGCACGGGAAATTTTGCAAATCTTTCAAAAATACCTATATGTAGGCATATGTAGACTTATAAGACGCTTATGGGTTCAATGTTTGCCTCCACTTTTGGATAAGAAATCTGAGAAATCTGAAAATTAAATTTTGTTGTTACTTCAAATGGGGATTTATGGCAGGGCAATAAGAATTCTCTTTAATGTTTGCCCTTTGCTGATTTTTTTCTATATTTTCAGCAACTATTACTGAGCATCTTAAGACTTTGGCTAAAAACATTTGTTTCCCAGATCTCACTCGGTCTGTTTGTGAAATCAATCGAATTTAAAAAACTCAATGAATCGTCGAGTGAGTGACAAAAGGTGAAATATTGGCTCATAGAATATTTATCCTCTTCTTCTTAAACTATATCCCTCCTACCTACTAGTTCCTGTGTATTAACCATTCCTAAGCTGTTGCTCTTTAATTATTACTTTAAGCATTGCGGCCATGCAATCAATAAAGTTATTCAAGTTTTATTACACTATTTCCCTATATTCATCAGACCACATCCTCCCGGGTCCAGTGGGTAAACCAATTCCTTTTGTTTTATGGTTTTAGAATTGTCGTAAGTTGTAGTTTATTTCTCTGATTTAACTCTAAACTTTAACTCCCTTTAGGAATCTGGAATTCAAATGTTTCGGGCTCCATCAGTTAACCAACAACATTATTTTATGTTACCATCATTTAGTGGTTGTCATTTCCATATTGCTATCCCTATATATGATGATGGTTTACAACAAATAGTCTTCTTTTATGCTAATGCAAGTTTGTTTGTCGCAATTCGACATAAACACCTCGGGGCCGAGTCATTACATATATGTATATGCTCGACGGGCTGGAATCTTTTTTGCCCATAATGATCCATTAGGGGGTGGTAAAAATGTTATTAAAAGCAATACTGGAGAAAACCTTTGGGCAATGTTCATTGTACAATATATACTATGGCATAGTGGATTCAACATTGAAAGCATTGACAACAATGGTC
This sequence comes from Dasysyrphus albostriatus, assembly GCA_946251815.1. Lineage (NCBI taxonomy): Eukaryota > Metazoa > Arthropoda > Insecta > Diptera > Syrphidae > Dasysyrphus > Dasysyrphus albostriatus. The sequence continues at coordinate 66,486,574 of OX276336.1, read as the reverse complement.
CAATCGGGATGCGTGTTTTTCGCCAAATAAAATTTGATATTTTATTTTGTGGCATTGAGGAAGCAATCCTGCGAAATGAAATGTACAAAGTGCCTCTGGGAGCAAAAATATCATATAGGTAGAACCGCTTTGCGATGTTTTTGTTTTTCTGCTGGTCGGTTTTTATGATATTTATGTATACATAGGGTGACCAGAGGCTATTTTCCGAAAGTACAATTGAGAATATAGTATTTTTGGGAATCCACCAGAGTTTCGAAAGACAAAGCTTCGAAAGGCAAAATTTCGAAGAACAATGTTTCGAATTACCAAAGTTTCGAAAAGACAAAGTTTCGAAAGGCAAAGTTTCTTTAAAAAGTCCCGAAATCGTCGAAACTTCGATGTTCCTTAATCGATTTAGATGAATTTGACACAGGTGATACCTGATAAAGAATTAAGAATGAAAAAAATATTTCTTACAGGATGATCCGAAAAAATGTCAACTTCGTCGTTCCTTCAGCAATTTAAATGGAACTGACACAGGGAATAGTTGATAATTGAGAATTAAAAATGAAAAAATATTTTCAAAATAGGGTTTCTAAATCTATTCTAATCGGTCAAGGAACAGCGAACTTTTGAGGATTTCGGAATTTTTAAAGAAACTTTCTCCTTCGATACTTTCTCTTGCGAAACTTTTCTTTTTTATAACTTTCTTCTATCGGAACTTCGTTTTTCGAAACTTTGTCTTTCGAAACTTTATCTTATCGAAACTTTGTCATTTCGAAACTTTGGTTTTTGAAAATTTAGCCTTCGAAATTTTGCCTTTCGAAACTTCGTTTTTGAAACTCTGTTACTATTTCAGTATTTTTTAACTATGTATTTATTTCTCAACCATATACATAAGCTATAAGTATTATGTTTTTAAAAGTCATATTCTCTAATAAATATATTTTGAACATGTCTGCTTTTCATTCCATGAGCATTACTTAAATTATTATTGTATATGTACAAACATTTTTTGATACCTTTTGATGTTGAACGCATCCCATATGACGATCAGCTGAACAATCGTAAAAAAAGTTTTGAAAGTTATTTGCCAATTAAAATTCATATAAAAATTAACAAAACTTTTGTTTGTTTTATTTGTTCATTTGTAACTAAAAGATCATAATTTGGAGATTAAACAAAATGCATCAATCGTAAGAAAATGACTTTTCAAAAGAAAAGCCAAAAAGCCAGCCACAAAATGGCACATCTGATGCCATATTAAAACGACTGAATAACTGGTAATTTAGTGGACAAAGCAACAAAAAAAGAATGGACAAAACCTAAAGGCAGTTTTTCAATAGTGTGAACTCGACAAAATGGTCAAGAAGGAAGTTGTGCATTATTTGGCCATCTATTTGTGTTCAGGTAAAAAAAAAGTTTTCAAGAAGCGTAAATTCAGCATATATATGTTGGGCCGTACAAAACTGAAAATTTCAAATTAAGCTTCATGTAAAATGTCATTATCAATCCAATTCAACTCTATATCTTCTATTAGCGCAATAAAGTGTTCTTTCCCTAAATTAAAAATAGTTTTGGGTTTCATTTAGTAGACATTTTATTTCTAAAGGGTGTTTCTTAGAGGTATGGAACTTTAAGTTGGCAGCATTATTTTTACTGGTGTCCATTTTGTCAGGTGTCAAGTGATTTATTTCTAGTTTGGCTCGGCATCTGAACATAAATAGACTGACGCCTGAACAACGCTTCCAAATTGTGCCAAATGTATTTTGCAAATCATGGTTCTGTTCGAAATACACAAATATTTTCCCGTCCCATTTTGACATTCAGAATTTCATAACCAATGTACATCGGTATCTCCTTTTAAATCCTTCCCTTTTTTCCTAACGCTCGCACTGTGTTCAATCATCTTATGAGTAGTCACAACCCCTTTATTACGCGCAAAATTAAAAAAAAAATGGGGTTTTCCATTGGTAAAATAAATCAATTTATTTTTGATTTGGATCTGCCAAACTCAACTTTTTGACAAATCCAAATCAATGTTTTGCGTTCCATTGGACGAAAAAATTGATCTATTTTTTTATTTAAAATCAATTTTGCAAAAGTAAATTTTTCAGCAGGCTTACCCCTCTCTGTACTAATACCAAAACAATTTGGAGCTGTCAGTCTGCAAATGTAGGTTTGTTTATTTTATTTCAGTTGTGAAAACTGTGCTCAAAACATGAAAAAAATAATTTTTAATAGAAAAAGGAAGCTATTTTAAGTAAATTGGTAAACTCATGAGACTTATATTGCTGTACGAAAAATGCACCAAGGGATGCAAATTGCAGCCAATAATGTGATACCAGTGAAATTACACAAATACATTAGCTAAAAAAAAATCAATTTGAAGTCGCATTCCATTAACAATGAAAAAAATCAATTTTTAGAATAAAATCTGAATTTACCAATGGAAAACCCTATAACTCTTTGGTGTGCTTTATGGGTTGGTGGAATAATCGGTTCGTATTTCCTTAAAAACGATGCTGCCAGAACGTTACAGTCAATGTTGACCGCTGTAGAGCCATGATTACTGACTTTTTTGTTCATCAATTGAACAACCATGATTTGCAAGAGCTGTGGTTTCAATAAGACAGCGCAACATGACACACAGCTCGTGCCACAAATGATTTATTGAAGGCGTTTGGTAAACGCATAGATTCACGAAACTGCCTCCGTGATCGTGCGATTAAACAACACTTGACTATTTTCTGTGGAGATATGTGAAGTCGCTAGTCTCAGCCGATAAGCCCGAAACGATTGACCACCTGGAGAACAATATTCACCGTGTTATTGCTGATATACGGCCACAAAAATTGGACCTCCAGATACAATACGTTTTTTTACGGTCATATGTCAGAAATCATATTTATAGGAATAAAGTAAATTTCATGTCAATTTAAAAAAAATATGTTTGTTTTATTCCATTTCAAAGTTCAATACTTCTAAAAAAACCACCCTTTATAAACCTTTTTATTGAAGTAGTTTCTTCGAGGCATCAATATTTATAAAAATTTGAGCACAAGTTCTATTGTCGATTGCGAAACAATTTTAATATACATACTTATTTATAAAATTGCAGTTTTTCGAGAAAATTGAAACATAAAAACTAACTGAACATATTCATCAAACAATAGTGTGATTTAAATACAAGTGTAAAAAGTTTTTAAATTTAACTATTTTTTGCTTTGCAATACTTTTGCAAAAAAATCCATTTTTTCATTTTGTTCTGTTTTTATAGAAAATTTTAATTTTTTCCAACAGAACAAAAGCCTAGTTCCCACCAATCTTGACAATAAGCTGCATATTAGCAAAAAAAAAAGTTGTGTCAGCACGTTGTTCAATCGGTTTGCGATTTCCAATCGTCGTTACACACGCTTCTTTGATGAAAAAAACCGAAACTGATTACTCAATTTTCGAATGTAACTACTATGAGATAACTAATAAAGGAAACTAAGTAAGCCTTAATATGGTGAACAATTATTCTCGGATGGATTTATCATTTACAAGCAAATAATAATGTGATGAAATGTATAATTTTTGTTTGAAAGTGTAAACCGACCATACAAAATAAATATTTTTTGTTCACCACAGCATTTTATCGCACGAAAAAAAATTCCCGGTCAATTGTTTTCCATTCCATGACAGCATGGTTTTTTTGCATGAAACTGTAAGTAATTTTGTATCTCTTCTCAATCATTTTTGGCATGCCAAAATATTGGCATAGATTTTTTTTCACGGCAACTGCTTACTAGGCTTAACAACGATTTTTTCGCGCAAAATCTTGTCACTGACATTCTTATGCCAACATAAATTGCATTGAACAATTTTTTTGCTTACTGCAACTGAAGACGGATTAAAGATTTTAGGACAATTTTTTTCTCACCACTAAAATATAGGTATCAACCCCTGAAATAACTGTCTGTCTGTGGAGTTCAAATGCCAACCAAAGATAAATATACCGTTCAGAAATCTTCAATTGTAATTGTGTATTGTGTGACAGCAGAAGTTGCGTTGTAACTTTCAGTATAGTTTACTGTTCCCGTGCGCAAAAAAAAATCTATGCAAATATTATCGCATGTCAAAAAAAATCGAGGTGAAATACATTTTGAGAGCCATAAGAAATGTATGGATGAAAATACCTCTAAAAAGTCTGAAATTTTCAGTTTTATCTAGAAAAAGGCGAATTTAGGGAAATTTGGTAATATATGGATCAAAATAAACTTTTTTCGTCAAACTACAATTTGTCCCACATTTTTCAAGCCATAAACTCTGTCAAACTATGTTGAAGAATGGCTACTATATCGATGGAATAAAAACCCTCTAAAAATTCAAAAAATTTTGAAGTTCTTACTTCTCGGAAAAAAAGTAGTTTTAGGGCAATTGGTTGACATTTGGATCAAAATAACTCAGTTTAATGATTCCAACTCGTTCTAATCCATTTTGGAAATCAGTTTAAGTTTTTATTGAAAAAAAATATTTTTCTAATCTGTATGTGGCCCTTTTTTCCATTAGCTACGCCGCTGACCGGTTTTAAACAGCTGTTCTACCTATTCTCATTCTTATGTCATCATTTTCCCTACGCATTTTATAATTTATTTAAGTCGTGCGTTCTCACAACGTCTTAATAATGGAATAAATGAAACAGGGAGATGATTTTAGTTTATAAAAACCGAATAATACATAAAACGTCACAATTCTTCAAGCATTCTTTCTCCACACAAAATTAATTGGAGACTTTCTTTTATCTTTTCACATATAGCGGTAACAACTCTGTCAAATTGTGCACAGGAGCTGCGTACTGCTTTTAAAAAATCCGAGATAAAATTTGTCCTGGGAAAATTTTATATGGGAGATAATTTTTGTCTCGATCTGCTTACTAGGCCTAAGGCATTATTTGCATGCAAATGGTTTTTGCATCCAACAATAATTCCATTCCATTTTAAAGGCCTATAGTTTATTGATTTGGTAGTTTAGGCCAAGGCAACCATTTGTTGCCTTTAATTTTATACACTTTCGTGGACAGAACAGGTGGAAAATTGGTTTTAAAATTTTAACTTTTTTTCGCAAGGGGAACTGTAAACTAGGCTTTGGGACGAATTATTGTTATTATTTAGTTTAAAATAGAGTTCCATTTTGTGAGTGCAAGCGAAGGAACTGTTAAATCTAGAATAGGAAAGCTTGGAACGGGGGTGCACCCGTAACTGTACCCGCACGCGTGCCCCACGCACCCCGCCCGAAATTTGAGAAAACAAATTGGACGTCGCGAATTAAATCTATTTTTCCAACTTGTTTACTCAGTATATATTTAGTAAAAGGAATTTGAGGCTATAATTCTAACATCAAAATTTTAACAAATGTACGAGTACTTCCTTCCTCTCCTACAACGGTCCCACTGTGGGATCGATACAAACAAAATTTTCGCAAAAAACTGAAGACTTTAAAAGTATTCTACTTGGCCGGAACACACGGGATGAATAATTTTTCTAAAGCAAAATAGAGATTAGGAAATAAAAGAAAATCTACCACCCAAACTCCAGTCAATTATGGTTTATGGAACAAATATGCCTTAACCTCAAAATAAATTCAAAAGTTTTGAATCATTTCACATTTTTTTATGTAGTGATGAAGTAGAGCAAAGTCATCATAGAACCGAGGCGAGCTCTAGCAGCAAAAACGAACAACGTGTTTATTTCTCAGTTTTCGTAATTATTTTAGAAATTATCAGCCGTGTTTAATCGTTCATTTTAAGATCACAGGTGCGTGCATGGTTTTTTCTAGTTATGACAACGGTTTTTAGTCGCTCTCCTTTAAATCGCAAGTGTAAGAACATTTAAACTCATGTTTTCTATTCCTGGCGAATGAATAGTCACGTGATTGAAACCGTAAGTACAGTGCTAGCCTAAGGTTTGTCTAAGGCTCAGAACGCACTTGCGATTTTCTATCTCGCGATCATTCATTCGCAAAAAATAGAACACGTGAGATTAAATGAACCCACATTACAACAGAAAATCATACGGGTTGTGATCAAATTTTCAAGTCGCAATGACAGAAAATCGCAACTATGGTCCTAGCCTTTCTTGAACTTTTATTTTATAAAATAAGGCATATTTCCAACTTACTTACTTTACTTTAGATGGCACTCATAGTCCAGGATGGACTACGGCCTCAATCAACAAGCCCCTCCAGCCAGCTCGGTCCCTAGCTAACTGCCTCCAGTTACGCACTCCAAGTTGGTTGTGGTCGCTCTCCACTTGTGGGCGCCACCTTAGGTGGGGTCTTCCTCTGCTGCGCAGACCATCAGGGGTGGATTCGAAGACTCGTCGGGCTGGTGCATAGGTGTCCATACGCTCCACGTGACCCAGCCATCTCAGCCGCTGTATTTTCAGCTTTTTGACCAGGTGGACGTCGCTGTATAGCCCGTAGAGCTCATTATTAAATCTTCTCCTCCATACTCCATCGATACAGACTGGACCGAAGATCACCCGAAGAATTTTCCTTTCAAAGCACCCAAGCAGACTCTCATCCGTTTTTGACAGAGTCCATGCTTCTGCCCCGTACAGCAGGACCGGGATAATAAGGGTCTTATATAAAGTCTCCTTGGTTCTTTGAGAGAGGGCTTTACTACTCAAATGCCTTCTTAGCCGGAAGAAACAGCGATTGGCCAGAGTAATTCTTCGTTTGATTTCTGCACTGATGTCATTTTGCGATGTAATAGTGGAGCCCAGGTAGACGTTGTACCTATCCATCATGATGTTTTGCCCGAGTCTCCGATAATGAGATTCCTTTCTCGATGGTAGCATATACTTCTATCTATTGCAAACGCGCCGGTAACAGCTCGCTTCGTTCTTCCCATGATGTCAATATCATCTGCATAAGCAAGTAGCTGAACAGACTTTGAAAAATTGTACCTCTGATGTTGACTTGCGAGTTGCGTACAATTGCTTCAAGTACGATGTTAAAGAAGTTGCATGATAATGCATCGCCTTGCCTCAAACCTTTCTTGACATCAAAGGGTTCGGTGGTGTTCTTACTGACTTTGCCGGAGCTGCGAGATTTCTCCATCGTCATTCTGCATATGCGTACGAGTTTAGCAGGGACAAAATCACAACCAAAGAGCCGCTGACCCTGCTCCTTGCAGCACTCGCCGAAGTAGATGTCACACTACTTCATCCTTCGTATGCCCTCTCCATCCCATCGCACTTCCTGGATGGCTGTTATATCAGCCTTTGACCTATCCAAGTTCTCCACTAATTGTTCGGCTGCACGTGGTCTGTTCGGACATTTCACGTGCAGATCCGAAATTCATTGTCCTTGTTTCGTTTGCTCCCCTCTCTCGTTTGCTGCCACCTAAAACCGTCCACAGGGATTGGAACCCCATCTTCAGCTAAAGGTACTAGGCACCCGATGTCCACCACGGGGAGGTGAGAGTAGGAGTTGATAGACAGAGGTTAGCTTTGCAAAAAAAAGCTTGTGTATGCTTGTGTCCTCTTGAATGCACCGTGTTTACCCTTTGAACATTATATATTGCCAACTAGTGAGGACTTTTAAAAATTGTCTAACAAGTCAACCAACTAGCAAAAAATCTACTAAATAAGGCTGTATTTATTTGTCTTATTAAATAATAATAAAATCAAAACATAGCTTTTCATATCTTCTATAGTTAAAAAGCTATTTGGCTCCAAAAATTAGCTTCTGGGATATTGGATCCTCATATATGGGTTATTCGCATAAAAAAATGTGCCACATTAATGATCAGTAAATGGATAAAAATAGAAATAATAGAAGGTTCACTATAGTTACTATTTTTCAATCACTAGATTTATTTTTCATCACGAAATAGTTTTGAAAAAAATAAGCTAAGTCTCTTAATAAATTTTATTTTTCACTATGAGTTATTATTATAACAAACGGTCACCTTAAGTCTCCTTATACCTCGGATATTGTACACAGCATCATCATTGAATCGACCCTTTTAATAAAAGAGCTATACAAAATGTAAACAAAAATAAAATAAAAACTAAGGAATGTTTGAATGTTAATACTCGTACGTTATGAGATTTTATTTTGCTGTTAATGACCATATTGGGAATTGTCGAAGGTATGGTATTTTTTAACTGGTCAATAACATTTGTGAGTGAAGAAGATTTGGTATCTAATGATTATGACCATTGATACATATTAACTTTACAACTTTACAACATCATTGAAACCTAATGTACTTTGGATTTAGATAAAAGTTTTGAATCTTTGGTTTTACAAAATTGCTCCTACTGTTGAAAACATTTTTTTCAATCTTAAATAGGTATAACCATTTTCTGTCTCCAAAAAACTATAGGTTGATCTGAATTATAAAAAAAGCTCCATTATAAAATCCAAAACACTAAACTTGAAGAATAACAATGTAAACATTATAGCTGCGTTTTAATATCTCCTGGTCTGGGTCGAGGATATCTTTTTACTCGTATTTCAAAAACAACATGGGATCCAGGTTTTTATCGAGGTTAATTTCATCAACCCAGATAGTCCAGGCAATTTTTTTTTTTTGATTTATTTCCTGTGGGTAGGTGCAAAACCTGCATACCAGGCTCTATGAGGACCGAAAAACACGTGCTCATAGAGGTGTGAGATTCTTACTACACTAAAACCATCTCCTAACTAAGTTGAAACTTGTCTAGCAATTCATTTTTAACGAGGTTAAGTAACGTGTTGCAGGTTACTTTCCGGTGAAAGTTCCTGCTTAATCCAAGATTTTAAGGCGGTTTTCTGTTCACCGCACCAAGTCGGAAGGTTTTGTTCTTCGCAGACGGCGTACTAAATTCGACTCGCCACGAATGTCAATAATCGTTGAATTAGCGTGTTCTAATAGTTGATTTCTAAGTTTTCTCGCGAAACCTTTTATTTCGTCCCGGACCATAGGAATCCCGAGATCCCTGTGAAGATATTCGTTTCTTATATACCACAGAGCATTTACTAATGACCTAAGCAATTTATTTTCAAATTATTTAAGTTTATACTGCAGGTACAACCTCAAAGTTGTATACCATAAGTCCAAACAGGCTTAAGAACCTTTCGGTATAAAATCAATTTATTTTCAATACTAAGCTTTGAATAGTTACCGAATAACCAGTTCATATATCTTAATTTACTTTTTATTTCTTCGAATTTCTTTTTTACCTGCGGCTTCCATTTTAATTTCGCTTCTAGAGTCATTCATACGTAAAGTCTCTGGACTGACTTTTGTTCATTGAGCGCTATTCATCATGTTTTTTTCCACTCATTAACATTGTTAAGAGCATTTTGTAGTTTAATTGTAGCTTCGCTAATCGTTTTGCCTACTGATAATATTGCAGTATCATCAGCAAATGTGGCTACAATAGTGTCTTCTGTTTGAGGTATATCGCGTGTAAATAAAAGGTACAGAACTGGACCTAATACACTTCCTTGTGGTACCCCAGCCACTATTTCTTTGAAATAAGAATATTCATTTCTGTATCTTACACGAAAAAGCTGTTATCTAGATATCCGTTTAGAATGTTATAAAGTCCTTCAGGTAGAACTTGTCTTAATTTTAACTTGAGACCTTCGTGCCACACCTTGTCAAACGCCTGCGACACGTCCAAAAAGACAGTCGAACAGATTTTCGTTTCTTCATAATTACGTCAGTAATTCTATGCACCTGATCAATTGTCGAATGCTTGCTTCTAAATCCGAACTGATGTTGAGGTATTAATTATTTCTATTCTATTATCGGTTGCAGGCGCAGGAGTAGTATTCTTTACGATTGTAAGCTAATTTAGCTTTTCTATTAACCCTGATGTCGGTTCTGTATATTTTTCCAGGCAATCTAATCTAAAAATACCCTAAGCATGGGCAAAATTGCAACAGAAGCTTGTTTGATAGACTTTTATTCAGTATCCATTTAACTACATATCCAAAATCAGACAAAATCCGTCCATGGGAACACCCTTAGAAACGGATTTCAAAATGGCGGATTGATTTGGGTGTTATTTTAGGTTGTTACTTTTACTACGCTGTTTTAATATTTTTTCTGTACAAAAATCAGTTTCTTATCCTAGAAAAGGGCCATGAAAGTTACCATTCACCCCCTTCCCCAAATCTGGTCTTGCTACTGCACACGAGGATATAATAGACACTTCGACTATTCACTTATAGTCAACAAAAACTGAAGAAAGAAAGAAAAATACCACAGTCATGACAAAGATATTAATCAGTGTATGTATATCAATTATGAAAATCTATCATGATAGAAAAAACTATCACGATAGGAAAAACTATCAAGAGCTTTCTAAAAATGAAAACTACAACCCGGTTCTCTTGCGTGGACTGGCGTCAGCCTGCGTTAACTTGAGTAAACTTTTTTTAAAAATAATAAAATAAATCGCGACATACGTAAGGGGAAAGGTCTATTCAAACCCTATCGATACCTCCACGCCAAATTTTTGTCAAGGTTATATGGAAATATTATACATTTCATGGAGAAAATCCACTGCAAATAATGGCAATCAGAGCTACATTCATAAAAAATTCATACGAAAATGTCAATAAGGCTGCAGTAAATTCAAGTTTTTATGAAACAGGCTTCAACTTCTTTTAAGTCTTACTGAAGTGTTAAAGCTCTCCCAAACCAATGCGAATGTGGAGTGCTTTGCAGCAAATCATTCACTGTACAAAATATGACAAATACACAACGCTAAACAACAACAAAAATTCGTCCTCGCTCCGCATTTGCATTGGTTTTGGGGAGCCTTAGTTATTATTTATCTCGAAGTTTTTATTTTCTAATTTAGTCGTAATTTTGAGAAATATGTTTTCACGTTTTTAAGAGCATTTTCAACATGAGGTTTTGTTGAACTTGCGTGTTAACAACAAAACAATGGTAGCTATAAGGCCCCATACGTAATGCTCACCAAACTTTAAATTGTGCCAGGATACTTGCAAATGTTTCCAAAAATATTATTCTACAGGTTAAATACTAGGTTTGTTCCTTTACTTTGAATTTCTGTGATTTTCTGTGCATTTCTGCGCATTTTAGTCTAAAGTTCTGTCAAAACTCATATACAAATTTTTTTTTGACAAAAGTTTGGACTTAAAATCACAGAAATTCAAAGTAAAGGGACACATATACTATTTGAATGTATCTATTTAAGAAAGAATATTTAAGCTCTTTTAAATCCAGCTAACAGTTTGTATATACGAATGTCCTACACGTAACAACGGAATTTCCCTTTTACTCATTTACTGCCGCAAACTACAGTTGTACAAATGTGTTTCTAATAATTTTGATCTGTGGCTCAGCAATTTTTATTCGATGATTGATGACTTGCTTGGCGGACTAACTGTAGTTCAACTATGGTTAAAGGCTTTCCCTAACCAACGTGAATTCTCAGCGAATCATTCATAATACAACAAAAAATGACAAAATCGCAACGCTAACAACCGCTAACAACAACAAAAAATCTTCATTGGCAAATGTTTCACATTGGTTTGGGAGAGCGAATACGGAGCGATTCGCAGCGAATCATTTACTATAGTACAAACTATGACAAATACACAACGCTAAACAACAACAAAAAACTGTCGTCGCTCCGCATTCGCATTGGCTTAGGTGAGCTTTAAGGCTCTTAGGGAATGCGGAGCGACGACGATTTTTTGTTGTTGTTTAGCGTTGTTTATTGGTCATGTTTTGTTGTATTGTGAATGATTCGTTGTGAATCGCTCCGCACTCGCGTTGGTTTTCGAGAGCCTTAAGAGTTAAGTTGGACAAATTTAATTCATGGACTTTGGCGAACTAACTGAGGTCCTTAAGGCCATACTACACTGTTGTACAAAAATCCAAACATGTTTAGTCTTTTTTCACCACTACTACTACTACTCAATTCTATCTTTTACCCCAAGTTTTACAAAAGTAAAAGATAGAGCGTCCAAGAATTAACCTTCTATTTATGGACTGCCAGGAGCCAACTTCAGTTCTGTTCAGTCTATAATTATGCGCCATTAGCACTGCTGTCGAATAGACGGACGGCAGGGTATAACTTTTGGCACTTTAAATTTGTGTTTTGTTTCCTTTATTTTATTTTAAAAGCAATCAACAACAACAAAATGTAAAAGTTTAAAAAAGATTTGAAATCCATTAATTAAAACATTAATCGACTACGACTTAAGTACATAGTGCCCTATTACACGACGACTTTAGACTCATGACTTTTTTTCGAAAGTCAATGAGTATGAAGGTGAGATCAGATGTTTTTTCTTCTTCGCACTCATTGGATTTCGAAAAAAGTCATGAATCTAGAGTCATCGTGTAATAGGGCACATACCATACTGCTCAAAGATTTCTCTTTTTTCTTCTCTGAATCATAGGTGACTTGACACTTGATTAGTTTCTTCAGAAAATAGATTTAGAGAAGCTTCCTTTGTCAGTTATCCTCTGAAATTTTTTTCTTTTTTATTGGTTTTTCCAGTTGGTCACCACCCCTCTGAGTTTAAAAGAAGAACAAGATAGTTTCGAGTGCTTTTTATTTAAATATCAGTTAATTTTCTCATGTCGTTTTTGGCTTACCATTTTGCAATTTTATGTACCATGTTTTGATGATTGCATGATGATTTTTCCGATAGTTGATATTATTAGGAGGTTTAGTACATATGTGAGTGTTTTTTTAAGTATTTTTTAAACAAAAACTGATTAACGGCTATTTCAATAAAAAAAAATAATAAATGTTTTGACTTTGATTGACAAATATGAAACATTATTTCTGTTCGCGTACCTCCCAAGACAACGAATTCCTACGAATTTAGCCCAAAGTTCTGTCAAAGCTCATATAAAAAAATTAAATTCGTAGAAATTCGTAGTTATAGGAAATACACGAACAGACCTAGTGATAGACACACACAGACATTGACTTCACAGAGACGTTAGAATAGTTGTTTTGTTTGCCGCATGTTCGTTGGAGGCTCTTATGTTGCTAAGGAGAATCTGAACCCTTATCTATAGAGCTTTTGTATAGAAAATACATACGACTAGCAGTCAATGGTCCCAAGCATTTACTTTTGTAAATAGGTAGTTAAAAAGCTAATTCATAGATGTCACTGACATCGATATTAGTTTTTGAACTAGCCTTTTTCGTGTTTGAATGCATTCACCTTAACCCAAAATTTCATAATCTTCTTCGCAGGAAGTTGTCGCTAGCATAAAGCTATTATTGTTGAACCAAGGATCAAAATTTGAATCACGTTTGTACAACTGGACCTTGGAAAACATTTGCAGTATGGAGTTTCATAAAGGATCTATTCTGGGGCCTATGCAGTCGTATTTAGAATGTCCAATATATATTTCTTTGTCCATTTCCCCGTGCGCTTGCAAAACATATTGTTGAATTCCTTATTCCAATTCAAATATTACTTTTTTAGCAAGATTTAGGTACACTATGAAGATTTGACAATTCTCTGCAGTTGAAAGTTTTCTTTGCGGTTCTTAACAAATATTGAAAACACCCTTAGCACTTTCTTGCAAAAACTAGTTTTTTCTCTGGCGGGTAGATGGCTTTTTGTGTTGAAAATAGGCAGAAAATAGAGAATAGATCAGAGAGGAAATACAGAAACAAAAGGATAAAGAGAGATAAATATAACACTCTTACCACACTGGAATCCTATATTTGTTTTATTATGTTAATCTGATCCTGATCAGATTTGGGGGATAATAATATGCAGCTATTATTCGCTCTGGATTTAAATTAGATGTAAGTGAATTTTAAATCCAACAATAAAATCCGGATTAAATCCAAAGATTTAAATCCACGTCCACTCTGAACATCCCTTAAATCCAATGTATTTAAAATTCTCTGAAACCAGATCCAGATTAAGATCATTTAATGTAATTGTCAAATTTGTGAAACGTCAAATTTCTCCCGTGAAAGTTCTTCAGTTTAATAAAAAAATTTTAAATCACATATTATGATCAAGTTTAATGAATGTGGAAACAGTTTTTATTTATAAATTATTAAATTGTTTTTTATTGTGATGCATTTATGTATACCATTTGCTTTTCAAAATTCGCCCTTTGGATGGGATACTCTGCAGTGGAATCTGGAAGCACTCATCATCGAAACACAAATAATAATAATTTTACCGAGGCAAATATTTTGTTGACTGTTTTGCAAAATAAAATTCAAGTGTACAAAGTTATTTACGTTTTTATCTTAATTTGTCACTTCTTCTTCACTTTAAATAATTTATTTAACTATGTTTGTATGTTTCTGGGAATACACAAACAATTAAAAAATTGAAAAGTCAAGTAAAATTGAATTGTATGAAATTGAATTTTAATCTAGATTTAAGTAATTAAACTGACCTCTGGAAGGCAGTTTAAATCTAATTGGTTTAATCGTTATTGATTTTAAGAAAATGAATTTTAGTTTGAATTAAACGAGTGAATATCATGGAATTGGATTTAAAAGCTGCATTTTATTATCCGCATGATCTGATCTGGATCAATTTTTAACAAGTAATTTCAATAACAACATGGGATCCTGCTTTCTTTCTGAATCTATTTCAGTGATCTAAAAATTAGTTTTCAATCTAGTGGCTTGGATTGACTATTATAAAGGCCTAACTACATTCAATTCACTTTTGTACGAAAGTGAAAAAATATTCTCTTTTCAATAAACTACTCAATCCTTTCTTTTTTCTCAAGTTTTAAAAGTAGAGCGTCCCTAACTTTTAAGGCCTAGCTACATTTAATTAACTAAAAATCCGATTGGCACACCCCCTTATTATTTTTACTATGCTTGACAGCGACATCTATATTACAAGTACTAAAACATATTGGAATATTACATTTAGTCAATTTTTATGAAACACACTCATTGTGGTGAGTGCGTTCAATCAATATTTATTTCTGCCTCAAATGCGTTAAAAATTCCAGTTTCCAGACAACAAAGATCAAATTTCGCTTCGCTTTGTATATTTTTGTGTACATCAGCTGGCAAAGTGTCATTCCATTTTGTTTAATTTTTGCGAAAGTTTTCAGTAATTAACGAAGCTAAAATAATATTAATGCAGAGTTTGCGTGTAATAAAAAACTATAGCTAAAATTTCAAAACATTGAAAAAAATTTCAATATTGAAATCATTTAAAAAAGAATTTGCAAAAACGGAAAAGAGATTGTTTCTTTTTTTCATAGTGACCTCGGAAAATTGATGATTTACCAGTGTCGGTGTCGCCGCTGCCGCTGGATATTAAAACATCTTTCTTTTTCTTTCCTGGATACCTGAAGTATATAACCATCTCTATCATCTACCTGATTATTCGCCCAACAAAACGACAACGTACCAAGAAAACGGCCATTTTTGTTTCTCGTTGTGGATTTCCAGTTAAAGTGAAATTTGTGAGTGCTGCTTGTGGTGCGTTTAAATTTTTCGTATTTTTAAATCCTTATGTATATCAATTAAATTTGAAAATTTATTACTGAAAAAACTATCATAAGACAATTAACAACTGGTTAAGTTAAAAAATCAAAGTGTCAGGTAAATAAAAGTTTGTTTTCTATTTCTATTTTCAATTTGAAAATTGGCGTCAGTGCTTGAAGTGCGGATTTTCCCAACAAAATTCCGGTGCCATTTCCCTCCCATTATTCTTTAATGGGTTTTTGTGTTTGACATTCTAACAGAGATTAGCATGTATTCTCTAAGCAATTTCTAAAATTATTTTAATTAAATAATATTTATTAACAATTTCAAAATTTGAGCCTGGCTTTGGTATGCAACAGTATTTGGTAACTGTGCCACTTGTGGCATTACTTAATATTTTGTGTATATTGGTTAGCATTTTACTTTCTTTTCTTGTTCGCTCGCTGTCTGTCTGTTTGTCGTTGTTCCCCATGGCCACATTGTTGTAGGCATTAAAAACGAAAATAAAATATAAACATTTTTTCGTCGTAGAAGGCCATCTCCGTGCGTAGCCAGTTCCACTCTTTTCGGTTCATGTTCATAATCGTCATTGATTCTTGCTCTAAGTGGAATACCAAAATCGCCAAAAATGTGTATACTCACTCAGCACTTGCTGCAGTGATATTAATTTTTTTTTAAATCAAAACGCACTATGGCTGACATATTTGGGGCACACCGCACCGCAATTGCAACGATAAGGAGCGCAAGTGTACACAAATACAAACGATCTATAAAAAATATACTAAACTGTGGTTCTCTAGTTGAGTTGTATCCACATAATTTTTGTTTTGTATACGTATATATTATTGTCAATTTATTGTTGTTTTCTCTGCGCAAGTACAGTTGTGAACAAATTTCGTATCCAAGTACGTAGCCAAAAGGGGTTGAGTTTTGAGGGTGTCGTCAAGCCCCTCGGAATATTTGTTTGTTTAACAAATTTTCTATTACGCTTTTATTATTCTATCAGCCAGACCACGCGCTTTACCATCATTAATTTCTAGTTGTCTGAATTAAAACAAATTCCACTAGATAATATGATTTACAGTGCATTTGTGCTGTTTATTTAATACTTGTCGGTAACCATCGACTAAAATTATGCATCTTAGAAGGGTACAACAACATCTAACTAATGAGCCCACTTGATGTAAGTACCTGGGCGAAACGCATTTGCACTAAAGGTCACAAAAACTTTAATTTGTATTTTTTTTAATAGATAGAATTAAAAAACAACATTATCATAAAACTAGTTTCGCGAGATTAAATTGTGCAAATGTTGATACATATTGCCTAATATCTATGTAAACAAAGAAAAGAAAACCTAAAACCATAGTAAACGAACAAAGAAAATAGCTTAAAAAAAATGGCAGAAAATGTTTGACATTTTCTCTGTAAGTTAATATTCCTTTTTTGTATTTCAAACAAGAAGAATCATCTGCTTTTGTTCTAGAAACTAGAATAAGTTTTTTTCATTATTTTTTTAACTAATTTTTTTATTTCTACATTTTATATAGGTTTTGAAAAACTATTAGTTTGATTATAATAATTCTTACATACATAGGTAATTATAGTAGATAGGTATCTCCTAAAAAAGAACATAATAGTAAAAGATTATTCCGATGTTACAGAAATGTATACATCTAAGATGTTATTTTGGTGTAGGTATATACTAACATAATCCTGTTACTTTTTATCGTCTCTTGGTTAATTCGGAATAATTTTCTTTTAGAAACTCAACTGTTGTAATTCTAATGAAATCTCTGTTACAAAATTGTGTAAAAAAAAACCTACAGAAAGTTTTTTGTTTCCAAACTAGGTTCCTACCTACCTACGTATATTTAAATTTTTTCTCGAAGTCAACTCGGAAATTTTTACTAACAAATTTTCATACTACCATTTGAGTAAGTAAATTCAAACTAGCTAAACTTTGGATAATATGCTAAACTTTTCGAAATATATCATGTTCTTCCCAAAACTACGCATTTCTAATAATTTTTTTTTTTTTTTTAATGAGCTTTCACATAACTTTGGGCTAAATTGGTAGAAGTTCGTAGTTTTGGGAAATACGCGAAAAGACATATAATTTGAAACGATCGTTAATTAGTTTAAAAAAATTATAAATATTTGGTAAAAGTTATTGTTTTTTTTTTTTAATCTTTTAAATCATTATTTTTAAATACTTAAAAAAATGTAAACAAGAGTGAACAATGAATGTAAACAAAGGAACAGGGAGCTTTGAAAACTTCGAAAGAAAATAAGAGGCAAATTAACAACATTAAAAAAAGTCTCTTTATTTGCCAAAAGATTAAGGCTAATCTTTTTGCCACCAGTAAGGATATCCATGCAGCCCAATTGCATCAGGAAATTAAAAATTTAGGACAATAGAAAATCGACCCTTACAATAGAGGGATACACCACTCGCTAAAAGTCATGCTCGTCAAACAAAATCTTAAACGTGTCGGTTGGAGTTCGCGAGATTGCATCTGGAAAAACCGAATCGTAATAGGTGTTTTGAAACGATAATCCAAGTTTAACATCTTCGCATAGGATGGCAAACTTAAATTCGTCACTCAAGAAGCCAGAACACCTTTTGTTTTAAATTAATTTATAGTTGATTTGTCACTCTAGATATCGATGTTTTTCTTGAGAGACGAGAATACAAGATTCAGTAAAATCAGTTAAGAATATACAATATGTGAGGGAATTGCAGTAGCGTTAAATTATGGATTTTTTAATCGAACACCTCTTACTCTTATGTAAAATGCAGTTTTTTTCTAATTCTCTTTTATTGTTTTGATCTGTAATTGTAATTAACCCTATACCTACTTTCTTTAATTGCCAAATCAGTGTAATGGGTATTGCTGAAGATGAACCACATTCGGTTCGAAATGCATTCATCATAATAAAAAAAAACTAGTTTGTTTTCATTTCGTTTTATTGTATTTTCTTTGTATGCCCCTTCTAAAACAAAATTCTATCTACGGGCCTGTTCTACTGTCTCTGCTACCTTTATAATATATAATATCCTTCAAAAATGCTTCATTGCAAAAAAGGGGGAGGCGAATCCGGTTTATTATTAAAACAGAACGAGAATGCGGCAACAAGGCAAAAACGACAATCACAACACTGTAGCTGGTTGCTATGAATTGTGACGTCAGATCAATGACCTGTTTACGTTTTACATTCCACCTAGGTACCTATCTACCTACTTTGCTAAACTTTATTTAGCACAAAGATATGTACCTATTGAGATTGAATGACATTTTGAATTCGATTGATTTGATAGTTTCGTACCTCGTACGTATACCTTCCTAGAGATCTAAAATTTTGAAATGGGGCTAACAGAATTTTCCATGGTGGGGAAAATGCGCCCTTTTCTTGTTTTTCTTCGTTCTCTTCATCACGTAGACATGCAGGCGAAGAAAACAACTTTCCAATTCGCCTAAAACACACACACTTAGCTATGCCGCGCAAATAGGTGTATAATATGCATTAACGTAAATGAAAAACGTACACACCACAAAATAATCACAAAATACTCGTTTTGTTGTCAAACAAAATCTATTTCTTATTTTCCTCTGCGCATGTTATGTACATATTTCTTTTCAGTCAGCCAGCTGCTAATCGCTGATTTTGCTTCATGCTAGCTTTTGGTTTATACCTTGACAGTTTTTTTCTTTCTTTAATTTTGTCGGCCTTTGCTTTGGTACTGCCGTTCTTTTTTGTGTGTATCTACGCTATTCTCTTTTGGTTAATTTCTTAAATGTTGTCCATTTTTGATTCTGTTTAAAATTTTGATTCGTTTTCGTGGTACCTTCTTGGTTTGTTGCCGTTGTTGGTTCCATGGTTCGGTTTTCGGTATTTAGTTGTTGCCGCCCGCCATTGCAGAAAGCAAGAACGTAGTTATTTTTTTTCATTGAACAAACTAAAAAAAATTAAATTTAAATCAAAGAGTTTCCCCATTGCTTTTAAGCAGCTATCGAATTAAATCTGATTAAAATTAAAAAGGAGTTTTCAGATTTATTCCTTTTTATTTGATGTTTTTAAGGACAAATCCAGTTGAGTTTTATAGTGCATTAGTTTATTGTACATCATTTTGGTGTTCGTGAAGTGCACTCTTGGAGAAATGATTAAAATTGAAAGGTAATGGCGGGTTTAAACATTTCCGAGATCTCTGTTCTGTGATTTCCCAACCTGTTTAAATTCATTATTGTCAACAAATTATAATAAATAAAATTGCAAAAATGAATATTTGATTAAAGAAGTGTTATCTCACAAAAATTAAATATAGGTAGATAATAATTGTGTCTCAAATTATAAATTTCAATAATAAGTATGTATGTATACCTATTGCGATTTTTTGTTTTATTTTTTTTTTTTGTTTACAAAATATGAATCGTGACAAAATGGCAGACTCTGAAATATTCGCGTGTAAGAAAAAATATAAATGGTTCTATACGTATGTATGTAGGTAGTTACCTACCTACGACAAGAACAAGATGCTTCATGTCGATATGATATTGGTAATTTAATTTTGCCAGACGAGAGAGTAAATACTAGAAACGGGTGTCTTCATTGAAAAAATGGCGAAAGAATGGTTAACTTTAGTTACAAAATGAATTTTTTCCCCCTTTGTATAAAAATGAAGATGTCAACCTGTTTTTTTTTTTTTTGTAAGATTTTCGTACATCAAAAAAGTTTTCTTTTGTTTCATGTTAAGGCTTTTTTTTTACTATAAAGCCAATGAACATGGAGTAACATTTTGTTTAACAATCTCTACAAAACAAATAGCTACCTATTTGAATTAAATTGACCTACGATTATGTACATATAGAAATATATTCCTAATTTACAATCAAATGCAGTAAGGGCATTATTAACAAGGAAGCAGTCATTTTGACAAACCTTATAGGTTACCTACTTAGCTTTACGGTGTCAAATGTATTTGTGGTATATCATAAGAATTAAAACCAGTAAGAAAGTATGTTTGACATTGACAAGATAGTTTATCTTCTCCCTTTTTTTCAAACCTGAAAGGTCTTCTTTTTATAATGCTTCTCCGTAATCCAAAACCCTTCCAACAAAGTGAAGGAACTAAATAATGCTCAATCCTTCTTATTTCTTAAAGTTAATGATTTACTAGTACTAGGTTCAGTATCCGATGAAAAGATTGTTATTAACTCCAATCGTTGAAGTTGACCACCTCCACAAGTCTATTGAGTTTGATATAGGTATACAAATGTGTACCCACTAACATAGAATTAAGGGTCTAGGGTCATTGATAGCTGGTTGAGATGGAGAACGCTGTAATGATCCCGTATCTTTCAGAGTTCGAAATTACTTGTTTACGCGGTTTTTAAAACAAACTGAAAGATCTAGAATTGTTCTTGATTTTCATAAAAATATTTTGCATTTTAAGTGTGATATAACATCTTGTAATCATTTAGTTAACATTATTTTAAATACGATCTTGTAGACTCTCTTTAAGCTTATTATCAATGGGTATATCTAGTCTTGATATTTATTGCTAGGTAGGTACCTATCTCTAACAGGAATTATTCGGCCTTAAAAATCACGATCCTTGCTTTTTATGCCAAAAACGGTAGTGCGCATTATTTTTTCGTTGAAACACTTTCAATTTAACTAGGAAGATCCAGTCGTCCTCTGGTCTGGTGGCTAAACTTTTAGTCTATTACCAATGACAGTTTTTGTCAATTTGATCAAACCTTCCTTGACATAAGATACCGTCCGGGAACTCGGGCCATGTCAATTTCACATCATAATCGCCTTCATATTTCTCAGCGAAGACCACTTGTTCTTCCCCCATATAAGAATAATCTTCATGTTGGGCTTGTCCAAAAACTTTCTTTGGAGCTTCCAAAAAGCACAAATTCAATTAATAATAATATTTCCTAATATGATATCTTTTATCTCCCCTTAGAACTATCGCCGTTGTTGATTTTAAAACCTTATCGATTTTTAAACTGAACAAGAATGTTTTTAAAATTTAAAACAATATTATTCATATTTCTTAGATCCAATATTTATATCTTACCCAAATATTTCAAAAGAAGAATATGACGTTCGAATTTCTTTTTTTATGTTTATTTTCGTATGACCGACCTTAATTTTTTTAGAAGAATGATTTAAACTCGATAAACTACAAAGCTAAAATTATGCTGTAACAGAAATTTTTATTTTGAAATTGGAAATATTTTTTTCCTGATTTCTGCACTGAATCGCAGATCTATCCAAACATTCCAAACATACCAATCTAAACATCTTTTTAGCACAGGACAGTTATCTACGTATACACTGATATATTTTTTAGCGGCAGAATAATGTGCTATTGTGTCATTTGCATGACCCACATCCATCCTTAATCTTTCGATGCGATTTTGAAATATGATTCGTTGCAATAATAAATCCAATAATAAAATCTCAATAATTATTTTTTAATTTATATTTTTTTCTTTACATTTCAGTTTAAAAACATCGTTGAAATGTTACAAAAGAGATAGTCAAGTCTAACATAGTTGCCATTAAAGGAAGAAACCATAATTAGAACAAATATATTAAAAAAAAAAACAATACAAAAAAGTTATCACGTAAAAAAAAAACAAAACGGAAATGTTTTCGTTTCATAAGCCTCGAGTTTATCGTTCGGCCGAAGGTTGCTGTATTTGCAGGGCTAAGTCTAGCAGGTAATTCATTTAATTGAATACCAATACCTATTTTATATCTTACATTTTTGTTGTGTATTCAATAGTTCCAGATTTACTGACTCTAAAAAGTACGAAGAAGACTCAGTGAAATGCTTCGATTTGAGAGAAGCTCGCCATGGGGAAATTTGCAATGCTTGTGTTCTGCTAGTGAAGAGATTCAAACGTCTGCCAGCAGGCAGTAACCGACATTGGGGACATGTAAGTTATTTTCAAAGAATACAAACATTTATAAACGAGGCAATGTTTACATATTAATTTTTGAAACAAAAATAATTGAAAATAATAAATAAATTATGATTTTAAAGGTTGTTGATGCTCGAGCTGGACCTGGAATGAAATCTATGACAAAATTTAAGAAGCTTAAAGATGATTGTACTCAAGCTTCAAGCAATGGATCAGCTGACCGTGCTGCTAATAACCATAAATCTCTTATTCCCGAAAAATTCTCGAAAATTTTCAAGAAAAACAAAAAAAAAGTTGTTAAAGATAAAAATAAATCACAACTCATAGCTGTAGCCAGTAAATCATGGGAAAGTCAATCGCTGCCTTTGACACCGGAATCTCTAGACAGCGATTGCGAAGATGTGCAATATTCACCAACAAGAGCAATCGAATCGGCCAGTCTTAAAATTCGACAAGCAATCAACCGTCGTGGCAGCAGTAAACGAAAATGTTTACCACCCAAGAAGTTCCGCAATAGAAACACCGACCAAGTACAATTTTTCGATGAAAACTTCTGGGTTAAACGGAAATCTTGCTGTGGTATTGTGTTTGAAAATAAAGAACTTGGTGCTATTATCTTGGACATCCAAAACTACAATCCGTGTGCCGAACACCAGCGGAAGAAAACTGAAATTCCAGTAAAGCCATTACCAGTAGCCTCTCAACTCAGCGCCCCACAACAATTTAACATCAAGACAACTCCTTATCAGTTGCCTTTCAATCCGCCGGCCAACCGCAATCCTACACCGGTGCTGAAGAAACACCATTTGTTTTACAAGCGACAATCAGAGAGTTTCCCCCTGGGTGACATGAAGCAATTAAATAACAGCAACAACAACACCAGCAATCCCCCCAAGACTGATTTTGTACTAGATTTCAAAGTTCTTCCCAACTCACTTCCTACCTCATCAGCAGTCAAAGTCGCCAAACTCAATCCTATCGACCTTGGTCTCCACAGTAGTCATCATCAGATAACACCTGGCAAAATGGCAGCTCCATTTGATCATCAACACGCTATTCATAAATTAAGCAGTAAATCAAGTTCATTTATGCATAAAGTCAAATCAGACACTGGCAAAATTGTCAAACATTCCTTGGAGAAATTCAACACTCTTCGACTTAAACCATCAGAATTAACCGATGTGAAACATATGGTGAAGACAGTCGACAAACCGTTCCTGATAAAGCCCGTTTCTGCAGTATCTCAAGATAAACTAAAGAAAATGGGTCTGGATAACGTGCCATGTTCCTCCGTACAATCAGTGGCAACCAAATTCAATGACAATTCTTCCGATTCTGGTTTCGATGAAAACTTACAAGATCGAAAATCTGTCAGTCCTTTAGTAAGTTTAAAAATTAAAATCACTGCTAAATTTTATCATAATATAATTTATATTTTTCTTGTTATAGCAGGATGATGGTGAAAAGAAGATAATGACAATCCCAGTGCAAACAATGTATCTAGCGAGTGGAGTGCAAATACACGGTCAGCATCAAAATCTCTTACTTACAGGGAACGATGTAGCAGCTAAAATATTACAGAATCGAAAACAAATGCAAAATGTAAGTACATACAAATAACTGAGTAAGAAGAGTTAAGATTTTTAAAAGTGATTAAGGGCCTTGCAATTTTGTTTGATATAATTTGATGGGCTCAATTACTCTTCTCACAGTGAATTTAAAAAGCTGACGAATTAATCATATTGCTGAAATGAGCGAATATTCATCAGCTGCCTTATTTGAAACTAATCTAATGCAATTCGTTAGTGACTAGCCGGAGCACTCTGGAGGTGGGGCCGGTTGTATACATATAGAGAGCTGCTCAATATTCAAAATTGATATTAACGGTTTCTTCCAAAAAAATAATAGTGTTGTAAATTTGACATAATTTTCTTTCAATCTGTAAGACTTGAAGATGGAATAGAAAATAGGCGTAAAAGTTTTGTTTTTGGCAAAAAGGAAGAATTGTTGTACTCTAGGTGGAAAATTAAAAAAAAAAAAATACACAAGTGAATTTAGAAGTCGTCGCCAATTATTAATCAAGGTCAGTAGATAAGAAAAAAATATTTTATCACCATAAAAAATAAAACTCGATGAAATAAAAAAAAAATAAAAGTTAAAAAATGTTTAATTTTGTTTCCAAATTGCAACAGTTAAGTTTTGCTATACAAATTTGGTGAGCCATCTATGCGTCAGTTTTTAGTATATAGGAATTGTTTAGGTGGAGCTTCGAATTCTCAATAGAAAACTTCGTGCTTACCTCATATTAAAATAAAAAATAAATAAATTTTGGTAGCGACAGCTAGTGAGAATGAGAAAGAGAGCCTAATGACTTTCATGTCAGTATGTCGCCAGGAAAAGAGGGGAACTCCAATTATAGCTAAGATAAGAAGCATTTTCACTTACTCGCAAGAGGAATAGGCTAGGATTAGTTTCCAGATCTCCCGCATAACTTTCAAAAACATTACGCCAAAGCAATAGGTAAACTGTTACCGTCACGAATTTCATGCTTGTTATCCATATGTTTGTATGAAAACTCCATCTTTTTCTCTGATGGCGTCGCTAAGCCCCGATGTGGTTCTTTTGGTGCGATTCCTCTGGGCTTGCAAAAAAAAAACACCTAATATTACTTTAATTTTAAAATGTCAGAAAGAACTAGTACCTAAAGAGTTTAATATACAAATTTGCTACTTTTTAAATTGTTTTAAAAACTAACATATGTACATTAAACGAACATTTTACTATAAGAAAAGCCAATAATTTTTGGCTACCGCCTCTTCTGTTGGATTAGTCCCTTTAATGGCCCAAATGGGCAATATCTTTGTAGAATATTATTGTTAATAATACTGATCTCACGTTTACCATTTTAAAAAAGAATAATCAAATTGATGTCTTCAACCATCCTTCTATGCTTTGTTCAGTAAAAATTCATTGCAAGCTTTTTTACATAACAGTGCTGTCTGTGTATTATCACACGGTACTGAATCAAAATATTTGAGGCGCCTCAAAACACAGAAACACCAACAACTTCAATGATTTGCACATCGAAACAACAACATATGAGTCTCATGAGGGGTGTTTAAATTTTTTTCATGTCTCACAACATCCCTGACCCCCACTTCTCTTGTCTAGAAACTACCGTGAGACCAAGGGTAGGACAGAATCATCGCTGTATGTTTTGAATATACATATGTACATAGGTACATTAAAACAGAGTAACCATTCCCAAATCGTTAGAGATATTTCAATGGTTTTTGTACAAGACCTCTCATTTTTTGTTGCGTTTTCATTCTATTGAGAACAAATAATGCAAACAAAAAATAAAACTACCATCATGTGCTTTAAACGTTTAAGCGTTTTTTCTCGTCGCAATTGCCAATATTAGTAATGTATTCAAAAATCTCTTTTCTAAAACATTAATTTCATATTTATTGCTTTGTAATAACCATCTTGTTCACAATTCACTAAGCAAAGAAAAAAAAAAGTTGTAATTCTTGGGGGAAAAAATGTCTCGTATGCCAAAATTTTTAGGGTGATTTAATATGATTTCTCAGTTTCAAAATTTAAAACAAATATACGGCTGGGTGAAATTATCTTCGAATTAATAGAATAGTTATATATTAATATCCCCGTTTTGCATCGTTGTTTTATAAATATTTTCTTTTCAGAATCGTAATGGAGTTAAAATCGCTCAGATTGTTACCGGTGGAGGAGCTCAAAAAGTGCGTGCAATATATAGTCAACCTTCAGATGGAGCCGTCATTACAACAGTATCATCAACATCACCGAATATCATGTCTATTCCCTCAAAAACTGGTACCACCACATCATCATCATCCAGTCACCCTACCAAAACACCAACAAATATCATTTTAAACGGTGACAGTAGCAATGTAATCTCTACCTCTGTACCAAGTCTGAATCAGAAAATTATCCTAGTTAAGACTAAATACAACAACAACAATCAATCGACGTGTAAGAATTAACCAAAAGTTATACTGTCGCTCAAGCATCATTAGAATGTAGGTACTCCTTTTTTTTATTGGTTACACTTTATGTATTTCTCGTCCGAATCAGCCGAATACTTTTGAGCCGGTCTAAAAGTTAATCGCGTGCTTAACACCAATAAATAGTTGTAAATGTATAAAGTGAAATCCATTGCAGTATTTGAAGATAAAAATAAACAAAAGGAAGTCTCATATAATATATTCGTTGATAAATAAAATTTTACAATATTGTTTTTGTATTGATGTAATTTTCGCATTTAACTTTTTTTACACGACGTCTTATTTATTATGATAAAGATATATTTTAATATTTATTAAAACAAAAAAAAAACTAAATTTGAATCTACTCTTAATAATTGTTAAACAAAAATAATTTTCATTCATACAAAATTATAAACACTTGGCATTCGCTTGTCAGACAAAGATTCCAAGTGCATTTATAAAATGAAAATCTAAAGCACCAAATGATTTTGTATATTATTTGTTTTAATCTGTTAATTACTCTTCGAGATAAATATTAACAATTTAGGAAAATTCCTGTTATTATGTAGGCATTCTATGTCTATATGCCAGAGAAATATAAATTCCAAAACATTTTATGTGATTTAAATTAATTATTTTAGGTAAAATAAACCCCAAAAACGAAACTAGGCAAATTTTTTGTATTTATTTAAATTTATCTAAATTAAAAAATACTATCATGTGCATTAATTTCGTAAGATGATTATGAATGAAACAAAAATTATTGTCTAAAAAAGTTTCTCTTGATTTTGAACTTTAATTTTAATTTTTCTTCCTTTGGGCTAATTAAATTATTTGGTAACTTAAGAATAACACTATCGCCAATATTCGAAATATATATATTCGAACACTCTCAGTAGATTCATTTTGAAAATATTAGACAAAATCATAAAATGTAAGAAATATAAAAAAAAAAACTTTTTTAATCTCTCTCTCTCTTCAAACAATCAATCGTAGTATGTACTGCGAAATTAAATACTATTTTACAATTTTTTTTAACAATGACTAGTTGTTAGTTGAACTTATTTTTAGATTTATAATAATAAATATAGTAATAGATTGTATGTTTATAAATAATTTTAAATTGAGATTAAAAGTCAGAATTTTTATCACAAAAAAATTGTTTACATATATATACAAAAAAAAAAAATAATTTAAAAATAGTTTTCCCTTTTATACATAAAAAATATATATATTATATAAAATGTATGTAGTTGTATATGTCTAAGAGTGAACAGGAAAAAAAACAGATAAATGATATTGCAATTAAATTGTAAGTTAAATCATGTCAAATATTAATCATTTCATATATTATATACACAAACAATTATTAATAAATTAGTTAATAATAATGTATTTACTGCCATGAAAAAGAAAAATGTTAATCTTAGGGAAATTCATTATGGTGTAGAAATATAAAACCGTTTAATCAAGCATAAAATACACATTGTTTTAAAAATTGTTGTTCAAGTTGTCTTTTAGTACAACCGCACCTGTGAACATTTCTTATGATCTGTCAATATCAATAAGACAGTCGAGACAAATTACCATGGTGAAGTTTACAAACGAGTAAAGTATGGACATTATTTAAAATGACTATCGTAATCCGGTAATCTCAATAATCAGTTTTACGATCTAAAGTTGTTGGCTTTCTAACTGTTAAGTCTAATTTACACATCAAAGCGACACACATACAATATTGGACAACACATTTGCAACTAGAAGTGAAACCAAGCAATTCCTTCAAATTCATAGATATTTTATTCCAAAACATTTCAATGCTTTATATATTTAGAAAGGTATATATTTAACGTAATTAAAAATATAAAATTTTAAGGCACCTATTACTCGTATAACTTGCGACTCGCCAAGTTGAACGTTCAAATGGGACTACGTGGAGTTACCGTTTGCGAGTCGCCTGAATTAAGCTCACTTTAAATGACAAAAATTTGAAGAACATGAATGTCACTCAATACTTTTAGCAAACATTCGCCTTTATAGTCGATGTCGAACTGTAATTCTTGGTGATTTTGAACAAAATCGCAATTTTTATTTTTGAAAAGTCGAACGTTAGAATCGGCGAATGGCAAGTCATAATAGGGGCCTTATTTTCAGTTATCTACGTTGAAATGTATCACGTAATCTCAAATTAACATTCGACAAAACAATTGCAACTGTTAATAAAATTACAAAACATTTCAAATTAAATAATTTTTAGCGGCAGACCCTTGCATTTTCGTGACACTGATTCAATTTTGTTTTTTTATAAAATAATTTGGAATCATGTGAAAGTGAATCTTTGTTTAACCATTTTGTATATGTACCGTACAATTACCAAATAACTCTGAAAAATAAAACAAAATGCAATCCGAGAAAAATAACGGAACAAATAGTCGGTTTGGATGGGCATACAAAATTGGAATACGATGTGACGAAAATAAACTTCATCCGCGAAAATTCGCAGTCGATTTTTTTTTAAACGAAGTTTGATGGTTTGTTTTATCAAGCCATATACAAATTAGAACCCAATTCTATGTAAATGAAAATTTTTTTTGCGTTTTTAAAACAAAAATTAATAAAAAAAACTTGCTTTAAAATATTTGTCGTAAAAAAGGCTCAATATAATAGTACACATCAGCAGTTAATTTTAGTTATAGTTATATTGGGTTTGTTTGGAAACCAAAAAATTGTCCTTCCTTGTCGCTAAAGTAATTGCATATCATTTTATCCTATAATTCACGTCTGGGGAAAAATTACGTGAAAATTTCACTTCGCATATCTGGGACTGGTTAATGAATCCTAAAAAAAAAACAATGTATACCCCAAATCCCACTACAGTGGCACGTCCCCACCCTGAGGTTACCAACAATTTCGTTTGAACTCACTTTAATAAAAAAAAATATTTTTGAGTTATATTTACGTCAAATATATAACAGCAGCTTAATATTCCATATTTTTATAAGTTACTTCCCTTAACCCGCGGCTTCTCTCGCGTTAATGTTTATTAATTTTGTCGAAAACTTCTCTCTTTGGAATAAAAACCGCGCACACAAAATCCCAACGTTTCTCGATCTGGAAAAATAAACAATCTTTCCATTGGAATATGTACCGGAAACTATGTTATTGGCAGTGAAAATTCAAAATATTTGATTTAAAAAAATCAACAAAAAGTCTCCAAATTGAGGCCGATAAGTTTCTCTTCAGAGACTCATATCTTGAGTTCTATTACTCATTAAAGTTTAAGTTTGTGAACTTATGAAAACTTAGATAGTTGGCTGTATACACCGGACACAAACATGCATACAAATTCTGGGCACTGGACACACGCAAACACGTTCAAATAATACATATACATACATACAAAGCTGGCCTGGGAATAGCATAACTTTCTTTGAGAAAGTTGGCCAGTTTATATGTCTTGAGCGGGCTCGCGAACTTGTTAATTTTGAACTACTTTTGTGAGGCATTTCAAACTGAAAAAGAAATTAGTTAAAAGGGAAAAAAAATAATAATAATAATTAGTTACAATTAATAGTAACTAACCTCAAAATAATAAAAAAGGACCATCGCTCCAAAATTAATTGGTTTGTTTTCATAGTTCATTAATTTGTTTTCAAACTATTGATTTTTTTTCTGCATATGTATATACAATTAAGTTGTTTTGGTACAAAATACTTTTTTCTTGTGTATGTTTCCTATTACCGTTTCCAGAGTACCATCCATCTCTATATAAAAAATCATCCTAATTCATTCAGCAGTTTAGGCGTGAAGGAGTAAGAAAAAAAACTCACTTTCACATTTATAATATTAGTTAGGATAACTCATTTACAGAATATGCAGTTAGAGTTAAAAATCTGTCCCCCAGTTTTGAAGACTGTATTTGTTGTGTTTATTAGTTTTTCAGTAAGTTTTGGGATAGAGCTTACATAAGTATATTTAAACAAATATTTTAAAAATCCCACCTGTTAATGCAAAACATAAATATCGCAACGAAAAATGTCACTTTTCGAAATTCAATATGTTAAAAATGTCACCTTTTAATCCAAAGCCAAGTAAATAATTATTATTATTATTATATTATAAATATTTCTTGTATGAAAAATTTAAAAATGTCATCTTTTGTCCAGAAAGTACTTTTTCAAGTTGATTTTCCACTGATGCATGTTATTTTTATTGACCAAATCTCCTTGGCAATCCTTCAGGGTTCTGGACCCGATTCAAAAAAATGAAAAAGGACCAAAAGTCAAAATATCACTTTTTGTTCCTAAACTACTCAAAAAGATTGTTTTTAAGATATCAGCTGGGCATACCAACTTAAATTAAACAATGACTTTTCTAAGGACCACCCTGATTTACATTTATGTATGTACAATTTTAAATACATATGCGTTTGGTAGGCTTTCTATTTTTTAAAGGACACTGTAGTGACACCTGTGTATATTTCGGTTTTACGAAAACAGCAAGTTTCTAGAAGCAACGTTTGGTGTTTCAATAAAACGAACGAACGAAACCTATCTTTTTAATGGTGAGATGCTGAAGAGCTTAATTTAATTTTTCGATAAATTTGAACTTCAATCGTCACTTCCAGACCCGTGTCGTTGCATTGTCGTTTTAGTAAAACGTCAACCGTAATACTTTTAGCATTGTCGTTGTCTTTTAATTAATTTTTCTATTTAATATAATTAAACTATGTAACTATCCAAGCGGAGGGAAAAACTACCCCCCTCCTATGAGATTTTTTTTCTTGTGTACTTCCAACCTATAAGATCTAAATATCTTTGGCAAATTTTACGTTAATCACCTTGTATGCAAAAAATAGGCAATTTAATTAACCCCTACGAGGACTAAAGGGAATTAAATTAAAAATCTGAAAAAATAAGATTTTTTCTTCATCGGAACTGGTTGAGTATTTAATAAAAGGACAAACAACTTTTTTTGGAACTGGGGGGTTATTATCAAAAACGATACTCGGTCAAAATAAGGCATATTTGTTAAATTGCGATTAGGAAAACGATCGTAGTAGCACTTAATTGTCAAAATGCGACTAAGAGAAACGAGAATCGTAGAAATGACGATACTCGTATTTTTATTTACGAGTGCCTTCAGCTCTCGCTAAGGCATATCCAAACAAAAAAAACTCAGAAAAAAACATGCAACGACCACCCTGGGTGTATTCAAAGATTTTGTTTAAGCTGTTGCTGGATAAAACTAGAGTTTATCTTATGGAAATTTAACAAGATAAACTTCAGTTTTGTCTATCAAGAGGTTCAACAATGTCAAAGAATGTTTCCCAATTTGTTTGGAGTGGTTATAAGGCTACTAGACCCAACCTGCTTATTTAAGAATCTAAACAAATTTGTTTTGATTTTAAATTGCTACTCTCTGAACCAGACAAAATGAACTTTTACTGCGGAAAAAATCCAAGTGAAGGTTCTTAAATGCAACTATCTTCATTTTGGTATAACAAATACTCATCAAAAAGTCCAGTGTTAAATCGCATGCGCATAGAAAACTATGCAAGGTCTAAACGGTAAACGATATTGATAGTTTTTGATGCAAGTCATTTTCTACAGAAAAGGTTTTGGCTCTTATTTTCCTCCAACTGACCAGACGGCCTTGGAACTAATTTCTGAAAGCACTCAATGTAAACTTTCGCACACAAATATTCTTGCGGGTTTTTAATATTTCAATGGGATATCAAGAATACCTACCTACTTTATGTTAGTCAAGCGCTACAAACTAACGTTAAGTTGTCATCTTTCCCTACTGAGCCCGCTTTCACTATCCCTGGATGATTTACTAGTTTTACATGCAAAACTTTTTAATAAATCAAAAAATGGAACAAATAATTTAAACAAAAAAAAATCGATCTTAACAATTTTATTTAGCAAATAAATGCAGTTATACATAATACTCGTACTGAGATCAATTAAATATCATTATGTGGTTGTTTCTTCTTTTATTTCCTTTTCATCTTTCGGACTTTTGATTTGGGTTTTTTTCACTTTGGTTAAATTGTTACTTTCAAAATGTTGATTAGATTTTCTCTTCAAATTAAATGCTTTTACTTTTTCGTTATAGATTTTTTCTGTTTTCTTTGTTATCTCGGATGGCAGTGTCCATTGGGAACCTTTATTATTTTTGGTTGGATCTGTGTCTTTTGTATACTCAGGTATTTCAATACCAAGACGTTTGCATAGTTTCGTCATAATATCATCAACGTAGGTGGATATCAAGAAATCGGCTTTTTTATCCTATAACCGTGAAAAAGATGTAAACAGATTAATAACAGAAACTTCAAAGCTAGATCTAACATTTTTGAAGGTTTTGTTGTTCTCAATTGAATAATAATGAGTTTATTTGAATACAGGACACCAAAAAGCTTTTAGAAAACATAATCTCGTTTAGACAACAGATATGTTGAACTTTTTAATCTTCCTAGATACTTACATGTTTTGTGGGCTGTAGGTTGCAGATAACCAGCTTGCCATCATATTTTTTGTTTTTAAGTGGAAGATTACCACTTGGCACAATTTGTAGGGTTGTTCCCAATGTAATATTCAAGTCAGCTAAGCTAGAAATAGAGATTAAGAAGTAAGAGCTTTAAAGGTAACTACAATCAAAACGTTATCATACGTTGAGTGCATTAGAGACATATCTAGATCTTTTTCCGGCAAATCATGTTCCCAATCCAGAACGTTATCCAACAAAGTACCCCCTCGACATGGCCGCGAGTTGCCACTTCCTTTACATACACCGCCACATGGTTTTTGACCAACAGTCACAGCGGCTGTTTCTCTTACGTATTGTCTAAGAACACAAATGTTTTGGAACCGACTTAATTAAAATATGATTTTACCTTTGACATTTGCTGCATTGCTCCACAAACATATTCCCATGGAGTTCGGAAATGTATTGTCTCGAGAGACCAGATTTTAAATGTAGACCATCAATATTTTGGCTTACTATGTGGTGAATGTAACCCTTCTCGACCAATGCCTTAAGAGCCATGTGGGTTTTTGTGGGAATTGCCTCATTGAATGATATATTGATTGTTGGCTTTTCTCCTCTTTTTTCCAGCGTCCAAACCCCATTAGGTCCTCTAATTTTATAACAAAAACTTAGATACAATTTTGAACAACATTGCATGGAAGAAATTTATTTAGGAAGTTTCTAAGGAAAGGACTGACTATGCTCGACTTGTTTAAATAAAAACAAAGCTTTATACGTAAACTTACTGATTTTAAGGGTCTCATCATATGAATTATGGACTGTTTCTCTTTTCAGATCCACATCCATTTAATTTACCTGAAATCAGGAATTCCAGCAGATGTGCTTATGCCAGCTCCAGTATGAACGACTACATGTTTGGAAGCTTCAATTAGTTTAGCCAGCTTCTCACATTTTTCATTCACTTCGTCTTCTTTATCAAATCTCTGTGTAAATTATCGAATTATTGATATATAAGTTGGTGCATTTAAAAGTATTTTATTGAAATAAAAACCTCTGGTACACCGAGTATTCCTTTCTCCTCGTACGGGGATAATCCATCGGCATAGGTGCACGACATATTTTTTATTTATTTATTATTAAGTAAACAATAAAAGAAATTAAAAAATAGATTTGGTGTTATAAATACTTTTTGTTATTTGTTATCAACAGCCAGACGCAAATGTGGACGCCACCAAAAGGAAATGTCAAATTTTTTTGTTATTGTTGTATAAAATTAGGGGCGTTCTTTTTTATATTTTTATAGCAAGTTCCGTAAGGCCCAAATCATAAATAAATAATATAAAGATGGGAATCCTCGGCTGTCAAACTGATTTGCCTACAAGCTCAGACCGTGGTGAATGTCATAAAGTTGCACTAGTGACCTTTACCACACTAACACTAATGCAACTTACTGATTTTCACCACAAAACGTCGGTTTTTTTTTAAATTTGTCAGTTATTTTAAAAATCTCATGAGCCCCAATGGACATGTTCATAAAGTATAAAAACAGGTGAAGTGAATTTTTAAGTGCTCACTTCCCTTTACATAATTTTATTTTAAAATTGCATTGGCTACCTTAATTCAAAACGTTCTAAGATAATAAAAAAACATATTGATAGTAATAAATAATTGAATAAATAAATGTAAGTTCATTGAACCATAGTGGGAGAAAATTTTTTGTGAAATATGAAATTTCATAGAAGATACATATGTTAGCATTTTTATATCGAACTCAAAACGCGGTTTTCGCGAAAATATCGGCTTTGGAGAAAAACCTAATCGAAAACACAAGTTTTCACATATTTTTTTTTGAGCTTCAGGTTTTCGAAAAACATAAGTTTTATATAAAACCAGACGAAAACTTGTTGGAATTCAGAGATGAACGAAACCAACGTACCTTTAAGAAAGTTCAGTGCCTAGTAAAATGTCAAAAAAGAAACTGATTGGATGTTTTTATATGGATCATATTTATATAAAAATCACCATTTTACTTCCATAAAAGTGAAGAAAACAACAAAATGAAAAAAAAATTGTAAGTGGTTGGTGGAAGAAAAATTTTAATGTCAAACAAAAACGTATAGTGTAATGTTTGGTGTGAATGGTTTTTGAGTTTTTGAAAAGTTTTCGTCGAAAATTGGTTTTGGATTTTGTGGTGAAAATCCTATTATTAATTATTATTATTATAAAATATTATAATTTGTATTTCTTGCTGGAATATTTCCACAGATTTATGATCTCCGCAGAAACGAACTATCAAAATTAGTCTGGATAGTAATAGCTACGTTTTTTGCATGTCTATATGGACTTTGGGGGAATAAACGACATCGGGACATTTCAACATTTGCCTTGGTCTGCCACTTTATATAACCATCAAACATGTGACATTTAATTGTTGTTTGTTCAATGTTAATTTTTTTTACTTATTTATAGCACAAAGTGATATCCTTAAATTATTAACTTTGCGAAACTACGAAATTTCGATTTGGTTTGAATTTAATAAAATTAAATTTTAGATATTTTTCACTCATACATTGAATAAAAAAAAAGACTGGAAAACTATGCTTCCACCATTTTGTTTTTGCATACACGTCCACTTACGAAAAAGGGGTCGGTGAGCACTCTCCCGTCTGACGGGAGAAGCTAACGAAAACTAAACGAAGAGTACCACTTCGCGCGTCATATGGATTACTTGTTTTCGCCCGGTTCCCAACGACCACTACGTTGGCTTCCGCCTATTCTAGTTCTACCTAAATTCTGAATTAATATTGTTGTTGTTGTATTTGACTAGTAAATTTCTTTGTTTTGTTGTCGTTTTTTTTGCGCAGACAGAATTATTTTGAGTTACAAAAAACACAACTAATACAATCATAGTGAATTTTGTTTTTACTTAATTATGTAACTCTTTTAAAAAAATTGCACACTTTATCAAAATATGTTCAAATTTTACCAAATCAAATTTACCAATTCACCAAATCGGCGAATTAAAATTGGATTAACTTAGGTTAAGTGATGGTTAAGTTCAAGTAAGTGATAGTGGAGAATCAGGGCCAGTTTGTTCGGTTAAATTAAATTAAATGCATCTAACTTACCAATATTGGCCACTTAGCGATTTATATAATTAACAACTCAATTTAATTGGAACGGCAAACCATTCGGCTACAATGCGTTTTAAAAAATTATATTTAGGTAAAAAGTGTGTTTGCACCCTCAAAACAAGAATTTTTAGAACACATCCCCTGAGGTGAATTCAGAAATGTCACGAGGTTTTTTTTGTTGAATTCAATGAAAAGTCGCTGACGGAAATTTTTGATAAAATTGAAAATATGACTCAAATTTTCTATCAAAATTATTTGTTGTTACTATTTAATAAAAACAAAAACATTTAGAACAAATATAAAACAATTAATAAAACAACAATGCAGCGTGGCAGACGGATTAAAAAAAAAAAAAAAATAGGTATATCAAAAGAGTTTGGAAAAAAATTTGTCTGTCAAAACAAATCAAATTCACCGCGTTAAGTTGTTGTTGCAATTCACATCTATTCATCGACACGGAGTCGGATTACAAAAACAACAATGTAAACAAATGGGTTTTGGAGGGTGAAACGTACGAAAGTTTCCCATCTTTACATTGTTTATTTATGGCCCAAATCAAAGTCCCCTTTCACACGAAGAAACAAGTTGCTGGTAAATTTTAAAAATCTCTTTCACACGGGAAAACAAAATCTAGGCAATTTTGAAATTTCCTGAAATTCTATTGGTAGGACACACCTTAGACTTAGATATGAAAGGAAATTTAAAAAAAATCGTTTCAAATACGGCACCGGGGAGATTCTGTTCACACCTCTTTCCTACTACCCTTCTCACCAAGGAACTGTAAGTTGCTAGCAACTCAGTTTCCTCACGTGAAATGGGACAAAGCTAATATTTGGGAACAACGCACGCCGCAAAATCTTCATTTTATTTTAGTTGTTTTGCGTGTACTCGGATAGCGTTAGTGGGGTTGTAAATTAAAGGATCTTCCAAACCATCACTACAACGAAATTTTCTCCCAAAACAATGGGAAAGCAGGTGCCCAATTTCGGAAGCGTTAAAGATTTTCCATTTCAACATTCTATTCACGTCCAAAACAACTTGAATTAATTTGACTTATTAGATTATCTGTCAAAATTTGTATACTCACTCTTGCGGTTTCCAAAAATCAATGTGTACACAATTTTCTGTGTACAAAGGCTCTCCCAAACCGACGCGAATGCGGAGCGACGACGATTTTTTTGTTGTTTACAGTTGTGTATTTGTCATATCTAGTACTATTGTGAATGATTCGCTGTGAGTCGCTTTGCACTCGCGTTGATTTGAGAGAGCCTCTCACTCTTGCGGAATTGAATCCACAACGAAACTTGACTTAAAGAAATGACAGATACGCTAAAGTTTCACTCCCATGGAAAATGTTCTCCAAAAATCTGCCAAGCTAAAACTTATGCTATTTTCGCTTGGTTTTGAGTTCTGTTCCATTCTTTTGGGTTATGGAAACATTGGAGAAGTAGAAGTGAAAAAGGAGTAGAAAAGGGAGTACTCGAAACATCCGATTGCAAATGTTTAAAAAGCTGATTCATAAATATCTCTGACATCGATAAGTCCTCTTTCAAACGAAGAAACAAGTTGCTGGAGATATTTTAGACGTTTTCT
Source organism: Dasysyrphus albostriatus (assembly GCA_946251815.1). Lineage (NCBI taxonomy): Eukaryota > Metazoa > Arthropoda > Insecta > Diptera > Syrphidae > Dasysyrphus > Dasysyrphus albostriatus. The sequence continues at coordinate 66,448,937 of OX276336.1, read as the reverse complement.
TTTAATCTCTCTAAAAATCTCTTGTACCTTTCAGACGAGGAAACAAAATTTATGCAATTTTGAGATTTCTGGCAATTCTATTGGTTAACGCACCTTAACCTTAGATGTGAAAGGAAATGTGAAAAAAATTTCTTCATATCGGTGACCGGAGAGATATTTTGTTCACCCCTCTTTCCTCCTGCCCTTCTTACCAAGGAACTAAAAGTTGCTAGCAACTCATTTTCCTCGTGTGAAAGGGGACTAATAGTTGTTGAACTAACCTTTTCGTGTTTGAAAGCATTCAGCTCAACCCAAATTTCGAAATGGTTTTCGCAGGAAGGTGTCGCTCTAGCTTATATTTGTGTTTATTACCTTTTGCTCTTTTTACACTTTTGTAAAAAATGAATGTAGTTATGCCTTAAGGTTCTCCTAAGTCAACGCGAATGCGGAGCAACGACGAAGTTTTGTTTTTCGCTGCGAATCGTCCACAATAGTAAAAAATATGACAAATACACATCGCTAAACAACAACAAAAATTTATCGGCGCTCCGCATTCGCGTTCGTTTGGGAGAGCCTTTAAGCCTAGTACGCAGATCGAGCTAAAATTTCAGATGTTCTCTGAAAAGAACAGTTTCAAAGAATTTTATTTTATACTCCAAGTGAAAATAATCAACTGAAATAGATTTTTCTCTTTGGCATTGATAAATCATTTGTCAATGAATATTTTTCATTTCATTTTCATTTCTAAATCTCAAATAAAACAACCTGCCACAATTTAAATCGAGAATTAATGTGCCGAACAATTATTACACGAGCTAAATTTTGACAGATAGGTGATGCCCTGTAATAAGAAACAAAATGATTTTTTAACTGGAGCTCCGCACCTCTCGGCTAAAATGCTTGGCTAAATTTTAGATTTGCTACATTTTGAAGAGAATTTTGTATGGGAGGAAAATTTTGGCTTGATCCGCGTTTTAGGCTTTAAGGTTTTACATTTTGCATTTTGAGAGATCCAAATCAATTTCTGCATTCCATTGGGCAGAAATTGATTAATTTTTTAAGGCCTAACTACATTCATTTCACTTTTGTACAAAAATAAATGTTAGAGACACCTTTCTGCGAAAAGAGTATGAAATTTGAGTTGAGCTGAATGTCGCCTTTCACACGAGGAAACTGAGTTGCTAGCAACTTTCAATTCGTAGGTGAGGAGGAAAGAAAGAGGGGTGAACAAAATCTCCCTAGTCGACGATTTGAAGAGATCTTTTTGACATTTACTTTCACATCTACGGTTAAGGTGCGTTCAACCAATAGAATACTGGAAATCTAAAAATTGCCTAGATTTTGTTTCCTCGTGTGAAAGGTTCAAGGGATTTTTAAAGAAATTAAAAGAAAACGTCAAAAAAACCTCCATTAACTTGTTTCTTCGTGTGAAAGGGGACAATGAGTTCAAACACGGAAAAGGCTAGTTCGGCAACTATAATATCGATATGAGTGACATCTATGAATCAGCTCTTTAACTTTTTATTTAGATGTGTTTGTTGTTTTGTTTCCCTTTTCTACAAAAGTATAAAAATCGCATTCCATTAGCAACGAAAAAAAATCAGCTCTTAGATTGAAATCTGAATCTACCAATGGAAGCCCCCATTAACTGAACAGAAACAGAGACGGAGCTGCAATTGATGTCAAAAATACTGCAGTGAATGTTAAAATTTGTTCAACTCTTGCAACTGCAGTATTTTTGACATCTTTTCCAACTTCTGTCTCCCATTCTGTTCCGGCAGTTAAAATATCAAAAGTTTTTAACCGAAATCCGTACTTCGTGTGGGAACATAACATATTCGGAATAAGTTCCTATAATAATACAATTTTGCTGAACGTAGCCACATGTCTGACATTTGTAAAATACCGTTGAATGATTTTTGTTTGTGTTTTCGTTTCGGTTGTCGTTCATCGTTCTCATTGCTTAATTTTTCCGGCAAGAAAAAATAAACAGTAAACAAAACAAATAACTATCACTATCAATTTGCAGCTTTTTTTTATAAACTACAAAAATGGAGGACCCCACTCAGTATATGGTTGAAAAAATTCAAAAATATTTTCTACCGTCTGCAACCAGCCGCAAAGCAACAAGTTTGATAAAAGTCCACACTTGCAAACTCAACCAAACTGGCGACATAAGCTTTCCTTTTAATCCCGAGATATGGGAAAATTATTTCCATATACCAATTACCGATAGAGAAAATAATATTTTTGATTATCAAACCCAGACTGAAAAAGAAGCTCTACAAAAGCTAAAAGAAAGTTCTCAGGATTGGACATATCCAATTGCCGAAGTTAAATTGCAGAAGGACCGCTGTGCAGTCTTCCTCGACAGGCCAAAATGTATTGGAATTCTTCTAAACCAAGTTTTAACAACAAAGAACTATGGTATCCAATTTAAAGATCCAAAAAGACGCTTCAGACTTTGCGAAATTCAAACCAATGATCCAGAGGGTTTATCCGAGTATAGAGCGAGGTTGGTCTATAAAACATTGAGAAAACTTTTGATGTTTTCCAATTGGTCTGAGAGCGATGATAAATCAGGTGTAAAAGTGAAGGTTGTTAGTGTTGTGACTAAAGTTCCAAAAGCTGAAAGTCAAGATCAAGTTATCTCAATAAGATGTGGAAATGTTTTGGACCCCCAAGATGGTAAACTAGCACGAATAGTTCCAGCAGATTATGTCGGGTAAATTTAAAGATTTCTATCATCAATTTACTTTTATTTTAGTAAAAGGTATCTATTTTGAATAAAAAACTATTTATTACTTTTATTATTTACCAATAACATCAAGTTATATTATGCAAATCAATTAAGTAAATTTATCAATCCCCTGAAGAAGTTATGTTTAGCTTTTAAAAGAAATATGAATTTCAACGCTTACTAGACACATAAGCTTTATCTGATGGCAATGTTTAGAGAGTGCACTTTTTAGGTTGCAGTTTTGGCTAAGTGTACCTATAATATGAGCAACTTCTATAAATGGGGTATCAAATGATAGCTAAAACTGTCCTCTATAGTCTCTACGCGATAGTAAACAAATTATTCGAATGGATTTAATTCGAAAAATTTGTTCACTCAAATTTTTCTTATTTAAACTATTGAAATGCAAATTTTAATAACTCAACGTCAATTTCAATTCGATTTCTCCTATTTTGTATAGCCGTTTCGAAGAATTTTGGTTTATAAATGTATAATTCCGTTTTGTTCGTTTTCGGATTTATGATTTCGTCCGATTCCATGGCTATTAAAGATAACGTTAAAAGTTCAAATGAGCTCAACAAAAAAAACTTTGCAATTTGTAAATTTGTGCACATAACATAAAAATTTGCCCTAGGGTATCAATTTTCTTTACTTTTCTAAATATTGCTGTTAGTACTAAGCCAAGTGCGATGGGTTTTTTATTTTTCTCAGTACAGGTATAACCTAACCCTATCACCAAGTTCCCGCTTGACGTTGAGTTCAATGACACCCTGTATATGTAGGTGTACTTCTACTCGTCTTTCTCTCAGACTGACTCACGTCTTAAAAATACATGTATACTGAGTATAATAGTAGAACCTAATAAAGGCTATAGAGAATGCACTAACTACTTGCAGATCTCTATATAACAAAAAAACATAACGATACAATACATTGGCATATAACAGTTATAGACTAAAATGAAAAGACGTTAAAATCACAAGAGATGGCCAGGACCTTTGTTGATCAAGTCTCTCTTAACCTCTCAGCAACTCCGCCACTAGGAAACACCGAAGAGGACGATTGAAAACACTGTCAAAAAGCTATCTGAAGTGCCGCCACTGATGTGCTGGATTTCACTAGTTGACTACAACGAAAACCCTGATTCGATGAAGTATGCTAGCTGGCGCATGCAGCCAAGAACGACGCCTGCCAATCAATACTGCAAACTAGAACCAGAGCTGCTGAGAGAGCAGCCCGTGAGCTCTACGGACATAAGCGAAGGGAAGAACGCCGACATCAAGAGAAAAAAGAGAGCATGCGAAGCGGGCTTTGGAGTCTATTCAAGATTGTAGCAGTAGGGGGGATGTTCAAAAGTTCTACCGAAGGGTGAGGTAATCTTCCGGGGCTACAGGGCCAGAACGGGAGCCTATTGAGACGAGAATGGGAATATGGTGGTAGACACACAGTCGGTGGTAAGGATCTGGAAACAACACTAGACAGAACAATCCATTCAACCTGGACGACGATGGTCAAAATTTTCGTCTACCCGACCTAAATGAAGTGCGGTTAGCGATAGCCAAGCTTAAAGCGTACAAGGCTGTTGGTGCAGATGGCCTGCCTGCCGAGCTATTCAAAGCAGATGGTACATGGCTTATCTCCAAAATTTGGTCGGATGAAGGTATGCCCAATAAATAGAACCTCGGTACAGTGTTCCCCATCCACAAGAAAGGAGATGCTCTGACATGTGCCAACTACAGAGGTAGAACGTATAAGTCTAGTCGCGCACATGCAATTTTCAGTTTCGAAACTGTTTGGTTACAAAATTGAGTCCTATGGACTCGTATGAGACTCCGCGCAGATGCAAAAACTATTCCGTCGTCGATTCGAGCAACTTTTCAGTTTGTGTTTTGGCACAAACTGGACGATTGCCCGAAATCAGTTTTTCAGTTTGTGTCATATGGAATAATATGTAACTGCGCGGACATTCAACCAAATAGTTGCAGATATTTAACCACATCGTTGAATTTTGTTCTCTGTGCGAAAGAGAACAAATATATCTTTTCTTTAATTTTTGAATGGATGAGATAGAAAAACTGAATAAACATTGTCGGTGTGTTGGTTAGGTTCATTGCGATTGCTTTTCGGAGTTGCTCATGTGCGCGCTCAGTAGTCAACTTGTGACTAAACTATTTTGTTGCGGTAGTAGTTACATGTGCGCGACTAGCCTAAGTCTCGTCAACGTAGCATACAAAATCCTGTCATCTTAATATGATAGCTTAAAACCGTTTGTCAGCGATCTGATCGGCCCCTATCATAGTGTGGTTTTAGGTCCGGCAAACCGTTGATAAAATGTTCATGCTAGGACAGATTTTGGAAAACATCCAGGAGTTTCAAATCGACACACACCATATCTTTATCGATTTCAAAGTAGCGTATGATAACGTAAACAGAGACGAGCTATACAGAGCCCTATCGCATCTCGGCATCCATGCCAAACTCGGCAAGAACACCACCCCCTTTGATGTCAAGAAAGGTTAGAGACAAGGCGATGCATTATCATGGAACCTCTTTAACATAGTACTTGAAGCAATTGTACGCAACTCGCAAATCAATAATAAAAGTACAAAATTTTTCAAAAGTCCGTTCAACAAATTGCTTATGAGATGATATTGACATCATGGGGAGAACAAAACGAGGGGTTGGCGCGTTCACAAGTATTCAATTGAAGGTGGCGAAAATGGGCTTGGGTGTTAATAAGAACAAGACGAAGTATATGCTATCATCGAGAAAGGAATCTCAACATAGTTGACTCGGGCAAAATGTCACGATGGATAAGTACAACTTCGAAGACGTCAAGGACTTTGTGTACCTGGGTTCCATTAATACACCGCAAAATGACATTAGTGCAGAGATCAAACGAAGAATTACTCTTGCCAAGCGGTGTTTCTTCGGGCTAAGAAGGCATTTGAGTAGTAACGACCTCTGTTAAAGAACCAAGGAGATCTTATATAAGACCCTAATGATTTTAGTCCTAACGACATTGCTCGAGGGACTTATTGGTTAAGGCCTCAGTCCACCCTGGACTGTGAGCGCCATCTGAAATGAGTAAGTAGATTAAAATGACAAATAATTGGTAGCCATTTTGAAAAATTGACCATATTTTATCAACCCGTCGGCGTCGTCGTACATTGGTAAACATCCCAATCGTGTTGTACACAAAATTTCCTATAAGACCCCATTTACAGAAGTTCCGTCACAATTAGTTCTAGTTTAGACTACTTTTTTTTTAAATAATTTGGTTAGGCTATTAGTAAGATTAAGGAGTTTCTATACCGCCCCTTATTGTACTATAAGTTTAACCTTATATTAATGAATGCATTGTAAATATAATATTTAAAGATAATTTTAAATTTGTTTTTAGTCTACGATCCACAGACATGCGGCTGATGGCAATGCATAAATATGGAATACGAGTCAAAGATGACAAAAAATTTTGCGAACTGTTTGGAAGACTTGGAGAAGCAGCTGTAACGGTTGATATGCTTGAAGTAAAGCCGTCAAGCCCAGTGAACATGATAAGAACTGGTCAAGGCAGTACGAAGGGTAAGTTTCATATTTAAAGCACAACACATTCTTTAAGCACAATCATTTTTATGAATTTATTACCAGACTTCAATATTTCGGGAGGTTTATTTTTCTCACCTCTCTAACTACAAACTTTTTCATTTTATGTTCCTTTTCGTGTAATTCCTTCCATTTTGCTATTTTCGGTTTATTTATTACTGACTACTTTAAAATTTCTAACCTTTATATTTTAAGGATGTTTTTGGGCAGTTGTATTAGTAAAACTAAAATTAAAAACAAAAAAATATTACTATTGCAGGTGCATCTTTCATACTCTACAATTCTGCTCGATTAGAAACACTTTTACGAACTTTCGAAGAGAAGGTCACAAATGGTATTTACGAAAAATTACCACCATTAACAAACATTGATTTCAGTCTGCTTTCCAATGAGGTAAACCAAATTTAATAAAACAAAATACTTTTTTTGTGAAATTAAAAATACACAAACACAATTCCAGGAAGAATGGGAATTGGTATATGGCTATATATTTGGTTTTCCAAATCTTATCAACCGTTGCACAGAAAATTTTGATTCAGGATCGTGTGGTGTTCATTATTTGATTAAATACTTGGATGGTTTGGTTTCGATATTTAGTGTTTACTATAGACGAGTTCGTATACTAACGGTATGTTTTTTTTTTTATAAATTACAACAAGTGTAATTTTTTCTTGTTTTTTTTTTAATTTCTTAGGAAACCAGAGCTCACTTGATGCCACATGTTTATGCCCGAATCTACCTCCTTAAAGCAGTGCGGCAAATATTTAATATGTTATTGGCGCTTTTGGATATTGAACCGGTAGAGTTCATGTAAATTGTATCCACATTGCCGATTGTTTTTTAATTTTTGTTTTAATACCGTAAGACGGAAATTGAAACAGTAAAAGTGTAATTTATACTCAATGCAGGAATTTAAACAAGTTTTTCACTTTATATTACTTACTTATTTTACTGGGTTAAGACTACCTTCTGGGGTGCACCAGGGCTTCAACCAACAGCTTCTAACAGCTGGTGTCCAGTTCCACACCGCCTCCTAAGCTTACCTTCTATACTGTCCCAAGGGGTTGGATTCAAAGGCTTCACTTTATCGTTATTACACATATAAACAACGTAGTCTTCGGTTGATGCTACTTTGGTTTAATCGCGCTCTGCGAATTAGTTAATCTAGCAAACCTGCTGAATGTATTGCTCAAGATGGTCTCCAACTTTCAATCGATGGTCTCAAGCTCTGAGCCACTGTAGTTTTTAAATTAAATTTATATAAGTTATACATTTTGTATTGCTTTTAAATAATTAGTAGCATTATTTGACAAATTATGTATCGTTACGAATACACTGCTCTGTGTATTAAATTTACATTTATAAGCTCGGGATATCTAAAAAAAGGAGCATACAACTTTTCATAACCGTCTGTTTGCAGTTTTTTTAAAAAAAGAGTACTTTTACATTTTTGAACTCGGAATATCTTAAGTATTTTAAAAATTCATATCCAATATTTCATAACCGTTTGTTTGCACTTTTAAATAAAAACTAAAATATTCTTTTTGGCCCAAATATGTACCTTTGTCAGGAGTACTGATGCAATTGGGCCTAGTTTTTAACGCTGATAAATTGAAAGTTATAGTTTTCTAGAAAAAAAAAGTATGTAATGGATTTTTGATGGATTTTGATGGTTCTTTCAATAACAAATAATAAATTAATAAATATCCGGAGGTAGAGCTCGGTCTAAGCAACTAGCGCAAAATAGTAAATCCCTCAACTAAATATAACAACTTTAATTATATATACTTCAATTCTAAGCATTGTTATGCTGCACAGGCTCGGAATGGAAATTTTGGGTATAAGGTGATTCTAAAACTAGAGGAATTTAGTAAACAAATATTCAGTATTTCTAACTAATAAATTTATTTATATTTATTTATTTAATACGCTAGAGATACAATTCTACGACAAGGTAAAAGCATTGATTCTATGTAAAGAAGTTCGGGTGTTCTTCTGCAATTGTCTTGTATGGACATACATTAATACGGGTTTTGGCTTTTTTATTTACAAGAGCTATATTGTATTTTTACTTATTTTTTTTATAATGGACCTACAGTTCCAGATAGACCAATTGTGCAGATCTAAATTTGTCGTCAGGTTTACCCCTCCTTGTAATCTATAACAATTTTAAGATGTCAATTTAAGTACCAGTATCACCTTTTTCCACCCAAAAACAAATTGTGAATTACGAGGAGAAGCCAAGCAAATAATATTAACTTTAAGGATTATATAAAGCTTCTGAGCGTCTATTCATAGGAAGGGAAACATTTCTTTTTTATTTCCCATTTTTAAATCGGGGTTAAGGTAAGAAATTACAAATTAGAGCCCAATCACAAAGTTTCAATTATTTGAAAAACTAGTTTCTAACAGGCTATCAGGTTGGTTTCGGAATCCCATTTCATATTTGACGGGAAGAACTCAAATCGTTCAACATTTTTGTTCTGTTTGGAGTTCCACATGAAAGTCATTTGGGACCATTAATATTTCTGCTATTTGTTTGACATACCAGAAATAATTAATGATTGCCTTCTTTTTGCAGACGACCTTAAACTACTTCGAAAAATTAACTGTGAGTCCAATTGTTCTTGTAATTTTGTTTGCTGTAATCGTCACCAAACATATTAAAGATATTGTGAAATTTTGAATATCTTGGATATGCATACATATATGTGTACTTTTCATCTAAATCGAAGATTTGAACAAATCAGTAATTGCGAAAGCAGACTTTCTATGCGAGGGTGGAATTGTTTTCTGTGATTACGAAGTTGTATTTACAACTGGCCCTCATAAACGGTTCACAATATTACTTTATTAAATTTAATTTTTTACTCACGCTTTCAAGTTTGTCTATTGTCAAAAGTAGACGAAATGTGATTAAAAAAAATCATTTGATATCGTGTGTAAAGAAAACTTATAGAATTATATTTACTAAAGCATCTGCCAATGACTTTCTCTGCAAATCTGCTGACGTTTAGCCAAAAGCTAAAAGGAAGGCTGAAAATAAAAAAAAAAAACTTTCGTTTATATCTGTATGACACCTTTATGAATAAATGCCCGTATCTAATCTTTTATGATATTATATAAGAAAGTTTTTTATTTGAGTTTAAAACAAAATTTATTAATGTTAATTGTCACAAAGATTCGATGAAAATAGCATCAATAGCTTGCTGCCAGGTATGTAAAAAAAATGTTTAAGTCTAAATTTACCTATACATGCGAGGATATTAAAGAAAATAAATTTAAAAAATGAAAACCACGTTGAAGGATTCTCAATTACACTTAATAATACTAGGAATACAGTGCTTCAGAAATCGATGATATTATAAATTTCATAAGGTACCAAACAAAAACTTTTGAAGGATTGTTTTAAATAACCGTCGAATATACGTAGTTAAAAAATCAAATCAAATCTGAAAAAAAGTTCAATGGCAGAGACCGTCAATTACAATTTTTGGAATTTCAATAAAACAGAATTTTCTTATTAAAAACGTTAAAATAGTTTAAAGAACAATAAGGCTCTTCTTAACGGTTGAATGCCTACGTCCGTTATTTTGGACCTACAAAAATTTCCACTGTTAAAGAATCACAAAAAAAAATCTTAGGGCTTATTGCCGGAGTCTTAAGACTTAAAGTCGATTATGGATATTGCGAATTTATATTAGTAAATATTTTTCTATTTGGTTATTATCGATGTAATTTTGTATTTGATACAAATTTCAAATACGTATATCAAGAACTCCTGATCGACTTTTGTCTATTCGAAGTTTTTCTAATAGACCACAATAAGGCTTTTTACTTCGATGTTTTTCATTCTGTTATACGGTTTGATTAAAAAAATCATTCACGTGGATGATGCTTCAATTTGCATCAATATTGCTTTGACCAAGTGGGAAATTCACGTTGAGACGGAAGTTAGAATGCTCACAAGGTTTGTAGAGATTTCAATTGAAAAATTACAGGTTCTATTGTGAATGGGCCTTAATAGATCTGAAGATAGTTGAAAATCTGTACGAACCTTGCGCACGTTCTTACGACCTTCTCAACGTAAATAGTAAGCTCTACCAATTTTTATTTTGAAACTCTGAAGAGAATCGAATTTATATTTGGTTTGGAATAATAAATGTTCAAGCGAAGGAATAGGGATGATAGAAAATATATACAGAAGAAATTTATGTTTTTCAAAATGCAGCATTTCTCCTGAAAATAAACAAACATTAACATAAACATCAAACGTACTTGCTCTTATCGTTCAAGACTAGAGTGGTAAAGCAAAGAGAAAAACCGCGTCCGTGTCAAACTTATTCAAAAAAGTTCTAAATTTAATGACCTATGTGTTTTTATGTTAATTAAATTAAATAAGAAAAAAAATATGCAATTTTATTATTGCAAAATTTGTATTGCAAAATATTTGGTAATCGTGAGTTTCAAATGTCGTCATATTCGGCGGCCTTTTTGAAAATCTATTAATTTAATTTTTACAAAGAAAGTTCATCATCGGTTTCTTAGGCCACCTGTATTTATAATTATGAAACCGTAACAAGGGTTTATATATTTTGTATCTATCTTTCCTCTTTTTTCTTATTATAATCAATTATAAAATCTATATTGGCTTTGTTACTTAAAAATATATCCTCCATTAGTTTTGTGCTACCAAGGGTGTTCGCTTTTGTCCCCAAACACATATTATATTGCTGTGCTTCCAAGTTAGTGTCACACACAATATCATGATGTACATGCACCAGCGAAGGATCGGGAGCCCGAAAAATGCTAAGACGACGATGTTTTTCAGCTGCTTCATTGTATCCACTTGGCACATCAGCAGTATTCACCAAAAATGAACCCTGGCGATTACCTACTTTTACAATTTTCTCCAGAAATCTTACGTCTTCCAGGCCCCAACCGGTAATATCTCTATCAAAGCCATTGATATCAGGATCCAATATATCGGATTTGTATATTGAACAAATGCCAAATCCATACTGTCGGAAATAGCCTGAGTCGTTGTTTACTTCACTTACAAGTAATTTCGGGGTATTTCGTCTTCTAGGGTCAAATTGGCTAAATACTATGGGAAGGTAGACTTGTTTGCCCTGAATTGTATTCATTCGAATTCGTTGTAATGTTTCCAGTTTGAAAACCATATCAACATCGATAAAAAGTATAATATCGTTGTCTTGAATAAAGGACGATCTAGCGGCGGAATCCAAAGCAACACCTCGAGAGAACTCTTCGTTGCGATGAATGTAGTGGATTTGTTGGTAAATATTTCTATGACGCAATTCTCTTATTAGCTGAAAGTGATCACGTACAGACGTTTGGTTTCCAAACATCACAATAACCAAATCGCAATTTGTGTCCGACTTAATTGCCACGTCTTCATAGTTTTCAATAAACCGTTTGAACGTATTGTATCGCCCTGATATAGGCAACACGAAGATTATTTTGGATTTGTTGATAAGTTGAGAACTAGGATCATTACTGCCGAATCCTGGTATAGTGAATGAACTGGTAAATTTTTCCATTCCCTTATCGAACATATTTTTGAAGAGACCTTAAACAAAGCAAAAAAAAATTTATTTTCATACATAAGAAACAATTATAATAAAATACACACTTACTTTTTTGCAGAGTAACATTATAGAAATCTTCTTGAAATTCCTTAACAAACGTTCCAGTGAATGATCTTTGAACGTAAGTATGACGGCGTACCGGTACGGTCATCTTTTTTCCTCTATACTTTTTGTATATAAGTAGAAGATCCAAAATAAGATCCTGTCCATGAAGGGTATTAAGTCGAGAATAGCCATAGAGTAGCTCACGGAATTCAATGACTCGTCCGCGCTGTCGTGAATAATTATTTATATTCTCCATAACTTCATTAATTACATCTTCTAGGCCTTCACGTGTTGCTGAATCGATTTTGTGTTTTGGATTTGAGTGATCCGTTGAGTAAAGACTTCTTGCGATAAATGACCATTCCAATAGATCTTCGGTTGATGATGGTGTGAATTTATTTAAATCGGGACTGATGCCTAGATAGTAAAATGTAAGCAATTACAAAAAATAATTTAAGAAAACATTTAAAAAAAAACTATGTTACCTAATATATTGTGGTCTTCAAAGTATCGGTTACCATTTTCAATTTCTGGAATTAATGGAATTCCTGGAACAAGGAATTTACTTTCATTAGGAATCTCCAGTAGTTTTCCCATACGAGCAATATCTCTATGTAGTAATAAGGACTCCTGGCGAATTTCTTCTGCTTTTAAGCCCTTTAAGGGAAAGTTAACAAATATTTATTATGTTGTTTAAATGAACTTTATCTGAGAAAACAAGCAAATAGTGTGAGGGAATGTTAAATGCTTCTCTTTAGTATGATAGTATGTCATAAAAAGCAAAATAACTTTGTTATTTTACTCTTAATCTTTGGAATGCAACCTTTAAGGACTATTCTTTTTTTCATTATCACACATTCACACAGGAATTTTGCTATGCACAAAATTATAAAACAATTAACAAACCTGTATGTACGAATGCAAACGATGCATAAGGGGTCCTTGTTTAATTGGATGCAACGAAATGGCATTGTGTATTTCTTTTCGCTTTAAACTTCCAGTGAATGCCATTTTTCCACTAGAATTATGTCGCAAAATGTATTGCATCTAGAAAATATATTACTATAGATTAGTATTAAAAACAGAACATTTAAAGCAACAAGAAAACCTCATAGTTCCATGTACAGGGTATCCCAGCAAATTTTTGAACACAACGTCCTATTTCTACATCTTCATGTGTGCTGTACAGATTTTTCAAACACGTTGGTATATGTGGAGCCACTAAAAATACATTGTTGTTCAAAATGTGCAATAGAAAATATAAGTTACTATAAGTACCTCTTCGCAATGTTTCACTACTCAATATCACTCCTGGTCCACCCATGCAAAAATTTTCATCGAACTCCAGAGATAGCAAACCAAATTCTTCACTGTTTCCCTTGCCTGCTTGACCTGTTCGAAATAAAAGTTTTTTTTTTAAATAATATGTTAAAAAAAACCATAAATAGTTTACCAATAAATTGTGGTTTAGAACTGTCGATCGATCTCAAAAATCGTTCGAGCTTATCTGGTTCCATATAAACATCATCATCTGCTCGAATGAACCATTCAAATTTATCAATAAAATGCTCGTACATATAATAAAGCATCATAAATGACTTTTTTTGTGGTGGATATCGGTCGTCTACATTTTTCAACCCAATAACTGGTAGTTCATCAGAATATGAACCCTCTGCGCTAAAGAAAGCAATACGCCCTGGAACCTCTTTACCCCATGTATCGTAAACAGCTTTCGCTCGACCCTCGATAAAATTTTTCGCCGTCATCACTCCAACAAAAACTAAATTCTTTTGTGAATTGTAAATTGTTTCGTTCGGTTTCATTCCAATTATATCGAAAGGTGAATTAGGATTGCCAGGCTTGAGATTACATCTTTTTACTATTTCCAATGCTCGATAGTTTTTCAGTACTGTACCAATGCACAGACCAATTGCTATACCAAAGCAAGAGAATATAAGTGTTTTTCTCTTCGACATAGCTGCTTGAAGCATTTTGCTTATTTTATTTCTGAAAGTAAAAATAAATTATGTTTTTTTTTAAGTTTTTATCGTTTGGTTAAAAAATCTGTGGCTTTGATATTAAAAAAAAAAAAAAAAAAAAAAAAAAAAATAGCCAGCCGAGAACAGATACGATAAAGACAACCAAATTTGTTGATAACAAATAGAATGGAATAGGACAATTTTTAGGTCACTATTCATACAAAAATAGATCAGGGCCCTATTTCATGGCACATAATAGATTTAACTTAGTGAAAATTTTAAATTTAAACTATGCGAAAAGGTAGAAATCGAGTAGCTTTTCAAAAATTCAAAATTTCCACTTTATCATATGAGACCAATTTTAAAGCACATTTTTAGAGTATTACCATCAAGACTGGATTTATTTATTGGAAAAGTATAAATGTTGATCTCTTCTTCGCTGCACTTAGTTAGTTAGTTAGTTAGTTTTTATTGAACGGAAATAGATATTTACAATTGGTTCTTAATTCTATTTTATATAATTATTATATTGATACTTTAATTTGTTTTGGCACATTAGGGGCCTAATTTTATAAATTGTTTTTATTTTTTATACAAAATTATTTAAAAGATTGTGATTGATGGTTATATTTTATATTATGTAGACATCTTGGGTTGTTCAAATCCGGTTGTCTTTTTGGAAGGATGTTGGGTTTCGGTGGCTTCTACTGAATTACCTCGTCTTCATTGGTAGGAATAATTCCTTCGTCCATTAGTGCTGTTACATCAAGGTATCGTGGATCGGTGTGTCTCTCTGTATCCAGATGCTGTCAAATGCTTTCTCTATATCCAGAAAGCATCCAACAACAACCTGACAGTTATTGAGGGTGCTAACAACGTCGTTATGGAATCGCAAGAGCGGATGTAAAGTAGAGTGTTTCCCTCGAAATCCAAACTGCATGTCCGGAACTATGTGGTTAGTAGTGCAGAACGCCTTCAATCTACGAAGAATAAGTCCTTCAAAAATTTTGCTGGTGTTGTTAAGAAGAGATATGGAACGATATCCGGAAACGGAACCTCTGTCGGCTTTCTTCGGTATAGGTACTATTTTAGCTGTCTTCCATCTATTCGGAAAGAAGCAATTGTTGACGCAGTTGTTGAACAGGATCGTCAGAAACAGCACCATGACTTGGGGAAACTTCTTTATGATGTAGCTAGAAATCATATCTGGTCCAGATGATTTCTTAGGTCGTCCACTTTGGATTAGCTCAGCTACTTCTTCGGGGTTGGTGAAGCCTCCAGTCAGCTCGGGATCACTAGCAGGATTTTCATTGTTAAAAATGATAATTTCAGCGTCCGTTTGCTGCAGCTGCTCAATTGTTGACTCAACTTCCTCTAAGAGTGAAGGATCGCTGGATGGGTTTGGCACGAAATTTCCTTCAAAATATTTGGCAAATGCTTCCGCTTTATCCTGAGCCGTCGTAACTTCCCCTTGCCTGGAGCTGATTTTGTCTGGCATTTGTTGTCTTTTGCCGATGATCTTGTTTATTTTCTTGAATGCATCGGGTCCTGGTTTGATGGATTGTAGCCTTTTTTGGAACTGGTTGTTGTTGAAATGTTGAAGGGCATTCCTTAAAATAATTTGCGTACATTGAAGTTCACTCTTCACCATTTGATAGTTTCCGTTGGCCGTGTTACAATCCCTTTGTTGGATCCTTTGCAGTCGCTTCCGCAATCGCTGTCGATGATCATATAGTCGAACAATTCCTTCTTGGAGATGGTGGTATCTGTCCCTTGAGGTCTTCCATCTCTTCTGGACGAGCTATATATAGCAACGTCTAGTTTTGGCATCCCTCCCAAACTCGTCTATTTATGCAGGATGATGATGGAGAGTGCACGCTGCTCCATCAAGGTCGACAAAAACCTCACCGATACCTTTGATATCAAAAAAGGTTTTGGGCAAGGCGACGCGCTGTAATGCAACTTCTTTAAGATCGTTCTTGAAAGAATAATGGAAAACACTTACGTCATCTTTAGAGGCACGATCTTTCAAAAGTCCGTTCAATTACCCGCTTACGCTGACGACATTGGAATAATTGGATGAACAAAGCGTGAAGTCAGTGGTGCTTTCGCCGGTGTTGAGAAGGAAGCCTACAAGATGGGTTTAGCGGTGAATGAAGGCGAGACAAAATATATGCTGTCAACAAGAATGGACACCCAACACTGACGCGGAGTCTCGGGCAGAACGTCACTATAGACAGCTGAGGTAGTCAGAGACTTTGTCTATATAGGCTCCGCTATAAACTCAGCGAACAATACCAGTGCTGAGATCAAACGAGTTCCGAGGTTTTGGCAAAAAGCCGATGACATAATAAAACAACAAAACTCGTCTATTATAAAAGAGTGCTTAAAAAAAATAATATAAATATAAATAAAATTTATTTCAAAAATGGTTCCCTCATGAAACTTGGTAAAAGTATGTTATGAACTACGAGAATGAAGAATCGAAAGAGTCTACAAAATTATTTATGGTAAAAGGGAGTTTATTTAGGGATGAAAATATTTAAAAAAAAAAAAAAATTTTCAAAAAGAAATATTTTTCCGGGATTTCCCTGAGAGCTAATATATGGCCGAATTTGGTCAGCCACACTTGTATCTTCGGATTATAATTTTGCATAACGGCTCAAGACGCCCACAGTGCGTTGCGTAGGATCTTGTATGCGACGTTTATGAGAGATATGCCTAGAAAGTTCTTGCAGAATATAGAATTTCGAACTCAAGAGAAAAAGAAATAAAATATCCTGTCGAAATAAAGGAGGTGATATTAGAAAAAACGAAGAGCTCGAATAAAATTACAAGATATGAGAATTCCGGGTGTTAAGGCAGTTTTTAATCGTCTTAACAACAAACTAAAGAAAAGAATTTGTGAGTTTAAAAATTATCTACTTAGTAGATTCCTCAATAGTCTGACCGTGGATGCTTCTACCGCATACTCCTTATGGAAAGCAGCTAAGCGCCTAAAAAGACCACCAACACATAACCCGCCAGTAAAATCTCAAGATGGTAAATGCATCGGAAACCCAAAACAAAAGGCTGATCTCTTCGCTGAACATCTCGCGAATGTCTTTTAGCCATTCCCAGCAAACACAGCTACAGATCACTTACATTTTATTGATAAAAGCAACGAATGCGAAATTGCTCTTGTCACGACCAAAGAAGTGAGCAACATGTATCAACATAAGTTGTCTAACAAAAAATCACCAGGGTACGATCTAATAACTGCTCAGGTTTTGAAAGAAATGCCTTCAATAGCCTTCAAAATACTCCAATTTACAGTAAACGCATGCCTTAAACTGAGATACACATGTGTTACATCATTGGAAAATGTTATACCGAAACAAAATAATCCACCAACAGAAGTAACATCTTACAAACCTATACGCTTATACCAATTACGGCAATATATTTCGAAAAACTGCTCCCGCTGAAAAGGATTAGTAAAAAATAGAAGAAAGAAGACTAATTCCGAGCCATCAGTTTGGATTTAGAAATAAACATTCCACGATATACCAAGGGCACCTGATTACGGATGTTGTGGAAAATGCACTTGAAGAAAAACAGATGTGCTCGGCTATATTGTTAGATAAGGTTTGGCACTTGAGAGTTGAGTACAAACTGCATAGGGACCCTCCCAGGCGGTACTACGAAATACTCAACTCTTAAGAGAACGGTACGACCAAAGTTACTAGGAACTAAAGAAAATTGAAGCCGATATACCACAAAGAGAAGAACTAAACTTGAAGGGCAGAAAAATGTACTGGTTACTAGGAAAGAGATTTGACCTATCTATCCAGAGGAAACTTATGTTATATAAGCAAGTATTGAAACCTGTTTGGACATATGTATCCAACTATGGAGCTGTCTAAAGAAAAACAATGCTGAACCCATCCAAAAATTCCGAAGCAAAGTCCTTGATGGAAGGACAAAAGTTGTTAAAAAACACGCTGTATCACACAATTAACGACTGCAAAATCATACCACCTCCGATATCGAGAAGGTCTTAGATGTACGAGACAATGTTCGGAGATTAAGAAGAACCGATCCTGATGAGCTGGTGGTCCAGACGCTATAGGAAAGTGTGAAAAATCATTTGTCGATCTTTCATAGATTGGTCCTGATTCACCGATGGCTTAAATGCGGTAAGAGTCCAACAATACTCGGTACCAATTCTTACCTAGTGTCTTTTGAAGATTTCCGATATCGATATCCATCGGATAGTAAAAAATTGTATTACAAAAATATAAGGGAAAAAAGAACTTTGACTGCCCATACTAAAAAGTGAACCGGTATTTGCAAGCCCTTTCAATTTTGCAAAATACTTTTTTGCTATTCTAACTTTTGTCTGTCAATAAACAGAAAGATACAAATAAAAATGCGATTTTTTTTTGTCAAAATACTTTTTACGGCTATTGTATGTATGTTTAAAACAAACTGCTCAAATAATCGCTTAGAAATAAAATAATATCTAAAGACACGCATTGCATTCAAAAGGGGGAGAATTCATGCCTGCCATTTCAATACCTCGCATGCTGCAAAAATAAATTAAAGAAGCGTGGGTGCTGCGCTTTTGTAATCAAATTGTTTATACGATAAATCCAAATAATTCATCAGCATGTAATTTGGAATGTGTGTAAATTTAATAAGAATTTCACAGTACGAAATTATAAATTTGCCATGGAGGACATTACAATGTTCAGAATAAATACATTAAATAAAAATTCCAATAAGGAGCTTAAACTATGAATGATTTTCACGCTCCTATAACAGATAAGAAGAAGGAATTCGTAAGGTGCTCCGTTAGTAATCAGTCTTATTACAAATTCCATTGTAATTGAAAACCTATGAATTCCGGAAAAAATATCACCGAATTGGTAGTATGTATGAGATTATTCTCAGCGATCAATTCTATAATTGATAATTTTTTGTAATGAGCTTAAAATTCGAGTTTCCGGAAAATGAAATTTTCTTAAATCTATACAGCAACGTCAATCTACTTATAATTTTATTTTTGGTTTAAACGCTTTTAATAGTTATTATTATTAATAAATTACTAACAATGTTTTTGCATTGTTTACCTAATCAAGAATCATCCTCTTTAAAGGTTCAGCAATGCCAAGATGAAGTCGCTGCCTGAAAATCAACCTCAGAGTCTGAAACTGAAACTTAGAGAAGACCTTAACCTGATCCGAAATAAAGCCAGTCCATTAATTCAGCATCATACATAACAAACATTATCCTCTAAATTGGTTCAGTTAAGCCAAGAAGAGCCAACAAGCCTGAAGAATATTTACCTCAAGGTCTATCTTATGTATGTCTTATATGCCAGATCATAGTGGTACTGAAAAAAGGACGAATGGTTGAACGGTTAGGCAGGGATTAGTCCTTCACTATATTTGAAAAGTGTCAGTGGAACGGTTTAACCAACTGCACTATAATCGGAAAGAATTGGCTAACATCTTATGAATCCCGAATAAATTTTCGGGAAGTTGAATATTTTAACAATATTCCCTGTCGTAGTTGTGAAGTGTTTTCCCCAAGGTACTGCCTCTTGCGAGGAACTGACAAATCCTCCAAGAGTAGAGTATACATGTCATGAATAAGTGCTTCTCAACTAGCCGTTCGGACTTGGAAAAAAATTGTAGGTCCCATCTATTCCTGCCAATAACATGCACACAGGAATGGTTGAGGGTTGTAAGTCACTAGGCCTTGGTTCTCCACGAGCTGTTGTGCCACCAAATTTATTTATTTTTTTAGTCCAGTCTCGGGTCTAAACCTAAGTAAAATCCAGATTTTCAGTCAATTTAAATCCTTACTTAACTCCGAGTTAACTTACCTAAATTGGTGAGTTAACTCAGGGACTAAATTTCTTCAAATAAGAAATAAAAGGTCAAATCAGGCTTCAAAGCCTTATACTCGTCTCGTGTAGTACATAATTGAGTTCTTTCGTAGCGTAGGTAAGCATTTCGCTGCTAAATGGACAATCACAGTATAAGCTATAGACATGTTTTGTGAAAGTTTGTTTTCTATTCCAGCAACATTTCACACACTTCAACCATTTCACGGTTGCCATAATCGCCTTTTCGAGAACTGTATTTGCAACGTAATGGATATATTCGAGGGCGTAGCGACATCCCAGATCCCAGATATTACGAAGAAATTATTGTTGTAGTGTAGCATTATACACATTTTAAATTTGGATCTTCCGTCATTAAATTTGGACGTTAAGTCATTTTTTGGGCCTTGTGCCTTAACACTTTTGCCTAGAATAAAAGGAAAATGATATTAAAATTTGGGTGCTATGTAATTTTGTACGAGTTATTAAGAACAAAATATTTGGGCTCACATTTGGATCACCCTAATACTTTGGTGTTACGTCATTTTGTGATTCGGGCGATATGTTTGTGGGTGTTGTGGTCGCTGCGCCATATTCGAGTCGATCGCTATGTCACCGCTGTCTGTGAAGGTGTGCAAAAAAATCCGATCGATATTCAAATATGGCTATCAAACGCGGAGGCAATGTAAATCGATCACCGAAATTGTGTGTTTTGAACTCGTATGACTTCTTCTCTTGGGGTGTTCTTAAGTCAACATCTATCCCAATACCCAATAGACCACCATTGCTCTTAAAGCCAGCATAATCAATCTTATTGGTCAAAGTCAGCCTGATTTATGCGCTAGAGTTATGGAAAATTGGACATTTCGAGTGCACGCTACCCTGCGAAGCCGTGGTAATCAGGTCAGTGTCCATTTCAAGGAGCAATAAATTTATGGAATTTAAATCCTTTGTATTTAATAATTTTTACGCCTATATAAATCCAAACTAGTATAAAAGAGGCATATCACCAGTAGTGTAGCTACCGCAGTATCAGCCGTATCAATGATACGGGCCCCGAGATAAAGGGGCCCCCAAGATACCTACAGAAGACTATGTGTGTAAAACATTTTTCAGTGAGATGAATACGACATACAAAATCGATTACATATTTAAAATGTCCTTTTTTGCTGCATGTTTCGATAGTTTTCCTAACTATGACTCGCTATCTACATCCTACTAACTAACGCAACTGCAACTGCAACGTGCAACCACTTTGTTTCTTATTGGAACAAGTACCAATATCCCAGGAAAATCAGACCAAAAAATAGCAAAACGTGGCAAAAATTCAGACAAAACTGAGTTTTTATGGCAGATTCGTTTTAAAATCTCAAGCATTTAATAAAAAGTACAGGGTGGCGCACGAATCGTGCTACAAAAATAAAACGTAATAACTTTTTTTCTGTGTGAGTAATCGGCTTATTTTTTTTTTATTTTGTAGGTTACTATTTAGATTTATAAAAATGGATGCTTGGGATACGGAGAAAAGAATTTGGATAGTGCAACGGTACCATGCTTTGCAGTCCGTCATTTCTGTCCAAAGGGAATTTAGGCGGGAGTTTGGCGGTAATCCCCCGAGTAGATGGACCATTATGAGGTTTGTAAACATGTTTGCCGAATCTGGAAGCATCGCACGAAGGCCGTACCATCGAGATGCCAATGTTCGGGTTCAGGATACAATCGCAGCAGTAGCATCTACAATACAGGCCAATCCGAGCGTTTCGACCCGAAACTTATCGGGGCAAATTGGAGTTAGTAGACGGTCATTACAACGGATACTTCATGACGATTTAAACTTGTTTCCGTACAAAGTCCAAATTACTAGCAAGTTAAACCCTCAGGATTTGCCTGTTCGCCTGGAATTTTGCCAAAAAATGATATCAATGGCCGAAGAAGACAACACATTGATCAATTGTTTGTTCATGACAAGCAAAATTGCCGTATATGGAATGAGTCTAATCCAGAAATGCTCCATGAGACGAAACTGCACCCAGAACGAGTCACTGTGTGGTGCGCAGTTTCATTAAGGTGTATTGTCGGGCCGTACTTCTTTGAAGAAAACGGTGTAACCGTTACTGTCAATGGGGACCGTTATTTAAAGATGTTGAAGGAGTTTTTTTACCCAGAACTGCGCCGAAGACGTATACCATTCAACAGCGTTTGGTTTCAGCAAGATTGAGCAACTGCACATATAGCCAGACCAGTTATGGCGGAGCTAAACAAAAAATTCGCAAACAAATTAATTTCTAGGAACTCCACTCTTCGATGGCCCACCTTCGAAGGTCACCTGACCTAACTGCACCAGACTTCTTTTTATGGGGTTATGTCAAGCAAGAGGTGTATAAAACGAAGCCCAGGAATTTAACTGAATTAAAGCAGTCCATAACGACAATAATTGAGGCGATCCCAACTTCAACTCTTCAGGCCGCAATGAATAATTTTGATCAGGTGCCGCATATGCGTGGGAGAGCGTGGAGGTCATTTGCGGTCTATAATCTTTAAAAACAACTAACTATTTAAAATAAAATTTAATTTTCTACCAATAAAAAAAAATAAATGAAATACATCGATTAAAAAAAAAGTTATTTGAATTTCTTATTGTAGCACAATTGGTGCGCCACCCTGTACCAATAATTTGGGTTGCGGCTTGTATTTTTGCGGGGAAAAGTAAACATTTTAGCTTATTTAAATATTTAACAGAGCAATAGATTTTTTATCTTCACACTGAGCGTTTAAGCTGGTTTTTGAAAAAAGTGTTTTAATCTTTTTTATGTAAAATTGTATGAGCTAAAATTAAAATCTTTTGAAAAAAATTACGATTTTCGAGATATTTACAAAAAGCGTTTTTTTTCCTTTTAACGTACAAAATTGATTGGCAAACATTGAACCACCATTAATTTAAGACTAAATTATGTCAAGGTCTTAAGGCCCAACTATAATAGACTTAACCGAGCTTATGTTAGATTAAGCCATCGAGCCATTATACAGTCACAGTCTTATATGTTTTTAACCATAATAGCAGTCTGTTCCGTTTCGTTAACTTTAGCGAAACTAAGAGAGAGCCAACTTAAGCAAATTTGAGAAATGCTGTTTAATACAGAAAAAAAAACACAAAAGACAACAAAATACACAGCTGTTTGAATCATTTTACGAATTTAAACATGTACATATGTATGTGTAGTGTACTTTTTTTGTCGAATTGTTATCACATTTGTACATGTATTTTTAAATGCGTAACGAAACACAATGCTGTAATCTGAATATGGGAAGAAGGAGGAGGGGATTTTTTTAATTTTTGCTTATGTGCGATTAAGTCAATTATGGCCCAAGGAGGTAATTTTGCAAGCATAAGCAAATTTTCGTTGGCTTTTTGAGACTAGCTTATGCTTGCTTATTCTTATTAAGGTTGGGCCTTTACTAAAAGCTGATCCAAGTTTATTTTGATGGAGTATTGTATTTTAAAGAATGTGCCACTGTCAGGAGAAAGGAGGTCCCCAAAAATTTGTTTGATACGGGGCCCCGAAGTGCTCGCTACGCCACTGCATATCACGCACCGGTAAATAATAACTAGCAGAGAAAGAAAACGTATAGAGATTTATGGTTTGATAGAGAGTGTATTGCAGGCAGCAGCCTATCATATGTCTGGCTAAATGAGTTTAGAAGATGTAATAATAGATTGCGAAATCATTTCAATCAACTGGTAAACTCAGACGTTAAATAGCCGATGCATGATACAATACGATCCACCTGGGTTTCATGCAGACATCTTGGACAAGTCAATATCCCAAGAAGAAGTTAAAGCATCTGTAAATTGAATATTCGATGGAAAGGTAGCAGGTTCCGATTGAATACCATCTGAATTCTATAGATATGAAATAGAAGAACTAGTTAAACAATTGAAAAGGTATTCAAAGAAATTCCGGAACGTGGGGTGATTCCTTCACAATTCAAAGATGCCTGCATCTTTTCGATCCAGAAAAAAAGACAACATATGTATATGATCCGTCAAATTATAGAGGCATCTCTTTTTTAAACTCATCTTATAAAATGTTTACCAACATACTACTAAATTGAACGCTTGTATTGATTCAAATAAGCTACTAAGTGAGCTTCAAGCTGGGTTCAGAATAGGTAACTCGACACATATTTGTTCTGAATAGCATCGCAGACTATGTTTTCTTTCGAGAAGTAAAAAACTTTTAACATTTTGTGTCGATTTAAAAACAGCTTTCGATACTGTAGACAGAAATGCATTGATGTTCAAGCTATATGGATTAGGACTTTCGCTTTAGTTTGGCCAAGTGTTACAAAACTTGCAAATGGTCACCAGAGTAGTGTTTGGAATGGCAAAACTGTATGTTAATGGTTTTCGACGGAGTCAGAAGTAAGACAACCGCTAAGTCCAATTTTGTTCGCACGCTATTTAATGCAAAATCTAACTGAAGCATTACCAATAGGTGTTGAGTATGCTGGAGTCATCATAAAATCCATAGAGTACCTATACTATCTAGAGTATACACCCGCAAATTTTATTTGAGCACATTAAGAGAAAACTCTTTTAAATTCCCTGTCCGTGAATACATGTGAATTATGGATAGCTCTAAATGTGACGTTTTCAATTCCTTCGATTCAATTTGTTGTTGTTTTCAATCTAATGAGCCAAAATCCTTTAAACTATCCTTGTTTTGATGTGGTTTCATTTAAAATGCATTGGGCAGCTCCTACATGTTCAGTTATGTGGAGAAAATCCTCTCAGCGCAGTTTATAGGGTGAAAGAGAAAAAGCCCTGAAGTCGGTTCTCTTTTTTCAGACGACATTGTATTGCTCTCTAGCTCAGCAGAATTCCTAAAGCTTATAATAAATAGACTGGCCGAATATTGAATGCTGTGGAGTTTGTTGATCAACCTAAATAAGTCGAACGTTTTTTTTTTAAATAAATTTGGTGGCGCAACAGCTCGTAAAGAACCAGGCCCTAGTGACTTACAACTCTCAATGCGTGTTGTTGGCAAGAATGAGGGGACCTACAATTTTTTCCCGAGTCCGAACGGCTAGATGCGAAGCGCTTATTTATCCTTGAAGGATTTGTCTGTTCCTCGCAATACCTCGGAAAAAAATATTTCTGTTTTTAGGTAAATATTTGTTATATGAAAATAAAAATCAATCCTAATCTAAAAATAAAAATTCGAATTTGTCGTAGTTTGGCAAAAATAGATCCAGTTAAAAACGTTATAAAAACCGTTATATCTTCAAAACTAAGCGAAAATGATAAAATTGTCTCTTAAGTTTAAATTTGTACAATTCCCTGAGCAACTTGAACTTTAAGAGCAACCAACTTGAACTATAAGAGTATGTAGGTACATACGTAATGCGAACAAGCCATTGATATTATTATTAATTACTTGTTTCATGTTACCACTTGAAAAAAAAATTTCCTTATGGAATTTTCAATACCTTTTTAATAGTGAAAAAAATTTAAATAATTTTTTTTCATGACGCACAAACAATTTTACTTTAGGTCACGATACCTACCTATAGGTTCAAATTCAATGAGCATACAAATTAAATCTTTCCACTAACTTGTTTCTTAAAGTTAATTGATAAGAGGGTAGGTACCTATAGTTCCCAGCAAAATCTAATAGTAATATTATTAATCCATGTAGGTATTAATCCTAGTTGTAAGCTCATCACTTTAACAAGTCAAAAAAGCTTTTGTGGTTATTCCAACATAATATTCCGATTCCCTTTAGCGGTTCGAGAAATAAAAACAAACAAAAATCAGCTGCACAATACTAGATCACTTAAATGTATCCATGTATTTTTTACCACAGTTTCCGGTTGTAATTTTCACATTTGAACAAAAAAAAAAAACTAAGAGACAACATTTCAATCAGTCTCACGGTTTTTTTTGTTGTTGTCTTTTCTTTTTAATTCCTAAGGCTTCTCGTAAGCCGACAACAACCACAAATCAACACAGTGTATCTAAAAAGTCAATACTCAAACGCAATATAATAAAGATATCAATAATCATCCATATGAGAATCATCGTTGTTGTTGTTGATAGATTTCCGTCATTGATGTTGCTTACACAATCCAGTTTGGGTTCTTAAGTTACACGGTTACACTTTTTTTTTCATATATCGTAATTCGTATAACATCTTTTAACCCTTTGCATTTAATTCACTGGGAACTGGAAACAAATACGAAATCACCATTTTTGTTGTTAATTACCTGCGCGTGCGATCTACATACAACATAATTATTATTATTGTAAGAAAACATGCGGTTGCAATCAAGCAAAGTCTTCGACGAATGAAATACAATTATTATTTATCTCGTTCTATCACAATTTATAGGGTTGGAAAAACGTAAAATGCCGACGCCGATTTGCTTATGTTGCAAAGTATTTAGACTTGTTGATGTGTACTCTCGTAAATACACCGAGTTATTGCCCTTACCTTCACTTCAAATAACAATTTCACTTGAACTCTCCGAGTGAGTAATGATAAAAGTTTTTACTCACAATAATATTGTTGGCAACGTGAAAATCAATTATTTTTATTTAATTGCGTTATAATCATTTTGCTTAGAATTCTAACTCTCAACAGTCAATGAGACTTAAGTATTTAAGATTTTTGTTTGGAAATTTGCACAAATAGACCAAAAAAGTCCAACAAATTCAGAAGAACCGACGAAACTAAGTGGAAGTGCCTTAAGTAAAAATAAACGAAATTATTATTTGATCATTTTGAGAATGTATGCAAGTATATTGTATCTACACATGTTGAGATTAATGGAACATGTGTTGCACACACTATTTCAAATTGGATACACATACATTCTAATGGAATTAAATTTTGTATTAGTAGTTTTTAAGGGTTGCCAGCAGTCAATGTTCAATATACTGTGACTTTTGTCACTTTTAAGGTAGTCGTGATTTTTTATAAACATAAAAATTAAAAGTGTATGATTAAAATTGATAGTAGTTGGGTATTGATGACAGTTAGGTATTCAAAAATGGCGGAGTCATAAGTTGTAAACGAACCCGTATAACAAATTTAGCATTTTTTAAAATATCGAATTTGAAATTTTAGATGGGTTATCAATATCTCGCATTTTAAAACACACAAGTGCGAAAGGTAAAATATTATAAAAATACCAAATTTCAACTAAAGCCAGTGCAATTCTGTTTTGGCGCAATCTCTATCTCACGTCTGTGAAATTAGCAGGGGTACGATTCCTTATCTGTGAAACTGTGAAGTGATAACTCTGATTATGATTTCACGCCAAATCTCATTCCCGAAGTGTGAAAAAATTAAAAGAAATGCCAAAATGTTTTCTTATGATAATTCTTTTATCACAATCATAAAATAAAACTCTGTGAAAACTGAAATGATAACATTTTTTTCACATTTCGTTTTCACTGTTAGGGAGTCGACTTCCAGGGCAACTTTCACCCGCGAAAATGGGACCTTGACAGGAATTTTCAGTTTTGTTTGCATTTTATTTCCCGATTTTGCAGTTCGCCAAATAAGGGTGTAATCGATTGACCTGCCAACTTCTCACTGAAGTTAACAGGTGATATAGTGCATCTCTGGAACCTAGCATGCTAGGAACCTCTAGTTAGGCTCAAACTTGAAGTTTTTGCATTTCTAGAATAGGCTACTTCAAAATTTTGAAGTCCTTTTTTTGAAAAAAAAATTTCATATTGACCTGCTAATTTCACTGTGAAGGAACTTGCAGTAAGGCAGTCCTTTTTTTTCAAAAATAACGACTTCAAAATTTTTGAAGTAGTCTATTCTTGAAATGCAAAAAACTGCTTACTGCAAGTTCCTAGCATGCTTGGTTCCTGAGTTATACTATGTGACCTGCTAACTTCACTATGAAGTTGGCAGGTCACTCGATTACACCCTTATTTGGCGAAATGAGAAATCGGGAATAGAAATGCAAACAAATTGCAAAAAAACTGCAAATTCCTTTCAAGGTCCCATTTGCGTGGATAAAAGTTGCCCTGCTTACTTCACAGACGTCTCTTTTTCGATGCGTCAAAGGCGTAGGAGGGTGATATCAATAGTGTCTCACATCGATGGTGCGATAGATTTTTGACAACTGAAAGATTAAGTTAATCCTCAACTGAAAAACAGTTTCTGAGTTGGGTCGGGGTTAATTTATTTCCAGGATTAGTTATTTAACTCAGAGTTAATTGCTGAACTAAGAAACATAAAAATCTCATCCATAATTCTGTACTGTAGTTTTTAAATGATTTATGGAAAATGTGCAAAAAATATATATCATCTTAAAGATCTCTAGATGTATATAAAGGTTTATCTTTTTATGATTTCTTAAAGTTTTTTTTCAAAGTCACGAACGATTTTTGGCACCTTATTTGGATAATTTTATAAAAAAAAAAAATGTATCATCTTGTTAGGTTGCTAGATCATCATAAAAAGTCAGTTGGTTTCAGAAATTGGTCAGCCATACATTTTTCTTATGAACATTTTATTCTTATGTCAACAACCTTTCGTGGCCTTGAAAAAAAACCGCCTGACCTTTTATATAGATCTTTGGGCCTTTCAGGTGGTTCTAATTTTTTGCAAATTTCAAATAAGTAAGGTGCCAAAAATCGGTATGACCTTAAACAAAAATGTACTTAAACCAATTGACCTTTTATTTTACAACTTTTCTAGGGCTGACCATTTTCTAGAACTATTAGACGTTTTCTGACTGCAATAACTGACCAATTAGATTGCATTTTTACTTTCAAACTTCCCATACATGAAGTGCCAAAGGTCGAGAGCCCGACATTTTCCTACTAAAAAACCCTCCTCGACGACAAACACCACGATGTGTGTGCTGAGGCGTAGGACCAATTCATAATACGCTGTCTTGTTGTAACCATACATGTCGTCTAAGAACAAATTTTCAAAACTTTTCGTCAATTCCGAGTTGCTATGAAGTTTAACAGAGATGCTATAACGAAGCTTGTAAGCCAATAATATCAGATTTTTTCGCAAAACTCTTCAAGATGATGCAACTGGTATTGAGTTTCTGAGATCTTTACTACGTTTAAACTCTTTGAGGGACAGACTTTCGGCAATAAATCATGCAATTTTACAATTTTCAAGCGAAGCGTAATTTGATCCATTCCGTACCGCACAAATATTATACTGAGTTTCTATCAAGGAAATTAGTCATGCAGTAGATCAACTACTATTTCAAAAGTCGTGTAGCTAGTGGTGCCCGTGGTCATGCTAAAAATAAAAGTCGTCCTTGGCCTTAGCATCAACTAAAAAAAAGCATTAACTGAAAGGGTCGCACCAGCATCATTTTGGAAAATATATGGCCAATCCCACCGCCAGCCTAACGACCGCAGCAAACTGTCACTGGTTTTGAAGGTAGATGTTGATCCCCTGTTGGTCTTGGGTTTTTGATCTTTTTCTTGGTTTACGTATCCATTGTTAAATAGCCAATAGCCGCCTAGTTTTTATTAATCAAGGGTCAACACAATAAAAGTTCAGAAATGGCGGGTAATATAAAATGAAAATTGTTGGATGATCCAGTCAGTATTCCTATCATATGAAATGGATGGCTCAATTGACCTGAAATAACTATAGTAATCATTCAATTATACATGAAGACAAATATTTTAATTTTTATATTTACCTTTGTATGTACCTAAATAAATTTTTTCAAGTGTTCCCATATCATAATAAAAAAAGCCAACAACTCTTGTAGTTTTTATTCGTAGAATTTGTGTTCCAATACTTATTTCCTTAGAATTTCTTAGATGTTTCCGAAGTCCAACCAGAATAAATATTTTTTGTTTCGAAAAAATCAATCTTGAATATCATTCGACCAGATTAAAACGGATCGAAAGAAACCAATGAAATCTTCAGAGAACTGAATAAACGATAAACAACCCTATCTGGCAGCCCTACCTGCATAAGCCTGCTTAAGTGTTGAGTATAATAAAAAGATATTTTTATAAATTTCGTCGCGTCTATGCGGAGATAAACAACGCAGTCGAATACATTGAATTACTCCATAGCACAGCGCAGTAATGTTACGACTATCTGTTGCTGAATTTCCTACCGGCACCGGCACATGTTGTACGTTTTGTCTGTCAAGAGTGTCTACTTAAATAGAATTAAATTTATTTTCTTTGGACATTCTACTTACCTATCTATTCTCTTCGATTGTAAAATGTTCTCTCTTAAGTTATCTGGTACAGTGGTGCCAAATTTCAATAAATAAGTAGCATACTTTTATTCTATTTAAAATTGTTTTTACTTTATTATCTTTTTTTTTAATTAGTATTCTTTTGATTGAAAAGTAAAAGTTTGTTCCTTTATTCAAAAATGTTATCTTGAGGTCTTTCTAAGATTTATTGAACTTTTTAATTTTACCATAAACTTATCTTAAACTTTTAGCCAATTAGTTTAGTCATTAAAAAGGAAATAAAACTAAATTGCTTCCATAAAATTAACATTTTTAAAAGACTTGCAAAGTTAAACAATTTGTGCACAGTAGTTCAAACAAAAACACTTTTGTTGTTATAAAAGAATAAAATAACACTTAGAAATAATTTGTTTCACAAGTGTTCGCTTATAAAATTAATTGTTTTAAGAGTGTTTGCATTTTATTTAAATTAAAACTTGGATGATTTTTTCATACAAAATCTTTAAAAATCTAATGCATGACTGAATCGCAAAAACTTGGGCTTATAGGCAAGGCTATAAAGTGGTTAAGCATTAAAGAAATACAATTTTAGTTTATTGTATTGGTTTTGGAAAAATTAGAAAAAAAATTAGGTATAATAAAATTAATATTAACTTGAAATAGTTTATCCTGTAAACAAAATTTGTTAATATTTTATCTACCTGTTAGGAATGTACGAAACTGTACATTTTTTAAACCAAAATTTTTCAATGCCTATTGGTCAAAGGGAAAACGGGTGCATATACAACAAATATTTGGCCTGCAATCTTGAACAATTGTTGTCGTAGGTCCCTAAGAAGATAGACAACAATGAAGTTTCCAAAAACCCACTCAGGTAAACACATAATCCTGAGTGATTTTTTTTAAACTTCATTTATCTCTATCTTCTTAGGAACTAACTACAGGCGAGTTTGTCATATGGAAACAATTGTTCAAGCCAAATATAAAAATAAAGCTAAACTACGAAAAAATTCCGAAAAACCTGAGTTTTTGTGGAGAGCTTTTCTTTGACGTATTAAGCATTTCCTGAAAAGTTCCGTTAATTTGGGCCGGGGCTTAATTTTTTAAGGGGAGTGTAAAATTCAGTTTCTCAAAATCTTTAAGTTTTTTTTTTGTAAAAAAATGTGAAGACACAAATTGTAGCTTATGTTATTCTGTACAAAAAAAATTAGCAAACTTTTTTTATACAAGCAAATAGATTCTGTGAAAATCATGCAAGAAGTTCACGGTAGAGTAAACTTTGTCAAAAAATTTATTAAAATTTCATTAATGGATGGGCTAAAGTTTTTGTACGATTTGAGTTTGGCTTTATCGCCTCTTTATAAAACCAAGTTTTTGGGGTGCCCGAGGTAAGGGGAAGACCACCATTTTGAATAAGAAAGTGATTTGGTTTTTGTTCAACAACTCGATAAAATTTCGCTTTACAACAAAATCGTGAAAAAAGCACAAAACTAATGAATTTATACTAATGCGCTCATAAAATTCTTTACACAAAAATATCATGGACTTTTTTCGTAGGGGCAACAGATTTCAAGAAAAACGTGCACAAACGTTCATTTTGCCTTGTTAAAGTAGATAATGAGCGCGTTTGTCCACGTTTTTATCAAAATCGGTTGCTCCTACGAAAAAAAGTGTTATAATATAATCCTTTTTCTCCAAAATCTAACTAGCATTAACATAAACTCATTAGTTTTTTTGAAAGTAAATTATATTTCCTGAGATATGACCAAAAAACCGTTATTTGTCAATTTACAGTACAAAATCAAAAGTGTTACTTTGACACGCTATAACTTCAAGGTTAATAAACCTACAGAGCTTATTTTTAAGACAATTTTATAGTCTAAAATGTTATTCTTTCATAATTTTGTTGTAAGAGAAAATTTCATCGAGTTGTTGAACAAAAACCCAATCACTTTCTTTTTCAAGATGGAGGTCATCCCCTTACCCCGGGCACCCCAAAAACTTGGTTTTATAAATAGAAATGTAGCCAAACTGGAATCGTAGAATTCAAATCAATCAATTTTACACCCTTAACCCCCCATACAAAAATTTAAGCCTCGGCCCAAAGTTTCGGAACTTTTTAGGATATGCTTAAGACTTCAAAACAAAGCTCTCCACCAAAATTCAGCTTTGTCGGAATTTTCTCGAAGTGAAAGTCTAATTTTCCTAGGCTATAGGTATTGAAAAAAATCGATGCAAAAATGTAAGTTTAATGTTACACCTGATTGACACGTGTTAAGGTAGGCAGACAAACTGTTATTTGTTAAACCCGTAAAAGGCTACGAGAATTATTGATATAAATTAGAATGTTACGAAAATGACTTGAATTTTTATAACGTTGGCTCTTGCACTATGAGGCTTGAATATGACATCTTCAAAAAGAGATATACTCATTAAAAGCTTACCATTTTGTAGCATTTTTGTAGTTTTTGCCCGAAGGGCTTAATCACGTAAAATGAAAACGATAGCATGATATCGTTTCTACCATTGCTATCTCAGCTTTCTTCAAAACTTTATCGTCCGATCGCTTTCGTTTTACATTATTAGGCCCCGGTTTTAAGTATACCCAGCAAAAAAAAATCCTCGCAGTTTGAAATTGTATTTTTGTTTAAAATGAAAAACAACAGTCATATTTCAAAAATAAAAAAAATCATTTATGTGCACCTAAACATAAATCATTTAAAAGAAAAAAGGTATTTTTTAAATGAAAATTGGCCAGAGTTTCGAAAGGCAAAGCTTCCAAGGATAAAGTTTCGAAATGGCAAAATTTCGAAAGGTCAATGCTTGGCAAGAGAAAGTATCGAAGAAGAATGTTTCGAAAAAAAGTTACGAAATCCTTGACCGATTTAAATAAATTTGACCCAGGTGATACCTGATACAGAATTAAAATTGAAAAATTTGTTTCCAATATTATGTTCCAAAAAAAATGTTTCCTTGAGCAATTTCAATGAAATTCACAGGTGATAGTTGATAATTAAAAAAAAAAATTCCAAAAATACGTCAAAACATTAAAACTCCATATATTATTCGAAAAAATCGTACAATCAATTTTATAATTTTAGTATTCACCGCCATTTGTTAGAAAATAGTACAGTAGATGCTAGGAAGAGGGAATTATCCAATAAGAATATGAGATATCTACCTACATATACCCAGTGTTTTTTTTTATAACAATGTATCAAAAGCATTTTACATTGCTTGAAGGAACAATGAAAAGACTTAAGACTCCCGCTTATAGTGATGGAAAATCTCGAAATAGTGAACAGGCCTTTTTTTGGTTACTTCCTATATCAGTACTGCCTTAATAAAAAAGATCTGCGTTTTTTCTATTTTTTTTTCCTTTTAACTTTCAATTCAGTAGTACCTCGTGGCATGATGGTTAGTGCGTAGGACTGTCATGCCAAAGGTCTGAGTTCGATTCCTAGCCGCTGCCACCTAAA
Organism: Dasysyrphus albostriatus; assembly: GCA_946251815.1. Taxonomy (NCBI): domain Eukaryota; kingdom Metazoa; phylum Arthropoda; class Insecta; order Diptera; family Syrphidae; genus Dasysyrphus; species Dasysyrphus albostriatus. The sequence goes on along the minus strand of OX276336.1, from coordinate 66,415,410 downwards.
AACAGAAATGTTTTTTTCGCGAGGTACTGCCTCTTGCGAGGAACTGACAAATTCTCCAAGAGTATACTTGTCATGAATAAGTGCTTCTCATCTCGCCGTTCGGACTCGGCAAAAAATTGTAGGTCCCCTCCATTCCTGCCAAAAATACGCACACAGGAATGGTTGAGAGTTCTAAGCCACTAGGCCTTGGTTCTAAACGAGCTGTTGTGCCACCAAATTTATTTATTTATAACTTTCAATTCACACTTTCTTTCTATAATCTAAGGGCCCTTTTACGATCGATTTTAAATTCGGTCCTTAAAAACCCTACTGATAAAAGCTTTGATCATGGAGAATGTTCCAAATGGTTGCGAATCACAAGAAAATTAAAAGTTATTAAGGAATAGTTGATCAGCTTTTTGATAAATTGAGCTTAAAAGTGCAAATTTCAAAGTTTATTAACTATCAATTTGAAAATTGATGCTGAATACGGGTATAAGTAAGTATAATAATTCTATTGTAAATCATTCCATTGTGCTACCAACTTAAGGAAAAACGATGTTTTAGTTTATTGACCTATTTTTGGAACACCCTGTTTTGAAAATATTTTTTCATTTTTATCAACGTTGTCAATTTTTGTTGAAATCACTCAAGGAATAACGAAGTTTCAATATGTTGACGTATTTAAGAAACACCCTGTTTTGAAAATATTTTTTTTCATTTAATTCTGTATCAACCATCACCCGTGTCGAATTCATTTAAATCGATCAAGGAACAGCGAGCTTCCGAGGATTTTTGAACTTTTTTTCGAAGTTCGGTACTTTCTCTTGCGAAACTTTTGGTCATATGCAAAAAGATGAGTTTTCTCACTTTTTTAAGATCTTGCTTAACATGGTAAGCAAAAGAAAATAAATTAACTGGGTAAGATCTCGCGAGGTGTATGGATTAGGGCTCGTAAGTGTTGCAGGGAGGAATTTTGTGACCGGTTTTGTTGATATCTATTTTAGTCAAAGAAATAAAAAATTTAAATGCATTGAAATCCATTTAATTCCAAAAAAGTATCATTGTTTCTATAGAGACTTTTGAAAGGGACACTTATCTATTTTTGGCGGTGGTAAATTGGTAAATTTTTTAAATCATCTTTTTCGATACAAAATTTATTTTTCTACACTAATTTTTAAGTGATAAATTGTCTAATTTGGTATAGTACATATTGAAACGTTGTCAGTGCGACCATTCTTTCAGAATCTGAAGTTTGAATTCGAGGCATGGTCAAACACAGCGTGGGTAGATACGGGAGGTCAATACTTAACTGCGAAAGAAAGAATGCGGCGGTCAAATTTGGTTTGTTTATTTTTACAAAGACCGCTGACCCACGCACTGTTTGACCAGGCCCTTAGTTGTATTTTCGGTTTTAAGCAGGCATATGCTCCAAATAATAAAAAACCTTTTTCCTTTTTTAAATGTTTATTCACTGGCCTATTTTCTAGTGAACTTGAACTCGAAGAAAACCGAGTATGCTCAGCTATATTTTTAGATGAAACCTTTGACAAGGCACTTGGCACTTGAGCACAAGCTGCATAGAGATCTTCCCAGGCAGTACAAAATGCTGAAATCCTACGTTACATACCAGATCTTTAGAGTACGGTACGACCAAAATTACTCAGAACTTAAGAAAATTGAAGCCGGTGTACCACAAGGAAGTGTCCTTGGACCAACCCTGTATCTGTTATACACAAGGGATAATCCAGTGGGACATCAACGCTTTCATGGCCACCTTTGCTGCAATATTGGTGCCAGATAAATTCGTTACGAAGGCTACACAAAAACTGCAAAATGCATTCGATAAAGTAAGTGGATTGGACGCAAAAATGTAGTATCACATTAAACGAAACAAAATCGAAGCATATAAATTTTACAAACAAAAAAATAAACAATGTTCCAATTCTTATATACAGTACAGCAGTACCTTACTCCAATACTGCCAAATACCTTGAAATGACTTTGGATGTAAAGCTTAAATAGAAAGAGCACATTAAAAAGTAAAGAGAAGAACTAAACTTGAAGTACAGAAAAAATGTACTGGTTACTCGGAAAGAACTCTGAACTATCTATCCAGAACAAACTAATGTTATATAAGCAAGTATTGAAACCCGTTTGGACATGGCAACCAACTATGGGGCTGTACAAAGAAAACAAATGCTGAACCAATTCAAAAATTCCAAAACCAAGTCCTTCGTGGAATAGTAAATGCTCCTTGGTATATAGGAAATAGCGATCTACATCGTGACCTTCAAATTGAAATGGTTACAGAAGTGGTTAAAAAACACGCTGTATCACACAATCAGCGACTGCAAAGTCATACCAACTCCGAAATGGAGACCGTCTTAAATGTACGAGACAATGAAGAACCAAGCCTCATGAGCTGATGGTCTAAAAGCTATGGGAAAGTGTTATAACTTTAAACTTCCCACAATGTGATTTATAAATTAAGAAAGTAAAATCATTTATCGATCTTTTATTGATTGGTCATGATTCACCGGTGGTTTTAGTGCGGTAAGAGTCCCACACTACTTGGTACCAATTCTTACCGAGTATCTTTTTGAAGATTTCCATCAGATACAAAAAAATAGCCTTTTATTAACAACCTTGAGCTCAAAACTTTATTTTTATCACCGGTCGATTTAGAATTTAATGTCAAAAGCAGTAATGAACCGATTTTTCTAACAATAGGTGTTTACTTTTTTTAGTTAACCCTTCAACTTTTCTAATTAAACTGAAGCTTAACCTTAATCTGATACCTGACAACTAGGCTGTGTATCTAAGAAAATTTTAATGAAAAGTTAAGCGGATGTCAATTAGGACTCCACCTCCAACAGATTATTGTCTTATTTCATTTCTATCACATTGAAAGATCTAAGATATTTATGATAATCTTGAATAAAGCATAATTGAGAAAAGATCTGTAACAAAAAAAACAACGTATAGCCCCAATGACGTAACACACTGAAAGTAAACATATTACAAATGATTTTACATAAATTAATTATTATTATTATTATTATAGATCACAGCTTAGCAATTGCAAGTTCTGAACACGCCCCATTGTGACAAATTGTGACATACCATGTAATTAAAACCATGATTCAAATGATAATATTATGAATAGCTGCCATTAGTAATTATTATTGGTATGTTACCTAACTGCTACAAATTTTCAACGTGCTTCGCTAAATGATCTCATTTATTTTTCTTAGATTTTTCTTAAATGAATAAAAATCGCTGAGTGATTTATTTGCACATTATAAACATGAAGTTCATGGAAATCCATTTGACACATGCTGTCTGCAGAAGCGAAATATAATATGAATTGACAATTGATGTTAAATCGAACGATGGTGTAAGTTGCATATGATTTTGATTTTGAACCGCCTGGAAGGTTTCCATGGCTGAACAATGTTGAAGTAAAATAATTGTTTAACATCACTGAAGTTAAGATTATCTGTCTGCACGCCTTAAAACTAAAATGCATTCTTGCTTTGAATGACAGATGATGCCAATCGAAATAATAATAAGTTCATTTGCAAAGGCATTATTTCACAAATTGACAACACATGTAGATGTAAGAAGGAACGTCTCATTAAACGCATCGTTCACGCTCTTTGAGCACTTTATTTGGTGTTCATAAGATATTATATAGGTATAAACTAGTCTATCGTGTTGTTCATGGAGAGGAATTTTATAATATTTTATGTCTATGGGTTGGGTTTAATATCTCCATTTAATTTAATTCCTGTTTCTTAAAACTCTATTATAAAAAAAAAATAACAAAAGTGTTCTTATTACTTGTATTCTAAAAAAACTTTAAACAACTTAAAAGATGTCAAATAAAAAGTTAATTTATTTATGTAAGTGCATATTCCAATCGTTGAGAAATTCTCGTTATTTGGCAGGATTGACGATATTTATTTGTTATTATTATATTTTGTTCTTCCACTTCCTTTTAAGACATATGTATCTATGTCGGCCCAGCATTTACCTGTAGCTGGGTTTATTATTCCCTTGTTTAAGAGCGCAAAGAAAATTGCCCTACTAATAATGTCGTCCTACTTCGAAACATTGGTATTTTAAATGATGTTCGATAGTTGCCTTCGGAATTTATTGACACCGCTGATTTTTTCTAGAGCGATTGTGATTTTTTGTTCCGGTGAAATTTATTGCAGAAATGTTTTTTTTTTCCTACTTGTGGGCGGTCGGGGGTAGAGAAGGTACTATTGGTGCTGACTTGACTTCTGGAAATTGCTCTGTGTACAAGGTATCCGTTGCCAAAGCACCTCCAAACCCTTCGGTTTATGACCCACCCCCCGGAAACGTTGTTTGAATTAAACCAATGATCTTCTTATTGGAATAAAATATGCTCTCGAGGTGGACCGTGAATTTAATCAACCTTCATAAGACTTTCTCATTTTTTTGTTTGATTCAAGATGAAAAAGGTGGCGTTCTTCAAATACAAGGATTTACAAAAATAAAAACTGAAGCTACGATGTAACTAATACCACTAGGCTAGGTTAGGTAGAAGGGCTGACTGTTGATCTTGTTACCGTCACACTTACATCTATTTAGATCCGTTGTGATACCCTAGGAACTTGTATTCCACTTAATTTAAAAACTTATGAGTTCTGCTAGCAGTCAAGCCATTTACAGACGTTGATGAAGTTCAGAAAGCTTTAAGCCGAAGTTCTAGAAAGTTCCCCTAAAACGTCGTAGAAATGATTCCCTAGATGTTTCTTGTTCTTCTGATTTTCTTTTTTTGGTATCTCAGTAGGTCGTGTCCTTTGATTATGCTGACAAAGAAAGAGAGATGTTTCTTGTTCATTTGGATAATTTTATCTGTCCTCTGCTTATTGAAATTTGCCCATAATTTTCTAGTTGTGCCGCATGTTTCAAGCAGATTCCATTTCTCATTGTTTGTTTTTTTTTTTTTCTATTATTTAGTTCCAGAAAATTCTTATTATTGTTTTTTTTAATCTTTTCTAATTCCTGCACCAACTCTAGAAGACAGTTATCGTAGATTCGTTACTGAAAAGTTGTTTGTTTTCCCACTCCTCTCTATTAGGAGGTATTGAAGGGTTGGTTGAAGTTTAAATCGGGTGTCGTATAGTCTGTACAAACGTTATTTCCCAGATATCTCTGTAGAATTGAAGTATGGCCCGTTGTGCTTTGTTTCCAGTAAGTCTGGCCTAGCCTCAAGGCACTGAATGCTGCAAATTCTTGTACGAATGATATAAGGGTCTCAAGTTAAATATCGCTTCCAGTGCCGCTGTGGGTGTGGTTTGTTTTTAACTCCCCCGTAATACCTACGTATGCTAATCTTTGAACTTTTGTCAAGGTTTAAAGGTTTGTTGCCTCTCATTCGCGTTCCACCAAACTTAATTACCGTATACATCCACCTGACAATCTTTTGGTTGGGTCCCCAGAATTTTTGAAAAATTCTTTTGCAGGAATAGAACGCAACCATAGCTTTCTTTGGTCTTTCTTTAATTTTGAGACTCCAATTCAGTTTCTTATCAAGGATCACACCCAGGTATCTGGCCTGACTTGAGATTTTGAGTGGTGTCTCTTTAACTGATAGTACTCTAAACATTGGTATTTTCCTCTGTTAGTGAAGAGAAACAGTTTTCAATGGACTGATCATAAGACCAAAATTCTTTGTCCAGGTCATAGGGTACCTATTTTATCTAGAGAACCGACTTCAGGGCTTTTTCTCTTTCACCGTACACACTCCACTGTAAGTATTTCCTCCACATGGCTGAGCATGTGTTAGCTGCCCAATGCATTTTAAATGGAACCTCACCAATACAATGATAACTTAATGGATTCTGGCTCATTAGACTGAAAACAACGAAAAATTGAATCGAAAAATTGAAAACGTCACATTTAGAGCTATCACACGTATTCACGGACAGGGAATTTAAGAGAGTTTTCTCTTAATTTGCCCAAATAAAATTTGAGGGTGTTTAAGGCAAGAGGGGTACGAGTCTCGACTCTAGATAATATAGGTACTCTATGGTGTTTACTAATAGTGGACCCATGGCCAGATAGAAGGCTCCAATCGAAACATGGATCCAGTGTATTGTTGGATAAAGAATACAGCGACGCTTCGCAGGAAGTGCTTGCATCTTAGGTGCAGGGGAAGAAGAAGACACGCTGAGTTTATGGAGGGAGCTATAGCGGAATTCATAACCAAAAGATCCGAGCTCAAAGAAGCTTTCAATGCGAGCAAAAAACAGGAGTGGGAGGAGACTGCGGTTCACTGAGCAGAACAAAGAGAAAAAGACCTGTCAAAAAGGCAGCACGGATTCAGAAAAAGGCGCTCTACGATCTGAGCGATTGAAGAAGTAGTTAATGCCACCCAAATCGCCCAACAAGGAAGCAACTATTCAAAGAAGATCGAATTCCTAACAACACTAGACGTCAGAAACACCTTTAACATGGATTGACATGCTGAATGTGCTTGAGAATACTTTCAACATCATCTTTAACCCCGGTTTGAGCAAACGACACCAACAAATCGTCTCCATTCTTTACGAACTGCAGCAAGGTATTTTAACTTTGACCACGTCTTTCTCTGGGATTCTGCTTCTGCTAGGACAATCAATTTCCATGTTGTTCTTGGTCTTTCAACCCATCTGAACCCTCAGGATTTCATTTAAAGAAATGATTTGCAATATCATCGTTTGGTTTCCTAAATAGGTGACCGTTTCAAAACCATTTTCGCTTTCTTATGTCCAGCCGCTTTAGACTAGCGCTATAATTCCTCGTTTTTAGGGTGTAGTGTAAATAACGATTTATAAAAGCTTGTAATTTCCTTGAGATGGAACTCTTGACTTACAGGTTCGGCACGCATATAATAACACGGATTTGACATTGGATTCTTAGAATCTCAATTTAGAGCGTAAAAAGATTTGAAGGGATTTTTAAATTGAGAAAAGAATACCGAAGGGAGCAGGGCTTTCTGGTTTCAACGTCCAGATTCGTACCGAATCAATACTCCCAAAGTATAGGTAAACTGTTTGACTTCTTCTAGTGATGTCTCCTGTAGATAGAACCACTGATGTGTGCTTATGAGCATTATTTTTATCTTTTTGGTATTTATTCTTAGACCGCTCGGCTCTCCCTTCGCTTGAAGCGTTTGGCACATCCCCCTCAGACTACTGATGTTAGGAGACTTGTATCATCGGCATTGTGTCAGTTACTAAGTCTTTCCATTCTCTCTATTGTCTCTCCGCTGTGCCAACACTGGCAGTCAATCAGAATATGTCATCTATCGCCAGCAGGAAGAGAATAAGTGATAGAACATCCCCTTGTCTCACACCTTGTTGCACTACTACTGAAGCCAGCTTGATGCTCTCGCTTATAGACTTGATTCCATCCTTTATCCCCTCGAACATTATAGTTGCTATTAATATTTGGAAAACGGAAACAACGGTAATACCACGCCAATTGTTGTAATTCTTAAAGTGACCTTTCTTTGGCAACTTTACAATCAAAATACCCTTCCAGTCCTTTGGATAGGTTTTTTTCCCAAACAGTTTGTATCAACGGATAAAGATTACTAGCCATTCTTTTGGGATATGCTTTCAGAAATTCTGCTAGTATTCCATCAAGTCCAGCTGAAAAGTTATTTTTGAGGAGAATTCAGACTATATCAGTCCATATGCCAACAAAGAACGAAAATCACCTTCGGAGCAACCGACGCAACGCAAGAATCGATCTGGGATCCTGACCTCTGGAACACACCTTATGATGGCATTCTTCACATGGAGATTCCAAAAGAAACCTTTCTATGGGAATATGCAGATTTCATCGATGTAGTGATAAAAGACACTGAATCGAAACCACGTTTTGAGGCGAGTTAACTCCTTTGAATGTATGAACGCGGTCTGACAAAAAAGAGGATCCCGACTTTAATCGATTTCCGAATTTGTACGGAAGGGATATAGAGCAAGGAACCGTGAAGTATTTGTGTGTGACCATCAACACCAAACTTACTTAATGGCACTAGACAAAAAACGCGGTGGAATGAGATTTGAAAATGACCTCTTCATTGAGAAGTATGTTGGTGAACGTAGGTACACCAGCGACCAGCAAGCGGAAACTCCTGATATCTACAATGCATGCCATTCTCTTGTACAGACGCATGGCAAGTTCCTATCAAACGATGTCGGAACCAGCCCTTCTTGCTTTCGCAGGAGTGACTCCAATAGATCTTCTAGCGGAAGTACATCAGAAACGGCAACGAAAAAAGGCTGCAAAACTCACGAAGCAGAAGTGGAAAGAGCTTTGGGGTTTGGAAATGAAAAAATGATGGACGGTGAGGCTGATCGGAAACGTAAATGAGTAGAATAACCAGAAACTTATTTATTTACCTACAGTCCGGGTGGACCAGGAAATCAACAAAAAAATTTCTTCTAGCCGGCTTGGTTTCTAGCTAGCTGTCTCCAGTTTCGCACGCCAAGTTGGTTGAGGTCCTGCTCCACTTGCGTGCGCCACCTGCTGTGCTGTCTGTCCTTCCTCAAATGCGTCGTCCCATGGGGTTGGATTTAAAGACTTTTCGGGCTGGAAGATCTTGTACGGCAGAGAAGATCTTGTACGCGATGCTGAGAAGAATTATTACTCTGTAGCTGGTGCAGTCCAGAGAATCACCTTTCTTGAAGGTCGAGCAAACAGTACTGAAATTTCATTAACCGGGCATGCTTTCCTCCGACCATATTTTGCAGATGAGCTGGTGCATACTTGTAACCATGGAATGAACGGAAATACGGAAATCAGCAACACGATGTGCACTATTCCGGGAGATGTTATCTTCATGCCGGTAAGTTTAACGTGGCAGTGAAACTCGCCGAAGATTAAACCACCATAGACCTGGGGGAGTTTCATTATTTTCTGAATTGTTCTTGAAAATAGTCGTTTGCTAAGAATGCTAAAATAATGAGCTATCTAAAGTGTATAAATAACAATTACAAACCAGAGACATAAATTTGAGATACAAATTTCAAATATCAATTACCAGAAAACACAACAATTACCACTTAAAACAACAGTCACCTGCATTCCTCAAATACAAATATTTCATATTATGTCATATCGATCATAAAAAAACGGTTTGCACTTAAAATGTCAATCCATAGCAGCACTCCTTAATTTATTGTTTTGATAATAATAATTAAACTATTTATCTATCGACAGAGTTACACGCACTGTTGTTTCCTTTTTATGCCTTGCAATTAAGATATTATGCATTTTCTATCATCGTTAATATTTATAAAGACATATAGAAGCATTAGACTCAATTGATAATAGTGTGCTAATAGTATGCTAATTGTGTGCCACCTCATTAATTTTAAAATATTCATTGGCTTTGCGCGCAGTAAATTAACACTTGAACAAGCTGATTTGAAGCTACTAGAAGACAAAAAAACAACAAAAAATAAAATCAAAGTGCAAGTAATTAGCCTTTTACCAATATAGCAATGGCTTGGTCACCTTCTTCTATACTATTTGCAGCTCCAGGTGACATCGCGTCGACTACTATAAAGTGTTGTTCATTGTACAAGTGTACAAGATGTTGGCGGGTCCAAATTAAGTCTTCGACAAAACGTTGTTAACTTCATTATTTTCCTGCATCCCGCGCAGAATGATATCACGAGAATGGGAATATATGTAAAGCGTTCGAAACAAACGTGCGGTGCAGTGTTGCAAATGGAATGTTGTTGATTGGCCACATTGGAATCATAAATATCGCGCCAGGACAAGAGAATTAGCATAAACGTAGCTTTGCTCTTGTGTGTAAGTTTATCGATCTATTGTCGCCATCGCCTTCGCCTTTGCCAGTTACAAGTTTTGTGCAATATGCGCTATTACTGCTGATGCTAGTTTGTCGCTCCTGCCTGCCGCTCAGCTGCACATTGGGGCAGCTTGCATAGCACACTCGGAATAAATTAATTAAATTTATTAAAAGTAAATAATTAAATATTATTGAAAGCTGTGAGTTCATGTTCATACTATATTTTCATTTCATATAAAATAATAATAAAGGCTTTCAGACTTTCACTACTCAACAAATTTCAAACTATTTACTTAAAAATTATTTTTGATTATTGCTCCTAACTATTTTTGTGAAAATGGCCTTTTTTTCTCTTTTTCTTTTTAATTTTTTTTTCTTTTTTTATTTACCTTCATTTTTTATTTTGTTTTTAGTTTTATTTATCTTAAAATAAATAAAATGCACGACTAGGTTGCAAGTATGTACTTGCAAGAAAAAAATTTAAAAAAAATTATTTTCGAGATATCGAATTTTCAAACAAAAAAATTGAAACTTTTTTTTAAAAATCAGAAAACAATATTTTTAATGTTATTTGGAATTTGTATTTAAAATAGTTAATCTAAAATTATCTGCTGATAGTGAAAAAATTCAAAATAAAAAAAATCGCTCCATGTGAATAAATGAATATTTAGTTTAATTTTGTTTGTTAAAGAAATCTTAAATACCTAGTTTTATAAAAATCAAAAGTTTTCAAAATTTTTATTTTTCAAACAAAAATTTTTCAACGTTTTTTAAAAATCCAAAAATTATTTAATTGAAAATTTTGATAAAAGTAAGCTATTTATATTGCTTTGGTTTTCATTCTGGCAATACTTTTTTCGAAGTCGTTCTTTTTGACAGCTGTCACTTGATTTATGCTCAGTTTGGTTTGTCATTTCATAATGAATAGACTTACACCTAAACAACGCTTGCAAAATTAATATCAAAATAATGGTTCAGTTCACCGCGTTATGTGGGGTTATGTGAAGTTACTTGTCTACGCAGATAAGAGACGATTGACGCCTTGTAAGAGAATATTCAATAAACCTTTCAATAAATTGATTGTTTCGCGATGCGTCCCGCGAACCGAACCATTATTTTAGTATTAAATTTGCACAGTTTTCAAATGTTGTCTATTCATTATGAAACTGAGGATAAATCAAGTGACAGCTAATAAAAAGACCATTTCGAAAAAAGTATTGCCAGATTGAAAACCACGTCTGAAGAAAACACCCTTTATAAAACAAATTATTGAAATCAAAATTACTATTTTGAAGAAAATCGAAAATAACAAAATGATTCTCTGGAATGTACTATTAGTAACAATTTTTTGGAAATTGGTTTCCCATTCAAAAGTAGGTTTTACCAAACGAAATTAATTGATTTTTTTAAAGAAAAGTTGTGGAGCTTTTTTAAGAAAAAAAAGATTTTGTAAAATTTCTAAAAAAAATCCATGACAGGTACCGTTATTTTTAGTTTAAAAAAAATGAAAAAAACGTGTGGGCAGAATCACCAAAAACCACTATGTACTTAGTTTAAAAAAAAGCCGAACAGACAGACAGAAAATGGCAAAGTTACATTTTAGAATTTTTGGCACTTTTTTTAAGTAATTTTATAAAAAATTGTAAAAAAAGAATCTAAAGCTGACCAATTACTGAGACAAGTAGAACTTTTATAAAGATCTATGGATCCTTCCGATGGTATACAATTTTTACAAATTTTCCATAGATAATTTGCCAAAAAATCGCTTTGACCTTGCTTTTTTTTTTAATTCATTAAAAATTCAAGTTTAGTCTTGTTTAGGTTAACTGCTAAAAATAATCCTGCGATCGCAGCTCTACTACGTGGAAGACAAACCATATTAGGTTTTGCATATGCGGAATCATGTTAGTCGAACTTTGTAAATTAAAAAAACCTTTCGAGAACCAGAAATGATTCAATTAATTGTTTACCCTTTTTTGAAGCTTGTCCCTCGATTTCCCCTTTTTCATTATAAAATCAGCAAAAGTGGTGCTTTTCCCTTCGATCTGGGGACATTGAGTTGGAGATTTTTCTCAACAACAAAATTCGTACAAAAATCCCGTTATATTTTTCATCAACACCCACAGATAGGGATGTTTCTGAAAAGTTGTATGTACTATAGTATTTGCTATTACCAACATTAAGCAGCTTGTAAAGGCCATTTTTTTGTTTTTTGGGTTATTAATCGTCCCAAGAACGATTGCACGATATTAGACACGATTTTAGATTTTTTAGTTTCTAAGATTTCCAACAAGTAGTTTCATCAGTCATCACCTTTTAACAATATATCAACTTTATAATATAATATATTTAATGCACCTTATCATTAAAAGTTTGAGAATTGCTTTTCAGTTTTATAGTTTCAAATAATAGTTCGCATACGCCACAGTGAACCATTTTGATTAAAATCAAATAATTTTTCTTATGGCAAAAAAATGGACTGAAATTGCAACGGATTTATTAATCTACAGATAAAAATTAAATTTTTAATCATCAACCCGTTTTTGAAATATGGAATTTTCCAAAAAAATATATTGAATTCAAAAAATATCAAAATTTTAATTTCTTTTAAAGTTTCTGTATACGAAATTAATTAAAAATTCGTTTAGTTGAAAATAAGAAAATTCAATTAAAAAAAGTTCTATAGGAGGTATACTGTTCTATGTTACCTCACGTCATTGATGTCCATATTAGTAGAGCGTACTAATTTAAGTTTAGAGAAAACACTTTATCAAAATCGTAGGATCTATTTCGAAGAAAAATGAGACGTATAAAATAAAAAATTTATGGGAAATTTACAAAAATTGTATACCATCTGAAGGATCTCTAGATCTTTATAAAAGGTCAACTAGTTTTAGTAATTGGTCAGCCATAGATTTTTTTTAAATGAATTTTTAAATTTCGGTTCAAGGTCATTGCGATCTTTGGCACCTCATTTATGAGAAATTTGGAAAACAAATGATTACCACCAGAAAGGCTTTAAGATCTATATAAAAAGTCTGCTAGTTTCAGTAATTCAGCTATAATTTTTTTGTTATGTATTTTAATCCTTATGCCAAAAATCGTTCGTGACCTTGAAACTTAAGGAAATCGCCAAAAAAAAGAATATATAGCTGACCAATTACTGAAACTAGCTGACCTTTTATATAGATCTAGAGATCCTTAAGATGGTATACAATTTTGTAAATTTCCAATAAATGAGGTGCCAAGCCAAAAATTACTACGACCTTAATTTGTTTTTTTAAATTCCTTAAAATATCATAAAAATATGTAAGGTTGACCAAGTATTGAAAATAGCTGACCTTTAATGACCATGAAGTTGCCTTTCAAATGGCATAATAAATTTTTTGGAATGACCCAAATGAGGTGCCAAATGTTCTATTTTGACCTTGAAACGAATTTTGAAAATTCATAGAAAAAAACTATGGCTGACCAATTATCGAAAATAGTTGAGATTTTGACACGATTTAGAGATCTTTCACTTGATATACATTTTTTGTAAATTTCCTATATCTGGTGCTGACCAATTTCTAGGACTAATTGACCTTTTCTGACCAATTAGATGGCATTCTCAAATATCAAATTTTCCATATATGAGGTGCCAAAGGTCCAGAGCCTAATTCTTTTCTATTATTAATTGAAATGAATTTTCTCAAAAATTTAAAAATCGATTACTCAATTTCGGTTTGGAACATAAAGTTCGTGTTCAAGTTCTTTTCAATACATGCCACAACATATCAACAAATGAGCGATATCGAAGATGGTCGTGTCAAAAACTCGGTGATTTGGCATATAATGCCGTATACATATATAAAAATTAATTTTGTGCTGCCATTTTCTAAAAAAGTATTCAACTGATTTGGATAAATTTTATATGATTGGAAAGTCATAGTCGCGGTCTGTGTGCGAATCACGAGATTAGACACTGTGGGCACATTTAAGTTAAGTTCCATTTTATCCTGATGATCACTGTGCCAATTTCAGAATATATTAAATTTATAAAATAAAAACAATGTTTTCTTCAAATTTTCAAATATTTAATACTAGGTACATAGACATACTAGATATCGACTGCTAGTCGATACTTATTTTCATACAAAAGTTTCAGTGGTAACTGTTCCTTTTTTTGCGATTTATGTACTATATTAGATTTTTTTAGATTAGATTTTATTCATACATACATAAAAACTTAAATATTTTAAACAATGTTTTTCATATTGAATAATATAGGGCATGGCAGTATGCTGTCAGCCCGAGTGGTAACTGCTATATATTATAGTTTACAACTTCAGTTCGTATTTTTTTCTTATTAAAATAGCAAAGTGAGGATATCGTTTTCTTCTATGGTGCTTTTATTGAAGTGAGACTTCCTAATTTCCTCTAAAATTGGGCATGTTCCAAGAAAATGACGAATATCTTCTCTTTCATGTAAATTACATAAACTGCATGTATTAGTATTTCCAGACCTATGCGGCATAAAGTTAAGATGCAAGAGTGCCCCCTCATCTTAAATGTGAGACCAATTGCTTTGCATTTTTTTTAATCTGACTAGCGTCTTTTCCGTCCACGTTTAAGGTGTATCCACAATCCGCTGCAAGCATTCTCCAATCCTCGAACCACATCTTTTTGTAGCAGAGTTGGGAATAATGATTATTTTTTGTAATTTATTTCAACTTCCATTTCAATTACTTGTACGAGTAATTAGTAATTGAACTTTTCTCGATTACAATTACACTTAATTGTAATTTAAAAAAAAAGACACACATGCCATTGTAATTGAAAAAAATGTACTCATCAATTACATGTAATTGAAAATAGTAATGGGTCTTTTGAAGTAATTGAAGGAAAGCACTGTGTTAATTAAGTACATTTAAGGTAATTGAATACTTGGACTGTATTTAATTACATGTTTTTATTATTTAAACATTTTAACAATAAAAATAAAAGTAAAAAAAGCTATTCTAACTGCTAAGCTAATATAAATCGACAAAACCACAACGAGAAATTTGCCCATTTTTTATTATTAATTTAATTTTTTTCAAAAGGATATTATTTAATAGACGACAGTAAATAAAACCCTAATGAAATAAAATAAAATATATGTTAATAACTTTAAAACAACACATGTACAGAGTTGTAATACTGAAGGGAACTATTCGTGCAATATCACGAAAAATGTAATTGACAAAAACAAGTAATTAATTGCATTTTATGTAATGATTCGTGAAAAAAGTAATCATTACATATTTTTTGATGATTACTTTTGTTTTCAATTACATTGACGTAATTGAATTACAAGTAATTGACAATTTTCGATTGCATTTTATTTATTAGCGTGATAAGCACTTTTTGTGTGAAAGGCAAACAAATAAATATTCTTATAACCATCTCTTGGCACTTGGTCTGAACAAGTATTTTTTGCCATAGAAACCAAGGACATCTATTATAATATTTTATAAAAACAGAGCCATCTGCTATACTTTAAGTTTTGTTTTTGTTGTCTGACGTTTGGGTGATGCAATTTTGTAATTGGTCACTAATATTTTTTTTTGATCATTTCATGAATTTTAAATTTATAACTTAAAGCGAGTAAAAAGTGAATATCTGACGAATTCAAAAAGGTTATTTAGGACCTAAAAACCGAACAATTCTGTCTGTCTGTTTTGCCACAGCCTTAACAGCTGGATCGATTAAACATAATATATAGAGGTTATGGTGATTTTTTACTTTTTTCTAGAACTAAAAATTACGGTACCTGTCATACATTTTTTTTTTAAGCAATTGAACAAAATCTTCTTTTTCTCAAAAATGGCTCCACAACAAAAAAATCAATAAATTTCTTTTGGTAAAAGCTACTTCTGGACGGGAAACTATTTTTCAAAACATGGTTATAATGGTATCTTCCAAAGAATCACTTCCTTATTTCCGATTTTCTTCAAATTGGTATAGATGATTTCGATATTTTTTCATACAGAACCTTCTTAATAATATAGATATATTTTCTTACCAAAATTTTCAAAAACATATTTCTTGGATTTTTAAAAAGTGTTCAATTTATTTTTTTTTTTGAAAAATCAAATATTTTTAAAACTGTATAGTCAATTTTTATAAAACTCGGCTTTAAATAGTTATTTTACACCCTTTAAAGTATTTTAAGTAACAATTTTATCTCTATGAAAAAATAATGGTATTTTCAATACAAATGCTAAAAAAACCGTTATTTTTACTAAACTTTTTCTGTATGCTAAAATTATTGCGATACACTACCAAAAATTATAAAAATTTACGAATAGCAACTATTAATAGTATTTACCTCTTACAGAACTTTTTTTATTTTGAATGTTCTCACTATCGGCTGAACAGATATAAATTAATTTTTTTTTATATACAAATGTCAAATAAGACAAAAAAATATTGCATACAAAAATTTTCAAAAACAATTTCTTGAATTTTGTAGAAAAGTTTCATTTTTTTTTTTAATTCGGGTTAGCAGTTTGTTTTAAATTTTATTTTTTATGCACATAAATGAATATTTAAGATTTGCATGCCAAAAGTTTTCCCTAAAAATGTTTACAGAATTTGATATAGAAAAAAATGATTTAAAAAAAATAAAAAATCATATTCAATCAAGAAGTAAGGTGGCGTTCTTTTAAAAATAACGTATTTCTTGCTTTAAACATTTTTCTCTCGTAATTTTCATATTTTTAAATATAATTTTCTTACACTCAGCTTTTTGAACATAAGTACGTGTGACTTAGTCATGCATTTTATTTCCCTTGTGATCTGGCAACAATTAATGCGCTCAAGCATTCTGATGCATCTAAAAAAATCGATCATACATTTTTAGCTTTTTTACAATAAACTTACATTAAAAATCCTAAATGGTGTCTTTTTAATTCATTACAATTGTAAATATTGAAAAGTTGTAACAAATCTATAAACCGCAGAAGTACTGCGTTTAAGAATCCTTATATCTACTGAAATGAATCTCAAAACACTTCTTTAAATCTGAAAGGTTAATCAATTTTGGAAATATTTTGCTATTGTGCCCACACATAATCCAAATTAATGTCTTTTGCCAGGGCTCTTTTCTCAATTCATTCTACCCCACTGTGCGTAGTTGAATTTGTCATACTATGGATGCGGGCCGACACGATGTTTCTCCAGGTGTAATTATTTAAACATAAAAATGTTAATCGACTGAATCTGGACAGTTGGAATGACACGATTCTGGGTGTGGGTGTAAATGGTGTATTTGAAATTAGTGGAAACTTGGCGAAAAAAAAGAACATAACTTCCAACATCTTAGGAACTGCTTTGGATTACATTTGTTGTTGTCACAAGTACAAGGAAAAGGTGTGACTTCGACAGTCAAAAAATAGGCGCCTTATTGAAATTGAAGCAGTGATTTTCCTTTCTATTTGGTAGTTTGTTTGTATTGTGTAAACTCTTTCAAGGACTAAAAGGAACATTGCGTCTAATCATTGAGCAATTGAATGTAATTTTCTTGGAATGTCTATGTTGCGTTTATGGATTTTTTAAAAATGTTTTTAGTCTGCATTTCATCTTATTGATGTTCCCTTTGCACTAAAATCAAAGTCATATCCACGTTTCATGTCTATACGATTAAAGTTATTGTCTTGCAAACATGCCTATAACTTATAGTCTGTAGTTGAATTTTATTATTTTCTTGCTTATTCCGATAGTGTTTTGATTCGATCTGCTCTTAAGGATCATTTGTGAGCACTCCTCTGAATTCCAATTACTTTTATATTTATTTCGAACTTATTTTTGATAAGAGCATTTATGGAAGAATGATTCCATAAATTTGTATTTCTCATTTAAACAAAGATGATCAAACTTTGAACACTGTTTATTCTAAATATATTTGAAGAACAGGAGAAACTTCTTGAGTTTTTGGTAAACGAGGACAAGTCCTTATCAAATAATTTTGAGAAATTTTAACATCTCACTTAAGCATTAACTTCATTCACCACCTTTTTGTAAAATTACAAAAGTAAACATTTTTTTTCCCGCTAGAGCAATCGATTTTTGAATTTTTTTCTAAACCCAAATTTAAGCTTTCTGGATCATTTTTATAAATTTTCCAGTAAGAAATACTATCCCAAAATAATTTTGAAAATGTTCACTTTTGTACTTTTTTCACTTTTTTGGCTTATTTAGTTAGCTTTTTTGGCATATGTAGTTAGGGCTTTAGTCGGCAGTTACATGACCCGATTTTTCCACAGACGATCTTTTGTTCGTTGGCAAAGGGAGTATAAAGTGGGAAGGACCAAATCGTCTGTTCCTGGCAAACTGACACGATTTTTCCAGATGTTTTCGTTCTCTTTCACACTTTTTCCAGTTCCTTGAGTGTATTTGGTGTAAAACAGCGTTGCCACTAATCGGAAAAAATTTCTGAGTAGATTAAAAAAAAACGCTGCAGGTAGATTAAATTTTTTAGAAATACAAAAACAAAAATAACTTTTTTACGATGAAGTGAACAAACGATGTTTTTTACTATTTTAAAAAGAAGCATGGCTGTAAATATGTTGTAATTGTAAAATATCGCATTTTATTTTTTCTACTTGGCAAACAAGTTATTTTTTGAGAAACGCATTATAATGGGTGATTTTTTAAGAGGTTTAGAACTTAAAAAAAAAAAAACACAAAAAATTCGAAAAAATGAATGAAATATTTATTTGAATCGATAGTTTGAACCTTGCAATTTAATGTTTAAAGATAATTTCATGCAAATGTTGACCGCGGCTGCGTCTCAGGTAGCCCATCCGCTGAGTCCAATTTTGGCATACTCTTTCACACATATCGGCCGGTATCTCACGAATGAATGCATGGATGTTGGCTTCCAGTGCGTCAATCGAAGCGGGCTTGTCCCTATAGACATTAGCCTTGACATACCCCGACAAAAAATAATCTAATGGTGTCAAATCGCACGATCTAGGCGGCCAATTGACCGGCCCGAAACGTGAAATTAACTGTTCACCAAACTCGCCTCGCAATTGCGCCATTGTTTCGCGTGCTGTGTGGCATGTGGCACCGTCTTGTTGAAACCACATATCATGCAAGTCAAGAATTTCCATTTCGGGCAAAAAAAAGTTTGTTATCATCGCTCGGTAGCGTTCACCATTGACAGTAACGCTGCGATTCGCATCATCTTTGAAGAAATATGGCCCAATAATGCCGCCGGCCCATAAACCGCACCAAACAGTGGCTTTTTCGGGATGCATTGGTAGCTGTTGCAATGCTTCTGGCTGATATTCACTCCAAATGTGGCAATTATGCTTATTTACGTACCCATTCAACCAAAAATGAGCTTCATCGCTGAACACAATTTCCAACATTTTGAACATTTCGAACCGAGCACGAATTTTGATAGTAAAATTCAATAATTTGCAAGCGTTGTTCATTTATAAGACGATCCATGGTTGAATTGCAAACCAAACTGAAGCTGTTTGACAGTAACACAAGGTACTAAACACACGTCAGCTGTCAAAACCAGTGTTGCCAAAACCAAACCAGCTAAAAAATCACCCTTTACAAAAGCAGAGAATGAAAAATTCGTTCGTATATAACATTTATTTTAACATCCATTTACTAGTTTATTTTGTATGACAAATCGCGTCATTCGGCGACCAAACAAATTACTCATGTGAAAGAAATGTCAGAATTCGCAACTATTCGCAGCTTGTGGTTTGCTATTCACAGCCTATATGCAAGGCACTTAAAGGGATGTTTGAGGAGCAATAAGAATTACTGCGTGCGTTTCAAAGATAAATAGAATTTAAACATGAGTTGAGGTTTTAATTTTCTTGATTTTTTTTTTGTAGAACCAAAAAATATTTATTAAGACAGTAGATTTGTTTTAAAAAAAATCATTAAATTTACTACAATTGCGGCAACAATGGTGTTAATGTGACGTCCACCTCTGAATGCAAATTATAAAGGAGAGCATTAAAGTATAAAGAGGACAGAGACAGAAATCAGCCTGGAAAGATCGTTTCATGTAAACATTTCACCTGATATTGGGAAAAATCGTACTGGAAAAATCGGGTATGGTAAATACTGACGTATCTTATAGCACGAGAGTCTTAATTTTTTTAAGATTTGGGACAAAGTACTTCTGTCAGAGAAGTTTATATTAGTGTTGAAATGTGATTAGATCGTTAGTTTGACATTTAAAGCAGTGGAAAATCTATGCCTGCCACTAGTGTCGTGGAGCGAAGTCGCGGCAGGATTATACACTTATATAATTCTGAGGCGGAGGAACAATGTTTTATTTGAGTTTCATAAATGCTTAGAATAAAAGAAGTTATGGATAACCTTAAAAAGAGGAAGAATACTAATTTTTTTTTCAAAATTTTGTTTAATCTAGGTACAATCAAAATACTTACTTGGTTTTGTCATAAAAAAAACAGGGTAATAAGGAACTAAGACGTTCATATTGTAAAAAAATCATTAAATGGTCCATTGAAGATGGGACAGCCGTGGAGTGCTAAATAAGAGGACAGAGTTGTAAAAACGAATTTTTGTTTGCATTAATTATTAAAAAAAAACTAATGCACTGTGAAAATATTTTACATTAAGAAAATTGAAATGCAAGCTCGAAAATTTGTTGCATTAAAAAAATGTTATTGCGAGTCAATAATTGTCTGAATTAAAAAAATTTGTATGGAATATAAAAACTTACTTAATTCGAAAAAAAAAAAATTAATGCAAATAGCAATAAGAAAAAATTCAATAAAATTAAAAAAAAAAGTTAATGCGGGTCAAAAACTGATAGCATTAAAAAAAAATGTCAGTCAGTAAAATCCTGGGATCCTTCACATGTTTTTAATAATGTGAATGCGATACGAAAAATTGTTTGCATTAAAAAATAAAATGCGAATAAAATTTGAAATTTTCTTGCATGAAAAAAAAAATGGGAACAAAATTCGAAAATGTCTTGCATTGAATTCAATCAATCATTCAATCAATCGATATCAAGTTTGCAAAGCAACCTGTCGAAAATCGGTAAAAACTTCTTACTAGTCATTAATTATTCCACCTTCCCATTTGCGATTTCTGAAAGTTGATTTGGTAGCTTGACGCTCATAGAAAAAAATCGCTTGACAAAATTGAATGTTCCACAACAAATTTACGACTAATAAACAACAAATTATTGAGCAAAATATTGACTTTTTGAAGTTTTCACCACATTTTGAAATAAATAAGAAAACGTAGAATGACAATTTCGAAACTGTCACAACTAATTTTCGACAAATTATCCACTTATCCATTTTTTGATCCTAGAGAGAAAGAGACAAATTCTAAATTGTCACAACAATGGTAGATTAATAAGCCCTAAACCATCCGCTATAAATAGTTTTTAACCTGTTTTCTATTCTAACTATTCGGTAGTTGCTAACTTGATAAAAAAAAAAAAAAAAAATTAGAGAAAAACAAACAGAAAACATTGCACGATTAAATTCAATTTTTCTCAACTAATTAATAATAATTCTCAACTAGTAAACGGCAAATTATTAAGCTATAAAACATACACATAAAGTATAAGCAGTTTTCACGCAGTTTTCGAGTTGTGTCAAGTTACTAAAGCACCCAAAAAAAAAAAAACAAAGAAAACATTGAACTACAAATTTGAAACTAATTAACTAATAAAACGGCAAATTATCGACATACCAATTTTTCGACTTGTGATAGTTGCTTTGCTTACTTGACACTCGTTTAAAACAAATCATCTTAAAAAACATATAAAATATGGCGCGAGAAAATTGAATGTTTCACAACAAATTAACAAATTAACGACTAATCAACTTTTTGAGGTTTGAGGCTTTTCGAAAAAAACATAGAAAACATAGAAAACATATTCAAAGTTTTTTCCAACTTATTAATGACTAATTAACGACAAATTATCCACCTATCCATTTTTCAACCCAGAGAGTTGCTTTGTTTACTTGATATCAAGTTAGCAAAGCACCCAAAACATAAAAAAACATTGCACGATCAAATAGAACTTGTCACAACATACTAAGGACTAATTAACGGCAAATTATTAACAATTTTATAATTGTAATTTATTTGTTTCATTTACATTTACACATTCGTGCGATTTTTTAGTTTCACAATCCTTTTTCTTTTGGAAATTTTTTTTCGTGAATGAAAGGTTTTTGTTTGATTTGTGAAGTTAAGTCATTGCCGCTAATTTCTTTGTACTTCTATGCTTTTGAGAAATGAGCTCGAATTTTTTTTTTTAGCAAGGAAACAATTTCACTTGCTTTAATTGATGCTTGATCCTTAATATGTAGATTCACGCAGACAAATAGTTGGCTAAAAACCATGAAGTTCTCGTGTACAATTATTGTGATGTTACTAATATACAACCTGCAAACTTGCTTTGTTTATATAACCCACGTGAACTAGATTAAAACAAATAGTTTAATTTAACACCCTGAAACGGTTAAATTGTAAAGTAAAATGTTAAGTCTACTAGAATCTTTCAGGCAGAAGTTCACGCCATAGCAAAATGCGCAGAGCGTAATCTCGAAAGAAATTACCGAAACCAAATCATTGCTATTATGTCAGACAGTCAAGCTGCACTCAAAGCACTGAGCTCTTACTCCATCAGCTCTAAAGTGGTTTGGGAGTGTGTGAACAAGCTGAATGTTCTGTGCAAGAACCACAGTGTCACACTTTATTGGGTACCTGGTCACGCGTTGGTGTCCAGGGAAATGAAGAAGCAGATTCCTTAGCAAAAATATAGGCGATGACTCCCTTAATAGGACCTGAACCCTATTGTGGCTTAGGAGAAAATGTGATAAAACACAAAATTAAAGAACTGAAGGAGGCCAAAAGATCCAAAAACTTGAAAGAACTACCCAAGCAAAGGCAGGCAAAACTATTACTTGGTAGTTACAACCGAGCACGATTTAAAGACTGCATCAATCTAACTAGAAACAACCTTAGGAAAATATCTGGTCTCCTTACGGGGCACTGTAAACTTAAAAGACACCTGAATATCCTTGGTGTAGTTAGCAGTCCAACATGCAGATTTTGCTGCACACATGAGGAAACACCAGACCATATACTAGGAAAATGCGATGCAATTATGCACCAAAGGATAAAACACCTGGGAAACTACCAGGTAAAAGGGAGTGATCTTTCCTCTCTAAAAGTCTTCCAAATACTTAAAATTTGGAGTAAGAACTGTAAAATGAGCAACCTCATCCGGTCTAAGATGGGGCAGCAATAGATCTCAAGCTCGCAGTGCAACAACCCCCAAATATTTTGTTCATTTATTCAAAATGTCAAGTTAATTGTGTTATTTTGATAAACTCCATTCGGTTATATTACAATTAGTTGGATTAAACAATTTTGACTGATTGATTTAACCTAAATACTATTTAAATTAAACAAGATATCTATTAGTTTTATTGAAACAACAAAATTAATTAATTTAAACAAGATGATTGTTAAATATTAAGCCGTGAGGTGTATCAAATCAGTACGCAACTCCAGCACAAAATTTGACAGTTGTAACCGCTGTACGTGAAAAGATAAAAGAAAGTCTCCACTTAATTTTGCTCGGAAAAAGAATGCTCAAAGCATTATTTTTCCGGACAAATTGTGACCTTTTATATATTATTCCCTTTTTATAAACTAGAATCATCTCCCTGTTTCATTAATTCCATTGTTAAGACGTTCTGAGAACGCACGAATTAAATAAAATATAAAATGCGTAAGGAAAATTATGACATCAAAATAAGAATAGAATAAATAGAACAGCTGTTTGAAATCAGTCAGTGGCGTAGCTAATTAGAAAGGGTACAAAAGGGCCACATACAGATAAGGAACATATTTTTTTTTTAGTAAAAACCTAAACCGATTTCCAAACTGGGTTAGACGGAGTTGGAGTCAGCAAACTGAGTTATTTTGGCGGAAAATTTTAATTTTGATCCAAATGTCAACAAATTGCCCTAAAATCACTTTTTTTCCCGAGAAAAATTTAGGAATTTTTAGAGGTTTTTTAATTCATGGAAATCGTATTCATAGTTCAATACAGTTTGACAGTTGTTGGCTTGACTGGTGAGAGATAAAGTATTTTTTGACGAGAAAAGTTTATTTTGATCCAAATGTTACCAAAAATTGCCTAAAATCTCCTTTTTTTTAAAGAAGTATAAAACTGAAAATTTCAGACTTTTCAGAGGTATTTTCATCTATCCTCTATCAATCAATTAATTTTTCTCACTCTTTAAATGCTTTGAAAAAATTTGATTTCTGAATTTAAAATTATCAAATTTAGGTGAATTGAAGGAATTTTTTTTTTTTTAATTTCTAGCCACGCTGGCCACTGTTCTCATTTTGCTTAAGTTTTTATTAGATACATTATACAGAGAATACTTAGGTTATAATCGCACTTGCGACTTTCGATACTAATACTAATATTGTATGAATACATTTTTCCTAATTTTTACACCCCGACTCCACAGGAGAAAATTTCTCTCCAACTAAATATCAGATATTTTTATGAAACATTGTCTTCTGTCTGCGCTGGGCAAATCATGTTATGCTATTTCAAATCACGAAATCGAAAATAACACTAAATAACATACAAAAACTTAATTGCCAAACGCAAATGCAGAAATTAACATCAACACTGGTATAAGGATGCAAGATAGTGAGACAAAAACAAAGAAATTTCTAGGCACAAGCAAAATTATCTTTATCTGTCAAAATTCATGTCAGAGATCTCTGTCAAGATAATATAATCGCGGAGAGATATTTCTGACATCCCAACAAGAGATGGATATTTCATGTCAAGATAAGCATTCTGATGGAAATTATCTCCTGTGGAGTTGGGGTGTTATTTATTTTTTCGATCTTATAGTAACTTATGTATGTAGAAGGATTTTTCCTGATGAACTTCACCTTTTCTTGTCTTAAACTATAAAAAAAACCCAGAAACTAGATCATCTTGTTGATGTATAAAGTTAACCGTTTATTTTGTCTGCTCTTTATCTCATATGTTAATATTACTAAACAGAAGTTTTATGAAATCTTTTTATCAAATCAGAAACAATCAATGATAATCATAATAACTTAAATAAAGCAGATATCCAAAAAAAAGTTAAAAAAAGAAGCATTTAACGAAAGTGGTTTAAAGTGAAACGTATAGCAGTTTAACGCTCGAAAATTAAAAAATCTTATTTTAAAATTAGATTAAGATAAAAGAAGTTGATTTTTGAAGAATTAATTAAAATTAATTCTATTATAGATTCTAAATTTGCGTTCCTGAACAATTCTCAACAAGGCGCATGGGATGACGATTTACGACTAAGATCTTCATGGAATTTATTGTAAAAATAAATAAATGGGTCATTGAAGATGGAAAAACCGTGGAGTGCTATTAAATTAGAGAGGGCATTTTGGAGGGGGGTGGGGGTGTAAAAGCGCCCCTTCAGTTTTTTGCATATAACTTAAAAACGAAGCAAAATTATTTTGAGATAATGTTGAAAATCTTTTTTGTAGACAGAAAAATTTACCATCAAAATGGATTATTAAAAAGAAATTTAAAAACAATGTTGTTCCTAAAATTTAAAAAAAAATTTGAAAAATCGCATTTTTTTATATTTATTTGCCCTTAACCTTCTAACCTGCAGTGATAGGTGTAAGCATTGCTCCATATAAAGGAAAGATGATTTATTTTTCGTTAAAATGACATATTAAGAAAAAGTTTTTGATAAAAAACGACCAAGAAACGTTCGCTCAAACTTAGCTGATTTGAAGATTTGAAAGTAAAATATATGACATATATAACTGTTTTGAGAAATATTTTAGATGATACGCTACGCTCAACTGTATGATTCATTCTTGACCATTTCAGTCAAAAATAATAGAGAAAATTCAACTTTTCCGCAGTTTGAGGGTTGCCATCTATTTTTTTTTCTTTCAAAATTTGAAATAATAACAAACTTGCTCTTACCAACCTGGTTTTTAAACATATGTTAGCTAATTAGTAGAAAAGTTTGTCCGGTTTTAATATATTTTTGGCTTTCTTAAAAGCTCATACAACCAAAATATAAAATTCTTCAAAAAAATTCCTTTAAAACATTTAGCAATTTCATGCGACTGACAATCAATTTTACTTTATATTAAAAGATAAAAGTTACGAGTACTTTCATCGATATTAAACTAATCACAAGTCATCAGCGATTAAGTTGGTTTTAATTCAACTATAATTGTCAAAACATTGATTTAAGTATATAGTAAAATAATTTTAAAGTGCATTTTATCTGACTGTAGTTTTGCCCCAAAATTTTTTGAAAATAGTATTCTCAAGAGAAAATCCCAAAAATCTTATTTTAAAATTACGGTTTTTTAATAAATAGCTTGGTCAAAATCTAGAAGACTTAAAACCATATGGTTTTACAATTTGAATATAAATTAGTTAGAGTATTGAAAACTAAAACTCGAATGGGTAGCATAAAGTTATTTTTTTTTAATTTAAGGACTGAAGACCCTAGGCCAAATTTTTAAGTACTGTGGTTACAATTTTTCAAATTCCAAAGTTTTTTTTATTTACGCAATCCTTAATAGCCATCCAAAAATAATTTTTTTAAGAAAATTAAAGTCTCACTAAGGAATCTTTCAAAAAAAAAATTTGTATGCTTATGTAATTTGGCATTTCGTATTTAAAAAATGTACCATACTATTCTCGGCAAGTCATTAAAAAATTGGACCTTTTTTTTATTTTTATTTGCAAAAAAACCCTAGTTCATTCCATGTGGTTTTAACATTTATTTTAGTAAAGGCTACTTTTGGATAGGAAACAATTTTTCCAAAAAATTGTTGTTAATGGTACCAACCTCCCAAAGAACCATTATTTTCGTTTTCGATTTTCTTCAAAACGGTATTTCTAACTTCCATAAATTATTTTACACAGAAGCTCGTAGTTTTCTTACCAAAATGTTAAAAAACATTTTTTTTAATTTAAAAAAGATATTAGTAAAACTATATATAAAATGTTTTTTAGAAAATTTTTTTGTTTAATGAAGAAAACCTTTAAGGAATATATTTTTTTTTTTAAATTACTTCTTACGATTTGTATAAGACTTTTAAGATGCCAAAATTTATGTGATTTACTTGTAAATATTATAAAAAAAATAAACTTAGCAACTATTTTAATAGAACCTTTCAAAAAACTTTTTTTTTTATTTTGAATTTTCGCATTATCGACTTAATGGATTTAGATTAATTTTTGTAGTGTAAATTTCAAATAGGATTATACTGCGTATCAATATTTTTTTGGATTTGAAAAAAAAAACAAATTCGTTTTTCGAAAATTCAATGCCTCAAAAACAGATTAACGATTTTTTTTAAATTTTGTTTTTATGAACCTACACATTTATAAAAAATTAAGATTTGTATACCAAAATGCTTCCCTTAAAATGTTTTAAGTATTTGAAATTTGTATGCATACAAAATTAAAAAAAAAAAAAAAACCGCCCCAACGATTTTAAATTTCGCAAGTAACCCATAAGATATTTTTCTTCTATTGTTTCAACGTATGTATGTGCATTACCATTATGGAAAATTGCATAACTTGGTTTTTAAAGCTTGTATATATAGACATGGAAATTGTGAACTAATACCTTTAAAAGCATATTATTCGATATTTCATATTCTCTGAAACAACTCTTGAGGTGAGCAAAAAGAATGTCATCTGAACTCTTGATCAAATATGAAAACAAAATTAAAAATCGTTGGAGCGATTAAAAAAAAATTTCAAATGCAAATAATTTTACGTATTTGTTAGTGTATGTACAGGGTGTCTGCTGTAACTTTTAATGGATGCAAAAGTGACTGATAAAATAATTTAAGGGTTTTCCATTTTCCATTTCATTCCCTACACGATAAATAGTGCGTATTGCTTGCACGTTGTTTCTCCCAAAAATTTTACCTAACTTTCTCATCATCAAAGTAATCGATGATTGATTTTGTTAAAATGCTTTAACGATTAAAACACGTTGGTTTATCGAATATTTTTCCAAAATAAATTAGCCAGGAGTTTACTTTACGACTGCCAAATATGAACTGTCAAGACTAATGTTTACCAAAATGGCGGCAAAACAAAATAGTATACCTTCCCGGTGGACACCCTGTACACGCACAAAAGGAAATTTAAATAATATTTTTAACCGGTTTTCGAAATTTCAAATTAAATATTTATTTTTAACTTGCGATATAGGTACCTACTATGCATAAAGCAAGTTTTGGATTCGTGCAAAAAATGTACCAAAAAGATGGGTGGCAAAATTCTTTGGGAAGAAAATGCCTGCCTGTGTGTTCGGCTAAGGCCTGAGCGGCTGGATCGATTTTCTTAAAACTTGGTACATAGTGGTTTTTGGTGATATTCTGCCCACATATTTTTTAATTTTTTTTTTCTTAGAACTCATTTTTTTATACAGAATCTTCTAAACAGTGCAAATAGTTTTTCTTACAAAAAATTTCAAAATAATATTTTTAGAACTTTCAAAAATGTTTAAACATTTTTTTTTTAAATCAAATATATTGAAAACTAAATGGTCGATTTTTATGAAACTCGGTATTTAAGGGTTTTTTCACTCTGTAAAGTATTTAAACAAAATTAACTTTGATGAAAAAACAACGTACCTTCCATACAAATGCATAAAAACCGTTCTGGAAGGTTTTTTTTTTTTAATTTTTAATTTTCTCACTATCGGCTGAACAGACTTAGATTATTTTTTAAATACAAGTTTCAAATAAGATTAAAAAAAAGTGCATACCAAAATTTTCAAAAAAAAAAAAAAAATAGGTTTAAAAAAATGAAACTTTTTTTTTTGAAAATTCGATATTTCAAAAATGGGTTCACAATTATTTTTGAAATTTCATTTTTATATACACAAACATAAATGCTAATGATTTGCATACCAAACATTTTCTTTAAAAATGTTGAAAATGTTTTAAGAACTTGATATATGAAAAATAATTTTTTAAGAAAACCGCTCCAACGATTTTAAATATTTTTTCCATATTATCATATTCAATCTAGTATTAAGATGGCGTTCTTTTTTTCATTTAGAGCTGTCATAATTGCCAAGTTTTTACATAAAATGTTCTTAAGCCCTCAGCGTCTTGAATTCTAAAATTTCTTCTTTGCAAATTTTGATATGCAATATTAGAAAGAAAAAAAAATCAAAATAGACCCCTGGCCATGTCTCGGTATCGTCATATCGTCAAAATCGAATATTGTCTCGGTATAGGTAACTAACTATCGGTCTTGTATTACTTACTCTCGTTTGGTCTTGTATAACAAAGTCTCCTCTCGGTATCGTTTCGGATGCCTTGGAGCTGGTATCGTTTCGGTTTCCGATATACTAAATGTTAGTTTTTCATAAAAATAAGATATTTTCTTAAAATATTCTAAATAATGTTAGTACAAAAAAAAACCCTTAAGTAGGGTAGGGTGGGGCTAATGGGGTCACTTTGTACTTGAAGTCTCATAACTTGTCAACTATCCATAAATTTCACCAATTCAAGTTCAAGTGGTCGAACACGCCACACGGTGCAGTAGAGGAGGACAACGTAACAGGTAGCTTACGCAAGTGGAAGACGACCCCAAATAACTTGGCGTGCGAAACTGGAGACAGCTAGCTAGAAACCGAGTGGAATTAAAGAAGATTGTTGGTTGAGGCCTTGGTCCACCCCGAACTGTAGTGCCACCTTAAATTATATAAGTAAGTGAGTCTTCATTTATTTCTTGTAGTTTCTGAGTTATTCATGTCGTTTAACTTGCTTGCAATGTGTTCCATTTAGCCAAATGATACTTGTGAGGCCCTTACTATTAAAACGTATGTTTTACTATTCCATCATATAAAGACCTCTTACCTACCCACCTGGAAAAACAATCTAGTTATAAACGGAACACTAGAAAAATTTACATTGACCCTAACATGGGACTAACAAGTGTAAGTCTCGATTTCGTTTCGGGCTACCCGCTAAGTAACCTTTTGCCTAGAGAGACACAAACAAAAGTTGTCTTAGTTAGGATTTGATCCTGCAAACTTTCTGACAAGCTACTCGTAACTAGCTTTATTTCACAATACAGCCGTGTATTGTTGAAAATGAAAAAGTTTTATATGCTTTAATTTTTCTTACTATTGTATGAAAGTTATAAAATATTTGTTTTGATTTTCTTATAAATGGGATATTTGTGGTGAGATTAAAAGACTTATATCCAACAAGTTTTTTCTAGCGAGGACCTTACTAGTATCTGACAAGTTTTCCTTGTCAGGGCCTTGTCTTAACTTGAAAACAAACTTGCCATTTTCTAGGTGGGTATGTTTATAACAAAAACAAACAATTGGTACCTATCATATTATTGGTATTGAAGCGTGGGTGTTATGCTTGTGTGTGTGTGAGTTCAAAACCGGTTGATCGTGGATGCGAATGTGTATGTGTGCAAGACAGAGCCAGGCACAGTCTACAGTCTGCTTCTAACTTAAAAGCTTAGCTTAGCGAGGGTTACCAAGAAGAGCGGGATGCAGAGCCAGGCGACAAACTTGTGTTCAGCCTGCGTACTGTACGACAACGAAGATGAAAACAATCAATCAACAAAATAAAAAAAAAAGACAAGTTACTCCAACGATAAGTTGTATGTTAACTCTTTTTTTTAAATTAATTAATAGTCAACAAAAATGTGCTTACAAAAAATTATAATTTGGATAAATCAAAGAATTTATAAATTTAAATGAAAAAGTCAAAATATATGTATTTATATTATTAATATTATATTTATGATGTGGTTTATATAGGATGACTGTTACAGTATTATATTTAAAAACTGCACAAAACTGTAGGTATGTTTTATTGAAAAAGTTAGAGCTAACACTGTAAAATTTCCCTTCTGGCAAAAACAAACCCGATAGTATCAATAAATAAGTCCTTAAGAAGAGGATATAAAAGTTGAGATAAAGTTTCGTTAAGTTTAAACTTATGTGGCGCCGGAATTGGGTTAAATATAAAAGTGAGTACGGCGTTTCATTGGTGCTTGCATTGCTGTCCTACCTATAAATACCAATAAAAAGCACTTTGTATTGAAAATTAGGTCAGTGGATACTATACTACTCCATGGTAGATGGTAGATCCCAAAATCGAATCCCAAATAAAAAATGCAATTTTTTTTGTTACTGGCAAGGCCCTAGAGAATTTCGATGGCTACCCTCATTAGTGTCTTGTTAGCATTAATGTAAAACTTTCATAAGCCTCGATAAAAACTAGATTGTTTTTCCAGGTGGGTTGTTATATGTGTAATGAGCATGAACAACCTTGTTGAAAAATACAACTAGATAATTTTTTTTTAAATTTCCCTTTTTATTTGTCAATGTTATTTTCCTTGAGTACTAATAGGTAACACTTTTTTATTATGACTAAGACACTCAACACTTTATGAATCAGCTGTGTTTGAATTCAGTTCGTATTGACTAAATACTAAATAACAAAATTACACCAAAATGTGCTCTAAGTTAATAACTCTTCAGATAATACAACATTGAACGATCAAGTGGAAGAGATGTTATTATAGAAAATTAAAAAAAAAATATCATGAGCAATCCTCTTTAAATTATCATATCATCAGAAAAATAATCGTATATTATTTGTTAAAATATCTGTCTGTTTTTCTTTAAAGTTTAATTTGGCTGTGCTGTTCTTCCGCTTACCCATTCAATTCCGAACACAAGCATACAGGTCTTCCAACTTATGCAAACATAAAATGACTTCTTGATTAATAAACTGCACTAAGTAGTTCCGATTGCGAAATATACGTAACAAATTAAGTAAATGGTATTTCCGTTTTGGAAGTACTAAACTGAAGATGCTTCAATTGTCTATCTTTACCTTTTATTTATTTTTTTTTTCAATTTAAAGACATATTTTGTATTCATTAGTTAAGTGTCAGATTTTATTTTGTTTATAATTTGCACAAACTCAAGAGATATGGATTGATTTAATGTAACACGAGTGTATTATTTTTTACATTAAAATGACAGTGACAGCTTCGACTACCGAAATGCTGCCAAAAATCAAAACTTCAATTTATCGTGATAACTTAAAATCAGGCAAGGACTTATTGATACACTAAAAACAAGGTAACAAAAAACCCGCAATCAACTATCAGCCAAACCACTGCCACCCCCGGGTTTCCCAATGAAAGGAAGTTGACTGACTGTTTCACTCCTTTCTGATTCCAATCGAATATGAAAATATTCACCCCAACCCGATTACAGAATTTGACGAAAGAGCAGCGGAATGAATGAATCAGACTCGATTTTTCGTTCATAGTAAATATGTCAAAACTGAGTCCGATATCCTCCGCAACTCATTCGTCGGATTCTGTAATCGGAGTGATTATCTTGCCATAGACGCTGTTTAGATTGGGAAGATTGAGACCGGTTTTACGGTAGTTTCTGGACAAGAGAAGTCGGGGGTCAGGGATGTCGTGAAGCATGAACAAAATATAAACATCGGACTCATGAGACTCATTTGTTGTTGTTTCAAAGTGCAGAGTATTCAAGTTGTTGTTGTTTTTATGTGTTTTGAGGCGCCTCGAATTTTGAATGTAGACACGATGAAGCTCACGAGTATAGACTCAATTTTCCCAATCAAAACAGGCTCATAGTTACACATAGGTATGTATACTACCGGATGTCGTTGTTTAACAAAGTAATCCGAAGACAAACTTTATTTGAATAAGTTCCACGGAAATTCCTTCCTGAAATCGGAAACAGAAAAAGACTCCGAAAACTTAACTCAGAACAGCTAATCAAAGCCTTTTGAAGTAAAAAGAGTGAAAAAAGAGTGCAAAAAGAGAACACCGAACATCCACATGAAAATTCGATACGTTTGAACTTTGAACGCTTTGGTTTTAGATTTTGAAATTATTTCCAGAGCAGCATGTTTTGTTTTCTTCAAAACAAGACGGTGTTCACATTGGATTGAAAGACTGGATTTTTGTTTGACTTTTTAGTATTCACATCTTGCTCCCACTCCTTCATCAAAGTGAGATGTGAATTGTGAAACGTAAAAATAAAACAGTTTTTCAGTCCAATGTGAACGGCGTTCAAGAAATATCATTCTGACAGTTATCGAAACGCCCATTAAACAGACCTGAAAAACTGGATTTTACTCGTAGTTCGACTTTTCAGTATTCACATCTTGCTCCCACTCCATCATTAAAGTGAGATGTGAATAATAAAACGTCAAAAAAATACAGCTTTTCAGTCCAATGTGAACGCCGTTCAAGAAATATCAATCTGACAGCTATCGAAACGCCTATTAAACAGACCTATCAAAACAATATGCATTTTAGATTCTGTTCTTTTGGAGAAATAAAACAAAAAAAAATGAAACAAAGATAAATCGATTTGTGTATTAAGCTTTTTGTATATATTTTATGTTATTTCAAAATAATCACATTTACATTGTTGTTTTTTTTTGTTTTTAATTTTATTTTGCAAATTTTGAAATAGTCTATTTTTTGTAGTTGTTGTTGTTGTGGTTAATTAGATTTAATAAAGCTCCATCGTTATTCTTAAACTCTACGCCGAAATAATACAAATAATGGTTATCAAATATAATATTCATTATTAAAATAAACTAAACAAAAAAAAATAAAAATAAAAATAAAACAAAATTAAAATATCATAATAAAACTAACATTAAATCTAAAGTTTTAAAAAATCAGTTTGTTGTTGTGTGTATTATTATTATTTTTTTGTTTTTTTTTCTTTTGTTTTGTTTTAATTATAAATAAATAATAAGTTTTTTTTCTATAATACAAAATACACTTACTAAAAGCTAAAAAATATTCATTGTCAGTTAGGTTTGTTTAAATGTTTTTTTTTGTTTTGTTGTTGTTGTTATTGTTTTGCGGGTAGCTATGTTTGTTTTAATTAAATTCTACAAAAAAGAAAAAAACAAACAGTTCCATTAAAATATTCATTTGGTTGACTGACTCAGCCATGACTACATACGAAAATTATGTATTCAAGTCAAATACAGAACTTGTAACTATTACATTTTTTTTTTAAGTTTTATTTTTTATTTTTCAATGAAACGAGCATTTGAGTTTTGTAAATTTTTCTTTCGAGAAGAAAAAATACTTTTAAAATTTGCTCCTTGTTTTGTTGGATAAATTAATAAATTGTATGTATGTTCGCGCCTATGTCCTGCAAACTCTCTTCATTTCTAAAAATCTTTATTTTTGTTTTGTAAATCTCTCACAAATCTTTATATACATGGTCCTATGTATCATTTTATGAATTTTATTTAAGTAAACATCAGTACATACAAAATTCATATGAAAATCAAAAGCCTTTTGTACTCCCCCTCCCCCCAGTCGACGCTGGTGTTACCATGTGGGATTTATTTTTTTTGTTTTTTCCTGAATTAATGACATATTTTTTAAGTTTTTTTTTACTTTTTTTTCTTCAGTTTTGACCTTGAAAAGGCTTCTTTTTTTCGGGAAAAGGTTTTTGGAATTCAAATGTGATTCTTATGCAACCCGATCCTCTGCAGTTATCCCTCTTCTTTGCAAAGTCCTTTTGAAATAAATTAAATTTTTAACTTATGTAGTTAACTGTATCAATGTGTGTGCGTATTTTGCGTGCGACTATAGTGGTGCATTATATATATAAATATAATAAAGTATGTGTTCGAATATAGATATTATATTAAACATTAAATGAGCCTATGGTTCTTCAGCTTCGGCTAGAGACAGTTGTCTTGGTCCCTGATCCTCCTGTCTTGTCTTCCCTGTCTCTGTGCGTCCTTCTGTGTTGTTGATGTCTCCGTGATCGTCGGCACTGAGTTGAGCAGCATTCATCATTGTCAGTCGCCCCGAATGCTTTTCTCTTTGATGACACTCGGTTATTGCATGTTGCCCGAGTACACCTCCTTTGACAGGACACGCTTGAATCCTTTTTGAAAGAAAAAGAAATAAAAATTAAATTACATTCAAAAAATTCGAAATGATATAACGCCTTACCTTGCAACGACATTTGATGCATTTCTGTTCGCCATATGACACTACAACTGGATGCCATTCCTGTCCGTTTTCATGTAAAGATGCTCCTACTTTGCATCCTCCATTTGAGAGAATTTCTTCAGTTGATTTTATTGCAGCTCGTGGTGATGCCTGATCCTGCAGAATATTCGGATTTATTGGTCCGGTCTTGTCACCATGCTGAGTGGTCTTTCCTTCGGGACACACTTTGCAACACGCCTTCTTGTTGGGTCGATATGCCAATTTCTCGGGACACGTCAATGCCGGACAAGCCATTCGTGGGCAGCGAATTTCCAAAGTCAGTGGATCACACGTACAAGTTGCGCAGGTGTCAAAACCGTTTGGTGGCAAATATGGATGCCATGTTGCACCTGCCAAATGGAATTGGTCTCCCAATCGACAACCACGTTCCGCTGAGTTATTTGTTTGCAAAACTAAATTCGGAGAAATACACGTGGGACAACATTCACCGTCACGTAAAATCAAATCCTCACCCTGACGGCATTTCAAAATTGGGCATTTTATGGCATCGCATGTGACACGTCCATGCTGGCAAGCACACATTGTGCATACTTCCTGTGAGCTGCGCCATTGTTCAGCCTCGTCATAGAAACGGCCCGAATGATAGCATTTTGTATCCGTTTCCGGGATAATTGGTCCATTGTGATCGCCAGGCACAATAACGCTCGGCACATTGTTGTCGGTGTATGAGGGGAAACAATGGCTTGGCACCTTCGTTGACTTAAGTTTGCCGCGCAGCAGGAGCTCCTGCCGTTCTTTTGAATAAATTTCCAAGTAACACACACTTGTTTCTAATTTTATTAGCTCATTTGCTGCCATACCCAGCACGTAGCCTTCCATGTAAGGACCACTGAATTCTTCTAGCATCTTTCGTGTGATGGGAGCGCCAATCGCCTCAATTGGTTTCTCTTCCAGGTAGATTTGGAACTCTTGCTGATTAGTGAAATATCCATTCACGGTCACCTCGTAGTGTAGGTTGCAATCATTGTCAATGGCTATCCATGCCATTCCCATCAGATGGGCTGGACTCGATGTATCTTGTCGTTTTAGAAGAATTGGTTCGGCTGAGTCACGGGCATCGGCTACTGGACGTGGTATCAAACGACCCCGAATGAGATTCGCATCACTTTCAATGGCAATATTTACTCCCAAGTCGCCACCATAAAGTGATTCGATTATTTTAGGACTGATCTTGTCAATAGTTCCAATTGCCTGATCGAAGTTGAAAGATTGCGTCAGATCCTCAAGGACGGTCTTCCTTTTGCCAATGTCTTCAATCAAACTAATTTCTGGGCGTTCTTTGGCATTTAAGTGATCTGTGAGAATGTTGTATGCCATGGTGCCATCTGTGTTCATATACACCCATGCCAGTCCACTTGCTTTCGCCTTAGATTCATAGCTGTGTGGTGCCAACAGAGTCTGGAAGAGCTCACATGTTGCCCGAGTCACAATTTGACCCTGAATCTTCAAATTGGGATTCTTCTTCGATTCGATTATCAATACAAGTTTACCTCTGCTGAGTAAACGAAGATTTTGTATAGAAATTGGCGATGAGAGCTCCAATACATTTATCTCTGCCGATGGCTTGCGTACTTTCTGCACCTCATCCAATATAATCTCTTTGCGTTCTGAAGACTCAATGCGAATGCTAACCGGGGCATCGACATACTCCTCGGGACTAAATACCCCATTGAAAACCAGTGTCAAGTGAACAGATGACGCAACCCCACTGCTTGTGGAAACAATTGCTGTACCACCTGCTCCAGCCATTTGATCTGATTTAGTTCCTGGCGCCGGTTCCATCAATGTACTAAAGAGCTCTGTTTGAAGTGCCGTATACTTTGCGACTTTTCCTGCTAGTGCCAGTTCGGCCTGGTACTTGCTGCCCCACAACAATACCACATGCAAACGTTCGTCGCGCAACAAACGCTTATAGTCACGCGGTACACGACGCCAAACGCCACAAATCTTTCCTGTCGTGTTCTGATAAACACTCAACGGTCCATTTAATGGTGTCGTTAGATTATGCTCCTCGAGTATGGTACCAGAGTCGTCTACAAATTGAATGGCACGTGGTCTGGTTATTTTGCTCGAAACATAAAACGAATAGTAAAGATTTTTCTTGTGGAACAAAAATCGACCAGTAGCTACAACATTTTGTGGATTGTGTGTCGAGTACATGGCTTTCATTTCTTCACCTTTCAAAAAGTATGAAGTT
Organism: Dasysyrphus albostriatus; assembly: GCA_946251815.1. Classification (NCBI taxonomy): domain Eukaryota; kingdom Metazoa; phylum Arthropoda; class Insecta; order Diptera; family Syrphidae; genus Dasysyrphus; species Dasysyrphus albostriatus. The sequence goes on along the minus strand of OX276336.1, from coordinate 66,378,207 downwards.
CTTCCTGTTAATAGTGCTGCAAAATCTATAAAGATATATAAAAAAAAATAGGTCGAATTTTGTTAAATATCATATCTATAGGATTATTTTATATTTTTTTTGTAATACTTACGTTTCATGTTGCGCTCCTCCTCCTCATTATTCACCGGCATTGGGACATCTAAGGCTATTTCCGGATCTACAAAGAAAAAAAAAATGCATAAAAATTAAGGAGTTTATATACAAAACGGAATGTGAATGGAAAGAAAAATGTGAGGACTACGAGTAGGACCCTAACAAAAAAAAAAAAAAAAAATAACAAGGCACAAAAGCACCGCATGATGCATAGGTATATAAAGGTAGCATAAACTACTTTGTACGGCTTTGGTTTCTTAATGAAAATTCTAGGAAATTCCGTTTCAAAACGACAAAATCCGATCGACATCAATGGACATAATCATGAAATTGAATAGTATCTTAAATTTAACGCTTTATTATTTATTTTTTTTTGTATTTCATTTTGTTATTCCAAAAGGTCTTAGGAAATTTCAGGTAGGGTTGCCGTTCTATTAATTTAAATGAAATTTAATTCAAGATTGCAGGTAAATTATATGTTATTAAAGGAGAAGTAACTTGTAATCTTTATTAATTCTCATCAAAAATAATTTATAAAATAGTGATATCAGCTGAGAATCCTATAAAAGAAATACACGACTGGATCGCACGAACCTGCCCTTGTGCTTTCTAAATTAAAATCTGACCTTAAATAAGAAGTATTGAAAGCGCCGGCGTGAACAAGAGAGAGAAAAAGGAGTGAAGTTGGCTGCGCTCAGCTTTTTGCTCAGTTTTTTTATCCGAGCTTATTAAGCGTACTACGAGCTGGCTCTTATTGGAAAAAGAAACTCATTTTGACCTCTCTCAGTGCTTTGGGGCAAAAAAGAACACACTTATTTGGTCGAGTGTAGAGGAAGTAAAAAGTTCTAAGAAAAAGTATTAAAAAAGAAGCATTTGTTAAATTTTTAATGCAAAATTGTTTGAACTATATGCGTTTTTCTTTTTTAGCTCCGAGCATAGCCTTCTACTGTCACAAAATCTGTGTTTCTTTTCTAGCTCAAAGCACTTGGCCCTGAGAGAGGTCATAATGTATTTCTTTTTGCAACCAAATTTAATTCGTATTTCGCTCAATCCTCAATGAGCTCAGAATAAAATGACTGAGCAAATGGAGAAAAAAGCTGAGCGCAAATAACTTCACATTTTTTTCTCTCTCTTGTTCACTCTTTCAAATCAGCGCTTTTAACATTTCTAATTTCAGATCAGATTTTTAAATTTTTCTAGTTTTTAATTGGCCAGCTGTCAGATTAAAATTAAAAGTCAGTACTATATAATGACATTTTAGTGCTTGGATGTGTTTTTAAATTATATTGGAGAGCCCTGGTCATACTCTGCTCAGTCCTAGCTCCGATCGGTCAAGCTTTGCTACATGCTCGACTCAGAACTAAAAGAAGAAAATCATTGTATGTAATTGCATTAGAAAGCACAGTAACATAATAATTGGTGAAGCTATTAAAAAGAAAATTTTTAATTTGATTGAACTACATTTTGACTACCCATTAAATTTGCAACATTTAATTAAAAACAAAATGTAATTGAAAATTAAGATCCAATTATCCATTTAATTTGTAATATGTAATTTAAAAAAAAATCTTATTACAATTATTTTTTAATATTGTAACACAAATGTAATTGATACATTACTTATACATATTCAAATGTAATGGGTAATTAGATTTCTTAATTAAATATTTCATAAAGTAATGGGTTATTTATGAGCAATCGGCTAACTAAATATAACGCTGCACAAAACCAATACTTGCTTAACTTAAGAGCAATAAGGCAATTACCATACAAGTGAAAATACTTGCCAATAATTTCTGAGGTTAAACTAATGAAACCTTATGCCAAGGTCAATTGTGATGTAGAATGATTTTGAACCCTTTCTATTGATCATTACCTACTTGTTATTGATTGATTACTTTACTTTAAAATGTAATTATTTATTACATTTAATTGAAAAGTTTCAATGAATTGTAATTCAATTACGTTATTATAATTGAAATTAAAAGTTTTCATTTAAAAAAAAAGTAATGATTTCTATTCCAGTTTGATCATTACACAAAACTACAATTAATTCTTTGCTTTTGTCAATTAAATTTCACATTATTTTTATTTAATAAAAACATGTAATGAATTTAAATCAATTATATAACTAACACAAAAATGCTTTCCGTCATGTACTTGCAAAAACCCATTACTATTTTCAATTACATGTAATTTGTGAGTGATTTTTTTCAATTACAATTACAAGTAATGGAAATATATACATTTTTTTTTAGTTACAATTTTACATAAGCAATTACATTGGAAAAAGTTAAAGTAATAATAACGTGTTATTGAAATGAAAATTGAAATATATTACAAAATCCTTAATCTTTTGAACGCCATTTGATCGATGGTGTAAAACCAAGGTGATGGTCATGACTTCTTTAAAGACCCACAAAAGCTAGTTTTTAGCAATTTAAAAAAAAAAGTACAAGTGATCTTTGAATCATCGCTCATGGCAACCTTAAACAACAACAAAGAGACCAAACTCTATAGAAGAAGAGAAGAAAAATACCAAAGGGATCGGGTCAGTGTCGTGTGCATGCCGGCCGGCCGGCTGGCCGGTTTGAACAGACCGATTACTCTGAATTGAACAAAAGCTATGGAATGTTACTGCTAAAAAGATCTTATTGAACCTTTGACGTTTCACACCAGCCCAACTCGCAATACACAATCTACCTTATGGTGTTGTATATAATGGTATCCTTTAACAACACTAACTAATCTGACTGAATGGGACGTGGTGAATCAATATACAACGTCTTATACGACCAACCGACATGGCACAATTCCACGGCGCTAAAATCTAAAAATTACTTGCCATTAAATGAAGCAAACCCATATACACCTCGAGGTCATTTCGACGGAACGATGAATGGATGGATAAATAAGGTTTAGTATGGGCAGGGCATTACTGATGGAGTCTTACTGCCATTTTTTTTTGTAGCCAATCCTCTCAACCATAAGACTGCAGTATGTAAGTTTGGAGACAGCGACAACCCAAACGGGACAGGGGACAACCGGCAAATCGGCTTATGCCTTAAATGTGAGAGGTTTCAAAATCATCGATTGCTAGAAATATTATAAATTCTGCAAGAGCAATGCGAATGTGCATAACGAAGAGCCAATGACGCCCATCGCCGCAGTAAAACCTTCACACCAAAGAAAGCCATGGGCATCCGCGTAAAAGGCTCTGGATTGGGATCGGGACAGTCAGAAGGCCTGACTGCTTGCCCGCCATAGTTTTCAGATGAAAAACGATGATTATATGTGCCGCTCTGTGAGGAGACTCTTTACCTACCTGCCTGCCTGCTTGTGTGTGCAGATGGAGATGAAGTTGATGGTGGAGCAAGCAGCCAATAAAAAAAAATAAAAATAAAAAACTCCACACAAGGGGCCTCGTCGGCTTAGTAGGGAAGATTGAGAATTATTTTGTGGTGTTATAATGAAGGGCGACAAATCTGACACCTTGTATACCTATGGTAGGTTTTTTATCTGTTTTTGATTCCTCTCCACCTAGCTCCGAAGGACCATACCGGTCGCTAATACGGCTATGGTGTTGATTGTGGATTGTGTGGAACTGGTGCCTGGTGCTGGCCGCGGTACTGGTGGTGGTGGTGGCAGCGCAGATCTTATCTCCTGATCTCCGTATTTTTTTCTGTCTTTTTTGGTGTTCATTTTTTTTGTGTAATGTGCCGACGACGACGGGCGAAGACGCTATCCAGTCTTGGGTTCCCATTTTATTTTTATGGATTTGGAATTCCATCGTTTTTTATAATATGTATGTTTATAGTGTTGTAGTTACGTTTTGGGTTGGCCGGCCGACCGACCGTTCTTTTTTCCTTTCTTCAAAAAAAAAAATCATCAGGAGGAGCAAGAGGAGTTAGCGGTGGTGGCAAAGGAGGAGATGAATGAATAAAGTGAGTGTTTCTTTCTTCTTTTCAAGAAGATAAATGAGATCGGAAGACGACGAAGTGTGGAGAATTTGAATCAGGAGGTTGGAATGCGTTTTGTGGCTTTTGGCTGGGTAAAGAAACGTTGAGTGTTAGTTATGTTCGTCGTAGGTCACATCCAGGCCGACAGAATCTCAACCTTTTGTGCTCTGTGTGACCATATTATATCGAGACATTTTTTGTTTTTTTTTTTCTTCTTCTTTGGTTGGTTGGTATAGTATAAAGTCTTTGATTGTAAAAGATAAAGGAATTCTTTGGAATTTCAATAATTATCAAAGAATCATCAGAATAAGGTTAAATTCCAATTCCACTTGATGTCTATCTGTTATCATAATTGTTTTTATTTTTAAACAGTTTTAGGATATTATTGAAGAGACTTTTAAATCTAAGGGTTACCATATCAAAAATTTGCAAAGTAAATAATGAAAAATATTTGTTAGGTATAATGTCGAAATTTTAGACCTTTTTTAAATTTAGGAAACACAAACCGGCTACCTAAGCTTCATTCAAAACTATTTGCAAAAAGTAAAAAAAAAAATCAACGAAAATTGTATATGATCTGACACTTCAGTTTTTTTTTACAGATCGCCCAAGATTTCCATTCTATTTTTAGCGCACAGACATCTCTAGTTTATGTTGATGTTCTTCACTTTTTGACCTTTTTTGCAAAAATTCCTGAAATAGTTAAGTCTTTAACCGTCAATAAAGCCTCGACTTTCTGGAGTTAAAATGTTATTTTTTTGAGATTTGTGTAATCTTTTTGACCTTTTCAAGGATTCAACTTTGTAAGCTTTAATTCTACCACACTTAAAAAAAATAATTCAGTAATATCAAATAGGTTTGTTCGTTGAACTTTACTCCTGAGTAAACCCTGGTATTCTTGACAACCCCAACAGCTTTCAAAAAGACTAGATTTCGATTTTCAAAGAAAAACACTGACAGTAAATTGTATTTTTGAAATTTAAAAATGAATGAAAGTTACAAGAATTTTTTTGTTACTAAATCTTCAACACCAAAATTTTGAATTAAGTTTGATTCTTAATTGTGCAAAGTGGATCAAAAGAAATGTCAAAATAAAAAACTTTTAATTTGTACCAATTTTAGTCCAATTTTATTTTTGTATATGAATCTAATACTATAAATTGGTAGAAATTGTAGTTTTGGGAAGTTAACGAACAATGTAACATCATTAAAAACAAAAAAAAAATGCAAGCGTGAATGATTTTCCGTGTGCACGTCCAAAACATTTGTGAATAAATGTGACTGTATGTTTACACGTTTACTGTCACGGCATTTTAAATTGTTGCTCACAAAATATCTGACTCCATATTGATGATTTCTTCTTAAACTAAATTGTGGTTTTTCATTGTTGCAAAGAAATGATTTTTCTGCGAAAATATTTGCACGTTTTTTTCATTTTTTCATGTTTTATTCAAAAAAGATGTGATCTAAAGACGAAAGATGAAATCTTTCTTGTTTTAGATATTTGATTTACATTCACCCATACATGCAAACATTCTCTTGCCAAACGACAAATCGAAAAAGCGAAATTTGTTTGTTTTGTAGGTACTGTTTGCGTGGTCTCAAACTCGGTGTGGAACACACCTTATAAAAAACAAAATTATTCTCCATCTGTCTACGGCATAAATGTCAAACCATAGGTAGTGAGTGACATAATTGACGCCATTTGCAAAAATTATAAAATGTTCACATTTCTACATTACATATGCCACATGCCTTTTATCTTCATTTAGTTTCTATTGGGAAAAAGTATTCGCATCTTTGACAATCAAGAATCAAGATTACTACGAGTACATTTGAGCGAAAAGTTTTCTCAACTCGTCTCAGCAAAAACCTTCATAGAAGATCCACTTTAGAAAGAGTTCAGGTCGAGTCCTTAAAAGAAATACGGAAATTGTTGGCCAAGATGAGTTCAGGTTATCAAAAAGCCTTTTGGAGGTGACCGACCCCGAAGGGCAACTTTAAAACTCATCAAACAAACCTAAGAATTATCACAAAAACGGTTCAGGACACGAAATAAATCCTATTTCTAATAATTTGGTTAATCTTTAATAGCTGCGTTTTATTATCTCTGGAAATTTCAATTCGCTGTAGGAAAAACCCAAGTTTGCGAAACTTGGTGAAAATTTGACGTTACCAAACTTTGACAACTGAAATGACATGAATAATAAAGGACATTCATATACACATTTTAATTACTTATTTATTTATCAAATTAATTCGCCCTAAATTTTTAAAATAAAATTACCGCTGACAATTCGCTACTTTCATAAGTACATTCTGATGGTTCTGTCTGGCATAAATTAAAAAACAAAGGTGACAGATGAGGGCTCGCTACACCCAAAGTAGGATCTACTGGAATTAAAATTAAATACAAAATATATGGATGTAGGTATGTTTTTACGCTGGCCTGTCGCGCGCCATTGCGTTTAGCAGTTGGCGGAATCTGGCGCGGACATATTATTTAACTTTACAATGCTCGCAAGCATCAAATTGGAAATGCGCTCTCTGAACTGAATTGGTCGACCCGTGAGCTAAAGCTGAAAAATTTATTAATAAAAGATGATAATGATGATGAAGATGACGATAACATCAAATGAGTTTGGGCATTGACGATGTCGACAAAGGTAAAACCACTTGGTCAATTCAGGCGAAAGGAGCTATACGCTACGCACATTTTTGTTAACTAGGTATGATGATGATGCTGATGATGATGATCGAACTTGTTTAAAAAAAAAATTTTACCTACTATTATGGAAACGAGTTGTTCATAAAAAGTGAAAATTGCACGCAGAGCGCACTGGGCTTCAGAGTATAATCATCATACATCGGATTCGATATATCGGCGAGAGATAGGGGGGGGGGGGGGGGCGGCTTTAGAGCCTATGCCTGATGATGTTCGCGAAGAGTCAGTTTTGTCGTCGAGAGTGGTCAGCCAGCAGAGTGGTCGAGGATGGCGACGTTGGTCATTATTTTGTCAAACCATATCTAGAGTACCTACCTATATGTGAGTGAGTGTTTATTTTTTTTTTTTTTAATTTTATTTTATTTTTCTTACACAAAATCTACTTATTTGGCATCGTTGAAAATAGGTAGGTTTGTAGTCAAGCAGGCGACTACGACGAACAAGGCTGGCAGGCGCATTCTCAGTTGCATTGTATATGTGAATCGGGAGGAGATAGCACTGGGGACTGTGGACATAGTAGTACGTACTGGTTTCTTTTTGGGCATATGCAAGGTTTTTTTTATTATTTGTTTCACTTCACTGTATACTCTGTGATACCTCCCTACCTACACAAGATATTTAATTCCGTTTAGATAAGTAATAGTACAAATATTTTGGTCTTATATATATATATTTGGTCTTATGGTAATAAAGTATAGAATCATGAAGCACGCTAATACAGGACGTTTGAATTTTGTTGTTGTTTTTTTTCTATTTTTTTTTTGTACCGTGCATCTTCATCTTTTAAAGGAATCATCGATGTCTCAACTTCAGCTTTTGGAATTCAACCATTTCCATACAATTTATATAGATAATGTTGGTATAAGTATATCTCTATTTATACTTAACCATATCGACTTGAAGTGAGGACATAAGATTCAATTGGTCATTAGAATTTTTTTTTTCCAAAGAGAGTTTCTCGTAAAGACCACACAATCAACGTAGAAGTGAGTAAGTAAAAGAATTTAAGAAAAAAAGAAGTTATTAAACTGAGAATAGGATTTGGTTTTTATATGCGTGCTTGTCGATACCTTTTAAATAAGCCAAAGCGATGATAGAACAAAATGAGTTCACCTTAAAGCTCAGATACATCAACCAAAATGAAATCAGAAAAAGATCAGGAGACAAAACAGAACCTTGAGGCACACCAAGATTTTGTTAAAAAGAATATCTGATCTAAGTTTATACTAAAACTCAAGTTAAAAGTTCAAATGAGCTCAACTACATATTTTATTTACGGTAAGATAGTTAGTTCATCAGTAAGCTGACTGTCGTACCCTTCTTAGACGCAATTTTGTATCGATGTTTAATATTTGAAAACTATTATGATTAGAACTAACCTATTCTCTCCAGCTTCTTTCTCATTTTGACCTTTTTGTGTTTGAAATGGAATATTTTCAATTCCTATTAGTTGCTTCTCTGCAGGGGTTACGTTTAAATGGACTTTAATGAACAATAAAATTCAGTCCAGACTGTTTTGTGTGATATTACTGCCAAACTTTTGTTAACTTTCACTTTGATATTTTCTACTTAAGTCTTCTATGTAGATTATTAAAAAATAACACTTAAGCAATGTTGAATGCTAAAAATCTACTTTTTGATTAAAAATATTGTCAATTTCCTTCCAAGCTTATTATTTGCAAAAAAAAAAAAATTGTGAAAAATCAAACCAAATGTCACGACTGGTGATCTAAAATCAGTCAAGTTAAATCAACCGACAAAAATAAATAAACACATGTATTCATCCGGATGGCAGGCTGGCAGTCGTCCAGAATATGACCGCCCCTTAAGTTAAAATTCTTTCCACCGCATCGCATCGTAGGTAAATATAGTAAAGATATCACAAAAACGAGTGATATGAGGGTATATACTCTTACACAAAAGTAATGAGTGTATATAAATCATTTTCTAATAGGTGTCGCATATTTATAAATCTCATCCAGTTTTTTTTTTGTTTTCTTAATTTCAATTTTAATATTATTTTTAATTTGGGATATAATTGTGTGACTTGTCCTTCGCACAGATATCCAAAAATAAGTATCGACTGTCTGTCAAAAAATTATATATACATATATGTATTTTTTTATATTTTAATGGCAACACATTTTTTTTTTCGAAAGTAGGTTTTTTTTTTGTTTTACATTAATCAACCTATTATATTGCTTATCATGTGTATGACTTATGTGAAAAATATTTATATATTAAAAACATTTAATGTCTGCAACACTGTTCGTAGCTCATTTTTATATTTTTGTATTTTTTGATTTTCTTTGATTTATACGGACGTTGTCTTTCGTCTGTGATATTTGAAATTTAAAAATTCTTGGAACCAAGATAAGACACACGAGAGCTTTGATGATTAATACAAGTTGTTTTTTGGTTTGTTTTTATGTATAGATAGATACTTTTAAGATTTAACCAATAGAACATTTTATCATAAAGAAGGGGGATGCCTTTACCTATGATTGTGTTTTTTTTTTAAGAAAAAAAAATATTTTCTATTTCATTTCTTTTTCTTTTTATTTGGTTTAACCTCATAATATAAATTATTTTAAACTATACCTATAATCACACAATTTTAATTTATGGTTTTGTTTTTAGATTAATGAAACAAATTCTCTAAATATATAAATATTTAAGTTTTTTTTTTGTTCGTTTTGTTAAACTTAAAGTGCCATTTTTTTTAAATTTATTTATTTTAAAATGAAATTTTTTAAAAAATAGTCATATAAATGAGTCATTTGTAAGGTTGTTTAAAAAAATCTGGTTGGGTACGCTGCCACCTCATTATACAAAATTAGTTTTTGGGACTTTTAGGATTTTTGGGGCATTGAAAGAGCCGTTATCTTGAAAAAATTTAATTTTTCAACTTAATATCCAAATAAAAAGAGAATACAATTATCTATGCACAAAATAAGCTTATATCTTTAAGTTGTAGTGGGTCAAAGCTTGCCCATGAGTCATGTGTTGGGGTGATATGACGTTTCTTGTGATATCTTGTTTTCCTTTGTTTTGTTTGGATAATGCTCAAAGAATAATTTGTAATCAGTTTATTTACCTATAAAATAAGGTCCTGATCGATATATTTAAATATTTTTTGTGGACAATATTGTAAACCACGCTGTTTTTCCATACAATAATACGGAAACAACTTTTGAAAATAACACAACTTGTTCTGAAAAAAATGTGGACTTTGGGTTTTTATGGATCACACAATATTTAGCCAATAATATCAATCAAAAACTCTTTTTATAGGCAGTTAAAATGACTAGAAATGATTTTATAAGCATTATCTAAAAAGAAAAATTAATAGTGAGATATCACAAGAAACGTCATACCTCCCCCAGCAGATGACTGATAGGAGAACTTTGACTCACTGTAACTTTAAGGAGAAACATCAAAATTTTGTCTATAGAAAAATACTTCTTCATGCTCTTTTTATGACTAATTCGATAAACGGCTATGAATTTTCCCGGAAAACTTCGAAAGTTGTTCAAAATGAAATGTATTTCTATAATTTAACATTTCTATCATATATACTATGGTTACACGCAGAGAGTAACAAAATTTACTGACCATTTTTCAATCTTCGGATATCCCATTTTTATCAAATTTTTGGATCCTATAAACTAGCCGATACCCATTGACCTAACTAAATGCTTTTGAATATGTTAATTTGACCATGAGAAATATCATCATTTTATTATTACGTATCAACCCGTACAAATTCAATATTGAGTCGTTGTTCCACTCCAGTTATAAGATTTTGGTGTTCAACGCTTCAGTTGTTGAAGTACTTCAGTACTCCGTACTAGTTTTTGAAAAGCCAAATACCAGTATTTTTCAAATACTTGTCGCAAGTACAAAGTATTTTATACTAAAGTATTTGAGAAACCGTTCCAAGTACTGGACCAGTACTTTTATCGAAGTATTTTAGAGTACTTTCAAGCTCCTGATTATTTCTTTAATCGATCACCAAAAGAAATATTTTAGATCAGAAAATGTGAAACTTTACTTCGCACGCTGGCTCAATCGTCGTCAACAACAATTTGACTTACAGTTTTTTGTTTGATCAAAAAAACACTTTTTTTCTGATGAAATGCATCCTACAATTTTGTATAAACATGAAGTTAAAGTCAATAAGCTAGAAAGTACTAGTCAAGTACTTCAAGTGCTATGGCATTTAATATTTGTATACAAATATTGGGACCTACTTGCATTTTTCGAAGAACCAGTATCTGGCGACTTAAGTACCAGTACCTAGTACTTGAACTTGAGAGGGCTGAAGTCCTGAAATACTTAAGTACCTTACAGATTTGATTCACAAAGACCCAATTTACAAGTAGTTAAATCATTTATTCAACCCATCTTAATCTTAAATAATATTTGAGTAAGTACTCACCAATGGATTCTCCTGGACATGCTTTGCAACATTTGCCTGGTAGTAGAATTGGGTCATCACAATTTGCCGGTGGACATTCATTTTTAATATTTCGGCATTGTACTCGAGCGACAATCCGGCGCTTCTTTGGAACCTGCAAAAAAAAATAAAAACATAAAGTATATAAATTATTTATCTATGCAGGTATAAATTTATATTATTTAGACAAAAAAAATGCGAAATGATTTTTTTTTTTTTTAACTTTATTTTTTTATAGCTGTTGATTTTTTATCATGCCTAATTCTTATAAAATATTCAAAATCACGACAAGAAGTATAAGCTACTATAATGTTAATGTATGTATATAGGTAGCAAACTCGCAGACATAGCATTTAAATTTTGTTATTTTTATTTTCTATACGCTCGTTAATTAATGGTTATTTTTTTTTTTTTTTTTTTTTAACACGAGTTACCGGCGCGGTGGCGGCGCCAGTGTAATCATATCATTCATCGTAGGTTTGATATTTCAATATTGCGCGCCTTTGAGAGTAAATTTTTGTGCTGGTTATTTTTGTATTTTTTTTTTGTCAATTTTGTCTAAAAGTCGTCAGACGTGACGATGAATGAATGATCAGTTTCATTTAGATACATACATATTTTTGTATAAATATTTATTTGAACGAACAAGTTTTATGACGTTAGTTGTGATATTGTGATATTATGGCCCACACGACGACGAACGATATCAATTTGTCTAAAATGCGAATATTTATAAAATAATACATATCTATGAATAGCTATTGGTATGTACATAAATAGGTATGTTGAACATGTTTATAGATTTCGACTATTTTTTTTTTTTGTTCAATAAACATACGGGCATACATTTATGTGGAACATTTAGATATGTGTTTTTATCGTTTCAATAGCAAATAGATTATTATTAGTTTTTTTTTTTAAGTTTTTGTTTTTAAATGGGGAAGTGAATTTGATCAGGTGTGTAGGAGGAAGGCTGTTGTAAAGTATTTTGGCTAAAGTTAAATTATATTCAAAATCAACTGGTAAAGAAATAACACCTAAAGTTGAATGGTGTTAAATGTTATGTCTCAATTAAATTGCATTTTTGTATTTCCTCCCACTCTATCGCAAAATTATAGTCAGTTCAAACAGAGCCAAGGCGGACATTTGGCAAATGTAGTATTTCATTATTAAATATGACAACTTGTCATAAAAAGTTGCGTTTTCTATTGATTTCAAATTGAACTTTTTGTTGGATGACCCTATACAAATATTTTTTTATCACAGCAAAGAGCTGGTCAAAGTAAGCACCTTTGTTCAAGGTAAGAACGCACGGGGCCTTTATAATTCATAATCATATACCAAATTATTGCGCCGAGATTATTCACAACACGATTACAATATTCAATCAACAAAAGAAAACTCAAAAATGGCAAACAGATGACAGTATTTATTATTTAGTATTTTTTCTTAGTACCTATACTCCTTGATAGGTATTTATCGAGAATCACATAAAATGTGTTAGTATATGAAGTGATAAAGTTTAATATTACTAAGAAAAACTCAAATAATGTTTTGTTTTTTTTTTATCAATAATAATAAATTTACTAAGTAGGTATTTGATTGTTCTTAGTAATTTTAATCTTTATCACCTTATGTCAACACTGTGAATTATTCACGATTTCATAAATTGAAAATTGAAAACCAGTGATAGATATGTACAGCAGGTCTGTTTCCGTACCTATTGTATCTAGTTTTTGTGATAGTGCGTTTATAAGATTTTCTGACGAAACCCGTTTTTCCACAGAAGAGAGCCCTTAAAAAGTGCCAACCTAATATGATTTCCTGCCCAAAAAAAGTAAAAGAATAAAAGCAAAACATCGCCACGCGTTGACTTCTCTCTAACGTCAAAGTGACTGCATCAAAATTGTGTTCTGTCTTGTGGGGTGATTGTCAACGCAGAATAGAATCCGTGAGTTGACGGCTCTGAGTTGGATCAATGCGTTGATTAATCCATCGACAACGCAGCTAATCAGTAGTTTGACAGTCTATTGCTTGACAGATAGGCAACTTAAACACATTTTTTTTAATCTGGCAAGGTGATTGCTAAAGGATTTATACCAAAGATTGTCAATTTTCAAGAAGCTAATCTTTCTAAGTTTCAATCTCCAAACCCATTCGTGTCGAAGAATATATGTCAATTGCAACAAAAACAAGACCGTGTGCTGAATGACGAATTGATTCTATGTGTGCGTGTTTCACTGATACTTTCCAAATCTGATCAATCCAGCTGTTAGTTTCAGCTTGTAGGCAAATCAAATTGACAGCTGAAGATTGCTATCTTTTTTGATAATCTCTGATTTATACCGCATTAACACGATCTGATTTATACCGCATTTACACGATTGACAAACTGTCCTTAATTTTGTTGACTAAACTGACAAAATAAAAAAAAAGTAATTTGTATCAAAAATGCAATTGCAAGACTTTCTTTAAATAAACTGAAGTCGATTTTACGTTTCCTAAAACGGCCACATCTACACATAGGTAAAATATTGGTATTGTGATCATCTGTAATTTGTACACTGTCATGGTGTTCAAAATGCCATTGACCCTTATTTACATGACGTCATTTAAATGGCAATTGATGATGTGATCGTCAACTTTTCCTAATTTTCACAATTTTTTTTTTTTTTTCATAGTCATAGACAAAAAAAAAATGTAACGAAACTTGGAAAACTTTTCAAGTTACCAAACGTTCATGAGGCACGAAGTAAGGTACAGTATAATTAGTGTTGAGCTGTCATACAATTGCGGTGCATTTAAAGCAGCTAAATTTAGCACCTACACTGACTTTTAATTTTCACCTGTCAGCTGGCCAATCAAAATTTCGAAAAATACAAAATTAACTAAAATTGATCTGTCGAACGAGCCCATTTGAAATATACGTTAAAAAAAAGAGTGTAATTGGCTGCGCTCTTTTTATTCTGAGCTTTTGACGGTGCTCACATTGATCTGAAAAACTGGATTTTTTTGACGTTTCAGTGTTCACATCACCCTTCAATGAATGAGTGGATGCAAGATGTGAATACTGAAAATTAAAAAAAAACTGTTTTCCATTCCGATATGGTGAACACCTTCCATGGGGCGTACTTCAAAGTACATAGCTCTGATTTAAAAGAAAAAGCTAAAAAAAACAGTTTTGAGCTTAAATAGAAAAACAACTTCAGTAGTCATATCTCACTTCACTGAAATAGTGGGAGCAAGATGTGATTAATGAAAAGTCAACAAAAAATCCTGTTTTTTCAGTCCGAAACCATTTGCAAAAGTGTCATTCACTACAATCAGGGCCGTGTCTAGGGGTGGGGCAAAAGTCCTAAACGCCTTGCCGTACCGCAAATGGCACGACACGTTCCCGTGAAAGGCTGAAAATGCTGAATTGAGCATCAAAATATGAAGAACAAAAGTGCAAATTTGTTTAAAAATGTCAAAAATGATACCTATTTTCAAGTCACCTAGGCACCTGTACTCAATAAGTCTAAAGGTACTAAGTTTATCTGTTTTCATAACTTAACACATTTTATAATTTGTAAAACAGTACTTTTTTTGGGGACTTAATCTTAATTGAACATTTGATGTGTTGACAGGATATTACCAAATAAAAAAAGTTCAAATTAAAATGTCGGCAAATTTTCTTTAAGACTTCAATTCAATTAAATAAATACAAAAAAAAAAAACTTGCTTTAAATGTGGCCACGAGAAAACTATACAATTAAGTCATTTTGACTTTATCCAATTAGAAAAGGTCGATGAGTAACGCATCATAATTCAAAAGATTCACAATCTAGATTATAAATTGAAATGTGACACGCATATTAAACAATACATACATATATATAATTTCAACTCTCTGGCCACCACATCACCAGAGCCAATGAAACGTATACAAGTTTATGCTTCATAATTGATAGTTTTGCCGACGAAATAATAATATACTTAAATGTGCCATCTGTGTTTGTTTTTTTTTTTTGCAACAAAAAGAATGCCAAATTAAATAAGCAATGAAAAATTTTGCTTATAAATATCTACTATTTAAAATTTATGTGGCCATATTTATAGTAGTAATAAAATAAATTCCTTGCAGTTCTAATGATACTTTAAAATTTGCAAAGAAGTGATTTATTAGTTGAAATTTTAAGAACTATGTGCGTTGGAGTGAATCTTAATTTAAATTTGAATTCCGTATCCCCAAAAATAGTAACAACAAAATCCTTTCAGTATAATTGAGATTCAAGGTGAACGCTTAGGTATAATATAAAATTAGGAGCGGTACGATTGATCCCAAACAAAAATTGACAATTTTATAACTAATAAATACCATCGAGAGAAATTACGCATTTCCAAAATATCGGATTCTTGCGTCATCAAAATTTTACATTTTAAACTATCTGTTTCAATGCTAAAATTGTCACTCTCGAAAACACAAATAACTATCGCAAACGATAAAATGTCTTTCATTAGGCGTTTTCCTTTGGAGTTTGCGAAGTACTTGCAAGTACTTTGCCAGCTTTTTTCAATGGAACACATCAAACTGCTTTCCCATGTAAAATGTATCTACTCGCCATGAAAGCATGTGCAGTTGATAATACTAGATTAGGGTTTTCATCTACTCACAAGTACTTTGCCACCTCCAAAGGAAAACGGCTATTGTCAAATGTTCGTATTCTATCGCGGAGCGACGCCGCAAGATCATTAATCCCAATGCTAGAAGTCCACAATTCGCTTTTGATACTTTCGAATGAGTTATAAGTCAGAAAACCAATGAATGTGAACTCGTGACTCCGTGGATCAAAATTCACAACGAAGTGGATTTTAGTTTCCTAATATTATTAACAAAGTGGGTCATAAGTCCACAATTTTGTTTAAGAATTTTATTGCCTACATATGTATTATGATAGGGAAACTTTTTTGAAATAAAAATAAAATTATAATATATTTGATGGTGCTACAGTTCGTGGACGTAGTAACTTATAACTCTCAATCATTTATGCGTGTTTGTAGTAAGGTAGTAAGGTATGAAATCTGGCAAGTTAAAATCTTGCATTCGCAATCTCGCATTTGAGTTCAAATAATTTTGTAAATCAAAGGCTCTTAAATTTAAATCTCGTTTGAGATCTGAAATTTGCGAGATTTTCATTAAAAACAAATGTTGCAAAGAAATTAATTTTTGCGAGATTTAATTTCTTCTGCAAAATAAATTGAGTGTCTTGCCTTACTACTTTGGGGTCATATCATGGTTGAACCAAAAAAAGAACGTAGAAATCGTAAACAAGTTGGAAAACAATAAAAGTCCAAGGAAAAGTTTTTTGTTTTCGAATCTCTTTATTTTGTTCGCAGAGTTTTAATTTTTCAGTGCGAAACTGACGGAGCAATGTAGAACTTAAATTTGCGAAATTAAGATCTTTAATTGTAAGATTTCGGTTGATATTTGTGAGAAATGGAAGATTGCTTAAAGCAGATTTCGTAATAAAGATTTTTGAGAGATTTCGTTTTTCAAGATTTAAACAAAAATTAATGCAAGATTTCTTTGTTCGAGATTTTTTTTTTTGCTAGATTTCGTGCCGTTCAACTTCGCAAGAGGCACTACCGCTAAAAAAATATATATGGAATAGCAGGGGCTGGAAATCGATTGTGAAATCTTTGGCATGTCAGTCAAATGCCCTTACCATTTTGCCACACACTTTAAAGAATGTATAGTTATATAGGCAGTACTGTAAATTTAAGTTTTGGAATTTGTTGAAATTAATCTGATTTTTGAACAAAAAAATTACAAACAAAAGCTAAGCCAATAATTTTTTTAATATCCGCGATTTATTTAAAAAAAATTATAAGTTTTCATAATCTTTAAAAATTCAAAATCTATTAATATGCATAAAAATTCAAATTTTGTTTTTAAAAATTTTGATCAAATTTAATAGTATTTTTTGAAAATACAAATATTGTTATTGTTATCTTAAATAATTTGATATAATTTAAAACATTCTGTTAATGACTTTTGGCGCCTTATATCGTTTTTCTTTTTAAGTTAGTTTTAGAATAAAAATATAAAGACAAATATTTTGAAATAAAATAAATCAAAATAAAATAACTTTAATAATTGGTAATAATTAAAAATTGTAATCGGGGTGAATTTTGCGATATACTGGTTTTTATATTTGCATGATTTCGAAAAAAAGCGATATTTTTACTAATGAGATATTTCAAAGGTCGTGATTTTCTTAACGAGATTTTGGAATACGGCCAAATTGTAGCTAGTCCTAGAAAAGTAAGTTTATTTTTTTAAAACTCGAAAAAGAGTCACTTCTATTAATTTGCCGAGCTCATTTTGGAACTTAATTAACGTACTATTTATTGAAATGAGCTTCATATAAAATGCGCACATTTGTGAATTTCTAAAACAAAAAAAAAAAAAAAAAACAGGTGGCGTTTGGTGACCATTAGCTTGTTTGCTTTTTATATCTCATTTTTGAATTATGTATATTGTCCACTCCCACTGAAAGCACAAATAAACTAATAAATTATATTTTTTCATAAAATTGAAAACATAAAAAGCAAAAATTTGAACATTTGAATTGAAATAGATTTGAAAATATTTTTATTAATTTTCTATTCTCTCCAGTTTGTATTAGTCATTGTTTTCAGATTTCATATTTTGATATTTTGAATTTTTTTTTTACTATTTATTTTGGCACGCTTAGATATTATTAGCATCAATTTTATGAAATAATATTTCTGACTATTTTATTATGGCGTATAAGCTACTTGGGCTTAAGGATTACGAGCTGTCACTTCAAAAGTCAAATTTAAATCCAAGTTTCAAATAAATATAAATTATTACTCAGTTGATTCGTCAAAAAAAAAAATCATTTCAACACGCAGTATTCTTTCAATGCAAATGGCGTTTTTTTTTTGCTTTCTAATTTATTATGTCTGCGAATTCTTTTTTTTAATTTTATGATAATTTGTATGTACACATATAAAATTTATGAATTTCATTTCATCATTTTTGTATGGGTTTGCTGTTTTTTTTTATTAATTCTTATTAAAAGAAAATAGAAGACGCCAACCATTTAATAAATAACACGAAGGGTAATAAAAAGATATATTTAAAAAAATATAAAAATGAAAATAATTTTTTTTACTACTTACCGCTACGCATTCGCATTTTATGCAGTACATAACTCCAAAGGGTGGTCCTAAATCGGCCCACCAAGTTGAACCAAGTTCATGTAATGTTTTTCCAAATTGACATTCAGCTGTAAATACAAAAAAAAAATTATGCAAATGTTTTATAAAATGTAGACAACTTAAAGTATCAAATTTTGTTATTAATGAATTTTTGGTAGCACATCATATTCTTGTTAAATATTAAGATCATTAAGTAGACTATTATGAATTTATGATCTGAATTGAAAAATGTGTGTTGAACACTTTAAAACGCAATTTTTTATAAATAACATTTGACCGACAGTGTTGTTGAGTATATTTATAAATAAGACCATGAGAAAAAAAGAAAAAAAAAAGTTAAGTAAAAAAAATTTTGAATAGAATGAAATTAAAGTTATTTGATGTTAATTAACTTTTATTTAGCTAATTCATCTCATCAAAGGTAGGTGGATTATCGAGTAATTAAGCTTTGGCTCAATGTACACCTAAATACAAATACGAACAGACAAACACATCAGAGGATGCAAAAAATCACCTTTCTTTGAAATTCTCCACTATCGTAATTTATGTAGTTTTGATCAAAACCCGGTAAGTTCAATTTTTCATTGAACTACCTGCCCTCTATGGAAGAAGTGAGAAAATAATTTGAGCCACTTTGTGTTTTTTTATGACCTGAAATCATCTTGGTTTCTCCTCCTGCTCTATCAAAATATGACAAATGTTTGAAACTTCAGAACTTTAAACTGGTTTAAGTAGGTGGATATAGCTTGGTACATACTTCCTCGTAAAGTCAAAAATCGCCAGAGGAGAAAGTGATTTTTGACATTTCTCACTGGAACGTTTGACATTTAAAGCCACAATGCCTCAAATGACTAGTAATGGAACTGTCAATTGTTCACCAAGAGTTCCTGTACATTTTGTATGAGAATTGATCGTGAACGAAAACTCTCCACACAGCATCACGAGTACGTTAACGGGTGAATAAAAATGCAAATTTTGTATGGATTCACGACATGATTCACAAGTATGTACACTAGGCTTATGCAGGTACCTTTTTAAAAATTTTTTAAAGTGGTAAGGTACTTGTCAATTTTAATAAGACAAGGATCAGTTTTGCGATAAAAGTAAAATAATACACAAGTAATTTGGTCATTGAACTTCACTACTTACATCACCATCACACTACTTGTGTGATCAATATTCTAATAATATTATTTATCAGTTTTCATGTTGTAATTCAAGAGCGCACACAACAAAAAAAACTTTTATTACACTTAAAAATAGGTGGCGCCAGTAAATCAATTCAATTGTTTGATAAAAACAAAAAACAAGTTAAAAGAACAATCATTTCAATTGACTACACTTTAACGATATATTGAACATTGAACAATTGATGGATTTGAAGAAATAAAAAAAAAAACGACAACAACAAAATAAAACAAAACAATCGAAAATTGTATCATTTTTAATTGAATTATCTACAGTGACGGCCTGGAGATACATTTGTATTTATTTCCTTTTTTTTTTAAATTTATTTTGATCGATATGCATTGAAGCAGAAAATTTATTGTACTTATAAGTCTTTATAATACACCGCGCAATGCTTAAATCGCAGTATTGTGTTCGTATAAAATGAATATCAGAAGAATAAAATACAAAAACAACGTATACAGTATAGATAATAAGAGATATTTTTGTTTTCTATAATAAGTTAAAATTTATTGACTGTAAATTTTCATTTAATTACGATCAAACCATAATATTTGTAAATATTTCTAAACTATTCAACTATGATATCGAATAGCTTCTGAAATTTATTATATGAAGTAATGATCTCATAGTAAAAAAAAATGTATATTTTAATGAAGTATTTATTGGTTTTGTTTTTTAATTTTATTATAATTTAAAGAATTTTTCGGAGCAAAGCTTCTTGAATATTAATAATTAATGTCCCATGAATGCAAAATCACAAAATACTTAATATGATATAACAATGACTACACGACAAGACCTCATTAGTATAGGTACTTTCAACTCATATTGAATATTAATTTAATAATTGATTTATTTTCATTAAACTGTGCCAAATTTTCAAAACAGAACTACCGAAAAAGCCAAATGGTTAATTTTAATAGATAATTTGGAGAAGTCTCCACTTCTTTTTTTCGCATAGATCGTCAAAATTTTGTTTTTTTTTACAGCTTGACTTTCCTTTTTATTTCTATTTACGATTGTTGAAACTGTCCATGAATTATTTCTCTGCTGTGTTCTTTTTAGTTAATTTGCAGAAAACTTCACGTTACCAAACACACCTATTAAAGCGTTTAAATTATAAAATATACAATCATTGGTCGCATTCAGCCGGTAAAGCGATAGGGTATCCATTATCAAAAAAAAAAAAATCAGATACGTTGAGTTGTTTTTGAATCAGCTGTTTTTTAACAAGAAATTACAATAACACGAACAACTTCGGATCGCTAAAGATACGCAGCCGAACGTGTCCATTTCTTACTGGAATTTAGACTATGACAGATAAATTTCAAGTAGATTTCGTTATTGATGAATTTGAATTACCATTAAGACAATGAATCAAACCCTCCTTAAATTTCAAGAAAAATACATATATCCAGAGTTCAGAATTGCCTAAAAACCAACTAGATAGATAGATAGATATTTATTTCGTGATAATTTTGTATACAAAGCCTATGACTGCACGTTTTACATTCAGAGATTTGAAAGTTATTTTCATACAACTAAGACATTATCTTTGATTTAGTGAAAAATTTTATAGTTACAAGTTTTATTTAAAGGAAAATACGAAAAAAAACCTTTATTAGACTGAAAAAAAAATAAAATAAAAAAGGAATAATTGTTGAGAACTTTTTTGAAAATAAAATCATTTTGAAATCTATCCCAGCTTTGAGCATGCTTGACATATTGCTGAATGGAGCGCTCACAATATCAAAATCAAATCAAGAGATCTGTTTCTTTTTTGGTTCAGAGCACTCAGAGCGTCCAACTTCTGTTTCTTTTTTGAATCGGAGCTTGCTCGGAGTACGCTCTATATAAGCTCAGAATAAAAAAGACCGAGCGAATGGAGTAAATAGCTGAGCGCAGCCAACTTCACTATTTTTTTCACTAATTTCACATAGGGGCGTTCAACGATTCAATTTCAGTTCACATTTTTTAATTTTTGGAGTTTTTAAATTAGCAACTATCAGATAAAATATAAAAGACAGTTTTTAGTTATGGTGCGTTGAACACATCGCTTTCGTATGACAATTCAGTGCTCAGAAATGTGTTTCAAAATTATATCGGAGACCTCTGGTCATACTCTGCTTAAAGCTAACTCCAATTGCTCCACCAAATCTGATAGATTTCCACCAATTCTTAGAATAGAGAAAATAGAAAGAAGGGATTTTATATTTGTCAGTACACTGTAAACAGATTGTGGTCCTTTTTATGTTTTACTGAAAAAAGTGAATTATGTGTAATTGTGTTCTAGGACTTTGACTGATTGCAATAGATATTTTTTTAAGAGTTCCTATGAGCACTTAAATTCGTTTGAAATGTCAGACAGAATCTAGAATATGTGTATAGTGTGAACGATTCAAGTACATTTTGAAATCTTATTGCTAAGAATCTTTGTGGGGTAAAAAGATTCAAAATATCACGGGGTAGATCCAACTACCGCCGAGTTTTATCCGAGTTTTATCCGAGGACTTATCTGGATCTTTTTCAATTATTCAAAAGTTACTTTTCACTCTGATGGCCTAGAGGCTATTTTCTATTGTGAATCATTTGAGGCAACAGTCACATGAAAAATAAACAAACGTAACGTAAGCCAAAAAGAAACGGGTATATAAAACTCCTGTCACTAAGATCCTGTCTGCGGCTTATGCAAAAACAAAAAGAAACTAATGTTAATATGAAGTTATTAGCAGTTATACAACTTGCCCCGTTTACCCCTAACAATGTAAAGAAAATTTTAAATTTCCAAGGACTTATCATAACAATTATAAATGTCAAAAATATATTCAAAATTAATAATACATTATAATTCACAATAATCATAAATAATAATCATCGAAACACCCTTTATGTGTGTTTATGTAGATTCGAAACAAAAATATAATCTAAAAACCACCTTTTGACTTCAATCACTCAATCCATCATCCTAACACGTAAACCGTGCGCTGCTTTGATAAGTCATGTAGCTAATATATATATATGTAGATAGATATATGTATAATAAAATAGTAAGCACGGTCGGTGACCTGAATAACTCTAAAGATTATTTATATAATTTTTTGTTTTGTTTTAATTAGCAAGTACCTACTCTTTGTCTATCTACAATATTCAAAACAAAAACAAAAAACAAACTCTCTCCTCTATGAGTAAAAACAAATAAAATGCAACAAAATGTGGGTGTGAAAAAAATAATAATAATAATCTCTGGCGCCATTCATATAGTACAAAATGTTTCGCAATATAATATACATATAAACCTATATTCGTGTTTATAATAGGAGGTAATCAAAATCAAAACGAAATGCAAAGAACTCAAAACATTCTTTTCATTCACGTCGAAATGAAATCAATTCACAATGAGCGTGGCCTATACGTACAAATATCTACGTATCAATTGAATTTATTCACGTTTGATGTTTTGATGGGAAATGAGGTATTTTACTTCCCACCTCATCCATTAAAAACTAATTGAAAAATCAGTTTGTATTTTTATTAAGTTTTTCTTGCTAGTAGTTTTGCTTGTTAAAAAGAGACTTGACTTGTGATTGTGACTATATATAATATATAATATTCTTTGCCCCTGCATCTGCGTGTGCTGTTCTCACCACCAACCATCATACCGTCCGTCACCGCTATACTGATAGTTGGCTAGCTGGCTGGCTGGTGCCAATGAAGCGCCGAACGTACTTCACAAATTCAAATACGTCGCTCACTGTGCTCTTAATTGAGTACAACAATTGTGAACATTCAATGGATTTGTTTATTTTAATTATTTCAATTGTCAAATATTTGGAACGTTTAAATGAAAAGTGCATCCACATTTGGGCACACCTTATTAGGCTAGGCCGCGAACGCAAACTGTCGCGCACCGTTGCAATCTATTGCCGCTTTTAAATGAAGCCAAATACAGGTAGGTACCATACAGGTGTAATAGTATCATTCGGCTTTATTTAAGATTCCTTTAAAGGCTCAAAAGCTTTTCCTTCGTTAAAGAAACATTAAAAATCAAAAGAAACAAAAAAAAATTAATTAAGATGCTATCAGAAAGTTGGCATAAACACAAGTTTGTATATTCGCGATAAACAAATAAACTTCTGGCGCCATTAAAGCACGCAGACACGTATAATATAACTTGTAGGTACTTTTCTTTTTTTTTTGCTGAATATTTGGTGCCCCTTTATTTTACACTTGACAGTTGGAATTTTGATCATGAAGACATGTAGATTAATTCTTTCTATAGAAAAACGAAAAACACAAAAATCATTTATGGATATTGTTTACATTACCATTTTTGACTGAGTTGGTAATCAGTAAGGCTGTGTGATGTTTTTTTTTTTATTATTTTACTCTAACTGTCAAGTAAGTTGTTATATCCGATTTAAGTGGGCCTAGTGTTTCTCAAGCTTGATTTTAATTAAATGACCAATTAATTGGCAATTTTTTGCTCTCCTTTTTCTATTGCTAATCTTATATGACGGATATACGAGTATACGCCGATGTCAACATTTTAAGGTAGTGAGTTTTGTGTGCGACATGACATGTGGCGCCAGTAGTAGCAGCAATAGCAACTTGCCTATGTTTTTTTTCTATTTTTTTTTTATGTTGTGCTAGTTTGTTTTGTTTTCCTTGGAAAGTCTTACACAGATAAATTTTATTTTTATTTGGATTTTTCTATTTTTAATTTGGATAGGCCTTGTGGGCTTGTTTAACTAGTTACAAAACCGGATATATGGTAGTGCTATTTTTTTCGCACTTTGGATAATAGTGTTCCAATGATTATTTCCATAAAATGCACCTATAAAATATTTCTATTTATAGAAATCTACAATATTCAAATATTTAACGGAATTAAATAGTCTTATCAAATTGATAAAAATTGGCAGTTTTGGGCAGGTGAATGAACAAGCTTAGTAGGTTAATTCGTGTAGTAGTTTAAAACTGTCAATTTCTACCAATTTTAGTCCAAAGTCGCTTATGAATTTCATGTGAAAATTAAAATTATATAATCAGTAAGTAGCTATGGACAAGTATATGAACAACCCTAATATAAACTAAACCCACATTCACACGAGGAAATAATTTACAAGTTACATGTCTGCCAACATACAAATCTCCTCATGTGAACAGGGTTTAAAACAACTTTGTTCGACTGAGTCCAGTGACATAATAAGTGTGTTTCTTTATTCATTCCTGATAAGACATAAAAAAGATAGAAAAAAATAATATCCAAAATGAAATCAAAATAGAAACAAAAATAAATGACATTCAATTGCTCGGTGATGTATCAGAACAATAATAATTGAATAAACATATATTTTTGTTTTACGTAATTACTTATTCCTAAAGTGCAAAATAGGTGAAAATTTCCATTTAATGAATACCGCTCGTGGGTTCGGAGTTATTTTCGTGTTTTAATTTTTTTTGTGGCTTTTAAATATATGACACCAATATACCTACATGATGTGTCATAAATAGAAAAGGAGAAGTACATCTCTCAAAGATAAAAAAAATAATACGACTAGGTATGAAGGTATGTAAATTGCTTTGAACGGGCCCAAAATATGTAATATGTTTTTTCCGGAAACTCCGAGTGAATAAAAAAAACACAACTAAATTATGCGGGTCTGGTAATGTGAAATTTTAACCAAGTTTCGCAAAACTTCAGTTTTCTTCTAATATGAGTTCTGAAAAAAGAAAAAGAATACATTTCAAGTAACCGAACACACCCATTGAAAAGCAAATACTGCACAATTCACAATGCTGCATTATGGGTCGCTTTGACTGTCATAAAAGTTTCAAACAACTTATTTATTAATATTCACAATAATGTTATATTTTTCATTTGGTTTCAGAATGACAGTTCTTGTTATTGAAAAGAGAACAAAATGAAAAAACGTTTCTGTCACAATCGAAACAAGAGAAGTGTTCACACGTATCAAATTGTTCATCCGTATTACCAATCGAAAAGGCCAATAGGTACTGGAAAATTTTTGTTATAAATAAGAAAAATATCTTTTATTTTATGCGCAATGCCTAACAGAAAAAAGTATCCGATTGGCTTTCATGAAACCGCCATTGAAGACACATCACTTAACAATAAGGATAACATTTTGTATGCTCAAAGCTTTTGTCACGTGGACATCGCTACGTAATATATAAGTTAGTATTGCCTCCTTTCAATGTTAAACATAAGAACAGCAGTAGAAGGTACGCCGCAAATGACAGCCAACTTGTAATGCGGTTTAACGCCATCAGCCGGAAATAAATAAAAGAATTGGCAGAACACAAAAAACTAAAAAAAAAAACAAAATCTTATAACGCATCATCACATACAAATCCGTACAAATATATGCATTGCCATTGCATATACATATGTCTGTCTTGGGTAAGTATGTATTCATACAACATACATATATGAAGAGAAAAAGGAACATACCTACATGAGGTTCGTACTATACAAAAATTTGTCGGAAAAACAACGTGAGGAAACACTCGTATTATTTGTTCCCTCAAAGAGAAACTGCCAACTACAATATATGCAGCCGTTTATTATCAAAGGGAACACACCTCTTCGAATGAGAATTTCGATAAATATCTTCTTTTTGCTTTTCCTTTGTTTGTGCGGGATTGTATGTCCGTTCGTGTCCGTACCAGAGTTACCAAATTCATGTGCTGTACTTACATCAAAATCATCATATCAATAAAACATCAAAATAATTTTGACATGATATTTTAAGTTCCTATTAGTTAAGACCACGTTTTTGGCTGTGAGATCAACCTAGTTTTGGAGTTCAAACCCAGTTAACTCCTGGAACGTGCGTGATCTTCAATCAATCTAAATTTCGGGTAATTTAAAAAAAAAATTGAATACACTCTGAAATAACTTGACGAACATGAACGCATTTCTGATAGAAAGGTGTACTTACTTAACGAACCAATATTTTTGACAAACGCCTGTCAAAAATATGTCGAAATCGAAGAGCGATATTGCAGAATCCATCGAAATCGAAGTGCAACTCTATGCAGAGGACGATTTCCATAGTGCTTAAAGTTAGGTTTCATTATAAAATTTGTCTACGGTAACTCTGGTTCATAGCAACTACCTTTCTTGGCGTCCGACGTTCGTATTATACGCCTGCTTTCGGTGTTATTTTTCGCACTCTTTGTTTATCGTTTGCTGATGCCTTTTTGGCTGGTTTTAAGGTAATACTGCGCTGTTTTTCATATACAAATATACATACATTACATACATACATATGCATACATTTTTGTTTCCTCTTTCATTTTTCTTGAAATCACAATGATGGGATGTTTCTTGAGTTGTAATCTGACACTTTCAATTAATATTCAATAGATATATCCGTTTCTTCCAAACTACATAAGTTAATCCAATAGTATTAACCAGCCTCCAGATTTCCTTAACTGTCACCTTAATGTCACGTTGGCATTTGGATTAATTGTTATGTATGTCATACAACCAAAGAAAAATTCATATTCAGTGTGTCTAGACATAAAGTAAGTACGTATTCTAAAAAAGAAGGCACCCTATGCTCTGAAAGCCACCCACAGATTTTAATAGATCGCAGTGGTCTTTAAAGAATTTATCTTAATTGGCTTTATTGTGAATGCATCACAATGCGAAAATAAACCCGCTGAAATTATTGCAGCCGTTTGTAGTTGGATGATCGTTATCGTATTGGCAGACCTACGAGTATGTATATTTTCATCAAAACTGGGGGGATTTGATCTAAGTAGGCTACAAGACAAAGTTCTGTTTCTATCATCTTTAGGTATATTTTTTGCAAAATAAAAATGAATCTTATGAACAATTATTATTTATCAGAGAAAATAAAGGATTTTTATTTTTTGCATTTCCATTCTGACTGCGCGCTGCTGCCGTCTTCTTCGGCATCATCAACATCATTTTTTGAATTTGCCGCACGTCGTCGTCGGTCGTCGTTGTTGTTGTCGTCGCTGTCGTTTCGTATTAAAATGTGCGCGCCACAAAAATAGAGTAAGTTACGGGCGCAAATATCCGTCCTGGCTGTCTGGCCAACCGTACATAATGTTAAAAATTACACATTTATAAGTGCAATGCACTCCCCATTCTGGTGAACGTGCAACGTATTCTAGGTTATTTTTGTGGCATATACTGCGCTTACACTATACTGTTGTATCCACGAAATATACAACATCTAAATAGAATTTTGAACAAAAATAAAAATATTGTCGCCTCAATAATATTAATGGGGTAACATCTATAAATGAGCGTAGGGAAAGATGTTTGTTTTATTATATTTTTTTTGTCAAAGTTTGTAGCATTTCTGTCATATTGTCTGGAATGCATTGCGCGTCTGACAAAGAAACAAAAATACATAGCGGTAAGTTATGTGTTTATAGAAAAGGACAAGTTCTTTTTTGAGACGTTCCAAGTAAAATTGAGTAATACCTACTGCATGACAATTAAGTGTCTCAAGTTTATTTAAAAATCTACTTCTAAAATATGTATAAAAGTTATAGGAGAGTTGCTATAAAACACACAAACTAAATAGTTACATTGGTTGCGTTCGGCTGGTAAAGCGAAAGGCTATCCATAATCCACAAAATTCTCAGATACGTTGAGTTGTTTTTGCATCAGCTGTTTCTTAACAAGGGATTACAACAACACAAACAAATCCGGATCGCTAAAGATACGTTGCCGAATGCGCCCATTAACAAAGAAGCATACTGTCTTGTTAAACCATAAAATCCATGATGCACATGTACTCTTAAAAATTGCATTCACAATAACAAATTGATATAATGGCCGAATTCAAAGTAAGTTCGATAAGTATTAAGTCAACTTTCTATTTCGTGGGTATTTATTGGACCACTATCAAAAAATTTATTGGCTATCCGACTTTTTTGAAAAGTTCGTTAATTAATGCCTAAACTTGCACGAAGTGCCGACATGATTACTGCTGTTAAATGCTACCCTTCTACCAAAGCCAAATCTTAGTTTTCTTAAGACTGCGATTAAATAGATGAATGTACCTAGTGGTTGTAGTATCCAACAGAATTTACACGCTGATTAACTTTGACAGCACTTGTCAAAACGATAGACATGTTCAGGAAAATGAAATCTCAGCCTCGTGCACAGGATTCCTCATCCTCAGCAGTTTTGCCATCAAATGACTGAGGAACAAAATTATGGGATTGGCTTCCTCACTTTTTGACGGATAAAACTTGCTGAGCTCTCCTAGATCTCATTTTTTTAAGCACGCCTGATGTGCCTTAAAAAGATAGAAATTTTCATAGCTGAATATTTTATTTTAAGTGTCAAACGATGAACAAAAGAATTGAATGAATGTGTTCAGAGCGATTCTCGAGTAAACAGTAAGTTCGATTTGTTAAACTCTTAGTGGTATGAAAATGAAATGTTATGCTTCCACCAAAAATGAATGTTATGATATTTTTCCACTGAAGGTTTATATCTCTAAAGATTACATAAATCTTTATGTGGTATGTCTATCGCACACAAAGATTAATATTTAGATATACTTTGACAGTACAGCAAAAAACAAATTTTCCAATGACAGAATTCAGTGCAATATAGATATATGTAGGTAAGTTCGATTTGTAAAACTATTGTTTTTGTGAAGATTTAATAAGATTAGTTTCTTATCTAAGTACTAGATTAATGAAAAATAGTGATGTCTATGTTTTATCTTCGAGATTTGAATAAGATTAAATATAAATTCAATTAAATCTGGGTTAACTGGTGGTTAAGATGTAACAAGATTAATTTCCAATCTAATTAATCAAGAGAATAACAAGATTTAAAAAAGATTATGTGTAGATTCTAGTTAATCGTGGTTAAGTGATTGGTGGCAACGTGTGAATAACTAACTTATTTGGAATACGCCAAGTATTTGTTGTTTCCAGTGGAAATTTGTATATATTGGTAAAGATTAAATACATCTATTCTACCGCAGAAAACGATTAGCATGTAGATGAAGTCTGACATTAGATTTCGACATTATTTCTTATAAACTCTAAATGACATAGAAAGTTTTATTTGTGTTAAAGACAGAAATACAAAACTATGATGAATGCATTCAGCACGATATTGTTATAGGTATGTTCGATCAAAAATCAAAAATGATACATTTGTATGAATGAGTTCAGTGCGATATTCTACTAGGTAAGTTAAATCTAAATTGATCGTGGTTAAGTGGTTTTTGTTCGAAACATAGTTTAAGGCTTGCAAGTTGCCGCAAATGAAGGTGTCATGAAGCAAAACAAACAGTAGGTAGGTCCCATAATAATATTATCTTATGAATAGAAGTTTGGTATTAGGTTTAAGTTAAAACAACAATTCATTGTAATTTAATCATTTACCTATTGTTTGAGCAAAACTTATATAAATAAATTACATAGTATTGTATTCATTAACAAAAAGTTTCCTTCTTTCATTACGTGCAAATACCGATATAGTGTGAACTAACCTAAACAATTGCCATAATTTTGTGTACAATGACTCATTTATCCTAAGTCTGCCGAAATATTTCTGTTTGTTTTCTTATATTTTTTTTTTCCTTCTGACTTAATTTCAGTACATTGGTATTTTAAAATAAACAAAATAAGAAAAAACCTGAACAAGGGAAGAAATAATAATAAAAATTATGAAAATAATCATATACATTCCGTCATGGCCTAGCTTCGGCCAATATCAACAAAAGAATCTGAATTTATTATTATCGTTTGGTTGGTGCGATTTTTTTTTTCTGTAGAGACCCATGTCGAGTAATTCACCTACTTTTCGGCGAACGTTCAAATAGCCAGATGACAGATGATATGACGTTCGAGAGATACTTCAACAAAAATTCGGTGCAGTTAAATATACATCACTTGCATTTAAAATAATAATAAAAAAGAAGCTAAATAAATAAATTGAGGTCGATTAAAAGTTTAAGCGATATACACTTATGTTCAAAAGTAAGCGCTTTCCATTTAGCGTTTCCTTTTTTATAATTTACGTCAGTAGATATATGAATGTAGATACGATACGTATCCACCTATACCTACTTGAAAGATTGACATTTTCAGATAAAAACTATTATTATTTGAATTGTTTATTATTATTATATGGTGCAGTTGGGTTTAAAGTGCGGCATGGTACACCTAAGGCCTCGTCATTTTTGAGATGCAAAGATAAACTAATTTTGAAACTTTTAAATTTCAAACCAATATTTACTGAATTAAATTTGACAGTTAAAAGTGCTGAAATGTCAATCGACCGTCAATTCATATATCATTAATGGCTTTTAAAATTTTTTTTTTACCTCAAACCATCACTTTTGATGAGCAAATATTTACATTAGACTTTCAACAACTTAAGGTTCTCCTTTCTGACCGGGGGTAAACACTGTACGGTGACCATATGGAAGCAAATTATAGAGCGGTAAATATAAAGTTTATATTTTTCTATATGTAACAATTGTGGTGCACAAAACAGCCCAGTGTAGGTATTAATATGATACTACTTTACAGTTTTTAACCTTTTAACCAGTCAACTAGCTGTTGCTCAATTACCAATCATTTTTAAACTAGTATGGTGTTCAACCTAGCTGAATACGACTAAAGCAGACTTTGAGGGAAATATTAAGCAAACATACCTTTTTGACATTTGTTTATAGGTGTGTTTAATAACGTTGAAATTTCTAGAGTTTTTTTTTAAGAAATTTTACAAATTTTATGTATGAAACCATAGAAAAGAAAAACAAGTTTGGAAGCCTGGCAAAAATTTCACGTAACCAAACAGGCGTTAGAAATGTCAAAGTGTCGTAAGGCCTGTTTGGTAACGTGAGATTTTCACAAAGTTTCTAAGCTTCTTTTTTTCTACTATGGTTTCTGACAGCAAATTGGGAAAATTGCAATAAATTTCACGTTACCAAACACACCTAATGAAGCTAAGTTTAAATCAAATAGTTCTCATAGAAAATCAATGTTTTCAAACATACATATGTAAGCCCAAATACTGCATGAATAATATGTTTAATCTAACGAAAATAAAACACAACAAAGCAGAGCAGATGGTCACCTGAATTATAAATATAATAATAAAAATGTTCCTAAAATGAACACTTCATCGTGGCGCTCATTGTCAAAGGGATTTTTTTTTAATGAAATTTTATATTAGCCATCTTAAATTGAATTCATTAAAGTTTAAAAAGGAAATGAAATGCATATCTTTTGATTTATGGTTACCCTATACCTCTATCGTGATATTGAAAACCAACAAGACTTTGTGGCGGCCGTTGCGGTGGTGGCGGGAGTGGTGGCAGCGTCGCGTCGGTCGGTCGCGGCGGTGAAGCGTTACCACACTCTGAGATTATATGAGATAACAATTTGATTTATTTTGGAAACAAATAAGAAATCATCAAATTTATTCTGTCAATGAATAATATCATAAACAAAATAGCGAACACGTGATATTTGTTGAACAAGTCAATTACTCATACTTCTGGCAGACTATATACTAATTTATTGGCTAAGTAGAATAGCAATCGTATATTATTGAAGAAACTGAGCAACAGAAATAGGGGGCTCGGCATTCCGTAAGCAGAACGAGAATTTACTACATTCAGCCATAAGCATGTAGGAGTGGATGTAGAGGTAGATATGTAGGTATATGCAATATTACCTATTATTATCCTTTTCTTCAGGTGATTGGATTTATTTTTGGCCATTGATTGGGACCGGTCGGTCGGTTCGTTGAAACGGCCAACAACTGTAGAGGTACGTTACATGGTTTGTGTTTGTTTTTATCGAAGGAAATGACGAATTGCCCTGAAGAGACCACGACGAACAATCAACTACGAACAAGACGGTAAAAGATTTATAAATGAATTCGAACTGACTTTTGGCATTTTGTGTTCGTTTTATTTAGTTTTTTTTTTTCTATTTATTGCTTCTATACTGCTTTGCTCTGCACATGCTGCAAGGTGTGAAAATTAATGTTGCTTTTTCTATTTTTTACTTCAAATTAATCACGAGATAAGAATAAAAGGTTGTACGAGATAAGAAATTATAGTAGGTATAGGTAGGTTAGGTGGGTAGGTATTTCCTTGTTTGAAATTTAGGTTAATATGCCTATGTATAGAATGATGTTTGAATGTATCTAATCTACCTAACAGTAGCGTATGAATAGTTTGAACATACATTTTGATGGAACTTTTAAAAAAGTTCAATGATATCATAAACTTAACGAAACGTCATTGTGAATCCTTTCATTGATTTAGGCGTGTTCAGAAATACATAAAAAATCTCAGAAAACTAAAGAAATTGTTATCAACTACATAGTATTCACCTAAATAACTGCCAAAGTTTTGATTTATCTAACACATTAGTCAACTTTTAACGTTGAAGGAATTACTTTATTTAGAGTTTTTCAAACAATACCAAATATCTGGGGCTGAATGCGAATGAGATCTTAACTCACTTTGGTACTCAATTAACTTCAAAGTTTTCTTGTAATATCAGACTCACTTCAGCAGTCCTGATATTTTTTCAAGAGTGCACTGTATTTTTATTTATCTACGTCATTCAAAAGATTCATCTCGTGATGGGTAGGTATATATTTCTATACCTGAAGTGAATTACACTACGCTCATGTTTCCAAATGATTGAGACAGAGCTGTCAAATGAAAGAATCCTCTTCTCTTTGCAACTTTTTTTCTCATTAATTTAAAAATTCCATATAATTGATCTGGTTTCCCTGAACTAAAAAAAAGAGATATTATGAGTCTGTATCTTATCAGGAAAACACACCAGTGCATACATTTATGACACTATGGTTATATAGTCTTTTTTAAACACTCAGAGGGATGTTTTTTTTTTAGTATATTCAATTTTGACATCCCATTCATAACTCTTCACCTTAAAATACAATGAGATGATTAATATCTTATAAGAAAAGGTTTTCTTTAGGTTGCGTTTTGTGTGTTTTATTGTTTTCTTTTTTTTTAAATCACTTTGAAGATTGTGAGAAATAGTTTAGAAAATAAATAGATTTGACAGTAGATCATCGATTGAACTGTCAGATTGTTTTTTCAGAGAATATACATGTCTATTAATTGCATATCGTCAGCTTTGAATGGGTAATCACAACTTTTTTTCAAGCAATGAATTCTGTAAGATGATTTGTATGAGCTTGAACTTTGGAGACAGTTTTACTGTACTGTTATCCAGTGCCGTAAAAAATATTCCACTTTAAGAAATGTAAAAAGCAATTATTTCAACAAAATGTTATGTTTCCTTGGTTTGTTTAATTACCAAAAACTGACCATTTTTACCAGTTTAAATTTAAAGTTCTGTCAAAGCTCACATTAATTGAATAAGTTTAGACTTAAGCTGGAAAATGGCAGTTTTTGGGAATTAAACGAACAGACCTATCGGTACGGTGAAAAACTCATAAGTGCCAAACAATAAAACATTAAAAATTGTAGGCTGCGATTAGCTTTTAAGAATTTGAAAAAAGGTATCTATTTATTTGAATGTAGGCAAAGGCGTTTGCAGCATGTCAAGGGGAGGGGTTTGGTGTCTATTGTGTTTTGAGATTGTGTTGTATTGTCGACAGTAATCAACGAATTTTCTTGCTTGCAGTTGCTCCCTATAATTATGAAATGAAATTAAGCGCTCACTGAGCAATTCCTTCAAGTCTCATATAAAATAGTTAGGCATGTTTAGGAAAATGAAATCTTAGAATCCTCCGCAAACTTAGTTTCATGAATAGGATTCCTCAGCAAAATATCTAAGTTTATTGTCAAATTATTGAAAAAAAATATAAGTTTTTGACGGAGCAAAATTAGCTAAGGACTCTGAGATCTAATTTTTCTGAACATGCCTAATTTCTTTGGGTTTGTGAAATTAATGATGTCAGAAACAAATTTTCAAAAAAGGCAACTGTCAAATCATCCAAGATGGCGCAGAAATTCAATAAACAAAATTTCCCAAAACAAAGGCAATAAAATTTATAAAAATTTAAAGAATGCTTGAGGATGGCAACGGAAAATGGCTCCCTATAAGGCTACTTTTTCAGTAGATGCGTTATCTGACAAACAAGATTGATTGACGTATTTAAAACTGTTCGCTAGAAGTGTGTGGCTTTGGAATTCTGTTTAATACATGATTAACACAACTTCCTCTGTCTAGTATCACTTCTGACGAACTCTTTAACAAAGTCAAATTCATTTGAACAGTAGATCGGCTCTAAAAAGTCGCAAGAACTTATTTAATTTTGTTAGTTCTGACGTGTATGTCAGAAAAATTGTTCATCAGAACACGCGTCATCCACTGTAACCGCAGCCCTAAAACTGCCTTAACACTCAGGCCTTATCTTACACAAATCTATTGTAAGTTTCGTTTATTAATGCAATGAAACTTGCTAACTCACAAATTTCAAAAGGAAATGAATCATTTATGTTATTTTATCGTTAGATAATTAGGCACTAAAAGAAAAATTCCAACAGATGTTGCTGAAATCATGGTTAATTCAAAGGAAAATCAACAACTATCTTCATGTTTTTTTTTTGCGAAACTTTAAAGTGTGAACAAAATTTACAAAAATCATACAAAATTAAGAAAAAAACAACAACATTCTTATGCACTTTTGAAGTGTTTTAAATTTATATTTTAAAAATAACATGTCTGGATGAAGAGCAAAAATAAGACTACCGGAACCGCAGCATTACTTCCTTGTAAAAAAAAAAAAAAATAGTACTATCTTGCGTACAGAGAGACATACCTCCTCGTATAATATACATACATAAATTTATGTATATCTATTTATTTTTTAAATGTGCCGTTCCGTCTGCTGAATAAACAAATTCGAGATACACATCTTTTTCATCAAAGAAAA
This sequence comes from Dasysyrphus albostriatus, assembly GCA_946251815.1. Classification (NCBI taxonomy): domain Eukaryota; kingdom Metazoa; phylum Arthropoda; class Insecta; order Diptera; family Syrphidae; genus Dasysyrphus; species Dasysyrphus albostriatus. Next base: position 66,342,592 of record OX276336.1, on the reverse strand, counting down.
AGCGTTCATCTCCTCGTCCCCATCTTTATGTGAGTTTATTTGTTTTTTTTTTTATTCGTCTTTCACATCTTCACATGACTAAATGCTTTGCCAGGGAGTGCGTCATGCAATTTTGCTAAATGTTTTTGTATCTCAAGTTGAAAATAATGTTTTTTTCCGTTCCCCAACTTGCACCTCTCCTCTCTAATTTTTTTTTTTATTTTATATATTTTTTAATTGAAATTCACTATTCTGAGTGAAAAATAAAGCTAACAACAAAAATAAAAAAAAGTAAATAGTAATTTAGAATTTATACGATCAACTCAGTATGAGTTATACTGATCGTTATCGATCAACTCCTTTGATCATTATAATGCGAAACAATACCTAACTGTGATCAAACTAAAATGACATGAAAATCAGCAAAGTTTGGGTTGTGCATGTTTAATGTATGTATCTACATATTGTTAATGATTGTATCATTTTTATATGAGCAAACTTTCAATGAGTTTAAGTTTAAAGATGAGAGAATTATATATTCATTTTAAATGTAGGTAAGATAGGTTTACCTACCTGGAAAGCTTAAATCTGTGTTCGCAGAATAAAAGTCAGGAATCCATAAATAAACATAATTTAAACGCAATTTTTTAATGATTGTCATTCGAATTTTCGAAAAAAAGCACCATCTTGCTTTTCGGGTTCATCCAGGTTGCAGAAGAAAGCCATTTTCGAAAACATCATATGTGTCAAAAATACATTTGCAGAATGTTCTTAATCGCAATCTGCAAAAGTCTTTTGTTCGGAACCGTTAATAGAATCTTCATTGCATCAGCATTATTCTCGAAAATATCATTCGCGATACAATTCTGCAGTAAAAAAACGAGTTGACTACAAAAATATGTACTTTGGCCCAGTTTTTCATTGCGATATCACTTAAGTTTTGGGTTAGACACGACTTAGTTTCGTAGTTGAAACTTACTCCTGCATCTTGTTGTTAAATCAGTAATTTAAATCCCGAGGACCTCATTTAAATTTGTTTAATTTGCCCGATTGGTAAATTTTCTTAATAAATTTCGAAATTCTGGAGTTTTTCCTGCGGATTTAAACAAAAAAAAGTAAGCAAACACACCTAGTAGCACACTAGCTCATACAACAGCTGTCATATTTTTAATGCACGAACTGTCATTGGTTTAGGCTTGTTCAATATAAAAATGGTTAAAGTGCGGCATTAGTTATCAAGTGTATATAATTCAGGAAAAGTAACAGAACTGCATTTAAGTTGAAAGTTCAATAAAGTTCATTGCTAAATTTGTTCATTGAGCCCAAGAAGCATTGACCTTTTGAAATCGAAGTAGGGCAAAAACTACTTTGCATTGACAGTTTTTGTTATTTTATTATTTAATCAAAACTTTATGTGAAAGGAGGAATATGAAAAAGTGCATGTCGCAATCTGCCAACAAATCCCACGTTAATTTATCCCCATCGCCATCGCCCATGCTCTAAAGTCCAAGATTTGCTTTCTTAATAGTAGTTCTATACGCCGACTGAATGGAACACGCCCACGAGATCACAAAACATCTCAAAGAATGAAACCACCGTACAAAACCAAATAAATAAAGAAAAAAAAACTAAATCGTTTGTCGTAAGCCACAACAATAAAGAAGAATTCAGGGTGCGCAGAACATTTAAGCCACAGCAAAGAGACTTATACTTATGGCTAAATGGAATGCTTAATACAAACCAAAAAAGTGTATATAGGTAGGTAGGTATGTATGTACCTTTACTTCCTTTAGATAGAGTTTACGATATAAATGTTGAAGATGGAAACTTAACTTATGGTGACATTAATAATGTGGAAGTTTTTTTTCTACCATTAATTAAATGTCTAAACTAAATGTGGTGTTCATGAATGGAGATGGTGGACTGGTTGCAGTGCTGGATTAACCGACAGAAAAACTAACTGAACAGCTTCTTAAGGTCTTAGGAGTTAAGGGGCCACCAAACGACAATATAAGAGAGGTTTAATGCAAGTCTAAGATTAACAAAGTTACGCTCAATATCGAAACAAATATGACAGGATTCAAGATTTTTCATTAACAGTAGTTGCAATTCTCGAATAGCAAAAAAATGTTCTAGCATAAAGATGTTGTCGATGTTGATATAAAAGCTTGAAACATATTTATTAGATGATTTAATGGTTAAACGGTGTTTAAATTGCAAATAGTAAAAATATTAATTGGTTAAATTTAATCTTGCTTTATTCTAGGCCAAGACAACTGATTCCTTTATTGAAGGTCTCTTAGGCGTTTATTAATAACTTTTAGGAGTTGAATGGCTACCTAAAGTTAGACAAAGCTCATAAACATGACGTGTTGAATACAAATAAACTTAAATTTTTATTGACATAGATTACTTATATTCTAAAATTTAAATAAAAATTAAATAATATTATGCACAAAATTTTAAGGATGTCAAATTAATTCAAATCCAGCACTGGAAACATGTTTTAATGGAATATTTTATTTTGTCTGAAGATTGAACAAACAACTAAAAAAAAAAGTTTTAAAAAAAGATCAAAATATAGAGATTGAGGAAACGCGCAAAGGTGTATAATTTTCTACAGACTCGATGTTCATTCAACAACACAAAAAATATTATATTAAGTCTTTGAATTTTGGCGTAGTATTCGCCTACATATAATAAAACATGTGGTGGGCAGAAGAAGTACCGTGCATCAGCATCATGCCCACAGTCTAGTGTTGAGTCTTTTAGCCGGTTTTATGTTTTTCCGAGATTGAAAATTTATAATATGATTTCATATGGTGTATATTTATATCTACATATACATATAACACTATGAAGGTGTATAGTCTCTCTATTTGTATTTGTTTTTGTTTTTTTGAATGCTTCTTAATTTGCATACGCGTCCCATTCAAAAAAACTAAAATTTAACCACACTGCGTGATTGAGGTAGATTTAAGAATGAAAATACTCCATGTCCATAAATGACGGTTGCCACTTAGAGAAAAATATATCAAAACAAAATTGAAGATTTAGTTTAGTGAGGTCGTTCGTCATAAATTGATTTTATCAATTCTAACTGCGAGTAAAGTTTTGTTAATTGATAAACTGTGAAAGTCGAGCACTAAAATCTAAAGGTAGTTTTCTCAGACATTTTTCGAGTAAGACAATTTCTTAGTTGTGCTGGAGAGTGTCGAGTTAGACAGTGTCTAAAAAGTTCAAAATAGTCAGAAATATGCTTTATTATATAAAACACGATGTTATTTTAGTCAAGTTTTAAACAAAGGATTTCGAGTAAGTTTAGACAGCTGTTAGACAACTGAATGTTTGATGTCTCCAGCAACATCCGACACTAACAGTCGTATTTATTGGATTTCCTTAGACAGTCCCTAAATCGTTAAAAGTTTATAGTTGCATTGTTTAATTAAATATAATTTCACTTTAGTCGTGGTTTAAACTACCGATTCCGAAACATGTAAGACAACTCCTTGATAACAATTAAAGTCGTTGATTTACAATTTTGAAACATAGAATAAAGTTATCAAACTTGTTTTAAATCGGCCATTTAAACCCTGACTAAAGTGCTAAATATCATATTCAATTGAATAAAGCATATTGCGAATGTTTAGACACTGTTTAACTCAATAACCATTTATGAAAATCTAATAAATACAATTGTTAGTGTACAATAATGTACACGTCAAAACTCTTTCGTGGGAAGATTTAAGGATCTTTGTATGTATAAGGACTCCGATTCCAGTTGAAGAAAAAAATATTTAAATTCTTTTGAAAAGATAAAGAAAATCGTAGTTTTCACAGTTGCTTAAACTCAAAACTTTCCTTTATGAAAATAAATAGTAAGAAATCACCTTATAAAACATTGGATAGATTTAAGAATTCGCAAATATTTTGATCATAGTTTTATTTGCGACGCAATGAACGATAAAATCGCTCACAAAACTTGAGTTATGAACAAACATGGGGTGGTGCTGTGAATAATTGCTAAATACTTGTTTTGTATTGTATATGCGCAGACAAAATATTTATTTATTTTTTTCAGAATCGCCATAATCGCACACTCAAGGTGGCGCTTAAATCGTGCATATATACCTACCTATGTAATAATATACCTACCAGCGAAATAATATATTATAAGTTCAAACTTTACTATATGCAAAAATACCAAAGTGATTTACAAATTCAAGGTGGCGCTAAAGTCGTGCAGAGAATTTAAGCTGATGCGTTTTAATGCAAAATTATAAAGCTAATTTGTTTTCGTGATAGTATTTTTTTCCGTGGTGATCCAAGAAATTTTGTTATATGCGTTTTGTTTTCGTTTTTAATTAAAGGCCTTTCTAAAAATAACCGATATTTTTGTATTATAATATTGAATTCCTCTTAGGGACTTGACAATCTTTTTTCGGTAGCTGTTGTACACCCACAGTCTTACTTATTAGATTTTGTTTTGGTGGTTGTATAGGTGTACATTGTCTTCATCATTCGTAGTAGAAACATTTTAGTCAAGGTTTAAACATCCATTTTAACTGTGTTAGTTAGGCAGCTCCTAGACAGCAATGACAAATATTTATTTATAACTTTTTAAAGTTGTAAGGCTATTTAAAATTAGACAAGAGCTTATAAATACGATTGCCAGTCTGGAATGGCTTGGAATTTCAAGCCTTCACTATAACAGTGAGCTTTACGAATCTGTTATCTGTCAACGTCAAAATTGACAGCCATCAAAATGGCGGTTTACATTAAAAAAAAAGTGTATATAGACAATATTGATGTTTAAAATTTAAGTTGGAGTTCCTGTTAATATCCAACAACAACATGAATAATACAAAATATAAACATTTTGTTCTTAAAATGACGTTTTTGAGAGATACGAGTATGTACTGTATTTGGTGAATTTAGTTGATCTAACAATTTTTATTTTCATCATATTTTATGATTGTTTAACAAAATCAAATCAACCAAATCGGGAAATAAAAAATAAAAATACCACACTAAACGAAAGCTCGAATAAGAAATCCCAAATTTGTTACAAAATCTTCTACCAAATTGGTAAACCTAAACATGTCCATGATTGGAACAGTGAAATGTAGTTTCAACGACCACCTGGTATATACTCTATTAGTGGCACATCAGGAGAAAAATCATGATTTCCTTTAAAAAGAAAAAAAATATCTTAAGCCAAATTAATGTTTATTCATTCATGTTCCAAACACATTTTGCTTGTTATCTCTATAACGCATTCCCACACATCTGTGGTGCTATTAAAACAACAATGAAACAACTACCGCCCGTCGGCTGGTCGGTCGGCCGTCTATATAGAATAGACTTGTCGTACTATATACGGACCGATGCATGGGTTCCATGGCTAGGCATTTTGATCCTATTCATTATGGGATAAGGCACCCGAGAATTTCATTAATACCATTTGATCTGGATGGAGAATGAAAGAAGCAAATGTTTACCTTGCAACCGATAACCTAAACTGGATCTATATACATAAGAAGAACTCTGAACTGAAGGTGAAGTTAACTTATCGACCGACCGACGGCGACGACGACCCCTGATGAAACATATATCATCAGGTAGACAAATTGGCACCTCCATTGTTATTTGTTTTTGTTTTTTGTTCTTGTTCTTGTTCTTCTAATAAATTAGAAGTCCATCATCACTATCTTATCGACAGCCTGCCAGTGATACCAGTCTGTTTGTTCTTAAGGTTTCCTAGACTACCTGTCGTCTACAATACCAAACAGAAGAAATACAAAATTAAAAAAAAAACGGAATTATGAAAATTCCCAAAAACAGGTAAAACATGTTCCAGAATGCATTGCATTTCCTCCCTCCCTCTATTGCTCTATTCCATAGAGATCCCGAACAAAAAAATTGAGAACACAATTAGGATGGGAATTCCCATTTCATCCGGATTGGTTTAGATTTTAAGACAAACATGTGTGCGCGATGGTGGATGGAATTTCCATTCAATTGCCGCAATCGATTAGGGATGATGTATTATGACAAGTTAAACTGGGCGGTGTATAGTAATAAAACTATAAACCGTTTTATTGGGGATGACTTTTTACTTGTAAAATAACATGGTTATCCACAAGAGGGTAGGTATTAATATTTGGATATGGATTGGGTTTGTTTAGGTTTGCTGATGATAGAATGGGCGTGAAATTTTTTTTCGAAGCTTTGTTTGTTCAATTAATGCAAATCTAAAATAAAAGAATTAACTTAAAGCTTTAATTCTGTGTTTTTGTTTGCATAGAATGTTAGGTAGGTATAGTCGGTAGATTATTAAGAATGTTTATTTTTGAAACGATGTATTTTCAAATAAAATAAAATAATTTCATTTGATTCAATTCCAATAAGGAAATTTATTTGTCTATATTAATCTGTTCGATGCCTGATTTTTATTTTTTATACAGCCGGCGCGCGCAGCTACATTTGTTTGAAACTCACTAGGGAACAGAGGATCTATTATAATTTTAAGGGACAGAAAAAATTAAATGTCTGTTTGGTAACGTGAAATTTTCACCAAGTTTCCCAAACTTGGTTTTTTTTTCTATGGTTTCTGACAGCAAATTGTGAAAATTTGCAAGAAGTTTCACGTTAACAAACACACCTTAAATGACAGGCTGACATATGTCTGACATTAGCAAAAATGTCAAAAAGTTGTGTTTTTCTAGTATTTTGCATGACCTGTCAATTTTTTAGTAGTGTTTATCTACAGTCTATAAGAAAAGAGACTAGTAAGAAAGCAAATTAGGCAATTGGGTAGTGCAATGCTTAGCATTAGGTTGTTTGAAATTTTGAGTAGTTTTATCTTTAAGTATATCAAACTTATATATTTTTTTCATTGTTGAAAAGATTTGCACTTTTGCCACTTCTTAATGTTTTATATAAAAATAAAAGAAGAGATCTGAAGATTAGATCTTTCTAGTTCGAAAGATTTGATCTGCTTTCACACACACATGCAAAAATTCTCTTGTTTTGTCAAAAGTCCAAACGATTGGGTTGTTTGTTTGTTTTGTATTATTTGTGCCGACGACGTATGACTTTTTTCTTGAATTTCATTCAAGACAGCAAATCTGGATTCTGAAATTTTGTAATGTAACATATATATCGAAATAGAGCTTAATTTGATTTTCAATTTTAGTCAGAATGAAATGAAGATGTAACTAGGTATTGAAAATTTCGAAAACTTTTCTGATTTTTCAAATTGTCAAAATTGAAGGTTTAATATATCCTCAATTAGCATGAATTTTTCTAACAATATCAATAAAAAAAGAAAAGAAGTCGAAGAATTAATTGAAAATCCTAAAAGGTCAGTTAGAAGAGATTAAGACATTGCCTTGGTGTTGCTCGTAATTTGTAAAAATCACTGGCAAATATATTTTAATATTTTGCAAAACTTTAAAATGTTGCTTAGACTTTGCGACAAAAAATAACTAACTACTAAACTGAATGTGATCAAAATATGGAATAAATCGACTTTAGAGCATAGAACATCATTTTCGGAATTCCATTTGATATAAATTGTAAAGAATAAACAGTTTCACTTTTATTTTGTGAACTAACAATATGAACAATGCAAAATGGGCGATAATTTTTCCAACACTGTCAATTTATCCTTAAATGTGTAGAGAATCCAATTTCAAAACTCTCTCTAAGAGTTGGAGATTATTTGAACTTTTTGGAGTAATATTCAGTCGGTGTTCATAAATAAGAGACTTTTTTTTAATTTTCAATTTAGAACAACGTGAAATTTCTTGCCAATTTTCACAAATTTTACAGAAATCGCTTCCAGAACTTCATACAGTAGTCTAAACCCATGTCTGCGAAACTTGTTAAAAATTTCAGGTTACCAAACAGGCATATTAGGCATAGGTGTGTTTGTAAACGTTAAATTTCTTTGCTTACTAACTTGCAACTAGCTGTCAGAAACCATAGTCCCCTTTTACACAAAGAAACAAGTTGCTGGATTTTTTTTAATGGAAATTATAAAATTTCCTTAAAAATTTCTTGTATCTTTCACAAGAGGAAGCACAATCTCTAGAAAATTCCTTGAAAAGTCTTGGTCAAACGCACATTAATATAACTACCTATATAGATGTGAGAGGAAATGTCAAAAAAAATTCATCAAATCCTCAACCGAGGAGATTTTGTTCATCCCTCTTCACTCCTGCTTTTCTCACCTAGGAGCTGATAGTTGCTTGCAACTCAGTTTCCTCGTGAAAGGGGTCATAGGAAAATGAACCCAAGTTCGAGAATCTTGATCAAAATTTCACATAACAAAACAGACATTATGAATAGGATAAGTTTATAAGTTTGGATAAGTAAACGAAAAGATTAGGTGTGTTTTGAAATTTCGTATTGAAAAAAAAAACGCAATGCTTCTTAACTTGATAGAAAATACAAAACTGAATATTACAACGAAGCTTAAATTGATGAACGTAAAATATTGACTAAATTTTAACATTGTGTTCATAATAAAAATGTCAAAATTGAGTCTGTTTCTCTCTGTAGCCCATTCGCCGGATTCTGTAATCGGGATGATTAATTTATGTATGCTTCGTTGTTTTGTTGCGATGTGTATCGTAGAAAATAGGTTTGTTTGTTAAAATGAAATTTCTGGCAAATTTTCACAATTTGCTGCCAAGTTTGGGAAGATTGGTGAAAATTTCACGTAACCAAACAGACATAATGTTAACAATACTGCATCAGCAACAACGCATCAAGAATTTTCTCGATTTTGGTCTAAATTAGAAGATTTTGTGCATTTTGTAATAATGAATGCATCTATAAGTGTTGAATTAAGTTATTGTGAATGATGTTTGCATCAAAGATCCGTTTCTCAATTAACACGTTGCGCACTTTTTTGAGTTTCGTAAGCAATTAAAAAAGTTTGTTTTGTGTGATGTTGCCTGTCTAATGTTTAAAAAAAAATCAGTTTTGAAAAAAAAACAAGATTCATCTTACCGTAAAGTTTTTATTGAAGCACGAAAAGTGAAAATGTATTTGTTTCAGTTATGGAGCCTGATTAGACGATTCGTTTTTCAGACGTTTCGTGTTTCGTCTTTTTGACAAATTGGGTGAGGGATTTAGAAATGTAGTGGAATGCAAAATCGAAAGCACGTATGAAAATTTTAAGATTTTTCTATTTTTTCGGACGTCAGAAAAACGAATGAACTTTTCTTGTTGTGTGTAATCACGAAGGTACGTATTTGTCAAAAAGACGAAAAATGAAACGAACGAAAATATAATCAAGCTCATGCTGAGTTTTTCGCTGAAATATTAAAGGGTTAAACACAAGTTAACTAACTGAACAGATATTTCTGACACAAACATGTCAAAAAACCATTAAAATCGAAGTGTGCCACTTACTTACCAAATAGGATTGTACAAATTGGTCAACAATAATAAAAAATTCAAATAAATTATCACAAAAATCACATTTCATCAAAATGCTTTAAAATTTAAAATTTAAAGCATAAAGGTAGATACCTACCTAGTAAAAATAATTCACCAGATTAATTGTAAAATAACGAACATTAAAAGCAAATTTCATTATTCAATCAGTAAGTCGTATTTATCGTTTAGATTTCCGTTTAGGTACATACCTGTATATGTAACTACGAATTCCTAACATTCATAAGAAATTGTTAAAAAAAAAGATTATTTTAACATTTAAAATAAATGCTTATACGTATATTACGAGCTCTATATAAGCCCATATTGAACTTGCAAATTATAAAAAAATTAAACAACTAGACATGGCGCAGTTTTGAAATACATATAAAACAAGACTTCAAGTTGAATATAATATCAAAACGTTATAGATTAACATAAGTCTAGAAACAAGCGTTTTAATTAGCCACCTGTCGGTGAATCAATTTGAGAATACTAAGCAGTCTGGTGCCGGTTCCGGTAAATTCCTAGTGCCAATTATAAGAAATCTTATGTTTTTTTTAGATAAATAAACCCCCCACATCATAAATGCAGTGTTTAATGAAGAGAATTAAATGAGTTAAGCTTGAACATTTCATAATCAAGATAAACACAGAAACATATGTATTTACCCCTCATTTATAAATGCACAGAGGAAAAAAACACCTGTGATATTCTTAGAACCCCTGACCTATAATTACTATCAAAATAAACTTTCGATTGTTTAAAATTCCTATTTTAGCTAAAACAAACAATAAAAGCAATCCAAATTTGTATATTATATTTATGCTTCCTTTAAACTTTCTCTCAATATTATCTATTCCAAATTAAATGACAGATAAATGACCTTATACGATTCCCCAAAAACATTAGGTAGAATACGTTTAAGGTTGAAACAATATTTTAAATTAATAAATCACTCACCTCCTTGTCGACTTGGACGCCTTGCTTCTGGATCTTCTACCAGCAATGGGGAGTGTCTTCGGGCATTGATTGTTGCTAGAAAAACACTCAAAAGCAGAAACACCTTGAATGTTCCCAATAAATTGAGCAACAATGCCATATTTTCCTTTTTGTGTTTCTTAATTTTTGTATTTATTTATTTATTTTATTTTTTTTTCAAACAATTCAACTGTTGTAATATTATTATTTATTTATCACTTGTTTTTAAGCTCACTATGTTTTCACTTATTTTTATTTTATTTATTTATTATTTTATTTTATTATTTCAAAACTTATACATAGCGCATAGGTATATTTTAAAATTTTGGTAAAATAATCACGTATTCGTTCACATTAAGAATTTGAAAAATATTTTTTTTTTAAATATCTAAATAAGTATTTTTTGATTTTTAACTTTTGATTGATTTAAGTTATAATTTTGTTTTTTATTTTTTTTAAAGAAAATTTAAACAGACAGAAATTTGTACTTCCAGTAACCAGATCGATTGCCAAACTAACTGAACTTACTGTTCAGTGCAATAATTTAAACTCTGTATATATAGATGCAAGATACAATGCGGCGCAAGATATACTATACGAACAAATTTTTCTATAATTTTGTTTGGAACTGTTTTGGTAAGCTGAGGGCTTAGAACAGCGTTTTGGAAAATAGTGTCCACACGCGAGATCGGTCGTTGAATAAATAAACGAAAAACTGATGAAAACTCTTTTTCTATAGCCAGGCCAGAGCAAGATTGGAGGATCGAGTACTGCTCTCAGATGCGCATACCCACACAATGATAACAGGTAGAGAAAGAGAGCAACACACATAAAGCACACGAAAACGAAAACTAACGAAAACTATGATACACACTGGTGGTGTTGTGTCGTCTCGTGTGTCGTGTGTGATCTGATCGGATGGATGGTGGTGTTTGGTGTGGTAACAGGAGAGTAGCAGTTTTACTCGCAGTCACAAACTCACAAGCAATTGCGAGTTGTGACGATCGGCAAACGGCAACGGCAAAGCAAAGTAACTCGAATGAATCTTGCATGCGCTGGTTGTAGCTGTGCGCTACAAATTGTGCGCATGTGACTGGCTGGCTACTCGCTCGCGCGCTCATTTCACAGTTCACACAGATAGTTTGCTATACACAATATTATGAGATAATATGGTCGCATTTTTTCACACATGTACATCGATTTATGCGGAATTTTTGCGTGAATGCACAATACAACATTTGATTACACGATCGTATTTTCTTCAATTGTTTTTCCGCGCATGAGTGTATGCGTTGTGGGGTTGGGGTGGTGCAATGGTGCAATGGTGGAATGGTGCCGTGGTGGTGTGTCACAGGGGGATAAAAAGACGATATCAACAAGGCAGCCAAGACAAGACAGCCAAGCCAAAGCCAGCAATAATCAGCAGACGCAATGCAATGCAGTTGCTGCAGTACAAGGTAAAATGAAGACAAGGAGGTTAAGGAGAGAGCTTTTTGACAAGATAGATCGGATGGCGCGTAAGAAATAAATGTGCGTATACACTCTGCTTCGGCTGTCGCAAGCATATGCACTAGCAAAAGGCAAAACCAACCAAATCCAACGAGAGCTATATTATACACGGAGGGCGGCCGCCGACGACACGGCCGGCGGCTGCGGTGGCGAGGACGCAAATTCGCTCGCTGGAATGATTTTCGAATATTTTTTTTTAATACGCGACGATAATTGCAATTATTTCGTGTACGTATGCGTGCATATTAAAATGAAAATAAAAAACAACAAAAAAACGCAATTGTATTGCGATGCATATATAGTGGATTTGAGTATAGTTTATGCCAATGGGCGTATTGGGGCTGAGTGTGGGCCTTTATCGTTTTTGTGGGCGAACCTTAAAAACACCTTAAACACGTTTGCAGAGCAGATCAGCGCGTAGCCAGCGCACCGAATTGTGGTTTCACAATCTTAACGCCATTTCCTGTCGACTCGAATTTTCGTGGGTTCCCTTTTCATGAAAAGTAACTCAGACACAGACAAAAAAGAAAACAAATTTAACATTCATTCTATGGAGATGATGATAAATGAATGAATTTCTTAAGCTACAAACAATTATTAAGGTTTGACTGATGATTTTTTTATTCTTTCTGACGTAGAAGGTGTTTGTGATGTTTTCGAAGTGTTTTCAAAGAACATATATTTATGATGGTGCGACTGTAGTGGCCACGGAGTATATTGTTACATGAGCAGATATCTAGTTTTTAATCAAAGCACCTTACCTTAATTTATGCTCTATCTATGATAAGATTGCCCGCCGTATAGGTATATCGTCGGTACAAAGGTACAACTCGACAAGAACCATAACGAAACTAAGATAGATTTGTTTTCAATCGACAAAGTCGAAATTTGCAATGTATTGATGAAAATATCAAATTTTCAACCCCATTACAGCATCCGGAGGGAGTCAGGCTCAATTGTGACATTTCGCTCATAGTAAAAATATCAGAATTGAGCCTGTTTTATTTTTAGAATTGTCCATTTAAATTGTGACGGAAAAGGTGGATTTTTATTAAAATTTAACCTTTTTCCGAAACAGTAAATAACCCGTGAAAATTTTTAATTTCTAAAAGATTTTTTCATCGATATTGTAGCCATTGGTAAGGTTAGGTTTAGGATTACAGATTGGGAACAAAGTATATTTTGGCGACTCGCTAGCTTCTTCATCATAAGAAAAAAAATATAACTACATAACTAAAATTTTTTTATTTTCTCCATTTCAACAAAAATGATTTCAAAAAATCAATCACCTCACAACCGTATTTATGGATTGTTAAATCGAAAAAAACTTCGATCAGGAAACCGAATCCCGTGCCCTTTTTGGCGAAGAGCTTTTTTTATGATTGGAATTCATTCCTTACACACTAAAGATGAGATTGAACTTAGGAGTCATTTTTGTTATCTTGTCGCTTGGACGCCATTTTGAAAAACTGCGCCCAATCTGTAGTCCAGTCAAGAAACCGAATTTGAATTTTTCAAGAAAGCGACTACAAAAAATGCAGCCTTTTGCATGCTTTTGAAGTCTTGAATTTTTTGCATTCTTTTGAAGAAGCTAAATTCGCAAAGATTACAATCTTTTACAACCCTGACTGAAATCCCTGGACTTTTTTGGTGGGAGACACATTATTTTTATTTTTGTAATTTACCTTTGACATGCTTAGGATGTAATTTAAGTTGGGAGTCATTGTTATAATCCTGTCGTTTAAAAACCGCCATTTAAAAAAAAAATATGGCTCCCAATCCGTGGAAAATAGTTAATAAGAATACAAATAGTAAATTATTTGGAAAATTTCCATTACCAATTTTTAATATTTTGAACATGAAAAAAGTTGCGGATGTCAAAGGCGTATCGATAGTATCCTGGTGGCATAATGGTTAGTGTCGTAATTTTAAAATTTTTTTAAAGTACAAAAATTACGGAAACGCCTCCAGATACCAAAACGTGTTGGGAAAAAAGTGTTTTCATGTTCAAAATTATAAAAAAATACCAAAACTATGTGAATTCCAACCTTTAACATATAAACGTATTTTCCGAAAAGTGGCAACACTGAAAATTTACCTTAAGGTGCGTCTTCTTAACACCTTTCTTTTATGACATCAATCACTATTTTGATAATGGAAATTTTCCAAGTAATTTACGAACTTTTTTTATATATCGTTTTCCACAGATTGGGCGCCATTTTGGGAAATTTTCGACCAAGCGATAGAATAACAAAAATGACTCCCAAGCTAACTTTAATCCTTAACAATTTTTCAAATTAGAAGGGTGCTAGTGGAGTTCCGACAGAGAATTAGGTAGCTCAGGAACAAATGGGTTCATTACACGTATTAACCCTTTCACATCCACTCCTGATGGGAGAGAGGATACTGGGCTCTTTCAAAAGAAAGAATTCCTTGATGAGTATACGATGGTATGGTCGAGAAGATCGAATAGAGGAGAAGACACAAAGACGAACTATGAGTTGCATCGAGTTCAAAAAGTCAAAACACGCTGAATAAATTAAAACAGTTTATATTTCAGAGGGCTTCCTATTCTCAAAAACATAATTACTATTTCTCTCAAAAATTCTTTACTAGGATCTTCAAAAACTGAGACTGAAATATTTTTGCATTCGCTTGCTCAATTATTTTTTGTCGCAGTAAATTACTGAGCGTTTGCAATTTGTATAAAAAGTCTAATGGACCCGATCATATCAAGCTAATAGACAATGCTCTAACCAAGAAATGCCCCAGCACCCAGGTTCAAGAAAGCAGTAACGAAAATCCAGTTTCAAAGCCGCGTCTTCTTTGTTCTGAATAGCGTGGGATGAATACCCGTGCGCCGTATTTCTGGCACTCACAGGATATCAGGTTCGGGAATCGATCAAATATATAAGTAAAGTGTTGCCGAAAGTTTAAATTAAAAAAAAAATATTGAGAAAAATCATAACTCTGGTCAACATTTTCTTACAAAACTCAGGCTTATGGCTGTAAAAAAAGCAAAGTCCAAAGAATACCATGTCTATGCATGAATGGAGCACTTCGGTCAACTCCTTCCGCTGCATTAGATACCCTACTCCATCTGACACCTTTTGACATTTAAAGCAAACAAATAGCCGCGAAGACAGCCATTCGCCTCAAGGCCTCTTCAAAGTGGATCAATAATGAAATTGGCCACTCCGCTATTCTGAACTCATTCGAATCACTTCCAAGTAACACTGACTACACAATCCTACTATTGAAATTCGATAAAAACTTTAAAGTTACCATACCTTCCAGATCCACCTGATAGGATGTGAAATTCTGAAAAGATCAATCAATTCATTTCTTTGGTCTGACTGACCGGAAATGGGGTTG
This sequence comes from Dasysyrphus albostriatus, assembly GCA_946251815.1. Lineage (NCBI taxonomy): Eukaryota > Metazoa > Arthropoda > Insecta > Diptera > Syrphidae > Dasysyrphus > Dasysyrphus albostriatus. The sequence continues at coordinate 66,327,298 of OX276336.1, read as the reverse complement.
GTGGAGGTGTGTACTCTAAAAGACTTAAATTTAAGCCCCTCATTCTGTCTTGCTTATCAATTCTAGCGATAAAAGAAGTATTATCTTGGCTCAAAGAAAACGTGATATCAACCTCGGATATAGTCAAGCTGCTATTAAGTCTCTGGACTCTGTCTCTATAAACTCTAGAACAGCCCCTAACTGCCGAAAATCTCTTTTGGAGATGGCGCAGCAGTTTAAGATTCAACTTTGTTGGGGGCCAAGCCATAGTGACACTCGAATTGTAAAGCTATGAACTTGATAGAAGTGGAACACCTATCTCATCTGCAGAGACAAGAACTTTTGCTGAAGCTTCAAGCTTTGGAGAGGACAAACATTATGTGGAACAACATCACCACTTGTTTGGCGACAAAACTAGTATGGCCAAACCTAGATTTTAAGTGCTCCATTTGGTTATTATCTCTAAACATACTGCGCATCAGCTCTGTTGTAGGTATCACAACGGGACACTGTTTAAAAGGCAGACACGCAACGTGGCTTGGCATACTTTCAAACGACTTTTGCAGAAGCTGTTTGGACGGGGAGGAGAAAGAAACGATTTTTCACTTCTCTGTACATGCCCAGCACTTCCAACGGACGTAGGCTCCGCTTAGGGGACTATTTCTATAACGATCCTAGTGATCTGGCAAACATCGACATATATAGTATTGATTACTGTTATCCACTTTTACCTAAGCTTACCTAATAGCCTTTATTCTTCGGATGGATTTTGATGATTTACTGAATTTGTTATCATAGAAATAGGAACGAATATGTTTTAAAGATTCAAAAGGTATTTCGAATGAGATAATAAGTTTGAAACTTTAACAATTTTTTTTTTATTTTTAAACCGGATTATTCCAAAAACATCCCTTCTATTGATAAAATATGCTTTAAGTTATAAATCTTTAAGGCAATTAAAAATTAAGTTTTGTAAAAAAATCAGATGCAAAAGTTTGTAAGGATACTACGTAAATTGTTGTTTGAAATAAATCAAACTTTTTAAGAAAGCATTCAACATAGTATATATGCTTTCAAAATGCAAAACTTTAAATCTCAAATATAAAGCTAGAACCATGATGCTCGGAGGGACACTTCAGAGTTCGGAAGAAAACATACAAATATAATTGCAGAGTAGAGCGTTTCGTCAACTTTCGTTCAACTTTTCTTACGGAAGTTAGGTGCGCTCCGGAGCTTAATGCTTTTTAATTTCTCACCATTTTTCGTCAAATACTCCATGTGGAGAATTCCGGTGATACTCTCCTAAGCCTTTATACGATTAAAAATCTTTTGAACATAACTTTAACGCAAATTTCTTAGAATTCTGTTTGATTAGACTTGAAAGTCTTTTATTTTTGGATGAAGTAATTATGTGTATAAATTAGTTATTCAGTTTATATTGCTTATTTTATTTTTTACTATTTTATTTTTTTTAAGAAAACGATTAAAGTATTGGTAATAAAATACATAAAATGAAGAATCATAAAGCTAACTTATCAAATGAATTATTTCATTTTGAAAATTTTTAATAAACCCCCCAAGGTCAGATAGAACACATTAAAAGCATTTCAATAAAAATAGGATACAAAGAATTATTTTTTTCAAAAACAAAAGTGTATTTTGGGGTTTATTTTATTCTTAAGCTTGAATTTGACGATGATATAATTAACAATGCGCTTATTTAAGTTTTCCAAAGAAAAAACAGTCTTTACCATGTTACCTATATATTTTTGATGAAAATCAGTGTTATTGCCAAATGAGAAGATCGTTTTTAATCTTTAAAATGATAATAAATATAAAATTGATTAGTTTTTATTTCTATAAACAAGGAAATAAAATATTTATGGCATTTCCTTAAAACTTCTGTTTTATTAATTTTGCATAGATATAATAAAAGAGTGATTTAAACCCTTTATTTGTGTGTGCTATTTCAAAAGAAATTTACATTCATTCATTTCGAGACCGTTTATTTAAATTTGTTAAATAAATAAAATAAATAAAATTTGCGAGGAAGTGACCTCCAAGAGTATTTCTTGTCATGAATAAGTGCTTCTCACCTAGCCGTTCGGACTCGGCAAAAAATTGTAGGTCCCCTCCATTCCTGCCAACAACACGCACACAGGAATGGTTGAGAGTTGTTAGTCACTAGGCCCCGGTTCTACATGAGCTGTTGCGCCACAAAATTTATTTAATTTATTTTTTTAAATAAAATATTTTCCCTAAAGTTCACCAAAATTGTATTACTAAATAGTCTGTTGTTTCTAAATGGTGAAATTTCATCTTTGTGGTGGTAAGTTTTTGAAAATTTAAGAACACACTGAGGTAGCAAACAAATCTGCTACAAATTTAACAGCAGTGGCCTATTGCACCATCTTAAAAAATGTAATCCACAAATGTGTTAACATTCCAGATTTTGTTTTTATTTTTTTTTTCAAATTTCATATACTTGTTTCACAAATTTGTGGAAAAATATAATTTTTTCTTTTTTTATATTGTGTGTGCACTAAAGGGGTTTTAACTACCCCTAAGATTTTTAGGAAGAATTTAAAAGGGAGATACCGATGTACATTAGTTTTGAATTTTCTGAATATAAAAATGAGAGGGAAATAGAGCCGAGTAAATCATTCCACATTCGTGTGGTTCAGCCTAAAAAAATAATCTCTATACTTAAAAGTTCGTCCGAAATTGAGCTCAAAGGTAAACTGATGAGCATTCCTGTCAGTGCTCAAAGCTCTTTTTTAGATACGATCGATGGAGACTAAAATAGGTTATGGGAGCACCAGCCCAAATGTCAGAATTTTATTCAACCTTTGGGCGAATGAAGGCTTTGTAGATCACAGCCAGATCAGAAGGGGCAAAACATTTCTTGCATCTTCGAAGAAAACCTCAACACACGTGGAATATGTGATCAATAGACAGAAGGTGATCTGTGATGCACATAACCAGAACTAAAAGCTTTTCAGTTTTCTCGATGCTGTGTTTTAACGACAGCATTGGGGTTTCGAAGCATTAAATTCTACATTGTTTTTAGTTCCCCACTGAACAATGCTGTCAAGATAAGAATTTAATGATCTTATCATAAGCTGCCGTTCAAGTTTCACATCCAAAGGGCAGGGATGTGAATATAGAAACGAATATGAAAAGCTGAGGTTGTTATGAAATACATGGAGGTTGGAGGGGAAGCACAAGAAGGAACTAATTTGGCAAAGTAACTCACGAAACAACAGAAAGAGCGCTGGAGTTCGGGAAGTATATGACAATGGTAGGTGAGATTGATCGGAAAATATGGCTGAGTAGAATCAATGGAAACACCCAGTTTCTCACCGGACACGGGTATTTCAACGCCATCCTCGTTATGATCGGGAAATCGAACATCCCAGCCTACCAGTACGGATACTCTGTAACAGGAAATTTCCAACCCACGTTCTTTGCCTGCAGCAGATGACAATCCCTCGAATAACGGCGTATACAGGGGGGGGGGTCACGGGGTTATGAGAACTCAAAAAGATACGCAAAAAAATTTAAGAAAAGCAAGAAATATTTGCAATTTTAAAATATACTTTCAAAAATTATACTGTTTATAGCGAGTGTTGCCAGATTTTTCAAGACGATTTGAGCCCAATTTGAAAAATCTTGCTACTGAAAATAGCTCCACTTAAAAATGATGCACAAAAACTAGTAAACAAAAAAATGTTCGTTTTTAATTTAAATTTTTCTATCAAGTATGACCAAAGTTATAAAATTTGATTTGAAAAGGTCCCTTCAGCAATTTTCAAATTAAATGTACCTTTACTGATAACATGGTCCTAAATTATCAATTTGTTACTTTATTTGTTTCGTAAGTGTACAATGTGCGAGCTGAATCAACTGCTTAGAGTTAAGAGTGTGGATATAAGCAAATATTGAAAAGTAAAAATCACAACAGATTTTTCTAAAGTTTTAAGTTCTTCTACAAAGATAAATGAAAAATTAAAAAAAAATGTATCTTGCTCAATTTGTAAGGAGCCTAAAATACCCCAATTTCAAAACTAGATAGCCCAAATTGGGATTTATCGTGAATCACAATCTGAAGAAGTGAGTGAAAAGTTCGAGTTGGCCAATTGGTGATAAAGAGCCCATTCTGGCAACACTATTCATTATTTTTGTAGATCATCTTCCAAGCAATTTACCCGAATCATATTTTTTATTTGATATCAATTTATGATATATTTTTAGGATTGACACACTACAAACGGATTGATAACGTAAATTTCGACATTTATTCATTAATATTGGAGTTTTTGGTGAAATGAATACATTTTTTTTTGATAGAGATAAAGATGTATAAAAAAGACTATTTTCACCATTTTTGCATTCAGTACATTTCGGCATATAGGGTAAAAGAATTGATTTATTTTTCTAATTCAAAATAAATTTGTTAGATCTACGTTTTTGACAAATAAATAAAATCAAATGCGTATATCTGCAAAATAAGGAGTTGAGCAAAATTGATCTTTGAAAGTGGCAACATCACTAAATAAAAGTGGTGATCACAAATCTTTCTTGCAAATTTACAAATTGTGCAATTGAGGAATTTTTGGATCAAATTGCGATTTGTTGTTTGCAATTTTTGTTTTCTCTCGATAGAATAATTGATACTTAAGAGTGTTGATATACGATTTTTGAGTATCAATATCTTCACTTTGCTCAGTTTCGCAAATTGCAAACAAATAATCGTAAATTACGAAATCCCAAGCCAAGGTATAAATCGGGATTCATTTTTCGTAATTTGCAGCTCATTTTTTGTGATCTGATCCATTCCGTGCGATATAATACGAATAAGATGTTTCGTAAATCCAACAGCATTTAGCCAAAAAGTCTAAGTATTTATCGAAATATTCCTGAAAATCTTGGTTGCCTTAATTTCTCTATTTTTGAACTCCTTTCCAACGAAGGATATTGTTTTTTTTTTTGCATAAAGACATTGAACACAGAACTTCGGATAACATCGAAGCAATTCCTAAAAGATTTAATTTAAGAAATGTTTTAATATAGTTTATTATAATGACAAAGAAAAATTAAAGTTTAAAGCGTATTTCATGCACCCTACAAAAAATTTTAGATTGAAATCTGAATTAATGTCCATATGACAACTTATGACACATTTATTTTTTCTCATTAAATCAATCGAAGCGTCAGCAGAGCGAAAATAGGATGAAAAGTTTTTTTTAAGAAAGGGATAGCATTTCTCTTAAATAGTTTTCACAGTAACAATGTGTGCCAAAAGTGAATAAACATCATAAACCATTGTTCTGTAGAGCAGCGGTTCCCAAACTTTTTTAGCTGTGGAACCCTAAACAAGGTCAAAATATATTTTTTTTAACCCTAACACTTATTAATGATAGCTAAAAAGGAAAAACATTTCAAATTCTATTTAATTTTTAGTACCTCGTGGCATAATAGTTAATAATTTTTACTTTCATGCCGAAGGTCTAGGATTGATTCACAGCTGTTACCACCTAAAAAAATTATTCTTTTCCGAGGCACTGCCTCTTGCAAGGAATTGACAAGTGCCGTTCGGACTTGCCAAAAAATTGTAGTTTCCCTCCATTCTTGCCAATATCACGCACGCAGGAATAATTGGGAGTTGTAAGTGACTAGGCCCTCTCTCGTGGAGAGCTGATTAATTTTTATTTAAAATATTCCATCCAAGCTAGTTCGAAGAATAAAACATTGCATCTTTTGATTAATACATTGTTCTAAAGTTAAGTTGTATGACCAAAAGCTGTTCTTGAAGATTTGGGGAGCGGCCAATCTCGATCTTTATTAAGTTTAAAGTATTTTAATTTTAAAGAACTCTGCAATACCTGTAAGTGTTTAAACTGAAAAGCTTTCAACATTGTCCTCCTATAAGTGCATAGTTAAAACCGAAATATTTTTTTAAACTGCTTATTTGTCTCTCGTTAAAAATACTGTTGGTTTTCCCTCAAATCAGTTCTGTAGTATTTTTTTGGGTTTTCTAAAAATGTCTGCAAGATTAGCTAAATCTTAAAAAATTTACTGGTGAGCACTTCTCTTACGAAATTTACAATACTTACATCAGCGCTCCAAGAACAATTGCATATCAATGCAAAACGGAATGGCTATAACTATGTCCATTATGTTTTTCAATTATTAAACTAAAAGAGACTAAGAATTTTCACCAAAAATCACTTGAACGTTTATTTCTAAGCTAGTACTTGAGTTTTTTGAAATACGAGTATCAAGAAAAAGCTGCCAGAACCTGACAAATATAATTTGAAAATCACATTTTGTATACCTTTTCTGTGACATTTTTACATTTATGGATATAGTGCGTATCTACTTACACCTATCAAAAGCTTGAAAAAGAAATTATGTATACAGTTCGGCTTAAATTCGATTTTCAGTTTATTATAAAATTGAGAAAAATGTAGTGTCATACGGGCATTATTAAAGAATTTTGGGCTTATCTTGCAATACATTTTTACAGGCTCCAAAAATTTTATACCTATCATTTTTCTTTTGCAGATTTCTAAAATAATCAATCAATGCTTCAATTTCATTCCAAAAAATAAAAATACGTACATATGTATGTACGTACATACATACATTGGTAGGTAAGGCACCGATTTTTCAGAATTATTTTGTTGCGTTTAAATTATTATGATAAAGATTATATTATTAAGGCTACGTATGAAGGATCCAAATGTCACGTTCTGCATAATAGAAGGTTATCAAAGAAGTTTGGAATCCAAAGTGGGGTCAGACAGGGTTGTATACTGTCACCAATACTGTTCCTGTTGGTAATAAGTGATGTGCTACATGCAACTTTGTCGATTGTAAATGGAGGAATTCAATAGAATTTGCTATTACACCTGATACATCTGGACAACGTGGATGACGTATGCTAATTCTTTTCTCATAGGATCATGAATCTCCATCAAATGACAAAAAGAGTGGAGGGAGAAACTGAAACCATCGGGCTAAAGATAAATACGCCAAAAACAAAGGGGAACAGCCTTGGAACTTCCTCATCTACTCAAATAGATTTGCCACGAGTGCATTGTGAGTCAAGCGCTCCAATGGAACCCTCTCACCCAGCGAGGCAAAGGAGTGGGCCGACCTAGAATTACTTGGCGAAGAACGGTCGAAGAGGAATCAGCACAACCCAGGAAGAGTTGGATAGAGGTATATCTCCAGAGACCGTACCAGATAGCGCTGAGGAGTAGTGGAGGCCTTATGCCCCGCAAAGAAAACCACACGGACGTTACAAGTCCTAGGACCTAAGTAAGTAAGTAAGTAAAGACCATTTTTGGACTGCATTATATTTGTCTGTCAAGTTTGCAAGATAAAAAATATGGTCGTAAATTTTAAAATGTAAAAGACACCGAAGTTAAAGTAGTATTTCATTTGATGGAGGAGGTATGTAGGTATCTACGTATGAACATTATGTAAATATGTACAATTTTTCACTCATTTCAAACAATGAGAGAGTGTAAAGTCATGTGGTATAAAAAGCACAGTACGTTCATAATTTTTGAAAAATATTTTTCCATCTGTTTATTTTGTTTGTGTCTGCTTTACAGTGGGAAAAAAACGTCTAAGGTCAGCAGAAATTAAAGTTTCCTCATAAAAGTGTTTTCGATAAAAATCTTAAGTTTTTCAAATGCTTGTTGTAGTAAACGGTGCTATCAAATATGTGCGTGTATATGTGTCAAAAAGTTGAGTAAATGAATAAAAGATGTATGAGTTTTAACACTTTATATCCGTCGTTTATTAATACTGGGCTAAAGCTTAGCTTCGGCTCCTTTTCAGTAAAAAAAAAACTGTTTTTTTAGTGTAGAGTGTCATACTGTGTGAAAGCTTGAAACCGATCTTGGGAAAAATCCGCAAACTTCAAATCGATATCCATTTCCTTACTGTAGATTTGAAAGTAGTCTATGACAACATCTACTTATATAGTCTAAGAGCTAGCAATATTTTCGAGAAGTCATTTCAGTATGGCTGGCTTTTGTATATATGTTCGCTCTAACTCTTTAGATTTGCGTAAGGGCAGTCTGGGGGAGTATTTTAAGCTTCCCATTGGAAGTTATTGTATGGTACGATTTGGCATATCGAAAATTTTGACATATCTTCACGTTTCAAGTTCTCTAGAATCGGAATCCATTATTTTTATAGAGATTCTTGTGTCTGTACGTACGTTGTTCGTTCGTAGGTTCCTTCGCTCTTTTTTTATTTGGTAGGTTCAAATGTCTTTTGAAATTCTTGTTCACTTTTATTTTTAACATCTCTTTCAAATGAAAAGTTAATGTGGAAAAACTGTTAAATTATGTCAAAAAAAATTGTTTTTATGGCCTTTATCTCGCCTCTTGTTTGTCTGAACGAAAAAATAATTAGATAGTTTTTTGAGGAGTAGTTACCTAATTTTCTAAATTTTTGTGTCCTTAGATTTTATGTGAAACAAAAAATGTCTTAAATATAGGGTAGCAGAGCAAAAAGCATACAGCAAATAATAATAATACGATTTGTATGGTGCTACACAGAAAATAACTTATTATAAAACATGGTTGTAAGCTTTTCTGTTGTTTTTTTTATAATTTTGGTTTTATTTTAAGTGCTTTTTTTTTATAGAAAGTCCAAGAAAATTGTTGTTTATAATTCATTTTGATGACGACTTCGCGATGTACAGGAACAACACAATTTGTCCCTGTAATTGCTTTGTTAGACTTTAAAAACTTGGTGAAGAAAAACTGTTGTATGAATCTATTTGAAAATTTACAGAAATATTGATACTGTAAAAGTCTATAAATCTGCATACTATGGAAGTCCTCAAATCAAAATTTGAAAAGTAACAAAAGATTTACCGAAAGACCACAAAAAGTCGTGCTTTTAGTACTTTTTAAAACTAACGGTGAAGAGTAAGCCAGGTAAACCATGCAAAAAAAAATTGTACAACCACAAAAAAAAATTGCATTGAAGCTGATTAAACAGATTATCTGTCCATTACATTTGTTTAACTAAAAAAAAAATTATCTTTGAAATTGGAAACTTTCAAAGAAACACAAAAAAAAATGTTTGGTGTCAGTTCTTATAATAACGCAATAACGGTACTGTAAAAAAATTATTTCCAAACAAATATCAAGACAAACAGCATAAAGCTGCATAATGCTTTTTGTTTCAACAAAATACGACCACTCATGACAAAGATAAGGCTTTTCAAAAAACACTAATAAAATTGAAAATAAAAATGTGTTCCTATAATTTTCGTGACTAGTTTATTTAAATCGCCCCCTTCTTTTAAATGACTATTCTAGAAAAACTTCGAATAGTAACTAATGATTTGTTTAGACACCAACTCCTAGCTGGTTCTCTTGATTTATAAGTTCTCTTAGACCAAGTTTATTTAACAGTAAGAAAATAGAACCATTGGCATTTTGCATCTTGACTTCCACCGCCACAATTATGGTCTCAATGATCCACTGACATATGAGGGTAATAAAAACCATAATGTTTTTGACTTGAGTTACTCTTAGCTTACCTTTAAGCGCAAGTTGTATGAGCGTTCTTAATTATTTGGTGTTACCACTCAACTCATAAATTTATGTGTTTTTGGTATAAACATTTTTTTTAATTTAATTTAATGTGACACTTGTAATAGTTCTTTTTTGTAATTTTGTAAATCATACATAATGTTGTATTAAGTAGTGTGTAAGGCTTTATTAATATTTTATTTACTAGCAACTAACTAACATGCTAAATGACAACTGTGACATGTAAGTTAATATTTCCAAGTATTTAAAGGTGACAAAAATCCGAAGGGAACAGAAATAATGTTTCAAATATTTGCATTAAGCAGTACTGATAGCATGATATATTATTTTTTTAAGTTTTGCAATTTTGATTTCTTTGTTGGACAATTCTGAAAATGCGGGATAGATTCTGAGAACACTGGAAAAAGTACCCATCGATATGAGCGCCACTTACGATTTTACGGGGGGTTAAAAGCCTCCCAAACAGGTTTTATGGAATATCTCGTGAATCGTAACTTTTACCGAAAAAATGTCGAAATGTTGTAGCTTAGTAAAGTTCCTATAAAAAATGTTTTATATCTTGGTTTCACGACCTAACCGTTTTCGAGATAATTTAATCATTTCACCATATCTCAAAAACGAATAAAGATATGAATTTCGGATCAATTTTATTTTATAGATAGTATTTTTTGTACGTACAGAAAGGGGCTCTAAAGCTTTGGCACCTCATATATGGGAAATTTGATAATTAAGAATGCCATCTAACTGGTCAAAAATTGGTCAGAAAAGGTTAACTAGTCCTTGAAATTGGTCAGCCCTAGATAATTTTTAATAAAGGCTTAAAGTTTCTCAAGGTCACGCGCAATTTCTGGTACCTCATTTAAACTAACCAACACGAATGGGCTTAAAGTGACAAAGAAAAAGTGTTATTTGGAGGAGTTATTTGGAGAAAACATTTAAGCCGTTCGATGGGCAATTACTCAACAAAATTATTAGTATGGATTTTACCTCAAATGAAAGCTGCATAACAAGAAATGCTACACTTTCCGAATTAAAAAAAAGAAATAAAGAAGCTTAAGTCAAATAAAGCTCCAATATATGACTTAATCACCACAGAAATTCTTAAAATGCTCCCTCGTAAAAGATTTGTTAATCTCCTTAACAAAATAAATGCCGCTTTTTGGTTAGAATATGTTCCGAGCCAATGGAAAGTTGCGAAAGTCATAATGGTTTTGAAACCTGGCAAACCATCACACGAAAAGAAGTCTTACAGACCGATTTCACTTCTTCCTATAATATCACAAGTTTTTGAAAGAATACTTCTTCTGCGCCGGTAGCCGATAATAAAAGAGAAACAATAATTAATACCTGAACATCAGTTCATCAAGTGCAAAGAATAACTGACGTAATTGAGAGAGCTCTTGAAGAAAACAAAATCTGTTCGACTGTCCTTTTGGACGTTTTGCAGGCGTTTGACAAGGTGTAGCACGAAGGCCTCAAATTAAATTTAAGGCTAGTTCTGCCTGAAGGACCTTATAACATTCTAAACGGATATCTAGATAACAGACTTTTTCATAAAAGAAACGAAAATGATTATTTTAATTTCAAAGGCTGGGTTACCACAAGGAAGTTTATTTGGTCCAGGTCTGTACCTTTAATTTACACGCGATATACCTCAAACAGAAGATACTATTGTAGCCACGTTCACTGATGATACTGCAATACTAGTAGTAGGCAAAACGATAAGCGAAGCTACAATTAATTTACAAAATGCTCTTTTTAATGTTAATGAGTGGACGAAAACATTGCGAATAGTGCTCAATGAACAAAAGTCAGTCCAAGTATAAAAAAATAGACTACCCGTCTTTCTTAAAACCGCTCGTGTTCCATTTACAAATGAGGCAAAGTATCTGGGAATGACTCTAGACGCGAAATTAAAACGGAAGCCGCACGTGAAAAAGAAATGCGAAGAACTAAAAAGTAAATTAAGAGCTATGAACTGGTTACTCGGTAAATATTCAAAGCTTAGTATTGAAAATAAATTGATTTTATACCGACAGGTTCTTAGACCTGTTTGGATTTATGGTATACAACTTTGGGGTTGTACTTACAAACATTTTAAAAGGAATTTGCTAGGGTCATTTGTAAATGTTTCGTGATAAAAAACGAAGATCTTCATAGGGATCTCGGGATTGCTACGGTTTGGGATGAAATAACAAGTTTCACGCGAAAACATAGAAATCGGCTATTAAAACACGCTAATTCAACGATTATTGACATTCTTGACGAATCAAATTAACTACGCCGTCTGAGAAGAACAAACCTTTTCGACTTGGTGCGGTGAACAGTGAATCGCTTTAAAATCGCGGATTAAGCAGAGACTTTCACGGGAAAGTAACCTGCAACACGTTACTTAACTTCGTTAAAAATGAATTGCTAGATAAGTTTCAACTTGGTTGCAATTGGAAAATGGAGGTGGTTTTAGTGTAGAGAGGATCTCACACACCTATGAGCACTCGTTTTTCGGTCCTCACCTCATAGAGCCTTAAGCAGGTTTTGCAGCTACCCACAGGAAAATAAATTAAAAAAAAAAATCTGTCTTATTTGTTAAAATAACACTACTGTCGTTTTTCAATAGCTTTGAATTTTGCAGTTGCTTTTATCTTAAACCAGGAAATTCTTGACTTATACCCTTTCCCTTATTGCATCAGCAAATGAGAGCTTTAATTGAATTACTGGATCTTCAAGAAATTCAATTTTCTTGTTCTATAAAAACTAGTGTGTGAGTGATCTATAGAATAGAATTCGGTAGGAGTTATGGTTGTGTGATTTTGACAAAGGTACATTAAGTGGTTGCTTGCTAAGGGGTGTAGGTCTGAGCCACCACACAACTAATGTAGAAGCTGCTTCTGGTATTTCATGAGGTAGATATTTGAGGTCTTATTCTCAATCCATCCAATTCTTTCCAACTAAGCTCTATATGTAGGTCTTACCAAGCATATGCCAAGAATCAAATTTTTAATAATATTTAAAAAAAATATTACTTCTGAAAGTTGTTTTCAGTATGACGAAAAAAAGCTCATCAAAGATAGGAAGCATAGCAGCATTACTGTTAATTGCATTATATTGTCAACTTTAAACTCTTTTTGCCCCACTATACGCTCGCTTTCGTGTTATCAAAGAGCGCTCGTATAATATTTCACATTGTGGTGGTGGTGATTGATCGTTTTATCAACTGATCATCATTATGTATCCATTCGTGGATACACATACGAGGTGAGTGAGTATGGATTACACAGATTTAATTGATTGCATCTTAAAGGCGCAAATCCAAAAATAGGTAATGAAAAATTGTTTATATATTTTTTTTGTATTTGTTTTTCATAACAAGGTTTTTCTTTTCATTTTTTTTTTCTTAATCAGTACAGAGACTAAACTTTTATGACTGGTTTAACTGATAAGTTAAAAAACCCTATACGGCCGATGGCGATTAACCATGCATATCTCTTCCTTCCACACTGTTGTATCTTTGTGATAACAAATTTTTAAGAAATATAGAGGTTCATACACGGTATACATATATTAAATATATTTTTTGAAAGAAAATGAAAAATATAAAAAATGTATACAAACACACAAAACTGTAAAACTGTCAACCTGTGCCGAGTTCGGGGTATAGATAGCTTTCTAATAATCGAGCATGATGGTTCATCACATGAGGGTTACAGGAGATACAAAACTGTTTGCACATTTTACTATTGAAGATACTTTTATGCACACTTCTTCATTTTTATTTTTACCAAGAGAAACGAAATGAAAAACACACGCGAATTTACTCGAACAGCGCTCTGCTCTGGGCAAAAAGGGCACCAATGCAATGGCAGCAAGTTGTGGTGACGAAGGGGTGTGAGGGACACAGCTAGGGTGATCGCGATCGAATGTGGAAAAACGAAGTCAAGAAAATGTATCTCAACGAATCTGAGATAGCTGCGCGCTCTATGGCTGAGTATATGAAGGCTTGTAGTACGCGTTTGTAATATTGATAGATCCTAGATGTCGACAATGACGACGGCAATAACGACAACGACGGCAAATTTGACAGCAACGACGGCGACTGCAACGGTGCTGGTGGAGGGTGGTGGTGGTGGTGAAGGTGGTGGTTTAGGTGACCGAGGCCGAGTCGCGGCAAAAGGGGCAACAACGAAGAAGGCGGTGAAGGTGGCGGTCGCGACGACGACGACGGTGTCAACACGAGGACGACTGCCTCGACGCAAGCAAAAATATTTTACTATACAAAAGCCAGCAACACGATCGATTTGAAACGTCTGGCGCGTCGTCGTTGTATCTATTCTTAAATATTTGTATTTATTTTTAAAATGTTCGCTATTATTTGTAATTTGTTATTTTTTTTTCTCTTTTTTTTTTGTTGTTGTTGTTATTTTTCTTCACAACTACGCGACGGGGTGATCAGCGATCTGTGATCAACAACGTCGTCGTCGCGCGAAGCGCTTAGAGTATTGGTGAATACTAAATATACTATTTATTTTTATTTATTTTGTATACGTTTTTTTTTTATTGTGCTTTTGCTAGCTTGAGCTATCTCAACGCTCAACGTTGACAGTCTTAGGCGAACTGAATCGAGTGGGTAGGCTAAAAGGAAAAATCGGTCGGGTGGCGAGCTAAAAATCGACTAAAACCGTCAGCAATGATGGCGATGAAGTGGTGGCGGTTGTTCGCAATCATGCAACGTGCCTACTATGAATGGCACACGGCAACGCAGAAATAGAAAAAAAAAATAATAAAGCAGAACAAGCAACAAAAACAACATACCTATATGGTGGCACGGTAGCGCGACATCAACGAGCAACGACTATGAAAAATGGGAACTAGTTCGATGATGATTAGTTTCTTGGTTTGTGTTTTTGCCACAATAATGTGACGACAAATATGTTACTGAACATTTTTAAAATTAAAAAAAAAAATTGAAACTTAAGGTAGGTGAGTATCTACAGATACACACAATATGATAACGATAAATAAAAAAATATTATTCAGAAGTTTAGTTTTACAGCTGAAAAATAAGATTATAAAAATAACATAAGAGGACATTATGTAGGTATTTGAATATTTCAATTTTGTATTTTTGAAACATGAAAAAAGATGAAGCGATCAGTGGCAAGGCGCGTTGATCTGAACTGACAAACGTTAAAAAAAAAAACACTTATATCATTACTCATATTGCATCGTGATCACAATTAGTGTGATCTGTGGATGCGGGAAGTGATGTACCCATATGGCAGCTTGAAATCTACTCAGTTATTGCAATTGCAGTCGTTAAGATAGGGGATGTGGGGGCATATTCAACTTCTCTAGAAACTTTTTTTTTAAATATTTATAGCATTAGGTAACATTTAAAATTTTTATTGGAGTATTTGTCCATTGTGAAAATATCACCATAAATATGGAACTAAACAAAGTCCATGCGAAGAAGTTAACAACAGCAGCAATGTATTTACATATATACAAATAGGCCTAAAAGTATTTTAGTTAAAATCATTTTATTCAAAAAAAAACGTGTTTACTTTTCCTTGTATGTATAGGGTCTTGCAATAGGGTAGCCGGAAACTAGTTTATAACTAGGTTATAAACGGCCATGTTGTTAAATCAGCGCCTGTCAAGTTTGCATTGTGAATAGATAAGTTGTGTATGGGAATTCACCAGGGAAGGTAATAGTGTTGAACAACGTGTGCAGATTATCAAATTTTAACGCAAGGGCCAGTTTTTTCAGTGCGAGATCATCCTAGTTTCGGGGTTAAACGTAAGTTAACTCCAGAAACGTGTTTTTCAGTCAGTTAAAATCCAAAATGTATTCACCTTATTTGGTGAGTTATCTCAGGGACCAAACTGAGGGCCTTTTCAGTGGTGGCGCCATCTTTATTTCGATAGTTAAAGTCATTGTTAGTGCAATTCCGTTGTGGTGCCATAGGTAGGTGTTTTTTTCCTTGTCCAAATGCGCTAGAATGAAAAAAACAACGTCATGGCTAAGCCACATACACGTTAAATGAAACAACAACTAAGCCTTTCGGGCTTAACTAAGCCCAGACAATTTCTGGATAAAAACTGTGCTACCAGCATGAATTTTATACTTTTTATCGATAGTTTGTATAGAAACTCCTTTTTTTCTCTGATGGCATTGCTAAGCCCGGATGTCCTTCTTTTGATCCGATTTCTCTGGGCTTGCAAAAAATAAACACACCTAGTGTCGCACTGAAAAACTGTCTCCCAATTTGACTCGGGGTTAATTTATAATCAGGATTAGCTAATTCAGATTTAACTCAGAGTTAACTCTGCACTGAAAAAGTAACCCTTTAAGTCAGTAGCCCTTTTGAGAATGGCTTAGGCTAAATTTAATGTGTAAACAAGCTTAGTTTTCGTATTGGAAATAGGTCCAATCTAACAAGATTTTTCGAGTGGTATTTTTAGGTCCTCTGTGTATCGTAACGAAGTATTACACTTTCACCTTCACCAACCGTTAGATAATCACCAACCCGTCACCGCCATCATCATTTAACCACCATATAGACCAGCCATTAATTTATACGACCTTCACCTTGCATATTCGTACCCAATGCCACACTTCGAACAAGCATCCCCAACATCGCACCGCACTTCTTGGATCCAAATGTCGTAAGTTATTTCATTCATTCTTCTAACAGTTCATATCGTCTTGTAGCAGAAAATTCAATAGGAGGAGGTATGAATTTGGAAAAAATTCTAAACTAATCAACTCGTGTGAATTCTCAAGTATTTAGCCTTGGGTAGGATAAGAATCAGATTTCTACTATAAACTCCATGCTTGCTCCTTCTGAGTGAGATCTTGGGCCAAAGTAATTTTTTTCCTTTCGTTAGCCTTGAGCAGGAATCAGAATCAGACCAAATGAGGTAATTTGTTGAAAATTTCCAAATTTGATACGAAATCATCTCATTCCCATACAAATTCACATTTCGAAATGAGACAGTTTCAACTAAATTTGCACGAAAGTAGGTTAGAAATTAAGGCAAAACCTATTGAACGCATCCAGTTGGCCACAGTTTGAAGAGCTCTGAAAAGGTTTTGTTTTGTCAAAGCTTAATAGAAGTAGAAAGAAAAAACAAAAACGAAAAGGCATTAACAGCCTGTTGAGATTCAAAAAAGGAATGAGTCATCAAACGAAACTACCAAATTACAAATGAAAACAATTTTTCTGTAATTTGCGGAACAACTTCATTTCGGCTCTAATGAGAACTTATTATAACTTATTAGTTCTTTTGCCAAAGTGTATTGTGCCCTTGGGTAAACCTTCTACAGAAATCAGATTCCTACCGTAAACTCCCCGCTTGCTCCTTCTGAGTGAAAATTTGATCCAAAGTAATTTTCCCCTTAGGTTAGCCTTGACCAGGAATCAGATTCCTTCCGTAAACTCCCTGCTTGCTTCTTCTGAGGGAGATTTTGGAGCAAAGTAATTGTTTCCTTGGGTAAGTACGCCTTCTGCAAGAATCAGATTCCTACCTTTAACGTATGAAACATCGTGTCATTTACAATAATTTTGTAAAAAAACCCTCTTCTATAGTTGCAAATAAAAATATAATATTATAGAGTAGTGATTGTTCAGAGTTTTCTTTTCCTTCCCAACATGAGCTTTACTTGCTTTCTTCGGGAAAACCCTGGACTACGACAAGCTTTCCTCAGCCATAAGAAAAAAGCATCAAAGTATCGAAGGAGTCTTCACAAGAATATTCAACGACGAGCTTAACGGGGCTATATAGTGACATTGACCTGGTCAAAAGGCTGAAAATACAGTGACAGTAATAAACCAGTCTGACAAATCTTCGAATCCTAACTGAAGGCAGTGGCTGTAGTGCATCCTGGGCTAAGTAGGAGTATTGTAAAAAGCGTGGCGGATCGTATTGAAAACGATATCTCTCAATCTGAACTGACTTCGATTTAGATTATTCCTGAAAGCGAAAATGATCAAGCCAATTCTTCCCTTTAAATGTCAAGTTCTGCGAGGGTATTCCTATTTTTACTTCCAGCCTTGCTTTTAAAAATAAGTGAATATAAATTCACCGTTTGAAGTGATCCACTGCAGTTGATAGAATAGGCCACAGCAAGAATTGCATCCCGATAAAGTCACTGCTTGAAACTTAATTTGGTCTCCCAGGGTTATCAGTCAATGTCAAATAGTAGTACCTCGTGGCATATGATTGTTAGTGCGTTGGACTGTCATGCTGAAGGTCTGGGTTTGATTCCCAGCCGCTGCCACCTAAAAACAGAAATTTTGTACGGAACTGACAAATCCTCCAAGAGTATACATGTCATGAATAAGTGCTTCTCATTTAGCCGTTCGGACTCGGCAAAAAATTTTTGTAGGCCAACAACACGCACACAGAAATGGTTGAGAGTTGTAAGTCACTGGCCTTTGTTCTCCACGAGCTGTTGCGCCACCAAATTTATTTATTTTATCTCTTCTAAAATAAAATTTACTGCCATAACCGTCAAGATCAGGGGTTATGGAGTGGTGCTAAGCAAATTTTTGCAGCCTGAACTGAATGCAAAGGTAACCGATGACAAGCGATTCGAACAAAAATACGTGTCACCAATCAAAGTCACGGCAAAAAAAAAAACTGTTCAAATGATATTTATTAACAAACCAACTAACTAACCTAAAAATAAAAATTTATCTTTGCTGAACAGTTTTACCCCGATTTCCCTATCGGAATACCAATGGTAGGTATTAGCGAACGAAGCTTGAATAGAAGCAAAAGTGCCAATAGATCACACTGGTCAAAGAAAGAAAGGCCAAGAAGATAACGTTCCCTTAGCTAAAGTATGTGGCAGTTTTTATATGGACAATTAGGGAGACTCTTAGACTGCCAATTGCCAATGCTTGGAAGTTGTTTTGTACAGTGGTTGTAACAGTTGTAACAAGTCTAGTAATCGTGGAAAAAAATGTAGACTAAAATATAATTTTTCAAAGAGTTTGAAGCAAAAGAATTTTAAAAATTTTGTTGTTCTGTCCGAAACTTGTCCTTACGAGTAAAGAGTTGAAGAAGACAAATTTTCTGATAATTTAACAAGGCTATACTCTCACCATCGATATAAGAAACTAAGCCAAGAAAAAAATATTTTCTACCTGGTTATTTCTGAATGATACTAATTAGGCGTAAAATTTGAAATAAGAAGTTAAAACCACATGTGGCTCGGGAGAACAACGGTCAAGTGACTTTCATCTCTCGACTATTCCTACATGCATATTGTTATTCCCCGGGAATTAATAGGACCTAAAATTTTCTGCTAAATTCAAATGGCCAACATGAGAGACATTTTCATTAACAAGATATATGCTTGGATGATTTGTTATTTCCCCTTACTAAGCAGTACCTTCCCCTGAAATAAAATGAATTTTCATTATGGTAGCATAGGCTTGGATACGATCTCCAGATCTCTGGTGTGGCAGTCTAATATAATATTAATAATTTTTAATAATTTGATGGCACAACAGCTCGTGGAGAACCAGGGCCTAGTGTATAACAACTCTCAACCATTCCTGTGTGCGTGTTTTTGGCAGGTATGGGGGACCTACAATTTTTGCCCGAGTCCGAATGGCTAGATGAGAAGCACTTACTCACGACAAGTATAGTCTTGGAGGATTTGTCAGTGGAGGCAAGAGGCAGTACCTCTGGAAAAAACATGTCTGTTTGTTTTTTACATTAAGGTGACAGCGGCTAGGAATCGAACCCAAACCTTCGACATGACAGTCCAACGCACTAACCATCATGCTACGAGGTACAACTAAGCAGTCTAATATACTATAACTATTACGCCAAAAGAAACTGTTCAAAGTTACAATAAGCGTTATCATAGTAAAAACAATTTTGGGTTGTTAATATTTGGCCCCACTGTACAAATTGGTATAGGTATTTCAAAAAAATTCCAATAAGCTGCACATAATCTTCATGAAAACACTAGAAGAAGTTTATATAGTATATCTACATATAGTCTACTGTATACGGAACACGTTGCAGATATGTATATAGTAATTGACAGTTGATGTATTTCAAATAATACGTACGTAGTATCATGGTGTAAAACATGCAATTCTATGTTATAACAACCATTCTTGTCGTTTACTGCATCAGCATGAAGGAATTTAGCTTTCTTTAATAAGAACATTTTCTGATTTGCAGAAAATATAATGTTAAGGCTTGGTAGAGCATTGAGAAAAACTTGTTAAAGAAATAAAGACCCGTTTGCTGAAACAAATTTAAGTTTAACATAAATCGCTTAGTGTTAAGGTAAAAGTACATTGTTACTTTATTTGTTGTGAACCTAAGTAGAGGTTTTGACCTTCTGTATTCTGAATTTATGTATAAAATGCAAAAAGAGATGGGCCAATGGTTTTATTACCATTTGGGGAAAGATTGTCAAGTGTGTAAGACTAGTCATCAGTGCTGTTTTCTCCGTCGTCGAATAAAGGGGTATTGGCATTTAAAATCTAACCAATTTTCCAATAAGTAAAATTTAGAAATAAAATTTTGTGTAGGTAGTGGATTTTAGTTTATGTAGAAAAAGCTTGTAGGTATAGGCCAAGATGCTGTAAACTTAATATTTCCCTAAAGATTGTCTGTTTATAGTTCACAGGTGTGTTTACTGCATTATTTCCTTATGGGCACACCATTATTTCAGTGTTATTTGTACAAGTAGTTACCATTGTTTTTAAAAGAAGCTTATAGCTTTTAAATTGAGAGTTCTCTCATAGTTAAGTTGGAATTGATATTGATATTTTAAACTTGGTTTTTGGAAATATTTAGCATTTTTTCTAATTAGAATTACAGTTTCAAAACTATATTGCAAAAAAAGTGTTTGTTTGTGTAAATTTTTCAATTCTTAATGATAATGCTATAGAATACCAGGCTTATATGTAATAATTAAGACTAGTACGTCTAGCCGTCGAAACTCGATAGTTAATAACATTATTTGTCAAACTGAGTTATTTATTATTATATGAGCCGTTTATTATTATTTTCTGCAGTACTGGACGCTGCCATCAGGCATTCCAATTATCTTTTCAGTTAGTGTTGGGAAATTGTATGCTTGGTGTGTGAAAAAATTGAAACGTCAAATTTAGGTTACGACAAATAAAAACAAATAATTACTCGGTCTCGCTCTCGCTCTTGCTCGCACTTATTACGCAATTTTCTTTTATTGTTTCTTAGTTTTTGTGGTGCAATTATTTAATACATGTTTGTATTCTTCTTCTCTTCACTTCTGTGCAAAAAAACCGTTGCAACGATATATAATTTATATGCCTTCGGCTTTTGTAAACCGCGTACATTGTACTGCAAAATTCGTGTTTGCTGTTATATTATATGATAATATGAGATAAAACAAATATTTGTATTTAATATACAGAAAGCAGCGACTATCTGCTACCCGACATTTTTTCAATCGAACTACTTTTTCAATTTCATGTGAAAATAACACTCATACGCCATACATTACTACAAACAAAATTGAGTGTCATTTTTTTGCCAAATTTCCCCTTTATGTATTTGCTGCATAGGCATAAGAAGGACCAAAATAGTGAGTATTTGACAAAAAAGGAGATTATGCGTTTGTTAGCCACCAAGGAAGCTACGTTATAGACTACGGAGGTGCGAACTAATAAGTGATTTTTCCGCGAAAGCACAGATATTCTCTGATCATCTGCCAATTGAAGTTACAATTCAACTAATTTACTCTCAATCACAAAATTAAAATCCTTCAACACTTCAATCAAATATAGTAAATAGAAATTAGCTTTTGCCAATAGGTATAAAACAACTTTATCCGAAAACCTTTTAAGTCATACTTCGTACAACCACGAGCGAAGACATTTTTGCAGGTAGAAGAACTAAATCAAATCGTTTTGGAAGGTTTTTTTTAGTAACTTTTCCTTCAAAATGTAATAAATCTGTGATATAAATTGAATGCTTATTAATTATAATATTTTCAGTAGTTAGGTAGGATATAAGACACCATATCTCTGTAAATTGTGCAATCTAGGTTTAAATGAAAAAGAATTTCAGTTACAATAAAGATCTATACTTCTATAAATCGTTTTGGAATCAATTCCCATTGGATACATATCTCGGAGGAAACCTTGATTTGACTCCAGAGAGAAATGGTTTGACAGTGAATTATAAGAGGTACGTAAGAAATCCACACAGTGATCTCTTCATATTAAAATTCATTCATATAAAGAGTTGTTGAAAACATAGCGTTGAACTCACACCATGAATTTCTCTAGAACTTATTGTGAAACTAACAGCTTTCTTAACTGTCTGCTTGATTTTGGCAAAGCTCCTGACTACTTTAATAAGGCTCTATGGAATCCAATTCTGAAAAAAGATGATTACAGTAACCCCTCTTATTTAGATTTTGAGCAAAAGATTATTCTCATGGATTCATGAGAACAATTTTCTAAGTAAAAACCAGGCGGGTTTTTGAAGAGATTACTACACAGCTGATCAAGTTTTGCCTTCACTAACATTACTGAAATGTCTATCAGTTAGAAGCAAAAACTCTATGCTTTCTTTATTTATTTCTAATCAGGGGCCGAATTACCGCGTCAGTGACCGAGTGAGTTTGAGTGCCATCAGTGATCGAATGAACGATCAACCACTTCAAATTTTGGTATACTAGATTGCTCGAGAAGTGAGCGGTAATGCCAAACTCACATAATTCAGTCACGTATTGCTCGATAACTGATACTTGATAATAAAGGAATGTCGTTTAAGTTCAATAGTTTGTACGCTCATACAACGTCAGCTATAGGTTAGAAAGATCGTTAGAGTTTGAAGTCAAAATTCGGCTAAGGCAAGGTTGCAATTTAAGTCCACTTTCTGTTTGTCTTTTTTATAGACGACATGGACTTGTGAGTAAAGCTGTCTGGAACACTGATGATAAGCCACTTAATGTTTGCTGATAATATTTTTGGAACACCGCAGGGTCTTCAACTGATGTTAAACCGATTGGCTGAATATTTCGTGAAATAGAGACTACTAATGAACCTGGAAACCAATAGGTAGAAACTGCCGAAACGAGAACTGGAAATTTTCTAACATCACATTGAATATGAAGACGTAGAGCATATGCACATTATTTATATACAGGGTGTCCGTTGGGAAGGTATACTACTTTGTTTTGCCGCCATTTTGGTAAACATTAGTCTTGACAGTTCATATTTGGCAGTCGTGAAGAAGACCCATGGCAAATTTATTATGGAAAAATATTTGATAAAGCAACGTGTTTTAATCGTTAAAACATTTTATCACAATCAATTATCGATTACTGTGACGATGAGAAAGTTACGTGAAATTTTTGGAAGAAACAACGTGCAAGCAATACGCACTATTTATGATATATTAAATGATTTCGAAGAAAGAGGGTCTGTAGGTGATAGGCACACGCATGGACCACACCGTACTGCGAGATCGGCTGAAAACATTACTGCTGCTCAAGGAAATGTTCAAAACAATCCATCAACCTCAATTCGACGCCGTGCTCAGGAGCTTGGTCTTCAAAGAACAATTTTGAAAACTTTTTAACGCCACAACTGCATGTTTTGGGCTTGATTACCATGTGGTATCAACAAGACAGTGCCACATCGCATACAGTAAGGATTACAATGGAATTACTGCGAGACCTCTTTCCACAACAAGTTATTTCAAGAAATGGTGATGTTGGTTGGCCTCCACGGTCACCTGATTTGACGGCTTCTTTTTGTAAGGATATCTGAAAAGCAAGGTTTATGCAAACAAACCAGAAACACTTGAGCAACTCAAAACAAAAATTCGTGATGAAATTAATGAAGTACTGCGTGGAATCTAGGAATCTCGCTTCGTTTTCGAGTTATAAGCAAACACCCGAAAAAAAAACTGCAAATTGCGACATCTAATTTAAAAGCACTTTGTGGTTTTCCCACCTTCAAAAACCCATCAATTGAGTTTTACAATAAAAACCTATGAACGTCTTAGTTTTCTTTTGTCATGTTTTTTAGGACATAATCAATAGAATATGAGGAAAAGACTTGATTCTGAGGAAGAGGCCAGATCATCTATCCAGCAAATAATCTATTCCCAGCCCAATTATAACTTAATGGAGAGAAATTACTTTAATTGTATATACTCAACGGAAGAAACATCCTACATTATCAAAATAAGAGCAAAGGTGATCACACAGAAATAAAATAAATAAAATAAATTTAGTGGCGCAAAAGCTCATGAAAACCTAGGCCTAGTGACTAACAACTCTCAACCATTCCTGTGTGCGTGTTGTTGGCAGGAATTTTTTGCCGAGTCCGAACGGCGGTATGAGAAGCACTTATTCTTGACAAGTATACTCTTGGAGGATTTGTCAGCCCTCGCAAGAGGCAATACCTCGGAAAAAATATTTCTGGTTTTAGGTGGCAGTGGCCGGGAATCGAAACCAGACCTTTGGCATGACAGTCCTACGCACTAACCATTTTGCCACGAGGTACTACGAAATGATCTTTTAGATATTTGTGGGGCTCCAAATTTGTAGTTTTTTGAATTTCAAAAATAGAATAGGTCCAAATTTTGAATTGAAATTTTCCTTAAATAAAAAAAGCCCCACATTGACCTGCTGACTTCAGTGAAGTTAGCTGGTGACATCGTGTATCTCAGGAACCAAGCATGCTCGGTTTCTGAGATACACGATGTGGCCTATTAACTTCATATTAGAGTCAATTTTTCAATAAAAATAAAATATTAGTTGTTAAGAAAGATTCACTTTCGAGTTTTCCAGTGGTCGGCTTGTATTTTAAAGTTTTATTTTTCTTAAAATATTGCCATTTCCCAGCTAAGGACCAAATTAAAAATCACTTGAAAAAGCATGATTATATATGTAAAGTTTAGTAGGATGTTGTTAATAGTTATAAGTTTTAAGATTTGATTAAATAAACGAAAACTTTCTAGGACATAACATCTTTTGAAATTTAACAACCTACATATATAGTGACTTTCTTTGGCTCTTCGACCAAAAGTAACAATAAATATCCACCCAAGAAATTGTGGTTCCCAGAGTCACGTTTTTTCTTTAAAAGAATAGTAAAATTAGAAAAAAAAACGCTTACATCTTTTAGCGGTGCTTATTTATCTACTTTGTTTTTTTTTTTTTGAAAATCTGTTTATTAGAACCTAGACAAAGGCTGACAAAACGTCTCACAAAATATTGTGATCTTAATAGGTAGGTAACCTGTAAAGATAAAATCAAATTATCCCAAAAATCATAAGCAATCTTGCTGCGCTACAGAAAACAAAAAAGTAGTGCTCAGAAAAATACTGCACCAGATGGTAAAAAGAAAAAGGAAAAACCCACGTTCACACGTCCCATAATGTATGGTGCAGACAAAGGGGCCTGTAATGCGGATTAAATTAAAATCGAAATCCCTGGAAAATCTTCGTACCAACCTGAATCAAGGAGTGAGTTTATTTTTGCACACAGGCGTGTTTTATCCCTTGCTTATGGGTTTAAATACCTTTTTGTTGAGGTGCGTGTTTTTTTTATTATTATTATTTGAGAAGAAAGTGCATCTTCAAATACCTACTCTGTGAACAAATAAATACAAACAGATCTACACAATTACGGCAAGGCAAGGCAATATTGGAACTTTTTCCAGCACAAGAAAATTACAATGCCTCGGCGAATTTATTTTACGACTTTTAACTGCTCTTATATCATACTGAATTAACGAAAAAAATAAACATTAGTCAGTAATATTATTTTAGAGATAAACATTTTTATTAATGATTGGTTTTTGTGTTTGTGGTATTGTTGGCAGTGCAGTCGCTGGCCTTTTCGCTGATATATTAATGGACTCTAATTTTGGAAAAATATTGTAAATGAAAGCTATTAGCAAGTCAATAATTATTTGACAACTAGCAATAATTGGAAGGATAGATGTACAATATTATGTATATTAGAGTTTTCCACTTGTTGTGTGGGTTGAATTGCGACAGCAAAATAAATTTGCGTTACTGCATGTGGTTCGATGTGTTGATGGTTAGATGGCTTAATATGCAGAAGTAGAACAAAAAATATTATTTGGCGCATTCTTTCTATGCCAGGAAATACACTTCCCGGAAAGAAGAATTTAGATCAGCATTTTGCTCACAAATTGGATTTTCAATTAACTGCAGTTTTTGTAGATTTTGTTAAGTGAAGGATATTTCCTGGTTTGCTTTTTGTCGGGTTAATCAATCACCGACAGGCGTGGATAGATGTAATTCAGCTATGGGGGACATTTTATTTGTATGAATATGAGTTTTACCGGAAATCCATTCTTTCTTCCATGATTTCTGAATATTTATTAATTAATTTGTTATTGCTTTAACATTTTTCATTTTCCAAGAATAGTTTTAAATTTTTTTGGACTTGAGACATTGCTTGTTTTCTTTCGTTTGGCTCCCATGAAAAATATAATTTATTATTTTTCTTTTCTATGACTTCTGCACATCGTTTATTCGACTGGGTTATAAATTTAGGAGTTTGTTCTTATCAGCGACAATTTCCATGCAGATTTTGTCAACACTTGACATTTGTTCTTATTTACCGTCCTTAGAAAGTTTAAATTTTGTCATTAAACGCTCTTGAGCCTTCGAAATTCGTTTTCTATCTTTAAAATACCTTCATTCATCTATGAAAAGTTATTAATATACATAATTGGAGCATTCCATTGTTACGTGTGGGACATTTGTAAGAAAAACACATGACAAACGGTTAGCTGGATTTAAAACTTATGAAGCGATCTTAAATATTTGTTCTTAAAAAGATAAGGAGTAACATTTTTTTAAATATTTGCAAGTATCTTGGCGCAACCTCAATTTTTCTGATCATTTTGTGTGGGACATCAAAACTACCATTGTTTTAAATTTCTGTTGATAACGCACGAGCTCAGCTAAGCTTGATGAACTTAAAAACTTGGATTATTTGCTTAAAGACTTCTCTTAATTATGACCAAACTACAAGATAAATAATAATTAAAGTCAATTAAATACCCCGTTACGTGCGGGACAAATTTGTTACGTGTGGGACACGTACGAAATTAATATTTTAAGACCTTTTATTTAGAGCCTTTAATTTGTTAATAGTAACACACACGTAAAAAAGTATTGACACAGTCGCTACAAATTAAAATAAATTTTTGTATAATAAAAAATGTGAAGTATTTTCTAAATATTTGTTTTACATAATTATTTTTTACTGGAATTGCTCACACAAAAAAAACACTTTTGAGTTGATTAAATAAATAAAAATTAGAATACACTTCTAAAAATACAATTTATTGAGGAAAAAAGTATTGGTACAGTTCAAGATTAACCCAAAATACGCATTAACAAGCTGGATGAAATAATGTTTCTGTAATGATTTGGCATCACTTTGTTGTTAATGACTTCTTTAAGCATGTTTTGCATCAAAAAGACTATTTTTTAGTAACCTGTTGGCCAATCTAACTCTTTTCATCCTTAATCACCGATTTTAACTGATTTTTATTGGTAAAAGCATGTTTTCTAGTTCGTTTTTCCAGCACATCCCACAGGTATTCGATAGAATTCATACCTGGTGATTGTGGTGGTGTCTCCAAACTATGTTGAATGTTTTTTTAAGATTCATTTCTATACTTCATGGGCAGTATCTTTGGAGTCATTATCTTGCTGGAACCAATCAACGCTTATAATTTTCTGTTTATGAAAATTTTTTTAAGCTAAAAATAACTGAAATAAAGGAGTGCCAGGCCTTTTTATTGTTTAAGGTTATAAAGCGTTACGTGTGCGACAACTTTTGAAGTTGGATTTCACAAAATGTATTCAATGTAAATTTAAATTTCCTTCTGATTAAATAACAGTAGAAAAACTCTGTTAACCGATATATCTTAAACTTTTAAAACTTTTTTTTTTAAATACGAGTAAGTTAAGAAATTGTACTATTAGCGTTACGTGCGGGACCTACCTTCATTTCAAACTTAAAATAATAAATGAACTTTTTTCTGTTTTGAAAGATTTTATTTTCTAACAGAATTTTTTATTTTGATCCAAATGTCTAACAATTGCGTTAAAATCACTTTTTCCGGAGGAGTAAAAACTTCCAAAATTTCGGAATTTTTAGAAGTTTTTTAAACCAACGACATTGTAGTCATCCTTCAGGAGAATTTGACAGTTAATGGCTTGTATCGGGTTTTTCAATAAGAGCGCTACAAAATTTTTTTTAAATAAAACAAAAACTGTTTTGGATATCAATGAAATTCTTTATTCCTGTGAAAGAACGTTCGATGCCATTATGTATGAAACTCGATTTCTTTTGCATGGCCACCACGGGCACGCTTGCAGAAATCCAGACGCTGAACCCAATTTTCGAGCATAAATCGGCCGATACTGCTGCAATTTCATGTTCGATATTCGTATGAAGTTCATCATTCGTCGCTGGCTTGTTGGCATAGACCATAGACTTGACGTAGCCCTGCCCCACAGGAAAATAGTCTAACGGCGTCAAATCGCACGACCGAGGTGGTCAAGCGTTTGGACCATTTCGTGAGATAAGACGTTCTCCAAACTTGGTTTCCAATAAATTGATTGTGACATTCGCCGTGTGGCTTGTGGCGCCGTCCTGTAAGAACCATATGTCCTCCAAGTCCATATCATCCAATTGGGGCCAAAAATATTCGGTTATCATTGAACGGTAGCGATCCCCATTCACAGTAACGTGCCGGTCTTGATCATCACGGAAGAAGTACGGCCCAATGACGCCGCCGGCCCATAAACCACACCAAACCGTAATTTTTTCGGGATGCAATGATGACTCATGGAGTACGTGTGGATTGCTGCCTGACCAATACCGCATATTTTGTTTATTGACGAAGCCATTCAGCCAGAAATGAGCCTCATCGCTGAAGATGATTTTTCGATGAAAATCCGAGTCATTTTCAAGTTGTTGCTCAGCCCGATTCACGAACATACGACGCTTCTGGTGGTCAAGCGGCTTCAGTTCTTGCGTCAATTTAATCTTGTTAGGATGTAGGCCAAGATCTTTTCACAAAATTCGCCACAACGACGTCACAGAGATGCCCAACGCTTGAGAACGACGTGTGAGAGACACATTTGGGCTTTCTGCAACTTAAG
Organism: Dasysyrphus albostriatus; assembly: GCA_946251815.1. Lineage (NCBI taxonomy): Eukaryota > Metazoa > Arthropoda > Insecta > Diptera > Syrphidae > Dasysyrphus > Dasysyrphus albostriatus. The sequence continues at coordinate 66,298,532 of OX276336.1, read as the reverse complement.
CCTCAGCGGCAGCAATATTCTCGACACTACGGGCACTTCTTTGTCTAACTGGCACGGGAACATTTTATACTGTGCCTTTGGATTCAAATTTTATCACTAGACGCTCAATTATTGATCTGCTAGGACGATTATGACGACCATAAATTGGACGTAGCGCTTTTAACGTTGAGTTCACTGACTCCTAATTTCGGTAGTTAATTTTAATAATTTCGACTCGTTGTTGGCTCGTATATCTTCATCATGAAATGGCAAACCTTCCTGAAGAGAAATGTCAAAAGAACGACAAGAAATATGGCGTCGTTTGCTGTCCCTGTCGCTCTACTTTTGTAGCGTCCCTGTTGAAAAACCCTTTAGATGGGGACAAAATGATGCGACGGAAAAAGTTCATTTTAACCGAAGTGTCAACCAATTGGCCTGAAATCACTTTTTTTGCAGAGAAGTAAGCAAATGCATAAAAATTAGTTTATACTAGCTGGCAAATACTTTCAGAAGGTAGTAAATTCATCCAAGTAAATACTTGAATTCATCGGAAAATTGTAAAATTCGTAAAAAATTAATACAACTAAGTAATGGTGGATTATTTTCATTATGAGTGTCCCTTTCCTGTGATGATACGGGAAGGTTGTTTTCTTTGGCTTATGACATTAAGCATTAGCCAAAGTGATAAGTGAGCCTTCGAATATTAATTCAACCTTGAGCTTTGACTATTTATGAGTTAGTTAAAACTTAAAGCTGGAATTGAACTTAATGAAGATCAAGATAAAAAGAGGCAAAAGAGACGACCTTTTGAGCCAGGTGTAAATTGGGTTAATATTTCATTTAAATGTTATCTCTAGTCTAAATTAAAACATTTCTAACTAAACTTGATGTCAAATTGAACGCAAGTGACACAAGGCCCTAGAACGATAAAGTGGATTAAAATAAGACTCTGAACATGATCTTCTACTTTTGTGGGAAGGGTGATACGCACAAATTTCGTCGTTTCAGTTACTATTAACAAAAATCCAATTGAAAAATCAGACTCAAGACTGCTAATTTTTGGTTTTACAACTCCTTAATTGCGGGCTAAAACTAAAAAAAGTATGAACTTTGAAATGTTCATGTTGCTTTTCTGCAACTTCGAAAAAATCAAGTACTTACTAGAAAAAAAGTACTTACTAGTTCTTATGCTTACGAAATATAGTATTTACTAATAGAATTCATCAAAAATAAATTGATACTATGGCCTAAAGTAAATTCTTAGATTTCAGCATTTACTGCATTTTTATGCATATCAAAAATGGCATATACTTAAAAATTCTCTAGTAAAAGCATTTACTATGTTTTATGCATATCACCCATTGTGACTCTTACTCTAATTGAATTTTGAATTGATATTTAAAACAATTTGTAAACTTTCGACGTTGCGTGAATACCTTTAATATTTTTGCTAAATTTTTGTAAATTAATTATTTCACATTTCAAATCAATCAAAAGATTAAATAAATTCGATTCTTGGCATTCTAAACTAAAAATAAAAAGTTGTTGAATAATGCCAGAATTACCCTGACTCTCTCATACAAAAATTTCAATGGTCTTATATATAAATAAATCCAATAAGAAAACGAGCCGGTGGTGGGACAGTAATCAATCTTTCAACAAACAAATTAATTTTAATAAAAACAAAAACAAAATTTCTTAAAAATTCTTATACGTGGATTTGATTAGCTAAAAAAAAATCTTATAACTTGTGTTTTAAAAGTCGAGTCGTTCAAAATAAGGTAAATTCTGAAGGTAAAATGTCAAGTTTAATTTGTATTTAAAAAAATAAATACAAAATGCTAAGAAAATTCATATTAAAAATGTGATTTATTGAAAAATCAATTTTATTTCTGATATTCTTAATTCAAAAGCTCAAAAACATTTTTAGAATAAAAAAAACTTAAACCATATTCGCCTTTTCACTCTTCTATAGTAATGTCACTCAATATTTTAAGATTTTTAACGGGAAGGATGAAAAAATTTTGTTTAGACTTTTCTACTAAAATATTGATTCAGATTAGTTAAGTCTAAATCGACATTCTGGCATTAATATCTGATCTTCTGATACCTAAAATACTGCGTGTCGAGTACCAGATGCGTATTGTTTGAAGTGCTATAACTTCCTGAAACTCAATGTTACAAACAAACTTTGACTAACTTTTTTGTAGGGAAAATTACCTCAGCTATCTGTTTGTAAAACAATGTTTTTATCTAAAACTTACAGTTTTCGAGCTATTTGGCAAAAACCTATTTTCGTGAGCTATAACCCCTCAAAACTCACCTAGCGGTTATCGGATTGTTGAAGACTTTTCTCAGATTATTAAATCCTCAGTTCATTAATTCATTGGGCTATTGAGGCAGGCATTAATTTATAAGAAAAAATTGTTTCTGGCTATCAATACCTTTAACCTTTACAAAAGGGATGGTTCACACCTTTGGCGACTATCAATATTCCTGGAGTACTTTTCACGTTCACTTTTTTCATAAAGCTATATATTTAAACTCTATTTTAGATGTGCCTATGTAATTTGAAACACCTTCGAAATTTTGCATATCAAAAGTAAAATATTCAAAAAAAAATCACTTAATGTCCGTTTCATATTCCTTGAGGTTTTTTGTTTAAATTTTCAGTGGAATTCATTTATTCTATGTTACTTAAAATAAAAATCAATTTCTTAAATGGACGAGTTATTGCATCCATATGTTGTATATTTGTTTGGTTTTCCCCAATTATCCGTAGAAATTCCGTGTTTTCCATAAGTTCACCTGATATCAGGGTAATTTCAGCAAAGGTGCATGAAGGCTAATCCATAATATTTATACCACTTCACAGGTAGATAATGTTCGTACTTCTATAATGTACACACAAGAAGCCAATTAAAACTACTCTATGCAGTATATTCCATTTTTATTATGTAAAAAGGGCACATTATTGTTACTTTTATGAACCTGCTTCAAGCGGTGATCTTTTCTAAATCTTTTTATGCTGGGATATTCCCAAAAACACATGCGCCAAAAGATTGTATGTTTCATTTTGTTGTGGAAAACATTTTTGGACAAAGTAATTGGGAAAATACTCGTATATGTTCCTATTCCTACCTAATTTGGTTACTGGTAGCAGTTTTTGTTTTGTTTTATTTTTGATTATGGAGCAATCAGCTTTTTGTCCTCATTATTTACATTAAAGTCGCCAAATTTCATTCTTGAATTTTCAATATACTTTCATTTCGTGCTGATTGTTAATTTTTCTGCTCGTGTGTTTTGATTAAAAATCACCAAAGTTCCTAAGAATTAAGAGCATTTGTTTTCTAAATTTCTTTTCGGACCCATTTTTCAATGTATGAATAAGACTGGACTTTCTTTGTTCAAATTAGCTTAAAGTCTAGTTCCCGGATCAGAATTAATCGAATGAAACTTTTCGTTATTACAGTAGAGAAGCTGGGTGAAAGGTATTAGAGTTGAGCTCATTATTGAACTCTAACCTTGGACTTTATTCAGAAAAAAAAAGAGAAAAATCCCACAGGAGGAGACTAATATTTGCCTCCGCTTGGACAGGAGGGTAAATTTTATTACAAATTAATTAAAAAACAACCGAAATTAATTGTTGTAGCTTTTTGGAAAACTGGTAGTCCATTCTTATAATTTCTTTTAAAATTCAGTTCTTTTAATAAAAAGGTTTAACAAAAATTTTATTCAATTGAAAAAATTAAAAAAAAATCAAATTTTTCTTCAACATGTTGATTTGAAATTTAAAAAATAAAAACAGTTCTTCAAAAAATTTGAAATTAAACCTTACAAATGGAAATAAGGAAATTTTATGTTTTTTGTAACTTTGAACGACGGACATTCAATTTATAATATTTAAAAAAAAAAGCCAATTTTAAAATGCAAGTTTATCCTAGTCTCAGCGTAAAACATGAGCTAACTCCAGACTCATGTTTTTCAATCAATTTAAGTAATAACAGACGTATGCTTTGAAATTTGCTAAAACAGCTTTTAGAGGTGAATAGTTAGTCAATATCTAAGCCCTTATTTAGGCTCTTATAAACATTGCGTGGATCCTGATTCATAAAATGTATCAAATAGTTAATAAAAAACCAAAAAGAGAAATCTATTACCTTTAGATTTTATACTAAAACAACCTTATGTAGAAATTATTCAAACATTAACGCGTATTAACTTTTATGAATAACTTTTTTTTGCGTTTAGAATCATTTGTAAGCAGTCTCTTTAATGCGTTTATACATAAGACTGTAAGTTAACATCGAGTTAACTCACCTTATTTGAGAAGGTAGCCTAGGGACCAAACTCTCCTATCTCGATTTTGATATTAGGTTCGTTCGTTCAAGTTTACTATTGTTGACGCAGGTTTTCTTGACAACCCCATGAATTATCAAAAAAACTGGATTCCATTTTCTATTTTTATTTGTTACTATTTAAGTAAATGTCTGTGTTCCTTGAATTTCCATTTCAAAAACAAAAGAATAATAACATAACACTCCACAAAAAAATTACATTTGACATTTTATTCTTTTCCTCAACTCTCGCCCCAGCAAAAAAATCTAGTTCTACTTCATGGCGAGTTCGGGGCGACCCCAGGTTTTAAAAAACATAAAATGGCTCTTTAGGGTTTTTTTCAGGTTTTTCAAAAAACGCTTTAGGGCGACCCCTGGGTGACTTCAGTGCTCAACAAACAAACCTATTGAAAGTGTAGTTTCCGTTGTGCCGCCATTTTGATTTCGATTGTAAAAGGCGTGAAAAATCTGTGAAAAAATGCTTCTGAAATAACTCAGAGTTAACTTTTTGTTATTTTCAGGACTTCTGTGCGCCGTGCCGATATTCAAAATTCTGAAGTTACATTCGAGGATTATACAATTAAAAATAAAAATAATTTAAAAGTCTAATAATTTTTTACGTTTTGAATTTTTTAAATTTTTGCCCCGGGTTTTGTTCCCAGATATATGGTCACCGTAGATATTTCTCATGAGTAGGTCTAGAAACCTATACAAATTTGCAACTAAATACAAATAAAATTACCCTGTGGATGAAAAAGCGAACTGAAAGACAATACTGAGGACACTCCTGAAAACACTGATTCCCGAATGAAGTCTCCCATAATAGGAAAGATCAAGTCTCCTAATTTAGGTAGATTGACAAATGAAATTATAACAATTTAATTTTGGTACATAATTAAACTTTAATTGAATAAATATTTTCATAAAAGATTTGAAAACATATCTTGTGGTTCTTACGATATACAAAATAGAAGCCTAGTCAGAATGGACAGAATGCAGAATATTGTAGCTACGAGTACCTACGAGGTAACAAATTTTTAGAAGCTAGAGCATTCTTCCTTTCTGTGAGTTGAATGATATGAGTAGTATAAACTAGAGGGTACGAGGCCACTGGTATCACCGGTATCATTTGGGTTCTGATCTATGCTATGCTAAATACCGGTGTTATTTTGGGTTCTAGACCATTCTTAGCAAACGTTAGAACACAAAAACGTAAAATTCACGTTAAAACGTAAGATTCACGTTCACGTTAAAACGCAAAAACGTAAAATTAACGTTTACGTTAAAACGCAAAAACGTAAAATTCACGTTCGGAACGCAAAAATCACCATAGGAAACTGAATAAAATCATGAACAGAACATGATGTTTAAGAGTTAAATTTTTGAGAAAAGGTGGTCCATATGAGTGAAGAGAGAAAAGAATCGTTAAGTAAAAAGACATGTTAATTTGTTTAATATTTTTTTATTTTTTTATTAAATTTTAATATTTACAAAAATAGTTTGTATTGCTGGTAGGGGGGTTACATCAAACCCCCCTTTATAAGTTTTTATTTTTAAAGAATACAGCAGGTGGGCCACTGCCACAAGGCTGTAAATGTTGGTAGTATCCACATTATCAACCTCCTCCAAAGCAGCATCCTGAAGCTGCTGGAACTCCCAGCATTGGCAGCCATATTTTGCTAGCCACTCTTCCATCTGTTGTGTAATTTTTATACTTGCGCCCTGATGATTCATGTTGCTTGTATTTATTTTTGCTATAAACTGATGATTATGATGATAATGCTCAAAGTATTTATACAAAAAAAAAAGAGGGCAAAAAAAATACACATACAAACATAAGTATTTGTATGCAGACCATTACAATCCACACATTTTCAGAGACCCTCTGATTTTCGTAGCACAATAAATGATATGATGGTAGTGAGGTATTAGGCTTTTGTTACACTAATTATTACCTCAATCCAGGAAAAATCCTAAAGCAATAGATATAGATGGTCAAGTCCTATTAGTCAGATGAGTGACATGATGGTAACGATCAGGGTCTTGATATATCAATGCACGTATTATAATCGTAAATTTTAATTGCCGGCATTCATCCTGATAGAAATATAGTGCTAACCCTATTTAAATATTTTTAAAATATTTTTATTTCCGTTGACTTTAAACATCCTCAAAATTTATTCCATTCAAAAATTCTAAAGCATCAGATAGAGGGGTCAAGTTCTATTAGTCCCATGATTGACATGATGCTATCGATGCATCAGGGTTTTGATATACCAATGCAAATATCATAATCGTAAATTTTAATTGTTGACATCCATCCTTACAGAAATATAGTGTTGATCCTATTTGATTTTTATTTCTGATGACTTTTAACATCCTTTAAATTTATTGAAAGTGTGCTACGAAAATCAGAGGGCAAAAATAAATACAAGCAACATGAATCATCACGACGCAAGTATAAAAATTACACAACAGATGGAAGAGTGGCTAACAAAATATGGCTGCCAATGCTTAGAGTTCCAGCAGCTTCAGGATGCTGCTTTGGAGGAGGTTGGTAATGTGGATACTACCAACACTTACAGCCTTGTGGCAGTGGCCCACCTGCTGTATTCTTTAAAAATAAAAGCTTATAAAGGGGGGTTTGATGTAAGCCCCCTACCAGCAATACTAACTATTTTTGTAAATATTAAAATTTAATTTTTTTTTTTTTTTTTTTTTTTTTTTTATTATCCGATGGAAATCTTCAAAAGACACTCGGTAAGAATCGGTACCAAGTAGTGTGGGACTCTTACCGCACTAAAACCACCGGTGAATCAGGACCAATCTATGAAAGATCGACAAATGATTTTTCTTTCTTAATTTATCAGTCGCATTGTGGGAAGTTTAAGTTATAACACTTTGCATAGCTTTTAGACCATCAGCTCATGAGGCTTGGTTCTTCTTAATCTCCGAACATTGTCTCGTACATTTAAGACGGTCTCCATTTCGGAGTTGGTATGACTTTGCAGTCGCTGATTGTGTGATACAGCGTGTTTTTTAACCACTTCTGTAACCATTTCAATTTGAAGGTCACGATGTAGATCGCTATTTCTTATATACCAAGGGGCATTTATTATTCCGCGAAGGACCTTGCTTTGGAATTTTTGGATGGGTTCAGCATTTGTTTTCTTTGTACAGCCCCATAGTTGGATGCCATATGTCCAAACGGGTTTCAGTACTTGCTTATATAACATTAGTTTGTTCTGGATAGATAGGTCAGAGTTCTTTCCTAGTAACCAGTACATTTTTCTGTACTTCAAGTTTAGTTCGTCTTTTTTCTTTTTGATGTGCTCTTTCCATTTAAGCTTTGCATCCAAAGTCATTCCAAGGTATTTGGCAGTATTGGAGTAAGGTACTGTTGTACTGTTTATAAGAATAGGAACATTGTTTATTTTTTTGTTTGTACAGTTTATATGCTTCGATTTTGTTTCATTTAGTTTGATTCGCCATTTTTGCGTCCAATCACTAACTTTATCGACTGCATTTTGCAGTTTTTGGGTAGCCTTCGTAACGGATTTATCTGGCACCAATATTGCAGTATCATCAGCAAAGGTGGCCATGATAGCGTTGATGTCCACTGGAATATCCCTTGTATATAACAGATACAGGGTTGGTCCTAGGACACTTCCTTGTGGTACACCGGCTTCAATTTTCTTTAGTTCCGAGTAATTTTGGTCGTACCGTACTCTAAAGAGTCGGTTCGTAACGTAGGATTTCAGTATTTCGTAGTACTGCCTGGGAAGATCCCTTTGCAGTTTGTACTCAAGTCCCAAGTGCCAAACCTTGTCAAAGGCTTGAGCAACATCTAAGAATATAGCCGAGCATACTTGTTTTTCTTCAAGTGCTTTTTCCACAACATCCGTAATCCGATGCACTTGGTCTATCGTGGAATGTTTATTTCTAAATCCAAACTGATGGCTCGGAATTAGTCTTCTTTCTTCTATTATTCTGCTTAGTCTTTTCAGAAGCAGTTTTTCGAAAACTTTTGCCATGATTGGTATAAGCGATATAGGTCTGTAAGATGTTACTTCTGTTGGTGGCTTACCTTGTTTAGGTAAAACAATGACTTCTGCAATTTTCCAATGATGTGGCACATATCTTAGTTTAAGGCATGCATTTATTATAGATTGGAGTTTTTTGAAGGCTGTAGAAGGCATTTCTTTCAAAACCTGAGCAGTTATTAGATCGTATCCTGGTGATTTTTTGTTGGACAACTTATGTTGACACATACTTCTTACTTCTTTGAGCGTGACAAAAGGAATTTCACATTCGTCGTTTCTATCAACAAACTGTAAGGGATCTGTAGCTGTGCTTGGTGGAAATGGCTTAAATACATTCGCGAGATGTTCAGCGAAGAGATCAGCCTTTTGTTTTGGGTTTCCGATCCATTTACCATCTTGAGATTTTACTGGCGGGTTTTGTGCCTGTGGTCTTTTTTGGCGCTTAGCTGCTTTCCATAAGGAGTATTCCGTAGAAGCATCCGCCGTCAGACTATTCAGGAATCTACTAAGTGAATCACTTTTAAATTCCCAGATTCTTTTCTTAAGTTCATTGTTAAGACGGTTAAAAACTGCCTTATCACCTGGAAATCTCGTAGCTTGCCATTTTCTTCGAGCTCTTCTTTTCTCCAAGATCAGCTCCTTTATTTCGACAGGATATTTTATTTCTTTTTCTCTTGAGTTCGAAATTGTTGGAGTACTTTCTTCTGCAGCCTGTTGCACATCAGCAATAAATTGTTCTACTTCATGATCAATCTGTTCAATTGTTTGCATAGGGGATCTTAGGTTTATAAAACTTTCAAGTTTATCTCTGAATTCGTTCCAGTTTGTTCTTTTGTTCACGAGCTTAGGATTACTTTTCTCTATTATTTCTGCTTCGCTCAGTGATAATATTAATGGAGTATGATCTGACGATAAATCGTAATTACCTTCGACACTTATATGGTTTCGTTTAATACCTTTTACTACGAAAAAGTCTATAAGGTCTGGTATTTTGTTAGAATCAGATGGCCAATATGTTGGCGAGCCAGAAGAATAAAATTCGCAGTTGTATTTGCGGCCTGCTTGATATAGCCGTTTGCCTTTCGTTGTTATGAGCCTAGATCCCCATTGGGTGTGTTTAGCATTGAAGTCGCCACCAACAAGGAAGTTATGTCCTAACAAATTTAGGAGTTCTGCATAGTCTTCTTCAGTTGGAGAGCGCCTCGGAGGGCAGTATATAGATGCTATCTTAAACTCTTTCTTTTTTATACCAATACTAATTGTGGTTACTTGCATGTTTTCATTAGTAAACTTCGGCTCTTCATAGTGTGTTAAGCACTTTTTTATTAGTATTGCTGATCCTCCCCTAGCTTTGTCAGCTGGGTGCGGAGCGTGATAACACGTATAGTTAGGTAATTTATTATCAAGATTTTGTTCTATAGCGAGGTGAGTTTCGGACACCAAACAAATGTCTATATGCTCTATGTCTAAAAAGATGTTTAGTTCTGATACATGTTTTAAAAGACCGTTTGCATTCCATGTTGCGATTTTGAGTGTTCTGTCCATCATTGTTTTTTAAGAGCGACTTCTTCGCTTAGCTGTTTTATGTTTAAATCTTGTTTGTCAATCCTTTTCAGGATAAGTTCAAGCATTTCTTTAATAGATGTTTCTTCGTTTTTCCGCACATTTTTAACAATCTGGGAATAGGATTTATTTTCATCACTTTTGCTTAGTGCAATTGCTTTTGGCGGTTGATTTTTAGTTTTGTTTTCAACGGCTACTTTTTTGCTTTCAACTATTGCTTTTGTGTTTGTTGGGTTTCTTAGCTTGTTCCCAGTTTTGTTTTTTCTTTTTGTGTCTTGGAATTTTTTGGCAACTGGACATCCTCTGTAACTTGCAGGATGGTTGCCTTGACAGTTAACACATTTCGCTTTCTGTTCTCTGCCCATGGGACAGTTTTTAGTTGCATGCTTGCCTTCGCATTTAACACAAGCAAACTCACGATTGCAGTATTTTTGTGTATGCCCAAAGGCCTGACAGCGTTTACATTGTGGAACAATTTTTGACTTTCGTAGTGGTTCAATTTTGACAACTATACCCATAATTGATTTTATACTGTAGATCTTATCGAGACTTTCTTTATTTTCAAAGGTGAGCATAAACAAAGGTAGAGATCTCCTTGTTGTCGTTGATACCCCAGTGGAGTCTTTGATTGTCTCATTTTTAATAAGATTATTCGCATCGAGAGCTTGGAAACCTTTTTGAATAAGGTCTTCGACAATATCTTTGGCATCACATGAAGAGTGGAGGCCTCTTGCTACTACCTTTATTGACCTTGTAGCTTTATTTTCGTACGAGTGCCACTGAATTCTCTTTTTGATCAATTCTTCAGTGATAGATCTATACGCATCGGCGTCTTCAACTATGACTTTCCAATTGTCTTTATTGTATGATGTATATTTACATGCCTTATTACTGCATTTTTCTACTATGCTCTTAAGCTCACCAAACATTGTCAATCCGGAAATCATGATTGGAGGTGGTGAAGTTTGCTTAGTACCTTTAGCAAAAGACTTCTTTTGGGATACATCTTTTATTTCATTGTTTGATGTTTTCACTGTTGCAGGAATATCCGCTTTTGAAGCTACCTGCTTAATTTTTTGAACAGTCTCTGGGCTACCCTCTGCTTTCCGTTTCTTGGATTTACGTTTATTTCTGTTACCATCTGTTTCAAAAAGAAGCTCTTCCTCATCAGTATGAAACTCAATGGTTTTTGGTGGGCTTTTCACTACAAGTATTTTTGGACTAGTCTTGCTGTCATTATTTGAAGTTTTCTTGTCTAGCAAGCTGACTTTTTCTTCAAGTCTCTTAACTTGTTGCTGAAGACTTTCAACGAGCACTTCAAGTTTTTTTCTGGCAATTATTTCTTTTTGCCATTCCTCGAAATAATTTTCGGATTCAACTTGGTGGATCTCGTTGCTTTTTTTGGAACACTGCGGATCTTTTATTTCGATCTTTTCATAGATTTTGGTTCCTTTTTCGTTAATGACTTCTTTGTCATTTGATTTTTCGGTAAGGGTTTTCGATGGAGTGACCCTTGAGAATATTTTTGGTGGAGTCCTCAGTGTTTTAGAACTCCGTCTACTTCCTGTTAGCAATAATTGGTCCTCCCCAGAATCCGTAGGACCGATCTCCGAAGAGAGTGGATTTACCAGTTTATCTGGATTGCCAACTGGGGTACAATATCTATTTGTTTTATTCATTGCCATATTTTTTTTATTTTTTTGTAACTTTTGTTTGTTACCCATAAATAGCTTCGTTACTTTTTCTATTCAAGGTCTTTAATACAGCCGCCCCTATGGGATCAGACGCTGACCAATGAGCCGCACATTATGCGTCAGACGCTCTTGGGTTTCATGGAGAGCTGGTTCTTCAGAGCGATGTCTTATCTTATGCTCCTAGTTCCTGAAAAGGTAACTCAGGTGTCTCAGCTCTTGGATCCAATAGATCCAACGCTCGTCGTTAGTTCACCTAATTGGCTATCCAGCGGGCACCACTTGGAGGTGACGATGCGATTTTGCTCCGCCATTGGAGGAGGTTGGTAGGTAATGTGGATACTACCAACACTTACAGCCTTGTGGCAGTGGCCCACCTGCTGTATTCTTTAAAAATAAAAGCTTATAAAGGGGGGTTTGATGTAAGCCCCCTACCAGCAATACTAACTATTTTTGTAAATATTAAAATTTAATAAAAAATAAAAAAATATTAAACAAATTAACATGTCTTTTTACTTAACGATTCTTTTCTCAAAAATTTAACTCTTAAACATCATGTTCTGTTCATGATTTTATTCAGTTTCCTATGGTGATTTTTGCGTTCCGAACATGAATTTTACGTTTTTGCGTTTTAACGTAAACGTTAATTTTACGTTTTTGCGTTTTAACGTGAACGTGAATTTTACGTTTTAACGTGAATTTTACGTTTTTACGTTTTTGCGTTTTAACGTGAACGTGAATTTTACGTTTTAACGCGAATTTAACGTTTTTGCGTTTTAACGTGAACGTGAATTTTACGTTTTTGCGTTCTAACGTTTGCTAAGCATGGAGCCCAAAATAACACCGGTATTTAGCATAGCATAGATCAGAACCCAAATGATACCGGTAATACCGGTGGCCTCGTACCCTCTAGTTTATACTACTGATATGATTTGGATTATAGTTTTCAATGGTAGCCAATGAGCTTTTTAATCGTCATATAATAAAACGGCAAACACGATTTTTTTGCTATAATTTACACGATAAATTATATATGTCGTTGGGACGGTTTTTTTGCACAGAAGTGCAGAATACAAACATTTATTATCTTACTGCACCAAAAAACTAAAAAAACAATAAAAAATAAAATTGCGAGACCGAGCAATTATTTGTCGTAACTTAAATGTGACGTTTCGATTTTTTCCACCCACCAATAAACCAATTTTGCAGCACTGACTGGAAAAATTACTGGAATGTCTGAAGGCAGCATTCAGTGCTGCAGAAAATAATAATAAGTAGCTCATTCCACGTTTACATGAGCCGATCGAAGGATCGGATTCAATCCGGATCAAAGTTTCGAAACCCGGGCTTATGACGATTCCAGGTCGAAAGATTGAGCTCAAATGGAATTGAAGACAGTTTTGCTTTCACAATGAAATGTGTGTGGGTGCGACGTTGTTAGTCAAAATAAATTTCGATCACAAAAATAACAAACAACCAAAATAAGCCAAAGATACAACATGCAACAGTCTGCAAACAAAATGCAGAATTACGCACGTACACATCTGAAATCTCGATTCTTCAATCCTTCAATCTAGGTATACACATTATATTTAGCTCACCGAGCTACAGGTCTACATGGACCTAAATCCTGATTCAATTCGGATTCAATTCTCCATGTAAATATAAACGAGGTATCTGTTTTTCTCTATGCTAAAGACAGCTTTTACTGGCAAATAATGTTATTAGCTCTTGAGTTTCGGAGGCTGGACGTACTAGTTCTTTTAAATCTGGAGATTAAAGATTAGATTAGATAAGATTAAAAGGTGGATATCTAGTCTCCCTCTCCTCTAAGAAATTTTGTCGCCTTATAGTTCAGTCATATTGTATTTTTGATATGAAAATTGTGGGGTAATTTTGATTTTGCCTCTTACTCGTACTTACCTTTATTTTAATACCAATCTTGTCCATGCACGCTCTTGACCCAAAAGTGCGTCATTTCCTTTTAGTCGCAAACCTCAGATTCGGATTCAGTACCCTTGTAAACATAGAACAGGGGTGAAATCAAAACTACCTACAAATTTGCTAGCTATGTGCCCTTTTGAGCACGAATTGACGGGATTTTTCGAATTTTGCTTATAACGATGGCCAACGATTTCTCGAAGATGAATGGTGGTATTGAAGAATTTCAAAAAAGAATTTTGAAGTAAAATGTTATGTTAATTCAGGATAACCATAAATTCTCTCAAAAAAAAAAGTACCTCGACAAAAAATATAACCTCAAATTTGCATAATAACGCTTTTTTTTTAATATCTTTATTTACCATACCATAAACAGATATTTATTTGAAACTGTGTATACTCTTATTTGTGTACTTACTTTGATGTAATTTTCGAAAAATTGTTAGTTTTCGAGCCATTAGTAAAAAACACCCAAAAAATGCATTTTTTGCATTTTTTCCATGTTGCGTCGCGAAATTTTAGTCGCAAACTTCAAATTCGGATTCAGCACTCCCGAAAACATAAAAGAGGGGCAAATCAAAACTATTCCACAATTTGCTCGCTAAGAGCCTTTTTGAGAACTGTGTTCACTTGGCTCGGAAAAGTGTCCCTTTTTTTTTTGGAAAAGATGACCATTTAAATGACCACATGTGATCACCCTTTAACTTTTTTTGACCACCCACAGTTATCGAGATAAACGAATAAATGATGGGCCAAAAGAACGCCTCAAAAATCGATTTTTACAAATTTGATTAATGTTTTCGATAGATGTTTTTTTGAGCATCAATGACCAGGCTTTAACTTTTCGGCTGATATTGAGTAGGAAGACACAGTTGAAATATGGAGCTGCATTATTGTTCTTTTAAGTGCTTTGAGCCGAATATCTCGTGAACTCCATGGCTTTGAGTTTAACGGCGGTGTAATGAAATGATGTACTATGATGTGTAAATGATGACACATTCGTGTTGAGAAATGGACCAGCTCCCACAAATTTTTGTCCATTCTCCGATACATTGTATTTATAACATAAATGAAAGGCTTTCAATTAACTGAGGATTACTCCAAGACGAAAAGAGATATCGGAAAGATTTAAGCTGATTTTAAAAGAAGAATCTATTCAGAAACTATTAAAAATTTCCTTGAAACAATTTACATCACGTTACAAATCAACTTTGAAAACAGCAAAAAAAAGTGTTTTTTTGATTTTATAACGGGAATATCTCAACAATGTAACCTGATGGAATTTTTCTGACTTCAGATTCTAGTTTAAAACACCAAAAACATACAGAAAAGTATTATTTGGTTTCTGTTATGAAAACCTTGTTGACCAGTGTTATCAAAAGAATTGAATAGTTTTTATACCTTTTTTTTAAATTTTTATCTTTAATGGTGATAAAATAAAAATAGAACCCAGTAAGTTTTTAGCCTAAGCCGACGACACGCTATGCACGATTAGATCTATTCAGCCATTCAAGTACATAATAAAGAACAAGGGATATACTCTATACTCATGCTCAAATATTCTACACGAGGAAGTTATGAGTTAATTTAAAGTCACCTTTTGGTCCATATTCAAATTGACTTTAAGTATATTCAAGTAATTTATATTAATTGATCAATTAATGTTCGATATATGCAATGAGTTTACATCTAAACTACTAATCAATCAAGATTTGTATTTTTATCACTTCGAATGCGCTAAGCTCTAACGAACAATGTCACGTCGTCATCAGGCGTCCGTCGCGTCGAGATTTGCTACATCAACATAATGCGCAGTACTTATAAATACAAAATATATAATAATTCAAGTTTTTTTTTTTTGCCAGGGCTTTCAATACAAAATGCAAGACAATCTTACATTAAAGATCTTTATATTTTATGTCTAAAAAAATATATATTAAAATTTATTTGTTTTCTTAATTAATTTGATAAAGAAAGAAACATAAAACTTATCTAGAATAATTTAAGGAACGAGTTTCTAAAGGTACCTTAGGTAAAATATATTAATTAATATTCAAATATGATCTGTAGATGCGATAGCTATAATACCAGGGGTTGAAATTAATAATAATAATTGTCATCCCTAAACAAAAAATCTTTTTTTAAAAAAGATTAAATAAATAATGTTAATTTTAATAATAATTTTAACTACTTATGTATGCATATTATAATGACTTTAAGATGTTTGCATATACCTATAGATATTTTTTTAATGCAATCTGAAAATCAAGAGAGAAAAGAATTAATCTTGGCACAGTGAACTTGAAATAAGTTGTTAAAATATTTAAATATTTGATATTAATCTCTCTGATTTATAAAAGCCATAAGCTAAAATAGTAGTCAGTTGATTTATTGGAAGCATCACTTTGACTTGAGACCAAAATATTAATTGCCGCACTAATAAAATTTACTCTTAAAAAAGTGGTAACCATGCTGGTTTTATAGCATCATTAATATAATATTCTAATAGAATAACTCAAACTATTGAGAATGCAAACAAAAATATCAATTTATCGCTGATGAAAGCATTATAATTTCGGTTTGTTTTTAGTTAAGAAGTGTTAATAATACTCGTGCATACGTTTCGGCACTGTCTGATGTTAAGTAATAATTTATGTCACTTTTATGTTTGCACATTTTATATACACAACGCTTGAACTGTCTTAATTAATTTAAAAGAAGTCATAACCTCTTTGAGTGCTGCGCGCATTTATATGAAAAGGAATGTTTTCTTAGACTTTTGTATACCAACATGCGATTAGTCTTTTTTTTTTGAGTTTTTGGTTTTGACATTGAATTTATTAATAAAATTAAAACAAAATACATTGGAAGCAGCTTATTTTAAGTCTACTCATAACTGAACTGTTTAAGAAAACAATCGAACGTTCAATCAACGTTTTATCAAATCGTTTTTTAAACTGTCATTTATGTCAAATTTCGATGTCGATACAAATTCAGTTGTCATTTTAACAATTGGCAAAGTTTTCATTTGTAAAATCGAGATTTCTTGTGACAAATCGCACGCACATATGTATGTGTCTAAATGCTTGTTTTAATATAAATAATGACAAGGTAATTTCTTATAGATACATACATTATGTACATATATATGTATAAGATATAATATTGAGACCTGAAATATTTTTATGTCGGACAAAAAAATTGAGAAAATTTGGTTGTAAAAAACAATACAAAATCAAAATCAATTTACTTACTATTTAGAAAAAAATTGGATCAATTTGTCAAAACAAAAATCTTGAAATATCTCCATGTTTCGAACTCTCTAAAAACGGAATCCATTTTTGATGGACCTCATAGTCTAAGACCGGCAGCGAATTTTGGGTGTGTGTGTATAACCAAAATCGGAGTATGAGGGATTATAGGTACCTGTATCGTGATATCGAATACTAAAAACTGGCAGGTTTTGTTTTCAGGTTTGGAAGGGGTGGGCACTAGATTTCTTTTTTTATTTTTAGAGTTATCGGGTTCTTCAATAAGAGCGCTACAAAAGTTTTTTTAAATAAAACAAAAACGGTTTTGGATATTGATGAAAAGCGAGCGAGAAAATTAAACAACTATATGTTTCAATGTTTAAGAACAGAATAAAAAACATACATTTATTTTCAGAGTAAAATACAAGTAAGTGAGGATCTGATAAATAAAATAGAACAGAGTGTTCATAAACTAAGTGATATTCATTCTTTTGAAAAACAACACTTTCCCTGAATGAATAATAACAAAATTTATTATATTTTAATTGGATAAACCTAATCGCTTGGCATCTGCTGTATGCTTGGTAGATGGCAAAGCTTTTGTTAAAATGTCGGCTAACATTTCATTGGTTGGAATATATATTAAGTTAATAGTTCCATCTTGTATCTTTTCACGAACGAATTTTGTTTTTGTTTCTACATGCTTAGTTCTGGCAGAATAGGAGTTGTTCTTCGCAAGTTGAATCGCGCTTTTATTGTCACAGAAAAGATTCATTTCCTTAGAGCAATCTGGAAACAATTCAGTCTCTAAACGTTTGAGCCAAATTGATTCTTGTATAGCAGCAACCATAGCCATGAACTCCGATTCAGTCGTTGAAAGCGCAACAGTTGGCTGGCGTTTTGATGACCAAGTAATTGCAGCACCCTGCATCTTAAAAACGTAGCCTGTTGTTGACTTGCGCTGGTCGACATCACTTGCCCAATCAGCATCGCAGAATCCTTGAACCTGGGTCGGTTCCTTATAGTAAATAAGTTTCTTGTTGATTGTACCCTTCAAATATCTGAATATTCGCTTTATGGCTGTCCAATGAGCTTTCCCTGGGTTGCTGCTGTACCGGCTTAACAAATTTACAGCATAGCTAATATCTGGCCTAGTAGTTTGGGCAGCGAACAGTAAGGATCCAACAGCTTCCATGTATGGCACTTTGGACATCAATTGCTTCTCTTCTTCTGTAGTTGGAGACATTTTCAGGGAAATCTTCTGATTTAAGTCCAGTGGCATAGATACTGGATTACAATCCATCATTCCAAATCGACTTAGAATTTCCGATATATTATATTGATCAATTGCAATCGTGCCAGCTGATCTGTTTCGAGTGATGCGAATTCCTAAAACTGACGATGCATCACCTAAGTCTTTCATTTCAAAGTTCTTCATTAAGCTTTCTTTTATGAACATTTCTTGACTTTCATCGTTGGAGAAAATTAAAACGTCATCAACGTAAACAGCTACGAAGGTCATGTTGCTTTTGGTAACTTTATAATAAATGCATTGATCAGCATCGGAACGCTTAAGACCAGCCACCAGTAAAACATCGTTGAGCTTCTCGTTCCATACTCTGCTCGACTGCTTTAAGCCATATAAAGATTTATTCAGCTTACATACCTTATTGGATCCATCACTGAAGTTTTCAGGCTGTACCATGAAGATATTTTCTTTTATTTCTCCATTCAGAAACGCAGTTACGGCATCCATCTGACGAATGTTAAGATCAAATTTGGCCGCAATCGCAATTAAAAAACGAATCGAAGAGTATCTGGCTACAGGTGAAAAAGTTTCTTGGTAGTCTATGCCTTGTTTTTGGGAACAACCTTTTACCACCAATCGAGCCTTATACCTTAAAATTTCGCCATTCACATCTCGCTTTGTTTTGTAAACCCACTTGCATTTGATAGGATGTTTGCCTTTGGGAAGATCTACCAAATCCCATGTATGATTCAAATCGAGGGATCCAAATTCAGCCTCCATTGCTTTTTGCCACATGGGTGCATAAGGTCGTGACATGGCATCTTCAATAGTTTCCGGGTCGTTATTTTCAAACTGAACACTAAAACTTGCCTGATATTTTGGATTTGGCTTCGGAACCCGTTTGGATTTACGAACAGCAACACCCTCTTGCCTGATAACATCTGTTGTGGTATCAACATTATCATCCCTGACCTCATTTTGCTCTTGAAAGTCTATGGAATTGTTGTCGCCTTCGTCGGTTTCATAAAGACTGTTGTCATTGTCTTCGGTTTGAGGCTCAGGTAATGAGACCGCATTCAAATCTTGAGACCCAAATTCAGATTCTTGATTATCTATTCCCCCCGGATTGATATTTGGTTCAATTGGCTCTTCAAAAAATGAAACAAAAGGGCTAGTGAAATGTTGTTTATCAACAATTACCTTGTCACTTCGGGAACTCTCAAAGAAAACAACATCGCGACTGACAATAATTTTTTGCGTTTTCATATTGTATAGTCGGTAGGCCTTTGATTCAGTACTGTATCCAAAGAAAATACATTCAGTAGACTTTGGATCGAGCTTCTTACGTTTCTCACATGGGATATGCACCATCGCCTTGCAACCAAACACTCGCAACATTTTCAAATCTGGTTTCACATTCGACCATAATTCTTCAGGTGTTTTTGAACTTTCGCCTCTACAAGGAATACGATTCAAAATATATGCTGCCGTTTGCTAGGTGCTGCAATTACTTGGTCATCAAAACGTACTGTTTTACCAGTTTTGACTAATTGGCTTACGGAAATCAAATTAGCGCATAAATTTGGAACAGATTGCACATCGTAAACTGTAGCATTTGTTTTCTTCCTACCATCCACAAGATTCAAACTAACATCACCTATGCATTCGACCGCCAACTTTTCATTATTGGCAACAAAAACCTCCTTGTGCGTTGGTGATCTAAGATTCTTCAGGAATGACTTGCACATTGTCATATGTGCCGATGCTCCAGAATCTACATACCAAGCACCTTCTGGGACTTCACTTTTGGCTAAAAAAGATGAAAACATAGCAATGTCATTTGATTTATTGCAGACTTTCTTTTTGTTTGGACATTGTCGTGCGAAGTGACCAATTTCTCCACAGTTATGACATCTGAACTTTGGTTGCGGCTTATGTTTTTGAGGTTTAAACTTCGGTTTTACAAACATAGCACTTTCAGTCGATTTTGTATTATATTTGACTTGTTGCAGTAGTAGAGTCTTCACGGCATCACTTGTTAAAACCTTTGATGAATTTTCAACAGCCATAACTAGGGCAACTATTTCGTCGTCTATCTTGAGACCAGCTTTTCTAACCTTGATTGACGTCATTACCATCTTGTTAACGTAGTCCTCCATGGATTTACACTCGGTCAGCTTTAACTGCACAAGTTGTTTCAGCAAATCCACCTTCCTACAAAGACCAGTATCTTCAAACGCATTTGTAAGGCTATCCCAAGCACTTTTAGCCGAGGTTGAATCTGCTACGTATGAATAATTCTGCGTTTCAAGCAACAGAATCAGTTCAGACTTCGCCTTTAGATCAGTGATTAGTTGTGCTGCCGTAGCTGTTGCTTCTACTTCATTCTCGAAGCAACCCCATAATCCTCTGATCACCATATATGATTTAGCTGCAATTTTCCAAACATCAAAATTTTCTCGTCCCTTCAGCTTTTCCACAGATATAGCATTTGAAGCCATTTCGTAATAATTATTATTAAATTCGCTAATTAAATACAAATCGTGGTGGGATCTGGGCCCATAACCTGATGAAAAGCGAGCGAGAAAATTAAACAACTATATGTTTCAATGTTTAAGAACAGAATAAAAAACATACATTTATTTTCAGAGTAAAATACAAGTAAGTGAGGATCTGATAAATAAAATAGAACAGAGTGTTCATAAACTAAGTGATATTCATTCTTTTGAAAAACAACAGATATCAATGAAATTCTTTATTCCAGTGAAAGTACGTTCGATGCCATTATGTATGGAACTCGATTTCTTTTGCATGGCCACCACGGGCACGCTTGCAGAGGTCCAGACGCTGAACCCAATTTTCGACGGTTTTCAAACATAAATCGGCCGATACTGCTGCAATTTCACGTTCGATATTCGTACGAAGTTCATCAATCGTCGCTGGCTTGTTAGCATAGACCATAAACTTGACGCAGCCCCACAGGAAATAGTCTAACGGCGTCAAATCGCACAACCGAGGCGGCCAAGCGACTGGACCATTTCGTGAGATAACACGTTCTCCAAACTTGATTTCCAATAAATTGATTGTGAAATTCGCTGTGTGGCTTGTGGCACCGTCCTATTGGAACCACATGTCCTCCAAGTTCATATCATCCAATTGGGGCTAAAAATATTCGGTTATCATTGAACGGTAGCGATCCCCATTCACAGAACGTGCCGGTCTTGATCATCACCGAAGAAGTACGGCCCAATGACGTCGCGGCCCATAAGCCTGACTTATATCGCATATTTTGTTTATTGACGAAGCCATTCAGCCAGAAATGAGCCTCATCGCTGAAGATGATTTTTCGATGAAATCATTTTCCGAATCATTTTCTAGTTGTTGCTGAGCCCAATTTACGAACATACGACGCTTCTGGTGGTCAAGCGGCTTCAGTTCTTGCGTCAATTTAATCTTGCAAGGATGTAGGCCAAGATCTTTTCGCAAAATTCGCCACAACGACGTCACAGAGATGCCCAACGCTTGAGAACGACGTGTGAGAGACACATTTGGGCTTTCTGCAACTGAAGCCTCAGCGGCAGCAATATTCTCGACACTAAGGGCACCTCTTTGTCTCACTGGCACTGGAACATTTTGTACTGTGCCTGTGGATGCAAATTTTTCCACTAGACGCTCAATTGTTGATCTGCTAGGACAATTATGAGGACCATAAATTGAACGTAGCGCTTTTAACGTTGAGGCCACTGACTCCAAATTTAGGTAGTAAATTTTAATAATTTTGACTCGTTGTTGGCTCGTATATCTTTCCATCATGAAATGGCAAACCTTACTGAAGACAAATGCCAAAAGAGCAGCAAGAAATATGGCGTCGTTTGCTGTCCCTGTCGTTTGCTGTCCCTGTCGTTCTACTTTTGTAGCGTCCCTGTTGAAAAACCCTTTATAGCCTCTTTAATTCATTTTTAAAAATAGAATATATGATGTTCTGTCATTTTTTCTATGCACACACGCCTGTGAAGTAAGCAGTTCAAATTTTGAAGTCCAAATTTGAAAAACAAAGTCGAAAAACTATTTTAGACTACTAACTTTACCATGCAATTAATAGTGCAAAATGATATTATGCGATTTTTTTTTTTAAATAAGGACTTCCAAATCTGGGCCTTAATTTTGCCAATTCAACTGCAAATTTGGAGCCTTACTGCTAGTTTTCAGGTAGTTTCGTTGCTGAGAATAGGACTGATCTGCTAAATTCACAGTGAAGTTAGCAGTGTGATATGAAATTTTTGTATGTAAGAGGCTCAAAACTTGGAGTGATCCTTATCTTGAAATGCAAATGAAACTGCAAGTTCAGTTTTTCATATCAGATTCATAGCTATCCCAGTTTCTGAGCAAAGGACATGCACTGCTAATTTTACAGTGAAGTTAGCAGAACAGTGAATGTAACCCACTTATCCTTACCACTTCTTTTTTTTGAGATTTCCAGCCAAACAAAAAATCAATAAATAAAGTCTACATAGAAACGCCAATAAGGTTCGGTTAAAAAGCGTTTCAATCATAGGTCCTATTTATGGGATGACCAAGAAAAAAATCTTCAGACTTAAGAAAAGTGACAGAGCATCATTTTAATGTTTTTTTTAGGTGAATTGAAGTATTGGTGACCCTACCATATAGATAGGAAACCAAGCTGATTTAAAAACCCCACCCCCAACAAAGACTGAAAAAAAATATGCCAGACTTTTGTATTCGATATCATGATGCATGTGCCTACGTAGTCGTGCCGTAATCCAGCTCCAATCTGGATCATTTGACTGAATCCAGTAGACTCTCGGAGGGCCATTCGTCAGTTCTGATTTACGCTAAAGCATGGTACTCAAAGCACTTTTGATTATGTTTTAGCTTTGAGGGCTTGAGCTAAGTTCGTTTGAAGTACCCAGTGCTTTGAAGGGCATAAGCTATCATAAAGGACCTTCACTTTTTTCTTCAGAATACCTTCTTAATACTGTTCTACCTTTGTGTTGACCTCCTATACGCAAAAGTGGAGTTTTTTTTGCACTTTCATAGCTTGTATTCCCCTTGACCATCAAAAAGGCTGATGGTGGCCTTTCTGGACCCTTGCAATCTTATTCTTGACCTCTGATAAGTCCATTGCGTGGACTTAATCATTATATATGTTGTATTTTTCCTCAAGTGAAAAAATTTAGTTCAACGGAAAAACAAATGTTTCGATGTTTTTTGTTAGCGTAACGAGAAAGTAAAGCTTTTGATCTTTCTAGGCTTATTTTTCTTAGAACATCCTCTAGTTAATACCCTATTGTATTGTATTCCTATGATGGAAAGCTCTCATCCCTCGATCATTTTCAATAAATTGCAACATCGATCTTTGGCTTATACTAATCTCCCTAGCCATCACTTTCTGCTTCCGCAAGGGTTTTCTTCGAATGCGAGCCACCACTGTTCTTACCTTCCAGCCTGTATAAACTACTCTAGGTCTACTTTCACGCCCCTAGATCTACTTTCAACTCTTTTTTGTCTTTGTTTAAGTTTTCCTGAACCATTTTATTTCGCCCCACTCGAAAAACGAATTACATATATAATAGAGATTTGAGAGCTGTTAATTTAATGGATTCGATATTCCTGACTTGATAAGTTTTTTTTACTGAGTCCTCTGATCTTTGACGTTCTGTGCTGCGTTAAATGCAATGAATTAAAATTCAAACTGAGCCCTATTTTAAAGCTTATTGTTTATTATTTATGATAAATTGTATAACAAGTGATTGCAAGCGAACTTCTAGGAAATATTCACTATGAAACGTTTGTAACAGAACTTATGGCACGACTCCTCATACTCCGATTTTGGTTGTACATCCTCTCCCAGAATCTGCCATTGGCACTTGGTCTATCAGTGAATCCGCTGAAATTATCGAGTCTAAATTGCTGAGCCATGGATACAAATTTGAACCTCGTTTGTACAACTGACCCTAAAAAATAATTTTAAATATGCTTTTCGGTAAAAAAGTCTTGAGAACAAACAATGATTTCGACTCCACATTAATTTCATTTTGCCATACAATGCCGTAATTATGTACGAGTACATATGTAGGATTTGATAAAGTTTGTAAAAACTAAATTAACTTCGTTTTTTTACAAAAAAAAAAAAAATATGAGAACTATTAAACAATGTTTTTGTCTTGGAAACCTATCTCAAAAGCAAAGAATATTGGTATTTTACTTGATTGTAAAATGGCGGTGACAGAGTGCCAGAAGAGTCATGGAACATCATCAAGCGAGTTCAAATACCTCGGCGTGCTTTTGTCATATAACCTCAGCTGGAGTAAACACATTTAGGAGAAAAGTAGAGAAGCCAAACTAGCTTTGAACTTGATGTGGCCTTCTTTTTTTAGTAACATCAAAGTGCCGAGTGTTTAAGGCAACCGTAAACACCTGTCTATGCTAAGGTGTACATGCTTTTGGGTACGCATACTTTGAGGAATTTGAAACCATCCAAAGGTATTTTTGTAAAAGTCTGTTTAAATTGCCCAATGCAACTCCTACGTTTGCCACATACATGTTCTGGTATAGCTCCAATTTATATTCAAAATCTAAAACAACATTCCGATTATCTTACCAGAGTTATGAAAAAAGAAAACGGACTTTAAAAGCAGATCTTGTTAGTAAGGAATGTAAGGAAGTAATAGAATCAGCTTCTTGCAGAACATGATGTAGAATTATCTTCACGCGAAAATAATATCAATGAATGGAAAAACATCATGATATCCAAAAATTGATGAAAAACTATATTTACAACACTTAGAAAAAGCATCATCGTCAACAAGCAGAAACATATATAAGAATCTAATACTTTTCCGCAAATACCCTCAGTTTGAAAATATTCACGAAAAACTACAAAAGTGGAGCCTCCCTTAACCTCTCCCCCACTGCTTAAAGCTCGCGGCCATGGGCTGAGGACTTTTAGTATGATACATCGGGGTCACCCCTTACCCCTACCACATTAAACAATAACCCAGAGAGCATGATTTATTGTATTTATTTTTCCTTCGTTGACTGGGCTACTAGTACGCGGCTGATTCGAAACGAAATTTTTAGTTGGTCTCCAACAAGACAACAAAATTCTTGCGAATACGAAGCGAATAAATATTCGTTGACCAATTTAAAAAATCAAAACAAATGAAACTGAAAAAAAAATACCGACAGCCATGTTGTAATGTAAGAAACAACAAAAAAACTCGAAAAGACACAAATGTCATTTTTTCGCAAACAATAAATGGCCTGTGTAATTAATTGTTTGCGAAAAAATAGTGGAGACTTCTTCAAAAAATATGCAGCAATTATCAATTTCGTTCATCGAACAGCGTACTGCAGAACGAAAAGTAAGACTAAATTTTTCGTTTATGATTTCGTTGTGTCATTTTTGTTTTGGATTTTTCGTTTCGCATCAGCAGCGTTCTAATAACTTATATAAAATAACTAAACTAAAATTAACTTTTCCTGAGTAACGGATAAATTATTTAATTTGTTACCATTACAAAAATAAAATAAAATTCGATTGAAATCCTGATTTTTGGTGAATAATTTCGCAGCGGATTTGACGTCGGGACTTTTTCCCAACTGTTTAAATTTTATAATTTATATTGGGGTGAAAATCTTTATTGACTTTGGATTAAAAATTAAACAATGAGGATATGTAACAAAATACATACCATGCATAAATGTGTCCATCGGAAAATACGTATTCAATTCACAAACTAACTGCGCCAAAAATCCGTGACCTAGAAAATCACTTTTTATATATTTTGCAGGGAATTGTAAAACTATTATGTCTATGTATAGTATATGTAGGTATGCATATTAAAATAATATATTTTAATATTGTGTTTTTTTTTTTTCAATTCTCTTTCTTGTCTTTCAGCTCGTTTGTTTGTCTCTTCGGAGCCAATTTTACAATCAATTTTGAACTAATTTCTTGAGATCTTAAATTTCATAATCGCAAATGTGAGCAATATCGCACACGTGAAATCACTTGGTTTTTATTAGGCAATTCATATCACCGTGAGGCGAGTGTATTAATGTGATTTTTATAGAACAAATATGTAAATGTTCATAATTCTTTATACATATATTAAAACAATCAATCTTATCAAAAAATCAAATTTCAAACCTATGCAGATAATACCACAAATTTCTTGTTTAAATAAAAACCGAAACTTAAAATTCTTGTTTTTCAAGAAAACAAATTATTCCATTGTTTAAAATAAATTGAACACAATCGTGTATGTATGAAAATAAACTTTGCTAAGTAACTTTCTAATTTGAATCTATGCATACGAGTACAACAATCTCCTAACTTTTACTGACCTTGCAGCAAATGCATTTATTTAAGCGTGAAGACTTTATTTCAAATGCTATTCACTTTTGTGATTTATGTTCCTGATAGAAATATAATGCACCCCTGGCTTACACTTTTTATCTAAACAATTAACTTGTTTATTGTAAAAAAAAAACTTTACAACAGTTTTATGTCTAAATAGTTTTAGTCCAATAGTCTAACTTATGATAAGATACATTTAGAGAACAGTTTCGTTGTTTTAGAATTTGTTTAAATATAAACGATCAACCTCAATATGAAACCGTACCCAAGAAATTGGCTTCATACCTTACATTTTTTTTTAATTATGCATACAGGTGTTTGTATTCATTTGTGGGTGGCAAGGTACACTAAAAGAATGCGCTTGACTACTTATTTAGGAATGTGAGTTCAAGCCCCACTTTAACAGTCAGCATTATTATGTTCTGTATACCCAGTTTCAGTTTGACGCAGCCTATAGAAGATCAAGACTATTTGGCTAATATTATTTCCTGATATTACAAAGGTCGACCCCATTTTTACTGTAAAAAAAACTTTTTAACAAGAAACCATTAACATTAAAATTATAAGCTATTTCTAGAAGAACATTTTTCATTTTTGGCACACAACTAGAAACTTTGAATTTGGACTTGTGATTCTAATAAGACGGTCCATTTTCATATTTAGCCAAATTTACATCAGTGAAATCACGGTAAGTCCATTTCTACAAAAAATTACCTCAAGAAATGGTGCTGCTGATTGGCTGTAACGATTAAAAATTTATTTTATATTATTTCCCCTAATGAGGTGCCAAAAATGACCAATTTTTAGGACTAGTGGACCCAAGGCCCAGAGGTGCAATCGTCTTGTCTAAAACCTTTTTTTTAATACAAATTGCATATGACTACGACCCTGATGAGTCCAAGTGAGTAAGCCGGATGCAATGCCAATCCGTAGGGCTAAAGGCCATAAAAAGCTATTTTTTCCAACATTTGTGGCCGTATATTGGCAATAACGCTTCGATTGCTGTCTTCCGAGTAGTCAATTGTTTCGCGCTTATCGGCGTTGGGTAGCGACTTAACATACATATCTCCACATAAAGCGGCGTAAAATCGAACGATCCTGGAGGCACGGGTCCGTAACGTGAAACTATGTGGTTCGGTTACCAAACGTTCCGTTCAACAAATCAAATGTCGCACTAGCACGAGCTGTGTGACATGTTGCGCTATCCTGTTGAAACTACAGCTCATGAACACATGGTTGTTCAATTGATGAACAAAAGAGTCTGTAATTATGGCTCTATAGCGGTCACCGTTGACTGAAACCTTCTGGCCACCAACCCATAAAGCATACCAAACAGTCTGTTTTTGTGGATATAACGGTGTCTCAACATACACTTTAATATTATCATTTCTCCAAATACGGCAGTTTTGTTTATTGACGTATCTTTTCAACCAAAAGTGAGCTTCATCGCTAAACAAAATTCGCGCGATACGTATTTCGATCATAATCATGATTTTCAAAATATGTAAACTTGCACAATTTGGAAGCGTTGCTTAGGCGACAGTCTATTCATATTGAAATGCCAAAACAAACTAAAAATAAATCACTTGAGAGCTGAAAAAATGGCTGCCAGGTAAAATTGTATTGCAAACTTAAAGTTCTATACTTCTAAACATTTTATTACTATATTTTTACATTTCCGGTGCTTGATTATGAAAGGAAATTGTACCAATTATACAAATTGTATTGCTTTGTACTTTGTACTTGCCCTAGTCTTCTAACGTAGACAAACTTCTATTGGGAATTGGGATCAGTTGACCCATTTGGTATAAAACTCAAAACAGTTTTCAGACGTGGGCTTTGACTTCTTGGAGAAAAAGATGAGAAATACCTATGTTAGTGAGTCATTATCAAAGTGATGGTTCTCGAATTCGCTTGAAACTGATTGATCACAAGTCATGATGTGAGAAGTGGTAAGAGGTTTGAGCCTTAGGCATCTTCGGCTCAGATGTTTTTCATTATAGATTTTTTTCCATTTGCATGAAAAAGTTAATAAAAAAAAAAGAAGAATAAATCTTTATTAGTCTTAAAGGACAGCCTATAGTAAGTGAGGTTTATGGATAATGGCTTCAATCGAATGTCAAATGCTTTCTTGACATCCATTAAGCATCCTACGGTAGCTCAATGGTTGTTTAAAGCTGTGGCTATACCATGATCAAACTTCAAGAGCGGATGCAGTGTGAAATGCGTTTGATGGCGTTTTCGCCCCAAAATTAATCAAGCTTCCTAAGCATCAGCTCTTTCCAGAGCTTACTTAGTTCGTTGAGAAGAGATATCGGCCAGTAGTAAGTGACCATACTCCTAACAACTTTCTTGGAAATTGCCACGATTTTGGCAGTTTACAACTTCTGGGGAAAGTAACGTCAGGCATGTTCAGAAAAATGAGATCTCAGAGCCCTCAGTGAATATCACTCCGTCAAAAAGTGAGCAAGCTCTACTTTTTCCTCCTCAGTAATTTGAAAACAAAACTGAGAAATTTTGCTGAAGAAATCTGTTCACGAGACTGAGATTGCTTAAGGCTCTGAGATCTCATTTTCCTGAACCTGCCAATCAAAAAGTATTTTTACTTAATAAATTATATCTTTTTGTAATTGACAAAAAAGAAAATAAATCATCGTAGTTATACAAAAATCGAAAGTGGTTTTCTTTTAAATTTTTGGTATTAAAGTTCTTTTTATGTAAATAAATAGACGAATAATATAAATAATAAAAGTGACTTTCATGATAGATAACACTAAAATGTGCATATTTATTGTATAAATCTTGGGATTCAAAACTGAGTCTTTAAAACTGAAAGAAAGGTGTGACCGATGATTACATCGTTGGTTTAAGATCATGGCGTTGTTTCTTTACTTCAATTATAAGGCTGCTATGAGAAATTTGTTCGAATGGCTTAGCAGATTAATCGACTTCGTGGTTGTCAGGCACATGGCTACTTATTATTGTAGCGTAAATCATTGCTTAAGATTAAGCTAAACAGCTCAACAAGTCACAGGCTCCTCCCTTATAATTAAAAGGTGCATGTTGAAACCGTTGACGGGGAAATGATTTAAATTATATGTGGGTATATGTCACAAGCTATAATTAAAAAAGACGCGATTCTGTTGGATGCTTTTTTTTTCTTTTATTATTTATGTTAAATGCGAATAGCTATGGGCTTATTACAAATACATTTATAATGTATTCATTTTTTCATTGTAAAATTTCTTAGCTTTATGTTAGCTTGATGGCCTTGTAATAGTTAGAATCCTTTCAATAAAAAAAACTGTATGTATACAAGTATTATCAAATTAGATGCAAGTAGAAAGGAATGACGGGTCATGGTCACGGGTTATATTAAGAATTGCTACCAAATGACAGTTTTCTATAGGAAAATAAGCACTCATTTTCGGAGTTTTAGAGTCAGTTTTACAAGCATGGTTCATCAATTTTAGCTCAATATTTTCGATAAATTAACTGAGGATTAATGACAGTTAATGCGTGTTATTAACTATTATCACATACTTGAACTTTGAACAATATCGTTAAACCACCAAAATCGGGTCAAAATTTGAACCGAGTTTATACAACTATACGTCTATAAAACTTGCTCAGAGCCAGCAAAAAACCCTTTTACCTTATGATTCATAAAGTTACTTACATACATTACTATTGACGCACTTCTATTATATTTTAATGAATTAAAATTAAAGATTTGTATCCAACAAAATGAAACACGTATCTGTAAAAAAAATCTATTCAGTTTAGTCCCTGGATTAACTTAATTTGGTGATTAGGTGAGTTAACTTTAAAATTAAATTGACTGAAAAGTCGTTTTCGACTGAGAGAACTGGAATGAATTCTAACACAAATTTGAAACTTTTATATGCTTGAGATCTAGAAGGAGACTGTGTAAAAAAATTACCAAATTATCACTGCAAAAGAAAGTACTTCAAAAGATTTGAATAGCAGTCAACTTTATACAAAATACAATTTAGAAATAAATGAGCTTTAATTTATTGGAAAAAAGATTTCAAAGAAAGTAGCAAACTACGAACAACGCAGATGAGATGAGCAAAATGTTTTACGGTCTAAACAATCTGTGAAATCAAAAACTATTACACCGAGAGCTGGTGGACATTTGTTCAAAGTGTTTTATACAACTCCAAATTTTTTGGGCGTACTATTTGCATCAGTACAAACTACATACATGGCAGCAACTTCGCGGCTCTTTCAACACAAAAATGCACTTTCAAAATGCAAAAATATGAGCGAGGCTTAACAGCCTTATTTATAAACTCGATTTAGTGACAGAGTAAAGTTCCTCTGACTTTACAATGCCTCTAATCCTGGAAAACTTATTTATAAAGAAAATACACGAGGAATAGAGGCGGAGTAAGCTAAAACTGTTTTATAGAAGGTATAAAGCCGTAGTAGATCCGTTTTAGTATATAAATGTCATTTTGACATGACATCGTGTGAAATTTACAAAAAGGAGGGTTAATGAATTTTTTTTAACCTCTTTTCACTTAAAACGTTTTATTTAATTTTTCTAAACCATTTTTAAATTATATCTTTACCGAAATTGAACCAAAAATAATTAATTGAAATAAATAATTGTGGAAATCAGCTAGGGTTTGTGTACGTTTTTAATAACCAGAGTTTTACTTTACTTAAATGGCTCTGAAATAAATAAATATTACTTTGAGATGGCGTAAGGATGGAGTAAGTGCTTTGACTCGGTTCAATTATTACTAATTTATGAAATCTAATAAATAAGGCTGTAAGTGTTTTATACCGCTCCAAATTTTGTGAGCATACAATTTTTATACATGCAAACTATATGCGACCACTGGAAGTGATACTGCAGCTCCTTGGCCAATAAAATACACTTTCAAAATGCAGCAAAAATATAAAATCGTCTTATTGTCGTCGGATTTTTGACAACTTTTCTTAAACTACAAGCAACATCAATCCCAACGCGCATACCAAAAATCAACCTGTTACAAATTTGTTCCTTTCTTTAGCATTTTTATGTCTATTCTTACTCGGCTAAAACCTCGGCTCAGGGGGGTTTTATACCAGCTCCAAGGAGCCCGTACATTTTGTATGAAATAGTGTTCACGGTTAAATTGGCTGAATTTTGCTATGTTGTTGATTATGTGTTAGTGACCAAAAGTGTTCATAGAATTTGGGTCTGAAAATCAGTCCTTTCCTCGTTATAACGTTTTGAATTGGGTCTCTACGTAATGGCTGCGAAGCAATAATTATAGGTTAAACTCACAGTGAATTGCAAATCACAGTGACAAGTTTACCTGTGATTGAAAAATAACGACTTAGCTTATCTCTAACATGGTTTTGTAAGCAAAGGAGGTGAGACAGGGCATTTGCATTAGATATGATAAAAAGCTAGGACAATAGGTTAATACAAGGAAAAAATAGAATTGCAATCTTCTGAACAAAAAAATCTTGCAAGTGGAAAAAAAATACTAAAAATAGTACCTTCTTACAATATTATACAGGAGCAATTATTTAATAATAATTTTTAAGGTCTAAGAAGGGGGTGCCTCGCGTAGTACCTCGTGGCATAATGGTTAGTGCGTAGGACTGTCATGCCAAAGGTCTGGGTTCGATTTCCGGCCACTGCCACCTCAAACTCTTGCCTCTTGCGAGGGACTGACAAATCCTCCAAGAGTATACGAGTACTTGTCAAGAATAAGTGCTTCTCATCTAGCCGTTCGGACTCGGCAAAAAATTGTAGGTCCCCTCCATTCCTGCCAACAACACGCACACAGGAATTGTTGAGAGTTATTAGTCACTAGGCCCTGGTTCTCCATGAGCTGATGCGCCACTAAATTTATTTTTTTTTTATTTTATTTTAAGAAGGGGGTGCCTAGAGGGATATTTAACTCGTTTTTTTCTTACAATGGACTCTTGACAAATAATTGTGTTTTTCTTATCGAAATCCATGATTTGCCCTCCCCCTTTATGAAAGTATCCTGTGAGTGATTATACAATAAAGATCAGCTAAATATTCTACACACTGTAAAAAGTCCTATAGAACACTATACTAACACTTAACTAGAAACACCCACATATAAAAACACATACAAATACATACACAAGCACATAATTCCGCTGTACTAGTCCCAAGTCTGGAGAGTTCCCCATGAAAATTGCGAAGGGGAGGAAATTAAAAGGGGAACATGTCAAACAAATTAGTAGGGAACTTTTTGAAATTAATCGATTAATTTTTCACATAAACTTTTCACAAAAGTAGCTATTTTTATTTCATATGAGTGGAATTATTGCTTGGCGGGAGCCCCAATTCAAACCGTTATAACTCGGAAGGGACTGATTTTCAGACCCAAGTTCTAACTTTTAGTCATGAACACATAATTAACAACAAGGCAAAATTTCAGCCAGTTTAACTGGGCCCACTTTTTCATACAAAATGTGCGGGATCCTTTCTTTCACTTACACAACACTTAGGGCCAGTTTTTCAGTTCGAAATCATCATAGTATCGAGGTTAAGCATGAGTTTATTCCAGAAACGAGTTTTTCAGTCAGTTGTAATAATAAAGTTAACTCATTTAATTTGGTGAGTTAACTCCAAACCAAATTGATAGTGAAAGTTATTGTCAGTGCAATTCTGTTGTTGCGTCATCTAATTCCAATGCGTGAAAGGCGTAGAAGGGTGGTATCCATAGTGTCGCACATCGATGACCTTAGATATTTGAAAACTTAAAGTTAATCCTTAACCGAAAAACTGTTTCTGAGTTAAGTCAGGGTTTATCTATTTTTTAGGATTAGTTAACTCTGATTTAACTCAGAGCTATCCTTAGACTGTGAGATTATCCTTGTCTCGGGGTTAAACCTGAGTTAACTCCAGAAATATGTTTTTTTAGTTTAAGTTAACTCCGAGTTAACTCACCTACTTTGGGGGATACATTTTTCGATAAAAGAGATAAAGGTGAAATTCCTATGGTCACATACACGTGTTTAATCAACTGTCAACATCAGTTATTATTAGACTTAAAACCAACAGAGGACGATCTAATAACTGCTCGGGTCATTTTCGAAATACCATACAAATATTTCATAAAACTTCAATGTGCCACAAGTTTTCCACCAGTTGTCACATATTTGAAAAATTGCAGATGTCATAGCTATACATAAGCAAGGCAAGCTCCTTCGGTCTTGAAGACTTTGAATTAGTGATGAGTCGTTACTTGAAATGGGTTGGTCTTTTCTAAGGATTTGCCTGAGTGTGAAGAATTGGTCTGTCGTCGATCTACCAGGCCAGAAGTCACACCGATTGTAAATACTTGTCGATTATAGTGTTGCAGAATTGCCTAAGACATTCACAAAATATATTTAATGGGATCTATTGAGTTCTATGCAACGTTTAGCAGGGGTAAAGGGGTATGCATCGATAATTCTTAGGATCAAGTCATAGGATCGCTTTTTTTCTAGATGGGATACTTGCACCTGATAGATTAGTCACCTTTGATGGTATACTTTCTTCCATTTATACTAATTTGATGATTTGATGCATGTGCCCTTTGAGCTCATCTCCTCTATATAAAATTGAGACTCTACTTATAATTTCAACTTAAAAAAAACTCTTAGGGTTTGCTTGCTGAAAAAAAATCCCTTGTTTCAAATGCATTCGAATTCTTTACTTATGTACATCCTTCAATGATGCATCATGCTTTTTATTTACAATTTAATTGTTTTTAATCGAAAAGAAATATTTATGATTTCATCGAAAGTTCAAAACACAATACTTGAAAAACAAATATATTTTCCTGGACATGACAGTGTTGTATATTGAAAAGTACGTAAGCCAGCATCGATTAAAATAATGACAAGTTATAGATACGAGTATTTATTAATATACTCGTATATAAACAAAAAAACATGGAAAGATAGAATAAATTAAACGATCAGCAATGTATGAGTATTGTTGCAATATTTTTACTGGGACGTTGCCAGTGTACACTTAAGATATAAATCATTCAGTAAATTAATTGAAGCGTAATAGGAACATATTTTGTATGCCAATAAATATATTATAAGCTAACACAATCGTGGCGACAAAGCTTATTATAAGCGAGGGAAGGCGAGGGAACACATTTAAAGTAAAGGCAACTTAATGGATACGGGGTGTGAGATGCAGAGGAGATCTTTTGATGCAAACTAAAAGATAAAAACGCAAGTAAAAGCTGCACGCTACGCCCCATTTAGAAAAGCACCGGACTGGCGACACAGAGTCTCTCGTGAAAAAATGCCAGTCTGTTATGCAGATTTTGACATTAGATATTCCGCCCGTCACTTTATGCATTGCATTTTTTTGATGCAGTGTGAAATAATTATTTTCGAAAATGGTGATGGGGCTTACACACTGACGCGAATACTTGAAATTCAGTAGAAACTTGATCGGTGAATAAGAACTTAATTAGTTCAGATCGGAAAATGTGCGCAATGACGACACCTGATGAATTATAATTTGCTAACGACGACGACTACGTGAGTACAGAGGGTGTGGACATGGAGTATTTAGTTTTTTTTTTTTTTAATTTTTTCTATACTCATTGAATGGAATTACTCAGAGTGCTAAACGAATAGTTGCGTTTATATAATCGCACTTTGTATGAATAAGAGCAAACAATATATGTATATGTGCAGTGCACAGATAAATTTTCTATCGATGGCGGGGCAGGATATGAGAACATTCTATTGTCACTTAATTCCGAATGTGACTGAATAAAAATCAGCTTCAGACTTTTCGTCATGGGTTTTTTCGCCAGTGAAAAATGTTTAAGAAGATGAAGTTCCGTTTTGACTGACCCTGATTGATTGAGATTGATTGGTCTTTTGAATACTAACTAACAGGTTTTGTTATATTGCGTTTCAATATACAAATTTATATGAATTTTATGAAATGGATGCCATAGCTTTTCAATCAGCTGCTATGGTTGAAGTAGAAGTGCATCCGCAAGGAACTC
The DNA here is from genome assembly GCA_946251815.1 of Dasysyrphus albostriatus. NCBI lineage: Eukaryota > Metazoa > Arthropoda > Insecta > Diptera > Syrphidae > Dasysyrphus > Dasysyrphus albostriatus. The sequence goes on along the minus strand of OX276336.1, from coordinate 66,263,066 downwards.
TAAGTACAAGAGGCTAGGTTAGGTTAGGTAGAAGTGGCTGACAGTAAATTAATACTGACACACTTCGACCATAGTTGGTCTATTGTGATACCATATGAACCTAGAAGACTCCTTCCTTACTCGTTAAACCAATTAGAACTCCTGACGAAGGTTAGGTTAAGGTGGTTGTCAGGAAAACTGCTGACACACTTAGGCCAGAATAGGCCCATTGTGATACCACATAAAAAATGCGAGGTAATCCTCGCTAATTAAAACAATTGGAGCTTTTAATAAAGCGATGGAGACTGTGAATGTCGATTTTATTTAATTAACTGGGATCATCAAAGATAAAGTTTCCTAAGTGTATTTGGCGTCTTTGAGAAAGAGCAGGACATGAGCAAAGAAGGTGTGGGATAGTTTCTTCCTTCTCCTCGTCCATGCAGCTTCTGTAGAAATCATTTGAGAAAACACCGAGTCTATTGGCGTGTTTGCCTATGAGGCAGTGTCCAGTAAAGACACCATTTGTGGAGCTAATATACAATCTACTTAGAGATAACAAATATTTCGAACGCTTCGGATCCAGTGTTGACCAGATCTGTTTTGTCGCCAGACAAGAAGTGAAGCGTACGAGACTTTTTATGTCGATGTTTGCCAGATCACTAGGATCGTTGTAGAAGTAGTCTCCTAAGTGAAGGCTATGTCTGTTGGAAAGTGCTGGGCATGTACAGAGAAGGTGAAGAATCGTTTCTTTCTCCTCCTCGTCCGTACAGCTTCTACAAAAATCATTTCTAAGTATGCCAAGCCGCGTTCCGTACCTACCTATTAAACAGTGTCCTGTTATGACACCTACAACAGAGCTAATGTACTGTCGGTTAAGAGATATTAAACACATGAAGCGCTTTAAATCAAGATTTGGCCATACTAGTTTTGTCGCCAAAGGAGTAGTGATGTTATTCTACTAATGTTTGTTCTCCCCAAAGCATCTTGTTTCAGCAAAAGTTTACAAGTAGAGATGGGTATACCAATATTTTTTCTTTCAGATAAAATGGGTTGTAAGGTTCCACTTCTAGCGTGTTCTTGGTCTCCAACAAAGGTGAATATTAAACTGTTGCGCCATCTCTACCAGAAATGCTCGACAGTTAAGGGCAGTTCTAGAGTTTATAGAGACAGAGTCCAGAGACTTAATAGTGGCTTGACTATCAGAGAAGATGCTGATAAACGAGGTTGTTATCATGTTTTCTTTGAGCCAGTATAGTTCTTCTTTTATCGCTAGAAGTTCCACCTCGAATACGCTACAGTGATTAGGAAGATGGAATGAGAGACTTAAATTTAGTCTATCTGAGTACACACCTCCACCAACCTCATCTTTGGTCTTCGTTCCGTCGGTGTAGAGGTGAATAGACTGATCTTTTAATATTCCCACATCTTCCCAGGTGGATCTGGAAGGTATGGTAACTTTAAAATTTTTTATCGAAGTTCAATACTGCGAGTGTATAGTCAGTGTTACTTGGAAGTGATCCTATTGAATTCAGAATAGCGGAGTGACCAATCTAATTATTCATCCACTGTGAAGAGACTTTGAGGCGAATGGCTGTGCTCCATTGCACCATTTGTTTGCTGAAAATATCCAGAGGTGTCGGATTGAGTAGAGTGTCTAATGAAGTGGATGCATTCGACCGAGGTACTCCACTTATAGACATGCAGTTCTTTGAACTTTGCTTAGTTTATCGCAATATATTGCTTTGTCCAAGTCAATACACCATACTAACACGTCGTTAATTAGAATCAGTCTAATTACCGAAATATATAGCCAGTGAATAATTCGATGTTGGAGGCCTCACTTACTACCAACGGCTTTTTTGCAAGAGAAAAGTGCCACGGTGGGTTTTTTGATATTTTAGGTTTCCAGCTTAACACATTATTTAAAATGAGACCCAAATATTAAGCTTCGCTTGAGAATGTTCTTGAAACAACATTAAAAAAAAGGGGGGTCTATTTGTGGGATTTTGTATTTCCTGGAGAACAGGACAAGATCTGTTTTGGGGGATTTACTCCAAGCCCACACCGATCAGCCCATTGTGTTAGCTGGTTTTGAGCGTTTTGTAAAAGATTTTTCAAAGTGTAAGGATACTTTCCTGATACTGCTATAGCCACGTCGTCTGCATAAGTAATAACTCTGTAGCTCTCCGCTTCTAAGCAATTCAGCAGCTCATTAACTTCCAAGTTCTGATAGATCTTCTTGCTGAAAAGCTGCCAGTTTTGAACTAATAACCCGGCTTGTAAGTGTTTGATTAATCAATTCACCAAGTGACCCATCAACATTTAGATAGAGCTGACAGCGCAGATGCGATTGCAGATGTGTCGACATTGTAAAAGGCGCCTTATAAAGGGTTTTTCAACAGCGACGCTACAAAAGTAGAGCGACAGGGACAGCAAACGATGCCATATTTCTTGCCGCTCTTTTGACATTTCTCTTCAGTAAGGTTTGCCATTTCATGATGGAAAGATATACGAGCCAATAAGGAGTCAAAATTATTAAAATTTACTACCGAAATTCGGAGTCAGTGGCCTCAACGTTAAGAGCGCTACGTCCAATTTATGGTCGTCATAATCATCTTAGCAGATCAACAATTGAGCGTCTAGTGGAAAAATTTGAATCCAAAGACACAGTTCAAAATGTTCTCGTGCCAGTGAGACAAAGAATTGCCCGTAGTGTCGAGAATATTGCTGCCGCTGAGGCTTCAGTTGCAGAAAGCCCAAATGTTTCTCTCACACGTCGTTCTCAAGCGTTGGGCATCTCTGTGACGTCTTTGTGGCGAATTTTGCGAAAAGATCTTGGCCTACATCCTTGCAAGATTAAACTGACGCAAGAACTGAAGCCGCTTGACCAAAAGAAGCGTCAAGTTCCATACATAATGGCATCAAACGTACTTTCACAGGAATAAAGAATTTCATTAATATCCAAAACCGTTTTTGTTTTATTTAAAAAAAAAACTTTTGTAGCGCTCTTATTGAAAAACCTGATATATCTAGGAAGACGACCGTTTTATACTCTTTATTATGGAGGAAATATTCGATGGTACGAACTAGTGTGTGGAGAGCCGTTTCCACTGACTTCCCTTTGCAATAAGCATGTTGATCTTTAGACAGTGGTCTCGTATCAAACTACGATAGTTGGATATCAATCAGTCGTTCAAAAGTTTCTAGAAGAAATGATGATAGGCTAATAGGTCTTAAATCTTTTGGGTTTACGTGGGAATATTTACCTGTTTTGGGTATAAACACAACTTTGACTTCTCTCTATAGTAGTGAAATATGAACCACATTTAAGCAGCCATTGAAGATGACCTGAGGAATTGGCAGAATTACTACTGAATTTATCTGTAACTAAGCTCTCTTAAAATTAAGGCATGACATTGTTAGCCCCTCCCTCATTGTCACGCCTTCTTTTCTTAATTTCAATTTTCTCCTTTTTTAAAATTAGAATAATTTTAAATATGCTCTTTTTGGCTCTAGAAAATCTCATTTTTACGCAGTTTTTACCGGAAACATTTCGCTTCAAGCTAAGTTCATATACCCACATATTCATCTAAAAATTAAGTTCTAGTCCAAACATTCGGTGGACAAAAAGTACACTCAAGTTTGCATTCGAATTTCAACTACATTCATTATTGTAAGCAGAAGTAAAATAAGTCAAATGAATAGGTTTCTTCGGTCGGCCGAACAGGTCGTTATAAACCACTTCGCTTCATTTCGTAATAAATACAAACACAAAACCTTCTGCAGTTATTTATATATCTACATATACATACACTAGTCCCTACCTACATTTATGTATATTAATACAATAACATTTAAGCCGCAGTACCTTCTCTAAACTGAAATACAAATTAAAATAGTGTTAGTACACTATGACGTATACGCGTTTTTTTTTATAAATTAAAACTCTATATAACCTATAGGTACACCAACTAATGTTGTATTGTAAATTTGGAATAAGTCGCATGTCCTTGCTTAAAGTAAAAGCGAAAATGGTCTTAGTTTAAGTCTATTCACATACTTGTTGGCCCGCTCCGTCTTTGCTCAGGTAGACAAAAGTTTTGAAAAACATTAAAAAACTAAATTATAAGTAAATAATGTGGCAGTTTGTGAACAATTTTCTTCGTTTGAAATAAAAGTGAATGGAGCAACTCCATCGCTGGCATCTTACATGATTAATAGTTCAAATTCTTTTTTAAATCCACTAAGTTTATGATCGGTCATGTTAATTACTGTTTAATAAACGAAATTCTTGGTTTATTTCTTCGTAGAGATTTTTAAAGGTGAATACATTCGTATGTTTAATAAAAACACAATTCATATTAGATGAAGCCGCAGATTGATTTTAATTTTGTATGGCTCTACCCATCCACTTCTATCTATTAAAGTATGATATCTGTTATTCAATTCGTCCACCCATTCGAACTTGATTGATGGAAAAGTTATTTAAAAAAAAAATAAACAAAAATTTAGAATTGGATACCAAATTTTTGTTTTGTTTTTCGCAGCTGTTTATCAACTAAATTTTGAAAACATCAAGACCAAAAGGACGCTTAAAATCGGATTACTTAACCCATTTCACCCTAAAAATATGTAAATTTGGAAATGTATATAGTTCTAGGCTGTCCTATAAGAAATTTTTTTCCAACTAAAAAAGTATTTAAAATCATATTGACATTTTTTTTATTTCCACCCCATTTTACCCTATGCTTAAAGCTAAAGTATATAGCAATACAGCTTTTTCTAAAATATTTAGAAACGAAAAGAATTCCTAAAATTGACCCTATTTCACTACATAACGTTAAATTTTGAAAAAGTCAAGCTCTAAATATATTACTTTACATATCATCAGAATAACTTATTTATGAAGAATATCAAACCAGTGATTTTGAAATCTATACGCTAAGAAAAACATTTTTAAACACAAAAAGTATGTTTAAAATGAGATACTGAATTGTGTAACCTATTTCATCCTATAATATAAAAATATTGAAAATATCTAGCATTTAAGTATTTATATGTAGGAATGTCTCCTAACTTAACCCATCCTATAAATAAAACTTAACATACAGCAAATCAGTAATATCACTTTGGATGCGAATATTTTACCAATCAGACCATGGAAAAAAATGTGATGTGGGTATATCGATAGGGTTTGAATATATCTTTCCTTTGACGTATGTCACGCTTTATTTTATTAAAATTAAAACAAAGCTTACGCAAGTCTACGCAAGATTACGCAAGTCTACGAAAGTCTACACAAGCTTTCGCAAATATTCAAATTTGATACTTTTTGTTTTTGTCCCTTTTTACCTTATAGATATGAAACTTAATGTAAAACATGTCAAGCTTTTTACTCATTTTTTAAGTCCATCCTCTAAGTGAACCATTTCCAACAGAAAAAATTGAAATCTCATACCTTTATTATTTTAACCCCATTTCACCCTACAAATAGAATTTATTACAATTTTTAATCCTATAAATCCTTCTCATAAGAATAACCTTTCAAACTCAAAAAGAATGTTTGAAATAAAAAAATATATAAATCAAAACCCCAAAAAAGAAATGCAAATATTTAAATTTAAGAATTATGAATTTTTTTCAAAATTAAATTTAGCCTATGTTACTCAAAAACATTGGGTCTTGTGAATAGCTAAAGCTAAGACTAGCATTTTTAAGTAAAAGCTAGGTTTTGTGTGAATATAAACAAGTTCAAGCTAGAATATTATAGTTAAAGCTACAAAAATATCAAGATTCTTGGACTCCTAACTAAAAAACTTTGACTAGTTTATATTTCTTAGATTTCTCTTCAATTTGTTCAAGGCCGCTAGACTAGGAATCGAAGATATATGGCATGAATGTAGTTAAAATGCTAGTGGATAAGAGTGCAAAAAATGTCAAAAATACTTAACAAATATTTTTTTTATAAATCGAAAAATTGTTTGTAAAACTTTGGATTCCAAAATTATTCAATTGTTCTTAAAAATATTTGTGCAAAAATTGGATCAAAATAATCCAAATATTCTCAAAAAGTTTAAACGCTCCATTTCCATTACGTGAATTTCTTACCAATAATCTACAGGTACCTACAATAAGCTTAATAAAAATCCTTAGAGACAGTTTTGAAAACATTTGGAAATATCAAAACCGTTGTACTGGAGCAACCTGTCTTAGATCGGCTAGCACACTAGCTCGAACTTGTTCTCTTGGAAATGACAAAATCGGAAAATCAATTTTGTGCTGTTAACTTTACTATGAAATTAGTAGTTTTTTTTCAGCATATAAGTTAGATAGAAAATTCCAGTTTTGTCCCAAATTTGCAATTTTTTCATGTAGGTAAAAATAAAATAAATTTGGTGGCACAACAGCTCTTGGAGAACCAATGCCTAGTGACTTACAACTCTCAACCATTCCTTCAGTGTGCGTATTTATGGCAGGAATGGAGAGGACCTACAATTTTTTGCCGAGTCCGAACGGCTAGATGATAAGCACTTGTTCAGGACAAGTATACTCTTGTAGGATTTGTCAGTTCCTCGGAAGAGGCAGTACCTCGGAAAATAACATTTCTGTTTTTAGATGGCAGCGGCTGGGAATCGAACCTAGACCTTTGGCATGACAGTCCTACGCACTAACCATCATGCCACGAGGTACTTCATGTAGGTACTTCGAGTCCAAATTTGACAAAAAAATCGAAAAATACATTTTGCACTGCCAACTTCACTATGAAGTTAGCAGAACAGTCGTTTTCTCAAAAACGGAGTTAGTTAGAAATTTGTTATGAGGCTCCAATTTTGCAGTTTATTTAAACACTTCAAGGTGAAGTTAACAGTGCAAAATGAATTTTTCGATATTTTTTGTTTTGTCTTATTTAAACTCCAAAATTTCAAATTTGGGAAGTAACTTCAACTTTCCAGCTAGCTCCGTTACTAAAATAAAAAAGTACTGTTCTGCTAACTTCACAGTTAAAGATGAAGTTAACAGTGAAAAATGAATTTATTTGATTTATTTTTCAAATTTGGACCTTAATCAATGGATCAAAAGTTGGGCCTTAATTTTTCTTGAAATGCAAATTAAGCTGCAAATTTGGAGCTTAACTGAAATTTTTTAGCTAGCTCCGTTATTGACGACATATTTTTTTAACTTGAATTGAATTTTTTTATCTAACTTTAAAAATTGTTACATATGTTAGAAATAAAAACATTTTACTACTACTGATAATGAGAAATATAACCAAACACAAGTCGTTAAAAAAAATGTTGCCCATTGATTAATAAAATTTTAGTAAATTTCTTGACAAAATTTGCTCCACCGTGAAGCTCCTTCATGATTTTCTCAGAATCTATTTATTGTATGAAGAAAAGTATGTTAGTCTTTTTTGTGTAGAGTTACATAAGCTACAATTTGTAACTTCACATTTTTTTCAAAAAACAGAAGTTTTTGAGAAATTAAAAAAAAAAACTTTAACCTTTACCACACGACCTCAACGTCTCTCTAAAAAAATAAACCCCTTCTCAAATTTAAGGATCTTTTCTCCATCAAAAATCATGTTTGTCGGAATGTTTTCATATGTATGTATTTGTCTTTTTTTTCTATTTAGTTCATTTATTTCATTTAACAGATAATACATTATAACAATAATAATATACTTCTTTACGACTACTAGATACAATCTATATACTTAAGTACCATCCAGGTTACCTTCTTATACTTAACAATTTTTCTTTGAACAAGTTTCTATTTGAAGAATTAAAAAAATCTACATATAAAACTCTCTACAGAATTTGCTTAAACATCTTGTAAGAGGCTCATTTAGTCCATAATTCATACTATGAAAGGGTTCACAGAAAATATTTCTTATTCTCAAGTTTCTTGAGGGAGCATAGATCTTAACTAAAGCTAAAAGAAAGGGGCAGTTGATGTGATTATATAAAAGGTCTCTTACAAATATTATTGCAAAATATTTACGGCGATTAGCCAGGTTTTTTAAATCAATAAGTTGGCATCGCGAATCATATGAGGGCATTCGAATATTCCAATGTAAACGATAAACCACAAGTCTAGTGAAGAGTTTTTGAATATTTTCAATTCTTAAGGAACTATTTAAATAGAAAGGTCTCCATATCACCGAGCAATATTCCAAAACAGACCGAACATAAGCTATGTAAAGCGATTTGAGAGTATACGGATCCGAGAACTCTTTCGAATTCTGCGATATAAATCCGTGCATTGAGTTTGCTTTCGCAACAATATAATCTATATGTAGATTGAAATTAAATTTTCTGTCAAATAAGACACCTAGATCCTTCTTTTCAAACATTTTCGCAAGAGGTGCATTATCATTTATTATCATTGATCAAGTCGATTAAGATCTTCTTGGAGAAGTAAACAATCGGAAATAGATTTAATACGACAAAAGATTTTCAAATCATCAGCAAACAACAGTTTTTTGGAGTTGTTAATACGAAGAGGTATATCATTTATCAGAATTAGAAATAAGAGTGGGCCAAGATGGCTTCCTTGGAGAACTCCTGAGGGAACCTCAATTTGATGGGATTTAATATTATTAATATTAACAAATTGAATGCGATCACATAGATAGGATTGAAACCATTTCAAGAAATTCGAGTGGATACCCAACTCTTCTAACTTTTTTATTAAAATTTTGTGATTGACTGCCTGATATAAAACCATGTTGATTAGGTGAAATGACTTCTTTGATAAGAAAAGAAAGATTTTTACATACAATTTTTTCAAATAATTTAGGTATTAGAGATAGTTTGCAAATCGGCCGATAATTTGAAACATCCTGTTTAGGTCCAGACTTATGGACAGGGGTAATGAATGAAATTTTCCAGTCTTTTAAAAATTCCCCATTCTTTAGTGAAGTATTAAACAGGAGAGTCAAAGGAAAACTAAGGGCGCTTACATACTGTTTCAATATAAAAGGAGATATTCCATCTGGGCCACATTGTTTTTCTGGCTACAAACCGCCCAAAACTTCCATAACCTCTGATACATTAACTTCTAATGTTCCTAGATTTAGGAAATTATTTAGGACCTTGTGTGCAGATGAATCAGAAATGTCAGTTGAGGTGTAAACTGATTGAAACTTTTTTGTCTAATTTTCCTGAACACTGAAATGGTTTTGAAACTAAAATAGCAGAACTGTTAGAATTTTTCCCTTCCAAAATGGGCAAGGAACACGTCAGAGAGGGGACTGAGAATTAGACACTTTGAAGAATTTTTGAGTAATAAAAAATATCAGATCTCAGTAACTTTGTCTCAAATTCATCAAACCAAACCTGTGGATAGTAACCTCATTCATTTGCGCATAACCCTTTTACCAAACGAACCTGCATCACTAATGTGATAGGTGCTATTAGTACTTTTCTTCTTATAGCAAATATTTCTCTACAAGCCTTGCTATCTCCTAAGCATATATTACAACTTAAAATTCATATTTAAATAACGTTAAAAACATTAACATTTTTGTCAATGTGGTATTTTTATACAACCGTATTTTACTTTTTATAAATGAATTATTATTGTAATTTTTTAAATGATTTTAATGATATTTAACGAAAATTTAAAATGCCTTAATTCATTTTAAGACGGAATAAGTACTCGTAAGTAATTCAAATTATAGATGTGCATTATTTTAAGCAACAACTTGAATTTCAAATGCAAGTAAGTATCACTCACAGTCTTGCATATATTTTTTATTTTATCTTCAAAAATATTAATTAAGTATTTAAACAAAGTTTGTTTGCAATGAGAAAATCTTTTTATTTTCTACAAAAATTTCAATTGCGTTGAGAGACGCCTACATATGTTATAGATTGTAATTTTATTCATAATATCATAATTATAATTATATATCCTAAGATCTTCATGATATATGTCTGCTTTAAACAATGAAAACCAGTTTAAGAAGCATATAGATTATTTTATCCTCAATTGTTAATCACATACACAAATTTATCCAAGCGTCAAAGTGGCGCTACCATGTTCGCAATTTAAATTAGAATTGTCAAAGCCTCGGAGGCTTTATGGTCCATGTTCATGACATATACTCTTTTCTCATGTCGACCAAGATAAGATGTTCTTTAGACCATGCGTATCCATCTACACAGCCGCTAATTTATAGTCATTTGAACTCATTACAACAATCGTTTTTTACTATCAAAATGTCAATATTCAATTAGGCGACTTGTCATTGGGAAACATCGTGAGCGTGAGCGTGAGTGTAAACTATGGGACACAGTCCGAAGCCATCACCATCAACCAAAAGAGTGATCTTCCCTTATAGTTACATAGAACAACTCGTTGCCTTCGATTGTGTGTGATGTTAAAATTGAAAATATATTTTAAATAGATGAACGTATAGACAGTAGATCGATACAAAAAAAATAATGCAAGTGCAGAACCCTGCACTCAACGTTCATCATTTGTCAATCCTGCACTAAATTACCAGACAAATTTCAGCAGTTGATTTGCAGCCAATAGTTGATTTGTATTGCTGGTTAAGCCATTAACAACACCATGGATACCAGCAACTAGCTGTTTGTGTTGCACTTGATTAACCAATCAATAGTTGTCCAGTATTATAAAGATATATCATCCACCGCACATTCAAATGCACAATTCATCTTGATTTTTGATTTCTTTCGTTCAGCTCGTGGAATGAATAAGCAATTGCATTCATTAAGATATTTTGCAATAAGTTGATACAAATTTTAAGTAAGTCGAGACTCGAGAGCCAATAACCCGATAAGAAGAAAAGAACATAAAAAAAGAGTTCTCTGTCTATGGTAAATTAGATAAATCAAGGAGATTGACAAGGTGGTGGTAGTGGGGATAACTAGATCTACACTGATCGAAAAAAATCATGTTGAATCAACCAATATTCAATCATCTTGATACTTTTGAAAGAGCGGTACACTGTTGTAATTTTAACAAGATACTTGATACCGATAAGGTGACCATGGTGATGGATAATGATTTACATTAAGATTAAGGCGGCGTGTCAATTGCGTTAAGAGTATAGTTAAATTTGATCGCATGTCTAAATTTTAACATTACTAAGGTTCGTTCTTTGAGACCTGAAGTAACCCTGGGGTCGCTCCAAAGCATTTTTCGAAAAACCTGAACTAACCCTGACGAGTCAATTCTGTGTTTTTTGAAACCTGGGGTCGCCCTGAAGTCACCCTGAAGTGGAACTAGGTTTTTTGCTGGGACGAGTTGAGGTAAAGAATAAAATGTCAAAGTGGCAGGAGCTATGATGCATTTTTTTTGGTGTGGATTCACGTGCTGCAGGTAAAACTTTTGTTTTTGAAATGGAAATTCAAGGAATACACCAATTTACTTAAATAATGACAAATATTAATAAATGTGGTGACGCAAAAGTTTGTGAAGAACCAGGGCCTAGTGACTTACAACTCTCAACCATTTCTGTGTGTGTATTATTGGCAAGAATGGAAGGGACTTACAATTTTTTGCCAAGTTAGTCATGACAAGTATTCTCTTAGAGGATTTGTCAGCACCTCGCAAGTACCTCGGAAAAAACATTTCTATTTTTAGGTGGCAGCGGCTGGGAATCGACCCAGACCTTCAGCATGACAAGAAATAACAAATAAAAATATAAAATGGATAGTGCGGTGAATGTCTCTGCTCATGGAAGATGAGGTAGTAAGTCATGAATCCTAAAGACTAAAAAATATCTAAAATCAAATGAATATATTATAAACTGAGAGCCCCCAGCAAATTTTGGGTGTGAATGAGAGCCAAAAAAGAAGTATATGCGTCGAAAGCTTCTTTTAAAGCTATTTAAAAAATCGAAGTCTTACAGTCAACACCTGGGGCCTTTGTGAATAAGCAGTGCAAACGAAAAAATATGAATGCAACTTCGAAGGTAATCGAGTTAGCCACCCCTTCCTCGGATCACATATCGCGAAATCCAAGACAATTTCAGTCCATAGGTCGCCCTGCCAGACCGTTTAAAAAGTTAAAAATTCTTAATTCTGAAATTAAGTGGGACAGAGCGAACTATACATTCAAATTGTTTTGGATTCAGTGATATGTGATTCGAGGAGCTTATCAACTTCTAGTTGCATTTTTTTTTTTTTTTTTTTTTTTGATGCACTGTTTAATCACAAAGGCCCCTTGTGGACTGCAAGACTTCGATTTTTTGAATAGCTTTTAATGAAGCTTTCGACGCCTCTACTTCTTTTTTTGCTATCATTCACACCCAAAATTTGCTGGAACAGCAATTTAAAAATGTATTTAAAAAAACTATTGTTGACCAATTACTAAAACTAGCTGACCTTTAATGAAGATCTAGAGATCCCTTAGATAGTACACAATTTTTTTTAAATTTTCCGTAAACGAGGTGCTAAACATTGCCATGACCTTGATTTTTTTTATTTATTAAAAAATCATTAAAAAAAATATGTATGAGTTACCAATTCTTAAAATAATTGACTTTTTATGACCGTGAAGTGGGATTTCAAATGGCATGCTCCTTATATTTAAATAACCCTAATGAGGTGCCAAAAGTTTTGTTCTGACCTTGAAACAAACTCTTAAAATTTATAGAAAAAATCTATGGCTGAGCAATTTACCTTTTATCACAATCTAGAGATCTATCGGACGGTATACATTTTTTGTAAATTTCCCAAAAATCACGCTTGATCTAGAGTGACTTTGAGAAAGCCTTTATTACAAGTTATCTAGGGCTAATCAATTTTTAGAACTAGTTGATCTTTTCTGACCAATAACTGACCAATTAGATGGCATTTTCTATTTTCAAATTTTCCATACATGAGATGTCAAAGATCCTCACTAAATAAGGTGACACTCGGACACTAGAAGCTAACTTGAGATTTAAGAACACAGTAAAGTCTCGCACTGTTAACCTTCCATCCTTACACTGTAGTAGACAAAAAAAAAATTGGAAGTATGGAATTGTTTCACAGCGAAATGCGTTACATTTATTCAAGTACCTACTCTTCTAACTATAGTTAGCAAACATAACTTTGTCAAATTAGTTTAAAAAAAAATCAATGTCATTTCAAAAAGGATATGTGACATGTGATATGAGTGTGGCCAAAAGTTTTTGACAAAAGTATAAAAAAGTAGGAGTAATCAACAGAAAGATCGACCATGTGCGAAACAATTTTGTTTCTCTAAGTGTAAAATAAAGCCTATACATGTATGGAAATGAGGAATGCTATTTAAACAAGTGCTATTACATTTAAAAACGAACCCTGTTTTTTTATGATTGCAAGCAAGACACAGTCAATTGATTACACTAACTTATATGTATTTCTGTACTTGGCGACACGACAGTATGCCGTCATGATAATAGTCATCAAGACGCTTCTATTTGAGACTTTTCCAATCTTCGAAAACCGTTTGATTGATGACTTCAAAGTGAAAATTAAGAATATTTTATTTCATTTAATTAATAAAGCAACACAAATTACAATGATGGTCTGTTTTCAAGTGCTTAAAGGACCGTTGGCAAACAGTCAACAGATCAGGTCAAATCAAGTTAACAGGCATCTTTCCAATTAACATGTCTGTTGTTTTCAATTTTCAATGACATTTCTTTTTTTTCATAAAGGAGCATTTTTCGTAAGTATGCAAATGGATATATAGGCTTTTGGTGAGGGGAACAATTTCACGCTACCAAAATTATTTTTGATTTTTACTATTTAGTTTTGAAAAATACTTGGCCGTTTTCGAAAGGCGTCAACTGCGTCAAAAATGCATTGTTTGCAGAATGTTTTTAAACGTAAACTGCAAAGTGCCAAATTTGTGTGAAGAAAATTATTCCACACTTGTATTCAAACAAATTAGTTTCACTATAACTTCTAACCTCCGCAAGTGGGATAGAATATGTGATGGTCTTAGAACCGATCCATTTTCTTGTATTAACATAATGACAAATCAAATACGCTTTCAAGTTGTGTGTGATGAAATTTTATATTTTGCTTCCACATTATTTTACATGATTTTCTTCGCACTTTTTTGACATGTGTTAATGGGATAGTGTGGAATGGCTTTAAGAAAAAATCCTGCGGGTGTCTGTTCATAAACAGTAGCCACGTTTTATTTTCGCTCATAGCCCATTTGGTTCACCTCGTAAAATTAAAACGATGCGGGTTGGTGCAAAAAAAGTGGTATATACCCATCATCATCTAATGTCATCATCTTTTTTTGCGAAGAGTAAGAAATTTATTTTGAAACCAATAAATTAAGAAAGGCAAAAATAGGAAAGTTAATTTTTCTAATAGGTACGCCCTGTATATTTAATTGAATATTTCCTGATAGTTTGATTGAATACTTGTTTGTTTATATTCAAACTGGATGTAGACATGATCTCTTGAGTGTTATTTATAAACCAAATATTAATATTGACTTAACACTTCTCAACAGCATTATTGAAACTCATTCTGTTTCTTATTATTATGATGTTATAATTTTTGGAGGTTTTAATTGCGATATTCTGAACCCTGATCTAGATCCAAGTTACAAATATTATTCTCTCCAATGTATTCCCGGCATTATTTTATTTTCGCAACTTTTAATAATGACACTCAGTTTGCCTGAATCGTTCATCTTTCTAGATTGAGGAATGTTAATGCGATTGTTCTAGACCAGCGATGGTTAACCAATAGCTCGTGGCGAAATATTACGGGCACGACATCAATTGAGAAATTTGATTGTTATTCTTCTATAACAGCGGTTTGAAAAAGCTAGCAGAATTTTCGTCTACCTATGCTTTTGGGAAACCGTTGTGTTTCTTTCTTTTATAAAAATGTACTAAAAATTATAAATTGCAAAAATAAATTACTAACGGTATTCATGCAACTTCATAAAACCGTAGTTATCTTTTGGTTAATGAACTGTAAAATTTTTTATGGGAATTGATTCACACAATTTGGTTAAACTTTTCAAAGGATTTTGTTGCGTAAAATTAACGAAACTGGTTAAACTTATCCAAAAGTCATTGTGACTCATTTTGATAGAATTACCTAGCATTCAATAAAATAGAAAAAGTCGTTCATGCAAACGCTGCGTAAATTTGTCATTTTACAGAATTTGTAAACTTACGACCTTGTATGAATACCGTTAAATTGTTTAGATTTACAAATAAAGTACTGGGTACGAAAGAAATATTTTTTTAGTTTTTTTTTTTGGTAGTTAGGTAAAATAATCGAGTTGACGAACAAAATTTTACTGGCCGGGAAGGTATACTACTTTGTTTTGTCGCCATTTTGGTAAACATTAGTCTTGACAGTTCATATTTGGCAGTCGTGAAGTAGACTCGTGGCAAATTTATTATGAACAAATATTCGATAAACCGACGTGTTTTAATCATTACAACATTTTATCAAAATCAATTATCGATTACTGTGAAAAAATGAAAAAATCATAATGAGTGACGAAGCACATTTTCATTTGAATGGATATGTGAATAAACAGAATAGTCGGTTCTGGGCAATGGAAAGCCCTCAGTCACCTTTGCATTCATTAAAAGTTACAGTCTGGTGTGCAATTTGGTCAGGAGGAATCATTGGACCTTACTTCTTTGAAAGTGAAAACGTCGTAACGGTTACTGTGAATGGGGAGCGATATCATTTTATGATTGAAAACTTTCTAACGCCACAACAGCATGCTTTGAGCTTGATTAACATGTGGTATAAACAAGGCGATGTCACATCGCATACAGCCAGGATTACAATGGAATTACTGCAAGACCTCTTTCCACAAGAAGTTATTTCAAGAAATAGTGATGTTGATTGGCCTCCACGGTGGCCTGATTTGACTGCTCCGGACTTCTTTTTGTGGGGATATCTAAAAAACAAGGCTTATGCAAACAAACCGGAAACGCTTGAGCAGCTTAAGCAAAATATTTGTGATGAAATTAATGAAATACCGCGTGAAATGTGTGAGAATGTAATGAAAAATGTGCTTAAAAGGGCTCGCATTTGTAAGACTAGCAAAAGCGAACATTTATCTGATATTGTATTCCATACATAATTGCCGACATTAAAGTAAACATTTATCAATATAAGATCCATTCTCTTTCATTTAATCAAAGTAGTATACCTTCCCGGCGGACACCCTGCATTAACTTTGGACTAATATGAGAAAATCTAATAAGTTCAAAATACCTTTACAGATTTTTTGAAAATTTAATGTGAATATCTCTCCTAGTTTTTTAGAAATTTAAAAAAAAAAAGAACAAGAGATACTTTTTCCTTGGTTTTTAAGTTAGCAAAGTTTATATGATGTTAAAAAATTACCATTTATAACTAAATCCTTCTCTCAAGCTTATTTATGAAAAAGTATCTTCCCATTAAAAAAATATTTATAACGCCAAAAAACTACCAAACCGCCAAAGAACCATTTAATTTCAATTTTTTTTTTCATATATTCTTATTCCTTCGATTCTAATGCAACTTTTGGCAGGTATTAGATTTTAAGTCTAAACAGCATATTTTCTTCGCCATACCAAAATGACATACCCTAATATGGATGCCTGTGCCTGCACAAGAAAGCTTGCTTGATGTTGCATTTAACAACATTGACAATGTTTTCCCATACTACATTAAAATAATAATTGGATACACATTACATTGTTACCCTAAATTCTGTTCTTTAATTTTTTTAAATTAAATCATCAAAAGCAAACAAATCACGTATACGTATTTGTTGGAACAAAATAAATTTCTTTGTTTCAACACACTCTTTCTCCATAATACAACCTCGTTTTACGTGTCTCACCTTTGAACGTCAGGTTTTTGTTCAAGCTACTCGCTCCTATCACTTGAGTATTAGAAAATTGTCCTCTCACAAAAAACTTGAAGAAAATCTACTCAAATATTTGGTTAGTAATTACAATACAAATAATCGTTTTCTTTCTTCTTGAATAGTGATTTTTATGTTTTATTCTTGTATGAAATTATTAAAATTTCTTATATTTTTACAATTTTTAAAAAATAATTTTAACTATTAAACAAAAAAAACAGGAAAAGTTGTTGAATAAAATCGGCATTTTTAATATTAGATGTGGAACGTTCAAACATAATTTGAATTCCTATAAATGTTGAAATCTTAAAATGGGATTTGAAATGTTTGAGGGATTAATATACTTAACAACAATAATGGAATTTCAAGCAAATTTGAAAAGAAAATTCTTCTGTTTAAGTGGGCGAAACGCAATGTGGAGTTGAGCTCATTTGACCTTTAAACTTGAATTATACATACTTAAAAACGTTAAACCTTAATCTGAATAGAGAGAACCAAACTGTCAGAGATTTATAAGAAAGCTGAATCATGAGTTTGCCATTCACCTTGATGTCAGTAAATTGAAATTATTGAATTCAAAAAATTTCAGAATGTTTGGTTATTTTGATAGAGGATTTTGTGCACAGTGCCTCAAGTTTTTGTGTGAAAATGTATTAGCTTTAACACAAACCTATATGGTTTATATAAATACGAGTATGTAGGTACGAGAAGAAACATATTTTAAACTGTCAAAATCTTATCGATACAAAAAAGATGATAAACAAGGAAACAAGCTACTCAATATAATTCCAGATTCAAATTAATAAAAAGTAAAATAAACTTTAATTAGAATGCAGAAAAACTTACCTATGTTTAAAAATTTCAAGAATTTCACAATGAACATAATAACTGGTTTTCACCAATAATAGCTGAGTTTTTTGGCATGTCCATATGGACATTGGCGGAAAAAACGACATCGGGTCATTTCAACAATTTCCTTGGTCTGCCATTTTGTATTGAATAATTTTAACAACAAACATTTGATATTTCTATACAAATTATCGATAACACAACGACAATATTAGTATGACAGTACCGTTTTTATCGGGATAAAAGTTAAATCCACTTAATTATCTGGACATAGCTAACTCTATATGGACATAGTTGTTGTTGCATTTGACATGCTTTGTTTTGTTGTCGTTTTTTTCAGACAGAATTTACTGGAGTTGGAAATGGTTTAAAATGTAAATATAAATGTGAATACTCAAAAGCAATACCTACTTTATTATTCGGGTCATCCACCTCTTTCGTTTACCGATTCCACAAAGAATGGCGTTTTGTCCCAGCGATCTCATTATGCTTGTAGTTTAAGAGCCAACGTCATAAGAAGTGAAGCTGTTGCAAAATATTGTAGCTGAAAACAATAGCTTTTAGTTAAAAGTATTGTGCCAGAATCAATTAGCTGCCAATACCAAATACCTGAACAGATATAAAATTTAACGAAAGGGGTTGGTACGATATCCTGTTTTTTTAATCCCACTGTCTTATTACGCTTTTGCAATCAAAACAAGTTGCTTTATTTTTTTTAATCGTGCGAAAATAGATATTTTTATTTTATTTTTAACATATCAATCATATACATACATAAAAAGCAACTGTTTATATTTTGGCTTAACAATTTGTTTTTATTTACCTAATAACATTGTTATAACCTAAAGATATCTAGTTTGACAAGTAGTCCCTAAGTACCTAAAAATAGTTTTAAATAATATACTTTATTAAGAGCCAGTTGTACAAATATTAACTCGTGGTTCAGCAATTTTAGCTCACCGACTTCGGTGAACTTACTTACAGCTAAAACAAATTTTTGAACCACGGATCAAAATTTGAACCACGTTTGTACAACCGGTCCTAAATGTCACATTAGTCAAGGCTTTAACAGCCGATTCCGGTGTCTATTGTCGAATTCCTTGCAACCGAAAAATAGATTTTTTTTCTTAACAAAATCAATTTTATCCTGTCAAAACTTGCATATTCAGCTAGATTTTAGATTGATCTCACACACACTAGCAAGATTTGACATTTCTCTGGAGTTGAATGTATTCTGTGGCGGGTTTAACAAATATTCCAAAGTCGTCCTTTCTTCCTCTATTCAAATAGATTAAAAGCAATTAAATTATGTATTAAAACAAATTCTAATTAATCAAAAAATAGTAAGTAGTCAATAATAAGTTACCAAAAAAACAATTAACTTCAATTCAAAGTAGGTACCCAAAGTTGATTAATGACGGCGCCCTCATCGATGTGATGTGATTTGGGTTATTTTTTTTTTAACTTCAATGACCTCACAACAATTTTAGTCTATTTTTGCAACTTTTCTCGGAAATATATTTGTTTTTAATCTAACGAAACGACTGAATAAACTGAATTCGTTTTTGAATATTTTTAATTAAATTGTGTTCGCATTAAGTTTTTATCTTTCACATCAAAGCTACTGTCAAATGGCTAAAAACTTGATTTCTTGTGTGTTCCTTGCAACCAGAAAAAAGAATCGACTTAAAATGTTTATAATATAAGGAATTCAACATAAGTTTAGTAACTCCTAAAGCCATCAATTCAAAATGTTTTAACTTGGACGGCTTTCTAAAGTTGAGCAGTGTTTTTAAATAAGGCTTATTCTGGTAGTATATTTTATAGCATAGATAATGCGTGAGCTTAAATCGAAAATACCCAAATTGTTCACCATCATTTCAGTACAGAAAAATGCACAGATTTTTTTCTAATTCACTAATTAACTTAAACGTTGAACAAGAGTTATTAGACAAAATTTAAATATTACTTTGGTGAGTTAGTTTAGTTAAGATTTCACACTAAACTCACTGACTAAAGATAATTCATGTTTTATATGCGTTTATGAATAACGCTGTTAGCATTTCAGTCGAGTTATAATCTATTCTTGGTATGTATAAAACAAAGAAAATAGCCAACAATAAATCACTAAAGCTTATATATTCAATTAAACGGACTTAGTGGGATTAGACGGTATTTTAAAAAGTTGGATTATAATAGATCGGGATTTCTAAAAACAGAATTTTAAGAAACCAATATTTTAGTAGACAGCGTTTTTTTAAAAACAAAAAAGGAATTTTTGAAAAACCGGGAATCCGATTCCGAGATGCTCATGCTCCCGTATGTAAAAATAATATGTACATATATGTACTCGTATGTATGTCCAGATCAATATTCGTTTCACATCAGCTTTAACAAAAGCAGCAACGTACTAAAGGTTTAAGATGGTTTAAGGATCAAGTACATTTATGTAAAAGAAGACACAATTACATGCTTGGACCGCGGTTGAACCAATTAGTCAAAATGGCTTAACCAGGATCAATATTTGAACCACGTTTGTACAACTATTCCTTAATCTTGAAGATAAGTTCATTAAAACTCATCGTCAATTTCCAAAGATTTAATGTAATTTTCGTGAAACTTGTATCAAATAGCCAGTTGTACAAACGTAGTTCAAATTGTTCAAATTTTGATCCGTGGTTCAGCAATTTTAACTCGCTAATTTCGACGGATCCTCAGAGGTTTAGTGATGTTATAGTATGCCAATTAAATGCCTGAACCATTGTTGAACTTCAGATAATTCACCAAAGACGATGAGTTTAATTGCTGAACTACGCATTATATATTCATAAAACTGGCCCAAGGATATCTTAATTTAACATTTTACCTTAATCAAACATAAGTTATAAATTTTTATTTAAATCTTTTTCTCAGAAACTCTTTCAGTTTTTGTTTTTTTAATGCAATCAATTCGAAAAGGGCATACTTCCGTGAGTTTTGACCTTTTTGAAATTATATTGCGGCGGGAAAAATACTAAAGGTTAACTTTTCTTGAGCATACATATAGGGAAAGGAAGTTTAAAAATTACACATATGGGAAAACGTCAAAATATGCCAGATGTGCCCTTTTCGAAATTGGTTATTCAATCATGATTCAATTTGCAATTTGTATTGATTTTTCTTATTGTTTTAAATCGTGCCTAGGTACTGAAATTAAGTTTTTGAAGCTTACTTAAATATCAACTAAAGTAATGTAGGGTTAACTTTAGTATCCGTGGTACTAGGCTTAAATTGAAAAGTGCTTTTTTACACATCCTAGTGTCAAATATATTAAAACTATTCACAATAGCAAAAACTTTTATTGTGAACGAAATAGCACACCGGGTGGTAAACAAAATTCCCAAATGTCAAACCTTCTGTCAAGTGATAAGTGAAAAACTATAAACTAAAAACTTCGGCTTAACGATTTTTTATAATTATTTTATTTTTCCTCGCAACAATTCAAAAAATTATGATATAAATGAAGAAATCAATGGAAGCAACTGGAGACCAACTAATCTTAGCCACTGGTGGCTATGACCACACAATAAGGCTCTGGCAAGCCCACACTGGTAATTGTATTCGGACCATACAATTCCACGAATCATCGGTGAGTATAGAGATACAGGCACATTCAATTGATTTCCTCATTCCTTTTAAAATTTGAAAAAATATTAAAAATTACAGCAAGTAAATGCTTTGGAGTTTTCGCCAGACAAAGCCATGGTAGCAGCATGCGGTTACCAATGCGTTCGGATATATGACATTGAATCCAATTTTAATAATCCCTTGATAGCATTTGATGGTGCACAGAAGAATGTAACTCGGCTGGGCTTTCAGGAAGATTTCAAATGGATGTTTACTGCTGGTGAAGATTGTCGCGTGCGAATTTGGGACATGGACATGTCTTTTGGATTCAGCACGCCTGCTTGTTCGCGAGTGTTTGACTGTCAGGCTCCAATTAATGCCGCTTGTTTGCATCCAAATCAGGTGGAAATTGCGGTCGGATCCCAAAACGGGGGCGTTTTTCTTTGGGATGTTAAGTCTGAAAACCACGACCAGTTGGTACCCGAAGTCGATGCTTCCATCCAGGACATTACAATTAGTCCCAATGGAATGTATCTAGCAGCTGTTAACAACAAAGGCAATTGTTACATTTGGACGCTATCCTCATCCAGCAATCAAAAACTCAGTACATTACAAGCAAAGCAAAAAATCTACGCACACAAACGTTACGTCCTGCGTTGTAAGTTCAGTCCAGACTCAAGTTTACTGGTAACAACATCAGGAGATGGAACTGCTCGTATTTGGAAAACCGACGATTTCCAAATGTGGCAAGAACTGTCAATTGAAAACTATTGGATATGGGATGCAGAATTTAGCGCTGATTCCAAGTATCTTTTCACTGCCTCTTCCGATGGTATTGCCCGACTCTGGAAATTAGAAACCAAAAATGCCGAACGGAAGTACATTGGTCATACAAAAGCCATTACGGCGCTATCATTCAAAGACGAAATTATTTCCGAGTAGTAGGTACATACATAGGTATTTAAGCTAAAATTTGTCGACAGAACTCATATAAATAGTCATTCAATAAATTGTTTTGTATTGTTTTTAACTACAATTATCAAGATTTTTTTTAAATTACATTTTAAGACTACTGAGGAAGTTGAACCGCACTTATAACTGCGACAGCTTGCAACTTTTGACAGCAATTTATATGACGTCGAACGAAGCAGCAAGTTAAAAAACAGACTATGTTTGTCCTTCAATCCTGCTCGAAGCCGAAAGGCTGGATGATCCCAATTAAATTTGCCATAGAAACCGATAGGTCGTGCAGTAGGACATATCCATATCTATGATCCAGTGAAGCTCACCTACGGTTAACAGCTTTTAGTGTTTTTATAAAGCGTAGGCATTAAATTAGAGTAATGTGAGCATGAATCAAAGCTTGTCGTTTTCAAAAAAAAAAAAAAAATTCCAATGAATAGAATTTTCCTTGAAATTTAAAAAATCAATTTTTCACTGTTGCTGAATTTGTACATTTATAAATTCTTCCATATTCCTTTCAGATTCGCTTTTTAGGGTAGGAAAAACAAATTCGGCTTTAGAAACAATCCGCCGTGGTTTCTCGAATAGGCCTAATGTTAACGCTTAGCGGGATGCGGTTCCTTTTAATATTTGTGCGCCACCGGAATCGCAGTCTTCCACTATTGGATCTTCCGTCAATGGTTGATTGAAATATTTTCTGGGCCTAAACTTGTTTGCCATACCACATTTGTTGGACCTTTAGTCTTATGGTAGTAGTATCTCGTGGCATAATATTTAATGCGTTGGACTGTTATGCCAAAGGTCGGTTCAATTCCCAGCCGCTGCCGCCTAAACACAGAAATGTTTTTCCGAGGTACTGACTCTTACGAGATGCTGATAAATCCTCCAAGAGTATACTTGTTATGAAAAAGTGCTTCTCATCTAGCCGTTCGAACGCGGAAACAAATTGTAGGCCCCCTCCATTCCTGCAAATAACACGCACACATGAATGGTTGAGAGTTGTAAGTCACCAGGCCCTGGTTCTTCACGAGCTGTTTCGCAAACAAATTTATCTATTTATTTTTGTTTAGTCCTATGAAAATCAGGCATAAAAGGCGATAAGGCATTAATATAGGCCACAAGGCTTGGGGTGCCTTCTAAAGTTTCACTTACGTTGTTTAAGCGAGGGGGTTGGCAGTTGGCAGTCTTTCTTTTAAATTAAACATAATGGACTGATCACCACTTAAGGAGACTGATGATCGGTCTGATGAACGTCTTTTCACTTGATTTTGAGCTTGAACTTCAGGGTAAGTTATAATCAAACAAAATTAATAAATTTCCAAGCCTTGCTTTATATTATAAATCACAAAATTAAAACTTTTTTTAAACAATATTTAAAACTAGTAAGAGTAATACTAAATAAGAACAATCAAGTGAGTTTAATCGATGTTTTTACTCAACGTAAGCGATGTTCTTTGCCACAATTGATTCTTTTATTGGATCCGGATCATCGCCTAACTTGTACCCAACAATGCATGTAACATCAACATCAGATTTGGTCGGATTTAGAAGAAGCATTACTAAATTGATTGGTGCCGCCGGTCGAAAAGGTTTCGTTCCGGGCATGGAATCTGCAGTTGCAGGCAATAATCTCACTTTGCTTGGCTAAATGAATAATTATAATACATAAATACAAATAACGTACATTAGTTTTTAAGGTTTTTGTCATAATATTACAGTACCTTTCGAACACTCGCATCGAAATGAAAACAAGTTACAGGTAATTTGCTTTGATTTGTTATTGAAACTACAATAACCGATACATTCGGGCTAGGCCTATTTGAGGTAAAATTGAGAGTAACTTTTATATCGTCATCGAGTAATAACTTCTCAGTCGTAGGGCACACATCGTCAAGATCTATATGGATATCAGCCAAGTGAACAACTGGCAGACTCTCCTCTTTAACTGACATTTGGTCGATTTTTTCAACCTCTGGTTCGCCCAAAATAAGTTCATCTTTGGAATTATTGTCGAGTAAGTCATCGTCAGTCTGTTTTGCCACTTCAAATATTGTCTCGATTTTAGATGGAGCGGGGCCTAGTAAATTCAATTCAATTTCTTTCGCCAGCTTAGCTGTTGACGGTGTAGATGGGTCTCTTATGATTTTTTCTTTAGCAAGCTCATTAAGTGAAACTTTTTCCGGTTCCCTGCATTTGAAAATATATTTTGTTAGGAACTCTTCATTGAAAATATAGAATATCCATATATTGCTTGAACTTACTTTTTAAAAGAACACTTTCTTTCAGAATTTTGAAGACTTGCTTTTATTAATTCGTCACTCATTATATCAATTGCATTCAGTGTACGTGAGTGGTTTTTTGGCAATGAATCATCGTTGTTTTTTTCATTGTGTGTCTGTTCAACTTCTTTAACTATGGTACTTGGTTCTAGAATATCCATGTTTTCAAACAAAGATCGTTGAATTTTCGAAGTTGAATCATTCATATTTCCAAAAATTTCACTTAGCTCATCCAATGGATTTGGAGTTTGAATTAGTTTACTAGGTGAAGGTTTAATTGGTTCTGGTTGTGCAAGTAAACCTGATAAAAGATCTGAAGTTGTGATGCTGGGTGACGCTGGAACAAGCGTCTGATGCGCAGCTTTTGGTGATTTATTTTTCAATATAATCGCTTTGTATCTTTCAATAACATTCTGCAGGAAATGGTTTACTTCCAATGTGTCATCTACGAATGAGTAAAAAATAATTATGAATTTGAAGAAAATTAGGAAATAATATTCTTTTGTTTTGGTGGAGCAAATGAATTTTGTTCAATTAAAGAAGTTTAAGTGAACTCTAATCCGTGTATTGCGTTTCGCTCAAGTACAACCGTTGGCCTCATTTGCGTCTTATGTGCAAGAGCATCTAACTGATAAGCCCAACTTTTGTACCAGGGCGAAACGCAATACATGGAGTAGAGCTCACTTAAACTTCTTGATTTGATAAAAAAAACTATTTATTTAATTATAAAAATTACGTTTCTGCAAATAAAATAAACGCGGGACGTTTATTATGGATGAACTTTTTTAAAGGTTTTCTAAAAGCCGGCGTCCATAGCAATAAAACATAAGCGAAGGCAATTTTCCATCAATTTTTAAATATTTATTTGTCAAGCCCAAAATCCGAAAACATTTATTCAGCCAATAGAGACGACCTCATCGCAATGGCAGTTCTTAAATGATCAAAGCCCAAAATTCCTGTTGAGACTCTTCTAAGAAATTTAACAAACGATTAAAGTTTTTTTTTTTTAAATCAATCACATCTCATGAAAGGGAGTTAAAATCTTTTAAGCCCTCGAAGATGACCACACAAATAACCGCATCAGTTTTGGAGAATGAGATTAGATGTGAATTTAAGCACGCTTTAATACGTGCTTAAACAGTCGGAAATTCATTGGAGGTCAGTTTGGTATCACTCTCCAAAAATAGAGAGAAGTTGAAAGAGATTGAGATTTAAGGTTTGGCTGAAATTAAGCAAAAATACAAAAATCTCAGATTCAAAAAAGAATTAAGAGAAGTTCACAGAATCAATCGAGATTTGAAAACTTATTTAAATGTAGCCAAAGATCCAAAAAAAAAAACTCCGAGTTTTATAGAAGAATCTCATAATAAGTTTACAGACAATTATTCTGATGTAATGTCTACGTTAAGTAAAAAAAAAAACCATCGCTCCGACAACCCAACAGAAATAGTACATCGTCTCCATTTCACAGTGACATTTTTTGTAAAATACGTTTGCGCCAGAGTATCAACATTCGGTTTCTCAAAAATTTATTCCTAAGTTTCAAAAATTCTCCAAAATATATAAAGATAAAAAATATATTTAACGTTAAAATAAATTAATTACCAAATAAAATTCTTCATGGGAATTTCAAAAAAAATTAAATTATATAAATTTTTTCTATTTTTTCTAAAATTTTGAGTTTAAAAATCAAACATTTAATAGATTTCGAACTTTTAAAAAGGCTATAGCACAAAATTATCGCTGTTGATACTTGCAGGATAACAATAACATACTTAGTAGTCGATGGCTTTTTTTATCTTAATTATACAAATATAAATACCGTCGATAAAAATAAGACTCATACAAAAATCGTTTCAATTTTAAATTCAATTTAAAAGTTCAAGGGACCTCAACTCAAAAATTTTAGTGATACTGTTTTTGAATTAAATTGACTCTTATAAAAATCGTCATTATTATTAAAAATCATCAATCATTTTATAAAGAACATTTCTTTTTCTTGTATTGTTCTTTTTTGTATAAGTGTATCTATTTGCTACATTTTTGCTATTTCATAAAAATATTGAAAAATAAAACATTTTTTGTGAAGTCTTCCACTCACCAATTAGTTTTTCATTTGTGTTGTCGATAAGCTCTGGTAGACGTTCAATAATGGGTACAAAATTTTCGCATGATTCATAAAGTTCCTTGATTAGGCTAATAGTATCTTCTTCTTCCCCTGATGAATTTCGTTCATAGGAATCGAGCATTTGATTTAAAAGGGCAGCTGTGTTTTTAATCTCCTGGAGTTCAGATTTATGTTGGCACATAAGCTCCACTCTTTTTGCATCCTATATTTTATTTTATTCTTACAAAAAAAAAAAAACAAAAAAGATTCTTCAACCAAAACTTACTTGATTGACTCTTGATTGAATCAAGAGATTAGCTCTTTTATAATCCTCAGGATCTTTACTTTGCAAGAGTTTACGGAATATCTCGTCATCAATACCCATTATGGTGTCCTTTTGATCATGGCCGTTGTCTTCTTTACGCAACAAATCATAAGCTTCTCTGATTTTTATTTTATCTGGGTATTTGGTTGTCCAGAGCAATAGGCAATCCATAATTCTATCCCGTATTGGTGTAGGCGTTTTTTTGCCTTGATACTTATTAGACACTAATCGAATCAAATCATTCAGGAAACGAAATTTTGAAACTTCATCTTGAAAAGTGCTACCACACTTGATCATACACTCTTCCAAAAGCTTGGAAGGGAAAACAAATATGTAAACAGTTAGCTGTACTGTGAGAATTCAATTAACTTACCGATACGCCACGAATAGATTGTGTTACATTAGAAGATTGGATTTGTGATACTATTAAGGACATCGCTTCATGGATTAAATTCGGGTCATTGCGAACGGTCACACAAAATATTTGCACCGCAACTTCATCGACATTTTCGGTGGCTGGATTTGTTGCCCTCTCTGGAAAAATAGTGTAATCTTGGTTAAGAAGGGAGAAGCCCCTTTCGAAGAAATTTGGTGTTCATTCTCTTACCAAGCATAGCTGCTAGTATATTTTTGTTGGACAAAGCCATTTAATCGAATATTTTCTATCTGTTAAAACTTCTTATTTTTTATATCGCAACCCCGACTGCAAATTAAATAGTTTTTGTAGCTGCTTTGTCATTTGGTGCTTGATTGAAATTTTTTATTTTTTGAAAGATAAATTTTGGCATTTTAAGCTATGTTTGTTTTTGAACAAAGATAAGGCATGTTCCAGAATTCTCTTCTTCAAGTTCGTATTTATTTCCCTTTTCGCATGTGGAGATTTTGCTCTTTGTTGAGAATGGCATGAGGCAGCAAGAGAAGTCAACGTTTTGAAGAGATTTGTTGTTTGCTCGTGCTCAATTTAAATACAAGAGCCTATTTAAAATAAAGAATTGAATGCCGACTCGCGTGAGTCTCATATCATCATCGTGTCTACATTCGAACATTTGAGGTGCCATCTTATGTTTTGCAAATTGAAACAACAACAAATGAGTTTCATGAGGTCGGTGTTTAAGCCTAGTACGCAGATCGAGCTAAGACAAAATCTCTACATTTTTGTTCTCAAGACAAATTCTGAAGTTGTAGAGATAAAAAAAAGTCAAATTGGAACAGTAGCGTAGCTAGAAATCTAAAAAATTATAAGATTGCCTTCAATTCACAAAATTGAACATTTAAAATACAGAAGTCAAATTCTTTTAAAGCATTTGCAGAGCAAACATAATTGAGTGCCTGCGCTTGTTGGGGAAAAATATAATATGGATAGGTGAAAGTACCACTAAAAAGTCGGAAATTTTTATTTTTATTATTTTTTTAGACAAGGCGATTTAGGGTAATTGGTTGACATTTCGACCAAAATAAAAATATAATTTGTCTTCCATCTTTCAAGCTCTCAATTGTCGGATTAATTTGACAGATGGCTACGGTGATGTCGATGGATTGAAAACACAAAAATTTTTAGGTTTTACTTATCTGCAAAAAAATAATTTCCTGAGAAATTTGTTCACATTTGAATTAAAATTAACTTTTTCCATCAAAATATAGTTTTTCCCCCATCTGTCAAGCTATTAGCTGTCAAATTCCATTAATTGGTTTCCATCCATTGGTTTAAAAAGTCTCTAAAAATTCAAACTTACTTTTGCCTTTTCATGTACAGTGGCTACAAACGTTAAATTTTGTGCTGGAGATGTGTACTGATTGGAAAAAAATCCGAGATAAAATTTGTCCTTTTTATATTATGTCTGTTCGCGTACCTCCCAAAACTACTAATTTCTAGTATATATAGTTCATTTTTGATAAATCAGAATCAGAGGATTAGAAAAATCAGAAATCTGAAAATCTATATGTAAGATTTTATCGTTGAACACAGTCATCTTTGGCAGATAAAGCTGCCGGCAACAAAAGTTGTTTAGTGAGCGGGGGCAAGCACCTTAAAATGTCTGTTCGTATACTTCCCATAACTACGAATTTCTACGAATTTAATTTTTTTTTATATGAGCTTTAACAGAACTTTGGGCTGAATTCGTAGAAATTCGTAGTTTTGGGAGGTACGCGAACAGACATAATGTTGTCGGGAAAAAGTTCCGCGAGCAACTTAAAGTTGCCGGCAACTTAGTTGCCTAGTGGGGGCTCTCCCATATAACCTAATGTACTTGAATCGGGAGCAATAAAAAGTTGCTGGCGCGAGCAACTAAAAGTTGCCTAGTGGGCGCCAGGCCTTACACGACAATTTAGTCATGACTTTTTTCGAAATTAAATAAGTGTGAAAGTGAAATGAAATTTCGAAAAAAGTCATGACTCTAAAGTCATCGTGTAATAGGGCACATACCAGACTTATCTTTCCCATCTTAACAGTTTATTAAACATTCCTTTCAAAAAGTGAAAACAAAATATGTGCTGGCAACACCTTTGCTGCGAAGAACAATAGGTTTATTCGTTGACCCAAGATTTCTCGACAACCCCAAAAATTGTCCAAAAAATGGGTTTTTCCGTTCTTAAAAAACACCAAACGGCTCAATTGTGTTGTTGAGGTAAGCAAGAACCAAAATTTGATTTAAAAATTGAAAAAAGATACCATAGTTTTCATTTTCTATTTGTTATTATTTATAGTAAATTTGTGTATTTCTTGAATTTCCTTTCAAAAACAAAAGAATTACCTACAGTACGTGAATCCACAACATAAAATGCAAAAAACCTAGTTCTACTTCAGGCCGAGTTAAGACCACCGTTTACCCTGGCAGCCAATTGGTTACATACATTGACTGTCAAGTTCCTATTCGTGCATTGGCTGTGACGTAGGCGGCATGCTGTACTGGCTTCTTTCCTGCCAGGGTTCGGATGTTAATCCAAATGGAATAAACCTACTCCGATTTCAGTGAAAAAAATAGAAGTACTATGATATTCCATTCTTTCAAAATTAAAT
Organism: Dasysyrphus albostriatus; assembly: GCA_946251815.1. Lineage (NCBI taxonomy): Eukaryota > Metazoa > Arthropoda > Insecta > Diptera > Syrphidae > Dasysyrphus > Dasysyrphus albostriatus. Next base: position 66,233,082 of record OX276336.1, on the reverse strand, counting down.
GAACTAAAAACACACTAATGCTATGCGACAAAACTATAGTAAAAGAACAGAACGTTACGAATGTTTTGCTTTGGCTCTGGAGAGCCTTTACTTGTTTCTGTAAAAGCTCTCTCAAACCAACGCGAAACCATCAGAAAGAAAACTAAAATTTTACTTCTCAGAATTTCCTTACATGGCGTTAAATGAGAGCAACTACACTGACGCGATGGGAAAATTGATTCACTTTGGTTTGGGAAAGCCTTCTCACCGCTTAATCAATTTATTCACCAATTTTTTGGTTCTCTTCCCGAATGGTAAGAGGACCAAAAAACACACCACACGAGACCTATAGCTTATTTCAACCACTTTGAAAAATTCAATTTAAAAAAACTTTGGGGAGACTATGGTGAGACCCAAGCGAGATGATGGCAAAACATGCTCAATGCAAAGGACAGCGTGCAAATGTGATGGCGAAACCATAGCGAGAAAACCATGACATAGATTCTCGTGTAAATGGGCATGGTGAGAACATAGCGAGACGAGCTTAATGACCATGATACTGGTAAGTAGGTTTCGAAGACCACGGCGAGACATGTGAATCTTGAGTAAGTCAATTCGTTTTCCAAAACAATGCATGAAAATTATAACAAATTTTTGGTTAAACTCTGTTGAAAAATCTTAGGTTTGATATCACTTCTTGAAATAAAAATGTCAAGAAAAGTGAATAATATAAATTCAGTATTTATCTGCATTTAATAACTTAAACTGACCTCCGGAAAGCAGTTTAAATCCAATTGCATTAAATGAGTGAATAAAATGGGCATTAGCAAATTAATAAAACTTTGACTCCCCGATTCTTATTTTATTAATATTTTGTAAAATAAAATGCGAGTCAATTTTAGTTTTAAGACCTTTTTTCCAAATCTGCTCCGAAAAAGTACTGCCGAACCCTGTAACTGGCTGCTCTACTGGCTTCCCAACTGGCTACAAAAAAAGCAAGCCAGTTGACGAGCCAGTTGCTCATGTTTGTATGTGTCGGTAAAAAAGTGTGAGTGTATTGCGACTGGCAAGCCAGTACTGGCTCTTGTGGCCTCAGGGTTAAAAAAAAAACAGAATTAAGGCTCTCCCAAACCAACGCGAATTCGCGGCGACGACGAATTTTTGTTGTGAGGCCTATTCTGCCAAATCTGTTATTCTGCTATGAATTTTCTGTTATAAAACATAAAAGATTTCCAACATAAAAAATCTTTTATGATTTGTATTCAGGTGTTCGAACTTTTATAAAAATCTGTTATGAAACTTCGAAAACGAAATCAGTCAACGAACGGACCTAAAATCTGTTGTCATAATCAGCTGTTCTGTTATAAAATTTTTTTAGATTTAGTTTGTGTTGAAATTCTGAGCAGTGATAATTAGCTTAAAACAAGTAATATAATAAATTAATCTTTTATTTATTTACTAAAACAAGTATAATAAAAATTTCTAAATGTTTACTAAATTTTTTTTTGGTGCGGTCGTGATAAAGAAACACACTAGGACTACTCAGGACACTCAACCAGGCTCCACTTAGCCGATTTTACTGGTCCTGTGCATCCGTCTACAGAAATAATTTTATTTTATTTGATAATTTGTTTATAAATACGACATATCTACAATATATTTGTTTACGTTTTTAAGAACATTTCGTTGATGAAATAAAAGTAAATATCAATTTTTAATTAATATACGTGTGTACTTATTAAAATCTTTTATGATAAAAGTCACAGAAGTTTGTCTTCTATTCTTTTATGATTTATAACAGATTGAATAACAGATTTTGGCATGCTGAATACCAAAAATGTGATTTGTAAAAGATTTTGCTATGAGTTCGAAAGTTTGGCAGTTCATAACAGATTTCTTAGCAGATTAAATAACAGATTTACGTCAGCAGAATACCAAAATTAAAATTGATAAAAGTTTTTTTTGACATCTTAAACTTTTGTATGGAAATTCATAGCAGAATAACAGAATAGCAGAATAAAAGATCACGCCGAATAGACCTAAATACCTTCTATTTGTTTACTGTGTACTGAGACGGCATAACGAACAAAACTCTGTATTGTGTTCCCACCATAAATAAAACTTTTGTTTAAAAGCATCATCTGTCAAAAAATTGTTGCAGTAAAATAAAGCTATTTGTTTTTTACTTGAAAGTAATAAATAAAACAAAATTTGTATTAAAAATAATTAAAATTAAATTCAATTTAATATGACTTATGTTGTGGATTGGAATAATATCTGCTTGGTGTGTTTGAATAAGGGCGAGCACCTATGCGTCTTCCAAAAAGATGAACAATCTTCCCTATCTATTGCGGACAAAATAATGAAATGCTCCAATTTCGACATCATAAAGGGCAATAATGAACAGCCAAATAATATTTGTTTACCATGCTTGAGTGACTTAAATATTGCCTTCAAGTTTCGACAGAACTGTGAGCAGTCCAGCTCCATTATCAATGCAATTCTGAGCCAGGACCATCGTGAGCTTGAAATAAGTGGACTTCGCATTAAAATTCCACTGGGATTGAAAGTGACGAAGAAAGTACCCACTGAACCTCCGGAACTGCCCATCGAACAAGAACGAATAAAAGATGAAAATTTTGATATCAAATACTCGGACGAAGGCGAAGATTTCGATGCAAATGACTACATGGAGGCATCTGATATTTTGGAAGATTTGGATGAGGAAGATGAAGTTGATAAAGAAATATTTCAGGCCAATACTGAAAATTTGGTATTGATTTCCGAACTAAATAATTTAGAAGAAGAGTTGGACGATAAAACAATCATCCCAAAAAAACGCGGAAGGGGACGTCCCAAAAAACTGGACCGCCAAGATTCTGATCAGAACGATGATGAAAAAGATATCCAAGGGTCTCACAAACGAGGATTCAGCCGAAAGCACAAGACACCTCGAGAGGCTAAGCCCCCTAAAATTTGCGAGATCTGTGGCAACAGTTACAAGTTCCAACACGCACTTAATAACCACATGCGAAGGCACAGAAACGAAAGGCCCTTCAACTGCGATTTCTGTGATAAAGCTTTTGTTTCAGCTGTGGAACTACGACGTCACATGCGAGTGCATACTGGACAAAAGCCTTACGAATGCTCTTTTTGCGAGCGTCGCTTTTCTGACTATGGCAGTCGGATAAAACATGAGCGAACGCACACTGGTGAACGACCGTATGCATGTGCAACTTGCGGCAAAAGCTTTGCCTATGCTCACGTCCTAACAGTTCATATGCGAACACATACCGGTGAGAAGAAATTCATATGCAGTGAGTGCGGAAGAGGTTTTACCAAAAAGCTATACCTCGAAAATCATATGACTCACCACCTGACAGGAACAATTAGAAAACGTAATCCAACCTTAGAGGAGGTTATACAAAAATGTGAAGACATAAAAGCGGTTGATAATATTACTTACTCTAGACGAGAGTATGATGATGGTAATCTGATTGACTCGTACGTAAGTGAACCTTCAAAATTGAACGTAGAACCAAAAGAGGAAGATATATGTGAAGAACCCAATTCACATGAAACTGATTTGTACCCTATGCATCATGTATAATAACAAATAAATGATGATGTTAGATTTTAAGTTATCTTATAGGTAAAAAATAAAAACCACTATTCAAAATTAGTTTAAATAAATTTTTTGTTTGTTAAAAACAAAGCAAACAGTCTAAATCGTATCTTTAATTTCAGACCTTTTAAATACTTACGTTAAAATTTAAGCACTTAAAATTGAAGTTTGCATTTTTTAAAAGCCTATCGCTTTATATTCTGTGTTAGCACACGGCCTTATTTAAGAGGTACAAACATTATCTTATTAAAAGTAAGTAAAACAAATTGCCTATCGCCCATTTGTTGCAAGGCCGAAGTACATAACTCATTAAAAGCTATTAAAAAAATCGAAGTCTTGCAACCCACAACTGGGGCCTTTGTAATTAAACAGTACATCAAAAAAAATATGAATGCAACTTAGTTAGCCAAAATACGTTTTCACCCCTTCTAAGATAAGCTCCTCGGATCACATATCACAGAATCCGAGAGCATTTTTTCTGTCAGACCGTTTAAAAAATTCAAAATTGAAAGTGAAATAAAAAATCGAAGGGACGCACTTTTTGAAAATGACGATTCAAATTTTCAAACGTTCATAACTGGGTTTATTTACTTCAAATATTTTTTATTTTCCTGAAACTACATTCGGAGACGAAAAAAACTAATATCTATCCTACTTTTTAAGCTATGCAATTTTCTCAAAAATTTAAATAATGGATTACTCAATACCGGGTTGGAATATAAGCCTGAAAGTTGGTATTCGAGTTGTTTCAATACATGCCACTTATTAAAAAAATTAACGAAATCGAAGAGGGTCAGGTCAAAAACTCAGTGATTTGGAATGGAATGCCCCATATATGTACATACATCATAAACTAGTGTTCTCTACTTACTTTTGTGACTGAGTGTAAACGCTTGAAAAAAGTAGCATGTTAAATACAACAACAATACGGAACTATACCAATAAGCGTAGACAAAAAGGCTGCAAAAAAAGGCCATTATAAACCTTTTCCATTTTGGTGATTTTTAAATGTACAGGAAATCACAAGAATTTAAAGTAAAGAAACAGATATTATTTTTAGTTTTTAATTCCTACAAATGTGAAGAAAAAGCTGTCAGAACCTGACAAATATAATTTAAAAATCACAAGTTTTTTTTATAATTTTTCCGTGATATTTCTTTCATTTATAGATATAGTGCGAACCCACCCACACCTATTAAAATTTATAAAAAAATGAAAATGCTACTAAGTTCATCCATGAGTTTTTGAGAGAATGGTCACACTGGCCACTTTTCAATATTTTTGGTATAACTTCGAAGCAAAGCCGATTTTGACAATTTCACCTTAAAACATTTTGTTCAAAATTAGATTTTCTATTGAAAAATTGTATACAACAATTTAAGAAGCAAAAGTTAACAAAAACCAACAAAAAAAATTTGAAAAAAGTTTTTAAATTTGTTTCGAAATTCCATACATATAACTTTTTTTAAACAAATATTGGTTCAAGGCATGCATGCACAAGAGAAAGTAGAAGGCTTTAATATGGCATAGTAAAAAATTAATTTGTATTCAAAATTTACAGAAATAAATTCAAACTACCATTTCTTATATTTGTTTGTAGTTTTAGCCCGAATGACACTTTTTCGGTACAATAATGACAAATTTTATTTTCGTTAAAATATTCGAACTCAAGATTTTGATTAAATATGACATTGCAATTGTAAACAATATTTAAAATGGAGGCAATTTCACAATTTATTCTCCGGCTCCTTTTAAATGCTTCTACAGTTTAAAAGGCTTGTCCGATTTATATAGGACTTGGTACTTGGTGCAAGGAATGTTAAATTTGTCATGTAGTACCCAAAAAGTTTTTTTTTTTTTAAAGTGGACTTAATCCATTTTTATCTGGAACCTTCAAGTGAAAACAAATTTAAAAAACCGTTAGGAAATCGTAACTCAAAGTAAAGTTTATCCTCTTGTTATGAGTTTGGTGTTTATAAATTTCCTCGTTTTGTTTTTTGTTTGAGTTAATATCTTTAATCTATTTTGTTGAAATTAATTAATTGAATTCAAGTATTATATTTTAATAAAAGATGGTTTATTGATAGTTTTAGCATTTTTACAAACAAATTAATTAATTCGCAATTATTGAATTGGAAGGTACGCAATTATTGTTTTTTTAAAAGTAAGGCGGCAGCTTTTAGAGATTCAGAGGGCCTAATGACTAACACTCTTATCATTCATATTAAAGTTCCGACAAGAGAAATGGATCCTTGATATATAAAAATACTCATACCTATGATTAAATTTTTTTTTACAATTAATCTTGTTAAAAGTACTCGAAGTACTTAAAGCAGCTTTTAATTTAGTTTAAAGAGTTTTAACCATCAAATTATCTATTCATAAAAATGTTATTTATATAAAATCCAAATTCTTTAAAAAATATTTAAATAAATTTGTATGCAAATAACCATTTTCCTTGTGACTACGACAGGCAAAACTTGTGGTAGAGGAAGATAACATAATTTCCGTTTCATTCAAATTTCACGAATTTCGACATTCGAAACAGATTTTCCACAACGAATACACTCCAAATGGATTCTGTGATAGCTTTTTCGGGATTCGTAGCATATTTTTGATTACGATAGAATCTATGATAAGACTGAATATTTAAATTTTAATCTTCTAGATATCATTCTTATTATTGTTCCAATTCCAATAAATTTGTTCTCATTAAAGTATACATCAAGTCTGAAGAGAAACTAACACCCACCCACATTGATTTTACTAAAACGACAAAGCTCTAGAAGAGATAATTAGTGTTCCAATAAAACGAATATCGTTATAACTGTTAGAAGAGTAAAGGGCGAAGAGAACATTGAAGCACAGATAATAAACTATAATATCTGTGCCATAAATAATAAACTATATTAGAAGTTTAAGTTTTATTTAAACACCAACTGTTACTTCCAGTGCCGTGTCTTCTTACTTTCGCTTTAATAAAACGATAACCGTAATAGAGGTATTAGAATTTCAACCCATTACAAGTGTGCTCTTGGGCACAACCATCAACATTTGGCCTTAGACTTCCATATGAGAATTCTGAATATACTGGAGGTGAATGTACGAATACATGCGGTTATTTCATTTCCTTTCTTAAAATACAATTTTGTAGTTTAATTTGAATTGCAAATACAAAACATGTTATTTAATCGCATCTTTTTTAATAAAATTTTAATATATTCAGCATAATGATTTAATTTAGTAACAGCTAGTTGTTTTGGATTTCAAGGTTTTTTATGAAGAGCGCGAAGAACAGTAATGCTGGGGGCTCTACTATTTTACTCGAAAGTCGTTTTCAATGCTTATTATTTTAAGTGGTAATAAATGTAACATTAAATAATGGTGGTAAATCAGCGTTGAGACTTGCCAAATTCGAATATTTTATGAATATTTTATGATTTGATTTTAAAATCGAGTTAAATAGTTGGGCCCTAACCCGATAGATGCCCGAAAATGCTATGAAATGTCTAATTAAGTTTATTTATTGAATGTAAATATTGTACTTGCTATTAAAAAAGGTTTAAGTAATGAGTAGTAAAAATCAAAGCCTAAGGAGACAAGACCATTATCCGTGCTGTTACATTGTATATATGTATGTATGAATATATCCTTAGTGATGCTTTGTTTTTAAAACTAGTAAAAATTTACTTATCAATTGATAATTGAAATTCGAGACAAAATGGAAATTTTTTTCTATTTTGACGTTTTAACTGTAGCATATAGTATTTTTCTACTTAGCAAAAAATTCGCATGGCACCGACAATACCTTAAATCTCGTATCCTCTTATAACTTTCAGTCTTCTTAACAAGTAATTTCTATGGAGAAACCTTTATCTGCAAGGAATGAGAAAAATGACAATACACAGTTACAAATTCGTAAAAAAGATATTATACTAAAATTGAGCATATTTATTAATAAGACTGCGTTGTTATTTACATACAAATTAGTTTGATTTTATATTGAAAATTAAAAAAAAAAAAAAAAAAACAAATTAAATTGTTCCCATATGTTTGGGCTGAAAATCAATAAAACTTGATCTTATTCATCTGTCCTAGCACAACAAGAATGTAACTTGGGGTAAATTAATTGGTTATTTAAATATAAATAGAAATAAATAACTTGGTAGGTTTTTGTTTAAAGGGGGAATATAGTGTATGTTAGGAAGAATATTTAAGTAAATACAATAATTAGTCTTCAAACGTAAGTCTCGATGGACCATGCTTTTTCATATAGCGACGGTATGACTTGTATCTTGCGTTCTCAGCAAGAGATTTCTTCATTTCCTCATCTTGCTCTTGCTTCCATGCTAAAAAGTTCTCCTTTTTCCAAAGTTCCAATTCCAGGTATTCGTTAATTTGTTTATCTTCCAGTGATAGGAACTGGTTTTGTCCCATATTCATATATCGTCGTATAATGTACAGCTTCTCTTCCTCCCCATACGGCTGTTTATTGATTGTGAACTTCCAGGTCCATTTCGCATACCATACGGCATATTTGAATACAGTATATGGCAGTATTATTAGTTGAATCCAAAGAATATCCATAACAGATGGTTTGGCGTAACCCCCCTTCACATCCATTTTCTCTTCTATTACTTTTCGGATTATCTTCTCGAGTTCCTCCTTCTGGTCACTCTTTGGCAAGCGATTTTTTCCTTTTTTATTTAGCTTTTCGTTGATTTCATCTTTAGCCATATCCAGAGCTCTGTTGCGGTACTTTGGGACAGTAGCAAAGTACTTGATAGCAGAGTCATAACGTTGCCACCCAGAGTAGTATTGTATAATAGAGATAATAGTTAATGTGACGACTATAACTACACGCACATCAACCTTTGGAGCAACACGACGGCGATAGTATCTGTAGTAATGAGCATAGTATTCATTGGGATTGTCCAACATATAGTCGTAATCATTTCTTGACTCATCGTCTTTGAGAATCTCGTAAGCAGTAGCGACGGCTTTAAACTGTTCTTCGGCAGTCTTTTTGTTCTCATCACCACGATGCAGGTCCGGATGGTATTTTCTTGCCAAGGAACGGTAGGCTTTGGCTATTTCTTGTTTCGTAGATTCTCTTGTAACTCCAAGAACATCGTAGCAGTCTTGTGTGCCACAGTACAATCCTTCTAAAAGTCCCAGGCATGCAGTCGGTAGCAGGACTACAATGCAGAATATTACTTTTATGGAAAGCATCTTACTTTGTTTAACAGCTTCGGAAGGCAGCGTAAGATCTTTAAAATTAATCACATGCCACGTACCAAAATTGTTAAGCGATTCGATGACCTGGCCGTAAGTCGTGACACGAAAAATTATTCACCGACCGTCTGCTCTAATACCTGAAGAATTTAAGAACCACACTAAAACCTACAACAACTCGAGCTCAAGTCCGCGGATTACAAAAAAAATGACAGTTGATAACCAAATCTGGAATCGAAAGGTGTGTTTGATTTCTCTGCTCTGACATTTATTAAAAAAAAAAAATAATTAAAATTATGCGGTAAACAAATTGAAAGGGTATATCGGATTACAATGGAGAGCAACTTTGTGTCCGTTCGTGCACTTCTCAAAAGTAAACACTTCTACTAATTTAATTTTTTAAAGTGCCTCTACACTATCTCATAAAGTATTAATACATGTCAGAATAAAGTGGGAAAGAATTTCATACCACTGCCAAATTTGTGTGCTGAAAATAATTTTCATATTTTGATTCCACACTTGTATAAGTTTCATCATAACATCAAACCCCCAAGTGGAATAGAAAGTGTGATGGTTTTAGAACCGTTTGTAAATATTTTCATGTATTAACATATGTCAAATCGTGTCGGATGCACTATCAAGTTGTGTGTAATGAAATTTTATATTTTGCTTGCACACTATTATACGTGATTTTCTTCACACTTTTTTGACATGTGTTAATACTCAATGGGATAGTGTGGAATAGCTATTATATGAGTTTTGACAGAACTTTGGACCGAATTCGTAGATTTTCGTGGTTTAAATTAATTCAAATTATTCAGGTGTACATGGCAAATCATACATCGATTTTTGTGATTTTAGAAGAGTCAGTTCGAATAAGTTAAAATTATTCACACTCTTGTTTCATTTTGGGCATGATGTATGGGAAATTTGGTAATATGATGTACTATGTTCCCTTCGGAGCAAAAGCATGGTTTTCGGAGATTTTAGTTCAAATCTTCCCATTTCCTCATACAATTTTGAGATTTTGGAATTTGAGTTTTCGTTGAAATCTTAATTAAATCTTTGTAACTGATCAAATTTTAGCTTTCACCATGCAATATTTGAAAAGCTTTTTGATATAAAGTACGATCTTTCACTCCAACACCACGCAGGCACCGAAACTTCAGCAAAACATTTTTGAGACTTCTAATTGGTGGAACAGGATTTCACTACATGCCAACTTCATTTGATATGAACGATATGCCCAACATCAAAACCACAATCTAATCAGCAGTCTGATTTGTATGGATGTCGCTACTCGGACATGGAGCTCCATTGATTTTTCAATATATGTTCATAGTCCGAGCATGGCTCATGCTCTGTGGGAGCCGTTATACTAAAAGTTCATTGAAGTCTAGAATTTTCTTTGAGATTTCGTTCAAATTTCCGTGAAATCTTGTTCCATCAGTTTAAAATATCAAAAATTTTCAACCTAAATCCTGGATTTTGTTCTGGTTGGAACATAGGATAGGATAGAACTTAAACTAAAAATCGAAATTGAGATCAGATGTTTCTTCTCGTTCGTACTCATTGAGTTTCGAAAAAAATCATGACTCAAAAGTCAAAATGACACAAAAAAAATGTAGATCCACCTTAATAGATGAAAGTTCTTATTGGTGTATGTGTACTAAACATGATCTAAAAGCTTGACTGATGTTTTTGACAGCCGCAAAATAGTACACGTGTTTTGATAAAGCGAGAAATAACATTTTTAAAAGAAATAAATTAACACAAATAAATTTTTCCATGGCTTCAACGAAGAGAAAACGTGTTTCTAAAAAAACAAAAGCATCCTGGCGAAAGCATACTGATATAAAGGATGTTGAAGATTTCCTTGAAGAGCAGCGAACTGAAGAACGTATTGGGTTTGTTCGAATGAAAAATAATTACATATGTACATATTTAAAAAAATCTTTATTTGTTGCAGAACATTTTCGGAGAAAAAGGATGAAGATCTCTTTCAGATAGATGTTTCCAGTGCAACTCCCCGAAAGAGACAGGTTCTAACTGAAAAACAAAAGCGTAAGGCAAATGCTTTGAGACCCTTAAAAAGCTTAGCTGCGTTAGAAAACACGTCAAAAGTGCAAGACCCTATTGTTAAAAGGTATCCTAATACATGCATTGGTAATTTCATATTTTCTTGAATTCTGTAATGTGTTTTAGAAATCATGTTAAACCCAAGAAAGTTGGTAGAAACATTGAACAGGAAATACTTAACCCCAGAACTCAAAAACACATCCAAGCGAATAAGGATCGTTTGAAGTTCTATGAAAAGTTGGAAAAGAAATTATCAAAAAAAAAGGTGGCAAGAGATTTTTCGCAGGACATTTGGAAGGAAGAAGATGTTCGTGATCGCGAACCAGGCCTTAAAGATACATGGGTCAGTCAGGATCTGGCGTTATACACCCTCAGAAATATCGGAAAAGGCTCTATCAAAGTTCACGACAGCATAAGGCACAAAACAACAAAAGCAAAGTTCGTTATCTGAGGATTTAATCTATGTGATGTAAGTTATTTTCATTCTTATTCCAATTTCAGAAAATTCGAACCCCCCCATCCAGGAATGAGTTATAATCCTTCTTTGAAGGACCATCAAGATCTTATTAATAATGTGGTTAAAAAAGAAGAAGATATCATTAAGGTGGAGAAACATCTTAAGAGGGTCACTACAGACATGTTTTCCAAGGTTACTGCAGAGGAACGCGAACGACTCCGCATAAAAGAAATGTCGTCAGGATTACCCGGTGAAGGTGACGAAGAAAGAGAAAAAGAAGATGTGGCCGATGAAAAGCCATACAAGCCGGTAAATTCGGCCGTTGAAAACAAGAAAAAGAGCAAACAAGCTAGGCGAAAGCAAAAGGAACAGAAAGTCCTTTCAAATGAGCTCCGCAAGAAAAAAGAGTTGAAAAAGCAAAATGCCGAAATACACAGGTAGGAATAGAATTGTCTTTTTAAAATACTCTTGTATGCAATGGTACTAGTGCAGTGAAACGCAACTTGTGTGTTGAGTGTTGTACGATAAATTGAGATAAACGTCAAGCATTTACCGACGAACGTCCAGAATGGAATATCATCGAATCATTAATTTTGAATGCATCAAACATAGGTTTTGGTCCGATGAAGTGGTAGCATAATATAGTGGTGTTCAATTATAACAATGCCGATGAAGCCCTATAAGTATTCTAAAACCAAACATTTTCTTTTTGGACACGAATTCAGAAAAAATTGTGTTTGAGCTTGACTTGTAACCTTATTGTATGAACTTTGTTTTATATTGTTCAATTTATTGGCTACTGCTAGCTCTATGTCCTCGATTAGCGGAATTTAATAATGCTTTAAAAATATATGCAAAAGGATATAAGACCCCAAGAAATGAAATAGCAACCCAAAATTCTTTACCTCACTCTATCCTCCCCCCCCCCCCCCCCTGAGGCGACGGACAGTTTCTGAAAAATTGAATTTAAAGGCTTTTTTCTATTTCTCAACAACTAATAAAGATTTTTACATTTGGTTTTCAGTACTTGACTAACTTGTACTTGACGACATAAAAAGTCGATTCATTTGCATACTTTTGTAGTTCTTACCAATAATAGCCTTTGAGAGTTGAACCAATAACCGTTTGTCTACCTACCTTGCACGTGTCGAACAGGCGTAAAATTTAACGAAAAATTTTTACATCGATTTATTTCAATGCATATTGGTCAAAGGGAAAAGTGTGCTTACAACAAATATTAAGCTTGCAGTTTTGAACATTTGTTGTCATGGGTCAAACTCTATAGTTTGTCCCTAAGAAGATAGAGACCAATAACGTTTCCAAAAAACCACTCAGGATTATAGGTTTTGAAATGTATTTTGTTTTTAAATCGAAGGGGTCGCACTTTTTAAAAATTACGATTTAAAATTTCAATCGTTAATAAATGGGTGTTAATTACTTGGAAAAATTTTTATGAATGAATTACAAAGCAGTACAACGGACGTTGAAGGCGATTCTGAACTTTGCTGTTGATGACTTATGTATGAAGCGCTGATGTTGCACTTACTTACCAGTCAAAATTTCAATCGAACTTATGGAACGTTGATCAATCAAAAGCTCAAGAGCAAATCAAATCTTCTCTCAACTGTCCGAGTCTGCCTCAAGACAGCTTCGAGAAAACTCTGATTGTTTAAAAAATAAAAACTTTAAAGAGCAAACATATTTCAATTATGGATAAAGTACACTTTTATACACTCACCCGTTATTTTCGTAATTGGATCCTACAAAACAACGATTTTCTTTATTTTTACACATTCATGCTTCTGGAATGAGGGTGACGATATATACATATATAATTTTGGTCCATACCCAATTTAAAACCACTTTCTAAAATTAAGATGAAAATAAACAAATTTAAAAAATATACAACTTTATTACAGGCCACGTGGTAATAAATTCGTACTACGAATTCCGGAAAAAATTCCTTCTCTCCCCACCTAGCCAAAAAATTGCTACGTATTTAAGAGCTTGCAGTACCATGGCCGGCATTTCGTAGCAATATTTCTGATATAACGGGTGCTATGAACCGTTTTACTGCATTCGGAGTACGAATCTACTACGGCGTAGCCTTGATAAGGCTAATTCTCTGTTGTAAATCGAAAATAATTTCAATGTTATCTTTTCTAGGATTAAAAAGCTAAGAATTGAAGTCGAAGAAGAAGCAGAGAAACTGAATCAGTTGAAAAAGCACCGTAAACTGGTTGAAAAGAAGAAAAAAACGGAAACTAAACGGCTTGGACGTTTAAAGTTTAAGGAGCCCGATGTCGATGTCCAGATGCCCGAAGAAATTGTTGGCAACCTACGAAACGTTAAAGTAGAGTCTAGTCTTTTAGTGGATCGCTTTAAGAACTTCCAAAAGCGCAACATCCTTCCACCAAGTGTAGAAGTCCCAAAGAGGAAACAAAAAAAGATCAAGCGATTCCCACGCAGTTCACACAAAGAACCTGGTGTGTCTATGTTCAAACAGAAAAAGTAACATCATTAATGTTTTTTTCTGTGTATTTTTATTTTTACGAGATAATGAATAAAAATATTTACTGTAAGAACTCGTTTTATTTAAACTTAATAAAAATTAATGGCAACAAGAGAGATTGTGATGTGGTTATGAATGGAGAGATGGTTCTTTGGTTGAGAAACAAAACTTTCTCGAGCTCATTTTTTGAAATTGGTTACGAGTGATTTCCTTTTTAAAGACCCAATTTGTGCCAAATTTGTTTAAATTTAGAGTCTGTTTCGAAGATACTCCTAACCATTACAACCTGTAGCCCTCCAACCAACAACATGGCACAAATTTGGAAAAACGACCAAAAATTCACCTTGAAGTAGTTTTGCTCAGCGATATTACGGTCTCTCGCTTCGTTGGACCGCAATACGTCTTGGAGTTGGCGTGCTTTAACAATATGCATTCGAATGCGTCCAATATAGTCCATTATGTCTTGAACTTTCATTTCGTAGAACTCTTCTGGTGACAGCCCTTCGAGTATATCATGCCAAGCTCCATTGTTGTCGCCTTCTTTCTCGACGACCAATTCAAAAAACACAGTTTTTCGATTAAAAGAACTGAAACTATTGTCGAAACAAAAACGGTAATCTCCATCTTTTTTCGCTTCGTAACGATGAATATTTTCTGATTTCTTATAATCAGAAACGATTATCAAGCCAATTGGTTCCGATAAGGAAAAACTTATATCCAAGTCACCATGACCCCCGTCGATGACTTGATAATCAATGTCGATTACTTCGCCGGTTTTAACATGATGATAGAAGCAGTCCTGTCTTCCGGCTTCCACATTTATTGTCATTTCTTTGTCGTAAGCATTTGACCGAGTCAAAGTAACTACAGCAATCAAAAGAACTATTTGTATTCTGGAAAACTGGATTGGAAAATAATAATGATTGATTTTGAAATTAAATAAATAAATAATATTTGCATTACCCAAGCCATTTGTGATAGGGGTTCCTTTATTTGTTTTATCTACCAACTTCAATTTACATATATTTTTTGTCAGGAATGTCAAAAAATAGTGAATTCAAAACCAAACTAAAAATGTATCAGTTCAGGAAAGAAAATTAAAAATGGAGCCATCCACTACTCAAGCATATTTTAATAGATTGCCTAACTCATTGCGATTGCCTTGTATTTACAATGCAAAAGGAGACGCTTTGTCAATGACAATTACTACGTTTACATGCAGGTTTGAGAGCTCGAGTTGAAATAGGGTTGAATATAAGACCCAGGTTTTTCGTCTCTTGGGTTGAGTGCTCCATTTTGAGTTGAGTTGAAATGGTAATGAGATTCTAGAAAAATTAATGGCATTAATGTATTTATTCCAATGCAAAACAATTCAATTGAATTAACACAATCACTTACAACACTAATATATTAAAACTCTAATCTATATTTGTACACAAACATGCAAATAAACTGACCATATTGATATTGCATGATCTGTAGAACCAACTCCTCGACCCAGGTTTTTCATCACCAATTTCGACTCGACTCCGCTCCTCGAGTGCAGTCGAGTCGAGTCAAACTCATTTCAGCTCGACCCAGGTTTACAAAGAGTTGAAGCGAGCTCCAAGCTGGTTTCAACACCACATGTAAACGTAGTAAATGGCATAAGCTCCATTTTATTTTCACATGATTTGATCCGGATTAATTTTAACACATAGTTACAAAAATATAATGGGATCCTGCTTTTTATCTAGATCTATTTATTTCGGGGATCCAAAAGTTAGTTTTCTAATGATTGATTTCCAATTGTGAATCAACTCAATAGTACAAGGAAATGGGGTAGAAGAAAACTAAATGAACGTACGACAGAAAGAGACGATTATATAATGCTCCTGTCACTTAACCAGCGGCTCCATTGGCAATATTTAAGGGAATAAACTGCCTTACCCATTGCTATTGCTTGCCCAATGCAAATGACGCTGTTTAGATTGAGACCAGTCTCACGATAGTTGCTGGACAAGAGAAGGGATGTCGTGAGGCATAAACAATAATAATAAACTCCTGATTCATGAGACTCATTTGTTATTGGTGCTTCCATAATGTGCAAAGCATTGAAGTTGTTGTTGTTTCTGTGTTCACAGGCCTTTAAGGATTTGATGAAACTGCATTTCAGCGGAACTCTACTTCAAAATATTTTTATATATAATTGTTGGTGCTATATCGCACTACGTGACAACCAAACCATACGGCAAAGTCGATAATCTGACCAATTTTGCTACAGGTGAAGCTCCGTTGCCACAAAAAAAATGAAATTCAGCTGCAGTGTAGTTCCTTCATATGCGGCCTTACTTTAAATAACAGGAGGTGTACTTGGTAACGTAAAATTTCTTCTTCTACTTCATAGCAAAAAAAACAGTTTTCCAAAAATGGCAAAAAATTGAGGTTACCAGACAGGTACAAGATTCCTTGAACATGTTCATTTATTTTTTGAAAATAGTTTTGTTGTAAACCCAGAACATGACATTCCGCAAAATGTCAGCTGTGTTTTGACATTAGACTCAAATCCTTATTTTTCTTGTTAAAAAAGTCGGCTTTTATGTTTTTTGTATTTAAAATTTTAAGTTAAATTTTCAGCATTAAATAATTAGAAAAAAATCTAATTTATAATGCAAAGTGTATAAAAAGTTAATAAAACAAATCGAACATGAAGCAGAAACACTATTTACTACTCATTCTATCTCATGCTTTTATTGGTAAAACGAATTTCTTTTTATTTAATTAAAAATCCTTGGGACAAAAAAGTAATAAATTAACCCTTTTCCCCTAGCTGTTGGCTGTTTTTTTCTCTATGTATATCATGTACGGTCAATATTTGAAACCCGACATAACTTTGGGCATATATCGACTTTGGAGCGTGAAGCTTTGCTAAGAAAAGAAGATGCTCTTTATTATTCCTTTTATAAGACCATCGTTCAAGAAGCCGACTTCTACCAAGGCTATCTTAAGCTCTTAAATGTTACAACTATCGAATATCCTCACAGTGTAAATGTTGTTCATCGTTTTCATGTATTTCCGGAGATTGCAATTGGGTAATAGCAGATCAAAATGTTGATAGTTTTTTTCGTTACTCATAAGATTTCATTTTCTTTGAAGATATTTCTATCACAAATTTAAATCTGTTAGTAAGAGTTTCGGAGGTGCCGATGTATCGTGTTGGACTGATGATAATAATCCATTATCAGATCAAGTCATTACTTGCGATGGACTTGGTGAACCCTTTCACTTTTACTTAGAGTTCGTGTGGATGTTTGGCGGCTTTACAGTCTTTTTGATTTACATGTACGCTTCATTTTTGAGGTAAGTAGAATTTCAACCTTATAACCTAATAAGTATTAAATTTAATAATAAAAAGAGATTATTTGTGTGTTTTTCAAAATTGTAGAAAAACTATTGGTCCTAGGTCAATATAAATACATACTTTTTCCCACTTGAAGATTAACCGTTTCCTTGCCTTAGCATACCCGTAGCTCGAATGGTTTCCAACTAGCAGACTTGCTCTAAGATACTAACTTAAAAGGCTGCAATCCGTATATTTCCTCGATCCCGGTAATGCTTTTTCGAGTCACCCACCAAAAAAGTTCTTTGGCATGAGCGTTAGCTTGGTCTCTAAAGGAGCTTGTCCTTTCTTATTCCCTCAAAAATGGAAGTTGGGATTGGAAGACGCTCATGTCGATATCGTCTACAGACCATAGTTGACAGACATAGACAGATCTCTTAAAGAAAGTTTCTTCTGTGGTTACAGAAAAACGAGATTGCAGACACCACGTAATAGCGCGTCTCCTTGCCGAAGCCTTGTGTAGATTTGCTATGGTTCAAAGTGATCTTCCCTGGTTGCACCGCTTATTTTAGCTTGATCATTTTTCCCGGGATTATTTGTATTTGTTTCAGTGTTATTATTTGGTCTATAGTCGATCTGCCGGTTCAGAGGGCACACTGCTTCTTGCCAGTCAACGTGTTGTACACTGTCTGAAGATGCTTAAACAGTACGTGGGATAAAATCTCTTGTGCTACGTGTAGTAGGGATTTGCCTCGATTTTTCTTGCTTACGGAGCTGATAGTCCAGTTATGGAGCATGTCCTTGTACTTATACTTCAATATTATCTCCGTGTTTGATGAACTCCGCTGGTAAGTCATCAGAACCAGCGCCTTTTGTCGTCCTTTAGCTTCTTAATCCGAGCTTTCCTATAATTGGTAATGGAACTAGTGGTTCTATATTTACTTGAAGTGAGTTCTCTTCTTACCCTATCTCTCCGTTCTTATTGATACTAGGTAGTTTCTGGAAATAGTGCTTAAATATATCTACTTCCCTTGCCTGTTTCGCAGAGCCTACGCTGCGCTCCGGTTTTTAAAGTTTGATTTGATTGTACATTAACTCAGTAATAGTTGTGATAAGCGAACACTGTCATTTAGACATGCTGACGTTGAAAGGACGAGGAAAAAATAAACTTCTCTACAATTATCCTATGCTTCCTTTAAAAAACGTAGACTCAATTTTGGAGCTTTCTACTAAAATAATAGCAATGTCCAGTGACTAACGACACAATAGCTTGGCAATGACGATGTAAAGATCCACATTAATTTTTTTTTTGTTATAAAATCGATCAAAAACTAATTAATTTTTAGTTAAATTTCATTCATTAATTGTTCAAAATTGCTCTGACAACTTCAATAGGATCTCGTCACGCTTTTTACTCTCGTCTGTCCCATTATCAATCAATCTCAATATACAAGAACAATAGTAAAATTATTCCAAAAAAATTATTCTTTGAATTTTATCATAAATATGGGTGTATTCAAAGACCCCCGAAATCTACTTATTGTCTTTTTGGGTAAAAACTTTCACGGACGGATAGAAGAGGGAAGTTTGTCAAACTGAAATGTTTGTTTTGGTATAAGCTTAGCATATGATACATGGTTTAAGGGTGAATTTTACTGCTGAACCTAATGACATCAAAACCGAACCGATATCACTATCTTAAAAAAGTAACAGTCGCATACAAATCGGATGATTTTAAGCCGAGTAATGCGCGTACAAAGCGACACGAATTCACTTAAATATTATATAGCAGATTATGCTTTGAATCTGTATTTGTTAAAACTTGTTTTTTCTTTCTTGCAGTGAAAATCTATTGGGTGGTGTTTATGCCGTTGCATCCTATGTAATATTTCATAAAAATGTTTCTAAAATCTACGATCGTCCAGTAGCGAGGGAAAATTTCGCCTTTCCATTGATTTTTTGGCAAATGTTCTATTTGTGCATTTGCATAGATAAAGCTTCAAAGAGTAAAAAACCTGATCGGCATTACTTTAATCCAATTATGGTAAGCATGTCCTAATGAATTATTAAGAGTTATTTTCAAAATTAATAGTATCGTTTTTAGATTATAAAACTCACTGCTTTAACAACCGCCTCATTGCTTTGTTGGCAATTTTCTTCTGTCGTTTATGCAACTCAAGTTCTCATTATGATAACTCCATGGAGTCTCGGCTTAGTATCTAGTCGATTTTCAATAGATTACACAATAACTCAATTCCTTTCGAACATACTCGCTTATTACCTCACCTATGAAAATAAAAAATACTTCTTCGCTTGGCAGAATGGCCCAGCATTTGCACTTTTCTTCATAAGTTTAGTTCGAATATACAAGTCACAGTCACGATCGGATAATTTTTTGAAAAGCATCACACTCGGTATTCTTCTTGCTATAAGCTCACAGGGAACTATTATAGACTTATTGGAAAAATCTGGCTATGCAAGTTCTACAGATAACCCGTTTTCAGTATATCGCGACTTGGTATTGCAGTGGACACTTCAACGAAAAACTAACTTCACAACATGCCTTCTCGCATGCAATTCAGACTACGCCGAAGTAGATATCTACGATGTGTGGGAGGTTATTAAAATTCTATTTGCCAAACCGTACTGCCTGTACGGAGTTGTATTGTTAGCTAAATTTCTTCGAAAGTGGCGAATACAGGCTCCAAAATCTGAAGACACTGATTATGTAGAAAGAGCGAAAAAATATGTCCTTGAAGACTTTCTCGAGGATAATCACATTTCGATGAAAGAAATGTCAAATGAAAAAACTGAAAAGGCACTAAACGAATGTCTTGCTTTGTTAGAAAAGTGTGATTATGATTTTGAAAAATATAAAGAAGAACGAAGCAAAATGAAAAAGGACGTCGGTAAGGAACATGAAACATTTCTTAACGAGATTAAATGTCTTAAAAAACAAATCAAAGAAACCAATAAAGACCGAAAACAACCAGAATCAGGTATAAATTTAAGTGTTGAGAATAAAATTGAAGATCAACCATCCGTTGCTAAAAATGAAACCGAAAATGATGACGTACTTAAAGCAGATGAAAATTTAACAACAAAACCTAAAGAAAGTGAAACGAGAAAACCGCGGCCAAAATTAGATTCGAAGATAAATCCAAAGTTTAGCTATCATTACTTGTATAGCTTAGCTCAATTTGCTGTATTTGTTTTTATTGGATTCAGTATTAAGAAATTATTCTTCTTATGTTATACTCAAGGTTGTGTGCTAGCGCCGACTCTTTACTCAAAATTAAGAAGCCACAAGCACAGTAATTTGTTTTTGTCAATATCGCTTGCTGTTTTTCTTACAAGCATTGTTGATCCAGGGGTTGTGGTGAGTTAAAATAAAATATTCTTATTCTTATTCTAATTCTAATTCTTATTCAAAATATTAATTGCTCTTTTTTAGAATGTATACGAAGAGTATTTGCCGTCCAAAACTCATAGTGATGAACTAGAAAACATGTTAGAATGGATTAATTTAAATACGGAGAAAAATGCAGTTTTTGGTGGTAAGATTATTTAATTTATTGCAATATCGTTTAATATGTAATGTGAGCCTTTTTTACTTCAAGGTCCTGTTGATATAATTGGAACCGTTCACTTGACCACTAAAAGGCCAATTGTTAATCATGCACATTTAGATATGCACCAAATAAGGTATTTTTCCTCTATTAATCACTTGTTCATATTTGTTCATAATTTGGTTATCACACGGCTTTGTATAATAGACTTAGAGCCGACAGTAGATTTTGGTTGTAAATGGTACAAAAAAAGAAGTATCTATAAGTGTCGAAAGCTTCATTAAAAGCTATTAAAAAAATCGAAGTCTTGCAGTCCACAACCTTCATATCACGGAATCCGAGACCATTTGAGTGTATAATCTGCCAGACCGTTTAAAAAATTCAAAGTGAAAAACGGTTTTTTTAAACATTCGGGCATGTCGAACTATACAGTCAAATGGTCTCGGATACCATGATATGTGATACGAGGAGCTTATCTAGGGAAGGATGAAAACCAATTTTGGCTAACGATTATCTTCGAAGTTGCATTCATATTTTTTTTGATGCACTGTTTATTCACAAAGGCCCTACTTTGATTTTTTGAATATGTTTTAATGAAGATTTCGATGCCTATACTTTTTTTTTGCTATCACTCACACCCAAAATTAGTACATCAACCTCTTGAAATACACCAAATTATAATTCTAGTATCCTTCAAACTTTATTCTTTCCATTTGAAAATCTACATAAAATAATTCTCACATTTTATATATACATATTTTAAATTTTCAATCGTTTTCATTGCAAGCGAAAGAACCGAAAGCATTTACTCGGTTTTCAGCCGGCAGCAATCATCCGAAATTTACAATCAGTGTTCACAGCTGAAGATCCAATATTTAATACTATCTTTCAATGATTGTTCCAACGCAGCTAAGTAGTTACTTTATAATTACAATTTATCTGTAGTTCGCATTAATACCAAGTTTTTTTTTTTTTAATTTAAGCGATGAATGTGATATCTTAACAATATGGGATGAAATGCAACCCGCATATCGAAAGTATCCCCAATTCTGTTCGGAACTAGCCAGCAAGAATGTGCCCAGCTTTTTGAAAGTCTTTTCAAATAAGTACTATGGAATAATAAAAATGTTCTCGCAAAGTGTTCAGCTTAATCTCAAGCAAAACAAAATGCCTGAAAAATACATGTAATCTTAAAAGACCTAGCAAAAAAAAAAAAAAAAACAAATAATAAAACAACATAAGATAAAGCACTTATCATATTTCCTACTAGAAATATTATATTTTAAATATTATTAAGTATTCATAAAAGACTTGAATATGATTTGCATTCGATCGATCATATCTTTTAAATAATTTGTTAAATATTTTACATAGACTAAGCACTCTGTTTATTAAGTTTAATTCTAAGTTGTATTTAAAAACAAGTTATTTCTTGACTTCAGTGATAATGTAATTATTGAATTTATTTAAAGACATCAGAGAAGATTATTTTGTACATTGAAAATATTCAACTCATAATTTTTAAGCATTTTCAAGCTGTTCTTTTTTTAAATAAATATATATGTATCTAGAGACTTCTGCACTTTATTTTTGTTTTCATTGCATTAAGTCAAACAATAGGCTTTGCATCCTCTAGTGGAACATGACTATGAAACAAAGCATAAGGATAAATTATTTGTCGTTTATTTTGAAAGTGAGTTTTAATTTGTTTTCTTAAAAGAACTCAAGTTAATGATTAAATAAATTCAAAATAAAGATTCATGTTGGTTTATGTCTCCGAGTCGTGTTGGATTTAAAATGAAAACATTTTTATAAAAAATAAAATAAACATAAATAAGATTTTATTTTTATTTTATTTAAAAATGTAATTATTACACAACTTTCTTGAATTAATAAATTAATATTATTTTACGCGACATGTTTCGGAGTGTTCTCCATAATTTCAAAATAAAGGTTTCCCATTTTCTTAAAAAGAGATACAATTTAATCTAATGGCAGCAATTTAATTTTTTAATACAAATTTTAAAATAGTTGAAATTATTTTTATTTGATGTTTTTTTTATTATTTAGCAGTGTTTAGTATCGTAGTTTGTAGCTCTACATTGCTGCAACATTTTTTTTTTTCAAATTAATAAGGTTTTATGAATTGGGTTTGTTGTGTTCCAGCAGTTAATTTCGTATGTCTATGGTTCTATTATTATATGTTCTATTTTATGAGAAAAAAAATAGGTCTCGAAAACTTTTTAGAGTATTTATGTTTTTTTTGAAAATTGTCTACTCTAATATTCATAAGCTCCTTTTTAACATATCTGTTAACTGTAATATTTCCTCTTTGTTTTAAATACTATTATCTAAATAGTGAATCATTTTGAAAGTAGATGCGGATTAAGAAGTTTATTCGTTAATATCAAGGGTGTGTTTATAAAAATGCTAGTCGCTGTTGTAATTACATTGGGATTGAGATAATCATATGACGGTGTGTATTGCATTAACCTCTGAATCGCTTGGTTCGTGGTTCGCTTCCAGATTACCGCAAAAACTTGCTAAATTGCACTACTCAAGGAGTCTGAAGATCGAGGTTGCTCTCGTTAAATAGCTTTAACTCCAGGCTATGAACTTACCACACACAGGTCGTTGTTGTTAATTCAAAACCTACCGAACATAAATTGATATAATTCCTCGCAGCATATGAAATCCACTTAAGGCTTTCCAATTCACAACAACTTAGAAGACAAAATTTTAAAATCACTGAAAATACGATGCAGTGCGTTTTCAACTCAAAAGCTGGAAAAATGTCGACATTTTGAAATCTTGACTTGACAAAAAGTCGAATGCTCTGAAAGAAGTCGAATATATCGACTTGTCGGTATTTTTTTCCATACAAACATCGACATTTTAACCAGTCAACATTTTTACTTGTCGATATTTTTTCTGTCGGTCATTTAAACGTAACCAAAGAACGACGCTCTGCTTCAAATGTTTGCGCGGATTAAGCATAAATTCAAGAATCATTAATTCTTGTATGACAGGAACTTTACAGTTATTTGATGCTATAGAAAATTTTAAATTCGAAAATTCTTATGCATTTATATAACTCCTATAATCTTGAACTTTTGCTTCAAGACAGTTTAATAAAAAAAATATTTTACCTGCCTCTTTTATGTATGTTTTTATTCTTACACATTTACCTGAAGACGAGGAAATTAAGACGTAGAACTATGTACATATATTCAAAAATATCAAATATATTGAACTAGTAACTATCTTTAAGCAAAACAAAAGGTAATACATGTCACACAATTTTGTTGTTTTGTTAAATCGCTTAACAAGGGCTTTAATGGTGATTAATGGCATTGCAAAATTAGTTTATAATGAATGATAATCAAAGTTTAAGCAGGGAATGGTTTTTACGTGCGTGCTTTCAAACATCATTCCCCAAACTATGATCTGATCAAAGTCTCGACTTTTAAAATGTCGACTGTTAAAATTGTCGATCGCTGTCGACAATTTTTACAATCATCATATTATAAAAGGTCTACATTTTAAAAATCGATAACATTTTTATTCACGTTTTGGATTAGTCGGTATTTTAAACAGTCGATATTATTTTGTCGAGATTATAAAAATCGATCTAATGGAGTCGATATTTAGTCAAGATATCGTACCCAATCCATAGCTATCTCTACACCAAAGCTCAGCTTTTATGAAATCATTTTTTTTAACCATTTTTACTTGCGATATCGGTTAGGTACGTACTACATATAAGGAAAGTTTTGGTTTCGTGCAAACAAGAATTTGAGATAACAATCAAACATGACATTACGATGATAGAGAACACCAAAAAAGTGTGTGGCACAATCCAGTCTATATGTCTGTTCGTCTACAGGCTAATCGGCCCGATTGATTTTCTTCAAACTTGCTACATAGTGATTTTTGGTGATTATGCCCACACTTTTTTTCTTCATTTTCTTAGAACCAAAAATAACGGTATATGTCATACAATTTTTTTTTGCAATTTTGCAGATTGCATTTTTCTCAAGAACGGCTTGACAACTTTTCTTTAAAAAAAATTCAATAAATTACTTTTAGTAAAGGATTTCCTTTAGGTGGAAACCCATTTTTCAAAAAAAAGTTATTAATGTTATTAATGAACCATTTTTTTCTTAATTTTCTTCAAAACAGTATGACTGATTTCAATAATTTTTGTATACAGAGGCTTCCAAAAACTATAAATATTTTTGTGTACTTACTTGAATTGAAAAAAAATATTTTTTTGATTAAAAAAAAAAAATTTCAAAATTTTATTTTGAAAATCAATTATTTCGAAAAAGATCGTTTGTTTTTTTTTTTTAAACTCAATACTTGAGTTTTTTAGTACTTTCTAAAATATTTTTAGACAAAATTTTACATAAATGAAAAAATAACGGTACCTTCCATACAAAAGTTAAAAAACCGGAAAGGAAAATATTTTTTTTTTCAAAAACGACTCCTACGATTTTGATTAAACTTTTTTCATACACTAAAATTAATACTATGTACTATAAAATATTATGAAATTTTGCACTTAGCAACTATTAATAGTACCTGCCCTATAACGAGTTTGTTTATTTTGAATTTTTTCTCTATCGCCTGAACGGATTTAGATAAATTTTTATCTACAGATTTAAGATAGGTTTTAATAATATTGTAAATCAAAATTTTCAAAAAAAAGTTTTTGAGTTTAAAAAAAAGTTTAATTTTTTTTTTTGGAAATTTCGATATTTCAAAAACGGGTTGACAAACTTTTCAGATTTTATTTTTATATGCACATAAATAAATACTTAAGATTTGCATCCCAAAAGTTTTCCTTAAAAATGTTTTAAGAAAAACATTACTGCTTCAACAATTTAAGTTTTCATATTCAATAAAGAATTAAGATGGCGTTCTTTTTTTTTCATATCAAACTCTCAACCAAGTTTTTTTTAGCTAATTTAAATACCGTATTTCGCTTGCTTTTATATATTTTTCTCTCATAATTTCCATGTCTTTACATATAATATTCTTAAACCGTCAGCGTCTTGAACATAAGAGGAAGTGCGTGCGACCCAGTAGTGCATTTTATTTTTTTTATGTTTGGGCGGCTGCCACAAACCCACCGCGAGAAGATCGCCGAATTTCTAGTCAGTGATACCAAATTAACCAAATGTAAATAGAAATACTGGCTTTTCTGCTTTTGATCATTGAAAACGTTTGCTGGCTCTCATAAACTATTAATAGCAGATCAAACTTTTCGCTCTACAAAGTCTTTTTCTTCATAAAAAGTGATTTCGATGTGAATTTACAAAAATGGGAATTTGATTGATATCCATTATCACATGAGAAATACTTTATTAAATACGATATTTCTCATTCATTACATTCTTAAAGTGTTGAAAATCAATGTTAAACGGTTTCTTCGATTAAATTTTCTACCATTCTCCGTCTGCTGACACTATGCAAAATGTAGCCGAAATTCCTTGAGTTCGTGGTTACCGCTAACTAGCTATAACAATTTATAATTTAATTAAAAAAAAAAATTGTCCAAAATATTCGTTAAATTAAATAAAAACTACAACACTTGGTTTTGTATAAATTTATTTGCATTTTTTAAATAAATTTAAGTACACAACGCAATTTACATGGAAAGCATTTAAAGCATTAAATTTTGTTTAAAAAAAATAAATATAAAAGAAAAATAATAAAAATTAAGTAGTTTATGTTGCACTTTATGATATCAACATTAGTGTGATTTTTAACATTATTGTAGGCAGGCGAAAAAAATCACTATTTATATAAATTAAAATTACTGAAAAGTATCTGAATTATTATAATTATTTTATATTATAAACAATTTTCTTTAGTGCTTTTGTTTTTAATACTATTCATTGTTTGTTTGTTTTTTTTTACTCACCCAAATATTTTTTTAATTATAATAATCTAAAATATGTATTTTCTTTTTATTTAAATATTTTCTTTGATTTGTTAAAAAAATTAACTACAGTCTTTATTTAATTACTTCAAAATTATTTCTACTTTTTTTTTAAATATATTGTATAAAACAGAGCATGTTTTGCAATTACATTATTTTTTTTGTATTTTTTATTTGCGCCTAAAATTAATGGTACAGTCAATGTACGCATTTTTGTTTTTATTTTTAGTATCGTTTATTTAAATTTTTTTGATTAATATTAATATGGAAGCGAGTTGTGTATAAATGTATGTATTGGATCATTGCCATAATATTTTTTAAAATTTTATTTCTTTTTAACATTTTGCGTGTGTAGGTAGATTAAGAGTTTAATAACTCATCACAGGTTACAAGCATAGCTTTTAACATTTCGTAAAATGTGTGTTCCTACCGTGCATTTTTTCTATTTTCTATTTTATCATAAAAAAAATTAAATAGTTAAATTGTGATTGGACATTAAAAATGTCATTTTAACAAAGATACTACTCGATATGACTTTTAAGTTGCCATTTATTCAGCTTTATCGTGAATTCCGAAGGAAATATTTTTTCCTCAAAATTTTTCTGTTACCGGGAAAACTTTTCTATTATCGGGAATTCTTCACAGGATATTTTTCCTTGGGAATAAGTTTTACCAATGAGAAATTATAACGTACACTAGCCGAAAAATTTTAAGGAACAAGGTTATTTCAATTTCCCGAATGAGGTTTTTTTTTTTGTCTAAGAGTTATAACGGTAGGTATGATTTGTTATTAAGAAAATAATAAAAAGAAAACAAAAATTTATACTCAAAAACGTAATTAATTGATATCAAATAAAAAAACAACAATACAAAATTTTAAAAATCGCGTTTGGTAATAAATTGCGGGAAACCCGTTATCCACAAAAAAAAACAAAATAGGGGCTGGGTTCGTGCGTTTAAAAATTCTTGTTTGAATGAAAAACACAATTTATGAATATGTTATAGATTGGAAAAGATGGAGAAACTTAGCGGAAATGGGACCGCAAATCATAAAAATCATTATCACTCCGAAACAATGCGAAAACTGAAAATTGCCTCATAAGTGTTTCGACTTAAAATGATCTCTGGAACCTATTTATGGTTTTTATCTGAGGTGGTAACTGTGAGATATCGTTTAAATGCAATATGAACCAGAGGGTCGAGTTCAGAAATTGAATAAGGGTGGGGGTTTCCTTATTTTATATTTTTTTAAACACCAATAAAAACGACGAAAAACTATTGATTTTTCATAAAAAAAGTTTAGTTCATCTCAGGGTTCTTAGAAAAAACATTTAAGTATGAACAAAAACGAATTCCGGAGCAGTCAAACCGGGTGACCGTGGAAGCCAATCAACATCATTATTTCTTGAAATAACTTGCTGTGGAAAGAGGTCTCGTAATTCCATTGTAATCCTGGCTGTATGCGATGTGCCACCGTCTTGTTGATTCCACATTTTAATCAAGCCCAAAGCGCATGAAGTTGTGGCGCTAAAAAGTTTCAAAGTTGTTCTTTGAAGACCAATCTCTTGAGCACGGCATGGCGTCGAACTGAGGTTGATGGATTGTTTAGAACACTTCGTTGAGCAGCAGTAATGTTTTCAGCCGATCTTGCAGTATGTTGTGGTCCATGCTTGAGCCTATCACCTACAGACCCTCTTTCTTTGACTTCATTCACTACATGAAAAATAGTGCGTTTTGTTGTTTCTCCCAAAAATTTCACGTAACTTTCTCATCGTCACAGTAATCGATGATTGATTTTGATAAAATGTTTTAACGATTAAAACACGTTGGTTTATCGAATATTTTTCAATAGTAAATTTGCCACGAGTCTACTTCACGACTCCCAAATATGAACTGTCGAGACTATTGTTTACCAAAATTGCGGCAGAAAAAAGTAGTATACCTTTCCGGCGGACACCCTGTACTTCTTGACTACCTCAAAAAAATGAAAATGGTAACGATAAAACACAAAACGTTGTAATACAAAAAAAATTAATGATCCGATAGCCTGCTCAACAACTAATTATTAAATTTTCAAAATATAAAAGGAAAAACATTAAATAAAAAACTAATATGTAATTTAAAATGTGGTCTTTTTTACGGGATAGAAAAGTGATTAACTGATGACTGCTGCAGGGCCGTGTCTAGAGGTGGGGCAAATGGCATGACACGTTCCGTGAAATACACCACCATTTCGTGAAGGCTGACAGAGGTGTAAGTTCATCAGAAGAAAAAATAGACAAATTATTATTGCTATTATATTGACCAAACTGAAATGGTTTAGGTACGTCATATTCGAAGGCAACATCAGCTGTGTAGCTGAGCTGAGCAGTAAAAAAATCGAGATGACAAACCAAATATTGAAAAGCCAGAGAGCGTTATTGTAAACGTCATATTCGTTTGCAGGCAAATTGATTGACCTTTATCAAATCAATTTTCTGCGAACAGAACGATTGCAAACTTGACGATAGCAATATCGGCGTCAAAAAACAGCGATTATTTGAGGATCCAATTGACTTTTATTTGACGTTTTCTAAAATCGGCCGACATTTTGATCATTTCATAGTTTAGAAAATGATGTTTAAAAGCGCGCTTAACTTGCTTCTTATTGTTATCAATTTATTAAATTAAGCGATCGGAAGAAAATGTGTCTTAAGCAGAAATTTTCCATAGCATCATCAGGCAAGAATGTATGTATTCGAGCGTCTGATTATTCATAGTGAAAATTCCAAGCATACAAAATTTTGAATTGGTAAAAAAATATCAACAGGTTAAAATATTGATTTATATCGACTTTTTTGTATGTTCTAAGTGTTGGGGAAAAAATATCGACAAGTCAATAAAAGCTGATCCTTTTCTCAACTTCTTCAAGGCAGCGAAAAAAGAACGGTTAAGAACGGCCCTGAACTGCTGAACGATTAAATATAGCAGCAGAATAAATTAAGCTTATTTATTATTTTCTATCAAGTTTACCGACTAAAATAAATATTGAGATTAAAATCATGGTAATGCCAGACACTTTGCTCGGGATTAAGTTTTTTCTCGAAATATTTGTTTAAATGTTAAAGCATAACTTTCCAATTTGGCAAATCAATCTTCGATGCTAATGGCTGAAGAGTATATCATCAATCAAAATTGAAAATTTTCCTGGTTAAAGGTTTATCTGCCAGCATGTCGGCTTACCAACAAATTTTATAAAATGTACAATTTCTCTTCTATAAATGTACAACACGCCCTCAAAATAGAGGGTTTAAAATATGGGGCTTTTGAGACTTTGCATACTTACTATAATTGTTTTATGGTGGAAAAGTAGGTACCACCCAAACATAGAAGTGTACAGATTAATAAAGAAGACCACGTGGGTAGCTTAAAGACCAGTAAAAACAATCCCATCGGAACTATCGAACTATGCATATTGTCCCAGCCAAGTAAAATGATGCCACTTTCCATTCTGGGAACTTGGTAAAATACATTTCGTAGTTACATCGTAGTAGTTTGTTAAATAAGGACGGGTATAGTGGTCCTTTCTCTTACATATGTAGATGATCACTCATGCTGTTCATGCTGATCATTACTTTAAGTTCTTTCTTTAGAACTACTATTCTATAGCTCACAAATTAAGGAATGTGCATTTTTATTAAACATATTTCTATAATACACTACTCAATTGAATTTTTTAAATGATATACATACAATAAAAAAATATAATACAACTATACAGTGAGTGATAAGGATTTTGGAAATTCGAATTCCTTTTTTTGTTTTAAATCTAAAATGCATAATGTTATTCACATTGTAAAGTATCTATTTAAATTCATACAAAAATTCTTATTAATTTTATCAGGCACTTGACCTTTTGTTGATCAAAACTTATTTAGCTAATAGTACAGCGTATTATTTAAAATTAATATTATCAAAGTGCATTATTTTGTTTTTTATGTTTATCTTTTAAACATAACAACTTTGCTGAATTCTTTTGAATGTTGCGTAGATTAGATTGTGTTTTTTTTTGTTGTTTAACTATTTTGTATGTTTATTTATTAATGTACACTATTTACTTGCAAAACTTATCAGTAGATTTGCGATTTATATAATATTAACAATTAATAATCACAGAATAAAACAATTGCATCCTTCTCTCATATACAAGTACATTTTGTTCGTTTACTTTTACTTTTAAACTAGCACGCTTTCCTTTCATAATAATAATATTAATAATAATTTAGCATTTGGTAAATAAATATAATTTATGTTGTTGTTGTAACAACAACAAAAATAACTGTAATAGTTCACAATTTGTTTGTACTCTCAAATACGTTTGATGGTGGGTCCGGTAAAAAATATTGAAACTTTTCTTTTAAAACGTTCCATTGTGGGTTCATCGTCGGATTCGTCGTCATAGCCGTCACTCTCATCGTCCTCACCAAATATAATTGTTCTTGTATATGGTGCATCCTGATCATCGGACTCGCAAAATCCTGGATTTAATATTATATTTGGTATCAATTCTATACTATCCCAACCATCCTCGTAGTCCGCTAGATGGCGCATAATATTGTTGATGCAGTGATAATTTTTCATATAAAAATGGAAGAAAAAAAAAGAAGAAAAAAAAGAAGCACATTCGATTAGTGAAGATATGTTCAAGTGTATATTCTATGCGACTACAGATTTATTTTTTCTTATATATATGTATATTATGTGCACTATTTAAAAATATTTAAGCCTTACAACTATTTTTCTATATATTTATATTGATTTTATATATTTTGTTTTATTATTATTTTAGGCTCTCTATAAAAGCTTTAAGCGATAAATGTTTTTTTTTACACTTTAACTATGTAACATTACATAAATTTAATTACATAATATAAGATCTTTATAAGAAAAAAAATATACACACTTTTAGAATAACAATAACAGTAACACGAAAAAAAAAACAACTTGAATAAGTATGGTAACACATTTTTCAAAATCAAAAGAACAATAATAAAAAAAAAAATAGAAAAATAATAATAATATAAAATTATATTTGCATTAAAACACATTTCTAACACAAAACAAAAAATATTATTTTACATCTATGAAATTATATTCACATGAATTAAATATATTTACACTTAGGCAAAAAATAAAATATTTGCTTCCTGTTAGTTTTTGAAACTTTTTCGTTTTGATGTACAACACAATTATGTTCTTTGTGTGTGTTTAGAAAAATAAATATAAATTTTTGCATTTTCCATCCATAATTGTTTTATTATTTTTTTTTTTTTTAACTTCAACAGCAAACAAAAAATAAAATTCAAGCGATAACAACATCCAACTCGTTAGTAGAAGTAGTAGTAGTAGTAGTGGTTGTAGAAGTACCCATTTGTGATGACTGGTAGTATTCTTTTGACAAAACTATACACAATCCAATTGCTAATATCACAAGGGTTCCAAGTACTATACTGACGGCAACTATCCATATACGTGGATCAAAATTATCTAAGTCAGCTTGTATAAGGCGTATCAAATCTTGAAAGATAAAACAGGTGGAAATAGTATATTCAATTGATGTTCTTATTTAAAAAAAAAAAATTGTGAAATTTGAAACAACAAATACCAGCTCTAAGTCAACTTAATTCAAGTGGAGTCGACTCCATGTCTAAATTTTTCTATTTAAAATAACGCAGGTTAAAAAGTCCACAAACAAAAAGTCCGTACCAGTGTACTTCCGACCCACCGCTATTCGTTATAAGGTCACCAATCAACTCTGAACTTAAAACCAGCCCTTATTACGAGTGCCAAAAAGTCCTCATATAATTCTTTTGGTTTTTGCATTCTAAATATACCTAGTCTTATACAGCTCAATTATAGCTGGGTCGAAAGTCCTCAATGGCAAATTGGTAAAAAAGAAAAACTGAGAACTATATTTGAAGTAAGGTCAATTCCAATGGCAGCTAATGGTGTTCTCATTTGAAACAGTATGAATACAGACCAGACACAATACATAAAGTGCTTGTTGAACAACTGAAATTCAAAAATTCTTTAAATTTTGTGAAACACGGAACAACAAGTCTAGGAGACCTTACAATTATTTTGATTTCTTTCAACAAGTGGGAAATTTCATAGATCTAACGTTTCTGTAACTGGAACCAACGAAAGTTCAAAGAATAGAATAGTTGACAAATTTCAACGGAAGATTGCGGACTTGTTCGAAGTAAACAAGTTAGAAAAATAAACGCTAATTTATCAAGTGAATGAATCGGAAAAAATGTTTAGAATTTATTAAGTGGTAAGGAATTTGGTTTACAAAATGTTTAAATTTTATTCTGAATCGAAGAGTGATAATGAAAATTAAAAACAGAAAAATATATTTTGAAACAGAGCCACATGTGATGTCCGTGTGCGATGTACAAAATGTTTATTATGTAAATGAAATTCCTTCCCACATATAACGTTCGTCCACTATTAAAAGAAAACCGCTGATTTTAGATAAAATGTTTTTTTTTTTCGGAGAATTTACGACTCATCGGGTAAGAAATACCAGGGGTTTTTTTTTCAGTTGACAATTGTTACGGTTTTAATTGAGTTACAGAAATGATTTTCACTTGTTAAACAAATATATATGTAGTTGAACAAGTAATTGTTGACTAGATGACTTATTGGTCTGTGTTATAGGCCATCATGTTTTATTTGTGTTCATAAATACGGATGTCACAGTTTCTCAACACGCAAAAGAAAAATGCGAATTTCACATAAATGAAATTGATTATTTTTTTCGCACATTTTAGGATGTACAAGTATCGGGTTTTTCAATAAGAGTGCTACAAAAGTTTTTTTTAAATAAAACAAAAACGGTTTTGGATATCAATGAAATTCTTTATTCCTGTGAAAGTACATTCGATGCCATTATGTATGGAACTCAATTTCTTTAGCTTGGCCACCACGCCCAACTGACAAAATTGCTTCGCATTTCAGACATTAAAGTGTTATTTGTTTCTATAGCGCTCCATTTAGCCCTCTGACAGAAAGTAAATACCTTATTGGACTATTACTGAATTCTTAAATATTTTCTGGTGCAAATTATATCAGCTTGATAGAAGCGATATATCAGTGTTTCTTTAATCTTTCTATAATGCTTTTATGAAATAACCAGGATACTATCGCTTCAATAGTCATCCCATAAAATTCTTATACAATTTTTATATTAGTCTTTGCTTCTATATTGCTTGTATTAGTGAATATGGCGTCACCAAGCTATAATCGGCCATTTTATATTTTATATTCAATTTCGTATCCGAGCACATATATTTATTATTATTCTCAATTTTTAAGGTTGGTATTAATTAATTAATTAATCAAATATACCTCTATTTATTTAATTAACCTATGTGTTTGTTATAGCCATACAAATATATTATTTTATATTTTTCTGAACAAAGTTTTTTCTTATTAATGCAAGCTTCTTGTCTCAAACGAGACAGTTCAAGATAAAAGTGATTACAATTTAATGCATTGAATTATATATCTGAGATTGGTGAAGCGGTTAGTGAGCAAGACAATTGGTTCAGAGGGACACGGGTTCGGTTCCTGGACCTGACAACTTTTTTTTTATTTAATTTAATGTGAACTTCTTTAAGACTCTCATAATTAACTCCATAGGGGTACAATAGGAGTTAAAAAAGGTCGCCTTTTTCACTTTATGGAGTTCTATGCATTGGTTATATGCGTAGGTTGAATGAAACCGAAAAGCATCTATGGAGGAATATAGAAGCGAAATTGTTATTTGGGCGGGCACGCTTGCAGAACTCCAGACGCTGAACCCAATTTTCGACGGTTTTCAAGCATACGATACTGCTGCAATTTCACGTTCGATATTCGTACGAAGTTCATCAATTGTCGATGGCTTGTTGGCATAGACCATAAACTTGACGTAGCCCCACAGGAAATAGTCTAACGGCGTCAAATCGCACGACCGATGGGGCCAACCGTCTGGACCATTTCGTGAGATAACACGTTACTTTTGTAGCGTTCCTGTTGAAAAATCCTTTATAAGGTAAGTAAAGGGTGAACAAAATTAGGCGCAGGGAGCCTGTCTGAGCCATCTAGAATTTTGAATGAGTTTATAACTGCCGATTGGTGTTCTGAATGCTGGTTGCTGATAAAAGGGTGGTAGGAATTACGCTTTGAAGTTACTTTTTTTGTGACGTAATGTTTAAAGCATTTTTTTGTCGTTACTTTTGACTGTGGGAAAACGGTATTGTGAAATAAATGATCTGTTGTTTATCACAGCAAATGGTTTTTGCTCCTTGAATAAAACATATCGTCCCCAGATTGCAAGAACTAAGTAACTCAATTTTTAAAATTTTGGAAATAGCAACGTTCATAAATACCTAGCTACAAGAGGACGAGAAAAAGTTTAATTTGTATGTTTCAGAAGTATCCTTTATTTGACTATAATAGAAACAAATTGGACGAAAAATTTTGAAAACTAAATAAAACAGTTTTTGCCAAGATATTATAAAAATTGAAAATTGAGTTACCTAGTTGTTGCAATCAGGAGACGATATGTATAGCCATATCCCTATAGCCAGATGTTCTATTACACATCGGACATATGTAGGTTTCAATTGAGTAGTGACCAATAAGGATTCCAACAAAAAATCTTGGAAATTCTGCTCTTTTCATACTTTTTCAACATCGCTTTAAAAATTCTTCTACAATCTTCAAAAAAGTTGTACTTTTGATGCACTTTTTTTTCTGTTAAACGGCACCATTGCATGCTGGCATACGAACGTATTCGTTATGACCTTCACCAGGACTACCAGTAACATTTCAACCTGTCATATCAACAGAAAACTACCCAAAAATCATTCAATATTTTCTTTTTCGATCTTAGATTCTTTTTGGAATTAAGTTCTGACAGTTTTTTTTGGGTCGAAATTCATTTTGCAAAATTTTTCTTTCGAAATTCTGCATCTCAAAATTTTCATTTTCCGAATTCTATTTACTTAATTTGGACAATTATAAAAACGTTTCGAAAATGTTAAAAGGGTGTTCTTGTGTCTTCCTTTTTCAATTACCTGAGCCTCGTTTTAAAATTAAAATATGAAATAATTTTATTTGTTAAACAAGTTGAAAAATTATAATTTTTGTTTATTTTTTTCGTTTATAAATGTGAGTTATTTGAGAAAAAAACTGAATAAACAAGATTTTATTGTTTATAATTTTAAATTACAGAATTTCGAAACAATGCATAGAATTTTAAGAGCTGAATTTTAACAAAAAGAACTGAAAAAGCAGATTTTTTAAAGACATACACTGCTTGCAAAAAAAAATTGAATTTTGTCCACACCCAATTTTAAATATGAAATTGGGGTCGTACATCGTATGCTTCAAAAATATTATGTATAGATTTCGTTGTGCATGCCTAAAAAATATTTAGTTCTTGGAGAAGGTATGTAATCTGAAAATTGTACATAATCTTTCACATTTTTTCACGTTCGAAAATAGCTTTTACGACAGTTTGCATTATTTTTTTTCTTATCTAATGTTTCAAATTAATCATTACAAAACAAGAGGAGATAATTTTCTTCTTAATTGATCTATAATATTGTGGTAGTTGGAATTAGTTTAACTCTAATATTATACAAACATTCATAGCTTTCACAATTTGATTTTTTTTTTGTTATTGAAGCATAAAACCCAAAAAATATTGACCTCATGTCAAAAAAAATTAGTGCAAGCCAAAGAGGTCTTCGATCGTTCAAAAATGTGTTAAATGTGTGTAAATTTAAGATTACTTTCTCTATGATTTTTAAGTGTGTACAAAATAAATATTTTTGAAAAGGGGCAACATTTTTCCTTAAAGATTTTCAAATTGGTTAAAAGCTGAATGAACAATTGTAACTCATAAGAAATTAAATAATATAAAAATCAATATTATTTACTATGACCTGCGTTAACTCTTTCAAATCAGCCTCCCCCCCCCACTTGTTTGACCAACGAATTGTTGGCAACGAATCGGTGCTAGGGGGGAAAAAGAAAGGATCCGACTAATTTTATAAAAATGCTAGTCACTGTTGCAATTGATAAACAATGAAACCTGCATTGGGACTGAGCTAACTATGTGGTTGCAGTGGCGTGGTGTGTAGTGTATTAGGCTCTGAATCGCAAAGTTTATGGTTCTCTTTCAGATGATGGGGAAGAATTTTCCAATTAATACGAGCATAACTAGACTAAGCACCACTAAAAGAGTCTGATAATCGAAGTGGCATCCGCGAAATAGCTATAACTTCAGCCTAAACATTTGGTGGTAACATACACAACTTGTTGTTGTTTACATTCAAAATTATTCATGACTCCGTGACCCCCCTGTATACGCCATTGTTTGGAGATCATTCAACGCTATTTGTGCTTCTTAACAAGGAAATGGGATATGTGGCTAATCATTCTGGAGATAATAAGTTTGACAAATATTTAAATGGTGAATTGAATAGAAATTTTCTTTCATTAACATTCCAATTTTTTATAAATAATAATAACTCAGGTTTACCTTTCGGTGTAAGACCCTTAACCTAGTTGGGCAGCATGCTTCCATAGTTATTTAGTTAGTAACGCCTCAAAAATACTATTGGAAAATTCGAAAATCTTGTGTTCTGCATTTGACTATATATTTCACACGTCAATGTATTCCGGCACTAAATTTTATAAAAATACAAACATTAGATAAAAATATGCTGGATTTGACCCTTTAGATTGAATTTCACTCAATCAGTAAAATGAAATATGTAAGTATTACGGATTTTTGGTCTGTGGACTTATAACCTCACGATAGGAAAATTTTAGTTTTTTTGGAGTTGGTTTAAGTGTTAGAAATTTTATATTACTTTGTTTGTATGATTGTTTACACCTAACAAAAACATATTTAAGTTTTATCGCGGTACTGACTGTAGAGGAAATATATGTATGACATACATTACAAGACAATTAAATCAATTGTTGACATCATCGGTATTTCAGCAAGCGAAATGACTTTCGAATATGCAAAATTTTAAGATAAATTATATAATAGAGAGCATGCAATAACCACTAGCAGTGGTAAGAATTTGAAAATTTCATAAATGACTTAAAGATTTTAACAGCCTCATTATTTTAAAATACTCTTAAATTACATTTTTGTAGTTCATTTATAGAAATCACTTCCCTGTATATTCTTATTCATACTTATTTCAAAATACTTATTTCAAAAATAGTTAAGTTACATTTTTAATTAATATTTTTTAGATGTAAACTTCATCATTTATTATTTGTGTACAACTTAAAAACTTACCCTCCTCCTTGGTTTCGGAAAGAGTCGTTACATTTGTGGTTACTATTTCGCCGGCTCCCAAATGATTGTTTGCCCATATTCGAAATTCATATGTTGTATTTGGTTCTAGCCGATAAACTTCCATTTGTCGCTGAATAAGAGATAATTATACTAAAACTGATTCAAATCAACGGAAAGTTATTCATAATGTGTCGTTTTATGTAGTTTATATTTATTCTGATCCTATTTTATTTGTGATCCGTGGTTAATTTTAACGGAGCAATTTTTCAACGGAAATAACGTTACGTATACGCCTGAGTGGACACAATAAAATGATTATATGACATTACTAAATTTTAAAAACTTAGATTCTTCCTTTAAAAATTGTTTTTAATTTAGCATAAGAAACCCATCTAAAAAGTTTCCATTATAATTTAATATCTTCGGTGGGTTTGAAGGAAGTTACCTTTAAAATAGGATGCATGCATAGTTTGTCAAGAAAATCGAAGAAGTGAAGTTGGTAATTTTCAATTTTTGAGATTAATTTTCCTGGGTCAGTTTTTTTTTTTTGCTTTAACTAAAAGAGGTTTAGTTTATAAAAAGTAAACGATAGAACTTTTGAATTTTCTATTAAAATCTCTACGAGCCATGTAACCATCTTAACGATCTGTACTGCTTAGTTTTTCATTTTAGTGAATTTTGAATTAAGAAGAAATGCAAAGTTAGTTTTTCTATCAAGGAAATTTACCTTCCTATGCGTAAAGGTCGTTATAGACCAAGATCCCAGGGCCGCCAGACAAACGTCACTTTACCATAGCTGATTTTTTTTCTGTGAATGCACACTAGGGAAGGTATGAACAAATGGATACTACAAATCTTGAAACCGGGTGCATTTTGGAGAAATTAAGTGCAAAAGGTGCATTCAATTGATGCAAAATTACGTTATTTTATCAAAGTCGATTTTTTGATATAAGGTGAGGAAAGTAATAAGAACTTATTTTGACACTTGACAGATATCTAGAGTGGGACCCAATGTTCACCTTTAATAGTTTCAATAAATTTTGAAATTTACGTTATAGTATCAGAGCTGAATCTTATATCTATATATTCTTCGGGCAACTGTTACAATATATTTCTCTAAACTGTTTTCTTACTACCACTCGTTGTCCTTTTGCAAATGACGCAAAGTATCTGGGAATGACCTTAGACGCGAAACTAAAATGGAACCCGCATGTAAAAAGAAATGCGAAGAATTAAAAAGTAAGCTAAGGGATATGACCTGGCTACTTAGTGTTAGTATTATTTTTAGCTTAGTATTGAAAATTGGTTGATTTATACAGGCAGGTACTTAAACTTGTTTGCACTTATGGCATACAACTCTGGGGTTGTACCTGCGATACAAACTAAAATAACTTACAAACATTTGAAAATAAATTGCTCAGGTCATTTGTGGTATATAAAAACGAAGCTCTTCATAGGGATCTCGGGATTCCTACACTTCTGGACGAAATTAATTAGAACACGCTAGTTCAACGATTATTGACATTTTTGACAAGTTGGATTTAGTACGCCGCACAGTGGGATGAAAATTATTCTTGGGGTAATTATATGGGATAAAGACCTAATTTTGATTAGTTTTTATTGTTTTGTGGTCGTTGCAGCCATTCTCAATATTTTTCCAGGGAGGTGCAAAAATTAGGGGAAAGAAAGTGAGAAAATGACAGTGTCATCAGCGTTCGATAAAAAGATTTTCCCCTAAATTGTGCGGGATTATTTGAGAAATGATTCTTGGGTGTATTCTGGAAAAAAAAATTGCATGAGGCGGGAGTCTGTTTCCCCCATTTTGGTGGGAAGGGCAGTTTTTTAAAAACAAATTACTTAAAATAGAAAAGAAATATTAAAAAAACAACGGCAACAATTCAAATGAAATGGATTTTTGGCGGACTTTATAAAGAAAAAAAATCACATACAAATTGTTTAAATAAAATGATTTAAAATAACAAAGAAACAGTGAAATAATTTTATTGGAATCGATCATTTCTAATGATGACTCTATTGGTTAACGTGTACAATATTTTAGCAAATATTCATCCTTTAATATGACCAATATCGACATTTTAAAAATGCAGTAATTTAATTTCATAATGAAGATTATTCAAAACCTTCTAAGAAACGGGGAATTACAAAAATGTGCATGCAGTTTTACAAAACCTGGTACTCGAATCTTTCAGACCCAAGTGTTGACAACATTCTCTGAAGAAAATCCGCATTTTGGAGACCATTTTTAATACCACTTTTGGCGCGCTAGAATCACTTCTCATCCCACTGTGCACCAGCCGTCTGCGAAGAACAAAACCATCCGACTTGGTGCGATTATCAGAAACCCGCTTTAAAATCGTGGGCGCAACACGCTACTTAACTTCGTTAAAAATAGGCACTCTCAATGATATTATAATAATAAATAGCGTCATGAGGCTGTCAAATTAGGATACAAAAATTTAAATGCAATTTATTCGTTCTATTTTCTGTTTTCTTTTCAACTTTTAACTGTTACGCCCGCGCAAAGTTATGCATAAAATCATATGTAGGTAAACAAAAACAGCTTATTTATGTGTTTTTTAATGAATATGAATGAATATTAAATCACCTGCGAAAACTTGCGGATTCACTTTTAATTGAGTTCTAGGCAGATATTTATGTCTTTAACAGTTTTTAACATAGGTACCTATGTACATATGTATATATACCTAGCAGAAAAACCCAATTACCAGAATGTTTCATTTCCAGTTTCGGTTAAGTTAAAGGAACAAGTTCTTTTGGAAATAACAGTATAGGATGTCCTTTCAAAATGCTAAAATGCATCTTCAACAACTGATGGTATATAAAAAAAATACATAAGAACATTGGATTCGTGCAAATAAAAAAATCGAGATAATAATCAAACATGACGTTACGATGATAAATAATACCAAAAACTTGGGTGGCAGAATTCTGTCTCTCTGTCTGTCTGAGCCAATGACGCAATCTTCTTCAAATTTTGAACTTAAGGCTTTTTGGTGAATCTCCAGAGAAGAAATTGAATTTTTTAGCTCAAAAAATAACGTTGCTTGCTATAAAACGGCTCCAACGATTTTGATAAAACAAATTAGGTTCCAGTTGTATGGAGAGGCGGTCATAGGTTAATATAGAATCTGAACCATAGTACCGATTTCGATGAATAATAAATCATCTTACAAAATTAGCCCCCTAAGGCTGGCACCACACTTGCGATTTTCAGTCGTTGCGATTAAAAAATCGGTATTGCCAGAAATCATGACCATGCATTCACTTGCGATTATCTATCGTGCGATTCTTTAATCGCTTAAAATACAACATACAGCTTTTAATTTGAATGCACGCACAAGCGATTTATTTAATTTTGCGACTGAAAAAACGCTCGAAAAATGGAACTGGTTCCATTTTTGTAATTGCTGCGATTTAAAAGTCGCATATGTGCGCACTCACATTTAAAACCATGTGTCTCAGTTCTTGCGACTAAATAGTCGCGCGATTTAAATCACAAGTGCGTGCATGACTTTTTTAGTTGTGACTACGATTTTTTAGTTGCACTATTCTAAATCGAAAGTGTGAGCACAAACATCTAATTGCCTATGTTTCATTTTAACTTTCGACAATCGCGTCGCCCGAAAAATGGAACAAATTTTTGACTTTTAATCATCGCGATTTCTCGGTAGCATGTGCGTTCATTCTTAATTAAATTCATGTGTTTTATTTATGGTGACTAAACAGTTGCACAATTGAACTCGTAAGTGCGGCCTTAGCCTAACATCTCACAACTTTTTTAGGGAGGGACTTCGAATCGTCAGTATTTATCAATATTTGGGCACTGGTTCTATTACCTTGGTGCGAAAAAATTTTCGAAAGAGAAACAAATTTAAGAAATTTTTTTTTGGCAAAACGGTTCCCATTCCATCAACATAGCTATTACTGAATCGCTGTACAACTGGAAAAATTGGAAATTGCACGGTGAAGGCATAGCCCATCGCTTCTAGCGCACCTTGCCGCACCTGGTTGCAGCTAAATGCTATCGTTTTTGAAACTACATATATAAAACAATAGTATGGTTTATGTTTTATGCACGAGTATTCATAACTTTGTAGTTAAAAGTCTCGTTAAATTGGAGAAAAAGAGACAAAAAAGAACCAATTTTAGACCCTCCTTGTGTGGGCTTTTTCTTTGCTTTGAAATGGTTAAATAACAATACAATCTTTATGGACGTAGTTAATACCTTTAACTTGAAGATCCACTACCAAAAAATATTATAAAAAACATAAAGAGTTTTTCAACAGGGACGCTACAAAAGTAGAGTGACAGGAACAGCAAACGACGCCTCTTGCTGCTCTTTTGACATTTCTCTTCAGTAAGGCCATTTCATGATGGAAAGATATACGAGCCAACAATGAGTCGAAAACATTAAAATTTACTACCGAAATTCGGAGTCAGTGGCCTCAACGCTAAGAGCGCTACGTCCAGTTTATGGTCGTCATAATCATCCTAGCAGATCAACAATTGAGCGTCTAGTGGACAAATTTGAATCCACAGGCACAGTACAAAATGATCCCGTGCCAGTGAGACAAAGAAGTGCCCGTAGTGTCAAGAATATTGCTGCCGCTGAGGCTTCAGTTGCAGAAAGCCCAAATGTGTCTCTCACACGTCGTTCTCAAGCGTTGGGCATCTCTGTGACGTCGTTGTGGCGAATTTTGCGAAAAGATCTTGGCCTTCATCCTTACAAGATTAAATTGACGCAAGAACTGAAGCCGCTTGACCACCAGAAGCGTCGTATGTTCGTGAATTGGGCTGAGCAACAACTTGAAAATGATTCGGATTTTTATCGAAAAATCATCTTCAGCGATGAGGCTCATTTCTGGTTGAATGGCTTCGTCAATAAACAAAATATGCGATATTGGTCAGGCAGCAATCCACACGTACTCCATGAGTCATTATTGCATCCCGAAAAAATTACGGTTTGGTGTGGTTTATGGGCCGGCGGGGTCATTGACCCGTACTTCTTCCGTTATGATCAAGACCGGCACGTTACTGTGAATGGGGATCGCTACCGTTCAATGATAACCGAATATTTTTGGCCCCAATTGGATGATATGGACTTGGAGGACATGTGGTTCCATTATAACGGCGCCACAAGCCACACAGCGAATGTCACAATCAATTTATTGGAAACCAAGTTTGGAGAACGTGTTATCTCACGAAATGGTCCAGTCGCTTGGCCGCCTCGGTTGTGCGATTTGACGCCGTTAGACTATTTCCTGTGGGGCTACGTCAAGTCTATGGTCTATGCCAACAAGCCAGCGACGATTGATGGACTTCGTACGAATATCGAACGTGAAATTGCAGCAGTATCGGCCGATTTATGCTTGAAAACCGTCGAAAATTGGATTCACCGCCTGTACTTCTGCAAACTTTCCCGTGGTGGCCATGCAAAAGAAATCAGAAACATAATGGCATCAAACGTACTTTCACAGGAATAAAATATGTCATTGATATCCAAAACCGTTTTTGTTTTATTTAAAAAAAAATTGTAGCGCTCTTATTGAAAAACCCTATATTTGAAAAATAAATGAGACTTAAAACTTACTAGAAATAGAGCGCCGTGATT
Organism: Dasysyrphus albostriatus; assembly: GCA_946251815.1. Lineage (NCBI taxonomy): Eukaryota > Metazoa > Arthropoda > Insecta > Diptera > Syrphidae > Dasysyrphus > Dasysyrphus albostriatus. The sequence continues at coordinate 66,189,351 of OX276336.1, read as the reverse complement.
TTGATATTGAGCACTTATTTTGTATGTTCCACTTTGGAAGCATACAATTCTAAGTTCTGTTCGTGTACTTGATTTTTTTTGTGGAATAAGGTGGTATGATTATTAATAAATACTATAGGCAAATATGAGGCCAAAAATCCAACACCAAAATTTTAACCTAAGTATGTCCTACTACGGGCCCACGTGCAGTGTTTTATTGTACGTTTGTTGTACTTTCTGATAAAATTGTTTATCAATACAAGTTATTAATGGTACCTGCCATATAACGGTTTTTTAATTTTAGATTTTCTCATTAACGGCTCAATCGATTGCAATTATTTTATGTAAAAGTTCCTCCCAAACGTCAGTAAAATTGAAAAAAAAAAAACGAAAAACAAATAAATTTAGGATTTAAATAAAAATTAATATTTTTATTTTTTCAAGTCATTAAATGTCATTTCTTGTTTTTTGAGACCTAAGTTTCTTACGAGTTGTTTATACCACTAAAAGGACGATTAATGTATATTTCTTTTTTTTTATTTATGTATGTCTGCAATTACTATTATATTTTAAAAATTCGTGTGATCCAGTCAGTCGTGCATTTTATTTTAAAGAATTTCATAAATACATTGGGGGTGTCGGAATTTTTATTTTTTATATTCAAAATGGGCATCGTGGATCTTGTTAGGGATTTAGAAGAAGTAATATTTGTTCTAGGACATTTTCCAAAATTAAATTGTGAGACTCCGCGGCCGTTTTAAGGTAAAGCCTAGTTTATAGTTCCCATCCGCAAAAAAAATCTATACAAATATTCTCGCATGTCAAAAATAATTGAGGTGATTGGTTTAAGTTTCATGTGAAAAAAAAAACCATAGGTGTCATGGAATGTCATGCAAAACAATGGACCGGCAATTATTTTGCATGGGAAAAAAAGTGTGGTGAATAAAATATTTTTTTTGGATGGTCGGCTTACACTTAAAAAATATATATATTCACCTCAAGGCATTGCAAATTGTTTTTGCATTCAAAAATAATTATTTTCCATTTTTAGGCCTATTTTTTTACTTTGTTCCAAGTACTTGTACTTGGTATTTAAAACTGCCCAATACATTTTCAAGTACTTTTCAAGTATAGGTCCATTTAAAGTAATTTTCAAATGCAAGTCTATTTCAAGTACTTTTCAAGTAAAAATCATTGAGTAGTCTGTTTAAGCTACCGAATAATGACGACCATTGCGAGACTTTAGCGAGATGACGCCAAGACAAAAAGTCCCATCAGACGCCGTGATCAATGTTACTGAGTTGAAATAGCTATTATTCGACATCTCAACCAGACTAATAATTTATTTTATTTTTGTGAGCCAATCAAATGTAATGGTTAAAAAACCTTGCTTATTCGGCTTTGAGAGAATTTTAAAATGATGAAGGAAAGCGGTTCCGTGAATTAATTTGAAAATTTAGAAGAATATTTATTCTATAAAAGTCTAAAAATCTTTATACCAATGCAAGTCAGGCAATCAACATTTGCAAAGAAACGAAATATTTACCAAAATACCACAAAAATCGTTTTTAGTTCTATTTTAAACTATCTAACGGTGATAGGTAAAAACATGAATTCCGCAAAATCCTAAAAAAATCTTGTAAAATGTTTACTCAAATAACGTCATTATTTGATGAGATATTGGCAATCAATCTTTTTTCGTTAAAAGTCAGATAAGCCATGGAAAATAAACTGTACGACAGCAAAAACAAAATTAGGCGTGTTTTATTCGGAAAGCTATCAGTAGCACAGTGAAATTTGATATAAATTACAGAAACAATATCGGCAGCAGAATCACAGCCGATAAAAGATAAATAAGGGTCTTGCTGCCGATAATTTTCTGACGTTTGTTTGAGTATCGAACTCGATTCAATAGAATTTTGGTGTCTCGTTATTGGTACGATTAATACTTTTATGTATCTCGACTTCTTGATGGCTATGTTCGTAGAGTAGAGTTATGTTGAGTAATTGAGCTCCGTTTAGATTATGAATTTTGACTTCATCATGACAATGGCTTTGTAGTTAAAATCCACGAGGACAAAATCTTACCCAAAAGCTCATGGCCAAGGCGTACTGAGCAATCACAGTCAGTTTTGTTTTAACTTTTGGACAAAGTAAAAAATTATGCCATTCTATCTTAAAAAAAACTTGGCCTTAAACTAGTTTTAGTTGTTAAATTTAGCAATTCTATATTTCATAGGCGACTATTAACATATATTCTGTGAACTGTCGAGCGTTTTGAAAGAAAAATTCATTAGAAATTAACTTCACACTTTCTAAGCACTCATTTCGCCATATATCGGCAATCAAACAAATTACTCATGTCAATGGAATGTAAAAACTCACGATCATTCGCAGTTCATTTTTCGCAGCTAACATGAAAAGCATTTTTACATAAATAATAAGTAAAACTTACATGTGTAATCTGGGCTTATAAGGACCAGTTTGTACAAACGTGGTTCAAATTTTGACCCGATGTTCAGTAATTCTAACTCACTGCTTTAGCGGGATAGTTGTAGAAACATGGTTAAAATTTTGATCCGTGATTCAACGATTTAGACTCACCACTTTCAGTGGTTTTACTCACAGTACACATATCTAAGGTATTATCTTGCGCATGTTGTGAGAAATGAGAACTGTCAGATGAAACTCAAGACGACCGTCCACTGTATTACAACAAACACAAAGAAAATAAACACGAAATGATAATTTAAAAAACATTAAAGACTGGGAGGAAATATTGTATAGTAAAATAATATTAATAAACACTTAAAAGGTTGAACAAACACAAAACATTTTCCACAGATTTCAGATGCACAGAATTGAACAAAAATGAAAAATATATAACTTTTAATATGTGTACTGTGGGATTAACTGTCGTTTAAAGATGGTTCAAGCTTGTTATTGGTTACTACAACAAACTTGAACCTTGAACCATAGCTTAACCTTATTGAACTCGCCGAAATCGCTTATTTAAAATTGCTGAACCGGTGATTCAAATTTGAACCAAGATTGCAAAACTGACTCTAATTGAAGTTCCATAATGGTTCAAACATATTTGGCTACTATCACAAACTTAAAATATCGTTCCACCTCAGTTTATCCACTAAAATTTGTGGGTTAGAATTACCAATGGGAAACTAGGTATGTTCATATTGTGTACATTGAAAGTTGTGAGCACTATCACGTCCTTATTATAATTATTATTAAATTATCACAAATAATCTCATCTACCCCAATAAGTCTGCTATTATACGACGACATTTGAGTTATGAATTTTAAAATGAAAAAAAGCATTTGATTTCATCTTGCAATCATTTAATTTCGATAAAAAATCTGACTGACGATTTTTTTTCTTTGACCATAGTCTACCAACGCACCCCTACACTTTTTTATGCTTTTGTAGCTGCCAAATTATTTTTCGAGTTTGGAAATGGCAAAGAAAGAAAAAAGAGACGCAAACATTCAATTAAAATCATAAATAATATAAATATATAGTTATATTTCCCATTTTACTTGAATATAAGTTGGTTTTTATAAATAATTTTTATGTATTTTTACTTTTAACTTTCATTAAATTCACTTTTGTGTTCTGACAGCTGTTCAGGCGTACCAAATATCAAATACAAAAATATAGGCAGCAGCGGATGCGTTTTGTTGGAAATTTCTCACTGCACTATATATAAAATCCCAAAAAACACGCAAATACATGCTGAAATAAGAATTACATTTGATTAGTTCAAAAAAATTATTATCTATAAAAATGAGGACCTTCAAAAAAATATAAATTTTTTTCTCATGTCATTTCTTGCAATAACGCAAATCGGGTGAAAGACAAATTATTTAGAAACATATTTTGACCAAATTTATTTAAAACCGAGTTAGAATCCACAGGTCTTGTAACGCTGACATTTTTCATCTTTACTTCCATCGTACCAATTATGGCCTTAATGAGCCACTGGCTCTTATGAAACGTGGAGCAAATAAAAACATTATGTTTTTGACTTGAGTTACTCTTACCTTACTCTTAAGCGTAAGTTATATGAGCGTTCTTAAATATTTGGTGTTACCACTCAGCCAATTTAATTTAGTTTTGTTTTTTTGTAGTATAATTCGTATAATCCAATGTGTCATGCTTGACTTGTAAGTGTTTTTTTTTTTGTAGTTTTGTATATTATTTGTTGTCTTTAGTAGTGTGTTAGGTATTTTTAATATCTTGTTTACTAAAAACTAACAGCAAGTATCTAAAGGCGAAAAAACCCGAAGAGAAAAGAAATAATGGTACAAATTCTTGCGTGAAGCAGTACTAATAGCTTTTATAACAGCTTGAACAGAATGGACATCCATTTTCATTCTTTCAAGCAGTTATAACTGCAACTGGAATAGCTGTCAAAACGTTGAATACACACAAAGTCAATGATACGAATACAGCATGACGCATATGCAGACGCACATAGACAAGTTGGCCAACTTTTAACTTTTGCATGCAGGTTTTTTGACGTATCAAAATTGTGAGCACAACCGAGTATTATCATGGGAGTTGAAAAACGGTTCAACCTCTTTTTAATCTCTGATAAAGACGTAAAGTAATTTTAGCTTCCATTTCATCAATACCCATTTTTATGTTTTAGTTTTGTATTTTTGTGTTGAATTAAAATCTCAGAGCTGACCTCAAATGATAAAAATGTCAGAAAGTTGTACAGCATATTAGCCGTGTTTTATTATCATTGGGATCAGGATCTGGATTAACTTTTAACACGTATAACAAAAATAATTGTGATTTAAAAAATCACGTAGGACAATTTTTGACAGCTTTATTCCAGCTGCAGTTCCAGTTGCAGCACTCTTTCTGTTCATGCAAAACTGTATAGGTATATTTCTTTTTCTTCAACTCAAATGTGACCACTTATCACAAAGATACTTTAAAGACACTGACAAAAATTTAAAAAAAATCTTGTTCCTTTAATTTTTTTGACTAGTGTATACAAATGTTCCAAATTTGAAGAAAATAAATCAACCCGTCTAGACTCTTTCTCAATTTACGGAAAATGAATAAATTTAGGATTTATCACGTTTCTACTAAACATCACAAAATGAAGTTGAGGTTGTTCTCCAGAAATATAAACCGTTTTTGGAAAACCAAATGTTTAAATAAACTCCCTATTTATTTTTAGTAATTCTAATAAAAAAAATATAAAAACATTTTTATATGTAAACACTAATTTAATGCCGCAAGATAAGCAAATTCCAACACTGTGGCGACCGACTCACGGTACGTATTATTTACCTGTCAAAAAAACGAATAACAAAACAAATTAACAAATGAATTCCATAATCAGGCTCTTTTTTCAAGCTTTCCCGCTAACAACATAATTTTCATTACATTATTGAACTATAACCATAAATATTCAAAAGCTAGCCACGTTATACGACCTTTCAACCTCAAGAGTAAGTTCGTGCAATAGAGTTATGCTATGCCTGTTATTTCACTTAGGTAACCAGAACTTTCAATTAAGCGGGTATTATTTGCACGTTTGTACATACTTACATATGTACACAGGAACATTTATTTATATGCTCGTAAATATGAAAAATGCTGCGTGATAAATTTTGTATTTCAAATAATAGAGTTTTTCGGTAAAGCACATTTAAGATAAGCGGAAACCTAAATATGGCAGACGTACATATGCAAAACGATGCTTTTGGGATGGCCTCAACTATTGTGAAGGTCGCTGCTGAAATTGAAATTTTTTTTTTAACTACGAGTTATTGCAAATGAGAACTAGCTTTCAAAATAATTTGATAACTTTAAATCAATATTCGTTATAACAGAGTTCGCATATCTGTAAGCTCTGGGTAATTTTGATTTATTTAAATTCATGTAAATTTAAAAAATTCTTCTTCTTATTTATCACCGTGACCGTTCACAATTTCTCGACGGTGAATTGAAAATTGATCTTTTTTAATATCAGAGTTCACATATATTAACCGATTTATATGCCCGTTGTCGTAGTTTCAAATTAAAATATCAATTAAAAATTAATACCTTTGCATTTATGTTGTTTATCAACATAAGATGTTGACTTGCCAATAATTCAAATGGATTCAGAATAATTTGAAAAGGCGTGTAGGAATAGGAACAATCACACATGCAAGTACACTGCATCCCGTTATCATAATTTAATATTACTGGTAGCGATGCGCGTTTCATAGGTGTAATTGAAAATAAAACTAAAATGAATACAAAATATCGTTCTTTTCTCTTGATCATTTGCAGACTATTTTTAAATAATAATAATTTTAATAATAATTAGACTGATAAATGAAATCCAGTTTTGAATAGAAGAGAAAAATAACCGTCTGATATGATGGAATGAATACCGTTTTACTATTAATCCATTTGAACTCGACTCACTGTGATAGCACCAATCATCTTTAGCATAAAACAATGTTTACTACAAATTTAAATAAAATAATACTAAACTTTAGTTAATAAAAAATATAATAATGGTTCACCTCTCTACTGTGTATAAATTCTGTATAAGTTTGCATCTGAAAACGTCAGTATAAATGGTTTTATTAGGCAGCGGAGTCGATTAGGGTAAGTGACATTATTAGAAAATAAAAATAAAACCTGATTAAATTTTAATTTTTTGTTGATATTCTTCTTTTGTTTTAATAATCAGGTTTGGTCACATTTTGTATTTTTTTTAGTTCAAGCTGATAACCAAACTCTCGTGACTAATATAATTTAACATACACAATTTATATGTTTACCTATGCACAAACATATATATGAGGAACAGTTGCATTTTAGAATAAAATATTTTAAAAATATAAAAAATAGGTATTTAATAAAATTGAATGAATGATTTCGCTAAAACACTCTTTTTAACTAGGATGTAATTCTACAAAAAATCACCAATATGGTATAGAATGCCCTATCGATGTATGTGTTCGGAAGTTGTAGTACTTAAACAAATGTCAATATTATACATTTTGAGCTCTAAGCAAATTTGAAGTACACATTTTGGAACATAATAATTAGATTCATTTTATTTTAAATTAGGATTAGTTTGGAGTTCGAAATATCTAAACGAAAATGACATCTCTGAAAATAATTGATATTTTTACCCAACAAATGTTAAAAACTAAAACATTACCGATAAAATTAGGTCTGTTCGATTTCTTCTCAAAATGTTATTTTAAGGCGTTTTTGAGCTCATTTTAAGCTCAGAGCACTCAACTTGTGTTACTTTTGTCAACCAGAGAAAAATAAAATAAAATGAATGGAGGAAATGCCTGAGCGAAGCAAACTTTCACTCTTTCTATAATCGGTGCGTTCAAAACATCAAATTTCAGTTAAGATTTTTTAATATTTCGAGTTATGTTTGGCTGGATGTCAGATGAAATGAAATTAATGTCGTTTTCGATTGGACGTTCGGCGTACTCTTTGTCCACTCGTTTTTGACTCCTACTACTCAAAAAGCCTTGGATTGGCTGTTCCGAGTTATTTTTTCGAAGTCTTTTTCTGTTCCCAATTTCAAGATGGAGTAGATTTGGAACACACGCATACATATACAACTTTGGCAAGAGTATGATAACTTAGGCGCCAACAAACCATAACGGTTTTTTGTAGAACAGTTCAATAGAAGCACTTTTTCTATGGGAGGGGGGTCTATCTCCCCCCAGTTGGAGGGGCAATTTTATAAAAATAAGTATTAAAGATGATAAATGCTTGAAGAAGCCGTTTTGTAAAATGGCGTCGTTCGGTAGTGTGTGTGGTGTAAATTTATGTTTTCATATCGGATTGGAATCAAAAAAGAGTGGAACAGTCAGATTGAAAACGACATAAGCTAATAATTATATCGGAGAGCTTACATACTTTTATCGCTCTGCTCTTCTCCTCAGAGGTAAAAAGAAAAATCCCTGTTGACCTTTGGGAATGCCCGTTTGTGAATGCTTTCTCGTTCGACTTATGGCAGGTATAGCCTTGTATTAAATATGCACCTGATGCAATTTAGAACTCAACCTTTTTTTTCCATATTATCAACCATAATGCCATTGTCCTTGATCACTCGTGAAGAAATTCAAGCATTTTCTGCAATATGTGGTGGTTAGCGAGGTTACTTGCAGAAGAGGAAGGGGATGAAATTTTTAAAATATTTGAAAATATTCGGTGAAGGAAATTCACATTCTTGTTTGCGATCCTTCAACCAATCGAATCTTGACTTTCATTACATGCTGGCTCCACTAATGTCGTTTTCAATTGGACGTTCGGCGTACTCCTTTTCCACTCCTTTTTGACTTCTACTACTCCAAAAAGCTTCGATTGGCTGTTCCGAATAATGTTTTCGGAGTCTTTTTCTGCTCCCGATTTCAAGAAGGAGTAGATTTAAAACACATGCATACATATACAGTTTTTCGTCGGACTACTTGTCGAAAATGCATGAAGAAGCCATTTTGTAAAATGGCGTCATTCAGTAGTGTGTGTGTAAATTTGACAACATGCTGTTTTCATATTCGATTGGATTCAAAAAGGAGTAGAACATTCCGAAAATCCAATCAAAAACGACATAAGCATGAGCCATGCTAGGACTATGAACACGTCTTGAAGAAAACTAATGGAGGCCCAAAAATCCATGTCCAAACAGTGACATATATATACAAATCATTCTGCTGATTCGGAATATACACCAGACGTCAGAATCAAATGAACAAGAACAAAGAAGAACCAAAGAAAAAAAAGAAGAACCGGCAAAAAAATCACAGCTGTAATGTCGTTTTCGATTGGATTTTCGGACTGTTCTACTCCTTTTTAATTCCAATCGAATATGAAAACATCGTGTTGTCAAATTTAAGCACACACACTGCCGAATGACGCTATTTTACAAAATGGCTTCTTCAAGCTTTTATCACTTTTGACAAGTAGTCCGACAAAAACTGTATATGTATGCGTGTGTTCCAAATCTACTCCTTCTTGAAATCGGGAACAGAAAAAGACTCCGAAAACATTACTCGGAACAGCCAATCGAAGGCTTTTGGAGTAGGAGTCAAAAAGGAGTGGAAAAGGAGTACGCCGAACGTCCAAACGAAAACGACATTAGTTTACTGCGCAAAAAAGTAAACAAATTCTTTTGGAGGCGCAAATTGTGAATGCAATAGTTGTGTATATATCGTGACTGTTTTCCAACAAAAAAATTTTCAAATAATTGTTTTACTATGCTTATTGAACCATTTATCTTTTATTTCTATCAAAAACGCAGAAAATAATTGAAAATCTTTTTTTGTTTGTGGTGCAGCTGTAAATTCCGTCTTCTTTTATTTTTTTCTTTGTGAACTGTAAAAATTGGAAAGAGAAAAGACAAAAATTATTTCTGGAAAAGCCCAATTGGATTGTGGTTAAGATGTTGGGCATCATTCATGTCCAGTGGAGCCAGCATGTTATGACATTACGAAAAACACAAAGAGGAAACAAGCACATTTTTATTTTTATTGAAGAATGTTGTTGATGGAACGTTTATTATAAATAGGTACATAAATGGCCCGATTGCATTTACATTTAAAAATATTTTCCAAACGAATATCTCGATAGGGCTTATAATTTATGTAGATACATACTACCAAAAAATTCAACAATGAAATGCAAGAAGTTTAACAACCCTGGATAAAACATTTTAAACTATTTTCTTCAAACTACATTTCAACGACACACAAATTACTTCTTTTTAAATTTTTTTTTCAAATCTAAAGTAAGAATATATATAATTTTGTTAATTTAAATACATTATAGGTATTTACATTTATGAGCAAGCTAAAATTAAACTTCTAGATTAAAACCAAATTTTACAATCTTAAAATAATAAATACTTACGACGTTTGGGGCTATATTGATGGGATCCATGCGAGTCCATTCATGTTCGTGTTGTTTAGGATTTTCATTGTCCTTATAGGAAATATTTCGAAATTCAGATGTAAAACTTCGTACCGGATATCCGCCAGAGTTAGTTTTATTAAATCTCCAGACAAGAAATCCCAAAATTGTTGAAGCTTTGAAATAAAGTTGTGAAACTGGACCGGGAGTTGTACGAACACTTAAGTTAGCTTTAAGATAAGCTTGAAATTCTTCTTCGATGTGGGCTAAATTTTGTGTGGTTTCTGAAGGTTCAAAAATTGTCGTCGTTGTAGGTGTAAGTAATGGTATTGAAGTAGAGGTATTCGATGATGGTGAAGTTATGTAAGTAATATTGTTATTGACAACACTTAAAGAAGGCTTTTCGTTATTGTTTGAATTATCATCTTCGTCGGAGTTTTCTGGTTCATTCGGAACGGATGTTAAGCATATATAAAGTCCTCTGTCTCCTTCCGAAACATTTGTGAGAACTAGAATTTTGCCTGTCTAAGAAAAATTATATATTTTAAAAATATTTGTGGAGCATACCTATAGAATTAAAAAAAAATCAAAATAAAATTAATAGCCTATTGAATAGATCTTTTAAAAAGGAACAATCACGTGCAAGGGTTTAAAATATTGAATATTCATGTTTGGGTCAAAATCGTGCTTAAGACTGAAAATGCTACTAAACTCGCCCATGAGTTTCTGAGAGAATGGTCACACTGATCGCTTTTTAATATTTTTACACTTACAAGCTGCAAGGAATGTTATATTTGTCAGGTGGCACCAAAAAATAGGCTTTTGGGCAAAAACTGCGAAAAATTAATTAATATGGCTTTTTTCAACATTTAATATTAACGCATTAAGACTCCTTTATTTTGTTTCAACATGTCTTGAACGTATCTTTGCCCCGAAAAGAAAAAACTTTAAAAATCTTTGGTTTTTGATTTTTTGTAGGTTAGTTTTTGATAACTTTTCCTGCTTAAATATTTGAAAATAATCTTTGAAACAATCGTTACCGATAGAGTACTTAATTTTGAACAAATAGTTTTAAGTGTAAAATTGTCACATTTGGCTTAGTTTCTGTGTTATACAAAAAAAAACTTAAAATTTAGCCGGTGTGACCAGTCTCTCAGAGAAATATGGGTGAATTTAGAAGCATTTTCTGTTTTAAGTAGGTATATGTTTATGGGCCAAACAAACAAATTCAATTATAAAAACCCATACTTAAATCTTCCTTTAAACCCCTTATTTTTCGGTCTATTCAATAGCCTATATACAGTTGCGGTCAAAATAATAGTAGAAGTAGTACAAATAAAAGAATTGCATAGCTTCGCTTTTGTCAATATTTTATTGCTTTGATAGTGAAAAAATGTTACACTTGTACTTAATTACAATTTCTTAATGATTATGTACACTACACATTAATTTTTTGTTGCAACGGTTATATGACAAATAAACAACCGTTATTAATCAAAGCTGCGAGTTCTTCCTGTCAAAATAATAGTAATGCATTGGTTTATGTGAAGAAATATTATTTTTTTCTCTGAACATTTTGTAAAAGGTTGGTTTTTGTTTATCAATTACATCTTCATTCTTCATAGTTTTGATTGACAAAATTCGCCACAACTACTGCACACCAAAACTTTATGCCGAAACTAGAAGACTGATTTTCAAAGGCAAAACTTTTGAAGAGGTTCAAAACCTAATTAGATGCTCATCAACAATGGTAAGAAATGCCATTATTCACCTACTACAGTCATAAAATCGGTGGTGGAAGCCTCGAATTTCACAAAAGTTGAAACAAACACCTTGTATTTTAAAATTATTCAATTTACGCCAGTTTCTGAAATAAAAGGCATTTTTGCGTTGATGCCAGCATACTGAAATGATCCATAGAAGTTGACAAGAGCACTCTAAAGCAGTCCACAGTTCACGAAAGGTACCATTGCCACCACTTTGACTGACCTGTATTAAATTGTAGAAATATTTTGTGGTCAGTCCAAGGAAATATTAAATGGCGGAAATGGTCCTAGTCAATATGTAAGAAGGCCTCCAAATACAGAATATAATTCACGTTTCATATCGAAAACAATTAAACACCGAGAACCAAGTAAGGCGTGTGGTTTTCCTTCTGGCAATAATCTTTTCGGAGTTGGTCTTTTTGAAAGCTGTCACTTGATCTATGCTCAGTTTGGTTTACCATTTCATAGTTAATAGACTTACTCCTGGACAAAGTTTGCAAACCGTGCAAATTTACTATCAAAATAATGGTTCGGTTCGCGCGATGCATCGCGCGCTGCGTCCAATATTCGTTCGACATATTTGTCCATATGAGCCTGTCTACATGTCTTCTTACTGAAAGTCGTTTTGATGAACAGCGTGTCTACATTATTGAAAGAAAATTCAAAATATACCTATCCTTACTTCACGCAACGAAACTTCATACATCTCTCACTCACACAAAAAAGAATCATTCATGTTGAAGCCAAGAATTATTATTAAAAGTGGCGCACCGGTGAATTTTGGGTGAAACAACTTCTCTCTTTCTTTCGCATATAAAATCTACCTATCTCACTGGATCCATCTTTCAGCCAGAAGACAATGTAGACATGCACTATTTCTTCAAAAATGAACCCTGCCATAATGTTACAGACAATTCAACACCTTTGGACTATTATTGTGTGGGGTTATGTGTAGTATCTTGTCTACGCAGATAAGTCCGAGACGATTGATGCCTTGGAAGAGAATACTCGGTGCGTTATTGCTGACATACAGCCTCAATTACTGCAAAAAGCTGCCGAAAATTGGGCCTCTCGGCTTGAATTTTTTTCGAGCCAGTTGCGGCGGTGTCCACTTGCCCGAAATCATTTTTAAAACATAAAGGTAGGACCGCACTCGACGGAACTGCACTTCAGCGGAACTGCGCTATACAGCCCGGCACTCTACGGCACTTTTTTGATATACCGCCACCACGCTACAGTAAATTTTGGCTTCACTCATAAATAAATGAGTAGTGCCTATAAGTGAACCCATTAGTAGTGCCATTGTGATGTTATTATTTATACGTTCGACTAAGAAACAAAATAATTATTTGATCGCCTGACCGATATAATTTCTCCTTTTTTATTTTCGGCATGAAATATTTCTAAAATGTAGGTTCTACTTCCAAAGTGGCACAAAAAAAAACAAAGCGCATAGCATAAACACAACGTTTCGTGACGCTGGCTATATCACACTTGCGGCAACGGAACGGAACGGAACGGTTGTCGCTTAGTGCGATATAGGTCATACAATTTCATACAAAATATATTTTGAAGCTCAGGTGCGGTGCAGTTCCGCTGAAGTTCAGTTCCGTCGAGTGCGGTCCTACCTTAATGGCAAATCCTTATCTTTGTAATAAAGCTAAATTCTTGGCCCTAACATTAAATTATATGCGTTTTATTTCTTCTTGAAAAGTATACGTCTAAAAAAACAACCGTTGCAATGGCTCGGATATGGTTTTCCTTCATCATGACATCATGGAACAACAAATCTGTTAAGATCATGCAGTAAGTAATGCTACCATATGCTAAAGGTAAAATGCTACTAAAATGGGGGTTTCTCTAAAAAAAAAACCACCGAAAGCATGCTGAAAGCTTGCGGAGAAATGATTCCAGGCAGAGAAAGTTAATATGATGGAGTTGCCCGCACAGCCTCTGGACTTAAATCACATTAAGAAAGCTGTTGTGCGATGTAAAGAAATTATATTGCTAGTCATAAGCTTACAACTTCAAGGCCCAAAGCCCTTTAAGAAGCCATACAGCCCTCAAGGAGTTCGATAAGCGAATAGAAATTTGTGAAAACCTGACAAAACTCGATGCGTTGTGTGCTGCTGTTTTTTTCCACCATGGACTTGCAACTAAATTTTACATTTAAGCTACAAAACCTCAGCTGTATGCATGTACACTAGGGTGGGTCCTTATTTTGAGTTTTTTTTGAAATTCTGAGATGGATAGGTAGTCCCCTATTACACGATGATTCTTTGCGTCTGACTCTTTTCGAGCATAATGAGTGCGAAAGAGAAGAAAGATGAGATGGAAGACCAGTTGCCCTGTGCTTCGTGGGCCAAGTTTTCCAAGACTGTTTTTGACGTTTCTTTTTAGCATTTTCCGTATTTTCGTATTTTTCCTCTACAGATTCTATACAAACGACATAAACAATAAAGAGAACTGTCAATTTTGCATCAAGCGTCAAGAAGCTCCGTGTAATAACGCGTGACTAACTGGATGATTTTCAAAGAGGAATTCCAAAAAAGAGTCAGACGCATGTAATAGGAGACCTATCAAATGGTTCTACATAGAAAAAAAAAATTTCCTAATTTGTTCCGATTTTTATTTCACCCCCCTGGTCTCCCTATTTTCACTTTAAGGTACTGACTATGGGGTTAGAGTGATTCTTATAAAACGAGAACAAAAGCAATCTGAGGGTATATATTAGATTTATACGAGAAAAAAAATTATAGGAGGGGGTCTATTTTCCCCCGTTTAAGCGGGAGGGGTAATTTTCTTAAAATTTGAATCAAAACAAACAAATTATTTTGAAAAAACGGGAGCACTTACAATGCCACGCCTTAACTTTTTTAAAGCCACGATTCCATTCTATAATATGTTCCCTAAATAAAGTTTTTATTTCACAAAGTTTTTGAAAAATAATTTTCAAACTTAAAAATTAAAAAAACAGAAATAATAATTTCTTAAGATTAAAATTATTTTTCAAAAAATATTTGAAATAAAAACTTTATTGAGGAAGCATATTTAAGAATGGAATTGTGGCTTTAAAAAAAGTTAAAGCGTGGCATTGTACGTGTTTTTTTTTTAAATTTTTATATACTCCTAATTAGTACCTTAAAGTGAAAATAGGGAGACCAGGGGGGTGAAATAAAAATCTGAAAAAATTAGGGAAATTGTTTTTCAATGTTTTGAATCGAATGCGGGCTATCCAACTAATAGGTAACCATATACAAAGCAAACAAACTAAAGGGTCTTTCAATAAGGATGTACGAAATTTGATAGGTTACAATACCCATAGTAGCCTTGATTTTTAATTCATTTTTATCATCGCTTGAAAAAGTCGCATTATGTTAAATACACAATATTAAAAAAAAATCATCCATCTATAGGGAAGAGTGTAATTTTTGGTTGAAAGGATGTGTTTACAGCAATGTTTTCCAACGTGGGGCCCACGCTACACAGAAGGGCAGTTAAACTTTTGCAGGGGAGCAATTTGACATTCTGATGTTTTACATCTATTTAAGATTTTAATATTAAAAGATTTCACTTTCGCACTACTTATTTTCGAATAGAGTCTGAACCTAGTTTTGGCTTGTTCAAACTTCTGCTTGTGCCAAATTGTGAAAACTTTTTTCAGGAATTCTGTAAAGAAGAAAATGTGAGCATGAGAGACTTATAGTGTTTAAAAATATTTATGGAATTTTTTGATTCTCTCAAGAGATGGTAAGGATTGGTTATGAATCTTAGTCGATATTTTCGAAAAACTAGAGTGATTTAAGAAGCAACGTGAACGAAAAAAATTAACTCTTTCGGATACAAAAATGAAGATTTTTGGCTTCACTACCCTTATTGATATTTTAGACAATCATTCACAACTCAAATGTTGACAGGTTTGGATGTTTTCAAAAATGCTAACCGCTAAAAGATGTAATTGTTTACGATCTGGAAATTTTATTCCTGGGTTTAAAAATATATTTTTTTGGTTTTGGTAATTTCTTCCTAATTTTTAATAGTTTTTTAGTGAACCCTCCAAATTTGCTATGTTAAAAATTAAACCTAATGATGGGGGGACATAAACATTTCGGAAATGTATTGGTGGGCATAGCATAAGAAAGATTGAGAAACACTGGCTTACTGGGGGACATGGCTATCTCACAGAGATTATGCGATTTAACGCCTTCACACATTTTTCTTTGGGATTATCTTAAATCCCAGGTCTTTACGAATAAACCACACTTCAATTAAGGAATTCAGAAATTCAGCAAAATTTGCATTTTATTCTAAGACAAAGAAAAAAAAGCTATAAGTAGATAATTCCTTGTTTTACTTAAATTTATAAATACAGCATCTTTATTGAAAGACCCTTTATATTTTCTGAATGAAATAAATATGTTTAATGTTTCTCTTCATTAATTTTCACAAAGTTAAAACTACCTCATTAGTGCGCTGAGCGTTGACTGTAAAATAGTTTTGATAGGAATATTCAAATGGAAAGTTCTAATCAACTAAAAACTTTTTTGGTTACATGTATCTACATTATTTAAACTTTTTATATATTTTTTCAGAATTTATGAAGTTCATATTCATAGCAAAAATGAAATATTCTTCTCAACCCTGACATGCACTATAAACTTTATAGCAATATATTTGGGATAACGATGCATGTTTCTTTGAAGTCATCAGGAAGTGTGTAAAGTACTTGTCCTTGATGGGAAAAGAACCCTTGGACTCTATATTTATATTTTTTCTTTTGCATGTTAAAATGCAATGAATTTAAAGAAAAATATGTTAACATTAAAAAAAAAAAAAAACAATAAAACATAAACTCAAAGATGCTTTTAGAAAGCAAGCAGGATGTAGGTACTCGTACTAGACTAGAACTTACCTGTATTACTCGAGAATTTTTTCCGTTCTCTTTAATCCACATGATAGATCCATTTGCGTCACAAGGAATTGAAATATTTTTTCCTTTGTCTGTTACGTATTCGTTGTATTTGATTGAAGTTGTTAAAACAGTTAGAACTGAAAGAATAAACAGATGTTCATATATTATTTATATTTAATTGAGATTCAATTTGATTTATGTCATAATTTAAGATTGGTTCAAGCATTATGTTAACTGAGTTTTTGAATTTGTCCCTTCTGAAATTCTTACAAAGGTACACAGTTAAATGGAAAAATAATCGTTCTTAGGGATGAAAAACACTTAGGGGTTTTCAAATGGCAATCGGGAAGATATTTCGCTAATAGAACAGACGAGCACAACTTGATTGATTTTGGATTGTTTTCATTTTTGTATCTATCAAGGAATTATCAAAAAAATTGTCTTTTATTCAATGAAATTTTAAATTCACTTTGCACATTAAGAGAAGTGAATTGATTCCTTGTATGATTTGTCAAATAAAAAACTTATCAAATATTCTGAAGGCACTTCAAAGAGACGAAATGAAATTATTATTGATTTTAATTTTTGAAACTGTTATAGAAAATACTAAAAGTTATACTACATTTCCTTCTAACACTAATCTGAGATTTAATAAGATTTAGCTCAAATCTTCTTCAAATCCCAAAGATTTACCATACAAATTTATTTCGTAAATCTTAAAAATTAGAAATTAATCTTGTTGTATCTTCTAAGGGCAAATACTTTTACAAATCGAACTAACCTATTCTTATATGGCGCTGAAAGATTCATTTGTGGCTGCATTCGGTTCTATACAAATGAATCATTCTCTATCTCACTTCCACCTCATAACAAAAATGAAACAGCATTTGCATTTTTTAACGTGCTGTCAAAATAAATCTTTTTGAAATCTTTTTGTTCAGTGAAAACACCAAATAGATTAAATAAATCTGAACTAAGCTGAAATCTGAAATGAAGTTTTTTTTGCAATTTTTGAACTGAACGAGTTGGTAAATAAATACATTCATGGGTGATTCTAGAAACGATGGAATTTTCAACGGCTTTGCTGACATTTAAGTAAATGTTCAAGTATTCTTACTGATTCTTTTTTTGATCTTTTTTTAGATTTTTAAGATCTGACATATTTTCATTACTCAAAACACTCTTCAAAGTCAAGTCAGTCCCCTGACGTGACCCTGTCCGTTTTCGAAGGGAAAAATTCTCACAGTTTTCATGTTTAAGTTCCAAAACCAAAATTAACCTTAAATTATTGACGTTAGAGTGTGTCCCAACCTTTTTTGTGTAATATGTCCCACCAAAACATTTCCAAAATGTTTATGCCTCTCAAAATTATGTTTAATTATTTGAAATGTTCACTAAAAAACTTGAATTATTAAAAATTAGAAAGAAATTACCACAACCAGAAAATTTATGTTTTTAAATCCAGCGATAAATTTTCCAGATGCGATTCTACGAGTATAGCGGTATCAGTCAATTCACATTTTCGAAAACATTGAAACCTGTCAATATGTGAGCTTGGAATGATTATCTGAAACATCAATAAGGGTAGCAAAGCCAAAGATCTTCGTTTTTGCTTCCAAAAGAGTTATATATTTTTTCCTTGAAGTTACTTTTTAAATAAAAGTGGCTCTACAGTATCTCAAAGCATTAACACATGCCAGAATAAAGTGGGAAAGAATTTCATACGACTGCCAAATTTGTGTGCAGAAAATGATTTTCATATTTTGCTTCCACACTTGTATCCAAACAAATTTGTTTCACCATAACCTCAAACCTCCAAGTGGGATAAAAAGTGTGATGGTTTTAGAACCGTTCCTAAATATTTTCATGTATTAACATATGTCAAATCGTGTCGGATGCACTGTCAAGTTGTGTGTGATGAAATTTCATATTTTGGTTTCACACTATTATACACGATTTTCTTCACACTTTTTTGACATGTGTTAATACGCAATGGGATAGTATGGAATAGCTATAAGTCTAGTTTTTCGAAAATATCGACTAAGACTCACAAATAGGACTGACCACCAGAAAAGTCTCGGTATCGTTTGGAATCGGTATCAGAAACCGAAACAATACCAAGATAATACCAGCTCCAAAGGCATCCGAAGCTATACCGAGAAGAGACTTGGTTATACGAGACCAAACGAAACTGAGTTATAGGTAACCGATACCGATACCGAGATGATACTAACATTTTTTTATCTGACCATTAATTGCTGATTTTATCTCTTGAGGCCTCTAAACTGCTTAGTAAATGCTGGTTTTCTTCTGAGACACTCTTAAAAAAAAAGCACGACTCAGTCGCATGAACTTAATCTTATTTTCAAGTGGCTTAGAATTTTAAAGATAATTTGCACAGAATGTTTTGGATGAATTGTAGTTATAAAAGCACTAGAGGGCACACATTTTGTTCCCTGGAACACCTGTTTTCAAAAAAGACCATAAAATCGTTTGTTTCTAATTTTTTTGACTGGCCATTCTCAATTATGTGAAAGGATGATCTAAAATTTGTTAGTTTTTACGACTATTAGCTTCCATTACGAGGAAAAAAGATACAAATGTTTAGTCTGAACTTTCGGAATGGAAAAAAAGAACCTGTTCAGCACGTTAAATGCTGTCACTTCCGACTGTAAGGGGGGTTCAGCAAAAAATATTTTTCTAAATTTGACTACCTTTCTATGAATTAATCGGTTGATCAATTGTCTCGCTTCTTTTCCTAACTTGAAAAGGAGACAAATGGGCGCTAGCAATTTTTTCTTGAAAAAGGAAATCACAATTCTATCACGCAGAACCGATGTTGAAAAGATTATTGAAAAAAAAGAAAAGAATGTGAAATTATAATTTCAACTGAAGATTATTTACTAATTGTTTTGCTTGGGATACCTTGCAAACGGAGGGCTGAAACCCAAGATCTTTTTATATGGAAATTTCAAAAAGAAAATGCCATCCAATTGCTCAGTAATTGGTCAGAAAAGCTCAACTAGCCCTTGAAAACTTGTATTGAAGGCTTAAAGTTTCTCAACGTCAGGTGCGATTTTTGGCACGTCATTTATGGGAAATTTACAAAAAAATAGTATACCATCCAAAAGATCTTTAGATCGTGATAAAAAGTCAACAATTTTCAGTCATTAGTCAGCCATAATTGTTTTTCTATGAATTTTAAAAATTCCTTTCAAGGTCACAAAAAAAATGTTTGGCACTTAATTTGGGTCATTTAAAAAAAGAAGTATGTCATTCGAAAGGCCACTTCACGGTCACTAAAGGTCAGCCCTATATATATTTTTATGAATTTTCAATGAATTAAAAAAAAAACTTCAAGGTGACCTTGAAAATAACTTTGAAACGAATTTTGAAAATTCATAGAAAAAAAGCTATGGCTGCACAATTACGAAAATAGTTGACCTTTTATTATGATCTTTCGGATGGTATTTATTTTTATTTTGGTAAATTACCCATAAATGAGGTGCCAAAAATCGTGCGTGACTTTGAGAAACTTTAAGCCTTGATCACAAGTTTTGTAGGGCTGACTTATTTCTAGAACTGATCAAAAGACACTTCGAAATATACCTACATATATGTAAGTAAAAATTAAAAGAAAAAATGCACCCAAGATTAACTAGTATTTGAAATTATTTTTAAATTGAATTACAGAGAAGTTACAGAAACTCTGACGATTTTTATAAAAAAAAAAATAGACCGATTTTTTTCAAATTCGGTACAGAGCATTTTTATGTGATTCCCTAGACGAAAAGTTCTAACTTGTGTGCTAGCCCATCTAGGACACGTTGCTCCAATACAACGATTTTGATATTCTCAAATGTTTTCAAAACTATCGCTAAGAATTTTGATTGAACTTTGTACCTGTACCTGTAGGTTAAAAAAAAAGGTTGGTAAAAAAATCACGTAACGGAAATAGAGCTTTTAAGTTTTTTGAGAATATTGTTTAGATTGTTTTGATCCAATTTTGGCATAATTATTTATAAGAGCTTTAAGATTTTTGTAAGAAAAAAAATATTTTTTCAATAATTTTGACATTTTAACACTCTTATCCATTTATATTATGAATGTATTCATGCTATATATCCTTAACCTTCAACTCAACTCACTACAATTGAAGAGAATTCTAACAAATAACAACTGGTCAAAGCTTTATAATTAGAAGTCCAAGAATCTTGATATTTTTGTAACTTTAACTACATATAATATTCTAGCTTAATCACACAAATTGGAGCTTAAGCTGGAGAAACAAGCTTAAGCTAGATGAATTTAGCCACTTTCAAATAGCTTTAACTAGAACACACCTTTTAGCATGAATACCCTTACTATGCCAAAAGCTAAATTTACTCCGGAAATTTATCACAAGTTTACTTTGAAGTTTACCCGAATGCCGAAGCGGAATATTGTCGCCTCTGTTAATGGGATGAATTGGGTGGGCATTTATATAACTTAATAACTGCAAGACACTAAGAGTAGGACCCCTTGACATGGTACAATGGCAAGTACGTAGGACTGTCACGCCACCGCCGGAGTTTTCGGAATAGAGTCGCAGTACTCTTTGTTGCCTAAAACAATTCTTTTTGTCAGTGGTAACTAATGCCTCTTACCAGGGATGTCCTCCAAGAGTTGGTATTTTTCTATCCCTCTCTATTCCTGTAAGCCAGCATTATTCACACAAGAATTGTCTTAGAATTATCGCAAGGCCTTGATTTTCCACGAGCTGTCTTGATACAAAATTTATTTAATTTGAAATACAATGCAAAAGCTTTCCTGTTTATTTTCTTAAATTTTCAAATTAAATTGAAAACCTTTTAAAGTACAAATATCGAAAACAAAATTTAAGACTCGAGCTATTAAAAAAAGACCCATCATCAACCTCATTCCCAGTTTCGTCCCTTCATAAGAAGTATCAAATTTAGTCATTTAGAAAATAGCATGCTTTTGGGGGTATTGCGAATTCAATAGCCATTTTATAATAATAATAACCGTTGCGTGTTTTCGTTACAAAGGATTACACGTTATACCAGCGTATGTCGTCATTCGGTTTTAAAATTACCCACTTTGAGTATACAAATCGATGGCAGGATAATAAGAGAAAATCAATACAAAAAAAATATTATTCGCAAAAAAAAAAATAATATATTCAAGAGGAAGGTATTGCTTTAATTCTGAACAAGCCTAATAAGAATGTTATTCGTGTGTTTTTGTTGATGTGTATGCTTATATATTATGATGGTAGGTAAAGATAAATATTTTAACTGGAAACACTTCTACTTTATGTATTGTATAGAAGACGTTTTGGAAATTTATATAAAATGCGTATTTATATTCGCCAATAAAATATAAAATTACATAATTTTAAAAACCGAGGAACAATTTGCAGTGTTCACAATGGTATATTCTTATTGCAAAACTAATGCGATGAAAGATTGCATATTTAAGGATGGGGATTTGTCGTGGAGAAATCATTTTATTTGGGTCTTATTCTGGAATCCTACAAGAGACAAAACAAAGTGGCACTTTTTTCATGCAAAAAAAGCCGTTGGGAACAAATAGGAACTTCAACCTCGTATCACTCACTGGCTTTATATTTGCGTGATTAGATCGATTTTAACTAACAGAGTGGCAGTATGGTGGACAGCTCTAGATATAGTGGTAATTTGCGACAAACTAAGCATAAGTAGAGCACTTTGTACGACACCCTCCGCCGCCCTAGGTGTTCTGCTCCATCTGATACACCTTAAAGTTTCCTCATAATAGACCAACAATAACACTGGTCATACCATCGTTATGAATTAATTCGGAGCACAACCAGGTCACACTTAGCCAGTTTATATTATTTAGATTTCAGATGACTCAGAGCGCTCTGAAATACAAAAAGGTTTCTTTTCAAAAATTGCTCACTTTTCCCCTTAAAAACTGTGACTTAATTTTTTTGGATTCGCTTGCTCAATTATTGTTTGTCGCAGTGAATTACATAAGATGAAAAGAAAAAGACAGTTATATTGATTTCTATGTGAGGAATACTGTTTATATTTAATTCTCCTGATCTGTCAAAAATTGAGGTTAAATACTGAGCGCTCATGAAATATAAACTGGCCAACTAATTACACCATTACAAAACTATAGTTTGGCGAAAACTTTCAGGTCAGCATTCCTTTAAGAGTCCTCTGGTAGGAAAGGGGTTTCTTGGAAGATGAATCAATACATTTTTACACTGACAGATTGAAAACAGATGACGCAGTTGGTGAAAGTGTGTACTCAGATAGACTAAAACTAAGTCTAAAAGTAAATATTTGCCTTAGAAAGATTTATACTAAATTGATTTCTAATCTTCAAGATCTACGAAATAAATTTGTATTGTAAATCTTCGAGATTTGAAGAAGGTTTGAAGTAAATCTTATTTAATCTCAGATAAAAGTTATACCAAATTTCCACCTAACACTAGTCTGAGATTTAATAAGATTTACATCAAATCTCGAAGATTAACCATACAAATTTATATCGTAAATCTTGAAGAATAAGGAATAATCTTGTTAAATCTTGCTAGGGCAAAAACTTTTACAAACCGAACTAAAAATTTCTTATATGGCGTTGAAGCATTCATTCGTGGCTGCATACAGTTCTTCACAAACGATTCATTCTATCTCACTTCCACTTCATAAGAAAACATGATTGAATAAAAATGAATAAATAAATCTGAACTGTGGTCAAAATATAGCATAGGTGGAAATGTACTTTTACGCTTCAGAAAAAGCTCCAAATGGTTCACTGAGTAGGGAAAAGCAAAAGGGTGTCCCAAATTCAAGTGATATCACAATGGACCAACTGGGTCTAAGGTTGCCAGTTTTTATGACTGACACTACCTGACAGCCACTTCAACCTTACCCAGCCTACTAACTAATAATTGTAAACCACTAAGAAGAAGTAGAGATGGACTTGAGTTATAAGCTCTCTGCTGTGCATTTACTTCTATCACTCCACCGACGTGACGCCGACGTGACGTACACAATCAGGTGACAGAAGATGCACATGCAAAAATACTGCAGCGGAAAAAAGATCAGCGAGAAAATAGAACCAAGCAAGGGGAAGAGAACAAAAGTAGATCATGTTCCTGTGTAGAAAGCAGCTTCTCAGTAGAAAGAGATAGAAAAGTCTTGTGAATGCAACGACAACTGCGAAATTAAAAAAAAAAACAAAATTTATCAGTTCTCTTCTGGTTTTAAGGCCAGGTCTCAAGCTCCTTGAAACAGTGAAGGTAACCTAGTCAAAGCTAATTCAATTTGAAGTTTTTGTTACTTTTACTACTTCAAATGTGTTTCCTGTTTCTCACAGGTAAAACAATTGAGATCATATCAGATACATGTTGTTGTACCCTTCCATATCTTAGGAGGGTTGTACCTGGGAAAAACGCATATCGAAAAAAGGCCAAACACTGGTTCGAAACACTGTTTTCAATCCCATATTACCTATGTTAAGCTCAACAGAGTCAACAGATTTGGTTATTGATCGGAAATTGGGCTATCTTTTTCCAAAATTGCTGACATACATTTTAATATAAAGCTAAATCATAATTGGGCTATAAATAGCCAAAATATAATCTTGGGCGATATTTTTATATATAAATAAATCATATAAGAAACTAATTTTCTCCCTCTTAACATATCCTTAAAGCATTCCACAATTTGGCACCACTTTTAATGCACTGAACATACTCATTAGTTTTGACATTTCAAACCAATCGCAATCATCTTCACTTTAATAACAGCCCTGTTTGTTTATTTTCGGTGCATTTTTATCTTCGTTTAGAATAACATGTGTAAATACAAATTGATATAATTTCGTATTGTTGTTGTATTTAACATGCTACTTTTTTCTAATTGAAGTTAAAAATGCGCTAAAAAAAATTTATTGGTATCGAACTACTTTAGGACATGGCAACCCTGCTGCGAAATAGAATAATTAAAGCACTTGTAAATCATGTTCTTGAGAAACTAATTGTTTGGCATTTAACAGAAAGCCGTTTTTATCACACCATAGTATAGTAAAATTGTCAATATCATCCTTAAAAATCATCATATCATCCGAAAATATAAGAATTTCACTAGAACGTATACATGACACAACATAATTAATAGCGAGAACGAATAGAAAAGGTATCAAATAGCTTCCCTGAGGTACACCCGAGAGGGCGTTTAATGGGTTTGAGAGAGAGTGTCGAAATTTTAACTGGTAGGATCTGTTTTCAAGGTACGATTTTATTCAATCTATGAGGAAGGCGGAGCGCTTTAAGTTTGAATAAAATAATATTGTGACTAAGTTGGTCGAATGCTTTAAAAAAGTCAGTGTAAATGCAGTCAACTTCACTACTGTTTTCCAAAGCATTGGTGCATTTGTGTAAGAAGGTAGGGATATTTATTACCGTTGATCTTCTTTGCATAAATCTATGCTGTTTGCATATTAAATTTTTACAATGAAGTGCCAAGCTTTGACAAATAACTTTTTTTAAAAGCTTCGGTATACAAGACAGTTTTGATATAGGCCTAATTTCTTAATTTCGTTCCTTTCACCCTTCTTGAAAAATGGAGTTAAATAATGATTTTTTCCCCGATTTTAATGAAAGTTGGAATAAAGATTGAAAGGTCTGAGATAATATATGTGTACACCTTTTTAATACTATTGGGGGAATTTCGTCTGGGCCAGACAAGAAATCATCATTTAACGATGAGGGATATCCTAAAACACTGCTCAGTTTTACAAACAATTTTTTCAATCAATATGGCTTTTTAAGCATGTCATATTAAGGCCTTAAGATTTTAGTTTATCTTATTCGAGCATGTCTTGAGCGAATTTTTGCTCCGAAAAAAGTTATGTCCAATTTATTCCGAAACTAGTTACGTCTTACGTGCAATTTATTTACAAATTTAAAATTCGATTTTTCATGTTTCTTGTGTTGGTTTTTGTCAACTTTTCCTACTTAAATTTTTAACTTCCCATTGAAAGTAATTGTCATTGGTCTGATATGTCCAATCGTAATTTTGACATATCTTCACGTTTCGAGGGAGATGTATGTGTTTGCAGATTTTATCAAACGACGATAAAAGTAAATTTCACAATTTTGTCTGTTTGGCTGTTCCGCTACAACCTAAACGGCTGGATTTATATTTTCTTTAAACTTGGTACAGAGGACATAGCGTTTGTTCCCTCCCACCTACAATTACTTTGTTTTTTTTTTTAGAACCACAAATAACGGTTCCTGTCATTCCTGCATTTTTTTATTTTTGGGCAGTTGTATATAATCTATTTTAAAATTTTTTTTTGAGTGGGAATCCATTTTTCAAAAAACCGTTATTATTTTTTTATTTTTCATTTCTTTAAAACGGTTTGACTGTTTTTATACAGAATCTCCTGAAAAGTATAAATACATACAAAGGACTGTGTACCAAAATAAAAAAAATTAGTTTCCAAAAAATATTTTTTTTAAATTTTTTTGGAAAATAAAAATTTCAAACTCTTAAGAGTTTTAAAACACTCTTTTTTAATATTTTAGGATAAAAATTTACTTTTATGCAAGAATAACGGTATTTTTCATACAAATGTTAAAAAATCGCAAGGAAAATTTCATTTTGCACAAAAATGATAAACAAAAATTGGTGCGGTCTTCGATATTTTGGAATTGGGTGTTTGCCTTCCTTGGGCGCAAATCATTCGTAACGTTCTGTTCTTTTGCTAGTATTGTCGTATGGCGTCATTGTATTTTTAGTGCATTTTATTTTGAAAAAGCAGAATATCCTAGTAGTTTTATTTCGTTCCCCATATTCGGAGTAAATTTACTGCATTTAGAGTAACAATCGAACGCTGGATAGTACAGAAGCCAGTACAGCATGTCGCCTACGTCACACCAAATACACGAATAGGAACTTGATAATGAATGTATGTAGCCGTAGGGTATGTCACTGATGAGTCCAAATGAGTAAGCCGGACGAAATTTGTAGGACTAAAGGCCATAAAAAGCTATTTTGAATCATTGCTATTTCGGTTTGGTTAGGCAAATGAGTTTTAAACTTCTTATTCTTACTGGCAGTTACGTGTGGCACTTGAACAAACCGTTTTATTAAGAGCTCTTTCCCGGTTTTGAATCCATCCATGTAACAACAACTCTCAGCAACGTTGAATGCAAACTAATGTAAAACAAATTAAAAATACCTCATTTAGTTAATTTATTAGGCTCTTCAGTTTAAAATTATTCTTATGTAGCTTTTTTGTATAATAAACATTCTTTGAAGTTGTGATATTCTTCCAACAATATCATCACTCTTGTTAACCCAATTAAGCTAAAAATATTTCATAATATGCAAACCCAAGCTATTGCTATACATTACACCATGAAACAAAACAGTGTGCTAACTTGTTAAAAATTCTAATTGGGCTTAAGCAATTTTGAAATAATTTCACCATTTTTACCATTTCAATGATCCTTCAACGGATTACCATAATTTGAATTAAAACGCTAATTGCAAACAAAAAAGCACTTGAACAAATAGGAAGCATATTTTATTACTGCGCAAGGTGTTGTTCTGAGGTTTATGAGAGTTGTTAATTTCAAGATGCACAAAGGAATGGGCTTATGATTAAAATCTTACAATTGCTTTTTGTCATGTGGAGACGATAAATGGTTTGTAATAAAAAAATTAAAAATAAATCCTTAAACGCTTCTTTTGCATAGCATGAATTTAAAAATAAGCAACAAGCAAAAGAGGTTGGTATATACATTATGCAATATATATACATATATATATATATGTATTATTTGCATGTTTATAAGCACAAGTTGCCCACACAGCGACAATCTTTCTTGAATTTCTATGACAACGGAAAAGTACTTTTGTTAGGGTTAATGGTGGCAACCTAGTTTCATGAAAGCCGATGAGCTAACCAGCTAACCTACTTAATTAACTTAACCATATTCTTAAAGTATCAAAACAAAAAAGAAAAGATATTCTAATAATGATTAAAATCTTTAAATTTAGGTTTGAATTTTGAAAAATTAAAAGGCACAAAAGTTCGCAACACTGCAACCTTTTTGCAGGAATAAACTCAGGTGATTTTCCTCTCTAACTTCAGTACCAATAAAATCAGAAACTTCTAGTTGGCAGTATTAGCTGAAGTAGTTAAACAAAGTTGGCTCACTAAATTTCATCTCTTTAGAATTAGTAATTCGTTAAATAGTGTTTCAAAAATCGCTAAAACTGTAACTGACTGACTACCAACTCTCTCATCACTCACTGACCGATCATCAAAATTATGGAGCACTTCCTGATACCGTAGAAATTTGAAATTTCCAACAGCGGTAGGTCTTGTGGTGTATAATGTTAATGTTTATGTTGGTTGTGGTGAAATGATTAAATTTGGTAAAGTAATATGGCTTTTTTTTTTAATTGGAAAATAAAATTTTTGCAAAAAGAATTGAAATCACATCAAAAACATTGATATTAAAAAAAGAGCCAAGTTGTTGTAGAACACAGTACAGAAAACATATAAAAGGTAATATCATTAGCGTTTTCATTTTTATTCAGTTCTGCGCATATGTCAAAATCAGTGGAAAGTGTGTTCCTTTGTTAATTGTTTAGAAAATAAGATTGTTTCTAGCTATTTAAAAAAAAAAAAAAAAATTTTGTGGCGCAACAGCTCATGGAGAACCAGGGCCTAGTGACTAACAACTCTCAACCATTCCTGTGTGCGTGTTGTGTTAGCAGGAATGGAGGGGACCTACAATTTTTTACCGAGTCCGAACGGCTAGATGGGAAGCACTGTTCATGAAAAGTATTCTCTTGGAGGATTTGTCAGTTCCTCGCCAGAGGCAGTACCTCGGAAAAAACATTTCTGTTTTTTAGGTGGCAGTGGCCGGGAATCGAACCCAGACCTTTGGCATGACAGTCCTACGCACTAACCATTATGCCACGAGGTACTACTTCGAGCTATTTAATGTTTATAAATATTATTTTATTATTTTGGGAATAAATCAATTGGTTTATAGTGTTGTTTAAATTATTTTTGTTCATGTTTGTTGTTGTTGTAATACGGCAAACAGCATCATGGGAACGGCCATCTTGAATTCCTTCAAAAAGCTCTCATTTTATCTTTTTGTGCACTGTGGTTGTAGAAGACAATGGAAAAAAAGTTAACCTTTATACATAAAATGAAAGTAAATATACTTTTAAAATCGGTTTTCTTGCCACGCCCACGGGGAAACGCCCGTAGGAGCAGATCAAGACTAACAACTCACCAAGGATTTCTCGAAGATTAAAACAGATATTGGAAATATTTTAAATTAATTTTAAAGAAGAAGATTGGTACTTTCAGAAGTGTTTACTAATTTTGTTGACAAATTTTTTAGCCCGTTGGTTATGTAAACTCAAAAATAATAAAAAACATGTTCTTTAAATTTTACAACGCGAATATCTCAAAACCAAAGGTTATGGTGGAAAACGGATGAAACATTTGGATAAAAAATAACTTTTAAAGCGAGTTTCACATGCCTGTCAAAAATCTTATAAGCCTGTGTTTTATGCGTTTAGGACCAATTTTTTTTTATCTTTTTAACAAAATATTATTTTTTACAAAATCTTATAAATTACTCGAAGCAACAAGTTTTTCTATTTTTTATTTTCTGGAGCACTACTAGCAGATTTTTAAAAAATAAGGAACAACGAATTGAAGTTTGGGTAACAAATTATAGGACCCATGTTCTGTAATTATCGCATCGATAAATTTCGTCGAGCAACGTTGAAAAGTAAAACAAAACTCATATGATTTGTTTCATTTTCAATCGTTTCTCAACGAATTTTATCGATGCGATAGTTACAGAACATGGGTCCAGGAAAACTAGTTTTTTTTCAATTTTATCAAAAATTGCAACAAAAAAAAATGTAAGCTCAGATACTACTTTTAGTATTTGGTTCAGAATTAATAAGAGTATTGGAAACTTAAAACTAAAATTGTAGAACCTTATAACGTTTTTTTTTTAAACTGCCACTGCCACTAAAAAAAGACAGAAATAGATCCCCTTCCCAAACTACTTACTTTTGTATAACTATTATTTATACAAAATTCATTCAAACGGAACTGCAGACATGAAACTGTTTCGTAACAGTCATGCAAAAATGAAAATGAACGGCTTCAGTCGCACACAAGCTCTAATGCTGAATGTCACTAAAATGTTTTCTTCAAGATCTCCGTTTAGACCTTTTCCCGAAAAATAGCGATGTTGTGAGTGATAAACAAGGATATAGGTTCCATCAAGATGTCTGAGTAAAAGGAAAAAGGTATTAAAGACGGCAGTCATTAGCTTTGATGGGATATTTTCGTTGGTTCTTGAAATAAGAAGATTCAACCAGGGATGAGAATGCTGATCCCAGAAAGTGAAGCAAATTGCTTGAAAAAACGAAATACATTTAACAAAAATGTTTAGCAGATAATGAAAAAAAAAAAATTGACTAGTAATTTGCTTAAGAATTGCTGCTTTTTAAAGAATGAATTTCAAAAAATCATTTGTTTTACATTTTTTTTTTAAATAAATAGGTTTTTTTTGTTTTAAATCCAATTAGTTTCTGCTATAAATAAAAGAAATTACAAATTCATACAATATTATACTCTAAAGCCGTATTTAGACCTTCGGTGTTAACGTCTGTTTACGTTGTTCGTTTTGGCCCATACGCGGAACAACGAAAGTGTAAATGATAACATCGAACATGAACAACGAAAAAATTCAAAGCCATTTTGAATTTTTGGATGAACTTTGCTCGTTGTTTGTTAATTGTCCAACAATGTTCACCGAATAAATCCAGCTTAATACTATGAAAACTGCGAACTGTGATCAATATTTAAATATTTTTTTAAGTAAAACTTCATTAGTTAACCCCGAGCCCACACGGGCAAGAGTCAAATAAGAAGCAATACAAAAACGTTTGTTCACTAACACATACAAGCCCAACCAAATTGCTCTTCAACTGGCATGGAATTTTTGAAGCCAGTAGTGAAGCTTGTGTCAAATGCGAAGGCAAGCATGCAACTAAAAACTGTCCCATGGGCAGAGAACAGAAAGCGAAATGTGTTAACTGTCAAGGCAACCATCCTGCAAGTTACAGAGGATGTCCAGTTGCCAAAAAATTCCAAGACACAAAAAGAAAAAACAAAACTGGGAACAAGCTAAGAAACCCAATAATCACAAAAGCAATAGTTGAAAGCAAAAAAGTAGCCGTTGAAAACAAAACTAAAAATCAACCGCCAAAAGCAATTGCACTAAGCAAAAGTGATGAAAATAAATCCTATTCCCAGATTGTTAAAAATGTGCGGAAGAACGAAGGAACATCTATTAAAGAAATGCTTGAACTTATCCTGAAAAGGATTGACAAACAAGATTTAAACATAAAACAGCTAAGCGAAGAAGTCGCTCTTAAAAAACAATGATGGACAGAACACTCAAAATCGCAACATGGAATGCAAACGGTCTTTTACAACATGTATCAGAACTAAACATCTTTTTAGACATAGAGCATATAGACATTTGTTTGGTGTCCGAAACTCACCTCGCTATAGAACAAAATCTTGATAATAAATTACCTAACTATACGTGTTATCACGCTCCGCACCCAGCTCACAAAGCTAGGGGAGGATCAGCAATACTAATAAAAAAGTGTTTAACACACTATGAAGAGCCTAAGTTTAGTAATGAAAACATGCAAGTAATAACAGTTAGTATTGGTATAAAAAAGAAAGAGTTTAAGACATTGGCGGATACAAGGGGGGGTCATGGGGGTCATGACCCCCCCCTGGGGCTTTTCCCAGATATAAAATATTAGACATATGAATTCAATCATAAACAAAAAAATTTCACTGCTCAAAGGATATAATCTGCCTTCAAATTTATTTTAATTAAACGTGCGTATTTAAAACACAAAAATCAAAGTAAAAAATACATACCGTCGGCTTTCTGTCAAAACAAATTTCAAATTTGAAAAATTGCTTAGAAGACACAAAACACCGATTTAAAAGGTAATAAAATGGAATTTTAAAATAATGAAAGTTTTTAAAGTTGATTGATAGAGCCAAAAGAAACCATGATACAGTTACTAGACATTGATATTCGAATTCAGTAATTCTTGTTGACCAAAAGAACATTAAAATGTCATTTAAGGACTTGCTAGGTTTTGACAGAAGGCCGACGATATGTACATCGTTCGTGAAAAGTTGAGAAAATAATTCTTCTGCCAGAAAAACAATAAAAGTTTTCATTTCAAGAATAATTTAGAACTCTACATTTTGTTTTACCGTAAAAATAATTTGAAATTGATGATTTTGTGAACATTTCTGACACCGTACACCGAATCACATTACAAATTCCATGGCATCCCGTATGTCTACTCTTCAAAAGGTTACTGGTCATAAAAGGCCAGGTAGTAACAGTAGATCATGTTTCAGGCATACAATTTTCAAAAAGTAATACTGAACCATGAAAAAACTTTGAAAATTCATTTTAAAAAATGTATGTCACCAATGAATCTAGGAGACCTTTAATAACAAATTAGTGACCTTTGATATGAAATATTTGTTTTTAAGATAACCTTAATAAGGTACCTAAAAATTTTCTTCAGTGACCTGCAATGACTTAAAAAAAAGCTTTAAAATCCCATTAAAACAAATCCGCAACCAATTAATGACCTTTTATCAGCAGTCTTTTGAATTGGTCACAAATTACAAAACCGTGCGAATCAAAAACTCGCATTCGAGATCTTGCAAACAAAAGTAATACTAATTATGTGACCAACTCAGTTTTGAGTAGGTATTCGAGATTTTGGTTGACATTGGCAAGATTGTAAGGTGAGAATGCTATGTTTTATTTTTATACTTAGTGTGAGATATCATTTTTCAAGATCTATAAATACTGCAGTTTCGATATTTTAGATTTTGGTATCTTGCAATTTCTCACAGTGAAGTGCGAAAAATTGGGCGGTACTTGGAAAAACTCTTACAGCTGATTCAAAATTTTCTAAGTCCAACTCAACAAATTTATAAAATTAAACTTTTTGGACTTTTTACTGATCACATACATTCTTTGCAAATATCCTAAATGACATATCGCTTGCTTAATCTCAAAATCAAGGTCTAGCCACCATTAGGCAACTAAGTTGTAAATTGCAATTAATTTTTAGTTTCTAGCACTATGAAGTAACTTTAAACATTGAGCAACTCGGAGACATGAGTGGTAGCAAGCCTTTTTTTATGGAAAAACTACCTCAATTTACTTCGTTTTCCCAAGACTGTAATTGCTTACGCTTTCCCACTAACTTGGGTGCACCATTTTGGGAATACAAAGATTTTTGTTTTGTAATTTTGACATTTCATGAATTTGTTTTGTTCGGGGGATGTCATTAAGGAAATTGGTACGTATAACAAAAGTAGCTTCTAGTCGCCAGGCAAAAGATCAAAATAGATCTTGTAGAGTAAATACGATCTTATTGTAAAGAGTTAAGATTTTATTAAACTTTTCCTAGACAATATTTTTAGTATCTAGTGACATGATGGTTCTGGCTTCAATTCCTTAATTAATTAATTTATTTTTTTCAAAAAATATTTGCAATGGAAATAAAATGTACGACTATATTGCGGCTACTTGCTCTGATGTTCAAGTTGCTTGTAATTAAGAACTTTTAAAATATGCCAGTAAGTACATATATAAAAAATTTAAAAATATATAAAATGAGGGCATTTAAATTGTTCTTTTAATTGTTTGACAACTTTTCAAACAGCTTAAGGCTTAAAACCAATTTGATAATTTGAAGAAATATGAATATAAGCACAAAAAAAACCTTGTAGCGATTTTCTTAAAAAGCTATTTTTTATATTAAATTAAATAATAATTAATTTTAAAATACATTTATAAACTAGTTTC
Source organism: Dasysyrphus albostriatus (assembly GCA_946251815.1). Taxonomy (NCBI): domain Eukaryota; kingdom Metazoa; phylum Arthropoda; class Insecta; order Diptera; family Syrphidae; genus Dasysyrphus; species Dasysyrphus albostriatus. The sequence goes on along the minus strand of OX276336.1, from coordinate 66,155,791 downwards.
AAAACAATTCACCAACGCGTTCTTGAAATATTGAATTTAAAAAAAAAATAATATCTTCTTAAAAGGCCAACATTTATTTTTTATTTTGATATACAATTTTATTGAGATTTTTATGGACCTTTTGCATACAAATTTTGATTGAAATTCTTTGAACAAATCGAAGTTCAAAAAGCCTTAAATGGCAGGTACCGTTATTTACAGTTTTTCGGATTTTTTTCCAGAATGTTCACATTACCTTCAGTAATCCACTGGATTTATTAAATTTGTTGAAGCCGTTTTTCAGATAAGTAAGCTTTTTCTTAATGGTATTTTGTTGGTATAATTTTAGAAGGTAAGAAATATACCCTCCGAAGTATTGAAAAAAATAATTTAAAAATTTGAAGAAAATCGGTTCAGTGGTTTAGGCTGTAGGCCAAGGAATAGACAGACAGACAACCAGACAGAATTGTGCCACCCACTTTGCTCGAATACAAAACTTGCTATATATCGTAAGTAAAAAAAGTTTTAAGAAACGTGACCCCCCCCCTGGGGCAAAGTCTGGATCCGCCCTTGGTTTAAGATAGCATCTACGAGTATATACTGCCCTCCGAGGCGCCCTCCAACTGAAGAAGACTATGCAGAACTCCTAAATTTGTTAGGACATAACTTCCTTGTTGGTGGCGACTTCAATGCTAAACACACCCAATGGGGATCTAGGCTCATAACAACGAAAGGCAAACGGCTATATCAAGCAGGCCGCAAATGCAACTGAGAATTTTATTCTTCTGGCTCGCCAACATATTGGCCATCTGATTCTAACAAAATACCAGACCTTATAGACTTTTTCGTAGTAAAAGGTATTAAACGAAACCATATAAGTGTCGAAGGTAACTACGATTTATCGTCAGATCATACTCCAGTAATATTATCACTGAGCGAAGCAGAAATAATAGAAAAAAGTAATCCTAAACTCGTGAACAAAAGAAAAAACAGGAACGAATTCAGAGACAAACTTGAAAGTTTTATAAACCTAAGATCCCCTATGCAAACAATTGAACAGATTGATCATGAAGTAGAACAATTTATTGCTGATGTGCAACAGGCTGCAGAAGAAAGTACTCCAACAATTTCGAACTCAAGAGAAAAAGAAATAAAATATCCTGTCGAAATAATGGAGCTGATCTTGGAGAAAAGAAGAGCCCGAAGAAAATGGCAAGCTACGAGATTTCCAGGTGATAAGGCAGTTTTTAACCGTCTTAACAATGAACTAAAAATTCCGAAATTCCGAAATTCCTTTTGTCACGCTCAAAGAAGTAAGAAGTATGTGTCAACATAAGTTGTCTAACAAAAAATCACCAGGGTACGATTTAATAACTGCTCAGGTTTTGAAAGAAATGCCTTCCTATAGAAGGCCTTCAAAAAACTCCAATTTATAATAAATGCATGCCTTAAACAAAGATATGTGCCACATCATTGGAAAATTGCAGAAGTCATTGTTATACCTAAACAAGGTAAGCCACCAACAGAAGTAATATCTTACAGATCTATATCGCTTATACCAATCATGGCAAAAGTTTTCGAAAAACTGCTTCTGAAAAGACTAAGCAGAATAATAGAAGAAAGAAGACTAATTCCGAGCCATCAGTTTGGATTTAGAAATAAACATTCCACGATAGACCAAGTGCATCGGATTACGGATGTTGTGGAAAAAGCACTTGAAGAAAAACAAGTATGCTAGGCTATTCTTAGATGCTCAAGCCTTTGACAAGGTTTGGCACTTGGGACTTGAGTACAAACTGCAAAGGGATCTTCCCAGGCAGTACTACGAAATACTGAAATCCTACGTTACGAACCGACTCTTTAGAGTACGGTACGACCAAAATTACTCGGAACTAAAGAAAATTGAAGCCGGTGTACCACAAGGAAGTGTCCTAGGACCAACCCTGTATCTGTTATATACAAGGGATATTCCAGTGGACATCAACGCTATCATGGCCACCTTTGCTGATGATACTGCAATATTGGTGCCAGATAAATCCGTTACGAAGGCTACACAAAAACTGCAAAATGCAGTCGATAAAGTTAGTGATTGGACGCAAAAATGGCGAATCAAACTAAATGAAACAAAATCGACGCATATAAACTTTACAAACAAAAAAATAAACAATGTTCCAATTCTTATAAACAGTACAACAGTACCTTACTCCAATACTGCCAAATACCTTGGAATGACTTTGGATGCAAAGCTTAAATGGAAAGAGCACATCAAAAAGAAAAAAGACGAACTAAACTTGAAGTACAGAAAAATGTACTGGTTACTAGGAAAGAACTCTGACCTATCTATCCAGAACAAGCTAATGTTATATAAGCAAGTACTGAAACCCGTTTGGACATATGACATCCAACTATGGGGCTGTACAAAGAAAACATATGCTGAACCCATCCAAAAATTCCAAAGCAAGGTCCTTGCAAAGAAACTTGTCAATGTTGTCACTGGAGATGTTTCAGCACGTTGAATACCATTTGTCATGTTGAAATATACTCGTTGACCATTCTCCAGATGAAGCACCAAATGTACAACAATTGAAAGAGGTTAGTGAATAGGGAATGAGAATATATGCCAAATTACCTCATTTGAGTTCACATATCGACCAACTTGATAGCGCGTAATTTCATCGTTCGTATTAGTTGTTTGAATTCCAAAAACCGCCATATCGCTGCTTTTTGTGACATGAATCATATTCGTTATTACAATATCATGTATAGGTCTGGATCGGTTTCGGGATCAGGAATCTCTGGGCACATGATACCATCTGTTTGGTCTGGTCGGATTCTTTCAACTAACCAAATAAGAATGTGGGCCTGCGGCAAGCCTCATTTTTGCCATTCGTGCCATTCAAACGCAGCGCTCTTTTCGAGGGATTTCTCGTCCCTCTTCTTTAAATTTATTCGCAATGCTTTTTGAAAGATTAGTTCTTCTTTGTCTTGGCATTTTCAATAATATTACACACCAAACAAATCGACAGAATAAGACAGAAAAGAATTACTGCCTAACCAAATTTTTCTATATTTTTGTTTACATATTGAAGAAAACTTCATAGATTTTTGTTTAAATTTCTATTCGAGTATTTTTTATGTACATATACATAAATACTTTTCCTTTTAGTTTCTTTTTCCTATTTTTTTAATTGCTTGATTCTATTGGGGGTGGCGACGAATGCAACAAACCAAAGATCATTATAAAATTGGCCCAGTCATTCTTGAGCTGTAAGTTTTATTATTATTTTGCCTGTTTTCTCCGGTTTCTTAATAATGACTGTGTTTATAAATCTAGAACTGTTTACTGTTACACATTCCACCAGAGCTCATCGTAGATTCATGGGGACTTTCTTTCACTTCATCCCTAGACCTCTCTTAATAAGTGTGCCAAGTTAATTGAGGTGATATCCTTTTCTGACTGGACTATTTACAAAACGTTCGTCACAGCTACCAGCTAGGTTGTTCCCCACATGAGGAACGTAAACGTTTTTTTTTACATTTTAAAGGAAATACCTACATGCTTTAAGTAGATATATTTTAAGAAATACTGGTAGTAAAGTGTTTTAATTCTTGATACGGATGAACTTCTGTGAAAATGGGAAACAAAAATAAATTTTTATTACATTTCATTTTCCATCTGTTAAAAAAGCAAAAGAAAACATTTCATTGCAGATTTAGTTTATGCATGTAATTTATGAATTATTTATCAGCTTTAACAGTTTGTCTCATTCGTTATTGCTTTTGTCTATCTGCTGTTAATGACTTCTGTCACTCAGAGTGACAAATAATTTAACAGCTATATATATACATCATTCGCTTATTTTACTTTTATTACAAGACCTATAACAATGTACCTACATATATCCGAATAAATAGTTTCAGATATTTACATACATACGTTGGTTCTCATGCAATAATATCATGCATTTCTTTATTATATTCATCTGATTATACTTATATTATTTTATGCAAGTTTCAGTTCATATTTTTTGTGACAAAAGAAACATCTCATTACGTGCACGACTAATTTATCAATAAGACTACTCTTGTTTTAATGTATAGAGACATGCAAATTTCATTTTAACAATAAACTCTTTTATTCGTACTACTTATTTGATTCAATTTTCATTACAATTTAGTTTAGCATCAAAAAATTATATTATAATTAAGGTTGATGTTGATTGATTTTTATTTGGATAATTTAAATATAACCACAGGGTATGAATAACAAACACATCCGTTGGCTATTTGTTGTAAATACTGCAAAAAAGAACTGTTTTTCAAATAAAATTATATTTGTAATGCATGAGTTAAAATTAAAATTGTTTGAAAATGTGACAAAAGTTGATAAATGATTCAACAATGAATGAATAAATTAATAGCATGATATTCATATTGCGAATATCTTATAACATTAATGAATGGACTACTAAAACTAATATGTAGTTACATACATACATACATTATATACACAATGTATACACTGTTTTCAAGTGGTTCATAAATTAGTAAATATCTAGATGTCTTTGGGTTTTCAAAACGCTCATATCAACCCAATTAATTAAGCAGTAGATTTATATACGTAAAAGGTTTTTACCTCATTCAGCAGCTGATATTCCATAGCTGTAACTTTGGATTTGGACTCCAAAATCACATGATTCCTTAATTCTTAAAATATATCAAGATGCTGGAAACTTTGTAGGTACCTACTCTACAATTTGTTTTTGGAGAACAATCTATGTAACTTTTAAAAAAGCGTACGAGTCCAGGTATATTCGCAAATGATGTGTAACATCCCTTTCAATTGAGTTAAGTTATTGTAAAATTAAAATGCTGTGATACTAGCCAATATACCCCTTATACTATAGTTTCTTCGCTAACTTAAATATTAAATAGTAAAGCATATTTATTATTGTTTTTAAATTTAAAATTCAATCCATTTAGTAGGTGTAATCAAAAGATATAAATTGTACAGGAGAATTATTTGATAGTAAAAATCATTTATTAATTAATTTTGTGTGTTTTTCCATTGAAAATGTTATTTGGGTTATTCCATGTAAAAGTGGACATGAAGGTAGAAAAACGGAAAATTTATCTCGCCCCTTTCAATTGTTCACTACTTTTAAAATTTGAATTTTTGAATTGCAAAATATCTTTCAAGTAACAAGGTAACATATCACATATGGCTGAAAATAAAACGAAATTATAAAAGTCTTAGCCATTAAATTTTAAATTGAAAACGTGAAATAATGTAAGTTACCGACTTTTTGTAACGTGAGTTACCATGTATTTATTAAATTTGTACAACATATATTCATTACCTAATTTAAAATTTCTATAAAGTGACAAATAGGCCGATATGTTCTTGTGTTTAATTTAATAAACTTCTTAAGCTTTATTGGTTTGTTTAATTTAAAGAAAATTTGGAAGGTACTGCAACAAAACCCGTGTCCGAAACGTGTAACGTGAGTTACCAACATGTTTTCCTATTTTTACTAAAAAAGAAAACAAATTTTTTCCTAGCAGTCATTATTTTGTATGAACTGTTTATTTTGTTTCATTTATAGTTATTAAAATAAGTAAGAAAATTTAATAAAAAAGCTCGTTAATCTCTCCCAAATGTAACGTGAGTTACAATGGAATTACCCATTTCTAAGATATTTTAAATATAAAAAGTATTTATTATTTTATATAATATACATTTGTTTTTTAATATTTAAATTGTCTATTGATTTTATAGGCAAATGTGATCGAAATGTTTATTCACTATAAATTTTGTTGGGACTCTTATAGTTAATTTATTTTCTGGTAAATTCTTATAATTTTTAATAAAATGTAGTTCCTATTTTCTTATCTTTCATTAAATATCTCATTTTTGAAGATCAAAAAAGAATTAACAAAGTTATAAAAGCAATTTTTGGACTTATAAATATAATTGCAATTCAATTTAATAGCATTTAAAAGCTCAATGGACAGTATTAATAGTGGGGTTGTTAGTGAGACCAACCTTTCATTATGACCTGACGGGTTGAGCTTTAGTATACTAATAGTTCATATCCTAACTTTACCTATAAAAAGTGTTGCCAAGGTGGCAACACTTACAGAAGAACAAGAAAAGGGCTGCCACTTGTTTCCAACATTCAAACATTCTTGATTTATAATTAAGAATCAGAGATCGGACGATAAACAGAGAACTCTCGTTGGATTCAGCACACTTGTAACCATAAGACTACATAATTAATTTTCTCCCTCCCCTCTCCTTGTATGAAGAGGGTGGAAAAAAGCCGTTTGGGAAGGTCCTACTTCTGGTTCTCAATTTATAGGCCAATGTATGAAACAAGTGGAAACCCTTTTCTCGTTCCTCTGCCAGTGTTTCCACCTTGGCAACTCTTCTTAAAATTAAAGTTAGGACATAAACTATTAGTATACTAAAGCTCAACCTGTCGCCGTCAGGTCAAAATGACAGGTATGCCCTCATATTGTGCACTAACGCTCCTACTATAAACAAAGCTATGCTGTAGCATAGCAATCTGATTCAAATACCTGAGCCCAGCTGTGATATAGGTGTCGTTGTTTTACTTTTGAATATGAATTCTTAGATGATTGCTCTTAATTATATAAATAGTTTTTAATGTTAAGGTTTGTGTTAGTGCCGTTTCGGGAAGGATGCAATATTAGTCATGGAAAGCAAATATGTAATTTTTTTTGCAATTAAATTGCAATAAATATTACCCCTGAAGAAGTAAGGAATTTTAAGGAAACGTTGGCAGAATAATGGAGTAAAAAGTTGTTTCATTCGCATTTTTATATAGAAATCAAAAGAGCCTAAACAAAAACAGTGGATAAGATACAACGAAAAAATTGGTCAAATATATCAAATAAAATAATTTTTATTATTATAATCTTTCATTTGACGCCTTATTTTGAGATATCAAAATAAAATAACCAGCAAGCCACTTTTTCAGTTATTTTTATACGCAAAAAATAAAGGTAACTTTTTCTGAAAACAATTTTCTTAGCTTTTTCGTGATTTACAAACATGTATGATGCATGAAAATATAAGAATTTCGAATCAAAAAAAAAAATGATTCATTAAAATATGTTGATAATAAGGATATTAAAGTTTTGGTGATTCCAATGCAATGTAAAAAGCATGTTTTTAATTTATGTAATTCGAGAATTATTAAATTCTTGCTCTCGTGTTGGATATACAACTTTGTGATTACCAACATATGTATTTATGTATTAGGCCAATCATCTAATAAAAATATAGCATTCTAATTTGTTTCCTACCTTCAATGTTTATGTTGTGTTTTTAATTATTTTACTATGAAGGAGGTAAACAAAACATTTACTCAAATTGTTTTTACACATTTTTCTAAATTCCCATGAAAAAGCTGATAATTAGTTTTTTATAAAATCTAACTTTTATCTTAATGAAAACATTTTAAGAACTTAATTTCAAAGATCTATGCAGTATTACTTGAGTGACATCTCTGTTGTAAGATTGATGATTAAACATGGTATGACATAACTTTAGAAGAGAAATGAGGCAATAAATATGCGTTTTTAGTTTTTCAAAATTTGAAGAAAAAAAACCAAGGAAATCCATTCATGCACTCTAAAGATATGAGTTCGTAAAAAAAAAGACATTGCTGGCATGAAATGTCATGCAAAACAATGGAATTGTTTTGCATGCGAAAAAAAAGTATGGTGAATTAAATATTTTTTCTGGATGGTTGGTTTACATTTAAAAAAAAAAAATATATTTACCTCAAGGCATTATTAGCATGCGAGTTGTTTTTGCATCCAAAAATTATTATATTCCAGTTATTTAGGCCTAAAGTTTAATAATTTAGGGTAAATTGATAACTCAATAGGTGCTTTAGGCTAACGCACACACCTACATTTTTGTGCACAGAAAAGGTGGAAAATTGTTTTGAAAATTTTTTTCGCATGGGAAATGTAAACTAGGCTAAAGCGCGTGGAAAGATGTTACACATCAATACAAATATAAAATGGCATAACCTCAAAGATATTGCCTGAATATGTATTTAAGTTTCGATAAAAAATAATTTTATCTCCAACAACTTTGATCTTAAAATGTTTTCAGCTAAAACAAATAGGAAAACTCAGCCGAATTATATTTCGTTCCACAAAATAAAAATGATTGTTATTTGACTAACTTGTATGTACTATGAATAGAAAATGAAAAAAATCGAAGTAATCATTGTGTGCATTGAAGATGTATGAGCTCATACATAATCAGCCTTTTTTACTAGATTTTTTAAACGGTTGATTAGTTAGACAGTTTTTTAAAAGTCCTTAATGGGTGGAAAAATGCTCTATTTAATTAAATAAAATACCAAGTAAGACAAACCTTAGACAACCGATGCTATTGTCCATGTCCAAATTAGACAACTTTACGACAACAGTAAACAAAGTTTATTAATCACTTTTTGGAGTTGGACGGCTGCCTAAAGCTAGACAAAGTTTATTAATGCGACTGAATATGTTTAAGCGTTCCTTCACCGTGAAGTTAGCAGTATAGTATGCATTTTTTTTCTCAAAAAAAAAGCTCCGATTGCTTGATTTGGCGAACTACAATATCGGGAATAGAAATACAAAAAACTGCTAATTCCAGTCAAGGTCCCATTAGTGAAAGTTGCCTTGCAAACTTCACAGACGGACGTCAAAATGTCAGCCTTCGAGATCTACCTTTTAAGAATAGAAATTATGTAAGTACATACTTAACAAATTCCAAAGGACTATTCTTTTATTTTCCTTAAACAATATTTTACTAATAATAGGAGAGGAAACTTTTACTCAAATTGGCCTTTACGAAATTTAAACAAATTTTTTTTGCAGTTCCTCGTGTTGTATTGTACAGGCAAATTCAAAATATAATGTAATACAACTTGATCTAATCCACAACCAGAATCTATGCTTCTAAAGCGACAACTGAAACTTTGCTTGTAAAGCGACGACATGCTGTCTGAAAAAAGTAGGCACGTAATTTAAAACAAGATTTTTATAATTTAAATTGCTAACCCAAATAAAACTTAATGAAAACCAAAATCTTAACAAGCAATGAAGTCACGTATGTTTTAAATTAAAATAACAATAACAATTAAGAAACCAGAGAGCCCACCAACAGTCTAAAAAAATCTAGTCAAGTTTAATGAAGCGTGATTCAACGGTGTCAGTTACAAAACTTTACAGTATTAACGCCTAAGTAAACAATAACCACTGTCACCTCTAAAAGGGGTGCAGTTTTCTTATTATTCTTCGTGTTGAGTCTTGAGTGAATGCAAAGATAAAAGGTACGAAAGTGGCCACTTATATCGCTTCGCACTTTGAAATAACAATATAAATAGATGAGACTCATTGTCACTGGTTTGATTTTATATTTTCTTCAAGCCTTATGAGAGCCCTCCTACTGTACTTCTCTCACCCATAAACTGCATAAATATTGTACTCAATCTTCCCAATCTATACAGCACTTGTTTAACAGCCAAAAGAAACAATTATATCCAAAACATGCTGGACTTAAGTGTTCTTTATTGTATTTGTTATGTAATAGACCGGGAGCTAGCAACGGATATTTAGGTACTGACCTCATCGTTACATGGATGAAACAAAGGTCAACGAAATGTTTTAGCCATCAACGGCTCCGTTGTACCGTTAACTACAAAATTGTTATTCTATCAATTTTAGCTAATCTTGTATATTAAAAAAAAGTACTTTTCAAAATTTACATACATATGTATCTATTATCTATTTTTAAAACTTCCTACAGTCCAAATAGCCACAAAACAAAATAAAACATGATTAGATTGCACATAGCTACTTCTAGCCCAGGAAAATTAGACAAAAAAATGGCACAGCTACGAAAAAATTCCGACAAAGCTGAATTTTTGTAGAGAGCTTTGTTTTGACGTCTTAAGCATTTCCTGAAAAGTTCCGCAAATTTGGGGAGGGGGGGGGCTTAATTGTTTTTAGAGGGGGGTAAAATTCAGTTTTTATTAATTTCTCAAAAACTATAAGTTTTTTTTGGAAAAATGTGAAAGCACAAATTGTAGCTTTCGTCGGGGTAAAGCGGCTAACTCCACATTTTTTTTTACCATTATAGACCACTTCAAAAATTGCTAAAAAATACAAAAATCTATCAAATCTTTTCAATTTCACTGAATTTGGAAATAACGGGTGTTGCAAAATACTTATTTATTCAAGTAATGCGAACACTTTGTTTAAAATAATGTTTTGTAAAAAATACAAAATAGGAGTTAGCTGTTTTACACTCTAAGCCGACGTTATGTCATTTTACACAAAAAAGATTAACATACTTTTTTTCATACAAGCAATAGATTCTGAGAAAATCATGCAAGAACTTCACGGTGAAGTAAACTTTAACAAAAAATTCATAAAAACTCCATTAATCGATGGGTTAAAATTTTTGTACGATTTGAGTTTGACTACATCTCGTCTTAATAAAAACCAAGATTTTGGGGTGCCCGGTGTAAGGAGAACACCGCCATCTTGAAAAAGAAAGTGATTTAGTTTTTGTTCAGCAACTCGGTGAAATTTCCTTTTACAACAAAATTATAAAGGAACTACATTTAGACAGTAAAATTATCTAAAAAATGAGATATTACGAAACTTTATAGGTTTATTTGTCTGGAAGTTATAGCGTATCAAAGTAACACTTTTTATTTTGTACTGTAAATGGGCAAATATTGGTTTTTTGTTGATATCTCAGCAGATATCTTTTCGAAAAATAATGAATTTATGTTATTGCTCATAAAATTCTGGACAGAAAAGATTATAACACTTTTTTTCGTAGGAACAATAGATTTCAAGAAAAACGTGCACAATCGTTAAAAAAAGAGCTTTTCACTTTTAGTTATTTTTTTCTCTTCATTTTGCCTTGGTAAAAAAGGTAATGAGTGCGTTTGTTCACGTTTTTATCAAAATCTGTTGCTCCTACGAAAAAAAAAGGTTTATAATCTTTTTTGTCGAGAATTTTATGAGCATTAACATAAAATAATTAGTTTTTCGAAAAAAAAAAATATCTGCTGAGATTTAAACAAAAAAACCGTTATTTGTCCATTTACAGTACAAAATAAAAGGTGTTACTTATGAGAAAATGAGAAAATTCGAATTAGGGGGGGTTAAAGGTTTCTAAGTTCTAATTTTTATAGTAATAATTAAATGTAAATATAAATATAATTACATTTTTTATCAAAATTGTATGAGAAAAATAATTTTTTCATATTATTTTTTTTTACATTTGTATGGATGGTGCCATTATTTTTTTAAATTTAAGAAATGTTTCAAATTTAATCATGCTATTTTTCCTCATATATATAAATCTACACTAATTTTTGTCTTAGGGCCAGTTTGTTCAGAGTGGGTTAAGAAACCTCTTTATATGATTTACCAGTTGCAAAAATCACTGATTAATGATGATCAGTTTTAAATAAACTGGCCGTTACTCCAAGAAATAAAGGCGCACAAATTTAAACGATTTAGTAGGATGCTAGAGCAATTTTTACATGATACTAGGTTAAAAAGAGCATCTCGCTAAATTTAAACGATTCTAGCATCGTACTATTTCTTAACATTTTAATAAAGTTAAAATCACCAAATGGCTATTAAAATTTTTAGTATCGTGATAAATTCATGATATCAGTCATTTTCATCCAAACAAAGTTCTTGGCAATTGTATTTCAGAGTTGAATTTAGTATAAGGAGGCGGTGGAAGGTGCGTGCAACCTTCTTCCTTTATTATTATTTCTTAAAAAATCGCTTAAACGTCCATTAAAATTTCATTTACAAAAATTACTTTCTTATAAGAATTCAGATGCCATTTTTTCCGCTAAGATGGTAGCACAATAGCTCGTGAAGAACCAGGGCCTTGTGACTTAAATTATCAAGCATTCCTGTGTAAATGTTGTTGGCAGGAATAGAGGAGTGTAGTAAGAATCTCACACTTCTATGAGCACGCGTTTTTCGGTCCTCATAGAGCCTTATGCAGGTTTTGCACCTACCCACGGGAAAATAACCACAAAAAAAAATGGAATAGAGGGGATCTAAAATTCTTTACCGAGTCCGAACGGCTATATGAGAAGCACTTATTCATAACATTATGTGCTTGTGTTAGCTTACTTAATCTACTAAGCACTAACACATGCACTCATGATGAGCCTCTGTTTGTATGAATGCAGCTTGCTTTAAGCTCCCTACAACAAAGAATTCTGAAGTGTAAAACAAGTATACTCTTGGAGGATTTGTCAGTTGTACGCAAGAGGCAGTAGCTTGGGAAAAACATTTTGGTTTTTCGGTGACCGTGGTTGGGAATCGAACCCAGACCTTCGGCATGACAGTCCAACGCACTAACCATCATGCCACGAGGAATTACTTTTTTTTTGCTCAAACATAAACAATTTTAGAGCCACTTTTGGAAACGTGATTCAAACTTGTATCTCTTGTTCAGCAGTTTTAATTAAAGGATTTTGGCGAGTCAACAGGTTCAATTGTGGTTAAAGTACGAGTATGTTAGTGGCTATTTTCACATGTACTTGAAACTTGAACCATAGTTGAACCTCGGTAAATCGGTCAAAATTAGTGAGCTTAAATTGCTAAACCATGGATCAAATACTTGACCCAAATATGTAAATCTGAGCCTTGGCAATCAAAAAACGAGTTTTATGCTTTGAAGAAAACATGAAATTACAATTTAAACTAAGTCGATAAAAGAGGAAAATTGAGTTGGCAACTCTTTAGCCATTGGTTATTATTGTTCTGTAAGGAATGAATAACAACAAAATTGAAGCATACGGTGCAAAAACAAGATAACCCCATAAAGGACAAAGGGCAAAAATGTATGGGACGCTGGCCCAGCACCAATAAGAATGACCTGTATAACCAATAGAGGTACATATTCATGCATTCATCATCACTAGAGTGCATATCCAAATTCGCTGTGTGGTCGGAGTTATTTGAGTTTGAATACAGGGTATTTCGTAACTTTCTAAAAAAATTACTTAAAACTGAAAAAACTATTAAAAAATAACGACAATGCATACAATGTCATGGTATAACTATTTTTGAAGCTGAGACTCCAATCTTTCATTTTCTTTTTAAAATATTCTCAACAACTCAATTTTTCTTCGAAAGACCATAGAAAAACACACTGAATAAGTTAAATTTTTTTTAAGTGAATTTTTCATTTAAAATAATATTAGTTTGTTTTTGGAGTTGTCTAGTTTTTGCTCCATTTTTTTTTTTTTGGTGAAAATAAATGGAGGCTTTGTTTTCTTCTAATATGCCGACAAACCATTGCACCAAATATTGTTTTTCATTTAAATATTATATTTTGTAAGATGCAACACCGTTTGAGAGCCAAATCTCCAAAGATTCGGTACCTCTAACAATATTAACTATTTTAAAAATTTTCACATGCGGTGCAAAATTTGTGTTTTGAACATTGATGTTTTAAACCACAATGCCTCGATTGACTAGAAAAAAAGCAGAAATCCAAATAGAATTTTTTTAATTTTTCAAGTTCACAGCATTTACAGCAGACAAGTGACAAATCTAACAGCCTTTTTTTCTGTTATAATCGAACTGTCAAGTGTTCAACAAAAAACAAAGATTCGTACATTTTGCAGAAGAATTGCTCGTAAACAAATGTCCACTTGTTTCTCCACACAGCTTCACGAGCAGGATCAAATTTGATCTCACACTCGCTTCGTTTTGGTCTAGTGAAATCTCTGTGAGTATCTTAATATATAAATATTGTATAAATTAAATGGAAGAATTGTAATGGATTAATACAGTTTTAATGCACGAAGATAACAAAATTATTTATCGCTACGAACAACCGACAATTTTTCCTGAGCCTTTATCATGTAAGGGTGTTTTCGATATCGACCTCGACAAGCTTTAGTGTTAAGCATCTAAAAAAAGTTTCGTAGCAATATTTTATCTGGATCGATGCGTCAAGGTCGAACCGGAGGGGTCAGGGTTCGAATCTTGGGTGTACCCAATTTAAAACAAAAATTGTGAACAGTAAAATTAAACCGAGATAATAAGTATCAAATACTTATTCACAACAAGTATTGGATTTTTCATCAAATAATAATTATTTAATAAAACCCATTTTCATGAAATTAAAACCCTATAAAGGTTTTTAAAACCTTACAAAGGTTTTTTAAATCCTACAAAGGTTTCTAATAAAATGGAATAAGTATAATACTAGTTAGTAAAACCAAAAAAAAGGTGTAAGCGTTGAGAAGAGCTAGTAACTGACTAAATATTAAGAAGATTGTTAGCTAGTATCGTGCTTAGTCCTTAAGTAAAGGCTGTTCAAAATTTTGCACCAAAGTCTTTTAGTATTGCAAATTAAAAACAGGTTAAATTTTTATTTAGACGTTCCTAGCGTGAGAATCGATTTCAAACCGATTTCAAACCGATCTCAAAACGATTTCAAACCGATCTCAAACCGATCTCAAACCAATTTCAAACCGATCTCAAACCGATCTCAAACCGATTACAAACTGATTTCAAACCGATCTCAAACCGATCTCAAACCGATCTCAAATCGATCTCAAACCGATCTCAAACCGATTTCAAACCGATCTCAAACCGATCTCAAACCGATCTCAAACCGATCTCAAACCGATCTCAAACCGATCTCAAACCAATCTCAAACCGATTTCAAACCGACCTCAAACCAATTTCAAACCTATTTCAAACCGATCTCAAACCGAAATCAAACCGATCTCAAACCGATCTCAAACCGATCTCAAACTGATTTCAAACCGATCTCAAACCGATCTCAAACCGATCTCAAACCGATCTTAAAACGGATCTCAAACCGATCTCAAACCGATTTCAAACCGATCTCAAACCAATCTCAAACCGATCTCAAACCGATCCCAAACCGATCTCAAACCGATTTCAAACCGATCTCAAACCGATCTCAAACCGATTTCAAACCGATTTCAAACCGATCTCAAACCGATTTCAAACCGATCTCAAACCGATCTCAAACCGATCTCAAACCGAATTCAAATCGATCTCAAACCGATCTCAAACCGATTTCAAACCGATCTCAAACCGATCTCAAACCGATTTCAAACCGATCTCAAACTGATTTCAAACCGATTTCAAACCAATCTCAAACCGATCTCAAACCGATTTCAAACCGATCTCAAACTGATTTCAAACCGATTTCAAACCAATCTCAAACCGATCTCAAACCAATCTCAAACCGATCTCAAACCGATCTCAAACCGATCTCAAACCGATTTCAAACCGATCTCAAAGCGATTTCAAACCGATCTCAAACCGATTTCAAACCGATCTCAAACCGATCTCAAACCGATTTCAAACCGATCTCAAACTGATTTCAAACCGATTTCAAACCAATCTCAAACCGATCTCAAACCAATCTCAAACCGATCTCAAACCGATCTCAAACCGATCTCAAACCGATTTCAAACCGATCTCAAACCGATTTCAAACCGATCTCAAACCGATTTCAAACCGATCTCAAACCAATTTCAAACCGATCTCAAACCGATCCCAAACCGATCTCAAACCGATCTAAAACCGATCTCAAACCGATCTCAAACCGATCTCAAACCGATCTCAAACCGATTTCAAACCGATCCCAAACCGATCTCAAACCGATCTCAAACCGATCTCAAACCGATTTCAAACCGATCTCAAACCGATCTCAAACCGATCTCAAACCGATCTCAAACCGATCTCAAACCGATCTCAAACCGATCTCAAACCGATCTCAAACCGATTTTAAACCGATTTCAAACCGATTTCAAACCGATCTCAAACTGATCTCAAACTGATTTCAAACCGATCTCAAACCGATCTCAAACCGATCTCAAACTGATCTCAAACCGATTTCAAACCGATTTCAAACCGATCACAAACCGATCTCAAACAGATCTCAAACCGATTTCAAACCGATCTCAAACCGATCTCAAACCGATCTCAAACCGATCTCAAACCGATCTCAAACCGATCTCAAACCGATCTCAAACCGATCTCAAACCGATCTCAAACCGATCTCAAACCGATCTCAAACCGATATCAAACCGATCTCAAACCGATCTCAAACCGATCTCAAACCGATTTCAAACCGATCTCAAACCGATCTCAAACAGATTTCAAACCGATCTCAAACCGAACTCAAACCGATCTCAAACCGATCTCAAACCGATTTCAAACCGATCTCGAACCGATTTCAAACCGATCTCAAACCGATCTCAAACCGATTTCAAACGGATCTCAAACCGATCTCAAACCGATCTCAAACCGATCTCAAACCGATTTCAAACCGATATCGAACCGATCTCAAACCGATCTCAAACCGATTTCAAACCGATCTCAAACCGATCTCAAACCGATTTCAAACCGATCTCAAACCGATCTCAAACCGATCTCAAACCGATCTCAAACCGATCTCAAACCGATCTCAAACCGATTTCAAACCGATCTAAAACCGATCTCAAACCGATCTCAAACCGATCTCAAACCGATTTCAAACCGATCTCAAACCGATCTCAAACCGATCTCAAACCGATCTCAAACCGATCTCTAACCGATTTCAAACCGATCTCAAACCGATCTCAAACCGATCTCAAACCGATCTCAAACCGATCTCAAACCGATATCAAACCGATCTCAAACCGATTTCAAACCGATCTCAAACCGATCTCAAACCGATCTCAAACCGATCTCAAACCGATTTCAAACCGATCTCAAACCGATCTCAAACCGATCTCAAACCGATCTCAAACCGATTTCAAACCGATCTCAAACCGATTTCAAACCGATCTCAAACCGATCTCAAACCGATCTCAAACCGATCTCAAACCGATCTCAAACCGATCTCAAACCGATCTCAAACCGATCTCAAACCGATCTCAAACCGATTTCAAACCGATCTCAAACCGATTTCAAACCGATTTCAAACCGATCTCAAACCGATCTCAAACCGATCTCAAACCGATCTCAAACCGATTTCAAACCGATCTCAAACCGATCTCAAACCGATCTCAAACCGATCTCAAACCGATCTCAAACCGATTTCAAACCGATCTCAAACCGATCTCAAACCGATCTCAAACCGATCTCAAACCGATCTCAAACCGATCTCAAACCGATCTCAAACCGATTTCAAACCGATCTCAAACCGATCTCAAACCGATCTCAAACCGATTTAAAACCGATCTCAAACCGATTTCAAACCGATCTCAAACCGATCTCAAACCGATCTCAAACCGATCTCAAACCGATTTCAAACAGATTTCAAACCGATCTCAAACCGATCTCAAACTGATTTCAAACCGATTTCAAACCGATCTCAAACCGATCTCAAACCGATCTCAAACCGATCTCAAACCGATCCCAAACCGATCTCAAACCGATTTCAAACCGATCTCAAACCGATCTCAAACCGATTTCAAACCGATCTCAAACCGATCTCAAACCGATCTCAAACCGATCTCAAACCGATTTCAAACCGATCTCAAACCGATTTCAAACCGATCTCAAACCGATCTCAAACCGATTTCAAACCGATTTCAAACCGATCTCAAACCGATCTCAAACCGATCTCAAACCGATTTCAAACCAATCTCCAACCGATCTCAAACCGATCTTAAACCGATCTCAAACCGATCTCAAACCGATCTCAAACCGATCTCAAACCGATTTCAAACCGATCTCAAACCGATCTCAAACCGATCTCAAACCGATCTCAAACCGATCTCAAACCGATCTCAAACCGATCTCAAACCGATCTCAAACCGATTTCAAACCGATCTCAAACCGATTTCAAACCGATCTCAAACCAATCTCAAACCAATCTCAAACCGATTTCAAACCGATCTCAAATCGATTTCAAACCGATCTCAAACCGATCTCAAACCGATCTCAAACCGATCTCAAACCGATCTCAAACCAATCTCAAACCAATCTCCAACCGATCTCAAACCGATCTCAAACCGATCTCAAACCGATTTCAAACCGATCTCAAACCGATCTCAAACCAATCTAAACCCATCTAAAACCGATCTCAAACTGATTTCAAACTGATTTCAAACCGATCTCAAACCGATCTCAAACCGATCTCAAACCGATCTCAAACCGATCTCAAACCAATCTCAAACCGATCTCAAACCGATTTCAAACTGATTTCAAACC
Organism: Dasysyrphus albostriatus; assembly: GCA_946251815.1. Taxonomy (NCBI): domain Eukaryota; kingdom Metazoa; phylum Arthropoda; class Insecta; order Diptera; family Syrphidae; genus Dasysyrphus; species Dasysyrphus albostriatus. Next base: position 66,137,536 of record OX276336.1, on the reverse strand, counting down.
GATTTCAAACCGATCTCAAACCGGTTTGAAATCGGTTTGAGATCGGTTTGAGATCGGTTTGAGATCGGTTTGAGATCGGTTTGAAATCGGTTTGAGATCGGTTTTAGATCGGTTTGAGATCGGTTTGAAATCGGTTTGAAATCGGTTTGAGATCGGTTTGAAATCAGTTTGAGATCGGTTTGAAATCGGTTTGAGATCGGTTTGAGATCGGTTTGAAATCAGTTTGAGATCGGTTTGAGATCGGTTTGGGATAGGTTCGAAATCGGTTTGAAATCGGTTTGAGATCGGTTTGAGATCGGTTTGAGATCGGTTTGAGATCGGTTTTAGATCGGTTTGAGATCGGTTTGAGATCGGTTGGAGATCGGTTTGAGACCGGTTTGAAATCGGTTTGAAATCGGTTTAAGATCGGTTTGAGATCGGTTTGAGATCGGTTTGAGATCGGTTTGAGATCGGTTTGAGATCGGTTTGAGATCGGTTTGAGACCGGTTTGAAATCGGTTTGAAATCGGTTTAAGATCGGTTTGAGATCGGTTTGAGATCGGTTTGAGATCGGTTTGAGATCGGTTTGAGTTCGGTTTGAGATCGGTTTGAGATCGGTTTGAAATTGGTTTGAGATCGGTTTTAGATCGGTTTGAGATCGGTTTGAAATCGGTTTGAAATCGGTTTGAGATCGGTTTGAAATCAGTTTGAGATCGGTTTGAAATCGGTTTGAGATCGGTTTGAGATCGGTTTGAAATCAGTTTGAGATCGGTTTGAGATCGGTTTGGGATAGGTTCGAGATCGGTTTGAAATCGGTTTGAGATCGGTTTGAGATCGGTTTGAGATCGGTTTGAGATCGGTTTTAGATCGGTTTGAAATCGGTTTGAGATCGGTTTGAGATCGGTTCGAGATCGGTTTGAAATCGGTTTGAGATCGGTTTGAGATCGGTTTGAGATCGGTTTGAAATCAGTTTGAGATCGGTTTGAAATCGGTTTGAGATCGGTTTGAGATCGGTTTGAAATCAGTTTGAGATCGGTTTGAGATCGGTTTGGGATAGGTTTGAGATCGGTTTGAAATCGGTTTGAGATCGGTTTGAGATCGGTTTGAGATCGGTTTGAGATCGGTTTGAAATCGGTTTGAGATCGGTTTGAGATCGGTTTGAGATCGGTTTGAAATCGGTTTGAGATCGGTTTGAGATCGGTTTGGGATCGGTTTGAGATCGGTTTGAAATCGGTTTGAGATCGGTTTGAGATCGGTTTGAGATCGGTTTGAGATCGATTTTAGATCGGTTTGAGATCGGTTTGAGATCGGTTTGAAATCGGTTTGAGATCGGTTTGAAATCGGTTTGAGATCGGTTTGAAATCGGTTTGAGTTCGGTTTGAAATCGGTTTGAAATCGGTTTGAGATCGGTTTGAGATCGGTTTGAGATCGGTTTGAGATCGGTTTGAAATCGGTTTGAGATCGGTTTGAGATCGGTTTGAGATCGGTTTGAGATCGGTTTGAGATCGGTTTGAAATTGGTTTGAGATCGGTTTTAGATCGGTTTGAGATCGGTTTGAAATCGGTTTGAAATCGGTTTGAGATCGGTTTGAAATCAGTTTGAGATCGGTTTGAAATCGGTTTGAGATCGGTTTGAGATCGGTTTGAAATCAGTTTGAGATCGGTTTGAGATCGGTTTGGGATAGGTTCGAGATCGGTTTGAAATCGGTTTGAGATCGGTTTGAGATCGGTTTGAGATCGGTTTGAGATCGGTTTTAGATCGGTTTGAAATCGGTTTGAGATCGGTTTGAGATCGGTTTGAGATCGGTTTGAAATCGGTTTGAGATCGGTTTGAGATCGGTTTGGGATCGGTTTGAGATCGGTTTGAAATCGGTTTGAGATCGGTTTGAGATCGGTTTGAGATCGGTTTGAGATCGGTTTGAGATCGGTTTGAGATCGGTTTGAGATCGGTTTTAGATCGGTTTGAGATCGGTTTGAGATCGGTTTGAGATCGGTTTGAGATCGGTTTGAAATCGGTTTGAGATCGGTTTGAAATCGGTTTGAGTTCGGTTTGAAATCGGTTTGAAATCGGTTTGAGATCGGTTTGAGATCGGTTTGAGATCGGTTTGAGATCGGTTTGAAATCGGTTTGAGATCGGTTTGAGATCGGTTTGAGATCGGGTTGAGATCGGTTTGAAATCGGTTTGAGATCAGTTTGAGATCGGTTTGAAATCGGTTTGAGATTGGTTTGAAGTCGGTTTGAGATCGGTTTTAAAACGGGTTTATTTAAAATCGATTCCGGTTTGAGAGTGGTTTGAAATTGGTTTGAAATCGGTTTGAGATCGGTCTTAGATCGTTTTGAAATCTATGTTCAATGTTGGATGTTCGATGTTCAATGTTCGTTGTTTGATGATCGATGTTGAATGTTTGATGTTCGATTTTCATGTTTGATGCGCGATGTTTGATGTTCAATATTCGATGTTCGGTATTCGATGCTCGATGCTCAGTGTACGATGTTCGATGTTCGATGTTCGATGCTCGATGCTCGATGTTCGATTTTCGATATTCGGTGTTCGATGTTCGATGTTTGATGTTCGATGTTCGATGTTCGACGTTCGATGTTTGATGTTCGATGTTTGTTGTTCGATGTTCAATGTTTGATGTTCGATGTTCGATGTTCGATAATCGATGTTCGATGTTCGATGTTCGATGTTCGATGTTCGATGTTCGATGTTCGATGTTCGATGTTAGATGTTCGATGTTCGACGTTCGATGTTCGATGTTCGATGTTCGATGTTCGATGTTCGATATTCGATGTTCGATGTTCGATGTTCGATGTTCGAAGTTCGATGTTCGATGTTCGATGTTCGATGTTCGATGTTCGATGTTCGATGTTCGATGTTCGATGTTCGATGTTCGATGTTCGATGTTCAATGTTCGATGTTCGATGTTCGATGTTCGATGTTCGATGTTCAATGTTCGATGCTCGATTTAAAACAGATCTCAAACCGCTCTCAAACCGATCTCAAACCGATTTCAAATCGATCTCAAACCGATCTCAAACCGATTTCAAACCGATCTCAAACCGATCACAAACCGATCTCAAACCGATCTCAAACCGATCTCAAACCAATCTCAAACCAATTTCAAACCGATCTCAAACCGATCCCAAACCGATCTCAAACCGATCTAAAACCGATCTCAAACCGATCTCAAACCGATCTCAAACCGATCTCAAACCGATTTCAAACCGATCCCAAACCGATCTCAAACCGATCTCAAACCGATCTCAAACCGATTTCAAACCGATCTCAAACCGATCTCAAACCGATCTCAAACCGATCTCAAACCGATCTCAAACCGATCTCAAACCGATCTCAAACCGATCTCAAACCGATCTCAAACCGATCTCAAACCAATCTCAAACCGATTTCAAACCGATCTCAAACCGATCCCAAACCGATCTCAAACCGATCTCAAACCGATCTCAAACCGATTTCAAACCGATCTCAAACCGATCTCAAACCGATTTCAAACCGATCTCAAACCGATCTCAAACCGATCTCAAACCGATCTCAAACCGATTTCAAACCGATCTCAAACCGATCTCAAACCGATCTCAAACCGATGTCAAACCAATCTCAAACCGATTTCAAACCGATCTCAAACCGATCCCAAACCGATCTCAACCGATCTCAAACCGATCTCAAACGGATCTCAAACCGATCTCATACCGATCTCAAACCGATCTCAAACCGATCTCAAACCGATCTCAAACCGATCTCAAACCGATTTCAAACCGATCTCAAACCGATCTCAAACCGATTTCAAACCGATCTCAAACCGATTTCAAACCGATCTCAAACCGATCTCAAACCGATTTCAAACCGATCTCGAACCGATCTCAAACCGATCTCAAACCGATTTCAAACCGATCTAAAACCGATCTCAAACCGATTTCAAACCGATCTCAAACCGATCTTTAACCGATCTCAAACCGATCTCAAACCGATCTCAAACCGATCTCAAACCGATCTCAAACCAATCTCAAACCGATTTCAAACCGATCTCAAACCGATCCCAAACCGATCTCAAACCGATCTAAAACCGATCTAAAACCGATCTCAAACCGATCTCAAACCGATCTCAAACCGATCTCAAACCGATCTCAAACCGATTTCAAACCGATCTCAAACCGATCCCAAACCAATCTCAAACCGATCTCAAACCGATCTCAAACCGATTTCAAACCGATCTCAAACCGATCTCAAACCGATCTCAAACCAATCTCAAACCGATCTCAAACCGATCTCAAACCGATCTCAAACCGATCTCAAACCGATCTCAAACCAATCTCAAACCGATTTCAAACCGATTTCAAACCGAACTCAAACCGATCCCAAACCGATCTCAAACCGATCTCAAACCGATTTCAAACCGATCTCGAACCGATCTCAAACCGATCTCAAACCGATTTCAAACCGATCTAAAACCGATCTCAAACCGATCTCAAACCGACCTCAAACCGATCTCAAACCGATCTCAAACCGATCTCAAACCGATCTCAAACCGATCTCAAACCGATTTCAAACCGATCTCAAACCGATCCCAAACCGATCTCAAACCGATCTCAAACCGATCTCAAACCGATCTCAAACCGATCTCAAACCGATCTCAAACCGATCTCAAACCGATCTCAAACCGATCTCAAGCCAATCTCAAACCGATTGCAAACCGTTCTCAAACCGATCTCAAACCGATCTCAAACCGATCTCAAACCGATCTCAAACCGATCTCAAACCGATCTCAAACCGATCTCAAACCGATCTCAAACCAATCTCAAGCCGATTTCAAACCGATCTCAAACCGATCCCAAACCGATCTCAAACCGATCTCAAACCGATTTCAAACCGATCTCAAACCGATCCCAAACCGATCTCAAACCGATCTCAAACCGATTTCGAACCAATCTCAAACCGATCTCAAACCGATCTCAAACCGATCTCAAACCGATCTCAAACCGATCTCAAACCGATCTCAAACCGATCTCAAACCGATCTCAAACCGATCTCAAACCGATCTCAAACCGATCTCAAACCGATTTCAAACCGATCTAAAACCAATTTCAAACCGATCTCAAATCGAACTCAAACCGATCTCAAACCGATTTGAAACCGATCTCAAACCGATCTCAAACCGATTTCAAACCGATCTCAAACCGATCTCAAACCGATCTCAAACCGATCTCAAACCGATCTCAAACCGATCTCAAACCGATCTCAAACCGATCTCAAACCGATCTCAAACCAATCTCAAACCGATTTCAAACCGATCTCAAACCGATCCCAAACCGATCTCAAACCGATCTCAAACCGATCTCAAACCGATTTCAAACCGATCTCAAACCGATCTCAAACCGATTTCAAACCGATCTCAAACCGATCTCAAACCGATCTCAAACCGATCTCAAACCGATTTCAAACCGATCTCAAACCGATCTCAAACCGATCTCAAACCGATGTCAAACCAATCTCAAACCGATTTCAAACCGATCTCAAACCGATCCCAAACCGATCTCAACCGATCTCAAACCGATCTCAAACCGATCTCAAACCGATCTCATACCGATCTCAAACCGATCTCAAACCGATCTCAAACCGATCTCAAACCGATCTCAAACCGATCTCAAACCGATCTCAAACCGATCTCAAACCGATTTCAAACCGATCTCAAACCGATTTCAAACCGATCTCAAACCGATCTCAAACCGATTTCAAACCGATCTCGAACCGATCTCAAACCGATCTCAAACCGATTTCAAACCGATCTAAAACCGATCTCAAACCGATTTCAAACCGATCTCAAACCGATCTTTAACCGATCTCAAACCGATCTCAAACCGATCTCAAACCGATCTCAAACCGATCTCAAACCAATCTCAAACCGATTTCAAACCGATCTCAAACCGATCCCAAACCGATCTCAAACCGATCTAAAACCGATCTAAAACCGATCTCAAACCGATCTCAAACCGATCTCAAACCGATCTCAAACCGATCTCAAACCGATTTCAAACCGATCTCAAACCGATCCCAAACCAATCTCAAACCGATCTCAAACCGATCTCAAACCGATTTCAAACCGATCTCAAACCGATCTCAAACCGATCTCAAACCAATCTCAAACCGATCTCAAACCGATCTCAAACCGATCTCAAACCGATCTCAAACCGATCTCAAACCAATCTCAAACCGATTTCAAGCCGATTTCAAACCGAACTCAAACCGATCCCAAACCGATCTCAAACCGATCTCAAACCGATTTCAAACCGATCTCGAACCGATCTCAAACCGATCTCAAACCGATTTCAAACCGATCTAAAACCGATCTCAAACCGACCTCAAACCGATCTCAAACCGATCTCAAACCGATCTCAAACCGATCTCAAACCGATCTCAAACCGATCTCAAACCGATTTCAAACCGATCTCAAACCGATCCCAAACCGATCTCAAACCGATCTCAAACCGATCTCAAACCGATCTCAAACCGATCTCAAACCGATCTCAAACCGATCTCAAACCGATCTCAAACCGATCTCAAGCCAATCTCAAACCGATTGCAAACCGTTCTCAAACCGATCTCAAACCGATCTCAAACCGATCTCAAACCGATCTCAAACCGATCTCAAACCGATCTCAAACCGATCTCAAACCGATCTCAAACCAATCTCAAGCCGATTTCAAACCGATCTCAAACCGATCCCAAACCGATCTCAAACCGATCTCAAACCGATTTCAAACCGATCTCAAACCGATCCCAAACCGATCTCAAACCGATCTCAAACCGATTTCGAACCAATCTCAAACCGATCTCAAACCGATCTCAAACCGATTTCAAACCGATCTCAAACCGATCTCAAACCGATCTCAAACCGATCTCAAACCGATCTCAAACCGATCTCAAACCGATCTCAAACCGATCTCAAACCGATTTCAAACCGATCTAAAACCAATTTCAAACCGATCTCAAATCGAACTCAAACCGATCTCAAACCGATTTGAAACCGATCTCAAACCGATCTCAAACCGATTTCAAACCGATCTCAAACCGATCTCAAACCGATTTCAAACCGATCTCAAACCGATCTCAAACCGATCTCAAACCGATCTCAAACCGATTTCAAACCGATCTCAAACCGATCTCAAACCGATCCCAAACAGATCTCAAACCGATTTCAAACCGATCCCAAACCGATCTCAAACCGATTTCAAACCGATCTCAAACCCATCTCAAACCGATCTCAAACCGATCTTAAACCGATCTCAAACCGATTTCAAACCGATCTCAAACCGATCTCAAAGCGATCTCAAACCGATCTCAAACCGATCTCAAACCGATTTCAAACCGATCTCAAACCGATCTCAAACCGATCTCAAACCGATCTCAAACCGATCTCAAACCGATCTCAAACCGATTTCAAACCGATTTCAAACCGATCTCAAACCGATCTCAAACCGATCTCAAACCGATCTCAAACCGATCTCAAACCGATCTCAAACCGATCTCAAACCGATCTCAAACCGATCTCAAACCGATCTCAAACCGATCTCAAACCGATCTCAAACCAATCTCAAACCGATTTCAAACCGATCTCAAACCGATCCCAAACCGATCTCAAACCGATCTCAAACCGATCTCAAACCGATTTCAAACCGATCTCAAACCGATCTCAAACCGATTTCAAACCGATCTCAAACCGATCTCAAACCGATCTCAAACCGATCTCAAACCGATTTCAAACCGATCTCAAACCGATCTCAAACCGATCTCAAACCGATGTCAAACCAATCTCAAACCGATTTCAAACCGATCTCAAACCGATCCCAAACCGATCTCAACCGATCTCAAACCGATCTCAAACCGATCTCAAACCGATCTCATACCGATCTCAAACCGATCTCAAACCGATCTCAAACCGATCTCAAACCGATCTCAAACCGATCTCAAACCGATCTCAAACCGATCTCAAACCGATCTCAAACCGATTTCAAACCGATCTCGAACCGATCTCAAACCGATCTCAAACCGATTTCAAACCGATCTAAAACCGATCTCAAACCGATCTCAAACCGACCTCAAACCGATCTCAAACCGATCTCAAACCGATCTCAAACCGATCTCAAACCGATCTCAAACCGATCTCAAACCGATTTCAAACCGATCTCAAACCGATCCCAAACCGATCTCAAACCGATCTCAAACCGATCTCAAACCGATCTCAAACCGATCTCAAACCGATCTCAAACCGATCTCAAACCGATCTCAAGCCAATCTCAAACCGATTGCAAACCGTTCTCAAACCGATCTCAAACCGATCTCAAACCGATCTCAAACCGATCTCAAACCGATCTCAAACCGATCTCAAACCGATCTCAAACCGATCTCAAACCAATCTCAAGCCGATTTCAAACCGATCTCAAACCGATCCCAAACCGATCTCAAACCGATCTCAAACCGATTTCAAACCGATCTCAAACCGATCCCAAACCGATCTCAAACCGATCTCAAACCGATTTCGAACCAATCTCAAACCGATCTCAAACCGATCTCAAACCGATTTCAAACCGATCTCAAACCGATCTCAAACCGATCTCAAACCGATCTCAAACCGATCTCAAACCGATCTCAAACCGATCTCAAACCGATTTCAAACCGATCTAAAACCAATTTCAAACCGATCTCAAATCGAACTCAAACCGATCTCAAACCGATTTGAAACCGATCTCAAACCGATCTCAAACCGATTTCAAACCGATCTCAAACCGATCTCAAACCGATTTGAAACCGATCTCAAACCGATCTCAAACCGATCTCAAACCGATCTCAAACCGATTTAAAACCGATCTCAAACCGATCTCAAACCGATCTCAAACAGATCTCAAACCGATTTCAAACCGATCCCAAACCGATCTCAAACCGATTTCAAACCGATCTCAAACCCATCTCAAACCGATCTCAAACCGATCTTAAACCGATCTCAAACCGATTTCAAACCGATCTCAAACCGATCTCAAAGCGATCTCAAACCGATCTCAAACCGATCTCAAACCGATTTCAAACCGATCTCAAACCGATCTCAAACCGATCTCAAACCGGTCTCAAACCGATCTCAAACCGATCTCAAACCGATTTCAAACCGATCTCAAACCGATCTCAAACCGATCTCAAACCGATCTCAAACCGATCTCAAACCGATCTCAAACCGATCTCAAACCGATCTCAAACCGATTTCAAATCGATCTCAAACCGATCTCAAACCGATCTCAAACCGATCTCAAACCGATTTCAAACCGATCTCAAACCGATCTCAAACCGATCTCAAACCGATTTCAAACCGATCTCAAACCGATTTCAAACCGATCTCAAACCGATCTCAAACCGATCTCAAACCGATCTCAAACCGATCTCAAACCGATCTCAAACCGATCTCAAACCGATCTCAAACCGATCTCAAACCGATCTCAAACCGATCTCAAACCGATATCAAACCGATTTCAAACCGATTTCAAACCGATTTCAAACCGATCTCAAACCGATCTCAAACCGATCTCAAACCGATCTCAAACCGATTTCAAACCGATCTCAAACCGATCTCAAACCGATCTCAAACCGATCTCAAACCGATCTCAAACCGATTTCAAACCGATCTCAAACCGATCTCAAACCGATCTTAAACCGATCTCAAACCGATCTCAAACCGATTTCAAACCAATTTCAAACCGATTTCAAACCGATCTCAAACCGATCTCAAACCGATCTCAAACCGATCTCAAACCGATCTCAAACCGATCTCAAACCGATCTCAAACCGATCTCAAACCGATCTCAAACCGATTTCAAACCGATCTCAAACCGATTTCAAACCGATCTCAAACCGATTTCAAACCGATCTCAAACCGATTTCAAACCGATCTCAAACCGATCTCAAACCGATCTCAAACCGATTGCAAACCGATTTCAAACCGATTTCAAACCGATTTCAAACCGATCTCAAACCGATCTCAAAACGATCTCAAACCGATCTCAATCCAATCTCAAACCGATCTCAAACCGATCTCAAAACGATCTCAAACCGATCTCAAACCGATCTCAAACCAATCTCAAACCGATTTCAAACCGATCTCAAACCGATTTCAAACCGATCTCAAACCGATCTCAAACCGATCTCAAACCAATCTCAAACCGATCTCAAACCGATCTCAAACCGATTTCAAACCGATCTCAAACCGATCTCAAACCGATCTCAAACCGATCTCAAACCGATTTCAAACCGATTTCAAACCAATCTCAAAACAATCTCAAACCGATCTCAAACCGATCTCAAACCGATCTCAAACCGATTTCAAACCGATCTCAAACCGATCTCAAACCGATTTCAAACCGATCTCAAACCGATCTCAAACCGATCTCAAACCGATCTCAAACCGATCTCAAACCGATCTCAAACCGATCTCAAACCGATTTCAAACCGATCTCAAACCGATCTCAAACCGATCTCAAACCGATTTCAAACCGATTTCAAACCGATTTCAAACCGATTTCAAACCGATCTCAAACCGATTTCAAACCGATCTCAAACCGATCTCAAACCAATCTCAAACCGATCTCAAACCGATCTCAAACCGATCTCAAACCGATTTCAAACCGATCTCAAACCGATCTCAAACCGATCTCAAACCGATCTCAAACCGATCCCAAACCGATTTCAAACCGATCTCAAACCGATCTCAAACCGATCTTAAACCGATCTCAAACCGATCTCAAACCGATTTCAAACCGATCTCAAACCGATTTCAAACCGATCTCAAACCGATCTCAAACCGATCTCAAACCGATCTCAAACCGATCTCAAACCGATCTCAAACCGATCTCAAACCGATCTCAAACCGATCTCAAACCGATCTCAAACCGATTTCAAACCGATCTCAAACCGATTTCAAACCGATTTCAAACCAATCTCAAACCGATCTCAAACCGATCTCAAACCGATCTTAAACCGATCTCAAACCGATCTCAAACCGATTTCAAACCGATCTCAAACCGATTTCAAACCGATCTCAAACCGATCTCAAACCGATTTCAAACCGATCTCAAACCGATCTCAAACCGATCTCAAACCGATCTCAAACCGATCTCAAACCGATCTCAAACCGATCTCAAACCGATTTCAAACCGATCTCAAACCGATTTCAAACCGATCTCAAACCGATCTCAAACCAATCTCAAACCGATTGCAAACCGATTTCAAACCGATTTCAAACCGATCTCAAACCGATCTCAAACCGATCTCAAACCGATTGCAAACCGATTTCAAACCGATTTCAAACCGATCTCAAACCGATCTCAAACCGATCTCAAACCGATTGCAAACCGATTTCAAACCGATTTCAAACCGATTTCAAACCGATCTCAAACCGATCTCAAAACGATCTCAAACCGATCTCAATCCAATCTCAAACCGATCTAAAACCGATCTCAAACCGATTTCAAACCGATCTCAAACCGATTTCAAACCGATCTCAAACCGATCTCAAACCGATCTCAAACCGATTTCAAACCGATCTCAAACCGATCTCAAACCGATTTCAAACCGATCTCAAACCGATTTCAAACCGATCTCAAACCGATCTCAAACCGATCTCAAACCGATCTCAAACCGATTTCAAACCGATCTCAAACCGATCTCAAACCGATCTCAAACCAATCTCAAACCGATCTCAAACCGATCTCAAACCGATCTCAAACCGATCTCAAACCGATCTCAAACCGATCTCAAACCAATCTCAAACCGATTTCAAACCAATTTCAAACCGAACTCAAACCGATCCCAAACCGATCTCAAACCGATCTCAAACCGATTTCAAACCGATCTCGAACCGATCTCAAACCGATCTCAAACCGATTTCAAACCGATCTAAAACCGATCTCAAACCGATCTCAAACCGACCTCAAACCGATCTCAAACCGATCTCAAACCGATCTCAAACCGATCTCAAACCGATCTCAAACCGATCTCAAACCGATTTCAAACCGATCTCAAACCGATCCCAAACCGATCTCAAACCGATCTCAAACCGATCTCAAACCGATCTCAAACCGATCTCAAACCGATCTCAAACCGATCTCAAACCGATCTCAAACCGATCTCAAACCGATCTCAAGCCGATCTCAAGCCAATCTCAAACCGATTGCAAACCGTTCTCAAACCGATCTCAAACCAATCTCAAACCGATCTCAAACCGATCTCAAACCGATCTCAGACCGATCTCAAACCGATCTCAAACCGATCTCAAACCAATCTCAAGCCGATTTCAAACCGATCTCAAACCGATCCCAAACCGATCTCAAACCGATCTCAAACCGATTTCAAACCGATCTCAAACCGATCCCAAACCGATCTCAAACCGATCTCAAACCGACTTCGAACCAATCTCAAACCGATCTCAAACCGATCTCAAACCGATTTCAAACCGATCTCAAACCGATCTCAAACCGATCTCAAACCGATCTCAAACCGATCTCAAACCGATCTCAAACCGATCTCAAACCGATCTCAAACCGATTTCAAACCGATCTAAAACCAATTTCAAACCGATCTCAAACCGAACTCAAACCGATCTCAAACCGATTTGAAACCGATCTCAAACCGATCTCAAACCGATTTCAAACCGATCTCAAACCGATCTCAAACCGATTTCAAACCGATCTCAAACCGATCTCAAACCGATCTCAAACCGATCTCAAACCGATTTCAAACCGATCTCAAACCGATCTCAAACCGGTCTCAAACCGATCTCAAACGGATCTCAAACCGATCTCAAACCGATTTCAAACCGATCTCAAACCGATCTCAAACCGATCTCAAACCGATCTCAAACCGATCTCAAACCGATCTCAAACCGATCTCAAACCGATTTCAAATCGATCTCAAACCGATCTCAAACCGATCTCAAACCGATCTCAAACCGATCTCAAACCGATCTCAAACCGATCTCAAACCGATCTCAAACCGATCTCAAACCGATCTGAAACCGATCTCAAACCGATTTCAAACCGATCTCAAACCGATCTCAAAACTATCTCAAACCGATCTCAAACCGATTTCAAACCGTTCTCAAACTGATCTCAAACCGATTTCAAACCGATCTCAAACCGATCACAAACCGATCTCAAACCGATCTCAAACCGATCTCAAACCGATCTCAAACCGATCTCAAACCGATCTCAAACCGATTTCAAACCGATCTCAAACCGATCTCAAACCGGTTTCAAACTGATCTCAAACCGACTTCAAACCGATTTCAAACCGATCTCAAACCGATTTCAAACCGATCTCAAACCGATCTCAAACCGATCTCAAACCGATCTCAAACCGATTTCAAACCGATCTCAAACCGATCTCAAACCGATCTCAAACCAATCTCAAACCGATCTCAAACCGATCTCAAACCGATCTCAAACCGATCTCAAACCGATCTCAAACCGATCTCAAACCAATCTCAAACCGATTTCAAACCGATTTCAAACCGAACTCAAACCGATCCCAAACCGATCTCAAACCGATCTCAAACCGATTTCAAACCGATCTCAAACCGATCTCAATCCAATCTCAAACCGATCTCAAACCGATCTCAAAACGATCTCAAACCGATCTCAAACCGATCTCAAACCAATCTCAAACCGATTTCAAACCGATCTCAAACCGATTTCAAACCGATCTCAAACCGATCTCAAACCGATCTCAAACCGATCTCAAACCGATCTCAAACCGATCTCAAACCGATCTCAAACCGATCTCAAACCGATTTCAAACCGATCTCAAACCGATCTCAAACCGATCTCAAACCGAACTCAAACCGATCTCAAACCGATCTCAAACCGATTTCAAACCGATCTCAAACCGATCTCAAACCGATTTCAAACCGATCTCAAACCGATCTCAAACCGATCTCAAACCGATCTCAAACCGATTTCAAACCGATCTCAAACCGATTTCAAACCGATTTCAAACCAATCTCAAACCGATCTCAAACCGATCTCAAACCGATCCCAAACCGATCTCAAACCGATCTCAAACCAATCTCAAACCGATCTCAGACCAATCTCAAACCTATTTCAAACCGATCTCAAACCGATCTCAAACCGATCTCAAACCGATCTCAAACCGATCTCAAACCGATTTCAAACCGATCTCAAACCGATCTCAAACCGATCTCAAACCGATTTCAAACCGATCACAAACCGATCTCAAACCGATCTCAAACCGATCTCAACCCGATTTCAAACCGATCTCAAACCGATTTCAAACAGATTTCAAACCGATCTCAAACCGAACTCAAACCGATCTCAAACCGATCTCAAACCGATCTCAAACCGATCTCAAACCAATCTCAAACCGATCTCAAACCGATCTCAAACCGATCTCAAACCGATCTCAAACCGATTTCAAACCGATCTCAAACCGATCTCAAACCGATCTCAAACCGATCTCAAACCGATCTCAAACCGATCTCAAACCGTTTTCAAACCGATCTAAAACCGATCTCAAACCAATCTCAAACCGAACCCAATCCGATCTCAACCCGATCTCAAACAAATTTCAAACCGATCTCAAACCGATTTTAAACCGATTTCAAACCGATTTCAAACCGAACTCAAACCGATCTCAAACCGATCTCAAACCGATCTCAAACCGATCTAAAACCGATCTCAAACCGATCTCAAACCGATCTCAAACCGATCTCAAACCGATCTCAAACCGATCTCAAACCGATCTCAAACCGATCTCAAACCGATCTCAAACCGAACTCAAACCGATCTCAAACCGATTTCAAACCGATCTCAAACCGGTTTCAAACTGATCTCAAACCGACTTCAAACCGATTTCAAACCGATCTCAAACCGATCTCAAACCGATTTCAAACCGATCTCAAACCGATTTCAAACCGATTTCAAACCGATCTCAAACCGATCTCAAACCGATTTCAAACCAATCTCAAACCGATATCAAACCGATCTCAAACCGATCTCAAACCGATCTCAAACCGATTTTAAACCGATCTCAAACCGATTTAAACCGATCTCAAACCGATTTCAAACCGATCTCAAACCGATTTCAAACCGATCTCAAAACGATCTCAAACCGATCTCAAACCGATCTCAAACCGATCTCAAACCGATTTCAAACCGATCTCAAACCGATCTCAAACCGATCTCAAACCGATCTCAAACCGATTTCAAACCGATCTCAAACCGGTCTCAAACCGATCTCAAACGGATCTCAAACCGATCTCAAACCGATTTCAAACCGATCTCAAACCGATCTCAAACCGATCTCAAACCGATCTCAAACCGATCTCAAACCGATCTCAAACCGATCTCAAACCGATCTCAAACCGATTTCAAACCGATCTCAAACCGATCTGAAACCGATCTCAAACCGATTTCAAACCGATCTCAAACCGATCTCAAAACTATCTCAAACCGATCTCAAACCGATTTCAAACCGTTCTCAAACTGATCTCAAACCGATTTCAAACCGATCTCAAACCGATCTCAAACCGATCTCAAACCGATCTCAAACCGATCTCAAACCGAACTCAAACCGATCTCAAACCGATTTCAAACCGATCTCAAACCGATCTCAAACCGGTTTCAAACTGATCTCAAACCGACTTCAAACCGATTTCAAACCGATCTCAAACCGATCTCAAACCGATTTCAAACCGATCTCAAACCGATTTCAAACCGATTTCAAACCGATCTCAAACCGATCTCAAACCGATTTCAAACCAATCTCAAACCGATATCAAACCGATCTCAAACCGATCTCAAACCGATTTCAAACCGATCTCAAACCGATTTCAAACAGATTTCAAACCGATCTCAAACCGAACTCAAACCGATCTCAAACCGATCTCAAACCGATCTCAAACCGATCTCAAACCGATCTCAAACCGATCTCAAACCGATCTCAAACCGATTTCAAACCGATCTCAAACCGATCTCAAACCGATCTCAAACCGATCTCAAACCGATCTCAAACCGATTTCAAACCGATCTCAAACCGATTTCAAACCGATTTCAAACCAATCTCAAACCCATCTCAAACCGATCTCAAACCGATCTCAAACTGATTTCAAACCGATCTCAAACCGATCTCAAACCAATCTCAAACCGATCTCAAACCGATCTCAAACCGATTTCAAACCGATCTCAAACCGATCTCAAACCGATTTCAAACCGATCTCAAACCGATCTCAAACCGATCTCAAACCGATCTCAAACCGATTTCAAACCGATCTCAAACCGATTTCAAACCGATCTCAAACCGATCTCAAACCGATCTCAAACTGATTTCAAACCGATCTCAAACCGATCTCAAACTGATCTCAAACCGATCTCAAACCGATCTCAAACCGATTTCAAACCGATCTCAAACCGATTTCAAACCGATCTCAAACCGATTTCAAACCGATCTCAAACCGATTTCAAACCGATCTCAAAACGATCTCAAACCGATCTCAAACCGATCTCAAACCGATCTCAAACCGATTTCAAACCGATCTCAAACCGATCTCAAACCGATCTCAAACCGATCTCAAACCGATTTCAAACCGATCTCAAACCGGTCTCAAACCGATCTCAAACGGATCTCAAACCGATCTCAAACCGATTTCAAACCGATCTCAAACCGATCTCAAACCGATCTCAAACCGATCTCAAACCGATCTCAAACCGATCTCAAACCGATCTCAAACCGATCTCAAACCGATTTCAAACCGATCTCAAACCGATCTGAAACCGATCTCAAACCGATTTCAAACCGATCTCAAACCGATCTCAAAACTATCTCAAACCGATCTCAAACCGATTTCAAACCGTTCTCAAACTGATCTCAAACCGATTTCAAACCGATCTCAAACCGATCTCAAACCGATCTCAAACCGATCTCAAACCGATCTCAAACCGAACTCAAACCGATCTCAAACCGATTTCAAACCGATCTCAAACCGATCTCAAACCGGTTTCAAACTGATCTCAAACCGACTTCAAACCGATTTCAAACCGATCTCAAACCGATCTCAAACCGATTTCAAACCGATCTCAAACCGATTTCAAACCGATTTCAAACCGATCTCAAACCGATCTCAAACCAATTTCAAACCAATCTCAAACCGATATCAAACCGATCTCAAACCGATCTCAAACCGATTTCAAACCGATCTCAAACCGATTTCAAACAGATTTCAAACCGATCTCAAACCGAACTCAAACCGATCTCAAACCGATCTCAAACCGATCTCAAACCGATCTCAAACCGATTTTAAACCGATCTCAAACCGATCTCAAACCGATTTCAAACCGATCTCAAACCGATCTCAAACCGATCTCAAACCGATCTCAAACTGATCTCAAACCGATTTCAAACCGATCTCAAACCGATTTCAAACCGATTTCAAACCAATCTCAAACCCATCTCAAACCGAACTCAAACCGATCTCAAACTGATTTCAAACCGATCTCAAACCGATCTCAAACCAATCTCAAACCGATCTCAAACCGATCTCAAACCGATTTCAAACCGATCTCAAACCGATCTCAAACCGATTTCAAACCGATCTCAAACCGATCTCAAACCGATCTCAAACCGATCTTAAACCGATTTCAAACCGATCTCAAACCGATTTCAAACCGATCTCAAACCGATCTCAAACCGATCTCAAACCGATCTCAAACTGATCTCAAACCGATTTCAAACCGATCTCAAACCGATCTCAAACCGATCTCAAACCGATTTCAAACCGATCTCAAACCGGTCTCAAACCGATCTCAAACGGATCTCAAACCGATCTCAAACCGATTTCAAACCGATCTCAAACCGATCTCAAACCGATCTCAAACCGATCTCAAACCGATCTCAAAACGATCTCAAACCGATCTCAAACCGATTTCAAACCGATCTCAAACCGATCTCAAACCGATCTCAAACCGATCTCAAACCGATTTCAAACCGATCTCAAACCGATTTCAAACCGATCGCAAACCGATCTCAAACCGATCTCAAACCGATCTCAAACCGATCTCAAACCGATCTCAAACCGATTTCAAACCGATTTCAAACCGATCTCAAACCGATCTCAAACTAATCTCAAACCGATCTCAAACCAATTTCAAACCGATTTCAAACCGATCTCAAACCGATCTCAAACCGATCTCAAACCGATCTCAAACCGATCTCAAACCGATTTCAAACCGATCTCAAACCGATCTCAAACCAATCTCAAACCGATCTCAAACCGATCTCAAACCGATTTCAAACCGATCTCAAACCGATTTCAAACCGATCTCAAACCGATCTCAAACCGATCTCTAACCGATCTTAAACCGATCTCAAACCGATCTCAAACCGATCTCAGACCGATCGCAAACCGATCTCAAACCGATCTCAAACTGATCTCAAACCGACTTTAAACCGATTTCAAACCGATCTCAAACCGATCTCAAACCGATTTCAAACCGATCTCAAACCGATTTCAAACCGATTTCAAACCGATCTCAAACCGATCTCAAACCGATTTCAAGCCGATCTCAAACCGATTTCAAACCGATTTCAAACCGATCTCAAACCGATCTCAAACCGATCTCAAACCGATTTCAAACCGATCTCAAACCGATCTCAAACCGATCTCAAACCAATCTCAAACCGATCTCAAACCGATTTCAAACCGATCTCAAACCGATTTCAAACCGATCTCAAACCGATTTCAAACAGATTTCAAACCGATCTCAAACCGAACTCAAACCGATCTCAAACCGATCTCAAACCGATCTCAAACCGATCTCAAACCGATCTCAAACCGATTTTAAACCGATCTCAAACCGATCTCAAACCGATTTCAAACCGATCTCAAACCGATCTCAAACTGATCTCAAACCGATCTCAAACCGATCTCAAACCGATTTCAAACCGATCTCAAACCGATTTCAAACCGATTTCAAACCAATCTCAAACCGATCTCAAACCGATCTCAAACCGATCTCAAACTGATTTCAAACCGATCTCAAACCGATCTCAAACCGATCTCAAACCGATCTCAAACCGATATCAAACCGATCTCAAACCGATCTCAAACCGATCTCAAACCGATCTCAAACCGATCTCAAACCGATCTCAAACCGATTTCAAACCGATCTCAAACCGATCTCAAACCGATTTCAAACCGATCTCAAACCGATCTCAAACCGATCTCAAACCGATCTCAAACCGATTTCAAACCGATCTCAAACCGATTTCAAACCGATCTCAAACCGATCTCAAACCGATCTCAAACCGATCTCAAACCGATCTCAAACCGATTTCAAACCGATCTCAAACCGATCTCAAACCGATCTCAAACCGGTCTCAAACCGATTTCAAACCGATCTCAAACCGGTCTCAAACCGATCTCAAACGGATCTCAAACCGATCTCAAACCGATTTCAAACCGATCTCAAACCGATTTAAACCGATCTCAAACCGATCTCAAACCGATCTCAAACCGATCTTAAACCGATCTCAAACCGATTTCAAACCGATCTCAAACCGATCTCAAACCGATCTCAAACCGATCTCAAACCGATTTCAAACCGATCTCAAACCGATTTCAAACCGATCGCAAACCGATCTCAAACCGATCTCAAACCGATCTCAAACCGATCTCAAACCGATCTCAAACCGATTTCAAACCGATTTCAAATCGATCTCAAACCGATCTCAAACTAATCTCAAACCGATCTCAAACCAATCTCAAACCGATTTCAAACCGATCTCAAACCGATCTCAAACCGATCTCAAACCGATCTCAAACCGATCTCAAACCGATTTCAAACCGATCTCAAACCGATCTCAAACCAATCTCAAACCGATCTCAAACCGATCTCAAACCGATTTCAAACCGATCTCAAACCGATTTCAAACCGATCTCAAACCGATCTCAAACCGATCTCTAACCGATCTCAAACCGATCTCAAACCGATCTCAGACCGATCACAAACCGATCTCAAACCGATCTCAAACTGATCTCAAACCGACTTTAAACCGATTTCAAACCGATCTCAAACCGATCTCAAACCGATTTCAAACCGATCTCAAACCGATTTCAAACCGATTTCAAACCGATCTCAAACCGATCTCAAACCGATTTCAAGCCGATCTCAAACCGATTTCAAACCGATTTCAAACCGATCTCAAACCGATCTCAAACCGATCTCAAACCGATCTCAAACCGATTTCAAACCGATCTCAAACCGATCTCAAACCGATCTCAAACCGATCTCAAACCGATCTCAAACCGATTTCAAACCGATCTCAAACCGATTTCAAACCGATCTCAAACCGATTTCAAACAGATTTCAAACCGATCTCAAACCGAACTCAAACCGATCTCAAACCGATCTCAAACCGATCTCAAACCGATCTCAAACCGATCTCAAACCGATTTTAAACCGATCTCAAACCGATCTCAAACCGATTTCAAACCGATCTCAAACCGATCTCAAACTGATCTCAAACCGATCTCAAACCGATCTCAAACCGATTTCAAACCGATCTCAAACCGATTTCAAACCGATTTCAAACCAATCTCAAACCGATCTCAAACCGATCTCAAACCGATCTCAAACTGATTTCAAACCGATCTCAAACCGATCTCAAACCAATCTCAAACCGATCTCAAACCGATCTCAAACCGATTTCAAACCGATCTCAAACCGATCTCAAACCGATCTCAAACCGATCTCAAACCGATCTCAAACCGATCTCAAACCGATTTCAAACCGATCTCAAACCGATCTCAAACCGATTTCAAACCGATCTCAAACCGATCTCAAACCGATCTCAAACCGATCTCAAACCGATTTCAAACCGATCTCAAACCGATTTCAAACCGATCTCAAACCGATCTCAAACCGATCTCAAACCGATCTCAAACCGATCTCAAACCGATTTCAAACCGATCTCAAACCGATCTCAACCCGATCTCAAACCGATCTCAAACCGATTTCAAACCGATCTCAAACCGGTCTCAAACCGATCTCAAACGGATCTCAAACCGATCTCAAACCGATTTCAAACCGATCTCAAACCGATCTCAAACCGATCTCAAACCGATCTCAAACCGATCTCAAACCGATTTCAAACCGATCTCAAACCGATTTCAAACAGATTTCAAACCGATCTCAAACCGATCTCAAACCGATTTCAAACCGATCTCAAACCGATTTCAAACCGATCGCAAACCGATCTCAAACCGATCTCAAACCGATCTCAAACCGATCTCAAACCGATCTCAAACCGATCTCAAACCGATCTCAAACCGATTTCAAACCGATCTCAAACCGATTTCAAACAGATCTCAAACCGATCTCAAACCGAACTCAAACCGATCTCAAAAAGATCTCAAACCGATCTCAATCCGATCTCAAACCGATTTCAAACCGATCTCAAACCGATCTCAAACCAATTTCAAACCGATCTCAAACCGATTTCAAACCGATTTCAAACCGATCTCAAACCGATCTCAAACCGATCTCAAACCGATTTCAAACCGATCTCAAACCGATCTCAAACCGATCTCAAACCGATTTCAAACCGATCTCAAACCGATCTCAAACTGATCTCAAACCGATCTCAAACCGATCTCAAACCGATTTCAAACCGATCTCAAACCGATTTCAAACCGATTTCAAACCAATCTCAAACCGATCTCAAATCGATCTCAAACCGATCTCAAACCGATTTCAAACCGATCTCAAACCGATCTCAAACCGATTTCAAACCGATCTCAAACCGATCTCAAACCGATCTCTAACCGATCTCAAACCGATCTCAAACCGATTTCAAACCGATCTCAGACCGATCGCAAACCGATCTCAAACCGATCTCAAACTGATCTCAAACCGACTTTAAACCGATTTCAAACCGATCTCAAACCGATCTCAAACCGATTTCAAACCGATCTCAAACCGATTTCAAACCGATTTCAAACCGATCTCAAACCGATCTCAAACCGATTTCAAGCCGATCTCAAACCGATCTCAAACCGATCTCAAACCGATTTCAAACCGATCTCAAACCGATCTCAAACCGTTCTCAAACCGATCTCAAACCGATCTCAAACCGATTTCAAACCGATCTCAAACCGATTTCAAACCGATCTCAAACCGATTTCAAACCGATCTCAAACCGATCTCAAACCGATTTCAAACCGATCTCAAACCGATCTCAAACCGATCTCTAACCGATCTCAAACCGATCTCAAACCGATCTCAAACCGATCTCAGACCGATCGCAAACCGATCTAAAACCGATCTCAAACCGATCTCAAACCGACCTCAAACCGATCTCAAACCGATCTCAAACCGATCTCAAACCGATCTCAAACCGATCTCAAACCGATCTCAAACCGATTTCAAACCGATCTCAAACCGATCCCAAACCGATCTCAAACCGATATCAAAACCGATCTCAAACCGATCTCAAACCGATCTCAAACCGATCTCAAACCGATCCCAAACCGATCTCAAGCCGATCTCAAGCCAATCTCAAACCGATTGCAAACCGTTCTCAAACCGATCTCAAACCGATCTCAAACCGATCTCAAACCGATTTGAAACCGATCTCAAACCGATCTCAAACCGATCTCAAACCGATCTCAAACCAATCTCAAGCCGATTTCAAACCGATCTCAAACCGATCCCAAACCGATCTCAAACCGATCTCAAACCGATTTCAAACCGATCTCAAACCGATTTCAAACCGATTTCAAACCAATCTCAAACCGATCTCAAATCGATCTCAAACCGATCTCAAACCGATTTCAAACCGATCTCAAACCGATTTCAAACCGATCTCAAACCGATCTCAAACCGATCTCAAACCGATCTCAAACCGATCTCAAACCGATCTCAAACCGATCTCAAACCGATCTCAAACCGATTTCAAACCGATCTAAAACCAATTTCAAACCGATCTCAAACCGAACTCAAACCGATCTCAAACCGATTTGAAACCGATCTCAAACCGATCTCAAACCGATTTCAAACCGATCTCAAACCGATCTCAAACCGATTTCAAACCGATCTCAAACCGATCTCAAACCGATCTCAAACCGATCTCAAACCGATTTCAAACCGATCTCAAACCGATCTCAAACCGATCTCAAACAGATCTCAAACCGATTTCAAACCGATCCCAAACCGATCTCAAACCGATTTCAAACCGATCTCAAACCCATCTCAAACCGATCTCAAACCGATCTTAAACCGATCTCAAACCGATTTCAAACCGATCTCAAACCGATCTCAAAGCGATCTCAAACCGATCTCAAACCGATCTCAAACCGATCTCAAACCGATCTCAAACCGATCTCAAACCGATCTCAAACCGATCTCAAACCGATCTCAAACCGATTTCAAACCGATCTCAAACCGATCTCAAACCGATCTCAAACCGATCTCAAACCGATCTCAAACCGATCTCAAACCGATCTCAAACCGATCTCAAACCGATCTCAAACCGATCTCAAACCGATCTCAAACCGATTTCAAACCGATCTCAAACCGATCTCAAACCGATCTCAAACCGAACTCAAACCGATCTCAAACCGATCTCAAACCGATTTCAAACCGATCTCAAACCGATCTCAAACCGATTTCAAACCGATCTCAAACCGATCTCAAACCGATCTCAAACCGATCTCAAACCGATCTCAAACCGATTTCAAACCGATCTCAAACCGATTTCAAACCGATCTCAAACCGATTTCAAACCGATCTCAAACCGATTTCAAACCGATCTCAAACCGATCTCAAACCGATCTCAAACCGATTGCAAACCGATTTCAAACCGATTTCAAACCGATTTCAAACCGATCTCAAACCGATCTCAAAACGATCTCAAACCGATCTCAATCCAATCTCAAACCGATCTCAAACCGATCTCAAAACGATCTCAAACCGATCTCAAACCGATCTCAAACCAATCTCAAACCGATTTCAAACCGATCTCAAACCGATTTCAAACCGATCTCAAACCGATCTCAAACCGATCTCAAACCGATCTCAAACCGATCTCAAACCGATCTCAAACCGATCTCAAACCGATTTCAAACCGATCTCAAACCGATCTCAAACCGATCTCAAACCGATCTCAAACCGATTTCAAACCGATTTCAAACCAATCTCAAAACAATCTCAAACCGATCTCAAACCGATCTCAAACCGATCTCAAACCGATTTCAAACCGATCTCAAACCGATCTCAAACCGATTTCAAACCGATCTCAAACCGATCTCAAACCGATCTCAAACCGATCTCAAACCGATCTCAAACCGATCTCAAACCGATCTCAAACCGATCTCAAACCGATCTCAAACCGATCTCAAACCGATCTCAAACCGATTTCAAACCGATTTCAAACCGATTTCAAACCGATTTCAAACCGATCTCAAACCGATTTCAAACCGATCTCAAACCGATCTCAAACCGATCTCAAACCGATCTCAAACCGATCTCAAACCGATCTCAAACCGATTTCAAACCGATCTCAAACCGATCTCAAACCGATCTCAAACCGATTTCAAACCGATTTCAAACCAATCTCAAAACAATCTCAAACCGATCTCAAACCGATCTCAAACCGATCTCAAACCGATTTCAAACCGATCTCAAACCGATCTCAAACCGATTTCAAACCGATCTCAAACCGATCTCAAACCGATCTCAAACCGATCTCAAACCGATCTCAAACCGATCTCAAACCGATCTCAAACCGATTTCAAACCGATCTCAAACCGATCTCAAACCGATTTCAAACCGATCTCAAACCGATCTCAAACCGATCTCAAACCGATCTCAAACCGATCTCAAACCGATCTCAAACCGATCTCAAACCGATTTCAAACCGATCTCAAACCGATCTCAAACCGATTTCAAACCGATCTCAAACCGATCTCAAACCGATCTCAAACCGATCTCAAACCGATTTCAAACCGATCTCAAACCGATCTCAAACCGATTTCAAACCGATCTCAAACCGATCTCAAACCGATCTCAAACCGATCTCAAACCGATTTCAAACCGATCTCAAACCGATCTCAAACCGATTTCAAACCGATCTCAAACCGATTTCAAACCGATCTCAAACCGATCTCAAACCGATTTCAAACCGATTTCAAACCAATCTCAAAACAATCTCAAACCGATCTCAAACCGATCTCAAACCGATCTCAAACCGATTTCAAACCGATCTCAAACCGATCTCAAACCGATTTCAAACCGATCTCAAACCGATCTCAAACCGATCTCAAACCGATCTCAAACCGATTTCAAACCGATCTCAAACCGATCTCAAACCGATTTCAAACCGATCTCAAACCGATCTCAAACCGATTTCAAACCGATCTCAAACCGATTTCAAACCGATCTCAAACCGATCTCAAACCGATCTCAAACCGATCTCAAACCGATCTCAAACCGATCTCAAACCGATTTCAAACCGATCTCAAACCGATCTCAAACCGATCTCAAACCGATTTCAAACCGATTTCAAACCAATCTCAAAACAATCTCAAACCGATCTCAAACCGATCTCAAACCGATCTCAAACCGATTTCAAACCGATCTCAAACCGATCTCAAAGCGATCTCAAACCGATCTCAAACCGATCTCAAACCGATCTCAAACCGATCTCAAACCGATCTCAAACCGATCTCAAACCGATCTCAAACCGATTTCAAACCGATTTCAAACCGATTTCAAACCGATCTCAAACCGATTTCAAACCGATCTCAAACCGATCTCAAACCGATCTCAAACCGATCTCAAACCGATCTCAAACCGATTTCAAACCGATCTCAAACCGATTTCAAACCGATCTCAAACCGATTTCAAACCGATCTCAAACCGATTTCAAACCGATCTCAAACCGATCTCAAACCGATCTCAAACCGATTGCAAACCGATTTCAAACCGATTTCAAACCGATTTCAAACCGATCTCAAACCGATCTCAAAACGATCTCAAACCGATCTCAATCCAATCTCAAACCGATCTCAAACCGATCTCAAAACGATCTCAAACCGATCTCAAACCGATCTCAAACCAATCTCAAACCGATTTCAAACCGATCTCAAACCGATTTCAAACCGATCTCAAACCGATCTCAAACCGATCTCAAACCGATCTCAAACCGATCTCAAACCGATCTCAAACCGATCTCAAACCGATTTCAAACCGATCTCAAACCGATCTCAAACCGATCTCAAACCGATCTCAAACCGATCTCAAACCGATTTCAAACCGATTTCAAACCAATCTCAAAACAATCTCAAACCGATCTCAAACCGATCTCAAACCGATCTCAAACCGATTTCAAACCGATCTCAAACCGATCTCAAAGCGATCTCAAACCGATCTCAAACCGATCTCAAACCGATCTCAAACCGATCTCAAACCGATCTCAAACCGATCTCAAACCGATCTCAAACCGATTTCAAACCGATTTCAAACCGATTTCAAACCGATCTCAAACCGATTTCAAACCGATCTCAAACCGATCTCAAACCGATCTCAAACCGATCTCAAACCGATCTCAAACCGATTTCAAACCGATCTCAAACCGATTTCAAACCGATCTCAAACCGATTTCAAACCGATCTCAAACCGATTTCAAACCGATCTCAAACCGATCTCAAACCGATCTCAAACCGATTGCAAACCGATTTCAAACCGATTTCAAACCGATTTCAAACCGATCTCAAACCGATCTCAAAACGATCTCAAACCGATCTCAATCCAATCTCAAACCGATCTCAAACCGATCTCAAAACGATCTCAAACCGATCTCAAACCGATCTCAAACCAATCTCAAACCGATTTCAAACCGATCTCAAACCGATTTCAAACCGATCTCAAACCGATCTCAAACCGATCTCAAACCGATCTCAAACCGATCTCAAACCGATCTCAAACCGATCTCAAACCGATTTCAAACCGATCTCAAACCGATCTCAAACCGATCTCAAACCGATCTCAAACCGATTTCAAACCGATTTCAAACCAATCTCAAAACAATCTCAAACCGATCTCAAACCGATCTCAAACCGATCTCAAACCGATTTCAAACCGATCTCAAACCGATCTCAAACCGATTTCAAACCGATCTCAAACCGATCTCAAACCGATCTCAAACCGATCTCAAACCGATCTCAAACCGATCTCAAACCGATCTCAAACCGATCTCAAACCGATCTCAAACCGATCTCAAACCGATCTCAAACCGATCTCAAACCGATTTCAAACCGATTTCAAACCGATTTCAAACCGATTTCAAACCGATCTCAAACCGATTTCAAACCGATCTCAAACCGATCTCAAACCGATCTCAAACCGATCTCAAACCGATCTCAAACCGATCTCAAACCGATTTCAAACCGATCTCAAACCGATCTCAAACCGATCTCAAACCGATTTCAAACCGATTTCAAACCAATCTCAAAACAATCTCAAACCGATCTCAAACCGATCTCAAACCGATCTCAAACCGATTTCAAACCGATCTCAAACCGATCTCAAACCGATTTCAAACCGATCTCAAACCGATCTCAAACCGATCTCAAACCGATCTCAAACCGATCTCAAACCGATCTCAAACCGATCTCAAACCGATCTCAAACTGATCTCAAACCGATTTCAAACCGATCTCAAACCGATTTCAAACCGATCTCAAACCGATTTCAAACCGATTTCAAACCGATTTCAAACCGATCTCAAACCGATCTCAAACCAATCTCAAACCGATTGCAAACCGATTTCAAACCGATTTCAAACCGATCTCAAACCGATCTCAAACCGATCTCAAACCGATTGCAAACCGATTTCAAACCGATTTCAAACCGATCTCAAACCGATCTCAAACCGATCTCAAACCGATCTCAAACCGATTGCAAACCGATTTCAAACCGATTTCAAACCGATTTCAAACCGATCTCAAACCGATCTCAAACCGATCTCAAACCGATTTCAAACCGATCTCAAACCGATCTCAAACCGATCTCAAACCGATCTCAAACCGATCTCAAACCGATCTCAAACCGATCTCAAACCGATCTCAAACCGATCTCAAACCGATTTCAAACCGATTTCAAACCGATTTCAAACCGATTTCAAACCGATCTCAAACCGATTTCAAACCGATCTCAAACCGATCTCAAACCGATCTCAAACCGATCTCAAACCGATCTCAAACCGATCTCAAACCGATTTCAAACCGATCTCAAACCGATCTCAAACCGATCTCAAACCGATTTCAAACCGATTTCAAACCAATCTCAAAACAATCTCAAACCGATCTCAAACCGATCTCAAACCGATCTCAAACCGATTTCAAACCGATCTCAAACCGATCTCAAACCGATTTCAAACCGATCTCAAACCGATCTCAAACCGATCTCAAACCGATCTCAAACCGATCTCAAACCGATCTCAAACCGATCTCAAACCGATCTCAAACTGATCTCAAACCGATTTCAAACCGATCACAAACCGATTTCAAACCGATCTCAAACCGATTTCAAACCGATTTCAAACCGATTTCAAACCGATCTCAAACCGATCTCAAACCAATCTCAAACCGATTGCAAACCGATTTCAAACCGATTTCAAACCGATCTCAAACCGATCTCAAACCGATCTCAAACCGATTGCAAACCGATTTCAAACCGATTTCAAACCGATCTCAAACCGATCTCAAACCGATCTCAAACCGATTGCAAACCGATTTCAAACCGATTTCAAACCGATTTCAAACCGATCTCAAACCGATCTCAAAACGATCTCAAACCGATCTCAATCCAATCTCAAACCGATCTCAAACCGATCTCAAACCGATTTCAAACCGATCTCAAACCGATTTCAAACCGATCTCAAACCGATCTCAAACCGATCTCAAACCGATTTCAAACCGATCTCAAACCGATCTCAAACCGATTTCAAACCGATCTCAAACCGATTTCAAACCGATCTCAAACCGATCTCAAACCGATCTCAAACCGATCTCAAACCGATTTCAAACCGATCTCAAACCGATCTCAAACCGATCTCAAACCAATCTCAAACCGATCTCAAACCGATCTCAAACCGATCTCAAACCGATCTCAAACCGATCTCAAACCGATCTCAAACCAATCTCAAACCGATTTCAAACCGATTTCAAACCGAACTCAAACCGATCCCAAACCGATCTCAAACCGATCTCAAACCGATTTCAAACCGATCTCAAACCGATCTCAAACCAATCTCAAACCGATCTCAAACCGATCTCAAACCGATCTCAAACCGATCTCAAACCGATCTCAAACCGATCTCAAACCGATTTCAAACCGATTTCAAACCGAACTCAAACCGATCCCAAACCGATCTCAAACCGATCTCAAACCGATTTCAAACCGATCTCGAACCGATCTCAAACCGATCTCAAACCGATTTCAAACCGATCTAAAACCGATCTCAAACCGATCTCAAACCGACCTCAAACCGATCTCAAACCGATCTCAAACCGATCTCAAACCGATCTCAAACCGATCTCAAACCGATCTCAAACCGATTTCAAACCGATCTCAAACCGATCCCAAACCGATCTCAAACCGATCTCAAACCGATCTCAAACCGATCTCAAACCGATCTCAAACCGATCTCAAACCGATCTCAAACCGATCTCAAACCGATCTCAAGCCGATCTCAAGCCAATCTCAAACCGATTGCAAACCGTTCTCAAACCGATCTCAAACCAATCTCAAACCGATCTCAAACCGATCTCAAACCGATCTCAGACCGATCTCAAACCGATCTCAAACCGATCTCAAACCAATCTCAAGCCGATCTCAAACCGATTTCAAACCGATCTCAAACCGATTTCAAACCGATCTCGAACCGATCTCAAACCGATCTCAAACCGATTTCAAACCGATCTAAAACCGATCTCAAACCGATCTCAAACCGACCTCAAACCGATCTCAAACCGATCTCAAACCGATCTCAAACCGATCTCAAACCGATCTCAAACCGATCTCAAACCGATTTCAAACCGATCTCAAACCGATCCCAAACCGATCTCAAACCGATCCCAAACCGATCTCAAACCGATCTCAAACCGATTTCAAACCGATCTCAAACCGATCCCAAACCGATCTCAAACCGATCTCAAACCGATTTCGAACCAATCTCAAACCGATCTCAAACCGATCTCAAACCGATTTCAAACCGATCTCAAACCGATCTCAAACCGATCTCAAACCGATCTCAAACCGATCTCAAACCGATCTCAAACCGATTTCAAGCCGATCTCAAACCGATTTCAAACCGATTTCAAACCGATCTCAAACCGATCTCAAACCGATCTCAAACCGATCTCAAACCGATTTCAAACCGATCTCAAACCGATCTCAAACCGATCTCAAACCGATCTCAAACCGATCTCAAACCGATTTCAAACCGATCTCAAACCGATTTCAAACCGATCTCAAACCGATTTCAAACAGATTTCAAACCGATCTCAAACCGAACTCAAACCGATCTCAAACCGATCTCAAACCGATCTCAAACCGATTTTAAACCGATCTCAAACCGATCTCAAACCGATTTCAAACCGATCTCAAACCGATCTCAAACTGATCTCAAACCGATCTCAAACCGATCTCAAACCGATTTCAAACCGATCTCAAACCGATTTCAAACCGATTTCAAACCAATCTCAAACCGATCTCAAACCGATCTCAAACCGATCTCAAACTGATTTCAAACCGATCTCAAACCGATCTCAAACCAATCTCAAACCGATCTCAAACCGATCTCAAACCGATTTCAAACCGATCTCAAACCGATCTCAAACCGATCTCAAACCGATCTCAAACCGATCTCAAACCGATCTCAAACCGATTTCAAACCGATCTCAAACCGATCTCAAACCGATTTCAAACCGATCTCAAACCGATCTCAAACCGATCTCAAACCGATCTCAAACCGATTTCAAACCGATCTCAAACCGATTTCAAACCGATCTCAAACCGATCTCAAACCGATCTCAAACCGATCTCAAACCGATCTCAAACCGATTTCAAACCGATCTCAAACCGATCTCAACCCGATCTCAAACCGATCTCAAACCGATTTCAAACCGATCTCAAACCGGTCTCAAACCGATCTCAAACGGATCTCAAACCGATCTCAAACCGATTTCAAACCGATCTCAAACCGATCTCAAACCGATCTCAAACCGATCTCAAACCGATCTCAAACCGATTTCAAACCGATCTCAAACCGATTTCAAACAGATTTCAAACCGATCTCAAACCGATCTCAAACCGATTTCAAACCGATCTCAAACCGATTTCAAACCGATCGCAAACCGATCTCAAACCGATCTCAAACCGATCTCAAACCGATCTCAAACCGATCTCAAACCGATCTCAAACCGATCTCAAACCGATCTCAAACCGATTTCAAACCGATCTCAAACCGATTTCAAACAGATCTCAAACCGATCTCAAACCGAACTCAAACCGATCTCAAAAAGATCTCAAACCGATCTCAATCCGATCTCAAACCGATTTCAAACCGATCTCAAACCGATCTCAAACCAATTTCAAACCGATCTCAAACCGATTTCAAACCGATTTCAAACCGATCTCAAACCGATCTCAAACCGATCTCAAACCGATCTCAAACCGATCTCAAACCGATCTCAAACCGATCTCAAACCGATTTCAAACCGATCTCAAACCGATCTCAAACTGATCTCAAACCGATCTCAAACCGATCTCAAACCGATTTCAAACCGATCTCAAACCGATTTCAAACCGATTTCAAACCAATCTCAAACCGATCTCAAATCGATCTCAAACCGATCTCAAACCGATTTCAAACCGATCTCAAACCGATCTCAAACCGATTTCAAACCGATCTCAAACCGATCTCAAACCGATCTCTAACCGATCTCAAACCGATCTCAAACCGATTTCAAACCGATCTCAGACCGATCGCAAACCGATCTCAAACCGATCTCAAACTGATCTCAAACCGACTTTAAACCGATTTCAAACCGATCTCAAACCGATCTCAAACCGATTTCAAACCGATCTCAAACCGATTTCAAACCGATTTCAAACCGATCTCAAACCGATCTCAAACCGATTTCAAGCCGATCTCAAACCGATCTCAAACCGATCTCAAACCGATTTCAAACCGATCTCAAACCGATCTCAAACCGATCTCAAACCGATCTCAAACCGATCTCAAACCGATTTCAAACCGATCTCAAACCGATTTCAAACCGATCTCAAACCGATTTCAAACCGATCTCAAACCGATCTCAAACCGATTTCAAACCGATCTCAAACCGATCTCAAACCGATCTCTAACCGATCTCAAACCGATCTCAAACCGATCTCAAACCGATCTCAGACCGATCGCAAACCGATCTAAAACCGATCTCAAACCGATCTCAAACCGACCTCAAACCGATCTCAAACCGATCTCAAACCGATCTCAAACCGATCTCAAACCGATCTCAAACCGATCTCAAACCGATTTCAAACCGATCTCAAACCGATCCCAAACCGATCTCAAACCGATATCAAAACCGATCTCAAACCGATCTCAAACCGATCTCAAACCGATCTCAAACCGATCTCAAACCGATCTCAAGCCGATCTCAAGCCAATCTCAAACCGATTGCAAACCGTTCTCAAACCGATCTCAAACCGATCTCAAACCGATCTCAAACCGATTTGAAACCGATCTCAAACCGATCTCAAACCGATCTCAAACCGATCTCAAACCAATCTCAAGCCGATTTCAAACCGATCTCAAACCGATCCCAAACCGATCTCAAACCGATCTCAAACCGATTTCAAACCGATCTCAAACCGATTTCAAACCGATTTCAAACCAATCTCAAACCGATCTCAAATCGATCTCAAACCGATCTCAAACCGATTTCAAACCGATCTCAAACCGATTTCAAACCGATCTCAAACCGATCTCAAACCGATCTCAAACCGATCTCAAACCGATCTCAAACCGATCTCAAACCGATCTCAAACCGATCTCAAACCGATTTCAAACCGATCTAAAACCAATTTCAAACCGATCTCAAACCGAACTCAAACCGATCTCAAACCGATTTGAAACCGATCTCAAACCGATCTCAAACCGATTTCAAACCGATCTCAAACCGATCTCAAACCGATTTCAAACCGATCTCAAACCGATCTCAAACCGATCTCAAACCGATCTCAAACCGATTTCAAACCGATCTCAAACCGATCTCAAACAGATCTCAAACCGATTTCAAACCGATCCCAAACCGATCTCAAACCGATTTCAAACCGATCTCAAACCCATCTCAAACCGATCTCAAACCGATCTTAAACCGATCTCAAACCGATTTCAAACCGATCTCAAACCGATCTCAAAGCGATCTCAAACCGATCTCAAACCGATCTCAAACCGATTTCAAACCGATCTCAAACCGATCTCAAACCGATCTCAAACCGATCTCAAACCGATCTCAAACCGATCTCAAACCGATCTCAAACCGATCTCAAACCGATTTCAAACCGATCTCAAACCGATCTCAAACCGATCTCAAACCGATCTCAAACCGATCTCAAACCGATCTCAAACCGATCTCAAACCGATCTCAAACCGATTTCAAATCGATCTTAAACCGATCTCAAACCGATCTCAAACCGATCTCAAACCGATTCCAAACCGATCTCAAACCGATCTCAAACCGATCTCAAACCGATTTCAAACCGATCTCAAACCGATTTCAAACCGATCTCAAACCGATCTCAAACCGATCTCAAACCGATCTCAAACCGATCTCAAACCGATCTCAAACCGATCTCAAACCGATCTCAAACCGATCTCAAACCGATCTCAAACCGATATCAAACCGATTTCAAACCGATTTCAAACCGATTTCAAACCGATCTCAAACCGATTTCAAACCGATCTCAAACCGATCTCAAACCGATCTCAAACCGATTTCAAACCGATCTCAAACCGATCTCAAACCGATCTCAAACCGATCTCAAACCGATCTCAAACCGATTTCAAACCGATCTCAAACCGATCTCAAACCGATCTTAAACCGATCTCAAACCGATCTCAAACCGATTTCAAACCGATCTCAAACCGATTTCAAACCGACCTCAAACCGATCTCAAACCGATCTCAAACCGATCTCAAACCGATCTCAAACCGATCTCAAACCGATCTCAAACCGATCTCAAACCGATCTCAAACCGATCTCAAACCAATCTCAAACCGATTTCAAACCGATCTCAAACCGATTTCAAACCGATCTCAAACCGATTTCAAACCGATCTCAAACCGATTTCAAACCGATCTCAAACCGATCTCAAACCGATCTCAAACCGATTGCAAACCGATTTCAAACCGATTTCAAACCGATTTCAAACCGATCTCAAACCGATCTCAAAACGATCTCAAACCGATCTCAATCCAATCTCAAACCGATCTCAAACCGATCTCAAAACGATCTCAAACCGATCTCAAACCGATCTCAAACCAATCTCAAACCGATTTCAAACCGATCTCAAACCGATTTCAAACCGATCTCAAACCGATCTCAAACCGATCTCAAACCGATCTCAAACCGATCTCAAACCGATCTCAAACCGATCTCAAACCGATTTCAAACCGATCTCAAACCGATCTCAAACCGATCTCAAACCGATCTCAAACCGATTTCAAACCGATTTCAAACCAATCTCAAAACAATCTCAAACCGATCTCAAACCGATCTCAAACCGATCTCAAACCGATTTCAAACCGATCTCAAACCGATCTCAAACCGATTTCAAACCGATCTCAAACCGATCTCAAACCGATCTCAAACCGATCTCAAACCGATCTCAAACCGATCTCAAACCGATCTCAAACCGATCTCAAACCGATCTCAAACCGATCTCAAACCGATTTCAAACCGATTTCAAACCGATTTCAAACCGATTTCAAACCGATCTCAAACCGATTTCAAACCGATCTCAAACCGATCTCAAACCGATCTCAAACCGATCTCAAACCGATCTCAAACCGATCTCAAACCGATCTCAAACCGATTTCAAACCGATCTTAAACCGATCTCAAACCGATCTCAAACCGATCTCAAACCGATCTCAAACCGATTTCAAACCGATCTCAAACCGATCTCAAACCGATCTTAAACCGATCTCAAACCGATCTCAAACCGATTTCAAACCGATCTCAAACCGATTTCAAACCGATCTCAAACCGATCTCAAACCGATCTCAAACCGATCTCAAACCGATCTCAAACCGATCTCAAACCGATCTCAAACCGATCTCAAACCGATCTCAAACCGATCTCAAACCGATCTCAAACTGATCTCAAACCGATTTCAAACCGATCTCAAACCGATTTCAAACCGATCTCAAACCGATTTCAAACCGATTTCAAACCGATTTCAAACCGATCTCAAACCGATCTCAAACCAATCTCAAACCGATTGCAAACCGATTTCAAACCGATTTCAAACCGATCTCAAACCGATCTCAAACCGATCTCAAACCGATTGCAAACCGATTTCAAACCGATTTCAAACCGATCTCAAACCGATCTCAAACCGATCTCAAACCGATTGCAAACCGATTTCAAACCGATTTCAAACCGATTTCAAACCGATCTCAAACCGATCTCAAAACGATCTCAAACCGATCTCAATCCAATCTCAAACCGATCTCAAACCGATCTCAAACCGATTTCAAACCGATCTCAAACCGATTTCAAACCGATCTCAAACCGATCTCAAACCGATCTCAAACCGATTTCAAACCGATCTCAAACCGATCTCAAACCGATTTCAAACCGATCTCAAACCGATTTCAAACCGATCTCAAACCGATCTCAAACCGATCTCAAACCGATCTCAAACCGATTTCAAACCGATCTCAAACCGATCTCAAACCGATCTCAAACCAATCTCAAACCGATCTCAAACCGATCTCAAACCGATCTCAAACCGATCTCAAACCGATCTCAAACCGATCTCAAACCAATCTCAAACCGATTTCAAACCGATTTCAAACCGAACTCAAACCGATCCCAAACCGATCTCAAACCGATCTCAAACCGATTTCAAACCGATCTCAAACCGATCTCAAACCAATCTCAAACCGATCTCAAACCGATCTCAAACCGATCTCAAACCGATCTCAAACCGATCTCAAACCGATCTCAAACCGATTTCAAACCGATTTCAAACCGAACTCAAACCGATCCCAAACCGATCTCAAACCGATCTCAAACCGATTTCAAACCGATCTCGAACCGATCTCAAACCGATCTCAAACCGATTTCAAACCGATCTTAAACCGATCTCAAACCGATCTCAAACCGACCTCAAACCGATCTCAAACCGATCTCAAACCGATCTCAAACCGATCTCAAACCGATCTCAAACCGATCTCAAACCGATTTCAAACCGATCTCAAACCGATCCCAAACCGATCTCAAACCGATCTCAAACCGATCTCAAACCGATCTCAAACCGATCTCAAACCGATCTCAAACCGATCTCAAACCGATCTCAAACCGATCTCAAGCCGATCTCAAGCCAATCTCAAACCGATTGCAAACCGTTCTCAAACCGATCTCAAACCAATCTCAAACCGATCTCAAACCGATCTCAAACCGATCTCAGACCGATCTCAAACCGATCTCAAACCGATCTCAAACCAATCTCAAGCCGATCTCAAACCGATTTCAAACCGATCTCAAACCGATTTCAAACCGATCTCGAACCGATCTCAAACCGATCTCAAACCGATTTCAAACCGATCTAAAACCGATCTCAAACCGATCTCAAACCGACCTCAAACCGATCTCAAACCGATCTCAAACCGATCTCAAACCGATCTCAAACCGATCTCAAACCGATCTCAAACCGATTTCAAACCGATCTCAAACCGATCCCAAACCGATCTCAAACCGATCCCAAACCGATCTCAAACCGATCTCAAACCGATTTCAAACCGATCTCAAACCGATCCCAAACCGATCTCAAACCGATCTCAAACCGATTTCGAACCAATCTCAAACCGATCTCAAACCGATCTCAAACCGATTTCAAACCGATCTCAAACCGATCTCAAACCGATCTCAAACCGATCTCAAACCGATCTCAAACCGATCTCAAACCGATCTCAAACCGATCTCAAACCGATTTCAAACCGATCTAAAACCAATTTCAAACCGATCTCAAACCGAACTCAAACCGATCTCAAACCGATTTGAAACCGATCTCAAACCGATCTCAAACCGATTTCAAACCGATCTCAAACCGATCTCAAACCGATTTCAAACCGATCTCAAACCGATCTCAAACCGATCTCAAACCGATCTCAAACCGATTTCAAACCGATCTCAAACCGATCTCAAACCGGTCTCAAACCGATCTCAAACGGATCTCAAACCGATCTCAAACCGATTTCAAACCGATCTCAAACCGATCTCAAACCGATCTCAAACCGATCTCAAACCGATCTCAAACCGATCTCAAACCGATCTCAAACCGATCTCAAACCGATCTCAAACCGATCTCAAACCGATTTCAAACCGATCTCAAACCGATCTCAAAACTATCTCAAACCGATCTCAAACCGATTTCAAACCGTTCTCAAACTGATCTCAAACCGATTTCAAACCGATCTCAAACCGATCTCAAACCGATCTCAAACCGATCTCAAACCGATCTCAAACCGAACTCAAACCGATCTCAAACCGATTTCAAACCGATCTCAAACCGATCTCAAACCGATTTCAAACCGATCTCAAACCGATCTCAAACCGATCTCAAACCGATCTCAAACCGATTTCAAACCGATCTCAAACCGATCTCAAACCGGTCTCAAACCGATCTCAAACGGATCTCAAACCGATCTCAAACCGATTTCAAACCGATCTCAAACCGATCTCAAACCGATCTCAAACCGATCTCAAACCGATCTCAAACCGATCTCAAACCGATTTCAAACCGATCTCAAACCGATCTGAAACCGATCTCAAACCGATTTCAAACCGATCTCAAACCGATCTCAAAACTATCTCAAACCGATCTCAAACCGATTTCAAACCGTTCTCAAACTGATCTCAAACCGATTTCAAACCGATCTCAAACCGATCTCAAACCGATCTCAAACCGATCTCAAACCGATCTCAAACCGAACTCAAACCGATCTCAAACCGATTTCAAACCGATCTCAAACCGATCTCAAACCGGTTTCAAACTGATCTCAAACCGACTTCAAACCGATTTCAAACCGATCTCAAACCGATTTCAAACCGATCTCAAACCGATCTCAAACCGATCTCAAACCGATCTCAAACCGATCTCAAACCGATCTCAAACCGATCTCAAACCGATCTCAAACCGATCTCAAACCAATCTCAAACCGATCTCAAACCGATCTCAAACCGATCTCAAACCGATCTCAAACCGATCTCAAACCGATCTCAAACCAATCTCAAACCGATTTCAAACCGATTTCAAACCGAACTCAAACCGATCCCAAACCGATCTCAAACCGATCTCAAACCGATTTCAAACCGATCTCGAACCGATCTCAAACCGATCTCAAACCGATCTCAATCCAATCTCAAACCGATCTCAAACCGATCTCAAAACGATCTCAAACCGATCTCAAACCGATCTCAAACCAATCTCAAACCGATTTCAAACCGATCTCAAACCGATCTCAAACCGATCTCAAACCGATCTCAAACCGATCTCAAACCGATCTCAAACCGATCTCAAACCGATTTCAAACCGATCTCAAACCGATTTCAAACCGATCTCAAACCGATCTCAAACCGATCTCAAACCGATCTCAAACCGATCTCAAACCGATCTCAAACCGATCTCAAACCGATCTCAAACCGATCTCAAACCGATCTCAAACCGATATCAAACCGATTTCAAACCGATTTCAAACCGATCTCAAACCGATTTCAAACCGATCTCAAACCGATCTCAAACCGATCTCAAACCGATTTCAAACCGATCTCAAACCGATCTCAAACCGATCTCAAACCGATCTCAAACCGATCTCAAACCGATTTCAAACCGATCTCAAACCGATCTCAAACCGATCTTAAACCGATCTCAAACCGATCTCAAACCGATTTCAAACCGATCTCAAACCGATTTCAAACCGACCTCAAACCGATCTCAAACCGATCTCAAACCGATCTCAAACCGATCTCAAACCGATCTCAAACCGATCTCAAACCGATCTCAAACCGATCTCAAACCGATCTCAAACCGATTTCAAACCGATCTCAAACCGATTTCAAACCGATCTCAAACCGATTTCAAACCGATCTCAAACCGATTTCAAACCGATCTCAAACCGATCTCAAACCGATCTCAAACCGATTGCAAACCGATTTCAAACCGATTTCAAACCGATTTCAAACCGATCTCAAACCGATCTCAAAACGATCTCAAACCGATCTCAATCCAATCTCAAACCGATCTCAAACCGATCTCAAAACGATCTCAAACCGATCTCAAACCGATCTCAAACCAATCTCAAACCGATTTCAAACCGATCTCAAACCGATTTCAAACCGATCTCAAACCGATCTCAAACCGATCTCAAACCGATCTCAAACCGATCTCAAACCGATCTCAAACCGATCTAAAACCGATTTCAAACCGATCTCAAACCGATCTCAAACCGATCTCAAACCGATCTCAAACCGATTTCAAACCGATTTCAAACCAATCTCAAAACAATCTCAAACCGATCTCAAACCGATCTCAAACCGATCTCAAACCGATTTCGAACCGATCTCAAACCGATCTCAAACCGATTTCAAACCGATCTCAAACCGATCTCAAACCGATCTCAAACCGATCTCAAACCGATCTCAAACCGATCTCAAACCGATCTCAAACCGATCTCAAACCGATCTCAAACCGATCTCAAACCGATCTCAAACCGATCTCAAACCGATTTCAAACCGATTTCAAACCGATTTCAAACCGATTTCAAACCGATCTCAAACCGATTTCAAACCGATCTCAAACCGATCTCAAACCGATCTCAAACCGATCTCAAACCGATCTCAAACCGATCTCAAACCGATTTCAAACCGATCTTAAACCGATCTCAAACCGATCTCAAACCGATCTCAAACCGATCTCAAACCGATTTCAAACCGATCTCAAACCGATCTCAAACCGATCTTAAACCGATCTCAAACCGATCTCAAACCGATTTCAAACCGATCTCAAACCGATTTCAAACCGATCTCAAACCGATCTCAAACCGATCTCAAACCGATCTCAAACCGATCTCAAACCGATCTCAAACCGATCTCAAACCGATCTCAAACCGATCTCAAACCGATCTCAAACTGATCTCAAACCGATTTCAAACCGATCTCAAACCGATTTCAAACCGATCTCAAACCGATTTCAAACCGATTTCAAACCGATTTCAAACCGATCTCAAACCGATCTCAAACCAATCTCAAACCGATTGCAAACCGATTTCAAACCGATTTCAAACCGATCTCAAACCGATCTCAAACCGATTTCAAACCGATCTCAAACCGATCTCAAACCGATTTCAAACCGATCTCAAACCGATCTCAAACCGATCTCAAACCGATTGCAAACCGATTTCAAACCGATTTCAAACCGATTTCAAACCGATCTCAAACCGATCTCAAAACGATCTCAAACCGATCTCAATCCAATCTCAAACCGATCTCAAACCGATCTCAAACCGATTTCAAACCGATCTCAAACCGATTTCAAACCGATCTCAAACCGATCTCAAACCGATCTCAAACCGATTTCAAACCGATCTCAAACCGATCTCAAACCGATTTCATACCGATCTCAAACCGATTTCAAACCGATCTCAAACCGATCTCAAACCGATCTCAAACCGATCTCAAACCGATTTCAAACCGATCTCAAACCGATCTCAAACCGATCTCAAACCAATCTCAAACCGATCTCAAACCGATCTCAAACCGATCTCAAACCGATCTCAAACCGATCTCAAACCGATCTCAAACCAATCTCAAACCGATTTCAAACCGATTTCAAACCGAACTCAAACCGATCCCAAACCGATCTCAAACCGATCTCAAACCGATTTCAAACCGATCTCGAACCGATCTCAAATCGATCTCAAACCGATTTCAAACCGATCTAAAACCGATCTCAAACCGATCTCAAACCGACCTCAAACCGATCTCAAACCGATCTCAAACCGATCTCAAACCGATCTCAAACCGATCTCAAACCGATCTCAAACCGATCTCAAACCGATTTCAAACCGATCTCAAACCGATCCCAAACCGATCTCAAACCGATCTCAAACCGATCTCAAACCGATCTCAAACCGATCTCAAACCGATCTCAAACCGATCTCAAACCGATCTCAAACCGATCTCAAGCCGATCTCAAGCCAATCTCAAACCGATTGCAAACCGTTCTCAAACCGATCTCAAACCAATCTCAAACCGATCTCAAACCGATCTCAAACCGATCTCAGACCGATCTCAAACCGATCTCAAACCGATCTCAAACCAATCTCAAGCCGATTTCAAACCGATCTCAAACCGATCCCAAACCGATCTCAAACCGATCTCAAACCGATTTCAAACCGATCTCAAACCGATCCCAAACCGATCTCAAACCGATCTCAAACCGATTTCGAACCAATCTCAAACCGATCTCAAACCGATCTCAAACCGATTTCAAACCGATCTCAAACCGATCTCAAACCGATCTCAAACCGATCTCAAACCGATCTCAAACCGATCTCAAACCGATCTCAAACCGATCTCAAACCGATTTCAAACCGATCTAAAACCAATTTCAAACCGATCTCAAACCGAACTCAAACCGATCTCAAACCGATTTGAAACCGATCTCAAACCGATCTCAAACCGATTTCAAACCGATCTCAAACCGATCTCAAACCGATTTCAAACCGATCTCAAACCGATCTCAAACCGATCTCAAACCGATCTCAAACCGATTTCAAACCGATCTCAAACCGATCTCAAACCGGTCTCAAACCGATCTCAAACGGATCTCAAACCGATCTCAAACCGATTTCAAACCGATCTCAAACCGATCTCAAACCGATCTCAAACCGATCTCAAACCGATCTCAAACCGATCTCAAACCGATCTCAAACCGATCTCAAACCGATTTCAAACCGATCTCAAACCGATCTCAAACCGATCTCAAACCGATCTCAAACCGATCTCAAACCGATCTCAAACCGATCTCAAACCGATCTCAAACCGATCTCAAACCGATTTCAAACCGATCTCAAACCGATCTGAAACCGATCTCAAACCGATTTCAAACCGATCTCAAACCGATCTCAAAACTATCTCAAACCGATCTCAAACCGATTTCAAACCGTTCTCAAACTGATCTCAAACCGATTTCAAACCGATCTCAAACCGATCTCAAACCGATCTCAAACCGATCTCAAACCGATCTCAAACCGAACTCAAACCGATCTCAAACCGATTTCAAACCGATCTCAAACCGATCTCAAACCGGTTTCAAACTGATCTCAAACCGACTTCAAACCGATTTCAAACCGATCTCAAACCGATTTCAAACCGATCTCAAACCGATCTCAAACCGATCTCAAACCGATCTCAAACCGATCTCAAACCGATCTCAAACCGATCTCAAACCGATCTCAAACCGATCTCAAACCAATCTCAAACCGATCTCAAACCGATCTCAAACCGATCTCAAACCGATCTCAAACCGATCTCAAACCGATCTCAAACCAATCTCAAACCGATTTCAAACCGATTTCAAACCGAACTCAAACCGATCCCAAACCGATCTCAAACCGATCTCAAACCGATTTCAAACCGATCTCGAACCGATCTCAAACCGATCTCAAACCGATCTCAATCCAATCTCAAACCGATCTCAAACCGATCTCAAAACGATCTCAAACCGATCTCAAACCGATCTCAAACCAATCTCAAACCGATTTCAAACCGATCTCAAACCGATCTCAAACCGATCTCAAACCGATCTCAAACCGATCTCAAACCGATCTCAAACCGATCTCAAACCGATTTCAAACCGATCTCAAACCGATCTCAAACCGATCTCAAACCGAACTCAAACCGATCTCAAACCGATCTCAAACCGATTTCAAACCGATCTCAAACCGATCTCAAACCGATTTCAAACCGATCTCAAACCGATCTCAAACCGATCTCAAACCGATCTCAAACCGATTTCAAACCGATCTCAAACCGATTTCAAACCGATTTCAAACCAATCTCAAACCGATCTCAAACCGATCTCAAACCGATCCCAAACCGATCTCAAACCGATCTCAAACCAATCTCAAACCGATCTCAGACCGATCTCAAACCTATTTCAAACCGATCTCAAACCGATCTCAAACCGATCTCAAACCGATCTCAAACCGATCTCAAACCGATCTCAAACCGATCTCAAACCGATTTCAAACCGATCTCAAACCGATCTCAAACCGATCTCAAACCGATTTCAAACCGATCACAAACCGATCTCAAACCGATCTCAAACCGATCTCAAACCGATTTCAAACCGATCTCAAACCGATTTCAAACAGATTTCAAACCGATCTCAAACCGAACTCAAACCGATCTCAAACCGATCTCAAACCGATCTCAAACCGATCTCAAACCGATCTCAAACCGATCTCAAACCGATCTCAAACCGATCTCAAACCGATCTCAAACCGATCTCAAACCGATTTCAAACCGATCTCAAACCGATCTCAAACCGATCTCAAACCGATCTCAAACCGATCTCAAACCGATCTCAAACCGATCTCAAACCGATTTCAAACCGATCTAAAACCGATCTCAAACCAATCTCAAACCGAACCCAATCCGATCTCATACCGATCTCAAACAAATTTCAAACCGATCTCAAACCGATTTTAAACCGATTTCAAACCGATTTCAAACCGAACTCAAACCGATCTCAAACCGATCTCAAACCGATCTCAAACCGATCTAAAACCGATCTCAAACCGATCTCAAACCGA
The DNA here is from genome assembly GCA_946251815.1 of Dasysyrphus albostriatus. NCBI lineage: Eukaryota > Metazoa > Arthropoda > Insecta > Diptera > Syrphidae > Dasysyrphus > Dasysyrphus albostriatus. The sequence goes on along the minus strand of OX276336.1, from coordinate 66,093,322 downwards.
TCTCAAACCGATCTCAAACCGATCTCAAACCGATCTCAAACCGAACTCAAACCGATCTCAAACCGATTTCAAACCGATCTCAAACCGGTTTCAAACTGATCTCAAACCGACTTCAAACCGATTTCAAACCGATCTCAAACCGATCTCAAACCGATTTCAAACCGATCTCAAACCGATTTCAAACCGATTTCAAACCGATCTCAAACCGATCTCAAACCGATTTCAAACCAATCTCAAACCGATATCAAACCGATCTCAAACCGATCTCAAACCGATCTCAAACCGATTTCAAACCGATCTCAAACCGATTTCAAACAGATTTCAAACCGATCTCAAACCGAACTCAAACCGATCTCAAACCGATCTCAAACCGATCTCAAACCGATTTTAAACCGATCTCAAACCGATCTCAAACCGATTTCAAACCGATCTCAAACCGATCTCAAACCGATCTCAAACCGATCTCAAACCGATCTCAAACCGATTTCAAACCGATCTCAAACCGATTTCAAACCGATTTCAAACCAATCTCAAACCGATCTCAAACCGATCTCAAACTGATTTCAAACCGATCTCAAACCGATCTCAAACCAATCTCAAACCGATCTCAAACCGATCTCAAACCGATTTCAAACCGATCTCAAACCGATCTCAAACCGATCTCAAACCGATCTCAAACCGATCTCAAACCGATCTCAAACCGATTTCAAACCGATCTCAAACCGATCTCAAACCGATTTCAAACCGATCTCAAACCGATCTCAAACCGATCTCAAACCGATCTCAAACCGATTTCAAACCGATCTCAAACCGATTTCAAACCGATCTCAAACCGATCTCAAACCGATCTCAAACCGATCTCAAACCGATCTCAAACCGATTTCAAACCGATCTCAAACCGATCTCAAACCGATCTCAAACCGATCTCAAACCGATTTCAAACCGATCTCAAACCGGTCTCAAACCGATCTCAAACGGATCTCAAACCGATCTCAAACCGATTTCAAACCGATCTCAAACCGATCTCAAACCGATCTCAAACCGATCTCAAACCGATCTCAAACCGATCTCAAACCGATCTCAAACCGATCTCAAACCGATTTCAAACCGATCTCAAACCGATCTGAAACCGATCTCAAACCGATTTCAAACCGATCTCAAAACTATCTCAAACCGATCTCAAACCGATTTCAAACCGTTCTCAAACTGATCTCAAACCGATTTCAAACCGATCTCAAACCGATCTCAAACCGATCTCAAACCGATCTCAAACCGATCTCAAACCGAACTCAAACCGATCTCAAACCGATTTCAAACCGATCTCAAACCGATCTCAAACCGGTTTCAAACTGATCTCAAACCGACTTGAAACCGATTTCAAACCGATCTCAAACCGATCTCAAACCGATTTCAAACCGATCTCAAACCGATTTCAAACCGATTTCAAACCGATCTCAAACCGATCTCAAACCGATTTCAAACCGATCTCAAACCGATTTCAAACAGATTTCAAACCGATCTCAAACCGAACTCAAACCGATCTCAAACCGATCTCAAACCGATCTCAAACCGATCTCAAACCGATTTTAAACCGATCTCAAACCGATCTCAAACCGATTTCAAACCGATCTCAAACCGATCTCAAACCGATCTCAAACCGATCTCAAACCGATCTCAAACCGATCTCAAACCGATTTCAAACCGATCTCAAACCGATTTCAAACCGATTTCAAACCAATCTCAAACCCATCTCAAACCGATCACAAACCGATCTCAAACTGATTTCAAACCGATCTCAAACCGATCTCAAACCAATCTCAAACCGATCTCAAACCGATCTCAAACCGATTTCAAACCGATCTCAAACCGATCTCAAACCGATTTCAAACCGATCTCAAACCGATCTCAAACCGATCTCAAACCGATCTCAAACCGATTTCAAACCGATCTCAAACCGATTTCAAACCGATCTCAAACCGATCTCAAACCGATCTCAAACCGATCTCAAACTGATCTCAAACCGATTTCAAACCGATCTCAAACCGATCTCAAACCGATCTCAAACCGATTTCAAACCGATCTCAAACCGGTCTCAAACCGATCTCAAACGGATCTCAAACCGATCTCAAACCGATTTCAAACCGATCTCAAACCGATCTCAAACCGATCTCAAACCGATCTCAAACCGATCTCAAACCGATCTCAAACCGATCTCAAACCGATCTCAAACCGATCTCAAACCGATTTCAAACCGATCTCAAACCGATCTCAAACCGATCTCAAACCGATCTCAAACCGATTTCAAACCGATCTCAAACCGATCTCAAACCGATCTCAAACCGATCTCAAACCGATCTCAAACCGATCTCAAGCCGATCTCAAGCCAATCTCAAACCGATTGCAAACCGTTCTCAAACCGATCTCAAACCGATCTCAAACCGATCTCAAACCGATTTCAAACCGATCTCAAACCGATTTCAAACCGATCTTAAGCCGATCTCAAACCGATCTCAAACCGATTTCAAACCGATCTCAAACCGATTTCAAACCGATCTCAAACCGATCTCAAACCGATTTCAAACCGATCTCGAACCGATCTCAAACCGATCTCAAACCGATTTCAAACCGATCTAAAACCGATCTCAAACCGATCTCAAACCGATCTCAAACCGATTTCAAACCGATCTCAAACCGATTTCAAACCGATCTCAAACCGATCTCAAACCGATCTCAAACCGATCTCAAACCGATCTCAAACCGATCTAGAACGGATCTCAAACCGATCTCAAACCGATCTCAAACCGATCTCAAACCGATCTCAAACCGATCTCAAACCGATCTCAAACCGATTTCAAACCGATCTCAAACCGATCTCAAACCGATCTCAAACCGATTTCAAACCGATTTCAAACCGATTTTAAACCGATTTCAAACCGATCTCAAACCGATCTCAAACCGATCTCAAACCGATCTCAAATCGAACTCAAACCGATCTCAAACCGATCTCAAACCGATCTCAAACCGATCTCAAACCGATTTCAAACCGATCTCAAACCGATCTCAAACCGATCTCAAACCGATCTCAAACCGATCTCAAACCGATTTCAAACCGATCTCAAACCGATCTCAAACCGATCTTAAACCGATCTCAAACCGATCTCAAACCGATTTCAAACCGATCTCAAACCGATTTCAAACCGATCTCAAACCGATCTCAAACCGATCTCAAACCGATCTCAAACCGATCTTAAACCGATCTCAAACCGATCTCAAACCGATCTCAAACCGATCTCAAACCGATTTCAAACCGATCTCAAACCGATTTCAAACCGATCTCAAACCGATTTCAAACCGATCTCAAACCGATCTCAAACCGATCTCAAACCGATTTCAAACCGATTTCAAACCGATTTCAAACCGATTTCAAACCGATCTCAAACCGATCTCAAACCGATCTCAAACCGATCTCAAACCAATCTCAAACCGATCTCAAACCGATCTCAAACCGATCTCAAACCGATCTCAAACCGATCTCAAACCAATCTCAAACCGATTTCAAACCGATCTCAAACCGATTTCAAACCGATCTCAAACCGATCTCAAACCGATCTAAACCGATCTCAAACCGATCTCAAACCGATCTCAAACCGATCTCAAACCGATTTCAAACCGATCTCAAACCGATCTCAAACCGATCTCAAACCGATCTCAAACCGATCTCAAACCGATCTCAAACCGATCTCAAACCGATCTCAAACCGATCTCAAACCGATTTCAAACCGATCTCAAACCGATTTGAAACCGATCTCAAACCGATCTCAAACCGATCGCAAACCGAACTCAAACCGATCTCAAACCGATCTCAAACCGATTGATCGGATTGGTTTGAGATCGGTTTGAAATCGGTCTCAAACCAATCCGATCAATCGGTTTGAGATCGGTTTGAGATCGGTTTGAGTTCGGTTTGAGATCGGTTTGAGATCGGTTTGAGATCGGTTTCAAATCGGTTTGAGATCGGTTTGAAATCGGTTTGAGATCGGTTTGAGATCGGTTTGAGATCGGTTTGAGATCGGTTTGAGATCGGTTTGAGATCGGTTTGAGATCGGTTTGAAATTGGTTTGAGATCGGTTTTAGATCGGTTTTAGATCGGTTTGAGATCGGTTTGAAATCGGTTTGAAATCGGTTTGAGATTGGTTTGAAATCAGTTTGAGATCGGTTTGAGATCGGTTTGAAATCGGTTTGAGATCGGTTTGAGATCGGTTTGAAATCAGTTTGAGATCGGTTTGAGATCGGTTTGGGATCGGTTTGAGATCGGTTTGAAATCGGTTTGAGATCGGTTTGAGATCGGTTCGAGATCGGTTTGAAATCGGTTTGAGATCGGTTTTAGATCGGTTTGGGATCGGTTTGAGATCGGTTTGAAATCGGTTTGAGATCGGTTTGAGATCGGTTTGAGATCGGTTTGAGATCGGTTTGAGATCGGTTTGAGATCGGTTTTAGATTGGTTTGAAATCGGTTTGAGATCGGTTTGAGATCGGTTCGAGATCGGTTTGAAATCGGTTTGAGATCGGTTTGAGATCGGTTTGGGATCGGTTTGAGATCGGTTTGAAATCGGTTTGAGATCGGTTTGAGATCGGTTTGAGATCGGTTTGAGATCGGTTTGAGATCGGTTCGAGATCGGTTTGAAATCGGTTTGAGATCGGTTTGAGATCGGTTTGGGATCGGTTTGAGATCGGTTTGAAATCGGTTTGAGATCGGTTTGAGATCGGTTTGAGATCGGTTTGAGATCGGTTTGAGATCGGTTTGAGATCGGTTTGAGATCGGTTTTAGATCGGTTTGGGATCGGTTTGAGATCGGTTTGAAATCGGTTTGAGATTGGTTTGAGATCGGTTTAAGAACGGTTTGAGATCGGTTTGAGATCGGTTTGAGATCGGTTTGAGATCGGTTTGAGATCGGTTTGAGATTGGTTTGAGATCGGTTTGAGATCGGTTTGAGATCGGTTTGAAATCGGTTTGAGATCGGTTTGAGATCGGTTTGAGATCGGTTTGGGATCGGTTAGAGATCGGTTTGAAATCGGTTTGAGATCGGTTTGAGATCGGTTTGAGATCGGTTTGAGATCGGTTTGAGATCGGTTTTAGATCGGTTTGAGATCGGTTTTGGATCGGTTTGAGATCGGTTTGAAATCGGTTTGAGATTGGTTTGAGATCGGTTTGAGATTGGTTTGAGATCGGTTTGTGATCGGTTTGAGATCGGTTTGAAATCGGTTTGAGATCGGTTTGTGATCGATTTGAAATCGGTTTGAGATCGGTTTGAGAGCGGTTTGAGATCTGTTTTAAATCGAGCATCGAACATTGAACATCGAACATCGAACATCGAACATCGAACATCGAACATTGAACATTGAACATCGAACATCAAACATCGAACATCGAACATCGAACATCGAACATCGAACATCGAACATCGAACGTCGAACATCGAACATCTAACATCGAACATCGAACATCGAACATCGAACATCGAACATCGAACATCGAACATCGAACATCGAACATTGAACATTGAACATTGAACATCGAACATCGAACATCGAACATCAAACATCGAACATCGAACATCGAACATCGAACATCGAACATCGAACATCGAACATCAAACATTGAACATCGAACATCAAACATCGAACATCGAACATCGAATATCGAACATCGAACATCGAACATCAAACATCGAACGTCAAACATCGAACATCGTACATCAAACATCGAACATCGAACGTCGAATATCGAACATCGAACATCGAGCATCGAACATCGAACATCGTACACTGAGCATCGAACATCGAATACCGAACATCGAATATTGAACATCAAACATCGCGCATCAAACATGAAAATCGAACATCAAACATTCAACATCGATCATCAAACAACGAACATTGAACATCGAACATCCAACATTGAACATAGATTTCAAAACGATCTCAGACCGATCTCAAACCGATTTCAAACCAATTTCAAACCACTCTCAAACCGGAATCGATTTTAAATAAACCCGTTTTCAAACCGATCTCAAACCGATTTCAAACCGATCTCAAACCGATTTCAAACCGATCTCAAACTGATCTCAAACCGATTTCAAACCGATCTCAATCCAATCTCAAACCGATCTCAAACCGATCTCAAACCGATCTCAAACCGATCTCAAACCGATCTCAAACCGATCTCAAACCGATCTCAAACCGATTTCAAACCGAACTCAAACCGATTTCCAACCGATCTCAAAACGATTTCAAAGCAATCTCAAACCGATTTCAAACCGATCTCAAACCGATCTCAAACCGATCTAAAACCGATCTCAAACCGATCTCAAACCGATCTCAAACCGATCTCAAACCGATCTCAAACCGATCTCAAACCGATCTCAAACCGATTTCAAACCGATCTCAAACCGATCCCAAACCGATCTCAAACCGATCTCAAACCGATTTCAAACCGATCTCGAACCGATCTCAAACCGATCTCAAACCGATTTCAAACCAATCTAAAACCGATCTCAAACCGATCTCAAACCGATCTCAAACCGATCTCAAACCGATCTCAAACCGATCTCAAACCGATTTCAAACCGATCTCAAACCGATCCCAAACCGATCTAAAACCGATCTCAAACCGATTTCAAACCGATCTCGAACCGATCTCAAACCGATCTCAAACCGATTTCAAACCGATCTCAAACCGATCCCAAACCGATCTCAAACCGATCTCAAACTGATTTCAAACCGATCTCAAACCGATCTCAAACCGATTTCAAACCGATCTCAAACCGATCTCAAACTGATTTCAAACCAATCTCAAACCGATTTCAAACCGATTTCAAACCGATCTCAAACCGATCTAAAACCGATCTAAAACCGATCTCAAACCAATTTCAAACCGATCTCAAACCGATTTCAAACCGATCTCAAACCGATCTCAAACCAATCTCAAACCGATCTCAAACCGATCTCAAACCGATCTCAAACCGATCTCAAACCGATCTCAAACCGATCTCAAACCGATCTCAAACCAATCTCAAACCGATTTCAAACCGATTTCAAACCGATCTCAAACCGATCCCAAACCGATCTCAAACCGATCTCAAACCGATTTCAAACCGATCTCGAACCGATCTCAAACCGATCTCAAACCGATTTCAAACCGATCTAAAACCGATCTCAAACCGATCTCAAACCGATCTCAAACCGATCTCAAACCGATCTCAAACCGATCTCAAACCGATCTCAAACCGATCTCAAACCGATCTCAAACCGATCTCAAACCAATCTCAAACCGATTTCAAACCGATTTCAAACCGATCTCAAACCGATCCCAAACCGATCTCAAACCGATCTCAAACCGATCTCAAACCGATCTCAAACCGATCTCAAACCGATCTCAAACCGATCTCAAGCCGATCTCAAGCCAATCTCAAACCGATTGCAAACCGTTCTCAAACCGATCTCAAACCGATTTCAAACCGATCTCAAACCGATCTCAAACCGATCTCAAACCGATCTCAAACCGATCTCAAACCGATCTCAAACCAATCTCAAACCGATTTCAAACCGATCTCAAACCGATCCCAAACCGATCTCAAACCGATGTCAAACCGATTTCAAACCGATCTCAAACCGATCTCAAACCGATCTCAAACCGATCTCAAACCGATTTCAAACCAATCTCAAACCGATCTCAAACCGATTTCAAACCGATCTCAAACCGATCTCAAACTGATTTCAAACCGATCTCAAACCGATCTCAAACCGATCTCAAACCGATCTCAAACCGATTTCAAACCAATCTCAAACCGATATCAAACCGATCTCAAACCGATCTCAAACCGATCTCAAACCGATTTCAAACCGATCTCAAACCGATTTCAAACAGATTTCAAACCGATCTCAAACCGAACTCAAACCAATCTCAAACCGATCTCAAACCGATCTCAAACCGATTTCAAACCGATTTCAAAACGATCTCAAACCGATTTCAAACCGATCTCAAACCGATCTCAAACCGATTTCAAACCAATCTCAAACCGATCTCAAACCGATCTCAAACCGATTTCAAACCGATCTCAAACTTATCTCAAACCGATCTCAAACCTATCTCAAGCCGATTTCAAACCGATTTCAAACCGATCTCAAACCGATCTCAAACCGATTTCAAACCGATCTCAAACCAATTTCAAACCGATCTCAAACCGAACTCAAACCGATCTCAAACCGATTTGAAACCGATCTCAAACCGATCTCAAACCGATTTCAAACCGATCTCAAACCGATCTCAAACCGATTTCAAACCGATCTCAAACCGATCTCAAACCGATCTCAAACCGATCTCAAACCGATTTCAAACCGATCTCAAACCGATCTCAAACCGATCTCAAACCGATTTCAAACCGATCTCAAACCGATCTCAAACCGATTTCAAACCGATCTCAAACCCATCTCAAACCGATCTCAAACCGATCTTAAACCGATCTCAAACCGATTTCAAACCGATCTCAAACCGATCTCAAAGCGATCTCAAACCGATCTCAAACCGATCTCAAACCGATTTCAAACCGATCTCAAACCGATCTCAAACCGATCTCAAACCGATCTCAAACCGATTTCAAACCGATCTCAAACCGATCTCAAACCGATCTCAAACCGATCTCAAACCGATCTCAAACCGATCTCAAACCGATCTCAAACCGATCTCAAATCGATCTCAAACCGATCTCAAACCGATCTCAAACCGATTTCAAACCCATCTCAAACCGATCTCAAACCGATCTCAAACCGATCTCAAACCGATTTCAAACCGATCTCAAACCGATCTCAAACCGATCTCAAACCGATTTCAAACCGATCTCAAACCGATCTCAAACCGATTTCAAACCGATCTCAAACCCATCTCAAACCGATCTCAAACCGATCTTAAACCGATCTCAAACCGATTTCAAACCGATCTCAAACCGATCTCAAAGCGATCTCAAACCGATCTCAAACCGATCTCAAACCGATCTCAAACCGATCTCAAACCGATCTCAAACCGATCTCAAACCGATCTCAAAAAGATCTCAAACCGATCTCAAACCGATCTCAAACCGATCTCAAACCGATTTCAAACCGATCTCAAACCGATCTCAAACCGATTTCAAACCGATCTCAAACCGATCTCAAACCGATCTCAAACCGATCTCAAACCGATTTCAAACCGATCTCAAACCGATCTCAAACCGATCTCAAACCGATTTCAAACCGATCTCAAACCGATCTCAAACCGATTTCAAACCGATCTCAAACCCATCTCAAACCGATCTCAAACCGATCTTAAACCGATCTCAAACCGATTTCAAACCGATCTCAAACCGATCTCAAAGCGATCTCAAACCGATCTCAAACCGATCTCAAACCGATCTCAAACCGATCTCAAACCGATCTCAAACCGATCTCAAACCGATCTCAAACCGATCTCAAACCGATCTCAAACCGATCTCAAACCGATTTCAAACCGATTTCAAACCGATTTCAAACCGATTTCAAACCGATCTCAAACCGATCTCAAACCGATCTCAAACCGATCTCAAACCGATCTCAAACCGATTTCAAACCGATCTCAAACCGATCTCAAACCGATCTTAAACCGATCTCAAACCGATCTCAAACCGATTTCAAACCGATCTCAAACCGATTTCAAACCGATCTCAAACCGATCTCAAACCGATTTCAAACCGATCTCAAACCGATCTCAAACCGATCTCAAACCGATCTCAAACCGATTTCAAACCGATCTCAAACCGATCTCAAACCGATTTCAAACCGATCTCAAACCCATCTCAAACCGATCTCAAACCGATCTTAAACCGATCTCAAACCGATTTCAAACCGATCTCAAACCGATCTCAAACCGATCTCAAACCGATCTCAAACCGATTTCAAACCGATCTCAAACCGATCTCAAACCGATCTCAAACCGATCTCAAACCGATCTCAAACCGATCTCAAACCGATCTCAAACCGATCTCAAACCGATCTCAAACCGATCTCAAACCGATCTCAAACCGATCTCAAACCGATTTCAAACCGATCTAAAACCGATCTCAAACCGATCTCAAACCGATCTCAAACCGATCTCAAACCGATCTCAAACCGATCTCAAACCGATCTCAAACCGATCTTAAACCGATCTCAAACCGATCTCAAACCGATTTCAAACCGATCCCAAACCGATTTCAAACCGATCTCAAACCGATCTCAAACCGATTTCAAACCGATCTCAAACCGATCTCAAACCGATATCAAACCGATCTCAAACCGATTTCAAACCGATCTCAAACCGATCTCAAACCGATCTTAAACCGATCTCAAACCGATCTCAAACTGATTTCAAACCGATCTCAAACCGATTTCAAACCGATCTCAAACCGATCTCAAACCGATCTCAAACCGATCTCAAACCGATCTCAAACCGATCTCAAACCGATTTCAAACCGATCTCAAACCGATCTCAAACCGATTTCAAACCGATTTCAAACCGATTTCAAACCGATCTCAAACCGATTTCAAACCGATTTCAAACCAATCTCAAACCAATCTCAAACCGATCTCAAACCGATCTCAAACCGATCTCAAACCGATTTCAAACCGATCTCAAACCGATCTCAAACCAATCTCAAACCGATCTCAAACCGATCTCAAACTGATTTCAAACCGATCTCAAACCGATCTCAAACCGATCTCAAACCGATCTCAAACCGATCTCAAACCGATCTCAAACCGATTTCAAACCGATGTCAAACCGATTTCAAACCGATTTCAAACCGATCTCAAACCGATCTCAAACCGATCTCAAACCGATCTCAAACCGATTTCAAACCGATTTCAAACCGATTTCAAACCGATTTCAAACCGATCTCAAACCGATCTCAAACCGATCTCAAACCGATCTCAAACCGATCTCAAACCGATCTCAAACCGATTTCAAACCGATCTCAAACCGATCCCAAACCGATCTCAAACCGATCTCAAACCGATCTCAAACCGATTTCAAACCGATCTCAAACCGATCTCAAACCAATCTCAAACCGATCCCAAACCGATCTCAAACCGATCTCAAACCGATCTCAAACCGATCTCAAACCTATCTCAAACCGATCTCAAACCGATCTCAAACCAATCTCAAACCGATTTCAAACCGATCTCAAACCGATCTCAAACCGATCTCAAACCGATCTCAAACCGATTTCAAATCGATCTCAAACCGATCTCAAACCGATCTCAAACCGATCTCAAACCGATTTCAAACCGATCTCAAACCGATTTGAAACTGATCTCAAACCGATCTCAAACCGATCTCAAACCGATCTCAAACCGAGATCAGTTTGAAATCGGTTTGAGGTCGGCTTGAGATCGGTTTGAAATCAGTTTGAGATCGGTTTGAGATCGGTTTGAGATCGGTTTGAGATCGGTTTGAGATCGGTTTGAGATCGGTTTGAGAAACCGCAGACACCGATTTCAAACTGATCTCGGTTTGAGATCGGTTTGAGATCGGTTTGAAATCGGTTTGAGATCGGTTTGAAATCGGTTTGAGATCGGTTTGAAATCGGTTTGAGATCGGTTTGAGATCGGTTTGAAATCGGTTTGAGATCTGTTTGAGATCGGTTTGGGATCGGTCTGAGATCGGTTTGAGATCGGTTTGAAATCGGTTTGAGATCGGTTTGAGATTGGTTTGAGATCGGTTTGAGATCGGTTTGAGATCGGTTTGAAATCGGTTTGAAATCGGTTTGAGATCGGTTTGAGATCGGTTTGAGATCGGTTTGAGATCGGTTTGAGATCGGTTTGAAATCGGTTTGAGATCGGTTTGAGATCGGTTTGAGATCGGTTTGAGATCGGTTTGAAATCGGTTTGAGATCGGTTTGAGATCGGTTTGAGATCGGTTTGGGATCGGTTTGAGATCGGTTTGAAATCGGTTTGAGATCGGTTTGAGATCGGTTTGAGATCGGTTTGAGATCGGTTTGAGATCGGTTTGAGATCGGTTTGAGATCGGTTTGAAATCGGTTTGAAATCGGTTTGAAATTGGTTTGAAATCGGTTTGAGATCGGTTTGAGATCGGTTTGAGATCGGTTTGAGATCGGTTTGAAATCAGTTTGAGGTCGGTTTGAGATCGGTTTGAGATTGGTTTGAGATCGGTTTGAGTTCGGTTTGAAATCGGTTTAAGATCGGTTTGAGATCGGTTTGAGATCGGTTTGAGATCGGTTTGAAATCAGTTTGAGGTCGGTTTGAGATCGGTTTGAGATTGGTTTGAGATCGGTTTGAATTCGGTTTGAAATCGGTTTAAGATCGGTTTGAGATCGGTTTGAGATCGGTTTGAGATCGGTTTGAAATCGGTTTGAGATCGGTTTGAAATCGGTTTGAAATCGGTTTGAGATCGGTTTGAGATCGGTTTGAGATCGGTTTGAAATCAGTTTGAGATCGGTTTGAGATCGGTTTGAAATCGGTTTGAGATCGGTTTGAGATTGGTTTGAGATCGGTTTGAGATCAGTTTGAGATCGGTTTTAAATCGGTTTGAGATCGGTTTGAAATCGGTTTGATATCGGTTTGAGTTCGGTTTGAGATCGGTTTGAAATCGGTTTGAAATCGGTTTGAGATCGGTTTGAAATCGGTTTGAGATCGGTTTGAGATTGGTTTGGGATCGGTTTGAGATCGGTTTGAAATCGGTTTGAGATTGGTTTGAGGTCGGTTTGAGATCGGTTTGAGATCGGTTTGAGATCGGTTTGAGATCGGTTTGAGATCGGTTTGAGATCGGTTTGAAATCGGTTTGAGATCGGTTTGAAATCGGTTTGAGATCGGTTTGAAATCGGTTTGAGATCGGTTTGAGATCGGTTTGAAATCGGTTTGAGATCGGTTTGAGATCGGTTTGGGATCGGTCTGAGATCGGTTTGAGATCGGTTTGAAATCGGTTTGAGATCGGTTTGAGATTGGTTTGAGGTCGGTTTGAGATCGGTTTGAGATCGGTTTGAAATCGGTTTGAAATCGGTTTGAGATCGGTTTGAGATCGGTTTGAGATCGGTTTGAGATCGGTTTGAGATCGGTTTGAAATCGGTTTGAGATCGGTTTGAGATCGGTTTGAGATCGGTTTGAGATCGGTTTGAAATCGGTTTGAGATCGGTTTGAGATCGGTTTGAGATCGGTTTGGGATCGGTTTGAGATCGGTTTGAAATCGGTTTGAGATCGGTTTGAGATCGGTTTGAGATCGGTTTGAGATCGGTTTGAGATCGGTTTGAGATCGGTTTGAGATCGGTTTGAAATCGGTTTGAAATCGGTTTGAAATTGGTTTGAAATCGGTTTGAGATCGGTTTGAGATCGGTTTGAGATCGGTTTGAGATCGGTTTGAGATCGGTTTGAGATCGGTTTGAAATCAGTTTGAGGTCGGTTTGAGATCGGTTTTAGATTGGTTTGAGATCGGTTTGAGTTCGGTTTGAAATCGGTTTAAGATCGGTTCGAGATCGGTTTGAGATCGGTTTGAGATCGGTTTGAAATCGGTTTGAGATCGGTTTGAGATTGGTTTGGGATCGGTTTGAGATCGGTTTGAAATCGGTTTGAGATTGGTTTGAGGTCGGTTTGAGATCGGTTTGAGATCGGTTTGAGATCGGTTTGAGATCGGTTTGAGATCGGTTTGAGATCGGTTTGAAATCGGTTTGAGATCGGTTTGAGAACGGTTTGAAATCGGTTTGAGATTGGCTTGAGATCGGCTTGAGATCGGTTTGAGATCGGTTTGAGATCGGTTTGAGATCGGTTTGAGATCGGTTTGAGATCGGTTTGAGATCGGTTTGGGATCGGTTTGAGATCGGTTTGAAATCGGTTTAAGATCGGTTTGAGATCGGTTTGAGATCGGTTTGAGATCGGTTTGAGATCGGTTTGAGATCGGTTTTAGATCGGTTTGAGATCGGTTTGAGATCGGTTTGAGATCGGTTTGAGATCGGTTTTAGATCGGTTTGAAATCGGTTTGAGATCGGTTTGAGATCGGTTCGAGATCGGTTTGAAATCGGTTTGAGATCGGTTTGAGATCGGTTTGGGATTGGTTTGAAATCGGTTTGAAATCGGTTTGAGATTGGTCTGAGATCGGTTTGAGATCGGTTTGAGATCAGTTTGAGATCGGTTTGAGATCGGTTTGAGATCGGTTTGAAATCGGTTTGAGATCGGTTTGAGAACGGTTTGAAATCGGTTTGAGATTGGCTTGAAATCGGCTTGAGATCGGTTTGAGATCGGTTTGAGATCGGTTTGAGATCGGTTTGAGATTGGTTTGAGATCGGTTTGAGATCGGTTTGGGATCGGTTTGAGATCGGTTTGAAATCGGTTTGAGATTGGTTTGAGATCGGTTTGAGATCGGTTTGAAATCGGTTTGAGATCGGTTTGAGATCGGTTTGAGATCGGTTTGAGATCGGTTTGAGATCGGTTTTAGATCGGTTTGAAATCGGTTTGAGATCGGTTTGAGATCGGTTCGAGATCGGTTTGAAATCGGTTTGAGATCGGTTCGAGATCGGTTTGGGATCGGTTTGAGATCGGTTTGAAATCGGTTTGAGATTGGTATGAGATCGGTTTGAGATCGGTTTGAGATCGGTTTGAGATCGGTTTGAGATCGGTTTGAGATCGGTTTGAGATCGGTTTGAGATCGGTTTGAGATCGGTTTGAAATCGGTTTGAGATCGGTTTGAGATCGGTTTGAGATCGGTTTGGGATCGGTTTGAGATCGGTTTGAAATCGGTTTGAGATCGGTTTGAAATCGGTTTGAGATCGGTTTGAGATCGGTTTGAGATCGGTTTGAGATCGGTTTGAGATAGGTTTTAGATCGGTTTGAGATCGGTTTGAGATCGGTTTGAGATCGGTTTGGGATCGGTTTGAGATCGGTTTGAAATCGGTTTGAGATTGGTTTGAGATCGGTTTGAGATCGGTTTGAGATCGGTTTGAGATCGGTTTGAGATCGATTTGAGATCGGTTTGAGATAGGTTTGAGATCGGTTTGAGATCGGTTTGAGATCGGTCTTAGATCGGTTTGAAATCGGTTTGAGATCGGTTTGAGATCGGTTCGAGATCGGTTTGAAATCGGTTTGAGATCGGTTTGAGATCGGTTTGGGATCGGTTTGAGATCGGTTTGAAATCGGTTTGAGATTGGTTTGAGATCGGTTTGAGATCGGTTTGAGATCGGTTTGAGATCGGTTTGAGATCGGTTTGAGATCGGTTTGAGATCGGTTTGAGATTGGTTTGAGATTGGTTTGAGATCGGTTTGAGATCGGTTTGAAATCGGTTTGAGATCGGTTTGAGATCGGTTTGAGATCGGTTTGTGATCGGTTTGAGATCGGTTTGAAATCGGTTTGAGATCGGTTTGAGATCGGTTTGAGATCGGTTTGAGATCGGTTTGAAATCGTTTTGAGATCGGTTTGAAATCGTTTTGAGATCGGTTTGAGATCGGTTTGGGATCGGTTTGAGATCGGTTTGAAATCGGTTTGAGATTGGTTTGAGATCTGTTTGAGATCGGTTTGAGATCGGTTTGTGATCGGTTTGAGATCGGTTTGAGATCGGTTTGAGATCGGTTTGAAATCGGTTTGAGATCGGTTTGAGATCGGTTTGAGATCGGTTTGGGATCGGTTTGAGATCGGTTTGAAATCGGTTTGAGATCGGTTTGAGATCGGTTTGAGATCGGTTTGAGATCGGTTTGAGATCGGTCTTAGATCGGTTTGAGATCGGTTTGAGATCGGTTTGGGATCGGTTTGACATCGGTTTGAAATCGGTTTGAGATTGGTTTGAGATCGGTTTGAGATCGGTTTGAGATCGGTTTGAGATCGGTTTGAGATCGGTTTGAGATCGGTTTGAGATCGGTTTGAGATCGGTTTGAGATCGGTTTGAGATCGGTTTGAGATCGGTTTTAGATCGGTTTGAAATCGGTTTGAGATCGGTTTGAGATCGGTTCGAGATCGGTTTGAAATCGGTTTGAGATCGGTTTGAGATCGGTTTGGGATCGGTTCGAGATCGGTTTGAAATCGGTTTGAGATTGGTTTGAGATCGGTTTGAGACCGGTTTGAGATCGGTTTGAGATCGGTTTGAGATCGGTTTGAGATCGGTTTGAGATTGGTTTGAGATCGGTTTGAGATCGGTTTGGGATCGGTTTGAGATCGGTTTGAAATCGGTTTGAGATCGGTTTGAGATCGGTTTGAGATCGGTTTGAGATCGGTTTGAGATCGGTTTTAGATCGGTTTGAGATCGGTTTGAGATCGGTTTGGGATCGGTTTGAGATCGGTTTGAAATCGGTTTGAGATTGGTTTGAGATCGGTTTGAGATCGGTTTGAGATCGGTTTGAGATCGGTTTGAAATCGGTTTGAGATCGGTTTGAGATCGATTTGAAATCGGTTTGAGATCGGTTTGAGAGCGGTTTGAGATCTGTTTTAAATCGAGCATCGAACATTGAACATCGAACATCGAACATTGAACATCGAACATTGAACATTGAACATCGATTATCGAACATCGAACATCGAACATCGAACATCGAATATCGAACATCGAACATCGAACATCTAACATCGAATATCGAACATCTAACATCGAACATCGAACATCGAACATCGAACATCGAACATCGAACATTGAACATCGAAAATCGAACATCGAACATCGAACATCGAACATTGAACATCGAACATCGAACATCGAACATCGAACATCGAATATCGAACATCGAACATTGAACATCGAACATCAAACATCGAACATCGAATATCGAACATCGAACATCGAACATCAAACATCGAACGTCGAACATTGAACATCGAGCATCGAACATCGAACATCAAACATCGAACATCGAACATCGAATATAAAACATCGAACATCGAAAATCGAACATCGAACATCGTACACTGAGCATCGAACATCGAATACCGAACATCGAATATTGAACATCAAACATGAAAATCGAACATCAAACATTCAACATCGATCATCAAACAACGAACATTGAACATCGAACATCCAACATTGAACATAGATTTCAAAACGATCTCAGACCGATCTCAAACCGATTTCAAACCAATTTCAAACCACTCTCAAACCGGAATTAATTTTAAATAAACCCGTTTTCAAACCGATCTCAAACTGATTTCAAACCGATCTCAAACCGATTTCAAACCGATCTCAAACCGATCTCAAACTGATTTCAAACCGATCTCAAACCGATCTCAAACCGATCTCAAACCGATCTCAAACCGATTTCAAACCGATCTCAAACCGATCTCAAACCGATCTCAAACCGATCTCAAACCGATCTCAAACCAATTTCAAACCGATCTCAAACCGATCTCAAACCGATCTCAAACCAATCTCAAACCGATCTCAAACCGATCTCAAACCGATCTCAAACCGATTTCAAACCGATCTCAAACCGATCTCAAACCGACCTCAAACCGATCTCATACCGATATCAAACCGATCTCAAACCGATCTCAAACCGATCTCAAACCGATTTCAAATCGATCTCAAACCGATCTCAAACCGATCTCAAGCCGATCTCAAACCGATTTCAAACCGATCTCAAACCGATCTCAAACCGATCTCAAACCGATCTCAAACCGATTTCAAACCGATTTCAAACCGATCTCAAACCGATCTCAAACCGATCTCAAACCAATTTCAAACCGATTTCAAACCGATCTAAGACCGATCTCAAACCGATCTCAAGCCGATTTCAAACCGATCTCAAACCGATTTCAAACCGATCTCAAACCGATTTCAAACCGATCTCAAACCGATTTCAAACCGATTTCAAACCGATCTCAAACCGATCTCAAACCGATTTCAAACCGATTTCAAACCGATCTCAAACTTATCTCAAACCGATTTCAAACCGATCTCAAACCGATCTCAAACTGATTTCAAACTGATCTCAAACCGATTTCAAACCGATTTCAAACCGATCACAAATCGATTTCAAACCGATTTCAAACCGATCACAAACCGATCTCAAACAGATCTCAAACCGATCTCAAACCGATCTCAAACCGATCCCAAACTGATCTCAAACCGATTTCAAACCGATCTCAAACCGATCTCAAACCGATTTCAAACCGATCTCAAACCGATCTCAAACCGATTTCAAACCGATCACAAACCGATCTCAAACAGATCTCAAACCGATTTCAAACCGATCTCAAACCGATCTCAAACCGATCTCAAACCGATTTCAAACCGATCTCAAACCGATTTCAAACAGATTTCAAACCGATCTCAAACCGAACTCAAACCGATCTCAAACCGATCTCAAACCGATCTCAAACCGATTTCAAATCGATCTCAGACCGATCTCAAACCGATCTCAAACCGATCTCAAACCGATCTCAAACCGATCTCAAACCGATTTCAAACCGATCTCAAACCGATCTCAAACCGATCTCAAACCGATCTCAAACCGATCTCAAACCGATTTCAAACCGATCTCAAACCGATCTCAAACCGGTGTCAAACCAATCTCAAACCGATTTCAAACCGATCTCAAACCGATCTCAAACCGATCTCAAACCGATTTCAAACCGATTTCAAACCGATCTCAAACCGATCTCAAACCGATCTCAAACCAATTTCAAACCGATTTCAAACCGATCTCAAACCGATCTCAAACCGATCTCAAGCCGATTTCAAACCGATCTCAAACCGATTTCAAACCGATCTCAAACCGATTTCAAACCGATCTCAAACCGATTTCAAACCGATTTCAAACCGATCTCAAACCGATCTCAAACCGATTTCAAACCGATTTCAAACCGATCTCAAACTTATCTCAAACCGATTTCAAACCGATCTCAAACCGATCTCAAACTGATTTCAAACTGATCTCAAACCGATTTCAAACCGATTTCAAACCGATCACAAATCGATTTCAAACCGATTTCAAACCGATCACAAACCGATCTCAAACAGATCTCAAACCGATCTCAAACCGATCTCAAACCGATCCCAAACTGATCTCAAACCGATTTCAAACCGATCTCAAACCGATCTCAAACCGATTTCAAACCGATCTCAAACCGATCTCAAACCGATTTCAAACCGATCACAAACCGATCTCAAACAGATCTCAAACCGATTTCAAACCGATCTCAAACCGATCTCAAACCGATCTCAAACCGATTTCAAACCGATCTCAAACCGATTTCAAACAGATTTCAAACCGATCTCAAACCGAACTCAAACCGATCTCAAACCGATCTCAAACCGATTTCAAATCGATCTCAGACCGATCTCAAACCGATCTCAAACCGATCTCAAACCGATCTCAAACCGATCTCAAACCGATTTCAAACCGATCTCAAACTGATCTCAAACCGATCTCAAACCGATCTCAAACCGATCTCAAACCGATCTCAAACCGATTTCAAACCGATCTCAAACCGATCTCAAACCGGTGTCAAACCAATCTCAAACCGATTTCAAACCGATCTCAAACCGATCTCAAAACGATCTCAAACCGATCTCAAACCGATCTCAAACCGATTTCAAACCGATTTCAAACCGATCTCAAACCGATCTCAAACCGATCTCAAACCAATTTCGAACCGATTTCAAACCGATCTCAAACCGATCTCAAACCGATCTCAAGCCGATTTCAAACCGATCTCAAACCGATTTCAAACCGATGTCAAACCGATTTCAAACCGATCTCAAACCAATTTCAAACCGATTTCAAACCGATCTCAAACCGATCTCAAACCGATTTCAAACCGATTTCAAACCGATCTCAAACTGATCTCAAACCGATTTCAAACCGATCTCAAACCGATCTCAAACTGATTTCAAACTGATCTCAAACCGATTTCAAACCGATTTCAAACCGATCACAAATCGATTTCAAACCGATTTCAAACCGATCACAAACCGATCTCAAACAGATCTCAAACCGATCTCAAACCGATCTCAAACCGATCTCAAACCGATCCCAAACTGATCTCAAACCGATTTCAAACCGATCTCAAACCGATCTCAAACCGATTTCAAACCGATCTCAAACCGATCTCAAACCGATTTCAAACCGATCACAAACCGATCTCAAACAGATCTCAAACCGATTTCAAACCGATCTCAAACCGATCTCAAACCGATCTCAAACCGATTTCAAACCGATCTCAAACCGATTTCAAACAGATTTCAAACCGATCTCAAACCGAACTCAAACCGATCTCAAACCGATCTCAAACCGATCTCAAACCGATTTCAAATCGATCTCAAACCGATCTCAAACCGATCTCAAACCGATCTCAAACCGATCTCAAACCGATCTCAAACTGATTTCAAACCGATCTCAAACCGATCTCAAACCGATCTCAAACCGATCTCAAACCGATCTAAAACCGATTTCAAACCGATCTCAAACCGATCTCAAACCGGTCTCAAACCAATCTCAAACCGATTTCAAACCGATCTCAAACCAATTACAAACCGATCTCAAACCGATCTCAAACCGATATCAAACAGATCTCAAACCGATCTCAAACCGATCTCAAACCGATCTCAAACCGATTTCAAATCGATCTCAAACCGATCTCAAACCGATCTCAAACCGATCTCAAACCAATTTCAAACCGATCTCAAACCGATCTCAAACCGATCTCAAACCGATCTCAAACCGATTTCAAACCGATTTCAAACCGATCTCAAACCGATTTCAAACCGATCTCAAACCAATTTCAAACCGATTTCAAACCGATCTCAAACCGATCTCAAACCGATCTCAAACCGATTTCAAACCGATTTCAAACCGATTTCAAACCGATCTCAAACCGATCTCAAACCGATTTCAAACCGATCTCAAACCGATTTCAAACCGATTTCAAACCGATCTCAAACCGATCTCAAACCGATCTCAAACCGATTTAAAACCGATCTCAAACTGATCTCAAACCGATTTCAAACCGATCTCAAACCGATCTCAAACTGATTTCAAACTGATCTCAAACCGATTTCAAACCGATTTCAAACCGATCACAAATCGATTTCAAACCGATTTCAAACCGATCACAAACCGATCTCAAACAGATCTCAAACCGATCTCAAACCGATCTCAAACCGATCTCAAACCGATCTCAAACTGATCTCAAACCGATTTCAAACCGATCTCAAACCGATCTCAAACCGATTTCAAACCGATCTCAAACCGATTTCAAACCGATTTCAAACCGATCACAAACCGATCTCAAACAGATCTCAAACCGATTTCAAACCGATCTCAAACCGATCTCAAACCGATCTCAAACCGATTTCAAACCGATCTCAAACCGATTTCAAACAGATTTCAAACCGATCTCAAACCGAACTCAAACCGATCTCAAACCGATCTCAAACCGATCTCAAACCGATCTCGAACCGATCTCAAACCGATCTCAAACCGATCTCAAACCGATTTCAAACCGATCTCAAACCGATCTCAAACCGATCTCAAACCGATTTCAAACCGATTTCAAACCGATCTCAAACCGATCTCAAACCGATCTCAAACCGATTTCAAACCGATCTCAAACCGATTTCAAACCGATTTCAAACCGATCTCAAACCGATCTCAAACCGATCTCAAACCGATCTCAAACCGATCTCAAACCGATTTCAAACCGATCTCAAACCGATCTCAAACCGATCTCAAACCGATCTCAAACCGATTTCAAACCGATTTCAAACCGATCTCAAACCGATCTCAAACCGATCTCAAAACGATCTCAAACCGATTTCAAACCGATCTCAAACCGATCTCAAACCGATCTCAAACCGATCTCAAACCGATCTCAAACCGATCTCAAACCGATTTCAAACCGATCTCAAACCGATCTCAAACCGATCTCAAACCGATCTCAAACCGATCTCAAACCGATCTCAAACCGATCTCAAACCGATCTCAAACCGATCTCAAACCGATTTCAAACCGATCTCAAACCGATTTCAAACCGATTTCAAACCGATCTCAAACCGATTTCAAACCGATCTCAAACCGATCTCAAACCGATCTCAAACCGGTTTCAAACCTATCTCAAACCGATTTCAAACCGATCTCAAACCGATCTCAAACCGATTTCAAACCGATCTCAAACCGATCTCAAACCGATCTCAAACCGATCTCAAACCGATCTCAAACCGATCTCAAACCGATCTCAAACCAATCTCAAACCGATTTCAAACCGATCTCAAACCGATCTCAAACCGATCTCAAACCGATCTCAAACCGATTTCAAACCGATCTCAAACCGATCTCAAACCAATCTCAAACCGATCTCAAACCGATCTCAAACCGATTTCAAACCGATCTCAAACCGATCTCAAACCGATCTCAAACCGATCTCAAACCGATTTCAAACCGATTTCAAACCGATCTCAAACCGATCTCAAACCGATCTCAAACCGATCTCAAACCGATCTCAAACCGATTTCAAACCGATTTCAAATCGATCTCAAACCGATCTCAAACCGATCTCAAACCGATCTCAAACCAATTTCAAACCGATCTCAAACCGATCTCAAACCAATCTCAAACCGATTTCAAACCGATTTCAAACCGATCTCAAACCGATTTCAAACCGATCTCAAACCGATCTCAAACCGATCTCAAACCGATCTCAAACCGATCTCAAACCGATCTCAAACCGATCTCAAACCGATCTCAAACCGATTTCAAACCGATTTCAAATCGATCTCAAAGCGATCTCAAACCGATCTCAAACCGATCTCAAACCAATTTCAAACCGATCTCAAACCGATCTCAAACCGATCTCAAACCAATCTCAAACCGATCTCAAACCGATCTTAAACCGATCTCAAACCAATCTCAAACCGATTTCAAACCGATCTCAAACCGATCTCATACCGATCTCAAACCGATCTCAAACCGATTTCAAACCGATCTCAAACCGATCTCAAACCGATCTCAAACCGATCTCAAACCGATCTCAAACCGATTTCAAACCGATCTCAAACCGATCTCAAACCGATCTCAAACCGATCTCAAACCGATCTCAAACCGATTTCAAACCGATCTCAAACCGATCTCAAACCGATCTCAAACCGATTTCAAACCGATCTCAAACCGATCTCAAACCGATTTCAAACCGATTTCAAATCGATCTCAAACCGATCTCAAACCGATCTCAAACCGATCTCAAACCGATCTCAAACCGATCTCAAACCGATCTCAAACCGATCTCAAACCGATCTCAAACCGATTTCAAACCGATCTCAAACCGATCTCAAACCGATTTCAAACCGATCTCAAACCGATCTCAAACCGATTTCAAATCGATCACAAACCGATCTCAAACAGATCTCAAACCGATTTCAAACCGATCTCAAACCGATCTCAAACCGATCTCAAACCGATTTCAAACCGATTTCAAATCGATCTCAAACCGATCTCAAACCGATTTCAAACCGATCTCAAACCAATTTCAAACCGATCTCAAACCGATCTAAAACCGATCTCAAACCGATCTCAAACCGATCTCAAACCGATCTCAAACCGATCTCAAACCGATCTCAAACCGATCTCAAACCAATCTCAAACCGATTTCAAACCGATCTCAAACCGATCTCAAACCGATTTCAAACCGATCTCAAACCGATCTCAAACTGATTTCAAACTGATCTCAAACCGATTTCAAACCGATTTCAAACCGATCACAAATCGATTTCAAACCGATTTCAAACCGATCACAAACCGATCTCAAACAGATCTCAAACCGATCTCAAACCGATCTCAAACCGATCTCAAACTGATCCCAAACCGATTTCAAACCGATCTCAAACCGATCTCAAACCGATTTCAAACCGATCTCAAACCGATTTCAAACCGATTTCAAACCGATCACAAACCGATCTCAAACAAATCTCAAACCGATCTCAAACCGAACTCAAACCGATCTCAAACCGATCTCAAACCGATCTCAAACCGATCTCAAACCGATCTCGAACCGATCTCAAACCAATCTCAAACCGATCTCAAACCGATTTCAAACCGATCTCAAACCGATCTCAAACCGATCTCAAACCGATCTCAAACCGATCTCAAACCGATTTCAAACCGATCTCAAACCGATCTCAAACCGATCTCAAACCGATCTCAAACCGATCTCAAACCGATCTCAAACCGATTTCAAACCGATCTCAAACCGATCTCAAACCGATCTCAAACCGATCTCAAACCGATCTCAAACCGATCTCAAACCGATCTCAAACCGATCTCAAACCGATTTCAAACCGATCACAAACCGATCTCAAACAGATCTCAAACCGATTTCAAACCGATCTCAAACCGATCTCAAACCGATCTCAAACCGATTTCAAACCGATCTCAAACCGATTTCAAACAGATTTCAAACCGATCTCAAACCGAACTCAAACCGATCTCAAACCGATCTCAAACCGATTTCAAATCGATCTCAGACCGATCTCAAACCGATCTCAAACCGATCTCAAACCGATCTCAAACCGATCTCAAACCGATTTCAAACCGATCTCAAACCGATCTCAAACCGATCTCAAACCGATCTCAAACCGATCTCAAACCGATTTCAAACCGATCTCAAACCGATCTCAAACCGGTGTCAAACCAATCTCAAACCGATTTCAAACCGATCTCAAACCGATCTCAAAACGATCTCAAACCGATCTCAAACCGATCTCAAACCGATTTCAAACCGATTTCAAACCGATCTCAAACCGATCTCAAACCGATCTCAAACCAATTTCGAACCGATTTCAAACCGATCTCAAACCGATCTCAAACCGATCTCAAGCCGATTTCAAACCGATCTCAAACCGATTTCAAACCGATGTCAAACCGATTTCAAACCGATCTCAAACCAATTTCAAACCGATTTCAAACCGATCTCAAACCGATCTCAAACCGATCTCAAACCGATTTCAAACCGATCTCAAACCGATCTCAAACCGATCTCAAACCGATCTCAAACCGATCTCAAACCGATTTCAAACCGATCTCAAACCAATTTCAAACCGATTTCAAACCGATCTCAAACCGATCTCAAACCGATCTCAAACCGATCTCAAACCGATCTCAAACCGATCTCAAACCGATCTCAAACCGATCTCAAACCGATCTCAAACCGATTTCAAACCGATCTCAAACCGATTTCAAACCGATTTCAAACCGATCTCAAACCGATTTCAAACCGATCTCAAACCGATCTCAAACCGATCTCAAACCGATTTCAAACCTATCTCAAACCGATTTCAAACCGATCTCAAACTGATCTCAAACCGATTTCAAACCGATCTCAAACCGATCTCAAACCGATCTCAAACCGATCTCAAACCGATCTCAAACCGATCTCAAACCAATCTCAAACCAATCTCAAACCGATTTCAAACCGATCTCAAACCGATCTCAAACCGATCTCAAACCGATCTCAAACCGATTTCAAACCGATCTCAAACCGATCTCAAACCAATCTCAAACCGATCTCAAACCGATCTCAAACCGATTTCAAACCGATCTCAAACCGATCTCAAACCGATCTCAAACCGATCTCAAACCGATTTCAAACCGATTTCAAACCGATCTCAAACCGATCTCAAACCGATCTCAAACCGATCTCAAACCGATCTCAAACCGATTTCAAACCGATTTCAAATCGATCTCAAACCGATCTCAAAACGATCTCAAACCGATCTCAAACCAATTTCAAACCGATCTCAAACCGATCTCAAACCAATCTCAAACCGATTTCAAACCGATTTCAAACCGATCTCAAACCGATTTCAAACCGATCTCAAACCGATCTCAAACCGATCTCAAACCGATCTCAAACCGATCTCAAACCGATCTCAAACCGATCTCAAACCGATCTCAAACCGATTTCAAACCGATTTCAAATCGATCTCAAACCGATCTCAAACCGATCTCAAACCGATCTCAAACCAATTTCAAACCGATCTCAAACCGATCTCAAACCGATCTCAAACCAATCTCAAACCGATCTCAAACCGATCTCAAACCGATCTCAAACCAATCTCAAACCGATTTCAAACCGATCTCAAACCGATCTCATACCGATCTCAAACCGATCTCAAACCGATTTCAAACCGATCTCAAACCGATCTCAAACCGATCTCAAACCGATCTCAAACCGATCTCAAACCGATTTCAAACCGATCTCAAACCGATCTCAAACCGATCTCAAACCGATCTCAAACCGATCTCAAACCGATTTCAAACCGATCTCAAACCGATCTCAAACCGATCTCAAACCGATTTCAAACCGATCTCAAACCGATCTCAAACCGATTTCAAACCGATTTCAAATCGATCTCAAACCGATCTCAAACCGATCTCAAACCGATCTCAAACCGATCTCAAACCGATCTCAAACCGATCTCAAACCGATCTCAAACCGATCTCAAACCGATCTCAAACCGATTTCAAACCGATCTCAAACCGATCTCAAACCGATTTCAAACCGATCTCAAACCGATCTCAAACCGATTTCAAATCGATCACAAACCGATCTCAAACAGATCTCAAACCGATTTCAAACCGATCTCAAACCGATCTCAAACCGATCTCAAACCGATTTCAAACCGATTTCAAATCGATCTCAAACCGATCTCAAACCGATCTCAAACCGATCTCAAACCAATTTCAAACCGATCTCAAACCGATCTAAAACCGATCTCAAACCGATCTCAAACCGATCTCAAACCGATCTCAAACCGATCTCAAACCGATCTCAAACCGATCTCAAACCGATCTCAAACCAATCTCAAACCGATTTCAAACCGATCTCAAACCGATCTCAAACCGATTTCAAACCGATCTCAAACCGATCTCAAACTGATTTCAAACTGATCTCAAACCGATTTCAAACCGATTTCAAACCGATCACAAATCGATTTCAAACCGATTTCAAACCGATCACAAACCGATCTCAAACAGATCTCAAACCGATCTCAAACCGATCTCAAACCGATCTCAAACTGATCCCAAACCGATTTCAAACCGATCTCAAACCGATCTCAAACCGATTTCAAACCGATCTCAGACCGATTTCAAACCGATTTCAAACCGATCACAAACCGATCTCAAACAAATCTCAAACCGATCTCAAACCGAACTCAAACCGATCTCAAACCGATCTCAAACCGATCTCAAACCGATCTCAAACCGATCTCGAACCGATCTCAAACCGATCTCAAACCGATCTCAAACCGATTACAAACCGATCTCAAACCGATCTCAAACCGATCTCAAACCGATCTCAAACCGATTTCAAACCGATCTCAAACCGATCTCAAACCGATCTCAAACCGATCTCAAACCGATCTCAAACCGATCTCAAACCGATTTCAAACCGATCTCAAACCGATCTCAAACCGATCTCAAACCGATCTCAAACCGATCTCAAACCGATCTCAAACCGATCTCAAACCGATCTCAAACCGATCTCAAACCGATCTCAAACCGATCTCAAACCGATCTCAAACCGATCTCAAACCGATTTCAAACCGATCTCAAACCGATTTCAAATCGATTTCAAACCGATCTCAAACCGATTTCAAACCGATCTCAAACCGATCTCAAACCGATCTCAAACCGATTTCAAACCTATCTCAAACCGATCTCAAACCGATCTCAAACCGATCTCAAACCGATCTCAAACCGATTTCAAACCGATCTCAAACCGATCTCAAACCGATCTCAAACGGATCTCAAACCGATCTCAAACCGATCTCAAACCGATCTCAAACCAATCTCAAACCGATTTCAAACCGATCTCAAACCGATCTCAAACCGATCTCAAACCGATCTCAAACCGATTTCAAACCGATCTCAAACCGATCTCAAACCGATCTCAAACCGATCTCAAACCGATCTCAAACCGATTTCAAACCGATCTCAAACCGATCTCAAACCGATCTCAAACCGATCTCAAACCGATCTCAAACCGATCTCAAACCGATTTCAAACCGATCTCAAACCGATTTCAAACCGATCTCAAACCGATCTCAAACCGATCTCAAACCGATCTCAAACCGATCTCAAACCGATTTCAAACCGATCTCAAACCGATCTCAAACCGATCTCAAACCGATCTCAAACCGATCTCAAACCGATCTCAAACCGATCTCAAACCGATCTCAAACCGATTTCAAACCGATTTCAAACCGATCTGAAACCGATCTCAAACCGATTTCAAACCGATCTCAAACCAATTTCAAACCGATTTCAAACCGATTTCAAACGGATCTCAAACCGAACTCAAACCGATTTCAAACCGATCTCAAACCGATCTCAAACCGATCTCAAACCGATCTCAAACCGATCTCAAACCGATCTCAAACCGATCTCAAACCGATCTCAAACCGATCTCAAACCGATCTCAAACCGATCTCAAACCGATCTCAAACCGATCTCAAACCGATCTCAAATCGATTTCAAACCGATCTCAAACCGATCTCAAACCGATCTCAAACCGATTTCAAACCGATCTCAAACCGATCTCAAACCTATTTCAAACCGATTTCGAACCGATCTCAAACCGATTTCAAACCGATCTCAAACCGATGTCAAACCGATCTCAAACCGATCTCAATCCGATTTCAAACCGATCTCAAACCGATCTCAAACCGATTTCAAACCGATCTCAAACCGATTTCAAACCGATGTCAAACCGATTTCAAACCCATCTCAAACCGATACCAAACCGATCTCAAACCGATCTCAAACCGATCTCAAACCGATCTCAAACCGATCTCAATCCAATTTCAAACCGATCTCAAACCGATTTCAAACCGATCTCAAACCGATCTCAAACCGATCTCAAACCGATTTCAAACCGATTTCAAACCGATCTCAAACCGATCTCAAACCGATCTCAAAACGATCTCAAACCAATTTCAAACCGATTTCAAACCGATTTCAAACGGATCTCAAACCGAACTCAAACCGATTTCAAACCGATCTCAAACCGATCTCAAACCGATCTCAAACCGATCTCAAACCGATCTCAAACCGATCTCAAACCGATCTCAAACCGATCTCAAACCGATCTCAAACCGATCTCAAACCGATCTCAAACCGATCTCAAACCGATCTCAAACCGATCTCAAATCGATTTCAAACCGATCTCAAACCGATCTCAAACCGATCTCAAACCGATTTCAAACCGATCTCAAACCGATCTCAAACCTATTTCAAACCGATTTCGAACCGATCTCAAACCGATTTCAAACCGATCTCAAACCGATGTCAAACCGATCTCAAACCGATCTCAATCCGATTTCAAACCGATCTCAAACCGATCTCAAACCGATTTCAAACCGATCTCAAACCGATTTCAAACCGATGTCAAACCGATTTCAAACCCATCTCAAACCGATACCAAACCGATCTCAAACCGATCTCAAACCGATCTCAAACCGATCTCAAACCGATCTCAATCCAATTTCAAACCGATCTCAAACCGATTTCAAACCGATCTCAAACCGATCTCAAACCGATCTCAAACCGATTTCAAACCGATTTCAAACCGATCTCAAACCGATCTCAAACCGATCTCAAACCGATCTCAAACCGATTTCAAACCGATTTCAAACCGATTTCAAACCGATCTCAAACCGATCTCAAACCGATTTCAAATCGATCTCAGACCGATCTCAAACCGATCTCAAACCGATCTCAAACCGATCTCAAACCGATCTCAAACCGATTTCAAACCGATCTCAAACCGATCTCAAACCGATCTCAAACCGATCTCAAACCGATCTCAAACCGATTTCAAACCGATCTCAAACCGATCTCAAACCGGTGTCAAACCAATCTCAAACCGATTTCAAACCGATCTCAAACCGATCTCAAAACGATCTCAAACCGATCTCAAACCGATCTCAAACCGATTTCAAACCGATTTCAAACCGATCTCAAACCGATCTCAAACCGATCTCAAACCGATCTCAAACCGATCTCAAACCGATCTCAAACCGATCTCAAACCGATCTCAAACCGATCTCAAACCAATCTCAAACCGATTTCAAACCGATCTCAAACCGATCTCAAACCGATTTCAAACCGATCTCAAACCGATCTCAAACTGATTTCAAACTGATCTCAAACCGATTTCAAACCGATTTCAAACCGATCACAAATCGATTTCAAACCGATTTCAAACCGATCACAAACCGATCTCAAACAGATCTCAAACCGATCTCAAACCGATCTCAAACCGATCTCAAACTGATCCCAAACCGATTTCAAACCGATCTCAAACCGATCTCAAACCGATCTCAAACCGATCTCAAACCGATCTCAAACCGATCTCAAACCGATCTCAAACCGATCTCAAACCGATCTCAAACCGATCTCAAACCGATCTCAAACCGATCTCAAACCGATCTCAAACCGATTTCAAACCGATCTCAAACCGATTTCAAATCGATTTCAAACCGATCTCAAACCGATTTCAAACCGATCTCAAACCGATCTCAAACCGATCTCAAACCGATTTCAAACCTATCTCAAACCGATCTCAAACCGATCTCAAACCGATCTCAAACCGATCTCAAACCGATTTCAAACCGATCTCAAACCGATCTCAAACCGATCTCAAACGGATCTCAAACCGATCTCAAACCGATCTCAAACCGATCTCAAACCAATCTCAAACCGATTTCAAACCGATCTCAAACCGATCTCAAACCGATCTCAAACCGATCTCAAACCGATTTCAAACCGATCTCAAACCGATCTCAAACCGATCTCAAACCGATCTCAAACCGATCTCAAACCGATTTCAAACCGATCTCAAACCGATCTCAAACCGATTTCAAACCGATCTCAAACCGATCTCAAACCGATCTCAAACCGATCTCAAACCGATCTCAAACCGATTTCAAACAGATTTCAAACCGATCTCAAACCGAACTCAAACCGATCTCAAACCGATCTCAAACCGATCTCAAACCGATTTCAAATCGATCTCAGACCGATCTCAAACCGATCTCAAACCGATCTCAAACCGATCTCAAACCGATCTCAAACCGATTTCAAACCGATCTCAAACCGATCTCAAACCGATCTCAAACCGATCTCAAACCGATTTCAAACCAATCTCAAACCGATTTCAAACCGATCTCAAACCGATCTCAAAACGATCTCAAACCGATCTCAAACCGATCTCAAACCGATTTCAAACCGATTTCAAACCGATCTCAAACCGATCTCAAACCGATCTCAAACCAATTTCGAACCGATTTCAAACCGATCTCAAACCGATCTCAAACCGATCTCAAGCCGATTTCAAACCGATCTCAAACCGATTTCAAACCGATGTCAAACCGATTTCAAACCGATCTCAAACCAATTTCAAACCGATTTCAAACCGATCTCAAACCGATCTCAAACCGATTTCAAACCGATTTCAAACCGATCTCAAACTGATCTCAAACCGATTTCAAACCGATCTCAAACCGATCTCAAACTGATTTCAAACTGATCTCAAACCGATTTCAAACCGATTTCAAACCGATCACAAATCGATTTCAAACCGATTTCAAACCGATCACAAACCGATCTCAAACAGATCTCAAACCGATCTCAAACCGATCTCAAACCGATCTCAAACCGATCCCAAACTGATCTCAAACCGATTTCAAACCGATCTCAAACCGATCTCAAACCGATTTCAAACCGATCTCAAACCGATCTCAAACCGATTTCAAACCGATCACAAACCGATCTCAAACAGATCTCAAACCGATTTCAAACCGATCTCAAACCGATCTCAAACCGATCTCAAACCGATTTCAAACCGATCTCAAACCGATTTCAAACAGATTTCAAACCGATCTCAAACCGAACTCAAACCGATCTCAAACCGATCTCAAACCGATCTCAAACCGATTTCAAATCGATCTCAAACCGATCTCAAACCGATCTCAAACCGATCTCAAACCGATCTCAAACCGATCTCAAACTGATTTCAAACCGATCTCAAACCGATCTCAAACCGATCTCAAACCGATCTCAAACCGATCTAAAACCGATTTCAAACCGATCTCAAACCGATCTCAAACCGGTCTCAAACCAATCTCAAACCGATTTCAAACCGATCTCAAACCAATTACAAACCGATCTCAAACCGATCTCAAACCGATATCAAACAGATCTCAAACCGATCTCAAACCGATCTCAAACCGATCTCAAACCGATTTCAAATCGATCTCAAACCGATCTCAAACCGATCTCAAACCGATCTCAAACCAATTTCAAACCGATCTCAAACCGATCTCAAACCGATCTCAAACCGATCTCAAACCGATTTCAAACCGATTTCAAACCGATCTCAAACCGATTTCAAACCGATCTCAAACCAATTTCAAACCGATTTCAAACCGATCTCAAACCGATCTCAAACCGATCTCAAACCGATTTCAAACCGATTTCAAACCGATTTCAAACCGATCTCAAACCGATCTCAAACCGATTTCAAACCGATCTCAAACCGATTTCAAACCGATTTCAAACCGATCTCAAACCGATCTCAAACCGATCTCAAACCGATTT
Organism: Dasysyrphus albostriatus; assembly: GCA_946251815.1. NCBI lineage: Eukaryota > Metazoa > Arthropoda > Insecta > Diptera > Syrphidae > Dasysyrphus > Dasysyrphus albostriatus. The sequence continues at coordinate 66,060,698 of OX276336.1, read as the reverse complement.
AAAACCGATCTCAAACTGATCTCAAACCGATTTCAAACCGATCTCAAACCGATCTCAAACTGATTTCAAACTGATCTCAAACCGATTTCAAACCGATTTCAAACCGATCACAAATCGATTTCAAACCGATTTCAAACCGATCACAAACCGATCTCAAACAGATCTCAAACCGATCTCAAACCGATCTCAAACCGATCTCAAACCGATCTCAAACTGATCTCAAACCGATTTCAAACCGATCTCAAACCGATCTCAAACCGATTTCAAACCGATCTCAAACCGATTTCAAACCGATTTCAAACCGATCACAAACCGATCTCAAACAGATCTCAAACCGATTTCAAACCGATCTCAAACCGATCTCAAACCGATCTCAAACCGATTTCAAACCGATCTCAAACCGATTTCAAACAGATTTCAAACCGATCTCAAACCGAACTCAAACCGATCTCAAACCGATCTCAAACCGATCTCAAACCGATCTCGAACCGATCTCAAACCGATCTCAAACCGATCTCAAACCGATTTCAAACCGATCTCAAACCGATCTCAAACCGATCTCAAACCGATTTCAAACCGATTTCAAACCGATCTCAAACCGATCTCAAACCGATCTCAAACCGATTTCAAACCGATCTCAAACCGATTTCAAACCGATTTCAAACCGATCTCAAACCGATCTCAAACCGATCTCAAACCGATCTCAAACCGATCTCAAACCGATTTCAAACCGATCTCAAACCGATCTCAAACCGATCTCAAACCGATCTCAAACCGATTTCAAACCGATTTCAAACCGATCTCAAACCGATCTCAAACCGATCTCAAAACGATCTCAAACCGATTTCAAACCGATCTCAAACCGATCTCAAACCGATCTCAAACCGATCTCAAACCGATCTCAAACCGATCTCAAACCGATTTCAAACCGATCTCAAACCGATCTCAAACCGATCTCAAACCGATCTCAAACCGATCTCAAACCGATCTCAAACCGATCTCAAACCGATCTCAAACCGATCTCAAACCGATTTCAAACCGATCTCAAACCGATTTCAAACCGATTTCAAACCGATCTCAAACCGATTTCAAACCGATCTCAAACCGATCTCAAACCGATCTCAAACCGGTTTCAAACCTATCTCAAACCGATTTCAAACCGATCTCAAACCGATCTCAAACCGATTTCAAACCGATCTCAAACCGATCTCAAACCGATCTCAAACCGATCTCAAACCGATCTCAAACCGATCTCAAACCGATCTCAAACCAATCTCAAACCGATTTCAAACCGATCTCAAACCGATCTCAAACCGATCTCAAACCGATCTCAAACCGATTTCAAACCGATCTCAAACCGATCTCAAACCAATCTCAAACCGATCTCAAACCGATCTCAAACCGATTTCAAACCGATCTCAAACCGATCTCAAACCGATCTCAAACCGATCTCAAACCGATTTCAAACCGATTTCAAACCGATCTCAAACCGATCTCAAACCGATCTCAAACCGATCTCAAACCGATCTCAAACCGATTTCAAACCGATTTCAAATCGATCTCAAACCGATCTCAAACCGATCTCAAACCGATCTCAAACCAATTTCAAACCGATCTCAAACCGATCTCAAACCAATCTCAAACCGATTTCAAACCGATTTCAAACCGATCTCAAACCGATTTCAAACCGATCTCAAACCGATCTCAAACCGATCTCAAACCGATCTCAAACCGATCTCAAACCGATCTCAAACCGATCTCAAACCGATCTCAAACCGATTTCAAACCGATTTCAAATCGATCTCAAAGCGATCTCAAACCGATCTCAAACCGATCTCAAACCAATTTCAAACCGATCTCAAACCGATCTCAAACCGATCTCAAACCAATCTCAAACCGATCTCAAACCGATCTTAAACCGATCTCAAACCAATCTCAAACCGATTTCAAACCGATCTCAAACCGATCTCATACCGATCTCAAACCGATCTCAAACCGATTTCAAACCGATCTCAAACCGATCTCAAACCGATCTCAAACCGATCTCAAACCGATCTCAAACCGATTTCAAACCGATCTCAAACCGATCTCAAACCGATCTCAAACCGATCTCAAACCGATCTCAAACCGATTTCAAACCGATCTCAAACCGATCTCAAACCGATCTCAAACCGATTTCAAACCGATCTCAAACCGATCTCAAACCGATTTCAAACCGATTTCAAATCGATCTCAAACCGATCTCAAACCGATCTCAAACCGATCTCAAACCGATCTCAAACCGATCTCAAACCGATCTCAAACCGATCTCAAACCGATCTCAAACCGATTTCAAACCGATCTCAAACCGATCTCAAACCGATTTCAAACCGATCTCAAACCGATCTCAAACCGATTTCAAATCGATCACAAACCGATCTCAAACAGATCTCAAACCGATTTCAAACCGATCTCAAACCGATCTCAAACCGATCTCAAACCGATTTCAAACCGATTTCAAATCGATCTCAAACCGATCTCAAACCGATTTCAAACCGATCTCAAACCAATTTCAAACCGATCTCAAACCGATCTAAAACCGATCTCAAACCGATCTCAAACCGATCTCAAACCGATCTCAAACCGATCTCAAACCGATCTCAAACCGATCTCAAACCAATCTCAAACCGATTTCAAACCGATCTCAAACCGATCTCAAACCGATTTCAAACCGATCTCAAACCGATCTCAAACTGATTTCAAACTGATCTCAAACCGATTTCAAACCGATTTCAAACCGATCACAAATCGATTTCAAACCGATTTCAAACCGATCACAAACCGATCTCAAACAGATCTCAAACCGATCTCAAACCGATCTCAAACCGATCTCAAACTGATCCCAAACCGATTTCAAACCGATCTCAAACCGATCTCAAACCGATTTCAAACCGATCTCAAACCGATTTCAAACCGATTTCAAACCGATCACAAACCGATCTCAAACAAATCTCAAACCGATCTCAAACCGAACTCAAACCGATCTCAAACCGATCTCAAACCGATCTCAAACCGATCTCAAACCGATCTCGAACCGATCTCAAACCAATCTCAAACCGATCTCAAACCGATTTCAAACCGATCTCAAACCGATCTCAAACCGATCTCAAACCGATCTCAAACCGATCTCAAACCGATTTCAAACCGATCTCAAACCGATCTCAAACCGATCTCAAACCGATCTCAAACCGATCTCAAACCGATCTCAAACCGATTTCAAACCGATCTCAAACCGATCTCAAACCGATCTCAAACCGATCTCAAACCGATCTCAAACCGATCTCAAACCGATCTCAAACCGATCTCAAACCGATTTCAAACCGATCACAAACCGATCTCAAACAGATCTCAAACCGATTTCAAACCGATCTCAAACCGATCTCAAACCGATCTCAAACCGATTTCAAACCGATCTCAAACCGATTTCAAACAGATTTCAAACCGATCTCAAACCGAACTCAAACCGATCTCAAACCGATCTCAAACCGATTTCAAATCGATCTCAGACCGATCTCAAACCGATCTCAAACCGATCTCAAACCGATCTCAAACCGATCTCAAACCGATTTCAAACCGATCTCAAACCGATCTCAAACCGATCTCAAACCGATCTCAAACCGATCTCAAACCGATTTCAAACCGATCTCAAACCGATCTCAAACCGGTGTCAAACCAATCTCAAACCGATTTCAAACCGATCTCAAACCGATCTCAAAACGATCTCAAACCGATCTCAAACCGATCTCAAACCGATTTCAAACCGATTTCAAACCGATCTCAAACCGATCTCAAACCGATCTCAAACCAATTTCGAACCGATTTCAAACCGATCTCAAACCGATCTCAAACCGATCTCAAGCCGATTTCAAACCGATCTCAAACCGATTTCAAACCGATGTCAAACCGATTTCAAACCGATCTCAAACCAATTTCAAACCGATTTCAAACCGATCTCAAACCGATCTCAAACCGATCTCAAACCGATTTCAAACCGATCTCAAACCGATCTCAAACCGATCTCAAACCGATCTCAAACCGATCTCAAACCGATTTCAAACCGATCTCAAACCAATTTCAAACCGATTTCAAACCGATCTCAAACCGATCTCAAACCGATCTCAAACCGATCTCAAACCGATCTCAAACCGATCTCAAACCGATCTCAAACCGATCTCAAACCGATCTCAAACCGATTTCAAACCGATCTCAAACCGATTTCAAACCGATTTCAAACCGATCTCAAACCGATTTCAAACCGATCTCAAACCGATCTCAAACCGATCTCAAACCGATTTCAAACCTATCTCAAACCGATTTCAAACCGATCTCAAACTGATCTCAAACCGATTTCAAACCGATCTCAAACCGATCTCAAACCGATCTCAAACCGATCTCAAACCGATCTCAAACCGATCTCAAACCAATCTCAAACCAATCTCAAACCGATTTCAAACCGATCTCAAACCGATCTCAAACCGATCTCAAACCGATCTCAAACCGATTTCAAACCGATCTCAAACCGATCTCAAACCAATCTCAAACCGATCTCAAACCGATCTCAAACCGATTTCAAACCGATCTCAAACCGATCTCAAACCGATCTCAAACCGATCTCAAACCGATTTCAAACCGATTTCAAACCGATCTCAAACCGATCTCAAACCGATCTCAAACCGATCTCAAACCGATCTCAAACCGATTTCAAACCGATTTCAAATCGATCTCAAACCGATCTCAAAACGATCTCAAACCGATCTCAAACCAATTTCAAACCGATCTCAAACCGATCTCAAACCAATCTCAAACCGATTTCAAACCGATTTCAAACCGATCTCAAACCGATTTCAAACCGATCTCAAACCGATCTCAAACCGATCTCAAACCGATCTCAAACCGATCTCAAACCGATCTCAAACCGATCTCAAACCGATCTCAAACCGATTTCAAACCGATTTCAAATCGATCTCAAACCGATCTCAAACCGATCTCAAACCGATCTCAAACCAATTTCAAACCGATCTCAAACCGATCTCAAACCGATCTCAAACCAATCTCAAACCGATCTCAAACCGATCTCAAACCGATCTCAAACCAATCTCAAACCGATTTCAAACCGATCTCAAACCGATCTCATACCGATCTCAAACCGATCTCAAACCGATTTCAAACCGATCTCAAACCGATCTCAAACCGATCTCAAACCGATCTCAAACCGATCTCAAACCGATTTCAAACCGATCTCAAACCGATCTCAAACCGATCTCAAACCGATCTCAAACCGATCTCAAACCGATTTCAAACCGATCTCAAACCGATCTCAAACCGATCTCAAACCGATTTCAAACCGATCTCAAACCGATCTCAAACCGATTTCAAACCGATTTCAAATCGATCTCAAACCGATCTCAAACCGATCTCAAACCGATCTCAAACCGATCTCAAACCGATCTCAAACCGATCTCAAACCGATCTCAAACCGATCTCAAACCGATCTCAAACCGATTTCAAACCGATCTCAAACCGATCTCAAACCGATTTCAAACCGATCTCAAACCGATCTCAAACCGATTTCAAATCGATCACAAACCGATCTCAAACAGATCTCAAACCGATTTCAAACCGATCTCAAACCGATCTCAAACCGATCTCAAACCGATTTCAAACCGATTTCAAATCGATCTCAAACCGATCTCAAACCGATCTCAAACCGATCTCAAACCAATTTCAAACCGATCTCAAACCGATCTAAAACCGATCTCAAACCGATCTCAAACCGATCTCAAACCGATCTCAAACCGATCTCAAACCGATCTCAAACCGATCTCAAACCGATCTCAAACCAATCTCAAACCGATTTCAAACCGATCTCAAACCGATCTCAAACCGATTTCAAACCGATCTCAAACCGATCTCAAACTGATTTCAAACTGATCTCAAACCGATTTCAAACCGATTTCAAACCGATCACAAATCGATTTCAAACCGATTTCAAACCGATCACAAACCGATCTCAAACAGATCTCAAACCGATCTCAAACCGATCTCAAACCGATCTCAAACTGATCCCAAACCGATTTCAAACCGATCTCAAACCGATCTCAAACCGATTTCAAACCGATCTCAGACCGATTTCAAACCGATTTCAAACCGATCACAAACCGATCTCAAACAAATCTCAAACCGATCTCAAACCGAACTCAAACCGATCTCAAACCGATCTCAAACCGATCTCAAACCGATCTCAAACCGATCTCGAACCGATCTCAAACCGATCTCAAACCGATCTCAAACCGATTACAAACCGATCTCAAACCGATCTCAAACCGATCTCAAACCGATCTCAAACCGATTTCAAACCGATCTCAAACCGATCTCAAACCGATCTCAAACCGATCTCAAACCGATCTCAAACCGATCTCAAACCGATTTCAAACCGATCTCAAACCGATCTCAAACCGATCTCAAACCGATCTCAAACCGATCTCAAACCGATCTCAAACCGATCTCAAACCGATCTCAAACCGATCTCAAACCGATCTCAAACCGATCTCAAACCGATCTCAAACCGATCTCAAACCGATTTCAAACCGATCTCAAACCGATTTCAAATCGATTTCAAACCGATCTCAAACCGATTTCAAACCGATCTCAAACCGATCTCAAACCGATCTCAAACCGATTTCAAACCTATCTCAAACCGATCTCAAACCGATCTCAAACCGATCTCAAACCGATCTCAAACCGATTTCAAACCGATCTCAAACCGATCTCAAACCGATCTCAAACGGATCTCAAACCGATCTCAAACCGATCTCAAACCGATCTCAAACCAATCTCAAACCGATTTCAAACCGATCTCAAACCGATCTCAAACCGATCTCAAACCGATCTCAAACCGATCTCAAACCGATTTCAAACCGATCTCAAACCGATCTCAAACCGATCTCAAACCGATCTCAAACCGATCTCAAACCGATTTCAAACCGATCTCAAACCGATCTCAAACCGATCTCAAACCGATCTCAAACCGATCTCAAACCGATCTCAAACCGATTTCAAACCGATCTCAAACCGATTTCAAACCGATCTCAAACCGATCTCAAACCGATCTCAAACCGATCTCAAACCGATCTCAAACCGATTTCAAACCGATCTCAAACCGATCTCAAACCGATCTCAAACCGATCTCAAACCGATCTCAAACCGATCTCAAACCGATCTCAAACCGATCTCAAACCGATTTCAAACCGATTTCAAACCGATCTGAAACCGATCTCAAACCGATTTCAAACCGATCTCAAACCAATTTCAAACCGATTTCAAACCGATTTCAAACGGATCTCAAACCGAACTCAAACCGATTTCAAACCGATCTCAAACCGATCTCAAACCGATCTCAAACCGATCTCAAACCGATCTCAAACCGATCTCAAACCGATCTCAAACCGATCTCAAACCGATCTCAAACCGATCTCAAACCGATCTCAAACCGATCTCAAACCGATCTCAAACCGATCTCAAATCGATTTCAAACCGATCTCAAACCGATCTCAAACCGATCTCAAACCGATTTCAAACCGATCTCAAACCGATCTCAAACCTATTTCAAACCGATTTCGAACCGATCTCAAACCGATTTCAAACCGATCTCAAACCGATGTCAAACCGATCTCAAACCGATCTCAATCCGATTTCAAACCGATCTCAAACCGATCTCAAACCGATTTCAAACCGATCTCAAACCGATTTCAAACCGATGTCAAACCGATTTCAAACCCATCTCAAACCGATACCAAACCGATCTCAAACCGATCTCAAACCGATCTCAAACCGATCTCAAACCGATCTCAATCCAATTTCAAACCGATCTCAAACCGATTTCAAACCGATCTCAAACCGATCTCAAACCGATCTCAAACCGATTTCAAACCGATTTCAAACCGATCTCAAACCGATCTCAAACCGATCACAAACCGATCTCAAACCAATTTCAAACCGATCTCAAACCGATCTCAAACCGATCTCAAACCGATCTCAAACCGATTTCAAACCGATCTCAAACCGATCTCAAACCGATTTCAAACCGATCTCAAACCGATTTGAAACCGATCTCAAACCGATCTCAAACCGATCTCAAACCGATCTCAAACCGATCTCAAACCGATCTCAAACCGATCTCAAACCGATTTCAAACCGATTACAAACCGATCTCAAACCGATCTCAAACCGATCTCAAACCGATCTCAAACCGATCTCAAACCGATCTCAAACCGATCTCAAACCGATCTCAAACCGATCTCAAACCGATTTCAAACCGATCTCAAACCGACCTCAAACCGATTTCAAACTGATCTCGGTTTGAGATCGGTTTGAGATCGGTTTGAGATCGGTTTGAAATCGGTTTGAGATCGGTTTGAAATCGGTTTGAGATCGGTTTGAAATCGGTTTGAGATCGGTTTGAGATCGGTTTGAGATTGGTTTGAAATCGGTTTGAGATCGGTTTGAGATCGGTTTGAGATCGGTTTGAGATCGGTTTGAAATCGGTTTGAGATCGGTTTGAGATCGGTTTGTGATCGGTTTGAAATCGGTTTGAGATCGGTTTGAGACCGGTTTGAGATCGGTGTGAGATCGGTTTGAAATCGGTTTGAGATCGGTTTGAGATCGGTTTGAGATTGGTTTGAGATCGGTTTGAGATCGGTTTGAGATCGGTTTGAAATCGGTTTGAGATCTGTTTGAGATCGGTTTGAGATCGGTTTGAAATCGGTTTGAGATCGGTTTGAGATCGGTTTGAAATCGGTTTGAGATCGGTTTGAGATCGGTTTGAGATCGGTTTGAAATCGGTTTGAGATCGGTTTGAGATCGGTTTGAGATCGGTTTGAGATCGGTTTGAGATCGGTTTGAAATCGGTTTGAGATCGGTTTGAGATCGGTTTGAGATCGGTTTGAAATCGGTTTGAGATCGGTTGGAGATCGGTTTGAGATCGGTTTGAGATCGGTTTGAGATCGGTTTGAGATCGGTTTGAGATCGGTTTGAAATCGGTTTGAGTTCGGTTTGAGATCCGTTTGAAATCGGTTTGAAATCGGTTTGAGATCGGTTTGAAATCGGCTTGAGATCGGTTTGAGATCGGTTTGAGATCGGTTTGATATCGGTTTGAGATCGGTTTGAGATCGGTTTGTAATCGGTTTGAAATCGGTTTGAGATCGGTTTGAGATCGGTTTGACATCGGTTTGAAATCGGTTTGAGATCGGTTTGAAATCGGTTTGAGATCGGTTTGAGATCGGTTTGAAATCGGATTGAGATCGGTTTGAGATCGGTTTGACATCGGTTTGAGATCGGTTTGAAATCGGTTTGAGATCGGTTCGAAATCGGTTTGAAATAGGTTTGAGATCGGTTTGAGATCGGTTTGAAATCGGTTTGAGATCGGTTTGAGATCGGTTTGAGATCGGTTTGAGATCGGTTTGAGATCGGTTTGAGATCGGTTTGAGATCGGTTTGAGATCGGTTTGAGATCGGTTTGAGATCGGTTTGAGATCGGTTTGTAATCGGTTTGAAATCGGTTTGAGATCGGTTTGAGATCGGTTTGAGATCGGTTTGAGATCGGTTTGAGATCGGTTTGAGATCGGTTTCAAATCGGTTTGAGATCGGTTTGAAATCGGTTTGAGATCGGTTTGAGATCGGTTTGAAATCGGTTTGAGATCGGTTTGAGATCGGTTTGAGATCGGTTTGAGATCGGTTTGAAATTGGTTTGAGATCGGTTTGTGATCGGTTTGAGATCGGTTTGAGATCGGTTTGAAATCGGTTTGAAATCGGTTTGAGATCGGTTTGAGATCGGTTTGAGATCGGTTTGAAATCGGTTTGAGATCGGTTTGAGATCGGTTTGAAATTGGTTTGAGATCGGTTTGAGATCGGTTTGAGATCGGTTTGAGATCGGTTTGAGATCGGTTTTGTATCGGTTTGAGATGGGTTTGAAATCGGTTTGATATCGGTTTGAGATCGGTTTGGGATCGGTTTGAGATCGGTTTGAAATCGGTTTGAGATTGGTTTGAGATCGGTTTGAGATCGGTTTGAGATCGGTTTGAGATCGGTTTGAGATCGGTTTGAAATCGGTTTGAGATCGGTTTGAGAACGGTTTGAAATCGGTTTGAGATTGGCTTGAGATCGGCTTGAGATCGGTTTGAGATCGGTTTGAGATCGGTTTGAGATCGGTTTGAGATCGGTTTGAGATCGGTTTGAGATCGGTTTGGGATCGGTTTGAGATCGGTTTGAGATCGGTTCGAGATCGGTTTGAAATCGGTTTGAGATCGGTTTGATATCGGTTTGGGATCGGTTTGAGATCGGTTTGAAATCGGTTTGAGATTGGTTTGAGATCGGTTTGAAATCGGTTTGAGATCGCTTTGAGATCGGTTTGAGATCGGTTTGAGATCGGTTTGAGATTGGTTTGAGATCGGTTTGAGATCGGTTTGAGATTGGTTTGAGATCGGTTTGAGATCGGTTTGAGATCGGTTTGAAATCGGTTTGAGATCGGTTTGAGATCGGTTTGAGATCGGTTTGGGATCGGTTTGAGATCGGTTTGAAATCGGTTTGAGATCGGTTTGAGATTGGTTTGAGATCGGTTTGAGATCGGTTTTTGATCGGTTTGAGATCGGTTTGAGATCGGTTTGGGATCGGTTTGAGATCGGTTTGAAATCGGTTTGAGATTGGTTTGAGATCGGTTTGAGATCGGTTTGAGATTGGTTTGTGATCGGTTTGAGATCGGTTTGAAATCGGTTTGAGATCGGTTTGAGATCGATTTGAAATCGGTTTGAGATCGGTTTGAGACCGGTTTGAGATCGGTTTTAAATCGAGCATCGAACATTGAACATCGAATATCGAACATCGAACATCGAACATCGAATATTGAACATCGAACATCGAACATCGAACATCGAACATCGAATATCGAACATCAAACATCGAACACCGAACATCGAACATCGAATATCGAACATCGAACATCAAACATCGAACATCGAACATCGAACGTAGAACATTGAACATCGAACAGCGAACATCGAACATCAAACATCGAACATCGAACATCGAACATCGAACATCGAATATCGAACATCGAACATCGAGAATCGAACATCGAACATCGAACACTGAGCATCGAACATCGAATATCGAACATCGAATATTGAACATCAAACATCGCGCATCGAACATGAAAACCGAACATCAAAAATTCAACATCGATCATCAAACAACGAACATAGAACATCCAACATCCAACATTGAACATAGATTTCAAAACGATCTCAGACCGATCTCAAACCGATTTCAAACTGATTTCAAACCGATCTCAAACCGATCTCAAACCGATCTCAAACCGATTTCAAACCGATCTCAAATCGATCTCAAACCGATTTCAAACCGATCTCAAACCGATCTCAAACCGATCTCAAACCGATCTCAAACCTATCTCAAACCGATCTCAAACCGATTTCAAACCGATCTCAAACTGATCTCAAACCGATTTCAAACCGACCTCAAACCGATCTCAAACCGATTTCAAACTGATCTCAAACGGATTTCAAACCGATTTCAAACCGATCACAAACCGATCTCAAACAGATCTCAAACCGATTTCAAACCGATCTCAAACCGATTTCAAACTGATCTCAAACCGACTTCAAACCGATTTCAAACCGATCTCAAACCGATCTCAAACCGATTTCAAACCGATCTCAAACCGATTTCAAACCGATTTCAAACCGATCTCAAACCGATCTCAAACCGATCTCAAACCGATCTCAAACCGATTTCAAACCAATCTCAAACCGATCTCAAACCGATTTCAAACTGATCTCAAACCGACTTCAAACCGATTTCAAACCGATCTCAAACCGATCTCAAACCGATTTCAAACCGATCTCAAACCGATTTCAAACCGATTTCAAACCGATCTCAAACCGATCTCAAACCGATCTCAAACCGATCTCAAACCGATTTCAAACCAATCTCAAACCGATCTCAAACCGATCTCAAACCGATCTCAAACCGATTTCAAACCGATCTCAAACCGATTTCAAACAGATTTCAAACCGATCTCAAACCGAACTCAAACCGATCTCAAACCGATCTCAAACCGATCTCAAACCGATCTCAAACCGATTTCAAACCGATTTGAAACCGATCTCAAACCGATCTCAAACCGATCTCAAACCGATCTCAAACCGATCTCAAACCGATCTCAAACCGATTTCAAACCGATCTCAAACCGATTTCAAACCGATTTCAAACCAATCTCAAACCAATCTCAAACCGATCTCAAACCGATCTCAAACCGATCTCAAACCAATTTCAAACCGATCTCAAACCGATCTCAAACCGATCTCAAACCGATCTCAAACCGATTTGAAACCGATCTCAAACCGATCTCAAACCGATCTCAAACCGATCTCAAACTGATTTCAAACCGATCTCAAACCGATCTCAAACCGATCTCAAACCGATCTCAAACCGATCTCAAACCGATCTCAAACCGATCTCAAACCGATTTCAAACCGATCTCAAACCGATCTCAAACCGATCTCAAACCGATTTCAAACCGCTCTCAAACCGATTTCAAACCGATTTCAAACCAATCTCAAACCGATCTCAAACCGATCTCAAACCGATCTCAAACCGATTTCAAACCGATCTCAAACCGATCTCAAACCGATCTCAAACCGATCTCAAACCGATCTCAAACCAATCTCAAACCGATTTCAAACTGATCTCAAACCGATCCCAAACCGATCTCAAACCGATCTCAAACCGGTTTGAGATCGGTTTGAAATCGGTTTTTTTTTTTTTTTTTTTTATTATCCGATGGAAATCTTCAGAAGACACTCGGTAAGAATCGGTACCAAGTAGTGTGGGACTCTTACCGCACTAAAACCACCGGTGAATCAGGACCAATCTATGAAAGATCGACAAATGATTTTTCTTTCTTAATTTATCAGTCGCATTGTGGGAAGTTTAAGTTATAACACTTTCCATAGCTTTTAGACCATCAGCTCATGAGGCTTGGTTCTTCTTAATCTCCGAACATTGTCTCGTACATTTAAGACGGTCTCCATTTCGGAGTTGGTATGACTTTGCAGTCGCTGATTGTGTGATACAGCGTGTTTTTTAACCACTTCTGTAACCATTTCAATTTGAAGGTCACGATGTAGATCGCTATTTCTTGTATACCAAGGGGCATTTATTATTCCGCGAAGGACCTTGCTTTGGAATTTTTGGATGGGTTCAGCATTTGTTTTCTTTGTACAGCCCCATAGTTGGATGCCATATGTCCAAACGGGTTTCAGTACTTGCTTATATATAACATTAGTTTGTTCTGGATAGATAGGTCAGAGTTCTTTCCTAGTAACCAGTACATTTTTCTGTACTTCAAGTTTAGTTCGTCTTTTTTCTTTTTGATGTGCTCTTTCCATTTAAGCTTTGCATCCAAAGTCATTCCAAGGTATTTGGCAGTATTGGAGTAAGGTACTGTTGTACTGTTTATAAGAATAGGAACATTGTTTATTTTTTTGTTTGTAAAGTTTATATGCGTCGATTTTGTTTCATTTAGTTTGATTCGCCATTTTTGCGTCCAATCACTTACTTTATCGACTGCATTTTGCAGTTTTTGTGTAGCCTTCGTAACGGATTTATCTGGCACCAATATTGCAGTATCATCAGCAAAGGTGGCCATGATAGCGTTGATGTCCACTGGAATATCCCTTGTATATAACAGATACAGGGTTGGTCCTAGGACACTTCCTTGTGGTACACCGGCTTCAATTTTCTTTAGTTCCGAGTAATTCGTCGTACCGTACTCTAAAGAGTCGGTTCGTAACGTAGGATTTCAGTATTTCGTAGTACTGCCTGGGAAGATCCCTTTGCAGTTTGTACTCAAGTCCCAAGTGCCAAACCTTGTCAAAGGCTTGAGCAACATCTAAGAATATAGCCGAGCATACTTGTTTTTCTTCAAGTGCTTTTTCCACAACATCCGTAATCCGATGCACTTGGTCTATCGTGGAATGTTTATTTCTAAATCCAAACTGATGGCTCGGAATTAGTCTTCTTTCTTCTATTATTCTGCTTAGTCTTTTCAGAAGCAGTTTTTCGAAAACTTTTGCCATGATTGGTATAAGCGAAATAGGTCTGTAAGATGTTACTTCTGTTGGTGGCTTACCTTGCTTAGGCATAACAATGACTTCTGCAATTTTCCAATGATGTGGCACATATCTTAGTTTAAGGCATGCATTTATTATAAATTGGAGTTTTTTGAAGGCTGTCGAAGGCATTTCTTTCAAAACCTGAGCAGTTATTAGATCGTACCCTGGTGATTTTTTGTTAGACAACTTATGTTGACACATACTTCTTACTTCTTTGAGCGTGACAAAAGGAATTTCACATTCGTCGTTTCTATCAACAAACTGTAATGGATCTGCAGCTGTGGTTGCTGGAAATGGCTTAAAAACATTCGCGAGATGTTCAGCGAAGAGATCAGCCTTTTGTTTTGGGTTTCCGATCCATTTACCATCTTGAGATTTTACTGGCGGGTTTTGTGCCTGTGGTCTTTTTTGGCGCTTAGCTGCTTTCCATAAGGAGTATTCCGTAGAAGCATCCGCCGTCAGACTATTCAGGAATCTACTAAGTGAATCACTTTTAAATTCCCAGATTCTTTTCTTAAGTTCATTGTTAAGACGGTTAAAAACTGCCTTATCACCTGGAAATCTCGTAGCTTGCCATTTTCTTCGAGCTCTTCTTTTCTCCAAGATCAGCTCCTTTATTTCGACAGGATATTTTATTTCTTTTTCTCTTGAGTTCGAAATTGTTGGAGTACTTTCTTCTGCAGCCTGTTGCACATCAGCAATAAATTGTTCTACTTCATGATCAATCTGTTCAATTGTTTGCATAGGGGATCTTAGGTTTATAAAACTTTCAAGTTTATCTCTGAATTCGTTCCAGTTTGTTCTTTTGTTCACGAGCTTAGGATTACTTTTCTCTATTATTTCTGCTTCGCTCAGTGATAATATTACTGGAGTATGATCTGACGATAAATCGTAATTACCTTCGACACTTATATGGTTTCGTTTAATACCTTTTACTACGAAAAAGTCTATAAGGTCTGGTATTTTGTTAGAGTCAGATGGCCAATATGTTGGCGAGCCAGAAGCATAAAATTCGCAGTTGTATTGGCGGCCTGCTTGATATAGCCGTTTGCCTTTCGTTGTTATGAGCCTAGATCCCCATTGGGTGTGTTTAGCATTGAAGTCGCCACCAACAAGGAAGTTATGTCCTAACAAATTTAGGAGTTCTGCATAGTCTTCTTCAGTTGGAGAGCGCCTCGGAGGGCAGTATATAGATGCTATCTTAAACTCTTTCTTTTTTATACCAATACTAATTGTGGTTACTTGCATGTTTTCATTAGTAAACTTCGGCTCTTCATAGTGTGTTAAGCACTTTTTTATTAGTATTGCTGATCCTCCCCTAGCTTTGTCAGCTGGGTGCGGAGCGTGATAACACGTATAGTTAGGTAATTTATTATCAAGATTTTGTTCTATAGCGAGGTGAGTTTCGGACACCAAACAAATGTCTATATGCTGTATGTCTAAAAAGATGTTTAGTTCTGATACATGTTGTAAAAGACCGTTTGCATTCCATGTTGCGATATTGAGTGTTCTGTCCATCATTGTTTCTTAAGAGCGACTTCTTCGCTTAGCTGTCTTATGTTTAAATCTTGTTTGTCAATCCTTTTCAGGATAAGTTCAAGCATTTCTTTAATAGATGTTTCTTCGTTCTTCCGCACATTTTTAACAATCTGGGAATAGGATTTATTTCCATCACTTTTGCTTAGTGCAATTGCTTTTGGCAGTTGATTTTTAGTTTTGTTTTCAACGGCTACTTTTTTGCTTTCAACTATTGCTTTTGTGATTATTGGGTTTCTAAGCTTGTTCCCAGTTTTGTTTTTTCTTTTTGTGTCTTGGAATTTTTTGGCAACTGGACATCCTCTGTAACTTGCAAGATGGTTGCCTTGACAGTTAACACATTTCGCTTTCTGTTCTCTGCCCATGGGACAGTTTTTAGTTGCATGCTTGCCTTCGCATTTAACACAAGCAAACTCACGATTGCAGTATTTTTGTGTATGCCCAAAGGCCTGACAGCGTTTACATTGTGGAACAATTTTTGACTTTCGTAGTGGTTCAATTTTGACAACTATGCCCATAATTGATTTTATACTATAAATCTTATCGAGACTTTCTTTATTTTCAAAGGTGAGCATAAACAAAGGTAGAGATCTCCTTGTTGTCGTTGATACCCCAGTGGAGTCTTTGATTGTCTCATTTTTAATAAGATTATTCGCATCGAGAGCTTGGAAACCTTTTTGAATAAGGTCTTCGACAATATCTTTGGCATCACATGAAGAGTGGAGGCCTCTTGCTACTACCTTTATCGACCTTGTAGCTTTATTTTCGTACGAGTGCCACTGAATTCTCTTTTTGTTCAATTCTTCAGTGATAGATCTATACGCATCGGCGTCTTCAACAATGACTTTCCAATTGTCTTTATTGTATGATGTATATTTACATGCCTTATTACTGCATTTTTCTACTATGCTCTTAAGCTCACCAAACATTGTCAATCCGGAAATCATGATTGGAGGTGGTGAAGTTTGCTTAGTACCTTTAGCAAAAGACTTCTTTTGGGATACATCTTTTATTTCATTGTTTGATGTTTTCACTGTTGCAGGAATATCCGCTTTTGAAGCTACCTGCTTAATTTTTTGAACAGTCTCTGGGCTACCCTCTGCTTTCCATTTCTTGGATTTACGTTTATTTCTGTTACCATCTGTTTCAAAAAGAAGCTCTTCCTCATAAGTATGAAACTCAATGGTTTTTGGTGGGCTTTTCACTACAAGTATTTTTGGACTAGTCTTCCTGTCATTATTTGAAGTTTTCTTGTCTAGCAAGCTGACTTTTTCTTCAAGTCTCTTAACTTGTTGCTGAAGACTTTCAACGAGCACTTCAAGTTTTTTTCTGGCTATTATTTCTTTTTGCCATTCCTCGAAATAATTTTCGGATTCAACTTGGTGGATCTCGTTGCTTTTTTTGGAACACTGCGGATCTTTTATTTCGATCTTTTCATAGATTTTGGTTCCTTTTTCGTTAATGACTTCTTTGTCATTTGATTTTTCGGTAAGGGTTTTCGATGGAGTGACCCTTGAGAATATTTTTGGTGGAGTCCTCAGTGTTTTAGAACTCCATCTACTTCCTGTTAGCAATAATTGGTCCTCCCCAGAATCCGTAGGACCGATCTCCGAAGAGAGTGGATTTACCAGTTTATCTGGATTGCCACCTGGGGTAATGTATCTGTTTGTTTTATTCATTGCCATGTTTGTTTTTTGTAACTTTTGTTTGTTACCCATAAATAGCTTAGTTACTTCTTCTATTCAAGGTCTTAAATACAGCCGCCCCTATGGGATCAGACGCTAACCAATGAGCCGCACATTATGCGTCAGACGCTCTTGGGTTTCATGGAGAGCTGGTTCTTCAGAGCGATGTCTTATCTTATGCTCCTAGTTCAACATTGATAAACAATATAAAGATGGCAATCCTCATCTGTCAGTTTGATTTGCCTACAAGCTGAAGCGAACAGCTGATGTATAAGATTTGCAAAGTATTAGTGAAAAACGCACACATATACTCGTCCATTCAGCAACATCATTCAGTACAGGTCTTGTCGTAGTTGCAATTCACCTCTATTCATCGACACGAAGTGAAATTACAAATACAACAATGTAAACATATTGGTTTTGGAGGGTAAAACGTACGAAAGATTAGCTTTTTGATAATTAATATTCTCTGGTTTTAAATGCAAAATCCTATCTGCAATTGCTAAGAACCCTTTTGCCAGATTTATTAGAAAATTTCCCTTTGGCTTTAACACACAATTTAATATACCAACAAGATGGAGCTTCAGCACACTTTAGCCTGATGGTGATTGTGAGAAACTTCCTGAATAATCATTTCAACGACCGATGGATAGGGAGGGGAGGTCCCACTGAATGGCCACCAGGATCACCAGATTTAACTCCTTAGGATTTTTACGCTTGGGGATTCATGAAGAACTATGTATATGAAGCAGGCTTGCCAGATAGGGCTATTAATCGGAAATTGGGCTATCTTTTTGATAGCCGACAACAATTTCAGTTTTGCCAGCCCAATTGGGCTTCTTATAGCCCAAATCATATATTTTGGGTGATATTTTTTGTTCGAATAAATAAATCATAAATAAAACACTTTTTCCCCTAAAACGTACTCTTCAAGCATTCCACAATTTGGCACCACTTTTAATTCACTAAAAATTCCCCATTTCTTGATGCAAAATAATTGTTTTCCATTTGTAGTCTTACAGTTTATTAATTTAGGATAAATTATTAACTCAACTTGGTAACTTGGGCAAAAGCAAACATTTTTGCCTTGAATATTATTCTACTATGCATAGAATTGTTTTGAGAATCTAAATTTTTCCTATGCATGGGATTATAATTTTCTGCTTTGTGAGAAAAAAAAATTTATTTTATTTTCGGTTATTTTTTTAAATAAAAATAAATTGTGATTGAAGTTATGAAAAATGGGCTACTATTTGGGCTACTTTTTCATCTCCGATTTTGGGCTATAGAATTTTCTAAATTGGGCTATCGAAATTGTTTATGACATGGCAGCCCTGATATGAAATTGAATTACTTCTTTCGAGCAACTTAAACAAGTGATGCCAGATCGGGGCATTTGTCCCTTTTTGTGAGATTTTCTCATTTAAAAATAAGATAAAAGGGTTAAAGGGATTTTTCCAACCTCATAGTACAAAAAAAGGGATTTAACCTGTTGGTCAATTTATTTGCCAGTTTCAATAAGAATTAAAAATTATTCAACCTTCGATCAAATAAAATATTTTCATGTTTAGAAAAAAGTCATTATAAATATGTGAGAGCATTAATTTTCTTTTTTTATTTATTTTATTCAGGATAAGTAGTAGCATTGAGCATTTATTTTTGTTTACTTGCATAGTTTAAAATCAATGTAACTTGTGTTCTTTCCAAATAAAAAGACTAATGACTAATGAAATAAACGAATTTCTCAATTTAATATTTCGAGGGATAAATGTGGGATTTTTTAATTTTGTCGAGGGATAAAAGGGATTTTAAGCGTATAACCTGCTTTCAAAGTCTGACATCACTGACATAAACAACGCATTGAAGTCACTGGGGTCAGATCGCAGTAGAATTTGGGGGACTTAAATGTACTGCAGCCATAAGAAGAACATACATCCTTTGCCTTCTGAAGAGTGGAGATCACATCGAAAATTTCTTATAGTATCATTAATTTTTATAAAAATAGGCTTAAATGTAACAGATATTAAAAATATTACCAGTTAATTAGGTTATTATTTGTATAACTAGCTAATGGTATTTATGCAAAGATGAATAAAGAAAAGAGTATTTTTCTAGAAAAAAGGACCTTTTTTTATTTCTTAAAAACTAAGATACCTTTTTAGCATCCGGTATATTGTTTTTCATGAATATTAATAGGAGCGTTGAATTTTGAAAACAAAAATTAAATTTAAGTTTTTAGTGTCCTGAATTCGAATTGGATTTCAGAAATACACGTGTGGCGACTCTTATTATTTTATAGAATGAATATTAATATTAAATAAATATTCCTATAAGCAAATATTGCTTTGATTTATATTACTTTAAAATGAAAAGTAGAAAATTGCAAAGCATACATTTTGGAATTAGAATAGAAACAAATATATAATAATAAAAGAAACTACATTAAGTGTTATTGAAAATATGGTATTATAAAAAACGATCCAATGAAACTCCTAAAGTAGTCACAACCCGATATGGAAGAAATTGTAATATATATCGCAATCAGCTGAACCGATTACTGGTGAGGGAGTGATATGGCGACTCTTATTATTTTATAATACCATATTTTCAATAACACTTAATGCAGTTTCTTTTATTATTATCTATTTGTTTCTATTCTAATTCCAAAATTTATACTTTGCAATTTTCTACTTTTCATTTTAAAGTAATATAAATCAAAGCAATATTTGTTTATAGGAAAATTTATTTAATATTAATATTCATTCATTCAACTTTCAGTTTTCATTTTTAAATGTCTTTTCTCTTTTAAATAAATGTATTAAAGATTTTCTGATTTTGTAATTTTGTTTGGGCAATTATTATTTGAACTGATTTTTAGCATCAAGATATCAGTAGTCTTTTCAAATTGGATTTTTGGCTGCTGATTATAAATATGATCATCCTACAACACAAAACCCACACACGTTTTTGAGATAGTGCCGTTTGAAAATTGGAAAAATTTAATTTTTTCCGAGGCTATGTTAAAAAGTGAGGTACATAATTTGATTCAATAGTATTTGTACCACTTCTGAAAGAATTAAATTTCTTCTTTTTAATTCTGATTGAATATTTTTGATATAAAATTTGGTGGCCAAACACATTTTTACTTCAACTTTCTCGAAGAAGAAAAAATATATTGAAAAGATTTTGACAGAATTTATGAGAAGAAATTTAGTTCCTTCAGAAAATTTTGTCGAAACAAATTAATTCACGTTTGAACTTACATTGGAAATAGCAAAAAAAGTTGTTTTTTTTTTCAAATTTTCCACGCAGCAATATTTCACAAACGTGACGTGATATTTCTGACTTCCGATTCGAGTTTGGCAAACCAAAAACTTTGGAAAAGTATAATTAAGTTTCTGTTTCAAAAACTTTTTTGGCAAGTTTAATTAGGGAATTTCTATGTTACTCGTATTACCCACTAGAAAATCCATTTCAAAGCAGCTAATTATTGTAATATAATTGCATTATTGAAGTGAAGTAGTATTGTTAGGTACCATTTAAAAGGAAAATTGGTCCTCTACAAAAAAAAACTTAAGTAATTTTTCGATGAGAGTTTTTCAATTACTTAAAAAATCCTTTTTTAATGTTAGATAAATTATGACAATTTTATCGAATGAGTTTGACTGACTGTAACTTTAACGCGGTGGGAGTAACTATAAATCATGTTCAAATCTTTTTTGTATAAGAAAAACGTATTTAGTTAGTTTAATTACTTGTTGTTATTGTTTAGTTATAAAACTCCAGATACAAACAGATGGTTCAAATACAAATCGTATGGAAAACTAAAATCTGCGATGAGGCATTTTAAGAGCTCATATTTTCTCTTTTCGCTTAAATAAAACTTTTGAGCCTTTTTGCAAGAAAACTTTTTTTTTAAACAGTCTAATGTACATTATATAAGAAAAATTGAAAATATAATTATTATAATAATACATTTTGACAAACCTCTTAGATCCTATCCGTACAGCCTCACAATTCTTGAAACTGATAAATAACTTAAAAAACAAAAAAATTTCATAGCCTTTTAAGCCTTTAAAATTATTTGGGACCTAGAACAAGGTTTTCTTAAACAAACATACAAAAATGCAATATTATTATTAGTTGTTGGAAACATGTTGTATACCTAATGAAGAGAAAAATATTTAACGATTTGCCTATCAGCTATTTTGGGATTCTTAAATCATCCAACTACTGATAATATCGAATCAGGAAGTACAATTAATACTGTGATTGCGATTAGAACCACCATTTTTAATACAAAATCATTCTTAGTAGCGCAGAATATTCGCAAATATTCTTTTGACTATACACAAATAAATTTAATTTTCTTCAACATTTATCTCTAATTTCATCCGTATTTAAACAATCATTAAAACTATAATCTACCTGAGTTATAAAAAATAAAAACAAATAAAAGCGAGTAAGTGTGACGTGGATCTTATGGTATTTCTTTTTGAATTTAATGCTCTTGCATAATCAATTTTGATGCATTATTCAAATGTTTTTTAGATATTGATTGCATTTTCCGTATTCTTTTTGTTTGGTGTATCGAAATTTACTTAACGCATTTTAAACATTTGACCTTGACAACATATACAAAATAATTATGTATTTACTATGTATGTGTGGTCAAGGCCGTAACCAGGGGGTTTGTCGACCCCACCCTTTGAATTAAATATTCATGCTATGGAAGACAAAATGCCATAAACAAATAGTATTAAAAGAGTGCAATAACAGCTCTTGGGGCATACAACAAAAATTTGTTTCCAAATACCCACAAGACCACAAAGCTTCTAATGATTTTGGGAAAACTACCGGTTTCAACATGCAGGCTTTAAACAACTTTTCCACAGTGAATCTTCTTAAAATTTAATTGTTTGTTGTTTATGTCAATTCATCGACAAATCTTCATTTAGACTGAGCAAATTTACAATATATTTGGAACACAGAAGACCAGAAGATTGAATTTAGTTTTTATTTAAAAGTGAATTTACTAACTAACTAAAATGATGATACTTAAAATAATAACTTAAATTCGAAATGTGAGATTATTTTCTATATATTAATACCATGTCGTAAATTTATCTGCTTATAATCAACTACTTAAATATCACTTACTTCGTGAGTGCGTCTTAAGTGCCCCACTCTACAATACATACCTACATGCCAAGGTTTGTTCAGATAAATAAACATCTGTCGAACTTCGAAAACTCATATCTTCCCAAAATAATTGTCTGGCTACTCCTTGTATGTTGTAGAAGAAGTTTTGTATTCGTTTAAAAACTGTTATTAACGATATATGTACATTATGTTTAATTTTTGCTTTAAAATATTAATGTTATTGCATATTTTGAAAAAGCTAACCTATATTCATACAACGACGAAAAGTCGCCCAAATATACTAAAGTTTTATACAAAATCCGTCATAATCTGTATGGAAAACTGAACAGATTTACGAACAAGATCCTGTTCTTATTTTATTTTATTGGAAGAAAATGTTCCTGAAATTTTTTTTAAACTGGGCTCTTTAATAAATATTCAAATTTGGCATACCATTTTTTTATTTTCATTTTTCAAAAAATATATTAAAATGTAGGTATGTATGTATGTGCATTAGGGTGGTCCTAATTGGACATAGTCTTGGGTAGCCTTCATTCTTTTAAAACATTAAAAAACAATTTCCCTAATTTTTCATAGATTTTTATTTCACTCCCCTGCACAGTTGTTTGATTTGTATGGGGAGGCGGTCATAATTAATAAAAATCTCAACAACTCAACCGATTTTGATGCAACTTGCAGATTGCAGATATGATAAAAAATGCTATAACACATCATCGCAAGAATATTCCACCTACTGACGCGCCCACCTATGTATTTAGAGGGTGTCCACCGGGAAGGTATACTACTTTGTTTTGCCGCCATTTTCGTAAACATTAGTCTTGACAGTTCATATTTGGCAGTCGTGAAGTAGACTCGTGGCAAATTTATTATTTAAAAATATTAGATAAACCAACGTGTTTTAATCGTTAAGACATTTTATCAACCTCAATGTTACAGCTAGCCCATGACAACCCCGATTTTCATGAAAAAATCATAATGAGTGATGAGGCACATTTTCATTTGAATGGATATGCGAATAAACAGAATAGTCGGTTCTGAGCAATGGAAAACTCTCAAATTATTCATCAATCACCTTTGCATCTATTAAAATGTACAGTCTGATGTGCAATTTGGTCAGGAGGAATCATTGGACCTTACTTCTTTGAAAATGAAAACGGCGTAACGTTAACTTTGAATGGGGAGCGATATCGTGACATGATGGAAAACTTTTTAACGCCACATCCGCATGCTTTCAACAAAACGATGCCACATCACATACAGCCAGGATTATAAAGGAATTACTGCGAGACCTTTTTCCACAACAAGTTATTTCAAAAAATGGTGATGGTGATTGGCCTCCACGGTTGCCTGATTTGACTGCTCCGGACTTCGTTTTTGTGGGGGTATCGGAAAAGCAAACAAACCAGAAACGCTAGAGCAACTAAAACAAATATTTTTTGATGAAATTAACGAAATACCGCGTGAAATGTGTGAGAATGTAATGAAAAATGTGCTCAAAAGGGCAAAGGACACTAACAGAGGTGGACATTTACCTGATATTGTATTTCATACATAATTGCCGACATTAAATAAACATTAATCAATAAAAGATTCATTATCTTTCATTTAATCAAAAATTAGAAACAAACAAAGTAGTAACCTTCCCGGCGGACACCCTGTACTACTGAAATAAATCATTCAAGTAGAAGACTTAGCATTAAGGATTGGACTTGTTGAGTTATTGATTCAAAGTAGCTTTTTTTGGCGTTTAGTCTTACAAATTGGCGTTTCGTCCGGCCTACCTCACTTGGACTCATCAGTGACATATAGTGAGGGCCTTCGTCATACGCAATTTGTATATTAGGTTCAGTTTAACTTACATGAATTCTTTGACAAAAATCCACTGTAAACTATATCCAACAAGATTAAAATAGTTATAGTGTGGCATTGTAAGTGTTACCGTTTTTTTAAATTATTTTTTTCTCTTGAGGCAAATTTCTAGAAAATTACCCCTCCCTGAACTGAACGGGGGGAAATAGACCACCCTACGATACAATTTTGTTCTCGTCTGAATCTGATCTATTCTACTTTTTCTTCGTTTAGTTTTCGTGACAGAAGACGATAACTTGCGGAGTCTTTCACACAAACTTTCCATTTGTTGTTGATAAGTGAAATAATTTTAAAAGCCGATGGCAATAATGCCTTTAATATGGTTTGTAACTTGTTATACTCCGCAATACCGATAACATTTATCGGTGGTGGGGGCCGTTCCTCAACAGGTTTTTCTTTTACTGTCCCATGTTTTGGTGAAACTCCTATTTCAAAAGAAGAGGCTGCTTCAGGCGAAGAGCCAGCTTTACTCTTTTTACTCAATCTTTTCTTTGAGAACTTCTCCGTTTCACGTGCTAGCTCTTCTTCGTCCGTTTCATATCTACAATTATTGACTTGTGGCAAGCTAGACTTTGAGTTTATTGGAGGATTTTCGCTTTTCAATATCTCATTTTCTTTTCGAAGAAGATCGACTTCTTTCTTTAGCTCTTGATAAAGTTCCATTACTTGATCAAGTTTTTGTTGAAGTTCGTTATTATCTTTTTCAAGATTTTTTGTTTTATCTGAGTCTATTTTGGCGCGCGCAGGCGTGACGGGTGAACTCTTTTGCCCGAATTTCGATGATTTGCACTCGGTTTAGATGGTGGTGATCGAGATACCCTTGCACTTTTTAGGAAGGGATTTATTAAATGCAATAATTGGCTCTCCAAAGAATCCATAGAGCCGACCTCCGAAGAGGGTGGATTTTCCAGTGAACCTGGACTGCCACCTGGGGAACTATATCTTATTGTTTTGCTCATTGCATAGTTATGTATACATCAATCTCAGTATACGGAGTTTGGATTTTAGTCGCCTCTTACGACAGGCATGCCTACCTTAGGTATATTCTTTCCCCTTACCCGCAGGGGGTGTACCTTAAAGTGAAAATAGAAAGGCCAGTGAGGTGAAATAAAAATCTGAAAAAATTAGAGAAATTGTTTTTCAATGTTTTGAATCAAATGAGGGCTATCCAAGAATATGTCCAATAGTGTATGGGTATTCGATGTTTTATTTGTTCACAATGGACAAATTTTGTAGGCTTTGTAATTATAAAATTAAAGTTTGTGAATATTTGTATTTCTCTTTTTATTTTAATTTATTTCAATCTTCAAAATGTGTTACCCTGAGCCATAATCCCGATTGCCCTTATGGCTACACTACTTCTGGGGCCACTAATAGTCATTTTACTTTTGATTTAAGCTCCCAACATAAAAGCAACACAAACAAAATAGAAATGGAAATTTTTAGATACTAAATGCACTGGATGTATAGTATACAAATGTAAATACATAATACACACAAAACTTACTTTTAAAATAAAAAATAAGTAGAAGTAATTAATAAAACAAACTAATATGTCAACTTTTTAAACTGACCCAAATGAAGCCCAAAAAAGGCCGCTCTACATGGTACAGTGAACAAATTTAAGGTTGTAAGTTAATCTACTATTAATAAGCTACCAGAATTCAAACGTTGAAAATATATGTATATTTTGGTCCGGTTGGCATAAGCAAATTTATGAAGAAGGCAAGGATGAAAGTTTAATCAAATGGTCGAACCGGATCAAAACCTTTTCCTTTTTTACTGTTGAAGCAAAATAAATGATATAAGTATTTTCAATAGAGACTTATCTTTACAAATCTTGGAGTGCTTTAAAAAATACCTACTTCCAATTAATCTTCATTAATAATCTCAATATCTGCAAAAGTCAGATGTAACCCCTATATGTACATTATTTTACTTTTTGAGTTTTTTTTTTTAATCTTACAAGGTATCTTTTTTTAATTAGAGCTCCAGGGGAAACCATAAGAACCCATAAGAAAAACAAACGAATAAAATAATACTTAAGATAAAGCAAGGTACAGGCCAGAAAACATCAGTGTAAACAAACCTCAATGAAAAGACAAAAGAAAAAAAACCATACGTCCTTGGCATTATGAAAGCAAAATTGTTGACATTTTACACGAAAGAAACTCCTGAGAAGCACGAGGCAAATTACCTCTCCCCAAGGGACTCACTCAACAAAACCAAGCTAAGCAAGAACCTCTTGCCTATTTTTGTTTATCCTCACAACTTGAGGCCAATGTTTCACCAGATTATAAGTAAAAATAATAAGAAATCCTTTAACTAGAAGCTATATTTTTGCAAAACTCCTCGAAAACAAAAAAATACACCTTCTGAATGTTACGTATACGCCCTGTCTATCGGAACACCAATTCAGTTAGGGGCTTCACAAAAAAAGGAAAAAATCAATGTTTATCTCGTAACAAACCTCAGGCTCAAGGACTTTTAAAGTGTTTTCATTTTTAGTTCCATTTCAATGGACTAGACCGTTAACATTTTGTTTTATAAAAGCAATTTAAGACAGTGATTGATATTCATGCATTCTTAAAAGTGCGGTGTTTGATATATTTACCTTGGGTGAAAAATAATAAATTAAACGATGACAGAGAAACGATTGCATTGGAAGACATTCTCCCACATTATATTTTTTCGCACTTAAACAACACACCGTTTTTAACTGTTACAGTCCTTGAAGAATAACTTTTTTGCAGAGTTAAAAGCTCTATTAGTATATGTAGAACAGTTGTGATTTCATAACAACAATCATAGCACCAAAAAAATAAAAAAACGGAATTTTTTTAAGGACAGTAAGAATTTTCATAACACAACCAAAGACGGTCGAGTAACCACAGCCGTTTAATTCGACAGTTTGCGCTCGACTGAAAATTAAATCACCATGGGGTAGGAAAATCTACCCCGCGACATGAGCATGACTATGTGGAAAAGAGTAGAAAAGCAAAATATGGAGTTGGAAAGCCAAATAAAAAGAAAACAGTCAAAACAACGGAGAGAGTAAGACTGATGAC
The DNA here is from genome assembly GCA_946251815.1 of Dasysyrphus albostriatus. Taxonomy (NCBI): domain Eukaryota; kingdom Metazoa; phylum Arthropoda; class Insecta; order Diptera; family Syrphidae; genus Dasysyrphus; species Dasysyrphus albostriatus. The sequence continues at coordinate 66,033,153 of OX276336.1, read as the reverse complement.
AGTAATTTTCCAAAAACAGGTGATTTATGCTTATTACAAAAGAACCCATTGGAAAAATTAAAGAATTATGGGAAGTTTAAAGTCATTCTGACTTTTAAATATTTAACCAATTTCCGTTGTGAGTTCATATCAGAGGTCTTTGTAATCTCAGAAATATGAACAGAATTCCTCAGCAAAGTTGCTCAATTTTGCTGTCAATTAAACGAATTTTGAAATATTCCAGCTAATTTACATATTTGTCATTGATTTAACTGGATCTACATATATCGATCAATTTTAGCAGTATTGATTTTGTTTTTGTTGTTTATTATTGTAGTTTTGTGTTGTATTGTTTGCTATGCTTTATAGTTGGTTAAAAGTAAATATCTTCATTCCTTGCACTATACTTATCATTACTTTATTTCAAAAGGTCGGTTTTCTTATTACAATATACTTGGACTGATTTTTAAGATTAAACTGTATTTAAAATTACTTTTCTTATGAATGAGCTTTAAGGCCCTCCTAAACCAACGAGAAACATTTGCCAACGATAATTTTTTTGTTGTTGTTTAGCGTTGTGTATTTGTCATATTTTGTACTATTGCGAATGATTCGATATGAATTCACGTTGGTTTGGGAGAAACTTAAAGTTCATTCACCGAATTCACTAATAGAGGTGAATAATTCCCTTAAAATAAATTAAAATAAATTCATTGGAATTCCTATGTTTTTGAAAAAAAACACATATAATTCAAAACTAAATTTCTATTAACTTTAACAAATTAGTTTCTCTAGCAAAAATCGCCAAACTGAAAGAATACAATAAGGGTATTCATGCAACGATGTTAACTTTTGATGTTGTAATATTGTTGATATAAAAAAAAGTTTCATGAACACCCTTTTCAAACAGCTTACGTATACACCGTAAACTAATCCTCTGTTTGTTAAATGTCAAAAGATACTTTCGTCTGTAACCTTTTTGACTAAAATGTTTCTCATTTTGATATTTTAATTTTAATCATAGGAAAGTTAACGATTTGTCGGAAAAGATTTCTCATTCAAATTTTATATAGACTAAGAGCTGGCAGCATATTTTTGGGTTAACGTGCATGCATCTTGACATAAAAGTCAAAAGACTGACAGGATTTTTTTGCACCCCGTGGTATGGAGGGGTTGAAAATAGCTCTTCTGTTAAGGCCACATGCACTTCAATTAATTTATTAAAAATAGGAAAAGACCCTCATATTCATTTTTTGGTTATATGTTCATCCTAAAAATATGCTGTCGCTCTTAGGTTAATAGTTCTTTAAAACGTATTTATCTTTGCAACGATGTTTAAAATATTTACAATAATTTACGCAACAGCGTAAAGGTTCTCCCAAACCAACGCGAATTCGCGGCGACGGCGAATTTTTGTTGTTGTTTAGCGTTGTGTATTTGTCATATTTTTTACTATTGTGAATGATTCGCTGCGAATGCGGAGCGAATTCGTCGTCGCTGCGGATTCGCGTTGGTTTGGGAGAGCCTTAAGGCCACCGTAACGTTGTAATATTTTAAACTTCGAAATTCTATCACAATTTGTATAGAAATTTTGACAGATCAAAGCAGTTTACTACGTTTAAAGTCTCTCCCAAACCAACGCGAATGCGGAGCGACGACGAATCTTTGTTGTTGTTTAGCGTTGTTACTGCGAAGCGATTCGCAGCGAATAAATCACAATAGCACAAAATATGACAAATACACAGCGCTAAACAACAACAAAAATTCACCATCGCCGCGAATTCGCGAATGCGGAGCGATTCGCAGTGAATCATTCACAATAATAAAAAATATGACAAAAACACAACGCTAAACAACAACAAAAATTCGTCGTCGCTGCGGATTCGCGTTGGTTTGGGAGAGCCTTTAATGTCTAAAAAAAATTAAATTTATCATAAAACAATTCAAAACTCAAAAGCAACACTAAAATCGCAATTAAATCAAAAACTGAAAAACTGCAAATAATTTCAAATCGAAAGAACGAAAAGTAAACAAAAGAAAATTACAAAATGAAAACATTATAATTTGAAGTAGTTTTTCGACAGATTAATACCTTCAATACATGTCGAGGAGATGATGATTCTGACACTTCTACATTGAGTTTAGAAGCTACTTTTTATTTTATAATTTTAATTTTACACTTTGTAACAATTTTATTATTAAGAAACAGTCAGTGTTAACAATTGTTAACATTATAGAAAAAAGGAACGGACTACTGATATGAGGTGAAATAGGAATATACAAAAAAGAGACAGAAGATTTGTTTCACTGAAGTGAAAAATCGATGTCACTTTTCATTGGTAAAAATGACATTACATATAGTAAGCTTCGACCTATTTGACGTGTTCCTTCGCTTGGGGTGAAGAACTCATAAAAATAAGAATTATAATAATAACCTAGAATTTGACTAGATAGCGCAGTTTTTTTTTTATGTAATTTTTCCAAAAAATTTATATCCTCAATCGGAAGTATTAACATTTTCCTTTGAAATTCTTTTCAAATCTTAAAAATATTTAAATATTTTTAAAATATTTCAGATACAATATGCTGTACCATGTGGGAAGTAAGAAGTATATTTTTAATATCTACGAAACATCTTGTGTTATAGCCTTTTCACACCGAACAGAAATCTCGATTTCAGGCAACAAGTTTTTAAAATTTATTTAATTTGTTCACACCACTCATAATCTAGATTTTGTTTGACATTTCAAAAGAATTAAAGTGCCCATAGAAACTTTTAAAAAAAGATTAATTGCATTCAGTCAAACTTCCAGGGCACTATTCCACATAGTTCACTTTTTCGTTAAACAAAACATAAAAAGGACAACAATCTGAATCCACTGTGCTCATAAGTATAAAATGTCTTTTTCTATCTTCTCTCTTCTATGGGCTGGAATTGGCTGGCAATGAAAATGCCCACCCAAGTTGCCATTCCAATTGCCATATCGCCTCAAACATAAGTTGTGTTTTTTTTTGCAAATCGAAATAATATGTCTGTTCGCGTACCTCCCAAAACTACGAATTTAGCCCAAAGTTCGGTCGTACTTATGGGAAGTGCACGAACAGACCTAATATTGTCTGGAAAAAAGACAACAAAGCAAAGCAATTACGTGTAAGATAAAACAACAACAACTATGTCTATATAGAGTAAGCTATGTCCAGATAATTAAGTGGATTTAACTTTTATCCCAATAAAAATGGTATTCCCGGACTACTATTGTTTTTATGTTGTCGATAACTTATATAGAAGTGTCAAATGTTTGGAAGATAGTTCGATACAAAATGGCAGACCAAGACAAAAGGTAAATTTGAGATGTTCCGATGTGGTTTTTTCCACCAAAGTCCATATGGCCAATGGAACCACTGCGTAAGCCTTGACCAAAGGAGCATTTTATTTCATTTAATTGAGGCTGCTCTATCTTAACCCCATGTAATTTAATCTTAACAGACAAAATTTTCGTTGTCTTTCTAAATTAGCCAGTTTATATTTCTTGAGTGCTCAGTTTTTTTTCTCTGTTTTTTGACAGAGCAGAAGAAAAAATATAACAGTATTTCTCACATAGAAGTCAAAACAACTCGTTTTTTCTTTTCTTCTTATGTGATTTACTGCCACAAAAAACAATTGAGAAAGCGAATCCAAAACAATCCAATCTCAGTTTTTAGGGGAAAATGGAGGAATTTTCGTCAGGAATCCTTTTTATATTTGTTGGTCCTCTGATCCTTCTGAATTCAGAGTCGGTAGAAGGCGTGTGTGCGTTGTGTGCCACCACACATGGCCCTTCACTTTAAGTGGCCCCGGAAGGCCTTCAAAGGTCTTCCCATTTCAAAAATAATATTTTTTTATTTCGACAGCATAAAGGTTCTCCCAAACCAACGCGAATCGCTCCGCATTCGCAGCGAATCATTCACAATAGTACAAAATATGACAAATACACAACGCTAAACAACAACAAAAATTCGTCGTCCCTGCGGATTCGCGTTGGTTTGTCAGAGCCTTTATTTTTTTTTTTTTTTTTTTTGAGTAATATAGATGCCTAGATATTTATAAACTTTTTCTGTCTTAGACAGCCGTCCAACTCCAAAAAGTTCATGGTTGGTTTTTTCGTCTCCGGTTATGTATTTATATATGGAATGATATTGAACAAAATAAATAAAATGCATCGTCGGAAACTATTGTAAACATCGTAATTGTCGAAAAGTTTACTACATCGTAAACGAACTGTCAATATTTGTATGAGAAATCTTTGCCAACAAATCGTAAACTTACCAATATGAATTTCTATCGTAAGCAAAAATGATAAACGTGGTAAACATTTAAACTAATTCTGAACAAAAAAGAATCAAAATCAAAAAATGAAAACATCAAAACTAGAAACATTTTAATCAAAATGGCTGAGAAAAGATACAATTTAAAGAAAAAGTAATAAAAATTGGAAACAAAATTGGACGAAAGTATCTTTTTATTTGACGTTGAACAAACATCAGATTAGTTTACGATGTTTACGCAAGCCGTTTCAAAAGGGTTTTCATGAAACGTGCATCGTAAACAAAAAAAATTATTACATCGAAAAGTTTATATTGTTACATGAATACCCTTTAGTGTTTTATTCAAATTAATTAAAACTTAAATTTTTATTGTTACACAACGATATTTTATTTTAATTTTTGCTACGCGTTTCGGAATTTAAATTCCATCTTCGGGCTAGGCCAACTAATAAATAAGGCTGATATTGTATACTTGTAAAAATTTATTTCATAAGAAAGACGTTTTAACAATTTTCAAAATTTAATTTGCAATTATTTTTAACTTCCCATTGGAAGTTAATGAAATTGGTCCGATTTGTCAAATCAAAAATTTTGGCATATCTTCTCGTTTTGAGCTCCCTGGAATAGGAATTCATCATTCTTAGAGAGATGTCTGTGTTTGTATGTACGTTCGTACGTGGGCGCCAACGAGCAACTTAAAGTTCCCGGCAACTTAGTTCCCTAGTGGGCGCTCTCCCATATGACTTCAACTCGGAGCAACAAAAAGTTGCTGGGGCGAGCAGAGCAACTAAAAGTTGCCTAGTGGGCGCCAGGCCCTAAGGTTGTGCATCTATCGTATTTTGTACTATTGTGAATGATTCACTGTATGCAAGTGTAGCCTTAGTATTTCTAACTATTCACAAGCTTCGTAGATAGAGCGCCACTACTCTTAACAAAAATGACAGCGCTACCTTCAACTGTCCAAAACGTCAACTCGATTTCTTTTCTTTCTTTTTAAAAACACTGCACGTGGAAATTGGTGAAAATGGCTGAGGAAAAAATTAAATATTTGGTTGCAGATACGACGGCATTCATTAATGTCGTTCAATTACATGTAATATATTAAAATTTCATTATGAAACCAATAATAATATACCTCTCAATTTTAGGAATACGCAGAAAACATTCTCACAGTTCCCGATGTAATTGAAGAAGTTAAAAACAAACGACAAATTCGACGTTTGGTTGTTTTGCCATTTGATCTTCAAATTCGCGAACCTCATTCTGACTGCCTGAAATTTGTTACTGAATTTTCCAAAAAAACAGGAGATTATGCCAGTTTATCTGCAATCGATTTAAAAATAATTGCTCTCACGTATGAATTGGAGAAAGAACATGTTGGATCAGATCATATCAAAACACAACATTGCATCTCGAAGGTAATAGCTTCCAAGAAAAAACCAGAGGAGCTTATTGGGAACAATAAATTGGCTGGATTCTATATTCCGAAGAAAAGTGCTGGAAAAGATGGTACCTCGGATTCTGAAGAAAGTGAAACCGAGTCAGAACCAGAAGAAAATCTTCCAGAAACTACGCAGCACAATTCAGAATCAGCAGAAGCATCTATCAGTGCTAAAATTGAAAATAAAACCACAGAAAATTTGGAAAAAGTAAGCACTAAACCTGAGGAGGAATGCAATGATGCAAATGAGAATGACGATTATACCGAAGAAGAATTGGAAAAATCTTTTGCAAATTTAAACTGCGATTCGGAGCACACAGATGACCTCCTAGCCCCAACAGACCTTCCAGAAGTGGATTGTTCATCAGAGAATGAAGATAATCAAAGTGAGGAAAATACAGATGAACAGGACGACGACTACAACGATGACAGCGGTTGGATTACTCCATCAAATATTAAAAAAGTAAAAAAAGATCTTGAGGGAAAAGTTGAAGCCGAGGTTATTCCAATTGTTGCTTGCATGTCGACAGATTTCGCCATACAGAACGTCCTCAAACAAATGAACCTCAATGTGTCTGCTTTGAATGGTCGTGTCATCAAACACGTCCGCACTTATATACTGCGTTGTTATACTTGCTTCAAAACAACAAGTGTCATGACAAAGATTTTCTGTCCCATTTGTGGTAATAAGACGTTGAAAAAAGTCGCAGTCAGCCTTGATGAAAATGGTCAACAAGTGGTAAGTTTAGAAATAGTTTATGGAAAGTTGTTGATTCATAAATACACTGGGTTTTTCTTTAAAGATTCACATAAACACAAGAAGACCACTTACCTCAAAATTCAAAAACCAGAGTCTGCCAAGATTCAAGGGTGGTAAGCACTCGCGTAATCCACTTCTGTTTGAAGATCAACCAATGCCAAGGCAAATGCCATCACGTGTGGCCAAAACAAAAACCAACGCCCTCAATGAAGATTACACAGCTGGGTACTCGCCTTTTGTCATGCGTGATGTAGATTCCAAATCCTCGCTTTTGCGTTCGCAAGGCAATATAAAGGAATGGGCGCGTAACAATAACTTCGAGGAAGACAGACGCCGGAAACATTATAATAGATTGGTTAAATAAATATTTAATTAATTTTAATACATATTGCTTAATTGTTTTTCTTCAACGCTTTGCACATTGAAACACCAAGAAATGAGTTTTTTTTTTTTATAATTCATTTTTATTTTTCAATTTTCTTAAAATTATCTTAAAGCTAGACAAAAATTCATAAAAACTAGCCTACTTATCAATATCTTAAAACTAACTTACTGGCCCCAGTCGGGCGCTCTAAGTTAAACTATAATAACTTAATGCTAATGCCTTTCGGCCTAAGAACTATCTTAATACTAAATCCAGGTCGGTTTTATTTTTTACCGAGAAGAATTTACAAAAAAAACTCGGTATCATTGTCTTTATTTTTATTTATTTTTATTTTTTTTGGTTTTAACCAAGAAATGAGTCTCATGAGGTCGGTGTTTATATTTTGTGCATGCCTCACGACATCCCTGACCCCCACTTCTCTTGTCCAGAACCTACCGTGAGACCGGTCTCAATCTTCCCAATCTAAACAGCGTCTATGTCACTCTCACTGATGAGTCCAATTGAGCAAGCCGGACGAAACGCCAATTTGTAGGACTAAAGGCCATAAAAAGCTATTTTGAATCAATAATTCAACTACTTACATAGTTAATTTATTTCAGTAGTACATAGAATTTGTATTATTAAAAAACCTAAAAAATATAAATGGATAATGATGAAATGAAGCACAGGGCATGATGCCTAACATCGCAACCACAATAAAATCAACAATCAACTGATTTTTTCTCGCTGGGAAAAAACCATGTCCTTTCATTTTTTCTCACCACTACTTCAATCTCCTGCAACATAATATTCAACTATTATAGAAACGAGTGTCACGTAAATAAATAACAACTTTCGCAACAATATCCTCTATTAGTGAATTCGGCGAATGAACTTTAAGGCTCTCCCAAACCAACATGGTTTGGGAGAGCCTCTAACTAAGTTCATTCACCGAATTCACTAATAGAGGTGAATGAAATCTCAAATCTCATGGCCAAGCTTTGAACAGCGCTAATGTTGTCTTCAAAAGTTGGTTTTCTTCGACATGTCGTCGGCAACACATGGATTTTTCAGCCTCCTTTGGTTTTTTCTCGACATGTTCATAGTCCGAGCATGTCTCATGTCTAGTAGTGTAGCCGGCATGTAATAATTTTTCAAATTAATAAAACGTGGTTTTTTAAAAAATGATTAGTTAGATGCGAGTCTTTTTTCTTTACAGCACTGTAGTGCTGTTGAACACACGATTAAAAGAGTAACAGTGTAACAAACAAGTTTTTTCGTCATTTTTTGTAAATGTTAAAGTGTCAGAAATGGGGTTAATAAGATTATATACTCAAAAAATAAACTAGGTATTTGACAATCTTTAATTTAATAATAGTAAATTAGAGATATTTTCAGCTTATGTCGTTTTCTTCCATTTCTTTAGAATATTAAGCATTTCTTGCGGTGGAGGAGTAACCAAAGGAAGACGACTAAATTAATTTAGTACCGTACTAAATCGAATGAATGGCAGCACTTATTACTATTTTTTTTAGTTTTCCTGAACAAAACAAAAACTCAACAGATGGCTCTTAAACTATTTTCTTTTAATTTTCAGCTTGCTCGGTTGGCAACATTTCTTATAAATATCGAAATGTCAAGTTTGCTTCTGCTCTTCTGCCGTTCGTGGGTGCTGTTCTTGCTCTATCTTGTGTGTTTCTATATTCCTTGTGTGAAAACTTGAAAAGAATAAAAAAGCAGAAGTTTCACATCTCTGGTGACGGGGACGATATTTTTTTGTATCTTGTTTCATGAAATAATCATAAAATTTCTGTTTGATTTCTACAAAAATATATCCAACATGAATCTATTTAGCAGTACAAAATGGTTTTTCTTCCAACTAATCATGGTAAGTTGTAGGGCTTTCCATTTAATTGTTGGCAAAAGTTGCGGCAAATTGATTTCTACCACTGATAAATGGTGGGAGGGGATTCAGAAAAAAAAAACCATAATTCTTTTCTTATTGAATTAATGAGAAAAAACGTGCCACGACATTTGCACATCATGAGTAAACAATTTAAGATTATAATTATGTTGCAGTCATTGATTGGTTCTAACTTTTTTTTCATCTCTTATGTTGATCTCAAAATAAAACCCAACTTATAATAATGATGCTTTTATTCCACAGATCTTTTATGTTTTTTACAACCCAACCGACAGCGGGGCTGTTGAATTAAATAGTCAAAACATTGACATGACTTTGGGTAAGAAATAATATATTAATCATTATTTAAGTCAGTTCCATAATAATCGTATTAAAAACATTCTACGTGTCACCGACCATCACTGCCGCTTACTTTATTGATGATTATTTAATTACCCACTCCTGGCGATGGTGTGTTGATGATATCAATTGGAACAATTTCCAACTCTTTTTATTTCTATACTAATGATCTTGATATATTTGTTTTAACATTGTATCTACCTTATCAGTTACAAAATGCAATTAGTAAAATTGTCACTAAAAACTTATCTTCGTATTTGATGTGCATCTTTAAGCCTGAAAAAACAAGCAGTTGAAATAAATGCTATTTTGATTGAGAAATGATTCATTGGGTTCTTTTAGTTCCTGTTTACATAATTTTAATTTCTTTGACAACTAAGGATATTGAAAGCATTTTTTTTTTAACAATCATTAAATTAAAAATTATATTGCATCTAGGAAACAAAATGAAAATGTGTTATAGTTGATAATAAATAACAGCAAAGTCTGGTAGAAGAACCCCGATAGGTACAATCGATTTTTTCGTTTTTTTTTAAGTTTTATTTGAAAAATTTGGTGTTTTCGTAAACATGTGACTTACAAAGGTCTGCAATCACAAAACTTATAAAAAAAATATTTTTTTCGCATCGTATCGTTTTGATTTTTAAGTAATTTCGGAATAACTAGCTATTAAAATAAAAGTTACAAAACGTTTATTCTTTTAAGTAGGTAAATGTTTTTCATTATTATTGTGATTGCAGATCCTTGTTACTCAGACATCTACGCAATCAAGCAAAAATCTTTGTTTTGAATCATTTCGAATATTGTAAATGAGTCTTGTCGATGAGAAATTGATTTATATAGTAAAACAGTAAACATTGAAACAAATAGAAGTTAAACTCGTATGTTACTAATGCTGAAAGATGTAAATCAGCTTCCGGTCGATCAATTTTTCATCGAAAGACTGAAAAAACCAAGAATTTGAAATTTAAAGATTATAGCGTACACAAGGCGGCAAAGTATTTAGAGTAGAAATACTGAATTACTACAAAATACATACATGTTGGAAACTTTAAGTTTGTGTGAACAATTTTTGTAAAATAAGATTTCATTCTTGGAAGTAAACTTTAGCTTCAACTTTATTTATTTGCTTAATTCAAGCTCATGAATAATAATTAAAAATAATCAGATAACTTGAACTAGCCAGCTAGTGATCTTATTCTAACTTAAAACTAAAAGAGGGGGTTATGGAAAATTAGAATAAAGGTTTCTTCTAAGGGACTAGATACTAAGGTTGAAATCAAGGATTTACAGATACAGTGCGATGCTGTGCACTGTTGGCTAAACGTGGCATAATTTGTTCGGTGAGTAGGAAGGCGAAAGAAGGGAAAGGAAATAAGGTTTAGTGAACAAAAAGTATGTCTGCAACGACACGACGTTTTGCAAGGGTATTTAAGTTGATCAGTTGTAAACGATGTTCGTGGGGGGGGAGGGGTAGGAAATAAGGGTCAGACCATGGGAGGTTTTGTAAGGCGAAACGGATGAATCTACGTTGCACTGCTTAAATTCTGAATGAGTGCGTGGTTTGATAAGAAGACCAAACTTGATTGGCTAGGTCTAACATATTGAACAGTGACTTTGTTACATATGGATTTGAAAATTCTTTAGACCAGCGCTTAATAAAACCTAAGGAAGAATTTGCTTTTGCAATAGAATTGTCTATGCGAGAACAAAAATTGAGCTCTTTATCACATAAAATGCCGAGATCGCGAATGGAGGAAACTAAAGGAACCGGAACATGGAAAAGAGATAAGTACGAGAGGGTTAAGGCAGGCGCTTACGAGAAAAAGTCATATGTTGACATTAAGAACGAGGAAATTTTTAATACACCATGTAAGAAAAGAATTTAAGTCTTTTTGAAGCAACGAAGAATCAATAGGAGTAGATATTACTTTCATAATTTTCATGTCATCGGCATATATAGACAGGTTTGAGAAAGAAATAATGCTTTCAACATCGTTAATGGAAAGGACAAATAAAAGTGGCCACAGATGAGTACCCTGAGGAACACATGAGATGGCATAGATGTGATCGGACAGAACATCTGAACACAACATTATATTGGCGACTAACCAAGTAGGATATCACCCATTGGATGAACATTGGAGGGAACCCGAAGGCTCTTAGTTTAATATAAATAATTTGGTGAGAGATCTTATTGAAAGCTTTGCTGAACACAGTACTCAAAACATCAACTTCATAGCATTTTTCCAGAGCACAAAGTGTCATTGAAATAAATTGAGTTCCTTTCCTTCCTTTCTTAAAAAAATTGAAGAACTTTCTACCAGACAGTAATTGCCACAAAAAATATGGAACACGAATTTTCAACTGTTGCTGAAATTTAATATTTACGGTCTTGTCCATAACTTTCTCAGAATCCCTGCCAAACTAGTTCGCTGATAAGGTATCTCTAATCCGTCAAAGCTCAAAGAACCTAAGAGACTTTAACCCTTACCGTACCGTCATCCCCGACACTGTGGTATGGATGTTGTTAAGAGCAGATTAGAACTAGCTTTGCCCGTTTTGTATCGATGTGAGGAATGCAACTCTAGAAGTGCGAGTGAAGAGCCGATTTAGGCCCATCCAAGGTAACCTTTTTTTAACGACCACCCTAATTTACCTATAGGGTAACAAGAAAATAGTATCCGACTTGAATTTCTCTTTGTTATATTTTTAAAATAAGTTTACTGCTAGACATTCTTTAAAATTAAGCTTATTTCATATAGTTAAATGAGGTAAAAACAAAAAAAAAACTAAATTCGATTCAAAAAAATATTTTTGTACCTACTTCAAAAGTTTCAATTAATGTATAGTTAGGGCTGAATATTTTTCAAGATTTATAATATATTACACTGTGCGAAAAATAAATTCCTTGTCTTTTTAATGCACGTACGAGTGTAATTCCATTTGTTGTTGTGGCTTTATTTGGCCAGATTATTTAATTATGTAAAAGCATTTTTCTACAACTTAAAAAAAAAATTTTAGTTGCTTGAGTAGATGGGAATAAAAACACATTTATATCCACTTGAGATTTTGATGCAGGTTTTTTTAAGCTGAGCTTGTTGAATAGTTTTAAAGGAAAATTTGACAGCCTTACCCCTCCAATTCCCTATGATATTGATCATGTCAAACATCGTAATTGTTTCCAAAACTCTCCATATCCACAGTGCAATTTGCTTCAAAACTTTACATATTCATTGTATGCAGTACCTTTGGTTTCAAAACTCTTCTTATCCATCATAAGATATTTATTATGTCATATAAGAAGGACTTAAACGTCCGGGGATTATTTTTAAAAATGCTTAAATGAATCATTGAAGATTCAAAAGTAGTGGAGTGCTATTATATTAGAGGGTAAAATTGTGTAGGGGAGAGTGGTGTGGAATGTGATCCTTTCCAATCATTTGCAGCAAAACTTCTTTTAAATATATTTTTCCTCTTAATCGTAACATAAAGATTTATGTAAAAATCTTTTACTATACAAAATAAAATCTTTTCTAACAACTGAGAATTTGAGTTCTGCACAGTTATGATAAAAATCCAAGTAAACAGTTCTTAAAGTAATTGCTTGATCCATTCAGCTTCATTCATTGCTTCAACGACTGCTGCATATTCGGCTTCAGTTGATGATTGACTAATGGTACCTTGCTTATGTGTCGACCAAGTCACTGTGTTACCAAATAACTTGAAAACAAATCCTGATGTTGACTTACAATCGTTTTTGTCTCCAGTCCAATCATAGTCAGCATATCCGATTAATGTATCATCGTTTTCATTTTTACGATACTCCAATTTTAAGTTTAATGTACCTTGTATGTAACGCAAAACACTTTTCGCATGTGTAAAATGCTCGTGCGTGTAGCAACTTTGGAATCTGCTGAAATAATTTGTTGCTGCACATAAATTCGATCTTGTCAATGTTGCATATGTTAAACAACCAATTAATTCACGGTTAATATCGTTAAAAACAATTAAAAAAAATCTAATAATCAACCAGAAACATGCTATAGCCAGACAATATTTGCAGACCATACAAAACTGTCTGTAGATAGCTTTAAAAAATACTACCATGGAACTGACAAATAATATTGTGACACACTTTCTTCGAACGAAAACTAATCACTCTTAAAGTACAATCACGTACAAAAAAAAATGACTATAAATAACTGTTAACCATAAATAAATAGTGACTCTTATAGCCGACCGTAAGATAACCTATATCATCGCGACAAAATCCAAACATTTACAAAACTACTGGTGGGAGCTTTATCTGTTTACCATGGTTAGAAAATGGGGTACCAAATTTTTTTAATTTTAAAATAAAGTTCTTTTGATATATAAACAATTTCAGCAAAAGTTGTTTTCAAACTTAAAATTTTGAAAAAAAAAAATAAATTTGTGTTCAAAATATTGAGCTCAAAACAATTTCTTGCCAAAAATTTTCATAAAAAAATAAATTTGAAAATAAACCATAAAAATGGATTTTTGGCTTTCCAAAATAGTACTGCAAAGTGTTGCCTTTGTTTTTCAATTATTTTGTTTCTATTTTATGTATTTTTTTTTATAAAACTGCACAAGAGGGGGTTGCTATTTCCTAACTCCCGTAAGATCTATTTCTTTTCTACTTCCAACCTACACGCTCTGAATTTATTGCCAAATTCTTCGCGGATGCCCCAGCATGCCAAAAAAATAGGCAATTTAATTTACCCCCCAGCGATTATAGGGGATGAAAATAAAAATCTGAAAAAAATAGTGATTTTTTTTTTCTTTATTTAGTGCCGATTAAGGCCCATCCCCGATCACCTTTTTTAAAGGACCAACCTAATGTGCATATGTACATATAAGTTCAAGAAGGTTTTTAGTGCATCACCACCCATTTGGTTCAAATATGGAATTCATCGTAGATAATTTTCGAACAATGTTGAAATTTTTGATTTGTGTAAAAACCACATTTCATTAAACCACATTTCATTAATATTTATATAAACATACATCTACATGTTTTTGTTTGTGCATAAATTGTTTATTCAATTGTTTAAAAAAACAGTTAATATGAACATAATAAACCTGTGATCTTCTTTTGGTTACATTTAAAAAAAATGTATTCGTTTTTTTTTATCTCATAAGAGTTAAAAGTTCAATATCAGCTGAATACACACACTGATTTCAAAATAATGAGTGTAAAACCAAGTAAAACAATATTGTATGTACCTCGTATCTTGCTTTATTGAATTTGGGAGTTCGAAATAGGTTAATAAACCCAACCCCAAACAAATCTTATTTAGGGTTCAATGTTGCATATATGTATGTTTGTATGTTCATTCTATTTAACTTTTGTAGATAATAATAGTTCAGTTAGAAAATATAAGCCAGACAGAGCAGCTGCAGTGAAGGGTATTTCAAAGAACCAAAAACATCTACTAAACAATTCTGTTTGTATGCCTGGCTTACTTTATAGATCACTGAAGAAAACTTGTTTTAAGATTTAGGAGACTGAGATTTATGGATTTTTTCTTTTATAAGTTATTGTTAGCACTATCTCAGGCTTGGTAAATATATTTTTGGCAAAAACTGACTGAACAACAACACGCTGCTAGTCGCCCAGTGTATTAAATAAACAATAAAACCTTTGGTTACATGAGGCCTCACTCGCTTAGTACATGGTTCGCTCTCAACTCACGCAAAAAGTTCTATTATAAATGAATATACTTAGTAGTTAGCACCACTGAGGAGTTTGAATGCATTATTTTTAAAATTGAATATAAAAGCTTTCTGGGCAAACTCTAAACCAACTATTTGCATCTTGTATGTGAAATAGAGTTCCATGGTTTTTTTAGTGCTAGCGCAACTTCGTCCTAATTTTTTGTTTGCATGATCTGAACTCTTGTGTGTTTATCAATGGAATTAGAACCCAGGTTTTCTGGTGTCTTTGTTCTTTGAAACAGTGTACGGGAAAAAGTGTCAGTTAAAAAAGGAGGTATACAATGTTATTTATATATAGATTTGGAGAGAAATAGAGAAAATGGTTGGAATGGTCATTTTTTGTTGGTATTCAAGTTACCACGACTGCGTGAAAACAAATTATGGATAATATGACATTTCGAATAGAGATGAAAGAATTCTTTTTATTTTTTCACAGATCCACATTTAACTCCCAGCACAGTATATCAATTTTTACTTTCCATATACATAGGTACTATAGGGCAAGTATGGATTCATACAAAAAAATTAAGATAACAATCAATCATGTAATTACGATGGTAGATAACTCGAAAAAAGTGGGTGGCACAATTCTGTGTCTGTCTGTACCTCGATCTAAACCACTAAAGCGATTTTCTTAAAAAATGTTTACTCAAGATTTTTGTTACTCTGAAGTGGGGAACCATGTTGTTGTCGTTCACACAATTGAACTAAAGACTTTTTACCTAGGTCTATTTCCAAGGACAAATCCACACCTAAAAGGACTTCCTCTGCAACAGCCACCATATAATTGATAAACATATTGCAGTTTCTTAGTTTTTGATCCATCCATCGCATCACATGTATTCGATGGCGCTGGTATCTGCTTATTGCTTGGCTGCACGCGCTCTCATAGGAGTCCTAACATTGCACGTACAGAAATCCGAAGTGCGTCCTCCTATTTCGCTTGCTAGGACTATCAACAGTTAATCCTTCCATGTGTGGGCTTTAATGTTGATTCTTAACTAAATAAGTCATCCCCCTGACCCAACCTCTCACCCGGAAGACCGGTTCCTTAGTATTCCTCCAAGGACAGAGAGCTGGATTGATGCGGTAACACCAACAAAACCTCCATCCTTTACCTTAGGCAACACAATTTTTTCTTTAAACGACCCTATAAAGTCTTTTAATGTTAATCTTTTTTAAGGGCAGTTGGTTGCAAAACGACAATAAAATTGTATCTTATCAAATCTTATCATAACCATCACAAAACGTGTACATTAATAGAAAATCTTTTATCATTTTTTCGAATATGTGTATGTATTCATTTTAAAAAATTAAGCTACTTAAATAATAAGAATAAGTACATTGAACCCAGTGGTACTTTTTTTGAACAGAAACATTTGGTTGTTGTTTTTATCAATTTTTATCTTATACAATTTATTATTTCAGCATCAAACGAACTGGTATTTCTCAACTTCTATGCAGAGTGGTGTCGATTCAGTAATATTCTTCAACCAGTATTCAATGAAGCGGCAGATAAGGTAAAACTAGTCTCATTTGTTTCTATAATCTGTTATTGTTTACATTTAACACCAAAATAGGTAAGAGAAGCATTCCCCGAAGCAGGAAAAGTTGTTCTTGGCAAAGTAGATTGCGATCGTGAAACAAGTATCGCGTCACGTTTCCACATCACAAAATATCCAACACTTAAAATAGTACGGAATGGGCAATTGACAAAGAGAGAATATCGTGGCCAGAGATCAGCTGAAGCATTTTTGGAATTTGTTAAAAAACACTTGGAAGATCCAATCAAAGAATTTCATTCTCTCAAAGATCTGGAAAATCTCGACACGAAAAAACGTATTATCATTGGTTATTTTGATCGTCGTGATCAACCTGAATATAATACATTCCGAAGAGTTGCAACGAATCTTAAAGAAGACTGTCAATTCCACGTTGGTTTTGGAGATTCGTCTAAAGCAATGCATCCTCCAGGTAAGTTTTTAAATGTTTATAAAAGAAAAGAGTAAAGTTTATTAATAAAATGTAAATACTTTTACTATAATTTGATTAACATGCATGACTTTTTCCATCCTTTCTAAGAGCAAAGTGAAGGAGAATCAAAACCTATAGGTAATTTAACTATAATGCTTTTCCAAAATTTAGTAAGAATTTTTGTTTAAGCTTACTTAACTGTAAAGATTTCATAAATTCGTACTTTTTTTTAACACGTATTTCATTTTTGAAAAAATCTTTTAATTCAATTTTGTACATGTTTTGGTTTCTGGAAATATTAATCTTTGATATATATATAAATTTCTTAATAAATACGGCTGTAAGTATTTTCAGCTGTATTTATAAAGAAAATTTTAAGGCTTCGTAACTTTAAAATGCCTCTAAGTTGCTCTTAAGTGCGAAATCAGTACCTATAATCAATTTTCACTTTTAAGCAACGTTACTTAAATGCATCTTAACTTAAACGCCATTCACCGCGTTTAAAGGTTACTTAAAGCCATCTTAAACATATTTTGCTATTCGAAACTAATGTTTTTTTTTTATTTCAGAAATATATGTAGGTATACCTATGTATGTTTGTGGGTAGAGTTTTCATATTTTTGCTGTGGGTACCTAATGAAAGTTTTAAGATTTGTGGTTTCCTTTAGTAAAATGAATTGTAAAATAAATTGTTTCGATTTATTATCATATTTTTCTATCAAAAGGCCAAGGTGTGAATCAAAGAATTGAATAATAGAGTTTCTGAACACAAACATCAAAGCATCAGAAACCAAAATAGAATTATGTTTCATTTCGTTTGCATTTAGTATACCAGTTGTTTCTATTTCTTTCTTATAAATACATGGGCTCATCTTTTGTTTGCATTTGCTTTCAAGCTGTCAAAAAACAGCTGAAAAGAACATGTATTAGTGAGTTTTCTCACGTTACGTAACATTTCAATCGTTTAGTTAAGTAGCAATGGAAAATTGATTATAGATGAGAATTTAAGTAACGTTATTTAAAGGCAACTTAAATATTTAAGCAAACTTAACTAAATGGCCTCTAAGAGGCATTTTAAGAAAATCTAATAAATTCGACTGTTTGTGTTTATTATTTCATACAAAGGTGTTTTTTTTAAGGTTTCAGTCAATTTGTCAACAAACACAATTATATGTAAATGTTAAGTCTTCTACTTGGCTGTTTTTTTTTTAGTATTACATATTATATAGAACTTGTATTCTAAAAACCTTTCAACCCAAATAACTATACTTGTTTAATAATTGATGCAAAAAAGCCCTAAAATGAACTTTGCCCAGAGCAGTAAAAAACCTAAAAATTTCTGATTTCTTACAGGCTTTTAACCATAGCCATCATTCAACAGAATTTAACAGTAAAAAGCTTGACATTAATAAAAAAATAAAATTAATTCATGAAATAAATCACTTAATACCCGTATTGAATGGATCCTTGGTAGGGATAGATATAGAATGATTCGATTTACGGATCTTTTCAGATTCTTATCGTGAGAGAACTAGCTATATTCTATTTGAATTTTATTTTTCCGATTTCCTACAAACAAGGGATATAGAAAAAAGGATATAATTTTTTCGTGAGAGAACTAAAAATCTTCATAGATCGTTAATATTTTCGTTGGGGAACTATATTTTTTACAGTTCGGGAGTGATATTTTCCGAACCCTGACCTAAAGTGATTGATTTGTTTGGCTAAAAAAATAGTAACAAACACAAAGTAAATTTTATTAAAATGAGTTTTTGATCTTGAGACAAATAATATTTGGGTAAATAATGGCGCCCTAATATTTAATATTGGTTATCTAAATATTAAAATTTTCATTAACAAACACCATGCACACAAAAAAACATTTTGCTGAAGCTTAACGTGCAATTATTTTGACCTCATGCAATAAAGTGTTCTTCGACGCTAATATTAAAATTAGTAAATAGTTTCGTCGTTTCATAATGCATTTCTCCACTGCTTTGTTGACTTAAAGGCATCGTTGGGCATGTGGTTTAGCAAAACAAAGACTCTTCTAGATATCGCTCATTTGCTGCAAAACCGTCATAACTCAAAATTGGTTGTTTCGAGATAAATACGATTGAAAATTTCGTTTTCGTGAAAATATATGAAAAATGACTGTATTAAGGTGAGATATCGATGTAAAACGTACACTAAAGATTAAAGCCATCAATTTTTAAGTTATGTCGGTCTTGCAGCAAATGAGTTTTCAAATATCAAATATCTTTTCAAAAATAGTTTAACTTTACCAAGTTGCGTAATTAATTCGGCATACTGACAGAAGATATGGATGATAATAACATTTATTTTTGAATTTGTTTAGAATGTAAAAAAAAGTTGCATGTCTACATTTTTGTTGTAATTTTAGTAAAATAATTTTTTTCTTATTAGAATAAATTTTGCTGTTTTGTCTAGTTTTGAAATAAATGTTTGCTCCTTGATGTTAATAGCGTTTTCGTTTTGGTAATCCGGAAGAAGCCTCCAGAGCTCTCCGATCCAGAACGCCAATCGAAAAAGTTGTAATCCTTTTCTTGATTCGGAAGTTTGGGCTTAGTTGTATTTGTGCACTTGGCTGATGCATTTTGGTGATGAAACATTCACAGCTGTTTCTCTAAGTATTTATATGTCTCACCACTTTGGGATTTTACTTTGAGTAATCCTATCCTGGCCTATCCATTTGTTCATAATAGTTTCCTTTAGACTTAAATGTTGGTATAATGCACAGTCGCAATTACACAATAAAATAACACAAAATTACATTTGACGATTCAATTGTGTGCGTGCTCCTGGTTTTGATTCTTTCTTCAAATCCAGAAGCGTTTTACTCTTCTTTTCAGAAGAAGAACTGTCATATATTGCCAAACGAAGGTTTTCAGAAGCATTCGGAATGCTTCCGGACTACCAAAAGAAAACGCAATAATTGTTTCTTTTTATTCTCTTCCTTGTGGGATTTTCTTAAACGGGCTCCTTTTTTATCCTGGGACCCTTTTTGGGACTCCTTTCGATTATTTTCAGCGCCAACACTCGTAGTACAATATTGTTTAGAAGTCGTTCTCCATTTTTGGCCATAGCTAGTGTTTCCAGCTTAAAAGCTGAAAATCTTATTTTTTTTTTTCAAATACATAAAATGTTAGATAAAATTTGTTTACAAAATTTGTTGTGCTGTGATTATGCTGTTTTATATACAAATGGTTTTGGAAATTGGTGATCTGTTGTTTTGATTAAATAAATAAATTTAATATATTATGAATGGCTTGAATATCAGTAGTTTCCGAATGTAAATAAAAATATTCCATTCTTTTTCTTTTTCAAGAGATTTGTTTTTATTGAACTGTAAAAAATGCTAATATCAAAACTTTGTTTATTGCCACACTCTAATTTGACGGTCTTTGTCTTCTTCCGTTCGGATTTGTTTCGAAGAATCATTTTTTCTTAGAAAAATTATCTCTTCCGCCAGTATAGAATCCTTCTGAGCGATTTTGCCCAATTAACACGCCCCAGTCTTTCGTTACATCTTCTGCGTTATTAGTATTTATGGTTTGTAAAAAAATTAGCTGTTTAAGGCCCTCATTATGAATAGCGAATCGAACTTTCGCTTAAAAACGAATGATTTAGCGAATTCCCCTAATCACATACAATATTGATAGTAAGCTTCCAGATTCGCTTCAAAAATCAATGCTGCTAAAAATATTGCGGAAATAATTCAAAAACACATTTTAAACGTCAAACAATGGCGAATTGGGAATTCGCAAAATCATTCGCTTTGAAGCGAACGCTCGATTCGTTATTCACAATGAGGCCTAAGTCAAAAACCAAAGAATCAATTCTTTTGTATGATATGAAGCGTTAGTTACCCCAATTACGTAAGTCGTATAGCTATTGTCGTATGTTGATCTTGTAGTTTCGTTTTCTAAGCCATTTTGCAATTCTTTTTTTTTTCGCACACCGTCATACGAAAAAATCTTCTATTGGTGGCTATCGTGAATAAAATTGTTCTAATCTTCGAAGACTGAAAACGTAAATTGTGGGCGTAGCTTCTCTCTGATTTTATTGGCATCAAAAATTAATATTCCATGGCCACTAGGCTACCATTTTGACTCACCAAATTTAAACATGCAACAAACCGTGGCAAATTGATGGCATTTTCAACTATAGAAGATAGGAGAAACTCCATGGAAAACTTGATTCACGGTAGCCCCCATATTATTTTATATTTCTTGGTGATTATATGTTTTAATAAACGCTGTATGATCTCTACTACATTCCTTATTTTAATTTTTAAAAACCACGCAGCTAAGTTTATCAATACATTTGAGTATAAACTACTCATCATTTTCTCAAAAACTATTAATCTTTTTTTTTCAGGAACTCCAATTATTGTTTTTAGACCCGACGTAGCTTTATCGCATGAAAATGATGAAACTTACAAAGGTGGTCTTGTCAATTTTGATGAACTTAATATTTGGGTGCAAGAGAAATGCGTTCCTTTAGTCCGTGAGATAACATTTGAAAATGCCGAAGAATTAACCGAAGAGGGTCTACCATTCTTGATATTATTCCATAATCCTGATGATACTGAATCCATTAAGGACTACAAAGCAATCATAGAAAATGAACTGCTCTCAGAGAAACGTGCGTTATATTTTTTTTCCAATTGATTTATAAATAGTTCATTTTTTGATTTTGTCTTTTTATTAAAGAAAACGTGAACTTCCTAACGGCTGATGGCAAACGATTTGCGCATCCACTGCACCACTTGGGAAAATCAGATGACGATTTGCCACTAATTGCCATTGATTCCTTCAGGCACATGTATCTTTTCCCCGATTTTAAGGATATGTATAAGTCGGGCAAATTAAAGGAGTTCCTACAAGATCTGTACAACGGAAAACTTCATAGGTACTAAATATAATTATTTATTAATTTTGTTTCTATAAATGTTTTGGTTTTTCCTTTTTAGAGAATTTCATTATGGGCCTGATCCAACAAATGATCAAGATTCTAATGATATCCAAATAAAATTCATCACATCGCCGCCTGAGTCGACATTTAAGAAACTTGGCCCTTCGAAAAATCGCTACACTTTGCTGAAGGACGAACTATAATTTAAATAATTTTTTTTAGATTACAGTTTATCCCTTATAGATTCTTAATTTCTGTTTTTAGTTGAATTTTTTTGTTCTCTTCAATGTAAAAAGAAAATATTTGGTTATGTCGTGTGATGAGTACTTGGGTTCTAATCAGCTGAGCTGCTATAGATTATGAACAATCAAAATGAATTGGCTTTCTTGATCTATTGGCTTTTAAATATTATGCCGTATATTAAACTTGCGTAATATTCTTATCTCGGAGTTATATTTATTTTTTTCCATATATTACGGTGCCTAGGAAGAAATCTGCTTTCTTGAACTGTAACTACTTAATTCGGCAGTCGTTTTTAGGCTCTTTTATTTTTAAATAAACATCGTAATAAATACTACAGTTGTAAATATATATATTATATACATTCTTTCCAGTGTTTTTTCTACTATGTACTATTACTTTGTAAAATATGGATAGTATTTCAGTTTGTGCTAAAAAGTATATTTGTATCTTACAATTAATTAAAAGTCTACGCATGAGTTCGATTTAAATAATTTATATTAAATTATAATAATATTTAACTAAACATAAAATCAACTAAATATATATGTATTTATAAAGCCTGCCGAAATGTCTTGCATTATTACTTTCTGTATGGCCATAGAGCAAGTATTGGTTTCGTGTGAACAAAAATTACGATGAAATAGAATATAACATTTGGATGAAAGAGAAGTTAAAAAAAATATACATAGACTTCATACCTTTCATAAATCTGTGTGTATCTGTATGATCACCACTTGCGCCTCGTTTTCGGCTTTTGCGAAAAATTCACACAACGGAAATATTTTTTTTTTTTACAGATTTTTGAGAAAATTTATTAATTATGATAGTTTTGGGCTATTCCCATGTATTTCGTTAATGACTAAACAAATTTTGTTTCAATTTTGAACATAATTCGAACAAGCACAATATTATTGCATTCGACAAATTTACAGATATATTTTGCTTAGCAAAAAAATAATTGAAAAGTCCCTTTTCTCAAAAATTAAATTAAATTAATGTTCACTTATACTATAAGGTGTATATAAATGCTTATACCCTTGAACCTTAAGAGTAAGCTCGCGCGTTTCATTGATAGTGCCGTTTATTCCAAGTAACTTTCGCTGCGAATATGTCGTATAGGATTCAATAAAGTCTTAAAGGTAAAATTGCGTTGGAACTTCTTTTTGAAACAAGATTTTGATTGCAATCAAAAACATACGGTTCCACTAGAGTTTACTTAAACGAAGCTTGCTTTCATATCACAAGTACAGCCTTTCATGCTAGGAAGTCTGCTATCTCACTCTAATCATTTTTTACTATTTATGGACTGTGGCTTGCTATAAAATTTCCATCAAAATAATTCTGATTGTCATTGGTATTTCGCTGCATGGACATTGTTTTTTTTACAAATGTTAAGACTAAGGGCAGTGAGCTATGCACTGAAATGGTCTTGGATTCCGTGATATGTGATCCGTATAGCTTATCTAGGAAGGGGTGAAAACCAATTTTGGCTAACTCGATTACCTTCGAAATTGCATTCATATTTTTTTTTTTGGTGTACTGTTTATTCACGAAGGCCCCAGTTGTGGACTGCAAGACTTCGATTTTTTAAATAGCTTTAAATGAAGCTTTCGACGCGTATACTTCTTTTTTTTTTTGCTATCATTCACACTCTCGGTCTATTATGATTATTTCTTATTTATGGAATTGGAAAAAAAAACAAAGTGCATCTGAATGGTCACATAGAAACGATAGTCGGTGTAATGACTGTTAAGACTTTGAAAAAACTTTAAAAATTCATAAACAAATATGTAATTTTATTTATAACAGAAACTTTCTGGCTCTTTATGACCTTTTGAATTGCCTGCTTGATTTTTTTAACACAGCATGAGGTGTTCATAATCTTAAATCATCTTGAGATCTTTAGGATTGATACCAGACTGAAACAAGCTAAGTTTTAGTGACTTTTCAGGTGGCATTTTACATTTATCCTACAACTTACATCATGACCTTGAAAAATTGTAAGGAATGTCGCCTATGGCTGACAAACAACTGAATCTTTCTAACCTTTTATGACAATTTACTGACCTTCCACATAGTTTATTTTTGTTGAATATACCACAAATGGGGAAATTTACTCTATTCTGCTTTTAGTGAATGTTTCTCTCAATTTGGTTCAAATTCATTTTTTTAATCTTCTATCTTTTTCTGAAAAACGTTATCCCTTATTATTTTGAAATTCTAAATAACATGCATTTTAAATTCATCTATGTTAACGTGTTTTATATGGTTAAATAATTATTTCCGTCAGATGGATAGATAGCAGAATACAAACGATCACGCGGAAAAAAAGCAGACATTGTTTTAAGAATGTTTAACATTTTTTCAGACAAATCTTTATTTACTGAATGCTTTTACAGAAAACTTTATCCATCAAAATACAAATTAAATAAAAAACATTTACATTAATATTCTTGAATTTAAAAACCAATCCAAAACTTTGATAACTGCAACAACTGAATAAGTGAAACAACCCTCCCTTGTGGGCTTTCTTACATTATGTCCACTACTTCTGCTGTAAATAAGAAATCACTCAATCAAAAAATTAAGTACATAATTTATATTCATATTCTACCTTTCAATATTTTTTTCTGTTGACCCTGGCATCGTTTGAAATTTTTAAATAGCTAATTTTTTAAAGCTAATCCAACTCACATACTGATCTATTGGTTTGATATTTTGTGCAGTATTATTCTCATAGGGTGATGGGGGTAATAAGTTTAAAATGACAACAGCATTATAATGAATACCTTTCTCCTGTCTCCTCTCACTATGACACACTAAAAACGTGCAACTCAGATTAGTACCCGACCGGATGAGCACGTAATGTATGCACAGCGCATGAAAACGTTATGGAAAAAAACAAGAATTTGGGTTTGTGGACGTCGCATTACACTCAAAAACTTGTCGAATAATTTGTGTGTCCAAAAATTAAAAGAGAACCCTGGTCGTAGTTAATCTTTTTAATCCCTCGAGTTTAATATTTCCGTTGCTTAAATCCTCGAGAATTATATTTATGAGTTTCTTTATTATAGCCTACACGACTATATCCGATATCGATTCTTTTTCAATTATTCTGTTTCTTTCTCCGCTCTTTGCTGTATCTTCCGATTAAATGCATGACTCTGCTGCTATCTATCCTTTCGAATGAACAATTCATTATAAATTATGTATGTGTTTAATATCTAGTTCTCGCGTAAAGTTCTTCATTGGAATAAAGATTGAGCCAGAAAGTTTTATTTTGTAGGCACTGATTTAACAGGGTTATAACCACTTTAAATTATTAAAAAAATATTATATATGATGCTCTGTCATTATTCAGAGGCACAAACACCTTAGTAGTGACGGTCCGATTAATAGAACAGATATAGCCATTTTAAGCAAACCATATATCTTTGAAACAAACAAAAAATCAATAAAGTCTCAAAAAAAGTCTGATAAGGTATTCTTAAAAAGCTTAGATCATGAATTCTATTGATCGTATCACCAAGATAAAAAGTCTTTAAACATCGGATAAATGACAAAGCATCATTTTTTTATTTTTTAAAAGTGAATTGAACTTTTTATGACCCTAACACGTACATAGGAAACCAAGCGGGTTTTAAACTCCCGCCCCTCTCAAAGGCAGAAAATGAAACCTGCCAGACTTTGGTATTTAATATCACGATATATGCACCTGTAAGCCCTCATACCAAGATTTTGGCTACACATCCACTACCAAAATTTGCTGTCGGCTCTTCGTCTATCAGAATTACGTTTCATGATACAAAAAGTAGTTTTTACTCAGGTGGGTAAATTAGTAGTAGCGTAGTTTCACTATTTTCTGTGGACTAAAGGCCATTTAACATTTTTTCTTTGTAATTTCGTTATCTATTTATAATTAGTTTAACATTTTAATTTTTAAATTAAATATAATATCATTAAGATCTATTTTCAGTCAGTAAAGTACCATAGAACTAGAAACAAGAACAATTTATTTAAAATTTGAAAATCGTTTTATTTAGTAAAAATTAAAAAATGGACGGATGGATATCATCTTAATTCTATAATAAAATATCAAGAAAATAAGGCACTATGTCTACAGTTATTCTCACAAAAAGTTATTCGTACAAAAAGTATTCGAGATTGGTAAGTATATTGTACTAAATTTGGAATGTTCGATATGGATTTCTCTTTTCATTTTTTTTTGTTTATGTAAATTGTTTGTAAAATGCCACAACCAAGCAAACAATAAATGAAACTCCAGAGGCTGAAAGATAAGGTGCTCCACTCTTTAAAAGAAAGTTTAAGAATTCAATACAAATATTAAAAATATATATTCCTTATTTTAAACTTACAATGACAAAATAATTGCATCTATCTCCTTGGCAGCATTCTGCACATGTCCAATCCTCATACCAAATATGAGTACAGTATGGTGTATAGCGTTTTCTTTGCTTCTGGCAGTGACTTTTGGCCATGCAACGTTTTGAAACGTAATACTGTTTGAGAGCTCCTTGTGAGAAATACGGCTGACTGCCCCATCTTATTTCAGTGAAGCAAACATCTTCGCCTGGTTCGCATGTCTTAATAGTGTTGAGGCATTTCTCAGTGTTTCCAGTTTGATTCGAACAAACATAGCACTCAAGTCCAGATACAAATTGAACTGCAAGGAGATAGATTTTAAATTGAATGGGAGTAGGTATGGATTTAAGTTTGTTTAAAAATACCATCTGTGCAGAAATATATTCCGAGTATGGAAACTACACAAATCTTCCAAAGTTCCATGTTATTTTTAATACAAAATACAATTTCCAATTTATAAACACTAAAATTGAAGTCAACTCCCTTTGGCTTTAGTCATTAATTTGACGTTTTGTGACCGTAGCTGCTAGCCAGTAAGCCACTCCCTAGAAGTTGAGTTATACAGGGCTGTTATAAAACATTATGGCCTGGTGTCCACTGGGCAACTTTTAGTTGCCGTTAACTTCGAGTAACAAAAGTTGCTTGCCATCGCCAACTAGGCAACTTCTGAGCTACTTTTTGGAATTTAACCTTTGTGTTCTTGTGTTTTTTTGTTGACTTTTGCCACTATTTTGTTTTGTGTCTAATATTCCCAATTTGACGTTGATAAAATATAAATGCAAAGTAAAATTAATTGAAATGTATAACTTGTAAATTTAAGATATACTGAAAATTAATAAATAATAGGCATTTTCCTTTGGAAGTTGCGAAGTATTTGCAAGTACTTTGCCAGCTTTTTTCAATGGAACACATCAAACTGCTTTCCCATGTAAAATGTATCTACTCGCCATGAAAGCATGTGCAGTTGATAGTACTAGATTAGGGTTTTCATCTACTCACAAGTACTTTGCCACCTCCAAAGGAAAACGGCTAATATTTCATTGATGAACACGGCCATCTTTGACAGATAAAGTTGCCCAGTGGGCGCAGTCAAGCAACTTAAAGTTGCTGGCAAAAAGTTCCACGAGCAGCTTTGAGCTACTTAAGGTAAGACCGCACTCGACGGAACTGCACTTCAGTGGAACTGCGCTACACAGCGTGGCACTCTACGGCACTTTTTTGATATACCGCACTACACTACAATACATATTGGCTTCACTCATAAATAAATGAGTAGTGCCTATTAGTGAACCCATTAGTAATGCCATTGTGATTGTATTACTAGTACGTTTGACAGCAACAAAATAATTATTTGATCTCCTGACCGATATAATTTCTTCTTTTTTATTTTCAGAACGAAATATTTTTACAATGTAGGCTCAATTTCCCACGTGACACAGAAAAAGCAACGCGCATAGCCAAAACACAATGTTTCATGACGCTTGATTTACCACACTTGCGGCAAAAGAACGGATCGGAATTTCAGGCCGCCGCAAAGTTGGTCATATTATCAACTTTGGCGCATGGTGCCGCGCTTCAGTTGTCGCTTAGTATGATAAAGCTCATACAATTTCAAACAAAAAATATTTTGAAGTTCATTTCCGACGAATGCGGTCTTTAAAGTTGCCGGCAGCTTAATTGCCTAGTTGGCAGTCTCCCATACCCAATAGGTGTGTTTTTTTCCTTGCCCGAATGGGCCTGGAAGAAAAAAATGACTTCAGGGCTTAGCAATTTACATGTTAAATGCAAAACCAACTAAGCCCTTTTGGGCTTAGCTAGGCCCAGATAGTTTTCGGGGCTTAACTTAAGCTCAGATAAAAACTGTGTTACCGGCACGAATTTCATATTTTTTATCGATAGTTTGTATGGAAACTCCATTTTTTTCTCTGATGGCGTCGCTAAGCCCCAATATCGTTCTTATGGTCCAATTCCTCTGGGCTTGCTAAAAAACACACCTTATCTAATTGAATCGGGAGCAACAAAAAGTTGCTGGGGCAAGCAACTTAAAGTTGCCAAGTGGGCGTCAGGCCTTAAACGTATCTTGAATATTCGAAAACTTTTAAGCAAACGAACACACAGGCGAATTAAAAACTGACAGCACTTCTGTTAAAAATTCGACCAATGAATACATACAAATCCAAAAGAAAAACAAAAATCGATTTACTTTTTTCTGCCCGAGCTTTCTTAGTTCTGTGTTACCAGTTCGGTTAAATCAAATAGGGCTTAATTAAAATTTATCTAAAGGACGAAAAAAAACTAATACTATGTCGGCAGCAGTATTACCCCTGCTGTTCTTTACTCTAGTTTTTGGTGGAGTAGGAATTATTCTACCAATGATGACTCCAAAAGGGCCCAACCGAGGACTCATACAGTGTGTGCTTATGATAACCGGGGCTACGTGCTGGTTGTTCTGGCTTTGCTGCTATATGACTCAAATGAATCCCTTAATTGGACCGAGACTCAATCAGAAAACCATACTGATGATGGCCAAGGAATGGGGTGATGCAGTCAACTAATAAGTCTCACCAATCTAATTGTAGAATTTTTTTTTGAAAATCAAACCAAAGATTATAAACTTACCTATGTATTAAACTGAGTATTTATTTTAAATTAATTATGTTCTGTGAAAATAAAAATAAATTAAATTGATGTTATGAGCAAAGCAATTTTATTAGTTCACCAACAACAAGGACATTAATACTGTTTCCTAAAAGCCTGTATCTCTGTCGCAGACTTGTCACTTCGGGAAATCCAAATTCTTCAGGAAAACTCATCAATCTGGCCACTTCCCTCGGACTAAAGTAGCGTAAATTCAAGGAACGAATACAGTCTACGTACTCATTCGATGATGGATCTAGGGATTTTGCTCTTTCAAATGTTTCGGCCATTTCCTTGGAACTTAGTGGCGTGAATATCGAACCAGTTCCTTCACTATAGTGGGTGTATGCTTTTGTAAAGCATATTGTGTTTTCTGAATCCGGACTAGCAATATCAAACAAGTAAATTCTTTTTCTTAGTACTTTATCCTCTAATAGAAGATCTTTGGATAGTTCATTGTCTATTTCAATGATATCTTTGATTACAAAGCTTTCTTTTGGAAGCTTAAACATTTCGCCTGGAAATGTTTCATATATCTTTTCACCTGGGAAATCAAAATCTATTTTTTTAGCTAAGCAATAGTAGCGATGTCGAGTGTTAGGAACACCAAACTGTGATGGACTGATAATAAACTCTCTAAACGAAAACCCGGATTTTCTGAGTGCCTCCAAATATACGTCACGAGCCTTGGATGTCTCGAAACCCTTGACATTCTCCATGAGAATAAACTCTATACTTTTACAGACAGGTAGAATTTCACTTATGTGGGTAAGGGCGTCTGTTCGAACGTCATCGATATCTTTTTGGTTTCCAACTCTGGTAAAAGGCTGACAAGGTGGCGACATGAGAATCATGTTTACATCAAGGCTTTGAATGAATTTCGGTGTTAATTTTTGGATATTGTTATTTAGAACCTTGACTTT
Organism: Dasysyrphus albostriatus; assembly: GCA_946251815.1. Classification (NCBI taxonomy): domain Eukaryota; kingdom Metazoa; phylum Arthropoda; class Insecta; order Diptera; family Syrphidae; genus Dasysyrphus; species Dasysyrphus albostriatus. Next base: position 66,003,201 of record OX276336.1, on the reverse strand, counting down.
GGGATGATTGAATTCATAGACGACATTAGCAACAGTGTTTATATCCATTGCAGCGTGGATCTGCCCTGGTAGTTTGGAATCTGAATAAGGTTAGGAAACGATAACAATTATTATTAGTTTTGGATTTGAAGTAATTGATTTACTAACAAAGGAATGCACTATGCATTCCACCGATTCCGCTGAATAGTTCTAGGATTTTAAATTCTGTCATTTTTTTATTTCGGAATTGTTATTTAATTTTTTTTTTTTTGTAGGTAGCTACTTCAAAGTCTATCTTTTTGTTTACAAATTGCCACGTACAGTTAAATCAAATGCTAATTTATGACAGAACTGTACAGTACGAACAAAACGAAATGTGGAAAACTAGAGGTGTCCCATCATTCACGCCTGCGGAATTAGGCTTCACAGCAAAAAGAACTAACTAAATTAATTTATAGCTAGGTATTCAGTGGAGTTTATTGAAACAGGGTAAATAATTTTTTTGTATGTGGGTACCACGCCACAGAACACAGTAAGGTGGACATGGTCCACATTGTATCAGTGGTACATCATGCACCACGGCAAAATCTATTACACTTACAACTGCATTTGTAATATAAGCTTTACTTAATTGTATGCGCCTTTTTCAAAAATGGCAGTAGATCTCACCCTGGTGGTAATTGTTAGTAATTAAAAGCAAGGAAATTGAGGTTAATTATTTTTTGTTCTCATTTTAGATAGGGTGTTTTTTTAATTATTAAACTTTGATAAAAATAACTCTTGCAGCTTAATTTATTTGTGAAATAAGATAGTGTGCTATATAATAGCTAGGGTAGTTAGTGATTTATTTTGACTTGAACAAAAAAAAAGAATGGGAGGTAGACTATGCATCACAACATCATTGTTCTGAATGCATTAAATTAGTAATTTTTGTTTTTGTTTTTAAACAAAACTCAACTTCACTTGAAATGCTTGTTTTATTTTTTGAAATTAGTTGTTGAGACATGAGACAATGGTGCATTATGGACATAAGACTGGTTCATTTAGTACCTACCATGGTATACTATGCCCAATTTCACTTCTTCTGAATAACCAATTTTTGATTTACTTAGATACAATACTGTTCAGAAATTAACTATCCACAAATCTGTCTAACAAATCCATATAAATGATGGTAAAAAATCTAGTTAAAATAATTAAATTTAGAAAAACTACGACCATTTGAAAAATGGGTGGTGCTATGTCGACCATGTCACCCTACATAATTATTTTTTGAGTAGGTACTTACCTGTGTTCATACCAGTGTTACATCTGACATTTTTGAGAAATTGTCAAAAAAAGTTTCTTACAAATTTTATTTACATTTAATTTAAATTTATTACGTATGTAGATTTAATAAAAAAAAAAATTATTTCTTCAAATAAGTACTTACATGTAGAGGTAACATACCTCAAAAAAACTTTAAAGTTAGAATTTTTAAGCATAATAAGTAATTATCATATCAACTTTTAGGTACTTTTGTCTATAATTTTCTATGAGAATATGGTTAGGAACCCAATCTTTTTTAGTACAATTCAGTGCCTCTTAAAAAATTAAAGACCGAAATTATTCAATAGATGATTTCAACTATTAACATATCATCATCAAAAATAATAAGGTCGTAACTCGAAAAAATTCGAAGTCAAGGTTTTTATGCAAAATGTTATGTTATGTCGGCATTTAAATTAGAGCAGAAAGACCCAAAGTCTTGCGCATGCATTATCCTATCACTCTCACATATTTTGTCAACAAGTTATGCAATTCTCTTTGCATTTGTTTTAGTATCTTTCACGTTTTGCACAGAACAAAAAAAAATCAACCCGGAATAGCATGGTATTCTTTTTACATTAGAAAGACCCATACAATCTTTTTTGTTTGCTTACTTATTGTCTGCATTTTTGTTTTGTTTTTATTCATTTTATTATAATAATAAATATTTATTTTATATTATATACAGATAAAGTTGACATTGTTTTGTTCAAAAAATTAAAAAAAAATGCAACTATACTTTTTTCATATTTTGGTCAAACAAACTGAAAACTTGCTCTAAAATTCAAAATAAACTTAAAATAACCAAATTTTTTGTTTTCGCCATAATTCTTTATTTTAAATAAGGTTTAAAATTTGACAATATACTTTCAACGCATGCACTGCTATGAGGCGCTAGTGGTTAATTCTTATTAATTGGTTTATGTATGTAAGTGTTTTTTTAAATTTCCTTCTTTGAACTAGAACAGTTATTCCATATTTTTTTATTTTAAAAATACCTTCGCGGCCAGCATCAGTAGCTTTTAACTAAAGTAATTACTTTCTCGGGATTAGAGATCAAAATTTCCAGTTAATTCAAAAATAGAGAAGTCAATATTGTGAACGGGAATTTAGAGTATAATAGAAATATTGACAAATAAATGTGTTTATTTTGAATTTGTATGATTGGTTGCTTTTATATACAAATTAAAACAAAATTTTTTTATTTCAAAAATGAAATTAATTAAGTGGTTTTAACCCTAACACAAAATTTGTAAAACTGCCTTTTTGTTATCAATCCAGCCAGATTTTTGAATTCGATAACAAGGTACATGCACCTAGACCATACCATTATGCTCATTTTTCGGTTACGCCTTTTGCCCAAAAATTTGCAGCTGGCTGCAGCTATACTTTGGTCGAAGTAGAAGTATAAATTCTCTCCACACAAAAAAAAATTTTTTGATTTGAAATATAAACAAATACCCCTAACAAATTATTTTTGTTTTGAGTCAGTAGACTGGAAATTGATTGCCAAACCTTTGGCGCCACAAACCACGTATTGAGTTATGCTACGGGGTTCTACTTCCAAAACCATATTTCTTTATACATAATTAAGAAACCGTTATCTTTCGAATTGATAAAATACATTTTATAAGCACACCATGCGTCAATAATTCATTTTAGGTTTGTATGTACAGAAAAAAAACTTATGCAATGAATAATTTTTAGGTTTAACAAATAACAAAATTTATTTTCGTATTTTTTTGAACAACTTTTGAACATTAACCTGACCAGCTAGTACCAACAAGTCGAAATTTTTCAAGTACCATGAAATATTGTAATAAAGATGCATCTTTTTGTTTTTATCCAAAAATGTTTTATAAAATTCGCTCATCTTGTCGGCGGACAATTCATCGATACCTGCTTGTTTGTGCAGCCTAATGAAATCTTCTTTTTCCTGAAATTAAAAATCAAAATATTGAATTTTTACTCGGTTTTAGGGGTCGTCGATATTACATCATAGAATCGCTTGTTGTGTTTAGCCCAAAAGTCTTGATTCCACTTCTCAACTTCTATTTGTTTCATTCTTAGGTCGTTGGCCAAGGGTGTTTCATCTTTAGGAATACAACGAACATAAGGTCGAAGATTAGATTCTTTATCTGGTGGACCGATATAGTCACAGGACACATTTTCTGGGTCAGGTTTTTCGGCAAGTCCCGGGGTGGTGGTTTTTGTTTTGAGTTTGTCTGCGAACTTGAAGTATGTTTTTTTTTAGTTATTTTAGTTATATTTATTTAATAATGTTTATAAATTACGTTGCGAATATTGTTTATTCGAGACAAGTTATTATTTTTCCTTAAAACTATCATAGTGAACACCTTCGTATTTGGGAATTTGTTTTGATTTTTTAACATTTTTAATACAGCTGTTAGCTTGACAGTCAGTTTTCGATGTCGAAAGCCGTGTTCATATTTCAGTAACACTTGGTGGGTCTGGCTACCTTTCTAAAATCAATCCGGAATCTGGAAAGATTTGAGTTCTAATTGGCCACGTTCCGCCGGCTTTCCGATAGGTTATTTAAGATAACTGAGTAGATACTTTTGTGAACTACCAGAACCAGATAGGTTAGTTTTTTTTTTCTAATTTGCAAACATTTTTTAGCTTTTTTAACGGAGTTTTATTCCATTTATATTTACATATTGCGTAGAGTCCAAGGTGTTGCAAATAACCATTTTCTAGCTGCATCTAACTAATAAATTTTCCTTTCAAAAAACCCGACACTGCAAAACTCAAAATGAACAACTCAAACTTCTTGTCAAATATCAGCTGTTTTGAAATTTCTCTTTGGATTGCTGAGTACCCTAGAATTTTTGGAATAACTTCGGATTTGTTTGTTGGTCACAGATGATTTGTCGTCAGCTGTTTTTTAACAAGAGATTACAACAACACAAAGCTATCCGGATAACTGAGAATTAACATCGGAACGTGGCCATTCTTGCTGCATATGGCAATTGTGTTCTTTGAAGTTACTTTAGTAAGCTATGGCTAGTGTGTCACTAAGAAAATTTCCTATTTCATGGTTAAAAATTCAAGTTTTGGTTACTTTTTTGTAGGAACGATCAAAGTTAAAATATGGCTGATCTGTCACACGAAATGAGTTAAAAAAAAAATAAATCGTAAAACATTTTCCCAGCCAAGTCTGTAATTTTATTATTTTATTTCGAATTGGTGGAGTTGGATTTGAATGATGCTGTGGTCATCGGCAATATTTGAGACAATGAAAATGGGAATGACAATTTATTGCTTGGGTGGGTATTTTCATTGCAGGCAATTTCAGTTATAAAAATGTTCTCACAGAAATAGTTGACTGCAAATACTCTTGTGATGTTAAATACCTTGTTTTTCATACAATGAAATTTAAATTCAATATATTTTGTCATATACGTTCTCATATATTCTACCTTTGATTTAATAATAGAAATGAAATTGGCGGGGTCACTATTCGCTTCAATTTATTTCCTCAATCATAAAAATCACAGAATCCCACGAATTAGCTGAGGAGCAAATCTGAATCAGTTGTCCAGTTTATCCAAAAAGTGTCGAATCCAAAAAATTTCAGTCTCAGTTTTTAAGGGGAAAAGTGAGGAATTTTTTAGAGGAATCCCGTTTATATTTCTGAGCGCTCTGAGTCCTCTGAGATCTCAGAAATATAAACTGGCTAAGTTTTGACATTTTTGGTTATTAATAAAAATGTCAAAATTTAGTCTGATTCCATTTACACCTTCAGATTCTGTAATAGGAGTGAGTACGATTTCGTTGAATTGTCCCTAGTTTTCATTGAAATGAAATCTTGTTCCATTAAATACAAAATTGAATCATTTAGCCAAATGTTTGCAATATTTGTTTTCATTCATTATTGGCATATACTAATATACTACTTTATGAAAAAATCGATCAAATAAAAAGGAAAAAAAGTTGAGATGAGATGTTTTAAAACAGAAAATTTCATCGCATTCAATTTATTCACCTTTTAATTTATAAATTGGCGTTTGTGAGCTTTTTTATAGGTATCCTATGGTTCTGGATAACTGAACATGACACAGACATATGAACACATCTAGTTTTCTTGAATTTGCTGTTCTCTTCATTTTCGAAGAAACAAAGTTCGAATTATTTCTTGAGAAGAGACGTTTCTCTTTAAGACAGTCTCTTTTTCATTTTTACAGCTACTAGTACTAGCTCGTTCTGTCGGTGAAATAAATATCCTTGGAGGAAATAGGACAACCAAATTTGTCTCCATGCTCTTTCTCATTGATTTCTTTTTTCTCGTTCGCTGTTGTTTTTGTTTTTGATATTCCATCTTTTTTTAAGGAGTATAGTGTTCTTTTACTTTTTCGTAACAAAACGACAACAATAATTGGCCATCTCTCTCTCGCTATCACAAAATGATTTTGTTGGAAAGATTTTATGCTTGTATGCACCAACATTCCAACAACAACATCTTTTAATCGAACAATCTTTCAGACTATTTGCCTCACTCTCTTTGACATTTTCGACAACAGCCCCAGTTTTTCCGACGATAAATACATTTTTCACTCAACGCAACCTTAACGCCAGCGCTAGCAAGAACATTTTCTGGTGAGCAATTTGGATTCAGTTCGACGAATTTTCTCAATTGAGTTGTGGTATGTTTGCAAAGACGGATTCGGTGCGTTCGAATTAAGAAATAAAATTATTCAAGTTTTATTCAGAAAGTGAATGAAATTTCATAAATCGGAGTACATCATCTCTGGGTGATTGCTAAACTAGATTTTGTTTATTAAATTCACTTTTGCACATTCGTTGTTTGTGTCAATATTTTTTGGGTGTTGTTTGTTGTGTTAAAAAATGTATGTGAATTTAATAAGTGTTCCAATAATGTGAGTAAATTATATTTGTACTAAAGAGGATCAAAAAATCGTTTAGTCTCTTGGAATTCATCTCATCCTCCTGCAGTTTGGAGTCATCATAATGGCTTCTTCACTTTACGGACCGGGATAAGTTAAAATATGAAAATCCAATTACAAATGCCATTTTAATTATAACGAAATAAAAATCTACATTTTTCGCGAAAAGTGCTAAACATAAAAAGGGATTTTTCAAAATTCCAAAAGTGATAACCATAATACAGTGCCAGGGTGTTTCAATCCCAAATCCCAAGAAAAGCCATCTGGGAAATCAAAGAAAAAATCAGTCCTACTTGAATCTCTCTACACCTTTTCTACCTGTCTCTCTACCTTTCCAAGGGCTGACGAGGACGAGGACATCGACGGCAAAGAAATAAAGTGAAAATACACAGGAGAAGAAAAGCAGAAAAGAATAGGGTTTTTTCCTTTTAGGTTGGAAAAAAAAACAAGTTAAAAGGATAACGCCACAAGATGAAGCATTTATTTTGGATACCTCTGCTTACTCTGCTGTTCTTTTTGGGTAAGTAAATTCCTGTAAAACTCAATTTTAATGAATAGTAAAAAGACATTCCACAGCTCAAGCCCAAAAGTCATTGCCATTGACGAATAGAAATTTGATGAAGTTGTTAAATACGTTTGAACATGCCTTACAAAACCTTAAAACATATCTTGTTTTAATGTTTTTAATTGAATATGAAACTAAATTCATTAAAAAGCAAAAAAGAAAAAATTGTAGTAAAGTCGCTTATTTCCTTGTTCCCTAATCATAATGGGAAAAAAATAAAGCAAAAAGGAAAAAGGGACAGAATTGAGAAAATCCACCACACACCAAAAAGTATAGAAACAACAAGAACAAGTGACTATAAAAAGTAGTAGTGTTGAAAACAATCGATACCATCGCAGGCGGTGTGCTCTCTCCCAAAGTCGATTTTGCCTACTTCTGCTTTACAGCTACTTGTTTTGTGTTTTCTATGAACTTACTTCATCGTACATCACAATTTAGGCTGGCAAAATGGAAAGGTAGAAAAGCTACTATCCCAAGTACCTAGCGAGTGCTAGGCATTGGGACAGGCACATGTACTGAACGAAACAGTGAACCGAATACCGAACCAGCCATAGTGCCAGAGCGAGTGGTTGAAAAGGAGACATGAATATAATGTCGGAGTCGAAGTCGGAGTCGGATGTGTACACACTCTCCTTTTTGGATATGTCTATGACATAATGAAAATTCTCAACAACCGACAGCGAGAGCGACTTCGTCAGTTCATTTGTTGTTGTTGTTTTTGTTCCAGTTCCAGTGTGTGTAGCGGAATTTTAAGGATATGTTACCCTGTATGAATGATATCAACTAAAAGCCACCCCAGGGTGCCCCTCCAATAACCCCGCCCTCTGTTTTTCACGGCATAGCTTACACCCCTTACAGAGTTTTCCCGGCCTTCCTCGTAGTGCCGTAGTCTTCCAGCTTTAGATGTATGAGTTTTCCAATTTTGTTTCATTTTCCACTACACTTGTGTTCTTGTGTAACCTTCCGCTGTCCTCCATCCCAATTGTTAGGCAGCCGAATCAAGAAATCCGAGGTGAGCTCCTGCTGCTGCTGGTATATGTTAATATTACGTAGTTGTAAAAGGAGCTAGGTAAGTGAAAAGTTGGCGCTTGCCAGCTTACCATCGTCGTCGACAGCCGTTAATTTAGCTGACTTTGACGTATCATTAAGTCGGCTGCTCTGGCTGTGGCTCTTGCGAAGGGTGAAGGCAAGGCACTGTTCTACATGAGGGAATTAAAATTTGCTCATCGATAAGTTGTGGATTGCTTTTTGTTCTACTTCAAAGCCGAGCCAATTCGTCTGCATTTGAAAATGAGCGTCTGTATACAAAGTGCCTTTATATGTATTCACCACTTGCGTTGTTGTAGGTTTGTTTTATCCCCCATTCCCATGAACCCCAGTGTGGGGTTGATTTGAGTTTTTATGCCTTTCCCTTAAATATACGTGTCGCATTATGAGGCTTGAAAATTTGTAATAAAATTGCTTAAATGCGTTTAAGAGTTTAAGATTTTGCAAAACACCTACATATTGATAGGTATCTATTCTTCCTTATCCGTTTGAATTTTCCTAACATTGCCATTGGCGTTGTCATCGTCGTCATTCTGTCGTCTTTTGAAATTCCGTTCGGGAAAATGGGAAAATCAATCGATAATACAGAATCATTTTTCGCCTCTTCTGTCTATGTGCTTATGATTGCGTGTGTCCTTTTTTGTCGTTCACCATCATCGCTGCTTTTCCGTTTGCTTTGACTTTGAGTATTACCATTGCTATTTTATATATATGTATGTATAATTGTGTGTGTATTAATTTCGTTCTGGATTCTAGTTTCGGTAATGGGCGCTAAAAGAGTGGGTGGAATAATAATATAAAAAAGAATTGGTTTCACAAATTTTATTTTTCTTTGGTTTTTTTTGTTGTTATTTTGTAGTCAAGCGAATTTCATTATTTTTTATGTCTTACACGCTTGTGGGTTATATATTTTTTTTTTGGGTTAGTTAAGGAAAGCTGAAGAACACGCAATGTGAATTATAGTTTGAGGAAATTACGAATGAACAAATAGGTAGGTACTACTTACATATATTCCTATCCAATTTTTTTTGGGATTTTTTAACTAGGTACACAAATACATGTAGGTACCTACTAGATACGTAGGTACATTCGTATGAACATTCAAAGAACTTATTTGCCCTTGAGAAAATTTAATTTTTTTTAAGTAGCTTCAAGTTTTATCCAATCCTACCGGTAGTCTTCAAAGATTTTTGTTATTTTACTTTTACTTTAGCTCGATTTATGACTTTCTGAAGCTCGATTTCTTGTAACAGTTTCCAAGTATCCTAGAAATCCACATTACTGTAAGTATGTCTATGACTATAAGGATACCTACAATAATTGTTAATTGATTCATTTAGAAATTAATCCCGGTTAAAAAAAAGAATTCTTAAAACAGTTTTTTAATAGACATAGCCACTAACACATAAAAACAAGGAAAATTTTGTGCTGACATATCTACCTACTTGCGACGAACTGACAAATTATCTAAAGTATCTGTTGCCAGGAATGAGTACCTCTCATCTAGCCGTTTGGACTCGACAAGAAATTGTAAGTCTCATCCATTCCTACCAACAACATGCACGCAGGAATGGTTGATAGTTGTAAGTCACTAGGCCCTGGTTCTCTACGAGCTGTTCAATTTAATGGACACTACCAGACCCGTGCTTTCGTTCGCTTGCAATAGAATTGTACCGGCACAACAAGTGCCATTAGAATCACACCAACGGTAGTCCTAGAAACTTTCCTTTCATTAGCCCCGCTAAACCTGTTTACGAAAGAGTTAGCGGCCAAACGTGCTCTTAGACTTAAGCAGTGTAAAAGGTCATAGCGCTGTAGTGCAGCGGTTCCCAGACTTTTTTAGCTGTGGAACCCTAAAAATGGTAAAAATATATTTTGGAACCCCAACACTTAACGGTAGTCAAAAATGAAAGACACAAAATTTAAAAATCTGTTTATTTCTCATTTAGGATATTGCATCAAAGCTAGTGCGAAGAATGAAACAGTTTCAGTTTCCTTGTTTGATTAATAAATTCTTAAAAATTAAGTTCTCCGAAAACTGCATTCGAAGATCTGGGTAGCTACCAATCTCGATCTTTATTAAGTTGAGAGTACAAAAAACTTGTTTTAATGAAAAGAACTTCGCAGAGCTATCAAAAATGCGTTTTCTGCATATATAGCGTCACAGGCTGAGTTTTTATTTTAATGGATTTTGCACTCAAAATTGTACCTTGGAAGTAATGTTACCAAGACTTGCGAATATCAGCACAGATCTTAAGCATGTTTCATTTAATATTGTCCTTCTGCAGGTCCACAGGTTTTTAAAGCTGCCAGTTTGTCTCCCTAAAAATACTTTTGTGAATTTTCCTTGAAAATCTTGAACTTTCTAAAGATTTTTGAAAGATAAGCTAATTTTATAATTTATTTCTTATGTCAAACGTAATGCATAAAGCAATACATAGAAAATATGTGCAGCTGAGGATATATTTTTCTCCAGTTGAAAAACTTTTAGCTTTTCACGATGATCAAATAACTTGGATAAAGCTTTTCTCCAAGACAGCCATTTAATACTAACCTAGGTACTTACCATATTTTTTCAAATTTTTCTGAACAAATCTATCTGTTCACAAAAATTATAATCTTTACCGGCTCACCAAAAACAATGTAGAATGCAATGGCTGTTCTAGGTAACTTTCGTAATGTGATATAATAATACAAAAAAAGATACTAATGAATTTTTACGAAAAGTTGACATAAATATTGAAAATATTTATATTTAAATATTGACATTTTTATAGATAGCCAGGCGGCAATTAAAGCCATTTCCTCAATCGACATAAAGTTCAAGCTAGTAAAACGTTGCCGCTATAAGTTAAGCTTATCAGCTGTAACGAACACGTTCAGCCTTAGATGGGTCCCAAGATATCGTGATATATGTGTACGGGAACGAAATGGTAGATGAGCTGGCCAAAAACTGGTCATCTCTTGATCCGAGCCAAACCGATTTGTTGGTGCTTATGCGACTGGAACTCGTTACAAATGTCCAATGGTCATCAAAAGTTTCAAGGAATCTATGGGAAAAATACTGAATATTTACTCAAGATAAGCAGACCTCAATTATCATTCCTAGTTGGAGTCCTTACGGGGCACAACTCAATGGGAACCCATATGAGCAGAATGGGCATCAGCTCATCGAAATTATGTAGAGGGTGTCTGAATGAAGAGGTGGAAAAGGGCTCTTCTCACTTTTTTTGTAAATACCTCAACTCAGCCAAAACCAGAAAAGCAGCCGCCAGAAAAATATTTTTACGAAGAACTTGGAGACATCTCTGTCTTGCCACTAAAAAATAAATACATACATTTTGTGGCGCAACATCTCATGGAGAACCAGGGTCTAGTGACTAACAACTCTCAACCATTCCTGTGTGCGTGTTGTTGGCAGGAATGGAGGGGACCTACAATTTTTTGCCGAGTCCGAACGGCTAGATGAGAAGCACTTATTTATGACAAGTATACTCTTGGAGGATTTGTCAGTCCCTCGCAACAGGCAGTACCTCGGAAAAACACATTTGTTTTTAGGTGGCAGTTGCCGGGAATCGAACCCAGACCTTTGGCATGACAGTCCTACGCACTAACCATTAGCCCAGAGGTACTACGCTGTCTTGCCACTAAAGGTCATGCTAAAATTCATCATAATTCAGGATGGTTCAAGGAGGCCCCCCTTAAACATTCCATAATTCCCTCCCTGTCTCTTCTCTCACTTACCTACCGACACCTTGGAGAGCGCAATGGCTCCACAGAGATCCGAGTTAAATCAGAGTTACAAAGCTCAGAAACTGATTTTCAGAATAGCGTTTATTTATGTAACTTTCAGCTATCAGTACACATGTGAGTACTAAATTGGTTGTATCACTGAAAGTATTCCTTTAAATGTCAAAAAAAAAAAAAAAAACAAATAAGAAAAGCTGTCTAGTACAGTCGGGCCGAGTCAATCAATGTTCTAGATTGCTATATAAATGTTCAAAATTTAGGAAAATATAAAGCATCGATCACAAATGTGTGTGTTACAACCAAATTATGAGAATAAATCAATAGCGGATTAGCAAGGAAAAAATTTCGCCATTTTTTAATGTCTTGTGAAGTACAGACAGACCCTTTCACGTGTCAGACAGAGTTCAATTTATTTGGAATTCATTTTTAGTAGTTATTCAATAGCTAAGCACCGAACGGCTTGCATTCTGACAGGCTATGAAATCGGTACTCTATCCTTTTTGTTAGTTTGAATGAAGTATCGGGTTGGCGATTTCACATGACAACACTATCTAGTTTAGTGAGACATTAGAGACCGAAAGATAGATCACTCGGGTCATTATTAATTGAAACCACGAAACTCATATAAAGATATAGCTGTATATTCAAAATAATTGCTCCTGGGGCCGAATTCCGCAAGAGTAAGTTTTTTCTTTATACACATAAAATCGTGTACACGTCAATTTTTCCGATTCCGCAAGAGTGAGTTTTAAGTTTTTGACAAAAATCGTATGCAAAATCAATCAAATTTATTCACACTTGTTTTGGGCGTGAACGGAATGTGTACACGAAAATCATTCACAATTGCAGAATTGGGCCCCTGAGCAGAGTTGAAAAGTAATGATTAAAATAGTTCAATTTCAATTCAATTACTTGTAATTGAAATCTCCAAGCAATTTTGCCATTACTTTTAAATGTAATGAAGAAATTCAATTTCAAATTACATGTAATTGAAAAGTTTCAAGTACTTGTAATTCAATTACATTAATGTAATTAATTAATGTAAAAGTAATCATTACTTTCCAACTCTTCTCCTGAGGCTATAGAAATATGGCATAAATCATCGCTCCCAACCTTAAGTTTAATGCGGGTATTACAGCATATAAGATCTTACCGCGACAGATATAGGAGATCAATGGAACCTCTTAAAGGACGTAAAAAAAACAAATTAAGATAGAATCTCAGAGATTGTTTGATATTTGTCGTTGCAAGTGCGACATTTGATCTAATAATTATTGTTCTTGCGAAAAAAGTTTTTTTGTTCCAAAAGAGGTAAATAAGCTTCTTAATTGGACAAAGAACAATTAAAAAAGTTTTTCTTGGATAAGTCATCAGTTGATGAGGTTGCTAAAGTAAAAACATGAAAAAAGTTGAGATAATGGAAAAGCGTGTGTCTCGTAAGCACCAATTTATCTCGCTCGTTTGTTGATATTTACGCCACAGTTAATAGGAATTACTCTGTTATTTCTATTCTCACCTCGCCTAGTTTAAAGATGTCACTAGAAAAATTTAAAAGAAAATCGTAAGAATAAGACTTCAATTTACCATCATTGGCTCTTGCTTCCGATCGTACTGGAGTGCCTGATCCGCTGCCATCATTGTTTCATATGCTCTGAAAGACATTGGAATTATTTCACCAAACGACCAAAATTATGTGCTCAAAAGATTCGCCGCGAGAGAACTAAGATGAGGTTACGATTACAAGAAGCTAACTTTAATGAATTAAGTTTTAAAACAATTTTCCACCTATTCTGTGCATCAAATTTGTATAATATTCAAAGCAAAAATATTTGCCTTGGCATAAACCATCCATTCAGTCATTAATTAACCCTTAACCCTTTTGGCCTAAAAATGGAAAACAATTATTTTTGGATGCAAAAACCATTTGCATGCCAATAATGCCTTGAGGTGAATTTATTTTTTTTGAGGTGGTGTAAACCACATGCAAAACAATTGCTGGTCCATTGTTTTGCATGGCATTCCATGACAGCAGTGGTTTTAAGCATGAGACTGTAAACCAATTATGCAAAAACTAATTTTTTATTTCACCTCAATTATTTTTGGCAAGTGAAAATATTTGCATAGATTATTTTTGAGAATGGGTACTGTAAATTCGGCTTATATCTCAATTTTTTCTAACATAAGGTGTGTTTTATTGAGAAATCCATAGCTAGCGCAGTAAAATTACCCTCAGTAAACAACAACAAAGCCACTTTGTTACTGACTTATTTATTGACACTTTCTGGGATTTGTTGTTATTTACCGAGGGATTTTTTACTGCGCTAGCTATATTATTTTCCAATAGACCACGCCTGTAGTGCCTTGCAATTAGGTTGCATATAAGGTCTTACAGAATAGGCATTATATAGTTGCCACTCTACTGGAAAGTCAGGGAAAGTCAGGGAATGAAAATTTGATTAGGAAAAGTCAGGGATAGTCAGGGAATTTGGAAATTTTTCTTTCCTATTTTTTGTTTAGTAATTGGAGTCCACGCATTAGACACAATCCTTAAAATTGCTTGCCTATCACTTGCGGATGTTGTACTTTTCTGTTATCGTTTCAAATTAACATCGTATCTTTGTTTATTTCTCAGATATAGAGCATATCATTCTGTTAATAATTCCTTTAAGGCATAACGAGCCATAAATTATTAACCGCACTGCATGTGCTTTCTTTCTACATTTTTGCAATGATTTTTGCGTTTAATCAAAAAAACCTCGAAATAAAAGACAAATAAAGCCGTGAAAGGTGTGACCCTCACCAATTTCAAAGCAAAAGTAAAAAGTGAAATTTTTCAAAATTTCAAGGCTTCAAACCCGGATCTTCTGTATAGAATGTGGGTTAAAGCTTTATTTTTTCTTTATCTTGACATCTGGAAAATACTCAGCTTAATAATAAGTTTGACGTGAACAACATTCCACGTGGAAAAATTGACATTTCACTTTTCGCCTGTTGTGAGTTTCACCCGAAAAACAACAATTCCCCTGTTTTGTGAGTACTAATTTCGATCGAAATTTTACAAAATTTATAGACTTTATTGTCACCGACGGCGAACAAAAGTTAACAGAAGATAATGGTGTCTTTGCGCAAGTTTTTAAATTTTTTGTTTATTTTAGGCCAAGATAAGTTCAGGTGAACCTCATAATAGCTTTACAGTTTCGGGCAAACAGGCATTTTTCGGCTGAAATCTTTTCCATGTGAAACTCATAATAAGGCTTACTAGCTTAATACATTTAAAAGTCGAAACACTAGAGCCGGTTAAAATTTCCTAAAAATATACTCATTTCCAGCACCGTGTTTGATATTAATTGGTATTGATGTGAGTGAGAGTTTGATTTATTTTTCGAAAAAAATGCCATCTTTTAGCTTTATGTAATTTTATCCAGATCATTAAGTTATGCATGCTTGATAGAAACATTATAAAACAATGATTAATAACAATTGGGGATCTGACGCGTGTGATACTTTCGTTCCTTGGAACCTTAAAGACGTTTGGGCAAGAACTAAAACAGTGGAGCGACAATTTTTGACGATTTCATATACAACGACCTAAAAGAATTTCTGTTGTTAAATGCATTTTTATTATGTTGTTGCAGTTTTGAGCAGCTAAAAATCTGTCATCTGAGCAATATTTTTTTTTTGCATTTGGTCAGGGAAAACTTGAAAATTGGTCTGGGAACGTAAGTGAAAAGTCAGGGAAATTTATTTTAAAAAATAATGCCAACTATGCATTTACATTGTATTATGTAGTTAAAATTATAAAAAAATAATTACTGGAATTTAGTTCTTAATTAATCCTATTCTTACAAAAATTATTAAAAATTGGGTACTCAGAAATGTATTAAGAAACACTAAAGAATTATATGTACCCGTATCCACACATATACAAACGTGTAAAATATACTAAACTTTTTCTCAAGTATGTACACGTACATTATGTGCCTATTTATTTCTTGATGATGCTGCATCAGAACTTTATGTAGTTACCATATGCTGCCTTTGACTGAATATGAATAATATACAAAATTTAGTTCTCATAATAGAAAAAGAAATTGATATTTTGTTTGATGTCCGCACTGGGACCCAGTGGGGCGCACTGCTGTACCATTAACGTCCTCCCTTGAGATGTTTTTTTAGAAATTTTTTTCGCCCTAGTATATTTGCATTGTGTTCGATATATGGGTTTGAGGCTTGTTAAATTGAAATATTTAGATTCAGCTGTAAGCATAGGTTAAATCACTAAAGAAATGATATATATTTTACGAATTTTAATGTCAATATAATGTACGTATGCATTGTTAATATGAGATATTTTGTAATATTTATTTATTTATAAGCTTATGAACGAATTTTCAAATACAATGGTGCAGTATAGAAAGATTCAGGCGGAGTAGACACGTGGAAAAGGACCTTAACTAGCATGATGTGATGTGAAAACTTAATTAGGAATTAGGTTTTACTCGTTGAACTAGTAACTAGTAACTATTAATTATTGACTGGTTTAGTAACTTGTTGTATTTTCCAATAGAACTAGCTAAAAACAACATCATCAACGACAATAACTTCAAATGAACAATGGGCTAAGGTTATTGTACTCTTTAGCAGGCATGTATTCAAATTTTAATTTTCTAAAACTTTAGTAGAACAAAGAAAAAAGTTCCATACAAAACTAAAACCTAACACAAAACAGGAAAATATCCGGTTCTCATTACAGTTAAGTTTCTAATTCATTACAATAATTATATGATGTAGTAGATCTATTTCACTGACTCATTTTGAATCAAAAGCATTTGCAACTATATTTCATTAAGTTTCTGTCAACATTCTAGAGGTGCTGTTAATTAATGGAACACCAAATTATGGCACATGGAAAAGCTGAAGAGGAAAACTCTGACAGCCTATCCGTCATAATGTATAAATGAACTTGCTTGAAAGATCTTTGCATGGCATGTTTCTGTCACCCTTAGTGTGTTGTCCTACAAACAAAAAATAAAGAACCTACATATCTCATTTGCAAAGAAGTCTACAACATTCATTCACATAAGAACAAAACAAATAATTATAATGAGCCTGTAAACTCCACACATTCTCGAGAGTGTCAAATACAAACAGAGGCAGAACTATTATGTATATTCTCTGCGTCGTTATACACCGGTAGCATACGGTGCCAGCAACAACAACAAAAAGATTAAGTTGACCTTTCACGTATACATCATGTAATGGGCATGGAAGATACATATATCGTTTCATTCGCATGTCCTTTATGTATAGGAACACATTTTTAGAGAAGAACTTTATGTACGAGTACGTATGATGATGGGAATTTTGTCTTACTTGCATTAAAACAAGTACCCCCTTGCGAATGAGGAAGAATACTTGAACCCTTTCACAAAATAGTTTCTTTGTAAATTGTCTTAAGTTTTTTTTGTTTTTGTTATTTTGTTTTGTTTTTGATGTTCTTGATGCTTTGGACATTTTGATTAACATTTTTTATGCGAGTTTTTGTTTAAAAAGACTCTTCTAATAAAACACATTTATATTTAGGTCAAGTAGTTTTAAAAAATAATGGAAAATGAAAAACGCAAGGATTTACACAGTTGTCATGGAAAATGTTGAAAAACATTGTTCTTGGGCTCCTTTTTTTGTTTTGTTTTGTTTTGTTTGGTTTTGTATTCAAAAACTGAAACAAAAGAAATAATAAAACAAAATGAAGATTAAGTAATTAAAGCATATAAGTGGTTTTGTACCTGATTATGCTATGCAATCCAATTGGAAAACCAAAATAATTTAAAGGAATACAATTTCATTTAATGAACAATACACGGAATTCGCCCAATCATCACGTACATACTTCATATCTTATGGGATTAAATCACAATCATTTTTTCACAATTTGTCACAGGTCTTCTCCCAGCGCTTTTCTCTTATTTAATTCTTTTATGTTTAGTCAATTTTTAATAACTACCCGCCCGGAAAAACAATCTAGTTTGAAAAGAGGCTCTAGCAAGTTTAACATTAATAAAGAGGCTAGGATGAGAGAATATACGTCAATTATTGTTTTTATAATCAGAGGAACAATAATATGCTATATACATAAGCCCAGCCTGTTCAAAATAATTATAATTTTGACTATACTACTAAGTGTGTTTCCATCAATACGTATGTGGAACTAATTCTGATATAATGGTTTCATTCATTTTTCACACAAAGTTCTAAATACAGAAAACACATCATGTCCTTTAAATAAATTAAATCGATTAGAACATGACATGTTCATCATGAAAAATTTTCCTTACATTTGGAAAATTTTTGAATTTTCTAATACGTGGGTAGCTAAAACAAGAAAACAAGATTGCAGAATTCCTCTCTAATATGTAAGGCGTCAGGACAACAGCGCATAATTTATATATTCTTATTTGACCTTGGAAAGTCTCAATAAAATAAGTTAAAACACATTTTTTGTTTGCAAAATGGATGGATATGTCATGTTTTGAAAATAATCCAATCAATTAGAATTCTGAATTTGAAAAAAAAAAAAATACGTGGTTTGGTTATAAGATTAATTTGAGTTGCGTAAAGACTTTGTCTAAGTCTTTTTGAAATGTTTACCAGAAAGTTAATCTTTCAGAAAAAAATATAACATTTAAGTTTAAATTTGTTACTGGTACGAGTACCTATGCAAGGTTTAATTGTGTGAGAAGGAGCATTAAAACGGACCTACAAATTTCATAACTTTTCATTCGTAGTGAAATCAAAGGTTCTCGAGGAGTCATTTACAGATCTGCAATTCAGCTGATTCAGTAGAAAAGCTGAGATTTGTGGAAAAAGTAATTTCATAAGACATCAACATAACGTTGGGATACAGTTTTAACACTACCATTATTAATAGGTACATAATCTGATAGCCACATGATGTGATAGGAAATTGAAAAAAAAGTAGTAACATATTTGATAAGTCTTGACATATCAAAAATTCTAAAAACTACTCTCAGCTATGCAGCCCGTGGTGGAATGGACGTCAGGTAGGCCGCAAAATGATTGATATGAGGTTCGAATAATTCAAATAATTGTTAAACTGGCGACCTTTTCTTATTAAATATTTCCTTTAATATGGTATCTAGAGTAGATTAGACTATTTAAAGAATATCAACCGTTACGGAAGCAGTTTTTACAAGATTTCGCATATTTTTTCTTATATGGTTGGTGCGTCTGTTTGTAATAGTTTAGCTTCTGAATGATTTCTAATGCTCCTGGGCACAAAAATATGAAATTAATTAATGAATTCATTTCAATTTCAATTTCAATTTATTGAACATTTGTGTTTTCAACTGGCTTAGTAAAAAATTTATAACTTATTAAATTATAAGAAATAATAATTGGCTAATTTTAAATACAAATAAGATTTGTAATATGTGAAAACTTATTATAAAAGTAGGCTTGACATTGTCGTCCTCAAGTTTTTCAATCAAGATTTTATAGTTCCCGTTTAGGTGTGTGGCACTGTGTTGCGATGATGCTTCCGCAGCTACCACGTCTGAGTGACTGCGCCTGCCACCTAGTTTTTTGAAGCATGAAAGCTCTGATTTAGATAAACTAATTCGTAATGATAAGTAATATGTAAGCGAGCTATCAGCGAATAGAAGGTTCTCGCATTCAATTGAAATAGGTTGGTCAAAAGTCATGATGTTGTCGAGAAGTGGTCCAAGTTTTGAACCTTGGGCAACTCTGGTTGTGATGTTTTTCAGTCTTGTTTCGAGTAAAGAAAAGAAAAGAGAAGAAAAGAAAAGACAATTGTGATTATTGCTGCAGAAACCAACAGTTGCGAACACGAAAATAGCAGTGTTCTTGTTCTATACTATCGTTAAGGTTCAGTATTGGGGGGGAGGGGGACTTTGCGCATACATATATGTAGGATCAAATACCGCGATAAAAAAGAACCTTGGACTCATCTGTCCTTCAAATATCACGCTATTTTGGACAAAGGAAATCGCGGGTGTTATTTTTAAAGGTATAGAATTTTAAGTAGGCAAAATTTTTTTAACTGGCGGCCATTTTTTTTTAATAAAAAAACACCCTTTAGTTTCTCTCAAACTGCATCCGTTTCTCTTTATGTTTTAGAGTTAAAGATGGATTTTTCTTCGGTGTGTTTGCTCGCAAATTTGGCTCTAGAAGTCTTCTTCTCTAGGTTATATCACTCATAGACAGATTGAGTACTTAAGCAAATCTCGATTACCGACTTTTATGGATTCTTTTTAGCAATCGCACGATCCTCTTTCTGTCATAGGGTGTTATTTTTCTTTTTCCATTTCTTTTTTTTTTTATTTTGACCCTTTGTATCTCTAAGATGGTGTCTTAGTAGGTATCCTTGGCTACTGCAAATGTTCCAATTGTTCTTTGTTTGCATTAATTTTCAAAATTTTGTATAGGTACTCTTTATGTCTTTTTTTTCATGTTAAGTCCAAAAACATAAGAAAAGTACCTATGTGATAAATTATAATAAAAATTGTAACATATTATTATCCCAAACAAACAAATCAGCTGGTACTTTGGAATTTCTCAATTACTTGCTCCACTTCAAAAGCAGGAAATGTTGTTCTAAACTGTTAAAGTCATGGAACACAAAGTGACAGAATATAGAACAGTTTGGGCAAGGTTTTTACTCATGGAACACACAATCCTGTTCATTTCTCTAATTTTCTGTTCGGAACAGATTCATTAATCACACATATAAAAAATTAGCTGACAGCTACTCAATCAAAAACTTCAGAAAACTAAAAGAAAGTGTCATATCCCGCCTGTAAAATGGCAAGTTTTTACTAAGTTAACTTAAAGTCATTTAAAGTTTTTCGTATCGTATATCTATTTGAGGAAAACTTGTCAAATACTAATTAGGCCCTTACTAGTTAAAAGCTGTTTTGTAGATTTTGTTTCCCACAACCCCGTATAATAATAATAATAATAAAAGCAATTACTTTGAACCCATCAGGCAGTGGTAGGTATGAATAGTTAAAAGCATATATGTATGTATCTTTTGTGTTTGGTAGAAACATGATAACCGGTCATTGTGCTCGTTTTTTCAAACTTTTTAACAAAAAATTGTTTTTTATTTTTATCTTATCAGAACGTCCATCGTGAAAAATTATTTGCACTTTTAAGCTAGAACTATAATGCTCGGAGGGGCACTTCAGTGGCCGGAAGAAAACAAGGGAATACACGGAAAGCGTATGGCGGGCGTGGCAATAATTGCGGAGTGGTGAGTTTCGTCAAGTTTCGTTCAAATTTCCTTACAGAAGTTAGGTTTGTTCCGGAGCGCAGTTAAACTGACATTTGCTGACATTTGGTGGAATAGGAATGCCAAAAAGAGATAGATGATACATAAAATATGGGTGTGTACCTTTTTGACGATACGGAAAGCTACTTTTCGTTGGCTTCAGTGCCCTTCCGACAATTATAGTTCCACCTTTAGATTTAAATTAAGTAAACACATTTTGCAGAGAAATTCATTTTATTTATGTGCGATTGCTGATGGGATCTCTTTCTCTAAACTGTCATACAAATAAGAATTTTAAAATTTTTGAATTTGAAAATTCACGTTAACATCATAAAACACAAGGCATTGTATTTTTTTTTGTCAATTTTCACACGTTTATGCTGCTCTGTTAGGGTTCTGTTCTGGTTCGATTTATTTTTGTTTATTTAACACATCTTATTGTACTGAAAGCTTTCACACACTTAAAATCCTAATTCTTGAGACCAAGCTTTGGTGTATCAAATTTTGTCATAAATATATTTTTTTTATTGGTACTTAATTTTGAACCACTTTTCTCAATAAAAAAAGCCTCTTAAATACTTACAATGTTAGATACGGATCCAATAGATATTTTAATCGCTTTATAATTCCTCAATATCCAAACTAATGTAACCTACTTATAAAAATTGGTCGATGATCAATAGAAAACAAACACCAACGACGACGAAAACACGGAACGAAATTAATACGAATAAATACAACAACAACAGCAACAACAACAATAATCATTTGTAGGTACCTATATGATATAACTGGTTTGTTTGAGGTGCATCTATATGTATCTACCTACGCGGTTAATTCAATATGATTTCGGTGACATTGATCTCCTGTATGCACAATGATTTTGTTTTGATATCTGAACATTGATATCGATTGTTGGTTTTATTCGTTGTTCGTGCGCGTAAACATACAGCAATAGCTCTATGTTGCAAGACCTGTCTGATGGAACTCGTTTGTTTTTTTTTTGTTAAATTTAACTTTGAAGATTTATTGTATGTTTTCTTATCGTTTTTATTTTCGAAGATATGGTACATGGTTTTTTTTTTAGGTCGTCGGTGTTTCGATTGGACATACAAAGCATTTTGAGCAACTACCGTTTAACAAATTAGTGATAATAGCCAAAATACAGCACTGAAGCTTTGTTTTTTTTTTAAAAAGCGCAATATATTTATCTTTTTTAAGCTCCTTCTCAATGCCATTTTATATAAATTTGTATCTATCCTTGAGAAATACGCAGATGTACAATGATGGCGACTATTTTATTGTTCCGAGTAAAGTGCTATAATTCTAGTTATACAACATGTAAATTACACAATTCGGTTTGAGAATCGCCAAGACAAATACCTACAAGAATTCTAGTATTATGTAGATCTCTCAAGGATGCACAACTTCTCAAGCTGAGACGATCTATAAAAATGTAATCAAATGTCTCAAGTATAGTTTTTTATGTGAAGACATACATCTACCCAAAAAAATAATACCAAGAGCTGTTGTGACAGTAGTACCTTTCTAGATAAAAAAAACTAGAAAATTAACATATTCCACTAAATAACACCCACTGAAATTTTTTTATCTCGGAATAAGAGCCAGGTGAAAGGAATATTTTTGTTTTTAATGCCAGACAATGTTGCATTGCATGAGGTGATAACATTTAAGATAAGGCCTACTAAATGTTCTCTTAGAAAGCCTTATACGCCATAGGAATGATTCAATATCAACTGCTTTCAACCATAATAAACAAAGACTTAAAGTGACAAAAATTGCGAATAATTATAACAAAATTAATTTTTTTCAAAATGTCCACAGCAATGCTATTATATGCCTGTTTGGTAATGTGAAATTTTCACCAAGTTTTCCAAACTTGGTTTTTTTTCTATGGTTTCTGACAGCAAATTGTGAAAATTTGCAAGAAATTTCACGTTAACAAACACACCTTATACGAAAAAGTCTATAAGGTCTGGTATTTTGTTAGAATGAGATGGCCAATATGTTGGCGAGCCATTCGTTTACTTCCTAAAGCGAGTTAGAGTACAGTTTTCTTTGTTGACATAATTTTGGGCTAAATTCGTAGACATTCGTTGTTTTGGGAAGTACGCGAACAAACATATTATTCCATATTATTGGGTTTCTCTAGGAGAAATCTACACGGTAAACTTGTCTAGGTAACTGGATTTTCTATTTTAATAATGTATCGGCAAAAACGGTATAATTGTGTAAATTTTTTTTTTCTAACTTTTCATTAATAGGCGATGCCCTATAGAATTTCGATAGTTATACCCTTGCCAGACTTTTGTTAGCATTAATGTACTCGTAAAACTTTTTAGGGCCTCATTAAAAAATCTATTCCTTTTTCAGGTGAGTAATATTTTAAAATGTTGGGAGTGCAGTAATTGGATTGAACGTCGTAAATTTGTTGAAAATTTGAGGTCCTATTTCTTTTTTTGAATTTCCCCTGGTAACGCTAACTGTACATTCAAGCAAGCATAGTCATCCCTGAAAAAAATTGAATAAAAATATTAAAAACTAATATCGGAATAATTGTAGTAAATTTGTCGTAAAATTGTAATTAGCTAAAGAGAAAAATTTTGCCGCTAATTAGTCATTGTGACACATTCAATTTGATCGTACAATGTTTTCTATGTTTTTAATGTGCTTTTCTAACTTGATATTAAGTTAGCAAAGCAACTTTCACGGATTAAAAAACTGATAGGTGCATAATCTGTCGTTGATTAGTGGTCAGTTCTGATAATTTCGAATTTGTTGTTCTATTTTTTTTTGTAGTACCTCGTAGCATGATGGTTAGTGCGTAGGACTGTCATGCCAAAGGTCTGGGTTCGATTTCCAGCCGCTGTCCCCTAAAAACAGAAATATTTTTTTTCCTCTTGCGAGGAACTGACAAATCCTCCAAGAGTATACTTTTCATGAATAAGTGCTTCTCATCTAGCCGTTCGGACTCGGCAAAAAATTGTAGGTCCCCTCCATCCTGCCTATAACACGCACACAGGATTGGTTGAGAGTTGTAAGTCACTAGGCCTTGGTTCTCCACGAGCTGTTGTGCCACCAAATTTATTTTTATTTATTTATATATATTTTTTTTTAAGTAATAATGATATCTAAAATTTAATATTTTACTGCTAAATAATTTGTCGTTTATTAGTCGTTAGTAAGTTGGGAAAAAAACGATTTTGTCATGCGATGTTTTCTATGTTTTTGTTATTGTTTTTTTTTTTTTGTATGAGTGTTAAGCAAGCAAAGTAAGTTAATTAGTTATGACAATTTCCATAAATTCGTTAAGTATATTCTATGTTTTTTGGGTGCTTTGCTAGCTTGACATTGTTCCAAAAGAGGTAAAAACTTCTTATAGTTACAGCCCTATCAATAAAAATTGTTTACATGTCTTTTAATTCACAAATTAACTAAAACGTCGATCAAGTTAGTTAGTTCACAAATTAAAATTTCATATAAAAAAAATGTAAAATGCTAGTCCACGTTAAGTTCAAAATCTAAACGAAAGTCTACTACAATCAACAAGAACTCTTCAGTTCCCAAAGACTATTTTTTGAACTGCACATATACTTTCTCACAAAATGTGAACTTTTGCACATACACTCTCTCATTTAAAGTTGTAAGAAGCATGTGTGTCCCTAGCATCTGTTTGCTTTTATCTCTGGTTTTTGGCAACAATGACAGAAGTATTTTTCAACTTAATTAGGTACTCGTTCAATATACCTATTTTGGTGAGTTAGTTTATTACCTTGCATTTTGATTTATTGATAAGATATGACACTTAACTCACTGACTAAAGATAATTCGTGTTTAATTTGTGTTTATGAAAACCGGAGTTAAATATTTTATAGCTTAATAATTAACCGTTAATTAGTCTTTAATTAGTTGTTAAAATATCGAATTTGCTTTGCAATGTTTTCTACGTTTTTTGGGTTCTTTGCACAAGAAGTTAGCTCTGCACCACCATGAAAGGGGTTTAAAACTGCTTAAAATCGGACATAATGAATATTTTAACAACTTAAAGCTAAATATACCGCTATGTGCCAAAAATCTTTGTTCATTGTTCTTGTCACAATGACGTTTGGATAAGTTTAACCAGTTTGGATAATTTTACGCAACAAAATCCTTTGATAAGTTTATCCATATTGTGTAAATCATTTCACATACAATATTTGGCAGTTCATTAACCAAAAGATAAATTTATTCAATTTGTAAACTTATACTTTTACGAAATTGCATGAACACTCTTATTATTTTTTTTTAGTTCTTACCACTTTAAAAAAAAAAAACATAGTGTTGCCAAACAACGATGTCAAACTCTAAATTGTCACAACTAATTATGTACCTATCCATTTTTCAATCCGCGAGAGTTGCGTTGCTTACTTGGAATCAAGTATGCAAAGCACACAAAAAAACATAGAAAACATTGAACGACAAATTCGAAAATGTCACAACTAATTGACGGAAAACTATCCACTTACCCATTCTTCGATTCATCATAGTTGCTCTGAAAACTTGACACTTAGAAAATAAATAACCGAAAAACACATACATAGAAAACATCGCAAAAAATTTCCTTTTTATTTTTTGAAATAGGGAACAGTGTCCATATAAATACAGTTTGAGCCACAGAAAGTAAGTAGCTTACCGTTGATATGTAGCGCTTGGCGTTAACTTTTATGGCAATGTCATAAGTGCGGACCTATCTGCTCAAAAGATATAGGTAATTCCAAATGAAAAAAGGCAAGTTTTTGTCAAGTTAATGCAAGGCCTTGGAAAGTTATCCTTACAGGAAATCTAGTTGAGGAAAAGATGCCTAATACTCGTGAGGCCCTTGCTAGTAAAAACTTATTGGCTAAGATTTGCTATCCCATGAAAAATACCCGAACATAATTATTTTTATTTAAGGATCAAATCTGAAATAGGAAAACTTTTTGATAAACTTGTTAAGAACTATCTTCCATGCGGAACTTTAGCCACTATTCAATATTTAGATATTTAAGATTTTTGTGTGGCAACTTTGATTTTAGTTGAGAAGAGCACCAGGCAAAGGAAGTGACTAAAATACGGCAATAGCGCAATTTCGAACCAATAGAGTCTAAAAGGTAATTATACAAAATTTGTTTTCTCGTTTAAAAAGATACAAACATTTTAAAAGAAATTAAATGAAAACGACAACAAAATCTCCAGTCCATAACATGTTTCTTTGTGTGAAAAACTAAACCTGTGGATTTGGTTGAAATTAATTGAATATGTTATCTGTCAGTCTCCGTCAACAACCAAATGACTTTTTGTGACAGGTCTTGTTCTAAAACACTGCACCTCTTCTGACTCACATATGACAAAGTTTAAATGCTATTAAGTCGTTTCCTTTTAATTATGTCTGAAATTCTTCGTCTTCGTGTTCTTCTTCTTTTTCAACTTGCAGAAGCCATAATTTTATTATTTTGACAAAGAATATTGTCTTCAAAAAACTTTTATGACATAAATGTCTTCAGCATTATTTCCTTTTTCTTAATTATTTGTCTACGAAAGTTATTAAAAAAAAAAAGAAGAAAGAACAAGAAAAAAGTGACTCCCAACTGCCAGAAACAAAATCATCCATTATAATTGCAGTAGTGCGCCGTCGTCGTCTTGAAGTCGCATCGCAACGAAAATCCTCATCGCATTTTGTTTGCTTTGTGTTTTTTTGTTGTTGTTGTTTCATTTCAAATTGACCTACATTTGCCGAAAACAGAGATAACATTCTCTGTGTCGTTTAATTGCTTAACCGCATTCTTAGCTGAAGCTGAAAAACATTTTTGTACGAAATGAATGAATGAACCCTTCATTTTGTATACGTGGTGTTGCTTCGTGGGTGGGTGATATTTTTCTCTACTTCTATTATAGGTGCTTAATGATAGCCAGGCTTTAAAATAAATGTTTTTCTTTACAATAGCAAGAAATATGAAAAGCGGCTCAAATGAAAATGATATAAAATGTGTCATTGAGTGCCTTTAACTTGTATAAAGCTATATTATATACCTAAATACAAAGTGCCATCTGTTTAGATTCTCAAGTATTCATTGCTGGGATCTCTTCGCAATCGAGTATCTTTTGTTCTTTTATATCCTGTGTCTAATGTAGGTTTTGTTGTTGGTTCAACAACCTTTAACTTAAAGAAAAGAGTTTGATATATAAGCAAGTTAAAAATTCGAAAAGTACAAAACTGGTATTTGAATTCAAAAAGGGTACCTATTCCGTATTTTGTAGCCTTGAAAGGGTAGGGAAGTTTCTTTTTCATAACAGTTGGCAAAACTCCCAAAGTTGACAGTTGTTGTACTTGGGAAACATTTCGAACATTTGTAAATGTGCCTATATAAAAGTTCTATATGTTTCAGAAGTTTATTTTTGTAAAAAACTAATGCAGCCCTATCAATAAAAATTGCTTAGATATCTTTTAATTCACAAATTAACTAAAACGTCCATCAGGAGTTAATTCACGAATAAAAATTTTATATCAATAAAAATATAAACTGCTTATCCACGTTAAGCTCAAAATCTTAACGAAAATCTACTACAATCTACAAAAACTCTGCTGTTACCAAAGACTATTTTTTGAACTGCACATATACTTTCTCACAAAATGTGAGAACTTTTGCACATACACTCTCTCATTTGAAGTTGAAGGAAGTATTTTTAACTTAATTACTCGTTTAATGTACCTATTTTGGTGAGTTAGTTTATTACGTTCAATTTTGATTTAGTGATTAGATTTGACACTTAACTGATAAGTTCGAGGGGGTAAGGGGAGGTGTTTCCTAGGAAAGCTCATAGACTGACATTTACTAACATTGAGTTCAACGAAATCACACCAAATAAGAAAGGAATTTAGATCTTGTTGAAGTAAAAAAGTATCAAGAGAGTAATATATTACCTACCTTTGTTATTTTTATATCGTCGACACAAATAGAAAAGTCAGAGTTAAAAATAATGCAATCAACATCATTGATGGCAAGAACAAAACAAAAAAAAGTGGGCCAAGATGGCTTCCCTGAGGAACTCCTGAGGTGTCAAAGATGAGTTCGGACTCACTACCTTGTATAGGCGCGGTTCTCTAAATAGGATGTAACCCATTGAATGAATAATGGAGGCAAACGAAAGGCCTTAAGCTTAATGTTAATTATTTGATAAGATATTTTATCGAATGTTTTACTTTCGGTAGTAACTACATCGAAATCCAAAATAGACATTATATTTTCTTCCTAATCAAAGCTGTTGTATTTTTGGGAGCTTCGAATTTGATTAAGACCCGTTTGATGATACGAAACTTAAGTATTTATGTTCTACTTAAGACGCTTATGTTCTACTTACCTCTGCCTAAACTGTCACATAAGAGCATGAAAATTGGCCCTACATTTTTATTTACAACGATTTTATACAACTTTTGACAGCTAATATCTTGTTTGTTTTTTACGCCCATATTATTCACTCGATTAATCCAGACTAAAACTTAAATCCCGATTAAAAGTAATTTAAATCCAAAAGTTAAGTCAAATTCCACATTATTCACTTGTTTAATCCACACCTAAATCCAACTTTTTAAATCCAATCCCGATTAATCCAATTGGATTTAAAGTGCCCTCCGGAGTTCAGTTTAAGATGTCACTTAAGTAAGCAGAGCAAGGTGAGCAGAACATATACTTTGTAATGACATTATAAAGCGCTTATTAAATGCTAATTAAATGCCCAACAATTAAATTTAATGCTCAAGTACTTTTGGTAAAAATCGATGTTCTGCTAACTTGATTTAAAGTTAGCAGAACAATTTCCTAAAATGGTTTAAACATAACGTACGAAAATTGGGTTTGGACCTGTATTTATGCGCTATTTAAATGCTCTACGAATCCAAAAAAAAATTTGAAAAAACTTGATTTTTACAAAAAAAAAAAAAAAAAAAAATACCACACAATTTTCCAAAAAAAAAAATTAATACTTTTTTTTTTATTTTTCGACACAAATCATTTTGATTAGTTAAATGCTCCCCTAAATACAACTAAATGCTCCAATTTTGAAACAATTTTCGAAGATCTGAGCGAAAAAAAATAATTCAAATTCCCATACATGGCCATGTTCTGCTAACTTAAGCAAAAAAAAAAACTAATCAAAAAGATTTGAGTCGAAAAACTTGGAATTTTTTGAGAAAATGCGATTTTAGGTTAGCAGAACATGGCCATGTATGGGAAATTGAATTATTTTTTTTTTTGCTCAGATCTTCGAAAATTGTTTCAAAATAGGAGCATTTAATTGCGATTTTTAACAAAAGTACTTGAGCATTAAATTTAATTGTTGGGCATTTAATTAGTGCTTTATAATGCCATTACAAAGCATATGTTCTGCTTACCTTGCTCTGCTAACTTGAGGGACATCAGTTAAAGTTATTAAATCCAGATTTAAACTGAATTTTATATTATTAAATTTTTTTTTGACATTTTAAACCGAAATTTTTAATTTTTGTCGGCAAAAATTTTGTTTTCAAAATTAAAATTTTCAAAATGGTTAAAAACTCTAAACGTGGTTTTCTGTGTCGTGGTCCTTAAGTTCGTCTTATATGGTCTCACCGTGTCAATTAACATGGCTCTCTGAGTCGTAGTTTTCTCGCTTTTGTCTCGCCATAACATCTACACGTTGTTTTTGGCATTGCGCAATTTTATCATCGCTTCGCTTTGGTATCGCTGTAATCTCACCAAATTTGTATTCAATTTGCACTTGAAGTCGAAGTTTATTGATATTTTGATTACTTCTAATAAATAATGAAACATTCACCATTTTTTGATCAAACAAAAATCTTTTTTTATAAGTATATATGTATTTATAATATTTTATACACTCGTGGAAAGTACATACTTTCAACTATCACGAGAGAAGTTTGACTTTTCGAAAATTTGACATTTGGATTAAACGTCTGGATTAAAAAAAATCCTTTGGATTTAATGCATGTTTAGAGTGAATAATTTGAATAGGTATGGGTTTGAACGTTTGGATTAAATAAATCAAGATTTAATAGTTGAATTTAAAATTTACTTAAATCCAATTTAAATCCAGAGTGAATATGGCGGTATATTTTTATAAAAATCGATTTAACAGTTCCTACTTTAAAAAGATTTCGTTCTTTTGTCCATTCCCAACCCATCAACAAAAAATACATTCTACGTTCACATTTTGTCCAGGAATATCTACAAAAAAGAAATGATACATTTTTTAGAAGTTTTGTGAACGAATTAAAAAAATTGAATCACTTTCGTTTGAACACACGTTATGTTTTTAAAATGTTACCTAATGCATTATTGATTTAAAGTTTATGCAAAAAAAAACCGTTGTCGTTGAGTGTCAAACAAAGCAATGGTCCAGCAGTTGTATACACCTCTAGTCATTATTTTCATGTTAATAGTTTTTGCATCCAAAAATAATTGTTTCCCATTCTTAGGACTATAATTTTTAAGTTAAGGAAAAATTAATGACTTAATGAGTGGCTTGGGCCAAACAAACATTTTTCAGCTTGAATATTATACTATTTTTGGTAAAAAAATAAAAGTATGAAAAGACTTAGCAGGTACCCATATTTAAGAAGAAGAAAAAAAAAGACAAAAAAGAGTACATAATAAAAAAGTGTACCAAAAAAGAATTAGATGAAAAGAGAAAGAATTAGAAAGATCAGAGTCAAAAAAGAGAACATGCTCTCTTTAAAAGAGATGTTCTGGAAATCTACATGAAGGCAAAATAAAATATACTTATAACGGGTGATTTTTTAGCTGGTTTGGTTTTGGCAACACTGGTTTTGACAGCTGACGTGTGTTTAGTACCTTGTGTCACTGTCAAACAGCTTCAGTTTGGTTTGCAATTTAACCATGGATCGTCTTACAAATGAACAACGCTTGCAAATTATTGAATTTTACTATCAAAATTCGTGCTCGGTTCGAAATGTTCATCGCGCGCTGCTTCCATTTTATGGTCGGCATTCTCGACCTTCTGAGCAGTCTATTCGGAAGATTGTGACCAAATTTCGCACCAAATTTACTTTGTTGAACATTAAACCACCAACACGTTTACGTACTGTGCGTAGTGAAGAAAATATTGCGGCCGTATCAGCTAGTGTGACAGAAGACCGCGAAATGACGATTCGGCGCCGTTCCCAGTAGTTAGGCCTTTGTTACAGCACTACGTGGAAAATTTTGCGGAAGGATTTGGGCGTAAAGCCTTTTAAGATACAGCTGGTGCAAGAACTAAAGCCAGCCGACCTACCACAACGCCGAATTTTTGGTGAATGGGCTCTTGGAAAGCTGGCCGAGGATCCGCTTTTTTATCGAAAAATTGTGTTCAGCGATGAGGCTCATTTTTGGTTGAATAGGTACGTAAATAAGCATAATTGCCGCATTTGGAGTGAAGATCAGCCAGAAGCATTGCAACAGCTACCAATGCATCCCGAAAAAGCCACTGTTTGGTGCGGTTTATGGGCCGGCGGCATTATTGGGCCATATTTCTTCAAAGATGATGCGAATCGCAGCGTTACTGTCAATGGTGAACGCTACCGAGCGATGATAACAAACTTTTTTTTGCCCGAAATGGAAGTTCTTGACTTGCATGATATGTGGTTTCAACAAGACGGTGCCACATGCCACACAGCACGCGAAACAATGGCGCAATTGCGAGGCGAGTTTGGTGAACAGTTAATTTCACGTTTCGGGCCGGTCAATTGGCCGCCTAGATCGTGCGATTTGACACCATTAGATTATTTTTTGTGGGGGTATGTCAAGGCTAATGTCTATAGGGACAAGTCCGCTTCGATTGACGCACTGGAAGCCAACATCCATGCATTCATTCTTGAGATACCGGCCGATATGTGTGAAAGTGTATGCCAAAATTGGACTCAGCGGATGGGCTACCTGAGACGCAGCCGCGGTCAACATTTGCATGAAATTATCTTTAAACATTAAATTGCAAAGCTCAAACTATCGATTCAAATAAATATTTCATTCATTTTTTCGAATTTTTTGTGTTTTTTTTTTTAAAGTTCTAAACCTCTTAAAAAATCACCCGTTATATTTGAAATCAGGAAGACATGAAACGGCTTTGTATTAAGTCGATACCTTCTTACGATTACGCAAAAAAAAGCTGAAGCTAACATAATCCTATCCCCGTTTATCATATTCAAAATACTTCTCATATCAATATACATTTAAGATTTGGGGCTTTATTTCAATGGAGTGTTATATCACAGAACGGTGCAGTGCCATGCACGGCCATAAAAGCTATGATGAAAACCACTGTTTTGGATTTTTTCAACATGGTAGAATTAAAATCAATTAAAACCAATGAAAAGAGGAGGGACATATTTTGACATGTGACAAAAAAAGCTAAAATATTTTACTTTTTCATCATTAATAACGTACCTATATTTATTGCAAGCTAATTTCATCTTAAAAATGAGCATGATGAATTTGTATACATAGGTAACTAATACTGATGTATTTCATTGGTAAAAAAAATAAAAAAAAAATATCGCATGAAAAATTAAATCGGAAACTAGTTTCCTTCCAACTCCAAACATAAGAAAAGCTTCTTTCGAAAAGTTTCACCAAATAAATCATTCAACCATGCGGTGCAAGCTATACATGTAGGTACATACCCTATATTCGGGTTCGGTCGGGTATATAGCAAGGATGTTCTGACCATTTATCAGTGTCCCAAATTATACGTCCCGAAAATACAAGAACCTATTTATAAGTTCTCAACTAACTCTCGTTAGTTTATTCCTAGATGGTGCCTAAAGGAGTTCCTTTTTTTTAATACATTCCTATATACATACAAAGCATCTAAACTTTTGCACCAAAAACATTTTCTGGTTCTTGCGTACACAATTATAGTTTTCTTTTTGTAGCTGTCACAACTTTTGCTCTATATTTAATCATCGCGTTCTTGTTTTTATCCCTCAAGCTCTGCAGAAAACGCTTAAGTTCTTTTTTGCCTACAGGCAGAGAGGATTATAGGAATATCCACCTATATACATTCTTAAACCTACCTACATACCTCCTCTTATGTATGCAACACAAGACGTTTCTATAATTATATATATATACTTTGCCACATCACGGGCATAACAAGAACGATATCCTTTTTCTAGATCAATATAACACAAAACTTGCAGACACTCTGGTCCAAGGATGCACTGCACATCACAACATCCCAAATACCGCACCTTCTCTATAATGGCGGTTGGTTGGCATGGAATAGTTTATAATTTTTTTTTTTTTTTCAAACAGAAGGTATAGCTTTAGGACAGAGGCAGCACAAAAAAAAAACTAAAAACCGAAAAACAAAAACCACAACAACAAGGAAGAAGAAGAAAAAAATAATAGGGAAAAAACTTTGCACAAACTTTAAGTTATTTGGAACACTCGTAGAATGCTTCCCGAAAAGTTCTTCCATCCAAAACAATGTTACATAAGAAGGCCACACCAAAGTACCTTCCCCATGATTTCTCATGTTTTATACACGTATGCTAGTTTAGTGCATTTTATGTTACTTACGAAATTGCGAAAAAAAAATCACCACAATTCATTGGGCACACAACTGGGTCGCACGTATTTACTTGTTCGTATAGGCTTATCAATAAATTGTTATAAAAAAATAAAATACAAATATGATATTCAAATTGAAAAATTTGATAATGATGGTAAAGTGTTAGTTGTAGCGGTAGGTCAATTTATAAATATCATAAACAAATCATATAATAAAACGGCAAACACGAATTTTGTGGCATAATTTACGCGGTGTACAAAAGCCGAAGGCATATAAATTATATATCGTTGGAACGGAACAATAAAATAGAATTAAGTAATAAGTGCGAGCAGGAGCGAGAGCGAAACCGAGCGATTATTTGTTTTTATTCGTCGTAACCTGAATGTGACGTTTCGCTTTTTTCCACCCACCGACCAACCAATTTTCCATCACATACTGGAAAGATAACTGGAATGTCTGATGGCAGCGTTTAGTGCTGCAGAATATAATAAGTAGCTCATACCACGTTTACATGAGCGAATCAAAGGATCGGATTCAATCAATCAATTTTGACACAGGCTTATGACAACGAGTTGGATTGGATCAATTAATCTAGATTTAACCCGATCCAGGTGTACATAGACCTAAATCCTGTTTAAATTCGGTTTCAATTCTCCATGTAAACAAGGTATCAGTTTTTGTCCATGCTAAGGACAGCTTTTATTGACAAATAATATTATTAGCTCTCGAGTTTCGAGGGCTGGGCGTACTAGTTACCATTAATTGTCAATTTTTATAGTTCTCTTTGGCAAGTTTTATTGAATTTTAATTTTAATTTTGAGGACTGTAGAAGTTAGCTTGTGTAATAACTTTTTTTAATAAAATAGTTGATAATTTTATTTGTTAAACGAATAACAGTGATTAAATGATAAACATTATAATTGATTTGGCTTTAGGAAGCACTTTTGTTCAAAAGGGAAAAGCCAATGTTTTTTTTTCAATGGGTATACTTTTTCAAAATCATTCATGAGATTCGAGCGCTACCTTTATGAAAAGTCACTGTATTGTATTGAATTGTCAAAAAATCAATATTTTGAAATGTTTTTACTAATTCAAAATTACGGTTTTGACAAGGCTCGGAAAACGAAAATATATGATTGGTTTTCTCGTGAAAAATTCAAAGGGGAATTTTATTTTTGATCCGATAGTGAATCTTACTTTACAAACCTTTTAAAATAAAATTCGTTTTCATGATCGAATTAAATTTGCTGAGATCCGTAAAATATGGTTCGATCCCGGATTTATCATCGTGGGAACTATTGTAAAAACATTCACGATCCGTTCAAATAAGTAGTCAAAATGTGTTTTTACGAAAAGAGCATGTTTCGAAAGGCCAAAGTTACGCAAGACGAAGTATCGAAGGACGAACTCTCGGAACTTCGATATACATATGTACCTTGAGCGATTAAATTAAATTGACACAGTTGATTTAATTCCATAAACAACCCGTTAAATAACTTAAAGCTCAAAAACAAGTACCTATGCCATTAAATTACTTAGAATGAATATATGCAAAACAAATTTAAATCGTTGGAGCGGTTTTCTTAAAAACTAATTTCTTTTTATCAAATTTTGTTAAAATTTGAAAACAAAATTTTTGGTATGCCAGTTTTGAGTGTTTATTATAAAACATTTCTAAACCTAGTTTCGATACTTAATAAGATTTACCTCAAATCTTCATACAAATTTATTTTTTTATTACTACTCGTGGCTGAATTTGATTCTTCACAAATCATACATTCTATCTCACTTCCACTTTATATAAGAAAAAGTAAAACACCATTAGCATTTTCTAAAATGTCAAAGTTAATCTTCTTTAAATGTTTTTGTACTATGGAAACACCAAATAAATTTATCAAATTTGAACTGATATAAACCTTTGGTGGAAGCATGGCATTAAATGTTCATTAACATTTTACCATTTTGTTTTTTAATTGATTCAAATAAAAAAGCACACACGATAAAAAACACAAAACAAATCGTCATATGTATTTACTTTGAACAGAAAAAATGAGGTAAAGACCAACCTGTCAAATGAGTGGATGTGTTCAGAGAATTGTTAAAAAAAATATGGCGTTGTGTTCAGAAGTGAATGAGTTCAGGTACAAATGTATGCTAGGTCGTGTTCACAGCCGAAAAACGAGGAACATATTTTGAACTAGCGATGAAAAAAGTTTTCTTGTTGTTTTGTGATTTCGAAAAAAAGTTAACTGAGAAAACACAAAAAGAGAACGAATTGCATTTTTTCGAAAAGATACCAGACGTTTTTTTTAAACAAAAAAGGACATGTAGGTACTTTTAAAAGAGGACGCCTGGTCCGCCTAAACATGACCTAAAAGAGCAAGAAGAAACGACCCAGTCGTGTATTTTTCTTAATTTCTAAAGTTTTTTCTAGTCCATAGTGAAATTTATAAAAAAGTCTATCGCAGAGCTAATAACTTAATTTTATTATTTGGGAATGTCTTACAAAAAGATTGCCAAGCCCAGAGCCTATCTTTGCTTCAAAAAAAAATCTTAACCCAATTCAGTAAAAAATTTTCATTTCTTTTGGTTGATTTTTGTTAACTTTTCCTGAAACAAATTTTATAAATTTTTAAAATCATCCATTTCCATAGAAAATTTAATTGCGTACAAAAATTGAAAAGCACGAAATTTCATTTAAGTTTACTTTCCTAGAGTTTTTAAATCTCGAATTATAAACGTTTCAAAGAATCCCATATAAATATTTATTGAAGTTTTATTTGTATTTGTTTGTAAAATACCGAAGAAACCTAAAAAGTAAATCATCTTAAAAAAAAAGAACAACAAACAAAAAACACACTTTTAACACCTTTTCTGAAATATTATACAATTTTCCGTTTTATGAATTTGTTTTTTATTTTTTGTAATAAATTTAATTTTAATTTTAATGACTGTAATTACTTGCCGTTGCCTTTGTTATGTTATTCCTTTTTCTTTTTTAAGAAAAATGAATATTGTAGAGAGAGAATAATTTCTTCTATTTTGTGTTACCTTTTCATTTATAACGATATTTTATGCACATAATGCTTTTATAAAAAGGGTTTCTTAATTAAATATAAGAGCAAAAAGCACACAACATTTGAATTAGGAAGTAGCTATTTTTTCACTTGGAAATACAAAAAAAAAAGAAGTAGAAGAAGACTATGTAGATACTCATACATTTTAACTTGAAGAGTTTTGCCTAGAATATACTTTGTAGTACAACAGATAATAATAATTAAGACCAACGTGCAAATTCCTGAAAACATTAATATACAACTTGGGGGTATATTCGTAGGTACTTATCTTTCGAACTCCAAGGATAATGAAGTTCGACTCCAAGTTATCACTTAGATAAAAATGTTACCACCTCTTAGTTTAAGCATAAATTTATTTAAATTATTATCTCCAGTTAAAATGATATTTATATCTAAGAAGTAAACAAACTTAACTTAGAAAATTAATTCAATTTTTTTTTATTTTGCAGTTTTGAAATATTTTAACCTTCATGAAGGTTGTGCTCCTTCTTTTACCTAGCTGAACTAGGAACCTAGCTGACTGAAAGAATCTTGAGACATGAAGCACTGGTCCACACCGGAGCACACACCTTTATTTCCTTAATGTAATAGATAAGAAATTAATCTTGCGAAAGGTCATTAAAATCAATAGCTCTGAAAATCGAATTAACCTTTTACTTGAAATGCGCTGAACGCATTCATTTAAGAATCGAATTTCGTTTGGCACGTACGAAACATATTCTATCCTTTCCCTTTCTCAATGATCCATCTCCCTAATTCTTCGCTATTTCTAAGGCAGAACTAATAATAATTATCAAAACGGTTTTTGGAGGAAGGAAAATTCTTTCGTATCAAAGGGTAACTGCCTGACCAGAAAAGAGTGCTGCAATTGAAGCTGCAGCTGCAAAAAATATGGTACGTGATTTTTTTTTACTCGCCCACAATGTGCTGTACAGCTTTCTGAAATTTTTGTCATTTGAAGTCAGCTGTACGAATTTAAATCAACACAAAAATAAAAATAAAAAAAAAAACAAAAAAAAATTAAAATGGATAGTGATGAAATGGAAACTAAAATTACCTTACGCAAAAATCCCTTCAACCCCCATATAAACACTCGGTTGCGCTCACAATTTTGAAACGTCAAAAAAGCTGCATGTAAAAGTTAAACATTGGCCAACTTGTCCAGCTGCGTCGTGTTGTGTTCGTTTCATTGACTTTGTGTGTATTCAACATTCTAACAGCTATTCCAGCTCCATTCTATTCAGGCAGTAATGCTCCATGGGTGGGTCTCTGCCAGTATGCTAAACTGTCTCTACGGGAGCAATGCAGGTGCTGGCCGGGGACCCGCCTCTTGAGCCGGTGTTAATACGACTGGGTATTTCTTTCAGGTTGAGTCGACGGATCAGCTTGTCCTCAACTGACTGGGAGGAAATAATTCTGAAAGCTTACGAATAAGGGAAAGCTGTTGCTAGAAAATTGTGTTTATCCATAAGACATTAGATGGCAATCTAAATGGACTACTAGTCCAGGGGTAGGGTAGGGGTGGGTAGAGTAACTTTTGAGTTCCTTCCTGACATAGTGCAGTTACTGAGTAGAGAGAATCAGCGGTTTTTCCTCTACATTAGCTTCTTGGTGACTGGGCATGGCTCCTTAAATGTATTTTTGCATAAGAGAACCCTTGCTGGCTCGGTTTATGTAGAGCTCCTAGGGATTATTGGCTGCATGCTATTTTTGACTGCCCTTACTATGCCGATATAAGGGATCTCCCTAGTTTGGGCGTGGTGAGGTCTGCAGGAAATAGGTAAAGGATGTTGAGGGAGGATTTGACGGCTGGAATTGGAATATCTCTGGATGCTTTGACTCCGGTATCTGCTCATTCGTTGATCTTTGGCCGCCCTCATGCAAACACTTACTTATTGCACTTGTTGTTTTCTCTTGTTTGCTTTTGGTACTCCTATTGTTCCTTTGGTAACCTGTGACCATTATCCCTGGTTGTTCTTCTGTTGTCCGCTAGACAGCTGACCTGCTGGCTTCCAGTTTTCTAGTTTTACTGGTTGTCTTCAGGTTAGTGTTGTCCTAATTATGTTTTCTTCTTGTTGTTTTTCTGTTGTCTTTTGCGGCTCTGGCTTGCTTACTCGCTGTTTTCGGTGATTTTGCAAGGCAGTAAGGAGTCTGCCAGGCCTCGGACTTTAAGGAGTCATTCTTAAAGTGACCTTCATGGTTGCGAAACTCCACCGGAAGGTATATTCTGGTAACACGGGAGACAGAAGCCTCTGAGTATTTTCGTTTCTGGTGTCTCCTTGACTCTGGTCTGCTTGACATAGCCTGTGTCTAAGAGGTAGGCTCCTTTGCGGGAGTATCGTGGTGGGAAAAATTTGTATGCTTTGTTTCTTCCTTCCATCTTAGATACTCTTGTATGCTAAGGTAATACAAGAGTATCTAACACTCCTCGCCCTTAGCAAGAAGTGGGTCTGGGGAGTTGACCGGCACATTTATCCGTTTTTGATATTGTGGGTAGGCCCACATGAGTCCCAATGAGTCGTAAACGTGAAGCGTATCAGTAATATCTATGCTTAAGTTAAAAAAAACATTTGTATATATAAAATTAGGCTTTTAATAGACGAGTATATAGAGTATCTACAGTTTAACAAATTTATACCTTAATTTATTTTTTATAAGCGACTCATTTAATTTTATCAGATAATGGTGCCTCGGTAGACGCATTGCTGCCCTACTGCAATAACAATAATAATAGTTATTCCATGTTTACCAAAACTCTTATAAGAAGAAAAATAACTTTACACCCGAGTAAAGTCCTTGAAGATGTTTTTTTGTTTCACACATGAAAAATAACAGGAACAGAACTATAAGACCACAACTGTATACATCCTAATCCTAACATAACATTTAATGCACGAAAAGTTTCGTTGAAGAAAAAGCAAAAAAAAATTACAATAGGATTGACGCCAAAGAACCTTTCGACATGAAAAACCTTCGTTGTGTACTATATGTCTGTCTCTATGCGCTGGAAATGTTCCTTTTTTACTTTTCTTTTATTATGTGAGTGTGGTTTTTTTTTCTCTAATGGGTATGTTGTGTACCAAGTGATGCTTGGAGGAAAAACTTTTATATGAACTACATGTATAGTTAGTGCTGCTCAAGGACTAATTCTAATTTCATGTTTGGGATACTTGTGATGTCTCTCTTGTAATGCATTTTATATACGAAGACTGTTGTAGTACGACAACGATGACTTCAGAAAACGAGAGCATACTTAAGAATAAGGGAACGGATATATTTGTCCTTCCAGGAAGATAATGCGATATTTTTTTTCGATTCTTATCTTGCATTTAACAAAAAAGAAAAAAAAAAGATGATTATATAATGAAATACTATATTTTATATTGTAAGCACGATCTTGAGCAATGAAAAAAAAAAACAATAAAGGTGAACAATTTCTTAGTATATGTTCTTGGTTAGTGCAAAAGCTAGGAGGTTACTGCATTTTGTAAAAGTAGAACGATGTAACTTTTTTCATATTTTTTTTTTAATTTTTGGACAAGGAAGTTTTCAGTGAAGATATCTGACATATTTTACTACTGACTCACTTATTAATGGAAAGTGGCTGCCTGAGATAAGTCAATTTTCCATCCTCTACGATCACTTCTATTCGATACGCTTTCGAATTATAACCCTGCTAATCAGTTACTAAGGAGTAAGCACAGCCTCTACGAAGCGACAATTGAGAACGACATCCAGCTAATAGACTTTTCAGAAGGTCGTAATACGGTGATAAGTAGCACTTGGTTTCAATGGCTGAGAATTCACAAAGCAACCTGGAGCTCCTCATATGGTCGCTATGCCAACCAAATAGACTGTGTGCTAATCGACTGAAGACACGCCTCTTACATCTTAGAAGTGCGTACTTTTTGAAAGGCAAACGTTAACTCTGACCATTTCCTCGGTGTTATAAGGTCACCCGCCCTTAAAAAGAAATTCGATTTAATACGCCTCAGCATAACTAGACTCGCCAAAGCCTCCCGAGAGCACCTGAGCGAGAAACTCTTGCTGTGCATTCACCTGATACAGGTGCCAAAAACCAGTGGTCTAAGTATCTCGATATCACCAAAGAGCCAGCTGAAACCACACTCCGCTAGCAACTAACCCCGAAACAGAGCTTGTGATATGATGATGATGAATGCGTACAGCTGAAATGGGTGACAAAAGATGCACATACGGATGCAAAAAAGGAGTTTCGAGCAACTAGAAGAGAGGAGAAAAAGTCCCTGTCTGGATAGAAGAGGACGTATGCAACCTCCCAGCTCAAGGACATCCAAGAGTCTCGCAGTCGAAACAACACCCAGAAGTTTTATAAAAAAGCCAAGTTGCTGCCGCAACACAGGCTCTTCGAAAAAACGAATGTAACCTAGTCGTGGAAGCACAAAGAATAAGAGATGTATTCAAGCAGCATTTCCAGCAACTGCTAAATGGGCATCAGGTATAGCGAAGAATAGGACAAAAAGAAAACCCACCACATAGTATAGAACAAACATACTTTGCTTATTGGAAGCTTAAAAACAACATGGCTGCTTGATATGATGGTTTACCAGTGTAGCTCTTCGAGCACGAAGGAAGTTTCGAAACTGTACATGCATCAACTCATCAACCAAGTT
Source organism: Dasysyrphus albostriatus (assembly GCA_946251815.1). Taxonomy (NCBI): domain Eukaryota; kingdom Metazoa; phylum Arthropoda; class Insecta; order Diptera; family Syrphidae; genus Dasysyrphus; species Dasysyrphus albostriatus. The sequence continues at coordinate 65,961,985 of OX276336.1, read as the reverse complement.
TGGATAGAAAAAAGTATGCCCGATGACTGGTCATACAGTTCCATGTATGTCCCATCTACAAAATAAACCATCATGTTTCCTGCCAGAACTATCAACGCCTTTCCCTGATAAACGTCGCTTACAAGACTCTGCAAATGTCTTAAGCCGTTCTGCAATACTATAATCGGCAAGCACCAGTGTGGCTTGCGGCCAGACAGATCGACCATAGAACAAATATTCACTTTCAGGCAAATCTTGGTAAAGACTATTGAATTTCAAGTCGAGATATATTCAGTGACTTCAAAAGGTCTGCGTATGATATTTTTCATCATCAGAAGCTCTAGATGACAATGGCTAAACTCGTGATCCCGTTAAAACTGATTGTGCTGTGTCGTATGACATTGAAAAACACGTGATGCAATTAGCAACTAGGGAAAAGCTCTTCCCAACTATTGCAAAAATGCATGGTCTATCGGCAATGAGATGCATTGTCATGTGATTTCTTCAATTTCGTTCTGGAGCAAATAGTTCACAGGACAGGTGTTAACACTTAAATCACTATTTTTAGCAGATCTGTCCAACTTTTAAGGTTTGCTTATCGATATAATCGGCCGCTCCTTAAACCTTAAAGGATGTTATACAGTCTTTCACGGCAGTTGAAGAACAGACGAAACTTGTTAGTCTTCAAGTAAACAAACGAGCACAACACCGAATACATGCTATCAACAAGTATTGAAAAATCTGTGAATCGGTTGGGACAATAACGTCACTGTTGATAGCAACAACTTCGAAGTACTTAAAAAGTTCATCTATCTGAAAGTTTATATTAATTCCACGAACAACATCTAGGTGGAGATCCGATGAAGAATTACCCTAGCAAACCGGTGCTACTTCGGTTTCCGCAACAAGTGTTTTCAAAACTCCCAATGCCCTTTATGTTACCAGTCATTCTTTATGGCGCCGAGTGTTAGGCGATAAGAAGGAAGAAAGAGCTGACACTTAGCTCTTTCGAAAGAAAAAATCTTCGGCCGATATGTGGTGCTGTCTGTGAGGAGGGCAAATGGAGCAAACCGCAAACTCTATGAGCTGTATTAAGATGTTGATGTAGTGCAGGAAATCAAAACACGTCGAAATGCAGGCTCGGCCACACCAAGCGAATAGACAATAATGCGCTCCAGTCAAGAGAAGCTTTGAATCTTAGCCCACCAGGTCTAGAGAACGAAGTAGACACGTTTTAAAGACGAAGCTATCGCGAATTCCAGAAGGCTTAGTTTAGATGACCGATGGAAGCATTGGGCTCGGGATCATAGAAGATGGAAGACCGCTGGCTCCGTGTCTCAAGCTCTGAACTTCCATTGATTGGGAGTCGGATAAATAAGCTAGTAACCAGTTTCAAGATTCCATAAGGCAATCTAGCAGAACCGGTGTACTTACTTAGGGTGATGCTACAGTGGACCAGACCCCAACTAGCAAGCTTCTTCCAGCCAGCTCGGCCTCTAGCTAGGGGATGAAGGACGCTCCTTTGATTAATAGTCAGATATGTTAGAAAGTAACCAGCAATCCAGCAGAACTGATGTACTTTACTCACTTACTTAAGGTGGCGCTATAATTGAACAGACCCCTACCAACGAGCTTCTTCCAGCCGGTTCCGATCTCTAGTCAGCTGTCCCCAGATTCGAACACCAAGTTGGTTGAGGTCCTCTTCCACTTGCTTGCACCACCTATCACACCGTTCTCTAATGCGTCGTCCCAAAGGCTTGGATTTATGGACTTTCTGGGGCGTAGCAGTGATGTCTATTCGCTCTAGATGACCCCACCACCTCAATTGTTGGCTTTTCACTTTTGTGGCTAGGTCAGTGTCGCTGTACAGTTTGTTGTTTTACCTTTTTCTCCATTCCTAATCTACGCAGACGGGACCGAAAATCACCCGTAGAATTTTCCTCTCAAAACAGCCTAAAGAGTTCTCATCCACCGGAAATAGTGTCCATATCTCTCCACCATACATCAGGACCTGGATGATACATGGGCACTATACAGGGTTGCTCGCGAGAGTTCTTTGCTCCTAAATAACCTTCGTAGACCAAAGGAAAAGCGATTAGCAAGAGTAATTCTTCGTTTGATCTTAGCACTGTTATCGTTCCCTGAGTTGATAGCGAAGCCTAGGTAGACAAAGTCTCTGACCACCTCAGAACTAGTGTACTAACTTTGTAAATAAATGATTAAAAAAATAATTCTGTCATTCTTTGCGACACTAACATGACACACAAATAAACACACACAAATTTTGAAATATTTTCTCAAGGCATCTCCTCAAAAAATAAAAACAAAGAACTCCAAGATTATTGAAAATAAATGCCTTAAGCCTCACATATGTATGTACCTACCTATACTATATAATTTTATAAACAAATACCAATATTATAGCACAGTAAATCCGAAAATTGAACTTCTCAACTATCACGTAATGAAATTGTTTCTCGATTGCCTTCACAAGCTAAACCAAACATGCATGCACCGCCCTGTCTCAATATTGGGAAATACCAGATGTTTGTTTAAATTCCCACTAACATGTGTTTCATTAGACACACAAATTTCACACTACTTCTTCCAAGGCTGAGACTGGGAGTGAGATATCCCTTTTGTCTATATAATGTACGAGCTACATAGAATGTGCGGTTCTATCTACATAAGTTCCAAAGAATTCAAATCATTTAATTTCGACCACACATGTTTGGCAATTTCATAATTTATTAGTTACACACCATCAGACACCCATGGTAGAAAAGAGTGACATTAGGAGAGGGCGTAGAAATTAATTATTTCTTTGAGAAATGTTTGCATTAAAAATGTTTTGTGTAGTTATACACCAAAAACTGTTTCAAATAAAAGAAACAACACTACTTTTGCTGGCCACTTGAGATTGATGAAAAGAAGAACATTGCTAAGAGTTGAGGAATCTATATAAGAGAGCAAAACCTCTTAGAATATTTTATTCCCACTTGAACCTTTCAATACGCGCTGAGAAGATGCAGTCATCAACTGAACAAATAAAGACACTTAACCCCTCTCAAAGTGCGTGTTGTTCTCGTTGTTGTCATCGTGTAAATGTTTTAATACATCTTTATCAGTACATTCTTAATGTTCGTACTTAAAGTTAAAAATTTGTATTTGTGATTGAGATAATCAATTAACCTATACACTGCTTCTTCAATTTATTCCCATTCGTCAATTCAAGTATCTCACATTAGGGCAGGGTGACATTAAAGTTAGAAAAAAATTCACTATTTATTTTTGAGCAAATACGCAAAAAATCCGCACTTTTTTTATTCCTTATCTTAAAAAAAATTTGTAAAAATAAATAGAAATAGATTTGTCTACGTTTTAATGTCTGTAAGTTTTTAAAATGTATTCACAACTTTCAGGAACCTGCCAGTAAAATGTTTTGACTGTGTAAATCTTGACTGGTACATGTACGAGTACAAAATACCAAATGTACGCAAAGCAAAAGGTTATCAGAGAGACATGTGTGAAGTACGAAAATAGATAATGACTGACGTACTCCACAAAACTTACACGAAAAAGGCAAGCGCTATAATTTTGACACAGGGTCATAAGTCCACGGAAAAAAGGCAGCAGTGATTTTTTTACAAACTTGAATAAAAAAGTTCGGTTATTCTTTATTGAGAAATTCCTACCTCTTAAGCAGTCCATACACACGACACTTGTGTCAGACATTCCACCATACACAAAACTCCGATCGAAAAACTGACATTAAAAAATGAAAGAATTATGATTCTTCTGACACAAGTGCCGTGTGTGTGGGTCGCTTAAGATGAATTTTACAAAAATAAGCGTGACTAAATAGAAAATGAGTTCGCTAGGGTGTCTAAATCAAAATCTGAAGTGTTGTTTTTTGATATTATGGTATAGGTATAAGTCAAAGGGAAGTTAAATGGTCGCATACTATATAACTACTGTGAACTGAAAGCACCCATCATGGTGGGTTATAAGATCCCAATTGATTTGGGAACTTAATATCAACCAAAATAGGTCCAAGTTCCATTAATGGCTAATAACCCTGTGCTGAAATTATTGCCTCACTCTTATCGTATGTGCATGCTCCGTAGGTGCGTCATTAATTAACAACTTTTATATTTCGTGCATGTGTCGTGCGAACATTTTGTTTGAGCGGGTTTGTTTGTTTCGGGTTTCCCTTGAACCTTGAATTAATGTGAATGAAAAAAGATCATAATTGTGAATTATTCATGCTGCAGCGTTCAGAGCTTCGAATAAGTGTTTAGTTTCTCGTTCTGAGCCTTTTCAGGGTACGCTCTATGACGTCTGGATAAAATAACTGAGCCGGCAGAGTTAAATGCTGAACACAAGAATTTGAAATCATGGACGTATTATATTACGTCCATTGGTGAAATATTGTATGGTGCAGCTACATTGTGTGTTTCAGATGTGTTTCAATAATATCTCAGAACTCTCACAACACTCTTGTTTAGAGGATGTTCAGAACATGCTCGACATGCTCGGACTCTGTCCAGAGCCCGATTGTGAATTAAAAACTCCTAATGTGAACGTGCCTTTAATTTTTTGAAAATAATGCCAAATGTCATTGTGTTTTGACAATAATGCTTAATGCTGTATTTACACAAGTGACAAATTGTCATAAATTCTTACATTTTCATGCCATAAATGACATTATCGTTTAAATAGTTTAAATATTTGCCATAGTAAATAAAATAAATAAACCAGCCGTCAACTCAACGAATTTTACTTGAAAAGTACTTAAATTGAACTTGTACTTAAAAAATATCTTACTCACTTGAAATGGAAATGGGTCATGTTTTTTCTGAGAAAGTGAAACAGTCGATGGAAATCGATATTGGTTGGCTAATTATGTCTGCGCACAAATGTTTGAACAAGGCTTAGTCGGTTCCCGGTTTCAACTAGATGGTGCGCCAAGCCATACAGCAAATCAAACGAAGCGGTTTTTGCAACGAAAATTCACATAGCGACATAGAGAATGGCACAATCTTTATTTTATCATGGACTGTGAAGAAAATGTCAAAACAAAAGTTCTCAAGTTTTCCAATAGATGGCGTTAAATGCCAAATTATCAAAATAAGCTCAGAACTGAAAAACCATACCTACATCAAATTGAGCTCAAACCTGTACAGTATTTTTATTATAAAGGGAGATCTTCGCGTTAGATTTTCCAGTTTTCCCTAAGATGGCGCTGAAGTATACAAATTGTCAAAATCATCTAATACACACAATCTTATTATCCGATTGAGTTGTCATTTGCAAGGACAGTTAACTATGTGACTAGAAGTTTATGAAATAAAATTGAAAAAGTTCTTTCGATGTGAAATGCTTAGATCGCGCTTCAGCAAACTAAGCACCAGACGACCACACCACATTTTTCTGTCATCACAAATATCATTTGAACCTAATCTTATCTACAAATTTATTGATTCATTCGTCGTAACTCGAAAAAGAATGTATGTATGTTTTTTTTGGACGTGACAAATACAATATAGAAAATAATCAACATTAATTAACGAATATTTCTCACTTGTGCACTATAAATTTTGCTTATATAATTATTGCTGACTTTTATGTTATTCTACCCCAGTGTACTCGCACATCACTGGTCTTTCAAATCACCCAACAATAAAATTTATATAAATGAGGCCAGCACTATAAAGCACAGGCATTATATACGTATAAATGTGCTTGCTTTGCGAACAATACAATTTTCTATAACATTGTGCATTATTCTGGAATGGGATAGCTTATGCTAGAGACCGGATTATCTCTTAACTATCTTAAGAGGAAGAAAATGAAAAAGGCTTTAATAATATGAACAAAGCTTAAAAACTGTGAAGATTTAATTAGTTTCTTAAATGCTTTTCCGGATTATTACATTGGGAATTTCGTAGGTGGGTTATCACTTTATCAGTCTTCATGTTTGATTATCTTGGGAAAATTGTAGTAGTTGGGTAAATAAATTAATAAAATGTATATGAGAATCCCAAGAGTTATTTCAAGATTGGTAATGTTTTTAAGAATACGTAAAGGATTTGTTGTGTTTTTCGAAATTAAATAAGGTAAGATTTATAGATTTGGAGACTTGTTCAACTAAAATTATTTTTAAGCTATGTATAGTAAATATTTAGTTTTTTTTTGGAAACATGTAAATCAAAATCTTATGAAAACTTTAAAGAAAAATGTGTTGATTATAAGAAGTTTTATTAGGTTTTATGTAAAAATGACGAATGCTTCAATTACGATATTTTAATGCGCATTTGATTCAACAGGAGACTAATAGTTGATTTACGATTTTTGAAAAATAAGTATTGGAATGAGCTAAACTGATTTTAAGAGAAGATTAGTACTTACAAATTCCGTTACAAGAAATATTATGTTCTTGTGTAACATAACCTCAAAAATACCGAAAAACTTGTTTCGAAAAATTTATTTTAGAATTTCTCGTATAAATCTGAACTGATGAAGCAATTCTGTGTACTAATTCGAATTCAGGATATGAAAAACCTTCAAATACGTGTAATTTCATTTACTTGTTAAGGTGGCGCTACAGTCCGGTGTGAACCAAGGCCACAACCAAAAAGCTTTTTTCAGCCAGCCAGGCCAATTTAAGCTGTCTATATTTTTGCACGTCAAATAAGTTAAGGTCCTCTTCTACTTGCATGTGCCTGCTTAATCTTTATCTACAGGTGTCATACGCCTTGAAGACGCATGCACCTGGGTCTTTGACTTCTAATTTTTGTTTGGGTAAGTTGGTTTTACTATGCAGTCCGAATAGTTCGTTGCTGGTTGGATTTTCTCTTTGACTTCCTTATAATGCAGACGGAAACAAACATTACTCATAGAATATTCCTCTCAAAACTACTTAAGAGCTTCTCATTAGATTCTCTTAAGGTCCATGCGTTTGTACCATATCAAGACTGGGATGGTTGGTGTCTTATAAAGGGAAACTTTCATTAATCGAGACAAATTCTTTGCTACACTCCTTTATTTTCTTAGCCTCAAGAAGGAGCGATTGGCAAGAGTTATTTTTAGCATAATCTCAGCCCTGGTTTCGATTTTTAAACACGATAGCGGAGCAAGAAAAATAAAGTCTCTAACTACTACAAAGTTTGGGTTGTCTACAGTAACATTCTTTGCAAGACGTCGGTGTTGGGTGTTTTTTCTTGGTGGCATCATATAATTGGTATTGCTTTAATTGACTTTCAAACCGATCTTCCTGGCCTCTCAATACTCACACAATTGGAACTTACATCACTCTTTGTTCTTCCGATTATAGATTATGGTAGTTTCGTCGGCGTATGCGAGTTATTAAATGTACCTTTAATTGCGCCTCTATGACTGGCGTGAGAGTTTTGTATTTAGTACTTACTTATCCGGCTCCCGGTCCCGATCCATGGAAGGTTTCTACATGCGATATTGCGGTCTTTCATTGGTTACGGTATTGGTTACGGTCCCTCGCACGCTCCCTCCAGTCGTCGAGATAAAGCGCTCTTGTGTTTGTAACCATCTGGTCCCTATAGCGTAGGTTCGGTCTTCCTGGTCGTCTCGAAATCAACCCTGGGCTAGGGTTTGAAGATTTTCTTAGTTGAAGCGTTGTTGTTCATTCGCTCGATGTGGTCGAGCCAGTTTTTTGGCTCTTTGGACTACATCCAAATCTAGGTAAACCTCGTAAAGTTCACGATTGAATCTTCTCATCCACTAAAAAATTCTCTCGAAAGTGCGCAGTATCAATTCCTCTTTTGTACTTATCGCCCAACACTCGGCGAGAAGACCGGTTGAAGATAGTGCCTTCCAGGTCAACACCAATCTTGCATACTACCTGTTTTAGGGCTAGGTTCAAGAAATCACAGCATAGCGTAGCGCATCTCCTTGCCTGAACCCACTACACGTCTGGAATAGAGCTGTCATCCTGCACAAATGGAAGAGTTTGACAGGAATGCCAAAATAAAATATTGCTCTATAAAGCTCGTCTCTGTAAATGCTGTCGTGCATTGCTTTGGAATCGTTAAAAAGATGATGGGTGCCGATTTGAAGTTCCTGGTTTTTTTCGCAAGATATCCTGTAATGTGAATATTTGGTCGATTTTAGACTTTTCTGGCCCAAGGCCACACTGATAAGGACCTACAAGGTTGTTGACGAACGAAGTGTTCACAACGGGCAATAATTCTTCTGCCACGAGAGTCTTTGAATCGCATCCTCCAGGTTCGAGAAAACGATTAAGACAGAACCTACGTCAGGTAGTGTGTTGATTGATATTCACCGCAATGTTTTTGATGATGGTTAAGGTGTTTGTTGATTTGGCACACACACAGGGAGATCGATTGTTGGAAACTGCTTGTTCGGCCCTGAGTGTGACTTTGAGGTGTCTGTTTTTGGCTCGATGACGATTTTGCTATTAACTTGGCTACTGCAGGCGGCTCGCAAACTCCTCTTGTTCTTGCACTGCGCAAAGTCTCATTTGTTTGAAAGCTTCATAATCATTGCTATTTTCCTCTCTTTCTCTCTTAATGATTGCGTGCAAGGGTGCGGGAGTTCACTTGATGTTTTTGGTGCTGCTCGTTACAACTCTGCGGGAAACCCGTTTCCAATCGCTTTGTTGTTCTTCATCAGTACTTCGATTATGGTACAAATCTTCTCTACTAAAGAATACAATACGCATTCGGGGATTCGTTACTAGAGGCGAATCATTAAATTCACTTTCCTGGTAAAAACGTGGTTCACAATGGCAGAAAAATGCTCCTTAACATTTTGAGCTGATCCTCATCCGAAACCAGTAGAGAACTATCTGTGTACCAAGTGTTGTTTATAGCTGTTAACACCTGTGAGCTCAATGGCAAAGCTGTAGGTGGTCCTCCTATCACACCTGCTTACCACCTCTTCTGCTTCTTTAGCCAAGGCGTTAATGTAGTTTCGCTTATCACATCTCACTCATGGGCGAACTTCTCTCATCTTCATGTGATACTTCTGCTGGAGTAGCTGTGATGTGAATTTTGGGGTGTGATGTTCTTTCTTCGATCCTTGGCCAATTTTCTTTGGAAAGCCAAACACTATATTTCTTCCTTGCGACCTTCCCACATAGTTTTGGCAGCGGATATAAGCACTTTATTTTACAGCACACCAATCATTTTCGCCCGGCAAACTCACTTAGACTCATCTGTGACATATTAAGGGCCTTTATCATACGCAATTTGTATTAAGTCCAGGTTACCTTACGTGAATTTCTTGACAGAGAAACCACTGTAAACTAAGCTGGAAGTAATATTTTTGCTTTCTTCTCATATGTGATTATTAGAAAAAGAGAGAAAAAGCTTCCGAAGAACTCGAAACAATTGAAAAAAAAAACGAATTTAAAAAAATATCAACTATTAATCCAAATTTTACGAAAAAAGCCTTCGATCTTTTAAAATTTTTAGACCGTCAATGTCAATTTATCAGCGTTCCTTTCAAAAAGAGAAACGTAGTTTTTTGGTCAACATTTACATGTGCATTCAAGAGGACACAAGCGTCCACAGGTTTTTTGTTATACCAACTTCTGACATCGAGTGCCTAGTACCTCAATCGAAGATGGGGCTTCAATCCCTGTGGACGATTGTTGGTGGCAGCAAACGAGAAAGGGGGAGGAGTGTTCCCACTAAGACACTTCTCCTTTCATCAAGGCGGCAGCGGAAGAATTCCCCACGGTGGCGTCTACAGTTCCAGTCAGGTTGAACTACTTAGTGAACACCTTGTTCGGGCTACTACGACATATTTAGAGCTCAGGCCTATAAGGAGTGGTTAATCCGGCTCCCCGCCCTTGGAGTCATAATAAGGGGCTGGTCCTCCAGGTTTGGAGGTCGTGCGGTCGGGGTGACTTCCCGGCCACTTAAAGCTTTTTTAGTTGTTTAGTTGCGAAGCAACAACAAGCCTCGGGTACGGACGGATTTACTGTTGACGAACCTAGCAAACGAAATAAGGACAGCGAACTTCGGATCTGCACGTGGAATGTTCTGTCTCTCTTAAGACCACGTGCAGCCGAACATTTAGCGGAGGCCCTACACTGCTACATAGCAGATATCACTGCCATCCAAGAAGTGCGATGGGATGGGCCGGGTAAAAGAAAAATGAAGACTGCGATGTCTACTACGGCGACTGCTACCGACAACAAGGGCAGCGTCTTTTGGGGTTGAGATTCGTCATTGGGCAGACTTAGACAAGAAGTCCTAAGTTTCAACTACGTGAACAAGCGCCTTGAGACAATTCGCATCAGGGCTAAATTCGCCAAACATCAGCCTCATATCCGGAATGCTCCCACAGAGGAGAAAGATGGCGACACCAAGGACGAATTCTGCGAGCTCCCGGACAAGACATACGAGCAATGCCCTAGCTATGACATTAAGAAGGAAGAGAAGTCGTCTTCGGAAACACAATCAGAAAATATAGCCTGCACGACACCACCTCGGATAACGGACTCAGGTTAATCGACTTTGCTGCGGGATGAAACGTTGCGGTAGCTAGCACGCAGTTCCCGCATTTTGGTATACAATCGGGTGACATGGTCCTTAACAATCGACCGCCAACCAGATTGGACACATTGCGATCAATGCAAGGCACTCCTCCAGTATGAAGGATGTCCGAACGTTCCGAGGTGCCAAAGTTGACTCGGGCCACTACCTCGCTATAGCCAAGGTAATGTAACGGATATCCAGACCAATGCCAAAACAGGGGAATACTGTGAGGAAGTTCGACGTCGGACGGCTACAGTGGAAAGAAATTGCCAGGTCCTTTTCCGATCGAGTCTCTCGCGACCTCTTAAATAGTCCTATGCCGCCAATTTCAAGCATCGAGAAAGTAAGTAAGTAAACTAACAAGACCGCATTATCTTTTTAAAAATGAAGATAGATCGTTTAGTCAGTTTGTTGAAAAATTAAAACAAGGATTTTTTGATATTAGAATTACCTAAACAAATTTATTCGCATTCGCAGTTCGTGGCTCATGTGAAAGGCACTTTAGTGTTTACTCTTGCAACTGTAAATATTTGCGAAAGAAAGGTTCATCCCATGTAATCCCTACATTAAAGAGGTGTCATAAGACTTTGGTTGTGGCGTCAAAGTAGCTAGCAGCACAGCAAACATCTGAACAAAATCATAATTATTTTTAACTGTCCAACCATCTCGAAAAAGATATCCCTTATGTACACACACTCGACGTAATTTGCATTAACTATCGCAAATCGTATACTCTTGCCTTGAAATATACCATACATCCCACCAACTTAACAAATGAAACTTATTTTTGTACTCTTACGTCGGCAAGAGTGTTGGGATGTGAAAACTGCGTATTTCCTGGTGGAATCGGGTATTGTCAGGATTCAACCTTGCCGTTAGCTAAGGATTTCGTTCAATGTAATCACGTTTATGTTAAACACAATGTATGTACATTACTTAAAATACATATTTGTCATGCCTAGATATGTGTATGCATTTATTTTTGTACCAAAATATGTATAAAGTTCTACAAGGATATTTACACTTATGCGTATATGTATTCATAACAATATGTATGAGAAAAGTTTTAGCCCGTGGGACTTTATAAAGTTGTGTTACGGTCGAGGTATCAATGTATGTATGAATAACTTGACTGGTTCGCATAATGTGGGTTTTATCTCGGATATTTATATGTATTGCAGATTATACGTAGGTAGTAAGTATGTATAAATTGTATTAAAATCGATATGAACATTTTATGTACGTAAATAAACTCCCGGCAGTGAATTGTTCTCACCTAAAGGTGTCTGGAAATTGTTTGTTGTTTTATTCTCCTACTACATATACAATATACATACCTAGCTGTGGTTATTTTAAATGATGATTTAATTTAAAACATTTAAGGAAGAGGGGAGAATCATAATAATCAAATCAAAGAAAGAATATTGACATTTGACCACATTCGTGAAGTGTGGCTTAAGAAGAAATGTACGTAATTAAAGTTAATTTCAAGTTTTGAAATCAGTCCATCCCCTTCTACGGCTGGTTAGATTCAAAGACTTTCCATGCTGGAGCATTTATGACTCAGGCACCTTAGTCGTTGGCTTTTCACTTCTGTAGCTGACCAAGCCTAGTGTCGCTAAAGAGGCCTTACGTTGTTATATCTTTGTCTCCATACCTAGATGGGACCTGAAATCAACAGGAGAATTTTCCTCCCAAAATAGTCTCATCCGCCGTTAATAGTGTTCTGCACCATACTTTAGGATCGGGATAGTCAGTGTCTTATAAAGGGTTTTTCAAACGAGACGCTACAAAAATAGAGCGGAAAGGACAGCAAACGACGCCACATTTCTTGCCGCTCTTTTGACATTTCTCTTCAGTAAGGTTTGCCATTTCATGATGGAAAGATATACGAGCCAACAACGAGTCGAAATTATTAAAATTTACTACCGAAATTCGGAGTCAGTGGCCTCAACGTTAAGAGCGCTACGTCCAATTTATGGTCGTCATAATCGTCCTAGCAGATCAACAATTGAGCGTCTAGTGGAAAAATTTGAATCCACAGGCACAGTACACAATGTTCCCGTGCCAGTGAGACAAAGAAGTGCCCGTAGTGTCGAGAATATTGCTGCCGCTGAGGCTTCAGTTGCAGAAAGCCCAAGTGTGTCTCTCACACGTCGTTCTCAAGCGTTGGGCATCTCTGTGACGTCGTTGTGGCGAATTTTGCGAAAAGATCTTGGCCTACATCCTTACAAGATTAAATTGACGCAAGAACTAAAGCCGCTTGACCACCAAAAGCGTCGTATGTTCGTGAATTGGGCTGAGCAACAACTTGAAAATGATTCGGATTTTCATCGAAAAATCAACTTCAGCGATGAGGCTCATTTCTGGCTGAATGACTTCGTCAATAAACAAAATATGCGGTATTGGTCAGGCAGCAATCCACACGTACTCCATGAGTCATCATTGTATCCCGAAAAAATTACGGTTTGGTGTGTTTTATGGGCCGGCGGCGTCATTGGGCCGTAAATCTTCCGTGATGATCAAGACCGGCACGTTACTGTGAATGGGGATCGCTACCGTTCAATGATAACCGAATATTTTTGGCCTCAATTGGATGATATGGACTTGGAGGACATGTGGTTCCAAAAGGACGGCGCCATAAGCCAAACAGTGAATATCACAATCAATTTATTGGAAACCAAGTTTGGGGAACGTGTTATCTCACGAAATAGTCCAGTCACTAGGCCGTCTCGGTCGTGCGGTTTGACGCCGTTAGACTATTTCCTGTGGGGCTAAGTCAAGTCTATGGTCTATGCCAACAAGCCAACGAGGATTGATGAACTTTGTACGAATATCGATCGTGAAATTGCAGCAGTATCGGCCAATTTATGCTTGAAACTCGTCGAAAATTTGGTTCAGCGTCTGGAATTCTGCAAGCGTGCCCGTGGTGGACATGCAAAAGAAATCGAGTTCCATACATAATGGCATCAAACGTACTTTCACAGGAATAAAGAATTCCATTGATATCCAAAACCGTTTTTGTTTTATTTAAAAAAAAACTTTTGTAGCGCTCTTATTGAAAAACCCGATACAACCTTTCTTCTTAAAAAAAGGTTAATTGAAAAGTCTTGCCATCACTCCTGCGAATTTTTGTCTACATAGTTTTAAATTTATTTCGAATCCATTTCCTCGTCCACTTAGAACTTCATCTTGATTCTTGAAAAGTAAGTTATCTGATGTTAATTAAAGTTAAATAATCATTGTTAAAGATAAATACAATAAGAATTAACAAAATAAGTTGTTAATTGTCATAAGATTCATTAGAAGATTTGTTGCTAGAGTCAATAGTCAAGTCATTCATTTCATTTCTCAAAAAAAAAAACTACCTAAAGCAGTCTCCACTTTTCTTTCTTTTGAAAAATTTAACATTGTGAACATTTTCCGTTTGACTTCCTGTTTAAAAGAAACGATTATAAGAAAATTGAAGAAAAAAAACTCTTTAGGTATACAGGACGGAAAAACAGTTTTCTAATTGCGGCATAATTCCGAAGAACTGTGAGCTTTAAATTAGTCTCTTGAGAGAGGATAAAGTTTCCATATAATTATTTCCCCATCAGGAGTCGTTGAAAAGAAAAAGAAAATTTGCTTGAAATTTGTTATGCTTTCGCTTCCACTATTTCGGAAGAAAGATGTTTTGGTATTTATGTAATGCAGTTAGTGTACATCTTGAAGCTTAAATAATTTCTTATAGAGTAATTATTTGACTTATATTTTTTGTGTTTTTTTTTTTTATTGACATTTATTAAGAAAGAGTAAACATAAATGGTCACAAAAATGGGTCGGTTGTATTTGTATTTGAGAGTTGACTATAAATTTCAAACAGTCAAATAATGGAGTGTTAAAAGAATGTGTATGATAATTATCTACTCTAAAGTAATTTTGCAAAAATCATGTAAAGGGTGTTTTTTTTTAGACGTGTGGTTTTCAATCTGGCAATACGTTTTTCGGTGTTGGTCTTTTTGACAGCTGTCACCTGATTTATGCTCATTTTGGTTTGCTATTTCATAATAAATAGACTTACTCCTGAAAAAAGTTTGCAAATCGTGCAAATGTATTACCAAAATAATTGTTCGGTTCGCGCGACACATCGCAAAACAATCAATTTATTGAAGGAAACTTTTGGTGAGCGCATTATCTCGCGTCGTGTGGTTATTTTTTGTGGGGTTATGTGAAGTCGCTTGTCTACGCAGATAAGCCCGGGACGATTGACGCCTTGGAAGAGAATATTCGGCGCCTCACAAAAAGTTGTAATTTAATATTAAAAAATAAAACATCATTCGAAATGCCCACCATTTTCTATAAAAACGACCTGGGGGCCAATTTCGCAAGATTGAGTTTTTTCTGTGTACACATAAAATTGTGTGCACGTCAATTTTTACGATTCTGCAAGAGTGAGTTCTATGTTTTTGACAAATATCGTATGCGGAATTGGGCCGCAGGTCAGTCATCGATCGCAGCACGCAAGTCATCCATTAGTAAATTGACCACTGCATAGACAGGCTACTCCCTCTTAAATGGACCACATTTGTTTGCTTGTTATTTAGTGGATTGAGGTCTAGGTATACTAGCTGCCCAATTTTCCCGTGAAATGAACCTTGAAAGTAGGAACATTGTTTTTGAGACACTATTGTGGGGGTTTTTGCCTTGTGAGTGGGAAAATAATCTTGTTGCAGTGCCACTGCTTGCTGGCGAATACTTTTTGATTAAGAGACTTGGCAACGTCTCCAAAGAGAGAGACGGACACAACCCCAAAATTTTGAAACCAGAAAATCCAAAATCCAGAAAATCCAAAATCCAGGAAATCCAAAATCCCGAAAATCAAAAATCCCGAAAATCCAAAATCCCCGAGTCCCGAAAATTCAAAATCCCGAAAACCAGGAATCCGGAAATTCCAGAATCCGTAAAACCCAGAATCCTGAAAACACCGAACCCCGAAATCCCAAAATCCTGAAAATCGTTTTTAAACCCTCTTCCAAATTCAATGTACTAATTTTGAAAAATAGTTTTTAAACTTTTTTGCTGAATTTTGCTTAGGTTTTGATCCAAGCATATTTTTATAAAAATCTTTAAAAAAAGCATTTAACAAATTAAAGAAGTTTTTAATTTTGAAGCAAGTACATTCCATTATAATTTTATTTTAGGGAAACATATTTAGGAAAAGTCTTTACGTTCCAGTCAACTTTCGTTTTCTTCTTTGTCCCATTATTTTAAACTTAATATATGTGTTTCAAAGATAATTTTTTTTTAAGTGAAAATATTAATACAGTTTAAGCCTTTCCCATAAAGACAGACCAAACATTTTTATCAAACATCTAAAAATACTATTTCCGAGGTCAAAATCCCGAAAAAAATATATAAAATGAATAATTTGCGGAAATTTCAATTTTCGGGATTTTAAGTTTTTAGGTTTTTTCGGGATTCTGGGTTTTTGGGATTCAAAGTTTTTGGAATTTTGGGTTTCCGGGATTTTGAATTTTCGGGATTGTGGCAGTTAAGCGCTCTACTAGTATCTTCGAAAACTTTACCATATGATACAGAAAACAACGTGCCATTCCAAGTGGTCGCAAAGTTCGAAATATCACCACCTGAAACTTGTGAAGGCATATTTGATTTGTTTATTATTAAACATTTATTAACTTAAAAAATAAATAAATAAAAAGTAGTGCATCGTGGCATGATGGTTAGTGCGTTGGACTGTTATGCCAAAGATCTGGGCTCGATTATCATCCGCTACCACCTAAAAACAGAAATGTTTTCTCTGAGGTACTGCCTCTTGCGAGGAAGTGACAAATCCTTCAAGAGTATACTTGTCATGAATAAGCCGTTCGGACTTGTCAAAAAATGGTAGGTCCCTTCCATTCTTGCCGACAACTCGCAACACAGGAATGGTTGAGAGTTGTTAATCTCTAGGCCCTGGTTCTCCACGAGCTGATGCGCCCGTTTTTTGAAATAAAATAAAATTTTCAGGATTCTGGGCTTTCAGGATTTTTTTTTCGGGATTCTAGATTTTCGAGAATTTTGGAATTTACATACATTAAAAACAGAATGGGCCCAAGGACTGAATCTTGGGGTACTCCTGTATTAATATCAAGACATTCACTAAATACATCTTCTGTTTTAACTCTTTGAGTTCTTCCGACAAGATAAGAAGGATCTTAGTACAATTCCTCTTAACCCAGCTTTTCGTAATTTAATTAAAAAAAATCTATAGTCCACTGTATCAAACGCCTTTGTTATGTCAATAAATAACGATGCAGTCATTTTTTTATTATTAAGACTATCATGACAGTTAAGCTTCTGAGGCCATCTTCGGGACTTAAAAATGAATTTTTATTAATAGGTAATTTGTGTATTCTTGCCCTTTAAACTGTTGAAAATGAAAGAAAATTGGCATAATTTTACGCAGTGTTCGCCAAATGTAAAACGCAATATGAAAAAATACTGTTTTTGCACACACTTACCCACATAGTTACTACTTACAACGACCTTTACGTTGGCCTAGATCCAAAACTGGGTGATTCCATCCTTCCAAGTTATTAAGCCAGATACGAAATTACAATTTAAGTTACCACAGACTGGAATTTGCATCTTATTGTTTCTTTAAATCTAAACACACAAAAAAACAATTCCTTTATATTAAACTTAAATGATTCCTTGAAACTTGGTCGCTCACTATCCTCTTTTGTCCTAACGACATAGAATCGAACTTATGGTAACAAATGTTCCCAATTATTGCAAGCTCAATATTTCTTGCTTACACACATTTTCTCTCCCACCAATAGAAAACCAATGAATCAATTTAAAAGTAATAAAATGTCAAAGAATTGTGTTTTTCTAAACTCTGAATTTATTCAAAGTGAAGATTTTAATTAATTTTTGGGGAAAATAAAATTAAATGTTGCCAACGAATCGATATTGGTGTCAACTTATTGAACAAATCTTTAAAAAAAAAGTTTGTGTACGCAATGAAGCCTGCATATATACATTCATACAAATCTTAAGTAAGAGAAATTATTTGTACTTTATTCTTGATACCTTAATGCCTAAATATATCCATTCTGAGAAAAAAAAATCTCATTCTTTTTATACATTTTTGGTGACTTAGAATCCATTAATAATAATAATCAATTATAAATCCCTTGAAGATTTTCTCCAAGTTACCCCCAACTGGGGTTAATTTGACTCTCTGACTCTTATAGATATAAAGAATTGAGGGGTAATTGGGCTTATAAGTATATCTAATAGATATTGATATCTCTGCTAACGAGCTCAAAAATAGGTTTCTTAATTGAGATGGTTTTCATTTCAGAAGAGAGACCCCATGTATACGTTTTGGCTATAATGTAATGATAATGGCCTTTTATAATCTCAAGATGATGGGCATAATGGGTTAGTCCATTTTGTATATATATAAAAATAATTATCGTTGTGCGGTTTAACCACATGGTGATTAGTTGTTGAAGTGGAATAAATAATTCAAAGTCCTTCATTAAAGTGATAAATCTTTGAACAGATTTGTCTGTTTTCTTAAAGGAAAACTTTTTTTCTCTCTTTTTGTATGTAGGTACCCTCAACATTCAACGTGTATGAATACGGTATACGGGTAGAATGAGGTAAATTGTTGTGTGTGGAGAATTGTGGTAGTAAGAAACCCTGCAAGATCTTTGATATGTATTTTTAAAACATACCTAATGATAGGGGTATCTACAAAAAGGTTTTAATATTAAGACATTAAACAATTTGTGCCGTGACATAAGGCTTCTGCTTTAAGTCAATGAAGACACCAATAGTTTTGTTTGATGTTTAAACTTCTATGCTGAGGTAAAGGCTAAATAAATAAGTTACGCTTTTTGTAGTAACGGCTATTACGTGTAGTTAACACGTTGCGTGTACGTTTGTTAAAACAGAGATGTCATCCAACATGGAATGATACAATTTTAAAAAAATTTCAGACAAGAAATCCACCAGACGTGAGTGTGTTTATAGCCCTTCCACACTATATTTCATTTGGTATTTACACAAAAAACCTGCAAAGAAAATCATGAATAAAAGCGTGGAAAACAAAATGTCAAATATCATCCCATACAACTTCGAAAATGTTCTTTTACGCTTTTTACTATCGAAAACGAGATGGCGCGACAAAAGAAATCATTCTTTGCAAACATTTCAGTTTTAACACACACCTGTCAGAAAAATCTGTTCAGTTACTCCCTCATCAAATATAGTGAGTTAACTTAGGATTTAAATTGGGGAGACGGACAGAATCCCGAAAACCCAACATCAAACCAAAATGTACATACGAAATCTCAAAAATTATATAAAATGAAAAAATTGCGCAAATTTTATATAATTTTTCGGGGTTTCGTTTTCGAGATTTTGGGTTTTCGAGATTCTGGGTTTTCGGGATTCTTGGCTTTCGGGATTATTGGTCTTAGTATTTTAGGTTTTTGGAATTCTGGGTTTTCGGGATTCTGGATTTTTGTGATTCTGGGTTTTTGGGGATTCTGGGTTTTCGGAATTCTCACTCCAACTCTTTAAATTGGCGTCAAAAACGTTTCAAGAGTTACTTAAGTACTTATCTGACACTTTATCGATCCTGAAACATGGTGGCCTTCGATCCTCTACGATTCCGACCACGCTGCTTCCAGTCATCTAGACTAAGCCTTCTGGCATCCACGATAGGTTGGCAATTGAACTGAAGTGGAGGTTCGGTCTTCCTTGTCTCGAATCTGGGGGTCAATGAAAGTGCCCAGTATCAACTCTCCCTTTTCTGCTTATTGCCCTATACCTGGCGACATAAAGATGTCGTTTTTGGGATTAATGTAGATGCTATCAATAGTGTCACTTTGTCCTAGCGGTTAACAGATCTTTTAATGCTTTTTGATAGCATATAAAGGGTGTTTTTTAAGAGGTACATAACTTTGAAATGGGTTAAAACTAAAATAATTTTTTAATCTGACATGAAATTTACTTCATTCGAAAGATAATCTTCTGGCATTATAATTTAAATATGATTTCTGGCATATGACCGCCTGGGCTGGGTCAGAATTAGTCCAATCTGAAGGTCCAATTTTGGATGACTTTTTCCAACATTTGTGACCGTATATTGGCAATAACGCGGCGAGTGTTGTCCTCCAAGTGGTCAATTGCACGATCGTGGAGGCCAATTCACGTAGGCCTGTAACGAGAAACTATGCGGTTACCAAACGTTTCCTTCAATAAATAAACTGTGGCACGAGCTGTGTGACATATTGGGTCGTGTTGTTGACAGCTGAAAAAAGGGCCGCCAGTTGAAAAAAACACCCTCTATTAAGTCTTGTTCCCGTTAACTTCAAGAACTTTTCTTCAATTGCAATGAAAGACTATAACGGCCTGCTGGGAGCGGCTACTGATGTCTACGACCATATATGTTGGACAGATCTGTTGAAAATAGTGAATTCAGTGTTAACGCCTCCCTCCGTACTATTTGCTCCAGAACAAGATTGATGAGATCCCACGCTAGCTCATGTTCTTAAAAAAAACTCTGAGCATTTTTGGAATAGTTCGCAGGAGCTTTTTCTTAATTGCACATTGCATCTGGTATTTTCCAATGTCATGTGAAACAGATGGATCCGTTTTTCAAGGATCTCAAGTTCAGCCATTGTCATAAAGAGCTCCTGACGATGAATGGTGTCATATGCAGTGGTGAATCATTCTCGCTTTAAAATACATTGGTCTTTTCAAGGATTTACTCGAGAGTTATTATTTGGTCTATGGACGATTTGCCTGGAAGTCACACTGGTATTTGACGAAGGCTTTACCTTAGTGATTTCTTCTTCAATGATCCTAGTGATCTAATAAACATAAACAAAAGTTGTCTGTCACGCTTCATAAGAAGCTCCAATCGGTTCAATGAGTAAGGAAAAATATTCATGAAGGGACCAACTCATGGCCAATTCAACCTAACCTTACCTTGCCAATTAAAATGTTGCAGAACTACTTGAGACGCTCACACAGTTCGTTGAATATGAGCTTGTAGGTATGCGACGTCAATGAAAAATATGCCTCTGTAGTTCTTGCAGGACGTTTTTTCTGTAGGTGGGACATATAGAGCTTATTTGCCAGTCATCGCGCCCAAACTTAGTTGAAAAGTATGATGCACGCTTCACCTCTTCAACTCATTTCCTCCGTACTTGAAGAAATCCACTTGCTCATGAGTTTAACCACGTGACTAGGATGATCTCACACTGGAAAACCGGCCAGTAAAGGCAAAGAAAATGACACTAAATAATCTCACCCACTGAGAAATCTTACCTCAAATTACAATGATTTTTCGATTTAAAATTGAATCAAATTCCGTTTTCAATGTCAATTTGATTGCAATTCATATTTCCAAAGTAAAAATAAAAAATAATAACTCATACCTGCATATAAATATTTAATTCTCAATCAACGCGAGGTGAAATATGTCAATAAAAAACTGAATAAATTTAAATATTTTAATTAGTAAAATTGACAAAAAAAAAAGTACTGTCAGCAAGAATATGATGCTTTTAATTATCTCAATGGATTTGAGGATTATCAATGTCATTCGTATACCTAAATGCTTAACTTGATGTCCTCACCACATGACACCACAATGTGACAGCGACAATGTAAACAAGTACCTCCTATTCAATAAGTGTGGCGCCAACTACTTTAACTTTTATCTCTAAAGGGATTATCGGATAGCATGCTTTTCATTTCGGTAAGGGTTGATTGATTAATTTATTTGTTTAAAAATATTTCTTATTCGAAATAGGTTCCTCATAAAATAGAACAAACTTCTATTCTTAGCGGAAAGATTTTTGTTCAACTATTATTCATTAGTCCAGATAGGTTAAATAAATTTAAATTGATCATGTTGGGACAGGTAAAATATATTCGACCGAAATACACTAATCTACCTGTTTGTTTACGATACTTATCTCGTTTTGTACCTTTTCTATTTAAAATTTGTAGGTAGGTACTTTATCAATAAATTATGAGATGGATTGGGTTAGTTTTATCAGAAGCTACAAAATTTCATCGTTAAATGTCTTATCTATCATTTTCACACCTTAAAGCTGAGAAACAGTGTTAACTGTCTAAAAGATAGGGTTGCAAAACAGATTAAAGTTTTATTCGTGTTGATAATAGAAGTTGTTGTACAATGTTATAAAGTCAAGTGCGGAAAGAAACAAATTAAAAATACGCACTTTTTCTACAAAACTCAAAATTTCGATTTCATCCGTTGAAATGAAACATTGGTAAAGTTTAAAGTTTTTGTCTTTTAAGCAAAAAGTTACCCTATCTCTTGGAATGAGTAGTCGCTGTTTGCTTTAACAAAAATGATAATACAAGAATCTATCGACGAGATTATCAATTGGCAATTTTTTTTTGTTTATACATATAAGCTGTTATGTCTTTATTTAAATAAATTGTCACTCAAGCTCAAAATATATAAACTTATCTGTTATTTTATTTTTATTCTTCCAGGTAAGTGTGAAGAAAACGTGTTTGAAAAAAAGGAGAGGCGTAAGTATAAATTAAGCATCTTTTTTTGTATGTTGACATAAAATAAATACATTTAAAACGATAAAGAACAATAAAATAATATAATTATTTAACATTCCTTTTTCGAAATAGAAGAAATTTAATTCCCTATCCGGGTAATTTCATGAATACTTGCGAATCTCATTTGGGAGAGTTTGATGAGCTATTTTATTAAATTTTGCAAAACGATTCGAAATATAAAGTAATTTTTTTGGGAAAAATAGATTCTCTTTTTATTAGTAAAAAATACAAATTAAATAAAAACGGAAAACTTGTATCCATACATTAACAAATTTATTCCTTTGAAATAACATCTCTACCAATTTCAAGATATTTCTATCAATTTTAAGAAAATTTTCAGTTTCAAATTTTGTCCTCTAAGATATTATCAAAATCATTTCAATTCAAGCATCTTTTACAAGACCCACGATACCCATTTTGAATATAAAAAATAAAAAAAAAAGTCCGACACTCCTAATGTATCGGGTTTTTCAATAAGAGCGCTACAAAAGTTTTTTTTTTAAATAAAACAAAAACGGTTTTGGATATCAATGAAATTCTTTATTCTTGTGAAAGTACGTTCGATGCCATTATGTATGGAACTCGATTTCTTTTGCATGGCCACCACGGGCACGCTTGCAGAAGTCCAGACGCTGAACCCAATTTTCGACGGTTTTCAAGCATAAATCGGCCGATACTGCTGCTATTTCCTTTCGATATTCGTACGAAGTTCATCAATCGTCGCTGGCTTGTTGTCATAGACCATAGACTTGACGTAGCCCCACAGAAAATAGTCTAACGGCGTCAAATCGCACGACCGAGGCGGCCAAGCAACTGGACCATTTCGTGAGATAACACGTTCTCCAAACTGGGTTTCCAATAAATTGATTGTGACATTCCCTGTGTAGCTTGTGGCACCGTCCTGTTGGTACCACATGTCCTCCAAGTCCATATACAATTGGGGCCAAAAATATTCGGTTATCATTGAACGGTAGCGATCCCTATTCACAGTAACGTGCTGGTGTTGATCATCACGGAAGAAGTACGGCCCAATGACGCCGCCGGCCCATAACAAACACACCAAACCGTAATTTTTTTGGGATGCAATGATGGCTCATGGAGTACGTGTGGATTGCTGCCTGACCAATACCGCATATTTTTTTTTTATTGACGAAGCCATTCAGCCAGAAATGAGCCTCATCGCTGAAGATGATTTTTCGATGAAATCCGAATCATTTTCAAGTTGTTGCTCAGCCCAATTCACGAACATACGACGCTTCTGGTGGTCAAGCGGCTTCAGTTCTTGCGTCAATTTAATCTTGTAAGGATGTAGGCCAAGATCTTTTCGCAAAACTCGCCACAACGACGTCAGAGATGCCCAACGCTTAAGAAACGACGTGTGAGAGACACATTTGGGCTTTCTGCAACTGAAGCCTCAGCGGCAGCAATATTCTCGATACTACGGGCACTTCTTTGTCTCACTGACACGGGAACATTTTGTAGTGTGCCTGTGGATTCAAATTTTTCCACTAGACGCTCAATTGTTGATCTGCTAGGACGATTATGACGACCATAAATTGGACGTAGCGCTCTTAACGTTGAGGCCAATAACTCCGAATTTCGGTAGTAAATTTTAATAATTTCGACTCGTTGTTGGCTCGTATATCTTTCCATCATGAAATGACAAACCTTACTGAAGAGAAATGTCAAAAGAGCGGCAAGAAATATGGCGTCGTTTGCTGTTCCTGTCGCTCTACTTTTGTAGCGTCCCTGCTGAAAAAACCTTTAAATGCAGTCGCCCAGAGTCAGATTAAACAATGAACCGGCTTGAAATAAAAACTATACCCATAGATACTAGAGTTACCTAGATATCGCATCCATTACAAGTAAATATGACAATTTTTTCAATATTTTGTGTTTGCAAGTTCTTTTTGTTTTTCCTTTTGATTCCGTTTTCAACCATTAGCTGAACGTGACTCGTGCCTGTGGCAAGTCTTTAATTCTGTTTTCTTGACCAAAAAATTAAACTTATCAAAAACTTAAAACTTAAACTATTAAAACTTAAATCTTAAATTAATTTACATTAATTAAATAGAGTTTTATTTGAAAATATAATTAAGTGTGCCTACAAAAGGGTAGAAGCAATCTATTAGAAATATTAGCCCAAACAAGCTGTCTCTGTAAAGGCCATGTTCAATGAATCAAATTTTTGCATGAGCAAAAATTAATGTAAAAAATATTATTTTGTCCCAAAGGTAGACAAAATGTTTGGTAATTTGAAAAAAAAAAACAATTACATACGGAGTACAAGATAGTCTTCAGTTTTAATGCCCGTTATACGTTTTTGTCAACTCACTTAATGAAAGCCAATTTACTTGCAACACTGTGTACTGTTAAGTTGACGCCGGCAGAGAGTTCTATGACTTCCCTTGTACTTGAGAACTCAAACGATTCCAATCTTCTTTGGCACTCGTAAAGTTGCAAGACTTCTGAAAGATCTTGACATATACGAATCCGCTAGCTATCAGGATAGTATTCCTCTCATTGTTCGGAGGAGGTTTTCTTCAACGCCGATGGCAAAATAATGACGTAAGCTTTTCCAAGTCTAATTCTGGTATTCCTCAGGGCTCTGTTGTCTCTTCTCTAATTTTCATAAATAATCTTTGGTCTAAAACTTTTAATCTATTAAACTGTTTCGCAGATCCACATCCTTGGACATCAGATGAGGAATTTCAACGTCAGCGTATGCTCAGCTCATTAAATTCTGATTTTCCAGTGGAGAATTTAAAAAAGTTGCTAAGTGCTTAAATTTTCTTCGACGGTGTAAGAAATTTTTCACTTCATCTGATCTAGCTTTAATCTATGCCCATTTATTCCTCTAAAATTTGACTTTAACTCTCACATCTATGGTCATGTACTCCTATAAATACCTTCAATCTCTTGGGTAGAATCCAAAAAATAGCTGTCAAATTGATTGGTGATATTACTATAACTTTTACATCGCATGAATGTTTTATGTATCTCATTATTTTCTTGCTATTTTTACAAACAATGTCCAAGGTTCAAGTGAAAAAGCCAGTTCCATTCCTCCCCTAAAACCATCCCACCGTAATAGTCGTACTTCTAGGAGTCCAATGCTAAATGGTATTTGAGGAAATTTTAGCCTTATGTAAAACTTTCGCAATAACCCAGAAACTACATTCAGTGGAAACTTTTTTCCACCATAACTTTAAATTATGAATGACGCTGGCAATTTTTAACTTTACTAATTTTACTCACTACTGACACGGATGTAATATTGTGTCGTTTTCAAAATTGGAACATTTTTCCTTTTCGAGTCGCACTATTAGTAATTCCATTAAATAATTTAAATATTTATTCAAAAGAATAAATCCCCAAAAGTTGAAAGTTCATATCAAAAAATTATGAAAATTGTTATTGGCTTTGGCTTGAATTTTCCTTGCCGGAAACTAACCCACCATAACTTACATAATTTACCGAACACATCCGCATCTCCATTATATTCTTGATGCACATAGGGTATAATGATACATATAAACATAGTTTATTAAAGTCACTGTGGAAGGCATTATAAAAAAAAGAAAAAAAAAAAAAACGTTTTTGTCAAAAGAACCTGCAAAGTGTTCAGCGCAAAAAAAAAATAAAAGAACTCCATTCTTTGCTAAGCTTTTCTGTAAAAGCATTTCCCTCACAGCCCCAACACCAACCCGAAGTTCCCTAGAATAGTTCCAATACACATGTTTCTTTTCTTATTTTTTTTCCTTACCGTTATCGTTATTCACAAAATGGCGTTGCTCTTCGAACTTTTAACTTCTATTTCCTCTCACTCATGCTGCTGATGGATTTTTTTCATTTTTTTTTTAAATCGGATATCATTACTGCCGTGCATACCTCGAAGTTCAGTGACTGAAAATTATTATCTGTCTTCTTCATTTACTATATATGTATGTACTTCGATATGAAAAAAATCAATAACAAATCACACTTCCTCAAGCCGCTTCAATTCATCCCTCGACTTTTTTTTACACTTGTGTGCGAAAGAAAGTCTATAACGTCCAGTGACAGCAGCGAGTATAGTGCATAATATCATAGGACAAAATAAGGTCACCCCACTCACTACAATCTAGTGCGCACAAACAAATCGTATAAGTATACATATATGTCGCTCCTGTTTTTTTTTTGGCTTTTAGTAAAACGATTTCGAAGACCCCAGCAAGCAGGAGTCAAGGATGATGTGAATTTCGCCATTAATTTGTATGCATGTACAAGTCGAGTATATACGAATACCTACATATATATAAAATTTGGAAGCAATCCAGCAAACTATTTTTAAATATTATGCTTTATTGGAAAAACATAAAAATTCGCCTTTATAGGTTAAAGAAAGATGATGACTCCAATAAAATTTTAGCTCATAGCTTTTTTCTATCATTTTCATTCTAAACTGTTCCTTATAGAAGATTTTTGTGTATGAAATAATTGATTATTTTAAATGATTTTGACAGGTTGACAGGGTCCAAAGACTAACAGCCCTATCAATAAAAACTACTTAGATATCTTTTAATTTTCAAATTAACTAAAACGTCCATCAGAAGTTAGTTCACGCATTAAAATTTTATATCAATACAAAAAAAAACTGCTAATCCACGTTAAGTTCAAAATCCTAACGAAAATCTGCTACAATCAACAAGAACTCTGCTGTTACCAAAGACTATTTTTCGAACTGCACATATACTTTCTTACAAATTTGAACTTTTGCACAAACACTCTCTTATTTGAAGTTGTAAGAGGCATGTGCGTCACTTGCTTTTATCTCTAGTTTTTGACAACAATGACAGAAGTATTTTTTAACTTAATTACTCGTTCCATGTTCCTATTTTGGTGAGTTAGTTTACTACCTTAAATTTTAATTTATTGATAAGATTTGACACTTTACTAACTGACTAAAGATAATTCGTGTTTTATTTGCATTTATGAATACCGGTGTCATGTACATATTAAGATTGAATTTAAAGTTCGGTTTCACTTAAAGTCTCCAAGAAAGTTGGTCATGAGTTGTATGTTCAACATTGCTTATGATTCTTTTGAAAATGAGAATAAAATTAACTGATTTTCCTTTTTCTTACGAATGCATTGTATTGCGGTAAGTAGAAATCATTGTTTCTATAACTTCAGCACTTGCTGTGATTATACTACTATTTTAATCTGCTCAGCTAACCTTGGAAATAGAAATTATATTCTGAAATCACGGGAACCAATAAGTTAAGCTTGGTTTTCTAGTATCTATATAATATCGATCAGGTTGACAAACTCAGTCTGTGAAACAGCCCACCCATTAAAAAAAGGTGTTTTGCTTTGGAGTGGCGAAGTACTTGCAAGTACTTTGCCAGCTTTTTTCAATGGAACACCTCAAACTGTAAAATGTAAAATGTATCTACTCGCACATGAGAGCATGTGCAGTTGATAGTACTAGATTTGAGTTTTCATCTACTCACAAGTACTTTGCCACCTCCAAAGGAAAACGGCTACCACGGTGGCTGTGGATCTCTTTTATACTTAAAAACATGAAATTGATCTCGAAGAAAAAAAGGCCACCTGGCTTAATGCTTACTGAGAGATGTTCTACTGTAAAACTTAGTCGCCAAGGAACTGACCCACGTTAAACTTTTCTTTTCTTCTTCTGTGCAGATAATTTCCCATTCATATATGTTAATGGGTATTTAATAAAGACTGGTAACATTATTTGTCAATGAAAAGCTGTCTTCAGCGTAGAGAAAAACTGATACCTCGTTTACATGGAGAATTGAATCAGGACTTAGGTCTATGTAGACCTGTAATTCGGCGAGCTGGATCGAATCGAAAATAGAATGTATATACCTTGATCGAAGGATTGAAGAATCTAGATTTCAGATGCTTGATTGTGTATTTTGTTTCCAAACAGCTTTCGGTTGTTTGCTATTTGTGGTTGAAATTTATTTTTTTTAAAACAACGTCGCACCCACACAATGAAAGCAAAACTTTCACTTCAATTCCATTTGAATTCAATCTATCGATCTGGAATTGTCATAAACCTGGGTCGAAATTTTGATCCGGATTGAATCCGATCCTTCGATCTACTCATGTAAACGTGGCATGAGCTACCTATTATTATTTTCTGCAGCACTGAACGTTGCCATCAGACATTCCAGTAATCTTTCCAGTCAGTGCTGGAAAATTGGTTGTTTGGCGGGTGGGAAAAATCGAAACGTCACATTTAGGTTACGAAAAATAAAAACAAATAATTGCTCAGTCTCGCTCTCGCTCTTGTTTGCACTTATTACGCAATTTTATTTTATTGGTTTTTAGGTCATGTTGTGCAGTTATTTAATAAATGTTTGCATTCTGCATTTCTGTGTAAAAAAACCGTTCCAACTATATATAATTTATATGCCTTCGGCTTTTGTAGACCGCGTAAATTGTTAAAATTTCAGCTGAAAACTTTCGAAATTTCAAATTAATGTCCACACTGGCAAAAGCAATACTTTGTCTCATATAAACACAAACAACTGCCTCTGTGTGCTTATGTGTTGTGTTTCTCTCGGCTCAAATGTCAAATGCAGTATCATACTCTCTTTTTTCCTGCTTGGCGTAAGAGTGAAAGATCTTAATTTGTATCAAAAAAGGGTCTGTTCATAAAGGAGGGTTCGCATCGATAGAAGATTTCCTTTCGAAATCTCAAAACTGTATGGAGAATGTAAAGATATGAACGGGGTTATAGTTATTATTTTTGAAACACTCAAATGATCTCGGATTCTGCCAAACAGCTGAATCAGTTTTGCATGGATTTCAAGCCAGCCATTATCATATAAAGCTTCTAACGACAAATACTTCTATATGCGGCTTTACACTCGATAAATGTATGAGAAGTTTCGACTTAAGTTCTTTAGTATTTTGCGTAATTGCCGTCAAGAAGTGTCGCACGTGCTGTTTTGTACCTGCCAAAAATGCAGCTTGTACAGCTTTCTATGATTGTTTCATTCTCTAACTTATAGATGAATCAAGTAATAAGAAAATATTGGAGAAAAGCTTAACGGAAGAATTGTTACAAAGCCTTGGATTGTCTATTTTTTTTCGAAGCCATTCAAGAGTTTGTAGGATCTTGTCTAGTTGGATGGAATTGTAGCAGTTCTTCAATACGAATTGAAACTAATTTCTTAAGGTTTCAAAACTTAGACCTTATTGGTTTTCATGGTTTTAACTTGGTAGCTTAAGTGAATCCTTTGGAGAGTTTTTTGATTAATCTGGGTTCGAAGGTGGTCTGGTTGTCAGTTGAATGCTAGTATTAAAGCAAATTTATGACTTAGTGATTGATCTGGCGGTTCGCTATCAGGGCAATTTTTTTTCAACAGTGAAGCCTACTGGTATTGGAAGGGTCTGTTATTGTGGTTCCACTTCGTTTGGAAATATCCATTCTTGAACCATCCGTTGCGTTTTTTTTTCCAATTTTGCTTCAGAGAGAGAATATAGGAATTTTTTTTTATAAATTAACTGACTAGTTGAATCATTTCCCTGTTGTGCGTGCTTTAGTACCTTAATCTCTAAAGGAAGACTTAATCAATTCTTGCTTCTTAAGTAGGTATATTCATGCTCTATTGGTGGTTACAGCGTATTATTGTGAGACACATCCATCTTGCAACTATGATCATCTAGCTTCTTGCTTGTATATTTGGTCTTCTTAATATCCAGTCTGGTACTAATTTTGGTTCTTGTGGGTGGAATGATCTTCAAAGATACAGGTAGCGAATAATCGGCTTATGCTCTTGGAAAAGTCAATTAACAAAAGGCCTAGTATTACTGGTATACAATAGTGTATTTGAATAATCCTTAATTCATATAAATTCTTATATTAAGGGTGACTTAAATAGCAGGGTCTACTAAATCACAGAAAAAGTAAGCACACGACACTGAATTAATGTCTGAAAAAGAAGTCGTCACCAAAAAACAGTCTAAAAGACGTCACTTACAAAGTACTGTAAACCTGGGCTTCCACTGTCACTTCACTTCTGGAGACAGGGTTGCCAGATTTCAAAGCTGTTCTGAAGGCCAAATCCACGAACTGGAGGGGACCTACAATTTTTTGCCGAGTCCGAATGGCTAGATGAGAAGCACTTATTCATGATAAGTATACTCTTGGAGGATTTGTCAGTTCCCCGCAAGAGGCAGTACCTCGGGAAAGACATTTCTGTTTTTTGGTGGCAGCGACTGCGAATCGAACCCAGACCTTCGGCATGACAGTCCAACATACTAACCACCATGCCAAGAGGTACTACGACCAATCATAAATCATCTGCACTATGCTCAAAAAACTTAGGTGGGTTGAAGAAGATGTTCATGCGATTCCTGTGGGTCACAAACCAAGTTTCAACAACTTCCTAACTTGGAAAAATTCACCCTTTAGAAGGGCCAGAATAGTCTATTATTCTTTTTCAAACAACAGATGCTGAAGAATGACAAAAAAAAAATCTAACAAAAAATATAATGAAAAAATTGTTTCTTCAAATTCGGTAAACGATGCTGCCTTAAAGCTGTGTGGTCCTTCAAAAGAACCTCTTTTGTAGTATCAACATTTCGCCTCCTCAACAACATTTAAATGCTCTATGTCTTCGTCGAGTTTTTTTTTTTGACTTCACCCTCATGTGCATTGTGTAAACTGTGCTTTGATCAAGTATGGTGCGGTGGTAGTGGCAAAAGGCATTTTGAGTTTGAACGCAATTAGTTTTGTTGTAACATGAAATGAGGGTGAGTATGAGGGTTTAATACATTCGACAACCCTTATGAGTATTATGTAAGCTATATGTAGAGCTAATCATCTGTTGCGGAGCGGATACGAACGCTATTACGTATAAATATATGCATTTATGAATTTTTCAAACTCTTCCGCGATGCTGCTGGCATTGGTACAGTGTTTAGCAATTAACCAAGCCAACAACGCAAACACACTCTAGATATCCTTTCAATGATCCTTGTATATTAAATTATTCGTAAATATTATGAAACAGACACAAAAGAGTTCGAGATGCATGTACTGCTTCTATGCTTACTGATGCTGTTGTTGCTGTTGCTATAACAAAAACGCGACCTTCCCTATCCAATTTTTGCTCGTTCCACAGAATTTGTAATGCTTAGCGGTATTACAAGAGGATTGAATATAGTGTGAGTCCTTGAATGGTCTCGTAAGTGGTTTCGCATTCCCTATTTAATTGATATTTGCTGTAATAATATTGCAATGGGGTTAATCTTTAATATGGCAATAATGGTTCTGTTTTGCTGAATTATGCTGTGGAAATATCAGTCCTTGCTGAATGCTAGGATGTGCAAACAAAATGAGGTGATTTATTTTTGAAATGAACATATCCATTTCTATTGGGATGTTAGGTCTTATATAGGCACTCAAAAGTCATATTAATTATGAGCTCATTTTGTAGTTGTACATAGTTTTGACTTTGATTCTGAAGGAGTTGATTTTAAATGCGTAGATAAATTTTCAAGTTTCTATTGAAAGTCGATTTTATAATTATGATCTCATGAATAAAGTGGCGTAAAAGTCATCGGCTTATATGAAAACATGATGTTATTTCTTAATTGGCATTGCGTTATGTAAGTTTCTAAGAAATGAGAAACAGAATTCACGTAAATACACCATTTACGTGGAATAATTGTGTTGCGATGACATAAGCCGCTTTCGAGAAATAATAGCATCTTCCATTAGAGAGGATGAAAGCTTTTCTACCAAATGAACAAATAAATACAGAACACTTTTTTTTCTTCCAATATTTTTAAACTTCTTTTCAATCAGAAAATCATTTTCCATGAAATGATGCCGAAAAAAATATAAAGGGTTGTGGTCTTCCAGCGCCAAACACATACATATAAACCCAGGTGGCCAGTTCCGAGCAGTATAGTTACTATACTAAATATCGATGCCCACTTACTTTATCTGCAATTTATCGAGTTCCAAAGTGTAAACAGAACTTACTTTTGTGAAAAATCCAGGTAAAAGGTTCCGTACCAGAGTTCTATAATATTTATTTAAAATCTCTTATAAATTGTGAATTTGAAAAATGTCACCTTATCTTTGTGTGAATTGTAATTAGAACAAATTCTAATGACATTGTGAAATTAATTTATTACAAACTAGCTTCCCCGACCCAACTTCGTTCGGGTAAATAAAATTGTTTTTCTTTGTTTAAAATAAAAGTTAAGTAAAGAAACTACATCCTCTAT
The DNA here is from genome assembly GCA_946251815.1 of Dasysyrphus albostriatus. Lineage (NCBI taxonomy): Eukaryota > Metazoa > Arthropoda > Insecta > Diptera > Syrphidae > Dasysyrphus > Dasysyrphus albostriatus. Next base: position 65,929,583 of record OX276336.1, on the reverse strand, counting down.
GAATAAACTTTTATCCGATTAGTATATCAACTTAATTTACGAGTGGTCATGTTTGTCACTGTTAAAGCCTAGTAAGCAGATCGAGAAAAAATATATCTCCCATATTAAAATTTTCCCAGGACAAATTTTACCTAGGATTTTTTTCCAAGCAGTATGCAGCTCCAGAGCAAAATTTGATAGTTGTTACCTTACTTACTTAGTTAAGGTGGCGCTACAGTCCTGGGTGGACCAGGGCCTCAACCAACAAGCTTCTTCCAGCCGGCTCGGTTTTTAGCTAGCTGTCTCCAGTTTCGCACGCCAAGTTCGACCTCAACGAACTTGGCGTGCGAAAACGCTTCCACTTGCGTGTGCCACCTTTTGCGCTGTCTTCCTTTACTGCGCCGTCCCACGGTGTTGTATTCAAAGACTTTTTGGACCGGAGCATTATGTGGTCCATTCACTATAGGTGACCCAGCCATCTCAGTCGTTGGCTTTTCACTTAACTGGCTAGGTCGGTGTCGCTGTACAGCCCATACAGTTCGTGGTTGTATCTTCTTCTCCATTCCCCATCTATGCAGACGGGACCGAAAATCACCCGGAGAATTTTCCCTTCAAAACAGCCTAAAGCGTTCTCATCCACCGTTAATAGCGCCCATGTCTCTGCACCATACATCAGGACCGTGCTCGAGAGAGGGCTTTGCTTCTCAATTGCCTTCTTAGCCCAAAGTAACAGCGATTGGCAAGAATAATTTTTCGTTTGATCTCAGCACTGTTATCGTTCACTGTATAGCGGAGCCTAGGTAGACAAAGTCTCTGACCACCTCAAAATTATAGCTGTCTATAGTGAAGTTCTGACCGAGACTTTAGTGTTGGGTGTTCTTTCTGTTGAAAGCATATATTTGGTCTTGCTTTCATTCACCGTTGAACCTTGGCTTCCTCCTCAATACTCACGAAAGCAGCACTGACATCACGCTTTGTTTGTCCAATTATGTCAATATCGTCGGCGTAAGCGAGTAGTTGGATGGACTTTTGAAAAATTGTGCTTCTGGCGTTAACGTGAGAGTTTTGCACAATTCTTTCAAGAACGATGTTGAAGAAGACGCATGACAGCGCGTTGACTTGTCTAAAACCTTGTTTGACATCAAAAGTATTGATGAGGTCTTTGCCAACCTTGATGGAGCAGCGTGCACTCCCATCTTGCACAAACGGACGAGTTTAGAAAGTATGCCAAAACTAGACATTGCTTTCTATAGCTCGTCTCTATAGATGCTGTCATACACGGCCTTGAAGTCGATGAAAAGGTAGTGGATATCGATTTGAAACTCTTGGGTTTTTTCCAAGATCTGCCATAGTGCGAATATTTTGTCGATAGTGGACTTCCCTGGTCTTAAGCCACACTGATATGAATCTATCAGGTTGTTGACGAATGGCTTCAGGCGTTCACAAAGTACGGCAGAGAAGATCTTAAACGCGATGTTAAGAAGATTGATTCTTTTGTAGTTGATAAGAATTGAGAATAGAATAAATAGAACAGCTGTTTTGAATCAGTCAGTGGCTTAGCTAATGGGAAAGGGTGCAGAAGGGCCACATACAGATTGGGGACATAGTTTCTTCAATTTTCAATATAACTATATTTCCAAACCGAGTTGGAATCAGCAAACTGATTTGGCAAATTCAGTTGAATTTCTTGAGTAGTAGAAAACTTTGAACATTTCTGATTTTGGTAGGGTTTTTTTTTAATCCATCGACATCACATCAATCCATCGATGGAATCTTATAGTTGATAGCTTGATAGATAGTGAAAGAACTATTTAACGGAGAAAGTTTATTTTGCTCCAAATGTCTATCAATTGCCCTAAATTCACTTTTTTCTGGAGAAGTAAAAAACTTCCAAGTTTCGGAATTTTTAGAGGTTTTCAAACCAACGACATCGTTAGCCATGCTTCAGTTGAGCGTGGCAGTTAATGGCTTGACAGAAAACGAAAAATAAAATTCAAACATTTCAGAATTTTTAGACGTTTTTTAAGGAACACTTGTACCATTTTGGCCTTTATTACAATCGTAGAACATCTTGTACTGAGTCAAATGGTAAACTAAAGTCAATATTGTAAGAAATGGAATTTGGCACGTTTAGAAATAAGATAACGTTAAATCGTTAAACTTTCAAATAACGAATAACTTCCAGTCCAGTACTGAAGGTCCATGCTCTAAATATGACCTTTCAAATGCAATATTTAACCATTGCACCCTGTAAATATGTATTTTAACTTTGATAAGTATATAAAGCCCTTACGCTTCCCTTGAACTATTATATTTTTAACACAAAAAGTATTTAAAATCATAAGTAGTCGCATTTGTATTTCTATCCCATTTCACCCTTTGTATGAAACTTAATTTTGAAAAATATCTAGCAGTTAGGTCAACCTCTTCGCCCATCCTCTTAGTATAAGCTTTCAAAACAAAAAGGATTTCTAATATCGAATAGGTATTTTTTAAACCTTTATCACTCTATAGATCTTGAAAAATGTTAAGGCCTTAGGCCAAGCTCAAAATATAACTTTTCTTGCTTAGTAGCTAGATTTAAAAAATAATATTAAGTCTTAAAATATAGCCTTCTTAATGCAAAAAGGATGTTAAAATTCGAATACTGTTGTTATTTACCCTATTTCACCCTATAATATCCAGTGTTTTTTTTAGCCAAAGCACATAAAGACTTTTTTTTTTAAATTGGACTCTCTTTTATTTTTGCTTTAACCTTATTTAACCTCACCCTAAGAATTAAGCTCAATTTTGAAATATATTTAGTTCAAATCGGATAGTTTTTTCGTTTTTACCCCATTTCACCCTATATGAACATATGTATGGTTTAATATCGAAACATATCTAGCCTTCGACCCGTCCTTCAAGTCCATACTCTAAGGTCTAAGTTACACCTTTCAAATACCTACCCGTTTTTGTTTTGACCCCATTTCACCCTGCAAACAGGGTTGCCATGTCTTGAACGAGTGTGATAACCCAATTTAAAAAAATTGTGTAGCCCAAAATCGGACCCAAAAAAGTAGCCCACATAGTAGCCCAATAACAATACATTTTTTTTATCAAAGTGAAGACAGTATGAGTCAAAATATCGAAAGCAGTGAGTACATTCAGTGAATAAAAAGTGGGGGAAAATTATGGAATGCGTTAAGGATATGTTTACAAGGAGAAATGTACTTTTTTGTATCATGTATTTATAAAAAAAAATATCGCCCAAGATTTTATTTGGGCTTTATAGCCCAGTTATCATATTAAAATTGCGGTCGGCAATTTTGGAAAAAGATAGCCCAATTTCCGATAAATTGCCCAACCTGGCAAGCCTGCCTGCAAATAGAATTATTTAGAAGCACACAAAATAACACTCTTTATGTTAAATATTTTTAAAAAGTTTTGATTTTGCCTGCAAAAATTAAAGAAAACAATAGAATTCTATTGAATATACCGGATAATAAGGGAAAAAAGGAACAGTTATGTTCAGTAGTTTTTATTATCGAATATGTTTGCTTGGGACATAAGCACGTTAAAGCTCGAAATGCTTCTAAATCCAGACCTGGGCTTCTGAGTGAATGGTCGAATTAGCCACTTTTCTATATATGTTTGGTATAAGTCGGAAACTAAGCTGAATTTCTATGTAACCTTCGCTATTTCGGAGAGCCTGCATTCCGGTTTTAAAGCCAGAAACTAGTTGCTTGGCTTTTTATAAAACTTCCGGTAATTGTTTCGATCGCCAGACGCTTCGATCCCCTTGAATTGGGAGGCTGCGTACTCCCCTTTTTCTTCTTCTCTTTCGTTGCCCTTTTTTCACTGTAGCACTGTAGGATGCACTCCATTTCGCATTTCTTCTTAAGGACAGTTTCTTTTCGTTTGACAGTCGAGCTTTTAACCTTCCGCCACAAGGAAATGGTCAGAAGGTTTTTCCCTCGAAAAGTTAGAAGTGTGTCTTCCATCTATTAGCACATGATCAATTCTTTGGCGTATCGACCATTTGGGAAACGCCAACTTGCATTGTGTATTCCTAGACGTGAAAACCTAGTGCTACTTACCACCGTATTACTTGCCTTTGAAAAGTCTGCTAGTTGGAGGTCGTTATCATTTGTCTCTTCCTGGAGGCTGTGTCTGCCAACTAATCCACCGAAGTTGTCTACTTTCCCGATTTGGGTTTTGAGGTCCTAGGCTAAATTTTTACATGTACTCCGGACAGGCTTTGTTTATTGAACCTACATTGACAGACAAATTATTATACATATAAAGAACAAGCTTGAATGGCAGTGGTTTCCTGACAATGACCTTAAAGAGAAAACATACGAACATTAAATTAAACATTATTTTAACACACTAAGTTGCTCTTATGCAAATCAGTTTCACAAATTTTTGTTTAAAAAATGTGTCCTTGTCATTGCCATAATTTTAAACCAGAATTAACAAAGAGCAAAAAAAGAAAACAATTACAAAATAAATTCGTTATTTGTTATATCATTTCCCAAAAAAAAAAAAAACAAAAGCATGTGCAATTGCAATGCAATTTGCAGAACAAATACAAGAAGTATCGTATTCATTTGAAGCTCTTTTGAAAAACTGTTTCCACCATCATTATGTGCCCTAAAGGAAAACACGTACACAATCGCAATTGCAGTCATCATAATGACATCCGCTGTGTCGTCGTCGTAAAGCAGTGTTGTCTTTAATTTTTTGTATGGTAGACACAGAGAATGAAAGTCAGGGTTACCTTCGGAATATTTAAATACACAACTGACAAGTGAACTTTCGATAATAATCGCTGTAAATACGTTTTTGGGTTATGTTCAGAGCTACCTGAACTGTCAAAGTAGAGTAATAGTATTAAAATGCTAAAAATAACCTCGTTGACATTTGGCAGGCGAACAAAAATATAACAAAAACAATTAAAATGGCTGTTTTTGAAAACATCATCTGCGTCAAAAATACATTTGCAAAAACCAAAAATCTTCTGCGGTGTTGCTGTTCAGTAAAAATATCGAGTTGGTGAACAAAATATTGAAAATTCAGAGAGCATGTTCGTAAACGTCAAATGTGTTTGCAAGTAGATTGACTGACGTTAATCAAATCGTTTTTTGCGCAAGCTAGACGATTTCATATTTGACGATAGCAAACTAAATGTTCACATGTTATCAACGACTAATAAAACTAATTAAAGGCTTATTATAAAGGAGTCAAAATTATAAATAGGAAGTTTTAGGGCTAGTTTTCTCACAGCTCTTTAATAGATGACTATTGCAAACTGATAAATCATAGAATGTGTTTGTTTACCAAAAGGATTATCAATAAATAAATTGTTTGAAAACCCGATAATAAGCGCCTTTTAATCAGTACCTTTAAAAATAAAGCCACTGTAAATAAACTAACCTTTAACCTAACCCCTTTTCACTTTATTCGAAAGATAATCTTCTGGCATTATAATTTAAATATGATATTTCAGAAGCATATGACTGACCGCCACGGCTTGCTCGAGCGTAGTCTAATCTGGATTGCCAATTTTCGATGACTTTTTCCCACATTTGTGGGCGTATATCGAAAATAACGCGTCGAATAGTGGTCAATCGTTTCGGGCTTCACATATCCCCACATAAAATAGTCCATCGGTGGTTAAATCGTACGATCTTGGTAAAACTATTCGGTTACCAAACGTTTCCTTCAATAAATCAATTGAGGCACGAGCCGTGTGACATGTTGCACCATCTTGTTTAAACCACAGCTCCTGCACATCATGGTTGTTCAATTATTGAACGAAAAAGTCAGTAATCATGGCTCTATAGCGGTCACCATTGAGTGAAACGTTCTGGACAGCATCGTTTTTAAAGAAGTGCGGACCAAATACTCCACCAACCCATAAAGCACACAAAAAAGTCAGTTTTCGTGTATGTAAGAGCCTGTTTAGATTGGGAAATTCGAGTCCGGACTCGTGAGCCTCATCGTGTCTACATTCGACCAATTGAGGCAGTTCAAAGCACATAGAAACAACAACAACTACAATGATTTGCACACTGAAACACCAAGAAATGAGTCTCATGAGATCGGTGTTTATATTTTGTCCATACCTCACGACATCCCTGACCCCCCACTTATCTTGTCCAGCAACTACCCTGAGAGCGGTCTCAATCTTAACATTATAAACAGCGTCTCAACATACACTTGAGGATTATCATCACTCCAAATATGGCACTTTTGTTTATTGACGAATCCATTCAACAAAAAGTGAGCTTGCTAAACAAAATTCGCGCGATACGTATTTTGAACAGAACCATGATTTTCAAAATAAATTTGCACAATTTGGAAGCGTTGTTCAGGCTTCAGTCTACTAATGTTGAAATGCCAAACCAAACTAAAAATAAGCACTTGACAGCTGACAAAATGGATGCCAGTTAAAAAAGTGCTGCCAACTCTTAGTTCTATATCCTTAAGAAATACCCTTTATACAACATTAAAAAAAAAAAACACTTATGAACAAATTTTTGGTAATTGTGTTTCTTCTTAATTTCTCTTAACTTTTTTTTTCTACGAAAACAAATGTTTTGATAAAAATTTTGAAAAAAAAAATAAAAATAAAAGGTAACCCTGGACAATGAATGTAACATAAGGATTACGTTGCGTATAAACCACATTGCACCGTACGACCTTTATTGTCCACAGACGCAGTGACACAAAAATGCTGACGGAAGGAGTTGTATCAATTATTCATTTCCTGCGCCCCGGGTGTTTGACAATTGGATAGCTTGGAGTGGAAGTTATTTAGCACGTGCTAAGGTTTAACACCAACCCGCTTCGCTTGCCGTTAACAAAATACTCTACACCCTGAGACTGACGCCACATTCACATTGCTATTAAACAAAACAATGAATATTATAGGTAAACCGCCACCACCGACCGACCGCCACGTTCCTCGCATTTTATGGTGATAATTCTCAGGAAATGTTAAGTGTATATAACTCCTTACCTCTCTGGATGGCACGTGTTTTTAATTCTTGAAATATAATTCGGAATTATTTGGAAAACAGTTGAAAATTGTTTCTCAATGCTCATCTTATCCGCCCGATCAAACGAATTTCCTGTTAAGGGCTTCTTAGAAAGCTTTGTGCTCAGCATGTTGTCTGATGGGGAATGCAAAGGGATATTGATGGGACTTCTTCTAGATACAAAATTGGTTCTCCTTGGGTGTCAATTTATTGATGTTCTGCTTCACATGGTGTAGCTTGAAGCAGATCCAATTTTATTGTGTTCTGTGGCTGTGACAATGGGTAAAAAGTAGCGCAGATTTAATGGCAATCCAAATTGCCACAGATGCATGTTTTTTGGAACCTTTACTTTACTAGCTCTCTGTCTCTCTCTATATATATTTCTATGCACTTCCTACTTGATCAGGTATTTTATAGATTTTTACTTCCCGGATTAGATTCCAATGCAAGCGCTGCATTTTCAAACACTCAGATATATAACTTAATTTTAAACCCATTTTAATGGGTGTTTTTGTTATTGGGTGGGAAGCATGGGGCGGGGGCTTGGTATATATTGGAAAATGTGTGGGCTATAAGCATCAGAGATACGTTTTATTGCTTTTCTCACTTTTTGTGTGTGGTGCATCTAAATTTGCTGTAGTGTTTGTTGGAATTTGTGCGGTGAGATGTGTATTGTAACTTAAAGGCAAGTTTATTGGATAGTTCTCTTTTATTTGGTATTAATAGGAATCCATTCATTGAAACATTCTTTTGAAATTGAGTTTTAATTATATTTTATAGTGGAAGCCATATGTATAGGATTAAATAGCATAACCATGGCCATCATGGATGGAGAGTGTTTTTGAAGTGTTGTTCAATATTGAACTGTTGAGCTCATGTTATGAAAAAAATTCTTTTTGTTGTGAGCAGCTCAGTATTGTCATCCAGGAAACGCTGTCAAAAAAATATAAAAAATTCCATTTATAATCGAGAAAGATGTTTAGGGGTGGATCAGATAAATAGGAAAAGTCCTGTTCCCTAATGATTTTGGAATTTGATACAAATCGTTTTCTCATTTTTGTCCATCTTCCATTGGTTCAATAATATCAAATTCCAAGCAATTATTTCGAGTCACCTCATATTGAGATCAGAAATGTCACTTAAGAATCGTTGTCATCTTATTATAAGGAAATTTTGTGTACGTTCTTGATTCTAAAAATAATCAACATAGACCATTTTGGAGTCGATATTCTTTTTGTAAAATGGTTCAAGTTTAAAAGAGTCTCGCAAATACAGAATCTCACCTTAAGAGTGTTCCGGACTGACGTATTGTTTTCATGAAAAAGATTGTGGAGCGTGTACTTGTCCGATCAAAACGATTAAGGTGTCTATGGACAGAAAAACTTGTTCTCTGGGACATCTTGGAAAAAAAATCAATATTTTGCTCTATTATTTAGCAAAAACCTTTAAGAAAACGAGAATAAGGTGGAAATGGCTGTTTTGCAAAGAGAATGTATAGGTAGCTTACACTGAAGCATATATTGCAAAAATATGTTTAATAACATAAAATTCCATATATTTTATTAAGATACTATTGAAGAAAAAATTTAATTTTGTGCTTGTAAATTTTGTGAAAAAAAAATATTTTTTACAGTAAATTTTGTATACCTAATGCAATTTTCTGACAATTTTTTTTTAAATTTATAATTCTTGTGTCGTTTGATACTGAAATTCCTTATTCTTAAAAAGCACTTTTTGACCCAAAATTCATGTACATTTGGAAGTTAAAATCAGTTACTTTTATATACAAAATATTTTTTTTAGTGTAATACTACTTCTACAAGTGACTTATTAGTAAAAATAAAAAGTTTTATAAAACATATTATCTGGTGAAAGTGAAAAAAAAGTTGTTACATGCAAAAAAAAATTAGCAACTGACTGCTTTTGTTCAGTTCGGAACACTCTTAGGCAATCTCGCACCGACAAAATTCGCAAGTACCTATCAACCGTTTAGCACAGTCTTTTGTATATTTACCATGCAAATTGTTGGGTAATTTTGATTTTGCCCCTCTTTTCGAATCTGAGGTTTGTGACTAAAATTTCATGATGGAAACATTTTTCCAAAAATTCATTTTTGGGAGATTTTCACTAATGGCTCAAAAAATACAAATTATTCGAAAATTATATCAAACTACCATTGAAATTATACACAATTTCCAATAAATCTCTGTTTAAGGTTATTTTCTGCGACAACCCATTTGGACTCAGGGGCTAATTGAAAATTGACGTATTTTTACTGTTTTCGAAAATCCACTCGAAAGTACTAAGTAAGTAAGTATGTGAAAGAATTGAATTTTTGTCTGTAACATGAACCAAGATATACCTTTTCTGATGGTCTTTGATGCGCTAAATTTGAATCTTGCAATTACTCTAGCATGTCACGGTTTAGAGATATTAGATTATTAATATATAAAAAAAAATGTGTTTTTCTCGAAGCAATTTTCATTCATTCATTCATTCTAAAGTATGAACATTAAAAATTCTTTTTGAATTTTTTAAATACCACCATTCATCTTCCAAATTCCTTAGCCTTCGTCTTAAATTACGTAATTCGAAAAATCCCGTCAATTTTTGAAGCACTTTTAGCAAATTTCTCAATGTTGAGTCACGAAATTTTAGTCGCAAACCTCAGATTCGGATTCAGCACCCCCAAAAACATAAAAGAGGGGCAAAATCAAAACAACCCGACAATTTGCACGCTAAGAGGGTGTTCCACAAGGCTCATTACTTGGGCCATTATTCTTTTTATTTAAAATAAAATCCTACTTAAATGTCTATTAAATTCTTCGGTTGATAAGGTTATGTACGATTTGCGAATTCGGAAGAGTTTTCGCTTGGTCATTTGTGTGTATGTGTTCGAGTTTACTCCTAAAACAAATTTTTACTTATTTTGGTGAGTGAACTCTGGACTGCTGAATAGATATTTCGCACAGATGTGTGTCAAAAATCTATTGAAATTGAAGTGGGAAATTATAGTGTCACACTTCGATTTCGATAGATTTTTGACAGCATAGCGTAGAAGTTTTAGTCTCTACTGAAAACCCGTTTCTGAGTTTACTTGCGTTTAAAATTTGCAAGGTAAACATACTTTAAGACCCTGTTTCAAGCTTGGCATTTATTTGTTAAAAATAAAGCCAATCGATACAACTCACTGTCAATTGGATATTTTACCAAAACCAGCGTTATTGAAACCTATTGAAAAATATTAAAGGTATTCATGCAACGTCGTAAGCTTACAAATTGTGTGAAATGATAAGTCTACGCAAAGTTTGCATGAACGACCTATTTTATACATTTGATTAAATGCTAGGTAATTCAATCAGAGTAAGAGTCACAATGACGTTTGGATAAGTTTACCCAGTTTGGTTAATTTTGGGCAACAAAATCCTTTGATAAGTTAAACCAAATTGTGTAAATCATTCCCCAGACAAAATTTGACAGTTCATTAACCAAAAGATAAACTTATCCAATTTGTAAACTTATCTAGGGTTTTACGAAGTTGCATGAATACCTTTAATATAAGTCTAGCTATTGAATGGGAAAAGTTTAAATTATCTCAGAACAGATAATTCTTTATCGAAAACTGTCCACATAATTTAATTTTTCATATCACACTGCCAATCTAATGAATAGTTATCTAACATCTATAATCACTCATGAATCATTTTTGGCATTTATTTTTTCTTTTTTTTGTTTTTTTTTTTTATTTCGCAATCCACACTATGATTCATAACTGACATTCCTTCTCTAAGCACTCGAAATAATTTGAAGGGCCATGGGGAATAACGATCAGATAGTCACATTTTTTCATTTGCCTGAATTCAAACTTTCAAATCTAATATTTTGAAATCAAGTTAAAAATAACTACACTGGTCAACAAAATTTTAGCTGTGGTTTTTTGCAACTCCAGTAAATTCTGTCTGAAAAAGACGACACTAAAAGAAGGCAATTTACATTTCAAATACAACAACGACTATGCCCATATTGAGTTAGCTACGTCCAAATAATTAAGTGGATTTAACTTTTGTCCCGATAAAAAGGGTATTGCCAGACTTCTATTGTCGTTGTTATCGATAATTTGTATAGAAATTTCAAATGTTTGTTGGTAGAATTAGTCAATACAAAATGGCAGACCAAGGCAAATGTTGAAATGTCCCGATGTCGTTTTTTCGCCAAAGTCCATACGGACATGCAAAAAAACGCAGCTTTTGTTACAGAAACGAAAGCATACTTTTCTACAGGTTTTTGGTGTGCTGAATTCAATTTTGAAGTCAGAAATATTCCATACTACCACGTTTTTGAGAAATTGTATTTAGACCCTATCCGTTCTAATTAACTCTCAAATCGTTCCATGTTTCGATTTGATTCTAAGAGACCTAGAAGATGAAGATTGCATCATAATCTTATTTTCTAAAAAATAAAATTGACTTTGATTGTTATTCGCCCTTGCCCTTCGGATAGAATCTCCGTATAATGCTATGTTTTCGTTAGAATCCCAAATGAAGTAATTTCGCAAATCGCAGAAAAAGTATTTTCATCGTAAATTTTGTAGTTTCGTTTGACGGCTCATTTATTTTTGGAATTTCAACTGACCGTTAGTATTTGTTGTTTTTGTTGTTTTTTCTTTCTATTTCTGTTTTTCAGGCTTTCGGAGTCTTTTCTGTTTCCAATTTTAAGAAGTAAATTTGTAATACACGCATACATATTATTTGTCAAAAGTGATAAATGCTGAAAGAAGCCATTTTGTAAAATGAAGTCATGTGGCAGTGTATGTGAAAATTTTGACAGCATAATGTTTTCATATTCGATTGGAATCAAAAAAGGAGTGGAACTGTCAGAAAATCCAATCGAAACAAACCTCTCACTTTTTCCTAACAATTTGCGAATGACCTTTGAATTAAGCAATCATCCTATTAACGCGAATGACAATCAGTGAGTTTCAAAAGGTTGTGAATTTTAAAATTTCATTCACGTGAGTAATTTGTTTGATTACCGACAGATCGAACTGCCATTTAATATAAACCAGCTAATCGCAGGCACTTCACTAGCTTATAACTGCAGTATTACAAATATAAACTGAGTTGATGCCAGTTGTTGTTTAATAAAATTGTAAGCGTAGTTGCCGCTCCAAAAATATTTGGTAAATATTTAAAATCACACCCTGTTTACACGGGAAACGTTATTTCCTAAGGCCATAGATAATGTTAATAAGTGCTAGAACAAAATTTCCCGTCGCAAAAGGTGGGATTATAACTATTAACTAAGTATTTTATACTAATGATTATTTTTGGAAATTAAAAGAATATTCTGAATATTTTGATTGAATTTAAAATTATATTGACTTCGATCTTACAGTTAAAAAAATGTGTTACTACACCTTACACCCGTAATAGTCATATCAATAACAGCCTTTAGATGTTGAACCAACAACCGTTTGTCTGCCTACCTAAACACAAGTCAAACAGGTGTACAATTTGACGTAAACTGTTTTATATCGATTTATTTCACTTTTATGGAAGAATGCAAGGAAATTAGTTCCCATCGATCGCTTTTGCATGTTGTTAATTAGGTACTCGGAACTGTTATACGCATGTGAGGTTCCCCATACCGCCTCCACTATTCCTACTCGCCATTGCCATGTACGGTTTCTGGAGATGTACCTCAGCCTCTTCAACTCTTCCCCAGTTGTGCTGATTTCTCTTCGACTGTTCTTCGCCAAGTACTTCTAGGTCGACCCACTCCTCTGCCTCAGTACGTGGGGGAGTTAGTTTTATTGTATCGGTTGACTTGTAATGCAGTCTTGGCCTTTTCAAAGCGAATTTGCAATCCACTTACGTTTTCTTACTATAGAGTCGATGGTTTCCTGACCTGTCTTCGTATAAAGTCCATCATTGGACATACGGTTACGCCAGAAAATGGAGATGGAGATCAATTCTGTAAACGCAAAGTTAAAAAATTGAGTCGTACAAATTTTGGAACTGTTAAATAGTATCTTTATTTTGTGTGAAGTTAAACTCATATTTTCTGCTGCAAATAACTAAAATTCACAATTCAAATTGTATTGAAAGTTTATTAGTCGCTTAAAAAATGCAAGCTCATTTTTCGAAATAACAACCAAAATTTTTTTTAATAAGAAATCATTCTTCAAAATTATTCAATTTGAAGGCGAGAAAAGCTGCAAGACGATTTTTGTCATTACTTTGGCTACAGCAGGCAGCACCCAAATCCCTCTCCAGTTTTCGAATTGCGTAAGGTCTCTAATGTTGATTCTACCTAAGATAATAATATTTTAGTTAAATATTGGAATAAAATGAGAAAATTAGTCTTTTTGCGAATTTCACCCGAACAGTATCCCACCCGAAAAAAATTGACATTTCATTTTGGACCTATCGTGAGTACCACCAAAAAAAAAAATCAAATTCCCCTTATTGTGTGTACTCATTTCGGGTAAATATACCTAATTAAAAATTTAAATTTTGACTTATTTTTTGAGGACGAAATAACAACCAGTACTGGTGTCATTCGGACATTTTTCTTTTAATAACTTTTAAAATTTGGGTGAACAAAAATTTTTTGGGTGAAATATTTTCCGAACAAATGAACAACTCACAATAAGGCTGAATATCTTCCCATATAATATCCTTTTAACAAATTTGTTTGTTATCTCCAAGTAGATTGCATATCAGCTCCGTTATTCAGGGTCATAATTGGACACTGCTTTACAGGCAACCACGCAAAGTGGCTTCTCAATTTTTGAAGAAACTATTTAAATGAGGAAGAGGTAGGATCTATTCCTAATTTTCTATACACATGTCATGTTCGATCTCATAGACGAAGACTTCATCTTGAAGTTTTATACTTCCCAAATTACCTATAAACATAGAAATAGACAGTCAGTCAGTTTATTAGAACCTCCAAGTAGTTGAACTCGTAGAGAAAAAGATCCCTTAATATATTCGTGTATGGTATCACAATAGACCAGCTGATGATGATAATCTAAGGGCTTAATACGAGTTTTCCCTTACATGTGTTTTCAGCCAATTTTAATCCTACCTTAATTCCAAGTTAACTCACCTAATTTTATGAATTAACTCAAAGGGACTTAACTGAACAGATTTTTACTACAGATGCGTGTTAAAAATCTATTGAAATCTTTAAGAGCGATTTGCGTTCTGTTGCCATCTCGATAGTGAAAGAGTGATAAGCGTGATCTAATTTTTTCCATAGTGTAGAATTCAGTAGATTTTGATAATTGAAAGATCAAGTTAATCTTCCACTGAAAAAATATTTCTAAGTTTAATCAGGGTTAATTTATTTTCAAAATTAGTTAGTCAACTTATAGTTAAATTAATACTGAAAAACTGTCTCTAATGCCGTTTTCCACTGAGCATTCAGAAGCCTCCGGAAGTCCTCCAATACATGGAAAAAGCTTCAGAATTGAGTTGAAATAACAGTAATGTTCCATTGAATTCAGAAAGAGATTCTTCATGAGTGAAACAAATAGAAAACGACATAAATATGTCAGTACTTAAGGCTGACATCCACTTCAACCTTACCTAACCAATATCCTTTTAAAATCAATCAGTCTTCTAAGCTCACTACCGTTACACAACTACACGAAATCCTTTAACTACTGCACTTTGTATTTTTTTTTTAATTGATTTTTCTGCTTCATTTAAAAGACATCACGTTCTAGAGATTATTCAAGTGAGAATACTGTTTGAATAATTTATAAATTCATATACAAATCAAAGTTACACCCGTCAAAATAAAAAATACATATTTTCTCTTTTATTAGCCATAACTAACTTACATAATGTTTGCTTAGTAATATTTTTACAAAGAATTTTCAATACAAAAAAATTCCTGGAAGAAAATTTAAAAAAGAAGTCAACAAATTTGGTACATTCAACTAACTCGAATGACAAGCCACATCGAAGAACTAAAATTCCAAATGAAATGAATACCATTACTTTATATATTTATTTTTTTGTTTGTTTTATCTCAGTGACAATCTTTTAGCTATCGCTTTTTATTTCACATTCATGGTTCAACTGCCCCTATCTAAAGTGTTTTTTTTTTATTGTGTCAACCAGACAGCTTGAATTCTCATTACTATTTCAAAACAGAAGAGCTACAGTTTTTGCTTCTTCTTTTTATATACACTGAGGGAAAAACTCAAATGTTTTTTCTAATTCGAAATCAACACTAATAGTTGGTGGGGCTCAGTGGGATTTAAGCTTATAGTGAAACCGAAACTCATATCGAAGATTTTGTATTTAAATAAAATGAAAATATGCTCAGAGTAAGTGCTTCCTTTAAAAAGCTGAGCAAATGCTCTTGAAAATGGAAGTTTTTGATTCTTTAAAGCTTGTGATGGCAAGTAATCCTTAACCTTGATTTGATCTAGCAAATTTTCTTGGGAAGTTGCAAAAATTAAGTTGAAAGAATAACATTGCTTATTAAAAACTTCGAACAGTGTTTAGACAAAAAACTTTTTTCCTAAGTGTAGGCATAAGGCAGAACGATTAATTCCTATTGCACCATATCAAGTGTAACACGTATAACGTCTATCAATTGAAGCCTCTCTGACTCGAGTCATTATTTCATTAATAAATGCAATGAATGAGTAAGCACAGCTGGACAACACAGCTATCTATAGCTCGTTCGGCTTAGCGAGTGCAGCGCACAGCAAAGTAACAGAAGTCTTGAGAGGGTTATAGGAGCATATAGGACTGTGTGCATTTTGTACATCATATGGAGATATTAAATGCGTCGGCGCCTCTGGCTTTCGTGTGAAGTGTTTTCGTGATATGGATACATGTGAGTGCGACCGACCATCATCGTAAATGGAATTTTAATTGAAAAATTTAAAGCGAAACAAAGAAAACGAACGCGCGTCACTAAAAATAGTCCAATAAATTGCATGTACATAAATAAATGTCCGCAGATATACACAAAGTGATTTTGACTATATTATATGGATGGAAGGCTGAGCTGGAGCACGCAAAAAATAAAGAGAAACAAATGCAAAATTTAACAACAAAATATTCAAATACAAATTTCTTGGAATTAATTGTAAACGCCCGAAACCGCGCACAACGCATATAGATGCATACTTAACTTACATAGCCGCACTGTGACGCTTGATCGATTGATTTGCATAATTGAAAAAACCTGTTGACATAAATTAATTTTAATATTATTGACTTTCGAGAATGTGATGCTATCTGTTAAATATCATTCACAATAACCTTCTTTTCGACATTTTTTGTTCGCTATAATGCTTTTGAAGTTGTTTCTCATTAAAAAATATATTATGCATAGCACACGACTTATTATTTTCCATTCTTAATACAAAGTATGTAGAAAGGAAGTTGCATTCATATTCTTGTCAAGGTATAGGCGATAACGTTTATAGTTGAAACGGCAATTTGCCATTATGTCTTACTACTTCCTTACTTACTTGAAACTTGAAAGGCTCCCGACATCCTTTCGCATCTAAGGTAAAGGTGCGTTCAAACAAAAGAATTTCGGGAAATATCAAAATTGCTTAGAGTTGGTTTCCTCGTGTGAAAGGGGGCTAAGGACTCTTATTCGAAGACTCTCGTGTAGGGTCACCAGATTAAAAATGACGAAAAGGAAGACATCATGAGTTTTTTATGTGGGACAAGTATACAAAAACGGGGACAAAACATGTTTTTAAAAAAATATAACACCAGAGTTTGTTTTCTAATCGAAAACAGTCAAAGGACGGATTGCAGCACAAGTCAGATGAACGAAAACTTTAGCACCTGAAGTGAGATGTAGTTCATTGAGCGAATGCGTTCAGCTTTGAAACAATTTTGAACTGCAAATGGATGCATTCACAGAGAATCATTTTAAAAATATTTAATTAAAATATTTTTAAAGTTTTTAATTGAATGTTTACTCTTTTTGAGTTTTTATTTCATAAAGGGAACATACGCTTGGATAGGGGGGACAAACAGCATTTGGAAAAGGGGGAATGACCCCCCTGGAAAATTGTTGTCCATTCGCTCAATGTGTCCCAGCCAATGAAGTCGATGCGTTTTTACTTTTTGGATTAATCTGCTCTACATCCACATCTTAGGTACAGCTGTTAGTTCACTGTTGAATTTTCTTTTTCGGTCGTCCTCCTCGCATACAGGACCAAATTTCGAAAAAGCCCAGTATCAGGTCTCCCTTTCTTCTTATCTTTCATACACTGGAGTGAACAGCAGGACTGCCAGAATGAGGGTGTTGAAAGGCTGTAAATAAATTTGACGGAAGCACCTAGCAACTAAGTTTCTATCTCCCGGGTGGCCTGCCACACCTAACGGAGCCAACTTAAGCGTTGGCTCCTCGAGTAAGGGAAAATTACTATTGTGAATGTTCATGAAGAACCAACACAACGACCATGCACCACCAGAGGAAGTGTGTTTAATGTCAACTTTTAATTTTTGTTTGCCCTGCAGAGGCAAACCCACCTTGGTTAGGATATTTTCTATTACTAACTGTTTTGCAGGAAGCAGTAGGTACCTGTCCGCAGAAGGATAATGTTCGCTTTGCGTTGCTGCCGGTCGAAATCTAGTCCGGTGCAAATTCTGAGCATTTTCGTTTTGAACACTTGAAGTTCCTTAATGACTGTCTTGGATATTTGAGAACCAGATTGAGAAGCAATAGCTTATGACTGGCTGCAGGAGTTGCTTGTGCATCGATATTTTCCTTGTTGACTTGAGTCTGGTTCTTCTTCTCATCAGACGGTGTAGAATGTAGACGGTGGAAGGCCTATTTGGCTCTTTTGAGCACACTTCTGTTGGGATTGAACCTTAGCAGCTCATTAAAGTTGACTACTATTGATACTTCACGTTTGGCAGCTTTAATGGATCCATTTGAGAGTTTGATAACAATTTTTCCGCACTTTACTCCAAGGCGACTACTTCTGTCCGTTGAGAGTCTCCTAAAGTAGACAATTTCGATTTAGCAGTGATGCCCCATTTCATGTAGAATTCAAAGAATCTGTTGCTGTCGGCCTCTAATTTTAAGACCGCAAGTAACGGCTACGTTGCGATTATGTGGCGTAGGAAAGCGGGTCATCAGCCTTTAGATGGTCTCGCATCCAGTTTAGGCCCGATGGTCAGATGTCATCAGGTTGTGGAAGATGGGACCAAGAACCTTTAGCACCATATGCAGGGTCGATGGTTTTTTTTTCTCGTAAGCCGAACTGAATTTCAGAGACGATACCTCTCTGATAATATTGCAATACTAAGACCACTCATTGTTGGCGTCTTTGGTAAGAGAATACAAAGCGGAGAGCTTCTCGCTCGAGTGCTCTTACTCCAAGTAGGTATGCTTGAGCGTCTTATGTCGATTTACTTCTTTTGAGTACTTCGCAGTCTTTTTTCGTTTGCAGGTCGAGTCCGAATACACGAAACTGAACCCCGGTTGTGTCTACTTGACTGTAAAATAGGCACAAGTTGTGGCACTGGTCATCAGATTACCATCAATGCTTTGCCGATTTCTACGACACCCAACCATAACCAAAAACTTTTTTCACTTAATCCAACCTTTTGAAAAGTTTGGAACATATGTACATAAATTATTAACTTAATAAGTAATAATATTTATATGTAAATGCACTCTGTTTAATCGTAATCTAAAATATGATAAGCTTAATGTATTCATTTTTGTTCATAAAAACAAACAAAAAAATGTACAAAATTATGTCTTTTTAATTATTAAATTAATATTTGAAATCAAGTTGTGTACATATCCAAAACTTACCTATAACAACGATAACTTTCATGTTTTTAAATTATCTCATTAAATTCAAAGAAATCGATACCGGTTCAAGCAATTTAAGCATCTTTTACTCTCAAAAACAATAATCTGGTCGTAAAAAAAAACTTTAAAAAAATCATAAAACACCTGATTAGTAGTATTTGACAACGTTAATGAGCTATTATTATGTATAAGTAACCTGTAACCTGATATTTGATTAACACAAAAAAAAGAATTCGAAGCATTTCAGTAAAAGAATAACATACGAAATTTGTGTTTTTTGTTTGTCAATGCCTCGCCGCGCCCTAAATAAATTATATTATCTTTAGATTTTGTTAGTTTCTTTTGGAATCGTGTCATGTAGCAAAATAAGTATGACGACAATGGATGATGCGTATATTTGCATAAAATATAAATTGCATTAATTTAATGAATTTTATTTTGAAAAGCCGCTATAAACTGAAAATCTCAGTCATTTATATACAAAATAAACGAATATTTTAATTTTGAATTAAAACGTCAAATACTTCCAATTGGTGGAACTACACTTTTAGCTGCTATCACTTAAAGTGCGCGTGTGCGTGTCCTTTTGAGCGAAAAAATGTTGCGAGCAACCATCTAGCAGCTCTCGAGAATAAACTAGCAAGTGAACACAGTTTTAAAAGTAGCTCTCTGAGAGTAGACCATTTAAGGTATGTGACCATTTGAGAGTTCTTTCACTACAAACTCTCAAGACTGACTCTTGGATAGCTGTCTACACCTCAGTGAACTAATTTCATGATTGTTTCCAGTTTTGTGTTTTACTCTCGAGACCTGTTTAAGAATTGCTCACAGTCTTCTTACTCTCAAACTAAAAAGCACCTTTAGTCTCGTCATTTGAAGTTTTTGAGAGCTATGATAGGTTTCCACTTGTCTTTGAATTTACACCATTTGATTGATCACGATTTGAACTCTAAATGAGAGTTCATTTTCACTTGTGTCTTTAATTGACACAATATCATTCGTCTAGAAATTTTATCAAAGGCCTTTGTCAGTTCATTGACAGCAATTTCCATTTGCTTGAACTGACACTCTTTGTCAATGAGCAAATTTTCACAGCTGTCAATCAACTTTAATAAAATGTGTGTATCGACTGTGTGGATAATAAGTGCGAAGAATTATTGCTTATGTCTATGTTTATAGAATTTATAGTTTGAGTTCCAAGTATTTAATAATATTTGTTCCTATTGTATCAACGGTTTTGATTCATTTTCATTGTTCACCACAGAGTTGACTTTCTGACTCTTTTTATTTTTTCTGTCGTCAGGAACCTGATAATCTTCTGAAATTCATGAAGATCTTATTTTTTCTTCACTTTTGATAATAAAATCGGCCAAACTTTTCAAAACCGTATTCAAACTGAATAATTTAATAAGCTGTCAAATCAGTGTTAAAACACGTTCCCAAAAAATGTCTTTTTTTAGTCAAAGACAAAGTGACATTCAGCAACTTAAACCTGTCTTTCATTGACAAACAAGTTTATGTCAGTTCAAAAACAATCAATTTTTGAATATTTCTACTTGTCGTTTAGTGAAATGACGCAAAAAATGTGTCCTTTGTCATTTGGTAAATGAAAAGTGGAAACCAAGCGTTACTCGCAAGTGATGAAAACATATTTACCCTGTTCCCTAAATTTTTTTTAACAGTTTCAGACCGCCAGATTTAGTGCGGACCAATACAAAATTTCACTTGTGGAACGGGTTTGCACAAAATCTGAAGGTTTCAAACTGTTTGAAACTCGTTGTGCAACACCCTATTATTATCACTACAAAGCTACTCAGAAGAAATGCAAGATAGAAACATAAAAAGCCAAACGCAGCTTGTGGAGAAACTTCTGCTGTCAAGTTGAGAGAAAAATACTTGCTATGGGACCTATTGTTCTGGGTTCTCTTAGGAACACAATGAACATTCGACAAAATTGTGTAACAAAACACTGAAACTCCACAATTAGCGAACAAATAGAGAATGCGTTATTATTAGTGGACTAAAACCTGCGGTCTAGCGATTGACCCACAAAAAACCGAACTAGTGCTTTTTACGAGCAAAAGGAAATTCCCGACTTTTTAGATTTCCCTCATTGAAGGGAACCAACTCAAAATCTTCGTTGAAGCGAAATATCTTGGTGTAATCTTGGACAGTAAAATGTGCTGGAGCCTAAAAATTAAAGTAAGAACGAATAAAGCCACGTTTGCATTCTACTCCTGCAACAGGATATGAGGTAAAACATGGGGGTCAAGCCCAAAAATTATCAAGTGGATGTACACGTCTATAGTAGATAGACCTATACTGACTTACGGTAACGTGGTCTGGTGGGATGCAGTGGACAAAGTTACCAACCTAAAAATTATGACAAAGGTCCAAGAATGGCATGTATTGGTATCACTGGAACAATGAGGTCCACCCCCAAAGTTCTATTTGTACAAAAACTTTCATTCGAATAGTTTTCTTTCACGCCGTCATTTGGGAATAAATACACAAAATGAAAACGTGAATACGAACAAACAATGCCAAATTCGATCATACCTCTTTCTCTGTCAAATCCGTAAAGAAAAAAAGGTTTCTATCTCATGCGTTTCTCAGTTCTCTTCTAAAGCACAAGAGAGGATCGTGCAGTTTTCTGAAGAAATGGTAAGGTGGTTGGAGCATCGATAATATAGTTTTCATTCACAGAACCAAAATCGCTTATAGTGCCTCTACCCTATCTCACAAAGTATTAATACATGTCAGAATAAAGTGGGAAAGAATTTCATATGAATGCCAAATTTGTGGCCAGAATATGATTTTCATATTTTACTTCCACACTTGTATCCAAACAAATTAGTTTCACCATAACCTGAAACCCCCAAGCGGGATAGAAAGTGTGATGGTTTTAGAACCGTTCCTAAATATTTTCATGTATTAACATATGTCAAATCGTGTCGGATGCGCTGTCAAGTTGTGTGTGATGAAATTTCATATTTTGCTTCCACACTATTATACATGATTTTCTTCACACTTTTTGGCATTTGTTAATACGCAATGGGATAGTGTGGAATAGCTATTATTTGTACGAGTACCAAATTAATCGAAAAAGTGAAAGCAATGCTCGGCTGCGAATATGAAAACTTTTTATTCAATTCACTTTTTCAGAGAGACCCTAATTAGGCCTCCTGGTTTTGATGCAGGGTTCTTTTCAGAAATCCTTCGACTAGCAAGCTCATTTAGACTTCCCGATTACAGCTGCAGGTCCTCCAAACTGAGGTCCGGGCAATGACGAAAGAGGGTAGACAAGTCTCAATGATGGCAATACCACAAGCCTATCAACTTTTTCATTGATGGCCAAACAACAATAAAAGCCATTTCTGCCATTGAAATCAAATTGAAGCTTGTAAGTTGTAACTTGCTGTCGCGAACGCAAAGAGCTGTTGGGTTCCTGGTCACAGTGATTTCCCAGCAAATGAAAGCGCCTACGAGCTGGCAAGAATAGGATCAATACTTGATCTTAATCAGGCAGAAACAGCAGTTTAGGTTAGTGAAGTGTCAACTCGGTTAATAAAACCGAGTTAAACCTGGTTTAAGTTTTTCTCAAACCGAGTTGGATCGATCATGCGCCGAAAGACAAATTTGGTAGTTCTGTTTGTTTGAAAACGAGAAATGAAAAGTTTCTATTCGGTTTCAGTGTGTATCCATAACCATTCGGTTAGGCATCGAATCATTCTGTTTTTCCTTCAATTGTCAAGAAGCCATCAGCTGCCAGAATGAATTGAAGGACGGCTACGATGTTGATGGATTAAAAAACCTCAAACTAAATTTATTTAAAAAATGTTCACAGATTTTTACTGCTTAGGGCAAAATATACGATTTCTGTAACAATTTTTTTGTCTTTCATCTGTCAAACTATAAACTGTCGAATTCCATTGATGGATGGCAGACAGACTTTGTACTGCTCTGAAAAAACAAAACAAGAATTGAAGGCGATTGAGTAACATCCGGAATGAAATAAACACTTCCTGTCAAAAAATAGTTCTTCCTTCATCTGTCAAGCCATCAACTGTCAGAATTACTATTCTTTAACTTCCAGGAACATCATTTGTCTCAAAAATTCAGCTATGGGTACTGAGAATGAAGAACACTTACCTACAAATTGTAGTGTAAAATAGTGTTCTTCTCTCTTCATCCGCCGCCATTAGCGGCTAGCAGTACAAGAAGCATCTAAATATTTCTATGAAGTCCCGCATACTGAAATGAAGGGGATGATTGAGTTGTATTGCGAAAATTCTCAAAGCTCAAGTAAATGGCTCAATATTCAAAGGTGAACTAATTTTTCTGTCGAAATTTAAATTTCAAAAATTAATCACAAACAATTGTTGTCACCTCCAGACAGAATTAAATAGACACAAAATGTGAAAAAGTCAAGATCTGTATTAAAAAAAAAATCTGCTAAAAATTTCATCGAATAAGTTAGTTGGAAAAAATCAATGTCAAGTCAAATGCAACTTATTGCCAGCATTCGTCATTTCATCTTCTCAGGTAGCGCAAGTCTCATACGATTTCAATATTCCGATGCTTAAATACCTCTTACCGTAGATATTACCCGAAGGTAACACCTGATATGGATTTTCCCCTTCCAACCATAATATTTGTTAAGTACCACACAGCAAAATAAAAAGAACTTACTTCTACTTGAAACATAATTTTCAAGTGCTTGAAAACAAAGCCTTCAAAGTGTATCTTTTCGCCACTAAGCACAACTTGCTGAAAACGATTTGTTTATGTGTATCGTATGCCACGTATTTGAAAACTAAACATTTCATTAAGTGGCGATAGTCTGAATTCACACATTCACACGTAGTTTGAAAAAAAAAAAAATAATCTCAAGTGTTCCACTCAAGTGGAGTTTCGGCTTTTAAAAGGGGAAAGTTAAAATTAAATTCAATTCCAGAATATCTGAGGTTTTTTTTTCTTTTTTTTTTTTATTCCTCCTCTTTATCTCTCTAAACCAAATTCTTTTGCCCTGAATTATCGTTTCGAACTTTTTCTCGCTTAAATGTTTTATTTTTATGTTTTTGTTTATGTTTTTGTGTGTTTTAAATCGTTTTTCATTTAAGAAAAATAATTAATTAATTGGTTGAGGTAAATAGAGAGAAAACAAAGCTGAGAGTTTTTTTTTATTTTCTCCGCAGTTAAGGAAAGTTATGCATTTTGTAATTAAATCTCTAAACAATGCATTTGAGTTAAATATAGTAAAAAACAATATAGTACTATAAATAGTATCCTATATTTACCCACCTAGATAGAACAATAGATTTTCCTCGTTGAAAAACCACTTTGTATTACTTCTTCTCGCAGCACAAGAATGCAATCCGAGATTAGAAAATTATAATTGATTCAAAGGACTGACAGGAAGGAAAATAAGATCGTGCGTGGAAAAATCTTAAAAATAAAGGAAACAAGGAGCATATCTCCCAGGCTTCCAGCTCGAGGATATAAGATAGTTTTTCACCCGTTATTTAGAAAACAAGCAAGAAACTCGCTGATGGTTTCAAGGCAGGAACGCAGGCTCTTCGATACAGGAAAGGGAAGCTAGTTTATCGAAGCTCAGAGAAAAGTAGATGTACCTATTTAAACAGGATTTCCAAATGCTTCTAAAAGGGTATCATGTAGAGCGTTTAATAGGAAAAAAAGAGAACCACTCTTTCAGTCAATGCCCAGTTCTATCGTTTAGAGCCAAATATAGTGATACCCAAAATCGTAAGTCCCGAGAAATGAATCCATCAGCTGTGTGATATTAAAACTGCATAGCCCTAACATACATTCACTTCTAATCTTAAGACCTTATTTTGGAGGTAACGGTACGATTCCCCGCAAACCAAAATCTCGAATAACGAAATCTTGCATTTTCTTTAAACATCTCGAATAATAAATCTCACTAATTAAAAATCTTGTTTTTCATAATCTCGCAATGACAATCTCGCATTAACATTTCGCACCGAAACATCTTAAAAATATCAATTCTCGTTAATTTTAAACTCGTAATTAAAAATCTCGCAAATCAAAATTTCGTAAATTCATATCTCCTAACCTGATTCTGGAAGATTCAACCATTCGAAATCAAATTATTCAGCCTTGTTATGAGTATAACATAAGAAAAATATTTCGCCCGAAAAAATTTTGTTCTCCCGGAATTTTCCAAGCTTTAATGAGTTCCACCTGAACTTCTCTTGGCCTAAAATAAGACTCCTCTTATTTTTCTCTCGTTTTCTGACAAAAAATAAGTTATAATTTAAGCTCTTAATTACAAATAATTACGAAATTAGTTCTCACAAAATATGAGAATTTTCGTTTTTCGGGTGAAACTCACAATAGGCCAAAAGTGAAATGTCAATTTTTTTCGCGTGGAATGTTGTTCACGTGAAAACTACAATAAGGGTGGTTTGTTATGACGAGGCATCAAGTCGATTGTTTTCGGTATAGTTTTGCGTAAAATAACAACGGTGGTTGATATTAAACACGCCAAGTTACCAAGCACTCAATTTAGACTATGCTCGGGGCAACATTCATTGATGTGTTTCTCATACTGGATTTGCATTTAAAGTACACGCTGGTTATAGGGAGAGTCTCCCACGCCCACCCTATAAGTTGTTTTATGGTGATAGCGGTGGCTTCGCTAGTTTGTAGACCTGTAAGCACGGTTTCGGTTGTATAAAAATCGTTGGTCTCAAATCGTTGGTTTCAAAGTCAAAATAATTTTGACAAACGCTTTTGTTAGTTCATTGATAGCTATGTATTTCATTCATTTTTGAACTCACACTGTTCTTTGTCAATGAGCATATTTTTTCCGCCGTCAGTCATCTGTCAGTGAAATATGTGTTTAGTTGCGAAGAATTATTATTTCTGTCTATTTTTATAGAATTTATTGTTTGTATCAGCGAATTTGGTTTATTTCCATTGTTCGCTTCAGAGTTCACTTTCTGACACTTTGTGTTTTTTTATTGACAGTAATATTACCATTCTCTGAAACGAATAGAGAAATGCTTGTGTTTTGAGCACTCATTTTTCTTTTTTTTCCCTTCACTTTTTACTATCAGCCGAATTATCAAAATGTCATTCAAATATCACTGGATCAGCTGTCAAATTAGTGTCTTTCATTAGGTTTGTTCGTTGAAGTTTATCCAGGTTTTCTTGACAACCCCAAGAATTGTCAGCAAAACCTGGGTTCTTCCGTTGTTAAAAAAAAAACCAAACAGCTTTCAATTGTGTTGTTAAGATAAGCAAGAAACAATATTTGATTTAAAAATAAAAAAAAAGAAACCACAGCTTACATTTTCATTTCTATTTGTTATTATTTAAGTAAATGTGTGTATTACTTGAATTTCCATTTCTAAAACAAAAGAATAACCTCCAGCACGTGAATCCACAATCCTGCCACATTGACATTTTATTCTTAACCTCAGCTCGCACCAGCCTAGTTCTACTTCAGGGCGAGTACAGGGCGAGCTCAGGGCGAGTTCAGGGCGACCCCAGGTTTCAAAAAACACAGAATTTCAGGTTTTTCAAAAAACGCTTTGGCGCGACCTCAGGGGACTGCAGGCCTCAAAGAACAAACCTATTGACAAGAAAGACAAAAATGTTTACATTTCTCTCTCTCGCTCTTTTTCGTTTAAAATTGTATTAAAAGTCTAAAAACTTATATCTTCAATTACAAGCCACGCCTTGAATCAGAACAAAATCTTCGTTCAACCAAGTCATGCATAAGTTCTGATAGGTATATTATCTAAAGTTAATAATAATTGTATTAATGTTATAATCTAACAAGTGTGTTTCTTTTTTTCTTTTCAGGTAAGTTACAAGCGCAATCGAAACTAAAGTTAACTTGCAAAAAGGTAGTATAAATAAGTTTTAGTTAAATTATATTATTAAAATAAATATTTACAAACATGCAAAATATGCAGATATTTTGTATAATGAGGTTTTCTGTAGAAAATATAATTTAAAAATGTAAGTTTTATGTTTTTAAATCGATCGATTCCTCTTAACCAGACCTGTAAACTTTCAAATACAAGTACCAATCAAGAACCCAGTACCTTTTACATGTACTTGTCCTTGTACATGTACTTGTACAATGTACATTCATTTGTCCTTGTACTTATTCTTGTACTTGTACTTATTCTTGTACTTGTACTTATTCTTGTACTTGTACTTATTCTTGTACTTGTACTTATTCTTGTACTTGTACTTATTCTTGTACTTATACTTATTCTTGTACTTGTTCTTGTACTTGTACTTGTATTTGTACTTGTAAAAAAACAAGTAAAATCTACTTGGTGCTTGAAAAACACCAAGTACAAGTACTTTGTTGCGAGTATACATCTACTTGGTACTGGAATACTTCGCAGTACATTTTCAAGTACTAAAAGTCAATTTCAAGTATTTTTTATGTACAAGTCCATTTCAGGTATTTTTCAAGTACAAGTTCATTTCAAGTACTTTTGAGGTATACCTATTTCAATTTCAAGTAAAATTCGTTGAGTAGCAGGGTCGAGCTATCGAATGACTATTTCAACTCAAAAGCACAGTTCACAATGACTGATGGCTTCTCATTGTCTTGGCGTCATCTCGCTAAAGTCTTGCCATGGTCATCAACGGCGCGTGGATAGTTCCTTGAATTTGAGACTAATGCTCTGACTTTTCTGCTGACGTTGATGATTGCGAAGAACTGTGGTTAACCGTTGTCCGTTCTTGTAATCTTTAAACACAAAACCAGATAAGCTTCTTGCTCGGCGCATCAATTACTCTTCGATCATACAAGAAAATTCAAATTTAAAAATGAAACTCTTTAAATATTGCTCGACTAGGAAACCGCTTTGCGCTACCGACCACATTCAGGTTTTCGGTTAGAAAATGCGCAATGCTCAGTTCGTTTAGTTTAATTTTTCCCCTCGCACTAACCTACCACTTTAAATCTACGAGAAAAACCATATTTAATGCACGATTTTATCAAATAGGCTTTATGACAAGAAGTGTCGATATGGTGGCAAAAGAATATCAGTGATTATAATCCAACTGTTCGATGATCTTCTCTAAGACTAAGAAAACCAATCTTAAAAATATTTCGTTCAAAAGTTCAGTGAAACAATATTTATTTGACAGTTGATGGTATTCGGAATCAAGAAATCTCTTTAAAGTTGAACTGTTTGATAGATTGCATTTTTTTTTTTCATTCTTTCAAAAGAACAACTAATCTCAATTTTAATCAAAACCGAAAGCATTAAATATTTTTCTGATTTTTGTTGTTGTTTTGTAATAAAGTATTCTGTAGTCACTTTGTAAGAAAATGATTGCTTCAAAAGCCTTTCATCGTATTCTATTCATGGCTCAGTGTATTATGTAGTATGTATTGATGTTGATGTTGAATGACATACTCTTACTCCTACCTACCTACCTATCTACCTACCGCACATTTGTTTTTGCAAAATCATCATGTAACCAGGACAATGACTTAAGTGAATGCTGCTGCTGCCTCTACTTTTTGATTGAAGTTTTCTAGTTAAAAATGCATTTAGCAAAATGTATGAGAATAGAAAGAAACCTTCCTTTGCACTATGATGTGCAGACAATTTTAATCTATTCATTTCTTTCTAATAACAGTGGGGTTTTTGAAAAGTTTATCTTTGGCTTGGTAGTGAAATGTCACAACCGTGAAATGCGCTATTGATCTACATACAATATTTTTTAGGAGTTAAACTGTGTTGTGCCAAAATCCATTAGGGGTACCTAGTATTTCAAAAGCATTTTAAGAGGAAAATGCTTAATGGTTATAATTGAGTTTGATCCCTTACTTTGAATATCTGTCTAAAGTTCAGTTAGTTTATACTTTTATAAATGAACTTTGACAGAAATATGGAATTAAATTGACACAAATAAATAGGAATTACCAAAACCTTTAAACCTTTTCTATATTAAATATGCGTATGTTGCAGGTTTGATCGACTATAAATAACTCGAACAGTTTTTTCATCCTCCAATTTTCAATAAGCCTCTTTCAGCCAACGCGTTCCCTAGCTATAGCTCGTTCTAGTTTTGCACCTGTCCGTGTCCAACACCTCAGTAGTTGCATTTTTCTTTGGCAAGGTTGGAGTCGCTCCATTTTCCAGTGAATTTAAACGGTAGCAAAAATCAAGCCTCTTAAAATAGCCTTTAGTGTTCTCATCTACTTTAGAAAAGGTCCAAGCAACTGTACTGTACACTGTACAGTAGGCCCTTAAAAGTGTGTTTAATAAAGGAAACTTTAGTTTTTCAAAAAAATCCTTTGCTACTAAAATCCCTTCTTAGTCGAATAGAGTAGCGATCAAACTTTGTTCTTTCTATTATGTCAATATCGTCAGCATAAATGCCGGTAATGGGATGGACTTGTAAAAGATTGTGCCTCTGTTGTTGATAAGAGAATTTTACAAAATTCTTGCAAGAACAATTTTAAAGAAGTCGGACGACAGCTCACCACCTCGTCTTAAAATCTTTTCGATATCAAAGATATCGGTGAAGTATTAATAGAGTGGCTGGCTTTCTCCATCGTCATCGTGCACCATGCCAAACATTGCTCTCTACATATATATGTGTCGTCTCTATAAACCCTAGTATACGCAGTCTTGAAATTCCTGAAAAGGTAGTCACTGACAATTTGAAGTTCCTGGACTTTTTTAAAAATATTTTCCGCAAGGTGAACATTTGCTCGATAGTTATCTTTCCTAAAAGCACAGGCTTCAAGCATTCGCATAAAATCACAGAAAACATATTGGAACTTGTAAGCCAAAGGACGGACTTGCGAATTTCTGTCATCGCAGTTTAGAAGCTGTTTTGAGACGTCTGTTAAGCTACCAGGGCAACTTTCATCCACGCAAATAAGACCTTGATAGGAATTTGCAGGGAATAGAAATGCAAAACAAAAATGCAAAAAACTGCTAATTCTTATCAAGGTCCCATTTGCGTGTGTAAACCTTCACCCTCTGCTAACTTTGGTTGGTGGGTGAAAAAAAGGAAGCGTCACATTTAGGTTACGATGAATAAAAACAAATAAATACTCGCTCTCGCTCGCACTTATTTCGCAATTTTCTTTTATTGTTTTTTTTTAGACTGTGCCACAATTGTTTAATAACTAATACCTGAATAAAAAAACCTTTCAAACGATAACTAATTTATATACCTTCGGCTTTTGTAGACCGAATTGTGGTACAATTTGTAAATTGTACCATAAATTTCTTGTTTGTTGTTTTAATACACGATTTGCTCTATTTTTTGCCACTGAATAATCGCGTGACATAAAATCTGACGTGCGTTACTAGCATTAAGCCATGTTTATGAGACTGATGCCTGGTTTAGTTGGTGCAAATCAAAGGGTATCCTTAAAAACCGTTAACAGTTATAAGACCCTAATCTTAGACCTTAGATTTATCTTTCTGATCGTTGAGAATACCACAATCTTGTTCCTGGAAGTGGATTTTGACTAATCATCGCCAATTTTTGCATGTCCAAAGCAACGACTGCTACTCACCTGATCGACTTTGCAAACTTTGGTTAGGGTTTTGAAACCTTGAGACCTTTTATTTTATCTTTTGAAAAACCTTCCTTACTTCATTCTTGCTATGACATCTCTCTGTTTCTTTCACCATGCACTTTCCCTTTCCTTCTCAGAAGCTGGTGTTCTTATCGCCTCTTCCGTTCATTGAACTTGCGAGCTGTTCAAGTTCTTCTATATACAGTGCTCCCGCTTTTTTTGCCAACTGTATGTGCTTGCCAACACTCATGTGACTATGAGACCATGGAGCTTCGTATTACTACTGGTGTAAACCCCAGCACGTCAGAAGTATCATCTCTGATGATTTCTTGGTAATGTCAGTGGTTTTCAAAACTTGAACTTGCTGGCTGAGGACTTCTTAAGAGACTTGATCGTAATGGAAATTGGCAATCACTTGCGACTGCTGCTGTTTCGGCTTTAGTTGGGATATCTGTAGCAGTAGATTGGCTACAGTAAAGTAGTGCTTCGAGTTATTGTTGGCCTCTCAGAACGTTCAACATCCACGATATTAAATGACTTTTTTTGCGTCCATCGCGATGTGGTCAATAGTGGAAGGTTGATTGATCAGTAGATCTCCATGTTCCCTTATAAGTGTTGAGATATGAGAACTTGGTACGAGCCAAATCCATTATTAACCACGCTGCAAAGTCTATCAGCTTAAATCTGTTATCGAAGGTGGTGTCGTGCAGGTTGTACTTTTCGACTGTACTACCAAAGATGTCTTCTCTTCTGGCGTTAAAATCGCTTAAAAGTTATTTAAACACGTCTTTAGTGTAATCATATTTCCCTTCTGTAGGGACGTAGGCAGGGGTACATATGAAGCTTATGCTGGCATATTTAGAACTGTCTCCAACGATAAATACAGGCTAAAGTAGACGTTGTTTTTTTCTTTTGCCCGTCCTATCCCATTTATTCAATGAGCTGTGGAGCAGTTAAGCACCTCCACAAAACTCATTGGAATGTTTCCGCGTTCTATAAATTGTTGAAATTTTTACAATCTCTCGAGTGGTCTTTTGTAGACCTCATTTTCTAAATTTAACTCATATAAATTAAATAGCTTCAACTAGAAGAAATAATTTAAAAAATAAAAATATTTTTCAAGCAAAAATCTTTGCACATCACTGTACATAAATCCAACAAAAATAAATGAATACCTACTTAAGAATATGTTTCACCCTCCTGCGTCGATAAAGTAAACTCATTTCAGTTCCCTATGAGTGCAGTCTTCAATCAAAGTAAAATTTTAATAATTCGATTGAAATTAAATTTGAATGATGTGTGATGAAGTGTTCAACTTAAATAATTTATCATCGATAAATTGATGTTCCAGTTTGGATTGAATTTTAATTCTTTATAATGGTTTCTTTAAATAAAAAAATTAAATTACTGTCCTCATAATTCTTGAATTTAAATTTTACAAGAAATTAGAAGTCAAATAGTTGTTTATGTATGAAGGTATACTGCAGCTTTAAGAAAATTAAAACTAAATCAATAATTATATCTACTTACGTATAATAATAGAACAATCAGTCAGGGCGTTACTGATGTCACTTGTTGAAATTTTAATGAGGACCCCTCCTTGTCGGCAATATATAAAAACATTTAAAAATACGTCTTGGAATAGAATACAAATGAGTAAGCCGCAAAAAGCGTGCAGTTGATAAATTTGTGAATAAATTGATTTTTTATTTTATTTCTAGATAATTATTTTCAAATCGGATTATTTTGAAATTGGCTAACAACATTTGTGATAGTCACATTTTTGGTATAAATGACAGCAACTTTTGAAGGAATAGAATATTTGTTTTGCGTGAGATGATCACTAAACATATCATTAAAAATTTCGCACTTATCTCTTTTACCTCTTGAACTTGAATAGAACGTAGCTGTAGCTTAAAGAATTGCTGCTTGGCAAATAACGTCTACATTGCCTCTATTCGTGTTCTTCCCAAAACTGGCCAACTTATCCAGCTGCGTCTGCAACTCAGTCTGCAGCTGCGTCGTCTTGTGTTTATATCATTGAATTTGTATGTATTCAATATTTTGACAACTATTCCAGCTGCAGCTCCAGTTGCAGCTCCGTTTCAAATCTGTTCTGCAAGTAATCCAAAATTTCTGTCAATTATTTTTATGAACTTTGGACTCAAATTGGTTGAAGTTTTTTCAGATTTGCAAAGTAAACGAACAGACCTAATGTCTTAGCCTGCGCGTTGAAACCTAGCTGTCAAAAATTTGCAGTGCCGCCATATTTTGAGTGCGTTTAATGCAAATTTCAGATATCTGCAATTTTTTCAAGATGCGTTCAATTTATTCCAGGTTTAAAATACACACAAGCTTAAAACTCACACTGTTTCGTAGTCAACCATCAAAAAAACTTATGAGTTGGCCCGAATATAAAATAACGCATAAAACTTTACACAACTGGACAGTCCATATCACACAATTTCAAATGAATGAATTCCAAATCTATCAATGTAAAAAGAGGCACTGGGAGAAAATTATTTACACAACACGAATTTGGCAATCACTTATAATTGTATCAAACTTTAATTTTAATATGTGAAATGTGATGGATATGGTAATACTTTTTGAGATATTATGTTCAGGCAGACTTGAGTGGTTTCATTTTTGTCTTTTTTATCTCACTCCTATTTCTTGGCAAGAAAGGAACTTTTAAGAAATGTCTATTTTGCAAAACCATTTCACAACTTTGTGTCAGAAAATAGTTTTGAGGAAATGTGTAAAGAATTGGAAAAAGTTACAATTAACCAAACAATGCTAAATTTACGCGACTGGAAAACTGTCAGTATAATGACCAAAAGAGTGAATTCGTCAATTCTTTTGACAGTGTTGTTTAGTTATCATACTGCCAGTTTTTGAGTCGTGTAGATCTAGTTTATTTTGTATGCAAATATACATTAATGTGTAACGTTGACTATTGTATATATTAGTAAACCTTGTTACTTAAAATGATTTCTGTATCAAATCCTCTCTTGCCTGGAGCAATATTGTCCATTTTTTCGATGTGGCCGAGCCAATTAAGTCCACGTATTTTGATTTTTTGGATAGACTACATCCACATCATGATACAACTCACAGATTTCTCGATTGTGCCCTCCTCACACGCAGAAGCAAATATCCGTCGAAGAATTTTTCTTCCGTTAGAGCTCAGATTCATCTCTTCCTTTCCGCTTATTCCCGGCACGTTTTAAAGCATGGACTGGCAGCATACAAGTTTTTATAGAGCGCATACTTCGTCTTGCGTGTGAAGAGTTATGAACCCATTTTCTATGATAATTCTTCGTCTCATTTCGACTAAAGTGTCGTACACGAAGTTGTTGCTATCAAAGAGTGACGTTTTGTCCTAACCGGTTGCCAAATCTTTAATTGTTTGTGATAGCATGAATTTGGTCTGGTCCTCGTTTAGGTTAAGACCAACAAGTTCCCCCTGTTCTTCAATGGCCGTTGTGAAAGACTTTATACTGGCCTATTGAGAGCAGTCGATATTATCGGCATAGTCTTCTAGAAGTTGAACAGATTTGTTAAAAATTGTGCATTCAGTGTTTACGCCTGCCCTCCGAACTATTTGCTCCTGAATGAACTCGAAGAAATTACATGGTAGTGGACCTCTTAGCCTAAATCTTGTGCATTTTTGGAACATGTAGTTCATCATTGCGTCGCGTGTTTTCCAATGTCACGCGACACAACTGAATTAGTTTTCCCGGGATCACAATTTCATCCAACGCTATATAAAACTCCAGACAATGGCTGCTATCATATGCGGCTTTGATTTGAAGTTGATGAAGTATAGTGAACCTCGACTTGAAATTCGTTGGTCTTTTACATACTCGTAATTTGCCTGAGAGTGAATATTTGGATATTCGTCGAGCTGCCTGGCTGAAAGTCACACTGGTACGTGTTGATTATAGTGTTGCAGAAAGGCTTAAAACACTCACATAGTTCGTTGGATAAAATCTTGTATATGCGACGTTTATCAGGGTTATGGCTTAATAGTTCTTGCAGGAGAAGATCCCCTTTTTTGGATGGGATATATAGAGCTGATGGACGTGTCATCGGGCATGCTTCCTATCACCCAAACTTCAATACATCACTCCGTGCTTCAAGAGCTCCGCTAGTAAGCCATCAGATCCGGTGGCCATTTTGTTCTTCAGCTTCTTTATAGCTAAATCTATCTCTTCTAAACTAGGTGATGGTTCTGGGACTTCATTGACTGGAGTTGGGTCTGCTTGTCGTCTTATTCTGGCCTATGCTTCGGTGACTAGGTTACACAGTTTCGAAGAGCAGGTGTTCCGGTTTTAGAGCCAGCAACTATTTGCTTTGCGTTTTTATAAAACTTCCGGGTGTTGTTTCAGTCGAGAGACTCATCGATCTCCTTTAGCTGGGTGGCGCTGCGTACTCACTCTCTTTTCTACACAGGGTCTGTTTCTCTTCTCTTTTCCTTGCTCAATATTTCTCTCTTATTGTTCTTTTTTCCGCTGAGACATTAAACACTAAAAACCTCAGAAAAACAGTGTATGTTGACCTTAACTTAGTGAAAAAAATTAAACATAAAAATATTTTATTGCTTCACAAATTCTTAAGGATACTTTTAACAAAAGTTTGAACTATGTAATATTCTTGATTCGAATGAAATCAATTACCCACTTGGCAACTGGATACGAGCCAATCAAAGGAACGATATTCTGTTCACCAAAAAAAAATGTCCTCCTTTCTGCTCAATGGAGCTTAACTTTTCATTGCTCTCTTCTACCGATATGTCCTTTCAACCTTTCTTTAGTAAGGTCTACATTTGCAAAGGTGCAAATGGTTCGTATTACCAACAAACTTTAAATAAAATTTTAGTGCCCCAATCTTGTCTGGTCTATTTCATCAAATAAGAAGAAATTATCTGCAAATAAGTCTAGCTCAATTTATTTATATTGTTTATTGAAATCACATTTAATTAGAATAACAATTATTATCTTTCGTATACAATACACATATCCTAACAGATCCCAGATTTTTAAAGTTCACCTGTTGTGATGTCAATGTCAATGAGATGAAATCACACTCAAGCATATTCTCAACCAATTAATTAATGTTTCTCTTATAGGTACCTGCTATGTATCTAAAATTATATAATATCGATTGAAAATTGTCAAGTTATTTTGAGAAACAATCCAAAATACTTTATACAAAGTGAACTATAAAACCGTTCATACATAAATGTGTATACATGTACATTTAATGTATGTAGGTTGTAGGATTGTATAATGTTTGCATGAATGTATCTAGGGAATTGAGTAGGCGCGCAGATAAATAATTCATTTAATTTGTATATACGCAAAGCAATTTGTCTTGTTTCGCGAAAATAATTCAATTTAGTATTTCTATAGGCTTCATCGAAATTCATCCCAATTGTGTGCCTACTGCGTTCCAAATTTCTAACATCAAATGGGGGATAAACATTTCCACCCATTTTCCATTTTGCATTTCTTGGCTCTCAAACTCTTGAATTTATAATTGAAAAACATATTTTTTTCAGTTCTATAGTATCGAAAACAACGAACAATGTAGGACACACAATAGAGTTACCATGCATAAGGGTTTAGTCTGCGGACAAGGTTTTGATGCCTCTTTCTGGTTTCATGCTACGTATGTCAGTCTTACTTTTTTTATTTTTGTCCCTTCAAATCAACAATTCAATTTGAACTGCAAGTTTCTTTGGTTCGCTAGAAACCGATTGATGTGAACATGGCGATGTCCAGTGATGTAAATCTAATTGTAAGTACACAATAATTGCGCTTATTTTACCTCCAAGTGGTAATCACGAGGTACTGAACTCGTTCATCCGCACTCTATTTGTCAAAGTTATAAACGTGAGTGCTATGCTACATAATAGGAGTTTCTCTTTTTTAGTTCAGAATTGAGCTCTGTACCGAGTCCGAGCATATCAAGCATGTTCTGATCATCCTCTGAACCAAGCGTGCTCTGAGGAGAGCGCTCTCAATTATTGTTGAAACACCTCTGAACACAAGTTGTCAAAATGCTTGTGTTCAGCATTTAACTCTGTCTGCTCAGTTATTTTATTCTGAGCTCATAGAACTCGCTCTGAACAAACCCAGAACACTCAGAACGAAAAAGAAATACAAAATTGTTAGCTTTGAACGCTCTGAGCTAAAAAAGACACACAATTTTTTGATTGACAATTCAGGCTGTGCTCTGAACTAAAAAAGAAAAATGTCTAATAATGCTCTGTCGAAAATGACTAGTTGAATGGGGACGTCAGAAGTCTGAATTAGTCCATCAGAATGCTGATGTACGGTAGAATAGATCAACGGTATCTTTAACAGCCACTCTAGAAAAAGAAAAGAAAAGGAAATATTTTCAAAACAGTGTGTTTCAAAAAAAATATGTCAATATTCAGCAAATTTTGCTGTCCCATAAGCGTTTCCAATGAAGAATACTTAAACGGCTGTGTCGTGTTTCATTAGGAAATATGGAATGGAATGCGGAATTAGAAACAAGCACCTCTGAACTATTCCAAAGATGCGACAGGGTTTCAGCAAATATGTAGATTTGATTTCTTTGATATCGAGGGCAATATCTAGAATAGATCCTTCCTTCCAAGTGATTGAATAATAGGCGAAATTTGTTAGCCTTGAAGTAAATAAAAGACCAAATACCTGCTATCAAAAAAAACAAAAGCAAACATAATGTCCACCGCAAAAACAAAAAACGGACAAAACGTCACCACTGATAATAGAAGAACTCGAGGAGAACCAGAACCTAGTGACTGTGGGCCTGGGATGTGCCAATAAGAAACGATTTGATTTTTTGATTCGTTTTTGTAATACATTTTTTTTTTTTAATCCATTAACATCGTTATTACCCTTCAAAGATATTTGACAATTGATTGCTTGGCCGAAAGGGTGAAAACTATATGTCACACGATTGCCCTAAAATTACATTTTTCTGGAGAATTCTCTTACTTAACACAGCTCTCGTGACTAACTTATATGAACCATTCCTGCGTGTGTCGTCGGACAGCAGATAAGAGGAACTATAGTTTTCAGCCGTGTTAGAACGGCTAAGACGAGAAGAATTTTTCATGACAAGAGATAATCTTAGAGCATTTGTCCTATGTATACAAATATTTTTGTAGGGAATTGACCTGCGCCATAGTAACATACACAACTTCGAGGTAGCTAGGGAGTACAAATACTTTGTATTCAACGGTAACTCCACGAAGAAAAATTAACCAACTAAATGCTCCGTCAAAATTGTGTCCACTGCGTTGCCCCGAGGCTACACGGGTAAGTACTGGCAAGCAAGTTGGCTACATTTACTGCCTGTCAAATTCGTAATTTGCAATCCACTTGCATTCTACTTCCTTGTCTCTCAACTTCCTTCACTTCTGGCTTTTGGAATGACATTTGGGAGCAAACATTCTATAAACGTCAAAATATACGTAGTTATCTGTCAAGCCGAAACATATTAAACTCCATAGAAGGATGGAAGATGGTTACGATGTTGAAGAATCAACTTAAAAAAAACGAAATAGTAGATTATACTATTCACTTAAAAAAAAACTATTCTAATGTTTTTTTTAGGCGAGGCGAATGATAATATTCAATTAACAGTTCGCATGAGCACAAATAATATTGATTGGTAAAGCCTACTACGCAGATCGAGCTAAAATTCCGCTCCCATACAAAAATCTCTCCAAAATTTAGCCAAGCTAAAATTAAGCCTAGCATTTTAGCCGAGAGGTACGCAGCTCCAGCTAAAAAATCAAATTTTCGTTTCTTACTGTACGGGGCCATATGTCAAAATTTAGCGCGTGAAATAATTTTTCGGGACATTTAATATTGAGCTAAATTGTGGCAGGTTTTTTTATTTGTTAGATTTATGTGAGCTTTACATTGCGAAATGAAAATTGAGAACGAGAAATATTCTAAGACAAACGATATATTAATGCCAAAGGGAAAAATCTATTTTATTTGGTTACATTCACTTAAAACATTAAAATAAAATTCTTTGAAATTGTTGAATATAATTTCTTTTCAGAGAACAGCTGCTTTTTGTGATGTAATCTCCACAAAAATCTTATGTCAAAATTTAGCCAGGAGCTGGTGTTTGGAGGGAAAAGAGTGAACGAAATTTAAGCTCGATCTGCGTACTAGGCTTTAAGACGCAAAATTTTATTGATGTTTGAGCCTAGTACGCAGATCGAGCTAAAATTTCGTTCCCATACAAAATTCTCTCCAAAGTTAAGTCGAGCTTAAATTCAGCCAAGCATTTTAGCCGAGAGTTACGCAGCTCCAGCTAAAAAATCAAATTTTTGTTCCTTACTGTACGAGACTATCTGTCAAAATTTAGCCCGTGAAATAATTGTGCGGCACATTAATTCTCGAGCTAAATTGTGGCAGGTTCTTATATTTGTGAGATTTACGTTAGCTTTACTTTGTGAAAATGAAAATTTAGAACGAAAAATATTCAAGGACAAATGATTTATCAATGCCAAAGAGAAAAATCTATTTTAGTTGATTATATTCACTTGAAATATAAAATAAAATTCTTTGAAGTTGTTTTAAACATTTTTTTTTTTCAGAGAACAGCTGTATTTTCTTATGTATTCTCCACAACAATTTTATGTCAACATTTAGCTAGGATTTTAGCTGGTGTTTGGAGAGAAAAGTGGGAGCGAAATTTTAGCTCGATCGTACCAGGCTTTAGGCGCAATTTTTCAGTGCGAGATCATTCTATTCTACAGATTAAATTTGAGCTTACTGCTAAAATGTATTTTCAAGTCAATTTCAGGAACTTAACTAAATTGATTTTTCCGACAAATAAGTATTGAAAATCTATTGAAACCTTTGGAAAGGGCGATTTTCGATGATGAAACACCGGAAAGATTTTCGACAACTGAAAAATCAAGTAAACTCTCCCCTGAAAAACTATTTCGTAGTGAACTCGGAGTTAATTTATTTTAAAGATAAGTTAACTCTAATTTAACTCCGAGTTAACTTACCACTGAAAAAACGAACCATAGAAGGCTACGACAGTTATCTTAGTGATGAGCCCAATTGTTGTATCTGAATGAAATGCATTTTGAAGAAGAGCTCATTTGAATTTTTAATTGAATTACTTTTTTTCTACTGTTTAAGGTTTTACTTAAACTTTTATAGATGTCAATAGAACATTTGTGACACTGTAGAAATTCCTTTTTTAGTACAGAAATGGAGATGGCGCTACTATGGAATTGCCTTTTCCATAGTATTGCACACTGATTTTAATAGATTTTTGACACGTATCTGATGTCAAAAAAATCTATTCAGCGTTAAAGTTAACTCGGGATCTGAATTATTGACGGCAAAAAACTATATTTTAGGAGTTCACTCATGGTGAACCCCGAAATTGCAACGATTTCACATTTAAAAACTGGGTCCTAGTTGTTTGGAGTTTTCCCCTTCATTGATCATTTGAAAGCAATAAGATGCAAGAGGCCCATAGATTTAAGATTCTAGGGTTCCATCTCCTGCTTTAAAAATGTTCCCTGTAAGAACTCGAATACTATCTGATTGAAAGTCATTAATCAGTACCAAAAGTTTGATATTTATGATATTTATAAGTCTTCCCATACAAGAAGGAGTTATAAATGAGTGGTGTGATAGCTCGTGAAGAACCATGGCCCAGTAACTTACATACACTCTTTAAATTTCCTGTGTACGTAATAATATTTGTAAACTCTGAGTTGCAATCCAGGATATTCTACCAAAAATGTTTTTTCAGTGGTATTGCTTCTTGCGAGGAAGCAACAAATTCTCGAAGAATATTTCTTGTCATGATGAACTGGATCTTCCCTAAGCCTATCCGATTTGGCAGAAAATTATAAGTTACTAATTCTTTCCGGTCATTAAAAAATTGCAGTGCAAATATTGACCAAATTGAAAACTGTAAATTTTTGTATAACTTTCTTAAATTTTTCCAACAGATTCTTCTTCGCTATTTTGATACCTCCTGAAGTCCTAATAGAAACCGACCCTATTACTTGTACGAATTCTTTTGTTCAGTTTCAATGTATTTAAAATATTAAAAAAAAAAAAACAATTAGATGGTAATGGCAACCCTTAGCATGAAAAACACTTGCTGGGTGGCGCGCCGCGTGGTGTACATTCTGATATTGTTTTAGGTATAAACCTAAACTCGATACTCCTCTTGAGCTCGTGCAATGCAATACAATGCAATGCAATATAAAAAGAAATCAATACTCTGGCTGCATTGTTTGCCAAATTTTAACAAATCCTAACAACAAGCAAGGACTTTGTGTAGACAGACAGAAATAGTTCATGGATACTCAAAAAAATAATGAGATTATAATCCCCCAACAGGAAAAATATATACACAACGACCTCACTGTTTTGCCATCATGTCATGGGAAGTTTTTTGATTTCTAATTAGATATAAAATCTATTTTTTCTGATGCCAATCAAATGGACCTATTGTTGTTTCATAAAATAATTAAATAATTATTTTTATTCATGTTTTTTTTTTGTATATTTAATGGAATTGACACTCACTGTGGAGTGGCGGCGCTTGGAGGACCAGAAATTACATGGGCGTTGATGTGCTCGGGGTTTGCTTGTGAAATTAGTTTTATCTTCTCTAATTTCTCTTGTGCCCGCATATATTTTCCAAAGTAGAAAAGCAACATGAAAGTGCAATCAATTCAGTCAGTACTCCCAGGAGATATTTATTTACGATACGATCGATAGGAGTCAATTTTTAAAATTAGATTTCTAAGAGTTATTTTGCTGAGTGTGTGTCTATATACGAGTTTGTTGTATATCAGTGATATATGTTTGATGTTGCTGAAGTGACCTCATTAAGATAAAACGGTTCTCATGACACATTTAGTTTTGAAAATCTTTATACATATTTACTACTGGAAGTGATACTAAATTAATGATAAGTCGGAATCTTTATGAGAAAAGTATTAGAGAAGTCCCTTGGGTTTATGGTGGATACAACATTTTGGAATTTTAAATAATTTTCTCTTGGTTGATATTTGGAATTATGATAGCGCTAGCTATATTAGATTTTTGTTTTTATTTCTTCTTAAATTTTTTTCTTAATTTTAGGCTATTTCATTTTATTGATATCTCCGGGGACAGTAATATTCAAATGGTTTCCCTATGTGTCTTCCATTTTACTACCTGCCATGCCATTGGTGGTACTAGAAGGAAACAAGTGAAACGGACCTTACCGTTCCATCTTTATACCCTTTGTGCAAGAATATCGAATATAGAATTAAGAATTGCCTTTGATGTTTGGATTATTTTATATTTTAAAGAAAGAATCGAGCTTCTTTTAAGAAGAGCTTAGATCTCCAGGGGTAGCAAGAAGGCTATTGGGTGGATTTTCTCAACATTTCATTTTAATTTTTGGAAGCAGAGACCTTAACTCCCAAAGGGTGCCTTTTGAAAATACAGAAGCAAAAAAATTCTCTATAAATAGAACCATCTCTAGTGTTGAACACCTTAATATAATATACCTTAGACAAGCTTGCATCGAGGCAGCTTTGTTAACACCGAAAAAACTTTCGGTTCCGAAGCAACTCCGTAATATACTATACGGAGTTGCTATACTTATCTATTTCAGCGGGTGCTTGGTACTGGTCTTGTGATAAAGAGAATGCTTAAGCGTGAAGTCGTGTTCTGCCGTAATATAAGCAAGCATCAAGAAGACATATGTTACAACCTCCAAGTACGTAGTTAAGATCATTCTGGGTGATTTCTACATGAGAATTGAAGAAGAAGACATCTTTGATTTTGGTATAGTTGGAGGACAAAGCCTACACGACAACACTTTCATAGGAACGAAATTAGGTCCAGTTTTTCAGTGCAGTGGTAACTCTGAGTTAATTCAGAGTTAGCTTAACCTGAAAATAAATAAACCCTGACTTAACTCTGAAACAGACGAACAAGGTTGGCAGAAATGTTAAAACTAGACATGTCTCTGCATAGCTTGTCTCTATCAATACTGTTTTAAGTAGCTTTAAAATCAAACTAGCTAGTTGTTATCGATTCGTTTTTCTTTGGTTTTCCCCAGAATCTTCCAGACTGTAAAGATATCGATATAGTTTTTGGCTCCCATAGTCTAGAACCAAACTGATTGGAGCCAGTTTAGTTCGTGATGGCCTGCTTTTTTTTTTTTTTTATCGGAGAAAGCTGTAGATACGGACTGAAATTCCATGCATTATGCATCTCTTTTGAGACCGAATTATTGAAATGAGTTAATGATATTTACTGCTTTCGTAAATGCATGGTTGCGAAAGTCTGACGAATGCATAACTATCAAATATAAAAACTCACATGCATTCTGAATTCCTTTCCGTGAAAAGAGACAAATATTGTATAGATATGATATTGCTTGGAGTCTTTTGACAGATTATGGTAATCAGATTAAGTGTTCATGAATGCAGTGTAAAATGGCAAAGCAACCATCAACATATATCCAGCAGCTTAAAACAGCTCGGCCGTCAAATCATTTTGATAACCGTCAAGTAGATAAAGAAGAAAATTTACTGACTTCAAGAGTCTTATTCAATATTTGCAGGAATCTGTTCAGAATTTTCCTATCGTGACCTTAAAGTTTTTGGAAAAAAATTTCTGAACACCACTCTCTCATCTTCGTGCTTCTCGTAATCTTTCTTTTTATTTCGAAGAAACCGATGCTTCTTTCATCCCTGTTGCTCCTGTGGTCACAAGGAGGTTTTATCTTCCCCTGAAGCGCTGCTTCCTGCTTTTGTTTTTTTATGTCAGTCAGCATTCATTGTTAAACCAGGATTTTGCTGGTTGTCTGGTGAAACCCAACACCTTTGATGTGGCTTTCTTTTTTGGTACTTGGTGCTGACGGAATTGAAATTATCGAGAGATTAGGGAATACGTGATCGACAAAGCTTGTGGTGGTCGCTTTTTGAATGTAGCTTTTTCACGTCGTGTTTTCTTAAAGTTATTTTTCAATGTTACATCGTGTTTAGCGAAGCAAGTGCCTTATATATGTTTCTTCCCAAAGCGAAGTCAATAGCCGAAATCCGCCCCCCGTTGTAGTGCCATGTAAGCTACGTCTTCCAATCGTGCTTTGTTTGGAAACTCGTAGAAACAGTGCTTGGAAGCATCGCTAGGTCCGAAAATTTCACGCACAGATCTAAAAGTCATTTTCCTTTTTCCAACATGGCATCCCGCATCCATCCGTACTAGGGGCTGTAAGTTGCTTCATATAAACTAGTTTTTTGTGGTGAATTTTGGAACAAGGTCAAAAAAAAACATCTATTATTTAAAATCTTAAATCATTTTCTGATATCGAAAATAACAGTTGACCTTTATTTTCAATTGATATTTCAATTTGAATGCGTCAAATTTTATTTCGGTGTCGGACTGAGATTTATTTTTAAAAATATTTTTTTTTTTTTACTTTTGTTGAGATTTATCATTGAACTTCAAGAATAACTCTTATATGTGTAGACTTATTTTATAAAAAAAATAAAAGGGAACGATCAACTTAAAACCATTTCCATAGAAAATAAATCAAAAAAGGTATTTTCTTTCTGTTGTGTTTGAAGTATTTCACTTCTTTTCAGAATCAGCATTAAATCATCATGAACATGTACATATAGGAATTGATTTTTGGTGACGACGACGGCGAAGACTCGTTTTCTCGGTGTCATCTCGCCATTGTCATCCCGAAGTGGTTTTCAG
Organism: Dasysyrphus albostriatus; assembly: GCA_946251815.1. Classification (NCBI taxonomy): domain Eukaryota; kingdom Metazoa; phylum Arthropoda; class Insecta; order Diptera; family Syrphidae; genus Dasysyrphus; species Dasysyrphus albostriatus. Next base: position 65,885,406 of record OX276336.1, on the reverse strand, counting down.
TGCCGTGATCATTGTGTTAATTTCGCTTTGGTCCTCGCCGTGCCCGTTCAAACGGTTATATTTGATGCAGTTTTCTCGCTATTGTCTCGTTTTGATCTCGTCGTGACATTTTCACATGGTTTTTTAAAATTATGCATGTTTTGTCGTTATCTAGTTCTGGTATCGCTTAGTCTCACCTAAATTCTTTTCTTTTTAAATTATTTTTGTTCTAAAAACTTTTAAAACGTGGTTGAAAATTCCAAATGTAATTTTAAGTGTCATGTTCATATTCTCTTGGTCTTGGTGTATACTCGCTGTGCTTATTTTCACGTCTTTCTGTGTCGTGGTTTTTCTCGTTATAGTCTCGCTTTGGTCTCGTTCTGACATCTACACGTTGTTTTCGTCTTATAATCGTGTCGCTTTGGTCTCGCTTTTGTCTCGCCAAGCTCCGACCATTGGAGTGTTTTATTTAAGCTTCATTTTTCAAGCTGCTGACAACGATGCCTGGCTGGCCCAAGAAAACTGTTGACATTGACATTTGACACCTGAATGCCGACTGAACATAACCAAAACGGGTCAATATTGAGTTACGGGACTAGCATAGGGAACCTAAAAAAGGAGTAAAATCCAAATGGCCACCCAAGGTACTGTCGTTCAAGAAACCTTTCGACTATCCTAAAGAGAACCATCCACGCAAATTTTTTCAAATCAGACCATTGCCAGGTGAAACTATAACCATAAACATCAAAACCTCATATGAATGCATACGGCGAAACCGCGACGAGATGAACACCATGACCACAAATGAGGAAACCACATGTAAACCCCCACCGCCAATGCGGTGAAAACGACAAAACCACGTTTAAACGCAATCGGCAAGATATTAGCAAGAAATCATCATTATCGCCATCGTTAGTGACTTGGTATTTCGACGTAATTTTGATGTGCGAGATTTTGACCCCACTACCCACATGGACGTTTGTCGGCTCTTAGTCCAAAAAGAGCCACTCAATACCACTGCACTTCCAATACCTAAACTTTGTTTAAAGAGTGTCAAACGATAAATGAAAAAAACTTTTCAACTGAAATTCCAATCCAAAAGCAGAGCTTTTAAGGGATAAAACAAAAAATAAAAATCTCCAAATGTGATTTATTTTTCTTCTCTCAGCGATAAGTGGTCACCTAAACAAAAATTAAATAAAAGTTTCTCACTGAGAGAAACCGAAAAAAGTTTTTTTTTGAAGTTAAATGGTTATTAAGTGACCATTCTTAAAAACCTCGGCAGGTTTGCGAAATTTTAAAGACTTTTCAAAGGTTGAGTTTTATTTTCGAACTCTGATAATTTTCAAAAAGCCTGGGAGCTTAAAACTTTTCATAAAGACTTATGCCCAAGGCTTGGTCTCAAACAAAAATTTCTTTGGCTAAGCAAGCAGTGGTTATGTGCACAGAATCTTTAAAACAAAAAAACAACAAGTATTTCAACTTCAAATTCTTGTTTGGTGCGCATCAGGTAAATAATATTATATTTGAAACTGAATTTTATACATTCTACCGCAAATAATACACTTTCTTGTATTTTCATCTATTTTTTCTGCAAAACGCTTCTGAATAGATTGCAATTACTTGGCACACACATGCCTTTGGCTAAGCTTTCAAGCATTTTCTTTTAAAAATAACGAAACGAAAAGTGGCTTCCATTACCCATTAAGTGTCTGTGTGGCTTTAGAGTTAGAAAATATGAAAATGTCTTACCAGAGAACACAATAACCGCACACCAACTCAAACACACAAAAAATATATTGTATACGTACCTTTATAGAAAGAGGAACATAGGTAGGTATGTACCTACACTCGTTCATCATTCCGTGAAGGACATTTCCGTAAAAACAATCTTTCTCTCTCACAAAGCTCCAAAGTGGCTAAAACGTAAAAGCTGGAAACAATCCTATATATGCTCCATCCTGTATGTTTCTTTTGCTAAAATTACACCCGTTTTCATGAGGAGTGAAACAAGAATAAATTTATGTGCACGGAAACCTCAAACTACGCTTTGCCAACGATAACACAAGAAGTACCTACATATTATGTACCTCGCACTACAGTTGAGTGACTTCCTTGTGTGTGCACCTTAGGTGAGGAATTTTGTTTGTACCTGGCTCGTGCTGGAGAACAGTGTGCAATACCACACTACTGCCGCTACCCGTCCACACCGCCATTCACATAACCACCCTCTAGTTTCATATGATGGTTATGTTTGCACTCGACCAAAAATAAGCAATTTATTTCATGCCACAAAATAACAAGTGGATGTGAATCCACCACACTATATGTATGCCTCCTATACCTACAATGCACACATAAGAGATTGAGTCAGAAGGAAGCGTATCCCAGTATGAGAGTCTTTACTTAGAGAAAGACATGTAGCATCTTCTTTTCTTCTATCTGAGGTTATTTGCCTTTATGCAGCTCTTATCTACACAGAAAAAAAATTACTGCGAAATACGTAATCGAATAGATATGCCTCTTAAAACTCTTTTTATTTTCAACCAAACAATCGACCTAAAAATAAAAAAAAAACAATTTCGATAAACAAAGAAATAAATCATAGACATATTGACACATTGAAGATTGTCCCCAGCTGTTACTTCGGGTCTTTCGGGACTGTTGAGAAATTTGGTTATTTAATCAGAATGTAGGTATTGAACTAAAACAGATGTCGATGTGTATTAAATAGATACATTTGATGGTGTCAGCTCGTGGGAACCAGGGCAGGAATGAAGGAGACATATTATTTTGTTTCCAAATTCAAACGAAGAAAGGCACTTTATCTAGACAAAAGATACTTTACGGGTTTGTCACGTGCTCGTAAGCACGGCCGCTCTAGGAGAACTATTGTGCTGTGCATTCGGAAGGGTCAACCTAATTGAACTTGTGTTGTCTTGAAACTATGAAAAGTTGGTTGCTTGGAGTTTTTAGGAAAGGCTTTAAAAAGTTCAAAATTTTCACGTTAAAGACTTGTTCGAAATGCTTACGAAAACACAGCGAAAAATACTCGCTGACAGTTTCACCAGTTTAAAAAAAAATTAAATAAAATGCAAATGCAATGAAGGAAGCAATAAAAATAAACACGAAAAAAACAAAAAAGGTCGTCTAAGGTTAGAATTTATTCCGAGCCAATGGAAAGTTGCGGAAGCCATAATGGTTTTGAAACCTGACAAATCATCTCATCTCTGTAAGGCACGAAAATGAATATTCGAATTTCATAGAAATAGTGGCTGGAGTACCACAAGGAAGTGTATTAGGTCCAGTTCTGTACTTTTTATTAACACGTGATATACCTCAAACAGAAGACACTATCGTAGCCACGTTTGCTGTTGACACTGCAATACTAGCAGTAGGCAAAACGATTAGCGAAGCTACAATTAAATTACAAAATGCTCTTAATAATGTCAATGAGTGGACAAAAACATGGCGAATAGCGCTCAATGAACAAAAATCAGTCCACGTGGATTTTACGTATAAAAAAATAAATAGATTACCCGTCTTTCTTAATACCGTTCGTGTTCCATTTGCAAATAAGGCAAAGTATCTGCGCCTGACTCTAGACGCGAAATTAAAATAGAAGCAGCACGTAAAAAAGAAATGCAAAGAACTAAAAAGTAAATTAAGAGATATGAACTAGCTACTCGGTAAATATTCAAAGCTAATAAGTTGATAAGTTGGGGTTGTACCTGCGATACAAACTTAAATAATTTACGAACTTTTGAAAATAAATTGCTTAAGTCATTTGTAAATGCTCCGTGGTATATAAGAAACGAAGATCTTCACAGGGATCTCGAGATTCCTTCGGTTCGGGACGAAATTACAAGTTTAGCGTGAAAACATAGAAATCGACTATTAAAACTCGCAAATTCTACGATTATTGACATTCTTGACGAGTCAAATTTAGTACGTCTGCCGTCTGGGAAGAACAAAACCCTCCGACTTGGTGCGGTGAACAGAAAACCGCTTAAAAATCGCGGATTAAGCAGGAACTTTCACTGGAAAGTAATCTGCAATACGTTTCTTAACTTCGTTAAAAATAAATTGCTAGATAATTTTGAACTTTGTTGCAATCGGGAATTGGAGGTGGTTTTAGTGTAGCAAAAATCTCACACATCTACGAGCACGCGTCTTTTTCGGTCCTTATAGAGCCTAGGTTTTGCACCTACCCACGGGAAAATAAATACAAAATAAACATAATAAATGGTCTGGGTAATTAATTATGGGCGAAAAAAAGTCTAGACTTGAGGCTTAAAGCTTAGTACTTAAACCTAATCTGCTTATGCGAAGCTTAAAATCCCATACAAAAATGAAACAACGAAGTCATAAAAGAAACATATCGATATTCTTTTCTTTCTCAGTATGACCCCTTGAACAGAATGAATGTAGCTGCAGCTCGTAGCGTGACTTAAATTTCGTTTAACTTCTGCTGCAACAAACATTTCTTGCTACATTCACAGCTTCACATTGTGCCACTGAATACTATTTGGATATCTACCTACTTTTAAAGTGCTACACGCCACAACTTCAGCTACACCATTCTGTTTGACCAGTTATGTTGGATGTTTGAAATTAAGAATAATGTAGCAGATTATTTCGAGAAGTATTCACTCTTTCTTCGCACAGCATTAACTGCCCGAAAAAAGTGTGTCAATATCGTAACATTCACAAAAACACGAATCGCACCTGCATTATTTTCGAAAAAATATATGTCAATGACAGCACTAGACTAAAATTTGCATTAAACCGTCACTCGCGTTAGATGGATAGAAGTTTATACCCTATTTCTTTTAAGCTTTCAGAGACATATATGCCACAAGATTGTTTGTCGAGACAAAAAAAAGGGAAACCTCATCACTCATCTATACATCCTGTGACTTGACTTCTCCGACACGAATCCAACTTCTTTTGTTCAGACAAAAAGTAATGTAAACGCAACAGACTTTCGCCTTCGTGTAAATGCATCTCATTAATGGTTTAATTTTACCAATATTTTGCCATTTTCATGAAGTGAATTAATGACAATTTGTCACTAGTGTAAATTTGGCAAAAGTCATCGCAATGACAGTTGATTACCAACAGACAATGCTGAATTTAAAACTACAACTCAAAAAAGAGTGAGTAAAAAAAATTCATTCGAAAACGACATAACTCTCACTTCATGGTGCGTAAGGGAAGGTGAAATGAGGCAAGATTTATTTAAATTTTTTTTTTTTAAATGTGTAAAATTTGTTTGACGTTTGCTCTATATGATTTTATGGAAAACATTTTTTTGATTTGCAAACACATTTTTTTTTTCTGCTGAATATTCGATTTAGCAAGTCGATTTAAGCGGGGCATTTACGTGCCATTTACGTTAAAACTGTTGTAAAGACTCTCTAACGGACTTCAGTCGTGCGACTAACGACAATTCGGAAAAAAAAAATAAATAAATAAAAATAAATTTAGTGGCGCAACAGCTCATAGAGAACCAAGGCCTAGTGACTAACAACTCTCAACCATTCCTGTGTGCGTGTTGTTGGCAGGAATGGAGGGGACCTACAATTTTTTCCGAGTCCGAACGGCTAAATGAGAAACCCTTATTCATGACAAGTATACTCTTGGAGGATTTGTCAGTTCCTCGCAAGAGGCAGTACCTCGGAAAAAAAACATTTCTGTTTTAGGTGGCAGTGGCCGGGAATCGAACCAAGACCTTCGGCATGACAGTCCTACGCACTAACCATTATGCCACGAGGTACGACAATTCGGAAGTCCGTTAAAAATATCAACGAACCTTCCGACACGACCGAAATGGTCGTATGGTGAATGGCAATTTTTGAGACATTCCGTGTGGCCGTACTTTTTAGTCTAGGAGGCTCATCGTCCATTCAACCGGGTCGCAACGTGTGTGTGTACTTTCGACCGTGTCGTTGCTACAGTTCAATTGACAGTCTTTGCGTTTTTCGCAACTTGAATGGTCGGCTTTAGTCCAAGCCGGTGTTCAGACAGATTACACGTGATACTTCTAAAGTAAGGGCGGTATTCATCAAGCAATGATAAACGGCTCTTAAGTTTATGAGGCTCATAACTTAAATAATATTTGTGCTATTCACCAACCACTCATAGACGCTGTTTAGATTGGGAAAATTGAGACGGTAGTTTCTGGACAAGAGAAAAGGGGGGTCAATGATGTCGTAAGGCATGATCAAAATATGAACACCGACTTCATAAGACTCATTTGTTGGTGTTCAATGTGCAAAGCATTGATGTTGTTGTTTCTATGTGTTTTGAGGCCCCTCAAATGATCGAATGTAAACACGATGAGACTCACGAGTCCTAACACAATTTCCCAATCTAAACAGGCTCATAGCTCTTGGTTTCGCTAGGTATGTCGTTCATACGTTGTTTACTATGTTTGCATACCCAAAACAGACTCATTTGATTGTAGGTCAAACAAGCAATGATCTTCACCGCGAGACTTACAAAAATAAGCCTGTAAAATTATTGGGAAAAAAATAAAATCAGTGAATACAAAAAGAATTATAGTATGTGTGTGAGCGACACTCATTTCGGTAAAGATCTAAGAAGTGCAGTCAAAATGGGTCAGTGAAATTGCTTGAAGAATTACTTCGAATGTTTTCGAATAAGTTTATGAGTGGTCGGGGCCACTTGACTTGGACCATAATCGTTTGGTTTTAATTCTTGCATTTCTAAACAAAACTAATAAGTAGGTACTAAATTTTCACCTAACACTTATCTGAGATTCAATAAGAGTTACCTCAAATCTTCTTTAAATCTCGAAGATTTACTATACAAATTTATTTCGTAAATCTTGAAGATTAAAATTTAATCTTTTTAAATCTTCCTAGGGCAAATCGAACTAACCTATTCTTATATGACGCTACATTCAGTTATCCACAAATGAACCATTCTATCTCACTTCTACTTCATAAATGAAATACCATTTGCATTTTTAAAGGTGCTGTCAAAATAATAATTCAAATTGGCTGTCACAAGACGCCATTTTTTCCCCGAATGCAATCCTTAATCATTTTAGAAATGATACGTGACATTTATAGTAATGAAACATTGAATTAAGACATTTGTAAACCTGTATGTAATAGGAAATACAAAATAATCATACAATTGTTTAATTCTATGTGAGTTTTGCTGTTGACTTGATAAAATTTCCAAAACAACAATTGCTTCTAATTTTGCCAATAGCAAAATTTTCCACTAACGAAATGCACTCAAGGAATCAATTCCTTTGTATATTGTTCAGCACAAAGCAATATGGATTGGCATCTCCTATATTAAATTCTAACATTTTTCCTAACGCTCACACCATTTTTATCAGGGAATCCCCGACGAATATTTTTCAGTTTATTTTATATAAAATATTAAGTTTTTTTTTATTTCAGTGTAGATATACACTTGTTTCACAAAGTGCCGACGAAAGAACATGCACGATTTGTTTTTGTTACGTTGCGTTTTTTTTTATTTAATTTTTCTAGTGGTTCTTCTAGTTATAGAGAGAAATAACCCTTTGGTCTAGCTAGCTACCTATAAGTTTGCTAATGTATAACTCTACGTGTTCTTCCTTGTTTTAGAGCTTACTTTGTCTGTGGAAATTGCTCTTGACTTTTTCTCGGGCAGAATAAACAAAAACCATTATCCTGTCTTTGAAGAGAAAGGCAGTCAAGTCTTCCAACAACCGGTAGAATAGATTTGTCCTTAGGTACGTATTTATACGTATGTCCTTTCTCTCATCAGGCTTCAGTAATAACGCAATATGAACAGTGGCATTTATAATTGTAGTACTCTGCACGCTAGTATATTTTCCCTGCTGTGCGACACAGCCAGATAAGCGAAGTACCTAACATTGTTATTGTCTGTCTAGAATGCACTCCTCGACCGATGATTAATGAGCTCTGGGAAGAGTTATATTATGAGTGTGAGTATAATACGTACGTTAGTATATATATAATAAAAAAAATGTGTACATACGAGAATATCTATATTACAAAAATGATGCGTTAGAAAAAATGACATGTTTAAGAGAGACTTTTGATCTTTTAAACAAGTACTGTCTGCAATAATTACGCTTTCTCGTGGGAATTTGACAGCATTCAATGTTGTGAGAACTCGCAATTAAGGTTATTAAGAAAAATTTCATAATGCTTTATCTTAATCAAGGTAGCTCAGAAGTTGACTTTAAAGTAAAAGCCCTGAAAATGTTCAAACAAAAAATAAAATAAGTTTTAGAGCTTAAATTAAAGAATGGTAGGTTAATGTTAAATTTGCAGTTAATTAAGCATAAGTACCTTACTATATTATTTAAAAAACAATGAAAACAGGAGGACTTTGCACACAGATGGATTACAAGCTTGGGGTAAGGATGTTCGAGTATAGAAACACACTTCAAAAAGAGGTCTTGTCTCTCCTCTCTTTTTTCTTCTTTCCACTTACCAAACTTTCGTTAAACGTGTTGAAGTTTTACCATAGGTACATCAAGCTTCAAGGAAATCTATGTCCACCATATTGTGAGAACTCCTGAAACAGCCCTTAACAAGCTCAGGAATTTGACTAGTTTTTAACAAAACATAGGGATCGAGCCCGGAAACCGTTCAACCATGAATTATTCGTACTTTTCGAGGGACAAACGTTGACTCTGACTATTTTCTTATTGCTGCAAGTTTTAGAGCTCGACTGTCAAATGACAAGAAAATACGATCTGCCCTAACGAGATGTTGGTCACCTTAGCATACTTGTAGTCGCCAAAGGCCGCAGAGAGTTACAGATTGAGAAGCTTTTCGCTTCCACTTACCACAGACGTGATATCATAAAAGAGGCTTCCCACCACTCCCTAAAAAGAACCCGTGGTATGATGAATGCGAATGGTGACAGACATTTTTGATCTTTGTCTAAGGAAATTGCTCTTGACTTTTTCTGTAGAATAAACAAACCCCCCTATCCTGACGAGGATATCGAAGAATCGCGATCGAAACAAATCCCGGAAGATTTATAAAAAACTGGAACGCACAGGGAAGCGTTGATGTTTTCAAGCTGCATTTACAGCAGCCGCTAAATAGGCATCAAGTATAGCGACAAATATGACAAGAAGAGAACCCACGCCTTTTCAATAAAGACCAAGTTCCACCACCCAATATAGAAGAGGTAGAATTTGCTTTTAAGAAGCTTAAGAATAAAAAAATCGTCGGATTTGATGCTCTTCAAGAACGGAGGAGATGTGTTGAAATGCCGCATTCATCAACTCATTAACCAAGTTTGAGTGGAAGGAAGCATGCCCCATGACTGGTCTCTCAGCTCCTTATGTCCCATCTACAAAAAAAGCGTTTCTGTGTTCTGCAAGAACTATCGAGGAAAATCTCTGATAAACGTCGCATACAAGAACTTACTAAAGGGCTTTTCAACAGGGACGCTACAAAAGTAGAGCAACAGGGACAACAAACGACGCCATATTTCTTGCCGCTTTTTTGACATTTCTCTTCAGTAAGGTTTGCCATTTCATGATAGAAAGATATACGAGCCAACAACGAGTCGAAATTATTAAAATTTACTACCGAAATTCGGAGTCAGTGGCCTCAACGTTAAGAGCGCTACGTCCAATTTATGGTCGTCATAATCGTCCCAGCAGATCAATAATTGAGCGTCTAGTGGACAAATTTGAATCCACAGACACAGTACAAAATGTACCCGTGCCAGTGAGACAAAGAAGTGCCCGTAGTGTCGAGAATATTGCTGCCGCTCAGGCTTCAGTTGCAGAAAGCCCAAGTGTGTCTCTCACACGTCGTTCTCAAGCGTTGGGCATCTCTGTGACGTCGTTGTGGCGAATTTTGCGAAAAGATCTTGGCCTACATCCTTACAAGATTAAATTGACGCAAGAACTAAAGCCGCTTGACCACCAAAAGCGTCGTATGTTCGTGAATTGGGCTGAGCAACAACTTGAAAATGATTCGGATTTTCATCGAAAAATCAGCTTCAGCGATGAGGCTCATTTCTGGCTGAATGACTTCGTCAATAAACAAAATATGCGGTATTGGTCAGGCAGCAATCCACACGTACTCCATGAGTCATCATTGTATCCCGAAAAAATTACGGTTTGGTGTGTTTTATGGGCCGGCGGCGTCATTGGGCCGTAAATCTTCCGTGATGATCAAGACCGGCACGTTACTGTGAATGGGGATCGCTACCGTCCAATGATAACCGAATATCTTTGGCCCCAATTGGATAATATGGACTTGGAGGACATGTGGTTCCAACAGGACGTCGCCACAAGCCACACAGCGAATGTCACAATCAATTTATTGGAAACCAAGTTTGGAGAACGTGTTATCTCACGAAATGGTCCAGTCGCTTGGCCGCCTCGGTCGTGCGATTTGACGCCGTTAGACTATTTCCTGTGGGGGCTACGTCAAGTCTATGGTCTATGCCAACAGGCCAGCGACGATTGATGGACTTTGTACGAATATCGAACGTGAAATTGCAGCAGTATCGGCCGATTTACGCTTGAAAACCGTCGAAAATTTGGTTCAGCGTCTGGACTTCTGCAAGCGTGCCCGTGGTGGCCATGCAAAAGAAATCGAGTTCCATACATAATGGCATCGAACGTACTTTCACAGGAATAAAGAATTTCATTGATATTTAAAACCGTTTTTGTTTTATTAAAAAAAAAAAAATTGTAGCGTTCTTATTGAAAAACCCGATATAATCGGCAAGTACTAGTGTGTTTTCCCGCCAGGCAGATCGACCATAAATGCCAAATATTCACTCTCAGCTAATACTGGATAGGACCAATTAATTTAAAACCGAGATTGAGCATCTATTTATCGACTTCAAAGTTTTATATAAAAACATTCAGCATCAGGAGCTCTATATGTCGATAGCTGAACTTGGGTTTACGGGAAAACTGTTGCAGCTGTATCATTGGAAAATACGCAATCCAATGTGCAACTAAGGAAAGGCTTCTCCAGACTCTTCCGAACATGCACTAGGTTTTGGCAAAGGGATACGCTATCATATTATTTTTTTTAATCAAGTTCTGGAGTAAAACAAAAACCATCCCGTTCGTTCCTAATATAGGTGATTATAGAGTCTTTAATGGCGTTAAAAAACATTTAATGTTTTTAGTTCTAACGAAACTAACTCGAAACTTAGGTCTTTTTCCTTAAGATTTTTAAATTGTTCTATTCCTATTGAAAATGGATATTTATGTGTAGAAAATATGAGAAAGGAGTAGCTGCGAACATTCGAACGAAAACGTCACTAAGCCGGAATAAAGGTAGAACTATAAATGTCGGAAGGGCACTAAAGCTGATGTCAAAAATCAACGAAAAGAAGCTTAGGTATCGTCAAAAGGGAATACACCAATGCCTACTCTACTTATCATCACTTATCATCTACATCCTTTTATCATTCATATTTCATAGAATGTTCGAACATCTGTGCTCTCCCAAGCGCACCTCACTTCCGTAAGGAAAGTTGAACGAAACTTGACGAAACGTTCGACTCCGCAATTATAGCCGCGTCATATACTTTCCGTGTATTCGCTTGTTTTTTTTCCAACCACAGAAGTGCCCCTCTGAGCATTAAAGTTCTTATCACTTTTGTTGTGTTGTGGAGTGGCGTGAGTGGATTGGCCACTCTATTTAAGCGTGTTGTGTTCAAAACTGCCATTGTTTGCTTTCGCATAGTCATGTCTCTTTCCGCGAGCATACTGTCATCTCTTTCCAACATACAAAAGAAAATGCTAGCAACATGGCGGGTGGAACAGTTACCACCAAAATTTAAGAACAGTTACCACCAAAATTTAAGACTGACTTTTAAATTGTATCAGATAGCTGGCCAATCGGAAACATACAGAATTCAAAAATCTGAACTGAATTTTGATGTGTTGAACTCACCGATTTCAAATCAATAGAAAAAAACCATGAAGTTGGCTGGGCTAAGCTATTTGCTCTGTCTTTTCATTTTGAGCTCCGCTCTGATTGAAAAAAGAAACACAAGTAGAGCCCTCTGAGTGCTCTGAGCTAAAAGAGAATCACAGATTTTTTTGACAGCTCAGTGCTATACTCGCTAAAAAAAGAATTACGTCTAATGATGTCGAAATCGACACAACACAACACACCACACAAGAAAAGTGTGCTTCTGGCTTTACAAAGTCTGGTTTTGTCTCGTCTGGTTGCCAGCCAGCATGTTTTACGTTAAGTTCATAGTATATACTACACGATTTAAATTAACAGTAGGCCGTCATCAAAGGGCACTTGCATTCCAATATATGCAAAACTGGCTAATAGAGTTCAAAAAATACGAACATGAAACTATATGTTTGATCCACAAGTTTACCACAGACACCATTAAAAGAAGTCGAATATTTTTGTTTCTATACAAAATGTCTTATACATTTACTATATATTTCTGGCAATTTCAATAAAATTCTATGTGCTTCCAAGTTTTATTTTTCTTTTCACCTGTAAACCAAAGGAGCGTGATTGTGTATATGTATATGTGACTCAGTAGTGCAATTTTTTTTTTTTATATTGATCACTATACCCTTTAAAAAAATGAAATCACGCTCCAATTTGCAGTCATATAAGGACCCTGGTTCTTTGATGCCGGAAGGCCCAAAGTCGTTTTTACATACATGCATACCTACACTTTTTTTTAGAACAAAAAAGTCATTTGCATCCAGGCATTTGAAAATAAAGCTATACAAAAAAAAACTCTTCTCTGTTTGATACACATTGGCATAGGAATAGGAAGTTCCTGCAACAAAAATTCTAGTTTTGGAGAGATATGAAAATATTGTTAGTTTGTTATGATGACATTCTCATTGCCATATCAAGCTGCTGAGAAGAGGCCTTAAGGTGACAGAAGTTCCAAAGCCCACTTAATTTTAAAATAAAAAATTGTAATAAATGAACAGGAACAAATGAAAGGGAATTTTTTTGCTTAGTCTTTAACAAGTCCTTTTAAGTACACCTTTAATGTTTTTTTTTTTTGTAACGATCTATTATTTCTTGTTTAATTTTAAATTCAAGTCTTCTAGAAAACCTCGAAGTTAAGTTGCGCCTTAATCTTTGAAATACATACTTCTCGGTGGGAAAATTCGAATCATGATGATCATGAGTCTTCCTGGATAAATAGAGTTCAACGAATGAAGCTAATTATTGGGATTTTGATGTTCAGCGCCGTCTATCAGGAAACTTGAAAACTTATGATTAATGTTATTTACTATTTAATACTATGTAGATTCTCCAGTTCTTCAAATCCGGCTGTTTTTTTTAGCCACGGTAGTAATTTGACGCAGCTTTTTCATAAAATTGAATTTTCTCTTCCAGTAGTGCTGTCTCGTCCAGATATGGTGGGTCGGGGTGTCTCTCCTCACTTATAATTGCTCTCACCAGCTGTTTCGGATGATTTCTGAGATTGCTCGTCAGTATTTTGGCAGCACAGACTATGTATTTGTCCAGAGGTCTTATTCGTAGAGTCGCTTGTTGCTGAAATGTTTTCTTCACCGTCGATCGAAGTGGAATTACATGTAGATCCGCAAGATCCGCAAGATCTTCCTTTACAAAACTGCCAGTTTTCGGTAAAGTGGTAAGCTTATGAATAACCCCCTGTATCCAGATGCTGTCGAATGATTTCTCCATTCAACATCAACCAAGAAGCTACTAAGGATGCAAACAGTGTCGTAGTGGAATAGGTTATAGTGGATGCGTATTCTGTGTGTGTTGATATGTGTTCTGACGAACAATAATTGTTCTCACGTATTCGTCAGAACGAACAACACTACATAGTTTTATAAAACCTGTTACAGTGCAAGTGTTTTGTTCGTCTGAAGCCGCATAAGTTCGTCAGAACTTCCGATTGTTCAAATCAGTTTGATTTTTTCTGCAGCGTCCTCACGAACAGATCTGAAGATCAATGCACAGTTCTGTCGAAAATTTCGGGTGAACAGTTCTGACGAGTACGTTAAAACAATAATTTTTCGTCTGAATACGCATCCATTGTAACCGTAGCCTGAATGGTAAGTTAATGCTAATCTTATCATTTGTTTGTTAATCCTCAAAGATTTAACGTCAAATACTAAATGTCAAAGATAATGTTTAAGTTTAATGATTGTTTACAAAACTCCAAGCCACTTGAATAAAAAAGGAGTATGTTTGTTCCATCTAGTCATGCACTCTTTTTTGCATGAATTCAGTTCCAATACACAAAGTTTATCGCCAACCAATCTCGATGCTATATAGTTACACAATACATTCACAGTTGTTCTTTGAGATATTTTTTTAAACCATATATCTGAACACGACTTTTTCTTACATTCGCAATGGCCGTGTTCACATTGGACTGAAAAACCACCTATTTTTTTTTTACTTTTCATTATACATCTCACTCCTACTCCTTCAGTGAAGTGAGATGTGAATACCGAATACTGAAACGTAGTAAACAAAAATCCAGTGTTTTTGTCCAATGTGAACACTGTCAATGACGTTTGGTTAAAATTTGCCAAATCACTTTCCGCTGCAAATTCGTTGGGAGAATGTAATCCAATTTTTAAATCATTTCCTATATACATTTTGACAGTTTATAATCCTAATAGTCAACTTACGTGTATGGTAAATTATCGAATGTTCTACATAGTTGCATGTAATACCCTTGAATTACGGTTATAGTGGATTCCTATATTCAGACAAACAAGTGTTCTGAAGAATTTGTCACTCAGAGAGTGGTTGGTGTGGATGCGTTGAAATTCACACAAACACGCCTAAGATCACGCATTTATTGTCCGCCATTAGTTCTGACAAACGCTTTTTACAATATCAAATCAGTTTGAAGGATGAATCTGTTCCGACGAACTGATGTTATCTTGAAGAAGAAAGCGAATGTGCGCTAACCACTTTCATTAACACCTAGTTTTATTATGGCTAGGTTACAGTGATTGCATATTCTGACGAAAAGTTGTTCTGACATACACTTGAGAACCTATGCAAAACCGCTTTGTTTGTCAGACCATTGTCACCATTTTGAATGAAATTGATTTTGTTTAAGCTTTCGTCAGAACTGGTGGTATAGACAATGACAAATGTTTGAACGTTGTGTTTTTGAAGGAAAGATGTTTGTGTGAACTCCAATGCATTTACTATAACCAACCGTTTCAGACGTACAATTCTGAAGAATAGGTCAAAAATTGTTTTGTCAGATTACGCATCCACTGTATCCCTAACCTATTCTTGACGTCGATCAATTTTTCTTCTCAATATGTATCCACTGTAACTGTAGCCTTAATTAAAAGTTAGCAGGTGAAGTATATTAGCCAACTCACTATTGTTAGTCACTAATTAATAGAAGATAGGTTGAAATTTGTTGTTTTAGTTCTGACAGTTAAATTTCTGAAATATAATTCCATTAAAAAATATAAAAAGCAATCTGACAATTCTTATTACTAAATTTTTGATTTCAATAGTTTGATCTTATGACCTAAATTTTTGAAAGATGCGTCTAATTTGCTGGCTCTCTGTCAACAGTCCCTGTGGGAGGTTGTGATAATATATTACTATCTAGGCAATTTCAAAACATAAGACACATCACATGACAACAACAAAATTGTTGGAATGTATTCAATGTCAAATGTCATTTTAAGTTTTATGACTGAAATCTTTCAAACATGCGGACCTTACCCATTTCAAAACTGCATTTAAAAAAATATGTTGTATGATTAAGAGATAGCAAAGGGGAACGCACCATGCATATACTATATGCGTATAACCTCTATATTCATAAAACTAGCTGCTATCAAGACATGCGGCTGTCATCGGCAAAATAAACGAATTCCTTGGGAAACTGAAAACAGAAACATCATTAATCACCCGACAAGAAAAAGAAATGCACAAACATATTGTAGAGGAAGAGGAAGAGGAAGGACGCTAGCTGATGGCTGCTGTACCACGACACGACCGCGACGCGCCAATGATATAGCTACGACGACGGAACGGAATGGAACGTATAATAAGTCAGGGTTGTGTACCCCAAACAATGAGAGAATATCGATTAGGGTAATGTATATTGCGGGAGGTTATTTATTTTTATATCAATTCCACCAATTCTCTTCCTCCCTCATCCTCATTCCCCCTCAACCGAGGAGGATCTAATTTCAAAAGCATGTTTTTCAATTATGTTCTTTGTTATTCTGGTGGCCATTATATTGGGCTTGGGGTCGGTTAAGAGAATGAACCTTACATACAGATTCATTCATTAAACTTGTGTAAGCATGAGTGAAAAATAGTTGGCATTTTTTTTTTGCCGCAAGGCATTTAGAAGAATTTATATAAAAAATATGCAAATAACAAAAGCTAATTGAATACAAACGGCTCATTACATTTTTTCGAAAAAAAAATACCACATTTTGTATGTAACGTATAAACCAGCAAAGTCCTTTGAGGAAATTCCGCCGCCTCAACATCCAGATTAATTGATTTTAACATATTTAACTGCCTGTGCCCGTATACGTTGGTATACCTAGCTAGGCGTAATTAAAAAGAGGTTAATTATTCTCTGTCAAATAAAAGGTATAAATTATTTTCTTTATTATCAGTTTGCTGCAAAAGAGAATACAAAAATTGGTTGATTGTGTAATTTATTGTGTTGCTACGTAATTTATACATATAGATCTGAATTTTGAGAAGAATGGGTTTTTTTTCAAACTATTATTAGTTAAATAATATCGTAGTTTGCATACCTATTCATAGCTAGCTTTGTGATACTTTGAAGTCCCAAGGCCACATGCGTTTAATATATACGTGAGACACAAAAACCCTCATACCTTCGACTCGGAAGAAAATCTTACAAAACTCGAAGAATCTGATCTTCAGGGGATGTAAGCCAGAATTTATTAACATTTTCTATTAACTCCAATTTTCATAGATTAGTCTAGTCTAAACAGTCGAAGCCGAAAAAGAAAACGAAAACTTCTGCTTTCTTAGCAAACAAGACCAAATATCCATCGATTTTCGAAAAATCTCAGTCTCTTCCTACACTTGGAGGCAAAATATTTAACCATTGCCATAGAGCTCCTGAAGAAATATGCTTTTATAATCAGTTTTGAAATCTATGAAAAGGTGTTGAGTCCCGACTTTAAACTCGTTGGTATTTTCCAAGATTTGTCTCATTGTGAAGATTTGGTCTATATGGTCAATCTGCCCTGCTAAAACTCGCACTGGTACTTGCTCATTAAAGTGTTGCAGAAAAGCTTCAGACAGTCATACAGAACGTTGGGTGAAAACCCTATTCAAAGTAGGGTTAGATTAGGTTAGGTAGAAGTGTATGTCAGCAGTTAATATCGACATACTTACACCAAAGTTGGTCCGTTGTGATACCACACGAACCAAGAAAACTCCTTCCTTCCTCGTTAAACCACTTAGAGCTCTTGACGAAGCGTATGAGACTATTAATGTCTGTGTTTGCCATATCATTAGGATCGTTTTCGATTTAGTAGAGATATGACTCGGAAGTTCTTGGAGAACATACTTAGGATCGCCTTTTTTGTAGATCAGGTATATGGGGCTAGTATCCTTGCCCTGTACTTGATTGATGTTTTGGATGTATGAGCTCTTTTAAAACATTCCCTCCGTATTAAAAAGGGTATGCTATTAAGCCATGAAAACCAAAATTAGTGTTGTTTTTAAACTTCCTTGGGGCTAAGTTTTCTTCAGCTATACTGGCCGATGGAACTGTTTCTTTACTGATCGGGGCAGGCTTTCTTCATGCCATTTCCTCGTTCTATACTTGATTTCTTCTTGAACACAACTTCTATTCTCTATGCTTGCGTGACTTTGATACTTTTGGATGTTGTTTCGATTTCGAGAATTTTCGATTGTTATCACCTGGAGGGGCTGTATACATTATCTTCGTCATCGATACTGTTCTCTCGCTGCTTCTGGTTTGCTCCGCAGCATATTTGCAACTATCTCTTCAGGGATACCTTTCATGACAAATGATCGCCCGATACATTCATGATCAAAAAAATAAAATTAATTTGGTGGTGCAACAGCTCGTGGAAAACTAGAGCCTAGTGACTTTTAACTCTAAACCATTCCTGCAGTGCTTTTTGTTGGCAGTAATGAAAGGGATCTACAATTTTTTGCTGAGTCCTAACGGTAAAGTGAAAAGTACCTATTTTTGACACGTAACACTCTTGGAGAGCTTGTATGTTTCTCGTAAGAGGTACATCGGAAAAAACACTTCTTTTCTTAAGTGGTAGCGGCTGAGAATCGAACCCAAACCTCCGGCATGACAGTCCAACGCACTAACCATTATGCGCCGAGGTAATACGAATGCCCTGTCGTATGCTTTCTTAAAATCCATGAGCATGAGGCCAACTGATCCTCAGTCCATTGTTTAAAAAATTATTCGAATGGTGTTAATATCATCGACACAAGATCGGCAACTGTGAAATCCAGGACTTTTGAGTGATGACTTTATTCTTTCTCTTATCAGCTCGAGAACAACGGTGATTATTTATCTCGAGAACACAGGTTATACCACTGAAACTCTAAAGATAGCCTTTTTTTAAATGTTTACAATAACGCCCTCTTTCCAGTCTTTGGGATAGATAACGTTCTCCCAAACATCCTGAACTAGCGAAAGCAAAATAACAGCCGCTATATTAGAATCCATCTAAGAACTCGGCTGGTATACCACCAAGTATACCAACAAGCTTAAGTTCTGCACAGGTTGATGGGCCGGTGTCAATGCTCGTTAAAGATCTGTGCATTTGGAAAATGCGATCACTTATCGACTTGAAGTCAATACATTTTCATGACTGCTGCGTGAAGACAAACTCGACCTTTGTTATATGTTCCAGGTATACATATTCCCAAGCTGTTATACAGCTACGTTCCAGGTCTTGTTGTCATTTGCGGGTTGTCATTATCCGAATATTCTTAGGAAAGTCAACCCAAGGTCAACCCAAGGTCAAAACCCGTGAAACTATGTATCCTTGCTTAATCGCAGGACAGCTGGCCGGTTAATAAGATGCCAGTTACCCTCTACGAGAGTATATGAGCTGCCGTTGGTCTACATTACATATAGGGTTCATCCGCTACCATCTTTCTTGTTGGTCCCTGGCTAGTATTTAAAGACCACCTCAGGCCCAAATACGTCAAACTATTTCACGAAAAGTCGGCCTTAGGCTAGTCGTGCACATGCAATTTTCAGTTTCGAAACTGTTTGGTTGCAAAATTGAGTCCTATGGACTCGTATGAGACTCCGCGCACATGCAGAAACTATTCCGTCATCGATTCGAGCAACTTTTTAGTTTGTGTTTTGACATAAACTGGACGATTTCCCAAAATCAGTTTTTCAGTTTGTGTCATATGGAATAATATGTATTTGCGCGGACATTCAACCAAATAGTTGCGGATATTTAACCACATCGTTGAATTTTGTTCTCTGTGCAAAAGAGAACAAATGTATCTTTTCTTTAATTTGCTGAGCAAAGGAATAGAACAAAGGCGATAATAGATATTTTTCTTTGAATGCATGAGATAGAAAAACTAATTAAATATTGTAGGTGTGTTGGTTAAGTTCGTTGCGATTGCTTGTAGAGTTGCTCATGTGCGCGTTCAGTAGTCAACTTGTGACTTAACTATTTTGATGCGGTAGCAGTTGCATGTGCGCGAATAGCCTTACTCGAACAGCAAAAACGAATGCTGATTTTACGAGTATCTAAAAATTTCTGCTGTCGATATGTGTAGCTCCTTGGTGGAAGTATACTCTTTCGTCACAGAAATTATACGCATTTTAAGTCTTTTTAAGATGAAAATGAGTGATTTATTCACTATAATCCATTTTGCCTACACCTCCTCATATGTAGAAATGGCGCCCAACGGAAATTGGTTGAAACCAAAAAGTTATAATTTAGACCTCTTAAGACACCCCCTATGGATTGGGCAACAAATAAAAACAATTATAAATATACATTCGGACTGTGCTATAAACAATTTACTCAAATAAATAAACAAAAATATACTTGAAATAATTTAGACTACAGGTACATGATACTGCCGCATAACTGCATTGATAAAAGACATTTTCTTCCAATATTGCAGTGGAATAAATAATATTAAATATGTATATATAATACCTATATCCATACAATATATATTAACATGTATAAGTATATGATATACAAGTTTATGTATGCGTATCTGCCTTCAGTGGACGATAAATTAATCGAACTACACATAACCAATGATTAAACGATTATTCGACCATAATTGGCATTTTGGAAAAAAATTCACACAAAAAATCGAATTCAATAAAATATGTTATTATACCAATGCTTGATATGTATATGGATGGTTGAATTGAATTTTAAAAGCCTTGTGATTTGTTTGTTTATATTTAAAATGCATGTACTGGATATATGCATAAAGTATATGAAGCCATATAATTTGTCATTGGATTTTGTTATTTAATTCCGTCCAGCAAAAAAAAGAATTAGTTCAATGCTTTAAAAACGTGAATAGGTTAATCAATCATGAGATTTCATTGGTTTATCAATTATATGTGTATAGTATAATAAAATTTTTGTTTTAAGGTAATAGATGGGTGAATGTTGTTTTAATTGATATGTTTACCATAGCTGTTTGTTCATATGTTTTGAAAAAAAAAAAAAAATATTTTGTCTGTCCGTTGACCGAAAAATGTTAATTTTTTTTAGTTGATTAGACACAAACTAACTTCGTATCGATAAATAGGCTTGTTTTCAGTAAGAATTTAAAGAACATGTTTGGAATGAACTTATAGCTGAATGTGTTGATGCACCGACGATTGATGAGGTTGCTGTAAGTTGTCAATTGCAGTTCTCCATCTCAATCAATTCTGCTTGCCTAATGTAACGTATCTCTAACCGTTATCGTTGGTGTAATTGTTTGATCGTTGGATTATGATGCCGGAGGCTTGGTATTCGAATCCCAGTCAATTTTCTTTCTGTTAGGTAGCTAAAAATAGCTCGAGTGTATATCTTATCATGAAAAAGTGGCTCTAATCTAAGCCGTTCGGATTCGGCAAAAAATTATAGGTGCCTTAAATTCGTGTCAATAAAAAATACATACATAGGACTGGTTGAGAGTCTAGATCTTGATTCACTCCCACCAAATATTTGTAACACAATGTTTCGCTCTTCTTACTTAATCATTTACAAACCATGTTCTCATAAATTTCATTGTGCGTAGAAAAACAGGTCCTTATGATAGGTTTTAAGTAATAGGCCTTTCAGTTTCGGTTGGTTATACATTGCATAATCACAAAAAAAAAAAGCCATTAGAGGCAATTTTTTGCGATTTAAATCTCCTCTCGGCTTTTCAATTTGGTTGTAATATCTCGATAACTATACGGAAGTAAAACAGTAATCCAGGACTTTGAATGAAATGTCTCAACTTTTCTTCTTCAAAAGATTCACATTAAAGTGCCGTTGTTCTAATTTTTCCCTTACTTCTTCACATGGCCAGAATCATCCCTCAGCTGACAGCTTCTGAGCCTGAATTTCACAAAAAAAAGAACACTCAGTAGCTATTTATTATTTCAAAGAACTGCGTTGTGAATGTAACAAAATACCGACAACAACACGGGTGGAATGCCTCAATCGCCAACAAATTGCTCCATATTTCAAGAGGAAACTCTCAAATATTATATAGGTGCGGATGGACCAGACATGTTCTGTTCATGTTCAAAACTAATTTTAGATGATGATCTCATTTATAGTTTATTGCTTCATTTTTTGTTTGTTTGTTTGTTTTTTGTTTTTTTTTTGCAATTCAATATGAAGCTGGTAATGAAAAATGGACTCATGCTCGACCTACAAAGAGTCTCTATACCTACCTACTCGCACTCGAATCTTGTCTCCTCTTATGTTGTTATACGCTGTACGTACTTCTAATGTCTTAATCAAATAAATTGAATTATTCTTGTCTTCAATGTTGTCCTTGTTGGCGACAAAATTGCAATAGGTTTGGTTGTTTTTTTCGTTGTCAATTGTGTGTTTTTTTTTTAAATGGGGCGCCAAGAATACCAAATGACAAAACTATAGAAAAGTATGCAACAAATTTAATGGCATTTTCAGCGGTTTTAACGAACCATATATACAAATTGCAAATTAAGTGAAAGATTTATTATACTGGCGCCATAGTTCTTGGCATAATGGCATTTGTGTCAATATCGATTACTTCAATTTGTTGCAGTCATCTCTCATTGATGACAAAAGTTTGTTTTTATAAATCTATAGTAGAGCGCCAGTGTTGGCTGCGCTATTGGGGCAGAAGCGATTCAATGTGTGGTGTATATGAAAAGTACCTCCCTGCCCCCTCCCCCCTTCCTCCACTATTCAGTTTCATCTAATGGCTGAATCAGCAGCCTTTCTCTTTAAATTTAAACAAACAAAAAATGCATCTCAATGATTTAATATGCAAACTACATGGTTGCCAAATGAAACTCCTAGATGTCAATTGGTCCAATTCCTAATCTCTGCCTGATGGATTAAAGTAATCTTGTAGATTCTTTTTTTACTGAAAGAATGCCGAGCCACTTGTGATAAACCTGCTGCTTCTCTGCCTTAGAACTTCCGAGTATAAAGTTGCATTCAAATCAATTCTAACTACTTCAAAATTTGGTATAAACCCAAAATAAATGCCGTTTAATAATCCCTACGTCCCTGTCTTTATTTAAGTATTTTTTTGTCGGTAAAAATATGATTCCCCACTCATTTTGCACCAAATTAGAAGAGAGCGTTGTCGGAAAAAAATGAGCTCTGCGATAGTCAAATCAAAATCAATCAATCAATCAAAAGTACTTGGTGAAATTCCACTTTTTGAAAAACTAACGTTATGGAAGTGACAGTTGAAACTTAGATTTTAAAGTATTTTTGTACGTTGTGATGTCTGTTATCTTAGACCGTGTTCACATTGAACTGAAAAACTGGATTTTTTTTGACGTTTCAGTATTTACATCTTCCTTTACTGAAGAAGTGGGAGCGAGATGTGAATACCGAAACGTCAACAAAAATCCAGTTTTTCAGTCTAATGTGAACACCGTCTTAGACAGTAATTTAGTGACATCTGCTATGACAGACTGTATTCTAGTGCCGTCTGCCATCTTAGTTGCAGTCTGCAGTGTATTTAAAAACCACAATGTGGTGATTAAATAACCAAATTCTGGGTTTCCACCGACGACATGAATTTCCATCATTTCTTTCATCTTTGAGATTATTAAATGCCCTATTACACGACAACTTATGAGTCATGCCTTTTTTTGAAATTAAATGAGTAGGTAGGTGATATCAGATGTTTTTTTCTCATTCGCGCTCATTGAATTTCGAAAAAATTCATGACTCAAAAGTTGTCGTTTAATAGGGCACTAATTAATCTAGATAAATCTTCATAAAGCGAACAGTTTTACAAATGCAACAAACACTAAAACCATTTCAAACTGAATGCATTCATTTGAAATCAATAGGAAACTTAACGAATCTGCTAACTTAAAAAAAGTGAACGCTATCATTTTGTGAGACAGAATAATCCATTCAACCTGGACGACGATGGTTAAAATTTCCGCCCACCCGACCTAAATGAAGTGCGGTAAGCGATAGCTAAGCTTAAAGCGTACAGGGCTGCTGGTGCAGATGGCCTGCCAGCCGAGCTTTTTAAAGGAGTATACACCAACTTATCTCCAAAATTTGGTCGAAAAAAAAGTATGCCCGATGAATGGAACCTCGGTATAGTGTGCCTCATTCATAAGGAAGGAGATGCTCTGAACTGTTGCCACTACAGAGGTATAATCTCCTTAACGTCGCATACAAAATCCTGTCATCTGTAATGTGTGATTGCTTAAAACCGTTTGTCAACAATCTGATCGGCCCCTATCAGGGTGGTTTTAGGCCCGGCAAATCACCCGTCGATCAAATGTTCACACTCCGACAGATTTTGGAAAAAACCCAGGAGTTTCAAATCGATACACACCGTCTATTTATTGACTTCAAAGTCGCGTATGATAGCGCAAGCAGAGACGAGCTGTACAGAGCCATGTCGCATCTCGGAATCCCTGCCAAACTCTTGCGCCTGTGCAGGATGACGATGGAGAAATCTCGTTGCTCCGTTAAAGTCAGTAAGAACACCACCGAACCCTTTGATGTCGAGAAAGGTTTGAGGCAAGGCGATGTATTATCATGCAACCTCTTCAACATCATACTTGAAGCAATTGTACGCAACTCGCAAGTCAACAACAGAGGTACAATTTTTCAAAAGTCCTTTCAGCTACTTGCTTACGCAGATGATATTGACATCATGTTGCCGGTGCGTTTGCAAGTATTGTATCGGAGGCGGCGAAAATGGATTTGGCTGTTAATGAGGACAAAACGAAGTGTATGCTATTATCGAGAAAGGAATCTCAACATCGTCGACTCGGGCATAACGTCACGATGGATAGGTACAGCTTCGAAGTCGTCAAGATCTTGGTCTACCTGGGCTCTACTGTTATATTGCAAAATGACATCAGTCCAGTCTGAATACTGATAAAACAAAAAAACATAGTAAAAATGGGCGTGGCAGTGACCGGTTTTTACTTAAATCAATATTTAAAGCTTCCTGCTTTTAAAGAAAAAAAAACAAAAGTGCATACGTATGTAGGTACATTAAAACTTTTGATTTCTACTTCCACTAACAGCAGCATAATGATGAAACTTGTTCCACATATTTAATTTTTCATAAGTAATAAGAATCAAAAAAGTCTACCTCCAAAAATATTTTTAGTGAAAGGGTGTTTTGTTTTTCAATGAAATGGAAAAATTTTGAACTACTACCATGAAACCTCCCCCAAAATGGGTACGTTGATAAAAGTTGGTGTAAATGTTTCACTATTCATCAAGAATCAGGGGCCGAATGGCGGCCTGCGTCAACGGATGAGCGAACGAGCAAATAAAAATTACGTCACCCTTCAATCGAGTGAACGAATTGGGATCGCGACCTACGTTAGCTCGAGAAACGTAATCTATAAAAGGAATTAAGTTGAAAATTAATTTAGCGAAAAAAAGTTTTATAAAGCCTAGACATACTTGTGAATCATGTAGTGACTCTATACAAAAGGAGCATTTTTATTCACCCATGAACGTGCTCGTGAAGCTGTTTGGAGAGTTTTCGTTCACGAGCAATTCCCGTGCAAAATGTACGGAACTCTTGGTGAACAGTTGACAGTTCGATTACTAGTCATTTGAAGCATGGTAGTTTTAAAGGTCAAACGTTCACAACACATTCGCAAGTCTGTACCAGTGAGGAATGTCAAAAAATCACTTTCTCCACTGGCGATTGTTCACTTCACGAGGAAGTATGTACTAGGCTTAAACAACTAAGGGATAGAAGCTATGCGTGAGAGGATAACATAACAAAGCTCTCCATTCTTGTTTATTTTATTTTCACTAACAGACTTAAAAACAAATTTCTTTTTTATAACGAGGCGTTCCTAATTGATTTTTCAAAACAACGAAACAAATGGCAATATGTCAAGATAGGAGCTGCCATTTTCTTTCGATTGACAAATAGACAGAACCACGAATAACAGAATCAAGGTGTGCTACGTCACAATCGTCTGCTTTCATCGGAGAACAGTAACAATAATTTAATTAATTTGTAATGTTTTACCTTTTTTGTTAAGTTTACATCTCTCAAAAACAACTATGTACGTAGTTTGATTATTATTATCCAAGCCAAGTTTATACATCCATGCGAAGTGTAGTTTTCATATATTCGTTTTGTTTTAGACTTGAAAAACTGTCGAAAAACTAAATACAATTATTTTGACGACAATGAGGAACAAATTTGTCTCGAAACAAATGCAACTTAATGTGCTTTTCCAAACCAAATCTTATGACGAAAACAATTCTTTTGAAAACCCATTGCCTTTGGTGCATGAATTATTGATGTTTCATTTCAAATTTGATTTCACTTCGCTTTGAAGTGTAATCTTGGCTTTAATTCTTACTTATTGAAAACTATAATAGAAGATGGTAAAAGATGATTGCGATTTCGCAAAAACTCCAAGATGGCGAATTGGATGTATTTAATGAGCATTGTTTGTTTCTACTTATCGTGATGGGCAGAACTGGACAGAAATGGAAACCATAATGATATTTTCTTCAATATGTGTGTGCTGCTTACTGCTTTGAAATTGAATAGGTTCGTCCTCTTTTATGTTTCTGCTACCCATGGTGATTGAACTATCTGGCAACATTTATATTCTGTTCAATATACATATTGTGCTATATTTTGTCATCCATATACATTATGTCAAGGCATTGCAAAACCACCACAAAATGGTGTGACTACTCTCTTCTTTTGAAATGTGTTCAATGCACTCTGGACTTCATAAATGCGTAATATGTGATGCTGCTGTTTGGGACCCTATAAATTGCTATGACAAACTGCTGGCACGACACTACTTGTTCCAATAATTGTGCTACGCTACTGCTACTGCATCAAAAGCTGGGCCACAATATTCCTATACAATCATTTTTGATTTAGTAAGTAGAGTACACCAACGCGGGACACAAATGTCATGCATGCGTTGATGCCTCTTGCTGATAAGAGTCCCATTTGGCAAACAAACTCCGTTCAACTCAATGAGGAATACTTTTTAGTTCTGATGTTGATGCTGATGCTTGAGAAGAGAGCCAACAAGCAAGCCATCATCATACTGCATAATGTATAGTTTGTATATGCTAAATGCATTGCAAACTTGTGTGCGCGGAGGAGTATGATGTCTTTGGGTGGTTGTAGGGTTGGGGTAGTAGTTGGTTAGGAAAATTTTATAGAGAAGGTTTTTGATGTGATGTGATGTTAAAGAACAAACATATAGGTACATACATTTATATGAAATAAACTTGTTGAAAGTTATTACAAGTGGGGTTGGCAAAAATGTTTCTACTTGCTACGGTCTTCAAAATACAACAATTAATGTCGAGTGTGAAGGCATTTCTAGTGAACATTAAGTGGTGCTTTAAATACACATACGTATAGCGAAAAGTTTTTTCACACATCACACACTATAAGTGAGTAGTTCTCGTTGGAAGATTGGGTCGGACATTGGCATTTAGTAGGTGTATACATAAATAATTGGTTTTTTTTTGTATAGCAAAGTTTCAATAATACATACTATTTATTTAATACTATTTATTTCATTTTTTGTTTATATTAGAGTATTCGCCAGTTAATTTTCACCTCGCTTAATTGACTTTCCTGGTTTAATGATCTTAAAAGCTAACAAACTAAAAACGTAGTGCCTCGTGGCATGATGGTTAGTGCGTTTGACTGTCATGCCCAAGGTCTGGGTTCGATTCCTAGCCGCTGCCACCTAAAAACAGAAATGTTTTTCCCGAGGTACTGCCTCTTTCGAAGAACTGATCAATCCTCCAAGAGTATACTTGTCATGAATAAGTGCTTCTCATCTAGCCGTTAGGACTCGGCAAACAATTATAGGTTGCCTCCATTCCTGCCAACAACCCGCACACAGGAATGGTTGAGAGTTGTAAGCCACTAGGCCCTCGTTCTCCACGAGCTGTTGCGCCACAAAATTCATTCAATTCATTCAACAAACTAAAAACATGTTTCGGTTAATTGAACTCCCCGGTTAATGGATTGAAAAATCTGACAAAATGGCTGGTGTAATTGAGCAGGGTGTACTTTGAATAACCTCAAATTATTACGTTTTATTATTTGTTTTTCTATTTCATAACTTTTAGTGTCGCTCCTGTAGAATTAATCTTAAAACATCTATTGATTTAATTTTAGAGAAGGTTTGAAGAAATAAGTGTATACAAAATTTTTCATCAACTTTTGAATTTAAAATTTCATGAATCGAATTATTTTTGACTGAAATACCTTCTAGTACAATTTATTTGTCCAGCTTGCAATCATTTTTACGCACTCGAATGTAGACTAAGGTATATTTAACCTTAAAGTCATACAGCTCTAGCACACTCTCCAGTAATCGTTAATTCCAAAATATGTATTTGTTCTTTTTAAGGATACTACCATAAATACCCAGGCCAGATTATTTATGACAACCTGTCTTTATGTTTCTTTTATTTCTTTTTAATTAATTTATTTGATAACGTTTTTCTTATAAATATCAAAAACAAAACTTAATAAAACCTAAAAATAATCAAACAAAACAAAAATAAAACCATTATCACAATTCTTTAGATGTTTTAGTTTAGGCATTCCATCGGTGTAGGGAACGATATTAGGATTGTTTTTTATATCACAGGTATTTTTTTAGTGCTTAATATTTACAGTTTTTATTTTCGTGTTGAAGATAAAATATATCAATAATAATTTAATCGTAAGTTTGAATTGGGGAATAAGTCTAAAAAAATTAAATTTTTGGTATATGTATTTTGAAAAGAACTTTCTATTTTCTCGAAGGATTTATTTGAAAATTCAAAATGTATATTGGTTCATTAGAACTTTATTATAGATACATTAAATAAATAATAAGTGTCACGACAGCTCGTGGAGAACGAGGGCCTTAATGACTTAACACATTCAACTATTCCTGTATGCTTGTTGTTAGTTGGTAGGAATGAATGAATGACCTACAATTTTTTTCGAATACGAACGATTCAGGTTAAAAATATTCAAATGACAAGAGATACTTTTAAAAGATTTGTCACTGGCAAGATGTAAGAGAATGTAGGAAAATTATAGTGAAGTTAACTCGACAGTAAAACAATTTTTGTGTGACACTGGTATTTTTGCACTACACACTAGTATTTTTAATTATAAACGATATCAAACCCACTTTGTTAGCTGTGTTTAATGAAGAAAAACTAAATCAAAACAAAGAATAACAGCACAAAAGTGTGAAACCTTT
The DNA here is from genome assembly GCA_946251815.1 of Dasysyrphus albostriatus. Classification (NCBI taxonomy): domain Eukaryota; kingdom Metazoa; phylum Arthropoda; class Insecta; order Diptera; family Syrphidae; genus Dasysyrphus; species Dasysyrphus albostriatus. The sequence goes on along the minus strand of OX276336.1, from coordinate 65,856,465 downwards.
CAGAACAAGAAAGATAAATACCGCAGCTTTGTTTTTCACAGGGTTGACCGTTCCTATCAGCTGTGAAATTTTAAGTTTTAAATTTTAAATTTGAATTTATTTTCAATTCGAATCTAATATCGCTTTAACGCTTTAATTAATGCTTTGTATATTCTTTTATTTTTTTCTTCATGTTAAGTCCAAAAATATAAGAAATTGTACTTCTGTAGTTCAGATCCCAAACAAGCAAATCGGCTGGTACTATGACACTTCTCACTTGCTTACTTGACACAAAAAGTTTGGAACAGTTTGGGGCAAATTTTGTATTCATACAAACACAAAATCCTGTAATTTTCTGTTCGGAACAGATTCATTTAACACACTCATGTACTTTTCTTATCTTTTCTGTAATTTTATGTGCCGAACAGATTCATTAAACACAACACACCTATTTAAAAACTTGCTTTAAAGATAAAAGGTTTGTTCCACATCGAGTTTAAAACAGTTCAAAACCGCCAGATTTTGTGCAAACCCGTTTCACAAATGAAATATTATACCGACCTGCACTAAAAATGACGGTCTGAAAATGTTTGAAACTGTTTGAAAAAAAAATAAGGAACATGGTTAAAATCGTTTAAACCTTATTTTAGTTATTTATTGTCATGCTAGATCGTATTACATCTGTCACACTTTTTCTCAGGAACTGTCAGGAGAACAGTTAGGGATCGCAACGAGGCCAGTTGTGCCTAGCGTTGCCCTCAGCCGGAATCCACAGTTTTTGATTACAAATAAAAAGTAGCACATTATACTGTGCTTTATTAAATTATTAATACAGGTGATTTTTATCTCCAGCAACCAATAGTAGGATGTGCTCGGCTTGACCACGCACCCACAAGGAACTGGGCCTCGAGCTGTATCTTTTCCTACAAATCAAGTGCTAACATTACCTCCAAGTTACTTAAGTTGTTAAAAGCTCAGCCTTCACGAAACGACAACAGATAACGGCTTTGATTTGCTGCAGCTCGTAATACGGTGACAAGTAGCAAAAGGTTCCTCAGGCGAATGATACACACAGCCACCTAGCGATATTCACGTTCTGATTGGTGCAAGGCATGCATCGAACATCTTGAAAGTGCGAAAATTCCGAGGTGCAAACGTGGACTTTGGCCACTTTCTTGTGACAAAGTTCAGAGCTGCCCCAAGGAAGAAATTCAACATTGCATGCCTTACCACATCTGAGCAAGCCAGAGACTACAGTGAGCAATTGACCGGGAAACCTTCTGCCATACTCCCAGCTTCAAGCGTCAACAACCAGTTGATCCAGTTTTTCATTGATTGATTTTAAGTTTTAAAAATCAATTTTCTCTTCCAATGGAATGCAATTCAAGATCAGATATTTGAAAGATTAAAAAATTAATTCGTTTTACCAATGAAAAATCCTATAAGTTTGTCAAGTTACGATACATTAAACGATTGAATGTAATTGAATACAAAGAAAAGAAACAATGGAAACATATATAACTATAATTTTTTTAATTAAATTAATTATCCCTTGATTTTCGCTTCTAGACCATTTTTCTTTACTTATAATTTCTAGATCAAAAACTTTACACCTACATACATAGTAAAGGAAACAAACCTTATATTTTTTTAAACTGCTGGATGCCCTGAACTCGAATTCAACTTTCGTCATCAGATCAACTTTCGATATATTTACCCGATTACCCAATTTCGATGCGACGAAAGTCTCACTTTCACTCCATCAAGTTCTGCATACAAAAATTGTCCACCAAGTCTTGTGGATCCCATAAAATACTTAAGTTTGATACGCAAGTGTGTTAAAGCAAATTTAAGAAGCCCCTTCTTCCTAAAAGTAAAATCTTGCGGATTCCATAATTGCCATTTTTTTTAACTTAAAACTAATAAAAATTATTTGCCGCTATAATATAGCAGTTATATAGTTGTTAAATTTGGTGGCACAACAGCTCGTGGGGAACCAGGGCCTAGTTACTTACAACTCTCAACCATTCTTGCAGTGCGTGTTGTTGGCAGGAATGAAGGGGACCGAGTCCAATGGCTAGATGAGAAGCACTTATTTATGACAAGTATACCTACTCTTGGAGGATTTTTTTAGTTCGTCGCAAAACGCAGTACCTCGGGAAAAACATTTCTGTTTTAAGGTGGCAGCGGCTGGGAGTTGAACCCAGATCTTCGGCATAACAGTCCAACGCACTTACCATCATGCCACGAGGTACTACTATATTATATAGGAAGAGTAGTTAATTGTATTATACTTGTTAAAAATTAATCGAGATCTAGATCCCGATCCCGATAGAAGATCGTAAACACACACCTAATATACATCTGATGACGATGAGCATAAATATTTTATGTCTACACTCCTTAATATACCTACATACACTCAATCTTTATATGTATTTTTCAATTTCAACAATTGAACAAAAAATAATTCAAACAATATTGATGTGTTATTCTTATTATTTACGTACATGTATTATGTTCTTTTTTTAAATACTTGCGATTAATAAATGAATCTTAATTAAAAAATGTTTCCTTATTGCTCTTTTGCAGACCGATGTCGATCTGTCGAGGTTCATTTTGAAGCAGCCGACAGTGGATTTTTTCTAAAGCATTCTCCACGACAACCACCAGTTAGTCCTGAGATATCAAATGTTCAATCTTCTGCGCGGCCACGAGTTACCCAAGACTCGGTGCTGTCCATCGATCGATTCACAGTCGTGCAGACGACCCAGCCTGTTTCAATTAGAGCAAGCTACGGACCATTTTCAACAAAACAGACGGTGCCAGCTCGCTACATTGTTCCGGATGCCGTAGAAACCCAAGGAGATCATTTAAACGTAAGTCAAGTTCTATAATATTTCTTGTATCACCCACAGTAGTTAGTGGCATACCATGTACGCGTTTTTCAAGAGCAGATAAATTAAGTATAAACAAATCGAAAAGCATGTTTAAATGGTTTAATTAAATTGCGTGTTGTTATTTTCTTTCTCTTTCTTGTTTTTTTTTTTTTTGTTGATGTGGTTGTTGTTTGCGTATTGCATTCCTTCAATTAGAATACCACTGTCGCACTCATGGAATTGCAACAGACCAATTTACATCTGGATATATCGGCGCATTTGGTGCGCACGACAATACCTCGTGACTCGCCCGTTCTAAGGGTGCTCTTTCATGCTGGCGCCGATCCAGGTGGCCATTTACAGAGGCAAAAGATATGCGTTTTGTTGCATGTCTCAATGGGATCCCGAACGCCATTGAAAGGTCGTTGTATGCCTGAAGGAGAGGACGGCGTATGCGTGGCTGAGGTAAGTGTCCATGTCGTCTTTGAATGGAAAATGTAAGTCTTGTTTATAACTTTAATAACTTGAAATACATTTATAGGTTGTAATACCGTCAAGCTGGTGGTCAGCACTACCGCCACCAGATAAAACCTCTCGTGGTAATGCTCCGCCAAAGGTGCCACAGCGTTTGGTGCAGGTTTCGTATAGTGTCTTTGAGCCACCATCACGCAACCCAGAGCAATGCGAACCGAAAGTTCAAATTCAACCATTAACGTCGTTTGCCCAAATACCTTTGATCGCAGCACAATCTCCATACAAGGATTTGAGAGCTGATGATTCCTTAACCATACTCTTGCCGCAAAGACCTCTTTATCCAATGTCGAAAATTCATGTTCCGGTCTTTTTGCATCAGCAAGCCGAACAGAATATTGCTGTGTTTATTGTTAGGGCTCGTGTAAAAGCTGGAATGCGAATACTTGGTGCAACTACCTCATCAGATGAATGGAATGTTTCCGTAGAAAAGGAAAATCCCAAGCATACTGTTGCCCGGGTGACGGCATTCAGAAAAGATCAAGATCCAGATAGTACGGGAAAAGAAGCCGAAAGTGAAAACAGCACTAGGTGGGTTTAGATTAGAGAGTTGTATTTATTTGTTATGGTGAATGATAAGTTTTAATTTTATTACAGAGTATTTGAGGTGTTTTCTTGGTTATTAGAAGTTGCAAACGACACAAAAGAAAACTGGGATGGTGGAAAAATTGTTTGGTCAGTAAGCTACGTTTACGATAGTCCAAAACTGAAGGATGCTTCACCGGAAAGTACAGGCGCTACTCCGGAAGAAACTCGAAAGAAACTCATTGCTAAATTGGAAATCAATAAAGACGATATTCAGGCAGTTCTTCCGATATCAAAGGTATGTTTTTTCTTATTAAATATTTTCCTTCTCAAAATTAATTAATTAATAAAATGTATTCCTATCTAATTTCATTTTATTTTTTCATAAAGAATTGGGAACTTATGAACACTGCGGTACTCACAGGACGTCAAGTTGCTCAAGCCATGAAAGTTTTTATTGTATCACAAGCTGGAAAAGTAGCAGATGTAACACTGCAGAGCTCTTGTCATGCCGAAGACGAAAGTGTTATTAAAGTAAGTGCAACTCCTATGCAAACCTTTTCGTAATAAACGAGTGTTTAATCTAAGTTCAAATATGTATGCCCTAATTGATTTATATATTCACCTTCTATCTGTACAGGTATCATCATCTTGCAGTTCAGTTTATGTAGATGGTTCCGAGATACGTGGTTCATCGAATGCATCAATTATCGTCAAATATGGGACATACATTGGTCTGGCAAAGTTTATCGTTTGGATGCCCGAATTCCCATTGGAAGTGTATGTTTCAGATTTTAGACTATCCCAAATTAAGGGATGGAAGGTACCTGATGAACATCATTACACGTGAGTGTATTCATTTCCCTAGTTTGTCTTTGAGATGCCAATTAAATTTAGATCCAATTGTAGACACGGGAAGCAAACTAGGCGTCGCAAGAAGCGCTCTTATGTCTGGAGCCAGCATGGAGATGATTTTATGAATGTATTGGGTTCCGATAAGGCAGTATGTCGGGCAAGATATCAGCAAAGTCCCGTAGAAGTCTATGCTAGATTTTTAGCAACAGATCAGGTAGAATGTATTTATTGTTAATTAACTTATATGAGCAATTAATAACCTCAACTGTTTATATTCACTTCAGAACTCTGGTCGAATTAGTTATTTGATATCCCGCAGAACTGGTCTTAGGGTAACAGATTTAGTGCAACCCCTGCTGCGAGTGGCAGATCCCAAGATAGCAAGTCTCAAGGGTCGAGTTCTTCAGGGTAAATCGATGGGACGAACTGATGTGCAGGTAACATTGTCACTTTAGGAACATTCCTTGGACCTTTACAATATTTCTTTTGAAGGTTCTTTCACCAATAAATGGAAGAGTGATTGGTGCTAAGGAGATTCGAGTGGGCAGCGATAAAGTCAGTTTAACAAGATTGATTGTACGTGTGGTTTCTGGACTTCAACTTACGATTAATCCTGATAGTACAATCGAGAATGGTTATATAGCTGAGACATCTGTTACGCGCCGACTTACGGCACAGTATCAAGAAGGTCTACTGGATATTGATTTGGAATTTTCAGACGGTGCCAGAACGCCACTTAGGTAAATATATAATATTTGTTAAATACGGTTCTTAAGAACATATTTATCGCCATACACAGGGACATCTCTGTCGATGATTACTTCCTTTTGGTGGAAAGTTTAGACACTGAGGTGGTAGCATTTGCCCCTATGTTGGCATCACATCATCCACGTGTGATTGCAGTTGGAGAAGGAAATGGTGATCTCTTGCGAGTCACACTCTTACTATCTGAAGATTGTAGAATTCGACGTAGTATGCCAATGGCGAAACAGTCAAAATCGAATCCTGGACCACTAGCAACTGCGTTAGCTTCAGTGCAGGTTGATTTTAATACAGGAGAAAGCGTTAGCAAACCAGATACAGTACAGAATGATGGAATTATGAGGGGAGAACGAAAGAGCTTCCGAGACAGTGGTGATTTAGCTGATATTATTGGTAAGCAGAAGTTTGTAATGATCTTAATTATCATTAACATTTCGATATATTGTTAGTAGGTATACCGTTGAAAGATGCCAGTCATCACTATGAGCCTACAGTTCAGGCTAGACAACACCGCGGCAGTATTAATACCATAGGTGGTCTAAGACATAAGCCAGGTCCACATGGTGATATGACTTCAATGGAAATTGGGATGTATGTTCTGCTCACAGCTTTTTGCTTCGCCATTATCGTCTTTGTTATATCGTGCGTAGTATACGCATCCAAGTTCCGGCCTTTGACCATTGAATCTGGACTGGAAAACTTACCGAAGGACACATTCACCGAAGGTGGTTTGCTAATGAGAGACTCACGACGACCACGAGAATCAACAACAAATGCACATGATTGGGTATGGTTAGGTCGTTCCACAATGGACAGGTCATCATTGGCTCAAGATTCAGTAAATGGAAATATTTTCGAAAATCCAAGAGGTTCATATACTGAATAAATTAAATATATAAGTATCCCATAACACTCTATGTATTATCTCTTTTTTACAGACTCTAGAATACGTATCACAAGCAATCCTATTCTTAACTACTCCGACCCAAATGATGCAGTTAATAGCATTTCAACATTTGACAATCGCACAAGTGCCCCAGTTTCAAGTTTAAGCACAGATATCATAAATTCAGCTACTTACACTAAAAATGACAGAAGGCCCACGTAAGTGAATTTCATGTTTTACTTTTTGTCATTTCCTTCTTTTTTTATTGCATTATGTTGCATATTTAGACCGCAGCCAATAGAATATAATACTTAAATCAGATTTCATAAAGTTTTTTAGGATAAGCTTGAGAAGATAGGAAGATGAAATAATGTCGCAAGCCATTTTGTGGGTTGCATCTAATACAAAAAACTTCCGCTTCCTCACGTATAACATTACATTGAAAGAGTCATTCCTTGATGTTTGTTTTTAACTTAAGAACAAGTTTAAGCACCTACATATCAATTAACATAAAATTCAATTGTACTTATATTCTTATGTACGTTTGTATGTATGATATTGACTCCGAAACTTTTGAACTGTTTGTAAGGCGACTGCCTTACAATCAGATCTACGGTATCTACGGTATGGGTCTGAAAGTTTTTTGTAAATATTGGTCAAAATCGGTTCAACAGTCATTCCTTTCTCCGATAGTATTTATTACAAAAATATACAAAAATCGTTCGAGTAAATTGAATACAGCCAAAACACACGCGTGTATTTCAATAGCTAGGCGAATCAAAAATCATTCAAATTAGTTTTTTGGTTCCATCGCTTCTTTTTGCGGTTAGTTTTGAGTTGATCAGTACCGAATACAAATTAGAACGTTTCACCATAACGAGGTAAATACCCGCGATATGCTCATATACATAATGTGATACATTTCAATTAGTTTTACCGCTTCTGACATAAAAAAAAATTATAACAGGTGCTTTTGCCGTGGAAGGTTGATTAGATGGTTAGGCACTTTTGGGCTAGAGTTTATTATGAATTCCTCATACGCGATAGATTTTTTTGAATTTGAATTTATTTAAGTTTGAATAAAATCGCAAAAATTATCGATCTATATTGAACAGTAAAATGAAAACAAACAAAATTAATATAATATATTAACTTGCTAATGAGTATTTCACATAGCGACGATAGTGTTCCCCCACCTTTACCACCACATGCAAGAATTAGTGATCGAAAAAATGAATACAGACCACCAGTCCCCCCACATCGTAATATCGGTGTAACAGCTCTCGTTACAAGCAACAGTGAAAACGAAACTACAACAGAGAAGGTAAATTATAAAGATATTATTTATTTATTCTTTTTATAATAAAATATATTCTTTCTTTTTTGCCAATAAGGAATCTACTTTAAATGCCATACCCGTTGTCCAAAAGCGCCATCATCATAAACACCATCGAAATCCGAATCACGCGCACAATAGACGCTCCCAGGTACATGGCAATATCGATCTCATTCGTTGCTACGATCGGCCACCAGATCATCACATAAACTTCACCCAAGAACAATTAAATTTGGCCCTTAAAAACCATGTTCCACCTCAGCAGCAGGAAGATGACTCCTCACCGGAGGAATTATTATCACCAAAGAAAATTGGTCCTTTGACCGAAGAAGATGATGAAAAGGAAAAAAATGAGCTGCACATGGCCGAAAGACTTGTAGAGAATGCTGCTCAACAGCAAAAAAATGCATTCCAATTTGATTCGCTTACACCAAAGCGAGAAGTGGTAGCGCATAGAGCTAGTTCATATGTTAATAAATCAGCGAATACACAATCATCGTCAGAGGAAGAACTACAACTGAATGCCTTGAAAATTGGTAAGAATACAAATTATGTGCACATACTCGTATATTAAGTATAAAAGTTAGTGGAGAACCAAGGTCTAATGACTTTCAGGTCTCAACCATTCCTGTGTGCGTGTTGTTGGCAGGAAGAGAGGTGACCTTAAATGTTTGCCGAGTCCGACCGGCTAGATGAGCACTTTTTCATGACAAGTATACTTTTGGGGGATTTGTCATTTCCTCGCAAGAGGAAGTAGCTCGGAAAAAACATATATGTTTTTTTAGGTGGTAGCGGCTGGAAATCGAACGCAGACTTTTGGCATGATAGTCCAACGCACTAACCTTTATGCCAGGTGGTACTACATACGTAGGCATGTACATGATGTACCATGGCCTAGGAATTTATAATTCTCAACTTCTGTGTTTCGAAACTAAAAGGTTAAGATAAGAAGAACTGTTCCATGACAAGATATATACTCTTGGAGAATATTTCACTTCTTCTTCTCTTCAAGAGAAGGTCCTCTGGAAAAAAAGTATATACACTTTCAAACTAAAACAATTTATATTATATTTATGACCTAAGTGTTCTCAGATCGTTCTTGGTACTGTCTTTTTTTACTTGAATAACGATAGCTTGATCTTGGACTTCAATTAACACACTAGAGATCAGATTAACCACCCATATTCACTATCTTCAACGTTGATCTAACAGCTCATTCTATTTTCTTGTTTTTATTTCATTTGCAGATGAAAATCCTGAAGTTAAGCGACGACATAGAAAACAATCAACATCCTTTGTTCCATCGTCATCGCTGCCAGATACGAGCACAATTAATTCCAGTTCTGATGACAACGGTGGATTCATAACGCCGCCCAAAGACGAAGGTAAATCAAGAAGAAATCAAGTCAAACGTGCCACAGTGGTCGGCAATCCAATGTTCTCGACAACAGTCGACGGTGATATTGGTCCAGGTGAAAGCCTAGGCCTCGACGACCTCGACATGGACTACGAACAAATCATGCACTACTTTGATAATCTTAAGGTAAAGCAAACATTTATTTTATATAATATATTTCAATTGTTGTGATTAGCACAATTGCTTTACGGCCGCTTTGATTAGTTCAATTATCAATTTTATTTTTGATTTTTTTTTCTCTTCCATTGGTATCTCATCCCATGCAGGAATCAAATGCCTGAGTGCAAGAGATCATTGCAAAGATACGCGAAATACTATCGACGTTTCAGCAGCAATACCGAAGTGTTGCTCTGCCACCACAACCGGCTGCTTGTCCAGAAATTAATGTTGATGACCCGAATTTTGAGTATTTTTTCGAGCAGTTGAGTGAGTCATACGCTTAAATATCGAATGATTAAAACCAAATGCATTTTCTTCTACGCCGCCTACAAAATACAAGCCATCAAACTATTGTAATCGCGCAAACATACGAAAAGTTGATTTATAATAACGAAACAAAAAAAAAACTGACAAACTAGAATGGTAATCATCTGAGCGCTTTAGTCAGTCAATTTCAATAAATAGAAATCTCGAATAGTTATTTTTACACCAATGCTCATTACATTATGAGCAAACAAAAAATACAAACAACCAAACAAGTGTAACAAATCGCTTTGGCAAAAACAAACTCTTGAAGAAAATATAAAAAAACACCAAAACAATAATTGGAACAACAATAACATCTGGATAACGCGACTTTGCAGTGATCGTAAATGATAACAATACTATATAGATAAATATGACAAAAACAACAGTTGATATAAAAAAAATTAACAACACAAATCATTCATATCAATCATTCACTAGGAAATCATTTTTATTAATTAAATACCTCATCGGAAGAAGAATCAATCATTACATTATTTATAACCCCTCCTGCATCATTGTAAACACATTTTTTAAAAAGATTTTTCAGATTAACTACTTCCTTAAAAGAATACGACAGCATGACCTGGGAAAATTGACTTCTGGAATAATTTTTGAATAGTAGTGTAAATTTCGATCGTTAACTGGCCTAATGAAATAAGTTCCTTTTTCTTTACATTTCAATTAAATGACATCAATGGTCGCGTTCGGCTGCTAAAGCGATAGGGTATCCATAATCCAAAAAATTTTCAGATACGTTGAATTGTTTTTGCTTCAGCTGTTTTTTAACAAGGGATTACAACAACACAAACAAATCCGGATCGCTGAAGATACGTAGCTGCCGAATGCGCCCAATAATAACTCCAGTTCTGTGAAATCATATGTTCATTTCAGGAATATGAAGTCTCATAAATTTTGCTCCGTCAAAAAGTGGGGAAGTGAATCCAAAATTGTTTTTCCTCCGTATTCAACAGCAAAAATAAGAAATTTTGATGAGGAATTATGTTCATGAGACAGAGATTGCAGAAATCTTTGAGATCTCAAATTCCTATACAAATTATATGACAGTTTTGTAAAAATATTAAAATCTGTCTATGCCAGCTTCTAAGAAATAATAAAATCTTGTTAATTAGAATGCTGTTAAGAAAACTTTGAAACTATTCTGTTCCTTACATCCAACAGCCTTATACGCTTATACTTAAGGAACATATATACTACCAATCAAAAATCATTCCCAAAAGTAACTTTCCCATTAAGTGTGGTCCCCTATTAAATTATCAAACGGTTAACTTTACCTTATAATTGTTTATTTTTTCTTAATTATAATTTCAAATTGTGCTTTAACATTTAAATGCTTCAAGTTAGGCCTGAGAAAGTACTTCTGTATTGTAGTCGAAAGCAGACTTAATTTTTTGAATACCTTACAAGTGCTGCATTTCTTTTGAGGGTAGAGCCATTTATTAAAATAAAAAAACATATGCTGGTTCCATGTTAAAATTTTTATAAATTGGAAAATAAATCGCTTACCCTATTCCGTCCATTTTATTATAAAAAAAAAACAAATTATAACTACATATGTATTTGCTTACTATAATTGAAGAAAAAAATAAAATTCTTAGTTTCATTTTATTTAATCAAATGTCCCATCATGATGTAAATGCAGTATTTTATTTTTAAAAATATAAGAAATTTCGATTGAATTTATACCAAACGCACAACATATTTTGTAAATACCTTCCACTCTATCACACTTGGTTGGCTCAACCGCATAGTTATAAAATTAAATTAAAATACACTACCTATCTAGTCAATAAACACAAACAAAAAAAAAAAACAATTGAATAATTATTATTGAGCAACCGTTTTTTTGTTTAAATTTAAACTATAGCCTAATTGCAATGCGTTATTTTCAAAGTTTTATAGTTTCTTTTATTTATTGTTGATTTTTCTAAGTTTTTTTTTAAATATTATACATATTATGTACCTATATTTGTTTTTATATTTGTATTATTATTTAGTTATACCTACAAATAAAAAAAAAACCAAGCAAATATTATTCTTGTTACAATATAACTACAACAACAAAATGGACTGACTGCCACAAAAATGCCATAATTTATATTACTCTTAAGTTTAATTTATTATAGAAAGTCCATTTGACATTAATTTTTAACCGTATTTGTTCTTTTTTAATTTTATTTAATGCAACTAATTGTTTGCTGCCATATTGTAGTAGAATTATATATTTTTAATATTTCAAAATAAATTATTTATTTTGTTTAAAACAGCTGCATCCCTAGAATCGGATTGAAGAATATCTGATCTAAAGATAAAATATTTCAGATATTATAATTATATGGGTAACTTAAAAAGAAAACCAGTGATTGAAATAATGCGAAAACGTAAGACACAAAAAATGCTTTGTGGAAGGTTAATACATTTTGGTTTGCTGCTTGTCATCGTTGATAATGATATTAAAATTATTATATTTATATCGTGTTTTTTTACTGTAATTATTATTAATAATATTTTGCAATTAAACAAAAATATATGTAGAGTACATATTCCATGTACACACCCCTGTTCTGAATTCCGATTCACTAAAAAATCCTTTCGTTTTCAAACTCTCGGTGTTTTGAAATACTTTTCGTTTTTAATACTTGCGGAATCGGTGTGTTTTGTTTTGCGGGTGGATTAAAAATCAGCTTGACCTTTTGAATTAGTGTGAAGTTCAATTTGACATAATTGAAGAAAAACTTATTTTGTGTTGCAAATACGGCTAGACACACCACTTGTTTTTCACTAAAAAGCCACCGACCACGATACCACTTCCATTTTTGCTGCTGTTTTTAATTTAATTAATTAATATATACAGATTTTTTGCTTTTGTCAAATATATTTGACGTTTCTAATTTTTTTTACGGATTTCGAAAGAAATTGCGGAAGTCAATTTATACTAAATTCAGAACATGATTTTTGAATTTGTACGGAAATCAATTTCGTATACGGTTTTGATTCTGAACAGAAATCAGAACAGAGGTGATAACATATGATTAAAATTGTGCTCCTATGTAGAAGTGTAATTTGAAATAATTAGCCGCTAAACTCCCTTTATTTTTTCGAAATAAGTTTTTTCCAAGGCAATGGAAGTTCTTACAAAAAAAATATAAATTTATGTGGGAGCAAAGGCCAATATCACGAAAATAAAATTAGTGCGGAAACTCGACCATAAAATGAACATATTCAAATTTAATTTCATAAAGAATAAATTGATCGCTGCAGCAATTATGTACAATCAATTTTTAACATTTATTCATAAACTTTTCAAGTGATGCACAAACGAACAGCATTGAGATTATTCTTCATTATTTATTACAAATGCATTTATTCAAATATAAATACTGAAATGTAAAGGTTTGCCATCTTGGCCAAGGGACCATTTATTTTCTAGTTCCGAAAAAAATAGATTTCAATGTTTCATCGAAGTGATTTTCATTCGAAGAGACTTGTCAAAGTTATTGAAAGATTCTCTTTACAGAACAATATTTTTAATGAATTTCACGAAAGTTCTGACGAGCTGACTGCCGATCATTAACAATTTTTGTCTAAGGTTAAAAGGTTTGCAGCTTGTATACTACTGCTCGGATGATTAAAGGAAATATTTAATTAATTTTCGTTATTTATGTATATAGAAAGCCAGAGGTAAGCACTCCAAAAAGTTTCAAAATATCCATTTTCAAACTGAATTTGCTCTGCTGGTCTGTAAAGTCCAGGTAGTTTGCCTCTACTAACAAAAATTATGAGAGTAATACTCGTATAAATCTACCGCCTTATTTATTAGATTTTTTAGGCGGTTGACTAGGAAGAAAATTTTTAAAAGTTGGAAATATGCCTTATTCAATTAAATAAAACGTCTATTTAGACGATGTTGTTGTCTAAGTTAGACACCAGTAAACAAAGTTTATAAATAACTTTTTGGAGTTGGATGGCTGTCTAAAGTTAAGCAAAGTTTATAAATTCGACCGCTATTGTACAAATTATTCTGAGTTTACATAACACGTTTTCATATTCATCATTATTATCACTATCATTATGGTTCTTGAACGAACAACAACAACAACCTGTGAGTGTAATCATCAAGTATATAGGCTAGAGTTATAGTTATTCCACGATCGCCACCTCGATCATCAGACTCCTTCTGGTTTTGCTCGTATAAATTAAAAAACTCTGCCGTCATCTGGGATTGAACCATGAACCATTGATTTCCACCACGACTTGTATTTTTATAAATACACTCAAGCTTGTTATTTCTAAGTCTGTTTCCTTCTAGTTTCCCCGTACCGGGGAAAATATTTTAAATTTTTATGGTTGGAATGATTTTTATATTGTTTTTTTTAAAGTGCCGTTCTTCCTGATATTTAGTAGACCCTTTATAAGCAGGACCCTTTATAAGCAGGAATCATGGCTGTCGATTAAGAACTTGAACATTTTCAATAACAGCCAAGATATCCGTCTTTAGAAACTGTAGTGTGCTATCAAGCTTCAGGTAGATGGCCATAAATACATTCATTTAAATGTTGCTCTTTGTCTACATGCTGATACTTTTCAATGAGTTGGCTACTTACTTGGACGTTGTAATATAAATGCTATTTTTGAATAGATATATGTTTTAAGGCCTTTAAGAGTCGTATACTGAACCGAAACTTAAAAACATTTATGTATGTTCAACTTAAACCCTTGTGTTCTACTTTTTCTTCATCGTAAACTGTCGTATAAGTTCAAATGTGGATTTTTAATACATATTTAAGTTTCGTTTTTAGAAAATGGGCCTAAAAGTCTTCAGAGAATTTTTTAAATTTTTGACCGTAGTCATTGTCATTATTTGCATCATTATCAATATAATGAATTTATCACACATTCAGTCAGTTTTCTTTCGATTCATTTAAATTGCTTCAAAAAGATTTATTCATATCTGTTTGATTGTAACGGTTTAGCGGTATTTATTATGTGCAATTCACTAGAGCATTCTGTTTGTAAGCGTTGTATTTGGTTTTTGTACAATCGTTTTTCCTTTTTGGATAGCAGAATACAATGATGATTGGCGAGAAAGAATTGTTTTAAAAGGTCATCCTTTAATTTGGTTAAAAACATAGACCATAGATCCATTGTGATTTGTGACACCACATGAATCAAGGATACTTTATGAAATGTTTATAATTTAAACTCTATTTCTACATCAGTTGAAAAATGTTACCTTCGGTTTTGTGGAGGAGAATAGATCAGACTGTTATTTATTCCTTGGGTGAGAAGTTCTTCTTCTACGACATTAGAAGTACCCTCTGACATTTCAGGCTATAGCTTGCTCAAACTCACCATCACCCTTAATGGGCTTAAATTACATGGAATCTATTATAGGTCTCATTACATGGGGTCACAATCCCAAGGGTATCCCAAAGGATCTACATTGCTCAAAGTGTTATGGGAAGAAGATACACTGTCTGCCAATTAACCTTTTCTTAATTATGACACAGTGTCACAGAATTCCAATATCGACAAATTGTGCGTCGAGTTAGCAAACCATACTAAGACCATAATTTTAAAAAGATTTTAATCTTTCCGATTAAACTGTTTCTTTAATTATGTTTCTAATTCAAAAAATGCACTTATATTTTTAAAGTTTGTTGAGTTAAATTTTACTTGTATGCTTTGGAATTGATAACTCGAACATTTATTACATTTAATAGTCATATTAGCTTAAATTACTTAAAGTAAAAAACAACAGCTAAAAGCATAATAGTACATACAGCACTCGTTAATTATAGCTTTATCATTTTACTTAACACTGCTGATTTCGTTGACAAAAAAAACTAAAATACAAAAACTTTCGGATTTGACTACTCCACCAATTTCTTAAAATTAAAATGAATACCTACTTTTTTAATTAATTTTCTAATATTAAAACAAAACAAAAACTAATAATAATAATGTGAATGCTTGCTGAAATTTTCAATCAACAATCTGATCAAAAATGTGGTTTGCAAAAATTCCTCTATAGTATTGCAAAATAAACTAAGAAATAATTATTATTGATATAAAACTGAAACACAACTGAACTCAACACAACACTGCACTGTCTACAATACCATCTAGTTATTCTTATGGAAAACAATTAGTCTCACTCTGCTATACGTTTTGATCAAATCAAGCAATTACCTTTGAATTTTCTTTGTAATTATGTTGTAGTTATAAATGAATTTTGCAGAATATAAAATATGATTTGATCCTCACAACTAGCAGAATATGACTTATAAGTTTATACAATTACCTTAAAAATTAATCATGAATAATTCTTTCATCATTATTACTGCGCAATAACATAAATAAAAACTAAAACCATTTTATATATATACCATATATTGTACTGCTGCGAATCATATACATAAGACAAAAAAAAAAAACAAAAAAACGTGTAATAAATGTAACTACTCTATTTATATTGGAACTAGAAATTACAATGCATATTATTGTAACTTCAATAAAATATATTTCTACGTAAAGCCGAATAAAAACATTAGGTATTTGCTAAAAAAAAAATTAAATAACGCCATATAGGTATGCAGGATTTATATATATACAAAAATAAAACAATGTCATTATATAAATAGATAAATTATAAAACTAGTTAATTGAAAATAAACTAAACATATATAACAAACTGTATAAGCATACGATAAATTTTATAGATTGATTCAGCGTAAATGATATTCCGTAAAAAAGAAAATAATTTAAAACAGAAAAAACAAAACAAATGCATCGTAAATAAATAATAAATATTACTAAAATACGCTTCAAATAAAATGACACATAACACTGAAAAGTAAAACGATTCAATATCTATAAAAGTTTCGTAAGTAATGTTAATTGAAATTTTTAAAAAGAAAATAAATATACGCTATGCTTGACAGCAATCTAATTAATATAACAACAACAACAACAAAACGAACGTTAAAGCTAAATAATGGTTAAAATATTTCATGCAGCTGAAAATTAAAACAAAAATAATAATATACATGGCATAATATATAAAGGTTTAGGTACTAAGAAATTGATACAAAAAGAAATAATAAAATGAATTCCACATTCACATATCTCTGATAATAATCTGTAAATGGACATTGGAGGTAATGTGAATGATTTAAAATTAAGCGCAAACATTTAGATATTATCTTTGTTTACAAAAAAAGTAAGACAACTGAAAACGCATTATTATTAACTAAAAATATTATCAAAGCCAATTAAATGATGCTTATGTACCTTTATTAGCAAACAACAAAATTATAATATATTATTGAAAAATTAAAAAAAAAAGGAAAAATAGTACGTAAACTATTATGATTGAAATAAAAATATTGAACTGATTGGAGCTGAATAAAGAAATAAATCTTACAAAGTAAACCAAAACAAGAATAATAAAACTTATTATAATATTAAATTAAATGCTTTCTCTTATTGTTGTTTATAAATGAAAACCTATAAGAAGAATAACCTTGACTTATGAGTTGAATGCTTAGTTTTAAAACAAATTTAATCGATGTTCAGCACTTCTTTTTATTTTGTTTTACTTGAAATTCTTAGACACGACTACAACGCTTCATACAAAAATTATGATATTTATATGTCTTGTGAAAGGAAAATGGTACGATTGCTTTTATAAACTACAAAATTAATGAATATGTACGGAAGACAGATTTATAAATAAAAAATACAAATTTTATTTATATGTTTTTTTGTTTAATTTATATTAAATCATAATAATATAACTTGTTTTTGTTTTATTTGTATTTTTATTTAATTTAAAATCTTAAAACCAAAATTATGTAAGTTTTTTATTTGCTTTGTTTTAAAAGCTCCTTATTTAAAATTTTATCAAAAATATTGTATAGGAATTTAAAAAAAATTTCCTTTTTCCCTGAAACATATTTATTATAAATTTGTGAAGTAAATATAAAAAGTAAGAAAACAAATAAATACATTTATATATATATATAAATAATTATATACGTTTAATGTAGCCATTTAAGATTTTATTTAAAATTCGTTATTGCACTATTTATGTAAATATTACAAGTATATAAAGTCAAATACAACTCAATGGAATGATAAATGAAAGAATAAAAACAGATATTAACTTAATTTTTCAAGCGTGTTTTTTTTTCGATTATTTTAATCAGTGTGCCTTTGTGAATGAATATATATGCGAGTAACCGCCATATAATTCACTCTGAATTTAAGTGAATTTTAAAACCAACCATTTAAATCAGATTTATTGAATACAAACATATTTGAATATATGTCAATATTATCCAGTAAAAAAAAACATTAATTTGAATGGATTGAAAATGCTGAATTTAAGTGCGGATTTAACGGGCGAATAATATGGATTTGGTTTTATTTTTCGGATACAAATGACTTTCTGGATTTTAGTTTTATCCAGAGATCAAAGGAAGGGGGTCTATCTCTCATCTCTCCCCCACCCCCCACCTTTAAGCGGTTAGGGCAATTTATTTAAAAGTTGTTTTAAAATATAAAGTAAGAATATAAAAACGACGGCGACACGTACAATATCACGCTTTAGTTTTTTTTTAATTGAACATCCATTTTTTTTATATATCGTCCCCTGATTCCAAGAACTAGGTAACTCAATTTTAAATGTTTAGAATGTTTTAGAAAAATATATGATATTTATGAAGTGTGAGAAACATACAAATTAAACTTTCACTCGTTCTGCGGTAGCTAGGTATCTATGAACCTTGCTATCTCCAAATTTTTTAAAATTGAGTTACCTAGTTCTTGCAATCAGAGGACGATATATAATAAAAAATGGATGTTCAATTTAAAAAAAAAAAACTAAAGCGTGATATTGTACGTGTCGCCGTTACTTTTTATGTGTACTTTTTATATAAAATTTTTATTTGAAAAAGTTTTTGAAATAATATATTAAAATCTACTTAAAATTTGATTTTTTCAAATTTGTACGTTACTATAAAACACTTTTAGTTTCTAGTATTCAATACTATTTTTAATTTTTACTTTTTGAGAAAATCAAAAATGAAAATTGCTGCATACTTTGCCACTTTTGAAAATCTTGTGCGAATGAAAATGGTTAATTTTTTAATTAAATCACAAATTTATTTAGCAATCTAGCAGGGAAGACCAAATAACAAACGATAAAAAGCAGGTAATCCAATTCCAATATGTTTTCAATTCCATATACGATGATAGAATTTTATACTTATTTTATATTTCTGGAGATGTTATCAGCTTGGTTGTTTAAATCGGAAAGAAAGATTATCCATGTAATCTATGTTACATAACAATAAAGTGAACATTTGAGAAAAACAAATAGTGTGTGAAAGATAGGATTATTAAGAGGATTATAGCAACATTATAAAAACATAGGGCAAATTGTGTGTGTTTGGCACATATAAACAAAAATGATATATTTACTTTCAATGAATTTATAAATTAATAATTTTAACGATCAATTTGATTTTAACAATTAATTTAAATAGAAATAAACAAAATTAAGATGCCGTCACACCGAGCAAATAAAGTACTTACAGCAATTTAAAAAAAAAAAATGATTTTGAAATATTTGTGCAAGTACTTGCAGAGAGCTTGCTGAAACGACTTTTTACTTCCTCGCAAAAGCTGCAAATACTTTTTGCTTCTATAGTGTGGGGACGGGTGTGGTATTTGCATACAAAGATGTTGAACTTTCTGATAAGAAATTGACTAAAAACTGCTATTAACCGTACCTTCAATAACAAGTAAATCACTTGCAGCAATTAATTGCTTGCAGGTACTTTTTTTGGTCCTCACACCAGGCAAGTTTTACTTCCCGCAAGTACTTGCTCGCAAGTAAATTACTTGCAGCAATTGCTCGCTTGCAAGTACCTTTCGGGTCGTCACACCCGGCAAGTTTTACTTGCAGCAATCATTTTACTTGCTACATAGGGATGCGATCGAACTCGAAGCAAAAACCTTTAGTCTTTCTGACCATCAATAAAGTATAGAGGACAGTCTTAGCATTCATTTGACATCCAATTGAAAGAAATTCCTCATGTAAAAGGTATACTTAGTTGAAAATGCAAACCGAAAACTGCATTTTCTAACTTTAGCAACAAGGATATCTTATCCGACCAGCAGTTTGGTAAATGTTTGGAATAATGTTTTCGGTTGGTATCCTGTTTTTTTAAGAGCCGTAATGAAATAAGAAATCTTAAGTTCGTCTCTCGAACTAAAATTCAATAATAACTGTTAGTCTATTAGTTTTATGAAATAGGCGGCCCCTATTCCTGTTTTATGTAAGAGACAAACGTTTATTGGTTCAACACCTCAAAAACTATTATTGATATGACCTACAACCTTACGTAAATGACTTTACTTTTTATGTCGTTGGCTTTCCGTCTATAACGGAGCAGTTGGCAGATACATATGATTTTTAATGTTTTTTTACAACAAAATTTAAGATGAGAGGATGCTTTCCAAATTTTTAATAAAGCTAACATTGTCTGCAGCCTAAAGTCGTATTTCAAGATAGTGTTCGAATTAATTTATATTTATTCCCCTAAGAAATAACAAAAATCCTTTGATAAATATTATTTATTCTCAGCGTCTAAATTTATAAGTACTTTCCAAACCATTTATGATCAACTGGCGACATCCATCCATGGCATCCATTTAGATTATTCTGGAATACGTACTTCATAGTGTAAGGGTTCTTGTTTTCTTTTTCCAGTCTCTCTTCTTCGGCTTTCATTTCGTCCATCATTTCTTGTGAGACTACCATTGCCTTAAATGGCAGCTGTCGGCAAACTAGCTGAAGGAATGGTTTGACTTCGGCAAATTCACAAGTTCCTCCAATTTCAAGAATAACCCGACCACTTTTTATTGGAGTCACATAGTGATCAATTGAACCTTTACCTCCACCCATTCTCTGACCTTGTCCTTTTTTTGTAATAGGCTGCCAAGGTGCAGGGATTCTCCAAATCGCAAACATTCGATTAATATCCATCTTTCTACCAATTGTTAAACGCAACATTTCATAATGACCATGTCGAAGGCGACCACCTCCGGTTGCGACAATTCCGTACTGTTTATGGATTAGAGTATTATGCACTGTTTCAGGTCCCCTCATAAGTTTCAATCGTTTTTGCATTTTGGGTGGTCGCAGATTTGGTGGGTATTGCGGCACCTTTTCCATGATTCGCAGCTTAGGGCGGTCATATTTTTCGATATCTACAAAGTTTAAATGAAAATAATGTATTTGTGCTTCTAGTTTATAGACAATACTGACTTTCGTATTTAATTGGTGGTGGAAAGTATTTCAATCCCGCTAATTGGATTTTTTGTTGTGCAGGAACTTCTGAAAAATTGTATTAAGATTTTTTATATTTCTACGATGGATGTAATGTTAATTGATTTGTACCTAAGAAGTGACGAAAGACTTGAGTTGCTGTTTTCAGCATTTTGCACTTTTTACTTAATCTTGTACAAAAAAATGCGAAGGAATAAGAAGAATAATTACCTAACCATATTTTTTTATTTAACAATTCGAAATTTTTTTTACATTTGTCAGTATGACATCTGTCATTTAGTAGTAGATGGGTGCGTTCATCGACAGAAATCTGAAAATTCAGTACTGAAATTAACGTTGAACGCACAAAAAATCTGAAATTTCAGCCAAATGTCATATATTTTTTTTCTGCCATAATCTTGTGTTAACCTGCTGATTTTACTGAAAGTAATATAAGGAAGAACTTTTTTTGTCGCATAATAAGTGACTCTGACGAGGAAGTTACTATGTAAGTTGACTGGAAAAAGCTTGTTCGTTGTTTTACTTGGATTATAATACTTAAGAAAATAGTTAAAGCCACACTTTTCACTGGAAGCCAAAAAATCTTAACAGTTATTACTCCCAAATGCACGTCTTATTCGCGTTTTTCCACCAAATGTAATTATTTTAAATAAAAATGGGGATAGCTTTCACTTCTTGTTAAGGAAAAACTAAAGCCAAAATGCCATGGAAAAACTACTTCTCAATCTTATTTTTTTATTTTATTCACTTACAAAAAAACAAAACTTAAAAAAAAACAACAAGTCGTACCAAACCGACAACAGAACACAAAATAGCTGCATCTACTATTAAGTTCAGCTTCTATGTGCAGATTCTTATTTTTTGTCTTGTTTATTAGCTGTCATCTGAATTTTCAGATGAAAATTTTTATCTGAAAAACGTAAGCAAACGTAACGAAAAGTCATCTGAATTTTCAGATTTTTTTTGACAGCTGACCAATCAGAAGCCCCAAAAATTCAGATTTCTGGATCCTTGAACGCAGGGGATGTGTTCACCAAACTTAGGTTTGTTCGTGTTATATCTGGGCTCAATATGGCAGTCTGTCAAAATTTGAAGAGTGGAGAATAGCACAAATATTTGGCCAGTTTATATTTCTTGAGCGCTCAGTATTTTTCCTCAATTTTTAGACAGAGCAGGAGAATAAAATATAAACACTATTCCTCACATAGAAGTCAAAACAACTCTCTTTTCCTTTTCTTCTTATGTAATTTACTGCGACAAAAAATAATTGAGCAAGCGAATCCAAAAAATTTCAGTCTCAGTTTTTAAGGGCAAAAGTGAGAAATGAGATCTCAGAAATATAAACTGGCTAATTATTTGAGTTATGAGCCTCATAAACATTGACCTATTATATATGGACTGCCAGGAGCCAACTTCACGACAGTTCATCTTCAACAACTAAGCGCCAGCAGCGCTTGTTTTAGCAAAACAGAAAAACGGTGTAACTTTTGACAGTTTGGTTGGCAGTTGTGTTGTCGTTATTTGTTTATTTACTTTTTTAGAAAATAGTAATAATAGTTTAAAACAATGGTTTAAAAGCCATAACTTTTCTTTTTCAAATTAATCAGTTTTTATTTTAAGTTTTCTGTTTTCATTAAAAAAATAGCGTTGGAAAAACTAAAAGTATGTCAATGCTCATAAACTTAAGAGCCGTTTATGAGTGCCTTAGAATAGAAAAATAATCAGTGAAATGCTTCTGTCATTTTCTCGAGCTATAGGAAACTGCACAAAGGTTTTAAATCATTAAAATAGTAAAAAAAATCATTAAAATAAATAAAAATGTGAAATAAATATCAATATAGTGAATACTTTGCAACATTTTATTTTTAAGAAAAATATACAAAAGAACATTTGGCACTGCCAAACACGCCTGAAATAATGTGTATAAATATTTTGTTTTACAAAGTAAGTCTTGTCTCATATTCTACTACATAAAATAATGTAAACTAATGTTTTTTTTATCGTAGCGTACTGTTCAACTGACAAACACTTCCTGACGAAGATACGAAACTAACATGATAGGTAAGGGCAACAGCAGAAAAGCCTTTAACAATATTTTACTTAAAGCGTTAGAAAATATCTCTGCATTACGGCCGCTGAACAGATTTAAGCACCTTGCTATCACCAACAAAAACTAGTTTGACCCTGTAAAAGAACTTCTCATTTGACAGATGAGTATCAACGAAATCAAAGAATTGAAGTATAATTTTATTTTTAATCAATTTGCTTTTTTTTTAAGTAAATTGCCTTAAAATATCAAAGTTAAAGTATTCTACGATAATTTATTTATCAAAGTAACATAACTTTAACCTTATTTTATGTGGAAATATCAGACAAAACTTACTTGTGAATTGAAATAATTGTACACACCTTAATATAGGCGTTTTTACCGGATTTAACGCAGCACTGCATCTTGTTTTATGTTTTAATACATAAATTATTAAAACTATTCACTAAAATAACCTTTATATAACTTTTTTATTTAGTTTAGTAAACTTTTTTCACTTGTTTAACTATTTGCAATCTCAATTAACTTCGCTTTGGTTCGGCAAAGTGACAGATGAATCTCAATTTTTTTTCAATTCTTGCTCGTACAATGTATATGTGACATACCCAACTTCCTTTACCCGTTTTTCTATGGCAAAAGTACACAAATGCACAGAACCAAAATTTCTAAAACTTTTTGAACGTCAACAAAAAGTAAACAAATAACCTCAGAACTCAAGAAAAAGGCCACAGCATTGGAATTTCAATTTTAACTTTATATTTAAAAACAAATTGGTATTTTTGTATATTAATCTGTCTTCTAATCACAAAACAGCATTCCAGAAATAAAAAAAATAAATGCACTAACAAAATTTCTTTATTATTCAAAATAGTTTTTTTGTTATGAAATATCAGTTTTTTCTAACCAAAAAGCACTTCACAAGAAACAAAATCACGAAATTCACATTTTCTGTTTCGAAAATTGGTCAAGATTTCAAGAAAAGCACTTACCAAAAAAAACTAAAAGTAAACAACAGCTATTTTGTTGTTGTTCCCAACTCAGAGCACAAAACTGACAATTCCTGAACAAAGAATTCCAGAATTTGACAAAAATTGTCAGGGAGGGGAAGTTTTTTACTCTCTCGCTAGCGTTCTCTTCTGCCAAAAACTACACAATTTTTGGGTACGCGAACAGCTTTCGGCTTTGGCTTTTCCAGAAACTATTTTGGTCTTTTCTCTTTTTGACAGTTCACAAAGAAACAAGAAAAGAAGACAGAATGAACAGCTGCACCACAAACAAAAGAGATTTTTAACTATTTTGGGTGTTTTTGATTGAAATAAGGGATTTTGAGTGAATAGTTGAATAGTTAATACAATAATTTGAAAAGGTTTTTCTTTGAAAACATTCACGATATACATAATTATTGCATTTACAATTCGCACCTCCAAAAGAATTTGTCTACCTTTTCGCCCAGTAAACTAACAGCTGTGAACTTTTTTTCTTTCGGTTCTTCTTTCCTCTCCCATTTCAAACATTTTTTTTTTTTTGGTTTTTCTTTGCTCATTTTATTCTGACATCTGGTGGATATTCCGAATTTGGTAGTTTTGTGGAGTACATGAACAGACTTACTATTTGCACAGTCCCAATTTTTGGGTACGATGTCAAATTGAGTATTGAGTATTAAAAGATTAATCGACTTATTTAAGCACATATTTGAAGTCTCTTTTTTCTTCTCTGAATAATCATTTATTGCAGCTTGACACTTGCATAGTTTTTTTTTTTATTCGCCTTTTCTTTAGCGAAAAAAAACTTAAGAAGAGCTTCCCTTATCTACTGAAATGTGTTTCTTTTGATTTGCCAGTCAGTCACCACCCCTCTGGATTCTGAAGATGTTTCAAGAGCTTTTTATTTATCTATCACTTGATTTTTGAGTTCGTTTTTGACTTACCATTTGGCAATTCCTTGTATCCTGTTGATCATTGACTTAACCACTTGTCAATGCTGTTGATGATTAGTGATTAATATTAGTTGGAAGCATTGACCTACTATATAATAAGTCAATGGTTGGAAGGTTAAATACCTATCCTGGATGTTCGAACTGCTTCATGATTGTTTTTAAGTTATTTTTTTTTTAATTAAATGAAATAACAACGACTTTTCAATAAAAATAGTAACACATTTTGACTTTGATTGACAAGTACAATAGAGTGATCGACATACAGAGACGTTAGGATAGTTGTTTTGTTTGCCGCATGTTCGACGGGAGCTCTTATGTTGCTAAGGAGAAGCTGAATCCTTTCAATTGAGCTTTTGTATGAAAAAAACAAACGACTGGCAGTCCATATATAATAAGTCAATGATGATTTGTATTCATAAATTCGAATTTTTATAAAACTCTGTTAAGGCCCTACCACACTAGCCCACTGAGTATTAATACATGTCAAATTGAAAGTGGGAAAGAATTTCTTGCGACTGTCAAATTTGAGGGAAATATGACTTTCAAATTTTCTTTCCACACTGGCTTGTATTTATACATGCCAAACTTGTGTTGACACACAGATGAAATGTATTAAAAATTAGAACCAACCCTAAAAATTGTAAAGTATTAATACATGTCAAATCATGTATGCAGAGCTGTCAAGCTGTGTAAGATGGGCTGTCACATCTTGTATTAATACCTGTCATATTTTGTTTCCACACTATAGACGGTGTTCACATTGGATTGAAAAACTGGATTTTTTTTGACGTTTCACTATTCACATCTCGCTCCCACTTCTCCAGTAAAGGAAGATGTAAATACTGAGACGTCAAAAAAAAAATCCAGTTTTTCAGTCCAATGTGAACACCGTCATACACATTTTTTTTCCCCCACTTTTTTGACATGTATTTAGCCAGTTTATATTTCTGAGATCTCAGAGGACTCAAAGCGCTCAGAAATATAAACAGGATTCCTCTCAAAAATTCCTCACTTTTCCCCTTAAAAACTGAGACTGAAATTTTTTGGATTTGTTTGCTCAATTATTTTTTGTCGCAGTTAATTACATAAGAAGAAAAGAAAAAGAGAGTTGTTTTTACTTCTATGTGAGGAATGTTGTTTATATTTTATCCTCCTGCTCTGTCAAATAGGAAAAATACTGAGCGCTCAAGATACATAAACTGGCCAATTAATACTCAGTGGGCTAGTGTCGAAGGGCTATTAGGTTATGTTATTTAATTGTGGAACGCTTCTAATTAAGGAACTAGAACTGTTTTGTACGACGTCAACTGAACAAGCCCACCAAAACCGTACGTCAATTTGACGACCTTTATTTGTTCACAATACAGTTATATTTATATATACTAATATGTGTACTACTGCGATATTTGTTTACTTTACTTCCAAGTTCCAGTTCCTTCCTGTATAGCTATCGAAATGAATAAAGTTCAAGAAGTAAACAAAAATAAAATTACTAAAACGACTTCTTTAAAATAATGTATATACTTCTTTTACTCCTTTTTTTAGATTTTGAGAGAGTTAGTGGATTCAGAGGGTGCCCTAGAATTATTTGATATGATTCATGAATCAAGCTCGAGCTCTGAAAGCTCGGAAGATGAGGATGAGGATGATCTAGCTATGAGATTCATGCTTAAAATTGATAACTATAGTGAAAGGGACTTCAAGTCCCAATTTAGGTTGAACCGTTCAACAGTAGATTACATTGTATGTAAGTTTTTTTTAAATGCAGCATTTAAATAGTTGCTTACTTTTGTGTTTATTTTAAGCCATCTATTCAAAATCTGGCTATTCAACAAGTTCAACACGTCACGGTGGACGAGCCAGAATGGGATTCAAGAAAGAAGTCTTAATTTTTCTTTTCTACCTAGGCAACACAGTAACATTTAATCAATTGGGCGAATTATTTGAAGTACCGAAGTCTTCTGCTTGGTTTGCTGTTGGCCGGGTTAGCGGTTGGCTGGTTGCAACAGGCGATAAGTATGTAAAATGGCCTCAGGGAGAACAAGTCAAAGAAAACGCCAGAAAGTTTGGATCTATTAAGAGAATTCCGGGTGTTTTGGGTGCAATAAATGGCACACGAATAAAAACCAACTGCACTACCAAGAATAAACATTTCCACAAGAAGAGGCAAACAAATATTCAAATTTATCTTCAAGTTGTTGTAGACCCCGAGAAAAAGTTCATTGACATCGACATGTGTTGTGGTGACCCTATATCTGGAATCCTTCACAACAGCCGCATTTTAAAGAAGTCGATATTGTACAAAAAGGCACAAGCAAATTATAAAAGCCTTTTTCCATTTAATACTTTTTTAATCGGTAACTCGACATACTCAAATTCAAATTGGTTGATTACACCTTTCAACGAAGAATTGACACTGACAGAAAGTCATATAAAATTCAACAAACTACACTCATCAACACATAAAACAGCAACAAATACTCTAGCATTATTGAAAAGCAGGTTTAGAAGAATTACGAAATTCACTGAACAAAGGTGGATTAAAGGAGCAATAAACATTGTTGCCAGTGCATGTATACTTCATAATATATG
This sequence comes from Dasysyrphus albostriatus, assembly GCA_946251815.1. Classification (NCBI taxonomy): domain Eukaryota; kingdom Metazoa; phylum Arthropoda; class Insecta; order Diptera; family Syrphidae; genus Dasysyrphus; species Dasysyrphus albostriatus. The sequence continues at coordinate 65,828,875 of OX276336.1, read as the reverse complement.
CATTATTATGAATGATAATTTTGAAATCGAAGAAGTCCAAGAAGCATCACATAAAAGTGAAAATGCCCCGGAAGAATTTCCAAAAAATAGAGAAATAGATAGACGGCAGCTCTTATTTGACTATATGAGTCAAAGAAATATAATATAATTTGAAATATATATAAATTTTCATTTTTTAAGAAATATTTTTTTTTTTAAATATAAGATATCGTCCCCTGATTGTAAGAACTAGGTAACTCAATTTTCAGTTTTTACTGAAGTATGAGATACATACAAATTAAACTTTTAATCGTTCCCTAATAGCGAGGTATCTATGAACCTTGCTATCTCCAAAATTTTTAAAATTGAATTACCTAGTTCTTGCAATCAGGGGACGATATATTGGTGAATAGAGTTTATCTACAGTAATTTAAATCCGACGGGAAATAAAATTAACATTGAATAGATTTTGTGAAATCTAGCTTCAAAAGTTGTATTATTATTTGTATGTATCTTTTTAAGAAAAAATATTCAAGATCGTTTAAACATTTTTAAATCCAGATAACCGTTTTTGTCATGGGTTTTTATGAGTGTCCCACACGTCACAATGGATAACAGCTCAATTTTTAGCAGATTTTTTATTTTTTACTAAAGAGAAACTTTCAAAACTTATTTGAAGACAAATCAAATAATGTTTTTTGGAATGACCGTTTTTATTTGTATGTTAATGAACAATACTGATTGACTCTGACTATTTCGAATTGTACATTTTCTTCACAAAGAACTTATTTGTAAAAAACAGATACTTCTGATTTAGAAAATAAAATGCAATTTATTTTTTTAAACTCTCTAAAAGTTTTTTAAGAAGTTCTATTTTCTTTTCTTCAAAAGCTTTAAATTGTTCCCAACGCTCAGCTTTACTTTTTTCAGCATTGACCTTTATCAATAACTTTTCCTCAAAGTATCGAGATCGGTTCATTTTGGACTTTTTGTTTTGTGAAGACGGTTTGTTTAGGAGTGCCGGATTATATGGATAGAGTTTAGAATCATCCGCTGTCGATGATGGTAATGTAGCTGGCGTCACGGCTGTTTCTGTTGTGTCTTCTGAGTTTTCGGACTTAACATATAAATAAGAAGACGCATCCATACATATTTCATCCGGATCCATTTTTATAGGTTCATCCGCTGAGAAACTATCCCAATTCTCAAGAATTTTCGTTTCTCCGTAGTCATCTGGGACAGGATCCTTAAAAATGCAATATCTCAGTTATTTATTAATATTGAATAAAATTTTGTTTGAAATACCGTTTTAGCTGCGGATAATCCTATATTTAATGAGTTGTCGGAGATTTTGCATTCTTCTCCGAAAATTTCATGCATTTGCATCATGCAAGGATGAGGGTATGTTTCGGTTGTCGGATCAGTTTTTAATAATCGATATGCTCTTTGGAGTGTCGTCATTTTAACCTCTAAATGGCTCACAGTTGTTTTAGGACCCTGAAACCAAATAAGAAGAAAATTGTTGTTGAAGGGTTAAGTGCAAGCAATAATATACTCTGAATCATGTTAGGTTTGGTTAGGTTAGGAGGGTCGTGCACAGCACAGGGGGTCCTATAGGGGGGCGATTACACTCTGTGCCAATGGCACAATGACCCGTTAGTACCCTTATCACGATTCTAATATTCTTTTTACTCAGCGATAAAATGAACTTCTATATATAACGCTGTCGTCCTGGACGTCTAAGAACTATTGATTTGCTCTTTCGTTATTAGGTCCTTTTTCCTTTAATCACGCCGATCGGGTCGTCTGGTCGCATGTCTAGTTAGTAACTACTGTTTCTATTTGATGCTGACCCTTTCCTTGCCAGTTCATCTGCTATTTTATTCCCTTTAGTATTGCTATGTCCAGGACCCCGGCAGAGTTGGATCAGGTTAGTTTTACAAATATTATTTAGTACGCTTTGCCATTTACCAGCATACCAGCTTGGCCATCCACCAAAAATATGATCTCCGACTAGCTTAGTTTCTTCTTTGGAACCATTTCCGCGTTTTTATAATAGCGTAATTCTCAGCTCGAAACACATTCATCTGGAAGTTTATATGATTCTCTAGTATTAAGAGCTTCACAAAACACCCCAGCTTTTGTTTTATCTTCCTTTTTGACCCATCGGTGTAGAAGGGGATTCCCTGTTCACTAATAAGTGAGTTGTGTTCCCAACCGTGACTTTCAGGTATTGCAATAGAGAAGTATTTGTTTAAATCTATTGCAGGTGGTACGTTGTCAGTCGTCACACTCAATCCGGCCACAGTGACCATAAGTGCAATGCCTCCAAGAGTCCAAATCGAACAAATTCAACTCCCTGACTCCATAGAAATAAATTTTATTCAATACTTAGTACAAGCAGAGCTTAAAAACTAGATAACAATAAATACAATGTTAACATTATATATGTACATATGTACCTACTAAAATTTACAAAAATATAATAACAAAAAATAAATAAAAGAAAAAAAAGAATTTAAACACATTACTATGGAAGGCTTGAGAGGAGGGTATTGCGAATGGCTGATTTGGATATGTTGAAGTCAAAAACATTTGAAAAGTTGTTAGCATTACGAAGCATACGAGACATAGGATTATAAAAGGAATAGTTTGTACGGTGATAAGGGATACGAAAAAGGGGTACTGTCCTTATGTTACGCGGGTTGGTGTTGATGGAGATAGCATTCAGTAAGGCTGGGCAGTCAATATTACCAGTAAGTAAATCGTGAATAAAGACGATGTCTGAGGTTTCACGTCGTTTTTCTAGGGAATTCAGATTTATATATGGAGGGAGACGATAATTATCGTCCCACGGAAGGCTACGCAGTGCAAAGAGAAGAAATCTACGTTAAACAGTTTCAATCCGTTTAATTTGTGAAACTTGATGCGGTGACCAAACTTGAGAAGCATATTCGAGAATAGGTCTAACAAACGTAACATAAAGCGCTTTAGACACATATGGGTCTGGAAATTCTTTTGACCAACGTTTTATAAACCCTAGCATTGAGTTGGCTTTATTGATGATGTTGTCAATGTGGGAGTGAAAATTAAGTTCTCTATCGACTATGACCCCCAAATCATGAGAGGAAGTAACATAAGGCACTACGTCCCCTTGAATGAAATAGGTACGAAGTGGCCCAGGTTGGCGTTTTCTGGAAAAAGTAATAGTATGGCACTTGCTTACATTAAGTTCCAGGAAGTTTTTTTGGCACCAAAGAGAAAATCTATCAAGGTTGTCTTGCAGATAGCGAGAATCAGTGGGTGATGATATACGATTAAATATTTTCATATCGTCCGCATAAATCAAAAGATTACAATCCAAAATGTTAGCGACATCATTGATTGCTAAAATGAATAGCATTGGGCCTAGATGACTACCTTGTGGAACACCGGAAGGGGCGCTGAAAGGAAAGGAAAGGGATGATCTGCAGTGGACAATGTAATTTCTGTTAGACAAATATGAGTCAAAAAAACCTCAAAGACTGGCACCTCAAAGACTGGCACTTCTCGCAATAAAGTAAATTAGCGCTTCGAAAGGACAAGTAATAGAGCAACAAATCGTTGCACTAATACAAAAATATTACTGCCATTTAAGCAGTATAACACAATCATTTGAGAAAAGCAAGTAGTCCAGCGATTGAATTGGGGATAGTATACAAACAAAATTCATAAGATTACTCACAGTAATTCCAGCAGCGAGCATGTCATTCAAAACATTATGATACGCTTTTCTTTTTTTTCGGGCACTATTAAACTCTGATTTCCTTGCTTTATAAAAGTGTAGGAAGCCCTCAGCTTCTTCATTTGTCCATGCTTTCCTTTTGGCTGGAATGATCAAGTACGAACATAGATGTTAAAAATACATTTACTACACAAGAAATTATATATTATCAATATTTACCCTTATTGTGTTTATACATTTGTTTTCTTATGCTCATTTTATAATAATTGTAAAAACCAAAAGTTTGCAAATAATAAATTTTGTTTATCAAAACAAACGACTTTCTTCACAATTTTTATACTTGAATACTTGACATTTGAGTGTTAAGTCGGATGTGTTCAAAGAGAAGCATTAGGATTTGTTGTTTTTTTCCTGTTTTACACATGAACATACAGATGTCCAACATCGCAACCACAATCCAAATAACAATCAGCAGATTTTTTCTCTATGGGCAAATTATATCATGTCGTTTCATTTCTCTCTCACGTCTACTTGTATCTTATATAATAATATTCAATTCAAATTATAGGAACAAGTAAATAATAGCTTTTGCAGCAATATTTATCTCTAGAAAACGAAAATCAGAAGAAAAAAATACTTGTTCATGTCGTGCTCAATAGTTGGTTTTCTTCGACATGTCGTCGACAAGACATGGATTTTTCTGCCTCCATTGCATTTTTTCTCGACATAGTCCGAATATGGCTCATGTACAGTGGAGCATTCGATTGGTTGGATTCAATAACTCTGAGGCCACACGAGCCAGTACTGGTTAGCCAGTCGCAATACACTAGCATTTCTTTACTAACACATACAAGCCTGAACAACTGGTTCGTCAACAGGCTTGCTTTTTAAGTAGCCAGTTGGAAAGCCTGTAGAGCAGCTAGTAACAGGGTTCAGCAGTACTTTTTTGGAGCAGATTTGGAAAAATAGGTCTAAAACTAAAGTTGTAAGTGTAAAGACCGCACTCGACGGAACTGCACTTCAGCGAAACTGCGCTACATAGCGCGGCACTCTACGGGACTTTTTTATAAATCACACCACGCTATAGAACATGTTAGCTTTACTCATAAATAAATGAGTAGTGCCTATAAGTAAACACATATTAGTAGCGTTATTGTGATGGTATTACTTATACGTTCGACCAAGCAACAAAATAATTATTTGATCGTCTGACCGATATAATTTCTCCTTTTTTATTTTCAACATGAAATATTTTCTAAAATGTAGGCTCTACTTCCCACGTGGCAGAGAAAAAAACAAAGCACACAGTCAAAACACACATTTCGTGATGCTTGCTATACCGCACTTGCGGCAACGGAACGGAACTTCAGGCCGCGGCAAAGTTGGTCAGATTATCAACTTTGCCGCATGGTGCCACGCCGTGAAGTTCAGTTGTCGCTTAGTACGATATAGCTCATACAATTGCATACAGAAATTATTTTGAAGTTCAGTTGCGGTGCAGTTCCACTGAAGTTCAGTTCCGTCGAGTGCGGTCCTGCCTTTATTGTGTTTTTAGTTCATTTTATTTTGAAAGAGCGGAATATCGTAGTACTTCTATTTCTTTCCCTAAAATCGGAGTAGATTAACTCAATTTGGATTAACATCCGAACCCCGGCCAGTATATAAGCCATTACAGCATGCCGCCTACGTCACAGCAAATACACTAATAGGAACTTGACAGTCAATGTATGTAGCCAATTGGCTAGCCAGTACTTGCATTGTATATATATTTCTATAGTACTACCATGAAACATGCTTTTGAGCTTCTGGTTCGGCACAACTGGCGCTAGTAATCATCGCAAATTGAGAGGGGTGATTTTAAAATAAGGGGTAGAGAAGAAATAACAAGTGGAAGAAAAACAGAGGGGATTGTTTTATTTTTATTCTGGCATTAAGTAAGGGAGTAAATGAGATAGTTGCGTCAGCTGTTTGTGTCATGGCAACGAGAAGAAGGAATAGAAGAAAATGTCAAAATGTGTTGTCCTATGGACGTATACAACGGTTTGTTGTTTTTTTTTGAATTTTTGTTTTCTTTATGGGAGTCATGGTGATGAATGAATATGGCTATAATATACACATAGGCATATGTTTATATATAGCTATAGATTCGTTTTATTTGGAAGCAAAACTGTTTGATTTTCAATTTTGCTGGGAAATACGATTTAGAAAGCAACGTTGTAGTTTTTATTATTTTGAAACGGAAATCGTATAGAAGTGTAGCTATATTTCTGTTTGTTTTTTTTTCTCGTTGAAAATAATAATATTGGAGTTAGGTATGCCTAGTTAGGTATATATTTTGTTATTTAAAACCATTATTTTGACTAAAAAAATAAATGGTGATAGGTAGGTAGGCACTTATAGTTTTTTTTGCTTTTAGGTAGGTAAATAGGTAGGTAGATACAATTTTTCTTAAAAAAAAAAAAGATTAGGAATTTAGGTAGGTAAACTGAACATTGTTAGATTGGAAAAATTGTTATGGGTAAGTACCTAGGTATGCAAATTATAGATTTAAATTTAAAAATATAAACTTATCATATTGCAACCAAAAAAAAAACCGAAATATTTTCAAAAGGAATGAGTTTTTAGTGTTTCAAAATTGAAAAAAAAAAACAATTTTGACATGAAAAATTAAATTTTCATTGGTAAATCCAAAAAATTTAATTTGTCAACAAAATCATAAAATTATTTTTCGACAAAAAATGAGTTTTTTGGTCTATGGCTAAATTCTTTGCGTTTGGGTTAGATCGATTTGAATTTGGGTGAAATCATTTCTAAACATTTCAAAATTTCACTTTGAATAATTCGCGTGAAATTTTCAAATTCCTATTGAAGTGTTCAAAAATAATTTAGAAAACACAAATTACATATTTGAACATTTCAAAATTTCACTTTGAATAATTCACGTGAAATTTTTAATTTCCTATTGAAGTGTTGAAAAGTAATTTAGAAAACACAAATTACATATTTGAACATTTCAAAATTTCACTTTGAATAATTCACGTGAAATTTTCAATTTCCTATTGAAGTGTTCAAAAGTAATTTAGAAACACACAAATTTCATTTTTACACAATTCAATATTTCACGATTTTTTGTTTCGATTTCCCCGTGAAGTGCCCAAAAGTAATCTAGAAAAAAAAACAAATTTCACTTGGGATAGTTCGATTAAAATTTTAAATTTTAGAATAAAAGAAATTCCATATTTTAAAAGTTCAAAATTTCAGTTTGCATAAATCACGTGAAATTTTCAATTGCTTCGTAGTGTTGAACAGTAATATTGAAAACCAAATTTAATGCTTTTTTCAAAATTTCACTTTGCATAATCTACGTGAACATTTTAAATGATTTGTAAAATAGTCAAGAAATTATATTAAAAATCAAATTTTAAAAATTCACAGTAAAGTTCACGTGAAATTTTAAACTGTTTAACATCAATTTTTTTATTAAAAAAAATCAAGATTTCGCTAATTAAATAAGGTGCGTGAGAAATTCTTAAATTTCTTTGTAAGTAACTTCAAAATTAAACAATTTTCGCTTCTTTTCCAAAAGTGCAATTCGAAATTCAAAATTTCATAAAATAATTTTTCAAGCCGTTTTTGAGACTCGCCTTTCAACAAAAGTACCTACCCTACAAATATTGAAAATATTTTCTCTTAGGCAATGCATTTAAAATTATTTCATATTTTGAATGGCAATCATGTTAAACTATACATCTATACGTTTATATTTCTATACTTACATTCACATTTTCTGTATTCTGAAAAAAAAAAAACAAATTTCAAAACAAAAAACATTTTTCCTTTGCAACAATATTTATTTTCAGTTTCTCAATTTACAAAGCAAAAAATCCATTTGTATAGAAAAATCAAAAGCAAAATAGCAGAAAAGTGATTTTTTGTTATTTCTCTTTGACTCTGACTAATTTCGTATACGTTCTTCTCTATTATCTATTATTCTTTATGACTTCATTATTATTCCTAATTCTTTAATTATCATGCCATTCTCAAGTATAAACAAACCTACAACTTCCCCACCACTGAAGTTCTGGTTGGCTTATACAGATGTCGGGCCGATCGTTCCTCATCGTGATAGTACTATAGAAATATATATACAATGGTACTGGCTCATGTGGCCGCAGGGTAAGAAAAGGAACACAAATGGGAACGTCAATTTTCTTCACCGAATATTTTAAAATATTTCATCCCCTTCCCTTTTCCGCAAGTAACCCCACTCACCATCACAAATCGCAGGAAATGCTTGAATTTCTTCAGGTGGGGTCAGGGACAACGTTATTAAAAAAAAAAAACGTCAATGCATTAAATTGAAAACACTTTTATCTTGAATCATCTCCTAAAAAAGCTTGAAATAATAAGAAAAAACTTTGTTGAAGGAAAATATAAAATAATAGATTTGGTATGGCTACAACAAAAACAAATTGTAAATAAATAAAAAGAAGTATAAAGGCTCTCCCAAACCAATGCGAATCCGCAGCGACGACGATTTTTTGTTGTTGTTGTGTATTTGTCACATTGCGTTGTTTATTTGTCACATTTTGTACTATTGTGAATAATTCGTTGCGAATTATGTTGGCTTGGAAGAGCCTATAAGCTCCAATTTAATTATGTATATTCGTATATTCGAGAGATTTGGGGGCAGTTAAGCTTTCTGCATCATTTTTATAAGTTTTCCAGTGAGATACACAATCGCAAAATGAGTTTGAAAATTTTCACTTGTACTTTTTCACTTTTTTGGCTTATGTAGTTAGGGCTAAATATGGGATCATATTTCGCTTGTCGCAGCTCATGTGCAATACACTTTAGTTTGTTAATTCAATTAGAAACATCCCTGCAACCATACGTTTTGCCTTGTTAGTGCTGAATAGCTGAATATTAAGCCTGTTCAGGTTCCTGTGATCTCCATCCAATTTCGGTACATATAAAGCCAGTTCACGGTTCTGTCTGAGCTTTCGCAATTTTAAAAATTAAAAATTCTCACATTTTTCACAAATTTTAATATTTTTCTTCAACCCCATGGGATAAAACCTATTTTGTGAAAATTCTTAAAAATATTCATCTTACAAATAGACCTACTACCTTGTATCGTTCTTTTTATGACGAGTATTTTATAACATTTTGCCGATGGAATGGAGACACATCACTACGGAGCAAAATATAGATATCAGAAATATGAACAAGCTCTGTCTGTCTGTCTTATTACTCAACCACGTGTGAGCAAGTAATCGAAGTTTTTTCTCTGGTGAACAAATTAAAATTAAAATTCAATTTATTTAACAAAAAATGATTTCAAAAACTACAAAAACTAAAAAACAAGATAATCAAAATACCGATGAAGTCAAACAAAATGAAAAACTATCAAGTGAAGTTCTCATTATAGCACAAGAAGTTAAAATAATAAATGCTCTTGTTAGCAATGATTTGTCCCAAAGAACGAAACAATTAAAGAAGCTTCGTCGTTGGTTAACAATTAGATCTAACAGTTCTTTTCGTATGTTAATATTACTATCATAACTTCATTATTATGAAGAATCGAAATAAGAATTATTATTTTATTTTTTATCCCAGCATTTACTGAAGAAGACTTTCTCCGCATATGGAAGGGTCTCTATTACATGATGTGGATGTCGGACAAACCATTGGTGCAGGAAGAATTGGCTGAAGATTTGGGCAAACTTACTGAATGTTTTAGTGATGTGAAAGCTGGAGTTCAGTTCTTCGGTGCTTTTCTTAAAACTATGTGCAGAGAATGGTTTGGCGTAGACCAGTGGAGAATGGATAAGTTCTTGATGGTTTGTTCATTCATGACAAGTATTCTTTATATAAGATATCTATATTTGGTTTCTATCTTGTGTTCAGTTGATTCGTCGGATGATGCGTTACATATTCCGTTGTCTAAAAAAAGACAATTGGTCAGCAGCTGGAGTGAAAGAGTTTAATACTCTTGTATTCGATACGGTTTTGGCGGAAAATGCTTCGGGAGGCATAACAATGCATTTTATGGATGTCTTTTTCCAAGAATTGGCTAAAGTATCTGATGGCGAGCTTACATCAAAAACTGTTGGTCAATTTATTAAGCCATTTGTACGATTTATGGCCCAACAGCATGATTTTAAGATTCTTGGACATTGCCGTAATAGGATTTTCCATCATTTGTTATACCAGAGTGAACTTGGACGTGAATATAGCGATAAATATAATGCTTGGAAAGAAGTGAGTAGACAAATCTAGTTTTATTTTTTTTTATATTTTTGTATTTAATGAGCGAGATGTTTTGTTTTGCATTTGTGAATTTTTAGATCTAAAAGATATTTTTATTCTTAGAATTTAAAAAATCTTCACTATCAAAGACTGGCATGTGATTTTCCATCTAAGCAATTCAGATGTAAGAATTAAAATAGAACACAAAACGTGATTTATTTTTTTCACATATAAAAAAGAGTCGTATAAATATCGTAAAAATTAAAAACATGATATGTAGTTTCAATCTTCAGTTCAAAGGTATTTGAACATTTCAAACCGACCAATTTCAAACAGGAAAATAAAATCACAAAGCATGATCATTTCTTAAAATCTGGAATAGTGGTTGCAATCAAAAGATGCAAGTTTTCTGATTTCAATTCGTTTGTCAATGCAATCCTTTTGTTATTATGTATATATATTTGTTCGTATTTCCTATTTTAACGTTTCCAAACGTACTTTAAGGTACAATTCATGTAAATTCTCTTTTTTTCCTACCTTTAAGAAGCAAAAGTATTAGGATTGCAGATGACACCGCTTGCATTATTCGGACCCATCCTGTCTCGATTAGGTAGCAGATGTTGACCATGACCTTGAAATACTGAGGTATTGGTTTAAAATTAACGACTTGTTCTAAAAGATAAAACTAAAAATATGTTTTTCAACAGACAGCCTTTCAAAATGAATTAATTAATAAATTTACAACAAAAAGTTATAATTAACAGTATAATGATAAATAGATTGTTCTTAGCATAAGATAGTCCAAGACTCTAGAGCGTGAAGGTTGGGTCAAAAGTAGAAAACAATAGGGTAGGATGGAGGGTGTATATCTCCCCGTTCAGACGAAAGGGACGATTATCTAAAAAGTGACTTAAAACATAAAAACAAATATTGAAGAACAGCGGCGATATCTGTAGAAAAATCCATTAGCTCCATTTAGGTCAGAAATCCTTTCTTCAATATTTTTTTAAAATATTGATTGTTTTGATAAAAACAATGTTTTTTTTTTTAAATATATTCTTTTCTTTTCATTTTATGTGCCTTTTCAATTCCCATTCTATTTTTACTTCGACATTATATACATAATAGGTACTATAGGGCAAGTTTTGGGTTCGTGCAAAAAAAAAAATTGAGATAACAATCAAACATGACATTACGATGATACAGAACACGAAAAAAGTGGGTGGCATAATTCTGTCTGTCGGTCTGTCCGTATATCAACCTTCACTACCTACAGCCTAAACCACTGAAGCAATTTTCTTCAAATTTTGAACTTAGGATTTTTTGTAAGTTTCCAGAGGGGAAACTGAAATTTTTTTAGCACCAAAATTGACGGTACTTATCCTACAACCGTAAATAAAAAGCTTATTTATCTCAAAAACGGCTCTAACGATTTTGATAAAAAAAATTAGTGTTTAATTGTAGGTATGGTGTACTTTTTAATAAGAAAAAAATTTACCGAAAACCGTTATTAAAAGCACCTGCCATATAAAGGTTCTTTTAATTTTCAATTTTTTCATTAAAAGCTTAAACGATTTCAGTCAAAAATTTTATACAAATTTTGGATTTAAAAAAAAATATTATTATTTTTTGAAAAATCAATATTTCAAAAATAAGTTCATGATTATGATGACTGCTAATTATTTATACATTTTGAAAAGTTGTCCCTTGAAAACCCTTAGGTCTAGAGAGACGATTTTTGGCTCAAATTGGTGCAAGTTTAATTAATTTAAGTGTTTTCATCAAAAACTAGTTCTTCCCGTATAAAATCACGTATTAAATCATCATGAACTCAGCAAAAAATCAAAATACCGGATCTGACGCAAGGTCTGATGTACAGTTCACAAAGCGGACATTGGATCTGATGTCTACATTAGGGTGGTCCTTATGTTTAGCTACCCACTGGTCTTCCTATTTTCACTTTAAGGTATTAACTATGGGGTTAGGGTGATACTTATAAATAAAACGCAAAAAATAAAAAAAACAATCTGAGGGTATAGATTATTCAGACGAAAAAATAAAGTTTCTATTATATTTTGAAAAAAATTATTTTAATCTTAAAAAATTATAAATTATACAATTTTTTTCTCGTCTGAATCTCATCTATACATTCTGATTTTTTTCACGTGTTATAAAAAAAATTCTTACCACATAATTAGTACCTTAAATTGCAAATAGGGTGACCAATGGGGTGAAATAAAAATCTGAAAAAAATTAGAAAAATTGTTTTTCAATGTTTTGTATCGAATGAGGGCTACCCAAGACTTTGTCCAATTTAAGGATGGCCCTTATGTACTATATAATCACTGCACTAAATAAACTGAAAATAAAATTAAAGCAGAACGTACAATGTCTTATCCAATCATTTGAAAGATGTTAGCGGATGAGCACTATATCCATACATGTTAAAATAGGTGCGTTTAATTACTTTTGTAGCACGAAGTTCAAAAACAGTCAAATTATTGAAAGAAATCTTTCATAGAGGGGAAAACTTGCTACAAAATATATAAACGCGTTGAACCATTTTTTGTAGTAATTTTGTGTGAAAAACGTCAAACGTAACAAACTATATGTCTGTTTGCGCACCTCCCAAAACTACGAATTTCTACGAATTTAGACCAAAGTTCTGTCAAAATTTATATAAAAAATAAAATTCATAGAAATTCGTAGTTTTCGGAAAAACACGAACAGACATTCTATCATACACAACAGACAAATCTTAAAACACACAGCCGTGTTTTGAGAGTTGTTTACTTCCAGCATTCAGAAATTTGGGTAGCAGAAATTTGCAATCCTCTTCATGTCATCAAAAATTTGATTTCATTATATTTGCCAGGTTCCGGCAGCTTCTCCTTCACATACATATTTCAGAATTAAAAATAATTTCAAGGTACACTGAACCACAAAAGTAATCATACACTGGACCCTCAACTAGTTTATGATGTAAATTCACTTTTCGGACACATTGTAATTGGTCACGTTCCGCCGGCTATCGAATTAGTTATCCAAGATACGTCGAAACGTTTATGAACGAACAGAACCAGATAGGTAAGCTGAAAACAGCTAGCAAAGAAATTGAATTAAAAATTTTAATTATATGCAACAAATTTGTAACTTTTTTAACGAAGTTTTATTCTATTTATATTTTCATATTGAGTTTAGTTAGGTTAGGTTAAGGTGGCTGTCAGGAAAACTGCTGACACACTTAGGCCAGAATAGGCCCATTGTGATATCACATAAAGAATGCGAGGTAATCCTCGCTAATTAAACCAATTGGAGCTTTTAATAAAGCGATGGAGACTGTGAATGTCGATTTTATTTAAGTCACTAGGATCATCAAAGAAAAAATGTCCTAAGTGTGTTTTGCGTTTTTTGAGAAAGAGCAGGACATGAGCAAAGAAGGCGTGGGATAGTTTATTCCTCCTCCTCGTCCATGAAGTTCCTGCAGAGTTTAGTGCTGATGGAAATAACCATTTTGTATTATTATTATTTATATTTATTTTCCTTTCAAAAAACTGGACACGAAAAAACTCAACATGAACAACGCAAATTTCTTGTCACATATAAGCTGTTTTGAAATTTTTCTTCGGATTGCTGAGTATCCTAGAATTTTTTGTGATAACTTCAGATTTGTTTGTTGAGAATAAGGCATTACAACAACACAAAGCTATCCGGTTAACTGAGAATTAACATCGACACGCGGCCACTGTGAATACTAGTTTAAGGAAATGCTATTCCTTTCTTAAAAACATTTTTTATCCCGTTTGATTTGATTTAATTTTAGAAAAAGAAATATACTTCTTTTTATATGGATTTAATGAAAAATTAAATATGTCATACCACAGTACACATATTGAAGGTAATATAATGTGTTTGTTAACTTGCTACATCGTACCACGTCGTACAAATTACTGTCAAATCCCATAGGAATTTATGACAGTTTCCTCACGTTCACAGCCATTTTTCATTTCTTACAATTTCAATTTTAATTTGTTGTTGTTTTTACGTGTATTTAAATCCCCAAGTTCACAGCCAGTTTTTAATTTTCGACAGTTCAAATTTTGACAACCTGCGCAGTATAATACCAATTGAAATGAAATCCAAATGCAACCAGAAAATTTATTCCGATGCCAATATATTTTGATCATCGATGGGAACTTGAATCCCAATTCGCGAAAGCCTCCATTATTAGGCGACTACCATACCCCGGGAGGGTATTTTCCCCCGATTAGACCGGAGAGGAAATTTTATCAAACAAACCCTAAAATGAGAAAAAAGAACTATTAACAAGCAATGAATGTTATGTAAAGGGTTTTTCAACAGGGACGCTACAAAAGTAGAGCGACAGGCACAGCAAACGACGCCATATTTCTTGCCGCTCTTTTCACATTTCTCTTCAGTAAGGTTTGCCATTTCATGATGGAAAGATATACGAGCCAACAACGAGTCGAAATTATTAAAATTTACTACCGAAATTCGGAGTCAGTGGCCTCAACGTTAAGAGCGCTACGTCCAATTTATGGCCGTCATAATCGTCCTAGCAGATCAACAATTGAGCGTCTAGTGGAAAAATTTGAATCCACAGGAACAGTACAAAATGTTCCCGTGCCAGTGAGACAAAGAAGTGCACGTAATGTCGAGAATATTGCTGCCGCTCAGGCTTCAGTTGCAGAAAGCCCAAATGTGTCTCTCACACGTAGTTCTCAAGCGTTGGGCATCTCTGTGACGTCGCTGTGGCGAATTTTGCGAAAAGATCTTGGCCTACATCCTTACAAGATTAAATTGACGCAAGAACTGAAGCCGCTTCACCACCAGAAACGCCGTATGTTCGTGAATTGGGCTGAGCAACAACTTGAAAATGATTCGGATTTTCATCGAAAAATCATCATCATCGAAGCCATCAGCTCATTTCTGGCTGAATGGCTTCGTCAATAAACAAAATATGCGGTATTGGTCAGGCAGCATTCCACACGTACTCCATGAGTCATCATTGCATTCCGAAAAAATTACGGTTTGGTGTGGTTTATGGGCCGGCGGCGTCATTGGGCCGTACTTCTTCCGTGACGATCAAGACTGGCACGTTACTGTGAATGGGGATCGCTACCGTTCAATGATAACCGAATATTATCGTGAATATCGAACGTGAAATTGCAGCAGTATCGGCCGATTAAGCGTCTGGACTTCTGCAAGCGTGCCCGTGGTGGCCATGCAAAAGAAATCGAGTTCCATACATAATGGCATCGAACGTACTTTCACAGGAATAAAGAATTTCATTGATATCCAAAACCGTTTTTGTTTTATTTAAAAAAAAAACTTTTGTAGCGCTCTTATTGAAAAACCCGATACTACAACGTTATGGCATACTTTTAAGTCAGAAATTGTATGCTATTATCAATTAAGTTTTGTTTTTGAATAAAAGAAATAATTTCATATTTGTTGCAAATTCGCTGGAATTACATTCTGATAACAACTTTCATAATTTCAGATGGGATTTCCAACGGAATCTATTGATGACCTAGAAAAACTTGAAGCTCCTACCAACACAGAAGAAGGTTTAATTTATATGAAATTGTATAAAAAACAATATTTTACTTAAACTATTTTAAATCATTACAGAAAATAATGAACCACAAGGGCCAAAAATTCTAGATCCCAGAGCTGGTAATGTTGATATCTTTATACCATTGTTGCCGCTAGATGGAAAATACGTTATCGAAGAGATTGAGTCTCTTATATATAAAGAAGAAACATCTACTAGAAGTCGTAAGATGCTCAAGGATATTTTAGAAAAGTAGGTAAATGGTTCATTATAGTAAACACGCGCTAACTGTATTTTCTTTTTGTTTAGATATCAAGTATACGATTCTGGTAAATTTCCATTGGGTGTCCAAAAAATGCCTAGGCCAAATCTAAAGTGCGAAAAGCCACTGATAAAGAGCAAGGTAGATGCTTTGGAAGACTTAGAAAATGATATATATTCAACATCGAGAAAACTTAAGCAACTCAGTAAGAAAAAACGTAGGAAACTTCTTTCTTCGCTGAACTTTAGTGAAGCTGATGAAAACACATTTGAAAAATTAATTGAACGTTCATTGCCAAAAGCCATTCAAACTGCAAAAAAGCGTAAATCACTTCCGGCTATGTCATGGGTTGAAGAGGAGGTCGAAAATGAAGTATCGCCTAGTAAAATTAAAAAATCCGAAGATACAGCGAAAACGGCTAAAACAAAGGAACAAACAAATCAAAAAAAGCAAAAGAAAAAGATTCAAAAGAGTGAAGAGACACC
This sequence comes from Dasysyrphus albostriatus, assembly GCA_946251815.1. Taxonomy (NCBI): domain Eukaryota; kingdom Metazoa; phylum Arthropoda; class Insecta; order Diptera; family Syrphidae; genus Dasysyrphus; species Dasysyrphus albostriatus. Next base: position 65,812,595 of record OX276336.1, on the reverse strand, counting down.
CAAACAACTAAGTGACAAATCAAATGTGCCTGCATCCGCCGACAAAAAAGAAGACACAAAACTGTCCGAGTGGGATGAGCCCCTGATAGAGGGTGAAATCGAATATTTTATTCCATCTAAGAAAAATCAATTAAAAGAAGCTAATGAAAAGTTAGCTGATATAGTCCCAAATCCATTTGCACACTTGAATCAAACAGCTTCACCGAAAACACCAAAAAATTCACTTTTGGGAAAGAAAGCAAAAAAATTAGCTCAAAGCGCAAAATTGGCAAAGGAAAAGCCCTCGTCGCCATACACTCCCGCTAAACGTGTTAAAATAATGCTGCAAAGGAATACAATGCAGAATCCAAGTGAATATATAAAACAGATCAAAAGCTCACCCAATCTGCCCTATGATGCTACAAAGAAACCATCAAAAGGTCTGCTAAAACCCAACTCAATGCCAAGTCCAATTAATCCATTTTACAAAAAGAAAATCGGTCTTAAAGTACTGAATGAAACTCTCTGAGACAAGCTTAATCGTTGTTTTTCTTATTTTAATTTTTTTAACACCTAAAAAGATTGATTATGTTTTGTATAAACAAATTGTAGAAATTATTAGCGATTTCGCGTCTTAGCAACCAAATTTTCACCAAGAAATATCTACTGAACACTTTGATAAAATGCTTTTTAATGTATGTATATTTTTTTTTTATTATTTTTCAATAACATTAAAAATTATAATTTTAATATTTAAAGCTAAAATTACATATGTACTTAGAAAATAAGTAATAGAAAATAAAAAGTTGTAGGCATTAATTACACGCCGTTTATTTGTTGAACAATCGGTATCGTAATACAAGGGCTGTTCTTATAGTGACCTGTTTCAGCTTCGAAGAGGATTTGCTGAATTTTTAATTTTGCCATTGATCGCGAATACGAATCGGGAATTGCACGCAGCTGACCGGCTACACTGCGGCAGAATAAATCAAATTCATCTTCTTTGTATGCTGACGACGTCGAGCCCTCGAATGTGTTTGTTTGTTCTATTTTTTGATTTAAGCTTGGGGTTTCTGTGCATATAGGCTCAATATAACTTTGGTCGACAGTTGGAGTTTGTTGGTATTCTTCCGTATTATCGGTTTCCTTTACAACTCGTATAAAAGTTTTGTAATCTTGTGTGTCGTTATTTTGTGTTTGTTCTGCATCGTTAAGTTCATTATCTACCAGCATTTCTTCGCCGCTGTAAACTTCATCTGGGTATTCAACTGGAAAATCTTTGCTGTCAGTCTGGCCTATTGGTTCATATTTAGGATAGAACTAGAATTCGGAAAAAATGTTTTAAATAATAAAAAATATATTTGTTTGATAGGGATTTATTTTTTCTGAATGCTTTGAAGCTTGCGACGACAAATGGGCAAATGAAAAAGTAAGGGATTACAATAGGGTCTGCAGGTGCATGCATCTTGACATAAAACTCAAAAGTCTGACAGGATTTCTTTGGCGTCCGTGGTAAGGTCGAGGGGACTTAACCACGGGCTTTCAGACTTTTGTGTTAGGGGCACATGCATTTCACTTCATTTTAAAAAAATAGAGAGCAGTGCTTTGACATTTTCTTTAAGTCCACAGAGTTTAATTTTTGCGATCCTATTAATAGAACTCAAGATCAACCCGTCGTCCTTACCACGGGCGTCAAAAAAATCCTGCCAGACTTTTGAATTTGATCTCAAGATGCACCTCATAGGTACTCATATTTTGGTTATGTTTTCAAACCAAAAATATGCTGCCAGCTCTTAGATTATTTTATTCAAACAAAAATGCCCTGATCGTCTAGTATGGATTTAATGGAAGTATTTTTAATTTACTTGAAATTTTAAATAAAATCTTTGGAATGAAATACTCGCGTGCCTGAAATTCAATAGAAATAAAAAGATTCCAAAAAATGAGACACCCAGATAAGTTTAGTGACAAATCAAATGTATCTGCATTCACTATTTTTCTGATAACTATTTTTCAAACGTATACAGTATAGGTATTAATCGTGAATAGTTTCTATTAAAGCTCCAAAAGTTAGTCAGTGTCCTGATTATAGCCAAACAGTAAATCCAGTACCAATATGGCTTGCTTCAGATTTCCAATATAATAAACGAAAGACCAGAATCATTGATGACCCTCTCATAGTGATTTAAAAACAAACTTAGCAGAAGTTGAACAATGACTGAATTATTAGCCCGGTTCTGATATTGACGGGATTCGATGATTCGAAATATTTTATACTCTTACGGCGCAGCAACAGCCAAAAAGATCCCCATTGTAGGAATGCGGGTCAGTTCCATTTTGTATGAAAAAAATAATATCAACACTGCCACCACGTGTAGTTAGTAAGTGGTTAGTGAATATGTATCCAAGGGAATCTCCCCCGATAGCCACTTAAAGTCAACCCTGTATCCAGATCAAAATGCCTTTAAGACACGTCTTATCATATTTGCAAAGAAAAGACTGGGTAAACTGAAGTGCAGGTGCTGCGTGTACCTTACTGCCTGAGCAGATTGGGAGACGGAGTTGGAATAGATGTCAAAAATGCTACAATGGAAGTTAAAATTTATTCAATTCTTGCAGCTGCAGCATTTTTGACATCCATTCCAGCTCCGTCTCCAATTCTATTCAGGCAGTAAAACAGTATTAAAAATCAACCAAGAGCATGGCTTATCTATGATTTGGATCGACGAATTGAACTTGGGATGTTTCTACCTTGGCATGTACCTACCTACTTTGTTTGTTTATTTTTATGATTAAAAGTTCAACCATTATTTAAAAATAAAAATATACCCACCTCCTTCTTGTTCCGCCTGGATACGCATACATTTTTCAAAAATGAATTCGCCTTGTTGAACCAAAATAATTTAGGTTTGTATAATTTTCCCATTTTTTTATGAGCGTTTAAAATCCTTAATTCTTTAGTGTATGTCGTCCTAATGCCTTTAACTTTCAGCTTAATATCATGAACTGTTAGTGATGGTGCATTGAGTTCTTTAATAATAGCCAAGTATGCTTGGTCACGATCCCCCTTGTTTTTGTAGCTGTCCAAAGAAGTATCCCAAAGGCATTCCTGTCGTTCATAAGCCTCCAGAAATGCCAGAACTCTAATAGACCGTACATCGCTATATTTCGACATCTTCAAGACAAAGTTTTCTTATTCGTTTTTCAAAGTGATAGAACCGTTTTTTTTGTTGATAGTTAATTTTAATTTTATTGAATAATAAAATAAAAACGATTGAATTGATATGCAAAAGTTCATGACAGTTGACTTGAATTGAATGGCGACGCAGTCGCCTTCGGCAAGCAGTTGTTTTTGTTTTATTATGCAAAAGCATGTATTCACAGTAGATCAATTAAAGAAATATAAACATTCACAGTAGTGTTATTGATGATCAGGGCTACCAGTTTAAGTACTTTTTATATTTAGTTGAAAAACCCATACTAGTACTTTTTCACTAGAGATTTCTTGTTTCCAAATTCACATAAGGTTTTTCTAATATAATTTGAGAGCTTGCCTATTTTCGGATTTGTATTTGCTCATCTTTTTATTCAATTTCCGTTAAGGCTCTCCAAAGCCAACACGAATGCAGAGCAACGATGAATTGTTGTTATTGCTTAGCGTTAGTTATTTGCCTTATTTTATACCATTGTGAATGATTCGCTGCAAATAACTCCAGATTCACGAGGGTTTGAGAGGGTGTGTTTTTTTGAGCTGCTAAGGGCCAGTTGTACAAACGTGGTTTAAATGTTGGTCCGTGGATCAGAAGTTTTAACTCAACAATTTTGGTCAGTTAAAAAATAAGTAGTCGTATTTATAAACTTTGTCTAACTTAAAATAGCTGTCTAATTCCAAAAAGTAATTAATAAACTTTGCTTTCTGTTGTCCTAAGGTCACCTAACTTGGACAACGGCATCAGCTGCATAAGATTTGTCTAAATTGACATTTTAGTTAATTAAATAATTTATATTTTCAACTACTTAGGACTTTTAAAAAGCTGTATAACTAGTTAACCACATAAAAAATCTAATAAATTCGGCTGAAGGTCTATAACAATTATTCAAGCATCTGCTATCACAGTACCTTGAACCATCGTTGTGTTGCATTTAATTCACCAAAATGAATGAGTTAAAATTACTGAACCAGTGCGACCTGTAAAGGCTCTCCCAAACCAACGCGAATGCGGAGCGATTCGCAGCGAATCATTCACAATAGTACAAAATATGACAAATACACAACGCTAAACAACAACAAAAATTCGTCGTCGCTTTGCGTTGGTTTGGGAGAGCCTTAATTCTAGCTTCGATAAAATTGGTCGAGAAATTATGAAACCGAAGCAAAATGTTTAAGGCTCTCCCAAACCAACGCGAATCCGCAGCGACGACGAATTTGTGTTGTTGTTTAGCGTTGTGTATTTGTCAAATTTTTTTGTATTGTGAATGATTCGCTGCGAATCGCTCCGCATTCGCGTCCAACGCCTGTACAAATTTTTGAACCACGTTTGTACAACCGGTCCTATGAAATTTTGTTTTTTTTTTCATTGCCCGCTTATTGACCAGGCATTTGAGTTCGCCCGAATAAAAACTTATTGTGAATTGCCTAAGCAAAAGAAAAACACTTACCTCTATTGTGAATTACATCAGCTTTTTGACAACTGACTCTGGCGGCAAACCGCATTTTCCAAAAATCGTAAACTTTCTGTGGAAAATATACTTTTTTTAATTAAATCTCAATAAATTAATAGAAAAATGAGTGAAGGTAAATATTAATATTATTTATATAAGCATAAATATTCATTTCAAACCCAACAATTACCATAGCAATGCCAGAGGACATGTGGACTCCCTACAAGCACTTGTACCGGGTCATAGAGAATTCAATAGCCAATCCTTCCAAACAAATTATTCCTGAATTGGAGTCCGTTCTGAGAAAGCACAAACAAAATTTTACCAGCATTTTGCGAAATCCAGTAAGTAAAACGTATTTTTCTTTCTTGTGTTTTCCTACTAGCAACCTGTTTTAATTTTTCAGCCCAAGAATGAGAACAACCGCACACAACTCAGGCAAGGCATAACCGATGGCATAAACATACCAGGGCACGGTCACATGTTGCTATCTAAGGATCTGGTAGACGAAAGCATTATTATATCGGAAATGTTCAATCTGGATGAGTTTATAGCTCTGGAATTACTTTGTACAGCTCAGCGACAAATGCCACAACATCCGGGGTTGCCTCGGGGCTTGGTTGCTATTCTGCTTTATTATGATGGCCGTAAGGCAATAGCATGTTCTTTGAGAGACTTATTTCAAGCTAGCAGTGGGGTTTCGTGGTGTACTGATGCTCCCAAAGAGGTAAGAATAAAGCTAAATGACTAGATCTACTCTTTTATCAAACCAACCATCTAGGTTACATACCTGATATCATCATTCGCTCAAAACCTAGTTGAAGAATCTAGTGTGTTAGGTCGTGTCATTGAACTCTTCGAGCAACTGGATATATCTGCCGAGGTTTAAATTTTTATTTTTAATATCGTTTAGAACTTAAAGCTTTAGGTTGGTATTTTTCAGCTAAGCATTTTGACAAAAAATCGTGCTCTAGGACCACCGAAACATCGCCGACAAGTGCTTGATTTATTCGAAGACATTCGTTTGGCTTTGGCAACTGCTCTTTTCAATTGGTCAGCACAATGCGGTCTTCCGAAGAATATTTCCAAAAAGCTAATGGAATATCTTTCGAAGTATAAGCCAACCGAACCAACAGGAGGCATCGATGACGTTACAATGACCCTCTTGATGGCGTTATTGTATTCCTTCGACACAAGTGTATTACAAAGGCAGGAAGATAATGAACGAAGTGTTCAAAATTTACCTATTATCAATGAAAATGGCTATGCCCAACATATATATGAGGCGTTGCAGTCGGATAACAATTGGGAATGGGATAATCGTTTGAAATCAATTGTTACATTCGCGTTTGGACTGTCGATGGCAAGTTTACGTCATGCGCCACAGAATCTTCAGTTTTCCTCAGCAAGAGTTATAGATCGTGATGAACAACTTGTGGATGAAGCGATATCATTAAAGGTTTTCGATTTCATTCATTACTATCTGTTGGATAGAGAAATACTCTTTAGGTAAATTCAATTTTATTTTTGTTTGCTCGGTAACAAGTTTAATTTGTTTATTCACATTTTAAGGTCTGAATTTTTCTATCGTCGTGTCCATTCATTATTTACTGACTTCATTGACTTTATGCACTCTAAGGTAAGTGTCCGATTTAAATTAAATTCTGTCTTCTCTGTTCTTAAAGTTAAATTGTAAATAAAAAAACGTATGTTTCCTTAAACCTAAAATCACACAATCTACATTTTAGGTTACCGAATTGAGAGGTCGAGCTGATGAAACAGCCCGCACAGTTCAAGGCTTTGCCAAGGAAGGTTTGGATCCACCATCTAATTTAGATCATAATTTCGAGTTGTTAATGTTGTCGATTGGAAAATTCTACGATGGCAATAAATCTGGACTATCACTAAGCGTAGAATATTGGGGGCCAATGGACATTCCAGCTAATTATGCAAAGACCACATCACGATCTGTCTCACTATTTAAATTCATTCGCTTGGCTGGTGAACTCTTGCCACCAATTTTATTTGTTCCATATCTGAGAATGCTGGCTGGGCTCTCGAGTTGTGGCCAATCAGCTCGCAACACATTCAATTTATTGAAACAAGGTTCTGGTTTGTCTGGAAGTGCAACTTTATCATGGGAACATTTTTTCAGTTCATTAGCTCGTTATTATTCGTAAGTGAAAATAATCTTTATTAATAAATGCTCTTATTAATTTGTAAACACATTTTTTATATAGAAATTTACGTCAAGAACAATGTCCGGGGAGTGAGACAATTTACAGAAATCGTGTGCTAAATAGGAGTATCAATCCACAAGAAATTGAAGGTTTAAATGCTGTTCTATGTGTTATACGATCTGTTGCTACCTATGATGAAATGGCAAGAGTTGCACTATGTGAACATCCCAACTGGGCTCCTCTGCATGTATTACTAGGTTATTAAAAAATATACATTTTTGCGAAGGATTCAATTTAAATTTTAATATTTTTTCTTGCAGGTCTTTTAAGTTGCTCGGTTCCAATTAATTTGAAAGCAGATATTCTTTTGACATTGGCAGCTTTGGGAAAATCCAAAGATACTGCAATTCAATTATGGAATAATTTGGAAGCTTCTCAAATAATTGCCACTATACCAACAACTAATACTTATGGTAAGATAGATGTAATAATAATAAATTAAGTAGCAAAGAAACCGTTTCCTAATTTAAAACCATAAGAAGATTGAAATAACGTTTCATTGGTATTTGCAATTTTTTTTTGTGTGTCGATTCAAGGGACCTACTTTTTGGTGTAATTTTGTTAATTACTCTAAGTGAATTTTTGAATTATAAGTTTTTACTCCTAAGACTACTAAGAGTCTTTTTATTTTTCGTATAATCTAGACAAAAAAAAAACGGAAACTACTTTAAAGCCTCTCGGAGCCAAACACTATAATTTTGTTATTCAGTGAATTAATAAATCAAATTTGAGATTACATTACAGTTCTGTTTGTTTCCTTTTAGAAGAAAGTAATATTCGCTAATTGCGCCGGATCGAATTTGTATTTTCCTATTCTGAAAATCGAGCCTGATAGTAAAATTAGGAATACCTTTTTTGTACAGTACCATAGATAGTGGTTGTTATGTAGTTGTTGCTCATATAAATTCTTTAGTTCTTAAACGTTAATTAAAACCAATCCAGTGTGCATAAAAAATTCCTCTCAAAAATTATAATTATTATTTTTTCAGTTGTGTGTGGATTGGAAGTTGAAATAGAACAAAACGAATCTCGGAACGAAACATATCCCTTGTCGCAAGCAGCTTTAGAACTATTATATACTTTGTCATCTACTGCCGTTCCGAGAAATCTGGGAGGTGGTCCAAGAAAACCTGGTCTCGACCCTTACTTAACATTTGTTGTTGATGCAATACTGCTTAAATTTTACAACAGGTAAATAAATTATTTACTAACAAATACCTTAAAAGTAGACAAAAAAACTATTCTATTAACTAAAAGAGAGGAAAGGAAACTGCGCATCCTTAAACAAGTAGCTGTACAAAATTAAGAATTTTAAAGAGCTGTGATTATTTTTCAGACTTAATGTTATTGACTTATGAGATTTCAAGTACGTTTACATATTTTTCCCATACAAAACACATGGGAAATTAAAACTACGATGAAACAAGACTATATTATAATTTTTATTACTTGACCGAAATTTTTGAGCCTATTTGAAAAGCACTTGTTTTTGAAAACCCTTAACAATTATGATACATTCTTTTACATTTTTTGTTCACTACAGAAACTACAAAAATCCATCCGAAAAATGGGAAGTTGGTGAAAAGTGTTTGCGATTACTTCATTACTTTCTCAAAAGCTACGAGATAAGTCCTACCGATTTTGCTGATAATAGAGAAGAAAATGCCCCTCCTGGCTATCACATTATGCTGCAGCTAAATACAAAGTCGGACACTCTACGTTTATTGCTACATATTATTGATGAAGCACGTAATAGCCTCGATCAATATCATCCGTTTCCAGGCAAATTGAAACTCGAGGAATGTGCCTTACATTGTCTCAATATTCTGGAGTTGGGTCTGTCTAATCAGGATCTTTATTTCGATGCTCATTCAGTGGCAAATTGTTCAACACTACTCTCAGGCTTGAATAAAATCATGTTGGATGTAAATCCGAGGAGTGGTAAGCCTGATCATGTGTTGAATACAACAAAATTCGTTACATACAATAGTTGGTTGCCACGTCATGCGTTGGTGTGTGTTAAGATTTTAAATATTGTATCTCGTCTACCGAATGTAAGTTCCCAAATTCTCGGAATGTTTACGCAAAACGAAAGAATCCAAACCGAGATCCGTCATGGTTTTGTTGAGAGTCTAGAAGCCGATTTGCCCACTTCTTTGCCGGATGGAGTTGATGACGATGGGAAGAATGAAATGAAAATAGAATTGGAAATGAAAGAAGCTATTATATGTCTGATTCAAGATTGTCTTCCACAACCTGCACCTAATATTGCTCATTTTCTATTGGGTTTTGACATTACCAAAGATATTCGATCAACATTATTACAAAAGCCAGGAGTGTTGGACTTTCCAAGCACATGTACAAAGTCGCTTGTTTTTCTATTAGACAATCATTTAGAGGTAATTTTCTGAGACTTTGATGTAAACATGTATAGTTATAAATTTTAAATATTTTTAGACTTTAAAATCAAAAGTTGACTGTGATGCAGCTTATGAAATAATTATAGAAAAAGCCTATGGCCTCTTATATTCTTTATGTTTCAATCATCGTACATCAGAAACTATATTACGGTTTCTTCGAACTTGCAATGATTTTTTGTGTCGCCATTTGTCTGCACTGCCATTTGGAAAATACAAGCGCTCTCAAGTACTAAATCAAATAGGATATCTCCTTAGATGCACTGCTATTGAACTAAAAATTACCGCTGCTAATAGTCAAATAACGCGTTTTCAACATTTATGTGAAATTCTTTTAGGTAAATACAGTATATGTGTTTATTTATCGAAAATATCAAATTGTTTTTGTTTTTCAAGGTGTTTCTGGAAATTCGAGTCAAGAAAATGTTCCCTTAGAACTAAGTCATTACTACTCAAATCCATTGAGTGAAGTAAAGTCATCATCCGATAAAGGAGCCAAGCTTTTAATTTGTAATTTGTTAGACTGTCTGGAATTTGAAGCAAAAACCGTTGCACATCCAAAGTGGGATTTCTTTGATAATTCTCTTACTGCTCAGATCTTACAAGAATGTGAAATTAAGTCTGAACATGGCCCAAAACTGATAAACATTAAGAAATTGCATGACATTCTTAACGATGAATTGCACACTGTCCAGAATACAATCGCATCAGGTCAACGACAGTTGATTTTAAAGGAAATTGAATCAGTTTTATTGTTTGCCCTTAAAGTTAATGAACAGAAAAATACAAGTTTTGCCACAGTTAAGTTTATGGAAGCGTGGGGACAGGTATATTTTGTTAATCAATTTATAAAAAATATACAAATAAAAAAAAAATTGTTTGTTCTTTTAGGTTACAGAAGTCCTATTCAGTTGTGCACCAGTTCCGGCTCTTCCTGTAGAGGTGAAACAGGAACTTATAATTGAAATTCTTCAATGCATTTTGAGTAAGGTTGTACCAGTACAAGTGTTGTTAGAATTGGCGAATATTTCCTCTGGAACAGTGTTGCTGTTGTTAGTTAATCTAAGATATTGTAATATTCAGAAGTCAACAGCTCAAAAAGAATCAGGTAAGAATCAGTTCATAGAGGTTATTTTTCGGTGTCTTTTCCCCCACTGTTCTGTAATAAGAAATTATACCTTAAAACATGATTAAAAACCCATACGTTAGTGTGTAGTTCACTTCTATGATATTCAAAATTTAATTTTTAAGAAAACCTCGGGAAACAGGGTTTCTTAGGTGGCATGTTTACACATTATTGTACTTATAATCATTTCAACCTTATGAGCCCAAATAAATAATTAAATACAACATTCTACTTTTTTTATAGATCAAAATGATATTCGTCACTTATCTACATTTAGCGGAGATGGAAAGTCACAGTCAACTTTTTCTAAGTCAAATACACTCAGTCTTAAATTTATTTTGCGCAACATGGTAGAATGGATAATCGTCAGCGGTGTAGCGTCACAAAAGTTGCGAATTAATTTGTATGCTTCTCTTCTTAATTTTATGCATATTGTCAAGGGGAATTCATCTGAGGCTGGAGCAATTAGAACAGACGATGAGCAGTAAGAACCTCTTAAGTATAAATCTCAATAAATACACAATTTATTCCTTTTCCTTCATTCAAGCTATATTTCTCGTCTTGATCGATCAATGTTTGCCTCTGACGATAATGGCTACTTAAGCGAATCCAACCAAGTTCAAATGACAGTTGAAGTGTTTACCTCTTTTGGAGACAAATTGATTGATATCTTATGTCATGATTGCATAGGTGGACATGATATCTGTAAAATGTCAGCGTTATCTTGCATTGATACTTTGCTTGACTTAGACTCTTTGACAAGCTTCATCAATTTTATTGCAAAACGTGGCTATTTGTCGCATCTCATCGATAGTCTTTTGAAATCGGATGAAAGTCTTTGTCGGGTATTGCGAAATAATCCGGAAAATATGCGAGCATTGTATGTTTACGAGTCCAAAATGGCTATGTTGGCTCGTGTGGCAAGCTCACATGTGGGCGCTGAACTTCTTTTGGAAGACAAAATTCTCGGTGTTCTTGCTGGCATGAAAGTCTTTGATATGCATCCTGATTTTCAAATAAACAATTATTCGCGCCATAAGCATGGAGATTCTTTTGTCCCACCGATCGAGGCGCGCTATCAACAAATTTTATTTCCTGCTTTGAATCTATGTGACGCCATTATTTCAACGCTTGGACCAGAAAACCATTCAGCTGTTTCTCAAATTGTTCATTTCTTACTTTCTCATGGAGACATGATTGAAATAATATTGCGTGCTGGTACTCCATTCCTGGATCTTGGTCTTCTGCAGGAACTCTCATCAATTACGGGCTTAATAGCTCGTACTACGAATCAAGTAAGAATGAAATTTTTTCAAATAAATGGCTTTTAATAGTAAAATATTTTTTGTCAGGAGTTTTTGGCTTTGGCAGATCCCAGCTTCAATCAAGACGTAGGAGTTCATCTTTATCGAATGCAACGACTCATGTTGTCGTTACTACCGCGATTCATTATAAGTGAAGCTACTTTGAAGGAAATGCAAAAACCTGAAAATATTATGTATTCACCAACGGATAAAAATAAAGCGTTGCAGGTGAAGTACTTTTTAGAAACAGCATCGAATTTAGCATTGTACTGCAGAAATGCAATCGCAAATCATTCAGCTGATCATCGGGCCACAGGAATAATATTCTCGCCCAGTATAACAGATTCAATTCAGAGGTAGGTTATTCTTGATGCTTCGAAATATTTTTTTAAAGGAATTGTTTTTTAGGAATGAGAATCGAAGTGGAACTCTTGAAATATCTCCCAGTCTGGGAATTGTTCTTAATCAACTGAAAAGTTCGGTGGAATACTACAATAGACAGAAATCAGTATTCGAAAATCTTCAGCGACAGCGTTCGTCTTTATCAAACATTGGTTTAGACTCAACAGGTACATACCAACGGGTAAAACTATGTAATAAAAAATATCTTAATCCATATATGTTTACTTATCTCTATAGCGCGATTAAATTATGCTGAATTATCGGAGCGCTTAGTCGAAAAACAGAATGAACTGAATCATTGTGCATTTATCACAGAACAGTGTTTATACCTTTTATGGACACATTTGGATTTCTACATGCGACGTACAATTCCTGTAAACACACTCCAGTTCAATAAAACTGCTTCATTTTCTTCTGAAAGTAAGTTTTGTTTTGTATTTTGTATTTAAAAAAAACTAAGAACAAATTAATTAAATTTTCCTTGCAGCTTTTGTTTCATCATCAGCTGAAGCAAGTTGGCGTGTTTCCTCCGAAGATGTTAGCTATTTGAAAAAGAATTTAGTTTCCATATTTAATGAAACATTCAGCAAACAATTAATATCAACTGCACAAACCCAGGCAGTTGCAGATAAAGGTTTTACCGAAGCATTACTGAGACGTATAAAATGTTTGATACAATTTGTGCCAGTTAATTAATTAAAATTAAAAAAATCAAGATTTTATGTTGGATGTATATTTTTAAAACAAAAAAGAATTAAAAATAATTTCAGTTTAATTTTCATTAAAATGTTTTTTTTTTTTTAATGTTTCGACTGCATAAAATCAGACATTTCAATAATGCTTAAAATCAATTATACTTATTCAAAATTGTAAAAGATCAACTTCTGAATGCATTCATTATGTTATTTTGATTATTTTGGTTTCAATTGTAATGTGGAAAAATAAATAAATAAGTTAAAATAGATGGTCAAATGTTATTTTTTTTAACTTCGGAGAAAGTGAAGATGAATTTTTTTCGAAGAAAACTAAGGGATATAAAGCAATCCCCTCCCTTTAAAAATAAGCGTAAGGAAAACATAAGGCCCAAGTTATAGCTATTTAATGATTGATTTTCGGACGTTTCGGACGAAGTAAAATCAGTGATTATTTTGATGCCAAATTGAAGCTCTTGCCTTCGCTACTATTTCTGTTTAGCTAACTAAAAGCTCTTAGCTTTTCTAGCAAAAACAAATAATTTTGGCCCAGTCTTCTTTAGTCTCAAAGACTTGGGTGTTAACTTTGGCTAAAATTAAGAATGCACTGACCTCATTAACTTAATTCATAATAAAGCGAGCTTTACGAATGTTGGCAAAGTAATTTGACGATCCGTACGTTAATCTTTCCTTATGCAATAATTGTTATGTACGACCTCATCTAGAGTACACCTCAAGTATGTCTCCATTTTATGAAATTCATAAAAATCGTATTGAATCAACACAAAATAAATTCATTCGCTTTGCTCTGAAAGGTTTTCCTTGGGCGATGCATTCAACCTTCCACCATATGACCATAGCATCTAGCTATTGCAGGTTCAAACCTTACATCGAAGGCGGTTTAAAAATGATATAATATTTCTTTACCAACTTATAAATGGTGAAATTGATGCTGCTGGTTTGTTAGCCTGTATTGGCATAAATTACTGCAGGTTATCTCACAATCTGCGAATGTTGGAACTTTCACATGTAAATTTCCATATAACTTCTTCCTAGGGTATACATAAGGCTCTTAACGGTATGTGCCAGACCTTTAATTTAAATGGCTCCTCTGTTGATTTCAACATTAGTAATGGAATTAAAAAAAATTGTTTCGAACTAGTGATCAACTTTCGTGATTGTTTTTTACATTTTGATTATTTACATAAACTTTTTATGTGTATGTATATTTTTAATTTAGTTCATTATTAATTTGTAATAATTCTATTAATTTATTCCTATGCATGTGTAAGCTCGCATTATTTTACTTACCACTAAAGCTACGAGCAGACGATTTGCAAAAGTCGCAAATATTTGCGAGTATGACGTCATTTTTACGTCACAATTTGCGGTCTTTGATCGCAAATCGTCTGAACACAACTTTGGGACAGCCTGCAAATGCTCGCAAATCATTTGCGTATGATTTGCGAGGCTCAAATCGCAAATGCATTTGTGACATTTTGGCAAATCATGTGAACACTCACAAAAATAATTTGTGACAATTTGCGAGTATTTGCGAAAACACGAAAATGGAACACTGCAAATGCGGACATTTGCGATGAATTTTGTTGTTGTACTTGAAGTAATTGGCTGTGGTTTTTACCTTCATTATTTTTATAATAATTTTTTATGATTTAAATTTGTTTTTTTTTTTTCGTTTTGTTATGAAAATAAGCTTTACGTAGTTGAAAAAATTAAACTGACCTGCAACCCATAAAACATCATCAAAATATACATATCAGATACATACCCATGTGTGTTTGTATGTACATATGTGTACCTATATAGTATTTTGAGACTATAGCTATGACAAAACGCAACAAATAAACAAATTTGTCAATAGAGAAATGTCAGGCTCGCAAATCTGCAAATGAGTAAGAATATGATATCTACAAATGTTGCCGAAAATCGTGTGAGCACCTCGCAAATATGCTGCAAAATTTGCGATCTTATTTGCGAGCATGTCATTTGCGAGCACCTTGATCGCAAATGTTTAAAAACTTTGGGACAACCTTCGCAAATCGTCTGAACATGTGTATTTGCAGGTTTGCGAGCACTGTCAAACGTAAGGCATTTGCGTTGTATTTGCGAGTTTTTTTGTGATGTCAGTGCTCGCAAAGATTTGCGACTATCGCAAATCGTCTGCTCGTAGCTTAACACATGCACTTATGATGAACCTCTGTTTGACAAACTTCACCTCCTACACAAACATTTGCAGAAATTTAAATTAACCATCGAAAATATGCAACATAAAGTTGCAACGGATTAAAATTGTATTCGTTGCCCAGTAAGCAACTGAAAGTATACCACGAGATACTCACAGTTGTCAACGAAGACAACCTATTTTGGTTCCTTATTATGGAAAACGATAATGGTTCATAATACCGATTTATTTAGTTAATTGCGATAACGAGAAACAATTGTATCTGTCGTTCGGCTTTCGTTTTGGGGTTACTGTCAGAAAATGTAAATTATTGTATTTTGGTTTTGTTTTGTTTAGTCCAGTTAACGAAGATTCAAAATTATCAAATAAATGCAATTAATCATACTCTCTGGGGAGTTATTAAAATGTTAGGGGTGAGGGGTGACCCCAAGGTATAACATAATAAAGTTCCTCGGCCCAATGCCATGAGCTGTAGGCAGGAGGTGGGGTTATAGGTCCCCTTTACTAAGAGTATTAGCGGAAAAATGTACACTACAAAAATTAAAGTAAATTAAATTTCCTACAAAAACAGTTTTATTCATATTTTTAGAAAGATCAAGGTTAAGAAACATACGTGGAGTAGAAATTTCAAACATTTGAAAAACAAAGTTATTGTCTTACATAATTCCTGTTTTTTTTATTAATTTTTTTTTTATACTATGCGCGCACTAAAGGGGTTGTGACTACCCTTAAGATGATTGAACACAGTGCGAGCGTTAGGAATAAAGGGAAGGATTTAAAAGGAGATACCGATGTACATTCTGAATATCAAAATGGAAGGGAAAAATAGAGCTGGGTAAAGCATTCCACATTCGTGTGGTTCGGCTAAAAAAAGAATCTCTGTACTTAACAGTACGTCCGAAATTGGGCTCAAGGGTAAACTGATGGGCATTCCTGGCAGTGCGAGTATTACGGTGGAATTGTTTAAGGGGAGGAATGCAACTGGCTATTTCACTAGAACACTGTTTACAAAAATTGCGATAAAATAAGGAGAGGCATGAAACATTACGTCGATGTTCAAGAGATTCGAATGTTACCGTTAAAGTACTATCACCTATCATTTTTAAAGCTCTTATTTGGATACGATCCAAGAGACTTAGATGGGTTATGGGAGCACCAGCCCAAATATGAGAATTATATTCAAGTTTTGGGCGAATGTAGGCTTTGTAGATTGCAGCCAGATCAGACGGGGAAAAAATTTCTTGCATCTTCGAAGAAAACCTAAACACTGCAGCGTTTTTGGCGACGTTGAATATATGATCGTTCCACAGAAGGTGATCTGTGATGCACATACCCAGAACTGAAAGTAATTTAGTTTCCTCGATGCTATTACCGCTCATGGATAGCGGAAAAGGGGATGGGTTTCGCTTTAATGACAACAGACAGCATTGGGTTTTTGAAGCATTAAATTCTACACGGTTTTTAGTTCCCCACTGGACAATACTGTCAAGATCAGAATTTAATGAGCTTATCATACGCTGCCGTTCAAGTTCCACATCCGAAGTGCACGAATATGAAAAGCTGAGGGTGCTATCATCAGCAAAACAATTTAATGGATTAGAAGTTTCAGATAAGAGATCATTAATAAAAATGAGAAAGAGGGTAGGACACAAAACGGAGCCCTGGGGCACACCAGCATTTATTTTATGAATATCAGACTTGAAACCGTCCAATACAACTTGTACTGATCGGTCCGAAAGGTAATTTCTAATCCAACGAAGAAGAGATTCATCGATAACAAATGCACGCATTTTCGATAAGAGAGCTTGATGCCAAACTCTATCAAACGCTTTTGAAATATCAAGTGCAATACTTACTTTCTCCAAAACGATGTAAAGATTTAAGATTTGTTCCACTGCTGAGGTATACCATCAGATCACCAGTGGACCTATTGCTACGAAAACCATATTGCCGGTCATTAAGAAGCTTCCGTTTTTGAAGATATTTCTTGAGCTGATAATTAAACAGCGTTTCCATGACATTTACCCGCAAATACAGGAAAAGTACAGGAGTAAGTACATACTGATTCATGGTCATTAGAGTGACGTTATGCCAGCAAATTGGGATGTCAGAGAGGTGCTTGTGTTAAAATGTCCTTTTTAAATTTTTTGATACAGCTTTTTTTCATATGAGACTCTTTCTTCAAATGATAGATGTACACAGGATGTTTTAGAGTTACTGTTCAATACTTTGTGAAATAATCTTGGCACTTGTTCTAAGAAAAACATTATTTAAGTGGGGAGGTGTTTTTCCCCCTCACATGAATTGAAGCTTTTAAATTTTCGTAAAAACTACGGCTGTAAATGTTCAAAATATTCATGAAAAATTACAAAAAGGGACCTTTAACCTCCCTCCTGCCTGAAGCTCGTGGCCCTGGGCTGGAGACTGGGGACTTTTAGTATGTTATACCTGGGGGTGTAAAATAATAGCCCAGAGAGTATGATTTATTGCATTTATTTTTCCTTCGTTGACTGAACTAAGTTTGGTTGTTGTCCTTGCTCAGACCAAAAGTAGTTTGAACCTTGAAAATATTTTAAGAATTTTATTGAATGAAAAGAACTGTCTTGGAGAAAAGAATTTCCATTTACAACTTGGAAGGCTCATTGGGATGGATGAACCTCTTAAAAGTCCTCTTGTTATACGTATTTCATCGCCACGTTTCGATTCATATTCATTTTAATCAGAATTAAATAATATTTTAGCTAACTAATTCAAATTTAAACTTGTATTTCAAACTTTGCCAATATCTGTATTTTGATATTTATTAAAAGGTGTGAAGTTAGTTGATCATTTAAAAATTAAAAATTCTTATTTAAAAATATTATGGTCTGGTAACATTTTTATTGATTCCATTTTCATTTCTCATAATCACTCTACACCATGACTTTCGGCCCCTGGAACGGAACAAATCAGTTAGCTTAAATGGGAGCACACTTAACTTTATTCAGATAGCCGCTGGAAGCGGGATCGAGTCTTAAGCCAACTTTTCTATTTTTACTCCTGAGCGTATAGAAGCTGGTTGTAAGCCAGCAACGACAAAATCGACTAAAATCATAAAATATTTGGCATTCAGCTGCTTCTGAACATTTCCGTCCGTCTTCAATCGGCTTCCGACCCGATTTCGATTTTATTTCACTCTTCAATGAATTCATTTTGTTTCTAGTCCGATTTCGACCTAAGTTAGGTTAGGTTAAGTAGAAGTGGCTGTCAGTAAATTAAAACTGACACACTTATACCATAGCCGGCCCATTGTGATACCACATGAATTGTTTGTTCCTGCTCCTCGTCCATACAGCTTCTGCAAAATCGCTTGGAAGTGTGCCAAGCAGCGTTGCGTTCCTGCCTATTAAATAGTGACCTATTATGACACCTATAACAGAGCTGATATGCAGTCTGTTTAGAGATATTAAATACAGCGGACGGAGTCGACCGAAGTGCTCCACTTATGAATAGAAATGCAGTTCCTTGGACTTTGCTTAGATTATCGCGATGTATCGCCTTATGGCAGTCTACCATACTGCCACGCCGTAAGTTAGAATCGGTCTAATTTCCAAAATGTATAGCCAGTGAATAATTCGTGGTTGGAGGCCCACTTACTACAGACGGCTTTTTTGCAAGAGAAAAGTGCCACTGTGGCTTTTTTGACTCTTTCTTGTATGTTAGGTTTCTAGCTTAACTTCTTATCTAAAATGAGATCCAAGTATTTAGCTTCGTCTGAGAATGTTAGAAGAATAACATTAATAAAAGGAGGGGTCTATTAGCGGGACTTTGTATTTCCTGGAAAAGAGGCTGAATTACCCCATCAGTTATCGAGCAATCCTTGACTGAATTATGTGAGTTTGGCTCACGTTTCAAGCAATCAAGTATATCAATATTTGAAGTGATTACTCGTTCATTCGATCACTGATGGCACTCACTCACTCGTTCACTGCAGCGATAATTCGACCCCTGTGTTATGGGTATTTACTTCAAGTCCAAATCGATCAGCCCCTCGTGTTAGCTTGTTAAGAGCGTTTTGTAAAAGATCCCTTAAAGTTTTTGGATGCTTTCCTGATACTGTTATAGCCACGTTGTCTTTTTCGACCTATCTGTGGTTTTAAATGGTTTTATAGCAGATACAAACAATTTTTAGTATTTTGTAGCTTAAACGAAATTAAATTTTATCTTTATACACTTCAGTCCGTAAGGCATACATAGATACATATAACAGACATACAAAAAATCACGTGTAGTGTAATGTTAGTCACTAATTTCAAACCTAACTTCCATCTCCATAAAAAAAACTTTTAATCTTCGATATCTTTTGGAGGTGATTAACAGGTACTTATTCTTCTCTCAATTTACAAACAAAAAACTTATAAGGAAAACCCTCTTATGTATGAGCGTAGGTTGTAGATACTTTGATATGAACATTATGTAAGTATTTTTACTATTATATAACTCAATTCTCCCAAAATAAAAAAGGAGATTTTATCAAGAAAACTCACATCGCCATTGAACAATCAAACACGTGCATGTGGTACTTTGATTACAATCAGCACGGGATCCTTTTATTGTTTTTTTCTTTACTTTCAAATCATTAACCAACCACATTTATTTGCATATTGGCACAAGAAGAAAGACATTTTGAAACCACGCTGTTTTTATTTTTATAAAACAATCGTTTTATTCCATTTAAAAATCTTGCACAAGTTGGGGGACAAGTGTATTAATGCAAATCTGTGAAGGAGGCTCAACTGACTATCAGGAACGAAGGCTGACACACGACACGAGACGTTTGATTCATGCTGCGGAAATAATTAGTGATTTTGGATGCAATAAGAGGTATCGTGATTTGGCAAGTATAGGTATTGCTTTCGTGTAGCAAAAACGAATTTCAATCGATCGGGAAATAGTTTCACGAGAACCATCTCGGGAGTGAATTTTGTACTTTCACACTGTGTTCGCGGTTAGCGATACCGTCAGTATCTTTTTCACTTTGAAATGGTGGACTTGACTTTTTGGCACTGCATGTATCGTGATATCAAAAACCAAAGTCTGGCAGGTTTCTTGTTCAGCCTTCAAGAGGGGCGAGACGTTAAAAAGAGTCAGTTCCTCTTTTTAATTGTCAGGGTTATAACCACTTTAATTATTAAACCCTCAAACTTAGATTTTGGTTATACATATGTACATCTACTAGGTTTTAAATTGGGGTTATTGTCTTTGTGGATTTTTATTTAGGGATGAGGGGTTTTGGACAAGCATCACTAAACTACAAATATAAAATACAAAAACAAATAAAAATACAACAAAAATACAATAAAATACAATACAAATAAAGTTGCAGTCATATTATTAAAAATTGAAAAAAAGTAAATCAATAAGAGTGTTGGTTATTGTTTTCAGTTATCTTTTTTGACATTGCTACTTTCGTATTTTCCAACTGTATGTGAACTAAAAACCACAAAAAAGCTGCTCCCAGTTGTACTTTAAAAAAAGTTATAGAAAGATACTCGTACATACAATTTAATACAAATATTTTACAGAAAAAAGGAAGGTAAAAAGGAATAAAAAGAAACATAGAAAAGAAATAGGCTGGGTGCGACCCACTCTGGTAACTTCCTATTGGTGCCCTTTGAAGCGAGAGGACCGATGTTATTTAATTACCAAAAAAATCGCCTCGAAAAGGTTTTCACGGGTTCAATACGCAATCAAGTGAAGATTAGCGAGTAGAATAAAACTAACCCGAAGCCAATATCATTGCTTGTTCTTAAGATATTGGAGCCGAAAACTTTTTTTCAATAATTTTAAGCAGTTTTTTTTATTTAAAAAAACTGGAAGTTGATATGTTTTCATATTTTCTATTCTATTCTTTATTACAATCAGTACCGTCTTTATGCATAGGCTCTGTAGACTCAAGCCTAGGGCCCCAGGCCCCCCTTCGAAACAAACTTATAAGGTGGGGTCAGCACTTTATATTTCGTTGAAGCCTTTTTATACTTTTTGAACGAGCCCATTGTAGCCAAAGTAAATTTAGAATAACTGAAGATTTTCAAAAATAACCGACATATTCATGGTGTATTTAGCCCGATTGTCTATGTATGTGAATAAATGCGTGGTGAACTTAGCCCAGCTGTCAATGTGTGCAAAAACCAAGTGGTGGATTTAGTCCAACTGTCTATGTGTGCGTGTTTCAGTTTGTAGGCAAAGCCGGATGACAGCCGAAGTTTGGCTTCTTGATAATTGATATTCTCTGAAATATAATTTTAAAAAAGCCAAACATGACGGAAAACAAGACGAGCTTTACAATCATAAGCACCAAGCACGAATATTATTATGCATTGACGGCCGTCAGCTCTACTTGTACTCTTCTGCACTTGTTTTGACGGGTTCGAAATACCCGATGTTATTTTCTTTCGAAATTATTTTGTTTACTCGTCAAAACAAGTAGCATTTCGAGTTTCGAGCAAGGATACGCCAGTGGCGGTAAATTTCAAATTTTTTCCAAACATTAAAATACTTTTTGTTAAATATTTTAAGTCTAATTATTTAATATACGTTAAATTTATTTACTTAACTTACAAAAACCAATAAGAGAACATCAGAGTTAAATTCAATGAATTTTTCTTCCATTTTTTTTTTTTAATTGAAGGAGAGGATTCGGGTATTTTTTCTAATATCTACTAGAACTTTGCCTTCTAGCTTGCAGCACCCAGGGTATTTTGGGTCGATAGCTTTTGGGGAAAGCAATTAGAAATATTTTACGAGAATTCGGTCCCTCTGTGCTTTGGGCTGTTGGGGGTTTGGGGATAGCTTTGGAGAGAGCTATCCTGTTTTACTTTTTTAAATCATCTACGAGAGCTTGGCCTCTCGGAGCTCCGGGTTTTTTGGGTTAATAGCCTTAGGGAGACCTTGACCTAGTTTTGAAATTAAGTTTGTCAGAAAATTATTGATTTTCTTGTTCTTTTTTAAGGAAAATTTAAGAACTCATGTAATGTTCATTGAAATCATGAGATGAAGAGATCATGATCAAAAGTCATGAGAATCATGATAAATCATGAGATTTGGCAGCACTGCCAAAGTAACTTATAGCTATTCCACACTATCCCATTGAGTATTAACACATGTCAAAAAAGTGTGAAGAAAATCATGTGGAATAGTGGGGAACAAAATATGAAATTTCATCACAAACAACTGGACAGCGCATCCGAAATGATTTGACATATGTTAATACATGAAAATATTTAGGAACGGTTCTAAAACCATCACACTTTCTATCCCACTTGGGGGTTTGAGGTTATGGTGAAACTAATTTGTTTGGATACAAGTGTGGAAGCAAAATATGAAAATCATTTTCTGCACACAAATTTGGCAGTCGTATGAAATTCTTTCCCATTTTATTCTGACATGTGTTAATACTTTGTGAGATAGTGTAGAGGCACTTAATACAATTTTTTTTTTAATTGCTGTAATAAAAATAACGATCATTGAATTTTTTGAAAGGCCTTTCTGCATACGTATTGAAGCTTCTACATATAAAATAAAATTTATCCGAAGTCGAAATCTTCATTCGTTCTTGAGATATGGTGAACAAAAAATGTGAAAGAACGTATCAACGTACGTACAAACACAAATGTCTTTCTAAAAATGATGGATTCCGATTCTAAGGAGCTCGAAATGTGAAGATACGTCAACATTTTTAATTCGGCAAATCGCACCAATTGCAATAACTTCCAATGGGAAGTTAATAATTTAAAAAGTCCAACACTTCTTTTACACTTTCAATTTGTTTTTATTTTTGATTTTGCCAAGCCAAAAGTTTTTGTCAGAAGGCCAGTTACGATTCACGTCTTGAAAACCAATATTACTGGCGTTATTGGTAGATACGAATGGGATTGCTGGAAAGAGTGATGTAAAATTAGACCCATCGAATGGACCATATATCCGGCGTAATCGCACCCAGTATTTAAATCAAATTAACCTCAAAAAATAAATGTCAGAGATTGGTCTTTCCGTTCATTATAAAAATTTCACCATCCAATTCTATTTTATATGTTTTTTTAAAAAAAGTATACACGTTAGAAGAAGCAGGTAAGCCTTAAAAATGTGCTTATTTTTTCAAATCAACCAGATTCGTTTCTAAGATTTTGAATACTTGAACTTGTAGGTCGATGATTTAAAAATTAAATTTTTCATGAAATAACTATAAGGCGCGTTTGATTCGAAAATATATAACCAAAATCTATCAAACATGAACAATTCAACATTTATGTTACTGGGAAACGGAATTCATAATCAGGGAAAATCTAATTAAAGCGAAGGAATACCTAGAACTTTTCTAAAACTTTGGCTGGGAATCAAAAAGGGAGATATTTTTTCGGGATAAATAGATACTCGTATAATCTAGCTTTAGTAAATACATGAATGTTTGTATGCATATCCTCATATTACATTGTATAATATTTAAATAGAAAAATCTATTTCTGCTTTAGGTAGGGTAGGTACATACATATATGAAGCTAGATACCTCACTCACTTCATTTCTTAATAAAAGTTTGTATATAAGTTCCGCCTTCGTATGTAATGTACATTTATATCCTTTTGCGCTCCCTTGTTTGTTCGTTCATTTATTCTCCCCTTGTTAAGAAAACGGGTATTTATTATAAAAGGTAAAGGGATGAAGGCACAATTAGCCCGCCCTTCTATGTGCCTACTCTACATTTTCACGCTAAAATGAAGGGTCACACTTGAAAATATCCCTAATAGTATTTACATAAATAATGTTGTAGGTATCATATTTGCAATTTATTTTTGATGATCGGAGATTTATTTATGTGTCTGCAAGCATATCAACTTGGAATAGAACTCGTTTCAGAACTACTTCAGCCATTATGATTTTTTTTTAAATAAAGTATGGGTTAAGGTATAATGTAAATATACGTCACAATTCAGAAGTATTATGTAGGTATATCTGCGTACCAAAACAAAAAGTATCCAGATATCCAGGGGTTCGAATAAATAAAGGTCCTATATCTATAGACTTTTTTGTAGTTACATATATACCTCTCTAGATTTGTACAGATTCATGATAACGAAGACATAAATGCTTCCATCCAATTCCAATGAAGCTACCTATTCTATTTGTTTATCCTGTCAAAAAGTATCACGACGGGGTCTTAGACGAATAAATCATTAATTCCATCAATGCACTTAAGAGCAACTACGGAAACTCATCAATTTTTTTTAGAAAGGTATTATATCGATAATCATTTATTAGATAGGTGTGTTCCAGATTGTTTTGTTCGCGAGAAATTTTTATTGTAAAATTGTAGTACCTTAAACTAGCCCTTCAGCTATTTGTTTTCAATGAAAATTGTTTCTGATGGGGATAACAATAATTTCAATTGCAAGAAAGTAATTCAGATTGATTATTTATGAGCTGGTCATCCTTTGTGACCCTTGTAAACATTAAGGATTAATACCGATTCGTACCTTTAGTTAATGGTTTCGCAGCGAAAAGTGAAACAAAACTTTATTTTACAATTTTCAATCAAATTAGTTTGTTCCCTAGAAAACTCAATACTAGTTTTAAAAAGTGCTTAATTCGCGTCCCTAGTTAAAATGCATTTGTTGCATTGAATAAGATTTAAGTATATTTCTATAAAATAGTGATTAAAAACAAAGTTAAAAAAATACTATGATGTTATTCAATACAATAAATGCATTTTAACTAGGGATGCAAATTTAGTAATTTTTAAAACTATATGTAGACTTTCGTGACTGACTGTACACATTTAGATGGTTATATCTATCGTTGTCGTCAATTCAAACGGCCTATTAAAAATCCCCAACTGTACAAATATGTTTGCCGTTCAGTTGAGAATCCTGAATTTCGTTTTCTGTGGGGGGAAATAACGAAATGAACAAAAATTGTGTTTTTACCAGCAAAGCGCGCTGCCATTAAGATTGAGTGCTTAACAATTTCCTCAGAAACTAGGTTACTTAAGGCGACTTGCTTCTCCAAAGGGAAACCAGTTGACCATATAGCAAGTTGGAAAAGTTTATGTTTATTAACAAACTCGATAACTCTGGTAGTCGCTCGTGTGGCTTCATGGTTAAGTAACTTTCGAAAAGGGTTTAAGATTGATTGTATTGAACAGTTTGTTGCTTGCTTTATTTTTCGTTTACACCGGGCCAGTTGAGGTAATGTCCTTAAAAGATACATAGAAAATATAGCATGACAAAATCGAATCTGTCACAACTAATAAACGACTAATTAACGCCAAATTATTAGGTAATATAATGTTAAATTTTAGAACTTTTTACCTTTTTTCGAAAAAAAACATAGAAAAAAAAATAGAATGAAAAACTTGAAAAACTTGCCCAAAATTATTAGTGACTACTTAACTATGATTTATTTAAATATTTTTTTAAAGCTATACTAAATTGATGTCAAGTTATTGCATGACAAATTCGAAATGAACACAACTAATTAAAGACTACCTAACGGCAAATTATTAAGCTAAAAACCATTTTGGTATAGGCAGTTTTTACCCCCTTTTTGGTATTGCAAAGGACCCAAAAATCATAGAAAACATTGCACGATTAAATTCAATTTTGCTCGAATAATTAAAGATTCGTCAAATAAGCTTTGCCAACTTAACACTCATAGAAAACAAATAACCCAAAAACACATAGAAAACATCGAGCGAATGTTGTCCTCCAGGTAGTCAATTGTTGATGATGATTTTCAAAAGAAATCTGCACGATTTGGAAGCATTGCTCAGGCGTCAGTCTATATTCATGTTGAAATGTCAAACCAAACTAAAAATAAAGGTAGAACTAGAATAGCCGGTAGCTTATGTCAAAAACGACCGAAAAGTAGCTTTCCGAAACGTCAATTTCACAAGTGACCCATAATGCACAAGTGGTGGAAATTGAAAAAAGTAAGTAATTATTTGTTTTATATTCATTTTCTTTAACTTTTTCACAGCACAGAGTTATAGGCTTTTAATTAATTATTTTGCAAAGCCACGAAAATTAATTTTAAAAAAATTGAAGGTTTTACCTCACTCATACATCAAATATAAAACAGTTGAAAACTAAACACCAAGCGCCAAATTGTTTTTAGTTTGCTTCCACCATTCTTATTTTGTATACGTCGACTTACGAAAGAGCCGTCGGTGAGCGCTCTCTCGCCCGACGGGAAAAGTTAACGAAAACTAAACGAAGAGAACCACTTCACAATTATGTGTGCGTCATATGAATTTCTTGTTTGCGCACTGTTTCGTACGACCACGTTCGCTGGTTTCCACCTATTCTAGTTCTACTTTAAATCACTATCTTGATAGATGACAAAATGGCCTACAATTAAAATAGTGTTGCCAACTTAAAGTTCTATACCCATACAAAACACTTAAGAACGACAAATTCAGAGTTGTCACAACTAATTAACGACTATCCATTTTATCGATTCGTGAGAAAAAAAAAAACAAAAAAATCACAACAAAATAATCAACAACAAATTATTGAGCATTTAATCATCAGGTATAAGAAGTTTTTACCAAAAAAAAAAAAATTGAAATCATTGAACGAAGTTAAAAACTGTCACAACTAATTAATGGCAAATTATCCACCTATTCATTTTTCAGTTTATCAGAGTTGCTTTGACAGCTTGACACTCGTACACACTACTAACACAATAAACAGCTATGCACATGTATGTCCCATGTGTTACTTAAGTTTGTAACAGCCTTGCTAGCTGTGTTTGGGTCAAGCCACTGCGAAATTGTTTCCAGAGTTCCCACATTCTTGACGAGGTCCAAATATAATTTGGAGTTCACTTTTATGGCGCTCTATTCACCTGGGTCATACAAAGCGATGTGAGGGGATGAGATTAGAAAAAGCAACTAACACCTTCATAACTGCCTCAGGGTACTTTAGAACTTCGAAATATAAAGTCGTGCAGCAGTTTGTGGCTGTATCATGGTGTCTTTATTGTAAGGGTTTTCATGCAACTTCGTAAAACCCTAGATAAGTTTACAAATTGGTTAAGTTTATCTTTGGGTTAATGAACTGTCAAATTTTGTTTGGGAAATGATTTACACAATTTGGTTAAACTTATCAAAGGATTTTGTTGCGTCAAATTAACCAAACTGGTTAAACTTATCCAAACGTCATTGTGACTCTTACTCTGATTGAATTACGTAGCATTTTATCAAATATTTAAAAAAGGACGTTCACTTATCATTTTACACAATTTGTAAGCTTACAACGTTGCATGAATACCCTTAGTGTTTTTGACTTCCTTCTGGATCTCCGTGACACTACCTCTGTTCCTATTTCCCCATGACTTTTGAGAGGAAGTTTTAGGCTTTTATTTACCTGCGACAAGATAATTTTGACATTGGCCTTACTAGTTAAGGACAACTCCTTATTGGTGTTCCAAGCTCTCTTGGACTTTGGTGGTGGTAAATAATATTTTCTGGTTTGTGTGCTGGTGCTACTCTGGTCACAACAGTGACAAATTCCTCAAGAGCATTACCATTAGGAATGTATTGCAAGTCAAGGCTCAGCTGGGAGAGGTGAGAGACATTTACTGTCTCATCAGAAAATGATGTAGCCCATAATACAAAATTTGAAATATGTTGGTAGCTTGGTATTTGCCAAATTACCACTCTAACCATTCTTCAGGGACCTATAAGCGCAGTCGCTTTTTCTACAGTGTGACTGTTCAATTATTAGAATGTATACCCAAATGGTTATTACTTATCAGCTTTGTAACAGGACAGTTTTTTCACCATAAAACCAAAACTCTTACTTCCCATGTAGCTACTCCTAAGAAATTGGAAACTTTAAGTTGGCGGAAGAAATTTTTAAATACATATAAGGATAAGAATATCAGCATTCCTTGATTGATTAAGTATTGTGTAATAACCTTAGGCGTGTGTTAACGAACGGATAACTTTAATGCGCCTAATTCGTTATTCCACGTTCAATTAACGGGTAAATTTTTTACATATCCACGCATTTACAATTACATTTACATTTCAAAAATTAGTGCATTTACTTATGCATATAACAGCGCATGTGTTAATAATAAGTGTGTTGTTTTGGCAAGCCCAGGGGAATCGGACCAAAAGAACGACATCGGGGCTGAAAAAAATGGAGACGGAGCTGTCATAATGTTGAACACACATACAAATCCAATAATACGAACACAAGACAACGAAGCTGCAGACGCAGCTGGACAAGTTGGCCAACTTTTAACTTTTGCATGCAGCTTTTTTGACGTTTCAAAATTGTGAGCTCAACCAAGTGTTACCATTGGGGTTGAAGAGAATTTCAAACTCTTTTTAGTCTTTGATAAAGATGTAAAGTAAGTAATTTTAACTTCCATTTCATCACTATCCATTTTAGTTTTTGTTTTAATTTTAATTTTTGTGTTGAATTAAATTCGCAAAAAATATTTGAGAAAGCTGTACAGCATATTTTTTGACACCTATTCCAGCGGCAGCTCTAGTTGCAGCACTCTATCACTCTATTCTGGTAAGGCAGCTAGCGACGATCTGACAGAAAAAAAATGGAGTTTCCATACAAACTATCTATAACAAGTATGACATTCGTGCCGGTTGCACAGTTAGCTCCGACGTCGTTTTTTTCATCCAAACCCATTCGGGCAAGGAAAAAAAACCACACCTAATATAAACGCGGTCTAAAAAAGCCAAAGGCATATAAATTATTTATCCCTGGAAAGGTAATTTTGCACAAAAGTGCAGAATGCAAACAAGCAACAAAAGGAAAAGGAAATTGCGTAATAAGTGCGATCGAGGGCGAGACCGATCATTTATTTGTTTTTATTTGTCTTAACCTAAATGTGACGTTTCGATTTGTTCCACCCAGCAACCAACCAATTTTCCAGCACTGACTGGAAAGATTATTGAAATATATTGAATATAACGATGGCAGCCTTCAGTGCTGCAGAAAATAATAATAAGTAGCTCAGTTTTTCTTCTCGCTAAAAACTGCTTTTAAGCGATGGATTTATTCTTGCGATTTTTACTTTAATGTTGGAGTACAGTACAGCGCTTGCATCTGCAATCAGTATTGATTTCTTAAGTTTTGTGATGATTAGATACGCAATCAAGGGCGTATGCACAAAACTGTGTTTTGCACATATAACTTGCTATCGATAATTTGTATGGAAACCTCAATTTTTAATTAATTTATAAAAAAATTATTAAAAGAAACAGTTGTCTATCGAGTTGTCTAATACTTCTGCTATAGGGAGTGGATAGAAGCCCTTAATTAATAAAACAATTGATTAGGTATGAATATTTCATTTTTATGGGCTGTTGATATATTAGCACTTTATTTTCATATCGCTCAACCATCACCTCTTACTTAAAATCAGTTGGTGAAATTTTATTAAAAGGATATTATCTTATGCCTTTTAGTTTTTCAGCAATTTATTTTTTTACTTACATTTGCATACTAAGTTATGTACCTATCTGTATTAATTAAATCTTCAAAACTCAAATCCAGCAGTCGCATATTACTTACATACCTAGCCAAAATATACCACAAACAAAATATAAATGTATCCATTCAAGTCAACATCGAAGCAAATGATTTGTGGCATCTCCATAAATCAAATTATTGACATAACCTTGGAAACAAGTTGATGTTCTTGAAATAATTATATTTTAAGGTCTGAGGACATAAAACAAATTGGTTTCAAAATGTATTTCTTTCAGAAAATAGAAGTTATAAAATTTGGTGGTTGAAAAATTGAAATATTTTATTTTTCTTCGCATATTTAAAAATACTCAAACCTTTTGTATCGATTCTTATAATGTGAACAAAGCTGTTAGCTGTATTCTGGCTTATATGCTCTTTCATCTTTCCCGCGGAGTGTCTCGTCGCGCTGTTGTAAAACACAAAAACGATCGACAGTTATTGTTGTTTAGTATAATTTTAAATGAAGGTCGGAAAATTTTCAAAGAATGAAGAATGAGGCATGAAAGTGTTTTGTAACAAAGTTGTAAAACATGTATTTTGTGCCTTCGCTACAGCCTGTGATGTTGAAGCAAGGACCTGCTTAATGACCTGCATTCAAGATTAAAAAAAAAATAATATGAAAAAGGGAATCGTGTTCAAGATTTTTTAAATATAAATATATATGTAGTTATTTACCCAGATTAACCTAAACTATTTCTCGAATTTCGATTGCCATATTATTACACGTATTATATTTTAATACTTCATTCAAGCCAATAATAACAACTGCATATAGTTTCTGAGAGACGGCTGAATGATTTCGGTTAAATTTAGGTAATTTTTCACTTTCCAATTTTTTTTTTAGCAAGGTGTCATCTAGTGCAGGCTCATTAACATATTTTTACTCGAAGAAAGAAATACTGTTGTTGCAGTTTAACAATTGAAAATGGTGAAGGGGGTTATAAGAATTATTTAAAAAAAAAAAATCTATTTCCCAGGAGTGGAGTTGGAAGGTTTGGAGAGGGGGGGGGGGGGGGTGAAAAAGATGGGGAAATTGAATTCTTGCGTTTTCCGGCTAAGGCTTACACTAAATTGAAAAGTGTTTATGCAAAAATCAACAACTTTTACTTTTTTTTTTGTTTTCGTGCTTTATTTTTCATTTCCTCAAAAATAAATCAATTTAAATGAAACTTTGTAAAAATATATCTTGTTGTGTCTTTATTAACCACAATTTTTTCAAGCAAAACCGTCATTGAGTAGCTTTAAGAAATATATTTTTTTTTCAAATTAAAGATGTTGGCTGTTTTTCGCTATTTGCTGTTATTTTTTTGTTTCTATTTTGACATTTTCATACAAAATTATTTCAGATCACTTCCAACTGGTGTGTTCATTAGGTTTTGACTTAATGTACTACCTAATATCGTGCAAATTTGGTTAAAATTATCTCATTTCAAAATGTGAATTTGTATGGGATATTAGATGATTTCGTATCGAATTTGGAAATTAGCAACAAAATTACCTCATTTTTTCTAATAAAATGTAGTATAAGCCTTGTTTTATGTGAATTTTTTTAGTTTTCGTTTGTTTATTTATGTACATGTTTTAGCTTGGGAGCTAAGCCAAAACTATTATTTTTTAACAAAAAAATCAAAGCAAAGGGCCCTGTGAATAAAAAAAGTAAACACTCATTTTGAAGAAGTCTTAGCTAACTAGTCATAGCTACAAGTAGCTTAAGCTAGATAGTTCTAGGTAAAGCTTTGTTATAAGCGAATAAAAAAAAAGATTATGCTCAACAGCTTTAGCTAGAAAATTCTAGCTTAAATTTAATATTTTAAGCTTTTGTTTTTGTGTATTTACGTGTTTCGACCGTTATTTTTTGAATAAAAATGCTAGGAAACGGTGTTTTGAATTTTGGTTTATCATCCAGAACGAACATTTCGAGATTTGAATCAAACTACATAAATAACGATGATTGATGGAAAAGTCCAAAAATATTTTTGTAATAATACCATCCCTCAGTCTGCGCTCATGTACATCCACTGTATATTGAGCTAGAGCCTTAAGGAATATACCAATTTGCTTCAAACTTGGTCAGAACATTTTTATGTCATTCCTTTTAGGAACAATTTGAATGTTTGGCCCATCTTCAATGGGTAGGCTCGAATATGGTCAAATTTTCTGAAAATTGGCTTAACGGTTTTTATAAAATGGTTAGTAACCAGATCAAAGTTCAATGGACTACTTTTCAGGTTTTTGGCAAAAAAATACATAACGGAAAATTTTTTGAGAACATTGGTTCGGGAACGGGTCATTATTCTGTATTCCAAGATTCTGCATGACCAAAATTCTGTATATGGATCTTAAATTCTGTTAAACATAACTCTGTATTCCATTATCCTGTAGTTTCAAATTCTGTAAGTCCAGAATTCTGTATTTCTAAATTCTGTTAATCCAAAATTTTGTAAGTGCCAAGATTCTGTATTCTTCTGTAAATCTAAAATTCTGTATTTTAAAATTCTAATATTTCTGCAATGTTAGAAAAATCAGGGCTACGTTTTTTTTTTGTATTATGGTTATTTTCCCGTGGGTGGTTTTTCCCGTGGTTTTGCACCTAACCTGCATAAGGCTCTATGAGGACCGAAAAACGCGTGCTCATAGAAGTGTGAGATTCTTACTACACTAAAACCGCCTCCACTTCCCGATTGCAACTAAGTAGAAACTTATCTAGCAATTTATTTTTAACGAAGTTAAGTAACGTGTTGCAAGTTACTTTCCGGTGAAAGTTCCTGCTTAATCCGTGATTTTAAAGCGGTTTTCTGTTCACCGCACCAAGTCGGAAGGTTTTGTCCTCCGCAGACGGGGTACTAAATTCGACTTGTCAAGAATGTCAATAATCGTTGAATTAGCGTGTTCTAATAGTCGATTTCTATGTTTTCGCGCGAAACGTTTTATTTCGTCCCGGACCGTAGGAATCCCGAGATCCCTGTGAAGGTCTTCGTTTGTTATATTCCATGGAGCATTTACAAATGACCTAAGCAATTTATTTTCAAACGTTTGTAAGTTATTTAAGTTTGTATCGCAGGTACAACCCCAAAGTTGTATACTCAAGTCCAAACAGGTTTAAGAACCTGTCGGTATAAAATCAATTTATTTTCAATACTAAGCTTTGAATATTTACCGAGTAACCAGTTCATATCTTTTAATTTACTTTTTAGTTCTTCGCATTTCTTTTTCACGTGCGGCTTCCATTTTGATTTCGCGTTTACAGTAATTCCCAGATACACATGGACGTACTTTTGTTCATTGAGCGCTATTCGCCATGTTTTCGTCCACTCATTAACATTTTTAAGAGCATTTTGTAATTTAATTGTAGCTTCGCTAATCGTTTTGTCTACTGCTAGTATTGCAGTGTCTTCAGCAAACGTGGCTACGATAGTGTCTTCTGTTTGAAGTATATCACGTGTTAATAAAAGGTACAGAACTGGACCTAATACACTTTCTTGTGGTACCCCAGCCACTATTTCTTTGAAATCAGAATAGTCATGTCCGTGTCTTGCACGAAAAAGTCTGTTATCTTGATATCCGTTTAGAATGTTATAAAGTCCTTCAGGCAGAACTTGTCTTAATTTGAATTTGAGGCCTTCGTGCCACACCTTGTCAAACGCCTGCGACACGTCCAAAAAGACAGTCGAACAGATTTTCTTTTCTTCAAGAGCTCTCTCAATTACGTCAGTAATTCTATGCACTTGATCAATTGTCGAATGCTTGCTTCTAAATCCGAACTGATGTTCAGGTATTAATTGTTTCTCTTCTATTATCGGTTGCAGGCGCAGGAGTAGTATTCTTTCAAAAAATTTTAATATAATAGGAAGAAGGGTTAAGTGACTTACTACACTTTCAACCATTATTGTGTGCATGTATTAGTAGCATGAATGGAAGTTATTAACAATTTAGTGCTGAGTCTCAAAAGCCAAGATGATAAGTACTTTTCATGGCTCTTGAAGAATCTCTCAATTTCTCGAAAAAAAAACTCCCTCAAAAGAATGTTTAGGATGGCATATATTGGAGAATCTATGGCCATTTCCGTTAATGCAAAACCAAATTCAAAAATGTTTGGAACTCTAACAATCAAAGAAATTATTTCATTTGGATGAATGGTTTTCCTTGTTGAGCGAGCCATACTTGATAAATTTTAATTGTGATAAAGAAAGTATCTATTAGTTCTTTCTTTTTAGAATTTTGTGTAAGAACTGGGAAAAGATCGAACTTTTTTTTATCATTAAAACAATTTCTGTATATCAAAATTCTGTAAATGATAAAAGAAAAATTGTTTTGATATTGAAAAAAAGTGCGCACTTTTTTTCACTATCGAAACAATTTTTCCTTTATCGTTTACAGAATTTTGGAATACAGAATTTTTGAAATTCTGAATTTTGTAATACAGTATTTTAGATTTAGGTATAGAATTTTGAAATATAGAATTTTGGAAAACATAATTTTGGCACTCTCCGAATTTTTAATTTACCGAATTTTGAAATGCAGAATTTTGGAAAACAGAATTTTGTAATACGAATTTTGACATATACTGATTTATGACCCCAACCCCATTGGTTCATATTTGTTTTTTGTTGTTGTTATTCAATTTTGAGACAGATACATATTTCTTAAAACTGCAAATAATATTGGATTCCAAAGTTGTACAGATAATTTTTGTATAAGAAAGTTGAAAGAAAAAATATTTTTGTTGTACTTTTGATATATTTACACTTTTTCATTAGCAATATAATTGTATTCATGTCAAAAGGCCACATTATGGTCTTTTGCCGCACTACAACTGGTTTTTGGCAAATAAAATCACATAAAAGAAGAAGAGAGATAATTAAAAAAAAAAACGGCGGAAAAGTGAGATCTCCTAGACCTCAGTCTCATGAACAGAATTCCTCAGTAAAAATAGGAATCCCCTTGTTCACTTTTTAAGAGCAAAATATGTGAGTTCCCATTTCCCTGAACATATCAAATAATTTGTTTGTACTTTTGACATATTAACACTTATCCATCCATCCATTTTTAATTGTATTCATGCCATATATATATCTTCAATAATTATGGCCTTGAACGCACTATTACTGAAGAGAATTATAAAAAAGAACAATAGTCAAAGCCTTCCATAGTCAATGGTCCAGGAATCTTGATATTTGTGTATATAGTATGACCTGCTTCATGTATTTCATTAATGATTTAAGAATAAATTCACAGATTATGTTACCAAATTGATTTCTAATTCGGATCCTTGTTTCATTCAACTCAATAAATTTTTCCACTTTAGGTCTTTTAAACAAAATTGTTAAAATAAAGAACCTAGTTGTAGGCTTTCCTCGTCATCCATCGTCACTATAATTACAGGCATATTATTTAACGTGAGCGTTTGGTGCTTCTTATATTAGCTGGATGTCCGAAAATGACCATTGGTCAAGGCGTATAGTCAATTCATACTCACCTATAATTTTTTTCTTCTCAAACAAAAAGTCAGTTACCTACTGCAAAATATAGTGAGTCTTCAATAAAGAACAAAACCCTTTATAAGGTATAACAGTTGCAGTACCATCGCCCATCTCAACGTGGGGTAAAATTAACAGCTTGAAATGAAATTAATGTTTCTTTTATTGTTAAATCCTTTTTATAATTTTCGAAACATAAATACACAGCATGGGTTCTAAGGTTGATTTTGAAAATAACAAAGGGCACACTATATGTATTGTCAATGCTTCGAACATTTAATTTGATTTTTTTGTGTAATTGTTAAAAAATATTTT
This sequence comes from Dasysyrphus albostriatus, assembly GCA_946251815.1. Classification (NCBI taxonomy): domain Eukaryota; kingdom Metazoa; phylum Arthropoda; class Insecta; order Diptera; family Syrphidae; genus Dasysyrphus; species Dasysyrphus albostriatus. The sequence goes on along the minus strand of OX276336.1, from coordinate 65,777,240 downwards.
AACTTTGTGATCAAAATAGAACAGCGTGATACCATCAGCATAACATTTGTCCCCTATTTGGATGTTAAGGTAGTCGCAGTTGCTAAATGAATTGTCAGTAATTTTTGACTATAGCAAATAATGTTGGATTTACATGATTTATATAAGTGTGCTTTGTTTTTTCTTTTGTATTAATATAATTTTTGACCATCATAAGACTTTATCATTTTGCATCCAAATTTGCAGTTGTGTGATAACTTTGAGTTTTTAAGGCTTTGAATTTCGAAGCTGTTTCTAAGTTTTTTAGATCTCTTTAGATCTCTAGGGACAGTAGATCGTCCCTAAGGAAATTCTTTCCCATGCGTCTATTTATTAATTGCAGTGCAATTCAAGCTGCATTTAAAAGACACTAGGAAGGTTTTAGAATCACAGGGTGTCCGGCGGGAAGGTATACTACTTTGTTTGTCTCGCAGTAATTCCATTGTAATGCTGGCTGTATGGGATGTGGCACAGTCTTGTTGATACCACATGTTAATCAAACCCAAAGCATGCAGTTGTGGCGTTAAAAAAATTTCAATCATATCACGATATCGCTCGCCATTCACATTTACCGTTACGCCATTTTCATTTGAGGTTGATGGATTGTTTTGAACACTTCCTTGAGCAGCAGTAATGTTTTCAGCCGATCTTGCAGTACATTGTGGTCCGTGCTTGGGCCTATTACCTACACACCCTCTTTCTTCGAAATCATTCACTACACGATTAATAGTGCGTTTTGTTGGCACGTTGTTTTTCCCAAAAATTTCACGTAACTTTCTCATAGTCACAGTAATCGATGATTGATTTTGACAAAATTATTGAATTATCGAATATTTTTTCATAATAAATTTGCCATGAGTCTACTTCAGATCTGCCAAATATGAACTGTCAAGACTAATGTTTACCAAAATGGCGGCAAAACAAAGTAGTATACCTTCCCGGCGGACACCCTGTATATGATGGGTGGGCCAAAAAGGTAGAATTTTACTTTTCCAATCACCATTCAATTTTACTGTCGAGTGTTCTCAAGAAATTCAGAACTTTAGTGGCTAGCACTTTGAAAAAAAAATAAAGAACGAGTGTATGTTCACAAGCCCCAAACTTTGGAAATACTAAAGCACAACATTGTAGCTGAGATCTGGGCAATAGAGCCTGAAACATGTATATAGACGCCATGGACATGGTGGTCATCTTTGATATTTTTTTTTTCATTATTAAAATTCATATCATACAAAGTAAATTTTATAGCAGTGGAAATCCCGAAATCTCTGTGAAGATCTTCGTTTCATAACGTGCGGATTTTTTTTAAATTTTACTTCTAAAGTCATTCCAATATGATTTATACTATTTACAAAAGGAACACGAGTGGTTAAAAAAAAAACAAGAAATTTATTTATTTCTGTTACGTAAAGTCCACGTAGACTGACTTTAGATGCTTGGGCATTATTAGCCATGTTTTTGTAAACTCATAAAAATATTATCAAGAGCGTTTTGTAATTTAAATGTAGCTTCGTTTATTGCAGGGCTTCACGCCACACCTTGTCAAATTTTTGCGACACGTTCAAAATGACATACAAATAAACTGTCATATCTTTAAAGTATCTCCGATTACTATTTAATTCTGTGTACTTGATCGATTAATATTGAATTCTTGCTTCTTAATCCACCAAACTAATGTTTTAGCATAAATAGTTAGTTTGTTTTCAACTATTATTGGGAGATAACAGGAAAAGATGAAACGGGACTGTAAGACTTCTTTTCTTACCTTTTACTTACCCCGACAGAAGGATAATTAATCATTTACGAGGGAGCATATAATTTTTTATTACTGGCATTACCATTTTCAATTTGGCAAGCGGAGCATTTCTATTTATGATTTATGTAGCTTTCACCAGTGTTAAAATTCATATTAATATTTCCATAGAGTACTTGCCCATCGAAAGGTTTTAATGTTTCCTTGAAGAAATTGACAAACATTGTTTCTTTCCCATTTGTTTTAGCTTTTCCTAATCAAAATGCACATGGAATTTTGGTCTTTTCGTTGCTTATATAGCATTCCAAAATAGGAATTCTTTTCCTGCTATCAAGTTTTCATGGAAATTTCCAACGTCTTTGTTTCTGAAATCTTTTTTTTTTTTTTATCTGATGGAAATCTTCAAAAGACACTCGGTAAGAATCGGTACCAAGTAGTGTGGGACTCTTACCGTACTAAAACCACCGGTGAATCAGGACCAATCTATGAAAGATCGACAAATGATTTTTCTTTCTTAATTTATAAATCGCATTGTGGGAAGTTTAAGTTAAAACACTTTCCCATAGCTTTTAGACTATCAGCTCATGACGCTTGGTTCTTCTTAATCTCCGAACATTGTCTCGTACATTTAAGGCGGTCTCCATTTCGGGGTTGGTATGACTTTGCAGTCGCTGATTGTGTGATACAGCGTGTTTTTTAACCACTTCTGTAACCATTTCAATTTGAAGGTCACGATGTAGATCGCTATTTCTTATATACCAAGGGGCATTTATTATTCCGCGAAGCACCTTGCTTTGGAATTCTTGGATGGGTTCAGCATTTGTTTTCTTTGTACAGCCCCATAGTTGGATGCCATATGTCCAAACGGGATTCAGTACTTGCTTATATAACATTAGTTTGTTCTGGATAAATAGGTCAGAGTTGTTTCCTAATAACCAGTACATTTTTCTGTACTTCAAGTTTAGTTCGTCTTTTTTCTTTTTGATGTGCTCTTTCCATTTAAGCTTTGCATCCAAAGTCATTCCAAGGTATTTGGCAGTATTGGAGTAAGGTACTGTTGTACTGTTTATAAGAATTGGAACATTGTTTATTTTTTTGTTTGTAAATAAGTTTATATGCGTCGATTTTGTTTCATTTAGTTTGATTCGCCATTTTTGCGTCCAATCACTAACTTTATCGACTGCATTTTGCAGATTTTGTGTAGCCTTCGTAACGGATTTATCTGGCACCAATATTGCAGTATCATCAGCAAAGGTGGCCATGATAGCGTTGATGTCCACTGGAATATCCCTTGTATATAACAGATACAGGGTTGGTCCTAGGACACTTCCTTGTGGTACACCGGCTTCAATTTTCTTTAGTTCCGAGTAATTTTGGTCGTACCGTACTCTAAAGAGTCGGTTCGTAACGTAGGATTTCAGTATTTCGTAGTACTGCCTGGGAAGATCCCTTTGCAGTTTGTACTCAAGTCCCAAGTGCCAAACCTTGTCAAAGGCTTGAGCAACATCTAAGAATATAGCCGAGCATACTTGTTTTTCTTCAAGTGCCTTTTCCACAACATCCGTAATCCGATGCACTTGGTCTATCGTGGAATGTTTATTTCTAAATCCAAACTGATGGCTCGGAATTAGTCTTCTTTCTTCTATTATTTTGCTTAGTCTTTTCAGAAGCAGTTTTTAGAAAACGTTTTGCCATGATTGGTATAAGCAATATAGGTCTGTAAGATGTTACTTCTGTTGGTGGCTTACCTTGTTTAGGTATAACAATGACTTCTGCAATTTTCGAATGATGTGGCACATATCTTAGTTTAAGGCATGCATTTATTATAAATTGGAGTTTTTTGAGGGCATTTCTTTCAAAACTTGAGCAGTTATTAGATCGTACCCTGGTGATTTTTTGTTAGACAATGTTGACACATACTTCTTACTTCTTTGAGCGTGACAAAAGGAATTTCGCATTCGTCGTTTCTATCAACAAACTGTAAGGGATCTGTGGCTGTGCTTGCTGGAAATTGCTTAAAAACATTCGCGAGATGTTCAGCGAAGAAGTTTCTGAAATCTGATATCGCAAATTACATAAGCGACTTCATATTGAGGAGCAAGGGTTCGCTGTCATTTCTACTGCCTTTGAGAAAACAATATGTTGGTTGCGAGAAATAATACTATATTTATGATATCTTTCACAATATTGATTTTAAAATATTACTAAGAGATGTATTTCAGATTTAGGACTCCATTTTCTAATTTATGAATTCACAGGAGTAGCCCATGAAAATTAGACTTTCACTTCGAAAATTTCCGAAAAAGCTGAATTTTGATGGAGAGCTTTGTTTTGGCGTCTTAAGCATTTCCTGAAAAGTTCCGTAAATTTAGACCGGGGCTAAATTTTTTAGGGGAGATTAAAGGGGGTAAAAATCAGGTTTTCATTAATCGATGGGCAAAATTTCTTGTAAAATTTAAGTTTGGGTATATTTTCTCTTTTTAAAGCAAGTTTTCGGGGTTCCTGGGGGTAAGGGGAAGACCACTATCTTGAAAAAGCTTGAAAAAGAAAGTGATTTGGTTTTTATCCAACAGCTCGATGAAATTTCCTTTAAAACAAAATCATGAAAAATATCGTTTAGAAAATAAAATTATCTAAGAAATAAGCTATTGATGAACTCTGTAGGCTCATTAGTCTTAAAGTTATTGCGTGTCAAAGTAGCACTTTTGATTTTGTACTGAAAATGTACCAATAACAACTTTTTGTTAATAGTTATTTCAGCCTGGAACAGGCATTGTTCGCTAGTCACATTTGACTGCAAAAAAAAGTTAAAGTTATTGGCAGCTGGTGATTGTTGTTGTACTGTGTGAAAAATTTCAACTGGCTCGCTGGCAACTTCTCAACAAAACACGGCTATTACCTTCATACTTTTTAAAAGCTTCACCGTTATTTTGATTGATTTCAATTTCAGTGAATGAATATCGTCCCCTGATTGCAAGAACTACGTAACTAAATTTTCAGTTCTTACAATAACTCGGTAAAAATAGTATTATTTTATGCAGTTTTTAAGACTTCGTCCAATTTTTTTTATTAAATTGAAAAATATAAAATACCTATGAAGTGTGAGCTACATAAAAATTAAAATTTCAATCGTTCCCTAGTTGCTAGGTATCTACGAAATTTTTAAAATTGAGTTACCTAGTTCTTGCAATCAGGGGACGATATCATCTAAAATGGTTTATTATTCTATCCGTAATGGTGTCTGAAATATTATCTAATTCAGTATAAAGTGGCTCGTACTATAAAAAGTAAAAGTTCAACCCTCGGTATCATGAAACTAATTTAAATAAAGTTTAGTAAAAAAAAATCTTCCTGCATATATCTAGGTCAAGATAGCCAGGTACGTTTTGTCTGCAATTTATTACTGAAAAGAATTTCTTGATGGAATATGTTTGAAGGTGTCCTCCTAAAAAAAAAAAAAAAAATTGTGGAATTTATCATAAAGCTCTTACTATACGTTTTGATGTTTCTATCGTTAATTCGGATTCTATTCAAAGTAATTGTGATCTCGTCCGTTATGATTTTTTGAAAGTCGATTATGTTGTAAATAATTATCTGTCCTCTCTTGATTGGAATAGAATTCTCAGTATTGGTAATATAGACCAAAAATATGAAATGCTTAGGAATGTAATAGAAAGTGTTTTTTTTGAGATTTGTTCCTAAAAAAAAAGGTTGTAAACTTAAGTAAACCCATCTGGTTTTAATAGAAGATTGGGTAATTTAAAGAATGCTATATGTATGCCGCCTTAAGAAAAAGTAGGGTCGATGTCAGTCTAAGGCCTCAGTTTTGTCGTTTAAGGAAAGAATATGAAGAATATGAGTTTTTAAAAAGATTTTTATATCGACAATATTTATGGTCTCTGGAAAGTAAAATTAAATTAAATTCATCTGCTTTTTGGAGTTATATTAAAACTAAAAGAAAATCTGTTGGGATACCGTCAACAATGAGTTTTAATGGTGTTACTAGCAATCAGTTAAGCAATATTTGTGACATTTTTGCAACTTTCTTTCAGTCAAATTATATATTTGAACGGTCAATTTCGCAACGTCATAATTTAAGACATCATGACATAGCTGTTGGTTTCATGTCGATTTCTGAAGTTGAAATCCAAAATGAACTATCTAACCTTGAAGACTCAGTCTGCCTTGCGCCCGATAATATTCCTCCTATTTTTCTCAAAAAGTGTTGTTCTTCTTTCATTAAACCTCTGTTCATCATTTTTAATCGTTCCTTAGCTGAAGGTGTGTTTTAAACTCCTGGAAACACTCTTTTATCACTCCGATTCATAAATCTGGACCAAAACAAGTTATTGAAAATTATCGACCCACAGCCAAACTTCAGATTATACCGAACATTTTTGAAGCCATAGTTAAGAAAAAGATGTATTCCATTGTTAGAAATTATATTTCGGAAATTCAACATGGATTTGTAAGTGGTAGGTCTACCATTACTAATCTAGCAATTTTTACAACATATTGTCTTAAAGCTATGGAAAACAGACATCAGGTTGATGTTGTTTTTACTGACTTCGCTAAAGCGTTCGACCGCGTACAGCACGAAGTTCTTATTCAGAAGTTGGCAGATATGGGTTTTCACTCTAAGTTCTTAGAGTGGATTGGAAGTTAGTTGACGGACAGGACTCAGTCTGTTCGAATAGGGCGTATATCATCCAAAATTATAAATAATTACTCAGGAGTTCCTCAAGGAAGTCATCTTGGTCCGCTCCTTTTCCTGATATTTATAAATGACTTGCCTGTTACTATAAAAACTTCTCAAAAATTCTTATTTGCTGACGATTTCAAGTTACTAGTAACTGTCAAATCCATTTCAGACTGTTGGCAACTTCAACATGACATTGATTCCTTAGTAGAATGGTGCACTAATAATTCATTAAATCTTAATACGAGTATTCAAAAATGTTCTGTTATGATCATAAATCGATTAAAAAGCCCAATCGATAAAAGACGGTCTTACTACTCCGCTTTGTTTGCTTTTGACATAACATCTGGCCATATTGATTGTCCAGCGCAACTTTTTCTGTTAAGCATTTATGCACCACCACGTTCTCTGTGACCAAGGATATTATTATATCAAAATAATTTCTTTTACATTCCTGGGCATTCAACTAATTATGCCCAAAACAATTCATTAACCAAGGCTTGCAACCATTTTAATAATTTGTTCGACTTAATCGACTTTAACATGACTAGAGATCAATGTAAAGCCTCAATCTTGAACGCTTTGTAAATAATTTTATTAAATTCTTATTTTAATTTCAATATTAAATTATTGTTATGAACATAATAAAAGATATTTTAGCTGTCTAAGAAAGTTTGTACTTGATAGATTAAATAAATAAATAAATGTAAATCCAAGTTGGCTCGACCACAAGCATCAGCATTTTATCAAAAATATTCTGAACAGTGCATCGTACCAAAAAAATAATTATTTTTTTTTAAAGCTTGTATTAAATTCTTTTATTTGTTTTTTTTGTGAATCAAGTTGTTTTTGTGAAAAAATTTTGAGAAATTAAATTTAAAAGTCAATTTATTTTTGAAAAAATAAGCCTGAAAAAAATACATATTTTTTTCAAAAATATTGACATAATACTTTTTAACCATTTTTATTAAAAAAAAAAATTAAAGAATGAAATATTAGCTTTAAAAAAATTAAATTTTTGCCGTCCGATGCACGGTACACGAGATATATGATAAAACGTGTTTTTACAAGATGGCGACTGATGCTTGCGTTCTTCAGTCCTGCCAATTTCGGAGAGCACCCCTCAATTTATCCATCAAGAAAATCTGTCCAATAAAAATTACATTATGAACATACTTTTTGGCTCTGGCTAATGGACTAATCGTAAAAAGTATTTATTTAACCTTAGAGCATACCTACGAGTGAAGCTCTCCATTCGTCTGATTCGACAAAAAAATTTCTAAATGGTTAACAATAACTATTATTAGAGTCAAGTTTCATTTATACAACTTTATTTACTAACAGAATTTCTATTAAACTCAAATAATTTCTTATTATGCAAATTGACTTAAAGGATTTTCCAAACAAAAGAGCTGATACCCGAACCTGATTATATTACAAACTTCATTTAAAAAGAAAGGCAGTTAAATTTTCTTGATTTTAATATCAAGTTATATATTTTGAAATTTCAATATTTTAATCTACGTGATACAAAGGTGCACATCATTTATTATTAATGTCAACTCTAATGTTCAAAAATAAAGATGTTTGTTATGATCCTGTAATCATGTATGTTATACCAGTTAATACTTCCGGATCTATTTTTCAATTGCATAACCTTTTATATCTGTAATCAAAAAACATACATTTCTGCTACCTCTTCCTTAAAAAGGTGTGTGTAATATATTTCCAAATATCAATTTCAAACTCCCACAAACAAAAAAAAAAAGAAGAAAAACACATATAGGTACCTAATGAAAAGAGTCCTTTTCAAATAAATTCAATTAACAATAACCCTGAATAGAGTGTGTACTTTTTACGGCACGTAAACATTTGATGAGTAGTTTCTCTTTAAGCAATCAATAGAACAAACACAAACACACACATACACACAGAACAAACTATAATCTCTATTGTAACATCTCCGACAGAAGTTAGCAAAATATTTTTATTGAACCCTGTAATAGGATCCGAACAAAAAAAAGGTGTCTTGACAAAATATATTATTGAAGGACATTGTGTTAACTACTACAACTACTTTGTATAGAAAAGAAATAACGTATAAATAAAATCGTTAAAAAGAATTGGACTTTTTTTTTTGATGAAAATTTGCAGGCACTTTTTATGTAATGGAGTGCAATGATTCTTCTTTTGACAGTTTTTTTTTTTTTGCAAACTATTCAAGAAGCATAACCTTTTGGGATAGTAGGTATAAATTGAATATGAAATCTAAGCGGATTCGATTGAATTTTCGTCTCTAATATAGATGGCTTTGAGTAGGATGTCAACATCAATTTCTATTGATTGATAGCTGTCAATTGTGTATATATGAATGTATGGGTGTCATAGATGGGGGTATTAGGATATCAAAAAGATTGAAAAATTCTTTTTTGTATAGGTCATTTTTGCAAATTATTTATAGAAAGACCAAATAACATAATAATACGAAGATTGAACTTAAGTATACATACATACATACATAGAAGACAAATTTTGCTAAAAATTAAATTTGGGCAACTAATGGATAAGTATAAAAAAACAGGCAGTTGTTAGCATCGTTTTACTAATTTTGAGTAATAATGAACAAAGACAAAATATTAATATATATATTAATTTTTCTTGTATAAATGATTCATTGTTTATGTTTAGTAATTTTACGTTTTTTGGTTTCTCAAGAATCTTTGGTATGGATCCGATTTTCTTAAAAAGAAGCCAAAAATTATCTGTAGAATTATATTAACAATGAAATATGGCTCCTTACATTATTTTATATGAATTTTTCGAGGTAGTTTTTTTTTTTATTTCTACTTATTTGATACGGTTTTATTTTCAACCCTTTTAGTTTTAATAAATGCTACATTTATCAATAAACTAATGTTGTCATACAGCTCAGCAAGTAAAAAACATTCAAGTGTTAATAACACTTTATTAGTAAATAAAAAGGAAGCGAAATTGAAAAATTACAATCGAGCTCAGCTCATTGAACTGGAAATGTAATTTTGACACGGAGGGAAGCATGACTTTAAAATTTTTTTTTTAAACTTAACACAATCATTAAGAAGGCATGGTGCTGAGTTGATATAAACATCTTTTTGTATTTGGGTAAAGGGTTGCTTTGCTTATGTTGCTCATTTCTGTTTTGTTCGATGAAGGGTCAGAAAGAGAGGGTACTATAAACGGCATTACAAAATAAAAATATATATCAGACACAAACTATAAAAAAGTAAGGTATGGCTGAGGTAACAATAAAATATTTTTGACGGTTTTTTCCATAAACGCAAAAGAGTAAAAGTGTTTCGATTGCTTTCTTTCCTTCAAACAGTTGAAAAATCAATTTTTCACACACATATATTACATACACTCCGAATATTTAGGCGCTTGAGTTTTTGACAAAGTTTTAGTCCTTAAAAAAACGGTATAACGAACTAGAACTAGAACTATTTTTAATTCTTATTTATTTTTTTCACTAAGTTCTAATGCGTTGAAATATATTTGGTCAATCAATTTTGGTAGTCTAAAAGGCTTAAGAGCTCGTTAAAACAACATTTTCATATCTCAAAAACACGTTATTTTGATAGAAATTGAAATTTAACACTGAAAAGGAATTCTGATGAGATTCAAGAATCAATCGATTTGGGTTATATATTGAACCGTAATATGCTTGGGTGATTTATTTTTTTCTTTAAAGGAAAAGAATTTTAAAAATTATATAGATTTTAATGTTGATATTATAAGAAAAAATTATAAAAATAATATAAAATAAAATACACGACTGGGTCGCCTGTACTTGATCAAGACAAATGGAAATTATCAGAGAAAAATATTTAAAACCATGAAATACGATATTTATAATAGCTAAGAGATTTTGAAATGAAAAAAAAGAACGCCATATTAATTTTTGAAAGAACATGATTTTATGGAAACAGAAATTTAAAATTATTTTAGCGGTTTTTTATAAAATATTTATCTATCAAATTCTTAAAATATTTTTAAGGAAAACTTTCGATACGTATTTATTTATTTGCATATAAAATAAAGTTTGAAAAAAAATTGTTAACCCGATTTTGAGAGATTTTTCCAAAGAAAAAAAAATTAAACCTCTTATTTGAAATTTGTATATAAGAAAACTAATTTAAATTTGTTCAGTTGACAATGAGAAAATTGAAAATAAATTTCAATTATTTTTGGTCGTATATCGCACTAATTTTATAAAAATTGTATGGAAGGCACCGTTGTTTTTTCATAAAATTGAATTTTTTTCTTGAAATACTTTAGAGAGTTTAAGAAATCTCTTAAATTCATAAAAATCGACCATGTAGTTTTTAAAATATTTGATTTAAAAAAAAACATTGAACATTTTTTTTGAAATGCAAAACATTTTTTTGGAAAATTTTGGTAATAACAAATATCTATATAAGACGCATTTATTATCGCTCATAACCCATATGTGTCACCTCATGAAATAAAACGATGCGGTTAGTGAGAAAACAGTGCTTTATACTCATCTCTTCATTAAAAACGTCGACAACATTTACTATGACAAAAAAGCCGTCTGCGGGTTAGAGTGAAAGCTTATATCTGGGTTACTGAAATTAACCTCGATAGAAACCAAGATCCCATGTTGTTTTTGTAATACGTGTAAGGAGATAACCTCGAAAAAAAACGTCTAAAAGTTTTTTGTTTCTTGAGAAAAATAAAATCTTATTTAAAAAAATCGCAAAAAAACTGAAACCGTTCTTTTTAGTTCTAGCAAAAATAGAAAAACATATAGGCATAATCACCAAAAACCAACATTTATCAAGTTTGAAAATCGATCGGGCCGTTTAAACTGTAAACGAACAGACATACAGACAGACATAATTGGTACGTCCACTTTTTTGGTGTTCTCCATCATCGTAATGTAATTTTTTTGCACAAATCCAAAACTTGCCTTATATAAAGTGACCATATTTCTAGAAGCAAAACTTAGGACAAAAAGTGAAGAATTATTATACTTTTCAATTATTTTTATTAAGTATAAAATAAACGAAAAGAAAGGAACAGTGAAATAAATTTTAATGTCTTTACAGCACAACAAACTTAAAATTTCTTTTGACAAAGCAACTAAGGGCCTGTTTCTGAATGCAGAGTTAACTCTGAGTTGAATCAATTTTAGCTTGTCCTGAAATGTAAAATGTTAATGGCGCCTCACCAGAGCGTTTTGTCTTTGAGTTAACTCACCAAATAAGATGAGTTAACTCGGAATTGACTCGGAACTTAAATTGATTGAAAAACACATTTTTGGAGTTAACTCACGTTTATCACCGAGACAAGTATGATCTCGCACTAAATAACTGGTCCTAAGTCTTTGAATGATATAAGTTGAATCTACAATATGTTTCTTGCAGAACATAACATTTCGTTAAGAAAATTAAGCCAATTTCGCAACTTGTTTTTTTTTTCCAAAAGCGAGTTTCAGTAAACTAATGAAGCCCCCCCCGAGGTTTCACCTTGTCGCGGTGGGGGGGCTTACGTTTGACCCTCCAGCAACCCAGCTGCAGGATCGAACAACCAAGAAAACCAGCAGAGATGTCAATCAAATATTAACAATGGAATTATGAATAAAGCTAATGAAGATGAGAAAAATCGAGTGGGGATATACACTCAAGTGTCGGCAGAAGTCACGGCTGTCGGCGAGGGCTTGGCTTTGAATGAAGCTAAGTCGCCAGTGACACATAGAAATAAGAAACAATTCAAAGATACAAGAAATGAAGCAGTTGACTGCATTCCTGCCTCTAGCAGTGGTGCCCGTAAAGTCCATGAGGTGTTTTCTGAATACCTCATGGATTTAACTGACTCTGAGGACGGTGCTGTTGGAGCTGGCGATAAAGAGATGGCGTCTGATGAGGAAAATCGCATCCTAAATGAAGATGATTATCAATCCTTCGCCAGTTCGGACAGCTCGCACGCAGATGTCACTGTGGCTGAAAACCCTGCAAAATATAAAAAGAAAGAACCACTGCAAGGCGAGTCTTTGGCTAAAATCTTGGCACTACCAAGAGCCAAGATTACTTCTACTCCCAATAAGGGGTCTGGTGAAAGTGAACCCACCAAAGTCTGTGTGGATGGCCCGGGGTCCTCTGGGACCGTGATGGCAACCTCTTCCAAAAATCGATGCCCGTCAATCGATGGGCCAAATCCGATTCAGGAACGACTGGAACATCCGAAGAAACAGAATAAGGGGGTGGATCTCGATCCAGATCTCAAAAAGATAGAAAACGCTAAGAGAGCCGTGCGTAGGTATGGCCAAGGTGGTACTAAGGAGCTTTGTCTTAGGGACTGGAAACGTCTGAGCTGGGCCCAGAAACTCCTATCCAAGACAGGATATAAGAGCAATATGGCAGTCAAAAAAACAAGCAAATCAGCTAATGACAAATCTGTTGAAAAGGGTGCTTCTTCCTCCGAGGCGACTGGCAGCAACCCCAAAGTTAAACCTGCTGAGGTTCCTAAGAACTTGAGGGTCGAGCAAAGCTCAGGCAGCAGTCAAAGAAAGAGAACGAGGCATAATGACTCGACACCCCCTACGATGTCTGTCAATAAAAAGCCTAAGACAGCCCATAGCGCAGGTACGCTAGTAGATGTGGTAGCACAGAGCCTTCAGGTGGCCGTCATCGACGGGGGGAGCTCAGAAAGGCTACTGACCAATGAGCAGTGGGCTCAAGTGGAGGTGAAGATCCTAGAGTGCATAAACACCGAGATACTTGCCTCTACCGGTTTTGTGCCTAAATTCGGGCCACTGTCGACGATCAAAGGGTTCAAAATACTTTCATGTAGAGACGAACCCACCCTACAATGGCTCAAAACAAAGATCAAGGAGATGAGTGGGTTACTGGAGGGGGTAACATTGAAAGTTGCCTCCAAAAGTGACCTTCCCACCAGACCCAAAGTCCGCATTTATGTGCCGGGCCCGCGCATCACCAAGGAACTGCTGGAGAACCTCCTCCGGGGGCAAAATTCCGACTTTCCTAGTGATGACTGGCAGGTTATGTCCATTGAAGCGCCTACCAAAACAGGCCAAGAAGCGATTATAATGCTCAATAATGCAACGATGGCATTGCTCTCATCCAGGGGCTTTAAACTTATGGTTGGCATCAATGAGGTAAAGGTGCGGCCGCTTGCGACAGCCAACCTACATAACAAATATAAAAATAAAAATGATGAAGGTGCTACAGATTAATTTGCAGCACAGTAAGTTGGCCTCTGCCACCTTAACCTCATTGTTGTTAAAAGATAACATTGATATAGCCCTGATCCAAGAGCCCTGGATTAACAGTGGCAGGATCTGTGGACTTAGGTCCAAAGATTATAATCTATTTTTTAATAAAGGGCCTACGGAAGGTAATTATCGGACATGCATAGTGGCGAAAAAAATCATTAACCTTTTCCTCTTATCTTCCCACAGTAACGCAGACATGACGACGGTGAAGTGTGAAAGAAAAGGGGCGCCGCCCCTGATCCTAGCCTCCGCCTACATGCCAGGTGATTCACCGAGGCTTCCGCCGCCAGCTGCTTTTGACGACCTGGTAACAACAGCAGGTAAGAACCACTGGGACTTGTTAGCTGGTTGTGACGCTAATGCTCATCATTTACAATGGGGGAGTACAGACACTAATACAAGAGGTGAGTCACTTTTTGAATTTATAATTAAGAAAAATTTGCTGATCCTAAATAGAGGAAACGAACCCACGTTTATCACAAGAAATAGGAAAGAAGTGCTCGATGTGACACTTTCTACTAACTCTGATTCCATTGTAATCAGGGACTGGAAGGTCTCAAGTTATGTTACATTCTCAGACCATAGAATGATAACATTCCAAATTGAGCATGAGATAGCAATTCCACAGCCCTATAGAAACCCCAGGAAAACAAACTGGGATGCCTACAGTATAAGATTGGCCTCATCTTTGGGCCAGTATGAAAATCGACCCTTGCTTCACTGCTCAGACATTGAAAGACATGTAAAGGAACTTACGTTAGCCATTGGTAATGCTTACGAAGGTTCCTGCCCCATTTCCAAAGGAAAAAGCAAGCTCAACCCTGTATGGTGGTCAAATGAGCTGTCTATCCTGAGAAAAAATTCAAGGAGGCTATTTAACCGAGCAAAGCACAATAATGAACCTGCTGACTGGGATCTTTTCAAGATAAGCAAAAACGAATACAAAAATAGAACAACCTACGCTAAGAGAGCAGCTTGGCAAAAATTTTGTACTGACATTGAATCTACAAATGACGCTGCTAGGCTCAGAAAAGTCATATCAAAGGTCTACACTCCACCGGGTTTCCTTAAAAGACCCGATAAAACCTGGACAGACTCCTGCTCTGAAACCTTAGAATCACTTGTTACCACTCACTTCCCAGGATGTATTATCGATACATCTCCTGTGGACAGAGCTCCCAACACAAGTGTAATCTCGGATATAAGCAACCAAATCGTAGACAGTAGGAAGGTGGCTTGGGCCATTGACTCCTTCTCAGTGTATAAATCTGCAGGGCCGGATGGAATAATTCCTATTATGCTCCAATGCTCTAAAGATTTAGTAGTTCCAATTCTAGTAGACATCTTTAGAGGATGTCTTAACATCACCTACATTCCTTCTAGTTGGAGAGAAGTCAATGTCATCTTCATCCCGAAGGCTGGCAAGCCCACGCACACTGAACCAAAAGACTTCAGGCCAATAAGTCTGTCTTCCTTTCTTCTTAAAACCCTCGAAAGGCTAATTGAAACCCATATTCGCCTGAAACTAAATGATGGTGTGCTCTCGCAGGCCCAACATGCATACATGAAGGGCAAATCTGTTGAGACAGCACTTCATGAAGTGGTCGGCACAATTGAAAATTCAATGCAGTTCAAAGAACTTACACTAGCAGCATTCTTGGATATAGAGGGGGCCTTCAATAATGTTAACAACGATTCAATTCGTCAAGCCCTAAACTCTATCAGCATCGATCCGATTGTGATAAATTGGATAGACTGTATGCTTCAAACAAGACTTAGAAATGCAGAACTAGGTGACAGCAAACTAAAAGCCAGGACGTGCAGAGGTACTCCACAAGGTGGAGTCTTATCTCCTCTGCTCTGGCTTCTTGTAGTTAATCAGATTTTAGTTAAGTTAAGTCCGAGTGGTGTCAAGTTCATTGCTTATGCCGATGACATCGTGTTAATGGCCTCGGGTAAATTTGTCCCTACGCTGGGCGAACTCTTACAAACAGCCCTTGACAAGCTCAGTAACTGGGCCAGCAGCTGCGGACTTAACGTTAACCCACTTAAGACAGAACTGGTGTTGTTTACAAGAAAACGTAACATTCCCAACTTAAACCCGCCAACCATTAACGGAATTCCGCTACAGATTTCGGGAACTGCCAAATATCTTGGCATTGTGCTTGACCGTAAACTAAACTGGAAAGAAAATATTAAAGAAAGAGAGAGAGAAAAAAGCCTCAATTGCATTCTACACTTGCAGTAGAATCTTTGGTAAAAGATGGGGTCCCAGCCCCAGAACCATTCATTGAATGTACTCAGCCATAATTAGGCCTATTCTTACGTACGGATGCTTGGTCTGGTGGCCAGCCTTAGACAAGGATACCAATCTAAAAATCACGACAAAAATTCAGAGGCTAGCGTGTATCGGCACAACAAGTGCTATTAGAACCACACCAACGGCTGCCCTTGAAACTTTTCTTTCACTAGCCCCACTCGATTTGTTTACAAAAGAGTTGGCGGCCAAAAGTGCTTTAAGACTTCAACAGTGTAATAACTGGAAAAGGGGCCACTACGGTCATAAAACTATAATGAATTTCACAGACATAGACCTTCAAACAGACTATATCACACCGCGCATTGATTTCAACCCAGTGGCCATAACAGATATTCCGACAAGGGAATCATGGAATGAAATCCGGGTCATTAACGAGAATCATGTTTCGGTGTTTACGGACGGTTCCAAGACATGTGAGGGGGTAGGGTCAGGAATCTTCTCAGTTAACCCACCAATTAGCAGATCAGTAAAGCTTCCAAATCACTGTAGTGTATTCCAAGCAGAAATACTTGCAGTTTGTGAAGCCGCAAAACATCTTGCCTCACGTGAAATAGTTGGTAGTAATATCGGCATCTTCATAGACAGTCAGGCGGCAATAAAAGCCATTTCTGCAATCACTTTAAAGTCTAAACTGGTAGATAGTTGCCGAAATATACTTAGGATTCTCAGCGCAACGAACACAGTTACCCTTAAATGGGTCCCAGGACACCGTGATATATATGGGAATGAAATGGCAGATAAATTGGCCAAAAACGGGTCATCCCTTGATCCGAGCCAAACCGATCACTCGGTACTTATGCCACTGGAGCAAGAGAAAAGTAGAATTCACCAAAGTTTCCTCGAGGATGCGGATGTCAGATGGTCAACCATCGACACCTGCAGAGTTTCAAGAAATCTATGGCTGAATATTTCAAGAAAAAAGACAGAATATTTACTTAAGATCAGTAGGCCTCAACTATCCACCCTCATTGGAATCCTAACGGGTCACAACTCTATGGGTACCCACATGCACAGAATGGGCATAAGCTCGTCCGACTTGTGTAGAGGGTGTCAAGATGAAGAGGTGGATGAGGATTCATATCACTTTCTTTGTGAATGCCCCAGCCTAGCCAGAACCAGAAAGGCAGCCCTCGGAGAATACTTTTTCGACGAACTGGGTGACATCTCAAACTTGCCACCAAAGAACATCCTAAAATTCATCCAGAATTCAGGGTGGTTCAGGGAGGCGTATAATACCAACACCTAAACTCCACCCAATCCACTTTCTCCTTCTCCTCACACCTACCTTAACCAATTCCTTTGGGGAGCGCAATGGATCCATTGAGATCCGAGTGAGGTGGTACGGCTTGCCGTATCATCACCCCTTCAAACCTAACCTAAACTAATGAATGGCATCTGATGTGAATAGGAAGTTTTTGCTCTTGTAGTAGAATCTCTCTGCGCGAATTGACAAAGGCACTTTCATACGTTAGTATAGGCAAGGTTCATACGTACATATTAAATATTTATTTCATTTATGAAATTATAAGAAATAAAAAAATTCAAAAAATAAAAAAAAAAAACAAATACGGGACAAAAAACTAAACCCGGGACTTGTACGTCCAGGGTTTTTTAAAAAATAAGCCGGGGCAGGCCTTAAAAATACGAAACAGTCGCGGAAAACCCGGGACGGATGGTCGCCATACTTATAGTACCTATATCGCAGGTAAAAAGTGTATGCAGAATCACGTTATATCGGTATACATAATACTGGACCACAACTGTATTATGTACTTAATCAGTTTAATGTCAATTGAAGACCTAAATTATTACATGCTCGCAATTAACGCTTACTAGCTGTTATCTATATACAATTTAATGTGGCTTCTCTGCAAACAATGCAATGTGATGAATCATTTCTAATAACTTTTAAACCCATTCGTCAAAAATATAAAAACCTAATACTAAAAACTTTGATTTCGAAAAATTGTTATTTTAAAAAAGTTTGAGCCATAAGTTACATCAATTGAAAATTCCTCAAGCATATGGGTAAAATAATTTTTTCTTATCTTTCCAAAAATATAAAATAAACTTCAATTAAGTAGCTATTATCCTGATTTATTGCAAATTATTTCTTAGCCATCTTTCTTTATTTTTCCGAATTTTTTGCTATAGTATCTTCATATGACTTTCTCTTATTTGCAAAATCTATCGAGTTCAGAAAAAAAAAATATCTTCATACCTCTCTCCGTGTATAAAATAGCCAAAATCGAGTGTACTCCTTAAACCAAGATATCGGAAACCCTGAAAAGAGTTAATGATCAGAAACTTGGATTTAAGCATCCTATAAAGTACTCTTACGATAACAAAAAAACATCTTTCCCAAAGTTTTATTAAATTCACATAATTTTTAATTAAAAAAAAACTAAAAAAAAACTCAGGTATTAAGTTTTAAGAATATCTATGGAACCGTTTTGGCTGAACCTAAACAAGCAGATAGACTCAACTGTGAGAGCCAAATTTTTCTTTTTCAATATCATAACGATGATATGAATGATAACAATCAAAATCTCGGCCACGATTGTTTTAAAATTCAAAAGCTGTAAAGTACCTTTAGTACATACATTATATTGCAAGTAAAAAGGCTAAGCGACTAGCCACTGGTCGTACGAACAAAATGCAATCTCTTCGAAAATCGATAAAAAGGTGTTCTTTTATCCGGAAAGAATAATCGAAAATCACATGCCACTTGTAGTCTGCGAAGCCACAAAACATCTTGCCTCACGTGAAATACTTAATAGAAATATCAACATCTTCATACACAGTCAGGCGACACTAAAATCTATATCCACAATCACTACAAAGTCTAAACTGATAGATAGTCGCCGAAATGTACTGAGGATACTCAGTGCAACGAACACGGTTATTCTCAAAGGGGTCCCAGGACTTCTTAGGCCGAAAGGCATTAGCATTAAGTTATTATAGTTTAACTTAGAGCGCCCGACTGGGGCCAGTAAGTTAGTTTTAAGATATTGATAAGTAGGCTAGTTTTTATGAATTTTTGTCTAGCTTTAAGATAGTTTTAAGAAAATTGAAAAAAAAAAAAAAAAAAAAAAAAAGGTTTGGAGATAACCGATCACTCGGCATTTATGCCACTGGAGCATGAAAAAAGTAGTTGAAGTTGCGGATATCAGATGGTCAACTATGGATACCTGCAGGGTTTCGAGAAATCTATGGCCGTATATTCCAAGAAAAAAAAAGACAGAATATTTACCTAAGACTAGCAGGCCTCAACTGTTCACCCTAATTGGAATCCTTACGGGTCAAAACTCCATGGATACCCACATGCACAGAATGGGCCTAAGCTCGTCGGACTTGTGTAGTGGGTGTCAAGATGTAAAGGTAGAGGGGGATTCATATCGATTTATTTGTGAATGCCCAAGCCTAGCCAGAACCAGAAAAGCAGTCCTCGAAGAATACTTTTTCGACAAATTGGGTGACATCTTTAACTCTCCACCAAAGAACATCTTGAAATTCAGATTCAGGGGAGCCTCCAATACCAATATCAATCCCACCTACCTTAACCAAATCCTATGGGGAACACAATGGATCCATTGAGATCCCAGTGAAATGGTATGGCTTGCCGTATCATCCTAAACCTAACCCAACCCAGCCTATCCCACTCAATAATTGAGTGTCTTTAGAGCTTAACCGTTCTGTAACACTTAATTTGGCAAGTACTTATACGCTTTAAAACCAGGTATATTGACCATAGACCACACTGAACAAAGTTGGGATTCACAATCTTTTAATTGACTTTACAGCAGCTCTAAGAACAAGGTGTCTCAAGAAAACTGATCAAGCTCCATGATGCATAACTTAATCCAAACTCCAAACATGCAAAAAGGTTTCAAAAGAAATACCTAAACTACCTACCATGTGATTTCGTCAATCTCGCTTTGCAGTAAAATGAGGATTTATGAATTTTTTTACCATGCTTAACATTTCTGGGTTGTGGAAAGAAAGGTAAGAGCTGGTAAATAACCATTTTTGTTTCCAATAGCTTGAGAAAAATAATTTGGAACACGTTCTCGTTTGTTTGTACACCAACAATTTAATTGACTCAACTTATTTAACATAAGCGTCGCCGTGTAATATGGATAAGCTAAATTATATAGCACTTGTAAGCTCAATGAGTCCACTATCGAAAAACATGTGCTCAGTTTCACATCTTTCGTAAACGAGCCCAGAAATCATAACAGAACCATATCAAATTGAAAAATTTAAATTAAATTTGAATAATCCCATAAATTACTGACAAAACTCATTACACACTAGAAAGAAACACAGGCGATAATAATATACAAGGGTTGTGATGGACTATATATACATAATAGGAGGACCAAAGTCCCAGTGTACACGCAGAATTCAAAACAAAGCCAACTTCCTTTGGTGCAGAAATCTAAAAGTTTAAAATTGAACCAAACATGTTTTGAATACCTTACAGTTTTTTGTTGTTGTTGAAATCAATTTTTCTTTCTTTTTCCATTTCCAAATAATTAATGATTCGAAGGAACTAGCAAACAAAGCAACCCCATGCGCGTGTTGCTACTTCGCTTCTAATTCAAACGTTCTGGCCCATTGCATGCCCTATTAAGTTGTCAGTCACTCAACACTATCACCCCTAAACGTGCATGTCCTTAAAGTCTGATATCTTTTGGCTCTATCCATATCCACCCTTCCTATAAGTAAAATTTTGTCATTACAAGCAGCAGCGATGCAAAACATAGCGTTTTTGTTCGTGTAAGTTGAATGTTTGCCTATACATAGGTACATATAGTAAACCATCAAGGATTTTCATGTGAATTATTTTTGCATCCTTGATGTGTGTGTTGGGATCTTTGATGGAATTTATATGTAAGGTATACACTTTCAGCACTAAGAACTTTGTCAAATATTCATTACAATCGACTGAAAAAGGAGAATTTAATCCAAATTAAATTCTTAACATGTGAAATTTTACACTTGTTATTGTTTGCTTCTTTGGATGCAGTATTTTGGTATGAAGTTCGCTTCGCTTTTTACTTCGTACTTACATAGGTGGTGATCAAGAAGTTGTTTAGATTTGGGATTAAAGTCAGCAATATGTTGATGTTAGATGAGATAATGCAAGCTTATATCACTTATGTCAATGACAATTTTAAAACTTAATTTTATTCACAGTCCAGTAACTTTTTATTCAAATTTACACATTTTTGGCTTTCGAAGATTAAATTAAACGAAGGACTTTGTTATATTAACCGAGAAACTTGTTTAAGATTCGGAATTTGTAAAATTAATTTTTTTGAAAAAGGGGTTTATATTCAATAATTGCATTAAGCTAATTTGACACACCAATTGTTTTATCTAACTAAAAGAATGGGCTATTACATCGAATGTTAAATAATCTATTCGTTTAAATGGAAGTTTGTCAAAATAACACAGTTAATGGCCTCTTTAAACTTTAACTTTATACTTTACACTTAAACCGTATTAGGGTGTTAAATTTAAACTAAGTATTTATTTTAATCTGGTTCACTCGGGTAATATTAACAGAGTACATTTGCAGGTTGTAACGTCGCTTATTAAATTTTACAGGAGATCTACTTTTAGGTGCTACAAAATAATAAAAAAAAAATATGTCACACTTTATTTTGGAAAATGTGATACCAGCATAGCGTTGTCGGAATGTCCCGTATTTAAGATATTAATTCAACTGCACTGCCAGGGTAGCTTTTTTTATGGGTTGCTATTTAAATCTTCAAAGAGAAAAACAAAAGGAAACATATTTTAGTATTTATCTTTTTTTTTATAACATTTGACAAATGAGCAGCAAAAAAACATTGTAGTAACACCGTGCATAGAAAATACCTTGACTTATTTCAATCAAAAAACATGTTTTGGGACTCTCCTTGTGTAAATTCTGTGATTTCTGATCAATTAAATACATACAAAAACAAAAAATTTTCAACATGAAAGCACGGTGTATCTACAAATAATTTTGAAGTACTGCACTTAGCAAATTTCTTTTTTTCTTAATTTAGTTGAAAATTAGGTTTGTTCATTGAGTTCGTCACCAAGGGGTCACTCTTGGACATTTTTTGTATACCTGAACTTAGACGGCAAGCAAATATTGTGTGTTTTTGAGACCTGGGACCCAATTCTACAAGTGTGAATGATTTTCCATGTAGAGATTTCGTATATGCCCAAAACAAGTGTGAAAAAATATGACTTATTGTGCACATGTTATCTGCCAAAAACTTAATACTCTCTGCTGCGGAATCCCAAAAGTTCACGTGTACACGATTTTCTACGTACAGAAAAAACTCACTTTTGCAACATTGGGCCCGTGGGTCAGGTAACAAAATTCAGGCCAAATTCTGTCTATACCTGGACCTAAAAGCTAAAAAACTGAACTGAAGCGATTTTCTTCAAATTTTGAACTAAATACGAGTATACTTTGGAAATTGATTTTTGTAGCTCTAAAAATAATAAGGGTATTCATGCAAAGTAGTAAGTTTACAAATTGTGTAAAATGATAGGTTTACACAAAGTTTGCATGAACGACCTTTTTTAAACATTTGATAAAATGCTACGTAATTTAATCAGAGTAAGAGTTACAATGACGTTTGTATAAGTTTAACCAGTTTGGATAATTTTGCGCAACAAAATCCTTTGATAAGTTTAACCGAACTGTGTAAATCATTTCCCATACAAAATTTGACAGTTCATTAACCAAAAGATAAACTTAACCAATTTGTAAACTTATCTAGGGTTTTACGAAGTTGCATAAATACCCTTAATGTTATTTGCCATAAACCTTTACGGAAAAACTTTACCTATCAAAACAACGGCTTTTTTGATTTTTGATTATCTCATTAACGGCTACACCAATTTCAAGCAAACATTTTTAAAGTTTTAAAAAAATTTACGAATTTTTTTTGAAAATTCAATATTTCATTAACAGAATTATTATTTATTTATTGAAAGTTTGATTTTTTAATGTATATAAATAAATACTGCCATTGTTTTGTGAAATTTTACATATGTATAATGAATTTTTAAGAAAATCGCTTCAACGATTTTTAATTTTTCTTGTGCATGTATTCATTTTGCCTGAAATTATCAAATTGTTATTGTTATTATGTTCTAAGCAGTTTTTTTCTTTGAAAATTCAATATTTCAAAAACGGATGACTAAGTTTAAAAAAGTATTTTAATATATATTCTCAACATTTGGCATACTATTTTTTTAAAACGTTACCAAAATCTTATAAACATACAAAAAATTAGTTTTTAATAAAACCATTTTTTGCATGTATTCATATCTCCTGAAGTAATCAAATGGTATACTTGTATTTGAGCTCTAAAATTTACTATTTGTTTTTATAATTAAAAGAACTTTTATATATTTTAAAGGGGATTTGCATTCGAATTTTGATTGAAATCAATTGAACCGTTATTAAGAAAATCGAAAATAAAAAACTGTTATATGGCAGTTATTATTAATACCAGGTTTTGGTAAATTTTTTTTTTACCGAAAGTACAAATAACCCCAAAGAAAAAAGTCCAACGGTGTCAAATCAGATGATCTTGGCGGTCAATTGACATCGCCACCATGTGAGATAACACGGCCATTGTATTTGTCGGGCAAAAGAGCCATTGTTTCGTTAGCTGTGTGGCAAGTGACACCCCCCTATTGAAACTACATATCGCCCACATCCATATCTTTAAATTCGGGCCATAAAAAGTTCGTTATCATCTCACAATAGCGAACATTATTCACAGTAACTGCCTGACCGGCCTCATTTTGGAAAAAATACGGCCCGATGATGCCGCCAGCCCCTAAACCGCACCAAACAGCCACTCTTTGTGGATGCATTGGTTTTTCGACAATCATTCTTGGATTATCATTTGCCCAAATGCCTGAATGCCCAAATTTTTCCGATTGTGCTCACATTTTGACGTTTAAATTGAACAAAAAAATCACGAAGTGCACAATATGCATTTTGATTTGAACGCCCATTTTCATAATAAGCCTGAATAACTTTAACGCGTTGCTCGATTCTGTATCTTTCCATGTTTCAAATTGAATTAGTTTGAAAATGAGAAATGTCAAATGAAATGCAGGAAAAAACTTGACGTTTAGGTGTGGTTTTCATTCAATATTGGCCCTTAAAATTTACCCACCCGGGGGCAACGCTGGTTCTGATATATGCAAGTTTCCGAAAGCTTCCACCTATTTTAGATAATTCTACCTTGAAGCTTACAGTAAGAAAAAATGATGAGGTTTTTTATTTTGAGCTGTGTACCTCTCGGTTAAAATTCTTTACTTTATGAATTTGAGCTAGACTTAACATTGGAGAGAATTTTGTGTGTGAGCTTAAATTTAGCGAAATTTGCGTACTAAGCCTTAGGTATATATTAGACCGGTGTTTTTCAATGCAATCCTATGGCCTACGCCCCACAGGGGGCCATTTAATTTTTCAGGGGGGCAATCATACATTCTGATGCTTCACATCCATTTAAGATTTCAATATTAAAAGAGTGCTAAGAAAAAAAAGATCTCACTTTCGCACTTATTTATTTTCGTAAAGAGTCCGGACTCAATCTTGGCTTGTTGAAACTTTAGCTTGTAACAAATTATGAACACTTTTTCCAGGTTATCTGAAAAGAACAAAATATGAGTATGAGGAACTTTTACTGTTTTAAAATATTTGTGGAACTTTTGATTGATTCTATCAAGCAATAAGCTATAGAAACGAAAATTAGCAAACGTTCGATTGTAAGGCATTTGTGAGTCTTAGTCGATATTTTTGAAAAACCAGACGCATTTAATAAGAAAAAAATATAACTCTTCCGGAAGCAAAAACAAAAATCTTTGCCTTCGCTACCCTTATTAATATTTCAGACAATCATCCACAGCTCAAATTTTGACAGGTTTCAATGTTTTCGAATATGTGAAGTGACTGATACCGCTATAGATGTGATTGTTTGCTATCTGTAATATTTAACGCTGGATCAAAGAATAATCTTCTGGTTCTGGTAATTTCTTCGTAATTTTAATAATTCAAGCTTTTAATGAGCAATTCAAAATTATGAATGTTGAAAATTAAACATAATGTTGGGGGATATAAACATTTTGTAAATGCCTTGGGGCATAGCACAAATAAGATTGGGAAACACTGCATTAGACTGTTTAAAAAAAAGTTTTCTTTGATTTTCTTACAAACTGGCTCAAAAGTTTTAGTTAAGTGAAAAAAGACGTCTGTGAAAATGTGAGATCTAAATAGTACGAAAGCTAGCATCGTGAAGACGTCCGCCATTTTGAAATAAAGACGTCAAATCCCGTAAGCCGTTTTCTCGGCTACTAATAGATGTAGACCTAATATTTTTGTTTGCTTTTGTAGGCTAAAATATCTTCAACAATTTTTACTCACAAACATTTTTGATATTTCTTTTCAATTAGCAGTTTTGTGGGAAAACTATTGAAATTTTCTTAGTAAGAAATGGTTTTTGTATTTATCTCACCTCTTGTTGATCTAAACGAAAAAATGGTAAGTCCTAATTGAACCAATGTGAATAATAACTGATGGATATTAATATCAAACTCTGGAACAAAAAACTGTACAGCAAACACAGCTAGATAACATTACTCGTATAAGGGACAAAATTTGAAATACATTTTTGTCAATTTTGTAGTGAGAGTTCCTGTAGTCGTAGTGGTGGATAGTGCCCAAACAAAACTAAGTATACAAATTTAACCAAACATTTTGAGGTTAGCAACTGTAGATCGCTTTTATAATCCTTTTTGTATTGAAACTGTAATATCAAATTTCTCGAAAGACTTTTAATTATTTTAAAAGTCCTTAAGCTTTTAAATGATGTTTTTTGGTTTCACTAATTGCTTTTGAATTTTAAAAGATTTTAAATGCCCTTGTACACTAAAAGCTCGTTTTTATTTTTATCGCATTAAATTTTTAAAGTCTTTTTTGTTCAGCCATTCCAGTCAACAACAGCTGATATCTTGCTGTCAGAATAATTGTCCATTCATCCATAATGCTTTTTCACTTTTTGTCATACACTTCGCATGTGCGAGTGAAACAACCTCTTCTTTTATATCCAGGGATGTGAGGCAAACTCAGTTCAATTAAAATGTCCCTAAAGTATGCCTTTTCTACATTGGTGAAGTAGTCTTAAATGTCTGATAAAATTTAGAAGGAGTTTAGATAAAAGCAATTTTAGTGTTTGTTTATAAAATTGGCCATAAGAGATATAAAATGTTGACTTAAGTTAAAAGGTAGCGCTATGTTGGGTCTTTTTTTATAGCAATTAACTAAACATCCCTAACATAAAGCTTGTGTATAGACGATAACATGTGTTTTTCTTACAAGTGTTTACAATGATGATGTTAAAGTCATTAAATCTTTATTTTTTTTTCAACTATCTTAATTTATAAGACATAATTTTTGTTTTCAAATTAAGCAAGCAATTCATCATACAAAATCGAAAGAGTTTCCCATCAAACGATATGCCTGTTGTGTCTCCCGTCTGCCGTTGTTATCCTCTAATCTGGGCGAACGTTGTTTACAATGAGATTCGATGCTTCCAAAGCGGATCATAATGTTTTGAAGAATAACAAATGATTTTTTTTAATGTGCGCGTACACATTTTACCTACTTTATGCTCGTATTTCATTCATATTGAATGTCATAAAAAGAACTCAATAAACACACATAAACATTATTCTGAATGAAAATGGAAGCAGCCCGTGTAAAGTATTGCATCGCTCTATTGCGCCCGGGGCATGTCTATTTTATATAGATTGTTCGCATGTAGGTATAAATAGGGTGCTTGAGAGAGGGCACGCTCCTTGGCGCTATTTTGACATATTATTTTCATGGAAGTTGATTGGTCTGTTCTCAGTTAGAAGGGGGATACTCGACTCGAATATCTATACTAAATAATATTACGAGCACATTTCAATCTGCTTGACTGATCAAGCACACAGCATGGCGCGGTGCGTGGCTGCCAATGAATTTGAAATAGCAACAAATTTCTGTGAAAGTGTTGCCGACGGAAAAGTGATATAAATGTCGAAGAGCGCTCAAAGCAGAAGAGGTATACAAGAATTTCCATTTGAAAATCAACAGACAGATGTTTCATTTCTTCGTCGGATACCTTTTCGTGAAATAAATTATTGTTGTTGACCCTCTTAGGAGAAGTCAGCTCGTTTAGACACTCAAATGAGTTTTTACTAATCCTGTTAATATCACCGGATTAGAGAGGATAAATGTCGCCGGGGATCATGTCAGATTTACCCAAGAGTAGAGCGAGAGAAAAATATTAATTATAAATGTTCACTTTTTGATTTTTTTGGTTGTTGTTGTTGTTACAAGATTAGCTATAAGCAATGAATTATCTAATGGGGGTGCAGACAGAGCTCTTAACTTGTTTGGAGCATTGTGGGTTCAGGAAATGCAACTTGTAAAAATTAAAGAAATTTTCCACGTTCTACGGTGTCTTTGTTTGTACCTTCATGGTCTTCATGGTTTGAAAGAGCCCTCGTTCCAGTCTGGACACAAGCAGCCAGTTCGCAAATGGTACATCGGGTATTGTTTTGGTCACGAGGCTCTTCATTCTCTTTCAGTTTGGAGGCTGTGCTTGCCCTCCTCTTTCTCGGCAGAACCTTCTTCTAATCACTTCTGCAGCATTTTCGCGAGTGCATCTATCAGTTTCTTACAATTTAAGCATTTGTTCTTCATGACATCACTGGTTCTTTCTCTTAGGAGGCCCAGGAAATTTTGGGTGTGAGTTCACTAACACCGAAAATCTGAGGTGGTTTTAAATTAATACGTAGTTTCTGTATTTTTCAAATATTTTTTTCCAAAACTATTTACAAAAAATAGGTATAAAGCTGCAAATGTCCACAACGCTCAAAACCATATTGATGAAGGGCTTTTGGCTATTGAATATATGTACCTATAAAAAAGGATCAACTATAGTATGCAAACATACTTAAAACAAAAAAATTTATTAAATCCACCCCTGCATTTCTGAGAGATTGGCCACTCTGGCCACTGCAATATTTTTGGTATAACTCGGAATTTTAGCCGAATTTGATTAACTTAAACTTAAAATTTTTTGTTCAAAATTAAATTTTCCAGCGAAATGGATTTTTTAAAAATAAAAAAAAAATAAATTAAAGCAGGAAAAGTTAGTAAAAATCAACTTAAAAAATGAAAAAAAATATTTAAACATTTTTTCTAAATTGCGCACAATGTTTTTCGGAACCAAAGTAAGCATACTTCGACAAAAAAAAGTAGAGGCAAACATCTTTAGTATACAATATTCAAAAAGAAGTTTTTATATTAAAAATCGACAGAGATGCCTTCAATTGTACAATTTCTTAAAATTTTCGCAGCAAAAATTACGAAACTTCTACTGACTTCGCCAAACTTCGAGGTGTGGCGGGTGTCATTGCAGCATCTGACCTTGATAACCTCCCTACCTGCAATCCATTTAAATATTCGGATTCCCCTCAAAAAAAAAATAGTTATCCTGACTTGCTGTTAAGTCATCTTAACTGCGCCAAGCACGCAACCAGCTCAATCATACCCCCTGAAAATAAATCTAACACGCCATTAAGCTTTTTGAAAGCTGAATAAAAAACCAAAGTTTCATCTCTTGGACGAGTATTTTTTAAAATGTTATACATAAGAAAATTATGACTAAGAAAAAAAGATATTAAATCGATCGAAACTTAAAACAATTTTTGGAACTAAGAACAAAAAGTCAGCACTAGTTTGCAAATGAAAACCATTAACTAAATTGATCAACGTTTAACTATAAAATAGGAAAAAAAAAAATTGTACTACGTGTCCCCTAAAAGTGTTGGAATAGGACAAACAAAAACTCAAGTGGTCCACTTTTTCCACCCTAGGCACGTCTCGATTCCTCAAACTCCCACAAAATAGGACAACTAAGCCGACTTTCAATATACGCCAGCCCAAAAAGAATCAAACGTTTCCCTTGTTTTTCTACCTATACAGAGAGCTCTATGCATGAGGACTCTAAGGGGGAAAAAACAGCAGATCCGCGGGGGGAATAATGAACAAATCTTTACCCTCGCAGGTGGATAGCTTGACACCCGGTTTCGCTTTTCCAACCCTTCTCTCTGTGTAGTTCACAACACAAGACTTTCAAATTATATCATAAATAAAAAAATATATATTTTTTTGTGGTTATTTTCCCGTGGGTAGGTGCAAAACCTGCTATTCAGGCTCTATGAGGACTGAAAAACACGTGCTCATAGAAGTGTGAGATTCTTACTACACTTAAACCACCTCCACTTCCCGATTGCAACTAAGTTGAAACTTATCTAGCAATTTATTTTTAGCGAAGTTAAGTAACGTGTTGCAGGTTACTTTCCGGTGAAAGTTCCTGCTTAATCCACGATTTTAAAGCGGTTTCTGTTCACCGTACCAAGTCGGAAGATTTTGTTCTTCGCAGACGGCGTACTAAATTCGACTCGTCAAGAATGTCAATAATCGTTGAATTAGCGTGTTCTAATAGTCGATTTCTATGTTTTCGCGCGAAGCTTTTTCCTCCCGCACCGTAGGAATCCCGAGATCCCTATGAAGATCTTCGTTTCTTATATACCACGGAGCATTTACAAATGACCTAAGCAAATGGAACACGAGCGGTATTAAGAAAGACGGGTAATCTATTTATTTTTGTATACGTAAAGTCGACGTGGACTGACTTTTGTTCGTTGAGCGCTATTCACCATGTTTTCGTCCACTCATTAACATTATTAAGAGCATTGTGTAATTTAATTGTAGCTTCGCTAATCGTTTTGCCTACTGCTAGTATTGCAGTATCATCAGCAAACGTGGCTACAATAGTGTCATCTGTTTGAGGTATATCGCGTGTAAATAAAATGTACAGAACTGGACCAATACACTTCCTTGTGGTACCCCAGCCACTATTTCTTTGAAATCGGAATAGTCATGTCCGTGTCTTGCACGAAAAAGCCTGTTATCTTGATATCCCTTTAGAATGTTATAAAATCTTTCAGGCAGAATTTGTCTTATTTTGAATTTGAGGCCTTCGTGCCACACCTTGGCAAACGCCTGCGATTCGTCCAAAAACACAGTCGAACAGATTTTCTTTTCTTCAAGAGCTCTCTCAATTACGTCAGTAATTCTATGCACTTGATCAATTGTCGAATGCTTGCTTCTAAATCCGAACTGATGTTCAGGTATTAATTGTTTCTCTTCTATTATTGGTTGCAGGCGCAGGAGTAGTATTATTTCAAAAACTTTTGATATAATAGGAAGAAGCGAAATCGGCCTGTAAGACTTCTTTTCGTGAGATGGTTTGCCAGGTTTCAATACCATTATGACTTCCGCGACTTTCCATTGGCTCGGAACATATTCTAACCTTAGAGCGGCATTTATTATGTAAAGGAGGTTAATAAACCCTTTACGAGGGAGCATTTTTAAAATCTCTGCCGTTATTAAGTCATATCCTCGAGCTTTGTTGGACTTAAGCTTCTTTATTTCTCTTTTTAATTCGGCAAGTGTAGCATTTATCGTTATGTAGCTTTCATTAGAGGTAAAATTCATATTAATATTTTCGTTGAGTTCTTGCCCATCAAACGGCTTAAATGTTTCCTCTAAGTAATCGGCAAATACCGTCGCTTTTTCTTTGTCACTTTTAGCCCATTCATTTTGGCTTTTCTTAATCGGAGGCACTGGAAGCTTTGGTTTTTTCGTTGTTTTTATAACTTTCCAAAGTGAGTAGTTGGACTCTTTCCCCGCTGTCAAGTCTTCAAGGTAATTTTCAACTTCAAGGTTTTTGAAATCTGATATCGCCGTTTTTAGCATATTACTCAAGCGATTTAAATGAGGTTTGTGTTGAGGAGCACGGGTTTGCTGCCATTTTTTACGTGCTTTTCGTTTCTCTTTCACTAAATCTTTTATTTCTTGCGGATATTTTATATCTTTAAGGCGAGGCATTAGCCTTTGATAAGGTGTGTTATCCCAAGCTGCTTTTTGTATTATATGAACAAAGGTATCTACTGCGTCTTCAAGCTCAAGAGGCGTTTGTAATGATACCCTTAACTCAACGTTGTCCTCGATATCTTTTTTAAATCCATCCCAGTTGGTTTTACTGTTTGTTAACCTGGGTGGTTTTTCAATTTTAACAAGGCTTTCGCTCATAATGAGTACGACGGCAGAATGATCTGACAAGAGGTCATAGCCCTCTGAAATTTCTATACGGTTAGAGGGTATTCCTTTCACCATGAATAAATCGATTAGGTCAGGTATTTTCGACGGATCAGTTGGCCAGTAAGTTGGCTTGCCAGTCGAATGAAAGTCACAATTATTTTCCATTCCTGCTTCACATAGCATGCGACCCTTTTGAGATATGCATCGTGAGGCCCAGAAGGTGTGCTTTGCATTAAAGTCACCACCAACAATTAAATTTGGACTTAGTGACTTTATCAATGTCGTAAATTTACTCTTATCAATTTTGCAACGCGGAGGGCAATATAAGGAAGAGACATTGCGAGGAATATTTTTAGTTTTAACCTGTACACTATTCAATTGCATTGATTCCACCTCTATTTTGAGGCCTATCGAGTGTTCAATGCATTCTTTTATATACAATGATGATCCACCTCTTGCTATGTTTGACGGATGAATGGCGTGGTAGTCATGAAACCCGTGGATTTTAAGATTTGATTCATTTTTGGCATGCGTTTCTGATATCAAACATATATCAATATCATTTTCTCGCATATACATCTCCAATTCTCCAAGTTTTCCGTTGGCATTCCACGTTAGAATTTTAAGCTTTTCCATCATATATTTTTTGAAAGAGGTTTGGGTCGAAAACAATTTTCGAGCTTACTTAACCTATAAATAAAAAAAATATATATTATAAATTAAAATAAAAGAAAAATAAACATAAAACAAAAGGAACAATATCACGCCAGTTAATAATACTATCAAAGATACTGCTTCCTTAAGATCCCACGATGCCTTTTGGTTTCGTTGAGTCCTGGGACCAACGGAATGCTTCTAGAACCGCTTTCTGGAACTGTCTTTCGTTTATAAATGTACTTATAGTGCAAATTTGCTCGGAGTAATTTTTTTTAAATTCAAATTGTCGTAGAATTTGGTATTTCTGCCCTACCGTATCTTAGGCTTTTGTTACGAGAACCCTAATCACACAAAAGAGTTCAACGGACTATTTAACTCCTACTCAAATTTTAAATTTTACGCCTTGTTCTGGGTAAATCCACATCTAGATGCTATTGCAAGTCTTCACTTTGGTGGTTTGCACGCCTTGATGTCCTTTGCCCGTGACCTCTAAAGATGATTAGCCACCACCTTTGTTCTTTGTCGTCGACCGCCACCGAAAATTCACCCTACATAAAAAAATTGTAGAAAATAAATGCACTACTTGCCAAAGAAAAACTTTTCACTTCACTCACCCTTTTAACGCAAAAACTTGTATATATCACTTTCACTTTATTTTCTTCAAGATCTATAAACCTTTTAGGTTTTTAATTATAAAACGTTTGCTTTTTTTTCTTCTTATCTACTAGTTTTTTAATTAAGTTTAAGATTTTTCTTAATTAGCATTCCTACGGTAGCAACCTATGCCGGTCTGGTGGCCTCTACGATTGTCTGCCTTGTACTCTCCTATTTTGCCTAGTCATTATCGGTTACCGTTTTCAACAGCACACATTAAACATCTTCATACAAAAATCGAATCAAAGGACGGATTAGACTGTTAGCCGTGCTACATTTGTATAACTGCCACAACCATCTAATACCTAACTTAATCCTATTCCCAGTTAAGAATATCCTGTAGTCTATTTCTAGGCATATTGCCAAAATCATAGACCCAAACCACTCACCAACTAGTTTGAGAACCCACCCAAGTCATTTTTCGAGTCACCCTGTCGCCTTTTTAGGCTGTCAGATTCTCTTCTACCTTACCGCCAACGTCAGTCTTCCATTAGCTTAATCAATGGAACCTATACTCGTGGTCAGAGTTACAACCAATTTTCCTGGTACTTAAAAACCTAACCTGTTTTCTGGACTCCTCCGCGAATGCCCCCTAGGGTACGCCTCTCGGTACTCATATTTTCCCTAACGAAATAACCCTCTCTTGCGTCTTTTGTCTTCCAGATCCAATTCGTCCTACGTCAGAAATTCAAAAATTAAAAATGTTCACATAAAGTATTTGCTTAGTGCTTTGGAGTGGATTTTCGAAAACAGTAAAGATACGTCAAATTTCAACTAGTGCTTGAGTCCAAATGGATTATCGCAGACAAGAACCTTAAACATAGATTTATTGGAAATTGTGTACATTTTCAATAGTACTTTGATATAGTTTTTGAATAACTGGTATTTTTTGAGCCATTAGTGAAAAATTGCCAGAAAATGCATTTTTGCATCATTTTTTGCACGTTGCGTCACGAAATTTTAGTCGCAAGCTTCAGATTTGGATTTAGCACCCCCGAAAACATAAAAGAGTGGCAAAACAAAACTACTTCATAGTTTGTTCTGTAAGAGAGTTTTTGAGCACAACAGGGGACGAGATAATTTTTTCCATTTTTCTACTTGCATTTCCACTTTTCATGGAATGACTTTTCCTTATTTCTTCTGATATTGTTTTAGAAAAATTTTGGGGTTTAACAATACCAAATTTTTGAGTTTGAGTCTTAATATCAGTTCTTAATGAAGAAGATGAAAACAAAAATCTGAAAAAAAAATTGACTAAGATAACCTTTTTCAACGACCAGCCTTATGTACATACATGCAATGTAGTATGATATGTTATGTTCATTTTAAGATCTTAATCTTTTCTACAACGTATGTGGAACATTTAATTTTTCGAATAAATAATATGGTTCACTGTGGCGTATGTGGAATATTTATTACGGTTCTAAGGAATAAATAATAGTATTATAATTTATGATAAATAATTAAAGTTACAGCAGCTTAAGTAGAAAATAAAATAAAATAAATTCATATAAAGGGTGGGGGTCTTTTTCCCCTCCTCTCGTTTAAGTGAGTTACACTTACGACATTTTATATTTTTATTTTTAAATAAAGTTGATGTAGTGATAATATAGTCCAGTCAGAGTTTATTTTTACTATGCATATGTAATCTTGGCTTAAGACCAGTTTGTACAAACGTGGTTCAGGTTTTGATGTTATTGATATTTCCTTTCACATCTACGGTTAAGGTGCGTTCAACCAATAGAAGCGAAGGAAATCTCGAAATTGCCTAGATTTTGTTTCCTCGTGTGAAAAGTACAAGAGATTTTAAAAGAAATTAAAAGAAAACGTTAAAAAAATCTCCAGTAACTTTTTTCTTCGTGTGAAAGGGGACTATGGTTCCAGTTTTGATGCGTGGCTAAGCGATTTTAAAAATGCTGAACCACGGATCAAATTTTGGCCTACGTTTATACAACTGGAAACTAGCAAACATATTTCGCTACTATCACATACTTGAAATGTCGTTGAACCTCAGGTAATCCGCTAAAATTGGTGAGATAGAATTACCAATGGAAAACTAGGTACAAACATTAAAGGAAGCAATACAATCAGGTCCTTATTATAATAATTTTTAATTGATCACTAACAACGTCATTTACTCCATGTGTAATAAGTCCACTATTATACGAAGACTTTTAGTTTAGTTTAGTTTAGTTTAGTTTATTTCATCAAGCAGAGTTTAACAAAGCTCTTATAGATTACGATTTAGATAATAAATAAATATAACAATAAATAACAATTAGTAATAAATATATATACAATTGGTGTTAGTACGTACTTAAGTAAATAATAAATAAGAAAAAGTAACCATTGAATGTTTGCAAACGAAAAAAAAAATATCTGATTTAATCTTCGCACTCATTTAATTTAAAAAAAAGTTGACTTAAAAGTCCGCGTGTAATAGCAGACTAAATGAGGACTTTTTTACTTTGACCATAGTCTACCAACAGACCCCTACACCTTTGTTTCTATTATAAGCTGTTTAATCAATTTTGAAACCTGAAAATGGGAAATAAAGACGAAATGGACTGAAAAATTCGATTTAATTCATAAATTAGATAAATATATAGTTATATCAACATAAGTTAGTTATTGTTAATAATTTTGCTTTATTTTCACTTTTGATGATCATAAAATTCACTTTTGTGTTGTGACAGCCATTCAGGGGTACCATATTACAAATACAAAAATATAGGCAGCTGTGGATACGTTTTATTGGACATTTCTCACTGATGTGCTATAGTATTCTTGAAACGTGGCATGTTAGTTCACCATTCATGCAAAACAAATGTCAACCATGTCCTATTTGTCCCACAAAATGTGTGCTTTCGACTGCAAACATGTCTAGACGATGATGGCGAAAAATGTATGTCGCTTTATCATTGGTCAGTGTTATCGTTGGCAAGTTAGCTTATTTGCTAATAGGCTTCTCGAAATGTGGCAAACAGTTTATGTACGAGTAGGTACATCACCAACTACTGTCTTCACAGGTTCTCTGGAAGGTGGATCACGTACAATATGTACATGTATCGAAAATCAACTGTTTCGCATCAATCGTATGAAAAGATCAAATGAGGTGATAGAACCAAAACTCGTCATATCCAGGTCCGAAAAACTGTCCATAACCAAAATTTATTGTTTAAAAACTTTTAAATGAGAATACCAAGAAAATGATTTTGTTATTTTAATAATAGATTTTTAAATCTATTTTTTTATGGTTTAAAGGCAAATTATATGAAAAGTTTCATCGAAAAAATTATTTAAAGATCACATCTGACTGTGACGAGCTTTTCTGGAATGGATATGGCGAGTTTTGGTTCTCACCGCATCAAATATACTGCTCAGTGGTCTAATTTATCACACTCAAAAGGTTGGCCACGTTCTTTAATTGTGGTTACAATGATATTGATAATCTTTTCAAGGAAAATTTCCAATAACCATGAGTGGTACCATCGTACTGCTCAGTTGTCAAACGTGAGTTGAGAGTTTAACGCCATCTGTGGGAATCCCGTTCTCGTGAGTAATTAAAACTAGAAATTGTCAGTTCGTGTTTGTCATTTCTAAGAATATTATGTTATTCCCAAAAAAATAGACGATTTTTCGTCTTTTTAATATAAATGCAACAAAAAATCCCCATACTTATATTGTGGGTGATGTTTAGTCGAAATATGCGCGTACGAATTAATTTTTGTGTACATATAGAAAATATTATACCACAAAACATATTCAAATATTTAATTATTCCGAAAATGTCTTGCTTTTGAGAAGAAGCTTTAAAAATAAGCTTCCAATCTCCTTTAAGAACTAATAGTTTTACTTATTGTTAGCAATATTGGGTAGAAGCAATGTCTGTTAAATTTCATTTTTAACTGTTCCTTTCACTTCCTCGCAAGAAGCTTTACGCCTGAAAGCCCATATTTAACGTGCAATAGGTTGGATTTAAAAAAAGTCGCATCCACCCACTAAAAATTTATCTACATTATGATTCACCTACTGTCGGCAGAGGAATTATTCTTGCAAGGATATATCGATCAATTTGTGTGACTGGAAATTCATACAAGTAAATTTTCCTTTAGAATTTAAACAAAATAGCACACATGTGATGGCTTCAGTCAATATTTCGCAATTTAATTCTGAAAATATAAATCTAACAACAAAAGTGTTACAACAAAAAAGGAATATAATAAAATTTCCACCGAAAAGATTAAAACAATTTTTGTGTGCAATGATCATTTCTTGAGTTATTGCTAAAGCACATTTTTCAAAATTTCTGGAGGAACCATTTTGTTTAAATACTTGAGTACCATTGGTGTTTTATGCAGAGCCGTGCCTGGGGCAATGGGGTAACCACCCCAGGCACCATGCTGTGAAGGGTGTCACGCCGTACCACGAATGGCCTTCCATGAAAGGCGTCATCATGTCGTGAAGGCTGACACAAGGCAAGCTTACGTAGAAAAAATTGAGAAACTATTATTGCTGTTATATTTACCAAAAACTGAAATGGATTTGGGTACGATATATTGATGAGGTCGATTTTTATAATCTCGGCAGAAAAATGTATAGTTTCTTAAAGACCGACTGAGCAAAAAGTAGACTGACTGTGATCGACATTTTATGAATCGAGAAGTTGATATTTTTGAAGTCATGGGCGGTTTCTAATACATCATCTACTTCAAAAATGTGTTTGCAAAATATTCTTAAAAGCTAACTGCAAGTCTTCTGTTTGAAAACCTAATTTTACTGCGTTGGCATCACCAGTACACATAACGTGATATCATTAGAACTTTGACTTTGGTTCAGTCAATATTTGTTGTTGTGTTTGACGAATTTTTCCCTCACGTTCACAGCCATTTTTATTTCAGACAGTTCCAAATTTTATAACCTCCGGAATATAATCCCTCTGTTCCTTATTTTTTTTAAACCGTTTCAAAATAGCTTCAGACCGCCAGATTTATTGCTGGCCAGAAAAATATTTCATTTGTGGAACGGGTTTGCAGTTTTGGACTTAATCTGGCGGTCTGAAACTTTTTGAAATTCGGTGTGTAGCACAACTAATACTATCTTTTTGTGAACCGTGCGTTGGCATTGTATTCAATAATCAAGTTTGCTAAGGTCACATATCAAAATTCATCGTCTACGGTGCAACTGGGTATTACAAAAATCGAGTTGACGAATATTGAAAAGCTAGAGTGCATGTTTGTAAACGTCAAATGCATTTGCAAGTAAACAGACGGGCGTTAATCGAACAAATTTTCTGCAAACAGGATGGTTACTTACATGTCATGTCATGACGCAATATCTGCTTCAAAAAACGACGATCATTTGACGATCAAATTGACTTTGACTTACCGAAAACGGCCCGATAATGTGATCAGTTCATAGTTTAGGGAATGATGTTTAAAATCGCGCTTAACATGCTTTGGTTTGTCATCAATCAAATAAGGAGATCGGAACAAAATGTATTTTAACCTAAAAATTTTCAATAGCACCAAATAACTGTTAAATTCATGTTATAAAGTTAAACAAGAGTGTATGATTTGAGTTTTTGCTGATTCCGTGCAGATATTCTAGGCAGAGCCTAGTATTTTAAGTTACGTAGGAATGAACGACAGAAAAAATGTCGAATTGTTAAAATGTCGATTTATAGGCTCTCCCAAACCAACGCGAATGCGGAGCGACGACGAATTTTTGTTGTTGTTTAGCGTTGTGTATTTGTCATATTTTGTACTATTGTGAATGATTCGCTGCGAATCGCTCTGATTTCGCGTTGGTTTGGTTGGAGCCTTATATCGACTTTTTTGTATGTTCTTAGTATTGGGAACAAATATCGATAAGTCGATGCTTTTCTTCAAGGGTGCTTACTTTTTGTCTCAGCTCGATGGCAAACATTTTTTGAATTAGTAATCAAAAAAGTCAATATAAACCGACATTTCAACTGGTTAAATCACCTTTTTTTGTCGGTCATTCGCAGGTAACCTATAATTAAATGTTAATACTAGTTTTGATTCGGTACAAAGACGGTGGAAGTAATACTCGATTTTTTTTTATTAATTCCATATTATTTGTAACGAAAAAGGCGGCTTCTTTGAGCTTGCCCCAGGTGTTCTAAGCGCTAGGAACGGCCCTGGTTTTATGGCCTCCTAGTTACTTGTATCTTCCAAAGATTTTTGTGCGGAAAAATATGCTAAGAAATGACAGCGCTGCTGCTGATATTAAGCGACCACAATCATTACTTGATATGATTCTACCTTCTTGTTAAACTTTTTAAGTTTTTATTCCCATGAAGATGAAAGTCAAAATAGAACATTGTAATTTGAAAATAAATAAATGGAGGAGCGAGTTTTATGCAATGAGCAACGAATCAAAAGTAGATCACTGCTGAGAGCTGCAACTCAAGTGAAGTAAGGTACTAGCAGTCCATACATATAAGATGTACCTAACGCGTCAAAGTTAAGGGCTCCCCCACTTACCAGTTTTAGTTTTAAATATGAAACTTGATTAGTAAGATGTTTTATTTTTGCGTTATAAAAATTTTGCTTGTTTCTGCCAACTGACTCATTTCTAGAGCCATTAAGTATTTCGGGGACAACTTTTACCATTTCTGAAACCTATGTACAAACACATATGTGTAGGTTATGTACGTGCATAGATTCTTATATAATCTTTAATTATTTCCTAGGTCAGACTAACTTGCAGTTATAAGTGCAAATCTGCAATTAACACTCAAGTGAACCTACGGGTATACTAATAAAGTTCTCTTTTTATATTAACCTGACATATCTTAGCACGAAGCTACATATATGTATAACAACGAACAAATTTGAAATGTGCTACACTATTTCCATCTAAAAATAAACAAACATAACATAAGTAGAACAAAACGCCACCCAATAAAACACCATGGATGCTTATTTACAGTTTGTATGCCCCGCCTCTGTTTATATTTTTAATGCAATAGCAATAGTGGTGTTTCAGTTGAGTATCTAAAGAGCACATTATACCTGCAGTGAAATCTCAGGGTGGAAACCGGATTTCAATAAATCATCAAAGTACATAAGGGAATTCCCTTACTTTTTCGAAGGAAAATATCCTCACGTTCCTGGTCTCGATTACTATCCCTAACCCTGTAGTTCTTTACTTGTTTCAATCCCCTTTTAACCAGAATCTATTCAAAACTCAACTCAGGTCTTCAAGTATATAACAAGGCATCAAACAAAGGATACAGAAAAATGGGTGAATAATAAAAAAAAACAAGAAATGCTCTGAGCTAAACTGAATTGTGAGCAGTTGAGCACAGTTATTAATCGACCGTCGTCAAAGTCGGGTGTGCGTCACAAACCTATCAACAAAAAGTTATTGTTATTATTCTGTTTTCCGTCATTTAAATAGTGTGTGAAAATTTTTAACTTTTGATAACAGGACATTCGGAGAAAAAAAAATAATTACAAAAAAAAACTTGATAAGATAACACAACAAAGTAAAAAAACGCGTTGCTTAATCGTTCCGAGAAAAACAGGCAAGCAACATTTAAAACAAAACACCATCACCAACCAACAAAACCCGTGGTTTTGTGATAAAATATATTTTTTGTTATTTGAAGTGATAAAATAAATTTACAAAAATTTCCTACTTAAATATGAATGACGCAGCAGCTTTGGCTGGTATGATACCATACGATACAATCGGGCTCTATGAGCAGCCAAAGCCACGTTTTATATTCAAAATGCCTCGAGTTGTTCCCGATCAAAAGGCTAAATTCGAAAGTGATGAACTTTTTCGAAGATTAAGCCGAGAAAGTGAGGTGAGTGTCTTGTTTGTTATCTTCCAAGTTATCGATAAGTTGGATGAAGGATTACATAAAAACACATCCCGTTTAGTTCCTCGTTTAAGTTAAGTAAAATTTAAAAAAAACGGTTGTGTTTTCGTGTTAAAGTTTTTTCTACGATGTGGGCCGCTGATGTCAATAATTTAATCAACCCAAACCGTCAATATGTATTCGAAATTGACAGATAGAGATAGTTAATACATAATCAATTATTGATTAGTTGGTTAGTTTATCAAATCTACTAACACTTGCGCATAAAAGTCATTAAATATATATTAAAGTGTGACAGTAGGCCAAATTGACGTTTTCCCAAATTATAGACTATGTCAAACAATTAAAACTGTCAAAGTCTGATTTTAATTTTAATTGTCAACAAAATGCTTATGCTCGTATGACATTTGTCATATTTTTTTTCTCACGAATTGTCATTGATTTATGTTGGCACATTCAACTTTCTTAAATTTCTAAAGGAAATTGTGTAAAATTGTTGACAGCCTATTTAAAGTGCTTACGTGTGTTACTAATTTAAATTTTTAATGCTGTGATGCAGTTTTCTTAGGTACTTTTCTTGAATTATAAACACCGGGAGACTAAGTATCGCGTGAAAACTACTTTCTAAACAATTTAAAGTTGAACTTGCCTAAATCAATGACAGTTCGTGTGACAGATGTCATAAAAGCTAGTGTGACACTGAAAAATTAAAGTCAAAATTTGGTGATTTTAACTTTAATTCAAGTGTTTAAACAAAAAGTAGATTTGACATCTACTACAATTTAAGAAAATGACATGTCACCGAGTATTACACACTAAAATTGTTTTATGTCGAGCTAACTTTAATATACCCAATTTTGAGCCTTACTTATATTAATTTAGATGACACTCGCAGTCCAGGTCGAACTACGGCCTCAATCAACAAGGCCCCCTCCCCGCCAGTTCGATCCTTAGCAAGCTGCCTTCTGTTATGCACTCCAAGTTGATTGAGGTCGTTCTCCGCTTGTGTGAACCACCTAATGTAGGGTCCTCCTCCACTGTGCAGACCATCAGGTGTAGATTCAAAGACTTGTTGGGCTGGTTTGTCAGTATCAATACGTGTCCCAGCCATTTTAGCCGTTTTATTTTCAGCTTTTTGACTAAATCTATTGCTCATTGTTAAATCTATTCCTTCATACTCCATCGATACAGACGCGATCGAAGATCACCCGAAGAACTTTCTTTGCAAAGCTCACAAGCCGATTCTCATCCGTTGTTGACAGGATCCCTTCTTCTGTCCCTTACAGCAGAACCCGGATGTTTAGGGTTTACTACTACTCAAATGCCTTCTTAGAAAAATATCAATAAGAGTAATTTTTCGTTTGAATTCTAGAGCCTAGGTAGACAAAATCCTTGACAACTTTGAAGATGTACCAAACCATCGTGACGTTTTGCCCGAGCCGATGATGTTGTTCCTTTCTCATCTTGTCTTGTCCTAGCAGTCAAATCCA
Source organism: Dasysyrphus albostriatus (assembly GCA_946251815.1). Classification (NCBI taxonomy): domain Eukaryota; kingdom Metazoa; phylum Arthropoda; class Insecta; order Diptera; family Syrphidae; genus Dasysyrphus; species Dasysyrphus albostriatus. The sequence continues at coordinate 65,735,247 of OX276336.1, read as the reverse complement.
TTTTCACCGCCTCCGATTCAATACTTGCAAACACGCCGGTAACAGCTCACTTCGTTCTCCCAATGATGTCAATATCATATGCACAAGCAAGTAGTTCAACAGATTTTTGAAAAATTGTACCTCTGTTGTTGACTTGCGAGTTGTGTAGAATTGCTTCAAGAACGATGCTAACGCGATAACGCGTCCTAATTTTGAACCATCCATATTGTCTTTAACTTTGCGCCCTTAGCGTAAAAATTTCAAACTAGGTCTGTTCGTTTACTTCTCATAACTACGAATTTTATTTTGTTAAATGAGCTTTGACAGAACAGACACGCTAAATTCGTAGAAATTCGTAGTTTTGGAAGGTACGCGAACAGACATACTATTTCAGTACTATTTTAGGCTTAACTGACACTTTGTCTTGTCAAAAACCAACGAAAAGTAGCTTTCCATATCGTCAAAAGGGGAACACACCCATACTGTACATATCATCTATCTCTTTTTGGCATTCATATTTCATCAAATGTCAGTTTTACTTAAGTGAAGTGCGCTCGGGAGAGCACCTCACTTCTGTAAAGAAAATTGAACGAAACGCTCCACTTCGAAATTATAGCCGTAGCTTATGCTTTCCGTATATTCGCTAGTTTTCTTCCGATCACTGAAGTGCCCCTCCGAGCTTTATAGTTCTAGCTTAATAATTATTTGCGAATTATAGTCTGGGAGACATTCGGACTCGAAGCAAAAACCTTCAAAAGTCTCTTTGACTATCAGTAAAGTTAAGAGGACAGCCTTAGCATTTATTTCATATTCAATTTATAGAAGTTTCTTGTATGAAAGGTTTACCTAGTCGAAAATTCAACCCGAAAATTACATTTTCTAACCTTAGCAACCAAGAAATCTTATCCGACCAGCGGCTTTTGTAAATGTTTGGAATAAAGCTCTCGGCTTGTATCCTGTTTTTCAGGATCCATAATGAGATAAGAAATCTTAAGGTCGTCTCTCTAACTATAATTCACAAATAATTATTAGTCTTGTAGTTTTATGAAATAGGCCCGGAGTCTTTGCATTTAATAGGTCAACAACTCTGGGGCTGACACTTCAACTTGACACCTGAACTACCCCATTTTAGAACCCAGCTCCTGACAACAAGGTTTTCTATACCAAAAATAGATAAGCATTAGTAACAAGGTTCAAGACGCTTCTTTTACCTTTTCAAAATTGACTGCTTGTCCTTGTAGGTACTAAAATGTCACAATAAGTGCGATGGAGTTTTAAGAACCTCAGTGATTTTAAAACTATAGTTGAAAGAGTCAAAACGAACCTTAATACAGTTATGAGGAATTGATTTTTTGATCAAAATGTCAGTCTCATACTCCATTTCCACCTAACACTAATCTGAGATTTAATATGATTTTCCTCAGATCTTCAAATCTGGAAATTAACCTTATTAGGTAAATCTTGCAGATTAGAAATTAATCTTGTTACCTAAAAATTCCAAGGACAAATACTTTTACAAAATCGAACTAACTTATTCTTATATGGCACTGAAGGATTCATTCGTGACTGCATTCAGTACTTTAAAAATGAAGCATTCCATCTCACTTCCACTTCATTAGAATAAATTAAACACTATTTGCATTTTTAAAGGTGCTGTCAAAATAAATCTTTTTGTGCGTGAAAACACCAAATAGTTTAATAAAATGTGAATTGAGATAAACCCTTTGTGGAAATATAGCATAAGACCAAGTTCGTTTTGACAGAAAGCTCTCGGTTTTTAATGTTTGATTAAAAATCAAAGTTCGATTCTGTTTGACGTGATAGATCAAACGTGTAACAATCACGCTATTAACATAATTTTACGCCCAGTCGATCACGGATCACCATCTCTTAAGAGGTTGATGATACCTTGATCATTTTGTATGTATTAAATGATTCATCAAAAAAAAAAAAAAAAACATGGAGTTCACACAATGAATCACCATTATAGTCTCTACCTGAGTATAATTCTAAAGCTCTTTAACGTAAGTATGTGACAACTGACAGATTTCTATAAGTGTTAATTAGTTAATTAAAATTAATGGTTAATCCCACAACTAAAATTATTCTCAGAACTAAAATAATATGGAAAACCCCTTCCGTCACTATAACTGTGAAGTGTTTCTGAGATTATGTCTCATTTAAATGCAATCAACGGCATCACCTTCGATATACGTATCGTATCTACTATGTAACGGGTGATTTTTTAAGAGGCTTAGAACTTTAAAAAAAAAAAACACACAAAATTCGAAAAAATGAATGAAATATTTATTTGAATCGATAGTTTGAACCTTGCAATTTAATGTTTAAAGATAATTTCATGCAAATGTTGACCGCGGCTGCATTTCAGGTAGCCCATCCGCTGAGTCCAATTTTGGCATACTCTTTCACACATATCGGCCGGTATCTCACGAATGAATGCATGGATGTTGGCTTCCAGTGCGTCAATCGAAGCGGGCTTGTCCCTATAGACATTAGCCTTGACATACCCCCACAAAAAATAATCTAATGGTGTCAAATCGCACGATCTAGGCGGCCAATTGACCGGCCCGAAACGTGAAATTAACTGTTCACCAAACTCGTCTCGCAATTGCGCCATTGTTTCGCGTGCTGTGTGGCATGTGGCACCGTCTTGTTGAAACCACATATCATGCAAGTCAAGAACTTCCATTTCGGGCAAAAAAAAGTTTGTTATCATCGCTCGGTAGCGTTCACCATTGACAGTAACGCTGCGATTCGCATCATCTTTGAAGAAATATGGCCCAATAATGCCGCCGGCCCATAAACCGCACCGAACAGTGGCTTTTTCGGGATGCATTGGTAGCTGTTGCAATGCTTCTGGCTGATCTTCACTCCAAATGCGGAAATTATGCTTATTTACGTACCCATTCAACCAAAAATGAGCCTCATCGCTGAGCACAATTTCCAACATTTTGAACATTTCGAACCGAGCATGAATTTTGATAGTAAAATTCAATAATTTGCAAGCGTTGTTCATTTGTAAGACGATCCATGGTTAAATTGCAAACCAAACTGAAGCTGTTTGACAATGACACAAGGTACTAAACACACGTCAGCTGTCAAAACCTGTGTTGCCAAAACCAAACCAGCTAAAAAATCACCCGTTACATTCGGGGATTTCTTTTTTTAATTTTATTGTTGGATTTCCAAGACATCATCGACATTGTCTGCAGGTAAAATTTGATGCTTCACCCTCACACGACTGTCGTAGTTCTTATACCTGTTTGTTGTTAATTTCTGTTTAGGCTGCTGACGCAGTTTGGGTTTTATCTGATCAGTGGTCCTAGTCATATCATAGTCGAAGTCAACTTTAGCTTATTATTCTTTTTCAAAAATAGGGTTTGTTGTCTTTTTTCTTCTTGATTTATTTGTTGAATCAATTCAGAGAATCAATTAAGAATTTTAAACTACCTGCTAATATGTTTGTTTATTTGGTTCGTATTATAAATGTGTGTTTTAATGTAGGTATGTATCTTCTAAGGTATGTTTGACATCATAGTCGTATAGCATACAAGATAAAAATTTCATCTAGTGTGTAAATCTGTATCTGCTTGTAATATTGACACGTCAGGCATATAATTCAATTTGGATATGTAAATTTAAAAGATATACAATTATATTTGTAAATTTATGTGAAGATAAACTATTATTAAATTGGCATGACGTAGAATGAATAAAATCAAGTTCTAAGCAACGTTTGAAAATCAATAAGTCTAGTTTTCTATAACCAGAATCTAATACTTATCAACAATCTCATGAAAGTAAGCTCTTATAATATATTAATAGAATAAAATTGATATCAGCATATTCACTGCAAACAAAAAAGATCACTTTGTCCATTAATTTTGCATAGAATATGGAAAATAGATTGAAGAAAATGGGACGTGGTATTTAATAAAACGTCCCAGGATTAAAAAATGGCAATTTATTTTGCGCGCGAATGGAACTATAATATCTGTGCTCAATGCAAGTTTTCAGTGCTGAATGCACTTAGTTAGTTAGAACCTATGGAAGTCATCTTGTTTCGAGAATCAACAACGGTTTGAACTCGACATAGTGGGAGAAAAGAACTTAAATAGGGAAAACTTTGAACTTAGATGACTTCATTCAATCCAAGGAAATTAATCAATTAAAGTCTTTAAAAGAGGTTAACCCCGTTTATACAACTTGCCCTTAAACTTTATCAACTGGCTCTTACTTTTTTTCAACTGTCAAAAATCTATCGACACTATGTAAATCACATTTAGGCTAGATTCAGACTATTGTATATCGATACACTCTCGCTACGATAAAATATTTTTACATAAGAATCAAATGAGGATCGAAATGGTATCAGGTATCGATGATGTGAATATACTCATTGTTTCTTGTGTAAGAATATTTTACCCTATCGAAACTTTATCGGCATTAGAACAATAATGTGAATCTGGCTCATTACTATTGCAATCGCGTTTTCATGAAGGTGGACTGCAAAACTGGGATTTTTATTTATAATACCTAATAGTCCGCCTCTGTTAGTCTCACAAATGCAAGCTCTTTTGAGCACATTTTTCATTACATTCTCACACATTTCACGTGGTATTTCATTAATTTCATCACGAATATTTTGTTTGAGTCGCTCAAGCGTTTCTGGTTTGTTTGCATAAGCCTTTGCTTCTCAGATATCCCCACAAAAAGAAGTCTGGAGCAGTCAAATCAGGTGACCGTGGAGGCAAATCAACATCACCATTTCTTGAAATAACTTGTTGTGGAAAGAGGTCTCGCAGTAATTCTATTGTAATCCTGGCTGTATGCGATGTGGCATCGTCTTGTTGATACTACAAGTTAATCAAGCCCAAAGCATGCAGTTGTGGGGTTAACATTTTTTTTAAAGTTATTCTTTGAAGACCAAGCTCCTGAGCACGGCGTCGAATTGAGGTTGATGGATTGTTTTGAACACTTCCTTGAGCAGCAGTAATGTTTTCAGCCGATCTTGCAGTATGTTGTGGTCCAGCTTAGGCCTATCATCTACAGACCATCTTTCTTCGAAATCATTCACTACACGATAAATAGTGCGTTTTGTTGTTTCTCCCAAAAATTTGATGTAACTTTCTCATCGTCACAGTAATCGATGATTGATTTTGATAAAATGTTTTAACGATTAAAACACGTTGGTTTATTGAATATTTTTCCATAATAAATTTACCACGAGTCTACTTCACGACTGCCAAATATGAACTGTCAAGACTAATGTTTACCAAAATGGCGGCAAAACAAAGTAGTATACCTTCCCGGCAGACACCCTGTACTTGCAACAACTGCTTCAAGAATTTCGATTCTGAAATATTCGTGCAAGTACCTTCTTGCAGACAGCAATCATACCAGGCAATAGTTGCTTGCTAAAACGACTTTTTACTTGCTGGCAAAGCAAACTTGCTGCAAGTACCTTTTAGGTAGTCACACCAGATTTGAAAGAAGAATCTTTTTACCAAGAAATGGTTTTTGAAGAAGAAGATTTGTTGGAATGGAGGCAATTGGTTGCTGTAGAGAATATAATGTTTGTATTATTATTATTTTCGTATAGCTCTGTGTGAAGCTAAACAAATAAAAATGTGGTCGCTTGCAGAAAGTGATTTGAAATTAAGCAATTTGAGCTTTCCGTAACAGTACTATACAACACTGATAAGAGACTTCCGGGGAGAGGGAGATGGCTTTTTCTGTTATTTTGATCGAAAAACATATGTACGTTCGCTTGCAAGCAAGTGAAAAACTTGCTTGCTTAAATCCTGCAAGTGGTTAGTACTTGCGGCAAGTGATTTCAATGATTTACTTGCGTGGAAGTATTTGCAGGTACTAGTTACACCCTGCAAGTGTTTCTTGAGCACATACTTGCAAGCAAGTAAATCACTTCGGCAATTAATTGCTTACAAGTACTTTTTTGGGTCGGCACACGGAATAGGGTTTACTTGCCGCAAGTAGTACCTGCTTGAAAGTAAATCACTTGCAGCAAGTACTTTTCGGGTCGTCACACCAGGCAAGTCTTACTTGCAGTGATCATTTTACTTGCACGATGTGACTGCACCTGTACTTTTCTTATAGTTTTGGACTCAACATGAAGAAAAAGACGTAAAATAATATAATTGATAATGAATTTCAGCTGATTTTTTTTAAATTTTCAAAATAGAGTTCACTAGAAATTAATCTTTTATTTGGTTATAGTACCTGGTTTAAACTCGGCTCTGATTGTGCTTCAGCTGCAGCTTGCGGAAAGAAATTAATGTAGATGCTTGGAATTCGAATGCCAGAATCTTCTCTTCGCTAATGACTCGCTAACATATTGCTCATCATTCTCTCCATTGATAGCTGTTCCAGAAGTCGAAGTCGATCCGCAAACTATTTCAATTTTACACTGTAAAACTCATCCAAATCAGAGCTTTTTGCTTTAGAAAACCAATGGATAGACGCGGTCGCTCAAGTGGAAAATGCAGAAGCATCTCCCTAGCACTTCCAGATGGTACCAGATTACCAGCCAAAAGCAGCGCCAAGTACCTAGGTATCAACTTTAACGAACTTCTTAGATTCAACCCATATTCAAGTTCTGTACTCAAAAAGGCCAACTTTGCTTTCCATCGCCTCTACCCGCTGATGAAAAAGAGAACTTGGGCTAAGCCAGCAGACAAAAGTTTTAATCTACAAGCAACTTTTGACACCATTTATCAGTTACAGCTTCCCAGTTTGGTTCACCATCTCCAAAACAGCTATGAAGGAACTGCAAATATTCGAGAGAAAGATCCTGGAGGATCTGTACTGGACTTTATTTCGATCGTCAACGGCGTAAACACTTCAAGAACGAGCAACTCTACTCTGAAGCCAAAGTAGTCCCCCTGGAAAAGTATTTAATGTTATTTGCAGATAAACTGATAAGGAACACCACCAACCACCCTTATCAACTGATAAGAACGATGAAAAACCAACAACGACATCCAGAACCAAGGTACCTAGGAGCTAAGGAAATCTTGGATATAACAACAACAATCAACGATGAAGCAGGACACTTCTATACTGATCTAGGGTCAGCCCATTATCGTGGCTAAACGCATCACAACCCTAAACCAATACAGCCACTTGACAGCCGGGACTGAACAACCCGAGGACGACAAAGTCAACCCGACATTTATATTAAGTTTTCAAAAATTATCAATCTTATTTTTATTAATTTTTTTTTTTCAATGGATAACGTTTGGCCCCTTATGTGCCAACAAAATCCTTTAATTTATCAATGTATCTTTTAGTTATTAATTATTTTTAATCCAATTGTAAATATAATTGTTCAATAAAGCAAAATTAAAAATTAAATGCTTGGAAATTGAAACAGAGATCAAGAGGAAGCTAACAGTAAATAAAAGGAAAAACCGTCGGGCGTTCAATGAAATAAATTATTTTGTAATCTTTGTGCATCAAACTATTTCAATCAATTAGAATTCCTGCTTTTAATTTATATGTAGATACAATTTAATTCAATTCAACTCTTTAAAATACAATTGCCAAGAATTTCTTAGATAAAAATGAAGGATGTTATGGATTTAGCACAATACTAAAAAATTAAAATATCCATTTGATGATTTTAACTTAGTAAGATTTAATGAAATAGTACGATATTTAATTTGTTTAAAATTACCAAAATTATCTTTTTTAACCTTTTTTAACTTTGTATCATGTTAAAATTGCTTAAGCAATGTTTTTAACGTTTTTATGCAATAGCCAGTTGGCATTTTTCCTAAGTAATTTACCTTTAAGCCCAACCTCGAAAAGAACAGTACTTCGGCAGTTTTAGAAAGTAAATGAACAGACCTATTGTTGCCGAGGACTTTCTGTCTTGTCTGTGTGTTCGTAAGTCTTGATATAACTAAAATTTTAATTGATTAAAGATAAAATATCACTGAATTCCAATGCCTCGTTACTATACTCGTTGTTGATAGTTGGTTTTTGGTCTAAGAATTTTATTTAATTGTTTTTTTTTTTATCGGTTTCTTGTGTCTTTTAAAATGTTTTCATGATTGGCTTACGAAATTTACTTTAACGCAAATGTGATGATACTCATATTTAAGGTTATCACATTTTTTCTCAAAAACTGCTCCCTGCTCTTGGACTATTTTACTTTTCAAAGTGTTAAGTCTTTCTGGAGTGTCATTCCAATACAGATAAGAGAATCAATTGATTCCGATGTCTCGGCTAGATAACTCTTAGACACCAATTCAAAATGTTTATTTTGATCTTTTTGAGCTGAGACAGCAGTCTAAATAAGAATTTATAATAAAGGTTCAAGACTGTTAATATTTTTGCAATATGAGTGAATTTTGAAACTTTCTGACCTTTATACAACATTTACTAAGTTCTGTTGGATGAATACCCATAACATGAACTTCAACCGAAAACACCGAAAATGTGTTGGCTCTAGTAACTCTTTATTCTCAGTACTAGACATTAAATTGAATACTATAAAATGCTCCCAAAAAATATATGTAACTACTAATCTCCCTCTTCAAAAATAATTTTCAATAATTTCTATTTATTTCTCTCATCACCAAAAGTATTTGAAATTTTTGTTACATTTATTTATTTTATGTAAAGATGTGTGCAATTTATGTAAACTTATCTCGCATTCCTTTCAACCTTTGGGAATTGATTTCTATTTTCGGTTGCAAGGAATATGTGCTCGTGTGTTTGTCATTCGACAGAAGTTTTAAAAAAGTAAACAAACGCACAAATTCATAGCAAATATTTATAATTGCATTCAATTTTCAAAACGATTATATTTCCGACAAAAGTTGCAAAAATAAACTAAATTAGTTAAGCGCTCGTTTAATTAAAAAAATACAGTCCAAAATCGGCCAAGAAACACATCAATCGAGGAACAAATCGGCGAGCGCGAGCTTCATTAAGTTCAATCGACTTTGGGCACTCGGAATCGAAGTTAATTGATTTTTTTATCACATCTAATTAATTTTTCACTCCTTATTGATGAATTAAAAAACTTTTTATAAATTTTATTCATTTTAAATCTATTTAAATAAACGACAAACACAAACACTTTTCAATATTTGTTAAGAACCGTGAAAAAAACTTTCAACTGCAAAGAAATGTCAAATCTTCTTAGTGTGTGTGTGCAAGTCAGTGTAAATCTTGCTAAAAACGAAAGATTTGATTTGTCTAGAAAAATTGATCTTTTCTTCTAAAAAAATCGATTTTTTTCTAAACAGAGTCGATTTTTTGTTGTAAGGAATTCAACATTAAACAAACATTTAATATAATGTTATTTTATTAAATAAAAAAACATTTTATTTTTTATCATTACAGGTTCGTTATACGGGTTACAGAGAACGAGCATCAGAAGAACGTCAAATACGATTTCAAAATGGCTGTCGCGAAGGGCATACGGAAATTTCATTTGTCGCATCCGGAACAAATCTGCAATTAGTTTTCAATGCCAATCAAAATCCTTATATTCAGGATAAAGAATGTGATTTCGACAAAGAACATGGAAAGGTGAGTTGAGTTGTTGATGTTGACAATGAAATGAGGTTTTTATCTGAGCCAGCTTGGTCACACTTACCAATTTAGTTATAATATTGTATAATTGACCATCGGTTACCCATTTGATATAACAATACAAATTTTTCCTTTTTTTTTAAATTCTTTCATGATCGATTGGCATTAAGTCTGAATTGGGTATAGCGGTATAGAGTGGTGTGTCAATTGATTTGTCACAGAGTGTTGAGTGTTGAGACTCGTAAAATGCGTTAAATCTCATCATTATTCGTTTTTTTTTTTAGTTATTGTAAAAAAAGTTACGATATAGAAATATTCTTTCAATTTATACAAATGTTGTGAAAGTTTGAAATTTCTGTAAGTGAGTTATTGTTCGAAATGAAGAGTATAAGCTAGAAGATACAGGGATGGTCAACAAATCTACATTATCGATCTATGACTATATATTTAAAATTAGTACCTGAAAACTGTGATTTAAGATTTCAATGAGTCTCAAAGGAGAGGGTTACAAATTTTTTTTAGTTCATGTTTCAATTTTGTTTTGAAACGGTAGTTTAAATTCGAAATTTGCATTATATTGCTTCTGAGTCCTTGGCTGGAAATATGAGTTCTTACAATAAAATTATAAGACGCAGACACTGTGGAACGATTCCAAATATGCAACTTACCTTATAATTAAAAAAAATGTTCAACAGGCCAAAGAGAGGAAGTTGTTTATGAACATGTGATATTCAATTTGAATAAAATTCAAAATGGCGCCCAACTCAAATCAGTTAGAATCTCGAAAAAAATGTAATTTCGTTTTTTTTTTTGTTAGCATCTTTAGGAATTCATTTTGGCACAATAAATACTCCAAAGGCAGTTGACATTAGCCGCGGTAGTAGACTGACACAGAGTTTTATATTTGCTCGAGATGCCTTTGTTCGGTGGCTATTTATTCTTTAAGCTTACTTAGGTGACTATTGATGTTTCCTATTAGCTTCTTTGATCCAGAGATTATTTTCACTTCTGTGTACACTATGGAGGTGTTCGTTCTATAATTGTTTCCGTCACTATCGGTCAAAGTTCAGTGATAATTCTGAGCATTTCCCCTTCGAACAATTGAAATTCTTAAATAGCTTTCCTGGAGATTGAGAACCACACTGAAAAGCAATTGCCTATAATTATAAGCGTTTTTCTTCCTTAGCTCCAAGCATGGCACTGAACTGTCAGAAAAAAGATCTGCGTTTCTTTTTTAACTTAGAGCACTCAGAGCGCTCAACTTGTGTTCCTTTTTTAAATCAGAGCTAGTTCGGATTACGCTAAATGAGCTGAAAAAAAATTAAATGTCTGACCGCAGCTAACTTAACTCTTTTTTCACTCATTGGGTCCTCCGGTTCTGATGGTATTTATGTGATGTGATTTATAATTGTCCGAGTGAACGAAATTTATCTGAAAGAAAAAAAAATGATTAGTGGCGGAGGTAAATGTAATAGATGTAATTTGTGGATAAGGGCTTTTTTCCATATGCTATCGAATGCTTTTCCGACATCCAGGGAGCACCCAACGGTGACACGGTGACTGTTGAGTTCTGTGGTGATATCGTATGCGAATAACTTAAGCAGTGGATCAGTGGATGTTGTGGTGAGTGTTTTTTTCGAAAGCTGAACTGGCATGTCAGGAATGATCGCTTTTTCACTGCAGAACCTTTTGAGCCTCCGGAAAAGGCACAGTTTTTTGCTGATGTTCTTTAGGAGTGATATAGACCTGTGGTAGGATACCAAATTGAAAGCTCTTTTCTCCAGGATCGCCACTATCTTCGCAGTTTTCAACTTCTAAGGAAAGTAACCGTTGTTGATGCAGTAATTTAGAATGATTGTAAGGAAGGTTATAACTGCATGTAGAAGCAGTTTCAGTACGTAGCATTGAGGCTCCATACGGTCCAGCTGATTTCTTGGCTTTAAATTACCAATGATCTCCGCTAGTTTCCCCAGATTTCATATAGATTGGTGTCATCAATATTAATTCTTCTCGATTAGGCTGTAGAATCTACTGAATTTATGCCTCAACTTTATCCAAAAATTCCGTATCAAAAGATTGAGAAGTTTCCTACGATTTTATTGCCAAACGCTTCCATTTTTTCTTGTATTGACGTTGCTTCAATGTTGTTACTGATAATTATTTCCAGGATTGGTGGTTGCTTTCAATTAATCCCCTTGTCGTTTTTGAAGGCATCGGATCTTGTCTCAGTTGCTTGCAGTTGCTTCAAGAACTGGATGTTGTGGTGATGTCTTATGGAGTTCTGGGACTTTATGTTGACACATGGCAGTTCGATCAAAGCTATTAGGTATTTGTTGTTGTTTGTGTGGAAATCTAGCTCTCAAATTGCCACACAAACAACTGTCTGTAAATATACAGATTTTTCATGTACTCGGGAAGGTATTGGTATCTATCCCTTGAAGTCCTATGCTGACTTTGGTTACCCAGTGCATATAGAAAAGCCTGTTTCAAGTCATATATACCTGCATTAATTTTGTTGTTCAGCCAGTTATGCTGTCTTCGATATAACCATGAATTCTTTCCAAATCCAGCCGTCTTTGAAGTCCAATGTCAATAGTTTTCTCAGAAAGTTTGGTTTAGGTTTGGTTATAATATAACCACCAGAGAACATTCACCACTGTTGGCTTCCATCGTGTCCACAATAAATTGACATAATTTCTTATTTACTAATAAAAGTTTACTAAATAATCTCTTTTTTGTTTGCAACAAAAGAAATAGGAAATTACCTTACGTACATTGTACATAAATATCCATAGCTACAATACTTTCTCAAGCATGTTTTAATTTATTATTTTCAATGTGCCATATCGTGTTTGTAATTTGATAGGACCGAAACTTAAAAAAAAAACAAAAATAACAAACACACATTTTGTTCACAAACTGTAAGACAGCCTTAATTGCTCTTCAAAGATCAATAGCAGAAGTAGCTCTCAAGGACCTGCTGCCCTGGCCTTTCTCAAGTTGCATGATCGGTAGAATGGCACGCGAGCAACAGTTGTTGGAAATGTGTCAGAAAACAGCTCAAGTCTCAAGAGTTAATTGAGAGGATTATAAGTGAAAATAGAAAAAATGAAAAAATAGCCTTCTTTCATTACGATGGAAGTTTTTGCATCATTTAAAAGAAACTAAAGTGTTCGTAATTTTTTTTCTGATATTTATTTTTAAGTTCCTTTTTTATTCTTGGCAGTTAAAGAATAGTTGTCAAAAAAAGGATTTCACACATAGTATCCATAGACAACAGATTTTGTCTTGACATAATTACCTTTAGGGGATGCCCAATTAAAGAAATGACGTCCTAGGGTCCAAGGAATTACATTTTCAATCAACCATTTGATCGCTCAAAGAAAAGTGAAACAAAAGGAAAAAAACAATTTTATTTAATTGGTCTTGTTTAGGAAGGTGTCGCACAGAATAGCAAGTGAAAATATTTTACGAGTATTCCCTAAAGGGCATGTTAAACATATGTCGAAAATTTGTTACCGGCTTCAAGCTGTGTGAGTCTGGAACGAAGGACAAAGAAGGTTCTTCGGACCACCGACTTTTTGGGCATAGAATGATGTGTATATAGGTATATAGGTACAAAGTACTTAACAAATGACCGTGCATCAGTTGTGTCATGTTTCAGGGGTTCTGAATCTGTATATTCTTTGTTGTTTGTTTCCTTCCCTATTTTTTTTGTTGTTGTTGCTGTCGGAATCTTTTCAATAAATTGAAACATAATTCTAGTAAAATACTATAAAAATGTCTGCAATTAACTGTCTTAATTGTTTATTTGCGACTTCCGGGGTCATTGTAAGTTAATGGGGGGTCCTTTTTTCACACATTTATGTTAAAACTGTAGGGTAAATGTGTGTTTGTTCTTTTAACTTTGTAAAATATTTCGTAGAATACATATTTCATTTTTGAAATCGAAAAGAACGCACCAGCAGGTTGCGCAAAAAAAATCAAAAAGAAAAACAAGTCACCCTTTTCAAATATCCACAAAGAGATAAATATCAATACACTTTTAGGTAAATGAAATTGTTTCAAAATGGTTGCTTTTATATACTTTGTATATTGGGAGAGAAACAAGTGTTGTTATTTTTGATCTCCGCATGCGCCATTTTTTATATTTAAAATGCCAAAGATAGAATTTCGGTATTCATGTGAAAGCGTATGTATCAATTCTAAATAGATAAAATATAACTACTAAAAATATGAAAAAGTCTTAAGGGGGTGTATGAGACATTTCAATCGATATTTCTATGGCAACAAAAAGGCAGACATTTTACTTTTGCACATCCCTTGGAGTTGTATCTATGAATGCTTCTTTACCTAGCCATTTAAAGCTCATCCAGATTTTGTAATGGAAAAATTTAAATTATTGAAATTGTTTTGCAGTTGAGCTTGTGTGTGTTTTAAACGACTTTAAGTGAACTTATATTTGCCATCTATTTTAATAATCGTCACAATGTTTGCAGGTATTTTGAATTTAAAATGAAAATAGATGCAGTTATTTTTATATAATTTAATTATTATTAATAGCCTGAATGCTCATTTAAAATGCAAACAATGAAATGGTTTATTATTCTGCTTTTATTCGTTAGGGCAGGAGGGTACATATGTATGGTCAATTGTTTGAAATCAGTTTTCCACCTCCTAACTCTTTTGCGTTGGGCGCCATTTTGGAATTGAGGAAAATAAGGTTTTGTTTAATAAACTCGTAAGAAATGTTGGACATAAGAAAAATAAAGTTTGATTAAAAAACTCACTAATTTTAACTCACTTTTGGCTAAAAAATCAATTTCATATTAATTTTCAGCCAAAATTGCTTGGTAGGGGATTCTATGGCTTATTTGCATATTTTTTTTTTTAACTTTCATGTCATTCAACATATTTAGCTTGGTTCGAATTAATTTTACTGCGAGTTGATTCGAGGGCCAATTTTTAAGGGTCAATAATCATTAAAATTTGAAGAAAATCAGTTAACCCGTTTAGGCTCTCGCTCGATGTAAAATGGACGTAAAGAGACAAATTTTCTTATGGACTTATCATGTTTCTACCAAACAACACAAAAATAATATTTAATCTCCTGAATAACGAAATTTGGAAAATTTTATTTGAGTGTTTCTGAAATATAGCATTCCTTTTATATTACAATGAATGACATATATGTTGTAGATCAATGAAGTTAAAGTATAAATTGGCCCCAGCTTGATTGTACTGTCTGTAGATTTCAGTCGAATCAGGCTCACTTAAATAGTGTTTGAGTGTTTGCAGAGCTCTTTACATACGGGTACGCCAATAATAGCAAATATAAATAATATAGGCCCCAAGTGGCTTCCTTGAGGAACTCCTTATTTGGCAAAAAAAAGTTTTAGAAAGAGTCCTTGAATTTCACAATTTTACCTAGTACAAAGCTTGATTCAAAATTCCATTAAAATTGGTAGTTGTCAAACCAATTTTAAACAATGAAAGAATATATATATATATATATTATTGGCCATTTTATCATGCCATGAATTTGAAAAATTGAAAAAATAATTTTTACAGAACCGAAAAAAAATGTTTAAGAAAAGTACTGTAAATATATAAATAAACTTTCACCTTGATGTGATGAGGGTCTTACTTTCGACCCTCCAACAATTCAGCTGTGCAATTGAACAACCACAAAAATCAACAGAGATGTTATCTAAAAAGTCAACGAAAAATCGGAAAGTCAGAAGAAAAATCGAGTAGGGACATATTGGTACACTCAAGTGTCGGTAGAATTCACGGATTTTGGTGAGGTTTTGTCTTTGAAAGAAGCTAAGTCACCAGTGACAATAGTCAAATAAAAAAATAACACCTACATTCCAGAAATGCAGAAACTATTGAATTCTGGAATGAAAACTGGGCCATAAATGAAAATCATGTTTCCGTCTTTAGTGACGGTTGCAAGACCTTTGAGGGTGTTGGGTCAGGCATCTGCTCAGATAACCCACCTATAAATAAATCTATAAGGCTTCTTAATGCTTGCAGTGTAAGCTCTAGATGGAAGTACTTGCAGTTTGCGAAGACGCAAAACATCTTGACTCACTTAAAGTAGTTAGCGAAAATATTGACAATTTCATAGATAGCCAGGTGAAAATTAAAGCCTCAATCCACATAAAGAAAATTAACGGAAAGCGTGCTAATGCCACACTGGAGCAAAAAAAAAAAAGCAGAATAAATCAAATACATATTCACCAATCGGGTATCAAGGAATTTATATGACTGAAAAAAAAAACGCACCCACTCAATTTAAGCTGGCCTTAATTACTATCACTTCTAGTTGGAGTCCTAACGGGCCACAATGCAATTTGAACTCAAGTGAGCAGAATAGGTGTCAGCTCATTGGATTTATTTAGAGGGTGTCTAAATGAAGAGGGAGAGAGAGCTCCATCCCACATCCTTGGTGAATGCCTTTTTTGACGAACTGTTTGACATCCCTGTCTTGCTATGTCAGTTTTGGTGCAGGGAAACAATTCCAAGGGCATCTGCTCCACATGGCAGTTTTCATCATAAGTGGGCATCTGTTTCACTTTTCAAAGTGCAATTTATTCTCACCGAGAGAGGGAATTTATTGCACTTTTTAGTGAGAAAGATCTCCACCTGGAGAGTGGAGTTTTTGCCCACTTGGTATGAGAATGAATTCACTTCACTTCTTTTTCTTTGATTCGTTCTTAGGAGGTATTTTTTTTAAATAAAATCATTAAATAGTTTAAATAAGAAATGCATAGTATCACAAGTATCTTTCCTTTTTTTTCTTAAATAACTCACATTTGTATTTAATTTATATTTGCAGGTCCACATCAAATCCATGTTCATTATGAATGGCGTATGTGTACGCTTCAGAGGTTGGTTAGATCTAGACAGATTAGATGGAGTTGGATGTTTAGAATATGACGAACGCCGAGCAATTCACGAGGATGCTATACTCCGTGAACAAATTGACAGATATAACCAAAGGCTTCGAGAATTCGAAGACACAAAACGTGCGTATCGAGATAGTCGCCAGGATGAAATGGAAGCTGTACGCCGTGGTGTAGCTTCTGGTGGAATTGGTGTTGGTGTAGGACCAGGAATGTGGAGGCGATAGTTTGACTGAATACAAATAATATCTATACATAATAATTAATAAGATAGAAATAGTTAATCGAAATGAGAAAAACTTAATACATACAAACTATGCCTACAATCTTGCCATTTAATGGCACTTGGACTTCATGTGATTTTTTTTGTTCGATTTTATATAAAAAGTATACTTACTTATCTAACTAAATATTTGTTTGACAGAAGTTATGTTTATATTAAATGAACTTTTAATTAAATTTTCTTTAAATTACTTATTTTTTTACATGTAGTTTAAACTTTTATTTTAACTAAAATTTGTCTTTCTTTCTTTTACTAAAGTTTTGTGAATAAAAAAAAAACATTATTTACTTTTGTAAGATGTTCTTTATATTAATTAAAAAGAAATTCTTTTATAATATTGTTTTAATTGTTTTAAGTGCAATTTTAATGTAACTATTACTAAAGTTATAATTTTTGAAGATAAAAGTGCTAAATAGATTTTAAAATTCTTTAAAATATATAAAAAATGGAGTATCAAGGTATGATATTCCTACAAAAATAAATTAAATGTGTGTTTTATTTGAGCTTCTATTTACATTCATAAGCATGAATTGGCACGAATTGATCCTTGTTTAAATAAATATCTTTCATTTATGAGAACCGATTTATTGATAGGCACACTCTAGACCTAGATAACCAAGGCGACCTTGTAGGTACCAACTTGTAGGTACCAAACATTGTTACAACGTAGTAGTGTGATAGAGAGCTTCGAATAAAACTAAAAAGAAGTCCAACTTTAACAGTTAACACATAAAACGTAGATCAATGGATTGAACACACAGATTAGGAAGTGTTAAAAGGTTTTCATAGACTAGATAGACCTTGCCGGCTTGACACTACTCACACTAGATATTTCGTTAGTGCTCTCCAAATTTGCTTTTGATCAACGGCGATAAAATCAATATGGATTTGAATTATGTATGGATACCAGCCTAGAAAAATGACAAGTTTTTTGTCAAGTTTAGTCAAGATCCTAAAAAATCTTCGGCAGGAGCAATCTAGAATAGGAAAACTTGTGAAATACTTGTGAGGCCCTCGCTAGAAAAAAAACTGGTTGGATAACCCGCGCGAAAAATGACTAGTTTTTGTCAAGCTTAGTCGAGGCCCTGACAAGGGTTCGGTAGGCGCAATCTACACAAGGAAAACTTGTCAAAAATTAATGAGGCCGTCGCTAGGAAAAAATTGTTGGATAAGTCTCTTTATGATATCACAAATACCCAATATAACACAAGACAAAAAAAAAATTTTTACTTACCCATCATCCAGTAGTATGAAAAATTAAAGGGTTCAGTTTTTCATTTCAAACATTACCGAACAGTATTGCGAAATAGCTCAGTTGTTAGCTTATTGAACCTGTAGAAGATCGCAGGATCGAGTTCCAATTAAGACAACCTTCTATTTCTGTTTGTGTCTCGAGGCAAAAGGTAACTTACCGCGAGAGGCCCGAGACAAAATCGGGAGTAACCCTTGCTAGACCCATGTTATGGTCATCGTAAGTTTTTCTTGTGCCGCGTTAAAAAACTTTATTGTTTTTCCAGATGGGTAGGTTATTTCGTAGAATATGGCGTTGAATGGCGCATATCGAACACCAGGGGCCCAATTCCAGAAGCGTGAGGTTTCTCTGTGTACACAAAAAATGCGCAAGTAGGTACACATTGATGTTTGCAATTATGCAATTAGTCCAGCAATATTATATTTTTGCGATGTAAATTGTGGGGCAGTTTTGATTTTTACCCTGCTCTTTTCCCTGCCTTATATTTTTGGGGGTGCTGAATACGAATCTGAGGTTTGCAACTAATATTTTGTGATACAGCATGGAAAAAATGCAAATAATTGTGCAAAATATTTTTCATTCATGGCTCCAAAACTATCAATTATTTGTAAATTTCATCAAAGTTCAACAATTGAAAGTATTCACAGTTTCCAAAAAATCTCTGTTAAAGGTTTATCTTGCGTCAACCCATTTGGGCTCAAGCGCAAGTTGAAAATTGACGTATTTTTAATGTTTCCAAAAATGTTAACTTTGTGTGGTTGAATTTGAATTTTTGACTTCAACGGAAACCAAGATATAATTTTATGATGATATTTTGAATTGTTGAACTTAAATCTGACTTTAAAGTGCCATCACACCGTACAAGTAAAGTACTTGAAGCAATTGTTTGAAATATTTGTGCAAGTACTTGCAGAGAGAAGTCACACCAAGACAAGTTTGACTTGCCTTAATCATTTTACTTAATACAAGTTCTTTACTTCCATGGTGTGATGGCACCTTTAGAAATGCTATAGCTCGTTACGTTCTTGAGATATTCAAATCAAATTTGTATACTTATGGCCAATTTCATAAACAAACATTAAAATTACTTTTATCTAATATTCTTCTAAATTTTATCAGACATTAAAAAAATGGATATTTTCGCGACGTTTTAATTTATTTGAGTTTGTTATAACATCCCTGCAGAGCCTCCCTCGCCCGTGCTCTGGAGCACATCTCACTTAAGTAATACTGACATTTGGTGAAATAGGAATGGCATGACAAAAAGAGATGATCATAGGTACATTATGGATCTGTACCCCTTTTAACAGTACGGAAAGCTACTTTTCGTTGATTTTTGACTTTATCTTCAGTGCCCTTCTGAAAGTTTAAAGTTTTAATTTTTTGGATGAGCGAACAATTATTCTGACAGCAAAATATCAGCTGTTGCTGACTGGAATAGCCTAACAAAACAGACTTTTAAAATTTAGTGAGTCAAAAACGACCTTCTGGTCTACGTGGGCATTTTAAATCTTCTTAAATTTAGAAGCATTTGGTGAAACCAAAAAAAAAATACTTTAAAGGCCTAATGGCTTTTAAAGTAATTAAAAGTCTTTCCTGAAATTGGTCATTAGTCATTCTGAAGTGTGGACATTTTTCTTCAAAATTCATTATGTGTGTTCCTTTACTTTGAATTCCTGTGGTTTTTAGGCCTGTCAAAAATAGTTTCAAAATTAATTTTTACAGAACTTTGGACTAAAATGACCAAAAATGCACAGAAAATCAAAGTAAAAACCCATTCATTAGTTGTAAGCCTTTGTTTTAAATTAATTAAATAATTTGAAAATATGTCAAATTCATAAGTGTCAAATGAGGATTTCTTATGGTGTTTTCTTTTGGCAAATTTAGATTCAATTCAAATTCAATTCAAATTCTGAAAGTTGATTTTTTTCGTCGCGAATGGTATATGTATGCTTACGGTTTTAGATTGATTTTTTGTTTTTGTTGTATTGGTGCATAATTTGTGTTTTGTAAAGCTGTGGTGACGCAGACTTGGCAAACTAATGGCTACCAATTGATCAGGTGTGGTAAAAGAAAAGTAAGTCTGCCGAAAAATCCATATCTGCAAAATTGATTTCCGATACACAAATCGTTTTTTTTTTTACCATTTATTGTCAAAAAATCTCCAAGTTTTGAAGGGGAAAAAATCAATTTTAGAGAGAAAGTACTGGAATGGATTGTTGCAGAAAAAAATCTTCAACTAAAATTTGTTAGAAATTGTATATACTTTCGATTACACTGTGATGTTATTTGTGAAAAAAACAACGGTTTCGAGTTAAAAGCAAGAAACTGCAAGCACACAATTGCATTTTGTACCACTTTTTGTGAGTTTTACATGTTGCTTCATGAAATTTTAATCGCAACACTTAGATTCGAAATGAGGAAAAAAATAAAACTACAGCACAATTTGTTCACTAATAAGAGCCCTTTTGATCACAAATTGGCTGGGTTATTACTATTGGCATATATGAATAGGGCAGTTTGCTCTAAATTTGCAGTTTTTTTTGCATATCAATAATCCATTTGTATAATCCACGATTCGACGTATTAACGAATTCGGTGGTGGGACTTAATTTCCGAATTGTATATGAAAACAAACATTTTAGTTTTATTCAAATTTGATCAAATTTGAATTACATATTTATGTTTAAGAAAATGAGATCTCACATATTTTTCTCTCTCGAAAAGGTAACAAGAGAAATGTACATTTTTGTCCTCAGTAATTTGACATGGGGAATGAAAAATTTAAAGGAGGGATTCTGTTCATCATGTGTCATGACATGAGATTAAGATTGCTGAGAACTTGGACATCTCATTTTCCTGATCATAATGTTATTGTTCCTTACAAATTTCAAAACAATCTAGCTCTATTTCATTTTTTGGCGGTGTTTCTGCTGTTTTGGCAAATATCTATTGACTGTATTTCATAAGCATTTCGTTGGTTCGCTGGAGACTACATAGACCTACTCGTTTTGTGTCACTGACGTACTAAGATTTTTCTTAAAAACAGCAAGTCATTTTTTATAAAGTTTTGTTACAAAAAAAAAACATATTATATTCAGCTGCTAACCTAAATGGACTCAAAACTTGTTTTCAATAGGACTAACTCTCAGTGATTTATTATTATCAAACGTAATAGAAAAACATCCGGATGTGACTTCAGTATACCTTTACCCAACCCTTTTTCACAGAGTGACCTCAGTACAAGTCCAAGTCTATGTTAACACACGGAAAAGTAGGCGTTCTTTTTTAACAAATCAACTTGTGAAACTATACGATTCCTTTTAATGACTTGCAACTATTTCGTTTCGTCTCCTTTTCGCTTTTCCACATTAGCATAATTCTGACCCAACGGGATTACCCATTATATAGTTATTTAAGGTTTTTTTATTTTTATTTTTCTTCATTCTTGTCCATTTGTGAGCCACGCCCAGGTTCTATTATTACAACTATTAAAAGAAAGGGTTCAACTCAACTCAAACGTAGTATCATCAACTGAAATCGACAACTACTATACAACGCGGCACCCCTTTATCATTGAAATAACAAAAAAAAGGTTGTTTTAATCTTGTCCCATATATCATCTTTTATTTTATCAAGCACACGTCTACATTTATGATGTCAGCTTCAGATACTGCGCTGCACCGGCTGTATAAAATAATGATCAATATAATCGGGATATTTTTTCTGTTTTCGTAAAAAAATGTAATTTTCGAACTTAGAAATGATGCCGTTTATTTGATGCCCGATGTCGATGATAAATCACTTCAAATGTTTCAAGAATTTTTACCCGTTTAGATGACTTCATTGACAAAAAGGAGGAAGGTAAATGTCGGTGCACAGTCTCTATAAGGAATAGTTGTTACATTGTTGACATACATTACACATAGGGTTAGAATACACCAGTGAGGAGATTTAGCTATTTCAGCGAGGGAAGTGAGATGACTCGCCTTACTCGCGGACTTAAGTGAAATGAGTAAGTTCGAGTTTAGTTTTGAACATGAAACAAGAAACAAATAGGCATAAAAGAGACAAATTCTACCGCTTTGTCACACTTTACGCTTGATATTCTGTTTCTGTTAATATACACGAAATTAATGAGATAGATAGTATGAATATGATAGTTTTCTATCATGATAGTTTTCTATCATGATAGTTTTCTATCATGATAGTTTTCTATCATGATAGTTTTCTATCATGATAGTTTTCTATCATTATAGTTTTATATCATGATAGCTTTCTATTATGATATTTTTCTATTGTAATATTTTTCTATCATGATAGTTTTCTAATATGATATTTTTCTATGATGATAGTTTTGTCTCACGATAGTTTTGTGTCATGATAATTTTTTATCATGATGGTTTTATATCATGATAGCTTTCTATCATGATTGTTTGTTTTCTGTCATTATAGTTTTGTGTTATGATAGTTTTCTGTCATGAAAGTTTTGTGTCATAATAGTTTTCTATCATAATTGTTTTCTTTCATGATAGTTTTGTGTCATGATAATTTTCTACCATAATAGTTTTCCATCATCATAGTTTTCCATCATGATGATTTTTTTCATGGTAGTTTTCTGTTATGATAGTCTTCTTTCATGATAGTTTTATATCATGATAACTTTCTATCATGATAGTTTGTTTTCTGTCATTATAGTTTTGTGTTATGATAGTTGTCTGTCATGAAAGTTTTGTGTCATAATAGTTTTCTATCATAATTGTTTTCTTTCATGATAGTTTTGCTTCATGATAATTTTCTACCATGATAGTTTTTCATCTACGAAATAAAAGAAACAAACTTTGGCGTAACTACTTGCAATCTCGCACTGGCTATGATATCTCTACCTTTCAAAGTACACACCATAATTTCTCTGAACTCTGTAAGTCTCTTGATCATAAATACCTTAGTCAAGTTCAATCTAACATTATATCTGACCCAAAAAGTTTTTTTAATTTCATTCATGCTAAAAGAAAGTCTGATAACTACTCTTCCCCTTCTACGCTTACTTATTTGAATACCAGTTCAAACGATCCCTTAACTATAGCTTTCCGTTATGCCAAATTGTTCAGTCAATAATTTTCTGATAACACTTCCCTACCAGACTCCGATTATTTTTCCTTCTTAGAGACCTGCATCGAAACTTCACTGTCTTTAATTATCATTCCCCCTTCTATCGTTGAAGATAAGATTAATAAACTCAACGTTAAATATACTGGTGGTCCTGATGGCTTACCTTCAATAATATTAAAAATTGCTCGTCAACTTTAATAGAGCCATTGACCACTCTATTTCAGCTCTCAATCTCACAAAGGATATTTCCCTCTCCTTGGAAATATTCCTACATTATCCCGATCCATAAAAAAGCCCCTAAAAATTAAATATCTAACTACTACCCGCTGTCGTGTATTCTTAAGCTTTTTGAAAGCATAGTCTATGACACTAAGCTTTTCCACTGTGAACAAATTTTTTTCCCCAATCAACAAGGTTTTCTTACCGGTAGATCAACTACTACAAATCTAGTTGATTTTGTTTCTGGTATTATATGCACCATGGAGACTGAAAAAGAAGTTGAGGTCTTCGTTACTGCCTCAGCAATACTTTTGATAAAATTTCCCAATCTCTTCAAACTCAAAGCACTTGGCTTTCCTCCCTCCAGCAGTATTCAATCCTTTTAAGAGGTATCAATTCTAATCCTATCCTTGTAACCTCTGGCGTTCCGCAGTGAAGTCATCTCGGCCCTCTGATTTTCTTTTTGACCATTTATTATGTAGACTCTGCGTCATCAATTATTCTATGATTTCTGTTTATGCTGATGATAAAAATATGTACAGATACATTTCCTTTCCTTCCGATTTCATTCTTCTTCAGCAAGATTTGAACAGATTTTCTATCTGGTGCCAGAAGAACTTTCTCAAACTTAATGTTAGTAAGTGTCAAGCTATAACGTGCTCCCGTAAACGCTCACCTCTCCATCCTTAAACATACTTTATTAACAATGAGGCAGTAACAGTAGTTGATTCACTATGCGATTCAAGTATTCTTTGTGATAAAGAACTTAATTTTAGATCTCACATTACCACATCTATTGAATCCGCACTTGAGTTTTTTTGAAGAATTTTCAGTCCCCTATGTCACAAAATCTTTTTACCTAACATTTGCTAGGCTCCTTCTTGAATATGCCAGCGAGGTTCGGTCAACCTGGTTATGTTACCCTTTCCGTATCGAAGTCATTCAACGAAGATTCTTTCGATTTGCACTTCGCGGGCTTCCCTGGTTTGATTCGTTTCACCTCCCACCCTATAAAGATCGTCTTCAACTTATTAATCTGCAACCTCTTGATAAACTTTAAAATAAGTGTTTCAATACTTTTTACTTAAAGAATTTTAGTTCCTATATTTTTGCGATATGCTTTTTAGCTTTGGTTAACAATTGTTTTTGTGTTCTTAAGTTTTTATTATTTTTGTGATAATGTATTCGATTTCCTAGATTTAAATAAAAATCCTAATTTTTTGTTAAAAAAACGCTTTGCAATTTCTACCCCTTGGGTAATGAGAAAATGCCTGCTTCGACCAATAACCGTAAGTGGGGGGTGATTATGATGGAGCTTGCGCAGGGCGCTAATTTATCTCGGGCCGGTCCTGCTTCTAGTTCAAAGCCCTCCTTGTCTTCCATTTTCTTAGTTTTTTTTTCTTTATAAAAAAATGGTGGGTGAGCCTACGGGCCCAGATTAATATCGGGTTTTTCAATAAGAGCGCTACAAAAGTTTTTTTAAATAAAACAAAAACGGTTTTGGATATCAATGAAATTCTTTATTCCTGTGAAAGTACGTTTGATGCCATTATGTATGGAATTCGATTTCTTTTGCATGGCCACTACGGGCACGCTTGCAGAAGTCCAGACGCTGAACCAAATTTTCGACGGTTTTCAAGCATAAATTGGACAATATTGCTGCAATTTCACTTTGGATATTCGTACGAAGTTCATCAATCGTCGCTGGCTTGTTGGCATAGACCATAAACTTGACGTAGCCCCACAGGAAATAGTCTAACAGCGTCAAATCGCACGACCGAGGCGGCCAAGCGACTGGACCATTTCATGATATAACACGTTCTCCAAACTTGGTTTCCAATAAATTGATTGTGACATTCGCTGTTGCCATCCTGTTGCAACCACAAGTCTTCCAAGTCCATATCATCCAATTGGGGCCAAAATTATTCGGTTATCATTGAACGGTAGCGATCCCCATTCACAGTAACCTGCCGGTCTTGATCATCACGGAAGAAGTACGGCCCAATGACGCCGCCGGCCCATAAACCACACCAAACTGTAATTTTTTCGGGATGCAATGATGACTCATGGAGTACGTGTGGATTGCTGCCTGACCAATACCGCATATTTTGTTTATTGACGAAGCCATTCAGCCAGAAATGAGCCTCATCGCTGTAGATGATTTTTCGATTCAAGTTGTTGCTCAGCCCAATTCACGAACATACGACGCTTCTGGTGGTCAAGCGGCTTCAGTTCTTGCGTCAATTTAATCTTGTAAGGATGTAGGCCAAGATCTTTTCGATCTTTCCGCAAAATTCGCCACAACGATGTCACAGAGATGCCCAACGCTTGAGAACGACGTGTGAGAGACACATTTGGGCTTTCTGCAACTGAAGCCTCAGCGGCAGCAATATTCTCGACACTACGGGCACTTCTTTGTCTCACTGGCACGGAAACATTTTGTACTGTGCCTGTGGATTAAAATTTGTCCACTAGACGCTCAATTGTTGATCTGCTAGGACGATTATGACGACCATAAATTGGACGTAGCGCTCTTAATGTTGAGGCCACTGACTCCGAATTTCGGTAGTAAATTTTAATAATTTCGACTCTTTGTTGGCTCGTATATCTTTCAATCATGAAATGGCAAACCTTACTGAAGAGAAATGTCAAAAGAGCGGCAAGAAATATGGGGTCGTTTGCTGTCCCTGTCGCTCTACTTTTGTAGCGTCCCTGTTGAAAAACCCTTTATTAAAATAAAAATTAAAATACAAAAAAAAAACAAACAAAAAACCCACCATAGATTTTAAGTTAAGTTTAGTTTTAAGTGCACGCTTGTATTAAGCTAAATAAATAAATAAATGATAGCTGTCTACCATGATATTTTTTTGTCATGATAGTTCTTTACCATGATAGTTTTATATCATGATAGTTTGTTATATTTTCTATGATGTTTATGTTTTTCTATTTCTTTATTTGAACAAAATTCAGAATTTTCTACGAATACTATTAACTTTGAATTAAAGCATCTTGAGTGTTGATATTTCTTCAAGATAGCGTGTAGCCCTAGCAGTTAGTATTTATAATGCACAAGTAGTAAAAATGATAAAACCGTGCTGCCTTTGTTATTCTTATTTTTCTTTCATTCAAAATTTATAAAGGGGAACCCTTTTCGTGTACAGGATTAAATTGCTGGTATTTGTTGATCGTCAAGATATCCTCATTAACGTTTTATTTTGATTCCATTGATGTATGATGAACGCGCACGCACAATATGTAATCGCCCTTTTGATTTGATGATATCATGGATTCAAAAAGAACGAAAAACTCAATGAATAGAAGAAGTATTGTCACCTTTGAAATAGCTGAAAACCGTGATATATTACAGGAACTTTGGATAACAATATTTTTTTTTTGTAATTTCAAATTTAAAGCAAAATAATTTGAATAGTTCTCTTTAACAGTGGTCTTAAAGTTAGCCAAATGAGAGCATGTAAGAATAATCTCGTTTTGGTGAGCTGATAGCTATGCACAGTTCTGGATGTCCTCTTTATGAAACTCAGATAAAATGTTCTTCTTTCTGGCATGTTTAATACGCACCTATAGCAAAATATGAACAAAAATATTGTATACATTTCACAACTTCCTCAAGGCGAGTGGCAGTGCCTCATTACTTCCTGCACGTCTCCCTTTTACAAATATGTTTTAATTAATCAGCACACATTTGTGCAATATCGCGACAAAGGTCGGGAACAATTAGTCCTGAAATAAGGGCATGTCATGTGAATTGTTCGTAAGTCGTTTCAACGTCTCGCTAAACAAAGGTCACATGGGGGTGGAGGATTTTAAACGAACTCAAAGGGAAAATGCCCAAACAATAAATCCTAAGGTAGGCTTTGTTGTCAGTTGAATTGGAATTGCTCTCTTCTACGAGTATATTCATTCAATTCTCGATATGTTTTTATTTCAGGCACCAGCCAGTGCCTGATGCTGCATCGCAAAACCAAATGCTCGCTTTGCTTATAACATAATATCAGAATGTAGGAAGAAGCTGTGAAGGTGGCGGCATCGGCATCGGCATCCCTCTTCGTGCAATGGCAATCCATCTGACTCTAATTTGATGTTGTTTGTAAAACTCTTATTAGTTTCGTTTATCCGCTTTGAATGATATGACTTGGGAATGACGTGCTTCAAACTGGCACTTATACCTACAAATAGGTATAGCTGGATGGCCAAATGAAGGGCGTAGATTTTCGCTTTGTTGTTCCCACACATATTCGGACAGTTTTAATGATTTCCAAACAGAATCGAAAAGTCAGTAAATCTAAATTGAGATTCGTAGGTAGGTATGCTCGTACGATTTCAATTCTCATTTGGGATAAATATTTCTTTATAACCATATCCCCCTACTCATGGTCATTATAAATATAGAATGTGATTAAGGGGCAATCAATGTCTGTCGAATTATATAGAAATATCGTAGTCAAGTTTCCGCAGATATCGGCAGGTGTAATGAATTTTGAGAGGAAATTATTTTTACTTGTGATGCATTTATAGATAAAGACCGAAAAAATTGCGCAAAATTCGTATGTAGAACCTTGAAAAAATTAGTTTATAAAATATTAATTAATTATTTGGGCAGAATTGCACACTCTTTACTTCTATAGAATAGTGACCCAGTTCCAAAATCAAAAAAAACCTAGCCAACAATAATTTATACTGTGACTTTGAAAAACTGAGAATTAAATAAAATGAAGCAATGATCAAGTGCTGTTCTGAAACTAGTAGACTTTTTATCAAGAGCACTAGGTCGGATTGGATACAAAATCTAGAGAGTTCAAATCTCGCAATTACAAAATTCAGCTTTTTATACAGCATATACAAATAGTGAATCTTGATATCCATTAAATTCATAAAAAAACGGAATAAATTCATTTTAAAAAAATTGAATTTACATTTAATTTTTTTTTTTTGACGAAATAATAATTTCGAATGTTACTGGTGCAACTTGAATTTGCGAGATTTTGATATACGACTTTTTAATTTGCGGGATTGTGGTTGCTTTTTGAGAGATTTAAAGAGATTAAAAATGCGAGATTGTTAAAAGCGAGATTTTGGAATTTCGAAATTATGAAATGCAGGACTACTAATTTGCGAAATATAATTTTTAAGATTTAAAAAAGGCAAGATTTTAGTTTCTAGATGGTGTAGATACATTTTTTGCGAATATCCCACAGATGAAGTGCCAAAAATCGCAGCTGATATTGAAAAACTTTAATCATTGATTACAAATTTTCTATGGCCAACTAATTTCCGAAATTGGTTGAACTTTTTTTGACCGATGACCATTAAGATGGCATTTTTTCGCATATATTTGACATATGGGGTGCCAAGATTCCAGAGACAGTACCGGAAACCGGAAGTAACTTGGGGTAGCGGGTTTTTGATCGCTATCACAACCGCAGTTCACTTCAATTTGCCGGCTCCGTGAAATGACTCCCCAAACTGAAATTGAAATTACTCGAAAGTGAAATAAATTCCTTAAAACGCATATAATAAGTCCCCAAAACTAAAAATGAAATAAGTCTCCAAAGATTTCTTATGATTTTTTTTTTATTTAACGTATTATATTAAGTTCATGAGTAGAAATAACAGATAGCATCTAATTTATGTATATTTTATATTTTATTCCCAACATATTTTGATAATAAAAATATTTGGCACCAAATCTGTGCAAATAATGCATTAAAAATGAATGGATCCTGCGAGGGGGGGGGGTCGATGGCTGCCCTGCAGTCCAGTAGCCCAGCGACCCCGGCGCACAGTGGTCCGTTTGTTGAATTTTGGCCACAAAAATAATTTCCCACGCTAGTTCTTAATACAGACAAATGAAATTTGGTACACTTAATGATTTGGGGATGCTGAATTCAGTTGTACTGCCTATTTTTTTATACTTCAAACAAGGGCTTCACAATCAAGGTCAGAACATGGTCCCAAATTTCAAAACTTTGAATGAGGTACTGTAGAATTCAGAATTTGAGTCAAGTTTATGTTTGAAGTGTCCTAAAATATGCGCCTGAATGTATTATTTCATATAAAAATAACTTCAATACTGATTTGTCAAAATTTAAAGAAAATGGTTCAAAATGTTGAGAAATGCTCCTAGGATATAGGAACTAATTTTGGTGCTGGAAATTATTTTTAGACCTAATTTTATCGAATCTAAAAGAAATTTGACAGCTTAAAATAGCGATATTTTTTCTGGTCCAATTAATTGAATCAAATAGGTCACATGTCGAATTTTTTCACATATACATTTTTTTTATGTCAATGTAATCATAATGCTTTCCTGCATCTATTATGTTCAAAAAAGGACATCTTTAGTATATTTACTGTCATTGTCATGTAACTCAAAAGTCATTTTTTTAAATTATAAACTAGGCTTTTGAAAATAATTATTTCTTTGCATTGCCTGAACATTTAAAATTTTTCAGAGATGTAACATTTTCCAAATTGGCCATTCAATTAAATCTGACATCAAGCTAAGAATTCTGGTAGTTGACAGTTAGAAAAAACTTTTATTTTTTAAATATAAGAAGGTTTAAATTGATCAACAATTAATGGTAATTACACGATTTTTTCAACTGTCAACTGTCAGAACTCTGAGCCTAATGATAGATTTAATTAATGGAACCAAACAAAATATCAATAAAATAAAAACTATTACTTTAGACTACTTTTAATTTTTTGAGTTTTGAGTACATAATTGACCTAAAATTTGATTCGCTATTTCCAGCTGTCAAATTTTACAAATTTCTTTCAGATTCAATCAAATTAGGTCTAAAAATAGTTTCTAGCATACAAAATTTTTAAAACTAGCACTAAAATCAGGTTTAATATCTTAGAAATATTTCTCAACATTTTGGACCATCTTCTTCAAATTTTGTATAAATTTATATTGAAGTAATTTTTATATGAAGGTATACATTCAGACGCATATTTAAGCACACTTAAGAAAATAAATTTGACTCAAATTCTGAGCTAAAGGAATATGGTCCCAATAATAATATTTGTTAATAGAACCAAGAATCAAAAATGTCCTTAAAAATATCTGTGGTGAAAGTGTGTTTTTTGTGAGCATCACTCATGAAATTTGGGAACAAAATTATAAACTTGTCATGAAATATATTAATTTGTCATAAATTAATATAATTCATAGAAATAACCTTGATCTAATGATATTTTTTATAGTTAAAGATTGACCTTTTCTATACGGAAAATACAATTTCAAAAATTAGTTTTAGTTGAAAGGGACTATCACTTTATCAAGGGCAAGAGCGCAAGCAGGATTTAGATAAGTGGAGTGGGGCGCTCTGTTTTGCAATCTTTGGAATTCTTTTTTTAGAAATCTTGCTGTAAAATGCTTTCAAACGAAGACAAATTGCATTGCGTACGCCAGTGGTTAAGGGCGCTTATATCATCTTAATTTTGATTCTATTAGATTCAGCGCATTTAAAAATACCTTCAAATCATATCATTTTTTGTAGGTTTAACCTAGAACTAACTGATTTCACATTGTTGAAGAGATTCGGCAAAATTAGGTCCCAATAATAATTTTGGGGCATAGTTTTTTTTTTTATTTTTGGGCCTTGTTTCATTTTTCATATTTTATCTGCGCTTATAGGGGTCGAAGAGCTATCAAAATTTCATTTTTGTTGATACATCTGTAACACGCTGATGTTTTTTTTTAACAAGATTATGTGAATCGAGTGACTTTCAGCAACTGATACTTAACAAAATAAAAATCGCGTTGAAAACCATCAGCGATGTAACAGCAACAGCGTTATTTGGATAGTTCTGGGTTCTTTTCCAGAGAAAGTAAATTAGTTGAAATTCTGTTTTTAAAATTCTGTATTACAAAATAATGTTTTTTAAAAATTTTGGTAACACAAAATTTTGTATGCAGAAAATTCGGTGTTCTAAAATTCTGTACGGTCAAAATTCTGTATGAGCAAAATTCTGCATTTCGAAAATTCGGTATTTTTGAAATCTGTTTTTCAAAATTGTTCGCACACTTACATTATCAAAACGATAATTTTTTAAATACTGATTAATACCTACAAAAATACAGAACTTTCACTGCCAGCGTTTCTATAAAATATTTTTTTTTTTTTTCCAAATAACCCCAAAATGTTTTATTGTGCCAAAATATAAGAATTTAGAATTGATCCTATTAAGTATAGTTAACTAACATAAAAGGATTGGTTCGAAGAAAAAAGTCAGGTTTTATATATGTCAACCAATCAGTTATTTGAAAAAAAAAATAGTTTTTTCCAAAAGCACAGGTGGAAAAGTTAGAATAATAAGAAAATTGGAGAAAGATACCTGATTTGATTTGAGTGACAATGCCTATTTGTATAAAACGAAAAGTAAAAAAATGTGATGTTACTCAAATAATTCAAAATTTTGCTATAGGTATGGCAAGTTATGCATTTGTAACAAAAACTAAACTAGAGATTTTGATCAGGATTGTCATTGTGATGATATGGAAGACGAAAAAAGTGAGGGTCACAATTCCAAATGCCTGTCCGTCTGTTCGGCTACAGTCTAAACGGCTGTATCGATTTTCTTAAAACTTGGTGCATAGTGATTTTTGGTGATTCTAAAAAGAAAAAAACATAAAATCAAAGAAAACCACATTGATTTACATATTTTTTGGATGATTTGGCTTCGAAGACGAAAATTTTGAATTCAAAGTAGCATCACATCAATTCAAACTGTTTCGGTGTTTTAAAACAAATAACTTCGTCCAGTTAGTTATTGATTTAAAGAAAAATGGAAACAAAGTCATTTAATAAATGAAAAAAAAGTAAGTAGGTATAATAGTTTTTCGATTTGGTGTAAGTGTATTTTGAGTGCGCGTTAAATTTTTTCACAAAAGTTTCGCTGATACTTCAAGAAATTACGAAGTGCTCCCAGAATTCTATACATTAAGTTTAAATATAAATTAAAAAAGAGGTTAATTTAATTCTAAAAAATCCTGACGTTGGCTCAATTTTGCAACCCTTCAAAAGTACGTGCATGGAAATTTCAAGTTCGATTTAGAAAAGGTATTAGCATGTTGCACTTTGAAATGAAACATTGAGAGTGCTTTAAATGGCACAAAAGTTGATTTGAATGTAAAACTGAATAGGTTTCGCCTTGAAACTAGGTTAGCTTTGTTTAATCAAATCAAGAAGTTTTCAACACGAAATTTGATATTTTTTATTGAATATTATTCGACTTTAAATCAAATATTTTCTTTAAGATTTTAAATTGGATTTTTTCACTCAGTATGCCCACACATTTGTTTCTTTTTTTTTCTTAAAACTAAAAATAACGGTACCTGCCAAAAATTTTTAAAAAGCAATTTTACAAAATTTTATTTTTCTCAAAAAAGCCTCCACAACTTTTCTTAAACAAAAATTAATAAATTTATTTCAATAAGGGCTACCTTTCGTCGCCCTAGGCCTAATTTTAAAATGCATTTTTTTTTTTCATTTTTGGGAAATCGCGTCTATATACTTGGAACTCTATTGCGAAAAAACTAACCACTGGGGATTTTAAATATATAGTTAAGGATTCTCTTTTATACGGGTAATTCTACAAATGATGGAATATTTGACGGCGCCGTTGATATTTTAATGACTGTTCAAGTAGTCTATCTGTTTTTTTTTGTATAACTACAAATCTAATTGATGTCTACGTGGCCAGACAAAATTATTAAGATCTGACGTTTTTCATTCCTCAAAAAATTCTCCAAAGGGTCTAATTCTCAGTCCCCTTTTTGTATGATATAAATGAATATTTAGTACCATTATATAATATTAAAAAAAAAAACATTGAACTTTGTCCCTCGGATTTCTAATCAGTCCTGACCGATTGAAACAGTCAAAAATATCCTTAACTTTGAAAACTATCCAAGTTTCAGATTTAGTAGCGGGAAGCATTAAGTTTTGTGACAGTAAAATCATTTTCGTATCTTACGCCCGTTTGCTATTTCATTTGTTAAGAAGGCATTTGTATCTACGAGAGGTCATGGATTGTCCGTTCAGTTTCTCAGTCAAAAACTATGAAAATACTCAGTCGCCTGCCCTCAGTCCCCTGACCTTTAATTACTGATTTTATCTCTTGATTTTCTGGTGAGGAGTATGATTTTCTTAAAAGATTGACTTAAAAATAATAAAAAGTTAAAAAAATGTTCAGTTCTTTGGAACACCTGTTTTCAAAAAAGGCTATAAAATCGTTGATTTTAATTCTTTTGACTGGCTGTTTTTAATTATGTGAAAGGACATTCTAAAGTTCATATATAGTTAGTTAAGTTTTACGACTTTTTGCTTCCAAAAGTTTTATGTCGAAATTATCATCATTTTATTCGGTTTTTTTGTAGAATCACCCATATACAAGTTACGGAACGTCTGAAACTCTTTGAGTTTTCAAAATGACGTACATCACAATTTTTTGCGCTTACGTCAAAACAATTTGTGAACTTGATGATTTTAATGGATATACGTTATTTTGAATATCTCAGCAACGAAAAGAGATAGAAAAAAAAAACGGATAAGAGATTTGAAAAGAGCACCCCCAAAAAGACAGAAACTGCATACCCAGATCAAAAAATGTTATTTGGCGTATACCTACGGCACTTTAATACATTTTAATGGTACCTCTCAAAAAACCATATTTTTATTTTTGATTTTCTTCAAAACGGTTATTTTTATTTAAATAATTTTTCTTATACAGAAGTTTCTAAGCAATACGAATAGTTTTTCTACCAAAATTTAAAAAATTATATTTTTGAATTTAAAAAAAAAATAATTTTTTTTTAAATATTCAAATATTTTGAAAACTACATGATCGATTTTTATAAAACTTGGTAATCAAGGGGTTTTTACACTTTTGAAAGTATTTTAAGAAAAAAATTACTTCTATGAAAAAAATACGATACCTTCCATACAAATCCAATCCAAAAAAAAAACTGTTAAGGAGAATATTTTTTCTTAAAAATGGCTCCTATTATTTTCATACAGTTTTTTTTGTATGCTTTGAATTATTGTAGTATACTATACTTTTTATTTCGTCCCGAACCATATAAATCCCGAGATCCCCGTGAAGATCAACGTTTCTTATATACCACGGAGCATTTACAAATGACCCAAGCAATTTATTCTCAAACGTTTGTAAGGTATTTAAGTTTGTATCGCAGGTACAACCCCAAAGTTGTATACCATATGCCCAAACAGGTATAAGTACCTGTCTGTATAAATAGAAAATCAATTTTCAATACTAAGCTTTGAATATTTACCGAGTAACCAGTTCATATCTCCTAATTTACTTTTTAGTTCTTTGCATTTCTTTTTACGTCCACAGCTTCCATTTTATTTTCGCGTCTAGTCATTCCCAGATACTTTGCCTCATATGCAAATGGAACACGAGCGGTATGAAGAAAGACGGGTAATCTATTTATTTTTTTATACGTAAAGTCGACGTGGACTGACTTTTGTTCATTGAGCGCTATTCGCCATGTGTTTGTCCACTCATTAACATTATTAAGAGCATTTTGTAATTTAATTGTAGCTTCGTTAATCGTTTTGCCTACTGCAAGTATTGCAGAATCATCAGCAACCGTGGCTACAATAGTGTCTTCTGTTGGAGGTATATCGCGTGTAAATAAAAGGTACTGGACCCAATACACTTGATTGTGGTACCCCAGCCACTATTTCTTTGAAATCGGAATAGTCATTTCCGTGTCTTGCACGAAAAAGGCTGTTATCTTGATATCCATTTAGAATGTTATAAAGTCCTTCAGGCAGAACTTGTCTTAATTTGAATTTGAAGCCTTCGTGCCACACCTTGTCAAACGCCTGCGATACGTCCAAAAAGACTGTCGAACAGATTTTCTTTTCTGTCAAAAAAAGATTAAAAAATATTACATATCAAAATTTTCAAAAAAAGTCGATAATCTGTGTTTAGTTTTTAAGTATCGCGTCAATCCAAATTAATTTATGGACTAAGCAATGTGAATATGTAATGTCAAAGCTTTAAGTTTCAAATAATTCCAATAAACGACAACATATTTTTTAAAGGACTTCGTTTAATTTATTGAAAAAATTCAAAAAATGTTGTAATCTAAAATAAACGAATAGCTTTCTCTGAGGGGATGCGATGTTCGTTCAACCCCATAGACATTTTCCAATATTTATGTGTTTGGAAGAGATTTCTTGTAAATTTATAAAAGGCACGTTCATTAATTACAGGGGCATGTTTTTTAGTTGTGAATATAAGGGCTGAAAGAAAACAAAGTGATTTCTGACGAGTAAACTTTCAATAATACTGGGAGTTTGCAATTCGTGATGTTAGATACTGCTTATGCAATGCAAGGAATTTGTATTGTAATCCTTTTAAAGAATCCTTTCGTAAAACAACACGAAGAATTTACAAAATGAAAAAAAAAAAACAAATAATGCTATCCTCTTATCAAATAGGTATATTAGAATTTCTGCATTCCTTTTTTGATGTTGAATTATTGAAATTTTAAAGAACACGTGTTAGGGATTTTAAGAATTTATGCGAAACGATGTTTGTTTGTCTGATCTAGCGAAAGTGTTTTTGGGACGAGATACGTGCTGGTGTTTGTTTAAGTATTGTTTATTAATATAGCTGTCAAACCAAAGCTCAATCAAGTTGATTTTTCAGATAAACTTGGCAAGCGAGTGTGCAGAGTTTTTTTTTTTATAAAATCATATGCTTTCAGCAGTATACAATACAAATAAATAAGAGCATTAAAAACTTGGTAATCTAAAATTAAAAAAAATCTATTACATTTTTTTTTTAATTTTTAATTTTGAGTTTGAAAACAATTTTTGTTAAAACTGTTCGTCAAAAAATTTTTATTTAAAAATATAACCATAAGATTAAACATCTGGCTTTACAAAAAGCTACAAAATAACATTGCAAGTGTCACCGGTAGTAGGCGGAAATTCAAGCTATTTTACAAATCACGTGTGGGATTTTTAATGCCAAAGCGAGCAGAAGTCAAAAACCTAACAAAAGAGTTTGGTTTCTTTGAAAGAATTGAAATAGTACTAAAAAAGTATATAAATTCGGCAGTCAATTCCGAATGTTGGTATTTGGGATTTTTTGTCATTCATTCGGGATTTTATGTCATTCGGCAATTTGTCCATTTGGGATTTTGGCTTTCGGTATTTTATCCATTCCGAATTTTGGTATACAGAAATTTGGGTATTCGGGATTCTTATTTTTCAGCTATTGGGATATTGGCATTCGGGGCTTTATATCCTTTTCTCATGCTCTCCTTATATTAATTAAAAATATCTTTGTTATCATCTGAAACTGAACTATGCAACAAGCGATTCAGAAGCCGATGCACTACCGAAGCCACATGATGAACTCAATTCCGATGCTGGTTTTCATTGTTTATCAATTACAACGGCGCACAGTGGTCCGTTTCTTGAATTTTGGGGCAAAAATCATTTCATATTAATATTAATGAAATTTGGTTCACTTAATGATATGGGGATGTTGAATTCAGTGGTCCTGCCTATTTTACTTCAAGCAGGTGCCATACAATTAAGGTCAGAACATGATCCCAAATTTTAAAATTTTGAATGAGGTCCTGTAGAAGTCAGAATTTGAGTCAAGTTTATGTTTGAAGAGTCCTTAAATATGCGTCTGAACGTATTATTTTATATAAAAATGACTTCAATACTGATTTGTACAAAATTTAAAGAAGATGTTCCAAAATGTTGAGAAATGTTCCTAAGATATAAGAACTAATTTTAGTGCTAGTTTAAAAAAATGTTGTGTGATGAAAATTATTTTTTAACCTAATTTGATCGAATCTGGAAAAAATTTGACAGCTGGAAATAGCGAATCAAATCTTAGGTCATTACTCAAAAACTCGAAAAAATTAAAAATAGTCTAAAGTAATAGCTTTGTATTGATATTTTATCTGGTTCCACTAGTAAAATCTGACATCAAGCTTAGAATTCTGGTAGTTGAAAGTTGGAAAAAACAAGTTATTTTTTGAATATAACAATGTTAAAATAGTTTAACAAATAATGGTAGTTTAACGGTTTTTTCAACTGTCAGCTACCAGAATTCTTAAATTAAATTCGAATTAAATTAGCACTTAAATTAGTTCTTATATCTTAGGAACATTTCTCAACATTTTGGAACACCTTCTTTAAATTTTGTATAAATCAGTATTGAAGTCATTTTTATATGAAATAATACATTCAGGCGCATATTTAAGGACACTTTAAACACAAACTTTACTCAAATTCTGACTTCTACAGTACTTTATTCAAAACTTTGAAATTTCCTGAGAGCATGATTAGTGGGACAAAGTGGCACTTTTGGTTGCTTTTGTTTTTTAGATATCTTGTCTTAATATTGTCTTATCTTATGAAAAATGTTTTGTTCAGATATGATTTATAAATGTAAATGACATTTTACTGAAAATCGTTCCATTCATACCTGCTCTCCCTCCTTCTCATCATGCAATACTTCGAAAACGTTTGCAGGTGAAAACATTAGATGAAGTTGAAATAACCTGGATAAAGCTTTTCCTTTGGAAAGACATTATCTTATATCTTTGCACACTTTCTTGAACAATCTTGACTGGAAAGGACGATTTTTCATGAAATTTATTTATAAAAAAAATTTTTCCAACCAGTTCATAACTTCCAGCACAATGTTTTTTCATCACACAATAAATACTAGGAACAAGTCAACGATAAACGTCATTTGGTAGCTTTTTTTTCTTAAAATCTTTAGAAAATACTTTGTTTGAAATTCGTGGAACCCGTGCTGCAAGGCTCTAGTTTGGATTAATTATTATTTTTTGCCATAAAGAACCGCATACCTTGACAAAGTTACTGATGTTTTCTATATCAAAAAACGGCCATTTTTGGGCCAATTGTTTTCGCTTAAAATTTATTTATTACATATAAAAACTTTTAACTCTATACAAAGTAAAAACAGAAACTTAAAACAGGACGTTTTAAAATTCTTATAAGAATCAAATTTCATGTCAATACGACAGTGCGTTGACAGTAAAAAAAGCAATTGTTTGCATAAGAGACTTCAAAACTCGATACTCTCTGTCAGATATGCATAATATTAAGAGGACATTAAGTACTATTAAAAATTTCAGTGTTTAACAAGGGTGACAATTTTACTTCATCAGTAGTAAATTTCAACCGTTGACAATTCAATAAAAAAAAAGAAAGGATTAAAAGAACGAACATAATAGATGCATAAACGGGACCTAGTTCAATATTTGCATGTGTTCCACCAAAACGAATTAAGGAACACCTTTTTTTATTTTATTTTTTTTTTACATATATAAATTTACAGGCATAGAAAAGGGAACAATTTTGAATAGTCAAATATTGAAACGTACACACATATAAGAATGACATGCGAACAAGATCATTGTGCTCATTTGGATAATCTGACGATAAATGATGATGCAAAGCATGAAGCATAAAAGGGTTGATATTTTTTCGGGTTTGACATCCTTATTACATCGATACGATGATACAACACTTTTAATTCGATTAAAAAAAAGGAATATTATGAGGCCCTAAATATAAATCGGGTGCCTGATGGAATCACTATACAAGTCGGTATAGTGCTGTTTAATATGAAGATGTAAGGATTGTATTTGGAAGAATTGCAAAAGGGTTGCAAAATGTTTCCGCATCTGATCAGCAATTATCTGTGAATTTTTGTTTGAACTATTATCATCTCGATATGGTGAATTATGAAGTGTTTTTTCTTTCTTGTGAGAACGAATAGTTTTATTAATTTTATCGGTTGCATTTTGCTACAATTCCTTGCCGTTACTAATTTTATAGTTTCTCATCGATTTTCGTAATCTAAATCAGGCGATGAGAATTTTATGGTTTTAGCAATTCTGACTGGCGTTTTCTTAGATCATACAAAAAATAGTAAACTTACCAAACAGTTTATACTACACGAAGAAGTCTTTCAATTCCTAACATCAAAATCGTTGAGATTTAAAAAAGCAATACTACCTGCTTGCTTATAATAATGTTGCTAACTTTGAATTTTGTTTTGCCATAAAATAATTTTTCATTCTAGAATTTCTTATCATACCTACATATTTAAGCTTTTGTTCAATAAACACAATTTATTTTATCTGTTACTAAACTGTTGCTGTTGATTTTATTTCACAACTTAAGGAACTTTTAACTGAACTATTCTAGAACGGAAAAATTGTTGCAGTGAGCGAAAGGCTAAATAAACTTTTCAAAATGCGATTCAAGGTCATACAAAATGAAGCAACAACAGCAAACATTGCTACTCGTTGCTCTCTCCTTAACTGACATAAAAGTATGGCTCATCAAAACATCACTCACGTCAAGAAAATACTAAAAGGATCAGCAATTGTGTTCAAGAATGAAAAGTTTTCCTGCGAAGATTGTCTTAAAGGAAAAATGCATAGACTTCAATTCTTTAGGAGCACTTCAAAATCAGAACGTTTTCTCCTTTTGAAAGATGACTTCAGAAGTTTGAGAAGCATCTACTTCATAAAAGACAAATCTGAAACTACACGTTGCTTAGAGGACTTTTTTTTATGAAAACTGCTAAACATTTAGACAAGCGAGTGAAAATTCTCAGGACAGACTATGGACTGGAGTTTATTAATCGAGAAGTCAGCGAACTTACTCATCGGTATGAAATCATTCACCAAAGACTGTTCCATATACTCCAGAACAGAAAGGTGCGGTTGAGCGTGAAAATCGAACTATAGTTGAAGTCGCCAGAACATCACTTCAAGCTAACGGAATCCCACCTAAGACATGAGCTGAAGTAATAAAGTATGCAACCTGCATACTAGCCACACTGGAACAACTAAGATTTAAGAAATAACACCAATCGAAATTAAGTTTGGACTTGGAAGAAAATCCTTTCTTGACAATCTTAAATCTTTGGCAAGAAAGTTTTTCTACATATCTCAAAAGAAAAAAAGACGAAAATGGGATGTAAAAGCAGAAAAAGGATATTTTGTTGGTCACGACGAAAATATTAAAGATTATCGTATTTGGAATTCAAAGAAAAATGATGTGAAAATATACAGAGACTTTGTGTCCTTCATCTTTCGAACAAACAACGAAGAAAAACAAGATCAAATACCAAAATCTTCATATGAAGTTTCAACATTCATT
This sequence comes from Dasysyrphus albostriatus, assembly GCA_946251815.1. Classification (NCBI taxonomy): domain Eukaryota; kingdom Metazoa; phylum Arthropoda; class Insecta; order Diptera; family Syrphidae; genus Dasysyrphus; species Dasysyrphus albostriatus. Next base: position 65,694,666 of record OX276336.1, on the reverse strand, counting down.
GATGATCAAGGTTCCAGGCAACGATCTCAAGAAGTTATTGATTCGCCACAAACAGAACAACCACAAAATAGTGAGATTGTAGAATACAGTACAAATCTTGAACTCAGAAACCGGGCTATAGTCAAGAAACTTTGCCTTTGCAGATGAAATTGAGCCAGAAATATTTGAAGAAGCCATAACATGCTCCGACGCCCTCAACTGGAAAGAAGCTATGGACGATAAAATAGAGTCCTTAAAAAAGAATGAAACTTGGACATTAGTCAATCCACCTGAAGGTCAACAAATAAATGATAGCCGTTGAACCTATAAGCTCAAACTGAATAATGCAGTGCCCAGTGATTAAGAGTAGCTAAGGGCTTCAAACAAAGAACAAGAATCGACTATCATGAGACTTTCAGTCCTGGCACCAGATTTGATTCTATTCGCATCATTTTGTCCATTGCGGCATCGCAAAAGATTTTTCTTCAACAGTTCGATGAAAAACAGCCTTTTTTCGTGAGAGAAATAGAAGAAACAATCAACACGCAGCAACCCAAGGGCTATGAAGATGGATCCAAGCAATAATTTTGCAAACTAAACAAGAACCCGTATGGCCTGAAACAGGCATCCAGATGTTGGAATCAATGATTCACTACGGTACTCAATAAACTAGGACTCCATCCAACTAGTGCAGATGCATGTGTTTTCACAAATCGACTACAAGACGAATCGATTTTTCTAATAATTCATATCGATGATGGATTAATTGCAGCAAGAGATCTGATGACGGGAAAAATAGATACTGACTTCAAAATTAAACTCAGAATTTGATATAACATCAGGAGACCTTTATAAAAACATATTTAGGCATACGTTAGGTTAGGTTAGGTGGGGTGATGATGCGGCAAGCCGCATCACCTCACTCGGATCTCAGTGGATCCATTGTGCTCCCCAGGGTGGGGGAAATGAAGGAATGGGAAGTTTAGGAGGGAAGGTTAAGTGAAGTTTTAGATTTGAGGTGCCTCCCTAAACCATCCTGATCTTTGGATGAAGTTGAGGATGTTTTTAAGTGGCAAAGACGAGATGTCGCCCAAATCGTCGAAAAAGTATTCTCCGAGGGCATTTTTCCTATTTTGAGCTAGGCTGGGGCATTCACAAAGGAAGTGAGATGAGCCCTCTTCCTCCTGTTCGTCCTGACACCCTCTGCATAAGTCAGATGTGCTGATGCCCATTCTGCTCATGTGCGTTCCCATCGAGTTGTGACCCGTAAGGATTCCAACCAGGAGGGACAGTCGAGGTCTGCTAAGCTTCAGTAAATATTCTGTTTTTTTCATTGAAGTATCTGGCCAAAGACTTCTTGAAACTCGACAGGTATCAATAGTTGACCATCTGTCATTAGCGGCTTTGAGAAACCTTTGGCGAATTCTGTACTTTTCTTGCTCCAGTGGCATTAGTACCCAGGGTAAAATTTGGCTCGGTTCAAGTGATGAACAGTTCCCATAAATGTCACGGTGTCCTGGGACCCATCGAAGGGTGATAGAATTTGTTACGCCGAGTAATTTTAATTCACTACGGCAACGATCGACTAGTTTGGACTTCGTGACAATTGACGAAATGGCTCTGATTGCTGCCTGGCTATCTATGAAGATGTCAATGTTTTTGTTCGTCAGTTCACACCTGGAAAGGTATTTTGCGGCTTCGCAAACTGCAAGCACTTCCGCTTGGAAAACACTGCAAAAATTTGGCAGCCTCAACGATATGTTTAGGGGTGGATTTTCTGAAAAGATGCCTGATCCTACCCCAGCGTCCGTTTTGGAACCATCTGTAAATACCGATATATGATTTACTTTTAGGACCCGGTTTTCCTTCCATAATTCCCTTGTTGGAATATCTGTAAGTGCGACTGGGTTAAAATCTATGTGCGGTCAAATATAGTCTGTTTGAATTTCTATGTCGGTGAAGTTCATTATAGTACGTCAGGATAGGCCTTACAATGGCTGTGTACATCCAATGAATGGTCTTGGGGCTGGGACCCCATCTCTTCCCAAAAATTCTACTGCATGTGTAGAAGGCTATTGCAGCTTTTTTTTTCCCTTTCTTTAATGTTCTCTTTCCAGTTAAGTTTACGATCTATAACTAAACCAAGATATTTCGCCGTACCAGTTATATGGAGTGGCGTCCCATTGATGGTGAGGGTATTTATATTTGGAATATTTCGTTTTCTCGTAAACAGAACCAGTTCTGTTTTCAGTGGGTTGACATTAAGTCCACAGCTACTGGCCCAATTACTGAGCTTGTTAAGGGCTGTTTGTAGGAGCTCGCACAGAGTGGGGACAAATTTCCCTGATGCCATTATGACTATATCATCAACGTACGCCATGATTTTGACGCCGCTTTGCCCTAAATTGACTAAAATCTGGTTAACGACAAGAAGCCAGAGTAGAGGAGATAAGACTCCTACCTGTGGTGTACCTCTACACGTCCTAACTTTAAGCTTGCTACCACCCATTTCTGCATTAACAGTTCTAGTTTGAAGCATGGAGTCAATCCAGTTTGACAGCATCGGTTCAATGCTGACAGAGCCTAGGGCTTGTCGTATTGCACGATTTTCAACGTTGTTGAAGGCCCCTTCTATGTCAAGGAATACTCCCAAGGTATATTCTTTAAAATGGATTGATTTCTCAATCGTGCCAACCACTTCATGAAGTGCCGTCTCAACAGATTTGCCCTTTACATATGCGTGTTGGGCCTGTGAGAGAACACTATCATTAAGCATAAGGTGAATGTGCGTTTCTATCAGCCTTTCTAAGGTTTTGAGAAGAAAAGAAGATAGGCTAATAGGTCTAAAATCTTTCGGTTCAGTGTGAGTGGGCTTGCCAGCTTTCGGAATGAAAATGACATTGACTTCCCTCCAGCTAGATGGAATGTAAGTGATGTTTAAACATCCTTTGAATATTTCCACCAGAAATGGTACAATGACGTCTTTAGAGCCTTGGAGCATAATAGGAATTATTCCATCAGGCCCTTCAGACTTGTACGCTGAGAAGGAGTCTATGGCCCAGGCTACTTTTCGGCTATCTACTATTTGACTGCCAATGCTAGAAGTCTGGCTTATGGTGGGGCCCCTATCCATAAAAGATGCATTAAACACACATCCTGGGAAGTGGGTGCTCATAAGAGACTCCAGGGTTTCAGAGCAGGTTTTCGTTCACCAAGAAGCATACGCCAAAGAGATTCTCAAAAGATTCTGGAGGATGTAAATTCATTTGCAATTTAAGCAGATCCTCATCAACAAATGTGTGCAGATATTCATGGAAGTAGTGAAAAAGATGCACCAAATACACCTTATCGTCAAGTAATAGGCAGTTTAATGTGTATTATGTATGTCTAGAGCGACTCGACCGTATATAACATTTGCAGACAACAGCGCCAGTCATTACATGGAACAACCAAAGAAAATACACTGGAACGCCGTTAAGAGTATTTTGAAGTATGTAAAAGGAACATTTGATTACGGTAATTTACTTTCTATCAAGACAAGAAGGTCATCTTTAAACTTTTAGTGACTCTGACTACGCAGGAGATGTTGAATAAATCTTCAACTATTATTTTAATGAAGCTTGGCGATTCTTTAATTACTTGGAAGTCAACAAAGCAAAAAGAAGTAATTTTATCATCCACTGAAGCCGAAGCGAAGCAGTAAAAGAAATTGTATGGGCTAAGAGCTTATTGAATGACCTAGAAATATTTATCGAATTACAAATAATCTTAAATGTTGACAACATGAGTGCAATAAAACTAATCAAAAACCCGAAATTTCATCAAAGGAATAAACACGTAGATGTTCGTTACCACTTTGTTCGGGATAAATATAACAACAAAGAGATTGTTTTACAACATGTTTCTTCAAAGGATCAACAAGCGGATTTCTTGGCCAAACCACTTCCAAAATTAACATTTTAAAATCAAAGAAATATGATCATCATCAAAAAGAAGAATAAAGGCTCTCCCAAGCCAACGCGAATTCGGAGCGATTCCCAGCGAATCATTCACAATAGTACAAAATATGACAAATACACAACGCTAGACAACGACAAAAATTCGTCGTTGCTCCGCATACGCGTTGGTTTGGGAGAGCCTTATAGATTAACAAGACGAATTCCATTTTAAAGTTATAGTATACTTTTAGTGGGAGTGTTGAGATTTAAAAAAGGAAAGGCTCTTCCAAACCAACGCGAATCCGCAGCGACGACCAATTTTTGTTGTTTAGCGTTTTGTATTTGTCATATTTTTATTGTGAATGATTCCCTGCGAATCGCTCCGCATTCGCGTTGGTTTGGGAGAGCCTTAATACTACATATTCGCTAATAATAATGCAGCTAAGAGCTTTGAGTTTCTTATCGTTCTTCCTTAAGTTTTTTTTTTCAATAAACATTAAGGGTATTCATGCACCTTCGTAAAACCGTAGATAAGTTTACAAATTGGTTAAGTTTATCTTTTGGTTAATGAGCTGTCAAATTATTTAAATGATTTACACAATTTGGTTAAACTTATCAAAGGAATTTGTTGCGTAAAATTAACCAAACTGGTTAAACTTATCCAAACGTCATTGTGACTCTTACTCTGATTGAATTATCTAGTATTTAATCAAATGTATAAAAAAGGTCGTTCATGCATTTTACACAATTTGTACAATTTGTAATGAATGTTGCATGAATATCCTTATTATTTATTTTAATTGTTACTAAATTTTTGCTGCTGATTTTATTTCAAACCTTAAGGAACTTTTAACAAAAATCATCAATTAAAATACTCCCGAATACTCGACCACCAGTCCTAAATTCAATGAATCTCAGAAATCGTTATATTTTGTCTTCATTAAATTATTCTTTTACAAATAACTTACAAAACATTGTCAAATTTCTTGTTAACAAGGACAAAAGGCAAAAAGACACAAGTTACTCCTTCTTTTGCACATTCATTTCTAGAGCGTTTCAAACTGCAACATCACATATACATTGATGAACGTAGATTAAAGGTTAGTGTTGACGTACGTTCGTCGTGTCGATCGCCCCCAGCATTATTGTGAATTGTGCTTAGTGACTACTACGACAGCCATACTTACAACAATGGAACTCACAGCGGGATAAAAACACTCCAGGAGGCTAAAAAAGAACGTCAAAAAAAAATAATGAATGATTGAACGAAATGTCAAAAATATCCCCGAGCTGTTTTGTATTGGCAGGTCCCTTTCTACGTATTCATATGCCAAAAAAAAGAAAACAAGGAAAACGAAACGTAATTAGACGGAGTCTTTTTTTTATTTTGTGAAATAATAAATTAAAGAATAGATGTATGGACGAGTATATGTTTATGTACGTAATGAATGTACCTCTAACCTACAATGTAAGGTTCATTCCTCTGTATACCTTTTCATAAAAGCCTCATTGTCTAGTAAACTCCTACCTTACTCTACCTGTATATAAAGTATAGAATTTAGGATCCCTGCATATTTATAGTTTTACTTTTGAACGAAAGTTCTTTTAAGGGCTTATCCTTAATGCAATCAGTGTAGAAAAAAACACCCCAAAGAAGATTGACTAAATCTGTTTTTTGTTTTGTTTTGCTTTGTTTTGATATATGAACACGAAATATCTTATATGATACATTTTCACCACCTGTATTCTCTGCTAGAGGAGGAAAAGGTATGACCTAGAATTTATATATAGAAGCATATCCTTAAATGTTTGGACTTAATTTTCTTTATATGTCATCTGTCCTATTGAATTGTGCAAATCAAGTGGATAAAGGAGCAAATCTTTGCTTTGAATAAAGCCGACATTGTGTGAGATTCATGAGAAATGCCTAAAGATCTCTATAAGTTGGTATTAGCTAGTGTCTTTTTTATGTTCACTTGCATATCTATGTTCAATGCTCATGCAACTGGTCGGGATTAGTTATTTGAAATGGAAATTTGCCGGAAGATTTAATTTTGAAATTTGAGTTAGGTGCAATATGCGCAACAAAAGACTGTCCAGTATGATTGTTGTTAAACGTTCCGAACATAATATAAATATATGTACATATGTATGGTAAAATACTTATATGAATTGTAATGGAATGTTTCTTTGTTTGTATATATGTACAGTACATGTTATCTCCTTAAGCTGCTATCTAGTGTCCGTTCCATGTATTGCTTTTTTATGTTTTTTTTTTTTTAAATAAATATAAAATTGAGTAAGATTACTTTAGATATAGGTAAACGTTGAAAATGTTTTTTCAAAGAAAATTCTATCTACTTCATTGAATGCATTAAGCACTTTTAGTTATCTGGAAATTAGCTATAAATACAGGCAAAAGTATAATGACGTTTAAGTATCATCATAAAATAAAACGGCAAACACGAATTTTGTGGAACAATTTACGGGGTCTTCCGAAGGCGTATAAATTATGTATCGTTGGAATGTTTTTTTTGCACAGAAGTGCTGAATGCAAAAATTAATTAAATAATAATAATGATAATTAATTAAATAATTTTAAAAACTAAATGAAAAATGCGTAATAATTGCGCGCGAGGGCGAGGCCAAGTATTTATTTGTTTTCATTTGTCGTGATCTAAATGTGACGTTTCGATTTTTCCACCCACGAACCTACCAATTTTCCAGCACTGACTGGAAAGCTAATTTGAATTTCAAATGGCAGCGTTCAGTAATTGAGAAAGTAATTAGTATCTCAGTTTTTCTCCACTGTAAAGGCTTTAAAACGTTGGATTTATTATTGAGATTTTGTACTTAATGTTGGAGTGAACGGGAGGGTGGTAATTACCTTCTCACTAAAGTGGTGCTTTTATCTATGATTTAAACCGACAACCTTCTTTCAGCCAACTTAAACGTTCTTTTAGATGTATCCAAATTTATCATGCCATGCCATCGCATCTTGAAGTAATTTGAATAATTTATATTTTCCTTATACTTCCTTAGACCTAAATAAAAACAAAAGAGCTGTCATTTACAATTAAAGTCACTCAATAACCTTTATCCCAAAGAAATCATATTTTCGGTCAAGGTCTGGGAGAAACCTTTATTTTAACTATTTGTTTTGGTCTCTCCTTGACTCTTACACGTGGCTTTTTACTTTTAGAATGTGTTTCCATCATCTTGCTTTGGTTTCGCCAAAAAACATTTTTTTAAATGTAAAAATAAGCTAAGAACGTGGTTAAAAGTCCAAACATTGTTTTCAATGTGTTGGTCATTGTGTTCGACTTGCTGTGAACTCGCCAAGCTTTTCAAGGTTTTCTTGCTATAGTCTTGCTCTGATCTCGCCGTTACGCACAGTTACACGTGGTTTTTGATATAAAGAAAGGTTTTCCGTCATCTCGCTTTTGTCTCGTTATAGTCTTGCCAAAGTTTTATTTTTCAAAATAACATTTTTCAAATAAGCAGCACGGATCACGTCACTGGTTTGTGTGCTCTTGTTGACCCTACATACCAAATTCGTAGGCTGGACTGGGTTGAAGCATACAAATATAAAAAAATTTTGTTCGATTATGGAACTAATTAAATTTCACTTTTATGGAGAATAAATAATATTGAAAAATTTCAGAAGATTTTTTTGATTTTCAGAAGCTTTTTAATCCATCAAGATCGTAGCCATCCTCTAATAAAATTTGACAGTTTATGGCTTGACATATAGACAACAAACAATATTTTGACGCAAATCCAATATTTTGTTCTAAATGCCACCCAAAGATCCTTAACCCTAGAACCCTATCCCAGGGTGCTGTATCACCTAGTGCTCAGTTTGATTGATAATATTTTTCAAATGAGTGGCAGTAGAGGTGCGTTTTTTTCCATTCTCTTTTAAGTTTGTATCATATCTTATGATTTTCTGTTTAAATATTCATCAAAGTTTATAATAAAATTATAAAGAATATTAAGTGACTTGTATTTACAAAAATATCTCGATATAAAAACCACATTCAGAGAAAGAAGTCAGGTAAATAATTAAACTGGGCCCTATTAAATTTTCATAATCCCATACAAAGTTACAGACATTTCAGAAATTTACCAGATTTTAATAACCTTATAGTTATTAAGTCTTAAATTAGCCTGGTGGCCAATATTACCATATTCAAGTTGATTTTAGAAGATTAACTGTTATTTTAACACTGAATTCTGATAAACAAGAAATTCCGACAAGACTATAGGCCTAATTTCAACTGAGATCGGGTTTTTTTAACAATGCCAGTTATGAATTTCTATTTTACCCCAAATCAGGTTGAAGTAACATTTTATATGGTTATTTCTACAATGTTTACCTGTTGAATTTAACCTGGCCTCATCTTAAAGAAACGCTCTGCCGCAGTTAATTTCAACGTGACACCAGTGTTAAAGCACACACACACAGGCCTTTTAAGTAAAATTATTTGAATTTAACCTGGCCACCTGTTAAAGAAGCCCTCTACCAGTGTTGAAACAACTTACAAGCCATGGTTAAAGAATCACTCTGCCAGCTCATTTCAACGTGACAGCAGTGTTAATGCACAAACAAGGCTAGTTTCAGCTTATTGATATTTGGCACAAGTTTTTATGCAGCAAAGTGGCCCAGGTTATGCGTACTATCTTCATGTGTGAGAGGTTCCCAGTTACAAACTAAGTAAGTATCATAAAGTATTTTTAAAATAAAATAATATACATAGTAATAAATTTCTATACTTTTAGAATAATGCAAAATGAATTGGACGGTAAGCCGCGTTAGAGATGGGCGTTAGAGAGCATCGATCCAAGACATAGTAATTGCCGGATGCAGGATTGATTTAACATTGAATCATGTAAATTTAACTAGATCTTCATGTTAAATTTACAGGACGTTGAACATTTTATTCATTTTTTATTTTTTTAACTACATTTTCATGTAAAACTAACTAGATTCACGAGTAAAATTATCAAGAGTCTCAGGTAAAATATACAGTTTTACTTTTTTAAGGCAGTGTTAAATTTTCCTGAAACCAACCTTGATTTAACATGACATTAAAATCAGATATCGGGTTAAGCAGTTCACCTGATCTACCGAGTTGAAAATAACAACCTGAAAATCAGGAATAATAAACCAGAAATTGGTTTGTTATACTTTTTTCTCTGAGTGCAGGGTGGCATGTCACCTTTGGGTAGGAAAAGTTCCCTCCAAATAAGGGTAGGGTTCTAGGGTTGAATTAGTTTTCAAAAAATGAAGCAAAATTCGTGTTTTCTTAGGTATTTTTTATCCATCATCGTGGAAGTCATCCTCCAATGAAATTTGACAATTCATATGGCTTGTCAGATTAGGCACACAATAAAAATTATCTCTTAAGTCTCAATTGTTACCCTAAGCCTAAAATTTCCCTTTTCTGGGGAGAAACTTCGAGTTTCCAGAAGATTTTTTTTCATTTTCAGAGGCTTTATAATCCCTTAAGATCGCAGCCATCCTCCAATTAAACTTGACAGCTTATGGCTTGACAGATAGATACAAATCTATGTTTCCTTCCAAATGTCACCCAAAGACCTTAAATTAACCCTCAAAAATGAGACAAAGTTCGTGTTTTCTTGAGGTATTTTGTATCTATAGCCATCCTCCAATGCAATTTGACAGTTCAGTTTAATGGGCACCCTATTGTCAAAATATAGTAAAAATGGTTAAAAAAAACAACTTTTTTTGAACCATCCTCACTGATTTTTTTGTCATTCATGCATACATCAACCAAACTGAATTTTTATGAATTCCATCTAAAAACGTGAAAGAAAACGCACTTTTTTCATTTGCTTCAAGGGTTTTTGTTTATGCGGTGTGGTGCTTTGAAGGCACTGACAAATAAAAAAATAAATATAATTTCTACTAAAACCTAGGAAATCACAAAAATAATATAAAGCACCCTATTACACGACGAATTTTGAGCCATGACTTTTTTCGAAATTCAATAAGAGGGGAATGATAAAAAAAAACATCTGATATCACCTTCGCACACATTTTATTTAAAAAAATGTGTGCAATAGGATACTACTTACTAAAGAATACAAAAATAATTATTGTTAGCTAATATCAAAAAACATATCACAAAGCTATAGGAACTAATTTATTTAACTAAAAAGTATTTAAAAACTAATTCAAAAATACTCCGTCTAATGAAAGACACAAGCACAAAACAAAAATTGTCTCCAATAAGTTTTAATTTTTGAAAATTTTGATAAAAAAATCACAGTTGACAGAGAATCACTATATGGAGAGTGAGCCATATTAAGCTTCTTAAGGCTTAATTAATAAAACCTGTCCTGGGTGGATTTCAGAACTATTTTGAGTAGAATAAAGTTTCTAGACGACGCTGATGTATGATTATAACAATTATTTCACTTTTTCATGTCTTTAATAATGTGAACCGTGGCGTACATCTACGTATTTCCACTTGTTTGCTTACATTACCTTCAAATGCCAATTTAATATCTAAGATTATCCTTCGATCCAGGTTGTCAGATTTCCTTCTCCATGTTCATTCCAGCGAAAGGTATCTACTGGCCCGAGAATACAATATTACGGATAATCTCTAGATATATTCATGGCTTTGGATGAGCAGTGTCTACCACCTACTTAATCTTAAAAGTGCGTCAATTGAAAGTGCTCGCACGTGTTCACCCTCAGTTGTAATTATAACTATACATATTTCACTTCCACCCACCTTTAACATCAAGGTTAAATTATTAGCGCATCCTTTTTTCCATCCGGGGGTAGAGATTGAGATTTTATAAAATGTATTAATTTTTTTCTTTGCATAAAATAGATGCTACATGCTAGTATCATTTATCCCAATCAAACGCATCTGATGTCGTCTTGCACCAATTTGCCCTGAAAATTTATATGCAATGGGTTAAAATTAGTGCCTTAATGTGTTCACACTAGCGAACGACTACAACACAATCTATTCATTCTTCTCCTCCTGGTGTGTCGAAGTGATGTCAAAAAGTGGACCCCTTTCTCCCTTTCTAAAACTCTATGAGAATCTCAATAGATTCTTTGTATTTAACTCGCAACTACTGTCTACTGTAACATTAAACGGCGTTATATAAAAAAAGGGATAACAAAAAAAGGATTCATGCGAGTCCAATTGAACGTTACAAGCGCAATTCAACTTGGCCTCGTTATAAAGCCGTGTTGCAAAAATAATGGAAAACCTGGAAAGGAAAAGGGGTGGAAGCATATGCTGCCTACTCTTATTGGGAAAGGCGCTCATCCGATGACAATGTTAATGAATTTTTTTTTTATATTTCAGCAACAACTGTAATAGAATTCTTTTATTTCCTTAAGCAGGAGTGATGATTGAAAATGAAAACATCAGGGTTGATAGTGCACGGCACGATGAAAGATATCTTGCTGAGATAATATTGTTGGTGTAAATTATTATACTTTAGAAATGAGTTAATTTAATAGTTAAGGGCGGGAGAAAGAGAGAGATATGAAGTGAAAACTAAAGTTTTACAACGTGTTACCGATTTTTAGACTCTTTGATAGAACAACATGTACTTAATTAAGGCTTGTTTGGATAAAAATAAATCTTGATTGAAAAGAAGATTTTGTGAAGTGGTTAAGTCTTTTTTGGTTCAGAAGGTTACATTTTTTACATGCGATATAGGTACTGTTACCAACACCCGTGTAAACGTCCGTGAAAACAGCTCATGTAAACTTACTCCGGGTCCCGTGAATGCTGCGCTTATTTTTATGAAAAAACTTCATTTCATTTTCGATTTCATATGAGCAACACGAACACATTAAATTTCGAGAATTTCAATTACCAAGCATTATTCACGGCAGAAGAGTAAGTAAGAAAAAATAATTAAACTTTTTCATGTAAATATTAACGTTAATTCTTTTTAATAAAGTTTTTTAAAGTTTCTTGTGAATAAAACATTTTGTCCATCTTACGAAGATACTTGATCAGCTTGGAAAGCCATTTACGTTGCCAGAGTCGGCGACAGGTACTATAGGTACGGTGACCATATTTCTGGGAACAGAATCGTAGCTAGCTTACAGCCTTAAATGTAAACCAATTTAAGAGCCTGCGTATTGATACAATGTCTCTAAACGCAGAAAAGTTATTAATCGCCAATAATAAGGTTATTTTAGTTTGTAATCTAAACGTTTTATCTGTTTGTTACTTTATTAACTATTTGATACATTTTATGAATAAAGATTCATGCAATGGTTATTAAAGCCTTTAATTAAAGGCTTAGACACTGCGTTACTATGCAACCGTTAAACTTGTTTTAGCAAATGGAAATGCATACGGCTTTTACTATTTAAAATGATTGAAAAACACGAATCGAGAAAACTCATGTTTAACGCTGAGACTAGGATAAGTTCGAACTTTTATACTGTCGCTTGCTTTTAAATAATAAAATTTTAATGTGCATTATGCAAAGCTACACAAAAAACAACATTTCGTAATGCACACTAAGCCAATTTTTAAACTTGCTTTCGTTTTCAAAAGTGTATTTCGGTCAATAAATAAATGTTTTCATTAGGCTTCGGAATGCAACTATAATAGGCGTTTTCCTTTGGAGGTTGCGAAGTACTTGCAAGTACTTTGCCAGCTTTTTTCAATGGAACACATCAAACTGCTATCCCATATAAAATGTATCTACTCGCCATGAAACCATGTGCAGTTGATAGTACTAGATTAGGGTTTTCATCTACTCACAAGTACTTTGCCACCTCCAAAGGAAAACGGCTAATGATGTGAAAATAGTTGTGTTTTGCTATTGTAGTAGATCTATCTGCTTGAGTTGTTAAAGAGAAACATTAGTATAGGCAGATAAGGTAAATAATATCTGTTCGCGTACCCCCCAAAACTACGAAGCTCATATGTAAAAAAAAATCGTAGAAATTCGTAGTTTTGGGAAGTACAATAACATACATATTCTAGTATGTGTATTAATCATTGTTTTTATTTATTTATGTATAAAAGTAAATAAATAAAATAAAAAATGATCAACTAAAGGGGATGTCCCGGGTTTCTTAAAAAATAAACCGGGACAAGCTATCGAAATACGGGGCAGTCCGGGAAAACCGGGACTGATGGTCACCGCAACTATAGTCCGTCTGTCCGTATATCGACCTCCAACCTAAACTGCTGAAGCAATTTTTCTTGAAATTTTGAACATAAGGTTTTCTTGTAACTCTCCAGAGGGGAAATTGAATTTTTTTAGCACCAAAAATAACGGTACCTACTTGCCCTGCAACCGTAAATGAAAAGCTTATTTAACTCAAAAAAGGCTCTAAAGATTTTAATGAAAAAGAAAGTCAGTGTATTATAGTTGGTATGGTGTACTTTTTGATAAGAAAAACATTTTATTTTATTTATAATTGAAGTTGTGTGTGCTGTAAAAATGGAAAAGAAAAAAATGTTGTAATTTGTAGCAAAGTTTAAAACAAGATATTTATCTCTCGAAAAGATTTTGAAAATGCAATATATAAACAATATATTTATAAAACGTGCTTTTTCGATATTTCGTAAAATGTCCAACGAGCTGTTTTGCTAAATTTATAATTACTCCATCTAAAAAAACTAAACGAAAAAGCACGTTTTTTAAATGTTGAATCCTACCTTCCGTATCAAAACCATGCACTTAAACCTGTAAGCAAAACAAACAAAAAATTCAATGTTTTCGCCAGAGAATATCAATTACCAAGAAGCCAATCTTTCGTACGTTTCACCCTCCAAAACCCATTTGTTTACATTGTTGTATTTGTAATTTCACTTCGTGTCGATGAATAGATGTGAATTGCAACAACAATGTAACGCGGTGAGATTTATTTGTTTTGACAGCTCAGTTTTTTTTCTTTGAAAATTGGAAAAATAATTTGAGAATTTTACTTCGGCTGATAGCAAAAACATCGATGTGAAATTGTTTAATTAATTTAAAGTACACAAGCAATTGTAATTGTCAGTTAATATTCATCCACGATTATAATAAAATACAAAAAATCAATCCATAAAATGTCTTCAATCACACAGATTTCCAAATATCTTCAATGCATCTTGCATATTATACAGGGTGGCCCTTTCTTCATCCAGAATAATTTTAAAATTATTGTTGGATATATTCTAAGGAAAAAAATAGTTAAGAAAAATAAGAAATAAAAGAATAGTTTTTCTGCAACCTGACACCAGAACTTTAGTTTTTTTGTTTAATCTCCACTAAACTGTCAATTTACAATTTATAAGTATTAAAGTTGATGTCAGGTGGGTTTTATTATCTTCTTTCGGGATTCGGGTTTTGATCTGGATTTAACTTTAGTACAAAAAAGAAATAATTAGGAGTTTTCAAAATCGTTTTCGTAGCACGTGTTAAAAGTAAATCCAGCCCTCTTTTGCAGATAATAAAACAGCAATAGCTTTTTTTAATTTATTTTTTTAAACTTCATGACATCTAAGCATTTGGTTTTGAGTGTTTAATAGGAGTACTGAATATTTATTACTGAAATTTTACTTCATACTATAAAAGAAATGAAATAGTTTTAACAAATACATTAACTTTTTTTAAGTTTTAAGTTGTATAATTATTTTTTTTTTTTAAATGATTACGAAACAACTTAATTAGAAAAATTGATTCGAGAATGGTTTTAAGAAATTTTAGCATGACCTTCTAGCTGTTGTCTTATTTTTTAGTTATTTTTATTTTAAATATATTTGGTCGTAAAATTCAAAAAAGTTAATTAAACAAAAATAAAGAGCATAACATTGCAAGTTGCAAGTTAGTAGTGCCGTTGATTTTCAATTTTTTTTTTAAGAAAGTTACTACTCTTATCTAAAAGCGGATAAATAATCCCCCCTTCCCATACGATTTTTTTTTAATATCATTTCATAAATTATCCTGCATGAAATAGGGAACACCATGTATTTTGTTTTGTTTTGACATCTAATTGACAGACCGAGGTGAATAATTTTGACCACGGGACGTGTTCAACAAATAGAAACCCAACTAGGGCCAGGTTCACATTAGGTGTGTTTTTTTCCTCGTCTGAATGGACTTGGACGAAAAAAACGACGTCGGGGCTAAACAATGCTCCGTGGTTCAAAAAATTTTTAATCCATCAATTTCTGTAGATTAACTGGGTTTTAATGATGATTTAGGTTTCATGTAAGTTATAAAAGTCAATTACATGCTTGAACCACCCTCAGTTAAACCACAAAATCAGTGAGCTAAAAGTGCGGAGCTATGGATCAAAACAATAACCCTGTTCAATTAATACGAACACATATCGTTAAATAAATACATAGATAGACATAATAGATTAATTAATAAATATAAACCTAAAGCATTTTGGCTTACAGTAATGAGAAATAATAGAAATATGCTCGGGTGACAAACTGAATTAAAATTATAAAATGGCTAGTAGCTCCTAGCGTGACCATGTTTACTAGTATAATCAAAATAGAAATGAAGTAAAACAAACTAAAGGCTCTCCCAAGCCAACGCCAACAAGGAGTGACGATGAATTTTTGTTGTTGTTAAGTATTGTCTATGTTTTTGTCATATTTTGTACTATTGTGAATGATTCACTGCGAATCAATCGGTATTCGTGTTGGTTTTGGAGAGCCTTAATACTACGTTTTCGTTAGACCAAATGAGGAAATTTCGTTGAAAAATTTCAAATTTGATACGAAATTATCTCATTTTCCACACAAATTCAAATTTCGAAATGAGATAATTTCAACCAAACTTGCACACAATTTTCTAGGAAATTAAGTCAAAACCTAAGGAACACACCGAATTGGGCACATTTTGAATAGCTCTGAAAAGATTTTGAACGAAAATGTTAAAACTGAATTAAACATTAACAACAAAAAGTGATTTACAGGCAGGGTTGAAACTCAAAAAATGAAATGAGCTGTCAAAAGAAATACCAATTTACAGATGAAAACACTTTTTCTGTAATTTGCAAAATTACCTCATTTGGGCTCTTATGAAAACGGTTAAATATGCATTATATTAATATTATTATTATTAATAACCAATTGATCAAAAACTATAGGGCTCATTGTAGAGTTATTTAATCCAATATTCAGTAATTTTAACTAATTAATTAAAACTGGTTAGCTGATGCTCGACGATTATTAAAGCAAAACTATATTTGCCCACAAACAAGCAAATAAACAGACCATAATGCAATATCTGTAAGACCATCTCTTTAATCCCGGTTTTTCGTCACAAATTTCGACTCGACTCCGCTCCTCGAACGAGATCTAGTCAAATCAAGCTCATTTCGACTCAACCCAGGCTTACAAAAAATGACGCGAGCTTCAAGCAGGTTTAACAACACATGCAAGCGTAGTATATATGCCAAAATTCTAGTTTGTGAATATCTTTTTTCATTTCGCATAATTATTTAAAAAAAATTTTCTTACTCACCGTCAGTTATTTTCCGTCAAGAAAAGAGTACATTTTCTACATTTCTTTATATATTTTGGGAGTTGAAAAGAAAAAATAAACAGAAAAAACAAATTGCTTATCGAAAAGAAAGTAATTAAAGATATTTATTTTCCAGACAGGCGGGAATTAGTAAAAAGCGACTACAATTTACATTTAAAAATAAAACACAACTTATTCTCATAAGGTCCGGTGAGCACTTGATATATAATTTCTCCCTTTTTTATACTTTTTGAACAAGCCCATTGCAGCCCAAGTGAATTTCAAAATAACTGAAGATTTTCAAAAATAACCGACATATTCGTGGTGGGTTGATGCCAACTGTCTATGTGTGCGAATAAATCAGTGGTGGGTCGATCCCAACTGTCAATGTGTGCAAAAACCTAGTGGTGGACTTAACCCAACTGTCTATGTGTGCGTGTTTCAGTTTGTAGGCAAAGCCGGATGACAGCCAAGGATTGGCTTCTTGGTAATTGATATTCTCTGGTTTTCGCTTGGGCCTAGTAATACTTCAAGGTATGTATGGTATTGGTACTGTTAGTTTGAAGCAGAGCTCGGAAGTAAAAGTAATGATACAAAAATTAAATTTCAATTAACTTATATTGAAATATTCGAACACATTTTTGATTACTTTTAAATTTTATTGAAGAAATTCAATTACTAACTACATGTAATTGAAAAGTGTCAATTACTTGTAATTCAATTACACTAATACAAAGAAAAAAAGTAATCATCAAAAAATATGTAATGATTACTTTTTTAGTAATTATTACAAAAAAAGTTATAAATTAAATTATGGTTATGGACGGCAAAAGTGTTTTTTAATTAATACGAGTATAACCAGAATAAGCACCACTCAAGGAATCTGATGATCGAGGTGGCACTCCTGAAATATCTATAACTCCAGCCTATAAACTTGGTGGTAATGCACACACGTTGTTGTTGTTAATTCAAAAATTATTCTTAATTAATTTAACATTTTCGGTGATTTTGCACAAATAGTTCCCTGTATAGTGTTAAATCTCTGTATGTGTGGTGTTGTTTTAAACTAATTAACATGTTTTTTAATTTTTTGTCGTCTTTTAAATAATCTCCTTTTTGAAAATAGTTAAATTAATAACAGTAGATCTCCTTACTTTTTTGTCTATTTGTATTAATTTACTGGTTAGAATACCAGTTTATTTATTTTTTAATCATTATTATAATATATAAATAATAAGAACATGTAATGAATTATAATCCAAGTAATCATTTACCTAAAATGTAATTGACACAGTGCTTTCCTTAAATTACCTTCGAAAACCCATTACTATTTTCAATTACATGTAATTTGAAAGTAAAGTTTTCAATTACAATTACAAGTAATGGAAATGTATGTTTTTCAACTAATGTAAAATTGTAATTGAAAAAAGTACCAACGTGTACCAACAAATCGGGAAGTAGCTAAAAACCATATTCACAACACCTTAACATAATATTATATCAATGGGCTGACTCAAACGGAACGTTGACACAGTTGAAAAGCAATACAATGACAAAAAAGAGCTGACTAAAGCCATTGAGTAGACCATTAGTAGTAAGTACGATTTCACTGAAAACATTGGAAGCATTGTGTAATTCTCTTAAAGATAGATTTTTTTTTAAATAAATTTGAAAGTTGATGGCCTTAAAAAAAAGAGCCTTTTTTTCTTTATTTCTTGTAAGAGCTTCCAACCATATAAACCGGTAAAACTTAACTACTCAAAAAAATTACTCGGTCAATATTTATTCCTTAGATGTAATAAACTTTTTTTCTTGAAAAAAGTAGGGTTTTCTATGGAAGGTTTGTTAAGACTTATTTTGGCTTACAAATGTAAGCCCTCTTTTTAGGTGTGCGGTGTTCGATGCAAAAAAAAGAACTCCGACAAATCAAAAATGCTTGCATTAAGAATAATTCATTATCATCTCTTTCGATGTGCCAATACGGTAGGTTTTGCCATTTTTCTGCAATTAAAAATGAAGTGTTTATCGGAATTTTCTTATCTGAGTCTCGAGTGAGGTTACTAAGAAGCATGGTTTTGTTTGATATCTTCATTCGTCTTCTTTTTCTTGAATATCTTCATCTTCCACTCCTGCATTAATTTTCAAACTTTCGTAAGATCCGTGGCTTACTTTATGTATAGTTTCTTCGTCCTTTACTTTGCTAAGATGATGAATCTTCCTTCGGGATGAATAACCTCTAATTCACTTTCCACAGAATTACTTGCACTTCTCCTAAGGTTGAATACGAACTTTGAAATAACATTTTCTTGGGCCTATATTCATGTCGTAAATGATGGTTACATATATTCAAATTTGCAGCCACGAATTCCCTCTGAATATTTTTGTTACGAAAGTAGTTGGGGCTGTATCAAAGAAATTTGTTAATGAACTCTTTCCCGAGCTCTGTCCCTCGTTGGCCTAGTCTATAGTTAGAGTAGTTGCACTACTTCCCGGTTTTTATTTTTAAGTGCACGTGTGATCTGTCATCACTTACATGCAAAATCAGTTTAAAAAACAACTTACAGACCTGGACCTCAATATAAGTTATGCCGGAAAGTTTGCTAACACGTGAGCAAAGTCTTCGGGTACCTATCACCAACCAAATTTCTTGTAAAACCTTTTTTTCTTTAATTTTTTCAATTTGTGTTTTGCTGCTTTCCATTTCAATCTCAGCTACTTTTATTTCCTGAAACATCATCTACAGATGCACCAGGATCACCTTCATTTCATGCATTCTGGGATTCTGTTCTTGGCAGAGTTGACCTCAGACAATGCGTCTTCGTCTGATAATAAGGAAAGTGAAGAGTTGCTGGCAGTTAACAAGTAGGTAATTTGACCTAAAGTCATCAAGATACATAAAGACATCTTCTGATACACGATTAAAGGTTAACCACGATTTGATTGAACTTGTTAAATAATTTATTCTAAGTAATATTTTAACGGTTATTACTTCGTGGGTTTATTTAAAATCATAAAATCCATTTTCGATAAAATATAGATTTATTTCATTTTTCATATAAATCAAATTCTCTGAACTATCGAAAAATTGTTTACAATTCTCACAATGATTTTCGCAACGATAACTATCTTTTATGATTTCAGATCAAACGACCCTCACACAAGTCAAGAGTTAATCGGATTACAAAAAAGTTATGATAAAAGTATGAATCAAAGAACAACCCTTTTTTGGTTGCAATCAATTTAACAGAATTTGATATATGTATATGTAGTACTTTTGATTTGAATCTCACACCTACTAGTAGTTTGGTAATTTCCAAGAACGAATCATTTCAGCAGAAATGGGTTTTTGTGGTTTTTGATATTCTCATTAGCTGTTAAAGAAAATTACAAAGAACTCAAATAACAAATTGATTTTTTGTATAAACATAAAACAAGTGCAATACATACACAGAGGTTGCTTAAGACCTTATTACCAACGAGATATTTCTATGCAAACTCATTTTTCATTTTTCTTTATTTTTTCATCTTTGTGGTTAGAAACCATCAAGTAATTTCCGGTTGAAGACAACTGAGAAGCAACAAAAAATCTTAAATCTTGCGAAAGCTATTAAATTAATAAGGAGCTAGAGTTTTCAAAATATATTAATATACAAATATAAGACTGTACCGCAATTTTCCTTTGATTTTTTTTTTTGAATTCATGGAAAAAATAAATATAAAAAGATATGTGCATCGACAACATAGACTTAGGTTTTAGAGATTTATAAGGTAAATGGTTCCATATTACAATGATATTACGTGCGTTTTTTTTTGCACGCATCCCCGCTTTAAAAAAAATTATTTGCATTTAAAATAAAGGGTTTTTCAACAGGGATGCTACAAAAGTAGAGCGATAGGGACAGCAAACGACGCCATATTTCTTGCCCGCTCTTTTGACATTTCTCTTCAGTAAGGTTTGCTATTTCATGATGGAAAGATATACGAGCCAACAACGAGTCGAAATTATCAAAATTTACCACCGAAATTCAGAGTCAGTGGCCTCAACGTTAAGAGCGCTACGTCCAATTTATGGTCGTCATAATCGTCCTAGCACATCAGCAATTGAGCGTCTAATGGAAAAATTTGAATCCACAGACACAGTACAAAATGTTCCCGTGCCAGTAAGACAAAGAAGTGCCCGTAGTGTCGAGTTGCTGAAAGCCCAAATGTGTCTCTCACACGTCGTTCTCAAGCGTTGGACATCTCTGTGACGTCGTTGTGGCGAATTTTGCGAAAAGATCTTGGCCTACATCCTTACAAGATAAAACTGACGCAAGAACTGAAGCCACTTGACAACCAGAAGCGTCGTATGTTCGTGAATTGGGCTGAGCAACAACTTGAAAATGATTCGGATTTTCATCGAAAATTAATGAATGGGGATCGCTACCGTTCAATGATAACCTAATATTTTTGGCCCTAATTGACATGTGGTTTCAACAAGACGGCGCCACAGGCCACACAGCGAATGTAACAATATCGAACGAGAAATTGCAGCAGTATCGGCCGATTTATGCTTGAAAATCATCGAAAATTGGATTCAGCGTCTGGACTTCTGCAAGCGTGCCCGTGGTGGCCATGCAAAAGAAATCGAGTTTCATACATAATGGCATCAAACGTACATTCACAATAATAAAGAACTTCATTTATATCCAAAACCGTTTTTGTTTAATTTAAAAAAAACATTTGTAGCGCTCTTATTGAACAACCTGATATTAGTCTACTAATCACAAACTTATCATTCCAGAAATAAAAAAAATTAAATACTTTTACATAAAACAAAATTTCTTTTTTATTAGAAAACTACTTTTTTGCTATAAACTATCAGTTTTTTCTAACCAAAAAGAACTTCAGAATAAACAAAAACATGAAATTCAGTATTAACACACATTTTCTGTTTTGAAAATTGATAAAAAAATGTATTTAATACAAAATAAACACACAGATAGAAAAATTAATTACACTAAAAGTAAACAACAGCCATTTTGTTTTTTGTTGTTGTTCTCAACTCAGAACACAAAATTGACAATTTCTGCCCAAAGAAATTTCTTGGACAGAATTTGGCAAAAATTGTCAGAAAGGGGAAATTTTTTACTCTCTCATACACGACTTAATAAGTCTGTTCGTGTACTCCACAAAACTACCAAATTCTACCCAAATCTACCAAATTTAGTAAAAATGCTTTTCTTTTCTTATCTGCTCGTTTTTTTTTTAAATAAACTTACTGATCAATTTTTAAAACACAAAATATTACTTAATAATGAATTTCGTGTTTTTGTTTGTTGTCAGAAAAAACTGATGTTTTGTAACAAAAAAACTATTTTTTTTAATAATACAGAAATTTTGTTGTAAGTGCATTTAATTTTTTTATTTCTGGAATGCCAAGTTTGTGATTAATATACACGAAATACCAATTTTTTAAAAAATATAAAGCTAAAATTGAAATTCAAACGCTGGGGCTTGGTTTTTTTTTATTTTTTATGAGGTTTTTTGTTTACTTTTTGCTGACGTTCAAAAAGTGGTAGAAATTTTGGTTCTGTACGTTCGTATACTTTTGCAAAATTTTACTTCTCTCTGAGGGAATTGAATTTTCCACTCCTCAAATTTTACCCAGAAAGTACACGAACAAGCCTATTTTACAGTTTTGTTTCAAAAATTGACTAAAAAAAAAATTGGCCAATGTCACTATTTGTCACCAATTTTTGGTCAAACTCTATTCCAGACTAAACAAATTGAGTTTTTTTGAAAAAGAAGAGAGTGCTAGCCGGAGATATAAGCCTTTCCCCTTTCTGGGGAAAATTATGCCTGAGAAATTTCCGTGGGCAAACATTCTTCGGTCTGTTAACGTAGGTCATATGTAAGACCACACATACAAAAAAAAATCTTGCCAAAAGATGCCACAAAACCGTTCCACACTTTTTCGACAATTTGCTTCTCTCATTTCATCAAAATTTGGCAGAGCGGTCAATGCTTTTGGTTTGAAACGTAAATATGGGGCCTAAAACTATTAAGCAAATACATATACAAATTTTGCAATTTTGGGTTCCACTTGTTTCTTCTTGAAGTGTCTTTAAAATGAGCTGAGAATAGCGAATGAATTGCAAATGGATTGTGGATTGCGAATAAAGTGTCTTTCATATGAGCTTCGAATTGTGAATGATCGCGAATTTTGACTTTTTTCTTTTACATGAGTGGTCTCCAACAGACGCGAATTGTCATACAAAACCAGTACGATGGGTGCTAAAATAATTTGAGGTTAAATTCGAGTGAATTTTTTTATTCGCAGATTTGTGGAATGCGTCCTAATATTGTGGATTGCGAAAATTTGACAATTTAAACAAATTTTGTTTTAATTTTTCTTTCAAAAATTGAAGATAGGATCGTTTATTCAAGCTACGAATTTCTACGAATTCAGCCCAAAGTTCTGTCAAAGCTCATAAAAAAAATCGTAGAAATTCGTAGTTATGGGAAGTACATGAATAGAACTATTTTAAGCTATAAAATCCAACAAAAACAATTAGTCTGCGTCCAATAGTAGTTTGAACGTTATGACGCAGTAGAGGCAGGTACACTTTATTATTTTTGTCCCTAAGAACCATTATTAAAAAAAATTGGGAAATTTTCAAGAAATGCTAAATTGCTAAAATGTAGTTCCAAAATTCATTTAATGTTACCTATACCTAAACTACTATTTCATTTAATCGTGAAACAGTTAATTATTAACTTCTCGATGGGTAGCTAGAGACGGTAAGTTTAAATATCAAAGCGGACTTATACTCGCGATAGTAAAAATAATTTGTATATTACGCCAAAGAAGTATGACTCCTCCCACGCGTACGTGAATTACACACGCTGTTTTTTATAATTTTGCCATTTTTGAAGGAATTGTATGCTCTTGAAAAATTTGGATCAATATCAATTTAAGTGTAAAAATAACTGGAAAAGAATTAATAATATATATGTAGGTATACATACATTACTGATCCAGTTTAAAAGTTGAAAAAAAAAAAAACATAACAGACGCGTGTTTTAAAAAAAATTACCTACTCACTCTTTGACTGTACGTCCGCACCTTTGTCGCAAGTCAATTGAAACGAACAATATTCAATGAACTAGATAATTAAATAAGAATTCCATTGTTACAAGTAATGATACCAAAATACCACCCAAGTAAAATAAAAATTATGTTTTTTCTTGGCTTCATGAAATTTAATCGCTGACTTGTGGGGAGAAATTTAATGTCATTCAGGACCACATTTTTCCTCTCCTGTCCGTATGATCGACAATTTATCATATATTATCTGCGATGGCTTACAAACTTAATGTTACTTTATACTACCATCCACACATCGCATTAAAGATAGTTTATCTTCGTCTCTTATTCTTAGAGTTCCACAGTCTTATAAAGTGGTTGGCAGACCAGGTATACACTTTGTGGTTTGAAACAAATTATTTCCATTCAACATGATAACAGAGAGAAGTTCTAGAATTACTTTATT
The DNA here is from genome assembly GCA_946251815.1 of Dasysyrphus albostriatus. Taxonomy (NCBI): domain Eukaryota; kingdom Metazoa; phylum Arthropoda; class Insecta; order Diptera; family Syrphidae; genus Dasysyrphus; species Dasysyrphus albostriatus. Next base: position 65,670,716 of record OX276336.1, on the reverse strand, counting down.
ATCGTTTTTTTTTTTTATTCAAAAGACAATTTAAAAGAGTTCATTATAGTGTTCATGAGATAATTTCAAGGTGCTGGATAATAAGTTTACTATTGTCCGGGATGACTTCGTGTGGTTTCATGCATCATTGCTTTAATTGAAGAAAGTATTTGGTTGACAATGAATGGAAGTACGCCTTACTGATAATATGGTGCATAAGTTCTCATTAATTAACATATACAAAAGCCTACTTTTTCGAACTTCGTTAGATACGTTATGTAGGTAGGTAAATATATTTGGTTAATATAGCCTTAACAGCAGATAGAAATGAATAAGAAAAAAGTCCAAAAGTCATCATTCACAATAGAACCAAATATGACAAATACACAATGCTAAACAACAACAAAAATTCGTCGTCACTCCGCATTCGTGTTGGTTTGGGAGAGCCTTTATAATTAATTATATTGTCACGATAGTTATCAAAGTAAGCCAATAGCCAAAACCGTAAGAACAGAATTGAAAAATTAGTGGACTGAATTTGGTATAACTTTCTTTTCAGAAAAATAAAAGTGCAGTAGACTCGATTAAAAAACAGTTGATTTGTTTTACGAAAAAAGTGCATTAGATCTCTTGAAATCATGGCAAGGTGGCAACGACGTTAATACACAAAAATTACGTTTCTTACAAAAAGTGGTACAGTTCATGATTGAATGAGTTGTTAACTTTTTTCAAATTTCCCTAACTCTTACAGGTTTTATACATTTTTTGGAAAAAAAATACCAAACAATTATCGGAAGGTTTTGTTGTTGGTGTTCGTGTTCGAATGTTGTGGAGTAATATTATTTTAAAATGTTTTCTCTATCCTTAACTAGAAAAGAAAGAGATACCTACCTGAATATGTTTTTTTTTTAGTTTTTTCTTTTTTTCTTCCCTACAGACAGATTGAAATAAAATTGAGGCGAGAGAATGAACTGCATGTGTTCTGTTTTTGTTTGTTTTTTTTAGATTTTTTCTTGGTTGAATTGGCTATGAATTTTAGAAAAGTTCTGTGAAAGTTCTTAAAAGAAAAAAAGGAGAACATTGGAAGAAGTTTCCAGTTTTTGGGAAGTAAACGAACAGGCTAGTCTCTGATTTAGATGACATAAAATTTTCTGCTTGCTTAGAAGTTTACAGTTCCAGTGTGCAAAAAAAATACATGTAAATATTATCCCATGTTAAAAATAATTCTTTAGAACACATTTTTCTATTTAGTAAAACAGCATACAGAGAAGAGACAGAGAGAGTTTTTTTATTCAGAGTATTCAGATGGAAAAGGAAATAAAAATGACATGCAATAAACTAACAACTAATATCGAGGCTATAAAATAAATTAGTTTTTCTTATTTTGCTGCTGAAATGAGATAGAAATTCAAATTCAAAAAATAACGCCTTTCAATTTCAACACTAAATATTCAATTCACCACTCAAACTACCATTTTTATTGCAGTTCCGTCAAAGTACAGTTATGAATTGGCAGATGTCGCTGTAAGAATGTGCATAAAATAAAAAATATATTCACCGCACAGTTTGAGATGCTCTAGAGAACCGGCTGATTTTGACGGCATCCTCAAAAGGTAAACTGTCAAACAAATTTGTTTTGTTTTTTTTTTACTTCTTTTGGCTACATAGAAATTTAACTAAAATCTAATAAGCTTGATTAATTAACTTTACTTCTTAATCACCCAACCTAAACGCACAAACAATGACACGAGTTCCAAATTCAAATAATGTAAGTATTCTATTGTATCGATATCTACTTGCTAATCCAATAAAGTTGTGTTCTCATTTAAATTTGAATTCATTGTCAGGGTATGAAAATTAAAACTAGTTTTTTATTTTAAAGGAAAGACTACGAACTATGGAAGAGCTACCAACCGGTGGAAGTCAGCCATCGTTATGTGTAGCGTATTTATTACTGAGTGGAACTTCTGGCTGGGCACTGAAACAAGCCTCATCATCCTCCTCCTCCTATGCACTGGGAGCTTTCTCATTTCTGTTAGGCCACAGTCTGGTGGGCTTCTTGCACACAACTCATCCAGATCCAGGAACCATACTAAAGAAAATATTTAAACAAACAACCCTGCTAGCCGAGGTAGCACCTTTAGCCTTACTAAACGCCGAGTTTTATCTTCTGACCGGATTTGCCAAAGAATATGCATACGCACACTTAGCTACGGCTATTTTACCATTAGCAGCACAAATTATGATGGAACAACATACTCGGTCTATTGTTGATGTCGCAATCCTCGGAAACCTAGGATCAATGGTGTATTTGCAAGTAATTAAGGAAACTGGTGTATGGACTGGAGGATTGATTGCTTTGACGGCCTTGAATCATTTTCTATTCAAGCGATTATCTCAACGGTATGAGGTACCAAAAGTGGAGATAGTAACTATTGGACTGAGTTTCTTTACTGTTTTTGCAGTAAATTGCTTAAAAGATCTAAAGGCTTAAATTTGCTCAAATATTGTAACAAATTTACTGATTTAAAAAATTTTGGAAAAAAAACTGTTTTATAAAATTTATTAAGTATATTTCTATCAAATTAAATGAAAAATGTTAATTATGATTTATAGATTGTATGTATTATTGGAATTCAAAGAATCTTTTCTATGTGTTTTTAACTGGAATATAAATATATGTATACACTTGTTGTTGTAAATTTGCTTGTTTTATAGTGTTTTGCTATGTTGATGGTGTATTTGGTATTTTGGAGAAGCTTTTGAATAAATATTTTATGTAATATGTAAATAATTCCAATCATTTACTTATGTAAAACAAAAAGGTATGCGTTGATGGCGGCATTAAAAAAACATAGGTTACTGTTGTCCAAAACAAACTGTTAACATAGCCGCCTGAACATACCCTGAGTATGTACACAAGGTACGGTTAAGCTCATTACACAGCACCTATGGAATAAATTTAGTATAATTATTGCTCTGAAAATTTACACACTTCATTGGGATCGTGGCGTCTCTCAATTAACCGCAATCCTCCGCAGTTACTTGAACCCGTAGATCTTTTCTACTATCAAGGTATCCCTATGGTCACCTCCATGTTCGCTTTTAAGAATTGGAAAATAAGAAATCACCATTAAGACATCCGCCAAATTATAAATAAAATGCCAGAACGCATAATAAATGCCAATAAGTTGTGCGATACAGGTTTTATCGTGTATGGGCCTCGTCCACCTCTGAAAATCTCGTATGTCTTAATCTACTTAGAACTAGAATATTTGTATACAAATCTTGATGAAAGTACTTAAACCATTGAAGTAAAAATTCGAAAAAAAAATGTCTACGGGTTGCCGTCAATTAACTCTATCGAGGTATCCGTTAAAAAGAAATTCTTGAAAAAAGTAACAAATTCTATCGATAGATAAGCCTGGACGTATCCGTTTAAGAACAAAATTAATGAAGAATAAATAGAATAGAATCACAGATACTTAAATATCTCATCCAGGGGCCCTATTACTTAAAACGATTATCGTTAAAATTCTATCGTTATTATGCAAAACGAGAATCGTTTTTATTTAACGATACTCGTTTTTCCTTACGACTGACATTTTGCAGTATTACAGCTTTCGTTTTCTATTTATAATTGTCTGCGGTCTGCCGGTGACTATCATGTACTTCAGTGTCGTTAACTTGCCGTTCGTTTCGTAATACGTAATAGGCCAGATAAAAATGACCATTTTTTCTTCTTCCTCAAAAATCGACTTCTAGAAGACGTTTCGTAGTAAATCTTTTTTAACATCTAGTCTATAGCTCAAACAATATTTGATAGTAGATCTACGTCCCACGATAAAAAAGTAGTCATTTTTATTTGCTGCTCTGCATGCGATATTTATGGAATTATAGTATGTGTGAAAGAATAGACAGTAGAAAATGGGTCATTTTGGTCTTTGTTTCATTTTTGTGAAAACCTTTCTGATGTTCAAATATTTTTAATTCTTTTGTAGAGAAAAGAATAGTATTTATCAAATTGTTAAATATTAATATTCGATACTTGAAAAAACCAACTGAATGTTTTGGTCATTGGGAATGATGAACGCTTTTTTCAGGTATTCTGTTAGAAACATTATGTGAGCATGAGGGGCTTATATTGATTTAAAATATTTGTGGACATTTTTGCATTCTCTCAAGCAGTAAACTGGAGACGAAAATTTGCAAACAGTAGATTGTTAGGCATTTGTGGAGTAGGGCTGGCCATCAAACCAAACGATACTTTTGTAAAAATTGTTAAAATCGAAAAATGTTAGTATCGTCTCGGTATCGTATAACTCAGTTTCACTTGGTCTCGTATAACCAAGCCTCGTCTCGGTTCGGTTTCCGATACCGAGACTTTTCTGGTATCGTAGCCAGCCTTATTTGTGGGTCTTAGTCGATATTTTCAAAAAACTAGACTCATTTAATAAGCAACTTCAAGTAAAACATATAGAACTCTTCCGCAAGAAAAAACTAAGATATTTGGCTTCGTTACCCTTATTGATATGTATATTAGACACATTTCAAACACAAATTTTGACACCTTTCAATGTTTCCGAAAACGGGAAATGACTGATACTATTATAGAATCACATCTGGAAAATGTATCGCTGGATTTTAAAACGTAATTTTCTGGTTGCGGTAATTTCTTCCTAATTTTTAATAGGCGCGTCTCACCAAATAAAATCTCTGAGCGCTCAGAGATTTTTTAAGTGGGACAAAAAATCTCACCTGAGCACTGAGATTTTTTGCGGAGATTACTGAGACGAAAATTTTTTGGATTCATTTCTCAATAGGCGCGTCTTACCAACTAAAATCTCACTGAGCGCTCAATGTCAAGTTGACGGAGGCGGAATTCTTTGGTGGGACAAGATTCTCCGTTGAATTGTATAAAAACATGTGTTAAAATTTTCGTACTGAAATTCTGGAAACAAATTTCAACTTTGCTTAAAATATTTAAATTTAAAAGCACAAAACTTTATCAAATGAATGAAAAATAAAAGCAAATTCAATTTATTTTCATTTTTATTAACATTCCACCTTTATTTTGAATTTTAAATCGACTTTAGTATTTGCACATCAGCGAGAAATTACAATTTGCCTGTCAAATGAACAGCTGTTTAAGCAGAGAAAGAACATTGAGAAATGAATCCAAAAAATTTTCGTCTCAGTAATCTCCGCAAAAAATCTCAGTGCTCAGGTGAGATTTTTTGTCCCACTTAAAAAATCTCTGAGCGCTCAGAGATTTTATTTGGTGAGACGCGCCTAATGTTCTTTCTCTGCTTAAACAGCTGTTCATTTGACAGGCAAATTGTAATTTCTCGCTGATGTGCAAATACTAAAGTCGATTTAAAATTCAAAATAAAGGTGGAATGTTAATAAAAATGAAAATAAATTGAATTTGCTTTTATTTTTCATTCATTTGATAAAGTTTTGTGCTTTTAAATTTAAATATTTTAAGCAAAGTTGAAATTTGTTTCCAGAATTTCAGTACGAAAATTTTAACACATGTTTTTATACAATTCAACGGAGAATCTTGTCCCACCAAAGCATTCCGCCTCCATCGACTTGACATTGAGCGCTCAGTGAGATTTTAGTTGGTAAGACGCGCCTAATGATTCAAGTTTTTTAGTGCACATGTCAAAATTTTTTAATATTAAACATTTTGGGGGATATAAAAACTTTGGAAATGTCTTGGTGGGGCATAGCGCAAAAAAGGTTGGGAAACACTGATGTAGACCAATGCGAATTACAAGAAAATTGATTGTTCATAATTTATTGTATATAATTGATTTTTTTTAAATAAATTGAATTTAAAAATACCAAATTATAATTTGATAATTGAAAACATAATAAAGGTGAAAGTTTCAGATTCAAGTTAGGTTACGAATTGTTTTTCTCAACATGGATTCCAAACAATCTTGATCCGACTTCCTCTATGGGATCCTTCAGGATGATAATCTTCAACGTGGGTAAAACTCATTGGCTGTAGCCGATTCCTTCTTTTTGAACTATTTTTTTAAAAAATACACAACTATTCCACTAATAACAATTGTTAATAATTATTTATAACTAGTTTTACCTGGAATTTTGAAGAAGATTCTATAAAGGTTAATATAATTCCGCAACTATTCCTTGTCGGACAACTTAGTTGTTTTTTTAATCATTTCAGAACATTTGGAATTTATTCTTTTCTTCATATGAAGAGTATAATACAAATAATAAAATTGCTTATATAAAATGTACTGCCAAATGAAAATGACAATAAGACTGTTTATTTTGAAAAAAAAAACTTGCCCATGTTTAGGGTCAATATTTGGATAAAAACTTCTAAGAAATTAACTTAAACGAATTATACCTGTCGATGAGGTGTGGAGTTAAAAGGAGATCTACATTGAATACCTTTGCAACGATATTTTTTATTGAAATAGGCACGAAAAATCCATTTCCTGAAAATTTTGCTAAATAAAGCATCCTCAATTGCATTCAGCGTACAATTTTTGTCCTTTTTACCTTATCTATTTCTTATCCGGAGTAAATACAAAATATACAACAAATTATTTCAAAATGCATTTTGTTTTATTAATTGATGCAAAATTGTATCCAAGCGGCTATTAGCTCACTTCAAATTTGTTTTTAAACTGTCGTCATTATTATTGTTAAATATACATAATTGAATCTTTGAATTCGCTACATAAAAATCTGTTGATTTTTTATTATATTATAAATGTGTATTTTTTTCTATGTATAATGATTAAATTTGGCGGGAATACTTTCGTAGTTTATTGTAATTTTAAATTTATTATCTGCATAAAACAGACTCATTATCGTCCTAACCGTTTTTTATACTATTGCTTAAAGTACTTGTGATTTCGCTAACTTAAATTTCTTATTTATAGCACATTCTTAATTTCTTTTAAACCTATTTGTACAATAATTTTAAATTTATATTAATAAATCAATTTATAAAAATTAACTTTATGGCATTTTTTGTTTGTATTTTAAAAAATAAATTCCAAACACAAATAATTTCGCCGGAAGTGATGTTAAAAAATCTGCAAGAAAAAACCAAGAATATGCACAAAAGTGTTCATAAATCGAAACAAAATTCATTAAGTCTATTGAGATCTAGGAAAGCCAACTGTTTTGATGCTATGTATATGTATGTATCGGTAGTATTTTTTATGTTGATAAAAACGAAATGAGAATAAGTCTTGTATGTTAGAAGTATGTATTTTGTTTGCACAAGGCGAAACTTAACTTCGTTTTGTTTAATTTTAATTTTAATGGTTTGTGTGTTATAATTTATATATTAATTATTCTAGAAACTATAATAATTCTTTGACAACGTATTAAGTTTAATGACCATATTTGTGTTAAAAGTGCAATTTTAAACGTTAAAAGGGCACTAAAACATTCTAACATTAAAATTTTTCTTCAAGTACATTGTACAATGAAGTGTGTCGTTTAATTATTATTTTTTTTATTATGTATGTATATTTGCGACAAATTATAAATAAAAAATAGACAACAGGATATAAAAACAAAAAGAGAACAAAATAAACAGTTCAGAAAATATATCAGTCGCAAATAAGTAAGTTGTGTTTTTTTTTTTGGAATGGCAAACATTTTTGCAACGTCTATTTTGCTTCACATTGGTAAACAATTAATTTTCTTTGTCTTCTAGCTTCATGCTTGTGTCAGGATCTTCCAAGATTTTTTCCGTGCTCAAAAGTGGAGTTTTAGCCACTTCGTGGAATATCTTATGCGAGTATTTACTTCTTATTGTTTTAATTGTTCCCTTAGGTTTCCTGTGTAGTCCAGCATTTAAAACTGGTATAATATGTTCGAAGTCTTCTAGCGTGTAACCTAAAAGAAAGAAATATTTAAGTTTTTTAAACTATAGTGCGTGTGTTTGATAATAATAAATATTGTAAACGTATTAACAACAGTGTCCTTCTTTACCTTCCATTTACCAATTTACATATTTGAAAACTTCTATCAAGAAATTCACTGTGGCAAAACTCAAAATAATGGCTCAAGAAAGATATACATACCGTGAAAGATCGCAGGTTAAGCTTACCCCCCACCCTTTCTACAATTATGTGAATGACTAAAACCGCCAAAAGTCTGTGCTGTTCACCAAATTTAACAGCATTTTTAGAGCAAATTGAATAATATCACGTGCTCTGTGTTCACATGTAGTTTGCTTGCAAGTTAAAGAAAAAAATTAATCAAACTACATATATGATCATTATGTCGGCACACAACAATTCGAATCTCATTGAACTGTCTGTTATCGCAGGTCACATAAGCTTTTATTTTCTACTTAAACAATAAAGTTTCGTATTAGCGAATGGGCCTAAGTCAGTGGGTTTGACTTATGGCCTTTTAACACGGAAAAGAGGGTTTAAGAAAACAGATTTGCCTTTATTGCTCTGCATAAATCTGGAAAGAGTTCTGGCTAAATTTTTGATATGTTAGAATTATTTGGGATCTCAAGGATGTTTGTGTATCGAATTATTGGTCGATTTCCTTAATCGTCAGAGGTAGATGAAAGACCAAAAAGTCATCGTCTAGGCGTTGTCGGCATGAGTACAGCAATAAAAGTAGTGCTTGAAAGAATACGACGAAAACCCTATCCGAACCTGGAGTTATGTCTAGGGCATTGGATATATCCACCAAATCCATTTCAAGACTGACTCGGGTTGACCTCCATATAAAAGCTTATCGACGATCAACGGTTCATGTCTAAAACTTAACTGTAGACTGAAAAAATAAGACCTGAAAGCATAAAAACAGTTGTTTCAAGAGTTCATACAGCTTCAGAAATGGTTGAGTGGCAATTCTAAAACCAAGGAATCACATCACTTAATTTTTGTGAAAAAGGCTGCAAAAGTCTAAAAAGTTGTTATGAAAGGTACTCTTTTAAATCGGGGAAACGTGAATTTTTCAACAGAACTCTATCCCTGCAAATAAAGCAGTAACCAACCTGTAGTGACTAAAATCAAAAAGCCAGGTTTTGTAGCAGCAGAAATTGGTCCTCAGGATTCCCAGATACGAATTTTTTGGATTACTGCTTGTGGTGAGAACAAGAGAGCATGGTATGTAAGGCTCTGTACTATAGACAAATACCTCCTCATCCAAGAAATCCAACATAACAGACTCTTCTCAAGAATTTGGATAGCCTCAAAAAAGCATTAAAATTAAAATTTTGCTGAGGATTCCTGTTTACGAGACTGAAATTTTTGGGGACTTTGAGATCTCATTTTCCTGACCATGCCTTATAACTTAGCTTCCTCCGTCAGGTATAAAAGTTAAATTTAAAAAATTAAACTTAGTGGGTTGTTTTAATTAAATCAATTATGAAAATTCATTAAAACAATATTAAAGTGCAGCCTTTAGAAAAAACTTATTTGTGCACTTGACATTGAATATGATAACAAGTTGTGAGCGGGAGAACATGTCATTACCAAGAAACTTTTTTGTATACCCTTTCAATATTGCACAGGTTCTGACAAATAATAATAAGCATAAGCATTTTCTGAAACGATCTTTCATTGCGATTGAGGAGTCTGCAACGAGCTTTTATATAAGGGAGATCATATCTCGGGGGGTTAGAGTTTTCAAAATAATTTGGGACTTCGGAGAACAGTAGATTGCAGTACTCATCATAAAATTGGGATTGTTTGGCGTTTGTGAGAAATCAACTGTTATTCCTTGATCTTCAAGAGTAGAATACCATGTAATCTATGCCATTCAAACAAGTTAATGTGGAAAGAAAAACAGGGTGTACACTATTTTTCGAAATAAATTTCCCTGATATTCCCTGGCCAATTTCCAGCAACTATGCTATTATTGCTCTGAAAATTTGCACACTTCATTGGGATTCGGGTGTCTGATTAAAATTATAAAGTCTTATTTTGTAGAACACCTGATATCTATGCTATGGCAAGACGCCACTGGGTAATAACACATACTAAACTAAAAATCGTGGCGTCTCTCAATTAACCCCAATCCTCCGCAGTTACTTGAACCCGTAGATCTTTTCTACTATCAAGGTATCCCTATGGTCACCTCCATATTCGCTTTAAGAATTGGAAAATAATAAATTACCATTAAGACATCCGCAAAATTATAAATAAAATGCCAGAACGCATAAAAAATGGCAATAAGTTGTGCGATTCAGGTTTTATCGTGTATGGGCCTCGTGCACCTCTGAAAATCTTGTATGTCTTAATCTACTTAGAACTAGAATCTTTGTATACAAATCTTGATGAAAGTACTTAAACCATTGAAGTAAAAATTCGAAAAAAAAATTTCTACGAGTTGCCGTCATACCTCTATCGAGGTATCCGTTAAAAAGAAATTCTTGAAAAAAGTAACAAATTCGATCGATAGATAACCCTTGACGTATCCGTTTAAGAACAAAATTAATGAAGCATAAATAGAATAGAATCACAGATGCTTAGATATCTCATCCAGGGGCCCTATTACGTAAAACGATTATCGTTAACGTTCTATCGTTATCGTTTAAATGCGATTATGCAAAACGAGAATCGTTTTTATTTAACGATACTCGTTTTTCCTTACGACTGACATTTTGCAGTCTTACAGCTTTCGTTTTCTATTTATAATTGTCTGCCGGTGATTTGTATGTCTGTTTTTCTTTTTGTTTCGATTAGCAACATCTTTCTACCGCCTTTCTCGTTTTACCTAATCGATCTGCGTCGTGACTATCGTGTACTTCAGTGTCGTTAACTTGCCGTTCGTTTCGTAATAGGCCAGATAAAAATGACCATTTTTTCTTCTTCCTCAAAAATCAACTTCTAGAAGACGTTTCGTAGTAAATCTTTTTTAACATCTAGTCTATAGCTCAAACAATATTTGATAGTAGATCTACGTCCCACGATAAAAAAGTAGTCATTTTTATTTGCTGCTCTGCAAGCGATATTTATGGAATTATAGTATGTGTGAAAGAATAGACAGTAGAAAATGGGTCATTTTGGTCTTTGTTTCATTTTTGTGAAAACCTTTCTGATGTTCAAATATTTTTAATTCTTCTGTAGAGAATAGTATTTAGGTTTTAGAAGCTTGAATACAAGGACAAGGAAAAAACTGAAATAGACTACTTTTAAGAGATTATAATTTGAAATCTTATTAAAATAATTACAAGTATTAAAGGATAGAATCAAAATGAAAAAAAGCAAAACAAAGACCCTATTTGCGATTTTTACTTATCAAATTGTTAAATATTAATATTCGATACTTGAAAAAACCAACTGAACAATGTTTTGGTCATTGGGAATGATGAACGCTTTTTTCAGGTATTCTGTTAGAAACATTATGTGAGCATGAGGGGCTTATATTGATTTAAAATATTTGTGGACATTTTTGGATTCTCTCAAGCAGTAAACTGGAGAAGAAAATTTGCAAACGGTCGATTGTAAGGCATTTGTGGAGTAGGGCTGGCCATCAAACCAAACGATACTTTTGTAAGAATTGTTAAAATCGAAAAATGTTAGTATCGTCTCGGTATCATATAACTCAGTTTCACTTGGTCTCGTATAACCAAGCCTCGTCTCGGTTCGGTTTCCGATACCGATACCAAAAGATACTGAGACTTTTCTGGTATCGTAGCCAGCCTTATTTGTGGGTCTTAGTCGATATTTTCAAAAAACTAGACTCATTTGATAAGCAACTTCAAGTAAAACATATAGAACTCTTCCGCAAGCAAAAACTAAGATATTTGGCTTCGTTACCCTTATTGATATTTTAGACACATTTCAAACACAAATTTCGACACCTTTCAATGTTTTCGAAAACGGGAAATGACTGATACTATTATAGAATCACATCTGGAAAATTTATCGCTGGATTTTAAAACGTAATTTTCTGGTTGCGGTAATTTCTTCCTAATTTTTAATGATTCAAGTTTTTTAGTGCACATGTCAAAATTTTTTAATATTAAACATTTTGGGGGATATAAAAACTTTGGAAATGTCTTGGTGGGGCATAGCGCAAAAAAGGTTGGGAAACACTGATGTAGACCAATGCGAATTACAAGAAAATTGATTGTTCATAATTTATTGTATATAATTGATTTTTTTTAAATAAATTGAATTTAAAAATACCAAATTATAATTTGATAATTGAAAACATAATAAAGGTGAAAGTTTCAGATTCAAGTTAGGTTACGAATTGTTTTTCTCAACATGGATTCCAAACAATCTTGATCCGACTTCCTCTATGGGATCCTTCAGGATGATAATCTTCAACGTGGGTAAAACTCATTGGCTGTAGCCGATTCCTTCTTTTTGAACTTTTTTTTTAAAAAATACACAACTATTCCACTAATAACAATTGTTAATAATTATTTATAACTAGTTTTACCTGGAATTTTGAAGAAGATTCTATAAAGGTTAATATAATTCCGCAACTATTCCTTGTCGGACAACTTAGTTGTTTTTTTAATCATTTCAGAACATTTGGAATTTATTCTTTTCTTCATATGAAGAGTATAATACAAATAATAAAATTGCTTATATAAAATGTACTGCCAAATGAAAATGACAATAAGACTGTTTATTTTGAAAAAAAAAACTTGCCCATGTTTAGGGTCAATATTTGGATAAAAACTTCTAAGAAATTAACTTAAACGAATTATACCTGTCGATGAGGTGTGGAGTTAAAAGGAGATCTACATTGAATACCTTTGCAACGATATTTTTTATTGAAATAGGCACGAAAAATCCATTTCCTGAAAATTTTGCTAAATAAAGCATCCTCAATTGCATTCAGCGTACAATTTTTGTCCTTTTTACCTTATCTATTTCTTATCCGGAGTAAATACAAAATATACAACAAATTATTTCAAAATGCATTTTGTTTTATTAATTGATGCAAAATTGTATCCAAGCGGCTATTAGCTCACTTCAAATTTGTTTTTAAACTGTCGTCATTATTATTGTTAAATATACATAATTGAATCTTTGAATTCACTACATAAAAATCTGTTGATTTTTTATTATATTATAAATGTGTATTTTTTTCTATGTATAATGATTAAATTTGGCGGGAATACTTTCGTAGTTTATTGTAATTTTAAATTTATTATCTGCATAAAACAGACTCATTATCGTCCTAACCGTTTTTTATACTATTGCTTAAAGTACTTGTGATTTCGCTAACTTAAATTTCTTATTTATAGCACATTCTTAATTTCTTTTAAACCTATTTGTACAATAATTTTAAATTTATATTAATAAATCAATTTATAAAAATTAACTTTATGGCATTTTTTGTTTGTATTTTAAAAAATAAATTCCAAACACAAATAATTTCGCCGGAAGTGATGTTAAAAAATCTGCAAGAAAAAACCAAGAATATGCACAAAAGTGTTCATAAATCGAAACAAAATTCATTAAGTCTATTGAGATCTAGGAAAGCCAACTGTTTTGATGCTATGTATATGTATGTATCGGTAGTATTTTTTATGTTGATAAAAACGAAATGAGAATAAGTCTTATATGTTAGAAGTATGTATTTTGTTTGCACAAGGCAAAACTTAACTTCGTTTTGTTTAATTTTAATTTTAATGGTTTGTGTGTTATAATTTATATATTAATTATTCTAGAAACTATAATAATTCTTTGACAACGTATTAAGTTTAATGACCATATTTGTGTTAAAAGTGCAATTTTAAACGTTAAAAGGGCACTAAAACATTCTAACATTAAAATTTTTCTTCAAGTACATTGTACAATGAAGTGTGTCGTTTAATTATTATTTTTTTTATTATGTATGTATATTTGCGACAAATTATAAATAAAAAATAGACAACAGGATATAAAAACAAAAAGAGAACAAAATAAACAGTTCAGAAAATATATCAGTCGCAAATAAGTAAGTTGTGTTTTTTTTTTTTGGAATGGCAAACATTTTTGCAACGTCTATTTTGCTTCACATTGGTAAACAATTAATTTTCTTTGTCTTCTAGCTTCATGCTTGTGTCAGGATCTTCCAAGATTTTTTCCGTGCTCAAAAGTGGAGTTTTAGCCACTTCGTGGAATATCTTATGCGAGTATTTACTTCTTATTGTTTTAATTGTTCCCTTAGGTTTCCTGTGTAGTCCAGCATTTAAAACTGGTATAATATGTTCGAAGTCTTCTAGCGTGTAACCTAAAAGAAAGAAATATTTAAGTTTTTTAAACTATAGTGCGTGTGTTTGATAATAATAAATATTGTAAACGTATTAACAACAGTGTCCTTCTTTACCTTCCATTTACCAATTTACATATTTGAAAACTTCTATCAAGAAATTCACTGTGGCAAAACTCAAAATAATGGCTCAAGAAAGATATACATACCGTGAAAGATCGCAGGTTAAGCTTACCCCCCACCCTTTCTACAATTATGTGAATGACTAAAACCGCCAAAAGTCTGTGCTGTTCACCAAATTTAACAGCATTTTTAGAGCAAATTGAATAATATCACGTGCTCTGTGTTCACATGTAGTTTGCTTGCAAGTTAAAGAAAAAAATTAATCAAACTACATATATGATCATTATGTCGGCACACAACAATTCGAATCTCATTGAACTGTCTGTTATCGCAGGTCACATAAGCTTTTATTTTCTACTTAAACAATAAAGTTTCGTATTAGCGAATGGGCCTAAGTCAGTGGGTTTGACTTATGGCCTTTTAACACGGAAAAGAGGGTTTAAGAAAACAGATTTGCCTTTATTGCTCTGCATAAATCTGGAAAGAGTTCTGGCTAAATTTTTGATATGTTAGAATTATTTGGGATCTCAAGGATGTTTGTGTATCGAATTATTGGTCGATTTCCTTAATCGTCAGAGGTAGATGAAAGACCAAAAAGTCATCGTCTAGGCGTTGTCGGCATGAGTACAGCAATAAAAGTAGTGCTTGAAAGAATACGACGAAAACCCTATCCGAACCTGGAGTTATGTCTAGGGCATTGGATATATCCACCAAATCCATTTCAAGACTGACTCGGGTTGACCTCCATATAAAAGCTTATCGACGATCAACGGTTCATGTCTAAAACTTAACTGTAGACTGAAAAAATAAGACCTGAAAGCATAAAAACAGTTGTTTCAAGAGTTCATACAGCTTCAGAAATGGTTGAGTGGCAATTCTAAAACCAAGGAATCACATCACTTAATTTTTGTGAAAAAGGCTGCAAAAGTCTAAAAAGTTGTTATGAAAGGTACTCTTTTAAATCGGGGAAACGTGAATTTTTCAACAGAACTCTATCCCTGCAAATAAAGCAGTAACCAACCTGTAGTGACTAAAATCAAAAAGCCAGGTTTTGTAGCAGCAGAAATTGGTCCTCAGGATTCCCAGATACGAATTTTTTGGATTACTGCTTGTGGTGAGAACAAGAGAGCATGGTATGTAAGGCTCTGTACTATAGACAAATACCTCCTCATCCAAGAAATCCAACATAACAGACTCTTCTCAAGAATTTGGATAGCCTCAAAAAAGCATTAAAATTAAAATTTTGCTGAGGATTCCTGTTTACGAGACTGAAATTTTTGGGGACTTTGAGATCTCATTTTCCTGACCATGCCTTATAACTTAGCTTCCTCCGTCAGGTATAAAAGTTAAATTTAAAAAATTAAACTTAGTGGGTTGTTTTAATTAAATCAATTATGAAAATTCATTAAAACAATATTAAAGTGCAGCCTTTAGAAAAAACTTATTTGTGCACTTGACATTGAATATGATAACAAGTTGTGAGCGGGAGAACATGTCATTACCAAGAAACTTTTTTGTATACCCTTTCAATATTGCACAGGTTCTGACAAATAATAATAAGCATAAGCATTTTCTGAAACGATCTTTCATTGCGATTGAGGAGTCTGCAACGAGCTTTTATATAAGGGAGATCATATCTCGGGGGGTTAGAGTTTTCAAAATAATTTGGGACTTCGGAGAACAGTAGATTGCAGTACTCATCATAAAATTGGGATTGTTTGGCGTTTGTGAGAAATCAACTGTTATTCCTTGATCTTCAAGAGTAGAATACCATGTAATCTATGCCATTCAAACAAGTTAATGTGGAAAGAAAAACAGGGTGTACACTATTTTTCGAAATAAATTTCCCTGATATTCCCTGGCCAATTTCCAGCAACTATGCTATTATTGCTCTGAAAATTTGCACACTTCATTGGGATTCGGGTGTCTGATTAAAATTATAAAGTCTTATTTTGTAGAACACCTGATATCTATGCTATGGCAAGACGCCACTGGGTAATAACACATACTAAACTAAAAATCGTGGCGTCTCTCAATTAACCCCAATCCTCCGCAGTTACTTGAACCCGTAGATCTTTTCTACTATCAAGGTATCCCTATGGTCACCTCCATATTCGCTTTAAGAATTGGAAAATAATAAATTACCATTAAGACATCCGCAAAATTATAAATAAAATGCCAGAACGCATAAAAAATGGCAATAAGTTGTGCGATTCAGGTTTTATCGTGTATGGGCCTCGTGCACCTCTGAAAATCTTGTATGTCTTAATCTACTTAGAACTAGAATCTTTGTATACAAATCTTGATGAAAGTACTTAAACCATTGAAGTAAAAATTCGAAAAAAAAATTTCTACGAGTTGCCGTCATACCTCTATCGAGGTATCCGTTAAAAAGAAATTCTTGAAAAAAGTAACAAATTCGATCGATAGATAACCCTTGACGTATCCGTTTAAGAACAAAATTAATGAAGCATAAATAGAATAGAATCACAGATGCTTAGATATCTCATCCAGGGGCCCTATTACGTAAAACGATTATCGTTAACGTTCTATCGTTATCGTTTAAATGCGATTATGCAAAACGAGAATCGTTTTTATTTAACGATACTCGTTTTTCCTTACGACTGACATTTTGCAGTCTTACAGCTTTCGTTTTCTATTTATAATTGTCTGCCGGTGATTTGTATGTCTGTTTTTCTTTTTGTTTCGATTAGCAACATCTTTCTACCGCCTTTCTCGTTTTACCTAATCGATCTGCGTCGTGACTATCGTGTACTTCAGTGTCGTTAACTTGCCGTTCGTTTCGTAATAGGCCAGATAAAAATGACCATTTTTTCTTCTTCCTCAAAAATCAACTTCTAGAAGACGTTTCGTAGTAAATCTTTTTTAACATCTAGTCTATAGCTCAAACAATATTTGATAGTAGATCTACGTCCCACGATAAAAAAGTAGTCATTTTTATTTGCTGCTCTGCAAGCGATATTTATGGAATTATAGTATGTGTGAAAGAATAGACAGTAGAAAATGGGTCATTTTGGTCTTTGTTTCATTTTTGTGAAAACCTTTCTGATGTTCAAATATTTTTAATTCTTCTGTAGAGAATAGTATTTAGGTTTTAGAAGCTTGAATACAAGGACAAGGAAAAAACTGAAATAGACTACTTTTAAGAGATTATAATTTGAAATCTTATTAAAATAATTACAAGTATTAAAGGATAGAATCAAAATGAAAAAAAGCAAAACAAAGACCCTATTTGCGATTTTTACTTATCAAATTGTTAAATATTAATATTCGATACTTGAAAAAACCAACTGAACAATGTTTTGGTCATTGGGAATGATGAACGCTTTTTTCAGGTATTCTGTTAGAAACATTATGTGAGCATGAGGGGCTTATATTGATTTAAAATATTTGTGGACATTTTTGGATTCTCTCAAGCAGTAAACTGGAGAAGAAAATTTGCAAACGGTCGATTGTAAGGCATTTGTGGAGTAGGGCTGGCCATCAAACCAAACGATACTTTTGTAAGAATTGTTAAAATCGAAAAATGTTAGTATCGTCTCGGTATCATATAACTCAGTTTCACTTGGTCTCGTATAACCAAGCCTCGTCTCGGTTCGGTTTCCGATACCGATACCAAAAGATACTGAGACTTTTCTGGTATCGTAGCCAGCCTTATTTGTGGGTCTTAGTCGATATTTTCAAAAAACTAGACTCATTTGATAAGCAACTTCAAGTAAAACATATAGAACTCTTCCGCAAGCAAAAACTAAGATATTTGGCTTCGTTACCCTTATTGATATTTTAGACACATTTCAAACACAAATTTCGACACCTTTCAATGTTTTCGAAAACGGGAAATGACTGATACTATTATAGAATCACATCTGGAAAATTTATCGCTGGATTTTAAAACGTAATTTTCTGGTTGCGGTAATTTCTTCCTAATTTTTAATGATTCAAGTTTTTTAGTGCACATGTCAAAATTTTTTAATATTAAACATTTTGGGGGATATAAAAACTTTGGAAATGTCTTGGTGGGGCATAGCGCAAAAAAGGTTGGGAAACACTGATGTAGACCAATGCGAATTACAAGAAAATTGATTGTTCATAATTTATTGTATATAATTGATTTTTTTTAAATAAATTGAATTTAAAAATACCAAATTATAATTTGATAATTGAAAACATAATAAAGGTGAAAGTTTCAGATTCAAGTTAGGTTACGAATTGTTTTTCTCAACATGGATTCCAAACAATCTTGATCCGACTTCCTCTATGGGATCCTTCAGGATGATAATCTTCAACGTGGGTAAAACTCATTGGCTGTAGCCGATTCCTTCTTTTTGAACTTTTTTTTTAAAAAATACACAACTATTCCACTAATAACAATTGTTAATAATTATTTATAACTAGTTTTACCTGGAATTTTGAAGAAGATTCTATAAAGGTTAATATAATTCCGCAACTATTCCTTGTCGGACAACTTAGTTGTTTTTTTAATCATTTCAGAACATTTGGAATTTATTCTTTTCTTCATATGAAGAGTATAATACAAATAATAAAATTGCTTATATAAAATGTACTGCCAAATGAAAATGACAATAAGACTGTTTATTTTGAAAAAAAAAACTTGCCCATGTTTAGGGTCAATATTTGGATAAAAACTTCTAAGAAATTAACTTAAACGAATTATACCTGTCGATGAGGTGTGGAGTTAAAAGGAGATCTACATTGAATACCTTTGCAACGATATTTTTTATTGAAATAGGCACGAAAAATCCATTTCCTGAAAATTTTGCTAAATAAAGCATCCTCAATTGCATTCAGCGTACAATTTTTGTCCTTTTTACCTTATCTATTTCTTATCCGGAGTAAATACAAAATATACAACAAATTATTTCAAAATGCATTTTGTTTTATTAATTGATGCAAAATTGTATCCAAGCGGCTATTAGCTCACTTCAAATTTGTTTTTAAACTGTCGTCATTATTATTGTTAAATATACATAATTGAATCTTTGAATTCACTACATAAAAATCTGTTGATTTTTTATTATATTATAAATGTGTATTTTTTTCTATGTATAATGATTAAATTTGGCGGGAATACTTTCGTAGTTTATTGTAATTTTAAATTTATTATCTGCATAAAACAGACTCATTATCGTCCTAACCGTTTTTTATACTATTGCTTAAAGTACTTGTGATTTCGCTAACTTAAATTTCTTATTTATAGCACATTCTTAATTTCTTTTAAACCTATTTGTACAATAATTTTAAATTTATATTAATAAATCAATTTATAAAAATTAACTTTATGGCATTTTTTGTTTGTATTTTAAAAAATAAATTCCAAACACAAATAATTTCGCCGGAAGTGATGTTAAAAAATCTGCAAGAAAAAACCAAGAATATGCACAAAAGTGTTCATAAATCGAAACAAAATTCATTAAGTCTATTGAGATCTAGGAAAGCCAACTGTTTTGATGCTATGTATATGTATGTATCGGTAGTATTTTTTATGTTGATAAAAACGAAATGAGAATAAGTCTTGTATGTTAGAAGTATGTATTTTGTTTGCACAAGGCGAAACTTAACTTCGTTTTGTTTAATTTTAATTTTAATGGTTTGTGTGTTATAATTTATATATTAATTATTCTAGAAACTATAATAATTCTTTGACAACGTATTAAGTTTAATGACCATATTTGTGTTAAAAGTGCAATTTTAAACGTTAAAAGGGCACTAAAACATTCTAACATTAAAATTTTTCTTCAAGTACATTGTACAATGAAGTGTGTCGTTTAATTATTATTTTTTTTATTATGTATGTATATTTGCGACAAATTATAAATAAAAAATAGACAACAGGATATAAAAACAAAAAGAGAACAAAATAAACAGTTCAGAAAATATATCAGTCGCAAATAAGTAAGTTGTGTTTTTTTTTTTTGGAATGGCAAACATTTTTGCAACGTCTATTTTGCTTCACATTGGTAAACAATTAATTTTCTTTGTCTTCTAGCTTCATGCTTGTGTCAGGATCTTCCAAGATTTTTTCCGTGCTCAAAAGTGGAGTTTTAGCCACTTCGTGGAATATCTTATGCGAGTATTTACTTCTTATTGTTTTAATTGTTCCCTTAGGTTTCCTGTGTAGTCCAGCATTTAAAACTGGTATAATATGTTCGAAGTCTTCTAGCGTGTAACCTAAAAGAAAGAAATATTTAAGTTTTTTAAACTATAGTGCGTGTGTTTGATAATAATAAATATTGTAAACGTATTAACAACAGTGTCCTTCTTTACCTTCCATTTACCAATTTACATATTTGAAAACTTCTATCAAGAAATTCACTGTGGCAAAACTCAAAATAATGGCTCAAGAAAGATATACATACCGTGAAAGATCGCAGGTTAAGCTTACCCCCCACCCTTTCTACAATTATGTGAATGACTAAAACCGCCAAAAGTCTGTGCTGTTCACCAAATTTAACAGCATTTTTAGAGCAAATTGAATAATATCACGTGCTCTGTGTTCACATGTAGTTTGCTTGCAAGTTAAAGAAAAAAATTAATCAAACTACATATATGATCATTATGTCGGCACACAACAATTCGAATCTCATTGAACTGTCTGTTATCGCAGGTCACATAAGCTTTTATTTTCTACTTAAACAATAAAGTTTCGTATTAGCGAATGGGCCTAAGTCAGTGGGTTTGACTTATGGCCTTTTAACACGGAAAAGAGGGTTTAAGAAAACAGATTTGCCTTTATTGCTCTGCATAAATCTGGAAAGAGTTCTGGCTAAATTTTTGATATGTTAGAATTATTTGGGATCTCAAGGATGTTTGTGTATCGAATTATTGGTCGATTTCCTTAATCGTCAGAGGTAGATGAAAGACCAAAAAGTCATCGTCTAGGCGTTGTCGGCATGAGTACAGCAATAAAAGTAGTGCTTGAAAGAATACGACGAAAACCCTATCCGAACCTGGAGTTATGTCTAGGGCATTGGATATATCCACCAAATCCATTTCAAGACTGACTCGGGTTGACCTCCATATAAAAGCTTATCGACGATCAACGGTTCATGTCTAAAACTTAACTGACTGAAAAAATAAGACCTGAAAGCATAAAAACAGTTGTTTCAAGAGTTCATACAGCTTCAGAAATGGTTGAGTGGCAATTCTAAAACAAAGGAATCACATCACTTAATTTTTGTGAAAAAGGCTGCAAAAGTTTACAAAAGTTGTTATGAAAGGTACTCTTTTAAATGGCGAAACGTGAATTTTTCAACAGAACTCTGTCCCTGCAAATAAAGCTGTAACCAACCTGTAGTGACTAAAATCAAAAAGCCAGGTTTTGTAGCAGCAGAAGATTGGCCCTCAGGATTCCCAGATTGGAATTTTTTGGATTACTGCTTGTGATTAGAACAAGATAGCATGGTATGTAAGGCTCTGTACTGTAGACAAATACCTCCTCATCCAAGACCAAACATAACAGACTCTTCTCAAGAATTTGGATAGCCTCAAAAAAGCATTAAAATTGAAATTTTGTTGAGGATTCCTGTTACGAGACTGAAATTGTTGAGGACTTTGAGATCTCATTTTCCTGACCATGCCTTATAACTTAGCTTCCTCCGTCAGGTATAAAAGTTAAATTTAAAAAATTAAACTTAGTGCGATGTTTTAATTAAATCAATTATGAAAATTCATTAAAACAATATTTAAGTGCAGCCTTTAGAAAAAACAAATTTATGAGCATTTAAGTATGATAACAAGGGTGTACACTATTTTTCGAAATAAATTTCCCTCATATTCCTTGGTGTTAAAAAAGCTACGGCTCTGTGATCTTAGCAACTCATATATGCCATATTCGTATACAAAAAATGATAATGTATCTGATGGGTCAAAATTGTTCAACTAATTTTAGAAATTGGTTTGCCCTAAAAAACTTGTAATCAAAGGTCAAAGTTTCTCAAAGCCTCGATTTTTACCACCTGCTTTGTGTAGCACCCGAAGAATTTGGTGCAGGAAGACAATTTTCGGTAATAAATTTTTGTGTAAGAATTTTTAAAGTTTTTTTCAGAACAAATTTTTTGTACTGAAAAAAAGGTCAGGCAGTTTCAGTATTTGGTCAGCCATAAATATATTTTTATGAATTTCTTCAAATAATAATCAATAATAATCGCAAAAAAGTATACCATCTGAAAAAATCCAACACAAAAGATTAGTTTCAATAATTATTCAGCCAGATATTTTTTTTTTTAATTTTACAGTGAACTTGAAAAAAACTTTACACAATTTAAAAAAAACATAAAAATCTATGGCTGACCAATTACTGAAAATATTTATGACGATCTAGTGATTTTTTGGATGACAAAATATTTTTGCCGATATCCCACAAATGAGGTCCCTAAAATCGACTTGACCTTGCGTGACCTTGAGAAACTTTTTTGATTTTGTTATGAATGTGCAAAGATTCCTTTGACTTTTAGACTGAGACTTTGAGTAAGGATATCAATAATTAGCTTTTGAGGTGTTGAACCGAAAACCTTATGTCTGTCTACCTAAGCACGTGTCGAACACGTGTAAAATTTGAAGTAAAATTTATTTCAATGCCTATTGGTCGGAGGAAAAAAGTGTGGACACAAGAAATATTCAGCTTGCAATTTTGAACAATTTCATTCATTGAAATAAATCGATGTTCAGATTTTACAAGTGTTCAACACGGGCTTAGGTAGGCAGACAAGGTTATTGGTTCAACACATCAAAAGCTATTATTGACATGACCGAGGAGCATATCTGGGGACGGCTGAAAACCAATTTCGGCTAACATGATTACCCTCGAAGTTGCATTCATTTGTTGATGCACTGTTTAAACACTAAGGCCCCGTTTGTGACCTGCAAGAATTTGATTTTTTCAATTGCCTTTACTGAAATTTCGACGCCTATACGCTTTTGTTTACTATCAATCACACCTAAAATATGCTGTGGGCTCTACGTGCCAGTTATAGCTTTCGTTGAAACTCATTATTGAAAACTTAGATGACTGATTTTCATTGAAATCATTTAATAATTCGATGAACGAATAAAGTTTAGAACTTATTTAATATTTCTAGTCAAACAAAATTCAAATAGTCCCAACTTTCCACATAAAATGACTTTTGATATTTCAAACATCATTGGAAGGTAGTTCAGGGGGGTCATTCCGTAATTTTCAAAATGATAATCGTCAAAACGATAATGGTTAACGTGATCGTCAATGATTTGCTTCACGTAACTCAACCACTATCGTCTCGTCTATCGTTATTTTAAAAATGCAATTTGAGAGCATTTGGTATTCCCAAAATGTGGATAAAATGTCATATTGGCTGTAATACATAACAATCTGCGTTGTTTTTGTGTCTTTGGTGCAACAAAAAAGAAGACAAAAGACATGATATCAAATTACAGTGGCTACTCAGTCATTCAATTACAGTCTCCTACAAACTGTCAATCACAAAAAATGTATAAAGTGAGCTTCAAAATCTATGCAAACGATACCTATTTAGCTATCGTCTCAATGCTATCGTTTTGACGATAGCGTTTTGACGATTATCGTCTTACGTGAAGCAAATATTTTATTTTCAAAATGATATCGTCCAAACGATAGTCATTTTCAGTTTTACGGAATGCAAGACTATTGTCAAAGCGCTATCGTCGAGTGATAATCGTTTTACGGAATGAGTGCCCAGACTTCAGACAGAGTACATCACACCGCACATAGATTTCAACCCAGTGGCGATGACAGAAATGCCAACAAGGGAATTCTGGAATGAAAACGGGGTCATTAATGCGAATCATGTTTCGGTGTTTACTGACGTTCCAAAACAAACGAAGGGGTAGGGTCAGGTGTCTACTCGGAATACCCACCTATCAATATATCAATAAAGCTTCCAAACTGTATTCCAAGCGGAGGTGCTTGCAGTTTGCGAAGCCGCAAAATACCTTATATCTCATGAATTAGTCAATAGTAATATCGACTTTCATAGACAGCAAGGCGGCAATCAAAACTATTTCCTCTATCACTGTAAAGTCCAAACTGGTAGAACGTTGTCGAATTGAGCTGAGATCTCTTGATGCAACAAATACTGTTACCCTTAAATGAGTCCCAGGACATAGTGATATTTTTGGGAACGAATTAGAGGATGAACTGGCCAAAAGCGGATCATCTCTTGATCCGAGCCAGGTTGAACCCTCGATACTTGTGCCACTGGAACAAGAAAAAAGCAGAGTTCATCAGAATTTCCTCGAAGCTGCAGACGTCAGATGGTCATCAATTGACAGTTGCCGGGTTTCAAGAAAATTTTGGCCGAACATTTTAAAGAACCGAACTGAATATATACTAAAGATAAGCAGGCCTCAACTATCACTCCTGGTTGGAGTCCTAGCGGGCCACAACTCAATGGGAACCCACATGAGAGGAATGGGCATCAGCCCTTCAGACTTATGTAGAAGGTGATAATGTTAGCTATAACTAGCGCCTTAGTCTATATTTAAATTGAGTTCATTATATCTTAAACCAAATTAACTTAACGTTTAAATCATAACTCGTTGGGATAAATAAATTAAATATTTTTTTTTTTTTAAATAAGTCACAATAATTCTAAATGAGAACCAAAACTCCACGCCAGAAAAACTCTCCATAACCAAATTTAATTGTTTATTAACTTTTAAATGATATAACTTAGAAAATATTTCTTATATCAAATCATAGAATTTGAAATATTTTTGATAAGGTTAAAAGGAAAAATGTATTAAAAGTTCCGTTAAGAGTTACATCTGGCTGTGATGAGTTTTTCTGGCATGGACATTGGAGTTTTGGTTCTCATCATTTCAAATGTTCGATCACAAATTTTTTTAAATTTGATACAGAAAGATCCCTGACCAAAATTGTGTTCCCTGACTTTCCAGTTTAGTGGGCACCATGAAAAATCCATTGACGTTTCACGAAAAGGGAAAAAAAATGTTCCTGCCAATAGCTTTGGATATAATTTATAGTAGTCTGTCAGGAGAATTCAGGGTTATTCGTATATATGAAAATTATAAATAGGTTTAAAGATGTCAGAGAAGCTTTAGGTATTCCAATTTCGATGCGCAAAAGACAGTTTGGAGTATTGTCCGGCAAAAACATCAACTTTTATACTTGGACGTGTTTACGATATTCCCATACTTAAGCACAACATAATCTGCCCTAGGTATCCGTTGGAGCGGACAGTTTTCCGCAACGCATTCTTTGTTGGAGGTTCAAGATATATTCGAGGTATCTTTCATCGGAAAAGATAATATAAATATGCGATGGCGCTTTGTGTTTTTTTTTTTTGTTTGCATTTGCCCTGAAAACACAGATCCAGTCGATAAGTACATAAAATTACATTGAAAAATAGTTTTCTTTTCTGTATTGCTAACATTTTTTATCACTACAACAATTTTAAATCAAACTCGGCGAAGAAAAACTATTGGAGGATATCGGAGAAAAACTTGTGTGAACCTGAATTTCGAAGAAATGTTACGAACAGCTGTTCGAAGGAATACCTCGAAGCAAAAGTTCTCCGGAAAAAAATCCTCTCCGACGGATACCTCGCTAGGGCTGAATAGCTCTAGAA
This sequence comes from Dasysyrphus albostriatus, assembly GCA_946251815.1. NCBI lineage: Eukaryota > Metazoa > Arthropoda > Insecta > Diptera > Syrphidae > Dasysyrphus > Dasysyrphus albostriatus. The sequence goes on along the minus strand of OX276336.1, from coordinate 65,644,782 downwards.
ACAGCATCATACATTTAAATTATGGTTCATTCCATATGAAAACGTCGGAAAACAAAAAAAATTGTACTTTAGGTTAGGTTAGGTTAGAAGGGGTGATGATACGGCGGGCCGCATCATCTCACTCGGATCTCAGTGGATCCATTGCGCTCCCCAGAGTAAAAGGTGGGTGGTGAAGAGGGATAGGGAGGGGTTTGATGAGGAGTATTAGTTGTAGGGGGCCTCCCTGAACCATCCTGAGTTCTGAATGAATTTTAGGATGTTTTTCAGTGGCAATACAGAGATGTCGCCCAGTTCATCGAAGAAATATTCTCCTAGGGCTGCTTTCCTGGTTCTAGCTAGGCTGGGGCATTCACATAAGAAGTGAAGGGAGCCCTCTTCCGCCTCTTCATCATGACACCCTCTACATAAGTCAGATGAGCTGATGCCCATTCTTTTCATATGGGTTCCCATAGAGTTATGCCCCGTTAGGACGCCAACTATGAGTGATAATTGAGGCCTGCCTAGCTTGAGTAGGTATTCAGTTTTTTTCTTCGAAATGTTCGGCCAAAGGTTCCTTGAAACCCGACAGGTGTCGATAGATGACCATCTGACATTTGCAGCTTCCAAGAAACAGTGGTGTATTCTACTTTTTTCTTCCTCCAGTGGCATGAGCACCGAGGCTACGATTAGGCTCGGATCAAGAGATGATCCGCTTTTGGCCAGTTCATCTGCCATTTCATTTCCGTGAATATCCCTATGTCCTGGGACCCATTTTAGGGTAACTGTGTTCGTTGCGTTGAGTATTCTTAACTCATTTCGGCAACGATCGATCAGTTTGGACTTTATGGTGATTGAGGAAATGGCTTTAATTGCCGCCTGGCTATCTATGAAAATGTCAATATTTTTGTTGACTAATTTACGTGAAGCAAGATGTTTCGCGGCCTCACAAACTGCCAGCACTTCCGCTTGGAATACACTGCAAAAATTTGGAAGCTTCATTGATCTATATATGGGTGGGTTATCTGAATAGATACCTGACCCAACACCCTCCAAGGTTTTGGAGCCGTCGGTGAAGACCGAAACATGGTTTGTATTTATGACCCTGTTTTCGTTCCAGAGTTCCCTGGTGGGGATGTCTGTCATGGTTACTGGGTTGAAATCAATGTGCGGCGAAACATAGTCCGTTTGAATGTCAATGTCTGTAAAGTTCATTATAGTTCTGTGACCGAAGAGGCCCCTTTTCCAATTGTTACATTGTTGCAGTCGTAAAGCACTTTTTGCCGCCAACTCTTTCGTAAACAGATCGAGTGGGGCAAGTGAAAGGAAAGTTTCTAGGGCGGCCGTTGGTGTGGTTCTTATAGCACTGGTTGTTCCGATACACGCTAGTCTTTGAATTTTAGTCATGGTTTTTAGATTGGTTTCCTTATCTAAGGCTGGCCACCAGACCATACATGCGTACGTTAGGATTGGCCTTATAATGGCTGTGTACATCCAATGAATGGTTCTAGGGCTGGGACCCCATCTTCTACCAAAAATTCGACTGCACGTATAGAATGCTACTGAGGCTTTTTTCTCTCTTTCTTTAATATTCCTTTTCCAGTTCAATTTACGGTCAAGTACAACACCAAGGTATTTGGCGGTATCCGAAACTTGAAGTGGAGTTCCGTTGATGGTTGGCGGGTTTATGTTGGGAATTTTGTGTTTCCTTGTAAACAACACCAGTTCTGTCTTTTGAGGGTTAACGCTAAGTCCGCAACTGCTGGCCCAATTACTGAGCTTGTTGAGGGCTAATTGTAGGAGGTCGCATAAGGTTGGGACAAATTTTCCCGAAGCCATTAACACAATGTCATCGGCGTATGCAACGACCTTGATGCCATTCAGATTAAGTTTAACCAATATCTGGTTGACTACAAGGAGCCAGAGCAGAGGAGATAGAACTCCACCTTGCGGAGTCCCCTTACATGTTCTAACTTTTAACTTCGTATCACCCATTTCTACATTTATGAGTCTTGTTTGAAGCATGGAGTCAATCCAGTTTATCAGTAACGGATCGATGCTGATCGAGATGAGGGCTTGTCGAATTGCACTATTTTCAACATTGTTAAATGCCCCTTCTATGTCAAGGAATGCTACCAGTGTAAATTCCTTGAATTGGATCGATTTTTCGATTGTGCCGACCACTTCATGAAGCGCTGTTTCAACAGATTTGCCCTTCATATATGCATGTTGGGCCTGTGAGAGCATGCCGTCATTAAGTTTTAGGCGAATGTGAGTCTCCACTAGTCTTTCTAAAGTCTTGAGAAGAAAAGAGGATAGGCTTATAGGCCTAAAATCCTTAGGTTCAGTGTGGGTGGGCTTGCCAGCTTTCGGAATAAAGATGACATTGACTTCTCTCCATTTAGAAGGAACGTAGGTGATGTTAATACAACCCCTAAAAATGTCCACTAGAATTGGAAAAATTATGTCTTTAGAGCTTTGGAGCATAATAGGAATTATTCCATCAGGCCCTGCAGACTTGTATGCTGAGAATGAGTCTATGGCCCAAGCCACCTTTCTGCTATCTATGATTTGGTTACCTATGTTAGAGATTACACTTATGTCAGGGCCTCTATCCGCAGACGATGAATCAGTAGTACATCCTGGGAAGTGAGTGCTCAAAAGTGACTCTAAGGTCTCAGAGCAGGAATCTGTCCAGGTTTTATCAGGTCTTTTTAGAAAACCTGGAGGAGTGTAAACCTTTGACATAACTTTCCTGAGCCTAGCAACGTCATTTGTTGACTCAATGTCTGTACAAAATTTTTGCCAGGCTGCCCTTTTCGCGTAAGTTGTACGGTTTTTGTACATATTTTTGCTGATCTTGAAAAGATCCCAGTCAGCAGGTACATTACTATGTTTTGCTCTATTGAAAAGCCTCCTTGAGTTTTTCCTAAGGACAGATAACTCTTTCGACCACCATACGGGGTTGAGTTTACCTTTGCCTTTTGAAATGGGACAAGAACTTTCATAAGCATTATTAATAGCCAATGTTAGTTCATTGATATGTTTTTCAATATCTGAGCAATTTGTCAATGTCTGATTTTCATATTGACCCAAAGATGTGGCCATTCTTATCTTGAAGGCATCCCAGTTTGTCTTTCTGGGGTTTCTGTAGGGTTTTGGATTTTCTGTTTTGTGTTCGATATATGGTCAGAGAATGTTACATTACTTGAGACCTTCCAGTCACTGACTACGATAGAATCGGAGTTAGTGGAAAGCGTCACATCGAGCACTTCTTCTCTGTTTCTAGTAACGAAGGTTGGCTCGTTACCTTTATTTAAAATCAACAAATTTTTCTCTATAATATATTCGAAAAGTGACTCACCTCTTTTATTTATGTCTGAGCTACTTTAGCATTTTAGATTTTTTTCAAACTTGGGTTGGCATTTTCGATTCGACGATTTTATATTGAATGACACTTATGTAGAAGTACGAATCAATCATACATGAATAATAAATTTAACTTACCGGTATAATAAATCAACGTTTTTGTCCATGCATTCACTTCACCATTCATCCGTAATGCAATCATTAACGCAGCGCAAGCCATTTTGGAATCGCTAAAGCTAATAGTTGCATAGTCCATAAGTGAAAACTCTAAAATATATCTAGCCAAGGTCAGAGTAGGCATTGGCACTTTGGCGCACTTAAAATTAAATGAAATAAATTATCAGATTTTCGTTGCCAAGTACAATATGAACTTACTCTAGCGTATCTTCTAAGAAATCTATACGATAATGGTATTCCCAAATCATACTTAATAGTCTTTAGTGTAGTCATTTCCATTTTAATCAATTCGTCGTGATTGTATGCGCCGTCACATATATACAGAAAATCTTCTATCAATGGCGGCGTTCGTTCCTGTAAATGAGAATTCATAAACTATTCAAAAACTATACTTGCTCCTTTTAAACTTACATCATATTTAGATGCAATAAACAAGGCTGCAGCTCCAAGCAATTGCAATTTGTCTTTGTGTATTATTACTTTCCCCAAGAAAATATCAACCAACTTTACCGCCAAGTATAGAGTTTCATGGTTTAGCTCAAAGGTCTCTTGCACCTCTACCATCCAATCGACAAGCAAGGAGCGCATCCATTTGGATAAATGTGTCTGTTTTGGCATATAATCCACAATTACAAACTCAACCTGAAATTAGATGTGCAATCAGATTATTTTTAACCTAGAGCAGTATTGATTCCCACAGACCTCTCTCGATTTTAGATAATTAAAAATGTCCATGGCATAGTGAGACACTTGAAAAGGATCATTCCAATTGGCTTTGTCGAAATCTACAACGTCATCAGGTATTTGAGGTGGAAGATTCTTCAATGGCGACGGAGTGGATATCCTATATTCATTATCGACTTCCATTGACATTTCTTCTTTGATCTCTTTCTTGTGTAGGCCTTGCGACAACGAACGCCGTTTAGATTCAAAGTTTCCAGAGGAGCGCGCTGAGTCTGAGCCTGAAATATCTTCCAGCGCAGACATATACAGGCTTTCTTCAGTCTTATTAAACTCATTTGAGATGCGCCTGGTGGGTGGTTTAATCACTTCAAGATCGTCTTTTTTCTTAACTATTGTAGCAGCTTGAGCTTGAGCGGTTGCCAAAACTTTTTGTTCCTCAATTATTTGTGCAATCGCATTTCGGGTGTTTGCACGAGTGCTCACTTTAGTTGGCCGCAATACTATCGCCGCAGCACCATTTTCTTTCTGATGAACGTAATATAAAAAATATTAATAAAATATTCGATTGCAATTACTATCAATGAATTTAAATAACCTTAATGGCTGCTGTGGCCTTCTTTTGGGCTTCATTTTGAACTTTGGCTATGACCTTTTTAACATCACTATCCAAGTGCAGCGTATTGACGTTGTTTGTTAAATTTCCTAATGCTGACCTTTTGATCTTGTCGTTTTTCAATGGACTGTTTTCGGCTTTTCGTTTTCCTCTCGTAATAATAGGTTCTACATTTTGGTCTTGGATGTTTTGTACCCTTGAATAAAAAAAAGAAAACAAAACTAATCATCCTAAATCTGTCCGTTAGGATTATCTATGTATATTACCTTTTTGTTATTCCTTTTCTGGCTAATGGCAAGAGAGTTGATTTATTTGTAAGATTTTTTGTCGATTTCGTTGTAGCCATTTTTATTTTTATTTGCCAAATTTGAGATTTAGAAAAATATATTTTATAACGTTAAACCCTCACAAAAATGCAGTTTTATTTAAAAACAAATCTGTAAAGAAAATCAATCTCACTTTAAATACAATGAATATATATTTTTTTAAATTTTACTAATGACTTTCTGCAAAAAAAAAAGTCCACTTATGATGAAGAAGATGGAAGCTGAGAAATGGTTGGTGTATAAGTAAGTCTAAGTTAATTTGAAACAATCAAGTATATTAAGTTCCCAATTTTTGTCGATCCAATCGAAAACAACATTAGACTTAACCAAATCAAGAACTCTTAATGTTTATGAACAAAATACTTGGCAAGTATTTCAAATTCATGCAAGGGCATAGTTAGGTACGATGGAGGAAAAATTGTTATCTGGGGACGTTTTTCAGTTAAAGAGTCAGATCAGTTCACATGATAAATCGTGCATAAATAATTAAGCATTTTATGTTTCGGTATTTTCATCAAAATTTTATTTGAGGAAAATATGACGATGCGATAGATTGTCCAACAATACAAACCTTCATAAAAATACTGCTAAAATTGTAAAGAATTAGAACGAAAACCATATTGCTAATATGAAGTGATCTCAACCATATAGAGAATTTATGAGAAATTGTAGAACGGAGACTTGATCGCACGAAATGCATTAGTTAAGAAACCAATAGACTTCAATAAACTCATGTTCTTGGAGGAATTTGCCTATAAGTAAAATTAACTTCATGTGTTGTCGATGTGCACCAGTAATTGAAAAAAATGGTAACGCCTCTAAATTTAAGCAGTAGTTTTTTTTTTGTATGGATTCAAATATGTGCCCTAGTTTTGTCTACTTCTTCATTCTTCTCTCCATTTATCGATTACTTTCTGGTTCCGTTTACTGCATTTCACTCTTACAACTCTACCTCTTTTTACATTTAACCTCGTTCTCGAAATATTCGCCTCAAACGAACCTATCTCTCGAATGCTGCGAAGTGTAAATTTGAACATGATTTTTTTTGACATTAACCTCAGTACTCTTCCCTAAAACCCCGTCTTCTGAATCGCCCTCCTCCACACTTACCTTAGCTTAAGTCCTTGGTTTTTATGTCAGATTAAGAATAAGCTTGTATTAAGTCGAATAAATGGGGGTTTTGCCCCCACCCAATTAAAACGTTTGAAATTTGAGAACAAGCATTAATTATGACCCGTTTTTATCATGTTCACGATCGATTTTTGTCGATTTGCACAGTTTATGTAAAGTAACGGCACTTGAGATCAATTTAATTTGTTTCATCGTAGTACAAAACTTAGTTAAGACAAAATAAAATGCACGAATGGATCGCACGTACTTGCTCTTATGTTCAAGCTGCTGAGGGTTTAAGAAAATTATATGTAAAGACATGGATATTATGAGAGAAAAATGTTAAAAAAACATGAAATACGATATTTAAATTACCTAAAAAAAGGTTAGAATAGTAAAATTGAATAGTAGTGGTTGAATAGTAAAATTTAAAAATCATAGACGTCCAACATTGGCAACGATGTTCGGGAACATTTGTTTTAAGTTTTTTTTTCTTTGAGAAAAATAAGGATGTCAATCGCTTCGTACATCTTTAAGTTCTGATTTTCTTAAAATGTTACATATTAGCTTGTTATCTATCGTCCAACCACCTTCTAACAATAAAGGTGCTATTCCAGAGGAAACGACTGTAAGCGCAATATTTGATCTTGACTGAATTGAAATATTCCGACATTTTCATCGTCAATCACCTTCATAATTTGTCTCACACGTTCTTTTGCTGAAGATTCAGTGGTTGGATATTATTTGTGCAAACTATTTCTTTCAAAGTCTCAATCGAAACTGCTCTAGCTGCAGTTTTCCATTATGCATCTTGAATCAAGCGATTGGGGGCTGATGTTCCACACGTGAGCTGACAAAATCCTTTATTATTAAAACTTCTTGAAAGTAAAAAAACGTCAGCCATGTCGTTGGTTAATGCACAATTTTAATTAACTGCACTTATTTTTCACTTCAATTTCTTTTTTTCTTAAAACAAATTTAATACGCTTATTTTCTTTAAAATGGTATGGTTCTTTGACCGAAGGTCATTTTTCTTAAGCGTATTTAAGCATTATAAAAAAAAGGCTTTGATTTTTAAATAACAAAATAGTAAACATATCAATCATAGAGATGTCAAAACTGGCCCTGACTCGAAACAGCCAAAAAGTCAGATACGTTTTTTCTTCTTAACACTGCAGTATACTACTCAACTGTGAAACGTTATCCTGATAGTGTAACGCCATCTTTTGGAAATTCTATTATCATCAGGGACAAAATTGCTGACTGTCAATTCCGTAGTGTTTTTCATTCCTTAGAATATTTTTTTCTGTGTCATACAAAATCTAATCTTCTGATATCTCCAACTGAGAATATTAACTATCTTGTTTTCATGATTTTCCAACTTTTTCATTTTAACCATAAAATTTTCGGATCCGTTATGTTGGTATATGGTTTTATATGATTCCAACAAAGAAAATCTCATTCAAATCGTTATGTTTATCTGTAATAGATGTCAAAAATGGAGCAGAAAAGGTAAAAAATTGTTCAACTATTGCAGCTCCAGCTGCAGCATTTTTGACATCAATTCTAGCTCCGCCTTGCTTTCTGTTCAGGAAGTTATGCTTGTCCAAATACAATAGGAGGGTAGGCAAAAAAAAAACTAACAAAACAAAATTTTAAATTCTATTAATCGAATTCCGGATATTGAAAATTCGACTGTTATATTTTTTGTTATTTTTAAAATCAAATTGATTAGTTTTCAAACTCAGTTCATTAATTTTTTTTATACAAAAAACAGATACCCCTATTGCGCTTCTTCACCTTTTTGACAAATCACAATACCAAAATTAACCAAACTTCACAAAAACACTCCCTGACCAATACCAAAGATAATCTGAAAAGAATCATCCAAATTTGTCAAGCCGTTCTTGAGTTATTAGGGATTCATTTATATATAGATAGATTGTTAAAATATTTGAAGGAAAACTTATGGTATGCAAATTTATGTGCGCATAAAAATAAAATTTGAAAAAAATTTGTTCAAAAAAATCGTTTTCGAAATATTTGATTTTCAAATAAAAAAAAAATTGAAACATTTTTTAAAAATCCAAAAAATATTTTTTTTTTTTAAATTTAAGTACACATAAACATTTATAGTTTTAGAAGTCTCTGTATAAAAAAAAAAATAATGAAATCAGTTATACCAGTTTGAAGAAAATGGAGAATTAAAAATATGGTTCTTTGGGAGGTACCTATCATTAATAACCATTTTTTGAAAAATGGTTTTCCACCCAAAGGAAGCCTTTACTAAAAGTAAATTATTGAATTTTTTTTAAGAAAAGTTTTTGAGCCTTTTTGTGAAAAATACGATTATGGAAAATCGCAAAAAAAAATCGTATGGCAGGAACCGGTATTTTTGGTTCTTAAAAAAATCAAAAAAACGTGTGGGCAACTCCAATAACCACTATGTACCAATGTTGAAGAAAATCGATAGGGACGTTTAGGCTGTAGACGAATACACAGACAGAATTGTGTCACCAACTATTTTGGTATTCTCTATCATCGTAATGTCATCACAAATTCTTTTTTTTTGCAAATCCAAAACCTGCCTTATATTACCTATATCGCAAGTAAAAAAACACCACCTTGAAAATCACATAACTATTAAAATTAATAGATCAATTTATTTTCGATTTTGCTGTTTCATAAGTAGTATGTACTATTATTTTGACCGCAGCTTAATAATTTATGTACATGTAATGTACATATTATATTGATTAGTAAGAAAAATTGAACTATAAAATTATCACAGCTTTTTTAAATTTTCTTTATATTTTCCAATTCTACCACCCTTATTGTGAGTAACAACTATCAATTGCGGCGCTCAGCGCTAAAACGGTCCAACCCACATATTAAACAAAAATTACCTAAGTATACAGAGAGAACCGAAATTCGAAAATCTATGATATAATAAATCCCCTATAATTATCGTCTAAAACTTTTTTTGGCGTATTCGAAATTTTAAAATTTTTCTAAAATATTTCGATGCCAAAACGGCCTAAGTAGCTTGGGTCGTTATGGCTTCGAAGAAAATTTAAAAATTCAAAAAAAAATGTGGGTTAGGCCAAAAGCGGGTGTTGCTTCTTAAATAATGTTGAAATTTTCATAGCGCACAAAGTAAAATGTCAAATGAATAAACCGCTGCAATCAATCACCTAGCATAAGATGTGTTTAGCTCCGTTTAATTATATCGGGGTCTGGATGGAAGTTATCTTTTAACGCATATTAAAAAAGCAACATGGAATCGGTTTCTATCGAGATTTAGTGAAAGGAAAAAAGGCAAAAATAAGTAAACATTAGAAAAAAATAGATGTAGTCACACTAAGCCACATCATTTTATTTTCACGAAGTGAATCATATGGGTAGACGTAAACATCTTTACAAAAAATTCAAGTAATTCCGTGAACAATTTTCAAAAGCATTTGAGCATTTGACATCAAGCTCTCTTATCGAAAATGCTTGCATCTCGTATCCATGAATCTTTTCTTCGATAGATTACAAATTACCTTTCAGGAGTCTCCATACAAGTTGTAGTGGACGTCTCCAATTAGTCTCAAATTCACAAAATAAATGCTGGTGTACCCCAGGGCTCCGTCGTGTCTCCGATTTGTTTCCCTATATCTTTCAACAATCTCCTGTCTGAATCTTCGAATCCATTAAATTCATTAGCTGATGACAATACCCGCAGCATTTCATATTCGTTTCAAAATTCATTTCCGTTTTTTTCAGATGTGGAACTCGAACGGCAGAGTATAGTATTCTGATATCGAATGCATTGTAAAATGGGGATTACAAAACAGCATAGCGCTGCTAGATGTTTAGGTTGTCTCCGACGATGCAGAGTTTTATCTATAAAGATTGTTATCTATAAAGCCATTTTTCGTCCGAAACTCGAGTAAAGTTCTTATATGTGGGCAGTTCCTCATTAAGCCCACTTGAGTCTTTTAGAAAGAATTCAAAAGAGAGCTTTAAATAAATGATAGGCAAAAGAAATATAACGATGGCATTTGCCTCTTTCAAATACTGCTGAAATGTTTCATGTCGTTCATAATTTTATCTTTATTTTCATAAACAGAATTCTAGTGAAAGGCATGTTGCATTCCTATCCTTCAATTTCCTTTCATTTCGCCTCGTATTTCTAGGAATGCTCATCATTTTAACCATGAGCCGAATTTCTGGCCAACTATTAAGTTCAGAGATTCTATTTTCAGCGGCATCACACTAGTGTGGAATGCTTTTCCCAGATTTATAATTCCAAACCATTGAAATATTAAGAAAATAAAAAATTATTTCGAAAGGTATATATATCCATTCAAAAAATTCCTTGATCTACTAAAGTACTCGTAAGTTGACAGAGATAAGAAACTTACAATACAAACTTCTTTCTCAATTGCAGAAAAATGGCCTAACCCACCATATCCTTACATCAAAAGCGATTTTAATGAACTCTAAAATGGCCTTACCACCTTTTTTTTGTTTTATTTAGCATTCAAAACAACCATAACAATTCTTATTAAATACCTTACAGTTACTAAAACCAATGAGTGCAAGAAATTTTGATTTATCATTAATAAAAAAAGATACAAATATTTAAAAAAGTCTGTATTTCTTTCAACTCGTTCTTCTCAATTCAATATTTTTGGGCTTATGCCGTTTTGGCGCTGAGCGCCTGAATTGATGATTGATAAAAAAAAGAAAAATACTAATTTTCTTGTTATAAACTATTTTCATCATTCTCATAATCGGGTTGTTTACAATGGAATTTTAATATTTAAAAATTATTAATTGATAGTTGTAACTTGTAAGTCACAATAAGGGTGAATGTCATTTCTTTCACACTTTGAAATCTTTTGGTTCTAGACCCAAGCCGAATGCCTAAGCCATGCTTTTTTCATTTCTATATACAGAAGATTTGGATTCTCCCTTTTCAATGCCTTACCAGCTCTATAGAAAATGAAAAAAAATCCCAAGTCTTTGGTGTTATCCTAATTTAGTTCTTCAAAAACTCTTCTCAATTATTACTAAAAAACATTTTTAAGATCTTTAAATTTAATATTTAGTTGGGGGAAATTTTATTTGATTGTTTCCATTTTTGAGATTTTTAAATCACGATTTACTCAAAAATTAAAAAAATTTTTGCTAAGTTCTTTTCGGAATCTATTGATCCAAATCCTTTATTATAATAGACTTTGTCATTTGGATTGGAAGAAATAATAAAATCAACTGTTTTAGCATATTAAGAGTAAATATTTTGACTATAGATCAAATATTTGCTCTACAAGCATTGCAAGGAGCGGCACCCTAAAGCAGCATTTAATGCGGCAAATAGAAAATCACTTTTGTGTAATCTTGTCAATGTGGGGCTGTGAACAAAATTTAATAGAATAGAATGAGCGACTTTTACTAAAGCAATGAAAGTCACCCAACGATGATTGTTCAAGAGAATTCTTAGGCTGCCATAAAGTACACCTTACCACGCCATTCATGTCAAATCGGGCATATTCCCAACGGGCAAGGGAGTCTTCTGAAAGGGCTGATTATAGCAAACTACACATTACAAATCGTGTGAACCAATATAGCTTGATAAGCGTGGTTGAAATTTCCAAGTTAGTATAAAAACACGATTAAATTGATCCACATGCGTCTATTTCAGCTGGCAGCTAAAAATGGAATAAAGATCGCATAACAGCAGGATCTTTGTTACTCTTGAAAGAACTATAGAAGCTAAATATCACAAAGAGTATCTACCTACATTCTGCTTATTCCGAGATTTTGATATCTAAACAAAATTCTAAATTTCGATAGAAGATTGAAAAATCCGACGAATCACCTGCGGAATCGCTCAATTCTGACATTTTTAGTATGAGCCAAATGTTAAAATTGAGTCAAATTCCCTCCGCAGCTCATTCTTCAGATTCTGTAATCGGGACGAATAAAATAAAATACCTCCGCTTAAAAAAAGTAGCCCGTTAAATACAACAATTTGGAGTTTGGTACAATTCCGTTGTTGTTGAACATGCTACTTTTTCTTAAGTAAAGATAAAAATGCACTTAAAACCAAGTCTATTATCATTCCTTAAGGACGCCATACACGATCGAGCCTATCGATCCATTTGCCTTAGTTGAATTTCAGATTGGTCGGAAATCTCCATTGGATAGACAGCCGATCCACCCCACACACGACTGATTATGGATCGGCATGGAGTCATTTGGCTCGTGGGCTCTGTCGTGTATGCTTTAGAGACCTTAACTGAAAATTATCAATTAGAATGAAGACACTGTTTGAGCAAGAATATCACTAGTGTCACTAAAATGTATGATTTCTTAATTGAACTCTGTGCCAAGCTTTATATTGGTTCACTTCCTTCCACAGTCCAAGCAATACAATATTCTCTTTTTTATATTATGAAACTTGAAACAATTATAATTCAATGACCTATCGATCACATGTATAGTGATCATAGTATCAAAGAGTTTTCTACTATTTATAACATGAATGTAACATACTTAAGTTGAAATATCACAGCATATAAGAGAAATGTTTGAATGTCCTGTAGACTAGATCTTACACATTTGGAAAAAAAACTAGGAAATACACAATTTATTTATTTATGGTTTACTAAAATAATAACACACCTACAAAACAATTTAATTAAATTTTGCTCTCAATTATAAATTCCTTAAGGGAACTTCATGTTTGCCTTCAATTGAGCATATAGTGGAAAACCATGCATACATTTTGTTCATATAAAATAAACAATAAACGTAATGGCGACAGAGCGCTTCTAGCATTGAGACACGAGATGCATCTCACTTGTTACTATAGACTTACCAAATTGTCCTTTATTGTTTAGTCGAACAAATTTATTTAAACATCAAACACAAAACTAATTAAACAAAAAATAATAAACTTATAATAAAATATGTAAAACAACAAAATAGAACAATTTAACTTTAAAACAAAAATAAAAATAATAAAAACGGAAGCAAAATGCTTTTGCTGCCGAGTGATGGTGGAGAGGATAACCACACCGCCAAAAATCAGATCGACAGATGATTTCAAAAATCAAAAATCTGTATCTGTTCCTTCTTCCTCCATTCGATCTTCCTGAAAATAATTCTTTTTCGAAATCACATTCCCGGCAAAAAGACAAAAAGAAAGGGAGTGAGCACTATCATCGATTTCTATTCTATCGTCCTCTTCTTTACCTATCTGTGGTGGACTCAACATTTAACACAACCCAACCAAGGGATCCTTCTTCTTCGTCCCTTGCAACTTGGGCCCTTTCCCATCTTCGGAAAAGGTAATCGCAGTGTGAAACAAATGGCAGGTAATATTTTTGTGAGACGAATTTGTAGGTTCCTTGCGGGTTTGATTTTAACAGTTTTGTATTCCCCTTCGTTTGTTTGTAGTTGTGAAATATGATGTGTATATAATCGATGTTGCACATATATATACAAGGAGTACCTAATCTATTGTCAAATTTAAGAAAAACTGGAGAAGCAGCTGGTAAGAATTCCATGTTCGAATCTATTGCTAAATTGCATATTTTCCTATGCACAAGTTGGGAGATTTTATTCAACTTTTGATTTGGCACTAAGCAAATCAGGAAGATCAATTTATTACCACCATCACAGACTAAACGGCTTATAAAAAAAACTGTTATGATTATGAAGCCCACCATTTGTTTAAACTTCTTTTTAACAGCCTTTAATTAGCAGGACAAATCTCAGTATAATACAAAACACTCTTGGTTATATTCTCTCATTAACTTTTACCTGATATTTTGTACTTTTGCTGGACTTCTCGTTCTTTATAAACTTTACCACAAATACTAATCTCAATTCTCAAAACAATCAATCAAACATTTTCAACTAAAAACAAAATGTATAGACATAAAAACACCCAGAAATACGATCACGATTTTATCCAAATGGTATTCATTAGATATTTTTGATTTAAAATTGTGTGTGGCGGAATTTTTTGTTTAAATTTGTTAGTTAAAAGTTTATTTTTTTGAAACTAGAATCGGCTTCGCCAGCCAAATGCCGTTCTTTCGTTCGTTCGATCGTTTTTCCACACTTTTTGAAATTTCAATTTTGAAATGCAGCGCACAGTGTACGAAGAACGAAGAATTTTAGCTGTCACTTGTGTTGGTAGTGCCATCAGTGCAGAATCGTTGAGTTTTGAGGCCATGTTGACATGTACGATTTTATCATGTTCACACGGTGATTCATGGTTGGAATGAAATTCATAGACCCCTCTTTTCGAATTTTCATGAGTGCGAAGGAGAGGAACATCTGATTTCACCTTCACACTCATTGAATTTTGAAAAGAGTCAGACGCAAAGAATCATCGTGTAATAGGGTTCATAGCAGATTTTGTTGGTTCGCCCCCTATCTCAGGACAATCTTGTTTTTTAGTGCATTTTTATCTTGGTTTAAAAAATTCATGTTAAATACAACAAAAATACGGAGTTCCACGAAAACATTTTTGTATTTTACATAGATTTTTTTAGGGGCAGATAAAAAATGCACTTTAGAAGATTGTTGATGATTCTTTGCGTTTAACTCTTTTTGAAATTCTCATGAAAATCATCCTGTGAAGGACGCGCTATTTCACGCTTGATGCAAAATTGACATATCTCTTTTATTGCGAAATTCTCTGCTACTGTTCAAGTAGGACAAAATGCAAAAAAAAGCTGAAAGGAAACGTCAAAAATAGCACCGAAAACCTTAACCACAATGATTGTTTTTGTCTGACTGTTTTTGAATTTTCATGAGTGCGAAGCAGAAAAATCTCCGTTTTCACTTTCGCACCCATTGAATTTTGAAAAGAGTCAGATACAAAAAATCATCGTATAATAGGGAACTAAAGGTAAGACCGCACTCGACAGAACTGCACTTCATCGGAACTGCGCTACACAGCGCCACTGCCGCACCACTCTACAGTACATATTGGCTTCACTCATAAATACATGAGTAGTGTCTATAAGTGAACCCATTAGTATAGCGTCATTGTGATGGTATTACTAATTCGTTCGACCAAGCAACAAAATGATTATTTAATCTCCTGACCGATACAATGTAGGCTCTACTTCCCACGTGGCGCAGAAAAAAACAAAGCGCACAGCCAAAACACAACGTTTCGTGATGCTTGCTATATCGCACTTGCGGCAACGGAACGGAACGGAGCTTCAGGCCGCGGCAAAGTTGGTCAGATTATCAACTTTGACGCATGGTGCCGCGCAGCGAAGTTCAGTTGTCGCTTAGTGCGATATAGCTCATAAAATTTCATACAAAATATATTTTGAAGTTCAGTTGCCGTGCAGTTCCGCTGAAGTGCAGTTCCGTCGAGTGCGGTTTTACCTTTAAAGCGAATTTCGTAATAAAAGAAAAATGTCAATTATGCATTAGCATTCGAAAAGCACCGTGTAATAGCGCGTGTCTCACAGAATGTTTTTCAAAGAGGGATTCGAAAGAAGAGTCTGACGCAAAGAATCATCGTGCAATGGCGACTTAGACATGAAGAATTGCATCGAATTTAGGTCCTTGTAGACCTGAATGGATTTGAATTCGGATTACCCGATCCCAACCCTATAAAGATAAAGAGCTGGATCAAATCAAAAACATGAATCTATACCTAAATAGATCGAGGAAATGAAGAATCGAGATTTCAGCTGCTTTGATGGTGTTTGTGTTCTAGACTAATAAGCTTGTTTTTAGCTGCTTTATTTTGCATGTCCATACAACTTTTGCTTTAGCAAAAGAACGACATCGGAACATTTCAACACTTGCATGGTCTGCCATTTTGTATTGAACTATCTTTACCAACAAACATTTGACATTTTTATATAAATTATCGATAATGGTAGTCTGGCAGTGTCGTTCTTATCGGGACCAAAGTTAAATGCACTTAGTTATCTGGACACAGCTTATGTTATATATTTCCAACAAAGGTTTATCTCAGTTCAGATTAAATTAATCTATTCACCACCCAAAAAGATTAAAAAAAGATTTATTTTGGTAGGACCTTTAAAAATATAAATGGTACTTTTCTTTTTCTTATAAAGTGAAAGTGAGTTGAAAACTTATAAAAATGATGCAGAAAGCTTAAATTTTGTTTTAGGAAAAAATGTGTATATTCTTTTTCACAAAACAACTGCTCCGGCCGAAAAAAAATATTTTTACTTTTGTAATTTTGCAAAAAGTGGTGAAACTTAAGGCATAAGTTTCATTTGTGGAGAACTGAATGCAGCCGTGAATTAATCCTTCAGCGCCATATAAGCAAAGGTCGGTTCGATTTGCAAAATTTTTTGCCCTTGGAAGATTTACCAAGATTAATTTCTAAACTTCAATATTTACGAAATAAATTGGTATGGTAAATCTTCGAGATTTGAAGAAGATTTGTGGTAAATCTTATTAAATCTCAAATTAGTGGAACGTGAAATAGTATCATAACTGTATAAGTATAATATGGATATAGTTGTTGTTGTTGCATTTGTTTTTTTGTCGTTTTTTTAGACAAATATTATTACGTTTACTCGTACACATGTGGTGTTGAGCGAGCTTCAACTCTCTGTAAACCTGGATCGATTTGAAACGAGCTTGATTGGACTTGATCTCGCTCCAGGAGCGGAGTCGACCCAAAATTCGTGACGAAAAACCAAGGTCGAGGAGTTGGTTCTACAGATAATGTATTCTGCATGGTCTGTTTAATTGCTTCTGTGTATACAAATATATTTTTGTTTTTATAGAAAAGGGTATTATAAGTACTCGTGTTAGTTCAATTATAAGGTTATTCTTACAACAGCGTAAAGCCGTCGTAAACGTCATACAGTTTTAAAATTCGTAATTCTGTCACATTATGTATGAAAGGTTTGACAGATTTACGCAGTTTACAACTTTACTACGTTTACCACGACTTTACGCTGTTCAATGAATACCCTTTATATTTGTCTTGCATTGAAATACATACATATGTACATGCCATTAATTTTTTTTGGAATCTCTCAGGCATGTGTAAGCAACATAGTCCTTACAAGCTCAATGAATATGCCCAAATTTACTTTGAGGTGCACCTAGTGATGAGCAACTACCGTAGTGTATAGTATTTTGGGGTAGGTATATACTCCGAGTAGTATTTTTTTTAAGTCAAGCATATCCTTCGATATTTAGATCAGTGAGCTAAAGTTTCTGAACCATGGATCGAAATTTGAACCACATTTGTACAACCGACCCTAGATAATTTTCTCGCTGGTATGATGGTTGGCAATCGATCAATCCAGGAAATTGCGCTTCGATGCGTACTTATTTGATTTACTGATTTAGTAAAACCAAGGCTTTGGACAAGAAGCAAAAACAGGTAGATTATTTTTGGATTAGAACCCGTTGTATTAACAAACAAGGTTCAAAATTTGATCCGTGGCTCAGTAATTTTGAATCTCCGATTTTGGAGAGTTAAATGTGGTCCGACGATACCTAGAAGTTACAAATCAAAAACTTTAAAAATTCATATGACCATTGTTAATAGTGTCTGGAAAACTGTCACCTGTCATAATAACATAATGTAATGAAGTAATTTCATAAATTTCTGAGCAAGAGTAATAATACGCTACAGCCAAATTTAAGATTTTCTAGGTTTTCAATTTAAGGCTAGTGCACTGCTGATGTGAAACGAAAACTCCAATACAAAAACGATACAAAGAAATCGTAAAAATGAAGTTCTACATTTTGGTGTGTAGTAGGCTGTTCGATTAGCGAAATTGATTATTACTGAAGCAGATTATTTGGAGAAGTCTTCACTCTCTTTTCGAACACAATTAATTACCTAGACCATTTATTGTGTGCGAAAAATTACATTTTTATATTTTTTTTGTGCTTCTTTAATTACATGGCTTCTTTTTTTTTGTATTTAGATTTGTTTTAGTTTTTTTTGAATTTGTGAAACTATCAGTGAACATTTTTTACTTCGTTTTCGTAAGCATTTCGTTGTCTTGTTGGAGACCAATTAAAGATTTCGTTTTGCATCAATGGTTTTGATTGAATTTTGTTAAGATTAACACAAAATTTAAAGTGAAAGGACAAGGAGTAGGTATAAATCAGAAATTGTTGTAATGTAACAAACCCTTATACAAGTTTGTTTAATCAATAATTCCTTATATAACTGTCATTAAAGAAAAATACATTAAATACCATAGAAACAATGAATCCAAATAATTTTATTTATCAAAACTTTTGTTATGTTTATGTGCGAAAAGAATACTTGCTGTGAATTATTTTTTTTATCATAAAAATGAGCTCAGGTAATAATCTATTAAGGTATATTAAAGTGGTTGATTTCAAGAAAAAAGAACTACATAAAATATGAAGTTTTGTCTTCTTATTATTTAAGTGTTTACTGACCTAAAACACCTAATTTTAAACATTTGACTTAAAAGATTGAATTGATTTTCATTAAAAGAATAGTGTGCACAATAAAAATGTCTAAATCCAAAGCGATGGCAAGTGAATCTATAAGATTGGTTGAAACTGTTTTAATAGTGTAAATTATTTATCAAAATTTATTTGTTTATGCATTTGATTGTTTGTTTTTCATTTAAGACAAAAATTCGGTGAGTATAAAAACGCCATTAAATCTCAAATTATTACTTTTTTGGAGTTAAAGTAGACATAAACTAGTTTTCGGTTATAATAGCCAAGTTTTATTATCGCTTCATTATAACATATTCACCTCGTTCACCAGTTCACCTCGTAAAAATAAAATGGATTAGTGTGACCACAATGTTAATGAAATAGATTCAAACAGCAACAGAACCAGCAACATTGGCAGCCATTGTTTTAAAACCAATGTATTTCAATCGTTTTCGTTCAGCACAGAATATACCAGTACCCAGGATTGCCATGTCTTGAACAAGTTCTATAGCCCAATTTAAAAATGTTTGTAGACCAAAATCGGAGTTGAAAAAGTAGACCAAAAAGTAGTCCAATAATAATTAAAAAAATGTTCTCTCACAATGTGTTTTTATTTTAAAAAACTACGGAAAATAAAATGCATTTGTTGCTCAAAAAAGAAAGAATAATTTGAATGGAAATTCTAGGAATAATAGAGAAATTGAATATTTTTAAAGTGAAATTTGTTGTGGTTGATTTGAAATGTCAAAACCAAATTTTCGAACTTTCATATCTGATTTCACTTTCGCTACCATTAGAAAAAGTTTGCCGCAAAGAATCATTTTGTAATAGGGGACACTATTCATCGAAAAAAGGAGTGTCAAATTTAGAATGCTTAGAGTATGTTTAGGGGAGAAAAGTGTTTTATTAATATACGAAAAAAAAATATCGCCCAAGATCAGATTTGGGCTATTAGTAGCCCAATTATGATTGGGCTGTCATACTATAATTCTTGTCGGTGATTTCAGAAAAAGATAGCCCAATTTCCGATAAATAGCCCAATCTGGCAAGCCTGCCAGCACCAGCAACGTCAACAGCGTCGTTAGGCCAACGTCCTGAATTTGTTGTTGCTGGTGTATTGCTGACAGCTTTTCCTCAACAATATTCAGAGCAGAGAATATCAATTACCAAGAAGCCAATCTTTCGTACGTTTCACCCTCCAAAACCCATTTGTTTACATTGTTGTATTTGTAATTTCACTTCGTGACGATGAATATATGTGAATTGCAACAACAATGTAACGCGGTGAGATTTATTTGTTTTGACAGCTCAGTTTTTTTTTTCTTTTGAAAATTGGAAAATAGTTTTGAAAATTCTTCGGCTAAAAACAAAAATATCGTTGTTAAATTGTTTAATGTATACAAACAATTGTAATTAATAGTTAATATTCATCCACAATTATAATAAAATACAAAAAATTAATCTATAAATTGTTTTCAATCACTCAGATTTCCGTTCATCTTCAATGCGTCTTGCATATAATACAGGGTGGCCCTTTCTTCATCCAGAATAATTTTAAAATAAAAAAAAAGTTTTTCTGCAATTTGACACCCGGAACTTCAATTTGTTGTTTAAATTCCACTAAACTCTCATTTTCCACTTTAGAAGCATTAAAGTAGATATTAGGTGGGTTTAATTATCTTATGTCGGGTTTCGGGTATTGATCTGGATTAACTTTAAGTACAAAAAAGATAACTGAGGAATTTTCAAAATCGTTTTTGTTGCACGTGTTAAAAGGTAATCCAGATGCGCATCTCTATCGAATATAATAAAACAACAACAGCTATTTTTGATTTTTTTAAACTTCACGACATCTAAGCATTTGGTTTTGAGTGTTGAATATAGGAGTATTGAATACTTTTTACTGAAATTATAATTCATAATGTTAAAAAACTTAATAGTTTTAACAAAAACATTAACTTTTTTTTTACTTTAAAGTTTGAATATTATTTTTTAAAAAATCATTACGAAACAACTTAATTTGAAAAATTGATTTGAGAATGGATTTTAAGAAATTATAGCATGATCTCGTAGCTATTGTAGTATTTTTAAGTTATTTTCATTCGTTCAAAAAAAATTAATTTAATTTTGATTAATTTTTATTTTTTTTTATTTCCTATCTAAAAGGGGAGAAATAATCGGCCCCTCTTAAACAATTTGTTTTTCTAAAAATATTATTTCATAAATTATCCTGCATGAAATAGGGGACACCCCGTATTTGGTTTTGTTTTGACATCTAATTGACAGACCGAGGTGAATAATTCTGACCACGGAGCGTGTTCAACAAATAGAAACCAAAGTAGGGCCCGGTTCACATTGGTACGTATTTGGCGTAAACTAGTGTGTAGCAGCGTAAAGGCTCTCCCAAACCAACGCGAATGCGGAGCGACGACGAATTTTTGTTGTTGTTTAGCGTTATGTAATTGTCATATTTTGAACTATTGTGAATGATTCGCTGCGAATCTCTCCACATTCACGTTGGTTTGAGTGAGGCTTAAAACAAAGTGACGAAAATTTAAATCTATTTTCACATGTCCTACTCGTAGCTTCATTTTTGCGTAGTAGGCTTTTTAATTATTACTTCAATAGTGCACAAGAGTAGGTTGTAGGTATATTAATCGAATATGAATATAAATTTTAATTTTCAAAATGACAGTTGACGAAAGTTTTTTATTTTTGCTAAGCATTGTTTATCTGTTATATTTTGTATCATTGCGAATAATTTGCTATGATTTGGTGTTGGTTTGAAGGAGCTTTTAATTCAATTGCACTCATAAAGCATGATTTAAAAAAAGAACAACGGATTTAGGTGTGGATTTAACTAATAAATAAAGGCAACCCCAAACCAACATGAAATCACAGCGAATCATTCGTAAAGATACAAAATATGGCAAGCACACAACCTTTTAAGGCTCTCCCAAACCAATTACAATTTGAATCATTCACAATAGTTCAAAATATGACACATACACAATACTAAAAAACAACAAAAAATCGTCGTCGCCCCGCATTCGCTTTGGTTTAGGAGTGGAACCGGACATTTCGGTCCGAATCTTCACATTTCCCCATACAGTTTTGAAATTTCGAAATGTGCGATTTCGGTGAATTTAAATAAATACGAACGAGACAAATATCTAATCTCACAGTTTGCACTAATTTAGTTTCAAAAAAAGGAATGACTCAAAAATTATCGTGTAATAGCAGAAATAGTCCCGTGTAAACACCAAACACCAATGAAAATAAAGGCAAAAACAATTTGTCAATATACGTTCCCACCAAAATGAAATTCGAGCTTGTAGTTAAAAACTATAGATATTAAAAGTATATGGACCAAGATTTCATGAATATTTCGATGAAATCTCAATAAAAACTCTAGATCGGTTTCGTGGGAACGTGGTATTAGATTGCGTACTAAGCCTTAGCTACAAGTCTGTTCATGTTCTTCCCATAACTACGAATTTTATTTATTTTATATGAGCTTTAACAGAACTTTGGGCTAAATTCGTGGAAATTTGTATTTTTGGGAGTACGTGAACAGACATTACAGTGGCACATTTTTGAAAATTACCAAAGTAAAAATATTTCCCCTTTGAGCAGTTGTTTTATGAAAAAGAATGTACAAATTTTTTCCTTAACCAAATTTTATTTTTATTTTTTTATTTTTATTTTTGCAATATTACAAAAGTAAAAAAAAAATTCCTGCTAGAGCAGTTGTTTTGTGAAAAAGAATACAAAAATTTTTTCTTAAATCAAAATTCAAATTCAAATGCATCATTTTCATAAGTTTCCCAGTGAGAAGCACTTTCCCGAAAAAATCAATGCTCGTGTAAACAAGAAAAACTCAAGTCTTGAAACCATGCTTTTACCATTTTGCTCTCGTAGTTTATAACATGAACATGACACACTATAATATCCGTACCACTTATTTGCAACGGGTATTATATCAGTAACCTACACCTTTTGCTCCAAATCTTCCACATAATTTTAATTTGGATGATACTCGTATATAAGGTTAAGTAAGCACTTTAAATTTCGTTCTTCAGGTTTTCATACTTTTTGAACATGTCCACCATTTTCAAAAATAACCGACAAATTAATTCACCATTCCTATACAGACTGTGGTCAGTGACTAGTTGGTTCTATGTGTGCGGCTGTCACTAGTGGTGAGTGACTAGTTGATTCTATGTGTGCGGCTTGTACTGCTTTTCACTAATACTTTGCAAATATAATCATTACAGCTGTTCGCTTCAGCTTGTAGGCAAATCAAACTGACAGCTGAGGATTGCCATCTTTATTAGTTTATCTATGATTCAGAGGCACCACACCTCAAAAAAAATAAAACACCATGGGCATGAAACTTGTTATTATTTTTTTTTTTTAATTTCGTTTGTACTTATGTGAAATTTTAAACAGCTGATAAATGACGGTGCTGTGGCAAATATGTTTGAGAAATATTTGCTGGCCAGCGCAGCGTGCTGTTTTCTATTGATGGTGCTGGTTTAACTGTTTCGCGCATCATTTTTCATTTCCTGTTTTCCTTTGGAGTTGGCGATGTACTTATGAGAAGAAGAAAATCTTAATCTAGAACTAGTAAGGTACTTGCATTAACTATAGTTAACTTGCATCGTTCCTTTAATTCCGAAAAATTACTTTATTTATAGCTTTTGAACGGTGACTTATATCGCAAAATAATATCACAAAGCTGTTTAGATCATACAATTTTCTACAAAAATGATTGAGACATTTTTTTCGTAAGACCATCGCTTAAGGATGTAAATCTATTTCAAACATGGTAAATTGACGAAAATATCGGTTTTTAGGGAATAGCTCATTAACGGTAAATGTTATCGAAAAGTGATTCAAATAATGTTTGTAGTTATTTTGATCCCTTACATGAAAATGCTAAAATTTTCGTTCTAGCATTTATCGTTAAAAAGATATAATTATTTTAAGAATTTGGTCAAAAGCCAAAAACAACGGTTTTCCGTTTTTTATCCGTGCAATGGTGTTCAAAATAAATGTATGCTTCCTAAGTATGTAGACAAAATGTTTTCTAAAAGGTTTTGACGGTTTTTCCCATTCGAGAGGCGAGCTACAAGTTATTGTGATTTCAAAATGGCCAAATGTCGAAAATGTCGAACTTTTTCATACTCAACCAGATACAAATCATTTTTTTTTGCAAAAATTGCAATTCAAAAGAGAGCTTTGAGATTTTATTAAAAGTTGAATAACACCGATTTCCTTCGTCTTACTCTTAAATGACAAAGTTGTT
Organism: Dasysyrphus albostriatus; assembly: GCA_946251815.1. Lineage (NCBI taxonomy): Eukaryota > Metazoa > Arthropoda > Insecta > Diptera > Syrphidae > Dasysyrphus > Dasysyrphus albostriatus. Next base: position 65,620,763 of record OX276336.1, on the reverse strand, counting down.
TCAAACCAATATATGCCGAGCTCGGGGACCATAATATTGTCAACATAATTAATTCCACTCAAGCAATAATGAACAAGACTTTGCATTTAAAAAAAAAAATAAAAGCATTAGGTATTTTTGTATGATTTGCACTCTTTTCCACACCAACACTACCTTGAGGTAGAGTACCTGGCACATTTTGAAATATTTGCATTTGCAAATTTTGACGTTTATAATGGAAAATAAATGAAAATTTATGTACCAAAATATTAATTATTATTTTAAGGGTTAAATTTCAGTATTTTACTAAGAATTTATAAGACCATTGAATATTTAAGGAACAGTGGGGCTTAGAAAGGCAACAATTTGAAACAAATCAGCTTGACAAAAAAAAGGTCGAATAAGGCACCACCCGTTGATAGATGAGTTTTGAGTGCATACCCAAAAATTATCAAGAATTTTTAGAAATTTAGGCTGGTATCTTCCTGGAATTGAACAAAATTTAAGCAAATTGTGTCTCCAAACTGCCTGAACAGAATGGTGACGGAGCTGCAACTGGAATAGCTGTCAAAATGTTGAATACACACAAATCCAAGGATACGAACAGAACGCGATGCAGCTGCAGACGGAGCTGCATACGCAGTTGGACAAGTTGGCCAACTTTTAACTTTTGCATGCAGCTTTTTTGACGTTTCAAAATTGTGAGCGCAACCAAGTGTTTACATGGGGTTTAAAGAGAATTGCAAACTTTTTTTTAATCTCTGATAAAGACGTAAAGTAATTTTAGCTTCTATTTCATCACTATCTACTTTTATTTTTGTTTTATTTTCTATTTTTGTGTTGAATTAAACTCACACAGCTGACTTCAAATGCCCAAAATATCAGAAAGCTGTACAGCACATTGTGGGCGAGCAATAAAAGCACGTACAGCTTTTTTGACAGCTATTCCAGTTGCAGCACTCTATTCTGGTCAGGCAGAAACTCAGCATATATTGGTTTAAGACAACTTTGTCATTTAAGAGTATAAGACGAAGGAAATCGGTGTTATTCAACTTATAATAAAATCTTAAAATAATTATATCTTTTGAATTGTAAATTTTAGGAAAAAAAAATAATTTGTATCTGGTTGGGTATGACATAATCTACAAACTTTGCATAAATTACTTGTTGATAACGTTCACCGTTTGAGAGTTATACGCGAAAAACCTATATTTTTGGCATTGGCCCTTTTAAAATCGCTATATCATTTGACCAACCACTTGTGTAGGACAAAATTTGACTGCCTATTAGGTAATATATTTCAACTTCTACAAGCTTAGCATCAATTTTTTTAACATATATTAGACATTTGAGAGTACAAATAAAAAAACCGTTATTTTTTACTTTAAACCAAATTCTTAAAATATTTTTATATATTTAAAAAAAAATAATACAAATATTTTTTTTTTGAGATTCACACCATCTAAAAAATTTGCATAAAGTACTTTTCGGTATCAATAATTGTTTAAGAAAATTGTAGGTAAAAGTTCGATATTTTCGACATTTGGTCATTTTGAAATCACAATAACATGTAACTGACCACTCGAGTAGAACATTTTGCCATCTACGAACTGAGCATACATTTATTTTGAACACCATTGCCATATACGAGTAAAAAACGGAAAACCGTTAGTTTTGGCTTTTGACCAAATTTTTAATATAATTATATCTTTTAAACGGTAAATGCTAGAACAAAATTTTAAGCATTTTCATGTAAGGGATCAAAATAACTATAAACATTATTTGAATCACTTTTTCGATAAGATATACCGTTAAAGAGCTATTCCCAAAAACACCGATATTTTCGTCAATTTACCATTTTTGAAATAGATTCATATCCTTAACCGATGGTCTTATGAAAAAAAATGTCTCAATCTTTTTTGTAGAAAATTGCATGATCTACACAGCTTTGTTATATTATTTTGCGATATCAGTCACCGTTCAAAAGTTATAGGCCAAAAACCAACTTTTTCGACACTTAACCTTGAATAACTTTTTATGCTCGAGTGGGATTGACGGGGACTTTTGGCAGTTGATTTGTTATGTCCAAAGAAAGGTCTATATCAATTTTCAGTCTTATCGGAATTTTTGCTAGGTCAAATGTCTATTTTGACTGGATTAAAATCACATTTCGAAATGAGATAATTTTAACCAAATTTGCACGAAATAAGTTTGGAAATTAAGTCAAAACCAATTGAACACACCCAATTAGCCACAGTGTTGAAGAGCTCTGAAAAGGAAAGAAGAAAACAACAACAAAAAGTGTTTAACAGCCAGTTAAAATTCAAAAATGAAATGAGTTGTCAAACGAAATTACCAAATTAAAAATGAAAACACTTTTTTTGTGATTTGCGAAATTACCTCATTTCGACTCTAATGAAAACGAAGCAAGGATGGTTAGGGTTACTTAATTAAAATTCCTAAAATCTATTTAAGTTCCTCATTTATGACATTAAAATTTTTACTGCGTTTTTACTCGGATATTTAGTTCAATATTTATAGGTAGAAAGTATACGGACAATTTCAATTGTTTATTTTACTTTAAATACATAATGAACATACAGCTGCGGTCAAAATAAAAGCACTAAGAAAGTCCCATCCAAATTGTTCAATAAAATAAGAATAAATACATAATGGTTTTAAACTACAGAAATTATTAAGCCACATTAATTATAAATCTATGTAATGACAAGAAATTGTTTGATTTAATTAAATAAGTTTTAAAAAAATGTCTTTAAGGCAACAAAAAATACACAAAAAATACACTAAAAAAATAGCAGGGAAAAGAAACAAAAGGTTGATACAAAAATATAGGAAAAGTGGTTAATATTTGGTTGCAAACCTCTATTACGAGTATTATTATAATATTGCTTATTTCTGCTTTGCATCGTCACTTCATGCTATCCAAAAAAGCTTTAAATCTGTCCAATGGGATAATTTTTCATGTGCATGTGCAATCTTTACTGTGACCCAATTTTCATATACCAAAATTTTCAATTTTTTTTTTTTTTAAATAACATGGTCGATTTTTATAAAACATGGTATTTAGTGCTACTACCCTACCAACCAATTATAAAAAATTACAAATAGCAACTATTTATAGTACTTCTCATTGAAGTTTTTTTTTTCCAATTTTGAATTTTCTCATTATCTGCTGGACAGATTAAGATTAACTTTTTTATATACAAATTTCAAATAAAATTAAAAGTGATTGCATATAAAAATTTAAAAAAAAAGTTTTTGAATTTTTAATAAAAGTTTCAATTTCTTTTTTCTTGAAAATTCATATCTCAAAAATGGGTTGATAATTTTTTTTGAAATTTCTTATATGCACATTAATAAATACTTACGACTTGCATACCAAAAGTTTTCTATAAAACGAAGAATTATAATTAAAAAATAATTTTTTAAGAGAACCGCTACGATTTAAATTTTTTTCTCCATACAATCATATTCAATCAAGAATTAGGATGTCGTTTTTTTCATTTCAAACTCTCAAAGAAGTGGTTTTAGTTAATATAAATATCGCATTTCATGCTTTTAAAAAATTTTCTCTCATAATGTTCATGCCTGTATTACATAAGTTTACAAATAATTTCTTAAACCCTCATCGTCTTTAACATAACAGCAAGTACATGCGACCTAGTCGTGTATTTTTTTTCGTCAAGAAGTGTCTTTGTCAGTTTAAAAGTACGCTACGATAAAAAAAAACATCATTTGACATAATTTTATGTAGTAGACTATGAAAAAATTTTGTACCCCATTATATTGTTTTATATATTTTTTAAAAAATAAAGTTTTGCAAAATACTCACTATTAAGAATAGATCCAAAATGAGGGGTATAGAGGAACAATTACGTGTAAGGGTTTTTATTACCGAAAATGCTACTAAATTCACCCATGGGTTTCAGAAAGAAAGGTCACACTGGCCACTTTTTAATATTTTTGGTATAACTCGGAATCTTGGCCCAATTTGAAAAAAAATTTGTTCAAAATTAAATTTTCGATCGAATTGGATGATTGAAAAATTTAAGCAGGATAAATCGAAAAATCAAAGATTTCAAAACTTTTTGATTAACTGCGCATAGCTTTTTTTGAAGCAAAATATTGTGTCAAACATGCCTTGGCAAAATAAAGTAGAGACTAAAGGCATGCAATTTTTATTCAAAACTGGCAAAGATATCCCCTTTTAAACTTTACCATTTGCTATATTTTTTCCCATTTTTGGCCCGAAAGCCCTTTTTTCGGTTCAATATAGCAAATTTCACATGCCTAAGAATTTTCGGACTCAAGATTTGGATCAAATATAGGCCTATTAGATGTGCTCTTTTACAGGGCAAGTCCTCTTTTTGAGCAAAATATTCCGTCATCATTCTTTTTGTCCTCTTTTTTTATTTCTTACTGCATATAAATGTTAAGTTTAGCTTCAACGGAGCGTTTCTTTTCACATGCGAAAAAAATCAAATTTTTCAAAACACTTTTCCGCCTATTCTTTGCACAAAATTGTATAAAATTCAAGGCAAAAAATGTTTACCATGGCCTAAACCACCTATTGAATCATTGATTAACCCAAAACTAATAAACTATAGGCCTTAAAATAGAAATATTTTAATTCGATTTTGAGATATCGAATTTGAAACTTTTATTAAAAATTCAAAAACTCTTTTTTTGAAAATTTTTAAATGCAATAATTTTTAATTTTATTTGAAATTTGTATATAAAAAAGTTAATCTTAATCTGTCCAGCAGATGATGAGAAAATTCAAAATTAGAAAAAAAAACTTCTATGAGAACTACTATTAATAGTTGCTATTTGTAATTTTTTATAATTGTTGGTAGTAGCACTGAATACCAAGTTTTATAAAAATCAACCATGTCAATTAACAAAAAAAACATAAAAAAATAATTTTTTTTGAAATTTTTGGTATAGGAAAATCGGGTCACAGTTAAGACTGCACATGCACATGAAAAAGTATCCCACTGGACAGATTTAAGGCTTTTTTGGATAGCATGAAGTAACGATGTAAAACAGAAATAAGCAATAATATAATAATAATAGGTGTAGAGATTTGATTATATTATTCTGTATCATAACTTTCTGTTATTACTGTAGTACTAAGTATGTACTAAATATTATCAATATGTTATCTGACATAACATAGTGAGTTGTAATAAAGAGATCAACCTGAGCACACGTCTTTGCTTTACTATATACATATGAACAAGCTAATAATACATGGCGCAGTCGAAGTGAACCTCGTAAATGGGTATTAAAAAACCGGTTCATAATCATCCCGTACTGAACAGAAAACCGCGTGGCAGGCCACCGAGACAAAGAATAATCTATTGCAATACTAACATGGATTTCATCCGAAAGGTCGATGAATTAAAGCTAGAGGGCAATATAGCTGAAAATTGGCGAGTTTTTTGGCAAAATTTTGAAGTATTTGCCACAGCGATTGAGCTAGACAAAAAAGATGAAACTGTTCAAGTGGCGATTTTCCTGAATTCATTGGGACCAGACGCAATCGAGGTCTACAATTCGCTCGATATAACAGAGGACGACAAGAAAATTTATAGTAAAGTGGTCGAAGCATTTCAGACTTTTTGCAAACCAAAGTGCAATGAGGTCTACGAAAGTTTCATTTTCCAGAGCCGAAGCCAGGTTTCTGGAGAACCATTTGACCAATTTTTATTGGATCTAAAAAAAATGGTGAAAAAGTGTGGTTATGGAGCCCAAGAGAGTAGAATGCTGCGTGATCGACTTGTGCATGGGTTAATTGATCAGAAACTCCAAAAAAGGCTATTGGAGACAGACGGATTAACTGCGGAAAAGGCAATTGAAATGGCAAGGGCAGCGGAGGCGTCAACTGAACAAATGCGGAAAATAGAAGGGCAAGCTGGGACATCAAAAGCATCAATCGATACAGTGGGAAGGTTTCAAAACAGGGGAAGTAGTTTTAAGAATAATAATTATAGAAATTCAAATTTTGCAAATAATTTAGGTTATGAAAAAAACAATCTTAACAAAAATGTGACTTCTTGCAGGAATTGTGATATAAATGCTAACAAAAATCAAAATTCTGAAATGTACAAAAGTGTGGCTTGCAATTTTTGTGGACAGGGTCATGTGAAGGGTAAATGCCCCGCCTACGGTAAAACTTGCTCCTCATGTAGAGGAAAACACCATTTTTCTTCGGTTTGCAAGAAGAGAGGTGTACATGAAATCATAACGGAAACTGGCGGAACAGGTGAACAAGAAAATAACTTTTTTATTGATGCTATATAATACAAACAAAATGAACGAGAAAAATTACAAATTTTTAATATTTTTGAGAAAAATTCTGCATGGTTTGAAATTCTTCAAATTGAATCAAAAAACATTAAGTTTAAATTAGATACTGGTGCAGATGCAAATGTTATACCTAAACAATATATTGAACAGTTTCATAACATAGAAGTGGTACAATGTAAAGAAAAACTAGAAGGGTATGGAGGTGACGAAATTAAAACATCAGGATGTGTGGAACTTGAGTGTGAGGTGCATGATACAGTGGCTATTTTAAAATTTTTTGTGGTTGATGTAGGTAACGCTCCAATTTTACGTCTAGGAAGCTGTGTGAAATTAGGATTAATTAAACGAATTAATAATGTAGACATAAGCGAAAAACGTAAATTAGTAACAAATTATGCATGTTTATTTGAAGGGCTGGGATGTTTTTGTAAAGAATTTCACATTGAATTGAAGAGTAATATTACTCCCGTGGCTAGACCAGCTCGCAGAATTCCCATATCATTGGAAGCACCATTGAAAAATGAATTAAAATCATTATGTGACAGGGATATAATAGAGGTTGTCAATGAACCTGTGGAGTGGGTTTCCAACATCGTTATAGTTGAAAAACCTAACAAACAAATCCGAATTTGTTTGAACCCTCAAGCTATAAACGAGGCAGTTAAAGATCATATCTATGAGATTCCATCCTTCGAAAAAATTAAGTCGAAGTTGGCTAACAAAAAACTATTTTCGGTATTTGATATGAAAGATGGCTATTGGCAAGTCAAGTTGGATGACGAGTCGAAAAGGTTATGCACCTTTAGTACACCTTTTGGGTGCCATCGATTCAAACGATTACCATTCGGGTTGAAAATAGCAGCGGAAGTTTTTCAGAAAATGAATGAGAAAAATTTTGGTGATATAGCAGGTGTTATTATATATATTGACGATTTCCTAGTTGCAGCCGAAAGTGAATTGGAGCATGATGAAATAGTAGATAAATTGATGAAAAGGGCTATGGAAAAAGGAGTCAAGTTTAATAAGTCAAAAATTCAGTACAGACAGAATAGGGTAAATTTTTTGGGTCACATAATTTTTGAAAACGGTATAGCAATGGACAGGGCAAGAATGGAAGGTATAGACAAAATGGGAATGCCAAAAACGAAAAACGATTTGCAAAAATTGCTGGGGTTAATCAACTACGTAAGGGATTATATCCCTGAGCTAGCTGAAATCTCTAAGCCTCTTAGAGATTTGCTCTCTAAAGACGTTGTATTCCAGTGGTTGGGCTGCCACACAAAATGCTTAGAGAAAATTAAACAATGCATTATCAATGCCCCGGCATTAAGTCCATTCGATTGCAAGGAGAGCATCTCAATTCAAACTGATGCATCGCAATTTGGGCTAGGATGTTGTCTCATGCAAAAGGGTAGGCCAGTGTGTTTTGCCTCACGTAGTTTGTCGAATACAGAAGTGCATTACGCACAAATTGAGAAAGAATTTCTCGCGGTAGTATTCGCGTGCCATAAATTTCACTCATATATTTATGGATTTGATGTCGAAATAGTGACAGACCATAAGCCACTATTGGGTATTATGTCAAAAGATTATCATAAAATACCGTCAGCACGATTGCAAAGAATGAAATTAAGGCTTCAAAAATATAGGTTGAGTTTTAAGTATTTACCTGGAAAATTTTTGTATGTTGCAGATTTGCTATCTAGGAATTTCAGCAAAGAAAATGAAAAAGAAGAAATTGAAGGATTAAATGAAATGGTTCATTCCATTAATGTAAGCGAAAAGAAAAAACAGATTTTTCAAATGGAAACAGAAAAAGACCTACAATTGCGAGACTTAAAAAATATTATTTTAAAGGGATGGCCAAATAGTAAGTCAAAGGTACCAGCAAATTTGAGGGTGTTCTGGAATATAAGGCAAGAACTATACGTCACAGACAATTTATTATTTTTAAACGATAGAATATTCGTTCCAACGATGTTGAGGAACGCAACGTTACAAAATTTACATAGTTCTCATCTCGGAGTCGAAAAGACAAAAGCTCGTGCTCGAACGTTAGTATATTATATTATTTTATTGTTTTAGCTTGCAATTTTCGTGTCAAGTACATGTGAGTAAGACCCTTTTACTGGAGTTTCCTTATAAAAAATGAGTTTCTGCGCAAAGTTCGACCATCTTCAAGTTGAATCCAATATGATCTGGGTACATTTTGTATCTTTTCTAATATTATTCCAGGTAACCAGAATTTGGAATCTTTTATCCATATTTTTTCATTTTTTATGAAACAATTTTTAAATTTAGCTGTTTTGTCGTAATTTAATTTATTAATACAATTGTTTTTATTCAGAACTGGTACAATTTTTCTGTTTACGGATGTGTTTTTAAAAAGATCAGTTTTGCTTGGAACTTGAGTTCGAGTTTTTCTTCCCATTATAGTCTCTGATGGCGAAAGCGCTGAGTTTTTTATTGGAGAATTTCTATATTCTAGTAGCGCCAACCAAAAATTTCCTCCGGACTCCTGGCATTTTAACACTAATGATTTTGACACCTGAACTAGCCTCTCTGCAAACCCGTTAGATTTTGGGTATCTTGGACTTGTTGTTAAGATATCTATGTCTAAATCACTGCAGAACTGACGAAATTCAACCAAATATTAACCACTTTTCATATATTTTTGTATCAACCTTTTGTTTCTTTTCCCTGCTATTTTTTTAATGTTATTTCTTGTTGCCTTGAAGACATTTTTTTAAAACTTATTTAATAAAATCAAACAATTTCTTGTCATTACATGGATTTATTTATATAATGTGGCTTAATAATTTCTATAGTTTAAAACCATTATGTATTTATTTATATTTTATTAAACAATTTGATTGTGACTTTCTTACTGCTTTTATTTTGACCGCAGCTGTATGAACAGAGTACATTATCTGCCTTATTTTTTAGACGGTTGACTGGTTAGACCGTTTTTTAAAAGTATTTAATAGCTGGAAATATGCCTTTTTTAATTAAATAAAATGTCAATCCATAAAAATTTTGGATAGCCGATTCCGTCATCCAAGTTAGACAACTTAAAGATAACAGCAAACAAATTTAATTAATTAGCCAGTTCATATTTCTGAAATCTCAGAGGACTCAGAGCGCTCAGAAATAAATATAAACAGGATTCCTCTCAAAAATTCCTCATTTTTCCCCTTAAAAACTGAGACTGAATTGTTTTGGATTCGCTTGCTCAATTATTTTTTGTCGCAGTAAATTACATAAGAAGGAAAGAAAAAGGGCGTTGTTTTGACTTCTAAGTGAGGAATGTTGTTTATATTTTACTCTCCCGCTCTGTCAAAAAATTGAGGAAAAATACTGAGCGCTCAAGATAACTCTAGCAATCAAATTTGAAATTTCATTTGCTGTTTCCATTTTCCTTCGTTGGGAGTGTGTTTATACTAAGTGAAATAGTGTAGAAAGGCTAAGTATAAGCTAAAATTTTATTATTCCTACATATGTAAGATGATGTGACCTAGGCTAAACCAAAATTAATAGCAATATTGTAGTTCAAGTACCTATGTACATAGTATACTTTACGAATAATGATAAAGAAATTTAAATGTCATAGCCTGTTTGATCAATAAAATAAATAGCTTTAGTTAACTTGCTATGTGTTATTATGCAAAACAAAAGTAAAACATGAAATTCAGATGTTCATTTGACAAACCACATGCATGTCTCATGCGCGGTGCCATATTTAGGTCTGGGTCCTTGGGCCCACGATCCTGAGGGCCCCTATCCTCTTATGGTTTTAAGCACATTAAGAAAATGGTAAATACAAACGTTTTTTCCTAAGAGGTAAACAGATGAAAGGATGACTAGTCTCGACATGAATTTTTTGGTCTCATATAGTAGTTGGTTCAATCTCAATTCTCAATGTCAATGTAGACATTTGGTTAATATTTGACCTGTGTCGGGCTGAAAGTCTTAATGGTACTCAATAACTAGTTGTTGGTGTTGGGTCTAGGTGAATACACAACATAAAACTTTTAGAACTGGTGCTCTTTGCAAATTGTGGTAACTCCAAGCCCTGAATTTCTTCTTCGGCACATTTTAGAATTTCTTTGCGTAAGACAGTCGAGCTCTGAATTATGCTGCAAAGGAAATGGGTGAGGTTGACGTTCGTCCCTCACAATATACATATAATTATATAATTACAAATGTTTGATTCGGGTGGTGGTTCCCCCAACTTACAAAATTGCTTTGCATTTTAGACATTAAAGCTTTATTTATTTCTATAGCACTTCTATTACCTCTCTGAGGGCAAGTAAATAGCTTATTGGAGCATTACTTTAACATTTTATGGTGCAAATTATATAAGAGTAATAGAAGCAATGTACCAATGTTTTCTTACCTTGGGATGGCCAAAGAGCTTTTACTTCAATAGTCATCATGTAAATATCATTCAATATTTATGATAGTTTATGTTACTTCGCTTCAAGTAAAAATAGGCCATTCTATAATTTATATTCAATCGGCATTCGAGCGCAAATATATTTCTTATTATTGTCAATGTTTTAGCTTGGTATTTAATTATTAATCCAATACAACTATTTATTTATTTAACAATATGTGTTTTTAAATTGTTTTTATCATAACAATCTATTATTTTATATTATTTTGGAGAAGAGTTCTTTCCTATAAATGCAAGTTTTTTATCTGATAAATGACAAAATTCATGGTAAAAGTGATTCCAATTAAATTCAATGAACTGTATATCAGAGATTGGTGGAGTGGTTAGCGAGCTAGATAATTGGTTCAGAGGGAACCCGGTTCCATTCCTGGACCTACCAAGTTTTATTTTTGATTTTAATTTCATGTGAACCTTTTTACTGATCTCATAACTAACTCCATAAGGGTACAATAGGAGTTGAAAAATCGCTTTTTTTATTGTATGCAGTGCTATTATGCGTATCATTACTGAAAATGAAAAGCATCAATGGATGAATATAGGAGCAAAATTATAAGTTGGGTTGGCCCTTTGTTCTTGAAATATAATTCCACTTATAAGGCTCTCCCAAACCAACGCGAATCCGCAGCGACGACGATTTTTTGTTGTTGTTTAGCGTTGTGTATTTGTCATATTTTTTTCTATTGTGAATGATTCGCTGCGAATCGCTCCGCATTCGCGTTGGTTTGGGAGAACCTATAACCGTTAAACGAACTACTACAAAGTCGAATAATCAGAAATTGTTTTCTGTCGCTTTTTCAAAAAATTTCGTTTCCGGACTTAAGCCTATAAGTCCAAGGGTGTCATTTAAGTCTTCTTTGATAGCGTTTTCAATAGTAAAATCGGCGGTTCAAACAAGTTGGGCCCCACGCCCTAATTTCATTAAATACAGCCCAGATCATGCATGTCATTTTAATCTACCATAATATCCTGAACCTTATCGAATACATTGATTGCTGCCTTTTGAATCGATTGTCTTTTTGATAGATGACAAAATTATGATGAAGTAAAACCATAACACAACCATAAATATTGGTCCCAATTTTTCTAACGTTAACGTATCGTATTATTTTATAATCTTACTTTGTCAAATAGCATGAGTCCTTTGACTCAAATAATAAATTATGTACTTCATACATCATACTTCACAGAAATGTATTGTGGATTATAAGAATAAATTGATAGTTAAGTACCTATCAGTTATCCAGTTTTATGTCTATAGATTTATTGTAGGTTTTTCTTTAGGTTAGAAAACACAGCCATAATCAAGTTTTCAGTTTCATCATATCGTATCCGTCTGTTAGTGCGTGTGTTGGCCCAGATGCAATGCAAAATACATAAATCCACATGTTTATTCCCTGTCTATTTACCGATTGTGTTTATAAGCAATTTATGTGTTATACTTTGCACACGAGGAGTATCGTAGAAAATTCCAGAAACCACACGTTATCTAAGTAGATTATTCGAATATATGTATATTAAAAAAAAAAAAACAAAAATTAAAAGGCTTTTATTTTTCCCAATCATTAGGAAGCATAATCATAGTTCTCAGAACTCTAGGACATTAACGTTGGGCGCCATTTTGAATTTCAGAATAATTGATTTTTAAGAAATAACACGCTTATTTTCATCTCATGTAGGGTAGGGACATTGAATAAGGATAAAACTGTAATATAGGAAAAGCAGGTGTGTAGCTGTAGACTAATTTAACTAAAATCTTTTATAAGATTGTTGTTGGCGAAAACACAAATTATGAACATTTCAGCAAAATCATTTCAAAATACTTGTCTATGATCTCAACTTAAAAACTAACAAGACGAAACTAGGTCTATAATTTTTACTTTTTGTAAAATATCAAGTACGTATGTGTGTATGTATAGAGATGTGAAATTTTGTTAGGTTCAAAGTTGTAGAAAATACAATTTTCAACAAATTTTATTGCTTGCACTTCAAGTTTATTAAGTTTGAAATAAGCGAGTCAATTAATTAAAACTTATTTGTATGAAACTCAAAATGGCGCCCAACGAAATTTTCTTAGAATCCCAAAAAGTATAACTATTAAGACTTCATATGATGCTACCCTCTCCTCATCCCCAAAGATCGAAAACGAAAAAATCTTTTTTGAATTTTTGTTATTTCAGCCTTTTTTGTACATATTCAAATTGGCCCCTACGCCATGATCAATTTTAGCTTCTAATGAAACTTTAATAAAAAAAAGTGACATTTCTAGTTTGTTCATACAATAACTTAACTGATGGAAATAGTTCCTTTGTTAAAACTTAAAATAATTTATATGTATATGTATGGCATATATGTAGGTAGTATAGGAACCTATACCTATACCGACGTACATGGATTTTTAAAAATTTCAACTTTGTAAAACTACATATTTAGCTATCCGTATCCCATAAAACGCCAGGTACCTACCTCCTACATTACCAACTGCATGCACAACATCAATTACAAACTACTAACTGTTGGGTACGATTCCAGCTAGAACATCTGCTGTCTTTAGAATTTCAATACAAATCGTCGTTGCAACCCCAACATCACCAACATTGTTACATTATAATATGGATATACCATGTACTCGTACCTACTTTTATATTTGCGTGACTTATTGCGTTAAATATGCCATTTCTTTTCTATAACAAGCTACAAGCTGATTGAACTGTCTATTTGAAGGAGCAGACACCGACCCATTTCTATCAGACATCGACCTTATAAGGACCTAGTATTTCCCACAGTCTACCAAATACAATACATATTACCGACACAATACATTGAGGGTTTTCGTTTTTTTTTGGAATTAACATTTTCATTTTTATTTGTTGTTTTAGTAGCACAAAGGAGCATGAAATTAAAGGTGACAGCGGCGGCGGTTGGCGCTCGCGCCAAAAGTGTCTCAACTCCAATTACTGTTCGTGGCAAGGCAACACAACAACAACAGCCTTCACCGCATTCATATCACGCAAACAAGACAATTCTAAGAAGTATTTCGATTTTTTTGGCTAGTGGCAAGAGAAATAGTCATCAGTCGAGAAATACTTCAGGCTCTGTAAAGAAGCGACCAAGTAAAATGGAATCGAATGGAAAATCAAATCCGAAATTGTTAGAGAGTTTGCGAAGAAAAACTCGGTTTTCAAAGTATGTAAATAATAATTAAATTTGTTTATTTTTATAAAAATATTATTTCATTAATAAAAACAAAATATTTCTCCTAGTACCAATATTGAAAAAAAAATAATTTTATCGAAACCTTTCTTTTATTTCCAGAGATGAAATTGATGCGTTGTTTAGAATCTACAGAAAGTTGGTGTCAAATTGCCAATATGCTGCAAAAGCTTTAGCTGCAAACTCTTCAAGTTCCGTTATTGCCAAGCCACATTCTACTGTTGAGGTGAGTTTCGTTGAGCTATACTTATTTGTTTTTTATTAACTGTAACTTACGAAAATTTTGTTACAATGCTTTTGATTTATAAGTTATAAAATCACACTCTTAAGTGGACCTATAAAATTGGGTGCAATGGGAATATCATATATATACAAATGGTTGAATTTTTATAAATGATAAAAGTCTTCTAAAAAAAGCTTGACGCAAGCAACGGTCTTTCCATCTTCTTAGACGTGGAACACTCTGCTTCCAATCATCCCAACAAAAAGCACTCTGGATTGGTCTTTAAATGCAAAGTTCCAAAGTTCGGCCTTTGTTGAGCGGTACCACAAAGTGTCCAATTGGGCCATTATGATGGCTCTCTATTTTGATTGGTCAGCAAAAATGGCTTCCACATCTTAATCTTCTGTTTCTTAAAGCCAAAAAGAGTATCTATAGCTGAATTAGTAGGTAAGTAAGTAGTTTTTTGAAAGGCTTAACAGTTTTGATAAAACTTCGTAACTTCGTTTTGCACAACCTTTTAGATTTATTGAAAATTTTTCTCTGATGAAATGTGGCCCGGACTTTAAGGGCCAGTTCTTCAGTGCGAGATCATCCTAGTCTCGGAGTTAAACATGTATTAGTCCCAGAAACGAATTTTTTAAATTCCTAAGTTAATTCGGAGTTGACTCAGCTACTTGGGTGAGTTAACTCAGGAATCAAATTGAGAGCTTTTTCATTTCTGGTGCCATCTCGATTTCGAAAATGAAAGTTACTGTCACTGTGGTGCCATCTCTATTTGGATGCGGTAAAGGCGTAGAAGGGTGCTTTGCATAGTCTCGCATATCGCTGGCCTTAGATTTTTGACAGCTGAAAGATAAAGTTGATCCTCAACTGAAAAAGTGTTTCTGAGTAAATTTAGGGTTAATTTATTTTCAGGATTAGCTTACTTTAATTTAACTCAGAGTTAACCCTGAATTGAAAAACTGGCCTAAATGTTCCCGAAAAAGCTCCCTATATTGTTTGTATGGAAGAATCACAATTAAACATGGGTAACTCAGCAAAAAATCGTGCGCTTTACTGTATCAGTGTAACTCACAGACTCAGTGGCGCCAATGGTGCATTTTTTCTTACTTCATTGATCCATAATAGCTGCGTTTTATTTTATCTGGGTCTGGGTTGAGGTTATCTTTTAACACGTATTACAAAAACAACATGGGATCCAGGTTTCAATCGAGGTTTATTTCTATAATGCAGATACAAGTTTTCAATCTGACCGGCAGATGGCTGTTTACCGTTGTAATAGGGTGTAATAGGAAAAATTGATAAAAAAAACTTGGCTAAGCCCACCAACTCAACTTTGCTAGGCTTATATGCTTTAGTATGAAAAAACCTGTTTAAGACCTGCCCAAGTTGTTTTACTTAAAGTAAATAAAAGCATTTTGTATACCTACGGCTTGCTTAAATAAGCTTGATACACACAGCAGCAAGATTTGATATTTCTGTGGAGTTGAAAGAATTTTGCAGCGGGCTTAAGAAATATTCGATCTTTTACGCCAAAAGAATTCAAAAAATATAATATTTTCTCACTCTGAGGTCTGAAAAACTTATCGGGTAGTTTTTCTCACTCTGAGGTCTGAATTTTTGAAAGTTGACCCTTCGTTAGAGCTCGCGGTTAAGAAATTTGAGACCAGATGGTCGAGAACAATTATTTCCCCCTTAATTTGTTCCTGTGTACTCTGGGGGACAGGGAAAGTCTTATTAAAATAAAATAACTTTAAATCGTTGTGTTAATATCGGGTTTTTCAATAAGAGCGCTACAAAAGTTTTTTTAAATAAAACAAAAACTGTTTTGGATATGAATGAAGTTCATTATTCCTGTGAAAGTACGTTTGATGCCATTATGTATGGAACTCGATTTCTTTTGCATGGCCACCACGGGCACGCTTGCAGAAGTCCAGACGCTGAACCCAATTTTCGACGGTTTTCCGAATCATTTTCAAGTTGTTGCTCAGCCCAATTCACGAACATACGACGCTTCTGGTAATCAAGCGGCTTCAGTTCTTGCGCCAATTTAATCTTTTAAGGATGTAGGCCAAGATCTTTTCGCAAAATTCACCACAACAACGTCACAGAGATGCCCAATGCTTGAGAACGACGTGTGAGAGACACATTTGGGCTTTCTGCAACTCGACACTACGGGAACTTCTTTGTCTTACTGGTACGGGAACATTTTGTACTGTGCCTGTGGATTCAAATTTTTCTACTAGACGCTCAATTGTTGATCTGCTAGGACGATTATGACGACCATAAATTGGACGTAGCGCTCTTAACGTTGAAGCCACTGACTCCGAATTTCGGTAGTAAATTTTAATAATTTCGACTCGTTGTTGGCTCGTTTATCTTTCCATCATGAA
Organism: Dasysyrphus albostriatus; assembly: GCA_946251815.1. Taxonomy (NCBI): domain Eukaryota; kingdom Metazoa; phylum Arthropoda; class Insecta; order Diptera; family Syrphidae; genus Dasysyrphus; species Dasysyrphus albostriatus. Next base: position 65,604,169 of record OX276336.1, on the reverse strand, counting down.
ATGGCAAATCTTACTGAAGAGAAATGTCAAAAGAGCGGCAAGAAATATGGCGTCGTTTGCTGTCCCTGTCGCTCTACTTTTCTAGCGTCCCTGTTGAAAAACCCTTTACATAATCAAAAGGGACTCTGTTAGAAGCGCAGGACCCCGGCAGAGATGTTATTGAGATTTTCAAGAGCTTTGCAAAACTGAAAAACAAAACCTTCAATAATATCTTAGTTTACAGATAAACCCGTGTGTTAATGTATTCTATTAGAAAGATTCGTTATGTTGCTTATCTGCTTATTCAAGCACTTTTTGTCTGCGCAGTGCGAGTTGCTTGCTTACTGGCTGAACAGAATAGAGATGGAGCTGCAACTGGAGCTGTAGCTGGAATAGCTATAAAGATGTTGAATACACACAAATCCAATGATACGAACACGACATGACGCAACTAGGCAAGTTGGGCAACTTTGAACTTTTGCACGCAGCTTCTTTGACGTTCCAAAATTGCGAGCGCAACCGGGTGCTTATATGGTTAGGTTAAGTTGGGTAGAAGTGGCTGTCAGTAAATTAAAAGTGACACACTTAGACCAAAGTTGGTTCATTGTAATACCACATGAATCTGAAAAGCTCCTTCTTTACTCGTTAAACCACTTAGAGCACCTGACGAAGCGAACGAGACTATTTATGTCGATGTTTGCTAGATCACTAAGATCGTTATAGAAATAGTTTCCTAAGTGAAGCCCACGTCTGTTGGAAAGTGCTGGGCATGTACAGAGAATATGAGAAATCGTTCCGTTAATTCTAGCGAGTATATCAGCTTTACAATTACTTGGAAGGTCACTATAGCCCGGCACCCAACAAAGGTGAATATTGCGCCATCTGCACTAGAGATGCTCGACAGTTTAGGGCATCAGTTCTAGAGTTTATCAGAGAAGATGCGGATATCCGAGGTTGATATCTCGTTTTCTTTGGGCCAAGATAATACTTCATTTATCGCTAGAAGTTCCGCCTGGAATACGCTACAATGATTAAAATTAAAAATAAATTTGTTGGCGCAACAGCTCATGGGTGAAGAACCGGGGCCTAGTGACTTACAACTCTCAACCGTTTCTATGTGCGTGTTGTTGGCAGGACTGGAAGGGACTTACAATTTTTTTCCGAGTCCGAACGGCTAGATGAGAAGCACTTATTCATGACAAGTATACTCCTGGAGGATTTGTCAGTTCCTTGCAAGAGGCAGTACCTTGTGAAAAATATTTCTGTTTTTAGGTGGCAGTGGCTAGGAATCGAACCCAGACCTTTGGCATAACAGTCCAACACACTAACCAACATGCCACGAGGTACTACAACTACAGTGATAGGAAGACGGAATGAGAGAATTAAATTTAGTCTATCTGAGTACACACCTCCACCAACCCCATATTTGGTCTTCGATCCGTCGTCGGTGTAGAAGTGAATCGATTTATCTTTTAATAATCCCACCTCCTCCCAGGTGGATCTGGAAAGTATGGTAACTTCAAAGTTTTTTGTAGTCAGTGTTACTTGGAAGTGATCCAAACGAACTCAGAATAGTGGAGTGGCCAGTTTTGAATCTCGAAGTGAATGGCTATGCTTGCGGCCATTTGTTTGCTGAAAATATCAAGAGGTGTCAGATGAAGTAGAGTGTGTAATGCAGCGGATGGAGACGACCGAAGTGCTCCACTTATGCATAGACATACAGTTCCTTGGACTTTGCTTAGTTTATCGCGATATATCGCTTTATCAAAGGCAGTCCACCATACTGCCACACTGAAATTTAGAATCGGTCTAATTACCGAAATGTATAGCCAGTGAATAATGCGTGGTTGGAGGCCCCACTTACTACCGACGCCTTTTTTGCAAGAGAAAAGTGCCACTGAGGCTGTTTCCTGTATGTCAGGTTTCTAGCTTATTTTCTTATCTATAATGAGACCAAGTATTTAGCTTCGTCCCAGAATTTTTGTGGAACACCGTTAACAGAAGGGGGGTCTATTTGCGGAATTTTGTATTTCCTGGAGAAGAGGACAAGATCTGTTTTGTGGGGATTAACTTAATCAACTTTTCCAAAGAAAATGAGAAAGAACTCTACCTTGCGGTGTACCCCTTCTTACAGATCTTTTTTCCCAGAAGCCGTCCAATTCTGAATTAATAACCCCGCTTGTAAGCATATCATTAATCAATTCACCAAGTGACCCATCAACATTTAGAGATGTCAGCGCAGATGCGATTGCAGATGTGTCGACGTTGTTAAAGGCGCCTTCTAAATCTTAAAAGGCGACCATTATAATACCCTTTATTATGGAGAGAATATTCGATAGTACGTAGTAGTGTGTGAAGATCCGTTTCCACTGACTTTCCTTTGCAATAAGCATGTTAAGCTGTAGACAGTAGTCTCGTACCAATGCTTAATCATAGTTAGATATCAATTAATCGTTCAAAAGTTTTTAGAAGAAATGATGATAGGCCAATAGGTCTTAAATCTTTTGGGCTTACGTGGGATTATTTACCAGCTTTGGGAATAAACACAACTTTGACTTCTTTCTTCTACTTTGAATTCAATTGCAGTTCAACTAGAATGATGCCATCCGGTCCTGCTGACTTGTATGATTTGAAGTTGTTGAGTGCGAATTGTAATTTTTTCCTTGTAATCAGCCCATGTGAAAAGTTAAGTTACTGCTTATACTGCGTAGGGCAGCACTATTAACAGATTGTGAGCTGCCTAGAAAATGAGTGTCCAGAAGCAAATTAAGCGATTCTTCGCAAGAATTAGTCCAGGAGCCATCAACATTTTTGGAGGATTTTTCTGTTGAAGAATATACTTAATGTTCAACATAATACTATGATTATTAACTACACAATAAGGATATTCATACAACAGCGTACGGGCGTCGTAAACTATGAAAAGTTTTAAACTTCGTAATTCTGTCACAATTTGTATGGGAGATTTGACAGATCTACGCAGTTTACAACTTTACTACGTAAACGTCGAGTTAACGCTTTTCCATGAATACCCTTAGTATGATTGTAGAAAATATCAAGATTTGTTTTATAATATTTTCATTCCAAAATTATTTCTCATTGAATAAACATATGAATTTATGAGGCTCTTAATTTAATCTCAAACCAATTTTAAAACAGTTTCAAACAGGTCTCAAACCGATCTCAAACTGATCTCAAACCAATCTCAAACCAATCTCAAACCGATCTCAAACTGATCTCAAACCGATCTCAAACTGATCTCAAACCGATCTCAAACCGATCTCAAGCCAATCTCAAACCGATCTCAAACTGATTTCAAACCAATTTCAAACCGATCTCAAACTGATCTCAAACCGATCTCAAACCAATCTCAAACCGATCTCAAACCGATCTCAAACCGATCTCAAACCGATCTCAAACCGATCTCAAACCGATCTCAAACCAATTTCAAACCAATCTCAAACCGATCTTAAACCGATCTCAAACCGATCTCAAAACGATCTCAAACCGATCTCAAACCGGTTTCAAAACGATCTCAAACCGATCTCGAACCCACAAGATTAGAATTCCTAATCATTAAGCTGGAAATTTTTTTGCCCGGGGCCAGGCATAGTTTCTATAAGAAGGTTTTATCTTATAATACAAATTCTTTATAGTACTGAAATAAATCAGCCAAGTAGAAGACTTAGCATTAAGGATTGGACTTGTTTGATTATTGATTCAAAATAGCTTTTTATGGCCTTTAGTCATAAAAATTAGCGTTTCGTCCGACTTACTCACTTGGACTCATCAGTGACGTAGTTTATTTTCTTTAGCTGGGAGATACCTAACGTAGTTTAGGCTACCTCTTTGATTATATTGTGATTTAGACTGGTGCTACTGATTTTATTGACAGCTGTGGCAGGTAAATACACTGCAAACAGCTTCAGCTTCTCGCTCAAATGGCCGCTGTAGACTCTGTCATCTTCAGTTATGTCCTTAGGCATCTAACTTCGAATAGATTTATTAAATCTGAACTGAGATAAGTCTTTGATGAAAATATAACATAAGTTCTTCAATAAATGTCTTGAGCCGATTAGAACATGGTCATGATTTTTAGCGGTTCGATCATTTGTCGAGCGCCAGTTAACTTGGGGAATCCTTAACTTTGAGAACTTTGTGCTTCTTTTCATCAGCGTATTGCAATCTGCTCTATAGTCACAGATTTCTGCTTTCTAGCTTTGGCATTAAATTTGCTTTCTGGGTAGTTACCTTGCTTTACTGAAAATTTCAGTCGAATCGATTAAGCAGTTTTTGAATGAGCTTAACTTCAAAATAACACGACAATAATCAGTATTTTTGATTTAAGTCGACCAAAGCTGATAAAAATAAAATTTGGAACTATTTGTGTCGTGCACGATTTTAGTACTAAGTTTAAAATGATATATTTAGTAGTAGAAACCAAATTTTTTTAAACTTCAAAATGGCGCCCAACACTAATGGGAGAGTATTCCAAAAAAGTATTTTTATGCTTTCATTTTTGGCGCTCATTTTGTATTGTCTTCACATTCCAAGAATTGACAGCATAAACTAATAAACTTATAATCGAACTCAAAAAGATTGTTTATGCATATTACAAGTACCTAGAAGCACACTATTAAAAAATAAATACAAAAATCTATTTATTTCTATTGGAAAACTTTAGGAAACTGTATTTCTACTAATTGGTGGTTTTTGAAGCGCTGATTTGTTACATTTAAAAATATTTCTTAGTTCTTTTAAACCAAATATATTTACTACATTTCAAGAACAAGAACAGGAACAATGTTTAATTTAACCCTAAATAAATCCACCTACAATTACACATATTTTACAGGGCATCGACCGAATAATATTTCGTGAACTCTTACATAGCACCTTTGACATTGTGACTGAAGAAATTTTGATGGAAAGAATATTCTGCAGTTGGGATAAGACACACGAAGGACTTCCGCTTCGACTCGAAGGATGGTTAACAGGACTGTCAGTTTTTCTTCGAGGCACAAAAGCCGAGAAAGCTGCCTTTTGTTTTAGGGTATATGATTTAAACGCTGACGGATTTATTACAAAAGATGAAATGTTCACATTACTAAAAAACTGTCTAATTAAGCAACCTCAGGATGAGGATCCAGATGAAGGTGTTAAAGACTTGGTGGAAATAGTTCTTAGGAAGTTTGATGTAGATAAGGATGGAAAGGTAATTATTTCAAGCATACATAATGTAGAAATATATCCATTAATTTAAAATTTCTATTTATTTATTTTGTTTTATTTCAAACAGGTTTCTTTTGATGACTTTGTCAGTACGATCAATGCTCAACCTTTATTGATAGAAGCTTTTGGGCAGTGTCTTCCTACTGAAAGTGCTATTGTTTCGTTCTTTTCAACTCTTCAAATATAAATTGTTTTTTTTTTTTTTAATTTAGTTAATGTAAAATAATAAAAATTGTAATGTGTCATTTAAGAATTGGCGATAGTTGTAATTAGTATTTTTTTTTAAGTTTAAATAAACATCTAAGCAAAAATATTATTCTATATATAATAATGTGCACTGTATGTAGTCCTAGTCACTACCTATATATTAGCTGCGTTTTATTTTCTGTGGATCTGTCGAGGTTATTTTTATACCCGTATTACAAAAACAGCATGGGATCCAGGTTTCTATCGAGATTTATTTCAATAACTTAGATACAATTGTTCACTCTAACCAGTGCGGCAGATGGCTATTTACCATTGTGAATCTTGTCAGCGACTTGTCAGCAAAGCACTGCAGTGTTGAGAAAAGAAATGTCATTTTGAATTCAAATAACAAAACAAGCTAAGGATAATTGCAACTTTTTTTTTGTTTTGTTCTTGGTAGGTGTGCATAATTTATTAATTTATTTATCTTTTTATCAATCAAATGATTTTCTTAAAATGATTAGCAAATCTTTTTCCGAGAAAAAAAAATTACTAATAAAAATTTGTGTACTTCTTGTTTATTGAAGTGTTTTCTTTTTTAAACAAATTGGAGTTTCATGATTTAATACATATGTAATCGAAGAATATTTCTTTGCTTAAGTTTAATTATTTTTATGCGTGTAAGTTTTAAGTTTTCTTAACATTTAATTTCATGTACACTGATTTTCCAAAAAAAAATTGATTGACTTATGATTGCTGATTACCCTAAGGCAGCTCTTGTCAAATATTTCTTTTGACGTGGTGCAAATAAGTACCAAAACCATTCCCGATATTTTGACAGATTTTCTTTTCCCTGAGAGGATTTCATCCCCAACCGTCCCAATTTCATATTTATTCAGCAATAGTGCGAAGAATTGAAGCATCCAGGTAAAAACCAGATAACTCCATTTTTTTACAAAATATGTTTTTTGATGCAGAAATAACAAATAAAAAATAAATTTTCGTTTTATCTTATTCAATGAGTATTTCTATTGCCTTTAGAGAAAAAATGTAGTTTTTGAGAGTATTTCATTTTTTTGATTTGTAAAACAGTTTTTTGTATTTTTCTGAACATTCAAAAATAAGTTTTTATAGAAAAACAAAAAAGAAAAAGTGTAAAAAACATTCAAATCGTTCTTTTAATTATACAAAGCAACTAATAAAATAGCTTAGAGCTCAAAAGCCAGTAGGTATGTCATTTTAATTGTTTACGGACAAAAAATGGACGAAATTTACAAATTTTAAATTTTAAAAATGAAGATAATACTTTTTAGTTAATCTGTCAAAAATGCCGTCTTTTTTTCAAACGTTGATTACTCGGACTCCTCAAAAGATAGAAGTGGGGACTTTTCGTCAAGTACTCCTTTTAACTAGCCTTACAGCCCCACAAAATATCGATCCTAGTAACAAAATTAAGAACTTTTGCACAAAACTCCAGGGCTATCAGAAGTTCCCTGTATACCAATAGTATTTAAATTTAAGGCCTGGTCAAACAGAACGCGGTCCGGTGGGACGGGAAACAATTTTGCCAGTCGCGTTCTCTGTCTTCTATAGAATTATACAATGTTGTTCAAACAGACAACAGAGTCGGCATTTACATGACCCGATTTTTTCACAGACAATCTTTTGTTCATTGGTGAAGAGAGAATACCACGGACGGACCAAACGTCCGTTCCTGCAAACTCACACAATTTTTCAGATGTTTGCGTTCTCTTTCACAATTTTTCCAGTTTCGTTTGTGTGTTTTGTATTAACCAGTGTTGCCACTAATCGGAAAACTTTTCTTAATAGATTTAAAAAAAATTAGGCAGGTAGATTAAATTTTTTGCAGTAGATAAGCATTTTCAAGTTTGTTTTTGTACTATAAAAAAATAAATAAATTATAACTGATAATTAATTGAAAATACATATGTAGTAAAACATTGCCTACGATCTGCAAATGCGAATAAATTTGTTTACGCAGTTCCAAACGCAAATACCAATTGCCTCTTTGTTTTAATTTTTCGACTAAGTGAATAAACGATGCTTTCTACAATTTTAAAAAGAAACATTTCAAAACTTGGAAAAAATTCCGACAAAGCTGAATTTTGGTGGAGAGCTTTGTTTTAACGTGTTAAGCATTGCTTGAAAAGTTCCGTAAATTTAGGCATTGGCTACATTTTTTAGGGTTATGTGTCCATTTACAGTACAAAATTAAAAGTGTTACTTCGACACGCTATAACTTTCAGATTAATTAACTTACAGAGCTCGTTAAAGCTCATTTTTTGATAATTTTACTATCTAAATGTTATTCTTTCACAATTTTGTTGTAACAGGCAGTATTCATCGAGTTGTTGAATAAAAACCAAATTACTTTCTTTTTCAATATGGCGGTCTTCCCCTTACCCCGGGCACCCTAACAACTTGGTTTCATAAAGAAGACATGTAGACAAACGCAGATCGTACAAAAAATTTTGCCTATCGATTAATGAAATTTATGATATTCTCGAAATGTATTAATTGTATGCAAAAAGGATGTTAATCTTTTTTATGCGTGAGAAATTAACAAAAAACTTAATTTTACCCCCCTAAAAAATTGCAATGCTAAAGACGGCAAAGCAAAGTAACTTTTTTAATAAATAAAAACAATAAAAATAACTTTAGCTTCTTACAATTTTATTAAACTTTAAACATAAAGAGTTGGCTTGAATTTAAGTTTTTTAAATTATAAATGAAATTTTAATTCTCAAGTTGTTCGTACTCGTTGCCTTGTCGTTGTTCCAAAAAAAAAATAAGCCAGACAAAAAACACCGCAGCTGTGTTGTTACTGGAATTTTCCAAATTATCTTGGAAAACTGATGGAAGGGTGAGTAAATAAAAAAAAATTAGATTTGGTGGCGCAACAGCTCATGGAGGCCTAGTGACATACAACTCTCAACTATTTCTGTGTGCGTGTTATTGGCAGGAATGGAGGGGACCTACAATTTTTTGCCGAGTCCGAAAGACACTTATTTAGCCAGTTCATATTTCTGAGATCTCAGAGGACTCAGAGCGCTCAGAAATATAAACAGGATTCCTCTAAAAAATTCCTCATTTTTCCCCTTAAAAACTGAGACTGAAATTTTTTGGATTCGCTTGCTCAATTATTTCTTGTCGCGGTAAATTACATAAGAAGAAAAGAAAAAGGGAGTTGTTTTGACTTCTATTGAGGAATGTTGTTTATATTTTATTCTCCTGCTCTGTCAAAAAATTGAGGAAAGATACTGAGCGCTCAAGAAATATAAACTGGCCCATTCATGACAAGTATACTCTTGGAGGATTTGTCAGTTCCTCGCAAAGGGCAGTACCTCGGGAAAAACATTTCTGTTTTTAGGTGGCAGCGGATGGGAATTGAACCCAAACCTTCGGCATGAGAGTCAAACGCATTAACCATCATCCCACAAGGTACTACGGGGGTTAGTACATACAAAATGGTAAAATTACCTGCGTACAAAAATGTTCTAAGTGGTTGGGTTTAGTGTTCTCGAGGTTTTGTGACGCATGGGCTAACTAGGTCTAACATCCAAACTACTTCTACTACTGCGGCTATGTTTTTTTCATTTCGCATCAACGCTGTCTGGTTGGTGGCTTAATGTCTAAAAGAGTGTACTTAAGCTAAGAGTACACGACATGATAAATGCTGCATGTACCTAAGGTACTGATGTCATGCATCAAACTACTACTACTGCGGCTATATTTTCTTCATTTCGCATCAATCGCTGTCTGGTCATGCGGCTGTCACAAACATGCCGGTTACATGGTATGCGGCAATTGGGAAGCATATGTGAAGTAAAAATGACGTCACTGCGCATGCACATGTGGCATCTTACATGATGTGTACTCGTACACATTACACACAAACTTTCCAATGTGCGACCGATTTTGCCTGCGCACTAAAGCCATGATGACGACCAACCTTACGACGAAATTTGCGTTTTGTAGGTATTTACGACTACTCACAAGGAATTTCGATAATATTTCTTATTAGTTTCCGCAAGCTTGAAACATTTTGACAGCTGGTTGGATGTCATTTGCAACTTTGACAGCTGCTGTTGAAACAAAATAATTGGAAAAACTATTATTGCTATTTGGTCACCCTAAAGTGGATCTTGTATCACGGTCTAATTGTTTTCGAGATTGTATCCCATAAATGTGGTGCCGAAAATGGGGCATGACCTTGAAAAACTTAAACCATTGATTTAAAATTTTCTATGGCTGACCAATTTCTACTAGTTGAACTTGTTTGACTAACAGCTCAGACAACATTGCACAGTTGTTCAGTATGGGGTCATTAATAAATGTGTCAGTAATTGCAGAGGATAGATATTAATTAGCACTTGCAACCACTTGTGGCCTTATTGTTGACTATATATTTAATCCCATTTAATTATTTAAACAATGAACAAATAATTGATATCGTATAAAGTCGTGGTGAAGGTACTCTGCTTTCGATACTTCATTAATATTATACTTAGATCACTGACCTAGTGCAACATTATTTTCCACTTATTAAAATCAACAACCTTTAGTTCTCATGTACCTAACTATTTAATGGAGCTTGCAACTATCGCGTGGATTTTTCCATTATAAAAAATATCTATCTTAATTATGTATGTAGACAGTTTACGAGTGGAAGCAACTTCTCCCCCTAAGTATTCTTCTTTTCGTTATCTATATATATTTTTGTAGGTATGTATCTATTGTGATTGTAACAAGAGAAACGATGCTATCTATCTGATGACATATGACCTCGAATATTTAAATCGCCTTTTGACATGCACGTAGCCAAAGTCAAAGAGGAGGGGATGTTAGAACGATTAGCACCCATCTAAAATAATCAAACATTAAGCATGGTTTGCTTGCTCAATGGAAGAATTATTATAGTTTCTTAGTTACCTACGTGTATTGCTTTATTTGTGCGTCTATGTCTTCATCATGGATGAATAGATTGAAGCAAATTATAGACAGGTAGTGTGATACTAATTAATTATAATCGTGTTCTGTCACTTGACCTAAGCCATACACACCCCAAAAGTGGTGGCTATAGAACGATTTCAACTAAACGAAACTAAAGTTAAGCACACTTTAACCAATGACGGTTCGTGCATATATGACATTTGTTATACGAGCTAGTGTGACACTAAAAAATAAATGTCAGGCTTTGACGGTTTTAATTTGAATGCAAGTGTTTAGTAGAACGAGCGTTTTGAAATCGTCTAATTTATTTTAACGTCAATTTCGCTAGGTGTTGCGGTACAAAATCTGTTCAGCGTCGGATATACTTAATTAACTTTAATTGCGCCATTATTTCAACGTTTCAACGAAAACCTCCTCTTTTTAGGTTAACGTAAATAAACACCTTAGTATTTTGGTGTATCAAAATACTTTACGTGCTATCACAAGTAAAATTACTCAAAATTATTGTATGCTTGGTCATTTGCCAACTGCCATCAACAACCTCCATCAGTAAGACGTAAGAGATCCTCTGCTAAAAATTAACTTCGCCTTCGCGTCCACATTCTATAGCATCAACTACAGGCAGGTGGAAGTCCCACCCTTTGATATAGAAAAGTATGTTTCCAAAAAGTGGCAACAACTTTTTTTTATTCAACGGGTGGAACCTCCAATTTTTTGATTACTTTTAGTATTTTTAACATGAACACAATTACGGGAATGCATATAAATTCTAGACGCATATGTTGGGAAATAAAAAAATACGATTTAAGTAGACACACTTTCACCATCGAACGCCTTCAGATGTCAAACGGTATTGGACAAAATAACGATTGATGTCTTAAAAGAAAAGTTTTAAATAGCTGCAGTTTTGGGCAAATGTGAGGCCCAAAACTGCAGCTATTTAAAACTTTTCTTTTTTTTTTTTTTTTTTTTTTTTAATTATGCGCGCACTAAAGGGGTTGTGACTACCCTTAATATGATTGAACACAGTGCGAGCGTTAGGAAAAAAGGGAAGGATTTAAAAGGAGATACCGATGTACATTGGTTTTGAAATTCTGAATGTCAAAATGGGAGGGAAAAATAGAGCAGGGTAAAGCATTCCACATTCGTGTGGTTCGGCTAAAAAAAGAATCTCTGTACTTAACAGTACGTCCGAAGTTGGGCTCAAGGGTAAACTGATGAGCATTCCTGGCAGTGCGAGTATTACGGTGAAATTGTTTAAGGGGAGGAATGCAACTGGCTATTTCGCTAGAACAATGTTTATAAAAATAGCGATAAAATAAGGCGATTTTAAGACATCAATCGTTATTTTTTCCAATACCGTTTGACATCTGAAGGCGTTCGATGGTGAAAGTGTGTCTACTTAAATCGTATTTTTTTATTTCCCAACATATGCGTCTAGAATTTATATGCATTCCCGTAATTGTGTTCATGTTAAAAATACTAAAAGTAATCAAAAAATTGGAGGTTCCACCCGTTGAATAAAAAAAAGTATGTTCCCGGAAAGTGGCATCACTTTACATAAAAGAGTGTTTACTCAAAACCTTTCTTTTAGGACATCAATCGTTATTTTAGCTAAATAATAAAATAGCATGTCAAAAATAATTAACAAACGTAAACTTAATGACCTAGCCTAAAAAAGTACAGGGATTTCGGTTTTTTTACCGGACTACAGATTGGCTGTCATTTTTCAAAATGACGTCCAAGCGATAGGATTATAAAAATTACTTCTGGGCTAAATTTATCTATATGTCAAGACGACCCGAGTGGGAAACTCACGGCAAAAATTAGTTTCTTATGGAAAACGAAATACTCAAGGCTATGATGACGACATCGGAAAATGATAGTTCTGATGACTACACCTTTGATGGAGCTGGATGGTGGAAAGGAATAAAAGTGGTTTGGTTTGGAGACCAAAAATCCCTGGAATTCCTCACTCACACAATTAAAAATATTGGCAAACTGTGGGAGGGAGCTTGTCTCGAAGATATTCCTTTCACAGCTCTACTGCCTCGCCAGCAGGTACATATATGGATTCTTCCTCCTGCTACTCACGAGGACTCAAGGAGTTCTCCATATTAGAATGGAAGCTCCTGCATTCAGCGGGGAAGGGAAGGACCTTTTATTCGCAATTGGGAAGAAATCTGACCTTCTCCTGAAAGATAAAGGAGACGTGGTGAATTATGGTCTCGAAACCGTAAAGGTAAGAAGGCATTATGGCAAAGGGGAGTTAAAATCTGGTGGTGGTGCAAATTCATTTGCATCATGGTAAAGCAGCAACGCATGAACTAATGATCTACATGTCTCAGCAGACCGTGGATTTGGCATTAATCCAAGAACCATGGATTCGTAAGAATCAGGTATAAGGATTGAGGTCTTAAAACTACAACCAAATCCATTCAACTTAGACGGTGAAATAAAAAGATGTATTGACAAAAATTCAATTAATGCTTACAGCAATAGGCAACAGTACACCGTGGTAATCAGTGTTGAATCTAAGGAAGGCAACTTCGTTTTGGCGTCATCGTACATGCCGTATTATGAAGAAAACTCCATCAAAAACGATCCAAGATCTTTTGGGTTACACCACAGCTCGAGAGACACCTTTGGTGATAGGATGCGACACCAAAGGCTGCCACACTAAATGGGGTGGTAAAGATATCAACGAAAGGGCTGAAACAAATTTGAATTCATTCTCTGTTCTGGTCTTTTGTTATGTAAAAAGGTTAAGGTACCCAAAATTTCGAAATAAAAACAGGAAGAAAGTCTAGACCTCACTATTATGAATAATAATGAGAGAGTCTCACCTAAGGAATCCTTTTCGGATAACCTAAGAATACTCCTTTACTTCGAAAACCAAAACGAATTAAAGCCTTTCTGAGATCCAACTAGAACAAATTGGGTAGAGTACACAATATGGTTGAACGAACCCACTTCCGTCCCTCGAGGGTTTGTTATTTTCCCCTAGATAGCGCGTCCTTAGGTGGCGGATAGGGGAACGCTCGGCAAAAAGTGGGAAGTAAAATACCACTCGCGAACCAACAAAACAACTCTTTAAAGGAATACAGAACAGAAAACCAAATATGGAGAGAAAAGATATTAGGAGTTACCTTACGGTGCAGAGAGTCGGATCCCCAGTACCGGCGTCTGTCTGGGGTGAGCATGCGGGCCCCGGGACGTCGTCATCCAGCGACCGCAAAACAAATACATTAAAGGAAACGCCGGGAGTGGCACACTTGGCTCCCACGGAACGAAGGGCTACAAATGAACCTAGGAGAGATCCCTTCAGGAAAGCTGCCCGTCTGCAGCGTACACCACCACCTGCAGCCAAAACCCCGGTAGGATCGAAAGAGCCACTGGCAGGGAAACCCCAAGCAGTTAAACCCCCAGCTGCTAGGGATATATTCGAGCAGATAGTGCCACAAACATCAAACAATAGGGCAACCTTCAGTGACACCTAGATGGAGCTGCAGAAGTATAAGGCCATCCTTAAAATGATGAAAAATGCCTGTACTAAACAGAAAATCATTAGTATGGACATTAAAAATGGCATTTCCGAACTAGAATCTGCAGATAAAATGCATTGGCAGGTAAAAACTCAGAATGCTGAATGTGAGAAGACTGTCTCAAAAATTCTACCACCAGATAGAGAAGAAGAAAATTATCGGGAAACAGTTCAACAGTTTAAGATTATACCGCAAGGGAAACATGACAACTCCCCTGAAGTAATGGAAAGAGCGGTCCTGGGGGGTGGGTCAGAAGCCAAAAGGGTTATGGTGGAGTTTTGATCGGTATGCTTATACCTGAACGAGTCCGACAAACGGGAATGGTCAATGGGTCAACGCCGAAAAGGCCTCCTTATGGGGCATAAAGCATTTCTTCACCCCCTGAAGGAAAAAACTTCCGTAAGAAAAGTTGAACGAAACCTGAAGAAACGCTCCACTACGCAATTTTAGCCGCGTCACATGATTTCCGTGTGTTCGCTTGTTTTCTTCCGACAACTACGAGCATTATAGTTCTAGTTTTATTCTTCCCTTGCTAGAAGCAGGCGCTATATTATGGCTTTATGAATTGCATTTTCTGTAAGTTCCCATTAAGGCACCCTCTTTACCGATTCCCGGTCACTGATTATCTCTCTACATTTAATCTGCACCTTCACTTGCGGAGTATTGAACTTTTTTAAAAAACAGGGCTTAAGATACATTCCATAAGTCGTGATGAGAAAAGGTATCAAGTCTTTGAAATTTATATTTGATTGTCCCTTTTACAACATGGTAGTGAGTAGCTAGAAGTTATGTCCAATTACAGCTTTTTTGCATATCCCTCGCTTGTCGTGAGTGATTCGGTTATTTCACAAAAAAATATCCCCAAGACGGAGTTACAAAGCCCATCACCCCCCTGAGAAATAATATTGTGGCTACGCTTCTGAATGATGTCATACAAAAATCATAAATTATTAATTTTATATTTTATATTGTTTTGTATGAGGCACTCATCTTAAGTTCTATAAATAAATAGTCAACATTACGCGGTTCAATGGCAAATTTAAATGCATAGCAAAATAAATAACATAAAAAATAAAAATAAATAAATAAATAAAAATATGGCATGAGATATTGCCGGCTATGACCAATTATATACCTATACCTACTTGAGTTTTGCCTGATTGTGTCTGATAAGAATAATTCCGTCCATTAAAACCACCCCTTGTAGCTAGTCTTGAGTATTATTGTATTTACCTACCCAAAGTGTTTGTCACCACCACCGTACGATATGAACTACGAACGAAACGATACGGTATTGTAAATGTATTTCAAATTTTCTATGAAGGCACACTGTTAGATACCAGAGAGGTGGGTATAAATAAAATATCTACAAATTGTGTTCAGAGAATAAAACACATGTTGTATAGAGAGTTTACTTCTAAACAACCCTGCTTATCGATGTTTATTCCAGATATGAGAGTCGCACTGCAGCCGGGCAGTTGTAATAATTTTAAATTTCAAAATTGATTTTCAGTTCTATTAGTAGTACCGCAAACAGCTTAAGGAACGGGTGTTTTGAATCGTTTCTTTTGTTCAATTAAATAAACGAAATAAAAAGAACAAGTATGACAAACCATGAAATGGATAACGTTAATAATCAAAAGTAGGTGACTTATGGTTAATGAACCAACCATCCTGATTTCCCAATAAGTAAATATTAATTTAATATCAGTTAAGCTTGGTTACAAAATATAAAAATAAATAAATATGAGTTAACAAATATACAAAAAAAAAAATAATAATCATAAATTAATCTTTAAATATAAACATAAAATTCCACAAAAATATTCATTTGTGATCTTCATTAGTGCTACAAAATAATATCAGCGCATATGAATGATGGATGAGGCATGAAGTTTATTTTTAATCTAAAAGATAGATTACCTACGATGATAAGCTTTGAACTCTTGTCTCCATAGATAATTTTCAAATACAATTAACTTATTGTAGCCTTTTTTCGATGTAACGATTAGACTATTTGTGACAGTTGAAGTTAAATACACTACTGAATCGCACCAACTTGCTCTTGTGGTTCAGAGCTATTATCTGGTTACATTTTAGCGTACCGGTACAATAATTCATTAGTATTGCTTACGAGAAAGTATGTAAACATGGAAAATGGATTTTTTCATATAAAATGAAAATATTTATTTGTAAAACTCTGATATACAGTAACTACGTATCGATTCCTTGAACAAAGGAATTTATAGGAACAAAAATTTGAGAAATGCGATGGAGTGATCGAAAAAAAATGTGTGTAGAAAATAATTCTAAGGACAACTTATGGTACGCAAAGTTGAAGTTTTTAATAGTATGAAGATACAAATATTGAGTTTACAATAAAGTAATTTATGTTCAAAAAACTTTTTTTTAAATTTGGTATTTTTAGAAGTTTTTGTATAAAATTTAAATCTGATAAGAAGGGAAAGAAAAATCATATGAAGGTTTTCTATTATATTCAAATTCTATACTACTGAAATATATCAGCCAAGTAGAATGCTTTGCATTAAGGATTGGACTTGTTGAATTATTGATTCAAAATTGTCTTTTATAACAAATTGCATATGACAAAGGTCCTCACCATGCCACTGATGAGTACAAGTGAGATTGCCGGACAAAACACCAATTTGTAGGAGTAAAGGCCATAAAACGCTATTTTGGTAATGAAAATGGAAAAAAGTGTTCTAGGTGAAATAGTTTCAAAGAGGGTAATTGTGTACAATTTTGCAATTTAATTTTTTTTATTAATTTAAAATGGGAATTCTAGCTAGACTATGGGATATTATACAAAATGTCTTCCATAGATAATAAATGTGTTTTCTAAACTATTGAAAAACGAAAGTTTTATATATGTAGGTTTCATAGTTTTTATAAAAACTGATATTTACATTTGGGGTAAATGGAAACACGGATATAAGTGTCTACAAAGGCCATTCATTTAGACTAAAATGATCCACATGTTTAAGATTTAATTTTTAAAATAATATTACGAAAGTTTTTGGTGGCGAGAAGAGATTGAAATAACCATATTTACATTTACCCCAAATAAAAGGCTTGAAAATGTATATAATCTTTGAATTAATCCAAGCAAAAGAATATTTTAAAAACTTTATTTATAGATGAAAGCCTAGTTTAAAAAAAAAACCTTTTCTTTAAGAAAAAAGCATGCGGCACATTTTAAAATTTTTATTATACTATAAGGGCTACCGTTTAATCATTAAAAATTGACGTTTATAACTACCCCAAAATGTTTACTTTCACCGCATTTTAACGTTTACAATTACCCATAGGAAGCGAAAAAATGGGTTAATTGTAAACAGCCTACAACTTTGGCATTTTATTGTAGAAGGGAACGAAAATTCTAAAAATCATATAGAATAAATATTATTATTATTATCTATTATTAACAGGTAATTTAAATTACATGCTAATCTTAAAATTAACGAGCCTAGCTGCGAAGACTATTTGCTCTATGATAAAAGATACTTATATACTAATATTAGTAATGAAGATAAATTCATTAATTTTTTCTATATTTGTGTGGTTAGGGTTTTTTAATATGTCGTATATGTTATTATTTTTAAATAGTTTTAATATGATAGGTTTAAAGACGATACAATTTTCAAGAATATGTCTTAGATCCAGAGTCTCATTGCAAGTAGGCCAGTTTGGGGGTGTATTTTTTGTCAGCAGGTGTTGGTGTGTAGCTGTAGTATGTCCCAGCGCAGTCGCACGAAGTTGGTTATTTTGGATTTTGTCATGTCTGTGGGATATTGTGGGTGGCATCTGTTTGAGTTGACTTTTTTGTAATGGTGATGTTGATATGAGTTCCATTCAAGATATCGGTTGGCATTTATAGATTTTTGTATTTTGTTTTTTAAATCTGCTTTGGTGTACCTGTTAAATTGAAACACTGGTGCAGTTTTTGCGCATTGAGCAGCATGATCGGCATGTTCGTTACCTTGGATACAAGTGTGGCCAGGAATCCACATTAATTTCAGCTTGTTAGGGGATTTCACAAGTTTATTGCGGATATCGATGATGAGTTCAGTGTTATTATTTGGATTGTTGATAGCATTAAGTACAGAGATACTGTCGGTGCAAATGATGTGCTTGCCACGGCAGTTAAGTGCTTCTTTTGAGGCTTGCAAAATGGCGAATGCTTCTGCTGTGAAGATGGATGAAAATTCAGGTAAGATTCCAACACGTAGGATGGTACCATTTTCGAGAGTCACTGCGAAAGATGTACTTTCAGGTGACTTTGATCCGTCAGTGAACATAAATTTCCATCAGTCTGATTTTAGGTCAGAGGAAATACTTGCAAATAGTGCATGGTAGATTTCGTGACTTGTGTTAGCTTTTCTGTAATCTGCAAGAGTCATGATTGTTGATTCCGATTTTATGGACCAAGGAGGAAATTTTGTTAAAACGTTTTGTGGGCGCTTGGTAGGAATTTCAAATTGTAAGGCTTTTTCGAGAATGATGCTGATTGCGGAAGGGATTCTTTTTTTTTGTTTTGTGTCCTTTAGATTCTAATATATCCTTGTTGATCACTGAGTCTTGGGAAAAAGCCAGTTTAGCAGCTAGCTTTAAGGTGATATCTTCTTTTCTTTCTTCAATTGAAGGAAGCCCTGCTTCTACAAGAATATTTTTGATGGGAGATGTAGAGAAGGCATTGATGGATCTCCTAGCTGCATGGTGATACGTTGGTTTTATGATGTTTAGGGTAGATTTTGGGCAGTTACCGTATATGAATAATCCATAGTCAATTTTGCTGAGAACTAACATTTTGGTTATGGACGCGATAAGGTGTTGATATGTACACTACTTTTTTTACTACCTAAATACTTAATAATATTGATCCTCGCAGCTAGGGATTTCTTAAGATCTAGACAATGTTGGTTCCATTTATATTTTTTATTAAAAACTAGTCCTAGGATATTTAAATTATCAACGTTAACAATATTTATATTATTAAAATTTAATATTAATTGAGGACAGTCACGCTTACGGCACACATGAAGAATTTTACATTTATCTATAGAGAGTTTCGCTCCAGATATAACTGACCAATCGGAGATATCATTCAATAAATAAATAAAATTCTCAAAATCATATTTAAATTTGTATATAAATAGATTTGTACTTACATTGATATGTTTATATTTTTTTAACACTGTCTATTAGAATTCAATGAAACTCTCAAAAAATTAAACGACTTATGTCAACTCAAAAAATCCAATAACCTGTGGACAGGCTATGTTTGCCACCTGTCAGTAAAACGAGAAAATAATGGATTTTATAATAAAATCGGTGCCTACTCCCTCAGGCGACAAGTTTCTTAAAACAAAAAGGTGTTTGCAACTACCCCAGTTCACAATTACCCCCCTTGACCCTACTGTTAATAGTTTCTTGTTGTAAATTTTTGTTTTGAATTTCATAGTAGACCGTCATAATTTTAGCACACAAACTTAGAACACAGATTTATCAAAATCGTAGGAGTCGTTCTCTGGAAAACTGAGATTTTCGTGAATGATTTTTTCTAGATTTTTGTGCATGGAAGTGTTGCCGCTGAGGAATTTATAAAGGTCACAGAAAAAAGAGTCACGGGGAAAAAAGTCGCACTTAATTTTTTTTTTTTTGATAATTACAAATATGTATATGTACCTAAAAGCATGGAGTTTTTTAAAATTTCAAAAAATAATATTTTAATATCTTTTGCTGAAAAAGGGAATGCCATCTGATTTCTTGAAATGAAAAAATTTTAAAAGAAAACTTTGAAAATCATTGGAGCGGTTTTTTAAAAATATTTTTAATTAAAAATGTTTAAAATATTAAGGAAAAATTGTCATCGAATCAAATTTAAAAAAAAAAAATTTAACTTTAATGTTTAACACCGTTCTCATTCTAGGACACAAACAAAATTTATTAAAATCGTAAGAGTTGTTTATGAGAAAAATGAAATTTTCTTCAACGTTTTTTTTTTACATCTGTTTGGAAGATACCGTTATTTTTGCACACAAGTATTTTTGTTTTCAATACACTAAAAAGTGTTGAAAACACGTACTAAGTTGAAAAAACTCAGAGTCGTTTTAGAAATATTCATAATCCAAAAAATACTTAATTCAAAAATTATTCTCCCATAGCTCCGGCATAAAAATCATTTTTAAATAAGTCGCGCCGTTTTCAAGAAAATCAAATGTATATGTATAAAAATTCTTTGAGAAATAATGTTAGCAACAGTTTTTTGAAAAATGGTTTTCACCTTCGCACTAAAAGTAACTTATTGAGCTTTTTTAAGAAAAGTTATCAATTAATTTTTAAGAAGAATAAAATATTATTTGTTTGGGCAAAGAATGTATGACAGGTACCGTTAGTTTGAGTTCTAAAAAGAATAAAAATGAGTGGGGGAATGGCCAAATATCTCTAGCTTTCATCGTAATAATAAGTCTGATCAAAACCTAATGTTAAATTAAGTTCACGAATACATTATGTACTTGACAAATTGCACTAACGTTTACATACCTAGGAAATACAAATTGATTTATAATAGGTACTATGAAACAAGTGTAGGGAATATTTTTTAAAACACAAATAATAGGACGACGTTTAATGCAGAATCGAATTGAATTCTAAAGGGAGGTAGCAAGATTTTGAATCAATTCCTTTGAGCTAGTGCGATCGAAAGAAACCAACGCTATTTCAACTCGATGTTGTGTTTACCTTATAAAAAAAGAAAATTAGGAAGTTTTTTTCTCCAAAAAAAATGATAACTTAATCTTGTTCAATTAATTTTCTAGATATGGGGTCAGAAAAGTCACATAATTATTTGAAAAGGGTAAAATACCTAGTTTATAAAAAAGTCGCCTCATGGTCGCGTGATGCAAAAAAGAGGTCAAAATGCGACTTAAGTCGCACAGCGGCAATCGTGTATGAAAGCTAAAACGCTCTTCATCTTAAAAAGTTTAATAGTTGGAAAGGGGCCACTGTGATCATAGAACCATTATGAACTTCATTGACATATGGACATTCAAACTGACTATAAATATTCACCGTACATAGATTTTAACCCAGTCACACTATCAGATTTCCCAACAAGGAAATTCCGTACGGAAAACTGGTTCCTAAACGTTCAAAAGTGTTTTTGGGTCAAGCAGGTTCTCAGTTACCCTAAGTTACTCATAAACAAATTAATAAAGCAGTGTTTTCGAAGGGAAAGTGCTTGCAGTTTGTGAAGCCTCAAAATATCTTTCTACATGTGATAAAAACAAATATTAACATCTTCAGCGAAAAATCATGAAGTAAAAACAACTAGTTGATCGCTGCCGTAATGCGAGATGAGATTGTTCGGTAAAACAAATTACAACAATACGACTATGAAATGGCAAATGGCCAAGAACGATTCATCACTCGAACAGAGCCAAATATAGTACCCTGTACTCTAAGAACACCGGCAAGCTCAAAGAAACCGCCTTTTTCACTACAAAAATTTTAATACAGAATTAATAAAAATTCGAATATTAAATCGTGTTACTTTAATCGTGCTTATACCGACTCAAAACCAGTACCAATATATTTCGGTATAGGTTACGTACGAATGACGCTATAAATCGATTTTTTAATCTGCCGACATTTTAAGAACTCGACATTTTGTCTGTCGGTCATTCCAACGTAACTTAAAATAAAACGCTGTGCTTGTAATGTTGTCACGGAATCAGCAAAAACTGTAATCATACTGATTTTTATAACGAATTTAACAGTTATTTGATGCTATGGAAAATTTTGGATTATATTTAAAAAACATTTTCTTGCGATCACCTTATTTGATTGATGACATTCAAAAGCAAGTTTACCGCGTTTTTAAACACCATTCCCTAAATTATGAACTCATCATAATATTGGTCGTTTTCGAAATCGTCAAATCAAAGTCAATTTGGTCGTCAAATGATTGCTGTTTTTTGACGCAGATATTTCGTCATGAAGCATTTTTTGTTGTGGCTTGTGGGCTCACGTGCTGCAAGTAATTCTCTTGTTTTTGAAAAACGCAATGACCTTGAACAAAAATCTAAAAATTATTCCTTTAAAAAACTCTATGGCTAACTAATTCATGAAAAAAGCTGACCATTTATGTAGATCTAGAGATCCTTCAGCTGGTATAAGGTTTTTACAAATTGCCCATAAATGAGGTGCCAAAAATCGGTATGACCTTAAAAATTTTACAAAAAAAATCATTAAAAAAATCTATAGTTGACCAATTACTGAAACAAGTTGACCTTTTATATAGACCAAAAGATCTTTCAGATGGTAAACAACCATTGTAAATTTCCCATTAATAAGGTCCCAAAAATCGCTATGACCTTGAACTTTTTTTTGTATTAATAAAAATTTCATTAAAAAATGTATATAGTTGACAAATTACTGAAAATATATAATAATAGAAAATTCGACCGTGAAGTGGCCTTTCAAATGGTGTACTTCTTTTTTAAAATGACCCAAATGAGGTAACCTTGAAACGAAATTTAAAAGCTCTTAGAGAAAAAAATATGGCTGACCAATTACTGAAAATATTTGACCTTTTATCATGATCTAGAGATCTTTTGGATGGTATACTTTTTTTTCGTGAATTTCCTTAAATGAGGCTCCAAAAATAGTTCGTGACTTTGACTGACCTTAAGAAACCTTAAGACTGATCTAAAACTGACCAATTTCTAGGAATGGTTGACCTTTTCTAACCAATAACTGACCAATTAGATGGCATTTTCTTTTTTCAAATGTTCCATATATGAGGTGCCAAAGATCCAAAGCCAAATTCAAGATGGTTAAATTCTCGCGCTGATGGTTACTTCCCACTCGCGCTTACCCTTTCCATGGAGATCTGACGATCTGAGTGATTTGATTTGATTTTTGCATACAAGTAAAATAGATATTTTGTATTATTCCAAAAGGTTTTAAAAACGGTTAATCCAAATCCAAATTAATCCAAATAGAAATAAAAATCGGCTAGGTCGTTTTTGAAATATTTAAAAAAAAAACTTAAAATATTATTTTGTAAAATTGCGAGAAAAAAATTGTTTGGCTATAGTTTTGATTAAACAAAATGAAAAAAAAAAAAATTGTACCAAGTTTGAAGAAAATAAATCCAGCCGTTTTGGCTGTAGCTGAAGACAGAATTGTGAGACCCACTTTTGTGCCTACAGTGAGCGTCAAAAGTGAGTAAAAATAAATATGATTTCTGGAGTTACAGGAAATTTTAACAAATATATAAACAGAAATATTGCCAAACATATTCTTCAAAATAACAAAATTTGAAAATTAATCATAAGAATTTACTTTTGGCTTTCCAAAAAGCTATAAAAAACAATACCGTATATGCTGTCTTGTTTTTAAATTTGTTTTTCTATTTAATGTAATTTTTATTATAAAATTCCCTTCCTGTCCAAGCGGAGGGAAATGGGACTTTTTGTTTGTCTACTTCTAACCTAAATCTCCATTTTTGGCAGATTTTACAAAATAGACAATTTTATTTAACCCTACAGGGACTATAAAGTATTTTTTCTTCATTTAGAGCCGATTTAGGCCCATGCAAGATGACGTTTTTTTAACAACCACCCTAATGCATATATGTCGGTACCGATACCCATCGACTGAAAATTATGTGTCTTATAAGGGTACATAAGGCATCTAACTTTTGCCTGATCGAAACACATTTGGACCTAAGGTCATAAATATTTTTAATTGTGTACATAACAGTTTACACCACTACAGACAAGTCAATGTCTGAACTACATCAAAATAAAAATGTACATAGAACACAGCAGTTAAGTTCTATATATTTTTTTTAATTACAAACTTAGATGTTTTAGATACAAAGTAATAATAATATTTTAATGGTATAATTTTCGATAAATTAAAATCAATTAAGTTGTTAAAAATACAATATACAAATGTATATTATTGTTGACAAGGTTCATTTAATCTGTTATTTATTCAGTTTATACCTAAATAAGGAGCGCTCACTGAGCTGATGGAGCAAAGATTTTTTCCATAAAGTTTTTGACAGCAAAACAGCGGCGTATACAGCTCCACTTCTTGTGTCATACCATAAAAAAATTACCCAGATCAGTACTTATGAATTTATCAAGTAAAAGACAGATCCACGGCTTCAATATTTTTGTTGATCTTACAAATGTTAGCAATTTTTTTTTAATTTTAAAGATTTAGGGTTGAAATGTTGGCAAGTTCAAAATTCGTTTTGCAATATTTTTCTTTCGAAATTTTGTGTCTCAAAATTCTGATTTTCCCAATTCCGTTTACAAAATTCTGATATAATATGGAGAAGTTTCTTTTTCAACGCTCGATATTGTGAAGTAATAAAAACCAGCCTGTTCGCTAATTCGAGATTGTTCACTTTTTCGCGCAGGAGTTTTAAAAGGGCATGTACATTTTGTTCGATGCGTGAATGTTTTTACATTTATTTAAGCATTATTTACAAAGATTTCAATTAGGTTTAAAGAAAAAAGGAAACTGTTCCTCAGTGTCCTCAAACAATCTTGAATCCTTTTGAGACATTTTTGTAAAAAAAAATGTATATAAAATTTTGTGTGTTCACTATTTTGGATAGTTGATTTTTTTAGATTCACTAAATCAAGCGTCTACTGTTTTATTATTTGTTAATAAAGTTTAAATATGATTGATATTAAGGGTTTTCATACAAAGATGTAAACTTTTTGACGTACCTAGTAATTTTTTTTAGCACATTTCATGAACACCCTTTTGAAACGGCTTGCGTAAACAACGTAAGCTAATCCGCTGTTTGTTTAACGTCAAATAAAAATATACTTTCGTTTAATTTAGTTTTCAATTTTTACTATTTTTCTCTTAATTGTATCTATATTTAGCCATTTTGATTAAAATGCTTCTCGTTTTGATGTTTAAAATTTTTCTTTTTGATTCTTTTTCGTTCAGAATTAGTTTAAAAGTTTACCACGTTTACCATTTTTATTTACAATACAAATTCATGTAGGAATGTTTACGATTTGTTGTAAAAGATTTCTCCTACAAATGTTGACAGTTCGTTTACGATGTAGTAAACTTTTCGACGATAACGATGTTAACAATAGTTTTCCGACGTTTCATGAATATCCTTATTATTTTATTTGTAGAACCCAAATTTTGTAAAGCTAAACTATGGAAACTGAATTTTGACCCAATTCCAAATTTCAATATGTCGTGAATTTTGTATTGTCCGTAACTCTCCAGAAGGGAAATTAAATTTTTTTAAGCTTCAAAAACAACGGTAAGCTTATATATCGCAAAAACGGCTCTAACAATTTTGATAAGAAAATCAGTGTATTATTGTGGGTATTGTGTACCCTTTGATAAGAAAAAAATTTACCGAAAACCGTTATAAACGGTACCTGCCATATAAGGGCTTTTTTAACTTTTGGTTTTCTCATTAACGGCTCAAACGAATTCAGTTAAAATTTTTATGCAAAAGCCCTTTTAAAATTTTAATAATATTACATATCAAAATTTTGAAAAAAAATAATTTTAGATTTTTAAAAAAATATTAGGTCCTACTAATTTTTTTTTTTTTTGAAAATTCAATATTTCAAAAACGAGTTGATGAAGTTTTTTGAAACCGTTTAAAAATATATTTTAATATATACAAAAAACAAATTTTTAAGAAAACCGCTACAAAGCCATGTCGAAATCGATAGTTGTTAAAACCCTTTCAAATTATTTTTTTCCAATGAAACATGAAGTGAAAAAAGTTCCCTCTTCCGAGCATATAGCTCATGACATCACCTTACACTGTTATATTTATGATGATCAATGTCGTTTGATATGCACAATTCAGACGGAACTCTATCGATGTCCTGTTGTAGGAATAAATTATCCATTTGGGGAATTGAAACTATTTGATAGTTTGAAATTACCAGCAAAAATTATTATGTTATAATACTCTGTAATGGTGTTCGGTGTGTATGCCATTTACGAAGATATTTTTTGATTTAACATAAGTTAACTTACTAAATCTATCTGAAAATAAAAAACAAAATGCAGACACACCCGATTTTGAAATCAACAACAAAAATATAAAACAATAAATCAATAATCTACTATAAATTTTGCGAAACATGATAAACAAGAGGCGTTTAAAGTGAAATTCTTAGATAACAAAATATATAATCAGAACTAAAGGCAGATTAGTCAAACCTATATATATTCGATAAGTAGTATGTTTTCAAATAGTAGACTTACATATGTACATGTAGATACACTTGAGTACTTTATAATCTAAGTCGAATATATTTATTGATTAATCATACAAGAACCTTCTTGTTTCGATTCTGAAAACAAATTCAGAAGCAATTTCTTTTATTTATACTAAATGCAGGCATTGATTTCTGTTAATATGAAAACTAAATAAATATATTGATTATACTTTTCAGTATTCTAGCCAATTAATGTTGGGCGCCATTTTGGCGAATATTAAACAACTTTCTCATTTTCAACAATAGCATTTTCACACGATTCATATTTTTTGACTTCAAATAAAATAAAAATACTCTGTCGTATTTGAGTCCTTTATTTTAAAGCTCTTGAAAATCTTATTTAAAAAATACTAAACCAATTTTGATTAAATTTTCAGTTAAGTTTTATTGCTATTACAAAAGTTTATCGGTAAAATATTGTACACGAGAAGACAAGTTTCTTAGTTTTTAGGATGCTTTTGGGCGCTGAACTCAAATTTTTCACCTGTTTTCCGCTATCAGCCAGGATTTATTTATTTATTTATTAAGCTTAATACAAGCGTGTACTAAAATCCAAACTTAAATCTAAACTTAAAATCTATGGTGGGTTTTTCGTTGTTTTTTTTTTCGTTCGCTTCTTTTGTTCCGACCTCTTTAGTATCCCTTTGAGAATTATAGTTCTAGCTTTATAGTCCAGTAACTTAGCCAGTTTATATTTCTGAGATCTCAGAGGACTCAGAGCGCTCAGAAATAAAAACAGGGAACCTCTCAAAAATTCCTCACTGAGACTGAAATTTTTTGGATTCGCTTGCTCAATTATTCTTTGTCTCAGTAAATTTTATAAGAAGAAAAGAAAAAGAGAGTTGTTCTGACTTCTATGTGAGGAATACTGTTTATATTTTATTCTCCTGCTCTGTCAAAAAATTGAGGAAAAATACTGAGCGCTCAAGAAATATAAACTGGCCAACTATATTGTATATCTACGCTTAAATCAGACCTTACGCCTCACTACTGCCTGAACAGAATGGGAAACGGAGTCGCAGTGAAAGTTAATATTTTGTTCAACCCTTGCAGCTGCAGCTGCTATATTTTTGACATCTGTTCCAACACTGTCTCCCATTCTGAATTTGCTATAAGTTGTTTATAAATTTGGCAAAATGATTCTTCCGATCTCGAATCGTACCTTTGGTAAAAATCATCAAAACCGTTAAATTTTCACGCTTTTTTCAGTTATTGGCGATTTTAAACCTAAAGGCCGGGTTTTGGTGACAGCGAATTATTTTATTCATTCTACGATTTCAAATTTTCTTCAATTTGAGTTTGGAACTATTAGACTGAGAGCCAACGGCATAAAAAGCCAAGCTTGCATACTTTTGTAATTCACTTCAATAATACATACATACATAGCTAATTAATATTACTAGAAAAAAAAAATTCAAATAGGCCCAACTTTCCACATAAAAGACTTTTCATTTTTCAATTATTGAACTACCGTAGCAATGATCATTGAAATCTTAAAAAACTTTTTATGTGGAAAGAGGGGCCTATTTGATTTTTTTTGGCCAGAAATAATAATAAATGATTTTGCTTTCAAAATGTATCAAAATCAATCATTAAAATTTTCAATGATGAATTTCAATAATAGCTTTAACTGGCGCGACGTATCGAACAGGTGTTAAATTTGAATTCCTTTTTTGCACTGATTTATTTCAATACAGGAGGGAAAAAAGCTGCATACAACAAATATTTAGCTTGCAATTTTGAACAATTGTTGCCATAGGTCAAACTCTCTGTAATCCGCCCCTTAAAAGACACAGAGCGATGAAGTCTCCAAAAACGACTCAGGTAAACACATAATCCTAAATGGTTTTTGAAAACATCATCGCTCTCTATCTTTTAAGGGACTAACTACAGACAGTTTGACGTATGACAACAATTGTTCAAAATTGCAAGCTAAATATTTGTTGTATGCGCCATAGGTATTGAAATATATGGATGCACAAAATTTACGTCAAATTTTACACCTGTTCGATACGTATTAAGGTAGGCAGACAAACGGTTATTGTTTCAACCCCTTAAAGTCTGTTATTGATATGAATTACAAAAGTATGCAAATTACCTGACTTTCTTTGTCGTTGGCTCTTAGACTATATCTTATCCTATGAGACGACAATGATATTGGCAACGGCGCGTAGCTACGAAGAGCAGTAGTGACCTATCGTTTGTTTTAACACCCCACTCAAAAATGTTACTAATCTACACACATTTTTAAAACAGTGAGCCATAAATCTATCAAAATAGACCAATAAGGCCGAGTTGGCCAATTAAATTGGATTTTCGGAGAAGTAAGAAATCTGTGAACATTTCAGATTTTTGTAGAGGCTTTTTAATCCAACGTCTGAAAAAAAAATTCCTGAACAAACTTATTTTCTTTGGGCTAGTTCACAATTCAATATAAAAATTTTAAACGTCAAACATCTTATTTTGGGCAAAAATCATTCCCATAGGAAATAATATATTTTTTTTTTTTTGTTGAGGTACTGTTTAATTATAGCGTTATCGTTTAGTCGTCCGGAAGCATTCGGAAGCATTCCGAAAGCTTCTGTAAGCATTTGCTTGGCACTAGATGACGTTCTTTCCCAACTAACATACTCTCGAGAGCTAAGCTCCCATTTTCTCAAAAAAACGCTCATAGTACTTTTTTAGATCTTATTGCTAAACTTAACACTTGATCTGTCATAATGAAACATAAATTTGTCTCATAGTGTTTTCATTAAATGATGTATGCATTTTTCTTGGATCAAATCACTTTAATCTTATACCTAGAACAATTATTACTCCTGTATGTAAATTGAAAGTCTTATAATAATTTTGTTTTCAAATTTAAACTCTAAACGTCATTTTTAAGTCTTTAAAATCCCTTAACAAGAGCTAATAAAGTAACAACTACAAAACTCTAACTATAGGATTCATATGAGATCTTGCACTGACAGCAGCTTTATTTGATTCATTCAGCAGTCGTTCTCTTTTTTAAGGTTTTGTATGTACATTGTTTTCTGGCGTTCAGTTTTCTATGGGTCTGGCTACCTGAAGGAAACATTGAATGCTGATGCCGATTACTATTTAAAATGTTTTTAATTTTTTTTTCAAATTCATTTTTATTTTCAATTTTCTTAAAACTATCTTAAAGCAAGACAAACATTCATAAAAACTAGCCTACTTATCAATATCTTAATACTAACTTACTGGCCCCAGTCGGGCGCTCTAAGTTAAACTATAATAACTTAATGCTAGTGCCTTTCGGCCTAAGAACTATCTTAATACTAAATCCAGGTCGGTTTTATTTTTTACCGAGAAGAATTTACAAAAAACTCGGTATCTATGGCTTTATGAATGTTTTTAATTTTGTGGCGAATGTGAACTTTCGGTGATAGACTTTCTTTTTATTTTATTTCGATGTAATATAATGTTTTTTTACGGCGTAAGCCCATTGTAAACATTTTAATGTTTTAAACTTCGTAAGTCTGTCACAATTTGTATGGAAAATTAGAGAAATTTACGAAGCTTAAAATTTTTCTACGTCTATAGTTTTGTTGCGGAATGTAAATTTTTTATATTCTTTGTTCATTTATTCCAAAAGTTATGACGTTATAATGAAGATTTATTGTTCAGAAAAGGTAATGCATAAAATTTAATATATCAAACTTTGAGATTTCATCTGTTTTAAACATCAACAATAATTCACATTCTTAAGAAAAAAGGGAACGCATCACCGATTTGTTCTTGGTTCGTTTGATAAATGTCAAAATAAAGTCGCATAAAAGCATCAGACTTCTCATAAAAAAGTGTTTATTTACATACCAACAAAAATGGACAACACTCTCATAAAAATGTCTTTTTAAGAGTTAAAAGTGTCGATACGACAGCAGCCATATTTAAATTTGAACGAAGTGTTTTTTGTATAGTTTGAGGGTTACCGTGATATGAAATTAAATTTTGAAATAATTTTTTTGGTTTTCCATTATGATGAATCTAATTAAGGTATATTTACGTATATACGTGTATTGATATTGATGTTTATTTTGTTCAATATTAAATGCAAAAGAAGTATTTGTTCTAATAACAAATGTCTAAAAATATAAGTTTTGACTTATTATTTTTTCATAAAAACGTCTCTTAACCTCTTGTAAATTCTTAGATTACAAAAACAGGCATACAAGAATAAGATTATCAATTCGACATATTATCTGCTATTATATCTTTTTCGTCATATAACATGAATAAATACCATAAATAATGTCAGCATAAAAAGTACTATTCTTATTAAAAGCAAACATCAAGGTAACCCTTTTTGCAATTCAAAATAAAATTAAAATAATTTAAATATCAATGATTTTGAAAGCGCTTCGTTAATTTTCGAAGTAAAATGTGTAAGTTAGTACAAAAAGTTTCAATCGCACTAAGATTTAAGTCCACATATGTGACAAACTATAATTATACTAACGTCGCCATGAAATGAAAATATAAATTCACACATTCATTTTTCAACATGAGACAATGACGATGACACATACAGACAGAAATACTTCGTACCAAGTTTCCGTAGGAAGTATACAAATGTGAAAGATAAGTATCTTTTTTTTTAATTATACGCTTACTCCTTCTCTTTTCATCAACTCCCACAAGAAGTGACGCATTCTCCTAACAAGATTAATGGAGCATTTGTCATCCCATAGGAACAATAAAAATGTTTCTATAAGAGGAAATTAACTCCTATAAGTGGGCCATTTAAGGCTTTTAACATTTTCATAAGGATGTAGGAGTACTCTTCTAGAGTGAGAATAACTCCCGGAATAAAGACTCACAAGCCTCTAGGAAACTCTTATGAGAGGAAAATTGTTACTTGGGTTGTCTGAAAAGAACTATCGTGTTCAGGAAAATTGTATCCTTCAAAAAATGAGCAAGCGAATCTATAATTTGTTTTCCTCATTAATTTGACAGAAATTTTGCTGAAGAATCCTGTTTACGACACTGAGATTGCTGTGGGTTCTGAGATCTCATTTTCCTGAACATACCTTTTTTTTTGGGATAATTCACAGTTCTATAACAAACATTTTAGCGGTAAACATTTTAGGTCAGGAAAAATGGGTCTAGCGGTTGAAATAATTAATTCAACACTTTAACTTTTTTGTGAGTAGTCATATCATTTCGGACTCAGTCTTATTAGATTCAGCGCTAATAGGGTCCCTGAAGACATCATATGATTAGGTTGTAGCAAAACAAATATTTCAATTTGATAGACTTCCAACTTGCTCACCACTCCACCTCCTTAAATGCATCTTCATAAAAAACCAACGCGGGGATTTGTGCTATAGAAGGTGCAATTCTGCGTCGATACCAATTTTAATATTTCATGAATCAATTATTTAAAGGTTTCTCATAGGATTTGAGTTATTTTTCCAGGTCTATTTATTTTTGCGCAAAAATCATTCCCGCAGGAAAAACATGTAGTTTTTTTTCGTTGAGGTACTGCTAATTTAAAGCGTTTTCGTTCCTTTGGCACTAGATGGCGGTTCTTTTTTTGAAGAAAATAGAAAAACGATTCTGGATTTGAAGAAAGGATCAAAACCTTAAGCACGCACACTATGCACACAAAACTTCAAAATCGTCAAATGGAAAATTTGGAGTTGAAAGGAAATAGTAGGTTTGTTCGTTGAGCCCTGAAGTAACCCTGATGGGGTCGCTTCAAAGCATTTTTTGAAAAGCCTGAAGTAACCCTCACGAGCCAAATCTATGTTTTTTGAAACCTGGGGTCACCCTGAACTCGCTCTGAAGTAGAACTAGGTTTTTTGCTGGGGCGAGTTGAGGTAAAGAGTAAAATTTCAAAGTGGCAGGGAGCAGTAGGCAAAAAGATAGATTTTAACTATTAATAATTTTGTCTTTATACGTTTTTTTTTAAAATAATTCTTATTCATTTCATTATCTTCATACCATGCTGTGGAATTTTCGCTTAGGCAAATCACAAGGTGTTGAGGAATATCAATATTCAGAGAAACAGCTGTGAATATTTCAACCCCAAATGTAACAACCAAATGCACAAATACAAGCAAACCAAACTTCAGAATCAAGAAAAAGTTTGCAATTTGTTCGTTTGGCATTCTAGGTCGGAGAACTTCAGATGCTTTTCCGGATTACCAAACGAAAACACTATTAGCTTTTAGAAGAAAAAAGTGAATTTCAAGCCAAATTTCACCCAATCGCCCTAAAATCACCTTTTTTCCGGAATAGTTAAAAATATTCGGGTTGACACCAGAACGTACACCCTCGAGTGTCATCCATAGAACTCTCCTTTTAGATACAGGATTACCCTGGAAAAGTTATTGTTTTTAATTTAGATTTAAACATTGATTAGGTCCGGTGTGGGTAGGTATGTATTGTACGAGAAGACCTTACAAACGAATTTTCCTTATCGTTTCTGATAATATGGTTAAATTATTTAAACTTTAAAGTGAATTTTTAGCAATCTACCAAAATTTCTTTTTGAATTTAAATTGCTAATGAATAATAACACTATTTGTCGGTATTAGTAGGTTTATATTTCTTTGTGCTTATTATTTCGAATCTAAATCTATTTATGAAATGGCAAATCTCTCATACCTACTTTATTAAGTTCGATTCTTTTTAATGCGATAACCTTAATCTTGGTATAATAATTTTTGTTGCAATCTTTTAATCATTTTTTGCAAACTCCTTTTTTTCTTTTTGATAAGCCATTTGGTTTCCATTGAGTTCTGATTAGATATATAAGACGAAGACTAGACCAAGGGGGACAGTTGAAGCCTGCTTAGCTCAAGAAAATAAAATAATCTATTTTTTTTATGTGCGCACTGAAACAGTTATTATAAAATTAAAATTATTATCAAAGTACGAGCGTTGGGAAAAAACTGAAGGTTTCGAAAGGAGGTTACAATGCACATTATAATTTTGAATTTCTGAATATTACAATGGCGAGGAAAAATAGAGCTGAATAAATCATTCTTATTTCTGAAAATTGGGATCAATGATGTAAATTTCTAGAAATGCGATATAGATAAGGCTCAACACAAGACAATGAGGAATCAGTTGTTTATCTACCATCTGCAGTTTGTGACTTCGGAAGAACTCTATTTTTATTTCTATTTCTGTTCCAGTGGCATAGATATCTATTGTTAATTTGATAGTTAACTCTGAGTTAATCCACAGTTAACTAACACTTCATATTTAATTAAATTAATTATGAAGTTGTTGCTATTAAAAGTGACCTTTTATCCTTGCCTGTTGACATATCGTTCAATATTTGGTCTTATCCTCACAGGTACCCAATCAATGAAAATTTCCCTCTCAAAACGAATCAAAAACCAGACAACTCAATAAACAAACTAATTTATTTTTCAGTGAAAAATTCACATTTTATTTTTTTTAACTTATTGAATGTTTTTTTCTATTGACTTTCGAAGAAAAATTGAGTTTTTGAGAATATTTTGTTTTTTGATTTTTAAAACTAAGTTTTCACAACATTCAAAAATATGGAGTTATCTGGTTTTTGCACCGGATGCTTCAATTGCCGGGGAAGACTGTATAGCGGAAGATGATGTCGATATCATCGCCATACCCTAGAAATAAAAAGAACACATTGTTATTAAGAGATTCACATTATATGTATATTATATTGTGGATCTCTTAATAGCAAAGTGTTCTTTTCATTTATTAATATGTTATCAAGATACCACCAAGTATCATCCAAAAACTCCATAGAGCATAGAGTCTATCAAAAATAACCTAGAAGTTGGACATATCTGTTGAAAATAGTCACTTCAGTGTTATCACCTGCCCTGTGCACTATTTGCTCCAGATTGAGATTGAATCATCTCCTTGTCGAAACCCTGTGCATATTTAGGACAGTTCGGAAGAGCTTTCGTATATTCCAATGTCACGTGACACAGACATATAGAGCTCCTGACGATGAATGCTATCATGATTAATGTTATCATAAGCAGCCTTCAAGTCGATGAATAGATGGTGGGTCCCCACCAGCGGCGTATACATCTCCATTTCTTGGGGGGGGTCATACCAAAACAAAAACGCAATTCAGTTCTTATAAATTTATTAATTAAAAGACTGATCCACGGTTTCCATTTTTTTCGCTTTTTGTACTTTTTTTGGAATTAATTTCTGCTGGTCCCACAAATGTTACCAATGGTTTAAATAAAGAAACACTTGTTTAGTGTCCTTAAGCAATGTTAAATTCTTTCGGGACATTTTTGTAAAACAAAAAATATGTTTTTATATATAATTTTGTGTGTTCAATATAGTTATTTTTTTAGATTTACTAAATCGAGCGTCTACTGTATTATTATTTACTGACAAAGCTTAAAAATTTTTATATTAAGGGATTCATGCAACTTCGTAAAACCGTAGATAAGTTTACAAATTTGTTAAATTTATCTTTTGGTTAATGAACTGTCAAATTTTGTATGGGAAATGATTCACACAATTTTGTTAAAGTTATCAAGGGATTTTGTTCGTAGGATTAACCAAACTGTTTAAACTTATCCAAACGTCATTGTTACTCTTACTCTGATTGAATTACCTAGCATTTAATCAAATGTATAACAAAGGTCGTTCATTTAAACTTTTTACACAATTTGTAAACTTACGACGTTGCATGAATTCCCTTATTATTTTCTGTGTAAAACACAAATTTTGTAGAGCTGAGTTTTGGAAACAAAATTTTGATCCACTCCCGAATTTTAATATGATCTTGAGGTTGTGTACCAAAAATATTTCGTATGGATTTTTTGTGCACGCTAAAAAATATGTAGGTTTTGGAGATGTTAATCTTAATATTTTACTTAATATTAATATTTTTCTTAATATCTTACGTTTGAGGACAGTTTTAAGTGACAGTTTGCATTAATTTTTTCTTTAATCTGATAAGGGGATAATAATGAGGGGATAATTTTCTCATTTATCAATCAAAAATTGTGGTAGTTAGAACCACTCTTTTATTGAAGACAAAAATTCTTAGCTTCCACAATTTGTTTTTATTGAAGCCTGAAAATAAACATGTGAAATATTGGCCCCAGATCAAAAAATTGAATGCAGACCCAATATGGTCTTCGAACTTTCAAAAATGTTTAAAATATGTGTAAATTTAAAATTACCTTCTCAATGGGTTTTCTCATGATAATTGAAACATACAAAATAATTCTGAAAAACCATTACCTACCAATGTATGTATGTGTATAAATATTGATGCATTGATTGACTATTTTTAGAAATCTGCATACAAAAAAATTGATAAAATTTTTGGAATCCCTAAAAGTTAATTCGTAGATAAGCCAAAAATCCTTTAATAAATTCAGATCTCAATCAAAAAATGTTTTTAGCGTGTATGACAGGGCTGTGTCTAAGTTCGCTAAAGTCACGAACTTGAATACATCATTTACGGTGCAACTGAGCAGTACAAAAATCGAGTTGATGATTATTGAAAAGGCAGAGAGCATTTTTGTAAACGTCAAAAGCTTTAGCAAGTAAATTGACTGGCGTTGATGAAAACAAATTTTCAACAAACAGGGCGGTTACATATTTTTCTCATGACGCTTTCTGCGTCAAAAAAATGACGATCATTTCACGAACAAATTGACTTTGATTGACCGATATTGTGATCAATTCATAGTTTAGGGAATAATTTTTAAAAGCACGCTTAGCTTGCGTTGGATTGTCATCAATCGAATATACACTCCTCGTCAACTGAATACGCACAAACATTTTTTAATATACTTTATCCATTTTTTCCAAACAGTGATGGTTATTATGCCATCTGTTGATGCTAACTATTCCCTTAAGATGTTAAGCAGATAATTCCGAAAGAATTATCCAAAAACAACCGTGAGTTTTTCTTCAACCACTTGCAAAGTGTTTTATATGCAAAGTAGGAGTTTTTTTTCTAGTCAACTGAATAGGTACAACGCCATTTTCTTCGTTGTTTATAAGTTTTTTGGAGTGCTTGACAGTTTAAATTAACGATTTTAGTGTTTTCAGTAAAATTTAATTCTTGATTTCAAATTTTAAGAAAAATGGGTAGATCTACGTGTCTTAACAGTGTTGAAAAAGCTAAAATCGATTTACTTAGAGACCAAGGCCTAACTGGACGTGCAATAGCTGATAAAGTTGGCCGAAGTTTTAATGTAGTTTATTCTTACTTGAAAAATAAAGATGCATACGGCAAAAACCTGAAGGGAGGTAAGAAAACAGCAACAACAGCAGCTGAGAGACGAAGAATTTTAAGATATGCATCAAATTCTTCTGATTCTGTGGCAAAAATAAAACAAAAAGCCGGCGTAAACGCAAGTTGCTCAACAGTATTAAGAGTAATCAACAACTCAAGCCATCTTAAACGAATGAAACTTAAGAAAAAACCACCACTTGACGAGAGACGGAAAATGTTGCGATTAGATTTTTCAAGACTTCACATGAGTTGGAAAAAAGAATGGTATCACGTGGTTTTTTCAGATGAAAAAAAGTTTAATTTCGATGGCCCTGATGGGTTCAACTTCTATTTTCACGACTTAAGAAAAGAAAAAAGATTTTTAAAGCGCCATCATAGTCGTGAAGGAGGTGTCATGATATGGGGAGCAGTCAGTTGTTATGGAACAGTTGAGCTCGAGGTTGTAACATCAAGAATGACAGCAGCTGGGTATAAAGTAATTTTGGACAGAAATTTTCCTAAATTTTCTAACATCTTTGGACCCATAAACTGGACCTACCAACATGATAATGCGCCTATTCACCCAACGCGCATAATAAAAACATGGATAGAGGAGCAACAAGTGCAGTTGCTTCAATGGCCGCCGTACTCACCTGATCTAAACATCATAGAAAATGTCTGGGGATGGTTAGTACGCAAAGTTTATGAGGGTGGTCGTCAGTTCGAAGACAAAGAAACCTTAATTTCTGCAATCAAATTAGCGTGGAGCGAAATTTCTTTAAATTACATTAAAAAGCTATACGATTCCATGCCGGATCGAATTTACGAAGTAATTAAAAATAAAAGTGGAAGTACACACTACTAAACTTAAACAAAAACTTGTTTCATTCCATTCCAATACCAATTTTAATTTTTGTACCTATTCAGTTGACTCAAAAAAAAACTTCTACTTTGTATAAGTTACACTTTGGAAGTGGTTGAAGGAAAAACTAACGGTTGTTTTTGGATAAAACTTTGAAATTCTTTTATTTATATGTTACGAACATTTTTACCATCAACAGATGGCATAATAACCATCACTGTTTGGAAAAAATGGATAAAATATATTCAAAAATGTTTGTGCGTATTCAGTTGACGAGGAGTGTACAATCGATACGATCAAAAGAAAATGTATTTTAAACATAATCCAAAATTAATAGTAACTGTTAAATTCGTGTTTAAAAGTCAGACAAGAATGTATGATCAGAGTTTTTGTTGATTTCATTCAAACATTCCAAGCAGGGCGATGTATTTTAAGTTACGTTGCGTTGGAATGAAATTAACGATAGAAAAAATATCGAACTAAAAATAAAAATGTCGACAGGTTAAAAAATCAATTTATATCAACTATTTTTCTGTGTACTAAATATTGGGATGAAATATCGAAAATTCGATAAAAGTCGATCCTTTTCTCGACTTTCTTTTTAGGCTGCTGACTTTTTGTCTAAGTTCGAAGCTAAAATCTTTATGAACTAGTAACCAAAATAGGTATTCTTACATGCAAAAAAGTCGATATAACAATTTCAACTAGTTAAATCGCCTTTTTTGCTGGTAATTCGTACGTAACCTATACTGAAAGATGTTGGTACTGGGTTTGAGTCGGAACGGCCCTGGTGTATGGAATACGGTTTAAAGTAAAGTTTTTGTTTTTCATTTTAATATTCGTATAATATCGTCGTTAGTTTTTTTATCCATTCATTTATTTTTTTTATCGAAGATGATTTCCTTGATATTTTGAACAAAATTCTCACAAAATAAATAAGTTAAACCGATAAAAAACAATATTGAAAATACTTTGAGAATTAAAGAGTGTATATCTGCCAAAAACGTAGATCTACCAAATTGATTTTGAATCAAAAAATACATCAATGCTAAAATGTTCTGAATGCAAGTGGTTAAAATCGTCTATTTGATAAATCTTAACCAAAAAAAAAATGTTTAATTTCGACAATAAAACCCCAATAGTATTATTCGGGCAATGGCTTGTAAATGTTGATAGGAGAAGGTAAATAAACTTTACCAATAATGGTAGCCTATTCGAAAGCTATAAAAAAAAAATTTAAACTATATTTTAAGATTGCAAATATTTTAGCTTTTCTTATTATTTATTGCGTATATCGCAATATTAATATTCATTGGTCTTTTCAAGGGTTTCTGGGAGTGAATATTTGGTCTATGGTCAATCTGCCTGGTTAGTAGCCAGTAGCCACACTATGGTGGCTTCATGCTTATAGTGTTACAGAATGGCTTAAGACGCTTCCACAGTGCATTGGATAGTATATTGTATGTGACGTTTATCAGGGATAAAGCCTCGATAGTTCTTGTAGGACAAAGGATCGTATATTTTGTAGATTGGACATATGTAACTGTTATCCTCATCGGGCATGCTTCTCTCACCCAAACTGGATTGATAAGCTAATGCATGGATACTTTCAACACTTCTCTTCTCTTCTCTTCTCTTCTCTTCTCTTCTCTTCTCTTCTCTTCTCTTCTCTTCTCTTCTCTTCTCTTCTCTTCTCTTCTCTTCTCTTCTCTTCTCTTCTCTTCTCTTCTCTTCTCTTCTCTTCTCTTCTCTTCTCTTCTCTTCTCTTCTCTTCTCTTCTCTTCTCTTCTCTTCTCTTCTCTTCTCTTCTCTTCTCTTCTCTTCTCTTCTCTTCTCTTCTCTTCTCTTCTCTTCTCTTCTCTTCTCTTCTTTTCTCTTTGTAGCCTGGAAGTCAACCCGAACGACATTAACCGATCCATATAGGCTTTAGCTACAAATGTTTCATAGTAGCCCATAGAAGGTGTTCACTTTCAATAAAACAGAAGTAGATCTGTTTTTTTCTAGTTTATGTCATAGTTTTGTCCCTCACGTGCTTACAGCCATGTCATTAAAATATTGCAAGTTTTAATTGAAATTCTAACATGACATTCACTTCATTGTATATGCATGTTTCTATCCAATATTAATAGATGTTTAGTTCTATAGATCTATCAAATGTCTCAAGTACACCCACTGTGAAACACTATAGGCAGCAATGATTGTACTGTATCATTTGATGCATTTTTGGTGTAGCTAGTTATATATTTGTACATACATAATGATTAATATTATAGTCATAGTCATGAGGCCATGACATAGAACTTGAAAATAAACTGGTTCATTTTTGAATTATATAATATAAATACATTATACAGCGTTCATATTCTCATATGGAAAGCGTGGGGTTAAATACCTATGGTATCGTGATTCGTGACTTTGATTGATCACTTTGATATTAACAAAAAAAAAACGCAGTTTAGCTGCAGATAAAAATACAAAATCATTTAGCGTTAAGTAGAGTCTAATGTAAAACAAAAACAATAATGATACTATGAAGCAATCAAGATACTGTAGGTACCTACTAACTAAACCTATATCAAATAATGAATGAACTTCCTTCTTTGTTATGCATCACTTGTGTTACTTATCTGAATGAAAAACTTATTTTAATTACACGACAACGTCATAGCACATCAGCCAGCGTTAAAGTATTATGATGCATTAATGAATGATCATCAATTGATTAGTTGTTTGCCTACAATTAAAACAAAGATGCAAGGCCTTTGAATTATTGTCTTTCAGGCAGGTATTTTGTCACTTGTCTTTCGTTTTTTATCTACATTATTTTTATAATGCATTTGAATAAGGCTTAATTTGAAAAATAACTGTAGATTAGTAGACTGTAGAAAAAAACTACATAAAATGGAAATGTTTCGGCAATAATTGTTTCCAAACTGATAATTTAAAAAAAATTAAATTTCCCTACTATACATATGTATTTCATAAAAAATGATCTTTTGTATTTATTCAACTGTTTTTTATAAAACAAAAAAATTTAAACTAAAACAAAAATATCTTCTTTTTTTTAATTTTCAGACAAATTGAACCGAACCGGAGTTTTGGGTGTGGAACATTTCTGTTGATATTGGACATTATTGTTGTAAATTTGAAATTTTGGTACTGTACTCTTGAGCATATTTTCCAAGCAGTGTTTTCTAAAAAGGAAGAAAAAGATGTTAGAGGAGAAATTGTTTTGGTATGTATAAAAATCGGTTTGAATTTTTGTTTTAAATATTGCATCGTTGATTGAAATAACAAAAATTTATTTGTTCAGCACACACCAGGTGAAAGTTATGTTTTATTTCAGCTCAGCTTAAAAGTGAACTAAAAAAAGGTACTAACCTTTAATTTTGCCTACCAGTTCATAAGCAGGGTTGGTGATGCAAGTTTTCCTTGGATAGGTAGTTTTTTAAATTCTTCTTTTTACGAATAATCTCACAAAAATCTCAAACACCTGAACTGGTATCCTGATGCACCTACAAGAATGACAAAATGCCAACATTTCGTTCTTATTTTAGTCAATTGCCATAAATATTGTTAATAGCAAACAAAAATATTTACAAAATGCCCAACATAATGACCTACACTGGCATTCCTGGAGAGGAAACCAAGAGATTTTTAACCTCCCAATGGCTGGAAAAGAAACCTGCCAGACTTTGATTTGATATCACGATACAAGCACCTATAAACACTCATACTCACTCCCAAAATTTGCTGTCGGCTCTTAGACTATAAAGTAATACATTTGTTTCCTTTTTTAATTTGTTAAGTTAGTCAGCTACCGAATATTATACTTGAGTACGAAAACGGTATCTTAACTAAGATCCCAAGAAACCATTGAAAAAATAAACAAATCTGTCGTATTTCAGTTCAATTAATTCATAAAATATAAACCTACTGTCAATTCCACATTTTCCAAAAAGCTTCTACCCAAGAGTTTAATTTTTTTTAGATAGGAACTTTTCGCTAGTTTTTCGCAAAAATTCAGCAGTAGATAGATAATTTTAATATTGTAGTTAGTTCAATTTAAAATTTCCTGTAGGTACAATAAAAATGTAATTTCTGTTGAAGCACAGTGTAAACAATGGAAAGCATTTTAAATCAGAACACGTCTGTTACGACGTGAGACATTTAGCTCTTATTCACTTCATTATTTTCACCTGGTAAGCTGCATCAGGATTTAATTAAAAAGACTTTAATTGTTTTTATTAATTTATTTGCTAATGACTATAAACTGGCGAATGGCAATTTCAATAATTTTGTCTGGTTAACAGGCAGATTCATTATATTTATGTAAAGGCTCAAAAATGGACTTATTATTTATAGGTTTGGCAAGAATGGTACCAACATAGCTTTTGCATTTCTTTTTTTTTTTGTTTCATTCAACATAAATTATGTACATAAGCTCTATAAAATTAAAATATTTAAAAATTTATATTTTTGTAATATTTGGAATATTTTTTGAAACTCAAAGATAACTGGAGCAGCTCACGGAATTGGCAAGGACACTGCGTTAGAGTATGCTAGCAAAGGAGCCACAATAGTATGTTGGGATATCAATGAAAGAGGCAATAATGAAACAGTCAAAGAAATCAAGGCAATGGGAGGAAAAGCATTTGCATACGTGTAAGTATGAATATTTTATCCTTACAACTTATAACCAATTAATATTTTTTGTTTAAATTAAAGATGTAATATTTCGAAAAGGGAGGATATCGTACAAGTAGCTGAAAAGGTCAAAAAAGAAGTAGGCTTCGTTAGTATCTTAGTCAACAACGCTGGCATTATGCCATGCCATCCACTTTTAGATCACAACGAAGATGAAATTCGACTAATGTATGACATTAATGTCCTAGCACATTTTTGGGTAATTTCAAAAAAATTCAAATCCTGATCCTCACGTATATTTCTTATAAATATCTTCTTTTCTCACCATCAGATGATGCAAGCTTTTGTACCAGAAATGATAAAACGAAAAACGGGTCATATTATAGCTCTATCATCGTGTGCCGGCCTTTTTGGTTTAAAAAATTTAGTGCCTTACTGTGGAACTAAATTTGCCGTTAAAGGTATTATGAGTTCTTTCTATGAAGAACTTCGTATAAAAGGTCTTCATGAACAGGTAAGAATTTAAAAAAAAAAATATTTAATAAGAAAGTACTTAATTAAGACTACTTGTTTTATCCTTAGATTAAATTGACAACGATCTATCCTTACATGGTAGATACTGGTTTGTGTAAGAAGCCACATTTTAGGTTCAAGTCCATGGGACTTGTACAACCTCAAGATGTAGCCAAAACTATTGTAAGTGCACAAAGACGTGGCATTATGGAACTAAGTATACCTCAGCATTATTTATATTTGGAAAAATTCGTCAACATTTTTCCGAGAAAAGCAAATGAAGTTATAACTGATTTTCTTAACAGTGGAGTCGACTCGGATTTGTAAAAAAAAATATTTGCAGTATTTTTTGTACTTTTATAAATTTATCAAATGGTTGTTTTTTAATTAATAAAACATGTTAAGTAAATGTTCTTTTATTTTATTTTTGGTCTATTTAATTTAAATAAAAATCTCGCACTGAAAAATTGTAGAAGTAACTAATATTTACTTTCTCAAAGGAATTTTCAGCAATTAACAAAATCAAACAAACGGACTGTTTATCAAAGATATTTTCTATATTTACATGGGAGCAAATATTTTGTTGAGTTCAAATTTATTGTTAAAAACATGAACTAGCA
The DNA here is from genome assembly GCA_946251815.1 of Dasysyrphus albostriatus. Lineage (NCBI taxonomy): Eukaryota > Metazoa > Arthropoda > Insecta > Diptera > Syrphidae > Dasysyrphus > Dasysyrphus albostriatus. The sequence continues at coordinate 65,561,066 of OX276336.1, read as the reverse complement.
TCTAAAATCTGGACCTATATTGCCCGATTTCTATGATCCGGATTTGTGATGGGGGAGAGAAAAAACAAAATTCACAATACGAGGCTAAGAATAAAACTTAGATAAAACCTGAGATTAGGATAGTTTTAGAAAAAAGTATTCACTTTTTCAGTTTATCTGAGGTTCAAATCTCACTTGCCAACTAATGAGCCTGAATGAGGTCACCATTAAAAGCTAATTTTATATTTAATAGTCGTTTTCCAAGGATAATTATTATATTTCAAAATTGTTCTTACTTTGTGTAGAGAGGGATGATATTGACCTCCTTCATAGTTTTTCTTTTCAAGTTTTTATTGTCTTTATTCTCTTCAGAAAACTGGAGCCATCCCGTTAAGTTCTGAGTTTCGTTTTTTGGTATTTTTTCTCTGTTTCAAAACTCATTTAAGCCGAAGACTGGCTTTTATAATTTTAATTCCACGGCAAGACCAAATTATTTTCTATGAAATTTAAATGAGTCTTTATTGCATAGTTAAATTTTTCAGAAAAAATTAATCAATTTAAATGAAAAGATAATTTCTACACAAAATCATTTTATATTTTACTGTATAATTTTTACTGTTTGTATATGCATAATTTGACTACATAAATATTTGCTTTAGGGTGGTTAAATTACTTATCATTTGCTATGTTTATAGATACACCATTTTTTGATAACTTTGCAACACTCACCAAAAATCTACTACATGTGATATTAAACAATATAAAAAAAACAAACACGTTAATACTGCAGCATTAACATCGATTATGAAATATTGTTTTCCATTTAAGAAATATTAAATAAAAAATAATTATGAGCACACAATCATATTCTAAAAAATCAACAGAATTGAGTAAAAATTTGAGAATGAGTTCAGTTTTTGTTAAATATACTAATAACATTTGAAACTTAAGTTTTAGTCTTAATTCTAAGTTGTGACCTTTGGTTAATTGTCAGTATTATTTTTCCACGCCAAAATACCACGAGTAAAATTATCAAACTTAATTTGTACTAAGAACATACTGTATATATGTATAGAGAGGGGTCAATTAGTTTTTTTTTTGTTTTGTAAAAATACACATAAAATATAATATAATATAATAACACAATCACAAGTTCATTTAATATTATTTGCTGCCTTTGCAGAAGCTGTTACTTTAAGTTGTCTTATTTCGGGAAAGAGTTCAATCATCAAAATCTCAACTAATTCCTTGAAGATAAAATAAAAAAAATAAATTTGAAACTTTCTGATTATTTGTAATTTTACTTACATAAAACAGTTGTTTATTGTAGATTGGATTTTGAAGAGCCTCAAATACCTTCAAGACACCATGCTTACCAGCCTGAGCACCAACGAGATTACTTAATACTTCGGGAATATTATCCATAAGAAGAGCTTTTGCAGCATTCCTTGTCATTTCCATTGTATCTTCAGATCGAAGGGGATACGACGATGCAAGAACACCTCCAGGCCAAAATGATTTTAATATCGCTGAGAAATAATGATGTAACATTGATTCTTCAAAAAGATATGCCACAGATTCGCGGATTTGTCTTAAACAAAAAATTTTATTCATTCAAATTTATAAAATTTGATATAAAAATCAATTGTTACCTATTTATGGTTCTACCATAAGATATTTGGACAAAAGATATAATACTTTTTCGCAACCATTTAAATACTCCACCCATGTCGAATATTTCACCCATCAATGCATATAAGGGCTCTGCAATCGAATCCTTACTATCCAAGTCCAGCTGAAGTTTGGAATCCGACTCAGATCCCTCTAAGTACATAGAAATGTCATCGTCTTCACGGTGATGAGTCAGACCCCAGAATGGATCTGATGGTTTGTTACTTTCAGCTTTGGCACTATCACTTTTGAATAGCGTTGAAAGGGAGAATTTAGTTTTTCTCGGTGAGGGAGTTGTTTGTTTTAAATGGTCCGAACTGGGACTAAGGAATGTATAAATCGCTTCACTTCCGCATAAATGGTCGTCTTCTAGTATAAACTAATGAAAGTGAAATATCTTTTTAAAACTGAACATTAAATAAGTGGATTAAACAAGCAGCATTAACATATATAAAGAAAACTGTAATTTAACACATAATCATATTTTCCGCACTAAGCTAAAAGCTGAAGACAATTTAAATTAAAGGAATGAAGTTTTTAGAATATTTTTTCAGAAGCCCGCCAAAAGTTCCTAATTCCTCACATAAATTTGAGATCTTTTAAAGCATAGATTACGCATATTTACTAGAGAACCGACTAAAAGGGACTTCGTTTTCTTCTATACTTGGTAAAATATTCGAAACCAAAAATCTGTTGAATTGGAAATATAAAAAAAATTAATTTACATTTTTATAGAATTCCTTGTTTTTTGATGATATATCGGTTTTTTGTTGCAAATTCATACAAAATGTAAAATGATGGGCACAGCATAGGATTAAATTCGTTTGTTTTCCTTACTTCTGTCAGGTAGAGTACATTTAAGTTAAAGTTGTGTTATCAACTGCAAATCCTCCTCAAATTCGTTGTTGTACTAAATCTAATCCTAAATAAGGAATAGTGGATAATAAGTTTTCTCTCTTCTAAATAAAATTAAATTTAAGGGGGTTTCTTTGAAAGGGGGTACCAGTCTTTTTTCTAGATGTACTCTGTGAAATGAAAGCCGATAAAAACGACTATCGCAATAACACTCGTAATAATCCCTATTAATAAACTATCATCAATTATAATCTGAATAGTAGCTGTCGTTGAGTTAACTTAAATGACAGTTTTAATCATTTATAATGAAATTATTATTGAATCAGGTAAACTATTAACTCATCAATTAACATAATTTATTATCTACTAGCACTTTGAGTGTCTATGGCTAAAAAAAACTTATTTTGTACTCTTCATTTTCAGCTATTTTGTCTTGTGTTTGAAATGTTGTAATTGACTAGCTGGCTCGTCCGCCTTCGCTCGGGTATAGACAAAAGTTTCTTAAAAAATAACTAAATGAAATTATAAATAAATTGAACAGTATATATTATCAGCCTTATTTTGAGTTTTGCAACCGACCCTGCCATCCGATCCATTTAACTTGGTTGGATTTAAGATTGGCTGAAAATCCAAATCCCCACACACGACCGATTTTGGATCGGCATGGGGCCATTTGGCTCTTTGCCTCTGTCGGGTGTATGGCCAGGTTAACATAAACAAAAAAATTGCACGAAGAGGACCAGCCAAACAATAATTGAAAATGTTGGCTCTTAATTACAACACATTTCGCAAAAAAGGGTAAGTACTCACAATAGGGGTAAAATGTTGTTGGGGTGAAACTCACAATAAGGCTGTATTGGTTGGGTAAACAATAGGATTGCTTTCCTGTACGCATTTTCACTTTAAAAATAAAATTGAATAAAAGAAACTCCATCACCGGCCTCCTCCATGAATAGTATAGTTCGCTTTCTGTTCTTATATCCACTTAGTTTATGAACGACGATGTTTTCGGAATTCTTTGCGTATTTATTCATGAAAATAATTTTTTAAGCCCCTTCCATGGGCCAACGCAACCATGTGCATTAAATAAAAAGATGATATCTAGAACCGCACTTGGCTCACTGCAGCAAAAAATCTGAAATAAATACGTCCAGTCATTCGAACTTGATTGAAGTAAAAATTGGATACCATTTTTTTAAACCCATTTTCTCTTAAATAGAAAACATAAAGTCCATTCTCTAAGTTTAATGTCTCAAACATAAAGAATGTTTAAAATACGTCCTGTCCTTTGAGCATAACCTTTCCAACATTAAAAGGATTTCAAATCGTAGTTTAATTTTGTATTTCCTCCCAATTTCACCTTATATCTATCCGCTTAATACATAAAACATTTAAAAGGTAAAGAATTTTTAAATCGGATAGGGAAAATTGTCTGCTTCTAAATCCAAACTCTAAGAATAACTTTCAAACAGAGAAATATTTGTTTGAATTGGAATGACTTAATTTTTAGAAATATTAAGTCAGTGATTTAGAAACCTATATTATATGTAACATTTCATGCACAAAAGGCGTGTTTAAAATTTGAAACCGTATTTCACGAAATAATATAAAAAAAATATTTTGCGGTCAGTATATTAATTGTTTAGTTAAACTTTTCCATTTAACCCTATATTAGGAAAGTTTGATTTGAACAATGTGTAGCAATACACCCAACCTACAAAAATGACCTAAGAAATCGGGATCGGATACTTTTTGTTTTTATACCATTTCACCCTATAGATATGAAGCTTAATCTCGGACAATTTTAAGCCTTAAACCCATCCTCTAAGTAAACCCTTTTAATCATTAAAAAAAACTTAAAAATCCGACACCACTTTCTACCCCTTTTCACCCTACAGATGCAATTTTTTAAACAAAATTTTATGCCTAAGACGATCTCCTTAAAATAATTTTTTAAACACCAAAAGAATTTTTGAAATCGGATATAGTTTCTGAGATAAGCTATCACAAACAAACAAAGCAAGATTAGAGCTTAATTAATATAGATAGATAGATTGATAATATCGTTAAATGCAATGTATGCAGAAAAGACTTTAAAAAATTAAGCGTTTTTTTTTCACTATAGCAATTTTAAAAGAACGTTTTTTAATTTCATTAGGTTCGAATATCTCGAAAAAAAATATATAAATCAATTTACATTTTTTTTTAAATACAAAAAATTGCTGGAAATTGTTGAAAAATGTTTTCCGGCTTCTGAGTTATTTTATTCCCCACAGGAAAGAACCGCAGAAGTTTTTTCCCAAGAATAGCTGAGAATCTAAAATTGACAAATTCCAGTAGATAGGTACTTCCAGTGGTTTAATATCTATTTCACCTGCCATTTGCCAATTCACCTCAACAAAAAATGAAGTCATCACTAAACTGTGCAATGGAACCCGACAGTTGTAACGAAGCTAATGAACAATGTGATTGTGGATTCTGAAAGACCCGTTACAGGGAGAAGAATGGCTAATTATGCAAACTTCCCTCACTTCATTTGCCGTCAGCTATATGTTCCCGAGCTTGGAAACCATCCTAACTCTTCACTTTCGCTCCAGAGAAGAAAATAAAAAAATGTTGTTTATCATGCAGACAAATTGAATACAATCATTGTTCTGTTATTTTTATCGACATCTTCACTGCTCCTCGATAAACCAATAATTTGGTAAACGTAATTCATGTCAATTTCTAAGGCTAGTCGCGCACATGCAACTGCTACCGCAACAAAATAGTTTAGCTACAACCACAAGTTTACTACTGAGCGCGCAAATGGGCAACTCCACAAGCAATCGCAACCAACCTAACCAACACATCGACAATGTTTATTCAGTTTTTCTATTTCATACATCAAAGAAAAATATTATCGCCTTCGTCCTATTTTTTGCTCAGCAAATTAAAGAAAAGATACATTTGTTCACTTTCGCACAGAGAACAAAATTCAACGATGTGGTTAAATATCCGCAACTATTTGGTTGAATGTCCGCGCAGTTACATATTATTCAATCCTAAATCCAAAATTTACTTTTTCAAAATTTCAATATGCAATATTAATAACATTGCACAAACATTTTGATTGAAATCGTGTGAGCCGTTAATGAGAAAGTCGAAAATCAAGAAAACCATTATATGGCAGGTACCGTTAATAACGGTTTTTGGTAATTTTTTTTTCAATTCAATTCCCCCTCTGGACAGTTACAAAAAAAACCTTAAGTTCAAAATTTGAAGAAAACCGCTTCAGTGGTCTAGGCTGTAGATCGAGGTACAGACAGACAGACAGAATTGTGCCACCAGGAAACTTGCATTTCATCAAAAGCATAATGGACCAACACATGTACTTTAACGCTCTTAAATAAAATTTATATGGTAGTGTTGATAGACATAAGGGATAAGGGATGGTTTCCAATTTTAAAAATTTAATGATCGCAAGCACAAAGCTTACAAAATGCGTTCTTGGCATTCGTAGATACAATTGTTCAAAAGTGATTAAGACGCCTCTTTAATCGCCAGACATAAACGTCATGGAAGATTTATGGAGTTATTTGGAAGACCACGTATTGACCCATATTACCAGTAAAAATGATCTGAAGAAGATGCTGCTGGAAGAATAGACCAAAATACCACCATCTTACTGCGAAAAATTGGTAAGATCTATTTCAAACTGGCTGAAGACTATTAAAGACAATAAGTGTCGTCCAACGAAGTACTTACTTAGTGTTTTTCTTCTATTTTCTAACTTAAATGCATCATGTACGAGGAGTTTAACTTTGACTTGAATTTTCAAGTATTTTATTAAATGTTCTATGATGGATTTTGTTTTTTTACTTAAAGTAGACTATTTATGGTGAACATAGTTTCGTTAGAAAAAATAAAAATGATTACAAAAAAATTGGTTACCAACAAAAAAAGTTCTTAGCAAAAAAACTAAATGTTCGCGCATTGTATGAGTTTTATTTTGATACACTGTAGATATAAATTAAAGGAAGAAAGCTTGATATGTTGATAAATGCTGCATAAAAAAGAACGATGATGGCAAACAACTTCACCGAATTTTGGCCAAACTTCACAGAAACATTCGTAGACATTCTCAGAAGACCCTACCAAAAGATTTGTTAATAATTTGATAAAATGCAATGAAAATGCATTTTGCGGGTTTCCTTTTACCGAATTTTGACCAAACTTCACAAAAAGACCATCCTCAAAAGGAAAGATAACTTTATAAAAAAATTGAAAAATTCGCCCTGCCATTCTCGAGTTTATAGCGCCCGAACATAAGGCAACTTATTTTTATATATTAGATTTTCAATATTTTTAAGCTTCTTTTTTTGTTTTTGCTTGTTCTTTTCTGGGCGTAGATATGGTGGCTAAATCTCATTGACCATTGCACAAATTTTCATTAATACACTATTCAATGTTAGTATTTTTATTTGATAATTCATATCGATTATATAAGTAATCCCGCACAATCAGCGACTTCTAACATTTGTTTATCCTTTGCAAATATAACAAATGTTTTTTTCGATCCCAGGTTGGACTGGAACATCAGTTCTCTGTTGACGTCTTATAGTACTGTTAGGGGCAGTTGGATAATTTAAACGAAAACTATTTGGGGTGTTGGACTTATGCTAAACATTGACCTAATATGGACTTAATAGAGTTCTGAGGAGGTCTCCACAATACTCTTAGATAATTTAAACGGAAACCATTGTTAAACTTTGTTTTTTACGTTTTTTTTTTAATACTAATCAGCAATATTTGCAGTTAATTTAATTTTTACTAAAGTTTTTATCTTCAAGGTTAAAGTCTTTAAATTCAGATAGTAAAAAAAATCTTATTTGCTAAATGAGTTTTGCGAAAAATTAATTGTATTTTATGCACACGACAAAGAAAATATAATAAATAGCTACGCTTCACAGTACACATACTGGGGCCACGCTAGCAATAAAATAAGTAACTGAATGCTAACACTACTGTGATAAATTCTCTTGTTAAAATTATGTATATTTATTTTTTTTATTTTTATATTTTATCTAGAAACCACTGTTTTATTGATTTATTATTATTTTTTTAAACTGCAATTAAGTTTCTTGTTCAAAAAGACACCTTTTGATAAGAAAATAATAAACATAATTATGTACTTACATTTAAGTATTTCTGAACTTGTGCTCTAATTTTTTCCAAAGAGTTTTTGTCGTTTTTTAAAAAGAAAAGCTTAAAGTTCGTCGGCAGGTCCATCGATTTAAGTTCATTGCACATTGGTCGTAATTTTCTATGAAGTTCCTGTAATGCACAATTTTATTTTGTTTTATTGTGCTTCGTTTAAGTGTATTTTTATATTTGTTAATATAAGTATTTACGTGAAATTGTGTAATAGAGCGTAGCACCACCCATCCACTGGATATATTACTAGGTTTCTGTTCCTTGCAATAATTTGTTGGATTATTAATATCCTCGTCAACATGCACCAAAACCATAAACTGCAGAGATTCTTTTTCATCCGACACCTATCGATTGATAAGGATTAACTAATAGCGAATAAAAACTCATGTTAGGTATTAAAAGAATACCTCAAGACTTTGAATTGTTGCCTTCCATTTTCCTATATGATCAGACCATGCATCTGTTCGTCTTAAATGAGCTTCAGTTTGGCGTTTTTCATTTCGTAGCCATTCCATTTCTTTCTCTAATATTATAAGCACCTTTGATTCGGGTTTTACAGAGTATTTCAACGCATCCAAAGCCAAACTCTTTTTATCTAAACGCTCCTGTATTTGTTCTAGTTTTTTTCTAGCATAGGTGGTATGTGTGGCTACATCCATCTGATTTTCAATTTCCGAGGACGTATTTTGCTCTTCTTGGCCATCAGAGAGAGAATTTAGGGTGGGGTCCTTAAAGTCTTCAGAATTAAGGGCGTCCTTTAGTTGTAAATATTGTTCACTAAGTAAAAAAGGTGGAAAGTATTTGTCTTCCATAGTTTTAACTACATTCGATTGGATTTGATAAAATATATCGGGACCAGCATCACCAAGCAAAAAAGTCTCAATTAGCTTGCGGTCGGATTTTTCTATTTTTATTTCGGGTTTCGGTACCCGAATGTGTGTGTAGAAAATTTCAGTTCCCATATGGTGCCATTGTGATTTGTGTGCGTGTTTCATATCTTCTACTGCCAAATAAAACCCTACCAATGAACTCGCTTTAAGAGGTTCTAAAAATATTGTCAAATAACGTCGGCCAACGCTTGTGTTCAATATATCGGTCAGTGATAAATTCTACGAAGTGAGATCAAGATTTAAAACTAAATTTAGATTTATTTTAAAATATCATTACCATATCATTGCTGTAATTTCCTTTCCATCCGAATTTTAAAAGATTCTTCTCACACTGCGCTTTCGCAAAAGATAACTGTTGTACATATCGTTTTAATCTCACAGCAGTTGTCAGTTCTGCACGTGATAAGCACTTTTCATCTGAATCAGGATCTAGACCTAGAAAATATTTTAGATTAAGGTATTTTTTTTTATAGAAATTAGTAAGGGTATTCATGCAATTTCGTTGTAATTTTACGACGTTGCAGGAATACTCTTATTATTTTAGGTGTCATTACCTTTAGCTCGCTGTAAATTTTGCATAGTTGTGGCATGCATCAAATCATTTACAATACTAGTTCGTATAAGTGAAAGCTCTTCCATATTTCCAGAATTGTTAATAATTTTTAAGAAATCTTCGAAACTTGCTGCATACTCGTAGCTGCGTTTGTTAATTGCTGCTGCAGCCAATCTTGATTCTATATTCTGAACAACTTTCTGATTAATGTAATCAGGTGAAGTAAGCATATTTATCATTGGAAAAAATACTAAAAAAGGAATTATTAATTTCAAATAAATGCAAAATATTTTAAGATTTAACTTTTGAATGATAGAATTTCTGTAATTAAGATTTTTAAGGGAGGTAAAGAATATCCTCGTGGCAGTAACAGTATAACCATTATTTCGCTCAATTTTCTTAGAAATTGCATTTCGTGGTCAACATCTTGAAGATAAGAGTTTGTCGAAAAAACTGGGGTCGATGATGTTTCAATACTGAAATAAAAGAAGAAAAATTTACCTAAGTGACAAGACATAATGTATGTATAATATAAAATGAAAAAAATACAATAAAGTTAACAATTATAAACACAAATATTTTGTTCTTTTTTTTATTAAAAGCTTTAAAATAAAGTTTTTTAAACACAACAACAAACAGAGTTACAGATCTGCATGCTCCGTAATTAAAAATTTATCACTGTCTCATCGGGCTTGATCAAAGTACTATTAATATGTTATCATATAACATTTTATTTAGTCGTGTATTTGTTCAAATATTCGATAATATAAATATTTTATATTAATGCTAATTATTTTTTTAGTCTATATGAAAATATATGGGGGTTGCATTTCGCATTCCGTTTATTTTAGGCATCGCAACAAACTGACAACGCTTGGTTTAGAAAAAAAGTAGATTTTGGTATTTAAGAGTGTTCTATCACTTATTCTCTTCCTGATTGCAATTGACGACGTATTGACGGCCAGTGTTGATTCAGCGGAACGACAGGGTATTCAATGGAGATCGGTTGAAAGGTTCAGTCATTTAGACTATGCCAACGACCTGTCTCCTGGCAAATACCACCAATAGGCTGAACAGAATGTGCCAAAAATATGCTCACAGAGCGCTTCATACATCAGTGTATTATTCTACAGGAGACGCCAGTTGAACAAGTCGAACAGTTTAAATAACTTGGCAGAATTGCTTCTGTAAATGGCGGTACGGATCAGGACATTAAAAGTAGAATTAATAAAGCTCGTGCTTCCTTCAGTGTTCTGTTTTCAATTTGGAAATCCAGTCAAATCTCCTTACGCACTAAGTTGGTATTCTTCGAATCCAGTATCAAACCCTTGCGGTTATATGATAACGGAAAGCCACGTCTACCATTAAGAGGAAATTGCAGGCTTTTGTGAATTGCTGTGAACGTCACATTCTTAAGATTCGCTGATATAATTTATCAAACGGCAGGATGTTAACATAAAAAGCGCAAGCAAGCAAACAATTAAATTTCAAAGCAGTGTTTCAAAAGGTGAGGATTCTATTTGGAACACTGCTTCGGTGCACCGAGGGTTGGTAGACTAAGAAAAACATGGGAATCAACTGTCTTAGCAGAAGCAGAATCCCAGAGAAAGACGTGGCCACAGTTAAAATACCTTGCCTTGAAGATGCCCCAACCGGGCTTACAGGACACGATGATAACATGATGATGAAGAGTGTATCGATTGCTGAGGAGTCAATTGAACCTTGTTAGCGAGTGATATTCATTTCGGAAATCTTTGGGCGGTTGAGCTTTAGGTGCACACTGTCTGAACACGGGGAAAATGCGGTTACCAACCAGCAAACCAGTCGCAAGATTTTTTCTCACAAGCTTCTGTTCCATTCTTTACTAAACTAAACCCTAAAGGAAATTTTTTGTTCGGGTAGCCTTCGACGAAATATGAGTATTAATTCAGTTCATTAACTTGGTAGTAACAAACTCATATTTTTTCATTCAAAGATTCAAATTGTATTTTGGTTTTGTCGCACCAAATTACATTTCTTCACTGCTTTTTCACATAAAGTGGTCCATTTTTTTGTGGTGAATTTTTGCAAAACGAATCCGTATATTTCTTTCAGCAAAAGCAATTTATTTAAAGATCGAACTTGAAGATGAGCTTCTTCAGAAAACGAAGAACAGTTTTCTCATTGCTCGCTACAGTAGACTTATTCTCAAAAGGGTTTCAGACAGTTGCTTTATCTGTAAATTATAGGCGAAAGATGTCTGCTTTCTCATAATGAGTACTTGTTCAATGTTTGAACTGCAAAGATAGGCATACGTTTTAAGTCTTTTGCATCTACAGTCATCGTAAATCTTAGAACCAATTGCATAGACCATTTTGCTTAGTAGCAATGAAAAAAATTACATGAATACGCCCTAATATGATTACAATTAATTTTCATCAACATTAGTTTGTTTTACCTCTAAAAAGATTTCATATCTATGGCACCTATACATAGATTGTATTTCGTTAGAGTACTATTTTATATCTTATCGCAAATACAGCACCGTGAATTAGGTTAACTCAATCAAGCCTTTTTTCCTCACTTGCAATTCTTAGAACTTGTTTAAGTTAAAAGAGATAAAATAATGTACTTTTATAAGATATATAAAGTGACTAGAGCAAAACTGTTAAAATATCGCTTCATTCATAACAAAATTGTAATTTTTGTTATAAAACGAACATTTTAGAAATTAATGAATTTTGTATATAATTTTCAGTTGGGTCATATTAAAGTTCCTCGACTATGAACGAGAATATTTAACTTCTGAAAATAAATCCAATAATGTTTAAACGACAAAAAAATCCTTACGCTCTAGCTTCAGATATTCGTATTTTTTCCAAATGAACGGTTACACGGTTAACCATGTCAACGGCAATAACCTTGGCCGCATCGACTTTGATGGCACGCTCACGAATTTTCTGAACCGCATTCCACAAATCTTCGCGCAATACATCATTAATGAGTTTGGGTTTTGTAGCCACATGTCTAAAATTAAAAAGTTCACATGATTATTTTATTAAACAAAATAAATAGATATCAAAATGTATAGACACAAGAATAGTCATACTTACCCTAACCATGGTGACATGAAATCCCGTAATACATATTCAATTATCTGCTGAAGTTGCAAGTCAACAGTTTTTCCAAAAATCAAAGGCAAATTCGATGGATTCTGTATTGGTTTTGGCAAATCAAATATGCTAGACCTGAGTAATAGGCAGTATGTATAATTATATTAGTATTGTCGATTAATGGACACCGTACTTACTTAGTAGCATTGAAGACTATTGAATAGGGTTGATGGATAAGCTTAGGCTGTGTTTTTGAGGTCAAATTAAAATGAATATAGATTGTTCCAGCAATGGCTACAAAGAGAAAAAGAACCAGGAAGTGAATATTTATGCAAATTATAGCAGTTCTTATCTGTTATCAGAATAGTCTTTGAACTTACCTCCCAAGATAAGAATAATGGAATAGACAAGAAATAAGAATATGTAAAAAAACGATGGGTAACAATAGATTGTAGCCAGTAGTGCCGCCAAACAGCCTCCCAGGCAATAATGTATATTCATTTCAACTGGATTATTTTGTCTTGAACAAAGCTCTCTAATATTGATAATTATAATTTATCTGCAGATAATTTTGGGTCATGTTCTCGTTAATTACGTGCGATAGAAAATAATTCACTATTTCATATCGTAGACTTTACGTGACTGTAGGAAAATTGCAAATACATCACGCGATAACAATTAGTTCTTCGATTTTTCTTAGCACCAATCAATACTGCAACAAGTTATGAGGCTTACTTCATTTTTCCTTCAGCTAATTGAACAAAGTTCTTCGATTTTTAAAACTTTTGATTGTAAGGTGATAGCTGCAAAAGAGGGCAAACGCCAACCACTAGAAAAACTTAACTGACAGCCACAACAGCGGGCGTACCATAATTACAACGAAGGTTTCAAAGAGAACGTCAAATACTGATAAGACAAAACAATAACAAGAAAAAGGAGGACAATAAATGGTGACCAAAATAAAGCAAAATACACAGCATTGTTGTTGGACTACTTGTAACTACGAATGGGGTGTAAAAGCAAATAGAAGTAATTTATTTTTAGTACTTATGACAAAATGGAGTACTTCGTTAAGATTATTCTGGGTATGTTCGAAGTCAAAAACAGAATCGGGTGTGAAATATTTCAATCAAAATGGCTGAGTAAAGATACAATTAAAAGAAAAATAATACAAATGGAAAACAAAATTAGACAAAAGCATCTTTTTATTTGACGCTAAACAAACAGCTTACAATGTTTACGCAAGCCGTTTCAAAAGGGTGTTCATGAAACGTGCATCGTAAACTAAAAAAAGTTACTACGTCGAAAAGTTTACATCGTTGCATGAACACCCTTAATGTTTTTATTTTTATCGAACTATAACTGTCGGAAGGGCACTGAAGCTAATGTCAAAAACCAACGATAAGTAGCTTTCTGCATCGTCAAAAGGGGAACGCAATCATACTGTAGTTATCATCAATCTCTTTTTGGCATTCATTATTTCATCAAATGTCAGTTTTACTTAAGTTAGGGTCGCTCGGGTTTTGTGTTTCTTTTCGCGTTCTAAGCTTGTTCTATGTTTGTTCAGAGTGTGTTTTATAAGCTCAGAATAAAATAACTGAGTAGACAGAGCTAAATGCTGAGCACAAGCAATTTGACAGCTAGCTAGTATTCAAAGTTGTTTCAAAAATAGCTCAGAGCGCTCAGAGCGCTCAGAGCATGTTTGGTTCAGAGGATGTTCAGAAAGTGCTCGATATGTTCGGACTCTGTTAAGAACTCTGTTCTGAATTAAAATAGAAAAATGCCTACAGTTGTTGAACAAAAATCACACAAAAGATCTGTTTGTTATCGTGAAATTTCCCGTCAAATTCCATTGGAGGATGGCTATGAGGTCAATGGATTAAAAAATCTCTAAAAATCAGACGTTTTTGAACTTTTTTTACTGCTCCGGAAAAAGATGATGACAACATATAAAATATAGTTGTCTTCCACCTATGAAGCCATCAACTCCTAAATTCTATTGAGGGAGGGCAACACGATGTCGATGAATCCTCTGATTCTATAGTAGGTGTGTTTTTTTCCTTGCCCAAATGGGCTTAGATAAAAAATGACGTCGGGGCTAAGCAATTACATGTTAAATGAAACAACAGCAAGGGCCCTTTGGGCTTAGCTTAGCCCACAGAATGTATGGAAACTTACAAGCCCAATTTTTCTTGTAAAAAAACACATCTATGTGTCTGACTCTTTTCGAATTTTCATGAGTGCGAAGGAAAAAAACATCTTATTTCACCTTTGCACTAATTGAATTTTGGAAAGAGTCAGAAGCAATTTCAGCAATTTCATAATGTTTTTCGCAGGAAGTAGTTACTAACATATATTTGCATAGTTTTACTTTTGCACTGTACAAAAGTGAAATGAATGTAGTTAGGCCTTTAACTTAATTGGCCACTTTTTGCTTAAGCCTAGTACGCAGATCGAGCTAAAATTTCACTTTCATACAAAAATCTGTCCAAAATTTAGCCAAGCTAAAACTAAGCTTAGCATTTAAGCCGAGAGGTACGCAGCTCCATCTAAAAATTAAATTTTTGTTTCTTACTATACGGTGCCATCTGTCAAAATAATAATTGTTCGGTACAATAATTCTTGAGCTAAATTGTAGCAGGTTTTTTATTTGTGAGATTTATGTGAGCCTTACATTGTGAAATGAAAATTGAGAACGAGGAATATTCAAAGACAAATTCTTTTCAGCGAACAGCTGTTTTTTATAATGTAATCTCCACAAAAAGCGTATGTCAAAATTTAGTTAGGAGTTTAGCTGGTGTTTGGAAAGAAAAAAGTGGAAGCGAAATTTTAGCTCCATCTGCGTACTAGGCTTTAATTAGGCCTTAACTACATTTACCACTTTTGCGTTTTGTCAAAAAGAATAAACCAATTTTTTCCTTAATCCAAATTTAAGCATTCTGCATAATTTTTAAAAGTTTTCCAGTGTGAAACACAATCCCAAAATGAATTTGAAAATTTTCATTTTTGTACTCTTTCACTTTTTTGGAAAGTATTGACCGTCCCGTCTTTGTTTGACATGGCTTTAAAAATTGCGCGTGTGACCTTGGGGCAACAGATAAACAAATAAAGATGGCAATCCTCAGCTGTCAATTTGATTTGCCTATAAGCTAGAAGCGAACAGCTCATGTATTAGATTTGCAAAGTATTAGTGAAAAACGAACACATAGAATCAACTCGTCCATTCAGCACATCATTTAACACAGATCTTGTTGTTTTTGCAATTCATATCTATTCATCGACACAAAGTGAAATTACAAATACAACAATGTAAACGAATTGGTTTTGGTGGGTGAAACGTATGAAAGATTGGCTTCTTGGTAGTCAGTATTTACATGACCCGATTTTTTCAGTACGGGTGAAATGTTTACATGAAACGCTCTTTCCCGTCCGATTTTTGTCTCTGCCATCTTCATACTATATTGCTGTCGTTTTCATTTTGCATTCAGAGATAGACGGCACATTAACACCAGCGTTGCCACTGCAATTGTGATCTATTGCATTAGAAAATGCAGCACATGAACGCTGTTCAAAGCTTGGCCATGAGATTTGAGATTTCACGTGCGTGTGAGTTTTTTGTTTGATTTTCGTTATATCTGGGGCCTATTTCTCAGATCATACATCACATACATTTTATATACAACATACAGCGTCGTCATGCATCATACACTTCATTCAATTTTCTGTTTCTCAAATTTCATTGGAAGTGTTGTATAATACTTTTGTTTGTTGTATGAAGTGTATGACTTTGACATTTTATCATCACTCAATTTGATTGCGATTTTTTTTTTTTTTAGAAATGGTTCGTGTGTGATTTTTTTTTTGTTTTTGGAAATGGTTCGTGTGTACTTGTTTTCTTAGTTTGTGTTCTTTGAATTCCTTAGCTTTTTATAGTAAATTAAAATTTAGGTCAGTTTTTTGAATTAATATCTAAATTCAAAATTTATTTTTATGGATTTTCACCTTAAAAAAATTAACAATTTTAAAACAAAAATACATTGATAAATGTTATATTATTGAACCTTTATTTATTATTTTATTTTATGGAAAATAAAAAAAAATAAAAATGTGTTTTAATAATTTTGTGAAGGAAAAACAGCAACATACATTGTTGTATGATAGTGGATCATACAACAAATCTGATAAACAGAAATCATACAGCAGATCTGTCAAAATCATACAATGCATGTGATGTATGATCTGAGAAATAGGGCCCTGGAGGTAACTTGTTCCTATAATTTGAGTTGAATATTGTTGCACAAGATAGAAGTAGTGGTGAGAGAGAAATGAAACGACATGACATAATTTGCCCAACGAGAAAAAATCAGCTGTTTGTTGATTGGATTGTGGTTGTGATGTTGGGCATCTGTATGTTCTGTGGAGTCGGGGTGTATGTACATTTTGACGATAAAAACGACATATCATTTGCTTTGGTCTACCATTTTGTATTTAACAATTTTACCAACAAACATTTGACATATTTGTACAAATTATTCATAGCACAACTACAATAGTAGTCTGGCAGTACCATTTTTATCGGGACAAAAGATAAATCCACTTAATTATCAGGACATAGCTAACTCTATATGGACATAGTTGTTTTTGTATTTGACTGGTAAACTATTTTGTTTTGTCGTCGTTTTTTTTCAGACAGAATTATTTTGAGTTGCAAAAAAAAAAACAACTGTTCTCTATTTGCGGCTATTTAAGAAAAACATCGCAATCACCAAAACAAACATCCCTATTGAATAAACTCAAGTACTAAAACAAAAACTGCAAAAATGCAACAACTACTTTTTGACGTTCTACGTTTATTCTTTTCTTTTCCCGGCAGTTTGTAAAATTTTTTTAGCGGTGTCCGGTATGCAATTTGTAAAATATAATTTTATTCTGATGCTAAATACTGAAATAAAAAATAAAATCCTAATTTAAATAGAAAGAACTTTTATAAAATAATAAAAGAAAACAAATTCAGTGGATATTTTATTCACGATTTAACATTATTTTGCAAATCTGGATGAAACTGGCGAAGTTATGATCGCCGCCTCAGAACCTTTGGTAAGAAAATATTTATAATCCTTACATTTGGTGTATATTATACCGAAATGACTTAAAACATTAAATAATATCAATAATTTGCACAAAGGAATTCATTCCTCGGGGGCGTCAGGCGGTTGAGGAGCACCCGGGTCCAGTGGTGCCTATGCCAAACTCTAGCATCCCTTCCGAGAGTGTTCTTCTCTACCGCATGCAGAATGTTAATATTTCCTCCAATGATGAGTTAAATGAATTTTGGTATATACGCGAAATATATTCAGAATGTCGACGAGATACTCTGCAAAAAGACGCAAATAAACCAACAAATAGCCCCGACTATATGACCGATTTCTATGTGAACTCGGAAGAAGAATTGTATGTAAAGAAAAATACTGCTGTTTGGAACAGAGGTAGGTATTTTATTTAAACGTTATAAAATAAAAGTTACTGACAATAATAATTATTATATATTTTAGGTCTTTATGCAGAGCGAGGAGTTCTTCCGCGAATGTGCTTTACTTGTGAAACACCCATCAAATTTGCATTCTTCTGTAACCAAAGTTTTTTACATGGTATTCTAAAAAAGGAGTGCGATAAGACTGATCTCACTTCTATATGTTTAATCGGTAAATTACCGTAGATATATAATTATTTTTACATTATTAAAGATAAGTTATGAATTAATCCTGCGACGCAAGTAGTAGATTCGTGGATGTTGTCTCCAATTTTCTAGAGTAAACATTTGATCGAAGATTGATTTGATTAACTAATAAAGACTGATCAAATGGTTAAAAAAGATTTTCGAACACGTCCAAGATCAATAGAGCGTTCTTTCTAACTTAATGTTCGCTTTCTTCTTTTAGAAGTCTAGAAAAGTGTTCTTTTGAGATTGAAAGCCTTAAAAACATGACTTCATCACTTCACCCTTTGATAGAAATTTCGAACTTTCTCTGCCGTACCAATTCTCAGTCGACTTGACTGTTTCTCCAGCTTCCTTTTTTTTTATCCTGAAAAGTCGATATTCATCACTTCTCTTTTGCTCGTTTAGCTTCGGCTTCTGCTCTCTCATTAGATCTGTTTATTACATGCAGCATTGACTGGTCGACCTAGTACTTGGCTTCATTGAGCTGTTTCCATAGAACAAGTGTTTTCGTTGTGATCGCCTTGTAAAACCCAGTACGTCAGTGGTTGCACTTCTTTGTTATGTTGGCAGTTTTTCCACTGATGTTGGCAGAGTGTTTCCACTGATTATCTGAACTTATTGCTGATGGCGAGTTTGCTGTGAAATTAAGAAAGACACGGTCAGCAAAAATTCTGGCAATCTCGGCGTAACATCATGGATCTCTATTGATCTCGGGCAAAAGCCTGGGGTCTCGATGTCAATTTGACAATTGCTGTCTCCATCATTTCTGTAGAGAAAAAAAGATACATTTTTTGTTAAATTGGCATGTTCAATAAAATGAGATCTAGGAGGGCTCAGCAAATTTTATCCGTCAAAAAATGAAATTTTTCTGAGGAATGCTGTTCCCGAGACTGAGATTGTTAAGTGCTCTGAGATCTCAATTTCCTGAACATGCCTAATGTGTTCATTGGATCATTAACCAAGTATTATAGTGAAGCCTGTGTCCTCCGATCATTCAACCAAAAAGTTTTCCTTTTTTTTATTGATGTCTATGATGTTGGAACTTAGCATACATCTAAAATTATCATTCAAATACCGTACAGTGCTTGCTCATGCAAAGCACAACGGGGACGTAGGAGCTCATATGTCTGGCTGCCTGAACGCGATTCTCTTCAAACTTTATAAACGAACTTGAGTATAGCCGATCTAACGATTTTTGAATTTCGTTTTATTGCTTTTATGAAAAAATCAAATTCTACCCTCAACGTCTCTTTGAGATTGATATACAATTGATAAAAAAGTTCTACTAAACAAATTAGAGTATACTTTCGTAAATTAAATCTTTATAAATAAAATAAGTTTGTTTTAATTGGATTTTACCTAACTACGTTGTGTTTCAGATGCCTCATGCCTTCGTGTTTATTGTAGTAATGGCGAGGACTTCACATCTAATTTAGAATTTCCCGTCGCAAATGTTTGGGTTACTAAATTCGGAATACTTTTAGAAAAAGAAGCCATCAATACAATTGTCCAAAATCTTGCTATATCAATGCCTCGAATATTTTCCCTTTCTCATCCACTTGATGAGATATGCCCAGTTCTAATTAAATCATCAAGTGGTGTGGTAAGCTATCTCACGGAAGCTGATTACAGTGTTATTTTCACTACCGAATCCAGTGACTTAGTTCTTCTCTATGACAACAAAATGGGAAAACATTTTGTGTCTAAACTAAGAAAAGCCACAGATGATGAAATATCCTATGTTGGATGCAATAATGATACAGCATTTTGCAGTGCTACTGTTAATCAAACTCAACGCCCCGGAATGTCAAGTTTTTCACAAAACTCCATGAAATTCTCAGGTACGTGGGATTAAAATAAAATATCCAACACAAAAAAACTTAAATAAACTTAATTTTATTTATAATTCAATAAATAGCTGGAGCCAAAAACAGTACCGCATACATGCCCCGATCGAGTTTAGGGAACACTGGTTATAATCCTCATATCAGTAAGTTTCTCAGTTCTCAATCGATAAACAGTGGTCCTGGAAATTTTAAGTAAGTAGTCTCAATATGTAACGTTCGTTATAAGTTTTATTAAAATTTCTTCTATTTTAGCCGGACGAATAGCCAATCGCCTTTAACTCGTTTACAATCCTCTTTGGGAGCGCATTCATTGTCAATGCAAGATATTAGAAAACCCGGACAGGCACAACCATCCAAAGCAATTCTTCCGGATTATTGTTTGGAACATATTTGGACTGAACAAATATTGTCGAAGTGAGCTTACTTAATTATTGTCAAAGACATCCTCTAATTTACTTATTTATTCTTTTAGGGAATTTTGTGAAGTGGCAACAAAAGCATTTGTACATATTGATTTAATCGGGCAGACATACCTTTGTTTTCTCCTTCCAAGATCTGGAAAACTTCAATTAGTGCGAATAATGAAATTCGATGAAGAAAATACACAAATCGAAGGCGAAATATTTTCGATAGCAGCAAAAGATGCGGTTGTCCTGGAGGTATGTATGGAGTAAATGATAATTTTGAGGCAGCTCTTAAGTCACAAAAACAAAATCAATATTTTTAGTAAAATAATTAAAGTAATCACAATATAATTTAGAAAATGAAAATGATCGCAGTTCTTGATCCAAGTGGAACATTAACCTTATACACAGGAAAAGTTTTTGTTTCAAAAGTTCACGTTGTTGCTGTTATACCTTCTTCAGTACCTCAAAGCAAATCATCTTGCTCTCCATTTCCAAGGTAAACTTTGTTATATCTTTATTCTATCTCATACCTATAATACGAAGATTATTAAAAAATTTGTAGAAGAAGCAGTCTTTTGCCAACAGCTGCACAAAAAAGTGATTCAAATTTTGAAGAAGAACTACACATGTTATCTCCAGTACATCCACTTCAGCCTCTGTTTCCTATTCGGTAAGTGCAAAACTTTCAATTTGGTAAGAAATTGAAATTATCGTCTCTTTTTAAATGAACAGAAGTACCAGTGGTGTTTGCTTAAACCTACGAGATCCCGCTGGAAATCGTTTAACTCTTGTCTATCCTACGGGGAAAATGTATCGTTTATCACTGCCACTCATTAATGAAACATACTTTGTTACTCGTTGTATAGAAGGCTTGAGACGAATTTTGAAGAAGGAAACATTTATCCAATTAATAACTCATTGGTATGGTGCTAGAAATCCACCTGGATCGAAAGATTTTAGTGGTGAAAAAGAATGGCAGACTTTCCGAACAGTTCTATCTGAAATGATGGGACGTGTAGCAAGTTCTGATGATTCAAGTATAAATATTCCATACCAACCAGAAGAACCAAAAAAGAGAAGAAAAAATGATGAAATCTTAGATGGTACCGATGAAGACTGGGAGTATTTAGAATCGATTTTAAACAGGCGCAACAAACAAGGTCCCTTCAAAGCGAATACAATAAAGTTCGTTGATTGCAATGCTATACTCTTCAAAGAAATTCCGAAGATATTTTTTGCTTTCCATTTGTTGTATGAAGACTTGAAGCTCGATAATACCATGCATGACAGTTTGTGTTCTCTGGGAGAGGTTAGTGCATCAGAACAAGCAATATGCTTAAGTAGAAATATATTTTTATTTCTTTTTAGTTTCTTTACCAATTAGCAACGGACATGCAATTAAGTGCACACTGCCTTCACTATTTTCTGGATTTTCCGCATTTGGCAAAAATTAAGTCCCAAAACATTTTCACCGAAGATCACGCAAAACAAATGTTTCACAAAGACTTGCTAACAGAACCTGTTCCAAATATTTTTCAGCAAATAGAAAACATACTTAAAAATCGTGAAATTTACCAATATTCCTTTGTAGAGGGTATAAATACCGCAAGCAGAAATGCCTTGCAAGTAAAATATATATTACAAAAAGTCCTGTTGGAGAAACATTTTGATTTTGTTTTTATTTAGTTGGTTTCACTTATAATTCATGGATGCCTAAAAATTAAGAATTGGATTAAGCCACTTGAATTTCCCAACACAATGTATTCGGACATTCCAAAGAGAAAGAAACGATTAATTGCAACAAATGTGCCCTTATATGAACAACTTATACAAATGTTAATAAATATGGGTGAGTTGTTTGTTTAATTTCATTATGTAGCCAATTTTTTATATAAATTACAAATAAATTTCAGACATGACAAGAACCGATGTAGAACGTTTACCAGTTTCGTTGCATTTAATAATTGCCCAGTGCCTAGAACATGGACGTCTCTCACCTCCAATGGGTTGTTCACCACCAACATATGAACTTATATTGCGTTCTGAGTTGCTGGAGCACACTCGTTATCAATATTCTACTGAGCTTTATTCGGTAAAATTCAGCAAGGCAAATATTGATGCTGAAGATTCCCTATCACCACGTTGTCCTCCCAATCCAAATGGTTTTTCTCGAGCAGAATCTGCCGATGATGATGGTATGGAAAATATTGACACAAAACTATTAAGCCTTCGTTTTCCCGACGACTTGAGAATAGCAGAAGTTCGACGTTTGCTCATAAGTTCGGAACCAGTTCTGATTGATATTGCTCAATCACCGGGTATATCAGATCATGAGTTTATTGAAGAACAAGAAAAACAATTGTATGCTTTGTGCACAAGAACCATGACATTACCAATGGGAAGAGGAATGTTTACATTGCGAACATCGATTCCCACTCCAACGGAATCAATGCCCATTCCAAAGTTGTGTCTTACGGGTAAGGAACCGGTGAAGGGAGCAACTATTGAAATGCAGCAAATTGAATTTCCTGCAAATATGAATCTATGGCCAAGTTTTCATAATGGAGTTGCAGCTGGTTTGAGGATTTCTCCAAATGCAAGAGATGTTGATTCGACTTGGATTGTGTATAACAAACCAAAAGGGCCAACTGAAGTGACAACCGAACATGCTGGCTTTTTAATGGCTCTAGGTCTTAATGGCCATCTTAAAACTCTTTCGTTTATGAGCATTTATGAGTATTTAGTTAAGTGTGATGAGATGACAAGCGTTGGGCTTTTATTGGGAATCTCAGCTACACACAGAGGTGAAACTAATTTAGCTATATTTAAGTTTTTAGTTTTAATAAAATCTCACATTATATTCGTAGGTACAATGGACACAACAACGACAAAGCTCCTTAGTGTACACATTGAAGCATTATTACCAGCTACTGCTTTAGAATTAGATATTCCACAGAATATTCAAGTAGCCTCTCTGATGGGCATAGGTCTGATATACCAAGGAACTGCTAAGCGACACATAGCTGAAGTTTTACTTCAAGAAATAGGTAGACTGAAATTTATTTGAATTTGATAACGGAAAAAACAAATTGTATTATTTTTAAGGTCGACCCCCTGGTCCGGAAATGGAAAATAGCGTTGAACGTGAATCATACGCCCTGACGGCTGGTTTGGCCTTAGGCTTGGTAACTTTGGGGCATGGTGAAACACCAGCTGGTCTGAGAGACTTGCAACTTCCTGACACACTGCACTATTATATGGTTGGCGGCAACAAACGACCGTTACTCGGCTCCCAGAAGGAAAAATACAAACTACCTTCATTCCAAGTGCGAGAAGGTGATACTGTTAACATTGATGTGACAGCTCCGGGGGCTACTCTAGCTCTTGGCTTAATGTTTTTCAACACTGACAATAAAGCAGTCGCTCAATGGATGGATCCACCTGACACAAGCTATTTACTTGATCTTGTACGTCCAGATCTGCTTCTCCTTAGAACAATTGCTAGAGGTTTAATTCTTTGGAAGGACATTGAACCAAGCTGGGAATGGTTGTTTAATCAATTTCCAGCAAATCTAAGATTCGATATTAACCGTGGGCCTGTGCCAAAGAAAGATCTAACAGATCATGAAGCGATTACGTTAGTATTTATTATTATGGTGTAAAAAGATTCATTTAAATATCGCAAAAACCCATTTCAGACAAGCCTTTTGTAATATAATTGCGGGAGCAGCTGTCTGTATAGGTCTCAAATATGCAGGCACTGAAAACAAAGAAGCTTTCAAGTCTCTGAAGAACACTATAAAACTGTTCCTTGGATTCTCGGGAAAATATGTTGGAGAATATGCTGGACGTGCAACTGTAGAGAGTAGCCTGATGCTAATTCTAATCTCAATATCGCTTGTGTATGCTGGAACGGGAGATTTGGAAATAATGCGAATGATTCGTTATCTCCGATCTAGAATAGGAACAGCTCATTCCCAAGTTACATATGGCTCTCAAATGGCAATCCATATGTCATTAGGATTTTTATTTCTTGGTGCCGGTCGCTATACACTTTCGAAAAGACCTGAAGCTGTAGCTGCCCTTGTATGCGCATTGTTTCCAAAATTTCCCAATCATAGCAACGACAATAGGTAAGTAAGTTTTACTTTAAAAAAAAATATTCTTTCTATCGATATCCATTATTCATCAATTTTTAGATATCATCTTCAAGCTTTTCGTCATCTTTATGTGCTAGCTGTTGAACCACGACTTTTTCTCCCACGAGATCTAGATACAAAAAAACTATGCCTCTGTCAAATTTCATATATTGAAATTGGAAAATCTGAACTTAAAAAACTTCCCATGGCACCTTGTATGCTCCCAGAACTTAGCACTCTTAAATCGGTGATTGTAGACGATAAAAACTATTGGCCAGTCTGCTTTGAAAAAGGACGCAACTGGGATCAGTTGGTGTAAGACATTTAAAAAATGACAATTAAAACATTTTAATAATTATTTAATACAGGAAAGCATTAGAAGTATCCGGTTGTATTGACATTAAAAAACGTTCAGGATGCCACTCACACTTAGATGACCCGGATCGACTCAAAAGTTTGTTCGCACAAACACTAACCACAGAACAATATACATGCTGGAAAATAGATACTAAATCGCTAGAAACTTTTTCATCCGATCCCATTGTCATTGGTTTCACTGATAGATTTTTGAGTATTGACGCGAGGGAAAACAAACTTACAAAAGTGGAAATGGAACGCTATCAACAATTGACAGTGATTTTTTATAATTCGGTTATAAAAGACAAAATGCACGGTTTACCAATATATTTATCAATCGTCAATGTAAGTAGATTTGTATTTCATTATTCGTTTTATAATTCAATTGTTTTCAAACAACCTATCTTCCTTAGACTTTGCAAGCAATTAAGGAGAACGCAAAAACCTATGACGTATGGCAACTTAAGCTCATTGAAATCTATATACGAATGCAAAACGAAAATATTCTTATTTCCAAGGAAATTGTAAATTCTGTTCTGGAAAATTTAAAATCATACATAGAAAGCTGTCAGATCTCATGCAGAGATCATTTAAAACGATTTATTACATCTCATTGCTTTGATAGCTTATGTGAATTAAGTTCCGATGAAATATCAAGAGTTCTAACCGTGGTTGTATTTTATGGCCTACTGCCTAACGTCCTCAGTTTAGTTGATTTGACTGGGACTGTGAATTACATGCGTTTGTTATATGAATTGCACAAAATCAACATGGAGACAAGTACAATTAACTGCATTATAAAAGTATTGGATTTACCTTAATTATTGTTAAAATTTTAAATTAATTAAATTTAGCTCTAAAGTTTCGCAGATTGTATTTAAATAAAGTAATAAATACTGAACTTTCATTTCAAGTCTGAAAAAATTATATTAAAAAAAAATAAAACTTAATTAAAAGAGTTGAACAAATAAGAATTTTCTTTCTTTACAAAACGTATTATTCTTAAAGTTTCCGTAGTTTGATTTTTACAAATTACTATTTCCAACAAAAAGGACCGTCGCAGCCAAAAACCGATAGTAACCTCTTAATGCTGGGAATTGTAGGACCACGAACGAAAATTATTACTTTGCAAAAGCTTACATCAGTACACACAACATAATAAAAAACTACTACAGAATTGTTTGCGAAAAATTGAAGAAAAAAAAACTTGGTAATGCATCTGCACCCAAAATTTAATGTCGGCTCTTATTATTAGCCTGTAGGACGGGAAACAGACACAGGTAACTTATAATTTGATTTTTTACAAATGTAAGTCCTTTAATGGCGTCACTTACTAACTGTCCTGCCTTTTTATGTAAGTCGCAAGTACGAATTAATTAAAAAAATATATTAAATGTTTTTTTTTTTTTTTTTACCTTCAAACCTACACATTTTTATTTTTAAGGGTTATTATTTATCATAGAAGGTACGCCAAACATTATGTCGCCACTAGTATCATATTTGGATTATTGATTCACACCGATTATCTTTGAAGGTGGAATGTATATGGGAGCATTTTCCGCTGGTGTGTAAGATGAAGAAGTAATAAGTTTTCTCCTCTCTGTTGCTCCAAACATGCCCGACTCACGGGAACTTATTTTCTTTTCAATAACTTTATCGAAAAATCTTGCCAGTTTAACCGAATCTGTTGTTCCAGCTGCCAAACTGCGAGTATTTCTACAGTTTAACCAAATTTCTTCAGCCCCACATTGCTCAGCTGTAAAGATTGAAATAATTTATTAAGAAACCACAATTATATTTAATAGCCAACCAATTCCGCCAGATTTTGGTAACATTTTTGGGTGTCTCTTTTCATCTACTAAATCAAGTTTAGTTCCAACAACTAATATCGGAATTTGTGTCGACCCAAAAAATTGTTCTGGATCAAATAATGTGGAATCTGATGCCAGCGAAGGAGTGTTATTGCTTTTTGCAGTATCTTTACCATCTTTATTTAGTATTTCGTACAGCCACTCTTTTAGGTTTTCGTGGCTTTTGCGATTCGTCAAATCATGAACCAATATAATTCCATGAGTTGGATTGTAAAATACTCCTCTTGAGTTTTTGTGATTTAATGAACCTCCAATGTCGAAGAGTTCAATAAAAAATGTATTTTGCTGAGGTGTTCCTTCTTTGTACTCGTGTAGTTTTACTTCAATTGAACAGCCAACAGTCCATCCTGGCTGGGTTAGGGATTCGTTATGGGCAATTAAATGGGTAAGGCAGGTTTTTCCAACGCCTTATAAAATGCATTTTGGTTAGCAAAACAAAGTAACTTAACTTTTATTTATTTACCTGAATCTCCGACAAGAAGGATGCGCACTTTATCAATGTTTTTAGCCATTGCGTGGAAAGACTTTTAGTTCAATTTTTGATGACTATTAATTTATGATTTGCACTGCTTATTGGTTATAACGTAATCACAAAAATTTTTATCAAAGTCGCCAAATTACTACAAATTGAATAGTTTATTTCCTTCTTGAAATCACAATTTGCAATTAAAAACAAAAACAAAGGAGATAGCGACGTTTTTGAGACATTTGACTGACAGCGACAGTACAAACTTCAACTACTAATTAGCGCCCACTATACGCCAAAGCATATACAACCAGGAGGCAGGGGTGGCCCAAGTTCTGGTTGACAAAACATTACTGATTGTTCATACGATATTTGTCAAAAACCTTTAAAACACACTCTTGTGGAATCGCAAAAATTGAAATGTACACGATTTTCTGTTTATACAGAAAAAACTCAATCTTTGCGGGATTGAGCCTGTGTAAGAATTAGCCAGTTTATATTTCTGAGATCTTAGAGGACTCAGAGTGCTCAGAAATATAAACAGGATTCCTCTCAAAAATTCTTCACTTTTCCCCTTAAAAACTGAGACTGAAATTTTTTGGATTCGCTTCCTCAATTATTTTTTGTCGCAGTAAATTTCATAAGAAGAAAAGAAAAGGAGAGTTGTTTTGACTTCTATGTGAGGAATATTGTTTATATTTTATTCTCCTGCTCTGCCAAAAAGTTGAGGAAAAATACTGAGCGCTCAAGAAATATAAACTGGCCAAATATTTTAACGTATTGAGGACTTTATCGATATGAGAATTAAGGCTCTCCCACACAAACGCGAATGCGGAGCGATTCGCAACGAATCATTCACAATAAAGGCTCTCCCAAACCAACGCGAATTCGCAGCGACGAAGAATTTTTGTTGTTGTTTAGCGTTGTGTATTTGTCATATTTTTTTCTATTGTGAATGATTCGCTGCCAATCGCTCCGCATTCGCGTTGGTTTGGGGGAGCCTTAATACAAAATATGACAAATACACAACGCTAAACAACAACAAAAATTCGTCGACGCTGCGAATTCGCGTTGGTTTGGGAGAGCCTTAATTCTCATATCGATGTGTGTACCACCCCGACTCCACAGGTTCTATATGTCCAACATCGCAACCAAAATCCAAACAACAATCAGCAGATTTTTTCTCGCTGGGTAAATTATGTCATGTCGTTTTATTTTTCTCTTACTACTAGATACTTCTATCTTTTGCAACAATAGGCTTGTGTTATTTAGCCAGTTTATATTTCTGAGATCTCAGAGGACTCAGAGCGCTCAGAAATATAAACAGGATTCCTCTCAAAAATTCCTCACTTTTCCCCTTAAAAACTGAGACTGAAATTTTTTGGATTCGCTTGCTCAATTATTTTTTGTCGCAGTAAATTACATAAGAAGAAAAGAAAAAGAGAGTTGTTTTGACTTCTATGTGAGGAATGTTGTTTATATTTTATTCTCCTGCTCTGTCAAAAAATTGAGGAAAAATACTGAGCGCTCAAGAAATATAAACTGGCCAATTGAAAAAGTTATAGCTAGTACAGTAAAATTTCCCTTGGCAAACAACAACAAACCTAAAAGTGTCGAAAGATAAGTCAGTAAAAAAGTGGATATAAAAGTTGAGATAAAGTTTCGTTAAGCTTAAACTTATATAGACTTGAGTTGAATTTAAAAGTAAGTAAAGCGTTTTATTGGTGCTTGCATTGCTGCGCTAGCTATAAACACCAATTAAAGGCAACTAATATTCAACTCAAATTATTATAGGAACAAAACCACTTTTGCATCAATATTTACCCACAGATATAACAAAAATAAAAAACTCACACGCACGTGAAATCTCATATCTCATGGGGAAGCTTTGAAAAGCATTCATGTTGTGTTCAAAAGTTGGTTTTCTTCGACATGTCGTCGACAAGATATGGGTTTTTCTGCCTCCATTGTTTTTTTTTCAACAGGTTCATAGTCCGAGCATGGCTTAGGTCTAGTAGAACTGGCATGTACAGACAAAACTGTAAGAATTCTCATATAAAAAGATTATGTAACAAAAAAACAAATACTACCTAGAAATAACTTTTAAATGTTTTTATAAATCATGTAATGACTTTGGTTTGATGATTTCAAATTTGTATTTTGGCTTTAATTAGTGTCAATTTATTTAGGTTTTTTTTATTAATCATTCGGGGTGTTTGATGGTTTGCTCTCGGGTACTAACGCCCATGTTATTCACTCGATTAATCCAGATTAAAACTTAATCTAGATTAAAAACATTTTAATCCTAAAAACATTAAATCCAATTCTATATTATTCACTCATTTAATCCAAACTTAATCCAATTGGATTTGAACTGCCCCCCCGGAGGTCAGTTTAGGTATTTAAATCCAGATTAAAATTTAATTTCATATAATTAACTTTTCTTAACATTTCAAGTTTCTGATTGCTTATACACTCCCTGAAACTTACCAACATAGTGAAATAAATGAATATGAATTAAAGTAAACTAAAGAAGTGCAAAATTAAGAAAAAAAAAAACAGAAATAATATTTTACACTTTGATTTTTTGATTATTCAATTTAATTTGATAAAACAATAAACAAATATTTCGCTTGGTGAAATTATATTTGCTGAGCTTCATTGAAGCATTTTCCATTAATAGGGTGAATTTTTTAAAGAAAATTGTATGCGTATAACACAAAATACATCACAATAGAAATACAATTTATCTTAAATCTGATTAAAAATATTTTACATCTAGATTAAGGGTATTTTTAATCCATTGGATTTAAAGCATGTTTAGAGTGAAAAATATGGTCATGGATTTAAATTTTTGGATTTAATAAAACAGATTTAGTTGCTGGATTTTAAAATTCACTTAAATCCAATTTAAATCCATAGTGAATAATATGGCAATAAGTGTTTTCTTTTTCTTTTTTTGTCGTTGTACAACCCGACGGCACTATCTTTATTCCAAATTTATTTTCTGCCTGAACGGAATGGGAGACGGAGTGCAATAGATGTCAAAAATGTCGCAATGAAAGTTTAATTATAGTAGCTGTGGCTGCAGCATTTTTGACATCTATTCCAGCTCTGTCTCCCATTGTGTTCAAGCAGTTAATTTTGAATGACCTGGTTTTAAGAGTTTAACAAACAAATCATAATTAGCATGAATACTTCAAATACAAATGAGTACTTTACTTAGAAAAAATAAACGAAAACATATCGTTAATGTACATATATATACATTTGAAAGCGTTTTTTTTTTTTAAGTTTTGAGTTTAAAAATTATTTTTTCAAAAACTATTCTTTGGAATAACTTAATTTGAAAATTTTCGGAAAAAACCATGGGCAACCCTTGCCTTTTTTAAAAAAAAAACTACTTTTTTTTCAAATTTAATGAAATAAATCATGCCGTACTTTACTGGAAAGGTCTATTCAAACCAAATCGACGCATCGAAGCTAATTTTTTTTGGAGGTCTATTTAGCAAAATATTAGCATCCAAAGTGACTTTCCCAGATTTTAACGATGTTCTGCCTCAATCGGTTAAATGCAAATATCTAAAGAACCGAGCTTTCAAACTTGTTGAAGCTTACAGTTCTGAATAGGAAATTAATACACCTTTACACAATTTCTAAAAACATTGAAATTTCGTCAAACAAATTTTTCATAGATTTCGGAAAAGATCATGGGCTAACCCCTTGCCTTTTTAAAAAAAAAAACTACTTTTTTTCAAAGTTAATGAAATAAATCGTGCCGTACCTTACTGGAAAGGTTTATTCAAACCAAATCGACGCATCGAAGCTAATTTTTTTTCGAGGTCTAGCGAAATATTAGCATCCAAAGTGACTTTCCCAGATTTTAACGATTCTCTGCCTCAATCCGTTAAATGCGAATATCTAAAGAACCGAGCTCTCAAATTTGTTGAAGTTTTCAATTCTGAATAGGAAAATAATACACCTTTCCAAAATTTCTAAAAACATTGAAATTTCGTCAAACAAATTTTTTCATGGATTTCGGAAAAAATGGGCTAACCCCTTGCCTTTTATTCCAAAAAAAAACTACTGTTTTTTCAAAATTAATGAAATAAATCGTGCCGTACCTTACTGGAAAGGTCTATTCAAATTAAATTGATGCATCGAAGCTAATTTTTTTTTCGAGGTCTATTTAGCGAAATATTAGCATCGAAAGTGACTTTCCCAGATTTTAACGATTTTCTGCCTCAATCCGTTAAATACGAATATCTAAAGAACCGAGCATTTAATAAATCCCTTCCTAAAAACTGCAATGGTATCTCGATCACCACAATCTAAATCGAACAAAAACCATCTAAATTAGGGCAAAATAGTCCAGCAGTCACACCTGCGCATGCCCAAATAGACTCAGATAAAACAAAAAATCTTGAAAAAGATAATAACGAACTTCGACAAAGACTTGATCAAGTAAATTTATCAAGAGCTAAA
This sequence comes from Dasysyrphus albostriatus, assembly GCA_946251815.1. Classification (NCBI taxonomy): domain Eukaryota; kingdom Metazoa; phylum Arthropoda; class Insecta; order Diptera; family Syrphidae; genus Dasysyrphus; species Dasysyrphus albostriatus. Next base: position 65,529,539 of record OX276336.1, on the reverse strand, counting down.
GAAAGAAGGCGATCTTCTTCGAAAAGAAAATGAGAAATTGAAAAGCAAAATCCTGCAATAAACTCAAAATCTAGCTTGCCACGAAATGGATGAGAATAGCTAGCACGTGAAACGGAGAAGTGCTCAAAGAAAAGATTAAGTAAAAAGCAGTCTGGTTTTTTGAAATAAGAGTTTCACCAGAACATGCGACATTAAAAGAAAGACTTGTTAAGGAACGGCGCCCGCCACCGATAAATGTTATAATATCGGCTTTTAAAATTATTTCACTTAATAACAACAAATGGAAAGTTTGTGTAAAAGACCCCAAAAGTTATTGTCGAAAACTATACGAGGAAATGCTACGAACATTGTCAAAAAAGAGAAACAGAGAAAAGAGGGTGAAGCGACAGTGGTATAACGTGGTCTCCCACTACATATTTATACTTTCGTTCGATAAGACTGAAAAAAGGAGTTCGAACATCTTAGAAAGAGCACTAGGTGAATCCCTCAGTGTAAAAGCTGCCAAGAATTCAATCACCCCAAACTTATTGCAAAAAAGAGCAAAATTGTGTGAAATGTGCTGGAAAATACCTAACCATTGACTGCAACGGGAAAAGTGAAAGTCAACCGACGCAAGTGCATTAATTGTAATGGAAATCACCCGGCAAACTATAGGTGCTGTGAAGTAGCTAAACAATTAAGGTAGAACTGGAATAGGCGGTAGCTTTCGGAAGCTTATGTCAAAACCCACCGAAAAGTAGCTTTCCGAAACTTCACGAACATTTCACAAGTGACCCATAATGCACAAGTGGTAGAAAGTGAAATTAAATTAAATAGTTGTTTGTTCAATGTTAATTTTCTTTTACTTATTCACGTAATTATTTATTTTGCAAAATCACGAAAATAAATAAAAACAAAAAATATAAGATTTAACTTCACTCATACATCAAACAGAAAATAAAAATGCTGAAGACTATACACCATTAGCGCCAAATTCATTTTAGTTTACTTTCAGCATTCTTATTTTGTATACGTCCACTTACGAAAGAGCAGTCGGCGAGAGTTCTCTCGTCCAACGGTTAAAGTTAACGAAAACTAAACGAAGAGTAGTACCTCGTGGCTTGGTGGTTAGTGCGTTGGACTGTCATGCCGAAGGGTTGGGTTCCACTCCCAGCCGCTGCCACCTAAAACAGAAACGTTTTTTCCCGAGGTACTGCCTCTTGCGAGGAACTGACAAAACCTCCAAGAGTATACATGTCATGAATAAGTGCTTTTTTGAAGGTCCCTTCCATTCCTACCAATAACATGCACACAGGAATGGTTGAGAGTTGTAAGTCACTAGTCCTTGGTTCTCCACGAGCTGTTGCGCCACCAAAATTATTTATTTATTTAATTTAACTTTGAAAAAATTTCGTTTTTCTATGCAAATTTTGAAACATCTCCTAAAAAAATCAATCAATGTAATTTAATTAAATACAACTTAAGTAGGGTTTTGTGTGTAAATGGAAATCCACACAAATGCAGTAAATGCTGCAAAGTATTCATCAACTTAAATTGAATAATTTTTAAATGAACAACAACAACCTGTGTGCATTATCACCAAGTATTATAGGCTGGAGTTATAGCTATTTCACGAGTGCCAACTTGATCATCAGACTCCTTTAGTGGTTATGCTCGTATTAACTGAAAAACTCTTTTGCCGTCAAATGGGAGGGAAGCGAATTATGAACCTTGCAATTCAGAGGCCGATGCACTACACACCTACACACCGCGCCACTAAAACCATATGATAAGGTCAATCCCAATGCAGGTTTCGTTGTTGTTGTGCATTCAAAAATTATTCAATTTAAATTGATGAATACTTCGCAGCATGTACTGCATTTGTGCGGATTTCCATTTACACACAAAACCCAACTTAATATACAATTAATTATTGACGATCGTCAACTCTTTCAACTCATCCCTCCCCTTATTGTATGATCAAACGCTGTTGCAATTGATAAACAACGAAACCTGCATTGGGATTGAACTTATCATGTGGTCTGAGTGGCGCGGTGTGTACTGAATCGGCCTACTAAATAGACCTCAAAAAGAAAGCTGAGTTAATTCTCTACTCAGCATTGAAAACCGCAACAATTTTGAAGCCTTTGTTTTGGAAATATCGCCATCCAAAGTCATTAAGGTAAGTAGTTGGAGGCAGAAAATCGTTAAAATGTGGGAAAATAAATTTGGATGCTAATATTTTACTAAATAGACCTCGAATCTGATGTTTTTAGAAAGGTGAGTTAATTTTCTTTTCAGCACTTAAAAGCCGCAATAATTTTGAAGTCTTTGTTTTGGAAATATCTTCATCCAAAGACATTAAGGTAGGTAGTTAGAAAATCGTTAAAATCTGGTAAAGTCACTTTGTATGCTAATATTTCACTAAATAGACCTCGAAAAAAAAATCAGCTTCGATGCGTCGATTTGGTTTGCATAAACCTTTCCAGTAAGGTACGGCACGATTAATTTCATTAACTTTGAAAAAAAAGTGTTTTTTTTTTTTTGAAAAAAAGGCAAGCAAAGCCCATGATTTTTTCCGAAATCCATGAACATTTTTTTTGACGAAATTTCAATGTTTTTAGAAATGTTGGAAAGGTGTATTAATTTCTTATTCAGAACTGAAAACTTCAACAAATTTGAAAGCTCGGTTCTTTAGATATTCGCATTTGGTAGGTAGTTTGGGGCAACAAATCAGTAATATCACTTTGGATGCGAATATTTTACCAACCAGACCATGATAAAAAAATTTTGCGTGGATGTATCGATAGGCTTTGAATAGGCATTGACGTATGCCCGATTTTTTTTATTAATAACAAAAAAAGTTTACGCAAGCTTCCGCAAGTCTACGCAACTTTACGCAAGTCTACGCATTTTTACCCAACTTAACGCAAGGCTACGCAAGTATACGCAAGAAGTTTGGGGCAACAAATTAGTAATATCACTTTGGATGCAAATATTTTACCAATTAGATGCGTATTTCGAGAACCAGACATCGTAGATGGTTCTAGTTTTCAGTTTTGAAAAGCTCTGGGAAATTTCTGTCGGTTTTTGTCTTTTTTATATGGCTTGGTTTTGGAAATATCGTAATCCAAACACATTAAGGTAGGTATTTGGAGGTAGAAATTCAGTAAAATCACTTTGCAGTGAATATTTCCTTAACCATAGGATAAAAAAAATTGGTTTCCATATGTCAATTGGGTTTGAATAGACCTTTCCATTAAGGTACGGCACGATTTATTTCTTTAACTTTGAAAAAAAAGTTGTTTTTTTTAAATAGCAAGGCGTTTTTGAAAAGGTGGCTTAAAAAAGTTTACACAAGCTTTCTCAACTTTACGCAACTATAAGCAAGTCTACAAAACAACAAAGCCTTGAAGAAGGTTGAAATGTAAAATATGTCATCATAAAAAAATATAGGCATCCAGAGTGATATTCGATTATTTGCATTTAGCCTGAAAATGCCTTTGGATAGATATATTTTCACTGCCAAGCCATGCAATTGGTTTCGGTTTTAAAATTATCGTTTTAAAAGCTATCTATCGTTTTAAAAGCTATCTATCAAGCTCTACAATGTCTAATTCAGTGGATATTTATATATATGTCAATCAGCCTTAAATATATAGTTGCGAAAAACTTTTGTATAACTGTTCTATTGGTTTCAGTTCAGTCTTGGTTTAACTCCACTTAAAAATGTTGATCTTTTTGACTAAGTCAACAAGAACGTTACTATAACCTCTTAAATGGGTTGCAGTCCAGTTTAAAGAAACAGATTTTAAACTATTTACTTTGTGTCCAAGAGTTTTACGTGTAACTGCATAGAAACTTGAATTGAGTTGCACAAAAACACCCTTGCGCTTATCAGGTTACAGTGCTGTTTCTGTGACTAGTTCTTCATTTATAAATGCGACCGTCCTTATGTTACTGAGAAGTCACACCACAACTTATCACTAACATAGCGTGCCCCTTGGGATACAACGTCCAGTGGATGAGTTTAATAGGTCAGTTGTTGGTGTATGTGTCCTTTCGTTTGTGGTTGGAGAAGTTTACAATTTCTTGGTCGGATTGTTAAAAAGTTTCTAGCCATTTTTGTTAAAGTTAATGAATTTCAACAGACTTTTACTTGAAATGTCAGAGAGTTCTTTGTCCAAACTACAAAATGTTATTTATAAACATTTTGCACTAGTGGCAAACTTAGCCACTGAAATTTGTTGTCCAAATCTTTTTTTAAAGTAGACTCGTTTAACAAACAAGTAAGGCAAATATTTCTAGTTTTCTTTTTTTCCAGTTTTGAAATGAATGAAAAGCTAATTGAACATGCCCAAAAGCCTACTAAAATTCATTCAAAAATGAACGAAGAAAGGGATGTCACAGAATAAATGATTTCGTATTTGGACAACTGCTGGAATGTGTTTTTAAATACCGAGATGGCTAAACTATTTAAGCATTGACCAGCTGGGCAACTGCCTAATACAACGTTTTCATTTAACCAAATGAGATAATTTCGTTGAAAATTTCCAAATTCGATACGAAATCATCTCATTTCCCATACAAATTCACATTTCGAAATGAGATAATTTCAGCCAAATTTGCACGAAATTAGGTTGTAAATTAAGTCAAAATCTATTGAGCATACCCAATTGGCCACAGTTTGAAGAGCTCTGAAAAGGTTTTGTATGAAAATGTCAAAGCTCAAATGGAAGTAGAAATGAAAAACAACAACAAAAAATGATTAGTGGTGAGTTGAAATTAAAAAATGAAATGAGTTGTCGAACGAAATTACTAAATAAAGCCTAGTTTATGCTTCAAAGCGAAGTAAAATTAAATTTGAAATGAAACATCAATAATCTATGCACCGAAGACTTTTCAAAAAAAAAAAAAAATAGTTTTCGTCATAAAATTTAGTTTGGAAAAGCTCATTGAGTTGTATTTGTTTCAAGACAAATTTGTTTTTCCTTGTCGCCAAAATAATTGCATTAAGTTTTGACAGTTTTTCACACCTAGGAAAAAAATAATTTCTTATATGAAAACTTTACATCGTACCGGATGTATAAACTAGACTTAACAAATGAAAACATTTTTTCTGTGATTTGCAAAATTACCTCATTTCGGCTCTAATGAAAACTTAGAATAAGCGTGTTTTAAGAAAATCTAATAAATACGACTGAGCATGTATTACTGTTTTTCGGTCCTTTTTTTCTTTTCTGTCAGTATTTCACTCAATGCATACAATAGATCCATCCAATAGATATATCAAAAATTAAATTCAAACATTTTTTTAACACAAGATACCTTCATATGGAAAATCAAAAATGGAAGTATCATACGAGCTCGTAGCTATGCAAAAGTTGAAAAAATTCTACGTTTGCATTGCAGTATCATGTTAAGTTAGTTTGAAATATCGTAATGAGCCAAATGTATAGTCTTATGGCCTTAAGCCAAATTTAAACTATAGTTCCCATGCAAAAAACCACCAACATTTTCAAAAAAAATTACCTATTCTATGCACCAAATTATATAATATTGAAGGCAAAAAATATTTGCCTTGGCTTATAACACCCATTGAGTCAATAATTTACCTTAAGGCCTTATTTATAGTTCCCATGCGCCAAAAAAAATGTATGCAAATATTCCCGTGTGTCAAAAATAATTGAGGTGAAATGCAAAATTAATTGTTAAAGGCCTTGTTGTTGTGGTACTCGTAATTCACATCTTTTCATCGATACGAAGTGAAATTACAAATACAACAATGTAACCATATTGGTTTTGGAGGGTAAAACGTACAAAAGATTGGCTTCTTGATAATTTATATTCTCTGGTTTGCATGATTGGTTTTGAGGTTTTGAAAATTGAGTCCGGACTCATGAGTCTCATCGTGAATTTTCAAAAATTTGAGTCGCCTCAAAGCACATAAAAACAATAACAACTTCAATGCTTTGCACATTGAAACAACAAATGAGTCTCATGACTCTAGTGTTTATTTTTTGTTCATGTCTCATGACATCTCTGACCCCTCATTTCTCTTTTCCAGAAACTACTGTGAGACCGGTCTCAATCTTCCCAATCTAAACAGCGTCTTGCACATTAAACACCAAAAAATGAGTCTCATGAGGGCGTTATTTATATTTTGTTCATGCCTCATGACATCCCTGACCCCTCACTTCTCTTGTGCAGAAAGTACCGTGATACCGGTCTCAAAATTCTTCCCATTTCCCAATGTAAGCAGCGTCTTACAGTTTCATGCAAAAAATAACAATTTCTGTCATTAAATGTCATGCATAAAACAATGGACCGGCAGTTGTTTTGTATGCGAAAAACATGTGGTAAAAAGAAAATGTTCACCTCTCAAGGCATTACAAATGGTTTTTGCGTCCAAAAATACCTACTTTTTTCCATTTTTAGGCCTTTCATTTATTAGTTTAGGGTAAATTAATGACACAATGGGTGGCTTAGGCCAAGACAAATATTTTTTGCCTTGAATTTTATACAATTTAGTGCACAGAATTGGTGGAATAGTTTTGAAATAGTGTTGTAAGCTGTAAACTAGGCTTAAATTAATGAACTATGAGCCTATAAATATAAAATAATTATTTTTGGATGCAAAGACAATTTGTATGCAAATAATGCCTTGAGGTGAATATATTTTTTGTAAGTGTAAGCGTACCATTAAAAGAAAATGTATTCACCACACTTTTTTCGCTTGCAAAACAATTGCCGATCCATTGTTTTGCATGACATTTCATGATAGCAATACAATCGTGCAAAAATAAATTTATATTTCACCTCAAAAAATTTTAAATATAAATAATTGCACAGAATATTAAACGGAATACAAACACCCTGTTTAGATTGGGAAAATTCCTCACTTCTCTCGTCCAGAAACTTCCGTGAGACCGGTCTCAATCTTCCTAATCTAAACAGGGTCATACATCAACTTAGGGCCGTTGTAAACGTCATAAAGTTTTAAACTTCGTAATTCTATCACAATTCGTATGGAAAATTTGATAGATTTACGCAGTTTACAAATTAACTACGATTGACACGAATGAATACCATTATCATTTCGCACTAGAACAGTAAACTATAGGCTAGATAATCTGTAAAACATAACCAAATACTACTGGCAACAAAAAATTCCACTACCATTTTTTCACCTTCTTATGTAAACGCGGTTTTCTTCTTGATTGCGAACATTTTGGAAATGAAAACAAGCCTGTCAAACAAAGGTGGCACAAAAATGACATTTGTCATTTTAAGTTACAGTAGCATTAATATAATTGTGAACAAACAGCTAAAGGAAAATTAATTTATCACTTTTGATTTACACAAATTCAAAATGGCAAATGAAAACGAACTCGAAGTCATTTGCCGGACTTGCTTAAATGAAACAAATTCATTCAAATGCATTTACAAAGTTGGAATGCTTTGTGGAGAGATTACAACTTTGTCTGCCATGCTAAACGACTGCACATCTATTGAGGTATTTTTTTTGTTTTAATTAACATTCGCGAGCGCAATCATACTGCTTCCCTGTGAATTAGCACAACTATGAGACGATCCATAATTCTCAATTGCAACTTTTCAAAAGTAACGATAATCAATTTTTAAGATCACAAAAAACTTTGCATTTCCGGTTCGATGTATAGTTCACAATTTTGGAATTTTAAATTAATAAACGATGAAAAAAACTTGGTATATGCAAACAAAAAAAAAACAATCAATTTGAATGCATTACGTACTTGCATAAATACATAATTTTTCAACTTGTATAACTTATATTTTAAAAACATGAACTCATATCAGATTAATGGTCCAGTGGTAATGATTGATTCTTTCTAACTTGTAGATCTTTTTAAGTTATTCAGTTAGGTATTGGCTTTCAGTCTGAGTCCAAAATTAATCAATACCAAGAGAATTTGAGTCACCTGTCTTTCATCTATTTGGATCTCGACCACAAAACTACAAAGGCGTTTGGCCGTTTACCCACTTAAATGATTTTGTTAATATTTGGTAAAAATAATATGTTTTTCTAGCTCGCAAAATTGATCATTAGCATATAAGGCATTCAGCCTTATCGCCAACCACCAACAACAAACTAGGCTGCATTATTTAAAAATACTAAAAATTAATTTTGCTACAGATTCAATCAACTTTAAACCGTGTTAATTAACCAGCTTTCAAATATTTACTGGATATTTTAAGGAATACATTACCACCACACAAAAATGCATTTAGCATACATTCTATCGTCAAACTCAATGTATCCCCGAGTTCATAAATGTAATCATGCTACAACACTATCGGAAACAATGGTTAGAAAATAGAAAAAATGTGAACAGCTTCTTCTTCTGGCATAGTTGGAGCTCTATTAGACAGGAATGATTCTAAACTTATCCAACAGTAGATTACTTTTAAAATTGCCGCTTATGTTATTATTTGATTTCAACCGTGTCATGAGTCTTTTTAAGAGAATTGTGGTAAATAATTTTAAAAGGTGTCTTAAAAAGTCCGTCATCTATAGTTAGATATCATATTCGCTTCTCTTTTCTTTTTGAAAAATGTCAATAAACAGCTTAGAGAAAGTAGGTGCCCCACATGCATTTTATTTATTTAAAATATACATTCCAAAATGATCTCTGAAGCATCCTATGCAACCCCTTCTCTGGAGTGGAATCGAATAAAGTAGTATCAACTATCACAAATCATCTTAGCCGATTCCACCCTTGATAACGAAACCTTTTTTTTTTTTTTTTTTAATTTAGTTTCAAGATTAGCTTAAATAATAAAAAAAAAAAAAACAAAATACCTTAACACATAAAACAAACATTTTTTTTTATATATATATTAATATTTACAATTTCAGTTTAACGAAGATGAAGATCTGCCACGATTTATGTGCAACAAATGCGTATATCATCTTACTAAATCCTATCTTTTTCGTCAAACTGTAATAAGAGTAAATGAAACCCTTAGAGAACAACATAGTAGCATGAAAAATGACGAAGGAGATGTTAATACTTTGTATTACTATGAGCAATCAGCTCAGAGTGGCGAACCTATTGAACACGATGAAGAACATGTTCAAGAAGCGACTGAAGACGAAGAAGATGAAGAGGAAGATGAAGAAGAAGTATTAGAAGTACAAGAGGAAGATCAAACAAGTCAAGATGTAGAAAATGTCGAAATCGATAGCAGTTCTATTAAAATCGAACTCAATTCAAATGAAACAAGTCATTATGAATTTGCGATATTAGATAGCGAAAATCAAATGATAATCGAACGAAATGAAGAAGTCATTGATGATTCTAGTCAGACAAGTTCTTTCAAAGAAGAAAAATACGAAGATGGTGTTCCCAAATTACCAATGAACATACGCATCCGTCGAAGAAAATCTGTCCTGGGACCACCGTTTAAGTGTGAAATCTGCGGAAAGAATTTAAGTAATCACAGTTCTTATAAGTATCATATGCAATTGCATTCAGATGCAACGCCATTCCTCTGCAGTCATTGTGGCGAAAAATTCAAAACTAGAAACGCTTACGATGGCCATATGACAACGCATGATAGTAAAAATCCAAATATGTGTACAATTTGTGGGAAAACTTATAGGCAGCCAAGCTCACTTCGCACCCATATTCTAACGCACACGGGAGAAAAACCTTATTTGTGCGGTATCTGTGGTAAAGGATTGACTCAAAAGTCCGGATTTAAGGTAAGAGAGACTTTTCAAAAGATTATTTATGGGTGCTTTACAAATATTTGTACGTCCCAAGAAACATATGTTGGTGCATACGGGCGAGAAGCCATTTAGATGCGATGTCTGCGGCAAAGAATTTCGGTACTCTAGCAATCTTATTACACACAAGCGGTCACACACCGGTCAAAAGCCATACGAGTGTACAGTAAGTTATATTTGTTGTTTTAGAAAATTACTTCAAAAATAAAAAAAATTGAATTATTTTCTGTTTAGCAATGCGATAAAAGATTCTCGAGTGGCGAGCAATTGAAGCGACATCTTTTAATCCACACCGGAGAAAGGCCATATTCTTGCGACATTTGTCAAAAATCCTTTAACAGGCGGAGCACACTTATAGTTCACAAACAAATTCACCGGGATAAATCGATGATGGTAAACATTAAAGATGAGAAATAGTTTTTTTTTATATATATTATATGTATACAGTTTAAGAAATAAAACAAATATCACTCTAATGCTGATCTAAGTGACTGAATTTTTTCCTGAGCTTTTCACGTTTTTCCTTTTTTGGTCGTCTCCATGGTTTGTTGGGGGCTCCGGCACCTGTTCCTTCAACATCCACTTGACTACTATTACCAATGTGCGGAAAACTAGCACGACCCTTTGCATGAAGTGCTCCGCTGCTTGTTTTAAAGAATTGGTCGCTTAATTCATTAGCGGTGTTTTTATCTATCTAAGATAAAAGGCATACAGGTTATGTTTTTTGTATGTGTTGTAGAGCAACAATGAAATCTTACTCGCATAGCCCTTTGTTGCCTTAATGGTAATGATTCCTCTTCGATTTCTTTCTTAGTACGAATGGGAAAAGTGTGAAACGATTCTTGATCAGCTCCAGGTGGAGAATGACAAAAAAGAAGTTTTCCATTGACATAGTCCTTCAACACATAACGTGCAGACCTTGACTGATCTGGTTGTCCATTGGCAGTCATAAATCCGCGATTATCTAAAATAAAACTAATTGTTAGTTTTCAAATAAATACATTATTTTATAACACGCAAACTTACATCCATATGCTAATAGTAATTCTTCAGCATGAGGTGGTCGGGTGGGATCTTCACCTTCGATTGGTTTGGCGATTATGATTCCGTATTTTTCTTCTAGAATATGTTTGGGAATGCGAGCGCATAGAAGGTTGACTGGGGGAACGAAATCTCTCATCTGAATCAAAAAAGTTTCGTATATGTTTAGTATTAAAAAATTAAATTTGAAAAGAAGATTGATTTGATAATCCTATATTCATTATATAATTAAATCTAGATATAAATACTTTGAAAAATGGTTCACGGATTTGTTCTTGTAAAGAGTGATGCTTCACCTCAGCTAGGATTTTTAATAAACAAATATTAAAAAATATAAAACCCCAATTCTTTTAGAACCTAGTACCTCATTTGGAGTAAGGTTTTTAATCCCTGTGGACTGTTGTTGGAGCAAACGGTAGCAACAAAAGAACTCCCCTCTTGGAATTAACGGTGGCTTATACAGTCAGGCTGAATAACTTACGTGAACACTTTATATTCCTAGCTCAGTCCTAGGTCACGATTATGATGTCAGGGGAACATTCTGATCGAAAAGCTTTAGGTGATGTGATTAATATATGTTAACATTATTTCTGCAAAATGAACAGTGGTGATGATGAGTAGAATTCCGTAGCCAGCGTAAAATTCAACTTCGACGAAGCACATAGTCCACCTAATCTCGATAGAGTGAAAACAGCTATGTATATCCGAGTCCACTACAACTCCTGTAATTGACGTTCTTGCTGCTAAAATTATTTAAGCACCGGCGATATATTTTGGTAACCTGCAAAATATTTGCGGAAGAAAAGTAAACCCTGTAGAGCAGTTTTGAAAGAAAAAAATCGCGGAAGAAGAGAAGCAAATAACGAACTGCACAGACTGTACGACATCGGTCTTCGACCGGAAAGATCTTTGAATCTGCAACCGCGGCTCAGGTGACGCACCTAAGTAGTAGAGGACATCAACTAAACTTGACGTGCGAAGTAGGAGACAGGTGACTGGGATCAACTCATCCCTAAACTAAAATTTTTAAAGAGCTCTAAAACAATCTAAAATTTATTTGATCGTTGGAATCTAAGTAAGAAACAAACCGACTGAACAATAGCAAACTTGTGTTTTTAAAAATGCTAGTCGCTGTTGCAGTTGATAAACAATGAAACCTGCATTAAGATTGAGCTATTCATGTGGCTTCAGTTACGCGGTGTGTAGTGCATCGGCCTATGAATCGCTTGGTTCATGGTTCGCTCCCAAATGACGGCAGAGTTTTTCAATTAATACGAGCATAACCAGACCAAGCATCACTAGAGGAGTCTGATGATGGTGTCACTCGTGAAATAGCTAAAATTCGATGCTACATACTTGGTTGTAAGTTGTAACCCACACATAGGTTGTTGATGTTTATATAAAATTTTTCAATATAAAAATTGGTGTATACTTCGTAGCATATTCTGCACTTGTGTGGATTTTCATTTACACACAAAACCATACTTAATTTAAAAGCTTTAAGTTACCTGATCAATTGGTAGGATTCCATTTAATATCATATCGGCTTTAGTTAATACAAAACTAGGCATTACTAGACCAGGACAATCACACAACATTATATCTTTTTCAAGAAACAGCGTTTGAAAATGCTTTGTTTTTCCTGGAGTCGCCGAAACGGAAACTTTCTTCTCACCCATCAAAGCATTTATAGTACTACTCTTTCCGACATTTGGATATCCAACTAAGCCAATTGTTACAATGTTTTCCAAAATCGTGGGTCCCTGATAAACATTCCTGAACAGTTCTATGAGTTCAACGCGGTTAAGTAGCTTTGGATTGTTTCCTTGTGATTTTTCCCCAGCTCCAATTTGATTCTCAATTGCTCTCAGCTGTTCTTCAGTTTTATCCAAGCCTTTTATTATGGCCTCGGTAGCTTTTCTTAACTCTTCCACTGCAATAGCTTTTGAATCATCAGCATCGTCAGCTTCTGTTTTAGAAGTGCTTTGGGCTGTTTTGTTTACTTTCTCGTCCTCCTGTTGCTCCTGTTCCAGTGCTTTTGCTTTTGCAGCTTTGGCTTCTTCTTCTGCCAAGAAAGCGGAAAAGAATGCTACTTTCATGTTTTCTTTATCGAAATACTGTGCCCATGTTACTCTTTGCTCAGGGGTGAGTAAATCTGATTTGTTTATTAGGATCATATTCATTTTAGTGTCTTTGACCTCTTTGACATAATTCTCGAGATCTTCACTACGAAACAACAACGGATTTCTAGCATCCACAATCTGAACAACGACATCACTCTTTTCTACTACACGCCATAACTGTCTCCAGAATTCTAAATTCTTCTCGTAAGGTGTCATAAGAATCTGATCGTCCTCCTGGAGCAAGCCCAAGTTTCGTCTCCATTCTAAGAAAGACTCACCTTCAGCTTTCTGTAAGTCTTCTGTTGTAGTAGATTGATCCCACTTGGGACGACGTGGAATTTTTAATAAATCCTTTTTATCAAAGTGTCTCTTTTCCAAGAGCTTTTCTTCGGTTTTCGACAGCAACCCAATGTTGCTTTTGGGATTTACAAATGCGATGTTAAGTTTTTCAGCTTGAAATTCAGTACCTGCGAGCTCAGCCGTACGAAGAAACTCTTGAAAGGAAGATTCTTCGGTAACGGATTGAAGATTGAGACGACCCCAGTCGTAGCCGTCCTGAACTTCAGTGGTGTGTAGCTAAGAATGAATTAATGTAAGTTTTGAGTGGTAAAAGATTGGTTGTAAGCGCTTGTTACCATGGAATCATTGTCAACTCTTTTTCCTGTATTTTTGCGACCAAACCGATCTTTTATCAGAGATCTGCCTAAATTTGATTTATTTTTCTTGCTCATTTTATCTAAAGTGGATTTTGTTTTTAAAAATTGTTAGCACGTGCAAACTGCAAAGTGCATGTTTGACAGCGACAGACCGTTTTATTTTGACAACTGACAGCTTAAAGTTCTGTTTGTGTTACTAAAATGTTTGCATGTCATGTTTTGGGAGATTTACATGGATCAACTTATCGTTCAACATTGTTGGCAACCACCAATGTTAGATCATTGACGGTGTTCACATTGGACTGAAAAACTATATTTTTTGACGTTTCAGGGTCTTCCTTTACTGAAGAAGTGGGAGCGAGATGTGAACACTGAAACGTCAAAAAAAAATCCAGTTTTTCAGTCCAATGTGAACACCGTCATTTAAACGCAAAAAAAAACATGTTGTCAACCTGTGTTGCATGGTTTGACCCCTATTACACGATGATTCTTTGCGTCTGACTTTTTTCAAAATTCAATGAGTGTGAAGGTGAAATCAGATGTTTCTTCTCCTTCGCACTCATAAAAATTCGAAGAGTCAGACGCAAAGAATCATCGTGTTATAGGGGTCTTTTCAAAATATTTTGAAAACTTGTTCCGATTCCCTCAAACAATGTTGTCAACAAAGTTGATCCATATAAAGCCCCCCTAGTCTAAACAGATTCTTAGGGCTACTGCAGACTACTTTTATTGGAAAATTATTTTCAATTTTCATCGTCAACTTCGCGCTTTTTGCGATTCAATTTTACGTCAAAAGTTTAAATAAAAAACTTAAGATTGAGATGTAAAATATTATATTATCCCGTTAGTTTGGAAACTACCACCTAATTTTTTGAAGAAAAGAAATTGAACAAGTACATTTCGAGCGAAGTTTTTCAAATTAAGTCCGGATCTGGACCGCGGTCCGGCAATTACCGAGCCTTGCCCTAAGCCAACGCAAAACATCCAGGGGGGTCAATTCTTGATCTGTGAAAAGGTTACAAAATTATTATTTTAGTTCTCACAGAGTTTTATCATTTTCACTTCACTTACACGCTCAAGGCCATTCTCGAACTCGTTATGAAAAACAACTGCCAAAGAGAGTACCAAAAAGTACTTAAAAGAGAAATGTCTCTAATCTCTCCAATCTCTCATGGTAAAAGATGATTGTGACGTCATAGAAAAACCAAGATGCCGACTTGGTTGTATAGTAGTGGAAATGAGCATAAGTTGCTTCTGTTTATCATTTATCTTTTCACAGGTTTTCACAGAATGAATTGATTGTGATAATAGAACTATCATATGAAAACATTTGTTTTAATTTTTCACACTCCGAAAATCGTATTTGGAGTGAAGGCGTTGTCATTTGTATCACTTCACAGTTTTACAGATCGAGAATTGACCCCCAGAACGACAACGGAACTTTGAATTTATTTCTTTTCATTAAATAAATGAAAGTTATATAAACAAATAAACTAGGCTTTTTTGATTAATTTATGTTTGAACAAAAATAACACATATTTTGTCCACGACTTCTTTAAGGGTTGATTTTAAAATTTGTAATGTAAACAAAATTCATGAAGCTATAAATGTAGTTTTGTTTTTATGTTATTACTTTTTGAATAAATTAAATTATTAACAGAAAAATAAGTTAAAATAAATTTAACAAGACTAATAATTCAAAAGAATAAGCTCAAATTACTGCAGTAATGTTTCAATCAGTTAGTTATTTTTTTGCCAATGTGTAGCTCACGATTCAATTTTGTTGTTGTTTTCCTAGTAACATCGCATTGTGTACGCTCACAGTATTTATAAAACCAACCAACACCAACTGAAAACTGAATGTGTGGAAGCTCTTGCACGACATTATGAATCATACCATTGTTTTTTAATAGTTTTTTTTTTCTATTTTAAGTAATTTTTTTGGAAAGTTGACCCTCCCCCTTGAACGGGGGGAAATAAACCCCTTAACTGTATGATTTTTGTTTGTCTTGGTCCAACCTAAAAGGCTCTTTATTTTTGTCACATCTCATTCAAGATATCCTGTTTATAAAAATAAAGGGAAATTGAAAGAATTTTTTGTCAGCTTAATTAAGTTGTTTTTCAGCAAAAACTATATGCATTGAGTATTTCATGCTAAAATCAAATAAAAACATATATTTGGAATAAAATTAGAATTTTTGAAACTAGGGTCTTGGCCCCAAGGGCCGCATCAACAGTTGGAACAGTAAATCTGAGTGTAGGAATCTGCATCCCATTTTCAAATTGACTTGCAGAATGTTTAACCATAAAGCATTTGAGTGCTCTAATAGTAGCTCTTCTCAAAGCTTCCCCGATTTTCCATAGCTGTACATAAGTGCCAATAAATTGTGCTTTTAAATATCAAATAACAGATGGTTGTACTCATCAAATACCTCAAAATCATATAAAATATATTAGCTTTTCCAGCTTCCATAACTTTTTCATTTCAATTACTTGAATTCTAATAGATTTCCTGTATCCATTTGCACAATCAAATTAGGGAATTCGTGTTTGTTTTTTCTGTGAATTAAATTATACCGATTCTGACAATTTTATCAACCGTTATACGAAACCAAATGATGATAAAACCTTCCACTTCAAATTGTGTTGAGTTAATTTTTTCTAAGAAAAAAATGTATTCTAAGAAAATATTTTGCAGTCAAAATTCGATTTATTATCTATAAGTATATTTAAACGTTTGTACCAATGATCTGATATTATATAATTATACTGATTTATTTTTATTTTGGAGAAATCTAATAGTTATTTTATTGCTTTTATTATACCTACAAATTATTTGGTATTAATATATTCAACAGTTACTGCGTAAAATGCAGTTTTATTTAGTAATTTCATTTTCAACTTCAATCTTAAGCCGTTTTTTAGCTTGTATGTCAGCCATTGTCTGCTCTATTGACCTCAAATCTTTTTTATTTTTGCTTGGCACTGGAAAGAAACGAGTTACAAATTTATGATAAAATAGTTTCTTCAGAAATTAATAAAATACAATAATAAAAATTTTAACCTTGCCACGATTGTCAGACATTCAAATATAATTGGCCTAGCAGAACCTGGCCCACAGTTTTTATAAACCCGTATATAAATTTATTTATACGAGGATAATGATGTTAGCCTCGTTTTTAGTCCATTTTTATCTTTGTCTAATAAAATTTTATGATAAAAAAATAAATATATGAATTTATAAAAAAAAAAATTATGTTAAATACAACAACAATACGGAATTATACCAAACTGTTGTTGTATTTTACATAGAATTTTTTTCTAAGTAGATAATATGCACTTAAAAACACGCGTGTTGTTGTGTTTGATGCTTTGAGCTAGACGATGAGTTAAATGGTCTAATAATGCACATTTAATAAGTATAAATGGTATCAGTAAGAATGTACTCTAAAGAAAAACGGTTCAATCGAAAAATAGTCGATGGCCAAACTAAAGTCATCGATGTCAACAAGGGGTGCTTAGTATTTCTTTTTTTGGGAGGTCTTCGATAATAACGGGTGATTTTTTAGCTGGTTTGGTTTTGGCAACACTGGTTTTGACAGCTGACGTGTGTTTAGTACCTTGTGTCACTGTCAAACAGCTTCAGTTTGGTTTGCAATTTAACCATGGATCGTCTTACAAATGAACAACGCTTGCAAATTATTGAATTTTACTATCAAAATTCGTGCTCGAAAAATTATCGTTATTATCGAAAAATTGTGTTCAGCGATGAGGCTCATTTTTGGTTGAATGGGTACGTGAATAAGCATAATTGCCGCATTTGGAGTGAAGATCAGCCAGAAGCATTGCAACAGCTACCAATGCATCCCGAAAAAGCCACTGTTTGGTGCGGTTTATGGGCCGGCGGCATTATTGGGCCATATTTCTTCAAAGATGATGCGAATCGCAGCGTTACTGTCAATGGTGAACGCTACCGAGCGATGATAACAAACTTTTTTTTGCCCGAAATGGAAGTTCTTGACTTGCATGATATGTGGCTTCAACAAGACGGTGCCACATGCCACACAGCACGCGAAACAATGGCGCAATTGCGAGGCGAGTTTGGTGAACAGTTAATTTCACGTTTCGGGCCGGTCAATTGGCCGCCTAGATCGTGCGATTTGACACCATTAGATTATTTTTTGTGGGGGTATGTCAAGGCTAATGTCTATAGAGACAAGCCCGCTTCGATTGACGCACTGGAAGCCAACATCCATGCATTCATTCGTGAGATACCGGCCGATATGTGTGAAAGAGTATGCCAAAATTGGACTCAGCGGATGGGCTACCTGAGACGCAGCCGCGGTCAACATTTGCATGAAATTATCTTTAAACATTAAATTGCAAGGTTCAAACTATCGATTCAATTATAAAATTAAAAGGTCGGTTTAAAGTTATTGAATTTTCAAAAAACATTGCAAAACTTTTTTTAAAAATTAAAAATAAATCGTTTTTTATGTGAAATTTTGATGTTCAATATTATTTAAACTTTTCGGAAGTTTTTGCATAAAAAATTTATTAATTCAGCCAAGAGTGATATTAAATATAAAAAACGTTCTATGCATGGTACTATTAATAGTTGCACAGTGAAAAATTTTTTTGTATTTAGTAGTAAAACTGAAGTAATGTTTTTCTAGCGTTTTTTTTTACATTACATAAATTTTATAAAAAGCATTTAAAAACCGAAATGTACCAAATTTAAAAATATCGATCAAAAACAATTAAAAAAAAAAATTGGTACTTCACTAACTTTTTGAAGCTGCTGAATAAAAAAAAATCACCATTTTCAAGAAAATAAAAACATTAATCACGGTTTTTTGAAAATAGGTTTTTCATCTTCATGTAGACATTACTAAAATAATAGAACATGAAGAAAATTTAAAAAGAAATGAATATAATTCAAGTTAGGGGCCTTACTGCGAGAGTCTACTAGAAAAATTCAAATAGACAAAAGTCCATCAGAAATTCTTGATAGATTTGAAATGTCTATCAAATAGAAAAATACATAAAAATCAAATATAAACATATTTAAAAATCGACAGTAACAATAGTCGATTTTAGTTTGGTTGCACTCATATTCGGTTTACTAACCGATTCGATTTCGATTTCAGTTTTGAATTTTCACACATATACGGTTCCTACAAGGTTTTTATTCAAATATAACAACAAACACGATCTCGTCAATCATTCCAGATGTTCTGGACGCCATCTATTAAGTGCATCTTAAAAAGAAAAAAACTTTGGTCATAGTGATTGTGCATAATAGAACTCTTAACAAATATTAATATATCACTCTCTCGTTCATTTACAAAACTTCAAAATCAGCACTGTGACGAATTATCATATGGAAATTTGCTGTGAGAATGTTTTTTTCGCTTTGCACCTTGGAATTTGACATTTCCGCCACAATGAAAGCTGTCACTTCTTGAAATTTACAAATTCATAAAGATCCCTATTATACTGAAATCTTCCAACAGGGACCTTGTTCTGACGAATACGTCAGAACAATTATTGTTCGTCTTATTGTTCGTCAGAACACGTATCAATTTTTCCCACAAACTTCTGATGAACAGTTCTGATGAATACGTCAGAACGATTGTTATAGCCTTTTAACACTGAACCGAAATCTCGATTTTGAGCAACAAGATTTTAAAATCTACTTGAATCGTTCACACCACACGTAATCAAGATTCTGTCTGACATTTCAAAAGAATTTAAGTGCTCATAGGAACTCTAATAAAAAGATCCATTGCAATCACTCAAAGTCCCAGGACACAGTTGCACATATTTCACTTTTTCTTTGAATAAAACATTAAAAGGACCACAATCTGCATACACTGTACTATAAATATTAAATCTCTTTTTTCTATCTTCTCTCTTTTATGGGCAAACTGTTATACGGGAGAAAAAAAAATAAGTAATTAAGTGTGATTGTCAATAGGCCAATTAAATTTTAAAAAGATTTATCGGAAATCTACTCGATTACGAAATCTTGAAATGTATGGGAAATCTCGTTGATTTTGATGGGATTTTGGCCTTTTGGCTCGAAATCTAGATTTTCATTCGGTGTGAAAAGGCTATTAAACATCCACTGTAACCATTACTTCTGACGAATACGTCAGAACGATTGTTCATCAGAATACGCATCCACAGCAACCTTAGACGTATAAAATAGTACAAACTAATACTATTAGTCTGCGTTGAACTTGAAATTATGTTTCATAATCAAGCCACAGAAAAGAACTTTTGTACTTTGCAGATCGTTAATATGATTAATAGTATAAGGAAGGCCACCCTCATTATGAAAAAGAAACTATTAGTGAGTGGTTGTTTCAAACTTGTACTTTCAAACAATAGTATTAGGCTCTATTATGAAACGGGGCCCAGCCTATTGATTTTTTTTTTTTTTTAATTTTTGTCGATTTCTTCAAAAATATGTTTTTCTTTTTATTTATCTATGTATGTATTATTATGAATTAAAGTTGAAAACATTTGCGAAACTCATTTAAATTAAAATAATAATTTTAAGAAGTACCATTCAAAAGTCAAAGTCACCAATTTCATCGGTAGCGCTGAAAATGAAAAAATTGTCAGGTGTCATTGAATCACAGTACACAAATATGTGTATCGTGTCATTGACTAGCACATCTGACAATTTTATATGAGCCTGACAATGAGCGCATTCGGCTACGTATCTTTAGAGATCCGGATTAGTTTGTGTTGTCGTAATCCCTTGTTGAAAAACAGCTGATGCAAAAACAACTCAACGTATCTGAAATTTTTTTGGACTATGGATACCATATCGCTTTACCAGTCCAATGCCACCATTGTCCTAAGTGTCTGACAATTGTTAATTTTGTGTTCAGATGATACCTGATAATTTCATTGTCAGATGATGAAGTCTGACAATGACCTTACAATTGTAATGACCTTGAATTGTAATTATCAAAAATAATTCATTGTTTTTTTTTATAATAGAATTTGTTAAATTGTATAGCAAATACCGAACAGACAGATGGACAAAATTGTGAAACTCACTTTTTTGTCTCCCTATCATCATAGTTTGATCAAAATCTAGAGTTAGATTTTTTACAAATGCATTACTTGCAATGTACTAATACACTCATATTGCATGTAAAAAGGTGAATTTAATTTGGTTTTCAAAAACAGAGATGAGAACAAAAAAAAACTGTTATTAAAACCCTGAATCTCAACGATCTAACGAGTTTAAGTAGGGTTAGTGCATTGGACTTTCATGCCGAAGGTACAACCTAAAAACAGAAATGCTTTTTCCGAGGTACTGCCCCTTGGGAGGAAGATACAAATCCTCTAAGAATATGCTTGTCATGAATAAGTAATTGCTTCTTATACAGTTGTTTTGAATCGGCAAAAAATTGTAGGTCCCCTCGATTCCTGCCAAGAACGCGCACACAGGAATGGTTAAGAGTTGAAAATCAATTTGCGAAATTTTTGCATCGCAGCCCACTGGAATTTTATAATTATTTTTGTATCCACTAAATCGATCCTACACGAGAGTTAAAGCTCATTAGCTCAGGCTGAAGCCTTTATCATCTTTTAGAATATGACCCTATGTTTCTACAAAGTGTGATTGAGAGATATATAGAGATGGCAACTCAGCGCTAAGGAAATTATTTTGTTTAAATTACGAATAGTTTTAGACCCATATAAAATCAGTCACTTCAATTTTTAGTATTTTTAAATTGGTGAAGTCGTTGATCATGTGGTTCTTTGGTATGGTACATGGCATTCAGTTCGAAACGGTCCGTTCCAAAACAACGAACCACATCATTCATACCCGGGTATCAATGAGTGGATGTAGTGCTTTGAGCCCCAGGTTTTTTTTATATACAAAGCCCCAACCACTAAATTTTACTAGATGCCAACCGAAATATTTCATGAGTTAATAAACACTTTTGAAAGCCCAGTTTAATAAGCTAATAGTTTTACTTTTGATTGATTTAAAGAGAATGGTAATAGGCAATGACTCAAAGATCCTCAATCTATTCAGGTGTTATTTTTTGTTCACGGTGGTAAATTTTAGTATTTTGTTTGCACAGAAATATATCGAGGAAACAGCATCGTAAATACCAAAATCAAACTAATATTGAACAGAATGAAGGACTCATACATAGATGTCAGTACAATCCTTCTAAATAAGAAAAAAATTTGATCATACATTGGGGTGCGAACTGTGATCAAACGCCTATTCTACCATTTTCTAATAAGGAATTCGTGTTTACTATCCAATAACCTTATATTTTTAAATATAAATTACAACTCACCGAATCCATAAGATTCATTTGTCTCCGTTTTCCTGGCGGCCTCTAATGCGGCTTCTTGGCCAATTAAATGAGCATATTTGTCCTTGTAATTTGTTGTAGGGTTAACCTTT
The DNA here is from genome assembly GCA_946251815.1 of Dasysyrphus albostriatus. Taxonomy (NCBI): domain Eukaryota; kingdom Metazoa; phylum Arthropoda; class Insecta; order Diptera; family Syrphidae; genus Dasysyrphus; species Dasysyrphus albostriatus. The sequence goes on along the minus strand of OX276336.1, from coordinate 65,507,516 downwards.
TCTGGAGATTGTCTTCTTTCGACTTCAATCTGTTTTTGTTCTAATCTCTGAAAAGAAATCAAACATTTTAACCGTAGTCAAGAGAACCATTGCAGCTTAAAAACCATTTTAGCATATTCCTTGGCTGTTTTTTCGTTCCAATGGGCGCCATTTCGTCTCGCTTTAACTTCGTCTTCTGAAGGTGTGTGCTCTCTCTTGTAGACAACAGAGTACCGGTCATGGCCTTCGATTCCAAAACTTATAGCTACTAAGCCTCCCACTTCGGCTACTTCATGTCTACCATACAAAAACAAGTTTTAAGATCTATTCAGAAGAAATATTTTAAATATTACATTATGCCTCTATAAACTTTGTCCATTGGCTGAAATTCTATGTAACGCCTTTCGTCTTTGGAAAATCGATCAATTCTTTCTTGAGCATATTTCCGAAAACGATTAATTTCCTCTTTTTCCTTGATCTTCATTTTTTCGAGGTGCTCCTTTTGTTCTACAAAACAAAAAAGTAAAAACAGAAAGTTGGTGGAAAAATTTGCAGGTGCAAGTTGAAAATTTCAATACTTCTAAGAAGTTCTCGGTCTTTTTCGTTAACAGCTGGCGGTTTGTCCATTGAATTTAAAATTGAATTCAATAAATCCATTTTGTTTGCTGGAATAGTTTTTTTTTATTAATTAATTATGTTTACTTTTTATGGAAGACGAAAAAGTTTTGAAAAATTCGTCTGTTTAGAAAACTGAAAAAGAGTAAACGTCAAATTGTACATGAATTAGGACAACAGGGTTGGCTGAGTAATGCTTTGTTTTTTTTTTTTTTTGTTGATCTCCTAAATTCATGCTACTGACAAACTGCAATAAATTAATGCAAGAAAAATTTAAATCCTCGCGTTCCGATGTTTATTCGATATCTAATTATCCCACTGATTTTCGGCGAAAACTTTTCAAAATCTCGAAAACCATTCACAACGAACATTATAGTTTTTCATTAATCAACCACTCACAATTTTCTTTTCTTTTTGTTGTTTTCTTCCATTTTATGAAAGTAAAATTTTGATTATTTATTAATTTGATACATATGAACAATTTTAATTACCACAAACAAAATAAAAAATATATTATCAGTTGTAAATAAATTAAATAGTTTTGCGATTGGAATTTTATATTTGATATGAAAGAATTTCGTCAGCTGTTTTCAATTTTTTTGAAGCATTTAATCAGTTTCTTTTTTGACATTTTATCAGGCACTGAACTTTTTAAAAGGAACGTTTGCTTCGTTCATCTCTGAATTCCAACATGTTTTCGACTGGTTTTATATAAAATTTACGTTTTACGAAAACCTGAAGTATAAAAAAATGTATGGGAAAACTTGTTACTTCGATTAGGTTTTTCTCCTAAACCGATATTTTAGTGAACACCGCGTTTTGGGTTCAGTGTGAAAAGGCTATAAGTCGGCATTTAAATGACTCGATTTTTTCACGGACGATCTTTTGTTCATGGGTGAAGGGGGAGTATAAAGTCCATTCCTGGCAAACTCACACGATTTTTCCAGATGTTTGCGTTCTCTTTGACAATTCAAATTCAACTCAATTCTCCAAAAAGCTATTAATAAACTTTGTATACTGTTCACGTGAGGTGACTCATTTTGACGTCTCCTATTTGTTTCTCACTCTCATCTCTTGAAAAGTGAGGCAAAAGTTTTAAAATTTTTTGAATAAGTCTGCCTCACCTCGCCATCTCTTTCTTTTTAAGAAGTAGAAATGAGATGAATAAGAGAGACGCTAAAATGAGTCGCCTCACGTGGAGCTCGTAATGACCACCGTCCAACACATGCAAAGTTCATCTATCATCTGATCCCTGGTTCAAGGTTAATTTGTACAACTGGGGCCCAATTCCGCAAGTGTGAATGATTTTCCGTGTACACATTCCGTTCACGCCCAAAACAAGTGTAAATAAATTTGACTGATTGTGGATCCGATATCTGACAAAAAATTAAAACTCACTCTTGCGGAATTACAAAAAAACGTGTACACAGAAAAAACTCACTCTTGTGGAATTGGGCCCCTGGCCAAAATCAGAGAATTAAAATTTTCCTGGTTCAGCAATAGGTTATAAGTCCTAAACAAAGATTGTACAACACTTCATTCGATATGAATCGAGTTTAAATTTTAGACCAACGGTGAACCACGATTGTACAACCGGCCCGTAGCCATTTTATATTTTTCAGATCTCAGAGGGCTCAGAGGACTCAAAAATATAAACAGGATTCCTCACGAAAATCCCACACTCTTACCGTTAAAAACTGAGACTGATTTTTTTTTGGATTTTTTTGCTAAATTGTTTTTTATTGCAGTAAATCAAAAAAGAAGAAAAGAGAAATAGAGTTATTTTATGTGAGAAATACTATATTTTACTTTCCTCCTTTGTCAAAAAACGAAGGAAAGCAACTGAGCTCTCAAAAAATATAAACTGGCTAAATTGAATCTTAGTGAATCTACTGAAATTAGCATCCAAGGATCAAAATTTGAACGATTTGACCCTTATTACAGAAAGAACTTCAATAAAGCGGCGGTACCCTCTATTCATTTACTTCTAAAAACTTCCAGTTTGGTTAATAAATCATGGTTTTTCCAATAATCTTTCAAGTCAATTGTCCAGATGTAGTATCTCTTTAATGAGTACATGTGCGTGTGCTTTCGAAGAAAAATGTTTTGTGCACAAATATACTGACAATCGGTGCCTTGAGATATAATTTTGTGTTTAGTTTAAGTCCATTTTCTATCAAACTACTATACAGAATAACTACCCACGTGAAATAAGTTTTTTTTATTTAATATGGCTGATTGATTTTTGTTTTGCAACCTTTCCAACGTATAGTTGAAATGTAGGTAGTGCTGGTATTTTATGAAGACTTGTGATGAGATTTTTTCCTAGTTGAAGTTTTTTTTACGTAAGCTTTGCATTAAAGTACTTTTTATTGGATGATAAATAAAATAACTACAACAAGAAGTAAAATCTTTACAAATTGTTTTTGTTTTGAAGATGGACAATTTTGGTCTATCTTTATTCTACTTGTTCTTTGTTCGTAGGAATTGGATAGATTTTGTTTTTTTTTATGCCTATACTTTGGGAATTTGAGTTACTATTACCAACGACGAACAAACGAAATTCCAGAAAATCTTTGATTAAATCGTGCTTATTAAACAGAATCGGCGAACTAGTGATTTCTCTAATTAAGTGCTCAAACAAATGGATTCCCTGTTTAAATGTTTGCTCAAAAAAAGCAATCAATAATAATCAGCTGGAATTATCATTGATTTAAGTTGACAAGGTGTGAATAAACTAGCCCTACAATTGTTAGAAATGAGCTGTTTTGGGAAGTTGAGAATTGACCAATAATACTTCCCAAGATACATAATAAGTGTTTTTTCTTGCTATGGGAATTTGGACAGCAAACAGTGAACATTTATACGTTACCAAACACACCTATTGCCTCCGTTCGTTTATGTGCCAGTTTTGTAAGGTAAACGAACAGACCTAGTAGGCACCACGTTGGTTTTTGTTTTTAAAATACAAATAAACAGATCTTTTGTAATATTTGACATTTTTTTCAAATATAGCTATTTGTTTTGAAAACAAAAACAGTGAAATTCGAAAGGAGTTGATAAATCCAAATCCTTACTTTTATTGAAAGTTATTAATTATTAATTAAATTATAAACTAACCATGTCTAGTCAATCAAGTTGTCCAGAGGTATTTCAATCGTTTTTATCTCAATTGTTTAAATTTGAACATTTTATCCTGATAGCACTTGCAAGCTCAAATGATTATCATCATTCACCCCGGTTCTTTGAACCTTCGCATTGGACGAGCTTCGGATTTTAATCCTATTCGAATTATACATGCCATTGGTCGCAAAATACGTCCAAAAGGTCATACATATCGAGATCGACTTCTTCCTCAAGTTGTGAGTTGTAGAAAAAATAAAAATTGATAAAAGATTTGCACATAATTTAATTTAGACAAAAGAATCACTGGCTGAATTTGAAGAACATCGCTTGCAAGTTTCCCACATCATTCAGTCATGCTCCCAATCTGACGGTCGTCGACGGTACGCAACACCACCACAACAAATAGCTGCTTTCAATAGAAGATCCACTCCTGACGTAATTGGGAAAGCAGATACCAATATATTGAGAAGAGACACTGTTATCGGAGATGAGGTAGATTTATGAATTGTTTATACGTTTCCTGCTATTGGCGATTGTATATTGTAGTTAGTGCTTAAAACAATAGAGAGCTACATAGTTTCCAAAAAGCACCCAGCTAAGAACCCGGAGAAACTCATTTGGGAAATTTGTAACCCTCTGAAATTTGTTCAGCTCACTGAGCTGACGGAGCAAGATTTTTTTGCTTAGCTTTTGACAGCCAAAGTAGGGAAATTCTCTGAGGGCTATACCCGACCATTATTTTAGAAAACTAATTGGTCTAAAGTAAGCCATACAAAAATCGATAATGTTGGATCTGCCGCTGATCCATTTAGATTTTCAGCCAACCTAAAATCCAACTGAGCCAAATGGATCGGATGTTTCGGTCGTGTATGGCCAGCTTTAGTAATGAAGGCAAGCACTGGGAGGCGTATTCGCTCTCATAATTGTTTTTTGTATGCCTTACCCACAATGGTTCAGCAGAACAAACTAAATTCAGTTTAAGGCTTGAATGAGACTATGAAAATGGTCTTTAGTATTTGAAAAACAATAATATTCAGGATGCGGAATACTGATTTTGATGGAGTTTATTGTACCTGAAGATCAAACATTTGGATTGATTGCACTTCAGAACCATTCTACTGTTTTCGTAGCATAATGTAGCAGTTTCGGTTGCGGATGGTCTGTCTTTAGATCCGCCTCCTAATAATTTTGCAAATATCGCATCAAAAAATGTAACAGAATAATCTCCTGAGGTTCATAACATGTATTAACCAACCAGCAAATTGCCTAGCTTTAAATATTGTTGCTAAACTCAAAAAGTAGAAGATGATCCTCAAAAAGGTATGCCCATTTATTTCCCATCTGTTATTCACTTTCAATCACAGGCTGCTCGTGGCCCACATTTCTATCTGGCAACCCATTACTTTTGACAACCATAACTTATCATCTTCGATAATACGAAAAATGTTGCAAATTATGCGACAGTATTTCCCTACGTGAGGTCGCTTGCTAAGGTCACTGCGTTTCTCAAATCTAAATCTTCCTTCTACAAAAAAATCTAACTTTCCCGTAATATACGTATGTTTCCTTTAGTCGTCCTCTCATTAAAATATTTTGTAAGAACATATTTTATAGGGCGCAATCATCAAAAAATTAATGTCTCATCTTTGTGTTTGTTTTGAAAGATTATTAATATTAACGTCAATGATCCTTACAATATACATTTCCCAATAAAACGTGGAGAACTGAATCTGCATAACGAGCTTGGAGGTTCTCTTACTTCGGTTATGACTGACCTGCAAGATATCTGGCAGCATGTCTTGAAAACGAAAATGGGTATTGATTTGAGGTAAGCCAACATTTCTTTAGTAAATGCTTATCATGACTTTTGTACCTGCAGCATCCTCAATCAATATAAAGCTGTTTTAGTTGTGTCTGATATTTACAACCGCAATCATCTCAAAGAGTTAACGTCATTGCTTCTAGTTCGAATGGGGTTTGGAAGTTGCTTTTTAGTTCAGGTTTGTATTTAACAATGTGAGATTAAAACAGAGGAACCGTTCTAGAAAGATTATTTCTTTGTGATCTTAATTTATAATTAGGATCACGTTTCGGCGACTTTTGGTGCTGGTTTAGGTCATGCTTGTGTGGTCGATGTAGGTGATCAGAAAACATCAATATCATGTGTGGAAGATGGTATTTCTCAACCAAGTACTAGAGTACGGCTTGAGTATGGGGGAGCAGATGTGACTCAAGTTTTTCATTGTCTCCTGGATAAATGCTCATTTCCTTACAAAGAATGCAACGATAACAACTTAAAGGATATTTTTCTGCTCAAGCAACTCAAAGAAAAATGTTGCCATGTTAATCTGGTAAATAGTAGCCTTAACTAGAAAATTAAAAAATTCATTTGAATAACACTCTACCACCTCAAGGACATTTGTGGATCTCAAGAAAAGACATTTGAAGTTTGCCACGCGGAAAATAAACTAAAGTATACAATTCAAATAGGCGATGAGTGTATTGTTGCACCATTGAGTTTGTTCCATACGGAGCTACTAACGATTACCGGAAAAGGTAAGGCAGCAAAGGTACAAATTTCGGCTTCTCATCAGCCAGACTCAGAAGACTGTTTCGATGCAGAATACATAAGAGAAACAAGTGTAAGTGAATATTTAGAATTAAAAAAATTATAAAGGCACAAATTGTTTAATTTTGTTAAACTTTCTTTATAGAGGAGAAATGCGCGCGAACAACTCGATCAAATTCAAGCTGATGGTGTGATTGTACAACAGGATAACCAAGAAGAAGAACTTGTTGTTGATTCTTTTGAAAATGAAAGGGATAGCAAAAATGATAAAGACTTCGTTCTACCAAATGGTCAAATAATTGGCATTGATCAAGCTGTTTTACTCAGTATAGAGCGATGTCGTAAGAAACTATTTAGTCTTAGATTTAAGAAAATGGTTTTACCATTATACATATTTATATTTTTTGTTTTTCAACAGCCAATGAAGAGATGAAAAAGAAAATGTACGGATGTGTTCTTGTTGTTGGAGGGGGAATGAAATTTGCCGGCATTGGAAAATGGTTGCAGAACAAAATGGCTTTGAATGTTGCATACTCTCATCGCTCAGGTGGGTTATCATTAATTTAATAATTTTATACATTATTGTTATAATTGCTGAAATAATACTATTGTTATTTTAAAAAATATTTGTAAATTTTCAGAACAACTTGATATTGTAACAAGTACTAAGGATATGGACCCTGCTATGACCGCTTGGAAAGGAGCTGCAATCATGTCATGCCTAGAAAGTGCACCCGAATTATGGATTAATCAACACGAGTGGCAAAAGTATGGCTTACGTATATTAAGAGAAAAAGCTCCTTTTATGTGGTAGACGAAATTCAAGAAATTTCTAAAAACAACATTTTATATAATAAGAAAAACTATGAAAGATTTGTGTAAATAATAAATTGAATTAATATAAAACATTGGAAATGAAAAAATTTAATTTAATTTTTAAAGCTTATCAATTAGACGAAATTACACACTATTTATTTAACTGAAAGGAAAGTAGAGATTAACGCTAAATAACCTACGGAGAAAGCTCCAAAAAATAAAATCTATAAAAATCGTACAGACAAAATTTTTTTTTACAAACGAAAGATGCAGTGACCCAAAGTTTGTCAAAATACACCATAAAAATACAGATTAGGACGAGTTTGAGTTCTTATACAGCAATACAATATAATCGAAGGTAAAGAATAGTTACCGGGCTCCTGCGACATCGTTCTAGCAAGCTCATGTCGGATTATAAACTTCTACTTACCCCCAGTTTCACAGTGAGAGTTTAAACTCGACTTTTAGTTTAAAATTTAGTTCAGCAGAACAATTGAACTCAGTTCTTTAGATCTAGTTGCAAGTTTTGTGGAAAAAGAAGATTTACTAATATAACATAATAGTTCAAGAGCCGGTAACAAATTTTGAGAGAGGATGTATAACAAAAATCTGGGTATAATTGTTTACAGGTGCATGTATCGTGATATAAAATACCAATGCCTGGCAGGTTTCTCTTTCAGCCTTTCGGAGAGGTGGGGGGTTAAAACCCCCTTGATTTTCTTTCTTTGTGTTAGGGTCATTAACACTTCAATTTACTTTCTTTGGTCTGTCGTTATTCCGAAATCTAAAGGCTTTTATCTTTATGATACGATCAATAGGAGCCATGATTTTATTTTTTCAAGCAAACCTTATCGGACTTTTTCTTGGAGACTTTACTTTGTTGATTTTATATTTTTATTCAAATCTACAAAAAAGGGATAGTAAGGTTCGTATAAAATAGCTATATCTTGAGAAACCTGACAATCCAGTTTGATGAGTATATACAGCTGAATGGTATACTAATTGAAGAACAATCTGGATTTAGATAAAAACACTTGTAAATCAGCTTTAAACTATGTAGTAGAAGACTGGAAGGAGATGTTGCATATGAAGAAAAAAATTGCAGCCGTATTTATTGATTTGAGGAGAGCATTTGATAGGTTTATTTTATTTAAAAAAAATTTTACTGTTATGGAATAAAAGCAGTTGAATTCAATTGGTTTAATTCATATCTTATAGGACGTATGCAAATAGTAAAGTTTAATGGGGTAAGTTCAGAAAAATTACCTTCAGAGTTGGGTGTACCACAGGGGTCAATTTTAGGAACATTACTCTTTCTACTTTATTCATTTATATAAAAAAAGTCTTAAAATATTGTAAGTTAAAATTGTTTGCAGACAATGGTTTGTTTTATATTGAAGGCAATGATTATACAGACTGTGTTAAAAAGTTAATGGTAAATATTAATAATATAAAGAATTATTTGAATATGAATAAACTTAAACTAAATACAGACAAAACGATAGTAATGTTACTGCCAGAAAACAAAATGATATGTAAAATTAATGAATTTGCATGTGTTAAAGAAACCAAATACCTCGAAATAATATTAGACTTTAATTTAAATTTTGAAAAACATTTTGAGATGATTTATACATAAATTGCTACAAAATAAACTTAGTATTGCTATGATTGCAATTAAAATATTTCCATTATTCAACCCCATTTTGAGTTTTGTTCAACAATACTACTATTGGGGACGGAATCAATGTTAAATAGATTGCAAAATTTACAAAACAAAGGAATGAGGTCTTTATTATATTGTCATCGATATACACCAATAAGAAGTAAGTTAAATACACTTAAATGGCTTTCGGTAAAGCAAAAAAATAATTATGAATACCTTAATATTTACATTTAAAATAAAAAAGAACTTAATGCCAAATTATTTACAAAGAAAGCTTACAATAAGAAGTGAAATACGTCCATTTAACTTAAGAAATAATAATAATTTACACTTGCCATTTCTTAGAAACTGTAGAACACAAAATATACTTTTTTATAAAGGTGTTCAAATTTATAATAATCTTCCAGATAATGTAAAAATAGAACCTAATTTAGAAAGATTTAAGTGCTCAATTATAAATTTTGTTAAAAATAAAAAACTTTGGTATTTGTTATTAAGATACGTGCACCTATGAAAAAACCCTCATAATAAGATTTTGCTTATACATCCACTCCCAAAATTTGCTGCGGGCTCTAAGACTATAAGCTCAATTTTCAATTAAAAAAGATATTAGAGATATTTAAGAATGGCTTATCTCAAACGCTTGAAGTGCTATAGCACCAGATTCGAATTCAAAGTATCAAAAGCCACTTTAAATTATATTTTGATTCATGTAGCAGAAATAAATTAAAATTAAAACTTAAGTTATCAAAATTTCTCCATGATTTGGAAAAATTAATTTTTCAGCACTGTGAAAAAACTAAATATTTTAACGTACTTTATAAAAGTTATGCCATTGTTACTAACCTGCTTTTGACATTGACATGATATAGGCAAAACTAAGAAACATGACGTGCTGGGTACCCACATTAGTCGGTAATTATAATTTAATTCAATAAGCAATTCAGCCTAGTTTTAGTTGTTCATGTTAGAAAAACCCTGCCACGCAATGTTATCAACCACTTCCACACCAAAAATATACTTAATGTTTTTAGCATGATTTTGATTATCCTTCTTTGATTTTTTTTTTTTTAAATGCGCACAATTTTACGCTTCTTTTTAAATAAATGCCTCTTACTATGAAACCTAAAAGAGTTAAGAGACGTGAATTGGAGTTAACACGCTTCACTATTTTTGGATGTGTGAAATTAGCACCTTTTTCGAAAGACATTGGAATCTGGGACTTTTACAACTGCCTGTTTTGACTATTTAGAGGAATTATTACATTTCTGACAAGTAGTACAGTGCGGTAGCGAAATACTTATCAAGGGGTATAACACGTAACTTAATTCGAATTAAGTTCATACAATACTAACAGGAAGTTTTGGTTTATTTGGCACTTATTTAAGCACAGGCTTGTTTCAAACAAACTCGTTTTTAACTCTTTGTGTGCTGGCAACCTTTTATCATCTTCAGGCAAAATCTATAGTCTTTTTAAAATCTTTATATAATTTTATATTTTCTTAAGGAAGTTGAAAGTCCAATCAATCCAAAAACCCCTATATATTATAAAAACTATTTCTTTTTGTCATAAGTTTGATTTATTTATGTATAAATTTAATGATATTACATTGTCCATATTTAATAAAAATATTTGTTTCTTATTACTTTTCTTTACACATTGTACAGTTCTAAATGAACTCTCTTTCCAATGCATCATAACATTCCATAAATGAATTAAATATTTTCCAAAAATATGAAAACGTGGAAAATAAATGGAAATAAAATTTATATATAGTTTTATAATTTTTAAGAGCAAAAATTATAAAACAAATAATACAAAAAAAAAACACTTGCACATTTTTTATAATTATATTTTTTTCAATTATATATTTTACACCTATTAAATACTTAAAATTTTAACGTTATTTTTTCGTTATATTTTTATTAGATTTTGTTTTAAACGGATAGTTGATGAAACTACGGAATAGTAAGTGTATAATATAGATTTGTTATCTATTGTGTTTTAATTTTTTTTTGTTATTAATTTATTTCATCTAAATTACATAATAAAATGTCTCATCATAAGCAAAATCAAGAGAGAGCCTACAATAAAATATTTAAAACATTATTTTGCCAATTATTCTTTTTATACATGTATATATCAGGGGAAAGTAAATTAAACAAAAAAATATGATCCAATGAGCTTAGACATAATCGGCTGTGGGATAAGGGTAGTGGAGGTTTTATTGTTACAATACAAATAATAAAATACATTTACAATGCTATATTCGCTCGAGGCTTCATAACGTCAAGATATGAATAAAAATTTTCTCTTTGACATATGTTTTTATTCTATATCCGTTTAATTTAAACAAATAATTGCATAATTAATTTATTTTAATTTTAAGCTAATAGCAATTTATATATATGTATATAATAATAATGACTATATTCTAACCTAAAACAAAACTATTTACACCATTACACATCTGGTCTGAATCACTTCTACACTATTGCTAAAAATTAAAATTTGTTTCCATGCTGGACTCTTCTTAATGCTATTCAGTGTTTTTTTTTACAATTTTTTAATTTTATTGCGGATTGGTTGTTTTGCTGTAAATAAAAGAATATCTGTCGACTGTTTTATTGTCACAATTGGATTTATGGAAAAAGGAAGAGACATTAACATTAAATTGACATGTTAAAAATGGTATGACTTCAGATTGCACAACATTGATTGCTTTCAGAAAGGGTCTAGCTCTTCTTCTTAGAGCTTGTCTCCTTTACACCACAATCATCGACTTTTTTATTGCCTTTAGCTATTGCGAGAAGCGTCACTAACTTCTTGTGTGAATCGCCGACAATCCAACCGTGCTGCTGATAGTTTTCACTCTCGTCAATGTGGTGTTCGTCGTCATGCGGCGACTCTATACGACCAAATTCTTCGTCACTCGATGAAGACCAGTAGTAGAGCATTTCAGAAGCGATTCTTTTTCGTCTAGCTTGTGGTCTGTTTTGCGAAGTATCAGCGGGAGACGGTTGTGTTGTTTTTGTTTTTGAAGAATTGCGGGCATCTGATTTTTCACTTTTTGATTTTCCAGAAACTTTTTTAGCACTGCTTGATGATGATCCAGCATCATTCTCTAATTTGCCGGAAATTGTTTTTCGGCGATTACGAATTGGCCCAGCTGTCTTTGTTTTTCTATTGAGTTCAGCTTCAAAATCGCTCTCAGAGTCATCAGCGGCAATTTTAGAAATTATATTTTTTTGAGTTGGTTTTTTAAAAGGCGAACTATTATTTTTAGTAGGTTCAACAGAATTTCTTCCACTGGGCGTTAGTTTTGTTTCTTTCTGTGCTCTGGCAGTAACTTTCGGTGCAGGTGCGGTGGTGGTAGCATTAGCTGTCGCAGTTAAATTTTTTTTCTTTCCCTTCGGTGTTTTGGTATTCTTGGTTGCGTCTGCAACTTTAGCTGCCTTAGAAGTTTCAGGGGTACTATTTTTTAGGCTTTTTTGTGTAGAAGCAGGAGCACTCTGGGACTTTTCGTCATCCGATTCAGTTACTGATTGATCATCATTATATTTTTTACTGTTCTTACTTGTAGCTGATGTTGAATTTGATTTCTTTGCGCTGGTAGAGGTGGTTTTTCTTTTTTTCTTGGTTTTTTGTTCCTTTTCTTCAATCAGAGCAATGATGTCTTTTGTCGAGAGGAATTCTTCAAATTCATCAGAACTCCATATTTCAACTAGTTTTTTTGGTCGATTTACGGCACATCTTCGTTGAGACTTTCTCTGCCCTTCGCCAATTAACTCGGCTATTTCTGCTGGTGACATTCCAAGTTCTGCATGAAGTTGAGACATTTCCTTCGAAGTCTGCTGTTCATTTTTCTTAGCCGTTCGTTTATTTGGTCTATTAGTTGTTGTTTTGGCCTTTGCGGGCTTGGCGCTCACAGTCGCTTTTCTTTTGGCCGATTGGCTTTCTTTTTTCCTCGATAAATTTGGAGTATTTTCCGGTCTTTCTTCTTTCGCATTTTGGCGGTTCTCATTCACACCACGCAACGTGTCAAACAGTCTATCGAGCTCTTGTTTTGGAATCTGCTTCGGTGGTTCGGGAGTGGGTAGTACAGGCTTTTCGATGCAAACTTTTGGTTTTGTCTTAGCATTTTTGAAAATACGTCCCATTATAAGCGATTTGTTTTCAAATGTTTTCGCCGTAAACGCACTTGAATTGCTGCTCTCATCAGATTCTACATGAGTTTCTTTGTTGTCATCGTTGTCATTATCATTTTCATCATCACCACCACTCATTGAACCATAAACAAAGTCATCTCGATCCGAGTAAGTAACAGTCGATGTTGTGTTTTCATCATTGATCGCAGGTGTTTCTGGTTTTTGGAATTTTATTGCTTCTTTTTCTTCCATTCCAATATTTTTAAATGGCCTCTCAGGTATGATTATGGCCTTTTTAGGACCTGATTCATTATCTTCCGCTATCTTAAATGGGGATTGAATAGCTTTTGAAATCGGTGTATTTTCAGAGTCATCAAATTCGTAAATGTCTTTTGGAATAATACTTTCCGGTTTTTTGGATGAACTTAATACGATTGGCATGCAGCTTTCAGTATCGTGAACAGATATTACAAGCGAACATTCTTTTATAGGGGAATTGTCTCTCTTCTTATTTGATGACACTTGATTTTCTTTTGGTTGGCTCTGCAGTATGGTGGGGAAATGACCTGCAATTTCATTGTTTGTGGATTTTTGTTTGCATTTTGACTTTTGATCGTTGTGCATTTGCAGCGAAGGTGTAAATGTTGTGAGAGGTGTTTCATTTCCAAGTGCTATGTCAGCTAAAGTTGTTAACTTGCATCCTGGCCGCGGACTGCGTTCTAAGGCATGTTCCATGTCCAATCCTATTGTGGGGATGGAAACTTTTAAATTATCATAGCCCTTCATGGCGGCTTTAGTTTTAAGTCGACAAGTTGTTGTAGTAATTGTAGAACTTTGAGATGACGCCGAGTGAAGTGGAGAAATGAAATTTCTAAAAAAAAAGTTGAAAAAAAATGTATTTGAGAAATTTTGTTACTTTGGAAAATTATAGAAGAATACAAATAAAATAGTTAGCAGAGAATATTTTTAGGATGCCATTGATAAGCCTAAGCTTTGGTTATAACTCGCCAGAGCCTTGGGAAAACTCTAAACTGTTTGCCGAATAAAAATGCTCAATCAAGGCATTCATCATGACAAAATATTCTAGACATGCTTCCAGTATCCGAACGTTCCAAGGTGGCAACATAGACTCGGATCACTACTTGGTGGTAGCTCAAGTACGAATGTCGATATCCATGACATTACAACGATGAGCGGATGTTGTGAAAAGATTTAACGTCGCGAAGTTAAAATCGCAAGAGATCGCCAGAACTGGAAACAACACTTTTCTAGACTGCTACACGACGAAATAGCTGCTGGTGCGGATAGCTTGCCAGTCGAGCTATTCAAAGCAGGGCGAGAGAAGGGTAGGGAGTATACACCAACTTGTCTCCAAAATTAAGTCGGATGAAAATATGCCCGATGAATTGAACCTTGACCTTTGACCTTCAGATGAATAATGGCTGTTTCACAATAATCCTTCGGGATGCGTATGTTATATTTAACAAGAGTTACGGCCGTGTCGACTTAAACCGAGACACAAATTTTAGCTTATTTTTAACACAAGATAGCCACATACTTAAGTTGAAAATCGAAATGTCAAAGCATAGAAACTCTCAAAACCGGATGAGTATCTGCTTGGGTGTTTTGAAAGGAAATTTCCTCGATCTTCGGACTAGTCTGTATTGGTGCAGTATGAAGGAGAAGATTTAACAAAGAGCTATACGGGCTTTACACGGATGTCGACCTGTCAATAAGCTGAAAATACAGCGGCTGAGATTGCTGGGACACGTGGAGCGTATGGACACCGATGCACAGCAGAAGAATTATATTTTATAAGATGTGATAATAACAAATCACCTAAGCCTAAGTATTTAGTTCCATTCTAAAATTACGTATTTTAACCCGGCAAAATCATCGGTGCGATCTTATAGCATTGCCATGACGGTCAACGACAAGCAATTTCTTGAAGCGTAAACTCTTGTGGAGTTGACTCTCAAAGTCGTTATAACGAATACTAGCTTATTCAGCCAGATTTCGGCAAAAAAGTCATCGAGGTCATTGGACCACCCAAATCGTGCTACCAAGCAAAGCCACAGCTGATATTCAAAGGATGTTATATTCCATACATATTGCCATAACGCTTTTTTTAAATACAAAAAACAAATGAGTGCATATCTCACATACATTTAAGAATTGGGCGGATGTTTTGAAAAATCCTTTTGGTTTGACTACTAATATTTTGATTGCTTCCACTATTTACATAGAAATAAAAGGCAAATTCCGAAATATTGTTCAAAGCTTATTTTTAACATCTTGTACCAATCAATAAATAAAAAAGAAATTCAAGGGCGTTTGCAAAAATCGTACTCACTGTTTTTGACCGCCTGCAGCTGAACTCTCCATCCCGTGAAGATGTGTTCCAATTTGTGACGGCTGATTAACAAAGGTTCTTGCTGTCAAAGGGGCAGGTGTAATAAGATTTGGCGAGGCAATAGAAGCCATGTGCAGAATTGAACTCTCACGTGGTAAATTACTTCTTTGAGCACCTCCCACTCCACATCCGCCATCATTTGTCAAAAAAGCTTGATCTTTTGCTCCAGATAGTACATGCATTTGAGCATAGTTTACTGGTAACACCGGGGGTGGCTGAGCACAAGCTGGATTCGAATCCGATGAAATATCACTAAATTGGTTTACATCAAGTCTCGGATAGCTTCCAGCTTCCCGCTTACCATTAGTTTCTGAAGTTGATTGCTTCATGTAAGAAAATCTCTCGTTCGGTGATTTTGGTGTGACGGGTTTGACATGTAAATCATATGCATAAGTTGTGGGTGGTACAATCGGATAACTTCTCTCTACCAAAGGTGTCTCAGAGCCCTTTAAAATATTACAACATTCATAGAAAAGACGTTCATCTGGATTGAGTGTGAGTCTTGATGAAGTTTTCGTTGAGTAGCGTTCATAGTTTTGCTCTGGTGATGAAATTGGTTCGATCCCCGATTGATTAAGTATACTATTCGGAGGGATAAATGGTACTTTCGGTTGATGAGGCTTTTGGATTTTTTCCAATAACGGCTTTTCTTGAGTTTCTGTTGCTTTTAATGCAGAAGAAATATTATTCTCCTCCAATCTAATGCTTTGAATGGCATTAAAATATTGTTTAGGGCTTTCAGCAACTCCTGTTGTCAAGGACGGAGGTGTAGTTGTTGATTTAACAGCAGATATAACTTCTTTGGATTGTGTTTTTTGTGCCTCCGCCTTTTCTTCTTCCTGTTTTCTTGTAGCGTTCAAATACTCTTGCTCAGAGACTTTTGATACATGTGCAATTGTTAATTGATGTTTGTTCAAAGCTACCGCTTTGGCAAATTTCTTGTTGCACAAAAGGCAATCAAAGGTTTCCATTGAATCCAACATATTGACATTGGTTTTTTTGGGCTTCCGCGTCAGTAGAACACTTCTTCGCCGCCGCCTTCGTCTACCTCCCTTACTTCGGGTAGTATCTTGCGAGAATGTAGTATATACACTCATGTCATCATCCACATCCATATCTATAAGGTCCGTGTTTGTGGCGTCCATTGTGTCCATATTCGAACGATCCTCGTTGAAATTTGGTGCACTTCGGACACTCATCGAGGTTGATGGGCGTCCAAATGGATCATCTTGGTCGAGGAATGAACTTGCCAGCTCAAAGCCATCATTTGCAAGATTAAAATCTTTATCTTCAGCCGACATTATTTTGTCATTAACTCTTTTCGCAATTGCTGTTAGATAGTTGTCATCTTCATCATCATCGAATGCCAGAGAATTGCGACGACTGCCAGCACTAGAACGCTTACTAGGTGTAGAACGAGAATTCGCCCGGCTGGTATAAGTCGGTGGAGTGGCATCAGCAAATGATTTTCTCCTCGTTCGCAGAGTCGCCAAGCGGGATGTTGTTTCGGGTGGCACACTCACCTGATCACCTTCCTCAGTGTGAATATTTTTATTCAATCGAGGATCACGACTTGATAAATTCGATTTGCGATCAGCGCTCTGCTGTGGGTTCTCTTTGTTTGATGCAACGATATCCAACGATGCTCCCAATATACTTGGCCGCAATATAGACGATGAGGTTTTAACATTGCTAAGACTTCCAAATGGAGACACGTCTTTGCTAACCACTGTCGTTGCTGTTGAAATTGGTTGTGTTGATGTTGCTGAAAACAAGCCAATCATAGAATGCGAATCTTCTGGAATGCGAGATACTGATAATCCAGTCATGTTAGCGTTGCTATTATCTACAACATCTTTGCTAAGAGTAAACGATTCCAGCCCTGTCCGCAGTTGATTGATATTCTCGATTTCGATTTTTTTATCACGTTTTTTCATTTGCTTTTTCTTGCTCTTTTTGTCTTTGTGGCTTACGGGCAATATATCACTGGTTGGTGATTTATCATTAAGCGGGGATACTTGCTTCGTATTTTGTAGTTTTGAGCATCGATTTGACCAACTGTCTACTGAGTTTGATCGATAATTACCAAAATCAATTGGCAGTGGCCTTATTTTAAGGTCATCCTTGCATATCAACTTTGGTTGATTACTTGAAGTTGGAGGTTCGGTTTGATTCTTCAATTTCACTTCGATCTTTTGCACATCTCTAGGATCCTTAAATAGTTCTGAATCGTCCTTATCTTTTTCCTTTGTTAATTCAGCTTTCGGCTTAGATTCTGAATCCTCTTTTTGAATAGTAGAAGGCTTTTCTTTTTCCTTTTCCTTTTCCTTTTCCTTTTCTTTTTCTTTTTCCTTTTCTTTTTCCTTTTCTTTTTCTTTTTCTTTTTCTTTTTCTTTTTCCTTTTCTATTTCTTTTTCTTTTGCCGATTCCGCTTTCTGCTTCTTGGATTCTTTTACCGAATTAACTAATTTAGGTTCCAGTTCTGCACCCAAATCTTTTTTATTTTCAAGAACATTTTTTCGCTTAGTTGTGGGCATTAGACGCATACCAGTGAGCAACAAATCTTCACTTTTTTCATAAGCCAATTCCTCTAGCCGCTTCAAATCATCTATGCGAGATTTATCTGTTTCTTTGAAACTCTCCATTAATTGATCAGCAACAATTGAAGCGAGTTCGTTCTTTCTTCGCCTCCTAGGCTTCTTACTGGATTGCTGTTTTTTCGTTGTTGGCTCAATTTCTGGGTTATTTGTTTTGTTTGATACTGTCACCACTTCCTTTACCTCTACCAAGTCTATTTTTTCTACGATTTGTGAGATTACATTTAAAGTAGGTTCAGATTGCTTGGTATCGACGACTTCTTTGTTAATTTTTGACCGTTCTTCTGGCTCTTTTGAAGTATTTAAAGGTGTTTCTAGAGGAGTTCCTAATGGGTTTGATTCTTCGCGTTGTTGTTGTTTCTTTGTAGGAAGATCAGTTCCCTCGTTTTCTAGCTCGTCATCGCTCAAAAAACTTGCTGCTATCTCTTCTACTTCTTTAAGGGCTGAAGTTGGAGGAGCGGAGTTATTCGGGGTAGCCAGCTTCTTAACTTCACTTTTTTCTGTAACTTTGTTTCTTCTACTTCGTCGCGTTGGGAGAGATTTTTGGGACTCAGGCGATGATCCATTTTTACATTCATTTTTACCCAAAGACTCTATTGTTTTGTAATCCTGATTGCTTGTTAAGATGGAACTTGATGAAGGAGAACCCTTTTTTGGAGTTGTTACGTGGATAGATTTTTTGTTTGTCTTTGATTTCTTGATTTCTTTTGGGTCGACTTTAGATATTTTTTGTTCACTTTCTGGGGTGGCAACCTCTGGCTCTGGCTCTAGCAATGATGTAGCTTTAATGTTTGTTGAAGGTGTTTGATCGGAAGTCACCTCTTCAGACGGTAAAATAGTTTTTGTTTGTTGACTAATATTAGGTTGTTCTATAATGGTGATAGTTTGTTTCGACATATTTAAGATTGCTTCTGACGAACTACTTATTTTGGTCTCGAGTATTGTAGTTTTTTCTTTGAATGTTGTTTTGTTATTCGATTCTACAGGCAATGATAAAATTGGTTCTTTAATCAAATTCGTATTTTCATTCGGTAACGGATTTAAATTAGATTTTAATTTCTCAACCGCCACTGGCGTGGTTATTTTCCTTGAGACTTTTTTAGGTGGGGGAGCATCACCTGACAAATTTACTAAAGTTGGATTTATGTTAACAATAGGATCTTGTTTTTTACTATTTGTTGTTCTTTTTCTAGGGGTGCTTGTTGTCGGTTTGGCGGTAATCTCTTTGGGAAAAACAAGAGGTGGGCTTTGCAAAGAAATTTGTGGTACATTTGGTGGCAGAGATTCACACATAATTGGTATGATTTGGGTCTGTGGTAGAATTGGCAGTTGGTAAGGAACTGGAGGCATAAGGACAGCATTTGGTTTAACTGAAATCTGTGGAAAGTGAACAGGAAGTGGTGCTACTTTTGTGGCTATTTGTTTTGCCTTTGGTGATGTACGCTTAGGCTTCTTCGACAAATCTAATGGCACTTCTAGTTCAAATGGCAAATTATTGTAAGCGTTACCACAACGTAAAGAGTTCATATCGTACAAGAAGTCATTGGGCGCACCTGCTATTGTTTGACGACGTTTTGTGATCATTCCTCTTGGTGCGGGAACTTGCTGCTGCACCGGCATGAATTGGGGTATCGATAATTGTTGTGGTGGCTTCACACTTGGTACTCGAATGGTGTCTGCATTTATAACACATTGCTGCAAAAGTGGTTGTTTTGTTAATTTTTTAGGAACAATGTCATTCAATAAAACTGGAGCTGGTGTAACAATTTCAATTGTGACTGGGGGTGGAGGAACTCTGCTGACTGGAATTGGTTTGAAATTTGTATATGGTGGTAAGACGTCTTGTGGCTGCCTCAAATCAGTATTAAAAAGAGTATTGCCAAAAACTGTACTGGTAGATTGAAGTCCTGCCACAGTGGTTTTTCGATTCACTGGAAGTTCCTTTTTTCGAGGGGGTTCGCAAAGGGAATGCGCGAGGTTCGTAGGTGTGTCTTCAAATGGTGGTTTGAATGGGTGCAATGATGTTTCTTTCAGTAACGGGGGTTCTTTTAACAAATTCTTTTGCTGCAGTTCTTTAGCTAAATTCTTTAATGGAGATTCTTTTAATAATGACTCCATTAAGTAAGGTTCCTTCTTGTTTGGATCTTTGTTTTGTGGATTCTTCAATGGTGGCTTCATTAAATCAACCTCTTTTATTTTGGGATCTGCTACTGATGAAACCTCAGGCGATGTTTCTTTTAGTAATAGAGGCTTTTGTGAAGGAATTTTTGACACCTTTGGCAGTGTTTCCCTGAGCAAATCAGGCTTCTCTGGTAAAGACAACTTCGGCGGTGTTTCTTTTTGCATTGGTTTATCTGGTAAAGGTTGCTTCAATAACGTAATACTCAACTGTGGTTCTGTTTCTTTTAACGGTTCTTTTTGTAAATCAGACTGTTTTATTGAAGATCGCTTTGTCGTAGTCTGTTTAGTCGAACTTTCTTTTTGCAATGGTAATTCAGGGTCTTTGAGAGATGGTTTTTCTGACCCGAACACTTCAACGTGAACATCAGAAGATTGTTCACATTTTACAATTTTTCGCGTAGGTGCCTTTCGTTTTGTTGGTTTAATATCCTTAGCCTCAGGACTTGCGAGCACTATGTTAGCTTCTATATTATTTTGTGTTGCAACTTTGTCAGCACCTTGGGTTTCTTTGCATTCTAAAAACGGTTTACCCAATTTTTCTTGAATTTTTCCAGTTAG
Organism: Dasysyrphus albostriatus; assembly: GCA_946251815.1. Lineage (NCBI taxonomy): Eukaryota > Metazoa > Arthropoda > Insecta > Diptera > Syrphidae > Dasysyrphus > Dasysyrphus albostriatus. The sequence continues at coordinate 65,486,847 of OX276336.1, read as the reverse complement.
CATTGCAATGCAGTCGTTGATTTTTTTACTTCTTCGTTTTGTTGTTGGGCTAACTTGATTGTGCAAAAAACCTGGATTAAGTCTGTGCAAATCTTCTGTACTTGCAGAAAGATCGCTTTGTTGTTCATGGAGGTTTTCCGTTGAACCTTCAGATCGTAAGCTTAGACTTAAATCTTCATTTAAACTTGTATCTAGCAATTTTTTAGTTTCAAAATTAGTCTCAATAGTGATAATAGGTATCTGAACTTTGCCTTCACTGGAAAATGAATCCGGCTTTTCAAGCTTCTTATCGAGATTATTTTTTTCTTCAGTGGTGGCACTTAGTGTCACAGGTGTTTTGTCTTGACTGGAATTGTCTTGTATATTAACTACTTCGTGTTCCTTATCGAAAGTTAGTTTACGAACTGCTGATATTTTTGATGGCTTTTTCTCTTCTTCGGTGGGGGTTTCTTTATCATTCTTTGTTGTGGTGTTGCTATCGGATTTCTCGCCAAGAAGACGATTTTTTATCTTTTTGACAAAACGCTTTGTTGTCGCACCAATTTTTCTAACAATCCCACTTCTTCCCGTTTCAGTCTTTTTATTTGCCTTGTTATTTTGCGAATGGACATTTTTGTTGGCAATTCCGCGACTTTTGACTCGTGCTGATTTCCGTTTGGTTTCCAATATTTTTTTATTTCTTGAAATTTTGTCTTTTTCAGAAATCGAACGCAATTTATGATTGCGCAATATTTTCTTGGAGATAGCTGTTAAAGTTGTATTTGATGTCTTGCAATTGTTTGTAGAATTTTGTTGAAGTTTTCTGCCACTGGCGGTCGTTTTAAATTTTCTTGATCTGGGCTTTGTTGCATTTGGTATTATTTCTCGACACACACGCTTTGGAGGAAGGTTCTCAAGCATTTTTCTAATAGAATCAGCTGTAATAAAGTAAAAACAAAAACGACAATACATTAGTAAAAATTAGGAAATTTTATAATGCAAATTCTATATACGAAAGTGATAATTTGGTGATCAGGAAAGAGGAAATATTTATTAGATAAAACGAATTGAAGAATCTGACCCAAATTCAACCTTCAAAAACTAAAACCGTCAAAACCGTGAAATGCGACTAAAAAACAAATAGATATGTATTCATCTCATTTCTAAATAAAATGCACTTTTTAGTATGAATGTATGAAACCATTCAAAAGCTTTAGTTCTTCCTTAAAATTAGAAGAAAATCTTAGTATAAAAGTGTGAATACAAACAAAAACTGTAGTTTCTCATTAAAATTTGAAGAAAATCAAAATACGTCAAGATCCTATTTCCGTAATAAGGATTGTTGTGGCAAAAATATGAATAGCAGTATAACTGCCAGTAGCGAAAAAAAATTGTTAAAAAAGAAAATTTTTGTATGGGAAAAGTCGAAGAACGCCTTCATGAATGGAATGAATGTTTTTAATGCATTGTTTCAGTGGTCTGAAACCATCTTCGCATTTGTCTTTCTAATGAAACCAGTTTCGGGCACATGGTTTCAAAGGCTATGTGTTAAATTTATTAAGAAGATTGCGTTAGAGATTACCACCCGTATTAATAAACGCTAGTCAAACATGAATTTTCAGTAAACTGCGTGTGAATCTTATCAATTCGTACATATGTATATCAAAATTTAAGTTAATTAACTAATTCACCAAAGCATGGGTGTATTAAAGAATAATTAGAGATGAAAAGTTCACATTTTGTGGAAAATGTACAGATAAGCAGTTCAACCTTTAGGTGGCAATACAGTTCTTGATGTTTTTATTTTTAGATTTTCTTTAAAATTTGGTATTAATTGGTGAGAAATTTTATTTTAATAAATTTTCGACTAAAAAGACGCCTAACCTTTTTTTTTGTTTTTTTTTTTAGTAACTTTTTAAAGGGTAAATATCTCGCAAAACATTCTTTCTTACCGAACAGGTTTGCGCAAGAATAAACGCAACTCTTTACCTAGAACTAAAAATTTAAGTTGCCCAAAATCGGTATAATATATTAATTGATCGGAAAACTCCGACGTTGCGAAGCTACACTTTTAACCGGATAAATATTCAGCCCTATCAAGAATTCCATCATAATCGTAAAGTTGTTACGAAAAAAACTATCACAGAAAGCATCGTAGTGAAAAATCTCGTATATATTGCCATTACGAACGGATTTGGTGATATCTTTTTTTGAAGCTCGTAAAAGTTTTCGATTACGATGGAATTCATGATAGGGCTTAAAGAGTAAACTAGGAATTGAATTAAATGTCTGTATAAGTGACAATTGGGAGGATTTAATGTATTTATGAAAAGAAACGTAATGAAATATTTGAAATATGATTAATTTTTAATTTCCAAAATAAATTGATCTCACCATCACTAGCCCTTGGACGAGGTGTTGATGGCGACATATATTTCTTCTTCGGAGTTTCATCTGATTCGTTTTCATCTTTGGATAACTTTACTTTGCGCCTATGTAAGTGTAAAGTCGATATATTTTGCCTTTTAAATTGCCGTCGCTTGCGACTTCCGTAATAACGGTACTTCTTCTTTTTAGCCAAAATCCACGCATAGTCACCAGAACAATCTAACATATGCCGATAAAGTTCCAACATTCCATGACAATTTCTATTGCACTTTGTACAATCCATCGAAGTACTGCACCCTGCCGGGGAACTGTTGTTGTCGTTCTTTGTTAAAAGTGGAGATAATGGTTCTGCGAACGATGATACGTTCTCAATGGCAGTTTTCGTGTCGGTATCACAATCATCACTTAGTTTACTACTGCTAAGAGTTGTGAAACTAGCTGTCACCGAATGAAGACTGTCCAAAGACTCTTCTTCATTGCCAGAATTACTGGATGATTTTGACACGCTATAATCAGTCTTTTTATTTACAAGTATCCGTTGCGCGTATTCCTTATGGCGACTGAGTGCTTTCAATGGGATGAAGAAATGCTTGAAGAGATTCCCTTCTATTAGTTCTCTGCCGACAATTTCATAATGAGTTGAATAAACATGCGGATGTCGGAACATTTTGTGCTCTTCTAGCGCTTTGCGTTTGTCAAATCTGGCACCACAACCAAAGCAGACATAACAGCGGGGCCTGGCCCACTCTCCACTTAGCACCACTGAGTGACGTAAAGATTCGCCAAGCGAACGACTAGGAATTAAATTTAAATTCGCTGGTATAATGCGATCAATGGCCTGGCTAGTACTTGGACCTTCATTCGCCGTTGGACTCATAGACGACGAAACTTCACCCGCCAGATAACGAAATCCTTCATCAGTTATTTCGAGCTTAATGATAGTCTGTTCGTTTTGCTCTAAAATAATTTGTGGCAATCGACGACTGTCTAAAATAGTGTTCAACTGATCGACTTGTCTTTGCTTTTCCTCTCGACTATTGTCAGTATACTCAACAAGACATTGGCTGCTCGTCGCCTCAGATTGCTTCCTTACCACTTCGTGCTTTTGACGCATTGTCAGCTGCGTCCACATATCCAATTTGGATAAATCCCTCAAACCAAGCATGGGCTGCTTAATTTTCTTTACTATCTTTCCACCTTCATTGACATACTTGTATTTTTTTACACTATCCCATTTCCATTTCCATGAGTGTCTTGTTATGGGCCGTTTGATTTTAGCTGTACCAAAATCGCAGCCATACTGTTCGGCTGTGAGTAAGGTGGGGAAAGCTGTTAAAGCGGCCAAGCTCGTCGCCGTGTGAACTTCGCTCTCGAGAACCTGGGGGCTTTTAACTACTGTACTACAAATGGCAGGCAATAGAGGAGGTGGACTTTGGGGGCGATTTGAATCCGTGTCGCTGCCAATCTTTCCATCTAAGTGGCAGCTCAGATTTGTTCTTACGTTATTAAAAACCTTTTCATAAAAATCCTCATCGAAGGTGCACGATAAAGGTTCGATGCGAGTATTAGTTGGAGTACGAAATACAGTTTCAACGGGTTCATTAGAGGTGTTAAACCTTCCAAGTTTACTCCTGGTCTTCACAGCAGTCAGACTGGTGTCTGGCTTGACGCTGTCTACATTGGTTTGACGACGACTGCGAATACCTTTACGTCCACGCGGTAACCTATTCTGTGTGAGTCCAAGGCGCGATAAGATCGGTTCATCATTGGAGAACATAGATCCATTTCGATTTATGGTAGACGACGATGAAGCTGCTACTTGAGTCGTTGTTGGCAAAGGAACTTCTGTTCCAACCTGCTTCATTTGACGACGTGTCTTCGTGGGTGTTGATTTGCCGATTTCATTTGGAGAACGTTCTTCCTCGGTTGTCCCCAATTGAGGTTTAATATCCTCAACAACAGGATTGGAGCTTTTTTCCGAAGATGAGTGGGTGCGTTGCACATGGTCGCTTAGTTTTGCGGCTGTCTGAAACCTAATTGCACATACCTTGCAGCCAAAGTACTTATCCGAATGGAAGTCTACTAAATGGAAAAAGAGAGCGCTGAGATCATTTTCTAAAGCAACCGCTTGTAGTTTGGGTGATTTGGAACAGTATGAGCAACCACTGAAATATAAACTCGTGGTCGATGACATGGGCGTTGATGGTGCTGATGAAGATGAACATGCTGGTGATGTGCCTATAAGGTCTTTTGAGTCTTGAGAGGATGGTGTGACAGGATTTCTTGAGCTTGATCTTCGTTCTTTGGATATCGTGTGGAAACGTTCGATGTGTCTTGCTCGGACTTTTACTGTCGACATGCGTTTATCACAATAGAGGCAAAGGGTTTTGCTTTGACTTGAATTTTTATCGACATTTGACTTGTCTTCGGACGACGTATCTTCTTCTACGTTTGGTAGGCATTTTGATTTATCGGTTTTTATTTTTTCGAGTATTCCAGAAAGTTTGTTCAAGGGTAGGCTGCATATTAACGAGAGTGGCAGTTGTTTTGACAGCTTACGTTGTTGTGCGTTTTTCGAGTCCTGATCAACAGTTTGTTTTGGCGGACATTCGACAGGATTGGTAGCTTTACCTTTCTTGGTGTTAATTTTTTTCTTCTTAGCTTTGGCATTATTGTTGTTGCTGGTGGTACTAGTATGGCTTTCCAAACTGCTGCTTCGTAGACCTGCTCGGACAGGCGAAAGACGTTTTGATTTAGAACCACTACTAGTTTCAGCAGCCTTGGAACTGGGATTATTCTTGGTTTTTATTAATCGCGATCTTTCTAGTCGAACAACAGTTTGTGAAATGGAATGATCGGCTAATGGCAGTGTTGTGCTCTTCGTTGACGCTTTTTTTCCGGATTTCTTTACTTGTTTAGCTTTTGGAGCGGATTCTTCGATTTTATTGTTGGAAATATCATCGTCAGCGGTTTTAGCATTTTCTGCTATGCATGAGTTGAAATCGTCTTTTTTGTTTTTCTCTGTACTGGATTCTAACCCTCCGCGGTGAACCATTTTAATCTGAAAAAAAACAACAATATAAAAGCAAGAATGGAAAAAGATTTTACTTAAGATAATTTATATCTATCTTATTAAATTAAGTAATTAATTCTTAATTGGCATTGAAAAATGAGTACATATTTTAGGAAAAACAAAAAGAGGAGGAAGAAGCTTAATAAGGTGGGAAAAGGAGGATTAAAAAGCGAGTTTCCAGATTTTGTGTCTGAGATAGAACCATTGCAATTCATTTAAAAAAAACATGAAATGATGCTCTGATGCAAATAGAAATTCTTGATTGAATACAAAATAAATTTAAAGAATCTGTTGTAAGTTGGCAAAGATGGAGCCAGTTAAATGAAACGGGACCCAAAATCATAAAAACTATTATAACTCCAATATCACTCGATTTTGTAGGTTTTCATAAAATTACAGTTATATGAGCGATTGACCAAAACAGAAATTTTCAGATTTTGACGCTAACTTACATATGTACAATTGCACGTGCAGTGACAAATGAAGTATTAGAATAAAAATCAATTCATTCTTTTATAAAAATTTACCCTTATGATATTAACAACAAAATTTAAAAAAAAAACCCACGCAATATACTTTTTTCTCCCAAAAATATCTCCGCTCCACGGAACTAAATTTTTTTTTAATTTTCATTATAGTTAAGTAATAAAAACCAGGCCTCATCACTCACCAATTCAAATAACCATTGCATAATTTTCGAATTTTAACGACTTTTCTTTTAGTCGGAAGAATTGTGTTACAAGGGAGTTGGTTTAAATTTATTTACCCCTAAATAAATACGATGTTTAAATTAGCTGTAGTACCTCGTGGTATGATGGTTAGTGCGTAGGACTGTCATGCCGAGGGTCTGGGTTCGATTCCCAGCCGCTGCCACCTACAAAAAAAAAAAACAGAAATGTTTTTCCCGAGGTACTGCCTCTTGCGAGGAACTGACAAATCCTCCAAGAGTATACTTGTCATGAATAAGTGCTTCTCATCTAGCCGTTCGGAATCGGCAAAAATTGTAGGTCCCCTCCATTCCTGCCAACAATACGCACACAGGAATGGTTGAGAGTTGTAAGTCACTAGGCCCTGGTTCTCCATGAGCTGTTGCGCCACCAAATTTATTTTTATAAATTAGCTAAAACGACTCTTTTGGTATTTATTCAATTTTGTTAAAAAAAAAGTGGGATAGACGTTTTTGAGAAAAAAAATTATAATGTAAAATTTCAACAAAAAAAAAGTATAGCAGGTTATTTTTGTTCTAAAAACAATATTAAAAAAAACTTGCTGGGGGAATAACCAAAACACACTACATATACAACAAGTTAAAGAAAATCGATTTAACCGTTAAGGCTGTAGCTCAACGGACAGACAGACAGAATTTTAATTGCAATAACAACAAACCTAGACAAAGTAGGGAAAATCTAGATAGAAAAAATTTGTCAAACTTATGAGGCCCTTGCTAGTAAAAACTTGTTGGAAATAACATGTTATCCCATCAAAAAAACCCCATATATGAGTGATTCCACAAAGGATGGAAAGTTCTGTTATTTTAAAATGAACTTTCAATTATTGACATTAGATAATATGTATATCTTTTTTTGATATAAAATGCATTTTTAGTACCATTAAATTTCACTACATTTCTAATCAGTCCCCTGATAGATTGAAACAGTAAAAACTTTCCTAAACTTTGGAAACCGTCTAAGTTTAAGATCTAGCAGTGTGAAGCATTAAGTGGTAAAAATAAAATCATATCCGTATCTTACGTCCATTTGCTATGTCATTTGTTAAGACGGCATTTGTGCGAGAGGTCATGGACAGTTTCTCAGTCCACTGATGAGTATTTGAAGGATATATTTCTATGTAAACAGGCATATGTCTTACCATTTTAGGTTAAGTAACAGTAAAACCTTAATTATATAAATAGTTTTTGCTTTCGTACACTGCGTTACTATGTTTTTCAGTCAGTCAGTCAGTCAGTCAGTTACTCAGTCCCCGTCCTCAGTCCCCTGACCTTTAGTTATCGATTTTATCTCTTGAGGCCTCAGAAAAGTTCATTAAATGCTATTTTTCGTTTAAAAAACTTGTCAAATAAAAACCATAACTCAGTCGCACGAACTTGCTCTAATTTTCACTTTTTTCGGAGATGGTCTTTTTGATAGCTGTCACTTGCGTCGTGCGCATGGGGCTTGGCCTCCAAGATCGTGCGATTTAACACTGCTAGACTATTGTTTGTGGGGTTATGTGAAATCGCTTGTCTACGCAGATAGACGATTGGCACCTTGTAAGAGAATATTCGGGGCGTTATTGATGACATACGGCCCCAATTGCTCCAAAAGCAGTCAAAAATTGGGCCTCTTGGCTGGAATTTATTCGAGCTAGCTGGGGCGGCCACTTGCCCGAAATCATTCTTAAAACATAATGACAAACCCTTATCTTTATAATAAAGCCAAATTCTTGGACATAACATTAAATTGTATGCGTTTTATTTCTTCTTGAAAATCACATGTCTAAAAAAACACCCGATACATATGTAGGTACATATAGTTTTTCATATTCAACATTGCACAACTTGAGTTTGGGCCATTTTAATTAAACAAAATGAATACAAAATTATGTTTTACTTTAAGGTACCTACACTTTTGCTCGCTGAAATTATGGTGTATTTTTTTTCTTATGTATTTTTCTTGTAATGAATTACTTTTTTTTTCTGTTTTTGTCTCTTATCATATTCTGTTCATGATAAATAAATTAAAACTAAAATATTGACTCCTATTTTTATTTGCATTTGGTATACTTTTTGATTTTACCTAAAATAGTAATAGAGTACCTTCACTTATGCTCGTCACTGTATAGTTTTTCATATTCAACATTGCACAACTGTTTCGCGGAATAGCGCAGTAGTTAGCGTATTGGACAGGTAATCAGAAGATTGCAGAATCAAATCCCAGTAAAGGCAACTTTTTATTTTTGTTTGTCTCTCGAGGAAAAGATTACTAAACGGACGAGACCCCAGAGAAATCGATAGTTACCCTCCTTAGACCAATGTTAGGATCAATGAAAAACTTTCTCTGTCCAGCGAAAATTGTCAGTACAGGGAAGATAGAACGTTTGCGTCTCAATCTTGTTACTTAGGCATGCATACATTTCAAGTTACAGCTGTCACAGGGCTTTCGTATTTTGAAACAAAAATTTGCTGCAAATGGGAAACAAATGTGCATATGATTACCATCGTCTGATTTAAAACATATAAACAAAAAAATCGTCGATCATCTCTCACCACACCTTTTCTTATGTAAGTATATGATCTCATAATGCTCTGTTGATGTTCTTGCAAATAACTTTTTTCTTCTAAAAGGCCAAATTTCAATAAATTTTAACTGCATTTTTACAGTTCATTCATAATACAAAAATATAAAAATAGGACAATCAAATCGACAACACTTTTGGCTCTCACCTTTATTAAATTTTGTTCTCAAAAGCTTCAAAACCGAAAGTTCTTTGATAATAACCACTTAAAAAGCTCTATTGTATTCAGCATGGAAAAATGGCAAGTTTTTGTCAAATTAGGTCAAGGCCCTGAAAAACCTAGGGGCAATCTACACTAGAAAAGCTTATCAAATACTAGTGAGGCCCTCGTTAGAAAAAAACTTTTTGGATGAGTATTTTTATACCATCACAAATACCAAAAAAATTACAAAAACAAAAAAAATATTTTATGTCTATCATATATCTAATAGTAAGAAAAATTAAAGTCGGTGCATAATTTTTCATTTTCAATTTTACACAACTGTATTGAGAAATAGCTCAGTAGCTAGCGTGTTGGACTAATAATCAGAAGATCGCAAGATCGAATTTCAGTCGGCACTTTATTTTTTTTGTCTCTAGGCAAAAGGTTACCTAACGGGCAAGGCCCTATAGGGAATCAATAGTTACCCTTGCTAGCATCAAATGTTAAACTTTCTAGGGCCTGGCACAGGCAACTCTGTTGGAATGTCATTTTTTTTGAAGCTAAAGCTAATATACGAGTAGTAGAATCAGAATGCATTTGGCATGGAGAGTGAATGGTCGTATGAAATGTTTCAAAGAATTACAACAACGATTCCCCAGTTTGTTCATCAGTGGGTAAGTATCTTTTTCAGTGGCAGATTTCTTATTTTAATGTTATGATAGTATACACATAGGCACCACTGTTTTGAAAAAAGCTCTCCCATAAGACCTGAACTGACAATTTTTGTTGGACAGAGTAAAATGTCCCGTTAAAAACTAGATTGTTTTTTCAGGTGGGAAGTTGGATCAAAATCTCGAGTTCAATCTTGCAAGTAAAAATGGGGTATTGGGAAAAAAAATTAAGGGCAGCTATTTCCAAACTTATATATGATACATACATGATAACGGGTGATTTTTTAGCTGGTTTGGTTTTGGCAACACTGGTTTTGACAGCTGACGTGTGTTTAGTACCTTGTGTCACTGTCAAACAGCTTCAGTTTGGTTTGCAATAAGCATAATTGCCGCATTTGGAGTGAAGATCAGCCAGAAGCATTGCAACAGCTACCAATGCATCCCGAAAAAGCCACTGTTTGGTGCGGTTTATGGGCCGGCGGCATTATTGGGCCATATTTCTTCAAAGATGATGCGAATCGCAGCGTTACTGTCAATGGTGAACGCTACCGAGCGATGATAACAAACTTTTTTTGCCCGAAATGGAAGTTCTTGACTTGCATGATATGTGGTTTCAACAAGACGGTGCCACATGCCACACAGCACGCGAAACAATGGCGCAATTGCGAGGCGAGTTTGGTGAACAGTTAATTTCACGTTTCGGGCCGGTCAATTGGCCGCCTAGATCGTGCGATTTGACACCATTAGATTATTTTTTGTGGGGTATGTCAAGGCTAATGTCTATAGGGACAAGCCCGCTTCGATTGACGCACTGGAAGCCAACATCCATGCATTCATTCGTGAGATACCGGCCGATATGTGTGAAAGAGTATGCCAAAATTGGACTCAGCGGATGGGCTACCTGAGACGCAGCCGCGGTCAACATTTGCATGAAATTATCTTAAAACATTAAATTGCAAGGTTCAAACTATCGATTCAAATAAATATTTCATTCATTTTTTCGAATTTTGTGTGTGTTTTTTTTTTTTTAAAGTTCTAAACCTCTTAAAAAATCACCCTATACATGATAGAAATTTCGACTATTTTCAATTTTCTTCTATGCGGCCTAATTTGAAGAAAAATTCGCTTTCGGTTTTTATGAGTTTTGTACCGAATCTTAGATATTGTCAAAAAAGAACTCACGTAATTTGTCCAACATTTCATTTATTTGTATCAATTACATATTACCCAAAGTTACAAAAAATCAAAATTTTAGTTTTACAGGTGTTTTCCCATTTAGAAATTCCTTTGTCTTAATGGGGTTAGCGGTAAAATAATGAGCTAAAATTTTTAAGCATTTCTTTTATTTGGAAGAAATCCACCATCTTATATCAAACAAGGAGCACCTTAATAGTAATAAAAGTATCTACATACAAAAATAAATATAACACATCGCCATTTTGTACTTTTCGTAACAAATGTATGGGTAAAAAATAAGTTAAATCTATTGTGGGTTTTTCGTTGTTTTTTTTTAAATAATTTTTTTTAGTTAATTATTGATCTAGACCCGTCCTCCAGTTTTTATATAACGTTTACGTTTTTATTTTTGTTTTTTCATTTGCATTTGTTCTAATTTTTTTTAATTTGTGCAACTTTCAATGAATATTTTTTCGCTTCGTTTTCGTAAGTATTTCGTTTTGTCTTCTTAGAGACCAAACCCAAATTTCGTTTCGCATCAGTAGCGTACTAGGTTTTTTTTTATCTTAAATTCTTAAAGAAGTTGTTTTAGCTATTTCAAATATCGTATTTCATGCATTCAAATTCATTCATTCATAATTTCCATATACTTACATATAATTTGAACTTAAATTTTAACTGAAAAATTATGGTACTATTAGTCCAGTCAAAGCGTCACGTAGTGGTCTGTTTGTGGAATTTCGGCGACAAAAAACATTTCCCATGCCAATTCTTGGTACAAATTAGTGAAATAACGTTATGATTTGAGAATGCTGAATTCAGTGGTATTGCCTATTTTTGTCTACTTCGAACAGGGGCTTCACAGTTTGGGTAAGAACATGGTTCCAAATTTTAAAATTTTAAATAAGGTATTGTCGAAGTCAAGAACTCAGTCAAGTTTATGTTAAAAATGCCGTAAAATATGTGCCTGAATGTGTACTTTCATATAAAAATATATAATATAAATATATATATATTTTTATATATATATATGAAATTTGGTTATAAAATTATTTTTAGATCTAGTCAGAACGAATCTGAAAAAAATGATAAGTTTTACGACTGGAAGCAGGTAATCAAATTCTAGGTCAACTCACCAAAAACTCGAAAAAATAATCTAAGGTAATAATTTTAATAATGTTGAAATTTTGTCAGGTTACATTTTTTAAATCTGATATCAGGCTAAGAATTCTGATAGTTAACAGTTGGGAAAACCATTAAACTACCTTTTTTTATGAAGCAATTTAAATATTTTTAAAAAATGCAAAGTTATTTTAACGGTTTTTCTGAATGACAACTATCAGAATTCTTAGCCTCATATTAGATTTAAATAATAAAACCAGACAAATGTCAACATTATTGGAATTATAAGTTTAGATTATTTTTGAGTTTTTGAGTAGTTGACCTTAAATTTGATTCGCTTTAAAATCAGGCATGCCTCTGTCAAACGACACACAGTGGTCCGTTTGTTGAATTTTGAAGACAAAAATTATATCGCATGCCACACACATGGCAAAATGACCTTTTTACGAAGATAAAATTATTTACGTCCATATACAGATAAAATAATGTTTTTTTCTTATGTAAGCTCTAAGTATTTCTACACTTTTGAGTCTGTTTAAGTCTTTCCATGTAGGAATGAATACATAAAGGCCTTTCGTAAAACAAATCAACAACAAATCACTAACGTATGTATAAGTAAAATCAAATATAATTTTTATAAAACAAAATATTTGATTACAAATAAATAAATGTGTAACTGTTCAATATAAAAATAATGTGAAATGCACGACTGGGTCGCAAGTACTTTGCTCTTATGTTCAAGGCGCTGAGGGTTTAAGAAAATTATATGTAAAGACATGAAAATTATGAGAGAAAAATGTTCAAAAGCATGAAATAATGTATTTAAATTTGCTAAAAAATCTTCTTTGAAAGTTTGAGATGGAAAAAAAGATAGAAACTTTTTTAAAAATTCAACTTTTTTTTTTGATATGCAATATTATTAAATCTTATTTGAAAAAAATGTATCTAAATCCGTTTAGCCGATACTGAGAAAATTAAAAAAAAAACACGTTCTATGACACTATGACTATGACTATTAAGCGTTGCTAAATGCAAAATTGTATAATTTTTTGCAGTAGATCGAGTTAATTTTAGTACATATATGAAAACAGTTTAATCAAAATCGATGACCCTTACGATTTCGATTAAACGGTTTCCATATATGTACATATGTACTAATTTGAGAAAAAAAAATATTTTCCTTGCCGTTTTTTTAAGTTTGAATGGAAGATACCATTTTTTTTTCATGTGTAGAAAAATTTCTAAAAATATTTTAGTGAGTACTAAAAACTCTTGAAAAATCAATCATATCGTTTTCGAAATATTTATTTTGCAAAAAAAAAATTGAAATTTTTTTAAAAAACCAAAAAATATTTTATTATAATTTAAGTACATAGGTACACAAAAATATTTATAGTTTTTGGAAACCTCTGTATAAAAAAATTATTGAAATCAGTCATACCGTTTTGAAGAAAATCGAAAAATAAAGAAAATGTTCTTTGGGAGGTAGGTACCATTAATAACTTTTTTTTTTAATGGTTTTCCACCCAAAGCAAGCCGTTACTAAGGGTAATTTATTGATTTTTTTTTAAGAAAAGTCGCGCCGTTTTTGAGAAAAATACGATCATGTGAAATTGCTAAAAAAAAATTGTATGGCAGATACCGTTATTGTTGGTTCTAAAAAAAGTTTAATAACCTGTGGGCATAATCACCACCAAACCACTATGTACCAAGATTGAAGAAAAACGATCGGCCGTTTAGGCTGTAGACGTACAGACAGGCAGACAGAATGGTGCCACACACTTTTGCGATGTTTTCTATCATCGTAATGCCCTGTTTGATTTTTATCTCAATTTTTATTACGAATCCAAAACTTGCCAAATGGGTGATACTCTGCCAACTGTGTTTTTTTTTTAATTGGTAAAATTAAAACTTATTGAAAACAATTATTGTTTTGTTTTTGTGGCCTTATTTAGTCAGGGCATCAAATCTTTAAAAGCATTTTGCTACAACTTTTAAAGAGCAAAAAATATGGTGAAATTATACTAAAACTGGAATAGACGATAATGAAACTCTTTTACTCTTTTTTATTTGTATTTTGTTCTTTCCCTTTTTGACCATATTTCTGTTGATATTCTTGACAACGTGTTATTTTTTGACTTCTTGACATTTTTACTTCCCTTATTTTCTTGAAAAATTCATAACTTTTTCCTTTTAGTAGTCTATTCTCCTGAATGGCAACCCCTTTCATTGTTGTGGGTTATTACTCAGTTTTTATTGCGCGGAATAATTTTTGTTTGGTCCGTGCATGGTAATGCTAGTTTTCATATAAGAAAATTGGTACAAAATAAATATTATTGCAAGAAATAATTTTATTAAAATTTACGATGCCACGGTACTGACATTTAGTCAGTTTATGTGACCTTACTTCGCAATGCTAATGAGAAAAATAATTTGCAAGAACATTTCAACATATGCCGTTAAAAGAAATACGAAATTCTGATTATCAACCAAAAACATGTTATAACATGCTTAAAATATACTACCACGGCACTGACAAATACATTTGTGACACACTTTCTTCGAATGAAAACATATCACTCTAAAAGTACAGCAACGGTAAAAAAAATAAAACGAGTTTTGTAAACTATGCTGCTTTTAGAAAATCACCATTCGAATGTTTTGAAACTAAAAGAAAGTGGCGGTTTACAAGGAAATATTTTGAATTCTAAAATTAAAGTAAATCCCGGGACAGAATTCATTCATTGTTATTTTTTTCAGCAATAAGTAACGGGTGATTTTTTAGCTTGTTTGGTTTTGGCAACACTGGTTTTGACAGCTGACGTGTGTTTAGTACCTTGTGTCACTGTCAAACAGCTTCAGTTTGGTTTGCAATTTAACCATGGATCGTCTAACAAATGAACAACGCTTGCAAATTATTGAATTTTACTATCAAAATTCGTGCTCGGTTCGAAATGTTCATCGCGCGCTGCTTCCATTTTATGGTCGGCATTCTCGACCTTCTGAGCAGTCTATTCGGAAGATTGTGACCAAATTTCGCACCAAATTTACTTTGTTGGACTTTAAACCACCAACACGTTTACGTACTGTGCGTAGTGAAGAAAATATTGCGGCCGTATCAGCTAGTGTGACAAAGACCGCGAAATGTCGATTCGGCGCCGTTCCCAGCAGTTAGGCCTTTGTTACAGCACTACGTGGAAAATTTTGCGGAAGGATTTGGGCGTAAAGCCTTTTAAGATACAGCTGGTGCAAGAACTAAAGCCAGCCGACCTACCACAACGCCGAATTTTTGGTGAATGGGCTCTTGGAAAGCTGGCCGAGGATCCGCTTTTTTATCGAAAAATTGTGTTCAGCGATGAGGCTCATTTTTGGTTGAATGGGTACGTAAATAAGCATAATTGCCGCATTTGGAGCGAAGATCAGCCAGAAGCATTGCAACAGCTACCAATGCATCCCGAAAAAGCCACTGTTTGGTGCGGTTTATGGGCCGGCGGCATTATTGGGCCATATTTCTTCAAAGATGATGCGAATCGCAGCGTTACTGTCAATGGTGAACGCTACCGAGCGATGATAACAAACTTTTTTTTTGCCCGAAATGGAAGTTCTTGACTTGCATGATATGTGGTTTCAACAAGACGGTGCCACATGCCACACAGCACGCGAAACAATGGCGCAATTGCGAGGCGAGTTTGGTGAACAGTTAATTTCACGTTTCGGGCCGGTCAATTGGCCGCCTAGATCGTGCGATTTGACACCATTAGATTATTTTTTGTGGGGGTATGTCAAGGCTAATGTCTATAGGGACAAGCCCGCTTCGATTGACGCACTGGAAGCCAACATCCATGCATTCATTCGTGAGATACCGGCCGATATGTGTGAAAGAGTATGCCAAAATTGGACTCAGCGGATGGGCTACCTGAGACGCAGCCGCGGTCAACATTTGCATGAAATTATCTTTAAACATTAAATTGCAAGGTTCAAACTATCGATTCAAATAAATATTTCATTCATTTTTTCGAATTTTTTGTGTTTTTTTTTTTTAAAGTTCTAAACCTCTTAAAAAATCACCCGTTATTTTGACTTGATTTTTGCAAAAAAAAATTAAGCAGGTATTGCACTCAATGATGTATTTATTAGAAAATAGCTATTTTAATTGGAAAGAAAAGGAACGGACATTTTACATTTAATAACAAAAAAAGCACTGGACGCAAAGAATAACAGTTGGCACGGAATCACCCATGTCTACCTATGCATAGTTAATATAAATATTACCAATGGGTATCAAATTTGTTTTATTTTTATTTTTGCTTTAAGTTCACCTTCATTCGAAACTTCAAAATTTGTTTTGTTGGGATAGTTTACTTTTTGCAAGTGTTTAAACTCAAAGGCGAAGTTCTCCAATAGCATGTTCAGAGAAAACCCTAGCATATAACCATTTGAAAAAAGATATTTTTCCCTAAAAATTAGTACGTATATAAATATTTATTTGTTAGTCAGCGTTTCGATACAAAATTAATAAAAACTGCAATCAACTGTACTTATTTATTTTCGACCTACTCGCTAAGGTTATTTTGTTCATATTCGGTAAAACTTTTAACAAGTTAGTGGAAATTATAATGTTTATTTAATTCATCTTATGTTGATCTTATTAACTGAAAAAAAAGCAAAAGAAAATAGGTAATTTTCATTTTATCTAGCTTATAATTACTCATCATTCATAACGACAACAACAAGTTCGAGCGATTTATATGACCCTTTTATTTCTTGTCACATTTATAATTTTTACGTATGTAGGTATTCATTCAACAAGCCATTAGCCAACAGGCTAAAAGCAGTAAGCAGATAATAGGTGTTTTTTTTCCTTGCCAAAATGAGCTTTGATGAAAAGAACGACGTTTGGGCTAAGCAATTTACAAGTTAAATGCAACAACAACTAAGCCCCTTCAGACTTAGCTAAGCCCAGAGAATTTTCGGGGCTTAGCCTTAGCCCATATAAAAACTGTGTTTACCGGCACGATATTCATACTTGTTATCGATAGTTTGTATAACTTAATTTAAGAATGAAGTGCTAGCTTAAAAAAACCTATTCAGTGATGTGTTTGGTGTTGCCGTTGTTTTTAATATTTTTTTTTAAGTTTATGTAAGTTTCTTAAAAGAAAATTTCCCTTCCTGCCAAAAGAGAGGAACATAGAAACCCCTTCTCATATGGTTTTTTTTTTGTTTCAAAGCAGCTAACACGTTTTACCATTTTAGTGTATCTCAGTCTTATAGCTTAAAATATCTTGTGTAAACGACATCATAGCACATTTTCATGAATTTTCAAATAATGTGCTCGTGACCACAAAAACAAATAATTTTATGAATAAGAAAATCCCAAAGTTTTTTGACCAGTACAATTAATTGCAAAAATATATTCCACATACGCCACAGTGAACCGCTTTACATTCGAAAAAAATCTTCACAGAGTATACCTACATCTAAATCTTTAATAAAATACTTGAACTTTTTGTGTTCTATTTTTTAAATCATTCTGTATTCTTGTTTTAAATTTGCTCTTCTCCAGATTCAAATCTGGAAAGTTTTTTTTTTAAGTATGAACGCAATAATTTTGTCTATTCCCTGAACGTTTCGCCCTCTCTGTCTATAAGGAGTTTTAGATTTTTGAAATTCTGTTGGTTTTTTCACATTGTTATTAGGTATTTCGTTTAAAGCTTGAAACATTTCTTATGGTAAAATGGTGTTGATATTTTTTTTAGATTACATTGAAATCTATAAGCTAAGCCTAAAATATTTTATGGCAACTTCTTTATTTAAGAGTTAAAAGCAAAAATCTGAATTTTTGGGTTTTTGACAAAATATAGAGGTTAACATAATGCACAAGCTGTGCATACAAATCTTTGTGATAACACCAACCGTTTCTGAGTTATACGCAAAAAAGTGATATTTTCGTCAATTTACATTTTTTGAAGCGCCGATATCTTCTTACCCATCAGTCGGACAGAATCATATTATCTATAAGTTTTGTTTAAACTACTTTTTAATACTGTTTAGCATTCCAAAGTTAAACGAGAAAGTAGTATTTTCGACATTTGAACATAAATAACTTTTATTCCAAGCCAGATTCGGCTGTAGACTTTTGCATGCGTATTCCTTATCCACAAATAAAAATAATTGCATTTAAAAATCGTCACTTGGTATTTTTCCGCTGAGTTAAAGTACAATTTTCCTTGACTATTTATTAATAAGTCTCGTTTAGTTATTTCGGTAGATATTACTCTGCAGGATCCATTAACGAATTATTTCAACATGTAATGCCAGTTTTGATATAAATACAAATGCATGTACTGTTATTTTTAGTTCTAAAAAAAACGTGTTGGAATGACCAAAAACGCAAAACACGGACAGTGAGACAGACATAATTGTGAGGCCAATTTTTTCTTCCTCTCTATAATTTTGTTGATTTTGTTTAAGAATGCATAACTTGCCATATAATACCATTGTTTATATCGCAAGTAAAAAATAAAACTACTGTGTCCATTCAGCGTAATATGAGCTTTCACGTGAGACCACATGTGTCTTTATTCATCGACAATTACCGACATTTTATTTTTTATTAAATTTGTTGGGAGATCTAACGCAAATCACTTTTTATGAAATAAAATATGCAATTAAATTAACCCCTACAGCGGTTATTTTTTTTTTTAATTTTAGAGCCGATTTAGGCCCATTTATGGAGAACTTTCTTTAACGACTACCCTTACGAACATAAAATATACATACATAAAGCGAAACCTGATACTTTATACCTATTTTATTGAACATTTTAAGCTGTTTCGTGACGTAGGTATACTCTGTGAAGCATTTTTTCGAATATGTAAAATGCTTGACTGTGGTGTATGTGGAATATATTTTAGCAATTAATTGCACTGGTCAAAAAATTTTGTACCTGGGTTTTGCATACGATTTTCTTATTCATAAAATTATTTGTTTTTGTGGTCAGGAGCACATTATTTGAAAATTCATGAAAATGTGCTATGATATCATATTTACACAAGATATCTTAAGCTATAAGACTGTGTATCTCTAAAATGGTAAAACGTGTTAGCTGCTATGAAACGAAAACAAAAACCATATGAGAAAGGGTTTCTATGTTCCTCCCTTGTGGCAGGAAGGGAAATTTTCTTTAAAAAAACTTACTTAAAAACTAAAAAAATATTAAAAACAACGGCAACACCAAAAACATCACTGAATGGGTTTTTTAAAGCTAGCACTTCATTCTTAAATTAAGTTATTTTCATGAATATTTTGTTTAAATTAATTTTCAAACTAAGAATTAAAAAAAAAATCATTATAATTTTAAAAATTAAATTTTCTTTATTTTACGTGGAAAAATAAGTTTTTTGTTTTTTATGTTCAATGTTCCAAAAATGTTGGTTCAAATTTTAAAAACTAGAAGATTATTTAAATTTCAACTTTTGGAACAATGAAAATTACAAAAAAAAATTATTTTTTCTTAACTTTTTTTTTAAATATAAGGTTCCTACATTAAAACGGTAACTAACAAACCCACTGATATAGGAGTGTGCTATTCTAAAATTAAACTTATAAACATATAATCTCCAATCATTGCTTCATAACATTGACCTTGATAACTCTCTTCCCAGCTGTAAGGTTTCCTATGTTCTTCTCCGTATGCTGCCAATTATGTTTTTTAATATATTTCAATTTCAGAGACACCCTGTATGTCTTATAAGTTTAACATAATTTCAAAACTGATAACAATGTGAATTTTGATAAAGTAACCACATATATAGCAAAATGCATTGGCATCACTTAAACATATTCTTGATAACATTTAAGTGTCATTAAATTACAAACTAAAAAGTTGTGTAGTTTATGACACAAGCGTACTCTAGAGATACCACATGGGCGTAACAATTCTCCTCCTTTCTCCTCTTTCAAAGAAAATATTGATTGTTGCTATGAAAACTCCATAGTATTTTAACTACCAACTTTCCAAAAGGAAGCTTTTGGGGGTGTGGATATTTTTCCATCATTTTGGAACATGACAAATACAAAAATAAAAAAAAATGGTTTTGTAACACGGTACATCGAAAACATATTTTTTATAAGGATTTCAGTCTCTTCTTATGTAAATTAATACAATTTTGATCGAAATTAAGTGTTTCTTAGTATACTTTTGGGCGTTCAGCTCAAGTCGGGCTCTCGGAAACTACCCCGGATTGTCTTTGGGAAAAAATTTCAGAAAGTTCGCCATACTAATTCTACTATTTTTTCCAGGGAAAAAAATGTGTTGTATTTCCGGCATTTTTTCCGGTTTTTATAATTTGTTTCCCTTAAAAAAAACCCAGAAGGATAAAACACCAGAACATTTTTCCGGGCATATTTTCAAAATGGAAAAGGAAAAATCCGAAAAACCACTGACCTTTTTTCCATAATAAGAAAAGGAAAGAAGCTCTGAATAAATGCTCACCTTTTTTTAAAAATAAAAAAGGAAAAATACCGGAAAAAATTCTGGCCTTTTGCACAGTATACAAAGAAAATAGCTTCGAAAAAAAAATCTGGCCTTTTGTCCCATAATACAGAAATTCTGATATTTTTGTCCAAACTTTAAAGTAAAAAAAAAAAACGAAAGAGAAATTACATAATATGTTAAAATTGGTGTTCGAAGCAGAAATGTTTTCGGGGTTTTCCTTAAATAAATTACAATATCCAGTTTATTTAAGTCGAAAATCCAAGTTGATTTAAGAGTACAATTTGGCACTCGCGATTTGAAATGATAAAGACTGTTCATTTTTTTAAAAGTTTGTAGAGCACAGCAGGGACGGGAGGGGAGCGGCACAGCAAGGGTTAATAACGCGCGACGATCTGAGTAAATTTCCTCAAATTCCGGGGCATTTCCCAAAATAATTTCAGAAAATTTTCTGGGCTTTTTTTCAAAAAGCAAAAATCCGGGGTAGTTTCCGAGTCATCGAGTCCGTTGTGCGTCATACGTATTCCCCGGGTATTTGAAATATGTATTACCATTAGAAGAACAAAAAAAAATCTATTTTTTTGAGGATATGTAAGAAAGATAGTTTTTTAACAAAATTTGGAACGATTCCCGAAAGTTAAAATCTTCTCCAACTAAGGAATTTTCAGAGAGTAAAACAGACATCAGAGAGATTTGAACTGAATTTTGAAGAAGAAGACTAATTTCTTTAGGAACCATTATTAATCTTGATTACAATAAAATGCACGGCTGAGTCGCACGTACTAGCTCTTATGTTCAAGACGCTGAAGGTTTAAGAAAATTATATGTAAAAACATGGAAATATTGAGACAAAAATGTTTAAAGGCATACAAAAACGGTATTTAAATTAACTAACACAACTTTTCTGAGAGTTTGAGCTGAAAAAGAGAGTGCCATTTTAATTCTTGATAGACGATTACATATATGGAAAGAAAAATTTAAAATCGCTGGAGCTATTTTCTTAAAAAAATATTTTTTATATATCAAATTCTTAAAACATTTTTTAATGAAAATTTGGTATGCAAATCGTACGTATTTATTTATGTGCATATAAAAATAAAACTTAAGAATTGTCAACCCGTTTTTGAGATATCGAATTTTCAGAAAAAAATTTAAAACTTTTTTTTAAAAATTTAAAAACATTTTTTTTTTACTTTTGGTCTGCAATATTTTTCAATATTACTTGAAAATTGTATATAAAGATTAATCTAAACCTGTTCAGCCGATAATGAGAAAATTGAAAATTAAAAAATAAAACCTTCTATGAGAAGTACCTTTATTAGTAGGTAGCTATTTGTAATTTTTTATAATATTGTTGGTAGTATATCGCACTAATTTAAGCAAACAGAAAAAGCTAAATAAAAATCCTAGGACCATTTTTAAGAAAATAAAATACTATATACTATACTATGGTTTTTTTTTAAAGAAAAGTTTTTTTCAAAATATACTTTATTATAGAGTGTAAACAAACTTTTGAATACCGAGTTTTATAAAAATAATGTCCGCGAAAAGAAAAGTTTAAAATTTCATACCGATAATATAAATTTCAAAATATGTATTTGATTTTCAAAAAAAAAAAACATTTTTAAGAAATCCGAAAAAAAACTATTTATATTGCTTAGAAGCTTCTGTTTAGCAAAAATTATTGGAAACAAAATTATCGTTTTAAAGAAAATCGAAAATTCCTTGGGAGGTTCCATTAATAATAATTTTTTTAAAAATAATTTCTCATCCAAAGGTAGCCTTTAGGTACTATAAGAAATTTATTGATTTTGAAAAAAAGTTGTGAAACCGTTTTTGAAAAAAATAAGATTTTGTAAAATTGCTTAAAAAAAAAACACAACTTGATCGCACGTACTTGCTCTTATGTTCAAGATGCTTGGAATTAAGAAAAAAATAATAATAATAATAATAAAAAATATAAAAAGCATTTAAATCTAGTTAAAAAAACAGAGCTCAAAAACAAGTAGATATGTCATTTGATTACTTGAAAAAAATGAATATGTACACAAAAAAAAATTAAAATAGTTGGAGCGGTTTTCTTAAAAATTATTTTTTTATGAATAAAATTTTAATAACATTTTTAAAATAATTTTGAGAATGTATTAAAACACGTTTTTAAACCTAGTTTCAAAAAAAAACCATTAACTTATTTTTAAAATATTTAAAAATTTAAAAAAAATAACATTTTTTTTTAAATCAAAATTAATTTTTTTTCCAAATTTTGATATGCGATATTATTAACATTTAAAAAAAAAAATCCGTTAAAATTTTGACTGAAATCTCTTGAGCCGTTAAGCCTAGTACTCAGCTTTAGTGAAAATGAAATTTCCATACAAAAATGCCGGTTAATTCACAGCGATGGAATTCGCAACGAGAGGTGAGACTCAAATTTGAAAGCGAAATATGAACCGGTCCGATATATATTTCACGAAATGATTTTCAATTTCCAATGTACAACCACTAGGAAAAAATAAAGAGATGTGGAAAAGTCTGACATTTGTCAATTAATTTATTATTATCGTTACCGACAATACAAAAATAACACAAGACAAAATACGAAATACTAATAAATATTCTTCAAAAAATATTTCAATATTCAGTCAAATAACTTTTATAAAAATCAATTTATTTTTTCACTTAAAGTTAGTATTAAAAATTCCAAACTGAGCTCAAAAATTCACGTGAAAAAACAATGATATATTCATAATGATAATTCACGTGTATTTTAAACCGGTTTAAAATTTTCATTTCACAATAGGTGAGTACTAGGTTTTAATGAGAAAATCGAAAATTAAAAAACCGTTATCTGGCAGGTACCGTAAATAACGGTTTTCGGTAATTTTTTTCTTATCGAAAAGTACACCAGACCTACAATAATACACGTTTTTTTTTTGTCAAAATCGTTTGGGCCATTTTTGAGATAAATAACCTTTTCATTTACGGTTGTAGGGCAAGTACCTACCGTTATTTTTGGTGCTAAAAACTATTCAATTTCCCCTCTGGAGAGTTACAAAAAAACATTAAATTCAAAATTTGAAGAAAAATGCTTCAGTCGCTTTAGGCTGTAGGTCGATAAACGTACAGACAGACAGACAGGATTGTGCCACTTTTTTCATGTTTTCTATCATCGTAATGTCATGTTTGCACGAATCCAAAACTTGCCTTATACCTATATCGCAAGTAAAAATTACTGTACGGCAAGTTAAGCATTCGTAAAAAAATAACTTGAGATTTTGATCAGACTTAACATTACGATGATAGGGAAGACGAAAAAAATGGATCCCACAATTCTGTCTGTCTGTTTGGCTACAGCAAAAAGAGCAAAAAAGAAGTAATTTTAGCACGGCTGGCTTTTTTTTGTATATATATATGTACATATGTTCGCTCTAACCCGCTCTTATTTGCGTAGGGGCAGTCTGGTTCTAAGGAATTATTAGCTGTATGTCGGCAACTTTGTTTCTCTGTATTTTAGACATTTCTTGTTTCACATAAAATCTAAAGATACAATAATGTGGGAAATCGAGTACTCTTCAAAAAACTTTTTAATAGTTTTTTTTTGTCAGACGAACCAGATGCAAGATAAAAGCTCAAAAAATGCTAGCCATACTAAAATGACTCCCCGAAAACGATTTTCTCAAAACTTGCTATATAGTGATTTTTGGTGGGGAGATTACGATAACTTAGGCGCCAAGAAATAATAACGGTTTTGGTAGAACAGTTTAATACAACAATTTTTTTTACTATGGGAGGGGGTCTATCTCCCCCCATTTAAATGGAAGGGGCAGTTGTATAAAAAAGTACTACAAATGGAAAAAAAAAAAAAAAAAAAACGGTAATACTCACAGTTTAGTACCATCTTTTTTTAAACCAAATACCTTCTCTGTTCTTTAAGCTAGTTTTGAATCAATTGAAATATATGTACAGCTTTTGATAAAAAAAAAAACGAAAAAAAGCATAAAAAACAAGTTTAAAGTTAAATTTTTTAAACTGTAAAATTATATATTTTTTTCTGAAAATCGTTGCTCTAATTAATTTTTAATCAAAAGCTGAAAACTAGATGATTTTGTCTTCTAGTTTTTGTACAAAATTTAAAATTACTAAAAATACCTACTTCTTTATAAAATTGACATTGCATATCAAAATCTTCAAACTAACATTTTTTTTTGAAAATTTGATACCTACATATATCATAAGTTTTTTTTGGAAATTTTAAGTTTATAAAGACATAAATAAATACCTACTTAAGATTTATGTACGAAACTTTTTCCGTATGTATTTAGAATTTGATTTATTAAAAATATTTATTTTTAAAAAACCTCATGTTCTTTTCGAACAATTTCTAAGAGCTGCCACGCTGCTAAGGACTAACTACAGAGAGTTGGACCTACGACAACAATTGTTCTAAATTGCAAGCTGAATATTTCTTGTATTCACACTTTTTTCCTCCGACCATTAGACATTGAAATAAATTGATGTCAAAAATGTACACCTGTTGGACACGACAAACGGTTATTGGTGCAACACATAAAAGGTTTTTATTGATAATACTTACAATGTTACGCAAATGACTTGACTTTTTATGTCGTTGGCTCTTAGATTAGACTAAATAGGCAATTGAATAGACCAGATAATGAGGAGTATAAAGAAAAATAATTGGTATAAAGGAACAACAACGTGCAAGGGTAATCGAATATTTTTCTTTGGTGCTTTAAACCGAAAATTCTACTAAATTCGCCTATGCGTTTGTGAGAGAATGGTCACACTGGCCATTTTTTCAATACATTTGGTATAACTCGGTATCTATGCGGAATTTGACACTTTTAAAACTACGTTCAAAATTAAAATTAAATTTTGTATCGAAATTAATGGTTTACAAAATTTTATAAAAAAAAACTTTAACGGCAAAAATTAACAAAAACCAACCAAAAAAATCGAAAAATTTAAGATTTCTATTTTTTTTAATAAATTGGACGTTTTTATTTTTTTTTAATTTTAGATTTTAAAAGGTTTTTTTATCAATAACTAAAGGTGCCGTCACACCGTGCAAGTAAAGTACCTACTTGCAGCAAGTAAAATGATTGCGACAAGTAAAATGATTGCGGCAAGTAGGTAAAACTTGCCTGGTGTGACGACCCAAAAACGAACTTGCAAGCAATTAATTGCTGCAAGTTAATTAAAGCTCAAGACTTAATTCATATTTCCAGTAAAAAAATCAAATACATATATCTAAATTTGCACATAAAAAATTCCTTTTTATCATTTCAAGGATTGAACTACCTTACCAATGGCAATTGAAATATTAAAAGTTATTTTATGTGGACTGTTTTTTTATTATTTTTGCTGAAAATATTAATCAAGTTCTAAACTTCATTCGTCCATTAAATTTATAAATAATTTTGCTTTCTAGACGTCTCGAAATCAATCATTTAAGTTTTCAATGATAGCTATTCATATCACCCTATACACGATTGGAAGATCTTCCAATATTGACACATTTTTCGCAAAAAATTTGAACCAATTTTCTATAAACCGTGAATTATATCTGCCAAAATTTATAGAAAAAAAATGTTTAGTCAATTGTCTTCTAGTTTTTTTTACAAAAAATTGGCCGAATGCTTGCAATTGTGTGAACATGTGTAAACACACGATTTTTCTACTTGATAGATAACTGGACGATTGACCAATTAATTGCTCGTGCGAAGAACATATTCCAATTCTTTATTGGCAAATAAGTTTTGTTTGTCTTCGAGGATTGACTAATTGGATATTCACACGATTGGAGATCGTTCAATATTGGTAGACATGTCTGAAGTCTTCCAATCGTGTAAACAGATAATTTTTAATTGGAAGACAAAAAATTAAAAAAAAAATTGGCTGAATTTTGGATAAAACTAACCAACCGTGCAAACGGACAGATTTCACTTGATAGAAAATTTTCAATTGGAAGCAATTGAAAGACTTCTGACAGGTCTGCCAATATTGAAAGATCTTCTTATCGTGTATACTTAGCTTAATTCCGATTCCCGATACACACTAATTCAGAATCGACTACTCTCTGCAAGTATTTGCACGAATATTTCAAAATCGGATTTTTTGAAACAGTTGTTGCAAGTATTTTACTTCCACGGTGGGTGTGACGGCATCTTAAGAGTGTTCCGAATTGAACAAAACCAGTCATTTGCTAAGTTTTTTTTTTGCAACCGGTTTTGTTCACTTTCATCAGATATTTTGTTTTATAAAAAAAATTTACTTATTAGTCACTTCTTGTAGGCGTATTATTGTACTAAAAAAAAGTAACTGATTTTTAGTTCCAAATTAACATACATTTTGTTTCAAAAAGTGCCTTTTAAGAATTTGAAATTCCAATATCAAAAGAAACAGTTATGATTATTTAATCAATGAAAATCCTGAATAGTAAACTGAATTTATGTATCCACAAAAAAAATTGTCAAAAAAATACCGTTAGGTATAAAAAATTGACTATTGAATATGCATTTTTTCAAAATTTACCAGCATTTTTATTTTGTATTATAAAAATATTTATTAGGAACAAAATTTGTCTTCAATAGTGCCCTAACAAAAATATGGAGTTTTATGTTATTAAAATTTTTTGTATATAAAATGCTATATTGTTAGCTACATTCGCTTTGCAAAACAGCCATTTTTGCCATATTTTCGTTATCTTAAAGGCTTTTATTAAAAAATAAAAGCAAAAAATTAAGTTTTGTTTCCAATGATGTCCTATAGAACAAGTTTTTCTGTCCAAAGATACTTTAACTGTTTTGATCGGACAATAACACATTTTTTTTCATGAAATCAACATTTCACTCTGGGCTGGCTTTAATAAAAAGTAAAATAAATAAACAAAATTAGTGTTACTGTTGGTTTTTAATAATTTTCTATCTATTTTCAATTAATATTTTATATTATTGCTGTTCCCACTAAAATAGAAAAAATATACCGCTTTCTATAAAATCAACAATCAAAATCAACAAATAAAAAATGGGCGTGTCAAGAGGTGGGTTTGGTGGTACCTTAATGTTTTTATCGAGAGCAAGTGTTCCAAATTTCAGGTTCCTTACTCTACCACCTGAATTTGGTATTTGGCCACACTGTGCAACGTTTGGACGGAGGGAACAATAGGTTCCTCCTTCCATATGATTGATTATTTTCTCGACCGTAACAATTATCCCGTTTGAAAAGTAATGAGTCATGACGTAACAGTTTATCAAATTTGAGATACGTACATATGAAAGGAGTCGAATTTCATAACACGTTCTCTGAAAAATCGGAATATTGAAAACTTATTGAATTTAATTCGTCTTATGCGGGTACCTGTACCTAAAAAAAGCTTTTCAAATCTAACCCGCCCCATTATGGTAGCTAAGTACTTAGCTCTTTACTTTTTTTGTCACCATCCAGTCGTCAAGTCAGACGGTATGACGACAACTTCGTTTATTGCTATTGACACTTAGGTACTAGTGGAAGATACAAACCTACTCCATAAAGTTATTTACCTACATTGAAACATTTTTTCTGCACTAAGACCTCAAATTTTTCTAATGATAACAGTTCTTGACCTTAAGAATACCTAATCAAACAACTACATATGGCAAACCACAATCAGGGTCTTACTAATCGCCCAAAAACTGTTTGCGAGCATTTTGGACTGTTTTAAAGAGGGTTTTGAACAATTTGAGAGCAAAGAACGTAAATTGTGAACTTATAATGACATCAGTCTCGCAAATAAAGCAAACCGTGTGTTTTCAAATTTAGGCACCGTAACTCATAGAAATTCTGTTAACCCTGGTATTAGCTGTAACTACCTAAGACTTCTTTTTGGCAAATTATAATTTTAAATTAAACATACTCTTCGGCAATTATCAAAATATTCCCAAAAACATCAATGGTAAACACAAAAAAAAAAAATGTTCAACCAAATCCCACCGCAAATGGCGGTTGATCATACTCCCGCTCCGACTCCCGCGAATGCCACTTAACAAGCATTATATTTGAGAAGTGTAATCCAAATTTCTATCGCGCAGGGGTTGCATTTTGTCGATATCCCTTAAAGAAGCATTACAAAACTCCCGACAAGTTCGAATATAGAAGTGAGTGTATTTATTTGTAAAAGTTATCATTATTAATTTGAACAAAAAAAAAAACAAAGTTTTAGCATCAATTCCATCAACAACACACTCCCACTCTTGAGGTTAGGTGGACCATGGGCAGGACAGGCTCATCACTTTCGATTGACTTTGTTTTTTTTTCACTACATTTTTATGATTCCAGACTTTGTTAATTAAATCCATGAATGTAAACAGATTCAAATAAACAAAAGCACAAATAAAAATATGAACAATTATAAAACAAAACATACCTGTCCATTTAAATATTACAGGTGAAACAGTGTCGAAAACCTCCTCCTAAGCGCAACTCCACTGGTTTTCTTTGCAGGATTCTTTTTTTCTTTTTTTTTTAAGGCTAGGAACAAAATTGCACATACAAAAAGAAAAAACCTTTGTACGCGTTTTCAGAAAAATCACATTTTATTTGGTTTTTGGAATCATTTTCACATGGCACACCACTTTGGGGAAAAACAATATTGAATGAAGGGACATCTTATTAGAAAAATATTTATTGTTGGAAAACTATGTGTATATTATTTTGAGGAAACACAAAGAAAGCAGCAGCAACGATTTCCAAAAAAAAACTTTTCGAGAGATATCCACCCTAAAACTAAAACACATCAACTTAGGTATCCATGATGCGAGATTTTTCACACACTTTCAGCCTCGAGGGGCGATTTGGAAGCCTTGCAACTCGATCAATTGTTTATTCATGCATTTTTTAATATATTCACTATGGATTTTACTAGTTTTTAATTGGGATTTGTATGAGAAATTAAATGTTTGTCATCTGACGAGAGAATTTTCCGAGTTTACCCAAAATGTCGGTACGAGCGAGCTCTTTTTTTAGTACCATCGACAAATGTGCGTATTCACAATCATGGCGAAGGTTGTATATCGAATTGTAGGATTGTGTTTTTTCTTCATTGTGAATTAACAGGGGTGTTAGTGAAGACGGTAATGTAGTTTGAAGATGTATTTTTATTTTATTTATGTGGTATTCCATTCAACGTTTCAGATTTGGGGTTAGAACATAAATTTTTAATTCTAAATAGAATATAAAATGAAATTTAAATTTGTTTTTGCAATTGTGGTAATAGTATTTTTCTATTGATGAAATTACTAAACAAAATTACCTTTTCTTTTTTAAGGTTTGGCAGTCTGTCAAAATTAAAGGAGTGGCGATGCAATTCTCTCACAAAGAAATAAAATTGTGCAAAACTACACGAACGCACATAACCAACATTTTTAAAACTTTTTGGTCCTCAACGAAAAGTAAACAAAATACCTCATAAGAAATCAAGAAAACAAAGCCACTGCATTGGAACTTCAATTTCAACTTTATATTTTTAGAACAATTTGGTATTTTTTGTATATTAATCTACTAATCACAAACTTAGTATTACAACAAATCATCATTAAAAAAATGATTAAAAAATAGTTTTTTTTGTTATGAAATATTTTTTTAACCAAAAATCACTTCACAATAAATAAAAACACCAAATTAACTCTTTTAAAAACGAACAGATAAGAAAAGAAAAAGCACTTTTACTAAAAAAAAAATAAAAGTAAACAACAGCCATTTTGTTTTTTGTTATTTTTCTCAACTCAAAACACAAAACTGACAAAAATTATCAAGAAGGAGACATTTTATACTCTATCACTAGCGTTCTCTTCTGCTAAAAACTACACAGTTTTTTTAGTACGCGAACAGCGTTCGGCTAAATTAAGTAGATTTGGGAAGAATTTGATAGTTTTGTGGAGGACACGAACAGACTTTTAGTTTTCGATTGGACGTTTGTAGTACACCTTTTGTCTTCCATTTTCAACCACCCTACTACTCCAAAAGCCTTCGATTTTGGAGTACTGTTTTCGGAGTCTTTTTCTGATCCCGATTTCCAAAAAGAGTAAATTTGGAACACACGCATTCATTTACATCTTTTTGTCGGATGTTTTGTCAGTAACGTCATTGTGTAAATTTGAAAACAGGATGTTTTCATATTCGATTGGAATCACAATGGAGTGGAACAGTCGGAAAATTCAATCGAAAACGACGACAGTAATAAGTGCAGATAAACGTTATTTTACTTTGGGGTGTGTATAAAGTGCGTAAATCTAGCTAAAAAACGAGATTTGAAAAATTGACCTCGAAATAAATCAATTTTTTAACTGAGGTCGATTTATCGGTGAGGTGGATCACAGAGGTCTGATCACCACTCCCCCGAAATGTATGGTCATCAGTCAATTCATAAAACTGTTACTTCAGATTTAAAAATTCAATCTATGCAGGTATCTATTATGCAATAATTTTATTATTATTCTACTGGGCCTGATCGACAGTGGGGCGAGACGAGAGTAAAGAGCGTGATGAAATTCTTTTGGAATCAGAGATTATGAATATAAAGATGGCAATGGCGTTTTACCCTCCAAAGCCCATTTATTTACATTGTTGTATTTGTTATTTCAATTCGTGCCGAAGAATAAATGTGAATTGTAACAACAACAAGATCTGTGCTAAATGATGAGTTATGATTCTATGTGTGCGTGTTTCACTGGTTTTTATTAATATTTTGCAAATGTAATCAATTCAACTGTTCGCTTTGTTCAGCTTGTAGGCAAATAAAATTGACAGCCGAGGATTTGCCATTTTTATTTGATAATCTCATATCATGATACAACTAAATAATATAGCACATTGCGCATCATTTACACAAAATGATGTCACCGACGCACAAAAATATTTTTTCCAAGATCAATAAAACAAAGATTTTTTGACTAACATTTATTAATTAAATATGAAATATCATTTCTTTAAAGCAATTAACTTCTTTTAAGGATTCTGAGTACACATTTTTACTATAAAAAGAACTAAAATATCAGGGAAATTTGTACGCCGATGACGTAGATGCGCAGAACGAAACAAAAAAAAGAGGATGGCGTTATCTGTTTGGTTACATCATAGGAGCTGTAATATCTGCTCAGGTTCGTTAATAAATCTTATTTACTTTATTTAGGGCTAGTTTCAAATGTTCCGGTTAAAGTTTCGGATAGATATCCGACACATAAGGACATCCGGCAGATAAAAATATTTTATTTCTGTTTCATCATCAAAGTCTCAGATAAACTAACCGGTGGATAAATTTACAGTTTGAGAACAACATAATACATCAAAAACATACTGAAAACAAAATTTTTGTTGTCAAAACAAAAAATCCTTATCGTTTTAATTTAATATGTCACTGCTTTTTAATATTAAATTTCAGTATGAGCCACGACGGATTAACTCATAGCAAAATTCAAAATATTACAATGAAAACTCATAGCAGCTGGGCATCTTGTGGATAAAATATTTAACAGCCACTTGAACCGGTGGATATGCTATCCGAGACATTATCAGTCGGATATCCTATCTAAGAAATTTGAAACCAAAAGTTTAACTTAAACTGTCAAAAAAGTTCACCACTCAACTATACCGAAATGAAATCACCAACTCTACTTTTCACTTTTGTTACAACCAACTTTACTCATTTACGATTAAAATTAAACTGCCACTCCCTTCCACTGCCCTTCAATTATATCCTTGTATACTTATCACACAGGTTCCCAAAATAGCTTGAATGTTCAAGTATTTGCTTCTAGAGCTTTCCATAGTGGAAGTTTCAAATAAATTTCCCTTTCTAAAGCTTTCATTTTGACAGCTAGAGCTTAAAGTTCTAAAGACCACCAGATGCTCTCCGTAGTTTGGCTTGTATCATTTATAGTCCGGAAGATGGCGCTTCTCAGACTGCTGATTGGATTGTGGTTTGGATGTTGGGTATCGTTCATGTCCAGTGGAGCTGGCATGACAGCGCTTATACAAAAATATTAGTATGAGTTCGATTTTTAAAAGTATTTGTCGTGGGAAGATTTAACAAGATTAAAGATCTACGCAATAAATTTGTATCGTAGATCTTCAGATTAGTGCTTAGTGGAAATGTAGCATAAGCCATCCTAAAGCCAAATGACAGAAACAGCAGGACTTGCGTGAATTTGCGTAAACTAACGTAGATTTGCGTAAACTTGGATAGACTTACGTGGAGTAGACTTGCGTGGACTTGCTTGGACTTGCGTGAACTTGCGAAGACATGCGTTGACTTGCGTGGGCTGGCGAGGACTTGCGTGGACTTGCGTAGACATGCGTTGACTTGCGTGGACTGGCGAGGACTTGCGTGGACTTCCGTGCGGACTCGTGGACTCGTGGATTTTCGTAGACAAGCGTGGACTTGCGTGGACTTCGATGTATTTACTCTTGCTAATTGTTCGAGAGGTCAAAAACTGATCTTAACTGATGATTTAATGTGAACCTGATCTTCCCTTTTTTTGGACATTTTCAGCAAAACAAAAAATCATTAAATAAAGTCTACACAAAAACGCTTAAAAAACGCTTATCGGATCACCAAAATTATAGTCTTGAGACTTAAGGAAAATGACAAAGAATCATTTCGTGTTTTTTAAAAGTGAATTGAAATGTTAATGACCCTACCATATAAATAGGAAACCAAGCTGGTTTAAAAAAAAATATGAAACATATGTACCTATAACATCCCTCATACTCCGATTCTGGTTATACATCCACTCCCAGAATCTGCTGTCGGCTCTTGGTCTATTATTGCCTGTTTTGCCTTAAGCAGGATTGGAACTGACTTTAATAAGAAATATATTTTTCGTCCATATCCTTTGACTTTGCAATTTTGACCTGAAAAAAAGGAAAAGAGAAGTGATAAAAAAAAAATCAAGCTTCCCAAGAATAGGACTTCGTTTTGACCCTGGATTTGTGCTCAGATCTAAATCTCTAAATAATGAAAAGAAATGTATGTACAGGTATAACACAAACTTTATTCCCATATATATGTTTACAATGTACTTTTTTTAACAATGACCATTTAACATTTATAACACTTGAGAATATACATAAGTGTATCTGGACTTCTTATATCATTATCAGTAAATATATGAGACGCAACAGGACTCCTCATGTATAAAATTTTATATATTTTGTTTTCATTTTTTTTTTAAATAACATACAAAACGTTCACAATTTTTATATTTTTCTTTTATATTACATACACATTTAAGATTTATTGTTACACATATTAAGGGGGAGGAATATTTTAAAAATTTGATTCACAAACCCATCTACAAGACGCCGCCGAGTCATCGCAAGCATGGGTGCCTCTTTGAACAAAAACGAAAACTTTTCCTGTATGTTTCTCAGGCCCTATGTGACTAACTCCTTGCGGCTAGATCGATGCGATTGTTTCAGCATATCACTGTAGTGCGCTTTAAATAGGAAAATTATGCCTAAAAAGACAATCGGTGTCCCAAGCAGGGAACAGATGAGTTCTCCTGAAATAGATGGTGACCAGACGATTGCTGCATCTAAAATATAAAATCGTTCAAATTGTAAATTTTTTTTTTATTAAAGAGGATTTATTTTGTGTGATTTTTTTTGTTTTTAAACTTACTAAGGCCATTTTGGGTATCCAATTTATAGAAGGACCAAAAGAGTCCAGTGAAGGGAAGAGTCCCTGTTGCCATTGCTACAGTCAAAACTGCAGATTGTGAGATATTTAAAATGTTGAATAGGCACACTACAAAGCCCACATATGAACAGATTAATATGAGAGCATAAAGTCCACAATTATGGCTACAGTCTACTATAATGTTTTTGTGTCCAACAGTTTTAAGATTGCCAGACTTTGAAGGCAGATGATTCGAGGTCGTGTTTTTGTACTTTAGAAAGGCATTCTGAAATTATTAATAAATATTCAAATAACTTAATAAATAATATTGTACTTGCTGAATAGTTTTTAATATAACGATAATTGCACAGGTTTACAAATAATATTAGTTAACTTTTAAATACGAGAAGGAAATAGTGTTTCTTAGTATACTTTTAGGAGTTGAACTCAAATCCCGAATCTGCTTGCTCCTCACAAGGTGAATAGATTTTGGTCAATACAATTTGTAATGATTTCTGTAAAGTACTAATTTCCACTTTAATATTCAGAATATACTCGTAGTATTCAAATCTTTCCAAAATCTTGTTTCCTATCTGAGAAATCCCAAGCTGAAATGTTTTTATTTGTTGGTTATATAAGTTTAGGGGAATACTAACAAAGTAACGAAAAGTTTATTGGAGGGTAAAGGAGACATTGGAAAGATTTAAACTGAATTTTGAAGAAGAAGTTGTTAGAAAACCTTAAAAGTAGCTTATTTTTTTACTTTGAATTGGGATTATCTCGGAGACCCGACCTGTGCCCACAGAACACAAATCATAGGGAATACGAGTATACTTTGCACAGGTTGTCAAAATTGAAAGTGTTGAAAATAAAAAAAAAGCCGTGAAGGTGGGGGCTTAGACACACGTTAACACAAAAACAGATTAAAATTAAAAGAGCCAGAGATAAAAGTGGCAGTAAACGTCAGGATGTTTAAATACATGTAAACACAACAACAAATATTGGCATTTCATACTAATTTTGACATAGATGTGCGCAGAACTGAACAAAAGTCAAAACTCAAATGATATCACCTTTAATATGTATATGTGTTCTGTGAGTTCTGACCTGTTCCACGTTCTGTAACTCTCAGATCGATAAATTTGGTCGAGAAACGATGAAAATTGAAACAAAATACATGAGTTTAGAGACCTATAGTTTTTTTTGCCGATTCCGAACGGCTAGATGAGAAGCACTTATTCATGACAAGTGTGCTCTTAGAGGATCTGTTAGTTCCTCACAAGAGGCAGTACCTTGGGAAAACATTTCTGTGTTTAGGTGGCAGCTGCTGGGAATCGAACCCAGACCTTCAGCATGACAGTTCAACGCACTAACCATCATGCCACGAGGTACTACCAGTTGTGAATCTTTTTCATTTAAATATCGAATAATCTTTGTAAAATCCTATAATTAAACAGTCTTCGGATATTTGTATTCAGCTTCAAAAATTAGCTATAAAACGAATTTTGCCTGCTCGTCCCAAAAAACCATGTTAACTAGGTGTAGTACGTTGCATAGTGCCCATTTTTAGAAGAATAAATTCATGTGATTTTTAATCCCCCTCTAACTCTAATACCATTAAAGTGAGTGTTACGTATTTCCAAACGCTGCCGCTGCATTAGTTAAAAGCTAGCAGCTCAAACGCTGCGAACGTGACGGATCTTTAACCTGGGATCCTTAACCTCTTTTCGATACTTAGGTAAAACACCCAACGTGGTTATCATTTCTTTTTGTATTTAGACTTCCGACCCATCTGGTCACAACCTTGTAAGTTCTCCTATAAATATCAAATAAAATTGAATTTGTAGTTATTTGGATGTAAGCTTTTTATTTCGCTGGAAAACATAATCGACAGTACGATACACAACAGTGGCGACGAGGAGGAGCAAGAACCAAATCTGACGAAAATGAATGCAGAACAATTAAAGACGCTTTTATCTGCTATCCAAACTGCGATTCAGGGTAACCCTACCGGTCAATCACAGCAGGAAATCATCCAACTTGAGAATTTTAATGAAGATAACGAAAGTTGGGAAATCTTCATTAAGAGGCTGGAAAATTTTTTTAGTTTGAAGAAACTAACTGGGTCTACTGAAGATGTTCTAAAAAGCAAAAAGGATTGGCTAATTCATGCGATCGGTGCAAAAACATTACAACTTCTTTGTAATTTGACAAGTCCGGATGATCCTCAATCAAAAACCTACGACGAGTTGGTCAAATTGGTTAAAGATCATCTACATCCAGCACCTAGTGTAATCGCTGAACAAAATCGGTTCACAAAACGAATCCAACACGAGGGAGAAAGCATATCAAATTTTGTTGCAGATTTGAAGAAAATGTGCAAAAATTGTAATTTTAAATGCGCATCTTGCCAAGCATCAACAGCCGATGCACATCTTAGGCAACAATTTATTAGTGGCCTAAGAAATGCGCACTGGTTAGAGAAACTAATTCAACTCAAGGAACCTAATAATAAATTCATTGATTGCGTCACGGCTACTCTTGCAATGGAGTCAGCACAAAAGGATTCAAAAGAAATCCAAAATCTGCAAGCCACAACTTCGATAGATAAACAAAACCAAATAGCAAAATTTAATCCACTTCGAAAAAAAAAATTTGTCAAACAACGGCAAAAATTATCAGGTAAACAAGTGCACATGAGCCAAACAAGTTGTTTTCGTTGTGGAGACAAGGAACATCTGAGTAATGAATGTCGTCACATTCACTCAATTTGTTCCAAATGTAAGAAAATTGGACATCTGGCTCGTGTGTGCATGAGTGGGTCGCTGCCCCCGCAGCCCCATCAAAAACAAAAAAGCGGCAAAACGACTTTCCTAAATCAGCTGGAGTCTTTTCAGTTGCAGCAAGATGATAATGATTTATTTTATATTAATCATCTGAGTGAAGTTTTTCTGCCAGAAGAAAGGAAAAAACCGAACAAAATTATGTTGGAGGTTAAATTAGATGGTGTATTGACAAATTTGGAGCTAGACACGGGAGCAGCGGTTTCATCAATCTCTCACGATGATTTCGTAAGAACTTGGCCTGAAAAACATATAAATGAATCCTCTATTCCTTTTCAGACATATACAGGTGAGGTGATAAATCCACTGGGATACGCCACTATGCAGGTCGAATATGGGGGAGAAGTATCCAATGCGAATATTTACGTAATGCCCGGGAGGGTTGACGCAATTTTTGGCAGAGAGTGGCTCAAAATTTTCAAAGTTATGCTGCCAGAAATACACCAAGTGGAGAAAAAAATCACACCTAAGCTGAAGGAAGAGGTGATGCGTGAGTTGAAGACCAAGTTCGCTGACGTCTTTCGACCTGGAGTTGGAAAAATAAACGATTACGAAGCCAAGCTGTATCTTCAAGAAAATACCCAACCTGTGTACATTGCCGCTCGAAAGGTACCATATGCCATGCTAGGTAAAATGGAGCAAGAGATTGACCGTCTGGAGAAGGCAGGAATTATAACCAAAATGCAGTTCAGTGAATGGGGTACACCAGTAGTGCCAATTCTGAAAAAAGATGGTTCAATCAGACTATGCGCAGACTACAAGATCACACTAAATAAAGTACTGAAAAGTGATAACTTTCCGATTCCACCAATAGAAGACATCTTTGCAACGTCCATGGAAGGTGGCAAAATTTTCACAACTTTGGACATCAGTGAGGCTTATTTACACATGCCAATGGATCAGCAAAGTGCGCAGATCCAAGCAATTTCAACCATGCAAGGTGATTACCAGGTAAATAGGCTGATGTACGGTACCAAAGTGGCACCAGCAATTTGGCAGAGGTATATTCAGCAGAAGCTGAAAGGCATTAAAGGAGTTTGTGTTTTTCTTGATGACATCAAGATCCAAGGGAGAGATTTTGATCAACATATAGCTCGCTTAGAGGAAGTACTTGGTCGACTTAACAAAGTCGGGTTGCGGGTAAATTTCAATAAATGTAAATTTTTCGAAAATTCCATAACTTACTTAGGTCATGTGATTTCGTCGAGAGGACTGGAGAAGACCAAGGACAAGGTTCAGGCAATCATGGATGCGCCCGCACCGAAGAATATTACCGAAGTCCGAAGCTGGCTAGGGTTGGTAAATTATTATGGGAGGTTTCTGAAAAATCTTTCGGCCAAACTGCACCCACTCTACCATCTTTTACAAAAGGACATTGTGTTTAGCTGGACCAAAGAATGCGAGGAAGCATTTAATTTTATAAAAGACGAGGTGACTTCTGAAGTGGTACTTGTTGCGTACGATCCAGCTCTGCCGTTGTCTTTGGCCACGGATGCAAGTCCATACGGACTAGGAGCAGTGCTATCACACAAATTTCCTGATGGGCAAGAACATCCGATCGCGTATGCTTCTCGGTCTTTGTCAAAGTCTGAGATGAATTATAGTCAAATAGACAAAGAAGCTACCGCGATTTTTTGGGCTCTGAAAAGATTTTTTCAATACTGCTACGGACGTAAGTTTACATTAATCACTGACCATAAACCTTTGGTTGCTATTTTCAGCCCAGATAAAAATCTGCCAAGCATGGTTGCCACTCGAATGCTGCATTACGCTCAATTCCTTCAAGGGTTCAGCTACAACATTGTGTACCGGTCGACGGATGAGCATTCCAATGCAGACGCGCTTTCAAGGTTGCCGTTAACCTATAAGGATTCTGATGACATAGATGGCATCACATACTACCAAATGCAACAATTTGAAACGGTTCCGGTTACGCAAAAGGAAATTGCCAAGGAAACAACAAAAGATGATGTGTTGAAAGTGGTACATTTTTCATTATTGGCAGGAAAGAAGCTCCAGCATCCGGATTTTCAAGGTAAAGATGAACAATTTTCATTGTCAAATGGTATTATTCTAAGAAATAGCCGAGTGGTGATACCTTCAAGTTTGAGGAAGCTCATTTTAGACGAATTGCACTTGGCTCACGTAGGTATTGTGAAAATGAAGGCACTTGCAAGGAGCTACGTTTGGTGGCCGCGCATTGATTCAGATATAGAAAATTTGGCTCGCGAATGCTTTGCATGTAGAAGTGTTATGAAGCAGTCCACAAGAAAGGTGCAACACCCATGGGAGTACCCAACTAGTGCATGGCAGAGAGTACACATAGACTTCGCGGGACCATTTATGGACAAGTATTTCTTGATCGTGGTGGATGCTCATTCGAAGTGGCCGGAAATTATCCCAATGACGTGTATGACAGCATCGAAAACAATAGTCGTGTTACGTGAAATATTTGCTCGTTTTGGGTTACCAGTCACATTAGTCAGCGACAACGGTTCTACATTTACTTCGGGGGAGTTCAAGGAATTCACCAGATCAAATGGAATCATCCACAAGTTCTCTGCACCATACCACCCTGCCACTAACGGACAGGCAGAAAGATTCGTGCAGAGTATGAAAATGACACTTCGCAAGATGGTAAAGGATTCTGGAGATTTAAATTTGAAGCTTTCCAACTATCTGATGCAATACAGAAAAACCCCAAATTCTACAACCGGAATAGCACCATGTGTTTTATTCCTGCAGCGAGATATTCGTGTACGAATGGATTTGGTTCGTTCTGGAGATAAAGAAACTGTTCCACAAAAACTGCAGCATGCGCCGTACCAAAATGGAATAGAGTACTATCCAGGTGACACAGTGCAGATCAGAAATTATACGTCCAAGGATAAGAAGTGGGAGTTTGGTAAGATCGTACGTAGAGATGGACTACTTCACTACTTCATAAATGTGAATGGGAAGCTGTGGCGAAGACATGTGAATCAAATGATGAAGTGCAATATCGACCCGTCAAATATAAAGAAGGATTCTGATTTTGAGGTAACATCATTTATTCCATTTAATAAAACTCCTTCTACTTTTGTAGATGAAAACCTTGAAGCATCTACAAAGGAACCAAAAAGAAGTGAACCGAATGTGGAACCGATTGAAGACACAGTTCAATCTATTGAAAAACCAATTAGTGACCAAAATCTGATTGTGGATAATCAGCCAGCAGTTAGACGGAGCACTCGTGACAAGAAGCCTGTTGACCGTCTAGGTTATACTTCGTTTTAGTGGTGAGGACTGTTACGTATTTCCAAACGCTGCCGCTGCATTAGTTAAAAGCTAGCAGCTCAAACGCTGCGAACGTGACGGATCTTTAACCTGGGATCCTTAACCTCTTTTCGATACTTAGGTAAAACACCCAACGTGGTTATCATTTCTTTTTGTATTTAGACTTCCGACCCATCTGGTCACAACCTTGTAAGTTCTCCTATAAATATCAAATAAAATTGAATTTGTAGTTATTTGGATGTAAGCTTTTTATTTCGCTGGAAAACATAATCGACAGTACGATACACAACAGTGAGAAACTTCAAATTAACAGTCTTTGTTGAGTTGATCAAACACAGGCACCTCATAAAACGGCCAACGTATAAAAGAACAACTCATTGACTCCTTGACGTCACTAGAAACATCATCAACATACTGTCAACGTAGAATTGCATGAAACGTTAACGATCACAAAAATGACGGTCAATGTTGTCCCAAAATACGTTGTGCGTGTTATCTGTTTTAACGCGATTGTCGACCTTTGGTGTCAACGTGTTGACACGCAAAACATTGACAATTACACTAGTTGGCCACATCCAATTACTATATACCATAGATAAACAATTACGTTCGTGTTAAAAGTTAATCCAGATCCAGATCCCGATGATAATAAAACATGCCAAATATGTCTGTTCACGTGCCTCCCAAAATTATGAATTTTTACGAATTTAGCCTAAAGTTCTGTCAAAGCTATTGTATGTCAAATCAAAAATTTTGACATATCTTAACGTTTCGAGCTCCCTAGAATTGAAATCCATCGTTTTTAGAGAGGTGTATGTGTTTGTACGTTCGTTCGTACGTTCGTACGTTCATATGTTCGTACGTTCGTTCGTTCGAATATTCGTACGTTCGTACGTTCGAACGTTCGTTCTATCGAACCTTCGTACATTCTTTCGATTTTTTTTCGTTCACCATATATCAAGAAATCATAGGAGTCATTTCCGAAAAAAATTATATTTTATACTATTTGCATGGAAGGTACCGTTATTTTTACATGAAAGTAAAATATATTTATAAATAACGGGTGATTTTTTAGCTGGTTTGGTTTTGGCAACACTGGTTTTGACAGCTGACGTGTGTTTAGTACCTTGTGTCACTGTCAAACAGCTTCAGTTTGGTTTGCAATTTAACCATGGATCGTCTTACAAATGAACAACGCTTGCAAATTATTGAATTTTACTATCAAAATTCGTGCTCGGTTCGAAATGTTCATCGCGCGCTGCTTCCATTTTATGGTCGGCATTCTCGACCTTCTGAGCAGTCTATTCGGAAGATTGTGACCAAATTTCGCACCAAATTTACTTTGTTGGACATTAAACCACCAACACGTTTACGTACTGTGCGTAGTGAAGAAAATATTGCGGCCGTATCAGCTAGTGTGACAGAAGACCGCGAAATGTCGATTCGGCGCCGTTCCCAGCAGTTAGGCCTTTGTTACAGCACTACGTGGAAAATTTTGCGGAAGGATTTGGGCGTAAAGCCTTTTAAGATACAGCTGGTGCAAGAACTAAAGCCAGCCGACCTACCACAACGCCGAATTTTTGGTGAATGGGCTCTTGGATAGCTGGCCGAGGATCCGCTTTTTTATCGAAAAATTGTGTTCAGCGATGAGGCTCATTTTTGGTTGAATGGGTACGTAAATAAGCATAATTGCCGCATTTGGAGTGAAGATCAGCCAGAAGCATTGCAACAGCTACCAATGCATCCCGAAAAAGCCACTGTTTGGTGCGGTTTATGGGCCGGCGGCATTATTGGGCCATATTTCTTCGAAGATGATGCGAATCGCAGCGTTACTGTCAATGGCGAACGCTACCGAGCGATGATAACAAACTTTTTTTTGCCCGAAATGGAAGTTCTTGACTTGCATGATATGTGGTTTCAACAAGACGGTGCCACATGCCACACAGCACGCGAAACAATGGCGCAATTGCGAGGCGAGTTTGGTGAACAGTTAATTTCACGTTTCGGGCCGGTCAATTGGCCGCCTAGATCGTGCGATTTGAGACCATTAGATTATTTTTTGTGGGGGTATGTCAAGGCTAATGTCTATAGGGACAAGCCCGCTTCGATTGACGCACTGGAAGCCAACATCCATGCATTCATTCGTGAGATACCGGCTGATATGTGTGAAAGAGTATGCCAAAATTGGACTCAGCGGATGGGCTACCTGAGACGCAGCCGCGGTCAACATTTGCATGAAATTATCTTTAAACATTAAATTGCAAGGTTCAAACTATCGATTCAAATAAATATTTCATTAATTTTTTCGAATTTTTTGTGTTTTTTTTTTTTTAAAGTTCTAAACCTCTTAAAAGATCACCCGTTATATAAATAAATACAAAATTATAAAAATATAAATATATAAATATTCTTTAATGCAATAAAAGGACCAAGTTTCAACTGGGTCGTTTTCAAAAAAAATGCATTGAGTTTTCAAAAAGAAACTAGAAATTTTTTGTTTGGCATCCAAAAAACTACTTTTTTGAAAATTTTGGTACACAATACAAATACTTTTTGATTTTGGGAACTTCTGCATAACATAAAAATAATAGTTCCTTGGGAGTTAGGAGCTAACAATAACAATAAACATTAATTTTTTTTTGTTCTAAGAAAAATGAAAAAAATATGTGGGGAGAAAAACAAAAAATTACTATGTATCAAGTTTGAAGAAAACCGATCCAGCCGTTTAGGCTGTGGTAGACAGACACACACACAGAATTTTTGGACCCACTTTTTTCTATGAGTGTCAAGTTAGCAAAGCAACTTTGGCGAATCAAAAAATGAATAGGTGGATAATTTGCCGTTAATTTGTCGTTGATTTTGACAATTTAGAATTTGTCGTTCAATGTTTTCTATGTTTTTAGTTTGAGTTTCAATTTATATGGAGTAACATTCAAAAAGGCTTTAAAATTGTTTATATTGATTTTTTTATTACATTATTACGCTTTCACTGGGTCAAATGAGGGTTTGCTAAAAGTACATAGAAAACATCGCACACGAAAATTTGTTTTGTCACAATTATTAAAGGAAAAGGAAAATTATTAAGTAATAAAATATTATGTATAGAAGTTTGTACCACTTTTCGAAAAAAACATATAACAACATACAACAACAAATTTACGACTTAATAACAATGAATTATTAAGCTATAAAACATTCCGTTCAAACAGTTCTTACCACTTATTAAAGAAGTCATATGCTAACTTGATGTGAAGTTAACAAAGAATGCAAAAAAACATAAAAACATAAGAAACATTGCCGTACAAGTTCGAAACTTTCACAACAAATTCAAAACTTGTAAACGACAAATTATTAAGCCATAAACCATTCGATATAAGCAATTTTACCCCTTTTTTTTAGGGGTTACTTTACTTACTAGATATCAGACAAGCAAAGGATGCAAAAAACACAGAAAACATACCGTGATTAGATTACATTTTTCACACCTAATTAAAGACTAACTAACGGCAAATTACCTTTGCATAAATCATTAAGTATAAGGAGTTCTTATCGCTTTTTGAGATTTTTAAAGTTAACAAAGCACAAAAA
Organism: Dasysyrphus albostriatus; assembly: GCA_946251815.1. Taxonomy (NCBI): domain Eukaryota; kingdom Metazoa; phylum Arthropoda; class Insecta; order Diptera; family Syrphidae; genus Dasysyrphus; species Dasysyrphus albostriatus. The sequence goes on along the minus strand of OX276336.1, from coordinate 65,443,129 downwards.
AACTGAACGAAAATTTCTAAATTGTCACAACTAATTAACGACTTATTAACGGCAAATTATCCACCTACCTATTTTTCTATTTGTCAAAGTAGCTTTTCTTACCTGATACTCATAGAAAATAAATAACTCAAAAACACATAGAAAACATCGCATGACAAATTGATTGTTCATAACTAAATAAAGACCAATTAACGGCAAATTATTAAGTAGGTACTAAAATATTAAAATTTAAAAGTTTTTACCACTTTTCAAAAAAAAAAAACATTAAAACATAAAACGAAAAATTCAAAATTGTCACAACTAATTAATGACTAATTAACGACAAATTATCCACCTATCCATTTTTGAATCCGTGAGAGTTGCTTTCAGTATTACTTTAACTTGATATCAAGTTAGCTCCCAAAATAACAAAGAAAACATTGCACGATCAAATTAAATTTGTCACAACTAATTAACGGTAAAATACCATCAGGTATAAGAAGTTTTTACTGATTTTCGACAGTAAACCAAAAAAACATAGAAAATATTGAACGACAAATTCTAAACTGTCACAACTTATTAACGACTAATTAATGGCAAATTGTCCACCTATTCATTTTTCGATTCGTCAAAGTTGCTTTGCTAACTTGACACTCATCTTTTTTCTTCGAGTGTGACGAGTGTGGGCAAAATCTTAACTTCTTTTTTACATAAACGTACATAACGCAATTAAAAATCGTAATTTTGAATTTTTCATTCTGGTATTTTGGCTTCCTGCATTTTCCACCGCTTTCTCAGAAATAATATATTAATTATAGTTCATGGAGAGTAATACCAAAACAACTCCAAATTATGACTGAAATTTGATAATTAATGATTACCGACTAAAATTTGGAAGATTCACCGGTGTTTGACTATACTATTCATACGTACCAAGTGTGAAATTTTATGCTGATGTTTGTTGGCATCAATCGGAGATGATCTTGATGTTCTGTTTGGATGAATGCTAAAACCCTTATGGACGAAAGTAATGGCAACATTATGTTGTTGTGAATTTGAGATGGAGTTCATTATTGTCGTTGGCTTCGAAGTATTTGAATTTAAATCGAAAATGACAATGTTGGATGAGGAAAGATTTAAATGACACTGAAACGTATGTTTTGTTTCCATCCAGTGTTCCGTGAAGGTTTTGATCTTAAAAAAGAAAAGAAAAAAAAAATTAAAATTAATTTGTCAGTTGAGGAAAATGTAACTCCATACATTTTGCCACAACAAAAAGTGAGGAAAGGAATCTTAATAGCAAAACTGAGAAATTTTGCAGAGGAGTATTAGGCATGTTCAGGAGTCCTCAACATTCTCAGTCTCGTGAACAGGATTCCTCAGAAAAATTTCGGTCAAGTTACAAAGGAAATAAAAACTGGATTCGCTTGCTCATTTTGACGGACAAAATTTACCGAGTCCTGCAAGATCTCATTTTTTTGAACACTCCAATTGTGTTGATTTTTGTGAGATGGGTGAAATATATGAATCTACATTTTTCTGAACATGCATAAAAATATTGAAAAAAAAAATCAAATAAACTTACTTGAGTGCCTGTGACGGGAAAAACATCAACAAAGCCAAAAAATAAGGCAAAAATTGTTCCAAAAATATGTACCCACATGGCTACATGCATTGGATGCATATTTTTCTTATTTTTCAAAACTTCCAAATCATGCTGGTCATTTGATGGAGTGTCATTTAAAATTTTTTGATCGTCATAGCTAGATACAAATTTGGATATTGTCTTAAGGAAATTTGTTTTCTTCGAACGTGTTTCATCCTAGAGGAATTCAAAAGAAATCAAGTAATTGATTTATTGGTGAAAGATATTTGCTCGTAGCATATAGGATAACTTCTGGTATTTTACTTACAGAGTCAATGAAACATCCTTCAAGTAATGCTATATGCAGAGACCAAAGCGATATCCCAATAGTATAAATTAACGCCCAGAATGCACGTCCTTGCCAACCAGTATGGGACATTTTCTCCTTGAAAGAAATCACATTTCCATGGCAATGGAATTCATCACACAGTCCATAGTCCACCGATATAAAAAGCCCAATTACACTTGTTGTAGCTGAGAAAATTTTCTGCAAGCCCATCACTATATATTTAGATTAATATTTGATTACATTTTTTAAAAATGAGCTTTTTTCAATTCAAAACTTACATCGTGTGCAAAAGAAGAAATAAAAAAGTAACGAGAAGGCTAGAGCCGTTCCTTTCAAAGGATCTTGTAAATGGCAAGCGACTCTCTTATATGATCCCACAATAACTAAAGTTGAAGCGAGTCCAAAGCATAGGGATATAAAAAATAATCTGTAATCGGTTAAATGAATAAATAATATTGATTAATACAAATACTTTATTAAGGAAGGATTTTTTAAAATGGATGTTTGTAGTTTTAATAATGTCTAAGGGTTCAATAATTCAGTTTTAAAAATATTCTCCAATCAAATTTGACAGTTCTAGAGTACCAAACGAAAAATGGTTGCCTTGGCCTAAACCACAATAATTTACCCTAAATTAATAAATTATAGCCTATATTTGATGCAAAATACCATGAACATACATCAGTGATATCACTCCGCTTGGTACGTGAAGTTGCTTTTTCACTAGGCCATAATACTCACAGATGAAAAAGATTATGAATGTTACCAAGGAAATCACTAAATCATCTAGTAAAATCATTAAAATTGGTGAAGTAATTTCTAGTTTAAGATAAAAAGCACTTAAAATTTGCGTTAAAACAAACCCAATTTAAGTTAAGTTCAGCTTATCTTATATTGGTTTTTTTTATAGAAAGCCACTGTGTACTATATCCAACAAGATGAGAATTTATAGTCACAAGCAAATCACAAACTCAGGACTGTTTGCATTCTATTCATCGTTGAAATCCTTGTATTTTTCGAAGCATGATTTTTTTTCAATGAAGTTGTATCCTGAATTAAATTCAGTTGAATTTTTGCACCAAGTTATAGATGGTGTGAAACTATGAAAATAATTAACTGATGAAAAACGCAACACTTTTTTCAAAATCATTATATGCATGTTCCTCGTAAAAAGTATTGATGAATTCATTGTGCTATTCACCAAAATTTTTCCTTGAGGACGAAATTTCCTACAGGGTAGCCATTCCCTTTCAAACAAACACAAAAAGTATTCTCAAAGTTAGAAATCGTACTAACGTGATTTTCCATTCTTTTGAATTGTTGCATTTCTATTGCATAGGGAAAATTTGGAGAAAAAACTTTTCCATATTCGGTATAACGACATTACGAGATTAATTGATTGCATTCAGATGCTTGAATTTCAAATTTAAGAACAACTTTATGACATAAAAAAAGTTACTAAAAATACATACTCAAAAAAATTAAAACAATTCAAAATCGAAAGAACGAAAAGAAAACAAAAAATAACAACGAAAATGCTAATGCAACATTTCAATTTTAGCTGTATTTGACAGATTAACCATTTCAACTCATATCAAAGAGAATAGTTGGCAAAAGTTAAGTTACTTTATGACGATTGATTGAATTTAACTGAAATCTACTTTTTAAATTCAAATTATAATTAACTTTACCTAGTTTGTTTTGGTTAGAAAAAGAACGCATTTCAGTTCAATATTCAAAAAGTTGATAAATTTAACGATTTTCTTATTTCACTAAAAGTTTTTGAAACAAACAAGTAAAATGAATTTTCATTCCCTTAATCATAACTTTCAAATGGCATGTGCTCTGAAAAAGTTTTTTATCCTTTTTGAAAATTATTAATCGGTAAATTTCAATTTTCAGCAATGAAGTAATAACAAGTTACAGAGCATGCTGTCTACGAGCACGTACAAAATTAAATTCACCATTAAGATCAACACCATTGCAATTTCCGTTTAGGACTCGACAGTCAAAACCATCTGCTAAGTCCATATAATTCTAACGTATAGCACCCTATATATCCGGGGCTTTGTCTTTTGATCTACGTTTTGTATTTTTGCCTAGGAAAATCCACTTTCGTTCGCAAAGTGATAGACGTCTATTCTTCCGTTGCAATCACAGATGGTCATTAATTCTGATGAGTTTACAAATCCTATATAATATTGAAATAAATCAGCCAAATGAAGAAAACCAAGCACTATTTTATATTTTTATGGAAAGCTTTTGAGTTAATATAAATTAAATGACGACACAAAAAGACGAGACAAAGACATTACGTACCTAAATGATTTCAGAAGTGGTAAATACATATCAGATTGATGGTAATGCCCTTTACATACATTAAGGGCCAGTTTGTTCACAGCAATTCATCTTTAAATAATGATTATTGCAACTGGTAAATCATCGCATGTGCTCCTTGACCAATATTTAAATTAATTAATCTATAGATGTTAATTATCGAACTGGTAAATCAGCAGATTTTGGCTTATACGTGCCATTTAACTAGAACTTTTGAATTATATTGTTCAACTTGCCGAAAACTCCATAGTTGGTACCAAATCGAGAGTTGAATGGCAAGTTCAAAATAACTTTTCTTTATTACTTAATTTTATTATATTACTTTCAAAATATTTTTGGGATATTTGCGACATAAACATATGTAGTATTTCATTTTCATTTGAATTTATTGAGTCTATTCAATTTGAAATTTAATCTTAATTCATTTTGTTGCCAATAATTGACATTTAAAATAAAGGGTGTTTCTTTAAGATGTATTATTTTCAATCTGGCAGTACATTTTTCGGAGCTGGTCTTTTTGACAGATGTCACTTGATTTATGCTCAGTTTGGTTTGTCATTTAATAATGAATAGACTTAATCCTGTATTGCACAACGTTTGCAAATCGTGCAAAATGATTACCAAAATAATGGTTTGGTTGGCGCGATGCATTGAAAAACAATCAATTTATTGAAGGACACTTTTCGTGAGGCACCGAATATTCTCTTCCAAGGCGTCAATTGTCTCGGACTTATCTGCGTGGACAAGCGACTGCACATGACCCCAAAAAAATAACCCCGAAACGCGAGATAATGCACTCACAAAGTTTGCTCCAATAAATTGATTTTTTTTGAGTCCACTCAGATAAGCTCGAGACGATTGACGCCTTGGAAGAGAATATTCGGTGCCTCACGAAAAGTGTCCTTCAATAAATTGATTGTTTTTCAATGCATCGCGCCAACCAAACCATTATTTTGGTAATAAATTTGCACGATTTGCAAACGTTTTTCAGAAGTAAGTCTATTCATTATTAAACTGCAAACCAAACTGAGCATAAATCAAGTGACAGCTGTCAAAAAGACCAACTCCAAAAAAAGTATTGCCAGATTGAAAGATGAAAAACCGACGATGTCACGAAGTTTGATTAGTTCTTGGGAGGTTATTGCTTAGACTGTTAACTGGTGGAGATTCATGGAAAAAAGATTCTTGCATTGGGTGAGCCAATTACTGTGGCTGCACCCGTTACTTTCAAAGAAGTTCAAATAGAAGCACTGATCTCTATAATACACTGAATAGCGTATTCCCTACAAAGTATAACACTTTTTTTTACTCCAATTGAAGATGAAATTTGTTAGGCAAGACCACTTTTTGACGTCTGCCGTGCACCAAAGATTATCAAACAGGGATCTTTAACTTTTGTACGTGTCACCCTCTAAAGCCCATTTAATTGCGTTGTTGTTTTTTAATTTTATTTTGAGTCGAAGAATTATGTCAATTGCAACAACAACTTTTAATTTGTTTTGACTGTTCGATTATATACTTCCCAAAGAAAAGAACCGTGATTCTTTTTTGGTTTGTCTCTGTCATTGCAAAAGATTATTTTATATACCTATGTACCTATCGTTTTAACTTTATAATATTTATTGAGTTTACTACCTACACGTTTTTATTTGTGAAAACAACAAAAACTACAATGAATGCAAACAAAAACTTATAGTCCTAGTAACCAGTTCCCGAACCTGATCTTTTCGCATCGCCTTATCGCATCCAATATCCTTTTCACATCTGAACATGGTTATGGTGCCTCTGGCTGCTCATCAATTGGGTTTATTTTTATTTTATAAACAAATAAATTAATGAGAAATATTACAGCCTTATTATTAGATTTATTAGGCGTTTGACTAGTTTTTTTTAAAGTCCTTAGTAGTTGGTAATATGGCTTTTTTAAAAATGTCAAGTAAGACAAATCTTAGACAACCGATGACGTTGTCCAAGTTAGACAGCCTTAGGACAACAGTAAACAAAGTTTATTTATAACTTTTTTGGAGTTGGACGCCTGTCTAAGGTTAGACAAAGTTTATAAAATGGTAGTGGGCACTCACAGTGTAATCGTTACTTACCATGTTTAGAGAATGATTTTTTCATAGTTCTTATGAGATTTTGTATTTGTCTTGTCTTTTGCTTTTCCACTTCATTGACGTTTGAAATTGTCAGTCCATGCGTTCAAGGACCAGAAATCTGAATTTTTGGGGCTTCTGGTTGGCCAGCTGTCATAAAAATTGTGAAAATTCTGATGACTTTTCGTTACGTTTGTTTACGTTTTTCTGATAAAAATTTTCATCTGAAAATTCAGATGAAAGCTAAAAACACAAGTCAAAAAGAAAAAATATGCACCTAGAAGTTGAACTTAATAGTGGATACAGCTTTTCACCCTTTTATGGTACTCAAGTATAAGAATTGAGATGGTGCCACAACGAAATTACACTGACAATAACTTTCACAATTGAAAAATCACTCAATTTGGTCCCAGGTGAGTTAATTCGGTTTTAACTTAAACTAAAAACATGTTTCTGGAGTAACCCCGAGACTAGGATGAGCTCGCACTGAAAAACTGGCCCTAATTGTGTCAATTTCACGAATGATAGCCAATTTTATCCAGCCTAACCTAATCATTAGAGCCATTTTCGAGAAAAAACTATTTTTCATTATTTTTCTTATCAAATTTTCTATCAATGCATGAGTGTATGCATTCAAATCTCGGGTTAAAGTTTCTTACAAATCCAAAACATACTCTATGGTACCTTTATTGAAAATGAAAATAATTATTTAAAGGGTTAAAATTACGTAAAAGGTTATAATTGATTTAATTACCTCCGAAATTGTGTACGCAAAAAAATTTTCCAGATTCTAGTTCTGATTTTATGTCTAAAGTGTGCATCGATCTAGTTTACCACATTATAATCATTACGGAAATTGTTTCTTTGTGCCTTTATTTAATCAAAACAACGCACATTCTCTTAAAATCCAACCACATAGCTGGCCTTAACTTTACAAGCCTATAAATCCACCTATAAAATCCAGCACTAGTCCTAACACATCGAAATCCTTTTGGTTTTATGTTGAGAACTAATAGAAGTGTAAATAACCCAAAAATGAAGGTATTTCAAAACCTACTACTTTCCTCACTGTCTGCTTCGCGTAAAATACTTCATAAGCACAAAAGTGGCTTTCTATACTTTTGTGCGTTTAAATTGATAAAGGAACTTAACGATTTTACCCTTTTGGTATAATGGTTAGTCCGTAGGACTATGGCGATTGAGGTATAGCTTCAAAACCATCCTATTCCACAAAGATTGTTTTTGTCACAGTTACTTGCCCCTTGAGACGAAGTGACAAATCGTCCAAGAGAATCTCTTGTCGAATGATAAAGTGCCTTTACAGCAATTTATTAATTGTTAATTTTTAGTGTACATTAATCATCCTGGGGTGATTTACTTTCTGATAATATCAGGGGATTTCAAGAAATCATGAATTAAGAATTCAAAGAGTTTTTCTTTTTTAATTTTGAACCTGAATTTAATCAAATACAAAAATATGGGTAAAATTATTATAATCAAAAGAATGATTTCAAATTATTATTTCTAATATGGAAATTTATAATTTTTATGCAAATAATATATTTATACAGAACTCAACTTCTTATCTTTCATTTTCCCTGAATGAACATCACTATGGGAATGGGAAAATACTCAACTCAAGTAAAGTGAATTCAAAATTAAAATACTTTAAGTACCTAAACCTAAAACTTACCTAACTCCCAAAAAAAACATCATTCCTTAATAAAGGATTACAAAAATTAATTTGCGTGTTCAAAATCGCCTTGGTGGTAAGTAAAATACCATTTTATCTCAAGTATATTTGCCCAATTAACAATTCGAATCCACTTAAAAATGTAAAAAAAAATAATACCCAGAAAGAAGAGTTCTTGTATTTATAAAGGTTTTATTCAATAAGGATTTCTTTAGAGAATATATATTTACATAACAACAATTAAAATGGACGGTAGAAAAGGGGCCATTTTTTTTTATTTGAATACAGTTTAAATGAAAAGAAATTTCCAAATAAAAAGGCATTTTTTTTTAAATGAATGCATTTGTAAGGCTTTGGCCATTTATCCATTCTAAAGAGATTTATCCTTGAAAAAGGTTTTTTTTATATTTTTTGAGACAAAAATTTATTTGAAAAGGCTTAGTTTATATCCGTGAGTTTTGAATTTCAATAGAATAAATGATGTAAATCCGGCAAAGGCAATTCTAAGGGATTTATTTTATACCTACCTATACCTACTTATATGTATGTATATACCAACCTAAATATATTCGTATACATCTATTAAATGATTGAAAGAGGAGGCGTAGTTGTGTTTCTTATCCATTGCTGCTTTTTACTTACCACAAGCTCAACCGACTTTGGTGGGGTTGTTTCGTTCGGAGCATATGTTGCACTGTTGGTTTTGGCAAAACTTTGATTTTTCGTTTACATTTTTTTTTTTTAAATAAAAAAGAAATAATCTTTCTGATACATAAAAATTGTGTGGGTTTTATTGAAAAAATTATTGTCTATCAAAGCCCAGCAAAGCAGTAAATCAAAAAAATATTGAGAACATGAAATAAATTAAATAACAAAAATAGAATCCTTTGCAAATGAAATAAATCACTCAAGAAGAATTTGGTACAGGGACATTGGTCCCCTGGCCAATATCCCCAAAGGGACTTATGTCCCATTTGAGTGGGATAAAAGCACCAAGTCGAATGTATTCTTATAACTTATTTTATTCGATTAGGGTATTCCAAATCAGTTCTTCGTAAGACTACAATGTGCACTGGAACCGTGACATAAATCCATATTTTGAAATATGACCTTATGATACTTTTGCAAAGTGTCATATGGCCACATTTTAACATGTTAACTTTTTTCGCTTCACGAAGCCAAAAGACTATATTTTTGTGTGAATTTAAGATTTAGTTTTTTACTATTATTTCAAAAGATGAATGAAACAATGAAATCTTGTTTAATTTTGTGAACATAATAATGCAAATTTAAAGAAATTAAAAGAAATAAGTTCAGCTATAATTTTGTATCAAGAAAAGTAATAAACAAATCAATTGAGTAACATTTTTGCATTGAGGTTAAAATAAAAATCACTTACTAATATTCTAAATGAATAAAGATTTGAAATTCACAGAAAATCCTGTTTACAGGTAATAAAAATGCATTTGAAAGTAACACAAAGCCATAATGGCCTTATAACGCTTCAGTAAAGTGATTTATGCTGCGTTACATGTATAATTTTAAAATATATTAGGCCATATTACATAACGCTTTGGAAATTTGTCATGTGGCAATATTTAAAATTTATTAATATCACCTTTTAACGCATGACCTTATATCACGGCACCATGTGGGCTAAATAAATAAATTGGACACTACTTATTTTCCATCCTCTAGGTCTAACGCTAATGGGACTTAACTCCCTTGGGAACTAATGGCCCGAGGACAAATTTCACAAAAAAAGTGCTACTGCCTCCAAAATGTGTTGGTACAAAATAATATTATGGTCTGATACTTGATGAAATTGATGTTTTCCAATATTTTAAACATAGAGGATGTTTTTTTTTTAAAGGCGGATAACTTTAAATTGGCAACACTGTTTTCTGTGATTATTAAAAAGTAGTGTTTTCAAAACTTGTAGATAAAATGATTTTCAACAAAAGATATTTTAAACACTTTTTTTGTCCAACTGATGGGTAAGAAGATATCGGCGTTTCAAAAAACGTAAATTGACAAAAATATTAGTTTTTTGCTGATAACTCATAAATGAAGAGTGTTATCAAAAACATTTGTATACACAGTTTGTGCATTATATTACCTTCTATACAAAAATAAAATAACCTTTTTTCCTAGAATGAGAGTTTAAAAGTTATAATTTTTTGAAAAATTTCATCAAACACCCAAAATTTCAGATTTTTGCTTTTAACAAATAAACAAATAAAGAAATAGTTGTTATTAAATAATTTATGCTCAGTTTATAAATTGCAATACTTATACCTAATCTAAAAAATATTAACCGACTTTATTCAATACAAGAGACAGGTAACAAGATTATTGTTTCTTCAAAAAGGTAAAGTATCGAAAGAAAGTAAAGATTTTTTCGCTCATCACTTTTAAACGGTAAATGTTAGAAATTTTATTTTAACACAGTTTGTAGGTTATCTAACCTTCTACAAGGTAACATACAAGTTTTTTCTTTTAGTGGTCATAAAAAAGATATTAGTCTAATATGAACTGGACAAAAAACAAAAAGTGTCAAAGTTTTTGAAAAATTATTTATACTCATTTCGTAAAAAATAATATTCTCTAAAAGAATTACTTTATCGATACGGGGCACCAATAAGGAGATATTGAGACTCAAAAACTATCAGTTTTCAAAAATTCTTGTTTCCGGGCCCAACATGGTTGGGAAAAATGCATTTCCATTTCTATTACCTTGTAGAAGGTAAAATAACCTACAAACTGTGTTAAAATAAAATTTCTAACATAACATTTACCGTTTAAAATTTTGCTGCGTTAAAGGAAAGCTACAAAAGTAGAGCGACAGGAACAGCAAACAAAATATGCGGTATTGGTCAGGCAGCAATCCACACGTACTCCATGAGTCATCATTTCATCCCGAAAAAATTACGGTTTGGTGTGGCTTATGGGCCGGCGGCGTCATTGGGCCGTACTTCTTCCGTGATGATCAAGACCGGCACGTAACTGTGAGTGGGGATCGCTACCGTTCAATGATAACCGAATACTTTTGTTCCCAATTGGATGATATGGACTTAAAGGACAAGGACGCCACAAGCCACACAACAAATGTCACAAACAATTAATTGGAAACCTAGTTTGGAGAACGTGTTATCTCACGAAATGGTCCAGTCACTTGGCCGCCTCGGTCGTGCGATTTGACGCCGTTAGACTATTTCCTGTGAGGCTACATCTAGTCTATGGTCTATGCCAACAAGCCAGTGAAAATTGATGAACTTCGTACGAATATCGAACGTGAAATTGCAGCAGTATCGGCCGATTTATACTTAAAAACCATCGAAAATTGGGTTCAGCGTCTGGACTTCTGCGCAAGCGTGCCCGTGGTGGCCATACAAAAGAAATCGAGTTCCATACATAATGGCATCGAACGTACATTCACAGGAATAACGAATTTCATTAATATCAAAAACCGTTTTTGTTTATAGCGCTCTTATTGTATGACGTTCAGTTCTTCAGATACATACGTGTTTCAAAATAATTTTCGGAGAACTCTGATTTTACCTCCTTCTGACTCTGATCGCCTTATGTCTAAAACAGATGTGAGGCATTTCTGCACGCATCCTTGCGCATCTATTTCTCTCCTTTGAAAAGCTAATTTATTTATATTGTTGCTGGCCTGCATGAAATGTTTTTTGAAATCAACAGATTGTAAATCTATTGATGAATAATAAATCTAAATCTGAATCTACTTAGTTTTGCAATGAAAAAGAAGAGTAATGATGTGGAATTTAGTTTCTATGCGAATATATGTATGTAGGTGAATTTTGAATTGAAAGATTTAGGGCGATTTTTATCAGTAAAAGTTGAACTTGTGAATTTGTTTTTATTCACTCAAAATTGACGTTTTCAAATTACGATTTTCAACTCTAGAGTTGATCAACTTGGGATTTTCTCAAATCCCGGAAAAAGTAGAAGTTGGCTGAGTAAACTTGGGAGTTGACATAGAAATATTGTTTTTTTTTTGTTGTCGAAAATGCATACCTACAAATATTTTGCTTCAGATGTTTTTGCTTTTATTTGTGGTTATTCAAAACAGAAAAATAGAGGAAAGGCTATAATGTGTCGAAGCAATTATTATTATTATTATTGGCCATCAGCTCCTTAAGCTTCATAATGTATGCTGGACAGAAGATTATCGTTTCGTCTTCACGACTTCAAAAAGCCCTGGCCAAATTTATTGATTACTTTAGAAGGAGTAAGGTCTTTAAGTGCAGTATGCACTTAAAGCTCCATAGAATAATTTTCGTATTTACGTCCACACCTTTCTTGGTGCTTGAGCCTAAACGAGTAAGCAGATACACATATGCTTCAAATTTGAAATATGGTCTTAGAAAAATTATATTCAAAATTTGAAGAAAATCGGTTTACCCAAAAGGACGTAATGTCGCAAATTCTCTTATTCAATAATTACTATTTTCCTACCTAACCCAAACCAATTTGTCAGACACACATACATAAGTAAATACATATATAGTAACTAGTAACAAAATTAATGAAATGTGCCAACAATCTAAACAAGAATTTCTTCTATTTGTCATCTTTTATGTTTTTTTTTCTGGCAAATTTAACGTGTCTAAAAAAATTATTTACACAAAATTACACAAAAAACTTCGAAATTGCTTCAAATTAAAAAATTAAAATGACAGTTCTTGAATTATTTTCACAAATATCCCAGGGATATTTATCTAATCAGAAGTTGGCCAACTTTAGAGTTTCAACTCGAGACTTGAGAAAAAAATTAGTGAATAAAATTTAATTTCAACTTGCCTTTCAACTCTGGAGTTTGCCTCAGACTGAGCAATAGTGAAAAAAATGGCTCTTAGTGTAGTTTTGAAAAAAAAAACACCACTTTTAAATTACCAAAAAGTATATTGAAATAACTATATTATAAATATTAGCTAATTACGTCAACGAAGGACCTTCTAAAGAACACTCCTACATACTCAACTCATTTTTGAAAAAAAAAATGGAATAGCAGATTTTTTGAAACTATACCCTTCATTTTAACTTATTGCTAATTTAAATTAAAAAAAAATAAATTTGGTGGCACAACAGTTCGTGAAGAGCCAAGGCCTAGTGACTTATAACTCTCAACCATTCCTGTGTGCTTATTTTTGGCAGGAATGGAGACCGAACGGCTAGATGAGAAGCACTTATTCATGACAAGTATACTCTTGGAGGATTTTTCAGTTCCTCGCAAGAGGAAAAAAACATTTCTGTTTTTAGGTAGCAGCGGCTGGGAATCAAACCCAGACTTTTGGCATGACGGTCCAACGCACTAACCATCATGCAAAGGTACAAATTTAAATTAAGTAACTTTAAAAGTTTCTTCGTTTTACTCCAAATTCACAAAAGTTTAAAAGAAGAGTTTTGAAATAACACATAAGCTCAATATTTTAATTTCTTTTCATAAATTAATACAATCAAATTCTATTGTATGGGCCTATAGTACATATTTATGTACCTACTTAGCTTGGTCCAGGTGAATTTCGGAGCTAAAAAAAACTGTGAGAGTCTATTCAAATTAGACTCATGGGATTATTGCGAGAGTCGGCATTATGAATTTCAATTTGTTAATATTTTTCTATGATATTCGATTGTTTCTAAATTATTCGTTGATAATATTTATACAATCAAATTGTATACCTTTATTGAAAAATAAGCGTTTTTCACCAATGTTTTGTGATTGCATAAATTGGTTAGTGATATATTTACGAATTCACCCTTCCTAAACATTTTACTTTTTTTTTCTTCAATAATAATTGACTTCACTTCCATAAACATTTATTATGAATCATCCCTCAATTCTGCTCCATCCGTGTGTGAAGAAAATTATTTTACAGGCGTTTGCAATTGATTCAATTTGTTTGAATTTTGATTTTATTTGTACGAATGGTGATTGCATTTTCTATTACATAGTTCATCTAACAAGTTTAAATCAAATTTTTGTTTAACTTTTTTTAGTTTTAATAAATCAATATTTTTTAATGAGATTGCTTTCGCATATCAAATATAGAAAGCATTTCTTATAACACATTTACAACAAAGTTTCGAACAAAACAAAAGCTGAAAGAAAATGTTTATTGGAATTTCGGCAAAAAAATCAAAGCAAAAAGCCTTCGAAATCATGAATCCTTTACTTCATATCAGAAACCCAATTAAGAGTAAAGTGCACTTTCAGCTATCAATATGAAAACGAAAATCAAACAATTTAAGCACACTTCACGAGATAATATTTAAGTGAGTATCCTTGACCATTTCAAACCTCCAACTCCACAAAGTCAAAGCTTATTGATTTATGTACATAAGTACGAAGTTCATCAGCCATCACTGACTCGATTACTTTACTAAATTTGTAGACTAATTTAAAAATAATTGATTGAATAAAAATATATTTTTAATTTAACACGTTTTTAAAATGCATTAAAAAGTATAAAAAAGTTTCTCCATGTCGAATAATGTATGTATAGGTTAGATTGATTTAAAACGAAAACCGTGGTAAGCATCGTGTATGCTATGCATGTTGTGCATTTCTGCACTTCTTATCCTTACTTTTATCTATTGCATGCATTTTATATATTTTTTGTTTCAAAGATACATAATGTGGCCAAGAGAAATTACCTAAGCGTAATAAATTTGAAATTTATTTTTATCTATTTCTGTCGGTTAAACGCATTAAGTTTTAAACAAAATTCCCGATACACTTTATCGAATCTATGCAATCGTGTTATCAACTGTTTCTAACCTTTGTCCATCTGTGAATTGTATTTTTGTCAATTTGCAGCGAGCATACAGAGAACAAAGTTAGTCTATGAAAACGTATTAAAAGAGTACGTATACGCCACAGTAACCACTTTTGGTGTTTTATTGAATAAAACTAGCTAAATTAATTATTTTATGCATTTTGGGGATTTTAAAATGACTGTTAAATTAAAAAATAAAAAGTACCACTATAGTTATCAATTTTGATTGGATTTCCCGCTTGAAGAGAACATCGAAAAACCCAAAAGTAATAATTGATCAAATTCGTTTGTTTGCGTTATTTTTGTACCATTTCAAACCTCCAACTCCACAAAGTCAAAGCTTATTGATTTATGTACATAAGTACGAAGTTCATCAGCCATCACTGACTCGATTACTTTACTAAATTTGTAGACTAATTTAAAAATAATTGATTGAATAAAAATATATTTTTAATTTAACACGTTTTTAAAATGCATTAAAAAGTATAAAAAAGTTTCTCCATGTCGAATAATGTATGTATAGGTTAGATTGATTTAAAACGAAAACCGTGGTAAGCATCGTGTATGCTATGCATGTTGTGCATTTCTGCACTTCTTATCCTTACTTTTATCTATTGCATGCATTTTATATATTTTTTGTTTCAAAGATACATAATGTGGCCAAGAGAAATTACCTAAGCGTAATAAATTTGAAATTTATTTTTATCTATTTCTGTCGGTTAAACGCATTAAGTTTTAAACAAAATTCCCGATACACTTTATCGAATCTATGCAATCGTGTTATCAACTGTTTCTAACCTTTGTCCATCTGTGAATTGTATTTTTGTCAATTTGCAGCGAGCATACAGAGAACAAAGTTAGTCTATGAAAACGTATTAAAAGAGTACGTATACGCCACAGTAACCACTTTTGGTGTTTTATTGAATAAAACTAGCTAAATTAATTATTTTATGCATTTTGGGGATTTTAAAATGACTGTTAAATTAAAAAATAAAAAGTACCACTATAGTTATCAATTTTGATTGGATTTCCCGCTTGAAGAGAACATCGAAAAACCCAAAAGTAATAATTGATCAAATTCGTTTGTTTGCGTTATTTTTGTAAATTTTTAACTCCACGCCATTTTTTAGTTGTCACCTAACATGTCAACGTTTCTCAATCATTTTTTGTATGTTATGGATCACAATAATTAATATTAAAGAAAAAGACTTAATTGTCTTTTGTCCATAAGGCCAACTAACTTCATCACAAAAAAAGTAAACAAATGTGACACAACCAATTCATCCATGGAGTGAGGAACTCTGTCTCTGATAAAATTACTATAGACTGAAGGCTATAAAAATCCCCACTTTTTTTATACGATTATTCCCTCTGGTGTGATATATATCTAATATGTAGTCAAGAGTTCCTTAAAGGTAGACCTAATGGTAGTATTACTGCTGCTACTGAATTAGAATAGAACATTGGTGAAATTCCAGTTCCTAAACGGGAGACGGACATAATCCCAAAATTCTGAATTCAGAAATCCCCGAAAATCCTGAATCCCGAAAACTCAGACTCCCGAAAACCCAAAATCCTGAAAACCCAGAATTCCGAAACCGTAAATCCCGAAAACCCAAATTCCAGAAAGGCCGGAATCCCAAAACTTAAGTTGAAAAAGCTGACTATAAAAATATATAAATTTTGAAAAAAGAGTTATTGACACTAACGTGACTTCTCTGGTGAATTTTAAGCCAAGTTATCACCCAAGTTCACAGTAACAGAAAACAATAATTGATATATTCACATCATGGATACCTTATACACTTTCACTCCTTTTAGTTTTTCTTATGCTAAAATTTGTATCGTTACGATAGCTTATCCGCAGGCGTGTTCTGTTGACCTCCATTAAGAAACTACTCATATTGAGCCCAATTCTCATATGCAAACTCCAAAAACGCCAAGTTTACATCACATTTGAGCTTCAGTAACTGTATATATGCACCTAGAACGGGTCTTAATGATCACATTTTTTTATTCACCAAAATTTACAGTAGTTTTGACATAATTTCCAACAAATCTTCGTTTAAAGGTTATTTTCATTACCATTAATCGAATCGACTCCACTCAAAATCTCGGTTCAGGCCAAACACCTTATGGTGTGATCCTTGATAAGAAACTGAATTGGAGTCCAACACTAAAGAAAGAGCAAAAAAGCTATGTTTCCTTTCTATTCCTGCAACAGAAATTTTGGAAATTCCTGGGGATCCAATCCAAAATTTATCAGGTGGATGTACACGGCAAAAGTTATACCGATATTCACATACGCTAATTTAGTTTGGTGGAACGCGACTGAGAAAGTAACAAACTTGAAAATTTTGACAAAAATATAAAAGTTAGCATGCATAGGTATGATGGGGGTGTTAAAAACTACTCCGACAGCGAAACTGGAAGCTATACTCAACTTGAGACCCCCAGCATACAGTGCCCTGCGGCTAAGATAGACTAAATGCTGGAAACAAAACACAACAGACCATACTCAGATTCTGCAGTGATATATGGGAAATAATGTTTGCACAGACTACATAACACTCCATTTTAACTTCGACACAGCCTTCACTGCCTCATTTCCTAAAAGAGACGAGTGGGAAAGCAACCAACCTTTCAGTAACGAATCTTTTATAGCTGTCTTCACTGATGGTTTTAAGATGGAAACTGGAGTTGGTGCAGGAATTTTTTCGGAATCTCTGGAACTAGCTAGCTCCTTCAGACTTCCGGACTTTTGCAGCATTTTCCAAGTCGAGGCAGTGACAAAAGCAGCTACGCAAATATCAATGATGGTGATACCACAAACTGACATCACTCTCTTTATTGATTGCCAAACAGCAATAAGAGCAATTTCTGCCACCGAGATACATTGAAAGCTTGTAACTTGTTGTCGTGAAGAGCTTGGGGTTCTTGGCATGCAGCATAACATTAAACTCTGCTAGGTTCCTGGTCACAGTAATGTACAGGGAAAGAAGGAGCTGATGAGCTGGCGAGAACGGGTTTGTGATTTGATTCAAGTCAAACCAAACGAAATATAAAAGTACCATCCTGTAGCATCAAACAGGATATTGGTTACAAAATATTAGAAAAACCCAATAAGAGATGGAATTTGCATGCGGCACAACTAAAAAGTTATGGCCAAATTTCAATAAGCAGAGGACAAACTAAATTAAGCAAATGAACAAGAAACATCTCCGTTCCCTTGTCAGCATAATACCCCGGACACAACCTACTGAGACACCACAAAAAGAAAATGAGGCTCAGTACTGATGACCTTTGCAGAGGGTCCAGGTAAAGCCTAGTATGCAGATCGAGCTAAAATTTCGCTCCCATACAAAATTCTCTCCAAAATTAAGCCGAGCTAAAATTCAGCCAAGCATTTTAGCCGAGAGGTACGCCGCTCCAGCTAAAAAATTAAATTTTTGTTTCTTACTGTACGGGACCTATCTGTCAAAATTTAGCTCGTGAAATAATTGTGCGCCACATTAATTCGTGAGCTAAATTGTGGCATGTTTTATATTTGTGAGATTTATGTGAGCTTTAAATTGTGAAAATGAAAATTGAGAACGAGATATATGCAAAGACAGTCGATTTATTAATGCCAAAGGGAAAAATCTATTTTATTTGGTTACATTCACTTAAAAACTTGAAAAGAAAAATTCTTTGAATTTGCTGAATATAATTTCTTTTCAGAGAACAGCTGTTTTTTTTTAATGTAATCTCCACAAAAATATTGTGCCAAAATTTTGCTAGGAGTTTAGCTGGTGTTTGGAGAGAAAAGTGGGAGTGAAATTTTAGCTTGATCTGCGTACTAGGCTTAAAGGTAAAAAATCAAATTTTCGTTTCTTACTGTACGGTGCCATCTGTCAAAATTTAGCGCGTGAAATAATTGTTCGGTACATTCATTCTTGAGCTAAATTGTGGCTAGTTTTTTATTTGTGAGATTTATGTGAGCTTCACATTGTGAAATGAAAATTGAGAACGAGAAATATTTAAAAGACAAACGATTTATTAATGCCAAAGGGAAAAATCCATTTTATTTGGTTACATTCACTTGAAACATTGAAATAAAATTCTTTGAAATTGCTGAATATAATTTCTTTTCAGCGAACAGTTGTTTTTTGTAATGTAATCTCTACAAAAAGCCTATGTCAAAATTTAGCGAAATTTTAGCTCGATCTGCGTACTAGGCTTAAGCTCGCTCCCATACAAAATTCTCTACAAAATTAAGCCAAGCATTTTAGCCGAGGGTTACGCATATCCAGCTAAAAATCAAATTTTTGTTTCTTACTCTACGGCCCCTCTCTGTCAAAATTTAGCTCATGGAAAAATTGTTCGGCACATTAATTCTCGAGCAAAATTGTGACAGGTTCTTTTATTTGTGAGATTAACGTGAACTTTACATTTTGAAAATGAAAATAAAGAAGGAAAAATATTCATCGACAAATGATTTATCAATGCCGAAGAGAAAAATCTATTTAAGTTGAATTATTTTCACTTGTAATATAAAAATAAAATTCTTTGAAATTGTTGTTTTCAGAGAACACCTGTTTTTTGTGATGTATTTTTCACAACAATTTTATGTCAAAATTTAGCTAGGATTTCAGCTGGTGTTTGGAGAGAAAAATGAGAGCAAAATTTGAGCTCGATACTTCACAATTCATAATCAGAACAAATATGGCCAAAAGATCCATGATTTTCTTTTGGTTTTGACTGACCCTTAGAACTAAACAAACATGAAAACGCTGATGACACCTATTTCTTTTAATATGTGTGTGTACTTTGGATTCACGCTCGGTGACTATAGGAAAGAAATCAAAACAACTTTTCTTCAAATTCAGAAACTGTCGAGTCCATTTTTGTGCCATTCAATCATGAAAACAGTTTTTCTTTAATTTTTCATTTAAAAAAATTATGTACCTAAAATTTTAGAAAAAAAAAAATTAATTACATGTACTTACTTTTTTCCAGGAATTGATGGGAGTTTCAGCAATCTTATGTTCCACTTAAAAACAGCCGAACAAATAATCGTTGTTAAAATAAGAAATAATGTAGCAAGCGGTTGCACAAAAAGCAGCATCCCATGCGAGTTATTTTTCGTAGATTCAGCAATAAATTGAGACTGGTACAATGGAATAAGAACCAGCAATAACATAGATGTCACCATCAAGCCCAATCCGAATATCAAAAGCAAACAAAATGAGCCTTTGGCTCTTCGAATAGCTTCCAAATTTTGTTGATGTTGCTGTTGTTCACGGATAAGTAAATTAGGGCATCTTTCCATTTGCATTAAGGCATTATCGCAGTCATTTGAAGACTTAACAAGAGATATCGAGATAAGTTCTTCCGTTTCAGCATCCATATGAATTCTGTTTGAGAAAACATCTTGCTCATCTTCATCGTCATCGTCCTCCTCTTCCTCTTCCTCCTCATCATCATCGTCGTCTTCTACGTCCTCATCATCAACATTTGAAAATAGATTTTCAACAAGTTCTTCCTGGTCGGAATGGTTGTCGTTGCCGTAAAGATTTCTCATAATAATTTTTTGTAATATAAAACAACCACGCAAACGATCTGAAAATTGTTTGTTTTTTGTTTGTACAATGTGAGTTTGGTAACAGTTTAGTTCATAAGGCAGACCCTACACAACGAGATAATTGAATCAATCATTTTCATAGCACACATATGACACAATTCGTTAAATGTGATTGATAATGATCCAGAAACTTCTGATTTTGAGTGGTGATTTATGTTCATACGCAAGAGGAAGAGCATTTAATAGATAAAACATTTAAATTGAAACATAAATAACAATTTTAACTGAAGATAAAATCAGTGTGTATCCTGGGGATGATTTGCAATTGATTGTCAGTCAATTAAGGCATAACTACTAGGAAATGCCAATGACAAGAGGAAGGAAACGTTATTTGTTTTGTTTTTGTAAATGTCAATTTGAATTATATTTCAATCAACTGAAGCTGAACGTGTAAGTACCGCTTTAGATTTCACTAGAGACATATTTGTCTTATTGTATTATTTTTTTTTTAACGTACGTATACTGTATACGTTTATGTCATATACATTTATATCTATGAATGGAAATAACCAATCTCCATGGAATGTTAAATTGGCGCCACAGAGGCGCATAATAAATCCATTATATTATATATAAACTCTGTCTGGCGCCAGTACAATACACTCAATACACATACATACCAAGGCAACGCACCGGGGAGAAAGGGGGAGCACTCTCAAAGGATGCCCCCAATATGGCTTCTAAGGATGGCACCATTATTGCGGCATCATATTTTTTCAATCGCCGCCGTGCTGGCAGTATTTTTGTTGTTATTTTTTCTTTTTTTTTCTTTTTAATATCTAGCAAAAACAAACTCTCAGAAGAGTTCTGTACACAAAGTAAACAGGTGCAGCAATTTAAAAGATAGAAGGATGTACGGTGTATACTCATACGGAACTCGGAAGTGCTCTGTGGGATATGGTGGTTTCAATTAAACGCCATGTGTACAGAACCCCCATCCTTACGTTCCTACTCTACACTGTTTTTTTTTCTAGGCCGACAGAAAAAAAAAATTATAGTAAACTTGCAAAAGTACAACTCTCGGAAAGCAATTAAGAAACTTTTTGCATGTATAAAATGTGGCCAAGGACAAAATCGTTTTGCCATCAAGCAATTGATTGAAGAAAATCACTTAATCGGGTTGCATATAAAAGAAATTCCATTTATCCTGTCCCCTGACTCGTATGCTATAAATTGCTCTATACGTTGGCAGGAGGTAATATGCAAAAACGGAATAAATCGATTTTGAAAGCAGTAAACAACAAATTTGTATAAGAAGAAGATCCTGGATTCAATTCACTTAAGTAGAATGCCATTTAATATGGAAATTCTTAAAACAACACAAAATAAAAAACAAAAAAAAAACCACACACACCTTCACTTCCTCCGGTTGACGCGAAACTTTATAACGCTACACGTTCAATGGTTTATCTTGACTGAAGAACACTGGTCTCTGAAATTGTGATGCAAATGGTTTAAAAGACTATTCGAACTCTCACAGGATGCCAAAGTCACAGTACGAGTATCAAGAGCAGAGATTATTATTCACAAGGATTTCCCCAGGTTCACTCGGTTCGGCATGAAATGGTATATCACAATCACAACACGGATGCACTTGCTTTGGCAAAACAACCTCAATTTGCTAGAAGTCTCATCTCAGACTGAAAGTATAATTGCGATGTGAACAATGCTCCATGCTCATATGTATATCCTTCGGAGGTACAAGGAGAGCGATGCTGTGACGTTGTGAATGCATCGGGACCAGTCAGTGAGTTAGATGGATTTGAATATGCGCAGTTAAGTAGTTTGCTTCTCTATTTCCATTAGTACATATAGTTGTGGTGAGAGTTCATTTCAAAGATGAAAATTCATTTTTCGCCATTTGAATCTTGTTTGCCACCAAAATACCGGGGTGATTCCAATTAGGAACAACTGATTTTTTTCCTTCATTCAAAAAGAGAGAAGTTCATATTGGGATACATTTATATTCACGTATATTGGTACATAAATTATATATCTACATACACACACACACAACATTATACATACTACATACCCTAAACACTTGTAGATCAAAAACTCAGTATTACGATTAGAGTGCGAGACTTTGTATTTCATGAAACGCTAAGAGCATTTGGTACTTTTTACTTCCGATATTCTAAAGAACATAATAAATGTGGAAATGAGTTTACATTGTACCTTCGAACGTTTGTTTGTTTATGCTGCGATGACTAAATATTACAGATTTGTTTTTAATGGAACTTCAAAGAGGGAGAGACTTCGTAATTGCAAGCAGGAAGAATTTTGTTGTGTTGTGTTTTTCTGGAAATTATACTTTTGAAATCCTTGAATCCAAATTCGGCTCAATTTAAATCACCAAAAATGTTTTTCGTCTTGAGAAATGTAAAAAATTATGCTTGGTGGAAAGTAGAACTTTATTTTTGTTAAAACAATCAGCGGATACTCCCAAGAGAAAGGAGAAGTCAGATGTAAGTTGAATTTTCAAGCTCGGCACAAGATTTGCAGTTTTTTTTTCTAAAAATTCCTTCTTAAATTGATACCGATGTACTAAAAAAACTGTAAGAATCAAATATTAGTAGAGTCAACAAATTTTAAATCGCACTCTAACATCGCATTTTGCAGTCCATACTTCGCACTGGACTGGATGTGGAAGAGTACGAAGTGTGGAATAAGAAGTGCAACATTGTGAAGTGGGAATTGCGAAGTGCAGTGTGGAATGCGATGTGTGGCTGTGTCCGTTATTAATATATTTTATTTAAAAGAAAACTTTAGAAAATTGAAATCATTTGAAAGGTCTTGATGGATGAGCGGAAGAGACCCGAAGACTTCGAGAAAAAGATATCTGCATCTTCCAGTCAGTGGGGATTTGTTCGATTTAATGACCAAAGACTGCGATTGCGAAAGAGATTTTAGTGAATCCAACATTGGAAATGAAACACGGTGAAGGCCAACAGATACTACGCAATGGTAAAGATTGAACTTATTAAAATCTTTCCAAATCAATTACGTCAAGGAACGCCCTTCAAAATGTCAATAATAACAAGTTCTAAACAAGACTCCAACCCATCAACCTGGGACTTGGAGCCAAAAGGAAAATTTATACGACTTAACCTCGAGGCCACACGATCAAAGGCGTTCGCAGGAATCAGGAATTTTGTTAGGAGTGGGGGGGGGGGGGGGGACCTCATTCACAAAATAGTGTTGGTACAGAAATCTTGCTTTAAAATGCTTTCAAAAGAAGAAAAATTACCTAGTATAAAAATATATCATGATCAAGGAGGGGGCAAGCACCCCTACCAGCCCCCCCACCACTTGCGAGCACCCTTGTACACGATCGAGTAATCACCAGCAAGTTACTAATACATCGAAACTTTTCCTACTCGCTTATAGTCAACTCTAGCTTGCCTTTTTCGAAGCCAATTGATAAGCGAGAAGAACGGTGAGTTTTTTGACAGTTCATGTATGTACCCAACTGGTTAGTAAGTAGCCGATCGTGTGGCTTCCGGGTAAGGGACTCCATATTAATTCAACTGCATTCATTGAAATTGAATTTGACGGAGGGAACTTTTGAAATTACAAACTTGAAACTTTACTTCAAACTCCTACCTTCAGTTAATCGTGAAGAAATATTTTTAAGAAACATCTCTACTTACTTATCTGGTTACCAATTCTCTACGACTCCGAGCACACTGCTTCCATCAGTCATCTAGACCAAGCTTTTTGGCATTCACGTTGGCTCGGTCACTAAACTGGAGGTTTGGTCTTCTTGGTTTTTTTGAACTGGGATTCAAAGATTCTCTTGACTGGAGATTGTTCATTTGCTCGATGTAGTCGAAAAATTTTGATTTTCTGGACTACATCCACATCTTAATACAGCTCATAGAGTTCGCTGTTGTATCTTCTCCTCCATTCATCCTCCTAGCACACAGGACCAAATATATCCGAAGAAGAATAATTTTTCTTATGAAGGAGTATCAGCTCTCCCTTTTTGCATATCGCTCAACAATCTGGCAGCATAAGTGTTTTATAAATCAGGCACTTCGGCTTTCGTGTGAGGAGTTTTGAAATCATCTTTTGAGCCAAACCGATGGAGCACCAGCAGCGGTTTGCTAGGATAGGATATTATGTATGACTTTTATCATAAGTGATATGTCTCGAAAATTCTTGCAGGACATAAGACCACCTTTTATGTAGATGGGACATATGGAGCTGATAGACCAGTCATCAGACATGCTCTCTTCAACTTAAACTTGTTTGATGAGCTTAAGCCATTCGATCGGCTTTGTTGCTCTTTAGCTTTTTTATAGCTAAAGTCTATCTCTTTTATACTAGGCGGTGGCACTGGATCTTCATTGACTATGGAGTAAGGTTTGCTTTTTGTCTATTTCTCGCTCTTTCTGATGCTCATTTATAGAAGCCGCTGGAAATGCTGCTTAAATACATCAAATATTCCCTATGCTACCTTGATTACGTTACTTTTATTGTTTCGAAGAGCCCATGAGTTGCTTGTCCTTTTTATTAAAATTTTGATTGCTGTCTCGGTCGCGAGACTCTTTGGTCTCCTTGAGCTGGGAGGCTGCGCATGCTCTCTTCTTTTTCTCCTCTCTCCTCGCTCACTACTCCTCTCTTGCTCTCCGCTACAACATATTCGCATCTCCATCTTCTGTCACCTTTTTCAACTATATGAATTCATCATCCTACCACGGGTTCTTTTTTGGAGTGATTGGAAGATTTAGGCTGCCTCTTTTGATGATAACACACAATATTGGGACCAATGGTTGTTGGGGTCTGTGGCAGTTGATTCCATAGTGGTGAGCTTCATGTTCAGATGCTCACTGTAGGCTTTTACGACTCAAGTTATGTTAGGAAGATCAACGTCCGTTGTTTCTTTTCATTTGACAGTCAAGCTCTTAACCTTGCCAAAAAAGAAAATAGTCAGAGTCAACGTTTGCCGCTCGAAATGTACGCACATCCAAGTTCTTAGAGGCGTGTCCCCCATCGATTAGATTATTAGATTATTTCGTTAATTGGCTTATCGACAATTTGGGGAGTGCATCAGGCTTCGTAGCCATGGTGTGTCAGGATTTGTAGCCGTGGAAAACTAGTACAACGTACCACAATACTATAAGACCTACTGAAAAGTCTAAAAGTCAGTACAAACTAATCCAGCGAAGGTGTTTACCTTTTACATCGTTCTACGAGCAGAATCCGTAAGTTATATCCAGGAGGTTATAAAACTCATCTTCTAAAGAGCATTCAACAACATTGTGAAAGGCGTGTGCACGCAAGGCTAATATTTTGGAAAGTGTCTTTAATGCGGATCACCGCCACCATACTGATCGGTTTAAAGTCAATAACTTTGCTTTTTAACCGATTTTCCACGACGAATTTGATGCATCCTAACATGTGTAATCTTTTATCACAGCTGCAATAAATATCGCAATCTTTTCTTTTTATTCATCGCATCTCCTAGATTGTGGCAATTTCCAGAGAGGATAGACTCAAGTTTTTGAAATGCACCTGAGGTGTAAAGGGTTCATACGTTCCAAAGTACATACCCCCAAATCTTTATCCGTTGGCATGTCGGGTCTCGTTGTCTTTGGAGGCTTGTTGCCTTATCCGAGGCTTCTCGTGTCTCTCATAACTTAATTTTTTTAAGTCGTATGGAAGTTAACCCAACGACAAAACCCCTCCTTAACCCGAAGGTCAAGGTCCTTGCATAGCCTTCGGGCAGCAAGCAGGATGAGAGGATGCCGGGAATATAAGCACTGCCATTAGCCAGCCCGTAAAGGGTTCATCCACCAGCATCTCTTTTTCAGCACCCTGCCAACTACTGAAAAGCACCTCTAAGTTTGCTAGAGTAGTTCATGTAAGGACTTTTTGCAAGTTTTCTGGACTCAGCTAAGGCTATAAAATATCTTTTTTTTTTTGTTTAAATAATATCCTTTATGTTTTTCGGGTAACAGAGCAAGAACGTTTACCATACCAACGTTTAATTAAGCGAATAGTTTAGAAATCTTTCCTCACCTTTTATTATGTTGCTGATGATTGATTAGGTTAAAGTACATCGAATACTTAAAGCTTTCCCTAAAGGCACTTACAATATCATCATATCTTGGATAAGTGCCTTTTTTTTTTTGTGTTCTTACAACAAAGGAGTTTCCTGTTCGTTCTTCCTTTATTTATCTCCAATAGCTCCATTTGTGTAGGGAAACAATTAATGAAATTGGATCCGTTACAGTTTAATGATAAGTAGTTAAAGCGGCTAATCAGGAACACAGTGAGTGGATCTTATCAAAAAAAAAAAAGTTTCCTTACCGTAATGGGAGAGCCTTTAAAAAGGAACAATTTCAATTATGAATATGGGTTGTTGTATGCAGAATAGTCGAGATTAATTATAATAAATGAATATACTTTATTTTCATTCTTTATTTTTATTTCTGTAATATGATATTTTCATGCTTTTCGCAATTGATTTACAAATTTGTTTAAAAAATATTTCATTTTTAATTTGTGATTCTCCAGTGTGATGAATTTGTTTAGTGTGTTTTGCTCTTCTTCTCTTGTTTAATTAGACATACCTTGAAACGAGCTTTGTTTTAATGGAATGATTTTTTTCTATGTTTTGCTGGATGTGTAAAATTGTGTTTCTCAGATGGTATCACCCCTGATTGGCTAGTGATTAAACACTCTCCCTGCTAATCTTCTAATAGTCACCATACGCTTTTTTTAACTGTTTCGACCTCAGGAAGATTATGCTTTTCGTCTATGTGTGGCTTTCTTTATAGGAGTTAAAAATGATTTCACTGGTTATAATATTGCTCTTAACAATTTTTCAGCTAAATTAATTGAATAAGGCAAATCACTCCACATTCGAGTAGTGCGGCTAAGGAAAGAACATCTACATAATATTTAACAGTACGTCCGATGTTTGGTTCAAGGGAAAACTGGATGAAAATACCAAACGCACGCATATTCGATAAGAGAGCTTTGTGTCAATTTCTATCAATTGCTTTAAAAATATCTAATGCCATAACCTTTGTTTTTAAAAAATGAAAATGGTGTAAAGATTGGTTCCACTTTTCAGTGAGACATGCCATCAGATCATGAATGTTAAGTAAAGGTGGATAATTTGCCGTTAATTAGTTTTGACAATTAAGAATTTGTAGTTCTATCTTTTCTATGTTTTTTTTTTTTTTTGAAAAGTTGTAAAAACTTCTAGACATAACATTTTACTACTAATTAATTTGTCTTTAATAA
Source organism: Dasysyrphus albostriatus (assembly GCA_946251815.1). Lineage (NCBI taxonomy): Eukaryota > Metazoa > Arthropoda > Insecta > Diptera > Syrphidae > Dasysyrphus > Dasysyrphus albostriatus. The sequence goes on along the minus strand of OX276336.1, from coordinate 65,415,404 downwards.
GTTGCTAATAAGTTGTGCAAAAATCAATTTCTCGTACGATGTTTTCTATGTATTTTTCTACAAAACCTTATTTGGCCTAGTGAAAGCGTAATTAAGCAAAAAACAGTTCAATGTTATCCATTTTCAAGCCTTTTTAATGTTACTTCATATGAATTGAAACTTAAACAAAAAACATAGAAAACATTGGATGACAATGATAAAATTGATTGTGCCACAACTATTTAACAACTAACTAAAGGCAAATTATTAAATAATAATAAAATGTTATGTCCAGAAGTTTTTATAACTTTTCGAAAAAAGCATAGAAAACATAGAACGACAAATTCGAAACTGTCAAAACTTATTAAGGATTAAATAACTATGAATTATTAAGCTATAAATCATTCCTTTTAAACAGTTTCTACAACTTTTTTGGGTAGTGATATGCTAACTTGATGTGAAATTAACAAATAATTAAAAAAATGCAGTTTTAAATTATCACAACTAATTCAAGACTTGTTAATGACTAATTATTAAACCATAAACCATTCGATATTAGCAGTTTTTACCCCCTTTTTAGGTGATACTTTGCTTGCTTGATATCAAGCTAGCAAAGGACGCAAAAAAACAAAGAAAACATAGCGCGATTAGATTACATTTTTTACAACTAATTAAAGACTAACTAACGGCAAATTACTTAGCCATAAATCAATAAGTTTAAGAAGTTTTTACCGCTTTTCGAATTTTTTAAAGTTAACAAAGCACAAAAAAACATAGAAAACATTGAACGACAATTTCGAAATTGTTCCAGCTAATTAACGGCTTATTAACGGAAAATTATCCACCTACCTATTTTCTACTTGCCAAAGTTGCTTTGCTACTAATTTGACCCTCATAGAAAAAAACTCAAAAAAACATAGAAAACATCGCATGACAAATTGATTGTTTCATAACTAAATAACAACTATTTAACGGCAAATTAATAAGTACTGAAATATTAAAATTTAGAAGTTTTTACCACTTAAAAAAAACATAGAAAACGTGGAACGACAAATTCGAAAGTGTAAAACCGTTTAACCAGAACTTATAATGACTGTAATTGAATAATTTACGTACCAATTGGCAAGAGAAAATAAATTGATATTTAATCCTTTAAAAATTTCAATGTTTCATTATTCGTTTTAGAATTATTTCATTTAAATTTTTTCAGTTTATTTTAATTAAGCTAATAATAAATTCATTTAAAAAAAGGTTAACTTATTTGGTATAGCCTTAAAAATCCGTTTTTATTATTTGTTAAGTTCAAATAAAGTTTAAGATTTATATATCCGAGTGGACATTGTAAATGATGTTAAGCTTAACTTGGAGATGTGTATTGGATTCACATTAAAGGCAGTATTCTTTTCTACTAGTATACCCATGAGATGAAAAATCAACTTATTTTCAGGGCACTGTGACAACAAAATTTCGTTTCTATCTTGTATTCCATCTAATTATACCTCTAGTGGCATGTTATCCCAGTTGCATACAAAAGACCCCAGGTCTTACAGGAATATATTCAGTGAGGATTACTTGGTGTTTGTTTTTATTGTCTCTTTCATTACAACGTGGTTTTCTGTGATTTGTATTTGTATTCTCTTTAATTTTGCAATTGATAAAACTCTCTATGAATAATTTCCCTCTATGTGTTTATAAGCATTTCCTTGTCTTGATTGTGACCAGAAACCAATTAAGTTTCGCATCAGCAGTGTACATGTACAGTGCTTTAGGTAGAGCTTATATGAACACAAATATTTTCTTTTGGCACATTATGAAAAAACACGACCTACTCATCATCTCACAAACTTTAATGTTAAATTTTATATAAAGAATGGTTTCATGTAGATACGCTATGTTTGTATGTACATATATCTCGTTAAAAGAAAAACATCTAAATATGTAACAAAAAACTGATTATAGCCAAAGGCTGTTGCAAATAATTTGCGATAATGTTGTTCTTTGTATGGTATCCTTAGCAGTTGAATAGTTTAACAAAAATGTGTTTTCATTTGATATACCTTTTATGCCTTCTAAACTACAATATTAATGGTTGTTTATGGTTGTCGGGCCAAAATGCACAATTTTCCATTCACTGTCAGAACTTCTAAATCACTACAAATCATATCGATTTCAATAAAATTGTGTTTTTTGTAGGTTCCAGTTTAATGATTTAACCTTTTTTTGTAAATCCAATAGAATTATACTACAAAAACACATAAAGGCTTCGCGTTAGCGACACTCATTAAAGTTGTCGCTAATTAGCCAATATTAGTTGACTGCACCCATTTAACCACAGTATGTGCAAAACTTATTACAGATCTAGCCCAATGTAAACAAACTGGTCTTTAAATTATTATACCTACTTGTAGTTTGATATTTAGTTAGCAAAGTTTAGTTCTCAAAAATTAAAAAGCTTGCTTGCCCAAGAAAAATTTTTGTTTGCAGGTTAATAAAAAATGAATTCATAAAATAATATTATAGGACTGGTATCAACGTAGAATTCCATATTGGCCTTTTGATAGTGGCTTTTTGATAGTCGATTTTAACGATCGGGTGAGGGGGCGCATGTGGAAGTTTTTTGAACATTTTTTTAAAGAATTTAATGTTTCATCCATTTTACTGGAAATACAATTTTCAAAATTATAACTTTTTTATAAGATGCATGTATTTTCCCACTTTTACACTACCCCCCACCCAAATTTGAACAACCTTCAAGCACAGATTGTGTATGGACTCTTTTGAATCCTATAGTTGTCTTTAACAATATAATAAGGGCCAGTTGTTGAGGGCTAAATCATTCTAGTCTCGGGGTCAAACAATTTAAATCCTTAGTTAAACCCTCTTAGAATTGTGTTTTCCAGTCAGTTCATATCGTAAGTAAACTTCGAGTTAGCTCACTTAATTTGGTGAGTTAAGTCCGAGAGAAACAGAGTGGCCTTACTACAAAAATAAGAAACGGGTTTTTTAAAATACTTTAAGCCAGCGGTTCCCAAACTTTTTAAGCTGTGGAACCCTAAACATGGTCAAAATATATTTTGGAACCTCAACCCTTAACGATAGCCAAAAAGACATAAAATTTAAAAATTAATTAATAATTTAAATATTTAAGATATTCCATCAAAGCTAGTGCGAAGAATAAAACTGTTTCATTGTTTAATTAATAAAATGTTGAGAACAAAGTTCTATGCCCGAAAACTGTATTCGAAGATCTGAGGAGTGACCAATCTCGATCTTTATTAAATTGAAAGGACAAAAAACTTATTTTAATGACAAACAACTTTGCATATCTATTAGAGAAGATTTTTTCTGTATAGTTGCGTCTTAGGGTGAGTTTTCACTATACATAAATGGATTTAGCATTCAAAATTTTTTTAAATTAGTACCTTGAAAGTAACGTTGCCAAGACCTTTGCGAATATCTATAAACCTGGAAAACATTTAATACTGTCGTTCTGTAGGAGCACAGGTAAATCAGATATTTTTTTAAAGCTGCCAGGAACCCTAGGGTTTCACGGAACACAGTTTGATAATCGAGGCTTTAAGCAGTATTAATAAAAAATAATTTCAATTTCCTCTGCAATTTCCGCTATGGAGCAATCTTAATTTTGGTAGTGAAAGGCTTTAAGGAAGATATCCATAGTGTCGCACATCTATTTCAATATATTTTTGACAATGAGTTAACCCTCATCTAAAAACCTACTTCTGTTTAACTCAAGGTTATTTTACTTGTATTTTCAGGATTAGCTTGATTCAGAGTGAAATCTTCACTGAAAAACTAGCCCTAAACTTTAGGCTGTTTCCGTTGTGGTGTCATCTCAATTTTGAGAGTGAAATGTGTAAAAGTGTGATATCCATAGAATCGCAAATCGATTCCAATAGATTTTTGGAAACTGAAAGATGAAGTTAATCCTTAACTGATGAACTGGTTCTGAGAAAATTTACTTTCAGGATAAGATAACTCTTATTTAAATCAGGGTTAAATATGCTCTGAAAACAGTCCTCATGCAACAAACGTGTGTAATACGGCGTCTTCATTAGAGCAAACGAGATAATTTCGTTGAAAATTTCCAAATTAGATCCGAAATTATCTAATAACCCCTACAACTTCACATGAAATCATTTCTATCAAATTTGCATGAAATTGGGTTTGAAATTAGCTGAAACCAAATCGAACAGATTTAAATTCAATGCTATTGGAATTAAAATTCACAATCGAATAACTTCTGATTTGAAATGTCAAATTTAAAGTTTGAAATATGACAACACATAATTTAAAAACAAATAGTGAAAAAGTGAAATATTTATTATTTTTAATAATAGTTTGATAGTTTGATGTATTAAATTATAATTATTATCATTATTATAGCAATGGACCTTGCAGGATGTGACATGTGTAACTTTTTCAATTTCGTAGCCAAATGGGATAGAATATCTTGTGCTTTGAAATTTCTAAACATACATAGTTAAAACTATATTATGCACAATCAGGAACAAATGCATCTCTGGTATCAGTTTGAAACTAATCTTCGGTGATATTGACAGCTTCATGTGGAACATCCAGAATCTCAATGGTGAATCTTTCTGGCTAGATTGTGATAGTTTATTTTGTAAAGTTTTCAGGATTCCGTTGCTTTCTAATCCCTTAAAGGCTCCGCAGCGACGACGAATTTTTGTTGTTGTTTAGCGTTGTGTATTTGTCATATTTTGTACTATTGTGAATGATTCGCTGTGAATGCCAAGCGATTTGCGTTGGTTTGGGATAGCCTTAATGCTTAAAAAAAATAAATTATAAAATATTTTTTGGCTTAAAATTTACTTTTTAACTACCTTTCATTAACCATTATATCTCTTTCCGATTAAACCCATTTTAAATTAGTTCTTAAATTTGAAAGTGGCACCTGAACTGTCAATTTTACAAATTTCAACGGGGCTGTCAAACAAAATTACAAAATTTAGATGAAAACACTTTTTTTTTAATTTTTGCGTCTGAAATGAAAACGTAGTATAATGAATTTTCTCTCGTGGTGAAACAAAACTGGACTGAAGATACATCCATAAGGAACACCTATGTCAGTGTCTCAAACCAGTTTGACGTCTCTAACCTATCCCAAATTGGTGCATTAGTACATACAATTTTAATATTTTCTTACAGAAATTTTCTATATATGCATATGTTTTTTCCCAAGGATCAACTTTCTATATCAAACTACCAAGATCTACTCTGAAATTTTAGAAAGAATAATATAGCTGTTCTTCTTGGGTGCTTGGTGGCAGTGCTTGGCCATGCAAAAACATGGCCAGCAAGGGAATATCCAGCCCGATATCAAACATTCTATCAAAACATTCCTATTTAAGTGTATTGATGTACACCTACCTCTATAATTTTGAGGCATGCTAGCATCTCCATTTTTGAATATCGAAAAGATAACAGCTTTAAAATACCATGTTAGGGCACTCTGCTTCTCATGGCCTCATATGTGTAATGTAGATAATAATACAGGCTTACACGATTAGACACGAAAAAGTAAAAGTCATTCCGAAAGTAGTTTTATGTGCTGAATTGAAATCTTTCATTCAATTTTCATTAGAAAATGACATAAAAGTTTTTTTGATATTTGCGAGATTATTTACTATTAACAAAATTTGCAAAGATTCCTGAAAGTATTTATCTTTATCTTCAAAACTCAGTTCCAACTTTTTCAATATCTTTTTAAGTATCTCAGTAGTTTGACTTAATTTTAAAACACGTTTAATATGGTAAATGCATAACGGTTTTGAGTTAATTATGCTTAGAAATACTCCTGTCTTCTTGTTTCCAAAAGTTAGGCTAGAACTATAATGGTCGGAGGGCCACTCCGGAGTGCACCTCACTTATGTGAAACTGACATTTGGTGAAATAGGAATGTCAAAAACAGAAAGGTAATAAGTACAGTATGGGTGTGTTCCCCCATTGACGATACGGAAAGCTACTTTTCGTTGGTTTTTGACCTTAGCTTTAGTGCCCTTTCGACTATTATTCCTTTCGCTTTTTTCGTCGTGGGAAAAGAAATTGCATCAACGTAGTAGTTCGAACTCTGAGGGCGGGAGTGCTTCGTTAGACAAGGCATCATGGTGTATGAAAAGAATCGAAGTACTTCGCCAAAACAGTTTTAATTTGGCATTATTGTTTCTAGTGGTAACAGAACAATTTTGATGTAAAAATATTCGTCGAAATGATGGTGATGACCCCATAATACTTCGTCGACGAAGTGGTTCGACGAGGGTGTGTGAGGTGTAGATTTTTTCCAACAGTTTCAGACCACCAAATTTAGTAATTTTTAGTGCGAGTCAGTACAATATTTCACTTGTCAAACGGGTTTGCACTTAATCTGGCGGTCTGAAATTCGGTGTAGAACACACCTATTAATGCATCTTAATTAGTCATTTCATGTTGAGAGTTCTTAGCCACTAAGTCCTGATTCCCTACACGTGTTATCGCACTACCAAATTGAATATATATTCAATAATAATTATACTAGTTATTTATTATGTTCTTATAATAGAGTTTGTATCAAGCGACTACATGCGACTAGTAAAATATTTGATTTTTCTTTCTATTTGTGTTTGATTTTGTATTCATTAAGTGCTCTCTTGTTCACAAGCTTGTTATATAGAGTAGTTATATCCATTAGTATCCACGTGTCTATTGTGTGAGAAAAGAATACGCAACCACCTAACTTGTTTTGATGAATCCACGTGTAGACAACCTACGACAACGCGGGTAATAGAAGAAGCTGACAAATAATAATATTCATCTTGGATTGTTTCCAAGGAAACGCATTTTAAAAGTCCATTTTATTTTCTTATATCTAGCTCTACTCCTACTTACCTATTATATTTCATTTTTATAATATAACAAGAAACTCAAGGTTATGTGAGTATATATTGCTGCAACTGCAACACACAACTATTGACTTTTGTGAAGAGGAATCTTTGTTTACCTCATAGAAGAAACGGTAGAGCCTTGCCAATGTCAATATAGTGCCAATATCGACCTCTTGAGTTTTTCTTCAGACTAAAAGTATCCTTGAAATTCTTGAGCTCTTACGTTGGATTTTAAAAATGTATTACAGTCGATGTGAAAAGTTTTTGAAGTAAACTTTTTTATTTTCGATTAAATTTAGTTTTCAAAGTTTTCGATATCAATTGAATGCTTTAAAAAAAAAATCCCTTATGTTTCTGTTTCTGTTTTTTTTTTTAGTTCAAGAGTTTATTGTTATTTGTATTATCTGAATTTAATTCAAAAACTAGTGTAAAGTTTCTCAATTGTATCAGGAATTTAAATAGAAAATTTTGCATACTTTGGATGAAAGAGGTATTGGTTCGCATCAAATTCAAAGTAGACTCAGAAGAATAAAAATTTACACAACTTATAGTCAGGTCAGGAAACCAAATCCCATCCGCTTTTTGGCGGGGACTTTTTATTATGACTGGACTTCATTCCTTACACATTATAGATGATATTTAAGCTGGGAGTCATTTTTGTAATCCTGTTACTTGGTTGCCATTTTGATAAATCCAGTAAGGAAATCGAAATCCCAGCGTTTTTTGTAGGGTGGACCTTATTTTAACATTCGTAATTTATTTTTGATATATGTAATGTAGTTTGGGAGTCATTGTTGTAATCTTGTTACTTGGACCCCATTTTTCAAAAATGGCGCCAAACCTTTGGGAAATTGGGTGAATAAAAAAACTCGTAAACTATTTCGAAAATGTCCATGATCCAAATAATGATTAATGTCTTAAAAGAAAAGCTTAGAGTAGACGCACCTTTGGGTAAAATGTCTATGTTTCCACTTTTCGACACAAACTTTCTTTTAAAGTCAACTGGAACCTCCATATTTTGATAATTTTTAATATATTGAACATGAAAAAAGTTATGTAAACGCCTCCAGATGCCAAACGTGCCTTTAGAAATTAACATTTTGAAGAAAAGTTGTTGAGTAGATGCACCTTCGTTTTAATTTCAATGCTGCCACTTTTCAGGAACATTTTTTTAATAAAAAAATGTGAAACTTTGGCCTTTTTGGTAATTTTTAACCTGAAAAAGTTGTGCAGCCGCCCCCAGTCATCAAAAATCTATAGAAAAAAATAGGCTTGATGCCTTGAAAGATAAGTTTTAAGTACTCGTGCCTTTGGGTAAAATATCAGTGTTGTCACTTAATGGAAACATACTTTTTTTTATATAAAAGGGTGGGAGTTTCACTTTTTTAGTAATTTTTAATTTTCACTCACGATAGAGTAAAACAAGTCCTCTTCCTGACAAAATTCTGCCAAGGAAATTTTCATACTTTTTCGGAAATTTGCTTCCGACTACTATAATTAGCTATACGTACTATGTAATGCTTGACTATAAGCCTCACTGGTGGCAACTTCTCGTTTTCCGTAAGAGCTAAATTTAATTATCAGGCAATTTATTAAAAATTTAGAATTTTCTTGTGATTTACACAATTTTTGTTAATAATTAGTTAGTAAGTACAACCTCCGCGAAATAACTACCGATTTCCAGTTACTCGTAATGTGCTGACAAGCAACATTAGGTTTCCAAAGGTAAGGATCTACACAGAAACCTAATGGTGGTCTCCCAGACTGCCAAAATAACAACCAAATCGGCTATTTGGCATTCGACGCAAGAGGGAAACTATGTATATATAGGTATCAGCGATCATGAACCAAATTCCGGGGATTGTACCATTCCACCTAGACGTCGCGATGCCAGGCCAACAATTTCGTCTATCCGATCTCAAAGTATTGAAAATAGTTATGTTCTTCCAAAAACAACGAATTTCTACGAATTTTATTTTTCTTTTATATGAGCTTTGACAAAACTTTGGTTTTAATTCGTAAAAATTCGAAGTTTTGGGAAGCACACGAACAGACATCTACACACATATGAACCTTGGTTAATATCGTCATCGTTCTATAAAAGCTCCCTTGCTCCATATTTTTCTTAGCCGAGAAACGTCTCGTAAATACGAAATATTTAACAAAATATAAACATTTTAGTTCATTTTTAGTTCTCTACATCTTATATTGGTCTATTTCTAAAAGTAAAATTCCCCTAAATCAAACATTTTCAAATCCTGGTCAGTAAAAATCCATAAGAAGTACAGATGTTTTTACAAAAAAATAACAAAAAGGAGTTAGGGAGTTTTCGTCGAATGACGACAATAGGGGTATTCACAAGCCTAGTAAAATTGTAAAATTTTATTTTTTACAACTGACATTCACAAAATTTCACAAACAAATATCAGCTGACAATAAGAATGACATTTGACGAGTTATCAAATACGCAAGCGCAAACTTTACAATGGTGTATTTTTCTTTTACAATAGGGTTGGGGTATAGCAAAAGTTTAAAAGTGCAAAACTTTGACATTCAGTATATTTTGTTGTTGTAGTGTAAGAAAATGTTAACTTTTACACTTTTGCAATGATACAAGACCAGTTACATCGGTTCGTGAATACCCCTAATATGTATTAATATAACTACTGCAGCTGATAGCATTTCAGGCAAGCTGTTAAGGCGCATATAAGATATTTTCTTTCTTTTTTCGTACTATGTAAATGTCTGAAGCAAGACGTCAACAACCTGATGGGTCCATATTTCGTTTAAGGTCAGGAAAGTCCACACCATACATATATTCACAAATGATGGCATTTAATTTTTTCAAGTGACGTATTTTTTTAATTAGGTACTCTTGTTGATCAAACAATAAAATTAGGTGTTGTATATGAACAGTCACACCCATCTTAGTAAAAAAAGGTTGTTTTAATTTAAATTTGACTTACAACCTTTGTTTTTAATCTTACCGTCTTGCAACCGCAACTTGATGCCCCCCGAGTAATTCTTGGTGACCCTCTAGGGGTCACAAAACCACAGTTTGAAAAACACTGGCGTTAGAGGACAAGACCAACTTGTTGCAATTTATTTATGAACTGTCTTAGAAGTTTCATGTATGTATGTATGTATGTATTTATTTGTACATATATATCCAGCTCGTCAAAAAATTTGGTTGAAATCGATTTTCACCAAATAGACAGAGAAGAAAACGAGTTCATAAAAACGTTTAAAAAAAAGTACGCATACGCCACAGTGACTACTGGAATATAAAACATTTGTGTACTGTGAGTCCACAGTACACATTAAAGGTAATATCATTAGAGTTTTGACTTTTTTCGGTTCTGCGCATATATCAACAAAATTTGTGTCAAATACCAATATTTGTTGCTGTGTTTACTTGTATTGACTTCCTCACGTTAACAGCCATTATTTATTTCTGGAAATTTTAATTTCAGTTTCAATTTGTTGTTATGTTTACGGGTGTTTAAATCATCACGTTCACAGCCATTTTTTATTTCCGACTGTTTCAATTTTGACAACCTCTGCGCAGTAGATTTGTAAACTGTGATGGCAATTTGGTATTTACAATTTACTATGACATAAAGAGTATTCATTCATGCAACAACGTAAAATCATCGTTAACGTAGTAAAGTTGTAAACTGTGTTAATCTGTCAAATTTGCCATACAAATTGTGACAGAAAAATAATTTGACATGAGAGATTTTAAAGATTTTGTTTATTTTCTAACTTTTTTCAATTAATGTTAAGGACAAAAATGCAATTATGATGCCACCTTCTAGGTTCCTTAGAACCGAATCGGAGAATGGAACGATTAAGAAAAAAAAATGAAAACGGTCGGGGTCCAAACAAAGAGAGACAAATTATAATTGCCGCTGGTTTTTTGATATTTTGACAGGAATATCTCAAAAATGTGATGTGAAGGAATATTTCTTACTTCAGATTCAAGTTCAGCACATCAAAAACCTATAGAAAAGTAATGCTTTGCTTTTGTAACATAACCTTGTTGACCAGTGTGATTACTTCCCCTGAGTTTTAAATATTTGGCGTCAAAAGTAAAAAAATTGAATCCTACAAAATCGGAAAATTCAATTATTTTTATTGAACCGGGTGTTATCTACAACACAAGCATCATTTTCTCAACGTTCCGATACAATGTATAAAACTTAACCACTTAACCGTTTTTAATGAAGTTTTTAGGCATGACCTAATTGAATCACCAGTTGGAAGAAGAGAATGAATCCCGAAATTAAAAAAAAAAAATGATCAAATTACAGATGAGTTCAAATTCTAATGTGTTAGTCATTATTTCTGGGAATACCTGGGATGGTTTCACCTATTTTCCAACGAGAAAATCCATTCCTGAAGTGACGGAGGACGATTTCACGCTGTTCAATCGGTTTGCGCTTTAAAATCGCCGTTACACACGCGTATCTTTGATGAAAACAAACCGAAATTGAGAATTCTATTTACGAATGTAGTTACTAAGACACAATAACGAGAACCGTTATCCTCAATTTCTTGCGGTCGTAGTTTTTCATTAAACATAGTTGGTCAAATAAGTTGTAACATTGAACAATTGAATTAATATCATTTTCTGAAGTATGATAGAAAAAATTTAAGGCTAAAATTTATTAATTAAATCGTTTTGTTAAGGTTTAAATCTCAATTGACGTTTCTGCGCTTTTATTTTCTTTCTAACTTTTTTTGTTAAGGAGCCATACTCGTTTGAAATTGTTAGCTAGGGGTGGGTCAAATAAGTTGTGATTCATTGTACCTACATCATATCAAAAATCTGAGAACCGTCAAATGAAGAAGTTAATCAGTTTATTCCGTTTTCCCAAAAGTAAGGCCAGATGGATTTATTCCCTTCTTCCAACTGGCGACTCAACTAATAAGATGAGAAACCATCACAACCACGGGCACTTAAAAAATAGTCTGATTTTTGTCAAAATTGATGATGTTTGTTTTTACTTCCCATATTTGAAGCTGTTGTAATCGGTCCGATTTGTCAAATAGAAAATTTTGACATATTTTTATGTTTCAAGCTTTCTACACATACATATATTGATGTAATAAAGAATTGGTGAAAATATAAAATCAGATCAACTTACATATGAACAAATTTTTTAAATTAAAAAAAAAAAATTGGTGGAAAAAAAGTCCTTCGGCCCGAATATCTTGAAAACAAACAATGATATTGGGTTTGGGGTAATATCATTCTACACACTAATGGAACAATATTTTTAACTCTTAAATAAAGAAGTCAAACCAATTTTGGTGTTCACTTGTTGGCATATTGAACACCTGAAAAAATTTTCGAAAATCTTGTATTGGTAATTTTTTTAATAATAAAATAACATCAAGCCCCTAGCTTCCGAGGGCACCAATAGGAAGTTACCCAGTGTGTGTCGCACCCAGTCTTTTTTTTTTAACATCGCGAAGTTTTTACCATGCGCATTTTGTGGTTGTTTTAGAATTTTGTGACTTCTTTGTATGAAGACAAGTCACAGTTAAACCTTTTACCAATTGAATTGAAATTTTCATCTATGCTCGTGGAATTCTTGCATGGCGGATCCTATACTTCATAAGCTATGCTTTATATATTAAAATTTATTAAGGTTCATCAATTATTTTGGATTTTTCATTAACATGAATACAAACGAAGCGAAGCTCGAGGAGAATTTGTCTTCACGGCCAATATTTCATCATTTACCATCTCAGTTTTTGAAAGAGGGTAATATAATCAGGGAAATTTTAGTTGCGATAACCCCTAATAAAGATTTACCCTACTCAAACTAAAAATTCGGGAGACAATTTTACATCAAACTATACAAGTTAAACACTGCGTAAAAAAGAATCACAGTTCACAGAAAACCACCTACAAATAAACTAATTTCGATGCGGGGCAGTTCATGAAGTGAATTTTCAATTCTCAACAGTTATTGTGTGGTTGTTGCCGTCAAAGATGGACTAGACCTTCAAATTTTCTACCGAATCTAAACAACTTGAATGAGTGGAACTTTTTCATGTCAAGAGTTGAGATGTCTTGAAGGATTTGTCACTTCTTCACAAACAATAAAAATTGTTTTTAGGTGGCATATGCTCAGATTCAACTCGGCCTTTGGCTTGCCAGTTAATTCATCACACCAAGGGGTACCCAAATTCAAAATTTACCTAAGAAATCGCCAAGTCTCAAGTTTAAAGAAAATCGCTTCACCGGTTTACTTTGAGGGTTGATTTATAGGCAATCTGTCTTGTTCTATTGATTACACTTGACCAAACTCTTTTCTTGTTGTAATTTCAGAAAACCAGTTATATTATACTAATCACGACCCACCAAGTTATATTCCGACAGCATACATAATATCCTCATATTTATAAACACAATGACAATTAATTGTGTATTTACTCTCTGAATTTTAACAAAGCAGTATGATATAAAAAGTAAATCATTTTATATATATACAAATTGTGTTGAATTACATACATTAACAATTATATTTATATACCTTAGATATTTTTGTATGAGTGTATTTACTTATGATTAGAACAGATAAAAATGTACGTTATAATTTAAAGTTAAATATTTATGTATATAAAATACCAGACAATAAAACGTAACAAAATAATTTGCTTAACTTATTTAGACTAATATATTCTACAAACAAAACTTTATGTATATATGATTTTTTTTCATATTAACATCTGCATGTTGATTCCACAGCTTCTTCTCCTTCGGCAACATTGATACCATTGCTAAAGTTCGTATTGAAATCATCGGAGTTTATCGTCTGAAAAAATAAGCAAATAAGCAATTGAAGTGTTTTTCTGGCGCGTAGATCGTTATTCGACAACAATACTTACTTTACGTACTATTTCCTCGAAAACATCGGCAACAGAGACGTTGTTTTTAGCCGATGTTTCCAAAAACAACGATCTATGTTTTCTAGCAAATTTAAGGCCTTCTTCTCTAGTTATTGCACGTTCCATATCAATTTTATTGCCCACAACCATGGTGGGTACATTTCGGTTATTGCTGTAGTTTTCCAATTCCAGCAGCCATGACTCCAACTTTTGGAGAGATTCTCGACTCGTTATGTCATACACCAATATGGCACACTTGGCATTTCTGTAGAAACTAGGCGTAAGACTGCGGAATCTTTCAGCGCCAGCAGTGTCCCATATGGCAAGTTTGAAATCAACCCCATCTATGTCCATTACTTTGGTCTTAAAATCCACACCTATTGTGACATCGTGATTATCATCGAATTGGTCATCAACAAAACGACGAATTAAACTGCAATAGATAGGAAATGATACTGAATTTTTAGTCATAAAAATAATTTAACTTTTTGTCAAAAAATAGGGCAGTTAAAAGGAATGAAACTTATAGCTAGCTGCTCCCCATATCATAACATCACCTTCTTGTCTATGATACTGCTCTTAAAAGGTTTTTCTTCCATCATTCTCATTTCTCCAACTCTCATATGGATCTTAGTCGAGAACGCGATGTTATAATCTGGAGAGCAGTCAAATACTATGTCACTTCTGTGTTTAAGTTTTAAGCCGTAAAAATGAATACTAGAACTAGAAGATAAAGGAATTTTATATAGAAATTTTCCTAAATTTTTGGACTTTTCACAACAACTACCTTATCAACACGGAGAGAATAGTCAAAAATTGGATAGAGGAACAAAATGTAGAATTGCTTCAATTAAGCCATACTTACCCAACCAAAACCTTCCTGAAAATTTTTGGGGATGGTTAGTATGAAAAGCTTACGAGCTTAACCGTCGGATTTAAAACAGAGAATCCATGAGCCATGAAATAAGCCTGTATGGAAATCCCACTAGATAACATAAAGATACTTTACGATTCCATTCTGGATCGAGTTTATGAATTTATTATAAAAAAGCAGTACCCAGTCCCACTAAAAGAATGACACAAATAAAAAAGGCTTGTGTGACACCACGACAACACTGTTGAACATAGAGAGAGAAAGAAGAAGAATGCTATATAAATCGGCATTGTAATGGTAATCATCGTAGCGTAGAGACGTTAATAGATCGCACTGATATTTTATAATTTATCTTCTAATAAAGAACTATCTTAAAAGAACAATAAGTCTTTTCAAATTGTTAAAGAATCAGAAGTGGGATGAACGAGTATTAATTAAATAAAAGGAGAGTGATTAAGTTATTTATTGTTTAAGAATATTCTTAAATCTTGAGAAATCGGAGTAAGTTTTTAAAATGATTCTGTTATATATGTGTGTGTCTAGGCATCATATTTAAACACTGAATTGGTAAAATTAATTAATGTGTATTATGTCGAAATTGCGAAATTCTGGATAAAAAAAAAAGGAAAAAAGTGTTACTAACAAAATTCCAAAGAAGTAGGCATACATATTAAACAAGGCATGCAACAAAATCTTGGCGGCTACGGTTCACGTAGCGGTAAATTTTGTTGTATATAACAAAGAAAAAGGGAAAAGTTGAAACAACATTGTTCTGTGAATAAGAAAGAGCGAAAGGGTGTAGTCACAGGAAATGCGACAGTGTGTTGTCAAGGCAAAGTAAATAAGCGTCTGGGGTATACACAGATGTTGAAGTGCGCAGTTAGATACAAAAGGAAAGAGAGTCAAATTGTAACGAACAGAAATTTGTAACATGTTTTCATGTGGTTAAGTAGAACTACTGATTTGTTTGAAAAAAAAAGTAAAGGCTTTGGATATGGTTCAATTTCTGTGCATGCACAGGATGATATGTTGATTACGAAATATGTATGTTGGATGTAAAGTGGAATATCCTGGAGACGATCGAGAACACAAATTAAATAAATAAGAAAGCGAATCGAATTAGTAAGTACCAAATCGTAAACTAAATGAGAGTTGGTGGTTGACGTTGATTATTGCATGTGTGTTAACAAATGAAATAGATACAGCGTTGATTTACCGACTGCTCATTGCGCTGGGACACAATTTAGATTGTACAAGACCTTTGAAGGTTTGATGAATTAAAATACACATTAAACTAAAGTTTAATAAGGATTAGTCCTTGTAGGATGAAAATAATCAAAATGTTCTGGAGCCGGGCTAGTCAATGTATGTTTAATACATTTGACGATAGCAGCCTAGTTTCGGATAGTTACGGGTAGTACTAGATTTAAAATTTATCAAGTTGAAAGGTTGTGTACGACCAGTAAATTCAACAGTCTGGTCATGCTAAAACTAATTAGAAAGGGCACACACATTTAAATTTTCTGAACTTATAAAACAATGTAGAAAATATATGTAGCTACATAAGTAAACATTTTTAGTTTTGTGGTGGAGAGTTCAAGGTTAGTGACTTGCTCCATGTATCTAACATTCGAAGAAAGTTTTTAGAAAAAAAACAATGACTATATTACGTTTAAACTACTTGAACTCTACACATTGCAAATGATGTTCTTGTTTGATTGACTGCTTGTTTTAATCCCCTTAGAAATGGAGAACCTTAACGTTAAGCAGCTCCAAGCGGAATTGAAGACAAGAAAACTACCAACTACTGGAACAAAGAGGATCCTGATTAGTAGACTACAGGCATACGACAAAGAAAATAGAGCTGCAGCAGCTACCCATCACTCCAGCACCGTTGAAGGTACAAGCAGTATAAATGCAGAAACAGTTCAAGAAATTCCAGAAACTGACCAAATAGAAATCCAAGAGGTGACGGCAAGTTAGGGCTTCGAAAGCGTTGATGATAGAGAATTAAGAGCTAAGGAATGGGATATCATAAAACGATAAAGAGAGTTGATCGAAAAAGAGCGAGAAATGATGAGAAAGGAAAAAGAACTAGCTGAAAAGCTCAAGTGGCTTGAAAAAAGAACCACAACAGACGGTACGACTGCCAGACCAAAAGTCAGCTGCAGTATCAGAGAGATCGCTGATGCACTCCCAGGTTTTACACCAGGAGAAATGTCATCCATATCAGCTGATGGATGGGTGAAGAGGGTGGAAAGTCTAATGAAAATATACGATTGGGATGAAAGAGCGTTATTAATGGCAGCAGCTTCGAAGATGCATGGACCAGCTCGATTCTGGTGGGATTCCACTCAGGAGGTATCGTCAACTTGGAACCAGCTCGCGGATGGCCTGAAGTTAAATTTCCCTCAGCAGCATAGTGAGGTAGAGATCCACCAACAGCTGATAAGGCGATTGAGGAGGCCACATGAATCCATCGAAGCATACTGTTACGAGATGAACATGCTCGGTAAAAGGATTAACCTTAGTGACAAAACAGTAATACAATACATCCTGACAGGGCTTAACGACCATCAAATGAGCTCGAGTCTGGCAGCCAGCAATTTTAGAGATGTAGCAGAAGTAGTGGAGAAGGTTAAATGGTATGAAAGCATCAGAGCCAATTTTCGACAGAATCCAAACACCACAAACAGAACACATATAAAAACGAGTCACCAACCACCGAACTGGCAAACCAGAAACACAGTACCGACTCAAAGAAAGAACAACAGCGTGAACTGTTACAACTGTAATCAGCCTGGCCATTATTCAAGACAGTGTCCCCAAGGAAGAAAAAGACCATATCCATATACTAGAGACTATAACAACCGATCTCAGATGAAGGAAGACAAACCAGAAAAACGATTTAAAATTAACAGAGTACAGAGAAATGTCGATATGGATTGTTACCACAAACATGTGGATATTGAGGGTATTGAGTATGAAGCACTAATTGACTCGGGAAGCGAACGTACGATCATAACTCAAACAATTGCTAATACTTTAAAAGCTGGAATCCGTAAAGAGAACACAGTATTGCATGGCTTCGGGGGAGGCTCTTGCAAAGTTAGTGAAAGCGTTTCATGCACCATAACAATAGATGAATCACCTTTCCTGGTTAACGCCCTGGTGGTGGAAGATTTGCACTTAACGGAACCAGTACTAATTGGTAAAGATATACTTTGCCACCCGAAATGCGCTGTGAACAAAAAAGGAGACACTCTTACAGTAAAGCGCCTAGATGAAGTACCAGACTACGACACTGGTAAAAAAGCTGAAAAAGAAATCCAAATATTAACTAAAGACAATTTAAAAGTAAATAAAGAAGCTGACTCTGAAAAGCTTTTGGGTTTGCTTCAAAGGTACCGCAAATGCATAGCAATGACTCAGAAAGAATTAGGACGTACCGACATCGTGGAAATGGAAATCGAATTGGAGAAAAATACTCCAGTAGAATATGGGCCCAACAAGGTACCTTATGCCAAAAGACAAAAGCTCCAATCAATGATCGAGGAAATGCTGGCCAATGGGATAATCAAAGAATCGGAGTCTAATTTTTCTTCACCGGTGATCTTAGTTAAAAAGAAGAATGGCGAAGATCGTATGTGCGTGGACTACAGAGGACTTAATGTTCATAGTCCTTGATCTAGCCTCAGGATACTACCAAATTCCAATAAAGGAAGATCATACTCATCGTACAGCATTTATTACACCGAGTGGGTTATATGAATTTTTGACGGTACCCTTTGGTCTAGCAAATGCACCAGCGGTGTTTCAGAAAATGATGAATAGTTTGGCTAGAAAAATGAAACCAGATCTAATGGTCTGTTTTATGGATGATGTGGTCATTCCAAGCAACACCATTGACGAAGGTATGAAGAACTTAGAAAGATTCTTGAAGTTGCTACAACAAACTAATTTGACATTGAACATAAAGAAATGTTACTTTTTCAAGACCGAGATTCAATATTTGGGGCATATAATTACCCAAAACACAATAACACTTGGTAAGGAAAAAACGAATGCGGTAGAGAACTTCCAAGTACCAAGAAATGAGCGAGAAGTAAGACAATTCATAGGCTTGACGAGTTACTTTCGGAAGTTTGTAAAGGATTATTCCTCAATCGCACTACCCCTCACAGAACTAACCAAGAAGAGCAGCGTATTCAAATGGGGTGAAGAACAACAAAAATCATTTGATACTTTGAAAACTCGTCTCACTCAAAAGCCTGTATTGGAACTTTACAATCCTGATTTGGAACATGAGTTGCATACCGATGCCAGCAGCAAGGGCTTAGCAGGAGTGTTGATGCAGGGGAAAGAAAGTAACTTCCACCCAGTGGCCTATTACAGCAGGAAAACGAGCGACGAAGAGGGTAAGTTCCACAGTTATGAACTGGAGGCTTTGGCAGTGGTTGAGTCTGCTGAAAGATTTCGACAATATTTACTGGGAAGAAGATTTACCATCGTTACTGACTGTGCCGCATTGAAAACAGCCATGAAAAAGAAAGAACTTGTACCAAGAATAGCCAGGTGGTGGCTCAAGTTGCTCGAATATGACTTTGAGGTGAAACATCGGGGTGGAAGGTTGATGGGACATGCTGATGCCCTTTCACGACAGCCGTGTGAATCCGCAAAAGAACTGGAGGTGGTTGATATGAACATTCTCAAGGTAAACATATTGGAAAAAGATTGGATATACTCATTACAGCTGCAAGATGAAGAAATCGTGAACATTGTACTAGTACTAAAAGGGAAACCAGAGAGTAATAGCGAAGTACAAATCCATAAGGACTATGCAATACAGGATGGGCGAGTTTATCGTAAGGTTAACGATGAGCTCCGATTATTTGTACCGAAGGGGGTCCGCAACCGAATATTACGCAATAGCCATGATGAAATGGGACACTTTTCAGAATCCAAGACTTTAAAGCACATCCAGGAAAGATATTGGTTCCCAAGAATCACACAGTTCACCAAAAAGTACATAAAGGCTTGCGTGGAGTGTGCCTACGCGAAGAAAGAAGTGCAACCACGAGGAGAGTTATACCTAATCGAGAAGAGGAGTGTACCTTTCGACACCATACATCTGGACCACCTGGGCCCCTTTGTAAGATCCACAAAGGGTAATTCTTATGTCATAGTATTAGTCGATGCGTTCACGAAATTCATACAAATCAAGGCTTTACAGAATACCCAGTCAAAACCAGTGCTAAATTTCCTGACAGAAACATTTAACATCTTCGGAAATCCTAGGCGCATCATTACGGACAAAGGTACTGCCTTTACATCAAAACTCTTCGAAGAGTATACCAAAAGCCGTGCAATACGACATGTGCTAAATGCAACTAAGACACCACGAGCCAACGGACAGGTTGAACGGTACAATAGGACAATACTCAATGCTTTACTTGCTACTATCAATGAAGAAAATAAATGGGATCAAAAGATTAAGATCGTACAATGGGGTATAAACAATACCTACAACGAGGCAACGGGAAAGACAGCACACCAGATGATGATGGGGTACATTCCAAGAGACCCACTTCAAGATGCCTTGGCAGAAGGAGTTCAGCTGAACCAGAACCGTCAAGACATAGACCAACTACGAAAAGATGGAGCAGAAACTATAGCGAAGGTACAAACGAAACAGAAAATACAGCACGATTCCCGGCATAGAGATGCGAAGAAATATTTGGTGGGAGACCTCGTCTTGATTTTGAATGATAGCCCAAGTAGTACGGGTACTTCACGGAAATTGGAACCACGATATAAGGGGCCTTACCAGATTACAGCAGTACTGCCTCATGACAGGTACCAACTAACGGATATGCCATATGCCCCACGAAGTCAGAAACCTTATTCAGCTATCTGGGCAGCCGATCGGATGAAACGGTGGATTACACTGAGTGCAGAATTCGACGAGGACGTCGAAATGGTCAGGACGGACGAGTCTGTGACGCCACGGCAACACTGTTGAACATAGAGAGAGAAAGAAGAAGAATGCTATATAAATCGGCATTGTAATGGTAATCATCGTAGCGTAGAGACGTTAATAGATCGCACTGATATTTTATAATTTATCTTCTAATAAAGAACTATCTTAAAAGAACAATAAGTCTTTTCAAATTGTTAAACTTGTTTTATTTAAGTCTATTAACTTTTATTGCCGATTTCAATATTTGTACTTATTCCACAAGGAAAGCTTCGAAAGAGAACTAGAAAAAAAAAATGGCGGTGCTTTTTGGAATTATTCCTTTTAAATTTTTTTTTCAACATCATAATCAAACACCTAACATAATCAAATGAATAATGCCCAATGTTTGAACAAAATAGGAAAAGTACCTTAGAAAAAGTGTGTGAAATCTCATAGATGGGAAGGATGGTGCTTAGGTTTTTTGCGTAGAGTAGGATATGTAGAGAGAAGTTGAGGAATAATTTCTTCCTCGTCCATGCAGGTTATGCCTGTGAGTAGGTATACATATATTTCAATAAAAAAGAATAACGTTGAAGGGTTGAATTGGAAAATCCACAAGAATTTTACAAATTTTATAAATTAACTGCCAAAAATGGGTATAAAAGGTTGCGTCACTTGACTGAAGCCATTGCAAATATTGCTTTACAAAAGACATAATCATGCATTTTTTAAAACAAAAGTTTTACATATTTCAGAAAGAGTCAGGAAACACTTTGAAGGTATCATACATAAAGAAAAAAAATCATTTTAAGGAACATTTACTTTCAAACTTTCAAATGGAAGGAATTGATACGACTGTAAAAAATTATATAGCAGAGACCAAACACTAAAACATGAAAAGGATGCAGAAGCGGTGATCAACTCTGCAGAATACTTCGAATTCCGCACTGTTAATGCCCAGAATATGATCAGAAAGAGGTAAATTAGCCAGTGTTTTGAAGATTTTGAGGATAATTCAAGCCAGTAATAACACAAATTGAAAAAGAAACCAGGATTAACGGCAACAACACAAGGAACTTTACATACATTTCGGCAGGGACTAACGAGCAACGAATGGAAATGTGTTGTCTCATGGGACGAAAAAGGTTCGAACCTAACGCATCCGATGGAAAGAATTTTTATTTTAATGATTTAAGAGAAGAGGAACTTATTTTGACAAGTATTCACAGTCGTGCGTCAGGCGCTATGGGGTGGGGCGCTATCACTTATTATGGAATAATTAAATTGGATTTTATAACTACAAAAAATAAAATAAAATAGTTGAATATATCTGTTGGAATAGGTATATGTAAAGGTGAAATCTAGTGTAGGAAGAAGCTCGATTCAGTCGAAAAATGAGCCATGGCCACACTATTTCCCAAAATCAAACATCTTCGAAAACTTTTGGGTCTCGCTATATCGAACGTTTTATGTGATAGGCAGATATTTGAAAATGAATACGCTTTAATAAAAAGTTGTAGGTCCCCTCCATTCCTGCTAACAACACGGACAAAGGGATGGTTGAGAGTTGTAATTCACTCTGGTTCTCCATGAGCTGTTACGCAACCAAGTTTATTTTTTATTTTATGTATCGAGTAAAGAATTGTGAAAATAGAAGCCCCAAACAAGTTAGCTACGTTGCGTCGTTCTTTCTAGGCTAGGTTTGTTTGTTGAGCCCTAAAGTCACCCTGGGGTAGCCGCAAAGCGCACCCTGGCCAACAAAAACAGTGTTTTTTTTAGACCTAGGGTTGCCCTGAACTAGCCCTGAAGTAGAACTAAGCTTTTTGCTGGGGCGACTTGAGGTAAAGAATAAACTGTGAAAGAGACATGATCTCCCAAGCATTTTTTTGTTGTGGATTAAAGTGCTGCAAGTAATTCTTCTGTTTTTGAAATAGAAATTTACTTTAATAATAACAAATAGAAATAGAAAATGTAAACTGTGGTTTTGTTTTTATTCATTTTTTTTTTCATAAAAATTTTGATTCTTGCTTATCTCAACAATATAATTGAAGGCCTTTCGGTATTTTTTTAGAACCGAAAAACCCAGGATTTTTGGAAATTTCTTTGGGTTGCCCAGATAATTTGGGTCAAACCCGGGTAAACAACGAACGAACCTAGTCTCCTGTTAGTACTATTTAGAAGCTAATAGACAATCTGTTTGTTTGGTGATAAATGCCTTTAAATGAATCTGATCTATTTTTAAAAAAAAAATCTTGTCAATCAAACATTCATTGAATCTGTAGTCTGGCAGCCAACCGTAAAATAACCTCGACTTAAAAGATGTCAACCGATAGCTTTAATCCAAACATTTACAAAACTAATGGTCGGATAAGCTTTATTTGGTGGCGATGTTTAGAAAATGCGTTTTTCATGTTGGATTTTTTTTGGTGGTAATGAAAGCAAAGACTGTTTAGGCAGACATTCTTTGGTTGTTGCGAGTCCGACCACTTGCTTTAAAATTACGGATTTTGTTAATACATACTTTGATGAAAATGAAAAGAAAGGGTCACCTTCTTAGCTTGATATGATTTTACTCCGTTTTTTCTTTTGTAAAAGGTAATGTTAAAAAAGACCATGTAGCAACAGCCGAAAAGAGTATGTCCGATTATTGGTATCGTGTAAACGACAGCCTTAACTTCCATTTGGTACCAAAATGCAACCTGAAAAATGCATTTTCAAACAATTTCCCCCCGATTAAGCGTGTCTGAACAGTAGTTTGAACTAAAACTATTGATTGGCATCCTCTTTTTGCGTAACCGCGATTTTAGGAAAAAGGTCATTAAAGAAAAATTCAAGAACCAATGGTCAGTACCTGTCCCACGGATAGGACATTCAAGAGGATTCAACTTTAAATCTTACACATTTGAAGTTTATTGTCGCTCCAATTTGTTGATGCTGTTTTGGCAGATTTAAAAACAGCGAATGCAAGGAAAATTCGTGATGATTTAAAATACTTAGCAACTTACTTACCAGAGTATGAGTATGAGTATTGCATATAAAAAAGTTCGTTGGTTTAGCCAGCAATATAACAAGCAGTTACATTCCTCTCATGGCTCCCCTGAAATGCTCACGCTTTTAGGAATGCACACGATATTCAAACATCACTTCACTACTTCAATGATCTATCCACGATTATCATTTTAAGAGTAGTCGTAGCTCATAACTCCTTGGTTTCACAAATATTATAATAGTTATTTGCAATGGAGAATAAGGTACTTTTGCTCCGCATTCTTTAATTACTGCTGTGCTGGTTTTACACAAATGCTTTGAGCTTTAATTTTTGCGGTGCAAAAAGAGCAGTATCATTTGGTTGAAAAAAAGTAGAGCAGATAGAATGTGGTTGAATCAATTAATGGTTATGATTTCAAGCAGACACTTGTATCATGAAAAAGTTGATGCAGCAAACTATGAGAACACATTCTCTCATCAATATAATCCCTACGTAGCCCAATACTCCCAGGATGTTATTGTTATAGAAGGTACCTACCAAAATAGATTTCTGGTTCCGTCCATCCCATATTGCTGCTTTCATTTTTAGAACATATATTAGAAGAAACAGAGAATTACTTCTCAGATGATTCACAAGTGCTTTAATTTTTATAATGTATCAAATTTGGTAGAAGGCGTAGATAATGAATACATATTCCTAAATTGTACGTAGGTACCTACTTATCATTTTGGACACAAAGGTAGAAAGAATATTTTATATCAGACTTACGACAAAAATAAAGTTTTGTTTTTGGAAAAAAAAAACATGAATATTCTCTTTCACTCTAGAATGCAAATATAAATATATTATAAAAAATGTTCCTTTACGGGATAAACTTCATGGTTTTAATTCCAAAATAAGAAACACTTTGACTTTGCTCACGAGATTAAAGATTTTTATATAAAAATAAACATTGGGTAGTATTTTTTTAAATATACGAACCTTGATTTACCAACGCCACTCTCGCCGATTATTAGAATTTTGATAATTCGATCACCCATTGTTTGGATTATAAATACACAAATGCGTATTTGAGATTGCAATTATCAAGAAATTGTGATAATTATGATGTGCTGATTGAAAAAAATATGGATACGTTTTATTTTGCAAAATAAAAATGCAATTAATTTACTTTTTGCTACGATATGACGTTATTTCTACTGAAAAGTCAGTAAAAATGTCAAAATGATCGGTAGGGTAGTGCGATACAAGTGGGTGCGTTCAGGCATTTGAAAACAGAAATTCGAAACAGGGTGATTAATTTTTTTTGTATAAAAAGAGAATTCGGAGTTAAGCTAAGAGCACACGGCATGTTAAATGCAGCATGCACATGCAGCACTGACGTCATTAGAAGTTTTCCTTTGGAGGTGTCGAAGTATTTGCAAGTACTTTTGCTAACTTTTTTCAATGGAACACATCAAACTGCGTTCCCATGTAAAATGTATATACTTGCACATGAGAGAATGTGCAGTTGTTGATAGTAATAGATAAGGGTTTTTATCTACTCATGAGTACTTTGCCACCTTCAAAGGTAAACCGGCTATTAAAAACTGCAGCATATGTGTTACATGTTTGACACATGGGGTCTCATGAAGTTCATTTGTGCATGCGGCTGTCACAAACATACCGATTACATGGCATGTGGCAATTGGGACGCATATGTGACGTAAAAATGACGTCACTGCGCATGCATATGTGGCATTTTCCAAATCTTCCAAATCTACTCCTTCTTATAATTGGGGACAAAAAAAGACTCCGAAAACAGTCATCCAAACAGCCAATCGAAGGCTTTTGGAGCAGTTGGAGTGAAAATGGAATAGATAAGGAGTACTCTGAACGTCCATTCGAAAACGACATAAGGACTTCATATGACATAAGGGCTTCAATACAAGAGAATATTTATGAGCTCACATAAAAGTTATGAGTTTGTCCCAAACACTCATAAAGCTCTTTCCGAAAACTTATTTGAAAAACCTTCGAATTAAACCTTCAATCAAATTCACTGTCCCATTTTGTCGGTTTTTCTTGGATAATTCTTCTTCTATAATTCTTTTTGTCTTCAAATAATTTATTTTTGTCACTTATTTTAAATGTTAATTTTTGTAAGTAACGCGGTGAAGATCATTACTTGTAGTCCATTTTGTTGGGAAAACTTAAAAAAATCGGTCAATAATACAAAAACTGAAAAGCTTACAATAGCACGTTACAGCTTTTTTGAAAGCCACGAATTCAGTCTATAACATGCTTTCTGAAAAAAGCTGTTATTGTAAACAGTTTATGAAAAAATAATTTTTAAACTTAGACAGCCTTATTTATTAGATTTTTTAGGCGGTTGACTAGTTACACAGCTTTTTAAAAGTCTTTAATAGTTGGATATATGCCTTATTTAATTAAATAAAATGTCAAGTTAGACAAATCTTAGGCAACCGGAATGCCGTTGTCCAAGTTAGACAATTTTAGGATAACAGTAGAAAAAGTTTATTAATAACTTTTTGGAGTTGGACGGCTGTCTAAAGTTAGACAAAGTTTATAAATACGACTGAGAAAGTTATTATTATTACTTTTTTTAATTTTAAATTTGAAATTAATTTTTCAAATGCTATTAGCAATAAAATTTTCTAAAAGCGTATTAAAGATTGAATTTTTAATTACGAAAAACTATAGCATGACATTGTAAGTATTCCCGTTTTGTAAAATAATTTTTTTCTATTTTGAGTAATTATTTAAAAAAAAAAACACTCCCGCCTGAATGGCAGGGATATAAACATCTCCTCCGATACGATTTTTTCTCGTCTTAGGCCCTTCTTATGACTTGCGATTCACCGCTTTTAACGTTGCACTTAACTCGAACGTTCAACTTTTCAAAAATATAAACTGCGATTTTGTTCAAAATCACCAAGAATTATAGTTCGACATCGACGAATGTTTGCTAAAAGTATTGAGTGACATTCAAGTTTTCCAAATTTTTGTTTTTAAAGCGAACTTAATTCAGGCGAGTCGCAAACTCCACATAGTCACATTTAAACGTTCGACTTGGCGAATCGCAAGTCATAAAAGGTGCCTCAATCTAGTCTATACGTTTTTTCATTTGTTTTAAGAATCACCCTTACATAATTAGAACCTTAAAGGCTCTCCCAAACCAACGCGAATCCGCAGCGGCGACGAATTTTTGTTGTTGTTTAGCGTTGTGTATTTGTCATATTTTTTACTATTGTGATTGATTCGCTGCGAATCGCTCCTTAAAGGCTCTCCGAAACCAACGCGAAAGCGGAGCGATTCGCAGCGAATCATTCATAATAGTACAAAATATGACAAATACACGACGCTAAAAAACAACAAAAAATCGTCGTCGCTCCGCATTCGCGTTGGTTTGAGAGAGCCTTAAAATAAAAAAAAAATAGGAAATTTTGTTTTCCACCTGGGGCCATTTGATGCTTATCCAGCTTGGAATTAAAAAAAAAAAAAACAATAAAAGGACTACTCTAATTACAAATGAAAACGCTTTTTCTGTGATTTGCGAAATTACCTCATTTCGGCTCTAGTGAAAACGTAGTATTAATTATTGTATTTCGTGCCATTAATTCTCTGATCTCAAATTTCCCAGAGATTCTATATGGTGTTAAGAGGATGGAACTATACTGACTACTTCATAACAGCAATATGGTTTTTGTTTTGCCAATTCCTTACATGTTTAGCGGTGTTTTTAGGATCGTTATCATGTTGGACGATTCATCGAAATGGTATAGTTACGTCCAAAAAAGGAAGCATGCTATTTTTAAGAATCTCCCAATGAAACGATTCACTATACCATTTATCTTGTGAATTGATTCAAGTCCTTGACTGAAAAATATCCTCAGACAATAATTTTGCCTTCCCAATATGCCTAACTATGTCCTTTGTTTATCTAATCCCCACAAAATCAGTCTGATCCCTTCAAATTATATATGGACTGATCAGAGAAGAGCACTGTTTGCTATTTTGCTGCAGTGCAGTTTAATTACGCATTGGCAAACTCCAGTGTACCCATGCCGTCCTTCGAAAAAAAACTTAATTTAATTAAAATGAATTCCAAAGAGATATAATTCCGTGCTTAGGTTTTGGCCAACACTGTATACAATCTACAGACTTTATTCATACACAAAACAAGTTTGAATACATTTAATTTTCACGCTAAACCTAGTTTACAGTTCTCGTGCGCAAAAAATTTACATTATGTAATTGTTTTCCCATACCGACAATTATTGAGGTGAAATAAGAAATTATTTTTTGCATGATTGGCTTACAGTTTCATGCAAAAAAAAATCATTGCTAACTGCGTTTTATTATCTGTAAACTAAGCCTTTTTGGCAAATTTTTTTTTAATTCTTTCAGTTCACCCATTTGAGAATAGTAACGGTCAAACGATCTCAAAATTGTGGACCTTTACAGTTGAACGGAAGTTCAACAAATGAAAACTATTAAATTAAAATAAGATCATTTTAATTGTTCAATAAATAACATGCCGGCTCCACTGGACATGAGCTATACTGGACCATAGACTATGAACAAGAACATAATCATGAAAAATCCTATGGATGCACATAAATGCATGGACGTGCAGTGAGGGCGTGACATATCCATACAAATCAAAGTGCTGATTGGATTGTGGTTTGGATAGTGGAGCCGGCATGTAACACAGTACTAAAATATATTCTGTACAACTAATTTTATTTATTAACTACACATAATTACTGAAACCGACGTCAAATTGAAATAATGCAACCAGATAAAATATAACAAATTCCAAACTATTACTTTCTAGATTATTTAGATTTTCGGAGTAGGTACAAGGTGTGGTGAGCAAGTCTTAAGTGTCAAAACTGTAAAATTTTGATCAGATTAAGTCAAAATACTCGTATAATTTTGAATAGAAAAAAGTTCACTAGAGGATACCATTGGAACATTGCGCAATATACCTATTAGTTCCAGCCAATTATTAAACTTTTGTTTCTGAAATTTAAATTGTGACAGTAGGAAATAATTGTGACTACATTCTTTATATCGACGCAAATTTAAATGGTTTTTCTGACTACTTTTTTGAACTGTCGTTTTTTATATCTTAAAGAAATTTTTTTCCCTTATATTTAAATAGACCAACATAAGATTTAGAGACCTTTTACAGAGCTAAAATGTTTATATTTTATTAAATATATCGTTTTTACGAGAGGTTCCTCGAATTCCAATGGAGTTAAGGGCGAAGATATGTATGCATGTAAGTATGTATATTTCTTTCTATTAGCCTCATGGATCAAATTTGAACCTATAGTTTTTGCATCGTTATAATGACACAGTCTTTCGAATCAACCTTATTTTTATTGAATGTTTATTTGAACAAATAAGTTACATAGTCCATACAGAAGTTTGAATCTATGTATATTTGAATCTATTTAGAGTAATGTTTATAGATATGATCTCAATCTCAATTTCTTCAGCAGTGTATATAAGGTTGACGTCAATGCAACTTAAATTGTCAAATGCACGTGTGTATTTTAGCTGCTGTTCTCAAATATTTTAACAATGAATAATTTCATTTGGGTACAATATCTGAAGGTGATAGGGTTATCAAAAAATGTTTTTTTTTATTTTGTTTACCTTAATTTGACAATTTTCTGTTCATAAGTCGAGTTGATAAATGATAAATAGTATGCCTTATTACAAAATGAAATTTACAAAAAAAAAGACATTTTTGATGAAATGAAATCCTAAGTATACAGCAAAATTGAGTTAAAGGCAAGTTGTAAGAGTATATTTTATGCACTGACAAAATGACAACAAAAAAATTGTGCAAGGAAGTCTAAATATAATACTCGGTCGAGAAAATTTTTTCTTATCAACGAGTTTAAAGAACACAGAGTAGTATACAGTATAACCCACTATCTGCTTTATTTGAGCTATGCCTTTTTTGCCATTTAGACAAAGTCTTTATGTTCTCTGGTTTCGTTGTTTGATAAAAAAATGTTTATTCTTTTTATTATATTTCATGAAAGATGATAAGCATAACTGTGGGAACGTTACTTCTCATAAGTGCACTATAGGTTTATGTGGTAAAACGAATATGTCATGAAGAGCCCATAACAAAATAGTTATTTTACAAAATCCCCCTAGAAGAGGACCTCTACCATCATGCCATGGAAAACTGGAGACGTCGCGTCGTTTGCTTATACGAAACTTAAATATTTATGTTCAACTTAAACGCTGATGCTCTACTTTTTCCTCAGCGTAAACTGTCACCTAAGCTTTTATGTTGAACTTAAATATTTAAGTGTCGTATCAGTAAATAGTCCTTATTAATGTAACATGAATGAGGATTAACGCAGTATTGAATAAAGTATTAATAAGGGCTTGACAATTAGTAACTTTGAAGGGTTTTAGTGGGTTCTAATGAGTACCTTACATCAGACTATGATTGATAATGAATTATTGAAGGTCGATGAAGGCATGCAAATAGTTCATATTTCTTGAAAGGCAGTCGGTATGACAGTGTTACGAGTAAAAATAACTTTGATAGTAGATAGTTGCATTCAGGGTTGTAAGTGAATGCAATATTTTTTGACTTTAATAAAAAGACTGCATTCACCAACTATTATTTTACTTAGAAAGATTGCAATAATTTGTTTATCCATTCACTTTTTAGCATTCAATTGAATGGAATCATTTTAGGCTCCAGTTATAGCAATCATTGAAAAGTTTAATGATTGATTTTGAGATATTTAGAAAGCAAAATCATTTATTATTTTGATGGACAGATAAAGCTCAAGACTTTATTAATATTTCTAGTAAAAACAATTCAAATAGGTCCAACTTTCCACGTAAAAAGACTCTATTTATTTCAATGATTGAACTACCTTACCAATCATCTTTGGGTCCATTTGAATTTTTTTACTAAAAATATTAATTAAGTCTGGAATATTATTTATTCATCATAAATATAAATGATTTTGCTTTCTTAAGGCCAGTTTCAAGACCTACGGAAAAGTTCTCGGATAGCCTACCCTGACCTTTTTTGACAGATTAACTTCAACTTTTGGTTTTAAATGTCTCGGATAGTGATATCCTACAGATAAAGCCTCGGATAGTATATCCGCCGGTTTGAGTGGCTGTTAAAAATTTTATCCAGAAGATGCCTAACTGCTATGAGTTTCCATCGTTATATTTTGAATTTCACTTTGAATTGATCCGTCCTGGCTCAGACTGACTTTAGATATTAAAAAGCAGTGACATTTTAAATTAAAGCGACAAAGATTTTTTTGACAGCAAAAATTTAATTTTTAATATGTTTTTGATGTTGTATGTTGTTCTCAAACTGTAAATTTATCCACCGGTTAGTTTATCCGAGACTTTCAAGATGAAACCGAAACAAAATAACAGCCACCTTTATCTGCTGGATATCGTTATGAGTCGGATAACTATCCGAAACTTTAACCAAAATATTTGAAAGTGGTCCTTAATGTCTCAAAATCAATCATTAAAATTTTCAATGAAAGCTTTAGCTGACGCCTAAAATGATTCCATTCAATTGAATGCTGAAAAATGAATGGAGGAACAAATTATTGCAATCTTGTTAAGTGAAATGAATGGTGAATGCAGTCTTTTTATTAAAGTCACAAAAGATTGGATTCACAAAAAGATTGCATTCTCTTACAACCCTGCATACAACTATCTTCTATCAAAGTTATTTTTACTCATGCATGCATGCATTGATGCAATCCTTACATTCTTTCGAATTCTTTGCATTTATTTTTTTAATTCTTCAGTCATTTGCATTCATTTGTTATCTAATTTATGAATCGATATCGTGTAACTATGATGTAAAAGTCCTTGATCAGTACCAAGTTGTTTTTTCTTTAAGAATTAGGTTTGTAAATAAGTTCTACGTACTCTAGCTATAGATATCCGCATTATAAATCAGTCAAATTGTATTATCTAATTGAAATTATAAAAAGCTCAAAAGGCCAAGAGCAATAAGGCCGTTGGATATAGCCGGTTTATCAGCGGAGCTCTTTCAGCACGGTGGGGATGTGTTCAAAGAGCGCATGCATCAGCTAATGAACCAATTTTGGATGAGAGGAAGCATGTCTGGTGACTGGTCTATCAGCTCCATATGTTCCATCAACAAAAAGGCGATCCTAATATCCTGCAAGAACTATCGAGGCATAAACTTCGCTTACAAGATCTTATCCAACGTACTGGTACTGTGTAAGCAGATCAACCGTAGATGGCATATTTACTCTCAGGTAAATCCTGGAAAAGACCAACAAATTTTAAGTCAAGGCTTACCATCTATTCATCGTTTTCAAGCTCGCATATGACAGTATTCATCCTTCGTCAAACAACAATGGCTGGGCTTAGGATCCCGGAAAAACTGATCTAGTTGTGTCACGTAAAATTTGAAATACGCGATACAATCTGCAACCAGCGGAAACTTCTTGCGAACTGTTCCAAGCATGCGCAGGGTTTTAGAATGGAGATGCGCTATCGTGCAATTTCTTCAATCTCGTTCTGGAACAAATAGTGTGAAGGGTAGGCGTAAATACTGATGCCAATCTTTTCAACTTCTAGGGTATGCCGATGATATCAAGATCATTGGTCACTCCCAAGAGGCCATTATAGAGGCATTCACGGCAGTTGAAAAACAGGCGAAACTTGTTAGTGTTCAAGTAAACAAGGACCACAGGTCCAAATACATGCTATCATTAAACAATGAAAGATCTGTCAAACGATGTGTCAAAACGTTATTGTTGAAGATCATACCAACAACATCGAAGTAGTTAAAGAGTTCATCTTTATACCTCGGAGTAAATATTTGTCCAAGGAACGACATCTTAATGGAGATCCGACGAAGAATATCCTATTCAGCTTGTGCTACTTCGGTTTGGCTCAACAGATGGGTTCAAAACTCCTCACATGAAACACTAATACTGCCAGTCCTACTTTATGACGCTGAGCATTGGGCGATAAGCAAAAAGGGAGAGATGATACTTTTTGGCTCCTTCAAAAGAAAAATTCTCCACTGGATAGTTGGTCCTGTGTGCGAGGAGGGCAAATAGAGGAGGAGATACAAACGAAAGTTCTTTGAGCTGCATGAAGATGTGGATGTAGTTCAGAAAACGAAAATACGCCAAATTCATTAGCTCAGCTACATCGAGTGAATGAACACTAATGTTCCAGACAGGAGTCTTTGAATCCAGGCCCATAAGTTCGATAGAACGAAGAAGACCAAAACTTCCACTCAGGTTTTAAAACTAGACGACTAGAGGAAGCGTGATCGGGATCGTAAAGGATGAAAGGCTTCCTTGTTTCAGGCTGCGACCCTTCATGGATTGGGAGCTGGATAAGTAAGTAATTATGTAAGTTACCTGGACGCCTTATGAGTGGGAAGTCCTAAGCGAGTTGGGTACTTAAATTAATTGCCAAATCACTCGCCGCTTTACTCGCTTCTCAGCTGACTACGAAAAAGGCAAGCGTGTAGGAAAACGTTCGATGTATTAGTAACTTGCTAGCGATAACTTGCTCGTAAGGCCTCAGGGCTTAGGGTAAGAAATTTGACTTAAAGCTCTTCCAAACCAACGCGAAACATTCACCGATTTGTTGTGTATTTGTCATCTCATTATTTGTAGGTTACTATTGTGAATGATTCACTGCGAATTCACGCTGGTTTGGAAGAGCCCTTAAGTTCACAATAATGAGTTGAAGTTATATTGCTGCGATGAATTTTTACATCATAAAATTGAATTTATAATCATAAAATTCAAATTTTTCATCGGTTTATTGTTATGCGAATATTTTTAAGCAATAAACTTAAGATGTTACGTCAAAAAAATAACCAAAAACAAAACATAGTATTATCTCCTCAGACGTATTTGCTACCCGCTCGTAAGTATTTGAACCTTATATTTTTAAAACCAGTATGTTTATTGTATAGGTATGTAAATATTGTGGGTATAGAGGGTCTCTATCATCTCATAAGCCATCGTGGCTTCTAATCAGTCAATTCATCATGGATCAGAAGTCTTAACATTGATGTGAAGGAATGAGAACGTATTTCTTCACAAACAACCTTATCAGAACAAATAAAAAAAGACCACTATTTTAGAAAGTATATTTACGTTCCTATACACAATGTAGATGCAGACACTGCTGTTCGAATTTTGTTTCATTATTATATTTTTTCAAATTTTTGGCATGGGATTATGCAATTTTAAACGATTTCCTTTTATGTTGATGTTCATTGGTATATAATATATTTTACCAAAATACAGAATAAACAACAAGGCTTATCAAATCAAGGCTGAAATTGTTAAAAGAATACGATAGACTTTTACGAACGCTGGAGTTTTAGTTAATGTGGTAAATGATGTGGTATAGCAATCAGCTGATCCAGCCGATGGCATTCATTTTGTTAAAGGTACTTACTTTACTTTACTTTAGATGGCGCTCACAGTCCAGGATGGACTACGGCCTCATCCAAAGGTACTCAAACAAAAATTAGAAGGTAATGTTATTTTAACTTTAATTTTATTGTCCTCCGTCATTCTCTTAAAAAATCTATTGTTTTTAATTCTCTTCGTTTTCATCATTATTTAAATTTTAACCTCGAGATTATCATTATTAGTGTCAGTTCATAATTAAGTACTATGGTTATGGCTGTATTTATATTTATATCTGTCGGTATCTCATCCTTTGAAGTTACAGTTTCTTGCAATCTTGGTGATTCCTTAAGCAACTCCTTAAAGCTCTAAAAAGCGGTTATTTCCAAATATTACGCTAACTCTTTTATGTCTTAAAAACGGTTCAATCGATTTTGATATAAAAAAATATGTGCACTTTTGTTGGCTATTCTACATTTTGGTATAAATAAATTGTATTAAAAAACACGTATAATTTAATGCTATGGCCAAGAATTTAGCTGGATTATAAAGATAAGGGTTTGCCATTATGTTTTAAAAATGTTTTCGGCCAAGTGGCCACCATGGCTGGCTTGAATAAATTCCAGCCAAGAGCCCCAATTTTCGACCACTTTTTGCTGCAATTTTAGCGGTATGTCAGCAATAACGCGCCGAAAATTCTATTTCAAAGCGTCAATTGTCTCGGGCTTATCTGCGTAGACAAGCAAGCGACTTCTCATAACCTCATAAGAAGTAGTCCAGCAGTGTTAAATCGTACGATCTTGGAGGCCACACCACAGGCCCACGACGCGAGATAATGCGCTTACCAAAAGATTCCTTCAATAAATTGATTGTTTCACGATGCGTCGCGTGAACAAACATTCACCCCTATTGTGAGTTACACCCGGAAAGCTATTCACCCGAAAAAATGTTGCTCACGCGGGATTTAAAAACCAATTGCGAGTTCCGTCCGAACGAAATTTCACTTCGAAATTGCGATGACATTTCGAAAAAAAAGGAGCGTTTATTTAAGAGACAAATATAAACAAAACGAAACATCGGAACCAATCCCAAAGAACTCATCGATTTAAAGGTTGACTTTATACACATTTTTAATGAGGCTTTAAGCAATGCGATGTTTAGACGAATATTTTTTAAGTACTTGTTAAAGTTTGAAGAAATATTAAACACTTAAAATGCACAATGAAAAAAAAACAATAGTATTGAAAATAAATTATTATTTTCAATCCCCTTTTCGAATGAAAATGACAAATTGTTGGGTTTAAAAACTTTGAACAAAAAAAAAAATATCGAAACTATTCTATGAACTACTCCACCAAGAACAAAAACAATAACCGAAAAAATTCAGAACTACATCACTTTGAACACAGCTAAATAGATTTTTGACAGATGAGTGAAGTGCGAATTAACTTTTTTTTTTAAAAAACGTAAACAAACCGTGCATTGAAAAGGAAAATTGTGTGTGTTTTAGTGATAAATTCCATAAATTACTTAAGGAAAATGTATAGCATAGCCCTGAGAATAATGATAAATGTTGAGGAAGAAAAAACCAAACAAAAATGTATTAGTAGACAACTAAGAGATTCCTCCAACCCTTTGGAGTTACGTGAGCCTTTGTAAGTTTATAAGTTATGTGAAGATAAATGTAGATTACAAATACAATTTTTTTGATGTCGGGATGTAGTTGCATTTTATTTAAAAGCAACTCGATTTGACTTCTATTTGTTGTTTTACTCCTTGAAATAAAAAATGCAAATTATTTTCGATTATTTTGTTGTTGTTTACAAAAATATAAATTAAGTGACAGCTGTCAAAAAGACCAACTCAAAAAATGTATTGCCTATTGAAAACCACGCGTAAAAAAAACACCCTTTACATTGTTCAATAAATTCAGATGAAATGTGGCTCTTTATGTCAACTACCTAATAAGAGCCCCAAAAAATAAAAATTCAAAAAAGTCCCTGCTACATTAAAGAAAATAATTTCAATGACAGCTTGTCTTATAGTGATTAGTCAAGCTACATGCGATTTCCATTATCTATGTGATCAGCCAATTAATCCTCAAAAAATTTCACCTCAAGGATTTCGAGAAAGTTCGACAAGAATTTTTTGCACACCACTGTGTGTACACATCGTTTTCATGTCGGATATTGGTTTTCGTATTAAATATTACCAAAAAGTAAAAAAAAAATAAAAATAAAAAGAATTACATTTGCTTATCTAGACCTATCATACATCTAGATTAATAGTATCCGTCAATTCAATCCAAGAAGACACTTTTCTTGAGATAGTGGTGTTCGTTTATCTTTTTAATTTTTTTTTTTTAATTTACTTGGTAATGGTAAAATATGAAATTATTTCCTTTGCGTTGGTAAATCAAACACACAAAACAAAACAAAAAACACTCCTTTCTTCGTATGAGGTTATAGAGTTTGTCGTTGTTTCGCCGCGATACCATGTGTCTATTTTAGATAGACATAGACTCTGGCTGTTCAGTGTTCTGCTTATGTCGTTTGCGTCTTTGTTTTTTTTTTTGTCTTCGACTCCCAACGGAGACCTTTTTACAGAGATAATCACTTTAGGTCATTTGATTTTTATGGTAGTTTCAGGAACATGAATACATTAACAATCGCATCTCGTTTGGATAATATATACATTTCATCTTCTCTTAGCGCTTAAACTCAACGCCCTTTTTTTATGCTTGAATCTTATATTGGTTATAAAATTATATGCATACTGCATATTGTATATGGTTTCTTCTTTAACGAATCAAGGGGTTAAGACCTTTTGATAAGAAACTGTCAAGAAAAAAGGTCAAATGCGATTGCATTTTCAATCTTTTACTTATCTTTTTTATACAGCAATTTGAAATTACTGTCATTTGTAGAAGTACAGATAATATTATTCGAGCTCTTTAAAATGAAGGGATTTAATATTGCTAACTTTTATGTGTATAAGTATGAATGAAGGTAATAAATTTTATTAAATGGATAATAGAAAATATTTCCATTCCTTAAGATGCAACTTCAGAATAAAAAATATGAAAATTTCCACGAGAACTGTAAGCTAGGCTTAAATTAACAAAAACATTTTTTATGTTAAAATATACTTTATCGATTGTGAACAGAAAAATTAACTAAAAATTAATGAATTATTTTATAACTCTGTATCTAAGGATCGAAATGTAAAGAAGCAATGGAAAGATTTGTATCTTGTGCCTAATTTACAATTCCCGTTCGAAAATCAAAACAAAATCTATGCAAATATCCTCGCATATGTCAAAGCTCCTTTTACCTTACATCAAATTTCTCATACGCACAGCCACTCGTTTGTGATGAAATATTATACTCTGTAATATCAGCTAGTGAAATAAAAGCCCCAGGTGAAGATGGCATACCCTACGAATTTTTTTAAAAAAGCCTCCCCTACTTTCTACAACCATTTACTTACACTTTGTAAAAAGATTTTTGGAAATGCTGAAGTATACCCTCTTCATTTATAAAAAGTCTATTATTTTTTGAATTCATAAGAAAGGTGATTTTAATGCTGTTGAAAACTACCAAGGCATATCCTTCATGAACGTCATTGCGAAGATATTTTGTGGTGTTCTTATTAACAGACTTGAAAAGTGGGTAGATATAAACAACATTCTTACCGAGCTTCAAGCAGGATTTAGAAGAACTACTCGACTTGTGACCACATATTTACCTTAACATCACTTGTAAGAGCATTTCAAGTCAGAAATAAAAAAGTATTCGCTTTTTGATAGTCGATTTTAAAGCTTCATTTGATTTGGTGAACCGAAATGCTTTATTTTATAAACTCTCACAACTTGGAGAGTCAACAAAATTCATTCAAATTATCCGATGCTTGTACACAGATACTGAAGCAGCAGTTTTGGATGGCTAACTTATTCTAAACCATTTAAATCTCTTACTGGAGTAAAACAGGGTTGCCCTTTAAGTGCTCTTCTATTTGCTCATTTTATAAATGCTATAGCAGAACATATATTCCAGATGGAGTCCGATTTGCAAGTATTACAATTAAGCCTCACCCAAACCAACGCGAATGTGGAGCTTTTTTCTTCGGTTTTTTATTTGGAAATAGGTGTACCAAAACTAACTGTAACTCTAAAGTTACAAGCTGACTTCTTACTTAAAGTCTGCGGTCTCCAGAAAACTCGTCTGTGTAAAATAATGATGTTGTATGAAATTCGAAATAAGAACTGTTGGTTAAGGGCATGGGAAAGCATTGCCGCTTCCTGTGGAGAAGATTTTCAGATAAACCTAAACAATATTAGCCTGATGAAAGTTAAATTCTACGAAATCATCCAAAAACTTGAAGACTGTGATCGAAATCAAATGATGGAAAAGGCCAGCCGATCAGAAAGCAGAATATTGTACAGTCAGCTTGATTATAACTTGTGTGAAAAGAACTACTTCCAAGATTTCCTCTGCTACAAGGATATTTCATTGATTTTTAAATCAAGAACCAATCTTCTCCATTTGAATTCTGGGAGCTCATATACCAGAAGCTTGCACCAATTTTGCAATTTGTGTAACTTGAGAGCTAAAAAAGACTACTATCATTTTATAAATGTGTGTCCTGTTTTTAACCAGCAAAGAAGCACATACTTTGGTAAACCAGGGTTTAACAGAAAACAATTAAACTTTAAAATGGAACAGGCTGGATGAAGCTTGTCAATTTTGTCAGAGTTAGCTACCACTACCCCTACCGCTTCTAATGTATAGAAACTAATATTTTTACTTTTTATTTGCTCAATAATAAGATAACTTATATTTTAAAGTTAACAGCTTACTGCTAAGCCAATGCTTGAAAATTCATTAAAAAATTTTGAAAATGTAACAGAAACCTGCAATAAATGAATCTTTTTATCCTCGCATGTCAAACATATGTAATTAAGGTAAAATGACAAATTAATTGGGTACGTTCAGATGACCCAAGAAACTAGAAATTAAAGCAAGTTTCTAGTCTCTGATTGGTCAGATGTCAAAATATTTATTTCCAATTAAGGCAACTTTATTGGAAAGTTGACTAGAAAGTAAGTCAAGAAAAATCTCCCTTAATTATCAAGCCAAGTGCACTTATGTCAGAATATCAGCTGATTACATTTTGTCATTGAACTAAAAGCTGAACGTTATTGTTTCGTATTTGTTTTTTTTTTTTTGCACCTTATTTTTTTTCATATTGTGAAAAGTGGTTCTCTATCAAATTCGAAAAAGAAAATGAAAACCCCTGTATTATAAGTAAATTATATGAAAAAATTAAGAGTTTCGTATGAGGTTTGTTAATTTTATATTGCGTTTGCTAATATCTTAATCAAATAGTGTTGAAAACCCTTTTTCAAAAAGCTACTTTATTACAACCCAAAAAGGGTTTACACCTGTTGCTATGTATATTTTGGATGAAAATAATATTGGTACTTTTTTCATAATCAACTTAAGTAAATGTTTGAAGTAAATTTTCAAGTTTGACATTTCAAACAATCCTAGTTACCTTGCTTAAATTTGCGTTTAATGAATTCAGTTGATTGAATATCTAGTCCCTTGGGTCGTCTGAACGTGATCATTGTTTGCATGATTGGTTTACAGTTTCATCCAAAAAAAAACATTGATGTTATGAAATGTTATGCAAAACAATAGACCGGTAATTGATTTGCATGCAAAAAAAGTGTGGTGAGTAAAGTTAAAAAAAAAAAAATACATATTCACTTCAAAGCATTATTTGCATGCATATGGTTTTTGCGTTCAAAAATAATTATTTTCCGTTTTAAGGCCTTTAAATAATTAATGGTGCCGTGACATAAGGTCAAGTGACATAAGGCCAAATTTTAAAGTTTGGCCTTATGCCGATTTACAAAGTGACATAAGGTCAAATTTGTTTGTCGACCCAGGACCAAACGTAAAATGTTGTGAGTAAAGTTAAAAAAAAAAAATACATATTCACTTCAAAGCATTATTTGCATGCATATGGTTTTTGCGTTCAAAAATAATTATTTTCCGTTTTAAGGCCTTTAAATAATTAATGGTGCCGTGACATAAGGTCAAGTGACATAAGGCCAAATTTTAAAGTTTGGCCTTATGCCGATTTACAAAGTGACATAAGGTCAAATTTGTTTGTCGACCCAGGACCAAACGTAAAATGTTTTGTTAAAAAAAATTAATAGTGTAATTTATTTGCTTTTTTGCTTGATAACAATAGCAGTTTGGTGTGTAGTACCTCGTGGCATGATGGTTAGTGCGTAGGACTGTCATGTCAAAGGTCTGGGTTTGATTCCCAGCCCCTGCCACCTAAAAACAGAAATGTTTT
This sequence comes from Dasysyrphus albostriatus, assembly GCA_946251815.1. Taxonomy (NCBI): domain Eukaryota; kingdom Metazoa; phylum Arthropoda; class Insecta; order Diptera; family Syrphidae; genus Dasysyrphus; species Dasysyrphus albostriatus. Next base: position 65,374,984 of record OX276336.1, on the reverse strand, counting down.
TTTCCGAGGTACTGCCTTTTGCGAGGAACTGACAAATCCTCCAAGAGTAAATACTACTTGTCATGAATAAGTGCTTCTCATCTAGCCGTTCGGACTCGGCAAAAATTGTAGGTCCCCTCCATTCCTGCCAAAAATACGCACACAGGAATGGTTGAGAGTTGTAAGTCACTAGGCCTTAATTCTCCACGAGCTGTTGTGCCACCAAATTTATTTATTTTTCTTTAGCAGTTTGATGTGTTCAATTGAAAAAAGCTGGCAAAGTACTTGCAAGTACTTCGCCACGTCCAAAGGAAAAAGCCTATCATTACAGCTTATAAGCAGTGAGGTATGTATGGGGGGCATGCTGCCCCCCTGCTTGGGCACACTATAGGATTTGGGGTAGGTGCAAGGTTGGGAATATGCAAAGTTTCTTTTTAGGTGTTAATAAATTAATAAATTACGTTTATAAATATAAAGGTAGGCATAGTTTTAACCGTTTTCAGCTTATTGCAATTTCTTCGAATACTTTCTTTTTCCCAGGTACAACAGTTGAGTGACATATAGCCAAATTAGCGACATAAGGCCAACTTTTAAAATTTGGCCTTGTGTCGCTTTTGATAAGTGCCATAAAGCCAAACATTTTAATTTGGCCTAATGTCACTTGGCCTAAGCCGCACCTTTATTAGTTAAGGGTAAATTAATGACTAAATGAGTAGCTTAGGTCAAGGCAAACATTTTTTGCCTTGAATATTATACAATTTAATGCACAGAATAGGTGGAAAATTGTTTTGAAAATTTTGATTTTTTTTTTCGCATGGGAACTGTAAACTAGTCTTTGAGCAACAATATCGCAAAAGTATTAGATATATACCTCGACTTTGCCCTATGGATAGTTCGTACACGAAAATAACTATATCACATGTAAAAATACCGTGATTGAAATGGAAACTATCCTGAAATTTACAAATATTTAATAAGAGTCTCAACTCCTTTACCTATTTGATAAATAAAATAAATTTGTTGGCTTTTGACAGATCGACGAAAACCCAAGGTTAGGTGGCTATTTTGTGCTGAGTCCCAAAAACCAAGATGATAGGTACTTTTCATGGCTGTTAAAGGATTTCTAGATTTCTGTTAATATGTCATAGAACAAATGTTTGAAACTCTAGTAATCGAAATACTTTTTTCATTTGGATGAATGGTTTGCCTTGTAGAGCGAATCAAAGTTGATAAATTTGAATGGTGATAAGGAATGTATTTTTTTAGGTTATTTTAGCATTGGGTCTTGTGATTAAAAAAAAATCTTGCGCTAAAGTTGTATTTTTAAGAATGAAGAATAAAAACGTAAATAATAGAAAATTTAGTATTTTAGTTTTTAGTGGACTTTTGAATATAAATTCAATTTAAAGTTTTGCGACCTTTAGTCCAAACGCGAAACGCATTTGGACTAAAGGTCGCAAAACTTTAAATTGAAGTTGTATTTTTAAGTTAAAGCTAGGTTTTATGTGAGTAAAAACTAACTTAAGCTAGCAAATAAAAGATGTGTTCTAGTAATAGCTTTTTCAAAACAGCCAACGCTAAATTCATGTAGTTTAAGCCTGTTTTTCCAGCTTAAGCTCCAATTTGTATAATTATAAATTGCTTAAAGCCTAGTCTACAGTTCCCCTTGCGAAAAAAATAAAAATTTTCCACCTGTTCTGTGCACCAAATTGTATAAAATTCAAGTCAAAAATTGTTTGCCTTGGCCTTAACCACCCATTGAGTCATTAACTTTCCTAAATTAATGAACTATAGGCCTAAAAATGGAAAATAATTATTTTTCGATGCAAAGACCGTTTGCATGTAAAAAATTACTTGAGGTGAATATATTTTTTTCCTCCACGCTTTTTTTCGCATGCAAAACAATTTCCGGTTCAATTTCATGACAGGCAATGGGTTTTTTTGCATGAAACTGTGAACCAATCATGCAAATAATTAATTTTGCATTTCACCTCAATTATTTTTGACATGCGAGAATATTTGCATATATTTTGTTTGCGCACGAGAACTGTAAAGCTACAAAAGCTACAAAAATATCAAGATTGTTGGACCCCTTACTAGAAAGCTTTGACTATAGTTCTTATTTTTTAGAATTCTCCTCAGTTGTAGTGCGTTCAAGCAGTGCCGTCTCTCATACTTAAGAGGCCCTAGGCTAAAAACGCCGAGGGGCCCATTATCCGGCAGCTAAAATCGCGAAAAATTCAAACTGATAGCCCAAATACCACGTAAACTAAAAAAGCCTAGTGTACCACCAACATTTTAATAATCCCATATAACTCGGAAATCAAGCTCTCCCTAAAGCTATTAACCCAAAAAACCCGGAGCTCCAAGAGGCCAAGCTCTCGTATACGATTTAAAAAAATAAAGCAGAATAGCTCTCTTCAAAGCTATCCCCAAACCCCCAATAACCAAAAGCGCAGAGAGACCGAACTCTCGTAAAATATTTCTAGAGTAAGTGCGGCAAATGTGGCCCACGTGGGTAATATGGGCCACCACTGAATTTCCGAAACTAAAACCCGTAACGAAATACAAAATTGTTCATTGCGAACACGATCAAACCGGTTTAACCTCAGTCTTTCGTGGTGAGTATGGCGCGACGGTTGTGGAGGATTTACGGGATTTTTTTTATTTTTATAGCTTCATTCCAGGCCCTTACAAGCCTGAGGCCCTAGGCTTGAGCCTACAGAGCCTATGCATAAAAACGGCACTGCGTTCAAGGCCGTAATGTGGCTAGGAATCAAAGATATATGGCATAAATACAATTAAAATGTTAACGGATAAAAGTGAAAAAATATCATAAGGTACTAAACAAATATTTCTTTTCTAATAAATACAAAAAATGCTTGTAAAACTTTGGAATTCAAAATTATTTTATAGTTCTTTGGAATATTTATGCCAAAATTGGATCAAAATAATCCAATTATTCTCTGTTATGTGATTTTTTTTAGCAATAACCAACAGGTTTAAAGTTTAATAAAAATCTTTACATAGTTTTGAAAACATTTAAAATATAAAAACCATTGTATTGGAGCAACCTAGATGGGCTAGCACAAAAGTTCAAACTTTTCCTCTAGGAAATGGCATGCAAATGCTCTATATCGAATTTAAAAAATATCGGTCTATTCGTTTAGGCTCTAATCGATGTATACAGTGGACGTTGAGCAGAAACTGACGGACGACGGTAGGAATGATACCAAATATTTGTCGAACTTATACATTAGATACGTAATCTTAAGTTTGATTAAAATTTCGAATTATTCTTTTTACATGAAAACAATACTTTCTATAAACAATTTTGGTAAACTAAAACCCCAAATCCACTTGCTTTGCTTTTGGTTCCAAACAAAAGTTTTAACTAAAGCTTCTTAGCCAAAACATGTGAATTAACATACAAAAGCTAAAAATACTAAGCATTTTAAAATCTAGAATTGCTGTCTTGAATGAAACATCAAGCATGTTTCTGCACACATAGCATACATACACGCATAGCATACACATAAAAATGGCATATGGCGTCAGCTCAAATAATACAAAACACACAAATTGCACTATTTAGATTTTTCGTTTGACAAGAGAATGTTTGTATGTATAGGTGAATGCAGATCCAGTCTCTCAAGCTAGAAAGATTTCATTTTTCATCTTCAGATCTCATCTTTTTTTGAACAAAACATACAAAAATGAAAAAAGTGTGAATCTTTTCGCAAAAAGATTAAATATTTTCATCAATGAAGGGTATCTAGGGAAGGAAGTCTGTATTTACATTGGAGAAATATTTGAATTTTTGATTTACAGAGTTTTGAAATACAGACTTTTGGAAACTGAATTTATTCACTTACAGGGTTTTGGATTTACAAAATTTTGAAATACAAAATTCTAGATTTACAGAATTTAAGAATGTAGAATAATGAAAAAACAGAGTAATGGAATACAGAGTGATGTTCATACAGAATTTTGTATCCATTTACAAAATAACACCGTTCCCGAAAAATTGATTTGATAATCCAATAAAGGGCGTACTTTTTCCCACTATCAAAACAATTTTTCTTTTATCATTTACAGAATCTTAAAATACAGAATTTTTAAATCCGGAACTTTGGAATACAGAATTATGAAATTGGGAACTTTGTTTGTTTTTACAATTTTAGGAAAGAGATTTTTAGATTTAAAAAAATTCGGAAACTGATTTTTGGCACTAACAGAATTTTGGATTTCAAGAATTTTAAATTACAGAATTTTGGAAAACAGAATTTTGTTATCTAAATTTTGACACCTACAGAATTATGACCCCTACCCAGTTCAAAATCCTAAATTTTAATTCAATACTTATTATAAGTCTAAAGACTAAACCATCTCGATACTCAATCTTTGTCAAAAGTCCTTAATACAATAAACGAGTTTAAATTCCATTTTCAAATTTTGATCCATCAAGTAGCAATGAGTAACTTGGAGGTTGACAAGAAGTGACGTATTAGTTTTTTTTTGTTTTGCTTTTGTTTGGATCTAGGATAGTAGCCTAACCAGTCGTTTAATTTAATTCGAAATGGTAAAAATAAGAAAAGGTTAGGCATCGTTATCGACTTGATCGTTCAATTGTAATGTGATTCGAGTAAAAAAAAAAACAACAAAGAAACGAAAAATCGTAAAAACGGAGAAGTCTGAAAAGAGAAACATACACTGCACCCGTGTTCATTATATTTCGGTTCAATGGCGATCTTTCTTTCCATTTTTGTGTTTTTTTTTTGTTATATTCTTAAATCCAAAAGTGTGCAGCACCAGCACTGCATTGAGCCTGTTTAATGTCTCTTATCGAATATATGTACGGTTGGTCGGATAGCACTTCTTTAAAAAAAAAAACATGCAGATGCAATGTGCAACGGATTGTTCTTTGGTTCCCAAGTGCGTGGGAATTTCGACATGTGTGCAGTAAAGAAAATTCGTAGGGGCATTTTCTTTTGATTTGTTACAGCAACAACAACAAAAAGAGAGATGAAAATTAAAAAAAAAATACTTTTCATGTGTTTCCTTTTTTTCCGGAGTTTGCAAGTGCTTGAAGGAGGAGATCCCTTTTAAATCACTCCAAATTACAGACGCGTTGCATTTTTACCATGAAGAATATTAATGTCCTTTTTTGTAAGAGAATGTGTAAAATTGTATAGCATATCAACTGATAGATTAATAATATTTAGAAAAAGGGAAAAGTGAAGAAATTTAATCTGACCCTCAGCAAACCACCAGTGCTGGAATGATAAATATTTAGAGATCTATTTTTGTTTTCTTCACTTCTACTGAAAATAAATCAATACTCCTTTTTGTTTTTGAAATCCCAGTAAATTTATGAAAATTAAAAGAAAATGCTTTTACCTACTCCCATTCCAATTTTGTTTAACGGAAGGGGTTCGATTGGTGTTGATAGCTACTCGTCACATCGCGTGGAAATCGATAGGTGGGTCAAACCTTCCTGTTCCAAAATAAAAATGGCGCAAAGTCCTTAGCTTTAGTCTTATTTTTACCATTATCTCGAGAGCTGATAAACGTAGAACTAACTTAAGTACATACATAGGTTTCTTTTTTATGAGAAATGTTATTTATATTTTCTTTTTAATTTTATGTTTTATAAGATTACTCATTGAAAGTTACATGCCGAAAAGTCTTTTTGTTATTATTATTACTTACTTATAGGTGACACCTTCTGTACAGTGGGCTACAATCTCTGCGTGGAGAAATTTGACTTTGGGTTCAGCACTTATTTATGAACCACACTTAAACAAGACAAAAAAAGTAAAGCAGCTTGAGATCCATCAATAATGTTGATTTACCTACACCTAGCTTACGAAAAACCAGTTGTACAAATATTTAATCCATGGTTCAGCAATTTAAGCTAACCAGCTTTTGCGAATTAAGTGAGGTTGAACGATTGATGGTTCAGGCATTAAATTCAGGCACTAAAACATACTTCAACCTTGAACCATCATTGTACCTCAGTTATTCCTCTGAAAACAGTCTGTACAAATTTCTGAACCACAAATACAAATTTGAACCACGTTTGTAAAGCTGGAACTATATTTCTGGGGAGAAGAAATATTAGAATGTTAGAAAATAGAACTTTAGATTTACAGAAGAATACAGAATTTTGGAAATAGAATTTTGTCACTTGCAGAATTTTTGATTTACAGAATTTTGAAATACAGAACTCTGGATTTACAGAATTTAAGAATACAGAATATTGGAAAAATAGAATAATGGAAAACAGAGTTATGTTCATACAGAATTTTTGATAAATATACAGAATTTATGGTCATACAGAATTTTAGAATAGCGAAATAATGATCTGGATGTTGTACAGAAAATGTATACATGGCTTGGCCACATTGAGCGAATAGACCATAATGCTCAAGCCAAGAGAGTCTCTGGTTCGAGAAAATCAGGTTCGAGAAAATCAATCTGCTCAGTTCACAGCGTACAACATAGTCGGGGCAGTTCCTAACCCTAAGAGCACCTGGGGCAAGCTCAGAGATGCTGCCTTTTTTGATACAAAAAGTTTTATACAGAGTTAATCAAAAAACATGAAATATAAATCAGTCACTACCACCGTATTTAGGCGCCAGTTGTAGCTATCACTAAAACTCATCATTGAAAATTTTGTTCTTCAATTTAGAAATACTGATTAAGTAATAAAAGATTTTAATATCTAAAATAAAAGAACAAAATTGTCAATGATGAGTTGCAATGATAAGCTAAAAATGGCACCTAAATACGGTGGTAGTGACATGATCCAAAATGACTCGCCTTTCATGAAGCTAGTATGAACACCGTCCTTAGTAAATACAAAAAGTCGATATAAATCAATATTTCAACCTGTCGATGTTTTAAAAATTCAACATTTTTTCTGTCGTTCATTTTAGGAAACTTAAAATATAAAGCTCTGCTTGGAATTTTTGAACCAAATCAGCACAAGCTCGAATCATAAATTCTTATCTGACATGCTTTGGAAAATAAAAGTCAATTGTACCCCGTTAAAAGACCAGTTTTTTGACGCAATTTTTGCTTTTGTAAAGTGTGAAACTGTCCTGTTTGCAGAAATTGGTTTGATGAAATTCAGTCAGTGTACTTGCAAACGAATTTAACGTTTACAATCACGCTCTTTTGCTTTTAAATATGTTGTTTGGAAATACGGTTTTGTACTGTTCAGCTGTACCACATATGATGACGTCCAACATTATATCGTACCCAATTCATTTCGGTTTGGTCATTATAATAGAAATAATAATTGCACAATTCTTGCGACATAAGTTCACTTACATGACGTGGTGGTGCCTTTCACACAACGTTTCATGCCATGTGCAATACTTCGCCTTTTATTTTATGGCACGGTGCCTGGGGCAGTTGCCATTCTGCCTCAACTCTAGGCACGGCCCTGAACATAGTTTTCTACTATTTGCCCTCCATGATCAGCTTTGCAAACCCTTCTGGATAACTAACTATATGTAAGCTCAAAACAAATAAGCCCTCAATGAACTCTGTAGGTTGATTTTCTGAAGTATATTTTTCTTTAAAAAAAAGTAATTTTACGAAAAAAAAAATGAATTTTTATTGAAAACTTTTCATTTTGGTGTACACTTTGGTCGGAAAACTGATGAATACAATTCCCCCCTCCTTTTTTACCCTCCAAAAACTTCTTCCAATTCTGCTCCTGAGGAACTGATTTGTTTTCATTCCTCATAACCCTCTTCGCCATTTCCAATCGTTAAACTACTTTTAACAATTTGTCCCCTTTTTTTGAGTAAAAATATTTAAGCTTGCACTATTGAGCCTAGTATATACTTGTGAATCATGTCATGAATCCATACAAAATTTGCATTTTTATTCACCCATGAACGTGCTCATGAAGGTGTGTGGAGAGTTTTCATTCTTGGTGAACAGTTCAATTACGATAGTCGTTTAAGGCATGGTAGTTTTAAACGTCTAATGTCCACAACACATTCACAAGTCTGTACCAGTGAGAAATGTCAAAAATTCACTTTCTCCACTGGCGATTTGTATTAGAATAGTCTTTATCCAGTAAATCTGGCCCACTGACTTTGATAAATTTTTAAAAACTATTTTCCATGAATTAATAAGAAAATCTTTTAAAAGAATTAAACTCATTTCTTCATTATATCAGTTGGAAGCTCCATTTGGTATAAGCACGAATGGCTAAAATTTCTAGTACCTACATATTCGCAAAACAAAGTATGTATGATATTGCAATATTCTTGTATTGTGGGAAATTCCTGTTTTAAAATTCGAAAATTGTCCTTTCCTAAACGAAACCTCCTTACCTATTGTAAGTTTCGTGTTTATTGCACATTCTGCTATATATTGATTTTTGAGAGTATGGAATTATCAATTCCGGACTTTATCCGTTTAGTATTTTGGAATTCTCGACCTTTAAAAACTGCTCTGCATGACAGTGAATGACAAAAAAAAAACAAATTAAAGCTCAAAAAATGTTTTTTTCCACAATTAGATGCCGTATCTGTGTTTAAAAAGAGTGCCAACTATTCAAAACAATCTGTTTCTCTGTTTCAATTATCAGTTTCGCTCAGCGAACAATTTTTCGTTTCTATGTATGTCTTGTGATATCGAAAACCAAAGTCTAGTAGGTTTTTTCTTAGCCTTTGGGAGATGAGGTCTTTAAAAATCGGATATGATGCTTCATCATTTTTTGTTTTTCTAAGCATGAACACATTAATCTTGACGGCCCGATTAATAGAACTCGAAATATAACCTTTATATCACCAACTTTCTGCAGAGATCAGAAATAACTGCCAACCTTTATTTTCAATCGGTTTCTCTATGAGAATTACTACTCATATAAAGATTTCAGTTTCAGTTTGAGATTTATTTAAAAAAAATAAAAATTTAGGTTATCGATTGTGATTTATTTTTATTTTTATAAATATCACAAAAAAATAAATCGAAAAGGTCAATCTTTAACCTTTTTCGCTAAAAATAAACCAAAAATGGTATTCACTGTGACACTTGATTGCACAAAATCATTCAAAATCCACCATTACGCATTCACTGGTGACTAAAACACATAATCAAACTACAAGGCCTACAAAATATAAACATTCATTGTACTGAAGTCTCACTATTGTCAAGTAAATGTGATTTCCACTGTCGTGGTCATTATGTTCATCTCGCTGTGCTTTCGCTGTACCCGTTTATACTGGAATCTGTGTAGTGGTTTTCTTGCTATGTTTTCCCATTGGTCTCGCCGTGACATTCACAAGTGGTTTTTGCAATTCAAAATGTTTTGACATTATCTCGCTTTGGTCTTGTGCGGGGCATTGCCAAGTGAACCAGGCCCAACGCTTTCCAGCTGTTGTGGGAAGTTCTTAATAATTTGGTGACGAGCACGCTTGAAACGACTTGAATCGTTTTCAATTTTGTTGTTTTGAAACAAAAAAACACTTTGGTGAGACTATAGCGAAACAAAAGCGAGTTGACAGAAAAACCATTCTAAATGCCAAGAACCACGTGTAAATGTCACAGCGAGACCAAAACCAGACTATAGCGAAAAAGCCACGACATAGATCCCGTGAAAACGGGTTTGGCAAGTTTATAGCAAGATGAATACAATGACAAACACACCGAAAACAACGTTTGAACGTTTAACCATGTTTTAAGCATATTTTAACCTTTTTGAAAAATTTTATTTTGAAAAAAAAATTGGGCGAGACTTTATCGAGACCAAAGCGAGATAATGGAAAAACATTTTAAATGATAAAAACCACTTGTTAATGTCACGACGAGACCGAAGCGAGACTATAGCGAGGAAACCACGACACAGAACCCCGTGTGAACCAACTTGGAGATTATTTTAAGTACAAAAATGTAGAACTTTAGAACTCTGATAATAACGAACATTCTAATTGTTGCAGATGAGATTTAATTTGTACTCGCAGTGATAACTCTAAAAAGTTTTAAAACTATTAACGATCTAAGAATTTCATTTCAAAACCTTTGAAATTGGTTTTTTGTGTCATCGAAGCAATTTTTTAAAACACATTTACGAAGTTTTGATAGAAAACCGACCGTATGAAAAAATTATCATCTTTTTTTGGAGATTGTATGCAAAACAAAAATAAAGAAAGTAAAGTCTCCAAAGAAGGCAGATAAGGTTTGCTTGAAAAGCTAAAATCATGGATTATTCCAATTGGATTATCAATATTAAAATCTTTTAACTCAGAAAAAATTACAGTATATTTTCTTATTTTTTAAAAGTTAATTCAAGTGGTACTGACCCTAACATAAAAATAGGAACCCAAGCTTGTTTTGACCCTCCACCCCAACTAAAGGCTGAGAAAAAACCTGCCAGATATACCTATTAACTCTCGTACTAAGATTTTGGATATATTTACATTCACTGCCAAAATTTGCTGTCGGCTCTAATTGTTCTATATTAATGTTGGGCAGTATATATTACATTTTTAATTGATCACAGGGTCAGTTACAATAACATATAATCAGTTATTTAGTAGTTACAATTGTAACTTATAATTAGAAATTTTCAATTTTAAGTTTATAATTACATGTAATTGGAAGCAAGTAATTGAAGAACCAAAATAAAATTGAAAAAAGCTGTAATAATTACTTTTTTGTATCCTTACACACAAATGTAATTGATTACATAAAGTAACAATTACATTAACCAACACAGATGTAATCGATATTTTTTGTAATCAATTATGATTGTGTGTAATGATTACAAAAAAATGTAAGCATTACAAGGTTTTTTCAATAATTTTTTTTCCATTTAATAAATTCCAATTGGATGTAATTAAATCAAGTAATTGTTTTTTTTTATTAATTACATGTGATTTTTACTCAATTACAATTACAAGTTATCAGTAATTGAACTTTTTCAATTACAGATTACATGTAATCGTAATGGACTTTTTTGTAATGATAACTATCTAACTATGTTCTATATGTAGTTGTAGTACATTAGTCTCCACTTTTATCAAGCAAAGAATTCACTTGACAAGAGTGGAGACTTTTTCAAATAATGTACAACAAATACTCGTCCCCGCCATCTCCGGACCAATAATTCTTTATGTGCAGGTAGATGGCATTTGCGTGTTTTATTGCTTCTTGCATGGATTTTCTTTATTTTTTTTTTGCTGCCTTTGTTCAGTTTATTTTTCCATTAGGCGGCATGCATTGGGTAAGCCCTTAAGACATATTTTTTATTTTTACGTTGCATTTTCATCTTGTTGAAATATACAGAAAAAAATAATTTCGAATCAGTAGCGTAGAGTACAAGTTAAAAATCAAGGCTCTACGAAAAGTTTATAGCGCACGGGGTCTCCACCTTCAATCCCTCAGGCATAGTTTTTAATTTTCTTGGATCAACTAAACTATACAGAGCATATTAAAACAATGTCAACTTGTAAGATCTCATGAGTCACATGAGACACGACACAGCAACAGGTTTTCATTTTATTTTTGAATGACAAACAACACAGTATCAGCAGCATGGTTCATGGGACAGACAATGGAGATTAGTTCTACTGAAAAAAAAAAAATTGTGCAATAAACATTTCCAATCAACAACAAACAACTAACACTATGCATTCAAATGAGATGTCTATAATTTGTTCGATGATTGTAAGAACACTTAGCAGAAATGTCGAATATGCCAATTTGACATGACGCGTAAAATCAACACTCGCTGTTGAAATTTCACTCCCTCTTTTGAATCTTTAAATTCGTATATAATGTATAGGATTTCATGCGCACACCACACTAATGCCCAATCTTTGCGCAAGCAATGCATTTGTATTTTTTATTTAAACACAAACAAAAATATCTTGTGTTTTGTATAGAATCAGACGGGAATGAGAGAACGAGTGTTGAACGGTTGAGAATTAAAAAAAAAACATAATAATACAAATAAAAGGAAAACATGTTTTCAAATGCCACATGCAAAGATTTTATGGATAATTATACTTCAGCGAGTTTTTAAGTTTTACACACATGACGTTATTTTATTTATGCATTTAAAAATTATGGGTTTGTAGATACTGTCACCACTGCACTAAGGAGATGCAAAGAAAAAAAAACTGACATACAAAAAATAGTGAATACCGGGTAAATATTTTTAAAGGTTAGGATGGTCCGTGTGATCATGCAGGATTCCATACATCGACTGCCATATGAATTAACTTAATTCTTAATCATTTATTTTTATAAATTATATTTATAATTATTAGCAAGCTTTGCTATTTGAAGTTCATTCATGGCGAATTTGCAAACGATCGTCAAGCCTTATCGAAATGTTGTACCGAAACTTCCTAGAAAACATTTCAGAAAAAAAAGGTTGGCAGCGACCCACATTGGTAGCTTCCCATTTTTACGCATTGAACACTGGCAATGGAGACTCAATCGTATTTTCTTAGAACAATATCGCTTATTATAGGACTGTCAAAAACCTTATCAGGTGCATCATACGCCATCAAGTGAACACCAAAGTTGAGTATTTTGTTCTCGTGATTTTCAAGTTTTTTACACGAATTTGGTGAATAATTTTGTGAAGTTTGTTATTAAAAGAAGTACCTCGTGGCATGCTGGTTAGTGCGTAGGACTGTCATGCCAAAGGTCTGGGTTCGATCCCCAGCCGCTGTCACCTAAAAACAGAAATGTTTTTTTCGCGAGGTATTGCCTCTTGCGAGGACCTGACAAATCCTCCAAGAGTATACTTGTCATGAATAAGTGCTTCTAATCTAGCTGTTCTGACTCAGTAGGTCCTCCATTCCTGCCAAAAATACGCACACAGGAATGGTTGAGAGTTGTAAGTCACTAGGCCTTGGCTCTTCACGAGCTGTTGTGCCACCAAATTTTTTATTTGTTATTAAAAAAATAATTATTAATTTTGCTTACAATTTTTTTTAATTCTTAAAATTACAACTGTAATGTAGAACACAACTTGTTTTCTTAGTTACATACATATTAACGAGTATGTAAATAAACCAATTAAAAAACGTGAAACACGAATTTTGTGGTACAATTTACGCGGTCTACAAAAGCCCAAGGCATATAAATCATCTGTCATTGGAACGGTTTTTTTTTCACAGAAGTGCAGAATGTAAAAATTTATTAAATAATTGCACCACAAAAACTAACAAAAACAATAAAAGAAAATTGCATAATAAGTGCGAGGGGAGCCAGAACGAGACCGAGAGTGTATTTATCATTGCTGGTCGTAACCTAAATTTGACGTTTCGATTTTGTCCACCCACCAACTAACTAATTTTACAGCACTGGATGGAAAGATTATTGGAATGGCCGATGACAGTGTTCAGTGCAGAAAATAATAGTAAGTACCTCATATAATAATCAGTAGCTCAGTTCTTCTCCATGCTTAGGACTGCTTTTAAACGATTGATTTATTCATGAGACTTTTTACTTAATGTGGAGGGGGTGGTGCGCTTGCGCCTGCAGTCAGTATTTATTTCCTAAATTTGATATCGGTGCAAATAACTTGCTATCGATAATTTGTATAGAAACCTCAATTTTTTAATTCATTTATAACATAGTTATTCCCATGTTATATAAGAAAATATTTTCTAGAGTTTTATGTTAATTACAATATATTTTCTTAAAGTTTGTCAATAAGACAATAATGTCATTAGCACTGGAGTTTCGAGGGCTGGGTTGTACTAGTTTATATAAAACTTTATGATTTTGAAAGAAATTAACCTGATCGAAACATTAGGGTTGTTGGTAATATTATCCAAAAACATATTTTCATCGTCCCACTGTTATGTCGTGTTTGAAAAATCAGTAGGTAGGTATACCTATTTATTTTTTGACCTCTACAAATGCAGTTAGATAGGTATATACACATAATAACTATGTTTAAATGAAGTAATTAAAATGCACATATTCTACAAAATTATTTTGATTTTTTTTAATTAGTTATATGACACAAAATGTTGATTGTTAAAATGTATAAATAACAATTGTTTATTCAAACCAGAAATCAAAATGTCACGTATATGTAGTTGGTGTTTCTTTGAATTTGCACTCACGTGTGCTTGTTTTTTTTTAGATACTGAATGTTTTACCTAGTAGCACCACCTATTGGTATTTGAGTAATAATTACGTATTGACTTATTTTTCCAGTTCTATTGTTTAATTCTTTTCCATTCTATTTCCGTAAACAAATAATATACACGATTTGGTTTTGTATTTCGTAGGTACTTGCCCAATTTACATGATGGTTAAACAATACATTATACACTGAGTCAAGTATACAATCGATCAAGTTTGGAATATAGAAATATATATTTACATACATATGTAGTAGCTGCATAAAAGGTATGTATAATGGCTAAAGGAAATAAAATCAAACCCTAACGGCCACACTATTTCTACTGGATTAAAATTTGAATTAGGTGAATTTTCAATCCAACTTTTAAATCCGGATTAATTGAATTCACACATTTAAACCCATTTCCGTACTATTCGTTCAAAAAAATGCATTTAAATCCAATTGTTTTCTTTCTTTATTTAAAAACTCAACAATAGCCGTTTTTTTTAAGTTCACTTTATCTCGGCTTAAAAAAAGTTGCATGTTAAATACAACAACAATTTGATATAGTTCCATATTGTTGTTGCATTTAGTACGCTAGCGAAGATAAAAATACACTAAAAAACAAAGCAATTAATATTTAATTAAATTGATTTTATCTTTTTATTTCTGGGAGCGAAAAAAAAATTTTAAAATAAAAGTGCTAAATTAATCGGAACTGGATTTAAGAAAATAACGAGTGAATAATATGGAATTGAATTTAATTTTCACACTTATTAGTTTCAATCTGGATTTAAGTTTCGATCTGTATTAAGTCCTCGATAATTCTGACTCTCAAAACCAGTTTTTTTTGTTGTTGTTAGTTTTGATGAACGATAACAAGATCACGTGATATTTTTGTCGTTATTTTCAGACATTTTTGAGCAGAAATAACAAAAACGTTTTATTAAAACCGTTCCCTTAAGCCAAAGTCCTCCATTGCTTTGTGATTCCACAGAGTCCAAAATTCCCAAAAAGATTCGTTACAACAGTTTCGTATCAAAACTTTTTAAATAAGCAGAGCTTATGATATGAGTATATGTATGCATACGAGTAACATGTACATGTATAAGCTAAAATAAAAATAATATTTTTATTTAATACAGTTAGATTTGTTCCCCACTAAAGCAAAAACCATTTGAAAACACGACTGCAACTTTTTTTAAGTTAAGATTGTGAATTATTATGTTTTCTCTGAAAAACTAGGGACTTATAAGTCCAATCAATTTGAACTTTTTTCTAAAGCAATTTTTTCTTCATTTCGTTAAAGTACCATATAGCAAGCTTAAGTCCAAATTTTCGACCATCAACTCCTTGCAGGGTTGCCGCAATATCGATTTAAAGAATTTTAGATTTATTGAACAGAAAAAAATATATCCCTAACAAGAAAAGTGAGTTCTACTACAACCACTTCAATTTATTTAAAAAAAAATTGTATATGGTGCTCTGTTATTTTGCCTGAGCATTAAAACCTAAATCATGACGATTCGATAAATAGAACTCAAGTTATAACAATTTTCTTCAAACATTATCACCCCTTTATTGGAGATTTGAAAAATCAACAATATAAAGTCTCCAAAAAATGCCAATAAGGTTTGCTTAAAAATGGGTCCTATTGATCGGATCACCAATATAAAAGTCTTCAAGGTAAGGGAAAATGACAGCCCATCGTATCCTATTTTTAAAAAGTGAATTGAAGTGTTGATGACCTAAACATATAAATAAGAAACCAAGCTGGTTTTAAGCCCCCACCGCTCTCAAAGGCTGAGAAAAAACTGCCAAACTTGAAACTCTTATACTCAGATTTTGGTTATTAAGGGTGTTTTTTTTTTTTTATTTAGAGGTATAGATCCTTCAAATGGAATAAAACAAAGATAATTGTGTGACCTGAAATTTACTTTATTCGAAAGATAATCTTCTGAAATTATAATTTAAATATGATTTCTGGTATATGACCGCCACGGCTAGCTCGGACGCAGTCTAATCTGGAAGTCCATTGACTTTTTCCAACATTTGTTTGTGACCGTATATCGGCAATAATAAGCTAATGTTGTCCTCCAAGTGGTCAATCGATTCGAGTTTATCGGTGTAGACTAGTACCCTCACAGAGAATAGTCAAGCAGCGTTAAATCGCACGATCTTGGAAGCCAATTCGGGTCCGTTTCGTGAAACTATGCGGTAACCAAACGTTTCCTTCAATAAATCAATAAGAGCACGAGCTGTGTGGCATGTTGCGCAGTCCTGCACATGGTTGTTCAATTGGTGAACGAAAAAGTCAGTAATCATGGCTCTATAGTGGTCACCATTGACTGTAACGTTCTGGCCAGCATAGTTTTTTTATATTTTAAGGACGGACAAATTATTCCACCAACCCCATAAAGCATACCAAACAGTTAGTTTTTGCGGATGTAACGGTGTCTCAACATACACTTCAGGATTACCATCACTCTAAATACGGCAGTTTTTATTGACGTATCCATTCAACCAAAAGTGAGCTTCATCGCTAAACAAAATTCGCATGATACGTATTTCGAACAGAACCGTGATTTTCAAGGGAATTTTGACAAAATTTGGAAGCGTTATTCAGGCGTCAGTCTATTCATGTTGAAATGTCAAACCAAACTTAAAATAAATCACTTGACAGCTGACAAAATGGCTGCCAGATAAAATAGTGTTGTCAACTTAAGGTTGTATACCTTTTAAAAAATAAAAAACAACCTTTACATTCACACCCAAAATTTTGCTGTCTTGTACTATAAGCAACTGTTTACCAACTATATTGCCTGAAAGGTATCCGCACATCATCATAATTAAGTGTTTTAAGAGTGAGTGTGGGCCTATCTCAATATGAAAAGGGGAAGACATATTTTACTTTTGAGTTCATTCAAGTACATACTATAAAAAAAAGCTTAAATGCAAATTTTTCGATCATCAAACATTAACAGTGTTGCCACTAACTTCAATTAAGGACTGAGCTCGTTTTTCACAAATATCGGGTTTTTCAATAAGAGCGCTACAATTTTTTTTTTAAATAAAACAAAAACGGTTTTGGATATCAATGAAATTCTTTATTTCTGGGAAAGTACGTTTAATGCCATTATGTATGCAACTCGATTTCTTTTGCATGGCCACCACGGGCACGCTTGCAGAAGTCTAGACGCTGAACCCAATTTTCGACGGTTTTCAAGCATAAATCGGCCGATACTGCTGCAATTGCACGTTCGATATTCGTACGAAGTTCATCAATCGTCGCTGGGTTGTTGGCAAAGACCATAGACTTGACGTAGCCCCACAGGAAATAGTCTAACGGCATCAAATCGCACGACCGAGGTGGCCAAGCGACTGGACCATTTCATGAGATAACACGTTCTCCAAACTTGGTTTCCAATAAATTGATTGTGACATTCGCTGTGTGGCTTGTGGCGCCCGCCGTCCTATTGGAACCACATGTCCTTCAAGTCCATATCATCCAATTGGGGCCAAAAATATTCGGTTATCATTGAACGGTAGCGATCCCCATTCACAGTAACGTGCCGGTCTTGATCACCACGGAAGGAGTACGGCCCAATGACGCCACCGGCCCATAAACCACACCAAACCGTAATTTTTTAAGGATGCAATGATGACTCATGGAGTACATGTGGATTGCTGCCTGACCAATACCGTATATTTTGTTTATTGATGAAGCCATTCAGCCAGAAATGAGCCTCATCGCTGAAGATGATTTTTCAATGAAAATCCGAATCATTTTCAAGTTGTTGCTCAGCCCAATTCACGAACATACGACGCATCTGGTGGTCAAACGGCTTCAGTTCTTGCGTCAATTTAATCTTGTAAAGATGTAGGCCAAGATCTTTTCGCTAAATTCACCACAACGACGTCACAGAGATGCCCAACGCTTGAGAACGACGTGTGAGAGACACATTTGGGCTTTCTGCAACTGAAGCCTCAGCGGCAGCAATATTCTCGACGCTACGGGCACTTCTTTGTCTGGCACGGGAACATTTTGTACTGTGCCTGTGGATTCAAATTTTTCCATTAGACGCTCAATTGTTGATCTGCTAGGACAATTATGACGACCATAAATTGGACGTAGCGCTCTTAACGTTGAGGCTTTTGACTCCGAGTTTCGGTAGTAAATTTTAATAATTTCGACTCGTTGTTGGCTTGTATATTTTTGCATCATGAAATGGCAAACCTTACTGAAGAGAAATGTCAAAAAAACGGCAAGAAATATGGCGTCGTTTGCTGTCCCTGTCGCTCTACTTTTGTAGCGTCTCGTTTGAAAAACCCTTTATAAGTTAGCATCAGAAAAATAAAGTACTTAAATTGAAAGGAGGCAAAAGTGGCATCGCTGTCTCAGCGTATTCTCTCTGAAGTCTCTCCATGGTTTCTCTCACAACTTGACTGATTTTTTTTAAATTTTGAATAAAGGTTATTGAGTGACTTTTATTGAAAATGACCACAAATAAGAGTTATTGAATAACCTATCAAAAGGCTCAGTTTTTTTCTAATCTCTGCATACAATATATCAAAAATTTAGAAACTATCCTATCTTTTTAGGGTAAAACGTCTTTATTTAATGGACAAATCTATCGCACTGAGATGGGAATATCTTTCTTTGGAGATTGATAGCATAGACTGCGTTGGCAAGTTGACCACCGAAAATGTTCTTAAAGGTTTTTCAATAAGGGTGATTTGATATTGAAATCGAATAAAACAAGCTGTGTTTATTGAATGAATTATTATTATAATTATTACTATTATGAATTAAACCAATTATAAATACAAAATGGATTGTTTGTTTCATTCTCCGCTAAATCCCAACTCACAACTTATAAAATTAAATTATTCAAATACTTTTGTGGGCAAATATTTTAACAATTTAAAGGGCTTAATGCGAGAGTCTATTCAGAATATAATTAAAGTCGAATGGACTTAAAGTCTACTGTGGGAATTTCTAATGACTTATCTGTATTTTACTATGCTAACATAAGTGCAATCTGTCAAACAATATTGTGAAACTTATTGCTTCCGGCTCCTGTGATGTTCTTGTGTCCTGTTATATTCTACTCAAAGTTCGACATTTCCCTTAATATTTAAATTGCCTTTAAAGTAGGTTCCTAAGTAAGTCGCAAGTACAAAAGAGGGGAAATTAATATTTATTGTTTGAACTTAACTCCAAGGGGTAGATATAAATTGGGTGAGTAAACGAGTATTTTACCTTTGCACTCCAGGATATCCGTAAAACCGTATTTCCGATCCTTGAGATAGATTCTTATCATGAGGACGAAAGAAAGAGGTTTGATAGCATTTCTGAGTTGAATCGGAAGAAATTTTCTTTGAAATGGCGAAAAAGGGTAAAGCAGTTATAAAGGTATCTGCACTTAAGTACATATTTTGAGTTTTTAAGGGTAGATTTATGAATTGTTTATGATTGATTGTGCACAATTGCTTTGATTTCTTTAACCTAAGGGTAGACTTTTATTAAATGCAGAAAGCTATATTAAATTATATTTAAGATTTCTCGCATGCATTTCTCAGTGCAATTTTCTTTAGGTAACAAACTCACAAACAAATATTGTTAATTTTAGAGGCAAGTATGGGTATGGGTATTTTTATACGCGTGTATATGGTGGTAATGGCAATTTTGAAATCGAAGAAACATCATAGGCAATAACACCTAACAGCACCAGCAGTATAGGTATTGTGTTGGAATGGAAAATCCAAAGACTGATTTGCTCTATGACTAGTGTCATTGAGTGTATTTATATAAGTATACTCAAATGGTATAGTAGAGGTCTGTAGTATGAGCGGTGTGTGTACGCAAGTGCGATGCAGCGCAACTTATAAATATTATTTGTTTTTTTTTTTTTTTTTTTTTTTATTATTTGTTTTTCCTATTAATGAAAGGTTCGATGACTCTCTCATTACTTCAGTTACGTGCTCGAACGTTTGTCGTTAAATCATATATAATACTCGTATGTCGTAGGTACGAGTATATCTTGAGGTGGGAAGATTTCGTTTTCGCTTTTGTTTCAATTTTATATTATTATTAGTCAACATTATTGTGGGTGACTTTTTATATCTTTTCCGTAGAAAGAAAACAAAATACCTCAACTTCTTGCGTCAAGTATATAATTTTGCAAATTCAATTATTTCAGAATATACCTACATACTTATTTGTACTGTACCGTGTACCTATGGGTAAATATTGATATTTTTGGCTTAGCTATTTATTTTTTTTCATGACTTCTGCTTTAGAGTCTACATAATGTGAGGCTTTGCTAGATACCTAGGTACCTCTTTGCATTTGAAAAAAATGTTACAAATCGATTCAGCTGTTGAATATATTGAGGCCATAAGGTGATCCAAAGTGGCATATGATTGTTGCAATTTTTATATTTTTTTATTATCTTTTTCAAAAAATATTTTTGTTTTTTATTAGTTTTCGCCTTTTTCAACGTAAGTCCTAAAATGAGTTATTTCAATTTTTTTTGTTATAATGAGCGGGATAAAATGAAAAAATTTTTTAAAGTTAATTCGCCCATTTCCACGCCCACTTTTCTCATTTCTTTGTTTCTGGTTAACACTTCCTTCTATCTGAAAAAAATGTCCAGAGTTTTTTCTTATTAACAAGAAAAAAACTGTTTTTTTTTTATCCGATGGAAATCTTCAAAAGAAACTCAGTAAGAGTCGGTACGAAGTAGGTGGGACTCTTACCACTATAGCCACCGGTGAATCAGGACCAATCTATGAAAGATCGACAGCTGATTTTTCTTTCTTAATTTATAAATCACATTGTTATAACACTTTCCCATAGCTTTTAGACCATCAGCTCATGAAGCTTGATTCTTCTTAATCTCCGAACATTGTCTCGTACATTTAAGACGGTCTCCATTTCGGAGTTGGTATGACTTTGCAGTCGCTGGGGCATTTATTATTCCACGAAGGACCTTGCTTTGGAATTTTTGGATTTGTTTAGCATTTGTTTTCTTTGTGCAGCCCCATAGTTGGATGCCATATGTCCAAACGGGTTTCAATACTTGCTTATATTTATAACATTTGTTTGTTCTGGATAGATAGATAGACAGAGTTCTTTCCAAGTAACTAGTACATTTGTCTGTACATCAAAAGGGGTGTGGCAGAGGCAGAAAAAGATCTTTGAAACATTTATCTCACTTAAGAAAAAACTTAGAAAACTTCATCCAATTCATAAGAGTCCACGAAATAAATATTTTTAAAAAGTGGGTGTGCTAGTAGGCAGATTTAAATAAAACAATTTTGTTCGGTATATGTATAGGGCACATTTTGGAAAAATATTATTCTGGCACAACCTTCCACATGAAATATCTATAAGTTTAAATCATTGAACGGAATAAACATTGATCATTTAAAATATTTAATGTTTTTATGTAAAAGGTTGCGCCAGAATGAAATAATTTAATTTTTGACTAAAATAATAATTCAATTCATAACGTATTTTTTTTTAAATTTTTGTAACAAAATATTCACAGATTATGATATTTAAACGTATCAAAATTAAACATTTTAGTTTTCCATTAATATTTTCAATCATAACTAGGCCCGTTATTTTCAAAGTAGTCTAAGCCCATTTCACACAGTTGTTTAATTTTATGTTAATAGTAATAATTATAATAATACAAGTTTGTTAAAATGGTGAGCAACATTCATAATATTATTCCGTATACAAAGAAGGCCTTCAAAATGAGCCATAGTGGAATTTTTTATAGATTTTAGTTTTTAGGCATGGTAACTAAAGAAAACAGGGAGGCGGGGAGGAAAATATGATTTTTGTTTGAATTCTGGTCATTGAGAAGCCTATTTAGATGCGATAGAATTCTTTCATAAATTTCATTTCTTTTGTTGTCAATCAGACTCTCTCCAAACCTAGAGATTGTGTCTTGAAAAAATGTGTTTCCCAAAAAAATAAAATGAACGACTGGGTCACACGTACTAATGTTAAAGACGCTGAGGGTTAAAGAACATTATATGTAAGGACATGGAAATTATGAGAAAAAAATTATTAAAAGCATAACATACGATAAGCTAAAAAAACTTCTTTGAGAGTTTGAGATGGAAAAAAGAACGCCATCTTAATTCTTTATTCAATATAATTATATGAACATAAAAGCATTTAAATCATTAACCGCTCCGTTTTCTTAAAAAATAATTTTTTGTATATAAAATTAATTTTTAAGGAAAACTTTTGGTATGCAAATCTTAAGTATTTATTAATGTTCATATAAAAATAAAATTTGAAAAAAAAAATTTTCAACCCGTTTTTGAAATACAGAATTTTCAAAATAAAATTTTGAATTTTTTTAAAAATTCAAAAACTTTTTTTTTAATAATTTTTATATCTGATATGCAATATTATTTAATCTTATGTCAAATTTTATATAAGAATTATCTAAATCCGTTCAGTCAATAATGAGAAAATTCAAAATAAGAAAACACGTTCTATCAAATGTACTTTTAATAGTTGCCAAGTGCAAAACTGTATAATTTTTTGTAGCAGATCGTATTAATTTTAGCATATAGAAAAAGCTTAATCAAAATCGTTGGAGTTGGGAAAAAAAATATTTTCCTTTCCGGTTTTTAACTTTTCTATGGAAGGTTTTGTTATTTTTCTCATATACCTATGTAAAATTTTTTTTAAAAATATTTTAGAGAGTAGGTACTAAAAAACTGTTAAGTATCGAGTTTCAAAAAAAATCGGTCATACCGTTTTAAAAATATTTGATTTTCAAAAAAAAAATTTTGAAGCATGTTTGAAAAATCCAAAAAATATTTTTTTTTAAATTCAAGCACACAAAAATATTTATAGTTTTTGGAAGCCTCTGTATAAAAAAATGATTGAAATCAGTCATATCGTTTCGAAGAAATTCGAAAGTTACAAAATAGTTCTTTGGGAGGCACCATTAATAACCATATTTTATAAAGCATGGTTTTCCACCTAAAGGGGTCTCTTCTTAAAGTAATTTATTGAGTTTTTATAAAATTATAGAGCTGTTTTTAAGAAAAATACGATTATGTAAAATTGCAAAAAGAAACTGTATGCCAGGTACCGTTATTTATGGTTCTAAAAAGATGAACAAAAAGTGTGGGCATAATCACCAAAAACCACTATATACCAAGTTTGAAGATAATCGATCAGGTAGTGTAGGCTGTAGACGAACAGACAGACAGACTGACAGACTATCATCGTCATGTTTGATTACTATCTCAAATTTTTTTTTCTGCATGAATCCAAAACTTGCCTTATAGTACCAATGTATATCGCAAGTAAAATTTTATTTATTGGCTTCACTTTGAGACTCACCATTTATTTGACATTAAAATGATTCCAATCATTTTTCCCATTCATTTTCCAGCAATCAATTAAATGCAATCTTTTGAAAATTCATGCATTCTAATTGAATTTCATACTTTCACTTGCATTCCTTTGTAAAGTTTGCTGTTTTATATTCTTTATATTGATTTTGCATTGTATCGCATCCTTTCGCATTCTTTGCATTCATTTGCGGTGCGGTTTTTTGCATTCATTTGCATGCTTTACATTCGTTACATTACTTGCACTATTTTGAGTTCATTTGAACAGCTAATTTGGGATGTTTAAGTGTCTTCTAAGTTCTCTTGCTTATAGTTGATCTATCAGGGAGTTTCAACTTCAGACTTCTACAGTTAGCCGCTGATGGAACTCTGCCGTTGGCGAATCTCCTGAAGTTGACAAGTTCTGGCTTAGATGCTTTGGTCCTGATACGCCATTTCTTGCAGTATTTTATAGTCTGTGGAAGTCAGATTCACTTTCTGACAGCTACCAAAGGTCCTAGGCAAATCGTCAACAAAAAGGAGTATATTCCACTCCGTTGGAATAGGTCGTTCACTTGTCATTAGGGTTTATAGGGTACAGAGAAATGATCCGAGTAGGCTACTTTTGATTAATGATCTGCAGCTCTTCGGTTGTACGAAAATATTTCTGAAAGAGAAAGAAAAAAGAAAAAAAGAACTTAATATGTGATGGTGGCAAGCCTTGTAGTTTCACTTTATGGATATTGGCTTCGATCCATGCACTGTGCTATGCCTACTTGACATCCAGAAAGCATCCGACGACTATACAATGGCTGTTTAAGTGCTATGGTGATGTCCGGATGGAATTTGATTAGTGGATCTAGACTCAAGTGTTTTTTCCTGAAGACGAACTGTAACCATGAGCCTTGGTGTTATTTCTTCAGCCTTCTTGATAGAACTTCTTTTGGTAAGCAGTACTTCTTCCAGGATCCTTCTCAGGTTGTTGAGAGATATTGGCTAGAAACAATATCCCTGGAATCCTTCTTGGGGGTGGCCACAATTTTAGCTGTCTCCATTTTCAAATGAAGTAGCAATTGTTGATGCCGTTATTAATGATTGCCACGAAAACCATCACCATATGAAGTAGTCCTTTGAGTATTTAATTTAATTATTGTGGTCCAGCAGACTGCTTTGGTTCAGGAAGGCCAATCATTTCTGCTATACTTCTGGGCTATTCACTGGATCGTTAGCTAGATTGGAATCATTAAATATTGTTTGGTCAGTGATTGGCAGGAAAAAGTTAAGGCATTCCTACAAATCATCATGTATCTCGACTTTTCCGAAAATACTGAGTTCGTAGATGGGCTGGGTTTTAAGTTTTCTTAAAAGTAATTGACATAAGCTTCTGCTTTTTTGGCTAGCGATGCTATAACCAAGTTGTTGTTTATTAAGGTGTCTTAAATAGTTTCTTTTTTCTTGTAGTCCTCCTGATATTTGAAGGCATCTAGTAATGGTCTTGTTGCTATCAACCACAATACACAAATAGGTTGTCTGAAATGAGAACTGGCAGAAGGAATTCAACATGGCCGTCCTCGTGATTTATCAACTATATTACAACAACAACAAACATTTAAATAACACTAAAAACCAATTGCTTTATTGTCAAAGTATTAAAATAACTACTATAAACATTTAAGAGCTCGAAAAAAATCTTATTTTCTAAACAAGTAACAAAGGAACAAAATACACAATAAATTTCCACTGATTTTGCCATATGTGCAGAACTGAACAAATTTGAAAATGCTTATGATATTGCATTTAATATGTGTACTGTGGCTTACAGCCACTTTTGAATAGAGTTCCGAAACATAAGGTTTACATATTGCAGTTCACTGTTCACTCTTTATTGTACTGAAGTCATTGTTGGCTGTATTAAGTTCTCTTTGGTGGATCCTCAACAGATGTTTTCTCAGCAGTTGCTTGTGCGCATATAAGCCCTCTTAATACTGTGGAAGATGCTGATACCTTATCTCTTGACGTTTTTGGTTATTTTTTGATTATCCACCATATTAGAGATAGCTGATTCCAGGAAGTCAATGACACTGTCGATTTCTGTTTGAGTGTGGCAGAGATAGGCTCTGTTTTCAAAGTCTCGCTGGAGTCTCTCTATATACAGTCTTGAACATCTGGTGGTAATGTTATTAAGAGTAAAGGAGAAAGTTGTATCACGCTTCATGATCCGAGTCACAGATGGACACAGAGTTGTGCATAGATGTAATTCCTGAGTTCGAGAAGAATATAAACCAGGTAAGAGGATGCCATGAAGAAGTCCAACATCGATTGGTGGGTTTGGGTTGGGATATTACCACCAGAGAATGTTTGTCACTATTTTGGTCTATCTAATCCGCTATTGCTCTTCCTTTAAAGTTGATGGTTGTGCCCAGCCATTGATGATGCCTAGCATGGAAGTCACCGTCTATATGATTCTATAAGTTTTTTGTTTCAGGACCTCGTTCAGAATATGCACGATGGATTATTTCCATTCTGGTGGTTCACTTGAAATAGACACTGAAGACCGTTAAGCCTTCATCTCCTATTATCCTTATTTTAATTGTCGTGGCTTCTTGTTCAAAGATTTGGAATGGTTATATCACTGGTATAAGGGGAGATTGTACTACACTCATACACATTTTTAAATTGTAAGTTAATACAATTAGGGGTTTGCCAGGTCAAGGAGCACTTTTGTAGCTCAATTTTAGAATTCTTGTAGCTCAAAATCACTTCGCTAAATGTAGCCCAAAAACTAGCTCGATCTCAATTAAAAAATCTAAAATTTCTTATTTCTTTCACGTTGTTTTTTTTTATAATTTCTAAGGGCAAATCCTTAAAATCTGGGCGAATTTAAATATATTGCTGGACTTTATTTTTCTTGGATAGCTCAATTAATATTTTTAATAGCCCAATCTGACAGCCCAGCATACAATCGATTCCTTTTCCTTAAGTAAGCAATGAGCTTGATACTTCTCGAATGACCGTCATATATTTGCAGTTTTGTTGAAACTCAATTAAGAACCTTTTTTAACCATGGTGGAATCTTCTATCAAATAAATAAGAGTTTTCATTCTACAAAATGTGTATATTGATTCTTTGAAACAAACAAGACGCCGATTCTTATACTTCTTAGTATGCTTTAGTCAAAAAAGAAAAACAAAACGCTAAACGCTAAACGTTACGCAGGCATTATAATATATTTTAGCACTTTCGAAGCAAAATTCTTAGCGTGTCCATGTGACTTGGGTGTACCTATAGGTGCTGCTGCATGGGCACGTTTATCAGTGGTCCTAAATAAATAATTCAAACAGTTCTTTACCGGCTTTATAAACATCCTACTATATAAATATATTATGTACCTATTTATGTAGTTACTCTTTAGAGGCAATGTATACACATAATGTACGAGTAAGACGTGCATCGTATCCGTATCTTAAAGAAGTAAATATGTACATTTAGATTGTATGTTTCATTTGATGAGGCCATGAGGGATTCAATTTACTTGTTTGATTTATCAGCGGGTGTCACGTTGCCGTCATGGTAATGCGAAGAACTCTTTGTGCGTTTACTTCATTGCATTCGAAAGTTTAATATGGCAAATGATTGAATGATAGAACTCACAATATACATACATATATTTGTATAAGAAATAGTATTTCGAAGGTTTAGAATGAATATAATCTCCTGTCAAATATTTTGGTAACGTTATTAGTCTAGTCAATTTTTGCTAAAAACGGCCCTTAGCTGCTGTATTTTGTTGGGGGTGTTTAATCCGAATCTGAGATTTGCAACTAAAATAGCATGACGCAACATTTAAAAAATGATGCAAAAATTATTTTTTTTTTTAATTTTTCACTTATGGCTCAAAAACTATCAATTATTCTTAAATTTCATCAAAATATAATTGAAAGTATACACAGTTTCCAATGAGTGCCAAGTTAACAAAGCAACTTTGACGAATCAAAAAATGAGTACGTTGATAATTTGCCGTTAATTAGTTGCGACAATTTTGAATTTGTCTTTCGATGTTTTCTATGTTTTTTTTTTGTGCTTTGTTAACTTGATATCAAACTAGCAAAGCAACTCTTACGCATCGAAAAATGGATAGGTGTATAATTTGTCGTAAATTAGTCGTTACTAGTTGCGACAATTTCGAATTTGTCATTCTATGTTTTCTATGTTTTTTTTAAGTGGTAAAAACTTCTAAATTTTAATATTTTAGTACTTAATAATTTTCCATTAATTAGTCGTTATTTAGTTCTGAAAAAATCAATTTTTCATTCGATGTTTTCTATGTGTTTTGGATTATTTGTTTTCTACTAATGTCAAGTTAGCAAAGCAACTTTGACAAATCGAAAAATAGGTAGGTGCATAAATTGTTGTTAATTGGTTGTTAATTAGTTGTGACAGTTTTGAGTTTATCGTTCAATGTTTTCTATGATTTTTGGATGCCTTGCTAATTAACCAATCTCGAAAAGCGGTTAAGACTTCTTATAATTAATGTTTTATGGCTAAATAATTTTCCGTTAGTTAGTCTTTAATTAAATGTGAAAAATGTAATCTAATCGCGCTGTTTTCTATGTTTTTTTGCGTCCTTTGCTAGCTTGATATCAAGTCAACAAAGAGTCACCTAAAAAAGGAGTAAAAACAAGTAAAACCGAATGGTTTTTTTGCTTAATAATTTGTAGTCTTGAATTAGTTGTGACAGTTTTGAATTTGTCATGCAGTGTATATAGTTAGCAAAGCGCCCAAAAAAAAACATAGAATACATTGAACGACAAATTCTAAATTATCAAAACTAATTAACGACTAATTAACGTCAAATTATCCACTTATTCATTTTTCGATTCGCAAAGTTGCTTTGTTAACTTGAAACTCATCATTTCCAACAAATCTCAGTTTAAAGTTTTTTTCAGCGACAATCCATTTGAACTCAAGAACTAGTTGAAAATTGCAAATATTTTTATACTATTTCCAAAAGTCGACTTATAAAATAATGGATTGCTTCTTATCAATTTTTTTATTTTTTACATTACATTTCTGATGGTTGTTTTGAATGCTAAATTCAAATCTGGCCTCAGAATTGCCAAAGTATACCTTTCTAGTTGAACACAATCTATAATTTTATAAAACTTGTTTTTTTATTAAATAGTTTGACATTTTGAACTGAAAGTGTTCAGCAAAATTGTTTGCAACCTTTTCCTTACAATTAACATTTTTCAATGAATAAGAACAACTTTAGTTTGCTTTTATTAAGGTTTATAACGCATTTTTAGGGCTTAATTTTAGAATAAGGGAGTTTTGAAAGCCAATTTGCTTTAAATGGCGCCCAACGCCTGATGCCAATGAGTTTAAGATCCATCAAATAGATATAATTTGAGCCCATAAGACTAAAAACAAATTATTTTTTATTCTGACTTTATCTACCAATTGCCAATTTCACTTAAGTGAACTTCGGTTAGGAGTTCCATTTACAAGGCTTACGGAAACTGAACAAAAAGTAACAATCATCAATATTATGGAGGTATCAAATGATTGGCTGGTATTCACCTGGTTTCTATAGTACGACCGACCTGCATTTTGCTCTTCCCTAGCTTCAGACGCATAACCAAATCAAGTGAACAATATTTTTTCTTCTGAAATTAAAAAAAAATAGCAAGAAACTATCACTAAATAACTTCTGAAGAAAGTAAATACGACTATTCTACATCTACTCTTGCCTTGAAATGTTTTATTTAAAGCGTTTATCATAAAACCAAACATTTTTCAACAAGTTGAAAAATGAGATATTTTTTTTGAAACCATACAGAAAAGAAACCATATTTTTGTTTGATTGTATAGTGAGGAATAGGAATTTCTGTATACATAGAAACTTAATATATATATGAAATTGTACAGCTAGGTACATGAACATTTTAATGAAGAATCAAAATTTAATTTTTGTGTCACACCATGCCGGTGCATTTCCACTGTTTATCATTAAATACAAAAATACATACTTTTCAAAACACTTGAGTTTACTTTGCTATCGAAGGCATTTAATCATGGCATCGTTGTGTATTGTTGTATCTTTGATTAACAAAAAAAAAAAAGAACGTGATAGGTAGTATGATTGTATACCTTTGGTTTTATTGTTTAAGGTTCTTAGATCTTCTGTATTGTCAACAAAAATATTGATTGATAAGCTAGAAGCAGGACGACGAACGTGCATACGGCATCGGCATACCTGTAGTATAGATACAACTAAGGGTTAAAGGTATCTTTGATAAATCAGAGTTTTTTAATTCCATGGTATGTTTTTGTTCATATTATTGGGGTTTCTGACTTTTATCTCTAGAAAAAAAGTTTTATGCAGCATTTATTGGTTTTGTTTCACTTATAGCTCAATAAAATAAGAAATTTAAATCACATTTCTCTATTTTCTTTATAGAATCCTCATAATAAAAATGAGTTTTCGGGGTTTTTGGGATAAGAGAAGAGCCGCCATCTTGAAAAATAGATTGGTTTAGTTTTTAACTACCAACTCTTTCATATTTTTTTTACAACAAAATAAGCTATTGCCAACCTCTGTAAATTGTTTCATCCTTAAGTTTTAATAGATCAAAATTCCCTTATGAGTCAGGTGTTGAAGGTGGCATGAAGAGGCTTGTGATATCTCGCTTTCCTTAGTCTTTTTTGGATAATGCTCTTATAATGATTTGTATATACTTAAATGATCCTTTGATTGATATTATTGGCCACGTATTCTGTGATCAATCTTACTCCGAAGTTTTCATTTTTTTTCAGAATCGAAAAATAAGTTAATTTATTTTCGAATTTTGTATTCGAAATTGTCCATAAAAACAATAAGATTTAATTTAATTAATTTCTGTTGAGGTACAAAGCACAGAATTTCATAACTTGACCTTGAAGGTCATGACACCAAAGTTAATTGTTTTAAAAAAACTGAGTTCTATACTTTTACTTTTAACTTTATAGTCTATTCCAATGTTACTAATTGTTACAAAGTCTCCTTTGTTGGCTCATATTTGTTTCCTATGTATACCTACATAATCTGCAAGTAATAATCTGGTCAGGAAACCGAAGAAATCGTAAATAATGGACTTGGATAATTTCTATATCGTTATTTTGATCATGGAAATTTTCCAAATAATTTACTATTTTTTTTAAATTACTATTTTCCACAGGTTGGTCGCCATTTTTGAAAATGGCGTCTAAGCGATAGGCCAAACTCATGTTGTGAAATAAAAATTAATCTTTCCAAAGATAAGTGTTGAGTAGACACACCTTCGGTTAAAATATTAATGTTGCCAAATTTCAGGAACATAGTTCTTTTATGTCAAAATGTGGAGCTTCCCCCTTTTGTTGGTAGTTTTTAACGTGAAAAAAATTGAAGAAACGCGTTGAGACCTAAAACGTTTTTATATTAGAAAAAGAAACGATTGATGTCTTAAAAAATTTAGGGTAGCCGCACTTTTGGGTAAAATGTGAGTGTTGCCAATTTTTGGAAACATACATTTTTGTCAAAGGGTGTTTTTGCTAGTTTTCAATATTTTGAACACGAAAAAAATGCACACGTACTGGAAAAATAATGGCTGACATTTTAAAAGATAAGTGTTGAGAAGAAGCATATTCGATTAGAATGTCAGTGCTGCCACTTTTCGTACATTTTTTTTATATCAAAGGGTGGGATTTCAAATTTCTTGATAATTTCCCATTATTTTTTATATAATGAACATGAAAAAACTTGCAATTTTTTCCCAACAAGTATTTGGTATCTGGCGGCTTTTCCGCAACTTTTCTCACTTTAAAAACTACCAAAATGGAAATCCCAAGCTTTGACATGAAAAAGTATGTTCCCGAAAAGTAGCAACACTGAAATATTAACCGAAGGTAGTTCTAATCAACACTTATCCTTTAAGATGTCAACAATTATTTTTCCAGGCCATGTTTGGAGTCTGAAGGCCTTTTCGAATTTTTATTCCCTTTCACATCAACAAAGGTATGTCCCCTAAAAGAAGCAAAACTGAAATATTAACCAAACAACTGTCTCTTACGATATCAACCGTTATTCTTTCAACACGCGTTTGGAATCTCGAGACGTTTCTGTATTTTTTTTATTATCAATAAGGTGAAAAGTACCACTCTTTGGTGTAAAAAAGTATGTTTCCAAAAAGTGGCAATATTTAGGTTTTACCCAAAGGTGAGTCTATTTTAAACCTTTCTTTAAGGATTTCAATAGTTATTTTTCAGCACAAGTTCGACGTCTGGAGGCGTTTCCGCAACTTTTTCCACGTCGAAAACTACCAAAAAAGGGAAGAACCATATTTTACCATAAAAAAAGTATGTTAAATTTTAAACCGAAGGTGCGTCTACTCAACACTTACCTTCAAAATATTATTTTTTATTTTCAACATGCCTTGGGCATTTATAGGTGTTTCCGCAACTTTTTTCATGTTCAAAATATTAAAAATGATCTTAAAAGTGGAGGCTCCACCCGATGGACTTAAAAATAAGTATTTTCCCGAAAAGTGACAATACTAAAATTTTACCCAAAGGAGCATCTACTTAAAAGCTTTCTTTTAAGATATCAAACATTATTTTGATCATGGAAATTTTCCAAGTAATTTATGATTTATTTTAAATTTACAATTTTCCACAGGTTGGGCGCAATTTCAGAAAATGGCGTTCAAGTGACAGGACTACAACATACACTCCTTAGCTAAATAACATCCTTAGCATGTCGAAAATAATTTACACACATACAAATAATATCCTACCCTACAAAAAGTGCAGGGATTTCAGCCATTTTTCATCCGAGTGACAGGATTACTAAAATAGTTTCCGGTCTAAATTTCATCCTTAATGTGTAAGGAATAAAATGTTCCCCGTAAAAAAACGCACGGGATTCGGTTTCCTGTCCAGACTATTAGGACACATTTGATTTCTTAATATTCAAGTTATTTTGAAGTCAAATCAGATGGAAAAATATTGATTTTTTCATAAATCTTGATGCAGATCTAATGATAATGAATAATAATTTTATGAATCCTTATAATGTCTACCTGCATCTACCTGCGTAGACCTACGTAAGCCTCTGTATACTTGTGAAGAACTGCGTATACTTACGTAGACCTGCGTCTTCCTGCATAGACCTGCGTCTACCTGTGCCTACCTATGTAGACCTGTGCAGGCTTGCGTAGACCTGTGTTGACCTACGTAGACCTGCGTAGACCTACGTAAACCTGCGTAGACGCGCATAAACCTAAGACTTGTGCAGACCTGCGTAAGCCTGCGTAGATCAATGTCTTTCTGCGTAGACCTGCGTCTTCCTGTGTCTACCTGCCATCCATGAGGTGATAGGTATCCACCAGGTATCCGCAAGTATTCAGTCAGATAGCCGCAAGGTATTCACGAGTTTTTCGCGAGTTACCCGCTATGTATCACTAGGTATCCGCAAGCCACCATCGCTTGCGAGGTATCCACATGGTATCCACCGGGTATCCGACAGGTATTCAAAGAAACTGGCAGTTACACTCTTTTGGCAATTAACCGCCAGCTTACTACCAATTTGTCACCACTTAGTGTATATCCAGCATTATAAATAGGAAAAATCTAAAAATATGGCGATCTGTGCAGATCCAGCATAAAGTTTCAAACATAAATGAGTGTTTTTTGACAGCTCTCTCTAGTTTACAGTGCTGCCAAGTGTGTAATTTCAAAAAATGATTACCCAAAAACGAAACATAGTAATCTTTAATGAAAAATAAGAATTATATTTATTAATAATAATTTCGACAATGAACTTTAGAATAAATACAAAACAATTGCGATTGTTAAAGTCTATCTCACTCATTCTCTCATCGACCATCATTCGACTATGATAACAATTAATTTCAATTTAAATCAAGAAAGCGGTCAATAAATTTACATTCAATTATTTGCAGCTGCAAAAAAATTAAACAATGAATTGACTTTTTGTGTTCATCAGTACCCACAAATTTATATGGATGTATGTATGTGTTTGTGTATGTTGTATACATCGATATAAATTTGTATAAAAACAGTCAAATCGTTCATCTTCCATGTTAAAAAAAATATATAAAAAAAATTAAATTTGTACAAACATCACGATCTTGCGTATTGGTTGCTATAATAGAGTATCTATTGGAAATGTGCACACATAAATCACATATATGCAAAATTAGGTCTTTGACAAATGAAATAACATCAGCAATAATATTTCACACTGTCACAACACAACAAGGGGTATTTCGTCGTATCTATAGCAATCACAGCCAATCATCATGGTGCTACCATGCCATGATGGTGATGATGATGATGAAGACCGACGCCAAAATCGACACCGACACACCGTGGTGACGACGACGACGCGACGACGACGAGTGACGTTCAGTCAACTATCACCAAGCAAACAAAGAAATGTCAAAATCAGTGTTCATCATCGATTTAACGATCAACAATCGCATCTAATTTGTATCGCCGGTCGTTGATTGTTTGTAAATGCTTGTTACCGCATCATAGATACAAACCAAACGCATCTTTAGTAACCGATTGTGCCAAATTGGTGGCCATTGGTCAGTTTTGTTTAAAGATTCATGTTGCATATAGGGAGCACCTATTTACGTGATGATGAATGAAGAGCTTGTGGTGTGTGGTGAACATCAGTGTATACTATGGAGGTCCGGTGTTTTGAACACCTTTTTCGACTTGGCCTTGAACGGCTTTAATGAAATGTTAATATATTCGTTGCTGTTGGCCGTGGTAGTGTTGCGTAAACGCAACTTTTTTGGTAACTGATCGTGCAAGTTGGGATGATGATGACAGAGATGTGTGTCTGTGTACATCTGTATATGTTTGTGTGTGCTTGAATGTATAGATATTCAAGGAATATCGAAAGATGTTACAATTTCAGTTCGGCATTATGAAATATTTTTACTCAAAGCGTGCAGCCCAGACGAACTGCAAAAATTGGCTAAAAGGTAGAAATAATATTCGCCTGACGATGGCGGTGTGTTGTGTACAAACAAAAGATCAGCCCATTGAAGGATCTATAGGAAGAGCCAAGAAGGGAATACCAATCAGCTAGTCAAAGAGTTTCAACCCCATATCAACATTCATGCAGCAGTATTATGGTATGGGTATTATTATAGCTTCACAAAATTCTGTGCCTTTACCTTTGCTATATGGTTGCTGCCTATGGGCTATGGCTTTATCCGCTCTGTGTCGATTTCATTGAATTTTAATTCTCACATAGAATAAATCGACATCCAGGGTTCAAAATAACATTATAGAATTTTAAATGTCCCCGCAGCCATTAATATGTATGTAGGCACGGCAGCAACGCCAAGTCAAAGTGCCTACATATATCTATAGAGGTATCTAGCTTTACCCATATCTTGTTTTTGTTTCTTATTTTCCTTATTCTATAATTTAAATGCATTAACATTTTGTTTACGATTTTCTTAGTACCGGTTGTTTGGTTGTGAATACAAATTTCAGTTAAAGAATCAGCATTATATTTCTTGACTTAAGCTGATGAAGAACTGTGAGTTATGCATAAGAGCTATAAATCTAAGATTTCAACCACTAGAATGAATTCGGTGTCTTTCGGCGGGCGCGTTTGCGTGGTACTATCAGTTGCGGGGACATGAGGTAGGGGCAATGTGAGAAATTTGAGCGTTAAAGTTTTAATTCGATTCGAAAAACACCCATAAATGATCCTTTTTAATGAATGACATTTGACATATTGGAAAGCTTAGTTTTGTTTGTATTTCTGACATTCAACTTCACTTATACTATATTCTAACCAAACGAAACCATCTTCGAAATCGCATGATTTCCATTTCAATAAAATGGTAGACATACAAAATTGTGTTTTGAACTTGTTTATGCTAGTTTTTTTTCCAAAAAAGTAAACGAACAGAACTAGCAAAACATAGCTGTCAGTTTGTGATTAATTTTGAAAATTGGTTTGTTTTGACATTTGATTTTTTTTTTTGGATTTTCAATCGTGACTGTTGAAAACCAGTGTAAAATTTGAGTCATTTTTGTGAGAAGTCGTATTAACATTTTTAAGAAAACAGAGCCCTCTTAAATATCTGAAATATAAACTGACTAATTAATATTTTCTCGCTGCTTAAAAAATACCCAAACATCATACCCTGGGCTTGAGGAAACTGTCAAACAAAATCGTTTCACTTGTTGTGTGTGTTCTCATTGGGTTAATTTGAGTTCTCGAAAACGCGAAGTTTCTGGCTCAGTGGGAACACATGCTTAATGTTTCTCGTTTAGTAGTTGTTCTAACTCTTTTCATGATGAAATATTGAACACTTATTCTGGGAAAGCTTTTAAATATGGCTGTCACATAAAAATCAATTAAACTAAAAAGAGGAGCAGCAATTTATAATGCAATCATGTTCGTTTTAGTTTTCATTTGACGTCAAAAGTGACGCAGACAATTTATAATGATAATGATAATATGAACTGTCATTTTTTGCTTATTAGAATCTTATGTTCGCGGCATGGAATATCAAAAGCTTTGATTTGTGATTTTATCTACAATAGAGAAGAGTTATGATTTAGCCAACATCAGGCTTAAAGAAATGCCAAAAAAAACTATCCCCTCCTTGAGAGAAAATATAGTTCCGCACCTGTGACTGGTGAATATAAGTGTGTGACTGGGATGAGAATTGAAAATCCATACAGCAATCAGTCTTTGTTGCGACTTGGATTTGAGTTGCCTTTGCTTGCCTGAAGCTTGACTGAATGGCACTGGACATATAGAATGTAATAAGAAGTTTAATGTTTGGATAACAAAAAATAAATGTCATTATTCCTTCTTTTTTTTGTTTTTGGTTTCCATGAAAGTTCCATAGGTTCTGACTCTCTGTGGCTCGCTTGTGTAGGATTTATTACTTTTTGTTGTACAATGGAATGCCAAAATAGTGTTTAACAACAAAATAATGTACAAACAATAAAGGTAATAAAAAACGAAAGTGAGTTCTGAACAGATTTTTGATTATATTGTGACAAGTTTTTTTGGGCAATAAATTTTGAACAGGTAAATTGCGTTTTGGTTAAAATGAAAAAAGCAATCAATCAAAATTAAAATTAGAGTCAATTTTGAATTATTGTGAGGAATTTATATCATTCAATAAAAAAAAGTGGGTTTAAAAACAAAGCGGGAGTAATTGTTTAACTAAAATTTAAAACCAAAGCCTAGTTTATTTTTCATCGATATCTCGAAATTGGAGAGGAAAATGAAGAAAATAAAGGCTCTCCGAAACAGACGCTAAACATTTACTATTTGTCATATTTTGAATCATTGCAAATGATTTGCATTGCATTTACATCGGCTTGAGAGAGCCTTAAAAGTTATTTTTTTTTGTAAGCCTGAAGATATATTGGACACAAAACACAGCACAGAGGGTTAGAAAAAATGGAGTTTCAGTACAAATAATCGATACCAAGTCCCCTTTTACACGGAGACACAAATTGCTGGAGATTTTTTTGACGTTTTCTTTTAATTTACTTAAAATTCTCTTGTAACTTTTAAACGAGAAAACAAAATCTAGGTAATTTTGAGATTTTTTGAAATTTTATTGGTTGAACGCACTTTAACCTTAGTTTTGAAATGAAATGTCAAACAAAAATCTCTTCGAATCCTCGACCGGGGAGATTTTGTTCACCCCTATTTCCCCTTGCAATTCTCACCTCGCAACTCAAAGTTACCAACTCAGTTTTCTTGTGTCAAAAAGGTCTATGTTATTCGTGTTTTTCTCCACGGTTAACTTAAGTTCCAAAAATTCTCTAGACCTAAGGCCACTTTACACGTTAATAGAAGTGAATATGACGTGTCATTATATTTTCTGTATGATTTGTCAAATAAATTTTCATTTGAAGTCAAATCATACGGGTTTCCTTTTTATGTTTACACGTCTGTACTCAATTCACTGACACTATCTGTCAAAACCAAAATAACGAAAAAAATTTTATAAGCAAATAAAGTTTTGAGGAACAATATTACTTTTTTGGAAGTATCTATTGCAATTTTTTATTCAAATACTGGTTCAAAACTAATTTTACTGTCAAAGCTCTGATATAACTATTTTCCATGAAATCAACAAACCTCATTAAACCAACAAATAAGCTGCAGCTCTTATGTCAAAAAGTTATATTCTGTTTGCTTTTGAGAAATTATATAAGATCTATGAGTCCGTTCAGACAGTTTGGTACGATTTTTTGAGAGGTCATATGATTTTCGATTTTAAGCATGCTTATGCCCCAAACAAACATATTCAGTTATAAAAACCCTTGAACGTATATTTCCTTATAAAAAGGTATATTACCTCTAGTGCTGTCAACAAAAAGGACACCTCACGCAATGTCATGGATAGAGGGTTTCTCATAGACAGATATGTAGAAACTTTGGGCCCTATTTATAATGAAATTTAGTAAAGACTTAAATATTTCATGGTTTACTTCACTGATTTATTAAGCTCGTTGGTGAATTTAATTGCAAGTCAAGCCCTTTGTCTACCCTATGTAAGAAATTTTGCAATCAATTTTTCGATGCACTAGCACTAGAGAATTTGAAAATCTTTCTGTCATCTAGGAATTTATAAAATTTTTCAAGTTTTTCTTTCAGTCGATTTTCAACGAACAGATGGAGTTAAGCGAGTTAATAAAAATAATTAAAAATAGTACTCATACGCCAAAGTGAATAAACTTTTGTTCTTTGAATAAATTGTAGGAATTAAGTTAATTTTTAGCATTACCTTGTGGCATGATGGTAAATGCGTGGGACTGTCATGCCGAAGATCTGGGTTCGATTCCCAGCTGAGGGATTTTCCCCAGGTACTGCTTCTTGCGAACAACTGACAAATCCTTCAAGAGTATCCTTGTCATGAGTAAGTGCTTCTCATCTAGCCATTTGGACTCAGCCAAAAATTGTAGGTTCCCTCTATTCGTGCCAACAACTCACACACAAATATGGTTGAGAGTTGTAAGTCACTAGGCCCGAGTTCTCCACGAGCTGTTGCGCCATCAAATTTATTTAAATTATGTATTTCTTTTTACTTCAAAAAAACTCCGGCAAAGCTTTGTTTTGACGGCACAAGCATTTCCTGAAAAAGTTCCGTAAATTTGGGCCGGGGCTAAATTTTTTAGGGGGGGGAGGGTTAAAGGGGGTGAAATTCCATTTCATCAATCGATGGGCAAAAGTTTTTGTACATTTTAATTTATTTTTTGACAAAATTTACTCCACCGTGACGTTCTTGTATGATTTTCTCAAAATCTATTGCTTCTAAAATCTATTTTTCTTAATCATATTATTTCCGTGAGTAAAATTCCTTGATTCTCATTAAGATAATGAGAATATAATTAAGATAATGGATATTCATAATGAATAACCATTTTTATCAAGTTTCATGAAAGTACCATTATTTTCAATGTTGTTGAAGAATAAATTTTAAAAAACTTGCTGATTACAACTCCATTTAAATCGGTTTGGTAATAAATTAAAATTTTGAGTAGAAGAAAATATTTTCCGAATCTGTTTTGTGGTCCCTTGTACCCTTTGACATTAGCTACGCCACTGACTAATTTAAAACAGCTGTCTCTTTATATTCTATTTTCAAAATTCTAATGTCACATTTATGCATTTTATATTTTATCTCAGTCATGCGTTTATAAAAAGCAAAATGAACATAAAACGTCACAATTTGTCCGTGCAAAATGAAGTTGAGACTTATTTTGCCTTTTTTTGTACAGCAGCTACGTACGTCAAATTTTGCGCTAGATCTGCGTAGGTACTGATTGTAAAAAAAATACGAGATAAAAAATCAATCCAAAAAAGCTTTAAATTCTATAGCAAAAACCAAAGAAAAAGCTCTTTTAAGAATAACCCTCAACTGGGCAATGGTAACTCTGATTCTAAGTATTTTCATTTAGTAATAAACACAATGTCAATGATTGATGGCAAATAGGGATGTCTATCAAATTGTCAGTGCCAAAGTGACAGCTCACAAAATGGCTTTTAAGCAGATGCACTTTTGCAAATCAATATATGTAAATTTCAAATATTTACTTTCCCCTTCAACCGAATAGAGATAAATATTTTTAAAGGTACTTTGTCCACTTTTTCTAAACATTAATTATTCTTATTATTTTGTTTATGATGCTCGGAAAAGGAAACAGTAAGCACTGCTATTTTTTCTTCGACTCTCTTGATAATCTTTTCATTCCCAAAAAAGCATTTTTTTGCACGAAATAAAGCAGATACATATTTTTAACTGGCAATAAAAGTTAATGAAAATGAAAATTTATTTTTTTAAATAGTTCTCAATATTAACTCTCGGATAAATCTATAAATGTTTAAAAAAAATGGGCCAACTACATACTAAAAAAACAACAACAAAACAAACTACCTATGAAAATTTGTGTGCCAGTTGAAGTAGATTATATTTGCCTCCAAAATAGGAAAAAAAATGGGTATTGCTTAGATGTCATAAAAGCCAATGTCTTTAGTTTGACGTTTAGAAATGAACAACACATGTACATATATTATGCGCTTTTTTTTAACTCCTGAGCTGTCAAAAAAGATCTGTGTTTCTTTTTTAGCATATTTGTGAACTTTTCGAGTTTTTGATTAGCCCGCTATAACATGAAAATTAAAAGTCATTACTTAATTTTGGTGACTTGAACGCATCGTAATCGGATGACAGTTCAGTGATCAGATGTGTTTCAAAATTATATCGGAGGGCTCTCATCATACTCTGCCCAGAGCTAACTCCAATAGCTCGAGCTCTATTCTATAATCTGCCTGGAGCTGAAAAAAATGCCAATTGGTGTTCATTAAAAAGCCCTATTGGCGATCAGTCTCCAGTCAGCTGGGGAGCAAAATAGTCATGGTGAGAGTGAGAAGTACGTGGGTTCAATGAAAATAACACAAACAATTGTAATTTCAGTTATTCTCAGTTATTCTGTTTCTTATATTTCAAAGGCAATTTTTTGATTTAAGTACCATGCAAGCAGTAACATGCACCAGTGTTTTTGAAAAAGCTCTCCCATAAGGCCTAAAGTGCAAATATAAATTGGACGGAGTAATAATACTTAATTCTTTCAAATAGAGTTGCCAGGTACGAAAAATAATGTTATCAAGTGACCAGTTAAAATAATAATAAATAATTTTTTCGATTTATCTGCGTGATCTATATAATTTGAGTGTAGTTTTATACTTGAAATCCATGAGCTCGAAGTTATGGCTGGAAAAACTCAAAATGATCTGTTTTAAACCCCAAGAGACTGGAACTTGCCATAGGTGTATTTATTTTCTTGGATCTATCCATTGACTAAATGGCGCTGTGTGGCGTTCGAATCTCTAACTTCATGAGCTCCGATGGTCCGCACTTCTAAATAATAAAACAGCTCAATAGAGCAGTTTTTGTTTTACTTTATTTAAGTAGTTTCTTTCATTCTGTGGGCCAATGATACTCGTATATTCTTGTTGTGTAGCTCTGACATTTTTAAATCACTAACAAATTTTTTTTTTAATTTTTTTCCTTAATTGTGCAGTTTTCAGGGTCTATCCTTGACAAGTCATTCTGTGTGCAACAAATTCAAAAAGGTTTATTTAAAGTTGACCTTCTCTGGTCTTCTCAAAGATATGAAGCTACAAACAATACGAAACTAAAAATAAAACTGCAATATTTAACAATTCAAATTTTATTACTTTTGGGTGACTAGTACCTATTCCTATCTTGGTTAGTACATCTACCTTAAGTTTTTTAAATCATTTCATTTTTAATCTGAAGGTTGACATTCAAATTTAATTTAATTAGAAAGTCGTCCGAGCCGGATGTTTATTAATTTGTTTTTATCAAATTTTTATCAACAATCATTTATATTTATATTTAACCTAACGTACATACATACATAGTAGAAGTATGTAGGACGTAGGTACAAGGTATACATATATATGAAGAAGAAAAACTGATAAAATTGGTTGGTTCTAATTTAAATAAATTTAATCAAATATAATTTAAAATAATATATGTGTACCTACCTACACATTATAATAAAATGTTGAATCAATCCATAAGGGCAGCTACTTTATTAAATCTGTCATCTATGAGACTATTTTTATATTATTACTATCAAAATATTTCCAGAACTGCTGTCATGCCCTAAATATTCGTGTTTAACCTACAAAATCAATTCAAAAACACAAACAAGCCACTACAATAATAAAAACATAATTTAATTGCAACATTTAATAATGTAAAGTAAAAATAATTTGATTGCATTGTATCCTCAATATACACACCCCAGTAAATTTAGAGCCATGTAGTAAAAATGAAAGAAAAAAATAAATGAAAACAGCAATATTAGTCCAGGGGCGACCAGTTGGCAGCCTGTCATTAATAATTTCATTTTCCGGAGTGGCAACAACTCAGACTGTGGTCACTCATTGTATTATTTAAAGTTAATAACCTTGTTTTGTAGTTTTTTTTAATACACATATTATGTATGTCGGGGATTTAAAAACCACTATCAACATCAGCAACAACCAGCATTGAATGAAAGTGTAGGCACATATAAATACATTTATTGTTATTCAAACAAAAAATTCCGGATTTATGAATTTGTTCTTTAATAAAAAAGTTATTCACAGATTGGTATTTAGAAAAGAATTAACTTAAACTCACATTTGTTTATGCATATAGAATTGACCATAACATAATTAACATCACAAGTTAAATTGTTTTTTAAACGAAATGTATTACAAATTTATGAATGAATGTTTTCATGCAAAAAAAAAAATAACAAAAATTTTAGCTTCCCATTAGCAATGGAAATGACTTGACGACAAGTCAGACATACCATTTTTGACAAAGAGATGAATATTTTAATAATTAGTTTTAAGCTGATGTTTACCTAACTAACAGGGCTGGATTGGACATAAAGGCAATCGGGATTAGTTTTTTGGGGACGCTGTGCTTTGGGCTCCTTAGTGAGGATTGATTGATTTTGCCCAAAATGATTGTATAGTTACTCCAAACAATCAGAAATGTGTTCTGTATTTTGAAAAAAAAATTACATGACAAAAAAGTTAGTTCAGACGGGGGAAGGGAGGGGGTAGGAAGGTGGTCAAAGGGAATTCTTGGTGTGGGGCCCTCTCTGAACTATCCTGACTTCTAAATTTATTTTAGGATGTTCTTTAGTGGCAAGACTGAATTGTCGCCCAGTTCTTCGAAGAAATATTCTTCTATGGCTGCCTTTTTAGTTCTAGCTAGGCTAGGGCATTCACACAGGAAGTGAGGGGAGCTCTCTTC
The DNA here is from genome assembly GCA_946251815.1 of Dasysyrphus albostriatus. Classification (NCBI taxonomy): domain Eukaryota; kingdom Metazoa; phylum Arthropoda; class Insecta; order Diptera; family Syrphidae; genus Dasysyrphus; species Dasysyrphus albostriatus. The sequence goes on along the minus strand of OX276336.1, from coordinate 65,332,123 downwards.
CACCTTTTCATCATGGCACTCTCTACATAAGTTTGATGAGCTGATGCCCATTCTAATCATGTGGGCTCCCATCGAGTTGTGGCCCGTTAGGACGCCAACTATGAGTAATAATTGACCTGCTCAACTTTTTTTCTTTTTTTCTCGAAATTTTTGGCCATCAATTCCTTGAAATCCGACAAGTGTTGATGAACGACCATCTGACATTTGCAACTTTTATGAAACTTTGGTGTATTCCATTTTTTTCTCTTGACAGTTCATCTGCCATTTCGTTCTCGTGAATATCCCTTTGTCCCTGGGACCCATCTTAGGGTAACTGTGTTGGTTGCGTTAAGTGCTCATTCCGGCAACGATCAACCAGTTTGGATTATACATGCGCAGGCTCCACTAGACATGAACCATGCTCGTACTATGAACCAGTTGAGAAAAAACCAATGCAGGCAGAAAAATCCATGTCTTGTCGGCGACGCTGTTAAAAGCTTGGCCATGAGATGTAGGATTTCACGTGCATGTGAGTTTTTTGTCTAATTTTTGTTATATCTGAAGGTAAATATTGCTGCAAAAGTTATTATTTTCTTACGTTTGCTGTTTGTTGATTGGATTATGGTTGTAAATTGTAATGTTGGGAATCTGTATGTTCTGTGGAGTCGGGGTGTTATAGTGATTTAGAAAATGGCTTTAATTGCTGCCTGGCTATTTATAAAAATGTCAATATTTTTATTGACTAATTTGCGTAAATAGTTTTCGCTACTGCCAGTACTTTCGCTTGGAATACACTGCAAAATTTGGGTGCTTTATAGGTGTATTTAATGGTGAGTTTTCAGAGTAGCTAAGACTGTTGACTTCCATGTTTTTCTTGGTCTTCCAACCCACCCTACACCCGAAGGAGTCCATTCAAAGTGTAGACTCAATTCTAACGTGTATCTGCTCGAGAATGATGGTTGCCATTAGTTAAGTGTAATTACAATTGTTGAGTTTCTTAAGGTAATCTTTCTTTGGAAACTTAACTATCATACACACCATCCTTCCAATCACTGGAATAGGTTTTGTTTTCCCAAACAGCTTGTATCAACGGATGAAAAATCGTAGCCGCTGTTACGGGGTCAGCTTTCAGGAACAGGAACTAGGCTGGTATTCCAGCTGCTTTGTTATCGAAGTTTCATTTTGCAAGGCACAAATGGCACAAGGCACAACCCGCGTAGCTGATCCTCAATAGATATCAAAAAAAAGCCTTTCACATCCACTACACGGTGATGGGTGATGCTTTTTTTTCTCGACAAATTCTTTTGACAATTCGTACTATCGCTTTTTCATATCTCCTCTTCTTGCAGTGCTGTCCACATTTTCTACTAGACCATCTAACCACACCCTTCTGTCAAGTCTAACACAATGATTGACCATTTTATGTGCTAGAAGTCACTTTGCAATCCAACCTTTCGTTGAACATCCTGTTTTGACATTTATTTGCATCTTCAACGTTTGCAAAGCTCGATTTTTTCTCAGGTCAGGTATCTTGCGATATCCAAGAATCTCAAACTTTAGCCTGCTTGAGTACAGTTTCAAATCCATCCCCGATATTTATTTCACCCCACATCTCATCAATTCCAGAATGTTGAATTTTGTTCAGTGAAAAAGCTTAGTCATTAAGAGTGGTGACATATGTTGGTATCGTTCGCTGATTTTATAGCAGAACTCAAGTAGACAAAGTCTCTGACCACCTCAAAATTATAGTTTTCTATAGTGACGCTCTGGCTGAGACCTCGCTGTTGGGTGTCCTTTCATGTTGACAGCATATACTTGGTCTTGCCTTCATTCACTGTTAAACCCAACTTCTTGGCTTTCTTCCCAATACTCACAAAAACACCACTGGCATAGCGCAATGTTCTTCCGATTATGTCAATTTGTCGGTGTCAGCGAGTAGATGGACGGAATTTTGAAGGATTGAGCCTCTAGTGTTGACGTGAGAGTTTTGCATGGGTTGGGGTCGCAATTAAAGGGTTTTTTTCAACAGGGACGCTACAAAAGTAGAGCGACAGAGACAGCAAACGATGCCATATTTCTTGCCGCTCTTTTAAGATTTCTCTTCAACAAGATTTGCCATTTCATGATGCAAAGATATACGAGCCAACAACGAGTCGAAATTATTAAAATTTACTACCGAAATTCGGAGTCAGTGGCCTCAACGTTAAGAGCGCTACGTCCAATTTATGGTCGTCATAATCGTCCTAGCAGATCAACAATTGAACGTCTAGTGGAAAAATTTGAATTCACAGGCACAGTACAAAATGTTCCCGTGTCGAGAATATTGCTACCGCTGAGGCTTCAGTTGCAGAAATCCCAAATGTGTCTCTCACACGTCGTTCTCAAGCATTGGGCATCTCTGTGACGTCGTTGTGGTGAATTTTGCGAAAAGATCTTGGCCTACATCCATACTAGATTAAATTGACGCAAGAGCTGGAGCCGCTGGACCACCAGAAGCAACGTATGTTCGTGAATTGAGCTGAGCAACAACTTGAAAATGATTCGGATTTTCATCGAAAAATCATCTTCAGCGATGAGGCTCATTTCTGGCTGAATGGCTTCGTCAATAAACAAAATATGCGGTCTTGGTCAGGCAGCAGTCCACACGTCCTCCACGAGTCATCATTGCATCCCGAAAAAATTACGGTTTGGTGTGGTTTATGGGCCGGCGGTGTCATTGGGCCGAACTTCTTCCGAGATGATCAAGACCGGCACGTTACTGTGAATGGAGATCGCTACCGTTTAATAATTACCGAATATTTTGGCCCCAATTGGATGATATGGACTTGGAGGACATGTAGTTCCAACTGGACGGCGGGCGCCACAAGCCACATAGCGAATGTCACAATTAATTTATTGGAAACCATGTTTGGAGAACGTGTTATCTCACGAAATGGTCCAGTCGCTTGGCCGCCTCGGTCATGCGATTTGAAGCTGTTAGACTATTTCCTGTGGGGGGGGCTACGTCAAGTCTATGGTCTATGCCAACAAGCCAGCGACGATTGATGAACTTCGTACGAATATCGAATGTGAAATTGCAGCAATATCGGCCGATTTATGCTTGAAAACCGTCGAAGATTGGGTTCAGCGTCCGGACTTCTGCCAGCGTGCCCGTGGTGGCCATGCATAAAATCGAGTTTCATACATAATGGCATCGAAACTTTTGTAGCGCTCTTATTGAAAAACCCGATATAATACCAGGTTGTTATCAACTTTTTGAGATTGTTTTGCTTTTAAATTCAATTACATATTATTTACTTTAATAAAAACATAAAATTTTTCATCTTTATAGATATAAATAAAAGATATTAATTTAAATAACTGAAAACTGGAGCTATGTTTCCATCGAAATGCATATAAGTAAATAAATAAATGAAAATCTCCAATATCAAATCAACTTAATACAAAAACAAATAACGAAAAACAAATAAGAAAAAATTAAGAGGGTCGGCCATATTGATGGAAGAAAAATCAAAGGCGTGTATAACAATAGTAATCCGTGCAACGACTCCAGGTATGTAGAATAAGATTAACCCGAAGCCAATAACATTGTTTTTCTTATAGATATAGATATTGGAGCCGAAAAACTGTTTTATACAGGTTTTTGGTAGTTAAAAAAACTATAAGTTAATATGTTTTCATATTCTTCTTAATTTTGTGTTACGTAAAATGTGCGTAGAATAAAATTAACCCAAAGTCAATAGCATTATTCGTTCTCGAGATATTCGAGATACAAGAAATTTAACAAGTTTTTTTTTAATTGTTTTAGTAAAAAACCGCTGATTAAATTTTTTTGAAAGCCCTTTCTGAACGTACTGAAACTATTTACCATCAATAAAATAAAATTCTTCCGAAGTCGATATCTTCATTTTTTATGGTACACTAGAAAAAGCTAAGGAACGTATATACGAAAGTACGGACGAAGGGCTGGAGATCGTAGATCGTAGACTTTAGAGCATGGGAAAATCTCCATGGCTCAGACAGAGTCAGAGACCGTTCAAAGGTTGGAAGCCTATCAGATTAGAAAGTTAGCATAGAAAATAGTTTGTTGTAACATGTACACTACATACGTTGCCAACTCCAGATAATAATAGAGGGCCAAATGTGTACCTTTCTTCCGTCCCAGAAATCCAGGAGACTACTTTTCAGCTAATAGTGAAGTTGTTGACTTGCAGTTCCTTCCTTTTTTGGCGAGATATGCATTATAAAAATTGAAAATAGAGTTTCCTAGTTTGTGCGAACAAAATAAAAACTTCCTAGGGCCTCTTGATCTTCATGGCTAAATCCGAACCTGCTTAATTTATGATATGAATGTTGATGACACTTCTCTATTCTTTTTTTTCCATAACTAATCTATATTCAAATCACAGTAATCGAAAGCTGTTCATCTTCTCTGCTATGAAATAATATAATGATACAAATAAATACGACTACTTAAAATTGTATGCCAAACTCTCCAATGTATTTATAATAACTTAACTAAAACTTTTAGACCAACTGTCTGTAGTTGGAAATTTTTTTAGAATTTTAAGCTATTGGAACATCCTGTTTGCTTTCAAGTTTTATGATACATTCTAGTTTAACAAGTAAAAATATAACGCAATAATTAAAAATAGAATTGTTGTTTCTAAATTAATATTATGCTAATGGTTTTTTTTTTTTTTGAAAAAAAGGTCTTTACATAATATTTTGAAGTCAAAATCATGTGTATAAAGAATTGGGTTGGGAGAATACCTGTCTGCATGATTGTGTTTTGAAAAAAGAAAAGTTCAATTTAATTTAAACAGCCTCAGGATGAGACGGGATTTATACAAGTACAAGTAAATGCAGATTTTTGACGTAACGGCAGTTCTAAATTTTCTTCCGTTCTTCGGTCTATATTGTACTTAACAATATAGATTTGCGAGTCCTTTATATAATTCAACAGTAAAAGGAGGCATTATAGGCTAAGCTCAAGGATTTTTACTTTGTGAGTTCGTTTACTGTGTTTACGGCAATTTCTTATCCTAACTTCTGTTAATTATTATTGTATGTAAATTTTGACAGTTTGCACAAAAATTCTTAAAAATGTACTGAAATCACAGACAAATTTCGGACACAAGAAAGCTCAAAACCAAAAATGCTACTGAATTCACCCTTGTATTTCTGAGAGAATGGTCACATTGCTCACTCTTAAATATGTCTGGTATAACTCGGAAACTAAACCGAATTTGACAATTTTGCCATTCAAACTTTTTTTCAAAATTTAAATTCCAATTGAAATGAATGGTTTGAACATTCTAGAAGAAAATTGAGGAAAAAAGTTGAAAAAAAAACCAACAAAAAAATTGGAAAATCAAATATCATTTCAATAAATTGTGTAGAACTCTTTTGGAGAAAAAAAAGTGCACAAGTGAGTAAATGCTACAGTATTAAAGGCTGACAAGGAAAAAATCATATTGAAGGGGTGGTCATTTTTTTTTCAATAGCTGAAACCCTTAGTTAGACCCTGAAAAAGAGGACGTTGGATGTCTGAATGGAGCTCATGCAGCACAGAATGGCTTCAAGATCACCAAATTGTATTGGTTTCAACTTGGACCATCTATTTTGTGCTAAAATTTGATATTTGAGTTATTTTTATTTGTGTTTTCTTTTATTGATGACATTCCGTTACATAGCTTGCGTGTATTTTTGTTTTTATTTTTTAAATTATTGTAACTTTCCATGAATATATAAACACAACGAAATCATAAAGCAAAAATTTAGTTCTACTTTTCGTTCTGCAGTACGCTAGAAGAAGAGTAAAATTATTTATGTGTAGAAGATTATTTGGAGAAGTCTACACTATCTCTTTTTGCACGTAATGTATTGCCAAGAAAAATAAATTTGTGCGGAAAAGTGATTTTTTTTATTTTTTCATGTTTATTTTTGTTGTTTTTATTTTACAACATTTTTGTCTGTGATTTATTCGCATTTGCATTGTTTTTTTGTATTAGTTAAAATATCTCAGAATATTTTCCACCGTATTTTTCGTAAGCAATTTTATTGTTGTTGCCTGTTGGAAACAAATTACAGATTCAGTTTTAAATCAGCAGGCACTAGGCTTTAAAAGTCTGGTCAGGAATCCAAATCCGATTTTTATGAAATTTTTATGGAATTCATTTACATTCTTACACATAAGAGCCTAGTACATATTTCCTCGTAAAGTGAACGATTGCCAGTGGAGAAAGGGATTTTTTGACATTTCTCAATGGTAGACTTGCGAATGTGTTGTGAACGTTTGACTTGTAATCGAACTATCACCTGTTCACCGAGAGTTCCCTTATATGTATTTTCTAGGATTTTGTAGGGGAATTGCTCGTGAATGAAAACTCTCCAACACAGCTTCACAAGCACGTTCACGGGTGAATAAAAATGGAAATTTTGTATTGAACACGACATGATTCACAAGTATGAACTAGGGTTACGGATGAAATTTAGTTTGGCAGTCATTTTTGTAATCCAATCTGTGGTCCTGTAAGGAAACTTCTTGTGGGGGGATCTTTTTTTATATTTTTAATTCATTTTTGACATGCTAAGTATGTAATTTAGCTTGGAAGTAATTGTTATAGTCCTGTCGCTTGGACGTTTTTTTCAAAAATGGCTTTCAATCTGTGAATAATGTAAATTACCATTTTTCACAGATAAAACGCCATTTTGAAAAAAAGTCCAAGCGACAGGATTATAACAATTACTCCCAAGCTAAATTACATATATTAAAAAATTAAGTATAAAATTTGATAATCAAAATAAAGATTGATGTATTGCAAGATAGAATTTGGACTGGCGCACCTTTGATCAAAATATCATTGTTGTCTCTTTTCAGGGACATACTTTTTTAATGTCAAAATGTGGGACTTCCCCTTTTTTTTTGTTAGTTTTAAACGTGAAAAAAAGTTGCGGAAGCGTCTCCAATAGTCAAATTTATTTTGGAAAATAGCGGTTGATGTCTAAAAAGATGAGAGAAGTGTTAAGTAGACGTACCTTCGGGTTAAAAAGTGTTGCCACTTTTTGGGAACATTTCTTGTCAAAGGATCCATTGTTTTGGTAGTCTGAAAAAATAAAAAAATAGGAGTTTTTTCTATTAACAGCTATTTAATCCCTATCCACCTCGGAATTAAAAAAAACCTAATATAAGGACCACCTTTATGTACATCTCATCCAGGTAAGACGCGTAGTCAGTGCAGTTGTTGTAATTTGAACACTGGCACTGGCCAGCAATGATGTCCAGAAAGTAAAGAAACCAGTCATTCATTTCCTATGTAAATGTCCTGTCTAGCGAGAATGAGAGCGAAATTGCATTTTTTGATCGTGAGCAATGGGAGTACGGGTTCTGGTAGAGTTTCATGGTGCTTAGTCTGCAGAATCACATATTGGATCTATTCCGTTTCGGGGCCATTTTTTGCTTCGTAACAAGTTTGGCATAATGTTGTTGGTTAGGGGTGGAATGGTACCCTAACTTTTGTGCTGTCGCACATAAAAACCAGACCCCACATCGATTTAAACTTAAACAAAGGAGTATGTCTGGTTTTGTATAGTGCATGGTGACCATCACCGGGATAATCTCATGTCATGCGGAGTGATCAGCCGAAGTTCCACTGGAATGTCACATCCGAAAATGCTGATGTTCAAACCTCCAATGCCTAGCCACATTATAGCTATGAATCAAAAGAGTGAACTTTACTATGATTTCAAGTTAGTCTTTTTTTTTTTGAAAAATACACCTCCCACGTAAATAGAGGATCTCCTTTCCTATGTAATTCTGTTTCTTATTATCATGACATAACCTGTGTACACTCCCTAGCCCTAGCCATCGCTTCTTGTATAGGTACTTAGGTAAGCAACGTGTCTTTTAGTAATTAATATGCGTTCATTTACACTTCTGGTTAAGCTTAGTTTCGCTAGCCAAAAAAGTAATAGGACTTTGCTCTTATTCATTTGGGCGTGGTTAATATACAATCAGCACAAAAGCCTATACCTATCATGCCTACCTACTATTTTCACAAACTAAGCAGGCTTAGCTTTTTTTTGGGACAAATCCAATATAACCTCTTATGTTGCAACGAGTTCGACCACCTGGGGGCTTAGCAGAGCAGCATTATCTAAATATTACCTACAAAATACGAAACATGTTTTAAGTCATGAAAACTTGTGAATTGGCATCAATATTACTAAAATAATTATTTTTATTTTATTTTTTAAGCAACCGACAACAACAACGACACGACAACGTGCGTTGTATGTTGAACATTCAACATGCTGTGCATCCAACACGGATACATAATTTAGCCTTCATATTTCCCACATCACCATCAGTAAAAAGCAGACAATTACCAATTTCAAGACTTCGCTTTAATTTTCACAAGTCAATTCATTTTAATAAACTCTTTACGCTGCGAGATCCCCCATTACCACTCTATATAGCAGTTGATGGTTGAGTCAGCCTAAATCTTTGTCTTAAATAACAAAGTCTGTAGAAATACAATATACATATCGGGGCGACATGAACCTTACAATTATTACAATCGTGTTGTATAGTTGTTATCCAGCGGATACATAATAATAAGTACATAGTAAGTACATACGCATTTGGAGTGTTTAAAAAAGTAACAATTGTGTGTATTAGCACTCATACAGGGTGTTATGGATATACTCATGCATACTCTTTAAGCTTAAGCCTAAAAGATCCATACATAAGAAGATAAGAAAGTATAATGTCACAAAATTTTGACAATAAAAACACAAAGCTTAAGCTGTCAACAATTTTAAACTTTATTTTACATAATTGGCTTAAATTTTAGTTAAATTCTTTGTACCGATCACCTCACTTCAAGCCCACGCCACTGTTATCTTCAAATAAAAATGGAAGAAAAACCTTGAAAGCTTGAAAAAGGTCCTTTCAAAATGGCGTAGGTTAAACGGAAACAGAGTTATTCAAAAGTTGATACCTACCTACCTTGGCAAAATGTCACTGTCGGTCAGGTAGAACTACAATTGGGTGCGTTCAGGGTTTTAAGTCGTTTTTTTTTCGTGACCCAAACGCTGTTTAGATTAGGAAGATTGAGACCAGTCTCACGGTACTTTCTGGACAAGAGAAGTGGGGGGTCAGTGATGTCGTGAGGCATGAACAAAATATAAAAACCGACCTCATGAGACTCATTTTTTGGTGTTTCAATGTGCAAAGCATTGAAGTTGTTGTTGTTTCCGTTTTGAGGTGCTCCAAATGGTCGAATGTAGATTAGAGGAGACTCACGAGTCTGGACTTATTATGAGTTTCATTTCATAATTTCTTTGGACTGAAGTGGACGTGGAAAGATTTTTGTTCTATTACAATAAAGATTACTGTGAAACATCGCCTTTAATTTGGAAGACTTGGTGACTTAGAATCAAGAAGCCTCTGGGTCTTAAATCTTTACATCCAAACAAAAAGGCATAAACAAGTGACTGGAAATACTGACTAATCTCATGCACTAAGGAAGTTGTCGGTTGCAAACTGACGGATGTGTGAAAAAACAAATAGTTTTTCGGTTTTTACTAACTGTCTCGCATCGATTAACCTGTTTCGGAAATGGAAAGCTAATTGGATGTTCATAGATTTCCGGCAGCTTTAAGCTTGTTGTTTTATTACATTTTCCGTAATTTTCAATCATTTTTTTTTTTCTGTGGTAAGTATGAAATTTCCTTAGGTAAACCACCGTTCAACGTCAATTGATCTGTCACCTCACCAGGTATGTGTGAACTGAAATGGGGCATGGACCTACAGTACAAAATCATAACCAAAAAAAATGAAGTTTGTTTCATCATAACACCCTGTTTAAACCCAAAAAAAAAAGTATTATAAAAGTGGTAACAGACAAAATTACGAAATAGTCAAACCACTCTTTTTTTCTCAACTATTACAGCAACTCCAGATGCAAACTGGCAACAGCAGCAGCAGACTCATTTTCATCTTCAGCTCAAAACCGAGACGTAATCCAATGTTGCTGACTGGCTGACTGGTTGGCTGGCTGACTGCTGCTTGCTGGTGTAGTAGCGCAAAAGAAAATGAAAGTTCACTTCACAACAATTCAACAAAACTGCGACGACGACGACGCCGAGATGAGGTTTTATTTTAATTTTGATTGTTGCTTCTTTTTATTATTATTTTTTTTTGCGGCTTCAAGTCTTTTTGCCTATGAGACGTGCCGGCTGCTCCATAATAACATTAATAATAATAATACCTTCTATTTAACTCATGGTCAAGCTTTCTTTCATTCCCATACACTGGCTGCTGCTTCCTTTACACCGACTACGAAAAAAAAATAAAGAACGGCAGACAATACGCGTACGAGCAATAAATAGCAACAGAGGCTGACCGAGAGGTGGCTTCAGTGCAGCAGTGTCAAGGGGGAGTTAGGCCAGGCATAGTTGGAGCCTTCTACTACACCAGAGCTACAAAATTCTGCGGTGCGGTGCGCACATATAACCTCATCATACCCATCACAATGCTACAGGCTATACTATTGCTAATTTCAGTTAAGCATTTGTAAATAAACAAAGAAAAAGAAACAAAAGTCAGAACAAAGTGATGGGGGAAAAAAATGTTATATAGTCAGAGAACATAACTACAAAGTACAAAAACAACAACAACAACAAAATAAATGTGCGAAACGCCAGTCATCTCAAGGGATACCATCCGTAGAGAGTTTACATAGATTTTAAGAGCCGGTGTTGAACTAAGGCTAGTCTTCAGTTAGCTCGTGGATGAAGTTCCCACAAAAAAATAAGTATGTACTTAAGGCTATGGTTTCAGTAAAAATTCGCTTTATTGGCTCTATTGAAGGGGGTCATTTTCGTTGTGGAGACTTCTAAATTTTTAATATAACGGAAGTAATAAGGTGATATCTATATACATAGTGTCGCACATCCATTTCAATAAATTTTATGTTGTTTCTTTCAAAGGCTTATCTCAGTTCAGATTAAATAAATCTATACGCATTTGGTGTTTCTGCCGCACAAAAATATTTAAAGAAGATTTACTTTGACAACACCTCTCAAAATGCCAATGGTGTTTCATTTTTTCTTAGGCTGGGGAAGTGAGATCGACCCTGTTTAAATTGGGAAGATTAAATCCAGTATCATCACACTTTGTGGGTAACAGAAGTGTGGGATGGGCCAGGGAAGTCATGAAAATATAAACACCGGACACATGACACTTATTTGTATTTGTTTCAATCTGCAAAATATTGAAATTGTGGCTTCAAAATTATTGATGTAGACACGATGAGCCTCACGAGTCCAGACTCAATTTTCCCAGTCTAAACAGGTTCATAGAATGTTTCATTTGTGACAATGAAGTACTGAATTCAACCTCGAATGAATCATTCAGCGCCATATTAGACAAGGTTAGTTTGATTGGTAAAAGTGTTTGTCATTAGGAAGGCTTAACAAGATTAATTTTTAAAAAAGATTTATTTTGACAGTACTTTTAAAAATACTAATGGTGTTTCATTTTTTTATGGAGTGGAAAGAGACAGAATCTTCCATTTAAGATGAACTGCATGCAGCCATGAATGAATCCTTCAGTGTCATTTTAGAATAGGTTAGTTTGATTTGTAAAAGTATTTACCCTAAGAAGATTTAACAAGATTAATTTCTAATCTTTTAGATTTACGAAATAAATTTGCATTTTAGATCTTCGAGATTTGAAGAAGATTTGAGGTAAATCTTATTAAATCTCAGATTAGTGCTAAGTGGAAAAGCAGTTAATTCTGGCTAGGAAATATTTAAGTTTCTTAATTAATATATTTTACTTTTACGACAACATTTTTTTAAGTTATTGTCCCATAACTGCGTTGGTTTCTCAAACATTCTGATGGCAACCCTTTCCACACCCAACCTATCAATTCCATTCCCCATCTTCTTCACCAGAAAAATGTCTAAGCGTGTTCTGAAGTTCATCTTGACTTTGCTAGAATTATTCTGCCTCACTGATGTTTAAGTATAGACTAGGTATAGTTTAATAATTTCCAACAATCATCATCTCATCATTATAGAGACAATTGATAAATAACAACTTGGATATACGAAGCTTATACTTGCAGATTAATGCAAAACAAAACAATTGATTGAGTAAACGATTGGTTAGGAATAATAAGATTTTAATAATTTAGCGCGGGGGAATTTTCTTATAAACTGATTAGAATAAGTAGCTGGGCTGTGATGTATGTATTTTATAAAGGTAATAATGGATTTCTATGAAAATGCAATTTACTTAGAAGTTCAAAGTGTAAAACAGGTTATAGTGTTTTTTTTTAATTTAATATTATTGAATTGCATTTGAATCAAGTAGAAAATATGACTAAAGAAGGGGAAATATTATGTACCGAATATGTTCGTATTTTATAGAATTTTGAAAAGCTGAAAGTCCAGGTAGAGATTTATGCCCAACCCACCTTTCTACAGTTAAGAGATAACACCTTTTTCATGTGATGTTTTTCTATTAATTGGACATTTCTATTAACAATAAATGGCTTGAAAGTATATTTTTTCCTCTGTTTTAGATATTGTGGACCAAACTGAGAAGCTATAACCATAGATAATACGAGTAAAGATGGTTCTATGGAACTATAGTATCTGTTCTGTAACTGATGACTTGCCTGAGGAATTGCTTGGAGATAAGAACTTTATCAAAGTTGGGATTTTTAAAAACATTCCGTGAGTGTGAAGCTCATTGAAATTGATGCTTATGTATTAACTTGGTATACCGCAAATGAAAATCAGTTGTTCTAAGGGCCAATTGTTCAAACATGGTTCAAATTTTGATCTGTGGCAATTTTAAGTCAACGATTTTGGCAAAGCTCAATGATGGTTTAAGCTTAAAGTATATTATAATAGCCATTTATACTAGCTTGAACAACCTTTGAACCTCATTTCATTCACTGTAATGAATGATTTAAAATAAAGCTGAACTACGGATCAAAATTTGAACCACGTTTGTATAACGGATCCTAAGAGTTTACTACAATTTTTGAGGAAAGATATCAGGCTGTAGTTGGTGATGCTGTACTTTTCCATCTGTGCAGACTAGATTCATTAAAAACACCTATGTTTAATTATATGCCTTCAAATCACTCGTGCAGTGTCCATTGTGGCTGTCCTGTGTGGCAGGTAGTATCATCATTCTGTAAGTGCCTGTCTGCCAGAGATAGGTAAATAGATAGGTAGATAGGTAAATTTTGTGTGTAAATGAAAGAGAAAGATAATTATACCTAAAATAATGGAGAATTAAAACCTTACTTACTTTACTTTAGATGGTGCTCACAGTCCAGGATGGACTACGGCCTCAACCAACAAGCCCCTCCAGCCAGCTCGGTTCCTAGCTAACTGCCTCCAGTTACGCACTCCAAGTTGGTTGAGGTCACTCTCCACTTGTGTGCGCCACCTTAGGTGGGGTCTTCCTCTGCTGCGCAGACCATCAGGGGTGGATTCGAAGACTCGTCGGGCTGGTGCGTAGGTGTCCATACGCTCCACGCGCCCCAGCCATCTTAGCCGCTGTATTTTCAGCTTTATGACCAGGTTGACATCGCTGTACAGCCTGTAGAGCTCATTACTAAATCTTCTCCTCCATACTCCATCGATACAGACTGGACCGAAGATCACCCGAAGAATTTTCCTTTCAAAGCACCCAAGCAGATTCTCATCCGTTTTTGACAGAGTCCATGCTTCTGCCCCATATAGCAGGACTGGGATGATAAGGGTCTTATAATAAGTCTCCTTGGTTCTTTGAGAGAAGGCTTTACTACTCAAATGCCTTCTTAGCCCGAAGAAACAGCGATTGGCAAGAGTAATTCTTCGTTTGATTTCTGCACTGATGTCATTTTGCGATGTAATAGTGGAGCCCAGGTAGACAAATTCCTTGACAATTTCGAAGTTGTACCTATCCATCGTGACGTTTTGCCCGAGTCACCGATGTTGAGATACTTTCTCGATGATAGCATGTACTTCGTATTGTCCTCATTAACAGGCAAACCCATTTTCGCCGCCTCCGATTCAATACTTGTAAACGCGCCGGTAACAGCTCACTTCGTTCTTCCCATGATGTCAATATCATCTGCATAAGCAAGTAGCTAAACAGACTTTTGAAAAATTGTACCTCTGATGTTGACTTGTGAGTTGCGTACAATTGCTTCAAGTACGATGTTAAAGAGATTGCATGATAATGCATCGCCTTGCCTCAAACCTTTCTCGGCATAAAAGGGTTTGGTGGTGTTCTTACCGACTTTGATGGAGCAGCGAGATTTCTCCATCGTCATTCTGCACAGGCGTACGAGTTTAGCAGGGATGCCGAGATGCGACATGGCTCTGTACAGCTCGTCTCTGTTTACGCTATCATACGTGACTTTGAAATCGATCCTGGTTTTTTTTTCGAAATCTGTCGGAGTGTGAACATTTGATCGACGGTTGATTTGCCGGGCCTAAAACCATACTTATAGGGGCCGATCAGATCGTTGACAAATGGTTTAAGGCGATCACACAGTAAAGATGACAGGATTTTGTATGCGACGTTGAGGAGACTTATACCGCTGTAGTTGGAATAATTCAGAGCATCTCCTTTCTTGTGGATGGGTCACACTATACCGAGGTTCCATTCATTGGGCATACTTTCTTCCGACCAAATTTTGAAGATAAGCTGGTGTATACTCCCTATCATCCTACTACTCCCTACCTCCCTACCATCTGCACCAGCAGCCTTGAACACCTTAAGCTTAGCTATCGCTAACCGCTCTTCATTTAGGTCGGATGGACGGAAATTTTGACCATCGTCGTCCATGTTGAATGGATTATTCTGCCTCGTAACGGAATTTGGGCTATCATCGCCATTTAGCAGTCTAGAAAAGTGTTGTTTCCAGATCCTCAGCACCGACTGTGTGTCTACCACCATATTCCCACTCTCGTTGATAGGCTTCCGTTCTAGCCTTGTAACCCTGGGTAGATCGCCTCACCCTTCGGTAGAACTTTAGAACGTCCCCCTTCCGCTACAGTCCTCAATAGACTCGACCGCCCGCTTCGCATGCTCTCTCTTTTTCCTTCTGAGAAGTCAGCGTTCCTCCTTTCGTTTTTGCCCGTAGAGCTCACGGGCTGCCCTCTCAGCAGATCTGGTTCTAGTTTGCAGCATTGACTTGTAGGCCTCGTTCTTGGCTGCATGCGCCAGCCGGCATTCTTCATCGAACCAGGGGTTTCGTTGTAGTCGCCTAGTAAAACCCAGCACATCAGTGGCGGCACTTCTGATGGCTTGTTGACAGTGTTTCCACTGGTCTTCTACAGTTTGTGCGGTGGCGGAGCTGCTGATAGGTTACGGGAGACTTGGTCCGCAAAGGAGAATTAACACCGATCCAGGAAGAATGGAAGCATTCGCTACCATATTCAATTAATCTTTGCTTCCTACCCTAACTGCAGAACTAGTCTTCTAAGAGAATATTGAGGCATCCATTGAACGTTTACTGATGACCAACTTGGATAGAGCAACGTTCAGCAGCACCAATTTTGCGAGTGATCCAGTCAATAGTCCAAATCTAAGTATCCCAGAGGAGATAGCGCAGATAAATAACTATTCTAAACCCAAAAAGGCAGCTCGATTGGATTGCGTTTCCTTATTTCATTCCATAATGGCTTTCACAGATAGTAATCGTGTTCTCGGCTCTCATCCTAAATTAGCACATCAAAAACACAGCTACTTCCCTAGCCAAAATACATGGAAAAACATGGCCATTGTGTATTTCATGAGTAAAAACTTTATCCCAAACTGTTTTACATTCTGTCACTATGTGTTCCTTGAAGCTTTCCAGAACATTTTAGTATAATATTTCCTGCACGTCTGTGAAGCTAGCAGGGCAACTTTCACCCACGCAAATGGGACCGTGACAGGAATTAACAGTTTTTTTTAAATTTTTTTGTATTTCCATTATTATTCCCGATCTTACAGTTCGCCAAACAAGGGTGTAATCGAGTGACCTGGTAACTTCACAGCGAAGTTAGGCTTTAAATTTGCAGCTCTTTTGTATTTCAAGCATAGGTTACTTCAAAATTTTGAAGTCCCTTTTTTAAAAAAAAATTTCATACTGAATTCATACATTTAAAAAAAAAGAAAAGAAAAAACTGCAAATTTGGATCCTTACTGCAAGTTCCTAGCATATTTGGTTCCTGTGATACAGGATGTGACCTACTTACTCCATATTGAAGTCAATTTTGGAAAATTCTTCCAAAAAAGTCTTCAAATTTTGAACCTAGCCTATCGTTAAATGGCAAAAAAAACTTCCAATTTGGAGCCTTACTACAAGTTCCTAACATGCTTGGTACCTGAGATACACTATGTGACCTGCTAACTTCACTGTGAAGTTAATAGGTCACTCGATTACACCTTTATTTCGTGAACTGCAAAATCGGGAATAGAAATGCAAAAAAAATGCAAAAAAAACTGCAAATTCCTGTCAAATTCCCATTTGCGTGGGTGAAAGTTGCCCTGTTAACTTCATAGACGTATTTCCTGCACAATTTTGTGGTAGAGCAAGTGAGTGAGAACTGTCAAAGCATCAGTTGATTTCTTTCGTTGGGATTGTTATAAGATAAAATTTATCACAGAACTTTTCTTATATTTTCATAAATTTTTGGACAGTTTCCACAAATCTTTACAGTTCTGCTTTGTTCTGATTTAGCTTTTTTTCACTAAACAGAGCTCATATCTCATGCAGAATCAACTGAACTGGCTACCGAATTTATTCAATTTGACCCTGTTAGACTTTTTGCAATTTATTTATTAAGGCCGTGGTGTCTATTTCAACTTTGCCAAATTCAACACACAATGTCATTATTTGGCTCAGAATACACTCGGACTCTTTTCAGAGATACATGTATATTTAACTTAAAAAAAAAGGTTAAAAAGAATATATTGAGCTAAGATCTTCAATCATGTGTGAAAAAATTATGCGGAGTACTTATAATATCGATATCTTCCTGCACGAATGTATTAAGCGACACTTAACAAATTTAAGGACATTGAAAAAACCTTGAGTTAAGTTGCTTATGTATTTATTTTAAACAATTAAGAGTCATTTGCTGATACAAAACTTAAATCATTTAAGTAGAACATAAGCGCTTATGTGACAGTTTACGCAAAGGAAAAAGTAGAACATAAGCTTTTAAGTACAATCCTTAAGATTCGTATCAGTAAACGGGTCTAAAAGACTTACTACAAAACACACAAATAAATAATTGAAAAATAGTCTTTTACAAAATTGTATCTAAAATTTTGAAAATGTAGCTTAGTAAATTCTAATGACATGGAAATGTATCGATATATAAAGAATATTTTTTAGACGTATAAAACATTCTCGATGATTTTTTTCCAACATTTGTGGCTTTATATCGGCAATAACTTGATAATTTTGTCCTCCATCTTTTCGGACTTATCAGCGTAGACAAGCAACTTCGCATATCCTCACGAAAAATAGTCAAGTGGAGTTGAATCGCACGATCTTGGAGGCCAATTCACGGATCCCTAACGTGAAACTATGTGGTTACCCAACATTTCCTTCAATAAATCACGAGCTGTGTGACATGTTGTGCCATCTTGTTGAAATCACAGCTCCTGCACATCATGGTTGTTCAATTGATTAACGAAAAAGTTAGCAATCATGGCTCTCTAGCAGCCACCATTGACTGTAACGTTCTAGCCAGCATCGTTTTTAAAGGAGTACGGACCAATTATTCCACCAATTCATAAAGCACATTAAACAGTCAGTTTTTGTTACGTTGTCCCAAACCACACTTTGGGATTATCACCACTCCAAAAGTTAACTTCATCGCTTAGTAAAATTCGCTTGAGACGTATTTCGAACAGAACCATGATTTTCGAAATGAATTTGTACAATTTGGAAGCATTGCTCAAGCGTTAGTCTATTCATGTTGAAATGTCAAACCAAACTAAAAATAAATCACTTGACTGCTGACAAAATGACTGCCAGTTAAAATAGTGTTGCCAACTTTAAGTTCTATACCTCTAAAATAAAACTCTTTACGTATACATTACGTTTATAGCTAACTGGTTTGATCATCTGCAAAATTTTTATCATTGGCATATCCTTAAATTCCCTTGATTATCAGCAAAATGGCTTATACTTAATTTATTATTTATAGCCAAGAATACAGAATGTATTTCTATGTTATTTTCCTAAAGCTCTACTATTTAATACAAAAATTAACCTTTGTTTTGAACGCATGAGTTTATATACTTATATGTACATGTAGGTAGACCTAATTTATAAAAGTCGTGTTTTCAACTTGATTGACATGTTACTAAGATTTGCCAACTAAACTCTCAAGCCGGATTTACATACTTCAACTGATATGCTAATTGCAAATCAACAAATCTTGATTTTAAAATTGTATTCAAATATAGAACTGCTTATAAACTAATGATGTAGTTTATACATATGTACATTCATATAAACGAGTATGTAATAGTTGTTTTGCACATATATTGACCGATAGATACAAAAGACCACTCGTTCGATTATAAGACAAAACAAATCTTTATATACGATTGCCAAAACAACGAATACGAATTTATAATAGAAATATTAATTTACAGCTTTAACCCAACCTGTCTGGTTGGGACAACATAACAAAACAACAAAAAAACAAGTCTGTCTTAGAAATATAAAGTACAAAATTATATGAACTTACACAGAGCCAGACTATGCTCTGAGTAGAGCCTTGCAACCTGGAATAATGCCAAATGAATTTAATTAAATATATGTCACGCAAATAGCCAAAGAAGCCATAGAATAAATTTATTAATGACATAGATTTAAAAAAAAAGCAATAAAATGAAACTCTCTTGGTAGGCATGTATGCCGAAAATGTGTTTAAACAATGAGTATATACTTAGGTACTAAATGTATCACATAAATAAAAGAGGAGTCTTTTTTTAACTGCTCCAAACTTTTAATAGTTTTCAGGTCAGATAAAAATTTGATCTCTTCAATCAGAAGAAATTGCGGAAAACTTTATTTTTGATTGTTCTTTTATTTTATTTGGGTAATTATTTTTATTTTATTAACAAAAAAAACTATAAATTTATTAAAACATAATTTGTATACATTTATGAAATGTTGCACCAAGGAACGCATCCAACCCTAAGCTAATTGCAAATATGATAAATATAATATGCTGTCAAACATTGATACGAAAACCTTACACTAAGATTTAGATATTATTTATTCCTTCTGGCTTTTATTTAAAACAAAGTTTATTCCAGAAATCTTGAAAGTTTGTCAACAACTGATATTAACGGGTGATTTTTTAAGAGGTTTAGAACTTAAAAAAAAAAAAACACAAAAAATTCGAAAAAATGAATGAAATATTTATTTGAATCGATAGTTTGAACCTTGCAATTTAATGTTTAAAGATAATTTCATGCAAATGTTGACCGCGGCTGCGTCTCAGGTAGCCCATCCGCTGAGTCCAATTTTGGCATACTCTTTCACACATATCGGCCGGTATCTCACGAATGAATGCATGGATGTTGGCTTCCAGTGCGTCAATCGAAGCGGGCTTGTCCCTATAGACATTAGCCTTGACATACCCCCACAAAAAATAATCTAATGGTGTCAAATCGCACGATCTAGGCGGCCAATTGACCGGCCCGAAACGTGAAATTAACTGTTCACCAAACTCGCCTCGCAATTGCGCCATTGTTTCGCGTGCTGTGTGGCATGTGGCACCGTCTTGTTGAAACCACATATCATGCAAGTCAAGAACTTCCATTTCGGGCAAAAAAAAGTTTGTTATCATCGCTCGGTAGCGTTCACCATTGACAGTAACGCTGCGATTCGCATCATCTTTGAAGAAATATGGCCCAATAATGCCGCCGGCCCATAAACCGCACCAAACAGTGGCTTTTTCGGCTGATCTTCACTCCAAATGCGGCAATTATGCTTATTTACGTACCCATTCAACCAAAAATGAGCCTCATCGCTGAACCCAATTTTTCGATAAAAAAGCGGATCCTCGGCCAGCTTTCCAAGAGCCCATTCACCAAAAATTCGGCGTTGTGGTAGGTCGGCTGGCTTTAGTTCTTGCACCAGCTGTATCTTAAAAGGCTTTACGCCCAAATCCTTCCGCAAAATTTTCCACGTAGTGCTGTAACAAAGGCCTAACTGCTGGGAACGGCGCCGAATCGACATTTCGCGGTCTTCTGTCACACTAGCTGATACGGCCGCAATATTTTCTTCACTACGCACAGTACGTAAACGTGTTAGTGGTTTAATGTCCAACAAAGTAAATTTGGTGCGAAATTTGGTCACAATCTTCCGAATAGACTGCTCAGAAGGTCGAGAATGCCGACCATAAAATGGAAGCAGCGCGCGATGAACATTTCGAACCGAGCACGAATTTTGATAGTAAAATTCAATAATTTGCAAGCGTTGTTCATTTGTAAGACGATCCATGGTTAAATTGCAAACCAAACTGAAGCTGTTTGACAGTGACACAAGGTACTAAACACACGTCAGCTGTCAAAACCAGTGTTGCCAAAACCAAACCAGCTAAAAAATCACCCGTTACAAGTGGGATCTTTGCATGATGGCACAACAGACTGAAGAAAAATTTTACGAAATTTCAAATCAATTTACATCACTGAGCTTAATTTTGACCCAATAAAACAAGCAACTCATTCGTAATCAGTTAAGAAATGACCCGCTAAAGTTAGTCTGAGGAATTGAAGAGTTTAGGAGGATTTTTTCTGACAGGTTTTTCGATTGTTCGGTGATCCACTGAAACTAATCAAAGTTCAAAAACTGAAATCTGAAGATCTAAATTAGTTCACCCCTCAACCATTTAATAGAAGTATTGCTCATTGGAGAAATTAATTGAGGTGGTGAGAATCAAAACTTGGCATGCCAGATGAACTCGTCATAGCCAGATGTAATTATCTTATAATTTCTTAACGGAGCTTTTAACATAAGCCAATTCCATACAAATAGTTTCAATAGACTATTGCACGAAATGGGGTGAAATTTTACCACTTAAAGACCATCAGCTGAAGATACCTTGGATCGAGTTCTAGTAAATTTTAATTTTAGTTGTATTTCATTTTATTGGTTTTGTTGTAGAACTCTTAAACTGTTATTTTTAAGAATGTTATGATGTTTCGGGGCATTACTTAAACATGAACCACACCACTTCATAATCACGTTATTTCAAAATTCCGCTTCTGATAATGTCGCAATTTAAAACTCCTACAAACTTAAAACTCGCAAAATAAAATCCAAAATTTGAATTTGCGAGATTTTCTAATTTCTGAAAAATAAATTGAGTGCCTTGCAAACCTACTTTTAGACCATATTGTCGTCCTTAATTTTAACTGTTTATATTTCAATCGTTGTGAAGAACATAGAAATTATACATATATCCAGTTGTTGTACCGTCAGGTAAAATCTTCAATTCTTTAAAATACGTTTTTGAAATAAAAGTCATCGATTTGTGTTCACGATTTAATACACAATTTAGAAATGCGTTTTAAACAGAATGTTCTTGCATTTTTATTTGTAGTTAGGTAAAACAAACTTAGTTTTTTCTTCATTTGGAATAAGTAATCCTATTTATTTGGTAGTACCTCGTTGCATGGTGGTTAGTGCGTTGGACTGTCATGCCGAAGGTCTGGGTTCGTTCCCAGCCACTGCCACCTCAAAACAGAAATGTTTTTTCCGAGGTACTGCCTCTTGCGAGGAATTGACAAATCCTCCAAGAGTATATTTGTCATAAATAAGTGCTTCTCATCTAGCCGTTCGGACTCGGTCAAAAATTGTAGGTCCCCTCCATTCGTGCCAACAACACGCACACAGGAATGGTTGAGAGTTGTTAGTCACTAGACCCTGGTTCTCCACGAGCTGTTGCGCCATATATATTTAATTTTATTTATTTGGTTAACAGGTTGGCATGTAAGTCAATTTTGTTAAATTGAACAATTGTTCAATATTATAAATTAAAAAAAAAAATTGTTTGGAATTGGAATTTTGGAATTTTTTTTAAAAATTTCGAGTTTAAACACTAGTTTTCCAAAAACTATTTACTTACATTACTAAATCTAAAATGGTAATTAAAGAAGAGATCTTTGGCCTTCCAAAAAATTATAACTTTTCATGAACAATTTCTGTTGTAAGTCAATTTTTTACAAAGTTGCCCCTCCTGCCCAAGCGAGAGGAAAAAGACCCTCTCTCTCATACGACTATTTTTTCCTTAACCCTTTCCATTAGTTTTAGATTTTTGGTGCACCTAATACCGATTACCCTGTATAGGTTTACTACGGCGTATACGTACTTTTTAATTTCATTTTTGTTTATACCTTACATCCGATGGAGTTAGTTGAATTTTTATTATTTTTACAGCCTTATGGTTGAATAATACTTTTTCTGCTTCTTGGGTCTCAGCTGAAAAATTAACAATTAAAAATTAACTATGTTAAAGTAAAAATGGCTTTCGTTGGAAATCTTAATCAGTTGTACTCTCGGAAACTGTTAGACTGGTTTGAATGTGTAAAAATTGTATGTTTCTAAGGTTTGAAAGCTTGAAAATTAGTTCAAGTAAAAATACGCCCTAAATAATCCTAAAGTCCGTCTCACACTTTTTTCGAATTTTTAACCTTTTGAAAATAAAACTGGAGTACTAGTATAACACTGAAATATAAAGTAGGTGTAAATGAGTGCGCACTTACCTCATAAGTCAGAAAACGTCACAAAAAATATAAAAATATGATTTTCTAATTGTATTTGCCAAGTTCTCGGAGCTTTTTCTTGACATTTCAGAATTAAAATCGAAAATTAATTTCAAAGTAAACTCAGTCACAAAAGTCAGTAGATTTCATATACTTGTTTATATTTCATACATATACTAATTTACTAAGCAAACCTATTCACTTTCGGAACACATTGTAATTGTGAAAACTAATTTAGAAAAATGCTCTAGTCCTTCAGTTTTTATCCCATTTTACTCTTTTTTTGCAAATTCACAAAAAAAATGTAATAGCCATATAATTTTAGTCAAAACTAGTCTTTTTCGAGTTTAATCAAAATGTAAAAGAAGTAGTTTTCAGTATTCACTTTTTGAAATAAAAGTAGTTAAGGGTGTCAAATTTTCTAGTTTTGTCCGTTAAACTAGTTTTGTTATTCACGGTGAGTTTTGCTTCACACAATAACTGGATATGGTTAAAACTTGCGATCAGATCACAGTCTTCGCTGCACTTAAATTTAACATTTCTCAAAAAAAAAAAAATAATGTTATTTCCTGCACTTTTTACTGTAATTTTTATAATTTAATGATGATGAAACTCACACGTTCAGTTCATGGAACTTCTTGTTATTTGAAATGCACTATTAACTATCATTTAGACCAAGCCTACAGTTATGTTAACTGTTCGCGAAATACGACAACATTGAAAAGTTGATAAAAACGTTACATAATTTTAAAGACAGGACTAACGCAAAAAATTTGGTTTTTTACTGTGCGTACAATGTTCAGTAATTTTAGGTGATTATTTATAACTTATTTTAAATTTGCATTCGCAAATATAAGCCATTTTTAATTGTAAAACTCAAAATTTTTAGTTTAACACGAAAATAAGGCACCATTGATTTAATGATTTCAACTATGTTACCAACTTGATGAAATTGAAGAGCAGTCCTTTCAATGCAATCTTCAGGGTGCACGGAGGGTTGGCAGACCAACAGCAACATGGAAATCAACGGTCCTTGTAGAAGCAGACTCCCAGAAAAAGACTTGGCCACAGTTAAAATATCAAGTTGCAGACCGTGAAGGATGGAAACAATTTTTTGGTGCACTATGCCCGAATTGGGGATAAAGGACATGATGATGATAATCTCAATTTTTCTTAAATATGGCATTTGAACCTTTTCTTTTGGATGGCATCACTTTGCGCTGTTTTTCCATGAGCTCCAGCGCCACCAATTTATTTAACTTTATTGTTTAATATACAGATTAACTGATACCAGAATACCAAAACACAAACAATTAAATATACCTCAATGCCCGTTAGTCTTCAGGGCAGGTGAATCACACAATTGACGGAATAAATCTTTCATAAATAAATAATATTTAATGAATTTATCATAAGATGAAAATATGAACTTTATTTTAAAATATATATTAAGCTATAAGATGTTAAAGAACTTTACTCAATTCTGATGAAGCCTGCAAGAAGAACTTTAGCTATAGAAAGCGAATTGTTCATCACAACCTTCCATCTTTAGTCTCCTATTTTTATTTGGTAATTATTTTATTTTATTTTTCTTTTATTTCTATTTATTTAATAATTGCAATGTTTGTAAGCATATATATGTTTTTATGTATGTATGTTCGGATCAAATTGATGTGAAGTGGATAATAATAAGTGAATAACTTTTCTCACACAGTGCTTAGAAAAAAGCTACCTTACCAACTTTTGTAGACCATAAAAGTACCGTTCTGGCGTTCTCATTGTTATTGGTTGAGCTAGCGTTCACACATTTTTCTTATTCTACACAGAAACCATTTTTGCTCACACAAAGCTCACACATTAATGCACTTAAATATTATACTAGTTAGCACATAACTTTGTCCATAAAGAGATTTGAACTCAACTGCTATGAAAGATATTGTAGGTACGGAAAATACCTTTCCAATGATAGTATGTAGTGTCGATATTGGTTCGACCAGCTACAAAATATTTGGGCTGTGCTTAAAACATTTTATTCATACAGCAAATTCACCAGAACACAACCTTATTCAGCGAATAATTTTTTCACACAGCAATTTGAAATAAGTCCCTATAGTAACAATTGTTGTACACTACAATACCTTTCCAATGACATGTTATGTCTCATTGTTATTGGTCTTGTAGACCGTTTTGTCCTATTCTCCTTTTTTTCAAAAAAAACTGATGGTTTCTTAGTTAAAAGCTAAAATTGAATCTAACCCCCTTTCACTCCCTATTCAAAATATTAGTCCCATCCCAAATTAAGGGTAGTTTTTTGAAAAAGCTAAAGACATCAAAACAAAAGTTTCCACCTAAATTCAGCGTTGTCAGAATTATTTCGAATTGAAAGTCTGACACTCCAAACATTTTTTGTATAGTTTCGTCTCCCATTATTACTTTTTTTGTATTTGTTTAAATATTTATTTATACTAGTACGTCCAGTCCTCGAAACCGAGAGCCAATAACATTATTTGTCAATAAAAGCTATCTATAGCGTAGAGAAAAACTGATACCTCGTTTAAATGGAGAATTGAATCCGAATTAAATCAGGATTAAGGAACATGTAGACCTGTTGCTCGGCAAGCTGGATCGAATCGAAAATAGAATTTATATACCTAGATCGAAGGATTGAAGAATCAAGATTTTAGATGCTTGTTGGTGTGCGTGCGTCATTATGTTTTTTGTTTCCAGTTGTATGTTGTATCTTTGGCTTATTTTGGTTGTTTGTTATTTGTGGTCGAAATTTATTTTCACCAACAACGTCGCACCAACACAACAAAACTTTCACTTCAATTCCATTTTAATTTAATCTTTCGATCTGGAATTGTCATAAACCTGGGTCGAAATTCGATCCAGATTGAATACGATCCTTCGATCCGCTTCTGTAAACGTGGTATGAGCTACTTATTATTATTTTCTGCAGTGCTGAACGCTGCCATCAGACATTCCAGTCATCTTTCCAGTCGGAGGTGGAAAATTGGTTGGTTGGTGGGTGGAAAAAATCCAAACGCCACATTTAGGTTCCGACAAATATAAACAAATAATTGCTCGGTCTCGCTCTTGCTTTTTCTCGCACTTATTACGCAATTTTTTTTATTGTTTTTAAGTTTTTGTGGTGCAGTTAATTAATAAATTTTTGCATTCTGTACTTCTGTGAAAAAAAAAACCGTTCCAACGATATATAATTAAAGTGCCTTTGTCCTTTTTGTACCAGAAAATTCGTGTTTGCCATTTTATTATATAATATACAAATACTAAAACAAAATTGGCAGATGTGATTTTGTTAATTGTACAACAGAAAAATTATGCAGCTTTCATTTTATCCAAATGTCAAAAATATAAATATTTCTGAGAACCGAAAAATACAGATTTTTTGTTAACACTTGGGACAGGAAGGGCTTTTATTTAATAAAGAACTTAGTTTTGAGATTTTTGTATTCATCGGCATCTATAAGATAATTTGAATACATTTGCTTTACATATGCACTTTTTAATTTATAAAATTATGTATTTAGTAAGTTTTTGCTCATTCGAATGTTTAGAATTTAAGTTTGAAGATGAGTTTGTTCGTAAGTTCAGATTTTTTTTGTGTATAGTTGTTTGAAATGTATTCACAAATCAGTAGAATTTGAATTGTTTTTAAGAAAAATTAAAAAAAAATCTAGGAAGCTGCTCAATTTTATTGAGCTAATAAAAATATGTAGCTCTTACAGATATCTTTATCCCACCACTTTATTTCTTCAAGCTCTTGTGTCTTAGTGTCGAGATGAAACATTATATACCTTATATCCTCTAATTTTAAATTCAAACTAATCCGCCACTGAACTCAGCGGTCAGTCGGCCGTGCTGCTATACTTACATCAAGGTACCCTACCCACTATAAGCATAACACTTTAATATTGTGGAAACTAAACCAAAATCCAAGAACCCCTCGAAATGTGCTCTGTTTGGTGAAATGAATTCACGATTACTTCCTTGCTTTTGGCTATATAGCCAGGCTCTGATGGGATTCTGATTCTTATAGATGTTGACTGTTGGAGTTCTGAAAACTTCTTCCAAGCAAATGCGGATGAGATCGGGTTAAAGATTTAGTTATTCTGTTGATGTTTCTGAGCAGAATACCTACCTTACTAACCAACCAACCAACCGACGAAAAAAAAAATAAAAACAATAATAAATATGTATCTGCTACCTGTAGATGTTTTATGTATTTTTTTTTTTTTGTTTTTTATATTTATTTATTTTTTCTTCCTCGCCTTGGTCTCTTACGGTT
Source organism: Dasysyrphus albostriatus (assembly GCA_946251815.1). Lineage (NCBI taxonomy): Eukaryota > Metazoa > Arthropoda > Insecta > Diptera > Syrphidae > Dasysyrphus > Dasysyrphus albostriatus. The sequence goes on along the minus strand of OX276336.1, from coordinate 65,305,025 downwards.
GGGGGCTTCGTTTTCGGAGTGACTTTTTGGATTACCTTGAAATTACTGGTTATTAAGCAACCACGAGAAGTGAAACCCAATTCCAATCATACATTCATTCATCCATAAATATTCACATGTACTACACATGTGTATATGGCAAGGGGCGACACGGGTCTGTCTTTATACCTACCTATCTGTATCTACTTGTATTTTTTTTATTTTTCACTTTTGAGTACCTTAAGGAAAACAAGAATAAAATAAAATAAAAATAAAAACAACTCGAGAAGAAGAAACAAGAAACATACGTCGATTAAAACACGTTTACGTTTTATTAAATCCAAAGCTATGAGCACGAGTACTGATGGGACTGACGTGATTTATTATACGGATACAAATTTCCAAAAAACCATCTTTTAACAGTAGGTATCTCAGATCACAAAAAACACATACAGTCACTGCTAAAAGTATTTTATTTGATTTTTATTGATGATGAGATGACAGAGATGACTGATAACAATGTTATCAACAAAAGTAAATTAAAGCTTAGCTGCAATTATTTATAGATGAAAATACGTTGGTACATTCTATCTTATATGCTATATGATGTGCTAGTTAGACTCGAGCTAAGACGTAAAAGGCTCTGGAACTTTGACTTTCTAAAAACCCGGTCATAATAATTATTATAATAAGATTCAAGCTGAATTTTTGATAAAATCAAATAGAGTGGTTTCAAGGAAAATGATTGTTGTTCTCAAAAGTTTATAAAAAACAAAAGAACTTTGGCACACATCGTTCAATATAACGAATTGACGCGAAGTTAATGTCCCAGATCTATTTTACTATATTACTACTCCATTTTGTTAAGTAGAATTGACTTAATTAAACAGTCTTGAACTGTCTTGAAGCTATTGGCCCTAGAGTAATTGCTTGCTGATTTAGAGACACCTGTGATCCTATGGAAGAAATATATTATTTCATGCTTAAATATGACTGCAAAAAGATCCCCAGACGTGCATTAAGGTATCCGAAAGATATTTTTATCTGCCCATAATCTCAGTCATGTTCACTATACTTTGTGTCACACTAAGGGTCGTATTCACCGAACGCTCATAGCTTGCTTAAGAACTTCATGAACCTATTTACCAAGCAATAATGATGAATATTTATGAGCGCTCATAAGAGTTATGAGCTATGAAACTTATTCGAAAACCTTCAAAGCTACCCTTCAAACAAATTCACTGACTCATTTTGTTGGTACTTCTTGGATCCTTGCAAACACGCTCACGCACACATACTATAAATCTTTTATCTAGAGGGACTTATTTTATAAATTCATTTTTGTAAGTCACGTGGCGAAAACTTAAAAAAATCATCAACAATATAAATCCAGCACTCACCTTCAAACAAACAAGTCCGTTTTGGATTCGCAAACGTAGTAGACAATACAAAAAAATTAAAAGACAATTTTGTATACAAAACATGCAATAATATTCACTCCGGGACTTACAAAACTAAACTAAACAAAAAATAAGTGAACAGAAAATAAAATCACTGTAGACACAAAGAATTTGTGTAAATGTGCGTGCACAACTCATTTTTTAAAGGAACCAAGAAGTACCGGAAAAGTTGAGCAGTTTGATTTCCCAATTTGGGGGGTGCTTGGTGAAGTCAAAGTTTAAGTCTCCCGTCACGATCTAATTTTCCCAAATCGTCCTAGGAAGAAATCTTATTCCAAAATGCTTATTAAAGTTCTTCAAATCAGGAAAGTTGCAAAAAGTATATACTGGTCAAAAAAGTCCGCAAAGAATAATTTGTCATTGTACCGTAACACAAAGGTTTAGCAAACCATCAGCACTTTAAAACAAAATGACAAATTTGAGCTAAATAAATTACAATACTACATTTTAAAAGTAAAAAAAATACGGTTAATAATTAAATGTATACAATATCCGATTCTGCCTACAAATGATTTCTGGTAAAGTTTTGCAACATGTTTTCGCATAATTGTGGCTGTATTTCATGAATAACTCTCTGATATTGTTTTAAGTGTATAAACTCTAGTACTGGCCAACATAATGTACGCAATAATTGGATTTCATCATTGTGCTGAAATGCAAAAGAAATAATTGATAATTGATAAACAAAAATTTAAAAATTCGCAAAGAAAAAAAAATGTGCAAGAAAAGTAATAAATTTTCATCCTGACTGCTCAAAGCTATTTTTTAGATGATTTTTGGAGCGAAGATACCAAAAATATTCAAATTCAACAAGTGAGTACTTTATTTTCGCCAGTATTGTATTTGTGGAGCATTTTGATATAACAAAACCAGGATTTAAAAATATAAAGTGTACGGTCTAGGTAGCAATTTTTCCAAAATATTTTTCAAGCAATAGAGCCATGCTTACATGAGTTGTGTGACATGTTATTGCGTCTTGCTGAAAGTAAAAGTCAATAACATTTATGTCAGGGAAAAAATCCGGTGTAAAGTGGTATTGGATAGCCCCAAATTCAACATCGTCTCGAAATCAACATATAAGAGTTTTTAATCACACTTTCAAATACTCTGGCAATATTTCCACCTGACTTTGTCGGACGAATAGTCTAAGAGCGAACGACTTAAAAATTTAAGCTTTTTGCATAACATGGTAAGTCATATCAACAATAGTAATAGCCTTTATGGTGTTGAACCAATAACTGGTTTTTACTCTTCCAAAACACATGTCGAACAGGTGTAAAATTTGACGTACATTATTTACATCGATTTATCAATGCCTATTGGTCGGAGGAAAAAAGAAAAAATTAAACAATTGTTGTCATACGTCAAGCCCTCCATAGTTCATCTCCAAGAACATAAAAGCGACAAAAACAACTCAGGTAAACATATAATGTGTGGAAACTTCGCTGCTCTCATTTTTCTTAAAGATTTACTGCAAAGAGTTCTCAAATCGATGTGAGAAATATACGTGAAATTGTACATTTGCTTGTCTGGTGTATAGGTAGACAGACAAGCAGTTTTTAGAGCAATTCTTTAAATTATCATTGATATGACTTACAAGACAACGTTAGCTCTTAGACTAAAAGTTCTTGCAATCACATGGCGATATATAGGAGAGAAACTATACCTTTGCTGCGTACCTTTACGTAAAAATTCCTATCTAACGCACTATGTAAGCGTCTTAAGCCATTCTGTAATACTTGGCTATTGGCTTGATAGATCGACCTTAAACCAAATCCTTACTTTGAAGAAAATCCTGTACAATTACCAACGAATTTCAAGTCGATACCCTACTATTAATTGACTTCAAAGCCACATGTGATAGCATTTTTTGTTAGGATCTCAATATGGCGATATTAGTAGAGCTCGGAATCCTGCGAAACAGTTTTTCAGTGTTGGACACGATAGGCAGAAAAGGAAGATGTAATGAAAAATTCCTTATTAACAAATATTTTGTCATGTAGGTGAAGATATTGCATATTCAGTTTAGAGAGCATTAGTGTTGGATGCTGCTTCTCCACCTACGTCATCCACCCACTCTGAACTCGGCCACTGTGACATATTTAAAGCAACGATATGATAAGTATTATAACAACAAAAGAGAAAGAGATTGAGAAAAAGGGAGAGAGAGAGATAGAGAGAGATAGGGCACGCAGAAAAATAGTTGGTTGAAAACCACCTGCAAACTTTCTCTATTAATAATACCCAAGTGAACCAGATTAAAATAAATATGTAGTTTAATTCAACTCTCTTATATGGTTAAAGTGTTAAGTTAAAATAAGATATTAAATATGTTATTTTGACAAACTCCATTCGGTTAAAACAAGCGAATTGATTATTCAACATTTGACATATAAGCCCATTCAATTAGTTAGATTAAACAATTTTAGTTGATTATTTTAACCTAAATACTTGTTTAAATTTGAGAAGATATCCAATTATTTAATTCAAACAACAAGATTGTTTAATTCTAAACCAGAGATGTGTGTCAAATTAACTTAATGCAATTATTAAAATTAAAAGCATTACTGATTTAAAATAAACAATCTTACAAATTCCGAATCTTATACAAGCTTCTCGGTTAATTTAACGAAGTATTTGTAGTTTGTTTTAAGCAATTTCAATTAATCGAGGCAAATGCAGTAATTTAAATCTAATGCACTACATAGTTTTTACGCGAGACTACGTTTCTATTAACACATTACTTTTAAACCCACCGAAAAACGTACTCGGTTAAATATTATTTTTCTGCGTGCAGAGAGAAACAAAGAGAGAGAATGTTGTAGGAATGAGCTATCATACCCAGACTACCCACTCATATATTAAATTGATTAAGGGCCAATCTTTCAGTGTAAGATATCCTAGTCCCGGGGTTAAACCTGAGCTAACTTCCAGATTAACTCAGACTAAGCATTTGACTATTTTCATTTAATTTACCAGTCAAATTAGTCAAAAAAAGGGCATGAAATCGCTTACACTCAGAGAAAAAAGCTAAGTAAATAATTAACCTGGGCCCTGTTAAATTTACAAGGAACACAATCCCATATAAAGTTACAGCCATTTCAGAAAATTACTTGATTGTAATAACCTTATATTAAGTGCTAAATCAACCTGGTGGCCTATATTACTACATTCAAGTTGATTTAAGAAGATGACCTGTTATTTTTACACTAAATTCTGGTAAACAAGAAGATAAGACAAGAATTTAGCGCAAATTTTAACTGAGATCGTGCTTTTTTTTAAATGTCGTACATTTCTATTTTACCACAAAGCAGGTTCAAGTAACGTTTTATGTGGTTATTTTTACAATGTTTACTTGTTGAATTTAACCTGACCTCATATTAAAGGAACACTCTGCCAGTCTATTTCAACGTGACACCATTTTTAAAGCACATTCAGACACTTGCCATCCAGTTTCAACTTACTGATATTTGGCACAAGTTTTTTAACCAGCGAAGTGGCCCACGGGATGCGTGGTATCTCCATATGTGAGAGGTTCCTAGTTCAAAATTATACTTTAAATTTCTATACTTTCAGAATAATGCAAAATGAATTGGACTATAAGCAGTGTTAGAGATGGGAACTAGACGCATGAATCCTAGACATAATAATTACCGGATACAGGGTTGGCTCAACATTGAATCATGTTAAATTAACTAGATCTTCATGTTAAATTTACAGGACGTTGAATATTTAATTCATATTTTTAGCTAGATTTTCATGTTAAGTTAACTAGAATTACAGGTAAATTTAGCAAGATTTTCAGGTAAAATTAAGAGTTTTACTATTTTCAGGCAGTGTTAAATTTACATGATGTCATACAGATATTACCTGCAAGATATTGTGATTTGACACGACATTATAATCAGGTATCTGGCTAAGCAGTTTACCTGATCTACATAGTTGAAAAATAACAACCTGAAAATCAGGTATAATAAACCAGAAATTGGTTATAGTTATACCTGCTTTTTTGTCTGAGTTTAGGGAAGAGCCGTCATTTTGAAAAAAAAAGATTGGTTAAGTATTTTTTAAAAATTCTTTGATACTTCATTTTACAACAAAATGACCAATTTTAACCTTATAGAAGATAAAATTATCTACAAAAGAAGCTATTACCGACTTTCGTAAGTTTTTCCGTCTTTATGTTATAGGGAGGTCAAAGTTTTTTGTAATATCTCACTTTCCTTTGTCTCTTTTGGATAATGCTTTCAGAATAATTTGTAACCATTTTAACTACCTATTAAAAGAGCCTTCGACTGATATTATTGGTCACGTATTGTGTGACTAATCTAACTCCAAAGTACAAACTTTTTTCAGAATCGAAGAATGGAAAAATAAGTTGAGTTATTTTCAAATTTTCTTTCCAAATAGTTGTACAAAAAAACAATTCACAAAAAAAATATGCATAAGACAAATATGGTCTTTTACGATGCATTCTTGATTCATACATAGGTGAACCGTCGAAGGCCATGACACCAACGTTACTTGTTTTTAAAAACTGAGCTACTCTTTTCACTCTTTACTTAAGTCGATGCAATGCCGACCATATTCAAAGCTGTTTAAAGGTATAACGAGGAATGAAACAAGAATTCAAAACTTGATTGGTATTCGAGTCGAAGGCTCATTTAATAAGTAATTAAATTGACTACAAATTATTCTGTCAGCATTATCCAAAAAAGACAATGGAAAGCAAGATATTACAAGAAACGTCATCCCACCCTAAACACATGACTCATAGGTGATATTTGACCCACTATAACCTAAAGACGGAATAACTTACAGAAATCAGTAATAGCTTATTTTGTAGATAATTTTATCCTCTATTAACTCGGACATTTTATTGTAAAATGAAATATCAAAGAGTTGTTAAATAAAAACGAAACCAATCTCTTTTTCAAAATGGCGGCTCTTCCCTATGCCCCAAAATTCCGAAAACTCGTTTTTATATTAAGGATAGGCGTACACAAACAGATTCCATTAAAAAAACATGTTTACCATCGAAAAATGCGATTTAAATTCCCAATTTGACTGGGCTATAAGCACAATCTCGGTTTCAATAGTGAAAGGCGTAAAAAAGGAGATATCCATAGAGTCGCACATCTATTCATTACCTGCATAAGATAAGATAAAATTAATCCTCAACTGATAAACTGCTTCTGAGTTAGCTCAGTGTTTATTTATTTTTAGGATTAGCTAACTCTGATTTAACTTAGAATTAACTCTTCACTGAGTATGTTCTCTTAAATTCCATCGTTATTTCTCAACATTTAAGCTTTGTTATGTTACTATAATTACAATAAAAAACATCATTCATTCATTTGTTTTATTTATTATTATTTTTTTAGGAAAACCATATATACCTACCTACCTTCATATGTACGTCAGTTCAGCAATAATTTGCTTATCTGAGAGTTTGGATTCAAAACAAAGTGAAACTAATAAAGTGAATAGCACATGTTAAATTGCAGTCATAAACAAAATCAACACACAGCTTGCCATAATGTATGAATCCGAATTAATTGACTGCATAACGGCATATGTGTTTGTACATACATACATATGTTTATGAAGACCTATATGTTAATAGAATATAGATTTTACCAAAACAAGCTTTATATTCAAATATATATACATAAATACATCATATGTACATTTATATTAGGTATTTGATTTTTTTTTTAACTAATAACAAAACGAGTAGTTCGTGGTAAGTGCTGCCATAAGTGTTAGCTTCATTGAACATCAACTTGCTTATACAAAATTCCGTGTGAATTTTCCACAACTCCAACTCAACGTATGTTTGTATTTAATAAGCCTTATAGCGACCTCTCGTTCAGTTACAACAACAAGTCATGTCAAGGGAGATACTCACTTAATTGGTACTTATTACGTTATTTTATGTACAAGATTGCAGTCTATAGAGACGAGACCTTCAAGTTAAACTACCTCACTGGTTTGGTTCTTCCACAACCGGTCCATGAGTTAGTTAGTTTGGTCACATAACATTGGCCTTTTAATAGGTTTGCTGTTTTTATTTTTATTTTTATTATTTTTTTTTTTTTGTTTTTTTAATTAAAATATGTAATTTTCGATGAAATCAATTAACATACCTGCCTACCTTACCTACCAATATAAACCTTATTAAATCAGAGCACCTTTTTAAAATGGCCTAAATATGCATTCGATAATAATGGGATTGCTCATAAATTTATGTCAGTGTAATTATAAGGGCAAAGTTATTTCATTATGTCTCTACCTATATACCTATCTGAGGAAAGGTTTAAGTAAATAAGATTAAAATCACTATTCCAAAGCTTTTTGATGGTTGTTGCTTGTCAAATGAAGAGGCCAAGTAACTTATATTCGGACTGATTTTTTCTTTGAGAGTGAACCCAGAGAGTTTTTGTGGAGAATGAGATGAACCCAATTAAGTTTCTTTTCTATCATCAGGACGACATGCAGTTTAAAAGTTTTGACAAAGAAGATAACAGATTGTCAATTACTATCCAGTGGATAGCTCTTAAGTGGAAACAGGGAAAAAATATCAGGAGATTCATGTATATTTCCTCCCATTTTTGGGCACAATCGAAAGAAATTGTTCGATAGAAAAGATATATCACTTAAATTGTTAGTTAAGCTATTTCAAAAACAGAAACACATTGTTCTAGACTAGAGGGTTTTCCAACAGAAGCTAGTCAGTTTTTAAATGAAATAGAACAAGCTGTGTAAGGTTTAAACGAAACAATTTTTGTATTGGATTATGTACAGAATATGACTTTCTCTTAGCTCAAATTTCCGTCTCGAATCCAAAAGGTCCAACTGTCAATAATTTTTCCACATAGATCTTCTGATCTTGAGAGATGGTCAGGGTTATGTGAACTTCTAGGACATCGGTCAATTGTGGCTTTTTAGCCTGACTTTTAACTTCATGAAACCATTCAGGAAAAAATTAAATAACGTGGTAAAATCGCACATTCTCTGTGATAAATTAACGTCAGTTGCACGTAAGAGATAACCATTCCTTTTAAACCACACGAACTGCTGTCTTGTTGGAGCCATATCATGAAGTTTACATCCATCCCATGAAGTACCTCGTGGCATAATGGTTAGTGTATTGAACTGCCATGTCGAAGATCTGGGTTCGATTCCCAACCACTACCAACGTTAACTGCCTTGACAGAATGGAGACGGAGCTGCAACTGGAATAGCTGTCAAAATGTTGAATACACACAGAGTCAATGACATGAACACAACACGATGCAGCTGTAGACTTTTAACTTTTGCATGTAGCTTTTTTGACGTTTCAAAATTGTGAGTGTTCACATAGGGGTTCAAGATAGTTTCAAACTCTTTTTTATCTTTGATAAAGACGTAAAGTAATTTTAGCTTCCATTTCATCATTATCCATTTTTATTTTTGATTTAATTTTTATTTTTGAGTTGAATTAAATTTGCACAGCTGACATCAAATGAAAAAAAATGTCAGAAAGCTGTACAGCACATTGTGGGCAAGTAAAAGTATTCACGTACGACATTTTTTGACAGCTATTCTAGTTGCTGCAGCAGCCCCAGTTGCAGCACTCTATTTTGGTGAGGCAGTAAAACCCAAATATTTTTTCAGAGGAATTGCCTCTTGCGAGGAACTGACCAATATTCCAAGATTATACTTGTCATGAAAAAGTGCTTCTGATCTAGCCATTCGGACTCGGCAAAAGATTGTAGGTCTCCTCCATTCCTGCCAACAAAACACACAAAGACATTTTTGAGAGTTGTAAGTCACTAGAACCTGGTTTTCCACGAGCTGATGCACCACCAAATTTATTTATTTCTATTTACTTTAGAAATTGGGTAGCTTTGGGCATGAGCAGAAAAGAGCACTCACGAGAGAATAGGTTAGGTTAGGACCGGCGGCCACAGCACAGAGGGCATTGCATACACGAGGGCCTATTGGTTCATTGTGATCCCCTTACGAATTAAAGCAGAGATTTTTCTTAACTAATGGTTCACATAGACTATTTCGTTTGTGAACCAGCCTGTACTATCAATGAATTTTCTCATGTTTGCCTTTAAGACCTGCGCTAGATCATCCAGTTAAACCTGTTTCCAAAATAACGGGGGTGATTTGTATGGAAGCTAGGACAATCACAGAGCAGGTGTTTAACGGTTTCTATTTCTTCGACATCCTGACAGCTCCTAGAGAAATTGGGTGCGAATGCTCCCAGATGGTGGCCCCTTAGTACACCTATCAAGATTCATTTATTCTTTCTACTCTGTACGAGTCTTCTTTTCATAAATTCAAGGCCATAAACTTCTAGAAATAACGCAGTCGTTCCTGGTCATCCAGGAGTTATTAATTTGCTCTTTTAATATTAAATCTATTTTCCTTTTAATCACGCCGGAGATGCCCATGTTCCTTATCTAATTAATGGCTACTACTATTTTTATTTGATACTGACATTTTCATTGCCTGTTCATCTGCTATATTATTCCCTTCTATATTGGTATATCAAGGAACTCAGCAGAGTTTGATTTAGCTAGGGTTGCAAATATGATTCAGCATGCCTCGGTATTTTGCTACTGCCTTGAGTGTTTTAGTCACACTGGCTATTGCTTTGATAGCATCTAAGCTTTCCACAAAAAGTGTGATCTCCGAATAGCTCAGTTTTTCTTTGTGTACAATTTATGCGCTTTTTCAATAGTGTGAATCTCAGACTGAACACGAGAGAATAAAAATATTACCTCTTTCTGACAAATTTTGCCGAAGAAATTTTTTAAGGCAGAAATTGTTTGGTTTGACAGATGAACACAAACAAAAATATTGCAAAAAGTTTCCACCAATCCGTTTCACAATTTTTCGGAAATCCGAAATTTTCGTACTGAGAGTATATGCATGTTATTAAAATTTGACACACTGAAAATTGAGAATGACATTTGGAAATAATAGCCTGGACTTTTTTTTAAAGATTCTGTGAAATTTCTGGATTTTCTGTATTTATAAAGAAGTCACATTGCATCCTTTTTTCCACACATTTGGGGTGCCAAGATCACAGAGTCATTTAACGAGTTATACTTTTTTGAGGATCTAACAAACAATATCAAGGTTCCATTAATAGAGAATACTTTCCTCTGAACATATTTTGTAGAAGCATATTGATGCATATACTCCTAACCAAGTCATCTACTGCCTTGATCGTCTTTTCTAGCTTCTATATTCGGGCCTTGTAAGCTAGTTACCTTGATAAATGGTTTTTACCTTCTCGTTAAACTTCAGAGCCTTATTTTTGCTGTGATACTGGAAATCTCTGCGTTTAAAACGGTTGGACTTCAAATTGCCTCACGACATTCTTAATATCTACTGCAGTAGTGCTATCACATTGTGACTTATCTGCCTGACCGTTTAGTTGTGAAAACTGCGTTCTTTTTCTACCTCAATATTTCTTCCGGCTCCAAAGTTGATCAATCTGGGTCCGTTGTATGAAGTACTTTTGTTTAAGCTATGTGTACTCTCCATTTGAACTCTCAAAGACATCTTCCCAGCTTATCGTTGAAATCATTTAGACAATTTAAATATCATAGCTACGGCACTACGAATATGTTTGTCCAGAAACTCGAAGAACATGTCTCTGGTGTCACAGTCCATGGGGACATATGCATGTAAGGAGGCTTATGTTCAGGAATTCAGCCTTGAAGTCAAATGTATCGTGAGGCCCTCGCTCATATTATTGAAACTCAAGACTGCTGAACATAATGGGATTGGGAACTGCAATATATGTCAAAAATGCTGTAATGAAAGTTAAAATTTTTTCAACTCTTGCAACTGCAACTGCAACATTTTTGACATCTATTTCAGTTCCTTTTTCAATTGTGTTTAGGCAGTAAGTGTGTCTTAACAAATTCACAACATTAAGATGCTCATTTTGTTCTCGGTCGCTATAGGAGTTAACGTAGTAAATGCTTACCACCGCATTTCTTGGATGGCAGTGAATGATATCTGCTATGCAGCAGCCTAGTGCCGCTGCTAATTAATGTTCGCTGCAAGTGGATTTCTATGACTAAAACATGCAGCCATTTTAATGCAGCGAAATAAAATAATAAAGGTTCTTATGGGCGCAGAAAAAGTCAAGAGTTGTATCCAGCTCAGAGCTGAACGATGTCCCTACTTCATATTTTTGCTGCGCAACTCCACAGCAATGAATGGTTGTTCGTTATCGCTGACCGCTGACCTGGTTCGGTGGAGAAAAGTTCAGTTATGCACAAATAGCCTTCAAAGTCGATCGATTGGAAAGCTTAAAACTTCGGTTTTAATTGTGCGACCTTCAAAATTAAAGTCTTAGTGGAAAGGATAAATAATGTCAGGCTACAGTGCATGCACATCTGTTTTAGGCTTTTAGTGACATAATATTCAACGTACAGAAGTTACTTATCCTTAACTCGTTTGCTAAGTTCGTCAACAGCAAACTAAAGTTCTTTTTTAGTTTAGGGTAGAGCCCGAACTGTCAAACAAAAAATCGTGTTTCTTTTTAGCTCTGAGCGAAGAGAACTAAAAATTTGTGTTTCTTTTTTCACTCTGAGTGTGCTCTGAGTTTGCTCAGAGCGCGCTCTATGAGCTCAGAATAAAATGACTGAGCAGACAGATTTAATTCTGAACACAAGTATTTCACAACTGTTCAAGTGTGTTTCAAAAATAATTCAGAGCACTAAGAGCACGCTTGGTTCAGACCAGAGGCTGTTCAGAACATGCTCGATATGCTTGGACTCTGTTCATAGCTCTTTTCCTAATTAAAAAAGAAAAATGCCTTAAAATTCTCGGAGGAAATCAAGCATTTCCTTTATTTTCATTTGCTTTTGGAGCTAAAGTGCACTCCCGACCGTACATTCCCAACTTATCAGAGTGATTTTCTAAATTTTAATCCAAAGTTTGTTAGCTATGAAATCAATTTAATCTTACAAACGTATGTAATTAAACAAATACTCAACGAATCTTAGCAGTCGATTGAACCTCAGGTCTTTTTAATCTACATTTCTACAATATTGTTTCATAGTTTGGACCCAAACAAAAACAATGTTATTAAATAATCATAGACTCAATATAACAATTATTATTATTGTCTATAGTTGTTGGCGTGCGTCGTCATTGCTGCTCCTTACTTTGGCTCCTATATATTCATATATAGGCAGAGTATCTCCCTCTCTAATTTACACAACACTTTGCCCCAATTGATGATACATATTTTTCCCTTGTGCAATTTATCAATATATACCTACTACCTACTTATATACCTACTCATATACAAAAATACGAAACAGTACAAAGATTTCTAGAATAATTCCTCAAGAATCATCATCGTTTGACCATTGGCAATTGACGTAATGTTTCTCAATTTTTGCCCAGCGCCGTGTCTATATCTTTCTCTATGTCTATCTATTATCTAAACAAATCCAATTTTTCGCTCCAATTTATGCTTGTTGATTGTTGAACCGATCGTATTCAGCAGCTAACAGCGCCCATGACAATATTTTCTATAACGTATCTACACGTACATACATTATACGCGGACGCGTATATTGAATTCGGGTTTGGATCGGACCGGGCCGGGACGGGCGTTCCAATCGTCATCAGCATCTTCATCATCACGATCGTTTAGTTGTTGTCGTCGTGGTTCCAGTTCCATATGACTAGCAATTGAAACTAATTTAAACTTTATGGATCCGTCAAAAGTTCATACATATTTTATTTGTCTCTTCGACTTGGTCTTGGTCGTTATTTTTTTTTTTTTTTTTTTTTGTTATCCAATATTGTATTGTATGGTAAATCAATATAGAAACACTTTGTGTAGAGACCCCAGAGATGCTGATGCTTTATAAGCTCTAAATTCAGCTCGAGCTCTGTGGTAAGTTTATATTGCCAAGGGAGGAGGCAGGCAGAGCCATGAGAAAAACGGCCGGCCGTGGTTTCGGCACCACCAAAAAAAAAAATAAAATAATATTGATCTAAAATCAAAATTTTTTTTCTCTTCCTAATTTGCTTTATTTTCAAGTTCAGCTAAACGTGTTGTTTGTCTTGATCTTCCTCTTGCTTTGGGCCTTCTAGCACGTAGCGATGTGTACAAAAGATATTTTGTATATTTTTACGCAGCTGAGAGATGGCGATGGCGATGGGCTTGAGTATATACCAACAACAACAACAAGGTGGTGGTGAGGAACTTCATGGCGGATCACGGATGGCGGTTGTGGCTATGGCTGTGGCTGTGGCATCGGCACGGCATTCAGGGTTTTCGTGTTGCGTCGGTCGTCTTTTTGGGATGAGAAATTCTGCGGCATCGAGGAAAGGGCAGGCATTTTAGCCGGTTTCGCGACGTTATTATTTGTCGATTGACCATTAGGCACTTGTATTCTTTTGTATGGCATTGGACTTGGAGGAACGGGTTAAGGTATAGGTATATTAGGGAAGGTATATAAGAAGACTGTGTGTTGCTAAATGCGGTCGGTCGGTAGGTAGGTTGACCGGCCCAAGAAGGATAAAGGTAGGTAACCAAATCGAGAAATCAAAATCAGAACCAGTTTGAAAACACTCACAAAACATGCACGGGATGCTTTATAGTGAGGCTCATTGTATACCTACTTGGATATATGCAGCTATGCATACGGCATATCCTAAGTTGATGACCATCAGTGGGTTGCGACTTGCAACTAACGTTTATTTACTTTTTTTTTGATAAAAAGTCTGTGGTTATGTGTGCACACAAAATTTTTTAAATTTATATTCTCAAAAATTTATATAAATGTTTTTATTAAAATTAAGTAATCGAATCGATGTAATATTTTTGAATATAACTCTAACTTCAATGGAAGCCGAACTAATGGCTTATGCTGCGGGTAATAGGAAGGTAGGTATACATAGGTACTTGCTTTGATTATAACCAGAAATCTGGGGAGTCTAACAAGTTGACAGTTCTGCAGTTGCAGTATGAAAAGGTTCTTGGAATAACGAAGGCATTTTAATACATTGTGTGTTGCATATGTAAGAAAAAATATATTTCTTGATAATACGAAATTTGCATGTCTGTGTTATGGCGAACCATTGAAAGGCAGAAGGACAATGGCCTTTAAATGTGTCAAATAAAGGTTATGGTTAAAAAAACATGAGTTGAATGATGGGCATGCTTAAATTTTAAAGACTCATGCAGTCAAAGATTCTCATGAGTCACTGAATGTTTATTCAATATTTTTAGTAAAAATCATATTTAATAGCTACTTGGAATTAAATTTACAATGATTCAGTCCCTTAATGGAAGGAATCAACTCTGTGAGATTAATATAAATAGTCTAGTCAGGAAACCGAGTCCTGCGTGATTTTTGACGGGGACCTTTTTTTATGATTGGAATTTATTTTTTACCCTTTGCGGATGAAATCTTAGCCGGAAATCGTTATCCTGGTAGCTCAGACGATATTTTGAAAAATGGCGCCCAATCTGTAGTCCGGTAAGAAAATTGAAAGCACTGCACTTTTTGTGGGGGAGGACATTAATTGTATGTATGTTAATTATTTTTGACATTCAAAACATTAAAAAATTAAGTTGTTGCCCACTTATCAGGAAAATGCTTTTTTTTAGGTCAACGGGTAGAACCTTCACTTGTTTGACAATTTTTATTATATTGAAACGAAAAAAGTTGCGGAAACGCCTTTAAATGCCAAACGCGAGTTGGGAAATAAAAATTAATAAGAGTTAAGTAGACGCACCTTCGATCTAACTTCAATCTTGTCACTTTTAAGGAACATACTTTTTTATGTAAAAATGTGATACTTCTCCCTCTGTTTTTAACTTTAAAAATGTTGCGGACGCGCCTCAAGATGTCAAATGTGGTTTGGATAAATAATGATTGATGTCTTTAAAGATAAAATGTAAGTATTTCCACTTTTGGGGAACATACTTTTTTATGGTGCAGGGAAATAATTCCACGCGACAGGTTACTTAAAGTTTCTTTTGCATTTAAAGAATCTGTATTTATAAGTTTCTAGGACGTTATTTGGGCAAACGTGAATCAAAAAACTGAATTTCGGGCAAATGTAATGTTCCCAGTGAGATATGTATGGGGGGGCATGCTGCAACCTCCCTGCCTGGGCTCATTAACGGATTTGAAGTAAGTGCGAGGCTGGGTGTATGCAAAGTTTCTTTTGCATTTAAAGAATCTGATTTAAAGAAACTTTGAATTTATCCTTTATATCCAACAATAATTGTAACTGTATCATTTTGATATCTTTATATAGAAGAGTATTCGAAAGCAGAGGTATGGATCATACTTTCGGAGTTCTAATAACATTAAAGACTATATGTTATACAAAAAATACCTCCTAAGAACGAATCTAAGAAAAAGAAGTGAAATTGATTCTCATACCAAGTGGGCAAAAACTCCACTTTCCAAGTGGAGACCTTTCTCACTCAAAAGTGCAATAAATTCCCTCTCTCGGTGAGAATAAATTGCACTTTGAAAATTGGAACAGATTCCCACTTAAGGTGGAATAAATTCCCATATGGAGCAGATGCCCGTGGAATTATTTCCCTGCACCCTTTTTTATACTAAAGAGTAGGACTTACCACTTTTTTAGTAATTTTTAATATTTTTAACATGAACAAAATGTGGAAACACCTCTAGATGTTAAACGCGTATCATCGAAAAAAACAACGGTCGATGTCGTAAAAGACAGTTATTAAGTAGAAGCATCTTCTGGTAGTATTTTAGTTGTGCCAATTTTAGGGAACATACCTTCTTTGATGTCAAAGGGTGGAATTTACCCTTTTTTTGTACCTAGTTTTTAATATTTTTAACGATATTTTAACTCCAAACATGGCTTGGAAAAATAATAGTTGATGTCTAGAAGAAAAGGTGTTGCGTAGACGCATCTTCGGTTAAGACTTCAGTGATGGCATTTTTCGGGAACATACTTTTTCTTGTCATAGTTTGGAATTTCAACTTTTTGGTAGTTTTTTATTTTTATAACGTGAAAAAAATGCGAAAATGTCCCCAGATACCAAAAGCATGTTAGGAAAAAGAAGTTGCGCGTTTTTTCGGGTTCAAAATATTATAAATTATTAAGACATTAAGACATCAAAAAAGTATGTTCACAGAAAGTGGCAACACTTTCATTTTAATCGAATGTGCTTTTATCCAATCAATCTTTATTTTTGCAACACACGTTTGATCAAAGGAAAACTCTATATTGACACGATGGCTGCTCTTTTAAAGAGTTCGGCTACTATTTCATCAAGTCATGTCACAGACTGATGCCGCATTTACACGAGTGAAAAACTGGCTGTTATCGGGAAAAATATTGGACAAATTCATTGTCATGCAGCATGCAGCTTCCAGTCATTTAGATCTGGCATCTGCGATGGCTTGGTATTTAAACCAGAAGTTCTATCTTCCTTGTTATCTTGAACCTTGGGGATGGGATTCAAAGATTCTTTTGGCTAGTGCATTATTGTTCATGTCCTTTAGCTCGATGTGGATGGAAGTGATTTGGTTTTCTGGACTACATTTATACAGCTCATAGAGTTCATGATTGTATTTTGGCCGCCTCTCATATAGGATATATAGTTTTGGCGATTAGCCCTGGCCACCCAATCCAACCATTCCAGACTTTTTTTGGTGTAATTTTTTTTAAGTCGGGGGTCTATGTCAATAATCCTCAGACTCGGCAAGCTCTCAAAAAAATATACTCCAAAATTACAAAACTATCACTATAACTGGAAGTTCTGGCAAAAGTGATGGAAACTCTAAAACATCGAATCCGAATGGTCATCAATTTTAGAGTTAAGTTAAGTTAAATAAGTTAAATAAGTTACCAAATAAACATTATCCAAAAGCAAAATCAAAGTCCTTCATTGGTTAAAAATTACATCCAAACGAACATCTTTTATGCCACCTTGTTGTTGGTAGCTGAGTTAGGAAGATCTACCTGTCTTCTAAAGTCTAAGAGCTTACAAATAAATGGACTATAAGTTAGATAAACAACTGCGGATAAATCGAAAAACCAGCCTATTGTAGTTTCTAGTTTCTGTAGTTTCTGTAGTCTACTTAGGCTTTATTTATAAGCTCGTCTCGTTAAGGCGTGGAGCCGGAGTAAGAAGTTGCAAATTTAAGTTAACATGCTTAATGCCAGTAAGGCCTCGTCCTTGTACTTAATCGTTTCTTTTTTATAAACTGCAGCCTTAAAAAATTGTCTTATAACTACCAAAGTAAAATTGGCGCAAATTATAAATCAAAATCATTAGTTAAAAACAATTAAACTTACTTTAAACTGCTCATGCAATTAGATATGGATATTCATCTACTACCTGCTATACTTACTTTAATTTATTTCAAAATTTTATTTGTTACTAATTTTCCCCATTAAGGTAAAAAGCTTCTTTGGACCTAGTTTAATACGACTTGGTAGAAATCGACAGTCTATATTTCAACTATTAGTAGGTAATCTTTTACTTTGTAAAATGGTAAATTCGCCCTTGTACTATACTACTCGCTTTCTACGTTAAGTTTTAGTATTACATTTTACACTTCAAGTGAAAGGCACCAAAAGATTGAGTAATGCCTTAGGTAAATTCACCTAACATAGATTACCATTACACCAAACAACATCATTTGCATAATTTGCAAATAAATTTTGTCATGGGATAAAATAGGTAGGCATATTTTGTTTGCAAAATACGGGCTAACTATCAACAAAGCAAACCCGAAAATTTCAAGAGTTACCTACCAAAGCAATTTCAATAATATATATTCTCATAGGTTATCCTCATCACAATCATAACCTATGCCCAACTATAAATTTAATGCATCCCTGGCATCATCAGAGTCGTCATCGTCACCCCCTGCAAAGATGAACGACATCGTGCTGTCGTGGGTCGTAAAATTTCCAATTTACAATAATCCCGTACTCAATCAGATATTATAAAACTTTTTTTTTGCTTTTTACAACCCCCACACTAGTCACATCGACATCCAGAGTTCCAGACAGAGAAACAGATTTTCTGTCAAGTACCAGATAGTTTGAAAATATGAATGTATACCAAATTAATGTAGTCCTATACTATATATTGCCCTTCAAAACCAGGAACAAAAAAAGGATCATCCCTGCTTTATGGTGCGTAAATCGATCCTAGAAATTTTCACATACCTGCTGAAGAGGAGCACCAAGAAAAACGCATTTCTTTCCTATTTGGTTCAGGAGCGTTTCAATTATAATTACAACAACAAAAATTGTGCTGGTGCCTGCATAAAGTGCACTGCACTAGTGCAAAGGGTCCGACCGACACAGAACTATAAAACATACATTATTTGGTCGCTTACACACTACTGGTTGGCGTTGCCATCTAATCATTATTTCTACACTAGCGATGATAGTGCAGGCTTACTTACATATTTTTACTCGAAAAAAAAAGAATAATTGTTAACAGCAGTTTAACGATTGAAAATTGAAAAGATGTTATAAGGAATGTAAAATAAATCTATTTCCCAGAGCGGAGTTGGAAGGAGTTTTTGGGAGGGTATTTTATTCTTGCGTTTTCCGACTAAAGCTAACGTCAAAATGAAAAGTGTTCAAGAGAAAAGTAGTAGTAGATGTAAGAACCAAACAAATCAGTCATAAATGAACTCTACGATGATTTTCTCGAACGTACATTTTTCATTTGAAAAAAAAGTATTTTCTACGAACAAAATTGAATATCTTAAAAACTGCTCTATGATTTTACTTGTAAAGAATTGTGGTAATTACAAAAAAAAAAAATCCCGGCAGGATATATTTTTACAAAGTATCATTTAAATTGAACTACTTTTGGAAAAATCAAAAATAAAAACAAAAAGGGGGTTTTTCGCCTTTATCTCTGAAATTTTGAAGTTATGTCAAAAAAATATTCATATAAAGCTGTAGATTTTTGCTGGATCCACAACTTTTCTATTAAATTCTTTTAATTTTGACGTCAACTTTTTTCGGAAAACGCAAGAACACGATTTCCACCATTTTTTAACCTCCAAAAACTCCTTCCATCTCCACTATGGGGAAATAGATTTGTTTTACATTCCTTGTAACCCATTAGTATATTTACCACAAATTTAAATTTTTCATTAATTTTGAAAATGTTGCATGGAAGTAAAAACCTTTTCCCATTCCAAAGTGTTACATATTTTGAATGTTCATCAAATCCACTAAAAAACACTTATTAATTACTTTATGGGCAAAATTTGAATTTAAAATGAGCTAAAATATATTTTTCTGATGGTCTTTTGTTTGTTTAATTAGAATCCTCATTAATGCTATAGCACTTCACGTTTTTGAGATATTCGAATGTAAAGTTAAAAAAAAAGCATTTTTGATGCTGATTTAGGGTATTATTACTACTTGCGGTAATTATTATTAATTACAATCATTCTGAAGTATAAAAATTTTATCTTTAAAATTCTTTTTGAGTCATTTAAATTTCTTAATTTATCTTTGCGAAGTCATTTAAATAGTTATAAGCCTTCGTTTTTGTTTGGGTTGTCACACCAGAAAAAAAACCTTAAGCCGAGATTTCTTGGAAATTATTTACACTTTCTGTTGTAGTTTGATGAAAGTAAGATTAACGAATAATTTATAGTTTTCAATTCATGCGTGAAAAACTCCCATAAAATGCATTTTTGTATTTTGTGCATGTTGCTGCACGAAATTTTAGTCGCAAACCTCAGATTCGGATTCAGCAGCCCCGAAAACAAAAAGCAGGAGTAAAATCAAAACTAACCCGCAATTTTGATCATTTTTTTATGTACCTACATACATATATAAAAATTGAAAGAAATACCTACTTTTATTCAAATATCAAACATAAGTTTTGTATCGTTTTCACAGTTATTATTCGAAAGCCTCTTTTGTACTGGCATTGGTAAGTGTAGGTACTCCACGTCAAGTTTTCTTTTCTTGAAATAAATAATTATTGAAGGACCTAGAAATTTGGAAACTTAATTCACTTCTCTATTTGTATCTTGTATCCAAGCCCACAGACTTAAGGTCTGAATTAATTATTATAAAACTTTTGTACGTAGTGTTTCCATTTTAAGGGAATTATTGAAATTTATCGTTTCTTTTAATTAAATCTAACCTATTCAATATACCTTTTAATAAGGGTTACTATTTTTGAATAATTTTTTTAAAGGCATAAAAATGCTTAAAACCGAAAAGGATATGAAAGATATCTCTGTGATTCTGAGAAAATGGTCACAGTGGTTACTTTTCAATATGTTTGAATTTTTAAACACATAAATTTTTTTGTTTGAAATTAAATTTCCTATGGAAAAAAATGATATTAAGAAAAATTTCAGAAAAAAATTACAAAAGTCAACAATAAAAATCAACAATCAAAAATTTCTTATTTTTTTACTCAAATATATTCAAAAAACCCTTGAACGAAATTTTTCCGTCATTCTCCTTATTTCCCGGTATTCAAAAGCCTATTAATCAATTTAACAGAAAACTAAATTGAAAAAATTAAAATGAATTCCAAATTCAACTATAAAAGGTTTCAAACATTTACCGTAATGGTCTTAAAATTTCCCGTACTTTGCATGAATAAGTAAAATTAAAACATATCAAAAGTTAATTTCAAATGTACATTAGACCTTGAAAGAAATCAATTCCTCAAATGCTACGTTATTCGGAAAAACAACAAAATCAGAGAAACAACCATTCAGAAAAAATTACAATTCTCAGAATATTTCGATTCTGACAAAAATATCCGTATGAGAAATTCTGTACTTACTAGTACTCGTACAACCATAATTGATAATATTTCACTGAATGAAAAATTGAAATGATGTAATCTTTTTTGTCGTGTAAAAAATTATCACCGATTAAAAATAAGTCATTTTCATTACATTTTTGCTTACAAAATTATAGCTTCTAGTACGTCCAGCCCTCGAAACTCGAGAGCTAATAATATTATTTGTCAATAAAAGTTGTCTTTAGCGTAGAGAAAAACTGATACCTTATTTACATGAACAATTGAATCCGAATTGAATCAAGATTTTGGTCCATGTAGACCTGAATCGGATTGAATTTGTATTACTCGATCCAATTCAGCTCGTTGTCATAAATCTGGGTCGAAATTTCGATCTGGATTGAATCCGATCCTTCGATCCACTCATGTAAACGTGGTATGAGCTACTTATTATCATATGAGCTGCTTATTATTACTTTCTGCAGCACTGAACGCAGCCATCAGTCATTCCAGTTATCTTTCCAGTCAGTACTGAAAAATTAGTTGGTTGGTGGGTGGAAAAATAGCAACGTCACATTTAGGTTACGACAAATAATTGCTTGGTCTCGCTCTCACTCTTGCTCGCACTTATTACGCAATTTTATTTTATTGTTTTTTAGTTTTTGTGCTGTAATTTTTTAATAAATGTTTGCATTCTGCACTTCTGGTCTTCTGTGCATAAGAACCGTTCCAACGATATATAATTTATAATGCCTTGAGCTTTTGTAGATCGCGTTTGCCGTTTTATTATATGATAAACAAAAAATAAAAAATGACGCCACTTATGAAAGAAGTCTTTCTGAATATTTAAAATGTGTTTGAATCTGTGAACTTTAGACTACCTCCTTAAAAAAAAAACATAAATCCAATAAAGCAACAATAACAAATTGCGGTGACTTATTCTTGGCTGATTTTTATCAGTAGGGTGGTAGTGCTTGGCGGCGAGTTTCAACTATTAAATACACATGTTTGATCTGTCACCTTTTTGAAATAAAAAAAACCATGTGCTTAGCGAAACACAATTTTGTGTTGCATTTGGTGTTTGTTGATAAAACATACAAAACTCTTACAACCCTATTACCATGAAAAATGTCTAAAAAGCAACGAAATATTAATTCTGAAAAATAAAGTTTCAACTACCAGTTAGGGCTATTTATCGTAAATTAGAAAGAAAAATGATTAAAAAAGTTGTCAAATTTTATTTAATTTTTTTTATTTATTTTAAATATTTTTTTATTTAGGATCTAAACTTAAGAATTTAGATAAAATTTGCACAAATTTATTTTTTCTTTTCCATAAATTCATTCATTCATTAACATAATTAAAAGGAAATTCCACATGTTATTTGGGAACTGGGATGTAGAAAATTTTGGAAATGTACAAACATACTTAGAATTTAAATATTTGCATTTTGTTTTAAACATAACATGACTGTTAGGCTACGGTAAGAAAACAGTAAATGCGTTATCTGAAGAAAAAAATTGCTGCAATGTGTCTTAAAATTGTTCTACAGAAATGGGTTATTGCAGTGGAACTAAATTAATCATTTTTTTCAAATACACGTTAAAACGTTAATCAAATTGCCCGCCAACAATTCTGACGAACATTTGAAAAATCAATCTGTCACAACGAACTTGTCCAAAATTCTTATTAAAAAACTTTGTGCAATACCGTAACTTCTTTCAAGGGAATAATGTATTACTTACTCTATTCTCGAGAAATGAGACTTTGAAATCGTCAAAAATGACGAAAAGGGAGATTTTTCAAAACGGATAGAGCTTAAAAAATGCAAGTTTTTATTTCCATTTTCTTTACATAAAATTCAACATTTAAATTAGGGCATTGTTGATAAGAAGTAAGAAAAAAACATTGGAAATCTTATTTCATAAAATTACTCTCAATAAAATTCCTCAAACCGATACATGTAACTTGAATGATAAAAACATACCTAATTGCTCTTTCTTCACAATTTGAAAGTTGCAGTCGTATTTATAAACTTTATCTAACATTAGACAGCCGTCCAACTCCAAAAACTTATTAATAAACTTTGTTTACTGCAGTCCTAAGGTCTTCTAACTTGGACAACGTTATCAGTTGGCAAAGATTTGTCTAACTTAACATTTTATTTCATTTAATAAGGCAAGTACCTCGTGGCATGATGGTAAGTGCGTTGGACTGTCATGCCGAAGGAATGGGTTCAATTCCCAGCCGCTGCCATCTAAAAAACAGACATGTTTTTCCCGAGGTACTGCCTCTTGAGAGGAAGTGACAAATCCTCCAAGAGTATACTTATCATGAATAAGTGCTTCTCATATATCCGTTCAGACTCGGTAAAAAACTGCAGTAAGAGTTCTACAAACCAACACTACTTGATTCTTACATAGTATAGCTCAGCCGAAATGTACTACATTCGAAATTAGGTAGGGGTATTTTTTGATTTAATTAGGGGTTCATAAAAAGTGTGAAAAATATTTCGACTTCCTTTGGATTTTAGAAAATTGAGTTTTTGTTGTATAACTCGCCTATTTTCAACTTTTGACTGAAGATGAACTTCAACAAAAGTTGTTCAAAACTTAATTATCTACAGCTTTGTCCATAATAATTTTTTCTCTACAATCGATATTTTTCGACTTAATACAGAAAAAGTATTGTGCCATTGTATTTTATTTCAAAAACTCATAAAAGAGGGGCTTTGAATTATACAAACAAAAAAATTAAACATTATTTTTTCAATTCGAGAGTATAAGAAGTCAAAATCAAAGTTTTTAACTTTTGACACCATCTTGAATAAAAGGAATATGGTTTAATTAAAGTAAACATGTTATTATTTTTTTTATGTAAATTGGTTTGGTACAAGAAAAAATCTTACTAGAGGCAGGTCTATCCCCCCCCCCCCCTTTAGATGTGAGGAACAATTTACTTAAAAATTGACTGAAACAAAAAAAAACACTATCAAAAAACACCAGCAATACTTGCAATGTCATGTATAGCTTTTCTGAAAGCCAAGAAAATATTTTCAAAATTCTTTCTTCAAAAAATCGGTTTCGTAAGTAAGTTTTAGGTTTGTCAAACAATTACAAAAAAATATTTTGTTTGAACTTCTGACTTTCAAAAAAGCTATAGTATGACATTGCAAGTATTGCCGTTGTTTTTTGATAATTTTTCTATTTTAAGTAACTTTTTTTTAATAAATTGTCCCTCCCACTTAAACGGGGGGAGGACAAACCCCCCTCTCCCCTCCAGTACGACTATTTACTTGGAGCAACCAAACTTACACAATCTAGCCTTTTTTTATACTCCCTGTGTTTATGCAAAACACCCTGTATGTTTTAATAAGGCCGTATTCCTTAAATTCAAGATGGTGGCCAAAGTTAACTAGGTGGGCGGTCGAAAACTTTGATTTAGACTCCTTATACCTTCCCCTTTCAACGAATTGAAAAAAAAAATATTTTTTTCGTTTGTAAAGTTAAAAAACGCTCATTAAAGTGTTTACTAAAATATTATGGCACAATCACTTTTTTTCCGAATTAAGTAAAAAAATATCGATCGTAGAAAAAAAAATTTTATGAACAAATCTGTAGATGAATGTTTTTCAAATTTTTTTCAGTACACGACCCCTTTCTTAGATGAAATATTCAGGCGACCCCCATTACATTTTTTGTTATAATTCTTTGTCAGTTAAAGGGCGGCATACATACACTGAACTCTAATTAGTCCCTTATTGTAAGTTTCACGTGAACAACATTCCAAATTCATATTTAACTTTGCGGTTATTGTGAGTGGGTGCGTTTATCGGCAGAAATCAGAAAATTGAGTACTGAGTCGTAACGTTGAACGCACAAAAAATCTGAAATTTCAGCCAAATGTCATATTGTTTTCTTGTCAAAATCTTATGTTTACTTGCTGATTTCACTGAAAGTGAATATTAAGAACAACTTTTTCTACCGGAAAATAAAAATTTTAATAAAATTAACATCGAAAATGAGTTCCTCTGAGGATGGAAAATGCTTATTCTTTGTTTTTATTTGGATTCATAATTTAAAAAATCATTTCACTTATTTTTGACGGGTGAACCAAAGAGGTGCTTTTTGCGCAAGTACTTTGTTTATTTTAGACCAAGAGAAGTTTAGGTGAGACTTGTAATAAATTTTATAATTCCGGGGGTACAAAACTTTTTCGAGTGAAATATTTGCCATGTGAAACTCAGAATACGTCTGTATAAGTGTTGCATATAACCTGTCGGGAAATATCTTGATTATAAAACCTTTGTTTTTTAATCAATCCGTGTTGCGATCGCGAAATCGAAAAAGTAATCGAAAACTTTTGTTAAAACTCTTTATGAACAACCCTAACGAATTAAATGAAAAACACTCTTATCTAATTTTTTGCATTTCAGCTGTTTTTTTTTTTACTTTCCGACTGGGCTATAGTATTTTTTGAAGATATTCATCAGAGATAAAAAAATTCTCAAAGCTAGACAAAAATTAAGAAAAAATCTAGCCACAATCTAAGTATAACTAACAACTAGTCTAGGTACATACATGCGAGTATACTGGCGTGATAAAGGAGCTCTAAGTTAAACTCGGTTTATAAAATCTTAGTCATTTGGCAAAAACTACATAAAATCTAAGGATTATATCGGTTTAACTTTTTACCAAAAAGAATTTACAAGAAACTATGTAGGTTTTACTAAAGATTTTTATTTAGTTTATTAAACCTACAAGCAACACAAGGCTACACTAATTAAAGCTATTTGAAATACTCTAAAACTATGTAGGTACTTAAAAACTAGAATATTTTTTTTTAATAAAACACTATCAAACACCAACCACTTGAGGATGCTGATAAAAGAATATAACAACGCCAAACAAAAACGCAACCCTAGTTGGGTATGTATAATTTATTTCAATGGAAAATTTAAGACTCATAAGATACTGACATAATAATTATTATCCTTAGTGTGGCAACGCTAACCACCAAATCAACCAATCCACCATCCTCGTCGTCGTCATCGTGTCGATCGTCCACCTCCAACACCAACATATGCATAAACCCGCTTCACTCACACCACCCCAATACAGACACACACGTCATTATACGTTTTGTAATTACATGACAATAAGGAAAAAATCAGTAAAATACCCAACCACGACGAAAACAACCTCAAAGCAAATTCATAAATTAACAAACAAAAAAAAAAACACATTCAAAAAAACCAGAAAGACGAAGCCGAAGCACAAAGAAAAACAGCCAAACAACACCGAACAAGTTTCGAATGCGACCGAAAGATCATTTAGTTAGAAAACGAGCGGCGCTGGAAATGCACGCGAGGTTACTTACCACACAGTGCAGATAGAAAGAAAGAAGTCAATGTGATTATACCTATATTTTTTTTTTAATTTAACATTTTTTGACGAGTTGGAAATTATTATAAAAAAATAATTATAACTTTAATTTTTTTGGTGCAAAAATAAAAAAATCACAAAAAATAAAAAACAAAGGAGTCCCTATAACTAAAAAAAGTGTTAACAAAAATAGTTTTTTTTTTACTGCTAAATAAAACCAAGTGATATACAAAATAATCCTTAGACTTCAACTAAATTACAACTTAAAATAAGATCTCAAAAAAAAAAATATTTAATATTATCTATATAATTTATTAAAACAACAAAGTGTCTGGAATTTAAACAAAAAAAAAAAAACATATTTTTTGTTAACCAAGAATCGGTGGAAAAATACAACAGACCGATCGGCTAGAAACAGAAACACCAACAAAAGTCAACCACTAACGCCAACATCTACGTCGTCGTCGTCAAGCAAACGACAACAACAACAAAAAACTGCAGCACAAAGAGCAACAAGCCTCAGCCACCACAATCTCTCGAAATTATCCATAGCGAGCCACCACAAAGGATCGGCATCCATCGTCGTCTTTTCTTCGTCGTCGTCGCCGTAGTCATTCGTTCCGTCGTAGCTGGAGATCAATCGTTCGAGCTCAAAAGCTGTGCTCGCTCCACAAATAGTTTTTGATCTTGTTGACCAATCTTGCTGCCGCTACATACATACTCACTCAAAAAAAATACCCACACACGCATTTGCCTTTTTTTAATTTATTTTAATTTATGTCTAGTTACACGATCATTTTTTTATTTTTTTTAAATAAATGCAATGTAATATGAATATACGTCTTTATTAAACAAAAAAATAAAACGAACTTACACTCTCTGACAAGCACACAAAAGCAAAAACCATAAAGAAAAAAACCTATACGTAAAGACGTCAAATCAGGAAACTAAATACAAAAAAAAATAAAATTGTAAGCAAAAGTGAATAACTCGAGGCCACAACCCTATCAATAAAAATTTAAACAAAGTTAAACAAAAAAGAAAAAAAAACTACATCCTACAAAATAATTCAGCAATAGAAAAACTTAACTCGGAAATTTGCAAGTTTTTAGTCAGCAACAACGTTATACAGTCGGAGAACAAAGCGTGTGTCCCACACATATTATAATAAGATAAAATCTTTAAATCTGCATCTAAAAATTTTGATCATCATTTTTAAACAACAAATCTGATTCAGCGCCAGCTTTTTGACCAAAAAGAAAAAACGATCGCGGTAGAAAAAATGTCTGCAGCAATTATGCACAACAACGCATCTATTTATCACGATTGTGGTGAATTTCTACTAAAGGTATGTTCTTTATTCCATTTATTACTTTTTTTTTTAAATTATTTTTTTTTTGTTCAAAATTACTCTTTCCCCCTTTAATATTCAGTGCTTCTGATTGCGTGTGATTCGCATTTTATTATTCTTTATTATAATGTTTTTTTTTTGTTCGTCGCTTTTATACGAAATATGCATACATAATTACATATTTGGCGGGAAAATAAACAAAATCAAGATTCACCACATTGAGTAGTTAATGCAACAGGAGGAGAGAACAACACACTATGACTGTAGAACTATACACACGGGCACGACAGCACAGTGCAGTGTATTTTTTTCTTTTCATTTTCATTCTGTGGGGTTATTGGAGTTCTCCACTTTGCCTTCTTTGTAGATATATTGCTAGTGTAGTTTTGGAATGAGTTAAAAAATAATGGCATGACTCTCGGCGTAGTGCACATAGGTTTTTGTTTTTTTTTGTTTTAATACTCGTAAAAGTAGCTAGACTAGGAAGATGGAAAAAATTAAATATAGATAAGTTGAATGAATAGGTATGTCACAAGTGTAATTTTATAATTAACTTCATTCAAAATTCAAGGGCTTACAAGTTTATAACGAACAAGAAAAATAGTTTTTCTTACAGTGACTAAATAGGCGTGTTTTTTAACGTGAAATTTCTTGCAAAAACCAAGTTGGGGAAACTTGGTGAAAATTTCACTTTACCAAACAGACATAATTTCAAAAATAAACAAAACGGATCAATCGTCTTAAAAAACTTAATGCCGGCCCCTGTTATTGTATAAAACTATAAGCTGGTGATAAGTCGAAAATTCAGCAGTTAAAAGCCTATGTAGGTAGCTATTTGAAAAAAAAATAGAATATGACAAAAAATGTGTATTGGTACATCTCAATTTTTGTATATTCTGAAAAAAAATTCGTTTCAATCCCAAATATTATTCAAAAAATATATCTCTGGGGTTAAGTGGAATACAAGCTCCAATTATATGTTTTTAATTATGCTAGTCACATTAAGACAATAGAGAGTTTTCACATGAGCTGCGAATGCGAACAAATTTGTTTAAGTAATTTTAAGAACAACAATGGCAATAAATTGATGTTTTAACAATTGATAAATGTGAATAATCGATCCATATACAAATTAAAAAACTAAACACGTCCTAAAACTAATGAGTATTGAAAATGTTTGTATTTTTATATTTTCTACATGGCCAGCAAGATTTTGTCTGTGAATATTGTGAAACGCTTATTCATAATTCACAACATCAGGACAAAGTTGTATTTCACAAAGGAGGGAATGAAAAATTCGATCGAATTAAATCTCACATTTTTGTAAGCACCCATTTTACAGGTTTATATTTTAACAATTTAGTCATGCGAATGAAATGTCAAAATTCACAAACATTTGCAGTTTGTTTTTCGCAGCTAATAATGGAAGGTTTTTAAAAATATCTTGCATCTTTCACACAAGGAAAAAAAAAAAGCATTATTTTTTGTTGCAAATTGCGTAAAATTTGAAGGGGAATGCCAAACAACTAGCCAGTTTTTATTTCTTGAGCACTCAGTAATTTTCCTCCTTCTTTTGACAGAAAAGGACAATAAAATATAAACAGGATTCCTTAAATAGACTTCAAAATAACTTTCTTTTCTTCTTATGAACTCCTTATTTACTGCGACCAAAAAACTGAGCAAGCGAATCCTCCAAAAAATTTTATTTTCAGTTTTTAAGGAGAAAAGTGAGAAAATTTTGTGAGTATATAAACACAATTATATTTCAGAATCCTCTGAGTGCTCCGCGATCTCAAAAACAAAAATTGGCTAAATATTTTCAAATTTATTAAAATTAAAATTTAAAAAATTATTATGACTCTTTGTCATTCTCACTTTAAATCTTAAGTTCCCACAGGCAAGAATCTCTTTGAATAAAAACTGATATCTTCTCAATAAACGGGCCTTTAAGTTAGTGTCTCCATCAAACTATTTGCATTTCGTCAAGTTTGGTTTAAATTTCCTTACAGAAGTGAGGTGCGCTAACTTAAGTAAAACTGACATTTGGTAAGATATGAATGCCAAAAATATTTTGATTGAGTTCCCCTTTTTTTGACATTAGCCCTTCCGGCAATAATAGTTCTACCTTAAATGTCAAAGCACATTAACATTTGACGCCATTTTCAAAAATTATCACTCGTTAACATTAGGTGTGTTTGTTCACTTGAAATTGTTTGCTAAATTTCATGTGCCTGTTTGGTAACGTGAAATTTTCACCAAGTTTTTCAAATTTGGAATTTTTCTCCTATGCTTTCTGACAGGAAATTGTGATTTTTTTTTGAAAATTTGCACGAAATTTTAAATATACACAAACACATCTATTGTGATATTACTTTTGCGTCACATCGTACTAGTGTTGATTGTAAGGAGGTAAATTCAATAAAAGTTGCAATATTCAAAATTTATTGTTGACTTACAAAAACTTGATGATTAATTTACCAATTGATAACTTATAGCTCTATGTCAAACTTTGATTCTGCATTAGGATCTTCATTCAATGAAAATTTAAAAAGGATTTTGAATTTCTTCATTGTTCGTGTTCGGTGTTCGGTTTTTCATTTAGATCTTCATTAGTCAGTGTACGGCCAACAACGAACCACGTATATAGATGATTAAATCGTAGGTCTAAAGGCAGCATTACAAACAATTAAAAAAAAAGTAAAAACACGTTATTCATATCATATGTCTTGGAGTAGGTAAAAGATAGAAAGAAAAGTTTTGTTTGAAAAAAGATCAAAATTGTATTATTCTTTAAAAGCTACTTTTAAATGAATATAAAATAAAATGCATGAAATATTTTTAATTAGGTTAATATTTTTAATCCTAACAATTAATTAGATTTATTATTTTTATTAGTGAAGACAACTAAAAAAAATTAAATGTCAGTATATCCATCGGTAATCAGTCAATACAAAGTGATTACTTTATTTCTTCTTAGAAACTTAGCAGATATGCATGCGGTCAGCAGAAGTTTAATTTATTTTTCCAGTAAAATTAAAAATATTTCAGCTGACTCATTAAACGCACCAACCATGTCATTTGTTATTTTAATAACTTC
The DNA here is from genome assembly GCA_946251815.1 of Dasysyrphus albostriatus. Taxonomy (NCBI): domain Eukaryota; kingdom Metazoa; phylum Arthropoda; class Insecta; order Diptera; family Syrphidae; genus Dasysyrphus; species Dasysyrphus albostriatus. The sequence goes on along the minus strand of OX276336.1, from coordinate 65,273,968 downwards.
TTGTCATATAGAACCTAAATTAAAATCGAAAGTTTTCCTATACAAAACATGAGCTCCAAATTTGGTTAATCAAGTTTTTTTTGTTGTTGTTGTCGTTCTTGTTATTGTTGTTTTGTTATTATTGTTTTATTTTCATTTTCCTTTTTATGCTAACCACTTACTATCTCTCGTATCATGGCTTAATTGAGCATTACCGCATATTTACGCACTTCTTTCGTTTTATTATACTTTCGATTTTATTTTGTATGATGTTCTCTTTCTATTTCAAAGTGGGCTATTTTATGATGGTATGTAGTATTGTAATAGAGTGTTATAATACTTAGTATAGTAGTTGTTGTTATCAACTTCCTGTTCCCGTTTTACTGCATTATAATGCACTCTAATGTAACAGTAAATTAAAATGAAATGTTGGAAATAAATCGAGTTGACATTGATTTGTATTAGAATTTTTTTTTTGTTGTTAAATCTATTGTATGTAATTTACCTATTATTAAACAAATAAAAAATAAATGACTTTATTAACGAAATAAAGATAAATAGGTAGGTACCTACGTTTGTCAGGCATTAATATTAAACATTATGGGATTAAGTAAATTGTGAATTGAGACTTAATCGAAATACCTTTTTTATCCCCCACTTTTCAACAAAATTTTCAATTCTGAAACCAAATGCAGAAGCATTAACCTTTGAAAAGAATGAATGAAGCTGCAACTTCTAGCAATTTTGTTTAACTTCTACTACACCATACATTTTTTGCTTCATTTACAGCTTCACATTTTGCCACTGTATACTATATTTGTATCTTTCTTACTTGACAGGTCTACATGCGAAACCCCACAACTACAGCTTCAACATTCTGTTTGGCCAGTTAGGTTTGCTTTTATCATGAAATTCTGTGCAAATTTTCACAATTTATTGTCAGAAACCATACAAGAAAAAACCAAGTTTGGGAAACTTTGTAAAAATTTCACGTTACTAAACAGGCATATTTTTTCTTGTGTCCAGAGCAAGAACCCCCATTCTTTCACCAATCGAAAATGCCATTAAAAAAGGAAGCAATTTTCTGAAGATTGGTTGACGTTTTCATTTATTTTCTTCCAAAACCTTGGGCACTATTTTCGCGATGAAACAAAGTAGCCAGAGATGTCTAACAAGAAGTTTTCAAACAATTAACTAAATATACCACATTTCAAGCTAACACTAATCTGAATTATAATAATATTTACCCTCAAACCTTCTTCAAATCCCGAAGATTTACCATACAAATGTATTTCGTTAGAAGTTAATCTTTTTAAATCTTCCTAGGACAAATACTTTTGCAAATCAACCAACCTATTCTTATATGGCGCTGAAGGATTCATTCCTGGCTAAATTCAGTCCTTAACATATATAACATTCTATCTCTTTTCACCTTCATAAGAAAAAAGCTGTTTTGAGATGGTTTAAATTGATTTTATTACTTTATTGTTTAGGTCGAAAAATATTAAAAATTCCTCATTTAATTTTTATTGATATTTTATGAACTTGCATGGATAAAACAAAGATATTTTATAATCTTTGCTTACAGGTAGGTACATATAGGTACAGGCTTTTCTTTTAATATAAGGATTTCGAATCTTTATAATTCACTGGATTCCTAAAATCTTTATTGTAAAAACGTAGGTATTTATGCATATTTTATAAATACTCGTAGTAAATGAAAGAGAATCAATTGAATGTTTTATTAATAGAAATTTTCCCAGGATTTTTCAAAAACCTATCAGCATTATCTACATTAATTTGCAATACAAAATATTCCCTAAACAACTACAAAAAAAAAACATCCCCTGCAGATTAACATAAAAAATACTTTTATAAGGAATTAATTAATTATCATTTTTTATGCAAAATTTTAACTTCATTAATAAAACGAAAACAAAATAATAAAAAAAACTTTGTATAATCTGGAAAGAAAGAAAAAAACACGCAAAATTAATTTTGTTTGCATCATAAACTTTTCTCCACATTTAAGAGGAAAATTTACCCAAACTAGAATCAACCTTTACGTACCTATTACCAACCTACCTATTTATATACCTAAGACGTACTTAATTAATGGTGATAGATTTAACATCCGTGTCGGTTTAATAGAATGGCTAGTAAGAAGAAATCAAAAACTCGTTTCAGGTAGTTTAGGTTTTTTTTTCTTTATTTGCAAGTCAAGCACTGAATTCATTTGAAAAGTTGTTCTGTTTACTTCAGCACATTAATTCATGATATAAATTTATTCTTTAGGTAGATAAATTAATAAAACTATGTAAGGTTTTTAAGAATGATACCTTTTTAAGAATGATTCTCTTCGTTCTTTATGTTCTTTGAACAAAATAAAAAAAATACCAGTAGGTAGGTTGGTATATCGCTCACCTATTAATGTGTATGCTTGGTTTCAAGGTTCAAGTTCTTAATCGTTTTAAATTAAGTAGTTTTTATTACTTACAAGCTGTTAAAGCTTTTTCTATCATATGCCAATTCTAGTCAACATACACAAAAAGCCGTGTCAATTGGATACAAATTTTGATTGCATTTGGTAATTAGATTAATTTTTCTGACATTTCCACGTGTGCATCATGTATATCTTATTACCTTATTGTTGTTAAAAATTAAATTTCGAATTTAATTTAACGCGATTTCAAACCATTATTATAAACATGTTCAAGGAAAATAGGTCTGATCTGAGCTAATGAATGCAATATTTTTTTCTTCAGTAATTTTTCGGGAAAAACTGCGAATTTTAGTTGAAAAATCCTGTTCACGGGACTGAGATTGCCGAGGTCTCTAAAATCTCATCATTTCTGAACACGCCTTTTAGGTTTGTTCGTTAACTTTGCAAAAATATCAGTTTCTACTAATTTTATTCAAAGGTTTAGTAATTTGAAGTTTTGAGCACTACCTACCCGAACAGACTAATTGGGATTAAATGTGGTGAAAAATGAATGAACCTTAAATACAATTAAACTCATTTTAGCATTAAGTAGTTTTCCATTGGTTTTTCTATTAACTCCTGAATAAGAACAGTTTTCTATTTAAATAAATGTTTGGATTTTGAATTGGATTTTCAGACAATTCTTTTTCCGTTCCCATTGAATACTTAAACAAACATGTCTGCCAAATTTATGCATCCACGAACGAATCTCACCATTTAACAAAATGGATTCTTCAAGCATTAATCATTTTTTGGCTAGTTCCATGTGTTCTATGTTTATTCTTTCTTGAAATTTAAAACAGAAAAAGACTTAGAAAAACTGGATTTTTTTTTTCTTCTTTTTTGCTTCAATTCTTTCATTTAAGTGAGATGTAAAATGTGAATACTGAAACGTCAAAAAATCCAGTTTTTCAGTTCAATGTGAACACCGTCTTTGGAACGGAAAAATTGAAAAAAAAGAGTGCAAAAGAATAACTCCCAACGTCCAAACATTCAAAAGAAAACTACATAAATGTTATGTTGGTTTCATAATAGAATAGGACTTTGATTATTACGTTCAAACGGTCATATAGGTATTTATATATGTACAAATCAATGAATTTAAATGTAAAAGAAATGAAAATAAGAGTCCATGGGCCAAAAGAAATCGGAAAGCGAAAATCACTCCAAATCGTCACTTCGAAAAGTCAAAAACAAAAATACCTAAATAGTGCTCGGATTGCATGCAGATTGCTCCTTATCTGTCCAAATGAAAATGATTTTGGTAGCTACTTACTAGTCATTGTCTTGTTGAATACATGCTAGATTAGATAATCTAGAAGATATTTACGTATTTAAAAACCATCACCGGAATTTCCAGAAAAATAATTGATAAGTAGTATCTTGATGGTTAGTTTCCTAAACCGAGAGATTTAAATATTTTGCACAGAATATACTCTACATTATCTTTGAAAGTTAAAGTATAGATTATTCAATTTTAAATTAAAAAATAATAACTTAGCAATCTGCATTGCTAGGTATATGTACATTATGACTCAGAATAATATCACACATATACCTACCTACCTACCTAACTTTTGATTAAATCTTCAGTTTTTATTTTAATTAAAACGAAACAAATATTCTTAATTAACGGTCTATTCAATATTACGCTTTTATAAATACATACTTTAAAATTTCATGTAAATATTTAAAATAAAAAAAAAGTAAAAAAAAAACAACAACAGTTCATCACACAAGTGCAAAGAAACAAAAGTTATCATCATCACGATGGCGAAGTCAGCTAATAAAAAGCAACAAAGCTACAATTGTATGTGAGGCAAACAACCGCTTATTAAACCGACATTTCAATGTATCAATATTTAAGATTAATTCAAATTATTTATGTACATATCTATAAAATACAAAAATAATAAATATTTTTTTTATTATTATTTGCTAGAACCCGGATTAAAAAAAAGCTGCCAATTGACGTAATGACCTCTAAAGGTTGCAACAACAAGATATGTACATAATATTTATGAATGTGTTGTGTGTATATATATTTTTATTATTATTATGTCTGTCTTTGCATTTTATTATCGCCTCGCCAGAGCGGTTTTCACATGCCTACATTACTATGTATACGATCATATTTTTCTTCTTTTTAAATTTTTTTTTATTCATCATTCGTTGGATGAAAGGAAGAGGAAGTTTTGAAATATCCAATTGTGCTGCAGGAAACACTCACCAAACAAACACTATGTGGTTGTGTGCCTGTTCTGTGGACTGGTAATGTTGGCGATGGCGGTGGTAATGCAGTGTTATGTGACGCCACTATATCTATACAGTGAGTCCCACAATGCAACTGGTAGTACCCCTTATAATAACTTACCATTCGTCTACACGCAACACTGATCGTGGAATGGTGAAAGTAAAATATATATTTTGTAAATTTCATACCTATAGATACACACAGGGGGTAGTGAAAAATAAAACCAATTTAAAAGTATTGCTTCAATATCTAAATTGTTCCTTGTTCAAAAATCAGAAATGTTTGGTCTTGAATGCAACACAAAACTTTACACTGAATGAAAAATGACAGATCTCAACACTTACAGTTATAGTTAACATTCGCCTTTATCAAAACTCCGCAATTTGATTGATTGGTAAAGATAATGCAGAATAACATTTCGTTACGTGTGAACGCTTTTGTCTTCGATTCGAATGGCCTTTTTGATTGTCAATAATCTGGAAGACCGATTCGAAACTTGTGAACGCTGGACGGTGTTCACATTGGACTGTTCACAGGGTTTTACTGACGTTTCACTCTCATATTATTTCATTGAAAGAGTTTGAACGAGATATGAATACTGAAACGTCAATAAAAATTAGGTTTTTCAGTCCGATGTGATCACCTTACTACTGATTTCGATTTTAAAATAAAATCCAGAAGCATTTTCTCTTGTTTTTCAGAACCAGATCTATCATTCTACCCCTATTCTGAAAGGGCATAAAATCAAATTCAGAAGCATTTATTCTTCTTTTTACAACAAGAAATGTCATTTTGACATTTGTTTCGAAAATGCAACAAAAAATTCTTAATTTCGAAAGAGTTTTCTATCTCTCTAATTTTTACAATTTTCTTAGATAAATTGCGTAAATAATTAAACTTTTCTTATTTCATAGGATCTCTCATTAAAAAAAACTCAATTTTGGTAAAATTACTAAAGTGTTTCATCACAGAAAATTAATAATAATTTAGTTAATTGATAGTTAGGTAATAGTTTTTATTTTACACTACTCGGTAACTTTATTTCAATATTTCTCCATTAAGACTGAGGCGATTGCTTGAACCATCACCATTTCAATAAGCCTAATGATGTACATCGCTCTATCTAGGCATATTTGACAATATTTTTCGTTATGCTTGCAAAGGCAAAGCAACGAAATATTTCTTTTTTAGCACAATTAAACCGTTCAATCAAAAATGTTAACAAAGGTTTTTTTATCTATTCGGCCCGTTTGTTGAAGCGAATCATAAAAATATTAAGTAATTTTGTAAAATAAAAAATACTTTCAGTGTACAATTTGTTTTGTGGTTAGATAATTAGTGTTTTTTTTTCTTGTTTGTGGGAGTACACCTATAGGTGTTTTAAATGATACAAGAAACAACAAAAAAGAAAGATATCTTTGTGGCAACAGGGGGTGCCATAAGCATTCCATTTTTATTATTACATAATCTTTAATTGATGGTATGTACATACATACAACCACAACAACAAAAAACTTGTTATAGTAATTCACCATGCTTTGAGCAACAAAAAAAACATATCATACCTACTCACCTTCTACCACCTCACCCCACAGATTTGGTGTCTTGAAACTTTCTCGTTATGTGTTGGATCATCATAACACGATCACCACATCATGACGATGACGAAGATTTGCAATGTCGCAGTTGTTTTTTTTTTGTTTTTTTTTTTTTCAATTTTAATCCTTCCCTGGGCTGGAGACGTGTTTTTTGTTTTTAATAGTTTGGCATATTATACTGGTCATAAAAATAAGGCCATATTTATTCCTTTTCGATTAAAATAACTTTAAATGTACATTTATACATATGTAACCTGTTACCTGAACAGGTTTCAAATCCGCCTAGGTAATATATATATTTTAGCATTAAAAACCACCAAAGCAACCTGTCTGCGCAGATCGTTTTGTAATTTTTTTTTTTGTTGTTCTCTTTGATAATTTTATTCTATATTACTTAGGAGCAAAGTGGGCAAAATTGTGCTTTTAAGAACAAAATCAATCTATACAGAGTTCACTTTGCTTACACCAAAAATATGTAGCTAGCCTTTTCACCAATATAATTGGCCATTTTCGAAAACATTTCATTTCAATTTGATCGTTAAGTGATCGTCATTTTTTGACGCAAATACGCTATCGTCAAATATGAAATATGCAATCGTTATTCCTGCACAAAATTGGTTTGATCAACGTCAGTCAATTTACTTGCGAAATCATTTGAAGGTTACGAACACGCCCTCAGGGTTTTCAATATTTTGTTCGTCAACTCAATTTTTTACTGCACAGCTCTGTACCACATGATGTTTTTGAACATATAGCTTTTGCAAGCTTCAACACGATGCTAGAGCAGTAAAATTTATATTTGCGTTTTCAAACAGAAGACTTTTGCAGTTTGCGCTTAAGAACATTTTGCAAATGACACTATGATTTTCGAAAATGACCATTATTCTGAAGGATTTTTGTCTAGGTATCTGAATTTCAACCAATTCTCGTAGAATAATAAAATTCACAGAATTGTATTGCTTTTATTTTTATAAGAGTCAATAAACATCGGTACGATTACATCTAACTGATGAACGAACTGCGTCGTACCTGAACGAAATGCATTTTGAAGAGAATATCACTTGAACTTTAAAGCTTCTCAAAACCAACGCAAAACATTAGCCAACGGTAGTTTTTTGTTGTGGTTAAGCGTTGTGTATTTGTCATATTTTGTACTATTGTGAATAATTTGCTGCAATTTTGTGTTGGCTTGAGAGAGCCTTAAATTAAAGCTATTCAGTAGATCCACCCAAAAACAGAAGTACATAAATTTCGTTTTTATTTTGTTCATCTTCGTGGTTCACATTGTTTTGTTATTGGTTTCTAAATAATTGGCAACACTTTTTTGTGTGACAGTTAATTTGATAGGTGATCGATGATTTGTTCTAAGTTTATTTCGTGCCAGTAAAGGCCTGGTCAAACAGAGAGCGATCCGGCGTTTTCTTTTTTGAAAATTTACAAAACAAATTTATTCCTTTTTCCCAGTGAAGTATTGATCGTTTCAGCGGATCATCTGTTTGCCCAGGACTAAATGGCTAAGTTATTGAAATTAAAACAAAACTGTTTTTCACAGGCTCTGGTTGAATGGAGCTTATCAACCAATATTCGCTGATAAGCAATTTTGATAATTAAAAACTCAAACTTATACTACGTATCCACCAAAAGAGATTTCAAGAAGAATAAGATTTACATACCTCAAAGTTTCTTCAAATCTCAAAAATTTACCTTACAAATTTATTTCGGAAATCTTGAAGATTATAAATTAATCTTGTTAAATCTTCCCAAGACAAATACTTCACAAATCAAACTAACCTATTCTTATATGGCGCTGAAGGATTCATTGATGGTTGAATTCAGTTCTTCATTGTTTGACACAAATGAATGAGTGAAACACCATTTGCATTTTGAAAGGTGCTGTCAAAGTTAATCTTTTTGTGTAACACCAGATAAAGTAATAAATAAATTAATTTGGTGGCTTAACAGCTTGTGAAAAACCATGGCCTAGTGACTTACAACTCTCAGCCATTCCTTTGTGTGGTGTGTGTTGTTGGGAGAAAAGGAGGAGATCTACAATTTTTTGCAAAGTCCGAACGACTAGATGAGAAGCACTTTTTAATAACAAAAATTCGTTTGGAAGATTTTTCAGTTCCTTGCAAGAGTACCTTGAAAAAAACATTTATTTTTAGGTGGTAGTGGTTGGAAATCGAATTTAATCTGAACTGAGATTAATCTTTGATGGAAACATAACGTTACCTCTCTAGTTTATATAACCCCACCTTCTCCTATAAACACGCACTTCATACTATCACGTCGATCGATTTATAGATTTATAATGGGCAAATAGATTATGTAAACATTTTGTATGTATTTAATTAAGTCAGATATACTAATTTATAATTCATGAACTTCTTCAAAATAGACTCATTTAAATAATAAATTTTAAGGTCTAGGCCAGGTCGATTTATTAAAAATGTTTGGTAACCGCATAAAATCAAAGTGCTAGTCGAACTTGCCCACGTTTATTTTTTTTTTTTTTTTTTTCATTTTTTTGTTCATATAAATTAAATTAAAGAAGTATCAATGGCCATACCGCTACCATCCGTAGCCCTATCTATCTCCATTCAGAGTCAATAAGTCACACACTGCTTTTCGGTTCGAATTACCATGGCCAACACATGGTAAATAATATCAATCAGTTTTATGAAGGTTTTTTTTTATGCGTCTTTCTTTTTTGCATAGATAGAATGCATCACTGAAACGCACTGCCGTTTCTGGCAACCATATGGCTAACACGTGTGCTGAAAATCGTTGCTGCCATAATGGGATTTTGTTTATTTTACAATATGGACGGTCCACTTGGAAATCACAAACTGTGTTTAGTTTTGTTCTCAGATTTTGATTGTATTTTGTTGTTGTTATTTTTATTTCGATAAAAACGGTTGAGTTTTGAATTTTATTTTTATCTTGAATGAATTATTGAAAAATAAATAAAAATTGTCGACACAATGTGTTGGAAAATTGATAAGAAATTTAATAAAACTACACTGTAAATGTATTTAAGTCTTAGTCGGAAAATATAAAAATACCTCCAAGATTATAACAAAATATGAGTTAAAAATGATAAGTGTTATCGGCAAACAAAGAACATTAACTTGGCAGATAAAATTTTCTGTTAATCAAAACTTTCTTTGTATATTATGCATGCAGTGATGTTGATGTGGTGTATTTCTTTTTTAACTTTATGATTGTTATTAAAACAGTCTTTTGTGTGATACTGATAAAAATAATCTTGAATAGGTATAAAATCACTCATGATAAATTAACAGAGACTAGGTTAGGTCTGTGCTGTGTAATAAAACAACAAAAAAAAAAAACAACAAATATGTTTTTATTACACTTTTCCGGATGGGAGAAGTAAAGAATAAATTATTTTCTTTCGTTTTAACTTTGCCTTCAAAACTAGCGGAAACTTATTTCAACTCTGTTATGTTAGCTCAATGAAACTTATTTATATTTTATTTGATCTCGATGTTCGATGTTGTACTGTACAATATTTTTGTCTGTCAAGGTTATATTGGACTACGTGTGGTATAATTAAATTTGTATTATACCTACCGTATAAAATAATATACACCGTCAAGGGTCGTAAACAAAAATGTTGGATAGTTCACAAATGATTGGTATAAATAGAAGAACTATATGGTAGGTTATTGCATAGCAATAAGTTTGTTTCGACTTTGTATAAGGAGTCGGTACCTGTTAAGAACTTGCGAAAAACTTGATGGGGTGTTTGTTGCTTCAATAAAACAATTTATTCTGGCCTTGACAAAGCGACTATGTATGTAAAGGGTGTTTTGTTTAGAGGTATAGAACACCCAACTAACATTTTACTTTGTTTAAGTTTCAATACAAGTTATTTTCTGGCTTGTATAGTAACTAAAACAGGCCTTACACAAATCATTTTGGCTGACATTAAACAAGCTATTTGATTTCCTTAAAACTTCTCATCACAAGTGCTATACAATTCAATAGCTTCCCATCAACAGTGTAATAAGGCCTTAAAGAGACAAAATATTGCTCAACTAAACAAGTTATTATATGATAGCAAATGGCTTGTATAATAAGACCTTTTAAAGGCCATATAACACTTTGCAATAAGGTCTTAAAAGAGCCACTTAATGCAGTATGTATAAAAAAATGTCTTGCTTTTAATTTAAATTTTTATTTATTTTATTTTGTTTATTTATTTTCTCCCGTATGAGGGCCCTTGGCCTGCGTTTTTCTTTGTTCTGAAATGTAAAGAATTTTATTTTATTTGAAAAAATGTTACAACATACATGACTTTTCCGAGGTTTGAACTCACGTCCTTCCCATCACCGATCAAGCGCTCTACGCACTAGGCCATTCCCAATTTAAAAGACTCGTATACAAATTTTAATGCATTGATACACTTAACGTATACTTCATAGCCTGTACAATTTCTCTAGCAATATAAATGAGTAGTAAAGGCCATGTGTTGGATTTATAAAAAAAACATAACTCGAGATTTTAATCAAAATTTATATTACATTTAATGAAAAGTTTACTTTTTTTAATGTTGGAACCTTTTTTTATTTTTAAGTGTGAGTCAATTGATTCTTTCAACAACCTTTTACATTTTTTTCCATACATGCTTATGCCAAGATCTTTAGAAATAAATAAATGAATGATTTTAAAAGATCACAAGTATTACTTCCATTTCTATTGAACCAAAATTTTGATATTAAATTTTCTGGTCGTTAGAAGGAAAAATATAAAACCTTACAATCATTCATTTCGTAATTAAATTTTGGTTAAACGATTATGTATTTATATAAAGCTAGCTTCAAAAACAACTTGAATTATAACAGCAAGTACGTGCGACCCATTTCTGTTTTACATTTAACATCTTTCACAAACAAAAGAAATAACTCACGAAAGAAGGCAATAATTTCAAAAAGTTTGCTATCAACATTTTATAAAACTTTATATTTCCTTAGGCAGGGCAATATCTGTCAATCTTAAATGAAATAGCTCACGAAAGAAGGCAATCATTTGTATAAATTTGCTTCCCACATTTTACAAAAACTATCTGTCAGAAGCAAAATGAAATAGCTCACCAAAAAAGGCAATCATTTCTAAGAGTTAGCTATACTAACATTTTATAAAAATTATATATTTCCTTACAGAGGGCAACATCTGTCATAAGCAATACAAAATAGTTCAATAAAAAAGACAATTATTTCAATACTTTTGTTTTAAACATTTTATTTTATCTTCCCAAACAAATTACAAAATTCATGTTGATCGGCATAAAAAAGATATAAGAGATTAAATGCAGAATTCGAAACATCCATTTCGGAACGATTTTTGGGTGTGGAGATACTTGCAAAAAATCAATATTAGTTGGATTATGTGTATGTCATTCGACTGTAGATTTGATGCAAAAGAAAAAAACAAACAAATATTCAAAAGTGCATTCATTTTTTTCGCGTAGTTCTATAAGATTAAAAACAAATGTATTTACGAGCGAATTTGTAAAAAAATAAGCAAAACATAGTTATTCATTCATTAATATTAAAAAACAACAATACAAATTCAACCAAGAAACACATCAGTCGGTGAACACACATCGGCGAGCGCCCAGTTTATATCGTTAATCGAGTTTCAATTGGGCACTTGAAATTCACATTGATATTTTGATTATTTTTGTTTTTCACTACTTTTTAATAATTAATTTTTTTTAATAACATATTTGTTTTTAATTATTGAAATAAATAACGTACACTTTCAAATATTTGTTTAACCCGCTGCAGAAAACTTTGAAAATCTATCAGCTGTGTGTTACAAGCTTTTTTTAAGCAAGCCGTATACAAAATGTTTTTATTTACTTTCAGTAAAACAACTTGGACAGGCCTTAAACAGGCCTTTTCATACTAAGGCATACAAGTATTGTATACACCTTGCCGATTTGAATTTTAAAGTCACTAAACAGGCTATTTTCAAAAATTTATATTTGAAAACAGTTGGTTCGTATAATAAAGCCTTATTTAAGTTTTATTCGAGCTATAGCTAACCATATTTGAAAAATTGGACCTTATACAAGTTAAATTGTTAGTTGGGCATTGAAATGGAATCTTCTGGCATTATAATTTAAATATGATTTCTGGCATATCACTGCTATGACTAGCTTGGACGTAGACTAATCTGGAGGTTCAATTTTCGATGACTTTTTCCAATATTTGTGGCCGTATATCGGCAATATTATTATTGTTCTTTAACTGGCGACTTCACATATATCCACAAAAAATAGTCAAGTGGCGTTAAATCGCACGATTTTAGAGGCCAATTCACGGTTCCGTAATTTGAAACTATGCGATTAACAAACGTTTCCTTCAATAAATCCATTGTGGCACGAGTCTTGTTGAAACCACAGCTCCTGCACATCATGGTTGTACAATTGATGAATGAGAATGTCAGTAATCATGGCTCTAAGGTGGCCACCATTCACTGTACCCTTTCTGACCAGCATCGTTTTTAAAGAAGTACGGACCAATCATTCCACCAACCCATAAAGCACAACCAACAGTCAGTTTTTGTTGATGTAACGGTGTCTCAACATATTCATGTTGAAATACCAAACCAAACTTAAAATAAATCACTTGACAGCTGACAAAATGACCGACAGTTGAAATAGTGTTGCCAACTAATGGTTCTATTCCTCTGAAAAAAACACTCTTTATGTTGGTTTTTCTAAGCCTAGTGCCATGACAAACCAAAATCATAAACTAAAAATTTCATTCTGACAGTTGGCTGTTCAACACTGAAAAGAACAAAAATTTTGGCTCAGTAGCTATTTAAATTATTTCGAGAAAAGCCAACCAGTTTAACCAATATTTGAATACTAAAATACAAAAAAAAAAACATTCCCATACTTGTGAAAATTACAACAACAAAAAAAAAACCTGACTCATAAAGCAACATGAAATGTATTTATTTATATTCTTAACACATTACCTATATTTACATATTATACCTCTGTATAGTCAAAAAACATTAAGGGAAGGAAATTAGCAGTGACTGCAAATTGTGCTAAATGATTTAACATGGAAATGAATAATCTATTTTACGTGTGGCGTCTTAAAATCCGGGATATGATTATAAGTAGAAAGAACTATGAATCATCACAGAGCCAGACACAAAATACCTCCACCTATAGTAAAGCTTAGTAAGTAGGTACATATTATATTTGTACATAATATTGTGATTTATTGCACAAGATCATTAACATAGTAGAATAAAGTTGTTGAGTTCCTTTGTCCATGTTCTTTAATAATATTTCTTGGAAAATTGTTTTAAATTTCATTTGTCCTCCAGTTCACAAAATTGATATTCTTACAGTTGATAAAATAGGTTTTTTCAGATAATCATTGAAGTCTCAGAAGCAGATCTCACCGAGATTTTATTATCAAAAATACAACTCTCAACTTTGATCTCAAAAAGTTGAGATCAGAATGTTGTGGATCCTGATTGGCGTTCTTATTAATTTATGTTTTATCTCACCAAATAAATTAAATGCTAGAAAAATGTTGGTAGCTTTAATGTTTCTTATTATTTCTTTTTGCTCATATTAACTGTCCGAATGACAGCAAAGTAGATATGGTTAGGGATATTTTTGTGATATGAAATGTTAGCAGTTGTCATGATCTTCAATGTCTAAGTACTTTAGACATCTCGGTATTTATAAATGCATTCCAACAATTGTCCAAATATGACCTCATTTAATCAGTGACATACCTGGATTCATTTCATTCATATTTGAATGAATTTAGTAAGCTTTTGGGCACGTTCAATTGCTTTTCATTTCTTTCCAAAAAAAAATAAAATTAGAGAACTAGAAATATTTGCATTACCATGTTCATTGAATTAAAAATTCGGGCAGCAAATTTCGGTGACTAAGTTAGCTAAACTGTGCATAGTGTTTATAAATAACATTTTGGAGTTATACAGGTGTCTTAAGTTAGATATTAGCCGTGTTTTGTTAAATACTATACCCAGCCAGACAAAACGAGTTGGAACAAAAAATTTAAATTTCATTTAATTTGACAGTAGTACCTCGTGGCATGATGGTTAGTGCGTTGGACTGTCATGCCGAAGGTCTGGGTTTGATTCCCAGCCTCAGCCACCTGTACAAAAAAAACGAGGTACTGACAAATCCTCTAAGAGTATACTTGTCATGAATAAATGCTTCTCATCTAGCCGTTTGGACTCGGCAAAAAAATGTGTAGGTCCCCTCCATTCCGGCCAATAACACGCACACATGAATGATTGAGAGTTGAAAGTCACTAGGCCTTGGTTCTCCACGAGCTGTTGCGCTACCAAATTTATTTAGGTATTTATTTTAATGTGATAAGTTTCACAAACTCACAAGTTTGTTAAGCGAAACAAGCTAGAGGCAATAGCTTCATTGTTTGAACTGCCTTCTAACTTCTATGTGTCTTTATGTAAGCACATATTTCTTTGTACAATGTCTAGCTATCTATAATTAAAAAAAAAAACTAATAGCTATACCTACATAACTTCTCAGTTTTCGCAAATCCATTAATTTTCAGAGAAAAGCTTGATAAAAAAACATCATTAACAATCAGAACCTGTGTGTGTACCTAACCGTTGAAAACCTTTTTGAAAGAACTATACGTTGAACAATTTTGATATTTTTTATCAAATTTTTAAAATTCTTTTTCGTTCTTTTTTTTATGAAAACAAAAATATTTGTTGGAAAAAAAAAAGAAAAGACAAAACAAATAAAAAAAAAGGCACAAGGAAAAGCATTCAGCAAATAAATTGAAGATCCAGCTAAATTAATGCGACACACTCTTAGAATTTTGTATTGCTTGATACCTTCTGAAGATGGTTTAAAAAAAAAATATCAATCCAAATAAATAAAAACTGGTTTTTGGAAAAAAAATGTATTATTTTATATCACCTTTTTTTGGTTAAATCTGGTTTTGATGGTTGGGTTGTTGTTTATTTTCTTATTTCATTTTTATACTCTTACCTGTTCTCCTTCTTGTTTTTTTTTTATGTTAAATATTTTCGAAGATAAAACTCCCTCTTCTTAAGTAACCGACGAAGACATGACATCTACAGGTAGTCTTCTTCCATTTTTATGTATACAGTATAAATTAGTGTGTGCATGTGTATAGGATTTTAATTTGAGTTTTTCTTGTTGTTCTTTCGAGAATATTTCGAGAAGGTCCTGTTGCGACTTTTTTGGGGTACCCTTACGCATCGTCATCTTTTGGTCGGTTGAAATTTGTTTTTTTTTCACTTCTTCTAATCCCTTTCCATTTATTACTTTTATACATAGGTACACTTTTGAGAAAGGTTTCTTGTTTTTGTTCTTTTTTTTCTTTTGATTCGAAAAGATAAATATCTCATTTCAGAGACAGAACTACCTGTTCAACCTTTTAGTCTACCTGAGATCAGAAATAGGTATATTTATTTTGTAGTTACGATTATTTTGTAGGACCTGTTTGTTGTTTTTATTTCGTGCAGTTCATACTGATATCTGAAAATAAAAAAAACAAAACAACAAAAAAAAAAACAGATGTCCCAAGGGAAATAGAAGGAACTTTTATTACGACATCCGGCAAAAAAACAAATTTATCTATCCAATACAATACACGGAATATAATTCATGAAGCATCAGCACAGTAGACTCTGTCTAGATTCAATAGATATAAAACCGAGCTGTTTATAGGGTTGCTTAAAATAAAGTACGTGCATCAATTATTTATTTCGTTGAAAAACTTTAATTTCAAATCTACCCAAAATGACCTAAGTAATTACGAAAAATGAGTTACCTTTTATAGCCTACAAATATTTTTTTAATTCTTTTTATATATATTTGAGGGAATGTAAAAGAAATTATACAAGAATCTTCTCAAAAACAATCAACATGGGCCTAGTGTTCTATAGTACGGGATCTTCCAGTTTATGAAGTTCAACCCGACTTAGCTGCGGAAAAATTGTTTTTAGTCAAGTTACATTCGAATTTGGTCCCAACTAAGCTGACTCAATAAATTAAGTTTCTTAAATCCGGACTTATTTAACAGATATTTCTGACAGATACGTGTCAAAAATCTATTAAAAGCTGTTTGTTAACGTGAAATTTCTGGCAAATTTTAAAAAATTGTCACAAATTCCTGTTTGTTAACTCAAAAAGTTGCATCGAGAGAGCGTAATGAGAGAGCAAATTTTTCTACAAGAGTTCTATGTATTTGAATTTTTACTTTTATTTTCATTATTATTATTTTTTTAAAAAGAAGAACAAAAGAAATTAAAAATAGCGTATTATAATTAATTATGCTGTCACGATTGTTATCAAAGCAAGCCAATAGTAGTAGATTACATTTTCATGTAGATTACATTTTCATGAATGATAATTTTCTTTTCCGAAAAATAAAAAAGCAGTAGACTCGATTTTGTTTTTGGAAAAAAGTGCATAAGATTTATTGAAGTCATGGCAAGGTGGCAACGCCGTTTATAAACAAAAATGACGTTTCTTACAAAAAGTGGTGCAGTTCAAATTTCCCCAAATCTGATCGAATTTTCCCCTCTTTTCAAAATTTGACAGGTTTAACACATTTTTTTTTTGGAAGAAGATACCAAACAAACCTAAAGTCGAAGTGTGACACAAAGCAAAAGTGTTATACTTCGGTTTTGACAGTTCAATGTTAAAGTTAATCCTCCATCTGAAAAACTCTTCATCAGATTAATAAGACTTAGTTTTTTGAAAGACAAACAATTTTAACCAACCGATATCGTCAAATCAAAGATAGTTAAAGCATGTTATTGGCTGCTATCACATACTTAAGCCTTTTATCATAATTGTTCATTGGGTAATTTACCGAAATCAGTGAGTTCAAGTTTCTACAACTAGCTTACACAGGACTAACTAACTCTGATTTAATTCAGCACTGAAAACCCGGCCCTTAAGACGATTAATTTTAACTATTTTTTGTAACATGGAATTGGATCTAGATAAAACTGAGATTTTAAGTGTTGAAGATTAATCCGAAGAATAAAAAAAATACAGTTAGGTAATGTTTTTTTACATTTATTTATTTTATTTTACTCTCGTCTTTTTAATTTATCTTCCCTAGCAAATTACTCACAATTTGACGTTTCAAAAATCTATCTAAAATTAAAACTACATAAAGACCTATTGGTAGGTAACTTAAAGTGAGATAAGTATTTCCTAATTTAATATTGAATCCCAGTCAATATACAAACTTACACCCCCTCAAAAGCCAACTCCAAGTTTACAGCAAGTGAGAAACGACAAATTGCTTCTAGACTTGTTAGACAAAAAAATACCATACAAAATATTTTTCGTATACCTATCTATAGCAAAATGTAACCACTACAACAAGATATATATCTATAACAAATTTGCAGTTGTTTGCAATGCGAATCTTTTACGTTGTCGTGTCGTGGGCTTTGAATCTTATATAGAGGTCTGAGGCTTTGAGACTATAATTTTACTGGTTGGTTTACTGTTTCGCTGCTTAAGCAATGAATAGATATAAAGCTCTGAATTGGGATTTCGGGACGTAAGGCAATATCTACGTATTGTATATGTATGTACCTAGGAATTATACATACATTGGCGTGGGAAGTAAAATACAGGTTTTTCAACCGTATAGTTACGACGGGTTTTGTATTGGTTTTTCCTTTTACTTTCCTACGGTCTTCTCGTTTTAAGCTGGTTTTAGTTTGTTGTTGTCGTCACACATTCAGAAGATACCTAAACCACAGAGCAACTTGAGTTATGTTATATCGGCGCGCTTCATAACACACGAGCTGTGCAATTTTTTTTTTGTTGTTTTCATTTTTCTTATATAAATGCAATTTTGCAAGCCTAGTTTTTTTTACAATGTGAAAATTGCATTGACACAGTGGTGGAATAATAAAATGTCAGGCCTTAGGTAATTTCATAATTTCGGGTACATTGATGCGAACTTTTATCAAAGTTTAGCTATTTCGTTTTTGCACCTGTGCCTTTAGCTATTTTATCTTGAATATGTGGTGCTTACACCTGTATATGGCGGAATTTTTTTTATATAAAAATTCCATTCCATGCTGATAATTCTATCATGCTGTCAGCAGGCATAAAGCTCGTGTTCTTTTTATATTCAATCGGTTAATCCGGATAAACCATTCTGCTGTTTTTTGAAGACACCAAAAGTGACACTTTTTGACAACAACAAAGCAAACCTACCTTTTCTGATATTTGTAAATGCCAAATTGTCATTTGAAATTGATCGATTTCCAGCTCCTGTCACCTTAAAAGCTTTTCTCCCAGCGGAATTGCATGTTTTTTTCCAATTCTCCGCATGTCAAACACAACTATAAAAGCTTAGCTCATATTTCTTCGCATTCTAACATTTGTTTAAATATATGACCTCGTTTAATGAATGTCATATCTGTTCTTGAATGAATTATAGAATTTGAGTAAACTTTTGGGTATGTTCAGTAAACATATAAATTATACATTCAAGGATTAAAAACTAAAAAAAAACTTAGCTAACTTAACGTCCTTATAAATACAAATTGCAGTGGCTAAGGAAGAAAACGACGAAGAATGTTTTATAAGTAGAAAAAAGTATGGCATTGTTTAAGCTGTTGTTAGGCAAATCTGTTGGATTATATTTTATTGAAATTTCTTAAGATAAACTTCAATTTGACCTAGCAACAGATTAAACAATGTTTATGAACATGTCCAATTAAGTTCCGTTACCTGATACGAGACTTAAGCATTTTTCTCTACATTTATAGCAAATGAAGTATTTTTAAACTTTGTATTACTTCAGAAAGTCATTTAATTCTAAAAAATTATACCTCAATGCCTAAATAGTTTAGCCATCTCGGTATTTATAGCCGCATTCCAACAGTTGTCCAAATTGCCTTCCTTTAATCAGTGACATATACCAGTTTTCGTTCATTTTTGAATGAATAAGAAAACTTAAAATATTTGCCTTCCTTTGTATATTGAACAAGTCTACTTTAAAAAAAGATTTGGACAAAAAATTTCAGTGACTAAGTTCAAAACGTTTATAAATAACATCTTGGAGTTGGACCCGTATCTAAAGTTAAAAATTGCTTGGAATGGGTTTATAAATACCACTGTTTGTTGCCAAAGAATTTTCTAAGCCTGTACAACGAAACTGGTTGTCTAAATCGTGACTTAAGTGACATTTTTTTTTTGATTAAATGAAACATATTTCCAAGTTTTTAGACCTACTTAGCCACTATATAACTAGTCAACCGTCTAACCGTGTGAGAAAGTCAAAACGTAAAAGAAATATGTTTGGCAACTTTGATGCACTCCTTTTGCCATCCAATACTTTAAAGTTTATATTTTTTTCACCTCTCAATTTATTTTTGCAAGTGTTTTTAATACTTGAAAAAAATACTTTTCTTGAAATGCCAACATTTGACATTGTGTGTGTAAATCAGAGAGAGTGATTTTCTTTGAAAACCAATGGAAAACGACTGGATTATGGAATTCACTTTATTTTGCTCCCGGTGAGTTGGAGACATTTTGTTTACGAATTTCATAGAGGGCCACATTGAACAAAGACCGCCCTAATGTGCAGTCATAGCTTACAGCCTTTTGATATTCCACTTAAATAACTGCAACATTATTTTGAGTTTGGGTGAAAAGATTTCATACAATTGACTTCCTTTCTCGCCGTCTCGCATTCAACAATACTACGCAGAAGAAAACATTAAACAAAAAACAAAAACAAAAAAACTTAATATACATTCGACTTCCGCTCTAGATAAACCATGGTATTTCATTGATTATTCGAATGATTTTAAAACGTTTTTGTTTTACCTAAATTTTGTTTGTTTTTTATTTGTTATTATCAACAGACTTAAACTTAAAACAAAAAAAATCATGTTTGCATGCATTTATACAAACAACAACAACAACAACAACAACAACATTGTTAGGTATAGGTAAACAACTCAATACATCTCCTTATCACTCCCATAGTGTGATGAAATTCGAATATTTTACATTTGAAATAAGTAGAGGTATGTAAAAATATAAAAATAAAACAAAGCTCATTATACACGCTGAGGTGTAGAGTGCAATCACTGACACTCACGTTGACAGAAAATGTGCGGTTTTTGCATATTTAGGGTGTAAACGGCTCAAACTTTAATAATTCTGGTTATTGCATTTGTTTTTTTTTTTTCTATAAATATGTAATTTATACTTTGAGTGTGATATCAATGAGAGAAAATTATATGTACCTATTGGTTATACAATTCGCAAGCGATGACTGTGAAATGTTTGTTGAATTAAATTGGAAATGAGTATTTATTTATGACTAAAAGTTATTTGGCAATTCTTTACAAACGTCGTAAAATGAGGCCAGTCTAATGGTATTCCTGCCTATATTCATTCAATAAAAGGAAGTACATACTTGCATATGTGTATATTTGTATAATCATCACAAGCAGAGTTGTAAACAAAAAGTGGAAACACTTTTGAATATGACGTTAGGAGCAATCTGAGCACATATGTATAAATATAACAGTTTTTTGTTAGATTGGTCTTGGAAAACTCTTGGACACTTATAGTCGTATTTATTAGATTTTCTAAGAACACGCCTAGGCAGTTGCCCAGTTAGTCAATGCGTAAATAGTTTAGTCATCTAGGTATTTATAAACGCATTCCAACAGTTGTCGAAATACGACCTCATTTATTCAGTGACATACCTGTTTTCGTTCATTTTCAATGAATTAATGAATTTGAGTAGGGATTTGGGTTCGTTCAATTAGCTTTTCATCCATTTCAAAACTGGAAAATTAGAAAACTAGAAATATTTGCCTTTCTTGTTTGTTGAATGAGTCTATTTTAAAAAATAATTTGGACATCAAATTTCAGTGGCTAAATTAGCCACGAGGTGCAAAATGTTTATAAATAACATTTTGAGTTAGACAAGTGTCTAAAGTTAGATTTTGCTTTGAAATGGTTTATAAATACTACTGTTATGGTTTAATAGTTTAGTCAACTCGTATTAATATTCACATTCCAGCAGTTGCTGCCTAAATACATATATCCTCATTTATTAAGTGACATACCTGTGTATTAATGCGTTCTCAAATGAATTTAAGTGAACTTTTGGATGTGTTCTATAAACTTTTTATTCATTTTAAAGCAACTAGTCAATCAGAAACTAAAAATTGGCTACATCTTGTCCATTGAACGTAAAACTACTGAAGAAAAGATTTCAATAACCAATTTAAGTTGAAACTAAGAGTATACTCGACGATATTCATACAAAAAAGTATGAATACTTCATTAAATTTTATTTTCGTTCTGTTTAAACTCTATTTAGATGTACATTTATAGGTATATCACGTTTTCCAGTTTATGAATGAAAATCTGACACAACACACTCCTGCACAAATAAGCAAAAGACTCAGGTAATACGTAGGTACATACATATATATATGTATTAAGATATGACAATAATAATTATGCTGAGATAGAGGTATATAAATAATTGTAATAGAACCTGTGTCACATAGATCATTGTTATCTTTTGTCATGGCGACAGCCTGTCGCTATACTGATCATCTCAACAAAAGATACCAATCCTACACTTACACTACCCTATACTCATTGTGACATTTCAAGACGTTTTAAATGACGCGACAAGAATATTACTTAATTGCCAGTCAGCAGAGACGAGCTGCAGTTTATAGGTATATATATTTTGTTATATGAGATTATTTTATTAATACCTACTCCCTTACAAATACAGTTATAATTGTATATACGTTACGTGTGAACCTTTACTCATGAAACTGGAATGGTTGGAAAAAAGAATTGTTATTATATTATTCGACACTTATTAGGTAGGTAGGTTGATGCTAGGTTGTCAAATTTGTTTTTTTTTTAATGATTTCATATTAGTTATTGATTATCTTCATTAAATATTTACAAAAATATATTCATATTTCATATGCATAAACAAACAACCTTGGCAAAGGAAAAAAATTTGAATAAAATTTATTCTCGTCAAATCAAAAGTTTAGAATTTAGCTGCTTTTTTTCTGATGACCAGTTATAAGTATATTAGCTGTTTTTATCCACAACTAAAGGAATTTATTAGATTTTCTTAAAACGTGGATGGTATAGTCCAGCTAGCCATTTCCTCAAATAGTTAAGCTATCTATCTAAGCGCATCCCAGCAGTTGTCTTAATATGATCTCATTTATACAGTGACATACCTGTATTCATTCATTCTCAAATGAATTAGTGAAATTGAGTAAACTTTTGAGTACGTTCCATTAGCTAGCCAAACACTTATGGTTTTTTTAAGCTCATAGCCTTCAGTACTTTGAAAATATGTTTCTTTTCTTGTTCTGAGTATTTTCTAAGTTTGTTCAGAGTTCGCTCTATATGAACCCAGAACAAAATAACTGAGCAGGCAGAGTTAAATTCTGAACACAATCTTTTGAATTGTGAAATCTCAGGGTGGTGACAGGGACCACTTAGTGTTCAGATTTGCTTCAAAAATAATTCAGAGGGCTCAGAACGCACCTAGTTCAGAGAAAATGTTCAAAACATGCTCGATTTGCTTGGGCTCTGTTCGGGGATCTTTTCTGAGCTAAAAGAAAAACAATTAATAAGTGTTTTCTGGTGATAGTTCGTTTCAAAAACTGTGAATAGATATGCAAGTTATAAAGTGCCACCCCCTTCTATCTAGGGAGGTGGGGCTAGGAGGCGAGGATTTTAATTAATCCAAAATCCAAACAAATTGACATTTTATTTGTCTCCCCGAAAAAAGTACTAAGGTTACTTTGCGGTGTCATTTAGAATGAAATACTTAAGGTAGAACTTATAGTTCAGGGGCACTGAAGCTAATGTCAAAAACCATCGAAAAGTAGTTTCCGTATCGTCAAAAGGGAAAGACAACCATAGTGTACTTATCATCTATCTATTTGTGGCCTTCCTATTAAACCAAATGTCAGTCTTACTAAATTTAAGTGCGCTCCAGAGCGTCTTCCGAATTCAATTGAACGATGATCAAAAATCCTTCTTTTATTTACTTTCAAAATATTCCTGTCTTGGCTTTTTTTTCCTATGATTTCTGACAGCAAATTGTGAAAATTTTTAGAGAAATTTCACGTTAAATAGCACATTTTATATGAAAAAATAGATTAAGGAAAATCAAAGACTAATAGACGCTTGACATAAGAACATACACCTTGGTGTTTATTTATTGCCGCAAGAATCTAGAACATTCAAGACACTCAACTCTTGTGTTTTACAACTCATATGCTTATAGTACCTACTTGATTTCAACAAGAAATCTACTTACTCACAGAGACAAATATATAATAATTTTTATAGATAGCCATTGTGTTCTTGAGCTCGAATTAATTAGGTAGGTATGTACAAGTGCATTGTTAATTTATAGCATTCCCCTCCAAACATGTTCGATCGTTGTTCATACCTATCTACAATTGATTTAATTAGTACCTTTAAAGTTTCAATAAAATTGATTAACATTTTTTGAAAATATTTTATTGTTGTACCTACATACATATATACTTCTGCGAACTAAACAAAAAGAAAAATAATCATAATAACATCCTGTTTCACATTGTATGCATATCATCATAATTATCGGCACCCTGTGCGGTGGTTATTGTTAGAGCTCCCACCTTGAGTCTAAAAGATGAATGTTATTGCATTTTTTTTGTATCTCTAAAGTGGCAGCAAAGCTAAGAAAATTTCCAGCAAAAAAACCCAAACAAATAAAGAATAGAAGAAAAAAATGCAAATAATATACACACCAATATTAACATAAGTATTATGCATGCATGTATCACTTTTATTAATAAACAAACAGATATGTACACATGAAATAAAAAAAAATTAATCAAGAAAAAAAAAAAAAAACAAGTGTGATTGTGAAACATTGCCAACAATGACGGATCTTATAAACCGGTATTCCATTATTTACTCAAAGCCAGCAGCCGCAGTAACAACAACACAGTAAAACATCTCGTTGTCGCCAAGTTGTGTGGCGTGCCACCATCAATGTCGCCAGGGTTGTTATAAAATATTTTCTTGTTTTAAAAAATCAGAACTTGAAACTAAGTGTGTATGCAATAATTGTAAAAGAATTAACTTTAACAACAAAAAATATATATACTTTTGTCTGGGCTTATAAATACTTTCCACAGAGAAGATAATACTTACTTACTCTTTTATGGTGCTGAATGATTCATTCATGGTTGAATTCAGTCCTTCACACATGACACATTCTAACTCTTTTCTACTTCATAAGAGAAAATGAATAATGATAATAATTGATAATGATTTTTTAATGTGCTGTTAAAATAAATCTTTTTTTTTTTAATTTTGTTGTGTGGTTGGAACACCAAATAGATTTATTAAATCTGAACTGAGATAAACCTTAGGAAGATATATAGCATAAGACTTGTGCCCATGTCCTGGTAACTCTATCATCTATATAAAATTCTTAGAAAAATGATGACGATGGAAATCAAGCACCTTAGTTTCGTTCTATTTTCAACGTTCCTAAACGATTGGTGCTGAATGATTCATTCAAGACTGGATTTAGTTCTTCATTGTTTAAAACAAATGAAACATTTTATCTCACTTCCACTTAAAATGAAACAACATTTGCCTTTTTCAAAATTTAATCTATACTGTGATAATCCTTGGGTGAAAACATAGCAGGATTAAATTTAAGATCGTGAGAACATCCAATTTTCAGGCTCTTGATATAATTATTTGACGTACCCTTCACAAGATCTGTGATGATGCTGGTTGGTTTCATATGTTCAAATGTTTATTTATATAACAACACTGAATGCTTCCCTTAAACAATCTGTTGTATGTGTAATCCCCCAAGCACCAAACCTTGTCACTCTGTCGCAGTTTCCTATTTCTCATCTCATTTCCTTCACCGTCTTCGATGAAGTTGAAAAATAACCGCCATAGCAAGATCACCCAGCATTCCACTTTCCTCTCTTTTCGTATCTCTCCGTCAACTTTTATCTGTCAGCTTGCTTTTTTTATTGTTTTGTTTTTTTCAAGCCCATAATACCAAGACCAACCTTTCATTGCTATAAGATACATACCTACAAAGTCCATATAAGATTGCTTTTTCAATATCCGCGTGTGTTACTGCTTCGTCTAAGCTTAAATAAAAAAAAACATTCATCCCTACCTATTAGCAAAATTTGGCTAGTGATTCGGGTGTATTGCTAAAGCTAGTCTGGTTTTCTTCCTCCATTCACGCAATAGATGGCAGTATAAAAAAAAGACACCAAATCTACATCCGCATCGGCTAGTTAGCTTTTCAGCTGTTTGCTATAGTCTGGTTATACGATAGCAACAAGATGATGACGATGTTGATGATGCGTCCGGCTAGCAGCAAAACTTAACCCACCAGGCCAGGTTATGCAACCTTTTCTTACAAATGGTTTCTTACCTCATCTTGTGTACCACCTCAACAACTTGGATTGGTGTATATTATCCCAATACCAAATAGACACAAAACAAAATGTGGCGATGAGCTGCTTAGCCAGTCGTAGAGAGAAAGGAAACACATTATAGCTAGATAGACAGTACCAGCCAGCGCCATAATAGAGAAAAAGAAGCGGAAAAACTTAAACTCGTTTTTTTCTAATGAAAGGGAAACGATCATCATTAAAATGTGATGAAAAAAAAGAAAAAGAAATACAGAGAGAGAGATAAAAAGCAAAAACAAAAAAAAAAGAAAGTAAATCATTTTGCCGACTTTGCCACACTCTTAGTTAACTTCAAGCTGCTGGCAGCTCCGTGTTGTTATGTTGTTATTATGACCTGGCCAGACTTGCATAATTTCTTCTGTTACAACATCGAAAATGTAATCTCTTGGGTCTTGACTTGGCTATTAAAAGATATACCTACCTATACACAATTGTATATCTTTTTACTTTGTAGAGCGTAAAAAAATCATTACATGAAACAGGCCTAAATGGGTATGTTTGTTTGGCCAACGAATTAAAAGTTAAAACCAAAGACATTAAGGTTTTAACACAATTTTATTTCATTTTGTTTGTGTTGTTAAGATTTCCTCCATCTATACTTTCTGGGGTTAATGGCTAGCTTTTTTTTTTATTAGTGTGTTTGTTTTTTTTTTCTATGTTGTTTTTTTTTTTTTATTTGTCTTCTTTTTGTGTTACCTTGACACTTTTTCCAGTAATGGTGTGAAGTAATAATGCAAATTTTATGTGAAAAAAAAAATACATTTAAATGCAAAATATATGGAAATGAAATTGTCAAAGTGGTCAATTTAAAAACTGATAGTGACTGTGAATAGTGGCACGTTTTATTTTATTTTTTTTTCATAATCGAACTCTAATTCCATTCATAGACAATATTAAAAGTATAAAGGCATAATTATATTTTTTGATAGATTACATCCACATTTTTATTGTGATAGGTAACTAACGATGAACTTTTTTAAGTACTTACGTATTCTTTCTTTAGTCGTGATTTTGGATCGCTATTCTTGTCTCTGTTCTTCTCTTTTTAACATTTTCAGTTCAGAACTTTGAAACCAATTGGCCAGTTTTTGACAGAAATATAAACAGTATTCCTCACATAGAAGTCAAACAACTCTTTTTCTTTTTTTCTTATGTAATTTACTGCGAAAAAAAAAATAATTCAGCAAGCGAATCCAAAAAAAATTCAGTCTCAGTTTTTGAGGGAAAAAGTGAGGAATTTTTTAGAAGAATCCTGTTTATATTTCTAAGCTCTCTGAGTTCTCTGAGATCTCAGAAATATAAACTGGCTAAATGTGCATTGATTTTGGTGAGGTTACTGATGTCCAACTCTAATTCAAGGTTCAAACAAAACATTTTTCCCATCGTTGAATTCAGCTGTTCTGATGAAATTGGTGAATTTTGTTCGTACAACATTGAAACCGAAATTATGATTGTCTAAATATTTTTTTAATAAATATTTATTTTCAATGGACAACGTAGTATATCTTATTTCTCGTTCCGGCTCGACAGTAATCTTAAAATAATTAAAAACTTATTGAACGTACCTAAAAGTTCACTAAAATTCATTATTTCATTCGAAAATGAATGAGTACAGGTATGTCACTGGATAATTGAGGTCCTATTAAAAGAATAATTATTGGGATGCGTTTATAGATTATTTCCTTAGGCAAGCTGGACAGTACTGTCCAAGAGTATTCTAGGGATTTCAAATAATTAAGAGAAAACGATTGATAATATTTTAAAAAGATTTTGCAGGATTTAAAAGTACTATAGAATTTTTGGCGTTTGGTTTATCTTTGATAGAACTAGGATTTAGTGTTGAACTCGGAATTATAGCGTTGGGATTAATGCCACAAAAATACCGCATGTGAATGCGCAGTGACGTCAGTTTCCCGAAGTTTTTTTATTTATATTTTCATATTGAATGCAGTCCAAGATGATAGATACATACATTTTGTATTTGCATCTAATTCATCAGCTGTTTTTTTTTTATAAAAGATTACAATAAAAAGTACAAAGCTATCCGGAGAACCGATGCTGTTGCAGGTGGAACGAATAAGCCAATCATCATCAGGCTCATATAAAATAATTTTGTGTTTGTACTTAATTATTGAAATATTGGGCAACAAATAATAATTATAAAAAATTATTTCTTATTTCTTGATAATTTTTTTAAAATAAAATTGATCTAAAATAAAAATAAGGTTATTACATTTTAAATAGAGATTTCAGTGTGTTTTTGTTCTCCCATTTCGTACACCACTTGACACATGAACTCATATAATTTTAATTTATGAATTTACCTTATTTTATTATTAGTAAAAAAAAAACAGCAAATCTAAGTCTGTATATTGCACCCAATCAGAAACTACGTCGCCTCATTTTGTTATTATTTTGATAAGACGATAATTAATATTTTCTTTTGTGTGTTTCTATATATTTTACGAGTTCATATTATAGAGTACACATTTTAAAATGATTTGCTTGTTGTTTTGAACTAATTTTTCTTTCATAAAATGATTAGATTACATACACTCTCGTTATCTTATCAAAAGTTAAGTATATTTCAGTACCTACCCAGTGTTTTTTTTTTTAAAGATTTGGTGAACAATTTCGAAATTTGAATTAATTTTACATAGAGGTAGGTACATATGTGATGATCATTAATATTAAATTAATTTTTGTTCTTAAAGATCAATTTGATTACATAAATCAATCAATCTATATTTGCTCCTATTGCAAAAAATAAATAATAATTTTTCCATGACATACATTAAAAAATGAACGTTTAAACAATAAAAGAATTTAATGTTTTGTGGGGCGTAAATAAACTTATTGAAAAGTTTCTTTGGTATTTTATTTTAAATCATAATAAATAAATATAAGCACTCATAGTTGTTTTGTTTTGTATCAGAGTTTGATAAAAGTTTGCAATAACATTTATCACTTAATTAACCAAGGTTTATTATATTTCTGTTCGTATACTTTCAAATAAGTAACAAAATGGGCCGTTTATTCATTATGAGCTGAAAGTACGGGTATTTTTTTTTTTTTTTTTTTTTTTTTTTTTCAAAAAATATTTCATGCATTTTGGGAAGCATGACTTCCAGCCAATCTTCACAGTTGTTATTTAGTTGTTTTTTTAATAGCATTTTTTCATCATTATAACAGGTGTTTTACGGAATTATTAGATTAAACATGAAATAATTTTGTCAATCTACCAGCATTTTATGTATGTGCTTACCTAAGCATTGACTTTAAATTAAGTACATATTGTTATTAGGGGAAGTTAGGCTCTTACAGCAGTCTTCAAGTAAAAATAAAATAGCTATATTATGCAACCCTATTTATTAGATTTTCTTAGAACACTCTTGGGTGCTAATCATTGCCTAACTATTTTAGCCATCTCGGTATTTATAAACAACAATTGTCCAAATATGACCATATTTATTCAGTGACATTTTTAAATGAATAAATGTTTTTTTTTTCAATTTGTTTTTTGTTCATTTCAAAACAAGAAACTTAGAAATATTTGCATTACCTTCACAATTGATCGTTTTTGCTAAAAAAAATTATTTCGACAACTAATTTCTGTGAGCCAATTGGTGGAAAATATTATAAATAACACTTTGAAGTGACTAATGTAAGACATTGCTTTATAAATACTACTGATAATGTAGTAAATAATACTGATTGAAATGGGTACATAGGTTTAAAATATAGGAAGTTTATTTCAAAAACTTTACACAACTCAAATGTACCTATGGCCCTTCTTTCCCTACTTTAAAATCACAAACATTTAACTCTTTACACATTTTCAAATTGTTACACAAAAGTTTTTTGATCGTTTACAAAACAGACTTTGTGGGACTTAACTATGTCAAGGCAACTATGCAGTATTGTTAAGTATTGTTAATTTTTGTTTAAGTCAACAATTACACTATAGCGTGCTCAGAAATTTAACTTCACTCAAAATATTATAAAAATTTAAAAACTGGCGAATACCTGTGCCTAAATTACAATCAATTTTAAAAGGTAGAACCTCATATATTGATTGTTTCAAAATTTTTTAGACCGCCAGATTTAGTTCGGGCCAGTACAATATTTTACTTGTGGAACGGGTTTGCACTAAATATGGCGGTCTGAAACTGTTTGAAACGCAGTTCCGAATACACCTAATGTTGAAACTGCTCAAAAATATGCTCGATGTTTTGTTCAAGAAATCAAATCTTTCAGATTTCAATGAAAAATGACATACAAAAATTGTTTGCTGTGGCGAGTTGAGGTAGGGAATTAACTGCAAAAATGACATGAGCTGTAAATTATTTGTTTTATTGTGAATTCACATATTACAGGAAATCGTTTATTTTTAAAATAGAAAATACAAAATAGACGAATTTAATTTTAACAAAACCTAATAACAAAATGATATGGAAAACGGAAACTGTGATTTGTTTTTAAGATCAGAGAATTTTTTCGTTTCTCGTTAATGCCAACAACAAAATTGAAAGCCCTTGAGAATCGATAAACAGTGGTTTAAGTTCAACAAACGAAGCTTTTTTCTCAAACAAACAAATCAGCTGGTGCTTCTCACTCACTTTTCCTACCTCGAAAGTAGGTGCAAAATGAAGATGAAGAACAATCTAAGTTGGGGCACCACTTTTAATCATGGAACGATGAAACACACAATCCAGCAATTTACTTTTCTGTAATTTTCCGTGCTGAATAGATTCACAGATAAGAACGGACCTTAAATGGGATTGAAATAATGCCCCATGTCAAAAAAAAAGTTGAGAATGTCCATTTTTAATCATATAATTTTTAAATAAGTTAAAATTGTATACCTAATAATTTTACTGTATGACGCTTAGTCAAAGGAATCCCAATCAAACGTACATACATAGCTTAAGTGCAAATTTATTGAGAACAAAAAAATGATAAGATAAGATATGTACGAATATATCGAA
Source organism: Dasysyrphus albostriatus (assembly GCA_946251815.1). Lineage (NCBI taxonomy): Eukaryota > Metazoa > Arthropoda > Insecta > Diptera > Syrphidae > Dasysyrphus > Dasysyrphus albostriatus. The sequence continues at coordinate 65,243,068 of OX276336.1, read as the reverse complement.
ACTACCAAATTTAAAAAAAAAAAGAAGTGATAACTACCTCAAGTAGGTATACCTTTATCCAATTTTGATTAAACATTATGAGTGGTCATTTTTTTTTTTTTTTTTTATAATTTAATTCTTTATTTTTGATTCGATAATGGATCAGAGAGTGTATGATTCACAATAATGCCTTTATATTTATAAAAATACCTACATATAGAGAAAAAGTTTGTTTAATAATACCTCAAAAACCATATAAACATGTTTGTCAAATGCAATTTAAACCGTTCTAATGACAAAATTGCGTCATTTTTTAAGATTAAGTATTTAAAGAAGGCATTTTGATTTTTTTTAAATATAAATTATTAACTTCTGTTACCGTTTTTGTGCTTATAATAACGTCAGAAATTATATATTTCTTAACACCACTCCGATATTTTATATAATACATAATTTAATTTGCCTTTAAAGTAAGTAAATTATAATAAACAAATCAGAGCCACATTAAAGATTTGTATGCAGTTACTAAAATAGAAATAAAAAATTACTGTACGTATGCTATGTACATACATAGATACATACACTGGTATTTAAATATTATTTATTGAAATTTTAAATATTACTGTGCTGTCAAATTACCATAGTCGATTTTTTTGATTTGCGTCACATTAGCCGCTGGTATTTTAAGACTGGTTTTGTTCAAGGTATACTAAGATGGTATTACCAGAATTATTGGTTATTTTTTTCAGCTCGAATTGTATTTTAATAAAGTTGGAAATATAAATGACACTCACAAGCAAACAAGTTTACCTTCTTTTAATATAAAGTTATAATTTTTTATTGGTTTAGTTTTGAATATTAAAAATGATTAAAACTGATATGAATCTCATATAAGACTCTAAAGAACATTCTCTATGGGCCTAAGCTCACTTTATGAGAGAGAAGTACAATGAAGTTGATATAAAAACTATGATTCTAGCTTCTACCTAACAATGAAATAGAAAACAGAAATTAAAATAATGTTAATTAAAGTGCCACTAATGGACCTTTTGCAGCAATAAATTTTTACGAGGCAGCTAATGAGCTAATGTTCGATGACATTTTCTTTAATTTTGGGGGTTTATTTTAGCAAATGTTAGTTCCAATATTTCAGGTTTGTTGACGCAATGATGACTCTGTATAAAGCCCCACGGCGTTAAATAGTATAATCATAAATTTGGATTGACGTTTGCAAAAAGTAATATAAATTGCCGACCTCAGAAATCTGACCCAAAAAGATTATTGTAGCAGGCGATGTGTCACAAGTGCAAAGAACATTTTCCAAATTCTTAATATCAATTTTGTGCGAACAACAATAGGAGTACAGCACTGACTGTTAACATTGGACCTTTATAGTCTTCAAAAGGAAATTCGTCCGAAGCCGAACGATCTCATTCAACCATCGATCGTTCAAATCAAGTTGATTTTTCCGCAGTATTCCAATTGTTCGTCCGAATACGCATCCACTATTACTGTAGCCCAAAGCCCTCACCGTTACTGACAACTGTTTTTTTTTATGGTGTTATCGGTCATATCCCATCATTGATTTCACCACGCCATAACGGTTGGTAGGTTTATGTTGGTGAGATCGGTGAGAAGCTTTTAACACTCCACCGATTTCACCTACGAATGAAAAGTTACAATTTAAAAATCGTTCAATGTAAATATAGACTTCAAATATCCCTTGTTGGTTGGACAACAACTGTCTTATTCATGGTGTTATCAAAATAGAAAACTCAAATTGAAACACCCTTTACTTCAAAACACTTACAATGTTTAAATCTTCCAAATAAACATTTAATTTTATTTCAATTGAAAATGATTTATTTCATTTTCTATCCCATAGATCCTTTAGTTAGATTAGTAGTCCTTTATTTTGTACTGTTATTTATAATAGAATATATTTGTAATATAATGCTCAAGACAAGATTAGCCTTAGACCAACCTACCCACATAGAATAGAAAAAAAGGTATCACCAACATACTATCTTAATTAAAAAATAATAATTTCAAAATATTAACAATTTTTTTTTTTATTTCAGAATCAACCATCGTCTATACATTTGCACCAATCAACAACGAATGCGGTGGCAAATGCACAATCGAACAACAACAACAACAACAGCAATACAGTTAACAATAATAATATCAACAACACAATGTTGACAGTTACTCATTTGGCATCAAATGGTGTTTCAATTCTTAATGCCAATGTTTTAAATAATAATTTAAATTTGAACACAAGCACTCAAAATGGTAATTCGTCAGCATCTGTTGCAGCATCGGCTAATATTATTCAACATCACTTGAATGTACTGTCTGCACAACAACAACAACAACAACAACAACAACATCAGCAGCAGCACCAGCAGCAGCAGCAACAACAGCATCAACAACAACAACAGCAACAGGATCAAGAACAAAAAGCCTACATTCATACAGCTCTAACTCGTGCTGTTTCACATCCTCAAAATAGTGCTGCTAATGTTGTTTCACTTGTAAATACGTTGCTCGAAAATTGCCACCGCAAATTGGAAAGGACACAATCTGAGCCATTGCCACAGGTTAACACATCTAGGTGAGTTTATGATTTTGTTAATTTATAGCGCACAAAAAATGTTGTGCACCACTCAACACATCAGTCATATAATTTTGTAAGAAAAAAAAACAGGAGTCATGCTGTAATAAAAAAAAAACAAAAAAACACAAACCTCATTTTTTCACACACAATAAAATAGTCTGGGTAATTAGAGTGTAGACTTCTCCAAATAATCTGCTACAATAATCAGTAGGTAGCACTAAATTTTTCGTTCATGATTTCGCTGTGTCACTTTTGTATGAGATTTTTAGTCTCGCATCAAGCCTAGTACGCTCCTGATGCGAAACGAAAAATCCCATACAAAAATGACACAACAAAATCATAAACGAAAAATTAAGTTCTAATTTTCGTTCGGCAGTACGCTGAGTGAAATTGATTATCGTACCAGATCATTTGGAGAAGTCTACACTCTTTTTTCTTTTAATTCCCAGACCATTTATTTGGCATGTTCAGGAAAATGAGATCTCAGAGCCCTCAATAATCTCAGTCTCGTGAACAGGATTTCTCAGAAAAATGTCTGTCAAACTACAGAGGAAACAAAGTTTTGGATTCGCTTGCTCACTTTTTGACGGATAAAATTTGCTGAGCACTTCGAGATCTCATTTTCCTGAACACGCCAAAAAAAATAATGTTTATGTTTTTTTCGTGTGTATTTTTTATTTACATATTTATTGTTTTATTTGGCCAGTTTATGTTTCTTGAGCGCTCAGTATTTTTCCTCAATTTTTGATAGAGCAGGAGAGTTAAATACAAACAGTATTCCTCACATAGAAGTCAAAGCAACTCTATTTTTCTTTTCTTCTTGTGTAATTTATTGCGACAAAAAACAATTGAGTAAGCAAAAAGCGAATCCAAAAAATTTCAGTCTCGGTTTTTAAGGGAAAAAGTGAGAAATTTTTGAGAGGAATCCTGTTTATATTTCTGAGCGCTCTGACCTCTGAGATCTCAGAAATATAAACTGGCTAATTATTTCTTTCATTACAGCATGCCTGTCTGAGATGTTTTGCATTTGCAATTGTTTTGATTTTTTGAATTTGCGCAACTGTCAACTAAATATTTCGTTTCGCATCAGCAGTGTACAAGGCTTAAGAATTAAAAGTCAGCAAATTGAAAAATTAAATTACATATGTCTGTTCGCATAGCTTCCAAAAACTACGAATTTCTACGAATTTAGCCTTAAGTACTGTCAAAACTAATTTAATAAAAAAAGTAAAATTCGTAGTGTCCCGATGCACTTCGAAACATCTCTCATTTTTGCATAAACAGTGTCCTATTACACGACGACTTTTGAGTCATGACTTTTTTTCGAAATTAAATGAGTGCGAAGGTGAGATCCGATTTTTTTTCTCGTTTGCACTCATTGAATTTCAAAAAAAGTCATGGCTCTAAAGTTGTCATGTAATAGGAAACAAAGAACCCAAAATCTTCATTTATCCATGAAATTCATGCCTGACAGGCTTTTCGAATCAAAACTTTGTGATTGAAAAAAGATCATCTTAGTGCATTTGACAATAATAATTCTCAACACTTCCATGCTTAGTAAAACAAAAACTAACTGAGTAGATGGAAAACAATTTCAGTTCTTAAAATTTTTATTTTATTTTTATTTTAACTTCCCGCATCGTGCTTCTTAACAAAAACAAAACAAATATCCGCAGCACAACGAAATCATGTTTGTTGTTATGTATTTTTATTTTCAAAACGTTTTTCGTACTTCCTGGTTGTAGATACTCTTAAATGAAATGTGTTCTGGTTTAAAATATAAATATGCATATGCATATTGCATTTTCAAAACTCACTTCCGGAAGCGGAAACAAAATCAAATAATATCATATGAATGAACTTTGAGAATGTTGCTCTTGCGAATGTGATTTACTTGTGTTTTTGTTATTAGATATTCATTTAATTTTTTTAATTTTAAACTATGGTTTTACTAATTGTTTTTTTTTTTTGCATATTTTTTTAAAGCTTAGAATTTGTTTTAGTTAGATACTCTTCTTGAATTTTTACAAATGACTTTTGTTAGAAAGCATAAACATTGAGAAATATTTGTCAATATGGAACTACAATCATATTCACCGTACACTTTGTAGGCAGTTGTGGCCTGATAAAAGAGTTTTCCTGCTTTCGGATAGTAGCAAAAACTCGCAATTCTTTTCTTCTAGTCTTCTCACCAAAATATAGCTCCCTAGCACCAAAGGTTAGATCTTAAATTAAAATTTTTAGATTTTTAAGGAATATATATTTAGGGATGACGAGCAACAATTTAATTTTGGAGTTTGATGAGTCCACCGTTAAATATAATTTCTTAAAGTCGAAGATATTATCAATGATATTTCTCATTTGATTACCTACAAAGATTTCCATAACAAAAATTATATTTAAAGGACTCTACGATGTTTCTTTAGTATTCAAATAAAGCCATGAAGATTCTTTCGGAATCTAAAACATTAACAATTTATTATTATTCTATTTTGAATACGGAAAATTAGTATATAATTGGGTCAGCAAAATGATCAATTCGTGTAAACTTAATTTTAAAACATCAAACAGATTTTTTTTGTCATCGATTGCAAATATTTACATGTATCATTGGAGAACATTTTTTGTCAATATCACATTTCACATATAAAAGCAAATTATGAGAGCAGATATTAAATTTGTTACAACACTTCTGATTGCTACACAGGCAAAATTTTGTTCGGTCATTTTGGTTTGCGTTTCAAATTACGTATACCCAATCAATTAGCACCATTCGTCGTATCTTTTTCCCTTCTCTTTTGTTATTGCTGTGCCATTTAAAATACTCTCACATTAATCCTTTATTATTTAATTACACATATACAAACATATATGGATATGTACCAATAAAAATAACCAATTTAATTGTTTTTTCTTTTTATTTACAGATACAAGACCGAGCTATGTCGTCCATTCGAAGAAGCCGGTGAATGTAAATATGGAGAAAAGTGCCAGTTTGCTCATGGTTATCATGAGTTGCGTAACTTACAAAGACACCCAAAGTACAAAACTGAATATTGCCGCACCTTTCATAGTGTCGGCTTTTGTCCCTATGGTCCTCGATGCCATTTCGTCCATAATGCCGACGAGGCACGTGCAATGATTCAACAACAACAGCAACAACAACAACAACATCATCAGCAACAAATCCAACATCAGAATCGCATCAATGCTGCATTTGCTCGTCTACCCCAAAATGCTCTTACCAATCATCCACTTCCATTGAGTCCTCCATTGTCTATGTCAACTGGATCTGATCGTGCCTCACCCACAGGCTCCATATCACTTAGTCCAACAAATTCAATGGGAAGTTTTCCATTTGTTGATCAGATTAGTCCGGCTAGTTCGGTCTTCCATCAGACGACGGCTTTTCCTTACAATCATAGCCCACCAGCCAGTCCAAATAGCCCAATGTCACCTGTTAATACACCACCACCATCGATCATCATGGCTGGTAATAATAACCATCAGTACATTAAGCCGATCTCACAGACACGCATTTCAAACAAGTCTAGCTCACCAATTTCTATTGTGGCAAATGGTGGTAATAGTTCTGCCAACAGCACCAATTCTGGCAACAACACTTCAAGTGCTGCCAATTCCGCAAGCAGCGAAGAAGCACGCCTTCCAGTCTTTAATAGACTTAGCTCAACCTTAGATGCTTTTTCCAATTTAGCTCTTTAAGTTGTGTGCTTTGAAGAAAAAACAAAAATATCAGGACATTCGAAAGAATAAGCCATTTTTAATCTATTTTAATAATTTTTCATTGGACTTTACCTTATATACATATAAATAATAATAATATTAATTATTATTATTAACATTTTGGAATTACAAAAAGAAAACAACAACAATAATAACAAAATCGAACTGACCAAATCAATTAGATTGACTACATAAAATGCCCGCAGTTGAACACATTAGTTTTTTTTTTATATATCAGCTAGTATATATATTTAAACAAAAAATTATTTCTGTTCATAAATATGTTTTTTTTTTATAATAACTATTATTATAAATTATGTACCTATATATTTTATATTTGAAATTTATTTTTGAAAGATAATTTAAAAATTTCCGACGAAATGCCTACACACAAAAGTTGTGTACTTGTACATACAAATGATTAAATTAAATCGAAAAACAACTTTTATTGTATAAAAACTTGTTTGGAAGTGATATAAACTTATAAATTATATTAAAAAAAAATATCTATCTATTTTTTTTTTAACTAAGAGTCTTGTGTACGTGCAAGAGCACAAACTATAGTGAGATTTCAGAACCATAATTAAAAGAGAATAAATGTAAATTTGAGTTATTCTACTATCCGTGTGTGTATCGAATCATTCGATTTATATTAAAAAACTGCTTAACCAATTTGCTATTCATTGTACTGCATTAATATTATTAACTTTACACTTTGGAATTTCTTATATGAATGTATGTAGAAATGTCAGATTGGCAGTAATTTGTTTTAGTTTCTATTGAATTGTGGAAAAAAATCCTTGGAAGAGCAATTGGGTAAAACGAATGATTCGATTCGCATGTTAAGCAGAATAAGACTTATTTTGTTAGTTCTTGAAACTCAACATATATTTGAATTTGTATTAAATATATATTGCACAAATATTTAAAACGCAAAACACACTGTTTATAAAACCACACAAATTTTTTTGTTTTAAACTTTGCGCAAGACACAAGATATTACAAATTATTATTCTCAAAGTGCCTTATATATTTTTTTTATTTATTTAATTTAATATGATTGTTATATAAGCTTTTCCATATGATTAGTAGTTATAGAGACAAATAATGAAGAAAAAGAAAAAAAAGTTAAAAACAAAACAAGTCATAATGCTGAAAAATGCTGTCTTCCGCTTAACATTTATTATTTATACAACAAAAAAAACAACAAAAATTGTTCTTTGTTAGACTGTACGGCGAAGAGTAAACAATACGACCAAGAATACGTGTACCCCATATTTCCGTTTTTTTTTTTTTATCTAGTTTTGTAGTAATTTAAGCCATTTTGCAATTTTTTTTATATATGATCATGATTAATACAACAAAATGTTATTATTTATTTTTCATTTTTAATTTTTCATTTCACTCTCAATATTACGCATATTTAATTTAATTTTTTTCTGCTGAAACAAAAATGCTTCACTGAATCAAAGCGAAAAAAGACATTTTTAATGAAAATAAAAAAATAAAAAACAAATCTCAGATTATTTTTGATTTTAGAATTCATCGCTTTAGCTTGTTTAGCGCATTTTAGCGAAGTGATTATTCTTAAAAAAATCTAATTTATTCCACTTTAGGTAGCTTAACTTTATTGGACTTTGTGTGAACAAAAAACAAAGCAAGGTCTATAATAATTTGTATGCTTAGTACTTTCATTATAATTTTTTTTAATATCCTTAAATTATTTTTTTAAATCACTTCGCATTGATGTGTAAACAAGACATTTCTGTAAAATAAAATCACGAAAAAAAATTAACAAACAAAAAAACAACTTACAATCTAATGATAAGCTGAATTATTTATTGCAAAATCCTTTATATAATTATTAATTTGACATCCCCAGGAATAAAATTAATTACTAATATTATTTAATTTATATAAATAAAAGACACAAACTTAATTTAAATTGAATGAGAAAAAACTCCTTAAATATTGGGCTTCCTAGTTATTTTTTTTTTCTTTTTAAGTTTAAACACACGATACAGAAATAGACATGGTTTTTTATAGCATATAAAAATAATAATTTATATTTCTAGTTTTTTTACATTGATTTAGTTTATAAATAAACGTATTTAAATATTTTTTTTTAATTTATAAATATTATATATTTAAATTATTACATGAATGGAGAATGTTGCATATTAAAAATGAAATAAAAACAACAAAAGCATAAACAAAAAAAAAACAACATTGAAACGTTAAGAATAAAATGCATTATGTCAGGAATATATAATTTAAATTCATTAGTGCTGTGTGTAAAACTTCTATATATTTTTGTATGTTTAACATTTAAAATTAGTTTTTCTAGTGTTTTGCATTTTACAGAGAAAACAATAAGTCAATTCTTCCACTAGTTATTAAGATTGAAATTCAAAAACAAAACAAAAAAAAAAACAAAAAAAGACTATTTTATAAATTTCTTTCTTTTACATGGAATTTGAATAACCAATATTTTCTACAAGTTTGTTATTTAAAATTGTATTTTTATATGTAAAATTGATACAATTAAAAAAAAAAAAAAACAAAACAAAATGAAACACATCTTCCAAAATTATTGAAATTTTAGCTTTAACAAAATACGTGGCAGTACAGTGACCCTCAAAGCATAAACAAAAATTGATCTTTACCATTTGTCTGAGGAACCGAAAAGCACACACTGCAACATACTTTCCGAATAAATTCCGCAGATAGAAAAAAAAATTATTTCATTTATTTGTAAATTTTATTTAATAAATTATTATCTTTTTTTACTATACAGATACATTATTTGTTTGCCTAAAAATATGTTATTAATTATTAATATTATTATTATTTTTTTTTCCAATATAAATATATATTTGGGTTAGTTTTCATAACGCTTTTCTCTTTATATAACTTATTTTTTATCTATTTTATTATTATATATATTATATATTTTTACATTGAAATAGTTATTTAATAATATTAATTTAAATAAAAATTGTGAGTTTGATTGAATAAATAAATCATTAAATATGAAAAATAATTGTTTTAATAAAATAATAAAAAGAAAGATTCGAATCTACCTACATACGACAGGCTTACACTTTTTTTGAGAAAATGTATGACCTACCTTATAACCAATGACGTTTTCGTCTTCGTTTGCGTCGACCGAGGACCCAAGGACACACCCTACTTCTATATTCTTTCCAAACTATCTAATTATGTATTCTGCTACACTTATATGCAAGTATTTAGTAATCTTTCTAAGAAGTGTGGTATGGCACCCTTGTCCCTTAATTAGAGCCAAGACCTTGCATTGTGTCAGCTTTTAAATGGCGATATTATTTAGTTCCTTGCTACTTTTAGTTTTAAGGCCTAGTACTCTGTTGAAATGAAATGAAAATTTTCTGGGGTCACCACATCGCCAACGAAATAATACACAGAAAGATTGCCGAAATGTATGGAGAGTTTGATCTGATATGTCAAAATAAATTAAAAAAGAACATTACAAAATCGAAATATTTCGAAATATAAAAATAAGCACGAATGGTCTGGGTAATTAATTGTGTACGAAAAAAGAGTGTAGACTTCTCCAAAAAATCTGCTACAATATCAATTTCGCTCATCAAATGGCTTACTGCACAACAAAAAGTAGAACTAAATTTTTCGTATATGACTTCGTTGTGTCATTTTTGTATGGGATTTTTCGTTTCGCATCAGCAGCGTTCTAGGCTTAAGCGATTTTGTTTGGTATTACGGAAGAAGCAAGAAAAATGACATTTGTGTTTTAAGTGTTTATTTTTTATTGTTTCTTTCATTACAGCATGACTGCATGTGATTTGTTTGCAATTGCAATTGTTTTAATTCTTGGAATTTGTGCAACTGTCAACGAATATTGGGTGCTTTCATAAATCCATGGTTTCGAAATTCTGGCGAATGTATAACTTTCATAGATGCAAATGATAAATGTCAGATTTTCATAAACGCAAATATTTGCTACGCAAATATTTGCTGCGCAAATGTTCAAATATAAAAACTCACATGCATTTTGAATTGCTCTCTTAAAGAAGGAGACGGATATGGTGAATTCGATGATTTTCGCTTGGCAGTCTTTTTACAGATGACGCAAATAAAAATAAGGTTCATAAATACAGTGAAAAATGCACGCCCAAATTTTTTGTATGTCGTTGAAACTATTGCAAATGATCGCATAGATTTTCTTTCAGAAGTTTTTTTTTTTGTTGTATTGGCGCACTTGGTTATTGCATTTGGATAATGAAACATTCCCAGCTGTTTCACTGAATATTGATATTCCTCACCACCTTGTGATTTAAACTGAGTAAGCCCCTTACCTCAGCAAAAATTCCACAGCATGATGTGAAGATAATGGAGAGGATGAAATGTCTGGACTATCCATTATATAATTATATATGTATATATTTTTTTTCGTTCAACTTCAATTTTTTAATGGAACTAACAAAATGCAGACTGAATCGCAGTAAAAACATAAATTATAATACCTTAAGAAGCAGACCAAGAGCCAGCAACAAGCTTTGGGGGTGAAAACATAAACATAATATGCATATATGAGGGTCTACAAATAAATGGAATGATGATATAAAATAGTGTGGTTATCCAACTTTTTGTGTCAAGGGTACACAGCCACATCAATTCATTAATTGAAAATAGGAAATAATGTAATTTTCCATGATTCCACTGACCTAAATTTCGAAAGTCCGCATATTGCTCACTTAAAAACTCAAAATTATCAGAGCTTTTAAGTGAACGTTATCGGCGTTCTTATAGAATTTTTTGTTGATTTTATTAAATCGCCAGATATCGCGCCTAAAAGCTTACTATTTAGTAACAAAATTAAAGTCTTCGAACTTAGTCTGCGAGCCAGCGCTCGTTTTGAATCGTAAAAAGTAGTAAAACGTGCATTTGTACATTTGGTTAATTTGGCATCACTTATAAATAAATGGGCGATCTGCACGCGCACTAGTGCTGGGTGTTATCTGATGAAAAATTGGAAAAGAAAAATCTTATTTCGGAAAAGAAGATTTTTGTTGACGCATTAATAACGTCGGTCGTAGACAAACTAACTTTGAGAGAAGAGATATACGTCCGTTTCTCATGTTAACATCGCAAAAAATGCAGAAAAAAAAAATGATTTCGGAAAAAAGACCTTTGATGCAAACCATTAACTAAAAAAAATACTAATCAACCGAACTTTGAGCGGGTGGAAACCCTGCAGCTTTTGGGTTAAAGATGCATTGTTCCACGTTTTGCTTAGTATTTCGCTTTAAAGAAAAAAACTAGTATCAGGAATGTTGAAATTTGAAAGCGCATTTGCGTTGCATCTTTTTTGTGTAGGAAATAAATAACAGCAAAATTGAACATTCCTACAATAATACCAAATATAACCAGTGAAAAAAATTGTCAGCTGATCATAAAGACATAGAACAGCTAAAAATAATTGTTTTAATAAAATAATAAAAAGAAAGATTCGAATCTACATACGACAGGCTGACACTTTTTTGAGAAAATGTATGACCTACCTAATAACCAATGACTTTTTCGTCTTCGTTTACGTTGACCGAAGACCCAGGGACACATTCTACTTCTATATTCTTTCGAGGCTATCTAATTATGTATTCTGCTACACTTATATGCAAGTATTTAGTAATCTTTCTAAGAAGTGTGGTATGGCACCCTTGTCCCTTAATTAGAGCCAAGACCTTGCATTGTGTCAGCTTTTAAATGGCGATATTATTTAGTTTCTTGCTACTTTTAGTTTTAAGGCCTAGTACTCTGTTGAAATGAAATGAAAATTTTCTGGGGTCACCACATCGCCAACGAAATAATACACAGAAAGATTGCCGAAATGTATGGAGAGTTTGATCTGATATGTCAAAATAAATTAAAAAAGAACATTACAAAATCGAAATATTTCGAAATATAATAATAAGCACGAATGGTCTGGGTAATTAATTGTGTACGAAAAAAGAGTGTAGACTTCTCCAAAAAATCTGCTACAATATCAATTTCGCTCATCAAATGGCTTACTGCACAACAAAAAGTAGAACTAAATTTTTCGTATATGACTTCGTTGTGTCATTTTTGTATGGGATTTTTCGTTTCGCATCAGCAGCGTTCTAGGCTTAAGCGATTTTGTTTGGTATTACGGAAGAAGCAAGAAAAATGACATTTGTGTTTTAAGTGTTTATTTTTTATTGTTTCTTTCATTACAGCATGACTGCATGTGATTTGTTTGCAATTGCAATTGTTTTAATTCTTGGAATTTGTGCAACTGTCAACGAATATTGGGTGCTTTCATAAATCCATGGTTTCGAAATTCTGGCGAATGTATAACTTTCATAGATGCAAATGATAAATGTCAGATTTTCATAAACGCAAATATTTGCTGCGCAAATGTTCAAATATAAAAACTCACATGCATTTTGAATTGCTCTCTTAAAGAAGGAGACGGATATGGTGAATTCGATGATTTTCGCTTGGCAGTCTTTTTACAGATGACGCAAATAAAAATAAGGTTCATAAATACAGTGAAAAATGCACGCCCAAATTTTTTGTATGTCGTTGAAACTATTGCAAATGATCGCATAGATTTTCTTTCAGAAGTTTTTTTTTTTGTTGTATTGGCGCACTTGGTTATTGCATTTGGATAATGAAACATTCCCAGCTGTTTCACTGAATATTGATATTCCTCACCACCTTGTGATTTAAACTGAGTAAGCCCCTTACCTCAGCAAAAATTCCACAGCATGATGTGAAGATAATGGAGAGGATGAAATGTCTAGACTATCCATTATATAATTATATATGTATATATTTTTTTCCGTTCAACTCCAATTTTTTAATGGGACTAACAAAATGCAGACTGAATCGCAGTAAAAACATAAATTATAATACCTAAAGAAGCAGACCAAGAGCCAGCAACAAGCTTTGGGGGTGAAAACATAAACATAATATGCATATATGAGGGTCTACAAATAAATGGAATGATGATATAAAATAGTGTGGTTATCCAACTTTTTGTGTCAAGGGTACACAGCCACATCAATTCATTAATTGAAAATAGGAAATAATGTAATTTTCCATGATTCCACTGACCTAAATTTCGAAAGTCCGCATATTGCTCACTTAAAAACTCAAAATTATCAGAGCTTTTAAGTGAACGTTATCGGCGTTCTTATAGAATTTTTTGTTGATTTTATTAAATCGCCAGATATCGCGCCTAAAAGCTTACTATTTAGTAACAAAATTAAAGTCTTCGAACTTAGTCTGCGAGCCAGCGCTCGCTTTGAATCGTAAAAAGTAGTAAAACGTGCATTTGTACATTTGGTTAATTTGGCATCACTTATAAATAAATGGGCGATCTGCACGCGCACTAGTGCTGGGTGTTATCTGATGAAAAATTGGAAAAGAAAAATCTTATTTCGGAAAAGAAGATTTTTGTTGACGCATTAATAACGTCGGTCGTAGACAAACTAACTTTGAGAGAAGAGATATACGTCCGTTTCTCATGGTAACATCGTAAAAAATGCGAAAAAAATGATTTCTGAAAATAGAGCTTTGGTGCAAACCATTTACTGAAAAAATACTAATCAACTGAACTTTGAGCGGGTGGAAACCCTGCAGCTTTTGGGTTAAAGATGCAGTGTTCCACGTTTTGCTTAGTATTTCGCTTTAAAGAAAAAAACTAGTATCAGGAATGTTGAAATTTGAAAGCGCATTTGTGTTGCATCTTTTTTGTGTAGGAAATAAATAACAGCAAAATTGAGCATTCCTACAATAATACCAAATATAACCAGTGAAAAAAATTGTCAACTGATCATAAAGACATAGAACAGCTAGCCGCTTTTGGATTGAAGATGCATTGCATCGCATTACTGTACCTGATAGTTTTTCACCGCTGTAAGTTCATGGGACTATTTTCTTCTTTTAGCAGTTTATTTTTCTGTCAGAAAACTTAATCCCTTTTTGGGGGGCCTTTTTTTTATGATTGGTATTCATGTTTTACAATGTTTTACACACTAAGGATGAAATTGGTAATCATTTTTGTCATCCTGTCGCTTGGACACCATTTTGAAAAATGGTAACCAATCTGTAATACCGTTAGGAAACCGAAATCCATGCACATTTTTGTGGGTGGTGACCTCAAAAATTCTATTGAAGGATACGGGAAATGCCTTTAAATTCGAAAAATTCCGGCAAAACTGAATTTTGGTGGAGAGCCTTCTTTATAAACCCGGAGTGAAAATTTTAGGGAACGGTTTTTGCTAATCAGTCAAAAACTATAGATTTTGAAGAGTCGGGGAGTCTTTATTCATAGATGGTATTATGGAAAAGATGATCTTTTTGAATATTCTTAAGGAAAATCTTGGGAAAAATGCAAACAAATTGGGGCTCGCTGGCCAATTTTTTGTTCCAGCTAGATAATGACCCCAAATATACTACCCATGTAGTATAGGATATATGGATCTTAAAAAAACACTCAGCATACTTTGGAGACATCACCCAAATGCCCAGGCATGAATTCTATGGAACATCTGTAAGATGTGCTGGAAAAAGTAATTAGAAAACACGCTTTTACCTATAAAATTAGTTAAAAACGTTGATTAAAGATAAATGGAGTAAGATTGGCCGAAAGGTTACTAAAAAACATTTTCTGTTTCCATGCAAAACATGATTAAAGAAGTCATTAACAATAAAGTGATGCCAAATCATTCCTAAAGAATTTTTTATTATTAAATTGTATTTTTAGTAATATATTCTAATCTTTGTTTATTAAATCAAATCGAAAGTGATTTTATTTATGTTATCAAATAGAATGTCAATTAAAATAAATTGTGTTAAATAAATTTTACAATATTTTTGGTATAACTCGGAAACTAAGCTGAATTTTACAAGTACAAGTATACTTCACTAAAAATAAGTAGAGGCTGATATCTTTAATTTGACATATTCAAAAAGCCACTCAAAATCTACCATTTCTTATCATTTTTTACAGTTTTTGCCCGAAATAGGTACGGGTTTTCTGATCTTCATGACAAATGTATGTAACAATTCTTACATCATTTACCAAGTATTATATTAATCGGACCAGCAGTTCAGTTTGTAGGACAGGAAGGTTTTAAGAACAGCTGGAAAGCAAAATTGTAAGTTTACCTACTTTTGAAATATATTTTTACGAATGTGAAATATTGCTCAAGCCTCAAGGGAATTGGATGTTTTAATGAGAATGGGGCTAGAAAATTAATACGTTGGCTGCTTTTTTCCTAAGGTAACAAGGTTGGGGCTTATCAATTTTAAATGTAACCAGTTGTTTTCCCAAACTTCAAGGAAATTGAATAAGAAATGGTGTTGCCTTACTGCCTGAATAACATGCAAGACGGAGCTGGAATAGATGACGTCAATTCTCTTCTGGCAGTTTCGTGTGAAATGTGTTTTTCTAGACCCTAGGCTCTAAGGAATTGAACGAAAAATAAAGTAGACGAAAAAATTGTATGTATGTTGATTGCAAATGAAGAGGTGAAGGATAACATCTGATATTTTCAATATAGACTGGAGTTATAGCTATTTTACGAGTGCCACCTCTATCATTAGACTATCCTTTAGTGGTGCTTAGTCTGGTAATACTCGTATTAATTGAAAAACACTTGCCACCATTTGACAGCGAACCATGAACCTTGCGATTCATTTTATACATTTTTCAGTGATTGAAAACCGGAATTCAGATGTAAGTATTCAGCAATAAATTGTAACCTTTTGTCTTGAAAATTCCTTTTCAGGTAAAGCTTTGAATTAAGCTTGCTATTGTTTTTGGATTAATCCTAAATTCAAATTCTATCGATCTCAAAAGATATCGAGATAATTTATTATAAAAGGACCTATTGTATCTGACGTCTGACCGCAAGAGTGATTATTTTAGTTCAAAGTTCTGTCGAAGTTCATAAAAATTAACCTGACAGAATTCTGGGCTGAAATGCGCAGTTTTGGAAAGTAGTGTCACATTTTCTTCTAAGCCCAGAAATTGTTTAGAGCTTATAGGAACTATAAAAACTGTGTTTCCGGCGCCTAAATAACTTTGGTATCGATAGTTTGCATGAAATATTTTCAAGCAACCGCATCAAATAATTTAGTTTATTAAAAAATCAGTGTCGAAATTGAATTGAATCTACAGCTATTACTTCAGCTTGTTTTTTCCTTAAAAATCGCATTTTTAACTAAAGTTTCGCTCCAAAACAAAATTCCCTCCAAAATGTTGTCAAGTATTTTAGCGTGGTATTTAGGAGTGGTACGCAACTGCAGAAAAATTTGTTTTTTATTGTCGTATACATCACTTACACTTAAAATTTAGCGCACGAAATAATTATCTGTCGTATTGTTCTCGAGCTTGTTAATTTGTAACAGCTTATTTTTTTATGAGATTACAGATGTAGGTGAACATGACTTTGGTAAAATAAAAATCAAAGTCAAGAAATATTTGACAGTAAACAATTTTTCAAAGTCAAAAGGAAAATACAATTTTGCTTTAAAGATTAACTTGATATACCAAAAACATTTTTTTTTAAATGGTTTGGTAAAATTTTTATTGAGAGAACAGTAGGCTATTCTCTTCGAAATTTTCTCCACAAATATTATGTTAAGATGTAGCAAGCATTTTAAATGGTTTTGGAGAACAATGTGATGGGAGCTTAAATTCAGCACGTTCTGCGTTAATCCTTTAAAAAACATTCAAAATTAAAAGAAATATATTTGAGTCTTTTAAAAAAACTTCTTATAACTTTTTTGTACAGTTTGACGTTCTTGACACTATATGCGAATATGTTTAAGTGCGTTATTCGTAAAGAATACCAATTACAGCTTCTCCATTTCCAGTCATAAATTTTTACATTAATCTGAGTATATTCTTGCATTATGAACAATTTTATTTGCTCCAACCACTCGACTATACATTACCTCAGTTAGAACAGAGAGAATCACCCCCCCCCCCCCCCCCCAACAGCCAAATCCTAGATCCACTACTAAGTGTTGCCACTTTTCGGGTACATATACTTTTTTGACTTCAAATCCTTTTTTGATAATGTTTAATATTAAATTTTGAGTTTAAGTTGCGGAAATGTCTCCAGATACCAAAATCGATGGGGAATTAACGTTTGATGTCTTCTAAAATGGGTGTTGAGTAGATGCACCTTCGGTTAAAATGTCGATGTTGCTACTTTTCAAAAACATATTATTTTTTTAAATCATAGGGTGGTAGAATAAACAAAGAAACAAGCGCTAAAAATCGAAAAACTGTTTTATTTAATTTGTTTTATCTTCTAGCATAGTAAAACTCCTTTCTTCAAACTAATGAATTTCTTATTTTCACAAACAGGGCAAGTATTTTATGTTATCCGTCAGGATATGTAAGTACACTAACGGTATAGCAAAAAAACCTTTGATTTCATGCTCCCGCAGTGGATATCTTCTCCTATTGAATACAGAAACAAAGAATTCGAAAAATGCATTAAACGATTAAAAAGTTTTTATTTTTATTTCCTTACAAACTCTTGAAAATGTTGGCTTTACATCTTTACTGTTATTATAACATAAACGGTTATATACAGTTTGGTGAGTTCCTAATCTAAATCGCTCCCATTAGTACCGCATTAGTTTGAAAGAAGATAACAAATCCACCGTGCATTCTGTGGAATTATTTCACATTTCAATTAAATATTTTGCTCAAAACTGAAAGTCAATTTAAATGTGACCATAAATGAAGATTAGATTATTAAGTATAAATTTTGAATACAAAAAAAAAAGAAGTTATATATTGCGTGTGATTAGAATGGTAAACATATCAATTATTAAATTGCCTATCTGTATTTCGATGCGAAACGATATATGTACATTATGCAGGCATTTTCAACCCGCATTTTGACAGACGACGCCAGCAGAAATTTTCAAAATAAATTTTACTATGTAGGTACTTACTTTATTTTAAAACCAAGAATATACATAACCGATGGTGAGATGAGAAGTTGTCATCCATGAGGCTCACGCAAACCAGTCATACAAAGATATTCATCTGCCGTCACCCTTAATTGTATTTAATTGCATTTTGCTTTTGAGTTCTGAATTATTGTTCTCAGTGCCGATTCATTCACATCCCCTTTGGCCTGCTCCCTGTTTCGATTTAATCAAGCTAAGGGGTGAGGGTTATGTATTCCCGCATATCTGGAATTCTGGATATCTGTCCTTTGGAGTTGATCGCGTGGATTGCATGCTTGTGCTAAATCGAGTGAAATATGTTTGAGAGAATTGTCTTATGTTCAGAACTAGTGATAATTGCACCTACGAGTAGGTATAAAATTGGGTAATTGAAATAGAAGATCTCAAAACAAGAAAGGGAGGGAGTTAATGAGTTACTAAGAAATATTACTTCATCCACTATTTTTTGGAAGCTTGGTCGCTCGTTTTTCGCAAGATTAAGTTATTTTTTTTCTTTACTTTTGTAGTTCATCATACATCGATATCTCTTCTCAATTTCAAATTGGAGTGAATAACTTTTTGCAATTGTTTTTTTTTTTTAATAGCGTTTTCCCGAAAAAAGAATATCTAAGCTTTTATCTGGTAGGTTACATCACTTACTATATCATGTACTATATCTTTCTTGTGCAAAAATTGTTTGGATTCAAACTTAACAGATTAACAGCTCTTCCAACAAACGTTTTCTTCAGTTTGGATCATATATGTCTATATAAAATGAATAGATAAAGGGGATTTAACTGCATAATGTAGAATATGGGAAAAAATGTGTGGAGATTGGTCCGAATTTCACCCACGAACGAGACCTATGTAGTTGAATATTCCGATTAGTATGGACAAATTTTCACAATGGCCCAAAGAATAAAACAATAGGAGTTCAAAGTTACAGCCAAAGATAGAGTACATGCAAACAGTACTAAAAAAAAATACAGTACTATTACTCCATTGTCAACCATGGTAAGAATGGCTCCTTATATAGCAGCCTATCCAACTAGTTTGGTTTTTTGTATATATTTGAACCCATTTGCCTATTATTCTTTTCAATTCGAATTGCATTTGAAAAACTGTAATATTCCTTTTAATAAAAATTAAAAACAAAATTCTCTCCGTCTTTTATTTTCTCCAACTATATATTTGCTGCCTATTTTAAGCTTTATTTCACAATCGGATTAAATAGAACCTGAATGAAACTTAACTGTGCACTGTGAAATTGGACCTAAGTTGTCGGGATCCTAGCCCCTCATTTGGGAATTTGACAGCAGAAAAACAAAAATGACGTCTAATGTTGCCTAATTTTGGACTAAACACACTTTTTCATCATTTTGATATGCATACCGATACCCTAGGCCAGGGAACCTAGATTATCCTAAATAACAAATAGATAACTCTTTTGTTATTAAAATTGTTCTAGAGTGCATGCTTTTAAAAATATTTCATATTTTCTTGATAGATCACGTAGCTATTTTTGATATCTTCATTCTGGTATGCATATTGGTACGGTGGGATACCTGGAGTTTCCACTGTAACAACTACCGATTTTTTAATTACATTTTTTCTAGAGTGTACGCTTTTGCAGATATTGCCCTTTTTCTTACTGTATCACGTAGCCGTCATTGATACCTTCCTTTTGGTGTACGTAATGGTATTCTAGGATACCTGGATTGCCCACAGGAACTAATACCTCTTATTTAATTAAAATGTTTTTAGAGTGCATGCTTCTGGCGATATTGTACTTTTTCTTGATGCATCACGTACTCATAGGTCAAATGTAAGGCGAATTGCTTTTGAGAATAGGCTCCCAGAGAGGATCACGTTTCTCGTTTTTCAAAATTCAATAAAGTTTTTATTTTCAGGAAGCGTCATACAAAAAAAAGTGGTGTCCTCAAAAATTGCTGGCTAGTTCCTAGCAGGGAAATTTCAAGTTCAACATTTACAGGCTCTGACAAACTGAAGCGAAATGCGGTGTTAGTAAAAAATTAAGACTTGCTACCACAAATCACTTGGGTTTGCTCGTGGCTTAAATTTGCTTCATAATACCAATAACTGGGAAACAACTAAAAGTTCATCGCAACTTGTTGCCTAGTTCTAGTGGTTGACAGGCCTTGTCTTTAGAATCTTGGCACCTCATAATGTAGGATTTTCACGAAAAAGTATTCCATTTAATTGGTCAGAGAGGGTTAACCTGTTTTAGTAATTGGTCGGCCATAGACAATTCGTAAGTTACGGTTAAAGTTGTTCAGTGCAAGAATCTATTTTTGGCAACTGATTTGTGGGATATTCACTTAAAATGTATGCTATACATTGCCGGCAGTAGTACGAAATCCCACAAAACAAAATATCAAATAACTAAATCTCGCAGTTAAAACAAAAATCGAAAAACGAAATCTCGCAAATAAGTAATCTGTAAACTAGGTTTTAAGCAACCTTAACAGTTCCCATGCAAAAAAAAATGTCCACCTAATATGTGCACCGAATTGTATAATATTCAAGGCAAAAGTCTTGGCCTTGGCCAAAACCACCCATTGAGTCTTTAACCCTTAATTAATAAACTGTAGGCTTATGAATAGAAAACAATTATATTTGGATTCAAAAATCATTTGCATACAAAAAATGCCTTGAGGTGAAAATATTTTCTTTTTTAGAAGTGTAAGCCGACCATCCAAAAAATATATTTTATTATATTTTTTTTTTTTATTGCATGCAAAATACTAGCTGGGCTATTGTTTTGCATGACATTCCACGACTGCAATGATTTTGACTGTAAACCAATCATGCAAAAACTAAATTCTTATTCACCTCAATAATTTTTGACATGCAAACACATATTTGCATACATTTGTAAACTAGTCTTTATTAAAAAAACGTTTGTGGAATTTTTTTAAAGTCTTTATTAAAAAAACGTTTGTGGAATTTTTTTTAAAGACTTACATATTTACTTTTTTGGTTAAAACTTGTAATAAGTTTAATTTTGTATCTGCTTATGTATGTATGGTTGTCAGCAATTTTGACATATAGCCCCTTGCCGTTTTTTTCAACAAAAAGAAATAATTTTTTAAAGTTAATGAAATAAATCGTGACGTACGTTAATGGAAATGTGTATTAAAAACCCTATCGTGCGATTCAGGAAAAAGTCCATCCAAAGTGATTTTACGGATTTTATGCCACCAGCTACCTACAAAATCTCGTTGGATGGCGATATCTCAGAAACCAAGGCTTGGAGAAGATTTTAAAATATCAAAAAATCGATAAAAAGCTTTCCAAAACTGAAAACTAGAACTATCTACGATGCCTGGTTCCCGAAATATACGCATCCAAAGTGATATTAATTTTATTCGCATTAAGCCTGAAAATGCTTTTGGATAGATATATTTTCGCCACCAAATGTTGCAAATAGTTTCGGTTTTCAAATTCTACATTCTCTATTCAAAAGCTATCCGCTTCTGAAAACCATAAGCTTTTGTTACGTTTGGCCCATTAAATATTTGCAATCAAAGTAATATCTAACAAATATATTACGAACCCAGCTTTCAAATTGTTGCGGTTTTCAGCGCTGAGTAAGAAATTGACACACCTTTCCAAAAATTTAAAAATGTTGTCACACAATTTTTTCCATGATTTCGAAAATAACGTGGACTGCATAGTCGTCAAATCAATTTCAAAATCATTATTGCAGTAGCATTTAAGAAAACAAAAGTTGAATAACTTATAATTATTCTATAAAACAAATAAGTTATTAGTAAAGTAAACTAAACAAAAATCGCAGTTTTTCAACTTTTCTTCAAAAGCAAATTATTCTTATTTCCCTGAAGAAAAATATTTGAGACTTCTTTTTTCGCCAACTGTGTGTTTTTAATCGGATTTTGTGGTTTGTCTCAACAAATGCACACAAATCAGTCTTATTGATTGAAAACCCAAATAAAACTGTAATCAATTTGTAGTACTGACACCATTTTTTAATGTTTAAATTCATATATATTTATACCTCCGAAATGGTCATGGCCCTCGCCCTGTATAAGCTAATGATTCCGAAATGAAATGAAATGTCCCAATTTTAAACAATTTGTGAAGATCTGAGACAGAAAAAATAATTCATGCATTTATCCACTTTTAATAACTTAAAATATTTTTCATTTGCTCGTTTTGTGTAAAATTAGCATGACATTTTTATTTGTCGATTATTAATTTTAACTGTCGGTCAAATATATCTATTAAACATGCAAAATGAGTACTGCCTGCACCAAAATAACAAAAACCTGCACCATCTGTAAAAAAAAAAACTATTGCAAAAATGTTCCACATACGCCACCTCACAAAGCGCACAGTAAACCTAATAAAACATGTTAGGTGGACAAATAAATTAATTTTTTTAAAGGGAAACGTGTTTTTTTGTCCAAATTGATATTGGCTTCAAAAAAAGAGTAAGTTGAATCTTTCCAAAAAATTTAAGATTCATCACGTGGGGACACGTGGAGGATATTATGTAGTTTTTCATTAAGAAAAAAAAACATTATTTCCTTATCAAATTTAAGGTCTTTGGATCTAAGCAAATTAGAAACATTATTTATTACTTCCTTTTTGAACTTTATAGCCATACTTTCCACTTCGTCCTCCATAATAAATCACGTTTTAAAAAAGTTTCACTAAAAGAGCCTAATCACAAATGAGTTATTGTTTACCTAATTGACTGACTTTGGCCACGTACAACGGTACAAAGAAAGAAATTAGAGTTTAAAATTAATGAGATTTTTAATGTATGACTATTATTTAACAAAAAATTTAACCTTCCTGTTTCCGAAGGTTAACTCAGACATGAATTTTATTCACCCGGCTTGCTCTTCTCGGTTCACTGTGCAGTGGTTCAAGTATTGAGAAGCCATCTTAAATCTTAAATTTGACTGCTTCAAATCCGATTTGAATGAAATTTTCAAATATGATAAAGGATATCATAAGACACCATCGAAAATATTTCCGCCCACTGACAAGCCAACTTTGTAAAAAAGGTCATCAGTCAAATCGTCGAATATTCCAGGAAAATTAGACTTTCACTTCGAAAAAATTCCGACCAAGCTGAGTTTTGGTGGATTTTTTTTTTTGGGTGGATAAAGGGTGTAAAATTCAGTTTTTTCATAATTTCTCGAAAACTATGTTTTTTTGAACAAATGTAAAGATACAAATTGTGGCTAATGTCATTCTACACAAAAACGATTAACAAACTTTTGTTCATATTTATAATTATGCAAAAACTTCACGGTGGATTAAATTTTGTCAAAAAATGATGTCCATAATCGATGGGCTAAAGTTTTTGTACGATTTGAGTTTGGCTAAAACCATGTTTTTGGGGTGCCCGGGGTAAGGGGATGACAGCCATCTTAAAAAAGAAAGTGATTTGGTTTTTTTTCAACAGCTCGATGAAATTTCCTATTACAACAAAATCAGAAAAGAATATAATTTAGACAATAAAATCATCTAAAAATGAGCTATTAATTAACTCTGTAGGTTTATTAATCTTGAAGTTATAGCGTATCAAAGTAACACTTTTTATTTTGTACTGTAAATGGACAAACAACGGTTTTTTGTTAATATCTCAGCAGACATAATTTTTTTTGCAAATTTTTTTTGTCTAATTTTCCTTAACTATAATTATTTTGTAGTCGGACATTTTGTATGTTTTGAGTTCTTTGAGTCAATAGAAAAATCTCAAAAACAAATGCGATAAGTTAAATTAAATCTTTTTTAGTGTCATGAAAATAATAATAAATATTTTGGAAGTTTGAATAAGATTTCCAAATCAATATAAGTCTACTTCAAAAGATGTTTAAAATTGAATCTCACCACGAGTAGCCCTTTACTAGAAACTAATGTTTATTTAGAAAAAAACTTAAGACTACTCAATAATAATAAAAAGCCAAATATATCACTCAAGGAATTGCAAATTGTATATTATCAATAATTATTTGTTTTAAAATTATCTTAAAACTACGATGATAATTTAGTCAATATTCACTTTTTCAACTACATATTTCTAAATTTATTGTATACTTAAAAACAAAAATACGGACGTAAAGAAATGCCTTTAAATACAAATTTGTGTACAAAAATACCATTATAAAAGATATAAAAAATATAAATAAGCCCTGCTAATATTAAATACAAAAATATTAAGTTCGATCTACATAGTTATATCCTAAATTGTTTGTCTTCTTTAGTAGGATTTTGTATTTTTATATTTTATTAAATAGTTTGTAAATGCTGAAACAATTCAAATGACTTGAAATTGAACCTCTAAGGGCACTTTGGTGGTCATATTTCACATTCATTCCAAAACAAAAATATTGATGCGCTTGAAATTGTGGCAATGGTTTTGATCGTTGTATATTACTATTATATTGTTTTTCCCTTCCATTGATTTTGTTCAGGGAAATATTCTGGGTAGAAGATTTGAAACAAAATACCGGCTAACATGAGGGCGAAGTAGAATGTTACTGCAATCCACCAAAGAATGCGTTCCCAACGTCGTTCTTTAAGATTTCGCAACACTCCTATGCCTACGAGTAAGCCAGCTACGGCTCCTGATAAATGTGCAATGTAGCCAATTTGGTCATGGCTATCGTTAAGGTGACGGTAAATTGAAGTACCCAGATCAGTAAAGCAGAAAATTAGAAAAACAAAAAGTTGAACAATAGCATAGTCCATGTCTGAGAAGTTCTGAAAGTTAAAACGTTATTATTTCGAATAAAACAACTTATATTCAATTCTTTCTTACCATTATAATTGTGGCAATGTGGGCTGTAATAAGGGCGTACACGCCCCCAGAAGCACCGGCAAGATAAATCGTTGGACTGCTTAGCGAAGTTCCCATCGACCCAGCCACTACACCGGCCAAATAAACCAATGCAACACGCCACCAGTGGTGCACTAGTTCAAGAGCGATGCCCAAAAAGATTTGAATTACAAGGTTCATGAAAAGATGCATAATGCCGACATGAACAAACATATAGCTGACAAAACGCCATCCTTCGTATCTTCGGTATGGATTAAATATGAACAAGGTAGCTGCGGGTCCTTTAGTACTTTCTCCAATGTTTTGCGAATGTTTCGGATCATCTCTGAGAAATAATTAGTTTGAAAAAAAATCATTTATGGTAGGCAATTTGTGACACAAAACTTACCTAAAATAAATAACATCTATCATGAACATAATGATCTCCACCATCGAGAAAATTATCATTGTAAGTGGTGGCGGGCAGAATGACATTTGTCTTTCATAGGCTCCATCTGCATACAAATTTACTAGTAAAATTAGAAAAATTATGTGTGCTCATCAATGTGATCATCTTACCGATTTGATCACCTTGTACTTGATCTCGCCGAGGAACGATCATTTTACAATAGTTATTAATGTAACTCGACAACAACCAACGGTTTTTAATAGAAAGTTGGTAAAATTCTTCAAAATCCAAGCGTCCATTTCTATCTTCATCTGATATATCCACAATGTTTCGTGCCATAGCTTGTGGTATATCCTGACAAAGTCCTTGTGCAATGAGCAGTTTAAGTTCTGTAAGATCCAGATAGCCATCGTTATCAGTATCATGCTGGAATATAATAATCAAAAAGGAATTGTATTTATAAGATAGATAAATATTTGTGTAGTACATGTAAAAATTAAAGTTTTTCCCCGCATAGTCAGGGGGGGGCAATTACCCTTAAAAAACACTTTAAATAGAAAAACAAATTTTTTAAAATAACAGAAGTACTAACAATATTGATTTGCTCCTTTTCAAAATTTGTAGTCACGGTCAGCGGTCAACACGCGTTAAAGGAAATTGGTGCACTGTCAAGAAAGTCGGAATTGATGTTTAAAAAGAATATTAGCAGCTTAACGGTGGTTTCACAACGACGCTATCTTTACGATTAAGACTGAGGTTGCATGAGAAGACATGACAGCAAAATTGTGTTGAGAAACCATTGTGGAATGAGATCGCTATGATGTGCATTATGAGAGTCGGAATATAAGTTGAGCGAACTGATGCATGATATACATATGCATATGTTTAAAGATGCCTCAGAAATAATTACATTCTTATATTATATAAATCGAATGGAACTTCTAAATGGTTAGGGCAGGTATATATTAATTTATTTACTACTATCATTTACTTAACTTTGATGGTAAGATGTAGTAGGAACTGGAGGCTTTGAGTTGTATCTTTGGGAACAGCCGGAACAGCCGGATACTGGTCTTATGTCACGATTTGCTAAACTGGTAAGCGCGAGTGTTTACCAAAGAAAGAATTACAACATCGAACCCATGGCCCTACAGATTGGAGGTGAGTGCGTTGAGCCAGACGCGGGAAGCCTCAAATAATAACCCCTCTCAAATGGCAACCAGGCCCGGAACGAAAATGGACTACGACCTACGAGTATGCACCTATAATGTAAGGACACTCTATACTCCCGACAGGTGCTACTTAGAAACTTGAATCTATCCTCTTGCGGTACAAGGCAGATATTACTGTGATCCAGGGGTCGAACAGGCTAAGGTGATAATTGACAGTCACAACCATAGCATTTCTATTGTGCTTTAGCCGATTCCACCCCAGGAGATACGATGGATAGGATCAAGAATAACGAAAAGAAAAATTTGCGACATTTATTGCAGCTGTCATCAAACATTGCACATGCTAGGATGTGGGAGGAGGAAAGTATGCCCGACGACTCGTCAAATAGCTATAAGTGAGCGTCTAATACCTTTCTGCAACACGATGATCGGGGCGTACCAGTATGGCTTCATGTCTGGCAGATCAACGATGGACCAAATCTTCAAATTTATGCTAATCCTGGAAACGACCAACGAATTTCAAGTCGAGAACCACAATCTCTTCATCGACTTCAAAGCATATAGTCACCAAGAGCTTCTATTTACTAATTTTTAATGTTGGAACAAGCTACTCCAAACGTTTTCAGGGAAGGAGATGCGCTATCATGTGATTTTTTTAACGTAGTCCTAGAGCAGATAGTGCGCAAGAGTGGTGTTAACCTGGAAGGCACTATCTTCAACAGGTCTTCTCAACTACATCGACATCTTCGGCCGCACAAAGCAAGCTATAATAAATAGAAGTATTAGCTATTGATGAACAGGCGAAAATCGTTGGTCTTGAAGTGAATGAAGACAAAGTATATTCTTTCAACATACAAAGCCTCATCTATCTATTAGCTAAGGCAAAACGTCACTATTGGTAGCAGTAATTTTGAGGTAGTAAAGGAGTGCACCTACCTCGAAATAACTATCAAATCCACGAACGACATTTTGACATTTTAGTGGAAATTCGACGAAGAATTACCCTAGCTAACCGCTGCACATCTGTTTGGACAAACAATTGGCTTAAAAACTCCTCTGTTCAAAGACAAAGTGCACGCTACACAAAACGCTAATTTTACTACTTCTAATCTAAGACACCGAGTGCTAGACTATACCTAAGTAAAAAAGGAGAATTGATACTAGGCACTTTCGAGAGAAAAATTCTTCGGCGGATATTTGGCCCTACGTGTATGCGAAGAGGGCGAATGGAAGAGAAGATTCAATCGTGGTCAATACCATGATATGGATGTAGTCCAAAGAGCCAGAACACGTCGACTACACTGGTTCGGCCAAATCGAGCAAGTGAACAAAAAGAAAATCTTCGTATCCAAGCCCTAAAGTTCGGTACGACCAGAAAGACCGAACTTGCGCTACAGGTACCAGGCGGTTACAGATGCAAGAGCTCCTGGTCTCGACTACTAGAGGGAGCTGCAACAGATAAAAGACCGCAATATCTCAGACACAGACCATCCATGGATGGACCTTTATATTTTCATGGAGACATATGTATATGAATGAAAGTAGATATGTACATTAGGGTGGTTTTTATATTGTTTTTTATTCTTCATCAAAATAAAAACAAAAAAATGTACTATTTTATTCAGTTTTTAAAGGGATGAACACTTCGATTCTTATAATCCGCCAAAAAAAAAGTCAGGGCAGATTATATTCAATCAAGAGAAATATCGTCTTGAATGGGGAGCGATATTGCATTTAAAAACAAAATGCAATTATTTTGGCGACAAGTAGAAACAAATTTGTCTCGAAATAAATGCAACTCTCTTGCTTTTGCAAACCAAATTTTATGACGAAACTATTTTTTTGAAAACGCTTTAGTGCATAAGTTATAGATGTTTCATTTCAAATTTGATTTCACTTCGCTTTGAAGTATAAACTAGGCTTAGGTATGAAACAAATATTTGTTAAAAAACAACTGAAACATTACTTAAAAGGGTTTTTCTTTTTGAAATGGACCCCCCTCCCCGGTTAAACTAAGGAGAATAACACCTCCTATCCGAGACGATTATTTTGTCGTCTGCTGGATATATTCTATTCGATCTGCTTGCTGTGAAATAAAAACCTGAAAATATTAGGGAAACTAAATGAGGGCTATCCAAGACTATGTCCAATTTAAGGACCATCCTAATGTATGCAGGTAAATGTACTTGTACGTTTTACATCTATTGATATTCCTTCTTGTATTGAAAATAAATAAAACACAATAACAGTAACCACAATGTGATTAGAAACAAAGCTAAAAATAGAACTATACAAGTTTGTTTCCTATTTTTAAATGGCAGTATCAAGTCAATGAGTTAAGTTAAGTTTCAACAAGAAAGAATCTCGGTAGTTTAAACAAAGGTTTGAGTGTATTTATGTATGTGACTTAAATAGGAACTATTTTCTTCTTTGATAGGCTAACCTTCAATAAACAAAAAATTACTTCTATGTAAAGGGTTTTTCAACAGGGACGCTACAAAAGTAGAGCAACAGGGACAACAAACGACGAAATATTTCTTGCCGCTCTTTTGACATTTCTCTTCAGTAAGGTTTGCCATTTCATGATGGAAAGATGTACGAGCCAACAACGAGTCGAAATTATTAAAATTTACCACCGAAATTCGGAGTCAGTGACCTCAACGTTAAGAGCGCTACTTCCAATTTATGGTCGTCATAATCGTCCTAGCAGATCAACAATTGCGCGCCTAGTGGAAAAATTTGAATCCACAGGCACATTGCAAAATGTTCCCGTGCCAGTGAGACAAAGAAGAGCCCGTAGTGTCGAGAATATTGCTGCCGCTGAGGCTTCAGTTGCAGAAAGCCTAAATGTGTCTCTCACACGTCGTTCTCAAGCGTTGGGCATCTCTGTGACGTCGTTGTGGCGAATTTTGCGAAAACATCTTGGATTGACGCAAGAACTGAAGACGCTTGACCACCAGAAGCGTCCTTTGTTCGTGAATTGGGCTGAGCAACAACTTGAAAATGATTCGGATTTTCATCGAAAAATCATCTTCAGCGATGAGGCTCATTTCTGGCTGAATGGCTTCGTCAATAAACAAAATATGCGGTATTGGTCTGGCAGCAATCCACACGTACTCCATGAGTCATCATTGCATCCCGAAAAAATTACGGTTTGGTGTGGTAACCGATAACGGTAAATGATAACCGAATATTTTTGGCCCCAATTGGATGATATGGACTTGGAGGACATGTGGTTCCAAAAGGACGGTGCCACAAGCCACACAGCGAATGTCACAATCAATTTATTGGAAACCAAGTTTGGAGAACGTGTTATCTCACGAAATGGTCCAGTCGCTTGGCCGTCTCGGTCGTACGATTTGACGCCGTTAGACTATTTCCTGTGGGGCTACGTCAAGTCTATGGTCTATGCCAACAAGCCACCGACGATTGATGAACTCCGTACGAATATCGAACGTGAAATTGCAGCAGTATCGGCCGATTTATGCTTGAAAACCGTCGAAAATTGGGTTCAGCGTCTGGACTTCTTCAAGCGTGCCCCTGATGGCCATGCAAAAGAAATCGAATTCCATACATAATGGCATCGAACGTACTTTCACAGGAATAAAGAATTTCATTGATACCCAAAACCGTTTTTGTTATATTTAAAAAAACTTTTGTAGCGCTCTTATTGAAAAACCCGATACATTCAAGCGAAGTGAAATATTCGTATTAAAAAAATGCGTGAAAAACTGTTAAAAACTAAAAACTAAACATTATTTTGGCGACAAGGAGGAATGAATTTGTCTCTAAAAAAATGCAACAATGGGCTTTTCCAAACCAAAATTTATGGCGAAAACTATTTTTTTTTAAAACCGTTTGGTGCACTGATTTTAAAATTCATTCATTCAAAATTTGATTTCACTTCGCTTTGAAGTATAAATTGGACTTTAAGTTTGAAAGTTATTTTTTTTTTTCAAAAATTATTTACAATAAAATATGGCTTTTAAAAAAACTTTAGCATGGCATTGTAAGTGTTCCCGTTTTGTTTAAATTTTTTTTTTCTTTTGAGTCAACTTTTTAGAAAATTACCCCTGCGCCTGAACGAGGGAAATAGACCTCCCATTTTTTTCTCGTCTGAGTCTAATATCTATATAACTTTGAAATGTTTGCATGTCATGTTTTCAATTTTTTTAATCCAATTAAGGGCTATATCCAAGACTATGTCCAATTTAAGGACCACCCTTTTCTGTATGTATTTTTTAGTTTGAACTTACACCACTGGAAATGGACTGTGAGCCTTATAAAACGCTAATGTCGTTTTTTTTAATTGAAATCTGAAATATTTGATTTAAAAGTCCAGAATTTCTGTCTTGAATGTAACATGGGGTAATTTTTGAGATGGTATTAAAATCTAATTTCCCAATTCCGATTTGACGTTTGACAAGAGAATGTTTGTTTGTATGGGTGAATGCAGATCAAATCTTCCAAACCAGAAAGATCTTGTCTTTCGTCTTCAGATCACATCTTTTTTGAAAAAAAAAACCGAAAAAAAGTGCAAATTTTTTCGCAAAAAGAACGAATCTCTTCAATAATGATAATCTTTTTTTTTAATTATGCGCTATTTGTGGCCTACCTAAAATTGTACTTGTGTA
This sequence comes from Dasysyrphus albostriatus, assembly GCA_946251815.1. NCBI lineage: Eukaryota > Metazoa > Arthropoda > Insecta > Diptera > Syrphidae > Dasysyrphus > Dasysyrphus albostriatus. The sequence goes on along the minus strand of OX276336.1, from coordinate 65,211,693 downwards.
AGAAAGGTTTTATTTTGGTAACAAAAACAGATTTTTTTTCCCATTCAGATGAGTCAAAACCAGAGATCAGAAATAAAACTCAACCTTTTGAAAGGTTCTTCAATAACTCTTATTTGTTGTCATTTTCAATAAAAAAGTCAATGAATAACCTTTATTCTAAAAAAAAAAACATTTCTTCGGTCAAGGTCTGAGAGAAACCTTTATTTTGATTTGTTTTTATATTTCGGTCAACCAGGTTAATTTATTACAGAGAGAAAATAATAAATCTCATTTGTATCAATCAGAATATTCGATAATATCGGAGTTGTAAGTTACTACATTTTTGTACTTTAAATAAGCGCCAAGTTGGTTTATACTGGGATATGTATCGTGGTTTTCTGGTGGCGGTCTCGCGGTGATATATATACTTGGTTTTCGGCATTTAGAATGTTTTTCAATTTTCTCGCTTTGGTCTCGCTTTGGTCTCGCTATAGTCTCGCCAAAGTAATTTTTTTTCAAAATAATATTTTTCAAAAAGGCTAAAAAAAAAAGTTAAAATCATGGTAAAAATTCAAACATGGTTTTCAGTATGTTGCCAATTGTGTTCGCTTTGCTGTGAACTAATCGTAAGCACGTGGATCTGTGTCTTGGTTTTCTCGCTATAGTATCACTTTGGTCTCGCCTTGACATTTACACGAGGTTTTTGACACTTAGAATATTTTTCCATCATCTCGCTTTGGTCTCGCAATAGTCTCACCAAAGTTTTATTTTCAAAATAAAATGCACCGCACGAGACCAAAGCGAGATGAAGTCAAAACATTTTGAATCGCAAAAACCACGTATGTCAGGGCGAGACCAAAGGGAAAACATAGCGATAAAAGCACGACACAGAATCTGATGTAAACGGACACGGCGAAAACCCAGCGAGACGAAAACAATGACGTCAACAGTGAAATTCACGTTTGGACGCCATGACTTCAGTTCAAGGTACTGGGTACTTGACTGGTACTTGTCCTTGAAAGTTTACAAGCCTAGTTAGTATGAATGTTTATATTTTGTAGACCTTGCATTAAGAAATGCAGTTAATAAAACAATTACTTGTGGATTTAGATTTTTGAGTGATTTTGTGCAATATACAGAGAAAACCATTTTTGACTTATTTTCAGCGAAAAAGGTAAAAGGTTGAACTTTTCCATTGAGCAAAACTCAACCATTGAGAGATATTTATAAACATAAAAAATAAATCTCAACCGATAACCGAAATTTTGATATTTTTAAAAATAAATCTCAAACCAAAACCGAAATCTTTTTAAATGAATGTAGTAACTCTCAGAGAGAAACCGATTGAAAATAAAGGTTGACAGTTATTTTTGACTTCTGGTCAGAACACTGATTTTGACAGTAAAAACCATCAAAATCGTCAAAAAAATTATTTTTCATATAAGAAATCAATTTTTCAAATCTGGATTTTTCGGAAGATTTTACCTTTTTTTCAAAAACCATTATACCACAGTTACTAGAGTTACTATAATTAGAGTTACTAAAGTATCTGTTATTATACACTAGAACAATTGACAGCCACCAGTTTGACAAGTTTTGATCGCTACATACACAAATTATATACAAATACAATGAAAATCAATCTGAAATCATACATAATTATTCGCGGCATAGTCCAGTCATATTGTGTTTGTACCACGAAAATTGTTGGGTAGTTTTGAGGTTTGCGACGAAAATTCGTGACGCAAAATGGAAAAAAAAATACAAAAAATGACACAAAAATGCAGTTTTTCCGAGTTTTGTCACTTATGTATAAAGTACAACTGAAAGTATAAACAATTTTCAATAAATCTCTATTTAATGTTTTTTCTGTAATAACCCATTTGGACTCAAGCGCTAGTTGAAAATTGACGTATTTTTAATCTTTCCGAAAATCCACTCGAAAACACTAAGTGCCCTATTACACGACGACTCTAGAGTCATGACTTTTTCGAAATTCAATGAGTGCGAACGAGAAAAAACATCGGATCTCACCTTCACACTCATTGAATTTCGCAAAAACTCATGACTCTAAAGTCGTCGTGTAGTAGGGCACTAATTAATTACTGATTCAAAATAGCTTTGTATGGACTTTAGTCCTACAAATTGGCGTTTCATCCGGCCTACTCACTTAGACTCATCAGTGACGTAGTATAGGGCCTTGTCATACGCAATTTGTATTAAGTTCAGTTCAACTTACAACTTTTACAAAAACCACTGTATACTATATCCAACAAGATTAGAATTCCTAATCATTTAGCTGGGGCCTTTAGATTAATTAATTACTTTGTGGACAAAATCTAAAACAGCGGAAATTTTACATTCTTGTTATTTCATTTCAAAAAGAATTCGGACACAATCTTTGCTTGTTCAAATTTTGACTTGTGCCAAATTGTGTACGTTGTCCCAGCTAATATAGTTTTATAATTCTTTAGCTCTTTAATTCTCTTCAGCGATAAACCGAAAATGAAAATTTGATAGCGGTCGACGGTACCTATGGAATGTATGAGTTATTTAGTCGTTATCTTCGAAAAACTTAAAGCTACGGACAGATGGCATATAAAATTTGCGACTGTGACGTCATTTTTACGTCATATTTTGCAACTTTTGACCGCACATGGTCTGAACACTCTTTTGGGACAGTCATCGCATGTTCACAAACAATTTGCCCATCATCTGAGACACCCACATTGCATATTAGTTTGCGATTTTTATGCATATTGTGTGAGCACCCACTTTAATTATTTTATTAAAAATGGGAAAAGATGTTCTGTCATTTTTTTAGGTCTACAGACTTTAATTTTAACGATTTAAAAAATAAAACTCACGATATGAGCCTTTGAACAAAACCCTATCGGCTTAATTTTGGAGACTTTTTTTTTGTGATTTTTTGATTTTTTAATTCTCCAAATATCTCTCGATATGGTGAACCTATCAAAGTTTATACTCGCATCTTGAGTTCTATTAATTGGATTGTAAAAATTTACGAGTAACTCTGTGGACTTAAAGAAAATGGCAAAGCACTATTTCCCATTTTTAAAAAATTAAGTGGAGTGCATGTGGCCCTAACACAAAAGTGTGAAAACCTCTATTTTCAACCCTTCGTCATTACCACGGGCGCCAAAAAAATCCTGCCAGACTTTTGAATTATATTTCAAGATGCATGCACCTACGGACCCTCACACTCATTTTTTGGTTATGTGTTTAACCCAAAAATATGGTGCCAGCTCTAAGTAAAACATCTAAACATCTAAATAATGTCCATATAATGTGAACAATAATTCAAGAATATACAATAGTGATTACCGAAAAATGTTACTCACAGCAAAATCTAAGATCAATGAACTGCCATTCGAGTAATAACTTAACCAGCAAATATTTTGTTTATATTTTAGAGATTAACAAATAAAAACCTGTCTTCCAGAAATATTCATTGAATACATACATTTATACAAATGTATAGCCAAATACATACATATGTTAATTAATTTAAATAATTTGCGTTCATGAATGGTGTTATTGAATGTGGAAAAAATAAATACATGTTTGAAGTAAAATCATTCTCGTATTTTCACAGTTTAGTAATTAAAAACTTTTTAAGCTCAACTAAATGAGCCGAAAATAGTTGTTTGATTTAAAATTCATAAAATCATTCATCACCCATTTTCGGCAGCTATCTACCAGTTTAGGTTTTGTAGTGATTGAGATGACTTTAATTGACGCCTGACTGTCTAAGAAGATGTCGATATTTCTTTTAACTACTTCACGTGAGGCAAGATGGTTTGTGGCTTCGCAGAATGAAAGTATTTCCGCTTGGAATACAGTACAGAAATTAAGAAGCTTTATTGATCTATTAATAGGTGGGTTAACTGAGTAGATACCCGACCCTACCCTGTCACATCTCTTGGAACCGTCCTTTAAGACATTGAAACATGATTCACTGGGTTAAAATCTCTGTTAAATTCATAATTGTTCTATGACCATAGTGGTCCCTCTTTTATTAAGTTACTACACTGTTTAAGACTTAAAGCACTTTTGGCCAGAAACTTTTTGGTAAACAAATCGAGTAGGGCTAGTGAAAGGAAAGATTCAAGGGCTGCCGTTAATGTGGTTCTAATAGCACTGGTTGTGTCGATACAAGCTAGTCTCTGAATTTTTGTCATGATTTTTAGATTGGTTTTCTTATCAAAGGCTGGCCACCAGACCAGGCATGCGTACGCAAGAATAGGCCTTTTTATGGCTGAGTAAATCCAATGAATGGTTTTGGGGCTGGGACTCCATCTTTTACTAAATATTTTACTGCAGGTGTACAATGCAATTTTTTTTTTCATTCTTTTTCCAGTTTAGTATATTTAGATATTTGGCACTTCCCGAAACCTGTAGCAGAATTCCATTAATGGTTGGCGGGTCTATGTTGGGATCATTTCGCTTACTTTCACAACACCAGTCCGCAAGTGCTGGCCCAGTTACTGAGCTTGTCAAGGCTGTTTGTTTGAGTTCGCCCACTTTAGGGACAAATTCCCGAGGCCATTAACACGATATTATCAGCATAAGCAATGACCGCTACACCATTCGGACTTAGCTTAACTAAGATCTGGTTAAATCTGAAAAGCCAGAGCAGAGGAGATAAGCCTCCACCTTGTGGATTACCTCTACACGCCCTGGCTTTTAGCTTTCTGTCACCTTATTCTTCATTTATAAGTCTTAGTTTATCCAGTTCATTACCCGCGGGTTGATGTACATAGAGCTTAGGACTTGTTAAATTGAATCATTTTTAACATTCTATGATCACTACTGCTGCTAGGGTAAATTCTTTGAACTGAATTGAATTTTTAACTGATCCGACTATTTCATGAGAGCACATCATCTTTCAGTTTTAGGCGAATATGGGTTTCAATTAGCCTCTCAAGTGTCCTGAGAAGAAAGGAGGACAGGCTAATTGGCCTGAAGTCTTTTGACTCAGAGTGCTTGGGATTGCCAGCCTTCGGGAAGAAGATGATATTGACTTCTCTCCAACTAGTAGTAATGTAAGTGATGTTAAGATATTCCCTAAAGTTAAGGCCTTCAACTTTGTTAACAGTACTTTTTAAGAGTTTTCTCCGAGACACTCTCTACTATAAAAACTAGATGATCTCGTATGCAGTTTCTCAGCTTTGTTGTGCGAAACTGGTGGTTTAGTTCGTGACACAGCTTTTCTGCAAGTTTGGTACATTAGTTAAGACATATTTTTTTAGGAATCCATGGTAACTTGCCTATCTCGCCACTTATTTTCAATTCGAATTTTTAAACCTTTTAACTACTTATTGGGTAATAGTTGATTTTGGTCTGCCAATTAGGTTTCATATTTGTTTTGGGGATTTACCACCGCTGTGACACTTATTATCAATTTTTCGAAGCTTAACAACGTATTGCACAGATGTCTTCCCATTTTGTTATCTTTTCCTTCCCATGTCTTTAATCCTGTGTGCAATAGAGAAAAAAGAAACCATTCAAACCAGAAAAATGCATTTGACGTTTCGATTAACAGTTCCTTGTCCTTTATTTAGCGAATAAAAAAACACTCTACGAATTTGTTGATAAGATTTTCGATAATATTATTTTCAGATGAATTTGTTGGTAAAACATATCTGTTTCTTTTTAAAATTACTATATTTAGGTAATGTTAAATAACAATATGTGATTCATATATAATTGTGAGAAAACTTCAATTTTGGTTGAAATGAGTGTTAAGAATATGTCTAATCTGCTATACGAACAAATATGAATTTGATTGTGTGTACATATCGCACCCTCAGTGCAAAAGAGCGATGATAAGTCTAAAAATGTTATTTTTGAGTTAAAGATTTTTTAATTTAGTTTCTTTTGAGGGGCTTGCCGTTTTCATGAACACAAAAATATAAAAGATATTTATACCAATTTTGTATTATATAGCATATTGAAATGTTTCTTAATTTCCAATGCAAGACAGAGCTTACACAAAATATTCCCCTTTTGTTATTGCAATGTAAATAATTCCAATGCAAGAAAAAGGTAATCCAAATAAGTCCTATAAACCAACTAATTTTCTCATTTTGACACAAAAAATCTATGCAAGACAGAGACATTTGAAAAAAAATTCACTTCAAAAATCATAAGAGTCATTTTGAGGTAGCGCTCTTTTGTACTTAAATTTTGAATTGTTTATGTACCTCACTCTAGGTCAATTTAATGATGTTAATCAGCTCTTTCTTGTCATCGTATTGTTTCCCTCCTTCGTAAACTATTCGTGTGATCCATCCCAACACATTTTCTATTATGTTAAGGTCCGGTTAATATGGTGACCAAGGCAGCAAGTGAAAGTTTTGGTTTTCAATAAAAGATTTAACGATTCGAGCTGTATGGATAGGCGCGTTTTTTTTGCAGAAAAATCCACGAGGTTGGTCTAAAAAGATTGTTGATTTTCGGAAAAACTGAATATATCAAGGATTTGTAGTTATTTCCAGTCATCTTTGAATTACCAACTCTATCGTGCCATAATAGGATATTGCACCCCAAACCATAACCCCTGCTTCTCTGCTGTGATGACGGTTCAGAAATCGCTCTTCTTTCCTCACATCATGAAAATAGTAATTTTAGCCATCTGGTCCATCCAAGTTAAATTTCTTTTCGCCAATCTTCTAAGCTAACTCCATGCTGAACATTCCAGATCATGTGATCTTTCGCAAAACACAAGCGTTGCTTCTTCCTGGCATCATTTAGTGTAGTTTTTTTTTAAAGCTTTAGTCGCATTAGGTGTTTAGCATTTCGAATAACCCGGATGACTGTGGATAATCTTGCCCTAACATTATCCTGATGCCTGATTTTAGCCGCTGAGAAGGTTGAGTTAGATGCAATTTTTTGGATTTTCTGGAGAGTTGAAGTGGAAGAAATATTTTCTTTGTATAGTTTGCCGTAAAATGTTGGTTTCTTTGAATAATGGCCGACAGCATGATCACTTTGGTTGATTTTTCGCGGTTTGAAAGTCCTTCAGTCCTTCTTTTCCTCCAAATTCAAACATTTTTCCTTCCCATTTTCACTAACACATGAACCCAAGGGTTCAAAATAGATATATTTTACCTTTTATAAAAATGACTTAACACTTCACAAAAACCGTTGATATTTTGACTGCTTCTAATCTCATGACTCGATTTAGGTGCCAGTTATAGCTATCATTGAAAACTTTAATGATTGATTTTGAGATATTTTGAAAGCAAAATCATTTATTATTTTGATGAACAAATAATGCTTAAAAATAAATTAATATTATAAGCCAAAAAAAAATTTCAAATAGACCCAACTTTGCACGTAAAAATATTTTTCTTTTTTCAATGATTGAACTACCTTACCAATGATAATTGGAATCTTTAAAGTCATTTTATGTGGAAAGTTGGGCCTAATTTTAATTTTTTTTTGGCTAACAGTATTAATTAAATCTTAAGTTTTATTTGTTAATCAAAAAATAAATGATTTTGCTTTCTAAATGTCTCAAAATCAATCATTAAAGTTTTCAATGATGAGTTTCAATGATAGCTATAACTGGCACCTTATTAGCATATATATTTTGAATATAATTTGCAAATAGTATTAAAAGCCATGGTTAACTTGCACTCTTAAAATTTAAAAATTCTGAATTATGTTGCAAATAAACTAGTCTGCCTTCCAATATGTTTTATTTTGGTGAATCAACCATGTAACGGCAATGAAATCTACTTAACTTTTCAAAAACGTCTGCTTCTATCTCTATGACTTGGAGTGTATACCTATGTACGTAACTTTAGTATCTGCAAAGCAAAAAATAGAGATTTTTTTCAGATACAAAATATTATTGCATAGAAAATTAATTGAAATCCAAATTTAAAAAAAGTTGATTTTTAATAAACTAGAATGTATGTTAGTACCCGTTGGCATAACAGCTCGTTTGTAGGATTTAAGTTCGAATCCAGCCTGTTCCACCTAAAATATTTACTTTCGGGAATACCTACTGCCCCTAGCGAGTAAGTGACTAATCCCTGAAGAATGCCTATCTCATGTAATAATGAATTGTAGGCCTCTTTCATTCACCTTCACAGTGCCAAATTAAACGCTTCTTTAATTCCAATAAGTGCCTACCCTACACATAAAAGTGCAGTTTTCTAACTCTAAATCAGGCTCGAGTTTGAATTGTAATTACCTACGAGTTTTTTTTTAATCGGTTTTCCATAGCTTCAAATGAATTTGTGGCTGTTTTTGTTTAATTTCTCAACATGATCCATAAAATGAGGCCGACTTCTTTGGGATTTTAACTCAAGCAGAGGCTACGTTAAGCTGTATTTTTATATTTGTATTTTTAATTGCATTTCACAAGGATAAAGTGTTTTAACTTTGCAATCCATTGCGATACTGATATGTGAAGCAAGTCAATGCAATACTTTATTCCAAGCAAAGCAAACTCAACCTACTTTTTCACATAATAAATCCAAAAAAAAACTAACATTTTTATTCCCAAGCATTTTTACCTTAAATAGACAAAAGCAAAGTAACATACGCAACTTGTTGGCATTACTTGGACCGGGTTAAGTGAATATAGCTTGCCCGGCCTTAAATTTATATCTTATCACACTTTGAAATAGAAAATTGTGATTAAAACATTTATTCGATTGCTATCATCATCGACAAATACGAATAGCACTAACAAGCTAATATTTATGTACCTAGTTTCAATCGCACATGATTAATGATAAATAATATTCGCTGTATAAGTGAATCATCTCTCTCAAAACAAAACAATTTATTACCATTTAGAAATATAGAATTGCACCAGCAGCGGCCAATGTGTTAATGACCTTGATTTAATAAACTTAATTTCAATAGTAAGTACTTACGTTATCGAATATTCTTCTAACTCGTTGTCGATCATCAGCCTCTGGCACTGAAATCATTCGTTGCAATGGAATTTCCTCCTGTTGGCGCGACCCATTTGCCGATTCTAGGTCGTGCTGCTGTGACTGTGATTGGTGTCGTTGTCGATTCATACTTTCTTTCTTATTGAAAATATCTAAATTAGGTACTTTGGAAGTTAGGGAATGTTCCCTAGTGCAAGTGCCACACTTGTTAGTCAAAGGTGGGTTTCGAATGGAGTTTCACTTTTGGTAAAGGTCGATGTGGTGAGTAAGACCAAGATTCATTAGAATTTTTACACCGTGGCTGGGCTGGGTTCGATTTACAAGTTTATTCATGAAAACAGTAAGAACTTTCAATGAAAATTACAACGCAAGAACAGAGGGTTATTGTTTAGTAAATATACAAACTATGTATTTAAAGAAACAATAATACTTGGCGAGATATGAGTTCACGGAATTAAAATAAGCAATAACTACCGAATGTACATAATATAAAAATGATAACAAAATACTTGAAAAAGGGGAGCTAATCTGGTTCTCGGCCGCTGCTTTCTACTGTCTAGGTCCGCCTGCCTGCCTGCTTTTGCTTTCTGTTTCTGTTTTTAATTTTTGACGTTTCCATTTGTGATTTTTTCGCATTCTACACTACCTGACCGACAAAACAAGTAATATCGATTAGTTATCGGTTTGAGTATGTGCTAATGTGGTAGTGTAGTCAAAATATAAACATTTTTGTAGCTTTGTAATTTGTATGTAGCCTTACCTACATTCATAACTTTTTGCAATATTACACAAAAGTAAAAATATTTTTTTTCCCGCTAGAGCAGTTGTTTTCTGAAAAAGAATATACAAATATTTTCCTCAGCCAAATTTAAGCTTTCTGCATCATTTTTTATAAGTTATCTAGTTTGAAAATGTTCACTTTGGTACTTTTTCACTTTTTTGGCTTATGTAGGTAGGGCTTTAGTTTATTGTAAGTGCCCTATTACACGACGACTCTAGAGTCATGACTTTTTTTGAAATTCAATAAGTGCGAACGAGAAAAACCATCTGATCTCACCTTCACACTCATTGAATTTCGACTCTAAAGTCGTCGTGTAAAGGTTCTCCCAAACCAACGCGAATGCGGAGAAATTCGCAGCGAATCATTCACAATAGAAAAAAATATGACAAATACACAACGCTAAACAACAACAAAAATTCGTCGTCGCTGTGGATTCGCGTTGGTTTGGGAGAGCCTTAAAAGGGCACTAAACTACATTTCGTACTCGCCACTTTAGGTGAAAGATGTAAATTACCCATTCGACTTCATTGCTTGTAGGCTCAACGCGTACAAAATTATGCAAATCTAATTTTGTTAACATTTGCACTTATTATTTTGGGCTCTATTAAAAGATACCAAACGAAATATTTTAGTTAATATTTGACTCCACTGTATCATTTTCTTTTAATTTAATTCAACTAAACCATTTTACATACGCTACTTGACAAATTTAATTTAAAATTTTTGGATCAGCTGATTTCTTTTTTGACAAGCAAGAAAGTGCAGAAACTAAAATGTTCGGATAGATTCTTGCTGGGGGGGAAATGAAAAAAGGTCAAAAGCTCTGGCATTTTCGTGTCATAAAATAGAAAAGAAACACGTTTTGAGTAGATTTGAGATACTTTGGGATCCCTCGGGTGAGTAAAGAAATAGACCTTTTATGTGGAAATTCGGGCTTATTTGAATTTTTTACTAGAAATATTAGTTAAGTCTTGAGCTTTATTTGTTCATCAAAAAAATTGATCACCTACGCTTGATGACGAACAACATAATATGGATGGATGAAAATACCCCCAAACAAGTCTAAAGTTTTCTTTAGTTTAACTTCTCTGGAAAACACACTTTTCCATCAAAATATAACTTATCTCCCATCTATCAAGCCATATCAATCGTCAAATAAGATTGAAGGATGGCTATGATATTGATGGATTAAAAACCTTTAAAAGTTCCGAAATTTTTTAAGTTTATTAATGCTTCGCACATTCTTTTTCTGCGCGAAATCAAGTGGAGCTGCGTACTGCTTGAAAAAAAAAATCCGAGATAAAATTTGCCCTGAAAAATGAATTTTGTGTCGATCTACGTACTAGACTATTTAAGCTCGAAAATTCTCTGTGTTTTGAAGCCTAATTTCGTTTACTTTTTTGCAGGACAGACTGTTGACTCAAGAATTTCGTTTATTTACTGTCGGTAGAGTAGCGTTTCGAGTTTTCGATTTGTTTGAATTTAAAATTATTTAAAATAAAACACGCTATTTAATTTATCCAGAGTTATACTTAAAAAAAAAAACTGAGGTATTAATAAACCAAAAATACAAAATATATAATCCAAGTACAAGGAAATAAAAATAAAAATATGAAATATTAGAACAACAATCGCCATAACAACCAACCCCACTTGTTCGTGTCCAAACAAATAACACAGCACAGCAGAGGCATACATCGAGTTTAAAAACCAAAGTAAAAAAGTAAAATGTACAAGAAAACCACAAAATCCTCAGCAATTTACCACATTAAAGACAACATTAAAAATTTTCAATTTAATCTCTCCTTGCAACACATAAACTCTTTGCTTAATCTTCCAAAATTTGATGTCAAAACGGGTGGATCAGTGTCAGCCAAAGGCGAAGAAACTAGTGATAAGGATAACTCCTTGAAGGTAATAACTATTAAATGGCAAGAGAAACTCTTTAGTGCACACGAAATCGAATTCTTTAGTGACATCAATAACTGCCTCACTGACGTTCAAAAGTCTTATCATCAATTAATCCTTGATCATGAACGAGAAAACTCAATGTACATTTCAAATGAACCTATCTTTACTTACGTTGATGAGGACAATTTTATTCCTGAGTCGGGAAAGATTGCTTCTGAAAATTACTTTGAAGGAATACATCATGACAATGACAAAGATGTTGTCCTGATGTACATCTATGCTGCCATCAATCCAAATACACTGTTAGTGTCCTTGCGATGGCAAAACACCGATAAAATTCTGCATATTTATCCCGACTTCAACAATTTCCGGGAAAATCCGTACTTTATTGAGATCGATACGGATTACCGTCATCTCTATGCATACGGTATTGAGAACACTTCCAAGCAATCCCGAGTAAGAAGGGAAATTTCACCATTTGCTGAACTACAGTTGCCGGAAATACCGCATTGGGTGAGTTTCGATGAGCTGTCGGAGCAGTTCTCAATGCCACCGAAACGTACTCGACGTGTTGCCATACTAATAGAAATTCAAAGAGCCGAAGACTTCGAATACGATAATATTCACGTGCACTATTACATTTGTTTGCCAGATCGAACAATCCTTGAGAATGGCCTCTTAAATGCTTGTACGCATACTTCGAAAGTGAATAGCGATGGAGTTTATAGTTTTGGACATTGTATAGAGATTGCACTCTTGTGTGAGGAGGATTTTAAATTGGAGAGTTTGTGTCATGTTTACTTCGAGGTTATTTCCGTTGATAGTTGGGAAAGGGAACGAATCGAAGGATACGCGCACTTGAGTTTCTTTCTGGAAAAAGGTTGCGAAGCTACGCTGCTTCAGTGCCAAAGACCAATTGTAGGAGGAATTTTAGAAAAATTAAACCGATATTTCATTGGGGGACGTAGAAAATTTGATTATGAGAGATTCTTTAGAAGCGATGGGGATTTTATAAATCGTTATGGATCGACTATGGTAACTACAGGAACGTTGGCAATACGTTACCAGTTGCTTACACAACGTAATCCTGAGTTGCTAAGGCCAGCAATGGGCAGGATGAATGGAATGACCCTTGAGGATATAATGAAAGCTTATAGAGAAGGAAGGAGGCGTCTTGAAGCAGTGGTTTATAAATAGTATACAATTTTAAATTTAAATATAATTTTAAAATAAACAAATTTAACGACTTAGTGCCCTATTAAACGACGACTTATGAGTCATGACTTTTTCGTAATTAAATGAGTGCGAAGGTGAGATCAGATGTTAAAAAAAATTAAATTAATATTTTCGAAAACTATAAATATATGTATGTTGTATGGTATTAAGACTTTTAAGATACTTTAGGACTATAGTGTGAATCTGGCAATAATAATTTTTTCAATTTATTGTTTGTATATTATTAGAGCCAACATAATTTGCAGACAAAACCAAAACAAATTAAATTGATCTTTGCTGACTTTGAATAAAATGAAAATAAAAATTATATATATGTTTGGTTTGTATTATCATATAAAGAATTTCTTTTATTAATGTAAGAGTAGACATATTATACATGTAAGCTAGAGTCTACAAGGAAGAAATATTGCGAACAAACTACGAGTTTAAATGAATTTTATTATTTCGAAAATAAAAAATTCCATAAAATACCTGGCTATTTATACTTGGTGCATAGAAAATCACTTGGTCTGAAAGCTACCATTTTCGAGAATCTTTTAACCACGGAAGTATTGAAGGATTGGCAACAAATATGATGTAGTTTATGGTTACTTAACCCGAACGCTAAATGAGTGAGTGAGTCAAATACTTGGAAAACAACTCTTATGACATAAATGCTACCATATTAATTTGTGGCGGGATTTTTGATGATCCTGGTACCAAGACCAAGACAAATGATCTGTTAAGTAATAATTTTATTTAAGAAAAAATATTTGTATTACATTTTACAATGCTTAACAAGAAACTAAACTAGATAAAAACAGGTACCTAAATAAATATATTTGAGTTCCAACGTTCGTATAAAACAGTCCAATATGCGTCGGCCTACAATCCACACCGCGAATTTTGTTTTTCTTCGAATGCATTGCCACTTGTTGGACATCGTGTTGATCCTAACATCGTCTCAAATCTTTCGCTTTATGTTCATCCAAAAATGGGACTCGTCATTGAAGATGATTTGTTTGCTAAAATCAGGTGCCGATTCCAACTGTTTCAGAATCCAGTAATTTTTATTTGCAGGTGTTGCTCGACATTGTAAATTGCCATTGACTTTGTTTTTAGTGTGTTAACAATAAGAAAACTAGAAAATGAACAACATTTATGCAGATGAAACAACGTAACCTAAATGAACTGCCAAAATCTAGCCAATCCCATTAAAGAACCCTTTATAGTACAGGTAAAATAGTACAGAAGAGGCTTAAAAAAATGGTACCACCACGAAACTTGGTGAAACCGTTTCATGTACCATGAGGATGAAGAATCAAAAGAGTATTTACAAATGTTTCACATACAAGGTCGTTTTTTGAGGGAGATCAGTTTTGGTGTATCAAATGGAAAAATTTTGATTGGTACGAGTACAACCTAGGCATATGACACATTTTTTTTAGGTAAATTTTAATGCTGAATCAAATGACAAAAAAAGCAAATCAATGCGCCTCCGTGAAAAAAGTTACTATTATTTTTATGTTTTCAGTATAAAAGTTAGATATTACCATAAACCAATTGGAAATAATGGTTCATCGATGAAATTTGGTATCAATGGTTCATTTGTCATAAAACAATAAGCAGAAGAGTTCATTAAAATTTCTGTGTTGAAAAGGTGTTTTTTGGGATGGGGGGTGGGATTATAGTGAGATTACTACCATAAAACCTATAACAAAAATGGTACCACCATGAAACTTGGTGAAAATGCCTTATAGACTAACAGAATGAAGAATCAAAAGAGCCTATATACAAATATTTCGGATGGAAGTGTGTTTTTTGAAGAAATTGGGAAGAGAGGTGTCATTTTTTAAAAATTCTTTGAAATGAATGGTTCCCTTAAAGAACATGGTAGTAATGTTTTTCTGACTATCAGAATGACGAGTGGAAAGAATTTACAAAAATATCAAAGGTGTAAGGGTGTTTTTGAGGATATGGTTGATTTGTATTATTTGTTTTTCGACACAATACTTGTTTTGAAAAAAAGTATTATACTTTTCTTCCTCCATAAAAAACGCCCTTTTGCTATAGATATTTTTATAGACTCTTTTGATTCTTCATTCTCATGCAACCGTTTCCACCAAGTTTCATGATGGTACCAATTTTTTGTTTTATTTATTTTCCTATTTCACCTGTACTATTAGCAGTAAAACCAACGAGCAAAATTGTCCATTCACTCGGGCGTATACGTACTTTTTTACTATATTTATTTTAAACTTTCTTTTCTTCTTAAGTATATACACACGTATGTATGCATATGTATGTTCTTGTACATATGTATATGAAGGTGAACTTTAGTTAAACTGCGACCTGATATTTCATTATTTTCCTTTATCCCTTATATAGTCTAAGAGCCGACAACAAATTTTGGTTTATGAATGATATCGAATACCAAAGTCAGACAGATTGTTTTTCCAGCTTTTGGGAGGGGTGGGGTGTTAAAAAGAGCTATATGATGTAGATCTCCCTTTTCTATTGTCAGCGGTCAGGGGAGCAATTTTTCTTTAAAAAAAAAACACTTAAAATGGAAAACTAAATATTTCGAAAAACGGTAACACTTACAATTAAGAATTGCACTTTTTTTTGAAGCTAAAAACCTAATCATATTATTTTTAAATCAAGTGATTTAAATGAATTGTTTTTGAAAAAAGAAACTATTTTCAAACTCAAAATTTTGAAAAAAAAAATTTAATAAAACGTTAATATCGTCGTCATTCAATGAAAACTCACTAACTCCATTTTTTTAGTGTCACTTAAATAATCATGTTCCGTATCAGCAAATGGGCCTACGTCTACTATAGTTTGCGAGAAAATTGAAAATTACCAAACTAACTATTAGTTTATTCAAAGTTTCTTTAGATCCAGTTTCTTTAAATGCATAAAAACTTTGCATATACCCAATTAATCTCGCACCTACCACAAATCATGTAGTGAGCCTAAAAGCGCGGCATATATATACATTAAAACCAGTCACTATTGAGAAAATAATTGCTTCAAAAGTGACTGGTTTTTCAAAGTTTTGGCATTCAAGATTTTTGTAATTATAGATTTTGAATTCGAAATTTTAGTTATTAAAATTCTTTTAATTCAAGATTTTTGTTTTCGATATTTTGTCTTTTATTACTTTGTTTTTCGAGAACTCGGTTTTTGCGACATCTTGGTAGAATCGTTTTTAATACATTAACTAACTATAACATGACTTTCTGACTAAATCACTAACTGACTCACTAGAACGTGGAATGCAACGTAATTCTACCTCCTCGTGGGTCATTTTAAGTAACGCCAAAAGATTTACTGTACTTTAATTGTTAATTATTGGAAAGATATCACTTTTTCATCAGCCTCAAATAAAAGTCCATAAATAAAAATTTATTAAAAAGTAGGTTTGGTAGTTTTCAATTTTCTTGAAAGCTAGTAGACTTTAAAGCCATCTTATTTTCAGTATATTCGATTTGAAACTAATAAGAACACAAAATGGTAAGAAAAAATGTCTTTAGTCTCACAATTTTGAATAAATACAAAATAAACATTTTTTCAGACTTTTATCTTTAAAGAAAATGTGTAAGACATATTTGCAAATTTTACTGTTATTTCTAGCTATTTTATTTTCCATTTCGAGTGCTTTTTTAGAAAATTGCCCCTCCCGCCCAAATAAGGCGAGATAGACCAACCTCCTATACTAAAAAAGTGCTTGTAGCTAACTGTTCTACAGAAAACAATTATTTTTTTTTCACTGGAGTTATATCGTACTCTTGCCCTTTATTAATTTATTTTTTAAAAAATCCAAAGCATAAACACTACAATCTTGGCGGTCCGATTAGTAGAAGCCAAGATATAACCATTTAATGCGAACTTTACCATACTTTTTTTGGAAACCATCCGCGTCCAAAATTTGGTATCGGTTCTTGAGCTATAACTTTAGTCACTAGTAAACTAAGACCTCCTAATCCCTTTTATTCCAATTTTGTTTTGATAAAACTTTCTTATCTCATTCCTGCTATGACATTTATCTTTTTCCTCGATCACGTGCTTATCATAGGTTAGGTTAAGTTAGAAGGGGTGATAATACGGCGAGCCACTTCGTCTCACTCGGATCTCAGTGAATCCATTGCGCTCCCCAGGGTTAAAGGTGGGTGGTGAAGAGGGATAGGGAGGGGTTTAAGGAGAAATTTTAGTTGTAGTATTTTAGTTTACAGAGATGTCGCCCAGTTGATCGAAAAAATATTCTCCTAGGACTGCTTTTATGGTTCTAGCCAGGCTAGGGCATTCACACAAGAAGTGTGAAGGGAGCCCTCTTCCACCTCTTCTTCATGACACCCTCTACATAAGTCCGATGAGCTGAACCCCATTCTTTTCATGTGGGTTCCCATAGAGGTGTGGCCCGTATGATAACTGAGTCCTGCTTAACTTAAGTAGTCCGGTTTTTTCTTCGAAATATTCGGCCAAAGGTTCCTTGAAACCCGACAGGTGTCGATAGAAGACCATATGACATTTGCAGCTTCCAAGAAACTCTTGTGTATTCTACTTTTTTTTTCTCCAGTGGCATGAGCACCGAGGCTTCGATTTGGCTCGGATCAAGAGATGATCCACTTTTGGCCAGTTCAGCTGCCATTTCATTCCCGCGTATATCCCTACTAGGACCCATTTTAGGGTAACTGTGTTCGTTGCGTTGAGTACTCTTAACTCATTTCGGCAACGATCGATCAGTTTGGACTTTACGCGCTTATCATGTAACTTCTCAATTTTTCTAGATTGCTCTCTCTCTCCTCTTTTGCTTTCGAATATGGCCCTTCTACTAATACCTTCTTAATGATATTACTCCAATGTTACGTGCCTTAGCTTAGCTTAAAAATGCAAAATTCCAACAACAAAAAATACGTTAAATTGGTACCTACTCTTTAATATTCAGTCTCCAATAAACTTATAATGAATTCATTTATGTAATGTCGTCTGATAAAATTCACCCTCCAAGCGGATACACCTATTGCATAAAAGGTACCTGATCGGGCACGTTTTAATATTCGAGCGCAATGTGCTGCACAACATAACACCAACGATAACAAATGGAAACCAGGACACCAGCACCAGGTTTCATAACTATATACCCTCTGCTTCTAAAACCCCTCCTCCGTTCATATTTCACGTATTTACTTTGTTCATTGTGTTTTTATAAACCCCGACCGACCGTCCATACTATACACACCTATACCTTTAAATTAAATTCTAAAAAAAAAATCCTGGATCTCCCTGGCAATCCCTTTTATTTTCTGTGATAAAAAATAATAAGGGAATTCAGCCTGGAGGATGCTGAAACTCACCCATCAACAGTTCATGTTCAACCCACGCTTTATGTAACAAAAAGCACGTGTACACTTTGGGGCGGTTGCCTTTAAGCTTGTCAATATTAAAGAAGATAGACTCTGTTGAATTTGACAACATCCAAGCACACTCATATAATCAAAGAAATACAATCTCAGTTTGCGTTGGCGACCTTCCGGGAAGAATTAAAGAAATGAACATAAAATTTCCTTGTTGAACAGTAATTCTCCCTTCACCAGTTCAGTTATGTTTCATTCTTTATTTATATACACATGTACATTAGGGTGGTCCTTAAATTGTTTTTTTTTTTTTAATTCGGAGATGGATAGGCATCAAATGGCTCTACATAGAAAATACAAATTTTCCTATTTTTTCAGATTTTTATTTCACCCCCCTGGTCACCCTATTTTCACTTTAAAGTACTAATTATGGGGTTAGGATGAATCTTATAAAACGCGAAAAAAAAATCTGAGAGTATAGATTAGATTTAGACGGGAAAAAATAGTGTCGGAGGGGGGTGTATTTTCCCCGGCTTACGTGGGAGGGGTAATTTTCTTAAAATCCTTAATACCTTAAAGTGAAAATAGGGGGCTGAAATAAAAATATTAAAAAATTAGGGAAATTGATTTTCAATGTTTTGAATCGAATGAGGCCTATCCAAGACTATGTCCAGTTTAAGGACCACCCGAATGTACATAGAAAGTTATGTATTTGTTCCAGCGCTGTCGTTTTTTAATCACAAAGGTAAGGCTGTTTCAAAATTTTTCTTCAAATTTGTTTTATTCATTTGTGCGTTTATTTATTGATTCATCAGAACTATCCACTGCCTCTTTGATAGATAACAGAGACTTTCAAACTTTCATACGGAGAACATGCAGAATTAGGCTTCATAGTAGGTACATTTCTAGCTTAGAAATCAAACCATAAAATCTAGAAATGGTAAGTATTAACGGTTACACTTACTTACCCTACCAACCAACGGTTTGAAATGTTGCTATAGTAACATTAACGACAGCAGTGGCAGGCATACAGCCACCTCAAGAGCCAGTCTGAAACCAGTGTCTCACTTTCGAATAAATTCTTTTCGTTGTATACCAGAAATAGAGATGTAACCTCTTACCATGACTAAAACCCCTTTCATTGAAACCGTAAAGAAGACACTACGGATTGTTCAATCTAACAAAAACACATCCTCTTTTTGTTCATTGACTCAATATATGGGTGGCATCTCTGGAAAACAGGGATGTGAGGAGCTTTTAAGGGCTAGGTTCGACACAAACTGTGCTCGCATCAAAAATAATCCAGCTCAATGGTGCACCTGCTTCGGATCATTCATGTCTAGTGAACAGAGAAGATGAAAAACTGAAAGGATTACGGTAAAAGCTTTTAGGGAATATTTCATTTGATTTTTTTTTTTTTGTCAGGGAGTATGATTTTTTTGTAACCAGGCTGTTAATGATAATAAATGAGAGTTGAAGGTTCATGTGAATTGATGTACTAATGTACATATGTATGTACCTACCTACATACATATGTACATTCGGGTGGTCGTTACATAAGGTCACCTTGGATAGGAGTAAATCGGCTCAAAGAAAGAAAATAAAATTCCAATTTTTTCAGATTTTTATTTTCATCCCCATAGTCGCTGTAAGAGTTAAGTTAATTGCCTACATATGTATTTTTTTTAAATATGCCAAGGACCTAGAAGATAGATGAGGGTGGTTATACTAGTATTATATTTTTTGGTAGAGTTTTCGATAAATTGGGTACGTTCAGACGACCCAAGGGACTAGAAATTAAGGCAAGTTTCTAGTCTGTGATTGGTCAGATGTCAAAATATTTATTTCCAATCAAGGCAACTCTATTGGAAAGTTGGCTGGAAAGTAAGTCAAGAAAAATCTCCCTTAATTATCAAGCCAAGTCCACTTATGTCGGAATATCAGCTGACTACATTTTGCCATTGAACTGAAAGCTTAACTTTATTGTTTTGTGTTTGTTTTTTTTTTGCACGTTCATTTTTTTTTCCATTTTGTGCAAAGTGATTTTTTATCAAATTCAAAAAAGAAAATGAAAAAACAATAAGGGTATTCATGCAACGATGTAAACTTTTCGGCGCACAAATTTTTTTTAGTGTACGATGCTTGTTTCATGAATACCCTTTCGAAACGGCTTTTGAAAACATCGTAAGCTAATCCGTCAAATAAAAAGAAACTTTCGTCCAATTTTGATTTCCATTTTTATTTTAATTGTGCCAGCCATTTTGATTAGAATGTTTCTCGTTTTGATGTTTAAATTTTTTAGTTTTTGATTCTTTTTCGTTCAGAATCAGTTCAAAAATTAAACACGTTTACCATTTTTATTTAAGATACAAATTTATGTAGGAAAGTTTACGATTTGTTGGAAAAGATTTCTCATACATATGTTGACAGTTCGTTAACGATGTAGTAGACTTTCCGACAATTACCATGTTTACAATAGTTTTCCGACGTTGAATGAATACCCTTTATATGATTAGTGAAAAATATGCAAAATTAAGAGCTTCGTATGAGATTTGTTTATTTTATATTGGGCTTGCTAAAACCTTTTTCAAAAAGGTAATTTATTACAATTCATAAAGAGCTTATACCTGTTGCTATGTATATTTTAGATACAAATAATATCGGTACGTTTTTTACGATCAACTGAAGTAAATGTTTGAAGTAAATTTCCAAGTTTGACATTTCAAACAAACAAAACTTGCGTTCAATGGGTACGTTCAAACGATGAAATTAAGGCAAGTTTCTGGTCACTGATTATTTCCAATTAAGGCAACTTTATCGGAAAGTAGACTGGAAAGTAAGTCAAGAAAAATCTCCCTTAATTATCAAGTCAAGTGCGCATATGTCAAAATATCAGCTGATTACATTTTGTCATTGAACTGAAAGCTGAACTTTATTGTTTTGTGGTTGTTTTTTTCACGCTCATAACCTAAACGTAAAAACCTGTATGATAAGTAAAAAATATGAAAAAAACTAAGAGTTTCGTAGGAGATTTGTAAATTTTACATTGGGTTTGCTAATATCTAAATCAAATAGTCTTGAAAAACCTTTTTCCAAAAGCGAATTTATTACAATTCATAAAGGGTTTATACCTAAAGCTTTGTATATTTTAGATAAAAATAAAATCAGTACTTTTTCAACGATCAACTGAAGTAAATGTTTTAAGTAAATTTCCAAGTTTGACATTTCAAACAAACCTTGTTACCTTGGTTAAATTTGCGTTCAATGAATTCAGTTGACTGAATATCTATCCCTTGGGTCGTCTGAACGGGCCTAATGAATTCAGTTGACTGAATATTTAGTCCCTTGGGTCTTCTAAAAGTGCCCATTGTATAGACAATCAAAACTGACATTTGAAATGTCAGTCGAATCTTGAAAATTGTTTTTTTTTTATTTTTACTTTGAAAAAGAAATGGAAGAACATGGCAAAAAATAAATGCAATCTCTTAGAAATCAGAAATGCCCAATAATTATTGCCTAATTAACGCCTATTATAATAGGCGTTTTTCTTTTTTTAGTTCAAAGTAGAGCCTCAACTGTCAAACAAAAAATTGTGTTTCTTTTTTAGCTCGGAACGTTCAGAGTTAACAATTTGTGTTTCTTCTTTGTTTTGAGCATGTTCTGAGTTTGTTCAGAGCGCGCTCTATGAGCTCAGAGTAAAATAACTGAGCAGACAGAGTTAAATGCTGAAAATAAGCATTTTGACAGCTAGGAAGTTCAGAACATACTCGATATGCTCCAACTCTTTTCAGAGCTCTATTCTGAATTAAAAAAGTAAAACGCCTAATAAAGTGTATGAGTAAATGCTGACTCATACATAAAGACATCTCCCCCACCAACAAAGAAACCGGCTGATTCTGATGCGGTTTATTGTCGTTAGTGGGATGGGATTGATGTTTACTCTAAATTTAAAAGTAGATGAAATTCTTAACTAGCTTAAAAGTTGCTGCATTCAACAGTTACGTTTTTTCTTAGCTGGTTGACAGATCGTTCTGGCTTGCTGATAGAATGTTTGTATTTGGTCTTTTCCTCTTTTACTTCAAAACCAGTTTACTTCTAGACCAGTCAGCAGGTATGCTTCTTTCCCACCAAACTTCTTCAATGCATATACCTTTTCAATACACGCCAATGGTGCTTAAAGAGAGCTGCGCTGGTAAACTGTCAGATCCGGTGATCTTCTAATTCTTTTGCTTCTTTATAGCTAAGTCTTCATGGACAGAGTGTGGGTTCTATTCTTTCCCTATTTTTCACTTTACCTGATATCCATCTAGCAGCTGGTGGTAATGCAGCTTGACTACATATACTATTCCCTGTAATTTGGTGACTAGGTTGCCTTTGCTCTTTCGAAGAGCCTCCGTTCCTGTTTTAAAATCAGCAGCCAGCTTCTAGGTGCTTTTCTTCTTTTGTTTGATTTTTTTTTTTTTAAGCTAGGAGGCTGATGCGTGCATGCAGTAATCATTATACGACGGCTTCTTTTTCGGGGGTATTTATTAACCAATTGTGATTTTCGCTGCCTGTTTGATGATATTGTGATATCCAGGCAGCTGGTTGTTGGAGTGTGTGGTAGGTAAATGCACAGCGTAAAGCTTCTCACTCAGGTGCTTTCTGCAGGCCCCTGGAGATTACAATTATGTTAAGCTTAGGTGACCAATGTCAAATTTCTTCTTTCGGGTGGCTCGCAGTTTCTTTTCATTTGACAGTTTAAGCCTTTAGCGCACGTCTAATATGTTTGCTAAGCGTCAATTAGCATATGGTCAATTTTTTTTGACGTATCAACCATTTGGGGAACGCTTATATTTTGAAAAGTAGCTTTAATACTGATCTTGGTCTTGTTGTCATTTGAGAGTTATTACTAATCCGAAGCTTCCCGTATCTCTCCCAAAACCGAAATTTTGTACGTGGGTAGGGAAGTTAGCCCCTCGGATACAACCTCCAAGCCCGGAGGGACCAGGTCCTTTTTAAGCCTTAGGACAGCAGGCTGGATAATCCAATACCAGGGATATGAGCGCTGCCTTTGGACCATAAAGGCTTTATCCACCACGAAGTTTTAAATTTTGTTTTACCTTTCATATTAACACATTTCGAACTTTTACCACCATTTTTTTGGTAAGCAGTCAATTACCCAAAGTTTAAAGTCTGTGAAGTTAGCAGGGCAACTTTCACCCACGGAAATTGGACCTTGACAGGAATTTGCAGTTTTAGTGCATTGTTTTTTCCATTACTATTCTCGATTTTGTAGTTCCCCAAATCCAGTGACCTACTTACTTCACAAACATGCTAGAAACTTGTAGTAAGGCTCCAAATTTGAAGTCAATTTGAAAAAAAATATACTGACCTTCTTACTTCCCTGTGAAGTTAGCAGGTCAATATAAAATATTTTCAAAAAAGGATTTCAAAATTTTAACTTAGCCTATTTTTGAAATGCAAAAAAATTGCAAATTTGGAGCCTTACTGCAAGTTCCTATCATGCTTGGTTCCTGAGATACATGATGTGACCTACTAACTTTACTGTGAAGTTAGTAGTTCACTCTATTAAACCCTTAATTGACTAACTCCAAAACCAGGAATATTAATGCACAAAAAAATGCAAATTCCTGTCAAGGTCCCATTTGTATGGGTGAAAGATGCCCTGCTAACTTCACAGACGTCAAAGTATACTTGTTCGAAAAACTGTGGACATTATTGGCGACTGCTTGGCAAATGGACCTACCCTAATCGGATCAGTAGAGTTGCATGACGATCAGGTGATCATATACTGAAAACCCATAAAGCCAACCAAAAATATGCATCACTGTTGTCCAAGAAAGCTATTGAAAACAAATCCAAAATGAACTATGAAAATGAAACATTTCACGCTTTTACCAATGCTGTTGGAGTTTTACCAGTTTTAAATATATAAATCTCAAAAATTTCAACACAAATTTGTTTATGTGAAAAAGTCCTTATACCTTCATTACACAGATCAATATAGAGACAGCGTGTCTAAATCTATTAAAGGTTAAACATCTGAAAAGAAAACTTGTCGCCTATAACTAAATTTAATCCTACTTTACTTGAACAATTTATGGCAAGTTTTTATTAGTTTATAAAAGTTTCTTAGTTTCACCCAAACAAAAATAACAACTAATTTCAACTTCCTGTTCACCGCTCCACCCACAAAATTTCTTCAAACTATCCATAAACCCACTTTAAGTATTCTTTCATAGGAAAACAAAAAAAAAAAACAACTACTAAACTCAAAACTTATTCCTAACATTCCCCAAAAATGCCTTACCAAAAACATTTTATCCCAAATGTTTTTAATCCTGCTCCTAGAACCACCGCATCATCTTCATGGTTCATGGTATTAAAGTTTTGGCTTTTGGGAGGAAAAATTCATTTAATTCTTTGGTAGGTATAGGTATAGGATAAGGTACACATAAATTCTCATCTAAAGTATATAGAATCCTTGGATTATATTTAGGTATATTGTATATGCCCCGAAACTTTTAACCAACTCATTTCTTCTCTTGACGAACAGAACTAAAAGATAATAATGAAAAAATTTTATGCTGCAGGCAGAACTCCTAAATTCCAACCCAATTGAATCAATATTAATCAAATACTCAATTGTAGAAACGAAATTCATTCTTTGCTCTGCTTTTAGGGAATTTGTGACGAAATTGTATGTAAATATTTGAAGGTATTTATAATTTACTTTTCCTCAAATACACCTTCAGTCAAGTCAATGTAAACTTAATATTCATTTTTTTTTCTTTTAACTTGCGACTTACAATACAGATGATAGGTAGGTGCTATACAAGGAGGGGTTTTTGAGATCTTTACCTGCAAAATAATGGATAAGAAACGACTTACTTTCCTTGGAATTGTCTCGTTCCTTTTAAGAAAGTTATTTCATGATGTTTTCTGTCAATACTTTTCTTTTAACTTATTCCGATTTGGTAACTTTTTGCTTGCTCAACTATTATAGGGCAATCATTGATCTCGTGTCAAAAAAAAAACTCGACGATTTAATAAAATCTATCCTACTGATGATGGAGAAGATCTAAAAAGTGGATTTTATCATGAAGAGTGTCTGTACGTCTCTGCGTCTATACGTAACTGCGTCCACTCTACAAAGACAGTCCAGTTATGAAGTTAACAATAATGGCATCACCTCGAAAAAATTTAACAGCTTTGATAAATGTGCCAAGTCATTTATTAAGTATGTTCTAATAATGAACTGCAAAAAAGTCCATATGAATATGAGGCGAACTCTATTGGCAGGAACGTGTAACATTTTTATTTTTTCGTGTTTGTCTTAAAATTATTTATCTTATCACAAAATTTTTTGAAAGTAAAAGATAGCTTATGAAATTCTTTGAATTATTTTTTATAACCAAATTTTCCATATCTTTTATAGTTGAAAATTATCTGGTGCCAAAATTTGGTTAATTTTTGTATTTTTGTATTTGAATTGCCTTAAAAGCACTTTTAGGACTAACGTTGTAAGGCTTTTTAATGTGATTAGCATTCAAGTATTCACAATGGCGTATGCTTGTACAAAATAGTGCCCCTATCAAATCTGGGGATAATCGTATAACCCAAATTTTTGTTCAGACATCCCTAGACAATGTTCTCCTGATTTCAAAAATGTGTTCCCAAAACCATTTGGTGGCGGTCGAAACTCTGCCAGACAGTTTGAAAAAACCCTAAATATTTTAAATATTTTAGACAGTTTGAAAAACCCTAAATATTTTAGGGTTTTTCAAACTGTATGAACATAAATTTTGTTCTATTCATCTCTAGACAATGATCCCCTAATCACAGAAATGTATGTCCAAGAACATTTAGTGGCCGTTACTCTGCCAAATCGTTTGAGATTTTTTCCGAGCACAAGGATAATTTTACTGGGAGGGGGTCTATCTCCACCCGTGTTGTTGGGAGGGTGAATTTCATAAAAAAAGTACTACAAATTAAAACAAAATAGTCAAAATTATGGTAATACTTACAATTACGTTTTATACCTTTTTTAAAACCAAAAGTAGGTACTAAACATATATACTTGTCGCATTGTTTGAGTGGTTTCGATGGCAGATATCATCCAAAACCCGGATTCAATTTTCTGCCTCAAATGTTGTTGTCAAAGCGCTAATTCTCCTCTCAACTTCAATTTCAATAGTTTTTTTCCTCCTGCAAAATGTATCCAAAATATTCGGTGAGATAGTTCAACAGTATCTTTGATTCTAATTCAATGCTAAGCTTAGGTAACAGCAGGCTGAGAGTAAAACTTTTCAGAACACTTCTTAGCCCAGTCGGAATGTACATACATTTGAAATGCAAAAAATTAGAACTGCAGTATTTTTTTGGTTTTATAAGTTAAGAGGGTTCATAAAGAGTCTAACAAAAAGTTTTCAACGTCTATCCCTATTACGTTTGCCGCAATCTTGGAGAAAAATGAGATTTTTTTAAATTACCCGCCTTTTCTCTAGTTTTGGTCGTAATAGTTTACGCTCTACGATCGATATTTTTTGACTTAATTCCAAAAAAAGGATTGTGCCATTGTATTTCAGTTTACTCATTAATAGTGTTTTTGAACTACAAACAAACAAATTTGTAATTTTTTTAAATTTGTTGAAAGAGGAGTTAAACAAAGTTTTCGACCATACATCTTTTTAACTTTGGCCACCATCTTGAATTAAAGGAAATAGCTTTTGTTTAATATACAGGGTACTTTGGGTTGGGGTCGAAATTCTGTAGGGTCATAATTCTGCTTTCAAAATTCTGCATGTCAGAATTCTGTTTTTCGAAATTCTGGTTGCAAGAAAAATCCGCATGACCAAAATTCTTTACTTCAAAATTCTGTTTGTTCAAAAGTCTGTATGTCAAAATTCTGTTTTTCGAAATTCTGTATTTCAAAATTCTGTAAATGTGTTGTAAAAGAGAAATCGTTTTGATAACGTAAAAAAATCAAAGTTTTCCATTCCATAACAAGCAATGGACTGCAAGACATTGATTTTTGGAATAGCTTTTAAGGCTATCCCCAACCAACGCGAATGCGATTCGCAGCGAATAATTCACAATAGTAAAAATATGATAAATACACAACGCTAAACAACAACAAAAATTTGCCATCGCCACGAATTCGCGTTGGTTTGGGAGAGCCTTTACTCATGTTTTTGACGCCTATTTTTTTGTTATCACTCACATCCTAAATTTGCTGTGGTCTCTGGGTCTATAGGTTGTATAACAACACACTAGATTGTGTAGGTTGGGTTTAAACAAGAAAAAATCATATTGAAGGGGGTCCCGTTTAGGTGGTAGGGGCAATATACTAAAAAATTTACTTAAAATAGAAAAAAAATATTTAAAAAACAACGGCAATACTTGCAATGTCATGTCATGTATAGCAGTTATGAAAGCCAAAAATTCATTCGAAAAATTCCTTTTTAAAAAATTGGTTTTGCTAATAATTAAAAAACATTTTCCAAACTTAAAAATAAGAAAATTCAAGAATGAACTTTTGGCTTTCAAAAAAGCTAAAGCATGACAGTGCAAGTATTGCCGTTGTTTTTTTATAATTTTGTTTCATTTTTAAGTCAATTTTTTAGTAAATTGCCCCTTCCACCTCAAGGGAGGGGGAATAGATCCCCCTCTAGTACGATTTTGTTCTTGTTTCAACTCAACTTACACATCTTGCCTGTTGTTATGCACTCTGTGTTTTAGTGTTTATGAAAAACACCCTGTATATTTTTCAAAAGCCATTTTTCTTTAATTCAAGATGGTGGCCAAAGTTAAACAGCTGGGGCGTTCGAAAACTTGGTTTTAAACTCCTTATACACAAATTCAAAAAAATATTAATTTTTTTGTTTGTATAGTTCAAAAACACTCACAAATGAGTTATACTGAAATATAATGGCACAATCCCTTAAGTATTTTTGTATGTACATTCTGTTTGGGCTATCCATGTAATAGAATCCTCCGGAGCCATTTCGATTAACGGAATGTATACAGTAAATTTATAGTATAGTCTTCAAAGCCTAAAAATGGATGATTGTTTCGATGACTTTGGCTACCGCAAGTTCTACGTTCTCTAACTTCAACGTCTCACTTTTCAGCCAACTTTGTGGCATTCAAGAAATTTACATGAATATGATGAAAATGATCGTATACACGAGTTTTTCGATTCTTTGTAATCATCGACTTAGCTGTTTACCATAACTTGCTTTCTGACTTGGAGGAGATAAGTACTTATAGATTGGTTAATAAATATGGAGCAAGATCCTGAGATGCTTGTACAGTAAAACTCTTAAAACCTAAGCCCTAGAGCCATATTTCATACTGGGAGTGTTCGAGAGGAAGATCTTGCGGATCTGCACGGGACTCTACTTTGACCAACGGCGACGAAAACATTTCAGCAACACGCGACTCTATGAGGCATCCGGAATAACACCCCTTGACAAATACATGATCAGTGCTGCCGAAATACTGACGAGCAACCTTAGCAATCATCCAAACCCTCTAGTGAGAACCATCACAAGTGAAGAGAGACACACCGATCCACGATACCTTGATGTAACAGCACTACTGGACGAAGGAATCATTCCTATCAATGAAGACGAGGCAATTCAGTTTTACGAAGATGCAGCGTCAAACTACCACCGTGGCTAGAAGCCACCCCACATCCTCCCAAAAAGACAACCGGATTTGAACAACCCGAGATGAATCATCTACTCGTACATAGTATAAAATATAACCATCAATCACAATCTTTTAAATAATTTTGTATAAAAATAAAAACAATATATAAAATTAGGCCCCTAATGTGCCAAAACAAATAAAAGTATCAATATAATAATTATATAAAATAGAATTAAGAACAAATTGTAAATATCTATTTCCGTTCAATAAAGTCTAACTAACTAACTAAGCCATATTTCATACTTAAGCTTATAAAATGAACAGTTTTTTAGGCTATTTAAAAAAGGACCAATTTTTGGCGTCAAATAACTTTTAAGCAATAAATGATATGGAAAATTTGGTCGTAAAAATTTTTGATAAGACAAATAACTTCTAAATTTGAAACTTACCTCTGATTTTACTTTCTAAACGTCCCAAAATCAATCATTTGAATAATTTTGAATGATGAGTTTCAATTATAGCTCTGTACATAAAACTGGCCCCTAAATAACGCATAGTAGATATGTACCTAAAGAATTTAACGGCCTTGAGAAAATTAACTGATTATTAAGTTATTTTAATATTTTTTAATGTTTTGTTGAAATTTGATATTTTTCTCACATGTAAATTAAGTTGGTCGTTTTAATGATTGAAGAAACAATATTAATATTAATTTTGTCAGTTTTTTATTTTTATCTCCTAAAGTCGCAGTAGAGGTTAATTTAATTTCCCTCTTATTTTTTGCACACATGTGTTTCCCGTAAAATCTGCCAAAAAACTCAGAGTATGAAGTTTGGAGGTAGACTAGAAAAAAATCCCACGGGAGGGGCAATTTTATAGAAAAAAAAAATCGTTAAATAGAAAAAAATAGTTTACAAACAATGTGGCAACACTTACAGTAGGTATTCCTTTTTTAGCTTTTTAGAAAGCCAAGAGTGCATTCTTATGGTTTATTTTAAAATTAAGTTTTTTTGCAAAATATTCTTGGCAAAAAATTGTTTCAACTCAACATTTTGAAGAAAAATTAATTTTTTCATTTTTGCATTTGACAACAATTTTCGTTGAACTCATTTATTAAAAGCCGTATTTATTAAGAAATTTTAAAGGCTTCGTAACTTTAAAATGCCCCTTGCTCTTAAGTGTGAAATCAGTAACTATAGTCAATTTTCACTTTTAAGCAACGTTACATAAATGCGTCTTTAATTAAATGCCATTTACCGCGTTTAAAGGTTACTTAAAGTCATCTTAAACATATTTTGATATTCGAGACGAATAGTTTTTTTTTTGCTACAGAAATACAGGTACATTATGTATGAACGCGTGGGTAGAGTTTTCATATATTTGCTGCACGTAGTTAAAGCTTTAAGATTTGTGGTTTCCTTAAGTAAAAAGTTGTTAAATAAACTGTTTATATCAAAAAGCCAAGGTACAATTAAAAAAATTAAATAAAAGGATTTCTAAAGACAAACATATGTAAGAGCATCACAAACCAAAATGCAGTCATGTTTCATTTCTTTTGCATTTTTTACTTGTCTAGATGCTACATCCAGTTGCTTCTCTTTCTCTCTTGTAATTACATGCGCTCATTTTTTGTTTGCATTTGTTTTCAAGCTGTCAAAAAAAAGCTGAAATGTACATGTATTAGTGAGTTTTCTTACGTTACGTTACATATTACAATCGTTAAGTTAAGGTAGCAATAGAAAATTGATTATAGATGAGAATTTAGGTAACGTAATTTAAAGGCAGTTTAAATATCTAAGCTAAATTAACTGAATGACCTCTTAGAAACATTTTAAGAAAATCTAATAAATTCGGCTGAAAAATGTTTGGGTTACTATTAAAAAAAATAAAATAAATTTAGTGGCGCAACAGCTCAACAGGGCCTAGCGACTAACAACTCTCAACCATTCCTCTGTGCGTGTTGTTGGCAGGAATGGAGGGGACCTACAATTTTTTGCCGAGTCCGAACGGCTTGATGAGAAGCACTTATTCATGACAAGTATACTCTTAGAGGATTTATCAGTCCCTCGCAAGAGGCAGTACCTCGGAAAAAAACATTTATGTTTTTAAGTGGCAGTGGCCGGGAATCGAACCCAGACCTTTGGCATGACAGTCCTACGCACTAACCATTATCCCACGAGGTTGGGTTACTATTTATTTTTCTCAAATTTGCGTTCAGTGCTCAAGGTCAAAAACGTGGACGTGATTCATTTAAAAATTTCGCAAGTTTTTGGATTTTTGTTCATGTTACATTTGACGCTCGAGGTCAAAAACTTGGATTATTTATTAGACGACCATCATAAACAATTCATTAAAAAATCAGAACTACTCGATTTGACACAAAACGTCTTACGGTCTGGCAGGGCAATCTATGCACTAAAATAGTTTTGGATTCCGTGATAGGTGATCCGAGGAGCTTATCTAGGAAGGGGTGAAAACCAATTTTGGCTAACTCGATTACCCTCAAAGTTTCATTCATATTTTTCTTTTATGCACTATTTATTCACAAAGGCCCAAGTTATGGACTGCAAGACTTCGATTTTTTAAATAGCTTTAAATGAAGCTTTCGATGCCTATACTTCATTGTTTGCTATCATTCACACCCAAAATCTGCTGTGGGCTCTCGGTTATCTCCCTTTTGCAACGACAGGGCTACAGCCATTTTTTGAAAAAAATTCGTTTTAGATGATTCCCATATAGACCGAGAGAAATAGTAGCAGAATTTCGGAAAACGAAGTTTCGAAAGGCAAAGCTTGGAACAACAAAGTTAAGATTTTTTTTAGAACACCCTATTGGAACAATTTTTTCCTTTTTTTAATTTTTTATCAGCTATTACCTGTGTCAATTTAGTTGAAATCGCTAAAGGAACAACGAAGTTTCAATATGTTGACCTATTTTTGGAACTTTTGAAAATATTTGTTTCGTTTTTAATTCTGTATCATGTATTACCTGGGTCAAATTCATTGTAATCGGTCAAGGAACAACGAAGTTCAGAGGATTTCGGAATTTTTTTTCGAAACTTTGTCCTTCGAAACTTTCTCCTTTCTCCTTTGTTTTTCCAAACTTTATCATTTCGAAACTTTGGTTTTTCGAAACTTATTCCTTCGAAACTTTGCCTTTCGAAACTCTGGCGGATTCCCAGACCGAGAGCCCACAACAATTTTTGGGTTGGAATGATAGCAAAAGATGATTGGTATTTTATGGTGGGTCTTAACTTTTTTAAAAAAACAATAAAGTCTTGTATATCATTATTGGATCCTTTGTAGGGTCATGTTCCCATAAGTTGAACACTTAGTGGTTCACAATAAAGTAATCTTGTACTTTAGCAGCTTTTACTCAAATATTTGTTATTTCTTTTATGGTTTTTGTAGTAACAATAACTACTTTTTTATATAAAAAAAAGAAAATGTGAAAAAAGCCAATTTCCCCAGAAGTCGAACACTATAGTTCCTTAAGCTCGAACATAAAGTTTCCTTATTTCGAACACAAGAATTCGTACATATTTTCAACCTAAAAAAGGATAGAATAAATTTTCCTTCAGTTTTATTGAACAAATTGTGTTTGTGGCTATATTTTTATTCAACTCTATTAAAAACGAAATAAACACAAAAAAAGGTTTTTTAGTTCGAACAATGGAAGCTAACAACTATATGAGGTTCCTTGAATCGAACACTGAAAGAAAAGAAGAAAAAGGTGTTCGAGTCCTGGACCCAACGTTTTTCTTCATGTTCTTGGCGCAAAACCGTAAAAAAAATTTGTTTTCTATAATATGCATTGCCTGAATGAAAGAAAATAATGTTAACGAAGTTGCCTTCTCCAAAAATCACAGTTTCCCACAACACTTCCAACAAATTATTTTTTTATAATAAACTTGAAATAACTGATTTTCCTAAATTCTGTTTTAAATTCTTTTTTTTAAAACTTTATAATGAAATTTGACTTGTTAAGAGGACTTCAAACTTTAAGCGAGTAATATATGCATTATTCTGTGTTCGTAGAAGTTGAAAATCAGAGAAATTATACAGATTATAAGCCTTTTTTCAAAAAGTGTTCGACTACTGGGAGTGTTCGAAATTAGGCCACTCTACCCTAGGTAATGCTGCATTAAAGGTTTAGGGAATAGGTAGGTATAGCAACTAAAACATCACATCACAACTAATGGAAGTATTGACTACTGAGTGCCCTAGACAAAAGTATGAGGTCCAAGACCTCTAAATGAGCCTGAAGAACAGTAAAAAAAATCCCTTTCTATATTCAAATTGTGATAGCATTTAGAAGTTTGTTCCTATTGATAGAAGTGCGACTGTGGGCTCTTAGTCTAATATGAATGGTAGAAATGAATAGATTTAGGTATGTACCTATGTATTTAAACAGTAAAAACTATTTATGAGATTTAAAGAAAAGAGTTCCTGCTACCTACGTACCATCATATTTATCTTCCTATTTGTAGGTAGGTACCTATTCAGTGAATCTTTTATTTTACTTCTTTCATAGGTATAAACTTTCATTGCTGTTTAAATAAGTTAAGAAAATATTTTATGATCTCAGATTAGAGGCCAGTATCGTTTTCTTTTGTACTTACTTATTTGCATTAACACTTGTTGAAAACGAACTTAAACATTTCAATTAACCTTAACAAAAACAAAAGCAAACAAAATTTATTTGCTATCAAATGCAAAACAGAAACAAAATTACCAATACCAGCCATCAACGCATTGGCACCTACTATCTGAAACAAGAAAATCGAAAATAAGTCAAAATCCCAGAGATGTAGAAATAAAAAGCAACAAAACAAGTCATTCAGTCACATAATCCACTGACGCTGAGGGCTGTCTCTGTCACCGGATGAACAACACAGAACGCTACGCTTACGTATAAAAGATACTTGTTTGTATAGAACAAAAATTAAACAAACGGCAAAAACCATTTGCAATAAAAAGAGAACTTAACTATTTGCAGCCTGCTCGTGGTGGCATCCATATAGCAACATCATGGAACAAAAACAAGTTTTTTGTGCTGATGCTTTCATTGTATAGAAGCACAATCACTAACTCATGGGACGTATACGAAAACAATTTATACTCAGCTCAAAACTGTTTTCTCCACCCAAGTAGACATATCCATTTTATATGGAAACAGTTAAAAGCGACACCAAAAAAAATAAAACAGAAAAACCATCGACCATCGACGAACGAAATAGCAGAAAACAGAGTCGAGTCGCAGTTATCTCACTGCCTGAGTTTCACAGTTGGGTTTTGAGTGCGTTCGCTGTAGGACTATGAAGGAGCTCGAGACGGTTGAAAAACTGATTTCGTTGATCAGAGACAGACCGACTATCTATGGACCAAGACCAAAAAGGGGCAAAAAGAAACACCAGAGAATACTTGATGACCTTTGGAAGGAAGTAGCCTTTGAAATGAATCGTTCGGGTATGGGTTTTCTTGTTATTTAAATTTTGTATTCTTATTGCATCAATTTTATTTGATAAAACTATCTCTTTAACATATTGTAGGCACTTAAATACCTATGCATTTGTATAAATTGTGTCATCATTATTAAATTAAGCCCAAACATACAATATCTTTTTTTAGTTTATTTTCAAGCGTTTTAAAAAAAAAAAAGATTTTAGGTAGGTTTAACTTAAACAAGTACTAAGAAACTTGTAACTTGCTACCTTTGCTTTTATGAAGATTTTGCTTAAATTGAAAATCAAAAAATTATCTGCAAACCACTCTTTATGTTTCTCTAATGTTGGATTGGAAGGTCCAAATAGGAATACCTACCTAAGATTCTGTTTTTATAAAAATAACTGAATATTGTACAAATTCTATACTTACTTATATCCTAAATATACATGTTAATTGTTAATGAATATATGAGACCAGGGAAACAGAGTGGCCTAACTGTTATGCACATATTTTGTCTAAAGAAGTAAATACTTGCTCATATAATAAACAGATCTAAAACAAACAGTATTGTTACCTAGTTAAAGTTTTTAAAAAAAGCAGGTTCTTGTTTAAATCTACGCGCTACATGAAATTTGGCCGAAACAAAAAATGAAAAATGGCCCCAAAAATTTATATGAAATGTAAAAACAAAAAAAAATTAATTAAATTTTGTAAATTGGGGTGATTTTTCATGGTGTTGGAGACTTTTTTCCATTTTTAATTTGCGGTGAAATTTCAATATGATAAATGACCTATACTTTTAATATTAAACAAAAAATGGAAAATTACCCCCAAAATATGGTTAGTAAATTAACGGTTAGAAAATTAAATGTTATTAATTATTAAAAAATCTACTAAGCGTATTTGGTAATGGGGAAGAAGACTCCAGAACTCAGGTCCGAACTGCCAAACAAATAAGTTCCTACAGTTTTTTTGATCTTCAAGTTTGTGTTACTTTGTATACGTATATGTATGTG
This sequence comes from Dasysyrphus albostriatus, assembly GCA_946251815.1. Lineage (NCBI taxonomy): Eukaryota > Metazoa > Arthropoda > Insecta > Diptera > Syrphidae > Dasysyrphus > Dasysyrphus albostriatus. Next base: position 65,176,386 of record OX276336.1, on the reverse strand, counting down.
TTGGTGATGAAACGCTCACACACCTGTTTCTGTGTATATTTTTCCCAATCATTGAATTAAAATGTTCTCCATCTGGAATGTTTTACTTTAAGCATTGAGTAAACACTTTAATCAATAATTTCACATCACTTGAGGATGCGCGTGGCAAACCACAATCGCAATGCTAAAAATGCATTTAAAAAACTGATATTTTACTTTTTTAACGTTTAAAGTGTGAGAATGTATGCATGCATGATGGCTTAAATCTTTTTACAAATTCAAAATCAAATTTCTCCTTCTAGAACTGGTATCTAATGGCAGTCCTACGCTATTAAATCAGACAATTTAATTTCTTCGTAGAATCGTTACGTTGTTACCAATATAGACGCCTGGATTGGGACCAAGAGGGTTTACTCCACCTTGCAAGCTTGAATGTGTATAAATTAAAAAAAAAAATACGAGTCTTACGAGTATGTATTGTATTTTCCCCCTATCGATTAGGTCGATTTTTATAATGTCGGTAGCAAAAATGACCTACGGATCAAAAAATAGATATTATTTAACCAAAATTTTGACTGTGATCGACATCTACGAATTGAGATTTCAAGATATTTTGAAAGTCATGGGCGGTTTCTGATACGTCGGTCCGTCTGCCTCGAAAAATGTGTTTGCAGAATATTCTTAAACACAAACTTTAAAAATATTCTGTTTGAAAACGCAAATACAAATACAAATTCAACTGCGTTAGTATCGTGTTCAATAATGAAGTTAGCTAAAGTCACATGTTTGAATACATCATCAACGGTGCAACTGAGCAGTAGGTACAAACATCGAGTTGACGAATACTGAAAAACCAGAAAGCGTGTTTGTAAATGTCAAATGCGTTTGTAAGTAAATTGATTGGCGTTGATCAAACAGATTTTCTGCAAACAGGACGGTAACATACTACCTACTTGTCGTGACGCAATATCTGCTTCAAAAGACGACGATCAATTGACGACCAAATCGACTTTTCGTTTCGTTTTCTAAAACGGCGATCAGAAGAAAATTCATTTTTAACTATAATCTAAAATTTTCCATGGCATCAAACAACTGTCAAACTCGTGTTAAAAAGTCAGACAAGAATGTCTGATAATATTATTTTTTTTTTATCAATTCTGCATTAAAATTTATGTAGGGAAAAGACGGTTTCTTTGAGCTTTCCCCAGGTGTTATAAGCACAAAGAACGGCCATGTAAATTTCTTATGTCGTTTTTCATTATTGAAAAGATTTGATCTTTTTGAAAAAAGATTTGCAGTTTTTCATTTTTTATTAAAAAAAGATCTCCAGCAACTTGTTTCCTCGTGTGTAAGGGGACTAAGGATCAGAGATATTATTTGTACCGACGCACGTCATACAAATTTGTTTTTTTTTGAAACGGCATTCGTGTGATATTCGCAAGAAATGAATAACATCGAAAGGTAACTGGATCGTGATAAAAGGTCAACATGTTTCAGTAATTTTTTAAAGTTTTCTCAAGGTCAGGAATGATTTTGTGCCAAATCATAATCATAAAATTTTATGATAGGCAGGTATATTAAATTCATTTGCATTTTAGACAAAACTATTTTGACAGAAAATTGTTGCTAAAATTTGGCACCAGTTCCACACTTTTTCAGCAATTTGCTTTTGCTTTGCTCGGAGAAAATCATCAAAATTTGACAGACTGCCATTCTTTGCCAAAAAATCTCTGGAACATAATCAACTTGATAAATTATAATTAATACGATTTATTGATACCACTGGACTTTGGTTATAATTTAATTTATAAAAATTTATAAACACATCGTGTACCTTACGTTAAAATTTTTTTTATATTTTATTTCAGTGCGTGAATGTAAACTTAAATGGACTACATTAAGAAACTGCTATGCAAGATTATTGCGTGAAGAACGTTGTCAAAAAGTTAAAAAGAGACACTGGCATCTTAGAAACGAAATGAATTTTTTGAGAGGACATATTCAACCATACACTGAAACCAGGGGCAGATCTTCGAAGCGTGCTCTTTCAGCATGTTCTAAGATATTAACAGATTCGACAACAAATTGCTCATTTGATGAAAATACCCATCCACCTAAGGAGCAATTAAACGAAAATTCAACAAATAATATTATTCAAAATCCTCCGATACAAGATTTTGTGATTGTAGAACCGACTGAACAATTAAACAATAACTGGGAACATCAAGAACATTCACCAGAAGAGAATGAGACTATTAACTGTTGTCCAGTGATCAATTTTAATCCATTTTCATTAGCTGAAGATATTGCTCCACCGAAAAACAAAGATGAACAATCCGAAGCAAATATTTTGTTCTTACGAAGTTTGTTGCCTGATATAAACAAACTTTCTGATAGAAAACAAAGAATTTTTAAACGAAGAACCTTAGAAGTGTTGGAGATTTTATTTGACGAAAGCGATTTTGATATTCATAGAGATGAGAATCATATAAGACAATGCCAAATAGCAAGATCTAACCACAATGTTCAGCAACAGCATGCACCTATTGTAGCTGAAAAGTTTGTTCAAAAAATGGAACCAACGAGTCCATAGACAAACTTAACATAAATAACACCCATCACATAAGCAAAACATAAACCATGATATTTATTATAAGTATTCAATACAAATTTTAAATTTAAGTACTAGTAATTACTTTTAGAGCATCAACTGTTTCTGTTATTGTAGATAAACATTACATTTATGTTAAAAAATAATAGAACTTTAAAAATATTTACTTTGAAGTCTCTTATAAATTTTATACTAGGTATGCGATAAGTTATTCACCCCGATTATACAATTTTAACATTTGGCTCAAAGTAAAAATGTCAAAATTAAGTCTGATTTCCTCCGTAGCTCATTCGTCGGATTCTGTAATCGAATTTGTTTCCACCCACAAACTCAAGGTGAAAAAAAGATATTGATAAAATCTTTATATAAGATTAAATTATTAAATGAAATTATTAATTATTAATTGAATGAAACTAACCGAATGAATGAAACTAACCGAATTTATAAATTTCAAATGCTTGTAATAAAAAAAAAACAATAAATTTGTTTAACAGTTATTATATGTGTCTGTGTTTTCAGAATCTTCAATTTGGAAATTTCAATTTAAGGGAAATAAAAACTTATCCTTATGAAGATTAGAAGAATTGCACTTCCCAAGTTAAATATAGGAAAAAACTTCCAATTGAAAATTTTTCAATACAATTTTATCTTTATTTTGATATCATAAGTAGCATAGGACAACCGTCATTTGCCTTAAAAGCGATAATCCATAAACATTTATAACGACACAATTAGAGATGCAGTAGCTTTGTTCATATGTATAAGATTTTAACTAAATTACACAGTACACTTTCCAGAGCTACATATAATTTTAGACTTTAATGTAACATTTAAGCTCTTTGTGAGTTAGAATTATCAATTGATAGTTGACATAGACATTAGAATTCGATAGTTAAAAATCCAACTTATATACATTTTGATCACGCAAATTGTACGCGAATTACAAGAAAATTGACATTTTTCAATAAGGAGCTGAGCACTTTTTTAATAAATTGAGTTTTAAAAAATAAAATTTTATTATTCATCAACTATCAATTGATAGTTGTTCCATACAATAAGTGTGATTATTATTTTTTAAAATAATATCAACATTTAGAAAATAATTTGTGCTCACAGTTTACGTAAGCTTCTTTACTCCCAGCTTAGACAGACAAAAAAATCTAGTAGCATTGGGTTTGTGTTATGTAGATAGATAACGAACATAGGTATAAGCGTAAAGTTAGCTCTATAATAGTAGTGGAAAGGCCACGCAAGGCACAATAATATTATATTAATAATTGCGATTTGGAATTTTTCGTGCAGTCTTCGATAACTATTACCTTCGGAAGTGAAGAGTTCTACCAACCTCTATAAGGCCAACTAGGCCCAGGCCTTAGGGCTTAGACATCACAACAGAGTGCGCACTAACAACAAGCCAAATACAATGAAACGGCTGAATCCAAACTACCATTAAAGTTCATATGCAATGAAATCAATGAAAAATCTCAGTCTTATCACTCCTTATCATTAAAACACGGAAACATTTCACCATTTTCTACTTTCGTTCAAGCACAAATAAATATTATTTTCAACCAGACAATGCACAAAAGAGATATTCAATTATCAGATAATATTGTTTAAAAAATTGAAAATAACTTTATATTTAAATTTTAAATATTTTATAAAATAATACTGGACTGCAACAAAAACCGTCTTTAAACAAATGATTTTAGCGTGCTGAATCCGAATTCATAGTCAAAATTGCTCTAATATGTCACGTTTTTTGAGATATTGCAAAAACCCCTTTTCAGGATACATTTGACATTGAATTACTTCACCTCTACATATATTTTCATTAAACAACTGATAGGATCTGAAAGAATTGTAAATATTATCTTCTTCCTAAATCATTGCAATTTTGTTGAAGTTCTTTTTCTCCTTCAAACAACAAAGTTTCCAAGACACTTTTGTAACATGCCGGCTCCACAAGACATGGACCATGCTTGGACTAAGAACATGTCAAGAAAAAAGCCAATGGAAGCAGAAAAATCCATGTCTTGTCGACGACATGTCGAAGAAAACCAACTTTTGAACAGCACATGAGCACTGTTCAAAGCTTGGCCATGAGATTTGAGTTTTTAAGTGCGTGTGAGTTTTTTGTCTGATTTTCGTTATATCTTGAGGTAAATATTGCTGCAAAAGTTGTTCTTTATTTACGTGACCTTTGTTTCTATAATTTGAGTTAAATATTGTTGCAAAAGATAGAAAAGTCCAACCTATTACTAATTTTTGTAATGTCAAAACCTGGTTTGACTGCACTAACAGTGAAATAAAGTTATGGAAAAAGCTTTTTTGGATTTTAATACGCTTAAATATGTTTCTTTTATAAATCCTTTAATCAAAATATTCTTTACATACGTAACTTAATGAATATTGAAAAGAAATTCCACAATCTCCCTAATAAGATGTTTTTTTTCGTACAGTGTATGTAAATCATAAAAACTACGGAATTTTTAAATATCTGTAGTTAAAAAAAAAAAATGGTTCGAAATGTGAGTTAACATTGATGAATTGAATAAATCTGGGTTCATGTGAAAGCTTATATTATGTGGAATAAGAACTCGAAATTTGAGCTTAATAGAAACAATAGTTTTTGTTTATCAACCTAACCTAAAAGGGCAAATCAAATTATTCATATTTTTCAAAGATCAATTGAAAAGAAACTGTGTGTGGGTAGAATTTTTCTTAAATCAGATTTAGATTAAGAAAAGTCAAATCTGTTATAATTTCAAAAAATTATTTGATGGCAAGAAAAAGGTTAGTTTTTGCAGACCAATGTAATTACAGTCAAATCAAATCATAAATACATTTTGGTAACTTTAATTAAAATGTTTGCACTTTTTAATTTTTTTCAAAAACGACTTACTGTAGACATACCGAAGAGTAATTGGATAGAACTTCTACACCTTAAGGTAAGTTGTCTTTGGTTGTTTTCAAAAACGTCAGGTCAACTTCAATTGAATCGTGGAAGAACAATACAAGTACAAAATGATAGTTTTGAGAAAAAACAGAATTAACTATTCCTACCATATATACATATAAAAACAATTAATTTATTGGTATAATATTGTATGAGCGATTTGAAGTTTTCAAGATGCCTAGTATTTTAATGAATGAATAGTTCATAAAAATAAATATTGAGACAGAAGGACACTGTACTTGTACTGTTCTTTCACTCACCGATTCAATTGGTTTGTCAAATGCTCATCATTAGGTCTGTTTCTTTACTCGCCCGCGGGTTCCCAAAGTAACCAAATCTACCCAAAACGTGTTTCTTTACTATTTTTTGACACGAAAATGCCAGAGCTTTCGACTTTTTTTCATTTCCCCTTCAGCAAGGATCTACCCGAACATTTTAGTTCCGGCACTTTCTTGCTTGTCAAACAAGAAATCAGCTGATCGAAAAATTTTTAATTAAATTTGTCAAGTAGCGTATATAAAATGGTTTAATTTAAATAAATTAAATGAAAATGATACAATAGAGTCATATATAAATTAAAATATTCCTTCTGGTATCTTTTATTAGAGCCCAAAATGATAAGTGCAAATTTTAAGAATTGAAATTGCATAATTTTGTATACGTTGAGCCTACAAGCAATAAAGTCGAATGGGTAATTTACACCGCAACAAACCAGAAATATCCCAAATGCGTATCTTTACTTTATATTTCTGGTTAAACAGTACAACAACAACATCAAAAAGCTCATCCCCAAAACTTTTTTCCGAACTTTTTCCCAAGCTTTATCCCAAAATTAAAGAAACAGACCTATTTTTTGACGCAAATAGTGCTATCATAAAAGGTCTGTTTCTTTACTCGCCCGCGGGCTCCCAAAGTAACCCAAATCTACCCAAAACGTATTTCTTTACTATTTTCTGACACAAAAATGCCAGAGCTTTTGACTTTTTTTCATTTACTTGTAGCAAGAATCTACCCGAACATTTCAGTTCCTGCACTTTCTTGCTTGTCAAACAAGAAATCAGCTGATCAAAAAATTCGAAATTAAATTTGTCAAGAAGCGTATATAAGGTCTGTTTCTTTACTTTTGGGATAAAGTTTGGGAAAAAGTTCGGGAAAAAGTTTGGGGATGAGCTTTTTGATGTTGTTGTTGTAATGTTTAACCAGAAATGAAAAGTAAAGAAACGCATTTGGGATGTTTCTGGTTCGTTGCGGTGTTAATCACCCATTCGACGTCATTGCTTGTAGGCTCAACGCATAAAAAATTATGCAATTTCAATTCTATTAACATTTGCAATTATCATGTTGGGCTCTATTAAAAGATACCAGAAGAAATATTTTAATTTATATTTGTCTCCGTTGTATCATTTTCATTTAATTTAATTAAATTAAACCGTTTTATATACGCTACTTGACAAATTTAACTTCACATTTTTTGATCAGCTGATTTCTTGTTTGACAAGCAAGAAAGTGCCGGAACTAAAATGTTCGGGTAGATTCTTGCTGGAGGGGAAATGAAAAAAAGTCAAAAGCTCTGGCATTTTTGTGTCAGAAAATAGTAAAGAAACACGTTTTGGGTAGATTTGGGTTACTTTGGGAACCCGCGGGCGAGTAAAGAAACAGACCTATAATTGGTTTAATTTAATTAAATTAAATGTAAATGATACAATGGAGCCAAATATAAATTAAAATATTTCTTCTGGTATCTATTAATAGAGCCCAAAATGATAAGTGCAAATGTTAATAGAATTGGAATTGCATAATTTTGTATGCGTTGAGCCTACAAGCAATGAAGTCGAATGGATAATTTGCACCGCCTCAAACCAGAAACATCCCAAATGCGTTTCTTTACTTTTCATTTCTGGCTAAACATAACAACAACAACATCAAAAAGCTCATCCCCAAACCTTTTCCCGAACTTTTTCCTAAACTTTATCCCAAAAGTAAAGAAACAGACCTAAAATATGCAATCGTTCTTTTTGCACAAACAAATTTTGATCATCGTCAGTCAATTTTCTTGCAAACTCGTTTGGCGTTTACGAACACGTTGTCTGGCTTGTCAATATTTTTGTCGTCAATTCGACTTGTTTTACTGTTGAGTTGCACCACAAATAAAGTTTTTGAACATGTGACTTTAACCAACTGCATTTTTGAACACAATGCTAATACAGTAAAACTTCTATTTGCGTTTTCCAACAGACAACTTTTGCAGTTTGCATTTGAGAACATTCTGCAAGTGCATTTCTGACGTAGATGACGATTTCTAAAACGACCCTTAACTGGCAAAGCGATTGGTAAAAATTATCTTATCCCAGCTATAGATGAGGCTGAAACTTTCACTCGAATTCGAACGTAATGTGTGGTATTAGGACCATACCGATGTGCCGTCATGCTTTCCAAAATTCGGGATAGTGTTAGGAAGATCCAGAGAGAATTTAAAAGGTTGTAAAGACACCATTCTTCAGCATAACTTCATTTCGCGAAGTTCTTAAGTACCCACTTCTCAAGATACTGGAGACTTTAAATTTCAAACTTATCCAATACCATCGCAGTGTGTGACTAGGTGTGCAGGGTGGTAGGTATGAAGGTGTAGATACTCCAATTTTCGGTAGACATCAGGATTGTTGAAACTTTGGTAACAATTTCGCATTTCGCAGTGGTGGGTGTGATCCTAGAATAGCTGAGAGACTAATCGAAAATTAGCCCCCCCCCCCTGAAATTCTGGATCCGCGCTGTACGTGCATCTCACTAATCACCATTCACCAACAAAGACAGTATACAGCCTTGCCTTGTCTAAAATCCGAGAAATCCGAGGTGCAGTCAATTCATTGATTATAGTTAACGGAGACCTTTACCAATCGATGATGAACAATTTATTTTGCCCCAAATTGGATTATATGGATGTGGCTCAAACCGGACGACACAAGGTGTTACACGGTAGCCTTTTTTTCTCGAAAGACTCAAATGATATCGGCGAACCAGACCGTTTGATTTAGCTGTCTTTTTCTGAAGGAAGTCGGTGGTCAATGCCAATGAACAACGGAATGCACATAGTCAAGAAACCAGAATCTCGCGCAGATAAGGAGAATGGTCCTTGTAATTGAAAACTTTAACCATTGATTGCAAATCTACCTTTGCTGACATTTTTTTGACCTTTTATGATGACAGTAATCTTACAGTCAAGGGCGTACGCAAGGGGGGCAGCTAGGGGTGCTTCCCCCCTATACATAATTTATTTCATACATAAACACAATTTATTTTCTTTTAAAAGCATTTTAAAGCCAAATTTCTATACCAACAAAATTTTTAATTAACCGTAATCCTGAATGAGTTAACCCCTTCCTCCCTGACTGAAATCTTGCGGACGCCCCTGATTTCAGATACTTTTAATTTTTTATTTGTAATTGTCTACTAAAATCCTTAAAATTATCCTACAACGCAATCTGATACCTGAGCAAACTTACTTTACTCAATCGTATACGATTAACATTTTGTGTCACCAGCACCCAGTGACCAGCCAGTTTAAATTGACTGTGAAAAAATAAGTTATTAATTTAGTGTTCTCAAACGAAAGGAACGAGTGGAAAATGAATAAATACTGCACAACTGCAGTACTTTAACAAAAAATTAACAGAACCATTGACTCTCTTTCTGATTTCATGTTAGTAAGCCCAGTTATTTGCAGTTTGTGTTAATTGAAATATTTATGTACGTAAATTCTATACTACATCCAATTTGAAAACTAAAAGAGAACAGAACACCGACTAACCGAATGATGTGCGCAAAACAGTAGAAATTGAAAATGTGTAGGTATTTGCCATTGCTTATACAATGGTTATGGCGAGGGAAAGGCAACTTTGGTTGCGCTTCCAAGAGAAAAACTGCATATGACTGTGACAGTGTGTGCGCGTCGTGCAGCCAAGTAACAGTAAGTTAGTACATATCCGCAGTATTTTTTTTAATTTTAAAAATGAAAATAAATGGTGAAAAGTTAAACGTGGATTTTGTAAAAATGGTAGAGGTCAACCCTTGTATTTGGGATAACAGGTCGAACGATTATAGAAACAAAAAAATGGTTAAATCTGCGTGGGATAAAATATCAAAACAAATCAATGAACCAGGTAGGTGGAATATATTAAAATAACTAGGTACCTAGTTAATTATTATGCAGTAAAAATAGATTTTGTATAAATATTAAATAAAATAGTTATATGCAACACAAATAAGTAAATACACGACTGGGTCGCACGTACTTGCTCAAGTTAATAATTTTTTGAGCTTTAAGCTGTTTGTTTGAGCTGCTAAGTTGGTCATCTTGTTTGGAGTAAAATTCCCAATTATTCCGCTCGATACAAGCTTGTTAAATAGGGCCAATTTTTTCACTGTGGGTTATATCTGTAATATATAATTTTCAACGGTTCTGATTAAATGGCGCTCATCAACCCAAATTGACTGGTAAGTGATATCAGTATAGGCTTATGCCGAAAGAGTTAACACTCTTCCCTTCGAATTAACACTTAGGCCAAGGCCGCTACCAGGAGGGATCAAAAGGATGTGACACCCCTCCCTCCGAAATCTAAGGCCATTCAGTAATAATCCTGTATAGTACTTAAAAAAAAAGTCAATTCATAAAAAGAACTGTTTGCACTTAAACAACTTTATTTAACAAGAATAAAAGAATAGATTTTTAACCTTAAGAAAAGTTGTAGCATGGCATTTAAGGTGTTATCGTTGTTTTTTAATAATTTTTGTTTTCTGTTTTAAGTCATTTACCTAGAAAATTGTCCCTACTGGCTAAACGTGGAAGAATTGAACCCCCCTCCCATACGATTTTTTCTTTTCTCGACCAACCTTACACGATCTAGCTTTTTATCACATTTTATGCGAATCACGCTGTATAAACAAAATACTACCATGTTTTGTGACCTTCGACCCCGTATGATTAATGAAGAGGAGCCTGAATCGATGAGAAACTTTCCCAAATCCTTTAAATAATTCCCTGTATGTAGTTTTTAGTACTGTTTTCTAATTCTTCTGGGAATACCACGCAAAAAAAACTCATCTTGTACTCAACTTAAAATGTAACAAACTCTGCCGATTAATTTATCTAGAAAACGGTTACTCTTATGAAAAAAAATTGACTATCATTTTTTGTAGGAAATTTTTTAAGTTATAACCCAGTATTTGATTTTTCTTCTGTAGGAGTTACCGTTTGGGAAAAATTCTTTAAACCATTTTTGCAGGGCTTTTGACCCCCCGTAAAATTGTTTAGTGATGCTCATATCGATGGGGACTTTTTATGGTTTCCTTAAAATTTCATGAGGAGGCTATATCCCAAAATTAAGCTTTCTGTCATTTTTTCCGAAGCAAAAAGCTTAAATAACTGGACTATAAGTCAATTAAAAAGGGAGATATAGAAAAGTATCAACATTTACATATCAGATCCTTAAAAGACTCCAGTAATTTGGTAATGCAGTCAATTAAGTCACAGTTAATCAACTTAAAAATTGAATGCAAGTTAATACTGGTGACTGGTAATTAAACAACAAAATAAACAGTCAGCAGTAAGTACTTAAATACTGACTGCGCAGTTAAAAAAAACAGTAAATTAACTTTAAATTAATTAACTGCATTACTTTTTTACAGCTTTTAGTCTTTTAGTTAATTGAATGTCTTTTGTACTGCAGCAGATTAATTTTTAGTTAGTAGGTCTTTTAACTACAGTTAATTAACTAAGTCTGTAAACTTATTTTAGTATTTTAACTTAAATACTTCAGGCTTGTACTTGTACTTTAGTATAGGATGGAATTCCACAAAAATGTTTGCATGATTTATTTTTGACGTCTGTGAAGTTAGCAGAACAATTTTAAGCTAGACCAATAGGACCATGGCAGAAATTTGCAGTTTTTTTGCATTTTCTATGCATTTCTATTACGGATCTGGCAGTTCACCAAATAGTGGGTGTAACCCACTGTAAAGTTAGCAGTGAATGTCCTTTTCTCAGAAACCGGGCTAGCTATGAATTTGATATAAGACTCTGAATTTGCAGGTTTATTTGCATTTCAAGAAAACGATAAACCCAGATTTTGAAGTCCTTGCATACAAAATTTGATACTGCACTGCTAAATTCACTATGAAGTTAGCAGAATAGCTCTTTTCTCAATAACAGAGCTTGCTAGAAAGATGCAATCAGTTAGGCTCCAAACTTCCAGTTTGGTTTGCATTTCAAGTAAAATTAAGGTCCAAATTTTGAAGTCCTTATTTAAAAAAAAATTGAATAAATAAATTTTTCACTGTTAACTTCGATTTATCGTCAGATCATACTCCAGTAATATTATCACTGAGCGAAGCAGAAATAATAGACAAAAGTAATCCTAAGCTCGTGAACAAAAGAACAAACTGGAACGAATTCAGAGACAAACTTGAAAGTTTTATAAACCTAAGATCCCCTATGCAAACAAATGAACAGATTGATCATGAAGTAGAACAATTTATTGCTGATGTGCAACAGGCTGCAGAAGAAAGTACTCCAACAATTTCGAACTCAAGAGAAAAAGAAATAAAATATCCTGTCGAAATAACGGAGCTGATCTTGGAGAAAAGAAGAGCCCGAAGAAAATGGCAAGCTACGAGATTTCCAGGTGATAAGGCAGTTTTTAACCGTCTTAACAATGAACTAAAGAAAAGAATCTGTGAATTTAAAAGTGATTCACTTAGTAGATTCCTGAATAGTCTGACGGCGGATGCTTCTACGGAATACTCCTTATGGAAAGCAGCTAAGCGCCAAAAAAGACCACAGGCACAAAACCCGCCCGTAAAATCTCAAGATGGTAAATGGATCGGAAACCCAAAACAAAAGGCTGATCTCTTCGCTGAACATCTCGCGAATGTTTTTAAGCCATTTCCAGCAAGCACAGCTACAGATCCCTTACAGTTTGTTGATAGAAACGACGAATGTGAAATTCCTTTTGTCACGCTCAAAGAAGTAAGAAGTATGTGTCAACATAAGTTGTCTAACAAAAAATCACCAGGGTACGATTTAATAACTGCTCAGGTTTTGAAAGAAATGCCTTCTATAGCCTTCAAAAAACTCCAATTTATAATAAATGCATGCCTTAAACAAAGATATGTGCCACATCATTGGAAAATTGCAGAAGTCATTGTTATACTTAAACAAGGTAAGCCACCAACAGAAGTAACATCTTACAGACCTATTTCGCTTATACCAATCATGGCAAAAGTTTTCGAAAAACTGCTTCTGAAAAGACTAAGCAAAATAATAGAAGAAAGAAGACTAATTCCGAGCCATCAGTTTGGATTTAGAAATAAACATTCCACGATAGACCAAGTGCATCGGATTACGGATGTTGTGGAAAAGGCACTTGAAGAAAAACAAGTATGCTCGGCTATATTCTTAGATGTTGCTCAAGCCTTTGACATGGTTTGGCACTTGGGACTTGAGTACAAACTGCAAAGGGATCTTCCCAGGCAGTACTACGAAATACTGAAATCCTACGTTACGAACCGACTCTTTAGAGTACGGTACGACCAAAATTACTCGAAACTAAAGAAAATTGAAGCCGGTGTACCACAAGGAAGTGTCCTAGGACCAACCCTGTATCTGTTATATACAAGGGATATTCCAGTGGACATCAACGCTATCATGGCCACCTTTGTTGATGATACTGCAATATTGGTGCCAGATAAATCCGTTACGAAGGCTACACAAAAACTGCAAAATACAGTCGATAAAGTTAGTGATTGGACGCAAAAATGGCGAATCAAGCGAAATGATACAAAATCGACGCATATATATGTTCCAATTCTTATAAACAGTACAATAGTACCTTACTCCAATACTGCCAAATACCTTGGAATGACTTTGGATGCAAAGTTTAAATAGAAAGAGCACATCAAAAAGAAAAAAGACGAACTAAACTTGAAGTACAGAAAAATGTACTCGTTACTAGGAAAGAACTCTGACCTATCTATCCAGAACAAGCTAATGTTATATAAGCAAGTACTGAAACCCGTTTGGACATATGGCATCCAACTATGGGGCTGTACAAAGAAAACAAATGCTGAACCCATCCAAAAATTCCAAAGCAAGGTCTTTCGCGGAATAATAAATGCCCCTTGGTATATAAGAAATAGCTATCTACATCGTGACCTTCAAATTGAAATGGTTACAGAAGTGGTTAAAAAACACGCTGTATCACACAATCAGCGACTGCAAAGTCATACCAACTCCGAAATGGAGACCGTCTTAAATGTACGAGACAATGTTCGGAGATTAAGAAGAACCAAGCCTCATGAGCTGATGGTCTAAAAGCTATGGGAAAGTGTTATAACATAAACTCCACAATGCGATTTATAAATTAAGAAAGAAAAATCATTTGTCGATCTTTCATAGATTGGTCCTGATTCACCGGTGGTTTTAGTGCGGTAAGAGTCCCACACTACTTGGTACCGATTCTTACCGAGTGTCTTTTGAAGATTTCCATCGGATAAAAAAAAAAAAAAAAAAAAAAAAAAAAACTGTTAACTTCACTGTGAAGTTAGCAGAACAGTCCTTTTCTCTGTTACGGAGCTGGATAGAAATTTGCAGTTTTTATGTACTTCAAGAAAATTCAGTTCAGATTTTGAAGTCCAAATTTTAACAAAAAAAACCAAAATTCATTTTGCACTGTTAACTTCACTGTGAAGCTTTCAAATGCAAACTTTTGTCTTATGCAATATTTAGAGCAAATGGTCTGACTATTAATTTAAAAAAATTTTGTTCAATCAATGGTTTCACACCCGGTTGAGACTAATGAACGATTCACCAATCTCAAAATCTCGTTTTGAATATCTCGCATATTAAAATCTCGCTTTGTGAAGAATTCCATTATTAAAATCCGGCAACTACAAAATTTTGCATATCGAAATCTTGTATTAAAATAAAGTATGATGCGCATTATTTATTAATTTAGAACACGTGATTGCCTGCGAATGTTCATAATTTTTCAATTTTTTTAAATAAAAATAATTTTTTTTAAATTTTATTTGCAGTCGAAAGTTTACCCGAACGTTGGAGAAAAATTCGAGATGCATTATATAGAAGTATCAAGAGGCATTCACTCAAAAAAGGCACTAGAAAAAAGAAGCCCTACTACCTTACGTCACATCTCCAGTTCCTGCTACCATTGTCAATGCATTCAACCACCTACGAAGCTACAACCGTCGGCGTCGCTGATGATAATAAAATGTTCGAATATGAGTCTGAAGATTCTAAACCAGGTCCATTTCTTGACGAAAGTAATAACACCAACGAAGCGCCAGAATCTTTTCGAATTGACAATGAACTTCAATCTACATCATCGATGCAAATAAGTGACAAACCTGCAATTAGAAATGCTACTCAAGAACATCGTAATAATGAACAGAGCTTTGAGATGATGGATGAGGCCGAATCTGTTATGAGTAAGCGGCGGAAATTAAATGAGGGCGAAGATGAAAACGATTCAGATATGAGTTTTTTCAAAAGCCTGTTGCGTGATGTACGCAAAATGGATGACAGACAGAACCGAAAGTTTCGGTTGAGAGTCTTACAAGTGATTGACGAAATATTTGACCACATTAGTGCAGAAGAAAGCCCAGAGCAGGATCACCCGAATAACAGCCGCACACTTTTAAGAACACAAAGACAAAAACGAAAATTGTAAATCTTCTTGAAATTCTTGAAAAAAATGTTTACAATTTAAGGCATTATGTAATAGTACCTTATGCAAACATACGAGTCATTTTATATTAAAAAACGTCTATGGAAAAAGCAAGTGCATCTCAGATTTGCTCAAACTTTGTGAGATACATTCTTCTTTAAGCTACCAAGGGAGGAAATGCACCGTTATTTAATATGTGTTTTTTAAGGCTCAATTAGTTTTAGCTCTAAAAATGTTTCTATTAAAGACATCAAAACATTAAAGATTGCAGTTTAAATCTGAAGTATAATAACTATTTTTTAGTTTTTAGTTTTTTAAGGCATTTTTTGACGGTTTTATACATATATGCAAAAACACGGTTAGCAAATGACTGGTTTTGTGCAGTTGGGAACACTCTTAAGTAGTACAGCTAAAACAAAAATATTAGGACCATCATGAAACTCTGAAAATATTTCATTTACAATGAGAATAAAGAATGAAGAGTCTATAAATATATTTCACATGGAAGGCGGGTGTTTTTTTTTGGCAGGGAGAGGAGTGAAAGTTGTAGTTTAAGAATCAGAAATATTAGCCTTTGAACACTTAAAGCATATGACCCATATTTTTCGGTAGTTTTGAATTCTGAATCAAATGACATAAAAACCAAGTCGATGCGGTCTACACAAAAGAGTTATTGGCATTTTTATGTAACGATGATGATATTTTCAGGATAAAAGTTAAATATTACCGAAAAACAATTGAAATTGATGGTTTGTGGATGAAACTTGGCGTCAATGGTTCAATTGTCATGAAAAGTAATAATCAGTAGAATTCATAAAATGTATTTTTCGGGGGTTGGGGTAGTGATGGATTTATATCCATATAACCTGTGACAAAAATGTTGCTTTCATGAAATTTGGTAAAAATATGTTATGAACTACCAGAATGAAAAAATTAAAAAAAGCGTCTTTAAAATATCTATGGGAAAAAAACATTTTTTGTATGTGAAGGAAATTTTCTCAAAAACAAATATTTTTTTCAAAAGCTAATATTTTTCCCAAAAATCAATTACACCTTTTACCCAAATCCCTAAAAAAAAACAGCTTTTCACCCTTGATATTCTTGTCAACTTCTTCGACTCTTCCTTCTAGCAGTTAATGAAATGTATTTACCAAGTTTTGTGAGCGTACCAACAATATTTGACAAATAACCATACTCTTCGCCCTACCTTCAAAAAACACCTTTTCATTTGAAATTTTTTTAAAAAACCCCACCACTACCCCAACGGTTAAAAAACACCCTTTCAGTACAGATATTCTTATGGATTCTTCTGATAATTACTTTTCATGACAAATCAACCATAGATGCCAAGTTTCATCAACGAACCATTATTTTTAATTGGTCATCCTTACACAAAAATGACAGTAACTTTTTTTACGGAGGTGGTATTCGCTTGGTTTAAGACTACCTTGAAAACATGTGTCATATGCTTGAGTTGTACCATGTTGAATTTTTCCGTTTGATATAATTAAACTTCCCCCCTCTGGCCGGAAAAAAAAACGCCCTGACATGTGAAATATTTCTATGGACTTTTTTGATTCTTCATTCTCACGGTACATGAAACTGTTTCAGCAAGTTTCAAGGTACGAGTAGTACTAGATATTTTTTTTTATTCGAAGGCCTTTCTGTACCATTTTACCTGTACTAAAAGGAGTTTTAACCAATTAGCACACAAATAGAGTTCAAACTTTCTTACGCGAAAATTTCTTTACAAAGTTCTAGTATCACTATATCCTACAGTATTGATAGTAACATTTTGTTTACAAGCAATATCATAATTAAATGTTTTATAAGTGTGAGTGGGGTTTTTTTCAATATCGAAACGGGGAAGACATTTTTATTTTTGAGTTGATTGAAGAACTATTACATTAAACTTCCACTTATTTATTTCGTCAATCAAAAAATTTCTTTCTTAATACAAGAGAATTTATTGTTTACCTCTCAACTATATTGACATTAAATCACAACCAATCACACAGGTTCCTGAAATAGCTTGAAGGTTCTAGTAGTTGCTTCTAGAGCTTTACATAGGAGAAATTGCCCATAAATTTCCCTCTCCAAAGCTTTAATTATGACAGCTAGAGCTAAAAGCTCACCAAAGCTCTCTGTAGGTTGATTTGTATTATTTATAAACCGAAAGATGGCGCTTCTTCATCCGAGAGGCTGTATAGTACATTCGAGAGTCGTTATAGTACACATGTGAGAGTCGTTACAATTAGACTATTGATCAAAAATAGGTTTTGATAGTCGACAGCATTTCTAATGATTTCGGATTTCTGTGACCATTCGTTAAAAATTATTTTAAAAAATCAAATAGGTACTGAAAATACTGATTTCAGAATATTGCGATTTTCAAACCAATTTTGCGTCCTGTTTAGAAAGTAACCAAAACCAAATTCACTCAATTCACTTAAACCAAGATGGTGGAAGCCCTGCAAAGGGTTGATGGTCGAAAACGTTTTGTTAAATTTCCGAATCAAGGACTAAATACACTGGACTAAGAGTATTGCCATGCAAAACAGTACGTTCCTTACTTCACTCTCCCCTTAAATAAAATTGAACAAAACCAAAGCTTAAGATCTACCTACATTTGGTAGCTGAATAAGCCCCATCAGAGCCAGAGGGGCAAGTGCTATACCACCCGCCAACGTCCCACCTTTTAGGTCACCGATGTCTCATTCTAAGCTATACGTAGAATCATGATTTATCCACCAGGGACAACAAGAACCCAGTACCAAATTATTATTGCTGTTGATATTTTTGCCATCAAAGTGAAGCGGTTTGACAAGGCGAGTTAGTAGCTTTTGTTAAAAGACAATCAGCTTAATTGAATTTCTATTTAAACTCGTTCCCTCACGATTTGTAGGTTAGATGCGTATATCGACTGAAAAGTTGATGATTTAACGTTATCGTTAAAATGATAAAAAATCAAGCAAATGGGCAGAGCACTCTGTCTTTGCGATCATGGCTCTTGGTCTCATAAATCCCAAGTGGGCCACATGGCCTACAGGCACAATTGCATAAAGGTAGAATGTTTACACTATTCTCATTCTACATTCAAGAATCAAGAATTGTTATTGCACTGACATGCAGCCTGTTTGAAATATGAAATGTTGTTGTGATAAAGCCGGTTTTGTGTTTATTCCAATCCATGATTTATTTGTTTATTACTGGTTGTGGTTCATAGGGTACAATTGTGTTGGAAACTAATTTATAACATAAAGAATGCTAGCAGTCAATTTGCATAAAAATAAAACATTAATCGAATGTAAGTAAATCAAAGTAAGTAAGTAAGCAAAGTAAGATGAATCTTTGTGTAAAAATTTGCCCGATGAAATGTTGATGTTTTAAGTATTTTTATGGTTAAAATAAATCATTTTATTTTATATATGGATCTATCAAAAAGTCGATATTTTTAAAAAATCATTTTTTTTTAAATTTCGATATGCAATGTTTGTAATTTTATGGGAAAAATTTATCAAAATCTGTTCAGCCGAAAATGGAGAACAAAAATCCAAATTTAAAAAAAAAGTTTTATGAGAAATCCAAAATCCAAAAAATATTTGATTTCCTAAAAAAAACAAAAACAATATTTTTATAAAAATTTTGGCTAGAAAAACTATGCTGTAATAAAAATTGTTCAAATCAAAATTATTGTTTTAAAGTAAATCAAAAATTAAAATTGAGTATTCTTTGAGGGGTATCATTATGGAAAGTATTTTTCTATTCAAATGTAGCCTCACTGAAAGAAATTTATTGATTTTTTTTTTTTTTTTGAGAAAAGTTGTGGAGATGTTTTTGAGAAAAATACGATTTTATAAAATTACTTTAAAAAAGCTATATGGCAGTTACCATTATTTTTAGTTCTTTAAAAAACCTGTAGGCAGAATCACCAAAAACCACTATTTAGCAAGTTTTAAGAAAATCGATCCAGTTGTGAGATCCACTTTTTTCGTCTTCCCTATCTTCTTATTGACAAGTCTGATCCAAATATCGAGTTCAATTTTGTTTACGAATGCATAACTTGGAAAATATGTAGTGCCTCTGAATAAACATATATTGCAATTAAAAATGGGAAATAATAGTCAGTCAATTTTTTTCCACCCACAGAATTAAATTTTTACGACCCGATTATAATAAAACTCAAGATAATCTTTTTTAGGTGCACCATATTTTGGAGAGTTAAAATAATCAAAAAATCAACAAAAATAAAGAGCTCATATCTTGAGTTTTATTTTTCCGATCGTTGAAATTAAAGTCTTTGGACTTAACATGCGATATAGGTACTATAAGGCAAGTTTTGGACTCGTGCCAAAAAAAAGAAACAATCTTTTCTGCCCGCACTTAAAAGCATACCGGTGTTTCTCAGTCTTTTTAACTTTGAAAAAATATTTGTTTGTCCTTACATTTTTGAAATTAGTTTTTTTTTTCACTCATTCTAAGCCATTATTATCTATTTTTCTGATTTTTAATCAATAAAAAAAGATATAACACAAAATGTGTGTTTTTTATTGTGATATACTCGTATGTTAACCTTTTCCCACCATTGTATTTCACACAAAACAGATTCAATTGCCTTGCCTTGAAAAATTGAAAACTCATTGTCGCCGTAAAAACTCAATAGGGTAATTTGCACTCCATCCAAATTTATATAGAGCTCTCTAGTATCTTTTAAATACAAAAAAAAATACTAAAGTAAAGAAAAAGAGAACCCACTCATATTAAAGATTCAAACAAATCAAAAATGTTAATGTATAGGTTATACCATGAAGATTGGTATAAAACCATAAAAATAAATAGAAATACATCGAGCAAAAAAATATTGTAAGATGATGCAAAAAAGATTTGTTTTTACATTGTATTACTTGACTTTGCTAAAAATGTCTTCCGCATGATGATGCGGGTATTATAGAGGATACTTAAGTTCAAGACTGAGTAGGTATCAAATACTTGAGCAAAAAAAATGTGTTTTCCTACAAAAAGTATACTATACTTGACATAAGTTTTGTTGTTCTTTAAACCTATACTAAAAATTACATTGAAAATGTGTCTATCAATTTTTTATTAAACTTGCATGTATTCCAAAAATTATTATAAGGACGAACAAAATCACTTTGCTCAACAAAAGGTGGTGACAAAAAACAAAGATTTATATGTAAAGACACATTCCATTCTTGTCAACTAACAACACCTACACAGGAATGGCTCGAAGTTGTGACTCATTAGGCAGCCTGGATCTCTACGTGCTCTCAAGTGACCAAATTTATTATTTATTATGGTCAAAGCAGGATTCAATCACAAAAAATTCCATCTCACCACGGTGATCTCACTTCTTACTTGAAATTGAAATCAACAGTTGACTATTGAGCACCTTCTTAATTGGTATATGCAAATTTTTGTTTAAGTTCAGATTATCATGCAGCAATTTCTATGTTAATGAGTAAAACAATGTAAGCAAAATATCAAAAATTTCATATAGGCGTATATAAAGGGTGATTTTTTAGCTGGTTTGGTTTTGGCAACACTGGTTTTGACAGCTGACGTGTGTTTAGTACCTTGTGTCACTGTCAAACAGCTTCAGTTTGGTTTGCAATTTAACCATGGATCGTCTTACAAATGAACAACGCTTGCAAATTATTGAATTTTGCTATCAAAATTCGTGCTCGGTTCGAAATGTTCATCGCGCGCTGCTTCCATTTTATGGTCGGCATTCTCGACCTTCTGAGCAGTCTATTCGGAAGATTGTGACCAAATTTCGCACCAAATTTACTTTGTTGGACATTAAACCACCAACACGTTTACGTACTGTGCGTAGTGAAGAAAATATTGCGGCCGTATCAGCTAGTGTGACAGAAGACCGCGAAATGTCGATTCGGCGCCGTTCCCAGCAGTTAGGCCTTTGTTACAGCACTACGTGGAAAATTTTGCGGAAGGATTTGGGCGTAAAGCCTTTTAAGATACAGCTGGTGCAAGAACTAAAGCCAGCCGACCTACCACAACGCCGAATTTTTGGTGAATGGGCTCTTGGAAAGCTGGCCGAGGATCCGCTTTTTTATCGAAAAATTGTGTTCAGCGATGAGGCTCATTTTTGGTTGAATGGGTACGTAAATAAGCATAATTGCCGCATTTGAAGTGAAGATCAGCCAGAAGCATTGCAACAGCTACCAATGCATCCCGAAAAAGCCACTGTTTGGTGCGGTTTATGGGCCGGCGGCATTATTGGGCCATATTTCTTCAAAGATGATGCGAATCGCAGCGTTACTGTCAATGGTGAACGCTACCGAGCGATGATAACAAACTTTTTTTTGCCCGAAATGGAAGTTCTTGACTTGCATGATATGTGGTTTCAACAAGACGGTGCCACATGCCACACAGCACGCGAAACAATGGCGCAATTGCGAGGCGAGTTTGGTGAACAGTTAATTTCACGTTTCGGGCCGGTCAATTGGCCGCCTAGATCGTGCGATTTGACACCATTAGATTATTTTTTGTGGGGGTATGTCAAGGCTAATCTCTATAGGGACAAGCCCGCTTCGATTGACGCACTGGAAGCCAACATCCATGCATTCATTCGTGAGATACCGGCCGATATGTGTGAAAGAGTATGCCAAAATTGGACTCAGCGGATGGGCTACCTGAGACGCAGCCGCGGTCAACATTTGCATGAAATTATCTTTAAACATTAAATTGCAAGGTTCAACTATCGATTCAAATAAATATTTCATTAATTTTTTCGAATTTTTTGTGTTTTTTTTTTTTTTAAAGTTCTAAACCTCTTAAAAAATCACCGTTACTTCCATTTTGTTCTTAGTTATGAGGTACAGTGGTACAAAGTGCAGTCTTTTTCCCACTAATATCTTACAATTTCAATGAGCTTACTTACTTACTTCACCTTAGATGGCACTCACAGTCCAGGTTGGACTACGAGCTCAACCAACAAGCCCCTCCAGCTAGTTCGGTCCCTAGCTGGCTGCCTCTAGTTACGCTCCCCAAGTTGGTAGAGGTCGCTTTCCATTTGTGGACGCCACCTAAGGTCCCACTTTTCTCTCAAGGATAGATCCGAAGACTCGTCGGGCTGGTGCGTCGGTGTCCATACGCTCCAAGTGTCCCAGGCATCTCAGCCGCTGCGTTTTCAGCTTTTTGACCATGTCGAAGATCGACGTTAACGTAAAACCTGTAAATTGCGTTGTTAAATCTTGTCCTCCATACTCCGTCAATACAGACTGGACCGAAGATCACCCGAAGAATTTCCCTTTCAGAGCATCCAAGCAGATTTTCATCCTTCCTTCTTAGCCCAAAGATACAGTGGTTGGCAAGGCTATGATTACAGTGGGTGAGTAATCTGACGCTAAATCGTTGTGACGTCAGAACTGTTCGTCAGAAGCAGTGGATACGTAGCAATCGTTCTCACATATTCGTCAGAACTGTTCGTTAGAAGTTTGTGGCAACACTTGATGTGTATTCTGATGAACAATAATTTTTCTGACATATTCGTAGAAATAAACAAAACTATATAGTCTTTTGAAACCGGTTACAGCGCAAGCATTTTGAATTTTTTTTGCACTGTTATGACAAACAGCTCTGACGAATAAATCCGATGCATAATTCTAATGCCCAGCTCGGACGAACAGTTCTTATGAAAACATCAAAACAATTGTTCATCAAAACGATTGTTCGTCAGAATACGCATTCGCTGTAACCTTAGCCTAGTTCTTCGTTTGATCTCTGCACTAATCTCTGTCATTTGCGTCGTCTCGTGATGTTTTGCCCGAGTCGACGATGTTGAAATTCTTTTTCTCAATGATAGCATATACTTCATCTCTCATCAACAGCCAAACCCAAACTTGTTATTGCTGCTTTTTAAAATGTTTCTAAGTTCCGGCATAGGTCAGAACATCTTCACAAGAAAGGAGATGCTCTCACCTGTGCCAGAGCTTAAGAACATTCGCCCAAAATTTTAAAAAGCAGTAACTGAAGGGTGTTTTTTTTAGACATGTGGTTTTCAATATCACAATACTTTTCTCGGAGTTGTTTTGACAGCTGTCAATTGATTTATGCTCAGTTTGGTTTGCCATTTCACAATAAATAGTTTTACTCCTGAAAAACGTCTGCAAATCGTGCAAATTTATTACCAAATTCATGGTTCGGTTCGTGCGACGCATCGCGAAGCAATCAATTTATTGAAGGAAACTTTGGATAAGCGCACTATCTCACGTCGTGGGGTTCTTTTGGTGGGGCTATGTAAAGTCGCTTGTCTACACAGATAAGCCTGAGACGATTGATGCCTTGGAAGAGAATATTCAGCGCCTCACCAAAATTTCCCTTCAGTAAATTGATTGTTTTGCGATGCGTCGCGCAAACCGAACCATTATATTGGTTTGGCTATAAAACATTGTTTTTTTAATAACTTGTTTTGTATTTTAAGTGCTTCATTTATAAAAGTGGCCCTCCTTCCAAAACGGTAAGAGATTGATCCCCCCTTCTAAAGGAACAACATTTTTTTTTTGCAGCACACTACACGTCGTAAAATTACCTAAGAAATTAATTACTGCATGTTGGCAGCTTTATTGTTAAAACAGTTTCATTTTCTCATAAAATTTAAAGATACTTAAATAAAGGGAATATCATATCATCAAAAAAATTTCATATCAATATGATTTTTTCACTCAGACGAACAGGAGGTGAGATAAACGCTAAAACCCAGTTTTTACAAACAAAATCTGACAGTTCTTCGGCAATAACTTTTTATTGAAAAGAGATGTCAAAAATACTTGTGATCGAGAATTTTAAAAGATATTTTAACCTACAAAATCGAACAATATTTTTTAATGAAAGTCCAATAGGAGCTGAGAATATTGCATTTATGTTCTTCAACACACTTTTCAAAATGGCGCACAACGCAACTTTGCCTACCAACCAGACTATACCCTATACCCGTTCGTAAATCTAAATTATAAAATAATTATAAATTTATTATAAATATGAGTATTTTGCTTGCATTTTAAATTCTTGTGTCTTAATTTTTTTCTATTTTTAAGAGCCCCTTTGGATCGCCTATAAGATGAAAAGTTCATTCGATCCGGATGGTGGTCGTATATAAACATTTTCAGAAATACTTTTTCAATCTTCGACTCTTGCTGTATGTTATCGTTGGTTGTGTTATATGATGCTATATTTGTCGTTTGGCGTGCGTATACTCGTATGATGCTTTCATATTGGGTGACCTGTAACAAAATAAATAAAAAATAAGCATTACAAAATAAATATACATAGTCTGAAAGAAACCTGGCACAGTTCCAAACAAAGTTTTTGTATGCATTTTCAAAATAACTTTTTGTTCATGATGTCTTATTTTTTTTATTTTGATTTTTATAAATGCGTTTAAAATTTAAAAAAAAATGTAACTGAATATTATAATGGGTATTAATGTTTATATACACATTGTACATTTGTTTGTCATCTTCAAAGTATTTTTATAGCTAAACTAATTTAATTAACACTTTTTCTATTATTATTTGGGCATACACGTGTGTACTGTATACAACACATGTACATAGCAATGAATATATTTCATTGTTTATAAATAATAAAATAAAAGATCAGACGTTGGGATAAATATAATGTAACTCCACGAACATAAGTTATCATAAATGAACTATGGTGAGATATAAATTCGCAATTAGGCGAGAATTTATAAATCAAGTGGGACATACGCATGCAAGTCTATAAACAAAAATTATATGGAATTTTGTTCCTGTTGGATTACTTTGCTTTAATCGCATAATCACTTTATTATCAAGGGGGACTTTAAGACTTTAAAGGCATAAAAATAGACACGCAAGACGTCTAGAATTTTAGTCGCAAACCTCAGATTTGGGTTCACAAAAACAAAAACCAAGAAAAAAATCAAAACTTCTTCACAAGTTGCTCGCGAATAAGGGTCCTTTTCAGCAGTAATTAACTAGAATACTTATAAATTGTTCTTAAATAAATGAACATAATTTTTAAATATAATAAAAAATAAGAAAGGGTTTCGATTTAGTATTAATGATCCTTCAAAATGCCGTTGTAACTGAGCAATCAAGCCTTCAAATCATTTATATGTTGGCCTCTTAATTAAAAAAAGACCAAGAACTATGACATGGATCTAAAACTGTAGATCCGACAATGGATCAAGAATTTTACAGTGTTACGACATTTTTGCATTTACAAACTCAGCCTTAAATCCAATCAAAAAATCATTAAGCGTTTCCCTAACACCCCGACTCCACAGGAGATAATTTCTATCAGAATGATTATCTTGACATGAAATATCCAATGGAGTCACTCCGTTTCATCTCTTGTTGGGATGTCAGAGATATCTCTCCGAGATTATATCTTGACAGAGATCTCCGACATGAATTTTGACAGATAGAGATATTTTTGCTTTGTGACTAGAAATTTCTTTATTTGTCTCATTATCTTGTTTCCTTATAGCAGTGTTGATGTTAATCTCTGCATTTGTGTGTGGCAATTAAGTTTTTGTTTGTTATTTAGTGTAATTTTCGGTTTCGTGATTTGAAATAGCATAACATGATTTGCCCAGGGCAGACAGAAGACAATGTTAAATATAAATATCTGAAATTTAGTTAGAGAGAAATTATCTCCTGTGGAGTCGGGGTGTTAGGCTTATAATGTAGTACGCTGCTGATGTGAAACGAAAATTTTCTCTGGTCTCCAACTTGGGAACGAAATCTGAAACGAAATGATTACAAACAAAAAATATGTAGAGTTTTATCACAAAGATGCCAAAATAAATAAGTAAAGGAACAGACCTTATATTACGGTCAATTAACTGTGTACGAAAAATAAGTGGAGACTTGGATCTAGTAGTCTACTATGATTTTCTGTTTTATTGACATTTCACTATCGAGCGGCGTACTACATAACAAAAATCACATCAAAATTTTTCATTTCTGATTTCGTTGTGTCAATTTCTGTATGAAATTCTTTTTTCACTTCAGCTGCGTACTAGCTATGCTTGAGAACGAAATCAGAAACAAAATGATTACAAAAAAAATATCTAGACTTTTACAAATATGCCAAAATAAATAAAAATAACAGTTTAAAATCTTAAGTACTTTTTCTCATTTTATTTGAATTTGTATACTTTTTTTGTTTTTTTCTATCGTCCGTTGTGGTGTTAAGGGTTCCATATAACAGTGTGGTTTATGTACTTAATGCGCTTTTTCGTTCATTTTCTAAATAAAAATAAAATCCAACTGAAAGATAACACAAACTGTCAAATTCTCGTCAAGAATATTGTTTCGGACAATTAATTGTGTGTGAAAAATAAGTGAAGACTTGTTATAGGAATCTACTACCGTTTTCATTTTAATGGACTTTTCACTTTTGAACTCCGTACTACATACAAAAATCACAACGTAATTTTTCGTTTATGATTTCATTGTGTCATTTTCTGTATAGAAATGTTGGTTTCGCTTCAGCTGCATACTATGCTTTGTTTGCAAAGTTTTGCTAATTTTAAAGTTGTGAGTATTGTACGTATACGCCACATTGAACCATTTTGATGAATAGCTTTTTTAGTGTAAAACCGGATGATAGCTTAAATAACAGTTGTAATGGACAGTAATTGTTAGTAATAAAATAAATATAGATTAGCCTTAAACAAGGTTAGTTGAAGTTGTAACTTCAGGGGCCTATAACACAATTAGACCACAGCATATTTTGGGTGTGAGTGATAGCAAAAAAAGGAGTATAACTTCGAAGTTATTCGTGTTAGCCAAAATTGGTTTTCATCGCTCCATAGATTAGCTCCTCGAATCACATATTAGTATATTACGGAATCCGAGACCATTTGAGTCAACACTTCGCCCTGCCAGACCGTTTAAAAAATTGAAAATTCAAAGTGAAAAACGGTCTTTTTAAACAGTCGGGCAGGGAGAACTATACACTCAAATGGTCTCGAATTCCTTGATATGTGATCCTTATCTTAGGAGGGTTCAAAACCAATTTCGGCTAACACGATTACCTTCGAAGCTGCATTCATATTTCTTAATGCACTATGTTTAATCACAAAGGCCCCAGTTGTGGACTGCAAAACTTTGATTATTTTCATATGTAGCTTTTAATGAAGCTTTCGACACCTATACTTCTTTTTTGCCTATCATTCACACCTAAAATCTGCTGTCGGCTCTTAGTCTAAATACATACATACATAAACTTTTTTTTAAATTTGTGTAGCACGGAACAACAAGTCTAGGAGACCTTCACCAATTGTTTTTGCTTCTTTTAACAAGTCGAAAATTTTAAAAATCTACCGTTTCTGTAACTGGAAACAACAAGAGTTCAAAGAATAGAAAATAAACTTATTGCATAGTTGATAAATTTCAACTGACGGTTGCGGCCTTGTTCGAAGTAAACAAGTTAGAAATAAACGCTTGCAGTAGTATTTATCAAGTGATGGAATCGGGTAGATTGTTTAGAATTTGGTTTACAAAATGTTTTAATTTTTATTCTGAATCAAACAGTCATAATGACACTCAAAAATAGACTAATGACATAGACATATGATGTTATCCACGTGCGGTGTACAAAATGTTGATTATCTTACTGAAAGTCCTTCTCACAAATAACGTTCGTCCACTTATAAAAGAAAAGCACTGATTTTAGATAAAATGTTTTTTTTTTCGGAGACTTTACGACACATCGTGTACAAAAATACTTGTTGAATTGGTCCAACAAGTTGAGGGAATTTTTTTCAGTTGACATCTTTTACCGATTTTATTAAGTTACAGAAATGATATCACTTGTTGAACAAACATAGTTCTCTGCGGCCCCAGATAGTAAGTTAAACAGCAATTCCAAAGAAACGTAGAAGACAATTGGTAGCTTGTTGTTGCTTTTTTTTATGATGAAATTTGGTAAGTACTTGCTCTTATTTTCAAGTTGCTTGGAATTTAAGAACTTTTTAAAGAAGCAAGTAATTACAGAAAAAAAAATAGAAAATTAGAAAACAAGTATTTAAATTTTGTTAAAGGTATAAACAACTCGTATGATACTAAGAGCTCAAAAACATGTATGCCATGATTTATTTGAAAAAATAGCAATATGTGTATGCAAAAAAAATTAAATGGAGCGGTTTTTTTTTTAAACTATGTCACTGCCTAGTACGATGCTAAAGGAATATTTTAACATAATACTAAGTTAAAAAAGGGATTTTCCTAATTTTAAACGATTTTAGCATCGTACTACCTCTAAACATTTTGCTAAAGCTAAAATCACCTAATGGCTATTTAAATTTGTAAGTATCGTGCTAAATCTATGATATTTTCTTCCAGAAAAATGTTTGCCAATTGTTTTTCGGAGTTGAATTGAGTTATATTATATAAATTATATAGAAGAATTTTAATGAATGATTACAGTTTTAATACACGAAGATAACAAAATTAGTTATCGCTACGAACAGCCGACAATTTTTCTTGGGCCTTCATCCTGGGCCTCTGATTGTAGAATGCAGCTTGCTTTAAGCTCACTACAACAAAGAATTCTGAAGTGTAAAAAAAAAAAAAAAAAAATCATGTAAGACTGATAAAGTTTTCAATATCGACGTTAGTGTAAAATATCGAAAAAAAAAAAATAGTTTCGCAGCAACATTTTGTGTGGATTGGAATTTTCTAATTGATGCATCAGAATCGAACCGAAGGGTTCAGGCCTCGAATCCTGGGGGTACCCAAGCTATTGTGAACAATAGCTGCGTTTTATTATCTCCGGGTCTGGGTCGAGGTTATCTTTTTGCACGTCTTACAAAAACAACATGGGATCAAGGTTTCTATCGGGGTTAATTTCAATAACCCAGATATACAAGTTTTCACTCTGACCGGCAGACGGCTATTTACCATTGTGAATGATGTCAGCATTTTGTCAGCAATAGTCATCAGTGTAATGAAAAGTGACAGGCCTTATATGTTTCATGAGGTGAACCATAAGGAAAAAAGGAATGGGTATATAGCACTGTTCTCTCACTAACCCGCATCGTTTTATTTTCATGAGGTAGGTAACCCATATGGGTTTTGAGCTGTGAATAAACACGTATTCACAGCAAATATTAGATTTTTCTTCAAATAATTATTAAGTAATAACGCACTAAACCAATGTTCATGAAATTAAAACCCTGTATAGAGGCTTTTGCAACCCTACAAAGGCTTTTCAAACCCTATACAAAGGTTTTTAATAAAATGGAATTAAGGCCAGTTTTTTCACAGTGGGTTAAATCTGCAATTAAATTATCACTGATTTAGTAAAATCCCTATAGTTATGAATCTGTGATAATCCAAGAGTGTTTGTTCACTTAATTGTCAGTTTGATTAATAACCAGTTTAAATTAAACTTTTTTTAGCTGTAACTTCCAAATGTACATTGTGTAGTTGCAACACCATGGCAAAGACAATTTTCAAGAGCACATTTTTTCTTGAGATTATTTTTTATATTATTTTAAACTAAATCTGGAACTATTTATTTTTTGTTTTCTTTTCATAAACAATGAAATCCAATCAAACTATGGTCACCGTCTCACCGTATTAGCAAAGTTTTACCTAAATACGAACATTGAAATCCTCACTAGGTACCTGCCACTGGTTGATTTAATATAAGTATTGCAATTGCATTTTAAATGCAAATTAATTTTGTGGATGTTATAGCCATAGACACCACATTTCTTCGTTTGTTGTTTATTTTTATATTTGTGTTGGCCAAGGTAAGTATATACGGCTTATGAATATGAGGCAATGACTTTCCATTTCCTTTCACTTTTGTATTTATAGAACTAGAGAAGGGTGTAGGGAAATATTGCACAGCAATATTTGTCTATACATGTGATTGCTTCCAAGATTAATTAACAATAGATAATGTATTAATTTTATAATTAATAAGTATATATGAACATATTTTGCATATAGCTGTTAGGAGCCAAGGTTCCACAGGGGAGTTCTTCGGTACCCGAGAAGTGGCTACGGCACGCTTGTGATTTCACGGCTCAGCTCGTCGTATGGGGTGGTTCTTGCCGCTTCTCAAGGTACCTCCTGCTCGACTAAACATTAATTTATACTCGTGCCTAAGGTAACAATAATTTGAATGTGACACAAATCTAGGGACTCTGACGATATCCAAGAGAAAAGTTAAGTTTGGCGCTTCGAATTTTAATTCAAAACAAAAAAAAAAATTAAGATCAATATAAAAAAAAAACTAACCTAACTAAACTAACTAAATATACCCTTCTACCAACCCTTCACCCAAAAGAATAATAAAAAAAAATAAAAGGTAAAAGATTAAAAAAAAAAAGAACTAAACCCTAATACAATCCTAAGTCCTATTTCTAAAGCACCTCCTTTTATCACCCTTAGATATCGTCACACCGAATTCCAAAACGTTCGTCTGATGTTATTGACGAAGGTCTGGCCAACCCACCCAAGTGTCGCGTAGACACTTCCTTCGCTATTTCCATGGCCAAGTGTTCTTGGAAATAGCCCCTATGTTGACCCAACCAGTTACGAATTAGTTCATAGTAAAAAGTCGGCCTGTCACGTCTTTAACCAGAATCCATCAGGACGGCATTACCAAGCCTCCACACACCGTAAGCTATGAAATTAGCACACCATAGTTTTTCAGTTTTATACTTCAAATACCAGTTTTATTTATAAAATTCATTAAATAAAAAAAAAAAAGAACGACAAACTAATTCGAGCTCTCCCACTCGTTTCTTTTCCCGAATATATATGTATAAATTCAAAAATAAAAAAAAAATAAACTACTATAAATAAAAAAACTAAAGATAAGCAAATTTGACCTTAAGGCTTTCCGATATATGGAACCTTTATATCCAACCAATTATCAACTACTCACTTGTTTTTACCTTGGTCCCTCGTTGTTCTGCCGGCAGCACACTGGAGATCAGGAGTAGACACTTTAACTACCACTTCTAAACAAATTGATATATCACTAAATCTTAAGATCACTTTTAACTTCTCTTAGTTCAAAAAAAAAAAAATTCAAAAAAAATTTAATAACTAAAAAAAAACGATTTGGAGAACCAAATTTTACACACTTGTTAATTTACGTTACGTTAAACTTTGGACTTATGGTAAGTATGTCTATATCTAATTGTATTTTTTTCTTTTCTCTTTAACCACTTCTTCCTTTATCTTTTTATATTTCAGTTCGTTCTTTAAACTTCACTTTTCTTTCCTTCTCCTGATCTATCCCTTTTGCCTTCCAAACACCTCCTTCTTTCACAAATCCCTCTCGATAGCGTCTCCTCTGTTGATAGCTATATATATAATTTCTATATGTATAGAATCCTCCTGTAGACTTAGGTCTTTGTGTCCTCAAAAGATTTGACCTTTATCACTTTGGACAAAGGAACTCTTTCGCCTCAAAAGATGTCCTTAATGAAGGTCAAAAGAAGACAAAAAAAAATGGCAGAGGCCTAGGTCTCTGTAGTGAATTTTACGTTCGCACAAAGCAAACCTAAACCTCTGCTTAAAAATTTGGAAAAGCGCAACTCCTCACAATATTGCCCTTAAATTCGTCTTCAGGACGCTATTCTTTCTTCAATTTAAATTGAATTCCACCTGAACTCAATTTTATCTTTTTTTTTTTTTGTTTAAAGAATACACTTTTGTTTTATTCACAAAATAACGTGACAAGATTTAATTTAAAAAAAAAATCAATTTTAAATTCGGGCTTAAAATTAACCGGCAGTTAAACTTTCAAAAAAAATTACTTCTTCGCTTTACCTTATCGCAAGAAACAATGACCATAAAATCCCTAGGTTAGTTCCTGGCCTCTATCCTAATACCTAAGTAAATAGTTACCACTACATCTGAGTGAGATAACTATTTTCAACCCTTTTGCTTAAAAATAACACAAAACTAATTATAGTTGGATTATTATCTTCTATCCCTATCACTAATAATTTCCCCCCTTTATCCATCTCCAAAATTCTATGCACACACAGATATCCACCGCTCATGCCCTTATATATGTTTGTCTCAGTCTTCATTCTCTTCCACTAATCTAATATCACATAATTCTAACATAATCCTATTATTTCTCCTAATCAAATCAATCTAATCTTATTATCCATCTATTAAGTCAAATAAACTATCTAAACTATTAAAATTTCCTTTTATTAAAATTTCCTTCACATGTATTAACACTTATCCTAAACACGCACCTTAAAAATTCATTAGAATTCATTTCATCATAGTATAAAACTTAGCGAAAGTTTTCTGCGCATGCGCTAGAAATAGTTATTCTGCCCCCCTTTCCCTTGTGTGAAAAGAGACCAAGCTACTATTGCATGCGCAGAAGAAAACGGCAGGATACTTGAAGAATTGAACTTCGTGAAATGTCAAAAAAAATCAAAACAAAACAACATCATGGCTGTGCTGCGGAGTAAAATTATATGGGTAAGTTTTATTTTTTTCAAAATTTGTATTATAAAAGTGATTTTAATTATATTTTATTGTCTCTAATTTCTTTTCAGATCATTTTGACTATTTTGGAATACTTTCGAGGTAAGTAGCCTATGTAGGTAGTGTGTTATTTGTATTGTAAAAATTCAGATTCAACATCTGGAGTTTTACAAAAACAGACATAGTGCCTAAATTAATTTTTGTTCTTCTTTTCCTTTCAGGATTCAATCGTGTATTTCCCCATGGATCTCATGGGCTCACCAATGTTGCCCTGAGTCTGGAATCCGCAGTGCGGTGATTGCTAAACGCCCTTAAGCTCAGGTAAGCTTACCACGTAACATAGCCCAGGAAAATATGATTTTTGTGCAGGTTTTACTCAAAATCTGTTGCACCTACGAGAAAAAAATGTCATAATCTTTCTTTTGTATCGAATTTTATGAGCAATAAAATAAATTCATTTTTTTTTTTATTTACATTTGCTGAGATATTTACAAAAACTGTTATTTGTCCCTTTTAAAGTACTAAATCGAAAGTGTAACTTTGATATGCTATTACTTTAAAATTAAGAAAACCTACGAAGTTCGTTAGTAGCTCATTTTTTTAGACAATGTTATTCTTTTATGATTTTGTTGTAAAAAGAATTTCAATCAAGTTGTTTAATAAAAACCAAATCACTTTTTTTCAAGATGGTGACACTTCCCTTACTTCAGGCACCCCAAAAACTTTGTTTTAAAATGAAAAGATACCCAGCGATTAATAAAATTTTAATGAACTTTTTGACAATATTTGCTCTTGTATGATTTTCTCTGAATCTATTGGTTGTATAAAAAGTATCTAAATTTTTTTTGTATAGAGTTGCATGAGTTACAATCTCTACCTTTAAAAAAACTTAGTTTTCAAGAAATTAAGAAAAAAACTAAATTGTACCCGCTTTAACCCTCCCCCCAAAAAAAACTTAAGCCCAGCCCAAATTTACGGAACTTTTTAGGAAATGCTTTAGACGTCAAAACAAAGCTCTTCACCAAAATTCAGCTTTGCCGGTATTTTTTGTAGTCTTACTATTTTGTTGTCTAATTTTCCTGGGCCAATACTAGCCGTTTTCCTTTGGAGATGGCAAAGTACTTGTGAGTAGATGAAAACCCTAATCTAGTACTATCAACTGCACATGCTTTAAGGCGAGTAGATACATTTTACATGGGAAAGCAGTTTGATGTGTTCCACTGAAAAAAGCTGTCAAAGTGCTTGCAAGTACTTCACCACCTCCAAAGGAAAACGCCTACTAGTGTACATTATTCATACTTAATTCTTAGAGCCTGTAAGATTTTTGGCATGGAAAACCAAATAATATTATGCAAAAAGGGTTCTCGTCAAGTTGATAATACTAACATTTGTCATATGCCGACGGTCTAATTGCGTACAGAACAGCTCCAAAAGTCAAGGTCATCAGAATTCTTTTGCAGATTGACTTCAAGAAGATTCAGCGATATTGTGGTGACTGGAAGATGAAAATTAACTTTCAGAAATCTGAAAGTATCTTGTTTAGGACTCCGTTGCATGAAGCCACAAGGTATACGAGAAAGAACTGGCGCAAGCTAGTGATCGAAAGACCAAATAGAAATTAAAATTAAAGTAACTTGGCATTTGGATCGATCAGTATTTATAATTCCGCAGACATATAAATGCTGCTCTGATCAGGGCTAGGGGAGCTTTTGCCATGACAAAACGGTTGTTTTATAGCAGGGTGAAGATCCTCATCCGGCCGATGATTGCCTATGGATACCCAGTTTAGTTCAACGTCGCCGCATCTCAATTGTAAATTATTCGGATGTTTGAGGATTTAGATTGCACAAAACACCAAGGCCGGAGTACAAACATTATAATTCCAACCTGGGGCCTATTTCATAAGGCTACAAAACTAATTTATCTGTGAACTATAATCTGGGAGGCGATCCGACTCGAAGCAAAAACATTCATCACTTTTAAGGCCTGGTCAAACCCGTCGCGTTCCCTGTCTTCTATAGAATTATACGATGTTCTTCAAACAGAACGCGGTCAAGGTCAGCGGTTAAAAATTGAACGCGACGGTCAAATTAAAGTTGTAGATATTTACAAGGAACGCGACTGTCAAACGTCAAAACAGAAAAAAAAACACATTCGCCCTTTGCATTTTGTGATTATGCTAAATATTGAACGTGTTTATTTCTTGGAGACAAAAATATCCAAATATTAACAAAAACTTTGTGAAAATCAAGTAAATTTCAAATTTTCATGGTGATTTTATAAATCTGAAAGTATTTTTGTTGTTTGTTTGGTGGCTAAAACGCACAAGACAAACAACATAAATAAATCCAGAGCAAAACGAAGAAATCTGCTGGTTTGGTTTGATCTCGCGCGGATTTGATCACTTAACATCTTAAAAAACCTCCTCAGTTCAGATTCGTTCTTCTATCAGTTTATTTTTGAAATAGCAATGCAGACTACACTCACAGGTATTATTTTTTATCGCAGTAAATTAAAAAACCAAAGAAAAAACAGTTGCCTTGAATTTTGACAGAAATTATTATAGCGTGGATGGCAGCGACGCGTTCTGACCGTCCCGTCGTACAGCGTTCTGTTTGACCAGGACTTTAATATTAAGCAAACACTAAATTTCTTACAGCCTTAAATTATATTTTATTTTAAGTAAGTCAATTTTTTAGATGGATATTTATTTAATGACATAAATAATTGAAAACTGAGTTGAATTTATTTTATATATTTATGTTCATTATTCTGCATTCTAAAATATGGTCACCGTAAGTATAGGGGACAATCTAATCATTCATTTGATACCCATTTGATAGAAGTTCCATATGTGAAAGGTATACTTAGTCGAAAATGCAACCTTTAAACTGCATTTCCTTACCTTAGCTGCCTTTGTCTAGCTTTAAGATAGTTTTAAGAAAATGGAAAATAAAAATTAAACTTAAGAAAAAAAATACTAACATTTGTCTGCCAGCACATGTAATGGGATCTCCACCAAGAAAAAGTGCATCAAAACTTCCATTTTCTTTGTAAGAAAAAAAGTTTGCCAAAATCGGGCCTACGGAAGTAGTTTTTTTCAAAATGGCGGCCGGTTACCCTGAAAATCTGAAGAAAAAAGTGTAACTTTGGTAATTTTTGTCGTAGAACAATGATTTTTGCATGTAATATAGGGATTTTAGGATCGAAAAATTCATTTCAAAAGATAAAAGTGGTATAATTTTGAAAACATCCTTTTTTTGTATAGTCTTTGTCTAAAAAAACGTGTTCCAAACAATAAACAATGAAAAAAAGCAAACCAATTA
The DNA here is from genome assembly GCA_946251815.1 of Dasysyrphus albostriatus. Lineage (NCBI taxonomy): Eukaryota > Metazoa > Arthropoda > Insecta > Diptera > Syrphidae > Dasysyrphus > Dasysyrphus albostriatus. The sequence goes on along the minus strand of OX276336.1, from coordinate 65,140,261 downwards.
TTCTAAGAAATTCATAGCTTCTTTTCTATATCAGGCATTTACTGTAACAAAATACAAAACATTTACAGTAAAACCTGTTTAATTCACCTCATTCATTTTCTCGGTTGCTTGGTATTGAAAAATACAACTAATGCATTTAATTTTTCACTTTGGATGATCAAATACTCCGTTTATTGGGTCATAATAAATAACAAGAAAAAGTATATAAAATTAATTGGGTATAACTGTACATACAGTGACTTAACTTTTTGATGAAATGATTAGCAGACATAATACTTTGGACTACTTTTTTATTTATTATGATATTTGAACGAAATACTAAGTCTAGTAATTTTATCAATTTTCTAAGGAAGGTAAAGAGATCGGAATTCAACCATTAACTTAACTTTATTCAAAGAAACACCAAAATGAGCATTTGGTTAATGAGTTTGTCAAACTGTTTCTGGTAAGTGCCTGGTCCGATTTTAGTAAACTTTTTTCTCCATTTTGTCCCACTAAATGTCACTTTGAGACTTACAAACTCGTATAGTGACGCGTCTATAATGAATTTGAAATCACATATGTGGCTTTTGCTGAACTTGGGATCCCAGAAAAACTGGTGCAACTGTATTGCGTGAAATTGGAAAATACGCGATGTAACGTATGCAATCATGGAGTAGCTCCGAATTATTAAAAACATGTAAAGGTACAAGTTTTCAGAAAAGAGATGCACTATCATCATGAATACCTTAATCTTATTTGAAGCAACACCTTATAGCAAAGATCCGAAGAATTACTCTAGGAATCTGAAGTGAACGCCTTATAAATTCCTGATCAGAATCCGAAAAGATTCAACCGCAAAAAATGATGGGGTCCTTTGAAGAGACAAGGCCAAACCACTAGGTTCGAATGATCGCAAGCAGCATGATCGCAGCTGAAGTAAGTTCCGAATTTTGACATAAAAATTATCAATTTTTTTTTAATAAGAAATAAAGCCAAAAAGTTACCTTATAATTTTAGTTGTTAAGGTCAAATCGTCAAGATCAAAGTCTTTGTTGCGAGTTTTATGTGAATCATTCAATAAAACCTCATGTTTTTTGTTAAATAATTTTATGTTTTTTTTGCTTATAGTGAACTATGGTCATTGACCACCACAATTTTTTTTATTTTTTTCTTAAATATGGATACAAATTTAATTAGAAACAGCCCGCACAACAGATCTTCATAGTTCGATCATGCAAATATGGTAAATAAGACGATAAATATGGTAAATATAAGATAGACATCACCATCGTGAAAGTATCGCTCACTATGAATTATAAAATTAATTGTTCCGGTATGGCGTGATATAAAATCGATAGGCAAAGTAGTATAAGCAAATGCGCATGATTAACATAAAAACCAGTGTTGTATTCCATATGGTAACTTAAGCTTACTGCCATTTGAATACTTTTGAAGCTGATTTTCAAATTATATGCATGGATACCTATAAAAAAAAATCAAGTGGGAGGGAATTTAAAAATTGTTCGCTTCACCACGATCACGGCTCCATTGCGCGTCAGTCGCTCACCATTTCCACTCCAATCTTAAGTTAATGAATTCCGAAAAATAAATGTGAACTGATTTTAAATTGGTCGATTATTGAAACCACTGACGTTGTTTTGGCTAAATGGCCAACAATTGGTACATAAATAAATTAAAATTCAGCTGATTCATGTTGACAGATCAGTACCTTAGGAAATTTATTCACGATGTTCTATACGAACACGAAGTCTATTTAGCATTAAATAAAGATAGATAATACTTGGTATAACTACATATACCTATACCTACCTACATTATTGTAATATTATTGTTAGAAGGTAGATATTCTTTAGTTACTACGTGGAAGCCTTGACTGATTGAATCAATGATTTATTGAAATAGGGCAACCGAATGGAATCTTAAAAGAACTCGTTTTTTTAAAGTAAATCGTAGAGTATAACACAAATGCGCAGCAAAAAAGCTCTTGAAAGACAAAGCTTACATTCTGAATCTGAACCAAACTTTCTGAATACAGTGATATTATGTTTGAAGCTTTAGAAGAAGTTGGATTTCACTCAACTTCTGCCATAAAATAGTTCTTGATCGTATGTATACATTATTCATTATGCAAGTAAACCGACTAGGGTACTTATGTATACAATAATTGTACTAACGAAATAAAATGATTATGAAAATTTAATTTAATACATTTTTTAAATTTGGAATAGTTCCCTATAGTGATAGTTTTCTATCATGACAGTTTTCTACCATGATAGTGTTCTCATATGACAGATTTCTATCACGATAGTTTTCTATCATGATAGATTTCTTTCATCATGATAATTTTCCATCGCGATAGTTTAATGTCATGATAATTTTCTATCATGATTGTTTTCTATCATTTCTAGCATGATAGTTTTCAATCATGAACGTTTTCTATCATGACAGTTTAATATCATGATAGTCTTCTCATATAACAGATATCTATCATGAAAGTTATGTGTTGTGATAGTCTTATGTCATGGTAGTTTTCTATTATGATAGTTTTAACTATGATAGTTTTCTCATATCACAGATTTCTATTACGACAGTTTTCCATAATGATGGTTTTCTATCATGATACATTTCTATCATGATAGTCTTCAATCATTATAGTCTTCTATCATAATATTTTTCTCATATAAGACATTTCTATCATGATAGTTCAATGTTATGATAGTTTAATGTCATGATAGTTTAATGTCATGATAGTTTTATGTAAGAAAACTTGATAGTTTTTTCATATGACAGATTTCAATAACGATATTTGCACATCATGATAGTTTTCTATCATGATAGTTCTTATCATGATATTATTCTTATATGAAAGACTTCTATCATGATATTTTTCTATCATTTTAGGTTTCTATCATGATAGTGTTTTATCATGGTAGTTCGCTATCATGATAGTTTTTTTCATGATAGTTTTCTATCATGATAGTTTTCCTTCTGGTACATTATTTCTATCATTAAAGTTTTCTATCATGATACTTTTCTATTATCATAGTCGGTGTCGTAATATTTCATGTATTTTAATATTGTTCTTTATTTTTAAAGACCATGTTCCTGTTAAATATCTAGTTTCATTCCTAACCTGAGGAAATCCAGCCGCGTTATGCCCGTTTCTCTCAATTATGCCCATCAGTTTACAATTTCGTTATTACTTTCAACTAAGAATAGACATTTTTCCTCCAGCCGCACAGTACAAATGTCAGATGCATAACTTAGCCATATTCATAATTTCATTATGTAGGTATGTACTCGTATATAGTAGGTACCAAGCTGTTAAAACAAAAAGGATTTTAAAAACGAACTTAAACTATTAATTAAATGTCCTTAAATCAGGATGTGAAGTATTCACTTAAGAAGCAACACTTCATTTTAATAGCAAAGAGTGTCGAACTTTTTTTGTAAATTAAAACGCAAGCTTAAAACCACTTATTCGCCTTTTAAAATATTTTATTTCAAAGAAGAACAATTTCTTAAGTGCAATCATTTTATTTCAACTGTTTCAATGACAGACAGAATTTCACATTTCAATTTTAAAAGAGTAATTTTGTAATTTCAGTAAAAGTATCTCGTAGCCAACAATCGACGGACGACCGACGACGATCCAAATCCAGGGTTCCATTGCACTCGGCAGCAACCAGCAAGTATTACTCATTTTCATTTCCATTTCCTTCTTCTTGCATTTTTTTTTTTGTGATACTTATTATTTATTTCTTACATCAATTATTCCACTTCCACCTGGTTTCATGCACATTCATTTTCTTATCTAACAGTTGTTTTCCCTTGCATTTCAACCAATGCTTAGGAGGTACATTTTATTCATCTATCCCACGCCTCGGCCCCGGCAATATCGTTCCAATCCAACAATTAAATGGCAACAAAATTGTCCAAATTGCACCAATACAAAAGAAAAGTATATTATTTCCTTGAATGCATTTGTATTTATAACGACAGGGCCGCCTGTATAAGAAAAACAAAACTAGACGCAAGCAAATTGAGGGCGTTTGCCACCTGGAAAATTAAGACATGTACCTTTAATAAAAAAAAATTTTGAACTTTAAAAATAAAAATGACGATTTCTACTTTTTAATATCATAGTGATGGGTGGAGTACAATTTGGGAACTAATTCGTTCTAACGATGTTAGCTTTACAGTCATGGCATCGGAAAATGTGTTGGGTACAGGATTTCACTAAAACTTTGCTTTTGTTAACATTTCTTTAGTGAAAACATAGAAAGTTGAAGCCTAAAAAAACATACCAAATCAATTGAATAGTTTTATTTCGATAGCACTACACATCAGTCACATTTGTCATAATATCTGCCACAAATTCCAAAACTGTCCACATCCGTTTTTACTGTCATTGATTTTTACGATGTCATATTATATGGTGCTCTGAATATACTGGAAACTCACAGTGTGCCAAAAAAGAATGAGGAAGCTAATTATGTGGCTTTTTATATTGTCATAACCCGCAAAATGCTTTAAGTACAATATTTGCAAGTATAATGGATCAAAACATTGTTTTACGAGTTGTTTAGTAAGTCATTGAAGCAAAATTATGAAAATTGGTTGCTTTTATCAGTTTTGCAACGAAAAAGCTGGAAGACAAACTGTCTGAACAATATGGGTGACAAAAATTTCAACTCTTGCAGCTCCGGCTCCAATTCATGGCAGTTCAGGCAGTTAAGACCATTATATTATGATAATTGGTACGATTTATTGCTTTCCACTTTTACACTGTCATATTAAGGGTTAGCGGTGTCTGCTCAAAAGCCATAATCCCCCCAAAAAAAATCCCCAAAGTTGAAACCTATCTAGTAAAGACGAAATATTTTGAAAATCTCTTGATGCCAGTTCAAATAAATTTTTCAGGTATAAAACATTTTTTCAGGTAAGTTAACATTAAAGCCTAATAGCGTATACAAAAAAGATACAAATAATAGGCTATTCGCAAAAACTATTTTGGGAATCATTGGATTGGATTGGATATTGGGGGTTTTGTCCATAGGCCCCCCTTTCCCATGGGGATTTCGTCTAGTTGGATTCCATTTTTTTTGATAATTTTGTCCGATTGTGATATTGGTTTTTGTAGATAACGGGTGTCTCCCCCTTATTTATCGGCGCATTTGGGTTTGTTTTTGTTTTCCATGGAAAATTTTACGGTGCTAACTATAATTTGTCCATAAAACATGCCTAATTATGTCTCTGGTGTCATTTCGGCACTAGTAAATAAAATGGGGAGAGGTATTTCTATAAGAACGAGCTGATAGTTCAGTAAATAGCTATATGATAAAAATACGTGTAGGTGGCTCTGTACCGTTAGCACCTCATGTAGGGGAAATTTGAAAAAGAAAATACCATCCAATTGGTCATTAATTGGTCAGAAAAGGTCAACTTGTTCTAGAAATTTTCCAGCCCTAGATAACTTGTAATAAAGGCTGAAAGTTTTTCAAGGTCAATCAACGTGGAATTTTTGGCACATCAATGAGTAGTATGCCATTTGAAAGGTGACTTCACGGTCATAAAACGTCAGCTATTTGCAGTTATTGGACAATTTTTTTTTTTGGAAAATTTTCCAAATGAGGTTTCAAAAATTTGCTCGCGACCTTGAAACTTTGTTTTAATCTATTAAACATTCATTAAAAAAAAAATTATGATTCACCAATTACTGAAAATAGTCGCTTTTCGAATGGCATACTTCTTACTTTAAAATGGCCCAAATGAGGAGCCAAAAGCTTTTTTGCGGCCTTGAAGCAAATTTTAAAAGTTCATAGAAAAAAACTATGGCTAACCAATTACTGAAAATAGATTAACTTTAATCACGATCTAGAGGTCTTTTGGATGGTAAATTTTGGTTTGCAAATTTCTCATAAATATCAAAAACCGTGCATGACCCAGAGTGGCCTGAGAAACTTTAAGCCTTTTTACAAGTTATCTAGAGCTGACCAATTTCTAGGACTAGTTGTCATTTTCTGACCAATTGCTAACCAATGGCAGATAGCATTTTCTTTTTTCAAATTTTCCATTTATGAAGTGCCAAAGGTCCAGACCCGTTAAGTCAAGCCTTGAAAATTCTCTGGATTTAGCTAAGCCCTATGGGGCTTAGTTGTTGTTGTATTCAAAATGTTAATTGTTTAAAACCTATGAGTACTATACCCATAAATTGATAAACATCTTTTATTATTGAGATGATTGAAAGCATATAGCCCCTCCTGGCACATTTTCCATTTCACATGATAACTCCATTTCCTTTTTTGAATTTAAAATGTACTAATAAGCTATAAAAGAGTCAAATTTGAAACTCAACAACCAATAAAATTAATTATTGCAGGAAATAAGGTTGAACTTAATTTTTTGAAACAAAAATGTTACACTTTAAAAATATTTTGAGACATAACAGCGAGCATTTTTTAAATCCTTCTGATTACAGAAACCGATGAATGATTTACGGAGGGAATTAGTCTCAATTTTGACATTTTTACTATGAGTGGAATTTCAAAATTGAGTCTTATTCGGAGGAATTCTGAGTCTAATTCCCTCCGCAGCTCACCCGTCGGTTTTTGTAATTTGGGTCAATACATATTTTGCAAATTACTACTTTTTGAACTGAAATATTTTTTATACCACTTTTCTCAATCTTTTTTGATTAGTGAGTTTAACTTTTGAACTACTATGCCTGTTTGTAATGTGAAATTTTCATCGAGTTTTCCAATTTTTTTTATCCTATGGTTTCTGACAACAAATTGTAAAAATTTCTTCTAATGTTAATTACTGCGACAAAAAATAATTTAGCAAGCGAATCCTTTGTTGGATCTTCGTCTCAGTTTTTAAAGGGAAAAGTGAGGTTTTTTTGAGAGGAATTATGTTTATATTTCTGAGTGCTCTAAGTCCTCTGAGATCTCAGAAATATAAACTGGCTAGTTATGATCTCAGAGGACTTGGAGGACTCACTTTTCCCCTTGAAAATGAGACTGAATTTTTGTTGGACTCGCTTGTTCAATTATTTTTTTGTCGCATTAAGTAACATAAGATGAAAAAAAAAACTGTTCCGACTTTTAAGTGAGGAATACTGTTTATGTTTTATTCTCCTGCTCTGTCAAAAAATGAAGGAAATATACTGAAAGCTCTAGAAATATAAACTGGTTCAATTTTACAAAGAAATATTTTAACTGAAAACGCTTTTTCTTAAAAAACTGAGGTTGGATTGCAGTTTGTTACAATGCATAATACATCACTTAATAGTAAGGATTTAGGAAAGTCTTAGAATAGTTAAGCTGAATTTCTTATTTCAGAGGTGACAGAAAGCAATGAAAGCTATGTATATGGACTATTTTAGGTGTTAGTTAAAGTCCCAACAGAAGTTTTTTCTCGAATTCTTCTTTCTGCATTTTAATTTTAAACATTTCTCGGAATCTCATATTTTTAACTGGTGTGATTTTAATGCTGATCTTTTTTCAAGTTAAAAAAACAAGTCGGTTCATGAAACTAAGTGATCAAATCGAAAGATTCGTATGTCACCCGTTTGGAAAAGGGAGTTCACATTGCACTAAAAAAATTTAATTTTGTATTCACATCTTGCTTCTACTCCTTCAGTGAAGTATGATGTGAATACTGAAACGTCCCAAAATTCCAGTACATTAGGTATGTTTGTGTCCTCACACAAAACAGTCAAATTCTACGCAATTCTGCCAAATTTAGCCCGACGCTGTTGGTACAAACTCAAAAAATGTCTAGTTTTTGACAGAAGAGAACGCTGACAAGAGAGTTAAAAATTTTCCCTTCCTGACAATTGTTGCCAAATTCTGCCCAAAAAATTTGTAAAGGAGAGAAATGGTAAGAACTGTTTTCTGTGAGTTGAGGACAACACAACAAAATGGCTCTTGTTTACTTTTATTTTAGTTTTTTTTTTTGGTAAAAGTGATTTTTTTTAAATACCTACATTTATCGAACTATTTTTAAAGAAGAAAAAGTGATATGCGTTCGTGTACTTTTATTCATAGTTTTTCTTCTTTAGAGGGGCTTACATGAATCTACATAGTTGGACAACATTGCTAAATAGCCTTTTAACACCGAATTCTAGATTTTGAGCCAAAAGCCCAAAATCTTATCAAAATCAACGAGATTTATTTCAATATTTAGTTATCCAGTAGATTTTCACCAAATCTTCTTAAAATCTAAATGGCCTATTCACTATCACACTTAATTATTCATTTTTTCTCTCCCGTATAACAGTTTGCCTATAGAAGAGAGAAGATAGAAGAAAAAGATTTTATATTAATGATTTTATGTTTTATTTAAAGAAAAAGTGAAATATGTGCAACTTTTGACTGATTGCAATGGATCTTTTTTACTAGAGTTTCTATTTCTATTCTATTCTATTAAAATGTCAGGTAGAATCTGGATTAAGTGTACATCGAGGTTTCGGTTCGGTGTGAAAAGTCTATTATATAAACGGAACAAGTTTTCAAAATATTTTGACAACCAGACATCTAAGTTAAACAACATGTTTTTTTAATAATAAGCGTGCACTAAAGAATGGATGCTTGTTTTTGCGGTTAAATAATGATCCAACATCGATGGTTGTCAAACCATATTTGACAAAATGTTGCTCCATGTAAACTCCCATTGTATGAGAGTGTTCCATCTTCACTTCAAGAAATTTGACAGACTGCCAAATTTAGCCCAGAAAGTACATCAAATTTGGATGCAAATTAAAGCTAAAACTATTATACCACTTCAGTGGTCGAAGAAAACAAGCAAGAATACATGGAAAGCATATGGTGTGGCTATAATTGCGGAGCAATGCGTTTCGTCAAGTTTCATTCAACTTTCCTTACGGTGACTTAAGTCAAACCGACATTGGGTGAAACAGGAGTGCCAAAAAGAGATGGACGATAACGATAAGTACAGTATAGGTGTGTACCCCTTTTGACAGAATCCCGCAATAGGTATTTAATAACTCTCAGGCCCAGCTAATTGTCCATTAGTGATTCGTCCCTGTGTAAACAGAAGCCAAATTTATTTATAGGTGTTTTTTAAGGAACAGCCAGCCATACCGTCATAGTTCTGTGCACTGTGCCACAGAATCAGTGGGAGGAAAAGGTTGAAGCAAAGAAGTAGGTATTCGAGAGAGGAAATAAAAAAAAAAATGTAATGGGATTGGGATTTAGGGAGAGTATTCTTTATCCGTAAAGTCAATGTGAATGGTGGTGGTGATGATGTCGATATGGTATGTTATGGGGTATGGTGAGGTGATGGTGACTGGCTGGGATGCCGATCGATGAAAAGAGGGTGATTAGGGGTGGTATAGGAAGAAGCAATACAATATAATTTTATAGCAACGTTGGCTGGCAATTGTAGGTTCTCAAGAAAAGTTGGCATAGGTAGAGGACAGAGGTTGAGAAATTCTTCTGATTTGGCTTGATTTCTTCCTTTTTTTTATTGATATTGGTTTTCTTTGCTGTTTTTTCTTGGTTTGTTCACAGTAACGATTTTTGTGACTTATGACAGACAGACGAGGGATTCTTATACATACGTTTATAAGAAATGAAATAAGAAAGAATAGTTTGTGTGTGAAGTGGAAATAAAAACAAATTGAAGATAAACTAGGTAGGTTAGGTATATTATATACTTTGGAAGCAGACTCGAAGAAATCAGATAAGTTTTTGGTTTCATCTGATGTGAAGTTTTGCTGCGAACAAAAAAAAACAATCTCTTTTTTTTTTGCTTTACGAGTTTTTCGTCTTTTGCGTTCTAATTTCATTTTTGATTTGGACTTGCGCAAATGAATTTTAGGAAGGTATAACTATGTACCTACCTATAAGTAGATAATGAAATAAGTATGCACACATATCTACATAGGTACCTAATATATTTATTACTTATCCCGGAACAGAGAATCTGTAATGAACGTCATATGTACCTAAGGTACCTTTCCTGCTATTATTATTAATTAAATGAAGATGCAAATTCCGTATTACACATAAATTAATAAATTTACAGAACAACCAAAAATATCTGCCAAGGCTGGGAAACCCCCCTCCCCCTTTTCAAAACTAAGTTTACTTTTAACTAACCCAAAGGATTTTAAAAAAATTTATTTGTGACTGGGTTGGCTAGTTCACAGTAAGTTCAACAAATTTAGTGGGTTAACTTCTAGTCAGCTCGATACATGCATGTAAACTAACTAAAAAACATATTGATGGGTAGGTAACTCGATTTTAATCTTGAAAGTCCATGTTGGAAATTAGACAAGGGTTCACTAAGCCAGAAAACTTTTATTTTTACATATAGGTACCTACCTTCCTACTTTAGATAATTTTCCTAACCTAACCTAACTTATAATCTATAAGTTTTTGCTGAAATTTTTTGAGGAAAAGTAAAAAAATAAGCAAATTTCAAAGAAACGTTTGACTTCGGAAGAACATGACAAGAAATAAGAAAGACCGCCATATTAAAAAAAAAAAATGATTTAGTTTTTATTCAACAACTTGTCGAAATTTCCTTTTACAACAAAATTATGAAAGAACAACATTTAGACAATACAATTATCTATAAAATGAACTATTAACAAACTCTGTAGGCTCGTAATTCTTGAAGTTATAGCATGTCAAAGTTACGCTTTTCATTTTGTACGGGAAATGGACAAGTAACAGTTTTTTGTTAATATTTCAACAAACGTCATTTAAAAAAAAATGAATTTGTATTAATAACCATAGAATTCTGTACAAAAAAGATTATGACACTTTTTTTTAGTAGGAGCATCAGATTTCAAGAAAATTTTGCGTTAAATTACCCTTTTTGTGCTTCATACAATTTTTTTCTGAGATTTTTATTTTAAGAGATAAAAAGGTCGAAAATTTTCTTTTTTTTCCAAATTTTGACATTTATTTCTTTTCAGCATCTATATGTCAAGCACTAAAAAAAAGAGAAACTTTTGGGCACTTCAACTCCTAACAAAAAGTCTAATCCGACACTGATTTACCCTTTTCTCATTTCTAATATCGGTAGGTTTATCTACCTTATCTGCCTACCTACAGATATTTCTTGTGAACCTTCAGGATCAAATCTTTGGCCCCTATCCAATAAACCCGGGGGGCTAACAGACTAAAAGTCAAACACGTGCGCTAAGCTAACATCAAAGTCCATCCCAGAGCACTGAATAAATGTTTTGGCTTAACCTAAAAACTCTAATGCTGCTTCGGTTTGCAGGAACAACATATAGAATTACGAATCTCGTAGAGCAGGTTTATCCATTCTTGTTTTTTTTTTAAATATTTTTATTCTTGGCTATCATCTATATATAGCTAAGATTTCAGATTTCAGCTGACCTCTTTTTCTTTTCTGTTATGGTGTCGCCCTCACATTTCCATAAACTAATCTCTCATAATCATAATCTGCTATTAATCATCATTTCTACTATTAAAGAAGAGTTTAGGTAGGAAGGTAGGTATCAAGAAATTACTTCAAAGCAAAAGAAAAACCAATGCAAAAGCAAACACAACACACATACTCGCATAGAAAATAAAGAAATACAAAAATAAATAAAGATAATATAATAATCTCATGGGCGGATTTATTATTTTCGATTAATTGAAAATAACTACAAATGATTTAGGAAAAACGTTTTCTCTTTCGAATCGAATTTTTTTTCACATTTTTAATGAAGGCTAAGATATCATATTGTGTTAATAGCTGACCCTATTTGATGTTGTTGTATTGGTAGTGATTAATTTTATGAAAGCCCTTTTTACAATTTTCTGCTAAAAACATTTCTAAAAAAGATTTTTCGCAGCTGATTTATAGTGACGCGTTCGCGATTTTTTGTTATATTCAACAAGCGTTACGGGCGCGTCGAGATAAATCGGAAACAAAATTCAAACTTTTTCAACACAAGATGGCCACATGCCTAAATTGAAAATTTAAAATGTCAACACGCACGCAAAAGTTGAACAATTTCTACTTTTGCGTTGCAGCCGCTTACGTTACGTTGGTTTGTGTACTTACTAATGAATGCAAAATCGTGACATAATGCTCAACGCGTCATTGTAAACACTAAACAGAGACTCATATGCCTGAACTTTTGCTTTGAGCGCCCAACGTATTAGCTGCGTTTTATTATCTCCGGGTCTGGGTCGAATTTATCTTTTTACACGTATTACAAAAACAACATGGGATCCAGGTTTCTATCGGGGTTAATTTCAATAACCCAGATACAAGTTTTCACTCTGACCGGCAGATGACTATTTACAATTGTGATATTGTGAATGATGTCAGCGTTTTGTCAGCAATAGTCATCAGTGTTAGAAAAAGAGACAGGCCTTATATGTTTCATAAGGTGAACCATAAGAAAAAAAGAAATGGGTATATCGCCCATATTATTCACTCGTTTAATCCAGATTAAAACTTAAATTCAGATTAAAAGCTATTTAAATCAATAAGTTAAATCCAATTCCATATTATTCACTTGTTTAATCCATACTTAAATCCAATTTTTTAAATCCAATCCCGATTAACCGAGTTGGCTAGAAGAAGTTGGCTGGAAGGTTTGATATCTGGCCGTAGATTTATAGGCCAATATATGAAGAATTTCCGAGTTTTTACCTCGTCCTTCTGCCAGGTTGTCACCGTGGTAACACTTCTAAAAAGTAAGTTAGGTGCCTAACCTTACTAGTAGAGCCAAAGCTCAACCCGTCAGTTTTAAGTGCAAGTTGATGAAACTTACAGCCAAGGTAATACGTGATAGCACGAAACTGTTCATATTCTACTCAATGGTCGGTGTGGAGAACAAAGCTGTGATGCCGTTGTCTGAATCATTCATTGTCGTCTTGCCCCTTTCCCATTCCCCTTTCATGATAACCATATAGGTAGAATTTGAACAGGGTCACAAGATCAGGGGTAGCTACTCCAAATTTTTCTTGTTTTCCAAATAATATTTATAGTAGTAACTTTATTACTTTAAGATCCGTTATCGAAGAATACAAATAACAAACATCAAAAAAAAACTTTCAGGTTTCGAGAAATTAGGAAATTACTGCATTTTATCTTCTTTCACAATACCCCCCCTCATGAAATTTTGTACCACTGCTTAAATGCAAAACAAAACTTTTCATTAAAATTTAGCTTTGTCAGTATTTTTCAACGTGAAAGTCTAATCTGCCAAGGTTTTAATTATCAAAGTGAGATGAAGTCAAACCTCAAACAAATTTGTCACCCTATTAATAACACCTGCCGCCTTATGAAGACTCTAGTGTTGCCTTTTCGGAAAATGCGCTCTTGATAAAAGTTACAAACAGAAACAACACCCGGATTTCATCACAAAAAAAAAATAAAAATAAAAAAAAACGCGGGAATTAGCCATCGGAAAGAGAAAATTTTAAATCAAAATAATGGTGATTCTTCTTATTTTATTTGTATGCCTACTTTACTCCTCCGCTTGTGATTGATTTTGTACGAATAATGTTTTTGAGTTTCAACTGGGGTTGAGTTTGAGTTGTTCGGATGTATTCCATCCCGTGCAGAGTTCACTTTGATTTTATTTATGTGGGCACTTGCAACGTTTTCCAGTTTTACGACGTTGCGGTGGTGACTTGTCGCACAGTGGTCCGTTTTACATGGGGAAATGTCAAAAGAGTCTATATCCTCTTGAGATTGAGATTTCCAGTGTATGAAAAAATTCAAGGTAGGTATTACATTTTTAATTTTATTTTAAAATAGTAGATTACTAGACTCCTAAATAATCTGACGTCGGGTGTTTCTAACGAATACTCCTTACAGAAAGCAGCTAGGCGCCTAAAAAGACCACCAGACACAAAACCAGCGAATAAACTCTAAAGATGAAAAATAGATCGGAAACCCGAAACAAAAGGCTGATCTCTTCGCTGAACATCTCGCAAATGTTTTTAAGCCATTAAATACCCAGTAAATACAGCTACAGATTGCTGATATAGAAATGACGAATGTGAAATTCCTTTTGATACGCTCAAAGAAGTAAGAAGCATGTATCAACATGAGTTGTCTAACAAAAAATTACCAAAGTACGAACTAATACATAACTGCTCAGGTTTTGAAAGAAATGCCTTCAATAGCCTTCAAAAAACTCCAATTTACGAGTATAATAAATGCATGCCTTAAACTAAGATATGTGCCACATCATTGTGGAAGTCATAGTTATACCTAAACAAGGTAAGCCACCAATAGAAGTTACATCTTATAGACGACCTATATCGCTTATACCAATCATGGCAAAGGTTTTCGAAAAACTGATCCTGAAAAAGCTTAGCAAAATAATAGAAAAAAGAAGACTAATTCCAAGCCGTCAGTTTGGATTTAGAAATAAAGATTCCACGATAGACTAAGTGCAACGGATTACGGATGTAATCCACGGATGTAACGTACTCTTTAGAGTACGGTACGACCAAAATCACACAGAAAAAAGAAAATTGAAGCATGTGTACCACAAGGAAGTATCTTAGGACCAACCCTGTATCTGTTATATACTAGGGATATTCATATTCCAGTGGACATCAATGCTATCATGGCCACCTTTGCTGATGATACTGTAATATTGGTACCAGATAAATTCGCTACGCTAAATGGCTACACAAAATCTGCAAAATTCAGTCGATAAAGTCAGTGATTGGACGCAAAAAAAAATGGCATATCAAATTAAACGAAACAAAATCGACGCATGCAAACTTTACAAACAAAAAAATAAACAATGTTTCAATTATAATAAATAGTACAGTAGTACCATACTTCAATACTGCCAAATACCTTGGAATGACCTTGGATGCAAAGCTTAAATGGAAAGAGCACATCAAAAAAAGAGATGGACTAAACTTGAAGTACAGATAAATGTACTGGTTACTAGGAAAGAAATCCTACCTATACATATATCCAGAACAAACTAATGTTTTATTTATAAGCAAGTATTGAAACCCGTTTTGCTGTACAAAGAAAACAAATGCTGAACCCATCCAAAAATTCCAAAGTCCTTCGTGGAATAATAAATGCCCCTTGGTATATAAAAAAAAGCGATCTACATCTTGACCTTCAAATTGAAATAGTTAAAGAAGTCATTCAAAAACACGCTGTATAACACAATCAGCGACTGCAAAAACATATACTAACTCCGAAATGGAGACCGTCTTAAATGTAAGAGATTAAGGAGAACCAAGCCTTATGAGCTGATGGTCTTAAAGCTATGGGAAAGTGTTATATAACTTTAAACTTCCCCCAATATGAATTATAAACTAAGAAAGCAAAATCATTTGCCGATCTTTTATAGATTGGTTCTGACCGGTGGTTTAAGTGAAGTAGGAGTCCCACACTTCTCGGTACCGATTCTCACCGAGTGTCTTTTTAAACATTTCCATCGAATAAAAAAAAAGTATATGGAATGAAAAAAAGTTAAAAGCTTTAAGTCAAATTAAATCTAGGTTGATGTAGTTTCTTTGTAGTACCTGGTGGCATGATAGCAAGTGCGTTCTGCGTTGGACTGTAATGCCGAAGGTTTGTGTTCGATTCCCAGCCGCTGCCACCTAGAAACAGAAATATTTTTCTCGAGGTACAGCCATCTGCGAGGAACTGACAAATCCTCTAAAAGTGTACTCTTGTCATGAATAAGTGCTTCTCATCTAGCCGTTCGGAGTCGTCAAAAAATCAACCATTCCTACCAACAATACGCACACAGGAATGGTTGAGACTTTAGAGTTGTAAGTCACTAGGTGCTTGTTGCGCCACCAAATTTATTTTTATTTTTTGTATAATGTAGTTTCTAAGTATGCACTTCGTTGAAGCCCAAATCAGAGGATATAGAGAGGTATTAAAGGTGATACCTACCGGGAGTCCCAGGATGATACATAGATATTAGGTACTGACCCTTAGATATGTATATTGCCTTAAAATCTTTAAGAAATTGGTGTTTTTTTGTAAGCAATTTCGGCCTAAATTTTCAAAAGTTCATATTGGGTAGGAACCTATCCTCAAAATGTCAACTAAAAATTTCATGATACCTGCAAAATGGGAAATAAGTACTTATTTCCAGCTGCAAAAATTAAAACGCTACTACTTTTACTTGCAAATCCTGTGTGATTTCAATTTATTAAATTTTTAATGCATTGTCTAGTTTACCTACGTATGTACCTAGCTATACAAAAATTCTTTTAATTCTTATTTTTTTTTTTTTTTTTTTTGCATTTCTGCACCACTGTGAGCTGAGAAACCTCAAATGAAAAACATAAGAAAACCAAACAGAAAAAGAATTAAAAATGTTGTTTTATAGTATGAACGTCGCAGTCGCGTCAGAGGGGGTGAAATTTCGTTATTCTGCATACATAGCTTAGTTTGAAATTCCCTTCATTTATTATTTCAACTTTTTTCTTTATAAATTTCTTTGTTTGTAGTTTGTACGTGGAGTAGGTATTTTGACGAAAGACAAGGTCAAGACCAAGAGCATAGAGCATGAGAAATATTATTATGTTTTATTTAGATAATAATGTTGTAGGTATCCATATGTATGTCTATAGATCCACCACCACCATTTATCTATGCTGCAAACATCAAAATTATTGATGCAATAGGTTTCTACACCTTCCTCGTTAGGAAAAAAGGGTTCAATGGCATTTCTATTAGGCATGTACGGATGTGTTGATGGCGTTAATTTGTATGTGAATGAAATAATAGTTATAACCATTTAAACACGTATGAAAAGTTTAAAATCACTTTAGGTAACAGGAAGTAGGTAAGCTAGCAACTTATCACCCATGAGGTTTTAATTCATGATTTTGAGGTTTATTTTTTTGCTTATCCATAGGAAAACCTACCAAGGTATGTCTGTATAAGAGTGTATTGCCCTTAGGCGTTTAAATGTAATTTTAATTGCGAGCAGTAACTAAGATAGGAATGAGATTTTGTCAGTTGATTGAAAATAAGAAGGTGGTGATGTTTATGATCTCATTTGTCATCTATCATAAAATCAATATTTCCAGTTGAAGCTCGGGGGTGTATAGAAAAGAATGCTAATGGCTTAAATGGGAGTCAAACATACAGCTTAAGGTTAGATGCCAAATCCGACTTCAATTAATTTGGTTACATTTTTAAGTAGGAACATAGGTAGGTGGATCCAGGGGGAGGGGAGTCATGGGGATCATGACCCCCCAGAGGTTTATAGAAACACGACCAATTTTTTTTGTTATTCAAAAAATTTGAGGACAGGGGAAAACCTTTTGGGTAGTTTCAAAAAAAAAATATTGCCAAGAACTTTGATTTTTTCACCAATGGATTCGGACAGTGAATTGTGAAAATTTGTATGAAATTTCACGTAGCCAAACACATCATTGTCAGTTATTAAATAAGTGACAACCGCTTTTACACACAGAGTCATTAGGCGCGTCTCACCAAATAAAATCTCTGAGCGCTCAGAGATTTTTTAAGTGGGACAAAAAATCTCACCTGAGTACTGAGATTTTTTAAGGAGATTACTGAGACGAAAACTTTTTGGATTCATTTCTCAATGTTCTTTCTCTGCTTAAACAGCTGTTCATGTGACAGGCAAATTGCAATTTCTCGCTGATGTGCAAATACTTAAGTCGATTTAAAATTCAAAATAAAGGTGAAATGCTTATAAAAATGAAAATAAATTGAATTTGCTATTATTTTTCAATCATTTGATAAAGTTTTGTGCTTATAAATTGAAATAATTTAAGCAAAGTTGAAATTTGTTTCCAGAATTTCAGTACAAGTACAATTCTAACACCTATTTTTATATAATTCAACGGAGAATCTTGTCCCACCAAAGCATTCCGCCTCCGTCGACTTGACATTGAGCGCTCAGTGAGATTTTAGTTGGTGAGACGCGCCTATTATTCGAGAATTCAGCTGTTTTCGAAAACGTCAAATAAAAGTCAATTTGATCATCATATGATAGTAAGTTTTTGACGTAGATACTGCGATCGTCAAATATGCAATCGTCCTGCTAGCAAAAATCGGTTGGATCAATGTCAATTAATTGACTTTTCAATATTTTGTTCGTCAACCCGATTTTTGTCAGTGCGAGATCATCCTTGTCTCGCGGTTAAACCTGAGTTAGCTCATCGAATAAAATATGAGTTTTTTTCCGTTGTGGTGCCATCTCGATTTTGACAGTGAAAGAAATTGATGGTGCAATACTAGGTGTGTTCCAGAACGAGTTTCAAAATAGCTTGAAACCGCCAGATTTATCCATTTTTACTGCGAAGTCGTTCCACAAGTGAAAGTTTGTACTTTTTCGGACCAAAGAAAGCGGTCATGAGAGAGGACAAAATTTCCCCTTATTGGCAGATTTGGTCCGAGAAATTTCTGGTGGCTGTTTTGTACTGGGATGTCAAATGCCAAGTGTTCGTGTGTCAGATTTGAAAAAAAATTCAGTTTGAAGTTAAATAACCAAACAGAATACAAATACCTAAAGTTACCCAAGTGTTACTTTTTTTTTGTTTTGTTTTTGGTAGGTGTGCATAATTTATTAATTTATTCATCTTTTTATCAATCAAATGATCTTCTTAAAATGCATGTGATGTTTAGGCAAATCTTTTTCCTAAAAAGAAAATTAAGTAATGAAAATTTGTGTAGGTAACTCTTATTTAGTGTAGCTTTTTAACAAATTGATGTTTCATAATTTAATATGTACTTGCAGAATATTTCTTTTTTTTTAAGTTTACTCATTTTTATTCATAATAGATATACCTACATATATTCAAACAGATTTTTTGCTTGCAGGACGATTACATATTTGACAATCGCAGTACCTGCGTCAAAAAATAACGATTATTTGACGATTAAATTGACTTTGATTTGACGTTTTCGAATACAACCTACTATACAGCCTAGTGTGAACACAATAGACTCATTTTGACGTTGAGAAATCGAAAAATAAAACACAAATCTGTATCTGAGCTCGTCAAGGGATAAGTTAATATTTTGTTGTATTCCAAATTTAAATTTAATTTTTTAAAAAAGTATCAAAATGAAATAATTGCAATCATTAAGAAAACAGTTGTCACAAAAGCAAATGTAAAAAAAAAAATGTATTGTGTCGAAATGGATGGTTTAAAAATGTTATAAGAAAATTTAAGCAGGAAACATTAGAAAAGATTATAAAAATACTCGAAACTTTGCAATGACATTTTTTAATTATATTTATACCAACTTAACTGTTTTTAAATAAAGTTTGCTTGTTATGTTTTGTAAGGCTTTACTTTGTTGACGCTTTGTCTCTGTGACGGGTATATGTAAGAGTGTGACTGACTGAGGTAGAAAAAAGGAATTTGAGCGGCCTGATTCCTAGATTCAAAGGATTTTAATTCTATACTTGGGTTCTTTTTGATATATTTTTCATGTTGTGTTATTATGAAATATATTTGATTCATTTCATTTGTTAAATTTTGTTTTTATTTTTGTTCTGCTCAGAAAAGTCAATAATTTGCATATTATAGCCCAGGAAAATAAGACAAAAAAATAGCAACTCTACGAAAAAATTCCGACAAAGCTGAATTTTGGTAGAGAGCTTTGTTTTAACGTCGTTAGAACTTTCTGAAAAGTTCCGTAAATTTGGGCTGAGGCTTAATTTTTTAGGGGGTGTCAAAGGAGATCAAATTCAGCTTTTTCTTAATTTCTCGAAAACTATAAGTTTATATCTGCTGAGATATTAACAAAAAACCGTTATTTGAGCATTTACAGTACAAAATGAAAAGTGTTTCTTTGACACGCTATAACTTCAAGATTAATAAACCTACGGAGTTCGTTAATAGTTCATTATTTATATAATTTCATTGTCTGAATGTTATTCTTTCATGATTTTGTTGTAAAAGGAAATTTCATCGAATTGTTGAATCACTTTCTTTTTCAAGATGGTGGTCTTCCCCTTACCACCCCGGGCACCCTAAAATCTTGGTTTTATAAAGAGGAGATGTAGCCAAACTTAAATCGTAAAAAACTTTAGCCCATCGATTAATGAAATTTTAATAAATTGTTCAACAAAATTTACTTCACCATGAAGTCCTTGCATGATTTTCTCAGAATCTATTGCTGCTATGGAAAAAAGTATGTTAATCTTTTTTGTGTAGAATAACATAGGCAACAATTTGTACCTTCACATTTTTTTCAAAAAAAAATTATAGTTTTCGCGAAATTAAGAAAAACTGAATTTTACCTCCTTTAACTTTTCAGAATGTAGTACCTCGTGGCATGATGGTTAGAGCGTAGGACTGTCATGCCAAAGGTCTGGGTTCGATTCCCAGCCGCTGCCACCTAAAAACAGAAATGGTTTTTTTCCGAGGTAGGTACTACCTCTTGCGAGGAACTGACAAATCCTCCAAGAGTATACTTGTCATGAATAAGTGCTTCTCACCTAGCCGTTCAGACTCGGCAAAAAATTGTAGGTCCTTCCATTCCTGCCAACAACACGCACACAGGAATGGTTGAGAGTTGTTAGTTACTAGGCCATGGTTCTCCACGAGCTGTTGTGCCACAAAATTTATTTATTTATAACTTTTCAGAAAATGGTTAAGATGTCAAAACAAAGCTCTCCATCAAAATTCAGCTTTGTCGTAATTTTTTCGTAGTTTTACCATTTTTTTGTCTAATTTTCCTGGACTAAAATTCTTGGTTCTATTGACCGATGGGACATTTGTTTATTTAAGCTCCGTACATTTTCTGGGTTTAGCTAAGCCCGAAGAGGGGCTCAATTGTTGTTGTTTTTAACATGTGAATTGTTAAACCCCAAAAAAGTTTTTTTTTCAACCAGTTCCCTTCGGATTAGAAAAAACACGCCTATGTTAGTAAGTATTTTAATAGTGGCTGATTAGTCTGAATTAATTGGGCATAATAGATAGGCAGATATAGACACATAGGTATGTACACCTACGCATTCTAATTTCTACCTTCTTAGGTGGCCGAAGTTGAAAAAGACTAACCCAATTCTTTAAAATTTGCAAATTTGCACTACGTCATCCGATAACTACACTAACACTACTCAACCATACTCACCACAATTCTATCCTACATAATGGATACCCACCTTACTTTTCACCTACCTGCAACAAAAAACTAAAGGGTTTTTCAATTAAGACGCTTGATTTTTTAATGTTAATATCTAAAACAAGAAGCGTGTGAGGCAGCACACACCCGAACGCTCACGCAAAGCAGGGATGTTTTCATTTTCAGTAGAACATGTGTTTTTTTTTTTTAAGACAAACGATTGGCTGTTGGCTATCGGTCTCGGTCGAGCAGTGTTGATAATGCTGGATGGTTAGCGTGCTATGCACGGAACGTTTCTCAAACAGAAGGCTGATTTTGAAAATAAAATTTTTATTCGTGTGGGTACATATTTCCTTGAACTACGAATTTCTACAAATGTTAGTACATACCTATGGATACCTTATTTAATTTTTGTATAGGTTTGAATTAGGGGTTGTTCATTTTCACGTTCTAAAATATGTTTGACAAGAAGTAAGGTATATGGAAAGATGAATAATGAATGTTTAATAGATGAAAATCATTTGCATTCACCCTGTCAAAAACTCTGTCAAATATCAGTTCTCGTTAGAACTTTAAGCATGGTAGACATTTTCCTAGCATCTCTCGGTGTCAATAAAGTTTAAAAAGATGAAGAATTGGAGGAACACAAAAAAAATATGAGAAAGTGAATTTGATTTAAGGAATGGCTGGAAAAGCATCCAAAATATATATTATAATTTAATTCTGAAATTTACTTTTCATGCTAGCAATAGCAAAACCTTTTTGAAATCCATCCAGCATTACTTTTCTTACTGCTGTTTGTATGGATCGTTCAGATTATCAAAATCAATTCAAATCATTTCCTGCTTGTACTTTTACAAATCGAACTAACCTGTTCTTATATGGCACTGAAGGATTTATTCATGGCTGAATTCGGTTTTTTACATATGAATCCTTTTCCACTTCATAGGAAAAAATTAAACACCATTTGCATTTTTAAAGATGTTGTCAAAATAAATCCTTTTTAAGGATTTTAATATAATTGAGAATTCGAGCAGCCCTATTGAAATACCCTTTAAAAACTTGAACAGTCGAGTCTATACGTACCTTTAATTATTTCTCCATACATTGCTTCCCATATTCCTAACATAAAATGCAAATAACAATGTTCTTGTTTTTGTTTTTTTTGTACATGTTCTACACATATACCTACCTAGCTTATGTAGTAGAGGGTGTTTTTTTTTTAGAAATATAGAACTTTGAAATTGAATTAAACAATGGTGTTTTTTTTTTTAATTGACATGAAATTTACTTTACTTGAAAGATAATTTTCTGGCATTATAATTTTAATATGATTTCTGGCATATGACCGCCACAGCTGGCTCGGACGTAATCTAATCTGGTGGTCCAATTTTCGATTCATGGTTGTTCAATTGATGAACGAAAAAGTCAGTAATCATGGCTCTATAGCGGTCACCGCATTGACTGTAACGTTCTGGCCAGCATCGTTTTTAAAGAAGTACGGATCAATCATTCCACCAACCCATAAAGCACACCACACTGTTAGTTTTTGTGGATGTAACGGTGTCTCAACATACCGTTGAGGACTATCATCACTTTAAATATGGCAGTTTTGTATATTGACGTATCCATTCAACCAAAAGTGAACTTCATCGCTAAATAAAATTCGCTTATGAAAACTGGGATCAACGGCAATCTTGTTTTGGGTCCATTCACAGAATCTACGCCCTATTGGTTATCCTAGGCTTCAATTCTTGCAAGAGTTGCATTTTGTAAGCACTCAAACCAGGATCTTTCTGCAAAATCTTCCATAAAGTGGATGGACATATATCCAATTCATGTATACACGAAGGCGGATAGACTGATTCGGGTCTTCCTCTAAGCTACGCTAAACAGCAGCAATGACTTCTTGTGAACGCACTGTATGACGTTTCTGTGGATGCGTAGATATTAAGGGTATTCAAGCAACGTCGTAAGTTTACAAATTGTGTAAAATGATAAGTTTACGCAAAGTTTGCATGAACGACCTTTTTAAACATTTGATAAAATGCTACGTAATTCAATTAGAGTAAGTCACAATGTGACGTTTGGATAAATTAACCAGTTTGGTTAATTTTACGCAACAAAATCCTTTGATAAGTTTTACCAAATTGTGTAAATCATTTCATACAAAATTTGACAGTTCATTAACCAAAAGATAAACTTAACCAATTTGTAAACTTATCTAGGGTTTCATGAAATTGCATGAATAACCTTATTATCATTTAGATTAAACGTGGTGCACAAACGTTTAACAAACACTTGCGATTTTCTATCGCACGATAATTCAGTCGCAAAAAATATGTATAACACATGAGATTAAATGATACACATGATACCAATGATGCAAAGAAATCATACTGTATCGCGATTGCTTTCCCCTGTCGTTGGTTTGACGTTTACGATAAAAAAAATGGTAGCAACGCCTGCGGTAGCATTTGAGATTGCCTCATAAAGCGTTTATTCGCTCCACCTCACTTAAAGGCTCTCCCAAACCAACACGAATCCGCAGCGACGACGAATTTTTGTTGTTGTTTAGCGTTGTGTATTTGTCATATTTTTAACTATTGTGAATGATTCGCTGCGAATCGCTCCGCATTCGCGTTGGTTTGGGAGAGCATTTGAGTAAAACTGACATATGGTGAAATATAAATGCCAAAAAGAGATAGATGATAAGTACAGTATGGGTGCGTTCCCTTTCTGACAATGCGGAAAGCTACCTTTCGTTGGTTTTTGACATTAACTTCAATGCCCTTCCTACAATTATAGTTCTACCTTAAAGTCTCCCCCAAACCAACGCGAATCATTCACAATGGTACGTACAAAATATGACAAATACATAACGCTAAACAACAAAAATTCGTCGTCGCTCCGCATTCGCGTTGGTTTGGGAAAACCTTAAAGGTTCTCCCAAACCAACGCGAATGCGGAGAAATTCGCAGCGAATCATTCACAATAGAAAAATATATGACAAATACACAACGCTAAACAATAACAAAAATTCGTCGTCGCTGCGGATTCGCGTTGGTTTGGGATAGCCTTAAATCAGTCCCAAACCAACGTGAATGCGGAGTGATTCGCAGCGAATCATTTAAAATAGTACAAAATATGACAAATACACAACGCTAAACAACAACAAAAAATCATGGTCGCTTCGCATTCGCGTTGGTTTGGGAGAGCCTTAAGAGTCCATTGTTTTAATTCTAAATGTCAAAGCCCGACCGATCTAACGCAGGATTGTGGTTTGGCTATAATTGCTCTGATGGACGATTATCTTGACCGTAAAATGGATGAAGTGCGCGAAACGTATTTCGAATAGAACCATGATTTTCAAAATAAATTTGCACAATTTCGAACTTTGAAGCGCTGTTCACGTGTCAGCCTTCAGTTTATTGATGTTGAAATGCCAAAAGCCAAACCAAACTAAAAATAAATAGGCATGTTCATGAAAATGAGATCTCGCAGCCCTCAGCAATTTCAATTCAAGAAGATTTCGGATACTCACTTTTTGACGGACAAAATTTGCTGAGCCCTTCGAGATCTCATTTTCCTGAACACGACAAATTCCTTGACAGCTGGTAAAATGGCCGCCAGTTAAAATAGTGTTGCCAACCTTAAGCTCTATACCTCAAAAAACAAAACACCCGTCTAATATAGTATAACTATATTTGCATGTATTGTTAATCATATAAATCATTAAAAGCATGGTTTCTTCTTCTTCACAACTCTAAACACGAAATCATACGTACCTACCTACTCTTTTCCCCTCTGTGAATGGTGTATGTAGGTATGTAGAAATGTGTATACGTACATTCGTATAATAAAAATATAGGTAGGTTAGTTTGATTCGGTTGGAATAAATTGGTGGAGTGAAGTGCACGCAATCTTCTATCATCTTCAAAATCATACATACATAAGTATATACATACGTACACAGGTTACGTACCTACATACACATTTCTCTCAGCAACTGTTACTATAGAAAAAAAGTATAAGACTTGAAATAAATAAATAAAAAAAAATTATAATTTCCACGCACACCAAATCCAGGAGATATAATAATACAACAACAAAAAAAAGAAAACGAATGAGAGAGAATGGCAAAACAGACCGCCGCCGCCCGTTTACCCATCCATTAAAAAAAAACCAAGAAAATAAAGTTTCATTATGCGCCATTTTTATACTTCTTGCTCTCTTGTAAATTTTATTTTCATAGCCCTGTCTCACTCCTACAAACTTGATTCAAATTTTTTGTTTAAACTTTATTTTAACCGATTCCATCTGTCCGCCTCATGTTGGTGTTTGGTGTTTTATTAATTCTTCTCTTCGCTTCGTCTTAAATTTGTTGGCGAAAATAAAAATATATGAACTTTGTTGGGTCATTTATAAATAACAAATCATGTTCGTATGTTGGTAACATTATGATGATTTGCACTACGAAACGAATATGTACATATGTATGTATCTAAGAATTGTATAGCAAATTCGTATTTATAAATGGATGGATGTTGGTATTGAGTATGTACAAAAATTATTTAGTAAAAAGAAAATAATAAATAAAAAAAAAATATTTTGCAATTTTTTTCTGTATATTTTTTCTTTTCACTCACTGCCCATCTCCTGTCAATTTCGTGCATGTTGATAATTTTCTTGCTGCTAGTTTTGCCAGTTCTTTGTTCTTTCACCACATTTCTTTCTTCTGGATTTAAATTCTAGGCTACCTATGTATGCGTTAGTGTGTGGTATGCTGATGGCAGAAAGAATAAATTTGTTTTTTTTCTTACCACACTAAACGGGATATACGGGTTATTTTTGTTCTCAACTCGTCCATTGAATTTCCCCTCCGTGAGTGCTACACCAACATTAAATTGTCAATAGCAATGTTGCCACATTTATCTAAATATAACATTTTTTTCAGTCACAAAGTCAAGTGTGTGACGTTTATAATAAAAAATATCTATAATGCAAATATTTTTCTAAGCAGTACAATTGTAAAGTACGGTCAAAAATAAAATGTCGATTCTAATCATAATAAATTGATCATACAATTTAACTTAAACATATTCTAGTAAACAGACCAGACACCAGTGATAATAATGAAAACTGGCAACATGGTGTGGTGAATTTCTTAATATTAAGCATGAAGAAGAAGAATCATCAACCATCCACACACAGGCACTTACACCACTAGACGAAAATTATACACCTTATTTGTTTGTATATATCTCATTATGCTGGCAGTGGTATAGTTTTGCTTAGCTGTGTGCGTTGTGTAGCCGCGTATTGTCGTCGTCGTCGTCGTCGAAACCACCAAAGACGTCAGCACCAGGGCAACCAATACCATATACACGTACTCCATCTATGGTGAATTTTCGTTAAAATAAATTTTTAGCAAGATATAGATTCTCTTCGGCCGTGCGTTTTGTAATCCGGGTGAAAAAAATTCAATTTTTTGCGTTTAAATGTTTAAATTTATTGCGAAAAGGTAACTTAATATATGCAATAGAATGTCGTCGATAATCCACTGCAAAAATTCGTTAATTATCCCAACTAAATGAGATGAAAATTGACCAAAATCGTTCTCGATACTCTTTTTTTTTTTTCTTTTTCTAAATTATCGTCTCGTACTGTGTCCTTCGTTTCGATGAGGAATTATTTATGTCCACGAAACTAATCTGTGATTCCTAACAATCGTTGTTCCTTATTTAATTTGTCTCTCTAAACTTATTTGTTGGTTAAAATACAAAAGTTAATTATTGCTTTCAATTTTAAGCATTTTAAAGGCAAAAGTTAAAGCCCTGCACTAAAGGTAAAACGCAGAAAGATGGTTAAAGTTTGAAAAAAGGGTGTTTCTCGTGTTGAAAGTGTGTGGTGTATTCGAAGATGTATGTGCATGGAAAAATCGGGCTTTTTCCTCATTTGCAATGTGTTTTGTGTGGAAAAAAGAAAGAAAAATTAAGAAAAGTGCGTTTTTTTAAGAGTATGGTGCTTTAATTTAGCATCAAAGCTCATATTATAAAAATATTTTTTTTTTTAATCAAAGAATATTTCTCCTTTTTTTAATTTTTGGTGTGCAAAAAAGCAGTAGAGGAATTTTCTTTATTTTCTGGATTTTTTTTCATCATAGCAGAGAAGAAAATAATCGATTTTCTGATTTGTTTTCTTTTTTTCTGTAAAATCAAGTGATGAGGGGGAGTTTTGTTTAAAATTAATTCTGGATATTAAATTGCAGAAAAAGTTAATTTTTTTTAATGCCGTAAATTTTGAAAATAAAATCGATATTTGTATCCTTTGAGTGCGACCTCACCTTAAATTACATAAAAAGTGCAATTTTCCCTTCATCAAATTAAACTAGGTGGGTAATCAATAAATTGAAGTTTAAAAATAAATTTTTTTTTTAAATCTCAATTCTGATTGAAAATAAAAGAAGAATTAAAACCAAAAAATTTAACATCTATTCCCTATACAAATTTTATTTGGGTGAGGTCACGATTCTTTTTTCGGGTTTGTAATTATTTTTTCTGTGTCGAAGATGAAAAACTGTATAAAATTTTTCGAACAAACAAATTGGATACCAGAATTTGGAATAATTATATTTATTTTTTTAAATTGGTAAGTAACTAATCTAATTTCACTTTTTTTTTTTAATTTTAATTGATGGCTATATTGTAAAAATTAAAAAGGTGTGACTTTTTTGTTGGATTTTTCTTCGTTTTGATACTGTCCCAAGTGGTGGGTCGAATTTGTGTGTTACATAAGGGTTGGGGAATATCGATTTTCCTTGGGGTGTGCTTTATAACGAAGACATACGACAGTGACTTGTGAAATTATCGATTTTGGAAAATTTATGAATTTTTCAAATTTTATACTCTTCACACATTTGGTTTGAATCTTTGGGGGGGTTGATGTTATGATTTATTTATTTTTCACAATAGAGAAGTGGTATTTTATAATTTGTTCAATTTGGTATGTTCTACATAAGTTCGGGGGATAGTGATGAATTTTACACGTCATTTTAACGGGGTTTGTTTTTAGTGATGATATTTTTTTGTTTTTAAGAGTCAGTGATATTGCGGGTAATATTGTTATCTATCATTTGCTGTGAAGATGTAGTAGGTATGTACCTACCTTTCTATACTTTAATACCAAAATACTCGAAGCATTGACTTAGTCTTAAGTGTTTAGAAGTGTCGAGTAGGTAGGCATTATAAAATTAGATTTCGCTTCAAGTCGATAGGTACCTACCTACATTACTTGATTTGAATTATTAAGGGTGTCTAACCTATGACATAAAATTCTAAGTTTGGGCGACTTTCCATTGCGGAAGCACGATGAGTGTTGATTTTTTTTTCAGTGAGCTTCGGGCCAGTTGTACAAATATTTAACTCGTGGTGCAGCAGTTTAAGTCACTAACTTCTGCAAACTTACTGAGGTTCAAAGATAGTTTATTCATTAAATTGGCGCCTATAACATACATGAATCTTGAACCATCGTTGAACTCGAGTAATTCTGCTGAAATCAACCAGTAAAAAATTTGAACCACGGATCAAAATTTGAACAACGTTTGTACAACTGGTCCTTTTTTGGGAGGTAGATATGCATATACCTACCTGCATTTTTGGCGAATTACTACATATGTATTTTTGCTAAGGATTTAAAGTAGGTTACCTAGCCCGACCCAAGGGTTGCAATTTTCTTTTTGGATCCAGCCTACGCGACTCCCTCGCTTCGTTTAGTATTTTTTCAGTTGATTTTCTTTTGGTGAATTCATATTTTGATCTGAAAATTGACTTTTTCGTCGCGAATGGTAGGAATACGATTTAAGATTGATTATTCTTTTTCATTGTACCTACCTAGGTACCTACCTGGGTAGGCATGTTCAGAAAAATGAGATCTCAGAGCCCTCAGCAATCTCAGTCTTGTGAACAGGAATCCTCAGAAAAATTTCTGTCAAATTAGGAACAGGGGAAAGAAAATATTAAATTCGCTTGCTCACTATCTTTTTCCAAAAAAATGTGTAAAACCTAATAAATTTTAAAAAGAGGGGAACATTTGATCGGAGTTGGGGAAATTTGAAGAAAGCATTGAACCATGAACTGCACCACTTTTTGTAAGAAACGTCATTTTTGTGTATAAACCTTGCCATGATTTCAATAGATCAAGTGCACTTTTTTCGTAAAACAAATCTACTGCTTTGATATTGAGTCTCTTACACTATTATTTTTTGGAAAAGAAAATTATCATTCATCAAAGTGCAGTCCACTAATTTTTCAATTCTGTTCCTTACGCCTTCCGGCTATTAACTTGGTTTGATAACAGTTGTGATAGCATAATTAATTTTAATACGCTATTTTTAATTTCTTTGGTTCCTCTATTTTCAAAATAAAAGTAAACTTTGGAATATGTAGATCTTCTGTAGGAAAACTTAATAAAGGTACCTACTGCATTTTTGTTTTAAAAAGCTACTTCGGAAAATTCTGCGATTAGCGGCAACGCTGTGACAGAAACTGACCACCACGATTTTTGACAGTACTTGTAAAATTTCGTGTTCACAGAAATTTGTGTAGCAGGAATTCGCAAGTTTTCCAACGGAGGGGAAATTATTGCGCTCTCTCGAAGTAACTTTTTGGAGTTAACAAACAGGAATTTGTGACAATTTGTGAGAATTTGTGAAATTTGCAAGAAATTTAATATTAACAAACACAGCTATAAACTGAACAAGTATCGATTTTTTTCGAAACAAAATTGTATTAATTCTGTCAAAACAAATCTTGCATTTTCAGAAAGATTCAAATAAATTTCATACACACTAGTAAGATTTGGCATTTATCTGGAGTTGAAAATAGGTGAATTTTAAAAATATTCTAAAGTGTTCGTCCTTCATTAAAATAGATTTAAAGCAAATACATACCTAAAGCTGGACATTCACGTTGAGACAGCCGTAGGGACGGTCGCAAGGTTCGTAGAGATTCTCAACAAACTTCAGTACAAACGTAGCATAGAAAATCTCTACGATTCTTGTGACAGTTCTTACGACAGTTTCAACGTCAATGCCCAGCTTAAACTATTAAAACAAATTTTAACTAATCAAAAAATAGTTAGGTAATAGGTATTTAGTAAGAAGTTATCAAAATATCAAATAACTTCGATTCGAAGTGCCCAAAGTCCATTAAAGATATAAAGCTCACCCCCGCCAATGTGTGTCCTGACTGATAAGTTTTTTAATGAATTTGGTTTTTTTTTTACTTAAAGCTACAGTTCCCATGATCAAAAAAAATTATGCAAATATTTTCGCATGTCAAAAATTATTGAAAAAACTCTTTTTTGCATGATTAGGTTACAGTTTCATCAAAAAAAAAACCATTACTGTCATGAAATGTCATGCAAAATAATAGGCCGACAATTCTTTTGCATGCGAAAAAATGTGGTGGGTAAAAATATTTTTTTGGGTGGTCGGCTTACACTCCAAAAGTAAAAAAATATCTTCACCTCGAGGCATCATTAGCATGCAAATAGTTTTTGCATCCAAAAATACCTATTTTTTCCATTTATAGTTCATTATTATTAAAGGTAAATTAATGTCTAGTCTATGACAAGGAAAACATTTTTGGTCATCTCTGATGGCCGCACAACTATTTTTTTCTATTTTTGCAATTTTTCTCGGAAATGGGTATATTATTTTTTCAATCCAATAAAACGCGGTGATAAACTGAATGCACTTTTGAATATTTTGTTTACTTTTTGGCCTCAAAGCTACTGTCAACACACAATCCCCCGCGAAAAATTAAAGATTTTTTGTGTGTTCCTTGCAACCATAAAAGAATGGATTTCAAATCGGTTGTAAGGAATTCAACATAAAATAAAACGCATATACAGCTAAGAACAAAGAAATACAACACTAATGAAATGAAAAATGATTGGCAAAGAATTTCCGTAATTTTGAATGATCATTGAAAATTTTTGTATACAATGCCATTATAACAATTATTTAAAAATACAAGCTAAATATTTTTTGTATGCACACTTTTCCCTCCGACAAAAGACATTGAAATAAATCGATGTACAAAATTTACACCTGTTCGACTCGTATTTTGGAAGGCAGACAAACGGTTATTGGTTCAACATCTCAATGGCAATTATTTATATGACTACAATAGCCGCGTTTTATTGTCGCTCACCCATATGATTCACCCCTTGAAAATAAAACGGTATGGGTTAGTGTAGTGCGAAAACTATAGCACTGTTTTTGCACTACACCCATCTCTATTTTCATTATGTTTTTTTTTCATGCAAACCCCGTCTCTTTTCTTAAAACTGCAGTGCAATGCTTACAAAAGTCGCTGATATGATTCACCATGGTACATAACCGTCTACCGGTCAGAGTGAAGACCTGTATCTGGGTTATTGAAATAAATTTCGATAGAAACCTGGATCCCATGTTGTTTTTGTAATAAGTGTTAAAAGATAACCCGACCCAGACCCGGAGATAATAAAACGCAGCTTGTTACGGAAATGACTTGACTTTTTATGTCGTTGGCTATCAGTTTGTTATTACGTACCTACTCTAAATATGATTACAAATTGTTTTTGTAGTACCTAATCATCACAAATATTTTTGTAACGGATTTGAATTTTATGAATCAACTGCGCATAAGGTCAGCCATTGTTTTCTACTGAATAATCCATCATGTACCTTCATCAAAAGTCCTCTGAGTTAAGATAATTGAAAATAGTTAACGATTCTCAAAATCGTATAATAATAAAATAATTAATAGGTACCTGCAAGGTTTTAACATTATGAAAATTACAAAACGACCTACGAAGCAACATGTAACTAAGTGACTGCGAAATAAAAAATAACCAAATATGTAATAAAATGATAAAAAAAAACTCAACTCTGTATCGCCCTCCCAACACTACCCAACCCCCCTCCCAACTAGGAATATATTGTTTTTCTGCTTTTTTTTTTAGTTGAAACTTATTTAACCCTCTTTCACCCCGTTTAAAATGTGAATGTTTGTAGGTGCCTGCATAAAATTTCCAATTGTTTCACAGAAATGTCAATGTGTGTAAATGCCTAAATTGGAACAAATATTTTTTCTCCCTTGGTCACCTTCTTTTTCAAAAATAAAACAAAGTTGGGTTCTTTGAAAGCAATTAATAGTTGATTTTTCAATCATTTGCCCAATTTACTGCCTTTTAAGGAATACAAAATAAGAAAAAAATAATTATCACACTTCGGGAGTTAATTATGAATATCAATGCAGATTTGTTTAACAATACACAATAATTAAAAATAGTGGACACACCCACTAAGAAGGTCGGCAAACGATCAATCAGATTTGTAATTTTTTTTTATAAAAAATTGAAAATAAAATCGACTTTTTGTATACAAAAAATCTACCACTTCCTGTCGAATTGATCTTAAAAAATTGTATGCCATTATAATGGATAAAAGAATAGAGATAGAGCAATAAGTCTACCTATGGCCTTTATTCATTGAAATTTAAAAAAAAAATTAGAATTTCAAAAAAACAAATGGTGAGTGAGTCAATCAAACTTTTGTTACGAACATTTTTGGTTGTTCTCGTCATCAATTTTCTTTATCATTGAACTATATTTGAGCTTTGAATTTACAAATAAGAGACGATGTTATAATTTTTTTGGAAGGCAACCATGTCGGTTCATAAAATTTTAAATAAAATATCAGTGGATTTTTTTAATTTGCTGCAAAAAATTGAATAATTTATGTACCTACTTCAATTTTTCTTATCAACAAGTTTTTTCTAGCGAGGGACTCACTAGTATTTGAAAAGTTTTCCTTGTCTAGTTTGTTCCTGCCGAAGCCTCTTCAGGGCCTTGACTAAAATTGACAAAAAACATGCAATTTTTGCAGGCGGGTATTTAAGTTTCCATCCATGAGTGATGAATTTAGTGAGAATATTGAAATTAAAGGCCAGTTGTACAAACGTGGTTCAAATTTCATCCGTACTTCAGCAATCTTAACTCGCTGATCTTGGTGGATTTACTGAAAACCAACCAAAGAGTTATTAACTGTGTTTAATGAAGAAAAACTAGATCAGTACATAGTACAACTGCACAAGTGTTTGAAAACTGTCAGAACAAGAAAGAAAAGAAAAGTGCAGCTTTGGGTTGACGGAATTGACCGTTGCCTATCAGCTGTGCAATTTCAAATTTAAAAATAGGCTGGGTGCGACCCACACTGGTAACATCCATTTGCATTGATGCCCTCGGAAGCTAGAGGCCTGATGTTATTTTATTTTAAAAAAGTTGCCTATTGAAGATCTTCGAAAAAGTTCTTAGATATTCAATACCTACCTATGCAATCAAG
This sequence comes from Dasysyrphus albostriatus, assembly GCA_946251815.1. Lineage (NCBI taxonomy): Eukaryota > Metazoa > Arthropoda > Insecta > Diptera > Syrphidae > Dasysyrphus > Dasysyrphus albostriatus. The sequence goes on along the minus strand of OX276336.1, from coordinate 65,106,801 downwards.
TGCAGATTACTGAGAAGAATTAAACTAACCCAAAGGCAATATCATTTATATAAGTCGTTCTTAAATATCTTGAGAACAACTCAAGATACTTAAGAAGAAAAAAGTATAACAAAACATAAAGTTTCTTGTAGTTAGTTAGTATCTTACTTTATGTAGGATAAAATTAACGGGAGGCAATATCGTTGTCTGTTCTGAAGATATTTGAGGGAAAAAAAATTTCCACAATTATTGCTAAATTATTGCATTTTTTTCGCTTTAAAAAAAACTATTGATTCAATATTTTTAAATTTGTTTTTCAATTTTATTTAATAATTTAAAATTCTACCAACTTTTATTAATAAACTCGTCCATAAAATAAAATTACCTCAAAGCCAGTATCATTGTTTGTTTTTAAGATATTCGAAAAAACCTCTTTTTTCAAAAATTTTCAAAAAATTTTTAAAAAAAACTATAAGTTGATATGTTTTTACATTTTTTCCAATTCTTTATCACTTTATTATCAACTCCAAGTCGCTAGCATGATTTGTTCTTGAGATATTCGAGACTAAGGAAACCCAACAAGGGTTAGGTAGGTATTTTAAATTGTTATAGTTAAAAAACGGCTCATTGAATTTTTTGAAGAATTTTTTTTCTTCTTTCTGCACGTGTTGAAATAAAATAAAATTTATTTGAAGTCGATATCTCCATTCGTTCTTGAGATATGTTGAAGGAAAAAAGCCAAGGAACGTACGAACGTACGAATGTACGTTCGAGTCGACATATCGGACCAATTACAATAACTTCCAATGAAGTTAAAAATGTTTCTATTGTTAATTAATTTTCAAATCAAATTTATTATAAATTCATATGTTTTACTTTTATGTCTTTTTCTTCATTTTAACAAAAAAAAAAAGTATTTCTGTGATACATTTTTTACTCATTATAATAATTATTATTGCAAACATTGAAATCAGCTGGTACTTTGACATTTTTCACTCATTTGCCCCACCTTAAAGAGTGTGTGAAGTTAGCCCCCCTTTTTTGGAATTTGTCATTTTTGAAAGTTGTTCCAGATTGTTCCCGGTTTGTTCCGGATTGTTCCAAATTTTTTTTGAAAAATATTCAAAAATGGGGGTTTTAGACCCAAAAAACTGTTTTTGACCTAGCCCCCCTTTTTTCAAAAATCGAAATTTTGAAAATTGTTCCAGATTGTTCTAGTTGTTCTGAACATTGTTCCAAATTTTTGGACCTCTATGTTAAAAATTTCAAAAGTTATGGGCAAAATTCGAAAAAATTGTAGCCCCCCCTTTTTTTGAAATTCTTACTTTTAAATTTTTTTTTGGTTTAAAAAAGTGTTCTAAACATTGTTCCAAGAAATTAAAATTGTAGAATTAATATTTAAAAAGATATAGTCTTTCAAACTTTTATTTCGAAAATGTAAACTACGGCTCACCTGTTTTTTTTTTTTTTTTTAAATTTTTATTTTCAACACTTAATAACAAATATATATTTTGAGGAAATATTGTGTCCTTACATAAGCAAAAACTGCTTAAAACAGAGCTTTAAAAAAACATCTTTAAGTTTTTGAATTTTTAAAAGCCCCTATTGGCTCCCCTTTTACAAAATTCAAAAACCCAAAACTTGTTCCAAGTGCGAAATTGCCTAAATCCAATTGTTCCAAGGATTCATTCAAAAATATTCAAAATTGTAGATTTTAAGCTGAAAAAACACTTTAAATGAAAAAATACTAATTATCCTTGCTCTGGCCCCCCCTTTTAGGAAATTCAAAATTCAAAAACTTGTTCCAGGTTGTTCTAGGGCTCTTCTAAATTGTTCCGAGCTTTCGTTTCTAAAAATTGATTTTTAGTATTAAAACTTTCAAAAAAATGCTCCCCCGGCCCCCCTTTTCCAAAATCGAAAATCCAAAACTTGTTCCAAGTGCAGAATCGCCTAAATCCAATTGTTCCAAGGATTCATTCAAAAATATTCAAAATTGTAGATTTTAAGCTGAAAAAACACTTTAAATGAAAAAATACTAATTATCCTTGCTCTGGCCCCCCTTTTAGGAAATTCAAAATTCAAAAACTTGTTCCAGGTTGTTCTAGGGCTCTTCTAAATTGTTCCGAGCTTTCGTTTCTAAAAATTGATTTTTAGTATTAAAACTTTCAAAAAAATGCTCCCCCGGCCCCCCTTTTCCAAAATCGAAAATCCAAAACTTGTTCCAAGTGCAGAATCGCCTAAATCCAATTGTTCCAAGGATTCATTCAAAAATATTCAAAATTGTAGATTTTAAGCTGAAAAAACACTTTAAATGAAAAAATACTAATTATCCTTGCTCTGGCCCCCCTTTTAGGAAATTCAAAATTCAAAAACTTGTTCCAGGTTGTTCTAGGGCTCTTCTAAATTGTTCCGAGCTTTCGTTTCTAAAAATTGATTTTTAGTATTAAAACTTTCAAAAAAATGCTCCCCCGGCCCCCCTTTTCCAAAATCGAAAATCCAAAACTTGTTCCAAGTGCAGAATCGCCTAAATCCAATTGTTCCAAGGATTCATTCAAAAATATTCAAAATTGTAGATTTTAAGCTGAAAAAACACTTTAAATGAAAAAATACTAATTATCCTTGCTCTGGCCCCCCTTTTAGGAAATTCAAAATTCAAAAACTTGTTCCAGGTTGTTCTAGGGCTCTTCTAAATTGTTCCGAGCTTTCGTTTCTAAAAATTGATTTTTAGTATTAAAACTTTCAAAAAAATGCTCCCCCGGCCCCCCTTTTCCAAAATCGAAAATCCAAAACTTGTTCCAAGTGCAGAATCGCCTAAATCCAATTGTTCCAAGGATTCATTCAAAAATATTCAAAATTGTAGATTTTAAGCTGAAAAAACACTTTAAATGAAAAAATACTAATTATCCTTGCTCTGGCCCCCCTTTTAGGAAATTCAAAATTCAAAAACTTGTTCCAGGTTGTTCTAGGGCTCTTCTAAATTGTTCCGAGCTTTCGTTTCTAAAAATTGATTTTTAGTATTAAAACTTTCAAAAAAATGCTCCCCCGGCCCCCCTTTTCCAAAATCGAAAATCCAAAACTTGTTCCAAGTGCAGAATCGCCTAAATCCAATTGTTCCAAGGATTCATTCAAAAATATTCAAAATTGTAGATTTTAAGCTGAAAAAACACTTTAAATGAAAAAATACTAATTATCCTTGCTCTGGCCCCCCTTTTAGGAAATTCAAAATTCAAAAACTTGTTCCAGGTTGTTCTAGGGCTCTTCTAAATTGTTCCGAGCTTTCGTTTCTAAAAATTGATTTTTAGTATTAAAACTTTCAAAAAAATGCTCCCCCGGCCCCCCTTTTCCAAAATCGAAAATCCAAAACTTGTTCCAAGTGCAGAATCGCCTAAATCCAATTGTTCAAAGGATTCATTCAAAAATATTCAAAATTGTAGATTTTAAGCTGAAAAAACACTTTAAATGAAAAAATACTAATTATCCTTGCTCTGGCCCCCCTTTTAGGAAATTCAAAATTCAAAAACTTGTTCCAGGTTGTTCTAGGGCTCTTCTAAATTGTTCCGAGCTTTCGTTTCTAAAAATTGATTTTTAGTATTAAAACTTTCAAAAAAATGCTCCCCCGGCCCCCCTTTTCCAAAATCGAAAATCCAAAACTTGTTCCAAGTGCAGAATCGCCTAAATCCAATTGTTCCAAGGATTCATTCAAAATATTCAAAATTTTGGATTTGAAGACTCACTCCTCTTTTTTTAATCGAATATCGTGTGTTTCATTGTTGTTAAAAAAAAGTAAAGCAAAAATTCAGAAAATGATACATATTAATAAATTTGAATGTTTTGGTTTTCCATTGAAATTACATTTTGTATTTTCCTTCTCTCTGGTGTTGACAAACTTTCTCTTTCTAGTCGATTTTTAGCAGGGTGTCTCCATGTTGTGCTGACGATTCAAATTATAGCACCCTTTAGGTTTGGTCATGGTCCTTATGGTTTTAACATTGTAGGTAGATTATGTTTTTCATTTTGCAATTAGTATTTTTTCATTTAAAGTGGTTTTCAGCTTAAAATCTACAATTTTGAATATTTTTGAATGAATCCTTGGAACAATTGGATTTAGGCGATTCTGCACTTGGAACAAGTTTTGGATTTTCGATTTTGGAAAAGGGGGGCCGGGGGAGCATTTTTTTGAAAGTTTTAATACTAAAAATCAATTTTTAGAAACGAAAGCTCGGAACAATTTAGAAGAGCCCTAGAACAACCTGGAACAAGTTTTTGAATTTTGAATTTCCTAAAAGGGGGGCCAGAGCAAGGATAATTAGTATTTTTTCATTTAAAGTGTTTTTTCAGCTTAAAATCTACAATTTTGAATATTTTTGAATGAATCCTTGGAACAATTGGATTTAGGCGATTCTGCACTTGGAACAAGTTTTGGATTTTCGATTTTGGAAAAGGGGGGCCGGGGGAGCATTTTTTTGAAAGTTTTAATACTAAAAATCAATTTTTAGAAACGAAAGCTCGGAACAATTTAGAAGAGCCCTAGAACAACCTGGAACAAGTTTTTGAATTTTGAATTTCCTAAAAGGGGGGCCAGAGCAAGGATAATTAGTATTTTTTCATTTAAAGTGTTTTTTCAGCTTAAAATCTACAATTTTGAATATTTTTGAATGAATCCTTGGAACAATTGGATTTAGGCGATTCTGCACTTGGAACAAGTTTTGGATTTTCGATTTTGGAAAAGGGGGGCCGGGGGAGCATTTTTTTGAAAGTTTTAATACTAAAAATCAATTTTTAGAAACGAAAGCTCGGAACAATTTAGAAGAGCCCTAGAACAACCTGGAACAAGTTTTTGAATTTTGAATTTCCTAAAAGGGGGGCCAGAGCAAGGATAATTAGTATTTTTTCATTTAAAGTGTTTTTTCAGCTTAAAATCTACAATTTTGAATATTTTTGAATGAATCCTTGGAACAATTGGATTTAGGCAATTTCGCACTTGGAACAAGTTTTGGGTTTTTGAATTTTGTAAAAGGGGAGCCAATAGGGGCTTTTAAAAATTCAAAAACTTAAAGATGTTTTTTTAAAGCTCTGTTTTAAGCAGTTTTTGCTTATGTAAGGACACAATATTTCCTCAAAATATATATTTGTTAGTAGTAGTTTACATTTTCGAAATAAAAGTTTGAAAGACTATATCTTTTTAAATATTAATTCTACAATTTTAATTTCTTGGAACAATGTTTAGAACACTTTTTTAAACCAAAAAAAAAATTTAAAAGTAAGAATTTCAAAAAAAGGGGGGCTACAATTTTTTCGAATTTTGCCCATAACTTTTGAAATTTTTAACATAGAGGTCCAAAAATTTGGAACAATGTTCAGAACAACTAGAACAATCTGGAACAATTTTCAAAATTTCGATTTTTGAAAAAAGGGGGGCTAGGTCAAAAACAGTTTTTTGGGTCTAAAACCCCCATTTTTGAATATTTTTCAAAAAAAATTTGGAACAATCCGGAACAATCTGGAACAACTTTCAAAAATGACAAATTCCAAAAAAGGGGGGCTAACTTCACACACTCCACCTTAAAAGTAGGTGCAGGAAATATTGTTCTTAACTGTTCTGAAAAACGTTAGGGTACACAAAGTGACAGAATGAAGAACAGTTTGGGAGAAAGTTTTTACTCATGGAACACGCAATCCTGCGCTTTTCTGTAATTTTCTGTTTGGAACAGATTCATTTAACACACCTATTTGCTGTTAACTCAAAATTTATAATACATATATCAAAAATTTTAATTTTCAAATAATTTCCCAATTAATAATTTAATTTTTCAAATCCACCAACGTCAAGTTATAAAAAAAAACTCAACTGAAATCAGGGTTTAATTTTGTCTAAGATTTTTTTGACCACACAATTTTCGAAAAAATCGATTGCGGAAAATGGAGTCCAAATTTACTGTTAAATCCATTTTGATGCTTCTATCGTTATTTAAAATTATGTTAAAATCGGAAAAAATTGATAGATCGTGCCTTTTAAAAGATGTTTTAGCTCCGAAACAGCTGACCAGTCAAAAACTCGAACAATTAAAAAATCTAGTCTGAATTTGGTGTGTTGATCTCGCTGATTTGAAATGTTTTGTCAAATCGAAAAAAAGAGTAAAGTTGGCTATGCTCAGCCGTTTGCCCCATTCGATCTTCCTGATCTGAGGTACCTAGCTATGAAATGAGCTAAAGAAGAAGCAGGTCTGTTCTTGACAGTTCAGGGATGCTCGGATCTAAAAAAGGAAAACTCTTAATAATTGCTCAAATGTACTGAAAGATTCTTTAGTCAGTCATATTAGCCGAAAAATCAGCAAAATTACGAAATAAATGGCGGACATTTTTTATTTTCTTTTAAATTTCGTTTCTCAAAATTTTTAATTTGAAAATTAATCTTTCAAAAACTGTTTACTCAAACAATTTTATTCAAAATAAAAATATTTATTTTTGCAAAGATATATAACCTGTCATTGATGGTGTTACTGTAATTTTTTAAAAACAGTTTTCCGTTTTAGTTCAATTTTTTTTTTTATTGAAATTTACCCCTCCCGGCTAAACGGTGGTGAAGAGAACATCCTCGCTTATGATTTTTTTTTATCAACTCACCGTACATGTTTTAGCTTTTTGTCACATTTTATGCAAATCACGCCTGTATAAACGAAAAATAGATTTGTGACCATTGAGCCCCTTTGATTAATGTAGTGAAGCCCGGATTTATGGGGAACTTTCTCAAAACCTTTAAATAAGTCACTGTATGTATTTTAAGTACCTTTTTCAAATTTTCCTGGGGGATACCACTAAAAAAAACTCACCTTGTACTTAACCTCAAAAGTACCTAGTGTAAAAAAATAGAATTTTATTTAAAATATAAAATCCGTAAATCTGCCGATTTAATTATCTTGGAAACGGTTACTCTTATGAACAACTTTTACTTACATAACATTTCTTTTTAGGAAATTTTCTAATCTAAACCCTAGCTTTGACGTTTTCTTTGTAAAAGTTACCGTTCGGGGGATATTCTTTAAAAACCATTTTAAGGGCATTTAACCTCCCATTAAATTGTAAGCGGCGCTTATATCGATGGAGACTTCTTAAAGTTTTTTTTAGAATGCCATTAGAAGGCTATATACTATATATCTGTGGTGTTTTTCAGAAACATGCTAATTCCATTTAAAAATTTGTGTCTTAACGTCCAGTAGAGCTTAGAGGAGTTGACCGATTTTGTTCAAATTTGGAAAATATATGAACATATATGAACATAATCATATTTCAAATTTAAAGAAAATCGGTTTGACAGTTTTGGACTCTAGTTCAATGTGATGTGGACGCAAAATTTAAAACAGAGTTATTATGTTTCTCCCAAACACCACACATACATATATATATGTACAGCTTTTCGCCATTTTTTCCAAAGCAAAAAATTTGAATAATCGAACTGTTTAATTCGTTTGTTGAATGGTTCATTCTGCCTGATCGATTCAATTCGTCGCGTCGTTGCCGTTTTCCAAACTGCAGAAAAGGTGTTTCCAAATATTCAATATTACAAATTGCACAGCTTTTTTTATTTTTCATTTTTAATTTTCTAAATTCAGACGCAAACCCTACAAAAAAAATATCATTTCATCCAAATACCTACCTCCCTAACTTTTTATTATTAGAATTCCAAATTTTATCAAGCTTGGAAACACCCTCTGCTCGAAAGTACAAAGAACTTCTTTATTTAATTTATTATATTGCACTTTTATTATTTATGTCGTTTCTCGGAAAGCTATTGTTTTTGTTCTTATCTCTAAACAGATTTCTTATCAGCTTGAAATAAATTTTATTTAAAAGGTATTTTTAGATTTCAGACGAATAACTTATAAAATAAACGAGAACTATGCAATGACGTAACAAAATAAAATTATAAAATAAGAAAGTTGAAAGAAAAAAATATTTGCATGGTATCACGCTTGAACTCCACACTTTTCGTGATCATGGATTATCGATAGAGCCAATATAAAAAAAAAAATGGGGCATAGAATGTCAGGAAATAAATAGGTAGTAGTCGTATATAGTTGTATGGAAATAAGTTCGTGTTTAATTAATCATCTTGTTTTAAGCACGTTTGATTTATTCATTTGTTTTTGTTTTTTCCTTTTGTATAGGTACGGGTATTTGTGTAGATATATATGTATATGTGTATGTATGATGAATATTTGTTTTGACTTTTGTGAATTTTGTGAAGGGCAACTCATTTATGATTTAAATTTTATATAATTCTTTTTTACCTCAGTGTTTTCTTGTAACAACAAAATCATGGTCATGGTCTGCCCTGGTAAGAAATCAAAGTTATATGTTTTTACAAACATACATAGGTACCTTAGCTACATATTAAAATATATGTGAGTATATGGAAGTAGGTACTGAACCAAATTGAATAACTTAAACTATGCTAATACGCCGTGAAATTTGTTGACTTCGTCGTTAACTGACAAAAGATAGGTAATCTTGCAAAAAACACCTGGGAAACAACATTGCCACACCTCTTTTTTGGGTTTGTTTTTCATTTCTTAACAAACATTCTGAGTTAAAATATTTATAAGTGCTAAGTAGTCTACTTTTAGAATTTAACTTGTCAACAGAACTGTATTTTTTTTTTTTTTTTTAAATCGAAGTCTGTTAGCCTGGGTTCATTCTACCTATAAAAATGTTAATATTTTTAAAGATATGTAATTTATGTATATCCATATTGACTAGGTAGGTGCTACTTAGTTAAATGTTGGTACTGAATTTTTGGAGCAGCGTCATTGGCTTGGAGGAAATAATATCAGACAAATTGCCCTCTTCGTTCCATGGCCTTGAAAAGCTATGCTGCTAGTTGTTATAGTTCAACAAAAATCCAAAGAATTCCCTTATAGATGTTAATGGTATCTGGTTCAGTCAAAGCTTTCTTTTTGCCCTTGAATATAGGACAAACTACCAAGAAATGATAAATACTCTCAGTACCAATTATTGAATGATTAAAATTAACTTCTCAAACGAATAAAAAAGATTTTAAAAAAAATATTTTTCCATTTTTCGTGTTTTATTATTAATAAAACCAGTAACAATTATTTTTGTGCTAAAAATAAACGATTTTTATTCTCAAAATTTGTAATCACTCTTTAATTTGAGATAGTACCATACCTGCAAGGTTTTGATGGTCGAAAATTTTGATTTTAGCTCTCTATATGATGTATAACAAAAACATTTACTTTCAAACACGTTTCCTGGTGATTTTAATTATCACAAAGTGCTTCATTTTGCAAGTTTTGTTTCAGCAGAGCTGCTTTCAAATTTGGGTTTGGGTGATGTAATATACCTACTTCCAACGAAATTAAACTAGATTTTCAAGTGGAAATATCAAAATAATGATTTTAGAAAACGAAATAAGACCAATTTAGCTTTATTGAGATTTCATGTATTTTTGGCGCAGTAAATTCTGACTGAAACTTTTTTGATGCTAAAGAGACGACTGTTAACATTACAAATATCCATGTCCGTCAAGTAAGCATTACCACTTCAAAATTTTAAGAATCTAATAATTGGATTAATTGTCGTGAATTTGTCGTGAAATAAAAAAAAATCGCGCTTGTTTTTAAAAATTATTGAATTGAAATAAACTCAAAAAAGAAAATAAGTAGTTAGGAGGTATTTTATTCAATCAAACAAAATAATAATATTATGTATACAAACATTTACATTTAAGCATGACTTAGCCGTCTGCCGAGATTATGCAATTAATTTAAACAATTTTGATTTACAAACGTGAAAATTAAGGACTCACTTGTAGCTTGATTATTTTATTAGACAATTAATTTTAGCAATTTTGTTTTTAAAAACATAAAAATAAAGGACTTGTTGGAGCTGGGTTATTTTTTAAAAGTTTTCATTAAATATACTAGTTCTGAGCGCAGTTTGACAATATGAGGCCAATGATTTCCAGTTATTGTTATCGTTAAGGATATGCTTTATATCTTCTTTGTGAAGTGTGACCACTCCAAAGTGATTTCTAGGGCTAGCCACGATAACAAACCAAACGATACTTTTGTAAGTATCGTCTCGGAATCGAACAATTTCAGTATCGGTCTCGGTCTCGTATAACTAAGTCTCGTTTGGTCTCGGTGTCGATACGGTCTCGTCTGGTTTGGGTCTGGTCTGAGTCGCAAACCAGAATAAAGTTCACGACTTGGTTACATGTTAATGGTGAAGTAGTTGAACTCGCTTGGTATTTTTAAAATTCTAGAGAAAAATCATTAAAAAAGAAAATTTTTTTAACTGAAGTTTGTTCTAAGGGCTTGACAATTTTTTAAGGGCTTATAGAGTTCCGATAAAAATGCGACTCAAAATGTTGACGCGGGGTCATATGGATTTCACTAAAGTTACTTTCTCACTTAAAAGAACCAAGTCTAAAAATTTCATCCAAATCGTTGGTTTCAGAGAAACTTCACTGGGCACTTGTAATTAAAACTATTGCCTAAACCTTCTCCCTGCCAAAGAAAAAAGCTCTGAAAATTTCAGAGCCTTTTCCGAGAAACCAATTACAAAAATTGTTTGTTTCTTATAAATTGATAATAGTATTCAAAAATCTATATTGTCTGCCGATACCAAACGATACTACCGAGAGAATCGGTAATTTTCGGTCCAAGAAATACTACGGTATCGTTTGGTATCGTCTTGGTATCGTTTCGATTTCCGATACCGAGACTTTTCTGGTATCGTGGCCAGCCTTAGTGATTCGTCTTATTTCCTTCAAAATAGGACAGGAGCTGAGAAAATGAATCACATCTTCATATTCCCTAGTGTTGCAAAGGCTGCAGTAAAGCGGAAGGTCATCACGATGAGGCATCCAATTTAGAGGTTAGAGGTTAGGTAGTTTATTTGCTGGTGATTGAGTTGCCTATACAATGTGCGTGCACTTGAAGTTTCAGCCTTAGCAATAATTTCCTTCATTAGTTCCTGTTCCACATCCCTTATAAATTTTTGAGTAATTCTTTTCCACTGCGCAACATTAGTTTCATCTAATTCCAGACTTATATTGAATCTCGTAGCGATGTTTACCCAGTCTTTGAAAAAGATTGTTTTTGTTCTTACAGCTTTTTGAACTAAAATTTTTGTAAGTCGTGTGTCATCTGCTTCAGTCAAGAACTTTGTGATGTAGTTCATGCTCAACTTGAGTGTAAAGGTGTAAACACAAAAAGTGGTGGTATGCCACTTAAATTTGCTGCAAGTAGTTCGGCGTAGTTGATGGAAGACGGAATAACTTTAAAAAAAAAAAGCGCAATAGTTCTCTACTTCGTCGTAGAATTTACCTGCCTGTGCACCATAGCACATTACTGTTCACATGACAGCTTCAAAAACTCGTATTTTTGACGATATTTCTACCTTCGGGTTGTCCATTAAGTTTTTTCACGTGGAGTTTATAGCTTTTTCGCCCCTGATAGCTTAAGTGCAAAGTGTTTCTTCAAGGAAAGATTGTGACTTAAGGTAATTCCAAGGTATTTGTAATATCTGATGAAGAAAATAAATATATAGTAAAAGAAAAAAAAATTATGAAAAAATTGCTTGAATTTGACAAAAAGCTTCAAAATTGTTGTTTCTTTCTGCTTTTTTTAAAGAAAACAGCATTACCATATGAAAAGTTTAAGTGTTTTTTTTTGGTATGGAATTTGTTTTAACAATTGTCGTAATATGTTTTTAAATAAATTGTGTCAAAAAATAATTTGTCGTGCCATTTTTTTTATAAGAAAATTCCTAGAATTTGACAAAAAGTCCAAACAACGTTTTTTTCCTTTTTTCACGATATATTTACGATAAATTCACACATAGCCCTTTTTCTTTTTTGAGTTCATTTTACTCTATTTTCAGGGATGGTAGTGCTGAATTTTAAAAAACAAGCACGACAATTTTTTTTTCTTTCACGACAAATTTAAAGCAGTTAATCCAATTATTAGATTCTTAAAATTTTGAAGTGGATACTAACTTGACTGACATTCTTACTATGCCTAACTCCGACCCCGTGTTCGTATAAATTTATCCCCACTTGCGACTCCATTGTTAATATTTATTCATATGTCTTATTTTTGTATGTAATTTCGAACCGAGCACGAATTTTGATAGTATTCAATAATTTGCAAGCGTTGTTCATTTGTTAGACGATCCATGGTTAAATTGCAAACCAAACTGAAGCTGTTTGACAGTGACACAAGGTACTAAACACACGTCAGCTGTCAAAACCAGTGTTGCCAAAACCAAACCAGCTAAAAAATCACCCGTTATTTATAATTGACCATAATAGGAATCATCGATTTCAATTTTTAAATTTCTGTGGTTTCGCACTTTTGATCCTATTGTTGCCAGCCCAAAAGCCAAGCTACAAACCATTTTCGTAGTTGTGACAATCGTAATTTATGAGTTTTAAAATTGTTTACTTAGTATTGTTATATACGTAGTATTATAGCTTCTCATAGTTTCGCTATTTGTAGTCGTGTTAAAGATTCGGTTAATTTATTATTTTTTAAAAAAACAATTGAAAAATAGAATATTTGACAATTTCCAAATGAAAAAACACTTCATAAAACAAGAACGACTTTCAAAAATCGGTCCCAAACAAATTGAAGCCCTAATCATTATCAAAGAAAATTATTTTAAAGGAAACATAAAGAAAATATTAGTAATAGCTTAAAACTATCAATAATTATTCCAAAATAATTTCTTTTTGTGGAGTTTCATGAATAAAATTCAATAATAAAGGTAATTGAGGCCTTGACTCCAATGAATGCCTTTCGCCCAAACATAATCATTATCTTTAAAATGAGGTAGGTAGGTACCTACCTACCTACATATTATATACCTATTTACTCACCTTGTGCTTCCCAGAAGTTGGAAATCCATTTGGCAGCTTTCAGTAATTTCCTAAAATCCTAAATTAAAAATATAGCTTAAACAATTTGAAGCCAAAATGTCATTTTTTGTACATGCAATTTGAATTTTGGTAACCCATGGTTCCGTCGCTGAGAGCCTTGGGAATCATTTTGCCAATTTTCCAATTTTATCAAAGATTCGCCTTTTTGAGGCTCTCCCAAACCAACGCGAATGCGGAGCGACGACGAATTTTTGTTGTTGTTAAGCGTTGTGTATTTGTCTATTTTGTATTATTGTGAATGATTCGCTGCGAATCGCTCCGCATTCGCGTTGATTTGGGAGAGTCTTTAATCACAAATACCTAAATGTTTCAATATCGAACGCATCGTGAGCTTCTTGAGTATCTTCTTGATCCCCCTTTCGATTTCAATCAATCAATTCGAATTTTTAAGTCAAGCACATGTGGCTGCTTTTTGGTGTCGTGAACCAATGCTATCACTATCACTCTAACAGAACAACAGTTTTTGTTGCTATCTAGGGACCCCATGTGGCTTCTTGCGTGTTTTTCCTGATGCGCCAAGTTAAGAGATAAATAGGTAAGTGACCCAAAACCGCCGCCAAAATGTCAAGTGCTTTGAACTTCCCCCAGAAGGTAGGTAGGTAGGTATCGACTTTACCTAGTCTTTTTGATTTCTATCCAGGCATTTCATTAGGTAGGTAGGTAGGTATAAAAGAAAGTCTACTTAAGCCTATTTGTACCTAAAGGTGCCTACAATATACCTACCTACCTACATAGGTTTATTCTTTCCTAATTTTTCAATCGATCTCAATTCACCAGCTAGGTACCTACCTGCCTTTCTACAGACATCGGCACATACCAAAAAAACCTTAACTTTTCTTACAGTGCTTCCTTAAAAATAAAATAAATACCTACCTACATATATACCTATATTTTGCGCATTAATCCAACTTATGTGTCTCTGCATTCGATCCCGTCTGCATTCGATCCCGTTATCATCTTCATCATAATTCCCCTTTCCGCACCTACCTACTTCTCGGATACCTACCTATTTTTTTTTGTTATTAAAGATAAATCCTGTTATCAATTATCAATGTTCAAACAGCCATTCACCGTGAGTACACACAAAGTCATATAATGTACCTACATACATAATACATACTCACATAAGCCATCGTAGGTATACGGATTGAGTTCAGCTGGTAGGTACATGCCACATTTTTTTTTTTATTTTGTTGTTTTTTTTTTATAAATTCTGTCTACTTAATGCGATACGAACATGACACAAATCAAATGAATAAAAAAAAATAACTAGATTGCTGAATTATAAAATAATACACTTCCATACATATATACATGTGCAGCGTATACAATCTACCTATCTACTTCTACCTACCTACCTACGTCGTCGTCGTCGTCCGTCCGTCGGTCGCTCGGTCGGTCGATTATAATATGTATGTATGTAAATTGTTGGTAGGTGTGTTGTGCTCTGGGACTGTGTACAATGTACATATTCTTATTTAATATACTCGTGTGTTGTGTATTCGAATAGAACGCTACGTTGCCAGTTTTTGATTATATCAGTCAGCAGCTCAAATGAAACGGGGAAAAGCACGAAATGGTGTGTTGTCACATTTCATGTCTCTAATCTTCACAAACTATAGGAATAAATATACATAATGGTGAAGCAGCAGCTTTTTTCTGCCTATGTATACTTTATTCGACCTAGGTATGTACTTGAGTGTATAATGTATAAGTACTATCTGCCGGTATTTTTTTTATAGGTACCTAGGTAGGTAGGTAGGTATTTGTTATTTTTGTGAAAAGGGAAGTTTCAATGATGCACATGTTTTGGTGGTGGAAAAAGATTTGCAGGGTTATTAGATATTGATTGTTCAATTCGGCCCTGTTGTTCCCAATTTAGGAATAACTTTGGTAGGTACCTATTTTGGTTTAGATTTGGATAGATAGGTACCTATGTAGGTATGAAGATAGATGCTGCTATGCGGCTTCCGACTTATAATTTGAATTAAGTTATTTTTAATGTAAAAGAAAAGACTCAATTTAAAGTTTTTGCGACCTTTAGTCCAAATGCGTTTCGCCCAGGTACAACAATTGGGCTCATCAGTTAGATGTTGTTGTACCCTTCTAAGACGCATAATTTTAGTCGATGGTTACCGGCATGTATTAAATAAACAGCACAAATGCACTGTAAATTATATTATCTAGTGGAATTTTGGGTAAATTCAGACGACTAGAAATTGATGGTGGTAAAGCCCGTGGTCTGGCAGGTTGAAGAATGAAGAATAAAAACGTAAATAAAAGAAAAGATACAAGGAATACCTACATAGGTTAAAGTAGGCTCTAAAAAGGCAAATAGGGAAGATATCGGGTTGTTCAATAAGAGCGCTACAAATGTTTTTTTTTTAAATAAAACAAAAACGGTTTTAGATATCAATGAAATTCTTTCTTCATGTAAAAGTACGTTCGATGCCATTATCTATGGAGCTCGATTTCTTTTGCATGGCCACCACGGGCACGCTTGCAGAAGTCCAGACGCTGAACCCAATTTTCGACGGTTTTCATTTCGTGAGATAACACGTTTTCCAAACTTAGTTTCCAATAAATTGATTGTGACTTTCGCTGTGTGGCTTATGGCGCCGTCCTGTTGGAACCACATGTTCCCCAAGTCCATATCATCCAATTGGGTCCAAAAATATTCGGTTATCATTGAACGGTAGCGATCCCCATTCACAATAACGTGCCAGTCTTGATCATCACGGAAGAAGTACGGCCCAATGACGCCGCCGGCCCATAAACCACACCAAACCGTAATTTGTTTATTGCTTCCTGACCAATATCGAATATTTTGTTTATTACCGAAGCCATTCAGCCAGAAATGAGCCTCATCGCTGAAGATGATTTTTCAATGAAAATCCGAATCATTTTCAAGTTGTTGCTCAGCCCAATTCACGAACATACGACGCTCCTGGTGGTCAAGCGGCTTCAGTTCTTGCGTCAATTTAATCTTGTAAGGATGTAGGCCAAGATCTTCTCGCAAAATTCGCCACAGCGACGTCACAGAGATGCCCAACACTTGAGAACGACGTGTGAGCCTAAAGCCTCTTTTTAAAGTTTTTTTTTTTTAACTTTAGGATGAATTGGACGAGTTGATAGGACTTCAAGGTTTTTAAAACGTGCACTATTCTCCGTTTATAGAAGTTGTTTATAAGTTTTTTTTTTCAAGAAGTCTTCGATAACTGGGAGTGTTCGAAATTAGGTGACTCTTCCCTATTCTAAAGATCGCAGACAGGTAGATTTACCTATGCGATGAAAAGATGCAACTTTATTTCTCGAGTTTCTAATAGACTAGCTGTCTCAGTAAAATTGGACCATTAAGTTATCTAGGTATAAAAGTATGTTTAAAACCATTTTGTCAGGCATAGGTATCTACATATTACTAAACAATGATTTTTGATCCATTTACCCAGAAACAACGGAAAAACTAAGTACATACTTATTGATTCATGATCATTCCAGTGACGTCGTGAGAGCAAGTTGCCTTTTTTGCAAAAGAAAACAAACTTTTTGCCAACTCAAGGAGCTTTAAATTTTTTATAAAGGGGTTTTCAACAGAAAAATTGATTATGTTAGCAGATTATTTCGAGAACCCTACATTTCTTTTTTCCCACATATAGGCACCTACATAATGTACCTATGTAAATAAGTGCCCAGACTAGGCGGAAAGTTCGCGTTGTCATTCGTTGGATTTCTAATAAATATCTTTACTTAATCCAGAAACTCTTCAATCATTGTGTCTTTTATTTCTTCCATTGTTTTCTTTCGATTGGTGCACACAATTTGGCTATTATTTTTAGATTTAATAGTTCGTTCGGTAAGACTTTGTCAAATACTGCAACTCACTACGACCTAAGGTCTGTTACAAAATTCATGTTGATTTTTCATGGAGCTACGACTTAACTCTATTCTTAGGGCCTCAGTCCCGCTGACGCTACTCAGCTTATTGTTTCTTATTTCACCAGGCAGTTGCCTATGCCAAAAAATTTAATTGAGAACATAAATGCACTTCAGAATGTTGCTTCTTTCTAACATTAACAAGAATCCTCACCTAATAAAAAGCCAACGACGAATTTTGTGGTAAAATTTACGCGTCCTACAAAAGCCGAAGGCATATAACTTATATATCGTTGGAACGATTTTGTTGCACAGAAGTGCGGAATACAAAAATTCATTAAATAATTGCACCACAAAAACTAAAAAACAATAAAAAAAAATTGCGTAATAAGTGCGAGCAAGATCGAGATAGAGTTATTATTATTATTTTTTGTTTTTTTTTTTGACGTTTCGATTTTTTCCACCCACCAAACAACCAATTTTCCAGCACTGACTGGAAAGATTATTGAATTATGGCAGCGTCCAGTGCTGTAGAGTAGCTCATTTTGACAAATAACGTTATTAGCTCTCGAGTTTCGAGGTCTGGCGTACTAGTCAGAAGAATAAAATCACCGTTTTGTAGTTTTTGGACAAACAAAAAAACAAAATGGATCTAAATTAATCTTAGAATTAAAAAAACCGAAGCAAAATCGAAAATTTATAACTAGAAAATAAGGCTCAACATTTTATTTTTGGTTTTATTTCATTTGATGTTATTTCACGTCACCGCTAAGACGAGGAGAGAAGTATTATCCGAGACCTCTAGGTCTCAAAGTATGCCTATTCCATTAGTACCTATTCCTTGAATTGCTCTTCCATTGAGATTTAGGAGTAATTTTGGGGGAATTCCTATATCGAACGGTGATGAAGTAAAAAGGCCAACGCGCCGTGATTGTGTCGATTTAACTCCTTTAAATTTATTCTTTAAGGGCGATTTTAAACTACAAAATAAAAATCCTAAGGTTGTGAACTTACCCACCTGGAAAAGTAATCTAGTTTTTAACGAGGCCCTAAAAAGTTTAACATTGATGCCAGCAAGGGTAACTATCGATTTTCTCTAGGGCCTTGCCTAGAGAGACAAACAAAAAAAGAAAAGTTGTCTCGACTGGGATCCGGTCCTGCGATCTTCTGATAACCAGTCCAACGCTCTAGCTACTGAGATATTTCCCAATACAGTTGTGTAGTGTTGAAAATGAAAAACTTTATACCTACTTTATATTTCTTAATTCTACTTAAAAAGCCAGAACCCTTGCATTGCCGGATTTGTAGCGCCTTGAAACAGAACTCTTATATAGATACTTAAGTTACATCCATTATTATCTTAATTTTTCAAAATTGATAAAAGCTTTAAATTAGATACTTACGTAACTAAGTAACTACCTACTTATACAGTAGGTTCCTATGTAGGTACTTACCTTTTACTCATTTTGTATTTATTACTTCATACCTACAACCTACCCAACTTAAAACTTCATCAGTTTTTTATTGGCTTACTTTTCCACCCCCAAATTGTTGTGGCCTCTTTGAATATTCAAGCTGTTCCCCATAAGTCTTAACTAATTAAAAAATGTAAGTAATTTCACAAAAAATTAAAAAGTTAAATTTAAACCCTAACAGGACAGCTTCCTGTTAAAATTTTAAAGAAAATTCAAAACAGTAAGCACTTGTCAGACTTTTTCGACCAACACTGTCATCATGCCAATCATTCAATTCAATTCAACTTTTTGTGGGTAATAAAATGCAAGGAATACAAAATTCGATAAAAAAGAACAACCTACCTACATCAACCCACCTAAATGGAGTCAAAAGAAAAACGTAAAATAAATTAAATAAAAAAAAATAACGCAAAAAAAAAACGAGACGAAAAAGAAAATCCCATAGCTCAGCAACATCATGCACACTCACAGAAACACACACAAACACAACACACATCAGAAAAAAGCTCAACAAAATGGCTGCCGACGTCGTCGTCGGGGCATGGCATGGCATGACATGAAATAATAATACATAATAAAAAAAGAGTAATAAAAAAAAACAAAAGTTTAACATTAAAGAAAACGTGAACGGGAAATTATAGCAATAGATGCCAGAACATGGTACGGCACGTTGTCATGTGAAAGTGTGCAAATGTTTTTGCAAGTTGTGCGGGGCCAAGGCGCTCAGTGTGAATGACTGTGACATGTCTTTCTATTTTCAAATGACAGTGACGTTTGAAAATTGTATGACAAAAAGAAAAATGCTTGCATTTTTATTGAAGGTTTATTTTTTTTTTCTATTTTTGTGGGCGAAATTGAATGATAATGATAACTACAATGTAACTAAAAAATGTAGGTATATGTATGTATAGGTAACTACCTACTTTGTAATCTGATTTATGATATGAAATGGAAGTTATAGCCAAAGCACAATCTCGCGTTCGGTCAGTCGGGCTTTGACATTTCAAATAAAAAGAATGGATTCTTATGAGGCAATTTGAAATGTTACCTCAGGCTTTGCAAACGTTTTATACCAATCTTAATATCGTAAACTTCAGACAAAAGCCAGGCCAAAGCAAAAGTAGATCAATTTTCTATTTGGGCGGGCGTTTGACAGTTCATTGTCAGGCAATATGTTTTGAAAGTTGGAAATTGAAGTAAAACAAGATGTAAGTAATTGAAGTTATTCTTTTTTATAAATAATTAAATCAAAAAAAGTTGAAATCGTCTGTATGAATCCGATTCACTTACATTTAAGTAGGTATACTTATCAAAGATGTCATAGAAATGTCAGTCAACGCTCGAGGTTTGAAGCTAGATTTCGTTTTACAAATACTAGGATCACGCTTTTTGACACATAAAATCGAAAATACGATTAAACGCCCATCAAAAGCAGAGTGAATACGATTTGCGAATATCGACTAGTCGAAGTTTAGCGTTGAACATTATATGACAGTCATAGCGTCGCAATTCGACTTCGATAGTTTCTGTAGCATCGCAGATCGTTTTCAATACATTTTTGAAACGCATCATGTCAGAAATATTTGTTACGTTTATTCCGAATCAACATATTAAACTTATTGACTTAACTTTGGACCTAAATTCAATGTTTTAGAATTTAAGTCGGGTTTGAACGCGAAACAAGAATGACCTCTTGCTGAAAAACGGCGTCTAAAGGTGGAAAACTTAAAATCAACTAACTAGATACCTATGCTTCAATCTAAGCTTAATCTAAGTTATCTCCCACACCAAATCATATACCTACCTATCCCGGGTTTTTGGCAAAAAGTTTTCAAAACTCGTAAGGCACTCACACCATGACAGCTTCTGCTATTTGAGTGTTTGAACACAATAGAAAAGCCGCAGGATTGGTCGTGGAGTTTTGAAAAGTTGTAGTGGAATCTAGACAAGAAAAACTTGTCAAATACTAGTGATGCCCTCACTAGAAAAAACTTGTTGGATGAGTCTTTGTACTCTATCACAAATACCCCATATAACAAGAATAAAAATTAAATATTCAAAAGTAAAAAAAATTTAAGTAAATAGGTATACAGTTTTTCATTTTCAACATAATACAACTGTATTGAAAACGGCTCAGCAGCTAGCATGTTGGACTGGTAATCAAAAGATTGCAGGATCGGATCCTAGTCGGGAAAACTTTTTTCGTCTATCTAGGCAAAAGGTTACCTAAAGGACAAGGCCCTAGAAGAAATCGATAGTTACCCTTGCTAGACCCTTGCTAGCATCAATGTTAAACTTTTTAGGGCCTCGTTAAAACTAGATTATTTTTCCAGATAGGTATCGAAGTATTCACACTGTCTTACAAGGTCTAACTAGCAAAATGGCCCTACGAGGACATATTTGACATGATTTCCTAGTCGCTTCTGAAAACTTTCAAAGCCTTAACTAGACTTCACAAATAATTGCCGTTTTTCCAAGCGAGACGTTAAATTTTATGTTCACTTTTATTACTGACTAATATTTACATACTCGCCTGGAAAAACATTCTAGTTTTAAACGAGGCCTTGCAAAGTTTTACATTTATGCTAGCAGAGGCTTAGCAAAAGGTTAACTATATCGAAAAAGACGGTGCCAATTGTGTTAACTTTTCCATCGAGAACCAATCAAATAAAAAATAAAAAAAAATTCTTTTCCTGGGATTTTTTGTTTACCAGTCTTACCTACTTGGCGAATACGCAATACTTTTGTATGATGTCTATAAAGTTTTTGTTTATGTTATGGGGTAGCAGAACTTGCCCAACTAGTTTCTATAGCAAGGGCCTCACGAGTATTGGAAAAGTTTTCCTCGTCTAGATTTCCAGGGCATTACCTAAACTAGTTAAAAACTTTTTATTTTTTCAGGCAGATATATTCACTTTTTGATCTTTTGTTGTTTTTCTTGATGTTGGGTAAAGTTTTTTTTTTTTTTTAAGTAAACTCTATTCAGTAATATATAATATTGTACAATGCATAAAGAATACACAAGTAAAGTCTTCTGCCATCACAGCATTATTCAAATTTCTTAGAGGCACGTGCACAATGCAATCAAATTTTCCCTAAGCAAAATCAAGAATATTAATTAAGCATTCTACAAATAGGTAGGTTTTTTTATTATTTATTTATTATTTTTTTAACGAAGGTAGACAAAAAATTGCAAGCCAGCACACTCACAACACAATCTTCATTTATTCGAATTTCAAAGAATTTTATGCTTACAGCACAGCTGTCGACGATACTACTTCTATTTAATTCAAAGTATCAATTCAAATGCTTTTTCAGTAGACAGTCTTGAAAATGCAATACCTACCTATCTACTTACCGATATTAGCTTTTTTTTAAGTTCTGAAAGTCAATAAGGCCTTCTCAGTACATTTGTATATATATGTCTTGTTTGAAAAAAAAATCTATTATTTTGGGGTTCTGAACTTAAATTTTAAATGATCTAGGAAGTAATAAAACTTAGCGCGATAGGAAATAGTTTAATAAACCAAATGACTAGCTGCACTTGTGTTACTAGGTACCTATGCAAAAACGACAGCACTGTACTTTACGCACAAAACATTGATTTAATTTGTGTGTGTTGTATATGTGTGCAGTATGAATGAAAATATTTGTTTAACCACCTTGAGAATAATTAATCGAAATTAATTTGTAAGCGTAAGCTAGCTACTGCTTCGCTGCCGCCACACACTGTGACTGTTGACAGTACTTTATTTTAAAAATAAACAAACCTAAAGCTTTTTGTCGAAAATTTTGTATAAACAATATGCACTCTGTATAAGGTGAACACAAAGACGTGTATACAAATTGAATTACAAACGTATATAGCTGTTATTTTTTTTTTTTTTAATAAATACCGACAAACATACATACATAAACATATATACATTAAAATGAGAAAATAATTGAACAAACAAAATTATTGAACAAAGTGGGACTATGTCGAACTTGAAAACTCAAGCTAAGGTCAAACAAAAGATAAAAGGTTAATGGAATCGTCGTCGTCGTCGACGCAGAGGTGAGTAACTCGAATTTTTATTACTTTTTTTTTTGTTTTGTTTATTATGTTTTTTTTTTGCGGTTCAATGTCAACCAGTGGCTAATGGAATTTTAAAAAGTAAGACAACTCATTTAAATAAATTATTATCTTCGAAATGAAATCAAAATAGAGTGTCAGTCAGGTTGTTGGATTATAAAATATTTCAAAAAGTCGACTTTGTCTGTCTGGATTTGGAAGTTGCAAGAAAAAACAGTTCTTGTTTTGACCAGTATTTTTTTTTAATAGCCCTATATGTAATTGCGTATTGAACAAACAATTATTTATATTTAAAGAATTCTAAAGGTTACGTAAGTTCTGTTTGTTTTATTGCTCTCTCAATGACCTCAATAATATGAACACGATTCTCAGAAAAATTCTCAACGGAAAGTAAAACTACGAATCTTTTTAATCTGATAAAATGGCTCAGTTGTGGACTTAAGTTACTCCTTTCTATACAGAGTTGTCAAATTAGATGCAAAAAACTGTCTAGTTTTTAACGAGGCCCTTGCAAGTTATATATTAATGCTAATAATGGTCTAGCAAATGTATTTCCAGAGATTTTATGGGACCTCGCTCGTTATTTTAACCCTTTGCCTCGAAAAGCCAGACACACAAAAAAAAAAAATTTTTTAATCATAGTCGTATCCTCCCTGGAAATACAATCTAATTTAACGGGGCGCTCGAAAGTCTTACATTGATTCTAACATGGGTCTACCAAGGGTAACTATCGTTTTTTTTTTAGAGCCTAGCTTGTTAAGTAACCTTTTGCCTCGAGAGACAAACAAACAGAAAATTAAAAAGTTGATCCAATAATAAATAGATAGATGTGGCGCTGAAAATGTGTGTAGCTGCTGAAACAGTGCAGTCTATATTTCGTCATACAACGACGTTTTGTCCTGAGAAGTGGAGATATGCCCTTTTTGAAGATAGCAGGGCAGATAAATCAACAGCTTCGACTGTTCGAGAAAGACAAGAAAGTTTGCTCCAGAACAAAATTAGAGAAATCACATCATAGCGCTTCTTCTTTTCGTTACCTTACCCCTGTGTATACTTGGAATAGTTTGTAGAAGCTTCGCTTCACATATTGCGTATCACTGGCCTTCGTGATATGTAGGTATAGCTTCTGATGATAAATTCTATCATATACGGCTTTAAAATCGATGCAAAGATGGTAGGCCTCAAATAGAAATTCCTTTGTCATGTCTCCATGATTTGTGAAGATTTTTCTATAGTTGATCTACCGGACTGGAAGCCGCAAATGATTTAAGATTTAAATGTTACAGAATGGCTTAAGACACTCACAAAGAACGCTGGGTAGGATCTTATATGCGGGATATTCCACGATAGTTCTTGCAAGACGTACCTAAGATCACCGTTTTTGAAGATTGTTGATAGTTTCATGGATGTGTCCTATCAACACATTACTTCCATACTTGAAAAAGCTCTGCTTCAAAGCCATCATACTCTGCAACCTGGTTTTTCTTACAGAATCATTAACAATTTCTTAAAATAATTACTAAATTATCTTCTGTTTCCTCGAGGGTGAGTGCTGTTAGCCTAGCGTGTTTTTTGCGTTACTAAGACTTTTTTTTGTTAGTAAATTATAAGCTTGCTCAAGTACCCTCTGATGTATACTCAAGCAGCTCCAGGTGTGCCAAAAACGTTAAGTTTTAAATTTCTAATTCTGAGTTGTTCGCTAATTCTTTTAGTAAGAAAGTTGAGTTCTGAGTTTTGATACAACAATACTATGAGAATTGACGTTTGCCCCTTGTAGATGTTGCATACGCGCCTTGTGTCGATCCGCATATAGTCGATTTTGTCGATCGTCTACAGAGCGCCAGTTTGCTATGTTGATCAGTAGTCTTGGGAACCTATAGATACTTATCACTTTATCACGAGTCGATTAGTTGGAAGTATACTTATATCTATTGTCTTCGTTGAGGCTATGCTCACCTACTAATCTGCCAAAAGAGTTTCCAACTCCGACTTAAACATTCAATCCCCGGTCCAGGCTTAGTAAGATCCATCCAGGAGGTCATAAGACTCCTCTTTAATAGAGTCTTTATGGAACTGCATTAGTGTGAATCTCGGCAGTCGATTTATTGTGAATCAAGAAATAAGCTTATGTAATGTAACTTAACGAAAGATAAGCTTTGTTAAGAATTTATATGATTCAGTTCAGTCCGTAAGCGAATAACTCTGCTTGAAAGAAATAAAGATAGTGATTTTTAACTTTTTTTTATTTTAACTTTTTGTATTTTATTTAATGCGCGATTGATTTTTTTTTTTTGAAAGTGATCAGAAGATCTCGGAAACGGTTTGTATAAATTTGGTTAGGGAACTGAGCTACGATAGCTGAAACACTAGAAACTAGACGGTGTTCCTGCTCGTGGTGGTGCTATTGTCACTAACTCCAAACAATCAAGTCAAGTTCCGTGAATATCTTCTTCGAAAGAACTATAACTTCAAGGTTTTGTCAAATGCTTATAAAAAAATATTTTTTTTTTACTCACAGTAAATATTTAAAATTCCAAACTACTCGTAAATACCAAAAATTCACGAGTCGTACAAAATCCTGGAAAACAAAATCTCGGTTAAAGAAATCTCGCATGTTCTTAAAAATCTAGAGAAATAAAATCTCGCAAACTAATAATCCTGCTTTTCATAATCTCGCTGTTAAAAGATCTTGGTTTTAACAATCTTGCATTTCCATATCGCATCAACAAATCTTGCAAATATCAACCGAAATCGCAAATCAAAATTTTGCAAATTCAAATCTTAACTTAAAATCATCTTCGCACACAAAAATCGGGCTTTAATTGTTTCCCAAAACGTATTTTTAACAATTAATAGAATTTAACCAACATTTCAACTGAATATAAAATTTCTATACACTCTTTCTTGCTCTTAACAACAGTAATTGAAATATGAACAATTAAAGTTATGAATAACAATATGATCTTAAAGTAGGGAGGTACTCGATTTATTTTGCATAAGTCAGAAAAATTGAAATCTGGCTCGAGATTTGAATTTCCAAGATTTTGATTAAACAAATTTATTTGTAGAAATGCAATTAAATTTTGCGGTGATTTTGGATTGTTAAAAGCAAGATTTTTTAATTGCGAGATTATCAAAAACTGGATTTTGCAATTGCGAAATTTCGTTATGCGAGATTTCGTACCACACCCCAAAAATTCGAAGAATAAATTATGTTTTCCTCATGATTATTCACGTTTTTTTTTTTTGAGCGGTTTTAATTTTTCATTTCACAAGAGGATAGTAGGTACTCAGGGCCTTATTGCGAGAGTCTATTCAAAATAAACTTAAAGTCGACTATCGGTATTGTGAAAGTCTATTAGTAAATATTTTTCATTTGATTTTAATGTTCAAATGTTTCTAACGGGTGATTTTTTAAGAGGTTTAGAACTTTAAAAAAAAAAACACAAAAAATTCGAAAAAATGAATGAAATATTTATTTGAATCGATAGTTTGAACCTTGCAATTTAATGTTTAAAGATAATTTCATGCAAATGTTGACCGCGGCTGCGTCTCAGGTAGCCCATCCGCTGAGTCCAATTTTGGCATACTCTTTCACACATATCGGCCGGTATCTCACGAATGAATGCATGGATGTTGGCTTCCAGTGCGTCAATCGAAGCGGGCTTGTCCCTATAGACATTAGCCTTGACATACCCCCACAAAAAATAATCTAATGGTGTCAAATCGCACGATCTAGGCGGCCAATTGACCGGCCCGAAACGTGAAATTAACTGTTCACCAAACTCGCCTCGCAATTGCGCCATTGTTTCGCGTGCTGTGTGGCATGTGGCACCGTCTTGTTGAAACCACATATCATGCAAGTCAAGAACTTTCATTTCGGGCAAAAAAAGTTTGTTATCATCGCTCGGTAGCGTTCACCATTGACAGTAACGCTGTGATTCGCATCATCTTTGAAGAAATATGGCCCAATAATGCCGCCGGCCCATAAACCGCACCAAACAGTGGCTTTTTCGGGATGCATTGGTAGCTGTTGCAATGCTTCTGGCTGATCTTCACTCCAAATGCGGCAATTATGCTTATTTACGTACCCATTCAACCAAAAATGAGCCTCATCGCTGAACACAATTTTTCGATAAAAAAGCGGATCCTCGGCCAGCTTTCCAAGAGCCCATTCACCAAAAATTCGGCGTTGTGGTAGGTCGGCTGGCTTTAGTTCTTGCACCAGCTGTATCTTAAAAGGCTTTACGCCCAAATCCTTCCGCAAAATTTTCCACTCAGTGCTGTAACAAAGGCCTAACTGCTGGGAACGGCGCCGAATCGACATTTCGCGGTCTTCTGTCACACTAGCTGATACGGCCGCAATATTTTCTTCACTATGCACAGTACGTAAACGTGTTGGTGGTTTAATGTCCAACAAAGTAAATTTGGTGTGAAATTTGGTCACAATCTTCCGAATAGACTGCTCAGAAGGTCGAGAATGCCGACCATAAAATGGAAGCAGCGCGCGATGAACATTTCGAACCGAGCACGAATTTTGATAGTAAAATTCAATAATTTGCAAGCGTTGTTCATTTGTAAGACGATCCATGGTTAAATTGCAAACCAAACTGAAGCTGTTTGACAGTGACACAAGGTACTAAACACACGTCAGCTGTCAAAACCAGTGTTGCCAAAACCAAACCAGCTAAAAAATCACCCTTTATTTGATAGAAATCTCAAGAATTTCTGATCGACTTTTGTTCTTTTTGATTTTTTTTTTCAAATAGGCACCCGCCATAAAGCCCTCACCCTAAGCTTAATAATACAATTTCGAAGTCGAATTCGAATTGACTTCATCAAAAACTTATGGATCAGTGAAGTCTGGGTTTTCTTTCGATGGCTCTTTTCTTTCTCAAGAGATTGATTATTTATCAAAACCAAACGTTATTGTTCAAACAAGTGTGTTTTTTATGTAAGTATGTAAGAGTAGGTACATACAGCTCTTCAATTCTCTAAAGCACTTAAAGTTGGCGGTTTAGGGGAATCACTCAATAGTGAGAATGGTTCTCGTTAATACATACAAAATATTCAAAGAAACGATTCGTTGTTCTGCATGAGCAGGCTCTTACAAAAAAAATATTATCTCAATCCTCAGATTTTTTTTCCTTACTGCTTGTAAATTGGAGAACACACATGACAAGATACTTAACTTCATGGCGAAAATCAGTTGTTAACAGTGTCGGCTCGAAGAAAATTGGCGCCCTAAGCTAGATTTACTAATGGCGCATTCGAGCTTTGCGTTTGCCAAAAGATATTATAAATATTGGGTAGAAGTAAAACAGATATCCAATTTTGATGCAATTATACTTTAGTCCAATATCGTTTATTTTAATATCAACTGAGAGTAGCCAAAAACTGTGAAATGATCGTGGTCGCCCCTTACAGTAAACCGCCAAAGTGAAGCCATAGCTTACCTATATTACACACCCGGCTCTGGTTGAATTTACTACAAACAATCCGATACATACAAAAATCGCGCCAAAGACTAACTTAATGGCCATTCATTGTCGTTTTATTTATTTATCTATTTTTTTTTTTTTTTTCATTATTATCTTTTCCTCTCGTGTATCTACATAAATATACATAAGTCAAATTAAAAAAAAAAAAAACTGCTAAACCACATGATGACTAAGTGCAATTTGATTTTTTTTTCCAGCTTTCTGCAAACATTAGATACAGATGTATATTTGTGTGATTTTTGTTGTTTCTTTTTTCAATATAATAAGAGAATAGTGTATATATTCGAACACTCTGCTTCACTAAATTGGTGTCACTTTCTCTTTATTTTAATTTTGGTTGCTTTTATAAATTCTTTGAATTGTGTAATGTATATTGGCCTTTGTTAAAATAACACTTTGTGACAAAATGCTATTTGTTTAAGCTTTTTTTGTGTAAATTAATATTTTGACAGATATCTTGAATATTTAACACAAATTGTTTACTTAGCATTTTAAATATTATAATAGAAACTATGGCTGTCAATTTGAATGGATAGTCAAATGTCAGTTTGTTCATATATCTCAAAATGTACTAGAATGCTGGCTTGTACAATTAGGTGAAGTGCTGCCAGAGACTTTCAATGATCATGAGTGGATGAATAAATTCGAAGAAATAATGTTTTTTTTTTAAAGTTATCAAACAAGAGTTCTCTCTGCGTGTGCTAGATAAGTCGGGTGTTAAAAAAGAAAAACAATTAACGGTTCAACTACAATCAAGTGGTTCGGAGTGTGTGCTATTGCTAGGTATAAACGTTGCAATGCACATCTCAATTGACGCCTTCTACAAAGTAATTTATCCATTTTACCATTTTTTTTTTCATTTTCACGTCTTGAACTAACCCGTTGTTTGCAATTTATTTCTTGAAAGTATTATTTTTTTTATTTATTTTTTGTTTTTGTTGTTTTTTTTTTAACTTATTACACTTGGTTGATTGATTGTTGCTGGATGATGAATTGACGTGGTGTGGGATTTTATGTTTAACATTTTGTGTTGGCAAACTCAAACTGACGTCATGGCTAGTCAATTAGTGCAGATGTTGAATTAAAAATGTTAAACAAAATAAAAAAAAATACTGTACAGTAAATAAAAAAAAAGATATAATTAATGAAAAAAATACGATTTCTTTTTGTTTTAAATGCTTTGAACACATGTTTAATAAATAATGAATCTTTTATTAAATTAATGGCTCAATGTGAGTTTTTTGTTCTTTTTTCTTGCTATTTGTGAATTTAAGAGTGCACGAAAGCATTGCTGTTGTTGATTGTGAGAGATAAAATATAAGAGTTTAGTAATTTTTGTGGTTTTTGCTGCAATCTTGAACCACAAACTTATAACGTTATACAAAAAATACACTGTTTTGTTTATTTTTTTGTGAGCCATTGGCATAAATGAAGCCAAATGTCATCATATAATGTTTTTAAAAACACTGAAACTCAATGGTTTCAATGCGTTCAGGAGAAACATGAATGATGCGTTTCCTGTAAAATTTACATTGATTCCCTTGTGATAAAATGGTGGTAAGGGATTAAATCCAAACAACCTATTACCTAGACTTAACTGAAACCTTAAGACAATTCTCGCATAATCGCATAATGAAAAACGTATACATTTTTAAATTAAATTCAGCCGCGATTATTGAATTCGTTGGGTAAATGAATAGTCGTACATATGCTAACGAAGCTGTTTATTAAACAACAATAACGTTAATTATATCAATAGTCTACGTAACTAACCCATTATCGATACTTTTCATTGAGCCATTAATATATTTGACGTAAAATGTTTTGATTTTAGTAATTTATTCGTTGAGTCACTGAATTTATTGGTTAATGTTATTATTTCTTTAGAATATATTGAATGATAGCTTTAACCGATCTTGAAAAGCCGAAGAATTTGTGTTGACATGGACTAACCAAATCCAAAGCATTCAATACTTTTGCAATAAGGGACCTATTTTTTGGGCCAACATTTACTGAAAGTCTTGGCAGAAAATATTATATTTTTAAATTTTATTTCTTTTGGTTATTAGGAAACCTCTTTACCTATCAACTAATTTAGACAGTTGTTCTGTTATAATCCGTTCACTACATCGCCCAATGTCTTCTTGTCTCAGAAACGACTCTAAAGACTAAGATGAAATTTGCATCGTCAATAAGGTTTAGAAGTTTGTCCGGCTAGAAAAGTAACAAGTTTTTGCCCAGTTTAGTTAAAGCCTCGGAAAGTTTTCGGTTAGAAAAATTAAGTAGAGGAAAACTGTTCCAAACACTCTTCAGTTTTTTGCTAGTAAAAACTTGTTGGCTATGTTTTTCTGCACTATCACAAATACACCATTCAAAGCAAACACCAAATCATCATACAATAGTTTGACAAAATTAGAGTTATTTATTTTGGTACTACATATGTACATCTGTATTACAAAATAATCCAATAGTTAGAGGATTGAACTAGTAAACAGAAGATCTCAGGGTCGAATCGCAGATAAGTCAATTTGTATTTGGCGAGTATTATTTTAAAACTTTCAGGAGCCTCGTTAAAAACTAGAATGCTTTTCAAAACAAGGTGTTTTTAGAAAAATGCGTTCACTAGTCGTCGACTCATCTTACATCACCATTAAATAAAAAATAATACAAAAAATTAACCTGCTAAATCAAGTAAAACAGGGCGAGAATTATGTTTTCTATTAAATGAGAATTTAAGTGCAACAGGGACTTAAACAACTTTTTCTAACATATTTTTGTTCTTAAATCGATCACTAATAACATTTACTTTGATATTTAAAATCCCTGGCTAAAACCTCGCCTGTCAAGTTAGTCAAGTTAGCACTGCATTGTGTAGTATAATTAATTGACTACAGTTAATTTTTTGGTATAAATTAGTTTTGGACAGCAAATATTGATGATTTAATATTATAATTTATAAGAAATAAAATGCACGAATAGATCGCGTGTACTTGCTCGAAGGTATGTTCAAGAGGATTGGGGTTTAAAAATTGTATGGGAATTAAGGGAAAAAATGCTTTTGGAAGCACCATAATTGTATCTCTGCAATTATTGATGTTGTGAAATCATTTTAGAAGAAATCTGGATGAAGAAAAAAATAATATTTTTAGTTTTGTTGGATTTCGAAGGCCTTCGACGCGGTTGACCAAATCAACCTTTGTAATAAACTTTCAATGCTATTTGGTTTCTCATTATCTGCAGTGAAACTCATGTCATCTTACTTGAATTTGAGTAATAAAGCTACTTACTTTCTATCTAATAGCAGAGGGGTTCCACAAGACTCCATTCGTGGGCCTCTTTTGTTCTCACTATATGTTAATAAAATTCCCTCTTTCATTCACATATATGCTGATAATATCCAACTGTAGAAAAGCTGCTCCCTTGCTAGAGATCTGTGCAAATACAATTAATGCTTACTCCGCTAAGTCTGAGTATAATGGGACTTTTACTAACCAACTATAAATCAATTAGTCATTTCATTAGTAAGAACCCACTTGATTTTTCCTACTCCCCTGAAATCTCCCTTCATGGCTCGAAAACTGAACATTTTGAAACAACAAGAAATCTTGGATTAATTTTTAATAAGACACTGAAAAAGAATAATCAATGCAGCTGCTGCGAAAGTCTATTGAAAATTATTTAAAATTAAAATTAAATACTACGCGAGCTCTGGATGTCTTACCAATTTACTCTTAAAATAACACATTTGATATTTTAGCAAAAACACTCATTATTCCTAATAATTACAGATGGGAAATTTTTGCAATTCTACTAACAAAAAAAAATTTAAACATCGCTTTTATTAACATTAGACGTAACGGGTGTATTTAACGTAAGACATTTTGATCGATTTTGAACTTTTATCATGTTCAAAATATTGAGAAAAGTTGAGATCCCATCCTTAAGCTTCAAAAAATGTACCTATATTCCCGAAAAGTGGAAACACTGAAATTTTATCCGATGGTGTGTCAACTCAAAAACTATCTTTTAAGAAATTTTAATCATCAAAATAGAAAAATGGACCAAAAAAATGTAGGTCCCACCCTTTGACATAAAAAAAGTATGTTGTCGAAAAAGGGGCATTTCTGTTATTTCACGCGAGGTCTATTCAACACTTATCTTTAACCGTTATTTTCCCAAAAAGTGTTTGAAATCTGGATTTGTTTCCGCAATTTTGTTCACGTTTAAAATATAAAAAAAAAGTGAAGGTCCAGAGGCCCGCAAGTGTACACATTCCGTTCACGTTCAAAACAAGTGTGAATACATTTGACAGATTGTGCATACGATATCTATCAGAAACCTAAAACTCACTCTTGCGGAATCGCAAAAATAGACGTGTACACGATTTTCTGTGTACACAGAAAAAACTCACTCTTGCGAAAGCGGAAAACTGAGCGCTTACCTTTAAGGTGCTTCAATTCAACATCTATCTTTTTAAACATCTATCTGCTAAAACTTCGTAGTCTGCAATCTTTTTCCGCCTACTTCAGCTTACTTTTAAGACATCATTTTTCCCAACATGCATTTGGTATATGAAGGCGTTTTGATAATTTTTTTCATGTTCAAACTATCGACACATACAAAGTTACCAAAAATTCTGGAAATTCTATCATTTTACACACAAAAGTGGCAACACTGACATTTTACTCGAAGGTGCGTCTACTTAATTACTATAATAACCAGAAAATTAGAGGTCTCACCCTTTGACATAAAAAAGTATTTTCCTGAAAAGTGGCAACACTGAGATTTTATCCGATGATGCTTCTTATCAACATCTATATCTTTTAAGACATTGACCGTTATTTTCCCAACACGCGTTTGGCATCAGGAAGTGTTTTCACAACTTTCTTTTTTTTGACGTGTGGTTTTCAAGATGAAATAAATAGCATATAATTTAATGGTAGGCCCAAGAATTTAGCTTTATCATAAAGATAAACGTTTGCCATTATGTTTTAAAAATGATTTCGGGCAAGTGGCCGCCGCGGCTGGCTCGAATAAATTCTAGCTGTGGGGCCCAATTTTTGACCACTTTTTACAGCAATTGGGGCCGAATGTCAGTAATAACGCGGTGAATGTTCTCTCCCAAGGCGTTAATCGTCTTGGGCTTATCTGCATAGACAAGCGACTTCACATAACCCCACAAAAAACAGTCTAGAAGTGTTAAATCACACGGTCTTGGAGGCCACGCCAAAGGCCCACAACTCGAGATAATGCGCTCACAAAAGTTTCCTTCAATAAATTGTTTCGCGATGCATCGCGCGAAACAAACCATTATTTTGGTAATAAATTTGCACCATTTGCAATCATTGTTCAAGAGTAAGTCTATTCATTATGAAATAGCAAACCAAACTAAGCATAAATCAGGTGACAGCTGTCAAAAACACCAACTCCGACAAAAAGTATTGCCAGATTGAAAGCCACAAGTCTACAAAAACACATTTTATAAGGTTTTACTTTTGAATGTGAATGCCTTCAAATAAATAAATAAATTAAATTAGACGTTCAATTAAATTATTAACCGAAACTGAATAATGGGCTCCGTGCAATGTGGTTCTATTAAAATGATACAAATATCATAGCTTGCCCTTCAGCACGGATAAATCTATAGTACCTAGCTTTTATTAGAGAACAACCAAGTGCTAGTGATAGCATTACTCTAATTAATACCAAAAACTTTCTCTATTGCGCATCGCAACGTGCATTTACCCTATAATATGAACCCTAATGCACACCACGTGATGAACAAATACCTGAATGCTCCATTCAAACACGATAAACGACCAACAACGATTAGATCAAGTCACGACTCAAATAAAGAAAAACTAAAAAAAAAATGTTAATAATAGAAATAAATATTTACCAACACATGTGTATATTAAGTGTCGCATTTGTTAAAATATGTACAACCAACAACAACAAAAAAGCAATTCAATAAAACAACTTTAAAATAGGAGTAGGTATGTAGGTAGGTAGAGGACTTGAAACTTAAAAATAATAAAAACTCACTTGACAACAAATGAACAAAAATAAAAAAAATAAAATAATAATTATTAACTAAAGAAAAGAAGATAATTTAAAATTAAATAAAAAAAAATAGTAATATTATTCATTTCCGCTGCTGTAGTCACGGCTTGTTACGATGTATTTGAAGTACCAGACAGCCACCTCTAGAAACGGCAGCCGCGTGATGTAAAAATAAATAATATTATCGTTGGACTGTTATTATTTTTTATTATTATTATTGGACGAATAGCTTTTGTTGTATTTTTTTTTTCGTTAAGTTGCTTATTTAATGTAACGATCTCGCGCGCATTTTTATTGTGTTATGTATTAAAATATTGTTGTGGAATATGGAAACTTGTAGGTCAATGAGCTGTACTCTCTCATAGGTGCTGGATTGCCGGTTGACATGAATCGATAGTGAAATATTATTATGATAAGTTGATAAATACGTCAAAAGTGATTTTTTTATCAAGAGATATTTAATAAGTGTTTATTCTTATCGAGGTGTTGGTTTGTTTTTTTTTTTTTTATAAATAAATCGATACTAAGATATTACCCACTAGATTTAGATTTAGACCACGTTCTTGAGGACTTAAATCAAAAAACCAAACAACAACAACTAAGTACTCAAACATAGGATATTGATCAGTTTAATAATCAAAATTCAACTAAAAAAAATTAATTTCCTTTTATTTACCTACTTTAAACCATCTAAAGTACTTTGATAGGTACTTCTCAGGAATTAAAAGAACATACTCAAAAAATGGAGAACCAAAATGTAATCAATTTCGAAATGTACAAATAATATTTTAAGTAGAATTCAATAAGTTCATATGCGGGACTCCATTTTCTAAAAACAAAAAATTTGTTTGAAAAATATTGTTTTGAAAAAAAAAGAAAAGAAAAAGAAAAGAAAAAGAAAAGAAAAAAGAAAAGAAAAAGAAAAGAAAAAAGAAAAGAAAAGAAAAAGAAAAGAAAAAGAAAAAAAAAAAAAAAGAAAAGAAAAAAGAAAAGAATAGCGAGACAAAGGCGAGATGACAGAAAATCATTCTAAATACCAAAAACCACGTCTAGATGTCACGGCGAGACTTTTTTTTTGTTTGAAAAATGTTATTTTGAAAAAAAAATTGCCAGACTAAAGCAAGACTTTGGTCGAGATGATGGGAAAACATTCTTAATACCAACCACGTGTAAATGACAAGGCGATACCAAAGCGAGACTAAAGCAAGAAAACTAAGACGCAGATCCCCATGTAAACAGGCTTGGTGAGTTAACAGCAAGTCGCACACAATGACCACCAGATTGAAAACCACGTTTGGACTTTTAACCACTTTTTAGTTTATTTTAACCTTTTAGAAAATTGTATTAAAAAAAAAACTGGCGAGACTTTCGGGATACCAAAGGCAGCGAATCAGTGATAAATTTTACTGGTTGACCGGAATAAGAAAATTAAAATAAAGGTTTCTCTCAGACCTTGACCAAAAAATGTTTTTTTTTTAGAATAATGATTATTAAGTGACTTTTATTGGAAATGATAAGAAATAAGAGTTATTGGCCTTTCGAAAGGTTGAGTTTTGTTTCTGATCTCTGGCTAAAAATATCCAAGTAATCCCAAAATAGGTCCTTTCAGGAAAAAGCTGCGAAAAATGATAAGAAATTGTAAAGCTTGAATGCCTGGAATGAGCCTCTATATTTTTTTTCTTTTTTTTTGCCTATTGAACTATGTGGTTGAGTTTTAAGAAACCCCAGAAAACAAAGTAATAAAACAGTTATCTGTAAAGTCTATTAAATTAAATTTTGAAAAGGAAAATGTATAACCATTCCGTATTTTCTTGATTTTTCAAAGGTTTTTGATAGTTGATCATCATTTTTTGCAAAAAAAACTTAAGACCTAGTGATATTGCTTCTTAACTTATACAAAATTATCGCAGAAATTGAAAACAAAAAGTGTTTATTTGTAGCAAGTTCTCTTAACAGACAACATAACACTATAGGTACTAGAAGAAGTACCCCAAGGTTCACCTATGGGTCGTCTACTGTTTTGATGATTACTCGGTTCAATAAACGAATAGGAGTGATGAAGGATTTAGTGAGCCAATTTACTTTCGCCATCCAACTCAATATCAATCCATTTTTATTTCAAACAAATTAGGGTATGCCCCTAGAAAAGTTGCAGAGATTAATTTTGGGAATATTCAGATTAAATTCGTTGAAAAAACTAAAATGTTTAAATCGCTTTTTATCAGCTTAGGACCATATCAATTATTTCATTGGAAAAACTTAAAGAAAAAACTGATCCTTGGTTACAGATTAACACCTGCATAAAAAAGTCAGTCTTTTATCGTAAGCCTGGTTCATTTTCATACTTTAAGCCTTTCGTTGCCTTTCATAGAAGGTATACTTTTGGGTTTTGGTAGTTTATATCGTATTTTAATAAAAAGCTCCTTGGTTGATCATTTCAGTATTTTTTTGGGAAAAAGGCTTAAGAATAGACTTTCGCACTAAGACCCTTAATGCTGCATATTCATACACAAAATTGATCTAACAATGACTTAGTTTTATGCCTGTACGAAAAACTATACAACATGCAAATTCTACTGAAATCATGAAATTTATTCCACCTCAGGTAGAGTTTTTGTGAACTCTTCGCTTTTATTCTTTATTAATGGAACCCAACTTTGAAACAGAGTTGGATAGAAATTATTCTAAAAATTCAATTGAGATTACACGCAATTTGATTACTGATTACTTGTAATTGTAATTGAAAATTTCAATTTCATGTTATAAAATTATTCCTTGACTTAATAACATGCAATTGGAAAAAAGTTATTGAATAAAAAAAAAGTAATTGAAAAAACTTGTAACAACTACTTTTTATGTAATCGTTACACAAAAATGTAACAGTAGATATCAAATAATATCAATTACATTTGCGTACTTAAACTTGACTCTTTTTTTTATTATCAATCACATTTTTGTGTAATGATTACACAAAAGTAATCATTACAGATTTTTTCAATTACATTTTACCAATTAACATGTAATTATTAATTGAAAAATTTTAAATTACAAGAAAATTTCCAACCACAAACTACATTTTATTGTAATTAAAAAAAAAGTCAATTACATACATATAGTTGTAATCTACAGCAGCGATTTATTACAAAATGCAGTAATTACTAGCCAACTATGCTTTGAAATAGATAATCCGAAGATATTTCTTTCTACAATGTGTGATGATTTTAGTTTTTGAAGACAATTTCCCTTCTCAAATTTCTCAAGCTCAAAGTATGGTAAGCACAAACATTTATAATTTTTAATAAGAAATTAGGTGCTTAAACCGCAGCTCCAGCATAATTGTATCTAGTTCCAATACGAAGCCTTAAAGGTCTTACTTATTGCAAAATCCACTAGTAAAATAAAGGTTTTGCAGCATTTTGAAATATGAAAATTTTAAAACCAAAATTTTCTAAACACCAACAATGATCCAAATTTGTTTTCATTCAAGATCTTGTGTATGAATGTCAAGTTAGCAAAGCAACATTCGCCGATTGAATCAAACATAATTGTATTTTAGGTTGTTTTATTCACTTTTTTATCTGGTTTCTTAATTTATTTCAATTTTATATATCTTAAAAGTAGCGTTTTATAATCCTTAATCTACTTATATCTTTTAACTAAAGCTGTCTGGGATAGCAGACGTCATTAAATCACAGCCTGAGAAAGCAGACGTCACTAAGTTACTACTTTAGAACCTGGGCTTCCACTATCTGTTGTGGAGCCTTAGTTCTTCAAAAGACAAATCTTCCAAGTGCTCTTGGTCTTGATTGATACCATTTCCTACTACCTTACTAATAAACCTTATGGTTCAAACTAGGTGTGAATTATAATTTCACAAAAATCTTACAAATATTTATTGCGGTACTTTACTTCTGTAGTAGGTAAAGAGACGTAAGCGATATAAAAGAGTACTTAGCTGTTATTTATGTCTCTTTGCTGTTATAACTTTTGTCTTGGATTGCTTCAATGCGTTAATAATACGCTAAATAAATGGTGCCCAGTAGTAGGCAGAGGTGTAATGAATCATTAACACGAAAAAGTCTATAATTTCAGAATTTTACTATAAAATTGCGGTCTTGGTTCGAGCCCCACTCTAAGCAGCATTTTTTCTATATTTTCCCCCAGCTTAACTGGACGCCATTCGTGGGATATAATGAGTTAATAATAAAAAAAACTTATTTTCCTTTTGACATTGAATAATCCTCAACATACGAGTAACTAAACCACTTATACAAAACCCATGTCTCTGCCAATATCAAGTCACATTTTTTTTTTTAGTTTTAAATTTAAATGTAAGGTCAACATATGTTTGCAATATTCTCATTATTTTTCTTTTTCTTTCCAGATATGACAAAATTCAAAAAATACTTTATGAGCCTAAACAAGATGTTTAACAAAACGCCCCCTAAATTAAATAAAAAAACTATTACAAAAAAATAAAAACGAATGATATTCCTCATCAATACTGCGCCACAAAAATATTTCCATGCACAACATCGTTTATTAATCATACAATTCCACGAACGCTATTTAATTTCAATGTTATTCCGCGAAAGATAAACGAATTTTTGCATATGGATTTTTGTTTTTATTTACGCGTGCGTAACTTTATCGCCAATCCAACGTGAATTAATCTAAGCTATATTCCTATATCAGTTGTTTTTATATATTTGTTTGTTTGTTTGTTTTTTTTTTGCAGGATGTGAAATAGCTGGCTTGAAACTTGTGTTCCACTTTTTTAAGTTATTTTCATAAATTTTCCCATAAATAAATATAATTAAATAAATGGAAATGAAAATCAGTAAAATAATAATTCAAAATGTTAAGATAGAGCAAATTATCGCAACATCCTGTCATTTCATAAACGACGAAAGCTAAAAAAAAATTCAAAATATATTTAATAATAATAATAACCTCTATTTAAATAATATGTAAATATTCTTATCAGTAAAATTTAAAAAATAATAATAAAAAAAATCTGAATGAAAAAAAGAAAGAAATTCACTGCATCCCTTGCAACCGGTAAATATTCATTAAATAAAAGTGATTTAAAAATAAATTTAACGAATATAAAATTATAATTAAAATTAAAATTACAAAAAAAATGTGTGCAGTTTTTTATATAATAAATTAAAATATTTAAATTTATAATTAAATATCTGTGTATGGTCTACTACTTTTAAGCAAAAAATTATAAATAATTTTTTATCCAAAAAAAAAAAAATAAAATAAATGAAAAGAATTGTTTAACAGAATACAACAACAACAACAAAATAATTATTATATCTATATATTATATTTTAAATATAAATAAAGTCTGTGAAAAGTTGTGGTGTATTTAAGAATAAAATTAAATAAAATAAAAAAGCAGAGCCTATAATTAAATTAAAGTAAATTAGCAAAAAAAAAGTAAATCCGATCAAATAAGAAATAAAAGGAAAAAAATAGTGTGTGTTGTGCTTGTGCTAAAAATAAAAAAAATTTAAAATATCGGCGAAAATAAAAATAAATAAAAATATGGTATCACTTGCGTATCTTAATAATATGATTACGCTGTCGGCATGAAATGGAAGCAGCCATTCGGTCTTCAGTGCAGGTCGGTGGTCCACCGCCACCCGGACAAAGAGGTGGTGGCGGAAGTGATAACGGACCATCGTCACAGCAACAAAATCAACAAGGAGGTGCTCCATCTTCATCACAGCCGCAAGGAAATATGTCATCGTATCAGCAAAGAATACCAGCAGGAGCATCACCGATTCATAGGTATGTTTTAAAATTTTTAATTCTACTACATATTTACCGGAGTAATTCAGAGAAAAAAAAAAATACTATGAAATTTTGTGTAATCTGGTAATATTTGGGATTTGAAGGCAACTTTTTCTAGGAATTTCTTTTTTAATTTTACAGTTTTTTTTTTATTAAAATTGAGTTTCCAATAAATTTCATCAAAATCAGTTGGGCCTTTAACAATAACAAAATTTCTTGGCAAAAATTCAAGGATACAGGCTTTATCATCCCTAGCTAAACTCCATAAAGTGTCCTGATAAGAAGCGCTGCGGCGAGGTAGAGGAAGACCATGACTGTCGGTGTCTCTGGTTTCCCCTAGACAATACGGCTTCCTTAAATTAAGTTCTACGTCAAATAAAATTATTAAACTAGTATCCTTTATCAAACCAACCTTAAAGAACGGAAGAAAAGTAGATGTAGTCTTGACGGGGTCCCCCAAGGTAGCCACTTAGGTCCTCTTTTCTTGCACTTTTTTTTCAACTGTTAATGATATTAAAATTACCTTAAAACTTTTTCTAGGAATTTTTCTCTTAAAGCTTACAGTTTTTTTCATAAGGTGGCGCTACAGTCCGGGGTGGACCAGGACATCAACCAACAAGCTTCTTCTAGCCGGCTCGGTTTCTTGCTAGCTGTCTCCAGTTTCGCACGCCAAGTTGGTTGAGTTCCTCTTTCACTTATGTGCGCCATCTGTTGCGCTGTCTTCTTCTACTGCGCCGTCCCACGGGTTTGAATTCAAAGACTTTGCTTTCCATTGGCTCTAAGTGACCCAGCCATTCAGTTGTTGGCTTTTCAGCTTACTGGCTTGGTCTGTGTCGCTATACAGCCCTCATTTCCTCATCTATGCATACGAAACTAAAAATCACCCGGAGAATTTTCCTCTCAATACAGCCTTAAGCTTTCTCATGTGCCGTTAATAGTGTCCATGTCTCTGCACCATACATCAAGACCGGAATGATAAGCGTCTAATACAGGGACACTTTAGTTGCTAAACTGTGCTTCTCAATCGCCTTCTTAGCCCAAAGAAACAGCGATTGGCAAGAGTAATTCCTCATTTAATCTCAGCACTAGTTTCGTTCGCTGAGTTTATAGCGGAGCCTAGGTAGAAAAAATCTCTGACCATTTCAGAATTGTAGCTGTCTATAGTGACGTTTTGACCTAGACGTCGGTATTGGGTGTCCTCTCTTGTTGACAGCATATATTTGGTCTTGCCTTCATTTACCGTTAAACCCATCTTCTTTGCTTCCTCCTCAATACTCACGAAAGCATCATTGATATCACGCTTTTTTCGTCCGATTATGTCAATATCGTCGGCGTAAGCGGGTAATTGGACGGACTTTTGACAAATTTGTTCCTTCAGTGTTGACGTGAGAGTTTTGCACAATTCTTTCAAGAACAATGTTGAAGAAGTCGCATGACAGCGCGTTGTCTAGTCTAAAACCTTTTTTGACATCAAAGGTATCGGTGAGTTCTTTGCCGACCTTGATGTAGCAGCGTGCATTCTCAATCGTCATCTTGCACAAATGGACGAGCTTAGGAGGAATGCCAAAACTAGACATTGCTCTATATAGTTCGTCTCTATAGATGCTGTCATACGCGGCCTTGAAATCAATGAAAAGGTGGTGGGTATCGATTTGAAACTCCCGGGTTTTTTCCAAAATCTGCCGTAGTGCGAATATTTTGTCGAGGGCGGACTTCCCTAGTCTAAAATTGAGTTGTTGAAAATTAAATATAAATTAACTCTCCTGATAGATAGCGCTTCAGGCGGGTTAGAGGAAGACCGTGACCGTGGCTCAGGTGGTGGCGTAAGAATGAAATTTTCGGTGTCTCTGATTTCCCCTAGATTACAAGACTCTCTTAAATGTAGTTCTACGTCAACTAAAATTGTTAAATTTGTATCCCTTACCATCTCAACTTTAAAAACCAGAAGAAAAGTCGATGTCGTCTTGAAGGGGTCCCCCAAGGTAGCCACTTAGGTCCTCTTTTATTTGTATTTTTGTTTAACTATTAATGATATTAAAATTACCCTTATTGTCAATCACTTACTTGAACTCTTAGTGAATATCAGTTAATCCTCTGCAATCGGTGGGTTAAAATCTTAAAGATGAACCACGTTTGTACAATTGAAACCTGGTTTATGAGTTTTTTGTTTATTTTGTCTGCTCAGAAATAGGCTTTCTTCCCTCTGCGATATGTGCTTAGGTTCTTTTGCACATCTTTCCTTGCTTTTAACTAACAAAAATAGTTCAAGACAAAATAAGCATTGGGGATTGAAATAAAACGTTTTACCTGTCAGCCAATTCAGTTTAAATTACAAAATCTTCTTCCAAACGGACTAACAAATTCTATTTTTTGTCATTTTAAAAATACCTGGGAATATTTACCGACGACGAATGACAACCATAATATGACTGAATTGTATCTAGCTAAAATACATACGAATTAAGTATTCACAAGTGTGTATTCTATTACAACAAAAATTATTTAAAAAAAAAAACAACAATGCAATTGTGCAAAATACATTTTCACTTGCATGTTTTTTTTTAAATTTATCATCACAATATTTCCGGCGCGCGGCGTATAGAACTGAAAGTTCAAAAATAAAATTAAACAAAAAAAAAAGAAACAACTTGATTTATGTTGCAATTTATTTTTTTTTCTCTTTTGTATTCAACTTCAACGAGACATCCGCCATATGTTAACATAGGATCTCAAACAAGCCATTTTTTAGCACAACAAAAAACACCGACTATAGTACTAGTACTGGCCTTGACTTTATACTGTGTGTTCGTATTGCAAATCCACCAACCATTTAGGTATTTTTTTTTTTTTGTGTTTTCACTTGAAGATGATAAGTGAGAAATATTTTTTTTATTTAATTGATACAAGGAGGCAGGAAGCCGAACACATGGAAAATGGAAAGAGAATTTCAAAGGAATACTGTTGGATGTTTTAAAATCATTTGTGTGTACCCTATTGCAATTTGCAAATTTTATACCACTTTCAAACTTACACCAACCAATTGTCAAATTTGTTAAATTTCTACCACAAAACTGGTCATATCAATTCAAAAAATTCATAAGTTTTTATGAAGTCATATAATGGTGCTCTGAATATGCTGGCAGTTTGTCAGAAAGGAATGAAGAAGTTGGTAATTTGTCTTGTGTTTTTTTCTTAATTTGCAAAATGATGTCGAAATAAAGAAAACTACACGATGCATGTACCTAAAACGAAAAGAAATAAATATCAGTTGCATTTGTCAACTTTATCACGAAAATGCTGCTTTACTAAAGACTATTTACTCAATTTAGTCAGAAGTGCTACAATAATGGAAACAAATACTACAAAATATCATTCGTGTCATTCCGGCTCTAGTAAAAAACATAGTGAGAGGTTTCTCTACAAAAATTTTCATTGCGTTTTTGTCTATTTTATATTAAATTAGTCGTTTGAACATCTTTTAGTTACCTTAGTTTTTATCACTATTTTATCCAAAAAATCAATTACTTTGTAATGAACACACTGCTTTCCTTCAATTACTTCAAAAAACCTATTACTTTTTTCAATTACGTGTTATAACCATTGTTTTTTTTTTTCAATTATAATT
This sequence comes from Dasysyrphus albostriatus, assembly GCA_946251815.1. Taxonomy (NCBI): domain Eukaryota; kingdom Metazoa; phylum Arthropoda; class Insecta; order Diptera; family Syrphidae; genus Dasysyrphus; species Dasysyrphus albostriatus. The sequence goes on along the minus strand of OX276336.1, from coordinate 65,063,441 downwards.
ACATAAAGGAAATTTATATTTTTTTTTTCAAATAGAATTATTATGTATAGTAAATTTAATTGCCAATTATATGTAATTGAAATGAAAGTTGAAATAAATTACAAAAGGTATTCATTATTTTCCTACTCTGCTACCACCTACAGCTAACATTGTAAATCACTTTCGAAAAGACAGTTACATATGTAGTAGGGCCCTTGCTATGTTATGTATCTAGTCAAATTATGAATTCTATGTGCTGATTACATACAAAATGTACTAATCTCATGCAAATGTACTCAACACATATAAATGTACTCAACACATAAAAATTCACTCAGTAAAAAATTCTATGAATTTCATCATTGGTTGCATAAACATGTGCCCCAAAAAGACTCTTTCTATAATATGTAATGAGTAGGTACATAGAAACTGTATTCATAACAATTATGTCGTTTTTATAACTGAATATTATGTGGATACAGCTTTTTGTACTCACTACATACGTTTTTGTTAATTGTCTCTATCTATTTTTTCAGTTGGTTGCTTTTCGTTCAGTTGATTTTCCCATATTCTTAAAGTATATACATTTTTAATCAGCCTTATTATGAGCTTAACATGAAATATATTTCGCCCGAAAAATGTTGTGCCCCCCGAATTTTTAAAGCTTTTACGAGTTTCGCCTGAATAAATGGGAAACGCAAAGGCAAAAGTCACAGTAACCTCTGTTTTTCTTTCGTTCCTCGTCAGAAAATAAGTCACAAGATAAGCTCTTAATTACGAAATGAGTTCTGAGAAAAGTAAAATGTCAAATTTTCCTCGTGGAATGTTAACCACGTGAAATTCACAAAAAGGCTGAATATATGTGAAAAAAAAAACCTTTAACGAATACTTTTAGAATCTTGACAATACAGAAAACTGATACATGAAATGAATGCCTAAGATTATGCTTAAGGTTTTAACACCAAGGTCAAGAAAAGTTTTTTTTTTTCAAGCGAGACATGTATGCTTGTATGAATTACATAATCTGCTGTGATGAATACCTTTTGTTTGGCCTTAAGTCACTGATGAGTCCAAATGGAAGCATATTTGTGTGGTCTAAAAGTTGTATACAAAGTTATTTTGAATTCATAATTCAACAAGTAAAATTTAAAATTCAATAGCACCAACGCTGATTTGTTATAAAATAAAGAATTTGTAGGTATTCTAAAAACCCTCCTATAGAAACTATCACTGCCTGTGGGCAAAAAACGTCAGGCTTATTGATTATTAATTTTAATATTGTTGGTTAGCCTACAGCTTTTTTTTTTGCTCGAAAAATCCATGTTAGATGAACTGAGTTTATTTAAAATTGGATATTAGAAAAGCCCTTATTAAGTCACTGATGAGTCAAAGTGGAAGTCTGGACGAAGCGCCAATTTGTAAAGACTAAAGTAAGGAAAATACAATGTAACCGTTGAACCAATTTGTATGGTACAATCGTCAGCTAAATCATTGTACGTAGCACACAGACTGTAAAAAAGTGTGCTCGACCCTTTCAACTAGTGTCCACAACCGGTGCAATCGTTGGTTGTGCGACCACAAACAAATACATATTTTTTTGGAGGTTAAGTATTGGGTACATATTATCTGTATCTACTACATGTTTGAGAATGCTAGGCGTGTAATGAGTTCATAATGTATATAATGAGTAAACCTTCCATTAAGAATATATAAATTGAAAAGTAACCAGTACACGTCAACTGTGCTCTATACAAAGAGCTTTCGTTGTAATTTTATGTAAACTACAGTTCAGTATGTCAAATATTTAAGAGTTTCTGAAATGAGTAAATACATTTTCGTTCAGTGAAAAAAAAATGCTTTAAACTTTCTTAAAACTAAATTCTAAGTGTTAGATCGTGTGACCAACTTAAATAACTTTAGAACTTGCTAAACAAATCCATTGACAAACTTTATTTATATTTCTATCGACCATTCCTTACAAATATACCCTATACACTTTAAACATACACAAACGAAAAATATTATACTTCAAACAAAGACTATGACAAATATGGCTTTTGCTGATTGCTGGTGCAATGCAGACCAAACAACACAAAAAAAAAACATTAAAATTAACAATCCAAACAGCAAAAGTGAAATAACAAAGCATGAGTCAATCAAACTTGAATAAGATAAAAAAAAAACAGAATCAAGCCTCTTGCTTTTCATCAGACCGTCTCTCTGAAGTCAGAGCCTCTGCGATATCTAACAAAGAAATTGATTAATTCAGAGAAATAAATTCCATTGAAAAGTTTTTTATTAAATTTTTTTTTTTCTGTATTTTATTCGTTGTATCTTTCCCCAAAATCTGATGTTAGATAATTATAAAAAAAAGATATGAATGCTGTTGAAAAAAAAAAACCAACGGCGCGCCAAAACGGTTGAAGTGAAAATGAATATCAAGGTTTGTTGTTGTTCAATCTTGTATTTTTTTTATTGTTATTATTATTTTTTTGTTTTGTTATCTAAGATGAAGAAAAGATTGATGGCTTGATGAGGGGAACTTTTTGAAGTTTAATGGTGGTATAGCAAATTAAAAAAAAATTAAATACATAAAACAAAACAAAAATATAAGCGGTCAAGGTTCCTTTTTTTATGTAGGTATATTTTCATAGTTAGTGAATGACTTGCTAATTTGTTTTTCGATGAGATTTTCTAGTAGATATATAATGGGGACATATGCATATCATTAGAACATACAAATTTAATCTACATAGCCTACTCGTTAAGGCTCTCTAGCTTAGCTTTCATACAAACGTGTTCGATCTTTTACAAACATTTTCGATATTATACAAACAAAAATTAATTTTTATTACCTTTTTCAAAAGTTCAATAAAACAATTAAAATAACACGCACGAACTTGCAAAATAATAAAAAAAATATTAAGGCCCATTACCAAGTAGCTTACATTTTTTATATATGAGAATAACCAGAAAATAAGACAATTTTCTCAATGAACTTCTTTTGATATTTTTTTCGTAAAATTTAAAAAAAAGAAAGCAGAAATGTTTTTTCTGAGATACTGCCTCTTGCGAAGAAATGACACATCCTCCAAGAGTAAACTTGTCATGAATAACTTCTTCTCATCTAGCCGTTTGCACTCGGCAAAAAATTGTAGGTCCCCTCCATTCCTTTCAACAACACGAACACAAGAATGGTTGAGAGTTGTAAGTCACTAGGCCGTGGTTCTCCACGAACTGTTGCGTCATTAAATTTAATTTAATTTAAGTTGCGAAATTAGTTGAAACAATAAAGTCAACGCAGAAACATAGCAACTTCGTGGGAGAGCAAAAATATTTGTAAAAACTCTAAATTGAAAATAGAAATGTTGAACTAAAATTTTTCAGAAGCAATAGTCAAGTCTTAAGAAGAGTGGGATTGCTCAAAACTACAATTTTTGTAATAGAAACATTCTTTTGTCTGTATAGTCAAAACATAGTAGACCAAGATATTTTAACTGAAAGAATGACTTTAAAATATTTTTTTAATTTTCGAAAGCTTAAGTGAATACGGTTATGTCTTGTTACTGTAGAACTGTTCATAATATTCTGGAGAATACTGACCTTAACGAACGATCTCCAAGGAAAGCAATTGCTGAAAATAACACAATTATCCAAAAACGGATTCACTTTGCAGATTTTCAACATCATAAAAGAAAATACTCCTCATACAGAAAAGCATTGGAAGAATGTGTCGAAACAAATATGAATGTATTCGGGATGGCAAATTGTTTGTTCGTCGCGTTGGAAGCGTTGATCCCATATTTTTTAATAAATAAAATCTTATGTGCGCACAATGGACAGAGATGTGAAAGAATGCAATCATTTAAGTATCGCAATCAATTGATTAAAAACTTATTTTGAAGTATTTTTACTTCACATCAGTACTTTAACTTCAAAATGTAATTCCCATTCAATCTTGAAGTCTTTAGTAGTGCAATCATTTAAACCAGTCAAAAGACTAAGGTAAAGTAAAAAGAATGCACTACTAAGGACAGCTTGAAGTGATTAAAATCTTTTAAAAGTCTTTCACAAAGAATGCATTCTTTAAGTCTTTTGATTGCAGTCTTACCACTGCTTTGAAGTCTTTTGACTTCAATGACTTAAAGCAGTTTTAAGTATTGCATTCTTTTTAATTTAAGTCTTTTGACTGGTTTAAATGATTGCATTACTAAAGACTACAAAATTGAAAAAGAATCAAAGGAATCGCAAAGAAAAGTTAAATGGCTGGGATTTCAAAGAAAGAAATACCAAAGTATTGCATTCTTTCAAAACTCTGATACTGGCGAATGTTATGATTCCGTAAGTCAAGAAATAATCTAACTCTCAAATGGAGTTTTGAGCAGGACAACTACCCCAGACATAAAGCAAAATCAACAAAGCTGTTATTTCAGTGAAACAAAAAAAAAAGCTTTCTCAATCACCATAAGTTCTTAATCCTATTGATATAACCTCTGGAATTTGTGTATCTTTCCATGGTTCAAATTGAGTTAGTCTGATGCAGAAAAAAACTTGACGTTTAGGTGTGGTTTACATTTAACATCGACCCTTAAAATTTAACCACCCTTTATTTGATACAAAAATTGAAAATAATTTAAAAGTCCAAAAATAATTTTTTTGAAAATTTGGTAAAAAAAAAGCTTTAAAAAGCTTCTGTGTTAAAAAGATTGTTTGAAATCAAAACTACCGTTTTGAAGAAAATCGAAAGTAAAAAATTGTTCTTCGGGGGGTACCATAAATTACCATTTTTTGAAAAATGATTTCCCGTCCAAAGGTAGCTTTTACTAACAGAAATTTTTTGATTTTTTTAAATAAAAGTCGTGGAGCCGTTTTTTAGCAAAATAAGATTTTGTTAAGTTGCAAACAAATGATTGAAAATCGATCCAGCCGTTTAGACTGTAGCTGAACAGACAGGCAGACAAAATTATTGTGAGAACCCCTTTGTTCAGTCAAAATATCACCTTTTGTTCCTTAGCTCCACTCATATGTAGGTTGTACTGATGCAAATAGTACGTCCATAGTTGGAGCGAAACGTTCACTAACTCTCGGTCTGTTAAGAAATTCAATTTTTTACTAGCAAAACTTTCCTTTAATTCAAAACTTAAATTTTTTAAATTAAAACTTATTAGGTATGTTCAAAAAAATGTGATCTAGAGTCTCCTGTTAATTTTTCTCCGTCAAAAAGCAGATTCACTATTTTTTCCTGAGTTATTTGACAGCAAAACTTAGAAATTTAGCTGAGGTTAGCCCCGTATGACATTACATTTTTTTATTATTTTTATTTCTCATTAAAACAATCAAAATGTCATCAGTGCAAACAAAGGATATGTTTTAAGAAAGTAAAAGCACTTCTCTAAATTAGTTTTTACAATTACAATGTGTCCCAAAAGTGAATATATCATAAGCTAGTGTTCTGTTGGGTCCAGTGTATACTTTTTTTTGTGACGACTGAGTGTACCTTGAAATTATTTTTTATTTCTTATTTTGAAATGTCAAGAAAAATCTACCAGAATCTGACAAATATTTTTTGAAAATCATATTTTTATAAATTTTTTGCGACATCTTTACATTAAGCAAAAACACCGCCTTACGTGAACATCGGCTAACGTGAACATAATTTTTTTTACGTTGACTATTCTATAGCGTGAACTTGGTGAGAAGGCCCTATAACGTTATCAAATTTAAATTGTATTCAACATAGAAAACGTGGATTTTTTCTGCGTTTATGCGTTATCTGTATCATATTTATAAAACGGGGAATTCCCGAAAAATGATTGCTCCTCATTCCATGTAAAAAATGTAGTAAAAAGGACCAACATTTTTGTCTCGAAAAGAAAAAGTGGATGTGATAGAAAAATTAAAAGCAGGATAAAGCATTCTTAACTAGCTTAGCAAATCAGTACAATATTGCAAAGTCAACAAATCAGCATAAGGACATAGTTACGTCTCCGCACTATACACTATTATGCACATGATATTTGGGAACTTCATTTGAAAATTTGTATAATTCTTTTTTCGTATGGAACTGAAAACTATGCTAAACTTAATCGTATGTAATTGAATATGAAGAAAATTTGAAAAGAAAATTCTTCTGTTTAAGTGGAGTAACTGAATTTATAAATCAAGTAAAAGTATGTATCGGGTTTTTCAATAAGAGCGCTACAAAAGTTTCTTTTTTTAAATAAAACAAAAACGGTTTTCGATATCAATGAAATTCTTTATTCTTGTGAAAGTACGTTCGAGGCCGTTATGTATGAAACTCGATTTCTTTTGCATGGCCACCAAGGACACAATTGCAGAAGTCCAGACCCTGAACCCAATTTTCGAAGGTTTTCAAGCATAAATCGGCCGATACTGCTGCAATTTCACGTTCGATATTCGTACGAAGTTCATCAATCGTCGCTGGCTTGTTGGCATAGACAATAGACTAGACGTAGCCCTTCAGCAAATAGTCTAACGGCGTCAAATCGCACGACCGAGGCGCCCAAGCGACTGGACCATTTCGTGAGATAACACGTTCTCCAAACTTGGTTTCGAATAAATTGATTGTGACATTCGCTGTGTGGCTTGTGGCGCCGTCCTGTTGGAACCTCCAAGTCCATATCATCCAATTGGGGCCAAAAATATTCGGTTATCATTGAACCGTAGCGATCCCCATTCACAGTAACGTGCCGGTCATGATCATCACGGAAGAAGTACGGCCCAACGACGCCGCCGGCCCATAAACCACACCAAACCGTAATTTTTTCGGGATGCAATGATGACTCATGGAGTACGTGTGGATTGTTGCCTGACCAATACCGCATATTTTGTTTATTGACGAAGCCATTCAGCCAGAAATGAGCTCATCGCTGAAGATGATTTTTCGATGAAAATCCGAATCATTTTCAAGTTTTCGCTCAGCCCAATTCACGAACATACGACGCTCCTGGTGGTCAAGCGGCTTCAGTTCTTGCGTCAATTTGATCTTGTAAGGATGTAGGCCAAGATCTTCTCGCAAAATTCGCCACAGCGACGTCACAGAGATGCCCAACGCTTGAGAACGACGTGTGAGAGACACATTTCTGCAACTGAAGCCTCAGCGGCAGCAATATTCTCAACACTACGGGCACTTCTTTGTCTCACTGGTACGGGAGCTTTTTGTACTGTGCCTGTGGATTCAAATGTTCCCACTAGACGCTCAATTGTTGATCTGCTAGGACGATTATGACGACCATAAATTGGACGTAGCGCTCTTAACGTTGACTGACTGACTCCGAATTTCGGTAGTAAATTTTAATAATTTCGACTCGTTGTTGGCTCGTTTATCTTTCCATCATGAAATGGAAAACCTTACTGAAGAGAAATGTCAAAAGAGCAGCAAGAAATATGGCGTCGATTGCTGTCCCTGTCGCTCTACTTTTGTAGCGTCCCTTTTGAAAAACCCTTTGCATATGTACATTTTTTACATCGCAGATATAAATTAGGCACATATGTACAAGAGCTAATCGCAAGATAATAAATAAATTGAATTTGAGTTAAAACAATACATTTCGAATTTATTTGGTAAAAAAATTACACCTTCCCTAATATGAACAACTTCGCAAACGTGAACACGCTCGGTTTTTAATTAGTTCACGTTACCGCAAATCTGCTGTAGTTTGTACTCAATCTACGTTCTGCTCTTATTTAATTTTCAGTTCATTAAAAATGAGAGAAATATGAAGTGTCATACGGACTTTACTGAGGTCTCTGAGATCTCATTTTCTTGAACATGCCTTTTCTAATCTACCTTATTTTTATGGTATAAAATACAAGGCAGGTATGTTCTATATGAGATTTAGGGTCGCCATATTTGTTTTCGTGTGACGTCTTAGCGAGTGTTCCACAACACATAGGTAACTCTTAAAAATAATTTTATTTTATTGTTTTACTTTGAATTTGAGCATATAACTTCAAAATAAAATTAATTTATTGTTTTACTTTGAAATCTAACAACAAATAGCTTCAAAACAAATAATTTTGTGTTTACATTTTTTCCACCTGACAAATCTGACAAACAATTGAGATCATTCTCGTAATGACGTCAAGAATTTGTATTGCCCTGAATTGTCAAACATACCTTGTTATTCTTATACCTACCATGCATTACGTTGACGTTAAAGTGTTTTGATAGATTCGCCTGTGAAAATCTTAATTATTATTCTCTGATTATGCAAAACAAATCATAAACGCCTTGTTTTTGTTTTGCTTATCTTTATATTGCAATAATAATAATAATATTTTGTACGTACCTACCTAAATAAAAAAAAAATATTACAAAAGTCAAGTCTTTCTCATAATTCTCGTTTAACCAGTGATGGTTTTTTTCCTTTAATAATAAAAAAAAACAAATACAAACTTTTACCACCCTGCAAAACTCACATTTATTATGTATAGATACATTCATTCAAAATTAAATGTCATTTACTTCTAAAAATAAAAAAAAAAAAATAATTACGATAATAGTCCAAAGAAGAGCGTTGGAAATGTTAAAAACCTTTACCGAAGAATAATTTTTTTGTTGAGCCTATGAAGGTTCTTATATTATCCGTTATAAATCTGAAATATATGTATATATATTAAGTGCATAAGATAACAGATAAAAGATTTTATGTAAATATGTATGTAAGAGGTGAAAAAACCCGGAGAGAAAAAGAAAAGAAAATGTATCCAGATACATTCTTGCATCTTAAGCCAGTACCTAGTGATAGCGTTATCTTAAAAAAAGTGCGCGAACCTATCACGCTTATTACTTTTTTTTCAATTATAAGTTATTTATTAAAATTCGATATTTTTGACTCAATTGTTAAAATGTTTGATACAAATGTAATGGAGAACGGTATATACCGTTGTAAATTTGTCTATAAATTGATAGTTGTCAATGAATATTAAGGTATTTGATTAATTTTTGTTCAATATCTATCATTTTATCAATTGATATCTGACAATCGTAATGGAAATGTCGGTGCACATTTGAAAAATTGTGAAATATATAAATAAAATAGATTTTTAGATATTTCTTTATGTTTTATTTAATTAATCGAAGCAAAAACTAACACACAATAAAGTTCTATAATTTATATTGAGTAAACTTTTTACCCAAGGACACTCATAGAAATTGTAATTTTCCCAAAAATAAAAGAACTTTCAAAAAATAAATCCAAGATAGCGGTCACACCATCCTTTGTTTTCTTTGTCGATTGGTACGTAATTGCTTTTGTTTTCTTTATCCAATGATAACTTATCATTTATCAAAATTAAAAATCAATTTTCGTTAAACTAACTGCCCAACGCACGGCACTGCTTCGCTGACTATAAAAAAAATATACCTACTCATATAGCCTTAACAATCTACGTTCTACAATTTTTTGTTTTATTATTATTTATTCTACTGAGGCGGCAAAGTATGAGTTGAATGTTCTGAACTAATTTCATACACACGTACCTAATCTATATAGAAACAGTAACAAATACTAAGCAGCCTTTACAGTTATATACACAAACGTAACAAACATGTGCACATAAATATACTAAAATGTGTGTAGGTAGCAAATCAGTTTTAATGGACAGCGCCATAGATTGGCTATGACTAGTGTTGTGCACCAACAATTTACCCCTTAGTCACGAAAACATATTAAAATAAATACGTTTGTATGAATATACCAAAAATTATATGCATACATAATGTATGTAGGTAGGTATATTTCGTAGAAAAAAAAATTTAATTATGGGAATCGACAATCTGCCGCTGTTGTCATGAATATTATATTGACGTGCGTAATCGTTAATCAATTGTCTAATCGATTGCGGAGGGGAAAAAAACGAGCAAAACGTGTATCGGCAAAAAGATTGCCAAAGGAAAAACAAAAAAAAAAACTTTTAATGTGCTTTGTTTATGGCGATAATAAATTTTGCCAAATTTAAGATTAAAATTGGTAAAATATGTATTTCCAAGGGTTCAATATGATGATATATAAAAAAAAAAATTTTTAGGTATGAACACCTGGGTCGCAAAAAATTTTTGAATTTACAAATTAGCTTTAGGTAATCCAGTTTTTATGAAAAAAAAATTAAAAATTTAGATTTTTAATCTTAAAATTTAAAAGAAAAATATTAAAATTTTGATTTTTAAAAACGGTCTTCGAACATTTCTCAGCAAAAGATAATAGACATAGTAAGAGGGAGGAAACTTGGAAATGAAGTAGTGAAGAGAGAAAAAAGGGGGATGGAGAGAGAGAGTGAAAGAGAGACCAGTCGGGGGCAGCGTTGCCGTTTGGCCCCTTTAGTGGATATATTGCTCTTTTTTTGCGTTCAGGGCCCGTAGCCCCCAACTTTTTGAAAAAAATCACCCAATTGGCTCCTTTTTAAAAATTCAATGTATTTGCCATTTAAAATTGAATTTTCAATAAAAATAGTTGAACTTCACAAAGTTTCTTACTTAATTCGACAAACGGACAGAAAAAAAAGATAATAATAACAACATCTATTTTTCAAATTTATTTAGAAAGTTAATACATATTCACATTTTTGTTGTAATTTTAGTAAAATAAGCTTTATTTGTTATTACAATAAATGTTGTTGTAATTTTGAAATAAATGTTTACTCCTGGATGTACAGTAGAATCTCGGAAAGATGAACGGTTTTATAAGATGAACAGTTCCAACGAAATATTTTCAATTTCAGTGCTCAAAAAGATGAACGGGTTGAAATTTTGTACTCGAAAAGATGAACGATTTATTCCAAACTCAATTTTTTACTTTCTCTTTGCCTTTAGCTTCTCGTATTATATTTATGTAATGTAATTCAGTTTGTTTTAACTTCTTATGTAAATTATATTTAATGTTTTTATTTATAACTATATCTTTTTCCTCAGCCAAATGGTGATGCTCAAAAAGATGAACAATTTAAAAAGTTGAACGGGCCCTGTTTTATACCTGTTCATCTTTTCGAGATTCTACTGTATATTGTTTCTATTTATCCTCTCAATTGTGGCATTTTTTTAAACGGGGCCTTTTTTTTGGGACCCCTTTTGATTTTTTTCAGCGGCAACACTGGGCGGGGGATAGCGTAAAGGAAAGAGAAGGACGGGAGAAACAATGAACAAGACCGGAAAGCAGGGATGCCAGATTGAGGGATTTTTCCAAGTTTTCGGGATTTCTCGACCCTAAAGGGAAAAAGGGAAAAATTTAGTCAGAAAATGTGATTAAGGCGGCTGTTCTGGTATTCGGTCGAATTTGAATCCGCACGGATTGAAAACGGCCATCAATCATAAAATGGCGAATCGTGGATCAATTCTTTTTTCCGAACATCTATGATTCTAGACGATCGGAAAAACGAACGGAATGATCTTTTTCATTTAGGGTTTCTTTCTGTTTTCCGTTTTTAATCCGTACAGATTCAATTCGACCGAATATCAGAACATTAGAAAGTTCAACATTAACAAGTGTCTAGCATGGGTAACTCCCGATTTTGTCTCGGGCCTCACCCTTTTAATAACCTCTTGTCTCGAGAGACAAACAAAAAAGTTGTCTTATCTGGGATTTGATCCTGCGATCTTCTGACTACCTTTACCAGTCCAAAACACTACCCACTGAGCTATTTCGTATTGAATAAAAAAAAACTATATACTTAAATTTTTCTTACTATTGTATATAAACATATTTTGGGTTGTTTGTGGTGGCATAAAAAGACACAAAAAAAAAATTTCCTAGCGAGGGCCTCACCAGTTTTTGACATGTTTCCGTTGTCAAGATTGAACCTATTAAAGCCTCTTCAGGGCCTTGACTAAACTTAACAAAAACCAGTAATTTTTTCAGTCGGGAAGTAACTCAACTAAACAGAGAACTAGTTTAATTAAAAATGTTTATAGAAGCCTTAGTACCTGAAAAAGCTTTATCATTTTGGGTCGAATGATTATTTTCTTTAGTTCTTCTAAGTTTTATTCATTCTTTTTTCCTTCCTGTTTATGGAACTATAGAAATAAATCAATATCTTGTAGGGAAGGGTTTTTGTTGATCTAAAAAAAACTTTAAAAAGACGAAATAAAATCCTTGAAATGATCAAAAAACAGGTGCTTATTTAATTAATAGATTATTAACATAACTTAACTTTCAACTATAGCAGCATTAAATTACCGAAAGTTTTTAATGTTCTCATCAAACAGCTTTCGACGACTGTCTCTTAGAAAACCTCTTGATAGAGCTAAAAAAAAGCTACGACAGCGGCATTTGACAAACCCAAGAATTTCTTTCCAAAAAAATTTATTTTGCAGAATTTGTCGGGAAAGGCAAATGTTTTAATCTCTGGTGAGCGCTCTCTTTCGCTCAAAACATCCAAAACATTGTGGAATTGGGTAAAAAATGGGATTCTTCCCAGATATAGTATTTACTTTTTTGATCAATGTTCGGAACAAAGCTTTTGTTAGTTTAAAAAATAGTACGTACACAGACACTCAAAACTATACTTTTTATTTAAATTTGTTTGCTTTATCTAAAAATTATTTATGATTAAAACACAAAAAAGCAAAAAAGAAAAAAAGGCAAATAAGACACTAAAGGGCCATTCACATGAGAGCGACCAACATACGATGAATAAACGAACAAAACGGGATTTAACACATTTAATCAAAACAACAAAATGGTGAAAACTTTATTAATGCTAATATTGAGTTAGTAAAATTTGCATTTTAATTGGTATATAAGAGAAATTTGGGAAAACAAATTGGTCGTCACGAATAAATTTAATTCGCGAAGAGAAATTTGTTTATTTAAATTCATCTTATATTAATTATTAAAATGCAATTTTTTTTTCAACTGATTTGAAACACAAATGTTACACGAATCAATTACAAAATACTCAAAGAGTTTTTTGTGCAAGTAAAATTTTCAATTGAACAATAATTTTTTCTAAAAAAATGTATTTTAACTATTTTCCTGATGCAAATTAGTTGTTCGTGCCAGGAAAATAATTAAATGCATTTTCAACAAGAAATAATTGCTCAGTTACAATTTTTTTCACAAAAAATTCTTTGAGTTATTTGTAATTGATTAGTTAAACATTTTTGAATTAAATCAAATGAATGAAAACATAGTAAATAATCCACTCGAAATTTTTTTTCTGATTCGTTTTTCTGATAGCTATAACTGGCCCCTATCTTGTCAAAAATATCAAGAAATGCAGTGTAATGTGCATTTTTCAAAGTACACCTTATACCTCTTTCTCAAAAGCTGCCCCTAAATATTCCAACTATTGATGTAAGAAGAAGAAGAAGTTATACTCGCTTTCCTTACAAAAATGCACATTTCATACAATTTTTTCATCGAACTTATAGCATTTAAGAAGCAGATAACTAATATTGATTTTATTAAATGCAAAAGTGTGCAAATAGCAGCTGTATATAATTTATTCTTCAATGAAAAAGTGCATTATTCAAACATTTTTCATTCAATCAACTTTTATGGCATTTTGCACAGCCGACAAATTAAAACGGAAGTAGAAATTTTTTTTGCGATGCTCCTTTTTTCCCTTTGCACCTTTTCCTGATTAAACAAAAATCCACGATTCCACGACCACAAGTATTTTTTGTGAACTGAATTTTGTATTTGAAAAATAATATATGCAAAATGGACTTCAAATCGATGGGTTTTATGCAGATCGAAGAAAGGCCTTTGACGGCTTTGTTTGGATTACCAATGGTTTCCAGAGTTGATTTTTGAGATAAAAGTTTTATTGTTTGCTTCGAAATTTTAACAGTTTTTCGACAGTAACTTTTAAGTTGATTTGTATTTGATTGTTTGATTTGTAGATTTAGGTTCTTTATACAAAACCAAAAAATTTGCCGACCATTTTTTTTCTTGGACATTTTGGCTTATTTTGGATAATTTTACTCGACTACTTCTCCTAAACGTAAAGTATCATAAATAATATCTCTTCATTGTCACATGAAACTATAATATTACACAATCAATAACCTGGACCTGTCTACAGTTGTAGTTTTGTTTTTTTCTTTTTTCTACAATAATCTTATTTCTGCGGCAAACGGAGACGTTAGTCTAGCAATATTATTTTCATTATATCCGCTGCTGCAATAAGAGCTTAGGTACTTTTGCGACGGCAATTTATTGCTGCAAAGATAATAAATTAAAAAAAAAAACTTTAAAATAGTTTTTCTTATCTTTCTGGGCTGTTGCTGCTGGAAAAACTTGTTCTCATTTTCGTTGTCAGGTAAGAAATTTATAATACCATAAAGGTGTTATGTACATACATTTATAGCTACATATATCTTTAAGAAAACAAAAAAAAATAACAAAAGACTGACTAGAATCTCTTCTGTTTATTGTAACTTCAACACTATTCGAACTTTGGAATCTTCTAAATGTTACATTGCTGTGCAAAAAAATATTCGTTTCCTTTCTAAAATATTCTTGTTTTGTTTTAAATCGTTTTGAGTCGAGGTTATTTCGATAAAATTAAGCAAAGTGTCCTTTGGAAAATATTTAACAAAATGCATGCTCTCGGGATTGGATGTCAATAACAAAAGTGCTTTTGTTTTAGTGGAGAGTTAACTCCGTGTGAAATCAGAGTAGGCTTATCCTGAAAATAAATTAACACTGAGTTAACTCTGAAACAGTTTTAACAGTTATGGATTAACTTTATTTTTCAGTTGTCAAAAATATGCGAGTCTATGGGTATCACACTTTTACTCCTTTCACTATCGAAATCGAGATGGCACCACAACGAAAATTATTGCACTTTCCAAAGATTTGAATAACTTTCTTTATCGAAATCGAGATGGCTCTAAAGCAAAAATTGCCCTTAGATTAGTCCCTGAGTTAACCCACCAAATTAGGTGAGTGAACTTAGAACCAGTTGTACAAACGTGGTTCAAAAAATTTTACTGGCTGATTTCAGCGGAATTACTCAGGTTTAACGATGCTTCAAGTTTCAAGTATGTTATAGGAGCCAATTTAATGAATTAACCATCTTTAAACCTCAGTAAGTTTGCTGAAGTCAGTGGGTTAAAATTGGTGAACCATGAGAATTTAAATTGACTGAAAAACAAGTTTCTGGAGACAATCCTGAGACTAGGATGATCTTGCACTAAACAAAACTGGCAGCAGAATTCAGTTATGTGTCCAAGTCTGTGATGCTGGATAAAATCCAAGCTCTTCCCCAAAAATGCAGAAAGTATTGAGTTTTAAATTTCTTACCCCATTTGTCAAAAGTCTTCCAAAGAATTTAACAAAATCAAATTAGTATTTATTTATCCTGCGACAGACTTTTGTTGCTCAATTCAAACAGTTTTACCGATGATATGAGGCAAACTTTGGATGATGATAAAAAAAAACAACAATATTAAAACGCATGAGTGAGCTAACCAAACCATTTCTCGAGATTGCAGAACTTAGACTTCAAAAGAATGTTTTGACCAGCTGTGAGGCATTTGGAACCAAATATTACCAAATTGACATTTTTCTATCCAATTCTGACCAAAAACATCTTCTAACATGGCACGATAACGAACTTCTGTGAAGTTAGCAGACCAAATTTCACCTTGGCAAATAAGACCTTCACACGAATTAGCATTTTTTTAAATATTTATTTTCTCGATTATTGCCAAATATAAGGGTGTAATTAAATGATCTGCTTTCTTCACAGTGAAGTCACATTTCGTATCGTATCTGAAAAACCAAGCATGCTAGGAAGTGTTAGTATGTCTCCAAATTTGCATTTCGAGAAAAGGCTAGGTTAAAATTTTAACGTTCATTAAAAAAAAAAAAAAATACTGACCGCTTACTTCACACGTCTATAACGAACTTCATTTGTCTTAGCATGGTGATCATTTTCTTCGACGAATAAATGACAGAATAACTAGACCTCCCCTTTCATGAAATCCACACCACATGGTCGCTTTTTGTGAATGAAATTGATTATCTTGAAATATTTACATGTATTTTTGTTGCTTTCTTAGAATGATTATTTAGCTAAAACTAATGAATTCATGATTTTCGTCAAACTTTAGTTAAACCTAATCAGAGAACTTTTGGGGGAAAAAATTTCATTCTGGACAGACATCATGACGTTGATATTGAAAAAAATTTGGAAGATACATAGCTAAATTTTGGTGCGATGCGTTCAATAGTACATATGGTTTTTTTCTGAAGTACTGTCTCTTCCGAGGAATAAACAAATCCTCCAAAAGCATACTTATCATGAAAAAGTGCTTCCGATCTATCGATTTGGAGTCGGCAAAAAAATTGTAGATCCTTTCTATTCCTGCCAACAACACGCACACAGGAATGGTTGAGAGTTGCAAGTCACTAGGCCCTGACTCTCTACGAGTTATTTATTTTTTTTTCCTACAGATCCCTTGCCAAAAATAATAGTTTGTGGTATTTCATAATTTTCTTTAGTAATTTTCAAAATTTTGTCTTTGCAGAACTTAGTTTTTCAGAACTTTGTCATTCAGAACTTAGTCGTTCAATAGTTTTGTAATACTTTTGTTTTCAGAAATTGAACGAGCTTCCCCTTAAAATGGTTGGGTTTTCAATCAAGCATGTGGTAATATATTTTGCAGAACCTTCAATTTTCTACATAAAAATGTATGCATTTTATTAAAACTAAAATTTATCAAATAATTCAAGAAAAATTTAAATTTTGCTGCCAACAGAAATAAAGATTACAATGTGACAGCTGACCAGGTCAGGGTTAAAAAAAAACTAAGCGCTATTAGGTAGAGCGAGGCTAGTTGGACCACGAGGCAAGTTGGACCACGCAAATACTTCAAAAGCCACAAGAGCTAAATGAAGACGATCACAAACGAATGAAGTATAAGTACTTAGTCACACCCACACGTGTCAAACTGGTTTAATGTGGATTTTTGATGTCAAATGTGTTTTTGCTAATATGTGTTTTTTAGATACAAAAGTTAAAAAAATATATTTTGTTTTTTTTTGTGTTAACGTTATGAAAATTGCGAATTTTTCTACAAACTACAGTCATTTTGTGAGTTCTGTTACTGATTTTTTTTATTCCATTTGTAAAATTGAAAATTTTTAAGTGGTTTTTTCAAAGTAACGAAATATACTCAGCAGGCTAGATGTGGAGTAAATTGCGCCAGGCGGACACGCTTGCACCGCTGAATTAAAACTAAATGTTTTATATTAGAAAATAATACGAATACATTTTTGACAAGAAATAAGAAAAATATTATTGTGTTTGTTGCTATCGTTGTGTAGGGAAGCATATTCTGAGACCTTACTAGCCGAGAAATTGGTGCAATCCTATTCGTCCTTAAATTGGGTCCATACAAGATTCTCTATTGCTGGCCATAGGGTCATTTAGGTTCTTAGCATGCTTGATTCCTCAGATACACTATGTGACGTGCCAGCTTCTTTAATAGCAGTTAGCAGGTCAATATGAAATTTTGTTTCAACGAAAGAACTTCAAATTTTTGAAGTAGCCTATTCTTGAAATACACAAAAGAACTGCTAATGTGGAGCCTTTCTGCAAATTCCTAGCCTTCTTGGTTCCTGAGATACACGATGCGACCTGTTAACTTCACTTTATTTGATTTATTTGGCGAACTGGAAAATTTCTGTCAAGGTCCCGTTTGGGTGAAAGTTGCCCTGCTAACTTCATAGACGTGAAATTCAGGCACATTCATGCGAAACGGCCAGCAACCCTGGCGGCCATTTAGTCGATGTGCTATTCCATACATAACCCCATTTTATATACTCTATAAATCAATACAAAATTTAAGCTTTCTAATCAAAGATTTATAGTTTCTATCAAAATTACATTTTGCCTGAATTATGGGGCACCCTTTATATTTTTTTGCAAAAAAAATTTAAAAATTTAACAAGAATTTGCTACACAGTACTGTATATATGTTTTAACAACTTACACGCCGTAGAATTTAGGTAAGAAGGTATTCTTTATAGAAAATACACAATAATTTTTTGTTGCGAAAATAATAATAATACCAAAAAACAACAACAAAAACTGGCACCTGCTCTTTACTTTGTTAACAAAAGGCAAATAATTCATTTGTCACAAAGAAACCGTGCAATTGTAGAAGAGATTTATTTTCAAAAGCGGATCTAGGTATTTATAGATAGATCTATACCTACGTATTACGGACCTTGCTATAAAAAAACAATTTCACTGTCTGTGAACATAGTTTATGCACATCATTGTTTATAAGATAACTTTGTATATAATGTATACCTACTTTTGTTTTTGTATATATATTCTGTTTACATTATAAGTGCACCCCCTATGTATATCTATTAACAAGGTAAAATTATCTGTGTTTAACAGAAAGGTCATTGTGCCGTTGTTCACTTTTAACTTGCGATGTTGATATTTTATGACAAAGGTATATGTTGTGGTTTTGTAAAAACAAAAAGTCATTCCTATTTGAAACTTTAATGATACTGTATGTTACGATAAACTTTTTTTAAAAATATTGTTCATGTAACTAATGACAAAGTGAGATATTAAATTTAGTTTCGGACTACATCCTCGAGCTACCTCGGGGCGATCACGACGTCAAAATAGTGCCTTTCTATTAATTATTATCATCGATTTTGTTATTGCGGTCGCCACCAAGATCACTTGAGAGTCGCCAGGGTCTTTAAACCTTTCTCAATCAATAAATTTAACAAGTTCAATTGAATTCATATAGTGGCAAGTTTTCTGCGTGGTTAATTTCAGTAGCCTGTTTACATTGGAAAAATTGAGTCCGGACTCGTGAATCTCATTGTGTCATAATGAACCAACAAAAAATAAAAGTCTCATGAGTCCGGTGTTTATGGTTTTTGTATTGCCTCACGACATCCCTGACCCCCCACTTCTCTTGTCCACAAAATGCCGTGACTTACTCTCCGTTATCTAACCAGCGTCATAGAGATGCAACAGATGTAGGTGTCGCCACATGTCTTTTTGACAACTTCGAATTACTATTCGCAACAACTTACATAATTTTGATGAAATTTTTAATTCATTTAATTCGAACAAGCTGCATATTCAGATCAAAGCTGAAACTGTTTTTTTTTTATTTAAGTAGTTTTCTAATTTTTGAACAAATTTTGTTGAAGTCATTTTTCTTAATATTTGAATGAAGTAACAAAAAACTCGTAAAAACTATCTTTCTGAAAAATTATGGAAAACCTACGTCCTACGCAATATTTGTCAAGGTTTTCTTTTAAGATTATTTTTTTTTTATTTTCAATCAGGTTCGTGCGACCCATTAGTGCACATAAAATATTTATTAGCTCTCATCCTCAGCTTCAGCTAAAGTACAATCGATAGATGGGAAAAGGAAAAAGGAAAGAAAGACAAGAAGTGCAATGTTGGAAACTTGATATATCTACATGCATGTATACATACCTACATAATTTATACATCCATACATACGTACATAGGTAAGGATGTACCTAAGTTTAGCAAACAAACCGATCGTTCTTCGATCTATGGGTATTTTTTTAGAAACTTCTTCGAAATGGATGGTGATTGTTCACCTGGAAGGGGATTTTCCGATTCAAAATGATTAATATGTATTTATCATTCACATACCCTCCACTCCATACACTTTGTACCTAACAGAAGGTAGGTAGGTAGGTATGTTTTGAATATAAAATACAAAGGTAGACAGGGAAAAAAATTACAGACGAAATAAAAAAAAAAAATATTTATAATAATGATAGTGTGCGGATTGTGCGTTCGGCATAACGAAAGGGAAACGGATGTGATGCGTCACAGAAAGAGTATTTTAATTTGTTTTTTTTTTTTTTATATATAAATGAAGATATATGCACATATGTACCTATATGTAATTTACGTAGTTCGTTAGGCACTTCCTTTTAGTATTTTTTTTTTATTTTTGTTCCTGTTTGATGAATTTATTTTTAGATTGAAAGGAGAAAACGAAAAAGAATATAAATTAGGTCAATATTAATAGTGCGATATAAATATTTCAAGTGAATTTATTGTTAAGCGATGTAATTTGAGTAGCCTCCTCATTTTTTTTATAGCTGCGTCACGACTTTTAAAATTCCGTATTTAGTTTGATTCGTAGATACCTACCTACCTATAAGCGGCACTGCCAGATATTTACTATCCGTCAAAAATAACTGACTTTAATTAGTGAGATTTTTCGACGTTTCAAAACAATCTAGTATTAAACGAAGCATCAGAAAGTTTTTTTGTTAATGCTAACAAGGGCCTAGCAAGGCTAACTATCGAAATTGTGTAGGGCCTCACCTTACATTTTGCTTTATGAACAAAAACGAAAAAAGTTGTCTTATTTAGGATTTGATTCTGGGATCTTCTATATGCTAACTGCTTTCCTGTTTCGCAATACAGTTTTGCAATTTGAAAATGAATAAAAACATGTCTACTTAAATTTGCATGCTATTGTTTAGTGGGTAGGGTGATGTCTCTCGTAGTCAGCCCTTTAACTTTATTTTTGTGTTAAACTGAGCTTCAGAAACTCTATTTTCAAGGCCAGCTCTCTTTATATTTATTGAAAAAAAAAACACTTTTTTTTGAAAAGAACAAGTTAAATGGACTTTAAATAACACAAAAACAAAAACATAACAGACTTCTCTTCAGTATTTTAGTTTTTAGTTGTTGGAGACCTTTACAAAAAGCACTTCCACAAACTTTTTTGTTGTAAAAACTGCCACATTCAAAAATTTTGTAAACTTGAAGCAAACTTCAATTTTTAAACAGAAAACCATCAGTCGCATTTAACCAGAATTTTGCAAACATATAGAAGAATAGTAAGGCTTTAAAGAAATATTTTTCTTTCGAAAGTTAGACAAGACTTTTACTATTTGCATATGCTGTTTTTAATAAAGACGTGGCTGACTACTAGAGAAGGCTGACCTTACAAGCCATCACCCTTTAAAGTTTTTTTTTCTATATCGTGTATTTTTGAAGGGATACCAAAATTCACCCAACAAGTTCTTAAAAGCAAGGGCCTCTCTAGTATTTGACAAGTTTTCCTCATCTAAATTTCTTTTAGGTGCCAAAAATGTTCAAAGGCCTTGGCTACATTTAGAAAATGTTATAAGTTGGCAGGAATAGAAGAAGGGCCCTCAATTATCTACCGATTCCGAGCGGCTAAGGTAAGAGGTCTTTTTTCATAACAAGTGATACCTACTCTTGGAATATTTGTCAATTCCTTGAAAGATGCAGTTACTTACTTTATCCTATGTGACATAGGCCTGGATTCGATCCTCAGACCTCAAGCTTGACAATTCAATGTACTAATTATTACAACTTGAGGTACGTAGTGAGCCCAAAAGGCTTATTTTAAAGTATACCCTTGAAATAAGCCCCTTGTTTCCAGTTATTCAGACGAATCCTTATGGCATCCGCTATTGCTTGGTCTTCAAAGTATAAATTCGGGTCTTTTTTGTTAATTCGACAAATCTCTTAACTGAAGCATAGTTGTCTATTTGTTTGATGTGAAATAAGGCATAACCAATATAGAAGATGTGCTTAGACATTTTAGACTACCTACATCCACATCTTGGTATAGCGGTTACCCATTTGCCCTTCTCGGGCATCGTACTCAGAACCAAATATCCATCGAAGAATTTTTCTTTCGAAAAAGTTGCATTTTTGCATAAAGGCTAAGACTCGGCATAGTAAAGCAGAACAGAAAGTATGAGGGTTTTTTTTCGAGTGTGTATAGTTTGTGTGAGGAGTTTTAAATCAATTTTTTCGCCAACCTTATGTAGAGAAATTCTTCTTTCAAGATGATCTCTTTATCTACTTTATTGCTGCTGCAGCAACAGAAATGCTTTGTCCTAGTCGATGGACTGATATTCTTTACTTTGTTGATAGCGTGTTCAGTACATATACTTGTCCTTGTTTATTTCAAAAACAACTATTTTCACCTGATCTACAACTGACCTATGGGTGTCCGATATTTTAATTACTTTACTTTACTTTATTTTACTTTATTTAACTTAACTTTACTAACTGGTGTTCATAGCCCATGAAGGACTGCGGTCTCAACCAACAAGCCTCTCCACGATGCTCTGTCCCCAGCTAGCCGCCTCCAGTTACGCACAGCAAGTTGGTTGGCATCGTTTTTCTCTTCACTTCTCTTTTCACCTATTGGAGGTCTTCCTCTGCTTCGTATCTACACCATCAGCGTTATTTTTGAAAGTCTATCTATCCATTGTGACGTTTTGACGGACCAGCAGTGTTAACCTGCAATTATATCGGGTTTTTCAATAAAAGCGCTACAAAAGTTTTTTTTTTTAAATAAAACAAAAACGGTTTTAGATATCAATGAAATTCGTTATTCCTGTGAAAGTACGTTCGATGCCATTATGTATGGAACTCGATTTCTTTTGCATGGCCACCACGGGCACGCTTGCAGAAGTCCAGACGCTGAACCCAATTTTCGACGGTTTTCAAGCATAAATCGGCCGATGCAGCTGCAATTTCACGTTCGATATTCGTACGAAGTTCATCAATCGTCGCTGGCTTGTTGGCATAGACCATAGACTTGACGTAGCTCCACAGGAAATAGTCTAACGGCGTCAAATCGCACGACCGAGGCGGCCAAGCGACTGGACCATTTCTTGAGATAACACGTTCTCCAAACTTGGTTTTCAATAAATTGACGATTGTGTGGCTTGTAGCGCCGTCCTGTTAAAACCACATGTCCTCCAAGTCCATATCATCCAATTGGGACCAAAAATATTCGGTTATCATTGAACGGTAGCGTGCCAGTAACAGTAACGTGCCAGTCTTGATATTGATGGCCCAACGACGCCGCCGCCCCATAAACCACACCAAACCGTAATTTTTTCGGGATGCAATGATGACTCATGGAGTACGTGTGGATTGCTGCCTGACCAATACCGCATATTTTGTTGGCACGGAAACATTTTGTACTGTGCCTGTGGATTAAAATTTTTCCACTGGACGCTCAATTGTTGATCTGCTCGGACGATTATGACGACCATAAACTGGACGTAGCGCTCTTAACGTTGAGGCCACTGACTCCGAATTTCAGTAGTAAACTTTAATAATTTCGATTCGTTGTTGGCTCGTATATCTTCCATCATGAAATGGCAAACCTTATTGAAGAGAAATGTCAAAAGAGCGGCAAGAAATATGGCGTCGTTTGCTGTCCCTGTCGCTCTACTTTTGTAGCGTCCCTTTTGAAAAACCCTTTACATACGTTTGCTTCAAAAACGTAAAAATATGTAAAATGAAAACGCGTTCTTCTTGCCCTTCACCTTTCTCAACATCAAACGGTTGATGTCTCTGTTGTGTTCTTACCGACTCTGACGAAACAGCGGAGGAGTTTAGCAGGGATGACGAGATAAGACGTGGCTTTGTATAATATTCTTCTCTGGATATGCTATCCATATACGATTTCGAAATCGATAAAGAGATACCATCTCTGATATTGATCTGGAATTGCTGTTTTTTCCTAAATCTGTGGGAATGTGAACATTTGATCTACGTTTGTTAACTTGTGTTGCCGAAAATTCCACTGATAGGGGCCAATGTGATCGTTAACAAAAGGTTTTAGGCGATCACAAAGTAGATAGCCGACAAGATGTTCTACGCGAAGTCCAGGAAACTTATTCCTCTATAGTTGAAACAGGTCAGAGCAACTCCTTTTTTTTTGTTGATGGGGCACAATATGTCAAGGTTCCGTTCATCGGGCATACTTTCATCTGACCAAATTTTGCAGATGAGTTGGTTCAAGCTCCTTTCCAAGCCATCTCCATCCGCAACAGCAGTTTTGTACGACTTAGGCAGAAAATCGCAAGTGCGTTCCTAGCCTAACGTGTTTTATTTCTAATTTCACGCAAAACAGGTCGATCAGTTTTCCCAGGATTCCGAGTTTGGACATCCACATATTGAGCTTGTGCCATGAAAGCTAAGATGGTGACAAAGTTCAGAATGTAGTGAGTCTCGAAATTTCGTTGTCTTTCCCAGACTTCGCTTGAGTGTGAAGATTGTATCTAAAGCCTATTTGCCGAACTGGAAGCCCAACTGGTACTTGCTCAAAGTGTTGCATACAAGTTAAAGACACTCACCCGATTATGTTGGAAAGGATCTTCACCTCATTTTCAAAGATTGATATACAAAAAACAGATGACTTTGCATTTTCCAATACAAAGTCATAGAAACCATAAAGTTTCCAGCCAATTTAATTTTTGCATCCAAAGAAATGAGTCTATGGATTGTTTTGTATCTAAAGCAGATCCGTTTTTAAAACTACACTCACTAAAATTTTTTTTTTTTTTTTTTTTAATTTAACTCTTTCTCTGTTGTTGCTATATAATTAAAGTTCATGGCTGGAGGGCTTTTTGCCTTAAAAAAACAACAACAACAAACACGCATGGTGGTACTATGCTGTGCAAATTGAAAAAAAAAATCTTTAAAAAAAAAAACAGAACTTGGAAAAATGAAGAAAATTCACATGAAAGGGTGCGGGCACTTTTGTTTAGTTTCCTTTTTTCATTTTTCATTTCATTTTCTGCCTAAGTTTGCTGGTTTCAATCGGGCTAAAAGGGTGAGATGTCAGGGGATGGTTGTTAGGTACATAAGTATATACCATAGGGACTGCCTGGGTAGCAGCAACAGCAATAGCAGTAGCAACAGCAGCAGCAGCAAATAAAAAACCCTCTCCGTTCTAGTTTTTATTATTTTTTTTTTTTTACAGTTCGAAGTTTTTCAAGCCTCTGTCTATATGTATAAATACAAAAATACATTATACCGGCGTAGGTGGTTTGGTTTTCTCTGCAGTCGGGTTATTTTTATGTTGAGTTTGCCTTTCCTCTTCCCGTTTGCCATATTTTTATTAAAAAAAAACAAAATACGGGAGTAGGAGGTGATAATGGTTTTTCCCAAACTATATATACAGCCGTGTGTACAAATGAAGGTTGGGTCGGGTGGGGTTGGTTGCCTTTATTTTCATTTCATTTGAATGAGAACTTTTTTTTCGCATGCTTTTAAATATTTTTGCGCTATTCATTGTGTTGTTTAAGAAATTCTATATGAAAAGGTTCCTGTTCCTTTAAATTCTTTGAATAGGTTAAAGCTTTTCCGACTAGTGTGCAATAAAAAAAAACCTGTGCCTCAAGGTGGAATACTCAGGTTTCAATAGAGGTTTAGTATTTTCTAGATGAAAAAAAAATTATAATGTGCCCAACTGCAGAAATATAAACGGGACTACTTACTATCTAAAACCTGCACAACGAGGCAATATAAATAAGGGCAGAACCAGCTAAAATAAACAATAACTACTCAAATATAAAGATAAAAATGACATTCTAAGAATAGCTTCTGGTAGCAGACGGAAATTTTTCCATTTGTGGCTGGAATTTACTGAATGACTTTTTTTATTTTTTTTTTTTTTTTTAACTTTTCGAAGGCTGTACCTTGAAGCATAGATCTGTAATATTGTCGTAGGTAGGGACCAATAATTGGGGATTGTGACTCAGGTTCATTCCCTTCGTTTTTCGATGTCGTAAGTGGGCGCACTTAAATAAGTGAAGCTAACATTTGATTTGAGATAAAGATATGACGGGTGTGCCTCCTTTCGACGAATTGGAAAGCTTCTTTTTACGATCCCCATTCACAGTAACGTGCCGGTCTTGATCATCACGGAAGAAGTACGGCCCAATGATGCCGCTGGCCCATAAACCACACCAAACCGTAATTTTTTCGGGATGCAATGATAACTCATGGAGTACGTGTGAATTGCTGCCTGACCAATATCGCATATTATGCTTATTGACTAAGCCATTCAGCCAGAAATGAGCTCATCGCTGAAGATGATTTTTCCATGAAAATCTGAAACATTTTCAAGTTGTTGCTCAGCCCAATTCACGAACATAAGACGCTTCTGGTGGTCAAGCGGCTTCAGTTCTAGCGTCAATTTAATCTTGTAAGGATGTAGGCCAAGATCTTTTCGCAAAATTCGCCACAACGACGTCACAGAGATGCCCAACGCTTGAGAACGATGTGTGAGAGACACATTTGTGCTTTCTGCAACTGAAGCCTCAGCGGCAGCAATATTCTCGACACTACGGGCACTTCTTTGTCTCACTGGCACGGGAACATTTTGTACTGTGCCTGTAAATTCAAATTTTCCCACTAGACGCTCAATTGTTGATCTGCTAGGACGATTATATGACGACCATAAATTGGACGTAGCGCTCTTAACGTTGAGGCCACTGACTCCGAATTTCAGTAGTAAATTTTAATAATATTCGACTCGTTCTTGGCTCGTATATCTTTTAATCATGAAATGGCACACCTTACTGAAGAGAAATGTTAAAAGAACGGCAAGAAATATTGCGTCGTTTGCTGTCCCTGCCGCTCTACTTTTGTAGCGTCCCTGTTGAAAACCCCTTTACATTTGAAATAGAAAACAACGAGTTATTGTGTTCAAACTTTTATTCCCACAGAACTAATTTTCCAACGTGAAAGAAATTCAGATGTTTTAGCCACTTTAAATCGCCATCTGTAAAGCACTTTCCCAATCTCTCTTCATTGAAATGCAAATTTATATCCATGTGCCTTATTCTTTTTCGCCTAAATAACCTTGTACACGTTTCCTGTTGCGACTATTTTAGTGGATTTATTTAAACACAATCGCATCACGAAAAACTAAAACATATTTCACTCTTTTAGGTTGGAAACTCACTTGCGATTTTCTGCGCACGATTAATTAGTCGCATTAAATAGAACACATTAGTTTTAATATGAACTGACACACATGATGGTGAGAAATCGTATTGTATTGTGATCACTATTTTTCACAACGATAGAAAAACGAAATGTCTTAAATTAGGAACGCACCCGCGATTTTGTGTCGCAGTTAACTAAAAACAATTATCGCAGCTTCGTAAGAGTTTTTTTTTTTTGCTTCATATGTGTTCATTCCAATTTTAAACTAATGTGTTCTATTTTTACGAATAAATAATCGTGCGACAGAAAATCGCAAGTGCGTTTCCATTTTTCTTAAAGGTTTTTTCGATCGCATGAAATTAAGTAAATCAAATGGGATTCCACACATTAAAATTGTTTTAATCGCACGACAAATAACCAAAAGGAGTCCTGGGGCGGAATTGGCTAAGGTGATATAGAGAGAGAGAGAGAGACACAGAGAGATAGCAATCGTCAAAACGACAGTCACTTTTTTTAACGATCGTTTTAGTCTTACGCTATTCCATGACATGATTGAGTCCATGGCAACAGCAAGGTTTTGATCGCAGTGACAGAAAATCCCAAGGTTCCTAAGCAAGGTTATGTTGATTAATCGTTGCGATTATTTTGACTCATGAACGACGTACATACGTGTATTCACATTTGAAGCTGTAGGTTCTGCGATTAATGAATCGTGCGACAAATCGTCGCAAGTGATTGCATGCGGCAGTCATTTTTTACGATCCTTGCTTATGGATAGGGACGGACTTGCAATTTTCAGTCGTTGCGATCAAAAATTATGTCCTTGTAGGTACTCTTTACCGCGATTTTAACAAAAGTCGCAAAATATAGAACGCATGAGATAAAACGCAACGACAGAAATTCGTAAGTGCGGTCCTAGCCTTAGTCGCGCTCCTAGCTTTAAACGCAACGACAGAAATTCGTAAGTGCGGTCCTAGCCTTAGTCGCGCTCCTAGCTTTAAACGCAACGACAGAAATTCGTAAATGCGGTCCTAGCCTTAGTCGCGCTCCTAGCTTTAAACGCAACGATTAAGGCTAGGACAGCACTTGCGATTTCAATCGTGCGACTAAAATAGATCGAATTAATTTAAATGAGAATGAACGCACATGCTTCTGAGAAATTGTGACTTTTAAAAGTCGAAAATTTGTTTCATTTTTCGAGAGATGCGACTGTCAAAAGTTAAAATGAAACAAACGCTGTTAGATGTATGTGCTTACACATGCGATTTAAAACTGTGCGACTAAAAATCGTTGTCTCAACTAAAAAAAGTAATGCACGCACTTGTGCTTTTCAATCGTGCGATTAATTAGCCGCAAGAAATGAGACACACGGTTTTAAATGTGAATTGGCACATTTAACCTTTTTTTCAGTCCAGTGCATGTGCGTGCATTCGCATTAAAAGCTGTTAGTTGTATTTAAAGCGATTAAAGAAACGCAAGACAGATAATCGCAAGTTAGTGCCATAATTTAATTTGATTTGATTCATTTTAACTTTTGACTTTGCAAGGACCGCACTTGCGATTTTCTGTCCCTGCGACTGAAAAAATTGATTGCAAGCCTATATAAATGCTTTCATTCTCATTTAATCTCATATGTTCTAGTTTTTGCGGATGAATGATCGCGCGACAGAAAATCGCAAGTGCGTTTCTAGCCGTAATACTCATGTGCGTTTGTTATCTTTTAATTTCATATGTTCGATTTCTGACAACTAAATAGTCCTCCGATTGAAATCGCAAGTTCAACCCTAGCCTTAGTCGAAAATTTAATGTTAAAAATAAGGTATTTGTTTAACAGAATAATTTTTCTGAAATTCAAGATGGTGGGCAACGCATCCTCTGCGAAAAACCTAATAGAAATGAATAACTAGTAGAAGAACTCCTTAGGCGAACAATGTTCTGCCTAATGTAATCCATTTTAATTTCAGTTCATAAATAAAAATAAATATTTAAAATACTTTTCTTTTTAAATAACAAAAATAAAACTTTGCTCTTGCATTATTATGATAGTGAATCTAAAGTCGGATTTAAAATGAACTAAATTAGTTTTCTCGAAGAAATGTTTAGTGCCAATGTTGCTAAATCGAGAATTTGATTGCGCACTAACGTATTTTATATCAAAGTAAAACAAAATAAACTTAAAGTCAATTTGTTTATAATTTATAAGAAAAAGACACATTTAGATGCACTTAGATAGAAAATTCTATATTTATTTATTTATATATTAAAATTAATGAATTTATTCTATTAATAGCTTTAAATGCATTTTATTAAAACGAAATTTCACAAAAAGTAGGTTTATCGAGTCTTACCGCATCATTAAATATTTTTTTTTTTAGATTTTGAACCAAGCACATAAAATATCTACACATACCTCTGGACATCTTAAAGCTGTATGATTTAAATGTTTTCAGTTTTCATCGCAGTCGCGTCTCTTAATGAAAATAATAAACAAAAAATATATTTTTAATTCTTTCTAACGAAACGATTGGGCCACGTAGCGTGTGTGCTTTGTTAGTTCACAACTTAATTTTCTTTTTTTTTTATAAAATTTGAAAATAGTTTTCAAGAGTTTTTGATGTTGCAAGTTTATTTTTTTTTTTGTTAATAAAAGTTTATCAATGGAATAAAACTACCTTATTGCTCTTATCTTTACTTTTTTGCTTGCTAAAATTATTATTAGGTTAATATTATTAATACTCGTATGCTGATATTGAATTTAAGTTTATTATATTTTACTTTATTGATGTTTTCAAGTACATCAGCACTTACATAAGTTGATATCAATAATTTAAATCATCGCTTATGTTCTAAACTGAAAATATTTCTCTATCTATTCACACACATACATCTACGTATATTATTTACATATACACATACCAGAGTGGTGTTTATTTATTTAAAAAAAAATCAACTTTTTCACGCACCGAAAAATCTCAAAGATCAACCAAATTCTCGCAAATTCTTTTCCAGTTGTGCTGATTCTTCTCTGAGCGTTTTGTCCCAAATACTTCTAGACTTGAAAGGGTTCTTTTTCTATAATATTTTGCTTGACTTGCAATGCACTCGGGAGATTTTCGAAGCGTATGTCGAATCCCCTGTCACTTAAATTTTGGTTTGATAGAGTCGATGATTTCCTGACCTGTCCTCGGTTGAAGTTCATCATTGGAGATACGGTTAGACCAGAAAAACCCCAGGATGTTTCGCAGACATCTATTTACGAAAATTTGCAGCTTTCTTGTGACTTGTAAAAGCTTCACCCATAAAGATGTACAGAATGAACATTGGATCGGAGCAGTCGTAGCTTGATCTTTTGGCTTTTAGAGTTGTTTCTGCATATTTTGGGCAACATTCCGAATGAAGCCTTTGCGATTTCGGCAGATTATATTAAGATCGGTCCCGCCATCAGTAAATACAATATTCCCAAGGTATTGCAAACTCTATACCATCTCTGCTGATTGTTCAGAAATATCTTCTTGGTGAAATGATTAAGTTCCAAGCCATTTTTATTTTTTAGCCCAACGATTCTAGCTTCTCCCTCCGCCCTTGTTTTCATTTGATGGAAATCCATGATCCTATGACAGAGTAAGCATACGTCATTTGTGTAGTCTAGATGTTTGAGGTGTGACTGCAGATTCCCCTGAATTCTTCCATTTGCAGTCAACAAAGATGCATGCGCAACACATCACTAATCACCAAAAGAAACAGTATTGGTGACAGTATACTACCCTGTCTAACGCCATTTTGGATTTCAAACTCCTCTGACAACCTTCCTTTATGCAGAATGTTATATTTCGATCCATCAAATATATATATAGCCTTAATAAAAGCAATCAATTTATATGGGATGCCCCTCCTGCGTCCGATAATTTCTGTATTGACAATGTCAAACGCCTTTTCGAAGTCGATTGACACCAGGTGATAGATTTTCAACTATTCGATGAGGATCCGGAAGTTGTTGATATGTTCCGCACTGAAAAATCCTACTTGTTCGACGTCGAGCTTAGCTTCGAGTTGGTCTTTTATTTTCTTCAGGATGATTTTTGCTAGTACCTTGGCTACAGCAATTTCTCTCCAATTTTCGTACTGCGTTCCTTTTTCCGCTTTTTTGGAAAGTTCTCTGTTTCCCAAGTTCTCTCAATGGGCGCGTGCAGAAGTTAACTCGCTGTTATTGGTGCTACTCGTAAAAGCTTCTAGAAGCCGTCAATTCCAACCGCTTTTTTGTTCTTAAGTGCTCTGATTGTGTTTAAGATTTCCTCTCTACCGGGGGATACAGTCCGTTGTCGGGAATTCGTTACTACCGACGGGTTCATCACATTTTGAGCTGATCCTCATCCGAAACTTCCACATAGCCGTATGACACCTGTAATTCTGTAGACGGTCTTATTGTCACACCTTTTCTCTGTTTCTATAGCCATAGTTAAGACTATCATGTCACACGAAACGGTGAGCTTCTATTATCTTTTAACGATACGCAGACTCTAGCTTCGATCCTAGCCCAAATTTCTTTGGAAAGTCAGGCACTGTTTCTTCCTTGCAGCCGACCGACCCGGGTATGAAAAAAATTTTAACAACACCGCAATGGTTTTCGATAAAGTTGGGTTCCGTGCTACTGATTGCTCTCAATCACGTTCACAGCCATTTTTATTTCTGACAGTTTCAATATTGACAATATTGACCTTTGATTTGTGTACTGAGGCTTAGCGTAATCCCGGACCATTCCCATGTCGTGGTTGCGGTCACAAACACCATTCTTTCCCCCCATCACAAGCCTGAGTCGAAGTTTTTCTTTACCATTATGATGACCAAATCCAGGCGCTCACGCTCTGTAGGGACTCTCAGTGCCAAAAAGCCGTGTTAGCTCAAATCCGAAGAAAATCAATGAAAAAAAAAAAAAACAGAAAATCTTGTCCCGGGAAATGAGTGTTTCCAAAAAATGTTTTGAATCATAAAAGAAGTTTTGGGATTCAGCGCACACAAAAAAAAACACTTGACACCTGCTCTCAGTCGCACAGAAGCAGAAGAAGAAACGCAACCAAAATCGACAGTAAATCGATACGCCAATAGGGCGGCCACAAAGAAGCTCTCTTAACTGAAGATGGAATCTTTACCGTTGAAGAACCGTTTAATAAACAGAACTATCGGGTGTATATTCAGACATCAAGAAAAGCCTCTGAACTCATTTCGAGGGTTGAAAGATAGCATTACTGACCTTCACTTTGTGAGAAAAGAGTCAAAACCAGGACAAAAGTTTATCAAACTACTGCCTCTTAACCAACAAATATTCGCCAACAAGCAGAGGGCATTCGAACATTATTCTTTTCCAACTTACAAGAAAAAAACATTGTTTCGAGCTTCTTTACACGGAATGATTGGGCAGTTAACATGTTTTGACCCCAACCCATTGCATTACAAGCTCATTTAAGAGAAGAGAAGAGAAGAGAAGAGAAGAGAAGAGAAGAGAAGAGAAGAGAAGAGAAGAGAAGAGAAGAGAAGAGAAGAGAAGAGAAGAGAAGAGAAGAGAAGAGAAGAGAAGAGAAGAGAAGAGAAGAGAAGAGAAGAGAAGAGAAGAGAAGAGAAGAGAAGAGAAGAGAAGAGAAGAGAAGAGAAGAGAAGAGAAGAGAAGAGAAGAGAAGAGAAGAGAAGAGAAGAGAGATCGATGACTGTCCAGGGCGTCCCAGGTCGTTTCTCATAGAAAATGGTGGTCATTTCGAATGATTTCTTTCTACAAAATGTAACACGGACTTTTAAATTGCTGAGTTGTCAATTGAGCATTGTTATTCAATGAAAAAATAGCCATCAAAAAATTTAAGCACTCTCTCGTTACTTAAATTTTTGAAAAAAGACTTATTAGAGTCAATAAACATTTTTGGAAAAGAAAACGTGTGTTTTAACTTATCTTGAAAGAAAAACGGTTGAAATTACGAACCAGACTGAAATCGACAAAGAAAAAACATTTGCGATTGTCAATTATCAAATTGATGATTGATAAATTTTGAACTCGATTTTTCAAAACCCTACTGATAAAAGTTTTGTTCGCAAACCGTTGCGAATCACAAAAAAATTAAAAATTACAAAAGAATCAGTTTTTTGATAAATTGAGTTCAAAAACCCAAAATTTCAAGGTTTGTCAACTATCAATTTGATAATTGACAACCGTAACAGGGATGATTATTTTATATACATACTTCTTTTGCATACATATATCATGTTTGAGATTAATAAAATATTTACAACAAGTGATTATAGTTTTTTTCTTTCAATCAAAATATCAAAATTGTTGTAAACAATTATTTAATATACACCCCTTCTTTGTATTTATTCTTTCTTATCATTCATTGATAACATTATTATGTTCCATATATTTTATTGATGCAGTAAATAAATTAATACAGCTTAACTTTTGCTTGGCAACCTATACTCTATTGGTAATAAAGGAAACGACATATGCACTTGAACATATTTATTATCTACAGACACAAAAAAAAAATAATAAGAATAGAAATATTTTGAAAATGAAAAAAAAAAAATTAAAATTAAATTAGTAACAAACTTAGAAGGTTCATAGGGGTCGAACGTGTTTTATTTTTTTTTTTCTGTTTAATTAATTTACCGACCTTCAACGAGGTTGTATTTATTTCGTAGAATCCAATTATCAAAGTATGACGAATGAATTAATTCTACGAACACAACAAAAAAAACGACATTTTAATTAGTTGATTACCTATTCATTAAAAATAGAACAGCAAAGAAAAAAAAACATTTGTTTATTTTTTTTGTCGACTTTAAAATATCGGTCACAACAAAATTTATAGCTGCGCGCCCGAATACGATGCTATTTACGCAATGTGAGACAGTCTTTAATATATATTTTCTCTATTTTCTTATAGCTTTTATTCGAATTTATTTTAAACGGTTTTGTTTAGAAACACAAAAAAAAATAACACAAATAAATAAAAAATTATTGTTTGGCATGTTTCCAAAATACCTCTACCTACTCATGTATTCGATCTAAATATAAATGAATATTTCAAAAAAAAAATTGTATTTGTTGCTGCGGCGGAAAGATATACTTTGTTTTTCTTGTGTGTTTGTCTGTGTTATGTCTTAGAAGAGGTGAGTTTTGTTTTTTTTTTTCTCTTTTTGTCAGTCATTGTATTTGAAATGCAATTTGGCAACCTTTAGCAATTTTTATAACGCCACATGAATCAGTAAAATGTTTTTTGTTTTCATTTTATTTTTGTTGGGTTCAAGAAGAAATCAAATGCAGAGTGAATTTTTTTTTTGTGAATTTCTTTGTTCACAAAATTAAAAAAAAAAAACGACTTTCATAAGTACAGGTTTGTCGCAGTTAAATCAATCACAAATGCAATTTTTTAAAATGTTAAGAACCTCACAGTTGAAGATTGTCGACTTGCAGGTATGATGTATTATTTCGAAGAAAAAAATGTGTCAATCTTGCTTCTTCAGAACGAAGAGGGGTTTCCTACAAAAGCTTGCGTATACGATTAGTTTCTAAATTTATTGGTGATACATAATATTGTTTAAAAGGAAAAGTTACTTGTAAGCAATCGAACTACCACAGCAGGGTCGTTTATTGTATAAGAAATATTTTTTTTTAGAATATCAGGTTTTGGCTTTCGTCTTTTTGTTGTGTTTTAACGAAAAAAGGTCGTGCTGATTGTGAGTTTTAAAACTCAGTCAAGTTAGAAGCCTTCTGTATGGACGATTCTTAAAAACCTGATGCTTTTTATAAGATTTAGGTGTCTATTTGGGATTACAATACCGTCAGTTCAATCCTGAACCACCGAGTGCTTACAAAGAACTTAAGCTGGCCATACACTATAGAGAGCCAAATGGCCCCGTGCCGATCCAAATTCGGTCGTCGGCCATTTAAATTTTCAGCCAATCTGAAATCCAACCGAACCAAATGGATCGGATGGCTCGGCCGTGAATGGCCAGCTTTACACTAAAATACTACAAAATTAAACCATTGACGAATGAGTTGACAAAACCGATGGTTCTAAATAACCAGACGGGAGTTGGGTATGCGAGGAAGTGGTCAAATGACATTTAATATGAATATCGAATAAACTTCTACTGCCTTTCGACCATACGTTTTATTTTTAATTAGTTTAAGAATACTCCGTGTTTTAGGACTTTATTGATATAAATATTCCTTAAATTACTATTCATTGCGAATGCAACCTCCTCATTTATTCCCAACGGATAAAACAAGAAAAGAGATGGACACAGAAGTGTGCCCTAAGAGACTTCTGTTCTGTTCTACTCTGATGTCTGTTCTTTTCTGTTCTGTTCTGGTCTGGTCTGTTCTATTCTGTTTTGCTCTAAGGAGACTGGTAATGAATGTTATCCTTTTGGTATACCTTTCTTCTAGATGCCATTATGCTGACAGCTACATTTGAAAAATGGAACAGTGTCAAAATAGGGTCTTATGGATAAAACAGAGTATTCAGAACTGTACAGAGCAGGTGCTCTGTGACAATCAAACGACGTACTCAGAAAAAAGCAACTGGTCTCGTTTCGTGTGAATACAAATAGAGGGGGACCTCTTCCTTCCATCGGACTTATTGCTCTCATACCGCAAACCTTATTTTTACATTTACTAGAACTATGTACTTTAGATGATTCATAAAAAAAGCAAAATGTACTAGATTGCTTAAATTTTTCAAAACTTCGTTCAATAATAGCACGTTCTCTAAATAAATACTGGTGTTCATAAATAGAACTTAAATACGAATTAATTTTAGTCAGTGAGTTAAATGTCAAATATTATCAATAAATCAATATTCAAGGTTATAAACCAACTCACCAAAAAAGAGATTCATTAAACGAGTAACTAAGTTTACTTCTGTCTAGTTATTGACAAAAACTAGCGATAAACAGAAACAGATGATAGTGAAACACATGCCATTTACAACCTCCTATTAGAGAGTTTGTGTGCAAAAGTTCACATTTCGTGAGAAGTTTGAGAAAGGCTTCCGGCCAGGCAGATCGCTCAGAAACCAAATATTCAATCTCAATCAAATATTGTAAAAAGACCATTGCATTTCCAGTCGAGACTTACCATCTTAACATCGGCTTCAAAGCCGCATATAATAAAATTTATCGTCAGAAGCTCTATACGGAGATGGCTGAATTTGAGATAACAGAAAAACTGATCCGGCTGGGTCGTGCGGCATTGGAAAATACACAAAGCAATTACTCCTCCGAACTATATATGTATATGTGATTTCTTGAATTTCATTCTAGAGCAAATAAGGGTGCAGGCTAGACGTTAACACTGATTGCACTATTTTGAACACATAGGTCTAACTTAAGGGTTTGCCGATTTTATCAACATCATCGGACACTCCCATCAGGTCTTTCAACGCAAATAAAGAACATATGAAACTTGTCAGTCTTCAAGTAAACGAGATCAAGACGAACTACATGCTTTCGACACAACATCGAAAGATCGGCCCGGCTAATTTCAAAGAAGTTAAGTTTATCTACCTCGCAGTAAACATTTATCCAACGAACGACATCTAACTATCAATAAGTGGAAATCCGACGAAGAATTACCCCAGGAAAAACCGAGACGTATTGGGGCAGCAAATTTATTCAATTTATTCCTCACGCACGAAAGAAGATGTGCAAGCTTTATAAAACCCTTATACTGCAAAGTCGTGCTTTATGGCGCCGAGTTCTAGCGATAAGCAGACATGGAGAGCTGATACTGGGCTTTTTCCAAAGAAAGATTCTTTCACATATTTTTGATCCTGTGTGCGAGGAAGGCGAATCGAGGAAACGATACAACCGCCAAAGTCTATGAGCTCTATCATGATGAATGTGTAGCCCAGTCAATCTTAGCGTCTGCTACATATGTTCCACTCTCGACCGCTTTGAACGAATAAATAAAAATGCTCAAAAAATTTGAATGGAGAAACTCGCTACCGTTGTTTGGAGGTCATTAATATAAACAGAAAAAAGAAGAGACCTTATGATTGAACCCTGAGGAACTCCTTTAGTGATTGGAAGTAAACCCGAATTATTATTGGCAGACTGAAATAGCTTTCTGTTTTTGTTAAGCCTAAAAGTAAAAAGACAAAAAAATACGGGAATAACAAGTCAGAAGTTTTTACCGTGTTACCATCTCAAATTTTTTTTGACAACATGGGACCACAGAAATTCATTTCCACGCACTTCAGAAATGGGGAAAAATTATACCTGTCATTAATTTAGTTCTCTTTGGAAAGTGTAAAACAAGAGGCCTTAATGAATACCTACAACACTGGACTAAACTGATAAAAAAATGGAAAATGGACTTATAATCATGAAATAATTTCTTCTAGCGCAATAAATAAAATAAATAAATTTAATGGCGCAACAGCTCATGGAGAACCAGGGCCTAGTGACTAACAACTCTCAACCATTCCTGTGTGCGTGTTGTTGGCAGGAATGGAGGGGACCTACAAGTTTTTGCCGAGTCCGAACGGCTAGATGAGAGGCACTTATTCATGACAAGTATACTCTTGGAGGATTTGTCAGTTCCTCGCAAATGCAGTACCGCGGAAAAATACATTTCTGTTTTTAGGTGGCAGTGGCTAATCATCTATTACATGCGCCCCAGTTTTTCGTTTTTAATAGTCTATTTGAGAAACGTTCTTCCTATATAGGATTTTTTAATCAAATTTTTACATGTTTGATCTATTTACATTCAAGGAGCTGATGATTCAAAAACTTTTACGGGTTTCTTGGTGACTTTTTTGCAATTAGTTTTTTACAGCAAAGCGGTCATAATCTAGCCATAAAAAAAAGCCTTCTCTTTAAAAAGAAACTCGTTTGTAGGTTTCTATTAAATCGAACTTGTTTTCATATGTTTTTTATTGAAAGTTGTTTTTTTTTTAAATTAAAATAATCATTTTTTACTATTTCATCATTTTATTCGCTTAGTCTAATTTCTATTTTTAATAGATGATGCCAGTAAATCATAAAACTATGTCGTCCCTATAATAAACAAAGATTTTAATTAGTTAAACAAAACTATTTCAAATATTGTTGATAAGTCTTAATTATTATTATTATTATTATTATTATTGCACGTTCTATATTAGTTGACATAAATGAAAGCCAATAATATCACTCATCAGCTAATTATCTCAACGTCATCCACATCCAATTTGTAATTATCGTAGTTATAATTATTTATCAATTACCTACAATCTAATAAATGCAAAATACCTGAACCGCAGTAAGATAATTTTGTACTAAAAAAAAAATTTAAAAAAAAAAACTTAATGAAACAACTCTCATCCACTTAAGAATTTCAACTACTCTCCCCCACCTTCAACCGTCCATTGTTGTACTATTTCTATTGTATAGGCACAGAGTGTATTGACACTTTTAATGTCACCAATTAAGTAAGAATTTTCTATTTTCCTATATTACTCTTTGTTCGTTTTGTTATAGTCAAAGAGTTTAAGTTGCAATTTGCGTGTAATTTTTAAGACTTTATATCCAGACTTGTGGAGGGGAAAAATTCAAGTTTTTCTGTATAGAAAACTATGATTTGCGTAGAGACTAATTATTGACATTTTGGCTTTTTTGAAATAAGTTTGCATTTACTCAGAATCAAGTCATATTTGGTACTTAAGTCGTATTATTAAAAACTTTGTCTAACTTTAAACAGCCGTACAACTGCAAAAATTTAAAGAATGAACTTGTTTCACGTTGGTTTAAGCTCTTGAAGATTGAAATATTCACAAAAATCCTTAATCTAAATTGGTTGGCGCAAAGACTGTCTTCTTTTTATTTGTCAATCTAAAATAAGTAACCATTATTTGTGTAACTATACCTTTCCCGACTATTAGCATTGAATAAGTAAATCTCATTATCTGGTTCTAAAGAACAGAAAAAAAAAATAGTCAAGCAGCACTATACATCATGAACTGCAAGCACATGAATAATCAAATGTAAAACTATATGTATATATAAATATAAAAATATATGTAGGTAAGTATATACATATGTATGTAATTATGTAACAAATACGAGCAATTGCACGACACAATGCTTTGCATACCATGTGGCTTCTACAGTTCACTCAGGCGATTGTGATAATTTACATCAAGGCCGTTGACATACAAAAAAAAAACAAAAAAATGAAACAACAACAATAATAGTGTATCGGTCGGATACACTTTTATATGTTTTGCCTATTTTATAATAGCATTAAGGGAAGCACGGTTGAAGGTGATTTTCATTGCATGAACTACGTAATGACAGCGCATTATTATTTTTTTTTTTTTCAATGAGAACTTTTCATTTCTACTTCGTGATTGAATTGTGGGATATGCATATGTATGTATATTTGTATGTATGTAATTATAATTGCATTAAATACACTAAGGTAATTACCATTGATATTGAGTTAAACAAAAAAATACCTGCAATAAGCTGAATACTCTTCTAGTGATTTGCATTTGTTCAAAAATAAGGGAAAATACTATTTTTGTTTTTCAATTCAGTATACCTATACAAGCTTCAATGTGTACGTACCTACAGGTGTAGTTATATGTAGGTACCTACTGTTTAATGATTTAAGCTAAACTAGTTTTGAAAATGGTAAAATCTTTTCTTTTTTCGGTGACGTTGCTAAGATTGCAGTTTCAATTTTCTGTAACATTTCTTAGGCCGATTAAATCTGCCAAGAAACATTGAAAATAGAATGGGTTTCTTTCTAACGACGCTTTCCGTTTATTGCTATTTAAGGCTGAAAGTACCGGTTAAAGCTTTCATTTAAAATTATAATGAAAATACAAATCAATGAGTCATTGGAATTTTTCCTGACAACTGACCTATCATGCAACAATTATTGTTGAAAATTGCTTATATGGAAAAGTTCACATGTCCATAGAAAATTCAACTTTGAGGTTTGAGTTGTTAGAGTTGATCATTGAAAGAAATATTGACAAAGAAATGAAAGCAAATCATTGGAAGAAATAATATTTCTTTGACTCTGTGGAAACAAAAGTCATACATTCGTTGAAAACATGAAAGATTCAGAGAAACGCACTTAAGAACCTCACTTCAAGTATTGTTTTTTTTTTCTTTGTTTATATATGACAAATTACTATGTTTTGTTATTTACAGTTATTAAGTTTTTAAGTTAGTAATCTGGTTAATTCTCTTGGTCTACAAATCGAATATTCTGATTGATAAAATTTTCTTTCTGGCTTCCTGTTATTAAAACTGAGGGCAGTATTCACCGAAAGCTCTTATCCTAACCTAACCTAACCAAGCAATAATAGTGAATATTTATGAGTGCTTATAAAAGTTATGACTGGTCCCGACTACTGTACCAAGTTATAAGTGCTCTCTCCGAAAACTTATTTGAAAACTTTCGAAGTAACCCTTCAAGTGAATTCACTGACCAAATTTATCGGTACTTCTTGGATCATTACAAAAATGAGTGTCGTACGCACACATACTTAATTTTTTTTTTTGTCTTCAGGGATTTTATTTTTTTTTTTACACTTTTTTTTAAGTTCAGCATGGTGAAGATCATTGTTTGTTTTAGTTCGTTTTGTTGTGAAAACTTAAAACCTACAAATCTGTCACTCCTCTTCAATTAAACGAGTCCGTTTTGGATCCGCATATGTACTAAACAACGTATGAACGACATACTTAGTGAAACCAAAATGTATTGAAAGAAAATTTTCTCAAAAATAAAACAAAATAAAACATACCTATGCAATGATATTCACCCCTTATGAAACTAAAAAAATAAATGAAAACAAAATAAAATCACTGTAGTTACAAAGAATTTTGTTGTATATGTGCTTGCAACACTAATTTTTTTAAGGATCCAAGAAGTACCGACAAAGTGGGGCCGGTTTGAAAACAGCTTGATTTGCCAGTTTGAGGGTGTCTCTGGTGAAGAGAGAGTTGTCCTCATTTTCGGTCTTCGAAGCTATGAGTGGTTGGTGAAAATTACATAAATAAAGGGTTTTTCAACAAGAACGCTACAAAAGTAGAGAGACAGGAACAGCAAACGACGCCATACTTCTTTTCGCTCTTTTGACAATTCTCTTCAGTAAGGTTTGCCATTTTATGATGGAAAGATATACAAGCCAACAACGAGTCGAAATTATTACAATTTACTACCGAAATCCGGAGGCAGTGGCCTCAACGTAAGGAGCGCTACGTCCAATTTATGGTCGTCATAATCGTCCTAGCAGATCAACAATTGAGCGTCTACTGGAAAAATTTGAATGGCACAGTACAAAATGTTCCCGTGCCAGTGAGACAAAAAAGTTCCCGTAGTGTCGAGAATACTGCCGCCGCTGAGGCTTCAGTTGCAGAAAGCCCAAATGTGTCTCTCACACGTCGTTCTCGAGCGTTGGGAATCTCTGTGACGTCGTTGTGGCGAATTTCGCGAAAAGATCTTGGCCTACATCCTTACAAGATTAAATTGACGCAAGAACTGAAGCCGCTTGACCACCAGAAGCGTCTTATGTTCGTGAATTGGGCTGAGCAACAACTTGAAAATGATTCGGATTTTCATCGAAAAATCATCTTCAGCGATGAGGCTCATTTCTGGCTGAATGGCTTCGTCAATAAACAAAATATGCGGTATTGGTCAGGCAGCAATCCACACGTACTCCATGAGTCATCATTGCATCCCGAAAAAATTACGGTTTGGTGTGGTTTATGGGCCGGCGTCATTGGGCCGTACTTCTTCCGTGATGATCAAGACGTTACTGGCGCCACAAGCCACACAGCGAAAGTCAGAATCAATTTATTGGAAACCAATTTTGGAGAACGTGTTATCTCACGAAATGGTCCAGTCGCTTGACCGCCTCGGTCGTGCGATTTGACGCCGTTAGACTATTTCCTGTGGGGCTACGTCAAGTCTATGGTCTCTGCCAACAAGCCAGCGACGATTGATGAACTTCGTACGAATATCGAACGTGAAATTGCAGCAGTATCGGCCGATTTATGCTTGAAAACCGTCGAAAATTGGGTTCAGCGTCTGGACTTCTGCAAGCGTGCCCATGGTGGCCATGTAAAAGAAATCGAGTTCCATACATAATGGCATCGAACGTACTTTCATAGGAATAAAGAATTTCATTGAAATCCAAAACCTTTTATGTTTTATTTAA
This sequence comes from Dasysyrphus albostriatus, assembly GCA_946251815.1. Lineage (NCBI taxonomy): Eukaryota > Metazoa > Arthropoda > Insecta > Diptera > Syrphidae > Dasysyrphus > Dasysyrphus albostriatus. The sequence goes on along the minus strand of OX276336.1, from coordinate 65,021,514 downwards.
AAAAAACTTTTGTAGCGCTCTTATTGAACAACCCGATATTATGTGTGCTATGAACCTCTTAAACTTAAGGGCAATATATGAATGCTTGATGAACACTTTCTTTAGTCTGGCATGGGTCGGCAGATACTAAAGCCTTGTACGCTGCTGATGGGAATCGAAAAATCCTATACAAAAATGACACAACGAAATCATAAACGTAATGTTTATTTCTGCAGTACGCTGTTCAAAAAGAAGGCTCAAACCGCTCTAGTGGCGCTCAATCAGCAGATACTAAGCCCCTGGTAGCACTATAAACAGTAATAGTGGCACTTAATCCGGAGGTATTTGTGCTACGCCTTTTGGTTGCACTCGATTTTCAGGTTACCAGTGCTTCTTATCAGCAGATACTAAGCTCGTGGTTGCACTCGACACAGCAGAATTTCACTCTGGTAGATCAGCAGATATTAGATCCCTAGTGGCACTTGAAACAGATACCTTTGCTTTAAAGACCAGCATTTAGAAGGTGCTAAAGCCTCTGGTGCGCTAAGGACGTTTTTCTTAACACTAATACGACTTTCTACTGGTGGAAGTATGCTTAATAAGAAATAGCTGGACAATATCTCTTTTTTAAATTTGTCTTAATTTATCTTCGGTTTGTGAAGATTTTAGTCAACTTGCAGGATTACCATCGTTAAAAGTGGTAAAGTTCCAGTGCCCTTCTGCTTCAGCTGCTCAACTTCCTTTAAGAATGAAAGATCGCTGAGTGGATTTGACAAGAATTTTTCGGCTTTCTCTTTACCCTGAATCGTAGTCACTACCCGTTGTCTGCTGATTATTTCTGGCATTTGTTATGTTTTGCCGCTGGTTCAGTTAATTTCATTTGATGAATTGTAGTATTTTTTCGGAATTTGTTTTTGATGAAATATTGAAAAGCCTCCTAAAATGTACATTCAATTTTACTCTTAACCCTTTAGCTAGTTGTGCGATAGTACGAGCAGAAAGTACCAAAAAGCTCCGAAACTAAATATTTGAAATACACACTCACCTTAAACATCAGAATACATTCCACAAATGAGCTACAATAAAACTATGTCAACAAAACGTCAAATAATTAAAGACATCCGTACACAAATCGACTATACATCAAGTCATATGACGAATAAAATACTTTTTAAAGTTCTTTGATACAATTTGGTTGCGTTTTATTTTTGCTTAAAAGATTTATCTTTTTTTTTTTGCTATTTTTTTACAATAAAAATTCTAGAAGTATTCATTTTGGTCCTTCGAACTGGAAGAAGACAAAAAACAGATATTATAGAATTTTTTTTTTGTAGTTAAAGTATTTTGTGACCCTTTTTTCCGAATTCGTTTCACACTGCTATAAACAGCACTAAAGGAGCGTTTTACACTGCTATAAGCAGCTCTAAAGGAGCATTGATGTGAAATTTAAAAAAGTTGTTTCCGAGACTGATTTTGTATGTAGATGTGTAGCTTTTCATGCTACCTTAATAAAACAAGTTGATTTAAATAAAAGATTTAAATAAAAAATAACCGTTGGTTACTTCATAAGCCTCATTTTCATACACATTTTTCCATCGGATTTTTTCTCAATCTGGACAATAGTTCAATTTTTTGCTCCGATATGGTTTTTATGATTTATGGTTTGAAGTTAATTTTATCAAAACAAGAGGTGTTTTAAAATTCCGTTAGAAAATAAAAACTATCAAAACAGAACAAACTTCATTTATTATTGGTTGGAATGAAGGTATTTTGCCTGTCCCGCACGTAACGCTAAGAGACATTTTCTTGACTTACTCCCATTTTTAAAAAAGATTCAAAAATATAAGATATACATATTGGTTAACAGAGCTTATCTACTGTAGTTAAAAACTGAAGGAAATTAAAATTTACATTCATTAGATTTTGTGAAATTCAACTTCAAAAGTTGTCCCACACGTAACGCTTGAAAAACACTTTAAATAAAAAAAAAAGACGGAGCATTTGTTAGGATTAAACATAGAATATATTTATGGAAAACATTGCACACTTCTTTAAGTCTTTCTATATTCAGAATGTCAAAAGGGTCACATTTTTTTTATTCAAATACCTTTTCACGTGAAAACAAATAGGTCAATTGAGGAAAAATCACTTAAATTTCTGAAAAAAACCCGTTTTATTAATATTTTAATGTAGATATTTAAAACTACACATTTTTTTTTGTATTTTACTCAAAAAATTTGAATTATAGGAAAAAATAATCCTCAATTAACAGCATTTAGAGCTACCTGAAAACAAAGCAAAAAATGTCAATACAGCTTAGGTGAATTCAAGTTTTTATGAAACAGGAGGGGCTCCTACTATATTTAAGTTTTAATTAAATATTATACTTAATATGAATATTAACAAATTTGCGGCACTAAACAAAAGGTCTTAAAATATTAATTTCGTACGTGTCCCGCACGTTACAAACTTGTCCCGCACGTAACGGGGTACTAAATTCATTTTAATTTATTATTTATCACGTGCTTTCTTAATTTTTTAATTTGGATATAATTTAGAGAGACTTGAAAATATATCAAAAAATATTATTCTACAGCGTAAAAATTAGTTTGATGTATCTTTTTAAGAAAAAAATATTTAAGATCGTTTAAACAGTTTTAAACCCAGCTAACCGTTTGCCGAATGTCACACACGTAACAATAGGATGCTCCTAGAGCACTGTTAATATTATTATTTTTCTAGGGAAATTCGGTTAAATTCAGACACCTTAGAAGAGATAGTAATACCATTGGCCTAGAAGGCTCATGCATTCGTCGGGAAAATATTTCGACAAAAAAAAATTCATTGTTTTCTTTCACTATTTTTATTGATAGAAAAAATATAAAAAAAATATATTTATAATGGTTTCAAAATCAGCATTCAAGAAAACAAAAAAATTTAATTCAATACAGTATTAGTTTTGAAATTAAATTTGTATTTTAAAAATAATTTAAGGGGAAAGACCTTAACTTTTTATACGCGCATAGAAGATTGTTTTTTAACATTTTTTTAGCAACCTCTGTTGAAGTTCATGTGTGAAGATAAAATAATTTGTTTCTTTAATTATTTTGCACTTGAATTTAGCATTTTTAGTGCTAAAACTACATACCTACTCATTTTTTTCGGAGTCAACCCACCTGGACTTAGCCTTTTCATCCCTGGACCCTTCACATGTACCAAATATATTCTTTGTTTTGCTCTCTGATCAACTTTTGCTGAATTTTATAAAATTTAAACATTTATTTTATTTTTATTATAGAAATATTCATACGAAGAAAGATCCTTGGTCTAACATTGTTAAACAATTATTAATAATGCAAGTTACTCTAAGATTATTTTTTAATTATCTAAATAATTTGTGTTCGCCGTTAAGATGAAAAATATTCTATTTCACTTCGGGGGAAAAAAAAATCAAAAAACCCCTTTCAAATGCAAAAATTAAATATTGTTTATTTAAAATTCCTTTCGAATGAACAATATTTTCCATTGAAGAAATTATAATAATAAGTAGACATGAGAAAGAAAATAAAACCTTACCAATGACTCTTATTAAGTAATTACTACATTTCACACAATGATGTAAAATATCTCGGTGTAATTATACTTTTCACAGATTAAAGCGCCTCGTTTTTTTTGTTGTTGTTTGTTGTTGTTGTTGCTATAACTAACTAATTAAATAGATAATTTGTATGCTGATTCATTTGTATTTAAATTAATTTATGTACATACCGACATATGTACATACCTACCTAGCTATTATTACTAAAACAAAGAAAATATTTGCTGTTTTTTAAATCATAAACCAAAGATAAACTTTTGTGATAAGTGTTAAGACAAATGTGTGAAGTCCATATTTCCTTATTTGCTTTAATATTTTAGCAAATTTTAATTCAAGGTTATATTCATATTTTTTGTAAGCAAACATTACATTTAATTGTTTGGATCACTTGTTTAAATAATTATCTTCAATAATTAACTATGACATTTTTAAAATACAAAAATGTGAAATGTTACACGAATGGATTGTAAATTGTGAAATTTTATAAAAGAATAGTTGGATGTGGTTCAATATTTCCTTCCAAACAATGAGTCACCCGAATTACTGCTTTTAGCTTATTAGCGTAGACCTCATTTAAAAAAAAAAATCCATAAAAAGAAATCTACGAGTAACAGAGCTAAATTCCATGATGATAATGCTATCTTCGAATTTTGTTCACAATAAGTTGACTGTTGGATAATAATTTATAATTAGTGTGGGCGTAGGCCGGACCGCAATTTTGCAATTTCTGGAATTAAAAGTCGGTCAATATCTCTGGCGATTGCATTCACTGTGAAGGTCCCCCACACATCGTCATCACATTAATTCAGTCATTTTTATTCTGCATGCTTTGTTAGTGTTTTGAATAAATTGATTTTTTTTCGTTTTTTATGGGTGGAAAATATCAAAATTTAGTTTGTTTACGAATATGAAAACTTTTTCATTCGAATTATGGAGATAATGTCTTTTCGTTCCAACTTCCAATGGATGATATGGCGATGTTTATAGTGTTGCTGTTGAATAATTTAAATTCATTTGAGGTACGCACGTTAATTCAACTGTTAAAATCATCCATAAAATTATTAGTTCACTGACTCTCGAACCGTCTTTGAAGCTTTCCATCCTAATACGATCCCAAGTACTATTTTTCCAATTACCTAGATCGAGCGAGGCGCTCTGGCATTTGCGATTTCTTATCCCTTATCTCAGAGAGTTTGTGGTGGCAATTCCCAAGAAAAGTGCTAGAAAATGGTCATGAACTACATATCACTATCCGCCCTCAATGACCTGAGTAAAGTAATATTTTGAAAGACTTGATATACTGAGGAAGCTTAGGAAGTTCTGCAGTGAAAACAACTTCATCACAGACATGTAGTTCGTTTCCGGAAAAGCCATTCCACTCTGCATCCAAACCTTAAAAGCTTCATCACGACATAACCATGGCCCTAAAATGGTGTCACCGTTGGTTGTCGGAGAAGGTATACGAATTGAATTGTCAACACTTAAAAAATTATATTTCCCGTTCTTTTTTATCTCGAAAATTTTTCGTTCAACTGGAAAAGTGCAAGTCGACACTGATAACCATTAGATCTGAAGTTCCCCAAGGTTCGAAACTTGAACCATTACTCTACAACATCATGATGTCTGACCAAACAAATTCAAGCGGATGCTTGAATACTCGCTTAAATATCACTCATCTTTATTTCTATTTGATAACATTCCAAGAAGTCCAGACCCACATCTGTAAATTTATCGAGTCTTACAGCAAATTAAATATCCGCATCATTTCTAACTCAACTAAATAAGAACTCTCTGTTTTTTGAAGATCAGGCTGGAAACTGCTAAAGCATAACCCTAGATCCTTCAGACGGAACCGGATTACAAGCCAAACAAAACGCCAATTTGAGCAAGTTCTCCAACTGTACTTACGTCCCTGCTTTCCAAGGTCATGGAAACGCTGAATAATTATTAGCTCAAGAAATATCTTGAAGAACGGAAGCTTCTTAATGACCGGTAGTATGGCTTTTGTAGCAAAAGGTCAATTGATGATCTGATGGCATATCTCACCAAACAGTAGAAGATATCTTTTCATCGTTTTGGAGAAAGTAAGATTATTGCACTTGATATTTCAAAAGTGTTTGATAGAGTTTGTCATCAAGCTCTCTCGTATCGAAAATGCGTGCAATTGGTATCGATGGTATCGATGAATTTCTTCTTCATTGGATCTTCTTTCAAACCGATCAGAACAAGTTGTATTGGACGGTTTCAAGTCTAATATTCATAAAATAAATGCTGGTGTGCCCCAGGGCTCCGTTTTGTCTCCTACCATATTTCTTATTTTTATTAATGATCTCTTTTCTAAAACTTCTAATCCATTGAATTGTTTTGACGATGATAGCACCCTCAGCTTTTCTAATTCGTTTTTAGATTCACATCCCTGCACTTCGGATGTGGAACTTGAACGGCAGCGTATGATAAGCTCATTAAATTCTGATCTTGACAGCATTGTCCAGAGGAGAACTAAAAACCTTGCAGAATTTAATGCTTCAAAAACCGAATGCTGTCTGTTGTCATTAAAGCAAAACCCAACCCCTATGCCGCTATCCATGAGCGGTACTAGCATCGAGGAAACTGAAGAGCTTTCAATTCTGGGTATGTGCATCACAGATCACCTTCTGTGGAATGATCACATATTCAACGTCGCTAAAAACGTTGCAAAGTGTTTAGGTTTTCTTCGAAGATGTAACAAATTTGTTTCCCCTTCTGATCTGGCTGTAATCTAAATACAAAGCCTTCATTCGCCCAAAGCTTTAATACAGTTCTCAAATTTGGGCTGGTGCTCCCATAACCTATTTAAGTCTCTTGGATCGTATCCAAAAAAGAGCTTTAAAAATGATAGGTGATAGTACTTTAACGAAAACATTCGAATCTCTTGAACATCCTCGTAATGTTTCATGTCCCGCTTATTTTATCGCTATTTTTATAAACAGTGTTCTAGCGGAATAGCCAGTTGCATTCCTCCCCTTGAATGATTCCACCGTAATACTCGCACTGCTAGGAATGCTCATCCGTTTACCCTTGAGCTCAACTTCGGATGTACTGTTAAGTACAGAGGTTCTTTTTTTATCCGAACCACACGAATGTGGAATGCTTAACCTGGCTCTCCCTCCCATTTTGATATTAAGAATTTCAAAACCAATGTACATCGGTATCTCCTTTCAAATCCTTCCGTTTTTTCCTAACATCGCACTGTGTTCAATCATCTTAAGGGTAGTGACAACCGCTTTATTGCGCGCATAATAAAAAAAAGTTGTTTTGACTACCCAAACTAATTATAGTCCATCGCCTCTACCTGCTGGCATAAAAAGGGAACTATTAAGTCACCTATTACACGATGATTCTTTGCGCCTGACTCTTTTCAAAATTCAAAGTGTGCGAATGTGAAATTAGATGTTTTTTCTCCCTCGCACTCATGAAAATTCGAAAAGAGTCTGGCGCAAAGAATCATCGTGTAATAGCGGGGTCTTAGACAAAAGTTTTATTTTTACAATCAATTTCCAGTTTAGTTCATCATCTCTAAAGCAGCTGTGAACTATATACTCTGAGGCCGGGCTAGTCCTCCTGAACTAGAGGTTAATGTTATCTACAGAGAAGATGGTTAGAAATGTCATTAAATGTCAACTAATCAATTGATGAGAATAATGACAAACCAACAATGATACCCCGAACTGAATCTAAAATCTATAGAAATCCTGGAAACCCACCTAAATAAATGATAACTCCATAAAATAATTTGAACTTTAACGTCCACTTTACATCGACCTAGAACCTAAACGGGTTGACTGATTTTCTTGAAATTTTATACATATAATAAAATATTTTTTTAGATAAGTTCTTTGAAAAATTATATTTTAAATTATATGAAAATAGGTTCACCCGTTTAGAATCTATGGATGTTAGGGTGCAAACAATATCATGGGACTTTGTTTCTAGATTCTACCAAACACCACAGAAATATAATGCCACTAGTGGACTATTGGGACTGAATAGCCCGTGAAGATGACAAAGTAAAACCGACTTTTTACATTAAGTTTATTTTCTAAGCTAATTCTAAATAGAAATGTGCAATACAAAAAAATTACCGAATGAAAATTTTGTATACGTTTGCCAATACTTCCCGCAGCAAGACTAATGAATTTGTTTAGAAGAATGGGGATAAAAATTAATCTCTTACACCTTTCAGAAATAAATTAAAACAAATATAAGAATAGATCTTATTTGTATTATTATTTTTTCAAACAAAGTAATTATACTCGTACTTAAAACAATAAGATGGATATTGTATATTGACTTTTTGTCTACATTATTAATTCAAAACATCTGATTAATCAATTTTTTTTTTCTTTTACTTTCAGGTAAGACATTTACTCCGTTTTTTTTTAATTCTACATCAAGGCAATTTGATTGTAAGTCTTTATACATATGTACTAATAAAACAGAATTTTCAATCGTCAGCTAAACAGTAATTTACGTGCCAGACAAATAAAGTTACTTGACTCTTCAAAAATCAGATAACAAAAAATAAAATTAAATTCTCCCATCGAAAAAAAAAAATAAAACCAACAATCTATAGAATATTGTAATTTGAACTTTACTTTTATTATAATGTTGTTATATTCGTTTTTGTTTGTTTTCGATATTGAAATTTTTGAATATTAAACATTTGAAAGAATTGTTTTTTTTTTTGTTACTTTACGTTTATTTTGAAACGCTTTTTGTTGACTTTGAAGATATTTCTGCCTTTTTATTTTTCTTATTTTTATTAAATGGATATATACAAACATACATTTTGGTCCTTCCTGAAAATTATCTACGTAACGACTGCTTAACTGACTATTGAAAATTTGGCCCTAAAAAAAATATAAAGAAGAAAAAGAAAAACACAAACAATGATGATTTATCATTTTTGTTTTTGTGGACTTTATTGAAATTAAATCCATATTTAAAGTTAAAGAAAAATATACAAATATTTACTGTTATTTCGCTGTGATTCATAATAATTATAATAAAAAAAAGAAACACTTCAAGTAAGAGTCATCCAGCTTATCCATGAGCAATTCAAAACAATTTAATCAAAAACAAAATATCTACGTAATGAAGATTTATTTAATTTCTTAAATACAAAAAAAAAATCAATTTAAAAGTTCAAATAACCTGAACTTCATAGTCATCAGTCGATTCACTTTAACAGAAAAATTTTCTTTCAAATTTTCTTCATATCATTTGAAAAAATAAAAAGTTTGTTTAACCACACTTGCTTGCCAGAAATATTCGACAAGCATTTTTTATGAGATTTTTCCATATTGATTTCTTTCTGAAGATCTAAATTTGTTTTACTCCTCCCTGATGTACTTATATCAAAAGAATTTTCGAATGTGTGTGTTAAAATGTGAGTTTTCGTCACCAAAAAAAGATTTAAATAGTAATCTGGGGCCGAATCCTCCGTGAAATAGTGCCGTAGCTGAACGTATGTTCGTAAACGTAAAACAAACGGCATTATGTCCTACGTGAATAAGTACGTTACCGTGTACGTTTAAACGATTTGACATCTGTCAAGCCTGGGAGTCAACGGCAGTGTATCTTTGTTGTATTTCTTTTGGAAAAATGCAAGTAAAAAGTTTTATTGTGAATAATAAAGAATAAGTATGTTAAAACATTAACTAATAAATTTACATAAAATAATAATTATTTTAGAACAATTCTCAACAAAATAGATCAAACCAAAATGTATTTTGGTTAAAATCTTATGCTGAACAAATTTCCACTCCTATTTAAGTATGGGACAAGGCAAAAAATGTATATTTATAATGAAAAATTATTAAACCTAGCCCCAGTCATTTAAAATATTCTTTTAATCTTTATCAATCTTCCGTTGTAAAAAATATATCGCATGGAGAGATTTTGTCGTTAACACTGATCTCTCAATTAAAAGTCGCTAGAAGTGACAGAAGTTATTAACTGCAGTACTGGAGGCACTGCTGTTTCTAACTAAGCTTTCTTTAAAACTTATTTTAAAAAAAAAATATATTGCCAACACTTCCTTGTCCAAAAGAATTTTTTTTATTAAAAGAGTGTAGACTTCTACAAATAATCTGCTACAATAATCAATTTCGCATATCGAACAACGTACGGCAAAACGAAAAGCAGAACCAATTTTTTTTTTCATTTATGATTTCGTTGCCATTTTTGTAGGGCATTTTTCGTTTCGCACCAGCAGCCAACTAGGCTTTTGTGTAAGGATCAGTAGTATAAATCACAAATTTCGTGAGTTAACTTACAGAACCTTGCTATATTATTAGGCCCAAGCGAAAAAATTAATTTTTCTTAACGAACAAAAAACTGTTAATTGAAGCAGCATTATTTGAAAGTTGCTAGCTTGCCTGGTTCCTGGGATATGGATACGCGCTTAACCTGCGTTGGATATTAGCCACGTTCCGCCGGCTATCGGATAGGTTATCCAAGGTAACTGAGTAGCCAATACTTTTGTGAACGACCAAAACCAGATAGGTTAGCTGAGAAAAGCTGACAAAGAAATTTGCTTTAATTTTTTTTTATTTGCAAAAATGTTTTAACTTTTTCAACAAAGTTTTATTCTATTTATATAAACGTATTGCGTAGAGTACAAGGTGATGCAAATAACCATGTTCTAGTTGCATCGAACTTATTAATTTTCCCTTCAAAAACCCGACACTGCAAAACTCAACATGAACAACTCAAATTTTTTTTCATTTTTGAAATTTATTCTCGGATTGTTGAGTATCCTCGAATTTTTGGGATAGCTTCAGATTTGTTTGGCGGTCACAGATGATTTGTCATCAGTTGCTTTTTAACAAAAACACAAAGCTATCCGGATAGATAACTGAATGAACATCGGAACGCGGCCATTGTCATCAGGCAAATAAGGCGATTGGAAGACAAGTATCTTAAACATAATCTAACATTTTAATAAAGGGTGATTTTTTAGCTGGTTTGGTTTTGGCAACACTGGTTTTGACAGCTGACGTGTGTTTAGTACCTTGTGTCACTGTCAAACAGCTTCAGTTTGGTTTGCAATTTAACCATGGATCGTCTTACAAATGAACAACGCTTGCAAATTATTGAATTTTACTATCAAAATTCGTGCTCGGTTCGAAATGTTCATCGCGCGCTGCTTCCATTTTATGGTCGGCATTCTCGACCTTCTGAGCAGTCTATCCGGAAGATTGTGACCAAATTTCACACCAAATTTACTTTGTTGGACATTAAACCACCAACACGTTTACGTACTGTGCGTAGTGAAGAAAATATTGCGGCCGTATCAGCTAGTGGGACAGAAGACCGCGAAATGTCGATTCGGCGCCGTTCCCAGCAGTTTGGGCGTAAAGCCTTTTAAGATACAGCTGGTGCAAGAACTAAAGCCAGCCGACCTACCACAACGCCGAATTTTTGGTGAATGGGCTCTTGGAAAGCTGGCCGAGGATCCGCTTTTTTATCGAAAAATTGTGTTCAGCGATGAGGCTCATTTTTGGTACGTAAATAAGCATAATTTCCGCATTTGGAGTGAAGATCAGCCAGAAGCATTGCAACAGCTACCAATGCATCCCGAAAAAGCCACTGTTTGGTGCGGTTTATGGGCCGGCGGCATTATTGGGCCATATTTCTTCAAAGATGATGCGAATCGCAGCGTTACTGTCAATGGTGAACGCTACCGAGCGATGATAACAAACTTTTTTTTGCCCGAAATGGAAGTTCTTGACTTGCATGATATGTGGTTTCAACAAGACGGTGCCACATGCCACACAGCACGCGAAACAATGGCGCAATTGCGAGGCGAGTTTGGTGAACAGTTAATTTCACGTTTCGGGCCGGTCAATTGGCCGCCTAGATCGTGCGATTTGACACCATTAGATTATTTTTTGTGGGGGTATGTCAAGGCTAATGTCTATAGGGACAAGCCCGCTTCGATTGACGCACTGGAAGCCAACATCCATGCATTCATTCGTGAGATACCGGCCGATATGTGTGAAAGAGTATGCCAAAATTGGACTCAGCGGATGGGCTACCTGAGACGCAGCCGCGGTCAACATTTGCATGAAATTATCTTTAAACATTAAATTGCAAGGTTCAAACTATCGATTCAAATAAATATTTCATTAATTTTTTCGAATTTTTTGTGTTTTTTTTTTTTTAAAGTTCTAAACCTCTTAAAAAATCACCCGTTAGCATTAAAATAACTGCCGAATTCTTGTCAAATCGGACAACAATGTCTGATAAGAGTTTTTGCTGATTTCGTACAAACATTCGAATCAGAGCTTTGTATTTTAAGTAACGTCGATGGAATTCTTGGAATTAACAACGGAAAAATCCGATCCTTTTCTCGACTTTCTTACAAGATATCTGATTTTTTGTCTAAGTTCGAAAGTAAACATTTTATGAATTATGAAGTAACCAAAATAGGTATTCTAACTTGCAAGAAAGTCGATATAAACCGAAATGTCAACTGATTAAATCGCCTTTTATTAGCAATTATTCGTACATAACCTATACAGAAATAATGGAGGACTCAGAGCTGAACTGAAACCAAGTCAGAAAAAGAAAAAAAAATCGAAAATAATAAGAGGTTTAGTCAATAAACTGGCATTAGTGCATAATTATTTTACTCGTAAATATGACAAGTTTAAATTTTATTCTCTAAATTAAATTATTATTCCTTATTTTTTTTTTTTTTTTTTCAATTGAAAAACTTGAGTTTGCAAAAAAAAGGTAAATTTTGACTTATTTTGTTACAGCTGTGAGTACTCATATGTTGTGGAAGTAACAGGATTCAATATTAAATTTTATATTAATTCTGTATTAAAATTTTTGTAACGAAAAAGGCGGCTTCATTAAACTTGCCGCAGGTTTTCTAAGCGCTAGGAACGGCCCTTCTTCCAAAAATTTTTTTTCTGTTAACTCATTTTCACTTTCAACCGAACTTAAAAAAGTAAACAACTCTGCATCCATTTTAAGTTATTTTTCTCAATCAAAACGACGACCAGTACAAGTGCATTCAGAGTTTGATTTGTTACAATTTTGAACAATAATCTACTCACTAAACTAGTTTTTTTTAATTTTATAAATTACGTTCCATCAGCTAACGTAGGTCGCGATCCCATAATACATTCACTCTATTGATGGGTGACGTAATTTGTATTTGCTCGTTCTTTCGCAAACGACGTTATTGACATCTGAATTTGCCAATCGCATTTAAAGAAATCTTGCACAGGATCATGTTAAATTTAACATGTATTGTGTCAAACAGACTTTTGACTGTATCAATCTCTGTGATAAAAAAGTTGGTGCCGAAAACTTAAGCTAAACGCTTTACCTGCAATTTTAAGTGCTATTTAACCTATTAACGCTGCTTATTTGTATTAGCAAACCTAAACAATTCCAAAATGAATGCCTAAACAATTTTGCTAGGGAAAATTTTTCTTAGTATTTTACCTTAAAAAATTGTGTAATAATTTTTCTTTGTCTTTTTTGCTGACTGAATTTATTTAATTTTTTGTTGACAATATCTCCTTATAAAAATCAGCAAAGGATTTAAACAAAAATATCTTTCAAATTAGTTCCGACGTATGAATATATCTTTTTCTGCATAATTCTGGCAATGTCAGTTTATATGATTGCTATAAATTAAAACAAAACAAACAAAAAAACACGTGCCCTATCATATAAATTCTTTTATCGTATTATACCTACATTAATTTCATGTCGCACAGTTCCAGTTATTTGTTTTTACTATTCATATACCCCTCTTAATCAGTTGCTCACAGTTTTACAATAATAATAATAAAAAAAACTACATAATAATATGTATAAACAAATCCATAGGTAAAAAAAGAAAGAACACAAGTAACTGCAATAATAACGTGATACCAGAAATAGATACCCTGTCATACCTACATTATTATTATTATTTTTTTTTCATAATAATAAGAAGGTTACTCATTCATTTGAAATCCATCCATATTTATTTTTTTTTATGACATTTATAATAAAACGTTGTCATATTATTTTGTTTTGGAAAATTTTTTGCGCAACAAATAAAAATAAAAAAAAAAGTTCATTCTTATCACATCATCTTAAATGTTACGACGACGGTGATGCACGTATATGACATTTGTGTTATCGTTTACTCGTATAGCGCTATGTAATCTATAGAAGAACGTTGTTATTTATAAATTTAATCTTTTTTTATGATTTGAACTTAGCAAACATTTTTTACTTTGTCTTTTGTTTGAATTTATAAATTTAAAAAAATAACAAAGTTTTCTTATACAAATTTAGATGAAACTAGAATTATAAATAAATCCTTGAGGTGAGTTTTAGGATTATACAAAAATAACTCTCTAATCGTCTCGGATTATTGTATTTTTTGTGCATTCATTAAAAACAAAGTATTTGCATTTATGTCTTAAGCCTAGTTTAAAGTTACAGTGCGCAAAAAAAAAATCTATGCAAATATTCTCGCACGTCGAAAATAATTGAGGTGAAATGCCAAAATTATTTTATTGCATGATTGGTTTACAGTTTCATGCAAAAAACAAAACCATTGCTGTCATGGAATGTCATGCAAAACAATGAACCGGCAATTGTTTTGCATGCGAAAAAAAGTGTGGTGAATAAAATACTGTTTTTGATGGTCGGTTTACACTTAAAAAAAAAAAATATATTCACCTCAAGGCATTATTTGCATTCAAATGGTTTTTGCATTTAAAAATAACTATTTTCCATTTTTAGGTCCTTAGTTTATTAATTTAGGGTTAATTAAATGACTCAATGGGTGGTTTAGGTCAAGGGAAATATTTTTTACCTTGAATATTAACAAAATTTAGTGCAATGAATTTTGTATCATGCTTACGCCTGATTGTGGATACATATTTCTCAAAAAAGAGCTCTGCTGTTTCTCAAGTGTTTGAAAGCCCTATTTCCTGAGACCGATCGTCTCAAAATGGACACACCTGAGTTCTCAGCAAGACTCTCTTATACAGAGATGATATTTTTAACTAACCTTGACGGGCGACAACGAGTTTGGACCCTCATATCACTAACCTGGGCCTAGAGACATACACTTTAGATTCGGGAGTAGTCACGATGACAATGCTATAGACGGCAAAGGCGGGTGTACGCAAGGGGGGCAAAAGAGGTACTTGCCCCTCCTAATCATAATATATTTTATACGTTAGGCAATTTACTTCATTTGGAAACATTTTAATACAACTATTCAACTTTTCTTCTTGGGTAAAATCATATAGAACGAAAAAAAGAAAAGAAAATTGGAAAACAATATTCTTCTGTTTAAGTGGAGTGAATGGATTAAGCTCAAGTAAGTGTATACTTTATTGTTCCCAACGGATATGATAGAGATAGCAATGGTGTAAACGATATCGTGTTATCGTTTTCATTTAACGTTTGATTTAGCCCCTTATTTCAGCAACGAGAAAACAAAATGGCAACACTGATTTAACATAATGGTGTCGTGACTGAAGTTTGACCAAATATGGGAGTTTATAGTTTTATTATTGCTTAAAAACAATAAACAAAAATCTTTTTGCCGTTAGAATTTTAATTGCAATATTGATTGCGAATATTTGTTTAACATTTTCCTACAAATCAATCGAACTAGGTATATATTAATTAAAAAAATGTACGTGACTAGTAAATCTGACTATATGTAGGTACAAACAACCGTTTTGTCGTTTACTTTTCTCAGGTATCTTTAATGGAATTGTTATTAAAAGTAGGTACTCTGGATGCAACCCCACAGAAGTAAAATTCTTTATCGATGAGCAAACTTTTGATAACTAGTTTTTTTTTGTAACCTTGAATCGTGTCATATCGGATTTTTTTGTCTCTTCGTCATTCAAATTCAAAGCTTGATAACGACTTATGAGCTCATTGGCTTAGGACTCTAATTTTGAGGTTCAAAATATCTTCCGTTTTGTTTACTTATCAACCACAATCGGTTTTGCATAGCCTGCTTAATGTAGGTAATACATAAAATTGTACCAGTACCTATTTGTTTGAAATTACCGATCATTTGAGAATTGGAGCCAAATTGGAGTTATTGGCAATTCTTCCTTTCGTAAACCTACCTACGAATAAACTCTAAAATTTGGCATCATTTTTTTTCATAAAACAGGAAATATTTAAATAAACACCCTTTTTGTTCTTGATTTATTAAGCTAGACTAAACTTTTTTTGCAGATTCAAATAAGCTTAAATAATATTGTTTTAGAGAAAAATATATGAAAAGGGTGAATATAATTTATGAAAAAAGCTTTACAAAACATTCAACTCTTGGGTTTTGATCCTTGAGCAAAATAAACTAACCCCAAACAACCTTTTGACTTTAGAACTTATTTTATGTAAAGAACTATAATTTTTTATAACTACCTATTTTGTTTTTAATTTGCTTACATTTATGCTAAAGCAATTAATTTATTATTCAAGTTATGCTCTTTAAAATTCAGCTCAAGTAATCACAACACAACTAACTAACTACCTATGTAGGTATACCTATTTACATTTTCTTCCTGAGCATCAAATTCATAATAAGAATATCTACATTATATGTAGCTAGTTTCTATGTATCTACGTATCTAAACGACCAGAAATACTGCACCCAGATAACTGTCTTGTGCAAAAACATACATGAAAGTTATACATAAACATATATTTAGGTATACATACTTTGAACATACATATACTTCTTTTTTTGTATAGAAAATTGCATTTTATAAAAGAAAATGCAAGAGAATTCATAGACAGAATATAAAATACATATAGTTATAGAGGTATAGAAAAAAAAATAAAAACAAAAGAAACAAAATGGAAAATGATCCCATAAAAACCAGAATACCGCATAATCAGCTTCAGTTTCAGAGCCTAATAGCCTCAGCAGCTCAGCACTCCTTCCTTGTTGTTTTCTCTATTCTGGTTCTCTTGTTTTGCAGTTCTCCTCTCAACTCAAAAAACCGGCTAAAGAATGTCTGCTCGATGGAGGTAAACCAAATATACAAACAAAACGAACACAAAAAAAAAAAAAAAACCTTCACACAGAATATATAAGATAGATACGTAGATAGATACAGATACAACATCTCCTTTCTTTTCTGGATTTTATGGTTAGATACAGTATACCAGAGATTCGGAATGTGGTGCTTGTATACGTGGAGGAGAACTTAACAAAACAAAAAGCACTACTGTGTCGGTTCGAGGAACTGTGGCGCCCATATTTGAATAGGTACTTTAACGTAAACTTTGCTTGAATTTAATTGAAAGTTTTTTAGTTGAGATTTGAGTTCATGAAGGTATCCTTATCCGTTTCCCAATCAATGAAGTGTCGCACCCTGAGACACGGCAGCCTTCCATCATCAATGATTCAAAGCTCGCTGCCTCCAGTCATCCAGATCATGCTTTCTGGCATCCGCGCGAAGACGAAGTCTTTAAACCCGAGATTCGGTCTCCTACGTTCTCTCGAACCTAAATCCTAGAATTCTGAGGCTCTCTTGGCCGAAGAATTTATGTCCATTCACTCGATATGACCGATCCAATGTATAGTCACTGTGTTTTTATTTTCTGGACAGCCATCCACATCTTGATACAGGCTCATAGAGTTCACGTTTTTATCTTCTCCTCCATTCGCTCTCCTCGCACATTGGACCAAATTTCCATCGAAGAATTTTTCCTTTCGAAGGAGCACGGTATATCAGCTCTCACTTTTTTGCTTATCGCCTTGGACTGGCAATATATGGGTTTTATAGAGCGTGCAGTTCGTTTTTCATGTGAGAAGTTTTGAACCCATCAGTTCCGCCAAACCAAAGTGGCACCGGTTTTCTAGGGTAACTTTTCGTCGTATCTTCATATATGATGTTGTTCGTTGTTTTACTCCGAGATAGATCAATTTCTTAACATCATAAAAGGTTTTTCCTATAAACAGTGACGTTTTGTCCTAGTTCGTTGACAGATCTTTCATTGTTTTTTGATAGCAAGTGTTTGGTCTTGTCTTCGTTTACTTGAAGACCCACAAGTTTTGCCTGTTCTTAAATTGTCGTCAAAAACTTTGTGATGATGTCGATATCATCCACATACTTTAGAAGTTTGAGAAATCTTTTGAAAATATGGTCTTCAGTGCTAACACTTGCCCTGTGCATAATTTGCTTCAGAACGAAATTGAAGAAATCACATAATGGTGAATCTACTTGCCAAAATCCTGGATTATTTCAGATGAACTTTTCCCTTGTTTCACATTGCATCGCGTACTTTGTTTACGCCACGCAAAACAGCTGGATCAGTTTTCCCGCAAGATTCCAAGTTCAGCCATCGCTTACATGGCTTTGAAGTCTATACATAGGTGGTAAGTCTCGACTTGTGTTTCATTGGTCTTTTCCAGGATCAGCTTGAGAGTGAATATTTGGTCTAGTTTTAGTGTTGCAGAAAAGCTTAAGACGCTCAACCAGTACGGTGCATAAGATCTTACATAACATGGAAAAATTACTAGTTTTCGGCAAGTTTAGTCAAGGCACTGAAAAAGTAGAGGCAATCTAGACAAGAAAAACTTGTCCAAAACTAGTGAGGCCCTCGCTAGGAAAAACTTGTTGGATAATTCTTTATCCCATCAGAAAATATCTACTTTCCCATCATACAGAAGTAAGAAAAATTAAAGTATATATGAACCTACTTTTGTAGTTTTTTATGTTCAACATTACACAACTGTATTGCGAAATAGGTCAGTAGTTTGTTCGATTATTGGATTGGTAATCAGAAGATCTCAAGATCAAATCCCAGTTAAGACTACTTTTTTTATATCTCGAGGCAAAAGGTTACTTAACGGGTGAAGCCCGAGACAAAATCGAGAGTTACCCTTGCAAGACCCTTGTTTGGATCATTGTAAAGCTTTCTAGTGCCATGTTAAAAACTAGAATGTTTTTCTCGGTGAGATGCAAAGTTTATCAAGGATATGCTGCCATAGTCCTTGCAGGACATGGAATCGCCTTTTTTATAGATATAGAACATATTGAGCTGAAAGACCAGTCATCTGACATGCTTCCTAACAATCAAACTTGATTGATAGGTTGATGCTTGCACGCTTTCAACACATCCCCTCCGTGCTTAAAGAGCTGCGCTGGTAAACCATCAGATTCGGCGGCGACCTTTTCTTTACTCGATGGTGGAACTGGGTCTTTATTGACTGGAGTGTGTTCTCTTCTTGTCTTTGTTCTGAAGAGCCTGCGTTTCGGTTCTAAAAACCAGCAACCAGTTTCATGATTTTTTTTATATAACTTGCTGGTTTTGCTTCGATCGCGAGACTCTTCGATCTCCTTAAGCTAGGTGGCTGCGTACGACCTCTTATTACTTCTCTTTGCTCGTCGCTCTTCTCTCCCTACTCTTGTTTTGTCATCATTGCATTGATTCTTTTTTGGGATGATTAGAAGCCTATCAATATCTCGGCTGCGTCTGATGATATCGCAAAACTGAGACCACTGGTTTTTGGGATCTGTGGTAGCTGATTGAACAACGGAGAGCTTCTTGCTCAGGTGCTCTCTGCGGATTCTGGCGGCTCCAGGTATAATAAGCTGACCAACGTCCAATTTCTTCTAAGGGGTGGTTCGTAGTTTCCTTTCATTTCAATTAAGTTAAAAACCTTAACTAACATTTTTCGTTTGCAAATTCAAGCAAGCACTTTGGTACTCAATTCAATAAAGGCTGATTAGAAATTAATTTGAAGAAATACTGATGTGGCTCTCCACTCACTCAAAATTTAAATAGATTACTCTAAACTAATATTTAATTGCACTTAACTATGTGTAGAGTATCCCGCTAAGGAAAGTACCTACGCTTGACACAAAGAAATCATAAACGAAAAATGTAGTTCTATTTTTCGTTGTGCTGGTAGGCTGTTCCCCGAGCGAAATTAATAATTGCAGTAGATTGTTTGGAGAAGTCTACACACTCTTTTTTCTTCGCTTGCATTAAATTGCCCAGCGAAAAGTGAAATTGGTGTTTTTTCGTTACAGTATGTGAGTCGGTAATTCGTTTGTATTTTTATTTGTTTTATTTTTTGAATTTGTGTAACTACCTACAAATATTTTCCACTTCGTTTTCGTGAGCATTTTGCTGTCTTGTTGGAGACCAACTTCAAATATCATTTCGCATAAGGAACGTACTAGGCTTTATTTGGAAAAATTATTAGCCTTCTTTTCTTAAGATCGCGCTTATTATTTTGTTTTATGTTATTAAGTCAATGATAATTACTAGTACAAAATAATGAAATTAACCAAAAAAAAAAAGCCGCACGTTGGGCGCCAATCAATTTTTTGTAAATATTATGGCATATTCAGTAGTTTCGATGATAAATTTGAAAAGAGATTTGGTACTTTTTTGTCTAGCATATCAAATATGCAGTATTTCCCTAGGAAAGTGAAAGTGGAGTATAGTTTAAGTTTTAAGTTTCCTCGGTGCAAGTGTTATTTATGGAGAGTGACAGATAGTTTTGTGTTAGCAACAGGAGACACCATTAAGCTTTGTCTACATTACATTCCAAACGGCTGTTGTGTTTGCATAAGAAAATTTTGTAAAGATCAGAATGCAATAAACTTATCATACGAGTATGATGCCCTTGTAGTTCGATAGTCAGAACAAGGTTAGGAATTTATAGGAATATATCCATGCCATCCAGTTGGAACCCACTAAAATTTCATTACCATGTTTCTGTTACAAAAATTCTGTGCTTAGCTTCCGATCTTTCAAAAAATCCACTATCTGTGAAACTCTGAAGTGATAAATCTGATTATGCTTTCACGCCAAATATGATTCCCGAAGTGTGAAAAAATTAAAACAAATGCCAAAATGTTTTCATATGATAATTCTTTTATCACAATCAATTCATTCTGTGAAATCCTGTGAAAAGATAAATGATAAAGAGAAACAATTTGTGCTCTCATTAGATACACCCAAGTCGCCATCTTGGTCTCTCTGTGACACAACAACCATCTTTTACTATGAGAGATTGAGAGAGATGAGATACATTTCTCATCTTAGTACTTTTAAGTACTCTCTTTGGCAGTTGTTTTTCATGACGAGTTCGAGAATCGCTTTAAGCGTGCTTGTGAAGTGATAAAATGATAAAACTATGTGAAAACTGAAGTGATAACTTTTTTTCACTTCACGTTTAGACAGTTAGGGAATCGACTCCCATAACTTTTTTAATGTTGTTCAGAATTCAGTTTTGTTCAGAATACACTTTTACTTCGAAAATGTATTGACAACATTTTAGTGAAGATACTCGTACATCAGATATCGCCCCTCGAATATTAGTGCCCTCAATTGTGGCCTATTCCGCCTTTATGAATAAGCTAGCCTTGACAAACGAAGCAAAAATATGGCGATGATGATGGTGATAATGCTGACAGCGACGGTGAGATGCCACTTAAGCACCATTGTACTCCACATAGCCCCATCTAGCAACACATACCTACTTTAAATAAGGAGTGAAGGTAGAAGATATTTTTTTTTTTGTTGTTGCTGTCCCAATAATGGTGGTTCTCGTTCTCTTCTTGTATATTCTATATACGTAGATGACTCTTGTTTTGTTAAAGTAGATTGCAAAAAAACATGAAAAAGAAATTATACAAAAGTGGCAGAACAACTTTTTATAAAAAAAATAGGTAGGTACCTACACAAAAAAAAAAAAAAAAAAAATCTTCGCATTGGGTATACGTGAACGAATAAAGTATCTTGATACGTATATATTCTTGCATGGCTGGAAAACGTGTACAATTTCAACCTGTTTTGGTATTCTTATCATGTAACATGGAATAACCTTTTTTTTTTTTTCTCGTCTTACTCTACCTTCTTCTTTTACGTTTAAGTATTTATTTCTGCGGTTTTATGTTTAGCAGGCTCGGTGTTTATGGATGTGTCTAGCTAGCTGTTGTGGCTTTAGATCGAAAATAATAAAACAAAAAAAAAATAAAATTCTCATGAAGTTAAGGTTTGATTGAATTCTTAAAGACTTGAAATAAGCTGAATTATTAAAAATAAAAAGAAAAAAAAAATACTAAACCGGGTAGGTACGTACTTTATGGAGGTCATCAACCTGAATAATGTGTGTTCGACTTGACAGTTTGATTTTTTTTTTTTTTTTTGAATGAATTGAAATGTGACAAATATGGTTGAGATGAGGCGTCTGCGATGATGCTTTAGAGGTCAAATAACACATTCAGCTTTTGAACTGAAATGATTAAAATTTTGTTCTTGTTGAATGTAGGTACTATGTAAGTCTAGATTTGAAATTATATTCAAAGGCAGAGGATATTTTTGGTTAAGTACCTTCATTGATAATGTTTTAAGATTTAAGAAATTTGGATCGAAATTTACTTTTTTTTTTGTGAACAAAAATTCGTCTCCTATCTTTTAAGACACCAACTTTCAAATTCCATTGACGGATGTCTACGATGTCGATAAAAAAATTGAAATTTTTGATGAATTTGTATTGCTGCAGAAAAGAGTGACATTATTTGGATCGAAATACACTTTTTTGTGAAAATATAGTTCATCCCCTATCTGTCAAGCAATCAACTGTCAAATTCCATCGAAGGATGGCTACGATTTCAATGGATTAAAACATCATTTAAAAGTCAGCAATTTTTAAAGAATTGCATATCGATAATCGAGATTAATTGAAATGATTAGAATTGGAATGGAAAATCGAGAATCATCGATATGATTGATATTGTGATCGATTGAAATGAAAATTTGTGATTTCAACCATCAATACTTTTTGATGATTAAGTAAAAAAAATCCAAATCATTACTGATTGATACAGCCCTAATTAATTTTAAAAAAGGAAACTTTTAATGCTTAACAAAAAAGTCAACTTGTCAGAGAACCCATCCTGGGATATTCTGTTTTATGAGTGCAATACTCGAACTACTCACCTAATTTTATGGTGGGTATAAAAGCTTTTGTTTTCTGTTATATTTGGAGCATTGGAAATCGAAGCTTGCCCAGCGAGTTCTTACATGCAAGGGCTTCACAGATATATCACAAGTTTTCCTAGTCTGAATTTTCTCCTTCTTTCTGGATTTTAACAAATCTTGGGAAAACCTTGGCATTTTTCCGGGCAGCATTATTGATTATTTGAATGTTATAAAAGTCTTTTTGACATCAAAGGTACGTCGGAACAGCGTACATTCTCCATCGTCAAATGGATGGAGCTTTTCAGGGCTGCCAAAGCTAGCGTTCCTCTAAAGCTGCTTTCATATGTGGTCGTGAGAATTGTGCAAAAGTGGTGTGTGCCGATTTGAAGTTCTTGTTTATTTTCCAAGATCTGCTGAAATGTAAACATTTGGTCGGCTATGGACTTTTCTGGTTGTTGGGAAACGTCTCCAGCCGTTAATATAATATGGCATGAAAGTTATTGTTCATGTTATGGAGACTGTATCAGTTTTCGAGTAATACGTGATTGAATTATAAAAGCTTGGCATAACCGCTCACGTTTTGAGCAATGAAGTACATAATTTGAAATGGTTACTCGTTCATTCTATCACTAAGGCACTCACTCACTCGGTCACTGAAGCGGTAATTCAGCTGTAGTTGGCATACTTCTTGATGATGGAAGAAACATTGCTGAGTTTCCACTCATCGGACATGCTTTCCTCTGACTATATTTTGCAGATTAGCATATACATAATTCTAACCAGATCATCTCTTATCGTGCAGGTTATCCTATTGTGTGCCGAAAGACATCTTTAAATCCTATTTTGGAGTTAAAATGTCTTAGCTAGGACACTGCTCTTATGTGTTTTTTCCAAGATTACGTCCAATTTGCGAACTATGTGACGTTTGCGACTTAAATACATATCAAACAACTTACTTTTTCATAGGCTCATACAACATTTCTAGCATCGTAGTTTCGACATTCTAAACGTATGGAAATGAAAAAAAATTAAATTCAGTTATTTCTTTTTATTTTGCTTTTAATTGTAAAAAAATAATAATAAGGAATTATTTATGAATACATATTAAAGCTCGCTGGATAATTGAGTTCATGCAAAGTGAATCATAAATTTACGAAATACTAAGTCCATCAATTTATCTTTCATCAACAGATTCCCTCTATCATAAACTTCCAGTTTCTTGTTCTACCAGAATGATTATTAAAATTGGACTATAATCTGCCCGTAACTTTCGGTACAGAGTTCAGTTTATAGAGAGTTATTATTTTCTTTAGCCTCTAAAGCAATCAAAAAAAAAAAATGTTAACATATTTAGCCGTCATTCTGTTATCAATTTCCTTTATTTTAAACAAATATTTAACACACTTTTTTGTTTGATAGCTATCTTATTCGTATTTACAACGTTGTCGATAAAATAAATTTAACTTAAACCCTTCACACTTTTCCATAATCACACAACATAAGAGTTTAAAATACCAACAAAGACACAGAAAACAATTATACTTTAACAATTATTTATTTATTGATTATAAAAAAAGAAAAAAACAAAACACAATCAAGCCTCTAAAACAAAGAAATAATTATATCAATTGATTTCCTTTGATAATATTTTCTAGATTATAGCATGACGTGCTGTTTTTCCAAGAACTTATTGTATTTATTATTATTATCTAAAATAATAAATCATTAATTTTGCGTAAGAGCTTATCTTTCTAAAACTAACTTGGAAACTGTTGAGATAACAATATCTTATTTGATTACAATTTTAAAAAAAATCATCTATTACTTAACCGACTTGACTGTATAGCATTGTGAGAATTAGTAAAAATAATACATCGACCGATCAGAATTTTATAGACAAATCGAAGAAAGTCTTTTATTATTTTTTGTATTTAATTGCTTGAAAGAAATAGACAAATCAGCATTCAGTCTAACAAAAACCTTAAACGACCATAATTTGATCTAATTTATTTTGTTCTCTAAGTATTTCACCATGTTATTTCGAAGGTTAAAAAAAATTCAAATGTCAAATAACTTTTATAATAAATTTATGTCTCTTGGCAAAATGTTTCTTTGTTATTTAATCGGTACTCCAGAGTCATGAGTAATATTCATGAGCTCAATGAAAGTTGTTGACCTACAGCCCGCTTAAACTATATTCAACTCAATATATAAACTCAATGGTTAGTGCGTAGAACTGTCTACGGTTACACCATTGACAAACATCATTGGCGAGCAAAAGGGGTTCACTTCACTGATGTTAATTTAGAAAACAGAGCAACAGCTGCAACGTATCTTCGATTTTTTAAGAGAAGAGTGGTCATCAGAAGTCGTTTTACTACATGGCATCTACATGTTTAACAACGAGCTAAATAATGCATATTTTGCAATCCAAGACAGCTGTGGAACGTTCTCTCCCTAAGAAGTGAAATAGTAACACCAGTCTTTCGAAATGCCTTTCGATGACTCTATTTCCGAAATTCGATTATCAGGAACAGTATTCGAAAAAGTAATTTACTAACTTTAATTTAGTTTAACTCTTAAAAGTTCTGTCCAAATACCGAGACAATCTTTCTCGGTAATTTGTAAAAAGGATCTCTCTCTATATAAAGGTGATTGCAAAAACTATGTAATCTGCTTTCTTAAAAATCTTGGCAATCTTCCTTCAATATAATTGCGTCTGAGCTAAATACAGGGTATCTTGTTAGAAACAAAAAAAGCGACAAATTTGCTGTTATAGAGGATTGCAGCCTGAGACATGGCAGCTCATAGCTCTCCCCAATTCGCCCTCCTCGCACACAGGACCAAATATCAGTTGCAGAATTTTTCTTTCGAAATCAGCCCAGTATTAGCTCTTCCTTCTTGCTTATCGCCCAACACTTGGTGCCATAAAGCAGGGCTGGCAGTATAAGGGTTTTAAAAAGTGTGCACTTTTTCTTCCGTGTGAGGAGTTTTGAACCCATTTGCTGCGCCAAACCGAAATAGCACCGGTTTGCTAGGTCAATTGTTTATCGGATCTCCAAGGTAGATGAACTCCTTAAATACGTTGCTATTGACGTTTTGTCCTAAACGGTTGGCAAAACTTTCGTTGTTTGTTAATAGCATGTATGGTCTTGTCCTTGTTTACTTCAAGACTAAAAAGTTTCGATGTCATCAGAAAAATGGACAGATTTGTTAAAAATAGTGCAATCAGTGTTACCTGCTTGGCGCACTATTTAATCCATAATAAGACTGAAGAAATCGCATGATAGAGCATCTCGTTGGCAAAACCCTGTATATGTTTTAAATAGTTTGCGTATTTTTAATATCACACCACACACTAAGTTCGGCCATTGCCATTTAGAGCTCCTGACAATGAACGCTATCATTTGGAGCTTTGAAGTCGAGGAATGGATGGTGAGTCTCGACCTGAAACTCGTTGGTCTTTTTCCGGAATTTGCTGATAGTAAATAGTTTCGTATGTGGTTGATCTGCCTGGCCGGAAGCAACACTGGTACTTGCTGATTATAGTGTTGCAGAACTGCTTGAGACGCTTACCCAGTACACGATGATAGAATATTGTTGTCGTTAATAAGGGATGTGCCTTGATATGTCTTGCGGGACATAGAATCGCCTTCTTGCAAATGGGACATTTGGATCTATTAGACCAGTTGTCGGACATGCTTTGTTCCACCCAAAATTGGTTGATGAGTTAATGCATGCGCCTTTTATTCACATCTCCTCCGTGCTCGAAGAGATCCGCTGCCAAACCATGATGTTCGGTAGTCTTGTTGTTCTTGAGCTTCTTTTTAGCTAAGTCTTCCTCTTTTATACTGGGTGGTGGTACTGCTACTGGACCTTCACTGACTGGAGGTTGGTTCTCTTCTTGCTCTTTTTCTCACTCTACCCAATGCCCATTTAGCAGGTGCTGGAAATGCTGTTTGAATGTTCTCTGTGCTTCTGTGACTACGTAACCTTCGGTCGGTGCTGATTTCGGATCGCAAGATTCTTCAATATTCGTGTGCCGGGAGGCTGCGTAAGCCCTCTTCTTTCTACGCAGGGACTTCTTCTCTTCTCACCTCTTTGCTCGAACTTCTCTCTCGCCGCTCATGTTTTTCGCTGCAACATAATTGCATGTGCATTTTCTCTTAGCTTTTCAGTTGAACGCATTAATCATCATACCGTGGATTGTTTTTCGTAGGTGGTCTTGGCTGCCTATTTGATAATATTGCCGTACTCAGACTATTGTCTGTGGTGGGTGAATTCATAGCGGATAGCTTGTCGCTCAGGTGATGCTATCTGTAGGCTCTTGCGAGTCCAGGTATCCCAAGGTGACCAACGTTGATTTTTTTTTCTTTGGGGCGGTTTGTACTATGGTTCTTCTCGGGAAGAATATATCACCCTTATTACAATAGTCGTTTTACTAAAACGCCAGTAAAACGACACGGTTCTAAAAGCGACACTTGATGTTTCAGTGAAACGACTCCCGTTAAAATGGTGAGAAAAGTAAAGAGCAGAGAGAACGCTTTATCTTAAATTTCATTACTAGACCAAAAGTTGTTGCGATAACTGATGATTCCAAATGAGTCCATCAGCAACGGAATGAAGACTCATTATATTTTGATGACTAAAGACAGTTAAAAGGTATTTTTTAAATCAAATTGTTCTAAGAGGTTTTCTTTACACCAGATGAATGTAATTTCATCTACCCATTCCGGATGAGTTTGTAGCTTAACTTTTCCAGACAGGTTTATCGCCTTCTTCTTCTTCTTTTCCAATTTCCTGAGACTTGATTTATTTGAACATACTCCACTTATTTCTGTTCACTGCAAATTAAAAAAATGGCTTCATTTTAAATAGGTATTTCTGTTTATGCAAGCTTATTTACTTCGTTTCCAAAATATTCGTTCCAGACAACGCCCCAGAAAGTGTATGTTTTGTTTTAAGTGCGGGTATATAGGGTTTAAAAATATTATGATATCATTCTTGACTTGAAAAACCAACTACCAGAAAAGAAATAAAAACTTGAACGATAAACTTTACTACGGATATCATTAAATCTATCCGACTAGAAAGCTTTTAAGGGAAAAGTATAATAATGTGCGTTAATCTTAGTAACCTAGGAGAGGCTATACAAATATCCAACCATACTTTTAATGACTTCTTTGTCTGGTTTTTTTTTTTTTGTTTTTGCTTTTACTATCATAAAAACTAAATTAAACTTAAAATTGATTTAACATTTTAAAACAAAAAATTAAATGGAAAAATAAAAAAACAAAACCAAAATGTCAACACTTTTTTATTTGAATATAACAAAAAAAAAATGCTTTCAACCTAGAAACACTATACGAGAGTACATAGATGCAGTTTCTTAATATTCTTAAGAGCATGTCATATATAGTTTCATTAAAAGTATTCACTATCCATCCACCCGCCACAAGTACCACATATGGCACTGAAATGTTTCAATTAAATGAAAACGAGAAATAAATAAAAAAAAAACAACAACAAGATAAAATAAAATAAACTTGAAAGCGTGGAAATGCACTGGGTCTTTCAATGCAGTATGTATTTGTATGTACATTATGTATGTATGAACGTGCTGTGCCCATTTTGTAGTTTTATTTTAATGAAACAAATATTTGAGATTGAGGTCTGTGGGCTGCGAGTATTTAAAATAATAGAAGTGTTCATGTTTTGGAGCAATTTGAGATGTCAAAAAAGTGAACACAATTTTTTTTTTAAGTGTACCGTTGATAAAAAAAATTATTTTCGATAAGTTTTTTTTTTAATTGGAGATTTAAACGCTCAATAGGGGGTTCGAGCATAACCTTCGAATGTATTTATTTCTTTCAAAACATAAACTGTAGGACCTTAGACACACCCCGACTGGAAATTTATATATATTCAAGGCCTTGGTAAAATTGGCGAGGACAGGGAAAACTAGTCAAATACTCGTGAGGCCCTCGCGAGTAAAAACTTGTTGGATAAGACTTTTTATTCCATCACAAATGCTCCATATGCAACAAAAAAAATATTGTATAACTATAAAACGGTAAGAAAATCAAAGTGTAGTACTAGTAAGTGCGTTGGACTGTCACGTCGAAGGTCTATGTTAGATTCACAGCCGCTACCACCTAAAAAATAGAAATATTTTATTCCAAGGTGTGCCTCTTGCGAGGAACTGACTAATCCTCCTAATCCTAGTTGTCATGAAAAAGTGCTTCTCATCTGGCCGTTCGGACTCGATAGAAAATTGTAGATTCCCATTCCTGTCAATAACACGCACACAGGAATGGCTGAGAGTTCTAAGTCACTAGGCCCTGGTTCTCCACAAGCTGTCGTGCCACCAAATTTATTTTATTTGAAAAACAAATTAAAGAAAAAGTGTTTTTCATTGTCAACATTTTACAACTGTATTGCGAAATAGCTCAGTAGTTAGCTTATTGGATTAGTAATCAGAAGATCGCAGGCTCGAATCTCAGTTAAGACAGCTTTTTGTTTTTTTTTTTTTTTGTCTCTCGAGGCAACAGTTTACTCCGTCGAGGCCCTAGACAAAAATCGATAGTTACCCTCGCTAGAACCATTTTAGGATCAATGTAAAACTTTCTAGTGCCTCGTTTAAAGTAGATTGTTTTTCCAGGTGGGACAGGGCGTAATATCATCAAAACAGTTAGATATACTCGTATGTTCGTCAATATAACTAACATATATGTACTTTTTTGTAGAGCGTATAATTTTCTTTGATTGTAATTTATTAACTTTCCAATGGACTAGATAATTTTTTGGATACAACCATGACAACTTAATTCAATGTTTTTGCACGGATACGATTTGTATGAGAAACAAAAAATTGTGAAGCGTGACCTCTAAATATCAATATAAAAAGCTTATGTTTTAGGAGGATACATACTATAGGAGGCTTTGTCGTTATTTTGGGCCAATCATGAACAATTAATATTTCTATTTTAGCCACGTTCAATGTATTTGCACACTATGAGGTATTTTTTTATTCTATTCTTTTTTTCAAATTTGCTCTTGAGTTTGGGTCAAAAAATGCTCCGAAAAATGGGAGTGTGCGAAAAACGAATTGTTAAATGAATAACAATGCCTACATTTTAAGCTGTACGCAAGTTTTTTATTTTTTCAATTAGGAATGGTCACATAAATTGGAATTTAGTCGAAAACATCAGCCCAAAATTAGGCTTGGCAAAAAAGTCTATAGAAACGAATTGACTTAGAAATCTGATATTGGGATTGAATGATAGCAAAAATAAAGAAGCTGAAAGCTTGAGTAAAACTTATTCAGGAAATCAAAGTCTAGCAGACCATAACTGGGGCTTAAAATTGATCTTTAAAACTACTTTTAAGAACAAAAAAAAAAAAAAAAACCATGACAAAAACTTAAAATGAAAAAACTGTAGGAGAACATAACCTTGATATACCTTTTTGAAGTTTATTTGACGATTAAATAAACTTTATGGAAAAGGAAGTTTATCTGAATAGATATTTATTGTGATGATACCCTAAACCATCTTTAACCAAGTCTGAACATGTCGTCAAATATAGTGAATGAATAGATTTGGGGTATAAATACACTGCGACCTTAAGATCTTTGGTGTCAAATGCGGTACACTGAAGGTTAAACAGTTGTTATAGGTTGATTAAAGACCACCTTTATATAGAATTTGAACAACTATGTTACATGACGCTTCTACAACACGTTCAAACTCGAAATATTTAGTGAACATTTCGAATGAGAAATAAGATCTGAATAATGCACTAACTGCAGCTGCTTTACGCAAGTTTGTGAAAAAAGATCGCGCTAGAATGATTTTGATAGTCAAACATATTCCTGTGTTTGTCCTGTCAATTCAACGGAGATTATTGCAGCTGAAAATTTAATCGCGCGAAAGATCTTAATTTATTAATTAAGATTTAAATTAAATTTTTTGTACAAGCTGATAACGTTTAAAAAAACAAACGCAAATTCAGAGTGCTATCGAAGCATGATAAGTTAACCTATTTTTTTTAGCTCGAAATTCAGTGTTTTGACTTAGACAAGCTGTGGTTCCTCCAAGATGGAGCTTCGATAGTTCAATAATCATTTTATTGTACTCTTATCCCCAGTTTCACAGTCCCGTTTAAACCCTGAACTGATTTCAATTGTTCTGTTGACCCAAAGCTTAAACTAGAAGTGGATTTTAAACTCCTACTGTGAAGCTGGGGATAAGTTCAATAATCATGTAATCAGTCGTTTGGGTGATGTTGTCTGACTAGCGATTTGAAGCCTTACCTTTGGAGTTTTTTGTGGAGAGTCAGAAAGATCGACGTGATGGGAACAGTCCACAGACAAATTCCCTTAAGAACAAGAAGAAGCCATAGAAAATGTATTGAAGGATTGGATAAACAATGTCGTTGTTTGACGGATATTTCACGTACAACGATTTTGTTTCTTTTTCGAGGTGAGCTTGAACAAAAATCCGGCCATTTTCTCGAGGGGATCACATTAAAATTATTTTTATTATCCAACTCCTCGAATTAGCGATCTACTGCATTCACCAACATCTTCATCGTTTCCAAATCTCTTACCAATAGCCATTTTTTCAGATTTACACCAAGTATTCAAAATTAGTATTCTCCCTTTTAAACATAATCCATACAAATTATTCTACGCGCATCCCAAAAAACTGCAGCCAAGTCCTTTCCCACATATGGAATTGTATTTGGCTTCTTTTGGCGCCGATTCTCTCCTCGCATTCCATATTGCTTTGATTGTAGCTTCATTTCAGGACCCATGGTAATAAGGGACGAAAAATATCGAAGGTTTATTTCGAGAATGCTTAACATGACTGTGAACTTACGCACTTTCATTTGGTGGTCAGCAACAGCACTTTGTAGTAGACTTTTTCAAACATTTCCCTAGTACTCACTTCGTCGACCTCTGAAATGTACGTTTAAATTCTGCCACCTACTCGTAATATTTTACATTTGCAAAAACAATATAGCAGACTCTCCCAGAATATATAATTCATCAATTGTAGTCCAACAAAACACCTACAATAATTCATCTGCTTACCCATATTGGTTGGAATATCAAACGAAAATATTCTATCACTAACGATACCTAATCAATTTTGTTCATGTAATGTGCAACCATGAAACTCTTAACTTGAAACTTTTAAAAATAGTTAATTTCAACATAATCGTTTTTTTTTTTTAACAGCAACCTCTATTTATACGTCAGGTCGGGCATTCTGCAACTGCCCTCGTGTATCTTCAACTTGTCTCTCTTTTGGCGAATCCAAAATTGGTACCTTTAAAGATTTTCGTTTTCTTAAATGCAATCAATCAATCAATTTTGCTTTATTGAACATTTCTATTTATAATTGGCTTAGAAATAATTTATAACTATAAAATGCATTCTTTCTCAATATGCCCATTTCAGAATTGAAAAATGTGTGTGTCGTATTATAGGTAGGTACTATTACGTCCAGCCCTCGAAACTCGAGAGCTAATAAAATTATTTGTCAATAAAAGCTGTCTTTAGCGTAGAAAAAAACTGATACCTTGTTTACATGGAGAATTGAATCCGAATTTTATCAGGATTAAGGTCCATGTAAACCTCGATCCGATCCAGCTCGTTGTCATAAACTTGGAACAAAATTTCGATCCGGATTGAATCCGATCCTTCGATCCGCTCATGAAAACATGGTGACCTACTTATTATTATATGTGCTACTTTTTATTTTTTGCAGCACTGAACGCAGCCATCAGACATTCCAGTTGTCTTTCCAGTCAGTGCTGGAAAATTAGTTAGTTGGTCGGTGGAAAAAATCGAAACGTCACATTTAAGTTACGACAAATAAAAAAACAATTGCTCGGTCTCGCTCTCGCTCTTGCTCGCACTTATTAAGCAATTTTATTTTATTGTTTTTAGTTTTTGTGGTGTAGTTATTTAATAAATCTTTGCACTCTGCACTTCTGTGCAAAAAAACCGTTCCAACGATATATAATTTAAATGCCTTCGGATTTTGTGTTAGACCGCGTAAATTGTACCACAAAATTCGTGTTTGCCGTTTTAATCTATGATAATAAGTCGGAAACCCAATTTATCAGCGCTGCATAGAACTTTTATAAAAGTTCCTTAAGTTAGTAAATTTTGATAATACCTAATAAATTTAATGACCTCGAAGCAATATCAGAATAACTTAAGCAACTCCTTTAAGCGAAATTGGTTCTTGTTTTTGTTTCTTTATTTATTTGATAAGTTTTGAACTTTTCTATTTCAACTTAAGCATTGACATTTGAACTCTTAATTACTAATAGCTAATGTCCATAGTATAAATTTTACATATAAATGTATATACCTATATAAATTCATGTTTTATTGCCCACTCTAACAGAAGCAATGCTTCTGACTTCTGACATTTGGTCGTACCTACATACAAAAGTATTTTAACGATTTTCAAACATCCAAGAAGAGTAGTTTTTCTTCTTGAACAATTTTATGTTGTTTACTTAACCTTTTTTTTTATTTTATTTTCTTCTGAAAAATAAGAGATAAGAGATTAATGTAAACCAACCCAAGATCTTGTAAGTTTTCTTGGTAAATATACTACTTCGCTTGTGTTGTCTTTGTCTGGTTTCTACAACTTCTGCAGCATTTCGATTCCGCACGAAGATATTTTTTTCCACCTACTTTTGTTCTTTCTTTTCTTGCAATTTTATTTTCTCTTAGATATTTTGTGCTGGCAGGGTTTGGGTGGATAAATTGTACATACGTATGTATGTAGGTACATATAAAAAGAGATATAGGATGAGAGGAGGTGATGTGCGGTCTCGTTTTGTATATATAAATATCTATATGTATGTATATAGAGTAACTTTGCCCCGGGAATTTATTCTGATTCCGTTTACATAGAGATCTGCTGCCGCTCTGCCGCTGTCGCTGCTGTTAAACATCTGTGCACGTTTCTGGACTACAACAAGAGCTCTGTCTGTTTTTAGTTGGTATTCGTGCGCAGACTTCAAGTGAACTGGAAAGGGGGTTGAGGGATGCAAAAATAAAATAAAAGGAAGAGGTTTTGTTTAGAGAGAGAAAATCAATAATCGCACATGGCATACAGAATGAAATGGCAGTTTTCTACAGAATTTATTTTGTTATCTTCAAAAAAAAAGTAAAGAAACAAAAAAAATAATCGAAAAGAATCCAAATGGGAATGAGAAGAAAATTCTAACTAACGAGGGTCAATTGAAGTTGAAATAATCATACTGGTGTATATACCTACATACCTATAGATATTTTGTTTGTATCTATTCCATACCACCTAACTATCTATACTTACATTGTATAGATGCCTACCTATCTACATACATAATAAAGTTTTCACAATAAAAGTTTTTGTTATTAGGTAGGTACCTACGTATTATAGGTTCATATGTAGGTATACTACCTACCTGCTGTGTTCAAGACTTCTATTAAGTTCTTCTAGGGATAAGCTCCTACCTAACTTACCTACCTACTTTTATTAAAAAGTTCTTGCATTTAAGTAAGAAAAGAAGAAACAAATTTAAAAAGTCATAGATACATAGGTAGGTAGAACTTTTCTATACCTACCTGGCTCCTTCGCATATGCAAAATAAAACAATCTTAAATCCTACACCTACAGACTCCTTTTCAGCTGATTCTTTTAGTTTTGAATTATTGGTTTTCATTTTACCTACCTAGGAAACTTGCCTTCAATGTGCAATAAAGAAGGGAACATTGGAGTTACCGTCGGGTTTTTTTAAAATTGATTTTTACTTAAATTTTGACAATTCCTTGTACCTTCTTACCTTTGCAGATAATATATATATATCTAGATAATTATTATACACTCAAAATTGTTTGAAGTTCGTTTCCACTTGTCCGCGTGTGATATTAGCTTAGGTCTTTTTCTGTTGCTCGGTTTTCTCCAGACTTGACTTGAAGGCTACGAGTTACGGGTTGCACAAAATGAAGACGGAGCTGCAACAATACCTGTCAAAATATTAAATACACACAAATCCGACGTTTCAAAATTTTGAGCGCAACCAAGTGTTAACGTGGGGGTTGAAGAGAGTTTTAAACTCTTTTTAATCTCTGATAAAGACGTCAAATAGTTTAAGCTTCCATTTTATCACTATCCATGTTTATTTTTGTTTTAATTTTTATTTTTGTTTTGAATTAAGTTCGCACAGCTTATTTGAAATGCCAAAAATGTCAGAAAGCTGTACAGCACATTGTGGGCGAGTAAAAAAAATAATGTTAAGCATTTTTTGACAGTTATCCCAGCTGCAGCTCCAGTTGCAGCACGCTATTCTGGTCAGGCAGTTAGGCCATTGGTATCCACTCGCTCTCTCTACTTGCCCTTTACTATAAACTGAGCCGATAAATTTGTATTTCCTTGACTAATTCCATGTCGCTGTGCTGTACGCGTAGAACTTCTAGCTCTGCGCACTATTTGCTCCAGAACAAGATTTAAGAAATCACATGATATCGCATCTCGTTGCTGAAACCCTGTGCATGTTTGGAATAGTTCGGAAGAGCTTCTCCTTAGTTGCATATTACATCCTATGTCTATTTTCCAATGTCTTGCGCGTCATTGCAAGTCATTGCCATATTATGAAAATTCCTGACGATGAATGATTATGTAAGCGGCTTTGAAGTCGATGAATAAATAGTGAGCCTTGACTTGAAACTTGTTGGTCTCCGCCAGGATTTTCCTGGGAGTAAGTATTTGGTCTGTGGTCGATCTGCCTGGCACGAAGCCACACTGTTACTTGCTAATTATAGTGTTGCAGAATGCCTAAAGACGCTCATACAGTTCACTGGATAGGATCTTGTGTGCAATTTTTATCGAGAATATGCAGAACATAGGATCGCCTTTTTTATGGGTTGATATGGAGCTGATAGAGCAATCATCAAGCGTGTTTACTTTAGCGTCATTCCGTCTATGCTTTAACATCTCCGCTAGTAAACTAAGTCTTCCCTTTCTATACTGGGTGGTGATACTATGGGTCTTCATTGACTAGAATTGGGTTCTCTTCTTGTCATATTTCTCGTTCTATCTCATGCCAATTCAGTAGTTGCTGGAAATGCTGCCTGAATACATCTACTACATATTTCCTATTGTTCGGGGAGTTGGCAATCTTTGGTGTTTCGAAGAGTCTGTGTTACGGTTTAAAAGCCAGGAGCCAGTTACCTCATCTCTTTTTTTTTAATAAAACTTCCGTGTGTTGTTTCGATCACAAGATCCTTCGATCTCCTTGGGCCGAGAGGGTGCGAACGCAGGCGGGTTATTTCTGATGAGAAAACAAACCTTTACCAATAATGTTTTAATAGCAATGGCCTTAGTATTTCACAAGTTTTCCTGGGATAGATTGCCCCTACGGGGACACAAACTGTGACTCCACTGCTATATTTAATCTACCTATTTGGATTTTGTTGCAGTGATGCATGCATTCTTTCGCTGTAACTCTGTTTTCGAAGAAAGCTGTGTTTTTCCCTTCTATTTTACTAATTAGGGCTCTTGTCCTTTTATGTAGTCGCTGAGTGCTGCTTTGTACGCACCAGCTGCTTGTACTTACCGGCATTCCCCTTCAAATCAGAGGCTTCTTGATGCGGTGGCGGGCGTTGTGAAACCCATCAGTTGCGGCATCGTTGCCTCTGGGTTTCGGTACTTGGTTTTGGTGGCATAAGAATTTTAAAGACAT
Source organism: Dasysyrphus albostriatus (assembly GCA_946251815.1). NCBI lineage: Eukaryota > Metazoa > Arthropoda > Insecta > Diptera > Syrphidae > Dasysyrphus > Dasysyrphus albostriatus. The sequence goes on along the minus strand of OX276336.1, from coordinate 64,985,195 downwards.
TACTCGATACACAATCGTTAAAGCCTGTGGTTGTCATAACTTTTTGATGGTGTATTTTCTCACTGTTATTTTTTTCGATTTTTTGGCTTTGGGAATAACTCTGGTATCTCGGCTACGTCAAGTCAATCAATCAATAATCGAATTCCTAAAAATACCGACATCAACAATCGTCTCCTCAAATCACTCATATCCTGTTGGAATCATAACAATGTCGTTGGTATCGGTGCTGTGACATAATGCCAAATTTTAAGTGGTTGGCCTTTCGCAAAGTGATATAAGCCATATCTCCGTCAATCGCATAAATGAAATTTCAAAACTGCCCATGAATTTTTGGTATTATTTCCTTTTACGTTACAAAAATTTTAATGTTAAATGAAATAAAATTGAAGCAATCATTCTTTTACTCTATTCAACTCTTAAATTAACTCTAAAAAAAAAAAAGTTGGAAAAAACTTGCACCAAGCGCAAAATTGTCTTTACTGTCCATTTTCCGATGTCTATTCTCAGTTATCCGGATAGCTTTTCGTTAACATATCGAATAAACATCGAAACGCGAGGATTGAATCCATCATTCTTATTTTAGCAGCCAGCTGTCAATCCACTTCTCCACTTCCGGCGGCAAAATTTAACGAAGAATAACCGAAGAGTAGGTACCAAGTCGCAATTATGAACACGCCATATGAATTTATTGTTTTCACTTTGTTTCGTACGACCACTTGTGTTGTATTCCGACTATTATAGTTCTACCCTAAAATCAGATAATGCACGGAGAAGTTTTCTCGAACAGAGCACTGAACAGATCAAAACAAATTTGACAGATATTAACCTGTGTTTATATATAAAACAAAATTGAACGAAAACTGGTAGAAATTGGCAGTTCTAGGAAGAATTTAAACGAACAGACCTTAATTTAACAACATGGCCGCAGGGCAGCTTTCAGATAATGCCATTGCAAAGAAATATTTACTGTAACCTTCATACATTTTGTTTGACTTCGTTTAATCAACGAACTGTTCGTTTGTCTACATTTTGTAGTTTATTAAATTTGATGTATTGCACCTTAAATCTGTTTCAAATAATGTGTACCTATCCTTTACCTATCTTTTATTTCAAATTTATTTTGTTCGTATTAAATAACACTTTAACCAACATTGAGGTAGGCCCCCACATCTTCATTATACCGGTAGGTATAGTTAAAATTGAGCTTCACCCGGCTATAGGTAACTTTTACATAATACCTACCTACCTATATTATAATATCACAGTAGGTATCTACATTCCTGCAAAATTCTAGTTTAAATAAACTGTACGTACATAGGTGGGTAGTAGGTACCTACTTCCTTAAAAATGAACAAAATAGAAATAGGGTTTATGTTTAAAAAAATATTAAAGGCACTATGTCTCATTTGGAATAGGTCTCCGCCAGCATCTCCAAAAACAAAAACAAAACTGAGAAGGGGAAAGATGAAACAAATAAATAAACTTTAAATGAAAGCCGCTATTCTTTTTTGCATTCAAGTTTGTTGTTAATACAAGAAAACAATTTTTAATGGAATTCTTAAGAAATCCTCCTGCTCCATGTTCGCATAACTAAAATTAATGTGGTTGTGACAGGGCTGTCGCAGTGTTGTTCGTGGTACTGAATTGAAGTTTTCGTACTTAAACTGACAGTAACTGTCGTTTATATTAAACATTCATTAAATATTAAATAGAAAACCGAATATTAATGGCAGTCACTTTAGGTAGGAGATATTGAGCAATATTGATAAGAGTTTTTTCATTAAAGACTTAACAGATTTATCTCTATCCATTTCCTTAAGCATCTGGTACCAGCTTTATCCAACTAAACAAGTTCGATTCTCATGTTATATCTTCTTATGTTCGGTTATATCTTCAGAGAATACTCTCAGGCAAGCTGTGATTTTTCTTAAAGGTAGTAGTTATGTAATAACGCAATTGGATTTTTTTGTCACATGGCTGGATAAAATTCGATCAAAGTTACTACCTAGTATTCCGCAACAGCTCGTGGAAAACCAGGGCCTAGTGACTTACAACTCTCAACCACTCCTGTGAGCGTGTGTTTGGCAGAAATAAACTACTCAGAAACTCAATTTCACTTATGTAGGTTTAAACTAGTCCGAGCTTTTAAATAACTCCATTTTAAGTTTTAAAGTGACAGCCCTGGTAGCTGATTCCTGATTTGCAATAGTTGGTTGCTTTTGCTCATTTATCTTACCTACTCCGATTGTTATCTTGTTTTTGGTTTTCGTCGGCGGTCGGTCGTCCAACTGATGTATTTTTTTTTATTGCTCTGCTGTCTTTCGCATTCATTGTCCTTGTGCGTGATTATTATATACTGAACAATGTATATTATTTACCTACTAGGTATAAGTATAAACATACATAGTATGTATTTTTTTGTATTCATTTAACGTTCTGCTCTGGCTGTTTGGTATTGTTCGTCCTTCTCTTTCATTTCGGTTGGCCTTCTCGACATGACTTGCCCTTTATTAGAGCCATATAACGGTATAATAAAAATAAAATAAATGGCTTTGTCTGCCAAATGTACCTACGTAGTCACGAAGGGCAATGGGGATTGGGGAGTTTCCTTGTTGTTATTTTATTTTTTGTGTCTCTTATTGCCAATGAAGAGGAAAGAGGCGGAGAAGGTTGAGTGAAATTCCACGCTCTTTAGCCCCGTATATAAACGAGTACATATACCGTTTTATCATAAGAAATTGGGGTTTTGCTTGTTCCTACTGCTTTTTGATCATTCGTTTGCTTTTCTGATATTATTGGTGCTTCTTGAGCTTCGATTACACAATATTTTTCAACTAAAAGAACACCATCACATGTTCATGATGACGACCGACGATGTCGACAAAGGCGACGATGAAAGAGTGATTTAAGTCCATAAAAAATGAGGTTACACCAACAAAAGAAGAAAAGAAAAGAAGAACAAAAAAAAAAAGTTATCGAAATGAAAAAAAAGAAGGAAAAACAGGAAGAAACTCCAAGGACTTGAATACAATTAAACTTTTACTATATAAAAATATATACCTATGTATGTACCTAAGTATCTTAATGTCCATTTCCATTGAAACTTGCTAGAAAATGTTCATTTTATTGATGTTTTGTTAAGGACGAAGAGTTTTTTAGGGCGACTAGGTAGGTAGGTAGTACTGGGTGACAAAAAACAAAAAAAAATGACTTGTGTGTGACTTCATTTTTGTTGGAATTTCAGGAGTTACATAGGTATAAGGATCTAACATAAAAACATTGTTGACATTTTTTTGTTTTTAAAAGGTAGGAAGGTATTTAAGAGCAATTTTAATCGATTCTCAATTTTGTCCTGATTGGTAGGTATGTAAGAAAAAACTACCCACAGTACCTACCTACAATATAGATAAAGCGGGATTTACCCGACTGGAAAACTGCCAGAATATGTATAATGACCACTAGAAATAGGTAGTTTGTCCATTCTTTTGACAGTTGTTTGGTCCATAAGTACACTGCGAGTTTTCCAGTCGTGTAAATCCAGCACAGGACAATTTTTTTAAAGCTCCTATGAAAGCCTTCCAAGCAGTTTTGACATATTTTATTATTATTCCACCACAAGATTTTAGTCTTCTGAAACCACTTTTATGAATAAAATTCCATATTTACAAAAATACAAATACCTAACTACCTACCTACAGAACGGTGTTCACATTGGACTGAAGAAGCGGATTTTTTGTTTTTACTTTTCAGTGGAGTTATTCCGTAATTTTCAAAATGATAATCTTCAAAGCAATTATCGTGATCGTCTTCACGTAACTCAACAATTATCATCGCGTCTATCGTTTGTTTAGAATGCAATTTGAGAGCCTTTGGTATTCTCAAACTGTAGATGAAATATTATTTTTTTGGCTGTTATAAATGACAAGTTGGACGCTTTTTAGATCGGGAAGATTGAGAACGGTTTCACGGTAGTTTACGGACAAGAAAAGTGGCAGGTCAGGGATGTCGTGAGGCATGAACAAAATATAAACACCAGACTCATGAGACTCATTTGTAGTTGTTTCGATGTGCAAAGTATTGAGGTTGTTGTTGTTGTTTCTATGTGTTTTGAGGCGCCTCAGTTTTTCGAAGCTAGACACGATGAGACTTACGAGTCCGGATTCAATTTTCTCAATCTAAAAAGGCTCTTGTGTTGTTTTTTTGTCTCCAGTGTAGCAAAAAAGAGACAAAACGATGTCAAATTATATTGGCTAGGTAAGTTAGTAATGTCAAATTCCTTGCAATCATTTTAGATCGAATATTTTGTTGGTTAGAAGGAATTTGTAAAATGTCGAATTTTTTGTTTGTGATTGTATGTGTCCCAATTGAAGTAGTTTTGAGGCAAAAAGTAAACAAATCAGTTCAGTTTATATTTCAGGAGCGCTCACTGATCTGACGGAGGAAAGATTTTGTTTCCTAAGCTTTTGACAGCCAAACTGGGGAAATTCTCTGAGCGCTCAGAATTATAAACTGATAATCTGTCACAAATTCATAAGTTACACGCCGTCGATTTGTACAGTTAAAAACAAATACATTTCCGAGAAAAGTTGTAAAATTGAACAAAAATAGTTGTGCGCAAATCCATCAATAAACACATCAATTAAGGAACACATCCGCGAACTTGCGCTTCTTATAACAAATCGTGTTTGGGCACTTGGAATCGAAGTCTATTTATATTTTGATAATTTCTTATTAATTATTCAATTTTTTTTTTTTTAACAATTAAGAACCTTTTTAATAATATATTTGTTTTTAATCCACTCAAGCGAACGACAAACACTTTTGAATATTCGTTAAATCTTGGGAAAATTACTTTAAATTCCAGAGAATTGTTCAAATCTTCCTAGCGTGGAGGCTAAGATGCAAAAGCTATTTTTGAACGCTTCTAAGCTTAAAAGATGATTTCGCAAATTATAATCGAATCCAGCAAATAAGTGTTGAACTGCACACAGATATTCTGAAAAATCATTTGAATAGGGATTATTCCAATTATTTGCGTTTACACTGGTTATTTTATTCAGATTTTTTTGTGTATCCCATTGAAATCTTAAAAAGACACTCGGTAAGAATCGGTACCGAGTAGTGTGGGACTCTTACCTCACTAAAACCCACCGGTGAATCAGGACCAATCTATTGTAGATTAAAAAATGATTTTTCCTTCTTAATTTATAAATCACATTGGGGGAAGTTTAAAGTTATAACACTTTCCCATAGCTTTTAGACCATCAGCTCATGAGGCTTGGTTCTTCTTAATCTCCGAACATTGTCATTTCAGAGTTGGTATGACTTTGAATTCGCTGATTGTGTGATACAGTGTGTTTTTTAACCACTTCTGTAACCATTTCAATTTGAAGGTCACGATGGCATTTAATATTCCACGAATGACCTTGCTTTGGAATTTTTGGATGGATTCAGCTTTTGTTTTCTTTATACAGCCCCATAGTTGGATGCCTGATCTTTTTGATGCGCTCTTTCCATTTAAGCTTTGCATCCAAAGTCATTTCAGGGTATTTGGCAGTATTGGAGTAGGGTACTGCTGTACTGTTTATAAGAATTGGAACATTGTTCCAATCAATTTATTGGAAAGCAAGTTTTTTCTCACAAAATGGTCCAGTCGCTTGGCCGCCTCGGTTGTGCGATTTGACGCCGTTAGACTATTTCCTGTGGGGCTACGTCAAGTCTTTGGTCTATGCCAACAAGCCAGCGACGATTGATGAACTTCGTACGAATATCGAACGTGAAATTGCAGCAGTATCGGCCGATTTATGCTTGAAAACCGGCGAAAATTGGGTTCAGTGTCTGGACTTCTGCAAGCGTGCCCGTGGTGGCCATGCAAAAGAAATCGAGTTCCATACATAATGGCATCGAACGTACTTTCACAGGAATAAAGAATTTCATTGATATCCAAAACCGTTTTTGTTTTATTTAAAAAAAACTTTTGTAGCCATCTTATTGAACAACCCGATACGTCTGTAAGATGTTACTTCTGTTGGTGGCTTACCTTGTTAAGGTTTAACAATGACTTCTGCAATTTTGTGTGGCACAGATCTTAGTTTAAAGCGTGTATTTATTATAAATTGAATTTTCTTAAGGTTATTGAATTCATTTCATTCAAAACCTTAGCAGTTATAAGATCTTACCCGGGTGATTTTTTGCTAGACAACTTATATGTCGACATATGCATCTAACTTCTTTGAGAGTGACAAAAAGAATTTCACATTTGTCGTTTCTATCAACAAACTCTAAAAGATGTATTTGCTGGGAATGGCTTGAAAAAATTCGCGAGATGTTCAGCGAAGAGATCAGCCTTTTTTCCTGGTTTCCGATCCATTCACAATCTTGAAATTTTATTGGCGGGTTTTGTGTCTGTGTTTTTTTTAGGCGCTGCATGCATAAGGCTTCTCTTTGTGAGAAAAAGAACCCCTGCTCATTGTGCAGCGTTGAAACGTATTCCAAAATACAATAAATTCAATGTAAATGTTCTTAATTATAGATGGCTTAATTACCTACATACATGTCCACTTGGCCTGAAATATTTCCTAAAACCAAAGTTAAATTAAATAAACTGTTTCAAAATAAAATATATTTTGAATTTCTAATGTTAAAAACATAGCTTATAAAATAAGTTTACTTAGTTAAAGGACTAAATATGTTGATTTGGAACTAAATGTTAAGCTTTATATAGATAAATAAGTTTTATTATAAGTTTTATAAGTTTACTAAATGTTAAGCTTTATATAGATAAATAAGTTTTATTTTTCTATAAATAGTGTTAGTTACAATTTTTTTAACAATCATCAAAGCATGGCTTGCCGTCTGCCTGATTGACAATTTAGAATAAAATAAAATACGGTCTCATTTACATACATAATTAAGTACAGCTTGGGTTTAAAAACATTCACTTAAAATTCAGCTTCTAAAAGATAATGAAATTTTGCAGAACTTGAACAACTTGGGTACATCCATTTCATTCAGGTAATTTATGATTAATCCTTCCGTTAGTACGTCCTTTCCAAAGATAAGCCTTCTTGTTTCTTTTAAAACCGGGCATCTTCCAAAAAAATGAAAAATGTCTTCCCGTTCCTCCATATTACACATTTCACGAAGTGTTGTTAGATTTTCGCGATGTGGTATGAAGTTAAGGTTCAATAGTTCACCTCTTAATCTAAACATCATTGTTATTTCCTCTATTGAACAATCATCTCGAAAACAATTGACATGATCTAAGTCGTGCTTTAGTTTGCTATATAACATCCTGTGCATTGATTCTGCTGCCTCTTGGGAGTACTTAGCTCTAAAACGATCATCGAGGTTCGAAAAAGTTCGAATCCATTCTTTGAACCATCCAGATCTGCTACGAATCGTTTGTAGTACTGCCTTTCTTTGGCAGGCGGCTGTTGGGCATATTCAGTATAGGTATTAATGATGAAGACTACTTGCAACTTTAAAGTTTTGAAATAAAAAAAATAAATAATTTTATAGGCAATAGGAGTTACACAGGTTCCTACCTTTTTGATTGTACAAACTAGGTTGGTCAGTATATTCCGTCACGTGTCAAATGATCCTCAGTCGAAATCCCTCAGTTCCCCGTTGTGTTTGTTTATTGAAACACGTTGTGAAACCAAGTTAACTACATAGGTACGCACGTATACATGTAGGTACATAATGGACCTACGTATGTTGAATAACCTACCTACATACATCATTTGCCTCGCAATCTGTCCAATAACATTGCTCATAGGTCATAGTCATAATATACCGCTGTTTTTGCATACCTACCTATTTTAATTGAAATAGGTTAGGTGAACCTACCTACCTACCCATTAGAAACCTACTTGGAATTTTTCTTATGAATTATTGAAAACAAAAATAATAACTTCCCCTTCACTAACAGCAAAACAAACCCACGCTGAACCCTTGGGGGCACCAAATTTCATTTAAATGCATTATTAATGTGATTCTCAGCTGTATGACTTTAATTGTGCAACATGCCTTGCCTTAGCTATGAAGGTACAAATGTACCTCCATATACACCTATGTACATATATGTAGGTAGGTACCTATAAAAGTAAGTAATAAACCAAACGACTGAGGAGCATGGGAGAAATATGGCATAGGTTCTTAGATAGGCAGTTAGGTATAGGTAGGTAGGTACCTACTTAAAGTCAGGCCGGCATCAGATGGAACTTCAGCTCATCTCTCCATTCCCAGAACATTAAATGAGTTTGTTCATCGTGTTGGTCTTATACCTACAAACAATGAGGATAGTTTTAAGGCATAAACAACACCCCCAAGGAGCTCTAATTTTAAAAATAAAACATATACCTATATCCTATGTTATGCATGTAGGTATGTAGGTTTGTACATTATGTGTAGGTACCTACCTTCCTATTTTATAAAAGTAAAACAAAAAAATAAAATGTTAAAATTGCATGCATTGTAATTAAAGGTACGTACATATATACATATTTACCTATGTGTACCTTAGTATAGGTAGGTACCTACATAGATATGTGACATCCTAATAAAACAAAATTTGTTATGAAAGAAGAAAAATAATTGAATGAATAATAATGCCAGCCAACAGCACAAATTAAAATATAAAAAAAGGCAAAAAGTAATTTAATCCATGCAGAAAAACAACTCGCAAGTCTGCCTCAGAGCCCCAGCTGGTGTATCTGTATGAATGGATGTTGTTGGAGTTCATTAATTTTCCTTATATCAAAACTTTTTAGGTAGCTATGTACATTATTCTTAAATGTGGCAACGTTGCGAGAAAATAAACACAATTCAACAAAAAAAAAAAGTTAGAAAAAAAAAATCTGACTTCACCCGGGGGAATTATTTATATACTGCCAAATTGGTATGTATTATTTGTGTATACAAGGTATGTATTGTGTGCATGAAAAAAAAACGATAACAGCAAGTGTGGTGAATTTCGAAGACATTTCCCCTCCAAACGGGATATTAACTTGTGTTTGTGCGATGGTCGTCGTCGTCGTCATCTTCGTCGCAGAGGCGGCCATCATTAAATTCTCACACAATCGCAAATTGTTGATTTCAAATCAATGAAATAGAAAGAGATGTTTGAGAATTTAAACTATTGTGTTGGCTCTTTTCAATGATATTCGGCCATCTTGAAAATGATTAAAGTTGTCTCGTTCTAGTTTTTGCAGGAAAATAAAGCAAAACGCACTTAAAAATATATGGTGGATGGTGAGATGACGATGAACTGTCTCGTTCTTGTTATTCAGCGAAACGGTTCACTAATGTTACACTCTTCTTTGCGGTTCATGAAAATATACTGCAGTTTCTCTCATCTCACCCATGTTTATTATTATTATTTTCATTTTGTTTTTGTTTACTAGCGATTTCGGTTGAGTGGAGTTCAGCAGGAATCACACAGAATCAGACAGACACGGTGGACGGTGCATTGAGAAAGAAATAACATTAAAAATAAAAAAATTATCACAACTTCCCGGCAATTGATGGATTTGGATTATTATTAGGTGAACATTTCAGCTGTTTCTTGTGTTAGTTTGCACACAAAAATTAAGTGATGTGAATAGTTAGAATATTCCCGCCAAATTGAAAAAAAAAGTAGAAAGTGCTCTTTGTTTTTATTTTTTAAATCTTATCTGCTATTGCTGATTAAGGATATCGCATCCAGTACAAATAAAAATTACAATTTTACCAATATTTTGTGTTTGCAAGTTTTGTTCTTATTTTTCCTCAAAAATCCAGTCCGTTGGTTGATCAATAACTTGTTAATCTTTTAACATCATATACCTACCTATGTATAGTCTATATCATACGATATTGATACCTAGATATAACAAGACAAGACTACGTACGTCCAACAATAAAAAAAAGTAGTAATTTTTCTTTGCTCTGCGTGCGATATCTTTGTACCTATAGTATCTGTGGTAATACGTTTCTTCAATACGTCTATGTTGTGATTACAATTTGTGTCAAGATTATGAACTGATGTACCTACCTACCTTTTTTGTTTCTATTTAAGATAATGTAGATAAAAGCAAAAAGATTTCGGAAACTAGGATACCCATCTACGCAACTACATTTAACACCTGCTGCCTTTGGGGCAACGACACGAGGGATGAAATGACATCTTTGTATATAAAATCTATAGTAATATTATGAAAAGACTTTTCGGGCTCAACTTTCCTTTACGACATCCCGAATTTTGATATGCGGATGGTCTCATTCGATAGATATTCACTAAAAAACACCAAATATCACAATTTTAGGGTGAGGAAACATTTATAAGTATTTTTAATTAATTTTTAAACTTTCAGTTTTTCCATACAAAATGCATGGAAAATAAATAAAGACTCAAATGTCATTGCATGCTAAGTACTGCCAGATGTACACTTTGGTTTTGGGATGTTTTCTTTTAATCCATGTTTTTTAAATGCAAAAGAAACTTTGCATACACCAAACCTTGCCCCACCCCAAATCCTATAATGAGGCCAAGCAGGGGGGTTGCAGGGGGGCAGCATGCCCCCCATACATACCTCGCTTTTTATACGCAGTAATGCTGTATGCAAGCACTGTATTTATATAAGCAAGTTTTAAATTTCCCAACATAAAAACACAAGGGAAACAAAATACGTGTCTGGCAATACTAACAGACCATTTGACATTTCTTTGATTTGTTATTGAAATGGAGTATTATGTATTTTCATTAAACAAAAAGTTCTTAAATTAATTAAAAATACTTAAAAATGTTGCCTATCCTTAACATTGAGATATTTAGTGTTTTCTAGTGATAATCTATCCAATGAGGATATCTGCGTTTCCAAATTCCTTGTGCAAAAAGTGCAATTCGGTAACAAAAAACCCAATTTTCAAAAGTTTAAACATTTTTTAATTGCATTTAGGGGGGTTTCCTCACTTTAAGATTTGGAAAATTTTCTTTTGAGATACCTACCTACCCCTAAAAAAAAAATCAACTTCGAAATCGGGATGTCGTAAAGGAAAGTCGCCCCACTTTTCGTAGTAGTCTTGATATCTGCTGTGGCGCTGCGGCGACTCCACTCATATTTCTAAATGTCGCCACTATCAATTGCCTTCATAATAATACTATGGATTCTATATATACAATGATGACATACCGCTACTTAAAACTATAAATACACTAGCTATAATGTGACAATTTATTTATTTTATTTGTTTAATACATACCTTTCTATATACAAACCTTGATTTCGATGAAAACATAGATCTTTTGTTTTAAGAATTCAATTCCTACTTGAAATTATCAAGTCTTGTCCAGTTTTCAATGTGGCAATAATAAGATCTGCTATTTATATAGGTAACTAGGGTAAGTGTACCAGTACCCGGCCAGTCACTAGTATCCGTCCACTTTCAATTAAATGGTTAATATTAAGAAAATAAGACATTGTTTACATGGGCAAATATATTCTGACAAAAATTCCAGGTACATTTTACGTTTTGGTAAAGTTTGACAGATCTGTTGAAGACAGATCCATGTCAAAAAAAATGTTAAGAGTACGAAGTTCACGGCGAGGGTAGAAACTGCGTTTTAGAGTTCGAAAATGTTAGAGAAAACCAATAAGAATAAGTTGTAATTTTCAGTATTATAAGTGAGTATACAAACTTGTATTTTGTTTTATTGTATCAACAATATAATAAACCATCTAAAAATTAAAAAAAAAAATTAATTTAATGTTCTAAATAATTAAAAATAAGGTGGCCGGTTACTGGAACACCATTTTTATAAGATGTTTTAGTAACCGGCCAGGGTGGCCGGGTACTAGATTTTTGCCTGAAATCAACTTTTGTATCTCTTTTATGCTTAAATGAAGCAAAATACTTCTAGCTTCCTCTACCATCAACTAAAATGTATTTTACATGTAAGATTTCAGTATCCGGCCACAGTTTTTGTTCAAGGGATTACTATGGCCGGTTTTTAGAACAAACGGCACCAGTATACGGCCACATAACTTATTGTATGTAAATTCATACATTTTTGAAGAAATGAGTCAAGAAACTGCTGCATAATAACCGAAAGACCTTCAACGAATTGGTTTTAGATTTCTTTAAGAATAAAATGCACGACTGGGTCGTACGTTGTTGCTATTATGTTCAAGGCGCAGAGGATTCAAAAACATGAGAACTATGAGAGAAAAATTTTAAAAGAACGAAATGTGTACCATATTGAAATTAGCAAAAACAACTTCTTTGATAGTTTGAAGTGAAAAAAGATAATGCCATCTGAATTCTTGATAAAATATGATTGTATAAAAAACAAAAATTTAAGTCATTGGAGCTATTTTTTTAACAAATAATGTTTTTTAATATATTTCAAATTTGAAACATTTTATGGGAAAATTTTTGGTTTGCAAATTATAAGCATTTATTTTTTTATTATTAGATCTTATTTGAAATTTTTATATAGGAAAATTAATCTGAATCCGTTGAGTCGATAATGAAAAAATTCAAAACAATAAAAACCAATAGGTTTTATCAAAATCATAGCAACCGTTTTAGAAAAAAAAAATAACTTTTTGCTTAACGTTTTTTTTTTTTAACATTTGTGTGGAAGGTACCGTTATTTTTTCGTAAAAGTACAGTAGAAGACAAATACAAGAAAATTTCATATAAGAAAAACTCGTTTATAAGACAGACATTTTAAAGCACCATGCACATTTCCATGAAGTAACGTGTAAAATGAATCTTATATAAGAAAACCGGTTATAAGAAAAACACTGATATAAAAAACTTATTCTGGTACAAAATTTAAAAATTTATCGTCTTTAAGAAACCACCCCGTATAATGTGATTTTGAAAGAAATTAATATTTTAATGATTGTTCTTGTCACGTTATGAGTGATTTTTATGAATTAATGCAACTACAAGATATTTACATACAATTTTTCAGTGAGTAGGTTCTTTGGAAACTTATTTCAATTGATTTAGTGATATTTAAAGGAAATTTTCTTTCTCATAATGCGTTTATCTAATAAAATTAATTTTCGTTCTTATAAACAATTTTTCATATAAGAAAACACGGTTATTAGAGAAAATTCTCTGCATTTTTTGACATTTTTTGACATTCTTATGTCCTTTATCTACTGTAAAACTTTTTCTTAAATATTCTAAGAAAATATTAATTTACAAATACCCTTAACTACGTAGTTTCAAAAAAATAAATCAAAGTCGTTTTTGAAATATTTGATTAAAAAAAAATTGAAACATTTTTTTGAAAATCCAAAACATATTTTTTGAAAATGTAAATGAATATTTATTTTCTACTGTGTTGAAGAAAATCGAAGATGAAAATGGTTTTTTGGGGGGTACCATCAATTATCATGGGGGGTACCATCAATTATCATAGCCTTTACTTAATTAACTTATTGATTTTTTTTTTAGAAAAGTTATGGAGCCTTTTTTGAGAAAGTTGCTTAAAAATGTATGGCAGATACCGCTATTTTTTGTTCTAAAAATTAAAGATTTGTGTGGGTGGATTTACTAAAAAATGCTATGTTACAAGTTGGAAGAAAATCGATCCAGTGGTTTAAGCTGGTAACTCAACGGACAAACAGACATAATCTCAGAATCGTGAGACCATATTTTTTTCTTCTTCCCTATCATCGTAATAAACAAGTTTGATCAAAACTTCGGGTTCGATTTTTTTCAACGAATGCATAACTTGCCATTAGTGCCTTGTGCCTACTCCTAATCGCAAGCAAAAAAGGGCATGGCCGGACATTGGATCAAAGTGGCCGGATACTGAAATTTGGTGGCCGGGTACTGGTGAAAATTCACTTTTTTTAAAAATAAATCCATATTAAAAAATATATTGCAATCACTTAAAGTTTATATTTTTTATTCAATACTAAACATGATCCATAATTGGTCAAAACAAACAACATAAACGAATAAAATCAGCTGAATTAGTTATCCAGCTTTAAAGTAGAAAAATGTGTTAGGTGGCCGGTTACTGGTACACTTACCCTACCTACATATTTTTGCTCATTCTCGTCATAGATTCCTGTTTCCTGTTTGTTATAGATAACCGACTAACACTGGTTATCAAAAGAATGTAATCTGTTGTGATGGCAGTTCATCGAAGGATAATGGAATTACAATGTAGTACCTACGTCGCGTCGCTTTAAATTCATATTACCTAACTACAGTACAGCACAGTTATCAAAAAGCCTAGGTGTAATTCGTGCAACACATTTTTGAAATCCAAAGAAAAGCATTATTGAAAATTCAGAATTTTAAATATTGATGTAGGGTGATTGTATTAGTAGAGAGCCCTTTAACTCTTTTTTCGTGTTAAATTGCCCTGCAGAAATCCTATGCCTATTCAATCCTTGTTATCTGATTGATGACTGGAATGTGTCGGTTAAATTAAAGGCGTGTTTAGTATTTTTTTTTATCATAAATAAGTTATTAACAAAAATAGAGCTGAAGTGCGAATCTTGTGAGATCGGCCACCTAAGTATGCTAGTAGTCAGCCTCCTTTTAACAATATGAAAAATGGGGCCCACTGTTGGGAAATACTTTTGTATAGTGACCGACCAAATACGACCATTATTTTCCCAACACGGGCAAATTGAAACTAATATATTAACATAATATACCTAGGTACTACGTACTACATAACTTCTCACTTTTGAACAATTGTTGTCTTAGGTCTAACTCTGTAGTTATTCCCTAAGAAAATATAAAGCTGCAAATTTTCCTAAAACTACTTAAATAAACAAGTAATGTTTGGAAACTTTCCTGTTTTTTTTTATAGCGACTAACTATGACAACAAATTTGAATTTGAAGAAAATTGGAAAACAATATTCTTCTGTTTAAGTGGAGCAAATTATGTTCAAATAAAAGTATTAAGTGGAGTAGAGCTCACTTAATAGGTACTTTTATTTGAACTTATGACAACATTTGTTCAAAATTGCAAGCTAAATATTTCTTGTATGCACTTTTTCCCTCCGACCAAAAGACATTGAAATAAATTCGTGAAAAAATTGTACGTCAAATTTTACACCTGTTCGACTAGTGTTTATGTAGGCAGGCAAACGTTTTTTGGTTAAACACCTCAAAAGCTATTATTGATATGACTTAAAGCCCTACGACTTCACTTTTTATGTCATTGGTTCTCGGTTCTATTTCACACACTTCATAAATATCTTGTATTTTTCTATATTAGAAAAAAATTGCACGAAAAGTCTTGAAAACTGCACAAAAAATACCGTTTTTGTCGGGATATTGTAAAAAATTAAAATTTAGTTACCTAGTTCCTGCAATCAGGGGACGATATGTCTTTTATTAAAAAAAAAGATGATGTTGCTGTTTCTAGTTTGGGAGATTTGATATTTATTCACTCATACTTGGAAACATTCTCCAGTCAACTGGTAAATCCCAGTAGGTATGAAATTCCCAAAAATCCAGCGAGAATCCCAAGTTTATTTTCTGCTAAATATTTCTTGTATGCACTTTTTCCCTCCGACCAAAAGACATTGAAATAAATTCGTGAAAAAATTGTACGTCAAATTTTACACCTGTTCGACTAGTGTTTATGTAGGCAGGCAAACGTTTTTTGGTTAAACACCTCAAAAGCTATTATTGATATGACTTAAAGCCCTACGACTTCACTTTTTATGTCATTGGTTCTCGGTTCTATTTCACACACTTCATAAATATCTTGTATTTTTCTATATTAGAAAAAAATTGCACGAAAAGTCTTGAAAACTGCACAAAAAATACCGTTTTTGTCGGGATATTGTAAAAAATTAAAATTTAGTTACCTAGTTCCTGCAATCAGGGGACGATATGTCTTTTATTAAAAAAAAAGATGATGTTGCTGTTTCTAGTTTGGGAGATTTGATATTTATTCACTCATACTTGGAAACATTCTCCAGTCAACTGGTAAATCCCAGTAGGTATGAAATTCCCAAAAATCCAGCGAGAATCCCAAGTTTATTTTCTCTGGGAATAGAAGCTATTCCCAAGGAATTTAAGGTGAATCCATAGAGGAAATTAACGTGCGTTCCAGTGGTTATTAGATATGCTATCTAGTTATCCCAAAAACTCCCAGATAACTTGAGTTGTTTTTTGCATCAGCGGTAACCTGCTGTTTTTAAGGGTTACAACAACTATAAATGTATCGTAATTAAGAACTTAATTTTGCACTTATTTTTTGAAGGCGAAGAGAAGTTCAGGCGCAACTCATAAAAGCTTTGTAAAATCCCATATTTTACATGTAAAACTCACAATAAAGCTGAACTTTCAAAATTCTTGTGTTTAAGCGTTCACTTTGAAGGCCTCACAAGCCCAACGATGACATCGATTTGATGGAATATAATTCGAGTTAACGCCAACATCAGATTTACCACCAGGCATCTCAGCATCACCATATTCATTACCTAAATCCGAAGGAAAATTGGCAAAACCGGCAAAACCATCATCAATGTTACTATCAATATTACAAGCACACAACTTTTCTTTATCTTCAGGGGACTCAAAAGCACCAGCTGCAGGTTAATCATCACCAGTAACAGACTAAGGATTAATTCTTAAATTTTGTGGTTAAAGCGAAAGAATTAGAATAGCCTTTCATATCAATTACCTCATAAAAACATTGATTTGCCAATAGTTTCACTTCTCTTTTTATGTGCATTTTTTTGTGTAGTGGGTTTTACATTCTTTATCTTTCGAGTTTTCAGAATAGACCACGATACATTCAATTGACTTTGCATTAAATTTTGTTCTCTTTTGCTTTGGTATCATGACTATTTCAAAAAGAAACATATACCTACTCGCAAATGAAATAAATCAATTTTTGCACCATTTCTTCTGGCGAATTTCCAGACTTTTTATCGGAGTGCGATTTATCAAATAAGCTGCGGTGAAAACTGGCTCCAAAACTTTAATCTAAACTAGCAACAGCACGCTTTTTTCACCAATAAAACATAGGGGTTTGAATAAAGTGGGTAATAACCACTATTAAGCAGAAGGGGGAATTGTCTAAAAACAAAAAAAAAATTTTTGTTTTCCAGTATTTGCTATATTTTTGTATACAGGATCTTTGACTACCATTTAAATTTTATTTTTGTTTTAGCAACAGACACACTAGATTTTGCTGTTCTTTGAAGCGTAAGACATCCCTAAATTGCACAGTTTTTACGTTTGTATAGGACGGAGTTCATAACTCAGAAAACTTTCAGATTAGATAAAAAAGACATAAGACCATCAAACAAAAATAATTCCACGCACTGACACTCCCACTTTAAAAGAAAAACATAATAAATCTCTAAAATTGACAGAACCTTGTCTTAAATATAAATAAGCTTGAATATAATGTTCTTTTTAATAAACTCTTACAATAATCTCTTGCCAAGCCTTTTGTGGGTTTTTTGACGATTTTTGTTTAGCTCGTTTCAAGTTCCAGTCTAAGCTCGGTTAAATCTGAAATATAAGACCGATTTTGATGTAATTTTCAGGCATGGTACAAAATTACTTAACCAAAATTTTAACCAGTAGATTTACATTGAAATCGCTAATCAGACAATTTTCGTTGGTTACCGTCATTTAATGAGAACCTGCGAAAGTTATTTTACAAATTTAAACCGCTGAACAAACTGGCGCTCACGTCATATAATTGCTCAAAAAATATAATCAGGCCTTGCAATTAAATAATATTTCCCAAGAAATAAAACAATTTACAGGCAATGCAAAAAAAAAAATTGCAGTTGCCCTTATTTTAGAGGACTAAAACTGACACCCTATATACATATGTATATGTCATACGTTGTGATCACAAATTTCCAAAATTTCCTTTGGCATTAATTGTTTGGTCCCTTGAATACCTGGTTGACGTAGGTAGTACTTTTCTGGCAGAAGGATATGACAAATAAATTAGAGTGCTAAGTCATTTTTTATCTATCCGCAGAAATTTTCTGAGCAAAAATTTGTGAAATATTTGTACTCTCTTGAGAAAACTCTCTTCTCTGAAAAATTATAATTTTTATAAGTATAAACTCTTTGGAACTCAAACTCTCTCATTTGCAAAGAAAATCAGAGAAGAAAACTGACCTATTCGCTGAAAAAATCTTGAATATTTGAAGGTCGAACGACCGTCAAAAAAGACTTGTAAAACCAAAATTGCATAGCTTCAATATTTGCCCTATAATGTTTACCATGTCTGAACTAATAACCAATGAAAATCCACTATTTTCTTTATCTTATAATATTTCTTAAATTAAAAAAAGAAACATAAATACAACCAAATTGCCTTTAATTAATTATTTATTTAAATAAATTAATTTATAAACTAATTATAAACATATTATTTTACAAACAAATCTAATGGATATCTTGTTTTTTGTGATGTTCTGATTTTACAGGCCGGTCGATACACCGCAATCATATGCGAAGGGTGGCATTGGACCGCCACCCCCGCAACAACAACCCCAATCACGATCGGCAACTAGTCCGCTCTCACCTCCGCGCCCAGGACCGGGTGCCACAGCCAACACCTATCCTAAATTCGCGGATGTTAATGCAGTGCGCGAGGCATCTCACCGTTACATACAGCAAAGCCCGTACAGTATTGGTCCGGTTGCACAATACCGCGAGAGCCCATACACTCGAATACCTCAAATGCCGCCAGCCCAAGTCCAAGACTTTCATCGTGCGGCAGCAGCAGTCGCGTCGTCACCAGTTGTCGTGTCGAGCAGCAACAGCCTACCAACCCTTGTATCTGGCGTACCCACCGCCAGTACGATGGACGGAACGGTGCAGTACTCGCACGCATCATCCGGTCAGTTACTTGCTGGTGTCGGTGTAGCCGGAGGAGGCGGTGGTGGTGGGCCAGTTGGAGCTGGAGGTATGCTAGCCGTTGGACGTCAACGCATACCCGGTGTAATGCTCTCGCATTCGCAGGCGCCATCTGTACAATATGCGTCAAGTGATTACATTGTGCATGCACGGCAGCAACAGCAGCAAAACCAGCAAGCTCCGCCCGATCCAGGAGGGCAACCTTATAAGAAGATGCGACTCAGCGACTCCAATCACCTGCCACCCGTTGTTTCAAGTATGAATGCTGCTGGACAACAAAACATGCCTACGCAACCACATCCGCACTCGCAGCACCATCAGCAACATCAACAACATCCGCCGACACAACCCTCAACGCAGCAGCAACAACCTCTTCCTCAACAGTCGCAGCACCTTTCGCAACAACAGTCCCAGCTGCAGCTGCAGCAGCAGCAACAACAGCAGCAGCAACAACAACAGCAGCAGCAGCAGCAACAACAACAGCAGCAGCAACAACAACAGCAACAGCAACAGCAGCAGCAACAGCAGCAACAACAGCAGCAGCAGCAACAGCAGCAGCAGCAGCAACAACAACAGCAGCAACAACAACAGCAGCAGCAACAACAACCACCCAATTCATCCCTCATAGTCAACCGCAGCTCACATTTAGTACAGTCGCATTCGCAACAACCCCCTGTTCCCCTTCCTCCAACAAGCATGAATAGCAACCTTCTCAACAGCGGCCACCAATCGGCGATTATCAATATTCCAGCGACACAACAACTCAAGATCGAGACGCGAGAACAACAGCGACCCCCGCAGACGACTGAAGCCTACCATCCCCAAGTAGAGGCGATCTCCCCCACACTGCCAAATGAAATCGTCGAAGAGCGTCGTACCGCCAAGGAAGACTTGTTGATGCAAATTCAGAAGGTCGATCAAGAGATAGTCAATGCCGAAAACACTTTGGCGAGTCTGACCAAGAAGGCAGAGTTGCTGCAGGAAGCTTCTAGCAAACCCAAAAAGGCGGAAGAAGAGAAACTCCTGCAACCCAAACGACGCCATCAAAGCTTGGCTCAAAAGATCTACGATGAGAATCGCAAGATCGCTGCCGCCCAACATTCCATTTTGAGTTCGCTAGGTCCACCCGTTGAGCTACCACTGTATAATCAACCGTGCGATGTGGAGGCCTGTGCGGAAATTATCAAACGCCACCAAGCGACGATTAAGTCGCGTTTGTTGGAGCATTTAAAAAAGGTCAAACATGACCGATACGTCTATAACACCGGACTGGTAGAAAAATACGCTCAAGCGTCTCAAGAATGGCTCAAGCGGGTAGAAAAGTCTGAGTCGAGCGCTAAGCGAAAGGCTCGCGAAGCAAAAAACCGTGAATTCTTTGAGAAAGTGTTTACGGAGCTGCGAAAGCAAAGGGAAGACAAGGAGCGCTTCAATCGTGTCGGCTCAAGGATAAAATCCGAAGCTGATCTTGAAGAGATTATGGATGGACTGCAGGAGCAGGCCATGGAAGACAAAAAAATGCGATCCTATGCTGTGATACCACCACTGATGTACGACGCCAAAAAGCGACGTGCAATCTACCACAATGAGAATGGCGCTCTGTCGGATATGGTGGCTGACTACAAAGACCGCCAGAATGTGAACGTCTGGACCGCTGGCGAGAAAGAGATTTTCAAAGAAAAATTTCTCCAACATCCAAAAAACTTCGGAGCTATTGCTGCGAGCTTGGACCGAAAATCTGCACAGGATTGTGTTCGCTACTACTACCTCAGTAAAAAGACGGAGAACTACAAGCAGTTGCTTCGAAAGTCCCGACAGCGAACGCGAAGCTCTAGAAACCCTCAGAAATCGCAACAAGCTCAGTCCCAATGTATTATCGATTCACTGACAACTGGAGTCACGACTCGTCTGCAGCGTGAACAACAACAAAAGACTGGTGGACGTGATCGTTCTTCTGCTGCACATTTGTCGTCGCATAGTTCGTCATCGTCTTCAAACACTTCGACGGCGACGACGACGATACCGACGACAACATCCGCATCGACTACTACGGTCGCTTCAACTTTAGCTTCTAATAGTTCAACTACAACAACTGCGAGTGGTTCGACGGGGGCTACAGTTACATCTTCAAAAACTACTGGTTCCTCGACAACACCTACGACAACATCAACAACTTCGTTGTCCTCATCTTCCAGCAAGTCGACAAGTGATTCATCTGCACCTGCAACAGCAGCAACAACAACATCAACAACATCAACAGCATCTGTGACAACATCATCAACCACTACCACGTCTGTCACCAGTACCAGCAGCTCCACCTCATTGGTGACAACGTCATGTACAATTACCTTAACAACAGCAGTTGTGGAACCAACATCAACCACCACCACTGCAACAATCAGTGCATCTGACACTTCGGATTCAAGTTCGAAAACAACCAGTGTGGGCCGGAAGTCACCTTCGACCACAAACACTTCGGTTTCGAACTCGACTACTGGAAAAGATGCCAAATCCGAAAGTGCTGGCAATGGCTTATCGAGCACTGAAACCAATGGACCGAAGACATCAACCACTGTGGATGCCATTGGTGAGAAATCAGATTCCACCACGAGTTCTACAGATGCCAAGAGTGTCGAAGACAAGACTGGTTCTGTGTCATCGAATGTGCTGACAACTAGTGAGAAAGATGTGGCTATGCCACCCAAATCTGTCACCCCCAATGCAGCTGGAAATGGCAACTCCAAGTCTCCTTTGGATGGTAGTGGAATGTTAGTACAACAACAAAACAATAGTAGTGCATCGATGAATTCAAGCACACATCATGCTGCTGGAGCACCAAATGGCATCAAAAGCTCATACGCTGCTGTGTATGCTTCCTCAATTAATGCAGGAAATGAAGTTAAATCATCGGCAGCGATAGGAGGAGGGGCTGCAACTGACAAGGACGCCGTTGCTTCGCTGAAAATGACAGAAAGTGGCCTCATTCTACCAGGACAGAAAACAAAGGCTACCGATGCTGATGGTGGCAGTGATAATAACTCCGATGTTAGGTAAGTTAGTCAAAATTATTAAAAAAAAATAATTCTTTTCATGCTAGGAGCATTTCAGCACACAGG
The DNA here is from genome assembly GCA_946251815.1 of Dasysyrphus albostriatus. NCBI lineage: Eukaryota > Metazoa > Arthropoda > Insecta > Diptera > Syrphidae > Dasysyrphus > Dasysyrphus albostriatus. The sequence goes on along the minus strand of OX276336.1, from coordinate 64,963,208 downwards.
GTGGTGGTCCACAATGCGTAGATTTTGTTTGTTTAAAATTCTACTTACCACACTAATGAGAAGCTAATACTGATACTCTTATCATATGGTCTAGTGCATTTATTTCGCGAATATGCAACGATTAGCAGGGAAATTATGGGAAATAATGATCTTGATTTACTTGTTTGTATTTGCCGCTTAGGCGGAGGCAATATTGGTGCGGTTTAGGGGAAGTTACGTTTTTTTTTAAAAGGCTTACTACACTACGCCGCGAAACACTGTATCGATGCATAGTGTCAATAAGGTTTTTGGTCGTGTAAAAATTAGATGTACCGACACGGTATTTCGAGTAGTATTCCTCCAGTATAATATGCCGATACCTACGACGAAGTGCGTAAAAAGAAACGGAATGGTTTACCGATGCAGTTTGATTTTTTTGTAGTTTGCCTGTTGCTTGATTGTTTTGAAGCGAGTGTATTTATTTATTTCAGTGATAACAAAGAATAATGCATAATGGTAGAAACCTATACATTTATCTAGCTTCATTCCGAAGTGAGTGTTTTGTTAGAAATTATAAAAGAAAACGAAATGGTCTTCCAAATAATTTAAAAATTCTTCACAATTGGCTTTTAACAGTCCCACACTATGCCGGTAAGGTTTTTCGATGCTGGCGTGCAATAGATACATTTGTTTGTTCTATCTTTTTGAATTTTTAATGGAATTACTAATCGTCTTTAGATTGAATATATTTAATCCCAAAAAAGATTAGTATAGCAAAATGTGAAGGCTTAGTCTATGTGCTACCGCGCTCCCTCGAACAGGATGCATGATATCGGCTACTTAAGCCTGGTTGTGCTTGTGCACTTGACTGTTATATTTAGGTGACGAAACATTCACAGCTGTTTCTCTGAACATTGATCTTTCTCACCACTTGGGCTTTAAATTTTAGAAAACCCCTTAACTTTGAAAAAATCCCGCAGCCATAGTATGAAGATAATGATAATGGAGAGGATGATATGTTTGGCCTATGCTTTTTTTCATAATAGTTTCCTTTCAATTCCAAATTTTGGTAACGCAAATACAATAGGTTTGTTCGTTGAGCCCTGAAGTAACCCTGGGGTCACTCCAAAGCGTCTTTTGAAAAACCTGAAGTAACCCTGACGAGCCAATTCTTTGTTTTTTGAAACCTGTGGTCGCCCGGAACTCGCCCTGAAGTAGATCTAGGTTTTTTGGTGGGTGAGTTAAGGCAAAGAACAAAATGTCAAAGTGGCAGGAGCTCTCATGTATTTTTTTGTTGTGGATACACGTGCTGCAGGTAATTCTTTTGTTTGAAATGGAAATTCAAGGAATACACCAATTTTCTTAAGTAATGACAACTAGAAATAGAAAATAGAAAGTGTGGTTTCTTCATTTTAAAATCAAATTTTGTTTCTTGCTTATCTCACCAACACATCGAGAGCCGTTTGGTGTTTTTTTTTATAAACCAAAAAACCCAGGTTTTTTTTACAATTTTTAGGGTTGTCAAGAAAACCTGGGTCAACCCTGGGTAAACTTCAACGAACAAACCTAATATTAAATAACAAAAAAATTTATTTGACAATTTTGACGTTTCAAATGTGTGCATGTGTGCTTGCTTCTGGTTTCGATTCTTTCCTCAAACCCAGAATCGTTTTTCTCTTCCTCTCAAAAGAAGAACTGTCATCTAGTGCCAAACGAACATTTTCGGAAGCATTCGGAATGCTCCGGACGACCAAACGAAAACGCTATAACTTAGCTTATTGCTTTGGTAATCATCCACTTACATTACAGACTCTTTTCGAATTGTTTGAGATGCCGATTTACCTCATGGATTTTTATAATTTAACCCCAACAATGATGTTCTAGATATTCTTTAAGTCTATTAATTTATTAACATATCCAAGAGTTAAATTCTAGGCAATGAATTCATAAAACGATAATTTAGTATAATACGTTATTTATTACTAAATAAGACAATGTTGCTTTAGTTTTAACCACAAAAAAAAAACAAAATCACGAAATCTCACAAATTTTTTTGGAACATTGTGTGGAAAATGCAGGCCATTAAAAAGCTTTTACTCGATTATTTAACCAAAGATTATAGTGAATAGGCCATTTCATACATTAAAATAGATATATCGATCTGACGACCAGGTAGCTTTTAGTGAAAGGTTCAATACAGATGAGTTCAAAAGGGATCTATGCTTGGTAGCAGGATTTGGAGATGTTGGTTTTTTGGTCTCTTATTTTATAAATTGATTACACCTTTACCTAATGGACATATAAAGATATATTCACCCTTTATATTATTAGACACCAATGCAGCCCACCTACGACATGTTATGAATCTTGTTCATTTAATCTCTGCTTGGAACTCCTTACAAAACACCTCACGAGCTGCTTGGTTGAAAATATGGAAATAATGTTCAATGTTTTGGTGCGGTTATGCCTTTCGACTACTTAAATTATATGGTCCTTTTCCTAGGTGCAAAAAAGTTTGGTTTGAGTCCAAAAATTCCTGCACCCGTTTCCTCAGTCGTTCTTGTTACTTAAGTATACTATTCAATGGAATTTACCAGTGTATTCTGCGGATCACTCTTTCTTTTAAATGCTTCTTAAACTAGAGTTTTCTCTCATGTCATTAAAACTATTTTCAATAAGTGGTTATAAAATCCCTGAGACTTAATTGCCTGCACCGCATTTTCCACCCAACTTTATGTTCTTATAGAAACCTATTCAATCGACTAGTTTTTTCTTGTTTTCTTTTTTTATCTACGACAGGCTTAGGGAGTTTTGAATTTGTAAGATTGAAACATGATTTTTGTATAGCAAATAATAGGTCGCCTAGCCTTGGCAGTTTAAAATTTTTTTTTAATAAATTTTTAACAACTTTTATATCAAATAAAATTTTGCCTTATGTGATTGATAATAACATCCTTTAAATTTAAATTGCAGTGAGCCTAAAAAGAAACATCTTGACGTGGAACCTCCTTCGATTCCTGCCAACTTAACAAATGACACTGCAAAATCAGTAACGTTGAATGATAACATTTCAACTGAAAATAAAGGTAAGCGTACAAAAAATATTACTATATTTTTGTTTTGTTAAACCCCCACTTTAAGTGAAACTGTTAAAAATCATCGAATTAATATTATTAATTTTTTTTGTGTATTAAAATATATTATATTCATCTGTGAGTACATTTTTTAAATCTCTGCAACATAATTTAATTAATTTAATGAAATTGTCACTGTGAGGCATTCTTTATTTATTCATATTCCCTCGTTCGGTTTCCTTTTTCTTTTTGTTGAATTATTTTTTTTTATAGTCCTTGTTTTTTTAGTAAACGGGAAAAGGAGATAGAATTTTAAATTAACTTTATTGACAATTCGAGAATGAATTCAAATTAAAATTAAAAAGGACGAGCGGCTATTCATCAAAATGTAATAAAATGTTCTTACACACACCGCTAGGGATGGATGATGTGCTGCACAGAAAACACTTAACGCACTGTTTCATTTCCGTTATTTTATATATATTTTTTTTTTGGTTTTGTTTTATTGACGAGGACTTTCTTCCTTTATTTTTATTATTTTTTTGTTTTACTTTACTTTGGTGTTTACCCACCGCAATGCTTGGTTCTTTTTACCAATCAACCATCAAACCAGAGAAATAAAAAAATCGGGGGAAATAAAATAAAAAAAATCTCACCAGTTAAAAATATTTTAATTAACTGCCCAGCTCCGCTGAGCATGAAATCACGAAATTCACTCAGAAAGAAAGGGCCTAGCAGGAGCAGGAGTAGGAGCTAAAGCTATCCAGAGCTGAAGGTGAAGGTGGAAGTGATAGAGAAGGAAAATTGAATGAAGGGATGTGGTTGATGGATCGTTGGCAAAGAGGTCCTTGCATTTTTATTTGATTTAAGGATATTTTAAAATTCCATAAAATATCCATACGGAGTTTTGCAGGGGGCGATAGGTGGAGTCGGGGGTATGAATTGAGATTGACTGGAGTTGGTTTGGCAGTTCGGTTGCTCGTTTCGGTAGATTGCAACTACTTTATTCCCCAAACAGGACGACTGGACACAGTTCTCATATGAATATAGAATGAGAAAAAAAATAATAAAATGTTAAATCGTCCTTCTCTCCATTGGCGACCACCAAATTAAAACGCGCTGTGAAAAGAACCAATGAGAAATAATAAAACAAAATAAGGGCCTTCAATGGTACATATCCTTCAGTCCCTTCGAGAGCAATTTGTAGTTAAAAATATATAAAATTAATGAGTGACAGAACAGGAAGTATAAATGCCTATAAAATACAAAACGCACGACAAGCAAAGGATTTCGTTTTCCTCCCACAGCGCCGCGCCTCATATGATATGAAAAAAAGTTAATTAAATTCCATTTTTTAAATATTCATACAAACAAATTGTCAATTAATTAAAAATTATATATGTATGTATGTATGTTTTTATGTGAGGATAAGGATATACAATTTGTTGTAGGCCGATGTGAGATGAGCGGATAGGGTAGTGTAGTTGAAAGACGAGGAGATTTATCCTACTAATATGATATTCTCTTTTTCGGAACATTTGAGGTCTTATGTATGCTTTTTAACGCGTTTTTTAATTTGGCTGTGATGGTTGTCTGATGTGACACAGTTTCATACTAATCGGAATATTTATATGTATGTACGATCGTTGATTCACAGAGAGTAGTGACTTCTGGTGACACTTTGACGGTTAATAATATTATTTCGGAAGCCGACAGGTTAACTTAGTGACAAGTATCTAGAGCCATATAAACTTGAAACATCCTATGTTTTTTTCTCCAAGTTTTTACGATTCTCGAAACTTCACTAATTTGTATGAGATTTTGTACTACGATTGATTCTGTGGTAGTTTTTTTCATTATTCATAACAAGTTATTGGTTATTATCTCATGAAATCGCTTCACCGTTGTTCGGTTGAATGGATACAATAGGGCTCTAAACCAAACTAGCTATCAAACATTGTACCATCTCTTACTGCCAGGAATATTTTTTATTTCCGAATCAAAGCTAATGATTCCAATTAATTATTCTTTCTTCTATGTTTTCGTTAAGCCTGTGCAGGGCAGGTTTAAAGCCCCCTTACATGACAAGCTTATTGGTCCATTACTTAAATACAAAAGAGGCTTTCCATTGGTTAATTCAGATTTCAATCTAAATATGGATTTTTTTATTGTGAATACCTGTATTTTTGTGTCTGACTCAAAAACTCCAAAAAAAAAATGTCGTCCTTAATCAAATTTCCCTAGAGATAAGCTGATTGCATTTACCAAAATTCATTAAAAACTGCTTCTTTTTTATCAGATATAATTTTCATCATATTTTTAACACAATCTTCACAACCGAAATAATTTATAAAAATGAAAAAAATCACAACTGCAAACTGACGCTGAAAATTGTTTTGGTATTAGAAAAGGGAAGGTTAATGTGCACAAAAGCTTAAATCTGCTAAATAACTAAACCAATTTTGTAAGTCTAAAAATTTTGTCAAGATTCCTTTGGTGTTGTAGTTATTAATTCTCTTAGTAGGAAAGCATTCCAATATATTTTCTGTTACTTCGAATTTCGAAAAAATATCTTCCAGTCTTATTTTCCGGCCGTTAACTACCGCAACAATAAGCTATAGAAAAATCTATCTTTAAAAAAATTGCCACGAAAAATAATTGTTCAACCTACAAAATTAATATAAACATTAAATTTTAATTTCGAATAAAGTAAATAGTAATTTTAGATTTTATTTAAATTTAATAAAAAATATAAATTTCTACACAAACAAATAATTCACAAATTCTAATTTTCTTCTAGAAAGAGTTTTCTCACTTTCCTCTAATGTTCACTTTTTCCTGGTTCTGTACTTTGAGAGTTTTCTTCATTTGCATGACACATTTTACGATGCTTATGTACAAAATAATAACTTGGAAACTTGCTGCCGCATGTTTTGCATGGGTAATATTGAACATTCATATCTAACGGGCGTACTTCACGTCGTTGCAATTCGCTTGGAGATACTTCCACCACCGCAGGAATAGCTTTTTCATCCTTTTCAATTTCCAAACTCATGGTTGATGCTGTTGCTGTTGCTACTGCCACTGAAATAGTAGATGCAATTGGTCCTGCTGATGAAACCGATGAAGATGATTTATTACTAGTGGCACAGTCTAGCGATAGAGGATTCAAATGTCTCTTGGCATGTTTCTGATAGCAGTATTGCGACTTGAAAGTATGCTTACAATATACGCAATTGTAGATCTCTCCAGTTTTGGAATTGGAGCAGTTTCCAGAGCCACCACCTTTAGCACTCAAATCCTCGCTGTTCTCGGACTCTTCCGAATGCATTTGCCGTTGGCTAATTGTCTTGGCCATTTGTTGATGAAATGAGAATGATACACTTTGTTGAGTGCGTTCTTGGGCGGGGGCAAATTGCAAAACATCGGGTTTATGACCGTAAGCATCGTTGAGCACACGTCGAAAACGAATCGGTCCATCACAACTTGCCACATCGATTATGGTTTTGTTTTCGCCTTCGCTTTGAACGGATACAGGTTCCTTGGCTATAAGTGGTATTGGATGTTGAGAAGTTGTTTTGCTGGCGCGATGCTTGTCACTGGATCGTTTTGATTTATGCTGACGTTTAGGGGCTGTTAATGTGTACGATGTCGACGGAGGTGAAGAGCGTTTGGGTACATTGTCGTCCCTTTCGTTGGGGGTTGGTGGAGTAGGTCTGGGCGATGCTACAGCAATTGATTGGGTATCACTTTCAGATAATTCATCTACGGTAGGTTGCAATACTGGTCCGGGCACAAACGGTTGCTGGAGACTCTTGAACGGTGTACCTGTACTTGGCAGGGATACGTGTTGCATTGGTGGAGCAATAAATCCCAGATTGGGAGCAGATGCTTTGCTGGCAATTGGTCGAATGATTTTGTTGTTATTAGTTGTACTTCCGAGAAAATGACCATTACTCAGATATCCTTCAGATTGAGCGCGCGACAAAAAAGCCCTTTAAAGAAAAAAATTAAAGAAACCACCGAATCTGGCGGCAATGTTTCTATATTAAATTTAAATTTACCTGCAAATCTCGAGTGCCCGCGGCATGTGCAAAACATGCGTGGCCAAAAGAACACCAAAAATATTATCCACATTTAAATCCAAGTATCCAGTGTACATGTAGGTCAAAAGCGGAGCAAATTGATCCGCAGTCACATTGGTCAAGAATAGAACCATATCTGGAGAACTTCCTCCGCCGCCTGAACTTTCATCCAAACGTATTGCCGAACGTAAATATCCACTATGCATGCTCAATATGATGCTATGTGCAACAAATCGCACACAGGGCGAAGGTCCAACTTCTAGGACAATATCCGGAGGTGTGGATGCCAATGTAGGAGGCGGAAATTGTGGCATCGAAGCTGTAGAGTTAGTAGATGAACTTGTCAGCCAATTAGTGAACATTCTTTTTTATTCCAATGAAAACACTTTTCTAGCCTTTTGTGCTATGGGAATCACAGCAATCAACTGTGCTGCCGTCGTAGTAACTCAATTAAAACTGAAGTCCTGTTCACTTGTCTGTCAGTTTTTATACGTTAAAAAAGAGGCATTCAATTCAGACTCGAGGGTTGGGAGCTTAGAAAGGGTAGAAGAAACATCTCGCACTCGTTTCATGAGTGTCCATTTCGGTGGTACCATCAGGATATTTCTCCGTTTGTTCCATCATCATAAATTGTATGAAAGGACTTCTTTAACTCTACAAAAATATGAGAGAGAGAGAGATTCTGCGCATTCAAAGTTTTTTCATATTTCACGTGCTTTGCAATTCTTAATTCTACATTTGAATTCTGATGGAGGAATGGTTTGTTTACCTTTCTGTGGTTCGAGTTTTTTGTATTTTTTTTAAACTCCCCTTGATTCATTTTGTTTGAGGTTTATTTGTACTTCTTCTTTCAATTGATATAATTTAATTTGATTTCTTTTGGTTTTTGGTTCAATTTGCTGTTGAAAGCGGGTGCTCTTTTGGGAATTTTGAAACCTGTGTACTTGTTGTTCTAATCGATGTTATGGTTTTTAAAATGTTTATTTATATAGTTTTTATATGTGTGGAGAGGACTTCACAGGCGTGTGCCAATTAAATAGACTTATTTATATTTTTTAACGAATGAGTTTAGAAACAGAGCGAATGGAGTTTGCAGTGAAAGTAATAAATAAAATAAATAGTAAAATATGCAACCTGAACTGCACTAAACAGGAGGATAAGAAATATTTTGTTCGATATGAAAAATAATCAGAGTTTCAAGCGGGGATATTTAATAGCAGGAAAGGGAACAGAAATTAAAAGTAGTTGAACACTATAGCAATGATTTTAGTTCTAGTAAAAAAATGTACACCTTGCTATGAAGACGGGTAAACAAAATGAAAACACAAGACAAAATTAATGTTCCATTTCTGCTGGCAAAAGCTGTCCAATCTGTACCATTTTTTGAACAATTGTGTTTGGCAGTGATGCAGTATGTTTACATTTACGAACTCAAGGTATGTCTTTATCGAATCTGTATTCTGATCAATAATTCCGGTTTGTGCTAAATCGATCCAATTTTATAGCTGTAAATAATTAAGTTACACTGTCGCATCTAGAATTGGTTTTATTAAAAAAACTGAACCTGTCCTTCATAAATTCAAGAAGATTGTTTACTTTTTCCGACAGTGAGATATATATCTGGCCAGTTCACTATCACTAATTTACGAGTTTTTAGCAGCAATTTAATAACGAAATAGCTATTTAAAATGTGTTCACAATAAAGAATATAGAATTGAATTGAAATAACTACCAGTTTAATACTAACAAGTGTACCTATACTTTAACATTAGTCTAAATGCGGCTCCATGGTTTTTTAAGATCACTTTTGTTCACACACTTAAACCAAGCTTCCATGTGAGCTCAAAGCTCGTGCCAGAATGGATGTAGTTTTACAATTTTGTTCTAAGTTCTTTAAAAATTATGGCCACCATAATGAAATTTACTAATTCTCTCCAATGTTCCCCTGACCCATCTTTAAAATAAGCTACTCCTATCATTACTTGCTAGATTCTGGTTTTTTCCTACCCAAGATTTCTTGTGCATTTAAATTTAAGAATAATTTGAAAAATGAAAGAAAAAATCAAATTAAAATAAAATAAAATGAAACGAAAAAAAAAAACAATGAATCTGCGAAAACATTAAAGAAAATGAACAAATTTCAATTGGTGACTTATTTTTCTTTTAATTCAATAAATGGCATTCGAATGCAAACAGAATCCTCAAGCAATCTTTTCCAATTCCTATTGATTCATCTTTCTATTTTTTGTTATATACATATATATATTTTTTTTTTCATAATTTTGATTTGGCAAAGTTGATATACTTGGAGATGGAAGAAAAAGAATTTCTCATCCTCAACTTCTATGTTGGGCCTCACTCTTTAGATATTGAACTAATGGAAATTTGTAGAATCAAAAAAAAAATATATGTATATAAAAAAGGAAATAAAGGAAAAGCAATTGAAAGTGCACCGCACTCTTTCCAGATTTTTTTTCCCCACACTAAAACATTTGTCTCATCAAAAAGATGCAATATTATTTTTGCTTTGCAATAAAGAATTAATATAGAAAAAAATATTGAAATCCCAAAGCGCAATCATTCAGTTTTTCACTTTGAAATATTAATAAATTTATAAATAAAAAGTTATTTTGTATTTAGTGGTGATGTTGGTTGGTGGTTGTGGTTGGGAGGAATAAAATTTTAAAACAAATATTAATTATATTAGGTTAATTATATTGTTAACTCTACATTTTGTGTTTTTTTTAATATGAGGTTGACTTTTCAAAAAATGTTATCTTTTGTCTCGGTTTGTTAGTTTTTTTTTTAGAGAATCGGTTTTACAAAATGCAAAAAAATGGAATTGTTTTTTTTTACATGTTTCTTTGAATGGATACAGGTAAAACCTTATAGCAATTCCACACTAGCCCACTGAGTATTAATACATGTCAAATTGAAAGTGGGAAAGAATTTCTCGCGACTGTCAAATTTGTTGGGAAAATATATGACTTTCAAATTTTCCTTCCACACTGGCTGGTATTATCACATGCCAAACTTGGTTGGTGAAATGTATTTTAAAATTAGAACCAACCCTAAAAATGTTCAAGTATTAATACATGTCAAATCATGTATGGAAAGCTGTCAAGCTGCCTGCCATATTTTGTTTCCACACTATACACTTTTTTTCCCACTTTTTTGACATGTATAAATACTCAAAGGGCTATTTTGGAAGGGCTATAAGGAAGGCAGGGTTTGCAAATACGATAATGTGGTACCAAAAAAGCATGTCATAGAATGTATTGGAATAGTATACTGTCGACAATAAAAAGGTAAAAAAAATGCATCATTTTATTTCGATTTTGACAGATCCGGAGAACTGAACAAAATGAAAACGAACTGTAAGGTTTTTGTGAACTTTAGTCCGAATATGTTTCGCATTAAGTTTCCTGAACTTACCTACCCAAGGTCAAGCTGAAAATTGTGAGTTCACAATTTTGGCAGATGTAAAAAACATTAGTTTAACCGCAGGAAGGCATTATCAGACAAACTAAAATTATTTTTGTTTTCGTGGTAAATATTTTAAAACTATAAATGGAAATAGAAAAAGAACATTCGCATGCGATTATTTTAATAACATGTGTCGTGTATCATGCATTTGTTCGTTTATTTCTGTACAGTTGTAAGCCTCTCACACAGCGAGGAAGGCGAGTGGGCCGACCTAGAAGTACTTGGCGAAGAACGGTCGAAGAGAAATCAACACAAGTGGGGAAAAGTTGGAGAGAGCTAAGGTACATCTTTAGAAACCGTACATGCAGTGTTTTGACATGTCTAAATGGAAAAACAAAAATAAATGTTTGTCACCAAAAGAAAACCCCGAAACTCGAGATTGGATGCTCTCCCAGGAGGGCTCGGTATCGTCTCGGTGCCGTAAAACAAAGTCTCGTGTCGCTATCGGTATAGGTACAGTATTGTTATTTTGTAAAAGTACAAAAACCCCGATGGAGACGTTTCAGAGAAACCAAGATAAGGTTTCACTAAAAATACTTCCTCCAGAACCAAGTCTGAAAATTTCATATGAATCATCAAATTTATTCCGGAAAACCAAGTATAAGAAAAATGAGCGTGGCAATGGACTTTTTTAATAAAATCAGTACCGTATCCAAATCGTTAGAGCCGTTTCCGAGAATCCAATTACAGGAGTTGTTAGCTTGTTGGCTATATATATGTTAGCTTTAATCAAAAGAACAACTTATACTGGTGGATTCACAGTGCAGATTCACACACACACACGTTCAATATTAATTTTAATAACTTGTAATCTGATCGGATCCTGAAACTATTAAATTTTGAGAAGCTTAATCGACGACCATGACCATATCTGAAAATCCATAAACGAAACATATTAATTTCCAAGATAATTTGACATAGTAGGTATTTTTGAAATGTTATATTATTAATAAGAAGTCAGCAGTATCACCACAACTGGCTGCCATGCCACCTTTCCAATCACTTAAAATGCAATAAACAAATTAATAATTATTTTCCAATTTCTAGTTCAACCCGAATTTTCGAACCCATCAGCCAATACCACCATCATTGATATTTGATTGTACATAACACATAACACAGAACCAGGACAAATGGCATTTAAAACTAATACGCCATCCAAAACTGATTCGTCCACGCGATATGCCTCTGGCTGTAGTGTAGTCTCTAGTAGCGTAGAAAGGTAGCAGATACATATATTCGTATAGGAACTCCATCCACTCTATGTCGAAAATATCATCTGCATGGTATCTGTTTCTCAGTATGAGAGTAGAGGTATAGTAATTGTTTTAAGTTCAACTAATCCCTTCACACAAAACAACATTTTGAATCGGCTTTTCCGCCAATTTCATTTCTGTAAGCCTTGCCGTACCTATTCTCATGCCAAACCAAGCTTTCCCTTGCCTCTCCTATTCTCGACATCCATAAAAGGATGTAGTGGACAAAACCTTTATGTGGCTCTGCAGCTCTCCTCTTGATGTATCATAGATCTGAGTGACATGCCAGGATGGACAAAACAAAGTGTTCCAGCGCTTCGTCGTCGTAGTAGAAGTCGTCGTCGTCGTCGTACAAATTTTGCTGAATTGTTCAAATCCTCCAGGGAGATGATATAAGAGTCTATGGACATTGCCCTTTCCACAGCTTGGCAAAATCTGTCCACCATCAATGCCATGTGATGGAAAATGGGTGTTTTCTCTGTACATACATCCCTTTATGTATATATCCATCAGTTGGCATAAAATTTTGAAAATTAGAATTTTCAAAAGCAAAATGGGAGCGAGGATGGATGGACATCGGGGACATGTCAAACAATGAGTGAGCCTGGGTAGAATGAGGAGCACCGTATTTACCCTTACAGCCGAGTTATTTATGTTGACCGTCAATTATGTTTTAATTGTTATAAGAGGTCGTTGTTAACGTGTATGTAAACATGTTTTATCCAGCACACCGCTCTCGCTCCTCCAATCAATTTTATGGGTTAAAATTTGGCTGAAGTGGAACGACACCATGTCGCTGCATATTTATGCCACACTTTTCGCTGATGTCAACTGAATTTGAATGCTCGTCCGATGAAGTCACAGTGGGCCAGAATAGCATAGAAATCGAAAATAAACCATAATTGGTAAAAATAGAATGCCAGGAATTTTCTTTATCACCTTTTTAAACCAGACTTAAATTGAATTTAAAGACGTCAGAAGAATACAAACAAAAAAAGTTTTATTTGCTTTATAGCATTCACTAAATTCATATACATATTGAACAACACTTAGCCTGTTTATATTTCTTGAGGTAGAACTAGAATAGGCGGAAGCCAAAGTACGTTGTGTTACGAAATGAGGCGAAAACAAGAAATCCATATGACTTGCACATAATTGCGAAGTGGTACTCTTCGTTTAGTTTTTGGTAACTTCTCCCGTCGGACGGTAGAGCGCTCACCGACCGCTCTTTCGTAAGTGGAAGTATGCAAAATCAAAATGGTGGAAGCAAAATAAAAAGAATTTGGCACTTGCTGCATAGTTTTCAACTCTGCAAAGTAAATAATTAAAAATCTCTCATTCTGTGCTGTGAATAAGTAAAAAAAAAAATTTAAGTGCACTATGGGTGACTTGTGAAATTAACGTTTCGGAGAGCTACTTTTCAGTCGGTTTTGACATAAGCCTCCACCTATTCTAGTTCTACCTTAAACATCGGAACAGGGCCAAATTCAAAATATCTTTGTTCGGTGATCTGTTAAACAACTTTTGGTGCTTCAATGTTTTAATTTTTGTCGTCCCGATCAGTGGGATTACACGATTCTTTTTTCGCTCGTTTCGTGTTTCGTCTTTTTGAGGAATTGGGTGCGGTATGTAGAAATGTAGGGGGATTGAAGTTGAACTTTTTCTTTTATGATATTACCAACGATTAGAGGCGAGAGATGCTTATTAACTTTAAATAATGATTTTTTAAATTGTTTTTCATAAAGGTATACATTTGAAAAAGAAATAATGTACAAATATTTTTTATATTATTACTGCCTATTTTCCAATTAATGAACCTCAAATTTTGTCAACGTCAAAATCACGAATATACTTTTTTCACTGTGTGTAATCACGAAGGTCACGCACGGAAAAACGAATCCAGTAATCAGACTTTAATTTTACATTTCCACCTAACACTAATCTGAGATTTAATAATATTTACCTCAAATCTTCTTCAAATCTAAAAGATTTACCATTCAAATTTATATCGTAAATCAAGATAAATAAAAATTAATCTTGTGAAATCTTCCTAGGACAAATATTCTTACAAATAGAACTAACCCATTCTTATATGGTGCTGAACGATTCATTCGAGACTCGATTCAGTTCTTCTTTGTTTGACTCGAATCAAACATTTTATCTCACTTGCACTTTATAAAAAAAAATTGAAACATCATTTCTATTTTGAAAGGTGCTGTCAAAACTAAAGCTAGAACTATCTATAATGCTCGGAGGGGCACTTCCGTCGGAAGAAATCGAACTAAAACATGGAAAGCATATGACGTGGCTATAATTGCGGAGTGAAGCGTTTCGTCAAGTTTCGTTCAACTTTCCTTTAGGAAGTGACTTAAGTGACATTTTGTGAAATAGGAATGCCAAAAAGAGATAGACCATAAGTACAGTATGGGTGTGTGTGTGTTCTCCTTTTGACTATACGGAAAGCTACTTTTCGTTGGTTTTTGGCATTAGCTTCAGCACCCTTCCGACAATTATAGTTCTAACTTCAATCATTTAAAAATCTTTATGTGCGGTTGAAATACCAAAAAGATTTATTTAATCTAAACTGAGACAATCTTGTGGTGGAAACATACAGTATAAGCGATCGTCATTCGATTGACAATAATATGAATCATGAATACAAATAATACCCCTGTTCGTTTACTTTCCAAAACTGCCCATTATACTCGTAGTCCAAAGTCCTGTAAATTTTATTTTTAATATAAACTTTTACAGAATTTACAATGTGCTAAAGTTGATAGAAATTAGCAGTTTTGGGAAGTTAATAAACGGCTCTAATGTCTGTTTGGTAACTTGAAATTTCCTCTAAACGTGGGCTAGCAGCAAAGTATAAGAATAACAAGGTATGCTTAACAGTTCAGAGAAACTAATCGTGACGTCATTGCGAGCGAATAATCTCAATTGTGTGTCAGATGGAACAAAAAGTAAGCAATAAATTATATTTGTTTTGAAGCTATTTTTTGTTGAAATTCAAAGTTAAAAAATAAATTATTTGTGCTTTGAAGTTATGTATTGTTGAAAATCAAAGTATACACAAATAGTTTATTGTTTAAAGTTAGTAATGTGGAACAATCGCTATGACTTTACATGAAAACAAATATGGCGACCCTTCATCTCATATACATACAACATATCTTGTATTTTTATAATTTATGAAATTTCAATTCGTGAACATACTCTTGATCAGAAGATATCTGAGTCCTTTTCATTGATGGGGCGATGAATTTTATTCTGATATTTGCGACTAAATAATGATCTTGCGACAAAATAGCATGCTATATCTAGTCTTATTGGAAAAAAAAAAATCGTGAACTGTTCTACAGTCATGTGGTTTTCAATTGATATTTCTGTCAATCAATGACAATTTGTATACTGTTATACACTTTGATCTAAAAAGCCCACCAAGTAATTTCCACAATTTATCCACTTATAAGCCTGATTACTCGATTCGTTTTTTCGGACGTTTCGTTTTTCGTCTTTTTGATACATTTGGTGAGGGGTGTAGAAATGTAGGGAGAATGAAAAAAACGAAAGCACGTATGAATATTTTAAGATTTTTCTGGTTGAACTTTGACGTTTATGATTTGACAAACGAGTAGAGGCGGGGGATGCTTAAAAACTTTTAATAATTAGCCTTAAAATTGTTTTTCGTGATTAAGTTGATATAAGATTAAAAAGAAGTAATTTAAAAATATTTTTATTTCTTATTACTGTCTATTTTCCAATAAATGATCCTCATATTTTTTGAACGTCAGAAAAACAAATGGACTTTTTTGGTTGTGTGTAATCACGAAAGTAGGTACGTACCTGTCAAAAAGACGAAAAACGAAACGAAAGAAAACACGAATCGGCTAATCAAGCTCTTATTGACAACGTAAATAAATAAAAAACTGAATATCTTTTTTCATTGCAATGTGACAGATCTGCTCTCAAAGTCGAGATTTTTTTTTTGAGTCCAATGGTGCATTTACACGATTGGTGGAAAACTGGCAATACAATTACCGAAACAATAAGAAACATTTTTTTTTATCATTATACTCGCAGCTTTCCAGTCGTGTAAAATCGGTATAAAGCTTCTACTCATATCGTTATCAATTAATTCAAATTGGTTTTATCTGACAAAATGACTTCCACTGTTCTCGTGTATGATATACCTACGGTAGGTGGAAGTATATATTTTGGGCATTATTGTCATTTAAACATCAGATTCGATTTGTTAATGAATAAGCAAAAACAGTGTTTATATTCAAGGTTTGATTATCCATACAGTCAGTTAAATAATATTTACATTTATTTAAATTGCATTGAAAAGCTTATCTAAAAACAGTTTTTAATTTTGAATATAAAATGTAAATTGTAATTAAACAGTTATGTACATAGGTTGTGTGTATATGTATTAATACTCAAACAATTGTGCCATTGTTTATTATAGAATATTATTTTTATTCCATTTCTAATTAAATTTTAACTGTTTTATTGATTTTTATTAAATGCATTTGTTTTAAAAGTAAATTGAAGGGCTTGAGTGGCTGGATAGGGAAGGGACTTAGTTCGGCTAGTCCTAAACCTTTATACGAGTAGCAGTAAGTATCGAATGCACTCATCTCGATTTTGTTAATTAATTTATATCAAACATTGAATCTACTGATCCGAACAATGTAAATATTTTATATGAAGGGGGTTTATGTAGGATGCATTGCTGCAGAGATTGACTATCTCCTCATTCCTATTACCCCCTCCCCTTTCACCTGGTCAACCATTCAACCACTGAACTCGTTGAGCATCCTTCGACAAAAATGATTATGATGAATTTTTGATTTGCAGCTATACATAATATATATGTATATATATTTTTTTATTTTATTATTTTGACTGGATTTCGTTTTTATCCTGGTTATAAATCCAATGTAATACTACAAGCAGCATAACATATATACACCCAGCATAGCCATCATCATCAACTGTCGTTTCATTGTGTATAAATATATTTAATTGAATTTTTTAATTAATAAAATACTCGATATATATGTATATTGTTGGTGAAGAGAAATCATTGACTATGAATGGCAAGTCGGTGTTTTTTTTTCCTTTTATAGTCACTTTTTTTCGTTTATGTATTTATTATTTTAACATTTTGTGCAGATGAGGCATATTTTTTTTATAAAATATTCATTTTGAATATACTTTTATGTTAAATATATATATTTTTATAGATCGACAAAATATATACATAAATGTTTACGCACAAGTAGAAATCTGTGTTTCGAAAAGGGGTATCTACTGTGTAACAATCAGAATAAATTATGCGAGTTGGCTAGTTGAAAAACTGATAAAAGAAAGAACTGATAAAGTGACAAACCAAACCACAAGATATAAATTCGTTAAACTAATCGCCTTTTAACTTTTAAATCCATAAAAAAAAAGAAATGGAATGAACTTGGTTACACTGCAGTTTAAAACGAGCCAATCAGCTCTATATGCGAATAAAATATTCGCTGAAAATTAACATTTTCATTCTGCTATCCAACAATTTTTTTTTTTAGATTATCGATATTACCTCCGGTGTTGCTCTTCGGTTCTGCATTCGAAGATCCAGGTGTTTTTTGGTGTTCTCTAAAATTCTCCACCTCCACGGTTGGACTAGTAAACTTTTGATTAGGTCGCTGTTTGTTTTGCCTTTTTTCAGCAGCCATAAGAATGCTCATGATGATTAAGGTTAAAGGTTAACTTTGGTATTTTGACAGGAGATTTTGTTGGTCAACAACAAAGTTGTTAATAGGTTTGGCCCTGAATTCACTTTGGGGTCGGTCGGTCGCTCTAAAGCGTTATTTGAAAACCCTGAACTAACTCTGACAGCAACTTCCCTATGTTGAGAGAAGTGATTCTTTGCTCAGGCGAGTTGTGTAAACGAATAAACGAATAATGTGAAGGATTTGTTTTTATGTCGATAAGCGTGCTGCTGGTAACTGTTTATTTATAAAATACAAAATAAAAGAACAGACAATTTTTGTTTAAGCAATAACTAGAAAAAATAGCAAATAAAAACTTTGATTTATTTTTATTCAATTTAAAGCAAATTTTAAGTTCTTATTATCAAATTTCGGAAATTATTGTTTCTTGAGCACAATTGAAAGCCCTTGGGTGTTTTTGAGAACCGAAAACTCAGCTTTTTCTGAGTTGTCAAGAAAACCTGAGTCAACCCTTGGTAAAGTTCAACAAACGAAACTAAAATAAGTACCTCAAAGTTTCACCTGCTTTACGGTGACATTCTGACGTGTCACTTAGCTTTTATATGTCCTCTCTTGATATGTGCATGTACCCAGTTTTTGAAGTGTGGAACAGGAACCGGCAACAAATGATGACAAAAGGTCTCTTTCTTTACTCGCCCGCGGGTTCCCAAAGTATCCCAAATCTACCCAAAACATATTTCTTTACTATTTTCTGACACAAAAATGCCAGAGCTTTTGACTTTTTCATTTCCCCTGTAGCAAGAATCTTGCTTGTCAAACGAGAAATCAGCTGATCAAAAAATTTTTAATTAAATTTGTCAAGTAGTGTATATAAAATGGTTTAATTTAATTAAATTAAATGAAAATGATTCAATGGAGACAAATATAAATTCAAATATTTCTTCTGATATCTTTTAATAGAGCCTAAAATGATGATAGAATTGAAATTGCATAATTTTGTATGCGTTGAGTCTACAAGCAATGAAGTCGAATGAGTAATTTACACCGCGACGAACCAGAAACATCCGAAATGCGTTTCTTTTCTTTTCATTTCTGGTTAAACATTACAACAACAACATCAAAAAGCTCATCACCAAATTTTTTTCCGAACTTTTTCCCAAACTTGATCCCAAAAGTAAAGAAACAGATCTAATATTTGTTAACAATTGGCAGTTTTGGGCAGTTGCTGAAACAGGCCTATTTTACCGCATGAAATGCCATTGATTTAGACGTGTTCAACTTTAATTTCTTATACAACATTTCCACCTAACACTAATCTGCGATTTAAGAAGATTTTCTTCAAATCTTCTTCAAATCTCGATGATTTATCATACAAATTTATTTCGTAAATCTTGAAGATTAGAAATTAATCTTGTTAAATCTTCTCAGGGCAAATACTTTTACAAATCGAATTAACCTATTTTTATATGCCGCTGAAGGATTTATTCGGGGCTGCTTTCAGTTCTCTAAAATGAAGCATTCTATCTCACTTCCACTTCATAAGAAAAAATGAAATACCATGTGCATTTTTAAAAGTCTTGCCAAAATGAATCTTTTTTAAAAACTTTTTTTTCGGTGAAAACACCAAATAGATTTATTAAATCTGAACTGAGATAAACCTTTGGTGGAAATATAGCATTAAGAAAATATTTTGAGTGTGACACATATTTGGTTTGTTCGTTTACCCCCCAAAGCTGTCAATATATGTATACCAATTATTTTAGTCTAGAGACCTGTCAAATTCATATAAAATAAATTAAAATTGACAGGACCCAGGACTAAAATGAGCAGAAATGGACAGTTTTGGGAAGTGAACAAACAAAGATTTATTATGAAAATTGTTATTTATTAGATTTCTTTAAGGTTAGTTGTAAAAACGTGGTTTGCTCCGTGGCTCTTCAATTTTAACTCACTTTGGCAATATTAACTGAGGTTCAACGATGGTTTGACATTTCAAGTGAACTTAATTTTGGCGAGTCCAAAAAGATAGTGCCAAATACCTAGTCAAATTTGTGTTGCCATTCGCCTTGAGTCATAATTGCTGCCAAAGTTTAATATCATACTAAATTAGTATTCATAGTTCTAAATGCACTTTGAATTTTGATAAATTTTGTCCTGCAATAAATTTGAACGTCTATCTTGTTTATCAACAAAAATCATCAAAACTGTATCTCAATGGCAAAAATGTTATTGAAAAAAATTACTACCATACGATAAGTTGCCTCATTTTCTAATAATAAATAACATTTCATTAGGTATACCTAACCTACCTACTTATGCTAGAATTAAAACGACAACATTCCAATTATAATCAAATTATGACAATCTTGACATTCATTATATCTCTGTGAAAATCCTTTCGATTGCTTTACTATAGGTGGTATTTATTCAAAAGTCAATCAAAGCATAAGAATCAAAGAACTAACACAACCACTCAATGAGAGAAAAAAAAAGAAGAAATTGTAATCAACAGTCAGTCAGCGTATTTACACATCACAACAGTTTATTAATATTTAACTATGAAATTAGCTAATTAACTCCTACGGGGAGCAATCTCATTCCTTCACCAATATTACTTCTTACCTCTGCAACCTTTAAGT
Organism: Dasysyrphus albostriatus; assembly: GCA_946251815.1. Classification (NCBI taxonomy): domain Eukaryota; kingdom Metazoa; phylum Arthropoda; class Insecta; order Diptera; family Syrphidae; genus Dasysyrphus; species Dasysyrphus albostriatus. The sequence goes on along the minus strand of OX276336.1, from coordinate 64,942,960 downwards.
CAACCATATTACTATACATTTATATAAACATTACTACTACAAGACAACACACACACAAAAAAAGTAAAGCTTTCAAGGTAGCATGAAAAAAGAGTTTCCCTCTCTGTTAGTGGTCTGGGGCTACTTTGGCAACAAGTGGTCGAGCAGTGGGTAGGTAAACGCTAAAAATGAAACCCTTTTTAGATATTCCAGAGTTGTTGGGGGGGCCGCAGCTTAAAAAGCAAACCTAAAAGATATTTGCACACAAAGGAGAACAACGACCACCACCACCGCATCACCACTCAAATTCAGCTCCCAAAACCTTTCCCCTTTTGGATGTCATGGCACGCAGCACAGCAATGCAGTGCCTAGCTTATGGGACTCCACTACTCCAAGTAATTTTAAAAATTCACCAAACGGCATTTTTAATAATTCTATTTGCCAAATTAAACCTTGCCACTCTTCCTCTCTCAAAGGGTTTTTTGGGGGGGGGGGGGGGGGGGAGGGGGGTATACATATCTTCTGATTTTTTTGGTAGCGAGTTGCGCTCTCCAACAATAAAAAGGAATTAAAAACAATTTACCTTATGAAAGAGAAATGGGAGCAAAATCCCTCAAACAAAATTGGCGAAATGTAAATAAGAAAATAGAAAGGGAGCATAAATTAAAAGAACCTTCAAGCCGCATAGACTTGTTCGCAAAAGCTCAAATATAAACAAATGAGAAAGCAAATACACCGAATAAATTTCGGAATTTTTGTTGTTTAGTTAATAAAAAAAAACATGCATAGGTTCACACATTTTATCAATTTAACGTTGCATTTTTTTATATTGTGAGCGACCAGGCTCAGGCCAGCATTGTAGAAGCCTTTTTGCAATTGTAGTCTTAAGGCCCTCTTCCTTTTCTTTTAAGAATAGGCTTTTCAAATTTTTTTTTTCTAATTAGTACTTATCGTCTTTGAAGCAATTTTTAACGAATCAATACATGACCCTAATTAAAACAAATGGAAAACAAAAGTGAACCAACCCAAATCACAAAGTCGAATTGAAGTCGTGTGGGTGGGTGGTGGCTGGTGGTACCTTTAAACGGTGAAATAAAAGAAAAAAATAAAGAACTCAATGATTTCCAGGCGGATAACCAAAGGAGTTTTAAGGCGCACTGTAGAGCTGCAAAATAAATAAATATAGGTACATATGTATATTGCGTAGGACGATGAAATAGAATACGGTTGTGGTTTGTCGTTTTCCCCCTCAGCTCTTCAATTTAATTTCTTTTGAGTAAAGAGTCTATTGTGTGTACTTGATGTTGGCACACAAGTTATCCCTTTTTCATTCGCGGCAGCCAGCATCAGCAGCATGCCGACGACGACTGCATAGCATTGGTATCTGAGGCTTAACTCAGAAAATAACGCTGGATCTATTTCAGGTCTCGAAGAGCAAATAGAGCAAAGTAAATTAAGGAAGAACAAAAAAAAAACAACTACAAACAAGACCAAAGAAAAATTAATATAAGTGGTTTATTAAAATTTAAAACGTTTACATTATAAGTTCCGTTTTCTTTGTTCCTTTTTTCTTTGTTCCTTTTTTTTTCTTTTGTTATTCTTTTATATTATTCATATCGTCCTATGGACACTTAATTAACTTAACATTTAGCTTTGGGTTATATTTTAAAACGGAATAAACTGTAGAGAAGTTTTTGTTGTGTAGTATTAACATATAAACCTGGTTGGGGTTGCATAATTCTGATTTCTGACTAGGTCAACAAATCCAGCTTTGTAAATCATTATATTTTTTTTTTACAAAACATCCCAGTGTGAGACATTTAAGACGGAGCTGTAGCATGAATCGTTTAGTTAAGACTATTTCTGCTGCTCTGATATTAATCGTTCAATCAAGACTATTACGACTGCTCGTAGGAGGATTATGCATCCGTTCGTTTTGCCGAATGTCTATGAATCGTAGATGGGCGGCAAAAGGAATTGATCCACATTCCGCCATTTTTGTATGTTTTCAATTTCGGTATCTTTTTGTTGACCGTTTTCGATTCATACGGATTCAAATTGACCGAATATCTGAACAGCCACCTGTGAACCTATGTCACAAACCAAAAAGAATGTAGAATTGGTTATAAGGCGCTCGAATTCTTGATATGATCTGATGAACAATGCTGGTTTGTCTTCGATGCAAAGATGCTATCCCAAAAAGAAAATATCGTAAATTCTTTGAAAAGCATCAAGAAGTTTGTATGAATTCTAGTTGAATGGCTTATTTGTTTCCTTCATACAAATGCAAAAACATGGGCGACTCTAAACCGTAAGACTGTTCATTTATTAAACCAGTAAAAACCTATTGACCAAGTAGAAACTCTTTGGTGTCCACATCAAAAATTCATCAAAAAAAAAAAGGAAAAACAAAACAACTCAACAAAAAACAAGAAACCCACATATTTACTCAACTCTTTGTAAACAAAAAGACTTTGGGAATCAAAAAATGTTTGTATTCCTAAACAATCATTTATGGATGAATTCGTTTCTTTCATTTACTAAACCTCATTTACAGTAACAAGAATCACCAACATCGATGCCCTCACTCCCAAAAAAGAAATAACAAGTCTGAAAATCTAACAAGAAAAAAAAAATAACCAAAAGCGGATTCAAAATAGAAACGAAACAAAAAAAACTTTGTTAAAACGCTTTCGAAGCAACTCACCATGACCACCCCGGGAAGTACTATCCCATACCGTTTATCCATCTACAATCTACATGAAGTGAAAATCATCGTTTTTCGTTATTTGCCAAAGGAATTTTGTGTCAAGTTAGCGCAATTAATCTCATGCACACGTTAATTAGCACCGCTGGGAATTGAGCCTCGCAGAAGGATTGTATTATATATATATATGTATGTGTGTGTGTGTGTAGTTAAGGATTTTAAGGATATACATTGCTGTGGATATTTTTTTTGGTTTCGAATCTTACGTGCAAATTTTTGGAACATTTAAACTTTTTTAATAACTACAGCTAAACACGCCTTAAAAAAGGATCAGTTTGTAAAAAATAAAATAGACAAACACACACTTCCATCTAATCGCCCAAAATGCTTAAACTCAAACACACCTATTAATAAAAATTGCTTTGATATCTTTTTATTCACAAATTAACTAAAATGTCCATCAGGAGTTAGTTCACGAATTAAAATTTCATATCAGGTTAAGTTCAAAATCTTAACAAAATCTACTACAATCAACAGGAACTCTGCTTTTACGAAAGATTATTTTTTCAACTGCACATATACTTTCTCACAAAATGCGAACTTTTGCACATTCAGTCTCTCATTTGAAGTTGTAAGAACCATGTTTGCCACTACCGTCAGTTTCCTTTTATCTCTAGTTATTGGCAACAATGACAGAAGGAAAGTTTCACCAAAATATGAAATGAAAATGCGCCACAAAAATTGATATTCGGTGATTTTGAAGAATGAAAGATCGCCCAAAATTGTTAGCCAATGTGAAATATTTTAAACTTAAGCTATTTGGTTCACTTTAATTCACAATTCAAAATGAGATATTCACCCCGATTATATAATCCGGCGAATTAGCTGCCGAGGCAATCTGACTCAAAAGTAAAAATGTCAAAATTCAGTCTGATTCCCTCCGCCGTTCATTCGTCTGATTCTGTATTCGAGGTGAATATCAACCAAATTTGCCTAAAACTAATAATTATTATTAAAACATATAAATAGGGAAAATCGAAATGGGTAAATAACTCAGCAAAAATAAGCTCCCATCTGTCCAGTCCTGAAAAAATGAAAAATTGAGCAAGTCAATTCCTAAAAAATATCGATGTCTACATATTGCGAGTGTAGTTCTTGGCATCCTAAGACTCAATTTTTCATGATTTGTTTTTCCCAATTTTTTGTGTTCAATTTTTCAGTGTAAGATTAGTTAAACTCAAGTTGACTTTTCAAATATAAAGGGTTGACTTGATTTTAGTTCAGAAGTATGGTCTCGTACTTAAAAGCTGAGAATGCATTAAAGCTTTGATTCCAAAAATTGCAACCAAAAAGCGAATAAATGAGAATATATTTCCCACAGGACTGTATAGTTTAACGTTGGAGTTTTCTCTTGGTCTCGCTCTTCGAATCACTACACAACCATCAACGAGTTACAAAATTACTAATTTTGTGAATTCGGATTTGAGTTTACGAATAGGTACTCCTCCTTATTCCTTGTTCTGCTTATACTCTTTGGCTGGATTTATAATTTTTGTGCGGAGTAATTCCTTGATCAAACAGATAGGAGGATGGATGGATGAATGGTTGCATGTTTTAAATGACGATGAAGGATTAACGAGTGTAAATTTGGTTTTTAATTAGGCTAAGAAGGAAATAATTATGAACAAACAAACTGCATGCTTAATTTAATCTAAAATCGAGAAATGAAAACTTTCAATTAAATGTTAAATATTATATATGTAGGTAGGTAGGTTGTGATGAATGTGAAATCTGAATTATGGAATGGATCCAATATACATAGATACCTATACAAACATGTATATTTTTAAGGAGGTTTTGCTTCAATTAACCCTTCTGGGTTTATCTTTTACTATAGCACCTTTTATACATATATAAGCTCGGTACTCACTTAAAACATTTGTATTTCTTAAATCTTCTATCCATCACCGCACACAAATTTGGTGTTGGATCTCAATTCACACAAGAAAAGGCAACACTTTTGGGAAAAAGATTTGTAATTCAGTAAATTTTCTGGTCACTTTACAACCCTTTGATATTATAATCGATGAAAAACAAACGTAGACGACATAAACGCCATAAACAAAGAACTTCTAAACTCCTACTTTATACCGTTACACACATAAATCCCATGCAATTCTGTCCTGGATGTGTTTTCTTTTTCTTTTTTATTTCATCTTGTATTTTCTTCGTGTTTGCCATTATTATTTGAACATCATTAAAATTTCAGAAAAAAAATCAGAGAAGATAAGGTGACATTCAATTGAAAAAAAAAAAAAAATACCTCAGTAAATCGTATCCTTGCAGAAGTACACAGTCTTTTATATTATGGATCTCATAAGGGAATGATTTCTTGTATAAATATAATTTGTTGAGTGATTTCAAGTGGTTACGCTTCTTTAAGCATTACACAAAGTAAATAATTAGTAAATTTTCTTTTTCTTTTTTTTTTTCCTTACAGAAAAACTCAACCCTTGTTTTGTTTGCAAAGCCGAAGCGTGTCCCCGCACTCGTCCATTGAAAAAGGGACGTGGTCAACAATATGGCATCTCAGATGATACTATACCAGCTGGAGCCAGAGTGTGCAATTCATGTCAGTGCAAATCGGTGCGCAATCGTCATCCCAACTGCCCTCTGCCTACATGTCCTAATTCGAAAGATCGTGGAAAACGCCTCCATAATATACCACCACGCTTGTTTGAACTGGCTTCGGATATTCGTGATCCTATTATCAAGGAATTCCAAATTCCAAGTAATGCGAGTCGTTGTTGTTCGGCTTGTTTGATGCGAATTCGCCGAAAATTGGACCCACATGTGAACCTTACAGACGAAGAACGGCGAACGGATGGCGATGAGTCGGACTTGAGTACATCGTCGTGCGATGAGCGCGATGGTGGCAGTGATACCGCCTCGGTAGATAGTCCCGAAAATCATAGTCGACATGGAAGTGTTCTGCAAAAAGACCAACTCAAACAGAAATCTGTGGATGTATCGAGCGCAACTATTGCGTTGAGTAAAATGGATGATCGTCTGTTGCCTCCACAGCAAGCTCCAAAGAAGCAAAAAGCATCCGAAGAGTACGATAGCTCGGCGACGGAAACAGCCGACGAGGAGAACGAGAATTCTCCGGCAAATCGTCAGAGTCCCAAAGTGATATCAAGTTCCGCAGGATCGGCAAATGGTGCAATGGTTCCACCAGCTTCTGGCAATGGCCAACAGCAACCAAATGGTCCGCCGCGCCCTGGTGAACAATCGATGAATGTCCAAGACTTTGTGTATAGTGTGATTGAAAGATCTTTGAAAACGGTTGGTCAACCGTCTTCACAAATTAAAAATTCCATCACTTCGCAACATGTAAAGACCAACAATGGCCCTCAACAGCAACAACAGCAGCAACAACAACAGCAACAACAACAGCAACAACAACAGCAACAACAACAGCAACAGCAACAGCAGCAACAACAGCAGCAACAACAGCAGCAACAACAGCAACAACAGCAGCAACAACAACAACAGCAGCAACAACAACAACAACAACAACAGCAACTACAGCAACAACAACAGCAGCAGCAACACAGTGGTGGAGCTAATAGCAATGATGTTACATTTGTGCGGGAGTTTCGCAGTGATGGTTCAATAGTGAAGCAACAACAATCACTTCAACAACAACAACAATCGCAACACCAGCAATCGCTACAACAACAACAGCATCAACAACATCAACAACTTCAACAACATCAACAACATCAGCAACAACAGCAACAGCTGCAGCATTTGACACAGTCTTCTTTACAACCTCCAACAACATCGATTCCAACAACAACGAATTTGCACCAGTCTCCTGCCTCAGCAGTCGCTGCTTCGCGACAGTCAGTTTCTACGGCGGAAAATCTTGCAACTTTATCTGTTGTCAACTCACATATGCATAATTTGTCACCACAAATCATTAGCCATCCTCATGGCATTGCTGCAACAATTACGCCTGTTAAAGTGCCGCAACCTCAACCACATGATCTAAGGGACAAAGATGAGATTATCTATAGTGTTCAACAGCGGACAAGTGAGCCAGAGCCACAGACTCTTGATCTCTCCATTAAGAAACCATCGAGAGACTCAGGTCCGTCACCTCAGCAGCACCAACAGCAGCTTCAACAACAACAGCACCAACTACATCAACAACAACATCAACAGCAACAACAACACCATCAGCAACAACAACAGCAACATCAACAGCCACCCCCTCAGCAAATGCACCTTCCAAAACACGTTGTTGGCAATAATTCTACATCGATCTACCGTGCTGGGTGTGATGCTTCTTCGGCACCTTCGTCATATTTGGCGTATCATCATGCAGCCGCCGCAGATCTAGGTCGATCGACTAATAAATCATCGGCAGCATCTTCGCTTTATGTGTCTCAAGTACCTGTACCGATATCAATATCGCAGCAGCCGCCTTCAGCGGTTGTTCGACAACAACAGTTGCCACCACCCAGCCACGGACAACTGCAACAGTCTGGTTCTCTGCCAGGGAAGAACAAAATGCCTCCAAAATTGTCTCCCCAAATCCATCATCCAGGCCATCCACACCAACAGTCACCGAGTCCCAGTCAACTTGTATCTGTTGCCGCAGGTCCCAAAGGGTCTATTACGCATGGAACACCAATGAACAATGCTCAACAGCAGATTATTGTGCAAGGAAGTGCTGCATCTACACTCAGTCCAAAATTCGAGGGAATACTCCGTCAGACACCTCCATCAAGTAGTAATGACAGCAACAAGTTGGGTTCCATCACCCAAGGTACACCAATACATCTCCCAACGCATCATCTACAGGATAGCAGCAAGCGGGTGTTTGAATACTACAAAACTAGTCGTCAAAGCCCAGCGCAACAGGGTGCTGGCAGCTCGGGTAGTCAGCAGCAGCAACAACAACAGCCAATGCCGCCACATTCGCAACAGTCTAGCCCAAAGGCGCCAAACTTTGTGAATTCACCTTATGCCAGGCCGGTGTCTTACTCTACGATGGAGCAGCCGCAGCCGGTGTTAAGTACACGACAAATAGTAATGCATGACTACATAACCTCGCAGCAGATGCAGGGACAACAAAGGAATGTGTCGCGAAGCGACAAGGAATCTCCGTCGCCGCGAAATAGTGCCTTGGGTGGATCGCCTGCGTTGATTTATTACGATAAGGAACGTGGCCGGCCCACTGAATATGGGTCAAGTCGGGCCTCACCAGCTGATCATGTAAACAGGTAAGTTATTTTTGAAATTCAATTGTATTGGCTCTAAATTGATTTATTTATTTGTATTTAGTACTCCAAGTCCACATCGAACACCGCCACCACAACGACAAGGTGTCATTCAACGTCATAATACGGGCTCTAAGCCACCATCACCAGCAGCCCCGCCAAATCGAATGCACACCATGCCACACAACTATCCTCCAGGTAAGTTCAGCTCACTAGAATGGTGTCTACTTCAATGTTATTTCGTTGGGAATGAATTTTCAACTATTTGTTTTAATATAGCTGGTCACGAAGCCTTTTCATCTTTCGTCGATGTTGCAGTTCAACAACCACAGTTGCCCGTCCCGCAAAAGGACGAAAAACGTCAGATGTCTGAGCATCAGCCACCACCACCTCCGCATCATGACATCCGCTACCATCAGCAACAAATAGCTCGTGATCATGTTGCCATGCAAATACAACAACAGCAACAACAACAACAACACCACCAACAGCAACAACACTTTCGCCAACAGCAACAGCATATGGCTGATATGCATCGCCGCATGGAACAATGCAATCGTATGCAAGTGATGGAGCGCGATATGCAAAAACGTCAAGAGCAAAGAGAACAACGAGAACAACGGGAACGCATAGCTGAGCGTCAGAACCAAGAACGTCTTCAAGCCGAACGCGATCGCATCGAGAGAGAGCGCGGAGAACGCGAGCGTGAGCGTGAACGTGAAAGAGAACGTAGAGATCGTGAACGGGAACGTATTGAAGAGCAAGAGCGTGAAAGTCGTCGTTTGGAGAATGCTAGAATATATGCAGCAAATGCTCCACCGCCACCAGGAGGGCCACCGCACTATATGAGAGCCGATGGACCCCCTAGAGCAATACCCGACCGAGAACGAGATCCGTAAGTACATTCAAGACCGTATTTTTTTATATGTATTCATAATGTTGGGAATGTGGTGCTTTGTATGTTATATGTTTTTCATTTGCATTTGTTTAAACTTTTGTAACACTAAATTCGAAACTCATCGCTAATCAATTAACTAATCATCATAATTTCTCTCCCGATCTTTCTTTCTCATTATTATGTGTGATCTGTCCCGATCAACAAAACACAAACAAAAAATACCTGTTACTAACTATAGCTATCATAGGCCGCATACGGGACGTTCCCAAGACAGTACTCTGTCGGCAGCGTGCCTGATCGATGCAATCATCAAACACTCGATAAGCCAGGGAGCCTCCGAACCACCACCGGCTAATATGGCTCGAGAACCGTCAAGACCATCATTCGTAAGTTTAAAATTAAAATTATTCCCTGATATGTCTATTAAGTCTATTTTTTATTTTACAGTACAACCCTCGTGATATTCCTCAACATCATCATGCAGCGATTGCGGCTGCAGAAAATAATGGCAAAGCGAATTCGCCTAATGTGATCAACATAGATTTAGATACTGGTGAACAACAACAACAGCAACAACAACAGCAACACCAACAACAACAACAACAACAACAGCAGCAACAACAACAACAACAGCAGCAGCAACAACAACAGCAGCAACAACAACAGCAACAACAACGAGTGGGAGTTAGTGGTCCACCGAACAACCGACAGCCACCTCCGCCACAAGTGCTGACTAAGAACATTACTTTTGGGGAATTGACTGAATCGATTATAGCCAAGGATTATGGTCCAAATCCAATGCATTTACGTCCCTTTATGTACATGCAGGATCCGCAAGCAATTGTGACACCAGACCGCTGGAAATATAATCGGCGTATGCAACAGAAAGAAGCTGAAGCCGCTGCTGCTGCCGCTGCAGTTGAACGTAGTAAAAACACCTCATCGTCAGGCTCCTCTGGGGGTGGACGATCGACAACACCTGATGAACGACAGATCATTCGGATGGCTCAGCCGCCTCTAAGTCCACGAAAATTCATGCAGGAAATATTGCCACATGAAGGCCACTATTATATGGCGGCTGCAGTTGGTGGTAATCCACACGATAGACGAATGCAAGGTGGAGGAATTGTCGGCGGCAGCCTTAGTCATCAGTTCGACACGATGAAATACGTTAAGAATCGCATTGTAGAAGCAATGCGTACTACCGAAGACGGAAGCCGACCTGAAGAAATTCATGCAGCTGCGGCGGCCGCTCTCCATGCAAATGAACTTCGGCAGGCAGCAGCCAGTGGTGGTGGTCACAAGGATCAAGATGGTCTCATGGGTGGCAAGCAAACATCGAATTATGAAGACAGTCGACGAAGTGGCAATGGTCCCACACAAAATAATGACTCCCACCATCCATCTGCGTATCCCCAACCCCCAGTGACTACTTTCGCGACCACTACTTACACATACCCATTCAATGCGTTAAACGTTCACGGCCCGCCACCAAGCTCTGCAGGGCTTGCTAAGCTCCATTCGAACCCGATCGGTGACCCAAATGTAGCCGGTCATAGCATGGGTGGTGTAAGTGGCCACAGCGGCAATCTTCACCAACAATCCTCACAACAATCATCATCCGAACCCAAGCCGCTGCTTTCGGCACAGTACGAGGCACTCAGCGACGAAGAATAGTAGGCCAAGCATATGTAAACTATCTTGGCACACCAAACAAACTTTCAAGCAAAAACACAAATTTATATTTTATTAGACTTTTTTGTTTCTCTTCTTTAAAAATAACATTCAATTCGATCTAAGTAGAACAAAAACAATTGTACAAAAGAGACAGCAAATTATTTTTATAAAAATAACAAACAAATTAGAAATATTAATTATTTGGGAATTTGGAATTTAAATTGGGGATACAAAACACAAAAAAAGGCTCTGCAGATATTTATATCTATTTATTTAACTTTTGATGACAAACTTTTTTCTTCTGATAAACCTTTTTATTCAAGCTCACGATCTACAAAAAGTTGTGCTTAGACAAAAAAAATATATACATACATACATACGAGTACTTATCAGAAATACAATAAAAATATAAAAAAAATATATTAAAAAACCTCGAGGATTGCTTGAGAACGCTGATGACGAACGGCTAAAAACGGCAAAAGTTTTTTGTGAGTTGAGGTGTACTTGGAGGATTTTTGTGGTCTATATGTTTTTTTGTTACTTTTTGGAATGCTTTGATACAAGATTTTATTTGATTTATTTTCTTACATATTTAAGCATGATATCTTATTTCCAGTATGAAATGTACGGACAAACATGCAACCATTCAACTTGATTCAATACTGATGCTTATCTTAATTTAATGTTAGCTAATTCTTACGCACAAACAAATGAAATGCTAATGCTAATGAAGTGCACTTAAATTAAATTTTTAGAGGCAAATCAACAACAACAATTTGACATTCTTGGACAGTATCTCAATTGTGTGTGACAAGCTACAATTCATTTCTAATAAGACCATTTTCTTTAGGTCCACCATCGGAGCTTCGTAAGGGCTCTTAGAGCAATTTCAAATAATTCATCGTTGCGAAATTTTATAACCATGATGTTATTAAAGTGAAATTTTCATTTAAAATTAATTCGTAGAACTAGTTTAGAAGATACTTTTCGCAAGCAAAGATAATTTCGATTTCGGAATAACTTAACGTTGATCAGGTTTAAATTCGATTTCTCCTAAATCATTTAACAAAACACTATGCAACCAAGACTTTATTTCCAAGAATGGGCAATACATTGATATAAACATTGTAATTTTTACAAATTCTTTTTTACCATTAACTCATTCGATGTAAAAATTTGATTTAAAATAACATTTTCTCGTCCTGTTTAAAAATAGTAAATCCGACTTGTTTTTCTTTGATCATTTTGCGCTTTTCACAAATTATGTATTTTTTTTTTTAATTTTGTGTCGGTTTTTAAATAATAAAATACAAATGAAAAAAGTAACTTCCCAATATTTATTTTTGAAAATTACTTAATAAATTAATTCAAATACAAATCGATACTTCTTACAATATCTACTGCATCGAAGATTTGTTAGTTCGTTTTCCATTTTAATATGATGGAAACAATTCCTGGTGCCCGAATTTCCATACTAACTCGAGTTAAACGTTATCCTTAAAATAAAATGTATTAAGTTTCCTAATTGTCAAGGGTAATCATTTCAAACCGAATCGAATAATTCGATTTAACAAATTATTTTTTTTTTTATTTTTCCAAAAATATATGTAGAACACAAATTTCTGAATCAAACTCTACTTGTTTAGCTCACAACTAAAAATACAAATACCGCGATAATCGTTTTTTTCTGAAATATAACTTTACAGTTACTCTTTAAACATTAAACAAGAAAAAAGTTAGAACAAAGCAAAGAATAAGCTACCACACAAAAAATAAATATATATACATATATAAATAAATACAAATCAATGTAAAATATAATAAATACAATAAAACAAAAATTAACCGTAGATGGCGTACGTTTGTATAAAAAGTAAAATATTCATTACGAAAAATAAGCAAAAGATTATATTTAACGTATAAGTAAAAAATTGAAAAAAAAATAAAAAAAAAAATTACCATGCATTAACGGATATAATATTGTACTACTTATACTACTAGTTTATTTTTTTTTAGTTATTTATTAGTTAAACAACAAAAACAAAACTTTAAGAGAAAACAAAATAATAATTTTTTGTGCACATGTATAATAAAAAAACAATAATTAATTATTAAACAAATATGAAAGCAACAACAGACTTCTAATTTCTAAATAAACTAGGATACGTATGCATATATATATACACTTAATGTAATGAAGCAAAAAAAATATATAAATATATATAAATCTATAAATAATTTGTATAGTTATGTGAAGATAAAGGAAAGAAGAAATAAATATCTCTTTATAATTATTAAGTTATATATAGTTTTCTCTTTTTTATATAAATACGTATCTTTACTTATATAAAAAAACTAAAATAAAAACATAAATAAAAGTAATTTTTATAAGTGATCAGTTTAGTTATTAAATTTGAAAGAAAAGCTAAATCTGTAAAAATTAGTTATAACAATTTGATTTTTTTTGTTTTCATTACTGATAAATTGTTTGTAGTTCTTTTTTATTTTATTTAAATGTTTTTTTTTTTACAATGCTATACACAAAATAATTTGCTAATCATAGTTGGCACGTATATTTACACGTACACGACACATAAACGATTGTAGTTATCAAATTAAATACAACAACAACAATAAAAAAATAAATAAAACCATTTTATGTTTCAATGTTAAGTTTAACTATTATTATTTTTTTTATTAAGTTGACATAAATACAAATAGTTTGATTAATTTTGTCCTTGCATATATTCATATATTTATAATATGATAAGTTTTTTTCGTTTCTTTTTTTACTTTAAACATAAACAATAAAATATAACAAGTAATTTGTAACTTTTTTTTAATCGATAAAACATTATATAACAAAACGCAAAAAAGGATATATATAAATATAAAAAAAAAACAAAAATAAAAAACACAGCAACTGCAAAATATATTACCAATTTACGCTATAAGTATGCAGTAAATATATATATTATATAAATACATTTTTTTTTGTTTTTGAATTTAGTTAAGTTAGGATGTAATTAGGAATTTTTATTAAAATGAGAACATAAATGGAAAATGAAAAACAAAAATTAATTAAATAAAATTAATAATTAATTCTTTATTTTTTAATTATTTTTAACGATAAATACAAAATAATACAAAAAAAAATATGAAATCTGCAAAATGAAAGAAATTATTAGAAAATAAATGAAAAGGAAAAAATTAAAAAAAAATTGTGTTTCGTTCTCTTTCTGGGATTACAGCCATGTCGGGTTGCTCTTGAAAATCTAAAAAATAATTGCTATTAAATTTTCTAAGGTTAAATAAACCAAGCTCAACCATGTTTAGATGTCCACTAAATTGTTGACATAATTAATCTTCTGGTACACAGCTTTCTGTATTCCTAAAACATAGAAGCAAAGAAGGGTGCCTTATATGAGACCGTGACTATAAAACCCATTTTTTGGCATTTTTGACATTTTTTTTCTCGTACTTCTACATCTACGTATCAAATGACATCAAAGCCAAAATACCTAATTCTGAAATATCGTAAGATTTCCAAAAATATGACTTCTCATACAATTTCAAATTAAATAGTTGATTAAAGATGACAAATTTGATTGAAAAAAGTGGCTTTTGCACTCAATGCCTCATATATCGTCAGTCAAAAGTGAAATTAATTAAGGAAGCATATTCTAGAAATGATATTATTCTGATGAGTGATAATCCTGAAGCTCTTCAGAGGATGATCAACCAACTTATTGTTGAATGATTCTACATGTACAGGCTAAGGAAAACAAAACGAAAGTTATGACAGATGCGAGAAACATACCTCATATTATGTATGTACCTAAATGGAGAGAATTTGGAATATGTCGAGTATTTCATATACATAGGACAACTGGTTTCTTTTGATGGAAGAGAAAATAAGGAGATATCCCGAAGAATTACAAATATTTGGAGACAATTTAGGGATGTTAAACCTATGTTGGACTCCAATATTTCAAACGAAACTAAGAAATTCATCTTCGATTCCACTGTCTTACAACCAGTGCTAAGTCACATAGAAAAGGTGACTTGCAACAACTCAAAGGACCATGGAAAGAGCAACTCTAAGAATAAGAAGGTCGCAGCGAATAAGAAACGTCGACATACGCAGATGTCGTTTGGAAGACAAGAAAGCTGAAATGGGACTGGGCATGATATCGTCGACTTAGAGTATAACGCAGCTAACTCCTATTTTGCATTTTTTACAAACAAATATTTTAAACAAAATGTTCGCATTACTTGAATAAAACCAAAATTACATTAAATATTTTTCAACACTCGTTTCGACAATAATGATTCAAGATTCAGTGAAATTGAAAAAATTTGATAGACTTTTGTATTTTTTAGCAATTTTTGAAGTGGTAAAAAAAATGGTAAAAAAAAAATGTGGAGTTAGCCGCTTTACACTCTAAGCCGACGATATGTTATGCGAAATTTAGATGGCAGATAGACAAACGAATGTACTGAGTCCAGCCTTTTAATTGTACGAGACTAGTCGGGCGTCAACCAAAAAGAGGGGGAGGGACGAGCTACATTTGTTCGAGAGACAATGGTTCCAGAAAACGTCCAATAGAAACGAGTGGAGAATAATGGGGGAGGCTTTTGCCCGTGTATACATATATTATATTTATTTCTTTAAAATTATTTTTTAACCTGTTACCAAAGTAACTTAAAATACAACGCTCTGCTTGGAATGTTTGCAAGGAATCAGCAAAAACTTGAATCATACTTTTTTGTCTCACTTCTTAACACGAATTTAACAGTTATTTGATGATATGGAAAATTTAGGATTATGTTTAAAATACATTTTGTTCCAATAACCTTATTCGATTGATGATAGTCCAATGCGTGTTAAGCCCGGTTTTAAACATCATTATCTTAACTGATCACAATATCAGCCGTTTTCGAAAACGTCAAAGCAATTGTTTTTGCGTTTTAGAACTGAAGACTTTTGGAGTTTGCGTTTAAGAACATTCTGCAAAAGCATTTTAAGGCAGATGACGAATTAGAAACCGCTCAGGACTTTTGAAATCTAACTTAATAAAACTACCTACATTTTCACCTAAAACTAATCTGAGATTTAATAAGATTGAACTAAATCTCGAAGAATTACCATACAAATTTATTTCTTAAATCTTGAAGATTAGAAAGTAATCTTGTTAAATCTTCCTAGGGCAAATACTTTTACAAATCGAACTAACCTATTCAGTTCTTCACAAATGAAGCATTCTATCTCACTTCCACTGCATAAGAAAAAAATAAATACCGTTTTTAAAGGTGCTGTCAAAATAAATCTTTTTATTCGGTTAAAACACCGAACAAATTTACTAAATCTAAACTGAGATAAACCTTTGGTGGTAGTATAGGATAACATGTGGAGCATAGCATAGTCGAAATTTTGGTGAAATTCTGTCTATCTTTTGATAAGTCGGTCTTCTAACCACTAGAAATTTTTGATGCCGAGATTATAAAAACCGATCTTATCGACTTATAGTACCCAAATCTATTTAAGTTGTGAATATAATAGCAATAATTCATTTCAATTTTCTTACGTAGCCTAATTTCAACCTTTACGACATGGTGGCGCTTTTCATGGAACGTGGCGAGCCATTCGCAGTACGGTGCCCTTCACAGCAAGGCACCTGCAGCATTCACCCCCTTGTCCTACCTGTAGGCACGGCCTTCTATGTTGAAAATGAACGAAAACGATCTTCCAGTTTTCTCATTTGAGTTCCACTAGTACGGCACCCTTCACAGCAAGGCGCCTGGAGTATTCACCCCCTTGTCACCTGTAGACATGGCCTTCTATGTTCCCATCAAAAAATCGTCCCTGACCTTGAAAAAAACTTTTTAAAAAAGTATATAAAGATAGCTTACCAATTACTAAATAAATGTCTTACTCATAAGCTTATGACTTATGACTTTTAATGCGTATATACATCAGGGTGGTCCTTAAATTGAACATAGTCTTGGATAGCCCTCATTCGATTCAAAAAGTTGAAACACAATTTTCCTAATTTTCTTAAGTTTTTATTTGACCCCCACCCCGCTGGTCGCCCTATTTTCACTTTATAGTACTAGTTATGGGTAGGGGATTATTCTTATAACACGTGAAAATAAATCAGAATGTATAGATTAGATTCAGACGAGAAAAAAAATTGCACTGGAGGGGGGGGGGGGGTCTATTTGCCCGTTCAGACAGGAGGGGTAAATTTCTAGAAATTTGGCTTAAACCAGAAAAAAAATATTTAAAAAAAACGGGAACACTTACAATGCCACGCCTAACCTTTTTTTAAAGCCACGATTCAATTCTATGATATGCTTCCTAAATAAAGTTTCTATTTCAAATAGTTTTTGAAAAAATAATTTTCGAACTTAAAAATAAAAAAAATTAATCATTTTTAAGATTAAAATTATTTTTTTTCAAAAACTATTCAAAACAAAAATTTTATTTAGGACATATTATAACGGGTGTTTTTTAGCTGGTTTGGTTTTGGCAACACTGGTTTTGACAGCTGACGTGTGTTTAGTACCTTGTGTTACTGTCAAACAGCTTCAGTTTGGTTTGCAATTTAACCATGGATCATCTTACAAATGAACAACGCTTGCAAATTATTGAATTTTACTATCAAAATTCGTGCTCGGTTCGAAATGTTCATCGCGCGCTGCTTCCATTTTATGGTCGGCATTCTCGACCTTCTGAGCAGTCTATTCGGAAGATTGTGACCAAATTTCGCACCAAATTTACTTTGTTGGACATTAAACCACCAACACGTTTACGTACTGTGCGTAGTGAAGAAAATATTGCGGCCGTATCAGCTAGTGTGACAGAAGACCGCGAAATGTCGATTCGGCGCCGTTCCCAGCAGTTAGGCCTTTGTTACAGCACTACTACTAAGGATTTGGGCGTAAAGCCTTTTAAGATACAGCTGGTGCAAGAACTAAAGCCAGCCGACCTACCACAACGCCGAATTTTTGGTGAATGGGCTCTTGGAAAGCTGGCCGAGGATCCGCTTTTTTATCGAAAAATTGTGTTCAGCGATGAGGCTCATTTTTGGTTGAATGGGTACGTAAATAAGCATAATTGCCGCATTTGGAGTGAAGATCAGCCAGAAGCATTGCAACAGCTACCAATGCATCCCGAAAAAGCCACTGTTTGGTGCGGTTTATGGGCCGGCGGCATTATTGGGCCATATTTCTTCAAAGATGATGCGAATCGCAGCGTTACTGTCAATGGTGAACGCTACCGAGCGATGATAACAAACTTTTTTTTGCCCGAAATGGAAGTCCTTGACTTGCATGATATGTGGTTTCAACAAGACGGTGCCACATGCCACACAGCACCCGAAACAATGGCGCAATTGCGAGGAGAGTTTGGTGAACAGTTAATTTCACGTTTCGGGCCGGTCAATTGGCCGCCTAGATCGTGCGATTCTACACCATTAGATTATTTTTTGTGGGGGTATGTCAAGGCTAATGTCTATAGGGACAAGCCCGCTTCGATTGACGCACTGGAAGCCAACATCCATGCATTCATTCGTGAGATACCGGCCGATATGTGTGAAAGAGTATGCCAAAATTGGACTCAGCGGATGGGCTACCTGAGACGCAGCCGCGGTCAACATTTGCATGAAATTATCTTTAAACATTAAATTGCAAGGTTCACAATATCGATTCAAATAAATATTTTATTCATTTTTTCGAATTTTTTGTGTTTTTTTTTTTTTAAGTTCTAAACCTCTTAAAAAATCACCCGTTAGAATGGAATTGTGGCTTTAAAAAAAGCTAAGGCGTGACAATGTATGTGTTCCCGGTTTTTAAAATGATTGTTTTCTATTTTGAGCCAAATTTTGAGAAGATTACCCCTCCCACCTAAACGGGGGAAAATAGACCCCCTCTGATACCATTTTTTTCTCGTCTTCGAGACCAGGGGGGTGAAATAAAAATCTGCAAAAATTATTAAATTTTTTGTTTACTATGTAGAGCCAATTGATGCCTATCTATCTCAGAATTAAAAAAAAAAACAATATAAGGGCCACCCTAATGTACATACTATGTGTTTCACCAGAATTTGATTTTTTGATTTTCTTTCGTTCGTCACGCCTGAAAATACTAGCTCTCAATTGATACAACTGGCCCGAAATGCGTACTCACAATAAGGAGAATTTTTCGAACATTGAATATTTTTCGAGTGCACTTCACAATTTTCAAGTGAAATGTGTAACCCACTATAAGCCGGAATATCTTTTTAGAGGTAAAACTCACTACCTTATTTTTTTAATGCAACATCTTTTTGACATAACGGTTACTTATATTGTACTTCTTTCGTTCATTCTCTTGTCACCAGACAATAATCAGAAAGAAATCAAGAATATTTTGAACCCTGTTGAGCGTATTTTCGGGAATTTGAATTAGATAATTAAAATACTAAAACTCTCACAAAAATTAATATTTATACCACGTATACGCCGTGTATACCTCATTAACAAAAATAAAGGCTCACTTTTCAAACACCTCCCAATCCCAATGCACTGCATTTTACTGTCATTAACTTTCCTACATCAGATCCTATTCATTTTTGCGTGCATTCAACAGACAAAACAATTAAAGTAAGTAAATTGAAATAAAGTAGAAACACAGTTTATAAAATTTAATTTTCTAAATTCGATAATCATATGTAGCTACTCGAACAATATAAGAATAGGAAATCGAGCTATAAAAGGAAACGTGAGACAGATGATGAGCTAGGGTAAGCGATCTTTTTAGATTATCCTCCAGTAAAAAAAATTAAAACAAATCTTCCGAATTCCTGTATTGTGCCATTCAATTGGAATCGCTTACACATTGTGCTGTGAGGACGTAAACGATGTCTTGGCATGTGAGCTAGTTCATTAAAATTTGAAGAATGACTTTTCAAATACCAATGACTAGAATTTATCGTCTATATTTTTTTCGGGTTTTATATAGTATTTAATAAAATTAATGCCGTTTTCGATTGGATATTTAGAGTACTCCTTTTCTACTCCCTTTTCACTCCAACTACTCCAATTTTTCCATATACCATAGGAATGGAACAGAACACAAAACCAATAAAAAACGACATAAGATAATTCCTAAACATTTTTTACTCCTGCAATATCTTACAAAGTATGTAAATTGTGGCCAGATTGAATACACCTTCACCTTAATACGTAAAATTGTCAATGTCATAATAATGTCACCAACCCTTTAACGGAATTTCCGGCTATTTCCGGTAGGTATAGGTATGTATGTCACCAATTGTACAGAAGGTGTTTTCTATTAAAATACGCAAAGCATTTTTTATTATGAATACCTAACTACTGTTAGATATTAACAACCATGAACCCAACATAGCTAGATAAAAACAGGTCTAAATAACTTTCTTTTTATAAGTTCAGAGTGCAATAACCTATACACACAATATGTCATGTAAGTCAAACGCGAATAACTTGTCGTAGATCACTGTTAGATATCCCCTTAATGCTTTAAGTATCAGGTTAAAATCCGCTTAATCTTTAACAAAATTAATCCGGCATTATTGAAGGTGTTCCATTTATTCAGGTAACATCAAAAACAAATCAAAGAATTAAAAACTAAATCAAGGTTAGAAGTAAGTTCAACTACAAAATGTTTGCATACATAGGCATGCATACTTACATACATATGTATGTACATACGAGTAATGTCGAAAAATTTATTTTTATTTGAGTTGAAGCTAAGAATACGATTTCAAAGCCATTTTGTTTGCTTCGGTATATTTTGTGTTTCTGCAGTAAAAGTATACATTTAAATTTTCATTTTTGTCCTAACTTACCGCCATATTATTGACTCTGGATTTAAGTGAATTTTAAATCCAGATTTATTTGATCCAAAAATTTAAATCCATATCCATATTATTCACTCTAAACATGCCTTAAATCCAAAGGATTTAAAATGCCCTTTATCCCTTAATCAAGATGTTAAATGTTTTTAAATCCAGACGTTTAATCAAAATGTCAAATTTTCGAAATATCAAACTTCTCCCGTGATAGTTAAAAGGATGTATCTATTTTTCACGAGTGTATAAAATATTATAAATACCTACATACTTATTAAAAAGATTTTTGATTGAACAAGAAATGATGAAAAATTTATTATTAATAAGAAGTGACCAAAATATTAATAAACTTCGACTTCAAGTGCAAACTGTATGCAAATTTAAATTGAGTCGCAAGTTGAAACGATACTGGCGAGACTTCAGCTATATTAAAGCGAGATGATGATAAGACTTGCACAATGACAAAAGCGTTACTAAAACTAGAAAACCACGACTCAGATAGCCATGTGAATGGGCACAGTGAGACCACATAAGACGAACTCAAGGACCACGACACTGAAAACCATATTTGGACTTTTTAACCATTTTGAAAATTATAATTTTGTAAAACCAAAATTTTGCCGAGACTATAGCGAGACCAAAGTGAGACAACGGCAAAACATGCGCAATGACAAAAACCACTTGTGAATGTCATGACGAGACCATAGCGAGAAAACCATGACATAGATTCCCGTGTAAATGGCCATACAGCGAGACGATATTAATGACAATATGGTACTAAAAAGTATGTTTGAACAACCACGGCGCGGCGAGAGAACAGCCAGATTACACCGAGGCAATGAGTCGTTAATTTCAAACCGAGTTAGCCAACTCGATTTGGGAAAACAACGCATGAAACGTATGGCAATTTTTTTCTTCAACTAGGTTTAAAAAATGTTCGGTTTAAAATGTCAAGAAAAAGTGAATAATATAAAATTCAATTTTATTCTGGATTTAACAACTTAAACTGACCTCCATAGGGCAGTTTAAATACAATTGGATTCGTTTGGATTGGATTTAAGTGTGGATTATATGGAACTGGATTTGACTTTTGAATTACTTATAATCTTGATTTAGGTTTTAATCTGGATTAAACATGTGAACAATTTGTCCGTTAGTGTTATACTTATTAAACGATGAAACAAAATAAATTGACGTAGAGTTCCGATATTTTTCATTAACTAAATCCACCGAGTAAAAGCAACGGGTAAAAGTAACGTGTTAAAGTAAAGAGTAAATTTGAGATTTGGTCTTATTTCTTTGGGCCTTATTTCACGTCACCTTTCTTACGAGTCAAGTTAAAAATTTACTAAGACAATAATAGTAGTCAGGGCATCTAAGAAATAAATGTAATATATTCAAACTATACCCTATCCATATTTTTGATATGTTTTTACTTAAGAAAACCCCGTATAGCCCCAAGCACATGCTGTAAAGCTCACCACCAATCAACCACAACCACCCATATATAAATGCTTCCGGTTTAACACTCACTAACTTACACGATGCAAAAAGAGCATGTAAACATTAATAATGCATCTTATAACAGAAGACCAAAATTATTGTTTACCTTTTTTCTCTCTCTGCAAATGTGCCGACTAATTGAAAGACACATACTTGGAAGCTTTCTGCAAAAGCGCTACATACTTTTACTCTCATTTGAAAGCTTTTGTATTTTCGCCTTCGGCTCTCTGTTATCATTCAATTCAAAACAGTGGTTCTGAGCTTTTTGACCGTGAAGTCGTTGTCGTGGTACATTCATTCAAATAATAAATTAGTATTTATCTCTTTGCTGTACTCAGCTTACCGTACAGCTTATCCAGGGCCGTCAACAGTATTTTGCTTTACAGGAAGGATTTCTTTAGATAAGGAATGATGATGGTTAATTGAATGATATATATATTGGTTTGCTTTATACTATTGCTAATGAACTATCTTTTATAACGTAACGCATTTCAAAAGTTGTCAAATCTGTAAAGTTTTTTTACTTTAACGAAACCACAAAATTGAAAAATGTACCTCTACTTGCTTTTGTGTCTATTTAAAGTAAAAATTCTTCAAATAAAAAAAAGAGCCTACATGATACGTTTTTTTCGGTCTTTTCTTGTTTCGTGTTTTTGAGAGATACGTACCTCCGTGATAACACTTTCGTCAAAAAACAGGAAAAAGTCTATTCGTGATTTTGACGGTCAAAAATTGAGGTTAATTTATTGGAAAATAGAAAGAAAAAATAATTTTAAATATTTTTAAATCACTTCTTGTTCAAAAACGTCAAAATATTCAAAACGTGCTTTCGTTACTTCTTTTCACTTACATATCTACACCCCTTACACAATTTTTCAAAAAGACGAAGCACGAAACAACAACAACAACAGAAAAAACACATCGTGTAATCGGGCTCATTAAGTATAAACTCAGGCCTTAGCTGTTGTACGTCATATTAAAAATTAATCAAGTCCATCCTTTATTCGTCGGGAATCCCACACAATTTTCTTTAATCTAGCTTTTATCATTAAATATGTGTAAAACTGATAAATAATATCATTCCAGGAAGGTCTTCAGTCCCTTAAAGCCCCAAAACTACATTTCGATATACGTCCCTGAGCTTACCTATGTGCAGTGAACAATGATTAAAGTTGACGTTGTTGCTTGTAATTCGACATGAATGCTCATAAGGGTGAAAACTGAAAAATGAAAACCAAATGCTTGCTGCTAAATGAATGACGGTAACTATGCCAGTCTCACGTTATTGGACCACGAATATGGTTGTAGAGGAGGCATATCATTACCTTGCATCGTAAAATAGCTCTAGGATATTATATTCCTATCGTTGCCAAAAAAAAATTAAAAAAGTTAAACTGAATACGAAAAAAAAAATCGAACAGGAGAACAAAAGTATATCAAACTTTAGTTTGACCTTGCGTATCTGTTTGATTATTTTTACATTTTGTGGTTTGTGTCAACTCAGAGATATTCTACTCGTATATTTGATTGTGGGAGTGAAATTTATTACCTACCATTTTATAAAGTTCCAGAAATCTAAAGTTTTAAAACATTTATACAAAAGTGTACGGTTTGGAATTTTGCCAACAAAATTTTGCTTAATTTAACATCTGAATTTATCTGCAATTAAAAAACAAAAACAACAAAGTAAGTACCTACCTACATGCATATCTCCACTTCAATTCATTGAGCGTCCTTTGAAGTTTAATTATTTTATTACTTATGCAGTATTATACATAATTTAATCTTGTAATGAGAAAATACGTCTGCAACGTGAATTTAGATTTTAAAATTAAACCATTTTGCTAATTACTATTTCATATTCGTTTTTATGTTCAATGAATGTATTTCTAAAGGAATTGGGTGTCCTTTTTTGCATTTATGAGGGTTAATACAAAATGCGTGTTACATAATATTATTCAGTTATTGTGTTGAATTTGAGCGGTAAAGTTTGTTTTTAATACAAAACTGTTTTCTTCAATTATTTGAAAATCTTGTGGAGTTTAAAAAAAATCTCAAATAGCTATATTTCTGTATGAACGGATAAAGAATATAGTAGTCGTAGATGTAAAGATTGTGAAATTTAATTTGTTTCTCTTCGGGAAATAAAGTACAGTGCAGTATATTGGATATAACATCGTCAGACTTAGAGCTCCCTCCAATTAGCTTACTGCACAAATTTGAAGGTGCCTTAATTACTAGAAACTCCTTGTCGTGACTTATTCTTTCCAAAATGTTATGGCTCGCAATTAAAAATAGAATAATGCAATACAAAAATATTAAAATCTTTTCAGAGTAATATAAAAGTGTCTGAAAATTATTTTAACATAAATCTCATATGTAATTAAGTAACTCTGTTTAAACAAAGCAAATAAACAAATAAGTTATACGACCTTAAACGATTAAAACAAAACTGAAAAAATATATTAATTTTAGCAAAGGAAGTTTCAAAAAATAATGAGGTTCAACAAGAACGATTCCCTCTTTTGAATTCCGAAAGACACACCTAATTATGATTCGAATGAGCACAATGCTTAAACGTTTCGTATCGTAGTACCTACGTATGTTTGTATTTATGTTTATACGTAGGGAATGTCGTTAGAGGTTTTTTCGAAATTGTAACAGAAGTTCACAGTTTTAGACTAGACTGAATGAATGCAAAACACTGATAAAATATGTAACTTAGCTTATTTGAATTAATTTTTTGCATGGCGCAGTAGACGACAAAATTAATTTTAGTGTACAGTAGACGCTTGATATAGTGAAGTAATAAAAACCAGGCCTGTTAAGTCTATCGAGATTGTTCACTTTTTCGAGCGGGAGTTTTAAAGACTTTAGAAAGATAAGTTTGATCCAAAATGCACATTTTGTTCGATATGAATTTTTTGCATTTATTTACAGTGTTCCCCCCTTAATTGCACCGGCCATTTTGTCTTATTTTTCGATCCATTATTGACCGGAGAGTCAAATTTCCCGAAACATTTACATGCTTTGCGTCTGTTAGTTAAAGCTTTCTAAGATCAATAAAGTGGGAAAATCAATTAAAAAAGGTGCAATTAACCGGGGAATACTGTAAGCGCTGAACAAAGCTTTTAATCAGGTAAAAAAAAAAATTAAAAAATTCCTCAGTGTTCTCACGCAATGTAAAATGCTTGCGAGATATTTTTATAAACAAAATCTAGTTTTCTTTAATTTTGTGTGTTTGCTTTTGTGGATAATTCATTATTTCGAGATTCACCAAATGGAGCGTCTACTGTACCTTGCTTTCAACTTTTATTTCAATATTTATCAAATATCTAGGATGAAATGGTGTTTTTCTTAGGGGTTTAATACAATCATTTCTTTGTTATGGGAGAGGTCTATCTCCCTCTGTTTAGGTGGGAGGGGAAATTTTCTAAGAAAATTACTATAAAATAATAAAAGATTTTAAAACAATGGCAACGCTTACAATACAAAATTATAGGTTTTCTGAAAGCTAGAAACTTGTTCTTGTATTATTTGTTTTAACCTAGTTATTTGCTTTAATAGTTTTTGAAAAAAAAACTTTCAACTCGAAATATGTATATCAATAAAAAAAGATGAAAAATGTTAATTTTTTTTATAATCAAAATTACGAATTAACTTAATTGGAAATAAAGTTTGATGTCCCAATTAATTCTTAATCGAGTTTCATGGGGCAGCAACCCCCCCCCCCATACATACTTCACTCTATTTATACCAGCAAGCTTAGACTTATACCAATCAAATTGAAACTGAATAAAAAAGTAGTTTTGGTAATTTTCATTTGTCTCATAAGCCAGATGATATGATTAAGAATTTATAATAAAAGTCAATTCAAACCCGTTTGCTGATATGAAACTTAAGTACAACAACTGAGTTGAGCTCATTTGAACTTTTAACTTGAATTATAAATTCGGTCACTCCACTCAAACAGAAGAATTTTCTTTTCAAATTTTCTTCATATCGTCGCCTTAGAGTGTAAAGCAGCTAAATCCTATTTTGCAACACTCGTTATTGCCAAATTCAGTGAAATAGAAAAGATTTGATAGAATTTTGTATTTTTTAACAATTTTTGAAGTGGTCTATAATGGTAAAAAATATGGAGTTAGCCGCTTTACACTCTAAGCCGACGATATTCAATTATTTTAAGTACTTATATGTATGTGTCTTCCTTAAAAAGCTTATGTTTTACTTTTTTCTCTGCGTAAACTGTTACATACGCTCTTACATATATTCTACTTAAATATTTAAGTTTCGTATCAGCAAATGAACCTCAATACTTAATTTCACAATTTTTAATAAAAATAGCAACATTTTTTTTTTACATTTTTTTGATACATTTTGAGTTTGAAAGTTTTTTTTTTCAAAAAATAAGTTAGAAGAAATATAATTTTTTTATTGAAAGTGTTGCGTTTGTTAAATTTTTTTTATTTAAAGTTATTTTTAAGAAAATTTTCCCTCCCACCTAAACGGAGATAGAGGGAACCCCCTTCTAATAGTAAAAAATTATTGTATTAAACTCCTCTACAAAAATCTGTTATGATTTTGTAGTTATCATACTCGTGCCTTTAGGTTCGTCTATCTCCCACCGACCGATTGGACGGACGGGGCAATTTCATAAAAATTAAAAAGTACTACAAATGGAAAGAAAGTATTTAAAAAAACGGTAATACTTACAATTAAGTATTATATTTATTTTATAAGCCAAGACTATGATCTATTAGCGAGTTTTTAAATCAAGTGAAATTTTTATATAGTTTTTTAAAAACGAACTTTAAATTTACAATTTGCGAAAAAAAAAACAAAAAACAACTTTACAGTGTTATTTTCAAAACTATGTATAAGAATTTATATTATTATTTTTTACTACGAAATATTGAAATCCTACGTTACGAGCCGACTCTTTAGAGTACGGTGCGACCAAAATTACTCGTAAATAAAGAAAATTGAAGCCGGTTTACCACAAGGAAGTGTCCTAGGACCAACCCTGTATCTGTTATATTCAAGGGATATTCCAGTGGACATCAACGCTATCATGGCCACCTTTGCTGATGATACTGTAATATTGGTGCCAGATAAATCCGTTAGGAAGGCTACACAAAAACTGCAAAATGCAGTCGATAAAGTTAGTGATTGGACGCAAAAATGGCAGATCAAACTAAATGAAACAAAATCGACGCATATAAACTTTTACAAACAAAAAAATAAACAACGTTCCAACTCTTATAAACAGCACAGCAGAACATTACTCTATAATACTGCCAAATACCTTCGAAGGACTTTGGATGCAAAACTAAAATGGAAAGAGCAGATCAAAAAGAAAAGACAAGTACCTAACTTGATATACAGAAATATATACTGGTTACTAGGAAAGAACTCTGACCTATCTATCCAAAACAAACTAAACGTTTGAACATATGGCATCCAAGTATGGGACTGTGCAAAGAAAACAAATGCTGAACCCATCCAAAAATTTCAAAGCAAGGTCCTTCGTGGAATAATAATTGCCATGGGAAAGTTTTATAACTTTAAACTTCCCACAATGTGATTTATAAATTAAGAAGGAAAAATCATTTGTCGATCTTTCATAGATTGGTCCTGATTCACCGGTGGTTTTAGTGCGGTAAGGGTCCCACACTACTGAGTACCGATTCTTACGGAGTAGTCTTTTGAAAATTTCCATCGGATGAAAAAAAATCGTCGCTTTAAGTAATTCTTAATCAAAAACTGAAAATTAGACTATTTAATGTCATTTAGTTTTTTCAGAAAATTGAAAATAGTATGGCCAAACCTTGATTTAATGCGTTCCATATGTTTAATATCTATAAACATTAGACTGCACATCAGCTCTGTTGTAGGTGTCATAACAGGACACTGTTTAATAGGCAGACTTTTACAGAAGTTGTATGGATGAAGAGGAGGATAAAACAGTTCCTCACCTTCTCTGTACATGCCCTGCTCCTTCCCACAATCGTAGGCTCTACTTAAGTGACTACTTTTATGACGATTCCAGTGATCTCGCAGAAACAGATATTAATAGTAACGTACGCTTCGTTAGGAGCTCTAAGTGGTTTAACGATTAGGGAAGGATTTTTCTAGATTCATGTGGTATCACAACTCTGGTCTAAGTGTGTCAGTATTAACTGCTGACAGCCACTTCTACCTAAAGGTCTCCACAGTAACACCTCAAAGTGAGATTACTATAAATACCATTCTATAAAAAAACATATTCATATTTTTTAATAAAACAAGAAAAAGTTCCTCCTGACGAACGCAGCAACACCTGTCAAAATTTTCGCCAGGAAAGTAGTGGATTCGTACATGTTACAAATTTGGTTTCATTTCTAAAATTATTGTAACCAAAACAGTAGACTTTCAAATCGTGCCATTACACGTATTTAACCTCCTCAAATTTCCTCGAAAATTGTTTGCTATTCATGCTTATGAAGATGTGAGAAGTTGGATATAGTCATGTGTTTAGGGAACTAATCTTATTAACAAAATTAATATTAAATTGTATGGTTTCGCGTATTACCATAAATTAAATTAAAACACTGACTTATTTAATGTTTAAAGCTTTTTTCGAAATAAGAGGGGTCCAATTGTGTTACATAAATTGAGTGCTGCAATTAAGGACGTTTATAATTGAAACACAATTTAGCTGATCTTACAACCAGCTAAGCGGTACATTTATGTTTTGATTTTCACTCATTTTTTTTAAATAACAAGAAAAATTCAGTGTTTAATAATTATTATAAACACAAAAAAATATGAAGGTTCGCATTGTTAAAAGTTCATATAAAAGATTCGATAGTTGTTTTATTTGTATAAGCAAAAGTCTAAACATTTTCACACCTTGTCTCTATTGATAGCCATGAAGTAAATATTGGACAATAATGCAACTTCCACGAGACGAGTATGTGCTAATAAGTTTTTAAGGTACTTTCAGTTGACTAAAATTGATTAGCAATACAATTCTAACCTCATTGACTTCAAGTATTTATTCAAAGCATTTTTTTTTTTTTGAATTGCAAGAAGAATATTGTTGATTGAAGAACGATGCCAAGTTATGGCTTTGGCTTGTGGGTTTATTGTTAACTTGAGTTTGAGATCTTTTTGTTGATTTTTCAAATCTCTTGAGTATATTCTAGCAAGGTTCAAAGACTTAATAAACAAAATGTCTATACAAATGCAAATAATTGAAAATGAGCACAAGATCAAGAGAAACTTTTCAAATATATATGAAGATTGTACACATAATTTATTGAAGTAACTAAAAAATGCTAAAATAAAGGGTTTTCCAATAGGGACGGGTCAATGCTGATAGTCTGTGGCGGATATGTTGTTTTGGAAGGGTCTGTCAAATTTTTTGTTTATAATATTCATCAGTCGCAGATACCAAATCGCCATGGCAAGTTACACGATTGATTATGCAAGAAAGCTTTACATTGACCCTAACATGTTTTTCTTGCGAGGGCCTCACGAGTATTTGACAAGTTTTCCTTATCTAAATTGCCCTTACCGAAGCCTTGTCAGGGCCTTGACTAAACTTGACAAAAACTTGACATTTTACCAGGCGGGTATTTTACTAATTTCATGGTCGACTAGGTATTCAATGTTTGTTGCCAAAAACCAATTACCAGTTCAGTAAACAATAAGCCAACATCCGTATGTGTCAAGGAAATGGAAGATATGCGAAAACATCACCGCTGCCCATTATAGTGTGCAGGAGAACTCGAGGTGGTCAATTCAGTCAATTAAACCCTTTAAATATCGATGATAAACAATGACTGTTTGCCCAAATGGGATGATATGGATGTGAAAAACATGTGTTTACAACAGAACAGCACTACGTGTTACAAAGATGATGCAACAAAAGACATTCCGCATGAACGATATGAGGGTTAGGTAATCTCTCGCGGAGGAAAGATGAGTTTTCCACCAAGATCGTCTGGATTTGGCCTCGTTAGCTTTTTTCTTGTAGGGGTTTCTGAAGTCGTAGGTTTATGCCGATGCATTCAAAAGCAAACAAAACCAAAACCACTGCTCAATTCCAGATTTGGATCTATGATGCGGCACAGTTATTAAAAAACAGTTAAAACCACTGCTCAATTCCAGATTTAGATCTATGATGCGGCACAGTTATTGAATATTGGACAGGGTAAGTACCAATGTGCGAAGCCACGGTTGGACAATTTGAACAATGTCATATACTTTACACAACGGCATACGTGGGCCTTTCAAATAAATTTTTCGTGTTTCGTTAATATCTCAAACAGAGCTAGATTTATTTAATGTCAATACAACCCTACCTACCGTTATTGGAAATTCCCTCGAATATTACAGTTGTCCGGTTTATAAACGACAAGCTCTTATTGTTTATTTTTTTAAGCCAATCTAAGTGTTTTGACACGCGCATGCATTAAAGGACAATAACCTTCTATAACTATTTCAAAATGACATGTCTCTAGTCTCGTCCTTAAAATAACAATTACCAATGAAGGTAAAGAATCTATCAGGGTATAAAACCTTTGAAGGAAGTGTCCGAAGTCAGCAGATCTTATCCAGAGTATGATGTCAAAGATGTACTCGTCGATCTCAATGCTAAATTAGGAAAGGAATTTTGATGAACAAAATGTGATGACGTTAAGTGGAGACAAATACCATCATTTGGAGGAAAACATAACCAATAAAAAAAGTGAGAAATCAAAAAAAAAAATTTGCTCGAAGCAAATATTAATTAAAAAACCGGAAAAGTTAATATGCATGTACAGCCTTTTTGAAACGTTATCAGACAACGATTTCCAACTTAAAAGTTTAGACCAGCATCTGAACGGTGTTAGATAGCACAGGCGTACATGGCAAAGGATCCAAAACCTCTGGCGCTACCAAGAAACTCAAACTACCAACCAAATCGATGCTAGGCGAGCTCAATGCATTATGGCGATGGCCGAACTCGATATTTTGGGAAAACTGATCCAATTGTACTGCGTGACCTTACAAAAAACAGCTGGCAATTAGTAAGCAGGTCTTCCAAACTATTCCAAATATGTGTACAAGGTTTTGGCAGTAAGATGCGCTATCATTTTTTCAATATCCCACCTGGAAATAAAATCGAGTTTAGAGTAAGGCCCTAGAAAGTTTTACATTAATGCTAAAGCCAGGGCATAGCAAACGTTACAATCATAGACATTTGCAGAATTTTTCCATGTGGGCGGGGCAAATCTTCCAGGCAGAGCTCTTACGGACATCTATGGTTACTATAGAAATTGCCCAACAAGTATATATGAACTAGTTAAAGTCAAATGAGTATTTGACAAGTTTTCCTCGTTTTGATTACCCTCACGGAAAAAAAACTTTGCAGGACCTTGAATATACTTGGTAAAAATTTACTTTTTTCAGGGTGAGATTGTTTTGGAAGATATCGATATCATCGCTTTCAGCTTGGAATATATAACTAAAAACTTAAAGCGATTTCTTCGAACTTTCAGATTTTTTCAATTATTATGGCAAGCATTTATAACATTATCTTTTATCACCACACCAGAGCGCCATCTGACAATCTTCAAGTCCTTTTACGGTGGAGCCAACAACCAAACTTTTTTTTTCTTTTGAAATTGAAACAACTTCTTAAAGAACCAAATGTTAGTCTTATGGAAGAGATATGTTTTTTAATAAATTGTACTTCATTGACACACAATTTTTAGCACCGCACTGATGGGCACGTTGTATGTATTATAAAGATTTTCCGCATAACGTATCAACGAATAAAAGAAACCTCACCAATAAAACTAATATATTAACTTAAACGTTACACCACAGTCCATAGAAGAGTATCCGTTCGTTGCATTTAAGATATTTTTTATTTTTTTTTCTTCATAAACTTCATAGCTTAAAAAAGCTTAATTAGCCTTTAGTTTTAATATAACCTTTAGTTTCATATCACTTTATTTCAGAATTACCATCACTTAACAACACCTATCCCCTAAATTACTATAAGTCTTACAAGTTGGGTTTTTTATTGTTTCAATCTTTCATATCCTCATTCATGGTCAATGAACTTAATTGCTTTCAAATCACAATTCTAATTAAACTTGACTTACAAATAATTTTTTTTTTTTTTGTTCACAGCCAATTCTGTAGGTATGTACATAGATATTGCTCCAAATAAATTCGTATGACGATTTATTTTTATGATTGAAACTACTATTCTAGATTGTTTTTTTTTTACTGTCACACGACAAACGGAACGTGCCTTATAAATTTGAAATTTAATATAGGCCAGGCACGACGATAAGACGTAATTTTAACACCATGTTTTTTTTTTTTTTTTTTTTTTTGAGGCATGTCTTCTGTTTATTTGAAAGACAAAAATACAATAATAATAATATCAGGTTAATGAACAAAGTGACTTTGCTTTTTCAAGCTAGGAGATAAGCACCGAAATAAAGGTTAAGGTCGAATGTGAGTTTTATACTTGTATAGCTGTTGTTTATGTTTTTTATTATATTTTTGTTATTGAATAAATCGTTTGACCACAAAATTATAGCTTTTCGCTGACAAACTGATTTTAGTCCTCAATCAAACCATAATACATAAAGTCTATCAAACCTAGACTCAACACAGTTTGAGAAGGTGCGTTATAAATGACAAATTGATCTTCCTTTTAGATGAATTTTATAACTTTATTTCTACAACTGGTCGTAGTTGTTGTAATAGTTTAGGTTGTTGTCTATTTGTATTAATTGAAATCAAAAGCGATAACGTCGGAAAACCCAAATGAAAGCCATCAACGACAGCAATCAGATAATTCGGCCTGCTATCTAGAGGTTGTATCGGGGTTGTATCTTCCCAACGACGTTAACGGGAACTGCGAAAACAACACAACAGGTACAACTTGAATGCTTCAGTCAGTCACTACGCAGTTAAGGCAGTTATGACCGCAATCCAAGAGATACGATAGAAGTTTGGAAAGCCTTACAGCTGCGATGGAACAAAATAGAACCATGCTGAGGATTTTACGTGGAAATGGAAAAATAGCAAAGGTGCAAAGTTATTGACATTAAGCTGATAAGTGATTGCCTGGCTGTGATCCGATATAAAGTCATTTTCAAAAACATACACTAAAAATGACCACTCACCGTGAGTAACAATCTAATATTGAAAAATGTTGTCAAGCTAAAAGCAAGTTTACCATAAAGTCAACTCAAGCTTTGAACGGTATTAGCCGCATTTTATTATCCGCATGGTCTGATCCGGATCAATTTTTAACACGTAATTACAAAAACAACATGCAGGTTCCTGCTTTCTATCTGGATCTATTTCAATGGTCGAAAATTATTTTTCACTCTGGCGGCTTGGAGGCTATTTACTATTGTGAATGTGTCTCAGAAGTACAAAGAAAAGAGGCAATAGACACATGAAAAATAAACAAACGTATGCTAAAAAGAGACGGGTGTATAAAACTCCTGTCACTAAGATCTTGTCTGTTTTATTTATCATGATCTGATCCAGATCAAATCATGTGGATAATAAAATGTTTCTATTCATTCAAACGTTCACTATGGCGTATGTGGAACTTTTTTTTGAAGAGCAGGTATCTATTAATTAATGATTGTTATGTAGATCATTTCAATGTTATCTGAAAGTTATCTTGAAAGTAATAATTGTAACTTTATTAACAGTGAACTCTCTAATAAGTGGACATGGATACTGAGGCAGTACGCGCTCGGTAAAAGCAAACATAAAAATTCAGCCAGTTGCGTTTATTGAGTTTTTTTGGCAATAACACAAGGCCTTGAAAACTAAACTGAACAACGGAAGAATAAAACGCAAATACACTAAGGTATGATCTTCGAGTGCAAACAAATTCTGAGAAGTAGCTGCAAACTAACTGCCTTGTTACTGTGAAAGTAAACATAGAACAATTAAGTTGAGTTTACTTTAACATTTTTTTTGAAAAGATGCAATTACTGAGTCCTCTTTGGTAAAAATTTGGGTGTTGCCTTAACAGGTATTGCGTTTACCGAGGGTTGCTTTTACCGGGGATGTACTATAGTGCATACTAATAAATTTTTATTGTATTGTTAAAAGTAAAAAAAATAAGGCGTTCCTTTTTAAATCGTTTTTTCATATTTACCTATATTTGGAAGTATAAGGGAATGCTACTATATAAATCAGTGAATTTATGCTCTCATATCTGTTCGCTGTTAGCTTTGTTCTTGAAAGTGTTTATGACTACTCTTTAAAATTCAACAAGTGTGGTTAATTTTTGAAAATATAACGGAATGGACTTCATATAAAACTAGAAAAATTATGATAAACATCCACCATCTATACCTACATTTAAACCTGTGTGCAAAAAAAAATAGTATTTCTTTAAACTGATTTCCTTAACATTAGGATCAAAGATGTCATTTGGTTTATTTGGCTTTTTCTTTGGTTGTAGGCTATTGAACATAATATGTACTTTTTAAAAAGAAACGTGCAAGGGTTTTTATTATTAAATATGTTTTTTTTGTTCAAAATTAATTTTTTAAACTTCGTAAATCTGTCTTTCAATTTTTATGGAAAAATTAGACAGATTTACGCAGTTTACAACTTTACTACTTTTACGATTTTTTTTTTACAAAATTGCCCGTCCTCCCTTACCGGTAAGAAATAGACCCCTCTTCTAGAATAATAAAACACTTGAGACCAAGAGCCGAAAGAAAATTTCGGGAGTGGATGTGTAACCAAAATCCGGGTATGAGAATTTACAGGTGTATGTATCGCGATATGAACTGTCAAACTGTGGCAGGTTTCTTTTTCAGCCTTTGGGAGGGGAGGGAGGTTAAAACCCGCTTAATTTCCAATCTACGTGTTAGGGTCATTTTCTCTGGTCTCCAACTTGAGAACGAAATCAGAAACGAAATGATTACGAAAAAGTATGTATAGTTTTATCAGAAAGATGCCAAATTAAATATAAAAAAAAAATAGTTTAAAATCTAAGTAATTTTTTTCTCGTTTGATGTGAATTCTTATATTCTTTTTGGTTTTGGTATCGTCCGTTGTGGTAAGGTTCCAAACAATAGTGTGGTTTTTGTTCTTAATTTGCTTTTTCATTCATTTTCCATTTAAAAATAAAACCCAACTTTAAGATTGGACAAACTATCAAATTTTCGTCAAGAATATTGTGTCAGACAATTAATTGTGTCTGAAAAATAAGTGGAGACTTGGTTAAAGGAATCTATTACTCTTTTCTTTTTATGGACATTTCACTATCGAACTCCGTACTACATAAACAAAAAATTTTCGTTTATGATTTCGTTGTGTCATTTTCTGTATGGAAACTTTCGTTTCGCTTCAGCTGCGTACTAGACTTCAAGCAAGCAAAACTAAAGTTGGCATAACTGAATCATAAACGAAAAATTTCGTTGTGATTTTTTGTTTATTGTGCAGTACGTAGTTTGACAGTGAATTGTCAATACAACAGAAAACTGTAGTAGATTACTATATATGTATGTCTCCACTTATTTTCCACACACAATTACCTGCCCGTCACAATATTCCTGACGAAAATTTGACAGTCTGTCTTATCTTGCTGTTATATTTCATTATATTTTCTTCGCTTAAAATAGAACATAGATCACAATATTGCTTGGGACTCTTAACACAGCAAAGCACGAAAAAAAGACAAAAACAAAAAGGAATTATTCATATCATACGAGAATTTTTTTTTTTTTTTGACTTCAGATTTTTTTTTCAATTTATTTTGACATATCTGATTAAACTCTCCATACATTTTTTCCGCAATCTTTTCGTTTATTATTTTGTTGTCGATATGGAGACCCCAGAAAATTTTCATTGTTTGTTGTATGCACCCTTTCTTTCTGCGATCTAAAGGTATTGAAATAAATCGATGCAAAAAATGTACGTCAAATTTTACATCTGTTCGACACGTGTTAAGGTAGGCAGACAAACGGTTATTGATTCAACCCCTCAAAGCCTATTATTGATATGAATTACAAAAGTATGCAAATGACTTGACCTTTTATATCAGGTGCTCTTAGACTATGAGCCTTATTGCGAGAGCCTATTCGAATAGACAAAAGTCGATCAGGAATTCTTGATAGATTTGAAATTTTCGATCAAATAGTAAAATTCATAAAAATCAAATAGAAATATATTCACAAATAGACTTTCGCAATACCGATAGACGACTTTATAAGTCTATTTTGAATACTTTCTCGCAATAATTCCCAATGTTTCTAGTTTTTCAAAAACTATCGACTAAATGACTTACAAAAATGCCTACCATCGACATATTTATTTTTCTCCATTTTGTGTCGCTTAAAATGTCTGCTATTTTTGGCACACAACCGACATATGTAAGTGGAAAAGTGGAGTGAGTAAAAGTCTATTGCGGTTCTTAAAATTGGCGTTAACTTACATATTTGTATGTAAATGTATTTTCTCATTTCTAAACCTTCAACATAATAAAAGGTGTAATTTACTTATTTTCGCTTATTTCAGATGTCATCAAAACAACTTTTAATGCTGCTGCAACTTATCTTACTTCTCTCAGGATCCATACGCTTGGCATGCAGTTCAGCAGTTTTAATAGCAGATCTTACAATGTCTGTCATGATCGAACTATCTTCACGGCATCCATTTTGCAGAATGCATACTGACAGGTGAAAAAATTTCTTTGGTATTTTGTGTAAATGTGATTTAATGTTTTAATAAATTAATTTATTTTGCAAAAAATTTAAATAGAGGCGATATTCAAAGAATGTTATTGCAATCTGATCAACGGCGCATTCGACAAGTACCAAGGGAATCAGTTATG
Organism: Dasysyrphus albostriatus; assembly: GCA_946251815.1. Lineage (NCBI taxonomy): Eukaryota > Metazoa > Arthropoda > Insecta > Diptera > Syrphidae > Dasysyrphus > Dasysyrphus albostriatus. The sequence continues at coordinate 64,906,162 of OX276336.1, read as the reverse complement.
GAACTTGAAAACGTATGCAAGGATGCTGGATCTTATGGAAGTACATTTCGTGGTGGTCTTGGCTTTATTTACCCTGGAACTAAATGGTGTGGCCCAGGTAATAAAATATTGGATCCTACAATTTATACACTTGTTGTGTTTTTCCTAAAAACGGCTCTAAAGCTTAGTACATACTTGTGAATCATGTCGTGAACCTATACAAAATTTGCATTTTTATTCACCCGTGAACATGCTCGTGAAGCTGTGTGGACAGTTTTCGTTCACGAGATATTCCTGTGCAAAATGTACAGGAACTGTCGGTGAACCAGTTAGTTCAATTACAAACGTAACGTCAAACGTTCAAAACACATTCGTAAGTCTGTATCAGTGAGAAATGTCAAAAAATCACTTTCTTCACTGGTGATTGTTCCTCACGAGGAAGTACATATATGAACTAGGCTTAAGGCTTAGTTATTTGTATCTCGATTTTTATTCCGAGATTCGTATGATCTCCCATTGAAGAACTGAGTTCTATATACCTATCGTTGGTTTTCTGTCAAAACCTCATAAGTCCAAATTAAAAAATCCATTAAGAGACAAAAAACCGTTCTTAAAATAAGTAAAATGGAATTTTTAGAGGTGCTGTCAATTTCGCCCTGAAATCGCTCTCAGGCGTTTTATGTGTCATTTTTTTCACCCCAGTTCCTTTGCACTATATTCGATGTATGTTCGGGACGTGCACTGAATTCGCTCCGACGTAGCCCAGATTTTTTCTCGAGGAAAGAATTCAGAGCTGCAAAATTGAAATCAGCTGTTGGCAAGAGTTGAATGTCAAAGGAAAAGTATTATTTACTTTGCGAATTTTTTTTAAGATATAAATGGTAAATATGAATTTTTTGTAGAGGATATTGTTACTGTTAAATAATTTATATATTTATAAACGAGGAAGGAAAATCTAGTGCTGGCATGAAGATTTTGAAGCTGCACAAAAAGTAAATAAGCAACTTTGTCATACAAATGTACCACTGAAGTGTTCGATGTGAAATCAAAACCCGAGTAGCCACCAGTTTTTTGACATTTGAATGACATTCCCCACAGTATACTCTAGGGTAGGGAACATCGAACAAACCTTCTGATATATTTTGCGCGAGAACATGTTTAAATATCATAAAAGGAGTTACGAGGTTTTGAAAAAAGCCAACAATATTAAATAACTTTCAGTTGTTTTTTTTTTTTTTTTGATTTTTTATCAAACATTTTTCATCTTTCTACAGGAACGGCTGCAGTTGATTACAATGACTTGGGATTACATGCTGAAGAAGATCGTTGCTGTCGCGATCATGACTTATGCCCAAATGTATTAAATGCTGGTGAATGCCGACGTGGACTTTGCAATACTGGCTCCATTACGAGATCTCATTGTGATTGTGATGCCCGCCTAAGGCGATGTTTTCAAGGTTTAAATACAGGTAAATATTTTAAACTATCATATTATGAAATCCGACGGATTTCATTTTAATTTCATTTTTCGCTTAAACTTTTAGGGTAAGGTAGGGTTAGGTTGAAGTGGCTGCCAGCTGAAAAACTGACACACTAAGGCCTGCTGAAACAGAAAATGGGCTGATGACGTGATAGATTCTAGAGCAAGATGACTTTGATCATCGTAGCAAAAAAATCCTAGATGGAGCATGGACGAGGAAGAATCGATTCTCACCTTCTATGTACACCTCCTGCTCTATACCAAAGGCGTAGGCACAATCTGAGAGATATTTACTACAATGATTCCATTGATTTGGTAAATAGAGTCATAAACAGTTTTACATGCTTCATAACCAGCTCCAAGTGCTTTAACGAGTAGGGCAGATGTTTTCTAGACTGTTGTTGTATCACAATGGACCAACTCCACGGTCCAACTGTCGATTTTTTCTGCTATCAGCCACTTCAAACTAAACATTGAGGAAGAATAAAATCCTAAATCTAGCCTGATCAAAATTTTAGTGACTTTACATCCTTGTTTTACTGTCCCTATATTATTCATGTATGTAACACCTAAAGATCCGTTTAGTACTCAGAATACATTTTTTTTTATATTTTTTGTATAAGTATTCTTGTAAATATCAACTCTTTTTATTTCTAGAGACCGCCAATACTCTGGGAGCAATATTCTACAATGTCGTCCAGGTGACTTGTTTCCAAGAGCGCAGTCCTTGTTCATCTCATCAAAGGTTTGCACAAACTTGTCCAATTGAATTGCGTCCATCTGATTTCTATGTGCCAGCTGATTCAGGCAACATCATTTCACGCATCATTCAAAAACAATATTCTCATCGAGGTTTTTCATTATTTGGATTTGATCAACAATCATTAGATATGGAACAAAAATCATCAAGTCGTTCAGATTTTGATAAGATTACAACGCGTTTGGGGGTTAAATTAGCATCTGTTGGTTTAGTAGCATTTAATTTATTTAAAGAATTGAAAAGAAACTGGACACCGATTTTCAATGTTAATCAAAATAACAAAAATTATCAAAACTCCCAAAACGAAGTAGATGCTTATTTTCACCAAAGATCTCAAAATAGATTTTAGTGGCGATAATTGTAGATTTAGTTATATGCATAATAAGTTTGCTATTATAAATGTGATATTACCAGGTATAAAAACAGGTGCGTTTAATGAATCTGTTCTACTCAGAAAAGAACAGGAATGTGTGTTCCATGCGCAATAATCTTTCTCAAACTATTTTACATTCTGTCACTTTGTGTTCCATGAAGCTGTCGAATACAGTTAATTACAATAACCCTGTTCCCTTAATTTTTTAAACAGTTTCAGACCGCCAGATTTAGTGCGGGCCAATACATAATTTCACTTTTGGAACGTGTTTGCACTAAATCTGGCGGTTTCAAACTGTTTGAAACTCGTTGTGGAACACACCTAATGGGTGCTTTCAAAATGCATGGTTGCGAAAGCCTGACAAATACAAAATACATTACTTTCATGAATGCAAATGATAAACGTCAGATTTTCATAAAAGCAAAACCCAAATATTTGCACCGCAAATGTGCTAATATAAAAACTCACATGTATTGATGCATTCTGAATTGCTCTCTTAAAGAAAGAGACGGATATGGTAAAATCGATGATTTGCTTGGCAGTCTTTTAACAGATTACACAAATAGAAAAAGGTTTCATAAATTTAGTTTAAAACGTATGCATTTTTTGTATGACGCTTATATGATTGCAAATGATCGCATGTAAACAAAGCAACCATGTATTTATGGAAATAAGTGAGGTGGCAAAGCGTCAACTGATCTGTTTGATTGGGATACAAAAATAAACTTAAATTTATCAAAAAAGTACTTTCATAAGTATTTTTTTTCATGTAAACAAAATGTAAAAAGCCTGCTGTTTTCTTAAAATGGTAGACGTGATTTTCCATGTTTCGCAAGCATATAGAAGCTGCACGAACTTTATTAAATTCTATTTTTAATTCGATTCTAATTGCATCTTCAGTGTTTGACACATCCCGTTCAGCCCGCTGATTTCATTGGCCATGAGACATGCATACATATAATATATATACACTGACATAGTCCTCTAAATGATAGCCTTTCAAACGGTCTCCATTGTCCTTGTCTCTTGGCTCTTCCAACGCTGGCCATCAAAACATCGTCTATCGCCAGTCGAAAGAGAATTGGCGGTAGAACATCCCCCTGTCGCATTTCGATAGAGAAGGATAGCTGCCCATTGTGTAAAATAAAACATCTTGCGTTGTTGTAGGGCAACAAATTTTGGGGGAGTTCCCCTTCCAAGAATAGTGATTACCAGATTACCAAACGTTGTTCAGGAGTAAGTTTATTCATTATGAAAACCGAATTGAGCATAAATCAAGTGACAGCTGTCAAAAAGACCAACTCCGAAAAAATATTGCCAGATTGAAAACCACACGTCTAAAAAAAACACCCTATACATGCATTCACGGTTGACTCAGTCAAAAGCGTACTCAAAATTCACTAACATGAGCTGAAGGGGTGATTGAAATTCCACAGACTGCTAAAAAATGATAAGCACGCAGTGTTGGTATGGTGGACGCACGACTGGCAACTGCGGAAGTCAGCCTGATGCCTCTCTAGAGTGTAGACGCAATTCTAACTTTTATCCGCTCGAGAATGATAAATGCAGAAATAGCAATAACATTTTTTTTTGAAAAATTTTCAGCTAAAGGCAACAATCAGTTTCGTAAAGCTGCACTTGTCTGTTCTGATAGTTTTCAAATACCTGTGCTGTTATTCTACTGCGCTCAGAGGCCTTACTCTTTCGTTCCGAAAGTGAAATTTTCTGAAAACAAAAATGTTCGTACTTTCTATTTCTAAAACGGAATGAAATCTACTGCTGAATGAAATAGAAATAGAACAAAAGAACCTGACCGACCACCATCCAAAACCTCCTCCATCAGACCAACTACCAAAATAAAAAACTATTCTTTTGAACAAGTTTTAAACAAACTTTTAGAATCTCTTCCGTCAGACGCTGCTCCATCGGACCCACCACTGAAAAAAAAACAATGAAAACGTTATATGTATATTTTAAAATAGACGTTCTTTCGTCCCAGTTCCAGGCTCACCTCCCTCGGACCCCAATCCAACACAAGAAAACTCTATGAAGTTCATTTAAAAACATATGTTCTAGACCCACCTCCAGAACCTCCTCCGTGAGACCATCCATCAGATCGCAAAAAAAAATCAATGCAAAAGTATTTTTAAAAAAACTTGTTCCCTTGTCCCAGTTCCAGATTAATTTACAGGACATCTTCCGGTAGACCCTACCCAAATCAGGTTTCTATAAGAGCCCTCTATTGTAATGTACGTGTACACTAATTACACATGTAATTTAATTGTTCTAACGCGTATTTTAATATTTACACGTACGTTTAATATTTTGTGTGTGTTTACTATTGCACGTGTGATTATTGTTGTAACTCGTTTTGTATGACGTTTACTCACTCATATAATGATCTATTGCACTGACAAAAAATCATATTTAACTCCATTCCAGAAAGCTCCGCAAGTTTCTGATATAGATGTTGTACACGTGTATTTTAAAAGATACACGTGTCAACTTGTAAATAATGTAATAACGTGACACGGCTACACGTGTAATTAAATACATGTTAAATAAATCGAGAGCTTTAGTTTCTATATAATGCATAAGTATTTCGAGTAGCGTTTATGCCAAAGATAACCTTTTGATAGGTATTTCTTATAATAGTCATAAGAAAATTAATTTAAGTTTTAAATAAAATGCTTTTTCACCTTACATACATAAGTACCTTTCTATAAAATTGTATACATTATGTGCCTGCCATTGCTTCTCGTTGCTCATAATTTGTTGTTTGCTTTCTTTTATTGTCTTTATATACTTTTGTTTTTTAAATAAATTATAATTGTTTAAAGTTAAAATTTCATATATGTATGTACATATGTTCATAGTTGTATTCATTATTGTTAAAATTTTATTTGTTAAATTATTCCATTGAATAAACCCAATTTATTTTATTTTAATTATTATTTTTTTGTTTTGTCTTCTTTATTATTTTTCATAATAAAAAACAAAATATAGTAACCTTGTTTTTTAGATATCATAAAAAAATAGAAAAGAGAGTTTTTGTTTCTTTTTCAGAGCCGGATATAATAAGACAACTTCTGATGAGATATGCGCTCAATGGCAGTATCAACCAACGGAAAAATACGTGCCTAGTGCTCCAGGAAGGACCTAAGGCTATCAGATAAACCCTGACGAAAGATAAAGATGACTGGTTTATAAAAACAATAATAATTGATGTGGTTTCAAGTGGATTTTTTATAAAGTCAAGGATGAACAATATTTGTATCATGTGTGAATTTGTGCAATTAAATTATAATACAATGTACGTACGTAATATGAATGTAACTTAAAAATAAAACAACATTACAAATTATTTAAATCTTCTTCCATATAACTTACATACGAGCAATAATATTGTGTAATGAGTAGATTTAAGTAGAAATATATACTACAAAGAAACAAAATATTTTGACTTTTTAATAGCAATAGCCGCAAGTTTTGTTGAGAAGTTGTAACCCAGCCAGTTGAAATTGTACACACAACGCAACAACAATCAGCAGCTGCCAACAACTTTACCTTTTTTCTGCAGTCAAATGTAACAAGCGAAGAATGCTTTGGAATAATGGAATTCATATAGAAAAAGAGGTTTACAGCCCTGGCCAAAGGTATTAGGCACCCCTAAAACGTCGCCATTGTTTAAACAGGGAGTTATTATAAAAGAAACGAAGTATGCAGTAACGTTAGAAATACATTTTAATTAAATAAATTAATAGTGATGTGTTGCCACCTTTGCCTTTTAAGACTGCCGTTGTCCTTTTAAGCAAAGATTGTATAACCTGAGAGTACTCAACTGAACTTTTTTTTTCTATTCTTGATTTAAAATATTTTTGAGAAGATCTTTTAATGTTTTGGGATGCTTTTAGATGTTCCGTTTTAATATTCCTCAAATGTGACCAATTTGGTTCAGACCTGGAGACTACAAAATCCATGGAAGGAGGTCAATACAATTTTTAACAAATCTTCGTATTGAAAGGGCAGCTAGTGACAGCGTGCATTATCTTATTTGTATAAGACGTTCCATATGTTAGAGAACCAAAAATATCCCTAAAAAATGAAAGCACCATCTTTTCCATCACTTTCATGAATGCATACGACCCTCACAAATGAATATTTTTCCAATATTATCTCCGCAGCAATGCCGCCCCTGGCATGATATTTTATTTGTTGTTCTTGAGTTTTCTGGACTGGCAAGAACCCTTCCCACTGACGAGCTATGTCTTTCAAGCATGCCAACGAAAGTCAGGGGCTCTGATATGAAAACTATATTTATGTTCACACGTAATGAATAAAAATTGGAATAACACTGAGCTAAAAAAAATATTAATTTTTATTTATTTCCGATATTTCCAATTTTGACAACCTCCGGAATATAACACCTTCTATTTGTGTACTGTGGATCGGTACAGATAGAATCCAAGGTATACGTTTCGCAACAAAATAAATCTAGCAAACCATGGCGTCTGTTTGAAATATACAGTACTGCCCAAAATAAAGTACGCACTGATCGAATTTAAATGTTTTTGGTATCTTCGCTCCAAAAATCATCAAAAAACTAGCCTTGAGCAGTCGCAAGAAGAAAGCTTATCACTTTTCCTGTACGTTTTTTTTTTTCTTCTGAATTTTCATTCAGGCTGCTTCAGATGTAATATACCAATTATTTCTGTAACATTATATTGCGTACTTTATTTTGGTCAGTACTGTTTATGGGTCAGCTGCTTCGTTTTATAAGTGAAAATACAAGTTCTAAAAGATTACTCTACGACGGATGCAAGGTTGAATAGACCAATACCCTTACATCCTGCCTCTATCTTGAACAACAACTTTTCTTTCTAAAATACACAAAGATTGCGATAACAATAACAAATAATTTATTTTAATCTTTTACTTGTAATTTTGAAGAAGTTTTGATTTTACAATAATTCTACTAATTCTAATGCTGTTAAAAGTCATTTTTATTCAAAATTTACTGATTATAACGGGTGATTTTTTAAGAGGTTTAGAACTTTTTTTTAAAAAAAAACAAAAAATTCGAAAAAATGAATGAAATATTTATTTGAATCGATAGTTTGAACCTTGCAATTTAATGTTTAAGGATAATTTCATGCAAATGTTGACCGCGGCTGCGTCTCAGGTAGCCTATCCGCTGAGTCCAATTTTGGCATACTCTTTCACACATATCGGCCGGTATCTCACGAATGAATGCATGGATGTTGGCTTCCAGTGCGTCAATCGAAGCGGGCTTGTCCCTATAGACATTAGCCTTGACATACCCCCACAAAAAATAATCTAATGGTGTCAAATCGCACGATCTAGGCGGCCAATTGACCGGCCCGAAACGTGAAATTAACTGTTCACCAAACTCGCCTCGCAATTGCGCCATTGTTTCGCGTGCTGTGTGGCTTGTGGCACCGTCTTGTTGAAACCACATATCATGCAAGTCAAGAACTTCCATTTCGGGCAAAAAAAAGTTTGTTATCATCGCTCGGTAGCGTTCACCATTGACAGTAACGCTGCGATTCGCATCATCTTTGAAGAAATATGGCCCAATAATGCCGCCGGCCCATAAACCGCACCAAACAGTGGCTTTTTCGGGATGCATTGGTAGCTGTTGCAATGCTTCTGGCTGATCTTCACTCCAAATGCGGCAATTATGCTTATTTACGTACCCATTCAACCAAAAATGAGCCTCATCGCTGAACACAATTTTTCGATAAAAAAGCGGATCCTCGGCCAGCTTTCCAAGAGCCCATTCACCAAAAATTCGGCGTTGTGGTAGGTCGGCTGGCTTTAGTTCTTGCACCAGCTGTATCTTAAAAGGCTTTACGCCCAAATCCTTTTCCACGTAGTGCTGTAACAAAGGCCTAACTGCTGGGAACGGCGCCGAATCGACATTTCGCGGTCTTCTGTCACACTAGCTGATACGGCCGCAATATTTTCTTCACTACGCACAGTACGTAAACGTGTTGGTGGTTTAATGTCCAACAAAGTAAATTTGGTGCGAAATTTGGTCACAATCTTCCGAATAGACTGCTCAGAAGGTCGAAAATGCCGACCATAAAATGGAAGCAGCGCGCGATGAACATTTCGAACCGAGCACGAATTTTGATAGTAAAATTCAATAATTTGCAAGCGTTGTTCATTTGTAAGACGATCCATGGTTAAATTGCAAACCAAACTGAAGCTGTTTGACAGTGACACAAGGTACTAAACACACGTCAGCTGTCAAAACCAGTGTTGCCAAAACCAAACCAGCTAAAAAATCACCCGTTAATATATACCCATTCAAACTTTATCATTTCTTATAATTCACATTCGTAAAAATATTCGAACTCAAGATTTGATGAAATATGACATTACAATTATAAAGAATACTTAAAAAGTCATGTTTTTAAATGCTTCCAGACCTACATCTAAATATTTCATTTTTCGATGATTTCCATTTTTTTGTTAAAAAATAATTTTTGAGAACACCGCTCCAACAATTTAATTTTTTGCATATATTCATATTCAAAAGTAATCAAATGGCATACTTGTTTTTGAGCTCTAGGTTATTCAACGGGTTAAAGAACGATTAAAATGATTTTCTTAAATACTTTTTTTATAATTACTTGCATATTTTAAAAATTCTTAGGTTCCAAACAACTTGAATATAAGAGCAAGTACGTGCGATCCAGTCGTGCATTTTATTTTTCGATAAGTTTGGCTTACGTCTCGCAATTCTTCACTATTTTTTTTTATAGATTTTTTCATGTGGTTGTTGCCAATATTTGATTTGGTGGGCCTGATGGATTTCCTATCCTCAGCAGGAATCGTTTTACGCGGCTTAATTTTCTGAAAATTCCAAGTTTTTTGTTTTTGTACTGAATTGTGTTCTTCTCTTCAACCCGCGAAAAAAGGTAAGTGTTGTTTTCATATTAATTTTGTGGACTAGTTACTCTCAGATGGAGTGGAGCTCCTATTTTTACCCATTTTAGTCAAAACATACACTTTTTCACTAAAAATAAAATCTAGATAAGTGGACAAATTATTTGAAGTAAAAAATCTTCCATAGATATAATTAAATTACATGTATTCAAGAAAATGCGCGCAGTTGAAAAAAAAAGACCAAAATCCTATTTCGTTTAGCTTGGTTTTCATACAGAAATAACCAAAGTTAGTGAAAGAAAGTAGAGATAAAGTGATACAGGAAAATGCTCAGTTATCAATAATTTAAGTGAACTAATTCTACTTGACGTACTTTTGTTTCTTTTTTTTTTTTGGACTTTGATGTCTATAATCCTACCATTCATTCCAAATTTAAAAAGTATATAGAATAGAGCACAAAATTGTTCTTTTAATTCCTCTGATAACTAATTAAACATTCATAATTAATAATTGAAAAATCGGCTCTTAAGCACGAAGAAACATAAAAGGTTATCGACCGTTTTTTTTTATCGAAAGAGTAACTTTTCGTTTGTCTTAACGAAGGATGTCTTTAAGGGTGTAAAATGCAACTGGTTAGAAACTAACTTCAATCAAATATTCTTACTTGCTAGGGTGGAGCGGGAGCGTATCCGTATCGGAGTGTATTGACGGTGTTCATGTAGGTACTCATTGTTTCTTTCGTAAGAACATTTCATCATAGCAAGAATACATAGAGACTCTATTTGAGGAGGTTTATCTTGTTTTGGTTTTTAGATTTATTAGGTTTTCATTAGAGGGCTATTTTAATCATTCAAAGAATATATTTAACGGTAAATTTTTTGATAGATATCAACATAAATTAGAGCAGGCTTACCTGTAGTTGTTTCCTTTTTTATTGCGTAGTATTCATTGAATTTAAATCAGGTTTAACATACACTAGCAACACTGTGTTTACTTTTGTTACAAACATGAATAACAACAGGTATCACGTACTTACAAATATCACCACGGTTTTTTTTTCTGAGATGAAATTGCAAAAACTCATGTTTTAGGCAAAGTTAACAGCACGTTTATATAATATTACTCTTCACGGTTACATACATGCAGTGTGTTCTCACTTATGCTGGGTGTACCTTTAGGACCACCTTTTTAGAATTATATCGCAAATGATTTTTGTATCGGTCATTCAGCCTTGTTGCTTGACAGCTATTATGTGTTAATATTGAGGTTCAATCATAGAAATTACCCCGACGCACGCACAAACGCATAGAAATTATAACAATCCACTAATTTGTGAGGATTTTGCGCAGTTAAGAAACATAATGAGTTAATACTTTTTCACAATTCAATTAAATTTTTAATATTTCACTTAAAAAAATTCATTAAAAATGACGTCACATAAGACGTGCAACCAAAACAAATTTTACAATTAATTCAGACTGATATCTGTATTGACTTATTAACCTGGAAAAGAAAATTTTTTAAAAAAACACTCTGTGATGCAGCTTGTTTCGGAGTTAAACCGGAGTTAATTCCAGACTAACTGATTGAATAACACATATTTCTGACATGTGCACGCAAAGGGTTAAAGTGAAAAAGCTACTTCACACTCCGATTTCAATAAATTTTTGACAAGTATCTATCAGAAATAACTGTTCAGCTATTCCAGAGTAAAATCACCAAATACGATGATTTAATTCGAGATATAAATTAATTGAAGAAATATGCTTCAAGAGTTAACTCGAGTTTATTCTCGATACTCGGATCATCTCGAACTGCGAAACTTTATCAAAGTCTTACCATAATGTATACACAATTCTATGAATTAAGTAAAACAAACATTTGTATTTATTTCAGAAACTCTTAGATCACCTCTGTTTATTTTGTTTTTATTTCTTCATCTTTAATATATTGGCTGTATTTAAAAAAATAATAGTTTAATTCAATCTTATCATTAAAAAATTAAATTTATAAATAGAATTTGAAATAAAAAGGAAAATTTAAAAGGAATAAAAAACAAAAAAAACAAACAAATAAATCTGGCAATGCTCAGAAGCTTCGATTCGGTTTTTTTAAAAACACTCTCTTGTTTTCTTTCATGTTATATGTATAACCACTTATTATTATACTAGAGATATTACAACACAAAAATAAATAAACAATTTATTTACCCAGGCCAATTTTCTTAGCGTCAACTTCGTATATGAGTAATCGCCACATCTTGACAACAAAGACTTCTGCTTCTTCATCCAGAACCTATGGCAAAAACAACAAACAATATTAGTTTAAAAACAACAAAATATTGATTTATTTATGAAAAATATATACCATTTGAACATCATCTAAAATACTTTGAGGTGAACTACCAGCTAGGACTTTGGAGCAAATGAAATCAACAAGGGTTGGTTCGGGTTCGCCAATGTACTCGATTATCTTTTTGTTAATCCACGGCCGAATTTTTTTCTCCATAAGATTATTATCGATTTCAGTGCGATCTAGCTTATAGTTAAAAAGATCAATCTTTTGCGTGGGTATTCTATCGATAATGCTCTTAATGTGACGACGTTTCTCCTCTTGAAGTTTAGTAGAGTTGTCTTCTTTGTTATTGCTGCCACCTCCGCTATTGCTTTCGTGTTTGTCTCCACGTTTTTTGGAGTTTGACTTGGAGTGATGGGTTGCACTTGAGGCATTGGTTGAATGCGATCCACGGTTTTGAGATTGGGCGTTTGGAAATTGATTTTCATCATAATCTGTTGGTATATATGAAATGGCAAAAAATAAAATATACGATTATCATTTCATGAACAAAAATCAAAAGAATGTTCAATTCTACATGAAATGATTGTTTTAATTTAAAAGGGTTTCAAAACTCATAATAAATTTAATTGCTTTAATAATTTCATTCTACCGCTGAAATTTTGTTGAGCTTCGTCATGTATCTCTTGACATAATAAAATGCCTATTACATATCTTATCTGTTCGGCAATAAATGTGTCCTTTCCATTCCTGATAAATATATTTATTTTAAGAAGTAGATAGTTTAAAATGACATAACCAGCTTGGAGTAATTACTTGGTAAAAACAAACTACAAAAAATAGTAATATTGCAGCTACCCGTTACTTCAGGCATGTTTTTACACGAGTAAAAGGATCTGTACAAAATTCAAAGCAAATCCGCCAAATCGTATAGGCTCTTAATCTATGTACAGATAGATGGACACAGAAGCAAATTCGCACAACCCGATGGACGGCAGACCGAAAGTCACTTTTTTTATTGTGTTCAGTTTGATTAACAACTCAAATTTTGTCATAAGACTATACCAACTTATGAGAGTAAAAGCAGTAAAGGAAAATTTACAATAATACTTACCTAGCGGAACTAACTTCCTCTTTTTCGGATTGCTAGCATCATCGTTGTCTTCTTCGTTGTTGAAAACATCCGAAGTAACCTCGATTTTTTTCTTCTTAGCATTAACTCCTAAATTGAGACTTATAAGTGGAGCGGAAATAGGAGGAGTACCAGGAGTTGTTACATTGTTATGACTGTTAACGGGACTGAAACCATGACTGGACGACACCATGGATCCTCGAGAATCCTCATCTTGGAAATGATTTGAAACACTATCTCTGGACTCTGATTCTTGTCTAACTGGTGGCAATGGGTGATTTGTATTGGGTTCACGATTTGAAGTTAATGTTTCGTCATTTGAGTCAGAATCAATAGGTTCTGTATGCATGACGGCTGCTGCCATCGCTGCCTCGTGTGCTTCCTTCTCTTGTATGTATTTCTCCTTGGCGGCTGCAAGTTTTTCCTTCTCCTTGAGTCGTTTGGATTTTTCAATTTCACGCTCTTTCTCCTTTTCTAGTTCACGCTCCTTGCGTTGCTGTGCTTCTAAATTAACGTCAATTAGAATTTGAGGCTTGTATAGATTCTCACGTTCCTTCTTCGCTCGTTCAAACTCTTGTGTTGGGTTCTCGTATTCTCCACTAAATATTTTGTTCTTAAGCTCTTCTAGTTCTTCTTGTTCCCTATTGCGGTCTTTGGCGTCGAGATCAGCTTCTCGGACACGTTCAGCAAGTCTTCTTTGAAGTTCCCGGCCTCTGTGTTTAAAATTATTAAAGAGATCAAATTTAATGTTAGTCAATTATTTTATTTGAATTTACTTGTAGTATTTAGGATCGTCTCTGTCGTCGTCGTAGTCCTCTACGAATTCCTTTAACCGTTTTGCTTCTTTTTCTCTTTCCTCAAGTTTCAGACTTTCTTTTAATTTTGCCTAGGATTAAAAACGAACACTAATTCTGTAAGAATAATCACTTATTTAAAAAAAACAATAAGCATTTTAACCTTTTCATATTCTTTCATTTTCCGTCGTTCTCTTTGTTCCCAATTTTGCAGTCTTTCTTGGTATGCAGCTTCTTTCTCACGTGCTTTTTTGTCCAACTTTTTACGTTCCCTCATTTCTTCTTCAATTTCCTTTTCGCGCTGGATGTCTCTTACATTTTTAACAATTTTCTCCTCTCTCTCTCTATTAAAACAAAAAAGACATACAAAAACAAACAAATTATACAGTTTTAACATTTTTTCTTCTTCCTCTTCTAATATATAAAAATAAGTTGTGGCAGAGCCAAATTTTTCAATTTTTTTTTATAAAGTTATATTTCTTATTGAGGATGATCTTTTTGTAAAGTTTGGTCATAATTCGAATGCATTTTTAGTGTATTTTGTCAAATTACTAACAAATCTTTTGGAAGTGTCTTCTGAGACTGTGTACGAAGGTTTCTGTGAAGTTTGGTCAAAATTCGGTAGAGCGATTTGCGATCAATGCATTTTTATTGCATTTTGTGTTTGTCAAATTTCTTACAAATATTATGGTAGGATCTTCTGACAATGACTACGAAGATTTTGGTAAAGGGGTAACGTTGTTCTAATTCATATTCGAAAAATTATAGACTGAGAGACAACGACATAAAAAGTCATGTCATTGCATACTTTTCTAATTCACATCAATAATAGCTTTTGAGGCATTGAACCAATAACCGTTTGTCTGCCTATCTTTACCCGTGTGGAACAGGTGTAAAATTTGACGTACATTTTTTGCATCGATTTATTTCAATACTTATGGGTGGGAGGAAAAAAGTATTCATACAAGAAATATTTGACTTGCAATTTTGAACAATTGTTGTCATAGGTCAAACTCTCTGTAGTTAGTGCCTGAGAAGATAGAGAGCGATGAAGTTCCCAAAAACCATTCTGGATTATGTGTTTACCTGAGTGGTTTTTGGACTATAGAGAGTTTGACCTATGACATTAATTGTTCACAATTGCAAACTAAATATTTATTGTATGCACACGTCTTACCTCCGACCAATAGGTATTGAAATAAATCGATGCAAAAAATGTACGTCAAATTTTACACCTGTAAGACACGTGTTAAGGTAGGCAGGCAACGGTATTTGGTTCAACCCTTCAAAGGCTATTATTGATGTAAATTACAAAAGTATGCAAATCACTTGACTTTTTATGTCGTTGGCTCTTAGACTATTAGTGATGAGTTCATCTTTCGTTGAATTGAATTGGCAAATGGCAGGTGGAATCGATATTAAACCACTGCCAGTATCTACTGGAATTTGTCCATTTCAGATTCTCAGCTATTCATGGGAAAACCTTTTTTTTAAAGTCCTTTCTGCATTTAACGACATTATCAACCTATCTATCTATAATAATAAAGCTCTAATCTTGCTTTGTTTGTTTGTGATGGCTCATCTCGGAAACTATATCCAATTTTTGAAATAACGGGAACACAATTTTTTTGTGTGAAATATTTTCCGGGCAAAACTCAAAACAAGGCTAATAATTTATATTGTTCAATTTATTTATAATTTCATTTAGTTATTTTTTTAAGAAACTTTTGTCTATACTCGAGCGAAGCAGGACGGGCCAGCTAGTCAAGAATAAAATTTCCATGGAAATGTTTCCGTGAATGGTGAAAAAACTTTCCCTCGGAAATAAGAGGCCTCTTCCAAACTAAAAAATCCACTCCGACGTTTTTCTAGTTCTATATATTAACTATAAAATTCCTTAAATATAAGATATGTTTTCCACTTCAGTTTTTCAGAACCGCTGTTGACCCTGAGCAGTTTTGAGAAATTTTCCGAAAGAGGTTACCGAAATATTAAAATAAAATTAGAAAAAAATTGAAAATTCAAAAGGTGGCTCGACGTTTTTCTAGTTTAAATGTCGTTCTATCGTAAACACTTTAGTTGTTTTGCAATACGTGTTGTATGGACTTCACAAGCACTGTTACCATTTGCCCAATTTCTCGTTTTTCTCAAAATTATGGGTGGAGGCCTCCTAATCAGAATCGGAAATTGATTTTTCGGGGAAATTTGACTCTCATTTCAAAGTACTTCATTTGAGGAAAATTTATCCTGGGGGATATTCTCCAAAAAAACAAAATATTTCGATGAAAAAATAATTGCCATCGATATTGCCGATAGGACATATTAATGCTTATAATGATTCGCTTTTATATATTGAGGTATAGACAAACAGAGTTTCTAGGCCAAAATTTTTGTGTTCTCTATCAAATTAATTTCAAAGATTTTACAAATATTAATAAAAATACGATTTGGAGTAAGGTATACATACTATGTCTGTTCGCGTACCTCCCAAACCTACGAATTTCTACGAACTTAGCCCAAAGTTCTGTCAAAGCTCATATAAAATAAATAAAATTCGTAGAAATTGTTAGCTATGGGAAGTACACGAACAGACCTTTTAGGTAAATTTAAATTATTCGAATTAAACATAATGCAATTGCTCACCTATCTCTTTCGCGTTCCCGCTCTCTGTCGCGTTCGCGTTCTCTTTCTCTTTCACGTTCCCTTTCTCTGTCACGTTCACGCTCTCTTTCTCTCTCCCGCTCCCTTTCACGTTCTCGTTCACGTTCCCGCTCACGTTCCTTTTCGCGTTCTTTTTCACGTTCTCTCTCACGTTCCCGCTCCCTATCTTTGTTTTCTCTTTCACGATCTCTCTCACGATCTTTCGAACGCGACTTACTTCTCTTTCGCTTATCCTTCGAGTCACGATCTTTTTCTTTCTTAGAAGGCGATGCGTCTACAATTTTGTCCTTTTTCTCTTTTTTAACAACTTCTTTTTCATTAGCATCCCAATCTTTTTCGCTATCCTTTTCCGAATCCTTATCCTTATGATCACGTTCTTTTTCATCATTTCGTTTCCTACGATCTTTTTCCTTTTCTTTGCGATGATCGTCCGCTTCTGCCTTCTTCCGAAATTTACCAATCTCACTGCTTATTAAGCTTCTTTTGTCATCTTCAAGATTAGCATCTTGTAGAGCTTTGCTCATCTTGAGATCGGGGTTGTCTTGCCTTCCTGTAAAGTTGTTCTTAGAATTTAAATTGATATAGTCTCTTTGATTGTAGTTACCATCATTTACGGGTGGAAGTTCGTGTTTGTGTTCTTCCATAATACGACCCATCAGGGAAAGAGCGTAATCGTCTTCATCCTTTTCGATTTCTACTTTTTTGCCGCCTAACTTTAACTCCTCCTCCTTATAATTATCCAATAAGAGTTTATTTTTTGCATCAACTTTTGCCACTAGCTTTTTACCATCAAGTTCCATTTCACTCAGCAGACGAACAGCACGCATTCCAGCAGTTGGACCGCTATAAGTAAAATAAAGTTTATAAATACAAATTTATTACAATACATTTTATTATTAAAAACATTTTTAAATACAAACGATTCTATTCTAATCTTAACGACATCAAGTATACTTTTAAATTATCGTCTATCTTTAAAAGCAGCAGAACATTTCTTTATCTTATAAAAGTACACATTATATAGTGGACGATTGTCATTTCCTAAAAAAATTGTAGCAGAATTTTCTCAGAAGTTTGTTCTTCGGTTTTTTGAATTTTTTCGATTTTAAAAAATGGCAATAACATATAAAATGCGGACTAATCAATTTAAAGAACTAATCGCTTGAATTTTCAAATTTGTTAATGCTAAAAAATAGTATGAGTATAATGTTGGCGGTACATTAGAATTTTGGAAAGTTTTGGAGGGGCATAGCACAACAAAGGTTGGAAAACACTGCTTTACTCTCTCTGACACCTCTTGAATTTCTACACCGATGGATCAAAGACCAAAAATGATGTTGGTGGAGGTGTTTACTCCGAAATTTAAGTCTCTTATTCCGTCTTCATAATCACTTTAGCGTTTTCCAGGCGGAACTTCTAGCGATAATAGAAGTTATATCTTAGATCAAAGAAAACGTGATATCAACATTAGACCGCATGTTCTCTGATAGTTAAGCTGCTCTGTTGTGTCTCTATAAACTCTAGAACACCCTTGAACTATCAAGCAACTCTGTTGGAGATGGCGCAACAGTTTAATATTTACCGTTTCTGGGTACCGGTCCATAGTAACGTTTTCTTTCCCACAGACGTAGGCTTCACCTAGGATACTACTTCTATAACGATCCTAGTGATCTCACAAACAGACAGTCTCGTACGCTTCGTCAAGAGCTCTAAGTGGTTTAATGAGTTAGGAAGGAGTTTTCTAGATTCATGTGGTATCGCAACGGACACATTTTTGGTCAACGTGTCATTATTAATTACTGACTTCTTAGTTACCTAGGCAATATTTAAGGAAATTAAAAAAAATTAGTTGCGCAACAGCTCGTGGAGAACAATGACCTAGTGACTTACAATTCTCAACCATTCCTTATGTGCGTTGTTTGCAGGAATAGAGGGAACCTACAATTTTTTGCCGACTCTGAAAAGGCTAAATGAGAAGCACACTTATTCATGACAACATAAATTTCTTGTTTTTTTGTGGCAGCGGCTGGGATGGGAATTTAACCCAGACCTTAGGCATGTCAGCACAACGCACTAACCAATATGCCATACGAGGTACTACAGGGATAGAAAAAGTTGACGCTTCTGATATCTTACAGATTCTCCTATCACTTTTTTGGAGCAGGAGGAAAAACTTGAACACAACTTCTAACGCAGAATTCAAGATAAATTATGATTTTTAAGTAATCTTTATTTTACGCGGAGAAAAAAAAATTGAGCAGGTATTCCTAAAACTACTCCTATTTTTTTGACAATTTTTGAAAAATTGATCCAGTGAGTAACTGCTATTAGTGATCAAATCAACGAGCAACAACTTTATATTACAGTAATACCGCAATATTGCCAAATGCACATAATGAAATCACGTATTACTCAAAAACTGAGGCGGAGATTCGCCCCTGAACTCGAATTTATTCAGTTAAGAAATCAATCTAGAAATTGGTAACTCTAACGTTAACGTAATGTTTGACTGCAAATTTAATCCCTACTTATACATCACACAAATAATCGGAAAGAAGACCAATAACATACTTTCTGTCGGTTATTTAATTTTTGTTGCGCAAAACCAGTTCAGTGATCTAGTAGATCACCAATGAGATTGTGACTCAACCCTTTAATTCGAAGCAATGATACTTACTCATATTCGCAAAATCCGAATGTTGAAACCCTCTTCCAGTTGACCACTTGGCCACATGCACTTAGAATTCGTTTAATTAATATCTCAGGAACCCGTTCACTTATATTGCCTGCAAAATTTAACCAGCAAAATGTTATTAATTATTGTTTTATTAAAGAAAAAATTTAAAATGTCAACTTACCCACAAACACGGTTATTATGGGTCCCTTGAACTGGGTCTGAGCATGCGGGTCTGGATTTATTCTTGAATAGACGGTCGGCTGAGAGCTTATGGTAGCAGCATTTCTAAACGATGGTCTAGATGGTGGAGGTGGTGTTGTTAAAGGAGGCATTATCTTTAAGAGAAATACAATACAAGAGTTTCAAATTAACTGACAAAGTTTAAGGGCAACAATTTGCTTTGATTTATGACTTAATTGGCTAACTTAAGAACTTCAGCGAGTTATGTGTCTCTCTGAGTTTTTAACAATATTAAGACTCACGGATTTTTTCATTTACCACGCCAACATAACAACACATTTATGCGTAGAATATCCTTCGGGCTACAAATACAACACTTACGGTTCTCTAGATCTAGATCCGCTTACATTGAAACAAAAATAAAAATAAATTCATAACTTACCCAACTCTGGGATTTCACATTAAAAGAACACAATACAAAAATTTTCTAGTCTCGCTTTTCAGATGACTTGGACCTTTTGTGGTAAGATTAACTTTTAGTTTTTTTTTTTTATAATTATGTATTATCACAACAAAAATTTTAGTGTAAGTTTTTTATGATAAAAAAGTATAAAATCTAAGGAAACCTACGTGTGTGCCCATGGATGACATGCCAGGCGGTGGAATCGGCGGTGGTGGCATAAAAGACGGCATGGTTGGAACCATCGGGGGACGCGGTGGATAGGACATCGCTGCAAATGATGAGACTTTATTCCGAGGGGTTCTTTATTCTCTGTATTCTGCCACGAACAGGTTCTTTTCCAAGGGATGCCTGGATATGATTTAAAAAAGAAATGTAACACGATGAGGAAAAGTGTGAACACCGAGTACGGTTGAAGATTTTTACGTTTTTTATGAAATATAACACACTCGTGGTGGATGGATTTCAATAAAATATAATTACAATATAAGATTTGTAATAAATTTAGCGACTTTTTGTTGATACTATTCTAGTTTTAAACGATAGTTTTTTCAGTTCAAACACTCCTAAAAGTTTTCACGTTTGTCGCCATTTTTTTCTATCTCTCACTCACTCAATTTTTTTTTCTTTCTAAAATGCTTTTTGACAGATATAAAACGACATCTATTGAAAAGAAGGAAAAACACAAAAGATGCGTTTGTTTCAAGAAACCTTATTGGTCGTGGGCAAACTTACCCCGAGGCCACACGGGCAACTATTAGCAGCAAGGTCCCCTATTAAGGCTACCATTGACCTATTATATATGGACTGCCAGGAGCCAACTTCACGACAGTTCATCTTCAACAACTAAGCGCCAGCAGCGCTTGTTGGAGCAAAACAGAAAAATGGTGTAACTTTTGACAATTTGGTTTGACGGTTGTCGTGATTTTTTATTTACAAATTAATTTAATTTTTGTTTTTCAAATTAATCATTTTTAATTTTCCATTCCAGAAAAAGAAAGTTGGAAAAACTAAACAATGGATTTGAAAACAAATCTAAAATGATACCAATGTTACGTTCTACACATTTCCTCACGGCTTCTCCTTTAGTCAAACTGCCTCCAGTTTCGAACGCTAGTTGTCTTTGAGTTTCTCTTCCACTTGCGTGTGTACGCCTTGAAGACCAAAATTAATGTAAGCGGCAAATCACTAGCTCGAAAACTACCTGCTACAAAGCTACACACAATATTGCAACATTTCGAAGAGCCCAGACAAGCTGAAATGTTCCTTTAATGCCAAAGAAGATAAGACCAGACGGCTTTGAGCTAATGTCAAAGAAGCCAGGCTCAAAAAGGTTTGTTTTTTGTGAACTACAATATTTGTTTTAAATAAATATTTACATTTACCTATACATCTTTAGGCTAAAACTACTGCATCAACTACACCACGTCTTCTGTTCACAAGGAACTAGTTACCTATACAGAACTAATGCACTGAACAAAAGCAATAATGGATCGTAAAACTTATGATGGCTTGACAATGTGTATACAACATACACATTCCTTTGGATGTGGCAAGGCAGTGAGTAGATGAAACCCCTAATCTAGTAAAATCAACTGCACATGGACTCATGAATTTTCGTAGCTTCATGGTTAGAATCGACCTGTGACTTATGTTGGTTTTGAAATAACCGATTCAATTATACCTACCATTCAGCTATTCTCAATACGTTTGGGTCCAACTAACTCAGCATGTGAGGTCATTACTTAGTATGACCTTCGCTTCGGCCTAGGTACATGTCAAGCAACCGATTCATGCAACAGTTAAAGATGCAAAAATGCCAAAACGTTCAAAATGTTGAATACTTCTTTATGTGGAAAACATTGAAGATTTTGCTGAAACATGTGTATAAAGCCTTTACTGTAGAAAAACGCAAAATAATTAAAAATATTTTACTGTTAAGTGCAATAGCAAAATAAATGATTTATATTTATTAAATTTATTGCAACAAAAAACAAGGTTTTTTATTTTGAGTGTGTCAGTTTGTTCACAGTTAATTGTCCCAAATGCCCATTCCAACGTCCATTTTTGGATTCATCATCTCGATTTCGGTTACGGCCTAGAACAGGCCAAATGCATCATCTTGAGCCAGCTCACCAAGTGCTAATTCTTCTTACAAATTTATAAGACTGTTTTTCATATAATGTTTTGTATATTTTACCAAGATCCAGACTCGACCCGTTCTGTTCCTGACAGCTCTTTTTATTTTTTTTCTTAGACATTTAAAGGAATACCTTTCTTCCTCCTTTATCCTCCTCTACTTTTTTGTATCCCTACATTTAACATCAATTATTAGAAGCCTTAAATTTGTCTCCATTTTTATAAACCAACTTGAAAAAGAAAACATTTTACGTAGAACTCGGATTAATATTAATTTTAAGTGCACTCAACGATAATACTGATTGATGTAAATAAGTCCTATTGGAATCATCTGAATTTTTCCTAATTTTAAGAAAACCGATCCGTTTAGGCTGTAGCCGAACAGACAGAGAGAATTTTGAGACCTACTTTTTTTGTCATCGTAATGAAGTCTGATCAAAATCTTGATTTCAGTTTTTTTGTAACACTTTATTGAATTTTGAAAACAAAAACGTTACACCCCCTGAGCAAAAGTCTGGAATTTAACCTTGGTACATTGGTCTCTAATGTGCTTGCTACGGCAATTAGTTTTTCAATCAAAGTATTTAAACTAGAATAAGCACCACTAAAGCAGGAATAGCTATAATTCCTGCCTTTTAATTTTTTTGTTGATGCAAAACAATATTTTGTTTGAAAATTTTAATACCTCACTAAAATTTTAGTAAGTTTCTGTATAACATTTTTTGATTAAATTTGTCGAGTCAATAATGATATTCTCGAGTTCGATTTTTTTACGAATACATAACTTGCCATAAAGGATTAGTACCCAATCGCAAGTATAAACGAATTCAATAAATATGAATGAAAGCACCTGACCTAAATACTCTACACTCATAAATGTTCTTTGGTATCTACTCTTTTCTATTATCTGTAATATGTGTACTGTGGCCTAAACTGAAATACGGAAGAGAAAATGAGATATAAATGCCTTTCACTGCTCCTTTGACTTTTTAAAGATCTGTAAAAGCTTCATTGGTTGTTTGCCTGTAAAAAAAAAAATAAGTAACCAAAAATCTGATTGTGAAAACAATTGTTTATTTTTTACATAATCCAGCTTTCCATATGATTTTGGTATGAATGTAAGTATGTTTTCAAAGCTCTTCGTGGAAGTTATAACATTGAGTTCATCCTCATATTCAGCTACATATAAATAAGCCATTATATGCGTGTGGGCAGCTGAAACCATTTTATATCTGTCCTCCACATCGTAAATATGCAATCCATTCTAGTTCAGTTTGGAAATTCGCTCTTACAAAATTTTGTAAAATCCGATGGAACTGGAAATTCAAAAATCTGATTCTCATCTGAAGTTCCGAGTCCATTCTTCGAGATTTTGATTTCAATTGGACGATCAGATAAAAATGTGTGGACCATCTGAAGCCAATTATACTCCATGTATTGGTATCATCTGTAAGTATCTTGAATACTTTACACCCCTTTTTATAGACTATTCAAAAATCTTCTTTTTAACTACATACTTTGATGAAAATGATACTCTTCAATATGTGACCAAATCAATTTTCCACTTTAAGAGAATCGCCGAACCATGGGCTATGGCCGTCTAATGTTGATGCAGTTCTCTGTCCTTTCTGAAAAGGAATTTACCAAGCTGTTAAATATATGAAAAATAAGTAAACTAGCAGTAAGATTATAAATAAAAATGTCAAATAGTTTAATAATGGTGAATATTTTTTGAATGTAGTTTTGGATGTAGATTTTGATTTGGTTATTTGTTTTCTAAAAAATTGGTATTTAACATCAAAATTTGTAAACGCAGGCAGATCCATAGGTTATAAGTCATTCAATCCCTTTAGTTTTGAAAATTTTGTTTAGTCATCCACAATGACAAGACATTTTATCGCAGAATTGATCTTCCTCAGCATCACAATAGGTCTGTTACTTTACTTTGAATTTCTGTGCATTTTTGCGCGTTTTAGTCCAAAGTTCTTTCAAAGTTCATATACAAAATTGACACAAGTTTGGACTAAAAATCACAGAAAGTCAAAGTAAAGGAACACACTTAATAATATTCTTCGACTTCATTTTCTTCAAAGGTCTCTGATTCACTTCGGATGCCACACAGTCTTCAGGAATAGTTTTTATGCCCTAGAACACTATAAGGAGTTGTCTGCCAGTGGCAGACTACATGGCTTGTATCGAAATCTTATCCCACCCCTTTCCACTAACTTACCGTTTCTCAAACTTTGTGTTACTTTGATATTTGGCTTGCAGAAGGACACATATCACTGATGTGCTCATTCAGTATGCGCCTTTTTACCTCGTCAGTTTAACTCTCCCATATAGAATATTGGCCCTAGAAACGCCGTCACAAAGCAAATCTCTGCTATGAATCTAAAATTTTCTTTTTTAATCCAATAAATTAGGTTTTTATTGTAAATTAACATACGCCTTAGTAGAAATGTTTGGTACAGGTTACTTCAGTAATATAGAGTTAAAGAAATGAAGATTTGGCACAGTCTGTCTCGAGCATGCGGTCGTCAGAACTGCAGTCAATGAAGTCATAACGGGAGATCAATTCCTCCCAGGAAAAAAAGCATGTGTTGAGCAAACGCAGATCCCCCAACTTCATAGTTTTGTCACAGGACTGAGTAGCTATCTGAGGGCCGAAGAGATATCGTTTCCTTTCTGGTGGGTATTTCTTGTGAAGTGTGGAATTGACAAACATCTTCCGTTTGTTCCAGGACGGGTGGAACCATCTATATTGCCAGCGGCGATCAGCGTCCATCTTGATTGCATGAAGATGGAATAGTTTTTAGCATACCCTGAGCTCAAAATCTTGATGACGATTTTTTGTTCCTTGGATCGGAATTCGTTCCAAATACGAAGAGTGCCATTCATGTAACTTGTTAGGAACTCTTCACTTGTAACTGCCTAAACAGAACGAAATACGGAGCTGGAATAGATATCAAAAATGCTGCAGCTGGAGCTGCAAAAGTTGAACAAACTTTTGCTGCAGCATTTTTGATATCTATTCCAGCTACGTCTCCTATTCGGTTCTGGCAATAAATGGATGCAAGCACCCGGCAGAAGGCCATTAGTTTTGATAACCTTTAACGAATTCCATTTTTTAAATTATGAACGCTTTCCTTTTTCTTGATTTGAAGAAAGCTTTGCTTTCGACTAGCACATTATAAAATTATGCAACTTAAAATGATAATAATTTGATGAAATAAATTCAAAATACAATTAAAAATATATCTTTTGTTATAATTATAGAATATGACTTACAAACGTCAGAAGACTTCAAAATGTAGATTTGAATTATGACAGATGAATTGTTTTTTTTTCATAGATGGCTTTAGTTTCTATGTCGAAAAAAGCTTGAATAGGTCAAGTGGCAAGAGATGGCATCGGTAATTATTACTAGTTTTTTCCACTTTGCTCCAACAAGCAGTTATGACGCTAAGAAGATGTGAAGTCCTTTTAATTCAGCTTTTGTATGGAAATGAGACTCGACTAGCAGTCCATGTATATTAGGTCAATGAAGGCTACAACGCTAAACAACAACAAAAATTCGTCGTCGCTGCGGATTCGCATAGGTTTGGGAGAGCCTTTACACGATCATTCTTTGCATCTGACTCTTTTCAAAACTCCATGGTGAAATCAGATATTGCTTCTCCTTCGCACTCATGAAAATTTGAAAAGATTCAGACGAGAAAAGAGTCAAGCAAGTTGCAATATAATACCCAAGGGGCACAAATTTGAATTTTAAAACAAGAAATTCAAAAATCTGGTTTTGCAGAATAAAGGTTCTCCCAAACCAACGCGAATCGCTCCGCATTGGCAGCGAATCATTCACAATAGTACAAAATATGACAAATACACAACGCGAAACAACAACAAAAATTCGTCGTCGCTGCGGATTCGCGTTGGTTTGGAAGAACCTTAAAACATCGTTGTTTCCCTGAAGTTTATGTGAAGTTATTGAATGCTCTCATTGTATTTCAAATTATTTGAATTCCAACTCTATTATATACAGGTCACTGTTCTTATCAAATGAGACTAAAAATAAATAGACGTGGCTTAATAGTAACTGAGTAGTAATCTATGTGGTTCAATAGCCATGTTTTATTATCATCGAGATCTGGATCTGGATTAACTTTTACATGTAATACAAGAACAAAATAATGTGAAATATTTAAAAATTATGTTTGTAGTACGTGCTAAATGTTAATAAAGATCCAGATCCCGATGATAATAAAATACACCTAATATAACTTAATTTTAATTAGCCCTTTTTAAAAACAAAATTGAAACTGTTGTGTGACTTTGATCCTTTGCAACTTCAAAGTGACTGTAAAGTGTCTAATTGATTATGGTTAAGCCTAGTACGCTGATCGAGCTAAAATTCCGCTCCCATACAAAAATCTCTCCCAAATTTAGCCAAGCTAAAATTAATCCAAGAATTTTAGCCAATAGGTACGCAGCTCCAGCTAAAAAATCAAATTTTCGTTTCTTACTGTACGGCACCATCTGTCAAAATTTAGCGCGTGAAATAATTGTGCAGCACATTAATTCTCGAACTAAATTGTGGCAGGTTCTTATATTTCTGAGATTTACGTTAGCCTTACTTTGTGAAAATGAAAATTAAGAACTAGAAATATTCAAGGACAAATGATCAATGCCAAAGAGAAAAATCTATTTTAGTTGATTATATTCACTTGAAATATAAAAATAAAATTCTTTGAAGTTGTTGAATACATTTTTTTTTCAGAGAACAGCTGTTTTTTCTTATGTATTCTCCACAACAATTTTATGTCAAAATTTAGCTAGGATTTTAGCTGGTGTTTGGAGAGAAAAGTGGGAGCGAAATTTTAGCTCGATCTGCTTACTAGGCTTTAGGTAAAACTAATATATAACACTTTTGTAACAAATTGAAAAAGTGACAGAAATATTAAATAAAGTCCTGAATGCAGCTACACTGTTAGTTGCTGTCATATTCTTTAATAAAAAGGACAATTCCATTAAATAAATGGATTTTGAATGATTACGCTGAAATCAGCCAATAACTGGTCCTAAGCTATAGTTACGCTTCCAGATGCCTTCTTGGTTTGACCTGAAGACTCTTAAAGTTTCTGGGCTAGGGGACGATGATGAATTAAGAAATAATGAAAACTTCACAAAATACTCACTCAATGATTAAGTCTAAACTGTTGGATGGAATTCTTGCAAATCCTATTGTTCTCGCGTAGCATTCTATTAAAAGTTGCTAACGATATTAAATTTTAAGGCTCCGAAACCAACGCGAATCACTCGCCGACCACATTTTTTTTGTTGTTGTTAAGCATTGTCAGTCGTATTTATAAGTCAGTCAGTCGTATTTTAAGGCTCTCCCAAATCAAGGCGAATACGGAGCTAATTGCAGCGAATCATTCACAATAGTGCAAAATATGAAAAATACACAACACTAGACAACAACAAAAAATCGCTATCTGAGAGCCTTTCATCTTTTCTTAACAAATCGAATTTTTTGGTTGAAAGGAGTTCAACATAAATTTTTGTTGCATTTAACATGTAAATCGCTTAGAACCGACTTTTTTTCACCAAAGCCCATTTGGGAAAAGAAAAAAACACAACTATTATAATTCCGGCCTGAATTTATTCATATTCATTTAGTTTACTGAATGCACCTTTTCAACATATTTGACATAACAAACTCAACGAAGAGCTCGTCAAAAAAATCTACCTTCGATATGTTGCTTCCTATGCTTCTCTCTCTGTGATGTGCTTGACTTTTTTCCATCTCGAGAACTCAAAAGGAGTGATGTCTACCAAAGACAAAAACGAAAATCCCCTTGTTTTTGATAATTTTGCACGGTCACCGCAATAATTTGTTTTCTTTTTTTATTTCCTAATATAGTCGCTTGTTCCCACTTAATATCATTTCACTAAAATCGTCATTCATAAAAGAACGAATCTCTCATAAAATCTATGAATAGATAAGAACAAAAAAGACATTCGTGTAAGAAAAAAAAAACAAATTTTGTTTGCAAATTCACTCAGAGCCATGTTTGTATTATCGCCAAAAAATGGGTACAATTGCTTCGGTGCTACAATGGACATGTACAAATTGTAACATAATCAATCCAACTGAGTGTTTAAAATGTGTAAAATGCGGTAATATCCGAAGAATTCTATCATCAACGACAACGACGACATCATCGTCGGCAAATCATCATCATCATCCTCCAAAACATCCATTGTCTGGAAAGTCTGTGTCGCCTGGATCATGCAATGCAAACGATCCTGCTTCTGCTGGTGGCAGAGAATCTCCCTCTTCTAGTGGTGAATGCCCCCAAGGAGGCTCTTGTCAAATTCGTGCTGCCATTGCCACCGACACCGAAAACCAGCAGCAGCAACAACAAATAGCTTCCTCCAACACCACACTACCGGGATATGTTGAAATCAGTTCTCATGGGTAGGTTGCTATACACTTCTTTGTTTCCTTTGATTTCCTTTCGTTTTTTATGTTTCTTTATTCTTGTATGGTGCTTTATGCAGCCCCAAATCAGAAGCACCAGCGAAAAATCGATTCACAAAAATGACAACTGCTGTTTATTTTAATATTGATTTATTCAAATCGCGCATATAAAACTGTCAGCAGTAGCAGCTCTGTTCTTTTTGGTAGCAGCAGAAGCAGAAAAAGAGCTCTGCTCTGCTTTTCTTTTGTGTTAGATTTTTGGTTTTGTTGTTCCAAAAGAAAGGAATGCGTTTAGTTTAGTTCCTCATAAATCGGTCCCGTACAATATTTAGGTAAAGTGATTATTCTCTTAATAAAAAATCTTAAATTAATTGTTTTGGGACATATGTTGCAACAAATCAAAAAAATGAACAACCATCGACCCTGAAGAGATCCCTCAGAGTTGTGTATTCAGGATACATTCGGGCTTCGATGATTATAAATCTGTGTTGAAGAAAAAAATAGATAACAAAATCAAAAATAGTATAAATAAATCGGTGTTAAAGTAACCGAACAAAAAAAAAAAAAAAAGAAGTGCAATAAACATTGATATTTTTGTTGTTGTTGCTAAGAGGGTCACTTTCAGCTTTTGGAGCAAAAAAAATATGGGTTAGAAATTCAATTACCTATACTTTGTGTGGATATTATCTCTCTTGTTTTTCCTCTCTGTTTCAAGGTGGCTAAAATTGTGGTTGTTGTGTTACTATAGAGTAAGCAAATTAAAAAAAATACCATTGTACATCCAGTTCAAAGGAATTATGTAAAAAAAACTTAGTAGATATTCTAAATGCATATTTATATATGTACTTTCAGTTTAATTACAAAATTAATTGGATATTATTTTTTTATTGCGTATGAAGTTTTTAATCAGATTAAAACACTAGGCCATGAACATTGGTATCAGTATGTTATAGAGTAGGTATACAAATAATTACTTTCACTTCATTGATCATCTTGACCAATTTCTTATTGAAACGTATATGATTTTGTACTTTCTTTTTTCAACTAAACAACCAAAAAAATGGATAATGTTTGATTGAATCTAATAATTAAATGTAAGAAGGTATGTACTTAAAAATAAATTTGAAATCTAGCTTAAGCTATCTTTATGGTAAAAACATGCTGCATAACAGGTTTTGATTTATTTTTTACTAATTTATTAAAATTTGGATGGTTCGTATTTTGCAGTAGGTATTTTCTCTTTATGTTTGTGTCTAAAAACATCGTAAGAGACACGACCTAGAGTTTGTTTTAACGATTATTCCGTTTCCTGAAGGTTGCCAAAACAACAACTTACAACTATTAATATAATTAAAAATGTCTTTAGTGTTTTCAAAATACTCGATGTCAATGAAAATCAGTATGCTTATGTCGAAACTAATTGATCGACAAATTGTTGTGTTAATCCACGTCCAAAACTTAAAAAAAAATTATAAAACAATTTAAGTCAAAAATGTTTAAAATTTTTTGATCAACAAAACACTGAAAATTTAAACAGGACAGTAATGAAGCTTCAGAAAAGTGGCCAACGAGAAAATAAGATAAACTATGTATAGATTATTATTTTTATAACATGGAACATTGTTCAGATTCCATGTTTTCATTTTGAAAAAAAATGACAAAAATGATAACTACAATAGGAATCAAATGCTCTAGTTTCAAATTCATTTACATACGAGTATCTTTGGAAGACGGCGTCATTGACTGTTTTTGATCTGGTAATTGGTTGAGTGCGACTATTGCATATTTCTAAATTATATTTTGTGCCGAAGAACTCATTTAAAAGAAGCGCTGCATCTGATGCTGTAACGGGGCAAAAGGATGAGGACCCGGGGATAGGATGGGAATTCAGGATAGGAAAAAGAATTTTAAAAAGAAACCGGAAACGGATAGGAACCGGATATGAAGTAGAATGGGGCTAGGATCGGACGGAAAGGGTACCATTGCTTAGCGGACAGGGCTGTGGCATGCTGGCGTAGCACGGCTAAGATCCCCCCACATCCGGCGAGCTTAGCCGTGCTACGCCAGCATGCCACAGCCCTGTCCGCTAAGCAATGGTACCCTTTCCGTCCGATCCTAGCCCCATTCTACTTCATATCCGGTTCCTATCCGTTTCCGGTTTCTTTTTAAAATTCTTTTTCCTATCCTGAATCGCCATCCTATCCCCGGGTCCTCATCCTTCTGCCCCGTTACAATACAAAATTCACATCGAAATCACGACAACAGCATATGAATTTTATACTTTTTGAGAATTCGATATACTTAAGGAGTTTACTTGACAAAATTTTCGTGTATGAATCCAATGATAGTATTTAATGATTTATTGGGAGCAATTTAAATTGCTACAATTAGAACTAAATTACCATGATCCAATCTTGTTTGGCAAGAACATATTTTTCCTACTAACTTTCGAAAGCCTTAAATTTCTATTTATGAAGTAAAAACATGATCTTCGTCATTTTCGTAAAATTGCTACTCCGCCTGCCATCATGACACTTTTCGGCATAAATTTTGCTATCAAAACTTGCAATCATTGTACCAATCACCACCAAAATTTCACAAAATTAAATATTTCTTTTATTATTTTTGTACATATATATGTATATGTATAAGGTTTTTAACACACGTAGTGGTGCCATAAATTCTGTTACATAGAAAAC
The DNA here is from genome assembly GCA_946251815.1 of Dasysyrphus albostriatus. NCBI lineage: Eukaryota > Metazoa > Arthropoda > Insecta > Diptera > Syrphidae > Dasysyrphus > Dasysyrphus albostriatus. The sequence goes on along the minus strand of OX276336.1, from coordinate 64,875,137 downwards.
ACTGAATTAAAGCATAACTAGTATTTTTTTCAAATATTTTTGATTTAACAATAGTATAAAAAAGATGTTATCATATTTTATCAAGTTCGTCAAAATTGGCCACCTTCATCCTTTACACAGGCCATAAGTCTGTAAAGCCAATCAGGTACCTAATTACACTGCACTTCAATTGGATTAATTGGCCACCGGTCTCTCCAGACTTAATTTTAAACTTTTTTGATTATAATACAGTTTGCGAGATGCAATGAGCTCCAATCTGGACCATTTAACTTAATCCTGCAGACTCAAATCAGGACTACCGGAAGGTCATTCGTCAGCTCTGATTTACCCAAAATCATGCTGCTCAAACTCCTTTTTTATTGAACTTTTGCTTAAGCAAGTTCTCTTGAAATGCCCAGTGCATTTAAAAGAATAGGCCGTCATTTAGGAGCTCTACTTTTTTTCTCCAGAACACCTACTTGATACTGTTTGGACCTCATGTTGACCTCCTATTGCCAGGAATGGAGTTTTTTGACACTTTCATGGTTTGTATCCACTCAATCAAAAAAGATAATGATGGCCTCTCTGGGCACAAGCAATCTTCTTCTTAGCTTCTTAAAAGTCCGTTGCGTGTACTTTATCATTTTATTTGTTGTATTTTTCATCAACCGAGAAAATTTTTTCATTGGAAAAACATATTTTTCGATGATTTTTGTTAGCGTACGGAGAAGGTAAAACTTTTGATCTTTCTAGGCTTATTTTTCTAACATCCTTGAGTAAATATCCTGTTGTACAATGGTAGGCTCTCAAAAAGTCGATAAATCGACTTTATGAAGGGACCGAATGTGGTGCCTAATCTATTGTGTTTAGTAGTCTTAAACCATCTTCGCGTTATTACCTTTTTAATAAAACCAGTTTGAGGCAAATCGGTTGCAGGCTAAAGAAGTTTCACCTCAATTTCTCTTTCTGCGGCCGTTTCATAAAATTTTCAAATCACAATGATACTAAAGAAGTTTCACTTCAAAAAACAATATTTGCAAGCTGCGGAAAACTATTTTTGCTACCATGAAATCAAGTCAAATGCGATTAATTGCAATGCAAAAAGTTTGGACTTTACTACACTTTAGAGTGCGATAAAATCCTAACCCAAAATGTATCTTCTCTTGGTATACAAAACTGTTGAGAGAACTGGACTGGACTGGGCTATGCCGTATTGTTGATTAAAAAAAAAATATTGAAATAGGCCCCTATTTTACTACATACTTAAAACTCATATTTTAGTTCAGTTTTTTGTTTTCAAATTTCTTTTAACTTTTGAAAATGTTTTGACTTTGGGCATAATATGCATTAGACTTTATTTCATTTTACCTTATTTTCATTGACAGTAAGCAGAAACACAATTATTTCATAACTAATTTTTTTACTTCCTCTTTAGACTTTTAGTTATATCGCCCCCTGATTGCAAGAACTAGGTAACTCAATTTAAAAAAAAATGGAGATAGCAAGGTTCGTAGATAGCTAGCTACCAGAGAACGAGTGAATGTTTAATTGTTATGTTTCTCACACTTCATAAATATCTTATATATTTCTATGGTAGAAAACAACTGAACGAAAAGTCTTGAAAATTGCATAAAATAATACCGTTTTTGCCGAGATATTGTAAAAATTTAAAATTGAGTTACCTAGTTCTTGCAATCAGGGGGCGGTATATAGATCCCCCCACATCCGGCGAGCTTAGCCGTGCTACGCCAGCATGCCACAGCCCTGTCCGCTAAGCAATGGTACCCTTTCCGTCCGATCCTAGCCCCATTCTACTTCATATCCGGTTCCTATCCGTTTCCGGTTTCTTTTTAAAATTCTTTTTCCTATCCTGAATCGCCATCCTATCCCCGGGTCCTCATCCTTCTGCCCCGTTACAATACAAAATTCACATCGAAATCACGACAACAGCATATGAATTTTATACTTTTTGAGAATTCGATATACTTAAGGAGTTTACTTGACAAAATTTTCGTGTATGAATCCAATGATAGTATTTAATGATTTATTGGGAGCAATTTAAATTGCTACAATTAGAACTAAATTACCATGATCCAATCTTGTTTGGCAAGAACATATTTTTCCTACTAACTTTCGAAAGCCTTAAATTTCTATTTATGAAGTAAAAACATGATCTTCGTCATTTTCGTAAAATTGCTACTCCGCCTGCCATCATGACACTTTTCGGCATAAATTTTGCTATCAAAACTTGCAATCATTGTACCAATCACCACCAAAATTTCACAAAATTAAATATTTCTTTTATTATTTTTGTACATATATATGTATATGTATAAGGTTTTTAACACACGTAGTGGTGCCATAAATTCTGTTACATAGAAAACACTGAATTAAAGCATAACTAGTATTTTTTTCAAATATTTTTGATTTAACAATAGTATAAAAAAGATGTTATCATATTTTATCAAGTTCGTCAAAATTGGCCACCTTCATCCTTTACACAGGCCATAAGTCTGTAAAGCCAATCAGGTACCTAATTACACTGCACTTCAATTGGATTAATTGGCCACCGGTCTCTCCAGACTTAATTTTAAACTTTTTTGATTATAATACAGTTTGCGAGATGCAATGAGCTCCAATCTGGACCATTTAACTTAATCCTGCAGACTCAAATCAGGACTACCGGAAGGTCATTCGTCAGCTCTGATTTACCCAAAATCATGCTGCTCAAACTCCTTTTTTATTGAACTTTTGCTTAAGCAAGTTCTCTTGAAATGCCCAGTGCATTTAAAAGAATAGGCCGTCATTTAGGAGCTCTACTTTTTTTCTCCAGAACACCTACTTGATACTGTTTGGACCTCATGTTGACCTCCTATTGCCAGGAATGGAGTTTTTTGACACTTTCATGGTTTGTATCCACTCAATCAAAAAAGATAATGATGGCCTCTCTGGGCACAAGCAATCTTCTTCTTAGCTTCTTAAAAGTCCGTTGCGTGTACTTTATCATTTTATTTGTTGTATTTTTCATCAACCGAGAAAATTTTTTCATTGGAAAAACATATTTTTCGATGATTTTTGTTAGCGTACGGAGAAGGTAAAACTTTTGATCTTTCTAGGCTTATTTTTCTAACATCCTTGAGTAAATATCCTGTTGTACAATGGTAGGCTCTCAAAAAGTCGATAAATCGACTTTATGAAGGGACCGAATGTGGTGCCTAATCTATTGTGTTTAGTAGTCTTAAACCATCTTCGCGTTATTACCTTTTTAATAAAACCAGTTTGAGGCAAATCGGTTGCAGGCTAAAGAAGTTTCACCTCAATTTCTCTTTCTGCGGCCGTTTCATAAAATTTTCAAATCACAATGATACTAAAGAAGTTTCACTTCAAAAAACAATATTTGCAAGCTGCGGAAAACTATTTTTGCTACCATGAAATCAAGTCAAATGCGATTAATTGCAATGCAAAAAGTTTGGACTTTACTACACTTTAGAGTGCGATAAAATCCTAACCCAAAATGTATCTTCTCTTGGTATACAAAACTGTTGAGAGAACTGGACTGGACTGGGCTATGCCGTATTGTTGATTAAAAAAAAAATATTGAAATAGGCCCCTATTTTACTACATACTTAAAACTCATATTTTAGTTCAGTTTTTTGTTTTCAAATTTCTTTTAACTTTTGAAAATGTTTTGACTTTGGGCATAATATGCATTAGACTTTATTTCATTTTACCTTATTTTCATTGACAGTAAGCAGAAACACAATTATTTCATAACTAATTTTTTTACTTCCTCTTTAGACTTTTAGTTATATCGCCCCCTGATTGCAAGAACTAGGTAACTCAATTTAAAAAAAAATGGAGATAGCAAGGTTCGTAGATAGCTAGCTACCAGAGAACGAGTGAATGTTTAATTGTTATGTTTCTCACACTTCATAAATATCTTATATATTTCTATGGTAGAAAACAACTGAACGAAAAGTCTTGAAAATTGCATAAAATAATACCGTTTTTGCCGAGATATTGTAAAAATTTAAAATTGAGTTACCTAGTTCTTGCAATCAGGGGGCGGTATTATATATGTACATTGATTTCTTACCCCAGTTTCACAGTTTAATAAGTTAAAACTGTATTCATATTCTTTTGACTTATTACGAAATTTGCTCAAACTGTAAATTGTGTTTCAACTTGTACTTTACAAGTGATGGTAAGTTTTTAATATTTTCATGTAGTTATGTGTATCGGTAAACATCGATTCAAAATAACTGTTTAGCTCCATTTAAGTCCACAAAAATGTTTGCCTATTATCTCGGTTTGTCAAACTTGACTGGTGTCTTGTTAATATGCTCAATCTAGTTTTTAATCAAACTAAACATAGTGGAAAAGTCTTAAAAAGTGGTTTTTGTCTTACCATTCAGCGATAGTGTCGTTTTTTTGGGGGAACGAGTCTATGGGCGTTATTTACAGGGCATTTTTATGTTATCCCCTATAGGTAAATAGATACGAGTACAAGAGAGTACGAGAGATGTGTATATGCATGTACTATTTTAACGGTTTTTATTACCAAAATTTGATAGTTCCTGGAGAACAAGAGGCTAGTGATTTAAAACTCTCAACTATTTCTGTGTGTTTATTGCATCTTTCTTGAGAATATTGAAAAAAAAAACAACAAATTTTAGGCGATAGTCTTGTCATTACCCTCGAATTATTTAAACAATGAGGGCTATCGTGAAAAAATTTTCCACGGAAGTTTTCTCATCTTTAAAAATTAAATATGCCAACAATTTTCAACTTTTCTTTGTAGGCTCGAATTTGGTCAATCCAAATAACGACCCGAGAAAAGCTGCGACCACAATTCCCAATTTTCGACAATGGGAAAAATTCCGTTTGAAATTTTATTCACTATAGCCCTCAATAATTATTTAAAATGATTTTTTGATCAAATCGTGTTTAATTAAGCTTACTTATTTAATATTGCAACCAAAACTTACAATGCAGCGATGCTGACCACAATAATAATATGAGCCATTTTACTCTTCAAAGGTTGAATGTGCATACATTTCCTAAAAGTATTTTAAAATCTATAAATTACAATATACCTTGATCATACCGCCGCGACTACACACACAAATACCTTCTTCGTAAGGAAAATTTCCTTGTAAGACTTCCTTTTGAATCTCATTTCGCTACAATATTTCAAAAGCAATTATTTTCAAGTCATCGGACACACTTTCAGGCGAAATGTATATATTCTTGTAACGAGGTCAGTGGCATTGATTGTTTGCGACATTTCGTCGTGGATATTATGGCAACTGACGGTTTTGAAGAGAACATGGAGTGTCACTGCCTTTAAACTTTTCAAAGCATTTAACATTTTACATTAGGGTATGTTGTGCATTTGTTAACCAGGTTTTTATTTCGTCATATCAAGCGCCTCTTGACCACCTCAATTCGTTTATTTTATGTTTTATGTTTTGGCATTTTATTCAAAAAAGAAGGAAATGCAAGTTTTTGCCATGCTGTAAGTAATGCTATAGTTAAGTGTAACATTTGTTGCATTGGCTGGTGTTACCCAACGATACGAATTGGGATTTCTTTTTTGATAAATTTATTCAACCTCTATGTGTCTGCAATTGCAGCTGACTATTCGATTTTTTCCACTGCACTAGTAACTCCAAATCTAAACTTGTACCTGATATTGATTTTAATTGTTCAAGTTTAATTACATTATGTACGTATTTTTCATGACATGAACAAGGTTTTATAAACAAAAAAAATTATCATTAAATCAATTTTAATGTAGTCTTGTTAAATTATTAGCACGCTAGTTTCATGTTGTTTTTTCAATCAGTTATATTTAAAAAGTTAAAAAAAAAATAATTTTAACTTTTAAAGGACTCAAATACCTAAACAAAGACTTGAATTACACACTACAAAATTTATTTCGCCCACGTACGACAGTGGCTTTCGTACCCCTCGAAAAAAATATACGCCTTAGTAAAGTACCACAGTATCACATCTAACTGATGAGATGAGCCCGTTACCCTGGGCGAAAAGAATTTAGGAGTTGAGGTCGTCTGGACTTTTAATTGAATAAATTATATAGCATTGGCAATCATTCCGGTTTGTCCACATGCTGGCAAATAAGGTGCGATTATAATTTTAGCAAAGAGTGTGTCATAAAATCCATTGGAAATATATTAAGTCTATTTGGTAACTTTAAATTTCTTGAAAAACATTCTTATTTTATTTCACATCTATTTTTCACAAAATTAAATTACAAATACACAAATGTAAACACAAAGGCTCCCTATATTTTAATCAATTATTCTTGGAGTATCCAATCAATGAAAGTCCTGCATTCCTTTTTCTTTTTCTATGTTCTTATTTACTATATATTTTAAACACATTTATTTTAACAAATTTACATACATATCTATGTAAGTAAAATATAAAACAATTTTTTTAAAAACATAGCAAATCCTCATTGAATATTTCAGAAACGAATCTCGGCGTGTTTACAAAACCCTTTTGCGTGGTTGTCTAAAGAGACCACAGCGACACCATCCAAATGTACCCCAAGTCAATTGCATTATCTGCGAGGATACAAGAAAGTATATAAAAAATTCAATCGAACTTTTCCATCATTTCTCCAATCCAAGTCTAAATCGTCGATGGATCTGCCAGGACTGTGAACTGGAAAATAATTCAGTGACATGGCATTGTGTAACATGTGATAGCGTAAGCTACTTAGCACCAATTTACAAGGAAACCCTTGTCTATCGCAAACAACAGCATCAACAACAGAAACATCTGCAACAGCAATACCAACAAAAGCAAATACAACCCAATAACCAAGCAACTCCCACTACAGCAAATGCGCATAAACATCAAGCCTCATTCGAGGATGATTTAGCAGAGAAAAATGAGAGAAAAAACAAAGCAAAACTGCTGAGACGTACCCGTAGTCTGAGTATGGACTCTGGATCGTCGTGCCGAAATTTATTAACAAAAAGCTGCCATATTTGTTTCGTTAATAATTGCAAAAACATATTCAATTTACCCGAATCGAAGGAATGCAAACATCCGACTATAACAACAACTCCAACCGCAACAATCACCGGAACAACTACAGAAGCAACTAGTATTCGTTTACCATCGATCGGATTGAATTCAGGTGGTGGTAGTAGTGGTGGTTCGGTAACAGCAGAAGTACATAATCGAGATCGACGGGTCAACTACGATGAAAGAAACAACATTCGACCGGGTAACCTGTCAATGTATAGCAATCGAAAAGCAAATAAATCTTTGAGCAACATTTCTGATACAGTATTCGGTGAGAAAGATAAATTTTGTTTCTCTAAAAACTTACAAACATATATCAACATTTTTTAATTTGTAGGAACTGCACTAACATAATGTAGTAATTATTAATTTGTATCTATTGGTTTGTTATTGTTCGTATTTAAATCAACTTCAATGTTTCTTCTTTGATTGAAACTTATTTTACTTTGGCCTAAACAAATATATCTTAAAGTTAATAATGGTTCATTTCCAATTTAAATTGCCGTGTCTAGCGTTACCACGGGCACACATAATATAGCGGATAACCCGGTGGCCACACAATCGCTTTTATTTTCAGGTAATGCGGAAACCCTCCAACTAAAGGTCGATATATGAATTAATGCTTTTGCGTAAACAACAAATATGGCCAGTATAACTGTAGTGCGTGTGTTGAAGCGCGAAGATAATTAAATCAAACATACGATGGCAAATACAGGGGCCGAATTACCGCTTTAGTGACCGAGTATGTGAGTGCCATAAGTGATCGAATGAACGAGTAACCACTTCAAATTTGGGCATACTAAATTGCTCAATACGTGAGCGATAATGCACAACTCACATAATTCGGTCACATATTACTCGAACACTGTATACTCTCGCATCGATAAAATTATTTGTGGCTTCAATTTTCATCGTTTCTTGATGCGAGAGTTACAGAACATGGGCACTGATGCGGTAATTCAGACCCAGGTGTCCAAAGTCGATACGACATTGCGGTTAATGCGAGTGGTGCGATATATGCTTGCTAGTTCGATTTTGCCCGCATTATCGCATCAAAAACAAACTACCGAAACCAGTTCATACAGTATGACTAAATTTAAAAAAAAAAAGTACTTGTTAACTCAAACAGCATCAGCGCATTTCATTTTTCAATTGGATTTCTCGAAAATAAATGCAATGCTGTATGGCTGCTGTGACTTCTCGAGATTGCACAGATAGTTTGAAGGTAATATCGTGCCGAAAGTAGATCACGGTTTCCTCATTTCCCCGAATCAAATGCGTTCCATGTGGCTGCAAAGTTGTGCCCGTATTATTGCTAGGGGTTAGCATTAAAGACAATTTGGAAACTTGGGCATCTTATGGGGCAAATCTTGTACAATCTTTTAACAGTCGTATTAACGTTGGAATTAGTTAGTGCTACTTCCAAAGTTATTACTCAAATCGGTATATCACTAATATCTTCATTATACACTTTGAAGAATTTGGCTGCTGATCTACTGATTATTATTAGTGACTTCGCTTATACCTTTTCAGTTTCTTAGTAGAATAACAAACAAACTCTCGCACTGGACCCTTTAAAATTGTTTCCTTTTTTTTATTTGAAAGAAAGAGGTTGTTCAAATGTTCGCCACGGCTTTGCTTGGTGGCATAGCTTTGCGAGATTATGGATCTATAATTTAATCCAAAATTCACGTTCCCGCCGTACAAGATATTCATGCAATCAAATCGCTCATGCAGAATGTCCATCGTGGTAAGCGCTTAAGGGCACGTACATAGAACTGGTCTAGCGAAACCTCAGGTCGTTCGTCGGTTTTCATAACTATCTTTCAGTTTAGTCTACTAGAAATGCTAGTTTGTTTTAAAAGTAATATGGACCAATGATTCTTCCAGACCAAAATCCGCACCTATGGAACTATAATATTTCTTGATAAGGGAGTTGATTTGTTAGCTCACAGAATTTCCTCCTACTTACTTCCTATTAGTAAATGATTCGTCATGCAGAAATACGAAAGTGATTTTTATTACAATCTTCATAAAAATAAACTTAATTCCGTGAAACAAATTAGGCGTTGAATGTGATTAAATACGATATATATATTCATTTCCAAGCCTTTTCATCAGCTTATTTATTATTTATTCCTCTTTCACCACTTTAAAGCAGCTTTTCAAAAACACAATCATGCCAAACTTTTACATGTTTTTTTTTTAGTTTCTGCTTAAATTTGAAACAAAAAGTGTATACATCATAATATGAAATAAAAATATTCATTTAGGCGAACAACCAATACAACACATTCATCAATATCCCCGCCAGTCATCATTTCCTGACTCGCAAACTAGTTCTTTCAGTAGCATTTCCAATCAGCATCTATGTGATATTTGTGGTGTTTGTAATCGCACCAATGAAAATAGTAATTTGACAATAACAACATTGTCTAGATCGTATAGCGTCAATGCGAATCGTTCTTCGACTAACCCAACGGCACACTCAACATTTCCACGCAACGGTGTTCTAATTGCCGTAAAAGATTGGTCGAAGAATTTAAACGACAATAATCGACCAAAAATCACCATTGGGAGTGGGGTTCCACCCGAAGGCAGGATCGTTGATAGTACCATCTATGAAACTTTGCTAAATAGTCGCGGTGGCAATAGTTCCGAACGCGGGAAGCATTATCATCCGATAGGTCATCATATTCAGCATATGTATGAAAATAGCACAATTATTCGGCGTGCTAAGCAAAACTTGGAAAAAATCAAATTAGTAAGTGGCAGTAATAACTCATCAGCTGGCCCTGAGGTTGGTGAATCTATTACCGAACCAATCTATGCGGTGGTCAATAAATTGAATAAGAATAAGAACAAAGCAAGAAATTCTCATCAGCTAATGGATGAAGTTAAACAACACACTCACATGGTGGGAATATCTGACGCACAGAAACAACAACACCAACATCAGAACGCAGACTCAGTTTATGCATCTATGAGTGAGTTTACCAGTTCGCCAGTGGCTAGAAAGCTATCCAATGTAACCAATATCAGCAACACCAACTGTAACAACAATAACAATAATAATTTTGCATGTAAACTCCCTTCAATTGAGATAATGGGAAATATGAAAACGACAACAAGTCATAATAATTCAACAGCAGGGACAGCATCATCTGCAGTAGCTGTAGCAGGGGCAACAGATTCAATTAATGCTGCTTTATGTGGGCAATCGATAGAATCAGGAGCCGGTGATAGAACCGATATGAATAACGAAAACGAAGAGTATTCCATCTACGCCAAGGTTTGGAAGGGCCCGAAAAAACCAAGTGAATCTAAAATGTACGTGGTTTTTGGGTGTTTGAAATTAAGATTTTTGTTTTCTTATAATTGTTTGTCTTTTTGCATGTTCTTTTTAATCGAATCGAAACGGTCTTGTGTTTTAAGGGTTTTTGCTTTAATTTAATTAAAGTGAACCATTACTATTAATTTTGTAAGCATGTTTAATAAAATATGAGTAGTACTAATTTTTATCCGAAATATGATAAACTTGAAATAAATCATAGCTAAGATTGTCAGTTCATTGAAAAAACTCGTTAAAAGCCGCAAGGTGTTTAAACTAATGTTAATTATGTGCAGTGTTGGTCTCTTGGTTTATAGAGTCTTCTATCATGCGTTATCTTAAATGGTACTTGCTATAAAAACGTTAGAAAAAAATGTATTTATCTTGAAAAACAAACGGTTTTAATACAAAACTTATACAAGTCCTTAAACAAATTCATTTAATAGAATTGCCGTAACTACGTTATACCATCTATGTTGCTAGTTTTAGCAATTTAATGATCGAGTTTCATGCAACAGAATGTTTTTCTTACTACATAAATATGTTTTAATTCAATCTGATTAAGAATTTCAATAAGGTTGAAGTGCCCTTTTACTTTTCAATATTAGTTGGGCTTCTACAAGTAAGGCACTAATTCAAAAAAAATTTATCAACAAAATTGGACCCTTACCTTTTGACAGCAAAATAGAGGAAATATTCCAAGAATTCAATTACAATTTAAAGGCATGGGGAAATTTTACAAGCATAAACTGTTTTTAGAATTCCTAAAAAAAATTTCAGCAAAACGAGTGCCGAAGTAGAATTTGAACAATAATCATTTTAGATAATTTCGGATAAAACAATAATTATATTTATTTATTTTAATCTAAATAATTTTAATATTATTATTTAAGCAAAACAAATGTCATTATAATTTCATTAAATAAAAAAATCAAACAAACATATTGGATCATTTTTTAATTCGTTTTTATTTTTTTCTGTTATCGTTTTAGTTCGATTTAATTTTTTTTTTTTTTTGTATTTAACTATTTAACATTAAATTTTTCAGTTCTTCATCGCATTTGTCGACTAAAAGTATTCTTACGAACTCTTCAAACTCTAACAACGGTAATAATCCAATAACGAATCCTCCAAGAATGTGGACATGCACAAAATGCTCATACGCCTATAATCGTATTTGGGTAGAACAATGTGATATATGTGAGTCAACAAGGAGTCAACCTTCGTTGACACAACCAAGTTTGATAACGGTTACAAAAATCGGTGATACAGTTGCTCCATCAATAGGTATGGTTTAGTTCTTAAATTTATTCTTTTAATTTGTTTGCATTAACGACTACGAACAAATATCTTTTTCTCAATTAAAGAGTCACGAAAGGAACTTAAATGTAGTACGAAAATGGGACAGTCCAAATCGTCTCATGCATTTGATGAAGTACCATCGATTGTAGAAGTTCCAATTGCAACATTTGAACAGGATTTAGAAGACGATTTTCAATTTATAACAGGTAAATACATATATTATTCATAAGATCAAATAAAATCGGAATCTCCCTAGTCCTTAGCACGAAATTGAAAAAAGAATCCATATTTATTAAAGTTGAAAATATTATATTTTTTATTTCAAGGTGATTCTTCTTCGCATCCAGGCCAGGAATGGACATGTAAAAAGTGCACACTCGTTAATTCACATTTATCAATGGCATGTGTTGTGTGCGGTGGATCAAAACTTAAAAGCATAACATCAATTGAAGACATGACTCTAAGGAAAGGCGAATTTTGGTCTTGCAGTCAGTGTACTTTGAAGAATTCTTTAAATTCAAATATTTGCATTGCTTGCAAATCAGTTCGAACCATACCCATAATATCCGGACAACAAACAAATTTTCGACCATATACATCAACACCAGCTAACAATAGTAACAGTGGCCATCATCATCATCAAAACAATAAAACACACACTTCACTACATAATCGGCATGTGTTGGCAACTTTAAATACCAACAACTTAGGAACGGTATCACCTTCAACAACATCACCTTCTTTAAATAGTAATAATCAAACAAATGCATTGTCGCCGCAACAACATACTTCTGGAATTTCTTCTTCGAGTCTTGTTCCACCAACACCTAGAACATCGAGAAGCCCATCGCCTAGACACGATAGGATTTCATCAGGTGCAATTCCAAAGGTAATTATTAATTGCAAGTTAATAATTATATAGCTCGCCTTGTAGCATTGTGGCCTAAGACAAATAAGTAAACCAGTTTCATAAGTTGTAGAGCCATCAAGATAATAGTTTATTTCCGTATATTATAAATCAACTAAAGAGACCCTTGTCTTTTTTATTTTCTAGCGTCACAGTACTGGGGCGGTTGTTACTCGTCCATCTTCTTCATCATCATCATCAGTTAATGTTAATCGTCATAGTAGCAGCGGTTCCTCAACATCAATTAAAACATGGCAATGCCCGGCGTGTACGTATGAAAATTCCTCAGCTAGCGTTGTGTGTGACATATGCTCAAGCCCACGTGGTCTCGCAAATACTCTTCCAACAGAACCAAATATTACAAGTGGCATCATAGTGGACATGAATCGCCAAGAGAGTAAATTAATGGAAAACTTGCGCCAGATTGAAGAGAGCGAAGCTCGTAACAAATGGGAAAATATTATTCAGTATTGCAGGGAGAACAATGAACTCTTCGTTGATGATTCATTTCCTCCTGCTCCGAAGAGTCTCTATTATAATCCGGTTACTGGTGGCGATGGAAATCCAGTTGTTCAATGGCGCAGACCACATGAAATAAATTGTGATGGTGGAGCGTTTCCGCCGTGGGCTGTGTTTCGAACTCCACTGCCATCGGATATATGCCAGGGAGTTCTGGGAAACTGTTGGCTTCTTAGCGCATTGGCTGTTCTCGCTGAGCGTGAAGACCTAGTAAAGGAGGTTCTGGTGACCAAAGAAATTTGCCCCCAAGGTGCTTATCAAGTGCGGCTGTGTAAAGACGGAAAATGGACGACGGTTTTGGTGGACGATTTGTTGCCCTGTGATAAAAGAGGTCATCTTGTGTACTCCCAGGCAAAAAGAAAACAGCTTTGGGTGCCCCTGATCGAGAAGGCAGTCGCGAAAATTCATGGATGCTATGAAGCTTTAGTATCAGGACGAGCTATTGAAGGTTTGGCGACACTTACAGGTGCTCCATGCGAAAGTATTCCACTGCAACCAAGCTCCCTTCCGATGCCCAGTGAAGATGAACTTGATAAAGATCTCATTTGGGCTCAGTTGCTTAGTTCGAGATGTGTCAAGTTCTTAATGGGAGCAAGCTGTGGTGGTGGTAATATGAAAGTAGACGAGGATGAATACCAAAGAAAGGGACTACGACCGAGGCATGCATACTCGGTGCTCGACGTAAAGGACATTCATGGTCATAGACTTTTGAAACTCAGAAATCCGTGGGGACATTATTCTTGGCGAGGTGATTGGTCGGACGACTCCGATGTTTGGACTGACGAGCTGAGGGAAATTCTAATGCCCCATGGAGCATCGGAGGGTGTATTTTGGATATCATTTGAGGATCTTCTCAATTACTTTGATTGTATTGACATTTGTAAAGTTAGATCGGGTTGGAACGAAGTGCGACTTCAAGTAAGTTTCTTTCATTCATAAATTGACCTACATATGCACTTATGGAATGATTATCGTCTCAGGGAACTCTTCAACCACTGTGTTCATTGTCATGTGTTCTACTGACTGTACTAGAGCCAACAGAAGCCGAGTTTACACTCTTCCAAGAAGGACAACGAAACTCGGAAAAATCACAACGATCACAACTTGATTTGTGTGTAGTTATATTTCGAACTCGTTCACCAGCAAGTCCAGAAGTTGGTAGATTGGTAGAGCATAGTAAACGGCAGGTAAGACATTTTTTTTACATTTTATTTTGTAAGAGAAAAAATGATGCTTATTATTTAAAAAAAAAGGTCCGTGGTTTTGTTGGCTGCCATAAAATGTTAGAACGCGATATGTATTTACTAGTTTGCTTGGCATTTAATCATTGGCATACTGGCATCGAAGATCCTCAGCAATACCCCCAATGTGTGCTTGCAATACATAGTTCTAAGCGTCTTCTAGTCGAACAAATTAATCCGCCATCACATCTACTAGCCGATGCCATAATTAGTCTGACACTTACTAAAGGACAAAGACACGAAGGCCGAGAAGGAATGACGGCGTATTACTTGACGAAGGTAAATACATTTTTAGAGAAGACAAGAGATTATCTGCTAAGAATAAGTTTTTGTAAATATTGGGGGATTGAAATTCGAAAACAAATTGGGTAGAAAATTTTTAAAACAAAGATATGTTAAGTTTTTAATTTTGAACAATATTTGTTTTGCCCAAAGTCTCTGCAGTTGGTACTCGTAGCTAACAAAGATACGAGTAGAAAGATATATTATGTTTACAAGGTTACAAATGTTAAATCGCCAGGTATAACACCAACACGGTATTTCTTATAATACTTACAGTAGTAATATTAAGACTGATAAGCTAACACTGCATTTCATATACTCCTACAAATAATAAATAAGTTGAAGGAAAGTCAAATCTGCTCCCGGCTAACAGGTCAAATTTCAGAAGGAATATCGAGTAGAAAAGTCCGTTAAGATTGGTTCCCCACTTCCAGCAGCAGGATAAAAGAAAGTCTGCTCGGTTTACAGACAGCTTCTACTATATATATACTCAGAAGGAGCATGTAGTAAAAATCGATAGTACTCAATCCGCGCTTCCAGCGATAGGATAGGAAAGTAAGTCAAATCCGCTCCCGGCCTACAGACAGGAATCGTTTCCCATTTCTAGTAGTATAATTCGTTGCATAGTTTCGGGGGTGCGCATGCTTACTTTTTGTGTTGCATACATTCGATGAATATTTTCAATTTCGCTAGGTAAAGCGGTGCGGAAAATGCAGAATGAAATTAACCTTTGAAGTTGAGTTGAATTTCGGCCGGATGGTTCGGGAAGGTAGCCCGGATGTGAAATTTGTAACGCTTTCTTACACACTAAAGGTCATCTTAAAGTAAATGTTCCCCTCATCGCACGGGTCACGTTTGTGATTCTAAGGTCCTCATTATGAATAGCGAATCGAACGTTCGCTTAAAGGCAAATTCCCCTAATCACGATATTATCGATAGCGAGCTTCCATATTCGCTTCAAAAATCAATACTACTAAAAATATTGCGAAAATAACTCATAAACATATGTTAAACGTCAAATAATGGCTGATTGGGAATTCGCAAAATCATTCGCTTTTAAGCTAACGTTCCATTCAATATTAATAATGAGGACTCAAATTGCGGTAATAGTAGATATAAACAAAATACTTAACAGTCAACATACAAAGGAACGAAAAGTTTGTTTCTAATATGTGTTCTTCTTATCTGTCCATAGCTGTAAGTAGACTAAATATTTGTCTGCTATAGGGTCATTCCATAGAAACCGCAACTTCGTGTATCATCCGAAACCAGCAATTTTCTATCAATATCTCTTTCTTGCTAGTTTAATTTAAAACTTCGAGTTTTTTTTAAGAAAGAATAGAAGCTAAAGGTGTTGCATAAGCTTTACAAGGTCATGGTTTTCATGTAATATATACCCAAAAACCAAAAATTTCCAACTTCTCAATTTTCGAGGGAGGAGAATATTCGCTAGTAGTGCCTCGTGGCATAATGGTTAGTCCGTTGGACTTTCATGCCGAAGAAAAGAAAATCTTTTTTTTTCGATGTACTGCCTCTTGCAACTGATAAATCCTCCTGTACTGGTATCATCTAGCCGTTTGGACTCCGCAAAAAAAATGTAGATCCCCTCCATTCCTGTCAACAACATGCACACAGGAGTGGTTGAGAGTTGTAGGTCACTAGGTCCTGGTTCTCCACGAGCTGTTGCGCCACCAAAATTAATTTTAAATATTCCGAGAAATTTTATTGACGATAACCCGTGACTTGATACAATCGAGTTTAGTTGATACAATCGAGAATAGCCAGTTTCTAAGTTTAATCGAAAAAAGTCGACTGAGTACTGAATTTCTGGACCTAGAAAACTTACAAATTTTTAAAGTGAGCTTCTTGGGAAAACCCCTTAGTTAAGAATGATTAAGGATGTCTGATTAAAAACAAATAGTTAGACAAAGAACCGAGTAGTATTTTCGGTAAATTTTTTGCAGTAAATCAAGGTTGCCAGCTTGCGCCTAAAGCATTTTTTTCTATAGAATCGGGTCGCCCTCTATCTTTCACATCTCTTCAAGTTCTCTGGTTGCATAACCGCACTGAAGAGTCCAGTTTAAGAGATATTTGACTAACATTTGCTAATCAACTTATATGCGTAGTCTCTCTCGGGTGTTTTGGGAAAACCCCTTAGTTAAGAATGATTAAGGATGTCTGATTAAAAACAAATAGTTTGACAAACAACCGAGTAGTATTTTCGGTAAATTTTTTGCAGTAAATCAAGGTTGCCAGCTTGCGCCTAAAGCATTTTTTTCTATAGAATCGGGTCGCCCTCTATCTTTCACATCTCTTCAAGTTCTCTGGTTGCATAACCGCACTGAAGTGTCCAGTTTAAGAGATATTTGACTAACATTTGCTAATCAACTTATATGCGTAGTCTCTCTCGGGTGTTTTTTATCGATTTATTGACGTTAGAACTTTTGAACCCGTGAATGAAGTAATCTCAGGAATCAGGGTATGCTCTCCTTATTGTTTGGGCTTATTGGTCCGAAATTATAAAACATCTTTTTTTGAAACACTTTAAAATATGTGCATACATAGTACATCATACTAAAAGACTTCTTGTATAACAGACTTATAAAAATTATATTCTCATCTTGTCTAGGGCTGGGCTGGTCTGGTTGTGATGGTCGAAAATCGGCACGAAAATAAATGGATTCACGTGAAATGTGATTGTCAGGAAAGCTACAATGTCGTTTCAACGAGAGGAGAATTGAAGACTGTCGACTCCGTGCCTCCATTGCAAAGGTTACATTTGGTTTTTTTTTTTATTGATTTAAATAAATAAATTGTGATTTATTTTTATTTTCAAGGCAAGTGATAATAGTCCTGACCCAACTAGAAGGAAGTGGGGGTTTTAGTATTGCCCACCGGCTGACGCATCGTTTAGCAAATTCACGTGGTCTCCACGATTGGGGTCCACCGGGTGCTACACACTGTCCCCCTATAGAGAATGTACATGGTTTGCATGCGCCTCGTTTAATAACGTGATTGATTAACAAGCAATTGAACAAAAAAACAAAAGGAAAAATTAATTAAACTAAAAAAAAATACTAGTCGCGAGGCGAAGCTACACAATACAAAGAATATTATTAAAAAGTGTTTAGAATTATTATATATTAGTGTATCCATTAAGATTAACGTTAAATACCGATAGTGTTTAAGAATTATAAAATATACTTCAATATACAAAACAAAGTATAAATGGCTTTTTTTTTTAATTTTATTTCTGTATTGATAAAAATATCAAAAACAAATATTTTCTGTGTACATAACTTTAAAATTCATTTCCTGTTATAACTTTTATTAAATCGTTTATACTTCCATTTTTTCCACCTTTCGTTTCTTTGCGGGTGTCTGTGGTTTTTCTTCTAATTGTAATCTTTTTCCCGATTTAACTTCTTCTTTTGATGGTTGAGTGGTTACGGAACGGGTTTTGGGTCTTACGTAGTTGCCATGGCCAGCAGCACGTTCAGCTTCTTCAATCGAATATGGTTCAACTTCCAAAGCTTTAAGACGACGTTTGTGAACCTAAAAATCAAAAGCAATAATAAATTTGTATTTTTAGTTAGACAAAAAAGAATTATGAAATTTTCTTTAATTTAAATTGCACTACTCTCTTTTGTGAACTTATGTAGGAACCAAAGCATAGTCGGGATAGGGTAAGATTTGGTACTGACTGTTTTAGTACTAAGACAAGTACATATTGCGCGCTTTGTGTTTTTAGAGTCGAACTAGATAGATTTGTTTGAAGAGGCCCCAGATCCGGACCCCGTTTCTTGAGCCGATTATGATTGGGCAACCTTATATAATAGTCACTATACAACTTGGCCTTTTTGTACTATCTTGTTTTAGCCCATTAGGTCAGCCAAAATCAACTTGGTTTTCTTCTTAATAACATAAAATGTTGGTTCCTTGAGTTTTACCAAAAAATCTTATAAAAATATGAGCCATTTATATTTAAATTTCAAGGTTATTCATTGCAATTTGTTCCACTTCGTTCGTTAAGAAGCTTTACCTAAATATATTAGTCATATCCTCTCAGTAGGTAGTTACTAGAGGATGGTCAACGTCAACTGGGACCTATCCGAATGAGTTCAGAGTAACTTCATGGACAATTGTATTTATAGGTACACGGTAAATACAACGAATGCAGCTGCTACTTCAGATAAATGTATTAAGGGGTTTCAAGTGGGGAAGAATATCTAGTCACAGTACATATACCAATATATAAGATATGTGTACTGTGAACTAGAGTAGGAGAGATAGTAACTCCACTAATGCAGATAAAAACATGCAGACAAAACATTTGCCTTGTGCCACATCAACGGCGTATACAAGGGGGGGGGGGGGTCACGGGGTCATGACCCCCCCCCCCCAGAAAACTCAAAAGATATACGCAAAAAATAATAAGAAAAGCAAAAATATTTGCAATCGGAAAATATAATTTGAAAAAAAATATTTTTGTATAGCTTTGGAATAGGCTACCTATTCATTATTGGTAAAGTTTATTTACCTTCTCCTATCAACATTTACAAGCCATTGCCCGAATAATACTATTGGGGTTTTATTGTCGAAATTAAACAATTTTTTTTGTTGGTTAAAATGTATCAAATAGACGATTTTAACCACTTGCATTCAGAAAATTTTAGCATTGATGTATTTTTTGATTCAAAATCAATTTGGTAGATCTACGTTTTTGGCAGATATACACTCTTTAATTCTCAAAGTATTTTCAATATTGTTTTTGATCGGTTTAACTTACTTATTTTGTGAGAATTTTGTTCAAAATATCAAGGAAATCATCTTCGATAAAAAAAAAATAAATGAATGAATGGATAAAAAAAACTAACAGACGATATTATACGAATATTACAATGAAAAACAAAAAATTTTTTTTAAACCGTATTCGATACACCAGGGCCGTTCCGACTCAAACCCAGTACCAACATGTTTCAGTATAGGTTACGTACGAATTACCAGCAAAAAAGGCAATTTAACTAGTTGAAATGTCGGTTTATATCGACTTTTTTGCATGTAAGAATACCTATTTTGGTTACTAGTTCATAAAATTTTTAGCTTCGAACTTAGACAAAAAGTCAGCAGCCTAAAAAGAAAGTCGAAAAAAGGATCGACTTTTATCGAATTTTCGATATTTCTTCCCAATATTTAGTACATAGAAAAAAAGTTGATATAAATTGATTTTTTAACCTGTCGACATTTTTATTTTTAGTTCGATATTTTTTCTATTGTTAATTTCATTCCAACGCAACGTAACTTAAAATACATCGCTCTGCTTGGAATGTTTGAATGAAATCAACAAAAACTCTAATCATACATTCTTGTCTGACTTTTAAACACGAATTTAACAGTTACTATAAATTTTGGATTATGTTTAAAATACATTTTCTTTTGATCGTATCGATCGTATATTCGATTGATGACAATCGAATTAAGTTAAGCGTGCTTTAAAACATTATTCCCTAAACTATGAATTGATCACAATATCGGTCAGTCAAAGTCAATTTGTTCGTGAAATGATCGTCGTTTTTTTGACGCAGAAAGCGTCATGACAAATAATATGTAACCGTCCTGTTTGTTGAAAATTTGTTTTCATCAACGCCAGTCAATTTACTTGCTAAGGCTTTTGACGTTTACAAACATGCTCTCTGCCTTTTCAATAATCATCAACTCGATTTTTGTACTGCTCAGTTGCACCGTAGATGATGTATTGACTATTGAACACAATACTAACGCTGTAAAATTTGTATTTGCATTTTTTAAGAGAAGACTTTTGCAGTTTGCGTTAACGAATATTCCGCAAACACATTTCATCGCACCATTCATGGAACGTGGCGAGCCATTCGCAGTACGGCATGGCCCCCTTCATATGAAGCCTGGGGATTTGCTCCAGTACCCCACCCTTAGACACAGCCCTGTCATACACCCTAAAAACATTTTTTGATTGAGATCTGATCTGCGGCTAATATTTCACATGTTCATTTTCAGGCTTCAATAAAAACAAATTGTGGAAGCTTAGAATTTTTGTCTCCAATAAAAGAGTGGTTCTAACTACCACAATTTTTTATTGATAAATGAGAAAATTATCCCCTCATTATAATCCCCTTATCAGATTAAAAAAAAAATTTATGCAAACTGTCGCTTTAAACTGTCTTCAAACGTAAGATATTAAGAAAAATATTAATATTAAGTAAAATATTATAATTAACATATCCAAAGCCTACATATTTTTTAGCGTGCACAAAAAATCCATACGAGATATTTTTGGTACACAACCTCAAGATCATATTAAAATTCGGGAGTGGATCAAAATTTGGTTTCCAAAACTCAGCTCTTCAAAATTTGTGTTTTACCCAGAAAATAATAAGGGTATTCATGCAACGTCGTAAGTTTACAAATTGTGTAAAAAGTATGCATGAACGACCTTTGTTATACATTTGATTAAATGCTAGGTAATTCAATCAGAGTAAGAGTCACAATGACGTTTGGATAAGCTTAACCAGTTTGGTTTATTTTACGAACAAAATCCCTTGATAACTTTAACAAAATTGTGTGAATCACTTCCCATACAAAATTTAACAATTCATTAACCAAAAGATAAATTTAACAAATTTGTAAACTTATCTACGGTTTTACGAAATTGCATGAATATCCTTAATATAAAAACGTGTAAGCTTTGCCAGCAAATAATAATACAGTAGACGCTCGATTTAGTAAATCTAAAAAAATTAACTATATTGAACACACAAAATTATATATAAAAACATATTTTTTGTTTTACAAAAATATCCCGAAAGAATTTAACATTGCTTAAGGACACTAAACAAGTGTTTCTTTTTTTTAAACCTCATTGAAAGCTTGCGAAAAAGTAAACAATCTCGAAAGAGTGAACAGGCTGGTTTTATTACCTTACTATATCGAGCGTCTACTGTATTTTATTTTAAGATCATTAAAAAGTAATTGAAAAAAGAAGAAAAATTACGCCCTTTTTACAATTTCCAAACTTCTCTTTATTTTGCCAAAATTATGTTAACGGAATTTGGAGAATATTGAGAAACAAAATTTCGAAAGAAAAGTTTTGCAAAACGAGTTTTGACCTTGCTAAAATGTCGACCCCAACTCTTTATAATTAAAAAAAAAATGGTAACATTTGTGGGACCAGCAAAAATTTATTCCAAAAAAAGTACAAAACGCGAAAAAAAATGGAAACCATGGATTAGTCTTTTAATTAATAAATTTATAAGAACTGAATTGGGTTTTTGTTTTGGTATGACCCCCCCCCAAGAAATGGAGCTGTATACGCCGCTGTGCCACATTTGCATAATAATAAATCATTTAAGTAACGAAAGGTTTCGCACCCACAATGCCATTTTAAACTTTGTTAGCTGTATGCCTTTAATAGGGAAAAGGTCTATGCACTATAATATATATAATGTACTAAAAGTACTTATGCGAATATTTATATACCTTGGGAGGAGACAACATCATAAATGTGTTCCACAACGAGTTTCAAACTGTTTGAGACCGCCAGATTTAGTGCAAACCCGCTCCACAAGTGAAATTTTGTATTGGCCCGCACTAAATCTGGCGGCCTGAAACTGTTTGAAAAAAATTAGGGAACAGGGTTCATGTAAAAAGTATTTCCACATTAAGCTTATTTTTATTATAATTCTTACCTTTGTTTTGAAATGTGCCTGCATAGCATGATCATCCGTAAAGTACTTTGCACAATGTACGCAATAGAATTGAGCGAAACCAGGTTTTTCTAGATCTACATCCTGGTTAATCAATTTTTCGCCCCCAGTCTGTATGTCTTTATCAATCTGTAAAATTATTCGTTATTAAAAAACGGAAAACAAAAATTTTTTTGTTGCTGCTTTGAACAAAAATACCTGATCTAAATCCCTCTTACGATTACGAACACGCCATTTACGCTGCAAATGGGTATCCCCATAATGCATTTTTTTTCGCTTTGATACCATACCCATGATGAATTCTTTTTTATTTTATTAAATGCGTAGAAGAAAAATTAATTTTAAAATATTGTTTTCTTGATAAACACACGTGTAATATTTTAAAGAAAAATAAACCAATAAACCGAAAAGTCAAAAAACGAAATGTCATGGCAGTGTCAAAAAAAACCTAGTTGTTATACAAAAAGCAGGGATGGTATAATATATTTTGTGGGTAATGTAGTATACAATTTTAGAATTTCCGACAGATGGCACTATCAAATAAGCTAAGAAAAATAAAAAAAAAGATTTTCCTTTCCCGAATAAGCTTAGATAAAAAAAAAAATTACGTCGGGCCTAAGCAAGTTACATGGTTAATGCATCAACAACTAAGTTCCTTTGGGCTTACCTAAGCCCGAAAACCTAGCGTTCCGATGTTCATTCGATATGTTATCTAATTACATATTAAAACATTTCGAAATAACTTGAGTTGTTCTTGGGTCAGCGGTCATCAGCTGTTTAACAAGGAATCACAACAGCACAAAGCCTTTCGGAGGGTTAACATCGGAACGTGACCAATTTTCGGGGCCTGGCTCCGGGCCAGATAAACGAAATTCACACGATGGCGTCGCTAACCTTTTCAGATTAAGACATTGTTTCTGAACCTATTTCTCTAATTTAACAATAATTAAATAAATTACTTTCAAAGCATGATTTGAAATTTTTCAGGAGATGAAAAGACCTGAGTTAATCCACCGAAATAAGCAAGTTAGGTGCCAGTAAGGCGCCAGTTGTGTCTCAAAATCAATAATTAAAGTTTTCAATTATGAGTTTCAATGGTAGCTATAATTGGCTCCTTACAATTGCTGAACCACGTATCAAAATTCAAGTCACGGTTATATCAACGTATCAAAATTTGAACCACAACCAGACCTAAAGATTTTCATGCTACGGCATAGACACCGTAAGCGTAGTAAGGTTGTAATCTCTGCCTAAATCTTTCTTGTTTTCCATACAAATTGTGAGAGATGTACAAAGCTATGGACAAGTTTTGCAAACGTAGTTCAAATTTTTGATTCATGGTTCAGCAATTTTAAACCACCGGTTTCGGTTATTTAAATGAGATTAACGGTTATAACATTGAACCCTGAACCCCCGTTGAAGCTCATATAACTCGCCGAAATTGGTGATTTAAAATTGCTGAACCACGGATAAAAATTTGAACCATGTTTGTACAATGTTTTGATATTGTTTTACGATTGAGCTGTCTGAATATCTGATTTGAATCGTGTTTATGAAACGCGACTTCTGTATTTATGCTTAACAAATTTTAAAATTTATCACAACGGGCACTACTAGCAACAACTAAACTGTATTTGCTGCCTCATAACGAAATTTATTGGCCTTTAGCCCTACAAATTGGCGTTTCCGTCCGGCTTACTCAATTGGACTCATATCAGTGACATTATAGTGAGGGCCTTTGACCTCTCACGGCAGTTTCTGGACGAGAGAAGTGAGGAGGTCACTCACTCTCACTTCCCTTGTTCAGAAACTGACACAAAACCAATGTAAGTTATATTCAACATCATTAGAATTCTTAATAAATAAGCTGGAAGTAGAATTTTCTATTTCCGATTTACATTTTTCTACGTTATGATTTTATCTTAGTAGATTAAATACAAATTTATGGTTGTAATACAATACAAAAATATTTTTTTTATTATACATCCATATTACAGTCAAATACTTTTTTTCTTAAAAATAAATTCAACGTTCAAAGTGCCATACCAACAATCCTTCCCAAAATAAAAAAAAAATACTTAGCCAGGATCACACTATGTTGACCACGTGTAAAAATATGTGTCCTGCCATTGTGGAATGTAATCTTTGAGTGGTTCACAAATAGCCTTGGCAAATGGAATTCTATTTCCAAAGAACTCGATGAAACCATCGATTTTTCGTTTGCTTACTCCCTCGTAGAACGGTGAGCGTACCAAGAACATCAGTAGGCTACAAGTTCGTCGTGAAAGTTCTAATTTTTGTTCTTTTGTCAACAAATGCTTTTTTTCATAGTAAGAACGAATGCTGAAATCTAAAAATAAATAAATAAACCCACAAAACATTTTAACACATACCTTATTATATCTAGAGCCAAGGCTATAGAATAGCTCTTCCAACTCTTTGTGCCAAAAATTGCAGTTGACAATAAATGTAAAATTGGTTTGGAAATATATAAGACTTCCGCTTTAAATAAGATACAAGGATTTTCATCGTCTTGTAGCGTTTGCCAATTTCTGTAGTGCAACGGTGGAGCACCCTCTACTTTTCGGATCACACGCCCGGATCGTTGCAGTTTTATCAATCCATTTTGAGTATCACTCAAGCCGAGATCAGACTGCTTTTCTTGTTCAATAGATTTTCGATTCAACTGCTTAATTGGTGGCGAGCGAATTATGCTTTCGCTATATTTAAACAGTAACAGGTATCTTCCAATTGCTCTGTAAAATCAAACAAATAAATGGTAATACTCTCAATAATGATAACTCCGCATTAAGATATAAGATATAGTTGGTCACGTAGTTTCGGTAGGGCGATGTGTAACGCATCAGCGTTTTGACTCGCTTAGCATTAGGTTTGCATTCGAGTTGGCGTCGTTAAATTTTTTTAATTTAGATGAACATACTAGACTAACAGGAGCATGAAATTTGGTTTGCCTCTCGTGAAAAAGCTACAACTCCAGTCTATAAAATTAGAGCTAGCAGCATCATGTTGTTGTCTTATTCAAACCTTACTAAAGGTACATGATTTAGATTAAAAGTTTAATTTAATTATTGTTTTAGAAAATTCTGACTTTTTTTTAACTTTTCCAGCTGCAAAGAGTTAAAAAGGTACTAGCCGGTTTTCTTTGAAGGGGGGAAGTACTCATGAGTACTTTAGAAGCTATTTCCAAGAAAACAAAACAAAAATAGAACTTCTTTGAGTCTTTGAGTTTGCAGATGGTAGTATTAGGTACTAATCAGTACTTTGAACTTTGACACCTCTAAATTGACACGATTGTAAGATGAGATTAAATTTTACAATGGTCAACGTCCAGAAAACCATATAAATGGTACTGATACTACAGAATAGAAGATTTCACGGAATTATTCTATATCTCTAAGGGCCAGTTTTACAATAATTTAATCCGTGGTTCAGCAATTTTAACTCACCGACTTGGGCGAACTTACTGTATATAACATATTTGAACCTTGAACCTTAGCCTGTAAAAATTTTTAATCACGGATCGAAATTCGAAACACGTTTGTACAACCGTTCCTAACGAGCTAAAACACCACTTTTGCTAAGTGGAGTATAGCATTAATTTTTAAAATCCGTTCGTAAAACCTCTCGGAATAAGTTTTATACATCAAGTTAGACCTATGTATAACCCCGCGAACAGGTACAAATATTTAAGACAGCGACTGCGATATTGAAAAAGGTTCACCCTATCACTTGTCTTATTCAAATAACAAAATAAAAATTAACTTACTTTATAGTTTGTATAGTAATAATAACCATCCATCTGACTTTTTCGCCATACATTTTTCTCGATGAAGTTTCCAAAAGCACCTCACAGTACTCCAAAGTAGTTAGAATAACCTTTAACCGGTAGCCTGTTTTTTCCACAGCAATGTGTGCCCCATGAGCTTTTTCAATAATTTTGTCATTAAACAAAATAAGCAAGTTGGATAGAGTATAAATTAATTCAGTGCTAACTGATGACTTTGATATTCGTCCTGAAATAACAAATCACTTTATTGAACTTATACTAGTTGCAAAAGGGCAATTTCTGGAAAATACAAATTTTTTTATATTTATTTACCAGCAATGAAATAAGACACCCATTTGGCCGTAGTTTCAAAATCAGTAATTACTTGTGGATTCTGAGCAACCCACAGTTTGTATGATTGAAATAAGTGTTTTACTGTATTAATATATGTTGCCATGATTAATATCAGATTTTTTTTTCTTTTCAAGAGTCTACAATTTAGTATTTATGTTTTCATTAAATTTTTTGAAGAGAAGAATTTACACAGCCATTTTTCAAGTTTTTCTTTTGACATGACACTTAAATTTAAGGTGCAAACATATGATTAATAAAATCTATAGTGCTGCCAAAAGCATGTGATTTATATAACACTGGTTTAACTAAAAATTTGATGATTCAAGCCGTTTTCCTTTGGAGATGGCGATGTACTTCCAAGTACTTTACCAGTTTTTTCATTGGAACACATTAAACTGCTTTGCTATGCAAAATGTATTTACTCGCACATGAGAGCATGTGCAGTTGATAGTACTAGACTAGGGTTTTCATCTACTAACAAGTATATTGCCACCTCCAAAAGAAAACTTCTTCAAATACGTCTATTACACGATGATTCCTTGCGTCAGACTTTTTTCAAAATTCAATGGGCACGAAGGTGAAATCAGATGTTTTTTCTCCTTAGCACTCATAAAAATTCAAAAAGAATAAACATGATCATAGGTATGTTTTTTTCCCAGCCCAGGGAAATTGGACCAAAAGAACGACATCGGGACTTAAAGCCACTTTACACGATAAAGGGAAATTGGACCAAAAGAACGACATCGGGACTGAAGGCCACTTTACACGATAAAGGTAAGACCGCACTCGACGGAACTGAACTTCAGAGGAACTGCACTGTAACTGAACTTCAAAATATTTTTTGTATGAAATTGTATGAGCTATATCGCATTAAGCGACAACTGAACTTCACGGCACAGCACCATGAAGCAAAGTTGATAATCTGACCAACTTTGCCGTGGCCTGAAGTTCCGTTCCGTTCCGTTGCCTTAAGTGCGATATAGCAAGCGTTACGAAACATTGTGTTTTGGCTGTGTGCTTTGTTTTTTTTCCCGCCACGTAAGAAGTAGAACCTACAGTTTAGAAATATTTCATGCGGAAAATAAAAAAGGAGAAATTATATCGGTCAGGCGATCAAATAATTATTTGGTTGCTTGGTCGATTTTATTATTTATGAGTGAAGCCAATAGGTGTGTTTCCCCCCCCCCCCCCCCGAGAATTTTGGGGGCTTAGCCTTAGCCCAAATGAAAACTGTGTTACCGGCACGTATTCATACTTGTTATCGATAGATTGTATGGAACTCCATTTTTTTCTATCAGCGTCGTTGAGTCCCGATGTCATTCTTTTGGTCCGATTCCCCTGGGCTTACAAAAAAACACACCTAATATGTACTGTAGCATAGTGTGGTATATCAAAAAAATGCCGTACAGTGCCGCGCTGTGTGGCGCAGTTCCGCTGAAGTGCAGTTCCGTCGAGTCCGGTCTGACCTTAAGGCTTAAGTCCTACATACATACATACATACACACATTAATGCCATTCATTTTTCTGGAATCTTTGCTTACGTTCTGTAACTCTCGCATCGACAAAGCCAGTCGAGAAACGATGAAAGTTGAAACAAATTTGTATGAGTTTGTTCCATTTTTCAACGTTTCTCGACCAATATTATCGATTCGAGAGTTACAGAACGTAGGCACTTAATACCATTTCAACTCAAGTCAATGGGGCACTCAACACAAGTGACGAAAAACCTGGGTCGTATATTCGACCCTATTTAACTCGAGCTCTCGATACTGCTTGTAAACGTAGTATATCTGTCTGACTAGAATAAAATGCTGCAACTGGAGCTGCAGCTGCAACTGGAATTGCTGTCAAAAAATGCTGTACTTGATTTGTTTTACAGCTTTTTGACATTTTTGGCATTCGAAGTCAGCTGTGCGAAATTAATTCAACACAAAAATAAAAATTAAAACAAAAATAAAAGTGGATGATGATGAAATGGAAGCTAAAATTACTTTACTTCTTTATCAGAAATTAAAAAGAGTTTGAAACTCTCTTCAACCCACATGTAAACAGTTGGTTGTGCTCACAATTTTGAAACGTCAAAAAAGCTGCATACGAAAGTAAGAAGTTGGCCAACTTGTCCAGCTGCGTCTGCAGCTCCGTCTGCAGCTGCGTCGTGTTCTGTTCGTATCATTGGATTTGGGTGTATTCAACATTTTGACAGCTATTCCAGTTGCAGCTCCAATTGCAGCTCCGTCTCCATTCTGTTCAGGCAGTATAAGGGATATGGAATTTGGGCAGTTAAAAGGTCGGTAATGTAAATTTCATTATTGCTGCTCATCACTATAAGCCTTTGACAGCAATTAAAAATCAACAAAAAATATTTTATTTGCTGCCGTAGAAATATCGCTGTTTTCTTAAATTTTTTTAATTACAAATAAACAAAAAATTGATTTTAAAACATTAAACCATAGAAAACAAACAAATGAAGAAAATTCAAACTCATCATGCATATAAAACAGGTAAATTGAGCTTTCAGTTTGTGGCATCAAAAGTGCACATTTTTATCTACCCAAACGAGCGCCATTCTTGAAGACGCTACTGAAGAACTACAAATTATTCCTAGCATCTGTGAAAATAAGAACAATCATTTCACTCACTGAATTCAATTTCATATTTTACTTCCTAGATAATTATTCAAGGATTTAAATCCTATAAAGATCAAACTGTTGTCGAACCGTTCGATAAAAGGCACAATGTAGTCGTTGGACGAAATGGATCGGGGAAAAGTAACTTTTTCTATGGCAAGTATTTTGAGTTGTTTGTTGATACTGGATATTATGTTTCTGTGCATTTAATAACTTGTTTTTTTCTGGTTTCCCTTACAGCAATCCAATTCGTTTTGAGTGATGAATTCACCCATTTACGCCCGGAACAACGCCAAGCTCTATTGCACGAAGGTACTGGAGCTAGGGTGATTTCTGCTTATGTGGAGATAATTTTTGATAATTCTGATAATCGTGTCCCTGTAAGTATATTCTCACTCGTTTGTAGATTTGCTATTAATAAGCTTAATATTCAGCCCTATCATGAGTTCCATCGTATTCGGAAAATTGTTACGAATCCCGATACAAATTATCACAGGATCCATCGAAGTGAAAAATATCACAAATTGCTCTGACGAACGGATTTGGTGATAGTTTTTTTCAAGATTCGAAAAAGTTTCCGATTATGATGGAATTCAAAATAGGGCTGATTATAAACATTCGCAGTGGACGAAAATGGTTTACTTTAAGCTTTTCTTAAAATACTATCGCTCGACTCAATAAGTATACCCCACACAATTAATAAAGAACCAATGAGTCTTAAATATATTGTTGGTTGAATTTTCAGAATTTTCATGTACAAAATTGTTTGTTGTTGTATAACATTTCTTAATGTACACTTTAAGAAAATCAAATAAACACAAATAGTATTTTCTTGTCATAAAACGAATAAGATAAAAATATAGTCCATGCGATAGAATGGGCGATTTTTTCGTTGGGTGTGAGTGAGATAATGAAAAACCAAAACAGAAGTATGAAAGTCTGTAGGTGCGTACGTTTTGACATCGAAAACAAAAGTGAAGCCGGTTTTTTATGTGACCTTGGCGGGGACGTAGAAGAATAACGGTTATTCAATTTTCGTGTTCTAACCCTTAAATTTATTTTTTAAACATGAAAAAAGATGCTATGTCATTATTAAGTCCACAAACGTTTGTTTAACCTATACCATCCTTTAAACAAGATATGAGCGCATACTGAGCCTTCTACTCATACTTTTGCTATGCACTCACTCCTAAAATTTGGAGTCGACCAATAAACTAAAAGATTGCAACTTTCAGTTTGATTGTTGATTTCTTTAACCTTTATACTTTTATTTTTTTAGATTGACAAAGATGAAATCTACCTACGTCGTGTCATTGGAGCTAAAAAGGATCAATATTTTCTCAATAAAAAAGTTGTCCCACGAACAGAAGTTGTCAACCTACTCGAATCAGCTGGTTTTTCTAATTCTAATCCATACTATATTGTTAAGCAAGGCAAGATCAATCAGATGGCCACAGCAGCTGATTCATATCGTTTGAAATTACTCCGCGAAGTAGCTGGTACAAGAGTCTACGATGAACGAAAAGAAGAATCTCTCAATATTCTTGGCGATGCTGTGGGAAAAGTGGAAAAGATTACCGAATATCTAAAGACAATTGAAGATCGCTTACAAACTCTTGAGGAAGAAAAAGAAGAACTTAAAGAATATCAAAAATGGGACAAAGCTCGTCGTACATTGGAGTACATCATACACGAAACTGAGCTCAAAGAAACTCGACGAGCTCTGGAAGAGTTGCAAGAACAGCGTAAGACATCCGGGGACAAACAAAAGCAGTACAATCAAGAAATTCAAAAGGCACAAGAAAAAATCAAAAGCATTCAGAAATCCCTAAAAGATGCAAAAAAAGATGTCTCCACGACAAAAGATGATCGCTCGGTACTGCTGACGGAGCAACAACAGCTTTTGAGGGAAAAAACAAAACTCGATTTGACTATTGTTGATTTAAACGACGAAGTCCAAGGTGACAATAAATCTAAAGAGAGGGCGGACCAAGAACTCAAAAGGCTAAAAATAACAATTGCAGAGAAAGAAAAGGAACTAGAGGATGTTAAGCCCAAGTATGAGTCGATGAAGCGCAAAGAGGAAGAATGTGCCAGGGAGTTGGCTCTGAAGGAGCAAAAACGAAAAGAGTTGTATGCAAAGCAAGGCCGTGGTTCTCAGTTCACATCGCGGAGTGAACGAGATAAATGGATTCAGACTGAATTGAAGTCGCTGAATAAACAGATTAAAGACAAAATCAATCACAATACCAAGCTCTTAGACGATTTGAAGCGCGATGCTAATGCAGAAAAAGAATTGGGGAAGAAAATTGAAGAACAGACCACTGAAGTCGAGCAACTGCGCCTGCAGATTGATGAGCACAACAAGCAGTACTATGAGCTAAAAAAGACTAAGGACACGTATCAAGCAACCCGTAATGAGCTCTGGCGCAAGGAGACTCAGATGACACAACAGCTTCAAACCCATAAAGAAGAACTTTCCAAGTCGGATCAAGCGTTGCGTAGCATGGCTGGAAAGCCGATTTTAAATGGCAGGGACTCAGTGCGTAAAGTATTGGATAGTTTTTTGGAACGTGGAGGTCAGTTTCCTGACACTGCCAGAGCTTACTATGGCCCCGTAATTGAGAATTTCAGTTGCGATAAGACGATCTACACAGCAGTAGAAGTCACTGCCGGAAACCGTCTCTTTCATCACATTGTCGAGTCCGATCGGGTTGGTACTCAGATTCTTAAAGAGATGAATAAACTGAAGCTTCCTGGCGAAGTAACATTCATGCCTCTGAACCGACTTCAAGTTAAAGTTCATGATTACCCAGACGATCCGGATTCTATTCCGATGATTTCGAAACTAAAATACGACGAACAGTACGACAAAGCGTTGCGTTACATTTTTGGCAAGACACTCATCTGTCGTAATTTAGAAAGGGCCACCGAGCTGGCAAAGAGCACTGGACTCGATTGTGTAACACTAGACGGAGATCAGGTTTCCTCAAAGGGTTCTCTAACCGGTGGTTATTTTAATACCTCCCGGTCGCGTTTGGAGATGCAAAAAAAACGAACCGAATACTCTGAAACAATCAGGACCTTTGAAGAAGAACTAGCTTCGTTGCGTAATGAATTAAAGCAAACTGAGGCCAGCATCAACAAAGTTGTAACCGAAATGCAAAGGACCGAAACAAAACAAGGCAAGGCAAAAGATGTCTTCGAAAAAGTCCAAGGTGATATTCGTCTAATGAAAGAGGAACTATTACGCATTGAAAAGTATCGAGCCCCGAAAGAAAGATCTGCCGCGCAGTGTAGAGCTAGTCTGGAGGCTATGAACAACACCAAAGCTGGTCTTGAATCTGAGATACAACAAGAACTTATGTCGACACTATCGGCACAAGATCAGCGTGAAGTTGATCAATTAAATGATGATATTCGTCGTTTGAATCAAGAAAACAAAGAGGCATTTACCCAGCGTATGCAATTGGAAGTAATCAAAAATAAGTTGGACAATTTGTTGACGAATAATTTGTTTAGAAGACGAGATGAGTTAATACAAGCCCTGCAGGAAATATCGGTGGAGGATCGGAAAAGGAAGTTGAACAATTGCAAAAATGAATTGGTTTCCACGGAAAAGAGGATCAAGAAAGTTAATCAAGATTTGGAGGAAATGGAAAAAAAGTGAGTTCTAAAAATAGTCAATTTTTTTTAGCCAGTTTATTATAAATTCCTGGAGCAAAAAATATAAAGGCAACAATATCCGCTTTGGAAGAGTAAGAATATTCGGAGATTTTCCGAAAGAGATAAAAAGTCTTTCTATGAATGAAAGTGTTAGATTTCCAACTTGTTTCTTTCAGCTTAGGCAGGGGTGTCAATCAAATTAAAATCGGGACTAATCTGTAACTATATTTGATGGCGACCTTCTGTCGGCTGGCTGTCCCCGAACAAATTTTATCCTTAATTTTCTGTGCCTTTTTTCTTTGGCCAGATCCTTCTTACGAATCTAAAACTGTGAAGTTTTTTCCTTTTTTTTTTTTAATTCCTTAATGAAATTCAAACTGTTTTGTTTTTTAAAAGGCTCATTTCAAAAATATCACAATTTATAAATCTACTATTTATTTTTTTTATTTTTAAGAGTTCAAGAAGCTGTTAAATCCCAGAAAACACTTCAAAAAGACTTGGAAATATGGACTCAAAAAGAAAAAGAAGCACAAGACAAAATCGGCGAAGATTCCAAAAAGATGGAGAAATGGGCAGCCAAAGAGAATCTGCTACATCAAAAAATTGACGAATGTACAGAAAAGATTGCCAGTTTAGGTGCACTACCACAAGTTGATCCAGCCTATCAGCGTATGTCCTTGAAGAATCTATTCAAAGAACTTGAAAAAGCGAATCAGCATTTGAAAAAATACAACCATGTTAATAAGAAAGCCTTGGATCAGTTCTTAAGTTTTTCCGAACAAAAAGAGAAACTGTATAAGCGGAAAGAAGAACTTGATATTGGAGATCAAAAAATTCGAGAGCTGATGCAATCGTTAGAAATGGAAAAGGTCGAAGCTATTCAATTTACATTCAAACAAGTGGCACAAAATTTTACGAAAGTTTTCAAAAAACTTGTCCCGCAGGGTGCGGGTTATTTACTTTTGAAAACAAAAGACAACGATGGCGAAGATGCTGAACAGGAAGTTGCTAATTCAGATGCATTTACTGGAATTGGTATTCGGGTGTCTTTTACTGGAATTGATGCTGAAATGAGAGAAATGAATCAATTGTCCGGTGGTCAAAAGTCTTTGGTTGCTTTGGCACTTATATTTGCCATTCAAAAGTGTGATCCTGCTCCATTTTATTTGTTTGACGAAATTGATCAGGTATGGTTCAATAATTTTGGTTGATAGAGGTGATGAATTTGGTGATTTTTTAGGCTCTCGATGCACAGCATAGAAAAGCAGTTGCAGACATGATCCATGAATTGAGCGACAAAGCGCAGTTTATTACTACAACTTTTAGACCCGAATTATTAGAAAACGCACATAAATTCTATGGTGTTCGCTTTAGAAATAAGGTCAGCCACATCGATTGCGTTACACGTGAACAGGCGAAGGACTTTGTCGAAGATGACAACACACATGCATAATTCTTTATTTATTATATATCTACATATTTTTTAATCATATTACTCAATTATCCTAGTTGACAGTTTAGGAGCGATATAAGATTGATAATGTTCAAAATAATCTTCCTTCTTATTTGGTCCGTTATATGGCAAAATATCAAGGGTAAATTATTTAAAGCTTAAATAAATTGCAGGACTAAAATTAGCAGCGTTTTTTTACATTACAAATAATAAGGGTATTCATGCAAAAGAACGTAGTAAAGTTGTAAACTGCGTAAATCTGTCAAATCTTCTCTGTCTACAAACTGTGACAGAACTACGAATTTTAAAACTTTACAAAGTTTACGATTGCTTAACACTGTTGTATGTGAGCCATGGACATGGTATTATTAAGCAGTGTCAGAAACCGAGTGATGATAATCCCTTGGTGGATGTTTTGTATACCCGTGATTTTTTTTACTTTGCATTCTGCGTGTATGTTACTTTTCATTAATTAATGTTAGAGGTCTATGTGAATTGGGAAATAAAATGTGTTAACGACACGACATGAAATATGTTCCACTACCTACAGAAATGTAGAGGTTGTAATAAAAAATGTTCAATAGGGAAACCCCCGTACCCCATTATAAAAATGTCAACATAAGGCTTTCATTTGTTTATTTGCCTTGAAATAAATTCAAATCTAGGGTAAATTGGTAATCTCGCTAATATTTTCTTCTATGAAATAAACCCACTTTTAAAAGCTCTGTTGACCTTATTTCCGAAAATTAAAAGTAATGTGTGTAACTCACACAATATTATTTGGTTTATGGGAGTAGCTGTGAATCGTATTGAAAACAATATCTCTCAAATTGGACCAGTTTTGATTTTCATTATTTCTGAAAGCAAAATAAAGGACCACTTCAGGTTTTTTATTTAAATATAAAATACTACCAAGGTTTTCCTATTTTTACTTCCAGGCGTGGTTTGATTAATAGTGCTTTCTGTCCTGGAATAGACCTGCGTTTGTTAAAAATATCAAACACATGGAAGACAAAAAGTTGCCTTAAATATTTTTAATTTTATTTCGCATACAAACTATAAACTAGTTATAAATAGACAAATTATTCCTTGGATAAGTTTAACCAGATTGTATAAATCATTTCCCATACAAAATTTAACAGTTCATTAACCAAAAGATAAACTTAACCAATTTGTAAACTTATCCAAGGTTTTACGAAGTTGCATCAATAGCCTTATTGGTTTTTTGCTTCAAATTTTTAGAAATTGTATAGCTTGCTTTTGTTTTCCGAGTTTTATCGAATTTCGACAAAAGGGGGGTAGACTAGTTTAAATATTTCCGCAGCGATAATCTTCTTAGAAGGCAGCAGATATAAAAACTGAATTAACTTTTAAACATGCGGTCAAAGGTTATAGTGTTTTTTGTGGACTTTTTTAAGAACTAGGCTAGAGAGATGATAGTTTATAACAATTCTTTGTTTGTCACTAAGGTGGTACTCTTCGCGTGACTTGAATAAAAAAACGGTGCCGTAAGTATTTTCCCCCGAGGGTGATCCTGCGGCCTCGTTAGGTAGTACTATGATAAACAAAACTGTTTTAAATTGGGATGCCTCGAGTTATTTCTTTTGTTTAAACGTAGAAATGGGTAACAAAATACGCGTATGTTATTTTACCGTAATCATGCCAATTTTTAACAGTTATAAATAACAGATTTTCTTCATTAAAAGTAGGACTAGACCAGAAACCCGTTTAAAACAGGACGGTTTGTTAGTTTAAAAAAAAAGTTCCCAATGGTGAAGGGCCCTGCTCCTGCGAACCGCTTAAAGATTACCTCCTAAAAACAGAACTGTTATAATTAGGCATGTCTTATCTATATACGGTCCTTTCTCCAAACTGCCTCATAAGAATGACATACTCTATTAGTTTGGTTTATGGCACTTAGTATTGGATGACTAGCAAAGGGAGAGCTTATCGTGGGCTCTTTCGAAAGAAAAATTCTACATTCTTTTTTCGCAAAATGATCCAACCACATAGTTTTTACTTTACCTACTATTGCTATCATAAATGTGCAGAAGAAAATAAGAACAGCTATGAACAGCTATCGTCAAAACGGTATTATTCGGTCAATTTCGTTTTACGAAATAAGGTTATTGAATCTTATATAACAAATAAAAGTGAAAACAGTAAATCAGGCACGCTGCAACACTGCCGTTAACAATGGTTCGAAAAAAGGACTATTTATTAACATTTTTGATAATTTTCACTATCGGGAGCAAACGCCCACGCTTCTTATCAAGTAGAAAAACTGTAGATCCCACATCATTTGCCGGAATACATGGTAGGTATATAAATTTAAGAGTGTTGCCGCATTTTTGCATTTATGAACTCGACCTATTCTTCGAGCATTGCAGAAATAGTAAATCCTGATTAAGCAAGAAGTCTTCATGTAGTACGCCAAGCTCTTTTGGTATAAGGGCCACACAAGTAAAAGATCGGGTGGTCTAGTCTGCTTGACAAAGTTTCTGTGGCCAAACTGAAAGAATCCTTAACCAGTTGAAATGCTAACGCAAGATACAATCACAATTCATGTAAATTTCAGTTCAAGCCTTTTATTATAAACAAAAATATATATTTAGATCCTCAGTGTGACAACACATGTCGTCCCTTTAAAATCCTTCTCATTAATATTCTCCTTCCTTCCGGAGTGGACATTCTAGTTTCCCATCCATGGACTTTTATTCTTTTGACTTCCCTTGGTTTGGGAAAGTGGCACCTAACCTTGGTTTTTAAAATTCCTCGGTCGAAGGCATGAGCCTCTCTGCTGAACAGTAACTGTACCGAAACGGTAGCACACCTACGATATATTTTGTATTAACTTTTATTTCAATTACAGTTTATATTTATTATTATTTTACCTTCGCACAATATTTGGAATAAAGTTCATTTTCAGGCCAAATTTGAAATTTATTAAACGTCAAAATAGAACTGTCAAGCAATTTCCAGCTGAACTAGAGGTTTTGGAGAGAATTGTAGTAGATTTGAAAGTAATGCCACTTTCCTGTATAATGTATTCTTTATGCGTGAAACAGATTTGACCAGCATCAGTATTACACGATGATTCTTTCATTTTATAATTTATATTTAGTTTGGCATCTGAGCACATATATTCCTTATTACTATCAATGTTTTAGGTTGGTTTTAATTAATTATTTGATTTATTATACCTCTGTTTATTTATTTAACAATATCTGTTTGTTGTAGCCATACCAATCTATTATTTTGTATTTTTCTTGAAGAAAGTTTTTTTTCTAATTAATGCAATGTTCCTCATTCGAGGTATGAGACAATTCAAGACAAAAGTGATTCCAATTTAATGTATTGAACTATATATGTGAGATTGGTTCGAGTTCCATTCCTGGACCTACCAACAAGTTTTTTTTTTTAAATTTAATTTAATATGTAAACTTCTTTAAAACTCTCATACATAACTCTAAAGGTACAATAAGAGTGAAAAAAGGTCACCTTTAACACTCTATGGAGTTTTATGCAATGATTTTATGCGTAGGTTGAATGAAAAAACGAAAAGCATCTTTGGATGAATATAAAAGCGAAATTGTTGGTTGAGTGTGGAATTGGGCCTCCGACGACAGTTTTTTCTATCTCCCCATCATCACTTATATCTCACTAGCCACAAGAAGTGGTGAATCTCATTTTGTGACTCTTTCGTGTTTTCCGCCTAAAGTCGCAACTTGTGAGAGTTAAAAAACCATCGAAATTTTGATCTCTTTTAGAGTACGTCACAGCTCACAATTACTTGGATTTTTACAAACCATTGAATTATGTATATTCTTCCAAAGCGGATATTATGAGGGAAAGAGAACAAAATGTATGTTCATTTATTTCTCAAGTGTACCTCCCAAAACTATGAATCTACGAATTTAGCCCAAAGTTATGTCAAAGCTCACATAAAAAAATAAAATTAGTAGTAATTCGTACTTTTGGGAAGTACACGCATAGGCATATTAAGGGTATTCATGCAACGTCATATTTAATTTTATTTAAGTTTATCTTTTGGTTAACGAACTGTCAAATTTTGTAAAGGGAAATGATTATAATTTTACAAAATTTGTAAACTTATGATATTGCATAGGAATACCCTTATTATTTATATGTTGCTGTTCGAATTCCGTGTTTGGATTTATAAAACGCTGGTAAAAGGAATTTAATGCCACTGCAAGCATTTTTAAGTTTTTTTTATATAAAGGTATATATAAGTTACCTTAAAAAAGTTGTACACATTTTTGTGTTAGGATCATTTTTTGTAAGAACAACCGGTAAAATAGTACTGACAACCTTTTGAAAATAACGGTATGTTAATGAAACTTGGAAAAATGTTTCATTTGTCATTGAAACTAAGAGTGAAATGAGCCCAAGAAAATCTATGTCTTCCAAAACTGTTTTTTTTTTTTGAGAGAGAGGGAAAATTATAGATTTTGACTCGAAAATTTAGTTGCGCGTAATGGCGGCACAATATGAAGTATGGTACATGATTAAAAAGTTTTTTTTTTTTACTTCAAATTGAAAAATTAACGCAAATAAATAAAAAAATAAAGAAACCTTTTATAATGTCATAGCCCTTTTAAGCAACAATTTCAATTTTTCCATTAAAACAGGTAAAATATTATTCCTAACAAAAACAACCCAATTTCTCACCAGATATTTGTATTAAATGTTTCAATTATTGCTTTTTATATAACGTTTACATCTTTTATTGACATCCCGTTATTTTCAAAAGGTTTTCGGTACTATTTTACCGATTGTTCTAACAAAAACTTATCCTTACACAAAAATGCGTATAACTTTTTTAAGGATAGTTGCATCGTTTCAATTTCTTAATTCTTATTGGATTTATTATTTGAAAATACCCTAAAATCATGTATCATATGCTAATATTGAACCAAAATAAAAATTTCAGGCTGATAACCTTGAACCTCTGACCTGCCACCTTTCCCACTCTCTTTGAAAGTGAATATGCAGAAAACCATTGCGAGGATTTAAAAGAAATTTTGAAATATCATAAAAAATACATTTTTGCCTTGATACTTATGTTAATATTTTAGAAATTAAGTTTCTTGTCCTTTGAATCTATCTTTCTCAGACCACTCCATTTATTTAATTTTTTTCGAAATTTCATTAATTTTGAAGGCCAATGTAAAACTAGCAGATGTTGATTGATTGAAAAAATATTTAAGCATAATTTTCTGTGGTTTAAGTGAACATGAATTTGACTGAGCTATAATATTACATTACATTCAGGAAGAAGCTAGTCCAAAAATGTAATGTAATTATCGTAAAAACGTCGATATTCCCATTTTCGTCTAACCTTAAAGGTTCATGTACGATCGGAAAACGTGAATCGATTTGAT
This sequence comes from Dasysyrphus albostriatus, assembly GCA_946251815.1. Taxonomy (NCBI): domain Eukaryota; kingdom Metazoa; phylum Arthropoda; class Insecta; order Diptera; family Syrphidae; genus Dasysyrphus; species Dasysyrphus albostriatus. The sequence goes on along the minus strand of OX276336.1, from coordinate 64,835,483 downwards.
TTATTTTTTTACCCCAATGCACAACTTTTCCGCACTAATGCGACCTGAAAAAACAAAATTTTGATTTTTCGGCCTAACCTAATTAATATCCTTATTATGTCTTAATAATTTTGTTTACTGTTGTAATTTTGTTAGTTTTTTGTATTTATGTATGTTCTTGTGTTAGCTCGCTTAATTGTACTTACCACTAACACATACACTGACGATGAGCTTCTGATTATAGAATGCAGCTTGCTTTAAGCTCACTACAACAAAGAATCGGAAATGTTAAAAAAATACGATACTCTTGTAGGGTTGCGAGGTTCAATGGATCTTGCGAATTGCGATCGAGCAAGCGATTTTCTTAAATACTCATATCTGTTTAATTTGTTTTCTGATACTCAGTTAACTAACAAATCTACTTACATACCATACATATCTCAGTTTTTTTTCAATATTTTAGTTGAAGTTAATAGAAAATAATTTTTTTTATTTAATAAATCAAAACAAAAATTTATCAAGATCTGCCAATTATCAACATGTTTTGTTTAATAAGAAGTAAACAACCAAAAATATGGAAAACTCTTTTAAAAGTCAGTAAAAATTCAAAACCACCAGGAAAAAAAAACTTTTTAATAAATCGATTTCTTCCAGAGTTTGAATTCAACTAAAAATGCAAATAGTTTTTCATCAAATGCAACATTGGAAGTACAAGTATGTGTAAGAATTTCTGTATTTCTATAGTTTTTAGTTTTAAGTTTTTCAACTTCAAGTGTCTATTCTTTTGGGCAAAAAACTTAGTGGATTCTATGTAATAAAAGTAAAATGACCGAATGTTTATTAACAGTTGCTGTCTTCATCATATCTGAAGAAACAAATAGAGAGATCTTTCGTCAAGCGATACAAACAATTCGATCGTTTTAGTTTTAAGTTTTAAGGGCCAGGTGGTAGATTTTTAACGTAGTTAACAGTACGTTCGGTTTTTGGATATATAATTCTAAATGAACATATGTATGTTGTACAAACCTACATAGTTTTCTTTTATCTATTAGTAGTTTTAAATGTAGAATGTATGCCATCAATGTAATTGATCACTGACTGTTCTAAAAAACGTAAACTATAGTTTCTAAAATTGGTCAGCCCTAGGAAGCTTGCAATCAAGGCACCTCATTTGTTGGATATTCGCAAAAAATATGCTATGGCCATCGGTCCAAAGGTCACCTATTTTAAGCTATTTGCGAGCGAGATTTTTTAATAAATTCTTAAAGTCTTTCTTTCCAAGGAGCAGGCAATATTTTAAGAACTTAATTAGTCACTTTTAAAAAAATATTTAAACTATTTGGTCAGTAATTGGGCATAAAAGGTCAGCTAGTCGCAGTCATTGGTCAGCCATAATTTTTTTTGTGAATTTCTTGTTTTTTTTTTCAAGATCACTGTGAATCATGAGTTCTGTTAATCCGATCGTCATGTTTAAGAAAAATTACAAAGCGTGGAATTGATTCTGAAACTAACTCAAAAGTAAGAAAATCGTTGTCAAACTTATCAGACTTTTGTATAAACCCTCATTCTCATAATTTCGTTGTTCATACATCCACTTCAAAAATTTGTTCTCGACTCTTGTATTATCACATTTTACCATATTTCTGTACTCTAATTTTTCCAAACACATTTAAATAATAAAAAAAAACTAATTTTTGTCCACATATTATTTTACATAATTTGAATTGTAATAGATAATAAGCGTACAAATACATGTAAACGTGCATACCTATACACATTATAAGTACGAAATATGTGTTATCAAGTTTTAGTTACATTATAAATAACTGTTAAGCTAGTTATCACATTTTTTCAGAAATGCTCAGTTCCTTACTTCTATTTATATCATAAGGAAACATAAAAATTGTGTTGATAGTGTAATTAAAAAAAAAACTGTTTTGATAATGAAAGGTAGTGCGAAGAAAGGCTGAGTTCGTAATTGAAAGCTTTTGTTTTTCATTCCCGGCCTAAAATATGCTCCAAATACATATTTTTAGACACTATAACAACTCTGTATATTTGCAGTCATCATACTTTGGGTAAAATGAGTTCATAATTGCGAATTTTATAATTTTAAATTGCTACCTTTTAAAGCTTATTAGTCTGTCTTTCGGAAGAAGCCGTTTTTTGATCAAAAATTGGTATAAATAAGAAAATTAAGGCCCTCATTATGAATAATGAATGGAACGCTCGCTTAAAAGCGAATGATTTTGCGAGTTCCCAATAAGCCATTGTTTGACGTTTTGATTTTTGAAGCGAGTGTGGAGCTTGTTATTGCAAATATCGTGATAAGGGGAATCATTCGCTTTTAAGCGAACGTTCGATTCGCTATTCATAGTAAGGGCATACAAAACTGTAGAAGAAGGATAACAGTTTGGATTCATAATCACTTCTGGGAATTAAAAAGAATTAATTTCATATATAAGATTTAAAACAAACTTGAGATTATAAATCAATTCACTTAAATATTAGTATTTTTTTTTTTGCTCTTCTGCCACTTTCTTGCAAATTCGGCGAAAGTTTTTAAAATTGAAGAACAGAATTTAGCTTTTTACGATGGCGTTAAAAGCCACTAAGACACACCTTTGAACCAGGCTTACAAGTACAAGTACCAGTAAAGTACCCAGTACCTTGCACTTAAAGGTTTTTCAACAGGGACACTACAAAAGTAGAGCGACAGGGACAGCAAACGACGCCATATTTCTTGCCGTTCTTTTGACATTTATCTTCAGTAAGGTTTGCCATTTCATGATGGAAAGATATACGAGCCAACAACGAGTCGAAATTATTAAAATTTATTACCGAAATTCGGAGTCAGTGGCCTCAACGTTAAGAGCGCTACGTTCAATTTATGGTCGTCATAATCGTCCTAGCAGATCAACAATTGAGCGTCTAGTGGAAAAATTTGAATTCACAGGCACAGTACAAAATGTTTCCGTGCAAGTGAGACAAAGAAGTGCCCGTAGTGTCGAGATTATTGCTGCCGCTAAGGCTTCAGTTGCAGAAAAATTTGTCTCTCACATGTCATTCTCAAGCGTTGGGCATCTCTGTGACGTCGTTGTGGCGAATTTTGCGAAAAAATCTGGGCCTACATCCTTACAAGATTAAATTGATGCAAGAACTGAAGCCACTTGAAGCCAGAAGCGTCGTATGTTCGTGAATTGGGCTGAGCAACAACTTGAAAATGATTCGGATTTTCATCGAAAAATCATCTTTAGCGATGAGGCTCATTTCTGGCTGGATGGCTTTGTAAATGAACAAAATATGCGGTATTGGCCAGGCAGCAATCCACACATACTCACTGAGTCATCATTGCATCCCGAAAAAATTACGGTTTGGTGTGGTTTATGGGCCGGCGGCGTCATTGGGCCGTACTTCTTCCGTGATAACCAACACCGGCACGTTACTGCGAATGGGGATCGCTACCGTTCAATAATAACCGAATATTTTTGGTCCCAATTGGATGATATGGACTTGGAGGACACGTGGTTCTAACAGGACGGCGCCACAAGCCACACAGCGAATGTCATAATCAATTTATTGGAAACCAAGTATGGAGAACGAAATGGTCCAGTCGCTTGGCCGCCTCGGTCGTGCGATTTGACACCGTTAGACTATTTCCTGTGGGGCTACTTCAAGTCTATGGTCTATGCCAACAAGCCAGCGACGATTGATGAACTTCGTACGAATATCAAACGTGAAATTGCAGCAGTATCGGCCGATTTATGCTTGAAAACCGTAGAAAATTGGGTTCAGCGTCTGGACTTCTGCAAGCGTTCCCGTGGTGGCCATGCAAAAGTAATCGAGTTCCATATATAATGGCATCGAACGTACTTTCACAGGAATAAAGAATTTCATTGATATCCAAAACCATTTTTGCTTTATTTAAAAAAACATTTGTAGCGGCGCTCTTATTGAAAATCCCGATACTTGAAAAAAAAAACAATGACCATGTACTTGGAACTTGAAAAACACCAAGTACAAGTTCTCTTGTCGAGTACTTTGATCCAAGTACTGCCCAATACATTTTCAAGTACTTTTTGAGTACATGCCCATTTCAAGTTTTTAAGTACTTTTCAAGTACAATTTGTTTAGTAGTCTGGTTGAGCTATCGAATAATGACTATTTCAACTCAAAAGCACAGATCATGGTGACTTAGCGTCATCTCGCTAAAGTCTCGCAGTGGTCATAATGATTTGATAGCTCAAACAAACTGCTAACAGAATTGATAGCTCAAACAAACTACCTACAGAATTGTACTTGAAATAGACGTGTACTTGAAAAATATACCGAGCAGTATGAAAATACCAAGAACAAGTACTTGGAACAAAGTACTTGACAAAGTACTTGTACTTGGTGTTTTCAAGTTTGGTTTTTTTTCAAGTAAAAGAACAAGGTACTATGGGTACTTACAAAGTACCTAAGTAAAAATGTACTAAAGTACTTTACAACTCTGCTTTGAACCTACTATGAACAATGTACACTGTCTTCAAATCGTATATTGAAATAGTATTTTTGGCGATGCTGCTTCTAGATATCGATGCCGATGCCCAGATGTATTTATACATAAGTTGACGCGCTATCAACCTTTTTCAGGGTCTTTGTTCTTTAAGTGGCAAAGGTTCCTTTGTGAGATTCTAAAGGGCAGTTTTTCAGTTCAAGGTTACTTAGCTAACTTTGAAAATAAAATAACTCCGAGTTACCTCAGAAACAGTTTTTCAGTTAGGGGTTAACTTTGTCTTTCAGCTGTCGAAAATTGGGCCATCGATGTGCAACACTATGGATATTATCCTTCTCCGCCATTTACGCATGAGAATATCATATCTTTAAGATCGAAAAACCTTTAGGTAAAAAAAGTGGGCGTGTCAGGAAGTGGATTCTACAAAATTAAATTTTTAAAGTTTTTCTAAGTGTTTTTTGTTATCAGAGCACCACTTTCTCAAACTATGGCGTATACGTAATTAAAATTGAAGTCATACAAAACAAAATTTGACTCAGAGATTATAAAAGCATTGTAACACTTGTAAACAACATTCCCTAAACTTATGATCCAATCAAAATGTCAAATTTCTAATTTTCGAATTTAAAAATAATTACGAAATTATGAAAAATTGCCCCAATTTGTTTTGTTGTTGCTTTTCATCTTATTGAAAGTTAAATTCATTCTTACGCATTGCCTCTTCCATTTTCTGGCCTTGCCCAGTAAACATTTCTACGTGAAATTTCAGTCAACATTCAGTTCAAATGAAGAATATATGTATATTCAAAAAACATTCACTTTAGTGAATCAAATAAGAATATACTAAAAAAGTCTTTCACTTTCACCTCATACAGGGGTAAGGGGACTTATTGTGTGGAATTGTTTCAAGATTCAATTTTCTTCACATAATATGGATTCAAGTGAGTGTACATAAGTAGTCCTCGAAAGAGAAATATCTTTATTGCGGCCATTTTTATTCACATAAAGTAAATATTCTTTTCATTTTGTTTTAAGAAACCATAACGACACCTATAGTCGCGAAAAAAATGAAACAGAAGTTATGCAAAGAGAAAATACGTTGGTTTCATTTCAGTTTTGCATATGATTTGGGAATAGGGACTTGTTTTTTGTTGGCAGTGAAATTATTGAAAATAAGTTCGATTAATTAAAATTAATATAAGTTAACGACTAAATTCAAATAAGAGCGAGGTTAGAGTGGTCATAGATTTTCTAATCGAACATAGATATATTTTCTTATTCTTTCAGTTTTTTTCGTTCAACCATGAAACCAGGTTTCTACTTGTACGTGTAATGCAAATCATTCGTGAGTTTTATTAACTAAGATGAGGTAAATCAAACTGTTTGTGCAGACTTTATCTTTTCAAGGTAGCATTTGTATAACCACACTGGACTTATATTAAAACTCAGTTCTATGGTATACATTCGGATTATTATTGAATCCTTCTAATGAGTCAAATATGATTCAATTTAAATTCATTCAACTGAATGTGAAAAACTCAGTTTATCTTCATTCTTATGAATATTTTTTGTCCCATTTGTCCCATGAATTTTTCAGTAAACTGAATATATAAGCGTCCTATTTTCATTCACATAAGTGAAGAATTACTCGTACTTTATCATTAATGAACTATAAAATTCAATTTGAATTCGAAGGAATGGTACCCAGTAAATTTGATCCAAACCGGTTAATGAACCTGTTCACAAATGAAGATTTTCTCCAGTTTTATGAATCTTTTATAAATCATTTCAGAACGGAAATGTTTGCTGGGTGGTTTAATGTTAATTTTAGAGAGTTTGTCGAACTTCCATACCAATACTTTATCAACATTTAAAAGTAGGTGTGTAAATTTTGCTTCGGAGCATTAAGGTCTTATACTTAAAAAACTATTAAAATTGTATATATATCTTATTTTTAGCCATATAAATTATATAAACTTGAAAATGGACCTTCAACGAGTGTTACTTTAACAAAAGAACAAGCTAAACATTACTACCAGCAAATGCTTGCAATAAGGCGAATTGAGAATGCTTCATCAGTTTTATATAAAGACAAGATCATTCGTGGTTTTTGTCATCTATACAGTGGCCAAGAAGCATGTTGTGTTGGTAAGTCAGTAAGTAGGTTCGAAGGACATAGGATATTTGTTTCTTATTTATCAGCTATTAACAATTATTTTTTGGAAGATTTTAACATTTGGATGAAACCAGAATATATAAGTTGCTTTAAAAAAATTCTAGAGACTTTGTTTATAAATTTAAGATAGTTAAACATATACACTTAATAGGCATGAAAGATGCAATGCGTGATAACGATAGTATTATAACATCTTATCGAGCTCATGGCTGGTCATATGTGATGGGAGTTTCCGCTCACGGTGTTCTGGCTGAACTCACTGGACGCAAAACTGGTTGTGCACGTGGCAAAGGTGGTTCTATGCATATGTATGCTCCGGGTTTCTATGGTGGAAATGGTATCGTTGGAGCTCAAGTAAGTGTAAATTTAACTTATTTTGTTTATTAGTTTGTAAAAAATGGCTAACTCAGAATTTAAAAATTAATTGTATATACTAACTAGTGTAAGAAAATAATTACAGGTTCCATTGGGAACAGGAATTGCATTTGCTAACAAATATAAAGAAAATTGCGGAACATGCTTGACAATATATGGAGATGGTGCCGCCAACCAGGGACAAGTTTTTGAGAGTTTTAATATAGCCTATTTGTGGAAGTTGCCTGTTATATTCATTTGTGAAAATAATAGATACGGTGCGTTTGAAAAATTATGTTATAGCAACTTATAACTGCTTTTCTTTACGTACAAATTTGCTGCAGCTCCTTTAATCCGTCATATTCCATAATATAAAGTTTAATTGAGAAACAATGTGTTTTTATTTTTGCTTACATTAAAATTGTTACCTTCCTTTAATATAACAGGTATGGGAACTGCAGCAGAACGAGCAGCTTCCAACACCAATTATTATGCTCGAGGAGATGCTTTGCCGGGTATTTGGGTTGATGCAATGGACGTTCTTGCTGTACGCAATGCCACTGAATTTGCTATTGAATACGCTTTGAAAAATGGTCCGATGCTTATGGAAATGTCTACCTATCGTTATTCTGGGCATTCAATGTCCGATCCTGGTGTAAGTTATCGTAGCCGTGAAGAAGTACAGGAAGTGCGTGAAAAACAAGACCCTATAATTCAGTTCAAAAATAAATGTACTGAGCTTCAGCTGTTAACTGATGAAGAATTGAAGGTAATAAACGTTTTTATATTTTATTTTACTATTTTTTTACTTGTGTTTATTTTTAATTTCAAAGGTAATTGATGAACAAGTGAAAAATGAAATTAATGAAGCAACTCTGAAAGCAAAATCAGATCAAGAAATTGATTTGGAGGAATTAACTTATGATATCTATGCAAATAGCTTGGAACCAAGAATCCGAGGTCCAATTGGTCAGGTTTTTAAACATGAGTTAAAAGGAAAACCTGTTAATATAAGTTAAACAGGGATGATAATTATTTGTTGTACTTAGTTATTTGTTCTTGAATATTTCATATTTGTACATATCATATTGATTTCAATGTTTGTTTTACTATTTGAGAAATTGTTTTTAGTTAAATGGTTTATTTCACAGAACAAGCTCAAGACTATTAAACCCAATAATAAATAAAAAAACCCTATTACGGTAGTCGTTTTAGTAATAAACGATACGGCTCAAGAATTAACATTAGATGTGCGCAAGAAACTTAAATTTAAGCGGTCACTTTTTTCGTTATTAAAACGCCATATGTCATTCTATAGAGCCGTGTGATAATGAAACTTTAGTCAGCTTATATTTCTTGGGCATTCAGTATATTTCCTCTGCTTTTTGACAGAGCAGGAGAATTAAATATAAACAGTATTCTTCACATAGAAGTCAAAAATAAGCTTTTTTTTTTGTTTTCTAATGTAATTTACTGCGACAAAAAATAATTGAGCAAGCGAATCCAAAACATTTCAGTCTCAGCTTTTAAGGGGAAAAGTGAGGAATTTTTTAGGGGAATTCTGTTTTATATTTCTGAGTGCTCTGAGTCCTCTGAAATCTCAAATATATAAACTGGCTAATTAAATGTTCATTGAATAGTTGGCTGACGTGTGATAGAAGAAAATCAATTTCTATAAGTGGGGATTTTTTTGTTTTCACTCCATGTTTTACTAAATTGACAATTCGGTTGTGTTTTCTGTTTTCGTTTGGTATTCAGATGTGGATATTTGGAACCCTCCGATCTGGTTGTCAATTCTCAATCCTTAAAGCTGAGTAGTGATAACTTTGATAACTTTTTTCACAGATTCAGGCCAAATTGAATTTGTTATTTTCATAAATCAATTCGAAATTTCAAAGTAGGGGTCAAGTCTTACTCTCGATCTGTGAAGTGATACATTTTTTCACAACTTCAAGTCTAATCCAATTCAAGTAAGCATGAAAAATTGAGCTAAATTTTTTATCACAGCCAAACAATTCTATGAAAAACTTTCTAATAAAACTTATTTTCTTATTTCGTCTATAAATGAAAATTTTAAATTTATTAAATTTTAAACCATGTTTTTAACACAGTAGCTTAATAAAATGAAAAATTATAAAAAAAACTCAAACGATATTTGTTTTATCAGTTCAAAGTTTCACAGATCAGGAACGATGTTCAGACCAGTTCTTAATCCAGCTTTTTTATCTTAATCCTATTTTCTTCTATTTTCCCTATAAAGAGTTCATCTGCCAACCAACACCATTTTTTGTCTATACCCTGGCTGGTTACTTACTTTAGCTAACGTAAGTTATTCACCATAATGAGACTTTAAGCCTTAGTCCTAACTAGAGATCTCCGTTGATTATATTTTGAACATTCTTCCACTGTCGTCTTTCAAGAGCAGGCGTTTTCCTTTGGAAGTTATCAAGTACTTGCAAGTACTTAGTTAGTTTTTTTTTCAATAAAACACATAAAACTGCTTTCTCATGTTTAATTTTGTTATTATTTATTTTATATATTTATTTAAAACAAAACTTAATTTGACATAATGCTTCAAGATTAAAATAAATGTTAAATGTATCTATTCGCACATGAGAGCATATGCAGTTGGTAGTAGTAGATTATGGTTTTCATCTACTCATAAGTATTTACTTTGCCAGCTCCAAAGAAAAATGGCTGGTAGTGCCTTGATGGGAAAACTCTTACGTACCAGGGTAAGGCCAGGACTTGCACTTGCACTGGCAATTTTGTGTGGCAGCGACTAAAATAAAATACACGACTGGGTCGCACGTACTTGTTCAAGACGCTGAGGATTTAAGAAAGTCATATGGAAAGACATCGAAATTATGGGAGAAACTGTTTAAAAGCATGAAATACGATATTTAAATTAGCTAAAAAAAACTTCGTTGAGAGTGTGAGATGAAAAAAAATGAACGCCATCTTAATAATGTATGGTTAAAAAAAATTTAAATGGTTGGAGCGATTTTCTTTAAAAATCGTTTCTTATATACAAAACTCCTAAAACATTTTTAAGGTATTTTGATATGCATATCTTAAGAATTTATTTATGTACATATAAAAATAATTTTAAAGTTATTAAACTTTTCGGAACTTACCGCGTTAATTTATAAGAATTATTTATAGAAGAAGAAGAATTTATAAATAATTCTTATTAATTAACGCAGTAAGTTCCTAAAAGTTAAATAACTTTAAAACGATTAATGTCCGCGAAAAGAAAAGCTTAAAATTTCATACATAAAAATAAAATTTGTTAAAAAATTGTCTACCCATTTTTGAAATATCAAATTTTAAAAAACAAATTTGAAACTTTTCTTAGAAATTAAAACAAAAACTTTTTTTTGAAATTTTTGATATGCAATATTATTTAATCTTTTCTGAAATTTGTATATAAAAAATGTATCTAAATCCGTTCAACCGATAGTGAGAAATAAAAAAAAGAACACATTCTATTAACAGTTGCTAAGTGCAAAATTTTATGATTTTTTGTAGTAGGTAAATGGTATTAATTTTGGTATATGGACAAAGTTTAATCAAATTCGTAGGAGTCGTTATTGAGAAAAAAAAATATTTTCCTTTCCGGTTTTTTAATTTTTTTTTGGAAGGTACCGTTATTTTTTCATATATGTAAATTTTTCTTAAAAAATAATTTAGAAAAAATTAAAAAAAACTCTTAAATATCGAGTTTCAAAAAAATCAATCGTACTGTTTTTGAAATATTTGATTTTTTTGAATTTAAAGCATTTTTTAAAGATAACACAAAAATATTTACAGTTATTGGAATCCCCTGTATAAAAAAAAATTATTGAAATCAGTCATACCGTTTTAAAGAAAACCGAAAATCGAAAATCAAAAAAAGGGAGGTACCATTAATAACCATTTTTTTAAATGGGTTTTTTTAAAGGAAGCCTTTACAAGAAGTAATTTATTGATTTTTTTTTAAGTTGTCGAGCCGTTTTTGAGAATAATACGATTGTGTTAAATTGCTAAGCAAAATAGTATGGCAGGTACCGTTATTTTTGGTTCTAAAAAAAAATTGAAAAAAGTATGGGCATAATCACCAAAAACCACTATTTACCAAGTTTGAAGAAAATTGGGGCCGTGTAGGCTGTAGACGAACAGACAGACAGACAGAATTGTGCCTATATCTCTACTTTTTTTTTTGCACGAATCCAAAAGTTGCCTTATGGTACCTATATCGCATATATCGCAGGTAAAAAGCGATCGTAGTTAAGTACGATTTTTCGATATCATGTGCGTTCATCCATATTTAAAATCATGGGTTCTATTTTAAGCAACTGAAAAATCGTGCGTTTCTAGCCTAATAAGTTACATGTGACTTCATAGGTTCATGCTTCAATTTCGCCCCAGGTATACAAAGTGGGAAGTGAGCTTCAAGTTCGCTTCAACACCACATGTAAACATAGTAGCACATAGCTGTTCTGTAACCTATTGTCCTAGATTCAAAGAAATACATTTATTTGCATTTTGATCCTGATGCACCGCACCGTACGACACAACAAGCAACTTTCTTGGCTTGTTCAAGTCAAGAGGGAGCAACTTCTACTACTATCCAATAGTTTTTTTTTTGTTAACACCCATGGTTCCTCTTTGGAATTATAACACTATACTATTTGAAAGTTGTAAGTTCTAGTTGTAGGTTCTAGTGCTCTAGGTAAACGAACAAAAGGACGTAAATATTACAACTGCACAATCGGTATGCCACGTTTTCGAGCTTTTTAATCATCAGGCCATGCATGTATCTATGAATAAACCATTAAACCCTTGATTTTTTTTAGATTAATAATATACGCTTCGCTATCACTTTGATTTGTTTGTACATATGTATGTATGTACATAAATATCGTAAAATCAAGAAATAATAAACCCGTATGGAAATTTTAAAATACATTTTGTGCAACAATACAAACAAAGTACAATGGATCTTTTACGTTTTAGTAAACGTGATATTTTCACATAAATAAAGTGCATCGTTGGATCAAAAGTATTGAAGATAACATTAGCTGTAGCATTGTCTTCAATTTACTAGACTATAAAGTCCATATACTCGCAGGATCGAATACCACAACAACAACCTTGGACTTAACTGCCCGTAAAATACTACGCCATTTTTCCAAAGGAAATCCGACATGTAGTTTCTGGCAAACTGCATGCGTTCCTCTTCAAGTTTTTTCTTTGGCATGCTTATTCGCAAATTTGCGTCTAGGAGTCTTCTTCACGATGTTATATCACTCATAGTTCATAGACCTCTTAACGAATCTCGATTGCCGATTTTTGTGGATTTTTTTTTTAAGCAATCGCACATTCCTCTTTTTGTCACGGGATGTTTTTTTTTTCTATTTCCATCTCTTTTTTTCTGGATTTTGCGCATATTTAAAAGAATTTGAGATCATTTAAGCCAAGCAACAACAAATATGCTGCATTTCCTGGTACGACTTGCTTTCTCTGAGCAGTGACAGAATTAATTTGCGCTGCTTATCAGTCAAGTGTTTACTGCGGCCCACTTTTGCAAAAAAAATATTACGATTGCTTGTTAATGTTAATATTTCCTTTAGAACATTTTTTTCTTCAAGAATTCAATTGCTTTCGGTTTATAACACTTTAAAAAGTAAAGAAAATCGAATATTTACAAATTCTGCTGTTTTAGCGTTCACTTCAAAAACGATCCCCAACGATTAAATCTACCGTTATACTGAAAACATGTAAAATTACCCATGGTTTTTTCTTTCTTAAAAATGCTTACAAATTAGGCTTTCACTGAATGCATTTCATTTTTAAATTTAAAACCGAAAGTAGAAAGCATTTAACAAATGTCTGTGAAACCACTGCTATTTACATGTTGACAGCTGTATGTGAATTATTCCCTATGTCACGTGACACAGCTAGCGCTATCTGCATCAGTTTTCCCAGGATCCCGAGTTTAAAGTCGTTGTCATATAGAGCTCCGATTGAATTTTCAGGCCAATTTCCAGTCAAATATGGAAACATCGTCTTATGCTAACGCTACCAAATGACGCCATTTAAAAAATGGCTTCTTCAAGAATATACCACTTTTGGCAAGTAAACTAAGAAAAAATTGTGTGTATGTATGTGTGTGGTTCGTGTCCATGCCTTATTGAATTATTGAAACTATCCAAAAAATATTGCTCAGAGCAGCCAATCGGATGCCTTTTGAGTAGGTAGATTTAGTGAAAAAGGAGTACTCCGAGTACGAAATCAAAACGACATCGACTAATTTAAGCGTTTTACTTCGGAAAAAATGGTGCAATGAATGGTCCCCATTTTTTCTTTCTTTAAAAATCTTAAAGTTAATTTTCGCGCAGAACAGAAAACGTGAAGTGCAGAGTTTCTGTGTAGATTAAATAAATGAAAAATGATTAAATATCAAAATACTCGTATGTGCTAACTAAAAATGTTTTTAAATGCTCTATTTTTTTTTTAAGCTCATGCTTTATTTACACAACTGGAAAACTGACAGTATAGTGAGTAATGATCAAACAATTGTCAAAAGAATGGTCGAATTCATTTTACTGGTAGTTTTCCAGTCGTGCAAATTCAGCACTTATGAAGAACTATAGCAAATTTGTAAAAATGTTCCATTTTTTTATTCATTAGAAAGAAAATGACAAAGGAAACTATCTATTGATTGAATTGATTCAATTTATATTATGAGCTGTTGAAGTAAAATCAAATAGGGCTTCATTTACAAAATTGTGTGTTTTTAACTCTGATGTTGATTTACTCCCTACTTAACTTTATAGCAAAACAAAACTTTTCTCTGCGTTTTAAATACATCTGGATTATCTGCGACGTTATTTGTTTTTAAATTAGTGGTCACAGATGTCTTTACCTACTATTAGTATTTTATCTTTTAATAATAAACTTATATGAAGTGGATTGAAGACAAGAGAACTGAAATAAATGTGTATGAACGTTCAAGAAGAAATATAATTTTACTTAACGTTTAAATTCTTTGTGTTATTTGCAATTTGACATTGGAATGATTATGACAGCTGAAATTGGTTTTGGTGCTGCCAACTATTGCTTCCAAGCAAATTGGAATCAAAAGTTAGAAGGTGCGTATGCGTATCTATATTTCCGTGAAAATATTATTTAACATTACAAAAATATGCATTTATTGTAAAAATATGTTGAATACCCCAAAATATGCTGTTACATGCATTAAAAATGCAATTATGCAGAAATGTGCTTTATCGATGGAATATCATTGGAAAGGATACTTCGTGATTAAAAAAAAACTTATTCGTTTGTGTCTACAATCCCAAAATAAATATGTATTTACCCTTAGAGAAAACATAGCCCTACTCATAGCTTCGAGGTACCTACCATTTAAGCAAACGAATTCGTTCAGGACATAAACTACTCAACGCGAAATTCATGCTAGATATCTGTTTTAACAAGGAATATTTCTTAAACACCTGTAACTCATAATACAAAACACAATTTCAATTTATTTCATATTCAAAACCAAACAATTGACAAAGCCCACAAAGCTTTTATAGCATCCCTTATTAAGCTCCATAATTTACATACATAAAATATTATTCATTAAAAAGCTTACAAGAAAAACATAAAAAACAATCTAGCAAGACAAAAAAGCTTTCCCAGCTGATCTTTTGCAAAAAGAAAAGCAACTACTTCTACTTATATTTGCAACTTTTATTCATCAGCTTCTTCCTCTAGCTTTCAGATATTCAGATTCAGATAGCTTATCTAATGTGATCGTGCCGTAAGAACATTCAATTAGCATCCCCAGAGAAGGAGAACGTTTGTTTTTACGCTCAACAGTCAGTCCGAATGCCTTGAGGGTGAAGTTGGCGCCACGAGAAATAATTCAACGGTATCGTTTTGTGCATGTTAATTTCGGTGAATTTCGTCTTGAGGCTTTTGTAAAAGGTTTAAAAAATTATGTTTAAGATAACTTAAGATCATTTTTATACTATAAAATGTTTCTTTAACTAAATTTAATCGAATTAAACTCAACAATTATTGTTCCTCGAATAAAAAAAATCAAAATCAAAATCAAAATCAATATTGAATCAAGTTCTTGAATTTGTGGTACCTAGTTTGTTCATTTTTCTTTTGTTTTATTCAGTGAGAAGAATAAATCGGTGTCAAAATAAATATAATATACTTCAGTTTTCAGTGTGACAAAATTGGTTTTCTGCACAACCAAATTTAAAAATAAAACGAATCAACGACAAACGAGCAACTACGCGACTACAACGGAGGGAAGGAATATTTAATTTTATTTTGTGTAGATCAAGATATTAAGATTGTGACGACGACACTTTAAACTATATAAACCAGAAAGAGGATTAGATAACCAAAGGAGGAGGATAATAATTTATTGGTGAGTTAAGTTTGTTTTTCTTTGGAAGCGAGCGAACACCGCACTTAATCGAATAACTGAAGTATAACACTTTGGTTCCTGAAAACGGGTATTTGTTTAAATGAATCGAAATATTTATTTCCTTTTAAACAATTAATTTTAAGTTTTTATTTTGGTATGATGCCAAGAGATATGAATGCAATCTAGTGAAGTGAAAATCGAGAGTAAAGTGTATTAAATGTGTTTGCAGAAG
The DNA here is from genome assembly GCA_946251815.1 of Dasysyrphus albostriatus. Lineage (NCBI taxonomy): Eukaryota > Metazoa > Arthropoda > Insecta > Diptera > Syrphidae > Dasysyrphus > Dasysyrphus albostriatus. The sequence continues at coordinate 64,819,810 of OX276336.1, read as the reverse complement.
TTGGGGCTAGGGGTATTGCAACTTTTAGCTAAAAATTACAACAACATAAGTCAATTTTAGCATTTATATTCAAAGCACATTTTTAACGGCCTTTAAGTTTACAAGTATAATAACTTAAGGCTTTCAACTCTTGGAATCATCAAAAATGACTATTATAGTGAAACACCTTGTCAATAAGTAATGTTTTTGTAATATTTCGGTTAAATACAATAATTAGTAGATACATCACAATGCAAGGCTCAGACTAGTAAGCGGCAAATTAAAGGTGTGTTTTCAAGTCCCACTCTAGACAACATTATTTTATGAATGAATCAATGTCGCTTAAATAATACACTGATTATTAAAGATTGTACACTGTCAGGGCTCAACTGCGGGTTTTTGGCGCCTTGCTGAAATATTTGTTTAGCACCATCTTGAATCAACCAACTATCAATAACATTGCGATCGACTGAAGGAACTCGTCTCATATTGCACATAATGTGAGGTGTCCAAACGTTCCCAGAGCCCAACATTAACTGGAACTACTACCTTGTTGCATCCAAGGTATGTTGATGCAGAAATCCCGACCAAATCTTAATCAGGTAAAGACTGTCGCTAAAAGGAAATTCGAATTGGCACGAATGCAAAATTTCAGGAGTGACCAATAGTCTAGTATATTAAGTCATAGCTCCTGGGAATTTAATAAAACGTTGGGGAAGGCATTTTTTCTGGCTATCGTTAGGGTACTTTATAGGAAGCTTAGATCCAAGTCTTCGACCATCAATCCTTTGCATTGTTTCCGCTATCTTTGGTGAAAGAGTGAACTCGGTTTTGGCTTTTTTCAAAACAGGGGAAGTTAGAAAGATGTTTTTTCTGTATTCGATAGATTATGCAATTACAAGAAAGTCGTTAGTATAATGAAAAAATTGGAAAAGTACAAAAATGGAGATAGAAGGTTTAAAAGTCAAAAACGGGGAAGTAGATGGGTAAGAAATAATTTGAAATAAATCAGGATGATACTTGTTATTAGAAAATTTAATATTTTTGGAAAAGTTAGAAAAAAGTATTTTACCCATGTTTGAAGAATTTTTGATTGACGTGTTAGTTTTTGGCGAAAAATTTGTCGAAAATCGCAATTTTTCGAGATCAATTTTTTCATGTATGTATACCTAATTTGATTTAATTTTTATATAATTAATTAACAGATAGGTTTGAAAATTTCAAATCATTAAAAATAATGTGGGCTGGCAATCTCTATTTTTGATCAATCGATTCATATCATAATTATAAGCGCAGAGGAGTCACATTTTATTTTTATATAGCAGATTTTTGTAAGAGTAAAGTGGGAGCATGTATTAATTTGGGTTTTCAAATATATATAAATGTTCTTTTGCATATCAGATACGTAATTTTACTTGTTCTGAAAGCTTCCATCAGCTTGAGTGAAAGAATTAATTCTGTTTTCGCAACTTACAACCGATCTCAAACAAAATAAAATCATAGGAAGGTCAAATTTTACTTGCAATTGCAATGCCTTTCAGAAACTACTGTAAGTAAACAACTGTTTGGGCTTAAAAAAATATTTAGATGAAACTGAATATGTATTAAGAGTTTTTAAAGAACTTTTAAGAGAAAAGATTTTCGTAGCACTAAACAAAAATTAAAAAGAAAATATTTTTTGCTCATAAAAAAATACTCGTTAAATACACAAAATTTGAAAAGGTATCACATATTCCAATTTCTAGAAGTTACCCTCCTTGTAAGGAATACATTTTAATTGTTTTCGTTTTTCGATAAATCTTAAATTACGGATATTATTCGTTAGAAACGAACTCACTCTTCAAATCAATATGCCGGTAACCCTGGAAGGGGTTGATGGTAGTTGAAAATTTGGACTTAAGCTTTCAAAATAAAAAAAAAAATTGCTTCCCCAATCTTTAATTAAAAAAAAGTCCAAATTGATTGAATTGAATTGAATTGAATTGATTGTTTTTTTAATCAAGTGCCAAATAACTCCTTGTGAAATCCTGTGTATTCAAAAGGCTTTACCCGGCTATATTTTCCGCTTCCATTTTGGTAATAAGAAATTCAAAGCCAATGTGCATTGATATCTGGGTGATTCCGTGCCTGTCCTAACTGTGATTCTTTGTGTTCCATGCTTTTTTTGTTATTTGATGTAAAATGTTCTTGTATATATTTTTGGTTTGAGTTTGAGGCTATTTACTATAATCTACATTTGATATCAAGATTAAATTTGGCTTGGGAAAGTGTAGTCAAAATGTCAGTGTCGTGGCATGTCCGTTCCTTGTTTTTCCAATTAAATCTACTATTTCATTGAATAGAAATGTTGTTTTTAGAAAAATTTGAGTGCAATATTTGCTTAAATTTTTTTTGCAAAAAATAAGTCAAAATTTGTATTGCTGAAAAAACTTATAATGAATGAATACTGTCCCAGGATTTACTTTTATTTTTGAATTCAGAAGAAGAACCGCCATCTCTTTTAGTTTCAAGACGTTTGAATAGTGGTTTTATTAAAGAGCCACTATTTATGTATAGTTTACAACAGTCGTTTTATTTTTTAGCGTTGTTGTTCTTAAACAGTGATATATTTCATTCGAAAAAAAGTGTAGTAAGTAAGGAAGTAACGTCACATAAAATGTCTAAATGTCAGTACCGTGGATGTCAGTACCGTGGCATCGTGAACTTTAATGAAATTATTTCTTGCAAAACTATTTATTTTGTACCAATTTTCTTATATGAAGGAAAGCATTACCTCGCACCAAACTGCCTACACTATATGTTCTGTCATATTACGTGAAAATCTGAACCTGTTCACCAACAACCTCATAGTTACTACATATATGTAAGGCCCCACTTAGGTCAGAAAATTCCACCGTGGAAAAAATCAGAAACTTTAAATTGCCACTCCACTACCACCTTTTCATCAATTTCAAGGCCAAGTATGACAGTATCTATGACTTCACATACAAAGCAAAGAGCTGCATAGAACAGTCTCTCATGTTTTAGCTGATTTCAATTGAATTGCCTTATTTTGGCATCACTACCAAACTCATTTTGTTGTACAGGGTAACGATGAAACGCACTCCGTTCTATTAACGTCAGGAAATTACCTCACCAAAACCTTTGCAATCTTATTTATTAGATTTTTTAGACGGTTGCTAGTTAAACAGTTTTTAAAAGTCCTTGATAGTTGGAAATATCCTTATTTAATCAAATAAAATGTCAAATTAGACAAGTCTTAGACAACCGATGCCGTTGTCCAAAGTTAGACAACTTTGAGACAACATTAAACAAAGTTTATTAAGAACTTTTTGAAGTTGGATGGCTGTCTAAAGTTAGACAAAAGCCGTGTTTTATTGAAAACTATACAAAGCCGCGCTAAAGCTCTTCAACAGAACGGTGCGGAACAAATTGGTTAGTAATGCTCTTTTTGTATCAGAATTCCATAGTTTCAAAATGTTCCAAAGCACTGTTTGCTAGTCACATTTTACTGCAGAAAAAAGGTAATGTTATTGGCAGCTGGTGATTGTTGTTGCATTGCGTGTAAAATTTCAACTGGCTGGCTGGCAACTTCCCAACAAAACAGGACTAAAGTTTATAAATACAACTGTTGATGTTTAAAAAGATGATGTTAAAAACATTTTTTAACAAAGCGATGTGGTGTCATGCAAGTTCTTTAACATTGTTCTTTATAGGACATTGCAAAACTCTCCCAAGAGCGAGAAGTGTGGTCTTCCAAGGATCCATCCATATTTGTGTTCATATGCAAACTTCATCAGGTAAACTCCAGATTTGTGTAGCTTAAACAAAATATTTATGAATATGCCCCAATTTGTTTTATGATAAACATGATTTTATTTAAGCACTAAATTACACATAAAGATATCTTTTATAGTTTCGACATGAAGCAAAAATTTAATTCTTATCTGAAGCAAAAACTAAATCAAACATAATACACCTACAAAGTATGTTATTTATATACATTGTGTTATGTACAAGGTGAGTGATTTTGTGTCGTTTTAATTAAGTGATCAATATTTGTTTTCATTTTGAACTGATATAGAAATAAAAAAATTATAAAATAAAATTCGGGAAATTTTAAATTTATTGTAATATCGCAGCTTGGTTCAACGACAAAACTTTTTTTTTACCATAATTTTTATAAGTACATATATTCGACATATAATTCTACATACACATTTCGAAAATTATTAATTCAGTTTGACAGTACAACTACAACTGGTATAAGAACCGACATCAAATTTTAGAAGTGAATGTGTAGCCAAAATGCCAAAATCTAAGTTATGTATCGTGATATCGAATATTAAAGTCTTATAAGTTTTTTTTTGTATAGCTTAGTAGGGAAAGTATAAAGGGGTCAAAAAGGACTAGATCTCCCTTTTTATTTTAAGGGTCATAACCATTTATAATAAAAAAACTTATCATGCTTTCATGCTTTTGCCTAAGCATAAACACCTCAATCTTTAGGATTCAATTAAAATACTTTTAGATATTTATATATGTACAGATTAAGATAGAAAAAAGAATGGTTTTAACCTTCTAAAAGACTGACGAAAAACCTGCTAGACTATGTAAATCGGTATCACGATACATGTACCTATAAGCTCTCATATTCGGATTTCGGATGACATATCGTCGTCTTTCAATGAAAACTCCCTAACTCCATTTTCTTAGAAACCTAGGATGATACATGTAATATAATTTAAACATTTTTAGTTCTGTAAAAGATTTGGGGTCGCTTGGCGTTAAACTTCGAGATGATATGTTTTTGCCGCACAAAAACACAAAATTTTTAAATTAGCACTTAGGTCCTTAGCTTGTGGTTTAAGGAAGGAATTGAAACTGAAACTAATCTCGGCGATCAACCATTTTGGATTTTATAGCCTCCATTTTGGTATTTAGAAGGATTATGAAAGTTTAACAAACTAAAATATTTATCTTCGTATAAGCTAAGCATATGGTTTAGGGGTATTTTTCAATATCCAGTCTTATTAAATCAAAATGAATCCGATGCTACATCGAAAAAAGTTAAGTCTTTTTCATAAATGATGACTGAATTTTTGGTGAATAAGTAAAACCTTAGCCGCGTTTTGTTGAAAACTATACACAGTCGGGCAAAAACAAATTGGTTAATAAAGCTTTTATCGTATGAGAATTGCAAAGTTCCAAACTGTTCCGAAGCACTGTTCGCTAGTCACATTTGACTGCAGAAAAAAGGTAAAGTTGTTGGCAGCTGGTGATTGTTGTTGCACTGCGTGTAAAATTTCAACTGGCTGGCTGGCTACTTTTCAACAAAACACGGCTATTAACAAATTCCAACAAAACATACATTTAGTCATTAAACTTGGTTCACATTATTTTATTTGTCATAAACCTATCTATCTTGTACCTCAACAAAAAGAGAACATTTTCCTCTCAAAAATTATAAAAAAAAGATACAATACAAAATAGAACACAAAAAAATTGAAACAACTAAAAACAAAAATAATATGTCTGTTCGCGTACCTCCTAAAATTACGAATTTTTACGATTTTGGTTCAAAGTTCTGTCAAAGTTCATATAAAAAAAATATTCGTAGAAATTCGTAGTTTTGGGAAGTACACGAACAGACATAATATAAATTCCTAAACAAGCAAATATTGATTCTACATTAAAAAATGACATTCTGTTTGTCAAAAAAAGTATTCAAAAATATTTTATTTTGGGCCAGAGTTTAAATGATTCAATTAAATGTTTTCGCTCAGCTTCTTCTAATAATTTTCTTATAATTTATTAGAAGTATCGTTTTAATTTTTTGAAAGCATATTTCGCTTTCATTCTTAGCTTAGTAGGAAACGAATTATTTAAGAATGCAAAATTGCGGTCAACATTTGTTGGTCAATATGTTTGAAACTTTGAAAAATGCTTATGAATTTACGATAAACAGTTTTCGAATAACTTAAGCTTCAATTTATTTTTGAGTTCCATCTAACAACTAAAAAATATGAGATCAATTCGAGTTTAAGGGTCTATATGACAAGATACTGATACAATTTTTCATATTATCTGCAGCAATTGCCTTGATATTTATATGAAAAGAAAAATTAAATTCTGTCGCGATAAAAAAAAATTAAATGACTTTCAAAGAGAAAAAAGAACAAAAAAAGATCCTTAAATAAAAAGAGAGTGTAAAAAAGATCGGAACAAAATAAGAGAAAGTGTTTTCTTTTAAAGAGATGTCATGGAAACCCTATACATTAGCCCCAAGAATCCAAAGAGTGAAAAAAAATATTTATAGTAAAAGGGTGTTTTTCATTTTAAGTTTTTAAATGAAAATAACTCAGAAACCCATGGTTTTCATATGCGATAGTTAAAATATATATTATTATATTATATTTTTCACGAGGTTTCAGTTAAAATTGATGTTTCAATTTCATCGCCCCCTCCAAACTGAATTCCAGGATCCACGCCTGCATATAAGCCTGTGTTATGTATCGATACACATTTGCTTGTCGATTAGGTGCTTGAAATGAATCATCAATATCATAATTTCTTATGTAAGATATTGTAAGTAATGCTGAGACCTAATTAACAATAATTTGGATACGTGCGGCAGCAAAACTAGAAATCCGAAAAACCAAATTACATACCTACATTAGGGTGGAGCGAAATTCCATACAAAATACCTACAAAAAGGTGTTTTTGGACGTCAAACACAAAGCCACAAAATATTATTTGTCTAATCGGATGTTTGTAGGTGACAAGACCAAAGTTTTGAACTAAACTCATAAAACATGCCTTTAAAGAAATTCAATAAAGACAATCCAATCACATCCAAGTTTTTAGATTAGTTTATTTTTAATTATTTTTTTTATAATGGTATGATAATAATAATTTTATAGTTTTGGAAATAAAAAGTTTTATTTCAAAAATGTATAAGGATAAAAGTATTTTGACGAAATTAGACAAACGTGTTCACAAATACTGAGTAGCATTTTGGTATGACCAGAAAAGGATATTTCTTAGCATATTCTTGGACGCCAAACTCAAATCTATCATCTTTTTCAGCCATCAGGTCGGGTTTACAAGATATTCCTGATTAAAAAACCTCAAAAATAGGGAAAACCCGCAAATTTTGGTAATTTTCAAAAGTAAATATCTCAAAACCGCAGCTGATGTGTACAAAAAAAGATGGATTTGAGTTTGATGCCCAAAAATATGGTTAGAAACAATTTTGTTTGTCCGTATCAAAAAGCTAACGGGTGGTTGTAAAGGGCCCTATTACGATTGTCAATTATCAAATCGATAATTGATAAATTCTATATTCGATCTTTAAGAACCCTACTGACAAAAGTTTTGATCATGGAGAATGAAGCAGATGGCTGCGAATCACAAGAAAATTAAAAGTTATTTAAGAATAGTTGATCAGCTTCTTGGTAAATTGAGTTTAATAATCCAAATTTCGAGGTTTATAAACTATCAATTCGATAATTGACAATCGTAATTGGGGTGTAAGCGTTTTCAATTTTTGGCGGAATACTTTTGTCCCCATACATTTTTTGAAAAGGTTTGCTTAATTTTCAATTTCAAAACTTTAATATTGTATTTTTCTTTTGTTTGCTTTTTTTTTGAATGCTCATTATCATTCCATCATAATATATTTTTTTCAGATTTTTTTCAATGAATTAGGTAAATGTATAATCAAAATGGCGTGATTTTGTTTGTATATTTTTTTTAATTTTGCCGACCAGTGTATAATTTAAATGCGTGGGGGCACCACCTCAAAACGTCTCCATAAACAAAATATATTTTGCACCTATTATCTACAATTATTACGGCACAATTTGCTTGCTACTGCATTAAAAAAAAAAAAAACAAGCTTTAAAATTCTCCATACTTTTTCGCTCCACCCTAATACACAAACTGTTCCTAAATAAATTGTATTGAAAATCACCTCATCATTCACCAACGTGGTAAACTCAGCCAACTGGCAAAAATCTGCCCCTAATTTAGCTTTGAATGAAAAATGTCTAATAAATAGTTATTTGTGAATGAGAATGTGTAGGAATATGTGAACAGCTGTGAGTGAGTTGTTTGAGATAATCATAGATACAGCTTGCATAGCAGCTATATGCAAAATGAAGCTTGAATTTATGCAAATATACGAAAACTCATTGCATGAATTGAATAACCCCTAATATTTCCTACAAGCCCGGATTTACGATTTTCCCGAACGGGGGCAAAAACTTGATTTTGGCGCCCCTGCAGTTTTTGAGATCAATAAATTGAATTTAATAAGTTGAATTTTTTGCAACTTCTTTCTTACTTATCCGGCTCCTGATCCATGGAGGGTCTCTGTCTGAGATATTGCGGTCTTCCATCGGTTGCGAACCCTCGCACGCTCCCTCCAGTCATCGAGACCAAGCGTTCTTGCATCGGAAACCACCTAATCCCTTTAGCGGAGGTTCGGTCTTCCTGGTCGTCTCGAACCTGGGGTCTAGGATTCGAAGATTTTTCTGGCTCGATCAATGTTGTCCATTCGCTCGATGTGGCCGAGGCAGTGTAGTCGACGTGCTTTGGCTCTTTGGACTACATCCACATCTTGGTACAGCTCGTATAATTCACTATTGAATCTGTTCCTCCATTCGCCCTCCTCGCATATTTTTATCTCGAAAGTGCCCAGTGTCAATTCCTCTTTTTTACTTATCGTCCAGCACTCGGCGTCGGCCGTAGAGTGGAAATGGTAAAGCGTTTTGTATAGCGTGCACTTTATCTTTCGGGAAAGGAGTTTTAAGCCCGTTTGTTTGGCCACACCAAAGTTGCAGTGGTTTGCTAATGACCATCGGATTTTGACTAAGGTGGCATTCGTGGGGTTGATATTTGTTTCGAGTTAGGTGAACTCCTTGACTACCTCGAAATTACTGCAACCAATAGTGACGTTTTGTTCTGGGCGATGGACAGCTAAAGCTTTGTTTGTTGATAGCACATACTATGTTATGTCCTCATTCACTTCAAGACCAACGCGTTTCGCCTGTTCATCAATAACTGTGAATGCTTCTTGTACAGCTCGCTTGGAGCGGCCGATGATGTCGATGTCGTCTGCATAGTCAAGCAGTTGCGAAGACCTGTTGAAGATAGTGCCTTCCAGGTTAACACCACTCTTGCAAACTATCTGCTCCAGGACTAGGTTCAAGAAATCACATGATAGCGCATCTCCTTGTCTGAACACTGTACACGCTGGAATAGCTCGGATGAGCTGTTACCTATTTCCACGTTGCAGCGCATATTTTGTAACGTCGTACGGCATAGCTTGATCAGTTTTTTTCGGGATCCTGAGTTTCGACATCGCCAATAATAGAAGCTCTTGGCGACTTATGATATCATATGCGGCTTAGAAGTCAATGAAAACATGTTGGGTCTCGACTTGAAATTCGTTGGTCTTTTCCAGGATTTGCCTCAATGTGAAAATTTGGTCTATCGTTGATCTGCCTGGCATGAAGGCACACTGGTACGTGCCGATCATAGTGTTGCAAAAAGGTTTAAGAAATTTGTTTATAGCCGGGAGATAAAAAGTATTTAATGATTTGCACTCTATACAATACAAACACAAGGCCGTAGCCAGAGGGGGATTACAGGGTTAAATCTCCAACCTTGAAAATTTTTAGAAATATATTTAAAATAAGTGTTTTCAGTTATTTAAATTAATATCTTTTATTTATTAAATGACAAAACACTTTGAAATTCTCCATTATCAAATCAATATACTATTTTTTAATGAAAACATGTACATACCTACATATGTTCTTTAATTTATTTTATTAAATTTGCTTAAAATGAGAAAATAAATAAAAAGAAATAGTATTTTACTTTTTAAAAACGGTACAAATGCTAGCGCACACCTTAAACTGACTTCTCCCAGGACTTTTGTAAAGGGTTTTTCAACAGGGACGCTACAAAAATAGAGCGACAGGGACAGCAAACGACACCATATTTCTTGCCGCTCTTTTGACATTTCTCTTCAGTAAGGTTTGTCATTTTACGATGGAAAGATAAACGAGCCAACAACGAGTCGAAATTATTTCAATATACTACCGTAATTCAGAGTCAGTGGCCTCAACGTTAAGAGCGCTACATCCAATTTATGGTCGTCATAATCGTCCTAGCAGATCAACAATTGAGCGTCTAGTGGAAAAATTTTAATCCACAGGCACAGTACAAAATGTTCCCGTGCCAGTGAGACAAAGAAGTGCCCGTAGTGTCGAGAATATTGCTGCCGCTGAGGCTTCAGTTGCAGAAAGCCCAAATGTGTCTCTCACACGTCGTTCTCAAGCGTTGGGCATCTCTGTGACGTCGTTGTGGCGAATTTCGTGAAAAGATCTTGGCCTACATTCTTACAAGATTAAATTGACGCAAGAACTGAAGCCGCTTGACCACCAGAAGCGTCGTATGTTTGTGAATTGGGTTGAGAAACAACTTGAAAATGATTCGGATTTTCATCGAAAAATCATCTTCAGCGATGAGGCTCATTACTGGCTGAATGGCTTCGTCAATAAACAAAATATGCGATACTGGTCAGGCAGCAATCCACACGTACTCCATGAGTCATCATTGCATGTCGAACAAATTACGGTTTGGTGTGGTTTATGGGCCGGTGGCGTCATTGGGCCGTACTTCTTCCGTGATGATCAAGACCGGCACGTTACTGTGAATGGGGATCTCTACCGTTCAATGATAACCGAATATTTTTGGCAATCAATTTATTGGAAACCAAGTTTGGAGAACGTGTTATCTCACGAAATGTTCCAGTCGCTTGGCCGCCTCGGTCGTGTGATTTGATGCCGTTAGACTATTTCCTGTGGGGCTACGTCAAGTCTATGGTCTTGAAAACCGTCGAAAATTGGGTTCTGCGTCTGGACTTCTCCAAGCGTGCCCGTGGTGGCCATGAAAAAGAAATCGAGTTTCATACAAAATGGCATCGAACGTACTTTTACAGGAATAAAGAATTTCATTGATATCCAAAACCGTTTTTGTTTTATTTAAAAAAACTTTTTTAGCGCTCTTATTGAAAAACCCGATATATCTGTGGTCTTTTGGAGAAACATGATAAAGACATTTTCAAATTTTTACATCGAGCTTCATAGAGCTTAAACGGGAGAACCAAATTTCTTCAAATATGAAAAATAATTTTCATTCCTTTGAAGAAAATCGGTAAGTTCGTTTAGGTTCTAGCTCAATGTAAAGTGAATGTAAAGACGCAAATTTTGAAATGGAATTATCATATTTTTCAAAATTACAAAGATATTGCTACTACTTTTTCACTCCTACTATTCCAATTTTTAAATAAGAAATAGGAATGAAACAGAACACAAAACCTAGCAAAAACGGGATTACATTCGTGACTGAGAGTTGGCTGTTTGAAATATTTTGTATTTAAGTGATAAACTCATAAAAAAATGCTAAAGGCTCACTGAAAATGCAATTTGAAATTCCATTGCCGCATCTCATTCCATCTCATTGCATTTGGACACGGCAATTCTCAATTTTGTTTGGCAGATGAATTTGGCGCCCCTGGGACACAGGCCTTGGTTTGCCCCTCCATATAAATAGATCCGGGGCTGTTCCTACAGAGATACGACTTATCTCTTTGGCTCAGATCGTCAGTCTTTAAACAATAAAAAAAGTTGTGCATGTTAAACATTTAAATGTAACGTATTTTGATGTCAATAATTTTTTGTTTCGCCGATTATGATCCGACATTTCAATTCCATTTTCTCTGTCTAAAATGGTCTCCAAACGTGATGCGCCGGAGAGCCCCTATTTGACAGAAATCCTTGTTCTGCAACAACAAATGATAATTTTGTTTTTTTTTTTTATTAAGAAAATACCAAATTCAGTTGGTTGCCATTAGAGTCTGCTTTTGGCAGACTTTTAATGCTTTTGATCTTCTTGTTCAGATTCCAACCTCAAATCTTTTTTTTGTTTCTGATGTTCTCTTTTTTTCAAAATCACCTTGAAATTGTTTTAATAATGCTACCTGTATCATTTATATGCGTAACCATGCGATACATAAAGATTTTATTTATTCGCAAAGTCTGCAACCATTCTTTGGACTGGAAACATTTTTTTTTTGCAAAGTAAAGAGGCAATTGCATTAATTATTTTGAATTCCATTCAAAATGTAGGTACTTTTCGATTTAAATACGAAACATAACGGTATTCTTCCGTCACTTGTTAGACTTTCAATAAAACATGAATCAGCTGATATCACTGTCAGCTGCAATGCTAATGTTAAAACTAGTATCACCCTGTAATGTGTGTTTATCAGGAAAATAACGACACAAAAGTATGAGTAATCATTGCCAAAAATACCAATACTACGTGCAAGCGTTACACATATGTATGGGATATACATATTTACACATACAATGTACATATTTAATTCAGAATTTTTCGTCTAACATATAGCGTAGCGTAAAAGCTGAGAGCAAAATTGTCATGTGCTCATGTGCGCTTCTATATCTTAAATTTACATTTTATCCGATGGCCATTATTTATTTAGGCTTGTATTGTTGTTAAACATAATTTTAAAGAAAATAAATATGCACAGTGATTTTTGTTATTATTTTTAGAAGAAAATTTGTTATTTTTTTTCAATATAAAAGGGGGATGTGTTCGTTTATGCATAACGTTTGCGAAGGCTTAAATGTGGTCAAGTGCATTAGAGCATCATAGCAAAATACGTCCTAAAAATTATTTATTTTTAGTAATTTTGCTAACTAAAAAATACATATTTGCATTTTATATGAAGGTAATAGATTTGGGAGCATATTTTTAATGAAAAACAAGATTATTTTCCTTAAATAAAGAAAAAGTTCTATAAATTAATTTTAAGGATGCGATGATATTTTGAATTTTGGACACAAAAAGAAACCTATTTTGTTTCAGACTGAAAGTTATGCTCAATTAAAAATGATTGTCTAAACTCAATTAAAATTTTGATCAATTGTCAAACATTATATCGGGTTGTTCAATAAGAGCGCTACAAAATTTTTTTTTAAATAAAACGAAAACGGTTTTAGATATCAATGAAATTCTTTATTCCTGTGAAAGTACGTTTGATGCCATTATGTATGAAACTCGATTATTTTTTGCATAGCCACCACGGGCACGCTTGCAGAAGTCCAGACGCTGAACCCAATTTTCGACGGTTTTCAAGCATAAACCGGCCGATACTGCTGCAATTTCAGATTCGATATTCGTACGAAGTTCATCAATCATCGCTGGCTTGTTGGCATAGACGATAGACTTGATGTAGCCCCACAGGAAATAGTCTAACGGCGTCAAATCGCACGACCGAGGTGGCCAAGCGATCATTTCGTGGAATAACACGTTCTTCAAATTTGGCTTCCAATTAATTGATTGTGACATTCGCTGTGTGGCTTGCGGCGCGCGCCGTCCTGTTGGAACCACATGTCCTCCAAGTCCATATCATCCAATTGGGGCCAAAAATATTTGGTTATTATTGAACGGTAGCGATCCCCATTCACAGTAACGTTCCGGTCTTGATCATCACGGAAGAAGTACCGGCCCATACGCCACACCAAACCGTAATTTTTTCGGCATGCAATGATGACTCATGGAGTACGTGTGGATTGCTGCCTGACCAATACCGCATATTTTGTTTATTGACGAAGCCATTCAGCCAGAAATGAGCCTCATCGCTGAAGATGATTTTTCGATGAAAATCCGAATCATTTTCAAGTTGTTGCTCAGCCCAATTCAAGCAGTCAAGCGGCTTCAGTTCTTGCGTCAATTTAATCTTGTAAAGATGTACGCCAAGATCTTTTCGCAAAATTCGCCACAACGACGTCACAGAAATGCCCAACGCTTGAGAACGACGTGTGAGAGACACATTTGGGCTTTCTGCAACTGAAGCCTCAGCGGCAGCAATATTCTCGACACAACGGGCACTTCTTTGTCTCACTGGCACGGGAACATTTTGTACTGTGCCTGTGGATTCAAATTTTTCCACTAGACGCTCAATTGTTGATCTGCTAGGACGATTATGACGACCATAAATTGGACGTAGCGCTCTTAACGTTGAGGCGACTGATTCCGAATTTCGGTAGTAAATTTTAATAATTTCGACTCGTTGTTGGCTCGTATATCTTTCCATCATGAAATGGCAAATTTTACTGAAGAGAAATGTCAAAAGAGCGGCAAGAAATATGGGATCGTTTGCTGGCCTCCATTTTAATTTCGCGTCTAGAATCATTCCCAGATACTTTGCCTAATTTGCAAATGGAACACGAGCGGTTTTAAGAAAGACGGGTAACCTATTTATTTTTTTATACGTAAAGTCTACGTGAACTGACTTTTGTTCATTGAGCGGTATCCGCCATGTTTTTGTCCACTCATTGACATTATTAAGAGCATTTTGTAATTAAATTGTATCTTCGCTAATCGTTTTGCCTACTGCTAGTATTGCAGTATCATCAGCAAACGGGGCTACGATGATGTCTTCTGTTTGAGGTTTATCGCGTGTAAATAAAAGGTACAGAGCTGGACCTAATACACTTCCTTGTGGTACCCCAGTCACTATTTCTTTGAAATCAGAATAACCATTTCTGTGTCTTACACGAAAAAGTCTGTTATCCAGATATCCGTTTAGAAATGTTGTAAAGTCCTACAGGCAGAACTTGTCTTAATTTTAATTTGAGACCTTCGTGACACACCTTGTCAAATGCTTGTGACACGTCCAAAAAGACTGTCGAACAGATTTTCTTTTCTTCAAGAGCTCTCTCAATCACGTCAGTAATTCTATGCACTTGATTAACTGTCAAATACTTGCTTCTAAATCCGAATTGATGTTCAGGTATTAATTGTTCCTCTTCTATTATCGGCTGCAGGCGCAGGAGTAGTATTCTTTCAAAAACTTTTGATATTATGGGAAAAAGCAAAATGGGTCTGTAAGACTTCTTTTCGTGAGATGGTTTGCAAGGTTTCAAAACCATTATGACTTTCGCAACTTTCTATTGACTCGGAACATATTTTAACCTAAGAGTGGCTTTTATTATGTAAAGGAGGTTAATTATTCCTTTACGAGGAAGCATTTTTTATATTAATTTCTGTCGTAATTAAGTCATACCCTGGAGCATTATTGGTTTTAAGCTTCTTTATATTTCTCTTTTTAATTCGGCAAGTGTAGCATTTCTTGTTATGTAGCTTTCATTTGAGGTAAAATTCATATTAATATTTTCGTTGAGTTCTTGACCATCGAACTGCTTTAATGTTTCCTCCAAGTAATCGGCAGATACCATCGCTTTTTTTTTGTTACTTTTAGCCCATTCGCATTGTCTTCTCTTAATCGGGGGCACTGGAAGCTTTGGTTTTTCCGTTGATTTTATAGCTTTCCAAAGGGAGTAGTTTGATTATTTCCCCTTTGTCAAGCGTTCAAGGTAATTTTCAACTTCAAGGTTTTTGAAATATGATATCGCCGTTTTAAGCATATTACTCAAGTAATTTGAATGATCTTTGTGTTGAGGAGCACGGGTTCGCTGCCATATCTTACGTGCTTTTCTTTTCTATTTCACAAAATCTTTTCTTTTTTTTTTACTGAGGGATGCATGAAAAATTTTGATAAATATACCAAACGACTTAGAAAAACTGAGGTTTTTTGTTTTTATTGAAAATTGGTCAAAATTATATATTTATGCAAAACATTATCAAGATTGGTTTTCAGTCCAATACGCTAACTACTGAGCAATTTCGCAATACAGTTGTGTGATGTTGTATGATGGGTAAACATTTTTTTTTGTTTTCGTTATACATATATGGGGTAGTTAGGACTTATCCAACAAAGTTTTTTCTAACGAGGGCCTCACTAGTATTTGACAAGTTTTCCTTGTCTAGATTGCCCCTACCGAAGCCTTTTCAGGGCCTTGACTAAACTTGACAAAAACTTGACATTTTTCCAGGTGGGTTGATTACTTGGATTCCTCAACAGCTTAAAGTGGGGGTTTATTGTCTAATACCCTTTTTAACTAGCTCTACAATCACATAAAATTTGAATCTTTACCAAAATTTAGAACTTTTGCACAAAATTCCTGGGCTACAAGTTTTCTATTGTCACGTACCCTTAACGCAACTAAATTGGATCCTCAAATTTTTCACACTTCTTAATCCATTTTTGATATGAATTTTAATTTTCTAGAAAAAGTTTTATGAATCGTCAAATTTTGCTCAGTTATCGAAAATATTCAAAACTGGTCGGTGTGACCATTCTCCCAGAAACGCAGAATGAATTTTTTAGCATTTTTCGGTTCAAGCGACACTTAAATGTTATTTGTTTCTTTCTTCCCTTCATTTTCCGGTACCCAATTTGTATAAAAAAAATAAAATATTAACTTATTTTAATTTAAATTTAAATTTTGATAGAACTGTTTATAATGTAAGATTTCACTTCATCTCATTAGTTATTCTTATAATCATATACCTATTCTATTATAATTATATTCAAAGTATTAAAAAAAAATAACATGATCTCTACTGCCCTCTACTTTGTTCATCTGTATTCTATACCTGATCATCAAAATAAAATTATTGCATTTACTCTAGGTAATGACATCGATATTCTTGACAATAAGCTCCACGATAACGATTCTTATTGCCTATTTTCTTATAACGTGAAATTATTTATTTTTTTTTTTCATCCGTCTAACTTCATATTGAGTGGCTAACTAAAATTGTTGATTATTTTGCATTCATTTCCTAATTGAGAAAACGATGACACACAAATTCTAATTGAATAAACTAATTGGCACCAAGTTGTTGTTAAATACCAATGACACTCAAAGCCAACATCCCAAAACAGTTAACTTATAAATAAAAATGTGTTTTCCATCAAAATAATAACCCGCCATCGCTGCAGAAAAAATAAAAAAATCAAACCCAACATGTTTCAATCTTTATTATAAACTTTGTTTATATAAACAACATTTATGTAAAAAATCATTGCCAAGATCATTTTTGTATGTGAATTAATTTACAAAGGTCACCAAAAGCATTTCTTTGAGTACATAATGTTCATTTTTTTACATTTATCTGAATTTATGTTAGTCACAAACAAACACCGTAGTTTATACCAATTTATTTCTTCAGCAAACATTTAAGTCAATACATTAGGCAGCTAGGGGCACTATCATCTTTATTCTTTAAGCTGTTATGTTATGACTTATGTATGAATGAAGAAGCACGCAAAGTAAAACGATAGAAGTATGTTAACTAAATATGGTGAAAGATTGTTTATTTCAGTTTATACAATTTATTCAATTATGTTTGATACAATTATCTTTAATTTAATTTTTATATAATCTAAGAAATGCAAATAATAATGTTTCAATAAATATTTCTTTAAATAATATTCAACATTTCAACAGTGTAATCAATAAGCTTTGTAGATGTGAGTAGCCTTGATTAGTTCTAATTAGCTAAGAGTAAATGAAGGCATTTTAAATTTTGTTTAAATAAAAATGAAAAGCTAAAACAAATTTTTTGGTAAAAAATTTAATTCAAGTTAATTTTAGTATTAAAAATTGTTCTTTTGACGAAAGGTATTACTAAATAACTGTTTTGATAAATATATAGCGTAAATATGGTGATATTATGTTAGTTAAAAGCCCAATTCCGCAAGCGTGAATGATTTTCCGTGTACACAATATATTAACGCCCAAAACAATGTGAATGAATTTGATTAACTTATTCTTAAATGGCGCTGAAGAATTCATTTAAAAAAGTTTTGACAGCACCTTTCAAAATGAAAATGATGTTTTATTTTTTCTTATGAAGTGGAAGTGAGATAGAATGTTTCATGTATGAAGAGTTGAATGTAGCCATGAATGAATCCTTCAGCGTTATTTAAGAATAGGTTAGTTCGATTTGTAAAAGTATTTGCCCTAGAAAGATTTAACAAGATTACTGCCTGAACAGAAAGGAGACGGAGTTGCCACTGGAATAGCTGTCAAAATGTTGAATACACAAATCCAATTATACGAAAAGAACACGAAGCAGCTGCAGACGGAGTTGGAAAACTTGGCCAATTTTTAACTTTTGCATGTAGCTTTGTTGACGTTTTAAAATTGTGAGTGCAACCAAGTGTTTATATGGGGGTTGAAGAGAATTTTAAACTCTTTTTAATCTCTGATAAAGACGTTAAGTAATTTTAGCTTCCATTTCATCATTTTCCATTTTTATTTTTGTTTAAATTTTTATTTTTTAAACTGGGACAGCTGGCTTCAAGTAACAAAAATGTCAGAAAGCTGTACAGCACATTATGGACGAGTAAAAAAATCTCGTACGACATTTTTTGACAGCTATTCCAGTTACAGCTGCAGTTCCAGTTGCAGCACTCTATTTTGGTCAGGCAGTTAATCTCTAATAAATTAATAAATAATGAATTTGCATTGTAAATCTGCGAGATTTGAAGAAGATTTGAGGTAAATTTTATTAAATCTCAGATTAGTGCTAAGTGGAAATGAAATAATAGCTGCCCCTTTTTGCATGTCCATATGGACAATGGCGAAAAATAACGATATCGGGACATTTCAACATTTGCCTTGGGCTGCCATTTTGCATTGAATAGTTTTACCAACAAATATTTGCTATTTATATACAAATTATCGATAACACAACGACAATGGCAATACCGATTTAATCGGGACAAAAGTTAAATACACTTAATTATCTGGACATAGCTAACTCTATATAGACATAGTTGTTGTTGTATTTGACATGTAAATTTCTTTGTTTTGGTGTAGCTTTTTTCAGACAGAATTTACTGGAGTAGCAAAAAACACAACTATTATTAAGTTTCCGGCATAAGCCTCCCCAAGTGCTGCCCATAAGTCTCTGCATTTCGCGTCGTTATACCAATTACGATTGAATTGCGCTTTTTTACAGAAACTACCTTTGTCTTTTCTCTTTCTAATTTTGATAATTCACAAAGAAAAAAAGACAGAATTTACAGCTGCACCACAAACAAAATTGTTTACAATTATTTTCTGTGTTTTTTTTTTGTAAAGAAATAAAGGATTTTAAGAGTGATACATGGTTGAATAAGCATATGAAAGCAATAATTTGGAAAGTTTTTTGTTGGAAAACAGCCACGATATACATAATTATTGCATTCACAATTTGCACCTCCAAAAGAATTTGTTTACCTTTTTGCCCAGTAAACTAACAGCTGTGATCTTCTGGTTCTTTTTTCCTCTCCCAGTTCAGATTTTTTTTCTTTTTCTTTGCTCATTTGATTCTGGCGGATATTTCGAATTCTTTGAGGTTCCATACATTTTTTTTGGTCGTCTTCTTGGTCTCTTATCTTCAAAGAGTATCCATTACTCCATTCTGTCACTTGCATTGTCCATCTTTGGTCATTTATTCTTGATACGTGCCTGGTCCATTTCCATTTTAAAGTTTTTGTTATTTGTATCACGTGTTTTATCCTCGTTTTCTTATATCTTCATTTTTTATTCTTTATACTTGTAAGGTTAGGTTAGGTAAAAGGCCTGAGGACTGACAGTTGACCTTGTTACTGTCACAGTTAGATCCATGTAGATCCGTTGTGATACCCTAGATGTTGTACTCCACTTAATGTAAGAACCTATGAGTTCTGTTAGCATTCAAGCCATTTAGAGGCGATGATGAAGTTCAGAAGGCTATTTGCCGAAGTTCTAGAAAGTTACTCTCAGTCATCATAGAAATGATGCCCTAGGTGTTTCTTTCTTAAATGACAGAGTGCTACAGGCAGTGCCAAAGGAAATGTAATGTGCTTCTTGGCACTGCACCCTCTGCAAATGTCGTCACTACTGAGCCTCATTTTCTCTTTTGTGGTATCTCAGTAGGTTGTGTTCGGTGATTATGCTGATAAGAAAACGGAGATATTTCTTGTTCATTTGCTTCATTTTGTCTGTCCTTTGCATATTGAAATTTGGCCATAGCTAATATCTTGTTGTGCCGCATGTGTCAAGCAGATTCAATATCTCATTGGTTTTTTCTATAATTTTGTTACCTATATCCTGTTTGATGCTATAGGCTGGTACTTTAATAAATTGTTCGGCTTGACTTCAATCAAGTGACAAACCCGTTCTCGATAACTCATCAGCTTTCTTGTTTTTCTGTAAATCACTGTGACCATAAGCCCAGCAGAGTCTAATCTCTAATGTTATGATGCGTTCCAAGAACTCTAAGCTCTTGGCAACATCAAGTCTCGAATGTATCTCGGTGGCAGAAATTGCTTTAATTTCCGCTTGATTATCAATAAAGAGAGTGATATCAGCTCGTGATATCGCCATCATTGATATTTTCGTAGCTTCTTTTGTCACTGCCAAGACCTCAGCTTGGAAGACGAAAATCTGAAGGAGCTAGCTAGAGTTTCCGAGAAAATTCCTTCACCAACTCTAGTGTCCATCTTAGAACCATCAGTGAAGAAATTTATCGTAAAATTATTACGGAAAGGTTAATTGTTTTCTGACTCCTCCCTATTTGGAGGAAAAGAGGTAGTGAAGGGTCTGTTGAAGTTTAAATGGGGTGTTATGGAAACATTAAGCCCGTTATTCTTTGTTTCCAGTATTTAGTCTAGCTTAAGCGTAAGGCACTGTATGCTGCAGATTCTTGCACGAATAGATCTAGGGATCTCAAATTTAGTACCACTTCCATTCCCGCTGTGGGGGAGGTTTTCAACGCCCTTGTAATACCTACGCATGCTAATCTTTGAACTTTTGTCAAGGTTTTCAGATTTATTGCTTTCTCAGTAAAATTTCACCAAACTAAATTACCGTATGTTATTATCGGTCTAACTATTGCCGTATACATCCACTTGATAATTTTTGGGCTGGGTCCCCAGGATTTTCCGGAAATTCTGTTGCAGGAGGAATAGAACGTTACCATAGCTCTCTATACTCTTTCTTTAGGTTTTTAGATTTTGAGTGATGTCCCTTCAATTGACAAATACTATATTTGTATTTTCCTTCTGTTAGTGAAGAGAACCAATTCGGGTTTCAATGGATTGACCATTAGATCACAATTCTTTGTCCAGGTGTTGATCTCTGAAAGGACAATACTCCATTTGTTCACTTATAGTGGATGGGAATTTACCTGTCACAAGTTTTAATAGGTCATCTGAATAAGCTATTACTTTGAATCCACTATATTTAAATTTTACAAGAATTTCGTTCACAACTAGTATCTAAAGAAGCAGAGAAAGCACCTCTCCTTGAGGTGTTGCTCTGGGTGTAGATACTATTTATTGAAGGAAACTTTTGGTAAGGCGCTGAATATTCTCTTCCAAGGCGTCAATTGTCTCGGGAATATCTGCGTAGACAAGCGACTTCACATAACCCCAGAAAAAATAAATCCACGATGCGAGATAATGTGCTAGTAAATCAACTTCACCCTGCTGTCAAGCCGGCTGCTATAAAACAGCTGCTTTGTCGGGGCAAAAGCTTCCTAGCCCTGGCCAGAGCAGCATTTATATGCCTGTCAAAATACAAATACTGATCCATTCAGATGCCAAGGTACTTTACTACACTTCTTCTCGCCAGTGAATGTCAGTTCTTTCTCGTATCCCTTGTGGCTCCATGCAACGGAGTCCTAAACAAGATAGTTTCTGATGTCTGAAAGTTGATTTTCAACTTCCAGTCATCACAATATCGCTGAATAAGTCACGCTGCAAAAGAATTCTGATGTCCTCGACTTTTGCAGCTGTTCTGTACGCAATTAGGTCGTCGGCATACGCTATTGCCTAGACTACTTATCAGATCGCTGGTGTAAATGCTGAATAGAATTGTAGAGTTGCCCGTTCCCTGCTGAAGATCATTTTTGATATTAAAGGTTGTGGCAGAAGTCACATTGCCAACAAACTTTCTACCATTGAGCATATCATAAAGCATATATAATAGTGGTTTATTAATGCCAAGTCTGGTCAGCTTTAGATAAAGACCCTCTAACCATACGGTGTCGAAGGCCTTCTCCAAATCAACCAGACAAGCACCAATACACTGGACTGGTGTCATGTCCCACCTTAAAACAAAACTGATTATCCGGTATGATATTATTGTCCTCTGCCCACTTAGACAAAGCTCTATTGATAACTTTTTCGAATACCTTGCTGATACTCGGAAGATGACTTATCGACCCGAGATTCGTCGAATTGGTTGTCCTTTCCCTTTTTCGGGACAGCTGTCTTCCACCGCACTGGATAATATGCATTATTCAAAGCGTTGTTGAACAGAGTGGTATAAATGTTACCTGCTTCTTGGGGTAAATGTCAAAGTACAACGTTGCACTGCTTCTTCTTTAGTGAATCGTGGGGCTGGAGCTCCACTTTCGTAATTAAAAGGGAACTGGGTCCGTTTTGCGTGGCGATTATGGCGTTTTGCAAATGATCTTCATTAAACCCGGTGAAATCGAGGTTCTCTGATCGCCATTGCGTAATGTCATTCCGAAGGTAGAAGTAGAAGAAGGTAGAAGGCTTTGTTTTCCAGATTATGATTCGGGCTAATGCACGCATTCACCTTGTACACTTGCTGAAAAGCAGCACCCACAGCCTCCACTTGCTCCTGTGGATCTTCGACAGTAAAGAGGTCATCATCCAAGATGGCGGCGTCCTCTGGATCAATTCCTGCTGTCAGAAGTAAGTCTCTGTTATAGTTTATCGATCCATAATAATTAATATCCACCCAGTTTTTCCTAATAAGTGATCGCAATGCCAGCTTAATGTTGACAATTAATAAATGATGCGAAATTTAAAATGAAATCTTTTGCTAGAAGATCCTGTAAAACCACATGGACAGGTCAGAGAAACGAGTTGGGACAAGCGCTGCTACTTAGCTGGGGAATCAAGTGCGGATCCAGACTTTACCCCAGGGGGGGGTCACGTTTCTTAAAATTTCAAAAAAGTATTGCACCCAAAAATAATTTTTACTTACGATATAAGGCAAGTTTTGTATTCGATCAAAGTGGGTTGCACAATTCTGTCTGGTTGTTTGTATGTCTATTCATTGACAGCCTACAACTACAGCCTAAATCACTGAAGCGCTTTTCTTCAAATTTTTAAATAATTTTTTTTTTAATTCTTCGGAGGGGATATTTTGTACCTTTTAAAATTACGGTACTTGCTATACAACCATTAAGAAAAAGCTTATTTATCTTAAAAACGGCTTCAACGAATTTGATAAAAAACAGTAGATTACTTTAGGTATGGTGAACATTCTGGAAAAAAAATCCGAAAAACTGTTAATAACGATACCTGCCATTTATGGGTTTTTGAACTTTGATTTGTTCAAAGAAATTCAATCAAAATTTGAATGCAAAAGCTCCATAAAAATCTCAATAATATTGCATATCAAAATAAAAAAGTAAATGTTGGCCTTTAAAGAAGGTATTAATTTTTGTTTTGAAAATTCAATATTTCAAGAACGCGTTGATGAATTGTTTTGAAACTAGTTTATAAATGTATTTTAAAATTAATTATTATTTAATTTAATATAAAAAATAGCTTTTTGAGAAACTACAACGATTTTAATTTTTTTTGTGCTTATATTCAAATTTCTTCAAGTTATCAAATTGGTTCTAAGCATTAAGCTATTTGAAAAGTTGTTAAACAATTAAAAGAACAATTTAAATGCCCTTATTTTATATATTTTATATTCTTTATATATGTAATTACTGGCATATTTTAAAAGTTCTTAATTACAGGCAACTTGAAGATCAGAGGAAGTACCTGCAATACAGTCGCACATTTTACTTCCATTGAAAATATTTTTTTTTAAATAAATTAATTAATTAAGGAATTGAAGCAAGAATCATCATGCCACTAGATACTAAAAATATTGTTTAGGAAAAGTTTATTTTTGCCCTTAAAATCTTAACTCATTTACAATAAGATCGTATTTATTCTACAAGATCTATTTTGATCTTTTGCCTGGTAACTAGAAGCTACTTTTGTTATACTTACCACTTTCCTTAATGACATCCCCTGAACAAAACAAATTCATGAAACGTCAAAATTACAAAACAAAAATCTTTGTATTCCCAAAATGGTCATTCCAAGTTAGTGGGAAAGCGTAAGCAATTACTGTCTTGGGAAAACGAAGTAAAATGAGGTAGTTTTTCCATAAAAAAAAGGCTTGCTACCACTCATGTCTTCGAGTTGCTCTAAGCTTAAAGTTAATTCATATTGCTAGAATCTAAAAGTTGATCGCAATTTACAACTTATTGGCCTAATGGTTGCTAGACCTTGATTTTGAGATTAAGCAAGGGATATGTCATTTAGGCTATTTGCAAAGAATGTATGCGATCAGTAAAAAGTCCAAAAAGTTTAATTTTATAAATTTGTTGAGTTGAAAATTTTGAATACACTGTAAAAGTTTTTCCAAGTACCGCCCAATTTTTCGCACTTCACTGTGAGAAGTTTGCAAGATACCAAAATCTTAAATATCGAAACTGCATTATTTATAGATCTTGAAAAATGATATCTCACACTAAGTAAAAATAAAACATAGCACTCTCACCTTACAATCTTGCAAATGTCAACCAAAATCTCGAAAATTAAAGTCTCGAATACCTGCTCAAAATTGAGTGGTGACATAATTAGCGGGATTTTTATTTGCAAGATCTCGAATGCGAGTTTTTCATTTGCACGGTTTTGTAATCTGTGCCCAATTCAAAAGGCCGCTGATAAAAGGTCAACTAGCTATATTAATTGGTTGTGGATTTGTTCTAATGGGATTTTAAAGTTTTTTTTTTAAGTCATTCCAGGTCACTGAACAAAATTTGTAGGTACCTTATTAAGGTTATCTTAAGAAACAAATATTAAATATTGTTATTAAAGGTCACCTAGATTCATTGGTGACATACATTTTTTTAAATGAATTTTCAAAGTTTTTTCATGGTTCAGTATTATTTTTTGAAGATTCTATGTCTGAAAAATTATCTACTGTTACTACCTGCCCTTAAATGACCAGTAACCTTTCGAAGAGTACATATACGGGATGCCATGAAATTTGTCATCTGATTCGGTGTACACTCTCAGAAAAATTTCCTTGTTACAAGCATTGCATATTTAATACTGTTGAATTTAAGTAGAAATTATTTACTACCAATATTAATTTATGGGGAATAGCGTTTAGCTAGGTCTCTCAAGAATGTATGACCTTAGAACACATTTTTGGACCAAATTATTTGTGAATATGGTTTTTCACTGCATTCAACAAAGAAAAAGTTTTGTTCACAAATTTCCAAAGAATTTAATAGAAACGTTAATTGCACAGTTAATTCTTTAACTGTTGGTTACAAACAATATAGATCATGCTGTGACTGACAAAGAATGTGTGGTTGAATAAGTTGCGAAGTCTTTCAGTTCACACTGTCTTATATCAGTAAAGTTTATAACACTATGCAATATTTAAGAAATTTTCGGTAACATACCAGACAAAACTTTGTGCTTAATGGTATGGGCCCCAGATTGACTCTGAAATTTTTCAAACTTTAAATACAAATATCATTATTTAATATTTATATATTTCAGTGGCCACAAACCATAACCGCCTAAGTCGAGTTATGACGAAAATAAGTTTTGATCATAATCCTGTTCAGAATATCAAGATATATACACTCTCAATTTTTTACGTCTGTATCTCTTTTCAAACAGAAGTTATAAGCAAAAAACCTAGCAACCTAAGTCTCTTTTCAAAAATTTTCATTTGCCAAAACAACTTAACTCAAGAAAAAATTATTTTTTTATAACGTCGGTTTAATAACTCAACTTAAGTTCTTTAAGTATCTTAAGTTTGCTTTGCCATACAAACTTATCTTTAGATAGGTTAATATTACTCTGCATTTTCTTAAAAAATTAATAAGGAATAAAAACTTAAGTCAAGATAAGAAAATTATAGGCTGCCCATAATTAAAAACTGTCGTTATTAAATTTTTCTTAAGTGAACATAGGCTGTTATGCCCCAAATAGAAGAAAAATTTAATTTTCTTAACTTGAGATAGGCTGTTATGGAAAATCACGGTTATGATAGTTGATAGACTTAACTTGACTTAAGCTCTTTTGGCAAACCAGAACACATTTCTTTCAAAATGATAAATCGAGTTAGGCCGTTATGGCATATTTGAATATCAAAAATCGCAAATCTAAGTTCACTTAGGCTCTTCTGCCTTAACCAATTTAATATTAATTTCGCGAAAATCCGAGTCATAAGTTGATTTATGTTGCTGTGACTAGTCATATCTGCAGTGAAGAGTAAGAAAAAGTTATTTTCAAAGTGAAAAGTGTTATTGTAAAAGTGCGTGTGAAATGTCTAACAGAGCAGTGAAAATGGTGCAATTAGCGAGGATGCTTTCTGAACGTGCCAAAGGTAAGTTTGTTTTATTCATATTAAGCTGTCATAAATGTTCCCGAATTTGAATTTTGTATTGTATAAACATTCATTTCTTTCTATTGGATTCAATTTTTTTGAGCCATGTACTTTTGAACTTTATATAAATGAATCCAAGTATGTATGTATATGTTTTTTAGCAAAATAGTAGATAATAAGAAAAACGAGCATTTATTCGTAAGAGTTTTCCGGAGTAAAGAAAAAGAATCACTGTAGGTATAACTTTTCATCTGCTCTATAAAAATCGATTGCTTTCAATTGCAGTGGTCCTTTTATGTTTTAATCTTTCGATATTTAATTGTTCACTTTTAAGTGCATTCTTAATAATTATTTATAATTATTTAAATAATGAATAAATTAACCCTTTTGACCTTCTAAATTCAAGTGAGTTTTCTGTCATAAAGTGACATTTTATAATTAAAATAAAAATTTGAAATTTTTGATATTTAAAGTTAAAAAATAAAATAATGTGGTGATTTTGAGGAATTTTGATAAAGATTTAAATTTGTGTGGATCTTTTAAGCGTAATATATGTATGCGCAGTATGTTAAACTACTTTTTTTCTTTGAAATAATTTTCGGAAACTTTTCTACGATTTTTTATATTTTGTATAAAAATTGTATTTGTGACTGAAAATCTAAGCTATGGTGAAAAAATCTTAGAAAACTGTGCGATAGCTCATTTTAGGAGAAAAACATAGCTATTATTCATATGATGTTAGACATGTATGTATGTATATAATTCTTATTAGTTATTACGATTATAAAATCCATAACAAAATACCTTAAAACTCCAGATTTTTCGTTTTTTACATCAAATATCTCCAAATCCTGACATGATACAAACAAATAATATATACATATACAAATGTATTTACATATGTAGCTGCAAGCAGATCACATTTTTTATATTTTTGTTAAAATGATGAAGTTCTCACTCTTCCATAACTTTTACAACAATTTGCTGCAGAAAACGTTCGGGGTTTTGAAAATGGAAGATTTCAGGGCGAAACGGAAACGCCTGGTGCAAACAAGGGTAATCAAACAACAACAGAACAATGCACAAGTAATGAAGAGTTAAATTACGACCTATTGCCAAATTTCGAACCGAGCGTACTGAACGAAACACAATCATCAATGAACAGGCTATGTTTTGATGTTGGCTTGCTCCAAAGTAAGAAAATAAGTAGTTATAGTTACCCTTATTAATGTCTTTTAAGATACATTATTTCATAGAAGAAAAATTATTAGGGTTAACATGTTGAGATAAACGTAAACATTATTTTCATTATTTTTATTAAGGTAAATTTAAACTAACTAACAACATTGAAACTGATTCCGAATGTGCTGATAATTTATTCGATAAACCTGAATGGATGAATTCTGATGATTCAGTGATAGATCCAGATTTTAACTTATCTACTACGAGTAAATCTAGTGATTCGAACTCTGAGAATGGTGAAGAAATTATTGCTTTGGGAGCTCAATTGGAAGAAGCTTTAGCAATACCAAAACGCAAGAATAAGAAAAAACTTCGTGTTAAACTTCGAAATAGTGGGCAGTCATATCAATCAGTCAAAGGGAAAACAGTCAGGGCCAGATCCTGCGAGGCGATTGGTAATTGTCGGAGTAAATGCAATGAGAAAATAGATATTGAAAAAATTAAATTGCTGTTCAAACACTACTGGTCCCTAGGAACCTATGACCAAAGAATTCTGTACATTGGATCTATGATAAACATAGGGGACAAGAAATGTGACACCTTGGTTAATGCAACTAACCGGAAGCGAAAACGCGAGCATACTATGAAGTATACGCTGGAAGTCGACGGAAATGTTTTCAATGTATGCAAAAAACATTTTGTCCAGTGCTTTGGAGAAACAGATAGCTTTGTTAAATCAGTTATCAACAAAAAAATTGGCTGTCCATCAATTCCATTTAAAAATAGGAGAGGAAATCATACTCCTGCTAATAAGTTTGACGTAGCTATAGAAGAAGAAGTGAGGAATCATATTTTAAGGTTTCCAGCATATGAAAGCCATTACAGTCGAAGGGACACCTGCAAAAAATATTTACCAGCTAGCCTTAATCTCTCATCTATGCACCGCCTCTACAAATTAGAGTCCTCAAATCCGGTAAGTCTGTCCAAATACTCCCAAATTTTCAAAACCATGGGCCTTAAATTTAAAGCACCGAAAGTAGACACGTGTTCTACTTGTGATACGTATGTTTCGAAGATCAAAGTTGCTGAATCTGAAGACGAAAAATGCATGTTGATTGAACAAAAAAAAGAACATCTGAATAAGGCCGAAATGGCATATGAAGCAAAACGCAATGATAAAATGGAGGCAATCAATTCTAATTACATACAAACTTACGCCTTTGACCTCCAACAATGCTTACCAACACCATTTTTAAGAAATTCTATAAACTTTTATAAAAGACAACTCTGGACCTTTAATTTAACGGTGCACGATTTAGAGTCAAATTACGCAAAATGTTTCATGTGGCATGAAGCTATGGCCCGTCGTGGCGGAAACGAAATTTCATCTTGCATCTTCAAGCTACTGAAAACTTTACCGGAATAGACTAAATGCATAACATTCTACAGCGATTCGTGTTCTGGGCAGAACAAAAATTCATTTGTCGCTGCAATGTTTATTGCATTTTTATCTAGCTCGGAAAAAATTGATTACGTCGATCACAAATTCCTTGAACCAGGACATACGCACATGGAATGCGACAGCGACCATGCCCTAATTGAGCGTATGAAAAAAAAAACAAATGTCCAAATTGAAACACCTAGAGATTGGTATCAGTTCGTCAATACAGTTGCATCCAAGATTGAAACAGTTGAGATGAGGAACGAAGATTTTTATGATTTTTCAAAATTTTCTAAATCTAAATTTTCCTGGAAACGAGTTGATGAAGATGGTAATAAATTTAATTGGCATGAAGTTCGGTGGCTGCGATACACAAAACGCAGCATTCTAGTGGAATATAAAAATTCTTTGGATAAAAATGAGTCTTTTAAAATTTTAAAAGTAGGAAAGAGAGGAGCTTCTGTAAATGTCAACGAAGTTTCCAACGTAATGGACTTACCAAGCATTTCTCAAGAAAAAAAAGTGATCTTATGAGCTTAAAATAATTCATAAGTCCTGATTTTCATTCCTTTTATGATAATCTTGAAACAAATATGGAGGAGCCAGATACCCATCCTGATTTAACGGAGCCTGACAACGCAGATGATGTTTGAACAGCGATGTTGGTCACAAAAATGAAAAAATGTTAATGAAAAAATAAAAAAAAAAATAAAATATAAATATAATAATCATATTCTTATTTTTCAAAATTTAATTCGTTTGTTTATTGAAATGATACATATTAAGTAATGTTAAAAATTTGTTGCAAGAACAACTATTTCTTGAAATGTAAGTAAAAATCTAGGAAAAGTAACATAAAAATATGGTTCCTTATTGGTAAGGAAAAGAACTCAACTGAACATAGAAAATCATATACCACATTCTCACACAAAGATTATCAACCTAAGTCGACATAAAAAATTTGAATTGATCTTCCTTAAAATGCCAAAATAGCCTAACTCAACTTAAGCTTTTTACTTTTTTCCTCGTAGATATGCCACAAGAGCCTAACTCGACCTAAGATTTTTATTTTTTTCAAGTTCAATAAGCCATAACAGCTTAAGTGTTTTTTTCTTAAATTACTCCTTAGTTATCTTTTTTAAAAGTAATTTGATCTTAATTTCTAAAAAAAAGAGTTAATTTTCTTCAATTTTGCATTAAATTTTTTTAGAAATTCCCATTAATTTTTTGTCAAGCAAGATCTAAAACTTCAAACTGCTCTCCTGAAAAGTATGAAAAATCGACTTAGGCGGTTATGGCTTATGACCACTGATTTAACTAATAATAATAATATTATCTATAATTTGGAGGTGAAGAAATTATAAATTTATAATTGTTTCCTCCGCAATAAATGTAAACATTTTAAGTTTTAAGGACATATTGTTTGTCATAAACACTTTTCATTAATGGATAAGAGGTTAAATTTTTGTGAGTTATATAAATAGTGTTTTGCATTTTTAAGATATAATTCTAGGGGCAAACAAAATTTTTCCTTATTACAATAGTTTGTATCTTTATTTTAAGTTTTTGAACTTTTAGAGTCAATCTGATAAATTCCTACCATAAATTTCAAAAGTACTTGTAGCTAGATATTAGACCCCTTATCTTCAATGATCAATCGCTTGAAGGTAAAAGTTATAAAATGAGTTGTAAAGGTAAACATTGTTTGCAGTGAGAACTTTTTTATTTGTAGTTCGAAGTTTTGGTTTTTGCAAACAAAGAATTAAAATCTGTCAGTGAAATATTGAAACATTGATCATAATCAACTTAAACGTTTGGTGCCTTTTTTCTCTTGTGGTAAACAGTTTCTTTCTTATGAAACAGAATTTTTTGGCTCAGTGTACGGTGTCAGAAATGTTCACAAAATCATCAAATCAATTTCAAATTATTTTTACGGTAAAACAAAAAGTAGACTTCTGTATTATTCTTGAAATGAAAACTTTTATTGTTTTTCTGGCAGAAGAATTATTTTTTCAACTTTTCACGAACGATGTACATATCGTCGGCTTTCTGTCAAAACCTTTCAAGTCCTTAAATGACATTTTAATGTACTTTTAGTTAACAATAATTACTGAATTCGAATATCAATGTCTAGTAACTGTGTCATGGTTTCTTTTGGCTCTATCAACCAGTTTTAAAACCTTTCATTATCTTAAAATTCCATTTTATTAGCTTTTAAATCGGTGTTTTGTGTCTTCTAAGCAATTTTTTCAAATTTGAAATTTGTTTTGACAGAAGGCCCACGATATGTATTTTTAACATTGATTTTTGTGTTTTAGCTCTTTAAATACGCACGGTTAATTAAAATAAATTTGAAGGCGGATTATGTCCTATGAGCAGTGAAATTTTTTGTTTATGATTGTATTCATCTGTCTAATATTGTATATCTGGGAAAAGCCCCAGGGGGGGGTCATGACCCCCATGACCCCCCCCCTTGTATCCGCCAATGTGGGGAATGTTGTGACCAGTCAAAAGACCGCCTCAGCTTCAACATAGATGAAAAGGAAATGATTAGATCAATTGAATAGAGCAAATAATTGATTAAAAAAACAACCTAGATTGGCACTAGCGAAATTACATTTAAAATGTTTTATTCAATGAATTATTATAATGTTACAGAATAATCGGAAATTGCCCATCAGAATAGATATTTTATTTTTTATGTTTAAGCTTTTATTCAAAGTCACTGACTACTTACCATTTTTGTCTACAGACTGCTTTACATCGCGTCTCCGATAAATTGTCAATCAAAGTTTGATGCTCAATTGATAAACATGTAAGTATTAATATTCAACGATATTCAATAAGTCAATTTGTAGTTAAGAGATTTATACATGTTTGACATATTTTATCAGTAATTGTAAGTAATTAATAAATCATCAAGGTGCGATAGACGTGTTGAGCAAACAAAAACATAAACACCTTGTAAATTCGTAATTAATCTCGACTGTATGTAGTAGATAGAGGCATGGGTGATCGAGTTTAGAAATTTATTGATTTAATTTTTTATTTATAAGAACGGCAACATCAAACACTGTTCAAAGTCAAATAATTATCTTTCTTGCCCTGTTTCTACGTTTGTGCAGTGCATCATAATGTGCCAAAAATAAAATGTAGTATCCGTAGCCGTAGGTACAAAATAAAGCTCTTGATGCTCATATAGTATACAAAAATTATAAGTTGCAAAAATGTGCGCATATGCGTCTATGTCTTTGTTATCTATGAGTTTCACTCGAACGATGGATATTAATTAGCGTGTTTAATACCTATTTTTGTTTTTACTTTTTACTCAAATTAATTTTTGGCTTTAACAAAGATAAACGTTGAGTGCATTGATCGCATTGAATGCGGTTATTACAAGGAATGGTGTTTTCTGGGTGCCACCTACACCCCCGCGCACTGTATTGCCCTGTCAGAGTTAAAAATTCTGAGGTATTTAGCAAATTGATATTGCTTAAAAGCATTTGGGTCGATTGGAAACATTTAACCAGGAACTATTAAACAATCCAAAATATGGACTTCTCCTTTTTGCATCCATTAGTACCATATAGACACTTGAGCACTATTATACCTCGAAAATGTTTAGAACATTCAAATTTGGTTTATTTTTCTTTTTGAATTTGTGTACTGACGACCATCAGTTTAGTTAAAATTGCTCAGAGTGTTTGATTGGACTTCCGACAGAGCATTGCGTGATGGTTCCATGTGTTCCTCGTTTTAATATGAATTTAGATCTAATGTTTAGTCTATGATTATTTGTTTAGAAAGAAAATTTAGTGGACTACTGGCGTGAGTGATGATTTGTTTGGGTTTTCTTCGATTCAATTGGATTTTGGTTTATGGAGGAACTGTGAATTAAGTTAAGTTAATAAAAATATGCTTCGACATGTTTATTGATTATTATTTGCGGCTTAGGAGGAAAATACAGGATGCAGTAATTATTCTGGAAAATTAACTCTTTTTCGTGTTCAAGATATTGTAAATAATTATTCTAAGTGCAACTTTTTAACTCTACTGAACAATTTCTATTTCTACAGTTTGATTTATGCTGTAGTAAGTTTTTATCAAAAAACGGCTAACCAGCTGAAAATAAACGAAACGAAACGGAGCTGGAATAGATGTCGAAAATGTACTCACTTTCACTGCAGCATTTTTGACATATATTGCAGCTCCGTCTTTCATTCTGTTCAGGCAATATTGACATCATAATGCAACTGAAACTGCACTGTTTAATCCGAAAGTATACACAGACGGGTCCTTTAGTGAATTGCCTAATCTACTGTTTAAAACTTAGGTTAGGTTAGGTTAGGTTAGGTGGGGTGATGATGCGGCAAGCCGCATCACCTCACTCGGATCTCAGTGGATCCATTGTGCTCCCCAGGGTGGGGGAAATGAAGGAATGGGAAGTTTAGGAGGGAAGGTTAAGTGAAGTTTTAGGTTTGAGGTGCCTCCCTAAACCATCCTGATCTTTGGATGAAGTTGAGGATGTTTTAAGTGGCAAAGACGAGATATCGCCCAATTCGTTGAAAAAGTATTCTCCGAGGGCATTTTTCCTATTTATAGCTAGGCTGGGGCATTCACAAAGGAAGTGAGATGAGCCCTCTTCCTCCTGTTCGTCCTGACACCCTCTGCATAAGTCAGATGTGCTGATGCCCATTCTGCTCATGTGGGTTCCCATCGAGTTGTGACCCGTAAGGATTCCAACCAGGAGGGACAGTCGAGGTCTGCTAAGCTTCAGTAAATATTCTGTTTTTTTCCTTGAAGTATCTGGCCAAAGACTTCTTGAAACTCGACAGGTATCAATAGTTGACCATCTGTCATTAGCGGCTTTGAGAAACCTTTGGCGAATTCTGTACTTTTCTTGCTCCAGTGGCATTAGTACCCAGGGTACAGTTTGGCTCGGTTCAAGTGATGAACCGTTTTTGGCCAGTTCATCAGCCACTTCATTCCTATAAATGTCACGGTGTCCTGGGACGGAAGGGTGATCGACTAGTTTGGACTTCGTGACAATTGACGAAATGGCTCTGATTGCCGCCTGGCTATCTATGAAGATGTCAATGTTTTTGTTCGTCAGTTCACATCAGGAAAGGTATTTTTGCGGCTTCGCAAACTGCAAGCACTTCCGCTTGGAAAACACTGCAAAAATTTGGCAGCCTCAACGATATGTTTAGGGGTGGATTTTCTGAAAAGATGCCTGATCCTACCCCAGCGTCCGTTTTGGAACCGTCTGTAAATACCGATACATGATTTATTTTTAGGACCCGGTTTTCCTTCCATAATTCCCTTGTTGGAATATCTGTAAGTGCGACTGGGTTAAAATCTATGTGCGGTGAAATATAGTCTGTTTGAATGTCTATGTTGGTGAAGTTCATTATAGTACTGTGACCACAGTGGCCCTTTTTCCAATGTTTGCACTCTTTAAGTCGTAGAGCACTTTTGGCCGCCAATTCTTTCGTGAACAGATCGAGTGGGGCAAGTGAGAGGAAAGTTTCTAGGGCTGCGGTTGGAGTGGTTCTCATGGCACTAGTTATGCCACTGTTTAAAACTTACAAGTCGCATTATCAATATTCGATACTAGATAGATTCTCTGCAAGAAGATCTATCATTTGAAGTTTTCTATTTCACCTTGTTTGGAATTTGCTGGTTAACAAATTATACTCACATTTCTGAAAGAGGATGAAAGAAGTTTTAGGTTAAATGCTATTGTATGGATGATCTTATTTTCATGAAATAATTTTTACAAGTTCTCTCAATCAAGTTTGGCAGATAGGGAAGTGAACTTGCCTTTAAAATTGAGCATTTAAGCCCTCTCTTTAGCAAACCATTAATAGGTAGTCTTTTTCTCAGCTTAATATAGTTTCGATCTTATTTTATAGAGAAATTTGGATTTAACTGAGCCACATATATGAAAGAATTAAAAAGAACGCAAGTGACAATTTTTTCCCAAAGCGATATATTATGGAAAACTTTGCCAAGTCCTGAGATCTCAAGTGAAATAAAACACAAATAAAAAGATAAGATTTACACCTTTAGATTTTATCGTGAAACTTGTGGGGAGTGGGGAGATAAAAAATGAAAGTATAAATCCCCTCAAGGCAAAGACCTGAATTGAAAGGTTTCTCGGAAGGTCAAATAGGGAACCTTATGAATCTGTCTATGTCAAAAGTGACACCTGTGATTTTGTGGGAATTGTAAGATTGAAAATTGCAAATGAAAACCAAAAGGCAGTCTTTTGTGTTTAATACAATTTTTGCTTAATCTTGATTTTCCAATAGGATTTTCCATTGGTAAATTCAGATTTCAATCTAAGAACTGGTTTTTTTCTTTGCCAATGGAATTCGATTTCAAATTAATTTTTGTTTGCCAATTTATTTGTGTTGTTTCATTTGTATCACATTATTCGTAACAATTTGCATCCCTTGGTCCACTTTTCGTACAGTAATATAAAGCTTCATAATTTAACCAATTCACTTAAAATAGCTTCCTTTTTCTATCAAAAATTATTTTCTATATGTTTTGAGCACAATTTTCACAGCTGAAATAAAATAAACAAACTAAAACCTACATTTGCAAACTGGCAGCTCAAAATTGTTTTAGTGTTAGGAGGGGTAAATCTGCCGAAAAATTTAGATCTGCAAAATTGATTTTAATTAAAAAATAAATCAAATTTTTCGCGCCCCTGATTTTGGCAGATCCAAATCCCAATCATAACTAATATTATAAATGTGAAAGTGTGTTCTTTTGTTTGTTTGTTACTCTTTCATGCCTAAACCGCTGATACTTTTTTTTACCTATTTTAAAGAAAAAAAGAAAAAAATATTTGGTACCAAAACAACTTCATTTTATGTACATGTGTACGAAAAAAATCAATACCTAAAGTTTGAAAACACATTAATGAAGTATGAAAACAAATCAACCACTTCAATAGGGATCTCTACCAAATTGTCAGAGTCAAAGTGACAGCTTACAATTTGGCTCTTTGACAGTTGCAATTGCAAGGCAAACAAAATTTCCAAATATTTACACTTCGCTTCAACTGAATAAGGACTAAAATTTTCAAACTTAATTTGACCATTTTTTCTAAACATTGTGCAGTAATGTATCATTTTATTATCCTTATTGTTTGTTTACGGTATTGGGGAAAGAAACCAGAAAGAATTAATTCACAAAGCTCTGCTTTTTTTTCCGGTTCTCTTGAAATCATTCCATTCGCAAAAATGCAGTGAACTGAATAAGCACAAAAATAAGAGTTAATGGATGAGGAAGTAAAATAATTTTGTTTGAAATGGTTTTTATTGTTTATAGTAATTTCAGGACAATGTACATTGTACAATGTTTAACAAAAATGGACAAACCATCGCGTTTAAAAATCTATGTGCTCATTCAGTTGAAGTGGAGTGCATTTTCTTCTAACATAAAAAAACAAAATGGGTGTTCATGAATGTCATCAGACCCAAGTTCTTAAGTTTGGCGTTTAGAAATGAACAAGACGGAGATGTATTGCTGTTTGTTAAAAAGCCCTATTCGTTCATTTAAAATGAGAAATGATATTATCAAATTTTTCATACATAAGTCCACAAACTTTAATTTTAATGATCCGAGTAATATGAGTCACTGAAGAGAGCTTATCGGCCTTATTTTGTAGACTTTTTGTTGATTTTTGATTTTTTTAAATCTCAAAATATTCATCGGTATAGTGTACCAAAAATGATTGATTCTCAAGTTCTATTAATCGGTTCGTCAAAATTAAAATTTATGGACTGAAGGAAAACGACGGAGCATCACTTCCTGCTTTTAGTAAATGCATTAATGTGATTGCTACCTTGTCACAAAAATTGGAAAATAGCGCTCGTTGGATAAATATTAGTTGAACTAATTTTTGACTCGTTGTTCAGTATAACACAAATTAACAAAATGTTGGTTCATGATATGACCCTTAAAAATAATTTTTTCAGCTAGTTTTTCAGATACAGGCATTAATATCGGTAACGGTTTAGCTAATTTACATAAAATTTATATTTTATGAACTGTCTGATCTCTCTAATTCCGACAGTGTGTTGCTTGTGTAAGTCAAATTGAAATTTATTAATAAGTGACAGTCACTCAAAGTTTGAAAAGCGAATATTTTTGAAAAAAAATTAGTTTTTGGTTGCTGCTTATGAATAGAATTTTTTTTTAAATAATTTTAAAAACTCAAGTGGAAAAGAATTACGAGTATATTACAAAAAATTTGAGCCAGAATTTGCCAAAATTGGAAAATAAGTGAAGAAGGCAGTTTCAATTTTAATATTAGGGTGTCTGTTATATCCCGAAAACTCATTTTTAAATATCAGACACCCC
Source organism: Dasysyrphus albostriatus (assembly GCA_946251815.1). Lineage (NCBI taxonomy): Eukaryota > Metazoa > Arthropoda > Insecta > Diptera > Syrphidae > Dasysyrphus > Dasysyrphus albostriatus. Next base: position 64,782,391 of record OX276336.1, on the reverse strand, counting down.
CAAAATCAAAATTGCTTGTCCTAAAATAAAGTTTTTGACCAAAAACATTTCGTCTAAGGTGATAAATTGGTGAAGAATTGGACAAACCAGTCTACTGGGAGCTCATTTTCAAATCACCTTGTAAAAGGAGTTATTAGCTAATGTTATGAGTATGAGTTTTATTTTGCTTTAGGATACAATAATTATTTTCGCCGCTTGGGGAAAATGGCACAAGAATTTCTTTCGAAATATTTCTTATATACCGTTCTGCTGTCAAGGATCAATTTTTAAACGTATGTCACTCCGTGCGGGCTCCCAAACATATGCCACTCCAGCCCATTTCACGGTATACGAATTTTCATTGTCTATCAAAAACGTAATTTCTCCTCCCTGGAGAGTTTCAAAAAGAGTTCATTAACCCTATGAATTCTCCTATTTAAAATTTCTGTTTATCCGTTTCCCCTTTATACAGCTTTGGATAACTTACCCTAGCCTAGGTTTACTCTTTTCTTTCTTTTTTTATTTAATTAGTCTGCAAAGACTGAAATAAAACAAAATATGTATTTAATTTTAAATATAAGACTGTCTCTTTCTTCTTCGCCATCCTGCAAGCTTAGTGCAAAGCTTGTATGTGTTGTTCTATAAACTAAATGTTAATTTAAAAGTGTGTGAACAGATCACGTCGTTAGTCGCCGTGCTTCTTTAATATTTGATATTAGATTAGTGTAAATAAATATTTTTCAATTATTTTCGGAACCCGTATAGGAAGCATATCACTGTCAGACCTTTATTTGAATCTGTATTTCTTAAAGTATTCAACAACAACTTTTGCTATAAAAAACACTAAAACTATAACATTTTTAAAGGTAAATTGGAAAAAATCCGGAAAAAATCAAACTTTCGAAAAAAACAATTTCTCAATCCATGCGAGCCATTAAGTGTTCTAATAACTTTTTTGTTCAGCAATTTGCCTCTTATATAACAGCTTTGGATAGCTATTATTTTCAAAGAAAAATACGCATCTTTCATTTCATTTTGTCAGGTATTTATTTCTCCAACTGATCACTATGGTGTATGAGTGATATTTTTGGTTGCAAAATTTAAATTTATGTAAGTATTTGAATGAATAATACATATTTTACATTTTCCAATGCTTAGTTGCTGATGCAGTCATCTTAAATAAACTATCGTTAAAAGTGTACTAGCTTACCCGTCCTGCTTTGATCGGGTACAGAAATTTAATTTGCGTAACAAATGTGTTGCTTATAGAGCACAGATCAGAAATAAATGTCCGAGAGTTACTACCTGCGCTTGAAAAGATTTCGGTTTTAGTTTGAGATTTATTTTAAAAAAAAAATAAATATAAATTTAGGTTATAGGTTAAGATTTATTTTTTCGGTATATTCTTACTTTGGTCTCGCCATAACATTCACACGTGGTTTTTCCTTTCAAAATGTTTTGACGTCACCTCACTTTAGTCTTGTGTGGTGTGGGCGCCAGTTATAGCTATCATTGAAACTCATCATTGAAAAATTTTAATGATTGATTTTCAGACATTTAGAAAGCAAAATCATTTATTGTTTTGATGAACAGATAAAGCTAGGGACTTAGTTAATATTTCTTGTCAAACAAAAATTTAAAATTTGTCTAAGTTTTCATATAAAAGTCTTCTCTTATTCAATGATTGAACTACCTCACCAATAATCATTGAAATCTTAAGTCATTTTATGTGGAAAGTTGGGCCTATTTAAATTTTTTTTTGTCTAGATATACTAACTAAGTCTTGAACTTTATATGTCCATCAAAATAACTAATGATTTTTCTTTCTAAATGTCTCAATTATTAAAATTTTCAATGATGAGTTTCAATGATAGCTATAACTGGTGCCTGATTTGATGACGAGCACTCTGGAAATGATTTAATGCTTATTTGAAAAAAGAACTTTGGCAAGACTATAGAAAGACAAAATCGAGATGAAAGAAAACAATTTTTAAATGCCAAAAAATAAGTGTAAGTGTCACGGCGAGACCATAGCGATACTAACTAAAAAACCGCGACACAGATCCCCATGTTAACGGGCTTGTCGAACTCACAGCAAGACGAACACAATGACCAACACACTGAAACTATGGTTAACCATGTTTTTAGTTTATTTTAAGAGAGACCAAAGCGAGATGATGGAAAAACATTCTAAATGCCGAAAATCACTTGTAAATATCAAGGTGAGACTAAAGCGAGACAATAGTGAGAAAACCAAGACACAGATCCCCGTGTAAACTGACTTGGCGATTTTTTAGATACAAAAATGCAGTATCTGCCTTACAACTCTGATACTTACGAACATTTTGATTTATGCAGATAAGATTGATTTTTTTTCTCTCAGTGATAAATTTCACTGGTTCATAGACATATAAAACAATCTAAATAAATTTTTCTCTCAGAACTTAATCAAAAAAGTGTTTTTTTTTCGAATAAAGGTTATTGAGTGACTTTTTTATTGAAAATGGCAACAAAGAGTTATTGAAAAACCTTTCAAAAGGTTAAGTTTTCTTTCTGATCTTTGTTATAAATTGTCATTTTATAAATCACTTATTCCCTTATATAAGGGATAATACAACAACAAACTGCACGAGCTCTATAGCGGCACCGACCGATCTAGCAAATAAAATAAAAGGTCAACAACGGAGATTTAGATTCTGACTGAGGTGAGATTCTAACAATTTTTGTTGTACAATGACTTGTACAAAATATTGAACAGAAATAGTATTTTTCCAAAATGGCAACATTAATAGCCATGCCGGCTTGAAAACTTTGACGTTAACCTTCTAAAAATTCCAAATATTACCGAAGTGTTACGAAATATCTCTTTTTATATCTCTGCTAATGAGATATGTTTCAAATAAAAATATAAACTGTCACAGCAAATTTCATCAATCGAAGAGTCATTTCTGTCAAAATAATTATATAAAATCGTTTTCTACAAAAATTTCCATTTTGCATAAAACATATGTCAAATATGTATGTAAAATGGAATAGAACATGGTATCATGAATACAAAACATACGAATATAACTTTTCCACAATAATTCTCTAAAAATTCTTATTATTTTTCCTAAATAGAAATGTTTAAAGACACCTCCTTTTATTTTCGTAAGTTTTTCCATTATACATACACATGTATGTATGTATGTATCTCTTCATTCATAATATAAATGTATAATATTTTTAAACATATTAATTTGTCCCTTAGAGTTGTTTAAAATTAAATTTGGCCTGTTTCCAATTTTGTTTATATGTAAGTACACACAATTTTAAATAAATTAAATTATTGACACAAAAAAATAAAAGACAAGTTCATGGACGTTGTTTAGAAATTTTGATGGTTCACCTTGATATAAAATTGTAGAAATAAGCAAAAGCATATGAAGTTATAAATTTGTACTTAATGAGAATTGAAAAAAGAATAAAGAATTTTCCATTAAATTTCATCTATTCTTAGGATGAACAAAAATTCTAAAACAATTGGAAACTTTTGAATTCCTAGTTTTGACTCTGCTCGTAAAATTTCTAAGTGAAAATTTTGTATAGAAATTGTATATGTATGCAGATCATAAATCACAATTAAATAGAGGTTTCAAAGGCCTGCTGAAAGAAACTTTGGTCGCGTGCATTAACGGTTTATTGGCACTAAAAATGTCTGTCACTTAAATTAAGTATCCACTACATATATTATAATTGGATTCTTATTCGTTTAAGTACATATACATATACGAGACCATGAAAAGCAGAGTGGCCTAGTTGATTGTTTCACTTTTTCTTAAAGGTTAAAACTAAAAAAAAAAAATATCAACAAAAAACTAGTCAATATTTTTTGATAGCATTCCGCAATATTTTGTGGTTGCTTTTCTAAATTTAGTGCATATACATACATAGATAGATAGATAGATTTGGTGGTGCAACAGCTCGTGGAAAACCAGGGCCTAGTGACTTACAACTCTCAACCATTCCTGTGTGCGTGTTATTGGCAGGAAAGAAGGGAACCTACAATTTTTTGCTGAGTCCGAACGGCTAGATGAGAAGCACTTATTCATGACAAGTATACTCTTGGAGGATTTGCCAGTTCCTCGCAAGAGGCAGTACCTCGGGAAAAGCTTTTCTGTTTTTAGGTGGCAGTGGCTGAAAATCGAACCCAGACCTTCGGTGTGACAGTCCAACGCACTAACCATCATGCCACGAGGTACTGCGTCATACATAATGTATTCAAATTTAAGTCCTTTTCTGAAGTTACACACTTAAGCACATATTTTAAAATATATTCCACATACATACATGGATTTGAATAAATTTCTGACTAAGAAAGTGTTTTCATTTTTGCTTTTGAAATTGCGTAACATATTTTGTCCTTTATTTTGAGAGCCCCCATAAGTCATTAAGTGTGATGAATTTATAGCTATTTTTTGTCAGGAATTGGTGCAAGAAATGATTTTTGTCACCAAATGTATTATTTTGGGAGTGGTATAAAATACCAAACTCACCCTCACATATCAAAATCTTACCAATCAAAATCTCGCAAATTCAAATTCCACAGTGTCATCGCTCTTAGTTTTGCAACGAAAAATTAAAATCCTTAGCAAATAAAGTAAATAAGAAACCTTTTCTTTGGCATTATTTGTTTTCCAAAACATACTTTTAACAAATAAAAAATGTATTCAATATTATAACTGGATACACAGTTCTTTCTTATTCTTTTTTGTGTTCTTTAAGAGAAGCGGGAGAAATGCTTTATGCACCGTAAGGAGGCTTTATCGACGTTGACCCATAGTCTATCCGCGTGTGTCGGGCTCGTTCAGCATAGAACATAACGACCGATACTCCTCCGTAACCTTTCTAGGCTTCTAAATCATCTCTATGCGCACAGTGGTCCATTTGTTGAATTTTGCGGTGACAAAAATCATTTCTCACGCCGATTCTTAATATAAATTAATGAAATTTAGTACACCTATGATTTAGGTGTGCTGATTTCAGTGGTACTGCCTACTTTTTCTACTATTTTCTTCACAGTTTAGGTCAGAACATGGTACCAAATTCCAAAATTTTTAATAAAGTACTGTCGAAGTCAGGAACTGAGTGAAGTTTATGTTTGAAATGTCCTAAAATATACACTTGCGTGTAGACTTCTATATAAAAATGACTCCAGTACTGATATGTACCAAATTTAGAGAAAATGGTCCAAAATGTTCAGAAATGTTCTCAGGGATTAGAACTAATTTTGGTGCTTATTTTTAAAAATTTTAGTATTGGAAATTATTTATTTTTTTGTTTATTTAGTTTAATCAGATGGACTATCTGTGTTTTCTTTGTTTCCTGGCTTTGCTTGTAGTCATCTATCAAAGAATTCACTCACCGCATGACCTGACTTAACTTTTTTGCTTGTTTTGGGTGTCTCTTCTGTTAACACCACCGTGATGTCATTAGCGTAAGGCCTGGTTCACATGGCAATGTACCGCATACTTTTCAGCAGTATACGCCCAAACGGAAATATAAATCCAAAAGGTGGACGTACTAACTTCATGTGAAAGGTTCTATGTTTCAAAGATCTTGTCCTAGGATTGATACTTGCGCTGCACCTGATGTTACTTCTTTTCTCCGCGGTCCTTCTGTGGCTTCGTAGAACAATTCTCGATCCCTGAGAGAGTCCTTAATTATTCGTATTAGATACGCTAGCTGGTATGTGGAATCTCCTGACGAGCATGTTGACGATGTCACTCCACCTGGCTGAGTTGAAAGTGTTCGTACGTCTAGGGTTGCTAGCAAGTGCTTTCCCTGTTGGCGATTTGGGTTCGTACACTACTTCTTTAATGGCTCCGATCGTATATCTGCCTCTCTTAAAGCCATATTCTCTCTGTGACATCAGTCACCTGATGTTTGTACTATCACTATCAGTTGTGGTTTCAGTAACTTTTTTCGAAGAGTTTGCAGTGGTATTCAAAATGCACTGAGGTCTGTATGGCGATGGGAAATGCGGGTCTCCTTTGCCTTTGCTTATCAGCACACGTCGTTGTAGCTTTCAGCTCTTGGGGAACACGCCTTCCTCGAGACAGCTGTTACACACGTTTAGCATCTGGTTGAGGACATGTTTATGGGTAGCCTCTTTCAGCACTTCTATGAGGATTCCGTTGGGACCGGGAGCTTTTTTCATGGGCAATGACTGTACAGCTATATTTGCTCAGCTTTTCTTCGATATAAGCTGGAATTTTCTGTCTTGGGACCAAAGTGGTGTCGGGTGATCTGACTGGGAGAGTTAGGAAGAGTGTGTTTACGATGTGGTCCGTATTTTTTTTATTGAAGACGGGGGGTGCCATCTGTGCTCCGAGTTTCCACATTTCAATCATTTAGCCACGGTGGACAACCTCGAACTTCTGTTTCTTGCTCGAATTGATGGTCTTCTTGAAATCGGATTTTTTGGATCTGAACTCTGTTACGGCAGCCTCTGTAGAATCAGTGCGTCTTTTTCATCCCTTGGAGACTTTTTCGTTGGAGTTGCAAGCATCTCCGGTGAAGTGCAGCTATCTCCTCTGTCTATCACTGGATCTCATTTTCTGTTAGTACCACTCGTTTGAGGTATGGGAGAATCGCATCTGAGCGCTGACTTAGTGTCATCGTTACTTCAGCTTTCATTTCAGGTGTATGTAGCTTAGAGAGTGAAGAGTGTGAAGCGTCGGGTGCTTGCCCCCTTTTCCAAAGCGGAGTTGAAAATCTCTACGTTGAGCCTGTTGATGTTCTACCGTGGAGCGCATCTGCTATTTCCATTTGGGGGTCGTTGGTACTCTTCCAGATCACAGATGAAATACTGGTGGTATCTGCCTATGTATCCTTCAATGACTCACCAGTTTTTAATCATTGCGGTGGTCCATTCTGTGGCAAATTTTACGTCCGTGATACTGCCCATATGTCCTAGTCTCCTGAAAGTTGGGCTGTCTCCAGCCATCTCGAGTATTTTTGCCTTCCTTGAGAATTTGTGGTTGATTGTGTAATTGCGAGATTATGAAAAGCGAGATTTCCTAATTCAAGATTTTGAATTCAAGATTTCAGTTTACGTGACTTCGTACCCAACCCAAAGTGAACAAAATGGTTGAGTGAATGAAATTTCTGTTATTGTCTTGCTCACTTCTAATAGCCTTCTCACACCGAATAAAAATCTAGATTTCGAGCCAAATGCCCAAAATCTCATCAAAACCAACAAGATTTCCCATACATTTTAAGATTTTGATATCTTGAAGATTTCCATCAAATCTTCTTAAAATCTAATTGGCCTATTCACAATCACACTTGATTACTCATTTTTTCTCTTCCATATAACAGTTTGCCAATAGAAGAGAGAAGACAGAAAAAAGAGATTTTAAACTTATGAGTACAGTGTTAAAAGATTGTGGTCCTTTTTATGTTTTATTCAAAGAAAAAGTGAAATATGTGCAATTGTGCCCTGGGACTTCCGACTGATTGCAATGGATCTTTTTTTTAGAGTTCCTATGATCATTAAATTTTTTTTTTTTAATTTCTGACAGAAACTAGATTATGTGTTGTGTGAGTAATTCAAGTAGATTTTGAAATTTTGCTGCTCAAAATCGAGACTTCGATTCGGTGTGAAAAGGCTATAATAGTCCAAAACATATTAAACTTTAACTCTACACTACCAAACCCGTGCTTGTGTTGCTTCGCCTTATTTTCAAAACCAAGTCTGAACAACTTTTTAATCAATTTGAAAATGATTTCCTTTCTTGCATCAACTTATTCAAATTTCAGTGCATTTCTGTTTCTCCTATAACGACCACTCACCTATTAGAAGAAACTTCAAAAACCACGTCTCATTATCCTAAATGGATAATGAGACACGAGCATGGTAGCTATGCGATTTTATTTATTGAAAATTGGATTAGATTTTGGATTTAATGTTCCAATAGTAAAAATAGTAATGTATCAAAAAAGCTATATAATGTATCAAGGAAGCTATAAAAAAGCTTTTAAAATCTAAAATAATAATCTTAACAAACTATAAAAATGTTTTTACTTTTTAAAAATTTGTACGCCCTCTCTTTTGTTTGGCAAGCTTCTGTATTTCAAAAATATATTTTCTTCTATATTTTCAAATCATTTAATTATTTTTTTTTTTTTTTTTTAAAATACGTTTTTAAATGCCTGCATAATGATCTATTTATACAAACATTGCATTTATATAGTTCATACAAAAATAGTCGCTTGGCTATTAATTTAGTAAACAACAATAAAATGACGACAGCTGTTGCCTTTTAATCTATTTGTGTGTGCGTGCTTTTCAATATTTAACGTTAATTTGTGTTGAGATTGCGGTGTTTTGGCCTCGAAAACAGAATATTTTGTACGTCATTTCTTCACTTTGTAAAAGAGTGTGTGCCTGCTTGAAAACATGAAGATAGCTGATGGGGATGGCAAATTTTTCAAAAAAAAAAAAAAATCTGTCACAATTACAACCGCCACAAGAAACGTCAATGTCATGGCTCACTTGAAATAATTCTTTTTTAAATCATCTATGAGTTTACTCACTCTGCACTATGCGTTAATATATCATCATAAAAATTCATAAGCTTTTAAGTATCTTCGACTCTTTGAACTCGAAAACTCAAAAGTTATTGAAAGGTAATTTTTCATTTCTTTCATGTTTTGAAAAAAATAAAGATTTATTTTGTTGAATTTTGTTATTACTGAAACTTCATTGTTCTTGTTAATAAAAAAAAAAAAAAACAAAAAATATATAAATTTAAGAGTGTTGCCGCATTTTTGCATTTATGAACTCGACCTATTCTTCGAGCATTGCAGAAATAGTAAATCCTGATTAAGCAAGAAGTCTTCATGTAGTACGCCAAGCTCTTTTGGTATAAGGGCCACACAAGTAAAAGATCGGGTGGTCTAGTCTGCTTGACAAAGTTTCTGTGGCCAAACTGAAAGAATCCTTAACCAGTTGAAATGCTAACGCAAGATACAATCACAATTCATGTAAATTTCAGTTCAAGCCTTTTATTATAAACAAAAATATATATTTAGATCCTCAGTGTGACAACACATGTCGTCCCTTTAAAATCCTTCTCATTAATATTCTCCTTCCTTCCGGAGTGGACATTCTAGTTTCCCATCCATGGACTTTTATTCTTTTGACTTCCCTTGGTTTGGGAAAGTGGCACCTAACCTTGGTTTTTAAAATTCCTCGGTCGAAGGCATGAGCCTCTCTGCTGAACAGTAACTGTACCGAAACGGTAGCACACCTACGATATATTTTGTATTAACTTTTATTTCAATTACAGTTTATATTTATTATTATTTTACCTTCGCACAATATTTGGAATAAAGTTCATTTTCAGGCCAAATTTGAAATTTATTAAACGTCAAAATAGAACTGTCAAGCAATTTCCAGCTGAACTAGAGGTTTTGGAGAGAATTGTAGTAGATTTGAAAGTAATGCCACTTTCCTGTATAATGTATTCTTTATGCGTGAAACAGATTTGACCAGCATCAGTATTACACGATGATTCTTTCATTTTATAATTTATATTTAGTTTGGCATCTGAGCACATATATTCCTTATTACTATCAATGTTTTAGGTTGGTTTTAATTAATTATTTGATTTATTATACCTCTGTTTATTTATTTAACAATATCTGTTTGTTGTAGCCATACCAATCTATTATTTTGTATTTTTCTTGAAGAAAGTTTTTTTTCTAATTAATGCAATGTTCCTCATTCGAGGTATGAGACAATTCAAGACAAAAGTGATTCCAATTTAATGTATTGAACTATATATGTGAGATTGGTTCGAGTTCCATTCCTGGACCTACCAACAAGTTTTTTTTTTTAAATTTAATTTAATATGTAAACTTCTTTAAAACTCTCATACATAACTCTAAAGGTACAATAAGAGTGAAAAAAGGTCACCTTTAACACTCTATGGAGTTTTATGCAATGATTTTATGCGTAGGTTGAATGAAAAAACGAAAAGCATCTTTGGATGAATATAAAAGCGAAATTGTTGGTTGAGTGTGGAATTGGGCCTCCGACGACAGTTTTTTCTATCTCCCCATCATCACTTATATCTCACTAGCCACAAGAAGTGGTGAATCTCATTTTGTGACTCTTTCGTGTTTTCCGCCTAAAGTCGCAACTTGTGAGAGTTAAAAAACCATCGAAATTTTGATCTCTTTTAGAGTACGTCACAGCTCACAATTACTTGGATTTTTACAAACCATTGAATTATGTATATTCTTCCAAAGCGGATATTATGAGGGAAAGAGAACAAAATGTATGTTCATTTATTTCTCAAGTGTACCTCCCAAAACTATGAATCTACGAATTTAGCCCAAAGTTATGTCAAAGCTCACATAAAAAAATAAAATTAGTAGTAATTCGTACTTTTGGGAAGTACACGCATAGGCATATTAAGGGTATTCATGCAACGTCATATTTAATTTTATTTAAGTTTATCTTTTGGTTAACGAACTGTCAAATTTTGTAAAGGGAAATGATTATAATTTTACAAAATTTGTAAACTTATGATATTGCATAGGAATACCCTTATTATTTATATGTTGCTGTTCGAATTCCGTGTTTGGATTTATAAAACGCTGGTAAAAGGAATTTAATGCCACTGCAAGCATTTTTAAGTTTTTTTTATATAAAGGTATATATAAGTTACCTTAAAAAAGTTGTACACATTTTTGTGTTAGGATCATTTTTTGTAAGAACAACCGGTAAAATAGTACTGACAACCTTTTGAAAATAACGGTATGTTAATGAAACTTGGAAAAATGTTTCATTTGTCATTGAAACTAAGAGTGAAATGAGCCCAAGAAAATCTATGTCTTCCAAAACTGTTTTTTTTTTTTGAGAGAGAGGGAAAATTATAGATTTTGACTCGAAAATTTAGTTGCGCGTAATGGCGGCACAATATGAAGTATGGTACATGATTAAAAAGTTTTTTTTTTTTACTTCAAATTGAAAAATTAACGCAAATAAATAAAAAAATAAAGAAACCTTTTATAATGTCATAGCCCTTTTAAGCAACAATTTCAATTTTTCCATTAAAACAGGTAAAATATTATTCCTAACAAAAACAACCCAATTTCTCACCAGATATTTGTATTAAATGTTTCAATTATTGCTTTTTATATAACGTTTACATCTTTTATTGACATCCCGTTATTTTCAAAAGGTTTTCGGTACTATTTTACCGATTGTTCTAACAAAAACTTATCCTTACACAAAAATGCGTATAACTTTTTTAAGGATAGTTGCATCGTTTCAATTTCTTAATTCTTATTGGATTTATTATTTGAAAATACCCTAAAATCATGTATCATATGCTAATATTGAACCAAAATAAAAATTTCAGGCTGATAACCTTGAACCTCTGACCTGCCACCTTTCCCACTCTCTTTGAAAGTGAATATGCAGAAAACCATTGCGAGGATTTAAAAGAAATTTTGAAATATCATAAAAAATACATTTTTGCCTTGATACTTATGTTAATATTTTAGAAATTAAGTTTCTTGTCCTTTGAATCTATCTTTCTCAGACCACTCCATTTATTTAATTTTTTTCGAAATTTCATTAATTTTGAAGGCCAATGTAAAACTAGCAGATGTTGATTGATTGAAAAAATATTTAAGCATAATTTTCTGTGGTTTAAGTGAACATGAATTTGACTGAGCTATAATATTACATTACATTCAGGAAGAAGCTAGTCCAAAAATGTAATGTAATTATCGTAAAAACGTCGATATTCCCATTTTCGTCTAACCTTAAAGGTTCATGTACGATCGGAAAACGTGAATCGATTTGATTTATTTTTTTACCCCAATGCACAACTTTTCCGCACTAATGCGACCTGAAAAAACAAAATTTTGATTTTTCGGCCTAACCTAATTAATATCCTTATTATGTCTTAATAATTTTGTTTACTGTTGTAATTTTGTTAGTTTTTTGTATTTATGTATGTTCTTGTGTTAGCTCGCTTAATTGTACTTACCACTAACACATACACTGACGATGAGCTTCTGATTATAGAATGCAGCTTGCTTTAAGCTCACTACAACAAAGAATCGGAAATGTTAAAAAAATACGATACTCTTGTAGGGTTGCGAGGTTCAATGGATCTTGCGAATTGCGATCGAGCAAGCGATTTTCTTAAATACTCATATCTGTTTAATTTGTTTTCTGATACTCAGTTAACTAACAAATCTACTTACATACCATACATATCTCAGTTTTTTTTCAATATTTTAGTTGAAGTTAATAGAAAATAATTTTTTTTATTTAATAAATCAAAACAAAAATTTATCAAGATCTGCCAATTATCAACATGTTTTGTTTAATAAGAAGTAAACAACCAAAAATATGGAAAACTCTTTTAAAAGTCAGTAAAAATTCAAAACCACCAGGAAAAAAAAACTTTTTAATAAATCGATTTCTTCCAGAGTTTGAATTCAACTAAAAATGCAAATAGTTTTTCATCAAATGCAACATTGGAAGTACAAGTATGTGTAAGAATTTCTGTATTTCTATAGTTTTTAGTTTTAAGTTTTTCAACTTCAAGTGTCTATTCTTTTGGGCAAAAAACTTAGTGGATTCTATGTAATAAAAGTAAAATGACCGAATGTTTATTAACAGTTGCTGTCTTCATCATATCTGAAGAAACAAATAGAGAGATCTTTCGTCAAGCGATACAAACAATTCGATCGTTTTAGTTTTAAGTTTTAAGGGCCAGGTGGTAGATTTTTAACGTAGTTAACAGTACGTTCGGTTTTTGGATATATAATTCTAAATGAACATATGTATGTTGTACAAACCTACATAGTTTTCTTTTATCTATTAGTAGTTTTAAATGTAGAATGTATGCCATCAATGTAATTGATCACTGACTGTTCTAAAAAACGTAAACTATAGTTTCTAAAATTGGTCAGCCCTAGGAAGCTTGCAATCAAGGCACCTCATTTGTTGGATATTCGCAAAAAATATGCTATGGCCATCGGTCCAAAGGTCACCTATTTTAAGCTATTTGCGAGCGAGATTTTTTAATAAATTCTTAAAGTCTTTCTTTCCAAGGAGCAGGCAATATTTTAAGAACTTAATTAGTCACTTTTAAAAAAATATTTAAACTATTTGGTCAGTAATTGGGCATAAAAGGTCAGCTAGTCGCAGTCATTGGTCAGCCATAATTTTTTTTGTGAATTTCTTGTTTTTTTTTTCAAGATCACTGTGAATCATGAGTTCTGTTAATCCGATCGTCATGTTTAAGAAAAATTACAAAGCGTGGAATTGATTCTGAAACTAACTCAAAAGTAAGAAAATCGTTGTCAAACTTATCAGACTTTTGTATAAACCCTCATTCTCATAATTTCGTTGTTCATACATCCACTTCAAAAATTTGTTCTCGACTCTTGTATTATCACATTTTACCATATTTCTGTACTCTAATTTTTCCAAACACATTTAAATAATAAAAAAAAACTAATTTTTGTCCACATATTATTTTACATAATTTGAATTGTAATAGATAATAAGCGTACAAATACATGTAAACGTGCATACCTATACACATTATAAGTACGAAATATGTGTTATCAAGTTTTAGTTACATTATAAATAACTGTTAAGCTAGTTATCACATTTTTTCAGAAATGCTCAGTTCCTTACTTCTATTTATATCATAAGGAAACATAAAAATTGTGTTGATAGTGTAATTAAAAAAAAAACTGTTTTGATAATGAAAGGTAGTGCGAAGAAAGGCTGAGTTCGTAATTGAAAGCTTTTGTTTTTCATTCCCGGCCTAAAATATGCTCCAAATACATATTTTTAGACACTATAACAACTCTGTATATTTGCAGTCATCATACTTTGGGTAAAATGAGTTCATAATTGCGAATTTTATAATTTTAAATTGCTACCTTTTAAAGCTTATTAGTCTGTCTTTCGGAAGAAGCCGTTTTTTGATCAAAAATTGGTATAAATAAGAAAATTAAGGCCCTCATTATGAATAATGAATGGAACGCTCGCTTAAAAGCGAATGATTTTGCGAGTTCCCAATAAGCCATTGTTTGACGTTTTGATTTTTGAAGCGAGTGTGGAGCTTGTTATTGCAAATATCGTGATAAGGGGAATCATTCGCTTTTAAGCGAACGTTCGATTCGCTATTCATAGTAAGGGCATACAAAACTGTAGAAGAAGGATAACAGTTTGGATTCATAATCACTTCTGGGAATTAAAAAGAATTAATTTCATATATAAGATTTAAAACAAACTTGAGATTATAAATCAATTCACTTAAATATTAGTATTTTTTTTTTTGCTCTTCTGCCACTTTCTTGCAAATTCGGCGAAAGTTTTTAAAATTGAAGAACAGAATTTAGCTTTTTACGATGGCGTTAAAAGCCACTAAGACACACCTTTGAACCAGGCTTACAAGTACAAGTACCAGTAAAGTACCCAGTACCTTGCACTTAAAGGTTTTTCAACAGGGACACTACAAAAGTAGAGCGACAGGGACAGCAAACGACGCCATATTTCTTGCCGTTCTTTTGACATTTATCTTCAGTAAGGTTTGCCATTTCATGATGGAAAGATATACGAGCCAACAACGAGTCGAAATTATTAAAATTTATTACCGAAATTCGGAGTCAGTGGCCTCAACGTTAAGAGCGCTACGTTCAATTTATGGTCGTCATAATCGTCCTAGCAGATCAACAATTGAGCGTCTAGTGGAAAAATTTGAATTCACAGGCACAGTACAAAATGTTTCCGTGCAAGTGAGACAAAGAAGTGCCCGTAGTGTCGAGATTATTGCTGCCGCTAAGGCTTCAGTTGCAGAAAAATTTGTCTCTCACATGTCATTCTCAAGCGTTGGGCATCTCTGTGACGTCGTTGTGGCGAATTTTGCGAAAAAATCTGGGCCTACATCCTTACAAGATTAAATTGATGCAAGAACTGAAGCCACTTGAAGCCAGAAGCGTCGTATGTTCGTGAATTGGGCTGAGCAACAACTTGAAAATGATTCGGATTTTCATCGAAAAATCATCTTTAGCGATGAGGCTCATTTCTGGCTGGATGGCTTTGTAAATGAACAAAATATGCGGTATTGGCCAGGCAGCAATCCACACATACTCACTGAGTCATCATTGCATCCCGAAAAAATTACGGTTTGGTGTGGTTTATGGGCCGGCGGCGTCATTGGGCCGTACTTCTTCCGTGATAACCAACACCGGCACGTTACTGCGAATGGGGATCGCTACCGTTCAATAATAACCGAATATTTTTGGTCCCAATTGGATGATATGGACTTGGAGGACACGTGGTTCTAACAGGACGGCGCCACAAGCCACACAGCGAATGTCATAATCAATTTATTGGAAACCAAGTATGGAGAACGAAATGGTCCAGTCGCTTGGCCGCCTCGGTCGTGCGATTTGACACCGTTAGACTATTTCCTGTGGGGCTACTTCAAGTCTATGGTCTATGCCAACAAGCCAGCGACGATTGATGAACTTCGTACGAATATCAAACGTGAAATTGCAGCAGTATCGGCCGATTTATGCTTGAAAACCGTAGAAAATTGGGTTCAGCGTCTGGACTTCTGCAAGCGTTCCCGTGGTGGCCATGCAAAAGTAATCGAGTTCCATATATAATGGCATCGAACGTACTTTCACAGGAATAAAGAATTTCATTGATATCCAAAACCATTTTTGCTTTATTTAAAAAAACATTTGTAGCGGCGCTCTTATTGAAAATCCCGATACTTGAAAAAAAAAACAATGACCATGTACTTGGAACTTGAAAAACACCAAGTACAAGTTCTCTTGTCGAGTACTTTGATCCAAGTACTGCCCAATACATTTTCAAGTACTTTTTGAGTACATGCCCATTTCAAGTTTTTAAGTACTTTTCAAGTACAATTTGTTTAGTAGTCTGGTTGAGCTATCGAATAATGACTATTTCAACTCAAAAGCACAGATCATGGTGACTTAGCGTCATCTCGCTAAAGTCTCGCAGTGGTCATAATGATTTGATAGCTCAAACAAACTGCTAACAGAATTGATAGCTCAAACAAACTACCTACAGAATTGTACTTGAAATAGACGTGTACTTGAAAAATATACCGAGCAGTATGAAAATACCAAGAACAAGTACTTGGAACAAAGTACT
The DNA here is from genome assembly GCA_946251815.1 of Dasysyrphus albostriatus. Classification (NCBI taxonomy): domain Eukaryota; kingdom Metazoa; phylum Arthropoda; class Insecta; order Diptera; family Syrphidae; genus Dasysyrphus; species Dasysyrphus albostriatus. The sequence continues at coordinate 64,766,190 of OX276336.1, read as the reverse complement.
TGACAAAGTACTTGTACTTGGTGTTTTCAAGTTTGGTTTTTTTTCAAGTAAAAGAACAAGGTACTATGGGTACTTACAAAGTACCTAAGTAAAAATGTACTAAAGTACTTTACAACTCTGCTTTGAACCTACTATGAACAATGTACACTGTCTTCAAATCGTATATTGAAATAGTATTTTTGGCGATGCTGCTTCTAGATATCGATGCCGATGCCCAGATGTATTTATACATAAGTTGACGCGCTATCAACCTTTTTCAGGGTCTTTGTTCTTTAAGTGGCAAAGGTTCCTTTGTGAGATTCTAAAGGGCAGTTTTTCAGTTCAAGGTTACTTAGCTAACTTTGAAAATAAAATAACTCCGAGTTACCTCAGAAACAGTTTTTCAGTTAGGGGTTAACTTTGTCTTTCAGCTGTCGAAAATTGGGCCATCGATGTGCAACACTATGGATATTATCCTTCTCCGCCATTTACGCATGAGAATATCATATCTTTAAGATCGAAAAACCTTTAGGTAAAAAAAGTGGGCGTGTCAGGAAGTGGATTCTACAAAATTAAATTTTTAAAGTTTTTCTAAGTGTTTTTTGTTATCAGAGCACCACTTTCTCAAACTATGGCGTATACGTAATTAAAATTGAAGTCATACAAAACAAAATTTGACTCAGAGATTATAAAAGCATTGTAACACTTGTAAACAACATTCCCTAAACTTATGATCCAATCAAAATGTCAAATTTCTAATTTTCGAATTTAAAAATAATTACGAAATTATGAAAAATTGCCCCAATTTGTTTTGTTGTTGCTTTTCATCTTATTGAAAGTTAAATTCATTCTTACGCATTGCCTCTTCCATTTTCTGGCCTTGCCCAGTAAACATTTCTACGTGAAATTTCAGTCAACATTCAGTTCAAATGAAGAATATATGTATATTCAAAAAACATTCACTTTAGTGAATCAAATAAGAATATACTAAAAAAGTCTTTCACTTTCACCTCATACAGGGGTAAGGGGACTTATTGTGTGGAATTGTTTCAAGATTCAATTTTCTTCACATAATATGGATTCAAGTGAGTGTACATAAGTAGTCCTCGAAAGAGAAATATCTTTATTGCGGCCATTTTTATTCACATAAAGTAAATATTCTTTTCATTTTGTTTTAAGAAACCATAACGACACCTATAGTCGCGAAAAAAATGAAACAGAAGTTATGCAAAGAGAAAATACGTTGGTTTCATTTCAGTTTTGCATATGATTTGGGAATAGGGACTTGTTTTTTGTTGGCAGTGAAATTATTGAAAATAAGTTCGATTAATTAAAATTAATATAAGTTAACGACTAAATTCAAATAAGAGCGAGGTTAGAGTGGTCATAGATTTTCTAATCGAACATAGATATATTTTCTTATTCTTTCAGTTTTTTTCGTTCAACCATGAAACCAGGTTTCTACTTGTACGTGTAATGCAAATCATTCGTGAGTTTTATTAACTAAGATGAGGTAAATCAAACTGTTTGTGCAGACTTTATCTTTTCAAGGTAGCATTTGTATAACCACACTGGACTTATATTAAAACTCAGTTCTATGGTATACATTCGGATTATTATTGAATCCTTCTAATGAGTCAAATATGATTCAATTTAAATTCATTCAACTGAATGTGAAAAACTCAGTTTATCTTCATTCTTATGAATATTTTTTGTCCCATTTGTCCCATGAATTTTTCAGTAAACTGAATATATAAGCGTCCTATTTTCATTCACATAAGTGAAGAATTACTCGTACTTTATCATTAATGAACTATAAAATTCAATTTGAATTCGAAGGAATGGTACCCAGTAAATTTGATCCAAACCGGTTAATGAACCTGTTCACAAATGAAGATTTTCTCCAGTTTTATGAATCTTTTATAAATCATTTCAGAACGGAAATGTTTGCTGGGTGGTTTAATGTTAATTTTAGAGAGTTTGTCGAACTTCCATACCAATACTTTATCAACATTTAAAAGTAGGTGTGTAAATTTTGCTTCGGAGCATTAAGGTCTTATACTTAAAAAACTATTAAAATTGTATATATATCTTATTTTTAGCCATATAAATTATATAAACTTGAAAATGGACCTTCAACGAGTGTTACTTTAACAAAAGAACAAGCTAAACATTACTACCAGCAAATGCTTGCAATAAGGCGAATTGAGAATGCTTCATCAGTTTTATATAAAGACAAGATCATTCGTGGTTTTTGTCATCTATACAGTGGCCAAGAAGCATGTTGTGTTGGTAAGTCAGTAAGTAGGTTCGAAGGACATAGGATATTTGTTTCTTATTTATCAGCTATTAACAATTATTTTTTGGAAGATTTTAACATTTGGATGAAACCAGAATATATAAGTTGCTTTAAAAAAATTCTAGAGACTTTGTTTATAAATTTAAGATAGTTAAACATATACACTTAATAGGCATGAAAGATGCAATGCGTGATAACGATAGTATTATAACATCTTATCGAGCTCATGGCTGGTCATATGTGATGGGAGTTTCCGCTCACGGTGTTCTGGCTGAACTCACTGGACGCAAAACTGGTTGTGCACGTGGCAAAGGTGGTTCTATGCATATGTATGCTCCGGGTTTCTATGGTGGAAATGGTATCGTTGGAGCTCAAGTAAGTGTAAATTTAACTTATTTTGTTTATTAGTTTGTAAAAAATGGCTAACTCAGAATTTAAAAATTAATTGTATATACTAACTAGTGTAAGAAAATAATTACAGGTTCCATTGGGAACAGGAATTGCATTTGCTAACAAATATAAAGAAAATTGCGGAACATGCTTGACAATATATGGAGATGGTGCCGCCAACCAGGGACAAGTTTTTGAGAGTTTTAATATAGCCTATTTGTGGAAGTTGCCTGTTATATTCATTTGTGAAAATAATAGATACGGTGCGTTTGAAAAATTATGTTATAGCAACTTATAACTGCTTTTCTTTACGTACAAATTTGCTGCAGCTCCTTTAATCCGTCATATTCCATAATATAAAGTTTAATTGAGAAACAATGTGTTTTTATTTTTGCTTACATTAAAATTGTTACCTTCCTTTAATATAACAGGTATGGGAACTGCAGCAGAACGAGCAGCTTCCAACACCAATTATTATGCTCGAGGAGATGCTTTGCCGGGTATTTGGGTTGATGCAATGGACGTTCTTGCTGTACGCAATGCCACTGAATTTGCTATTGAATACGCTTTGAAAAATGGTCCGATGCTTATGGAAATGTCTACCTATCGTTATTCTGGGCATTCAATGTCCGATCCTGGTGTAAGTTATCGTAGCCGTGAAGAAGTACAGGAAGTGCGTGAAAAACAAGACCCTATAATTCAGTTCAAAAATAAATGTACTGAGCTTCAGCTGTTAACTGATGAAGAATTGAAGGTAATAAACGTTTTTATATTTTATTTTACTATTTTTTTACTTGTGTTTATTTTTAATTTCAAAGGTAATTGATGAACAAGTGAAAAATGAAATTAATGAAGCAACTCTGAAAGCAAAATCAGATCAAGAAATTGATTTGGAGGAATTAACTTATGATATCTATGCAAATAGCTTGGAACCAAGAATCCGAGGTCCAATTGGTCAGGTTTTTAAACATGAGTTAAAAGGAAAACCTGTTAATATAAGTTAAACAGGGATGATAATTATTTGTTGTACTTAGTTATTTGTTCTTGAATATTTCATATTTGTACATATCATATTGATTTCAATGTTTGTTTTACTATTTGAGAAATTGTTTTTAGTTAAATGGTTTATTTCACAGAACAAGCTCAAGACTATTAAACCCAATAATAAATAAAAAAACCCTATTACGGTAGTCGTTTTAGTAATAAACGATACGGCTCAAGAATTAACATTAGATGTGCGCAAGAAACTTAAATTTAAGCGGTCACTTTTTTCGTTATTAAAACGCCATATGTCATTCTATAGAGCCGTGTGATAATGAAACTTTAGTCAGCTTATATTTCTTGGGCATTCAGTATATTTCCTCTGCTTTTTGACAGAGCAGGAGAATTAAATATAAACAGTATTCTTCACATAGAAGTCAAAAATAAGCTTTTTTTTTTGTTTTCTAATGTAATTTACTGCGACAAAAAATAATTGAGCAAGCGAATCCAAAACATTTCAGTCTCAGCTTTTAAGGGGAAAAGTGAGGAATTTTTTAGGGGAATTCTGTTTTATATTTCTGAGTGCTCTGAGTCCTCTGAAATCTCAAATATATAAACTGGCTAATTAAATGTTCATTGAATAGTTGGCTGACGTGTGATAGAAGAAAATCAATTTCTATAAGTGGGGATTTTTTTGTTTTCACTCCATGTTTTACTAAATTGACAATTCGGTTGTGTTTTCTGTTTTCGTTTGGTATTCAGATGTGGATATTTGGAACCCTCCGATCTGGTTGTCAATTCTCAATCCTTAAAGCTGAGTAGTGATAACTTTGATAACTTTTTTCACAGATTCAGGCCAAATTGAATTTGTTATTTTCATAAATCAATTCGAAATTTCAAAGTAGGGGTCAAGTCTTACTCTCGATCTGTGAAGTGATACATTTTTTCACAACTTCAAGTCTAATCCAATTCAAGTAAGCATGAAAAATTGAGCTAAATTTTTTATCACAGCCAAACAATTCTATGAAAAACTTTCTAATAAAACTTATTTTCTTATTTCGTCTATAAATGAAAATTTTAAATTTATTAAATTTTAAACCATGTTTTTAACACAGTAGCTTAATAAAATGAAAAATTATAAAAAAAACTCAAACGATATTTGTTTTATCAGTTCAAAGTTTCACAGATCAGGAACGATGTTCAGACCAGTTCTTAATCCAGCTTTTTTATCTTAATCCTATTTTCTTCTATTTTCCCTATAAAGAGTTCATCTGCCAACCAACACCATTTTTTGTCTATACCCTGGCTGGTTACTTACTTTAGCTAACGTAAGTTATTCACCATAATGAGACTTTAAGCCTTAGTCCTAACTAGAGATCTCCGTTGATTATATTTTGAACATTCTTCCACTGTCGTCTTTCAAGAGCAGGCGTTTTCCTTTGGAAGTTATCAAGTACTTGCAAGTACTTAGTTAGTTTTTTTTTCAATAAAACACATAAAACTGCTTTCTCATGTTTAATTTTGTTATTATTTATTTTATATATTTATTTAAAACAAAACTTAATTTGACATAATGCTTCAAGATTAAAATAAATGTTAAATGTATCTATTCGCACATGAGAGCATATGCAGTTGGTAGTAGTAGATTATGGTTTTCATCTACTCATAAGTATTTACTTTGCCAGCTCCAAAGAAAAATGGCTGGTAGTGCCTTGATGGGAAAACTCTTACGTACCAGGGTAAGGCCAGGACTTGCACTTGCACTGGCAATTTTGTGTGGCAGCGACTAAAATAAAATACACGACTGGGTCGCACGTACTTGTTCAAGACGCTGAGGATTTAAGAAAGTCATATGGAAAGACATCGAAATTATGGGAGAAACTGTTTAAAAGCATGAAATACGATATTTAAATTAGCTAAAAAAAACTTCGTTGAGAGTGTGAGATGAAAAAAAATGAACGCCATCTTAATAATGTATGGTTAAAAAAAATTTAAATGGTTGGAGCGATTTTCTTTAAAAATCGTTTCTTATATACAAAACTCCTAAAACATTTTTAAGGTATTTTGATATGCATATCTTAAGAATTTATTTATGTACATATAAAAATAATTTTAAAGTTATTAAACTTTTCGGAACTTACCGCGTTAATTTATAAGAATTATTTATAGAAGAAGAAGAATTTATAAATAATTCTTATTAATTAACGCAGTAAGTTCCTAAAAGTTAAATAACTTTAAAACGATTAATGTCCGCGAAAAGAAAAGCTTAAAATTTCATACATAAAAATAAAATTTGTTAAAAAATTGTCTACCCATTTTTGAAATATCAAATTTTAAAAAACAAATTTGAAACTTTTCTTAGAAATTAAAACAAAAACTTTTTTTTGAAATTTTTGATATGCAATATTATTTAATCTTTTCTGAAATTTGTATATAAAAAATGTATCTAAATCCGTTCAACCGATAGTGAGAAATAAAAAAAAGAACACATTCTATTAACAGTTGCTAAGTGCAAAATTTTATGATTTTTTGTAGTAGGTAAATGGTATTAATTTTGGTATATGGACAAAGTTTAATCAAATTCGTAGGAGTCGTTATTGAGAAAAAAAAATATTTTCCTTTCCGGTTTTTTAATTTTTTTTTGGAAGGTACCGTTATTTTTTCATATATGTAAATTTTTCTTAAAAAATAATTTAGAAAAAATTAAAAAAAACTCTTAAATATCGAGTTTCAAAAAAATCAATCGTACTGTTTTTGAAATATTTGATTTTTTTGAATTTAAAGCATTTTTTAAAGATAACACAAAAATATTTACAGTTATTGGAATCCCCTGTATAAAAAAAAATTATTGAAATCAGTCATACCGTTTTAAAGAAAACCGAAAATCGAAAATCAAAAAAAGGGAGGTACCATTAATAACCATTTTTTTAAATGGGTTTTTTTAAAGGAAGCCTTTACAAGAAGTAATTTATTGATTTTTTTTTAAGTTGTCGAGCCGTTTTTGAGAATAATACGATTGTGTTAAATTGCTAAGCAAAATAGTATGGCAGGTACCGTTATTTTTGGTTCTAAAAAAAAATTGAAAAAAGTATGGGCATAATCACCAAAAACCACTATTTACCAAGTTTGAAGAAAATTGGGGCCGTGTAGGCTGTAGACGAACAGACAGACAGACAGAATTGTGCCTATATCTCTACTTTTTTTTTTGCACGAATCCAAAAGTTGCCTTATGGTACCTATATCGCATATATCGCAGGTAAAAAGCGATCGTAGTTAAGTACGATTTTTCGATATCATGTGCGTTCATCCATATTTAAAATCATGGGTTCTATTTTAAGCAACTGAAAAATCGTGCGTTTCTAGCCTAATAAGTTACATGTGACTTCATAGGTTCATGCTTCAATTTCGCCCCAGGTATACAAAGTGGGAAGTGAGCTTCAAGTTCGCTTCAACACCACATGTAAACATAGTAGCACATAGCTGTTCTGTAACCTATTGTCCTAGATTCAAAGAAATACATTTATTTGCATTTTGATCCTGATGCACCGCACCGTACGACACAACAAGCAACTTTCTTGGCTTGTTCAAGTCAAGAGGGAGCAACTTCTACTACTATCCAATAGTTTTTTTTTTGTTAACACCCATGGTTCCTCTTTGGAATTATAACACTATACTATTTGAAAGTTGTAAGTTCTAGTTGTAGGTTCTAGTGCTCTAGGTAAACGAACAAAAGGACGTAAATATTACAACTGCACAATCGGTATGCCACGTTTTCGAGCTTTTTAATCATCAGGCCATGCATGTATCTATGAATAAACCATTAAACCCTTGATTTTTTTTAGATTAATAATATACGCTTCGCTATCACTTTGATTTGTTTGTACATATGTATGTATGTACATAAATATCGTAAAATCAAGAAATAATAAACCCGTATGGAAATTTTAAAATACATTTTGTGCAACAATACAAACAAAGTACAATGGATCTTTTACGTTTTAGTAAACGTGATATTTTCACATAAATAAAGTGCATCGTTGGATCAAAAGTATTGAAGATAACATTAGCTGTAGCATTGTCTTCAATTTACTAGACTATAAAGTCCATATACTCGCAGGATCGAATACCACAACAACAACCTTGGACTTAACTGCCCGTAAAATACTACGCCATTTTTCCAAAGGAAATCCGACATGTAGTTTCTGGCAAACTGCATGCGTTCCTCTTCAAGTTTTTTCTTTGGCATGCTTATTCGCAAATTTGCGTCTAGGAGTCTTCTTCACGATGTTATATCACTCATAGTTCATAGACCTCTTAACGAATCTCGATTGCCGATTTTTGTGGATTTTTTTTTTAAGCAATCGCACATTCCTCTTTTTGTCACGGGATGTTTTTTTTTTCTATTTCCATCTCTTTTTTTCTGGATTTTGCGCATATTTAAAAGAATTTGAGATCATTTAAGCCAAGCAACAACAAATATGCTGCATTTCCTGGTACGACTTGCTTTCTCTGAGCAGTGACAGAATTAATTTGCGCTGCTTATCAGTCAAGTGTTTACTGCGGCCCACTTTTGCAAAAAAAATATTACGATTGCTTGTTAATGTTAATATTTCCTTTAGAACATTTTTTTCTTCAAGAATTCAATTGCTTTCGGTTTATAACACTTTAAAAAGTAAAGAAAATCGAATATTTACAAATTCTGCTGTTTTAGCGTTCACTTCAAAAACGATCCCCAACGATTAAATCTACCGTTATACTGAAAACATGTAAAATTACCCATGGTTTTTTCTTTCTTAAAAATGCTTACAAATTAGGCTTTCACTGAATGCATTTCATTTTTAAATTTAAAACCGAAAGTAGAAAGCATTTAACAAATGTCTGTGAAACCACTGCTATTTACATGTTGACAGCTGTATGTGAATTATTCCCTATGTCACGTGACACAGCTAGCGCTATCTGCATCAGTTTTCCCAGGATCCCGAGTTTAAAGTCGTTGTCATATAGAGCTCCGATTGAATTTTCAGGCCAATTTCCAGTCAAATATGGAAACATCGTCTTATGCTAACGCTACCAAATGACGCCATTTAAAAAATGGCTTCTTCAAGAATATACCACTTTTGGCAAGTAAACTAAGAAAAAATTGTGTGTATGTATGTGTGTGGTTCGTGTCCATGCCTTATTGAATTATTGAAACTATCCAAAAAATATTGCTCAGAGCAGCCAATCGGATGCCTTTTGAGTAGGTAGATTTAGTGAAAAAGGAGTACTCCGAGTACGAAATCAAAACGACATCGACTAATTTAAGCGTTTTACTTCGGAAAAAATGGTGCAATGAATGGTCCCCATTTTTTCTTTCTTTAAAAATCTTAAAGTTAATTTTCGCGCAGAACAGAAAACGTGAAGTGCAGAGTTTCTGTGTAGATTAAATAAATGAAAAATGATTAAATATCAAAATACTCGTATGTGCTAACTAAAAATGTTTTTAAATGCTCTATTTTTTTTTTAAGCTCATGCTTTATTTACACAACTGGAAAACTGACAGTATAGTGAGTAATGATCAAACAATTGTCAAAAGAATGGTCGAATTCATTTTACTGGTAGTTTTCCAGTCGTGCAAATTCAGCACTTATGAAGAACTATAGCAAATTTGTAAAAATGTTCCATTTTTTTATTCATTAGAAAGAAAATGACAAAGGAAACTATCTATTGATTGAATTGATTCAATTTATATTATGAGCTGTTGAAGTAAAATCAAATAGGGCTTCATTTACAAAATTGTGTGTTTTTAACTCTGATGTTGATTTACTCCCTACTTAACTTTATAGCAAAACAAAACTTTTCTCTGCGTTTTAAATACATCTGGATTATCTGCGACGTTATTTGTTTTTAAATTAGTGGTCACAGATGTCTTTACCTACTATTAGTATTTTATCTTTTAATAATAAACTTATATGAAGTGGATTGAAGACAAGAGAACTGAAATAAATGTGTATGAACGTTCAAGAAGAAATATAATTTTACTTAACGTTTAAATTCTTTGTGTTATTTGCAATTTGACATTGGAATGATTATGACAGCTGAAATTGGTTTTGGTGCTGCCAACTATTGCTTCCAAGCAAATTGGAATCAAAAGTTAGAAGGTGCGTATGCGTATCTATATTTCCGTGAAAATATTATTTAACATTACAAAAATATGCATTTATTGTAAAAATATGTTGAATACCCCAAAATATGCTGTTACATGCATTAAAAATGCAATTATGCAGAAATGTGCTTTATCGATGGAATATCATTGGAAAGGATACTTCGTGATTAAAAAAAAACTTATTCGTTTGTGTCTACAATCCCAAAATAAATATGTATTTACCCTTAGAGAAAACATAGCCCTACTCATAGCTTCGAGGTACCTACCATTTAAGCAAACGAATTCGTTCAGGACATAAACTACTCAACGCGAAATTCATGCTAGATATCTGTTTTAACAAGGAATATTTCTTAAACACCTGTAACTCATAATACAAAACACAATTTCAATTTATTTCATATTCAAAACCAAACAATTGACAAAGCCCACAAAGCTTTTATAGCATCCCTTATTAAGCTCCATAATTTACATACATAAAATATTATTCATTAAAAAGCTTACAAGAAAAACATAAAAAACAATCTAGCAAGACAAAAAAGCTTTCCCAGCTGATCTTTTGCAAAAAGAAAAGCAACTACTTCTACTTATATTTGCAACTTTTATTCATCAGCTTCTTCCTCTAGCTTTCAGATATTCAGATTCAGATAGCTTATCTAATGTGATCGTGCCGTAAGAACATTCAATTAGCATCCCCAGAGAAGGAGAACGTTTGTTTTTACGCTCAACAGTCAGTCCGAATGCCTTGAGGGTGAAGTTGGCGCCACGAGAAATAATTCAACGGTATCGTTTTGTGCATGTTAATTTCGGTGAATTTCGTCTTGAGGCTTTTGTAAAAGGTTTAAAAAATTATGTTTAAGATAACTTAAGATCATTTTTATACTATAAAATGTTTCTTTAACTAAATTTAATCGAATTAAACTCAACAATTATTGTTCCTCGAATAAAAAAAATCAAAATCAAAATCAAAATCAATATTGAATCAAGTTCTTGAATTTGTGGTACCTAGTTTGTTCATTTTTCTTTTGTTTTATTCAGTGAGAAGAATAAATCGGTGTCAAAATAAATATAATATACTTCAGTTTTCAGTGTGACAAAATTGGTTTTCTGCACAACCAAATTTAAAAATAAAACGAATCAACGACAAACGAGCAACTACGCGACTACAACGGAGGGAAGGAATATTTAATTTTATTTTGTGTAGATCAAGATATTAAGATTGTGACGACGACACTTTAAACTATATAAACCAGAAAGAGGATTAGATAACCAAAGGAGGAGGATAATAATTTATTGGTGAGTTAAGTTTGTTTTTCTTTGGAAGCGAGCGAACACCGCACTTAATCGAATAACTGAAGTATAACACTTTGGTTCCTGAAAACGGGTATTTGTTTAAATGAATCGAAATATTTATTTCCTTTTAAACAATTAATTTTAAGTTTTTATTTTGGTATGATGCCAAGAGATATGAATGCAATCTAGTGAAGTGAAAATCGAGAGTAAAGTGTATTAAATGTGTTTGCAGAAGTTGGGGCTAGGGGTATTGCAACTTTTAGCTAAAAATTACAACAACATAAGTCAATTTTAGCATTTATATTCAAAGCACATTTTTAACGGCCTTTAAGTTTACAAGTATAATAACTTAAGGCTTTCAACTCTTGGAATCATCAAAAATGACTATTATAGTGAAACACCTTGTCAATAAGTAATGTTTTTGTAATATTTCGGTTAAATACAATAATTAGTAGATACATCACAATGCAAGGCTCAGACTAGTAAGCGGCAAATTAAAGGTGTGTTTTCAAGTCCCACTCTAGACAACATTATTTTATGAATGAATCAATGTCGCTTAAATAATACACTGATTATTAAAGATTGTACACTGTCAGGGCTCAACTGCGGGTTTTTGGCGCCTTGCTGAAATATTTGTTTAGCACCATCTTGAATCAACCAACTATCAATAACATTGCGATCGACTGAAGGAACTCGTCTCATATTGCACATAATGTGAGGTGTCCAAACGTTCCCAGAGCCCAACATTAACTGGAACTACTACCTTGTTGCATCCAAGGTATGTTGATGCAGAAATCCCGACCAAATCTTAATCAGGTAAAGACTGTCGCTAAAAGGAAATTCGAATTGGCACGAATGCAAAATTTCAGGAGTGACCAATAGTCTAGTATATTAAGTCATAGCTCCTGGGAATTTAATAAAACGTTGGGGAAGGCATTTTTTCTGGCTATCGTTAGGGTACTTTATAGGAAGCTTAGATCCAAGTCTTCGACCATCAATCCTTTGCATTGTTTCCGCTATCTTTGGTGAAAGAGTGAACTCGGTTTTGGCTTTTTTCAAAACAGGGGAAGTTAGAAAGATGTTTTTTCTGTATTCGATAGATTATGCAATTACAAGAAAGTCGTTAGTATAATGAAAAAATTGGAAAAGTACAAAAATGGAGATAGAAGGTTTAAAAGTCAAAAACGGGGAAGTAGATGGGTAAGAAATAATTTGAAATAAATCAGGATGATACTTGTTATTAGAAAATTTAATATTTTTGGAAAAGTTAGAAAAAAGTATTTTACCCATGTTTGAAGAATTTTTGATTGACGTGTTAGTTTTTGGCGAAAAATTTGTCGAAAATCGCAATTTTTCGAGATCAATTTTTTCATGTATGTATACCTAATTTGATTTAATTTTTATATAATTAATTAACAGATAGGTTTGAAAATTTCAAATCATTAAAAATAATGTGGGCTGGCAATCTCTATTTTTGATCAATCGATTCATATCATAATTATAAGCGCAGAGGAGTCACATTTTATTTTTATATAGCAGATTTTTGTAAGAGTAAAGTGGGAGCATGTATTAATTTGGGTTTTCAAATATATATAAATGTTCTTTTGCATATCAGATACGTAATTTTACTTGTTCTGAAAGCTTCCATCAGCTTGAGTGAAAGAATTAATTCTGTTTTCGCAACTTACAACCGATCTCAAACAAAATAAAATCATAGGAAGGTCAAATTTTACTTGCAATTGCAATGCCTTTCAGAAACTACTGTAAGTAAACAACTGTTTGGGCTTAAAAAAATATTTAGATGAAACTGAATATGTATTAAGAGTTTTTAAAGAACTTTTAAGAGAAAAGATTTTCGTAGCACTAAACAAAAATTAAAAAGAAAATATTTTTTGCTCATAAAAAAATACTCGTTAAATACACAAAATTTGAAAAGGTATCACATATTCCAATTTCTAGAAGTTACCCTCCTTGTAAGGAATACATTTTAATTGTTTTCGTTTTTCGATAAATCTTAAATTACGGATATTATTCGTTAGAAACGAACTCACTCTTCAAATCAATATGCCGGTAACCCTGGAAGGGGTTGATGGTAGTTGAAAATTTGGACTTAAGCTTTCAAAATAAAAAAAAAAATTGCTTCCCCAATCTTTAATTAAAAAAAAGTCCAAATTGATTGAATTGAATTGAATTGAATTGATTGTTTTTTTAATCAAGTGCCAAATAACTCCTTGTGAAATCCTGTGTATTCAAAAGGCTTTACCCGGCTATATTTTCCGCTTCCATTTTGGTAATAAGAAATTCAAAGCCAATGTGCATTGATATCTGGGTGATTCCGTGCCTGTCCTAACTGTGATTCTTTGTGTTCCATGCTTTTTTTGTTATTTGATGTAAAATGTTCTTGTATATATTTTTGGTTTGAGTTTGAGGCTATTTACTATAATCTACATTTGATATCAAGATTAAATTTGGCTTGGGAAAGTGTAGTCAAAATGTCAGTGTCGTGGCATGTCCGTTCCTTGTTTTTCCAATTAAATCTACTATTTCATTGAATAGAAATGTTGTTTTTAGAAAAATTTGAGTGCAATATTTGCTTAAATTTTTTTTGCAAAAAATAAGTCAAAATTTGTATTGCTGAAAAAACTTATAATGAATGAATACTGTCCCAGGATTTACTTTTATTTTTGAATTCAGAAGAAGAACCGCCATCTCTTTTAGTTTCAAGACGTTTGAATAGTGGTTTTATTAAAGAGCCACTATTTATGTATAGTTTACAACAGTCGTTTTATTTTTTAGCGTTGTTGTTCTTAAACAGTGATATATTTCATTCGAAAAAAAGTGTAGTAAGTAAGGAAGTAACGTCACATAAAATGTCTAAATGTCAGTACCGTGGATGTCAGTACCGTGGCATCGTGAACTTTAATGAAATTATTTCTTGCAAAACTATTTATTTTGTACCAATTTTCTTATATGAAGGAAAGCATTACCTCGCACCAAACTGCCTACACTATATGTTCTGTCATATTACGTGAAAATCTGAACCTGTTCACCAACAACCTCATAGTTACTACATATATGTAAGGCCCCACTTAGGTCAGAAAATTCCACCGTGGAAAAAATCAGAAACTTTAAATTGCCACTCCACTACCACCTTTTCATCAATTTCAAGGCCAAGTATGACAGTATCTATGACTTCACATACAAAGCAAAGAGCTGCATAGAACAGTCTCTCATGTTTTAGCTGATTTCAATTGAATTGCCTTATTTTGGCATCACTACCAAACTCATTTTGTTGTACAGGGTAACGATGAAACGCACTCCGTTCTATTAACGTCAGGAAATTACCTCACCAAAACCTTTGCAATCTTATTTATTAGATTTTTTAGACGGTTGCTAGTTAAACAGTTTTTAAAAGTCCTTGATAGTTGGAAATATCCTTATTTAATCAAATAAAATGTCAAATTAGACAAGTCTTAGACAACCGATGCCGTTGTCCAAAGTTAGACAACTTTGAGACAACATTAAACAAAGTTTATTAAGAACTTTTTGAAGTTGGATGGCTGTCTAAAGTTAGACAAAAGCCGTGTTTTATTGAAAACTATACAAAGCCGCGCTAAAGCTCTTCAACAGAACGGTGCGGAACAAATTGGTTAGTAATGCTCTTTTTGTATCAGAATTCCATAGTTTCAAAATGTTCCAAAGCACTGTTTGCTAGTCACATTTTACTGCAGAAAAAAGGTAATGTTATTGGCAGCTGGTGATTGTTGTTGCATTGCGTGTAAAATTTCAACTGGCTGGCTGGCAACTTCCCAACAAAACAGGACTAAAGTTTATAAATACAACTGTTGATGTTTAAAAAGATGATGTTAAAAACATTTTTTAACAAAGCGATGTGGTGTCATGCAAGTTCTTTAACATTGTTCTTTATAGGACATTGCAAAACTCTCCCAAGAGCGAGAAGTGTGGTCTTCCAAGGATCCATCCATATTTGTGTTCATATGCAAACTTCATCAGGTAAACTCCAGATTTGTGTAGCTTAAACAAAATATTTATGAATATGCCCCAATTTGTTTTATGATAAACATGATTTTATTTAAGCACTAAATTACACATAAAGATATCTTTTATAGTTTCGACATGAAGCAAAAATTTAATTCTTATCTGAAGCAAAAACTAAATCAAACATAATACACCTACAAAGTATGTTATTTATATACATTGTGTTATGTACAAGGTGAGTGATTTTGTGTCGTTTTAATTAAGTGATCAATATTTGTTTTCATTTTGAACTGATATAGAAATAAAAAAATTATAAAATAAAATTCGGGAAATTTTAAATTTATTGTAATATCGCAGCTTGGTTCAACGACAAAACTTTTTTTTTACCATAATTTTTATAAGTACATATATTCGACATATAATTCTACATACACATTTCGAAAATTATTAATTCAGTTTGACAGTACAACTACAACTGGTATAAGAACCGACATCAAATTTTAGAAGTGAATGTGTAGCCAAAATGCCAAAATCTAAGTTATGTATCGTGATATCGAATATTAAAGTCTTATAAGTTTTTTTTTGTATAGCTTAGTAGGGAAAGTATAAAGGGGTCAAAAAGGACTAGATCTCCCTTTTTATTTTAAGGGTCATAACCATTTATAATAAAAAAACTTATCATGCTTTCATGCTTTTGCCTAAGCATAAACACCTCAATCTTTAGGATTCAATTAAAATACTTTTAGATATTTATATATGTACAGATTAAGATAGAAAAAAGAATGGTTTTAACCTTCTAAAAGACTGACGAAAAACCTGCTAGACTATGTAAATCGGTATCACGATACATGTACCTATAAGCTCTCATATTCGGATTTCGGATGACATATCGTCGTCTTTCAATGAAAACTCCCTAACTCCATTTTCTTAGAAACCTAGGATGATACATGTAATATAATTTAAACATTTTTAGTTCTGTAAAAGATTTGGGGTCGCTTGGCGTTAAACTTCGAGATGATATGTTTTTGCCGCACAAAAACACAAAATTTTTAAATTAGCACTTAGGTCCTTAGCTTGTGGTTTAAGGAAGGAATTGAAACTGAAACTAATCTCGGCGATCAACCATTTTGGATTTTATAGCCTCCATTTTGGTATTTAGAAGGATTATGAAAGTTTAACAAACTAAAATATTTATCTTCGTATAAGCTAAGCATATGGTTTAGGGGTATTTTTCAATATCCAGTCTTATTAAATCAAAATGAATCCGATGCTACATCGAAAAAAGTTAAGTCTTTTTCATAAATGATGACTGAATTTTTGGTGAATAAGTAAAACCTTAGCCGCGTTTTGTTGAAAACTATACACAGTCGGGCAAAAACAAATTGGTTAATAAAGCTTTTATCGTATGAGAATTGCAAAGTTCCAAACTGTTCCGAAGCACTGTTCGCTAGTCACATTTGACTGCAGAAAAAAGGTAAAGTTGTTGGCAGCTGGTGATTGTTGTTGCACTGCGTGTAAAATTTCAACTGGCTGGCTGGCTACTTTTCAACAAAACACGGCTATTAACAAATTCCAACAAAACATACATTTAGTCATTAAACTTGGTTCACATTATTTTATTTGTCATAAACCTATCTATCTTGTACCTCAACAAAAAGAGAACATTTTCCTCTCAAAAATTATAAAAAAAAGATACAATACAAAATAGAACACAAAAAAATTGAAACAACTAAAAACAAAAATAATATGTCTGTTCGCGTACCTCCTAAAATTACGAATTTTTACGATTTTGGTTCAAAGTTCTGTCAAAGTTCATATAAAAAAAATATTCGTAGAAATTCGTAGTTTTGGGAAGTACACGAACAGACATAATATAAATTCCTAAACAAGCAAATATTGATTCTACATTAAAAAATGACATTCTGTTTGTCAAAAAAAGTATTCAAAAATATTTTATTTTGGGCCAGAGTTTAAATGATTCAATTAAATGTTTTCGCTCAGCTTCTTCTAATAATTTTCTTATAATTTATTAGAAGTATCGTTTTAATTTTTTGAAAGCATATTTCGCTTTCATTCTTAGCTTAGTAGGAAACGAATTATTTAAGAATGCAAAATTGCGGTCAACATTTGTTGGTCAATATGTTTGAAACTTTGAAAAATGCTTATGAATTTACGATAAACAGTTTTCGAATAACTTAAGCTTCAATTTATTTTTGAGTTCCATCTAACAACTAAAAAATATGAGATCAATTCGAGTTTAAGGGTCTATATGACAAGATACTGATACAATTTTTCATATTATCTGCAGCAATTGCCTTGATATTTATATGAAAAGAAAAATTAAATTCTGTCGCGATAAAAAAAAATTAAATGACTTTCAAAGAGAAAAAAGAACAAAAAAAGATCCTTAAATAAAAAGAGAGTGTAAAAAAGATCGGAACAAAATAAGAGAAAGTGTTTTCTTTTAAAGAGATGTCATGGAAACCCTATACATTAGCCCCAAGAATCCAAAGAGTGAAAAAAAATATTTATAGTAAAAGGGTGTTTTTCATTTTAAGTTTTTAAATGAAAATAACTCAGAAACCCATGGTTTTCATATGCGATAGTTAAAATATATATTATTATATTATATTTTTCACGAGGTTTCAGTTAAAATTGATGTTTCAATTTCATCGCCCCCTCCAAACTGAATTCCAGGATCCACGCCTGCATATAAGCCTGTGTTATGTATCGATACACATTTGCTTGTCGATTAGGTGCTTGAAATGAATCATCAATATCATAATTTCTTATGTAAGATATTGTAAGTAATGCTGAGACCTAATTAACAATAATTTGGATACGTGCGGCAGCAAAACTAGAAATCCGAAAAACCAAATTACATACCTACATTAGGGTGGAGCGAAATTCCATACAAAATACCTACAAAAAGGTGTTTTTGGACGTCAAACACAAAGCCACAAAATATTATTTGTCTAATCGGATGTTTGTAGGTGACAAGACCAAAGTTTTGAACTAAACTCATAAAACATGCCTTTAAAGAAATTCAATAAAGACAATCCAATCACATCCAAGTTTTTAGATTAGTTTATTTTTAATTATTTTTTTTATAATGGTATGATAATAATAATTTTATAGTTTTGGAAATAAAAAGTTTTATTTCAAAAATGTATAAGGATAAAAGTATTTTGACGAAATTAGACAAACGTGTTCACAAATACTGAGTAGCATTTTGGTATGACCAGAAAAGGATATTTCTTAGCATATTCTTGGACGCCAAACTCAAATCTATCATCTTTTTCAGCCATCAGGTCGGGTTTACAAGATATTCCTGATTAAAAAACCTCAAAAATAGGGAAAACCCGCAAATTTTGGTAATTTTCAAAAGTAAATATCTCAAAACCGCAGCTGATGTGTACAAAAAAAGATGGATTTGAGTTTGATGCCCAAAAATATGGTTAGAAACAATTTTGTTTGTCCGTATCAAAAAGCTAACGGGTGGTTGTAAAGGGCCCTATTACGATTGTCAATTATCAAATCGATAATTGATAAATTCTATATTCGATCTTTAAGAACCCTACTGACAAAAGTTTTGATCATGGAGAATGAAGCAGATGGCTGCGAATCACAAGAAAATTAAAAGTTATTTAAGAATAGTTGATCAGCTTCTTGGTAAATTGAGTTTAATAATCCAAATTTCGAGGTTTATAAACTATCAATTCGATAATTGACAATCGTAATTGGGGTGTAAGCGTTTTCAATTTTTGGCGGAATACTTTTGTCCCCATACATTTTTTGAAAAGGTTTGCTTAATTTTCAATTTCAAAACTTTAATATTGTATTTTTCTTTTGTTTGCTTTTTTTTTGAATGCTCATTATCATTCCATCATAATATATTTTTTTCAGATTTTTTTCAATGAATTAGGTAAATGTATAATCAAAATGGCGTGATTTTGTTTGTATATTTTTTTTAATTTTGCCGACCAGTGTATAATTTAAATGCGTGGGGGCACCACCTCAAAACGTCTCCATAAACAAAATATATTTTGCACCTATTATCTACAATTATTACGGCACAATTTGCTTGCTACTGCATTAAAAAAAAAAAAAACAAGCTTTAAAATTCTCCATACTTTTTCGCTCCACCCTAATACACAAACTGTTCCTAAATAAATTGTATTGAAAATCACCTCATCATTCACCAACGTGGTAAACTCAGCCAACTGGCAAAAATCTGCCCCTAATTTAGCTTTGAATGAAAAATGTCTAATAAATAGTTATTTGTGAATGAGAATGTGTAGGAATATGTGAACAGCTGTGAGTGAGTTGTTTGAGATAATCATAGATACAGCTTGCATAGCAGCTATATGCAAAATGAAGCTTGAATTTATGCAAATATACGAAAACTCATTGCATGAATTGAATAACCCCTAATATTTCCTACAAGCCCGGATTTACGATTTTCCCGAACGGGGGCAAAAACTTGATTTTGGCGCCCCTGCAGTTTTTGAGATCAATAAATTGAATTTAATAAGTTGAATTTTTTGCAACTTCTTTCTTACTTATCCGGCTCCTGATCCATGGAGGGTCTCTGTCTGAGATATTGCGGTCTTCCATCGGTTGCGAACCCTCGCACGCTCCCTCCAGTCATCGAGACCAAGCGTTCTTGCATCGGAAACCACCTAATCCCTTTAGCGGAGGTTCGGTCTTCCTGGTCGTCTCGAACCTGGGGTCTAGGATTCGAAGATTTTTCTGGCTCGATCAATGTTGTCCATTCGCTCGATGTGGCCGAGGCAGTGTAGTCGACGTGCTTTGGCTCTTTGGACTACATCCACATCTTGGTACAGCTCGTATAATTCACTATTGAATCTGTTCCTCCATTCGCCCTCCTCGCATATTTTTATCTCGAAAGTGCCCAGTGTCAATTCCTCTTTTTTACTTATCGTCCAGCACTCGGCGTCGGCCGTAGAGTGGAAATGGTAAAGCGTTTTGTATAGCGTGCACTTTATCTTTCGGGAAAGGAGTTTTAAGCCCGTTTGTTTGGCCACACCAAAGTTGCAGTGGTTTGCTAATGACCATCGGATTTTGACTAAGGTGGCATTCGTGGGGTTGATATTTGTTTCGAGTTAGGTGAACTCCTTGACTACCTCGAAATTACTGCAACCAATAGTGACGTTTTGTTCTGGGCGATGGACAGCTAAAGCTTTGTTTGTTGATAGCACATACTATGTTATGTCCTCATTCACTTCAAGACCAACGCGTTTCGCCTGTTCATCAATAACTGTGAATGCTTCTTGTACAGCTCGCTTGGAGCGGCCGATGATGTCGATGTCGTCTGCATAGTCAAGCAGTTGCGAAGACCTGTTGAAGATAGTGCCTTCCAGGTTAACACCACTCTTGCAAACTATCTGCTCCAGGACTAGGTTCAAGAAATCACATGATAGCGCATCTCCTTGTCTGAACACTGTACACGCTGGAATAGCTCGGATGAGCTGTTACCTATTTCCACGTTGCAGCGCATATTTTGTAACGTCGTACGGCATAGCTTGATCAGTTTTTTTCGGGATCCTGAGTTTCGACATCGCCAATAATAGAAGCTCTTGGCGACTTATGATATCATATGCGGCTTAGAAGTCAATGAAAACATGTTGGGTCTCGACTTGAAATTCGTTGGTCTTTTCCAGGATTTGCCTCAATGTGAAAATTTGGTCTATCGTTGATCTGCCTGGCATGAAGGCACACTGGTACGTGCCGATCATAGTGTTGCAAAAAGGTTTAAGAAATTTGTTTATAGCCGGGAGATAAAAAGTATTTAATGATTTGCACTCTATACAATACAAACACAAGGCCGTAGCCAGAGGGGGATTACAGGGTTAAATCTCCAACCTTGAAAATTTTTAGAAATATATTTAAAATAAGTGTTTTCAGTTATTTAAATTAATATCTTTTATTTATTAAATGACAAAACACTTTGAAATTCTCCATTATCAAATCAATATACTATTTTTTAATGAAAACATGTACATACCTACATATGTTCTTTAATTTATTTTATTAAATTTGCTTAAAATGAGAAAATAAATAAAAAGAAATAGTATTTTACTTTTTAAAAACGGTACAAATGCTAGCGCACACCTTAAACTGACTTCTCCCAGGACTTTTGTAAAGGGTTTTTCAACAGGGACGCTACAAAAATAGAGCGACAGGGACAGCAAACGACACCATATTTCTTGCCGCTCTTTTGACATTTCTCTTCAGTAAGGTTTGTCATTTTACGATGGAAAGATAAACGAGCCAACAACGAGTCGAAATTATTTCAATATACTACCGTAATTCAGAGTCAGTGGCCTCAACGTTAAGAGCGCTACATCCAATTTATGGTCGTCATAATCGTCCTAGCAGATCAACAATTGAGCGTCTAGTGGAAAAATTTTAATCCACAGGCACAGTACAAAATGTTCCCGTGCCAGTGAGACAAAGAAGTGCCCGTAGTGTCGAGAATATTGCTGCCGCTGAGGCTTCAGTTGCAGAAAGCCCAAATGTGTCTCTCACACGTCGTTCTCAAGCGTTGGGCATCTCTGTGACGTCGTTGTGGCGAATTTCGTGAAAAGATCTTGGCCTACATTCTTACAAGATTAAATTGACGCAAGAACTGAAGCCGCTTGACCACCAGAAGCGTCGTATGTTTGTGAATTGGGTTGAGAAACAACTTGAAAATGATTCGGATTTTCATCGAAAAATCATCTTCAGCGATGAGGCTCATTACTGGCTGAATGGCTTCGTCAATAAACAAAATATGCGATACTGGTCAGGCAGCAATCCACACGTACTCCATGAGTCATCATTGCATGTCGAACAAATTACGGTTTGGTGTGGTTTATGGGCCGGTGGCGTCATTGGGCCGTACTTCTTCCGTGATGATCAAGACCGGCACGTTACTGTGAATGGGGATCTCTACCGTTCAATGATAACCGAATATTTTTGGCAATCAATTTATTGGAAACCAAGTTTGGAGAACGTGTTATCTCACGAAATGTTCCAGTCGCTTGGCCGCCTCGGTCGTGTGATTTGATGCCGTTAGACTATTTCCTGTGGGGCTACGTCAAGTCTATGGTCTTGAAAACCGTCGAAAATTGGGTTCTGCGTCTGGACTTCTCCAAGCGTGCCCGTGGTGGCCATGAAAAAGAAATCGAGTTTCATACAAAATGGCATCGAACGTACTTTTACAGGAATAAAGAATTTCATTGATATCCAAAACCGTTTTTGTTTTATTTAAAAAAACTTTTTTAGCGCTCTTATTGAAAAACCCGATATATCTGTGGTCTTTTGGAGAAACATGATAAAGACATTTTCAAATTTTTACATCGAGCTTCATAGAGCTTAAACGGGAGAACCAAATTTCTTCAAATATGAAAAATAATTTTCATTCCTTTGAAGAAAATCGGTAAGTTCGTTTAGGTTCTAGCTCAATGTAAAGTGAATGTAAAGACGCAAATTTTGAAATGGAATTATCATATTTTTCAAAATTACAAAGATATTGCTACTACTTTTTCACTCCTACTATTCCAATTTTTAAATAAGAAATAGGAATGAAACAGAACACAAAACCTAGCAAAAACGGGATTACATTCGTGACTGAGAGTTGGCTGTTTGAAATATTTTGTATTTAAGTGATAAACTCATAAAAAAATGCTAAAGGCTCACTGAAAATGCAATTTGAAATTCCATTGCCGCATCTCATTCCATCTCATTGCATTTGGACACGGCAATTCTCAATTTTGTTTGGCAGATGAATTTGGCGCCCCTGGGACACAGGCCTTGGTTTGCCCCTCCATATAAATAGATCCGGGGCTGTTCCTACAGAGATACGACTTATCTCTTTGGCTCAGATCGTCAGTCTTTAAACAATAAAAAAAGTTGTGCATGTTAAACATTTAAATGTAACGTATTTTGATGTCAATAATTTTTTGTTTCGCCGATTATGATCCGACATTTCAATTCCATTTTCTCTGTCTAAAATGGTCTCCAAACGTGATGCGCCGGAGAGCCCCTATTTGACAGAAATCCTTGTTCTGCAACAACAAATGATAATTTTGTTTTTTTTTTTTATTAAGAAAATACCAAATTCAGTTGGTTGCCATTAGAGTCTGCTTTTGGCAGACTTTTAATGCTTTTGATCTTCTTGTTCAGATTCCAACCTCAAATCTTTTTTTTGTTTCTGATGTTCTCTTTTTTTCAAAATCACCTTGAAATTGTTTTAATAATGCTACCTGTATCATTTATATGCGTAACCATGCGATACATAAAGATTTTATTTATTCGCAAAGTCTGCAACCATTCTTTGGACTGGAAACATTTTTTTTTTGCAAAGTAAAGAGGCAATTGCATTAATTATTTTGAATTCCATTCAAAATGTAGGTACTTTTCGATTTAAATACGAAACATAACGGTATTCTTCCGTCACTTGTTAGACTTTCAATAAAACATGAATCAGCTGATATCACTGTCAGCTGCAATGCTAATGTTAAAACTAGTATCACCCTGTAATGTGTGTTTATCAGGAAAATAACGACACAAAAGTATGAGTAATCATTGCCAAAAATACCAATACTACGTGCAAGCGTTACACATATGTATGGGATATACATATTTACACATACAATGTACATATTTAATTCAGAATTTTTCGTCTAACATATAGCGTAGCGTAAAAGCTGAGAGCAAAATTGTCATGTGCTCATGTGCGCTTCTATATCTTAAATTTACATTTTATCCGATGGCCATTATTTATTTAGGCTTGTATTGTTGTTAAACATAATTTTAAAGAAAATAAATATGCACAGTGATTTTTGTTATTATTTTTAGAAGAAAATTTGTTATTTTTTTTCAATATAAAAGGGGGATGTGTTCGTTTATGCATAACGTTTGCGAAGGCTTAAATGTGGTCAAGTGCATTAGAGCATCATAGCAAAATACGTCCTAAAAATTATTTATTTTTAGTAATTTTGCTAACTAAAAAATACATATTTGCATTTTATATGAAGGTAATAGATTTGGGAGCATATTTTTAATGAAAAACAAGATTATTTTCCTTAAATAAAGAAAAAGTTCTATAAATTAATTTTAAGGATGCGATGATATTTTGAATTTTGGACACAAAAAGAAACCTATTTTGTTTCAGACTGAAAGTTATGCTCAATTAAAAATGATTGTCTAAACTCAATTAAAATTTTGATCAATTGTCAAACATTATATCGGGTTGTTCAATAAGAGCGCTACAAAATTTTTTTTTAAATAAAACGAAAACGGTTTTAGATATCAATGAAATTCTTTATTCCTGTGAAAGTACGTTTGATGCCATTATGTATGAAACTCGATTATTTTTTGCATAGCCACCACGGGCACGCTTGCAGAAGTCCAGACGCTGAACCCAATTTTCGACGGTTTTCAAGCATAAACCGGCCGATACTGCTGCAATTTCAGATTCGATATTCGTACGAAGTTCATCAATCATCGCTGGCTTGTTGGCATAGACGATAGACTTGATGTAGCCCCACAGGAAATAGTCTAACGGCGTCAAATCGCACGACCGAGGTGGCCAAGCGATCATTTCGTGGAATAACACGTTCTTCAAATTTGGCTTCCAATTAATTGATTGTGACATTCGCTGTGTGGCTTGCGGCGCGCGCCGTCCTGTTGGAACCACATGTCCTCCAAGTCCATATCATCCAATTGGGGCCAAAAATATTTGGTTATTATTGAACGGTAGCGATCCCCATTCACAGTAACGTTCCGGTCTTGATCATCACGGAAGAAGTACCGGCCCATACGCCACACCAAACCGTAATTTTTTCGGCATGCAATGATGACTCATGGAGTACGTGTGGATTGCTGCCTGACCAATACCGCATATTTTGTTTATTGACGAAGCCATTCAGCCAGAAATGAGCCTCATCGCTGAAGATGATTTTTCGATGAAAATCCGAATCATTTTCAAGTTGTTGCTCAGCCCAATTCAAGCAGTCAAGCGGCTTCAGTTCTTGCGTCAATTTAATCTTGTAAAGATGTACGCCAAGATCTTTTCGCAAAATTCGCCACAACGACGTCACAGAAATGCCCAACGCTTGAGAACGACGTGTGAGAGACACATTTGGGCTTTCTGCAACTGAAGCCTCAGCGGCAGCAATATTCTCGACACAACGGGCACTTCTTTGTCTCACTGGCACGGGAACATTTTGTACTGTGCCTGTGGATTCAAATTTTTCCACTAGACGCTCAATTGTTGATCTGCTAGGACGATTATGACGACCATAAATTGGACGTAGCGCTCTTAACGTTGAGGCGACTGATTCCGAATTTCGGTAGTAAATTTTAATAATTTCGACTCGTTGTTGGCTCGTATATCTTTCCATCATGAAATGGCAAATTTTACTGAAGAGAAATGTCAAAAGAGCGGCAAGAAATATGGGATCGTTTGCTGGCCTCCATTTTAATTTCGCGTCTAGAATCATTCCCAGATACTTTGCCTAATTTGCAAATGGAACACGAGCGGTTTTAAGAAAGACGGGTAACCTATTTATTTTTTTATACGTAAAGTCTACGTGAACTGACTTTTGTTCATTGAGCGGTATCCGCCATGTTTTTGTCCACTCATTGACATTATTAAGAGCATTTTGTAATTAAATTGTATCTTCGCTAATCGTTTTGCCTACTGCTAGTATTGCAGTATCATCAGCAAACGGGGCTACGATGATGTCTTCTGTTTGAGGTTTATCGCGTGTAAATAAAAGGTACAGAGCTGGACCTAATACACTTCCTTGTGGTACCCCAGTCACTATTTCTTTGAAATCAGAATAACCATTTCTGTGTCTTACACGAAAAAGTCTGTTATCCAGATATCCGTTTAGAAATGTTGTAAAGTCCTACAGGCAGAACTTGTCTTAATTTTAATTTGAGACCTTCGTGACACACCTTGTCAAATGCTTGTGACACGTCCAAAAAGACTGTCGAACAGATTTTCTTTTCTTCAAGAGCTCTCTCAATCACGTCAGTAATTCTATGCACTTGATTAACTGTCAAATACTTGCTTCTAAATCCGAATTGATGTTCAGGTATTAATTGTTCCTCTTCTATTATCGGCTGCAGGCGCAGGAGTAGTATTCTTTCAAAAACTTTTGATATTATGGGAAAAAGCAAAATGGGTCTGTAAGACTTCTTTTCGTGAGATGGTTTGCAAGGTTTCAAAACCATTATGACTTTCGCAACTTTCTATTGACTCGGAACATATTTTAACCTAAGAGTGGCTTTTATTATGTAAAGGAGGTTAATTATTCCTTTACGAGGAAGCATTTTTTATATTAATTTCTGTCGTAATTAAGTCATACCCTGGAGCATTATTGGTTTTAAGCTTCTTTATATTTCTCTTTTTAATTCGGCAAGTGTAGCATTTCTTGTTATGTAGCTTTCATTTGAGGTAAAATTCATATTAATATTTTCGTTGAGTTCTTGACCATCGAACTGCTTTAATGTTTCCTCCAAGTAATCGGCAGATACCATCGCTTTTTTTTTGTTACTTTTAGCCCATTCGCATTGTCTTCTCTTAATCGGGGGCACTGGAAGCTTTGGTTTTTCCGTTGATTTTATAGCTTTCCAAAGGGAGTAGTTTGATTATTTCCCCTTTGTCAAGCGTTCAAGGTAATTTTCAACTTCAAGGTTTTTGAAATATGATATCGCCGTTTTAAGCATATTACTCAAGTAATTTGAATGATCTTTGTGTTGAGGAGCACGGGTTCGCTGCCATATCTTACGTGCTTTTCTTTTCTATTTCACAAAATCTTTTCTTTTTTTTTTACTGAGGGATGCATGAAAAATTTTGATAAATATACCAAACGACTTAGAAAAACTGAGGTTTTTTGTTTTTATTGAAAATTGGTCAAAATTATATATTTATGCAAAACATTATCAAGATTGGTTTTCAGTCCAATACGCTAACTACTGAGCAATTTCGCAATACAGTTGTGTGATGTTGTATGATGGGTAAACATTTTTTTTTGTTTTCGTTATACATATATGGGGTAGTTAGGACTTATCCAACAAAGTTTTTTCTAACGAGGGCCTCACTAGTATTTGACAAGTTTTCCTTGTCTAGATTGCCCCTACCGAAGCCTTTTCAGGGCCTTGACTAAACTTGACAAAAACTTGACATTTTTCCAGGTGGGTTGATTACTTGGATTCCTCAACAGCTTAAAGTGGGGGTTTATTGTCTAATACCCTTTTTAACTAGCTCTACAATCACATAAAATTTGAATCTTTACCAAAATTTAGAACTTTTGCACAAAATTCCTGGGCTACAAGTTTTCTATTGTCACGTACCCTTAACGCAACTAAATTGGATCCTCAAATTTTTCACACTTCTTAATCCATTTTTGATATGAATTTTAATTTTCTAGAAAAAGTTTTATGAATCGTCAAATTTTGCTCAGTTATCGAAAATATTCAAAACTGGTCGGTGTGACCATTCTCCCAGAAACGCAGAATGAATTTTTTAGCATTTTTCGGTTCAAGCGACACTTAAATGTTATTTGTTTCTTTCTTCCCTTCATTTTCCGGTACCCAATTTGTATAAAAAAAATAAAATATTAACTTATTTTAATTTAAATTTAAATTTTGATAGAACTGTTTATAATGTAAGATTTCACTTCATCTCATTAGTTATTCTTATAATCATATACCTATTCTATTATAATTATATTCAAAGTATTAAAAAAAAATAACATGATCTCTACTGCCCTCTACTTTGTTCATCTGTATTCTATACCTGATCATCAAAATAAAATTATTGCATTTACTCTAGGTAATGACATCGATATTCTTGACAATAAGCTCCACGATAACGATTCTTATTGCCTATTTTCTTATAACGTGAAATTATTTATTTTTTTTTTTCATCCGTCTAACTTCATATTGAGTGGCTAACTAAAATTGTTGATTATTTTGCATTCATTTCCTAATTGAGAAAACGATGACACACAAATTCTAATTGAATAAACTAATTGGCACCAAGTTGTTGTTAAATACCAATGACACTCAAAGCCAACATCCCAAAACAGTTAACTTATAAATAAAAATGTGTTTTCCATCAAAATAATAACCCGCCATCGCTGCAGAAAAAATAAAAAAATCAAACCCAACATGTTTCAATCTTTATTATAAACTTTGTTTATATAAACAACATTTATGTAAAAAATCATTGCCAAGATCATTTTTGTATGTGAATTAATTTACAAAGGTCACCAAAAGCATTTCTTTGAGTACATAATGTTCATTTTTTTACATTTATCTGAATTTATGTTAGTCACAAACAAACACCGTAGTTTATACCAATTTATTTCTTCAGCAAACATTTAAGTCAATACATTAGGCAGCTAGGGGCACTATCATCTTTATTCTTTAAGCTGTTATGTTATGACTTATGTATGAATGAAGAAGCACGCAAAGTAAAACGATAGAAGTATGTTAACTAAATATGGTGAAAGATTGTTTATTTCAGTTTATACAATTTATTCAATTATGTTTGATACAATTATCTTTAATTTAATTTTTATATAATCTAAGAAATGCAAATAATAATGTTTCAATAAATATTTCTTTAAATAATATTCAACATTTCAACAGTGTAATCAATAAGCTTTGTAGATGTGAGTAGCCTTGATTAGTTCTAATTAGCTAAGAGTAAATGAAGGCATTTTAAATTTTGTTTAAATAAAAATGAAAAGCTAAAACAAATTTTTTGGTAAAAAATTTAATTCAAGTTAATTTTAGTATTAAAAATTGTTCTTTTGACGAAAGGTATTACTAAATAACTGTTTTGATAAATATATAGCGTAAATATGGTGATATTATGTTAGTTAAAAGCCCAATTCCGCAAGCGTGAATGATTTTCCGTGTACACAATATATTAACGCCCAAAACAATGTGAATGAATTTGATTAACTTATTCTTAAATGGCGCTGAAGAATTCATTTAAAAAAGTTTTGACAGCACCTTTCAAAATGAAAATGATGTTTTATTTTTTCTTATGAAGTGGAAGTGAGATAGAATGTTTCATGTATGAAGAGTTGAATGTAGCCATGAATGAATCCTTCAGCGTTATTTAAGAATAGGTTAGTTCGATTTGTAAAAGTATTTGCCCTAGAAAGATTTAACAAGATTACTGCCTGAACAGAAAGGAGACGGAGTTGCCACTGGAATAGCTGTCAAAATGTTGAATACACAAATCCAATTATACGAAAAGAACACGAAGCAGCTGCAGACGGAGTTGGAAAACTTGGCCAATTTTTAACTTTTGCATGTAGCTTTGTTGACGTTTTAAAATTGTGAGTGCAACCAAGTGTTTATATGGGGGTTGAAGAGAATTTTAAACTCTTTTTAATCTCTGATAAAGACGTTAAGTAATTTTAGCTTCCATTTCATCATTTTCCATTTTTATTTTTGTTTAAATTTTTATTTTTTAAACTGGGACAGCTGGCTTCAAGTAACAAAAATGTCAGAAAGCTGTACAGCACATTATGGACGAGTAAAAAAATCTCGTACGACATTTTTTGACAGCTATTCCAGTTACAGCTGCAGTTCCAGTTGCAGCACTCTATTTTGGTCAGGCAGTTAATCTCTAATAAATTAATAAATAATGAATTTGCATTGTAAATCTGCGAGATTTGAAGAAGATTTGAGGTAAATTTTATTAAATCTCAGATTAGTGCTAAGTGGAAATGAAATAATAGCTGCCCCTTTTTGCATGTCCATATGGACAATGGCGAAAAATAACGATATCGGGACATTTCAACATTTGCCTTGGGCTGCCATTTTGCATTGAATAGTTTTACCAACAAATATTTGCTATTTATATACAAATTATCGATAACACAACGACAATGGCAATACCGATTTAATCGGGACAAAAGTTAAATACACTTAATTATCTGGACATAGCTAACTCTATATAGACATAGTTGTTGTTGTATTTGACATGTAAATTTCTTTGTTTTGGTGTAGCTTTTTTCAGACAGAATTTACTGGAGTAGCAAAAAACACAACTATTATTAAGTTTCCGGCATAAGCCTCCCCAAGTGCTGCCCATAAGTCTCTGCATTTCGCGTCGTTATACCAATTACGATTGAATTGCGCTTTTTTACAGAAACTACCTTTGTCTTTTCTCTTTCTAATTTTGATAATTCACAAAGAAAAAAAGACAGAATTTACAGCTGCACCACAAACAAAATTGTTTACAATTATTTTCTGTGTTTTTTTTTTGTAAAGAAATAAAGGATTTTAAGAGTGATACATGGTTGAATAAGCATATGAAAGCAATAATTTGGAAAGTTTTTTGTTGGAAAACAGCCACGATATACATAATTATTGCATTCACAATTTGCACCTCCAAAAGAATTTGTTTACCTTTTTGCCCAGTAAACTAACAGCTGTGATCTTCTGGTTCTTTTTTCCTCTCCCAGTTCAGATTTTTTTTCTTTTTCTTTGCTCATTTGATTCTGGCGGATATTTCGAATTCTTTGAGGTTCCATACATTTTTTTTGGTCGTCTTCTTGGTCTCTTATCTTCAAAGAGTATCCATTACTCCATTCTGTCACTTGCATTGTCCATCTTTGGTCATTTATTCTTGATACGTGCCTGGTCCATTTCCATTTTAAAGTTTTTGTTATTTGTATCACGTGTTTTATCCTCGTTTTCTTATATCTTCATTTTTTATTCTTTATACTTGTAAGGTTAGGTTAGGTAAAAGGCCTGAGGACTGACAGTTGACCTTGTTACTGTCACAGTTAGATCCATGTAGATCCGTTGTGATACCCTAGATGTTGTACTCCACTTAATGTAAGAACCTATGAGTTCTGTTAGCATTCAAGCCATTTAGAGGCGATGATGAAGTTCAGAAGGCTATTTGCCGAAGTTCTAGAAAGTTACTCTCAGTCATCATAGAAATGATGCCCTAGGTGTTTCTTTCTTAAATGACAGAGTGCTACAGGCAGTGCCAAAGGAAATGTAATGTGCTTCTTGGCACTGCACCCTCTGCAAATGTCGTCACTACTGAGCCTCATTTTCTCTTTTGTGGTATCTCAGTAGGTTGTGTTCGGTGATTATGCTGATAAGAAAACGGAGATATTTCTTGTTCATTTGCTTCATTTTGTCTGTCCTTTGCATATTGAAATTTGGCCATAGCTAATATCTTGTTGTGCCGCATGTGTCAAGCAGATTCAATATCTCATTGGTTTTTTCTATAATTTTGTTACCTATATCCTGTTTGATGCTATAGGCTGGTACTTTAATAAATTGTTCGGCTTGACTTCAATCAAGTGACAAACCCGTTCTCGATAACTCATCAGCTTTCTTGTTTTTCTGTAAATCACTGTGACCATAAGCCCAGCAGAGTCTAATCTCTAATGTTATGATGCGTTCCAAGAACTCTAAGCTCTTGGCAACATCAAGTCTCGAATGTATCTCGGTGGCAGAAATTGCTTTAATTTCCGCTTGATTATCAATAAAGAGAGTGATATCAGCTCGTGATATCGCCATCATTGATATTTTCGTAGCTTCTTTTGTCACTGCCAAGACCTCAGCTTGGAAGACGAAAATCTGAAGGAGCTAGCTAGAGTTTCCGAGAAAATTCCTTCACCAACTCTAGTGTCCATCTTAGAACCATCAGTGAAGAAATTTATCGTAAAATTATTACGGAAAGGTTAATTGTTTTCTGACTCCTCCCTATTTGGAGGAAAAGAGGTAGTGAAGGGTCTGTTGAAGTTTAAATGGGGTGTTATGGAAACATTAAGCCCGTTATTCTTTGTTTCCAGTATTTAGTCTAGCTTAAGCGTAAGGCACTGTA
Organism: Dasysyrphus albostriatus; assembly: GCA_946251815.1. Taxonomy (NCBI): domain Eukaryota; kingdom Metazoa; phylum Arthropoda; class Insecta; order Diptera; family Syrphidae; genus Dasysyrphus; species Dasysyrphus albostriatus. The sequence goes on along the minus strand of OX276336.1, from coordinate 64,734,216 downwards.
TGCTGCAGATTCTTGCACGAATAGATCTAGGGATCTCAAATTTAGTACCACTTCCATTCCCGCTGTGGGGGAGGTTTTCAACGCCCTTGTAATACCTACGCATGCTAATCTTTGAACTTTTGTCAAGGTTTTCAGATTTATTGCTTTCTCAGTAAAATTTCACCAAACTAAATTACCGTATGTTATTATCGGTCTAACTATTGCCGTATACATCCACTTGATAATTTTTGGGCTGGGTCCCCAGGATTTTCCGGAAATTCTGTTGCAGGAGGAATAGAACGTTACCATAGCTCTCTATACTCTTTCTTTAGGTTTTTAGATTTTGAGTGATGTCCCTTCAATTGACAAATACTATATTTGTATTTTCCTTCTGTTAGTGAAGAGAACCAATTCGGGTTTCAATGGATTGACCATTAGATCACAATTCTTTGTCCAGGTGTTGATCTCTGAAAGGACAATACTCCATTTGTTCACTTATAGTGGATGGGAATTTACCTGTCACAAGTTTTAATAGGTCATCTGAATAAGCTATTACTTTGAATCCACTATATTTAAATTTTACAAGAATTTCGTTCACAACTAGTATCTAAAGAAGCAGAGAAAGCACCTCTCCTTGAGGTGTTGCTCTGGGTGTAGATACTATTTATTGAAGGAAACTTTTGGTAAGGCGCTGAATATTCTCTTCCAAGGCGTCAATTGTCTCGGGAATATCTGCGTAGACAAGCGACTTCACATAACCCCAGAAAAAATAAATCCACGATGCGAGATAATGTGCTAGTAAATCAACTTCACCCTGCTGTCAAGCCGGCTGCTATAAAACAGCTGCTTTGTCGGGGCAAAAGCTTCCTAGCCCTGGCCAGAGCAGCATTTATATGCCTGTCAAAATACAAATACTGATCCATTCAGATGCCAAGGTACTTTACTACACTTCTTCTCGCCAGTGAATGTCAGTTCTTTCTCGTATCCCTTGTGGCTCCATGCAACGGAGTCCTAAACAAGATAGTTTCTGATGTCTGAAAGTTAATTTTCAACTTCCAGTCATCACAATATCGCTGAATAAGTCACGCTGCAAAAGAATTCTGATGTCCTCGACTTTTGCAGCTGTTCTGTACGCAATTAGGTCGTCGGCATACGCTATTGCCTAGACTACTTATCAGATCGCTGGTGTAAATGCTGAATAGAATTGTAGAGTTGCCCGTTCCCTGCTGAAGATCATTGTTGATATTAAAGGTTGTGGCAGAAGTCACATTGCCAACAAACTTTCTACCATTGAGCATATCATAAAGCATATATAATAGTGGTTTACTAATGCCAAGTCTGGTCAGCTTTAGATAAAGACCCTGTAACCATACGGTGTCGAAGGCCTTCTCCAAATCAACCAGACAAGCACCAATACACTGGACTGGTGTCATGTCCCACCTTAAAACAAAACTGATTATCCGGTATGATATTATTGTCCTCTGCCCACTTAGACAAAGCTCTATTGATAACTTTTTCGAATACCTTGCTGATACTCGGAAGATGACTTATCGACCCGAGATTCGTCGAATTGGTTGTCCTTTCCCTTTTTCGGGACAGCTGTCTTCCACCGCACTGGATAATATGCATTATTCAAAGCGTTGTTGAACAGAGTGGTATAAATGTTACCTGTTTCTTGGGGTAAATGTCAAAGTACAACGTTGCACTGCTTCTTCTTTAGTGAATCGTGGGGCTGGAGCTCCACTTTCGTAATTAAAAGGGAACTGGGTCCGTTTTGCGTGGCGATTATGGCGTTTTGCAAATGATCTTCATTAAACCCGGTGAAATCGAGGTTCTCTGATCGCCATTGCGTAATGTCATTCCGAAGGTAGAAGTAGAAGAAGGTAGAAGGCTTTGTTTTCCAGATTATGATTCGGGCAAATGCACGCATTCACCTTGTACACTTGCTGAAAAGCAGCACCCACAGCCTCCACTTGCTCCTGTGGATCTTCGACAGTAAAGAGGTCATCATCCAATATGCCGGCGTCCTCTGGATCAATTCCTGCTGTCAGAAGTAAGTCTCTGTTATAGTTTATCGATCTATAATAATTAATATCCCCCCAGTTTTTCCTAATAAGTGATCGCAATGCCAGATTAATGTTGACAGTTAAGAAATGGTGCGAAATTTAAAATGAAATCTTTTGCTAGAAGATCCTGTAAAACAACATGGACAGGTCAGAGAAACGAGTTGGGCCAAGCGCTGCTACTTAGCTGGGGAATGTTGTGACCAGTTAAAAGAGCGCCTCAGCTTCAACATAGATGAAAAGGAAATGATTAGATCAATTGAATAGAGCAAATAATTGATAAAAAAAACAACCTAGATTTTAAAATTGGCACTAGCGAAATTACATTTAAAATGTTTTATTCAATGAATTGTCATAATGTTACAGAATAATCGGAAATTGCCCATCAGAATAGATATTTTATTTTTCTATGTTTAAGTTTTTATTCAAAGTCACTGACTACTTACCATTTTTGTCCATATACTACTTTACATCGCGTCTCCAATAAATTGTCAATCAAAGTTTGACGCTCAATTGATAAACATGTAAGTACTAATATTCAACGATATTCAATAAGTCAATTTGTAGTTAAGAGATTTATACATGTTTGACATATTTTATCAGTAATTGTAAGTAATTAATAAATCATCAAGGTTTGATAGACGTGTTGAGCAAACAAAAACATAAACACCTTGTAAATTCGTAATTAATCTCAACTGTATGTAGTAGATAGAGGCATGGGTGATCGAGTTTAGAAATTTATTGATTTAATTTTTTATTTATAAGAACGGCAACATCAAACACTGTTCAAAGTCAAATAATTATCTTTCTTGCTCTGTTTCTACATTTGTGCAGTGCATCATAATGTGCCAAAAATATAATGTAGTATCCGTAGCCGTAGGTACAAAATAAAACTCTTGATGCTCATATAGAATACAAAAATTATAAGTTGCAAAAATGTGCGCATATGCGTCTATGTCTTTGTTATCTATGAGTTTCCCTCGAACGATGGATATTAATTAGCGTTTTTAATATATTTTTGTTTTTACTTTTTTACTCAAATTAATTTTTGGCTTTAACAAAGATAAACGTTGAGTGCATTGATCGCATTGAACGTGGTTATTACAATGAATGGTGTTTTCTGGGTGCCACCTACACCCCCGCGCACTGTATTGCCCCGTCAGAGTTAAAAATTCTGAGGTATTTAGCAAATTGATATTGCTTAAAAGCATTTGGCTCGATTGGAAACATTTAACCAGGAACTATTAAACAATCCAAAATATGGATTTCTCCTTTTTGCATCCATTAGTACCATATAGACACTTGAGCACTATTATACCTCGAAAATGTTTAGAACATTCAAAATTGGTTTTGTTTTTCTTTTTGAATTTGTGTACTGACGACCATCAGTTTAGTTAAAATTGCTCAGAGTGTTTGATTGGACTTCCGACAGAGCATTGCGTGATGGTTCCATGTGTTCCTCGTTTTAATATGAATTTAGATCTAATGTTTAGTCTATGATTATTTGTTTAGAAAGAAAATTTAGTGGACTACTGGCGTGAGTGATGATTTGTTTGGGTTTTCTTCGATTCAATTGGATTTTGGTTTATGGAGGAACTGTGAATTAAGTTAAGTTAATAAAAATATGCTTCGACATGTTTATTGATTATTATTTACTGCTTAGGAGGAAAATACAGGATGCAGTAATTATTCTGGAAAATTAACTCTTTTTCGTGTTCAAGATATTGTAAAGAATTATTCTAAGTGCAACTTTTTAACTCTACTGAACAATTTCTATTTCTAGAGGTTGTTTTATGTGGTAGTTAGTTATTACCAAAAAAGGGCTAACCAGCTGAACATAAATGAAATGAAACGAGCTGGAAATGATGTCAAAAATACTGCAGCTGCAAAAGGTGAACAATTTTCACTTTCACTGCAGCATTTTTGACATATATTGCAGCTCCGTCTTTCATTCTTTTCAGGCAATATTGATATCATAATGCAACTGAAACTGCACTATTTGCTCCGAAAGTATACACAGACAGGTCCTTTAGTGAATTGCTTAATCTACTGTTTAAAACTTACAAGTCACATTATCAATATTCGAAACTAGATGGCTTCTCTGCAAGAAGATCTATCATTTGAAGTTTTCTATTTCACCTTGTTTGGAATTTGGTGGTTAACAAATTATACTCACATTCCTGAAAGAGGATAAAAGAAGAAGTAGCAGGTTTAATACTAATGTAAATGATCTTATTTCTATGAAAGAACTTTTACAAGTTCTCTGAATTAGTTAATGAGCTAACAAATTATACTCACATTCCTGAAAGAGGATGAAAGAAGTTTTATGTTAAATGCTAATGTGGATGATCTTATTTTCATGAAATAATTTTTACAAGTTCTCTCAATCAAGTTTGGCAGATAGGGAAGTGAACTTGCCTTTAAAATTGAGCTTTTAAGCCCTCTCTTTAGCAAACCATTAATAGGTAGTCTTTTTCTCAGCTTAATATAGTTTCGATCTTATTTTATAGAGAAATTTGGATTTAACTGAGCCAAATATATGAAAGAATTAAAAAGAACGCAAGTGAAAATTTTTTCCCAAAGCGATATATTATGGAAAATTTTGCCGAGTCCTAAGATCTCAAGTGAAATAAAACACAAATAAAAAGATAAGATTAATACCTTCAGATTTTATCGCGAAACTTGTAGGGAATAGACAGAATCATCATAGGATAGTAAAAAAATGAAAGTATAAATCCCGCCAAAGCAAAGACCCGAATTGGAAGGTTTTCCGGCAGGTCAAATAGGGAACCTTATAAATCTGTCAATGTCAAAATAGACACCTGTGATTTTGTGGAAATTGTAAGATACAAAATTGCAAGTGAAAATCAAAAGGCAGTCTTTTATGTTTCATACAATTTTTGCTTAATCTTGATTTTCCAATAGGATTTTCCTTGGTAAATTTAGAATTAAATCTAAAAATTGATTTTTTTCTTTGCCAATTTATTTGTGTTGTTTCACTTGTATCACATTATTCGTAATAATTTGCATTCCTTGGTCCACTTTTCTTAGAGTAATATCGGGTTTTTCAATAAGAGCGCTACAAAAGTTTTTTTTTAATAAAACAAAAACGGTTTTGGATATCAATGAAATTCTTTATTCCTGGGAAAGTACGTTCGATGCCATTATGTATGGAACTCGATTTCTTTTGCATGGACATCACGGGCACGCTTGCAGAAGTCCAGACGCTGAATCCAATTTTTGACGGTTTTCAAGCATAAATCGGCCGATACTGCTGCAATTTCACGTTTGATATTCGTACGAAGTTCATCAATCGTCGCTGACTTGTGGGCATAGACCATAGACTTGACGTAGCCCCACAGGAAATAATCTAATGGCGTCAAATCGCACGACTGAGGCGGCCAAGCGACTGGACCATTGCGTGAGATAACACGTTCTCCAAACTTGGTTTCCAATAAATTGATTGTGACATTCGCTGTGTGGCGTGTGGTGCCGTCCTGTTAGAACCACGTGTCCTCCAAGTCCATATCATCCAAATGAGCCCAAAAATATTCGGTTATCATTCAACGGTAGCGATCCCCATTCGCAGAAACGTGCCGGTCTTGATCATCACGGAAGAAGTACGGCCCAATGACGCCGCCGGCCCATAAGCCACACCAAACCGTAATTTTTTCGGGATGCAATGATGACTCAGTGAGTATATGTGGATTGCTGCCTGACCAATACCGCATATTTTGTTCATTTACGAATCCATTCAGCTAGAAATGAGCCTTATCGCTGAAGATGATTTTTCGATGAAAATCCAAATCATTTTCAAGTTGTTGCTCAGCCCAATTCACGAACATACGACGCTTCTGGCTTCAAGCGGCTTCAGTTCTTGCGTCAATTTAATCTTGTAAGGATGTAGGCCCAGATTTTTTCGCAAAATTCACCACAACGACGTCACAGAGATGCCCAACGCTTGAGAACGACGTGTGAGAGACACATTTGGGCTTTCTGCAACTGAAGCCTCAGCGGCAGCAATATTCTCGACACTACGGGCACTTCTTTGTCTCACTGGCACGGGAATATTTTGTACTGTGCCTGGGGATTCAAATTTTTCCACTAGACGCTCAATTGTTGATCTGCTAGGACGATTATGACGACCATAAATTGGACGTAGTGCTCTTAACGTTGAGGCCACTGATGACTCCGATTTTCGGTAGTAAATTTTAATAATTTCGACTCGTTGTTGGCTCGTATATATCATTCCATCATGAAATGGCAAACCTTACTTAAGAGAAATGTCAAAAGAGCGGCAAGAAATATGACGTCGTTTGCTGTCCCTGTCGCTCTACTTTTGTAGCGTCCCTGTTGAAAACCCCTTTATAAGCTTCATGATTTTACTAATTCACTTAAAATAGCTTCCTTTTCTATTAAAGATTATTTTCTTTATGTTTTGACCATAACTTTCACAGCTGAAATAAAATAAACAAACTAAAACCTACATTTGCAAACTGACAGCTCAAAATTGTTTTGGTATAAGTACAGGGAAGGGTAAATCTGCCGAAAAATTTAGATCTGCAAAATTGATTTAAAATCAAAACATAATCAATTTTGTTCACCCCTGGTTTTGGTAGAGCCAAATCCTAATCCTTCCTAAATAATATTAGGTGTGTTTAATGAATCTGTTCCGAACAAAAAACTACAGAAAAGAACAGAGAAGTACAGGATTGTGTGTTCCATGAGGAAAAACCTTGCCCCAAACTGTTCTACATTCTGTCACTTTGTGTTCCATGACGTTTTTCAAAACAGTTTAGAACAACATTTCCTGCATCTACTTTTGAGGTGGAGCAAGTTAATAAGAAATGTCAAGTAACAACTGATTTGTTTGTTTGAGATAATACTAGTAATAGGCTAAAATTTATCACAGAAGTACTTTTCTTGATATTTTTGAACTGAACATGAAGAAAAAAACATAAAAGAATTGAAAATTAATCAAATAACTATCATTTCAGCCATTTTTAAATTTAAATGTTTCACAGTTGATACTCGTAGGCAACGGCCAATCCCGTCAACACAAAGTTGCACTTTTCTGTTTTTTCTTGTTCTGACAGCTTTCACACACTTGTGCTGTTCTGTTCTGTTCTGATCTAGTTTTTTTTTTTATTAAACTAAGCTATTATAAATGTGAAAGTGTGTTTTTTTGTTACTATTAATTATTGTACTATTTATTTACTGTTTTTCCATTTTAGTTTATTTCTTTTTCCTTTTAAAATATATCGCAAAACGTTGTTCAAAATTAACAAGGACCTTATCGCGAGCCCGTTCAGCAGAAATTATTCGATTTAAATAAAACTTCTATCATTCCGAATTAAAGAGGCGCTTTGAGATCTCAAGACAATTTCTCTATATATGTATGTATATGAATTATATGCCCGTACTCGCGTGTGCCCAGTGCCCAGAATTTGTATACAAATTTGTGTCAGGTGTATACAATTACTTCAATTCGTTCATTTAAAATGAGAAATGATACCATCAAATTTTTCATACATAAGTCCACAAACTTTCATTTTAATGATCCGAGTAATATGAGTCACTAAAGAGAGCTTATCGGCCTTATTTTGGAGACTTGCTGTTGATTTTTAAATAAAAATAATTTTTTCAGCTAGTTTTTTAGATACTAGCATTAATATCGGTAACGGTTTAGCTTGAGAAGTTATTAGCTAAAAATTGTGTTTCAGTGTATTTTGGTGTGAAAAAACTATCCTTAGTTAGAGAATAACTTTTATCAAAAGGTGATTGGAAATAAGCTCCGATAGTAACTTTTGTAGTTCATGGAAATACTTTTCCAACGATATTTATATAGTTATTGGTGTGTCCAATTCTTCTTTGTAAGGAAAAAGAAATTGCCCCAGAGGGACCGATTTACCATCTTAGACAAAATTTTGTTGGTCAAAAACTTTATTTTAGAGCAAAAAACATTAATTTTGGGGGTTTTTGGTATTAAAAAATGAGTTTTGGGAAAAAACAGACAACCTTATATTCATTTATTATGACTTTATTTGAAAAAAAAACTGAAATTGTCTTCTTAAGGAAATTCGACGAATGAGGTTGGGGCTTTACAATTTTACATGTAAGCTATTACTTTTCCGAGCTTCAAAAAGATTTTTAAAAAATTGATGTTAGAGAAATTGGACGAAAAAACGAGATGGAGAAATAAATGCTGCGTTTCTGTCCAAGCTCGTAGACTATTAGCGAAACAAACGAGGTTTCTTCAGAAAATTTACATTTTCAATGCAATAGCAAAAAGAGAAAATCTGATACGATAATTTTTGTCAGAAATTGAAAAACCGAAATTCATATATGTGGGTGTCTCTATTGAGTGAAAAATGTGACCTTTTGTCTTGAAAATTGCTTTTCAGGCACCATTTTCGGTAAAGCATGCTATTGTTTTTAGCTGAATGAATGAATTCTATCGATACCTAAGGATATCGATAGCTAAGGATATCAATAGCTAAGAATATCGATAGAATTCATTATGACCCCAAAGAAATTTTTGAACTATTAACTCCAAGAACTATGTGTTTCCCGTGCAAAAATAACTTTTGTATCGATAGTTTACATGAAATGTTTACTAGCAACCGAATCAAACAATTACTGTTTATTATAGTGTCCTCGAAATTGAAACTAAAGATTTGCAGCTCGATAATATTTTGACGATTTCATAGTCTTCCTTAAAACGATGTGATTTTAATCGAAGTTTCTCTTTTAGTGTGCTTTAAAACAATAAATTAACTAAAACAATTTAATAAATGTTCTTTAAATTTTCATTGTAAGAAATGGTAGAATAATTCAAACAAAATCAATAACATATTTTAACCAATATCTCTGCAATGCCAACAAAATTTACTCCAATTCAAAATTCTCCCTAGAATTTCGCGTAGCATTTAACAACTCCATCAGCTAAAAATTCAATATTCGTTTCTTACTGTACATTACTTAGATGTCTTTCAAAATTAAGGGCATACAAAATTTGTTGGCCACATTATTTTCGAGCTTAATATTTGTATGCTTTATGTTTTTTATGGGATTAAGTAGGACTTAAGTATATTAAAATGAAAATAACGAGAAATATTTGAGAAAAAATAAAATTGAATTCCAATTTTCATTAGATATATTTTTTTCTTTTTAAAAAATTTGTTTCACTGCCGACTGGCCTACATTCTGAGAAAAGAAGATTAGGATAGAGAAAGATTGTACCTTTTTAAATGATGTGACATAAAAAGGAGCCTCAAGCCCCCACAGCCAAATCCTGCATCCGCAACTGATGAGAACAAGTAAGTGGGCCTTTCGAAGATACTCAGAACGAGCGTTATCTTGCTTTAGGATAAAATTATTTTTGCCACTTCGGGGCAAATGGCACAAGAATTTTCTTCAAAATATTCCTGTCAAGGATCCATTTTTAGACGCATGTTACTCCATGTGCAGTCTCAAACTTATACCACTCTATTCAATTATAATTATAAGCTCTGTTGCAATGTGCATACAACCCAGCTGATCGCCTTCATATTTGCTTATCTATGCTCTGGCTTAAGGTAAAATCTTGATTTATCAAAGAAGAGTACTCCTTTTTGCAGTCATCCATATTTGTGTGCAGAGGAAGCAGGTGATGTCTCCATCTGGTGAGCCCTAATTGGTCTTCACAGTCCCAATTTAGAATCCCTTATTCATCTTCTTACAGTTTTGGAGAATACTCATCATTCTCATCTACTGTCTTTTTCTTCAACTGAGGTCTCACAGGTCATAATTAACGCAGAGGGAATAAGTGACATGAAATTGGTCATCTCTTTGCGTCGTGACCTTTATCTCGCCTTGTTCATGATTTCCTTACAGAGAACTGGTTTTTACCTATCGTTTTACACTTAAAAAAAAAAACTTGAATTGTACCAAAATTAGCGTTAAGCCATATCAGAGTATACGAATTTTCATTGTCTATCAAAAACATGACATATAGTCAATCACTATCAGACCTTTATTTAAATCTAGATTTTTCATAGTATTCAACAATCACTTTTGCCATAAAAAATAAATACTAGAACTTAAACATTTTTTAAGGGTAAATTGGAAGAAAATTCGGAAAAAACTCAAACTTTCGAAAAGAACAATTTTTCAATCTATGTGAGCTATTAAGTGCTTTAATCACTTTTCAGTTTAGCTATTTGCCTCTAATCTGACAGCTTTAACCAACTATTCTTTTAGTTTATTTAATAAATATATTGAATACAAAGAAAAATAGGCAACGTTCTTTTCATTATGTCCAGCAGTGTATTTATTTTCTCCGACTGGCCACTATGGCGTATGAGTGATATTTTTGTTTGCCAAATTTAAATTAAATAGATATGTTCATTCAAATAGAATAGTACATATTTTACATTTTCCACTCTTTAGTTGCTGATGCAGTCATCTTAAATTAACTTTCCTTATAAAAGTACTAGCTTACCCGTCCTGCTTTGATCGGGTACAGAAATTTAATTTGCGTAACAAATTAATAGATTATGTGTTGCTTAAAGAGCAGAGATCTGAAATAACTGTCAACATTTATTTTCAATCTATTTCTCTCCGAGAGTTACTACATTCGTTTAAAAAGATTTTGGTTTCGGTTTAAGATTTATTTATAAAAAATTAATAAAAAAATAGTTTATCGGTTGAGATTTATTTATTAATTTTTTTTTATAAATAACTTTCAATAATTGAGTTTCTCACGAAAAAATAAATGGAAAAGGTCAACCTCTTTCACTAAAAATAAATACAAAAAATAATCTTCATCGTATTGCACAAAATAACAAAAAAAAAAAATAGTAATAAAATCACGACACAGATATCCGTGTAAACCAACTTGGCGATTATTTTAAGTACAAAATTGTAGTACTTTACAACTACGAACATTCTGATTGATGCAGATGAGATTTATTTTTTCCCTCAGTGATAAATTTCACTGGTTGACCGAAATAAAGGGTGTTTTTTTTTCAGACGTGTGGTTTTTAATCTGGCAATACTTTTTCGGAGTTGGTCTTTTTGACAGCTGTCACCTGATTTATACTCAGTTTGGTTTGCCATTTCATAATGAATAGACTTACTACTGAACAACGTTTAGAAATTGCGCAAATTTATTACCAAAATAATGGTTTATAAATAATTTGGTGAGCGTATTATCTCGCATCAAGGGGTTAATTTTGTGGGTTTATGATAAGCCCGAGACGATTGACGTCTTGGAAGAGAATATTTTTCGCGATGCGTTATGCCAACCGAACCATTATTTTGGTAACGCTGCTCAGGAGTAAGTCTATTCATTGTGAAATGGCAAACCAAACTGAGTATAAATCAAGTGACAGCTGTCAAAAAGACCAACTCCGAAAATAGTTTTGCCAGAATAAAAACCACACGTTTAAAAAAATTCCCTTTATAAAAAAAATTTAAATAAAGGTTTCTTTCAGACTTTGATTAAAAAGGGTTTTTTTTAGACTAAAGGTTATTGAGTGACTTTTATTGAAAATGACAAAAAAATAAGAGTTATTGCAGCACTTTTCAAAAGGTTGAGTTTATTTCTGATCTCTGAGTTGAGTTGAGTTATTTCTGATCTCTTTTATAAAGTGCCATTTTATAAATCACTTATTTTCTAATATACATAGGGGATAATACAACAACAAACTGTTTGAGCTGTTTAGCGGCACCGACCGACCTAGCAAATAAAATAAAAAGCCCACAACGGAGATTTAGATTCTGACTGAGTAGAGATTCTAACAAATTTTGTTGTACAATCAGTTGTAAAAAATTTTATATAGAAAGAGTATTTTCCAAAATGGCAACATTAGTAGCCATGCCGGCTTGAAAACTTTGACGTTAACCTTCTATAAATTCCAAATATTACCGAAGTGTTACGAAATATCTCTTTTTATATCTCTGCTAATGAGATATGTTTCAAATAAAAATATAAACTGTCACAGCAAATTTCATCAATCGAAGAGTCATTTCTGTCAAAATAATTATATAAAATCGCGTTTTCTACAAAAATTTCCATTTTGCATAAAACATATGTCAAATATGTATGTAAAATGAAATAGAACATGGTATCATGAATACAAAACATACGAATACCTAAATACTTTTCCACAATAATTCTCTAAAAATTCTTATTATTTTTCCTAAATAGAAATGTTTAAAGACACCTCCTTTTATTTTCGTAAGTTTTTCCATTATACATATGTATGTATCTCTTCATTCATAATATAAATGTATAATATTTTTAAACATATTAATTTGTCCCTTAGAATTGTTTAAAATTAAATTTGGCCTGCTTCCAATTTTGTTTATATGTATGTAAGTACACACAATTTTAAATAAATTAAATTATTGACACAAAAAAATAAAAGACAAGTTCATGGACGTTGTTTAGAAATATTGATGGTTCACCTTGATATAAAATTGTAGAAATAAGCAAACATATGAAGTTATAAATTTGTACTTAATGAGAATTGAAGAAAAAATAAATAATTTTCTATTAAATTTCATCTATTCTTAGGATGAACAAAAATTCTAAAACAATTGGAAACTTTTAAATTTTTAGTTTTGACTCAACTCGTAAAATTTTAAAGTGAAAATTTTGCATAGAAATTTTATATATGTATGCAGATCATAAATCACAATTAAATAGAGGTTTCAAAGGCCTGCTGAAAGAAACTTTGGTCGCGTGTATTAACGGTTTATTGGCACTAAAAATGTCTGTCACTTAAATTAAGTATCCACTACATACATATATGATAATTGGATTCTTATTTGTGTAAGTACATAAACAAATACGAGACCATGAAAAACAGAGTGGCCTAGTTAATTGTTTCACTTTTTCTTAAAGGTTAAAACTTAAAAAAATATCAACAAAAAATCAATTAATATTTTTTGATAGCATTCCGCAATATTTTGTGGTTGCTTTTCTAAATTTAGTACATACACATACATAGATAGATAGATAGATATCGTGGCGCAACAGCTCGTGGAGAACCAGGGCCTAGTGACTTACAACTCTCAACCATTCCTGTGTGCGTGTTATTGGCAGGAAAGAAGGGAACCTACAATTTTTTGCTGAGTCCGAACGGCTAGATGAGAAGCACTTATTCATGACAAGTATACTCTTGGAGGATTTGCCAGTTCCTCGCAAGAGGCAGTACCTCGGGAAAAGCTTTTCTGTTTTTAGGTGGCAGTGGCTGAAAATCGAACCCAGACCTTCGGTGTGACAGTCCAACGCACTAACCATCATGCCACGAGGTACTGCGTCATACATAATGTATTCAAATTTAAGTCCTTTTCTGAAGTTACACACTTAAGCACATATTTTAAAATATATTCCACATACATACATGGATTTGAATAAATTTCTGACTAAGAAAGTGTTTTCATTTTTGCTTTTGAAATTGCGTAACATATTTTGTCCTTTATTTTGAGAGCCCCCATAAGTCATTAAGTGTGATGAATTTACAGCTATTTTTTGTCAGGAATTGGTGCAAGAAATGATTTTTGTCACCAAATGTATTATTTTGGGAGTGGTATAAAATACCAAACTCACCCTCACATATCAAAATGTTACCAATCAAAATCTCGCAAATTCAAATTCCATAGTGTCATCGCTCTCAGTTTTGCAACGAAAAATTAAAATCCTTAGCAAATAAAGTAAATAAGAAACCTTTTCTTTGGCATTATTTGTTTTCCAAAACATACTTTTAACAAATAAAAAATGTATTCAATATTATAACTGGATACACAGTTCTTTCTTATTCTTTTTTGTGTTCTTTAAGAGAAGCGGGAGAAATGCTTTATGCACCGTAAGGAGGCTTTATCGACGTTGACCCATAGTCTATCCGCGTGTGTCGGGCTCGTTCAGCATAGAACATAACGACCGAAACTCCTCCGTAGCCTTTCTAGGCTTCTAAATCATCTCTATGCGCACAGTGGTCCATTTGTTGAATTTTGCGGTGACAAAAATCATTTCTCACGCCGATTCTTAATATAAATTAATGAAATTTAGTACACCTATGATTAAGGGGTGCTGATTTCAGTGGTACTGCCTACTTTTTCTACTATTTTCTTCACAGTTTAGGTCAGAACATGGTACCAAATTCCAAAATTGTTAATAAAGTACTGTCGAAGTCAGGAACCGAGTGAAGTTTATGTTTGAAATGTCCTAAAATATACACTTGCGTGTAGACTTCTATATAAAAATGACTCCAGTACTAATATGTACCAAATTTAGAGAAAATGGTCCAAAATGTTCAGAAATGTTCTCAGGGATTAGAACTAATTTTGATGCTTATTTTTAAAAATTTTAGTATTGGAAATTATTTATTTTTTTGTTTATTTATTTTAATCAGATGGACTATCTGTGTTTTCTTTGTTTCCTGGCTTTGCTTGTAGTCTTCTATCAAAGAATTTACTCACCGCATGACCTGACTTAACTTTTTTGCTTGTTTTGGGTGTCTCTTCTGTTAACACCACCGTGATGTCATTAGCGTAAAGCCTGGTTCACATGGCAATGTACCGCATACTTTTTAGCAGTATACGCCCAAACGAAAATATAAATCCAAAAGGTGGACGTACTAACTTCATGTGAAAGGTTCTATGTTTCAAAGATCTTGTCCGAGGATTGATACTTGCGCTGCACCTGATGTTACTTCTTTTCTCCGCGGTCCTTCTGTGGCTTCGTAGAACAATTCTCGATCCCTGAGAGAGTCCTTAATTATTCGTATTAGATACGCTAGCTGGTATGTTGAATCTCCTGACGAGCATGTTGACGATGTCACTCCACCTGGCTGAGTTGAAAGTGTTCGTACGTCTAGGGTTGCTAGCAAGACAATCTTCTTGGAGTAGTGCTTTCCCTGTTGGCGATTTGGGTTCGTACACTACTTCTTTAATGGCTCCGATCGTATATCTGCCTCTCTTAAAGCCATATTCTCTCTGTGACATCAGTCACCTGATGTTTGAACTATCACTATAAGTTGTGGTTTCAGTAACTTTTTTTCGAAGAGTTTGCTGTGGTATTCAAAATGCACTGAGGTCTGTATGGCGATGGGTTGCGGGTCTCCTTTGCCTTTGCTGATCAGCACACGTCGTTGTAGCTTTCAGCTCTTGGGGAACACGCCTTCCTCGAGACAGCTGTTACACACGTTCAGCATCTGGTTGAGGACATGTTTATGGGTAGCCTCTTTTAGCACTTCTGTGAGGATTCCGTTGGGACCGGGAGCTTTTTTCTTGGGCAATGACTGTACAGCTATATTTGCTCAGCTTTTCTTTGATATAAGCTGGAATTTTCTGTCTTGGGACCAAAGTGCTGTCGGGTGATCTGACTGGGTGAGTTAGGAAGAGTGTGTTTACGATGTGGTCCGTATTTTTTTATTGAAGACGGGGGGTGCCATCTGTGCTCCAAGTTTCCACATTTCAATCATTTAGCCACCGTGGACAACCTCGAACTTCTGTTTCTTGCTCGAATTGATGGCCTTCTTGAAATAGGATTTCTTGGATCTGAACTCTGTTACGGCCTCTGTAGAATCAGTGCGTCTTTTTCATCCCTTGGAGACTTTTCGTTGGAGTTGTAAGCATCTCCGGTGAAGTGCAGCTATCTCCTCTGTCCACCAGTACACTGTATATCTTTTTCGTCGTGTCATAGTTGCTTCAGCTTTAATTTCTGCAGGTCCCATGTGATGTAAAGCGTGGTGCTTGGCCCCTCTTCGATAACGGAGTTGAAAATCTCTACGTTGAGCCTGTTGATGTTCTACCGTGGAGCGCATCTGCTGTTTCCGTTTGGGGGTTGTTGGTACTCTTCCAGATCACAGATGAAGTACTGGTGGTCGCTGCTTATGTATCCTTCAATGACTCATCAATTTTTAATCCTTGCGGTGGTTGATTCCGTGGCAAATTTTACGTCCGTGATGGTGCCTCTATGTCCTATTCTCCTGGTCATAGTCTCCTACATTCTCTACGTTTAGTCACCGCCTCGAAGCCATCTCGAGTATTTTTGCCTTCCTTGAGAATTTGTGGTTGATTGTGTAATTGCGAGATTATGAAAAGCGAGATTTCCTAGTTCAAGATTTTGAATTCAAGATTTGAGTTTACGTGGCATCATACCCAACCCAAAGTGAACAAAATGGTTGAGTGAATGAAATTTCTGTTATTGTCTTGCTCGCTTCTAATAGTCTTCTCACACCAAGGAATGAAAATCTAGATTTCGAGCCAAATGCCCAAAATCTCATCAAAACCAACAAGATTTCCCATACATTTTAAGATTTCGAAATCTTGAAGATTTCCATCAAATCTTCTTAAAATCTAATTGGCCTATTCACAATCACACTTAATTACTCATTTTTTCTCTTCCATATAACAGTTTTCTCATAGAAAAGAGAAGATAAAATAAGAGATTTTATACTTATGAGTACAGTGTAAACAGATTGTGGTCCTTTTTATGTTTTATTCAAAGAAAATGTGAAATATGTGCAATTGTGCCCTGGGACTTCCAACTGATTGCAATGGATCTTTTTTTTTAGAGTTCCTATGAGCATTTAAATTTTTTTTAATTTCTGACAGAAACTAGATTATGTGTTGTGCGAACGATTCAAGTAGATTTTGAAATTTTGTTGCTCAAAATCGAGATTTCGGTTCGGTGTGAAAAGGCAATAATAGTCCAAAACATATTAAACTTTTACTTTACACTACCAAACCCGTGCTTGTGTTGCTTCGCCTTATTTTCAAAACCAAGTCTGAATAACTTTTTAATCAATCTGAAAATGATTTCCTTTCTTGCATTAATGTATTCAAATGTCAGTGCATTTCTGTTTCTCCTATAACGACCACTCACCTATTAGAAGGAACTTCAAAAAACAACGTCTCATTATCCTCAATGGATTATGAGACACGAGCATGGTAGCTATGCGATTTTATTTATTGAAAATTGGATTAGATTTTGGATTTAATGTACCAATAGTAAAAATAGTAATGTATCAAAAAAGCTATATAATGTATCAAGGAAGCTATAAAAAAGCTTTTAAAATCTAAAATAATAATCTTAACAAACTATAAAAATGTTTTTACTTTTAAAAAATTTGTACGCCCTCTCTTTTGTTTGGCAAGCTTCTGTATTTCAAAAATATATTTTCTTCTATATTTTCAAATCATTTAATTATTTTTTTTTTTTTTGAAAATACGTTTTTAAATGCCTGCATAATGATCTATTTATACAAACATTGCATTTATATAGTTCATACAAAAATAGTCGCTTGGCTATTAATTTAGTAAACAACAATAAAATGACGACAGCTGTTGCCTTTTAATCTATTTGTGTGTGCGTGCTTTTCAATATTTAACGTTAATTTGTGTTGAGATTGCGGTGTTTTGGCCTCGAAAACAAAATATTTTGTACGTCATTTCTTCACTTTGTAAAAGAGTGTGTGCCTGCTTGAAAAAATGAAGATAGCTGATGGGGATGGCAAATTTTTATAAAAAAAAAAAAAAATCTGTCACAATTACAACCGCCACAAGAAACGTCAATGTCATGGCTCACTTGAAATAATTCTTTTTTAAATCATCTATGAGTTTACTCACTCTGCACTATGCGTTAATATATCATCATAAAAATTCATAAGCTTTTAAGTATCTTCGACTCTTTGAACTCGAAAACTCAAAAGTTATTGAAAGGTAATTTTTCATTTCTTTCATGTTTTGAAAAAAATAAAGATTTATTTTGTTGAATTTTGTTATTACTGAAACTTCATTGTTCTTGTTAATAAAAAAAAATGATGATGATCCATTGCCATTATTATTTATGGATTTGCAAACAAGTGTTTACATTTTGGGAGGTTATGATCAAGAGGCGAATGAACAATGCATTACGAACTTCGATATTTGTATTTTGTTTAAAATAAATATTTTTGAAAATCGGTTTCAACACACATGATTTACTCTTTTAGATACAATTTTGTTTATAAAAATCCGAATTGGCGCCTCCACTTTCCTTTATTAAAAGCCCACTTATGAGGTAAATAGGTCGGCAGGGAAATCTTTAGGGGTTAACAAGTTCTTCTATCCAAACTTTAAACTTGTCACAAAACGTTCCATTCGATGAGTTTGGTGATCGATATACTGAGGTGAGGTACAATGATTTGTCATTAGACGTTATTTTTATGACTAGCCAGTTCTAGCTAGCCTTTTCTTGCCTAATTATCTGTACTAAAAATGTTTTTTAATCCACATGTATGTCGCGATTCATAATTGCATCGGGTTAATTGATAACCTTCGATTTTAATCTCATTGTTTTCGATGTTTTCTTATAGTCTAGGAAAAAATGGCAAAACTACGAAAAATTCCGACAAAGCTGAATTTTGGTGGAGAGCTTTGTTTTGACGTCTTAACCATTTCCTGAAAAGTTCCGTAAATTTGGACCGGGGCTTAATTTTTTTGGGGGGGTTAAAGGGGGTAAAAAACAGTTTTTTTTAAGTTTATCGAAAACTATAAGTTTTTTTTTGAAAAAATGTGAAGGTACAAATTGTAGCTTATGTCATTCTACACAAAAAAGATTAACATACTTTTTTTTATACAACCAATAGATTTTGAGAAAATTATGAAAGAGCATCACGGTGGATTAAATTATGCCAAAAAATGTATTAAAATTTAAATAATCGATGGGCTAAAGTTTTTGTACGATTTGAGTTTGGTTACATCTCTTCTATATAAAACCAAGTTTTTGGGGTGCCCGGGGTAAGGGGATAACCCGTCATCTTGAAAAAGAAAGTGATTTGGTTTTTGCAAATAGCATTTAGACAATTAAAATATATTAGTTAATTAGTAAATGAGCTATTAACGAACTCTGTAGGTTTATTAATCTTGAAGTTATAGCGTATCAAAGAAACACTCTTTAATTTGTACTGTAAATGAACAAATAACGGTTTTTTGTTAAGTTCCAAATTTACGGAACTTTTCAGGAAATGGTAAGAACGTCAAAACAAAGTCCTCTACCAAAATTCAGCTTTGTTGCAATTTTTTCGAAGTGAAAGTCTAATTTTCCTGAGCTATGAAGGTGTAGAGACAAAACAAAAGTCAAATGAGAACAGTAGCGTAGCTAGAAATTTAAAAAAAATATAAGATTTCCTTCAATTCACAGATTTAAAAATTTTATATACAGAAATCAGATTCTTTCAAATCATTTGCAGAGCAAGAAAAATTGAGCACCTACACTTGTTGGGGAACAATATAATGTGTATGGATGAAAATACATCTAACAAGTCTGAAATTAGCATTTTTATTTTATTTTGATTTTATGGCAATTGGTTGACATTTGGATCAAAATAAACTTTTGTCTTACAAATATAGTTTTTCCTCCATCTTTTAAGCTAAACAACTGTCGGATTTAATTGACAGATGGCAACGATGTGGATGGAATAAAAAAACCTCTAAAAATTACGAAATTTATGAATTTTCCGTCAAAACATAGTTTGTTCCCCATCTGTCAAGTTATTAACTGTCAAATTCTATTTAAGAACGGCTACGATGTCGTTGGTTTAAAAAACGCTTAAGAATTCCGAAATTTTTAGAGAAATTTTACTTCTCCGAAAAACAGTATAAAACGTCACAATTTGTTTGGAAAAATAATGCTTCGAGCGTTCATTTTCCGTGCAAAATGCAGACAAATTTTGTTTCGATCTGCGTACTAGGCTTTAGGGTGAACTTATCATTGTATATCGCATACAATTTATGCATTTTAAGTGCCTTTCACATGAGCTGCGAATAGCGAACTGCGAATTGCGAATGGTCGCGAATTTTGACTTTTCTTTCACATGACTGGTCGCCAACAGACGCGAATTGTCACACAAAATAAACCAGTAGAATAGGTGCTAAGAAAATTGAAGTTAAATTCGAGCGAATTTTTCATTCGCATATATGTGGAATGCGTCCTGATGGTGTAGATTGTGAATAAGTGTTTGACAACTCGCAGAAAATATCTCGTTGGTCTTGTAGAAAATATAAAAATGTTGAAACTAGTTTTAGGCCATATTTTCTTTTAAAAACTGTGACAGATTTCAAATTTGTGGATTTTCAAAAGTGTGGTGATTTTAGATTCGTGGATTTTGTTTTTGGAGATTATGTCGGTATCAAGTTATAGGCCCCTGACAGCATCAAGACTGCTCTTAGCTTTCAATAATGCAATTTGCAAAAGGCAATACAAAATAAAAAAGTGGATTACTGTGGTATTAACACTTCTAGTATAAGGCAGCGCTGGGACCACAATGTATAACAAATTGCATGAGTGCTTTTTGAAGGACTGAAATTCAACAACTTTTAAAAATTTGTATAACACGAAGCAACAAGTCTAGGAGAACAACATACGAGTAAAACAATTGCTTTGGCTATTGGGTAATTCGGGCTAAGAAGTAAAGGACTCAGACCAAATGGTAAGGTGAGATGAGGGCAGTGGCGCAGCGAGCACTTCGGGGGTCTCGTATCAAACATATTTGAAGGTTCCCTTTTTTTTCCTGACAGTGCAAGTGGTACTACTCAAGCCTAGTACGCAGATAGTGACAAAATTTATCTCCCTTATACAATTTTTAACAGGACTCGTATTTTTTTCAAGCAGTACGCAGCCCCAATGCAAAATTTGACAGTTGTAACCACTGTTCATGAATAGGTAAAAGAAAGTCTCCACTTAATTTAAGTACAGTAAAATTAGCATTGCAACTTTGCAGATCGTTTCGGGCTTGGAATATAACTTAAATCTAAGCTGTCGACCACCTACCACTTGCATGGGCAGTGCCACGCCCACTTTTCTTAAATCTTGGTTTATTAAGAAACGGGTGCACCGTTATGGATGAAATTTTCATGTATTCATAACCCCAAAACGACCTGCAAAATTTCACCCTGTCCCCATTTTTTTTCATTTGATCAGAATTAAAAAAGCTCTATTTACTGGACTATTTTGCGCGAAAAAATTGTGACGTTTTATACAGAGTATCCGCCGGGAAGGTATACTACTTTGTTTGTTTATAATTTTTGATTAAATGAAAGAGAATGGATCTTATATTGATGAATGTTTTATTTAATGTCGGCAATTATGTATGGAATACAATATCAGGTAAATGCCCGCCTCTGCTAGTCTCACAAATGCGAGCCCTTGTGAGCACATTTTTCAATGCATTCTCACACATTTCACACGGTATTTCATTAATTTCATCACGAATATTTTGTTTGAGTTACTCAAGCATTTCTGGTTTGTTTCCACAAACCTTGCTTTTCAGATATCCCCACAAAAAGAAGTCTGGAGCAGTCAAATCAGGCGACCGTGGAGGACAATCAACATATCCATTTCTTGAAATAACTTGTTTTGGAAAGAGGTCTCGCAGTAATTCCATTGCAATCCTGGCTGAATGCGATGTGGCACCGTGTTGTTGATACCACATGTTAATCAAGCCCAAAGCATGCAGCTGTGGCGTTAAAAAGTTTTCAATCATATCACGATATTGCTCCCCATTCACAGTTACCGTTACGCCGTTCTCATTTTCAAAGAAGTTAGGTCCAATGATTCCTCCTGACCAAATTGCACATCAGACTGTAACTTTTAATGGATTCAAAGGTGACTGATGAATAATTTGAGGGTTTTCCATTACCCAGAACCGACTATTCTGTTTATTTACACATCCATTCAAATGAAAATGTGCGTCGTCACTCTTTATGATTGAAAATCGCGGTTGTCATGGGCTAGCTGTAACATAAAATGTTTTAACGATTAAAAACGTTGGTTTATCGATTATTTTTCCATAATAAATTTACCACAAGTCTCCTTTACGATTGCCAAATATAAACTGTCAAGACTAATGTTTACCAAAATGGCGGCAAAACAAAGTAGTATACCTTCCCGGCGGAAGCCCTGTATCTACTGTTATTGGATAACTTTTTATAATTTTTAGTAAAATCTCTATTGTTTTTCTGTTATCAAGCATTTCTTTAATACTTTTGTCTAACATCTTAAAGTACTCTTCTTCAAATAAAAACAAAATAAGATAAACCACTCAGCGGCTCTCAGTCTATAATCTCCCTAATCGAATTAGCAAACAACATACGAGAATATTAAACAAAAAAAAACAAGACTTAAATTGTCGAAGTCAATGCTAAGCGGAAAGCAATGCCAAGAAAACCACAGTGGAATATTATTATTATTATTATTTTTATTAAAGTGATTCAACACTTCGTTTTTAAATTGCCTTAAATTGAATAATAGAGCGTTTTGTTTTATTTTTTGTATTTCACTTGATCTTTCTGAAGACTAATCCGAGAAATGTTGATCTATACGAACATTGAGATTTAGAATAAAAACAACAAAATATGTGCATCAACATTAAGCCACAAGTATTAACATATTGCGAAAGTGATATTTAAATTATATGTTATGCTTGGAATTATTTTTAATGGAATGGACCTGTTGTAAGGGGTGCTAAGACTAACATTTGTAATGGCAACAATGAGTATTGACTGGTGATTTCTGGATTAAGTTTATTGTAAATGAAAGGAAAGAAATGGCAAAGAAATTTAATGGATGAATTAAAAAAAGTTAGGGTATGTTCAGTCACCAGGCTGGCACCTACATATATAACGAGTAAGTACCGAAGAACAGTGGCAACGATTCCAAAAAGTCATTAAGAAAACCAGTTGTTGTGCTTCGTCAATGTTGACAGTCTGCGGCGACCATGACTCAGACCCTGTTTGGATTGGGAAATTTAAGTCCTGACTCGTGAGTCTCATCGTGTCTACATTCGACCATTTGTGGTGCCTCAAAATACATATAAACAACAACAAACTTAAATGCTTTGCACATTGAAACACCAATAAATGAGTCTCATGAGGTCGGTGTTTATATTTTGTTCATGCCTCACGACATACCTGACCCTCCACTTCTCTTGTCCAGAAACTACCGTGAGACCAGTCTCAATCTACCCAATCTAAACAGCGTCTTATGTCATTTTCGATTGGATTTTCTGACTGTTCCACTCCTTTTTGACTCCAATCGAATAAGAAAACATAAATTTACACACACACTAACCATTTACGCCCTTTTACAAAATGGCTTCTTCAAGCATTTATCACTTTTGACAAGTAATACGACGAAAAGTTGTATATGTATGCGTGAGTTCCAAATCTACTCCTTCTTTAAAACGGGAACAGAAAAAAATTCCGAAAACAGTACTCCGAATAGCCAATCGAAGGCATTTGGAGTAGTTGGAGTGAAAATGGAGTAGAAAAGGAGTACTCCGAACGTCTAATCAAAAAAGACATTAGTTTGTTCCTTATGTCGTTTCCGATTAGACGTTTAGCGTACTTCTTTCCCACTCCTTTTTGACTCCTACTACTCCGAAAGCCTTCGATTGGCTGTTACGAGTAATGTTTTCGGAGTCTTTTTCTGTTCCCGATTTCAAGAAGGATTGGGAACACACGCATACATATGTCATTTTCGATTGAATTTTCGGAATGTTCTACTCCTTTTTGAATCCAATCGAATATGAAAACATCATGTTATCAAATTTACAGACACACTACTCAATGACGCCATTTTATAAAATCGCTTCTCCAAGCATTTATCACTTTTGACAAGTAGTCCGACGAAAAGCTTTATATGTATGCGTGTGTTCCAAATCTACTCCTTCTTGAAATCGGGAACAGAAAAAGACTCCGAAAACATTACTCGGTACAGCCAATCGAAGGCTTTTGGGGTAGAAGGATTCAAAAAGGAGTGGAAAAGGAGTACGCCGAACGTCCAAATGAAAACGACATTATACAGTTTTTCGCCAGACTACTTGTCAAAAGTGACAAATGTTTGAAGAAGCCATATTGTTAAACGGCGTCATTCAGTAAGGTGTGTATAAATTTGACAACACGATGTTTTCGTATTAGAATGGAGTCAAAAAGGATTAGAACATTCCAAAAATCCAATCGAAAACGCCATTACATTCTTTGCACTAATTCGGACTAAATGTCAGTTTCTCAGAGAGAAAAAAAACTGTCAATATATCGGGAACGGTTTGGGCACTAATATACACTAATTTGTAGGGTTGCCAATTCTTTAACAAGTTCGAAAGCCCAATTTAGAAATGTTTGTAGCCCAAAGTCGGAGCCGAAAAAGTTGCCCAAATAGTGGCCCAATAGCAATATAAAAATGTTACATAACTTCAATCACAATTTCTTTTTATTAAAAAATAAAGGAAAATAAAATACATTTTTTGCTCATAAAATTAAGAAGAATTTGAAATAGAGAAACTGAATGATTTTAAAGTGAAGTTTGTTGCGGTTGATTTGAAATTTCAAATTCAATGAGTGTAATATGATCTCTTTTTCACGACAATTCATTGCGTCTGACTCTTTTTGAATTTTCATATGTATCTGATTTCACCTTCGCTCTTATTGAAAAAAGTTTAGATGCAAAGTATCATTTTGTAATAGGGTACACTAAAACTATTCAGTGAATAAAATGTGGAGCCAAATTGTGTAATGCTTAAAGAGTATGTTTTTTTTTAATGATTTATGTATACAAAAAAAATTTTCCATGATTAAATTTTGGCTATAGGTAGCCCAATTATTCTTGGGCTTGGAAAAAGATATCCCAATTTCCGATGAATAGCCCAATAGCCAGCAGGAAAGCCTGCTAATTTGCACTACGTCAAAAGAAATACTTGAATATAGCTGCCGTAAGGCAATCATAAGTCAATCATTGTTTTAAAAAATCACTGTACAAAAAATTTAATATAAAAAAAGAATCTTACACGTACAAAAATAATTAAACTAAAGCGAAGAAATATTCTTTATTTATATTAATTAATTAATTAATTATTAATATTTATTTTCATATTAAATCATGAAACTTCATTTTGTTAAAAAAAAGCTATGCACACATTTTTTTTACTAAATTTGCTTCTTCGGAAAAAGATTTTCTTAGTGACGTATGCAATATGAATTTAAAGATTCATTTGATTGATAAAAAGACAAATAAAGTAATTAATATGTATATCTACCAACAACAAAACAAACAAAAAAACAACATTTGGGTAACTCTAGCTCTTTGTATTTTGTTTTGTTATTTGAATTCAGACTGGCATTTTTTTCAAATCTGGCATACGAACACCTGGTATTTGACCACCAGTAAGAAATGGCTACAAGAAATTTCTCGGACCAAATCTGGCAAGGAGGGGACATTTTTAACTCTTTCATGTCATGAGCGCTCTCTTTGGTCCGAAACAGTCGGCCAGTTTATATTTCTTGAGCGCTCAGTATTTTCCTCAATTTTTTGACAGAGCAGGAGATTTAAATATAAATAGTATTCCTCAAACAACTCTCTTTTCTTTTCTTCTTATGTAATTTACTGTCACAAAAAATAATTGAGCAAGTGAATCCAAAAAATTTCAGTCTCAGTTTTTAAGGGGAAAAGTGAGGAATTTTTGAGAGGAAACCTGTTTATATTCTTGAGCGCTCTGAGCCCTCCGAGATCTCAGAAATATAAACTGACTAAATAAAATTTTGCAATTATGGAACGGGCTTACACAAAAAATTACAAAATCTGGCGGTTTCAAACTGTTTGAAACTCGGTGTGGAACACACATCTTGTTTATTATTCAGTCATTGATGCTAAACAACCTATTGCAAGTTAGGCTAGTCGCGCACATGCAATTTTCCGTTTCAAAACTGTTTGGTTGCAAAATTGAGTCCTATGAACCCGTATGAGACTCCGCGCACATGCAGAAACTATTCCGTCGTCGATTCGAGCAACTTTTCAGTTTGTGTTTTGACACAAACTGGACGATTTCCCGAAATCAGTTTTTCAGTTTGAGCAATTTACACGATTGAGCAATGAGCAATACGTGCAAATTATTAAGCCTTATTATCAAAATGGGGTTTCTTTTGTGGCAATATGATATGCACCCATTTGATAGATTACTGCCTGACCAGAACAGAGTGCTGCAACTGGAGCTGTAGCTGCAACTGGAATAGCTGTCAAAAAATGCTCTACGTGATTTTTTTTACTCGCCCACAATGTGCTGTAAATGTGCTTTCTGACATTTTTGGCAATTCAAGTCAGCTGTGCGAATTTAATTCAACAAAAAAAAATTAAAATTAAAACAAAAATAAAAATTGATAGTGGAAAGTATTTTATTTTTTTATCAGAGATTAAAAAGAGTTTGAAACTGTCTTCAACCCCCATGTAAACACTTGGTTGCGCTCACAATTCTGCATGTTCATGTCCAGCTGCGTCGTGTTCTGTTCGTATCATTGGATTTGTGTGTATTCAACATTTTGACAGCTATTCCAGTTTCGGCTCCAGTTGCAGCTTCGTCTCCATTCTGTTCACATGGTTGCCCTTCCCAGTCAGCTATTCTTCATTTTGTAGACAAATTCAAGTCAACCTGTTCAGTGTACAATCAGCGAATTCATTCGTCAAAGTAATCCTGGATTTGATGAAAACTTCACTGCTACCCATGATGAAGCAGTCAGTTCCATCAATCAACAATTTATTTTGACTCTAGTTGTACTATATGGATGTGAATGACATGTGGTTTGAACAGGACCCCACCTTTTGTAACACAGCTAATGCCACAAATGACATTTTGCGCCGGACATTTGAATGATGTCATACTTCATACATAATGATGGCAAAAGGATCTCGTCAATATTTATTTCATTTTAACATCAACCCACCTTTATTGGAATACCCTTTTATATTCTTTTGAGTTCAACGCACATACTCGTATAAAGGGTTTTATTTTCGAATTTCGCAATGTTTAAAAGACATTAATTCGTGACAATGATGATCATAATTTAAACTTCTGGAATGAGTCTCAGCTTTCATTTCCTGACCATGGTTTAATTAGTCATAAATGATTTAGTAGTAGATGTTTACCTTGACTTTTTTCTTCAAAGCGGAAGTATGGTTTACTTACTTTGCTATTTAGAACAAAGTAAAAATGACTTTCAATGCTTTTCTAACATCTGGCTCATAAAAATTTAATGAACTTTTTCAATATCCCAAAATAACAAATTAAACAGTAATGAATACAGTAAACATATAATTAATGGTAGACACTAATAAGAAGTATAAATCTAAAAATAATATACCTACGGAACGTTGTCATTTACGCATTTTTATATTTTCTTTGCATTCAAGGTCCATGATGGATTATTCATTGGTTTTTCAGAAAATCTGATATTTCGTCACAAAATAGAAAACTAAATTTAAGACTGCAACAAAAAGAATATTATACATCAGAGCCGAAGCAAGAACACCCCGAGAAAGGTCGGTTAATTCTGGGAGTAATCAAATTATATAGAAAGTGGGGTATTAGCCAATATTTCGACTGTCTTATGGATTGTAAATTTTAACCATTGAAAACACTAAGCGTAAGAAATTGTCAAAGAAACCTGTTCTATGGCAACGACAAAAGGAACTTGAACGGATGAATCTTGCCAGCGAACTTTTAGCTTGGAGCAACAAATGGAAATAGATTGTCTTTTCAGAAGAAAAAAGTTTCAAAATTTTCAAACTTGACAGAGAGGAACTTATTTTGATAAGTGTTCACACCCGTAGGTCAGGTGCTATGTGTAGGGGAGCTATATACTATTATGGAATAATTAAAACTACAACAGTTAACGGAAATTATTATAAATATCTGTTACATGATGTGCATGAAGCTACCACAACCATTTCCAATTTTTGCAAAAAAAAAAATTGTGCTGTAAAGTGCCCAACTTGTGCTGCCATGTGCTGTATTTTAAAAAGTCGTATCGAGGATTTTATTTTGCTCAATCTTTAGCGGGAAGTAAAGGGTTATTTTTGAGACGTGTGGATTTCAATCCAGCAATACTTTTTTCGGAGTTGGTCTTTTTGACAGCTGTCACTTGACTTATGCTCAGTTTGGTTTGCCATTTCATAATGAATAGACTTACTAGTATTGCCTGGTTTGAAAACCACACGCCTAAAAAAAAAACACCATTAAGAAGTTAGCAGCACTATTCTCGATTTTCATACAAAAAATTGTGTTATATTGTGCTCAACTTTTGTGTTTATAGCAGCACAAACTGAGCCCAAAACACGGCCATAAAAGTTGCAATTATGCTAACTTTTTTTTTTATTTGTTTGGTGTATTGTAGTGGCAACACAAACTATGAAAACAAATTAGACGGAGAAAACTTAATTCAAATGATGGTTCAAGTTTTAAAAATGTAGGGGAGGCCGGGGACAAAAGTAACATTTTTTTAGGTTCGGGGTTCCTGCTCTTGGATTTGTAAGAATAACAGAAAAAGAAAAATATCATCTTATGGATGAGTTAAGTTTCTTAAAAATGAAGAATTCTCATAGCTGTGATAATTTTCCTTAGACTCTTCCCTTATTACTCTCTTCCTACATGTCCATAGGTAAGAAGAAATATACTAATCCAATTTTTCACGTCCACAACTGCATTCTGCTATACTACTCTACCAAGCATTAAAAATCTTTTTTATCGTCATTTGAAGAAGTGCTATAACTTTCTGTTTTGCCCACTTGGACAAAAATACTAGATCTGTTCTTTTTAGCTTTGTTTCGATTTTAAAACTCAATATCGATTTGAATTTTTTTCAAAATCCCCGCATAAGCTTTGCGTTTAAACGCATTTATTAAAAAGGGGGAGAGGAGGGAGGTCAAAACTTCATTCACGATGTAATTAGTGGCGGAATGACACGAGGAAGATGTCATATTTTTTTTTATTTTTTTGTACCACTTATGACTTCCTCTGTCAGTGTAATCTTTACAAAACTGACAAGTACAACTCATATTTATTTTTCATGTTATTAGAACTTATACATCGTGTAAATAAATATTGTGCTGATACCATTTTGTATTTTATGAGTATGACAAAAAAGGCAAATAATTAACTTTGTCTACATTCAAAACACCATTATTTGACTTCTTATGTCATTTAGAATGGATGTGTTCAGTCTTGTAAAGGAAAAACAAACCGAATCAATCAAAGAACATTTTTGAATCATAGGACAAGAAAACGTGTGTGGAAATATTGGCTTTGTTTCGCCTGTGTGTTAGCTCATAAAATTGTTTTGAGTGCTTTGGGTGGCGTAAATGTCACCCACATCAATTGCTTTAATTTCAGGCCATTATCATGTTGCTGTAGCAGTCGCCAATGACAGTTATATTTTTCCAACCTCATTTAAAAAAAATACAAACCGATGATTCCACCAGCCCAGTAACCTCACCTCACATATCACACTGTATTTTTGTGGATCCAACGATTCTTTTAAAAACTCTTAGGCTTGCTCATCAGTCCAAATAAAGCAATTTTCAATTCAATTTGTTTTAGCTGATTTGCGTAATACAGCGTAATAGCTTAGAGCCTTTTTTGAAACTCTATTGAGCTTTCTTTTGAGAACAAAGGTCAGATCTGTCAAAAACCTGATATTGATAGTTAAATGGGTAAAAAAAAACATTTCTTTTTCTATAAGAAATCAATTTTGCAGATCTGGATTTCTGGGCAGATTTACCCTTGTTTTACTAACACCATTTTAAACGACAAAAAGGGTTGCCATCGGAGTTTTCTAGGGGGAGCAAGTAATCAAAAAGTTGGGCAAAACATGTTTTTGAAAAGTATAATGCCACAGTAAAAAAGTTTCATTCGATTTTTTATTATAAAAAAAAATCACAAAAATTAAAAATTACATTTTATCAAACTGAAATAAGTTAATGAGAAGCAAGAACAACAAAAATAAATCATTTTCTCAACAAAAAAAAATATATTAAAAGTATTCAAGGCGTTCAGCTTTGAAAAGATTCAAATGGATGTTTCCCAAGGGATCTTTTTAAAAATATTTGATGAAAATATGTTAACAGTTTTCAATTGAATGTTTTTTCATTTTGAATTTTACTTATGTAATTAATGGGACAGAGGCTTGGAAAGGGGGACAAACTGCATTTTGGTATGAAAATGGGAGATTGTCACCTCCAAAGGGGTACGTCTGGTAGGGATCTCAATTTCACCACCATTATTCCTAACATTTAGGGTGGCAAAAAATCTTTTTACTCTTCATTTATTAAAATTTTGAATGGCTTAGTATTCGTCCAAACCTAAATATTGTTTTTTTTTTTATTTTAGGAATAACAATCAATAAATATGATAGCATCATTATTGCTATCATAAAAAAAAAACTATATCCTATGATACAAAAAGATAAAAAAATCCATGGGAAATGGTAACTCAGGAGGATGTTGATTATGTGCGTCAAATAGTACAAGGCATTTTGGTGCCTTGCGTTTTCGTGATAGGACTTCTGGGAAACTCAGTCAGCATAGTTGTTCTAACAAGGTAAGTTAAATAGTAGTAATAAAGTTTGCTTTAATGTTTACTTTTATTTTTATTTTATTTTTAGGAAACGTATGCGATGTACAACCAACATCTATTTGGCTGCTCTAGCTGTAACCGATGTTATTTATTTAACAATGGTTTTACTTCTATCCATGGAGCACTATGAATATGTTCATTTAAATTATGAAATTTACTGGAAATTTTACGGTCTTGTAATTTGGCTCTCAGATGGATGTGGTGAGTTTTTTTATTTTATTACCTCAGTTATTTAAGAAGGACAGAAAGGATTAAGGAAAAGTCACTTAATTAATTAAATGAATCTCTATTTATTTTTACTTATTTTTTTGGCTTGTATTATAAGTTTTGAATTTATGTAAAAAAGCCATGATTTTAATGAAATATATAACCTTACGATAATGGAAAAATTCAAGAAAGTGGTTTCCGTCATTTTCATACTTTCTGTCAGTTTGTTTTAAGTTTTAAAACCTTGTGTCCACTATACATCGACATCCAGGATAAACCCTAAACGGGTTAACCAATTTGTTTTAAATTTGGAACATCAAATTTAGTTCTATCTCTCATTTTGAAATAGAAAAGCTGCCGTACATATACAGCTTCAATGACATATGCAGGTTTAACTCCGTAGGTGCTTCTACCTACCTTAGAAAAATTTAATTAAATTAAATAAAGAAAAATTTATATATTGCACACAAAAATATTTTTAAGAAACTCTGAGGCCACACAAGCCAGTAATCGCTAAAGAGTTACTAATTCACCGATCCTTTTCCAACTCGCTCATCAGCTGGCTTGCCTATTTTGAAGCCAGTTTCAAAGTGAGTGCCTCTTGCTAGGAACTGACAAATCTTCCAAGAGTATACTTGTCATGAATAAGTGCTTCTAAGCTAGCCGTTTGGACACGGCTAGTATGAACATTTTAATTCAAACGCTTTTTCAATCTTTCAAAAATTATATTTTTTTTAATATTTACGGCACAATGTAAACCCAGAATTTCATGTATTTTTGGGTCGATCTTAAAGTAGTTTTTAGGTACCTACAAATCTATGAGCTTTCTTTGATGGATTGCTAATTTGTGAGTGATAACGTAATTTATTTACTATTTATTATTTATTTTTAGCTTATATTTCCATATACATCGCAGTATGTTTCACCATAGAACGTTTTGTTGCAATACGATATCCTTTGAAAAGACAAACATTCTGTACAGAATCTTTAGCAAAAAGAGTCATTGCAGGTAAAAAATCAAAATTAAATCGTAGAACATTTCAGTTCAAATTATTTTTAATACCATATTTTTGTTTCTATTTCTTTAAAAGGTGTTGCAGTTTTTTGCCTTTTATCAACAATTTCAACAGCCTTTGAACATGAGATCGTGTATAAACAAAAACTTATGGATGATACTGGAAAATGGTGTGATGTGGGAAAATTGTCGAACTCGCTTGTAAATAGAATACAAATCCAAGGTAACTACTTCTATACAATATATTTTGTATGTTCCAAAGTTGAATTTTAGGAATAAATATAGAAATTCTAACTAAGGCTAAGTTTTTCGGTGGTATGTTTAATCTAACTTTTGAGTTAGGTGCTATCATTGAAATTTAAGTGATTGATTTTGAGACACTTTGAAAGCAAAAATAACTTTTAAGATTTCAATAATCATTGTTAAGGTAGTTCAATCATTAAAATAAAAAAATGTTTTTATGTGGAAAGTTGGGCGTATTTGATTTTTTTTTGACTAAAAATATTAACTAAGTCTTAAGCTTTGTTCGTCCATCAAAATAATAAATGAGTTTGCTTTCTAAATGTCTCAAAATCAATCTTTAAAATTTTCTAAAATGAGTTTCAATAACTGGCGCCTTAAGCCCATCGGCGTTTTTGGTATGCAGTTTGACAGCTGTGGTTAAGGTACACGGAAACCAGACTGACATGCAGCAGAGTAAATATTTTAAGCAGACTTGCCAGATTAGGCTATTTATTGGAAATTGGAAATTGGGCTATCTTTTTCCGAAATTACCGACAACAATTTCAGTATTACAGCTCAATCATAATTGGGCTCTACTAATAGCCCAAATCTAATCTTGGGCGATATTTTTTTTGTATGATAAACCACTTTTCCCCCACTGAACATACCCTTTAAACATTCCACAATTTGGTGCTACTTTTTGTTCACTGATGATTCTTTGCATCTAACTCTTTTCAATTGGTACGGGGACATAACTCAGTGGTTTTTAAAATCAACCGCAACTAACTTCAATTTAAAATCTTTCAATTTTTCTGTTGTTTCCAGAATTCCCATTTTAATTCTTCTTTCTTTTATGAGCAAACAATTTTTTTTATACGCCGTTGTTTTAAAAAAATAAAAATAAATTTTGATTGAAGTTATGGGAACATTTTTTATTATTGTTATTGGGCTACTTTTTGGGCAATTTGGCTCTAATAGCCGAATTGCCCATATAAATAATTTGTGCTACAAACATTTCTAAATTCGGCAATCGACCTTTTTCGAGACATGGCAACCCTGCTTTTAAGTTGATATGTATGGGGCCAAAATTTTTTCAAAGTCTTGAGACTTTTCACAGGCAAGGAAGGACACTGTTATTGAACAAAAATTAGCGTATTTTAATAAGCGCAAACTAGACATAGAATTTTTGGACACAGGTTGACCTAAGCCCTTTTCCACCTTTCTGGCAATGATGAGGACGCAGTGCTGAAATTTATCAATTGCGTCAGGTAGGACGCTCATATCATCATAACATGTGGTATAGTAGTTTTTATGAAACACATTGACATCCCATCCTCTCCAAGATCATTAGACTTAATAGAATGATGCTCTTCATAACCTCAAATGACAGAATGAAACTCCAGAACTGTCGATGGATTACAAATGATTTGACCGTTAGGCACAAAGTCCCAACTTTGGACGTCTTTCAATATGAATTTATTATATTTGGATCAGGAAAGTTTTGAACAACTTCATTTTCCCAATTCAAATTGACCAAAGATTGCTTTGCTTCATTGCATATGAAGCGACTGCTTTGTATCCAACTTTTTTGACATTTAAAATCGTGCGAATAACAAATTTTGCATCATTTCTTGCACACAAATAAGGGTTGCAGCATTATAAGGGTTGAGCTTCCATTTCAAATTTGATTTTCTTTTCTTTATGAATCTATAGAGGATTTTTGATCAATTAGCCTAAATTTTCACAAATGCTCACAAATTCCTGTTTGTTAATTCAAAGAAGTTGCATCGAGAGAGCAAAAAATGTCCCCTACATTGGAAAACTTGCTTCCTGCTACACAAATTTCTATGTACACGAAGTGTTACAAGTACTGTCAAAAATCGTGATGGTCACTTTCAGTCACAGCGTTGCCACTAATCGGAAAATTTTCCGAAGTAGGTTTTTAAAACAAAAATGCAATATATTAAATTTTCCTACCGAAGATCTACATATTCAAGTTTTTACTTTTATTTTGAAAATAGAAGAACAATAGAAATATAAAAATAGATTTTTATAATTAATTATGTTGTCACGATTGTTATCCAAGCCAATACCTAGAAGCTGTAAGAACAGCATTGAAAAATTAGTGGAATGCATTTTGATGAATGATATAATTTTCTTTTCTGAAAAATTAAAGTACAGTAGACTCGTTTCAAAATCAACAGATTTGTTTTACAAAGAAAGTGCATTAGATCTATTGACTTAGTGGCAAGGTGGTAACACCGTTTATACACAATAATGACGTTTCTTACAAAAAGTGGCGTAGTTCATGGTTCAATGCTTTGATAGAATTTCCCTTTCTTTTCACAATTTGACAAGTTACAAATGATAGGCAAGCCGTTCCGATGGGGTATATAATTTAACCTGAGTAGTTCTCCCCGAAGCCTCAGTATCATCTATATTTCCTCATATCTGTTTTGATTGTTGAAGTACAGGGTGGCGCACGAATCGTGCTACAAAAATAAAACGTAATAACTTTTTTTCTGTGTGAGTAATCGGCTTATTTTTTTTTTATTTTGTAGGTTACTATTTAGATTTATAAAAATGGATGCTTGGAGTTTGGGAGTTTGGCGGTAATCCCCCGAGTAGATGGACCATTATGAGGTTTGTAAACATGTTTGCCGAATCTGGAAGCATCGCACGAAGGCCGAACCATCGAGATGCCAATGTTCGGGTTCAGGATACAATCGCAGCAGTAGCATCTGCAATACAGGCCAATCCGAGCGTTTCGACCCGAAACTTATCGGGGCAAATTGGAGTTAGTAGACGGTCATTACAACGGATACTTCATGACGATTTAAACTTATTTACGTACAAAGTCCAAATTACTAGCAAGTTAAACCCTCAGGATTTGCCTGTTCGCCTGGAATTTTGCCAAAAAATGATATCAATGGCCGAAGAAGACAACACATTGATCAATTGTTTGTTCATGTCTGATGAGGCCCATTTTGATCTTAACGGCAATGTAAACAAGCAAAATTGCCGTATATGGAATGAGTCTAATCCAGAAATGCTCCATGAGACGGAACTGCACCCAGAACGAGTCACTGTGTGGTGCGCAGTTTCATCAAGGTGTATTGTCGGGCCGTACTTCTTTGAAGAAAACGGTGTAACCGTTACTGTCAATGGGGACCGTTATTTAGAGATGTTGAAGGAGTTTTTTTTACCCAGAACTGTACCGAAGACGTATACCATTCAACAGAGTTTGGTTTCAGCAAAATGGAGCAACTGCACATATAGCCAGACCAGTTATGGCGGAGCTAAACAAAAAATTCGCAAACAAATTAATTTCTAGGAACTCCACTCTTCGCTGGCCCCCAAGGTCACCTAACCTGACTGCACCAGACTTTTTTTTATGGGGTTATGTCAAGCAAGAGGTGTATAAAATGAAACCCAGGAATTTAACTGAATTAAAGCAGTCCATAACGACAATAATTGAGGCGATCCCAACTTCAACTCTTCAGGCCGCAAAGAATAATTTTTTGATCAGGTGCCGCATATGCGTGGGAGAGCGTGGAGGTCATTTGCGGTCTATAATCTTTAAAAACAACTAACTATTTAAAATAAAATTTAATTTTCTAACCAATAAAAAAAATAAATGAAATACATCGATTAAAAAAAAAGTTATTTGAATTTCTTATTGTAGCACAATTGGTGCGCCACCCTGTAGTTGTTCTGACATAAATTATGATCAAGTTGACTATATATTACCCTATATAAGGAACTCCCTGCTTCTTCTATGTATAGTTGTCTGACTTGTTCATCTAGTTTTTCAATAAAGTTTTATAAAATAGGTTTCTAATTGGTTATGTCTCTCTCATTCAGCGTTATTCCACCAGCTTGACTGCCTTGAAATCAACAAAAGGAGCATATAACTTCCTGCCATTTGCAATTGAAGTCTTTGCAATGCTGGTTAACACAAATATGTGGTCAATAGTTGAATAGCTCAACCTAAAACCAGCTTGGAATTTTTTAAACATTAGCCGTTGTAGAATGTTTGTAAAAATTGTATACGAAGCGTTCAGAAACGAGATTCCGCGATAGTTTTGTGGATCCTTTTTAATGGATGGGAAAGATCAGGGCTTCTTCAAAACGTTTCGGGACACTTTTTGATTCCAAAATATAATTAAACAAGGCACATAGCTTACTCATAAGGTCACTCGTGTCGTATTTGTAGAACTCTTCAGCAATTTCATCAGAACCAGCTTTTCAAAATATTCTTTAAGGAAATTAGATCTTAACTCGATACCCATTACATATTTAGCTCGAATCAAATTTTTATTTTTTTTCCCAAAACTCAGTTGCATTCTTAAAGTGTGCTTCAGCTTCATCCTCGTAATATTTCCTTATCTTATAAATGCATAAGAGCTTAAAACTTTTATTGGCCTCAATATATGAATGAACTGTTCCATTTTGCTTCCTTGAAAGCTTAAGCCAGACAGACGAACGTTGTCTGGCTCTCTCACACTCTTTACTGCAGGTACTACTTCTTGCTATAGGGTATGAATCCCTGATGCTTGCTTCCACATGACAAGACATGAGTCTTGTTTCTTTCATGCTCATGGTTGCCCTATTCTCCAAGTATTCGCAGTATGAAAATAATAGTTTTTCTAACGATAAATTTTACCGATTCAGCAATTTTAACTTTCTGATTCCAGCGGATTTACTGAGATTCAACGATGGTTCAAGCATGAAATTGGCTATTATCAGATAGTTGAACCATCGTTATACTCATTTATTTCACCAAATTCGGTGAATTAAAATTGTTGAAACACGGATCAATACTTGAACCACGTTTGTTCAAACGGTCCTTAAATTATCTGATATCTTAATAATTTTACTATCTCACCGGGATGCTTTCAGGATAATTTAATTCATTTTCAACTTGATTCAATCACAATTACATTATTATTATTATTAATATCTATTAAAAGTATTTTAAAACATTTTTTTCTATTTTAAATAAATTAGAAAACATTCCAAATAATGAACCTCAAATTGAAAACTCAATTGAAATGACGACGCAATCATGGTCAAATAACGTCACCAGCACATTAGATTCTTATAATTCAACAATCCACCAATGTCACAATGTAAGTTGTTGATTTAATTTAATATACCATTTTGCAAATTAATATTATTTTATCTTAAGGTAACATTTTATGGAAAAGGTCCATCAGATCTTGCCAAAAATGAAATGTACACGCAGTGTTTTTTCCTCTTTACATCGACAACTTTTGTTTTCATCCCATTGAGCATCCTGGCAACTTTTAATATTGTTCTCATTGTACTGGTCCGTAAATCGAAACATCGTCGTGGAGAAATGACAAATGCAAG
This sequence comes from Dasysyrphus albostriatus, assembly GCA_946251815.1. NCBI lineage: Eukaryota > Metazoa > Arthropoda > Insecta > Diptera > Syrphidae > Dasysyrphus > Dasysyrphus albostriatus. The sequence continues at coordinate 64,696,924 of OX276336.1, read as the reverse complement.
CGTTCGTCGATCAACGATAGTAAGTTTTTAAAGAAGATTTTATTTTTTTTTACATACAAAACTAATTTGTGATATCTTTTTTCAGCGCAAAAACTCAAATAATGTATCACAAGAAAATCGAATAACAGTCACGCTGATTGCAGTAGTGATATTTTTTATCATCTGTCAACTACCATGGGCCACATATCTAATAGTTGCTGAAATAATAAAAATCGATCGAAATCTTGAATCGATACTTGGAAATATTTTCAATTTGTTAGCTGCCCTTAATGCCGCATCTAATTTCATACTTTATTGCGTGCTATCGGATAAGTATCGAAAGACTGTAAAGGAATTGATTGTAGGATATAAACATGGAAAAAGAAATATGAGTATAAGTACGAATTATGCACCAAGCACAAGGAGATATCGGCCTGCGTCACAAATGAAAAAAAGTAATCCATAAGAGTTGAAGGATATAAATTGAAGGAGATAATACATAAGTAGATAGGTACATTATATTGCTGATGATGTTCTGTTTGTTGTGCCACGTGATCTTGACGGTACCATGAAATAAAGTTAGATGCACTCAATTGAGAAACCAAATTTTCAAAAATTGGTTAAGTAGTTACTATACTTTCATCAGTTTAAAATTACAACTAATTGAAAGCAAGTTTCGAAAGTTTGATATAGTAGAAATAAGACTGGGTAACAAAATTTATCTAAGTTTTGGCGTTGTTTATGATTGGTTTGTACATATTAGCTCTATACGAAGACACCTAAAGTTTTTTTGAGTCTTCAGTCTTGAGTTTTCTTGAGAAATTCTCACAAGTTTGTTATTTTGAGCATTTCGCTAATTGAAATTAAGACTGTAGACCTTAATTGAAGTGTCACTCCAAATTTGGAAAACCTATCACATGTCTGCTAAAAAAAAATTATTCTTTTACACTTTCTCAGAAGTGGGAATATTTCGTTGTTTTTCTATTGTGAACTTTGGAACTGTCTTTTACTGTGCCCCACGTTGTTGGTCATTTTTTGCATGGAAACCGGCCCTCACTTGTAGATAAACCTTTCGCCATGTTATTAACTTATGCCGAAAGTTCAAGAATGATACTTTGTCATAATTTTTGTCCATTTTTGTATCCCCAAAAAAATAGTCCTGAAGGTAAAACCACACTCAACAGAACTGCACTTCAGTGGAACTGCAATGCAGCTGAACTTTAAAATATTTTTTGTAGCAACAGAACTGAATGGAACTTCAGGCCGTGGCATGTTTGGTCAGATTAATTACTTTTCCGCATGGTGCGGTGCCGTGGAGTTCAGTTGTCGCTTAGTGCGATATAACTTATACAATTTCATACAACAAATATTTTGAAGTTCAGTTCCACTGTAGTGCAGTTCCGTCCAGTGCGGTCTTACCCTTAGTTTGTCAGTGTCTTCTTTATAAAATTGACAAATGCAGCTGATATATAATTTTGCTCCATTTTGTTTGTGTAGTACCTCGTAGCATAATGATAAGTGCATTAGACTGTCATGCCAAAGGTCAGAGTTCGATCCCCAGCCACTAACACTTTTTCCAAAGTACTGCGAGGAAGTAACAAATCTTCCAAGAGTATCTACTATCAAAATAAATGCTTCTCATCTATCCGTTTGGACTTGGCCAGGAATTCTAGGTCCTCCTTCATTCCTGACAACAAGGGCCTATTTCATAAAACTACAAGACTAATAATTATTTGTGAATTATATTTCGAGAGATGACCCTAAGATGTCTTATCTCATTACGGCTCTTGAAAAATAGGATATCAGCCGAGACCTTTATTCCAAACATTACCAAACAGCTGGTCGGATAAGATTTCTTGGTTGCTAAGGTTAGAAAATTCAGTTTTCAGGTTGCATTATCGACTAAATATACCTTTAACATAAGAAACTTCTATCAATTGGATAACAAATGAATACTTAGACTGATCTCTATACTTTCCTGATGGTCAGACAGACTTTTGAAGGTTTTTGTTTCAAGTCCGAACGCCTCTCAGACTATAATTCACAAATAATTATTAGTCTAGTAGTTTTATGAAATAGGCCCCAGCACGCACACAGGAATGGTTGCGAGTTATAAGTCACTAGGCCCTGGTGCTCCACGAGCTGCTGCGAAACTAAATTAATTTATTTTTCACAAATTTTGACAAAACAGAAGACAAGCCTAGGTTAGGCTAGAAGTGGGGATAATACTTCAAGCCACATCATCTCACTCGGAAATAGGTTGACTTTATTGTGGTCGCCAGGGTGTAGGTAGGGTAGGTAGTGAGGAGGGGCAGGGATGGGGTTATGGGGAGTTTTCTGTGTGGGGGCCTCCTTGAACCATCTCGAGTTCTGAATAAATTTTAGGATTTTCGTTAGTGGCAAGACTGAGATGTCACTAGTTCTTCGAAAAAGTATTCTTCTAGGGCAGTTTTCTGGTTCTAGAGAAGCTGGAACATTCACACAGGAAGTTAGGTGAGACCTTATCCGCCTCCCATACCTATTCTGCTCATGTGTGTGGCTCGTTAGGACGCCAACTATAAGAGATAATTAAGGCCTGCTTAAAGTTTTTTCCCTCGAAGTATTTGGCCATAGATTTTTTGAAACACGACAAGTGTTAATCGATGACCACCTGACATTTGCAGCTCCTAAGAAACTCTGGTGTATTCTACTTTCTTCTTGTCCAGTGGCATGACCCGTTTTTGGCAAATTCATCTGCCATTTCGTTCCCGTGAATGTCCACATGTCTGGGAGCCATCTTAAGGTAACTGTGTTTGATGCATTGAGTACTTTTAACTTAATTTCGATAACGATCGACCAGTTTGGACTTTATGGTAATTGAGGAAATGGCTTTATCTATGAAAATGTCAATGTAACTACTCGTATTAAATAGCTATTTCACATGAGGCAAAATGTTTCGCGGCCTTGCAAACTGCATGCACTTTCGCTTGGAATACATTGTAAACATTTGTAAGCTTTATAGATTTATTTACAGGTGGGTTATCTGCGTAGGTGCCTGACCCAACCCCATCCAAGGTTTTATAACTGTCAGTAAATACCGAAACATTATTTGCATTAACGACCCTGTTTCCATTCCAGAGTTTCCTCGTTGGAATATCTGCTACATGGCTACTGGGTTGAAATAGAAGACTGAATACAAATAAACTTATGGCAATTTGATTCGAGTTGCCAGGCTTGTGACAATAGTTCCGACAAGTTTGACAGTCGTGGCGTGTAAATTCAGCAAAGGGCTGAAATCACACCGGATCAGTCAAAACATTTTTGATTCCCAAAGCCTAGTTTACAGTTTCCCGCGCGCAAAAAAAAAAAATAGCTACGCAAATATTTTTGCATGTCAAAAATTGTGGAGGTGAAATAAGAAATTATTTTTTGCATGATTGCATACTGTTTCATGCAATAGAAAAAACATTATTGTCGTGAAATGTCATAAAAAACAATGAAAAAAAAAATATATTTACCTCAAGGGATTATTTGCATGCAAATAGTATTTGCATACAATTATTTTCCATTTTTAGTAGACCAAAAGTTAAACTATTTAGGATATTTTAATGACTCAACGGGTGACTGAGGCCTAGGCAAACAGTTTTCACCTTTCGACCCAATCGAATGGAAAATTCAGAGCTAGCTATATATCCAATGTTTTAGTAAAAGTGTAAAGCCAGCTCAGCAAAATTTTGTATATGCATAGACCAAACAGAAAACACAAACAAAATTTATAAAATCTTTGTTTTTATTTCAACATAAAAATCTAAAACGAAAAGTGAGAAAAATTAATGTGAGTTTAAAATTTGGCTTTGAATCGTGTATGCTCTACAATTTATTTCATGACATCGATCTTATAATAGTGTTGTTAGATTTATTGATTCTTTTTATTTATAGATTTTATCGAGCTAAAACCACATTTAGGTACTATAAATATTTAATATTATTTATGATTTAAAAATTTCAAAATAGATATACTTATATTTTGTAAACATAAGTTTTTTGTAATATAAAATAGCTTATTTGTAAATGTTACAAAAAGTCAAAACAACATTTACATAATGATATGACAAATAGTTTGTAAGTGAAAGTGAAACATAATAAAATGATGTAAAAAATAAGAACTGGTTTCAATTTTAACATTTATAACATCTTTGCCTGTCCCCGGGCAAACATTTCCAGCTTAATGATTAGGAATTCTAATCTTGTTGGAAATAGTTTACAGTGGATTTTAGTCAAAGAATTCATGTTAGTTAAACTGAACTTAATACAAATTGCATGTGTTAAAGGCCCTCACCATTTCACTGATGAGTCGAAGCGAGTAAGTCTTATGAAACGCCAACTTGTGGGACTAAAGGCCATTAAAAGCCATATTTTGAATCAATAATTCCACTAGTCCAATCCTTAATGCTAAGTCTTCTCCTTGGCTGATCAGAAGTATAAAGAATTTGTATTATAAAAAACATTCTGTAGTAGAATTTGAAATTCGAAACCATTTGCATGGCTTCGCAGTGAAAATATCGGGGCTTTCAATAAGAGCGCTACAAAAGTTTTTTTAAATAAAACAAAAACGGTTTTGGATATCAATGAAATTCTTTATTCCTGTGAAAGAACGTTCAATGCCATTATGTATGGAACTCAATTTCTTTTGCAGGGCCACCACGGGCACGCTTGCAGAAGTCCAGACGCTGAACCCAATTTTCGACGGTTTTCAAGCATAAATCAGCCGATACTGCTGCAATTTCACGTCCGATATTCTAACGAAGTTCATCAATCGTCGCTGACTTGACGTAGCCTCAGAGGAAATAGTCTATCGGCGTCAAATCGCACGACCGAGGTGGCCAAGCGACTGGACCATTTCGTGAGATAACACGTTCTCCAAACTTGGTTTCCAATAAATTGATTGTGACATTCGCTTTGTGGCTTGTGGCGCCGTCCTGTTGGAACCACATGTCCTCCAAGTCCATATCATCCAATTAGGGCCAAAAATATTCCGTTATCATTCAACGGTAGCGATCCCCATTCACAGGAACGTGCCGGTCTTGATCATCACGGAAGAAGAAGAACGGCCCAATGACGCCGCCGGCCCATAAACCACACAAAACCGTAATTTTTTGGGGATGCAATGATAACTCATGGAGTACGTGTGGATTGCTGCCTGACCAATACCGCATATTTTGTTTATTGACGAAGCCATTCAGCCAGAAATGAGCCTCATCGCTGAAGATGATTTTTCGATGAAAATCCGAATCATTTTCAAGCTGTTGCCCAATTCACGAACATACGACGCTTCTGGTGGTCAAGCGGCTTCAGTTCTTGCGTCAATTTAATCTTGTAAGGATGTAGGCCAAGATCTTTTCGCAAAATTCGCCACAGCCCAACGCTTGAGAACGACGTGTGAGAGACACATTTGGGCTTTCTGCAACTGAAGCCTCAGCGGCAGCAATATTCTCGACACTACGGCCACATTTTTGGCTCACTGGTACGGGAACATTTTGTGTACTGTGCCTGTGGATTCAAATTTTTCCACTAGGCGCTCAATTGTTGATCTGCTAGGACGATTATGACGACCATAAATTGGACGTAGCGCTCTTAACGTTGAGGTCACTGACTCCGAATTTCGGTAGTAAATTTTAATAATTTCGACGTCGTTGTTGGCAAACCTTACTGAAGAGAAATGCTAAAAGAGGGGAAGAAATATGGCGTCGTTTGCTGTCCCTGTCACTCTACTTATGTAGCGTCCCTGTTGAAAAACCCTTTATATCTATCCAAAAGCATTTTTATGTTAAATGCAAATAATCGAATATCACTTTGGATGCCTATATTTCGAGAAGCAGATCTCGTAGAAGGTTCTAGTTCTCAGTTTTTAAGCTCTTGAAAATCTCAATATTAGATTTTGTCATATTTACCTTTTCCGAGGCTTGGTTTAGGAAATATAGCCATTCAAAGACATTAAGGTAAGTATTTGGAGGCACAAAATCAGTAAAATCACTTTTTATGCAAATATTTCCTTAACCAGACCATGAACAAAATTTGGCTTCGATGAGTCGATAGGGTTCGAACAGACCTTTCCATTAGGGTATGGCACGATTTATCTCAGTAACTTTAAAGAAAAGTTGTTTTTTTTTTTAGAAAACGGCAAGGGTTTAGTCCATGCTTTTTTTCGAAAACCATGAAAAAATTTCGTGACAAAATTGTTACATTTTTGAAAAGGTGTGCTAAATTCTAATGCAGACCCGAAAACCAATTGAAAACAATTTTGAAAGGTCAGTTCGTTAGATATTCGTATTTAAAAGATGGCGTAGAAATTCGGTAAAATTAAATTTAGTGATGTAAAAAGTCGTTTCCTTTGAGTAATCCTTACTTTAGTTACTTTTTCCAAAGTAATCATTATTTTTGAGTGATTACTTTAGTTACTTTTACATAGAAAAAATCAAGATAGACAAAAATATATTTTAATATGAATTTTTTGCAAAAAGGAAGCAAGACAGTGATTTTTGTATCATTTTTGCTTAGATCCAAAAATAAATTGTGGGCTGAATAAAATCGTTTGAAAAACACGAAGTAGATTTTGTAGAACCTCTGGGTCTAGATTATCTCGAAGTTGGTAAACCTGCTAATAAAGTAATACTAAAAATTATGGTGGTCCTTTAAATCTTCATTGTTTTTAGTTCAAATGAAGCACGTGCCCTAATTTTTTCTAAATAATTTTTTTTTAAATCTTGTTAAATTTCAGCTCTTAATTTAACAGTTACAACCTAGGAGTCAGATCTAACTCCCATTCAAGAATCTCTCCAAAATTTTGTCAACGCTGCTTCAATCAAAGCCTAGCCTAGCACAAAATTTTATTAAATTGAAAATTTTGAAAGCTAACAAAAAAACTATTAAACAAGCTGTGAAGAGCGTTGGCACCCTTCAATTATTCAATTATTTAATAGGTGCATTACAAAGGTGATTTTAAATCCGTAAGATGTATTTTAACAATTTATTTAACTTCGCTTAGTACAGCAAATGTTGAATAAGCCGTCTTCATGACCTGTAAATTATTTTCATAGTCAATCTCATTAAAACTAATGCCGTACCGAGTCCCCCATTACACGAAATTTAATGAATGAGAAGATACAAAAAATAGTTTATTTCTTTCAAACTTTGTAATTTGGATAAGAGTCATCGTGTAATAGGAGATCTAGTTTTTATCTTACCCGAACGAAAGTAGGCAATTTAAGTGGTATTATATCTCCAGCCATAATCACAAGAGGCCTTTGTGATCGTTTCAATAGCAATAAAAGTGCCTTTTTGAATTCTTTATTCTGATCCATCCAATTGCAAGAATAAATAGCTTCGGTCAGCTGTTCTGCTCTTTGGCAAAGTTGATCCCCAAAAAGGCACAAAATAAGAATTTCAAAAGTAACAGCAGTAAAGAAAATAATTATATTTAGCAGTTTCGAAATATCCAAACCGACATAAAGCATATAGACACCAATTGTACATTGGGCCAGTCCAGTACACATAAATTGAGCCAAGCAAGCCGTTGAAATTATTTCTTGAATAGTTTTGTATAACCTATAAAATATTAGAATTATGTAATTATTTTAAATTTATTCAAACAATAATTTCTGTATTGTGAAATTTCTCAAGACTTGATGCCATTCTTTTGTTCATACTCAACTCAATTATAATCTGATGGTCTTTAATGCACTCGATCAACTCTTTGTAGACTTCCTCCGAATCCTGTCCTTTTTTCTTCCCCAATTTTGAAATCCTTATCGACAAAGCCTCGATATGTGCACAAAGAATTCTTAAATATGCCTGTGGATAAGTATCATTTCCCAAATCTTGAATTGCCTGCACTGTCAGTCCATAGACCTGATAAGAATGTGCAATTAAGAAATGGCGATATGAGTTCTTCCAATCCAAAGGAAACCAAGCTGGATACATCAAAATCCGTTCCTTGGCTAAATAGACGACCAATTGACTAGTAATAATCGCACATCCAAACATTGTGGCAAAAACCCAAAAACACTTGCGGACCGATTGCATACCCACACGCAATGTTTGCAATTCATCGTCAGTACTTGCCCTTTTGTCCAATCTATCCAGGATGTGTTTAACCGCAAGAAGCTTGGGCCGCACAATAATTACGTTGAGATATTTCAAATTGCAAATAACATCGGTTATGGTGATATAAAGATTCTCGCATAGTTCGGTGAAATTTTCCGAAAGATAACAGTTAACAATCAGTGTGAGTGGGAACAGAAGAGTAACGGTTATATTTAGAATAATTGCATACAAAATGTATGGCAGTTTCCATTTCTGATTATTCGGAAGTTTTAGGCCACAAAACTGCCAAACAAACCAGTGGCACTTAAATGCTTCGTAAGTATGAATAGCAGCACTGCTAGAAGATTCTAGTGGTATCGCTGCAGATGCCTCCATTAGTCCAGTTGACAGTGAAACGAATGTACAAAATATACAGAATTCTGGGAAGCTCGATATGCATTGTTTTATACCGACACCTGAAGGACTATACGATGCACGAGTATTCTTGATAAAAAAAGTTCTTTTAATTGAATCAAATATTTGATCCTTTAGGAGATTCACGAAACGGTTGAACATTATTATATTTATTCATTTCATTGAAGTCTCCATTCTCCATCATCATGTGTGCCAAAGAAACAAAATCGCTTTATTGGTTTGTTTAATTTCAAGAAAATGTGCCGGTTGTAAAAAATGGCAAGGTTGTTATTTGTAAGTGCTACAGTGTGAGAACCGCCATTTCTAAAAACGTGTTTTAGCCAATATCAATGGTTGGTTTGAAATCGGTTTGAGATCGGTTTGAAATCGGTATGAGATCAGTTTGAAATCGGTTTGAGATCGGTTTGAAATCGGTTTAAGATCGGTTTGAAATCGGTTTGAGATCAGTTTGAAATCGGTTTGATATCGATTTGAGATCGGTCTTTAATCGATTTTTTTCTTTTTTAAATCGGTTTGAGATCGGTTTTAAATCGGTTTGAGGTCGGTTTTAAATCGGTTTGAGATCGGTTTGACATCGGTTTGAGATCGGTTTGAAATTGGTTTGAGATCGATTTGAGATCGTTTTTAAATCGATTTTTTTTTATCGGTTTGAGATCGGTTTGAAATCGGTTTGAGATTGGTTTAAGATCGGTTTGCAATCGATTTGAGATTGGTTTGAGATCGGTTTCAAATTGGTTTGAGATCGGTTTGAGATCGGTTCATTATCGGTTTGAAATATGTTTGAGATCAGTTTGAAATCAGTTCAGATTTGTTTGAGATCGGTGGCATTGATTTTGTTTGAAATTTAACATGGAGCACCGAATATCGATTATTGATCACCAAATATCGAACATTGAACATCGAAAATCAAACATCAAACACTGATCTTAAACCAATCTTGAACCGATCTCAAACCAATTATAAAATCTCAATCCAATTTTTAGAAGATCTCAAACTAATTTCAAACTAATCTCAAACCGAAAGCAATTATACAGGGTGTTTGCCGGGAAAAAATACTACCTTGTTTTATCCGCCATTTTGGTAAACATTAGTCTTGACAGTTCATATTTGGCAGTAGTGAAGTTGACTCGTGGCAAATTTATTATGGAAAAATATTCGATAAGCCAACGTGTTTTAATCTTTAAAATATTTTATCAAAATCAATTATCGATTACTGTGTCCATGAGAAAGTTATGTGAAATTTTGGGATAAATAACAAAACGCGCTTTTTATTGTGTAGTGAATGATTTCGAAGAAAGAGGGTCTGTAGGTGATAGGCCCAAGCATGGACCACAACGTACTGTGGGGATATCTGAAAAACAAGGTTTATGCTGTAACGAAGTGTTACACTTTCATTCCTCGCCACCACACCAACCGATAAATAATCACCGACCCGTGACCGTCTATTTATAATAGGAATATAATAATACACCCAGCACCGTCAACATGAATCACCCCTATACCGTCATAGCCTGTCATGGACATATACATACCATCACCCTGCATAGCTGACGTGTACCCGTGATACAACCAAATAAGATAGCGCATTGCGCATCATTCACATAAAATGACGTCATCGACGCACACAAATATTTTCTCCGAGGTTAATAAAACAAAGATTTTTTGACTAAAATCTATTAATTTAATATGAAATATCATTTCCTCAAAACAAGACACTTGTTTTTAGGATCCTGAACACACATTTTTACTATAAAAAGAACTAAAATATCAGCGAAAATTGTGCGTCGATGACGTAGATGCGCAAAACGAAACAAAAAAAAAACAGGACGGCGTTATCTGTTTAGTTGTATCATGTGTACCCGTCACCACACACCGAACGATCAACGACCACAGTGCATACAAAATTCTATCGCATACCTACATAAGGATACCTCGATTATCAACAACAACAACGTACCGCACTCTATGGAGTTGACGTCATATGATTATTTCATTCATCCTCATAACAGTTCACAGAATTGAACACAGTATTGCAGAAAAAAAAAATGTCTGCAAAAGTGGAAGCTTATCAACTCGTGTTAATTACGAATTTATTATTCGAAATTATAGAGACGTAAGGTTCCAGCTAAATCTCTGTTTGTAGAACTTTGATAAGCTCAGGTTACTTTTTGTGGTGCATTCGTGTGCCATTTAAAGATAATCTTTTTGGCTTCCGCCGTTAAAAAATAAAGTAATTTTCCCTTGGGTTAGCCTTGGGCTGGAATCAGATTCCTACCGTAAACTCCCTGCTCGCTCCTTCTGAGTGAGAGATTGGGCACCAAAGTAATTTTACCTTGGGCTAGCCTTGGGCTGGAATCAGATTCCTACCGCAAACTCCCTGCTCGCTCCTTCTGAGTGAGAGATTGGGCTCCAAAGTAATTTTCCCTTGGGTTAGCCTTGGGTTGGAATCAGATTCCTACCTTATTGTCCCTGCTTCACTTCTTCTAAGTGAATATTGTGGGCCGAGTCTACTCCTGTAGCTCTACCGTAACAAGCTTAGTTGTATATGAAATACACTGTTATTTATATTAAGTAATAAACATTGTAAAATTGTAAACCACCTCTTTTATGGTTCTAAATAAAATTCGAAAATTATATAACTGGTGATCATTCCCGAGTTCTTTTTCCTTCTTAACCCGAGTTTTACTTGCTTTCATCGGGAATACCCTGAACTACGACGAGCTTACCTCAGCCTTCGATAAAAAACCATCACAATGCAAACAAACCAGAAAAGCTTGAGCAACTCAAACAAAATATTCGTGATGAAATTAATGAAATACCGCGTGAAATATGTGAGAATGTAATGAAAAATGTGCTCGCATTTGTGAGACTAACAGAGGCGGACATTTACCTGATATTGTATTCCGTAAATATTTGCTGACATTAAACAAAACATTTATCAATATAAGATCCATTCTCTTTCATTAAATCAAAAATTATAAAGAAAGTAGTATAGGGTGTATTCATAAACGCAGAAAATCTGCGCTAGTACAATCGCATTTCTTTTCTGATGCATTTGTGAACGCACTCCCAATGCAGAATGTCTGCAGTAAACAAAAAGGTCTGACTTAGTCCGATTTGTATGTAAACAGAGTTCATAAACGTCAGAGAAAAATGGCTGCCAAACAAATTTTGTTGAATTTGATTTTTGATTTGCTTACCCAAAAAGAAAAGAAAATTATAAAATAAAATATAAAATATTTGCAATTACTTACATTCTTTACGAGTCAGTGCCGCTTTGTCCTTCTTGTTGTCTTAAAAATTATTTTAATAATTCCCGCTCTTTCTGCAGCCAAACAAATTCAGCTGCACAATCTGCCCGACGCTGACGACAGTCTGACGTTTATGAACGGTACGTACTGCAGTTCGACTAGGTTAGTTCGGTCGAAAATCTGACTTTATGAATGCAGATAATGCAGTTCTTAGTTAGGCTGACGTTTATGAATACACCCATACCTTCCCGGTGGGCACTCTGTACATGCGAGCCAAAAACATGTCAAGTACACGGCATGCGGCAAACTGCGTGTATACCATTTATACGCATTGTGCATGTGGCATGTGACTATAGCTACTTTTAATTAAATTTTTGAGTTTGTGGAATAGTGCCGGATCTTTACTGTCTCATTTAACTAGCCGGATATCCAAAACTATCCGGATACTGTCGGATCCCAATTGTCTCTTTCATAAGTATCCGGATATCCGGATAGTTTCAAGATTTGGATACTGTTTGAAGCTCTAATAGAAAAACTTCAATTTGTCAAATATCGCCACTTTTCCATTAACAAAAATTAATTTTTTGTATAATGAAACCTCTTTTTGGAACAAACTCTCATCAAATCTCCTTTGGTTAAGCAAGAAATTTATTTCAAAAGTATTTATGACAAGTAAACCTCTCTGGAGGTAGATAAAACTTCTAATTGCAATTGCATTTAAAATAATCATTAGAATGCAATTAAAACTTTTAAAAACTTTCAAAGAATTTTAATAGTGTGAATTTATTAATAAAGTGTAAAGGTCCTTTAAATAATTTCAAAGATGATTTTGAAATCACTTAAAGTAAACCTAGAAAGTTAATATAAGTATGTATATATGAAGGAAGACTTGGGGGTGAATGAAATAAAGAATAAAAAATAGTTAGTACAAAAGTATGGCAGCACAACGCAACGTCCATGGTGGGGAATAGGTTGAAGACAGCTATTTTCCAATTTTTTTGTCAGAGGTAGGTACAACCGCTTCAATTTATTTATTGAAAATGACAACTGATACTCCGTTATTTTCACTAAATCCACAAACTTTAATTTTAATGATCCGATTACTATAGAAATCAAATTCCACAACCGTTTTTTTCAACCACTCGTCCCCTACACGAGCGTTGAAAAAACCCTGGCCCTTTTATATTCGACATCAAGGTACTCATATTTTGGTTATGCGTGAAATCCTACGATGAAATTTGTCAGTTAAACAACTCGAAGGTTCGAAATCTCAAAAATAAAAACTTTGATTTTGTTCAGTCACCAAAAATTGCAGTTCGACATCGACGATAGAGACTAACGTGTGCTAATATCGTTTTCCATTGGTTAAACTCAAAACACTCATTCTGAATCCCATGGAACAGTTCTTAATACTTCTACTGTGGCGGCCAATTAACAGGGCCTTTTCTGCCAATCCACTGCCCCCGGGAAGCGCTCATAAAGAGTATTACGCGCAACAACGTATTTATGCAAAAATTGTAATTTTCTTGGATTACCCTATTTAATTTTTTCTTGTTAAGAATTTAAGTAAGCTTTAATGTGAACAAAAATTTATTTTTTTAAGAATATGAATTGAGCTTTCATAAAAAAAAGAACAAAATTGCGGGAAAGCCGTAACTCGCACAAGAAAAAGTTGTAGAACGGTTGAAAATTGTTTTTTGAATAAAAAAAATCGGTTGGGGTTTGGCAAAGATAGAGAGCCAATTAAAAGAACCGGGTATTAAAATCATAAAACCGTTATAACTGTCAAACCAAGAAAACGAGAAGATTACCTCTTAAGTTTTTCGACTTAAAATAACCTCAGGAGTCCATGATTTTTCTCTGCGGCGGTGACACCCTGTATATTGGTGAATTATTAAATAAAAACTTTTGCTGGCACACGAAAGGTGAATATAAAAACAATAGTGTATCTACCTCTACAAATAATAATTTTTCTTAATTTAGTTATTAATTTATATTAAATTCTTTGTTTTCAAGTGCAAAATTAATTTGAATGTTATGTTGAAAAAATATGAAGATGTTATAAAATCTGATGCTTCTGGGTTTCCAATTGAAAATAACATAAGAGAATTGAATGACTTCAAATTTTCCAAAAGTTAGCCATTTAAGGCGAACTTTATTAAGGCGATTGGCATACACAACCGCAAGTCATAGATTCTATAAACTAAACTTTAACACGATTTTTTTTTTTTTTAATTTTTGTGGGAGTTAACATATTGCGTACCACGAGCGAAAAGTTATCATTTGTTTCCTCTGCATGCGATACCTTTGAAACATAGTATCTGCGAAAATGTGCAAATCATGAATGATAGTAAAATTTAAATTAATTCCTAAAAATAATTTCTAACATCTTCTTTGTACCGAAAGAATAACTGCCATACGCCCTTTCTCACCTCATAGGGAAGATTAAGTTTTTTGTCAGTTTGAAATAATACAACAATTTTAAGCATTTTTTTGTTTAATTTTTTTTTTATTAAATTAATAAGAAATAATATTTTTTTTTTGTTTCTTTATTTTTAATAATTAAAAAATAATAATAATAACCATAATCTAACATTTTTTTACTGTTACTTATCGATTTATAATATAACATAGGTTTAATGTATTTATATTGATATAATTATATTATATAAAAAGAAATAAAGAATAATATAATAGTAAGCGAAAATGATAGAATTTAACTGTTTAACAATTCTTCTTATGCTTTTTTTTAAATATATATTTTTTTTAGTTTGATGGTAAATTATATTTGCTATTTATTACTTTTTTTTCTCGAAAAACGGCATCTGTTTATTTTGGTTTTCTTGTTACACAGAAAATTATCTACTTTATAGTTGGGATGTTCGCAGATGTTCTCAATGATAAATTAATTACAACACTTACTTACTCACGAGCTACAGCGTGTGGTTTTAAGCTCCTTAAACTTATTTATACCTGAAAAAAAAAATAAAAATAGAAAAAAACTATGAATATGATGATATTTTTAAAGTTTGTTTTTCTTAATTTTAAAGTATACGGCATTATTTCATAAGGTAAGAATCTAACTCAGATAGAAGGAAAAAAATTTGCAATGGGGACACGTATTTAAGATGACTTCCAACATACACCCCTGAAACTTTAGGATTGAAGTTTGAAGCATGCGGTGCAAAAACCGGGTAACTTAGTTTTTATTTATGTCAAGGAAAAAGAACTATACCTTTTAAAAATAAGAAAAAAATATGTATTTGAAAACATACAAACAAATTCATTGGGCCCTCGCATACATACTGGAGCAATTTAAACGGGGAAAACAAAATTTGTAGGTGAGAAACTGAAATGATCGGAATAAAATGGGTAAGATGTTCTCCCTAGTTTCTAGTGGGATAACAAAGTTTCATTAATAATACTCATTTTTTTTTTATTTCAAGGCGAAGCAAGAAATCTGCTGCTATGAACTTTTTAAATGAAAATCAATGAGATTCTGTGAATTTATCATACGCTTTAAAACAAGTCCCTAAAAGATGAGATCTAGTAAGGAAAAATATAATTTATAAGTTGCTCTGAGGCCTATATACGTTTATATACGTTAAGTCTGCTTATTTAGCAATTTCTACCAACTTTAATCCAAAGTTCTGCCAAACTTATAAATACGTATGTATGTACATAAAAAAAATAAAAACTGAAAAGACTTCGGACTAAAATGGGTAGTTTTGGAAAGTAAACGAACAAGGCTATTAACTCTAGAATAACTGATATATGAAATCCAGAAGCATTCCCTTTATCAGAAAAAAACCGTTAATTTTTGAAGTGCATAATATGTTTTTTGTAAAAGTAACGGAAATTGTCGGTACTGTATTCTTTGTAAACCCGGTGCGGAGTTTATTGTTTGTTGTAACTGTTCAAAAATATATTTTATCTTAAAGGTGGAGTAAACGATTCTTACACTAGATGCTTCAATTTATATGGAAACGGATATGATTCAAACTTTTCATTACTTTGAGTTCTGTGCCCGTTTTGTAAATCTCGAATCAATAAAATTGATGAGATTCCAAATTAAAAAAGTTTTTTTTGAAGTTTTGATTATTTTTTGTAAAAGTTTTTTCCGTAAGAACCTGACCGAATGAAGAATAAAAAAGTAAATCCACTTTAACGGACAGACAAATATTTCTCATAATAATCTCTGTCGGTTTTAAAGACTATTCCACGCAGAATTGACATTTCACTTTTCGCCTATTATGAGTGTCACCCAAAAAACGAAAATTATCCTTTTTTGTGAGTACTTATTTCGGTTAAAATGTTTCGTAATGAAGAGCTTAATTTGTCACTTATTTTTTGAATGGCGAACGCAAAAAATCTTTTTTGTTCATTTTCGGTTAAGAGAAGTTCAGGCGAAACTCATAATAGCTTTTAAAATTCCGGGGTTACGAACATTTTTCGGGTGAAATATTTTCCAAGTGAACTCACAATAAGACTGATTAACTCAAATACTTCCGTATTCTTTTCGTGATGAAGTAACTTTCTTTAAACGTATCCACAAAATAACAATCGCACTTGTTCGTAAAATTTGGCGCTATTTTTTTATTATTTAGGTTAAGCAAACTTTGTAATCAATCCAATTATAGATTCTGCAAAAATGTATTGCATTTGAATTAAAATTTGTTTTAAAGTTTTTATTGATCTTAGCATTTTCCAATATTTTTTCGATTCACTCGTTTTTTAAAAAGGTAAAAATCTTCAAATTGTCAAGTTCATTCACTTCCTCGCCAGCGAATTATAAATACGGTAAATAATTTGCGAGAGCCAGTCTGACTCCATAGCACATTAATCGGACTCTATCAGGGTGAGTTATTGGTATGTAAGATCAAAAAAATAATTTTGGAGAAAGAGTAAGTATTCTAATTCGGCTCTAGTAGCATCCTTTCTTCTTTTAAGAGAGTAAGATTTTTAAAATTATTAAAAAAAAAAACATTTGTATGTATTATTTGTTTAAAAGATTATTGTCATTGTTTGCATTTATATATTTTAAAAATTTTCTAATTTCAATTATTTTTATTTTTTTTTGTCTCAACATCCACCAGTTCAAAGACAAATTAAAAACAAACAGTTATTCTTTTTAATAAAAAAATCAAATTAATTTCCTCTTATTGAAAAAGATTTCTCTCACGGAACCATTTACTTATTTTTATAAAGTAAACATTTATAGAACACTTAAAATTGCTACAAAGTTTCTAAAAAAGAAATTTAATATTATAACGATATGATAGTCAAGAGTTTCAAGTATCTGTACAAAAATAAGCACCAGTTAAAAAATGTGTAACTTTGACCACAGAATTAGGCATTATGTCTCATTCCAAAATTATAAGTCATTTGGACCCTTTTTTGTGGGTTCATTGGTGGTACATTTAGAAGAGAAATACCTCATGAGAATCAGGGTTCTTGTGACTCTTATAAGTGTGCGCGTTTTTAGTCAGCTGGAATAGAGAACCCCTTAGCCTTGGACTATCACGGTAGAGATCTAGGATCGAATCACAATTTTCGGATGGAATAGACATTCTACAGCTGCAAAAGGAGTCAAGCAAATATTTTGCTAATTCACATACAAGCTGTGGCTTGATTAGAGAATTAATTTAAACAAATAAAAAACAATCAATTTCTATTGAATAATTTTGAGTTAACAACAACAACCAGCATAACCAGACTAAGCACTACTAAAGGATTCTAATGATCGAGGTGGCACTCGTGAAATAGCTATAACTCCAGCCTATATACTTGGTGGCAGCACACATAGGTTGTTATTCATTTAAAATTATTCAATATAAGTACATTAATTAAAAATCAATTTCGCAAAAAAAAATATCTGAAATTCTCACGGCAAAAAATGTCAGTCATTTAACATTCTCTTCGAAACTGTAAAATACTGTAAAACGAAAGAGGCAAAAGCCAAAGCAAAGTTCATTTTTGCCACCTAAAACAGTTTGCTTAATATTCCCTAATCAGGCCACTGATCTTTGGACTTAACTAAGTCTTTGCTCAGTTACAGTTCAAAAATGGCGAATGGCGTAATTTAAAATGGCATATCTGGTTGGATGTTCCTATATATTATTTGTTTCCGATACAGTGAGTTGTAGATTAATGATTTCATTAGGTTTAAAATCTACCATAAGAGTACTGCAACTGCAGATGAACTGACATTGTCAGCGCCCAAAGCGACCATAGTATAATCTGTGGGGAGGGAATGTTTAATAGTAAGTACAAGTGTGTGAAGGTCGTTTACACTATTATGCATTCAGAGACAGAAATTATGTTTACAAATCTTGACCGGAAGTTCAGATTTAACAATTATTTTGTGAAAGTGAATCACAGTATAAAAGACCCTGTCGGATCCAAAAGTTATCAATACATATATCAATACAATTAATTTAATAGAAAAAAAAAGCAAAGAGGAAAAATATTAACGCTAACATTGACATTTTAATTTGGGAGAAAACCCCGAGATTACAAAAAAAAACTCATGCTTTCAGTTTAAAAGGGCATATATCGTGGTCGCTCAATAAAAACTCAAACTTCCCAAATAAATTTTATTTATTAGTAATGACTTTTCACTGAAAAGAAATTTAAAGTGATTTGAGAATTTAGAAATAGAGGAATGAAGGCCTTAAGAAGCATGCATGGAACCTAGATTTTTTTGGGAAAAAAACATCATTTTTCATTGAACGACTATATGTAGTAACAAAAAGAAAAAACAATAATTTTAAGAGAACAAAACTGAGCGATGATTTCATACCTACATTATGTATGTATGCATGTAAATACATTACTACTACATACAAAACAAATATTTTGATTCAAAATACATTAATATCAGCCAAATTTTATAAACATACATAAAAAACAAAGGAAATAAAATAAATTGAGTGGAAAAAAAAAATATTTATAAATAAAATTAATATGAAGAAATATGAAAAATGAACTAACCAAAACAAGTCGAATAGTTATTCAACTAAAAAGTGCAATCTAGCATTATGCACACATCATAACACAGATCAATCAACATAAACATATAAATGACATATATATGTGTTTTTATCTATTCATCTGGAATTGATTTTCATTTTGTTTGTTTCATTTGTTTACAGTACAGTTGCGACATTTAAAACAACTCGCATATTTTTGTCGGACAGAGAAGATGTATTTTGTTGTTGTTTTAATTTTTTGTTTGTTTTCATTTAATTTGATAAATTTGTTTTGTTGGATTGTAGAAGAAATGAGTTAAAGTTTGGTAGGTTTGTTTTGTTTGTTTGTTAAGTGCCTACATTCCATATCCCTGGTATGTCATGTTTGGCGCATATCCAGGTGCATAATTTTGGGCATATTGAGGTGGAATTCCCATTCCAGGGCCAGCTGTTATCATTAATTGCGGTTCCATTGTAATAATATTTTTGTGTTCAACAGTGTCATCTTCTTTTTCCCGTTGAGCTTCGGTTTGTTCGAGTTTATCTACTTTCGTGGTATATTCACGGATGACCTTTTTTAAAATAATAAAACAAACAAAAAAATTATGTTAAAACTTTTTCTTTTTTTTTCAACATTTTAACGAAAAATTAAAAATGTACTTACTTGAATTAGGTATGGCATTGCAAAGTCCATTATATTGTGTTTCCATGCCAATTCGAGAATAACATCCGGTCGGAGGAGGTCGTAACACTAGAATTGATAACAAATTTATATTATTTAAGATTTAGAAATCGAGCTCTTGATGATGAAACCGTAAGGTATTAAATAGATATCTGACTTTCATTCAAAGTAAACATTTTAGTAAAGAAAAACTTACCTGGAATAAACAAGCAGCAAAGCAGTCAAAGGCATTGCGTTCCAAGAACCAACCGAGCAACTCTTCGGCGATTTCCTGTTTGCCCGATTCAGCGGCATATTCCATTGCATCCTTGAAAAGCTTATCTTTCTTGCATAGTTCCACACTCTGCTTCCAACGATTATTTCCTAAAGACAAACAAAATTTATAGACGTTTAACAAACAAAGACATTTTTTTATTTTTTACCTTTATACAAATAGGCGGCAATTCTCCTGAACTCTGTAAGTTCGTGTTTTTCAAGTTTCTGCGCTAGTGCAATTGTATCGAAATTATCGAATCCGTCTATTGAGTTTCTCAGTCCTTGGTAGTCCTCTTCTTCGATTAACAGACCATTCAAAGCTTCGTTAATAGCTTTGTTATTGAGACTCTGCACTGAACGCAAATATGGTTTGACGAGTTGCAAGTGGCCGGTTTTTGAAAAGAAGCTAACCGCCCGAGTGTGATCCATTCTTGGAGCCAATACCAGCAACATGTCGTTCAACAACAATGGTTTGTAGTCTAGATAGAACTGAATTGCCTTATAGTACAATTCAATGTTGGCCACCTTTGTGATAATGTCTTTGAAGTGTCCTTCACGCCATGCTTCTGTGGGATGGGCCATCATGGCTAGCACGGCGTTGTCATACTCCTCGTACTTATCATAGAGGAACACCAACTCTGACCACAAGTGTGCTGATTCGGCGGCACGTAATACTTTCGGGATATTTACACGTGACCAGAAAAGCTCCAAATGTTCACGCATTTTCGATGGTTTGAACTTGGAGTAAAGAATGGCAAGCTCGGTGAACATTCCCATATGGGCGCGTTCCAGACCCAATGCAGACTCAAGCAATGCAATCAATTCATCAAAGTATCCGAGATCTTGATAGTAGTTGATAAGGTCTTCAAGTTCATCAGCATGAACGACAATATGGAGACCGCACATTTGTGCCAAACGGAACTCCTCTGCATCAACGCAGGCAAAGCAGACTTCCTTCCATGTGCGGGTTGAGTTTGCCTTGCGTGCACTGTCAACGGCACCTTGGAACTCCTTGAGATACACCAATGTAATGGCCAAACGTGCGAAATTGCTAACATTGTTATACAGTAGCTTAGCAGCATCGTACATTCCATCGGAGAAACAGCGATCGCCGATTTTTTGAATATCAGCATGGTTTGGCCCAGAAATGAACTCCTCAAGATCAGCCAAACGGCCAGTTCGAGCATAGGCATAAATGAGCTCGCTTTCGATATAACTTTCGCGTGCCTTTTTTCGTGCCATCTGGAGATAGCGAACCAGGTCATCCCAAGATTGGACGCTTGAAGCAGTATTAACGACGTCCATGTATGCACTTGGATCATCAGCTTTGATGTAACTGTCAATTGCTTCCTTAACCAAACCTTGTTGCAGCTGGGCTTTAGCAAGCTGTGACCACACCGCTGGCTCGTTGCAGCGTTCAGCGAATTCATATGCTCGTTCCAAGTCGTTAACCTGCTCGATCAACACCTGAATAGCGGACGTGTTGACATCGAATTTCTTGAAAATGGCAAACGCTTCCTCAAACAGCTGGTTAGAGATGGCAATGTTGGCAATATCGGGAGCATCATAGTTGTCCAGGCGGTTGATGTAGTCCATAACCCTTGTACGATCAGCCTTGATCGCTGTTAAGATGAGCAAATTTTGCAAATTACGATGATCAGAGAAGACACTAGAATCAAGAACAATTTTTTCGAGTAGCTCAATCAATTCATTAGGCAAATCAGCTGTCATGAATGCTTTAACAGTAACAGAAATATCATCGGGATCTTGGGTTTCAGAGAGGGCAGTCTGGACCACTTGGTCGATAAGTTGGCGCTTATAAGGATTAGCTTCGGCCAACACCTCAGCCCAAAGTTCTGGATCTCTGCGACGTACTAAATACCGAGCTTCACTCTTAAAGAGAGAATTCTCATTGCACACAGCGATCAATTCACGATCACACTGTCCACGTTCATAGGCCACACAAGCTAGATGAGGATCACGCTTCTCGCAATAACGTCCAACAACACGGCTATCGTAATATTGATTCTCTTTGAGGAACCTTTCAGGATTATTATTTGAGTCAATATAAATCTTGGCCAGGGCGTTATGGGTAGCAGCTTCAACACATCCTTCATGAACACGAGACTCCAACCATGGTAGGAGCAACTTAAGGCGATTGCGCTTCTCAACCTCTTCGACAAGTTCATCGGTAGAAAACTGTCCTTTCACCACCAATATAAGATTTTTGATGATATCCTCCGAGCAATCGACATCAAGCAAACCTCCTACGACCACAGGCAACCTCGATGGGTTAACCTTCTGCACATAGATCTCAATGTACTTTTGTAGGTTATTACGGTACAAGTACAAAACTAAATCATGGACGAAGTCAAAACGATCACAAACGATAATCAATGGTAGCTGATCAGTGAGCTTTGCCTCTTTGAGGAAATTCTTCACACGCTCCGGATTGTAGCAATTCGACTCGCGACAGATTCGTTCTACTTCCTTGATCTGTGTTGTTTTGCAGGCAGCTTGAATGTACTTGAAATGGACTTCTGGGTCTTGGCTGAAGTTCACTATTGATCCAAGGAAATAGAATAGACCTTCGTAGCTCTTGAAGCTCTCAAAGAGATCAATCAGGGCTTTTGTTGTCAATTGCTCGTGGTATTTGGTAGCGATCTGGACGCAAATTTGTAAATTCTGCCTGATGTTAGCAGTCAACATAGCCTTGAGACACTCTAGGGAATCCTCGACCGATAGTGTTCCGAAAAATCCAACAAGCCAGTCGGCGTTCAGAAGATGAGTATGGACCACGGCACGCTTAATGTCGTAAAGATCGGTGTAATGTTCTAGAGCGCGTTGCAATAATCCTGCCTTCTCGCAGAGCTGGGCGATGTGGGCTCGATCGTAATGGGTGAACATAGCATTGCCAAGGATAGCATCGGCCACCTGTGGAGCAGAGTGCAGATTCATTTCTAACAGTCTAGTCTGCAGAGGGCCCTCATTCGGACGGTTGTGTTTAAGAGCATCCAGCAGAAAAGCAGTACACTGTTGCACCATCGAATGTTCCATGAAAATATCAACAATCTGGTTGATGTCCGCCAGAGGTTCTTCTTCTCCGACCAACATTGACGCAAAACCAGGCCCCTGGTCTGGATTGCTACGCATTACTGAACGCAATAAGAAAATATAATCGGGAGTGTAGTTCACCTTCTTTGCATACAGAACAATCTTCTGGAACTGGCCACTTTCTGCGAAACACTGAATCACCTTATTAGGAACATTGGCGCGCAAGTAAATCGACAAAGCCAGAGTCAGATCAGAATTCTTCACTAAGTCACCAAGTTCTTCACTGCACTCGAGTTTTTCCTCCTTAAGCCATTTCTCGCACAGTTGCTTTTTGCCCTGCACCAAAACTGGGCGGCAAAGCTCCAAGGACTCATACTTGTTAAGCTTTCCTTGATCAAGAAGAATTCCGAAATATTGCAGAAGTGGTGGTGTTGTTGACCCAGCTGGTGTCTGCACCTGCTGGAAACGCTGTATAGTTTGCGGTGTTCGAAGAATACCCTTTGGAGCTAAAGCAGCTACTTTAGCCGCCTCAGCATATTGCCCACCGGTAAAGAGCTTATTAAACTTCCTCACAAAAAGATCTTCAGCTCCAGATAGATTATTTCTTACTGCCATTCTAAGTGCCAAATCCGGATTTTGCAATACAGTATTAATATATGGAATGATTTGCTCATCATCAACGGTCACCGAGAGCACTTGTCCCTTTCGGTTAACACCAATGATTCCACCACTGGCTTCATGCGGAGCTGTAACAAAGATCGTATCGGCTGATATACGATTCATGTAGATGCATGTAGCCGTTTCCATGTCATACAGATGGATATAACCATATTTGGTAATCAAATAGATAGTATCGTATTTGGCGGAAACTTGCATTGCCACTGGAAAATCGCTTTGAGCCTCAGGTGGGAAGAATACATCAACGGACTTCTTGGGAAAAGGCTGGTTGCCTGCTGGCGGAGTGCCCACTTCAATAATATGCAGTTTTCCTCCTTGAGCGGAACGCACAGCAAAACAAAACAATGTTGAAGCTTCCTTGTTGCCTTCCATTTTGAAGCTAGCAAATGAAGCTGCATGTCCTGTGAGTAAAACAAAAAATACCATTTTACTTTTGAAAAATTATAAAGTTCTTTCGAATCTTAATTAAGTGGCATGGGCGGGACCGAAATCGATATTAATTCAAAACAGAGACTACATTAGGCTGTACATGTACTTAGAAGTTGGTACACATTCCTGTAAAGACTTAGAAGTTTCAAAGACTTTCCGCTTCATTGACTCGATAAAATGTTTCATTAATTACCCCAATATAAAAATTTTTAAATTTGAATGTGATAGCTCAAATAATATAATTTTCACCTTGCATTCAGCACCATTGGAATCCATGGTGTGAATTTTAATAAAAAAGTCACACCTTCTTGCACCATTACACATTCCTTACGTCAGTGTTTGCGCTTCAAAATGCTGTGTATTTTTATTTTTTTATAAAATCGAATTCTGTTTAACTATTCAATGGATTATTATGAAATAACAAACGGGAAACAATTCAATTATTTGTATGTTTGACTGAATCTGAAATCTGAGAATGAAATCTTCTGTAGTCAACCGATCAGCCAAACAGATAGTATCGTTTTTTTTATTAATAAATCATTGTTTTTGGTTTGATTTAAAGTGCTTTCAGACTGTGAATGAAAGTTTATTTATAAAATAAAAGGTCTATAATAGGCTGGTGATAACAGAAAATTGTTAATGATAGCTTAATTAGATTTAATAATAATCTGCAAGAAACCTACAAAAAAGAAGAAGCCCATGTGTATATATAATCTATATGTGCCGGGTCATTATATTAAAAAAAAAGGAAATAAGTCCATCAGTCAAAAGAAGAGAAAACACAAAATTTAAAGCATAGCACGCAGCTGAATCGAAACGAAAATTTCCATACAGAAAATGACACAACGAAATCATAAACGAAAAATTTCGTTGTGATTTTTTTTTATGTCGTACGGAGCTCGATAGTGAAATGTCAATTAAAAAGAAACGGTAGTAGATTCCTATAGCTAAGTCTCCACATATTTTTCACACACAATTATTTTTCCGACACAAAGGCTGTGTTTAATGAGGAAAAACTAAATCAGAACAGAGCAGAACAGCACAAGTGTGTGGAAGCTGTCAGAACAAGAAAGAACAGAAAAGTACAGCTTTGTGTTGATGGGATTGGCCGTTGCCTAACAACTGTGAAAAATTTAAATTTAAAAATGTTTGAAATTTTATTTCGTTTTCATTAATTTTCAATTTGAATTTAGTATCAATTCACACTTTTTATATTCTTTTACGTTTTTTTCTTCATTTTTAGTTCAAAATATTTAAGAAAAGGACTTTTGTGATAAATTTTAGCATATTATTATCCCAAACAAAATAATCAGATGTTACTTTGACATTTCTCACTCACTTGCTCCACCTCAAAAGTAGGTGCAGGAAAAATTGTTCTTAACTGTTCTGAAAAACTTCATGGAACACAAATTGACAGAATAGGGCAAGGTTACTCATGGAACACACAATCCTGTACTTTTCTGTTTGGAACAGATTCATTAAACACACCTAATATTCTTGACGAAAATTTGCAGTTGGATTTTAGTTTTAAATGGAAAATGAACGAAGAGGCTAAAGAAGAACATTGACAACACTATTATTTGGAACCCTTAACACCACAACGGACGATACAAAAACCAAAAAAAAATATTCGAATTGACATCAAACGATAAGATTTGAACTGTTTTTTTTTTATTTTATTTTGGAATCTTTCTGATAAAACTACATATTTTTGTTCGTAATCATTTCGTTTTCGATTTTGTTCTCAAGTTGGAAACCAGAAAAAAATATTCGTTGAGAGAAAAATGCCTTGATGAAATTCATGCCTTGATGAAATTCATGCCTTGATGAAATTAATGCTTTATTGTTTAAACCAAACATTTTCTACTTCTTAATTATGCGATTGTCGACTACTTCACATGAAAATATTCGTTGTATCAACTGTTTGTCTTAAATTACCCAAATTTACCACTGAAGAATTTAGCCAAATTCATTAACGCATATTTTTTTGAACAATTCCGAAACGCACACATAAAAATAACTGCTTGGCAGCCTGTTCCAAAATAGAGTAAATTATATTTTTCTACAAATATTAAAATGGTGTTGTGTAGTTCTCTTGCATTGGCGTGCTCGGTGTCGCTTTGCAAATCTTGGGTTATGGTTTTTGTCTTTATATAAATAATTTAATAAAGTGACGACTATGATCGAATTTGTAAAAGTGAAAGTTCAGCAACCCTGCAAAATGTATGTTCCATTTCTTGTGGTAAATAAAGTTCGGCTCTACTACTACTTTGGCTGTTCGCTCTCAAGAATTAAATCAAATTTTACTAGAAACGTACATAAACAGTACAATTTTTATAAATTTTGTTTGCCATTGATGCAGTATGTTTCCATTAAAAAAAAAAAACTTGTATACTTTTCTAGTTAAAAAATGATGTGATTTCATATTAAATAAAAATTACCTTCAATAGCTTGAGAAACTTTACGTTCCACAGAATACAGTTGCATTGCACCGGCAACACGATGTTGTAATGCAGATATTCCAACTAAAAGAAGCCATTGTTGTGATGGATTACAGCGGTAATTGATGATTTGGCAACCATTCAATGAGGAATGTCTATCGAACATCTTCACTGGAGTTGAATCACCTTCCATTGACCAATGGTAAACTGAAGTTTCAGTAACCAAAGCCAATGTGTTTAAGGAGATCCATTTCCAGAAGACAACATCTTCGGTCATCGTATGAGCTTTCATTTTTGATTTCATCTCAATATTGAAAATTTGTAAAGTTTTTTGCGCTGTAATTAAAATAAATTTAAAAAAATTTCTTTTTGTGGTTCAAAATTTCATTCAAGGTACCTTTAAGTGCAATAACTTTACTTGCTGGATTCATAATAGCTGAATCAGCAGAAATTGGACGACGAGTTGGATTGCTTGAGTCGTTCATGTCGATAATAACAACTTGTGCAGTTTCATTGACCTTTTCCCGCACGCAAATAAACTTATCAGACTCCATGGTAAGAGTACTGAATGATATTGAATTGATGTTGATGCCGACATTTGTGAGCTGAAATTAAATAAAAAAAGAAGATAAGAACAGAAAGAGTTAAGAAGAAAAAACATCAAATCAAATAAGTCATGAAAACAAGGACATTAACATACATTTTTAAAATACGCATCATCAAAACATAAAAATCCATCGTACAATACTATAAAAGAAAAAAGCTCTTAAAAGGTCCAGAAGTTACATGCAAAGAAGTATCATATTATGAATTGAAAAGAAAAAATAGATCTTGATTAGGAGAAAGAATATTCCGGGAATCTGGTTATGTCCACTCAAAAGAAAAAAATGCACCAATGCTTCTTTTGTACAGGCAAATGTGGAAAAGACCCACAAGAGAATAAGCAGAAAAGTGGAATATTGTAATCTCTGACCACAACATTATGACATCATCCATCAAAAAATAAGAAAAGTAAAATGACGATTGTTTGAAATTAAAATGCAAATAACAAGACTACTAATACTATTTGATACAAAGTATAATAAGTTAGTTTTTCGGGTAAAATTTCAACTATTTAGTCCTGGTGGATGCTGTGTTTTTGGACATAGCATTCGATAAGAGTTTTCAATAAACTGAATTTAAGCGTGATTCGTTAGTTAGCATTATTTATACACCGTTAAATATTTTCTTTTTTTTCTCCTTCAATCTTAAGTACAAAATGTGGTATGGGGGACATTATTGAAGGGGATTTTGAAATGCATAACTTTGTATTGCTTTAATTTTTCTCTTATAGGAACGTTTCCTTGTTACGGGTGTGACTCGATTATTAATAAGAAACACACGTGAAACCTTTTAAATAATAAATGAGCATACTCAAGTATGAAAAATTAGCGGTTCAGGCATAGGATCCATGGTCCAATGTAGTTGCGGTACGGGCCTGATATTAGACAAATGATGACTTACGATTGGGATATATCTTGTATTCATGTGGTGAAAAATATAACATGAAAACTTTGTCTCATTCTTGTGCAAACATTAACCTAATAGACAAAGAGCCTACACAAGATTTTGGGAGTGGATGTATTACTAAAATCGGAGTATGAGCGATTAAATGTGCATGTACGAACGGACAAATACACCTGGCTCCTACGGGCCGTGTGGAGGGATGATTTTTCAAGTGGGGTTCAAGGAAAAACCACACCCTTAAAAGGGTGTCATCGTCCTCTCACCAACCAGCTGATTGTTTAGCGACAGACATTTCTTCAATGGCTAAGAAATACCCACCGACCTTTCAGGCTATAGCCTGCTGAAACTCATCAACACCCGCTACGGGCTTTACTGTCTTGGAATTTATCATAGGTTTTTTTGGATGGGGGTCACAATCCCTAGGGTATCATTATGGATCTACATTGATCTAAGTGTGGCGGTATCAAGATTAACTGTCAGTCCACTAAACTAACCTAACCTATATGTGCATGTTACCTGATACAGGATACAAAAAATCCCAGGTTTTTTTATCAGCCTTTAGTGGGAGTTGGGGGTTTAAGCCAGCTTGGTTTCCTATTTAAATGGTAGAGTCATTAACACTCCAATGCACTCTAAAAAATAGGAAATGATGCTCTGTCATTATCATAAATTCATGGGTTGGGGTCAGATTCCCGAAATCTCGAAAACCCAAAATCCCAAAATACCAAAAATTCCAAATCCCGAAAACCCAGAATTTCGAAAAACCCAAAATCAAATTTTTGATTTTGATGCAATAATGCCAGATCCGCAGTATTTTTTCGATACCGATACGCTCTCTCTACAATTAAATATTTAAACAAAAGAAAAACTAAAAGCGAATCGATGCAGTGAATACACTCATTGATCCTGTTAGCTATACATATATATATAATAACTAGACTATATCAATGTGAATTTGGCCTAAAAATTCGTCAGAAAAGTCAAAGTTATGGCAGTAACCTCGTTCAAATTTTGGGTTTTTCTATAACTTACTTTTTTTCAACTATACTTTCGGGATTTTGGCCATTCTGGATTTTGAGTTTTCGGGATATTGTGATTCTGGGTTTTCGGGATTCTGGGGGAAGGATTCCGGGTTTTCGGGATTCTGGGTTATAGCGATTTTGTATTTTCGGAATTCTGGGTTTTCGGGATTCTGGATTTTCGGTATTCTTGGTTCTCTGGATACAAATTTTCTATATTGTGTCCGGGAGATAGGACCGATGATTTAAGGCATTTTAAGCATACCTTTTCACGGTTTTTGTGGAGACTTTAAATTATTGAGTTTTTGGTATAAGGGTTTGTATGGGCATGCATGCAGTAATGTCCACGAAAAACCTGTATTTTTGAAATTTTACCATTTTTAAAGTCACAATATCTTGGAACTGACCGACTCATACGAAAAAGTGTTTTTAGTAGATAATACTAGAACCTTTCAAGTGGACATACAATATTTTTTGATAACTTTGCCATTCAAGAGTAAACGCAAATTTTTTGCTTTTGACGAAATTTTTTAAATAAATGATATCTTTTAAAAATATTTAAGTTTTTGTGCAGAGATTTACATGAAGTACCTACAAACTTTTATTAAGATGTTTTCAATAGCTTACCCCCCTTTGAAATGGTGATATCTTCGTCCCGATCTTTTTAACTTTTTTTTTTGTCGTAGAAAATTGCATGATCTACAAACTGCAAGTTTTGCATCAAATATTTTTTAATAGCAATTATCAATAAAAAGTTATATCAGAAATACCAATTGTTCCACATTTGACCTTGAATAACTTTTTATGAACAAACAATTCGAGAGGGGAATTTTCGGTGAATATTCTTATGCCCTTCCCTTGGATTTATTACGCAGATTTGCATTTGTGGGTAAATTTTCCAAACTGTAAATATTCCTTTTTTGTATTCAATTCTCATGTAAGGTAATGTTCTTTTAAACGATAATACCAGATCAACACTATTCTTTCTAAAAATATTTTGTTTACGAAAACATAACCTATATACAAGAATTATAATATTCTCTTTTTGATCAGATAATAATTGTATCATATTCCGCAGCCAGCTTCATTACTTCATTAATTTTTCATACCATACCTCCCTCTGTAACTTTACAGGACAGGCGAGGAGTCTCTGTACCAAAAAATTTCACTTGGAAACAGAGAACAGCAATATTTGTAAGTTTATTTATTATAACGATTGTAAGTTTTCAAATGTATACATGCATCACACAAGAGCCCCTCTAAACCGGCCGGAAAAAGCCATTACACGTGTTACTATGTCAATGTTTAGTTATGTAAACAAATAAATAACCTTGCAACCGTAAAACTATTTACTGTAAATAAATTTTTATTGTGCTTCCAAGATTCATCTATAAACAATTTTTTATTTTTCTAATACCAACTCAGTTTATGTTATCGAAGCGCATGTTTTTTTTTAAGTCCACGTGAACTTTATTGTACAAATGAACTCGAACAGTGTTGTTTAAATATTCGCCAATTCTGATAAACTGCCGATGTCTACTGATTGAAAATGAGTATTTTTAGAACAGAATTTTCGTGTAAATATCTACGCTTTAGCTTTCTGATTAATTTGTTTTGCTCTTGGTTGGGTACTTTCATATGAATTTGTTCCATTCTTATAGCGTGGTACTTTAAAAGTAAATTATATGTAAATACCTCACTCGAATCGAAGCCAAAGTTTGTTGACCTTTTTAAGGGCATCAGTGGTTTTCTTTTCTTTTTTTTAAGTAACTAGAGACTTTAATAAATGGTACCTTTTCACACTAAAGAAAAATTAAACTCAAGACACGACGAAGATTTAGTAATTCACCTACAACAACATCATCACCTAAAACCCATGACGGTTGGTCGACTTGCATATAAAATGTTTCATGCGCAACCCATTTAAGAGACGATACAAGGCTAGATAATCATGCTCTGCTCTGGTGAAGATATTGAACTAGTATGCTTTCGAAAAGGGGAAAACCTGTTCAACGAGACACAAGAGACTTTAGATTATTTGCCGGTATAATGAATCATTCCGATACAATAGAAATAATTTCAGTGAAGAAAGCGAGCTAGAATGACGTCGCCCATCTATCTAAAAGAAAAATAAAAGAATTAAAAGCTGAATATCATCTAAGGAAGTCCTGATACTATTTTTAATTTCAAAAGGGTAATAAAAGGGACTTTTTCATTAGAATAGAGCTTTGTTTAATTTGAATAATTAATTTTGATGTTGACTTAAGCATTAATACACACTAATTCTCTAACTTTTAAACTAAGAAGTTGTAGCTAAAGAATTAGGATTAAGAAGACGGAGTTTTAAACAAAGAGAAGTTAGGCCGTGTGTCAATTGCGTTAAATGTATGGTTAAATTTGATCCCATGGTTAAATTTTGACATTACTGAGGTGAATATAGACTGTAAAATTTAACCTGCTCAGGAGCTCGTTGAAATTTTAGCCAGTGGTTAATTTTTGACTTGTATGCTCATTTACGAGTGAGGGAGATGAATGTATATAAACATTTTATCTGTAACGAATCCTATCGGAAAATATTAAAAAAAAAACTAAAATCAAATAAAAATATAGGGAAAAAATTAAAGTATGAACTCAATAAATTAAAATAAAAACAAAATCAATAATTTTTGTTTATATACTGTCTCGTGTTTCTTTTCAAAGCATCAATTTTCAAGCGAAAATGTTTGCGGCGACTTCGACTAATCTCCTCATAAGATTTGTGTGCATTACTTGTGATTAATTATTGATAATACAAAAGAATCAATAAAATTTATTGAAAATACTTTTTCAGATATTCATTAGTTTTGCAAACAGAATTGTTTATTTGGCGTACTGTCATTACTGCAAAAATGTAACAACAAAACAAGTGGGAAGTGTATGTTTAAAAAAAAATCCATTTTATTCAATTGGCACAGCAAAAATCTTAAATTTTATTCACCCCTATAAAAGCGGATGAAATTTAAATGGGATCAAATTCCCTCTCGCGGTGAGATTAAATTGGACTTTAAAAAGTGAAATAGATTCCTACTCATGATGGAATAAACTCCCATGTGGAGCAGATACCCGTGGAATTATTTCTTAGATATTTCTTTTTCAATTATTTTTGGTATAACAACAGTATAATAAAGGAGTAATCATATTTTATAAGGTTCGTCAAAATTTACCACCTTCAGCCTTTACACAGGCCTGTATGTGAGACCAATCAGGTATGCCTACTTGATACTGTTTGACCCTTGTGTGGACTTCCTATTGGCAAAAATGGAGTTTTTTGGAACTTCAAACAAAAAAAGCTGATGATGGCCTCTCTGGATCAGATCGCAGTTAAGACAACTTTTTTTGTATCTTCCGAGGCAAAAGGTTACTTAACGGGTGAGGCCCGAGACAAAATCGAGAATTACCCTTGCTAGAACTTGTTAGGTCTCGATGTAAAGCATTCTAGTGCCATATTAAAAACTAGATTATTTTTCCAGGTGGGATCTGTAAGAGTTAAAATTTTTTAGCTGGAGTTAACGTGTAGATGACATAAAAACTGGACCCTAAAAGTCATCATAATTAGGAAGCTCTGAACCGTGGTGTTTTAATTTTGTAATGAAAAACTATTTTATTAATCCCAAAATAAAAACTATCTTGTGCGTAAGAAAAATATGTACGAGATTTTCCACTATACGCATAGAATCTAGTAACATATACTGCCGCAAATGCAATTCATATTAACATTTATTATATTCTTCCTTTTTGAATATTTATTTGAAATTTTTCTGAATGGCCATAGAAGGACTTGAGGACAATAACACAGACGATTTTATGTTGAGGTAGAAACGATACAAAAACAAACCAGCGCATGCGCTTCTATTATTATGTCATCGAACATGCAATTTTTTTTTTTTTTTTTTTGATTTTATTTTTCTTATGCTTCAATCATAATAATATTATTTATTTTTGTGGATGAATTTAAAAAGAAATAGGTTTAAGATGTATAATTTCATGTGATTTCTCGTTGAGTGAATGTGCATTAAAAAGCAAATCTTCGTTTGTCTTTGAATAATGGGTACATTATTCCAGAAACAACAATTTCAGGACGATTTGTTTTATATAATGTGGCATATAAGTGACCTAGAAAAATGTAAAAGTGTTTGTTTAGAGATGAATAAACGCAATGCAAGAACGACCCCAGCCAAGAAAAAAAAAAATAATAAAATTTGTATACCTAGATTATATTATGAATGTCTGTTCGCGTTTTCTACGAATTTAGTCCAAAGTTCTGTAAAAGTTCAAATAAAATTAAATTGAAGGTACTAAAATTCGTAGAAATTCCTAGTAGGTACACGAACTGTCTGAATAGATATGTATTATGAAACTTGACATCAAATAAACGTTTCCTTGTTTCGGTTAATGAATAACATTCTTAAACAAAAAACAAATGAAAAAAAATTATTTAAATCAAATTCGCAAATGTTTCAACAGAATACTTTTCTTTTACATTATCTTTCTTGAAACATAAGAATGGAAACGTAGTATTAAAAATCACAAAACCAAGTGATATTAGACCAAGAGCCAACAGCAGATTTTGGAAGTGGATGTATAACCAAAATCAGAGTCTGAGGGATTATATGTAAGTACATGTATCGTGATATCGAATACAAGTCTGTCCGGTTTTTTTCTCAGCCTTTGGTGGGGGTGAAGGGTTTAAACCAGCTTGCATTCCTATTTATATGGTAGGGTCATTAACAATTGAATTCACTTATAAAAAATAGGAAATGATACTCTGTCATTTTTCTTAAGTCACAAGACATTTATCTTGATGATCGAACAAATTGAACCCTTGATTTCAGCTTTTCAAGCAAACTTAATCGGCGTTTTTGTGGAGACATTATTTGTTAATTTTTTGTTTTGCTGAAAATCTTCAACAAAAAGGGGATGATAAGTTTCACGTAAAATGGTTACATCTTGAGTTCTATTAATCTGACCGTCAAGATTGAGGTGTTTATGGTTAGACAAATGAAAGAGCATTATATTATTTTTTAAATAAATTAAAGAGTTTATAACCCTTTAAATAAAAGAGGGATCTATTAATTTTAAACCTCCTCACCCCTCCCAAAGGCTATTTATTTATTTATTTCCTCAATGGATATAAATATTGGTTGATTAGATAATTACAATTACAGCAATAAATGTGGTACATTATACAATATCAAAATGATAAAAAATACTAAAATTTTAATTTTTATATAAGTAAAACAAAACCTGCCAAGCCTGCCAGTATTCGATATCACGATCCCTCATACTCCGATTTTGGTTAATACATCCCCTCCCGAATCCGCTGATATTTTACCGTTCAAGTATTTATTCTAACTTTTTTTATAGCTGTTTATCCGATTGGTATCTACATGGCCAGACAAAATTATTAAAATCTGATATATTTTCATTGCTCAAAAATTGAAAAAAAAATATCAACCCATTTTTTAAAGATTTTTCAAACCAGAAAAATCTTTTTTTTAAATCCAACATTAATTTTTTTTTTCAAGGCGAAGGTTTTGCATACAAATTTTGAACTAAATAGGCTAGACCTTTAATGAGAAAATCGAAACCCAAAAAAAAAACGTTATATGGCAGGTACTGTTAATGACGGATTTTGGTAAACTTTTATTTTACCAAAAAATTATTATAGGTAGATACCTACAATAATAAACTGATTTTTTGATCAAAATCTCCAGAGCCGTTGTTTGGGAAGAACCGTTATTTTTGTAAGCTAAAAAAAATTCAATTTCGCCTCTGGAGAGTCCCAAAAAACTCTTGTTATCTAGAATTTTGTTTGCACGAATCCAAAACTTTAACTATAGTACCTACATATATCACAAGTAAAAATTCATTGAACTCTGTCCCTTGCGTGTCTTATCATTCTCCTCAAAGATTGAAACAGTCAAAAAAATCTTTAACTTTGAAAACTATCGTAGTTTCAGATCAAGTAGCTGAAACATTAAGTCTGATGACATTAAAATCATATTCGTATCTTATGCCAGAATGCTATTTCATTTGTTGAGAAGGCATTTTCGAGAGGTGTCATGGATTGAGGCCTCGGAAATGTTAAGTAAATACTAACTTTCGTTTAAAATACTTATAAAATGAAAAGAACGCCTTGGTCGCACGAACCAAGAAGTTTAGAAGAAAGAAGAAGTAGTAGAAGAAAGTTGTACAGGATGTTTTGCATAAATTGCATAAAAGCGCTAGAGTGCACATGTTGGATCGAAACAAGACAAAAATTGTGTGGAAGGGATGTTTGTCGCCGTCAAGGCGAGGGTACGATTTTCTAAAAAAATTACTCAAAATTAAAAAAATATAAAAATGTTCAGTCAACACCTGTTTCCAAAAAGTACCATAAAATCGTTGTTTTTTATTTTTTTGACAAGCCATTTTTAACTATGTGAAAGGACGTTTTAAAATTTATATATATGTATGTTTGGTTTGATATGAATGTGTGTGTACATATATTAGCGTGGTCCTTTTTAAATTTTGTTGTTTATTGACATCTAAACACATAACCCTAACGGCACGTTAACACGTGCCCCATTGAGCTCAAAGTTGACGTTCCTATGAGAGTAAGGGTCTGTTGAAATCCCTTTTTTAGCTCCAAAAATAACAATAGGTACTTGCTATATTTTTTTTACTGAAATTGTTTGAACAGTTTTTGAGATCAATAAGCATTTGATCAACTGTTATTAAAAAAATTATTTTTCTCCAAAATAAATCAAACGATTTCCGTAAATTCTAAAAATATTTGTTTAAATTACTAAAGTATTTAAAAAAAAATTTAATTTGCAAGTAATTTGGAATTTTTGAGCAAGACGAGCAATCCAGTCGTATTTTTTTTTTTTT
The DNA here is from genome assembly GCA_946251815.1 of Dasysyrphus albostriatus. Classification (NCBI taxonomy): domain Eukaryota; kingdom Metazoa; phylum Arthropoda; class Insecta; order Diptera; family Syrphidae; genus Dasysyrphus; species Dasysyrphus albostriatus. Next base: position 64,661,251 of record OX276336.1, on the reverse strand, counting down.
TTTTTTTTTTTTTTTTTTAGCTAGTGTAACAGATTTGAAAATGCACTTATTAATTCTGTTAATCAAATTTTTAATAGCCCCCGGTTTTTGTCGGTTTTATAAAAAATCCAATACAAATTTTCAAACACAATACAATACAATCCGATTATCGTAAATTTTTTTACATGTTTTTGATGTAGAAGAACGAAAAAATGGTGATCAATAAAAACAAAAACTTTTTTTCTCCATCCAAATAAGGACCACCCTAATGTATACACATTCGTACATATATAATGTACATATGGGTGTGCATGTCAAGAGATATACTATGGAAGCTGGCAAATAGGTCAATTGTTTTGAGTAAATGGCCAAAAACAAGTGATTTATAAATTATTAACGGCGCCTATACACTAAGCAGTTTGATCTGAGATAATTTTCACACACTATGCACTTAGCTTTGGTGCACAACAGAGTGTTGTTAGAAGCTGAATTATTTTAAAATGGTAAAAAAAAATACAATAAGGGTATTCATGCAACGTCGTAAGTTTACAAATTGTGTAAAATTATAAGTTTACGCAAAGTTTGCATGACCTTTTTTGAACATTTGATAAAATGCTACGTAATTCAATCAAAGTAAGAGTCACAATGACGTTTGGATAAGTTTAACCAGTTTGGTTAATTTTACGCAACAAAATCCTTTGATAAGTTTTTCCAAATTGTGTAAATCATTTCCCATACAAAATTTGACAGTTCATAAACCAAAAGATAAACTTAACCAATTTTTAAACTTATCTAGAGTTTTTCGAAGTTGCATGAATACCCTTAATATATAGGTATGTACCCACATAAACCATAAAAATATTAAACCTTAAATAAAAAAAAAATCCTTGAAAACGAAATCAAATTCACTCACAACAAGTTGTTTTGGAATCGAACCAATATGTTTGTTCTTGATGAATGGCGATTTATTGTACTTCACAACAGCTAATTTATAAGTGCAGCATAAAAATGAAGGTTAAGCCAAAAGCAAAATGAGGGCAATTTGATTTATCACTGAATATGGCGTACACTTGCAATTATGACTTCTTATAACTTTTTTATAAATCGATTAAATCGCATTCAAAGATACTATTTTCAATAAATCAATTTATTTTAATTGTTCAACTTATTTTACAGACTTTCTATCTTAGAAACCAGGCCAAATTTCCTACTTATTTCACTTCCGATTACTGTTAGTTTACCTATCTTCAGCAGTATCAATAGCTCAAACAAAAAAAAAAGCTCTGTTTTCATGAGAATTACTCAAAGCATAGATCTATTTAGAAACAAAATTGGGTTACAAAGCTATTTGTTCGGTATGTCAGTTCGATTTGCAGTTCATATAAATCACTTTAGAAAATAGGTAATAATTGGAAGAGTTCAGTTGTGTCCACACCTTTAAAGTTATACACGAAATTGTGTATCAAAATGTCAATTATGTCAACATGTTTCTCTTCGAAATGAACCTTTAGAAAAAAGAGCAAAATTTTTAAATATCAAAAGCAACTCTAGGGAATATCCAAAACATAACGATTGAATACAAACAGGTTGTACATTGTACAATAGCAGCTGCATGTGAATGTGCTTTTTTCAACGTGGCCACAATGTTGCTATACATCTTCCCTACCGTTTGTTACCAAAATTGTATCCGTCATAAGATCAAGAACTCATTTAAATACAATTTACTTTGATGTAGTGACTGATCCTGTTTTGGCCATAGCTAAATATGTAATATGTGTATGTAAGCATTTATTTATTTAGAAAGTAACACAGTGATAACTTGCAAGATTTTAAACGATTTTCTAGTAATTAGAAAAACTTATTCAAAAATGTATACAGATGTCAATGACGAAAGAGGTGGTAAGACACTTGCAAGTAAAAACCTCTGTCTTCATAAGTCATATATAATTTGCCTCAATAAATACCACAATTTTTTTTTCTTACCTACCTATTTTTATTAAATTTTATTTTCAGATCATAGCCACAACACAAGTCTACTGATTCTGTAGATTCGATTCCATTGTACCTATATTTGGGCTCATAAACAAAAATAAAAGATTGTTTATAAATACCTATGTACATACGAACAAGAGACAACAATTCATTAATTAAATAGGTCATAGGTTTGTATCATACAAATGCATGCATACATAAATGCAGACATTTCTTTTAACAAATAAATAAAACGTTGATTTTACCCTTCATAATCTATGTTAATATTTTGCTTAGTTTGCAAAAAAAAAATAAGAAATGGTATGTATGACAGCATGTGCTTTTACTACAGAATCTAGCACAAATGAAACTATTTTTTTTTATGAAAGGCCAAACAATACCAAAATTAAATGAATACAAAAATATGATTATGTGTTCTTATAAACTAAAACATTGAAAGTATGTAGCTAGAAGCACTCGCGCATGCAAAACTCAACAGTTTTATCAAATTGATATGACCTTCTTTAAGCACAAAACTGCTAAATCCTTCAGATGGTTCTTTTCATTTGGTCTAAAAGATACGGTATTGGTTTCATATAAAAAAGGTAGAAACCATTTTTATACACGAATTTTGTTTAAGCTACTCTGGAATTTTTTTTAATTTTCTCGAAAACGACTCAAAAGATTCTGATTAGACTTCGTAAGTATACCTAGTAGTAGTGTATACCTAGTTCACCTGCCAAAGTGTAAGTTTTTTTTTTTAAATAGTCTGATTTCGGATTCCGTGATATGTGATTTGAGGAGCTTATTTATAGGGGGAGCGGTAAAAACCCCATTTCGGATAACACGATTACCCTAGAAGGTGCATTAATTATTTTTTTTTTAGATGCTTTAATTTTTTGAATAGCCTTTACTCAAGCTTTCGACACCAATACTTTTTTGTTTGCTACCACTTACAACCAAAATATGCAGTGGGCTCTTAGTCTATTTGGATTAAGGTCAAATTTTCGACCTAGGTTCTTAGTCATTTGAGTTAGGTGCTCCATTTACTGTTTAGTTGAAATCGTATTGAGATTACCGACAAATTAATGGCAATAATAATTTAATTAATATATATACAGTGGTAGTCCAGTATAACGAATGATATAATGTCCAAGGTCCATTCGTTGTATCGAAATTTCGTTATATTGAATACGTTTTATCTAAAAATATTCAACTAATATTTATTTTTCCACACTTTGCCTGCTAGCATTTTCAATGTTACAAAGTCATATCCTCAAAACCATGACAAAATAAAAATATTAGCAATTTCATTATACTTTAAAATAAGCAAAAGTAAGAGATTAAATTGAGCAAAGCTTAACAAAGTTCATATAATAAGGAAACAGGAATACAAAACAAGAGTCGGTTTACACAATTTTTTTTCTAAAATCGTGTCCGTAACAAAAAAATTAATTATTCTTAAAAATGTTTGTTTTTTTTTTTTGTGAAATTCGTTATTTGTTCGTTATATAGAATACCTAATGGACTTCCAAAAAGTGTTCGTAAAATCGATCATTCGCTATATCGGCATTCGTTATACTGGACCTCCACTGTATATGTATATATATATATAATATAATAATTAATTTAATTTTAATATGCAAGCCAAATAAAATTGATCTGATCTTTATCAGTACCTAATACGCGTATCTATTTATTTCAACGAAATCATGTTTGTACACAAACATGCACATACCCAGTCCATAATGTATTAGGTCTGTTTGTTATCGTGAAATCTCATCTCATTTTGTCCACTAAGTAGCATCCTGAATTTGATTCAGAACTCAGGATGGTTCAATGCGGCACCCCAATAATAAGACTTCCACTATCTCCCTTTCCTCTTCTTTTGATCCTGGATATCACAATAGATCCTGGAAAATCCGAGTTAGGTGATGTGAATAAGCACACCATCACCCCTTCTAACCTAACCTAACCTAACCTATCGTGAAATTTCTTGCAAATGTTCACAAATTGTTACAAGTTCCTGTTTGTTAACTCAAAATAGTCGAGAGAGCGCAATGATGGTGCAAATAATTTCCCCGTTGGAAAACTTGCGAATTCCTGCTACACAAATTTCTGTGAACACGAAGTGTTATAAGCACTTACTCTCAAAAATCGTGGTGGTCAGTTTCTGTCACAGCATTGCTTCTAATTGGAAAATTTTCCGATGCAGGTTCTCAAAAAAAAAAAAAAAGAAGTACATACATACCTATATTCAATTTTCTAACAGAATAACTGCATGTAAGAATTTTTACTTCTATTTTCAAAATAGAAGAACAAAAGAAATTAAAAATAGCATAACATGTATAATTAATTATATTGTCACGATTATTATCAAAGCAAGCCAACAGCCGAAGCCGTAAGAATAGAATTAAAAAATTAGTTGACTGAATTATAATTTCCTTTTCCAAAAAAATAAAAGTGCAGTAGACTCAATTTAAAAGCAGTAGATTTGTTTTACGAAAAATGTGCACTAGGATCTATTGAAATTATGGCAAAAAGGCAACGCCGTTTATACACAAAAATGACGTTTTTAAAGTGGTGCAGTTCATGGTTCAATTCGTTTGTTAACTTTTTTTTCAAATTTGCCCAACTCTGATCAAATGTTCTCTCTTGACAAATTTCGACTCAAAACCACTCCGCGAATTTGATCGAATCGAACCAAGAGCCCAATTCCAATCGATGTATTTTACAAAGAGCTATCATTACCCTTGAACAGAATGATTGTAGCTGTAGCTTGCGGCTAGAGTTGAATTTTGTTTAACTTCGGCTACATCATTCATTTGTTGCTACATTTACAGCTTCCAATTGTATAGCGCTGTAGGTGTATGATGCATACTATTTTTGTAGTAAATATGTTTTCCTTTATTTATGGGTGAGCAGTCACGTTTCATAACCATATTAGTCCCTTTCATTCTATTTTGTTCATTTCTGATGTGTGTTAAACAGAAAGGTCCTATCTTGTATGTGTTTAGACGAGATCGGAAATATAAATGCTTATATTCAGACCAAAATCGAATGTTCCAATCTGCAAATATTCCATTAGCTGCAGAGATGCACTTGTGTGAAAACTACAAGTGTATACACGACATGTGCTGTTTTTTGCCCTATTGGTGAAATTGGTATGGCTAGCAACCCTAGGTGAGAAGGGCAGGAGGAAAGAGGGGTGAACAAAATCTCCCCCGTCGAGGATTTGAAGCTATTTTGTTGACATTTCCTTTCACATCTAAGTTAAGTAAGGTTAAGATGCGTTCTGCCAAGTTCAGAAAATCTCAAAATTGTCTAAATTTTGTTTCCTCGTGTGAAAGGTACAAGATTTTCAAGGAAATCAAAAGAAAACGTCAAAAAATGTACAGCAAGTGCTCTTTCTTCGTAAAATTTCTGAGCCCTCCGAGATCTCATTTTCCTGAACACGCCAAATGAGTTAAAAAAGACAAAAAAGCAAAAATATCTTCATCTGTCATCTGTCTTGCTAAATATCTCTGTAAATTGGCGTGTTCAGGAAGATGAGATCTCAGAGAGCACAGAAAATTTTATCCGTCAAAAAAGACAAAACGAATTCTTTCCTCTGTAATTTGATAGAAATTTGTTTGAGGAAGCCAGACGACCCAAGGGACTAGATATTCAGTCAACTGAATTCATTATACGCAAATTTAACCAAGGTAATTAGGTTTGTTTGAAATGTCAAACTTCGAAATTTACTTCAAACATTTACCTACTTCAGTTGATCGTGAAAAAAGTATCGATATTGTTTTTACCTAAAATATAAAGGGTTTTTCAACAGGGACGCTACAAAAGTAGAGCGACAGGGACAGCAAACGACGCCATATTTTTTGCCGCTCTTTTGAAATTTCTCTTCAGTAAGGTTTGCCATTTCATGATGGAAAGATATACGAGCCAACAACGAGTCGAAATTATTAAAATTTACTACCGAAATTCGAAGTCAGTGGCCTCAACTTTAAGAGCGCTACGTTCAGTTTATGGTCATCATAATCGTCCTAGCAGATCCACAATTGAATCCACAGGCACAGTACAAAATGTTCCCGTGCCAGTGAGACAAAGAAGTGCCCGTAGTGTCGAGAATATTGCTGCCGCTGAGGCTTCAGTTGCAGAAAGCCCAAATGTGTCTCTCACACGTCGTTCTCAAGCGTTGGGCATCTCTGTGACGTCGTTGTGGCCAATTTTGCGAAAAGATCATGGCCTACATCCTTACAAGATTAAATTGACGCAAGAACTGAAGCCGCTTGACCACCAGAAGCGTCGTATGTTCCTGAATTGAACTGAGCAACAACTTGAAAATGATCCGGATTTTGATCGAAAAATCATCTTCAGCAATGAGGCTCATTTCTGGCTGAATGGCTTCGTCAATAAACAAAATATGCAGTATTGGTCAGGCAGCAATCCACACGTACTCCATGAGTCATCATTGCATCCCGAAAAAATTACGGTTTGGTGTGGTTTATGGGCCGGCGGCGTCATTGGGTCGTACTTCTTCCGTGATGATCAAGACCGGCACGTTCCTGTGAATGGGGATCGCTACCGTTGAATGATAACCGAAATTTTTTGGCCCAATTGGATGATATAGACTTGGAGGACGGCGCCACAAGCCACAAAGCGAATGTCACAATCAATTTATTGGAAACCAAGTTTGGAGAACGTGTTATCTCACGAAATGGTCCAGTCGCTTGGCCCGCCTCAGTCGTGCGATTTGACGCCGTTAGACTATTTCCTGTGGGGCTACGTCTATGGTCTATGTCAACAAGCCAGCGACGATTGAAGAACTTCGTACGAATATCGAACGTGAAATTGCAGCAGTATCGGCCGATTTATGCTTGAAAACCGTCGAAAATTGGGTTCAGCGTCTGGACTTCTGCAAGCGTGCCCGTGGTGGCAATGCAAAAGAAATCGAGTTCCACACATAATGGCATTGAACAGGAATAAAGAATTTCATTGATATCCAAAACCGTTTTTGTTTTATTAAACAAAACTTTTGTAGCGCTCTTATTGAAAAACCCTTTACATAGCAACAGGTATAAATCCTTCATTGAATTGTAATAAATTAGCTTTTTGATAAATGTTTTTCAAGACTATTTAATTTAGATATTAACAAATCTATTATAAAATTAACAAATCAAACTTTTAATTTTTTCATATTTTTTACTTATCATACAGGTTTTTTTCATTTTCTTGTTCGTATTTGATAGAGAACTCCTTTGCACAAAATGGAAAAAAAATTAACTTAAAAAAAAAAACAATCACATAACAATAAAGTTCAGCTTTTAGTTCAATGACAAAATGTAATCAGCTGATCTTCTGACATAAGTGCACTTGACTTCAAAATTAAGGGAGATTTTTCTGGACTTACTTTCCAGTCAACTTTCCAATAAAGCCTTAATTGGAAATAAATATTTTGACATCTGACCAACCAGAGACTAGAAACTTGTCTTAATTTCTAGTCCCTTGGGTCGTCTGAACATACCCATTCCATTGGATATTTATTTTATGTCAAGAGGACATTCTGATAGAAATTATCTCCTGTGGAGTATCGAGTGTTAAGCTCGCTTCAATAGGTACCACATGTAAATTGTAAACGTAACATAAATTTAATACAAAATTTAAAAAAAAAGTGCTATGCTTCCTCTGTGGGATCAATAAAACCACAGTACACATAATACAGGTAATATCATTAGAATTTTGACTTTTGTTGAGTCAATATTTGTTGTGTGTTTACGTGCATTTTTCCTCACGTTTACAACCATTTTTTATTTCTGACAATTTCAATTTCAATTTGTTGTTGTGTTATGTGTGTTTTCGCCGTCACGTTCACAGCCATTTTTTAATTTCCGAAAGTTCCAATTTTGACAACCTCCGAAATATAATACCTTCTGTGAATAAACGACAGCACTGGTTGTGATAGCATGAATAACAGATAGCACACGTGATGACTCACTCACTTCTACTTCTCCAAAAAATGTCTCAGAGTCGGATATAAAGATTAAATTGAAAGAAGAGTGATACTAACAAAACCAGCATAATTAGCTTATTTTATACACTACATACCTAACACATAAAGATGGGGTGAGAATTTATAAAACATGGTCCTCCCCCAACTTATAATAGGCATATTCATTTTAATTCTTATCGCTGTTCATTGATTATTACAAAAAAAAATATGGGAAAAAAACATCGCTACTCGTAGTCGTAATACAACAACCAAAAAGGGGGGCGTACAAAACAAAAAAATTTATAAAAAAAATAAAGAGAAAACTCACCTGTAAGTGCTCCTGAAAGCGTATGGGCAGAACTTGCGTCATTTTGGATGATGTTTCGATGATTAATTAATTTTGTTCACGTTTCTTTTTATTATAACCTTTATTCTCTTTAATAACTTTAACCCACCACTCACTTTCCGGTTATGTCGATATTTTACACAAATTTTTCAATGGATTTTTTTTTTGTATTTTACATATATATTTAAAAAGAAGAGTTAAAGAGCAACTGCTCTTGGTGCACAAATCGATGAATTTTTACTTGGTGTATTTATTAATGCTGTCTTTTCTTCTTATTTTTATGTGCAGCTTCTTGAATTTCTTTTACATATACATAAATAATTATATATTTAATTTTCGTTGCGTTGAAGCTTGAATGGGAAAAAAAAACAAGAACAAATTAACAATTGGAAGATTAGACTTTTTATGCAATGTATTTTCTTTGTTTTTTACACTTCCTGCGGCACTGAGATAAAATTTATTATAAGTAAATGAATGAATTAACGATAAACTAAAACAGTAAAGTGTTTTTCTTTTAAATAATTAAAGAAAAACTAGAATTTTTTTATTTAATCAACGTACGATGTCCAGAGTTAACTGTGTTCGAAAAAATCTACCACCCAACATGGCTGACAGACAGTTAGTTTTCTACCTATATTATATCGTACTCTTTCTCGCCCGATAAAATGTGCAATTTTTATGCAGCCGATGCGAGGTGTGTATGTGTAAGCAGTGTTCAGAGATGAATTTTGTTCAGTGATCAGAGGGAATTTTTGTTCAAATTACATATTTTATGGATGGTTCACATTAGCTTGACAAATTATAATACAACACAAATTTCCCCGTTCGAAAGATCGAGTTGGATGAGAGTTGGATTTTCTATTGTTCGGCACATGAGTTGAGCAATTGATTTTGGGTTAAGGAGTTGAAATGGATGGATGTTTATGTACTAACATGTTAATTTATAAAAGATGTACTTTCAAGTTGTGTGAGATGAAATTTCATATTCTATTATACTATTAAACATGATTTTTTTGACACATTTTTGAAATATGGGAATACTCTACTCACGGCCAGATTGTTCATTTTGGGTTAAATCTGTAGTACCTTTTTTACAGGGTGTGGTTGAATGGAGCTAAGCAACCAATATTGGCTTGTATTAGCCTAGACTAAAATTGTGGTTAACAAGCACATTGGCGGACAATAATTATTAATTAAAATATGATTAGCTGTGAAGAAACTAGCCATCAGTGAAATTGAAAAGCCTACCATTTCACAATAAAAATAAAAAGGAGTATATACAAATACTTATATTTGTATACATACGTATACAGTTTTAAAGATTGCAAAAACGAAGTCAAATGCTGGAGTTTTCGAACGAAATTCATATATTGAATACATATACATGTTATTTTCGATTGGGTTTTGGAATTTTTCCATTCCTCTCAAATATAGAAAATTTAGTGTAGAAGTTTTTCCATATTCGATAGGAATAGAACAATTTCAAAATCCAATTGAAAGCGACAATATATTTATACAACTTTTCATCGGACTATTTGTCAAAAGTGAAAAATGCTTGAAGAAGTCATTTTGTAAAATGACGTCATTGGGTAGTATGTATGTATGTATGTACTTTATTGAGATTTTGATTTAGATACACTTGTTTGTTTGTTTGTTAGTTCTATGTTTACACAGTCTTTTTAGTTATAATTATTTTGCCGACTTAGAAATTGATCAGGCTTCACAAATTAGATCTGAATTTTGTTTAGATTAGCGCACAATTATTATTTTAAGATAGCCTTTTCATTGCATTTATGACGTCATTGGGTAATATGTTTGCAAAGTTGACAACATGATGTTTTCATATTCTTTTGGAATCAAAAAGGAGTGGAACAGTCAGAAAATCTAATCGAAAACGACAATAAAAAGGACTCTGAACACATTACTTGCAACAGAATGGAATAAGTTTCTTTATTTTCATTCAAAACAAAAACAGACCAAAAGAGCCTAAGAAAAAATTAATCATTAGGTACTTGCAACATTCAATCGAGAATTTTGGATTACTAGGAGTGAAAATGGAATGCAAAAGGAGTACCCCGAACGTCCAATTGAAAATTTTAAAAATATGGCGGTTTATTTCGAAAAACACTGCAAAAACATTAAAAGTGCTCACGATTTGTAATGTCTTTCGATTGGATTTTGGAATATTTCTATCGAATATTGAAAACCAAAACAATTCCTAAATCGAATCGAAAACGATATATATGTATATGCGTGTGTTCCAGTTCTGAATCTACTCTTTCTTGAAATCGGGAACAGTAAAAAACTCAAAAAAATGTAGTGTCATACGGGATTAAAGCTTCAAGCCCTATGACACTACATTTTTCTCTCATTTTAAATGAACTGAAAATTAAATAAGAGCAGAACGTACAATTTCTTATTCAAACTTTGATTGGTGTGAGTGGGTACAAACTATATATCCATTAATGTAGAAATGTCGCAAAAAATGAATAAAAAATGGGATTTTCAAATAATGTTTGTCTGGCATTATTTTTCTGGCAGATTTTTCTTGACAATTCAGAATTAAAAATGAAAAATAATTTCAAAGAACAATCAGTCACAAAAGAAAGTATACACTGGACCCTGCAGAACACTAGTTTATGATGTATGTTCACATTTGGGACACATTGTAGTATTGAAAATTAATTTAAAGAAATACTTTCCCTTTCTTAAAAACACTTTTTATCCCTTCTTTGCTCTGATGGCACTTTGATTGATTTAATGAGAAATATAATGAATAAAAAATGTAGTGTCATACGGGCTTAAGCAACCCGTTTAATAACTTAAAGCTCAAAAACAAGATAAAAAAAATTTATCATGGGAGGGGTTTTCTTAAAAAAACAATTTCTTGTATATACATAAAATATTGGCAACATTTAAACAAAAATTTAGTATGTCAGTTTTTGTTAATAATTTATAAACCTAATTTTAAAAATATTCATCAAGTTTTTGAAGTATTGAATTTTCAAAACAAACAAAAATTAATATTTTCAAAAAATCCAAAACCAATTCTTTCAAAATGTTTAGTCAAAGTCAAAGTCAATAGAAACGGTTAAGAGAACATCTAAAATAAAAAAAAACGTTATATGGCAGGTACAGTAACAGTAACAATATTTTTGATATTTTTTTATAAAGAGAACACTATACTTACAATAATACACTAATATTCTTTTTATAAAAATAGTAAGAGCCGTTTTTGAGATAAGTAAGCTTTTCCTTAACAGCTGAATGGCAAATCCCGTTATTTTTGCAGCTAAAAAATAATCAATTTCTCCTCTAGAAAATCACCAAACAGCCTTAAATTCAAAATTTTAAGAAAATAGCATCATTATGCGACTATTTCTTATTTCCCAATTTGATGCAATGACAAGGTGGCTCAAATGCTAAGATTATTCAAGAAACAAGTGCATATTTGAGGGAATATAAAAATTATAAAAGCGTTGGATAAAGTGTATCGAGCTAAAAGGAGATTAGTCGAGAAAATTTTTTTTTCAAAAAGAAAGTTCCTTCTCTTATTTTCCTTCGGAATTTTGATCAAAATGTTGAACATAAATTGGAGCTATACCAGATTTGACATGTATGGCATACGAGAGTTGGGCAATCAGAATAGTATTTAAAAAAATGCCTTTAAATGGTTTCAGTTTTCTCAAAGTAAGCATACCCAAAAGCATTTAAACAAACCATATCACAGACAGGTGTTTACATTGGCTTTAAACACTCGGTACTTCGATGATAGGTATATACTGGTTACTAAAAAAGAAGATCACATCAAGCTTAAAGCTTGTTTGCTTTTTCTACTTTTCCTCCTTTATATGCTTACTCTACCTAAAGTTAAAAGGCCCTCCGAGGTTCTTAAATCGTTCACTATTTCAATGCGTCTGATGTTGTTTTCCATGACTATTCTGGCAATCTTCTTGACCCAAACACCTTTGTTTTTTCGGGTATTAATCCGTAAGCTGCAAGTTTCGCAATAATATTGAAGTCTATTATTTGCAACGGTAGAGAAAAACGATTAACCGCCAGTAGTACTAGATCATCTAAATACAGTAGAACTTTAATTAAGGACTCAGCAATTACTACGCCTCCCAATAGAATTATGCAAACACCATTAATTAAAAGTGCAAATAAAATAGGGCTTAAAACACCATTGGGAAATTTTCGCCGATGTCTCCAACCTATTTGACAAATTGTTTCATCCTATAGGTACTGCAACATTAGTTGAACTGAGGAACTTGAAATATAGAAGTAAATATTTTAAGGATATACCAAGAGAAGACAGTTCATAAACCAGTGCTTGTCTGTTAACAGTATCAAAAGCAGCTTTAAACAACGAAGCAGCCATAAAGTTTTTTGTTTTTCACCACGTATTTTCTTGTTATGCTCCCTAGGCCTACAGTGGAGAAGCCGGATCAGAACCTAGCTTGAAAGATACAGTTCGTTGTCTTCTTGTAAGCCTCTCGTGGAGAATAGAGTTGAATATTTTCCTTAAGGTATTAAGAATAGATATGCCTCTATACTTTGACTCATCTGCTGATTTCAAGCACAGGCCTGATACACCACAAATGTCCTTTGTCGCGTGCATAGGTTGGTTCACCACTAAGATCACTTCCGGAAACTCCATAAAGCAAAAAAACGAAGTTTTCAAAAAGCTCTATTAAACTTCTTTCATTATGGTTGACAGTACCACTATTGGAGTTTCACTTTGTATTCAAAATCGTTCTATCTTCAAATATATTCAAAAATATTCTGATATTAATTCAAAAGAATTACAAAACCTCTGAAGGATGTTATCTGTTTCTTAGCCTAGACCCCAGATTCTCTTTCTCTTGTATTATTTTGAACATTTAAAATCACTAGTTAGATTTATGCTATTTTCTAGGGACAATGGATTTATGAATGGGTTGCAGAGTCTCTGCAATAAAAGCATGAGATCATTATAAAAAAAGGCAATTTAATGTCAAGCCTAGAATCGAATTTGAATTCGAAGGAATAAGAATAATTTTTAAAATATTTTTCTATATAAAACATTTTTAATTCGGAGGCTCTACCTTACTTAACAACACTGGATTATTCTTAAGTATTTGAAACCCTTAAATAAATTATATCCAAAAACATATATTTGGAAGTAGTGAAGTTGATTCCTTAAAATTACTTAAAAATTAACTCCCATCAAAAACCGAATAGTTGTAAGACTTATCAATCTCTATGTTCAAAATAATTATTAAATCCTATCCAAAAACAGGATAAATACTCTCATAAAAAAATTCAAGGGGAGGTTTTGTGGAGAATCGCTGCACTTTTTCTCTGCTTCATTATTTCATTATAGATTGTTTGTGCAATGTATATATATATATGTATGTATATTTATTCCAGTACATACATGCATACATAATGGAGACAGCAGTAGCAGATATATGAAACAAAAATGAATACTAGTATGCTCTACTATGGTCAATCCTTATTATGCACAATCTTCCAAGAGTAGGATTGTTAATGAAAATAAAGTTTACCCGAATTTCATTGAATTAAAGATGATAAGAACATAATACGCCCATCGACCTCAAATCAAAATTAGATTTAAATTGTTCTTGTTCCTCTTCTATCAACCAGAAAAACAAGAAAATCTGACTCACTCTTTTTTCAAAAAACGCAAAACCGTCGAACCTAGGGTCTTCTGTTTTTAAATCAGATGCCCAAAAACACTAAAAACTGCGAAGGAAAAACACCGGGATTTTTTTTTGTTTCATCACAAAAAAATTGCCACATAAACAAAATGAACTAACAAAAAATCGAATTAGAACCAGCTAAAGTATGAACGTTTATTGGGAAAAATTTAGAAAAATAAAATACCTAACACTTGCCACAGGATAATTTAATATTACTATTTACCAAATTAGTCACAATTATTGGAACAATTCGATGCGATTATTATTAGAAGTCCTTTTTTCTGCACAGTTAAAATTAATTTACTGCTGACCACCGAATAAGAAAAAAACTTCTACATTCAACGAAAATGACAGGCGAAAATAGGTTTTGAACTTTGAAGTTTTTCGTGGTGAATAAGAAAGAGTTGAAATTTGATGTCGTGGAGTAGAATTGTGTTTGAGGAATATAGAAGAGAAAATGTAAGCTGGATGCACAATGATCGAGACCGCTGTACAGAGGGACGACCAACAAAAAATGCGTTGCAGTTTCATACGCAGATATCAACAAAAATGTTGTAAATTTTTCGACAAAGTAGAAAAACGATTTTATCTTCAATTTTTAACAGAAAACAGGGGCCAACATTTGGCGTTTCTATACTTTCTATGACGCTAAGTGCCCTATTACACGACGACTTAAGAGTCATGACTTTTTCGAAATTAAATGAGTGCGAAGGGGAGATCGGATGTTTTTTCTCGTTCACACTCATTGAATTTCGAAAAAGTCATGTCTCTAAAGTCATCGTGTAACAGGGCACTAACAATGTTTGCGAATATACTAGTCGTGTTTTTTAGTGCTCTTTTATTTCTGCTTAAAAGAGTAGCGTGTGAGATACAACAACAATTTGTTATAGTTTCGTATTGTTGTTGTATTTAACATGCTACTTTTATAAGAGAAGATAAAAAATACAATTGAAACAAGGCTACTTTCAAAAGCCATTCGAAACTTATGTGTTTATATTTTATTCTCCAGTCCTTTCAAAGGACGCAGGAAAATGACTGCGGACCGGTAGTACAATATTGGTTCAAATTTTGATCAGTGGTGCAAAATGTTTTATTGGGGTGATTTCGGTGGGATTACTTACCCCAAAGCCACACGGCCAAGTACAGGCAAGCAAGTTGCAATGCATACACATTTTGTTGACTAATACTTTGTTTTTATTAGATCCACAATGAGATAATTTTGCAAATCACGTGATTTCATCTGTAATTTGGTAATTTCGTTTAACAACTCAATATATTTTTGAATTTCAACTGGCTGTTAATCACGTTTTGTTTTTTTTTTTTTTGTTTTCTGCTTTGACATTTTCATACAAAATCTTTTCAGATCTCTTCAAACTGTGTCAATTGGGTATTTTCTTTAGGTTTTGATTTAATTTCCTACCCAATTTCGTGCAAATTTAGTTGAAATTTTCTCATTTCGAAATGTGAATATGTATGGAAGGTGAGATAGATGATTTCGTATCGAATTAAGAAATTTTCAATGAAATATCCCCATTTGGCTTAGTGCAGAGGTAGAAACCCAGCAAGTAACTTGCTGTTCATCAACTGCTGGCATGGAATTTTTGAAGCCAGTATAGTGAAGCAAGTTGAGAAGCAAGTTGGGAGACAAGTAAGTAGAAATCAAGTGGAAGGCAAGTGGAATGCAAATTACGAATTTGACAGGCAGTTTATGTAGCTAACTTGCTTGCCAATACTTTGTCAAGTGAATTCTTATTTGACCTACAGACCCGCAGCTCCTAACTTTTCAGGATGTGTCCATGAATTTAATTAATTTCCTTAACTCTGGCATTGGTTGACTTATAGATGACACTGTGGAGCTAAATGATGTTCCTACTACGGAAGATATTAAACTGAATAAAGAATACATTATTCTTATGTCGTTTTCGTTTGGACGTTCAGCGTACTCCTTTTCCACTCCTTTTTGACTCCTACTACTCCAGAAGCCTTCGATTGGCTGTTCCGAGTAACGTTTTTGGAGTCTTTTTCTGTTCCCGATTTCAAGAAGGATTTGGAACTCACGCATACGTATACAGTTTTTCGTCGGAGTACCTGTCAAAAGTGATAAATGCTTGAAGAAGCCATTTTATAAAATAACGTCATTCAGTAGTGTGTGTGTAAATTTGACACCATGATGTTTTCATATTCGATTGGATTAAAAAAGAAAATTAAATCTAAAACGATATTCTACTTATATTACACACAAAGAATTAAATCTATTTCTTTTAGTTATCTCAATCCTAAACAGTCGTAAAAAAGCTTACAGTCGTATTTATAAACTTTGTCTAACTTAAAATAGCTGTCTAATTCCAAAAAGTAATTAATAAACTTTGCTTTCTGTTGTCCTAAGGTCACCTAACTTGGACAACAGCATCAGCTGCATAAGATTTGTCTAAATTGACATTTTAGTTAATTAAATAATTTATATTTTCAACTACTTAGGACTTTTAAAAAGCTGTATAACTAGTTAACCACATAAAAAATCTAATAAATTCGGCTGTTAGTATTTAACAAATTCACAAGAAAAAGTTTTTGAAATTCAAAGTAGTACGCCGTTAAGGTAAGAATGATATGGGCGTTAGCGAATTCATAAAACTTTGAGTTCTTTAGGACTGAATATATGGACTCCCCAATTCTTATTTTATTAATATTTTGTGGTATAAAATGCGAGTTAGTTTTAGTTTTAAGGTAAGACCGCACTCGACGGAACTGCACTTCAGTGGAACTGCACTTCACAGCGCGGCACTCTACGCACTTTTTTGATATACCGCACTACGTTACAGTTCATATTGGCTTCACTGGTAAATAAATGAGTGATGCCTATAATAAGTGAACCTGTTACTAGTACCATCGAAGGTATTACTAATACGTTCGACCAAACAACAAAATGATTTTTGATTTCCTGACCGATATAATTTCTCCTTTTTTATTTTCAGCATGAAATATTTCTAAAATTTAGGCTCAACTTCCCACGTGGCACAAAACAAAAACAAAGCACACAGCCACAACACAACGTTTCGTGACGCTTTCTATACCGCACTTGCGGCCACGGAACGGAACGGAACTTCATGGTGCCACGCAGAGGATGTTCAGTTATTGCTTAGTGCGATATAGCTCATACAATTTCATACAAAATATCTTTTGAAGTTCAGTTGCCATGCAGTTCCGTCGAGTGCGGTCTTGCCTTTAGTGCATCAAATCATGAAGAAGCAAATTATCATAGTAGTCATATTTCTTTTCCTAAATTCAGAGTTGATTTACTCCATTTGGAGTAACATCCGAACTCTGGCCAGTATAGAAGCCAGTATAGAGCCCTACATACGATCAATGTTCATTGACAATAATTATTGAAACAATTTCTGTCAAAAAATATTGATGCAAAATTGCCACCACACGTAGCAATGAAAATTGACAATAATTTTATGCAAAAGCGGTGCATTGGGTGTATCAGCAAATAAAAAAGAAGCAATAACAAAATTGGGTTGTTAAGTAGTTGTTTGTTAACCTTTTATTTTTTAATTTTGTTTTATTTTTACCACCGACCACAAAACTCAAGCGTCAACATGACCAAGACATAAAAGCTTTGACAGTTACATTGATGAAACCCAAATCGATTTTGGTTCTCGTCAAAGACGTCAATTTTCATTGACAATGACATTAAAGAACATACAAACGATCAGTACTCAGCGAAAAGCTACTTTTTCGCTGAATATTGACAGTAAACATTTATCGTGTGCTCTTCCCAACTAGCAATTTCGCTTCTGTAGTCCCCCATAGATGCTTTTCGTTTTAATTCAACCTACCCAACTAACATACTCTCGAGAGCTAAGCTCCCATTTTCTCAAAAAAACGCTCATAGTACTTTTTTAGATCTTATTGCTAAACTTAAGACATGATCTGTCATAATGAAACATAAATTTGTCTCATAGTGTTTTCATTAAATGATGTAA
Organism: Dasysyrphus albostriatus; assembly: GCA_946251815.1. Taxonomy (NCBI): domain Eukaryota; kingdom Metazoa; phylum Arthropoda; class Insecta; order Diptera; family Syrphidae; genus Dasysyrphus; species Dasysyrphus albostriatus. The sequence goes on along the minus strand of OX276336.1, from coordinate 64,643,278 downwards.
GCATTTTTCTTGGATCAAATCACTTTAATCTTATAACTAGAACAATTATTACTCCTGTATGTAAATTGAAAGTCTTATAATAATTTTGTTTTAAAATTTAAACTTTAAACGTCATTTTTAAGTCTTTAAAATCTCTTAACAAGAGCTAATAAAGTAACAACTACAAAACTCTAACTATAGGATTCATATGAGATGTTGCACTGACAGCAGCTTTATTTGATTCATACAACAGTCGTTCTTTTTTTAACGTTTTGTATGTACATTGTTTTCTGGCGTTCAGTTTTGTATTGGTCTGTCTACCTGAAGGAAGCATTGGATGCTGACGCCGATTACTGTTTAAAATTTATTTTATTTTGTTACAAATGTGAAATTTCGGTGATAGACTTTCTTTTTATTTTATTTCGATGTAATATAAAGTTTTTTTACGGCGTAAGCCCGTTGTAAACGTTTTAATGTTTTTAACTTCTTAACTTTATCAGAATTTGTGTGGAAAATTAGACAGATTTACGCAGTTTAAAATTTTAATACGAATATCAAATATAATAGTTTTGTTGCGGAATGTTAATTTTTTTGATATTCTTTGTCCATTTATTCCAAAAATTATGCCGTTATAATGAAGATTTATCGTTCGGAAAAGGTAATGCATAAAACTTAATATTTCAAACTTTGACATTTCATCTTTTTTTGAAACATCAACAATAATTCACATTCTTAAGAAAAAAGGGAACGCATCACCGATTTGTTCTTGGTTCGTTTGATAGATGTCAAAATAAAGTCGCATTAAAGCATCAGACTTCTCATAAAAAAGTGTTTATTTACATACCAACATAAATGGACAACACTCTCATAAAAATGTCTTTTTAAGAGTTAAAAGTATCGATACGACAGCAGCCATATTTAAATTTGAAATTTGTTTTTTGTATAGCTTGAGGGTTACCGTGATATGAAATTAAATTTTGAAATAATTTATTTGGTTTTCCATTATGATGAATCTATTTAACGTATATTTACGTATATACGTGTATTGGTATTGATGTTTATTTTGTTCAACTTTAAATGCAAAAGAAGTATTTGTTCTAATAACAAATGTCTAAAAATATAAGTTCTGACTTATTATTTTTTCATTAAAACGTCTCTTAACCTCTTGTAAATTCTTAGATTACAAAAACAGGCATACAAGAATAAGATTATCAATTCGACATATTATCTGCTATTATATCTTTTTCGTCATATAACATGAATAAATACCATAAATAATGTCAGCGTAAAAAGTTCTATTCTTATTAAAAGCAAACATCAAGGTAACCCTTTTTGCAATTCAAAATAAAATTAAAATAATTCAAATATCAATTATTTTGAAAGCGCTTCGTTATTTTTCGAAGTAAAATGTGAAAGTTAGTAGATAAAGTTTCAATCGCACTAAGATTTAACTCCACATATGTGACAAACTATAATTATACTAACGTCGCCATGAAATGAAAATATAAATTCACACATAAATTTTTCAACATGAGACAATGACGATGACACATACAGACATAAATACTTCGTACCAAGTTTCCGAAGGAAGTATACAAATGTGAAAGATAAGTATCTGTTTTTTTTAATTATGCACATACTCCTTCTCTTTTCATCAACTCCCACAAGAAGTGACGCATTCTCCTAACAAGATTAATGGAGCATTTGTCATCCCATAGGAACAATAAAAATGTTTCTATAAGAGGAAATTAACTCCTATAAGTGGGCCATTTAAGGCTTTTAACATTTTCATAAGGATGTAAGAGTACTCTTCTAGAGTGAGAATAACTCCCGGAATAAAGTCTCACAATCCTCTAGGAAACTCTTATGAGAGGAAAATTGTTACTTGGGTATGCATATAAGCATTGCATAAAACTCCATAGAATGCAAAAGGCGACCTTTTTTCACTCCTATTGTACCTTTATGGAGTTAATTATAATAGTCTTAAAGAAGTTCATATTAAAAAAAATAGAAAAAAAAAACTTGTTGCTAGAACCAGGAATCGAACCCGTATCCCTCTGAACCAATTGCCTTACTCGCTAACCGCTCCACCAATCTCAGATATACAATTCAATGCATTAAATTGGAATCACTTTTATCTAGAAAAATAATAATAATAAGAAAAAAAATGTTTTCAAGAAAAATATAAAATAATAGATTAGTATATGTCTATAATAAACACATTAATTAAATAAATAGAGATATAATAGATTAATTAATTAATTAATACTAACCTTAAACATTGACAATAATAAGAAATATATATGCTAGGGTGCTAAAATGAATATAAATTATAAAATGGCCGATTATAGCTTGGCGTCACCATATTAACTAATGCAAGCAATATAGAAACAGTGACTAACATAAAGATTGTATAATAATTTTACGGGATGACTATTGAAGTGATAGTATCTTGGTTACTTCATAAAAGCATTATAGAGAGATTAAAAAACATTGGTACCTCACTTCTTTCAAGCTGATATAATTTGCACCAGAAAATATTTAAGGATTCAGTAATTCTCCAATAAGGTATTTACTTTCTGTCAGAGTACTAAATGGAGCGCTATAGAAACAAATAACACTTTAATGTCTGAAATGCGAACCAATTTTGTTAGTTGGGTTATAGCATTCCGCCAACGTCACAGCAAATACACGAATAGGAATTCGACTGTCAATAGGTGTGTTTTTTTCCTTGCCCGAATGGGCTTGAACGAAAAAAACGACGTCGTGTCTAAGCAATTTACATGTTAAATGCAACAACAACTACGCCCTTTCGGGCTTAGCTAAGCCCAGAGAATTTTCGGGGCTTAACTTTAGCCCAGATAAAAATTGTGTTACCGGCACGAATTTCATATTTGTTATCGATAGTTTCAATGGGAACTCCATTTTTTTCTGTGATGGCGTCGCTAAGCCCCGATGTCGTGTTTTTCGTCCGATTCATCTGGGCTTGTAAAAAAAAACACACCTAATGGGTGTAGCCACTGTCTCGTGTGGCCGTAGGGTAACATTGAAGAGGTATCCGAACCCACCCAATTATTTGTAGTACTAATATTGCTTTTGGCATCACTAGCTCACCATAGCGTATGTAGTAAATTTAAATTCACCACAAATGTCATTATTGATACAAAAAAAAAATTATCAAAACCGCGCGTGTGTGAACCAATCGAAAGTCATGTAAACAATAAAAATTTGCAAAGTTTTCTTATATATTTTTTTACGGCAAATTCTAGACTGAAAACGGTATGTATTTTGCAAAAAATCAATAATTGAAATCGTCAAATATTTTTTCCTTAAATATCTTATCGTAAATTTAACCAAAAATTAAACAAAAATCAATTTAACAAATTCCAACCCCACGGCCAGCCGTCGTCGTCGTTATTGCCGACGAATTGGAAGCGCTGCTGCTGTTGTTGAAGGAGAATACAAAAAAAATTGTTGGCTTTATTTCACTTTGTGTGTCCTTTTTGTTCTTCAGTTCTTTTTGTTAATTTATTAATGGCATCACCACACTTCTATAAACTTAACGATTTTTAGCCATTTTTTTGGGCTGCATTGTGTGTAAAATAAAAAGCATCAAGTTAAGTTTGTTTTAATCTCCCAGGATACTATTTTTTTGGTAATATTCTCGATATTTGTTTAATTGAAAAAGATTTATTTTAATTTTATGTTCACACTCCTTGTGGAGGAGACATAAAAAACTTTTTATATATACATATATATATGCATTTTTGATAAAGTGGTGGGAGAGCGTACATTTTTCAGACAATTTTAATTATAGTTTCAGTCAGTTCTTTGTTCAAAAGCAAAAATAGTTTTTTATATTTTTTGTTTGATTTCAGTAGTTGCATATGCATATACATATTCATGTATATATTCATATACCTATATATTTAATATTGAAAAGGAAATAAAGTAATATAGGTACTTACAAAGTCTGCGTGGTTTGCATTTGTTAAGACTTAATTTGTTCCTTAAGACATTTTTAGATAAGTCTTTGATTTACCTAGAAAACCTATACTATCATAATATTGGGTTTGTAGGGCTCGTCAAGATCCCTCTAAGAAATCTTTTAAAAATCTACTGTCTGCTCGACATCGTGAACGGTTTCAGGCAATATATTGCAATTGCTTAAGACGGGCTCTAAACATATGCTCCTTGATCGACCCTCCCTTACGTTCCGCTGGTTCCATTACATAGTTTGAAGGTCTAGTAATAATACCGTCGGCTTTCCGAAGATTAATGGAACACTCAAATCCATTACAATTATTTTAAATTTGTCTAAATTCTTAACTCTTCTCTACTTCTCTCTCTCTTCTCTTAGTAAAAGTCTTCATTAGACTTTGTTCTACTACTTAGTTTGACGAAATACTTTGAACATGGTTGAGATACCTAATTAAATCTTTCATACATTTTCTAATTTGTTAGTCCCTGGACACATACACCCGTCATCCCCTCTTAATAAACAAAAACTAGCACAATCAGAAAATTATTATAATTTTATGAAATTTTATATTTATGTTAAGAAATTTCAAATTCAAAAAGTGTATTTTATCGTTTTGTTGGCAAAAAACATTAAAAATAATGCTGTTCCTTGTTTCTAAAAGGGCCAATGCCTGAATTAAGTACACTTCTTGACTCAGCGGAAGATGTTCTAAGATTGTAATTATTTTTTAACAAGATACGGGAACATTGCATTTACCCGAAATTCAGTGTCCCCAATCACGTTTGCCCGAATAACGTCGTAGCGACTTATGAATGCAGATTCTTGAAATGCAAAAGAAACTTTACGTACCCCAAATCATATAGTGAGTTCACGCAGGGGGGTTGCATACATGCCTCACTGTTTAATCGCGTTCCACTCACTCAATTAATGCATCGTTATTCGGAAAAACGTAGCCAACCCCAACATACCGATAGTTATAACAAGTTTAATTTTAAAAATTAATAACCATTTTTAGAAATAAAAAGGAAAATTTTCGATAGCTCAGTAAAATAATTTGTGTCCATACGTCCACTTTACAGCGAGCTTTTAGCCTTAAGAGTGTTCCGAACTGAACAAAACCAGTCATTTACCTAACTATTTTTTCTTATATAAGACCGCTTTTTCACTTTCATCAGATACTTTGTTTTAAAAAACTTTTTATTATTTTTTGTACTAAAAAAATACTGTTTTGTAAGAGTAACTGATTTTAACTTCCAAATTTACATCAATTTTCTGTCAAAAAGTGCATTTTAGGAATTAAAAATAAAACTTTTATTAGGTACAAAATACAAAATTTTCTTTAATAATGTCTTAACAAAAAAAAATATGGAATTTTTTTTAATGCTATAGTCTACATTCTCTTTGCAAAACAGCCATTTTTGCCATATTCTCGTTTTTGTAAAGGCTATAATAGACTAAAAACTTAATTTTTTCCAATGATGTCCTAAAGAACAAGTTTTTCTGTTCATAGAGATCCTAAACGTTTTGATAGGACAAGTACACGCTTCACAATCTTTTTCATGAAATCACCATTTCAGTCTAGAATGCTCTTAAATGGGTGAACTGATTTACTTAATATTTGAAACATAATTTTACAAAAAAACTAAGTTTATAATTATTCCAAATTTGAAGAAAATCATTCAACCCGTTTAGACTCTAGTTCGATGCAAGTGGAGGTAAAAAACTGCAAATTATTTTATGATTTTTATCAGGTTTCTACCCAACTCCACAGATATCTTGTCAAATATGTATAGTTTTTTATATTATGTTATTTTGTGGTCTGTTTTTGTTGACATCTTGGTACGTGCTTAATATGTAGATAAGACTGAATAAAAAAAAAATATCTCCGATTTTCGATGCCACTAGGTTAGTAGATATTAGTTCACATAACTCTAAACTTAAAAATTAGTGGCATTAGAAATCGAAGAAAGTTTAGTTTTTAGAATTAGTCTGAATATATTGAATTTTTATTCAATTAACAATCACTTTTTCCGTTGAAGGCATCTCATATCACTATAAACCTTTCATTCATTGTTTCTTCATTTTATCATATTGTTTTCGGTAAGTTTATGTTTCCACATACGTACATATTTGCCACACGGGTAGATGCTATTGGTTCCTTTTGTACGACTTAAAATATTTGGTTGTCAACAATGAGGTTCATCAACAATACAATCACATATGAATAGAATTTCTTCAAATATGTTGTTAAAGCTCCATTCTACAAAAATCTGGAGTATTTCATCAGGTAAACTCCAGTTTTGTCTAACAACAGCAAGTTTCTACGACATGACATGAATATTTCAGGCTATATTGTTTTTTCTTTTCTGCGTGTACATAATATTCGTCGTTCATTGACAGTGGTTGTTTAGAATTCTCTAGGCTAAGAAAATTCAGGTAGGAATATCTAGCGAAGGACTGTTGATAATGCCTTGCTACCAAGGAAGATTTTTTTCCAGAAAAATCGACTTGTAAGACTGATGCTTGCTAATACGTACTTAAACTCCACTGTGGCAAAATGGGTACTCTTATCTGATCAGTCCATATTTAATTTGAAGTGATCTAACCGATTTTGTACGGTATACACAAGTCAGAAGGCGAACGTCTAAATCCTAGTATAAACAAAAGAGCATTGTTAAACATATAGTGGAAGTAAAATTATTGTCTGGGGATGTTTTTCAGTCAAGTCCTCGAATCTATTCTTAAACATGACATGCTTACTTTTGTGGACGAAATTATACCTTTCCAATGAATCGACCAACATGACAACGATTCTAAGAATACCGCTAAACTTGTAAACAATTGGCAGAACGAAAACCATATTGCTGTTATGAAATAGCCAGTATAATCCCCTGATCTTAACCCCATATAGAACTCTGAGAAATTTTAAATCAGAGAATGGAACGAAATGCAATAATTTAGACTCCATTCTTCAACACACTCGAATTGCCTGGAATACATGAAAAAATTGAAAACAATTTGACTCCATGTCTTGTCGATGAGTCGTACTAATTGAAAAAAGTTTTTTTCTCTAAATATTAGCAAAAGAACATATTTTTTTATTTTTTTTATGAATTCAAAAATATGCTTTAGTTTTGTCCATCGAATTTTTATAAATTCTTAATAAAGTCTAACATTTTCTGAATAGAAAAAAATTCAAAACCATCAAATTTTCCAAAGAAATAATTACGTGCTAAAGTTTTGGCCAACACTGTACATACATTATAACATTTTAAAAAATATATCACAATTTACCTAGTTGAAAAAAAAAATTCGAGTAGTTTTTTTCTTGTATTTAAATATTAAGTAGAAATTTAGTCAATTCAATAGAAAACGCTAGACAAAAATCAAATCTTCTATTTCTTCTCTTTTTTTCTTGTACATAATAATGCTGTGGAAAACTGGATATTATGAAAATCGAAAAAATACAAATATGTAATGTAGAAACATAAAACGGCTACATGTGGAAGTGAATTGAGAAACACAGTTAATCCATCTTCACAATCATCTGAACATACATGCACACATCACTATAGATCTCAAATAAATTAAAATCATTCATTATTAACTGCCATTGACATAAGAATAACACCACATTTAACCTGTGTACAACTAACGCTGGACGAGTAGCAAACTTCGCGTCAAGGCGTAAGATGACCGAAAAGATGGCGGCTGCTCATTCACAAGAGTTCTGTGTGCGGTGGAATAGTCACTTGGGAAGTTTGGGAGCAGCTTTTCCTCAGCTCCTTGCTGGGCAAAGGTTCGTTGATGTGACACTAGCTTGTGAAGGTCATCAGCTGCATTGTCATCGGCTGGTATTGGCTGCATGCTCGTCATATTTTGAAAGCATTCTCGCAGAAAATCCTTGCAAACATCCCGTCATAATACTGCCACGGGACATCAAATTGTGGGAGATTCAAGCTTTGGTTGATTTTATGTACAAAGGTGAAGTAAATGTAACACAGGCCGGTTTGCCAAATCTACTGAAATGTGCCGAATCTCTACGCATTCGAGGGCTTTACGGATCTGATGCGGCCCTAAATCTCAACCAATTAAGACAGATGGCTAAAGCAGCTCGAACAGCTAGTGCGTCTGGAGCTGCACACCCATCACAACAGCAGCAATCATCAGCGAATATAGAAAACACAGAATGTACTGAAGAACTACAAAGCACAGAGTTTTCAGAACAAACAAAAATGAATTCCTTACCACATGAATCAACAGTCTCTAACTCCAATGGCCCATTAGATGTCAATCCTATTTCATCACTCGAAAGCCAAGAACAAGTGACTCCTAACATAAATGATCTTCCTGTAGCATCCAACTGCAGCACAGCCACCACGAGCAGCTGTAGTAGCAGCAATACCAGCACTATAACCGCATCAGTATCAAATCAAACGATAGCACTCAATGTCGTTGAACAGGCGAATTTTATGAACCAATCGAGCATCATGAAAACCGAAAGTGTCGCCACAGAACCCTTTGATGACTCAACCATCGCCTACGACAATTTTGAAGATTATCCCAAACCCGAAGATGATACCTATCCGCCAGTAAACGACGAAGACAGCTTTGCCGGTGACAACGATGAAAGTATGTTGTTGCAAATGAACATGGACAGTCCTAATAATACCTATAAACGTGTCCGAAGATCTGAAGCTTCTCTTGCTCAAGCTGCCAAGTGTGTTTCGAAAGGACAAACATTCCAGACTGTCAGCAATATGTTTAACATCCCAGTGTCCACTATTCGTTTCTATATGGCAAGAAAAGGCATCCTTCCGAAAAGAAAACGCGGTCGTGGGTCTTCTAACAGTGCTGTCATGACAGGTGCTGTAATGAGTCATGCACTTGATCATATTAAACGTTCATCCAGTCCTCCAATGGAGCCACCGTTCCAGTTTGTTGGCTACAAATTACCAGCGCATAAACCAAATCTAATCTAGTTTAAGTAAAAAAGTAAGTTCAATAATATTATTAAAAAACACACACAAAATTAAAATAATATACATAACTAATTAGTATTCATAAATAGGTTAAGGGCTCTTATTTGAAGAATTGAATGCGATGCGTAAAGGACAATGAATGTATTTTTTATTTAAGATTGTAACAAACTATTGTTAAGCCGATGTGAATGCATAAATGCTTTGAAATAAGGGTTTTATAGGAATTTTACATAAAATATCAGAGTTTTTTATTTTGTTCATATAACTTAAACTATTATTATTTATAAATTGTATATTACTTGAACCTTTTATCTTTCAAATGAAAGTAAAAACATCTGAAAAAGAAGACAGTCTTTTGTTGATCATTTACAACAAGAGTGGCATAACTCAAAAATTGTCGATTTTGAATTAAGTACAATATTATAATTATGATGTTTTTCTTTCTTTTTGTTGTAGTACATTTTACACCATATCTCTTCTCAATTTCAAGGTTTTTCATATGTATATTTTTTTACGAAAACGAAATTTACACGCGCATTCATCTCCAAACAACAAATTTTGAATTTTGACGGCCTTGTAACAAAATAGGCGATATGCACTCTCTCAGAATCTCAATAAATTTGTATTTTTTGACTTTATTTTAATTTCCTACCTTGTGCGTTTATTTACTTTTTTTGTTTACTTATAAGTTCATGACATATTAAAAGTGGGCAAAGTAAGAAGGATTGAAAAGATTTGTAGTCTATAAATCATCTCCAAGCTGCGTTGGATATGATTAGATTGTAAAAAAAGTGGTATAATTTGGAAAAACACTTATGAGCTGAAGCAAACTAGAGGTTTCGTCGGTTTCTATAACTGTTTCTTTTGTTTTGTAACAAACAAATACTTTCGAATATCTGTTTAGAACGAAAAGCAAAATTATGAAATAAAAAAATTCAAGGAATGGAAATTTAAGAAGAAGCTGGTTGGGTATTTGAAGAAAATATATTTATTTATATTGAATTCAATTGTATGATGACCCTAAAGGATCCCTCACTGCTTTTAATAATTGCATTTAAAAATTATTTAATTCGTATAATTAGAAGTATGTATTTTAATTTACAATCAACCTTCCGATGAAAACATAATATTTAAAATTAGTTACAAAATAAAAGGGGTGATGCAATACCCCAGCTAAAATTTAATGCAAAAGAAACTACATTTAAGGAAAATAAAGAAACATTTATTGAAACATAAAACTTCATAGACTTTAACAAAAACAGAAAACAAAAAATAAACCTAGAAAATAAAAATGATTTACATAAGTCAGCTGATGCATATCTCTTTTCTATGTACAGGATATACATGACATTTTGAGCATGAAACCTTGACTCTTCGATCTCAGTTTTGCTGACAAATTTCACATCTTGGGGGCTTCCATTATTTAAGAGGGCTTCTATTTATTAAGATTTTAGGACCCTATTTATTATCTCAGCTTCATTTGAAATTCATCAAGTTTTATTTAAATAAGTCGCAAGTTATAGCGATCAGGAAAACTCAACAGGAAAAATGTTTCAAATGGGTTGCTATATCTTCAACAGATTAATTGCTAAGCGAATCAGTGACAAAACCCTCAAAGAACTTCTTGTGCAAATAAAATTTTCATTTGAACAATTATTTTTTCTAAAAAATGTATTTAACGAACAAAAATTTGCATCAGAAAAATAGTTAAAATACATTTCTTAGAAAAAAATAATTGTTCAATTGAAAATGTTATTTGTACAAAAATTCTTTTAGTGTTTTGTCATAAATTTGTGTAGCATTTGTGTTTCAATTTCATTGAAAAAATAGTAAATAATCCATTTAAATAAAATTTGACTGATGCATTTTCATGATTGCTATAACTGGCCGCTAAGTTATGATGAACTAGGCCTCTACCAACAAGTTTCTTCCAACCAGCTCAGTTCCTAGCTAGCTGGCCATATCTCCAGTTTCGCACGTCAAGTTGGTTAAGGTCCTTTTCTACTTGGATGTAAAACCCGAGCCACTGCGCTCTAATTTTTAGGACTAAAGGCATTGATGTTCATTCGCTTATTCGGTTAATGATAGTCAGTTATTAGCTTTTAAATTGTCCTTGTTGTTAATTCTTCTCCACTCTAGGATGACAAATTTTCTTCTACGTTGTATTAACGATCAACCTGTCAAAGGTGTCAACATGTTTTTTGTGGAATTGTAATTATGCATAGTTTCAGGTTTTTTTGGTCGCCTAATGGTCTGCAGTTAACTTACTTAAACAGGTGAACAAGAAGAAAGAGATGTGTATGATTGGCTTATTTTATTACCTTCTCTGTTAGTTTTATAATGAAACAACAACTGTATTAATAATGAGTACTTATCCTTATCTGGAAAGATGTCAAATTATCCTTAGCTTAAGGAGCTTAAGTATAAGCTCAAAGATATTTTATATGAGGTCCTTGTTAGATTTTGTCAGAGTATGTTTTCAATTAGTAGAGTAGAAATCTTATTGAGTTTTCAAGAAAAGTTGTTGTTAATTCTTTTTTTTAATAAGATGATCAGTTACTAGACCGGAAATGTTAGTTATCCCAAGATTCAGAAATACAGAAAAGTGGTCCCAAAAGTGATGTGTTGTTAAGCAACTAAAATTTCAGTCCGAATGCTATGGGGTAAAGAGGTTGGGTGAAATGATATAAAACTTAATAACTGATAGGAAACTCAGTCTGGTAGGAGTTAGTTTTAAATATTATGTGTTATATCTAAAACGAAACGAAAAATGTCAAGTCCATCCATTCTTAATGGTTTTCAATTTATTAAACCTTTCCTTATCATAAAAACGTATGTACATATGTGTGTATGTGTACATAATATGTTGGTAAATGCCAAAATCCAAACCCTTTTGTTGTGGGCGGTTGGTTTAGCAACTTAAGAAAATCCACACTGGAAATTTCTTCCTCAATTACTTTTGTATAAAAGCTATCCCATGGCTTTTTTCGACGTTGAAATTTGAGCTGCCCTGACATGAAAGGATCCGGATTTAAACCTGTTTCTTGCCCGCCTATCAGTAAAGGCTGGTTTCTTCTATGATGATGACGATACATTGGCAGAACTCCTTTTACGACTGATAATCTCTTCCGTAATAAAATTTCCGTGAAGATCTTTTTAGGTCGATTGGTTGAACAGAGAAATGTCTTTACTGCCCCAAATTGGTAGTTATAATCAATGCATTGATAAACGGTCGTTCGCAATCAAAACTTCATTGCATTTCTGTTTTACTATTTTGCTTTGGAGACCTCTTATCGCTTAGGTAACTTTTTTTGAGGTCTATTTCAAGCCCTTATACTTTGTCACCACACTCATTTTTGTTGAAGACAGCTTCTAGTTCTTGCAGATTCTAGAAGTCCTATGATGATTTGTAGTTGATATTCATCTTGATTTTAATTTATTTTATTTTTTGAAGAACTAACACATTGAAAAATCCATTTCCAATCTATCATTGTGTAAGCGCTCGCCATGTGGTAATGTTTTGACTATATAAATTTAAGCTCCAACCTGTACAGCAAACATCACAAGACACCAGTGCTTTAAGAAAACGAATTAAAATTGAGGCTATCTTATTGCTCTTTCGTTTGCCGTTCAATTCATTTCAAGTGTACCAATAAGCAATTTCTCCGCTTACTACATATTATGTACACACATATTCAAATTATACGAAGATTTTTTTTTTTTCAAAAGAGCCCATTATCAGCTCTTCCTTTCTGCTTATCGCCCAAGACTTTGCGCCGTTAAGCAGGATTAGCAGTGTAAGGTTTTTGTAGAGCGTGCACTTTATCTAACGCCCGAGGAGTTTGGAATACATTTGTTTTGCCAAACCGAAGAAGCAGCGGTTTTTTAGGATAATTATTCTTTTTCAGATCTCCACTATGTTGTAGTTCGTTTATTGAATGAATGCTTATTCCGAGGCAGCTGAACTCCTTTGATGTTATTGCAATGAATAGTGATCTCTTTGCCTAATTTTTGGACAGATGATTGTTTTTTTGATATGTACTTAATCTTGTCCTCTTTAACTCCAAGGCCAACAAATCTCGCCTGTTCTTCAATCGCCTTAACCGATTCGTTGTGAGCGGTTAAGGGTGTCGATATCGTTAGCATACCCTAGTAGTTATACAGATTTGTTAAAAATGATGGCCTCTGTTTTAATGCAGACCAAATTAATTGAACAAGTCAATCGAATCAAATCAGTCAACCTGTTGTATTTATAAATTTAAAAAATCACCAAATTCCATTAAAAGGTAGGGTACCTTAATCAGAAGTTTTACTTGACAACGTTTAAACATCTGTAAGATGTATCTTTTGTTTCAGAAAAAAGAATTATATCCTCAGGTAATTTAATTATCGTTTCAATTCATTGTGATTATATTCCAAATGAAAAATAAAATTCGCTGGTCGAATGTAAAATACATCACAAAATCCATTTTGGCATACATAGTATTTAATAAACTTCCAATATCTTAAACAGTTTTAATTTTTCAATTTTCTAAAATAAAAACTTCTATTCTTCGACAAAAACGTGCCATAACAAATCAATACAAATTTTAAATGTTCCTTTAAAATTCCGCATTGTATTCCTTTTTAAACAGGAGCTTCAATTGTAAATAACTTTCAATATTTTGTGCAGTATAATATTGTCCCCTATAGTCTGTAAGTATTATTTTTTTGTATATACTCGTTAATATTATATATATGTAATCATTTAAACAAACATATTTTTGACCCAAACTATTTAAAAAAATGAATTGAATGAAATTACCACTTTTTTTTAAAGTATTAATGTTCACTATGAATTTATTAGTTTCTAAAATATAGATATTTATGTCAGATAAATGTATTCATTTCGCAAGTTGTTTCTTTTGAGGACATTCATTTGAGTGAAAATGCTCAAGTTTTAATGATGTTTATGTCAAAAAATCATAATTGTATAGAACTCTCATATAGAAGTATAGAGTAATTCTAGTTTTTACTTCAGATCATGGACAAAAATTATGATACTGTAATTTTATTTTGGTCTAGGCAGGAACTGGATCTTAATCAATATAATATTACTTCATTTAATTGACTCTTTCTATTCTCTCAAAACCTATGATTTAAAAGTTGGTACTGTTTCAAAAATGTCTGTACAGACAGTAACTATTACGTCAGAGTCAAGTAGTCTTTATCAATTTAAAATTCCGAATCTATAGTTCCTTAACTTCTGAGAGACTATCAGTCCAAAGGAACAGATTGACAATAAAATATTTAATTCTTTACATATTACTTAAAATCGATAGTTTCCATCGGCACCAATTCATCTTGTTGTTATTATTTTACAAACAGGCAGTCAGTGTGCTATTGATTTGTAAAAAGTTAAACTTATTTCTCATTATAGTGTGTCAAAATGTTTATTGTAAATCGCACTACTACGCACTTTGTTGCCCAAAGAATTCCTTCATATAGTCATACCTTTGGAGACAGATTAAACAAAGTAAAGAGCATTACTTCATTAACCAATCAATAAAAACTTAAAAGTTTTGCCTAAACCTATCATCCAGATGGAGAAATGTGAAAAAATTAATTTCGTGGTTTTCTGCAAAGCAATTGCTTGACATATGTAATTGTATTCGTGGTAAGCCGCAACAGCTACAACATTTTTGGATGGTAATCCAATATTCCTTAACGTCTTTTTATTTATAAATCTTAAAACCAGATCCTCATAAATATTTATCAAACGATTTTATTTAAAGCTTATTTTGTTTATAAGTCATATTATAAATAATTTATTTAAAAAAAAAACGCTTACACGAAAGTAAGATAAAAAGTAAAATTCAGAAGCCATAGCCATTTTAAGATTATTCAGCGCTTTAAACATATATTTATGAATATGTAAATGTACTTTAAGAATTTTTAATCAATTACTTTTATATAAATTTGATTTAATTTTAATTAAGAATTTTTGTTGAAGACTTATTTTATACAAATTTTGTTTACTTATTTTTTACTTAATCTACTCTATAAAATGTAAAACCTTATTATAACAAAATATAATATAAGATGTATATTTCTTAAAGAAAAAAAAAAACACCATCATAATTTTAATATGTAGATTTTAGATGACTAAGATATCTCAACAAACCTAGTATTTGTAAAATATTTTTAAGAATTCTTGATTCCTTCTATTTGTGTGCTCCTTTCCAAGAATAAACCAGAAAATCTGTAAAATAAAACATAAAAATGTGACTAAGTTCACTCGCTACTCTCTATGAACAAACAAACAAATACTAAAATAACTTAAGCCAGTGGTGAAGATTCAATTTCTACATTTTACAAAAAAGAAGAAGACAAATTAAGCCACAAAAAAGGAATGAAGATAATTTATATAAAATTAAATGAGTAATTTAAATGGAAAAGTGAAAAGTTTTGATAAACTTAAGATTAAAAAAAAAAAATAACTATTAACTGTTCATAATTTGTGTGTATTATTTATTTTCAAAAAATAAAAAATCGTGTCAAAATTGTAACCAAAAAAAAATTATTTAAATAAAATTTTGGAAAAGATATTAGATAAACTTATAAAAACAAAAAAAAAAAACGCAACACTATAAAAGACAGAGTTAATAATTGAATTGTGTTATTTAAGTGAAGAAACAGAAAGAAATTCGAAAAGAAAAGTATTTTAGAATATTAACGACAAATAGTTTTAATAAAACAAAAAAATGAGAAAAATTAAAAAAAAAAACTGTAGCAAGTCATTATTTCTTTAGTTGTTTTTTAATGTCTGGCGAACTTGATGCATTTTATTTGATTGAAGAACATGGCGCCTTATTTGTTTGTGATGCTGGGCAGAGGTGTTTACGAATATTGTGAAGAAATATAAGATATCACCGTGTTTTGTAAGTGTTACACTGGCACTGTATGAAGGAAGGGGCAGCTGTCATCAAAACGAATTCGATCGTACGAGCGTTTGATTCGGCTATTGATTATGATGCTAGTATACACGAATATTAAAATACCGGAACTCTGCATGGCTGTATAAACAGAAATAAATATGACTGCACCTCAATTATCATCCTAATCCTTTAAAGTGATTTTCTATTACCTTAAGATATGATTTAAAGTTCAGTAATATCTATAAGAAATCATTTCAGCAAGTTCTGGAAAAATTAAGAGCTGAAATTTGGTGTAAACTGTATAACTTAAAAATAAAATTTGATCGAAAATCCAAAAAAAAGTGGGTTTCTTCATAGGTTCGTCGACACAAAGTTGTCCACTGTGACGCAGCTTAAACTAGTGAATTGGTATGCGATTGCCAAGTTTCGATGGTACATTTTAGATATTTTTCTTCAGTATGCACTAGGGAAAAAAACATCAAATAAACCAAATGTGGTTTCTACTTGCGATATGAAATAAGGCAGGTTTTGGAATAGTAAAGATTTTATTTAAACCTGACATCACGATCTTGACAAAGAAGTTCACGTATTTATGTATATCTCGAGATTCACACATCCCAAATTTCTGAATCTACTTCCTTTAAACTTTATATTTATGGGTATTTTAATTTTAGAGGAGAAATTGATTTTTTTTAACGGTATCTGAAATACAAGATTAAACCGATGGGAAAAGTTTATTTAACTCGAAAATATATACATATAACGATTCTAGTAAATAAATGTCCGTATACCTACTGTTGTAGGTATGTCCGAATTCCTATGCAACATTTGTATAGCAAAACACATGCAAAGCAGACATGACAACATAGAATACGCTAATTATTTGAATTGCTCAACATAATTTTAATGTTTGCCTAAATGTTTATGCAATTGCACATGAAAAAGCAATCTTGCATTTTAGGACAGTCTGCTTAGCAGGGGATTTTATGTGCCCATTTGGGAACTATTTGTTAAGAATATTTTGTGCACGATATGCGTTTTCAAATGCTTCTTAATTTTGTGACCTTTTGCTCCTTAAAACTTGGATACTCGTGAAATGTGGTGCGTGGTACTTTGAGTATGAAAATCTGTTCAACTGAAGAAATTCTCCATAAATATTAACGCATGTGCTGTACCAATTTGCATTACAAAATAAACAATTAACATTTAAATACTGTCACATATACATAGAAGTTGCCATATTTTATCACTCATCAAGATGTAAACAACTACTGGCGACAATTAATTTCATAAAAAGTCTTTTTCTTCCAGACTACCATCTGTTCGAAGAACAAAATGAATCGCCTACCAGTTCAATTAAAGGCGTTACATAGGATATTCCCAACAGCTTCTTCTAGCCACTTTTCTACAACCACATATTTCTTCGACAGATCAAGTGACAATCGCCAAGGTAAAATTTTGGGCAAACTCTTTGGCAATCGTGTCTCAGGAAGCAAAAGGCGATGGTTTGAAAATCCCATGAATGCAACTGGACAGCCGACAATGGATTCTCCGTTCAATTTTAACAACCCAAAGAAAAGTGACCATGGAAGTCTTCGCCGTGTAAAAGTCCTTAACAAACTATTTATGACTCATATAACAGATCTATTAGCAACGGGTCAAGCATCCGAAAAAATTCTTGGTAAAGGTTTACAAATAACGCGGGTTAAAGTGACGCCAAATTTTCAGTTTTGCAATGTGTATTGGATGGCCAAAGGTGATGTGCACCAAGGTGACCTAGAAGATGAACTGCAAAAATGCGGTGGGCTGTTGAGACATGAATTATCACAACTGCGACTTATGGGAGAAGTTCCACGAATACATTTTGTTAGGGATAAGACATTCGAAAACCTTGCACATGTCGAAACAGTTCTCAAAACTGCTGACTTCGGAGATGACCACAAGCAAATGGATCCTAGCTTTGGAGTAAAAAACGACTTATACCAAAGGCCAGTAAAAGCTGATGAAGAAATTAAAGTTAAGACTGAAGATGAGGAACCACTGCCCGAAATGCGTCACGATGTTTTCGGTGTTGATCGACGAGCAATTATGCTTAAAATTCTAGCAAAATTAAAAAAATCGGAACATGCATGGCAGCAGCATAAACAAGCTGAAATGGAAACTAAAACAACAGTATTAGCGCCAGAAAGCATTTCCACAGAAAAACAAGATAAGATAAAGGAGAAATTAGAGCAATTGGAATACAATGAGACATTTAATAAATTTATTCAGACGAAGAAGGCAGAAACGAGGCAAATGAATAAACGAAAATACCGTACACCTAACGAGAAATATTATCGCAGAGTTGGTGAAGACGATTATGATCCGCTTGATGATGGAGACTTTATTGATGAGGGATTTGATGAGAGGAAAAAGTAAAACCGCTGCAAAATTATAGTTGAGTCTGAATTACACAGGAAGAGCATGATTTTTAGTTTAAGTTATATAAATAAAAAAAGGCCCAAATCGGTCTTGTTTGTTTTCTGAATTCGATTTTATTTAGTTTTCTTTTAAAATACAAAAAAAAAACGATAATTAAATTTCCAACATCTATAATAAACGGTGGTTAATGCAGCTTGGCTACGAAATGTAGCATTTTGGATAAATTATCTATTAGCATGCTTCGAAACCACAAAGCTAGACTTAATTTTTCGTAAAGGAACTGACCTAAACAGTTTAAATAACAAGATGTAAGAAAATCGCGTCAGTGGTTTATGATTTCGGGGAAATGAATCATTTTGGAAAAAACGAAATCAGAAGAATCCGAAAAATAAAAAGAGCCCATTCAAAACTACTGCAATTTATATATTTCTCGTAGGTATTTCACAATGGCGACATGTCTTACGTCTGTCTTTTATTCTAGTAAACCCCGATTTTTGTTTATAAATTTTGATAAATTGCACTTTACCAAGAAAGGCATTTGTTTTGAATTTAGCACAATGGAGGAAGCAACAACCACGAATGACTATTATGGTATTTAGTCCTACAAATTAGCCCTCACTACGTCACTGATGAGTCCAAGTGAGTAAGCCGGACGAAACACCAATTTGTAGGAATAAAGGACATAAAAAGCTATTTTAAATCAATAATTCAACAAGTCCAATCCTTAATGCTAAGTCGTCTACTTGGCTGATTTATTTCAGTAGTATATAAAATTTGTATTATAAAAAAAAACCTTATATAACCCTTTCTTACAAGCAAAACAAAAATGATTGAACTATATTGATTTATTAGATACCCAATATAACTATTTTTCGTTCCAACCCCATTTCACCCTATATAAAGCTAAGCTTTAAAAAATATCAAACCATAAAATGATCCTTGAATAGGTACCACCGTTTAAAAAAACCTACAGAAAAAGAATTTAGCGAATTAAAATGTAGAAACTACGCGACGATCGTTTACTTATTGATCACAATCAACAATGAATTTGTTCAATTAAGTTCATCAAGCTATGGAAATAACTCAAAATCGTTACTTAAACTTTGACAATTTGTTTTGTTCGATAAGTTCTGCATGATTATATTTAAGTAGGTACCTACATTTACTAACAAGATGCATGAATTCTGCAACGATACTGTATATTGTATTCGTACAACTACCAACAAAATTACGAACTTGAAACTTTATTAAAAAAAAATTTTAATGGATTATCTCCGTCTCCGCCATCCAATGAAGATGAAGGAAATGAATAGAAAGAAACCAAACATCTGAAAATATGGGAATCAGTCACAGTACACAAAGATATGTGTTCTGTGGGAATCAGTTACCTATAATCGTTTGCACTAACACGTTCTCTACTCGATTTGCAGTTGAACTGAAAGCGATCTAAAAATTTTCTAGTTCCGACCCGTTCACCACATTAACCAATGACGTTCTAATTATAATGTTTATATATAGAGGTATCGAAGTGTGTTCGACAACTTATCGACTTTTTCATCTCGTTAAAAATCCTTTAACGGCGGCCTTATGCAAGCTTCTTAGCGAGCTAACACCTCAGCCTAGTGGGGTGGCATAGAAAAAAATCTAGTCTATACCACTTTCATATTCACCTATTTCGAATTATGTTCCAAACGAAATAAAAAATAATACCAAAATAAGTTTAAGTAATGCTCGTAAAAGTTTGTCTTGCTTTATTTCACAAAAAGATTTTTTTTTAGGTAATTGGTAAGTACCAGTTTAAGATTATGTAGGATGCAATTTGTAACTACATAGTACATACATACATATGTACATAGACGTACAAACATAGCAAGGGTATTGGTTGTACTGACAGTTCAATGCTGATCTGAAAGATAAACAAAAAATCATAAGAATTTTAACAAGTCTATGCAAAAGTTTTGAATGATTGAAGAAACATCAGTGAAACAAGTTAACATCAAAAATTTTCAGTCGAAAGATGGTAACATTGTGATCATCATAACAAAGAAAATGAAAAAAATAATCGATTAATGCTTACCTCGTCTAAGTAAATGTTGATTGGAATCGATGTCATATTCGAAAATGATTATCTTCGGTTCGGATTCTTCTCTTTAAAAGGGGTTCTTAGCTTAAGCAGTTGCCAATTGAGCAACATCAACTCGAATCGAGAAGAGTTTCTCATGGAAGTTCTCGATCATATGATGTTTCCATGAAAGAAATGTGCGCAAGTTACCTAAATAAACATTAGCCCGGTTTCTAAATAAGTGCATTTTTATCTTCGCTTAAAAAAGTAGCATGTTAAATGCAACCAAAATTTGATATAACTCAGTAGTAATGTTGTTGTATTTAACATGCTACTTTTTTTTAAAGCGATGATAAAAATTAATTAAAAAACATGTCTATTGTCTACATATCCTAATCCCAACTATTTTTTGTCACAGGAATTAAAAAAAAATTGATTGTTAGACGTGTAAAACTTTTTTCTTGCTTTATTTCACAGAAATAGAAAATTTGTACAGTAGTAGTTTGCGGATGGATTTGAAACTACACCACGACCTGGGTTGTTGTGTTGGTCGTCCCATGCTGATATCTATAAACCGAAAGAAAAACCGTGAACAAATTAAAACACAAGCCAATGTAAAAATGTTTAATGTTGAATAAAGAATAATCAGTAAAATAAGTTAACATCAATAATTATCAGTCGAAAGATGGTAATATTGTGATCATCATGAGAATTATAAAGATTTTTAACTAAAAGTTAGATGAGTTAATATTTACCTCGTTTTTCCACGCAAGTGTTGGTTGTAATAGAAGACTTATTCGAAAAGACCGAATCCCATATCGTCATCTTCGGATTCAGATTCTTCCTTCTTCTCTTCCTTTTCGGGCTTCTTAGCCTCAGCAGCACCGGCGGCGGCAGCTGCTGGAGCGGCAGCAGCAGCAACTCCACCACCAACTGGCATTGAGGAGAGCTTCTCACGACCGTCCTTGATCAATTGCTCGATGCTCTTGCCGCTCAATTCCTTGACAACGCGGGTAAGGCGCTCGGAATCGACTTCAATACCAACAGAGCTGAGGATTTTCTCGATATCGGCATTTTTAGGGCTTTCTTGTCCGCCGAGGACAGCCAACATGTATGCAGCCACGTAACGCATTCTGAAAACAAATAAACAATATTAAAATTAGATAGAATGTTTGACTCAAAAAATCTATTAATATCATTGCTCAAAGTACGCAAACAAGAATAATCTTAAAAAATCCGATTAATCCATTACAAATTCTCAATGTATTCCTACCAAAATACAAAAGAATATATAGTTTTAATTAAAATTGCTTGATTTAACATTAAAACTTACATTTAAGTCCTTTGAATTCGACACGAAACGTGAACGGCAATAAAAACACAACTTTCGTTTAAAGAAACTTAAGACGAAAAGACGGATGACAGCCAAGTGACAACTATCGTCAACTTCCGTTTTGATACCAACCACTGAACTGAAATTCTAAGCTTTTAGTTTTTTTGGTTGTTCCGAAAATTAGGTACTGAATACCTTCATTAAGGCCATGAACACAAAACTAATAGGCCTGGCGCCCACTGGGCAACCTAGTTGTCAACAACTTTTAGTTGCCAGCAACTTCGAGCAACTAAAGCAACTTCCAACCAATTTTTTGAATTCGACCAACTATTTTGCCACTCTTTTGTTTTGTGTGTGATCCCCATTTTGACAAAAAGTTGCTGGGGTGGGCAACTTAAAGTTGCAAAGTGGGTGCCAGACCTAAGTTGCTCGCCCTAGCAACTTTTTATTGCTCCCGATTCAATTACATTGATCCTTAGGACAGCAGTAAACAAAGTTTATTCATTACTTTTTGAAGTTGGATGGCTGTTTAAAGTTAGACAAAGTTTATAAATACGACTGACAGTGTTTGCTTAAAGACAACATTTTTCTTCCCAAATATCTTTATTTTACTCACTAGTTAAACAATATTTCTCTGGTACTCACGTGATTGCATATTGAATACCTGAAAACGTCTTCGAAGATCTTGAATTGGTGATTTTTCAATAGTAAAATAACAAACGCCCCCTGCTTTCGGTGGCAACAATGGGAAGTTACTAGTGTGGGTCACACCCAACCCTTTTTTATAATGATTTTATGACGTTAGTATATAAGCTTGATGATGCGGAATAAAAAATCCCATACAAAAATGATACAACAAAATCAAAAGTACAGTATGATGATTTTGAACTCTTTATTTAAATTTCTCTAGTGTCGTCTACGTGTGGAGATGACATATTTGCAACAAAACGTCATTTATTTTGGGACTCATTCCTTTCTTCTAACTAGTGATTCATTTAGGCCTGGCGCCCACTGGGCAACTTAGTTGCCGGCAACTCCGAGCAACTAAAGTTGATGGCCATCGCCCACTAAGCAACTTCCGAGCAACTTTTTGGAATTTGACGTTTGTGTTTTTGTGTTTTTTGTTGACTTTTGCTATTTTTTTGTTTTATGTCTGATCCCCAATTCGACGTTAGTAAAATATAAATGCAAAGTAAAATTAAATGCAAAAACAATGCAAGTTAAAATTAATTGTAAATTTGTCTCCTATTACACGATGATTCTTCGCGTCTGAGTCTTTTTTCGAATTCCTCTTTGAAAATCATCTTGTGAGTTACGCGTACACGGAGCTTCGCGATGCTTGATACAAAATTGACAGTTCTCTTTACTGTTTAAGTGGTTTGTAGGGAGTCTGTATAGGAAAACTACGAAAATACGGAAAATGAAAAAAAGAATCGTCAAAGAGTCTCGGAAATCTTGGCCCACGATGGAAGACCAGTTGCCTTGTGCGTCGTTGGCCAAGTTTTCTGAGACTCTTTTTGACGTTTCTTTTTAGCATTATAAGTATTTTCGTATTTTTCTTATACAAAGCGCTAAAACAGTAAAGAGAACTGTCAATTTTGCATCAAGCGTCAAGAAGCTCCGTGTAATAGCGCGTGACTCACAGGATGATTTTCAAAGAGAAATTCGAAAAAGAGTCAGACACAAAGAATCATCTTATAATAGAGGACCGGGGGACTTAAAGATATAGTGAAAATTAATATATATAACATTTTATTGTTAAACACGGCCACCCAACTAACAAAATTGCTTCGCATTTCAGACATTAAAGTGTTATTTGTTTCTATAGCGCTCCATTTAGCCCTCTGACAGAAAGTAAATACCTTATTGGAGCATTACTGAATCCTTAAATGTCTGGTGCAAATTATATCAGCTTGATAGAAGCGATGTACTAACGATTCTTTAATATCTCTATAATGCTCTTATGAAGTAACCAAGATGGTTTCACTTCAATAGTCATTCCGTAAAATTATTATACAATCTTTATGTTAGTCTTTATTTCTATATTGCTTGTATTAGTGAATATGGTGACGCCAAGCTAAAATCGGCCATTTTATAATTTATATTCAATTTAGCACCTGAACACATATATTTCTTATTGTTGACAATGTTTAAGGTTAGTATTAATTAATTAATTAATCTATTATTCTATTTATTTAATTAAAAATATGTGTTTGTTATAGCTATACTAATCTATTATTTTATATTTTCTTGAAGAAAGTTTTTTCTTATTAATGCTTCTTGTCTCATATGAGGCAATTCTAGATAAAATTGGTTCCAATTTAATGCATTGAACTGTATATCAGAGATTGGTGAAGCGGTTAGCGAGTAAGACAATTGGTTCAGAGGGACACGGGTTCAATTTCTGGTTCTAGCAACAAGTTTTTTTAATTTAATTTAATGTGAACTTCTTTAAGACTGTTATAATTAACTCCACAAAGGTACAATAGGAGTGAAAAAAGGTTGAATGAAAACGGCATCTATGGAGCAATATAGAAGCGAAATTGTTAGTTGGGCATCTTTGACAGATAAAGTTGCCCGGTGGTCGTGGCCGAGCAACTTAAAGTTGCTGACAAAAAGTTCCGCGAGCAACTTCAAGCAAATTAAAGATGCTGGCAACTTTGTTGCCTAGTGGGCGCTCTCCCATATAAGCCAATGTAATTGAATCGGGAGCAACAAAAAGTTGCTGGGGCGAGCAACTAAAAGTTGCCTAGTGGCGTCAGGCCTTATAGTTGAAGTCCTAATTATAGAAATAGTGTGAGCAATTTTGGCTGTAGGTATAGTTAAACTAACGCGTTTCATCGATTTGATCCATATTTTTAATCCAAGATTTTAACTCACCAACTTTAGCAAATTAACTGAGATTCTTCTACGAAACCGGAACCCTGCTTGAACTTCAGTTCACCGAAATCTTGATCAATTGGTTGAACTGTACATTCATTCAACTGTAGACTTTAGAGAATTTTCTCGCCTTTTCACTATCATCAAATTGTGGCTTGGATATTGGACATCGGTCAAGGTGGACAAGTTATTGGAGACGGTAGTGTGTACGTCACAAGCAGAGATGATTATTTTATATGGGGGTGGTATTTTTAGGCTTATTCTGCCACATCTGTTATTCAGGTAGGAGTCACAATTCTGTATGTGTCAAAATTTGGATTATAAAATTCTGTATTCCGAAATTCTGTTAATGATAAAAGAAAATTTTGTTGATAATGAAAAAATGAAAAAAATACGTTCTTTATCACAATAAAATTTATCAACTTTGACTCGCTCTACAAGTAACACCATTCATACAAATGAAAAAATTTTCTGGGATTAGCTACAAGAGTTCCAAACATTTGTAAATTCACTTCTGTACAACGAGTCACTGGCTGAAGGACATGGGCATGGATTCCCCAATCTATGCCATCCTAACAATTTTTTTTCAGGGAGCTTTTTTTGAGAAATTGAGATACCCTCCAAAAGCTATGAAAAGTATCCATTATCTTCGCTTTTGGCACTCAGAACAATACTGTTAAGCTAAGAGTACACGGCATGTTTAATGTCATATGCACATGTGACACTGATGTTATGTGGGTATCACAAACATGCCGATTACATGGTATTTGGCAATGAGGAAGCATATGTAGCATAAAAATGACATCACTATGATGCACATGCACATGTGGCATTTTACATGCCGTGTACTCGTAGCATTAGTCACTTCGATTCCTGCCGACTAATGCACATAATAATGGTTGAAAGCAATATAATTTAGCTAACCCTGGTTTTGGTCGATCTAACAAGCTACCAAATTTATCTAATTAATCAAATAGGTACTAAAAACATAAAAAAAACGAGCCAATTACAACATATTTCGAAAGTAGTTGATAGATCCATTAATTTCCAGCAAAACTTTAAAAAAATAAAGTAAAGTAGCTTGAAATCCAACGATTATAGTTGCTTTTTATTGGCAGCAATACAAGTACCAACCAAACGCTATACTCACTTTTATATAATTCCGGCACCACATAAGTTTAAACTTAACGAAACTTTATCTCAATTTTTATATCCACTTTTTACTGACTTATTTATCAACACCTTTACTGTGCTAGCTATAAGTTTTTCAATAAAACACGCCTTTTGTTGATTTACCCACAATTAGTTTACTAAAGGACCTGTTGTATAAATATTTAATCCGTGATGGTTCAGAAATTTTAACTCACCAAATTTGGTGAATTAACTGAGGTTCAACGATTGACGGTTCAGACATAAAATTGGTTATTTAAACATACTTAAACCTTGCACCATCGTTGAACCTCAATTATTCGTTCGAAATTAGTCAGTAAAAATTGCTGAACCATGGATCAAAATTTGAACCACGTTTGTACAACTGGAGCTAAGAAATATTTCTAGGGAGGGAAGAAGAGGGAAGAATTTTAGAAAACAGAATTTAAGATTTATAGAAGAATTCAGAATTTTGAAAATTGAATTTCGGCTCTTGCAGAATTTTAGAATACAGCAGTTCATGCAGAATTTTCTTATCCATATAAAGAATTTTGGTAACACGAAATTTTGAAATACAGAATTCCCAAACTACCTAAATTGCTTCGCATTTCAGACATTAAAGTGTCACATGTTTCTATAGCACTCTATTTGCCCCTCTGACATAAAGTAAATACCTTATTGGAGCATTACTAAAAGTGCCTCTATACTAGTTCACAAAGTATTAATACATGTCAATATAAAGTGGGTGGACTGCCAAATTTGTGTGCAGAAAATGATTTTCATATTTTGCTCCCACACTTGTATCCAAAAATATTAGTTTCACCATAACCTCAAACCCCCAAGTAGGATAGAAAGTGTGATGGTTTTAGAACTGTTCCTAAAGACGGTGTTCACATTGGACTGAAAAACTCGATTTTTTTTTGACGTTTCAGTATTTACATCTTCCTTTACTGAAGAAGTGGGAGCGAGATGTGAATACTGAAACGTTAAAAAAAAAATCCAGTTTTTCAATCGAATGTGAACACTGTCAAATATTTTCATGTATTAACATATTTCAAATCGTGTCGGGTGCGCTGTCAAGTTGTGTGTGACGAAATTTCATATTTTGCTTCCACACTATTTTACATGATTTTCTTCACACTTTTTTGACATGTGTTAATACTCAATGGGATAGTGTGGAATAGCTATAAGTATTAAAATATTTTCTGGTGCAAATTATATCAGCTTGATAGAAACCGGTGCCATATGTCCAACATTGCAACTACAACCCAATCAACAATGAGTAGAGTTTTTCTTGCTGGGCAGATCATCATGTCGTTTCATTTCTTTCTCACACTTCTGTCTTTTGCAACAATATTCAACTTAAATCATAGAAACAACGATCACGTTAGGTATGGTAAACAACTTTTGCAATAATATTTGTTGTATTCCAGATACAACAAAATCGGAAAAAACTCACATGCACGTGAAATCTCCAATCTCATGGCCAAGTATTGAATAGCTTTCAGGCCGTGTTCAAAAGTTGTTTTTCTTCGACATGTTGTCTACAAAACATAGATTTTTACACCTACATTGGATTTTTTCTCGACATGATCATACTAGTCAGAGCATGGCTTATGTCCAGTGGAGCCAGCATATAACAGATTTGATAACATCGGCATGTCCAATACAAAAAATACGATTGATTTCATAACAGAGGAAATTCATAACAGAATAGAAGATTTCGTTGAATTGGGGAACAACTTTAAAAGTCTGGGAACACTTTTCACTAGTATTAAATTGTAATAGATTACATTAATATTTAATAAATATATTTCTCTCTTTCCAACTTCTTAAAATAGGGAGTTTACAAAAAAAAAATATTGGAATGTTGTTGTTTCCCTTTCAACGATCTTTTAATTTAGTACAATTTTGTTTAGTACTTCATTCATAAAAAATCAAAAACCGACGGTCGGTCTACGTCTAGCAATCGCTAATCGTCCGAAAACTACACCGGAAATTTGTGTGCCATTATTTTCCCGTGTTTTGTGATACAAATATTTATTTATTATATTCTCATTCAATTAATATTGTTAAAATTCTCAACTACATTCTTTTTATTGAACCAGAAAAAAAATTGAAACCCCAATAAAATCAATTTGTTGGCAACCTACTTTGAATGTGTTTGGTATTGAAGTTGGTGAAATAAACGCAGTCGCAGAAGTAGAAAAGACTATCTCACAAAGAAAAGAACAACTATTCTAATCGAACAGAGACAGATAAAGTTGCGATTTTTTTCAGATAGACAAATCTGACAAAAAAATTTCCCTTTCAGAACGAATTGATAATCGCGTAGTTTTCTTCGTGTTTTCGTCAAGTAAAGTACTCTTGGGATCGAAAGTCGAATCGGGACGGTCTGATACGGGCTTAATAGAAGTGAAAAATCTATATATATATAATATAAAAAAAACACCACAAAGATCAATTAGATACTTTCGGGCTCCACACTTTTCCGGAAAGAACAATCGTCGTCCGCTGGAAAAGTGTGCAAAACACTGATCTGAAACTGAAACAATTATGGATACGTTAATTCCAATTGTGAATAAGCTGCAGGATGCATTCACCCAACTGGGTGTGCATATGCAGTTGGATTTGCCTCAGATTGCTGTGGTGGGCGGACAATCGGCTGGAAAGTCTTCTGTGCTGGAGAATTTCGTTGGGAAGTAAGTGAAATGCATAATAGTAATATAGTTTTATTGGGAAAAACTTAAACTAATCGAATATTCGATATTGTGTTGGGTGTGAAAGACTAATTTTGCTGGTCAATCAATGAACATTTTAACAGAATTTTCTCAAAAGAAAAATCAATGCCCTACACACATAAAAAAGAGTATACATACAGGATAATGGGTGTGCATGTGTAGGTGCAAGTGTCAGAGATACAGAGAACGTCTCTCTCTGTCTCTGACAAAGTGATAATCGATTTGTAGAAGAAACATTTTTTTTGTTAAAAAGTGTCAAAATAAGCTAAATTGCAACGAGTGCGAAAGAGAAGAAAATAGGGACTTTCTCGGAAATAACAGTTTGAGTCATGCTCTTGGACTTTTTGGCAGTGTTCTAAAGTAGGGTTTTTGAGGGAAATGTTTTTTTTTCTATGAAAACATCCAATAAAGTGTCCCGATAAAAATGTACTAAGTATTTTTTTGTTGGGGGTGTTTTAGGTCAAAGGGCATTGGGATTTTTAGGAGTAATTTGTGTTACGTATAAACTATTTTTTGGCATATATTTTAAACAAAAAGTCACCTCACATTGCCCAGCTATTTAATGAAAAACTTAAACTTATTTGTTTTCAGATATAGCTAGGTATTTTTAATATTCTAGACTTAAGAAGTAGGTATTAAAGGGGGTTAATTTAAGCATTAATTAGTTATGCATTTTGAAAGATCATACCTACACTCATCTATGTCCGATGAATAAAATCTTATATAAAAGATCCCAAATCTTGACCTAAAGACTTGAATGACCTTTAAATTCAACAAAATGCTCTATGAAAAACTTTAACTTAGGAAATAGGTACAAACATAAGTATATAATGTACGGTTGTATAAAATACATATATTTGAAAAATTCTTATAAGCTGTATTTTTTAAAGAAGTTTGAGTATGTAATTGTTTTTGGAGTTTATATATTTTTAAAGCACATTAACAAACATCCAAACGTCTTTAAGCACAATCGAGACATTTAGGTCAGCCTAGCATAAAATAACAACAACAATAATTTTAGGGTGACTTTGAGTCTAATGTGTACATATGTACATACAGTACTTACCTACCTACAAACTAATGTAGAAATGGGTTTTGGTTTTTTCATAAATGTATTCTTCGTATATCCAATTTATGTACCTACCTACCTCATATACGAACTTAATTTCAATTAATTGTTTCTTTAAAAAAAAAAAATAGGTAGGCAGGTAGTAATTGTTCGATAACCTCTTCTAGGCATTTGCTTGTCCGAAAAGAATACATAAATGTAGATGATATGAAAGTAGGTAGGCACCTACAACCGAATGAATACAAAATAATCATATGATTTTGTTGAAGAGTACCTATTAAAAGAAGGGAAACTGATATAACTAGGTTAATCATAATTAAAGTTCGTCCGTTTAGGTACACGAAGCAAACTGAATTTAAATAATCTAAGTTAAAACTAAAAACTCTATCCCCAAAACTATTTATTGAGTCATAAGATAAGGTCAATAATACAAGTTACAAGAATTATCATAAAAACGTATACCTATAATGTAAACATCATGGCAACGAGTTCAGGTTGGCATCTCAAGGTCGACATATTCAAAGGTTGCACAATTTTCAAACAAACGACCTCAAGCACACTTCGAATTTTACCCTTAAACAAAAAGTTCACACAGAAACC
This sequence comes from Dasysyrphus albostriatus, assembly GCA_946251815.1. Taxonomy (NCBI): domain Eukaryota; kingdom Metazoa; phylum Arthropoda; class Insecta; order Diptera; family Syrphidae; genus Dasysyrphus; species Dasysyrphus albostriatus. Next base: position 64,613,163 of record OX276336.1, on the reverse strand, counting down.
AAGGCCATTGATTATAAAAATTATTCCTTGACTAGGTGTGATGAAAAAGATTCTTGAACAAAATCTTATTGATTTGAAAAACCCCAATCGTTCGTATACTTTAATGAAGCTTTTTACGATGTGAAAGGTATAAGAAAAAGCAAAACAGAAAATTAGAAGTGGAGCCATTAAATGGAATTCATTTAATAGTTCAAATAATCTCAACTCCCAGGTTAGTACGACAGTAGTCTCATTAATTAAATGCCTGAAAATAAGTGTCGCAGTAAGGGTGAATCGCATTTTGGAGTTGAGGTCACTGGATCTTTAATTGAATTAAGTGAAAAGTTTATGCGTTTTTCGAACAAAATAATGCAAAATTTCTAACAAACAATATTTGTTAGAAATTCTGCATCCCAATGTCCATGTATTATTTTTTGAAACTAAATTATACTAAAAACTATATAGTTTTTAAAAAAAACTTTTCCATTTAAAATACTAAACATCAAATTTACTTTCAGTTATTATTCCTTGGAACTATAATTATAACTCAAGTTATTCGCTTCTAACTAGAACCATAATTAGATCCAGCTCACTTTTTTCATTTGCTGCAATACCTTAGCATGGTTAACATTGGATAGGTTAGGTACTAGTGTAAAGGCCGGTAGCAAATTTTGTGGTTGACCTCCTAACCAAGATATGAGTGTAAGGGCGCATGCGTCTTGATATCAAGTAGCAAAGTCTGATAGGGTTTTTTCAAAGTCCATGTTGAGGCGTTGCAAATAGGGGTTTTGCAATTTTTGTTTCAATTCATTTATTAAAAATAAGAAATGACTGTCATTTTTTCGAAGTCCACAGACATTTTAACGATGCCAAAAGGTTGGAAGGATTTCAACCTATAAATATGATGCTCATCTATGAAAACCTTTTTTAGAAAGTGTACTGTTCATGCAATTGAAAAGTTACCTCAGTTGGGTAATGTAATTTGTTATTGAAAAATTTCAATTACTGATTACATGTAATTGTAATTAAAAATTTCAATTACAAATTACATGTTATTGAAAAGAAAAACAATTGCTTAATTTAATTATAATAAAAAAGACTGTAATGATTACTTCTTTTGTAATCATTACACACATATATAATTGATTACACAAATATCAATCACATTTAACAAGATTTGAAAGATGTAGTTTGTTCACATCTGGGTGGTTAGGACTTTTCGAAATTCTAACAATCTATAATGTATGCCCATCCGCCTTACATGATATTAAAAAATAGAGATTACAGTTAAATGTACGATTACATGTAATTGTAATTGAAAAAAGTGAATAACTTTATTACATTTTACATGTAATTGTAATCAATTGAAAAATGTAATAATTACTACCCAACTCTGACTCTGAGATAGTCAAACAGCTAGCAACGTATCCTAATTTCACCTAAGAACAAAAATATTTATTTTTTCGTCCAATAAGAACCCAGAAAAAAAGCATGTACGTTTTTCAAAGCCTACCAGCCAGACTGCCCTCACGCGAATCTAGGCATTTAGAGAGAACATATACATACATACATATATACATATGTATGTATAAATAAAAAAAAAACAACAACGTTCTACGAGGAAGAATTGGGATTTCATATGGGTCACTCGATCGAAATAACCTTATCTTGGGGTCTAAAAGAGTGGAAAAGAGATCTGTGTCTACGTTCTATAGGTAATTCTTACATTGATTAAATAGGTAGAGAAAAGTTGAAAAATGGAACAAAACTCAAAAATAAAGTTGCAAAAATCCAAATTGTATCAAACCTTATGATGGAACTTTGATTTCCGAAACTCGTCGAAAATCATAAAAATAAAATAAGTTGTGATATTAAGCTAAATATAAATTAATATAAACGTTTTGTATCTTTTATTTCATAATCACCAAACGCAACTTGCAGCAAGGTGAATCAATCAAAAATTCCAATTTCTGATCGAAATCTATATTTTACAAAAGAAAACTCCATAAATGGTCGTGTCGGATAGCCATCTTCTCATAACCAAAGTCCGAATTATGTCGTTTTCGATAGGATTTTGGAACTGTTCAATTCCTATAAAATATGGAAAACCTTCCACTCCAAATATTCCATTTGGAACAATTCCAAAATTCAATCGAAAACGAAATTAGATTATAGATCCGAAATCTAATCAAAATGAAAACGAAAATTGTTGTATGGCGGCCTCTCATTTTTGATGAGCTGGAATCAAAATTCAAATTTCTTTCCTAGGAAAACGCATAAAAATGCTCTGTAACAAATTTGAAGCAAATCGGTTGACCCGTTGAAGGTGGAGTTTGATATACAGTGGACATAATAGACACACACAGATAATAGACGCTCAGACCAGAGGACAGTATCATAAAAACCACTTCGTTATTCGGTAAATTTGATTAAAACATCTATTTTTTTTGTTGACATGGAGCCAATACTTGTCACATGAACAAAAAAAAAATAAACGTTGCCACTAGTCCACACAAAACTTATGTGACAATCTGTCTAAGCATTATAACATGTGATAAATCACAAAAGTTCGCTTTGCATTGAAAATTATACCTTCGTTCACTAACATTTTTGTGTCATTTGGATATTATACCCGTCTTGTTTAAGCTCAATGGTCAAAAGCTTGCGTAAAGATTTGAGATAAATGACTAATATTGTTGTACTAAGGGCCCTTATATGTTTTCAATGTTTCGCAGTATAATAATTATACATATTCAGGAACTCGACACGAACTACAAGCTGCAGGACCAGACCTTTAATATAATATGTTTTTTTTTTTTACATATTTACATATATAAATATATAGGCTTAAGTTTCGAACAATTCGTAATAGTCCATATAAAGTATTCAATAAGTTGTTCACCTCGACTAGAAAAGTATAGACGTCACCATTCTATGCTCACAATTCCTTGACAACTCCCTGGATGCCAGGGGAAGTGCCATACTCCTCCTCCTCCTCTCTCTCGTTTGCTGTCCAGTCTACAGCAACCTTCCAAACTAATTGAAACCCAATATCAAAAGGTATTAGGCACCCGATGTTCTGCGTGGGCAGGTGAGACGAGGATTTGATAAACAGAGTGCCAGAGGTGCGTTAAAAAAACCTGTGTGTGCCGATATTTTTAAATCCATGTGTCTATCCTCTGAAAATTTTTTTACTTTAACAGGTACAAAAAATCTGATTTTTCTTCTAGTGCAACTCATTCATAAAAAGACAAACAATTTTTATGTAGAAACAGCATTAACTGGAAATTTGAAAGTATCTTTTATAATCTCAAATATTATAGTATATACGTATAAGTAAATGAGTAGAGTCAGCAACAAAATAATTTTTGAATTGAAAACTATCGACTACAAATTATTCTTTCATTAGTCTATACTGAATACAGTAAATTTCAAAAATTAAAAAGATACCGACTCTTTCGATTTTCACTTCTTCTTTAAAATATTCTTTTCAGTGTTTCCGCATATACATGTTTTTAAATAATATGTATACCCGTGCAGAGAAATTGACAGGTTTAAAAAACATTAATTCTTGCAAAATTATTTTGTGAACCAACTATTTCGTACGAATTAGTTCGACGTCCCATAAATAGGCTGTCAAATCCATAGGAGTTTTTGACAATTTGTGAACTTTTTTTTAGTACTAAACTATTCAAATTACACAAATTAAATAAATGTCTCAATGACAACACGGTGTTCTCATTGGCAAAGACCCAACTATAATAGGCATAGCTTATACGCTCATAAAAAAACGAGCGAATGTATGCAATCAATATTATAGTAACAATAATGGAGTCTACCTTCGGTTCTCTAAGTTTTAACCACTTCAGCAAATATAAGCAAGAGCGATCTCAGTCGCTCAACGCATAAGTAAATTGACTAATTTGAATAAATTCGACAGTCAATTATCAAATTTATAGTTGATTAAGGAATTTGGAATCTTGAAATTAATTTATCAAAAAAACTAATCAACTATTCTTTTATAATTTTTAATTTTCTTGTGATTCGCAACGGTCTGCATGATTTTCAATTATAAAAACTTTTATCAGTAGGGGTTTTAAAGATTGAATTTAAAATTTATCAATTATGAATTTGAAAAGTAGTGCGTATCTAATCTAATAGCGTCTTTCGTTAGCTAAACTTCACCACATGCCAAACGATTTCCTTCAGGCAACAAAACAATGTAGAAATGTATTACGGTCGTCCCCAAGATTCCGGTCGACCCTTTAAATTCGTCGCTCCATACAACATTTCTACAGACTTTTTGGAAATAAATAAAATTGCGGAGCTTATAATAATTTATTTGGTTTTGGTATACCTACATATATATATTTAAATTACCTCTGTTCGTTTACTCCCAAAACTGCCCGTTTTAGTCTAATGTCCTGTAATTTTTTTATATGAACTTTTACAAAACTTGGAACTAAAATTGATAGAAATTTTGTAATAACTTAAAACTTGCTGAGGTTATGGTTTCGATACAAGGGAATCTAACCAGCAAACGCTCCATTTTAATAACTTTACACTATGCGCAAAAAGTGGATCCATGTGGTAACACTGTCTGTGTATCTTTTGAATGAAGTATAAACACAAACAAAAAAAATCAATGAAAGCCGTCAGTAATGTTTCCTTTAGTATAACATTTTTATCTCTTCCTATTCTTTGCTTCTTTTGTTTGTTTGTTTAAATGATTGTTTTTTTTTTTAATATTTGTTGTGTTTTTATTTTCTTTACGAATTCTTTTTATAGAAATCATTTAATAAACTTGTATAGTTTCTCTGGTGAATTTTGACCTTTCTGTTGATTTTGGACTTTTCTCTGAAAAAAAAAAAAAACACTTAAAAACAACTCTCTTACAATGAGAGCAAGTTCTTTGTATAACAAACTTTGTTTTGTAAACATTAAAAATGTTGTCTGCTTAAAAAAAAAATACACTGAGATGATTAATAGGCCACTCTTCATCCTCTTTTTTCTTAAAATGCATGCTTGAGAGGAAAAATCAATTTTCTTCTGTCTACATGAAAAATTGTGTAACACCCATCCCATACATAATATCTACTGGGCTTTTATTTTTTCTTGTGTGTTTCTTGGTAAAATATATTGTTTTCTTTTAATTGAAGTTTAAGTGTTGATTTGAATCGAATCATTTATCATTTAAAAGGTTTAAACAAAAAATAATGTGTCCAAAAATGCTTTCCCTCGATATGAATACTTCATAGTGTTTCTAAACACGATTACCATTGGTATGAATCCTGGTGGTTTTTTTATATCAATATTTTTCAAAGATATATTTTCTGCTTGTTTGGCAACTTTTACTTTTAGCTTGTTTTATATTTAACTGTATATTATCAAATCTCAATTAGAACAACTTTCGAAGTTCTTATCACATTAAAAAAAACTTTTTTTAAGGGATTAATTACATATTTATAAGGATGAATTCTTTTGTGTTTTATACGTACAAATCAAAGCTTTTTGTCTGTTGGTTTTTGTTTTTTTTTTTTTGTTCTGAAAGCGCTAACTTAATCCAAACTGCAAGATTTTTTGGGATTTTATGGGTTGGATATTTGGAAACACGTAAATTTGATTGAGGTTTTTTAATTTTTTGTTTAAGAATAAGAAACAAAACTTTCAAAATTATAAGACTCTTGGAAACTGAACTGTAGAGTAGATTCCACAGACTATTATAACTAAGGGCCAATTTTTCAGTGCGAGATCAACCTAGTCTCGGTTTTAACTGAGTTAACTCCAGAAAAGTGTTTTTTGGTCAGTTGAAATCCTAAACTCACCTACTTTCGTGAGTTAACTCCGGGGCCAAATTGAGTGCCTTTCCAGCTGTGGTTGCCATCTAGATTTCGATAGTGAAAGTTATTGTCAGTGCAATTCCATTGTGGCACCATCTCTATTCCATAGTGTTGCACATGGATGGCTTTAAAAGTTAATCCTCAACTGAAAAACCGTTTCTCTAGATGAAATAACTCTGATCTAACTCTGAGCTAACCCTGAACTGAAAAACTGGCTCTAAATGGTTAATTTCATGGCAGAGTTTACATGAAGATACCAAATTGAGAAATAGAAATTAACTTAGTTCCGACTTTTTATTTTATTAAATTTGTGTAAATTATTTTCAGTAATTTAAAGTTTTTATATAGTATAGCCGTAAACAGGCTGATATACTCTTGTATCTAATTCAAAAACCCAGTTAAGCTTTATTGGTTTTTTTTTAATTTTTAGAAAATGTGCAAAGTTCTGCCACAAAACCCGTGTCCGAAAATGGTAACATGAGCTACTAACATTTTGTAGTATCTGTCACTATGAAAATTTTTTATTTTTCCAACTATAGCAGTCAAAATCATTAGCACGTATGGATTTTATATTTTGTTTCATTTATTTATGAGTATAAACATTCTTATGAGAAAAGCTCGTAAAACTCGCCCAAATCTAACTTGAGTTACCATGGAATTGCACAAATATAAACACAAGGATTGAAAAAAAGAGGATACGATAATTCAGTCGACAAAGTTTAATGATGGATTAATATTGCACAGTTGATAACAAACATTTCTTACCGTGGCAGGGGGTCAATCTTTTTTCATTCGGACGCGAGGGGCATTTTTTAAAAATGGAAAAAAATATTTAAAAATAACTATAATACTTACAATGAAGTATTGCACATTTTTAAAAGCTTAAAACAGTGTTGCCTATCATAGAACTAAAATAAGAAATCTGTCAACATACAGGAATTGTTGGTGTAATTCTTTACAAAATTTCGAACGTTCCAACATGACCATTCTATTTCAATGCAAACAAAAGAATTCTGATAATACTCCCTTTGGCTTCTACCTTTGATGTGTGAAATGAAAAGAAAAAAATCACATGTCAATAGAGTTGTCTTTGCCAATAGCAAACATTAATTTTAAATTCAGTGGTTTACATGAAAGATCTTTCGGTTTTGAAGCTTTTGAGAACAAAATTTATAAAGACGAGAGCAAAAAGTAAAGTCGTTTATAAGTACTATAGCTACTATAGGACAAGTTTTTGATTCGTGGATTTTTTTTGAGATAACAATCATGACATTACGATGAAAGAGAACACGAAAAAAGTGGTTGGCACAATTCTGTCTGTCTGTATCTCGAATTGAAGCGATTTTTTTTCAAATTTTTAGCTTAATATTATTTTTTAATTCCCTAGAGGAGAGATTGAAACTTTTTTAGCTTCAGAAATAACGGTACTTGTCAAATAACAGCTGAGGAAAAGTTTATTCATCTCAAAAAACGGCTCCAACGATCTTTATACAAAAAATCCGTGTTTGACTTTGGGTATGGTGTACTTTTTCGGTAAATTTTATTTTCGATTTTCTCAATAACGACTCAACCGATTTTAATCAAAATGCAAGAGTTCCCTTAAAGTGTCAATAATATTGCATATCAAAGTGTTGAGTTTTTTAAAAAAATATCTTTTTTTTCTTGAAAATTCAATATTTCAAAAGCAGGCCAGTGAATTTTTTTGAAACTGTATTGATGTTACATATTTGTTAGGAAGATGTTTGCATAAGTAGGTACCATTTAAAATATGTATACTGCCTTTACATTTTTATTTAGATGCTATCAAAAATCCGATTGATTTCCTTAACGCCTCAGAGCTAGACTATCGCTTAGGAAATAGAGTCTTTAAATTTTTCGTTTAAGTAGTAACTACTGAAATTTGTCAAAAATAAAAAGCAATATTTTTAACAAAAATGCCCCCAAAAGTGGATGTTTTTAAAAATCAAATTATCTACAACTTTTTTCAAAGGTCACACTTTGGACGATTAGGACCTATTTTAAAAAGTCGGCGGGATTTTTTTTTGTCCAATGAAATATGATACTTTTTTTAATAAAATATGATATCCTTTATAATATGTCTAATGACGAACTTCCCAAAACTACGAGTTTCTACTAAGCCAAAAGTTAAAGCTCATAGGAAAAAAATAAAATTGGAAGAAACTCGTAGTTTTAGTTACACGAACAGATTATGTCTGAAAATTTCACTTCCACTCTGAAAAATTCTGGATTTTGATAGAGATTTGAGATTTTTGAGTATATATGTATTTTGACGTCTTAACCCGCCTGGAAAAATGACAATTTTTTTCAATCTAACTCAAAGCCCTGAAAAGGCTTTGACAGGGGGGAAATCTAGACAGTGAAAACTTGTCAAAATACTAGTGAGGCCCTCACCAAAAAAAACTTGTTGGATAAGTCTTTTTATCCCGCCACAATATACCCCATATTTATTAAAAAAAAACAATTATTTTATACCTATCATATAATAGTACAAAAAATTAAAGTACCAGTTCAATACGCTTATTAGTTAGCGTTTTGGACTGGTAATCAGAAAATCTTGAGATCGAATCCCGGTTAAGCCAATTTTTTTTTGTCTCTCGAGGAAAAAGGCTTTTTAACTTGTAAGGCCCTCTAGAGAAAATCGTTACCCTTGCTAGACCCAAGTTAGAGTCAATGTAAAACTTTCTAGTGCCCCTTAAAAGCTAAATTGTTTTCCCAGGTAGGAAATATTTCCAAAAAAGGACACTAAATTTATAGAGGGGTTAATACTTTTTTGAGCTTTTGTCGTTCCCTTCTAAATTTTTTTAAGAATTGCTTGACACTTATTTCAGCTTTCTGGATTATTGCAGCAAATAGTTGGATGCAAACACCTGCTTCCCTTGCAGAGGCTAAAATTAACGGTAACAAGCTCAAAAAGAGCTTAATACGTTTTTGAATTATTTTATTTTTATGACATTACAATATTGGTTGCTCTGAAAAATAAGGAGGATAATGGAAAAATAGTTATTTTACGAGTGCCAACTCGATCACCTTTTTTGGTGATGCTTATTCTTATATGCTCGTTTTAAATGAAAAAACTTGTTTAAAAAGATTTCGGTTTCAACCTTTAACGTTTTTCGAAAAAAAATAAATCAAAAACGGTTTTTATTATATTGCACTAAATAACTCAAAATCCATAAGTAGGTATTCACCGATGGCTAAAACTCAATATAAACTGTATTTCTTAATGCAGGGCCTACAAAATATAAACATTCATACTAACCAGGCTTGTAAACTTTCAAGTACAAGAACCAGTCGAGTACCCAGCACCTTGTACTGAAGTCGCGCCATGGTCGTCCAAACGTGATTTTCATTGTAGTGTTCATTGTGTTCGTCTCGCCGTGCCCGTTTACACGAGAATCTGTGTAGTGGTTTTTTCGCTATGTTCTTGCCTTGGTGTCGCCGTGACATTTACACATGGTTTTTGTCATTCATTTTTTTTAACGTCATCTCGCTTTGGTCTCGTGCGGTGCATTGCCGTGTGAACCAGGCCCAATGCTATCCAGCTGATCCTGCTGTTATTTGAAAAGAAGCCTTTTGGTTATTCGAAGAATGTTATTTTGAAAAAAAAAAAAATTCTTAATGCCAAAAACAACGTATAAATGTCACGGCGGCACCCAAGCAAGACTATAGCGGGAAAACCACGACATAGAACCCCGTGTAAACGGGCTTGGCGAGTTCACAGCAAGACAAACACAATGACCAACACACTGACAACTACTTTTGGATTTTCAATCAGGTTTTTAGCTTATTTTGACCTTTGGAAAAATGCTATTTTGAGAAAACTTTAGAGAGACCAAAGCGAGATGATGAAAAAATATTCTTAATGCCAAAAACCAAGTGTAAATGTCAAGGCGAAACCAAACCGCGAATATAGCGATAAAACCCATACGTGAAAGGGGCTGGGTAAGTTCACAGCAAGACGAACACAATGACCAACAAACTGAAAACAACGTTTGGACTTTCAACCACGTCTTTAGATTATTTTGACCTTTTTGAAAAATATTATTAAAAAAAAAAAACTTAAGCGAGACTAGCGAGACCAAAGCGAAATGATGGAAAAACATTCTAAGTGCCAAAAACCACGGCGAGACTATAGCGAGAAAACCACGACACAAATCCCCTTGTAAACTTACTTACTTCACTTAAGATGGCGCTCACAGTCCAGGATGGACTACGGCCTCAACCAACAAGCCTCTCCAGCCAGCTCGGTCCCTAGCTAACTGCCTCCAGTTACGCACTCCAAGTTGGTTCAGGTCGCTCTCCACTTGTGTGCGCCACCCTAGGTTGGGTCTTCCTCTGCTGTGCAGACCATCAGGGGTAGATTCGAAGACTCATCGGGCTGGTGCGTAGGTGTCCATTCGCTCCACGTGCCCCAGCCATCTCAGCCGCTGTATTTTCAGCTTTTTAACCAGGTCGACGTCGCTGTATAGCCCGTAAACGGACTTAGCTTTTATTTTACATAAGTACAAAAATGTAGTACTTTACAACTCTGATACTTACGAATATTCCGATTGATGCAGATGGGATTGTTTTTCTCTAATTTTTTTGACCGAAATATAAAACAAAAATCAAAACAAAGGTCTCTCTCAGACCTTGACCGAAAAAATATTTTTTCTTAGAATGAAGGTTATTGAGTGACCTCTATTGAATATGGCAACAAATAAGAGAGTTATTGAAGAATCTTTAAAAAGTTTGAGTTTTATTTCTGATCTCTGTTAAGCCTTGTTAGACCCTTATTACGATCAATGGAAAACAATCGGGAATGATCGCGAGTTGCCCGTCACAAGGCCCTTGTTCTCCACGAGCAGTCGCGCAACAAAATGTATTTATATTTTTCAGATCCACACAAAAAGAATGAGATTGAATTCTTTTATCCTCCAAATAAGTCTTCTTTTCCAAGATTTTCAAGTTCTTGCATATTGTTCATTATTTCTTTTTTTTACATATGTATGTATACGTATGCATTTCCGTCAACGACAACAAATCTGATTCATTACATGCGACAGTCATTTTGATGATTCTGTAACTTTCAATAATTATAATACAATTAATTAAGTGTGCACAGCATCAAACAATAAGACAAAGCTTTCAAGTTGTTCATGAATAATATATTACGGTAATTACGATCATTAGGGTGATTCGATGATTTGTTTTTTAATCTTTTCTTCTCTCTCTTTTCTTATTGTTTTTGTTGAAAAACAGAATTCCTCCCTTTAATTAAAATAATAAATTTTAGTTCGACCGCCTGATTGCTCTTTTATCATCACTCGTTCAAACATATCTGTGTTTCTTTTTTTTGTTAACGACTAAAAGCAATATCATTTCCAACATAGTATTTGATAAGATATTAAAAAAGAAATATATTATGAAACGAAGGCCAATGATAACAGCTTTTTCCAAGCAATCCATGGTGGGTTTGTAGTGTTTTTTTGTATTTGTTAAAAATAGTTATATCGTTGAAAGTTTAAAACACTTAATTTAGTTGGATTCATTAATAAAGTCAAACTCAACATTTGTATGAAACCTGACATATCGGAATCTGTCTAGAGAAAGCCAATAACGGACGATGATGAAATGACATGACATGAAAGAAGTGGGTGCCGCCATTCCATTTCTGTGCATTTATTTGCAACTTGGCCTACAGTCTAAACCTCTTAAACGTTCTCTTCGAACTTTTGACTTATTTTCAGTTTTTATGTGACTTATGGCCGATTTCATAAACGATTTTTTGTATAGCTTTTTTTCTAAGCTTTTAAATATCCTTTAAAATTAAGAGCTGAAAAAAGTTGGCTGGCTGGGAACTATTTTCAACAAAGCTGTCCAACTATCAGTGTATGTGAAGGTGGCCAGTAGTATCATCACTGATCTAGAAGTTCTGATCCAGATGCCCCATTTCCTGTAGAATTCAAAGAGTCTGTTGATGTGAGCCTCGTGTAGGTGAGCAAGTCGCCAGCTTACAGCAGCGGGTGCAGTGTCGAGTGTTTTTCTCGGAAGCCGAACTGCAATTTTAGGGATGATCGCGTTTTCTCTGAGCCTCCGGAGGATCATTTTCTCCAGTATTTTGCTGATGTTGTTGAGAAGCGATATTGGCCTGTAGTTGGACCTTTCTTGGGAATCGCCAATATCTTCGCTGTTTTTCACATCTTAGGGAAGTTATTAATGCAGTTATTAGGATGATTGTGAGGACCACTTTAACACCACTTTAATGTGGCAACCTTTTAAGGCGTAGTTGAAAACTTCATCCGGCTGACTTTTTTGACCTCGAATTGCCATAAAACTCTGCTACCTTCTCCGTAGATTGCATAGATGTGGGTTGTCGATTGGGTCACTTGCTGGATTGGTGTCATCGAATATGACTTCTTCCGAAATTAACTGCCTGAACAAAATACAAGGCAAAGTTGGGATAGATGTCAAAAATGCTGCAGTCGGAGCTGCAAGAATTGAACAATTTTTAGCTTTTACTACAGCATTTTTGACATCCATCCAAGCTCCGTCGCCCTGCTGAATGGATGCCTTAACTTCGTCTAAAAATGTCGAATCAGCAGCACCAAGTGATAGGTGCTGGAACCTATCACTTGGCTTTGTAGGCTGTTTTTGGTTGTTCAGTGCATTACTGATGGCCTGTTCCAAACCATCTAAAACTGCGTCGAATTCGTTCTTGATAGAAGGTGGAAGCGTTATGTTATTTTCGATGTACCTATGAAGTCTTTCCACATCCAACCGTCTGAAGTTGATAAAGTTAACGTTGATCTGTAGTTGAAATCCTTCATGGTCGTAATCGCTTTAAACTATTTTACCGAACCTCAGGTTTAAAGAACAAGCCATAATCGTGGGTGCTGAATAACTTGGTTTGAACAACTAGAAATAGTATGACCAGGGGAGAGAAAGCCGTTTTTATCAGTGACTCTTCCTGTATCAAGAGCTCGTTTCGTGTCCATTTATTCTATTCCCTAAGCTTTGGTGACTAAGTTACCTTCAGTGCTTCAAAGAGCCTGCGTTCCAGTATCAAACCAGCCAGTCAGTTGCTTGTCTTTTAAATTAATCGTATCCGGATGTGATTTCAAACTCCTCTATGCAGAAGGGGATATGGCGAGTTCTCCTGGTCAATCGACGCACGGCCCAGTACCGGGAATGTCCGAACGTTCCGTGGAGCCAACGTCGACTCGAACCACTACCTCGTTGTAGCCAAGGTAATGCTACTGATATTCAGACTAAACCCAAAACAGGGGACTGTGAAGAAGTTCGACGTGGCTACAGTCGTAAGAAACTGCCAGGTCCTTTTCCGATCGAGTCTCTCGCGCCCTCTTAAATAGTCCTATACCGCCAAATTCAAGCATCTAGAACTATTGGAAGAATTGCCAGGAAGACCCAGAGATACCGCCTCCGACGTGCTGGACCTCGCACGATTCCCGCAGCGAAACCTCTGGTTCGGCGAAGAAAGTCGGCAAGGACATGCAGTCAAACAACAGGCATACATAGGGGCGCTGCATAGAAGGACCAGAGCTGCTCGCGAACTCTACGAGCAGAAGATGAGAGGAACACCGGCTTCTTAGAAGAAAAAACATGAAAAGCGCGCGATCGAGGAGTTAAAGAGATGCCATTGCAGGAATGAAATTCGGAAGAGTAACCAAAAGGTAAAAAGGACCTCCCAGGGTTACAACGGCCGAACTTAAGCCTGCAAGGACGATCAGGGGAACGTCGTGGTAGAATCGCAGTCGGTGCTGATGATGTGAAAAATTCATTCCTGCAAATTGAATAACGGCGTAGACGAACCGAATTCTGCTGCTATGTAGATTGCCCATTTAACCTGTACGACGTAGGCCATCAATTCCGCCTACCCGATTTCGGCAAAGTGAAGATATCTATTCCTAAACTTAAGTGCACTTAAGCTGCTGGAGCTGATGGCTTTGCGGCCGAGCTGTTCAAAGCGGGCTGGCGATGAATCGGTTAGGAGTATGCACCAGCTCATCTGCAAAATATGGTCGTAGGAAAGCAGCATTGTTTGCCCGATCCCCAAGAAAGGTGATCCTCTGGATTGCACCAGCTACAGAGGAATCAGTATTTTTAACATCGCGTACAAGATCTTCTCTGTCGTACTTTGTGAATGTCTGAAGCCATTCGTCAAGAACCTGATAGGTTCATATGAGTGTGGTCTTATGCCAGGGAAGTCCACCATCGACCAAATATTCGCACTACGGCAGATCTTGGAAAAAACCCAGGAGTTTCAAATCGATATCCACCACCTTTTTATCGATTTCAAGGCCGCATATGACAGCATCTATAGAGATGAGCTATATAGAGCTCTAGTTTTGGCATCCCTCCCAAACTCGTCCGTTTGTGCAGGATGACGAAGGAGAATGCACGCTGCTCCATCAACGTCCGCAAAGACTACATCGATTACTTCAATGTCAAAAAAGTTTTAGATAAGGCGATGCGCTGTCATATGACTTCTTCAACATCGTTCTTGAAAGAATTGTGCAAAACTCTCACGTCAATACTAGAGGCACAATTTTTCAAAAGTCCATCCAACTTCTCGTTTGCGCCCACGATATTGACATAATCGGACGAACAAAGTGTGAAATCAGTGGTGCTTTCGTGACTATTGAGGAGGAAGCCAAGAAGATGGGATGGAATGAAGGCAAGTTCAAATATATGCTGTCAAGAAGAACAAACACCCAACACCGACGTCTTAGTCAGAACGTCACTATAGACAGCTTTAATTTCGCTATAAACTCCGCTATAAACTCAGGGAACGATACCAGAGCTGAGATCAAACAAAGAATTACTCTTGTCAATAGCTGTTTCTTTGGGCTAAGAAGGCAATCGAAAAGCAAAGCCCTCTCTCGAGCAACTTAAGTGTCCCTGTATAAGACGCTTATCATTCTGTCCTGATGTATGGTGCAGAGGCATGGACACTTTAAACGGTAGATGAGAACGCTTTAGGCTGCTGTGAGAGGTTGATTTTTGGTCCCGTGTGCATGGATGTGTAATGTGCATGTACGGGCTGTACAGCGACACCGACCTAACCAGTTAAATGAAAAGCCAACGACTGAGTCCAAACGTCTAGATGATAAGCCCTAATTCATGACAAGTATACTCTTGGATCATTTGTCAGTTCCTCGCAAGAGGTAGTACCTCGGGATGAACTTTAAAAATATAGATTGTAAGTTCCTATGTAGCTTTCAGTATTGCTCCAAATTCTTTCTAATTTATTAAATGCCTGAAAATGTCAAATTTCCTGAAAATTGATTACAAGACTCTAAATAAATGACACGGAGTGTATAGAAAAAACTCTGCATACGCACTTAAGCCCATACGATTAAAAATACAAAATTCAAAGGGGCCATTTGGTTCTGATGGTTTTTAATCAGGCCGGACCCCAATTTAATTCTGCAACCCTCTTGCTCTAGTTTATTCCAGTATCATTTTGCTGATTTTCAAATTGTAATGTTAAATGAATCACTACTACAAAACTGATGTGTATGTACAATCTACTAGCGTTGAATTTATACTTGTATGTCATGTTATGATAAGCATGAGTATTTTCAAATTGAATTGATGTTTTATAAGCGATTGCGAATTACCCTAAACATCGACATTGATGGAAAGCTTCGTAACTAACTCAAGGTTAGTCTTACAAGTTTCTCACGACTTATTCTCTGATTAGTTCACCTGTTGCTAATATCGAATGAATGCGAAAGAAAATTAGCAAAAACAAAAAAAAAAAACAACGTGTGTCATCAAAGCGTAACCGTTGTGACTCTAATTTTGTGAAGTGAACAATAAACTACTTGGAGTAAATTACACGCAAAGTTTCTGTTGTGTACATTAATTTTTTTTTTTGCAAATAATTTCATGTAAACGAGCAGATGTTATGATTTTTTATATTTATTTACTATCTACTTGAGATTTCTTTAATTTTTATAACGATTTGGTTACGGTAGTTGGACTTGCATGGGATTTTGAGATTTTGTATCTAATACAAAAATCTATTTCTACCAATAATACAACTATCACAGGGTCGGTGGGGGTTTCACCCTTGTACCATGGTTTGAAATCAGGTCTGTTGTTCTAGAAAAAAATCAGACATGTTTTCTTTTTTTTTTAATTCCTAAAAGCTATCTTCAAATATTTTATTTTAGACATTATCATAATTCTAATTAACTTACTTCGAGCCAACAGTTAAACGAAGCTGTAAATGTTTCTTAAAATCTGAACATATATTAGCAATAAATAATAAATAAAAAATCATGTCGTGGGCTTGGCTAAGATTACCTATATATTTTCTTAAATTAAACAAAAATGGAGTTAGCTGGTTTTCATTCTATGTCGGCCGACGATATGTTGATTCAAAATTTAATACTAAATACTCTAACATATTTAAAAGAATCTTAAATTTGCTAACAACCACATTAATAACATTGTCTTAAATTGAGAAAAAAATTTAAATTATTCGGATAAATGTATGAACATTAGGGTGGTCCTTAAATTGGATAGTCTTGAATAGCCCCCATTCGATTTAAAACATTGAAATACAATTTCTCTAATTTTTTCAGATTTTTAATTCACCCCTGGTCTCTTTATTTTTACTTTAAGGCACTGATTTTGGGGATGGGGTTGTTCTTATACCACGCTAAAAAAAATCAGAATGTATAGATCAGATCTAGAAGAGAAAAAAATTGAATTCGAGGGGGTTCTATTTTGCCACCGTTCAGACGGAAGGGGTAATTTTCTTGAAAACAGAAACAAAAATATTTGGAAAACGGAAACATTTCAATGCCACGCTATAACTTTTCTTAAAGCCACAAGTTCATTCTATAATATGCTTTCTAAATAAAATTGGTATTCTAAATAGTTTTTGAAAAAATAATTTTTAAACTTAAAAGAAAAAAAAACTATAATTTTAAGATTAAAATTATTTTTTCAAAAACTTTTTCATTTTCATTTTTTTTTTCCATTTGAAAATGAAAAAAGTTTTAAGTTTTAAAAAGCTAAGGCGTAGCATTTAAAGTGTTCAAGTTTTTTTTTTAAATATTTGTTTTCTGTTTTGATCCAAATTTTTAGAAAATTACCCCTCCCGCCTTAACAGACGTTGGTCTTTTTGACATCCCCTCCTATACGATTTTTTTCTCGTTTCTCAGAAAGTGAAAAAAAGACCAGGGGGGAAATACAAATCTGAAAAAATAGGAATTGATTTTTGCATATTCATCTCGAAATTTAAAAAAAGCCTATATAAGGAACACCCTAATGTACATACCTACGAATCGCAAGATTAAGATCTTTAATGATAGTTTTGATTATGTTTGGGTTTAACTGATTGTTTATGTGTACTTACGAGTATTTCTATTTTTCTCTAAGAAATACGAGCAGCCAATATGGAATTTTATAATACGACTAATATTTGTATGTGATCATCGCTTAGTTTTATGATTCATATCCTATAAATATAATTTATCTTTACTTTTTTCAAATTAATAAACTTAAGATAATAATCTCCAGCTTCGTTGGTGTTATTGTTGATTAATAATTTTTTGTTGAAGACAGTCTTAGATCATGTTCGGCCAGATAGAACATTTTTTAGGAGTTGGTTCTTGTTGTGCATTCAATAATAGCGAAGCAACTTTTATAATATCCGTTAACGTTACTTGATGTAAAAATTTAAGATTTCTATTAGTTTCAGAATATATGTATATTGATAGTTAAGGGTGGCAATACTTTTTTCGGAGTTGGTCTTTTTCACAGCTGTCACTTGATTTATGCTTCAGTTTGGTTTGCCATTTCTTAATGAACAGACTTACTTGCTTCTGAACAACGTTTGCGAATCGTGCAAATTTATTACCAAAATAATAGTTCGATTCGCTCGACGCATCGCGAGACAATCAATTTATTAAAGGAAACTTTTGGCGAGTGCATTATCATTAATACATTTGTATTGAATGTACCGTTATTTTTCATAAAAGTACATTTTTTTCTTTAAATACTTTTCAGGGTGTAAAACAAAACCATTGAATACCGATTTTTATAAAAATCGACAGTTTAATTTTTATTATTTTTTTTTAAATCCAAAAATATTTTTTTGAAAATTTAAGTTAAAAAACTATTTTCATTGCTTAGAAGCTTCTGTAAAAAAATATTAAAATCAAAATAACAGTTTTGAAGATAATAAAAAATTAAAAAAAATGGTTCGTCGGGATATATTATTAATAACCATTTTTTGAAAAATAGCAGGTACCGTTATTCTTAGTTCTAAAAAAAACGTGTAGGCAGAATCACAAAAACCACTTAGGTTTAGGCAAATTCATCCAGCCGTTTAAGCTGTAGCCGAACAGACAGAATTTTGCCACCCTCTTTTTTGGTGTTCTCTGCCATCTTGCCTTATATCGCAATTTAAAAATTCTCAGTTACAAATGTAAAATAAAAGTGAAGTATTTTTGTTCTCCTAAATACATGTAACGGGTGATTTTTTAAGAGGTTTAGAACTTTAAAAAAAAAAACACAAAAAATTCGAAAAAATGAATGAAATATTTATTTGAATCGATAGTTTGAACCTTGCAATTTAATGTTTAAAGATAATTTCATGCAAATGTTGACCGCGGCTGCGTCTCAGGTAGCCCATCCGCTGAGTCCAATTTTGGCATACTCTTTCACACATATCGGCCGGTATCTCACGAATGAATGCATGGATGTTGGCTTCCAGTGCGTCAATCGAAGCGGGCTTGTCCCTATAGACATTAGCCTTGACATACCCCCACAATAAATAATAATCTAATGGTGTCAAATCGCACGATCTAGGCGGCCAATTGACCGGCCCGAAACGTGAAATTAACTGTTCACCAAACTCGCCTCGCAATTGCGCCATTGTTTCGCGTGCTGTGTGGCATGTGGCACCGTCTTGTTGAAACCACATATCATGCAAGTCAAGAACTTCCATTTCGGGCAAAAAAAAAGTTTGTTATCATCGCTCGGTAGCGTTCACCATTGACAGTAACGCTGCGATTCGCATCATCTTTGAAGAAATATGGCCCAATAATGCCGCCGGCCCATAAACCGCACCAAACAGTGGCTTTTTCGGGATGCATTGGTAGCTGTTGCAATGCTTCTGGCTGATCTTCACTCCAAATGCGGCAATTATGCTTATTTACGTACCCATTCAACCAAAAATGAGCCTCATCACTGAACACAAGCAGCGCGCGATGAACATTTCGAACCGAGCACGAATTTTGATAGTAAAATTCAATAATTTGCAAGCGTTGTTCATTTGTAAGACGATCCATGGTTAAATTGCAAACCAAACTGAAGCTGTTTGACAGTGACACAAGGTACTAAACACACGTCAGCTGTCAAAACCAGTGTTGCCAAAACCAAACCAGCTAAAAAATCACCCGTTATAATTAACTTACCCAATAAGAAAAAAAAGCATTGTTGAATAAAAACC
Source organism: Dasysyrphus albostriatus (assembly GCA_946251815.1). Lineage (NCBI taxonomy): Eukaryota > Metazoa > Arthropoda > Insecta > Diptera > Syrphidae > Dasysyrphus > Dasysyrphus albostriatus. The sequence continues at coordinate 64,593,849 of OX276336.1, read as the reverse complement.
ATGATTTTAGAGGTGTAAATGGGCTTAAACTAGTGATGTGTCAACTCGGTTTCCTATTTCGAGTCAACTCGAGTTGAAAAATTTCATTGAAGGATGGCTACGATGACGATGGAGTCAACCCGAGTTGAAAAATTTAACTATGGATAAAAAAACCTCTAAAAAATGCTGATATGAAAAATGGGATTTGAGGCCAACTGGGTGACATTCGGAACGAAATACACTATTTGCCTTAAAATATAGTTCGTCCACCATCTATCAAACTATTTACTCACAAATTCCATTGAAAGATGGCTACGATGACGATGGATTTGAAAAATCCTAAAACATCAGAAAAGAATTTTAAAAATCGCGAAATTTTGCAGTTTTTTGTATGCCACAAAAAATCTAATTCAATGTGGTTTTCTATTGAACCATTTCACATTTAAAAAGTTGATCTGATCTGATCGCTTCAAACCAAGTTAGTCAACTCGATCAGCGAAAACAATGCATGAAAAGTATTCGTCAATTTTGCATCAACTCGAGTTGGCCAACTCGAGTTGCAAAAATAACAAATGAATAGTCTTCACATAATTTAGCTTCAACTCGATATAGCCAAATTTTTAGTCATTTTATCAACTTTTTTTGACGTACAAAATCTATCTGATTTAAAGAAGAAACAAGTTTTTTACTTTGTTTGTAGATGACTCAAAAAGTTATATTTGGGTTTTTTTTTTGGAAAATGGAACAAAAAATTGTAAATTTTCAGCCCATGCAGTGACAGATCGGACAATCGTTTATCTTAAGTCAGAATATTTGTTCTTAAATTTTGTCTCATAGTCTGGAATATGGTTGCAGCGCAACCTTTACACGAAAGTGTAATGTCAAGATTAAACAGAAGTTGCATTTCCAGTTTTCTGTGATTATTAGACAGTTTATGCTTTAGAGACCTCAGGAGGCTCATTTACCTAAAATTATCGCTGTCTTGTTTTACTTTTATTTATTTTTTGACAATAAATAGAACAATGCCTTCCAACAAATAAGTCCGTTTTGGATCCGCAAATGTATTAGCGGACAAACTTGCTCATGTATTGTCAGATACAAAATCAAAATACCAAAAACAGAAAGTATACAAAGAAAATTCTTTTATCGAGTTCTACCCATAACAATAGACAAAAAGCAAACAAAGCACAAGAACTTTTGATTGCCGTTTCAATGGACATTTATTTTGAATTTATAAAAATATTTACAAACACATTGCAAATTAAAACTGCATTTGATTTGTATGTTGTATTAATCGATTGTTTGTTTAAATTTGCACAACAAATCTAAATTAAACAAGCAATTAATTTCACCGCTGGGCTAACAAATCCTTGTAGACACATTGTGTATCCAAGCGAGTGCTATATTCTCATATTTGTACGTATCCAAGACGTACCTAGAAAACTGTGTCAGTGAATTTGCTTGAAGGGCTGTAAGCCACTCAAGTCGTTTTCCATTCGCTTTCTGAAACCTAACCTTCTATTTGCACATAAAATATTCTACTATTCTGAGAAGAGAATTTCGATTCTCGATTTCAAGTCAGAATCCACATTGAAATTCACGCAAACTTTGCATTTGCACTCACAACAAAAGAATCCACAACCCAAAATTTTCCCATTATCATTCGTAGAATTTTTATTTTTAAAGTTATTTTCGGGTCTAAATATTATGTCTGAGTAGATCGCATACATAAGGTGTTCACCAAGTAGTTTGGACCAATTAGAACGTCCCTAACCTCTGAAGTACAAATCTCTGGGGCTTCGTAGGGACAGCTAGAGCTAGAGCCTGAAGGGGCGAACCGGTTTTCTTTAAACTTAAATCATAGTTTTTTTTTCAAAAACCATATATATTCCAAATTTTAGGAAAATCGGTTCACCTGACTAGGATCAAGCTCGATGTAAAGTGTACTTAAAGACGCAAATTATAAAAAAGAGTTATCATATTTCTACCAAACACCAGAGAAATAAAATTGCATTTTATTTTTTCTAATATCTTATCAATTTTTCCTTTTTCAGAGATTTCTTGCCCCGAGGCTCTGGAATCGTTACTCGTCGACCTTTGATTCTTCAATTAATCAATGGCGTTGCAGGTAAGACAATTATTTATATTTTTGTTTGCTTTTTTTTTTTTGTTAATAAATAAAAAATGTCTTCAATTGCAGAATATGGAGAATTTCTTCATTGCAAGGGTAAAAAATTTACCGATTTTAATGAAATTCGAAGTGAGATTGAAGCAGAAACTGATCGTGTAACTGGAAGCAATAAGGGAATATCAAATATTCCCATCAACCTGCGGGTGTATTCACCACATGTGCTCAATTTGACCTTGATTGATTTGCCAGGTCTGACAAAGGTGCCAATCGGTGATCAGCCAGCGGATATTGAACAACAGATCAAAGGAATGATTTTCCAGTTTATTCGCAAGGAGACCTGCCTGATTTTGGCTGTAACTCCAGCAAATACAGATTTGGCAAATTCAGACGCCTTAAAATTGGCCAAAGAGGTTGATCCTCAGGGTATTCGTACAATTGGTGTGATCACTAAATTAGATTTGATGGATGAAGGTACAGACGCAAGAGACATTCTGGAGAATAAATTACTTCCACTGAGGCGAGGCTATATCGGTGTTGTGAATCGTTCGCAAAAAGATATCGATGGCAGAAAGGATATTCATGCTGCCCTTTCGGGAGAGAGAAAGTTTTTCCTAAGTCATCCATCGTACAGACATATGGCTGATCGTTTGGGAACACCATATCTTCAACGTGTGCTCAATCAGCAGTTGACTAACCATATTCGGGATACATTGCCAGGCTTGAGAGATAAATTACAAAAACAAATGTTAACTCTTGAGAAAGATGTTGAGCAGTTTAAACACTTTAGACCTGATGATCCAAGTATTAAAACCAAAGCCATGTTGCAGTAAGTTTAATATTTATTTCTATATAGACATACTACGGGTTAATTAAATATTTCTCTCTATTAAAGAATGATTCAGCAATTGCAATCTGATTTCGAAAGAACAATTGAAGGTTCAGGTTCAGCGCTTGTTAATACCAATGAACTGTCTGGCGGTGCTAAGATCAATCGAATCTTCCATGAACGGTATGTTGTTAATTTATAAGCTGGAAGCGCTTTTATATTTATTTTAACCTGAAGAGAGTGTAAGCTAATAAATTCCCATAATTGAAAACAGATCTTTTTCAACTAATAGTCAGTTGAGAACATGAGATACAGCCCAACTAAAAATTTGAAATTTGTGAAAAATATTTCTTATATTTCCCAGAAACTGAATGAACTGATAAACATTAAAATAAGGTTTAACTTTTTTGCCAAAATGTACTCGTATTTTCATTTTGAAATGGAAGGTTTTATTTTGGATATAAGACTTTGTACTAAAGTGATATTTCTATGTACAATCTTCATTACATGTTTTTTGTCTGATACCTAAATTCGTATACAGTACAAAATGAAACATTCGTTATTTGGAATTTTTTAAATCGAAATTAAAATTTTTCGAAAAACGGCCTTCTGATTATGAGGAGAAAAAATAATGAGGCAATAAGACTGTCTAGGGCTAAGTCATGCTAGGAAAAAGGATATTCAAATTATGTAAAACTAAATAAATAAATACGTGTTTTCGTAAAATTTTTATTAAAATAAAGAGTAGTGAAAACTTTTCATCAAAGTGATACGGAACCAAAAAAGGTCTTCTTTACATAAGTTCCCTAGTTGAAAATGATTTAAAACCATTTGTTGCAAATCACTTTTGCTTTAAGGTGCCTTATAATCAAAATAACTCCCATCTACGCATACTTGCATCATTTTAAGCTTGCACTCATTGCAGTTATTCTAACAACTTCAGCTACACCAGATTTTTTCTGCGCACTCTATTATACTTGTCCCTACACAAAAAAATGGTATCTTTTTTAGACTACGTTTTGAGATCGTAAAAATGTCTTGTGATGAAAAAGAACTTCGCCGAGAGATATCATTTGCCATTCGGAATATTCATGGTATTCGTGTTGGTCTATTCACACCTGACATGGCTTTTGAGGCGATTGTTAAACGCCAAATATCCCAACTTAAGGAACCCGTGATAAAGTGTGTTGATCTAGTCGTACTTGAGTTATCAACTGTTGTACGCATGTGCACTGATAAGGTATTTTTTTTTAAATATAAACGCATTTGTTTGTGTAAACAAAATTTATAATGTTTTCTTTAAGATGTCTCGCTATCCAAGATTGCGTGAGGTAACCGAAAGTATTATTGCCGCACATATCCGCCAACGTGAACAGTATTGCAAAGAACAAATACTTCTACTCATTGATTTTGAGTTGGCTTACATGAACACCAATCATGAAGATTTTATTGGATTTGCAAAGTGAGTATTTGTGTGTGAGCTTGTGTTTATTGTTTATTGTTTTTTTTTTATGTTTTTCCCGTATAGTGCTCAAAGTAAATCGGAAAATGCCAATAAGACAGGCACACGAGCGCTTGGAAATCAAGTCATCCGCAAAGGACACATGGTCATTCAAAACTTGGGAATCATGAAAGGTAAGACTTTGAATCAACACCCCTCCTTAGAAATGTTGAAAACGGGGAATAGCTTTCTTATCGATTTCATAACACTAAAATGTGTTTGCACTCTCACTTCTTGACATTCTCAGTGTACAAATATTAATATTTAAAGCCCATTTTTCTTATTCGCTTCACGTCGTTAGTATAAAGCATGTAAATTATTTTTTTTTTACTCTCCAAGTTAATTTTGTTTTGTGTTTTGAGTTTTTTTGTTTATGTTTTTTTTTTTCTTATTTTTTTTTAATTTTTGTAGAATTGATGAGTTTTTTGCCCCGAGCTCTTGGTTTGTATTGATGTCCTGTCTTCTATATTTGCATTTTCCTGCTATTCGGAGGTTTCATGGTTTTTTGTATTGTGTGCAGTCCGCTCTATCCAAATTGTGCATGTTTATGTTTTCCAGTTCACAAAATATCTAATTGCATTAAGCACGATTCATTTCATATGACTTTTGTTGGAAAAGTACGAATCAACGTGTCTGCATCGTTAGCGCAAGTATAGTTGAAATAAATTTACAATTGGAAAATGATTTCAAATTTTCAAATTATAGATTGCCTATCTGTAATAGGTCTACATCCCATTTAAGTTATTTTTTAACAATAAAATAAACATATTAACGAAGGACTAGATAAATGTAATGACTTTACATTTAATCAATATGCGTTCAGGGAAGAAAGTGCGGAGATTTTAATTTTGTATATATGATCTATGTACTTCCAAAAATAAGCTAAGGATATTTCCGCTCTACGGGAAATGTTAAGTATCGTTTTTTCGGTCTTCTAAATGGTACTTTGCGACACCCCGCAAGCTTTTTTCCGTTTCCACTGTAATTTTTTACAAGTAGGATGACCCAAATGAAGCTACAATTTTCAGCCTTTTTTGAAGGTTTAAAGCTGAACATACACGACAGAGCCAACGAGTCAAATGGCGCCGAGCCGATCCAAAATCGGTCGTGTGTGGGGTGGATCGGCCACCGATTTATTTGGATTTTCAGCCAATCTGAAAACCAACCGAGCCAAATGGATCGGATGGCTCAATCGTGTATGGCCAGATTAACAGTAAGCGATTTTAAAAATTCCAAAGGTTTTCTCAATTTACAATCAGTCTCTTTTTCAACTTGCTATTGTTCACAAATTGTAAAAAACTCCTACTGGTTTTGACAGCACTTGGGACGTCGTGTTAACTACTACGAAGTTTCCAAATAGACATAATGGGGATAATTCATAAATGCTGTTTAAACTGTTGCTACATAAATCTAATAATGAGTTTTAGTTTGATCCGTAAATTGGTTGGCTTGAGTTGAAATCAAGGTTAGAAAAACGAATTAAAATGCTCTTTTAACCTGAATATAATGTTTCCAAAATAATCAAAAGTGAGATGATTGTAGCTTTAAAGTGAGTAATAAATAATGCTGTGGATTAGATTTGATTTCAATTTGGCAATATTGCTCATGTCTTGTTAAGGGTATCGTTGCTGCCGTTTTTTTCAAGTGCCTTCTGGTCCTTCTAAATATATCAGTTCATTTCTCCATGGCGTTTAGATTTAAAGTATCTTAAGGTAGATAGGTAGAAATGGCGGCCACAAACAACTCGCTCAATTACCCAATAAGCGCTGGAGTGTGCCGTTTTAATACCATAATTCGTTTGACCTGTGGATGAAACTGAGTTAGAATGAACGGGATTTGTGTTAAGGATCATCTTGAAGACCAGTATACCAGACTAAGAAATTTTTATTGATGTGACAATAAATTAACGAAAATCAATATTTTTTGAAGTCTTAAGTTGGCAAACGAAAATTCATTATAGATTGATTTTGCCCCTGGATTTGGTTCCTTGTTCAAATTATTTTCCAATTTCACAGATAAAATAGTGAAATTTAAAGTTTCATAGTCTAGGCATTTAACATCATCGTTACCAACGGGATACGTATATTAATAGGATTAAAAAGCATTTTCCTTCAAGTCCTCGCAGTGCTGCTCCTTAATTTCATAAGGAGCCAGCTTAGCATTCGGAAATTTTAATAGGGTATTGAGAAGGTTTTTTTTAAATATTTTTGTAATGACGAAGTAACGCTCTTTTTGGAAAAAAAAAACTTTTTACTCATCGACAATCAAAATCTTCTTTAGCTCGATACACTTTATCCAAAGTTTTTTCTAATTTTGTAATCCCTCCAGGAAATTGTTTGTTTTTTTTTTCGAAAGCCTCAAAATATGCACTTGTTTTTTTAATAACCTCAGCGTTCAAGCCAATTTGAGAAATGAGATATAGTCGCCAGGGGCCATACCCGAAGAATAAGCTGGATGAGGTTTCAACTCGTATCTTAATTCATGCAATTTTGCCATTGCGACTAACGACTTGTGCGCAAAAGCTTTGTTTTGTTAAAAAGGAACATTTTCCCTCGCCAAATGAGGTTCTTTTCCCTTTAAATCAATGTTGAATCACTTCAACAGATCAGCATTATAAGCACTGGTAATCGTCTTACCTTTCTCAAGGAACTTGATATGGATGGCAACTCCCGCATCCCAAAAAAATGTTACCATCAACCTGTTTTCTGATTAAGACACGCCTTTCTCTTGCTTGGATTCACCTGGAGAAGTCCACTGTTTAGACTGTTCTTTGGTCTCTGGGGGTGTGGTGATGAATCCATGTTTCATCCACAGTTACAAACGGCGCAAAAACTCGCTTAGATACGGTTAAAGATGGCCAAATACTCCATTGAAGTGTTAAAAGGGTTTCGTTTTTTATCGATCGAAAGCCAATGCGACACCCATCTTGCGGAAAAGCTTTTCGTGTCCAAATATTTGTGCAATATGGAAATAAACTAGCTGTGAACAAGCCTGAAGCCAAAAAATCGTCCAATATTACACCGTGGACTTTGCCGACCATTTCCGATATAGCGATTCAATCGAGCGTTCTACGTCATTGCGCTGGAACGTTCGCGTTATCAATTTTGGATATTTTCAATGGATGGAGAATAGTCCCCATATTATTTTTGGAACTTATGTTTTATTTCCGTAATGTTTTTTTGCGCAAAAAATAATGTTTTATCAGTCCTCGAAATTCGATTTTTTGCACTTTGTTAAAAACTCTTAGACCGCTTCTGTTAAAAACCGGTATAAAAACAAAAATATTGGACGGATATGAAAACAAATTTCAGCTTCATGACAAGCAAATTGTTGGATTTGGGATTGCAAAGTCATAAGTATACATTTTCAAGGACTTATTGTCCCGCCCTCGTACAATTGAAGATATTGTTAAAACAAACCTTTATATATTATATGGTTTGATTAGGATTTTGAGTTATTAAACTTAATCTTTTCACATTAGCACCAAATTAGGTTGAAGAAGGAAACAAATCCATCGTACTTTTTTGTAAATATTTCACAGTTGCATTTACTTTTTTGATAAAAACTAATAGATCGAGAGCTCACGGCAGATTTTGGGTGTGAGTGGCAAAAAAAAGAAGTAAAGGCGTGGAAAGCTTCATAAAAAGCTATTCAAAAAATCGAAATCTTGCAGTCCACAACTGGTGCCTTTGTGATTAAACGGTGCCTCAAAAAAAAAAAAAAATATGAATGCAACTTTAACCGGTTGTAGATTGCAAGGCTTTGATTTTTTGAATAGCTTTTTATAAAGCTTTCGACGACTATACTTCTTTTTCTGCCAGCATTCAAACCCAAAATCTGCTGTCGGCTCTAAATCTTTAAAAGTCATTATGATCACAATGCTGAGTATAAATTTTGAATTTAAAAAAAATTATGCAAACAGTTATATAGTTTTTTTTAATCTACCAAAAATTAAATTTTTTGGACTTATTTCCTTCTTCAAACCGCCGATTCAGTTGTGGTCAACTGTCGGATCTCGAAGAATCTATGTCAGAAATACTCAATCTAAGTAAGCCTGAACTGTCCCTCTTGGTGTAAATCCTAACGTGTCACCCCAAGTCACAGTTAATGGGAACTGACATGAGCACTTACTTCTCTGATTTCCTGCAATCTTACTTACTTTCTGCGGAGCTCAATAGATTCATTGAGACTCGAGTGAAATGATGCTGTGGTTTGCCGTGTCACTACCCCTTTTAAGTTAACATAGCCCAGTATTTGGAATTAATGATATGAAGATCGTTGATTCCGATTTTCAATTTGTTCTTTGATTTCTCAAAAACAAACATTAAAATGTTCAATCCTTTTAAATGATACTAAGTGAAGTTTTAATTATTGTATTTTGTTCTTTCCGCAATTAGCAGTAGTAGACCTATAGAAAATTTCTGTTATACGATAGTGAAATTTCTGGCAACGCCTCTATTCTTACCTAGAAATTAAAACTGCTTATATTGAATTTATCATCAGAAAGTGATTTGTTTGAGGCTTCACACAACTACACCTCTATTCTAAAGATAAACAAGAGATCCAAAGCGAGATGATCCAAAATGAGATTAGATGAAGTGTCACCATCTTCCTTTCCACCGTCCTTCATGTCGGCTATTATTTTTCCGAATGCCTACTAAGACATTCTAATATATGTACGTATGTAAGAAAAATGCCAGAATTTCTTTTTATTTCTTCAAATCAATAAAGGAATAAAAAAGAAAAGTATTTCACTTTCATATTTAGCACAAGAGCACCTAGCAAAAAAATAATAAAAAAAGCATTATTAAATAAATCTCTCTCTCTCTATCTCTTAAGCTCATTTATATCTCCCTAACAGTATACTAAAAACCGAATCTATTGTGCCTTGTTAAGGACATAAAAAAAACATTGAAAAAACTAATCCAGCATTTCCGTAATGCAAATATACACATCCATTGACCTAGAATAGCAAACAAAATACTTACCCAAGTAGAATTTAGAACAAGGACTCATACTCGATTGTCTTTTCTGCATGCAGAATCAAAGATTCGAATTTGATAACATTGACCGCTGCTGGTTGCACAAGACAAATGCACACATCAAAGTTTATAGAAAAAAAATATTTATAACAAAAAAAAAACCATGCCACCTGTGTCCCGGCCTCTTCTAAGCCTGTGGCAATCTATCTTTTATGTGCATGATAGACTGTGCTTGCCTTGTTATTGTAAATTAGAATATAGAAAATCGATTCATTTTCCAACCTTAAATGTATTTTGAACCCGCCAACCAACACCAATGCTTGTTTTTTTGTTTGTATGGGAATACAGGTGGTTCCCGGCCATACTGGTTTGTCTTAACATCGGAGAGCATTTCCTGGTTTAAGGATGAAGATGAAAAAGAGAAGAAATTTATGTTACCCCTTGATGGATTGAAGCTTAGAGACATCGAACAAGGATTCATGTCCAGACGTCATACATTTGCATTATTCAGTCCCGATGGCCGCAATGTTTATAAGGTAATTATCGTTGAGGCGATTCAAAGCTTATAAATTGTATTAATATTTTTATAACAAAATTATGTAGGATTATAAACAATTGGAATTATCCTGTGAGAATGTTGACGAAGTAGATTCGTGGAAGGCATCATTTCTGCGAGCTGGTGTTTATCCAGAAAAAGATGTGTCACAAGAAAATGGCGATGAGGTAAGTCTTCAAATGTTTTATTTATATGTGTATGTTTCGTTTCGTCATTCATTGTCGTACGAAGTGGTTTATAGTGGCTTACAACCACCTTTATTATACTTTTTTTAATTATTTGGGTGTTTTTCTTTCACCACCCACCTCCTTTTCCTATGTGAAAGTTTTTTTTTAATCAACTTACTCGGTAATCTCAATTTTGCTTCAATTTTTTAAAAAAGGGTAGAAATAGTTGAATGTGTAACGATGCACAATAAGGATAGTACATATAACTGATCGACATTTAAAGTGCATCAAATTAGGCAAGCAAACATTAGACAAGTTTGTTTGTTAGTGAGAAATATTTCAAGCAAAATTGAAGTTTCTTAAATAAACACATTTTTAATAATTTGTTTATACTACGCTACATTTTTATTGAAATTTTAATACCACATATTTTTTAGAAAACATAAAACCTAGTGAACTGCAATGCTTTTGACTATTTTCGTTTACTCTTTATCTATAAAAAATATTGCCCATTGGCTACAAATAGATGAACATTTTATTTGAATTATGGAATTAAACGTCATTAAAATGTCTGCCACAGCTTTGTTTCATGGCATGTATTCAGGAGACACAAGTTTTGATGACTTCGTCGAATAAATCTGGCTGAATTTGCTGCATGGCATTAATTTTTTTCCGCATAGACTTATGTTAAGATACCTTTACCCAAAAGGCAAATTATAAAGGCTTTAAACTTCACGATTTTTGGTAGCCAGTTTACGATGTCACTGCGCGAGATAGCTCATCAATTATCTAGCGCACCGTCCTGTGAAGTTCACAAAAACTTATTACCATCCACCAGACCAAAATCCGCATCAATAAGTGACTTTTTTAACAATTAAGACATCCATTTTTATTCATCAAATAATGGATTTCGGTGCAGCGGTTGTGGATTAAATCACGTAGACCCATTTGCTGATACGAAACGTAAATATTTAAGTTCACAGAATGGGAGACGGAGCTGCAATAGGTGTCAAAAATGCTGCAGTAAAAGTTAAAATTTGTTCAACTCATGCAGCTGCAGACCCGTCTGCTATTCTATTCAAGCAGTAAGAGCTCATGTTATAGTCAACGCTGAGAAAAGTGTAGAACATACAAATGTATGTGAGCGTTTACGTCGAACTTAAATCACAGAAAACGATTCTCGATTTTGAAAATATTTGTTTTTTTTTGTATAACACTACTGAGCAAACCACAACAAATTGGAGAGGTGTTGCCTTAACAATATACATATATAGGCTCTGGACCTTTGGCACCACATATATGGGAAATTTGATATTTGAGAATGCCTTCTAATTGGTCAATAATTGGTCAGAAAAGGTCAACTAGTCCTAGAAATTGGTCAGCCCTAGATAACTTGTAATAAAGGCTTTAAGTTTCTCAAGGTCAAGAAGAAACTTTTGCCGCCTCATTTGGGTCATTCCAAAAAAATAAGTATGCCATATGAAAGGCCACTTCATGGTCATAAAAGGTCAGCTATTTTCAGTAATTGGCCAACCATCCTTATTTTTTAATTAATTTTTAATGAATTTAAAAAAAAAAATCAAGGTCATTGCGATTTTTGGCATCTCATTTATGGGAAATTTGAAAAAAATTTACCATCTGAAAGATCTCTAGCTCTATATAAAAGGTCAGCTTGTTTCAGAATTGGTCAGCCATAGATTTTTTTTAAAATGAATTTTGAAGTTTCTGTCCCAGGTCATTGCGATTATTAGCACCTCATTTATGCGAAATTTGCAAAGATTAATACTACTTGAAAGGCCTTAAGATATATAGGGTGTAGCAGGATTTCTGTTGGTAACAGAGGAGGTTCTGGAATCGAGTCTGTAACTAGGAAAAAGGAAATCCTAAATTAATTTTTATAGGACAGACTTACAGATCAGTGCTTTCCGAAAGTAAATAAAAATATTCCATTCCCTCCCGACGTTTCGTTGGTTTTTTCCAACTTATCAAGCGTTCCTTATTAGCTATAAATAAATTAGCTCTTTTTTTTACATTAATGGTGACAATTTATGTTTAAATATCATTTATACGTTGAACATTAATAAAAAAATAACAACGAAATAAATAAATAAATAAATAAATAAATAAATAAATAAATAAATAAATAAATATGTACGTTAAACACTACAATAAAACAGACAAGAACTTAAATGCTAATATCACAGAAGTTTCTTTATTACCACACTGTAGTTTGACTTAATGTTGTCTTTGTCTTTTTTCATATTCATTGCCTTCGTCAGTCATTCTTGTATTCTCAAGCTTTCTATTGTATGTTTCGTATTTTCCCTCTTTTCCTTGTCTAATATTTAGACCCCACTCCATCAGACCCACCACCATAAATCTATGAAAAAGTTATTAAAAAAAAGTGTTCATTTGTTGCGGTTCCAGACCAATAAACCCCCTGATCATACTTCGTCAGACCCTTCTCCATCAGACTCACAACCAGAAGAAATCTTAGTCTATTTATAAAAGTTATTAAAAAAAATGGTGTTCCTTTGTCCCAGTTCCAGACCCACCTCCAGAACATCCTCCGTCCGACCGTTCTTATAAATAGAAGAAAATTTTGTTACGTCGGATACGTTGATAGACCTGAATATTTCCATTTGTTTAGGTTATTCGCCCTGGGGCTCAATTCCGCAAGTGTGAACGATTTTCCGTGTACACATTCCGTTCACGCCCAAAGCAAGTATGAATAAATTTGACTGATTATGCATACGAAATTTGTCAAAAACTTTTAACTCACTTTTTCGGAATCGCAAAAAATGATGTGTACATGATTTTTGTATACACAGGAAAAACTCACTCTTGCGGAGTTGGGCCCCTGGAAATGTTTCTCGAAGAATAGTCATCGTATCTCCAGGTGCATAGATTTTCAAAATGACCTTATTAAAACTCCTAAAAAAAGAGATCTTGATTTTGCTTTTCATGAAATCTGGAGGATTCTTTTTGTTACCGACTTAAAGAGTGAGTGCTTAAAATTTTCCGCATTGTAAATGTCGAATTATACCTATTATATTGTTTCGGTAATGTCCGAACATATATCCTTCAGTTCTTTTTACACTAAAGGCCAGTTTTTTAACAATGAATGGTTTAAATCTGTAATCTGTCACCAGCTCTGGTTAAATGGATCTAATGAAACAATATTGTCTGATGTGTGATTTCTATAGATTCTATGAATTCATTGGCTAAAATTATGGTTAACAAGCACATTCGCGGATTTACTAGTCACAATAATCATTTATTAATGATGATTGATGATGGTGTGAAAAAACTGTCCGTAAATGAATTGCCTAGTCCTTGATGTTTTCTTACGTTATGGAGGTACGCCGAGTTTAATGTTTGAAAGCTTAAATACAGCCATTTTACAGAGCAAGAATATCTAATCTAGAGATTCAACAAATATTAATTCGTATAAAAGCTAATTTTGTTTTAATATTTATGACTTATATTATGACCTATAAAAGAGCTCAAAATGGAGTATTATCTTTAAAACATATTTATACCCAAAATTGATTGATGTTAGATGATGTATTTTTTTTATTATTGCTTAGTATTAATTGTATTTTTCAAGAGTTAATATTCAATTTGAGTTATGGATAATTGCCCTGGATAATAGTTGGATGCAAGAAATAGGTTACTCGAATTTCTACTTTTAAATTATCTGCCCAAAATGATTTTGTTTTGGTCAGTTCACTAGACTTTTCGTCCAATTATAGGTTAGCTAATTTTAATATCTCCAAAATTAAGTTATGTTTCTATGTATTGTATGTATGTATGTATGTATGTAGTTCTTGCAATAATCGAAAATGTATGTAATTTATGTACAGGCTGTAGAAAAACTTTTTCTGCACCTTTATTTTTCTAAAATTATATTCATTCAAGTTTCTACATAAATGAGAAGCTGGTGAACAAACCCGAGAGTTAAAAAAGTTAATGTAGACTAGTTCGCTTTTGTTCATGAGTTCGTACGTACATACATACATTACTTGCATATACATATACATACATATATAAAACTACGATAGCACTTTCCGGTCTTTCTTTTTTTCTATTTTAAGGTAGGTAGTTATGTATTGATTTTGATTCAAAAATTATTTAAGTTAACAAAAGCAAGCAAAAGCTAATCAAAACTATTTTTCGTTCTAAATTTACTATACTATACTTTTGTCAATTTTCGATTACATACTTCAAACAAAAAGTTGCTTAAAATAGCAAACCAAAACCCTTTATTGATCAATAATAACAATTACATAAATTAAAGTAGTGAATTCTGTAACAATTAAAATGTGAATAATCATGTTTCTTTTATAATCATACAGGATGGACAAGAGGTTTGTTTCATTTTAAATCTTTTGTTTGCCACACATTTGTGTATTTAATTTTGTTTAACTATTGGCAAGGATTTTCCACTATCTCTTAATCTCCCTTTTATATCCTTAATAAATATTTGTATGGTTTTTGTTTGTTAGCAAATTAAAATCGTTGGACATTAATGTTTGTGTTTGAGTGTGAATTTGATGATACGACTTGACTTGATGGTTTGATTTGATTTGATTTTAAATAAAAAGAAGACAGCAATGATATAATCGAAACTACAAAGAAAAACTTGTTAAGGAGCCTTTAATGCTAAAGAATGAAAGGAAGGACATTTAAAATACAAAAGATCTTTTGCAAAACACTCAGTCGCAAAAGAAAGTATACACCGTACCCCATTTTTTTCGGAATGCTACTGTTTGGCCGTATCCCATATACAGAAACAAATGCAAATAATCCTTCAAAATTCGCAGCAAGACGCTTCCACTGACGCCACTGCCTCGTGGTCAACTAAATTCGACACCAACCGATGTCTGGCAGTGCTTGTTGGGCAAGATATTTTCGACGATATGCATGTTGACTTAACACATCTGAACTACTATTTATTTGAGCTAGTTCGTTCTTCGTATGACTTTTGGCAAATTCTATCCGTTTTGAGGGATTAACCTTGTTTGTGACTGAGGTTAGCGCCTCACCTGATTCTAATCGAAAGCGGATAGTACTCAAGAAAATCCCTCTGGATCGGAGAGTTTGGGAGACTTCTACCGGATTACCAAACGAAAACACTATTAGCTTCCTTTATAATAATTAAACATGTATTTACTGTCAGAAAGCATATATAAGGAATCTAAATTGGCAAATCCTTTCTTATTTAAAAAATATGTTCATCATTCAAATCAAACTATTAGAAAGTTGAATCAAGTCTCCTCTAACACCAACAAGGTTTTATAAAGGCATTGATATGGTTTTTGGTTTTGATTTTTTCCTCAAAAAGGTTTTATATGTTTGCTTCCTTTGAAAATATTAAAAATATAAATATTTTAATTTTAATTTTAATTTCTTTTTGAAATCACTCGTTCTGCTTCTACATTCACAAATTCAATACCTAGTTGCAAGAATTCTTTGAATATTGAGATCTTAGTAGTTGGTCAATTAATATAAAATCTATACCACCATACTATATTTTCTAATAACCAATAACAATTTCAAATGTTACTAATTAATTATATTTTTCGCGTTAACTAACTCTAGCTCTAAGTTAATAACTAGTTGACATTTTATTGTAGATTCAAAAAAATGAATTATTTAGAAATTGTATCTTTTGTTAATTAATCTTTTCTTAAAATTTGTTTTATACAATTCTCGATATAATGGTTAATGTTGTTGAAAATAAAAATTATTATTCTTATTACACTGCTACAAGTATCTAAACATAGTTAAATTCCATACAAAAAATTATTGATTATAATTATAAGCCTTGTAATAATAATCATTTTTAAAATTTAGGATTCAAGTGAATGTGAAACCACTTCAATGGATCCACAATTGGAACGTCAAGTGGAAACAATTCGTAATTTGGTTGACTCGTATATGAAAATTGTCACAAAGACTACACGTGACATGGTACCAAAAGCTATTATGATGCTTATCATAAATAATGCTAAAGACTTCATTAATGGTGAACTGTTGGCACATTTGTATGCATCTGGAGATCAAGTAATATTATATTTTCTTTTAATTATGTATCATCTTGAAACCTAATGCGTTTATTTCAAATTTTAAGGCACAAATGATGGAAGAGAGTGCGGAATCGGCAGTTAGACGAGAAGAAATGCTCAGAATGTATCATGCTTGCAAAGAAGCTCTCCGAATCATTGGTAAGTGACTTTTTATTTGCAAGATGTGTCGTGAAGAAAGTCGAATAATACGAATTGCTTCTAATTCTTAAACAGTTAAACCTTTCAAATAGCTTGGTTGCGGGACACTTCAAGGTTTTAAAGCAAGATGTCCAAAACTATTCGTCTTTCTGGTCATGCTTGAATATATAAAGTCTATCCTGGTTAGAAGTCTGAGTAAATTTGGTGACGTGACAGCTCGAGGAGAACCTAGGCCAAGTGAATTGAAAGCAAAAGGGTCCTAGAATTGTCTGTCCAGTCCCAACGACTAAGATGAGATGCACTTTATCGCGACAATAACAAACTTTTGGAGGATTTACCACTTCCTTGTAACAGGCAGTATGCTTCCAATAATGTATTGGATGTGATTTGAAAGACAATCTACCGTATTATCCATAGTGCCAGTGTATACAGGCACTCTCTCTCCCAGAACAGAGTTACGCGCACATTATGACTCCCTTAATAATGTGTCTTTTTTTTGTTGAGATGTTTACTTCGGCTAACTAAAAGGAATCGTTGTTTTATTTAGCATGAAACTCATTGTTTAATCGAAAATACTTGAACAAAAATGACCTTTTGTTTTATAAAGTTCGGCTCATTGTTTCAGAAGGTTAGTCATCTCGGTTGAGACAAATTCTAGTTACGTTTATAGCACATAAATTCCATTGCTTCAAAAGGGCTTAAGAAGACCTTCCCCTTAACGCAACAACAATTTTGTGTCATGTTACAACGATCGACATATGTATTTAAAAAAAATTTAATATTCTGCTAAGGATTCTAAGGATTCCAATTGAAATCCGTCACAAAACTGACAACCACATCTTGTCTTAAATTTTAGGACCTAAACCTTCACAATCTAAACATTACAACTCAAGTTATAAGCCTCCTTAAGTAACCATATCGACGTTGTTTTATTTATTAGGTACGAACGAAAAATTCTCGAAAGCTTTAAATTCAATACGTTACTTCCTGCGATAAAAGTCGACAGTTATTTATGTTTTCCTTATAATATAGATTGTCGCTAAGTGTTAGACGGGAAAATCATGAAAGTTTTTGCATCTCTTCTTATTTTATTTTTTTTTATATTTTGGCTAACATGGCGGAGTATTTTCATAATAAAAAAATAATAATTCGCGTATTTTAGGTGATGTATCAATGGCCACAGTTTCAACACCAGTTCCGCCACCTGTCAAAAACGATTGGCTTCCAAGTGGCTTAGATAACCCAAGACTTTCCCCGCCAAGTCCAGGTGGTCCAAGGAAACCAGCACCCCAGCAACAGGTAAGTTTAAATCGAAAACAATTATTTTCAAATATCATTTCTTTAAAATATTTGAAGGGCTCATTGGGAGGCTCTGCTGGAGGTCGTGGACCACCACCACCGCCAGCCAGTGGGCGACCAGCACCGGCTATCCCTAATAGACCTGGCGGTGGTGCACCACCATTGCCTGGTGGTCGACCTGGTGGTCAAGCTCTTCCAGCCCCACTTATTCCATCGTAAGTAAATTTTTTTTCATTTCCCTAGTTTAAAATATAATTGGTTATAGTAAACAAATCTCTCTTAATGGGTGGGTTGTGTTTAGAAAGAAAAAAATGTACATATTTGTTTATATTATGCACAAAGCTCAAAAAGGATTGTAAATTACACGCTCATTTATTGTGGTGTGTGCGTACACTATAAGTAAGCACTTGTTTTCTTACGCTTTAACAAAAAAAAATCACGCTTTAAAGCGCGGTAACTCCATTAAGCAAGTTTAATACATATTGAATCCTTTTCGTTGAGCATTGGTCTTACATATAAGAACCCAAAAGTCTTTTTAATAATTGAAAGTGATATTTTAACAAATCACTTTCAATTAAATGAAACTACTTAACATAGGTTGAGTGCATTTTAATGTATGATTGCACAAAATTATTCAAATGATTCATCATTTATTTAAATTATTATATGTATTTGTTACTGCTTTTTCTTGTTACATAATTACTAAAGTGAGTTCAAAAGGTATCCTTTAATTATCGATAAAGCGAGTGAGCGATATAATGGCAAGACAATTTTGCAAACAAAAACGTAATTTTTTATTTTTTAAACTAACGATACTTTAAAGAAGAAGAAAAAAAAATAATCAACTTTTAAAAACTAAAAGTACGTGTATTGTGACAAGGACTACGTTTATTCCTGAGCTTTATTAAATTTAAGAATTTCCTTGGAAGTTATTTATGCATTTTTTTATGTTACTTTTTCTTTATTTTGTAAGTTTTATTCTTTGAAAATACATTGTTATAGCCTATACATACATACATTTTCTAAAATTAGCTTATGTCATTATAGTTTAGATAAATCTTTGGAATTCTTATGACTTTTTGTTGCATACGAAAATTTTATGCTTGGCTTTGTTTTTATCTTAAATATCATTAAAACTTGTGTATATGAATCTCAATTTATGTATGTTGAATTGCATAATGTAAGGGAGCATTGAAGGAAAAGTCTGATAGGTAATATATTAGTTCAATTAATTGTGTATAAATCAATTGACTTTCTTCAGTCCAGTCGTATAGAACAAGAATATTCAGGCAAATATGAATATAGGCTAGTCTAAGTGCAAAGAAATTTAGTTTAAGTATGATAACATATCTCACTTGGGTGCTACTTTTTTTGTGTGAAGACCTTTGACTTTTTTGTCGTGGGGCGCGAATCATATACATGCTATGGCACTGAGCCAAAACTCGAGGTATGATTTCGTCGCTTTGTTAATGGGTATAAAATAACAGAGGTCGGGGTCGTCGGGGTGTTAGTTCCTACCAAAAGCTTTCCGTTCTGTATATATATATTTATATATTTATTTTCTAATTGTGTTTTTAGTTAGTGCATTATGTGCATATTTAAAAATTCAAAATTGAAAACCTTTTAAAATTTTGATTTTATAGACCAAATTTTTTTATATGTTTGCGAAGAGGTTTACGATACTTCAGTGACGTCTTGGGGTAGGTAGGTTGGCTGTAACAAATTCGTCTGAGAATATTTCAATGTGACCAGCTTATATATGAAAAGATTAAAGTTTTGTATGTTTTGATTTGAAAAATGCATTTTGGGGATACTGAAATGACGTTTTGTATGTTTTGATTTGAAAAATGCATTTTGGGGATACTGAAATGACGTCTGTGACCAGCTTATATATGAAAAGATTAAAGTTTTGTATATTTTGATTTGAAAAATGCATTTTGGGAATACTGGCAAACTGAAGAGTGAAAACAAAACGTCTATGTTTTGATAATCAGGATATTTCTGTCCGACTTTTTGGTGTATCATTAATTTGTTTATATCTCAAATGAAAAAAAGTTTTTTTCTTGCATTTTTTGTGCATAGGTTAGGTTAGGTTAGAAGGGGTGATGATACGGCGGGCCGCATCATCTCACTCGGATCTCAGTGGATCCATTGCGCTCCCCAGAGTAAAAGGTGGGTGGTGAAGAGGGATAGGGAGGGGTTTGATGAGGAGTATTAGTTGTAGGGGGCCTCCCTGAACCATCCTGAGTTCTGAATGAATTTTAGGATGTTTTTCAGTGGCAATACAGAGATGTCGCCCAGTTCATCGAAGAAATATTCTCCTAGGGCTGCTTTCCTGGTTCTAGCTAGACTGGGGCATTCACATAAGAAGTGAAGGGAGCCCTCTTCCGCCTCTTCATCATGACACCCTCTACATAAGTCAGATGAGCTGATGCCCATTCTTTTCATATGAGTTCCCATAGAGTTATGCCCCGTTAGGACGCCAACTATGAGTGATAATTGAGGCCTGCCTAGCTTGAGTAGGTATTCAGTTTTTTTCTTCGAAATGTTCGGCCAAAGGTTCCTTGAAACCCGACAGGTGTCGATAGATGACCATCTGACATTTGCAGCTTCCAAGAAACAGTGGTGTATTCTACTTTTTTCTTCCTCCAGTGGCATGAGCACCGAGGCTACGATTAGGCTCGGATCAAGAGATGATCCGCTTTTGGCCAGTTCATCTGCCATTTCATTTCCGTGAATATCCCTATGTCCTGGGACCCATTTTAGGGTAACTGTGTTCGTTGCGTTGAGTATTATTAACTCATTTCGGCAACGATCGATCAGTTTGGACTTTATGGTGATTGAGGAAATGGCTTTAATTGCCGCCTGGCTATCTATGAAAATGTCAATATTTTTGTTGACTAATTTACGTGAAGCAAGATGTTTCGCGGCCTCACAAACTGCCAGCACTTCCGCTTGGAATACACTGCAAAAATTTGGAAGCTTCATTGATCTATATATGGGTGGGTTATCTGAATAGATACCTGACCCAACACCCTCCAAGGTTTTGGAGCCGTCGGTGAAGACCGAAACATTGTTTGTGTTTATGACCCTGTTTTCGTTCCAGAGTTCCCTGGTGGGGATGTCTGTCATGGTTACTGGGTTGAAATCAATGTGCGGCGAAACATAGTCCGTTTGAATGTCAATGTCTGTAAAGTTCATTATAGTTCTGTGACCGAAGAGGCCCCTTTTCCAATTGTTACATTGTTGCAGTCGTAAAGCACTTTTTGCCGCCAACTCTTTCGTAAACAGATCGAGTGGGGCAAGTGAAAGGAAAGTTTCTAGGGCGGCCGTTGGTGTGGTTCTTATAGCACTGGTTGTTCCGATACACGCTAGTCTTTGAATTTTAGTCATGGTTTTTAGATTGGTTTCCTTATCTAAGGCTGGCCACCAGACCATACATGCGTACGTTAGGATTGGCCTTATAATGGCTGTGTACATCCAATGAATGGTTCTAGGGCTGGGACCCCATCTTCTACCAAAAATTCGACTGCACGTATAGAATGCTACTGAGGCTTTTTTCTCTTTTTCTTTAATATTCCTTTTCCAGTTCAATTTACGGTCAAGTACAACACCAAGGTATTTGGCGGTATCCGAAACTTGAAGTGGAGTTCCGTTGATGGTTGGCGGGTTTATGTTGGGAATTTTGTGTTTCCTTGTAAACAACACCAGTTCTGTCTTTTGAGGGTTAACGCTAAGTCCGCAACTGCTGGCCCAATTACTGAGCTTGTTGAGGGCTAATTGTAGGAGGTCGCATAAGGTTGGGACAAATTTTCCCGAAGCCATTAACACAATGTCATCGGCGTATGCAACGACCTTGATGCCATTCAGATTAAGTTTAACCAATATCTGGTTGACTACAAGGAGCCAGAGCAGAGGAGATAGAACTCCACCTTGCGGAGTCCCCTTGCATGTTCTAACTTTTAACTTCGTATCACCCATTTCTACATTTATGAGTCTTGTTTGAAGCATGGAGTCAATCCAGTTTATCAGTAACGGATCGATGCTGATCGAGATGAGGGCTTGTCGAATTGCACTATTTTCAACATTGTTAAATGCCCCTTCTATGTCAAGGAATGCTACCAGTGTAAATTCCTTGAATTGGATCGATTTTTCGATTGTGCCGACCACTTCATGAAGCGCTGTTTCAACAGATTTGCCCTTCATATATGCATGTTGGGCCTGTGAGAGCATGCCGTCATTAAGTTTTAGGCGAATGTGAGTCTCCACTAGTCTTTCTAAAGTCTTGAGAAGAAAAGAGGATAGGCTTATAGGCCTAAAATCCTTAGGTTCGGTGTGGGTGGGCTTGCCAGCTTTCGGAATAAAGATGACATTGACTTCTCTCCATTTAGAAGGAACGTAGGTGATGTTAATACAACCCCTAAAAATGTCCACTAGAATTGGAACAATTATGTCTTTAGAGCTTTGGAGCATAATAGGAATTATTCCATCAGGCCCTGCAGACTTGTATGCTGAGAATGAGTCTATGGCCCAAGCCACCTTTCTGCTATCTATGATTTGGTTACCTATGTTAGAGATTACACTTATGTCAGGGCCTCTATCCGCAGACGATGAATCAGTAGTACATCCTGGGAAGTGAGTGCTCAAAAGTGACTCTAAGGTCTTTTTGTGCATACTTTAGAGCCTTCTGGAAGGGCCAAGGCTGAAACCAAAACGTCTGTGACATAATATATTTTTAATTAGAAGAATTATTTTGATTTTGATTTTCGCCTACTTTGGTTGGCATCTAGTAAGGAAAAAAGCTAAAAGTAAAACGTGTGGGACCTAAGTATTTCAAATTAGTGCACAATCTTGTGGTTATACCTCCAACACAAAAAGTGGAAAATAAACATTGCCTTCGTAGTGTCTATGTTGTTATTAATGTTAAAAGTTCTTATTCGATTTTAATATTTTTTTTTACAAACGTTTGCTTAATCGCTTATTCGACTTAAAGGTTACCTTTAAAAATTGAACTCGGTACAAAAAAATTGTGTTAATAGCTTATTAGGGGCTTTAACTAGCATTACATAGGCTTTATAGATAGACGTAAACGTATGTTATTTCTCGTATCCTTTTAAACTTTTTGTTCAAACATAATAATAATGACCTGTATTGAAAACAAAACTTTATATATAAAAATATAAACATTTTAATTATATGTCCTAACAAATTCTCTTTCTATTGTTTCTGCTTTCCACTCTACTCTATCCATACTGCAAAATAACGTTTTTTTTTAATGCTTCTATGACATTGTTGGTTTGTTACTTGTCAACTTTTAGACGGCGTTAAGCCACCCATCAACTGTAACTAACACAAACGGCAAACATAGAAAATAATTATTATTAACAAAAAACTTCATAATCTACATAATGTTACAAGAACTTAAAAAAAAATAATAAAAAAACAAATAGTTTATTTAATGTTAAAAAATAAAATAGAATACAATTTGTAAAAGAAACATTTTATTTCTTTTACAAATAAATAGTATTTGCGCTTAAAAATTTAGGAAAATTTAGCTTAAACTATAAGTTTAATTCAATCATGCAAATGTTGTTTAGATTATTATTAATTAATTAATCAATGTTAATGTAAAATTATTTTACTGAAGTACCTTTTATAAATGTGTTATTAACTATTACAAGCACCTGAATGTTATATATTGTTGAAAAATTAAAATAAAGAAATGTAAAACATTACTTTCTTTCATAGATTATTATGAAGGAAAAGCAACAAAAAAAAAAACCAAACACGAATAAACAAATTTAACATAATTTCTTGATTTATTTTTTTTCTGTTGATTTCACAAGTATTTTTGATTTTACATAGTTTTAATAAAGTTTAATTGTATTTATTCAATCCAAATAGATGATCGCAACTTGCAACGAAGAAATAGTAAAGAAAATTTAAATTTTTAAAAATGAAAAAAAAAATTACATTTATTCACATTGAATAGGAAAATATTAAAAAACAATTAACATTCATTAAAAACATAAAAAATAAATACTACTTGGTTTCGAAGTGATGTTTTGTTTTGTTTAATATTGACCTATTTTTATTTGTTTGTTGTATTTATTTGTATGTTGTTATAGTTCTTGTTTGTAAAATTGTCTTACTATTTGTAATTTAACGTGTGTTATTAAGGAATTATTGAGAGAGATTACATAACTTATTGCAGTTTTTTGTAAGATTGCCAATATCTTAATCTGAAGAACAAACTTTTCAAATAGTTTCAATATTTGAAAGTTGCAATAGATTTTTTCGAATAATTTTGGAAACAGGTCTATAAGAACCTTTTTCTGGATGCGAATGATGAAGTGAACTTACCCTTAAACAGTAGTTCGATGAATTCAATCGTAAACTATATTTCTAGTACAGGGTAGCCCAGCATGGACTGACTGATTTATGCATTTGTCACTGTCGTTCCGGCGTTATGAGCTGTAGCTTTATGTTGCTAGAAATATATATGCAAGGGTCATTAAGAACTGTCGGACGTACACAATTTTAAAACATGGTCCAGCATATCACAACAGAGATGGTTTCTGGATTCTCATTGTAATCTTAAAAAAAAGAATATGAATATCACTTGACAGATTCAATTATCGAGGTTGTAGTTGACGCTGATGTTACAGTTCTGTTTATTAATCATATCTATTTAATAAATGGAAAAGTGACTTATGGCTGATAATGAGATTATTCAAAGATTTTCGTCGTCAGTCACAAGCTAAATGAATTAATTGGCGTTGGTTGTAGAACCATTATACATTTCTTTTATTAAATATCTTATAATCTACAACGATAAAATGCAAAACAAAAAATTATTGAAAGTTATACATTTTTTGAATCAGTCAGACGCGGATGGGGTGGAAAAAAAATCAAGATAAAGTTAAAGAAAAGGTCTTATATGTTGTTATCTATTTAATGATCCTGAAACGGAACATTGATACTTTTGTCTTTCAATAAAAGTTTTGTAAGAAAATAAAGTCGATACTGCTACATTTTCCAAAAATCCGTATACTTCTTCATCATGACGGTCTCATAAACATCGGCTCATTCAACTCACTTTATCAGCACTGCAATGATTTAAACTAAACCATATCTTCATAGGCTGGAAAAAAAACTAGCTTTTGGGAAAGCTCATTCATTACGGCAAATTGTTTAAAGGAAATGGTTTTTAATTCCAATTAAAAGTTTTTAACGAAATTGATTTGATTCGAAAATCTTTTAGTTGCTTGATTGGGGTTGAGAGGATACTTTGCTTACTATTTATTTCAAATGTGTGTCAAATGTGTGTGGTTTGTTCTTCAAAAAATAAAATAAAATCCTTGCTGTATTTAAATACATATTTGTATATTCAAAGTATTTTCATGTAGGTTCTTTCAATGTTGGCAATCTGAACAAAAAAAACTGTATTTAAATTATTAAATTCAATATTATTTTCATGTGTACAGTTAGTCAAACTCATATTCGTTTTACAACTTCAGTTATTTTTTTAACAATTCTTTCATTTAAAGTTAAGTAGTTTTGTGCTTTTTTTTAACATCATGTCCCTGGATCTTTTAATATAAACTTTTATTCCGCCCTTTTATGAATTCAATCAGAATCGGAATCTTTTTCGAATCCCGAATTCTTATGCTATCATAAAATCCGTTCGTTATGGTAATTTGTGTGAGATTTTTCACTGCGATGTATTCTGTGATACTCGTACTTTTTTCGGGTTTGAAAAAAGTTTCCGGTTGCGATGGAATTCGTGAAAAAGGCTCATTTGAACTTCTGTAAATTTCTGAAATAAATGATATTTCTAGGGTTTATAGTCTTATCGTCTTAAGGTAGTAATTTTGAACAAAGTTTGTTGGAACAACTTATTCGCATTTCACAACGAACAAACCTCAAGTGTACGGAGATGAATTTGAAGAGGATAATCGATGTTTTTTTAATTTTATTAATTTTTGTACGTTTTTTTTTAAGAATGGTGTTTTAAATGTTGATTTATTGTGACTTGTTAATATTATGTAGATACATATGAACATTTTCAACTTAAAATTTAATATACATACATAATTCATTTTTAATTCCCTAAAAAAAATTTGAATCATACGAGTTTGACTGGCTGTACATTTTATGTTTTAAATATAAACAATTACATCCATATTTTGTTTTGTCCTATCTTTATAAATACAAACAAAATAACAATATTATATACCATAGTCGTGTTGTTGGAGGAGCTGTCTTACAGTCATCGGGAGCACAACAATATATACCTCCACATATGAGACAACAAGTCAACCAAGCTGTCGGGCAAGCTGTTACCAATGCAGCTATGAATGAGTTGTCAAGTGTCTTCGCAAGCAAATTCAAGTAAAATGTTTTTATTTGTTTGATTTTTTAATTTGTTTTTGTCTGTGTGTTCGTTTATTTTTTTTTTAGTTTGAATTTGTATTTTATTTTATTTATGTTTGATAACAATTACATTTATGTATGGTGTTCCTTCAAAAGGAGCTAACATCTTATAAATTGACAAGTTGTTTGTTTGTTTGTTTTTGTTCTCATTTATTATTTTTATTTGTTGTACATACAAAAAATCGAATGTATAGTTGTATTATAATTTTCCATTAAAAAAACCAAAATAAGTATTTGATACAAAACCATGCTTACATATTAATACATAAGATTGAAAGGGCTCAATCATATGAAATAAAGTTTAAAAAAGAGCCCCTTTGCTCCAGTCACTGCTTGCATATAACAATATTTTTTTTGTTTACCATTTATACACAACATACTCACAAGTTAAGTAAGAAATAATTTACTATTCAAAAATAAACAATCAGAATGATCTTTATAAGTTTTTTTTTTGTAATCCAAAGGAATATTGTTTAGGGAATTTCAATTTGAATTTATTTTAATATAATAATTATAATTGCATATACCTAATGCATATATGAATGTATAAAAAAAAGATATATTTTTTTAACAATTGAAAATCGTAAGGACATTCTTGGAAATACTGCATTTATATAACTTAAGGCCTTCATTCTATTATCATTTGCGGAAAAAAATCTTAGCAAAAAATTGAAACTTCCCAAAAACTTTTTATTAAAATATTAGGTTAGATACTCCTCTCAAAAGTTGATGTCTTGAGTCTTTTTTTTTTGTCTCGGATATTTATCATCCTCTGAAGTGGATAGATGAATACACTGATTACTAATAATGGTTATTAATCGTCTGGTTACTCATCCTACCAGACTTTTTATTATGTGTTGTCGGATGCAAAGACAACTAATTTTAATAGTATTTCCCCTTGTCATTTTATGAAATGATTCAAAAACAACTCTTCGTCAGTTGGTGCATAGCTTTATACTATAGTTGTTGAGATTTTTGCTATATTTAAACCAATGTTGGGATGATTTTTGTTTTAAAAGACGAGCAATTATCAATCCGTTTTGCATTTGTAGTATTCATTTGGGATCATCCCTCCTATGAAAAAATAAGTCAAAATAAAGTTTGTGTGATCGTTTCCAGGAATGTCCGTATTTTTAAAATTACTATATTTTATACCATTTTACTTTACAAAAATAAAAAGGAAGATACATTCCTAAAAGAAACATTTCGTAAAAATTATGTTATTATTATTATCTTTATTATTATTATCATTATGAATAAAACTATTATTAATTATTAATATATTATAAAAGTTAAAGTTAAATTCTTCTCATTATATAGAATGCTTGTTGCTGTTTTTTAGTAGTTTTGAAAATTCTATAATAACAAAACAAAAAAAAAAAAAATCCTAGCTCTTAAACCGAAAATATTTGCATGTTAATTGCAAACTAAATGCTTAAAGAAAAAAATAACAAACTAAATATTTAAGTAAAGACTCTTCTTATTCTTAATGAATATTCCAAGCAAAGTGTATGTTGTTGAAGTAATATTCACAAAAAAAAAAAAAAAAATAGTAATAAAGCAATTGTGTAATCAATCACTAAATGTAATGTGTTTGCACTTGTCTTTGCAAAACCAGCGATTATAAGTTTTTATTTTGTTTAATTTTATTATTTATTTTGAAAAGTGTTTTAAGCTATACAAATTATTAAAAATTTAAGTGAAATTTGTTTTTATTTTGTTTTTCTTGATTAAATTGAATTGGTTCAAATCGAAGTATAATGATTATATTGAAGTAATTTTGACACTATTTTCTATCACCACTCGATTGCTTGACCTAATATACCAAACACATCAATTCGGTTGATGATAAGTGGCTTGCTTTTGTCACTCCTCAAATTTATACGATTGTGTGTATGCATGTGCCGGAAAGATGAAGAAATTTGAAATGATTTTATAGTAATATATTTAACCAACATTAGGTGATGGTGTCAATAAAACAGCAATATTGGCGCTCGTAAATTAATGGTCAGTGTAAAAAGAGAAACAATTATAAGTTAAAAATACCCGTTCAACTCGAAATTCATGAAAGGCCCAATTTTTTGCAAGATTACTCCTTAATAGCAGTTTAAACATTTTTTTTTATTTTTGTTTGCCATTCGCTGATGTCATTATTAAGTTAACACAACAGAAGCACATCTTTATCTACAGTTCCTCCAATATTTGTTGAGGAATTAAGTTTTTTGAAGGACAAACAAAAATAAACGAATTGTTTATAACCTTAGTGTTATTTCAATAATGTCTTATTTGCTACAAGTATACATTCCTAGCAGATTACTTTCCCATCTTTTGATATTGATAGTTTTTGTTCCATTAAATTGAATATTGAATTTATACAGATATTTGTACATATAACTTAAGTCAGTTTAACTGTCTCCAATTTCAAACGCCAAGTTGGTTGAGGTCCTCTACTACTTGTGCCACCTTTAACGTCCTCCTGGACTGCAACGCGGCTTGGTGGTATATTCAGTTTTTCTGGGCTGGTGACCCATAGGCGACCCAGTCATCTAAGTCGTTGGCTTTTCACTTTTTGTTTTCTTTTTAATGTTAAAGCGGACGGGACCATAAATCACCCGGAGAATTTTTCTCTTTAAACAATATTAAACGTTCTCACTCACCGGTGTTCATCTTACCTTGGCCCTGTGCACCAAACATTAGAACCGGAATGATAAGTGTCCATAAAGTGGAAATTTATTTCCTCGAGAGAGGGCTTTCTAATCAAAAGCCTTCTTAGCCTAAAGAAGCAGCGATGGGCAAGAGTAATTCTTCGGTTGATTTTAGAGCTGTTATTGTACACTGAGTTGATAGTGGAGCTATGGTAGACTTCTTTGCCGTTTCGTGTTGACAGCATTTATGTATTTTTTCTTGATTTCATTGAGCGCTACACCCATCTTCTTGGCTTTTTCCTCAATAGTGTTTTTTGTATGTTAATATCGTCTGCTTAAATTTAGACTGGGCTAGTATTACGAACAACGAAACCAAAGACAAAAAAAACCATACTCAAGAAAACGATAGTCACGACATTGACCGATAATGATTTACAAGAATGGATACTTGAAAATATTGACAGATAAAGTCAAAAAATCTAAACCTAAACAACAAACATAATAAATGTGTGACAATTACATTAAGTCATGTTTCAAAACTTTAAAAAAACGACTGTAAAAACGCAGTCGTAAAATAAAACTAGTATCGTTTTCAGAAGAAAAAAAACGACTATCGTAAAACGCAATTGGAATATAAAGATTACGATGGATTTTAAACAATAATCGTAATTCGTAATACGGGCCCTGACTTCTGAGATATTGTGCCTAGTCGAAGCATTTTCACTCTTGTTTTAAGAAAGATCTTAAAGAAATCATTTGACAGCGCACCTGTTTTTTTTTACATCAAAAGTATCGGTGAGGTCTTTGTTCTATTTAATTTTTTTTCATTGATCTTAATTAAACACCAGCAAGGCCTTATCCTATTCCATCACCTAGAATTTGGTTTAAGTACTACTCAGCTCAAGTGAAATTTATAACCTACAATTCGATGAGCTATCTGAAACCTCTTCTTTTTTTTTTAATTATTGCTTATAGCATTTCCATACAAAAACAAAATCGCTTCTTTATGTATAAACAAAATTCAAACGCCTTTTACTCTTAAAGTATAACCATGATATTAATTGTTTTAAGTTAACACAATATACTAAATGTCCGTATTCATATAAAGTTAAACGAAATTTAAATGTTTTATCTATATATATGATAATATTTATATATACATATATATACCAACTGTAAAAGAGTTTTATTAGTTACATAAATACATAAACCATACTAGTTCGTTGCGTTCTCTATCTCACCATGAAAAAAAGAGATTTTAGAGTAAAATATTCAAAATATCAATTAAAAATAAAAAGAAATCTATCATTGCTGTTTTAAATAATTATCATGTAATTAAATTTAAGAAAACAAAAAGAAAACTTATGAAATACATACATACACATTATATAAATATACACTAATAATAGTTATATATTAAGATGATTCCCCAAATTACTAAACTCCATATTCAATGAAAAGATAATTGCAAGAAAAGAAGATAAACAGTTATATATGTATGTAAACAAGGTATTTGATGGCATTCCAACTAACAATATAATATATATTTATATATGTATGTATTTATATAATATGTACTCAACAAGAAAATCACAACTATATTAAACTTTAACAAAAATTGTTAAACATGCATAAGTATATTTATACATATACATAAATAAAATTCCAGCAAAAACAACTAAAAACAAATAAATTTGCTAAAGAAAAAAATATATAGAGTACAGAAAAAACACGACGCAATTAAAACAACTCAGAACAGTAAATATGCCTAAAATATATATATATATATACATTCATATTTATATAGATATGATTACAAATATTATTTAAGTTAAGTAAAAGTTAAAATTAAGACAAAACCGTGCATGTATGTAATTTCGGCTAAAATATGTTGAAAATTAAGATTATGTTATGCAAAATAAAAAGCAAAAAGAAAATATGAAAGTACATAATAAATAATTTTAACTGATTTAAGTTGTAAAAACTAAAACAAAACAAATTGTTTTTGTCCAAGTTATGTTTGTGTTTTCTAAGTTTTTATCTTTGTTTCCTTTTGTTCCTTTATATTCTTGTCTTTGTTACTATTTTTGGAGTGCTTTTAATTGGTGGTGGAAGAAAAAGGTGAGTTGTTTTAAATTAGAAACTAATATATGTTTTAAAATGATATTTTAAATGGCCATTTTGAATGGATTCTATGCAGCATCCTCAGATATGACATTATCTTTTCGTAGGGTTCAAATAGTGTCGTAGGATTGTTACAATTTAACCTACATCATATCCCACCTGGAAAAATAAACTAGTTTTGAACGAGGCCCTAGAAAATTTAACTTCGATGCTAGCAAGGGTCTAGCCTCACTAGTATTTGACAAGTTTTCCTTGCCTTGATTTCGCCTACCGAAGCCTTTTTAGGGCCTTGACTAAACTTGACTAAAACTTGCCATTTTCCAGGCGGGATACAAATATTTTTATAATTAGGAACAAATATAAATTTTGAAAAAAAAATAAGTTAATTTTTTGACTAAAGAGATGAAGAATTTTGTTTGGCACACTTTTGGGCACTGAGCTCAAATCCGTTATCCATTTTCGCTTTCAACTCGGGTTTTCGAGATATTCCCGTTATTTTTACCATTTTTGGGTTATGTAAAAATGGGAGGTAATTTTTTCAATGATTACTAATGATTCCTGAAAGCACTTATCTTTTTCTTTAAACTTTGGTTAAAATCTTTTGAATATCCTTGTTACTCTCCGAGATATTCTTAGTTAGATGTTAGCTTTCACCGTTTTTTCACTCAGCCTTATTGTGAGCTTCATATGAATAACATTCCACTCGGAAAAAAATTGACTTTTCACTTTTGGCCTTTTGCTTTTTTCACCCCAAAAAAAACGAAAATTCCACTTTTTTGTGAGTACTCATTAATTAGTAATTATTCGTTATTAGGAGCTTAAATTATCACTTGTTTTGACGTGAATGAAAGAAAAACAGAGGGTACTGATTGGTGCCTTTGCGCAAGTTTTTTTTTGGTTTATTTTAGGCCAAGAGAAGTTCAGGCGAAACTTATTATCAGCCTTATTGTGAGTTTCACTTGAACAATTTTCCAAGCGGAAAAATTGACATTTCACTTTTCTCCTATTGCTTTTTTCATCACTCTCACTCATAAGAGCTTAAATTGTTACTTATTTTTTGACGGCGACCGAAAGAAAAACGGAAGGTACTGGTTTCCTTTGCGCTAGTTTTTTTTATTTATTTTCTTAAAACTATGTAACGGGAATATCTCGCATTGGTATATAAATTCCATGTTTTTTGAGTCCTGGAGCCCAATTCCGCAAGTGTGAATGATATTCCGTGTACACATTCAATTCACGCCCTAAACAAGTGTGAATAAATTTAACTGATTATGCACACGATATTTGTCAAAAACTTAAAACTCACTCTTGCGGAACCGCAAAAATTGATGTTTATTCGATTTTCTATGTACACACACAAAACTCACTCTTGCGGAATTGGTCACCTGGGGCCGCCCTTAACTTCTGAGCATTCAGAGAATTTCCCTAGTTAAACTGTTAAAAGCTATGGAAAAGAATCTTTGCTCTGTCAGCTCAGTTAGCGCTCCTGAAATATAAGCTGAACAATTGTTGAAGTGACATCTATTTTCTTTCAGTTGTTAAGCATTTGTGTGATAGGTTCGCGTGCTGCAGGACTTTTTTTTGACGCATCTGTACTTTATCTCACTCCCACTTAGAGGTGGGAAAGAAGCAAAGTTAGGGGCAGGGTTTTTTAACTTTTTTTTTTAATTTATGGATTTTTTTTGACGTTGTCTTTTGTGGCAACTGCTTTCTCTCCTTTTCTTTTGCTTTGGCAAACAAATACTACAGAATGCAACTTTATTTAATTTAAAAAGTTTTTAAATAAATGAATTTAAGTTTTGAAATGAAAACTAAACTAAATAATCCCTCAATGAGTTCAGATTTGTGTTTTTTTCTTAAACGAATTCTCAACGTCACAGTGAGTCGGTTGTGTTCACATTAGTTTGTGTCTGAACAAAAGAAGTTGGATGAATGTCAAAATAAGTCGGAATAGACAGTCCAATGTGAACACCGTCAAAAGCCTTCGATTAATTATTCGGAGTCTTTTTCTGCTCCCGATTTCAGGAAGAAGGAAATTTGGAACAGACGCATATACGAGTATATTCAACTTGTCGTCGGATTACTTGTCAAAAGTGATAAATGCTTGCAAGAAACCATTTTGTAAAATGGTGTCAATATTGGTAGTGTGTGTGTAAATTTATGTTTTCATATTCGATTGAAATCAAAAAGGAGTGGAACAGTCAGAAAACCCAATTGAAAACAACAAAAGGGTCAATTTTTGGTTATTTTCTTTGGTAGTCTAATCTATTGTCGTTTTTCATTGCTGAAAAGATTTGATTTTTTCGGAAAAAGATTACAGTTTTTAATTTTTGCATGTTTTATAAAAAAATGATGAGATCTGGAGACGAAAGATGCGATCTTTCTGCTTTGAGAGATTTGTTCTGAAAACTGAATTTGCTCAAAAATAAGCTTAAATCTTTCATTCAGAACAGTAATTCCAGATTTGAAAAACAAATCTTTCAGATGTAAATGAAAAACGACATCAGCTTAATTCTTTTTCTGAAATTTTGAATTTGAAGAAAATTTGGAAAACAATCTTCTTTGTTTAACTGAAATAGAATAGTCTATTCTATTGAACAGTCCGGAAAATGAGGGGTATAATGGAATAATTACATGTAAAGATTTTTATTTTTGAAAATGTTTGTTTAGCCCATAAGCATGCTTAAAACCGAAAATGCTACTAATGCGTTTCTGAGAAAAAAGTCACACTGGCCGCTTTTCAATATTTTTGGTATAGTTCGGAAACTAAGCTTAATTTGACTATTTTACACTTAAAACTTTTTGTTTAAAATTAAATTTTCCACCGAAATGGATGGTTTGATAAATTGTTACAAAAATTTAAGCATTATAAGTTTTAAACTTATGGCAAAAATAAACATATTCAATATAAAAACCCTTGCACTTATAATTTTTCCTTTTTAAAAAAATTATTCATTAGCCAAGAAGGGAGTAGATCTCTACTAAAACTTTTATATGAACTAAACTCTCTTGCTTATTTTTTTGAGAATCGAAAACCCCTGTTTTTTGTCAAT
This sequence comes from Dasysyrphus albostriatus, assembly GCA_946251815.1. Lineage (NCBI taxonomy): Eukaryota > Metazoa > Arthropoda > Insecta > Diptera > Syrphidae > Dasysyrphus > Dasysyrphus albostriatus. The sequence goes on along the minus strand of OX276336.1, from coordinate 64,559,920 downwards.
ACTCCTGTGGTTGCTAAGAGAATCTAGGTCAACTACACTACTTTCACTCAAAATGTTTTATTATTATTTTTTTAATCACATCTAATACCTACACAATTTATAATTGCAAAATTATTTACTTTAAATTAACAAGAATGATCACAAAATGCATTAAACAATAAAACATAACCTTTAACACACATACAATATGTATGAATATTATTCTAAATAAAGCTGAAGTTGGTTTGTTGAATGCTTTTACCAAATTATTTAATATTTTTATTTTAAATTTAACCTTTACACAGAATCGATCGAAATTGAAATTTTTACCATGAATCCCTATAATGCTATTTATTACAGGATACCTTCACGAAAAGTTATTTTCCATTTTAAATGAATCCGTAAAGTGCAGTTATTTTTTTATTGGGATTCATAGATAATTTCGATTACGGTTAATTCTACATTTTTATTTAATTTTAATATAATTTAAAATTTTTTATTTTTAGTCGACCTGGCCCAAATGTCGCACCAAAATTACCCGATCGACCCTATTATGGCAGTAACGCGAAAACAAATGGTAGACCGTATTAAGTACAATCATACTCAAAAACCAAAATTTAAAGTGTAAATCATAAAAAATGACATTTTTTTTAAGAATTAGCATCTTTCATTATTTTGTATATAAATAATATAATACGTTTACTGTAAAAATGAGAAAAAAAAATTATTAAAATTAGAAAATAATTTATAAATAAATTAATTAAAGTTGTCGACAGTGAAAAAATATTATTGTTAATATTTAATTTTAAATAATATAATTATGTATGTATTAAAAATAAAAACACACGATGAATGTTCAAAATTTATTTGATAAATGGAAAAGCGAAAGATAATTTCGAATTATGTATTCCAGCAGCAAAGATTTTATGGGGAGAAAATATCGTAGTAATTCGAATTTTATCACACTATCCTGTTTCTGGCTCTGTAATTATTTTGAAGCCAATATGTTTAATTGAAAACTTTGGTATAAAATAAGAGGGCTTTTTATTTACTCACCCTAAATCTCGAATTATTTCCTCCCAAAGTCGTTCGCGTACTCAAAAAGTTCATACACTTCAAGTCATAAGTACTCGTATGTACAGTGGTGGCAAAAACATTCCGGATCTTTTTTCAATATCCTTATTTTCTTTATATCAGGGGAACAAATGTTAACCTTGCCAAAAATTTTACTGATTTAAAAATGAGAGTACTAAGAGGTTTATTGCTACCAATAAACAAAAATTATCCAATGGTAAGAAAAATTAAAGAAATTTATAAAGTAGTGCAATAACATACCTGTGCAAAACTAACCGGATTTTTGCAAGATTTCGAGTTTCGATGCTTAGGTAACGGTTTTTAATGTCAGCATAGATTAAATACACCTTACTTGTTGTGAGCTGAGTAGTTAAAAATAATAATGTGTAAAAAATGGCTAAAACACGTTATAGCTATGCGATTCGTGTTGTGAAATTATAGAAAAGTATCAAGCGGGTATAAAACAAAAAGTTATCGCCGAAACTTTGAAAATTCCAACCTCAACAGTTCATGACATCATCAAAAAGTTTCGGAGCGGAAAATCAGTTGAAGCAGATCATTTTGGTGGGCGCCCTCGCAAAACAACTGTTAAAACTGATAGCCGCATAAAAAACTTTGTGCTTAAGGATCCTTTCGCAACCTCGAAAACAATTTGTAATGAGCTGAATCTGCCTATATGCCAAACTACGGTAGGGAGGCGGTTAAGGGAATTTGGTCTCTATGCATTTCGACCAGCAAAAAAGCCACTTCTTATTACCAAGCATCGTAGAAAAAGGTAAGTTTTAAACTGTGTTTCGGAAGGACTTTCAAATCCTGAACCAAAATATTTCACCAGGGTTGAATTTGCAAAAAATCATCTTAACTGGTCTATACGCAAATGGAAAAGTGTGCTTTTCAGTGATGAAAGCAAATTCAACTTGTTTTACCCCGACGGAGGAAAGTAAGGCGCTCAAGAACGTTTGAATCCAGCAAATGTACTCACTACAGTTAAGCACTGAGGAGGCTTGTTATGGTGTGGGGGTGTTTTTCAGGTGCAGACAGTGGCCCTATACACCAAATTACTGGAATAATGGACCGTTTCCAATAAAGAGACATTTTGGAAGAAATTCCTTTGCGTTGGGTGTTTCAGCAGGATAATGATCTCAAACATTCTTCAAAGCTGTTAAAAGAGTGGTTTGCGATAAAAAATATTCGCGTTTTAGATTGGCCGTCTCAATCATCTGATTTAAACCAGATTGAGAACGTGTTTGCCATTTTAAAAGGTGAGTTGGTAAGAAAACACTCACGTCGACAAGCACTCTTTTTACAGCTTTGAAGAGTGAGTGGGAGAATATTCTTGCTTCCATTTTCGACAATTTGATTGAATCAATGCCTCGTCGATATGTAAAGCGATAATAAAAAATAAAGGTTACTCGACAAAATATTAATCGTTAACACTATACAAAAAAAATCCGGTTAGTTTCGCTCACGCCAAATTCTGAATTTTCTATTGATTTTGTAATTTTTTTCTTGTTCCATGAATTATGATCATTGTTTTTTCTTTAAATGTTTTATTGTTGAGTAAAAAATATATAAAAAAAACAAAAAAAATTAATTTTGTTCACATTTTACATAAAAAAACAACAATTATTGCAGCTGACCAAAAAATCCAGAATGTTTTTGCCACCACTGTATGTAGAGTTTATATACATAAATAAAATTAACAATAATTGGAGGTTAATAGACGGAAATTATGGAAGTGAAAAGTTTTTCCCCTTCTTATTTTTCAAAACACAGATTTTGACAATAAAAGCCTTCCAATGGTAAAAAAAACAATTTTTTTGATCGAAAATCAATTTTGCGGATCTGGATTTTTCGCCAGATTAACCCCTCTTTTACTAACACCATTACACACCAGAACAATTGATAGCCATCAGCATAGAGAACCTATACTATCTAGAGAACCGACTCGTACCCCTCTTGCCTAAAACACCCGCAAATTTCATTTGAGCACATTAAGAGAAAACTCTCTTAAATTCCCCGTCCGTGAATTTAAATGCATTGGGCAGCTACCAAGCTTGAAGGGTGAAAGAGAAAAAGCCCTGAAGTCGGTTCTCCAGATAACATAGGTACTCTCTGGCTATCAGTTTGACAAGCCTGGATCGCCACAGTTTCACAAACACAAATTGTACACAAACACAACTAAAACGAAAAATCAATCTGCAATCGTATACCATTCGCGGCAAAAAAAAATCAATTTTCAGATCAAAATCTGAATTTAGTTCTGGATGTAGCTCAAACCTGCAGATAGCTGTCAAAATAATTCGCAACTGAGAAAGCTATGCGCAGCTCGAACATGCTTCGTGTAAGAATGCGTGCATTACCGAATACATGTTCAAAAGGAAAAATCAAGAGTTGCGCATTAATTTCATGTGCCGTGTGAAACTGGACTACGGGATTTCGTTTCGCATCAGCAGCGTACTAGACTTAAAGGAATAAAAGTAGTATCGTATATTTTTTGCCTTTTCAAAAAAATTTCCAATGTTTTTGAATCTATAGGAATTTTAAGAAAAATGCTTAACAGGGTGTTTTAAGATCTTCTACTGAAATGAAATTTCTAAGAACAGGGGCCCTATTACGTTAAACGATTATTGTTAAAATTCTATCGTTATCGTTTAAATACGATTGCGTGAAACGAGAATCGTTTTTAAATAACGATTCTCGTTTTTCCTTACGACTGACATTTGACAAAAATCCAAAAAATATTTCTTGAAAGTTTAAGGAAGAAAAACTATTTGCATTGTTTAGAAAAAATGGTGTCTTGGGAGGTACCATAAATAACAATTTTTTGAAAAGCTGTTTCCCATCCAAAGGTAGCTTTAACCAAACGAAATTCATTGATTTTTTTGTTAAGAAGAGCTGTGGAGCCGGGTTTTAGTTCTAAAAAAAATGAAAAAAAAAACATGTCGGCAGAATCACCAAAAAACCGCAATCTACCAAGTTTTAAGAAAATCGATCTAGCCGTTTAAGCTGTAGCCGAAAAGACAGACAAAATGTTGCTACCCACATTTTTAGCGTTCTCTATCATCGTAATGTCATGTTTGATTGTTATCTCAATTTTTTTTTTTACGAATCCAAAACTTGCCTTACAGTACCTATATCGCAAGTAAAAACAGATAAATGAAAATTTACGTTGTGCGCCATGTCCCTTGAATTGTGTAATCGCCAAAAATATTTTCGCCGAAAATTCAAATTTATGTATTTCGAAATAAATTGTTGGGTAGTATGCCGTACTTGAATGAATGCTTAGTTTACATTAAAATATTTTATGTTGTCCACATCAAGACACCTGTGAGCCGGAAATTTGTTCGTGTGCGTGCGTGGAGCCGAAAAAGTAGCACTTTAGTCTTGGAAACTTTTTTTTTCAAAATTGCGGACAACGCTTATACTTTTTTTGTTCAACTTTGTGGATTTAGATTCTCCAAAAGGTTCTTTTACAGAAACATAAACAAAATTCGACGCAGAATTTTTTTGTAGATATTTCGAATTATTTTACTAATTTTACCGGACTAGGTATGACAGTTTATTTTTGGTTCTAATAAAAAACAAGAAAAAAGTGTAGAGGGAATGACCAATAAACGCTTTATTCATCAAGTTTAAGGAAAATTGACCAAGCCATTAAAGTTGTATCTGTTTACATGTCTGAGTTCTCAGAAAATTTCCTCAGTATTGCTGTCAAAAACTACGGGAAAAAAATCGTTGCTCCGTCAGCTCTCCAGATATAGACTGAGAGTCAACGACATTAAAAGTGAAGACATTTGCATACTTTTTTAATTCATTCATAATAGCCTTTGAGGGGTTGAACCATTAAGCGTTTGCCTGCCTACCTTAACACGTGTCGAATAGGTGTAAAATTTGACGTACATTTCTTGCATCAATTTATGTCAACACCAATTGGTCAAAAGAAGAAAAGTACATACAACAAATATTTAGCTTGCAATTTTGAACAATTGTTGTCATAAGTCAAATTCCTTATAGTAAGTCCCTAAAAAGATAGAGACCCCAATGAAGTTTCGAAAAACCACTAACTTTGTTTGTATTTACGTGAGTGGTTTTTGGATACTTCATTTCTCTCTATCTTCTTAGGGACTAACTACAGAGAGTTTGACAGTATGACAGCAATTGGTCAAAATTGCAAGCATAGTATTTGTTGTATGCGCACTTTTACCCTTCGACCAACAGGTATTCACTTCACAGTGAAGTTTTTTCTCAGGAACGAACTTACAATAAGGCTCCAAATTTGCAGTTTCCTTGCATTTCAACGATAGGCTAGGTTCAAAATTTAAAACCCTTAATTTCACGGATTTAGTTTGTGAAGTTAGCAGGTGAGTATATTTTTTTTTTTTAAATGGATAGCAAATTTTGAAACTAGTGGAAATGCAAAAAAACTGCAAATTTGGATCTTTACTGCAAGTTCCTAGCATACTTGGTTTGAGACTTAAACCACTTTCAAAATAAATGTTTTGTCATTTTTTTTAAGTGAGCATTTAGTGACTCACAAAATCTAAATGATTTTTAATAAAAGCAAGTTGATTTCCTTATTAAAATGAAAGATAACTATGTTTGTAGATGACTCGCCAATCAGTTATTTCTGTTTTAAGGGAAAATATACTTAGACCACTTTCAAAATAAATGGCTCATATGAAGGGATTCTGAGTTAAAATTGGAATTCAATTTATCAAAAACCTTTGGAAAAGTGCAATCCCGTTTTTAACGAAAAAATCTGTTGCCTTTATTTTACAAATTTAAGCCATAAAACATGATTTTACTGTTTGTTTGTTAAAAAAAAATTTATTAATTTAAAATGAGCTCTAGATAATTAAAAAGATCCAGAAGCATGGTGCATTAGCCTGTTGATATATCTACATACATACAAACATATACCTATCTCGACAAAGTCACCGAAGACCTGCTGGCATTTATTACCTATAATAAAATTACTCATTCATTTTAGATATGAAAATGAACCATCAACATCAACATTCCAATTAAAAAAACAATACTCCTTATCAAAGAGAAAAGCTCCAAATCGTTTCATACGAGAATGTTATAGACTTCTGTCTGAATTCTGATTAAATTAAGGTAGGTATAGGTATCTACCCAAAATGTTAAAAGCTTTAAAGCGTCTTCGTTTTCTTGATGCGTTGATGTGCGTTTCAATCCGGCGATATGCGATACACTCTGCTCAACTAAGAAGATATCAAGTTGATTGGAGTTTTGTTCAGTCTATTTTGCGACGTTCGGTATAGCGCATCTAAACAATTTGCTTTCAATCGTTTTTCGATACTCCAAACGGTTTTAAATTTTTAAACCAAAATATCTCGAATTTTTTCTTAAATATTCCTCGACAAACCTCTACATTTATCTACTTTTAAACAGTGCGAAATTGCAGTTTATTCTTAGCAACATAAACGGTAATACAAAAAAGAAAGAGTTATTTTAAAAAAGAATTACATATTTTTTAATTTAATACATTTTAACATTGATGAGCAATTTTGTAATAAATTCTATTTTAAGTTCGATATTCTCTCCAAAATATAAAAATGCTGAAATTTAAAAAAAAAAGTGTGTGGGTGGGGTGTGGTAGCTGTTTGTTTCGTTGTTGGTTGTTGTGTTCTCTCGCTGATTCTGGGAAAATGCTATTTGCCCCAACATCCATTTTTAAATTTACTAAAATGATCTCATTCCTTGCAATGGGCATTGAACATGAGTACACACTGCTACCTTGAACTGGTTAACAATGTTCAGAAATTAATTTAAGTTAAAAAAGAAGTGCGTGATTTTTGGCAGTTTTTTTTGGTGTGTTTTTATGGAATTACCTTAATATTTTTGCCAAAGGGTGGGTCTGCTGGTGGGAAAACTTTCCCTTTCAATCCATATCGGGATGTGGATATGTTTCATATTCAAAACATGTCTAGACGCTTCTCTTTCTTCCCCGTCTCACTTTCACTTGTATTTTTGTTTACATTCTGTTGTGTATATTATTATAATGTGGACGGTGTAGCTTTTCATTTTTGGCCATGTTTGGGAAGATATTTGACTTGAAGCTGATACACCGCCATCCATATCTACCTACCTCCTACCAACTTTTTGGTCGTGTTTTGACTGAATTTTTTGTCTAGTTTCTTGGTATATAATGAAGAAAGATAAAGTGGTAGACGTGATGTGCGTAGTTGATGATGATGATGTCATTTATGTTTGGTTGCAAAATTGATGCAAGTATATATAGGTACAGAAAATTGTTTTGGAATTTAAGAATCAATTCGGTTAGACGCTTGAATGAATGCAAATCAAGTCAAGTGTGTATCAGTTAATTGAAACTTGAATATGAGAACAACAAAACTGGTAGTCAATGATTATTTTTGTATACGAACTTCACCTAGATTGGTTTAAAATTTCGAAATATAAGGAAAACAACAATCCAATTAAACAGGAAATCCTTTCAGGGGAAATTTAAGTACAAAGTAAGTAGTATTTACATATGTACTAGAGTATTGCTCATGATTAAATTTGTATTTCTTAATTGTGATATAGGTATACATAGGTATACAATGTGCATGCCATGTGCATACATATGAATATTGAATGGGTAATGTAGTTCATAGGTATGTACATATTTAGATAAGATAAGTTTTGGATTCAAAAGAAAATCTTGAGATTTTGATCAAACTTGATATTATGATAATAGAGATAGAGAGTACCAAAAACGTGGAAAATTTCATTAATCTGCCTTTAGATTGTCTAACAGTTTAAGCAATTTTTCTTAAAACTTTGATCCTAGCAGTTTTTTGGACATCTCTAAGGGAGTAAATTGAAAAAAAGTTTTCTTTTTTAGCTCCAAAACTGATAGTAGGTACCTACATACATGCAATAAAACCATGAAAAAAGCTTAAATGTATGTCACAAATGGCTCTAAAATCTGTGAATTACTGAAAAAATGGTATAAATTTGTACCAAGAACTAGTTAACATCAACCAGTCTTGTAACTGTTTTTTTTTTTTTAATTTTCTGTCGATTTCGATCAAAATTTGTATGCAGTAGAAACTTTTTTTAAAGTATAAATAAGTATTGCTTATCCATATTTTGAAAAAAAGCTGTTGGTTTTTTCAAACTCAAAATCATTTTTAGAAAATTCAACATTTCAAAAACTTGTTGATGAAAAACACATTTATCATTTCTTTTTGTTGTCATTTGAATTTTTGTCTGTATACTCGTACCTAAGAGCCTGTTTAGGTTGGGGAATTTGAAACTGGACTCGTGAGTCTCATCGTGTCTACATTCGAACATTTGAGGCACCTCAAAACACATACAAACAACAACAACTTCAATGCTTTGTTTTTATCCCTGACTCCCCACTTCTCTCGTCCAGAAACTACCTTGAGACCGGTCTCAATCTTCCAAATCTTAAAAAAATATAAGTTTAAGACGCTGTTTAGATTGGGAAGATTGAGACCGGTCTCACGGTAGTTTATAGACAAAAGAAGTGGGGGTCAGGTATATCGTGAGGCATGACCGACCTCATGAGACTCATTTTTTGATGTTTCAATGAGCTAAGCCTTGAAGTCGTTGTTGTTTCTATGTGTTTTGAGGTTCCTCAAATGGTCGAATGTAGACACGATGAGACTCATGATTACGAGTCCGGACTTAAATTTCCCAATCTAAACAGACTCACCCTGTTTAGATTAGGAAGATTGACTGAAGACTTGCGAGTGTCATCGTGCTTCAAAACACGTTTAAACAACAACAACTTCAATGTTTTCCACATTGGAACAACGCCGAATGTGTTTAATGAGTCCGGCGTTTATGGTTTGTTCTTGCCTAATGACATCCCTAACCCCCCACTTCTCCTCCCAATCTTAACAGGGTCTAAGTATGCTATTACACTGAAACAAGACGCATGTGACTTTTTGAAAATAACAATCGAAAAGTTGAGACACAAAAAAAAATGACTCGTGTCTCGTGGGTAAAATTTTCCGTGCAACTATTTGACGTTTCTCGTATCCGTTTTTTTTTTTCTATTCTTCCTCATATGACTTCGTTGTGCGAGGACCAATATCGATATGCAACGCACAGAAATACTTGTTTCAGCACAGAATCAGACCAACAACGAAATACAGAACAAAGTGAATTGTCAAATTGGATTCAAGAATCTGGTTGCAACGTTTTGAAACCGGTTTGAAACCGCCAGATTAAGAGCAAACCCATTTCACAAGTGAACTATTGTAGGTACTTGCCCGCACAGGTTAATGATTCATGAATCCAATTTGACAGTTCTCTTTCAGATTAATTAGGCGCGTCTCACCAAATAAAATCTCTGAGCGCTTAGAGATTTTTTAAGTGGGACAAAAAATCTCACCTGAGTACTGAGATTTTTTAAGGAGATTACTGAGACGAAAACTTTTTGGATTCATTTCTCAATGTTCTTTCTCTGCTTAAACAGCTGTTCATGTGACAGGCAAATTGCAATTTCTCGCTGATGTGCAAATACTTAAGTCGATTTAAAATTCAAAATAAAGGTGAAATGTTTATAAAAATGAAAATAAATTGAATTTGCTATTATTTTTCAATCATTTGATAAAGTTTTGTGCTTATAAATTGAAATAATTTAAGCAAAGTTGAAATTTGTTTCCAGAATTTCAGTACAAGTACAATTCTAACACCTGTTTTTATACAATTCAACGGAGAATCTTGTCCCACCAAAGCATTCCGCCTCCGTCGACTTGACATTGAGCGCTCAGTGAGATTTTAGTTGGTGAGACGCGCCTATTATTACTTTCAGGTTTTCAACGCGGAAAAATTGACATTTCGCGTTTGGATAATTTCACCCGAATAACGAAAACTTATTTTTTTGCAAATACTCGTTTTGGGCGAAATGTTTTCTAATTAAGAGCTAAATTTTCACTTTAAATAATTTTAACGGCTTATCAAAGAAAAACAGAAATTACTGGCCAGTTTTTTGTTTATTTTAGATCAAGAGACAAAACTAATGAAACTCCACTATGGTTCTCACGGCCTTATATGAACATGAACATACATACACGAGTATGTATAAAATGTCTTCCAATAAACAACATAAAGATGCAAACGATCATTAATTTCAAGATTGAAACAGTTAACTTAAATACTTGAGCTTGAGTCATCAACAAAAGTAGTGTATACTGTTGGTGTATGTAACAAAATCGCCTCGGATTCTCCTATTAGAATAAACCATTTCTGAATCTGAGTCACCACCTATTTGTAAGTGAAATAAGTGAACCTCAATAATAAGGTCAACATTTTTATATACATTGCAACATACGCATACCATCTACCTATTCACAAATACTTTAACAATTTTTAATTGTTATCAACAGTAAATTTTCTTCTGAAAGGTGTGTTCACTTTTGTTTTCATTGTTTATCTTACAAGAAAAGAAAGTTTTGGTTTTTTTTTATTTGATTGCTAAATTCGGGAGTAATTATTGTTTTTCCTTTTTTATTTGTTTGTTTGCAAAACCTCTATACATATTTTAAGTCGTTTCAACCTCACCCTAATGCTTACATCATTTCCTATAGGAATGCAAGGAATGAACATAATACAACACCACGCAATCTAGTTCCCTAAATTACATACTTTATATTTGTTTCAAATGTGTATCTGAACTTCTTGGCTATCAGGGATTGACGTCATTTTTGTAGAAGTTATTTTTATAAAGTAGAATTGAGTTCAAAACAAAATAAAATAAAAAAATATTTCGAAGCAATTTACTGTGCATCGCTTAATAAGTAAATTCAAAATTTTGATTTAAAACGTTTTCTAATATAGAGATGGTGCAACCGGACGGTGGCGGGTGGCTGCGGCAGCTTAAAATTGAATCATACAAGTTGTTTGTGAGATATATCAACGTATGTTTTGTTTTTTTATTTGAAAGACTTGCAAATACAGACTTACGGATGCACACCACCCATTGAAGCCACGGCCATTCGGAAATACTTACCTATGGCCGCGCCTTCAATGGGTAGTGTGCATCTGAGAAGTCTGCTCGTGTGCAGAATGTTCAACGTGACATCAAGTACTCCAAACATTTACAAAAGCACTGGTCGGATAAGATGTCTTGGTTGCTAAGGTTAGAAAATGCAGTTTTCGGGTATACTTTTCACATAAAGAACTTCCATCAATTGGATATCAAATGAATGCTAAGACTGTCCTCTATACTTTACTCATAGTCAGACAGACTTTTTAAGGTTTTAACTTCAATTCCGATCATCTCCCAAACTATAATTCACAAATAATTATAAGTCTTGTAGTTTTATGAAATAGGCCCCAGCTGTGTGGTACTATGCCAGCCATCTTATTTGAACCACATGAAGTTCACATCCATATCATCATTTGGGTCAACAGAAATAGTTTTCCATCGATTCCCGGTGATAGTGATAGAGAAGTGAAGGGTTGCTGGACCTTCACTTTTTTGTCCAGAAACTACCGTGAGATCGGTCTTAATCTTTTCAATCTAAAGAGTGTCTTAGGTCGCTTCTCTTAAAAACGTGTGCATTTAATCGAGCTGTTATTTGTACCTACAAAAGTACAAATACAGCAAAGCAACGCGTTCTGTACGTTAGCTCCCAAATTTTGAATTAATATTTGAAACTATGCGAATCTTTTTTTTGTACTTATAGGTGTGAACTTAGTTGCACTTTGAAAAAAAAACATGGCGACCATGAGTTGTCAAAATCTACCCACCTTAAATGCCAGTCAATGTTGCAATTGATACACAATGGCCTCTGATGCGATTGGTACATGTAGTTCTCTCCCAGATGATGGCAAAGAGATTTTCATTAAAAATGAGCATACAAGACTTAGTATCAGTAAAAAAATCAGAAAATCGATATATAGCACTCGTGAAATAGCTTTAATTCCACCTTACCAACTTCGTAGTAGGATAAACTATTTTTTCATCTCGCACTATTCTGAAGATTTACCGAACAAATTTATTTCGTAAGATAATAATTTCTTGAAGATAAAAAATTAATCTTGTTAAATCTTCATATTGCAAATACTTTTACAAATCGAACTAACTTATTCTTATATGTCGCTGCAGGATTAATTCGTGGCTGCATTCAGTTCTTCACAAATGAAGCATTCTATCTCACGTCCACCCCATAGGAATAAAATGAAACACCATTAGCATTTTTAAAGGTGCTGTCAAAATAAATGTTTTTGATCGGTGAAAACACCAAATAGATTTAAATCTGAACTGGGATAAGCCTCCGGTGAAAATAACGCATTACATGTTGATGTCCGTTCAAAATGTTCAAAAAACTATTTTTTCAAATTTAGTTAGTTTTATGTTATATTTTGTTTCATATATATGGTAGCTACCTGCTCACATAAATTCTAGAAACAAAAATTACTCCTAAATTCGATTTTATTTATTTCTTTTTAAGTCTTGTAATGAAACTGAAAACAGATTGCACATTCATCTAAAAGTAATTATTTCTTTTGACCTAAAAACATTCCTTTTTTTAAATAAAACAATCAGGAAGTTTCCACAAACATAAGGTAGAGGCAAACATTTTAATCATTCGTCATCGATCATCTCATCGTTTATCAGTTGCTACATAATGGGTGTACATTTTTTGTTTATATTTGCTTTAGTAAATTGTTTATTTGGCAATGACGATATATTGATTTTATTTTGGTTTGGAAAACCTGAAAAATAAAACATAATGAAGACGTGCTGACTTGAATATGAAAATAAATTATTTGGATATTCGCTACTTGAAAATGTTTTAACATTGTTCCTATGCAAATATTTAGTTTTTTTATAAATTCGATGATGAACACGTTTCTGAAATTTTACCTCCATGAGCATTGAAAGGAAAATTTTCTTCAAGTTTTTTTTTTGTTATTTTTAAAAAATAATAATTAATTTAATTTTTTCTGCCAAAAAAATTATGAAATTTTAATTAAAATTGAAGAAAAAAGAAGAAAATTCCTTGGTTAATTTACGGATTCAAATGTTTTTTCTATTTATGCTAAAATACTTCAGACATCAAATATTGTATTTATAAGATTCCTGTGTTATTTTCCAAGAAGAACAAAAAATAGCAAAAACGATATTTGACGCAATTCATTCACTTTTCTTGCAAACGGTGTTTACGTAAGCCTTATGTAGAATTTACATGACCACATCTATTACGCTCCAAAATAAATCCTGACTGGTGTGAATTTTACCATAACTACAAGACAAGAGCAGTTAGGGGTTCCTGACCTCATCACTTCTCTCGTCCAGAAACTGCCTTGAGACCTGTCTCAACCTTCGCAACAGGGTCATAGAATTCATCATAAAAGAACCTATTGATTGCGACCACAAGATATAAAAGGTCTGTTCATGTACTTCCCAAAACTGCCTAATTCTACCCATTAAAGTCAAAAGTCAATATAAAGCAAATAAAACTGACAGAACTTTGACTAAAATGAGCAGTTTTGGGAAGTCATATTATCTCTTTTCCGTAGCTCATCTTAACTTGCTAACCCCATTCTCATTTGAATATCCAAATCCCTTGAGGATTTTTTTAGCAATTATTTGCTAAGTCACAACTTTTATTTTTCGCTTTTCTTTTAGGGCTTGGAATAAATAGAGCATGCGCACATTCCATTTGCTTTGTTTTTTTAATCTTTTTTCATGGAAATTCCTTGGGACTTAGAGAAAACATACTTTCATTAAAAAATTTTCACACCCAACCTTGTATTTAGTACAGGTTCCTAAGGGCTGCTTAGAAAAACACAACATGCACTTTTTAGCCCCGATTTTAAATAAAAACTGAAAAATATCATTATGTATCGCATTTTTCTATTAAATTAATTTAATGAATCGGCTGTGGGGTATAGCTTCAGCCCCTATAACCCTCCCTGGATTCACCATTGGCTTAGACTGAAGAAAAAATGAATAGATTTAAAATAGCTTTTTATGGCCTTTAGTCCTACAAATTCGCGTTTTGCCCGGAAATCTCATTTGGATTTATCAGTGTTATAATGAAGGCATTTGTCATACACAATTTGTATTAATATCAGTTTAACTTAGATGGATTTTTTGACAAAAAACCACTGTAAACTACATTTATCCAACAAGATTATAATTATATGAAGTTTTAAATTTTTCTTTTCACGGACATAAATCATTTTTTTCTTCGAAACGTCGGGAAGAAGAATTTCTAAGTAATCGTAATTAATTAACGTTCCAAAAAGTTTAATAAGAAACCCACAAACTGTCAAATTTTGAAGATTGAGAATAAAATTATCTCCATAATTTCCAAACTGCACAAAAGTACGAGAGTGAAAATTCACATAAATTCACACAATATTACAGAACCTAACGTGAAAGAAACGCATGACACCATGTTTGGCTTTCATTCTTTTACTTTCATCCTGTCTTTAAGCTGAGCTATGAATTTCAGTCCAAATAAACTTCTTGGACAGAAAATCACAGGTAGGGGGAAGTATTTTACTCTCTCGCGAGCGTACTCTTTTGTGAAAAACTGTGACTTTTTTGAGTACGGAAACGGCTTCGGACTAAAAATCTTGGAAAATCACAGATATTCAGAATAAAGGAACAGACCTAATATAAAATTATATGCATAGAAATTAATTTTGGAAACTCAAATTTTATGCCAAAATGATGTACAATGAAAGATAAAAACGTAAATAATAGAAAATTTATTATTTTAGTTTTTGTTTTAGTGGACTTTTGAATATAAATTCAATTTAAAGTTTTTGCGACCTTTAGTCCAAATGCGTTTCGCCCAGGTACAACAATTGGGCTCATCAGTTAGATGTTGTTGTACCCTTCTAAGACGCATAATTTTAGTCGATGGTTACCGACACATATTAAATAAACAGCACAAATGCACTGTAATAACATCTAACTGATGAGCCCAATTGTTGTACCTGGGTGAAACGCATTTGGACTAAAGGTCGCAAAAACTTTAAATTGAAAATGATGTACATATAATAACGGGTGATTTTTTAAGAGGCTTAAAACTTAAAAAAAAAAAAACACAAAAAATTCGAAAAAATGAATGAAATATTTATTTGAATCGATAGTTTGAACCTTGCAATTTAATGTTTAAAGATAATTTCATGCAAATGTTGACCGCGGCTGCGTCTCAGGTAGCCCATCCGCTGAGTCCAATTTTGGCATACTCTTTCACACATATCGGCCGGTATCTCACGAATGAATGCATGGATGTTGGCTTCCAGTGCGTCAATCGAAGCGGGCTTGTCTCTATAGACATTAGCCTTGACATACCCCCACAAAAAATAATCTAATGGTGTCAAATCGCACGATCTAGGTGGCCAATTGACCGGCCCGAAACGTGAAATTAACTGTTCACCAAACTCGCCTCGCAATTGCGCCATTGTTTCGCGTGCTGTGTGGCATGTAGCACCGTCTTGTTGAAACCACATATCATGCAAGTCAAGAACTTCCATTTCGGGCAAAAAAAAGTTTGTTATCATCGCTCGGTAGCGTTCACCATTGACAGTAACGCTGCGATTCGCATCATCTTTGAAGAAATATGGCCCAATAATGCCGCCGGCCCATAAACCGCACCAAACAGTGGCTTTTTTGTGATGCATTGGTAGCTGTTGCAATGCTTCTGGCTGATCTTCACTCCAAATGCGGCTATTATGCTTATTTACGTACCCATTCAACCAAAAATGAGCCTCATCGCTGAACACAATTTTTCGATAATAACGATAATTTTTCGAGCACGAATTTTGATAGTAAAATTCAATAATTTGCAAGCGTTGTTCATTTGTAAGACGATCCATGGTTAAATTGCAAACCAAACTGAAGCTGTTTGACAGTGACACAAGGTACTAAACACACGTCAGCTGTCAAAACCAGTGTTGCCAAAACCAAACCAGCTAAAAAATCAGCCGTTATAAAGTATAAATGATTATGTATAAATCAAAAATAGCATTTATAAAAACCAGTTTGACAATGATGTCAAAATTTTGAAAGAGCTTTAGTACAAGAGATTAAGTAAAAAACTACTTAAAATCTACTACTTAAAAAATTCAAAATTGTATTGTACCGCCTTTCCAACAATAAGGAATTGATGCCAATCAAACATCATCAAGAATTATTTATCCAACATTTATTTTCTGATTGTTTACTTTAAAACTTTTTTTTTCAATAGTTTTATAACTTCGCATTTCTTATTTTTTTATTATCTTAAAAAAATTCAATTTTCTATTACTATCCCTTTCGATTATAATTTTCGACTATTATTTAAATTAACCTCATTTCACCCTGAATAGAAAAATATGCTATCCGCTTATACCACAAGCCACAAGTATGTGAGGCGATGAGAACCAAAACTCACCATTCTATACCAGAAAAAATTGTTATAAATAAAAGAAATTGTTTAATAACTTTTGAATATGAACTTTAAATATAATGTTCCTTCCAATCTTAACAAAATGATTTGGTAAACTATGATAAGAAACAAACAATTGTTTCCAAAATACTCTTAATTAAAAGTTATTTAACAATTAAATTTGGGTATAAAGAGTTTTTCTGACATGAATATTGTGAGTTTTAGTTCTTATCATCTCATGTCATGTCATACAATGCTAAAACCACATAAGCAAAGTGATATATGAGCAAGTTATCAAATCTTGGGGTTTTCTGATAGTATAACCGTAGTATAGATAAATAGCCCCTTTGCGACACCAGCGTTGCTTTTTTCCTTGATGACGAGTTCCAGAACATAATTTTAGAACTAAATCTGTCAAATTATACTAAATAGATCACAGGATATGTGTCATTCTTTGTGGTATTACTAACATATGGTATTATTTAGACTTAAGTATCTAAGTCACCAGTATGTCTCTTTTATAAGACAAAGTCTACATACATTTTGAATTTAAAAGAATTTATATAATATTTTGCTATCTTATACACAATGTGGCTTTTTTTTAGCACCAAACAACAATTCCATCGTACCCCTTCGCATATTTGCAAGTTTGCATGCATATTTATAACTATTTCACCTTTGTATGTATATTGTATAGTGGTAAACAATTTCTTAGCTAGAAAAGGAACAGTGGATCACTATGGCGTATACGCACTTTTTATCCTATTAAATTTTGAACATTTTTTTGTCGGTATTTTTGTTTGTGCATTTTATATCAACTGTTATTTTCTATAAATTATTAAATCTAATAATTTTTGTTTAATGGAAGTAGAATTCTTTTTGCTATTGAATGTGAAGAAAATTTGAATTCGATTAAAAAGTTCGGGAGTTGAGGATATTTGAACTTTTAATTGAATTGTGTATTTTTTTCCATAGCTGAATTTGGGTTATTGCAGAGACTTATTGTATCTTGGATCAGACAAGTGATTTTTTTCAATTAAATTTAATTTAAAAATCACTTTGTATTTTTTTTTAAACAAAAACTTCTGTATAATTTTATGATTCATTATCATCATCCTTCTCAATGTCTAAAACGTCTGCAAACTGTTTTTCTATATTTAACACGCCTGTGAAAGATTTTTTCTGTCTACATTATTAACTGTCACTTTTAATGTGACGATGGCGTTGTTTTTATCTTTTATAAACATCTTCACCACTGCATTTGATTTCAATTTAAACAAAACTGACTTATTCATACGAATATATAAATATATTTCAAAGTAAAAAAATAAAATAAATAATTCCCACTAGTGCAACTTTTTAAATGTTGTGTTGAATTTTTATCTATTTTCGACGTTATATGCAATTTATATGCAATGCTCTTTTGAAAATGT
This sequence comes from Dasysyrphus albostriatus, assembly GCA_946251815.1. Lineage (NCBI taxonomy): Eukaryota > Metazoa > Arthropoda > Insecta > Diptera > Syrphidae > Dasysyrphus > Dasysyrphus albostriatus. Next base: position 64,542,033 of record OX276336.1, on the reverse strand, counting down.
ATTTGAATTTAAATACTGATAGGCTATTGAATATTGAATAAAAATTTATACAGGAAAAATAATGTAGGTTCAAATTTGTTATTATTGAATATGTATGTATGTTTGAACCAAAAGTATTTTATTTTAAACCGAAAATGCTACTAAATTGCCACTTTTCTATGTGTTATACTTGTTTTTTTTTTCGTAATTGGCGCGCACAAGAGACACATCAGTGCGAGCAATCAGGGAAATAAGGAAGGATTCAGGAGGCAAGATACCGATGCTCATTGGTTTCAAAGTTCTGTGTATCAAAATGGAAAGGAAAAGCTGGGATTGCATTTTTAAGCATTAAATTTTTCACAGTTTTTATTTCCCCACGGAACAACATGGTCAAAACCATAATTTAATGAGCTGCCGTTGAAGTTCCACGTCCGAAGGACAGGACAAGATTCAGATTCAGACAAAAGACCATAAATAAAAATAAGAAATAGTGACGGAGACAAAAGGGAGCCTTGGGGCACATCAATATTTATTTTATGAATACCTTGGAGACTATGCCGAGTTTGCCAATTTTATTTTTTAAAACTTTTTGTTCAAAATTAAATTTCCTCTTGAAATTGAAACAAATTTGTTTTATTTTTTGTAAAATTGTAGCAGGAAAAGTTAAAAAACAGCAAAAAAAAATGAAAAATCTAAGATTTCTAATTTTTTTTACTAAATCTCGTATTCTTTTGAGCAGAGATAGGATCAATACACTCTCAGACTAAGACATGTTCAAAAATTTATTTTCATTCAAAATTGACAGAGATTTATTCATTAAAATTTAAGCGATTCTTTTAATTGTTCACAGTTTTATATAAGTAAAACTATTCGAACAAAAGATTTTGATTACGTATTACATTACGATTATAGATATAGTAGTATATATTGTCATGAATAAGTGCTTCTCATCTAACCGTTCGGACTCGGCAAACAAATGTAGGTCCCCTCCATTCCTGCCAACAACACGCACACAGAAATGGTTGAGAGTTGTAAGTCACTAGGCCCTAGTTCTCCACGAGCTGTTGCGCCACCAAATTTATTTTTTAATTTGTGTTACATACAATCTTACAATACTTTGAATGACTGTAAAATTCGTTATTTTTGATTTTGATTAACGATAGTTGATGTTTTGGTTTAAAAAATGAAGTCTTATTTTATGGTTTTGTGTTTAACTTACTGCTATTTAAAGTAATGGTTATTGTAAAGGGTATTCCAATAAGAGCTTTTATTATAAATTATTTTAAAAAATGCTATTGTTTTTAAGTAGTGATGGCAATAGTGCCATACTTATTCGAGCTTTATCATATTTGGCATCAACATCTAAGAAAAAAAAAACGCCACCGCTTATGTCAATAGCCCAAATTTTAAGCAAAAAAATGCTGTGCAGAGAGGAGTTGAGTAGCCCCAATTCCTGAAATCGTCTCAATCAACACCTCCGTTTTACGCCACATTCTCAGCTATACCGGCTTACCTGACCTTGTAGAAATCTTCAAATCACTCACGTGTTAGCGTTTTTATTATTGAACAGTATTTCAAAAATAATGAAAGTTTGTCGAAAGGGTATCCTTAGGAAAAGATGTTATTTTTTAGATTGTTATTTTTAGCGAACCAGAAAGTATGCAGACAGTTATGTATGGATTAGCAATAGCCTGCCCTTCTTTTCTGGAACATACACAATCTCTTACTGAAATTTTCCATGATAATTTTTTCACTATTTTTGAAATATTGTTCAACAGTTAAAACACATTAAGTCAGTTCCTTTACTTTGAATTTCTGTGGATTTCTGTGCATTTTAATCCAAAGTTTTATCAAAATTTTTTTGTATTCACAAGTTTGGACTAAAAATCACAGAAATTCAAAGTAAGGGAAGACACATATTGTTCTCTCGTGTAATTTTCCATTTTTTTCTAACCCTAAAGTTTCTCCCAAACCAACGCGAATGCGGAGCGACGACGAGTTTTTGTTGTTGTTTAGCGTTGTGTATTTGTTATATTTGTACTATTGTGAATGATTCGCTGCGAATCGCTCCGCATTCGCGTTGATTTGGGAGAGCCTTAAAGTGTTTCAGAGCCTTAAACTGTTTTATTTGTTTAGAGTTGCCAATACTTTACTACACAAATAGAGGCAAATTCAAATTTTGTGTTCATTTTAGGACATTCTTTATGAGGATCCCTTGTTGGTTTTAAAAAAATAACGTATACGTCATGTTGATCCTCAACACATTTTTGTTGGATGACTTAAAAGCCCAAAATATTAGAACCTGAATAATTTAAAGGATTTTGATGAATTCGTTTGATGATTAAGAATTACATAAGATAGAAGATGATTTACTTTTAATCACTGAGAATAATTATTACAAAATAGTTTTACAGTCGAAAAATTATTGTAGCTTAATTTTTTTTTTGTTTTTTAATATTATACATAAAAAACATGAATACAATCAAGAATAAAAAGTTACATCATAACTTAACTAAATAGATGGTTTCATCAAACATTTTTTCATCGTCCATGCTAAACCTAATGCTATAAAGTTCTTCACCGGAAGTAACGTTCAACTTCAAACTAGAAATACATATATGTATATCTGAATACATTTATAAATTCAAATTTAAATCTTCACTGCTGTAAATCTACATATGTAGCTGATATGAAAGTGTATATATATTTACATACGTACAAAAGCAAAATAACGTGATATTGAGTTAATATACTTACCAGGTTTTGTATAAACAACACATCCAGACTTAAAACGTCAATGAAGGTCAGTCATTTTAAATGGCGTCATGGATTAAAAAAAAAGTTACATAATTTACTATTCATTCAATAAAAAATGAATGAAACGTGCTTGAAAATAAAATTTATTTAAGGTTGAAATTATTGGTTGTAGTTATAGTTTTAAATGTACACACACCCTGCGTTGGAATGATAAAGTTGTTGATTCTGATGTCATACTTTCTGCTACAAAATCTGACTCATGATGCAAATTTGTTGCTTAGGTATCAATTTATCATCATATATAGTATTTAAATAAAATCAAATTTTAACATTTAAACACATAAACTTTATCAAGACCTTACCTCCGTTTTAAAGTAAGATAGAAAACAAAAAATTTAAGAAAGGAACACTGTAGGTAGGGTTCAATGCACAACTTAATATTCAGATTTCTGAAATGTCTACTATTCTGATTGGCCATCAGGTATCATAAATAGTTAAATGATATCTCTGGTTTGAAAGCGGGGATTGTTTATTTTTTGTTTTTGCTAAGCTTTGAAATTAAAAATACCAAAAATTTCAGCTTTGCATATTATTAACTGAAATCTGACAACAGGTTCAAAAAATTTTAAGGTTTCGAACAAAATTAAATAAATATGCAACTTATTTTTTTTACAATTTACATTTTTTTGTTACCAACGATAAATTAGCAGTTAAGACTTTATTTTATTAAAATCCTTAAAAGATTCTTTAGCAGTATTTCTTTTAGTACATAAAATCACTAGAAGGACAAATTGTATAAATTAAGTAGATACTTAAATAGCGTCTTTCAGCAAGAGGTTTAAATTTCGCGCCATGTTTTTTTTTTATGTCAACAATAAACTGTCATTGGTTTCAATTCCGCGCCATTAATTTTTTTATTGTCAACATTAAACAGTCACTGGTTTTAATTTCATGCCATTATCCTACTGTCAGCATTAAACTGCAATCACTTTTGATTAGTAAAAACTAGGTGGTTACTAAATATGGGTCGACTATGCTCACATAATGTGTTAAAATAGTTTAAACAAAAAAAATACTAAAGAATGGTTAAAATTGTCTGAAAAAGTTTTGTCATTTTTACATGAAGCTATTGCTATGGACGTCAGCAACGACGTTTACTTTCAACAGCACCACGGTGGCTTCACATACCACACAGCTCGTGAAAAAATGGCTCGATGGCGTGATAAATTCCGTGGACGAGAATTTTTTCAAAATGGAGAAAAGGTTTACTCCTAACGCCTATACTCCATTAATAATTTGTACACTTGAGGAAAACATCTAGTGGGTTATTCACGAAACACAGCCATAGATATTCAAAAACGTGATACGAAGTTTTATCAAAAGAATTTGTAGGCAGAGTCGGTACCATTTCCACCTAAGGTTTTTCTCAGTTCAGATTTAATAAATCTATTTGGTGTTTCCACCACATAAAAAAAATTATTTTGACGGCACCTTTAAAAATGCAAATGGTATTTTTTTATGAAGTGGAAAAGAGACTGAATTCAGCCATGAATGAATCCGTCAGCGTCCTTTGAGAAAGGTTAGTTCGATTCGTAAAAGTATTTGTCCTGGAAAGATTCAAGATTAATTTCTAATCTTCAACATTTACGAAATAAGTTTGTATGGTAAATCCTGAGGAAAATCTTATTAAATCTCAAATTAGTGTTAGGTGGCAATGTAGTATTAAGGCTCTCCCAAACCAACGCGAATTCGTGGCGTCACGACGGCGAATTTTTGTTGTTGCTTAGCGTTGTGTATTTTTCATACTTTGTACTATTGTGAATGATTCACTGCGAATCGCATTCGCGTTGGTTTGGGAGAGCCTTTACAGTAAAAAGCTATTTATTTTGTTTGCATAATGTAGACACGCTATTTATTAAAACGACTTTCAGCAAGAAGACAATGTAGACAGGCTCAAACACAACAACAAATATTGGCTGAACAAAAGTCAAAACTCTAATGATTTTACCCCTGTTCCTTAGTTATTTTCAAATAGTTCTAGACTGACATATTTCCAGATTTATTCATTTTTAGTGCGGTCCAGTACAATATTTCACTTGTGAAACGGGTTGCACTAAATCTAACGGTCTGAAACTGTTTGAAACTTAGTAGGGAACACAGCTATTACATTTAATATGTTTACTGTGATTCAGACGTCTCTCTTTTCTTATTTCACTTTTGACTATTGTTTCTTTGAAAGAAAGCGTTGGTGAGGTGAGGCAGGTATTTTCCAAAAAAAATTAGAAACCTATGCCTCACTTTGCCATCTTTTTTTCCAAGAGATTATAGTGAGAAAAAAATTAAAGACGTCAAAATGAGTCACTTCACATGAAGCTATATGAACACTGTCAAAGGGTGTGTTCGATTCAAAATTTGATGGCAGCATTCAATTGTATTTAGTATCATTTATGCAGAGTTGAATAAATAGGTTTGTTCGTTGAGCCCTGAAGTAACCCTGGGGTCGCCCCAAAGCGTTTTTTGAAAAACCTAACCTTGATGAGCCAATTTTGTGTTTTTTGAATCTTGGGGTCGCCCTGAACTCGACCTGAAGTAGAAATAGGTTTTTTGCTGGGTCGAGTTGAGGTAAAGAATAAAATGTCAAAGTCGCAGATGCTCTGATGCATTTTTTTGTTGTGGATTCACGTGCTGCAAGAAATTCTTTTGTTTTTGAAATGGAAATTTAAGGAATACATCAATTTACTTAAATAATAGCAGATGGGAATAGGAAATGGAAAGAGTGGTTCCTTTTTGAGAGCCGTTTGGTGTGTTTTGAGAACCGAAAACCCCAGGTTTTTTTTTGACAATTCTTGGGGTAGTCAAGAAAACTTGGGTCAACCCTGGGTAAACTCAACGAACAAACCTAGTATAACATGTTCATTTCGGAAGAAAATATTTGTTTCAATGTCCGGAATTTTTATTTATACAGAGCTCAGTTATACGATGTACATAGAGTGTGAAAAATGATCGTAATAAATTTCTTGTTTCAGATAACCCATTTTCCAGCTAAGCGAAGTGCAGAAGCGTAGTTGACTGTATATGTTTTTACTTTATTTGTTTCTCCCATGTTTAATGATGTGTCTGAAGAAAGACTCGAATTGAACCGTTAGAAAACTAAAGATAAATCTTTAAAATGTTTTTAATACAACCATTAATTGCATTTATTGCAATTCATTATTTTGCATTCAATATTGGAAATTTTATAAGATTTTAATATATTCCTTTTAATTTCTTTCCAGAAAACAAAAATAAATATCAAAAATGTCTCACTCAGTAACTATTACAAGAACTACGACCAGTACAACTAACACATCATACATTGTACTTAACACTGGCTACATGAAAACATCGCCAGGAATTCTAAAACTTTTACAACTCGTAAGTTTATTTTGTTTAAATTAAGGGTTGTTTATTGAGTCGTCGTAAACGTAGTAAAGTTGTTAACTGCGTAAATCTGTCAAATTTTTAAATTCAAAATGTGACAGAATTACAGAGTTCAAGACATTACAACGTTCACGACACGTCCTAACGCTATTTTATGAATATGAAATTAAGACAGTTTTATTAAAAAAATGCTTCTTACTTTTAGCTTATTGGTGCAGCTTGTGTTGGAATTTTCGCGTACTACTTTAATGGCCATTACACCAATTTCATGAATAGTTCAATATACCTATTCTTTTTCCTGATGGTGACGTCATTTATGATTGGAACATTCTGTCTTTTACTAGCGTGCCTCACTTCGCTCAGTACAGGTGGCATCATTGCAAAAACAATTTATGTAAGATATTTAAAAAAATAAATGTTAAAATGTCCCCTTGTACGGTCACACACTTTCATTAATATCCGTTTGACAAAAATCAAAATATTTATAAAGTATCTACATATATGTACATATATGATTTTGGTATTTATGTATATGAAGAATCAATGACCGTCCAAGGGTAGTCTTTTAAAATTTAATATACACGTTTAATAAAATGATTTATTATTTTGATAGGAACTAATATATCATTCTATCGCTGGCATTTTACTGTTGGTATCATCCTTATTAATACTCATTGATTTGACTGACTCGAGATATAAGGGCTACAGACAACACGATGCGTATATGGCGGCTTCAATTATGGGTCTTGTAAATAGTGTTTTGTACTTCATAAGCACATATCTGGCACATAAATCATACCGTGGAATCTAAGATGTACATATGTAATTTTAAGTCTTCAGGCTGTCGAAAACTTTTTTCTTCAGTTAGAGCCGAAATCAAAATAAAATTCAGTAAATTTTTGTATGCTGCTCGTTTTTTTTTTTTAATTACTATTTATTTAGCATTTTAAGTGACTTTAAAGAGTTCTATACCAAAAGAAAACAAATAACACAAACAAAAATAAAAAATATGTATATCATATACCGAATACTCCATTACTATTAATATATAATGTATGTACTTTTACTTATATGTATATGTAAACACATTTTTTGTAATAAATATTTTGGTAAAAATAAGTCAGGATTTCTTTCGTTCTTCGTTTCGATTCTACTTAATTCACACCATTTCCACTATTTCAAAATCATCTCACTTCTTTTGATTTCTCTTATTTACGTCGTCGTACATACAAAAAATCGGAATGTATAACTCCTGATTTCAAATTAATAACCAACATTTTCAATGATGAATTTCAATGATAGCTATAACTGACACCAAACTCAGTTCAAAAACCCAAGCTAATAGCGAAAAACAGGGGCCATAGAAAGATAGCAATTGTGGAAACGAAATCGTGTGGGCAGAATAAAGCTTCTCTAGCTTGCCCATATTTCTATCAAACTGAAATGGTTTAATGCAGATAAGATAATATCAAACAAATCCATTACCTAAGGATATTAAAAAAAATCTCATTGACTGTATGAAGTAGGTTGAACCACCAAAGGTCGATGAAGATTTTATTTCAATCAATGCACTTTCCTTGTGAGTTAGTCCGATTTTCAAAAGACGAAGTTTTGACGAATAAAGTTTCGAAAGTTTCACGTTCTAAATGGAAGCTGTGAAGACGACCAAGAGGGTGAATTTACTTTTATCCGTGGAACATCGTGTTCTGTGATAGACTATTGTTTCCTATCCGGAAATTGGATCTCCCATCTTGACAAATTTGAAGTAGCTGTAAAAACTTTCTCCGACCACATGCCATTGGAGGTCTCGTTTAATTTAAAAACAGATCGTGGCGAAACAGCGGAACCGGGACTTTCTCTTCTTCCAAAATTTCATTGGAACAACAATAACAGGGAGATTTTTCAGCGCAGCCTAAATAGACAGATCGAATCGCGGGTAGCCACCGAAATTACAGAGAATCCTGACCTGGACACACTCGTAACTTTCATAAAAAATGCAGCTGGCCAAAACAAGCATGGAAGAAAGGTCATTACAAACAAGCAAAAGTGGTTCGATAAGGAGTGTTTGGCAGCAAGAAATCTTTCTTTTGCGTACTTAAAGTTACTCAGAATGTCAGACAACATAAACTTTAAAGTCCAGTATGCATCGGCAAACAAAAAATACAAAGAAGTTTGTAAGCTTAAAAAACGAAATTTCGACCTCATGAATATTGAAACAATAAACAAAGCTTAAAATGCAACAGATTTTTGGAAAGCAGTAAAGTGTTTGGGTGGAAAGACGACTTCAATGTCTGCAGCTCTGCACATAGACCATCTAAAAGCACATTTTTCGAGTCTTCTTAACACAACTGAAATAGCGCCCCCAATTCAATATGCAACTCCTTTAATAACTGATGAAACTCTTGATGTTCCATTTTCTCTATCCGAAGTCGAAACAGCTATACAAAACTCTAAAGATGGCAAAGCTCCTGGGGAGGACAGAATACCTTTCGAATTCTTTAAAAATCTTACCCCCGAATTTCTACAACTCCTTACCGTCGAATTCAATAAAATTTTTGAGACCGCCGCTGCTCCCGAGAGTTTCCGATCAGCAATCATCTTTCCCTTGCATAAAAAAGGCAACCCCGAAGATCCAACAAACTACAGGGGCATTTTATTTTTAAACACTGCGACAAAGCTTTTTAGTTCAGTATTATATACTAGATTATCAAATTGGATTGAACGCAAGGAAATTTTGACTGAGTTTCAAGCAGGGTTCAGAAAAAATCACTCAACAGTCGATCAAATATTTTCCTTAGTAAATATAGCCGAAATTTACAAGAAGAATGGAAAAATGTTGTATGCCTTTTTCGTCGACTTTCGGGCAGCATTTGACTCCATTCCTCGGGAAGCTCTCTTCTATAAGCTCTACAATTATGGAATCTCTACAAAAATTATAACAGTCATTAGAGCAATGTATACAAAAAACCTGGCTCGAGTGTGGGATGGAAAACAACTTTCCGACGAATTTCAAACCTCAATGGGAGTAAAGCAAGGATGCGTTTTAAGTGCACTACTCTTCAGTCTATACATAAACGACATTACTAACACAGTGAAAGGTGGTATAGTGCTTAGTGGAAAATCCATTCCAGGCCTCATGTATGCTGACGATATTGTGTTCCTAGCCGAATCTATTGACGGAATGCAGCTGATGATGAATAGACTCCAGTGCTATTGCAAAGTTTGGAACCTATCGGTTAACCTATCAAAGTCCAAAATCATGATATTTAGAAGCGGTGGAGGGAGATACTCCAGAATAGAAAAATGGACTTTTCAAGAGGAAATAGTAGAAATAGTCAAGGAGTACAAGTATCTGGGAGTCTTGATTACATCGAACCTGAATCTCGATAGACACCTCCGAGTTAAAGTAGCGGAAGCTAAGCGTGCAATATGTACCGTATGGAGAAGCTGCTATTTGAGGAATGACGTTTCCCATATTGCTAAATATAAAGCAATTCTTTTTTACGGAGCGCAAGCGTGGGGATATCTTTCGTTTGATGCAGTGGAAAAGTTCCTCCGTTTTTTCATCAAAAGCACTTTTAAGCTACCGAGTACGACACCCAATTATATGCTGCACCTAGAAACTGGAACAGGCCCCCTTTTCTTGGATACTCTCAAACTGCACTTTAATTACGTGACAAGAGTTATGGAGATGGGAGAAAACAGGATTCCGAGGCTTGTGCTAAGTCACATCTTTAATTCTAGAGGAGCATGCGTAGGTGAATGGTATAAACTGGCGAATGAATGCTCAACAACCTTCTCAGTATCAGCTGAAGATAACCACTCTTCACTTAAAACTAAATTTGATGATTTGTTGATGAAAATCGGAAACAGGGTGTACGATAAGTTTATTGAGGAAGTGGAATCGTCATTATACAGAGCTTACTAGAGGTGAACTCCTGATCACAGAAAACTGTGAATAGAATTATAATTTTGAAGTCAATAAAACTAAACCAACTAAACTAAGTGTCGAAAAACCAAAATTTCGAATGGACAAAGCTTCGAAAAGATAAAGTTTTGAATAATGAAGTTACGAAAAGAGAATTTTTCGCAAGATTAAGTATGGAAGTACAAATTTCGAAAAAAAAGTTCCAATTTTTTCAGAACTTGGTTGTTCCTTGAGCTATTTCAATGAAATTGACATGTCAAAAACATCGTCATCACCTGTGATAATATCACTGAAATCGCTCAAGGAACAATCTACTTGACTTTTTTTTTTGGAACACCCTGTAGACAGTATTTTTTCATTTTGAATTCTGTTTCAGTTATCACCTGTGTCAATTTTGTTGGAATCGCCTAAGGAACAATGAAGTTTCGAGATTTTTGGATTTTTCTTTCGAAACTTTATCTTTTCAAAACTTTGGTTTTTGAAACTTTTGTGGTTGGAAACTTTGTTTTTTGAAACTCAGTCCTTTCGAAATCTTGGTTTTAAAAAAAGAAAGTCAATATGGAAGTTAAATAAATAATATGTCTGTTCAGAACTTGGGCTATATTCGTAGAAATTCGTAGTTTTGGGAGGTACACAAACAGATATAATTAATAGGTTCATATGTAGGTACTGATAAAATAGTACGCAAAGTCCTTAAATAAAATTATTCACTTGGTTATCACCCATACATTCACACCAAGTTTTAATTAAAAAATAGTCAATAAAAAAAATGTATCGTAAATATTAGAATCGGTGCGGTGGCAGGTAAACAAAAAAATAAGTATACGCCACAGTGTACAAATCTTAGGTACCCGATATATATACTCTGCTCAAATTGTTGAATTCTTCACCTGAAAAATAAAAATCTTGAAAAAGTGTCGATTTGCGGTAAGCTCAAGAAAATTATAACTTTGCTTCTAACGTTTGGATCTTCAAGATTTAGGTATTTCAATAAAATCAAAATGGTTTTAAATGTAAAAATTTGTCGGGGAGCGACATGTAAAATATAATAGTCCTGGAGCCAGTGACCCATGAGAGTTACTGATTCCAGAAAAGCTGGCATTATCACATAAACATACTTTAATTAAAATTCAAATAAATTCAGTCGCTCCACTTAAACAGAAGAATTTTCTTTTCAAACTTTCTTCATATTCAATTATACTACATTTTATATCGCAGGTAAGTAAACGGTAAATCAGCGCAGTGGGTGTGTCTGTAGCACCCGTCCGAAACATGTACAAAATTGTTAAAATTAACTGATTTCAGAAAAGGTGAGCTCTTGTTAATGAGATCGTAGGTTATTGAAAAACACATTTAGCTGAACTTTGCGGGGTATATAAACATCTGCTTCTCATGTAAACAACATTGTAAAAAATTCGAAAAAACAATCATTTAAAAAACGGGTACATGTTTGTGCAGTTGCATCAGACATACCCACCGCTAGAGTGCCTATTTACTAATCAGTGATATCAATGAGCCAAATGTAATAATATCGGTTTTTCTGCTTTTGATCATTGAAAACGGTCGCTGGCTCCGAGACGATAATTGTGTTATATGTACATATGTCTTTAACGGATGCAAACAAACTATAATAGTATTATTTATATGAATGTACATCATTATAATCACTGTGTCGGCTGTAAAACAAGTTAAAACAGAGCTGTTTATTCAAAAATATATGAAAAAACATAAACTACGTTTTATAATGTAAACATAATAAATTATGTACATACATACATACAAATTTCATATAAGAAATACTCAAAAAAATTGCTATGAACTTGATTTCAGCAACGGGAGTCCTACAGCTCTCTATAGGGGTATGTTATTCAAAGGATAAGTATTCGATTTTATATGTACCAATTATTTTAATGAATTTAAATCTTTGACAGGTGCTTTCTCTTATAACGTTTTTAATACTTTTTATTTATGGAATATACCCACAAGAATTGACAGTGCTTTATTATGAAATAACATGTGGAGCTCTAGGCCTTATTAACATTCTCCTGGGTGTAGAATCTCTTTTCTTAAATTCTAATGTCAACCGAGTGATTCGAAATTCACTGACATTTGTATGAATTTCGGAAAATATTATTTTTGAAATTTTGTTTTAATTTAATTTCTTTTTAGGGCTTAATTTCAACTTTGACTCTATGTATTCTAATAAATGTAACCAGTCGAAATTTTGCAGCAGCATATCTTGGAAGCACTATTATGGATTCGGAAACTGATCTTTGGGGACATTTTGTGATATTACTCTACAATATAAGTTACGTTTTAGGTACTATTATTGTTTTTGTTGGGTTTATCACAATTTGTCTCTTATCCATTTTACTTTACAAGAATATAAACCCAGAATAAATATCTGCATACATATGTATGCAGGAATTAGTTACAAATATTTTGATTTGCAAATGAGAAAGAACTAACTGTTTCCGGAAAAAGCAAATGCGATTTTCTTTTTATTCGCTTCACGAAATTATACCAAAAATGGAAAATGAAAATGCTATGCGTCCTTATATCCACCTGAGAGATATTCCAAGTCAATTCCTGTTTTCGCAAGAAAAATTAAAAATAGATTTTTGTGCACACTTATGAAGACCAGTGAATAATACAGCTTTGCAGAGTATACAAGCTATGCACACCTGAAACCCAAAACGTTCTATGAGTCTGACTCTCTAAAATATTTCCATTAATCTTAACTACTAAAAAAGCGATTCAACTGCGATGGAATTATTTTCACAACCAAGCCTTTCTAAGGTTGCAGGTTTTAAAAGACTATAAACTGAAAAATTCTGTAACAAGAAAATGTAACAAATTCATTTACGGAAACATTTGAACGAATAGTGTTATTCTTATTACTAATTTTCGTGAAGAGTTCCGCATTCCAGAGCTAACAGCAGTAAGTTTATGAGTACCCAATTTCAAAATGATTTTTGTTATGATTTCTTCATGTTCAATTTCAAAACAACTAACGAAATTACTTTAAACATAACTCCTCATATTCTTTTATTTAAATTATCTTATAAACGCATAGGAAGTTTTGTTCCTGAATAACAACTTATTTTAATTGAATGAAAAAAGTATTAACAATTAAAAAAATACCTCTTTCTATTTAATTTAAAAAATTGCATTTAATAAAAAATACTCAACAACATTCTTTTATACTGAAAAAAAACTACAAACAAAATTGTATTTAAGAAAAGATAAATGAAAACCAAATCAATATAGACACATTCCGAGTGTTTTAAGGTTAGCTTTTGGAACTATGTATAATCTAAATCTAAATTTCTTCGTCTTACTTATTTAAAAAAACAGGGAATTATTTTTTTTTTTTATTTCATTGTGGCCATAATTCTATTGGCAGAATTTGACGCCGATGTTATCGACTCGCGTTCGCATATGTTTCATAATATCATCCGCAAGCTCTTCAACGGTTGTGTAACGACTATTCTGGAAATTGAATATATCAGTTAAAAATCCGAGTATTTCCTCTCGGAAGTAATGGCAAATATTGCGAAGATTTTCATCGGGTCCGAAGAAACCCCACGCCATTAGAGGCGAAAGTTGTTCTGATATAACATAAAAATGCGACATAAAGCCATTGGGGAATTTAAGCATTCGTCTTTTAGCTTTAAGAACTGACCACACAGCTGTTGTGAGGGCCTGCAAAAAAAGAACATAAGTTTTCCGAAAATTAAACACAATTTTATTTAATCAGCTTACAGTCTCTTTGAATCCATTTGAAAGGAAACGATTTTGCACCACAGCTGTTACGCTTGCTGGAGGCGCGTCCAAATCACGAAAGGCATCCAAGATTATATAATCTATACAAATATCGTAAAATGTCATTGCTTTAACATTTCGAGCTTCTAGTTCCTTCTCGATGTAGTCCCAGTTATTTTCGTCTTGCAGGTAATGGATCATGCCTTCATAGCCAACTAGAAAATCTTTTGTATCCTTATCACCAAGGCAGAGAAGATCTGTTAGAATTTGGCGGCCAGTATCAGCTACCCATTGTCCCACTTTGGGATCCTAAAACAATATTTATAGTTATTTTAATTTGTTTCCATGAAATCTCTTTAAATACTCACCTTAAAAAGATATTGAAAAGCTAATCGAATGCAATGCAGCTTTGCCAAATACTCTGAATCAGTGGCACAGTGCACAAGTTCGGTCCTCACACATCGACAAGGAATTGGTTGTTCTTCAGACTGTTTGAGTGCATTCTGGAACAACGGATACTGTTCAAATTCAGCAAATGCTTCAGTGAACTCTTCGAATTCTCTCAAGTCAGCAACTTGATCCAGTGCCGATGCAAAACTCTCAGCCGAATCAAAATTCGGATCTGACCCAGTCCTGCTCATGGTCGATTTTCGACTACGAGCTGTGACTACTTGCTCTTCATCTTCTTCTTCAATGGCTGCTTCATCTCGAAATAGCACCGATCTTTGATCAAGGAAGAGTAATTCACTTTGATCTTGTAGCGTATACGCCATGTCTAGGAGGTTTTGTATTTCGCGGCAGAATTCTGATTCTTCGGTTGTGGTGAGAGCAGCCGGAATACCACCGGGGGAATAATGAGCTGCCAGAGCATCCTCCCAGTGATTTATTACTGTGTCTAAGGCTTCCATGCCCATAACACCAAGTTGTTGGGCTGTAAGCTGTTGGTTAGCAATCGCTGCAGAGTCAATGGAACCCGAGGCCAGCGACATGCGATCGGAGAAAGCTACAGTAGAACCTACAGGGCTTCCAGATCGAGCCGATGCTTTTGATCCAGCAACCGACATAAGATCATTGGGACTACGCATGCTGTTGCGTGTCCGACGACCACCGTGCTTTCGCGGCCGCCTTGGTGGGCGGGGTGATTTTCTGCGACGCATGTAACGTGCGAGCACACCTAAAAGTGCAACTCCCGCTGTCAGGGACACAACAACAATCTAAAAAAAATATTTTGAGAGTCAATATCTGAAGAGCTAGGGAGATGGGATGAAGATGTAGGTAGGTACTCGTATATTGGTTTTAAATTTCTGAATAAGTACTACAATGCGATAGAAGTATAGAGCTATGTACATATTGCTATACGAGTTAGAGCTTCATACATTCATACAAATCCGGATAAAGAAATAATTTCTGTACCTGACAGTCCCTAGTAATTGCAAGTAAACTATTTTTTAGAAGCGAGTGTATTACGGCGAAATTAGGAATGCAACTTGCTATTTTAAAACTTGTAGAACACTTCAATTAAAAGAAGAAAAGACATAGAATATGAATTTACCCTATTTTCAATAAATTAATTTTAATCCAATTGGTCGTAGGCAAAAAATATTCAAACTGAAATTTTGGAAATTTGTTGACTTCCCAAGAAAAGCGCAGTAGGCGTACTAATTTGAAGAAAAACTCTCTTTTCTGCCATACGATTGTGAAGGGTCAAGTGAGATTTTCCGAAATGGATGGGAGGAAGTTTGGCGTTTCACCGGTTTAATTCGCAAAAATGGAATGATCCTCTGAACAGAGCTCTTTTTGTGTTGAAACGGTTTTTGCCTTTACTGTTGAACTTATCCGTCGACCTAAATCCATTTTTTGCTGACGGTCACAAGATTCGAAAACATCGAGCGGAGACAATAAGGTTTTCAGAATATTTCGCTTCATTCAACAGATCGTGCTTTAAGATATCGTAAGCATTCCTTCTAAATGACAGCGATCCAAGAATTGCTGCCTCATGATTATCATTTGGCGTGTTCACGAAAATGAGAGGGCTCAGCAAATTTTTAAATAGTTAGCAAGCGAATCCAATATTTTCTTTCCTCTGTAATTTGACAGAAATTTTTCGGAGAAGTCCTCTTCACGAGACTGAGATTGCTGAGAGCTTTGAGGTCTCATTTTCCTGAACATGCCTATTGTATCTACAAAATAAATATGTAGCTTTATACTTTGAAATGACTATCGTAATACGTCAGCTAAATGGTTCATAAGCTGTTCAATAAATGACATCAAGCTGAACGAAGCATTGAAACGTATTCCCAATCCACATAGGTATGGAGTGACTAGAATCGAAAAGGCAGAATAAAACTCCTGAGGTTGACCTTGGCAATGACCTTATTCTTTTGTACAGTTTTCTAGACTTTTCTATCAATCTTTTTTCGACAAAGCCATCTCCAGAGCCCAGTCAGTGGTAAGAAATCCTGAGACATGCTCTTGAGCCTTAAGAAGCGCTTTGCGTTACGCGATTCTAGCTTTGTATGTCTACGTTGTGCTGCTCCATTATGCGCTTTGCAACAGAAAAAAAAGAAGAAAAACAAGCTCTGGGTATCTATGTAGGTTAAGTTTCTTTTAAGAAATTTCATAGTGTGGAATGTCACACATCTATGTAATTTGTTTCGTGCTTCAGTTTAAGCACGTTTGATTATAATATAGAGCTCTCCGACGGCGACTGCTGGTCTTAAGATTTAGATTTTACCTTCAAATCAAGAGTGTTTGAATAGAAAACAAACAATCATCATAAACGCAAGAAAAGACAAGATTCGTTACTAAGAACATCAGATCATCAATAATAAAATGAAAATTCTACAATGCATAATAGAGCAAAGATTGTCGCATCTTAAGATCTATGAACTACCGGTATTTTAACATAACCAAACTAAAATCAATTGAATAGTATGCAAGGAAATGAAGCCCTACTTATAAATTTACATTACGTATTGATCATTGCACAATAAGAGCAGTATACAAATGACAAAGTTCAACGCTCAAATAAGTATTGTATAATAAATTACAAGAGGGAACTTAACTCCCCGCTTACTAGACTGCATCTAATTTCGCTGTGTCACACTGATAAATAATTTAAAAAAATGATTATACCTTTTAGGCCTTTCATTACAGTACACATATTAATATGTGTACTGTCGCCTTTCATTACCTTTTGTGAAGTTGACATCCGAAATGGAAGAATCCGTCCATCCCATCGAGCTGGAAGAATTGCTTTGAGCATAGTTTTGCTAGTTTGAGTTGGCTTGCACACAATTTTTTTTATTTATGCATGTATTAAATGCCAGGAATTAAATGGGGAAAAGTTTATTATCTAAGTGAAATTTCTAATTAATGTTAATTTTATGTATTTTTGGAACATTTTTTTTTTTTAATCGAGAACCACACAAAATGTAATTTTTAGGTTATGTTAACGACATTAGACCCAGTTTATTGATTATGTATTAAAATTGCAACAAATACTTTGAGGTTGTTTCATGTTATTGGGTGTAGGTAATTTGAATTTTTGCTAACCGATAAAGGAACACATTAAAGAAGATAACTTTAATTGATGAATATAAAAGTTTTCGATGAGAAATTGTGTATTTTCTCTCAAAGTAACCAAGATTCGAACAATTTTATTTCCTGCATTACTGCACTTTGGCGTTTGACATCGCTTAGAAAAAAAGGAAAGCGCAACTTGCTCAAATTGACAGATTTTTAGTACTTAAATGTCACTGCAGTTTGAGTGATCCCATACTACCTAAAATTAAAGTGTAAGGTCCAGTTCACACAGAATTGGCATATGGTGCTGGCGTGGTTTTGGCCTGTTATGGGCGTGGGGTGGATGTGATGCGTAAATTTCATATAGAAGTGACACTGAACAGATAAGTTCTCAGCTGTCAGTTGAATCTCATCACAGAACTCAATTTTGATTATTGATTATATATATTAATTGTAATTTCACAAAATGCTTTTGCAATTATATCAATTAACTTACATAGTGTTATGCAATCAGAGCTTCAGCTTGTATGTAAAATCAAATAACACGAATATTTCAAGCAGTTTCATTATGGCGTGCCACTCCATGTGCAATTAAATTGCATGGGTGGGTATTTTTATTGGCAGACAATTTTATTTTAAAATTGTACAAATAGAAATTGCAGCCAGCAGCGAATAATCGAAATTCAATGAGTGCAAACGAGAAAACACATCTGATCTCTCCTTCAAACTCATTTAATAAATTGCATGGGTGGGTATTTTTATTGGCAGATAATTTTATTTTAAAATTGTACAAATAGAAATTGCAGCCAGCAGCGAATAATCGAAATTCAATGAGTGCAAACGAGAAAACACATCTGATCTCTCCTTCATACTCATTTAATTTCGAAAAAGTCATGACTAAAGTCGTCGTGTAATAGGGCACTAATAAATGTATTGCCTCAATAAACTGCATTATTAAAGGCAATAGAATGAATGGGGGTATTTTATCAATCGAACCATCGGGTACCAAACAAATTAAACTGTTGATTGGATTTTTATATTGATTTTGGGGATCTTCATCTTTGTGCCCTATTTTACGAGAAAAAATATCGGATCTCACGTTTTTACTCATTTAAATTTGAAGAAAGTCGTGACTTATTCAATCATCGTGTAGGGCACCTTCATGAAAGGAAATAAAATCACTATAGATTGTGGAGGAAATCAAAATGATATTCTAGAATTTTACAATTTTTAGTTGAGAAGGGCACGAAGTAAGCGTAATGCTACGAGTACACGGCATGTAAAATAAATTGGCCACTCATTTCATGTTCGAAATTAAACTGGCTGTTGTTTATTTCATTCTACTTCCATTGAGTTTTAAGATATTCATACAAAACGTTTTCAGAGCTTTTCAAACTGTGGCCAATTGGGTGAGTTCAATAGTTTTTGACTTGATTTCCAACGTTTACATAATTTCAAAATGTGAATTTGTATGGGAAATAATATGATTTTGTATCGAATTTGGAAATTTTCATCAAAATTATATCCATCGACATCACATCCAACCTGAAATAGAATTGAACAGATGTGGATAAACTATATTTTAATGGAATCAAATTATTTACATCTAAATGTGAATCAATTGCCCTAAACTCAAATTTTTCCAGCGAAAAATTTCAGAATCTTAGACGAAATCATAGCCAGACAAAATATTACCAAATTAGTTAAAGATTGCCTTTTCCAGATAAGTAAAAACAACTGAAAATGTAAGATTTTTAGAGGTATTTTCATCTATCCACATTATATCAGCTGCATTTTATTATCTTCTAAATCTGATTCAAATTAGATTATCATAATAAAACAAACATGATCCCAGTTGACAAGAGTGTTGTATACCTATCTCCCTTTAACCATTTATTTCTGTATTTTCTCTCTACTCTATTATCTATTTTCCTCTTATTTCTAGCACAAAATCAAGAAAGTGCTTAGTGTGTGTTCAGAATAGATTTGTAAATCCAAATCCAAAAGCAAAGTTGGATCTTTCATAATTTTTATAATACATGATGTATTTTTGTATGCAAATCCAATCCAGGTGAGATCTGGAAGAAATAAAATACAACTATAGTTCATCATCAAAAAATGTGTCTTGCTATGAAAGAATGTAATTTCTGTTTGTTAAATTCTCAAATTAAAAATTTTATAGTTTTTTAAATTTCTAGCTACGCTACTGTTCTCATTTAAGTTTAATTATCTCTTGTCTTGAGAAAAAATGTAAACATGCTTAATAAAAAAAAGACGTTCAAAAATATCCAGCAACTTCTTCCTTCGTATAAGAGGGGACCTAGCATTTTTTTGTGCGGAAAATGTAGTCTACACCTTATCAACAGTTGCATCCCATAACGTATAACACCCCTGTGTTTTTTTTGCAGTAAGAAAACGGTGTCAAAACAAACAGCTGATTGCTTGACATTTCGAAAGCATATTTATTTTTCTTAAGACCGGGTGGGTTTTCTTTTTTTAGTTTATTTTTTTCTTATTAGCGTTTTCCAGAAATAAATTTACACCTCAATATTTATACTTATTTGTCTTCATAATTCGCTATTACTTTAGTGTCTTTGTCCATTTTTATTTTCTGCAATGGCTGAAGCGAGCAAAGGTAAGAAAGGAATACAAAAACTTAAAGTATAACCAAATTTTATTAATCAATTTTTTGTAATTATAATTATACTTATAATTTTATAGCTCGTTCTACTCTTATTGTTCGACCTCAGAATATTGTTGAAAATAGTGAATTTAGACGCCAGCGAAGTCTTAAATTAAATACACTTGTAAAACAAAAAAGTATTACCACCGAACCAAGTCCTAACAAGGTAATTTAAAATGTTTATTATTCGCATAAATAAATGTAATTAAATGCTGACATATTACTTAACTCCCAGACCTATATTGTTATAATATTCTCTGAGAAAGCTAGAGTCTCCAAATGCATAGATGTCGAGAAGATTATCCAAGAGTTTAATATTCTTACAACTCTGGAAGTAGTAAGGTATGTATGTCGAAACTCCACAATCGAAACCACTGAGAAATTCATTTTATTTCAGCAAAACTGAAAAATATTTGTACCTGTCCGCTTCAACCGATACGCTTCTACGTCTGGCCGATAAAGCTGAACTCTGCAAGAAAACCACAACAGGCAGTATGAGGAAATTCAATTATTTTAGTGTATCGGATTATCTGATTGGAGACATGACCAGGGACGATATTGTGGCCAATAGCGAAGCACCAGTTCTGATCAAAGATGCTATTAAACCATCATTGATGCCTTACATACGAAAGGGAACAATTGAACACTTCTTTCCCCTGCATGATATTGTAAGTAAAGTTTTATTTACAGCTTTTTAATACACTTTTGACTTCAGTATACCTATTTTGTTATTAAATAGGTTTATGATTTAAAATTTATTAATATGCAAATCAGATTTTCTGATTATCGACATTTCTTTAACATCACTTAATCAGTTTAGTGATTTTTGTCCCTGTTTTTGAATCAGCTTAATCAAGTTGTTATGAATAGTTTTTAAAAGTTGCCAATGAATTATAGCGCTCCTAGATAATAAATCTTTTTTTGTAAGAACAATTAAAAAGTGAAGTACCAAGATAATAGAAAAACATTTTATTTTAATACATTTTTTCTCAAGTAGTAGCAAGAAAACCCCTTAGAAAGTTTGAAAAATATTCATTCATACCGACGGACTAGCTTATGGTAACCTTAGCTTGAACATTTAATGATGAATTGCTAAGTGATTGAATAACTAACATAACCTAATTATTGTTGTCCATCTTTTATTTTTTGTTTGGTTTTAATACTCAAGTTCAATACATAATTTCAGATAAAATAAAACAAAAATTATAATAAATATTTAATAATTTAACAAAATATCGAGAATAATAATGGTCATCCTCACTTTTTTAGTCGTTTAAACTGGCGACATCTTTCAGCATTTCTTCTCACAGCGTAAAATTCTGCGATTAAAAATGTAAAGAATATTTATGTCACTCAGAAATGAGACCGTGATTACAAAAGTGGCGTAACCCACTTTTTTAGAATATTTTTCATTTTTAATTGATTTAAATTACTAAGGGTATTCATGCAACTTCGTAAAACTCTAGATTAGTTCACAAATTGGTTAATGAACTGTCAAATTTTGTATGGGAATTTTTGGTTTAAAGAAAACTAAGCAGTCATACAAGATTTTCTCCCAAAGATAGAAAACCCTAAATCTGGGGGAATACCCCCAAATTCGCGATCCTAAATAATATTGATAAGCCATTTTGTCCTTCTTTAAATTCCACTTGCACAAATGTATTGTGACCTCGTATATTAGCAAAAAACTATATTGAATATACTGCCCTCCTAAGCGAAAAGGTTGTAACTCTATTTCTTTTTCACTTTTATGATTTTGCTTATTTTTTATAGTTTGTGAGCTGCCAGTTTTTGGCTTATAAAATGCTAGTACATTTACAAAAAAACTTCTACCAAAAATTTAATTTTTTTACTTTAAACTGTGCCCACGTTCTGTTACTATTACATCAATATAATTGTTCTTTACGTTGAATGAAACAGTTTTAATTGACGAATTTTTTAGATTATACACACTAGAGTCCCGGTGATCTTTAATAGACATCCGACAGTGGGTTCATCAGTCGTGCGTCGTGCCCTTCTAAGACGCAAATTAAATTAACAAACTTCATGATCTTGTAATTGATTTAGGGAGGATATTTTTTAATCACAAATTGGATATGTGTTGCTATGCTCTAATGGCGTTTTTTTAATTAATTTTCGTGCTGCATTATTTTCTGAAAAAAGACAACAACAGTGTAAAATTAAATAAATGTAAGAATGTTTCGAGCTGTGGAGAGTTTAAACAGGCACAATCATCAGTATTAGATTGAGATTCTTCAGAAGGGTTTAGAACTTCTTGAAGCGTTAAACAAGTTTAGCCATATTTTCTTAAGCCTTATTTTTTTGAACCTGCCAAGGCTATAGAATTCAACTACTTAAAAATGAAGCCTTTTTTTGCAAATGACATAGTTTGGTTAGCTCAATTAACCAATATGATAAAGCTAATAGCCAACAAGCTTGCAGCATTTGTGACAACGGGAATTACAAAATCATGGTATTCTGAAACCATATGGAGCTCAGGTCTAGACTCTAGATCTTCTTCTGGTCGAAGTGTACTGATGTCTTAGAGTAACACTATAACCTAGACTGACTTTCAACTAATATACCTACAAAACGAGTTAAAAAAGTCAATGAAAGTCTTAAACTGCTCTTGAAAAAATGAACTCAGTAAAAAAGTTATTGACAAAGATGAAAAATATTAACTTGTCGAAGCAACCGCAAGATTCGTTATGATTTTTGCATGTAAGAATGAAACGATACAAAGAAATGGAAAAAGGCAAAGACATTTTTTAAAGGTCACCTCTTTAAGATGTCAGTTAATACAACAATATACATGCCTCATGCCAAAAGCCACTCCTTATTCACTTTTAGGCTCAATTTAAAGGTACATGGTGTCCGCCGGTAGGGTATACTACTTTGTTTTGCCGCCCTTTTGGTAAACATTAGTCTTGACAAGAAGTAACTTGCGGCTAATTTATTATGGAAAATCTTTTAATCCCTAAAACATTTTATCAAAATCAATCATCGATTACTGTGACGATGAGAAACTTCCGTAAACATGGACCACAACGTACTGCAAGATCGGCTGAAAACATTACTGCTGCTCAAGGAAGTGCTTAGAACAATTCATCAACCTTAAATGAAAACGGCGTAACGGTAACTGTGAATGGGAAGCGATATCGTGATATGATTGAAAACTTTTTAACGCCACAACTGCATGCTTTGGGCTTGATTAACATGTGGTATCAACAAGACGGTGCCACATCGCATACAGCCAGGATTATAATGAAATTACTGCGAGACCTCTTTCCACGACAAGTTATTTCAAGAAATGGTGATGTTGATTGGTCTCCACGGTCGCCTGATTTGACTGCTCCGGACTTCTTTTTGTGGGGATATCTGAAAAGCAAGGTTTATGCAAACAAACTAAAAACGCTTGAGCAACTCAAACAAAATATTCGTGATGAAATTAACGAAATACCACGTGAAATGTGTGAGAATGTAATGAAAATTGTGCTCAAAAGGGCTCGCATTTGTGAGACTAACACAGGCGGACATTTACCTGATATTGTATTCCCATCCATACATACTTGCCCACATTAAATAAAATATTTATTAATATAAGATCCATTCTCTTTCATTTAACCAAAAATTATAAACAAACAAGATAGTAAACCTTCCTGGCGGACACCTTGTATTTAAAAATAATTGAAGTTCTTGATAATCGTCAATTAAAAATACTCCGTCGACACCTTTTTGACTAGAGGACGAAATTTTCTACGGAAATGGCAGCAAATTGCTGAGAAATTAGAAGTGGGCTGTCTTAAAAGAGTAAGAAAATCGATTTTGTTGGACTGAAAATTTTGAGGACATTTTACGGAAGTTAAGATGAGGAAATTACCCAAGCATTTATAGAGAAATCATCGTGCTTTACAAGCCGAATGATTACAAAAATACTAAGTACTTTATCAAAAAAAAATAGTTGTTTTTTTAAAAAACAAAACGAAAGGCACATAACTTTTTGGGTAAATGCTAGATTTTTCAAGAGCTGGAAAAATGGATGATTCGAATTGCTAAGAAACGTTTGTTTTACTTTACTTTTTTGCTGTACCTCATCTAAAATCGTTGAAAATAAATACCTACAGATTTGAAAAATCTTTTGCAATTAAATAAAACTGCAAAAATTTTTAACATATTTTTATTCAAAATTGTAAAACTTTTTTTGAGTATATAAATTCTAAATTTTTAATTGCACTCAAAATTGTCGAGATCTAACGGATAGCTTACGTGTCACTGCTAAATAGAATTTGTGCAAATTTTAATTTTAAGCTTATGATCAAAGTAATTCATGAACTTCTAACAGTTTTTGATATCTGGTCATGAAATTCTAGAAAACTTTGAAATTCTTTATATTCATCGACCGTACTAAATTGCTTAAATTGAACATTATAACCTAAAAACTAAAATTATTAATAGATAAAATCTTATTTCTATCAACAGGAATACCTGGATAAATTTGCATTCAAATTCAGCATGAAACAACCAATCGAAGATATTCGTGACTATTATGGAACAAGTATTGCCCTCTACTTTGCATTTATCGAGTTCTATACAAAGGCATTAATATTTCCGACTTTGTTTGGTCTATGGCAGGTTGCATGGCATCTTAATTTGCCTGTCGTATGTGGTTTTTATGTTCTTTGGACAACTGTAAGTAAATTTACCTAAATGTAACATTTCAGGTGGGCCAACAAAAATCAAAAATTTAAATTTGGTTGCTTCATTTAATATTGTAAAGTTGGCTGCTTGTGATCTTAAGAAAAGTTACTAAGATAAAAGCTCTTAAAAGGTTCGTCATCGCAATTTTTTCTTTTTTTTTTCTTTCCATTGAAAATTTCATCTTAATCGGAACTCATGAACAGAAATATCACCGAATCCGTTCATAATTGCAATTTATATGAGACTTGTAGAAAGTTTCCGATTTTATTGGAATTTGAGTTGATTTTATGATTTTAAATGATAATTTTACAATTTATTAAACTTCCCACAAATTATTGATTGAAATTTACCACCGACTAGCCTTGAAACGGTGACTTTTTATACAAGTTCAACGGTTAGCAACTTTTTGTATAAAAATAAAAACGAAATGCGATTAAGGATCTCAAAGTGATTTTGCTTATCGTAAAGCCAACCAACTTTCCGACATTAAATGAAGGAAATCCTTTTTTGCCTGGCCCAACCTTATGTAGTTATTTAATTATAATCAAAAATTGTAAGCTTTAATTTTTTAAAAAGATTTTTTTAGAACTATGGAGCAGAAGGTGTTCAATCTTAGCCTACCGTTGGGGAACTATAGACATGACTAGTCTTGATATTCCTAGAACAGCATACACGGGTGTAATGAAACAAGATCCAATCACTGGCAAAATGACACTACAATATCCAATGCGATTAACTTATATGCAAATGTATTGTATTTCATATCCAGTTGTATTCTTTTGTATTATTGCTGCGGGTTATTTTGCTCTCTATCAATTTCAAATTGAAGCTGAAGTCTTACAGGATTTCGGTAAGTTAACGAAAATCAAAAGCTGATCAAACTAATGTCATTATATTCTCAATCACAGGTCCAGATTCATTGCTACTGTATATCCCTGTCATAGTTCAATCGGTACTTATTGCAATTTTTTCATGGGCATATGAAAAACTTGCAACATTCTTAACTGATTTAGAAAACCATCGTACACGCAGTCAATATGATCGTCATCGTGTCAATAAACTGATGCTCTTTGAAATTGTTAATAATTTCTTTTCATTATTTTACATTGCTTTTGTTTTGCGTGATTTGAATCAGTTGAAATATCAATTGATGATGCAGTTGATTATATTTCAAGTGAGTAGAATAAAAATAAAATAATATTAAACAAAATCATTAAGCTCCTGTAATGAATAAGTTTCTAACTTTCCTTTGTTGCTTTTAGATTGTTTGCACGGCTCAAGAAATCGGAATTCCTTTGTTAGCTGTATTGAGGCAAAAATTCACTAAATACATCGCACAAGAAATGGATGATGAGAAAAAAGCTACTATAATAGATGTAGCACGTTATGAGCAGGTGAGTTTTTAGCCGAGTTTCCCCTTAAGTCGAAAATGCAGAGATAAAAAATTGATTAAAAAATAATAAAATGAATATCATAGAATTTAGAATATTTTGATAGAAGCAAAAAGAACGATGAAAAATTTATAGACTAAGAGCCGACAGCAGATTTTGGGGTGTGAATGACAACAACAAAAAAAAAAAAATGAATATAGGCGTCGAAAGCTTCATTAAAAATATTCAAAAAATCGAAGTCTAGCAGTCCACAAGTGGGGCCTTTGTGATTAAACAGTGCATCAAAAAAATATGAACGCAACTTCGAAGCAGTCGGGCAGGGCGAACTATATACTCAAATGGTCTAGGAATCCTTGATATGAGATCCGAGGAGCTTATCTAGGGAGAGGTGAAAACCAATTTTGGCTAACACGATTACCTATGAAGTTGATTACTATTTTTTTTGGTGCACTGTTTAATCACAAAGGCCACAGTTGTGGACTGCAAGGCTTCAACTTTTTTGAACAGCTTTTAATGAAGGTTTTGACGTCTATACTTCTTTTTTGCTATCACTCTCACCCCCAAAAATCTGCTGTAGGCTCTGGGTGTATTACGAGTAATTGATATTTTAACTCCCCTCATTTTTCGTAAAACTGCCACTTGTGAAGTTTTGAATGAAAACCTAAATTCATTAGAAAATGTTTTTTCTCTTGCAGAGTTTCTATGAAGCTGGATTAGATGAATACCAAAGTACATACGAAGACTACCTACAAATGTGCACGCAGTTTGGCTATGTAGTTCTCTTTGCTGCTGTTGCTCCTTTTGCAGCTATAGGTGCCCTTATCAATAACATTTTCGCCCTCCATATTGATTTATTTAAAGTAAAGATTACAAAAAAAAAATATAATTTATTTTATATGTTTTAAAACATTGGTTCGTTTTAGCTTTGCAACATTTTCAAACGCCCTTACGCCCGTCGTGCTAAAAATATAGGTGCTTGGCAATCAGCTTTTGAACTTCTTTCCGTCTTAGCAATATTTAGCAATTGTGGATTGCTATACATGCAACCTCAAGTCAGGTGAGCTAAAAATGATTGCTTTTTTTTTAATTTCTCTTATGCTGAACTTTTATAATTTTAGAGATTTTGTTGCCAAACTTGTCCCTGAAATACCCGATCTTGCATTTGTCGTTTTTGAGCATCTTCTTTTGGGTCTTAAATTTCTCATTCATAAAGTCATACATAAACGTCCTCGTTGGGTACGCATTGCGATGCTTAAATCAGACTATGAATCAAGTTTAGCGTATAAGGATTTAAGGTATGGAAACTTTTAATGAATTTCTTTTAAAATACTTTTTTAATTTATTCTTTTTTTCAATTTAGAAAATTCCGAACTGCTTTCAAAAATCACAAAAAAGATTAAGAAAAAAAAAAAATATTATAAATCTCCCACCTGTGCCAAAAATAAAGAATCTTCAAAATATTTAAGTTATTTTTTAACCACAATGAAACCTCTCATTGCAACATAACTAGTCTTTCCAATTTAAAAAAAGTTATTATTATCTATATTGTTATTATGAGTATTTATTTTATTTTGTTATAACATATTATTATTTTATTTTGTACATAGTACATTATTGTATGTGTTTTTGTCTTTTGCTAACTACAATGTGATTGTTATACTAACGTTTTTATTGTATTTATAAAATGAAATCAAAGTGCTTTTATACACAGTGCCTGGAGTTTGGTATTTAAATAAATATTAAAAAACAAAATTGGAATGCTCACGACAAAAATAAAGTCCTTTGTTTGTTTTGCATTTCGGGTCCTTAAAAATCCTGAATGAAGGGATTGCCCCTAACTTGTTCACGGCGTTTGTTGTGACATGAGACTTTGGCTATAAGTATTAGTAAAAGAAAAAAAAAATATAATGTAGCCATGTTCATTTGAAGGTGACAAAGACTACGGTGATGCGTATTTTCTTGATTCAGTACAATTAGTTATTGGTCGAAACAAATTAATACCGATTATATTTTTGGTGCTAATTAATTGAAATTAGTGTCTTGTGTCGAGATTTTTGAGGTACCTATTTCTCGTTTTTTTTTTGCCGCAGATGCTCTAATCTTATTAATCCTTCCAAACATTTACCTTGTTGGAATTCTGTGAATAGAATATCGTCGTCTTAGAGCGAAAAGCGGCTAACTCCACTTTTTTGACTATTATACATAGATCACTTCATAAATTGCTAAAAAATATCAAATCTGTTCAATTTACCTGTATTTAGCAATAACGAATGTAGAAAAATACTTAATGTAATTTTTGTTTTATTCAAGTTATGCAAACTCTTTTATTTTTAAAATATTTTTTTGTATTAAATTACAACACTTAAATTATATTAATTATTAACTTTATTAAATTATCGATATCCCCTGTAATGCTTGAATGAGAGAATTGCATCTACACCATGTACAACTGAAGCTAAATATCCTAAGTACTGTAAAAACACTTCTATTGTTTTGTTGCATTATTTAAAAAAAAATATACTTACATATGCAGCCGTCATAGTAGGATACGCCCAAAATCCTGGTCTTACTAGAAACTGCGGATGCAGCCAAACAACACAAGCAAATCCCATGTAGCTAGCAGCACTAAAGTACATACAACATGCCACAGCATTGAAAAGAGTTTCCTATAGACAAAAGAATATTTCAAAAACTCTCTTTTTTTTCCTTCAAGAATTTTAACTTACAAATAAAGACTGTCGAATAAGACTGTATGACTTGTCTGAGAAACAATAACAAGCAACAAGAATGACTGTTGTTGTAAAGCAATAGGCGGTAGTTGTAAGAAAACTCGTTAATGCTTGACCAATAGTATCAGCTACAGGAATACCATATTTTACGAGGAGTCCTTCACAAATGCTGGCCACAAATAATTCCATAAGCTTTAGGAGGCCAACTCTGGAGGTAATAAAATTAAAATTCACACATGTGCAGATACGACAGCAACAAATATTTATTCCTCCGTTTTGATTTATACCACGAATACCAAAGGATGCCATAATAAATTAAATTTAAAAGATTTTCAATCCCAAATAATGCACCTATTTCCTGTGAGAACTAGTTTCGAATGAAATATTCCAAATAAAACATTATTATACTTCGGGAAGAAAAAATTTGTTCCTCACACGACATTTTGAACTAAAAATAGAAAAAGATCTTTTGGATGCAATGCCCTTAAATCTGCACAATAGACACAAATAATATAAACGGAGCTACAAACTTCACCGTGTGCTGGAAAATATCGAGTTATTTTTAGATACTTCACCCCCATGAAGGACTAGGTCAATAAACCAGGATTTGTTCTTTTTTTGTTGACTGAAATTAAAAAAAAAAAGAAATTTTCAAATAAGTTAATGTCAGTTGGTGGTGTGCATGAGCGAGGAATTAGTGTATTATTGAAGATTACATAACGATTAGGTTTGTTTTGAATTTAATTGTGCACACACTAAATGGCTTTTGACTTCTCCTAAAATGAGTAAATCTGATTTAAAAACGATTATGGGAAATAACGGACACCCTAATATAACATCAGGGTGGTCTTCATAATGGTAATTATTTAATTTGTTTCAAGTGGGTGCGCTCCCCCTAATTTCTTCCAAGCAAATAAAAAATAATTCCTTTAAAATGTCAGCTCATTCTTTTACCGTTAACCGGACCTCCAAGACCTTAATAGTTTTATATCGAAAAACCAATGTAAAATGTTCTATCAAACTCTGAATTCTTATAACTTGGGTAAAAATGGATGGAAAAATTTAAATTTTGGTACAAATGTAGTCTTTTATGACTACATCAAAAAGTCGATACCTACAAAACTCATTAAAACTGAAACAGAATATTCCCACTATTTTAGACCCATAAAGGATAGTTAAAAAAAGTATAATTTTCCTTATGTCTATTAACTGCCCTAGTTTGTACCAAAATTTAAAATTTTCTATAAATTATTATCAAAATTATAAGAATTTAGAGTTCGGTTGAACATTTTTCATGAGTTTTCTCATATGAAACTCGGAGGCTCGGCTTAGGCTCTGAACCTTTTGCACCTCATATATAGGAAATTTGATATTTGAGAATGCCATCTAATTGGTCAGAAAAGGTCAATTAGTCCTAGAAATTGGTCAGCCCTAGATAACTTGTAATAAAGGCTTAAAGTTTCTCAAGATTACGCGTGATTTTTGGCACCTCATTTAAGGGAAATTTACAAAAATAGGATACAATCCAAAAGGTCTCTAGATCGTTACAAAAGGTCAACTATTTACAGTAATTGGTCGGCCATAGTTTTTTTGTATGAATTTTCAAAATTCGTTTCAAGGTCAGAGAAAAAAACTCTTGGCACCTCATTTGGGCAATTCCAAAAAATTAAGTATGGCAATTGAAAGGCCACTTCATGGTCATAAAATGTCAGCTATTTTCAGTAATTAGTCACCCATACAAATTTTTTAATGAATTTTTAATGAATAAACAAAAAATTCAAGGATATTGCAATTTTTAGCACCTCATTTATGGGAAATTTCCAAAACCATTTTGACCAATTACTGACCTATTAGATGGTATTCTCAAAAATTAAATTTCCCATATATGAGGTGCCAAAGGTCCAGAGCCCTGGGCTTACGGAGAAATAATCACCAACAAATTTAAAGCATATTTTTGCCAGTCAATCTACACACCTTCTTTAAAACGTTTCCAATCCATCTCATTCCGTTCCTATGGAATATGGAAAATTTAGAGTAGGAGGATTGAGAAAGGAGTGGAAAAGGAGTACTCCAAACATTCAATCGAAAACTACAATAATTTAAATTTTGAAGGTGTCAAAATGAACACAATGATTTCGTTTTAGTTTGGTTTGGCATTCTGTTCTATTTTTATGGAATATGGAACATTTGGAGCAGTAGGAGTGAAAAAGGAGTGCTCCAAACATTCAATCAAAAACGACATAAATATCCAAGAAATCCCTTGAATGCAACTTTTCCTTATTCAAAGTAGTCTACTGAAATAAATTAAAGTTAATACAAAAATACTACACGTGTAGCAATGTCTTGTTTACTTATAGAAATGTTAAAAAAATGAATAATACATTTTATTCCAAATTGATTTGCTCAAATTGCTGTGTCATCCACCAAGAGGTATCATTTTAAATTTTGAGTTAATTTTGAAATGTTAAAATTCAAATACCATGATTTGTGATAACTGATAAGTAAAACGAGTTTTGCAACTTGAGACGATAGTTAAGACAGCCACTAGGTTTGTAGTGATTTTCAATGGAAGATTGGGCTTCGTAGGATCAGAAATTTGTTGAAAATCTCTACACACCTTGTAGAGGCTTTATCATTAATGGTCTTGTACAACATGAGCTCTGTTGAAAAACTCTACGAATCTTCAAATTTCTTAATAATTTTTCAACTTATGTGGCTCTTCTTAATGTGTCGGCACACACAAAAACTGTTAAAAAAGTGAAAATCCGCAAGTATGCAAAACCGTAATAAAACATTTCATTAAAAGAATGACCATTTAGTCAATCTCTATACTTTTAAAAATAAAAAAACTTGCATATTTCCATTCATTAAATATGACATCTATTATTGGATGACCCTGTTCAAGAACAAGTAAGTAATCAATTATTGATCTACTCGCCTTTGTAGTTTATCTCGAAAATTAACCTATATAATTTATTTACATAGTTCTTAAATATAATAGATATGTATGCAAAATAAAAATTAAAACTAAACTGCCCTGAAAAACAATTTTAATGTAGATTATCTGTTTTGATGTGTTTTTATAAAGCGTCAAAATATTCGAAATTACTTTTCAATTTGATGTTCATTAGGGTGGGTCAGATAAAGTAAACTGTTAATACCATTGAAAGATCTAGTCACTTGAGGCTGAAAGAAAGGGTTTAATGAGCTTAAAGTTTTAACGTTAAGATTATTTTTCTCATATCACAAAGTTGGAACTTCTATTGGAAAACCTCTAATGCTTTAAAAGAAAACCTATAAATTTTGCTTCTACCGACTGTTAAAATTTCAGTACTTTTTCTAAAATTGCCATGAAGGACTTCTAAATGTTTAAGTTAATTGCTATTAGCTGCGTTTATTGTATGCCCATGTATGGTCTGCCATTTTGTATTTAACTTAAGGTTCGTTCGTTGAAGTTTACCCAGTGTTGACCCAGGTTTTCTTGACAACCCCAAGAATTGTCAAAAAACCTTGGTTTTTAGGTTTTTAAAAAAAACACCAAAGAGCCCTTAATTATGTTGTTGAGATAAGCAAACAACAAAATTTGTTTTAAAAATTAATAAATAACAAACCACAATTTACATTTTCTATATACATATATTTGTTTTTATTACAGTTAATTTGCACATTCCTTGAATTTCTATTTCAAGAGCAAAAGAATTAAACTATCCACAACATAAAAAAAGATTCAGAGAGCTCATATGCCACTTCGAAAATTTATTCACCTTAAAGCCCTTCCACACTAGCCCACTAGCCCCAGCAAAAAACCTAGATCTACTTCAGGGCGAGTTCAGGGTGACGCTAGGTCTCAAATAACACAGTAAAAAAATGAGAGTTCGAAATCGAACGCGTTATTTGCGATTTTGGTATTCTGTATTTTTTGCTTTTTCCGGGATTTTGGCATTCGGAATTCCGTACGCAATACCTAAAGTTGCTAGTTAATTGCGAATCAAAATCAAACATGAAAATCAACGCCTCAAAAAAGATTGTTGTCAAGAACTGAATTGTGAATTAATTACACAAGAAAAAAATGGATCGTTCTTTTGGTTTAAAAATGAGTTACCTACTAACTTCATATGAACTAAACACACCAATTTCTTCAAGAATAAAGATAAACGCGATTTGCTTATGTAATTACCTCCCCGTAACACCTGTTGTATTAGGATTCTTTTTATTCGTTCCCATCTTTCCTTCTCCTGCTCTCTTCTGCCTTCTTTTTCCATACCCTTGTATATCGTATCTTGTACTGTCCACTTATATCGTCTATCTACTTTCTCCTCTATCTCCAGTCTACTGTTGTGCTCCTCCCTGCTCCTTCCCTGAACCTAATCACTTTCGTCTTTTCCACGTTTACTTCCAGTCTTTTCCTCTGGAAATACTTCTTCAGACTTCTTATCATGCTTTGCATCTTTTCTTCATTTTTCGCCATTACCACCACATCATCTGCCCATGCCAGCGTGCAAATTATTATTCCTCTCACTTTAACCCCGCCTCAGGTCTCTTTGCCTAGTTCATCTTCTATATGCACCTGAACAGTATTGGACTCACCCACCGGGCCTTACTCCCTTTTCCGTCCAGAATGTTTTCCTCATCACTCCTACTGATTTCCCTTTAATCTTCGTTTTGTCCTAGACCTCCCCAACTCTTTCCACTTTCCTCCAAAGCCTCCATTACAATTTTTCTGTCTATTTAGTCAAACGCAGCTTTTAAATCTGTAAACAGTGCCACTAGCTTGCCTCTGCAACCTCTCTCTCTCTGTAACCACTCCTCTGAAACCTCTCTGTTTACCAAGTAGTTCAGCACCATATACATTGTCTATCGTTCTTACTTCTCTTCTGAAACACGTTTGATTTGGAGGTATCATCCCTTTCTCCTCCGCTGCTTCTTTTAACTTCTTCACTACAACCGCCGTAAACATTTTATATAGCGATAGCATGAGCGTTTCACCATTCTATTCTGCCCCTTTCTTTATCATCGGTGAGATCACCTCATATTTCCATCCCCCAGACATCCGTCTCCCCTCCCCAAGATCCCCCATACTACCTCTACCGTCATTAATACTTATACAAGTCTAAAAAGAATATTTAATAAAGTATTTTTTTGTACACTCTCCATGTTTACGGTTATTTAACGGTAGTTTCATACTTCACCACCGGCGCTTACAACCATGACATAAGGTCATATCTAAAACGATATCGTTTAAATTTGCGTTCACAAATTTCACATGGAAAAAGGTGATATCTGTCGGACCTTGTTACTTCTTGGAATCACACGTTGTTTTGTGTATCGTATGGTATAGTATTTCGAGGATACTGATGGAGTGCGTGACTGCCAAAGATTCGGCCACTCACTCCTAGTGTCATAAAAGCTATATCGACTGAAATCATAAAAAAACGATGAAAAAATAGAAAATCTTGTCGCGGGAAATGAGTGTTTCAAAAAAAAATCATTTTTTGCATCCTTATAAAAATTCGGGACTCAACGAACACAAAATATACACTTGACACCTGCCGTAAATCACGAAGAAATGTAAACAAAATCTAAAGCTCTAATATGCCAGTATGCAGAAAATGCTCGCAAGAAACTCTATTCACTGATGAAGAAATCTTTACCGTTGAAGAATTGTTTAGTAAACAGGACGACCGAGTGTAAGCATCTGAACTCATTTCAAGATTTCAAGAGTAAAAAGAAGCTACCATCAATGTTATATAGTAGCACATTTGTACTGTAAGTATCCAGTATCTTGTACTTGTACTTGAAAAAATAAGTATCATGTACTTGGTACTTGAAAAAACACAAGAACAAGTCCTTTGTTCCAAGAACTTGGACTTGGTACTTTAATACTGCCAAGTACATATTCCAGTACTGTTTAAGTATAAGTCAATTTCAAGTACTTTTCAAGTTCAATTAGTTGACTAGTCCGTTTGAGCTATCGAATAATGACCACCATTGTGACCCCGCGAAACGACTCCAAGACAAGGAGACGCCGTCAGTCACCGTGATCTATATTTTTGAGTTGAAATAGTCATTATTCGATAGCTCATCCAGACTACTCAAGTAATTGTTCTTCAAAAGTACTTGAAATGGACTTGTAGTTGAAAAGTACTTGAATTGGACTTCTACTTGAAAAGTACTTAAAAATTTATACTGGGCAGTATTAAAGTACCAAGTAAATGTAGGTACTTGGAACAAAGTATTTGACAAAGTACTTGTACCTGGTGTTTTTCAAGTATCAAGTACTTGTTTGTACTTGGTACTTTTTTTTCTAGTACAAGTAAAAGGTACTGTGTACTTGACTGGTAACTAATTGTATTTGACTTGGTGTCAAAAAGAAAGTTTATTAAACAACTATTTTGGAGACCTTGTCATGTCTCTAAAGTCTTAACCAAAAAATATTGTCCAACAAGCAGTGGGCATTCCAACAAAATTCTTCCCCAAATCACAAGGCAAAAACCACATAAGAATGGCTCAAAAACAATGTTTCGGACTTCATTTCATGGGATGATTGGGAAGCTAGCACAAGTTACTGATGGATGAGTAATTATTGAATTGGTTATTTTGTAACAAAATAATTCAGGAATATAAATACAGAAAAAAGCACTTTTGATTAATTTTTTTTGCACACCACTGTCTGTAATCAATGAAAAGAATGCGTTTTAAAATATTCCAAACAATCAATATTTCCTACTCCATTAGACAGTATATTATTTTCTCGAACTCCCCTCACTTTCCGTGTAAGGTATGTGTTAATTGAACTGACTTGACCTAATCACTTGGAAAGCTTACTAACCTGAACCATTTATTTAATTCGTAATAAATATGTAATTCAAATAGATTTTATGCAAATATAAATTGAGATAAATACATATTCGCACTCACAATCAGTTTCAAAATCTACAATATTTAATTATTATTAATTTGCAATTCATCAAAACAACAATTAAAAGGTTTCATTATAATGCCAAACAAAATTTAAACAAATTTATTAATAGAACAATTATAATCGATGCCTATTTGTGTGATATTATTATAAAACATGGCAAAACCAATAAATGCA
This sequence comes from Dasysyrphus albostriatus, assembly GCA_946251815.1. Taxonomy (NCBI): domain Eukaryota; kingdom Metazoa; phylum Arthropoda; class Insecta; order Diptera; family Syrphidae; genus Dasysyrphus; species Dasysyrphus albostriatus. The sequence goes on along the minus strand of OX276336.1, from coordinate 64,506,062 downwards.
AATTGTTCTTCTAGACACAAGTCAATTGATACAATAACGATAGAGATACAGTGCATTGTACTGCAGATCAATTATAGATCAGAATAGTCAAGGCTGTTTCATTCTTCCTTTTTTGTATAGTAAACGAAGATCAGACAAAAATATTACATCACATTTGTAGCGTGTGTCAAAAATAATGAAATAATTGTGTAAAGATAATTGTAAAAACGCTTTTTTAATCATAGTATGTTTGGTAATAGTAATTTTATTATTTCAATAAGCAATGTATGTAGGTATAATCATCGACCACAATCATCGGGAAGTCAATTGGTTTTTTAGATTAAATCCGATTTTAATTCTTTTTGGTTACGACTTCGCGAGAAATGTATTTAAAAAAATTAAGTTATTTCTCTGGTTAGGTATTTAGTTATAATTGATTGGGAAAACAATTTGAAAAATTGTATGAAAAATATAATATTCAGAACTTACATACATACATTTATTGCTTATATGACAAAAGAATGATTGATGTTTATCGTTGTTTATTATTTTGAGTTAATTGTTTGTTTAGATCACACTTTGAGAATGAAGTATAATAATACTCACGCCATTAGGTCTCATTATACCTGGCTTTTGGTTTTATTTAATGAAGTAGTAATATTTTTGCAATTAAAATTAAGTTTAAGCAAAATGTAGCAGTTATAGTTCTAAAAATCGAAACAAATATGTGTGTTAGTAAATTGGACCTTTCTGGAAAATCATGTAGTCTGAGATTGTTTATTAAGTTGTAATTTAGAAGAGTGAGTTCCTCTAGGTAAATAGGTATAACATACTTAAATTCACAGAGAGAAGCCAATTAAAAATAAAAGTTGACAGTTATTTCTGATCTTTGACCCTTACTTATTATAGAACTCTCAGTCAATGGCGTATATACGGAGGGGGGCAAAGGGGGTGTTTTGAATCTGAAGTTTTGTGATGCAAGTGGACAAAAATGCAAAAATGCTCATTGGCTCATTAGCTCAATCGCTTAATTGAATCTAGGCGTATTTTTGCTGTTTCTGCAAAACCCCATTATGTAGTTTAAGATGAAGGCTCACAACTAAATATGGATTTCTCGAAGATGAATGAAGGTACATATATATGAAAGTTTGAAAAGAATTTCGAAGAAAAAATTTACACGAAAAAATTTTCCTCACCAAATATGGTAACCCCAAACATGCCTAAAAAATGCATTTTTTTCAAAATTTAGGATTCAAATATCTCAAAAACGTGAAGTGCTTGAGCAATTCTGAGGTCAGATTTTATTTCAGCGTGTCAATGGCTCCCTTAAATGAGGTGCCGAAAATGAAATAACCTTGAACAGAAACTTGAAAATTCATTAAAAAAATCTATGGCTGACCAATAACTATAAATAGTTGACCTTTTATCACGATTTAGAGATCTTTGTTGTAAATTTCCCTTAAATGAGGTGCCAGAAATTGCGCGTGACCTTGAGTAACCTTGAGAAACTTTAAGCTTTTACTAAAAATTATCTAGGGCTGACCAATTTCTAGGACTAGTTGATCTTTTCTGACCAATTACTGACCAATTAGATGGCATTTTCAAATGTCAAATTTTCTATATATGAGGTGCTAAAGATCCAGAGCCCCTTAAACAGAATCAACTACATCACTTTAATAAATGGATCAGTCTCACCAACTTTTGAAGAAGGTAATTTTATATTTGCTATGCCCTTTCGACCCATATATGTATGTACATATGTTTTATCTTTATTGACGCTGATTTGTTTTGGTCATTTTCCTATGACAAAGAAAGTCTAACCCACTGACTTTTGTACTACAACACATAATACTCATATTTTAAATTGTTATATAAATTATTTTTCCCGGTTTTCATAAATCAAGCATGAATTAATTACTCAACATTTATTTATTATTTAAAAACAACTATAAATTAAAAATAAAGTCAGTTTTTTTCAGTTACAATGTAATGTTTCTTTTTTATGCCGTTCTGTAACATATTACTTCATTTTCCATAAATCACATTAGCACTTCGTTGTCGGAATGAAAATCTTTCCATAAACTGTCCAATTAGCTGTAGTTTCAACTTGCAACTTGTATAAGGCATTTCAAATGATTACTTGACAAGTTAATTTGCGGTATTATGTTCACATGGAAAATCCAATTATTGTGAAATCGAGACGCCACTGCAACGCCATCAACATTGATAGGGTTCGGACTAGGGAAAACTTAAAAAAAAAACATTTGACTTGGTCGGGATTGAAATTATTTGGAATGTGGAATATAAACAAAGTTAAACCTTTAGTTTATGAAACAATTCAATGATATTGTATCAATGCCGAAAACCATTCTTAAAGTTAGTATTTATGTAAACTTTTACTAAATTAACTTTTATAGTTGAGAGCAAATACCTAAGCTTCTTATAACGTAGACAAACTGCGGACAGAAGAAGTATGTATGAAATGTTGCTGAACTTTGACATTAACGAACTTGGCCAAACAAAAATCTAACAATTTTCGATTGATATAAAAATACGCTACATTTTTCCTCATTCCACGGTTAATGGAAAAAATTTTCCACAAAAAAGAGTAACTTAAAATATGCAGATAATTTGTTAATAATAAATTTAGTAATCTTATTAAAAGTCCGATGCCTAGTTCGGAGTCGCGTGGTGCGACTGACAAGAAGTATAAATTATAAACTATGACGTGTGTTCAGCATCAAATCAATTAAATTATTTTTGTCTGTATCTATGGATATAATATATTGTTTACGTTTTAATATTACTTAACATTAGATAATTGCAAGGGAAGAAATATTTACTCCGTTCCTTATTCAAATCGTCATCATCGGAAACTTGATGAACTTTTTTTCATTATATTTGTATCTGAACAGGCTAGCTATGATATTTATGTTTGATATCCGTTTAGAGACAGTTTATAGTCAATTTATTAAAATATAAAGAACATCTTTACAATGGTTAAGCTTGAGAATATACAGGGTGTAGTCAATTTTGTAATACCTCTCTTCTGTTGTGTAAGCTCAAAATGCAGTGTATGAAATATTTTTAATCAAAAATAATTGTGGATAAATTGGAATTTTAGATTCTGGAACTGATTGCCCTCATACAAGTCAGGAAGCAACATAATAGCATTTGCATTCAAGCCCGGGAAATTTCTTCGGAGGCACACCTCTTTATTTCACTCCTGAGCATGCTAATAGTTCCTGATTTAATATTGAGCCTTTTGACTTTGTTAGATTTCAAAAGCATTGTTCGGCCATTTGTAAGTTTTGTTGAATTCATAACGTCCCTTCACTTTTTCAAGTAGCTTCAATTTTCAATTTACTCAAATCGAGAGAAAAATAGTTTCTTATAAGCTTGTTCAGGAAAATCAGATCTCAGAGCCCTCAGCAATCTCAGTGTCGTGAACAGGATTCCTCAGAAAAATGTTTGTAAAATTACAGAGGAAAGAAAATATTGGATTCACCTGCTCACTTTTTGACGGATAAAATTTGCTAAGCCCTCCGAGATCTCATTTTCGTGAACACGCCAAATATTTTTGGATTCGCTTGCTCAATTGCTCTTTTGTGCAGTTGTATACTTTTGATTTCTGTTTTCGGGAGAAGAAATCTTGTTTAGATTTCTCCTACTGACGGAGCAAACACTCTGAGATCTCAGAACGTAAACTGGTTGGCATTTGTGAGGTGAGGGTGTTCAACAGGTTTGACATAAATCAATTCATTTTGACATCTTTCTTTTTTTATTTCGCTCCTATTTTCTTGATAAGAACGAAATGGCGAGGTGGCGAGGTAAGGCAGGACTTTTCACACAATTGAAAAACATCTGTGATACTTGGCCATCTCTTTCTTTTCAAGAGATGAGAGCGACGGCGGGCGTATACAGGGGGAGCCACGGAGTCAGGATCCCCCCGAGAACTCAAAAGGTACGCAAAAAATTATAACACCCCGACTCCACAGAACATACAGATGCCCAACATCACAACCACAATCCAATCAACAAACAGCAGATTTTTTCTCGCTGGGCAAATAATGTCATGTCGTTTTATTTCTCTCTCACCATCACCACTACTTCTTCCTTTGGCAACAATATTCAACTCAAATTATAGGAGCAAATGTCGGGTAAATAAATAACAACTTTTGCAGCAATATTTACCTTCAGATGTAACCAAAATCAGACAAAAAACTCACACGCACGTGAAATCTCAAATCTCTTGGCCAAGCGTTCATGTGCTGTTCAAAAGTTGGTTTTCTTCGACATGTCGTCGACAAGACATGGATTTTTCTGCCTCCATTGGTTTCTTTTCTCGACAGGTTCATAGTCCGAGTATGGCTCATGTCTAGTGGTGCCGGCATGTAAGTTAAGCAAGAAATATTTACAATTTGAAATATAATTTCGAAAAATTTTCTGTTTTTAGCTTTGGAATAGACTTTTCATTATTTGTAAAGAGTATCTACGTACTCCTATCAACCAGTGCCGTCTTTATACATAAGCTCTGTAGGCTCAAGCCTAGGGTGCCAGGATTGTAAGGGCCCCCGATTCCGATATTAACCCAATAAACTCGGAGCTCAGAGAGGCCAAGTTCTCGTAGATTAAAAAAAAATTTAATTGCTTTCCCCAAAGCTATTATCCCCATAAACGATAAACCCAATGGTCAGAGAGGCCAAGCTCTCAGGACGATTTTTAAAAAGTAAAACTAAACTGCTCTCCCCAAAGCTACCAACCCCACAAACCCAATACCCAAAACGCAGGAGGTCGGGCCCCCGTAGACGATAGATTCAATTTTTTTTTTCAATCGGATACAGGAGCCAGTGGCGGTAAATTTCAAATTTTTTCCAAACTTTAAAATACTTTTTGTTAAATATTTTTATTCCTATTTTTTAATATACGTTAAATTTATTTACTTTACGTTTTTTGATTGTGCAAAAGCCAATAAGAGAACATCAAGCAGAGTTAAATTCAATGAATTTTCTTTCATTTTTTAATTTCAATTATAGGAGAGAGTTCGGGTTTTTTTATAATATCTGCTAGAACTTTGCCTTCTAGCTTGCAGCACCCAGGGTTTTTTGGGTCGATAGCTTTGGGGAAAGCAATTAGAAATATTTTACGAGAGTTCGGTTTTTTTTTTTTTTTTTTTTTTTGTAAATTCATTTTTATTTTTTAATTATCTTAGAACTATCTTAAAGCTAGACAAAAATTCATAAAAACTAGCCTACTTATCAATATCTTAAAACTAACTTACTGGCCCTAGTCGGGCGCTCTAAGTTAAACTAGAATAACTTAATGCTAATGCCTTTCGGCCTAATAACTATCTTAATACTAAATCCAGGTCGGTTTTATTTTTTACCGAGAAGAATTTCACAAAAAACTCGGTATCTATGTCTTTATTTTTTGGTTTTATATAAAACTTACAAACTACATAAAACTAAATTAAAGCTAATTAAAACTACTTAAAACTACTTACAACTAATTTTAAACTAATTACAACCTACTTATAAGCTACTTACAAACTAGAACAGCCACAGCAAGCATTTTCCGGTTTTTATAATTTTTTTGTATTTTTGTTGATTTTATAATTTTTTTTGGTGTTTTTGTATGTTTTATATTTTTTTTTTTTTTTTTTTTTTTTTTTTTTTTTTTTTTTTTTTTTTTGTGCCACCCTGACTGTCCCTACTTAAAACTAACTACCTAAACCTATGTAAGTCGGCCATACAAGAGAAAATAGCAAGGTCAACTATTAAATGTCTGAAGGAACTTCATCTTCGTTTTTCAACCACCAGAACTGGTTCTCCTGCTTTACCCTATCTCTTCGGTCCCGTTCGGACACAGTCCTACTGAACCGAAGGTGCTCAGTTCCGTCTTGTGCGAGGACGTCCCGACTGTACAGGAGCCGCCGATCTACAGTTCTCCGGCAGACGTGGTAGATTAGCGGAACCGCCGCTCTATCCTGGATCAACCCTCGACTGTCTAGATGGAGGAATGCATCGGGCGGAATGAAGCCGCTTAGACGCACACTCTCGTAGTATTCGTTGTTGGGGTAGTAAGCCCCGAAAATTAAGCTGTTAGACGAGGACATCGCTCTTGCAATGTGACCTCGAATAAGCTTCAGCAAGAAATTATCTATCCTGTTTATGTTGGCCCCGTTGTATAGAGCCAGGTTGGAATAGTAGTGTTTGTACTCCGACTCTGGTGTTCTGTGCAATCCAAGGCAGCGTCGAAGACACTGCCTCTCAAACACCCGAATCTTTTCCATTTGAGATGGGGCAACGTTGAACCAAACCGGGCACCCATAGGCAATCATCGGCCGGATAAGGGCCATGTAGCAAATCACCTTCACCCTGCTGTCAAGCCGGCTGCTATAAAACAACCGTTTCGTCAGGGCGAAAGCTCCCCTAGCCCTGGCCAGAGCAGCATTTATATGTCTGTCGAAATACAAATACTGATCCATCCAGATGCCAAGGTACTTTACTACACTTTTACTCGCCAGTGGATGTCCATTTGGTCCTACGATCACCAGCTTGCGCCAGTTCTTTCTCGTATCCCTTGTGGCTCCACGCAACGGAGTCCTAAACAAGATAGTTTCTGATTTCTGAAAGTTGATTTTCAACTTCCAGTCATCACAATATCGTTGAATCTCATCGAAGTCATTCTGCAAAAGAATTCTGATGTCCTCGACTTTTGCAGCTGTTCTGTACGCAATTAGATCGTCGGCATACGCAATTGCCTGAGTTAGACTACCTATCAGATCGCTGGTGTAAATGCTGAATAGAATCGGCGAGTTGACCGCTCCCTGCTGAAGACCATTTTTAATATTAAAGGTTGTGGCAGAAGTTACATTGCCACTTTTGACAACAAACTTTCTGCCATTGAGCATATCATAAAGCATATATAAAAGTGGTTTACTAATGCCAAGTCTGGTCAACTTTAGATAAAGACCCTCTAACCATACGGTGTCGAAGGCCTTCTCCAAATCAACCAGACAGGCACCCGTACACTGCTTCTTAGATTTGTTCCATTGGACATCAGAAACGAGTTTAGACGCGGCATGAATGGTGTCATGTCCCGCCTTAATTTGGCAAACGCCATAATCGCCGAGCGAAATGGGCCCAGTTCCCTGTTAATTACGAAGGTGGAGCTCCAGCTCATCTTCGATTCATTAAAGAAAAAGAAGTCAGCAGGAGTCGATGGCATATCCAACGTTGTACTTCGACATTTACCTCAAGAAGCAGTAGACATTTATACCACTCTGTTTAACAACGCTCTGAATAATGCATATTATTCAGTGCGGTGGAAGACAGCTGTAGTGCATCCTCTCCCGAAAAAGGGAAAGGACAACTCCAATCCGGCGAATCTCCGGTCGATAAGTCTTCTTCCGAGTATCAGCAAGGTATTCGAAAAAGTTATCAACAGAGCTTTGTCTAAGTGGGCAGAGGACAATAATATCATACCGGACAATCAGTTCGGTTTTAAGGCGGGACATACGAGAGTTCGGTCTCTCTGCGCTTGTGGTTATTAGGGGTTTGGGGATAGCTTTGGAGAGAGCTATTCTGTTTCATTTTTTTAAATTGTATTTATTGTTCAATACTTGATTTTGTATACCTTAAACTCTGACGTGATAATCAAACACACTTACCATTAAGGCCAAGGGATCCTACTACTCTGTCAAATAGGTATAAAGGTAGAACTGTAATGGTCGGAAGGACACTGAAGTTAGTGTCAAAAACCAATGAAAACTATCTTCTCCTCTTCTCAAAAAGGGAACACACCCATACTGTATCCGTTTTTGGCATTTCTATTTCACCAAACATAAGTTTTGTCTGTTAAGTAGTAATTTTTTTATTTTTAAAAATTCGCTCAATATCGTAGAACACCGTTCATTTATTTGCCTGTCACTATTTAAGAATTCAATTTCCCTTATTCTTTTAAATTTTGTCAATGTTGATTTAGATGCCTTAATATTTTGAAAATAGAATAGTTTTTTTGCCAGGCTTTTTTTTCAAAAAAATGCTAATTTTGTATGGATTCAAAACGAGGCTTTAGGGAAAATGAAGGACCATTATTTTCAGTTTTTTAAGGAAAATTTGAATGCCAATGACCGTACTATATACACAAATTGGAAATCAAGCTGGTCTTAACCCCCACCTCTACCAAAGGCAGGCTGTGAAGAAAACATGTCAGACTTTTGTATTCGATATCAGGACCTATGTATGTACCTGTTCCTCATACTCATATTTTTGTTATATGCACATCCACTACTTCCAAAATCTGCTGTCGTCTCTTTGTCTAAAATATTTTAGAAGTAGGTACCTGGTGTAGAAGTTACTAGAAAAAGTGAAGGTTCACACTTTTTTTTCAACTATATCAAAAAGTTTTAATGCCATTTTTAGGGACCATTGTACCAACTTATTTCGACTTTTATCTGCTTAAGTGCTTCGCTTTTCTTATTTACTGGCATAACATATTGTGGAAATGCAGCTCAAGACAAATTTTACTCTGCTGTGATCTTAGCAGCAATTGCTGGAATAGTACATTTTATCCATACTATTTTAGTTCTAATGCAGATGCCAAAAAATATAAAGTGGTCAATAGCATCGCCATTTAATGAAGGTACATAAATCGTTTCAAACTTTGTAAATATTTTTCTGCAATACATACAAAATTCCAATCAATTTTTCTCAAGCTTTGAATTTTATAAAATAAATTAATATTAAGAAAAATAAACATAATTTTTTCACCCTGTCGATGAGAGAAAATTGTGTTTTGTGTTGTGAATATCCGTCATCCATTTTTCATCACCCACCAATCAGTTATTGTAAGAGTCTTACTCGCAACAGTGCAGCGGCTTCTATATTAGCCATATTTTTTTTTTAATTTTACTTTCACTCATATTAAGTAGGTACAAATATTTTCTAGAAAAGTTTATTCTGGTCGAATGGTGGAAAACCCACAGTTTATCGTTGTATATTCACGATCTTTAGGCACGAACAAAGTTGTAACAGTGAGAACCTTTGATGCAATCTTCTTAGTAATAACTTTTAACTACAAAATAAATGTTGAATGACGTTATATAAACGGGTACAATTTTCCTATATGAATCGCATACCATAAAATGTATACCTAATGGATTTGAATCTATGCAAAAATTGAATAATTTTTCTATTTTCCATTTTAATTAATTACTTCAAGAAGGTAGAAGATAATAATTGAATAGAATGAAAGTGAAAGTCTAATTAAAGCTTTGTTCAATAACTTAAGGTGCCGTGGAGGCAGAGAACTTATTTTTTTAAGATCCAAGTTTTTACATCCTAGGCAAGTTATTTAAAATAATTTTTTCTGACTATTCCACTCCTTTTCAATTCTAACTGAATATAGAAACTTCGGCGGGAATGTATGGAAAGGGTGTATGCATCAACTCATCAGCCAAGTTTGGATGGCAAGAAGCATGTTCGATGATTGTACTATTAGCTCCATTTGTCCCATTTAAAAAAATAAACATTCTATGTCCTGTAAGACCTGATTAACATCGCATGCTAGATCCTATCCAATGTATCTACTACATGAGCGTCTTAAACCGAGAAATCTTAGTCTTAATAACTCAAAGCAACGTGCTCGGAATTGTAAAGAATGGAGGATCTGCATGTCTGGGTAAGGATTGAAAACGCCCAGCAAGAAGGTACCGGAGTTGAAAACTTCAAAAAATGCCTGATTGTGGATTCATTAATTTTGCTGAAAATTTAAGATTCATAGACGTTCGGGAAAAAAAGAATAAATGGAAAATCTGCCTTTTGTGCAGAGGGAAAGTTTTTTTTTGTTTTTGTTTACAAAAGGTATAATATTGTGTTATTTTTAACTGGAGAATTTTTTGGTCTTCCGTTTTCAATACGTACGGATTCAAAATACTTTTGCATTCTACATACCTTGTTTTATTATTCAATGAAAAGTAAGGAAATAAATTTTATGGAGGTTAAATTGGATTTCGAGGCCTCTGGATAGTGGAGGCCTGGGGCGGACCACTCTCCCACTCCTACCTTAGTCTGCTGTATTTTCTCCCAGCATAAAGAAATAAATGGGTATTACATGAATATCATCAGAACCAAGTTTTTGAGTTTGACGTTTAGAAATAAACAAGACAGAGATGTATTGTTTGTTCAAAAGCCCATTTGGATAAATAGGAAAGACAAAGTTGACTACTCAAGTTGAAATTTCTTGATTTACGCGGTTACACATGGGGGTTCGGTGATGACTTCACGGCATGGTTCACAATGGGCGCTTTTCTGTTTCAATTCAAAATAGAGCCCTAAACGGAGTTCGAGCGGTGACGTAAAATAAGGCCCAACGAAATAAAGCCAAAAATACAAAATTTGGCCAAATTTTTGATTCGGCTTTATTTCGCTTCGGCTTTATTTCGCTTTTGAAAACGAAATAAGACCAATTTAACTTTATTTCGTTTTCATGTTTCATTTACCATAGCCTCAAAAGAAACTGGTTTTTCGAGATCTTATTTACACTTGCCTTGCTTTAAAATAATGGCGCGTAAGCAGTGAGGTGTGTAGCCTCTGCTTGGGCTCACTTTAATTGAATTAAAGCCAATTTTGTCTTATTTCATATCGAGCATATATTCTGAAAATCCTCAGAACCAAGAGTGCTGTGAGTGCTCCGAATTATTTTTGAAACACCTCTGATAACCTGCAATCAAAATTCTTGTGCTCAGCATTTAACTCTGGTTGCTTCATTTATTTTATTCTGAACGAAAAAAAGAAACACTAACAGTTGTATTTATTAGATTTTCTAAGAACACGCTAAGGCAGTTGCCCAGCTAGCCAATTCCTAGATAGTTTAGCCATCTCGGTATTTATAAACGCATTCCAATAGTTGCCCAAATACGATCTCATTTATTCAGTGACAAAACCGGTTTCATTAGTTCATTTTCAATGAGTTAATGAATTTCAATAGGCTTTTGGGGGCATTCAATTAGATTTTCTTCCATTTTTAAACTGGAAAACTAGAAATATTTGCCTTCCTTGTTTGTTGAACCAGTCTACTTCAAAAAAAGATTTGGACAGCAAATTTCAGTGGCTAAGTTAGCCACAAGGTGCAAAATGTTTATAAATAACATTTTGGAGTAAGACAAGTGTCTAAAGTTAGACATTGCTTGGAATGGGTTTATAAATACCACTATAATTGTTTAGCTCTGAACGCTCTGAGTTAAAAAAGAAACAGTTTTTTGTTTGACACTTCAGGCTCTGTTCTGAACTAAAAAAGAAAAATGCCTAGTGGGTGTTTACACCGGTCGCAAACATTATGTTAACATTGGGTGTGTTCAACAACGATCCTATTTAAATTAAAAAGAAATCGCTTCCATGCCAAATCTTATGTTTTAAAGTTTGATTTTTAAATATGAATATATATGTATGTTTAATATTTTTCTCCTTGTGAATTAAAATGCGTCATACAAGCAAAAGAAAATAGTGAAGGAATGAGAATGTTGTGTTTTTTGATTAAGTAGATATGCCTTTTTAGTTAATCAAGAATACATTGGTTACTTTCCCTAAATCCCTCATTCCTAAAGGGGTTTTATACTCAATGAGTTAAAGCCTTTCCACACTATCTCATTGAGTATTAATACATCTCAAAAAAGTGTGAAGAAAATCATGTATAATAGTGTGGAAACGCAATATGAAGTTTCATCACACACAGCTTGACAGCTACATGATTTGACATGTGTTTATACATGAAAATATTTAGGATCGGTTCTAAAACCATCACACACGTTCCACAGCGAGTTTCAAACAATTTGAAACCGCCAAATTTAGTGCAAACCCATTCCACAAGTGAAATTTTGTGTTGGCCCGCACTAAATCTGGGGGTCTGAAACTGTTTGAAAAAAATTTAGGGAACAGGGTTATTTTTTCCCACTTGGGGGTCTTAGGTTTTGTTGAAACTGATTTTTTTTATGTAAGTGTGGAAGCAAAATATGAAAAGCATTTTCATCAGACAAATTTTGCAGTCGTATGAAATTCTTTCCCACATTATTTGGACATGTGTAAATACTTTGTGGGTGTAGAGGAACTTTTACAATGGAGGAAACCCAGAAATTTATTAATTAAGCATCATCAGCCACATAATATCAAATTCACTTCTCAATATCCTTTGTTGTTCTATAAAAATTAATGATTCTATAATATATTACAAAAGCTATAACTTCCATTTAAAATAATTATTGTTTCTCCGTAAGAATAATTATTGTGCAGAGGGAAAGTTTTTTTTGTTTTTGTTTACAAAAGGTATAATAAGGTGCTCTTATACTATGCGCCTTCATCTCCATTTAGTAGGTATACTATGCGATGGCATAACTATTACGTTTTATTGCAGTTGAATTCTTAAGTAGTAATTATCACCTTACCATACTAATTATATCTTTAGCTTAGCTATGAATACAGACAGAAATCTTCAGGAAATTAAATAATATTCAGATGCATGGTGTCGAAGATCCATCGAATCGAATCGTAATAAACAGCCTGAATGCCGGTGTATTACGTTGTTGCAAATTCAATTATTGATTGAAGCATTACCGGCGTTATGTCTTCTTAGGTTTCACGTCGTTGACGACACGCCGACACGTAGTCGTGATGCAATGTCAATTATTATTACTACTATCATCGGGTACCGGCTTGTGTGGGGAAAGAATAGGAGGAACATTTAACTGTTCTGAGCTCGGTCAATATACTATTGTTGATTCACACAAAATTTTCCATCAGTGGGTATCAGAAGTTATGATTCAATTTTCAGTGATGTGAAAAAAGTCAAACTACGACGAAAGATTATAAAATGATTTTACTATACTAGTCATTCCTACTGTACATTGACTATTAGTTTGACTTTCAAAAAATTGTAGAAAAGCCTGTTTGACTAGATTTCAAAAAGAGAGGATCTTCAGAGTTTCTTCTGAGAAATCCTAAGTAATGAGGTTAAGTTTATGGTCAAAAATTAATCCTAAATCTATTTTTAAATTAACTGTAATAAGATCAGAGTTGTAGTACCTCGTGGCATGATGGTTAGTGCGTTGGACTGTCATGCCAAAGGTCTGGGTTCGATTCCCAGACTCTGCCACCTAAAAACAGAAATGTTTTTCCGAGGTACTGACTCTGGCGAAGAACTGGAAAATCCTTCAAGAGTATACTTGTCATGAATAAGTGCTTCTCATCTAGCCGTTCAGACTTGGCAAAAAATTGTAGGTCCCCTCCATTCCTGACAGTAACACGCACACACAGGAATGGTTGAGAGTTGTAAGTCACTAGGCCCTGGTTGGTTGCGCCACCAAATTATTTTTTTTTTTTATTAGATCAGAATTTGAGATTGAATAGTTGAATAACAAACGATTATAGTGGAGTATATTAACACACCAATTAAAATCGTTATTAAGATCCTCCTGAAGTCAGAAGACTGTAGTCCATAATGCTTTTTAAAGACTTAAAACTCTTAAGGTATTAGCATAAAGTAGGCATTTTGGATTCATAATATACAAGACAGGTCATTTACAAAAAGCAGGAAAAGTATAGGTCCGAAATGACTTCCTTGAGGAACTCCAGATAGGTTAACGATGCCAATACGAACATGATGCCTCTACCAACAGTCAAATAATTCGAAAACCATTTGACCAATAAAGACTGAAAACCTATTACCTAAATGCAATATTCTTAAAAATATTTGATGTTGAACCCTATCAAAGGCCTTTGCAAAGTCAGTCAATATAACATCTACCTGACAACGAACCTTAAATTCAATTCTTAGGAAATAAGAAAATAGTGTTATAATGGATCGACTAGTAAAAAACCCATGTTGGGGTTAGCAAATATAGCTTTTTGCTTCACTATAAATTTCTCGTTTTATAATTGCTTCGAAATGTTTTGGAATCACCGGAAATTAAGATATATGACGATGGTTAGAAATGTTTTGTCTTGAAGGTGATTTAAATATTGGGGTTATTAAGGATACTTTCCAAGAATCTAGAAATTCTCCAGTTTGCAAAGATAAGTTGAAAATCAAAGTAAGTGCTACTGTCATAAATTCAGAGCAATTTTTAAGAAATATTGGTGGAATCTTGAATCCAAACTCAACAACTCAGTCCGTACTTTGTCCACCAGTTAAAAAAGTATATCCCAGGTTTGTTAAATTATTTTCCCTATAAATGTCATCGTTCAAGCCTAAAAAATCTACATACGCCTTCCACAAAATTTGACTGAGCGAAAAAAACCGAACATATCACAAATATCATCCTCACTTTTCGAAACAGCTCCTTCATAAATCATATTTTTTGGATAACCTATCGTTATAACCTAAAATTATGGCCGAATTTCCATAATCAGAGGACAGATAAAATTGTAGTTACAAGCGAAACAAGAAACATCCCCGTTCCCGTGTCAGCATAATCACCGGACACAACATAATGAGATACCAAAATAGAAAATGAGGCTCAGAAGCGACGAAGAATCACATGACGATACATTGCACTGCCTTTGCCACTGCCCAGCACTCATTTAAGAAAGAAACACCTAGGGAATCATTTCAATGACGATTTAGAGACGTCTGTGAAGTTTTAAACTTGAACTTTCTTCCACTCAAATGCAGTGTTTTTGCATTTCAAGAATAGGCTAGGTCCAAATTTTGAAGTCCTTTTTTTCAAAAAAAAAATTCGTACTGATCTGCTAACTTCACAGTGAAGTCAGTATGAAGTTTTTTTTCAAGAAAAGAATTTCAAAATTTTGACCTTTTTTTTCTTTAATGTTAAAAAATTTGCAAGGACCCTTGCTGCAAGTTTATAGCATGTTTGTTTCCTGAGATACACTATGTGACCTGGTTACTTCACTGTGAAGTTAGTACGTCTCTCGATTACACCCTTATTTGGCGAACTGCAAAATCGGGAATAGAAATGCAAAAGAAAAACGCAAAAAAACTGCTAATACCTACCAAGGTCCTATTTTTGTGGGTGAAAGTGGCTCTGCTAACTTCACAGACGTGATTTAGAGGACTTCGGATAATAAGGAAATTATTTAGGTTTAAGGAGTTGTATTGCATTTTTCAAAGCCGAAATAAAATACCTGTAAACCTGTGAGGTGAGCTGTAACATATTTTATGTTTTCTCAATTAGAAGCGATTTATACTGAAAAGTTGACACCGTGATACTTTATTCAATACCAGAGAAGGACAAACTTTAACTTCAGAACTTTATTCATCTAGCCATCATCCGCTGTTCTTCTAACAAATTTAAGACTTTAAAATGGTGGATCGGACATCGGAGAAGAAAGTTGGACTGAAATGCAGATAAACTATCTTGACAGCCAGGCCAGCTGTGCAAACAGCATTACAAGTAAGTATTGCAAGCATCAACCCTTTACTTCCAATTAATTGTTAAAATAATGTTAGAAAACAATCCCATTTAGAAGGCATATCGTTTAAGGGTTTCTGACAGTTTTGAAATGATGACGCAATAGAGAGTTAATTCTTGAAAAGTGGTTAGTTATTGAATCTTCAGTATCCAGGGATATTGAGTACACGTCATATAAATATTATAATCAATACCACGATAAGCAACCACAAGTGACTCCCAGTCTCAGTTGCAGAAGGAACAACAAACCCATCATCGTCTCTTTCAGCACCAGAATCAAAATTATCAATAAAGCCAACTTCATAACCAACAGTATTTGCATACATTTTCAGCAAGCGTGTCGAATCTCAATTCTCTATGATGACGAAGGAGTATACCTTCTAAGTTCTAACGCACGTATGTGGTACAAAAGTATATGAGTAGGTATGTACGTCACATACCATTTTTTTCCAAAAAGAAGTCAATAACTTATTTCTATAAACTCTTCCTCATTCAATATATTCTTTTCTGTCTGAATTTAAAAAAAACAATCACGTTTTCAAAAAAAAAACAACAACTTGAAAGAATTATATTCTCTTAACTATAAACATTTAAATCGATAAGGAAATTTAAATTCCAAGATAAGCCACTGTACATTCAAAATTAATTCACTTTAACATCAAATTACTTAAAAAGTAGTTAAATCTAGCTGACATTTCTTACGTTTGAGGGAAAAATTAGTAATATTTGCATGTCGCGTATATTTACTTAATTAATATGTTACAACATCACTTGGAAAAAGCACACTTCTGTTTAATAAGTTCTCACATATTATTAAAATTTACAACTTTTAATACTATTAAACATATAATTACAACATTTCTGACACTTGGTAGAAGATAAGTTTGTTTTTTACAGAACAAGTTGAGGTGTCTTTTGTAATCTGAAATTTAAAAAATTTGTTTGACAGCTCATTTCATTTTTGAATTTCAACAAGCTGTTAATCGATTGTTATTAGGCGCGTCTCACCAAATAAAATCTCTGAGCGCTCAGAGATTTTTTAAGTGGGACAAAAAATTTCACCTGAGCACTGAAATTTTTTATGGAGATTACTGAGACGAAATTTTTTTTGGATTCATTTCTCAATGTTCTTTCTCTGCTTTTTGCAATTTGTAGCGAATGTGCAAATACTAAAATCGATAAAAAATACAAAACAAAGGTGAAATGTCAATAAAAATGAAAACAATTGAATTTGCTTATATTTTTCATTCATTTGATAAAGTTTTGTGCTTTAATTTAAGCAAAATTGAAATTTTGTTTCGTATTGAAATACGAGAATTATAACACATGTTTTTTTTTTTATACAATTCAACGGAGAATCTTGTCCCACCAAAGAATTCCGCCTCCGTCAACTTGACATTGAGCGCTCAGTGAGATTTTAGTTGGTGAGATGCGCCTTTTGTTGCTGTTGTTGTTGTTATCTTTTTTCTTTCTAGTTTTTCCAGTCAATTTGTGATCAAAAGGACCATTAAGAAGCAAGTTGTGGGATAGTTTTGATTTAACTCCTGCCTTATGCTTTCGGGGGTGCTGAATACGAATCTGAAATTTACGACTAAAATTTCGTGACGCAACATGGAAAAAAATGCCAAAAATGATGCAAAACTGCCTTTTTTGGAAGTTTTTCACTTATGGATCGAAAAATATAAACTATGCGTAAATTTCACCAAGGTTCAACTGAAATAATACACAATCTCCAACAAATCTCCCTATAAGATGAATTTTTGGGACAACCCATTTGGACAAAAGGGGTAGTTAAAAGCTGAATTTTTTTACTTTTTCTGAAAATCCATTCGAAAAAATAACGGTTTTTTGTTAATATCTCAGCAGATATAATTGTTGTCAACAAAATAATAAATTTGTATTAATGCTTATAATAGCGGCAGATTTCAAGAAAAACGTGCACAAACGTTATAATAACAGATTTTCACTGTAATTAATTTTTTTTCTTCATTTTGCCTTGGTAAAATAGGTAATGATCGCGTTCGTGGAGGTTTTTCTCAAAATCTATTGCTCCTACGAAAAAAAGTGTTATAATCTTTTTTGACGAAAATTAAATTTTATAAGCATTAATATAAACTCATTATTTTTTTGAAATATCTGCTGAGATATTAACAAAAAACCATTATTTTTCTTTTTACAGTACAAAATAAAAAGTGTTACTTTCATACGCTATAACTTGAAGATTAATAAGCCTACCGAGTTCGTTAGTAGCACATTTTTTATGTAATTTTATTGTCCAAATGTTATTCTTTCATGATTTTGTTGTAAAAGGAAATTCCATGGAGTTACTGAACAAAAACCAAATCACTTTCTTTTTCAAGATGGCGGTGTTCCCCTTAACCCGGCCACCCTGAAATCTTGGGTTTTATTAAGAGGAATTGTGGCCAAAGTCAAATCATATAAAAATTTTAGCCAATCGATTAATGAAATTCTTATAAATTTTTTGACAAAATTTTCTCCACCGTGAAGTTCTTGCATGATTTTCTCAGAATCTATTGCTTTTATGAAAAAAAGTATGTTAATTTTGTTCGTGTAGAATTGCATAAGCTATAATTTATACTTTCACATTTTTAAGAAAAAAAACTTATAGTTTTTGAGAAATTAAAAAAAAATAAATTTTACCCCCTTTAACCCCCCTAAAAAATTAAGCCCGGCCCAAATTTACGGAATTTTTCAGGAAATGCTAAAGACGTCAAAACAAAGCTCTCTACCAAAATTTAGCTCTGTCGGAATTTTTCGAAGTGAAAGTCTAATTTTCCTGGGCTAATAGTATAATTATGCGTTGCACTGTGTGGCCGATGGTATGAAAAGTTGGATAAAATAGCTTTATTAAAAAAATAACCTTATCGCCAAATGGAAGTCTTTTTTGAAAGAGGTATTTACCTGCTATATAAAACCGGTTTTTATTCCACGATATTTGCTTAGGTGAGGGAGTTTTTTTTACCGTAAACTTACGCTTTTTAAAAGGTCATTAATTTTTCACACTTATGAAGAACACGCGGATAATGATAGTTTTAGTTTTAATTTTTCAAAAATAAGAGATACAATTTTGAAATAGTTATGGAATCACAAGCAATATTAAGCATCACATTCACATTTTGTTTTTTGTTTTTAATTTGAGTGTATATTGTGGTTGATATCATTTTGTGAATCCAATGTCTTAAAAGCAATTTGTTTGATATGAGTGTCTTGTTATTGCTGAAAGTGAATAAAGTGAGTTTGAATAAAGTAAGAGAAGCTTTATTTTTTAAGAAATATCTCGAAAAACGTACCAAGTTTTCAAACTCAAAAATACATGTGATGCGTTCTTGTGTTTTTAATTTTAAAATCGATTTTAAAAACAGGTGGTCAAATTTGTATATAATAAAGGACAGATTTTTGTCAAATTAATGCTTGGATAGAAACGTAAATAGATTTTTCAAATCTTACCAATGGTGGTATAGGGAGACCTAAATCACATTTTCGATTCTTCAGAAAGATTAATCCGTTTTAAAACCCAGGATATGCAGTCCTAATATTCAACAGGGGAGTTTTGCTATGCGACACAAAAGAGTTTTCCGCCGTTTTCGAAAACGTCAAATCAAAACCCATTTGATCGTTAAATGATCGTCATTTTTTGAATTAGATTGCAATCGTCATAATATGAAATCGTCCTGCTTGCGTAAAATAAGTTTAATTAATTTTTACTGCACAGCTACACCGCAGATGATGTTTTTGAACATGTGACTTTAGCAGTTCACGCTCAAAAGCATTTTGCAAATGCATTTTTGACACAGAGGCTGTTTTCGAAATCGTCATCTAAGTCAAAAATACAATTACAGAATGTTCTTAAACGCAAAATGCAAAAGTCTTCTGTTCGAAAACGCCAATACAAATTTTGCTTCATTAGCAGTGTGTTCGATCCATGCAGTTTGCTGAAGTCACAAGTCCGAAAACATCATTTGGAGTGCAGCTGTGCAGTTAAAAAAATCGGGTTGACGAACAAAATATTGAAAAGTCAGAGAAGGTGTTCGTAAACGTCAAATGCATTTGCAAGTAAATTTTATCAAACCAATTTTGTGCTAGCAGGGCGATTGCAGTATCTTCGTCAAAAAATGACGATGATTTGACAATCAAATTGACTTTGATTTGACGTTTTTGAAAACGGCCTTTGATTCTCAGGTAACGATGACGCTTCTAAATTGGTGGAAAAAGTAACTGACACAAGACAAAATGACGAATACTATATAAGATGATTTTAAATCAAATAAACCTTTCTGAACCTATTCAGCTTTCGTCAGATGAAACTGTATCTATGTTCTTACAAAACTTACAACTCGTCAATATAATAATAATATTATATAATATTATAAGAAGTAAAGGCAAGGCAAGATTTCCTTTAGGCCAGGATTACACATGTAAGTTTTACTTACCACTTATGTAAGTCTTACCAGAAGCAACAAGAGGCTTAAAATTTAGGATGGACTTATAGTAAAAATTGCTTTCGTAAGTTTGAAAAATCAACACTGCTGTTTGAGTAAGCTGTGAGTTTGAAAAAAACGTATTTATACTTGTAAGCTTTTCACTTGTAACTTTACCAAAAGTTGCTTCCGTAAGTAACTTACGAAAGTAAAACTTACATTTGTAACCTTGGCCTTATATTTTGTGTAATATATATTTTTTCTTAGACTATTTTGTAATGTTTTTATCTATCTATAGTTGAATTTTCGTTTAAAAATATGTTTTCATTTAAAATTAAAAGAAAAAGTTACAAAAAAAATAAACAACAATTTTCTTTCACAATAAATTTAAAAGTTATATAAACGCAAAATATTTTGTATTTATTTTTGTCTTTGCCCATTTAATTTAAATCATAGCATTTTGCTCAAGTTTTCTTTAATTTGAGCTTATTTTCCTAAAAACAACATAAAAATATACAAATATAGATTTTGCCAAATTTTCATACCAACGGCCACACTGTGCGTTGTCCGAAGTTAAACTGAAATTTTTCCAGTTATGTTGGAAAGAGATCAAAAATTTGTAAGCCGTAAAAAAGAAAAATCCGGATTTTCTTAATTTCTCGAAAACTATCAGTTTTTTTGAAAAAAATGTTAAAATACAAATTGTAGCTTATGTAATTCTAAACAAAAAAAAATTTAACATACAATCAATAGATTCAGAGAAAACCATACAAGAACTTCACGGTAGAGCAAATTTTGCCAAAAAAAATTAATAAAATTTCATTAATCGATGGGAAATTTTTTTTGTACGATCTATGCTTGGCTACATCTCCTCATTTAAGTGGTAAGGGAAAGACCATCATCTTGAAAAAAGTGATTTGGTTGTTATTCAACACTTCGATTGAATTTTCTTTTGCAACAAAATCATGAGAAAATTATATTTAGAGACAGTAAAATTATCTAAAAAATTAGCTATAAGCGAATTCTGTAGGTTTACTAGTGTTGAAGTTATATCGTTTTCAAAGTAACACAATGTGTTATTTTGACACGACAACATACGAAAAAAATGAATTTAACCCCCTCTTACCCCGCCCTAAAAAAAAAAAAACTATTTCCGGCCCAATGAATGTAACTTTTTTGGAAATGTTTAAAACTTCAAAAAAAGTTTTTACCAAAATTCAGCCTTTTTTCGGATTTTTTTGGAAGTGAAAGTCTATAATTTTCCTGGGCTAGGAACATGTCAGAGAATATTGACTTTTTGATATAGAAATCTTCAGATATCCAAACATTGGCGAGTTTAGAAGACAAAATATTACTTTGAGGACGCATAAACTAACAATTCGTAGGAGCTACACTCCAAGAATGAAAGGATGTAATCCAATAATTGCAGAACAACTTTCTTCATGGAATCATGGTTGTCGCACGTTGGAAAGTTGGTCGCATGGATTTTAGGATTCAATCTTAACTGAACATGAACATGATAAAGTTTAATCATTTTTTTGTTATAAGTAACTACTCATCAGTGGCATGGTGTCAGAAGCGGATCCAGGATTTCGTTAAGGGGTGGGGGGGCGGTAATTTGAGTGTATTTTTGGTCACACTAATGCGAAATTGTTTCGAGAGTTTCCATAATCTTAATAAGATCTACACACAATTGGAGTACTTTTTATACTACTCAAAATTTGAAGAACGCAATTACCTCTTTCATATCTGCACAGTGCCTCGAGCAGCGGTTACTTTGGAACATCGTGAAATGAAATTAGGCAGCTTGTGGCAGAAATAAGGTGTCTTAACAGTATTTTCCATCTAGATCTTCGTAGCACCACCTAGAATTTCGGAACGAATAATAGCACATCGGTATGTTCCTATTCCCACACATAACGTTCGAGTTCCAGCAAAAGTTTCAGCCATTGACGAGATATGATTCTATGGCCAAAGAAAAGTTAAAGGCCGTTATCTGAGTCTTTACAGAATATTCTTTGAAAAAGTCTTCTATTCTAAAAAGCAAATAAAAGTTTTACTGCAATAGCTCTGTGTTCAATAATGCAGTTTGCCAAAGTCACATATTTGAAATTATCATCTACAGTGCAATTTCACCGCACCGTTAGAAAATCAAGTTGACGGAACAGATAAGTATTCAGAATGTGTGTGTTAACGTCAAATGTGCTTGCAAGCAAAATTGACTGGCACCGTGTCGTTAACAATCAAACAGAGGCAACAAAAAAATGAACATGAAACCAAGTAAATGGGCAAAAACCTGTAGTTTTTAAAATATTCGATGAAATAAATTTTGTTTGATTTGTGGATGAATAGTACGCAAGTTCCTAAAACCCATCTATAAAAGTGAAAAAAATCTTCATGAATACAGTAGACGCTCGATTTAGTGATTCTCAAAATAGTAAACTATCTACAATGGTAAATACACAAAATTGTCTATAAAATCGGATTTATTATAAAAATAACTCGCAGGCATTTAACTTTACTTGAGAACACTGGGGAATTTTTTTGGTTTTTCTTAACTTCACATCGAACAAAATTTGCATTTTGGATCAAATTCATTTTTAGAATGCGTTTACAAACTTTCGCTTGAAAAAGTGAACAATCTCGAAAGAATGAACACTGAACAGGCCTGGTTTGTGTTACTTCACTATTTCGAACGTCTACTGTATTACCATCAGAAACGTATGTTATGGCTAAAAAAGATGTGCAACATATGTAGTTGCATTCTGAACCGCACTCGAGGGAGTTAAAAGATGGGAACAACCTCTAGAGTGTTAAACTCGCAAGTGAACGCTTTCATGAAATTAGCTCACCAGAGAGGAAGACATCCGAAAGTTATTCTTGAGAGTTTTCTAGTGAAACTACGGTCAAATGGATACGCATCTTTTAATAATGAAGTTTTTTGGTACCTATTTCTCAATAAATTTTATACAAAAAAGTAATTTGTCATTTTTAATTTATTTAAATATCTTAATCTTCTTCATCTGAGCATTTGAAGCAAAGTTAGAATTCTTAAAACAAATTAAATTGACTCTGTTTTTGAAAATGTAGATAAGTGCCACTGCTGCCTTCCGCGTTACATTTAACTTTCAAAAAAAAAACTTACATATTTGTAGAGAAGGGTTGGGGCATTAACTTTTTGGAGCACTGTTTTTAGTAACTGTATCATTTTTCATTCACATTTGCATTTTGAAAAGTGAAATCAGATCGACGTGGGATTCAATCTGCTCTCTGGTATGAAATAATTTGACTATTCTCAAAAAAATATTAAATAGAAATGTAGCCTGACATTTATCTTTTAATTAAATACCTTAAATTTGAAGATTGTACGTTATAAAATTTTTCTCCACTTCACACCTGGGAGAGGCGAGATGAATCGTTGGTTTTAATAGTCCAGTCAATTTGTGCTCAAAAAGGCTCTAAGAGAGCAAATTATGGGGTGGTTTTTTGATTTTGTATGTTTTCGGGGGTGCTAAATGAACATTTTAATTCATAATTCCTTTTGAATGTTCCTGCTTTAGAATGACTAAAACATTTTTTGAAAAAAAATAGCTCCACAAAAACAAAAATTTAACCCCAAACTAGCATAGAAAAATGCATGTTTTGTATATCTTTACATTCGAATATCTATAAAACGTGACATGCTAGAGCAATTTCAAGACCAGATTCAAACTCAGCGCATCAAAAACCATCATAAAATTATATCTTGGTTCATGTCATAGATAGAAATTAAAAATTTTCACATAAAGTATTTACATAGTGCCTTGGAGTGGATTTTCGAAAACAGTAAAAAAAAAAGTCAATTTTCAACTAGCGCTCGAGTCCAAATGGATTGTCGCAGAAAAAACCTTTAACAGAAATTTATTGGAAATTACGTACACTTTCAATGGTACTTTGATGTTATTTTCGAATAACTGGTAGTTTTCGAGCCATTAGTGAAAAACTCCCAGAAAATGCATTTTTGCATCATTTTTTCCAAGTTCGTCACGACATTTAGAAAGTAGCAAACCTCAAATTTGGATTCTGCCGCCCCGAAAACATAAAAGAGGGCAAAATCAAAACTACCCCACAATTTGCATAGTAAAAATACAATATGACTGGACTATAATATGTTTAAATTATTTCGTGAAATGAAAAATCAGGAAAATAAAAGCGTATAGTCTTCTTTTCACCGCCAAGAAAAAAATTTTGTAAAAAGCATTTTTTGATGACATTTTAAAAAAAATATGCTTGGTTCGTTCCTGCTTAGGGGGGGGGCAATTGCACACATTGCCCTCCCCCTGTATCCGCGCTTGCATGGTGTCAATATAAAACGATTCTTTCCGTCTTTGTAAGGCATCCTAACCAACTTTGTTTTCATGAAAAACAGTTTGTTATTAAAAACACAAAAAATGTCGTAGCCAGTCTTGAAGATTTTTTGTATTAAAGTATCAACGATGGTAACATGTAAGAGTGGTCTTCATTCCGAAAGTCGGTAAGAGAGGTCATGAATCCGCGAAGGACTTCAGACCAATTAGCCTGACATCTTTTGTACTTAAGACACTAGAGCGCATTCTTGACACTCATATTAGAGTTATACTAGTTGGTCGTCCTCTTGATGAATCACAACATGCATACCTCAAAGGCAAGTCTACGGAGACTGCCCTGCATGAAGTGGTTCGTACAATCGAGAAGACAATTCACTATAAAGAATATACCCTCGCAACCTTCCTAGACGTGGAAGGTGCCTTCAATAATGTCCTAACTGAATCCATTCGCGAATCACTTGCTCACTTCGGGATAGAAGGCTTCATATCTGAATGGATTGTTTCTATGCTCAGTGACAGAAGGATTCAAGCATCGTTGGGAAACACTACAGCTACTAAATATGTTAGTAGAGGAACACCCCAAGGTGGGGTCCTCTCCCCTCTTCTATGGCTTTTAGTCATGGACAAAATTCTTGTCAAGCTAAGATGTAGTGGTGTGAAAGCAGTAGCGTATGCTGATGATTTGGTTTTATTGGTCTCAGGAAAGTTTACCACAGTGATTAGCGAAATCACTGAGTCGGCTCTGAAAAAAGTTAGCAACTGGGCCACAAGTAGTGGACTAGGGGTTAATCAGAGTAAAACGGAACTGATGCTCTTTACTACCAGGACTAAAATACCTACCTTCACCCCACCTCGACTTAACGGACAAACTCTATCCTTATCTTCTAAGGCAAAATACCTCGGAGTTATTCTTGACCCCAAATTGAATTGGAAGGTAAATATTGAAGAACGGGTTAAGAAAGCCTGCATAGCTTTCTATGCCTGCAGAAAAACATTTGGTCAGATGTGGGGCCTACAGTCGAAGATGATCTTGTGGACGTACACTGCCGTGGTTCAACCGATTTTATCATACGGATCGATTGTGTGGTGGCCTGCACTTAGCAAACAATATAATATTGGAAAACTTAAGAAGGTACAAAGAACGGCTAGCGTCGGCACTACAGGAGCCCTTCGAACTTGTCCAACAGATGCCCTTAGCGTTATCCTGCACCTTCTACCACTCGATCTTTATATAAAATATCTAGCGGCATGCAGTGCTGTAAGACTAAAAGAATCTAATTGTTGGTTTTCAAAACCCTATGGTCATGGAAATATAACAAAATTGATTCCTCAGGATATTTTTCTAACGAACACCGACTACTGTATTCCCCCTCTTGGCCTAGGCGGGGACTTCAAAGCCGTTTTTCCAACCAGAGAGGATTGGAAAAATGACATTGTTACGAAGGACTACGATACTATAATCTTCACTGATGGGTCTAAGATGGAGTGCGGTGTTGGTTCTGGAATTTTTTCTAAGACCCTTAATATATCCAAGTCCCTCAGACTACCAGACTTTGCTAGCGTATTTCAAGCTGAACTACTAGCAATCAGGGAAGCATGCAAGTTACTCAAATCAAACCATAATCAATTCAGGAACACAGCAATTTGCTCCGACAGCCAGGCTGCCATTAAGGCTATTAAAACGGCTACATCCACCTCTGTACTTGTCCAGCAATGTCGAGATGAACTATCAAGTCTGAACATTAACCTCCAGGTCACTCTCATTTGGGTTCCAGGTCACAGTGACATAGAGGGTAATGAACGGGCTGACGTCTTAGCTCGACAAGGCTCGGCCCTTCATAGCTCACTAGCGGTAAATGTAAATATGCCTATTGGTGCTATGAAGAGAAATATTTTCTCGATTTTTCTCGATGAATCTAACCTCAGATGGAGCAGTCTTACAAACTGTGTCATATCAAGAATGATATGGCCATCCTATAACAAAACTCGTTCTAACGATCTTATATGCAGACCCAGGCGCGATATAGCCAGGATCACAGCAATATGCACCGGACACTGGCCCATAGGGGAGCATGCAAGGAGGCTGGGAATCCCCTACAACTCCCACTGTCGTAGCTGTGGAGACCCTCAAGAAAAAGAAACTGTAGTTCATTTTCTTTGCAACTGCCCTGCTTTAGCCAATTCTAGATTGTCATCTTTTGGAAAGGCCTTCCTCGATGACCCAAAAGAGCTTTCTGAGAAGAAAATCAAAGATCTGATTATCTTTCTGAATGCGACTAAATGGCTCTAACAATAGTCCGTTAAAGTCTATAAAGCCATATAATTCCGTATTAAATCCCTACTAGGTTAACACAAGTAATTGGTATCAAAACGGCGCACTCCAGCGCTAATTGAGTCGCGAGGCCAGGGCTAGCGACTGCCATCTCTACCTACCTACCTATCAACGATGGTATGTGACAGCAAGACAAAAATAAATTATTAGCAAATGTTATATTTTCCAATAAAAAAGAAATGTTAAAACAATGCTTCAAAAATAAACTCGGCCTATATTCCATTGATTCAAAATTATCATAAAATTAAAACATTTTTTAGTTTTATTTTTAAAATAAATATCAAACGTCTAAACGTATGGCTATAAAAAATTCTTAAAAAATATTTTTCAGCTACACATATTGGCACAAAAAATTGTAAAATGTTTTTAAGTTCAGTTCGAAAAAAAACAAAAATAAAATCAAATTAAAAAAAAAATCGCAGTCTAAAAACAAGCGAATGGTCAAGGCCAATGGCTTTCAATTTTGAAAGTTCTTAGGCTACCAAGGATATAAGTAAGCAAATTTATATTATAAGAACAACACCACACGATGCGATGGGACGTAAGTTTACAAACATATACTTCAAGCTCTATAACTGGGAATATGAATGAAATATAGACGATTTGATGAATTGAATAATATTTGCCTACCTGTTTTTGTTTTGTTGCTTAAAGTCATTTATATATCATACGCACTTACATATGTTGTTTTCTTAATTTTTTATAAAAGTAAATATAAGAAATTTATAAGTAATGGTTATACAGGGCGTATGCGCAACTTTTTTTTATTGTTGTATTGCTTGATCTGGCCGTTGTAAACAAAAGCACATTTTCGCGAACTTGTGTGCTTCATGTATCAAGTATTGTTTTTATTTTAAAAAGCATTTCTAAAAATACGTGTTCTTTAAATTGTTTAAAAATTATTTGCAAGCAAACGACAAACGAAAGTTTTGTTTTTCAGTTAGTTAAAAGATTCTATGCGATAAAAACGGTGCCTTTTATAAATCCATCAATCAAAAATTTTTGTTAGTTTTGACAATTGTTTTTGTTAAACAATAATTTATTAAGAAAAATTAAGTTCCTTAGTAAAAAAAAAACAGCTCTAATTGCAAAGTGAAAGTGATAAGTGCGCTCATCATCTACTCTGCATCTGCATCAATCGGCTTAAGTTTACTTAGTGTTTTTCGAAATAAATTTAAAAAAAAAAAAAAAAAAATATGTATATAAATTGTGACAAATTGCATTAAATAATATCCCGTTAATCATCAACTTAAATAGCAACGATTAAGAAAAGTTACAAAAAATATCTACAAACAAAAAGAAAATATTTTATTGCCATAAACAAGCGTGGGACGACACACACAGTTTGTCCGCACAATATTTTCTGTAATCCATCAAATAAAAATGCAGTACGTTTAAGACAACGCAATTTGCTGTCTCTGCAGTCTGCACATCTCACCGCATTAATCTGTGATGTATGTTTAATTTATATTTTGCTATTGTCTAACAAAAATAACACCAATTAGTGGTCGCACGAATTTGCTTTATTTGGTTGGTGATACTTTACTTTTTGTTTGCCAATGAACAAATTATATGTTTGAATGAAATCTTTTAAGCTTACGTATGTATATTTATAGTAAATATAGGCAGTGGTTGATGTTTACGTTCAAAAATTAGTGCATAGCTTAATATTGAATACTAATGCATTCATCGTAATGAATGAATCTTTGAAAACTGACACTTTTGGCTATCTCAGGTGTTTACTTAATACTTTTTCCTCCCATAAAAACTATAGAAGCTGTGAATCATATTGTTCGTTACAGGGCGCGATAAATTCAAAAATAAATAAACAGAGTGCATAGGTACATTTTAAAAATAAATTTTGCACCTCAAATGTCATTGCTCATGGCCCAAACCAAATTTTCATATACTTGCTATGTTAGTAGGACTTGATGAAGAAAATACATAGAGTGTTACTGCAGTTTTATTGTTTTACATTTTGATATAAATTCAATCGCATTAACAGAGTTCTCAGTTATTAATTTCAAAAATTTTGCATGAGTTTTCAACAACAAATTTTGAATTCTTGTATTGGTACAGCAGTGTTGTAGGACAGATTGTAATTATGCATGCGTCGCGTCGATTTGAATCAACATGCGTCACCTAATATGTATTTACATGATAAACAAATGACTCTCTTCAAATAAAAATTTTTGTTATCAATAAAACAAATTCAAGAAAATGGCATGGTGCATACAAAACTGTCTGGTTAGGATCAAAATTCTGGCAGAATTCTACTTTCAACATTCTGATTTTCAAGGGTATTCTTTATAAAATTTTCCATAACTTCTTTTTATTAATAGTAGAATTTTGTTAAACAATCCCCTCATACTTATTGTTCTGTAGATTAAAAATACAATTATTTTTCTTTTGTTTTAAGACTACGTCAGTACTGAAATTCGAATTTGAAATTATTATGGCAGATTATATGGTCTTACAAGTAACGTTCTGAACCATTTTGTTTGTTGTAAGTAAGGTATATAGCTCTGTTTAGAATAAATAAGTTATGGTTTTGATATTTGTTATGTGGAATTTTTTAATTCACCCAGAAAAAAACTGATCCCAAAATCTTCATAAGTACCCGAAAAAATTTCTTTTCGTTCATTCTGCTTTCGTGTTTGTGCCGTGTAGCCGTTTTGTTAGAGCACTTGTGTAACAGATTCCCAATTTTTGCCATTCGTGGTTATGGCCCGATTCCTTAGCGAAATACGGATGTTTACACATCTTCAACGCGAGTCCCATTACTCACACACCGAGAGAGTTTTTCAGTTGACGATTAACTTTATCTTTCAGTTGTCAAAAATCGAAGGCTATCAATGTGCGACATAATGGATATCATAGTCTTCTACGCCATTTACGCATAAAAATAGAGATGGTGCCAAAACGGAATTGCACTGACAATAACTTCCACTATCGGAATTGAGATGGTGTCACAGCTGAAAAGGCACTCAATTTAGTCCCCGAGTTAACCAGTCATTAACTCAGAAAATCACGTTTCTGGAGTAAGCTCAGGTTTAACTCCGAGACTAGGTTGCTCTTGCACTGAAAACCAACCCTTAGAGACCTACTACAGAAAGTTTAACCTTTGACAGAAATTGCTCAAAATTGCAAGCTTAATATTAAAAAGTGTTTTTAAAGGGTGATTTTTTAAGAGGCTTAGAACTTTAAAAAAAAAAAAAACACAAAAAATTCGAAAAAATGAATGAAATATTTATTTGAATCGATAGTTTGAACTTTGCAATTTAATGTTTAAAGATAATTTTATGCAAATGTTGACCGCGGCTGCGTCTCAGGTAGCCCATCCGCTGAGTCCAATTTTGGTATACTCTTTCACACATATCGGCCGGTATCTCACGAATGAATGCATGGATGTTGGCTTCCAGTGCGTCAATCGAAGCGGGCTTGTCCCTATAGACATTAGCCTTGACATACCTCCACAAAAAATAATCTAATGGTGTCAAATCGCACGATCTAGGCGGCCAATTGACCGGCCCGAAACGTGAAATTAACTGTTCACCAAACTCGCCTCGCAATTGCGCCATTGTTTCGCGTCTTGTTGAAACTACATATCATGCAAGTCAAGAACTTCCATTTCGGGCAAAAAAAAGTTTGTTATCATCGCTCGGTAGCGTTCACCATTGACAGTAACGCTGCGATTCGCATCATCTTTGAAGAAATATGGCCCAATAATGCCGCCGGCCCATAAACCGCACCAAACAGTGGCTTTTTCGGGATGCATTGGTAGCTGTTGCAATGCTTCTGGCTGATCTTCACTCCAAATGCGGCAATTATGCTTATTTACGTACCCATTCAACCAAAAATGAGCCTCATCGCTGAACACAATTTTTCGATAAAAAAGCGGATCCTCGGCCAGCTTTCCAAGAGCCCATTCACCAATAATTCGGCGTTGTGGTAGGTCGGCTGGCTTTAGTTCTTGCACCAGCTGTATCTTAAAAGGCTTTACGCCAAAATCCTTCCGCAAAATTTTCCACGTAGTGCTGTAACAAAGGCCTAACTGCTGGGAACGGTGCCGAATCGACATTTCGCGGTCTTCTGTCACACTAGCTGATACGGCCGCAATATTTTCTTCACTACGCACAGTACGTAAACATGTTGGTGGTTTAATGTCCAACAAAGTAAATTTGGTGCGAAATTTGGTCACAATCTTCCGAATAGACTGCTCAGAAGGTCGAGAATGCCGACCATAAAATGGAAGCAGCGCGCGATGAACATTTCGAACCGAGCACGAATTTTGATAGTAAAATTCAATAATTTGCAAGCGTTGTTCATTTGTAAGACGATCCATGGTTAAATTGCAAATCAAACTGAAGCTGTTTGACAGTGACACAAGGTACTAAACACACGTCAGCTGTCAAAACGAGTGTTGCCAAAACCAAACCAGCTAAAAAATCACCCGTTACTTTATTAAAAAGAAGAGTATTAGTGCTTTAGGAGTTACGGTAAATTTTCTTAAACAAAATTACAGCTCTTTGGATATGGAACCTCAAAAATATTGAAAAAGCAAGTTTTTAAGTGTTTTAACGGGAATATCCATAACCCAGAGCTAATTGAAGAAATCAAATGATGAATTTGTATTCAGCGCCAAAAATTATCTTAATAGAACGAGTCCTACCTGCCCGTGTCAAAAACAAAACAAACAAAAAATATTAATTTTTTCGCTTGGACCTAATAATATGGCAAGTTTTAGATATACTGTAATAGATTTTTCTAAGGAATTTTCGGTAAACGTCACTTTGCTGTTCCACGAACATTTAGTTTTTCTATGGGAAATTTTAGCCCGTGACTTTACTTTTTATCCGTGGCTAAGTAAAACAGTGGAATAAAAGGCTTTTTCCTTTGGAGGTGGCGAAGTACTTGCAAGTACTTTGCCAGCTTTTTTCAATGGAACACATCAAACTGCTTTCCCATGTTAAATGTATCTACTCGCACATGAGAGCATATGCAGTTGATAGTACTAGATTAGGGTTTCATCTACTCACAAGTACTTTGCCACCTCCAAAGGAAAACGGCTAAAGATGGAATTAGCATTTTTCATTCATAACGCTGTTGAAATCAAAACAGTTAAATTAAAGAATTTCAGGCTGAATAAAGGCTGGACACTCAACGACGGAACAAATCTTTGTGCTAAGAAGCATAAAATTGTTTAAATTTAGTTGCATTCTTTTATTTTAGTTCAGTACTATTTGATTTTCCGGAGAACGGAAGGAGGTACCACTTCTCATTTCTCAGTACTATCTGTACTCTTATTAGGGACATTTTCATAAATCTTTTAAATCAGACAAATATAGTAAGAAAATTCAGATCTTCACAACAAGAAAAGTATTTGCGAAGCGCTCCAATAATGGCCCTATACAATAAAATACACGACTGAATCACACGTACTTGCTCCTATGTTCAAGATGCTTGGAGTTCAAGTACTTTTAAAAAATGCAAGAAGTTATAGAAAACAAAATATTAAACAAATATCGGAACCTTGTAATGGCAGGTACTGTTAATAACTGTTTTTGGTAGTTTTTTTTTTTGCCAAAAAGTACATCATTCCTACAATAAAGTAAAGCCATTTTTGTAATAAATTAGGCCTCTGACGCTCACTAGGCAACATTTAGTTGTTCGCCCCACTAACTTTTTTTTTCTACTGATTCAAGTACATTGGGTAATTGGGTTATATGGGGGTGCGTTCACTAGGCAACTAAGTTGCCGGTAACTTTAAGTTGCTTGTCGGCCCCACTGTTTAACTTTTATCGGTCAAAAATGGCCGTGTTCAAGCGTTCAAATTATAAGATTTACATAAATAATTGATTTATTTTTAATAAATATCTTAAATTTATAAGCTATAACTTTTAACTAATTGATTTTGACTAGAAAAAATAATTTGGTGGTTATTGATCAGCATGAAAATACCAAAACACAAACTTCAAATTGCAAAACGTTGGTCGGAATTGGGCCGTAGCAAGCATTTTTAGAGCGGTAGTCACGGAACGCTCATAACTTATGAGCTTTATAAACTTATTCACCAATCAATGCTAGCGAATATTAATGAGCGCTCTTAAAAGTTTTGAGTGGGCCCGACAACTCATAAAGTTATGAGCGCTCTCTCCAAAAAATCATTCTAAGACCTTCGAAGTGGCCCTTAAAGTTAATTGACAGACCCATTTTGTCGGTAGTTCTTGGATCCTTAAAAAAATGAGTGTTGCACGCACACATACTACATAGATACTTAAATTGCTATTGTCTTTAGAAATATCTATTACTTTTCACAATTTTTGTTTTAAGTTTATTTTTTGCTGTGAAAATCATTGCATATTTTAGTCCGCTTTGTTGTGAAAACTTAAAAAGAAATCAATTATAGAAATACAAACCTAAGTTTGACGTCTATTTTGCCCGCAAGCGCAAATGGGTCCGTCTTGAATGCTCAAACGTTGTTAACAACGTATGAAAAAAAATACTTGGCGAAACTTAAAAGTAAAACAAGAAAATTTTGCTATGAAAAACAAACTAAAACATGCAATGATCTTCACCCTTGGATTTACAAAACTAAACTAAAAGAAAATAAGTGGGAATAAAATAAAATCACATAGTCACAAAGAATATATGTTTGGCATGCAACACTAATTTTTTTAAGGATTCAAGAAGAACCGACAAAATTGAGCAAGTGTGAATTAGCTTGGAGGCCCATTTTTGAAAACAGTTTGCTATCCCAGTTTGAAGGTGACTGGTGAAAAGAGAGTAGTTTTCATTTTCGGACTTTGAAAAAGAGCTATGGGTGGTTCATAGAGTACATATACTATCTAGAGAACCGACTCGTACCCCTCTTGCCTATAAAACACCCGCAATTCTTATTTGAGCACATTAAGAGAAAATTCTGTTAAATTCCCTGTCCGTGAATACGTGTGAATTGTGGATAGCTCTAAATGTGACGTTTTAAATTTTTTTCGATTCAATTTGTTGTTGTTTTCAGTCTAATGAGCCAAAATCCATTAAGTTATCATTGTATTGGTGCGGTTCCATTTAAAATCCATTGGGCAGCTACCACATGCTCAGCCATGTATAGGAAATCCTCTCAGTGCAGTTTGTAGGGTAAAAGAGAAAAAGCCCTGAAGTCGGTTTTTTAGATAATATAGGTACTCTATGGGGTAGTTTGCTGAATACCACAAATAATATTTCATATAAGAGCCTCATAAAGTTAAAAGCCGTTTAACAGTGCTTGATGAATACCACCCTTAGTTTCTTCAAGTTGCCTATTGGGCACCAGGGCTTATCTTTAATGGTTGTATGGCTAGTATCGTTATTTTTGGAACAAACAAAAATAATTCCACTCTAGGGAACTAAAAAAAACCCCTTAAGCTGAAAATCTGAAGGAAACGCTTCGGTAGTTTAGGCTGTAGGTAGAGGTACAAGCAGAAAAAATTTTGTAACCCACTTTTTTGCGTGTTCTTTTTTTTATTGTTATATCGAATTTTTTTATTTGCACTAATCCAAAACTTGCTCTTTATACTACCTTCGCAAGTAGAAATATGTTTCGGGATTTTTTTGGGTAAAAAAAAGAAACAGATTAATGTTTTAAAAAAATATCCTTAAAACCTTAAAATTCACTAGCAAAACTTAGATTTTTTTTGGCAGCATTGGTTTAAGTCGAAAATGCTTTATTTTCAAAATACATTTCGGTCTTTTTCCAACATTATTTTGGTAAGCAGTCGACCAAAGGTACTGATGCCCAAAAAAACAGTTGATATTGGCACCTGCCTGTTTCAGTACTATACGACTATACCCTAAGTGGAGCAAGCATAAGTGAGAAAGAGTTAAAATCCTTAGAGCACTTGATGCGGGACACTTATAATCTATGTTGTCCAAAAAAATTGTTGAATTAAATCTGGAATAAATTATACGGTTGCTCAAATGTGAAGAACGAAAGTGTTCGGATGTGACGAATTATTGTTAAGATTTTTTTAAATCAATAATTTCCAAAACGGATTTTTTTGTATGCAATTAAAAAAAAAGTGTTTCAGGCTCCTTTACAATTTTAAACTTTTGCAGTTGGCGCTTAAAAACATTCTGTAAATGCATTTTTTACGCAAATGACTTTTTTGAAAACAGATCTTTTACTGGTTAGGCTATTGGTGGAATACTTTTGGTTCAGCTAAGGAAGAGCTGAAATTTTCACTCGAACTCAAACGTCATGTGTTGGAATAGGAGCATAATATGATGTGCCATGATACTTTCCTTATTCATGGTGGTGTTACAAAGATCCAGAGATGGAATTCAAAAACGCTGTAAAGACACCATGCTTCAGACACCGTACCCGCTGCTCGAGACATTATGGCAGATATGAAAGAGGTTATTGACTTTTCTTTAAATTTCAAAGTCATCCACTCACATCTCATTGTGGGACTAGGTTTGTAGAGCGGTACTGCATACTAAAATTATATTATCAATTTAAATATTATTTTATTATATTTATGTATGTATGTCCCATTTTTTGTCATTTTTAACACAATCTTATCTCAAAACGTTTAGAGAAGATAAACAATATAGAAATGTATGAAATTAAGTGTTCTACTAATAAATAGGTTCAGCTTAAGAGATTATGTTATAGTTAACGACAAGCAGAAAGTAGAACAGAAGGGTTTAAGTTAAACAGAAATATTTAAGTTTCGTTTAAACAAACGGCTTTAAGAATATGATGTTAATTATACTATTTTTACTCTTAAAGTCAACTTAGGATAATATACAAAAAATTGACAACTAGCCAGTTTATATTTCTGAGATCTCAGAGAACTCAGAGGGCATAGAAATATGAACAGAATTCCTGTAAAAAATTCCTCTCTTTTCCCTTTAAAAACTGAGACCGAAATTACATATTTTTGGAACTCCCTGTCTTGAAAGTATTTTTTTTAATTTGTATCAGGTATTACCCGTGTCAATTTTATTGAAATTTCTCAAGGAACAACAAAGTTTACTCTTTTTTGGAACACCCAATTGGAAATCTTTTTTCTTTTTGCATTCTGTATCAGCTATCAACTTTCAAATTTCGTTAAAATCGGTCAAGTTACAACGAAATTCCAAGGATTTGGGAACTTTTTTTTGAAACTTTGTCCTTCGATACTTCCTCGTGCGAAAATTTGACTTATTGAAACTTTCTGCCTTCATAGCCTCGTTTTTCGAAACTCAATCTTTCGAAACATTATCTTTTCGAAACTTTTCTCATTCCGAAACCTTATCCTTCGAAACTTTGTTTTTCAAATCTTTGTTTTTTGAAACTCTGTTACTATTTCAAAATCATTCTGAAGAAACCTTCCGAGCATTATTCACGTTCCCGATTTTAGAAGGAGAAAAACGTTATTACCGATTTTTTTTCCTGAAAGACACAAATGTTCACTTCGAGTCGAAGGAGATGAACTCCTTGATTATCATGTAGTTGCTGCTATTTATAGTGGTATCTTGTGTCTTGCCCTAGGCCATGAACAGATGTTTCCTTGTTTTTTGATAGCATTATATAAGTTAACAAATTTCAACTATTTTCTATCGCCGTGCCTTGAAGGAATCTATTACGTGGTAGCCAAATATTAAAGATTGATCCAAATTTTGAGCTTTTATTTTTAAGTGTCTAAGAGCCAGTTTTTCAGTGCGAGATCATCCTGGTCTCGGGGTTAGATCTGAGTTAACTCCAGAAAAGAAATTTCAGTCAGTAGAAACCGGTGAGTTAACTCAAGGACTAAAATTAAAGTTGTTGTGTCATCTCGATATTGACAGTGAAAGTAATAAATAGTGCAATTGTGGCGCCATCTGATATCATAATGTCGCACATTGATGATAATAGATTTTTGACAACTGAAAGATAAAGTTAATCCTAAACTGAAAAACTGTTCCTGAGTTAACTTGGGGTTAATTTATTTTCAGAATAAGTTAATTCTGATTTAACTCTGAACTGAAAAACTGGTCCTAAGAGCCATTTTTTTTGTATTATTAACTCCTTTGTTAGTAAAGAATTTCTCACTTCCATGTTCAATTTGGTCATTTATTTCGTCATCTAAAATAATTCTTAAAAATCCAAGTTTTTCTCTGAATTCATTTTATTTTTTTTTAACGAAACCAATACTTCCTTTAAAAATAGTTATAAATTTAAAAGAATATGAACTTAATTAATTGCTAAGAAAAAACATCAAAATAATATTCTCGCACAATAACTTAAATAAAATAAATTAACAATTTTGGTTTCATTTGTGTTTTTAATCAAATGTAGAATTCGTGGCTTTAACTCTTTATTATTATGTTTATCATTTGAAAACAAAATAAAGTTATTTCTTATTTTAATAAGTGCCATTCCGTGTAGACACAGCAGAGAATATTAATAATGCAAACAACGATTTAGGGAAAATTACTGTTGGTAATAATCGTTAACAATGTGATTAATTTAAACGGATGGCTGTTAAATTACTAAAATAAGAATAAATAAGCAATGAATTTTGTTTTACTGATTTAAAAGTGTAAAGTAGTTTGTGAATATTTATATTGAAAAAATTTAATTACTAGTGACGCTGTTTTATTATTGTGAAGTGTTTTTTCTTCTTTTAAATTATGTAGAAGTTTGTAGAAAATATCGCATACTTGACACATTCC
Source organism: Dasysyrphus albostriatus (assembly GCA_946251815.1). Taxonomy (NCBI): domain Eukaryota; kingdom Metazoa; phylum Arthropoda; class Insecta; order Diptera; family Syrphidae; genus Dasysyrphus; species Dasysyrphus albostriatus. Next base: position 64,468,865 of record OX276336.1, on the reverse strand, counting down.
ACCTTTAATAAATAAACAAGAATAGGTAACTCCCAGCGGAGAGTCATATCAGATTGAAAAGAACTGGTACGAAAGGTTTTTTTTTTAAATAATTTTTTAGTCAATATCTACAGTTGTAGGTATACATTTGCGAGAAAATTTGCCTCAATAGTTCTTGGAGGACATATAATTTTATTGTTTGAAGTTGGGACCTAATGGAGCTTATAGACTTCTTTTCATCCAAACTTGCTTGATAAGTTGATGTATGCACCCTTTCAGCAAACTAACTGAATACTTGAAGAGCGTTGCTAGTAAACCATCAGATCCAGTGACCTTATTATTCTTGAGCTTCTATACAGCTAGGTCTACCTCTTCTATACTGGGTGGTGGAATTAAGTCTTCATTGACCGAAGCTGGGTTTTCTTCTTGTCTTATTTTTTGCTCTACTTGATACATCTACTTTGCTCTGTGTTTCAATGCGCTGCTTCGAAGAGCTTGCATTCTAGTTTACTGTTTTTTTTTTTTCTAAAACCAATCATTTGGATGACATTTTCAGACTTGGTTCTTTTTAGCTTTAATGAAATCCACCAACTGGATAACTAATCAGAACTTTACTTAGACATTGTGAAACAAGGCCCCTTTAAAATTTTTCAGACAGTAAAAAAATTAGGCTAAAAAGATTGTCGTTCATATTTTTATTTAATGAATGAAATGAATAATGAATAATGAGTTTTTATTAAATCTTAAAAATACCCAGCGAGTTTATCTACAAGATCAAGAACATGTAACCAAGTCGTGCAATTTATTATTTATTTTTGTTTATGACTCAGGCCAGAACGAAACCAGACGAGACCGATACCGAGACGAGACTTTTTATACGAGATTAAACAACAAACGAGACTGAGTTATACGAGACCGATACCGATACCTAGATGATACTAAAATATCTCGATTTTGACGATACTGAGACGATACTTACAAAAGTATCGTTAGGTTTGGTATAGTGGCCAGCTCTAATACGCAGGGTCTTTTTCTCCTCTCTTCTTCTTGCACGCTGTAGCATATCTGCATGTAAAGGGTTTTTCAACAGGGACGTTACAAAAGTAGAGCGACAGGGACAGCAAACGACGCCATATTTCTTGCTTATCTTTTGACATTTCTCTTCAGTAAGGTTTGCCATTTCATGATGGAAAGATATACTAGCCAACAACGAGTCGAAATTATTAAAATTTACTACCGAAATTCGGAGTCAGTTGCCTCAACGTTACGAGCGCTACGTCCAATTTATGGTCGTCATAATCGTCCTAGCAGATCAACAATTGAGCGTCTAGTGGAAAAATTTTGAATCCACAGGCACAGTACAAAATGTTCCCGTGTCAGTGAGGCAAAGAAGTCGAGAATATTGCTGCCTCTGAGGCTTCAGTTGCAGAAAGCCCAAATGTGTCTCTTACACGTCGTTTTCGAGCGTTGGGCATCTCTGTGACGTCGTTGTGGAAAATTTTACGAAAAGATCTTGGCCTACATCCTTACAAGATCAAATTGACGCAAGAACTGAAACCGCTTGACCACCAGAAGCGTCGTATGTTTGTGAATTGGGCTGAGCAACAACTTGAAAATGATTCGGATTTTCATCGAAAAATCATCTTCAGCGATGAGGCTCATTTCTGGCTGAATGGCTTCGTCAATAAACAAAATATGCGGTATTGGTCTGGCAGCAATCCACACGTACTCCATGAGTCATCATTGCATGTCGAAAAAATTTCGGTTTGGTGTGGTTTATGGGCCGGCGGCGTCATTGGGCCGTACTTCTTCCGTGATGATCAAGACCAGCACGTAACTGTGAATGGGGATCGCTACCGTTCAATGATAACCGAATATTTTCGGCCCCAATTGGATGATATGGACTTGGAGGATATGTGGTTTCAACAAGACGGCACGGCGCCACAAGCCACACAGCAAAAGTCACAATCAATTTATTTTAAACCAAGTTTGGAGAACGTGTTATCTCACGAAATTGTCCAGTCACTTGGCCGCCTCGGTCGTCCGATTCGACGCCGTTAGACTATTTCCTGTGGGGCTACGTCAAGTCTATGGTCTATGCCAACAAGCGTCGAAAATTGGGTTCAGCGTCTGGACTTCTGCAAGCGTGCCCGTGGTGGCCATGCAAAAGGAATCAAGTTCCTTACATAATGGCATCGAACGTTCTTTCACAGGAATAAAGAATTTCATTGATATCCAAAACCGTTTTTGTTTTATTTAAAAAAAACTTTTGTAGCGCTCTTATTGAAAAGCCCGATATATCTTCTGTCACCATTTTAAGCTGTTCACATTCATCATCACACTACGGCACAGGTTCTTTTTTGAGGTAATTGATAACCCAAGCTCCTTGTGTTTTTCTGATAACCAAGATTTTTTAACGTGATAAACAAGTTAGCCCGACGATAAAACCCTCAAATCTGAAAGACCAGGTCCTTTATAGGCCTTAGGGCTTAAGACAGCAGGCCAAATAATCCTATGTCTGTAGTCCGCTACTGATTTTGATGTGTTGTCTGTAGTGTTCATTTGCCTTCAACTCTTTTTTTAGCACGCTTTCAAGTACTAAAAATCTCTACTGACCTAACTAAGTGTGAGCTTATCTATTAGGTCTTTTTCTTGCAAAGTAATATATGACACCGTTGTTTCTCTATGTTGATTTCCTTCTCCTTACATCATTCTTCTTCATAGGCTCGTCTCAGACTTCAAGCCAAATTATACAGCCAGTAATTCCTGACAGAAAATTAAAGTGTTGCTATTTTTATCTTTTGTTCATAACTCAGGCTAATTACTTTCAAAAGTCAAGTCTATGCATGGAAGAGACCGGTATATGATCATTTTTGGAAGTAAAATTGTAAAATTGTATTCGTTCCATCACTTTCACTTTTCCCTGACTGTATAAGCTATAGGCCTTAAATATAAATATATTGTTTACTTAAATTTAACCTGAAATTAAACATTATCATTTGAATACCTTAATCTTCAAAATCAGACATTTAAAACTCAAGTTATAAGCTTCACAAGGCAACTTTGTTATTCAATATTGTTTTTAAAAAGATTTTTCATACAAAATGGACTCTTTCCAGTGAAAAGATCGCATCGCATCAATGGCAAATGTCAAATGCTTTATCACCCGATTTTTAACGATCAATTTTTTTCCCCACGATATAATTTGGTATTAATTAAACTTCCGTCATAATACTTCCGTTTCAGTAGTTTTTTTCTGTGTTTACTCATCATCCCAGAACCTATGCGTGTTAAGAAACTTCACCTTAATAAAAATACTAATTTATTTTATCTATGAATAAAAATAGTGCTATTAGAAACAATAGTTGTGAAGTATTTTATTGCATTTTTATATTTTGTATAAAATTAGATTTGTTTTCAAATTGTTAGACAATTTAGAACCTTCTTCTAATAAATCATTTAACGAGTCCCTCGAACGAAAAATTTTTTTGAATTTGAATCGTCAATTTGAAGAAGTTTAAAGTGCCATCAAGTATATTTCACAACTACACTAATTTATTATTTATTATTTTGACAAAATTTAAAAGTCACTCTAACTGTAATAAAGGTAAGATGCAATTTTGAACCGAAAAACTAAATTATTCATGAAGTTAGAAAGTTTGTAGGGGAACCTGGGCTAAAATGGCTCACCTAAAGAAAATGGTCCATATTTCGGTTCAAAAGTTATTCAAAGCTAAAATATACATTTTTTTTAAAGGGAATAATCAATTCAGTTTATGTTTTTCAAGTAACCTGTTTATAATAACGCCAAAAAGTGTTTATTTGTTGTCAAAAAAGACTTTCCGAGACATATAAAAATGGTGAAATTGGTGAAAATGGCACACCATGCTATTCTAGCAAAATTAACCAGAAAAGTCAACGAAAAATGGTTTAAACTTTAATTTAAGTGAAAAAGAACTTTAAACTGAACAAAAGGTGAAAAACAATGCTTGGTTCTACTAAAAAATAATTTAAAATGAGTTCTCATACTCCAAATGCCTTGAAGATCTTCAGCCAATCCGTTTCCTTCTTTGCATCGCCTTAAAGGCGTTGCGGAGAGAAACCTCCGCCTACAACTATAATACTACGTTTTCATTAGAGCCGAAATGAGCTTATTTCGCAAATCACAGAAAAGTATTTTCATTTGTAGTTTTGTAATTTCGTTTGACATCTTATTTCATTTTTAAATTTCAACTGGCTGTTAAACGCTTTTTGTTGTTGTTTTTTTCTTGCTACTTCCATTGAGCATTGACATTTTCATACAATACTTTTTTCAGACCTCTTGAAACTGTAGCCAATTGGATGTCTTCAATAGGTTTGAACTTAATTTCCAACCTAATTTCGTGCAAATTTAGTTGAAATTATCTCATTTCGAAATGTGAATTTGTAAGGAAAATGAGATGATTTCGTATCGAATTTAGCAATTTTCGACGAAATCACCTTATTTGGCCTAATGAAAACGTAGTATTACTCTTACGCATTCACTTCGTTTAGTAAAACAATTATCTTTTTTGAACGAATTATAAATTTTAATACTACCTCTATTATTGCACAGCCCCAAGGTTTAGCACGAACTGATCTGCCATAATTGAAATATTTAAGCTGGAAACTTTCAGAATTTTATTTTGGGCGGTGTTTTCAGAAAAACTAATACAACGTTTTCATTTGAGGTAATTTCGCAACCAAAGAAAAAGTATTTTCATTTTTAATTTGGTAATTTCGTTTGACAGCTAATTTCATTATTGACTTTCAACTGGCTGCTAATCGGTGTTTGTTGTTGTTTTTTCTTTCTACTTCAATTTAGCTTTGACATTTTTGTACAAAACCTTTTCAGAGCCAGTTGGATGTGTTCAATAGGTTTTGACTTAGTTTCTAACCTAATTTCGTACAAATTTGGTTGAAATTTCGAAATGTGAATTTGTATAAGAAATGAGATGATTTCGTATCGAATAGGCAAATTTTTAACAAAATTAGCTCATTTGGCCTCATGAAAACGGAATATAAAGGACTGTGTTGACGGAATACTTTAATTCTGTTCGTTTCTATTTTTTGCAGCAAGTGTGGCATTTTACCCTGCGGTGCCATTTTAGCCCAGGTTCCCCTATTAATTAGGCAAACATAACTTTAGGATTTATTTCCTTTTTCTAACTACCAATTCAATTTTATCATTCTTTAATTTTTTGTTTGAAGGAAAAAAATTCTAAAAAATAATAAAAAATTAAAGGTTAGTAGGGACCTTCAAGTGACATCTTGGGACTAAAAGTATTAGGGCTATGTAAAGTTGTAAGTTTTGTTGCTAACAGTCTATAATGTGACCTTAAAGTGAATTAAAAAATTCAACAAAAAATCCATGCCTTACCAATTACTAGTTGAACTTTTTTATGAAGATGTTTGGTTTAGCCTTTCAGGTGTTTTTTCTTTTGAAAATATACCACATTTTGAGGTGCTAAGATGTACATTAGATCTTGGAGCCCAAAATTAGACCTTTGCCAAAAAAGACTTAAAATAAATACACAGTATCAGATTCAATTCCAATAATAACCACTTTTTCAAGAAGAATTCCTCGTGTTTATAACTTCTTACGTGTTTTAAAAGAACTGGCATATGGAAATGACACTTTGGTATGCCACGTGAATTAAAATTAAAATTATTGAATGAAATATGTAAAGGATTTTTATTTTATATTTTATACTTTCATCCTTTTGTTCATCCAAAATATTTTATTTGCAAAAGCGGGTATTAAAAATACATAAATATAAAAGACAGTGAACAGTGGGCACCGCGAAAGGGTGGATATTTAATCCAAATCTGGTGACAAATTCGTCATCGAAATTTGAATAATACAACCATCAAAAGGAGTACATATTTTGATTTCCTTGATAATGCTGCCTTTAACATGAATACGGAAATGACGGCACGGGAATAAGATCGTAAGGTATTTTTTTTAAATATTCAATAAATTGGTTATTTACATACGATCACATTAAAAGTAAGGGTGTGTCTGTGTAGTTTGGGCCAGTAAATTTAACCAAATAATGTATACAAAAAAAAACATTTGTGGGCTCGTGTTTTTTGCAATCGGGCGTTGTTAGTCCGATTGAGATGAAAATGAATTATTTAAAGATTACTAACGGGTGATTTTTTAAGAGGTTTAGAACTTAAAAAAAAAAACACAAAAAATTCGAAAAAATAAATGAAATATTTATTTGAATCGATAGTTTGAACCTTGCAATTTAATGTTTAAAGATAATTTCATGCAAATGTTGACCGCGGCTGCGTCTCAGGTAGCCCATCCGCTGAGTCCAATTTTGGCATACTCTTTTACACATATCGGCCGGTATCTCACGAATGAATGCATGGATGTTGGCTTCCAGTGCGTCAATCGAAGCGGGCTTGTCCCTACAGACATTAGCCTTGACATACCTCCACAAAAAATAATCTAATGGTGTCAAATCGCACGATCTAGGCGGCCAATTGACCGGCCCGAAACGTGAAATTAACTGTTCACCGAACTCGCCTCGCAATTGCGCCATTGTTTCGCGTGCTGTGTGGCATGTGGCACCGTCTTGTTGAAACCACATATCATGCAAGTTAAGAACTTCCATTTCGGGCAAAGAAAAGTTTGTTATCATCGCTCGGTAGCGTTCACCATTGACAGTAACGCTGCGATTCGCATCATCTTTGAAGAAATATGGCCTAATAATGCCGCCGGCCCATAAACCGCACCAAACAGTGGCTTTTTCGGGATGCATTGGTAGCTGTTGCAATGCTTCTGGCTGATCTTCACTCCAAATGCGGCAATTATGCTTATTTACGTACCCATTCAACCAAAAATGAGCCTCATCGCTGAACACAATTTTTCGATAAAAAAGCGGATCCTCGGCCAGCTTTCCAAGAGCCCATTCACCAAAAATTCGGCGTTGTGGTAGGTCGGCTGGCTTTAGTTCTTGCACCAGCTGTATCTTAAAAGGCTTTACGCCCAAATCCTTCTGCAAAATTTTCCACGTAGTGCTGTAACAAAGGCCTAACTGCTGGGAACGGCGCCGAATCGACATTTCGCGGTCTTCTGTCACACTAGCTGATACGGCCGCAATATTTTCTTCACTACGCACAGTACGTAAACGTGTTGGTGGTTTAATGTCCAACAAAGTAAATTTGGTGCGAAATTTGGTCACAATCTTCCGAATAGACTGCTCAGAAGGTCGAGAATGCCGACCATAAAATGGAAGCAGCGCGCGATGAACATTTCGAACCGAGCACGAATTTTGATAGTAAAATTCAATAATTTGCAAGCGTTGTTCATTTGTAAGACGATCCATGGTTAAATTGCAAACCAAACTGAAGCTGTTTGACAGTGACACAAGGTACTAAACACACGTCAGCTGTCAAAACCAGTGTTGCCAAAACCAAACCAGCTAAAAAATCACCCGTTATTTTTTTGGCCACGTGTTGTCATTGCCCCGGTGATGCAATTGCATGAGGACCTTTGTACCTTTTCTAGTGATTTTTAAATTGTAAAAAGTTCTGTTCTTTTGTGCCCTGCAACCGCGCGCCGCCCCATCTAAGAATGTTTGGTTAACAGCCCCATGGTTAATTTGCTAGTCTCTTGCATATAATGAGAACTTTTGTGGCTTTCCTGACATCATGTTTGTTCCAGATGAGTTTGTTATCTAGTGTACTACCTTGATATATAAACTTCCCCCTGGGATGTCTATTTCTTCACCAGCCAACCGTATAGAGTTCATGGTACAAGCCTCTTTTCTAGTAAATGGGACTATTGTTACGAGTATCTTTGTGGTGTCAATTTTCATATGTTCAATCTTAATAATAGACACTGTTTTTTTGTTATTGTCAATCCCCTCTAAATAATATCACACAGAGTATCTTCGAAATTTCCCAAAGCTGTTAAAACAATGTCATTGAGTTAACAAATCCTTGAGCAGACTTTCCACCAGTTCATCTACTACAAGACTCAACAGTAAGGGCGATAGAACCCCTTCCCTGTGGAAAGCCTATTGTTGAGATAACTTCCTGGACACTTTGTCCTGCATATGCTTCCGAAGTTCTTTTGCCGAGCATTCCTCTTACCCATCTGATTATAATAGCCGCGTTTTATTATCTCCGGGTCTGGGTCGAGGTTATCTTTTTACACGTATTACAAAAACAGGTCTATTACAAAAAGGAGTCTAAGGCTATCAGTAGATCTTCCCGTTCTATATGAGTGCCGGCGATGGTTTGAACAAAGACTAGTTTATTAATTCTTTTGATCTGATGAAGTTAACAATTACCTTTTCCATAATGTCCTCAGTAAGAAGAATGCTAAATTTTGGATTTTGTGTATCATTTTTCCCAATTTTGGGGGATGAAGATAAGGTACCTAAGCCTTTCTCTAAAAACCAAAAAAAAATCTTCTATTGACTTATCCAACACAGTTATTCAATGATGACGATTAAAGGGAGAATTATAATAAGAAATGATTATCTACGAGTAAAGATGAATAAACAATGACACTTGCTATAGCAATTTGTTTGAAAATTTAAATAATTTGCTTACAAAACAAAACATTTAATTGTTTTAAAATGTGAAATGAGATCACATTGTATATTTAAATTCTTCAAAGTCAAACGATAGGATTGGATTGATTTTGATCAATGAATAAGATTGATTTATGAATGATCTATCAGTTGAAAACAAATAAATTCTTTCATTTGTATTGGCAAGTGTAAATAGATATAATGTGAAATTCGTACAGTGGTTTCTTGGATTCCTAAAAGTTGAAAAAAATAAAAATTTTATACAGTTTTGATATTGCTTCCGTACATGATAAATTAAAAATATAGAGAAATAATATTTAATATGAACTACGAGAAAATCTTTTGATATCTACCTATTTTGTAAACGAGGTTAGTTATTGGCAAGTTGTTTAAGGTACCTATGACCTACGAGTGATTATTTTGCACTTTGGGTTTGAATCTGCACAAAAAAAATATACTACGCATTGATACTTACCTAAGATACTTATACCTATAAAATTTTATGACCCTAGAAATGTAAAGTTAATATTTTAAATAACGGTGTGTCGCATCACTGCTTTTCATATACCTAACCTACCTAAATGTAATTGATCTCACAAATTGTGTTTTATGACACTTATCGTTAAGTATTATGTCTTAAAACAGGGGGTGTGTAAAACTGGCCATCCACCAAAGGTTGGTATAAGAAATAGTTGTAATTAAGGTTAGTTTTGAAAATATTAAAACAGTTCATTTTTTATACTAGTTGAATGCAGTTGTTTTCTCCGTTTTTCAAGCTTCAAGAGTTGCTTCACTTAAGCTTACTGCTATTTGGTGACAAAAAACTACTTAGACAAAAAACCTTTTTTTGTATTTTTCATAATTTAAATCAATTTGAGTACTCTTACTCCGTGTTATCAAAGGTAAGAGATATGAGGGTAACGTAGTGATCCTAAGTCTGAGTATTACTTTATTCTAATAACTGTGTTTCAAGTAACTTTATGTTGCCAGACAAAATTATTATTTTCAAATAAAAATGGTTTTCTCTTGTTTTTTTCTTTCGTAGAACTTCCTAAAATAGTGCCATTTGTTGATTATAGGTAAAGTCTATTTTATGCATTCGAAGAGTTTGTTAGTTCTCTTAACGACGGCAAAACGACTGATTTCGCTTTCCCGCTTGTCAACCTTACCCCAAAGCCCATAAACTTGCATACAACAAAAATGCGTGAATAAAATACGAGTCTTTTCAAGAATTGGTTTCAATCCTTTTCTACATGAGTGTCAAGTGTCAACTCATTAATTTTTGGTTTCGTCAAAGTTGCTTTGCTAACTTGACACTCATCTCTTTTGCTCATATAGTTTCTCCATATTTTGTTTTAATTTTGTTTTGAATAAGGTCAAGTTAAAACCAAAATTATAAAATAATAAGCTTTCGAATCGATTTTTGTTGGGTCTCAACCAACAAGCTTCTTCCAGCTGACTTGGTTTGTAGCTAGCTGTCTCCAGTGTCACAAACCAAGTTGGTTGAGGTCCTCTTTCACTTACATGTGCCACCTGTTGCGCTGTCTTCCTCTATTGTGCCGTTCCACGGGTTTGGATTCAAAGACTTCCGGGCCAGAGCATTATTGTCCATTCGCTCTAGGTGACCCAGGCATCTCAATCTCAGTCGTCGGCTTTTCACTTTGCTGGCTAGGTTGGTGTCGCCTTACAGCCCGTATAGTTCAAAGTTGTATCTTCTTCTCCATTCCCCATCTATGCAAGCAGGACCAACAATCAACCGGAGAAATTCTCATGTACCGTTAATAGTGTCCCTGCCTCTGCACCATACACCGCGACCGAGATGATAAGCGTCTTAGTGTACAAACAGAGTGGAGCTGAGAGTGAGCAAAGAGCAAAGCGGAGAAATCAAACACATGCAGTAAAAGGACAGCGAAGAGAGTACGGCGTCATTCGAAGATGCAGCTACAAGGGAGCACAGTGGAGATTTCAAACATATTTGATTTCTCTGCTCTCGTCACTGCGATTTTAAACAATTTTATTCGCAAAAGAAAAATATTTAAATAAAAAAAAACTAGCTCTTGCTTGTTTACTTCTACTTTGCACTTGCTCTTTGCTCTTCACTCTGGCTAGGCTTCATCCTTGCTCCCCTATCAAGCTCTTTGCTCTTGTCTTTGATGAATTTCGCAGGTACAGGCACACTTTAGTTGCTTAAGAGAGGGCTTCACTTCTCAATTGCCTTTTTCTTCTTCCTTCATAGAAATAACAATTGGCAAGAGTAATTCTTCGTTCGATCGCATTGGTATCGTTCGCTAAGTTTATAGCGGAGCCAAGGTGGACAAAAATCTCTGACCATCTCAAAATTATAGCTAGTGACGTTCTTACCAAGACGTTGGTATTGGGTGTCTTTTCTCGTTGACAGCATATATTTGGTCTTGCCTTCATTCACCGTTAAACCTATCTTCTTGGCTTTCTTCTCAATACTCACGAAAGCACCACTGACATTACGCCTTGTTCTGCCGATTAAATCAGTATCGTCAACGTAACCGAGTATTCGGATGGACTTTTGGAAGATTGTGCCTCAAGTGTTGACATGAGAGTTTTACACAATTCTTTCTAGAACGATGTTGAAGAAGTCACATCACAACACGTCGTCACCTTGTCCAAAACCTTTTTTGACATCAAAGGTGTCGGTGAGATCCTTGTCGACCTTGATAGAGCAGAGTGCATTCTCCATCGTCATCTTGCACTAAAGGACAAGTTTGGAAGGCATGCCGCAACAAGACATTGCTCTATATTGCTCGTCCCTATAGATGCTGTCATACGCGGCCTTGAAATTAATGAAGAGTTGGCTATCGACTTGAAACTTCTGGGCTTTTTCCAAGATCTGTCGAAGTCCGAATATGTGGTTGATGGTGGACTTCCCTGTCCTAAGGCCACACTAATATAGATATAACGAATGGCTTCAGGAGCTCACAAAATACGGCAGAGAAGATCTTGTACGCGATGTAAGAAGACTTATGGCTCTTTTGTTAATGCAATCCATAGGATCACCTTTCTTCAGGATCAGGCAAATAATGCTGAAGTTCCATTTATCGGGCATGCTTTTCTCTCACAATATTTTGCAGATGAGCTGGTGCATTGCATACTCCTGATCAATTCATCACCAGCCGCTTTGAATAGCATGGCCGTAAGACTATCAGCTCCAGTAGCTCTATTGGACTTAAGTTTAGATAAAGCTACCTTCTATTTTTAGTGGGAGCGTGTTTGTTACAAATTCTGATTTTTTTTTAAATTCATTTAAATTTTTAAATTAAATTAAATTTGTTTGGCCAAAATTATGTATTTCAAAATTCTGTCTGGTCAAAATCCTGTTTTCCAAAATTCTGCTTATGAATACTAAAATTTTGCCTTAAAAAGATTCTCATTTACACAAAACATTTTTTTATGATTCTATAGACCCAGAGCCCACAGTAAATTTTAGATGTGAGTGATAGCAAAAAAAGAAGTTAGGCATCAAAAACATGTGTAAAAGCTATTCCAAAAATCAATATCTTATGGAGTCCATTGAAGGTTATAGACTGCAAGACTGCAATAACTTTGATTTTGGGAATAATCTTGACTGAGACTTTTGAAGCCTAACGAAGACTTTTGACGAAATAGAAGTATAGGTATACTTCTATTTTTGTTATAACTGACATAACTATTATAGCTTTCAAGTCGTTTTATGACTCGCGCTATTTGATTAGTAATTAGAAAACTTTTTTTTTTGTATGTACTCCCCATTTTTTATTGTATTCACCTGCGCTTTTGCCGCCAAAAGAAGATCATTTTCAGCTTTTTTTCGGTGACTCAAAACATCGTCAATGTTCCGTTTTTGGTTTTTCATCATCAAAAACAGACCAAAACTCTGCCTTAAGATAGTATCTAGTTAGCTTAAAATCGTTTAAATTATGTATGTATGTTCGAACCACTTTTAGTTTAGTTCCATTACAAAAAAAACGTTTTCCAAACATTTTGAAAAACAAAATTTTGGGATACAGAATTTTGAAATACAGAATTCATGCATGCAGAATTTTGTACAACCAGAATTTTGAAAAAAAAGAATTTTGACATGCACAATTTTGAAGGCAGAACTATGACCCTACACAATTTCGACCTCAACCCTATTTTAGTAGTTGTTTATACAATAATTTAAAGGACGATTTAAATGTTTTCTTTTTATATTTTAAAAATTCTGAATCCCAAACAGCTTTAACATAAGAGCAAGTACGTGCGATCAGGTATGCATTTTATGTTATAAGCTTAGATTGACTTGTCAATTAATGCGTCTGGCAATTTATTTATTTCTAAAAACACACAAAAAGCTATAAAAAAGATATTTAAATATTTAAATATATAAGTATTTTATGTATGTAGGTACATATTTGAATCTTACATATGTATGTACTTAAAAAAACAAAGTTAATAGCTATTAATCATGTCTAAACTTACCTACTTTCAGTTTAAAATCTAACAATTTGGCCGACCTTGATTGCGTAGGGGGGAATTTTCTGCATAATATAATTCAGTTAAATGAATTTTGTATTCAATCAACATAAACAAAAGCACGTGTCACGTTATGTATTATAATTGTATTCCTATAAAGTGACAAAAGACGATAGTCATCACCAACTTTTATAATATTCTAACTCCTATCGAGAACGTGTCAATTGACTTTAAATTTAACAAAAATGCAATTTTATATAAAAACTGATTAAATTGTTCCATTTTGTTTTGAGTTATGAGAGGTAATCATGTCAAATGTGAAATGTCACATTATAGTTTTGATGGTTTTTTCCATTTATTATAAAAGTAAACAAACATATTACGGGAGATATTATTGAACTATTAAACAATGTCCCCTTTTTACCTACATTAATTTAGTTTTAACGTCGCGCCGCCGCACGCCATTTAAAATTAACGGGATTGCCATAACATTGTTAACTAAACCGACATAAAGAACAGTAACACAAATATGTATATAGCTTTTAAAATCTACATACCATACATATGATCACGAGTTTAATGTATGTAGGTATCATAAAACCCAAATAGGGTAACACATCAGTTGTAGCAAAGAAACAACTTTCTACACTGAAAAAAAAAGCTTCGAGCACTGCTGATGTGAAAAGAACGAAGTTTTTCAGTGGCCTCCAACAAGACAATGAAAGGGAAACAAACGAAAACAGAGCCGACAAAATATCCAATGACAGTTTTACCATTTGCAAAAACAAAAACAAATTAAAAAAAAATATCACAAAAAGCCGCATTGTATGAAAGAAACAACAACAAAATATTCAAATGTCTCACACACAATTAATGGTCAAGTACGCTGCTGATGCGAAACTTAATTTTTAGTTTCGAACAGCGTACTGTACAAAGAAAAGTATAGAACTAAATTTTTCGTTTAAGATTTCAAAATTGAAATTTTTTGTAAGTTGTTAATTTTGAGTTAAAACTTTACTTTACATACAATTTTGGTAAAATTTAAAACAAATTGGCAGGTATTCAATTTTTGAGTATTTATTAATATAGATTTATAAACCTAGTTTCAAAAATAATAGCCAACCCGTTTTTGAAATAATGAATTTTCAAAAATAAACTTTAATATTTCTTTTTTTTAACTTTCCAAAATTTATTTTTTTTTTCAAAATTTTGATATTTTTAAATTTTATTGAAATCGGTTAAGCTGGTTATGAAAAAATCGAAAATTTAAGAAATATTTGCTATATTTGCCATATACATACATATGTAGGTACCTAATGTTGTTTTTTGTACTCGATTTTTCATGAACAACTCATCCGATTTCAGTAAAAATTAAAAAAATATCAAAATTAAAAAAAGAAATTGGATTAAAAAAAAATGTTAAATTTTATTTTTGAAAAACGTTAGTACCTAAAAAAATTACACATGGAAATTAGGACCCTCAAAAAACAAAACTTTTTTGTTTGGTGTCATTTCTTGCAACTACGGAAAAACGGTACTGCAAAAAGAACTATTTGCAAACAAATCTCAAAACAAAAACGTAAAGTTGTAAAATGCTTTTTGTTTCAACTCGATAGGACCACTTTCCACAAAGATAAAGCCAAAGATCATAAGGGAATTCATGCAACTTCGTAAAACCCTAGATAAGTTTACAAATTGGTTAAGTTTATCTTTTGGTTAATGAACTGTCAAATTTTGTATGGGAATTGATTTACTTAATTTGGTTAAACTCATTCAAGGATTTTGCTGCGAAAAAATTAACCATACTGGTTAAACTTATCTAAACGTCATTGTGACTGTTACTCTGATTGAATTACCAAGCATTTAATCAAAAAATATTTCTGACGTTTGACCTTGAATAACTTTAAACGCAAGCCAGATTCGTCTGTAGACTTTTGCATGAGTATTCCCTCCTATTAAATAATAAATTTGCCTTATTGTGAGTTTTACGTGAACAGCATTCCACGGGGAAAAACTTTTTGCATTGTAAGTTTCACCTGAAAAACGAAAATTACTCTTTTTGTGAGTACTCATTTCGTTATTATTCGTAATTAAGTGTTTAAACTGTCACTTATTTTTTGAGGGCAAACGCAGAAAAACAGAAAAACTGATGCCTCTGCGTTAGTTTTTTGTATATTTCAGGCCAAGAGAATTTCAGGCGAAACTCATAATAGCTTTTCAAACTCCGGGGGAACACAAATTTTCCGGGCGAAATATTTTCCATGTGAAACTCATTATAAAGCTGGATATATTTGCGGCTAAAAATTTTAAACTGAAATTTTCCCCAAGTAAAAATGCAAAACCATGTAGAGCCCGGAAAGACATTTTCGAAAACTGATAGTTTTTGAAGTCTCAATATCTATTAATTGGAGTCTTGCGTGGAAAAAGTGCTCATAATAATAAAGAATATGATTGTTTGCAAAATGAGAGTAAATAATTTTTTTAAAAACTTTGCAATTTAATAGAAAAACGCAAAATACCGTTATATTCGTGTTTTGTCCAATTTATATAAAAAATAATATATTTTTAGTGACTGCTTAAAGGCTCTCCCAAACCAACGCGAATGCGGAGCGACGACGAATTTTTGTTGTTGTTTAGCGTTGTGTATTTGTCATATTTTGTACTATTGTGAATGATTCGCTGCGAATCGCTCCGCTTTCGCTTTGGTTTGGGAGAGACTTAAAGAAAAAAAAATTAATGTTACCTTGTAGAATGTTAAATAACCTACAAATTATGTTAAAATAAAATTTCTTACATTTACCGTTTAGGAGTGGTCAGCGAAAAATCTAAAATATAACAATAAAAACTTTAATTTTATTAGTATTTATTTTATATCATTTTTATTTATTTTATTCAATATCATTTCATTTATTTATGAGTTTAAAGCAAAAATCTGAAATTTTTGACAAAATTCTTCAAAAAACTTATAATCACTTTTAGCAAAAATAAATTACCTATTTTTCTTGTCTAGAGGTAGCATAATGCAGTTATACACAAAAAAGGGATGGTTTTTTAAAACACCGAAATCTTCTTACTCATTAGTCGGAGAAAAAAGTGTTAAAATTTTTCGGTAGAAAAACATATTATCTACAAGTTTTACCTGCATTACTTTTTTAATACTATTTACCGTTCCAAAGTCATACACGAAAAACGAATATATTCGACACTTGACCATGAATAACTTTTAACGCAAATTATCCACAAATAAAAATAATTGCATTTAAAAATCTTCTTACTTATTTACTCACTTAAGGTGCCGCCGCTACAGTCTGGGGTGAACCAGGGCCTCAACCAACAAGCTTCTTCCAGCCGGCTCGGTTTCTAGCTAGCTGTTTTCAGTTTCACACGCCAAGTTGATTAAGGTCCTCTTCCACTTACGTGCGCCACCTGTTGCGCTGTCTTACTCTACTGCGCCGTGCCACGGGGTTGGATTTAAAGACTTTTCGGGCCGGAGCATTGTTGTACATTCGCTCTAGGTGACCTAGCCATCTCGTTGGCTTCTGGCTTGGTCGGTGTCACTGTACAGCCTGTACAGTTCGTGGTTGTATCTTCTTCTCAATTCCCCATCTATGCAGACGGGACCAAAAATCACCCGCAGAATTTTCCTCTCAAAACAGCCTAAAGCATTTTCATCTACCGTTAATAGCATTTATGTCCCTGCACCATACATCAGGACCGGGATGATAAGCGTCTTATACACTTTACACTTTAGTTGCTCAAGAGATGGCTTTGCTTCTCAATTGCCTTCTTAGCTTAAAGAAATGATTGGCAAGAGTAATTCTTCGTTTGATCTCAGCACTGGTATCTTGGCTGAGTTTATAGCGGAGCCTAGGTAGACAAAGTCTCTAACCATCTCGAAATTATAGCTGTCTAGAGTGACGTTCTGACCGAGACGTCAGTGTTGGGTGTCCTTTCTTGTTGACAGATATATTTGGTCTTGCTTTCATTCGCCGTTAAATCTATCTTCTTGGCTTCCTCCTCAATACTCACGAAAGCAGCATTGATATCACGCTTTGTTCGTCTAAATATGTCAATATCGTCGGCGGCGTAAGCGAGTAGTTGGACAGACTTTTGAAAAATTGTGCCTCTAGTGTTGACGTGAGAGTTTTGCACAATTCTTTCAAGAGCGATGTCGTAGAAGTCGCATGACAGGCCGTCGCCTTTTATAAACATTTTTTTGACATCAAAGGTAACGGTGGGGTCTGTGCCGATCTTGTTGGAGCAGTGTGCAGTCTCCATCGTCATATTTCACAAACGGACGGGTTTGGAAGGTATGCCAAAACTAGACATTGCTCTATATAGCTCATCTCTTTAGATGCTGTCATATGCGGCCTTGAAATCGATGAAAAGGTGGTGGATATCGATTTGAAACTCCTGGTTTTTTTTCCAAGATCTGCCGTAGTGCGAATATTTGGTCGATGGTGGACTTCCCTGGTCTTAAGCCATACTGATATGAACCTATCAGGTTATTGAGGAATGGCTTCAGGCGTTCACAAAGTGTGGCAGAGAAGATTTTGTACGTGATGTTAAGAAGACGAATTCCTCTGTAGTTGGTGAAGTCCAGAGGATCACCTTTCTTGAGGATCGGGCAAACAATGCTGAGGTTCCATTCATCGGACATGCTTTCCTCTGACCATATTTTGCAGATGAGCTGGTGCATACTTCTAACCATATCATCGCCAGCCGCTCTGTATAGCTCGGCTGCGAGGCAATCAGCTCCAGCAGCTTTATTTGACTTATGTTTAGATATTCAACTTTCAATTCGTCGAAATCTGGTGGAAGAAAATTGTTGGCCTTCTCATGCCCCTTTTTTTTCTTCTGAAAAGACGGTATTTCTCTCGCCTCTTCCGCTCGTAGAGCTCGCTGGCAGCTCTGGTCCTTCTATGCAGCGCCGCTTTGTATGCCTGTTGTTTGGCTGCATGTACTTGCCGGCATTCTTCGTCGAACCAGGGGTTTTACTGTGGTGGTCGTGCGAGGCCCAGCACGTCAAAGGCGGTATCTCTAATGACATTCTGGCTTTTCTTCTACTGGTTTTCGATGCTTGAATTTGACGGCAAAGGACTATTTAAAAGGGTGCGAGAGACTCGATCGTAGAAGAACCTGGGGATTTCTTGTGACTGTAGCCGTCCGACGTTGAACTTCCTCACAGTATTTCCCTGTTTTGGCTTTGGTCTGGATATCCGTATCACTACCTTGGCTACAACGAGGTAGTGGTCCGAGTCAACATTGGTTCCTCGGAACGTTCGTACATCCTTGATACTGGAGGAGTGCCTTGCGTCGATCGCAATGTGGTCAATCGGTTGGCGGTTGATTGTCCAGGAAAAATCTTCGCTTGGAATTTTTCCGCAGATTAGCATTTTATTTGTACTTTTTTTCCAGGGCTATGTTCTTTCACTCACCTTTTTTCTTTTCAATTTTCAATGATTAAACGTGTACTTCGAAGTTGAGAGTGAGTGTATCCACTCAATGGGGAGTGGCAATCCTTTTTTCTATTCCATTTGGATTCTTTGAAGAAATTTTTTCGTAGATTCGTCACGATCGATTTTGTGATAGGCTGAATATATTATCGATGGCAAAATAACTAAAAATTATGAAAGAACATGATGATTTTTTGGCGAATCAATAAATTCGCCAACATTTTTAATATGAAATTGCATGGTACCTGTTCGCTAACCCATTCAACTTCAAGCTCAAACAAACGTACATATGCAGACCGTAATAAGTTCCTTATAGAATATCCCACCGTATTAAAAAAAACAAAAAAATTAATCATTTTTGCACGGACAGGATAAAAAAAACACCTGTTATTACTATTAAACAAAAAATACAAAAAATATCTCTGTACTTTTTGGCACCTCGTAAAAATCTGTCATCTAATTGGTCGAAAAAGGTCAACTAGTGCCTGAAATTGGTACTTCTGATCTTGTTGTTATACTTTGTTGTATGACCCTTCCGAAGCCATTTCAATACTGTAAGGTAAATTAAAACTATCACTTTTTCTGTGAGTGTAAGATACACTAAAATTCAATAACATATGTGTGATAAATGGACAATGAACATGCCGTGTCATCGTCACTCAGTCTTCCTCAAATTTAAACAGCCTTTCCTCCAATTATGGTGAAATGCCTGTTATTCATATCTAGAAAAATAACGCATAGCTTAATCCAAGTGGCGTGCCGTGATTACTATACGAGTATAATAGTTATGGAATCTTCCGAAAGCCAAGAACTCTCACCAGATATTCAGAGATTCACATGACATCAACCACGTTTTGCTATCGTTGTCGTTATGTCTTAAATCAAAAGAAACTATAGATTCTCATGACTATCAGTGCGGGCTTGCCGATTCGTCACAATCACGCCTTAAGCCGCCCTGTAAGCTTCAAACAGCTCCCCTATGTTACTTTACCCATAAATATTCTATGCAATTAAGCTTTTTGTATCACTATCGCCATCACCAGCGCGCGTCTAGCGGGTATGACTACCTCGTCGTCTGTGTAGTTTGTAGAAATTGAGATACAACATTTAGTTGTGCATGGGGTACACTTCACCACGCCGCGGCCGCCACCGCTGCTACCGGTACTGCTCAACGCTCATCAAAAGCAAGTATATCTATCTTATCGCGAGTTTTTTTTTTTTTTTGTTTCGGCTGGTTGATAATTTACATCGGAGTTTATATAAAAGTTGATGTTCTAGCGAAAGCAGTTTCATTAAAACAAGCTTCCCCATCCGCGACACAAGGATCTCGAAATTTCGATACCTGTTGATCTTTTTTTAAGTTGAACTCTAATCAATAAATAATAAATTATTTGGTTTGAAACAAAAAAAATATATAACCGCTTTTTAAAAAATTCCCACGGGGTGAATGGCGTTGACGCGATATAAACAAACTCTGATCACAACAAAACGTACTTGTATTTTAAAACTTTAGTTTTTTTTTTTGAAGTTTTTGCAAACGGAATAAATTTGTATAATATGAACTTTTATATCTCCTGAGTGGGGTTTTTTTGACAATTTTTTTAAAATTGAATTAATTAAAAAAAAAGTTGAAAAGTGTTCGATATACTTAATTAAGTTTAGAGAACTTCTTATTATTTATTGTGGTGTTTTTCTGCATTATATTTTGATTTTGTGTGACGCTCGAAAACAAGTTTAGTATTTATTTTGCGATTCCATTGAAATATAAATTGTGAAATTTGGATCTAATTTCAAATTAATGTGATCTAATTGTTTTTTTTTTTTGTTTACAAAACAACTGGAAACATATAAAAAAAGTTTTGATTTCTTGTTAAAACTTAAAAAAAAAAGTAAGTTAAACTCTATTGATTTTTTAAATGTTTAGAACTGTAGCTACTTTAGATATTGATTATTTTTATTACGTTTTTATTGTGTTATTTATAGTATAATTAAAGTGCAATTTATTTAGATCATGAGGTAAAATGTGACTTTTGAATATTTTTAATCAGTTTAGTTTATAGTATTAAAAAATCCCCTTAAAATGTTATTAAGGAAATTTAAATAAAATAAATAAAGAAAAATAAGATTAACTGATTGTTCACCTAGGTAAAACTCACTCTTCATTTTATGGGACTTATTATAATAAATAAATAAAGCAGAATAGTAGGTCGATAAATCTTCCAATAATAATTAATGAGAATAGACTTCATTTTAATTAACAACAAATCATGAAAGTACATCATTAATCCTAATAATTCCATGGCTGCATCAAGTCAATACCTATGTATTCTTTGTAATCCGAATCTAAGCCTTAACTTTGTATTCCATATAGTCGCATGCTAGCATAAAATGAGTTTCCCATCACCTGAGCATATACATTCAGCTGGTAGAGCAGTTTTGTTTTGAAATAAAAAAAAATAAATCTTCGTTTCTCAAAGTAAAGAGGTGTCTCATTTCAAATTTTAGTACATTCAACCTGCATTTGCATTTATATTATAAATTGAAGTGTGATAGGAGAAAATAATAAAATTTAAAAATTCGACGTTGAGAGGTGTTTGTTGAATGAAACTTTAGTATTTTTGTTCAATTTTAACGCTTTTGTTCTAATGTTTCCTCATCATAAGCTGTCACATAAGTTAAGTTTCATTTCAGCTAATAATGAGCCTTACTCTTCGTACAAAATTTATAATTTTTTTTCGGTGACGAGAAATAAGGCCCAACGAAATAAGACCAAATCTCGAATTTGGACTTATTGCCAAAATTTTGAAATTGAATTTGAATTTGAAAATGGACCAAATAGACTTTACTTCTTTTTCAAAAGCAAAATAAGTTCAATTTTATTTCGGAAATAAAACCAAATGATTTCCAATCAAAAATCTAGGCATTTTAGCAACCAAAAAATAATTATGAATTAATGACTCAATGAGTGCCTTAGAAGACTTAGGCAAATCTTGTTTCGAATGCATAAAATCTCGAACAAAATACTTGATTATCTCGAATTCCAAAATCTTAAAAATGAAAAAAAAAATCTAGAATTTTCAAGATTTTTTTTAAAATCTTTGACGTTAATGATTAAATTAGTTACTGACAGAGGGGTATACAGCTTCACGCCTTGAGCAGGTCATATTGACATTGTTTTAAATTTTAAATTTATTCAAATCAGTTCGAAGTAATAAATTTATCAACAAAAAGACTGGTCAACTATTTCTTTTTATTTTTCAATTTAGGGCCTTTTTTGGAAATTAGTTCCGCTTGTCGCAAAAATATTGCAGTAACTTTTTAAAATATCAAAGGTCTGGGCTGAAATTTTGTCAAGGTCAAAATTCGTTTTGCAAAACTCTATTTTCGAAATTTTGCTTACATGATTCTGGCGAGCATTTAACTTCCTTTTTTAATTACCTGTGCCTTTTCCTTCTGAAAATTGAAATATGTATGTATGAAATATTATTTGTTAACTGAGTTGAAAAATTATTTTCGTTTGTTTAATTTAGTTTTGGTATATTTATAAAGTAAAAGAATTATTTTAAAATAGAAAATAGAATGAACAGGATTTTATTTTTTTTGTAATTTTAAATTTCAGAATTTTTAAAGGCAGAATTTAAATTAAGCACAATTCCAGCAGAATTTTGAAATACATTATTTTGAGTAAAAAACCAAAATTTTGAAAAGCTGAATTTTGAAACAAGAATTTTAACCCACTGTTCCTTGTGTGCACACAAAATATTTATTTAGTGATATTTTTCGTAGAAAGGGTCTTCGAATGTTCAACAATTTCAAAAATATCAGTAAATTTAAGATTACATTCCTGATGGTTTTTAAAAGTGTTTAAAATATTTCTTTTTAAAACAGTAAAATTAATCAAAAAATAAATGAAATCAAATTCTTTGAATATTAAATAATTAAAAAATCAATATTATCGATGTTATTTCCTGAAATATTTTGTATACTTGTGATATTGGTACTCGTACTTTAGAGCAAATTTTGGATTCGAGCAAAAAATAATTTCTGAACTTCGAATTGTGAATGATTGGTAGTTTTTACATTCCATTCACATGAGTAATTTGTTTTGTTGCCGATATATGCGAGAAGAGTGCTCAGAAAAATGTGAAGTTAAATTCGAAGGAATTTTTCATTCGCTATTTTGTGGAATGCGTCCTGAAGTTGTGGATTGTGAATAAACATTTGACAGTTAAAATACGAGTATTTTTTGATGATCGCCTTAAAGAAATGAAATTGCTTAATTTTACAACTAAAACAAATTTAAGACCATGTTTTCTTAAAAGTAAATTTAACCTTGCCTAATTTGATGTTTTAGAAAGCATACATATATGTTTAAAAAAAAATATGAAAACTGCGCATTGTAGGCAATACGATGCAGTGCCTTGAGCTGCGAATAGCGAACTGCGAATTGCGAATGGTCGTGACTTTTGACATCTCATATGGTTGGTCGCCGACAGACGCGAATTGTTACGAAAAATAAACCAGTAAAATAAGTGCTTTGAAAAATTTGAAGTTAAATTCGAGCGAATTTTTCATTCGCAGATATGTGGAATGCGTCTTGATGTTGTGGATCACAACCAAGTGTTTGGCAGTTCGCAGAAAATATCTCATAGAAATTTTATAATTCATACTAATTTTAGGCCGTTTTTTCTTTTCAAAAATGTAGATAGGATCGTTTATTCATTTCTTCGAAAAGTAAAAACAAGAATTTGTTGATATTTGCGCTTGGAACTGCATGTTTATGTGAAATGCACTTTACACCGCTAGAAGAATATCTTTTTTCATTTAGCTGCTTATGTTGGCTACTACTGTGCTGTTGCTCAACTTTGGT
This sequence comes from Dasysyrphus albostriatus, assembly GCA_946251815.1. Classification (NCBI taxonomy): domain Eukaryota; kingdom Metazoa; phylum Arthropoda; class Insecta; order Diptera; family Syrphidae; genus Dasysyrphus; species Dasysyrphus albostriatus. The sequence continues at coordinate 64,445,523 of OX276336.1, read as the reverse complement.
GAAATCAGTTTTGAATATCAAAAAGAAAATAAACGCGATTGTAATTATGTGCAATCCAATTCAATTTTATTTTTATGTACCATTATTTTACATGTTTGGGTGGCTTTCATGGCCACGCCCATTGCAAGTTAGCGTGCTGATTTGATATTTACTTACCAGTGATATCAAATAAATAAAAAATAAATTTTGTGGCACAACAGTTCGTGGAGAACCAGGGCCTAGTGACTTACAACTCTCAACCATTTCTGCTGTGCGTGTAATTGGGAGGAATGGAGGGGACCCACAATTTTTTTTCCGAGTCCGAACGGCTTAATGAGAATTACTTATTCATGACAAAGAATACTCTTGGAGGGTTTGTCAGTTCCTCGCAAGAGGCAGTACCTCGGGAAAAAACATTTCTGTTTTTAGGTGGCAGCGCGCTGGGAATCGAACCCAGACCTTTAGTATGACAGTCCACCGCACTAGCCATCAAACCGCGAGGTACTACAAGATAAAGCAAATAAAGCATGATGGAAATAGGACAGCTTTTCTGGAATCAGTCACTCAAAACGGTCGCTGGCTCCCGAACTATAGGTGTGTTCCACACCAAGGTTAAAACTGTTTGAAACCGCCAGATTTAGTGCAAACCCGTTCCACAAGTGAAATATTGTGAAACTTATGGGAAATTTCTCCTATGGACAGCTCTAGAAGCAGATACTCGAACCTTCAAGCTGTTTCAGGAATCTGTGTGATGTGTATAAAAGGACATGTTTGAACGGCAGTGGACACAGCTTATTTTTAATCGTGAATGAGTAGAGTTGGTAGTAATAAAAGTAAAGTGTTGAATTAATTTCAGTGGTGAACAATGAATTGTTTTGTAGTAAAAAAAGTTAAGTGTTTATCATTGTGAAGTAAATAAGTGGAGAATTTAAATAAAGTGAATAAGTTTTATTACCGAACCTGAGAAAAAATTACCATGTACATGATTCATTAATTATGAATAAATCCTTCATTGAAGTGAATGTCAATAGGACACTCTATATACTCATAATAAATTAACAATTCATGATTGTTTTTTTAATAATTTAAATAAGACATTCATATATAATTCATTAAAATGAAGGGATATAGAATTTTTAACTGAATTGTAATATCTTTAATTCAATGCAAAGGATTCAAATCCAAATTTAGCTATGCAATATTAATAACAAAGCCAGTGTACCCCTATTTACATATAGTTATACAAAGTGCGTTTTAAAAAATGATCAAATAATCTGTGTCTAAGCAGTTGGCCTTGTCTAATAACAAAAACACAGGAAAAGAGTTTAAGTTTAAGTTTAAAGTTTATTGATCTTTATGAGATAAAAATGGGTTATAAGATGTTGACATAATATAGTAATCAACCGGTCATATTAAAATGCTCTTCCGCTTTGATGTGCTTGGTGTGGGACGCATATAAAAAATAAATAATATAATCCCACACAAACTTAATATTTTCAGTTTAAATTTGTTTACTATTTTTTAACTGTAACAAATGGCTTATAGACTAAGAGTAAGAGCCCACAGCAGATTTGTATTGTAAAGGATAAAAAAAAAAAGAATTTTAGAAGTCGAAAGCTTGTGTAAAATTTATTAAAAAAAATCTGGGTCTTGGCAGGCTTTTTGAGTGCATTCAGAAAATGCCTGTTTATCGAATATAATTCTCAATTTTTTTTAATGTTATAACTGTATACATTATTTCCGTAGGGTATTGCTCTCATAATCAGTTTGCAAATAAACACTTTCTCATCGCAAATATGAACTTTTGCACACACACTTTTTCTGACGTTATCGAAATTATATGTCATTAGAGATTGTTTAAAGAAAGTGTGTCACTAGCTTTTGTTTTCTTATGCATATCTCGTGTTTTTGGCAAAAATATTTAAGGGTAATTTGTACTTAATTACTAATTAAACAAACTTAAATCCAGTATTTTAATTTACTAACATCAATAAACTTGAATATCGTTTTATGTACTTACAAAGATTTGTCACTTTCATTATATTACTGCGAAACTGAGCTCAAAATTTTAAGCATTATTGACCTAAGATAATTCATGTTTAATTTGCGTTTAATAAAACAGGTTAAATAATAATAATAACAAAAAATAAAATGAAATAAGGAAGCTATAAATAATATTTATCGCCTAAGCTATCCAATATGGCTATAGAAGATGTCCTACTTCAACCTTGTGATACATTATGTAAACTCGAGGTTTTAATCAAGACTAATATTTGAATTATATCTATACATACCCATAATAATGTCTGTTCGTTTACTTCCGAAAAATACAAATTCTTACGAATTTTAGTACAATTTTATTTTTTATATGAACTTAGACAGAACTTCGGGCTGAGTTTTTCCGTGGTTTTGGGAAGTACATTTTTTACGAGTCGGTTTTAAAATTTTATAAGTATTCCATGACATTCTACAGTACTATTATTAATGTGCATCATATATCGAAGAAAATATAATATTTTAAAATATTAGCAAAGCCAAATTCGTCATGCGTTCCACCATCAATTCAGGTTTTCAAGATAGTTCCGTTTTAAAAAACATAATATAGTTTTATAAAGTTTGGATTTGTTTAACAATTTAAAGAAGAAAGTTAGAATGTCGAATTAAAAACAGATGTTACCGTCGATTAAAGAACTAAGCCAATTCGGTACGCATATCGACCATTCGGGGAGTTCCAGGTTGCCTTATGGATTATTAGCTTCAGAAAAATCTATAAGCTGAATTGGAAGTCGTAATCATCTCTACTTGGAAGCTGTTCCTATTTCTACAAACTTATCCACCGAATGTATATTCAAAAATTTAAAATGTGCTCTAAGCCGACTTAGTAAGCTTTACCCACGATTTCAGAAGATCATAAGACTGATCCTTTTAGTTCCTTTCACATGAGCCGCGAACTGCGAATGCGAGCAAATTTGTTTAGCCAATTCCAAGCGCAAATATTAACAAATTCTTGTTTTAAATTGTTAAATTAAGCATTTTTATATTTTCTACACGACCAACGAGATATTTTCTGTCAACTGTCAAATACTTTTTCGAGATAAACAACATCAGGACGCATTCCACAAATCTGCAAATAAAAAGTTCGCTCGAGTTAACACCTCAAATTTTTTTCATATGATTGGTTTTATATGAAAGAAATGTCAAAACTCGCGACCATTCACTTTGTAGTACCTCGTGGCATGATGATTAGTGCGTTGAAGTGTCATACCGAAGGTCTGGGTTCGATTCCCTATTCCCTCTTGCGAAAAACTGACAAATCCTCCAAGAGTATGCTTGTGATAAATAAGTGCTTCTCAGCTAGCCGTTCGGACTCGGAAAAAATTGTAGGTCCCCTCCATTCCTACCAACAACACACAGGAATGGTTGAGAGTTGTAAGCCACTAGGTGCTGGTACTCAACCAATTCCATTGTGAAGGGGGTGTAATTAGACATTCGTATCGGTCATTTGATACAAGACCGTCATAACTCAAAATTTGTTGTTTCGAGATAAAGGCGATTGCAAATTTCGTTTTCGTAAAAGATATTATGAAAAAACGACTAAAGTGCAACAGCTATAGCAATGTTATTCGAGATTGAGAAGAGATATCGATTCAAAATGTACTATAAATAAAATCATCACTATCACAATATTGTATGTACTAAAAGTTATCAATTTTTTGCAGCAAATGATCGAATGAAGTTGAATTATAAATTTTATCTAGAATTAAGTTTACTTTACTTAGCTGTTTACAGCACTACGCACCTCGTATGAGCTACATAAAGACACACATAAATACAAAACTCCAACTATCAGTCTTATCATCATCATATAATAAAACGGCAAACACGAATTTTGTGATACAATTTACGCTGTCTTCAAAAGCCGAAGATATATAAATTTTAAATAGTGTTAAAGGTTTTACTGCACAAAAGTACGGAATGCAAATATTTATTAACTAACTGCACGACAAAAACTAAGAAAAAGAATAAAAGAAAATTGCATAATAAGTACTGGCGAGAGCGAGATCGAGTTTCTATTTATTTGTTTTTATTTGTCGTAAAATTAATGTGACGTTTCCATTTCTTCCACCCACCAACCAAACAATTTTCCAGTACTGATTGGAAAGATTATTGGAATGACCAATAGCTGCGTTCAGGGCTGCAGAAAATAATAATAGGTAGCTTATACAAATAATAAGTAGCTCAGTTTTTCTCCAAAGCTAAAATCTGCCTTTAAGCGATGGATTTATTCTTCCGTTTTGTTTAAATTTAATTTTGGAGTACATGAGGTTGTGGCTTGTACCTGCATTCAGCATTAATTTCTTAAATTTCTTTGAGATGAGTAGATACGCAATCATCGGCGTATGCACAGGGCTGTGTAACTTGCGCGAATAATTTGCTATCGATAATTTGTATGGAAACTCAATTTTTAATTAATTTATAACATGGTTATTCCAATGTTAAGGCCTTACCACATTCATTTCCCTTTTACTCAAAAGTGAAAAAATGTTTTGTCATTTTTCAAACAACTACATAATCCTATCTTTTATTTCAAGTTTTACAAAAGTAAAAGTTTTACTACATTTCCACCTAACACTAATCGGATATTTAATAAGATTTACCTCAAATCCTCTTCAAAAATTTAGAAGATTAGAAATTATTGTTGCTAAATCTTCCTATAGGACAAATACTTTTACAAATAGAACTAAACTATTCTTAAAGGGCGCTGAAGGATTCATTTTTGGATGAATTCAGTCCTTCTCACATGAAACATTCTGTCTCTTTTCCACTTCATAAGAAAAAATGAAACACCATTTGCATTTTTTAAGGTGCTGTCAAAATTATTTTACTTTAATTTTTTTCTGTGTAGTGGAAAAACAAAAAAGATTTATTAAATCAGAACGGAGATAAACCTTAGGTGGAAATATAGCATTAGAGCGGCCCGACCTTTTAACTTTGTAGAAAAGTGAAACACAACTTCGTCTAAATAAACAGTTAAAAAGCTGATTCATTGATGTCACTCACATCGATAATAGTTTCTGAACTAGCCTTTTCTGTGTTTGAATGCATTCAGCTCAACTCAGTTTGTCAAATAGATAATAATGTCATTAGCATGCGATTTTTGGGGACTGAACGTACTAGTTGTATTAATTCGATCAACCGAATCGATTTTTGACCAAGAAGAGAGCTTTCAAAAGTAAAATTAATGAAAAAGTGGTAATTTTTTGTTTGTACTGGATGCAATGTTTATGTAACTCTATGATCTGTGCTTTTGTATAAAAACCTTATCGTTTTTATAAAATTTTATCAAAATCAACACAGATATGTAGTTATTTTCTAGAAAAAAAATTAAGTGATAATTAAGTTCGTTATATTGTTAAATGATATTGGATTGATATATCTTTAACGAATTCATTTCCTCTGTTTATACCCATATTAATATCTTTTTTAAGTCACACTTCTCATACATAATGTATATCACAGACAATAAAACCCCATTCATTCATTTAAAATCCATACTAGGTAGGTATCACGATTTTGCATTAATTACACTTTGCTTACCCGAAATTTCGATCATTATCTCATGCATAGACAACATTTCACCTCTGATTGAGATCAAACAATATAGTTTTGCAAACTATATTATTTTCGACGAATTTCAGTTTTGGTCAAATGTTAATGGGGCTTTTAGCACAACACGTTAGAATGACACATTATATCTATTTTAAATTTTATAGCAAAAAACCTAATTTCAACAGCCAGCTCAAGCGTTAAATAAATTGCGCACCTTCTTTTTTTTTGTGTTCTTCCTTCTCATTAAGTCTGAATTTATTATTCCAAACATCAAACAAACAAAAACCTAATTTCCATCACATTATGTCAACAAATCACAACAAATTAGAAAAAAAATCCAAATCCAAAAAAAAAAAATATATTTAAATCGTATAATAAAAAATTAACTGTCGTGTGCTTTATCAGATCATAAGGTAATTTTTTTTTATTAATTTTAATACTGCTACACTCCGAATCAGTTTTTTTTTGTTTTTGTTCTTGCTGGAGTTTATAACCCAAAGCTTTTATGTAGCTCTTGGTTTTATAAACTCGGACTCCATATACTCCGGTCATAATTTTTAATTTTAGTTATAGGTTTTAAAATTATGCCATAAAAACTTTTTAACTTGTTTATGCAAAGAAAATAGTTATTTTATGAGAAAGAGTTCAAATAAAAACATATTTGGTTAACTTTCTGCTCCAATTGATTCAATTTTTTTCTCTCCAAAAGTACGAGTATAGATAAACCTATTATTATTGAAAGACCAGAAACAGGTTGCAGGGTGGAAGTGGAAGTTTTCCATTATTATTGTTTGTTTACATTTTTCAAGTCGTGTTTATAATAAAACTTTTCCTTCTTTTTTTAAAGGGAAATTAATTCTGTTTATACAATTTTAATATTTTATCACATCGCTTCTGAGTTAATTGTTTAATATATGGTTTTTTCTGTGACTCATCATGCACAGGTAAATTATTATAATTATTCAAAAAAAAAAAAACATATTGATAGGATCTGTTACAAATTCAACAAATTAATGATAATTAATAATTATATTCATCAAATTTTCTTAATTAATTCACTTAATTCAAATATCGATATATATACATACATATGTACATTTATGCACATAGGTAGATGTTGTTGAAGGTATCAATTCAAAAAGAGAAAAGTTGTCTTTTGAAGAAATTGTTTGAAACTAAATATATATGGCTTGGCCTTGAAATTGGGTCAAATTAAACTTTTGAACTCGAGCTTTGACATTACTATACATATGTCGAGCTGAAATGTGATATTGCTGACTAACCTTGCTCTAGCTACTTGTTAGGAACCCCATGCAAAATAATAGGAGAGGAAAAATGCGGATCATGTTTGGAAGAAGATCTTCGCATTGGGATGCACCAAAACATGGATGTAGTTAAGAGGAATGCCATCTATTAATCAGAGAAGAACTCCAAGGAAGTGAAATATGAGATCAAAGCCAAGCAAGAGTCATTCATAGAAAAACACTGTTTATTACAAGAAATCATCTGGAAGACCATTTAACAGCCGCAATAGATGAATTCGTCTACTACTGAAACTAGATTAATCAGGTGCATCTATGCACTAAAGCTCAAGTGGGGCTGTAGAAAGTGGTACACCATTAACTGGACAGACCTCGCAATCACCTGAAGAACATTAAACAGTTGCAACAGTTGTCCACTTCTGAAACTGGACTATACAGGTGCACTGGATGAACGGCTATACAAAGTGGTACTTCCAATTCAATGCTGAAAAAAACACCACTTACTGGCTATACCTCACAATCAACAAGAAGGCCATCCAACATCCACAACAGAGAACTCATCCACTTCTCAGACTGAATGAACCAGGTCTACTGGATGATTGGTGTAGAAAAGCTCTTAGTAGGGCGGACAATAAGTGGAACTTCCAATTTGGCAATCCTCAGCTGTCAATTTAATTTGCCAACAAGCTGAAAGCGAGTAGCTGATGTATTATTTCATTTCATTTCATTTATTTATTTATAGAATCTTTTACAATGGGCTTTAAGGCCTATAATTAATAGTAAAAGTTAAAAAGAGTGCATTGAATTTACATTTTATAATTTTAGTTTTGAGTTTAATTCAAATAACATTAAGTAGTACTGAAATACAGATGTATAGGTATATCAAAATGACAAACTAGATACATATCAATTTTTCATTAAACGCTGATATTTAATTTGTTAACCTATTGCCAAATGCCTGAATAAAATCACTTCAAACTGTGCGGTGCCCCGAAGTCTTCTGATGAAAGAGGGTAGATTGTTCCACTGCCTTATGACATACACGAAGAACTGACGTTCGGAGTTTCTGCAACTGAATCTTTGTTGCAATAATGTAAAAGATCGAGAAGAATTTGCAAACTTTTTTTTTTTCAAAAAGATAATTAGGTTCTTTATTCATTATTATTGTATTTAGTGTTTTTAGGGACAAATATTTTAGGTATGTCTAGAGGGGACAGCCGAGAATGTTATTTGAATAATTTGAAATATGGTCGTATCTTTGGAGATTGTAAACATAGCGAGCCACATTGTTGAACACCACTGACAGATTTCTTTTCATTACTGAATTATGGCTGGTAAATATTTGGCATCCATACGATATTATGGGAAGAATCAAGGTTTTTGCTAATCTAATCTAATTATGTTCTTTAATCCCTAATTTAAATTAAATTATATGGGTCAATAGTTTGAAATCTTCTAGTTTTTGAGAAAATTGAGCATTACTAAAACCACTTTTTATGAGATAGACCTCCCCCTCCTATTGTAAAAAATGCTTATGTGTGACCACTCTTCAAAAACCGTTATCAATTTTTCGCGCCAAAGTTTTCGTACACTCCCCAAGATGGCAATACTCAGCTGTCAATTTTATTTGCCTACAGGCTGAAATGAACAGTTGCATTGATTAGATTTGCAGAGTATTAGTGACAATCTATAAGACATTCACACATAGAAACAACTCATCATTCAGCGCAGGTCTTGTTGTTGCTGCAATTCACATCTACCTATTCTTCGACACGAAATGAAATTAAAAATACAATAATGTAAACAAATTGGTTTTGCAAGGTAAAATGTACGAAGGTTTGCCATCTTACTACGAGTATTAATAATCTCTGGTCCTGGTGGCAAAAATATGATTGAAACAATTGAAATGAATGCAACTGAAAAAAATAATTTAAAAATAAAAAAAAATGGAATGTTTTAAAATAAGAATTGAATAAAATACGAGTATGTATAAAAAACAGTTTTTGCATATTTATACATTTTCAGTTTATTCAATGGTCACACTTTGATGTATAGACAATAAAAAAATTCACATAAGAATTATTATTTATTCTATTACCCACTTATAAGATATAAACCATTGAGTTTTCAATTTAATTTACACTTAAACGTCAAGACCTGATTCTTTGGTTTTCATAAGTCGCATTTATTTTGCTTATTAAAATGTGAATGTTGAAACTTGAATTCATGTCAGGTATTTCTATCATTCTATGCTTCCAATTAGAAATGCAAAACATGTACATTAGGTATACAACTTTAAATAAAATAGTTTGATTGCCTACTTTCAAAGTTTGCAAAAATTTACAATTCAATAAGGGTGTCATTAAATAAATAGTTCTTTTCCAATTAGAATACATATATAAAAAAGCATTATTTTTATCTTACTTGAATATTGCAAAACTTTATAGAAATTCTAACCTAAAAGCCAACTCAACTTTTTTATATTGAAAGAACTACATTCTAACTATTTGTTATTTTAAAATTGCTGTTACTAGAAGGCGTAGTTTTTGCTTAGAAATCCGAGCGTTAGCATTTTTCGCAAGGTCTTGTGTTTAAAGAATTCTTATGTGCTAATATTTTGGAAGTTTAAATGGTACTTTTTGCTCAGTTATATCTAAAGCGATTGGACACGATTTGACAATTTATTCTGTTTCATTTATGGCCTTTTTGATTGGTAATCTAGAGTTCAAAATATGTGACGGCTTATCGTTTCGATTCTGAAATCCAATTCAGCAACATTCATTCTTTTTTTTTCAGAATAAGCATTGCATTAGAACTATACAATTAATAGGTATAAGCTTTGTTCGATACATTTTTGATCAAAAATATTGGCATTCTGTCAAATTTTAATGAAATTTTCTTAGAAAGAACGAAATTGCCGGAGAGGAACGGTTTAGTTGCAACTTTACGCAACAATATTTTTTCCATCAATTTAGCAAATGAGTTACGTAATTTCATTGGCAGAATTTGTCAAGAAGAAAGGAATATTTTTCTTACTCAGAAGTTTGTGTTTCGATGTATATGTGCGCTTGGCTGATAAGCGTTCAAACAGCTTTTTCTCTTTCCAAATTATTCGTAGCGTAACAATCCCTTCGAAAATTTTTAACGAAGACGAGCAATTCTGTGATAAGGCTGAATATTTCCTTAAAGACCCTTTGTTGTATAATTTATGGATTCAAATTCAAACGTTTTCTTAATCCTTTTGGAACTTTTTGTTAGCCTGTTTCAATTGGGCAAAATTGAGTCTGGACTTGTGAGTCTCATCGTGTTTACATTCGAAAGTTTGAGGTGCCTCAAAACACATAGAAACAACATCAACTTCAATGTTTTGTACATTGAAATTACAACAAATGAGTCTCATGAGTCGGACGTTTATATTTTGTTCAGGCCTTACAACATCCCTGGGTGTCAAAAACCAGAAGCTGCCATGAGACCGGTCCCAATCTTCCCAATCTAAACAGCGTCATAAGCCAACTTCAGTCTTATTATTGCATCATCCCAAACGTCAGCACTGACGCAAAAATTGAAAAAAATTCAAAAAATAATATAATAAAATATAAATAAACAAACAAAAACAAGAAAAACTATAAAATTAAACAAAATAGACATATTATATCGTAGAAGTTAAGCAAATACCGCTACTATTGATATTGACTATTAATTCCATAACATAGCTTCGTTTTTTTATTAAATTATTTTATTTTATTTATTTTTTTTTATTTTTATTTCAGTCTACTTTGAGTGGAATTTCCTAAAATAAAGGACAATTTAAGTTATTCCATCTTAAACATTTATATACTTGCCAAATAAACCATGGACAATAATTACTTAAAATCACCATACTCAAAACGATATGTTATAGAAGATTCAAGTGAGTAACAAAAAAAATATACGAATTTAAATAATATTATCTTTAAGAAAATATTAAGGTACGTAGAACATCATATTGAATTATACAAGTATATACGAGAATACCTACATATATATCGGAAAACAGTCACTATACAAAATAATAACAGAATAGCAATAAAAAACAAAGCATTTAATAGCATTGTCACAAAGAACCCAAAACGCGGCTCTCGCAAAAATATCGTTTTTGGAGAAAAACCTAATCGAAAACACAAGCTTTCCAATAAATTGTTTTGTAACTTCAGGTAAAACACAAGTCTTATATGAAAACAATCGAAAACTTGTTGGAATTCAGGGATGAACATAAAAACCTACCTTTTGAACAGTACATAAACCTATTAAAATGTTAAAAAAGAAACTGATTAGATGCTTTAAAAAAAAAATAATTGAAAACAGCTGACGAAATTCTGTATCAAATATAAAATTTAAATCTCAAAATTATTTTGTTTACTTAGAAGTGATTTTATTTTGTTTGCGGTAATTCAAATTGTTTGAAAAAAAATTGTAATGTCAAAAAAAAACGTGAAATGTTCGGTGTAGATGGGTTTCGAGTTTTTGAAAAGTGTTTAGGTGTTTTCGAGGTCATGGGTGTCAACCTAAAGAAAAAAGATAATCTTACTAAAAACGAAGGTGGCTTATACTACGTTTTAACGGAACACAAATTCGAAGATTTAATATACAAATTTATTTCGTAAATCAAGTACATATATTAGAAATTAATCTTGTTAAATCTTCCCAGGACAACAGAAGGATTCATTCATGGCTGCATTCTGCTTTTCATTGTTTAACACAAATGAAACATTATAGGCTTGTTTGATGTTCCTTGCCCCAGGGCGCACTGGGGAATGTCATTCAACCGTCAAAAAAAATGTGGCTGCTTGGGTTTTCAATTCACATCGAACACTTTAGTGCTACATTTGTGTGAAAAATACGTTATGTACCTATTCTTTTGTGCAGCTTCAAAATCTCCATGTAAGCACTAGATTTCTATAAATTTTCTATGGCTTTTTGTCAATAAATACATAAATTTATAACACTAGTAACAAAATCGTCTACAAAACAGCCCATTACCATTTTAAATCGTCATAAACCCTTTGAATGATTGTAGCTGTAGCTTGTAGCAGGAGTGGAATTTTGTTCAGCTTCTGCTACATCATACATTTCTTGCTACATTGTAGCACTGGATACTAATTTTGTATATTTCTGCTTTAACAGCAGGCTTGTCAGATTGGGCTATCTATCAAAAATTGGGCTATCTTTTTCTAAAATTTGTCGACAACAATTTCTGTAAGACAGCCCATTCTTAATTAAGCTATAAAAAGCCCAAATATAATCTTGGGCGATATGTATTTGTTTCATATAAATAAATCATGAAAAACTAATTTTCTCCTTCCACTATTTTACCACCAATTTTTATTCTCTGAATGTTCTCATTGGTTTTGACATTTCAAACCAACCGCAACAATCTTCACTTTAATAACATTATTCAGTTTATCTGTTGTTCCCAAAATGCTCATGTTTATAGGAAAAATGTATTGCTATTGGGCTACTTTTTCGGCTCAGATTTTGGGCTACAAAATTTCTCAAATTGTAAAGTTTATATTTTTCCTTTGACATTCAACTTTTGCCAACAGCTGATTTCAATTTACAAGCCCCGGATTCTTTTCCCCGAGAAAAAATCTGGGATGCATGAGGCAAATTCAGTGCATGCACGCAGAAAAATGGTTGGTTAAAAACTACGTAGTTCTCGTGTAAAATTAAATAAGTGATGTTGCTAATATACAACCTGCAAACTAACTCTGTTAATATAACCCAAGTGAACTAGGTTAAAAGAAATAGTTTAATTTAACACCCTGAAAGGGTTAAAGTGTACTAAATTGTATTAAACTACTTTCTGGGTTAATTTAACCTAAATAAAAGGGGTTGAAATAGCCAATTAAGTTATTTAAAGAAGCATATTCAATAGCTTATAGTAAACAATTTATTCGGTTGTGTTAGCAAACTTATTTATTTAAGTTAGCCAATCTTCTCGGTTGTAGTTTTAAGTACTAAATCAAAATATCTACCTATCTATCTATCTATAGCCTATCTACTCAGTTAACGTAGCCTATTTATTCTGTTGGATTAGCCTATCCATTTAGTTGGAGTAGCATATCTACTCGGTTGCTTTGAACAACTAACTCGTTTGCATTAACATTATTACTCGGTTGCAGTAACCTATCTACTCGATTGGAGTAGCCTACCTCCTCGGTTGGAGTAGCCAATCTACTCGGTTAGAGTTAACAATCCACTCGGTTGGAATAGCCTACCTACTATGTTGCAGTAGCCAATCTACTAAGTTGAAGTGACCTTTCTTCTCGGTTTGAGTACCCTATCAACTCGGTTGAAGTAGCCAATCTTCTTTGTTGGAGTAGCCCATCTACTTGGTTGGGGTAGCCAATCTACTTGGTTGGAGTAGCATATCTGCTTGGCTATAGTAGCCTATCTAATCAGTTAGAATAGCATTTCTACTCGGTTGAAGTAGCCTATCTATTCGGTTGCTTTAAGCAAATTCCTCGTTTACATTAACATACGTACTCTGTTAGATTAGCCAATTTAATCGGTTAGATTAACGAATCTACTTGGCTGGAATAGAATATCTACTCGGTTGCAGTAACCAATCAACTTAGTTGAAGTAGCCTCTCTACTCGGTTGGAGAAACCCATCTACTCGGATGGAGTTACCTTTCAACTCGGTTGGAGTAGCCAATCTGCTCGGTTCAAGTAACCCATCTAATTGGTTGGAATAGCCAATCTACTCAGTTGGAGTAACCTATCTACTAGGTTAGAGAAGCATATCTAAGCGGTTGGAGTAGCAAATCTACTCTGCTGGAGCAGACATTCTACTCGGCTACTTTAAATAAATTACTCGTTTAAATTAAGATACTTACTCGGTTAGATTAGCCTATGTACTTGGTTGGGGTGGCCAATCTTTTAGGTTGGAGTAGCCTTTCTACTCTGTTCGAGTAGCCTATCTACTAGGTTGGAGTTATCTATCAACTCGGTTGGTGTAGCCTATCAACTCGGTTGGAGTAACATATCTACTCGGTTGGAGTAGCATATCTACTCTGCTGGAGCAGACTTACTACTCGGTTACTTTAAACAAATTACTCGTTTAAATTAAGATACTTACTTGGTTGGATTAGCCTATGTACTCGGTTGGGATATCCAATCTTCTAGGTTGGAGTAGCCTTTCTACTTGGTTGGAGCAGCTTTTCTACTCGTTTGGAGTAGCCAATCTACTAGGTTGGAGTTGCCTATCAACTCGGTTGGAGTTACGTATCAACTCGGTTGGAGTAACCTATCTTTTCGGTTGGAGTAGCATATTTACTTGGTTGGAGTACACTTTCTACTCAGTTACTTCAAACAAATAACTCGTTTAAATTAAGATACTTGGCGGTTAGATTAGCCTGTGTGCTTAGTTAGAGTAGCCACTTTATTCGGTTTGAGTAGCCCTTTTATCATTTTGAATAGCTTAAACACTAGTCATAAAATTTAAGAAAAAAGATTGTTTTCAATTTTTGTTAGTGTTTTTTGAAAAGCTGTATCTTTTGATGAATTTTTGTGTAGAGTTAAAACAAAAAGTATTACAAAGCTATATATCAAAAATTTTACTTCTTTTTTGAGTTAGTTAATTTAATTTTAATTAATTTTTTAATTTAATTAATTTTAATTTTAATTGCTTTTAATTTTTTGGATAATTATTTTTCAAGCAAATTGTATCGGCAGATAACTTGTTTTTCAGCTTTAATTAATTTTTGATGTTGTTGTTGTACAGTTTTGTTTTGCATGGTAAATATGTTGTACCCTTCACCGTTAGTTTAAAAAAGTACTAAAAAATTACTTTTGTTTGTCTAATTAGTTTCTTTGCAAATTTTGATTGCATTACTCGCATTGGTATGCAAATTTATAGACTTTTATAACATTACTCCTGTAAAATCTTAAATTTTCAAAGTCTTACAACCCAATTAAAAGAGCAAATTTTGTTGTTCCTATATATACATTGAGTAGTCGTCTTCAAAATGAATTAAAAATATTCGTCAAATTTTTCACTATTTCGCATTGATTAGATACTTTTTTTTTTCTTGAAATGAAATAGAAAGTACATTTTCAAAAAATAATAACGTTTTTTATATGAAAATTTATCGATTTCTTTTTTTAATTTTTTGGAAAATGAACTTTTTATTTTATTTAATTCAAAAAAATATCTAACAAATACAAAACGGTGACAAAATGCTACGGGAATTGTAGTTTTTATATTCATTTATGAATATTCATTGACGACTACGCAATGCTTAAAAGCAACACAATTAGTTCCCTTAAAATGTTTGTAACACTTTGAAAATGTGTTAAAGAAAAACGGTTCAGTGAATTAATTTGAAAATGTTCAAGTAAATTTATGCTATAAAAGTAACACAATCTGCATACCAATACAAGTTATGCAATCAAAATTTGCAAAGAAAAAAAGATTTAACGAAAGACCACAACAAGTCGTTTTAAATACTGTTTTGTATCTAACGGTGAAGGTTAAACCAAAATCTCTACAAAGCTTAAAAAAGGACTTGTAAAAACATTATTCAAATTATGACGTTATTATTTTTGCTGAGATGTTAGTAATTAAAGCATCTTTTTTCATTAAAAGCCAGATAAACCATATGCAAACCAAAACTATACAAAAAATGAGTTAAAGCTGAATAAACAAGTTATCTGACCATTACATTTGGTTGACTCAAAAAAAAATTATGCATATCTACTAATGACGAACTTCAAAAAAACTAACAAAAAAGGACACAATTTTTTTCTCTTGTCATTTCTTGCAGTAAAGTAATAACGGTAATGCAAAAAAGTAGACACACTCCAACACAAGAAACATGTAGCCTTAGAATGCTTTTGGTTTTAACACAAAAAAATAAAGCTCTCCAAAAACACCAACAAAAATTAAAAAAAAAATCTTGATGCTGTAAATTTTATTACTAGGAAATTCTCGGTTGCAATAGCTTATCTTATCAGTTGCCTGAGGCAACTTACTTGGCTACTGTTATATACTTTTTTATATAATTGAGAAAAACGTTTAATGGTTATAGTAATACAAATATTTTTATTAACATAGTAGGTAAACAATAATGTAGTTTAATTCAAATCTTAAAATAAAAATTAAAAAAAATAAGTTTTTAACAGTGAACAAACTTAAATTTCGTCGAAAAATTAAGAAAAGCATTTTTTTTAAAATAATTATTCAATATACTCGTACATATTTTTAAGTATTAAAACTAAGTTAGCTTACCAAATTTTATTAAATTGGGAAAGCTATTATTACAAAATTTAATATTCAACTCTTAAAATTAAAGCCTTTGCTTATCTTAATAATTGTCTGTAAAAGCTTTTTAAATTATTCGAAAACAAAATATTTCAATTAATTTTGTGCAGTATTTGTATTTTTTTAAAATTATTTTTTTCAAGCAGCAAAAAAATACATTTAACTAAGCAGACTAAGAGCCCTCAACACAATAAAAAACAATGGTGCACTTAAGTAATTTTACTTACAATTTTCAAGTGATAGTAAGTTGTGTATATATTTATCCTTCCCTTGTCGATTTGGTGCTATTTTAAAAAGAGCTTTTTGTAGGTGGAAAAACGTTCTATGAGTCCGTTGTAGTTTTCCGGATAAAGAAGTCCTTATGCAACTGAAAAAATCGAAAAAAATATGCATACCTTCTTACTTACATACATAAATAAAATTAAAGTTAATACTTTATAAGTCGACAAATATTCTGGTAAAATAGCAAATCACTAATTCAGAAATTGAATACGTCTATCGCAACCACATATTTATAATATAAAAAATGGTGTTCTTGTATTTAACGAAACAAACTAGTGTGTAGACTTTAATTTTTCCGGAGAGCTTTGATCTACTTTAAATCTAACCTCGAAATTTCTTCCATTTGAAATATTCTTTTATAAGAAATGAAAACACAATTTTGTTCCCGTTTTTCCACTTTAGATTGGAATATAAAAACAAAAATTTTTAGATCGGAGATTGGATTCGAATTTAACGCATTCAAAATCTTTCGAAAAATACGGTAATAAATTTAAATTTTGTCGTCTGTTTTTATAAATAAATGTAAAAATTGTACTTACCAATAAATAACCAGTTGGTTTTTGTAGGGCTGGGTACTCCTTGAAATATTCATCGATGGTCATTTCATTTATCTGGTTCAGACGAACGCGTGTGGTCTCCTACATTTGCTCAACCGTTACCCACGGATGGCTTGAATTCTTTAGCCACTGAAGACTATCCTCACAATCGGGGTCGATTTCAAAATTAATTTCTCCGAAAAGACTCACTGGTGAAGATGGTGATGTAGGTGATGATGTTTTTGGAGAACTAATTCTTTGCCGCTTGGAAATCAAACCAGATTCCCTGTACTTTCTTTTTAGGTTATGTATTTGGTCAGGCAGTTTTCCTACTAAACGATTGCCAATACCACGACCAGATTCCACCAACTTGGTATGTAAATACACTGCTTTTTTCTCCTTTGTGTTGATTAAGATTTTGAGTTACTAAACTTAATCTTTCCACATTACCACCGCACTTGTTTCAAGAAGGGAACAAATTCTATAGTAACAATAGTAAAAGTAATATTAATAATAATATAATAATTATGATAATAATAATAATAATAATAATAACGATGATAATAATAATACTAATTGTTGACTCTCAACATAAAAATATATGAAAACTTATCAATTTGTAATTATCAGCAACCTGAGCTTAGAATGTTGTATATAAAATTATTATTATATAAAATCTGTACTGATTTAGATATCATTTTTTCTTTAATTGAAATAATATATAATTTTTATAACGTTTCCATTATTCATTATTATTTGCATCCCAACTAACATTGTGCACTTCATCTAAGTACATTTCAACAACAAAAAGAAGAATTTCATGTATTTCAACTAATTGCATGAAAGGAAAATATCTACCAGAATACTTTTTTTGAGTCACGCCTTGACTCAGAACACTAATAATAATAATAATTCAAACTTACGAGTATCTCGTTTGAGTTTTTTAAAGATTTACATCCGCTTTGCTTTTCAGTCGGCTTGCCTCACTGGTGTATGAAATAAGTTCATTGAAAGGAAATTCTTGAATGGTCGATGCTGAATCTATTGTTATATCAGACAATTCTGTTTCAAAATTCTGTAATATATCATTAAAACAATTCAATGAATACAATAATGTCATAAATAAATAAGAGATACAAAACTAACGTTTCGTTGGTTCGTTGGAAGGCACGATTAACAACCAGTTATTGAAAAATGGTTTCCCACCCAAAGGTAGCTTTTACCAAAAGAAATGTATTGAACTGCTGTGGAGCAGTTTTAAGGAAAAATAAGATTTTGTATTATTATTTTAAGTTCTAAAATGAAAAAAATAATGCCAAAAACCATCATGTACCAAGTTTTAAGAAATCGATCGAGTCGTTTAGGCTGTAGCCGAACAAACAGATGGACAAACAGAACTGTGGGACGCACTTTTTTCGTCTTCCCTATTATCGTAAGGACAACTCTGATTAAAATCTCGAGTTCAATATTATTTACGAAGGCATGACTTTCCATATAGTACCTAGGTATATATAAAGCAAGTAAAAATTAGATTGAAGTTCGATAAACAAGTTATCTGAACTCGAATGTAAAATTATACATGGAAAGGAGATTCTTTAACAAAACACAAGAAACAAATATTTTTTGTTTAGTGTTATTTCTTGCAATAACGCAATAACAGTACTGCAAAAAAATCAATTGCTAACAAATTTCTAAACAAAAAACATAAAGTTGTATAATACTTTTTGTTTCCACTAAACACGACCACTTTTCACAAAGATATACCTAGGTAGCTTTTCAAAAACACTAAAAAAAATTAAAACCATATTGTGCCTTTAATTTCGTTGACTAATATAGCGTGATCCATCCATCTATGTATATCCTTTTTTTATTTTATTGAAACTAAAGTAAAATTAGAGATTTACATACCATGAAATTTTTCTATATAGGATTCAAGGCCCCATTTGCACAGGCAGGATATATCTTCGTCCATTTTTTTTTTCTTTGATTGATTCATTGTTTAATTTTTTAACTTAACTTAACAAATTATTTCTTAAAAAAAACACTTTTTTACACAAAGCACACCCGACCACTTCGAAATTATACCACAGAATGAATGATCGGTTTGTTCAACTTTACCATGTAGCCGGCAGACAGCAGTTCTACTCATGTAAATTAACATACGACTCGGTTCATTTAGCATATTAAAAGGGGTATATAATGAGGGAAGACGCCACGAGATGTTAGTATTAGTGTCTGGAAAAAACCAGGTAGCAAATTCGCTCGTTTAAGTTAACCCACTACTCGGTTAATGTAACATACTTGAACGAAAATAAAAGCATTCATTGTGTTATTTTGACCAACTCCATTCGGTTAAATTAAGCGAGTAAATTATTTAACATTTGGTTTGTTAGCCCATTTAATTAGTTAACTTAAATAAATCCGGTCGTTTATTTTAACCGAATACGTGTGCAATTTTAGCAAATACTTCTTGGTTAAAATAGCCCATTGATTGTGTTATTTTGACCAACTCCACTCGGTTAAATCAAGCGAGTTAATTATTTAACATTTGGTTTGTTAGCCTGTTTGATTGGTTAAATTAAATAAGTCCGGTCGTTTATTTTAACCGAATACGTGTGCAATTTTAGCGAATACTTCTTGGTTAAAATAGCCCATTGATTGTGTTATTTTGACCAACTCCACTCGGTTAAATCAAGCGAGTTAATTATTTAACATTTGGTTTGTTAGCCCATTTAATTAGTTAAATTAAATAAATCCGGTCGTTTATTTTAACCGAATACGTGTGCAATTTTAGCGAATACTTCTTGGTTAAAATAGCCCATTGATTGTGTTATTTTGACCAACTCCACTCGGTTAAATCAAGCGAATAGATTATTTAACATTGAATACATTAGCCTATTCAATCAGTTATATTAACCAATTAAGGTTGATTGTTTTAACCTAACTACTCTTTTAAATTAAACAAGATATCCAATAGTTTAATTTAAACAACAAGATTGTTTAATTTAAACGAGGTGATTGTTTAATGTTAAACCAGAGGTGTGTTAAATTAACATAATGCAATCAGTTAACTTAAACGATTCAATTGTTTAAATTAAACAATCTTACAAATTCCGAATCTTAATCAAGTTTCTCGGTTAATATAACAAAGTCTTTCGTTTAATTTAATCTTCTTTATAGTTTATTTTAAACAATTTCATTTAACCGAGGTGACTATGTTAATTTTAACCTAGTGCACTACGTAGTTTTTACCCGAGACTACGTTATTTTTAACACATTATTTTTTAACCCACCGAAAAACGCACTCGGTTAAATTTTTTTTTCTGCGTGTGCCCTGAAAAAACATCGAAAACCGTGCAAATAAACTGGGGTAAAAAAAGTGTCACATAAAACACCTGAGTGCAATTTCAGGGCGACCCAGTGCGCCCCAATGCCGACAGCTAACAAACCTCATATCTCACTACCCCTTCATAAAAAAAATGAAACCTCATTCGATTTGGAAGTGTGCTGTCATCTTATTGTTTATCTTCTTTTGACGGTGTTCACATTGGACTAAAAAACTGAATTTTTTATTCACATCTCACTCAGAGTTTTTCATTGAAGTGAGATGTGAATAATGAAACGTCAAAAAAATTCTGTTTTTCAGTCCAATCTGAACACCGTCCCTTAATCTTTTCATGCAATAGAAACAACACATAAATCTGCTTGCTCAAATCTCGGATTATCTTTTGGTGGAAACCAACCATACCCAAGTGCATTCTATGGGTGAACTGTATATTTGATGTTGGGTTTTGACATAAGCTTCCGATGGCTTACTTTTCCCATAGTCTTAAAAAAATTGTATTCTAGCGTTTTGAAAATCCAGATTATCAAAAAATTCCACATTCCAGATGGTTCAAAGTTTTAAAACTTAAAGCGTTTATCTCAATGAATTCGTACGCTTTTTGTGGAAAAAATATTAAACTAAGGGTCATATTCATTGATGTTGTTTAAGCTGTTGCTATATGCAAATCTGAAGTTCATCATATTGGAACTTCTTCAGGTGAACTCCAGTTTTGTCTAGCAACAGCTTAAACAACATGTTAACAACTTTGAATAAGTCTTATGTGTTTTCGAATTAGCGCAAAAATTTCCCCAAAGATCAATGTTTAAACATTTCTTGAACAAATTTTGTTTCCTTAATGCTTTACGCAAATTTTGAAACATTCTCATTTAAATATTTTTTTTTAACAGCCCTGCAGTACTCGCACACTGTAGAGCAGAGCCGTTCTAAAGTAACAGATATTAAATATTTTGTATTCGAAATTTATAAGAAAAGAACAAACAGTCTAGAAGTTGTCGGGAACTAAAACATTCAAAAATTATAAAATTGTAAAACTATTTTGAAAAAGTTCATTGAAATAATAAGGAAAATAATATTATTTTTACTGCGTGCGTTTTATTGGTAGTTACAGCTGACGAAGCAATACAAGCGCCAATAAAACACTTTACTCACTTTTATATGCAACTCAAGCCCAGCCCAGTTTAAACTTAACGAAGCTTTACCTCAATTTTTATATCCATTTTTAAAATGCCTTACTTATCGACATTTTTGAATTTGTTGTTGTTTAGATACTTAGGAAAATTTTACTGAGCTAGCAATATTTTCTTTCAATAAAACACGCCTGCTCTTAAAGAACATCTTTACCACTCAGACTATAAAAGAGATGTCAACAGAGATGTTAAATAAATATTGTTTTTCTTTCACCTATAAAACAAATAATTACGAACAAATAATTACAAGGAATTATCATATCCTCGGTTAAAAAAATCATAAATTATTATAACAGTAAGTAAATTTTAAACAAATTTAAAAATTGCTCCCATCCCAAATGTAATGTAAACACAAAAATATTTGGCCCTATAAACAATTATTATCTTATATTTATTAATACAAACATTTACATTATGAACTACTTAACTGACAAACAAAAAGTTCAATAAACTACAAGAAGAACAGTTTGTTTAAACGCTTCAATGAAAAATAAAATATTATTATCAAGACTTCCCAAAAAAAAAAAAAAAAAAGTGTGTCAAAACAAATCAAAACAAAAATCAATTCAAGTTCATTGTTTTGCCCTTGAAAAACTAAGTCAGTAGTTGTCGACTTTTTGTATATTTTTTGGTTTCAATGACAAATTGACAATTGTTAGCAAAATGCTTCTTATGATCTTTTATGTACATAATATTATTCTTAACAATACAAAATTATTATTGTTGACTTATTAAAACGCAAATACCTTCAGAGTAAGACGAAACAAAAAAATAAGACATGTACGTTAATAGTTAGGAAATCATATAAACTACATTCACAAAATCTAAGCTTTAGCAGATATCAATGATATTGAAGAGTGGGATGTTGGAAAAAAACAGGCTTTTCAATTGGTATTTAAAGACAAGCTATTCATATTGATAAAATTGAAATAAAAAATAATTTTAGAAACTTTAATTAAACATAGAAACAAAGAGACCAAGACCTGCAAAGTCAGTCAACTTTTTACGTATCTTTCACTTCCGGTTCCGTCAAACTCTTTTTTCCTATAGGAAGTAAAAAAAAACATCCAGAACGGAAGGAACACAGCTTCACTTGAACTACTTTTAAATTTTAATTACATAAATAAGTGGGTGCTTTAAGAACGTGTTTTAACGACATTAACTAAAAAAAAGCGCGTACCTAGGTAATTTTAGTCAGAAAACTTGCAACCGGTTTTTTCAAGTGTACTATACAGTGTACACACCTCCCCTTGCCTGTATGTCTCGATTAACACATAGTCAGGAGGCGCGGCGCGCGCGGCCCATGATTATAATTATTTTTAATATTGAAACATCTACATACTTATATGTATACCTAGATCTACATACATAAGGTTCGGTTGTGCGTCCGTCGTCGTCATCCGGTCGAACATTGACCGCTTGTCGCTTAGTCATCAAATTAGTTACAAGGAAACTGCACCAAGCCACCATAGCACAGTGGGGCCAAATACGAAAAAAATAAATATGTCAAATTTTAAGTACATAGATCACCTTTATTTAAAGAGATGAAGTTCGTGAATAGAATATTCATTGTTATTTTGTTAGCGTTAGATAAGACGGGCAGCTTTAATGTTCAACCCATTCCTTGACGTCACCAAAAACATCGTCAATACACTATCAACTGTAGACTGTAATAATACCTCTCAGTCAATGTTGTCCCAAAATGCGCTGACGTGTTATTCTATATACCAACCAAAGGTTTATCTCAGTTCTGATTTTATAAATCTGATTGGTGTTTTCACCGCACAAGAATATTTAAAAAAGATCATTTTTTCTTATGAAGTGAAAGTGAGATAGATTACTTCATTTGTGAAGAACTGAATGCAGCCACGAATAAATCCTTCAGTGCCCTATAAGGATAGGTTAGCTCGATTTGTAAAACTATGTTTGCTCTAGGTAGATTGAACAAGATTAGCTAATTTGTAATCTTCAAGATCTACGAAATAAATTTGTAGGTATAGTAAATCTTCAAAATTTCAAAAAGATTTCAAAATCAAATCTTATTAAATCTCAGATTAGTGTTAGGCGGAAATGTAGCACATAATATAAGGGTCAAAGCGATTTGTTCTCTTTGATGTCAACATATTGACACGTAAAACTATGAACATTGACGTGGAGTGGAAAAGAGCCAACAAAATTATCATTTTCTCACGCTGACAATCACACGTATTGCCTGTAGTGTGAGTCCCCTTTTGACACGATGATTCTTTACACAATTTGCTATTATAATAAAAATGCTACTAACTGACCAAAATGCCAAAACCCAACAGATTCGTGATTGGCCCCAATGTGCAATAGCTTGCCGGCTGTCTATAAACTTGTGTTGTAATTGACACAAATCTGATTCTCACACTCATATTAAGCATTCAGTTCAATACATAAAATGGTGACAGTATGAAATTATGCGTAACAGCTATCATATTGAATGGGACAATATTTATAACCCAGTGACGGATTTAAATACCTTGAGTTAGAGTGCATTAACAGTTGTTTACAAAGAAAATACAAATCTGGAAAAATTGAAAACTATTTTTATCTATTTTTTCTTCATTTGATGTGGCATGTGTTATCTGTTAGCATTACTGGCTGAACAGAATGGAGACGGAGCTGCATAAGCTGGATAAGTTGGGCAACTTTTAACTTTTACATGCAGTTTTTTTGACGTTTCAAAATTGTGAGCGCACAACTGATTTGAAATGCCAAAAATGTCAGAAAGCTGTACAGCACATTGCGGGCAGGTACAAAAAATCACGTACACCATTTTTTGACAGCTATTCACTCTATTCTGGTCAGGCAGTTAATCTTAACATTACATGTTATTCCAACAAAACGACAGTACGCGTACTTTAAATTTTTGGAAAGGTGTATTAATTTTTTATTCATTTGAAAGCTCTGTACGTTAGATATTCGCATTTAACGGATTGCTGAAAAATTCAGTAAACTATATTTGATACAAATGTCTATTGAACTAGACATTACGGAAACTTTTGGTTCTCAAAAACAGATAGCTTTTAAAAAGATAGTGTAGAATTTGAAAATCAAAACCATTTGCATGGCTTGGGGGTAAAAATAAATCTATCCAAAGTCATTTTTTCAGGCTAAAGTCTAATACGCAGATCGAGAAAAATTTCGTTCCCACTTTTCTCTCCAAACACCAGCTAAGCTCTTCGCTAAATTTTGACATAAGCTATTTGTGGAGATTACATTACAAAAATGAGCTGTTCGCTGAAAAGAAATTATATTCAGCAATTTGAAGAATTTAATTTAAATGTTTCAAGTTAACGGAACCAAATAAAATATATTTTTCTCTTTGGCATTAATAAATCCTTTGTCTTTGAATATTTCTCGTTCTCAATTTTCATTTCACAATGTAAAGCTCACATAAGTCTTACAAATAAAAAATCTGCCACAATTAAGCTCTTTTACGTGCTAAATTTTGACAGATGGCACCGAACAGTAAAAAACGAAATTTTGATTTTTTAGCTGGAGCTGCGTACCTCTCGGCTAAAATGCTAAGCTTAAGCCTAGTACGCAGATCGAGCTAAAATTTCGTTCACTCTTTTCTCTCCAAACACCAGCTAAAACTCCTAGCTAAATTTTGACATAAGATTTGTGTGGAGATTACATCACAAGAAGCAGCTGTTCTCTGAAAAGAAATTATATTCAACAATTTCAAAGAATTTTATTTCAATGTTTTAAGTGAATATAACCAAATAAAATAGATTTTTCCCTTTGGCATTAATAAATCGTTTGTCTTAGAATATTTCTCGTACTCAATTTTCTTTTTCAAAATGTAAAGCTCACATAAATATTACAAATAAAAAAACCTGCCACAATTTAGCTCAAGAATTAATGTACCAAACAATTATTTCAGGCGCTAAATTTTGACAGGTGGCCCCGTACAGTAAGAAACGAAAATTTGATTTTTTAGCTGGAGCTGCGTACCTCTCGGCTAAAATGCTAGGCTTAATTTTAGCTTGGCTAAATTTTGGAGAAATTTTTGTATGGGAGCGGAATTTTAGCTCGATCTGCGTACTAGGCTTTAATTGTAGCTTGACTAAATTTTTGAGAGATTTTTATATGGGAGCGGAATTTTAGCTCGATTAGCGTACTAAATGCAAATATGTAATCGAATATCACTTTGGATGTCTATATTTCTAAAGCCATATATCATAGAAGGTTCTTATTTTCAGTTTTGGAAAGCTCTGGGAAATTTCAATACCTTATTTTTTTAATTTAACCTTCTTTAAGGCTTTATTTCGGGAATATCGCCATCCAAAGACATTAAGGTAGGTAGTTGGAGGCAGAACATCGTTAAAATCAGGAAAAGTCGCTTTGGATAGGAATATTTTACCAACAAAAATTTGACAAATATTTTGTCTGATGTTTTTGGAAATGTGAGTCAATTGTCTACTCTGCAAACGTCCAGAACTTCAGTTTGGTGTGACAGGTCATAGGCTATTAGATAGATCTACAAATACTAGTATGGTGGAAAGTTTTTGACGGGAGATAATGTTTTATTTTCAAACAATAAAATATGATAAAGATATCAAAGGATGTTGAAGACATTCAGCATGACAGTCCAACGCACTAACCATTATGCCACGTTGTCAGCTCATTAGAAAGGGGTAATTTGCGCAAGTGTGCACAAATGATTTCATGGAACGAATCTTTCTTCGCACTAGTACGTAAGAATATTTAATCATGACAAACAGAGTAGGATAGTATCTGTCAAGTAACTGTCATACTCTTCTGATCTTCTGTTCCTGAGCTGGAAATTGTTTGACCCGTTTCACAAAAGACGGACGTTTTCACCTTTAAACTATCGACCCATTCTCATTCTCATAGTAAATAGTACATATGTAATGTACATACATATGTAGGTACGCGTACTGTCGTTTTGTTGGAATAACATGTAATGTTAAGATTAACTGCCTGACCAGAATAGAGTGAATAGCTGTCAAAAAATGCTATACGTGATTTTTTTTACCTGCCCGCAATGTGCTGTACAGATTTCTGACATTTTTGGCATTTCAAATCAGTTGGCCAACTTATCCAGCTGTGTCGTGTTCTCTTCCTATCATTGGATTTGTGTGTATTCAACGTTTTGACAGCTATTTGAGTTGCAGCTCCGTCTCCATTCTGTTCAGCCAGTAATGCTGACAGCTAACACATTCCACATCAAATGAAGAAAAAATGAATTAAAAATAGTTTTCAATTTTTCCAGATTTGTATTTTCTTTGTAAACAACTGTTAATGCACTCTAACTCAAAAATAGATAAATTTGGTGGCACAATAGCTCGTGAAGAACCAAGACCTAGTGACTTACAACTCTCAACCATTCCTGTGTGCGTGTTTTTGGCTGAAATGGAGGGGACCTACAATTTTCTGCCGAGTCCGAACGGCTAGATTAGAAGCACTTAATCATGACAAGTATACTCTTGGAGGATTTGTCAGTTCCTCGCAAGAGGCAGTACCTCGAAAAACATTTCTGTTTTTAGGTGGCAGCGGCTGGGAATCGAACCTAGACCTTCGGCATGACAGTAGAAAGAAAGAGATGTATGGAGATTGATTGCGTGAAATAAGGATGGGTATATTGAACTGAAGGATTTGTTTTGCATAATGTAGACACGCTGTTCATCAAAACGACTTTCAGTAAGAAGACAATGTATAGACAGGCTTATAGATCACATATGATACCAAGATCTTTTTAGTTTAATCCACCCCTGGTGATTGCGAGTTCTTGTAATTTTATGTCATTTAATTCCGCATCAGCTTTTGTGCGGTATCTTTTTGTTTATATAAATCTCACTCAAGGTCGCTTGTTACCCGCAACTTAACTGCCCTAGGACTACACGACAGCACAGCAACACATTCTGTAAAATGTTTTTTTTTATATCAAATTGAGGAAATGTTTTACAAAATGCATCACGCACAATATCGTGCATGTTTTATCTTACGAGCAAATGGAAGTGTTTTCAGAACATATAATTGGTATAAGTAATACTCATGTTGAAAAAACGGGGTGTTGCATAGGATTTTGATGGAAGAATTGCATTTAAGTGGCCCTTAATAGTTTGATGTAGTGACATGTTATCTTTGTATGTAATCATCGTTGATGGGTAATTTCACGCTTCACTATACACTCTTCACTAACTTGATGATCTGAATGAGATATCCACAAGCTATGTAGACAAAAGAAGCGAATATGTTATGTAGTTCAAATTTATTTGTTTTTATATGAGGTGCGTTTAATTGGTATTTATAGCTAGAGCAGCAATGCATGCACCAATAAAACGCTATACTCATTTTATATTCAAGTCCAGCGCCACATAAATTATAAACTTAACAAAATTTTATCTCAACTTTTATATCCATTTTTTTACTGACTTATTTATCGACACTTTTGGGTTTGATGTTCTTTGCCAGGGGGAATTTAACTTTGCTAGCTATAACTTTTTTTCAATAAAACACGCCTTATGAAAATAAATTTAATTAACTGATACTTAAGCAAGAATTTAAAAAGATTGAACCATTTCTTTTGAGAGTCTTCAAAATAAAAGTGTTGTGTCTGAGGAGTATTCTATGACTAAAAGGAAATATTTAGAACAGAAAAATTGAATTTGATTAAGGTTGTAACGAAGCTTTGTTGCTACACTACTTCTTTTACTTTAGTATAATTTTAGTTACTAGTAAGAATTATACTTCACCATATTCAATTCACATTCACCATAAAGACATGACGTCACGACAAAATCGACATCAAAATTGTTCGTTCCTCACCCATACAGTTCACATTCAGTCTTTACTGAAAATGTAACATTAGGACCTGCTTGAATGAATTAAAAGTACCCTATCGGCCATACGCTTGGTCAGACGACAATAATAAATTTGGCTTCATTGATCATCTTAACTCTGTACTGTAGACTAGTTGAAACGATCTGGGGATCGATTGTCTATCTGTGATACTGTGAAGTGATAAATCTGATTATGCTTTCACGCCAAATGCGATTCCCGAAGTGTGAAAAAATTAAAATAAATGAACAAAAAATTTTCATATGATAGTTATTTTATCACAATCAATTCACTCTGTGAAAACCTGTGAAAAGACAAATGATAAAGAGAAACAATTTATGCTCATTAGATAAGATACACCCAAGTGGCCATCTTGATCTCTCTATGACACAACAACCATTTTTTATTATGAGAGATGAGAAATATGAGATGCATTTTCATTTTAGTGCTCTTTAGTACTCTGTTTGGCAGTTATTTTTCATAAAGAGGTCGGGAATCGCCTTGCGCGTGTTTGTGAAGTGATAAAATGATAAAAATCTGTGAAAACTGAAATGATAAATTTGTTTCACTTCACGTTTTTAGAGTTAAGGGAATAGACCCGCTGGTCATTTAGTTTTATTTACTTTCTCGGAGCTTCCCCCACCAGTGGAAAAGGGGTTCGTTGAAAATTAGGTGGGAAAGATACTAGGCTTCCCCCCACGAGTGGTAAGGGGCTTAAGTTCGAAATCAAGACTTCTTAAGTGCCACCAGAGGTTCCGGTACCTGTTCTCTTACTAGAGCCTTTTAGCCTGCTGCTGTTTTGAGTGCCACCAAGGGCGGCGAAGTACCTGCTGATGTACCAGAGCGTTAAGCCTGCTGTTTTAAGTTCCACCAAGGACGTAGTACCCGCTGATGTACCACAGCATTTAGCTTGCTGTTTTTGATTGCCACCAGAGACATTATACCGTTCAATCCCGTTGTAAGCCTTATGGCGGAACAATAGGAGAATATTTAAAAACCAGATCATCAGAAGCCGCACTATCCGAGACCAGAATTTAAATCGAAACCCAACCGAATCATCAGAAACCAGCAAAACCGATACAAGGCAGTAAGACTAGAATCCAGAAACTCAAGTGAAAAATTCCAGGACCAGAATTTACCGAAGTAATAGAATATTTTGTGTAAATATAATATTTTTGTAAAAAATACAAGAGTTGTTTTCAATAAAGATTTTGTAATAAGGTTTTAAGACATTTTTCCTCTGAAGTTTCGTGTTTTCGCCTGGCGAGCATAGCCTCGGCTGGAAAGCAAAAAGCCCATCACAAGGTTCAGGGTATAGATTCTTCGAAAACGGGACAAATGCCCCATCCACACCCATAAAAAAATCACTTCCAAATTCGTATTTCTACATTTTTGTAATTGCAATTATTTGCATACGATTGTTATTTTTCGAATGTCAAATATAATTTTCGGTTTATCTCCTTTTTTTAAGCTCATTTAAAACAACTGAGCCGACTTTACGATTTTACTAAAGCTTTTGAAGCTATTTACTCTTAATAAACAAAATGATTTTCGAATTAATTTTAGTAAATTTATAATTCCCACTTTGTTTTTGACATAATTTTGATGAAACTTGCAAAGAACTTTTATTTATAACTAATTTATTGATAATTATTGCCTACTTAACATTAAATCTCCCTTTTTATTAAAATTTTCTTATTTATTTATCGTCTATTTTTGTTTACAGTTCCAAAAGCCACATCAGATGGAGAACCACATGAAGTAATGACACTTGTAGCCGGTCTTTCAGGAATGCTTGCAGCTTTCGTAATATTAGGAATCCTTATAACATTGATCGGCTGCAGGAGCAAAGAAAGGTAAGCTTAATTTTGTTTATCCTTAATAACTTTGTCACTAAATATTACAATTTTTTTTCTTCTCATTTTTCATTAGACAACGCCCCCAAAATGGCCCACTACCGCCACCATCGCCAGAAATAAGTGAAATATCTGAAATGAGTTTCAAACGGTCATCTATTTTGCCTCTTTTTACCAAAAGCTACAGTCTAGAAGAAACCAATCCACGTCTTGTGTCAGTATCAGTTATTTCCAATAATTTTGGAAATTTAAATCCTGCATTCGTTGCAAGTGAAATGAGTCTTGGACCAAAGAATGAAAAAAATGCGATATCCATCAATCACTTATAAATAATAAACCTGTTAATTTTTTTAGCATTGTGAAAGCTAATCCTAAGAGGCAATATAATAGACTGAACTGTTTTTTTTTTTAATGATATAAAATATGGAACTTGAGTGAATTTCTGTTATGTACGTACAAAGTAATTTATTATTTTTTAACAATTAAGTATCAGCATATAAATAATTTTATATTTTAAATAATCAAAGATTTTATAATAAATTAATATTAGTAACCTTATATATTTTTTAAGGCAAGTTTTTTTTATCATTATCACTTTGTGACATCATTAATTAAAAAAAAAAAAATATAAATGTTTTTATGTAAATATTTATAATAAATTTGTGTACAAATAAATATGTATATTTTTTAAATAATTAATATTGTTTTTGCTTTCTTTCTTTCTTATTAGTTAGGAGCGTGTAAACGAAAAATGTTGACCTTCATATTCTGAAAGCATGATTGAGATCAAACTCTCAGATCTCAGTACGAGTAGTTAGTGGTTAGTTCCCAAAGTTCGCAATTTGTCAATTTTTTTAAAGTTATGGTTCAAGCATAGTTTACAGCTCTCATGCAAAAAAAAATAATCAAAATTTTCAAAACGATTGTCCACCTATTCTATGTGCATCATATTGAATAATATGCCTCCTTGGTAACGTCAAATTTTCACCAAGTTTCCCAAACTTGGGTTTTTTTTTCTATGGTTTCTGACAGCAAATTGTGAAAATTTGTGAAAAATTACAATAAATTTCACGATAACAAACACACCTGGCCTAAACCACTGAGTCATTAATTAACCCTTTTATCTAAAGGTCTAAAAATAGAAAAAGTTATTTTTGTATTCAAAAACTTTTTGCATGCAAATAATGACTTGAAGTGAATATATATATTTTTTTTTTTGAGAGAGTGTAAACCGACCATCAAAACAAATATTTGTCTATTCACCACGTTTTTTTTTCGCACACAAAACTATTGCTGGTCCATTGTTTCGCTTGACATTCAATAACAGCAATGTTTTTGTTTTTTGCATGAAATTGTAAACCAAACGTGCAAACAATAAATTTTGCATTTTACTTCAATTATTTTTGACATGCGAAAATATTTGGATATTTTTTTTTTATAAACTATGCTTTAAACAGTTATTTTACAGTTCCAATCTAATCAAAATTTTCAAAAAGAAATGGAAAATAAATATTTTTGCATGCGAAAACGATTTTACAACCAAAATTAATTGTTTTCCATTTGTTTGCTTATGGTTTATTAATGAAGGGAAGAGTAAAGTTTCAATGGGTGGCTTAGGCCAAGGAAAACATTTTCTGCTTTGAATATAGACTGTAGTAGTGCATGCAGCTAAGTCTGAGTTAGGTTAGGTTAGGTTAAAAAATGATGCAAGCCGCATCATCTCACTTGGATCTCCGTGGATCCATTGCACTCCCCATAGTTAAGGTAGGAAGGTAGGGGAGTTGAGGGGAGCTTTGGTATGGGATGCCTCCTTGAACCATCCTGAATTCTGAATGAATTTCAAGATATTCTTTAGTGGCAAGGAAGAGATGTCGCCCATTTCGTCGAAAAAGTATTCTCCAAGGGCTTCTTTTCTGGTTCTAGCCAAGGTGTGGCATTCACAAAGAAAATGTGATGAGCCCTCCTTTGCCTCTTCATCTTGACACCCTCTACATAAGTCCGATGGGCTGATGTCCATTCTTCTTATGTGGGTTCCCATTGAGTTGTGGTCCATAAGGACTCCAACCAGGAGTGATAGTTATCTTAAGTATATATTCAGTTTGGTTCTTTGAAATGTTCGGCCACAAATTTCTTGAAACCCGGCTGGTGTCAATAGATGACCATCTGACATCTGCAGCTTCGAGGAAATTTTGGTGAATTCTACTTTTTTCTTGCTGCCAGTGGCACAAGGATTGAGGGTTCAACCTGGCTCGGATCAAGAGATGATCCGTTTCTGGCCAGGTCATCTGCTAATTCGTCCCCAAAAATATCACTATGTCCTGGAACCCATTTAAGGGTAACAGTGTTTGTTGCACCAAGAGATCTTATAGCTCAATTCGACAACGTTCTACCAGTTTAGACTTTATAGTGATTGAGGAAATAGCCTTGATTGATGTCGATATTACTGTTGACTACTTCATGAGATATAGATGTTTTGCGGCTTCGCAAACTGCATGCACCTTCGCTTGGAATACACTGCAAAATTTTGAAGCTCTGTTGATAGGTGGGTTTTCCGAGTAGATACCTGACCCAAACCCAACCCATTCGTTTGTTTTGGAACCGTCAGTAAACACCGAAACATGATTTGCATTAATGACCCTGTTTTCATTCCAGAATTCCCTTGTTGGGATATCTGTCATCGCCACTGGGTTGAAATCTATGTGCGGTGTGATGTAGTCTGTTTAAGTCTGAGTTCAATAACTTAAAAATTGAATAAAATTTAATACTGTTACTAGATACTTTAAACATTGTTTATCTACAGTTCTATTTTTAAAAAAATTACAATTTTCAAACAAATTTTGCACCTATTCTGAGCATTATATTGTTAGGTAAATATTCTTGTTTGCTTAGGCCTAAGCCACCCATTGTAGGCCTAAAAATGGAAAACAATTATTATAAAAAAATAATAAATCTACCTACTGCAATCTCAATCTACATAATGCATTTTTTTGTAAATCTACTGCGAACATTTGTCTGAGGATTGTCAACGATGAAGTATGAAAATGTTGCAAAATTGAAAGCAGTGCCCAGGGCTTCATACATATTCGTGCAGTAATCAAAAGGATTAATACCGTTATCCATGCTAGAGGTTGGCAAACGAACATTTTTTTATTTACTAAAAACCTAAACTTATTCTTTATTTTACTGCTAGAGTTCGTACTTTTTGTCGTTAAAGATATTTCAACTATTAAAATGCCTAAAAATATGCAACGAAAAATGCATACAAATATGCAACGATATTCAAACATTAATTTTTCTCCACTTTTTAAAAACGGATTTTGAAGGTGAAACCAGTGAAACCTTTGTACATATATAAAATTTAGTTTTTATGTACCTACAAAGGTGAAACTAAAATTTCATTAGAAGGGTATTTTTCTTTTTAGATTTGATTTCAATTAAATAATACGAGAGAATTTTAATACTGTAATATTTTCTCAGGTTCGTAAATAAAACTTATTCACTTTATTTAAATTCTTCACTTATTTACTTCACAAAATAAAACACTTTACTTTTCTTACAACAAAACAATTTATTGTTCACCACTTAAATTAATTCACCAACTTTACTTGTGTTACAACCAACTTTACGCATACACGATTCAAAATAAACTGCGTCTTCTGCCGGGCAGACATGTGCTTTTATACCTTTTACAAGGTTCCCGAAAAAGCTGGAAGGTTCTAGTAATTGCTTCCAGAGCTTTCCATAGGGGAAATTTCCCATAAGTTTCCCTTTCCAAAGCTTTCAATTTGACGTTTAGTATTGGAAGTTCGAAAGCTCAACAAAGCTCTCTGTAGGTTGGTTTGTGTCCCGTCTAATCCGAAATTCCGTGTTTCTTTTATTCGAGAGTGGATATAGTTCAAATGTGACGGTCGTTACAATACGTTGTTCAATTCCCCGATTTTGATGAGTGAACTGATGTCCGACGGTGGTTTAATCCTGTTAGTAGCTATTTTCAGATACTTTATACTTGAACCATTGTTGAACCTTAGTTAATCCGTCAAAATAGTTTAAAAACGAGTTTTATGTTTTTGAGCGTGCTACCAAGAAAATATCAAACTAAATGAAGAAAATTCAGAAAGGCTTGCGAATTTTTTAATCATTTGAAGGGTTCAGGCGAAAAACGGCCTAAATCCAAATGGGTTGATTCCAAGAAAAATGAAATTGTTAGTCAATTACCAATAAAACTCTTTATTCTAAATTATTTTGTCTGGCTCAATGTATTTAATTATACAAAATTATATTGATTCTAACTTCTTCGGTTTTTGTTGGTTGATACGCTGATATGAGTGAAAAGGACCTTCAACGTTAGAGCCGAATTTCTAATGTTTTTTTTTTTTGAAAATTTCTTTTGAAAGGACCGGAAAAGGTGATGGCGGTTTTTGGCTTATTATTAAGACATTTTTATGTTTTTAAAATATTAGTTTGAATATAAAATAATTTTCACAAGTGAGTCATTGGACTGTTTTTTAAATGCTATTTGTTTTTTACAGGACCTAACTGAAGGTAGTTACAATACTGGCTAATTTTTGTTTTAAAATAATACGCTAAAATGTCATTTGGTTTCGGCACAAGTTTTCTTTTTTAAATATCGGTTTGATTAATTCTTGGAGAAAAAAATAAAACAAAACTTTGAACAATTTTTTTTAAAGTGAACCATTTTTCGAGTTTTCAAAATCTTTTCCAGCGAAGAGCTATTCTACATAAGAAACTACTTATAAAAACCTAAGAGAAGTCATCATTAGTTTAGTTTTTATTTAAGCGGACTTAAGCCGTACACCCTTCATTTGTTGTTTTTGTTTTGTTGATTAAGTGGAGTATTCAGAGCGCAATTAGAAGTTGTGATACGAGTCTTTAAGCCTTACTTACTTCCTCGTGAAGTAAAAATTTAACAGTGGAGAAAGTGGTTTTAAATTTTTGGCCCTGGTGAAACGTGGGGTTTATAGACAAAGATTGTTTTAAAAGGCGGCATTACTTTTATTTGGTATTTAAAGCTGAAACAAAACTTGATCATTCAATTTTAAAAGGTATTTGTGGCCTTTACTCCACTTAAAAACACTTCTACTTCAAAACTTAATCAATAAATCCTCCCGTTTGAGCAGGGGCCCCGCTAATTTAATCTCGCACACGCCCCGTTTTGGTCGCAACCTTTGCTTGGTGGCACGTATTGGGAGATTGAATATTTCGATGATTTCATTGAATAAATCAGGGGTGGAATTGGCTAAGGTGATTTGTGATAGTTGACAGTCAAGGCGCCATAGCATTTCTATTGTGTTGTCAACAATCTTGGCAAAAAAGACATTAATATGTGCAAACCTAGCCAAAATTCCGATAAGCTTGAGAATCGGTATAGACTCTCCCCTTTGGCATAAACCAGCTGCGAAAAGTCCTTGCCAATCCCACTCGAGCATACAAAATTATTCAAGGTCAAGTGTCGAAAAAGCTTGTTTTTTGCTTATTACTTTTAAACCACGAATGCAATCGAAAAGTAATGCGAGTAAACTTTGTAGATCAGACAATTCTCTATGAATCTTTTTTTTTCGTAAGGCACAATGGTTTCTGAAATATGTATAGATTTTTCAATAACTTCTAATATTTCAAAAAAAAAATAATTCACAAACATATTGTTTTTTTTCGGGTTCAACTCTTTAACATTAAATGCTGCTGGAAAATGCTTCAAGTAATGTACGTAGACCATCTGACTTCTGACTCCTTATAAAGAAAATAAAAAAATTGTTGTCCTAAGGTTTACCGTTAAAAAGATATAATTATTTTAAGAATTTGGTAAAAGGCCAAGTATAATGGTTTCCTGATTTTTACTCGTAAAGGACAAAGTTGTTCAAAATGAGTGTATGTTCAATTTGTAGACGTAAAAATGTTATACTTAAAACTTTTTGGCAGTTTTTTTTTCCAGTACGAGTGGTCGGTTACAGAAGATCGTGATCTCAAAATGGCCCAGTGACGAAAATACTGAATTTTCACTTAAGTGTCAAAAATAACTTTTATTTTTTAATTTTCATGGGACAAAGTTTTACTTCCAATTACATAGATAGGACATTTCAACCACTAACAACTTACCTATTTAAAAGTCAAAATATAAAAAATCATTATGTTTGGCTTTTTTTTAGGTTTATTCGCATAAATTCATAGATATCTACCAGTTTAGTTGCATATCATCGATCTGTACAGCTTGTCAATTGTCTTTGATGGTTATGAGATGGCAATACCGTCAGTTTCATTTTGAAAATATTTATTTCCTTCCAAATTCAAAGATTTCGCTTGTTTACGTTTACACATTCAAAAATTGTCTCGTCGTTAAAAAAGACTTTACCACAGCTACAACCACAACTACTTCACAAAAAACGTTGATGCTTTGACTGCTTCCAATAAGTGACTCGATTTAATTTAATTATATTATATAATTTGTAAATAGTATTCATGTCCCCATTTCCACTTGCAGTCTCAACATTTTTAAATTAAGAATTAAGTCTTAATTAAACTAGTTTCTCTTCCACCAAGTTTCTTTTTGGTGGATTAACCATGTTGCAGTAGTAATATCGGTTAAACTTTTCAAAAACTTCTGCTCCTCACCTTTTGACTTGGAGTGTACTTTAAAATGTATTGGAAGCTAGCTAAGCAGAAATATATTAATGGTTTAATATTGCTAATGAAAAATATTGTCAAAATAAAATTCACACAAATCAGCTAATACCATCTAGGTCTACACTAGACTAAAGTAATTGTAAATGATCCAATTATAAATTAAATTTTGCACATGCAAAACTGATAACTACATGGTACCCTTTGTTTTGTCGAAAGAAAACACCATTGTGCGAAAGGTGACCTCCACATCTCTCCCCTACAACATTATAGAACCTGATTACGCATAACGAAAATAAACTAAGTCAAGGCACTGTTCTTTATAAAAAAAAAAGTTTTTAATCTTATATATTACATAATTTGATTATGTTGTAGAAAAATATTTTAATTAAAATCCACAAGATTTTCAATTCCTTCCAAGTACCATTGCCAAAAGTGCCATTCGTACGTACATTCCATATTCAGCTTGTCTAAAGTACGCTGCTCTAGGATCGGAATCAAATTCTTTGCTAATTTCGAACACTCTTGGTAAAGGATGCATAACAATCATGCGTCGGTTAGCTTCTGTCATAAGTTTTGGAGTAACAACAAAGTGGCCACAACACTAAAAATACAAACAAACAAAAGTGTTTTACGTTTATGTAACTGCACAGAAACACCATCATATTTTGAAACCTACATTGTTATAATCCTTCTCTGAGGCAAAGCGTTCCTTCTGAATTCTGGTCATATAAAGTACATCGGTAGTTGGTAGTGCAGATTCGATGGAATTGTAGGTCTTTTGATTGATACCCTTTGAGCTTACGTAGCGCATTATACGCTCCGGCATACCTAGGTTATCTGGACTAACATAT
This sequence comes from Dasysyrphus albostriatus, assembly GCA_946251815.1. NCBI lineage: Eukaryota > Metazoa > Arthropoda > Insecta > Diptera > Syrphidae > Dasysyrphus > Dasysyrphus albostriatus. Next base: position 64,407,838 of record OX276336.1, on the reverse strand, counting down.
TGCAAGGTTACATTGTACAGAGTTAAGAGGCGAGCCAGAGAATGCACGGTCCTGCCGTGTTTCAAGTCACCAACCATTGTAATTGTAAGACCATTCACTGTACCGATTTCCTCACGAATTGTAAAGATGTCTAAAAGAGCCTGCGTAGGATGCTCTCCAACACCATCACCAGCGTTGATAAGTGCCTTGCGGCAGTGATGTGCTGCCCTCTGTTGAGAAATGAAAAATTATAGATATAAGAAATAAGGAAGGTGTTGAAGAAAATCAACTTACAGATACTGCTCCTGGTTCAGGATGCCTGAGGACAATAACATCTGAATAGCCTGCCATTACAGCAACACTGTCTTCTAATGTCTCACCCTTTTTAACCGATGAGCTCGTCTCGTCCATGTAGATTACCCGTCCACCAAGTCTCTGCATGGCTGCTGCAAAACTGCAAGACGTCCTCGTACTGACCTCATAGAATATAGAAGCCATAATTTTGCCTTTTAGTATGTCATCCAATGGGCGATCCTTGGTAACGCGACCCTTGAATATCTGAGCCAAGTTGAAAATATCATTCAGCTGCTCCTTGCTAAACATGTCCACAGTAAGGATGTGTTTTCCCAAAAGCCCATGTGCAGTAGGGTTTGACGTTGCACTGCTTGTCTTTTGAATAAGTTCTTTTAGAGTTGTGTTTCCAATCGAATCGTAACGCACTCGAGCAATTGGCGAAATGGGCCTCAGGAAGTTAGGATCTCCTGCGAAGTGAACAGCAAGTTTTGGGACCGGTTCCGGCAAAAGTTTGGAAAATGCTTCATTCGTTTGAAGATCTGATACGTAGTCTGAACTTCTATTTAAAATATCTACTTTACCCAGACAATCGATAGCTTCTGTGGATTGATTATAATCCAAGGATTCAACGGATTGATGTAGCAAGGACTTACGATTGTATTGCGTGCGAACGTTGATTCCAAAACCAGGTGGAACGAGCACTTCTCCATCAATGAAAGCAACTTCACCACGAAGAACCACTCTATGCACACGTCCCTTGACCTTTGTACCATCGAATGGTGTCCATTTAGCTTTGGAATGCATCTTCTCTTTGCGAATCGTCCATTCTTCATCTAGATCAACTTCAACATAAGTGTTAGGTTGCTCTGGGAGATTGAAAATTCTTTTCGGATTGCGATAGAACTTATTCTTGATGTCGTCTAAAGTAAGGCGTTCTTCGTTTACAGCCTTCAAAAGAAGAGGAAGAATCGTCTCCAATCCTGTGAAGCCTGGTGGAGGTTTTTCTGAGTTTTTCTCCTCAACAGTATGTGGAGCATGATCAGTGGCAAATACGTCAATGTATTCCATGTTATCCCACAAAGCTTGCTGATCCTCAGGAGAGCAGAGAACAGGACGAACTTCAGCACGCCCAGCACCAATGGTTTCAATATCATCTGTCGAAAGGAACAAATGATGTGGACACACTTCACACGTCACTCGAATACCTTTCTCCTTAGCAGCTCGAATAATCATGATTTCTTCTTTCCGGGCTATGTGGCAGATGTGAATGGAACGATCCATCATATGTGCCAGGAGGATAACAGCAGCCATGGTTTGTTTCTCGGCGTGGCAAACTATAGGGCAGCGTTTTGGCCAGCTTTGTAGGTGTTTCTCCCAGATGGTCATATCAGTCATCTTTAAGGTACTGAAAGTATCGTTAAGATACATTTTTAAGCCAGCCGCTAGAGGAGCCAATTCACTTAGCTGACCCCAGTTGCTGTCAGATGCTCCTACATACAATGCATAATCACATCGTGCGCCAACTCTGGCAAGATCTTGAAACAAATTGAAAGTTGTCCGATCAGTTATTGATGGTGTTGTATTTGGCATAGCACAGATCATAGTAACTCCACCAGCTAAAGCTGCAGCTGTACCGGTTGAAAAGTCTTCTTTGTGTGTAGCACCTGGTTCTCGCAGATGAGTATGGACATCGATGAAACCGGGAAGTGTTACCATTCGTCGTGAAGTCATACAATCAGTATGTGTCTTCATGATTGGTGCACGGCCAATGCGACGCATCGCTTCCACAAGAAGTTTGGTGCATTTAACATCCGTCACCAAGGATATAGAATAGTCTACAGCTAGACGACGAGTACGATAACCATGAGTCATGAATGATGACACGCTATAAAGAAATAGATGGCAGTTGAGTAAGTTAAGGATCTATAGTTTTATTTGATTTATAAAAATTACCGTCTTGCACCACCTCCACGCATTGGAAGATTAATCACCATATCGAATTGTTTATTTGCCAAAAACTCAGCCAAATGGCGCAGTTCACCACTGGCATCTTCGGTAGCAACTTTGTCAAAGGTCCATTGCACCGATTCAACCTAAAAAGCATAAATTTCATTTTGTGGTTATTGAAAAATTGAAAACAGTTTAACTGTTTGATACAAAAAAATTAAACGGTTCTTATTTTGAGAAATGTATGTAATAAAAAGTGGTCACTTATAATCTGATCAAAATCTGGTAATTCGTTAACGAAATATATGGAAACGTAAACAAACTGTATGACAGATGTTACCTGCATATACAGAAAATAAAGCCAAAATATGTCCATGGGTTTTTGTATTAAATTCACCTCTGTTCTGTTTTTCTATAATTCAATTCCTACTTTCACATACCCGAGATGAATTTCGAATGCCTTATAGCTCAATTGGAGATGGGGTTTCAATCCTCGTGGACGGTTGTTGGGGACAGCAAACGATGGAATGGAGGAGGAGTGTGTCCACTAAGGCACTTCTCTTTTCATCAAGGTGGCAGTGGAGAAATTCTCCAGATGGAATCAACGCCGCCGCACCGCTTGGCGTCTAAAGTTACAGTCAGGTTGATGCCAAAGCAGAAAGAGAAGATGTCTTTGGTAGCACAATTTTTATGTATAGCCTGTATAGCCTGTACCACCTCCGACATCGGACTCAATGGTGGCTACCATTCCCACATCTCAAATCCACAAGGGTACATGATGATATCCTGGTCAATCAACAACCAACAAGATTGACCACATTGCTATCAACGCAAGGCACTCCCCCAGTATCAAGGATATTCGAATGATCCGAGGAGCCAAAGTTGACGTGGCCAGAACAAAGCCAAAACAGGTAAATATTGTGAGGAAATTCAAAGTGAGTTGGCTAAAGTAGCAAGACATCAAAGAGTTCCTTTCTCGATCGAGTCTTTCGCAACCTCCTAAATTTCCCTATGCCGGCCAATTTAAAGCATCGAGAACTAGTGGAAGCATTGCCAGGAAGGCATCAGAAATATTTCTGAAGTGCTGAGCCTTACGCGACCACCACAGTGAAACCTCTGGTTGGACAAAGAATGGCGGCAAGCATGTATGTACATGCAGCTAAACAACAGGCCTACAAAGCGATGCTGCAAAGAAGGATCAGAGCTGCTAGTCATCTCTATGAACAGAAGAATAGAGAGTAATACCGACTTCTTAGAAAGAATTAGAGGAGCATGAGAAGCACACTATTGAAGATAGAGAGACACCCTGCGACTGAAGTTCGCAAGTTTTTCAAAAAAGTAAAGTTATAAAAGGTCCGAACTGAAGCCTGCAAGGGCGATCAGGGGAACATTGTGGTAGAAACGAATTTGGAGAAATCATTCCTTCAAGTTGTATATCTCGGCTTATCTGCAGATTGCACTAATTGAACTTTAACAACGAGACGTTGGCAAACCATCCCATAACTTGATCTCGACAAAGTGAAGATATGTAGCTATCTAAACTAAAGTCAAATAATAAAGTTAACGGAACTGATGACCTTGTGGCTGAACTAATCAAAGCGGTCGGCGATGAATTGGTTAGGACTTTGCACTAGCCCATCTGCAAAATAAGGTTAAAGGAAAACATGCCTGAAGAATAGAACTTCAGCATTGGTTATATGATCTTCAAGAATGGCCAGCTTCTGTACTGCACCAACTATCCAACTATAGGGGCATCAGTTTCCTTAACATCGCGTAAAAGATCTTCTCGTCGTACTTTATGAACGTCTGAAGACATTCGTCACCAACCTAATAGGTACATATCACTGATGTTCTAGGCGAGAAAAGTCTACCATCGACCAAATATTCCCACTACGGCAGATCTTGGAAAAAACCCCAAGATTTTCAGAGTTTTATTTGCTTTTAGAGCTTTCCATAGGGGAAATTTCCCATAAATTTCCGTTTGCCGAGCTTTTCATTTTAAAATTTAGTACTAAAAGTTCTAAAACTCTCCGATGGTTAGTTTGTTTCATAATCCGGAAGGAGGCGCTTCTTCATTCGAGGTTCGTTATAGTTCATTCGAGAGTCGTTAAAGAACAAATGTGACAGGCCTCACAAACAATATGACATTATCGGACGAAAAAAGTGTGTTGTCAGTTGTGCTTTCATGAGAAAAGTATTGAAAAGTAAGGCAAGAAAACGAGCTTATAATATGCTGTCATCAAAAAAGTACATCCAGCACCGACGTCTAGTACAGAACGTCATTTTGGGCAGCTATAATATTGATAGCCACTTTGAAATTACTTGTCCGTTCGGTCTCGAGTTAAGGAATTGTTAAAGGAGTGACGTTTAAATAAGCTTCACATAAAATTCTCAAAGAAAAAGTCAAAACAAATATAATTATTAAACAAATTACTTGAAAAATAATAGAAATTTTTATGAAAATGACTTTGAATTTGGTTATTCTTTTTCAATTAGCAAGCCATTTCTTGAACAACTTCGATAGCCCAATCAAGAAATTTTCGTATCCCAAAATCGGAGCCGAAAAAATATCCCAAATATTAGCTCAAAACAATAAAAAGTGTTGTCATAATTCAATCACAATTTATTTTTATTCTAAAAAAGCAACGGAAAAATAAATTTTTTGCTCACAAAGCAGAAAATCACAGTTCTATGCGTGAAAAAAATAAACTTTTCAAAACAATTTTCCACCTATTCTGTGGATAATATTGAATAATAATTAAATCAAAAAATTTTTGCTTTTGCCTAAGTTACTAAAGTTACTAGTTAATAAATAAACTGTAAGCCTACAAATGGAAAAAAATGTTTGTATAAAAAAATGGGTACTATTCAGTGAATTAAAAGTGGTGCCAAATTATGGAATGCTCAAAGAGTATGGTTAGGGAGAGAAAAGTGTTTAATTTATGATTTCTTTATACGAAAAAAAATATTACCCATGCTAAGATTTGGGCGATTAGTAGCCTAATTATGATTGGGCTATGATACTGAAATTGTTGTCGGCAATTTCGGAAAAAATAGCACAATTTTCGATCAATAGTCCAATCTAGCAAGCCTATTAACATGAGGTTGATGATATTAAATCAGAGATGTTACAACATAACGAGTAATTATAATTTACTGTTTTTACGGTTTATATTTTTTGTTTTGATTCTTGAGGGCCATTGTTTTGTATTCTCCAAATTAAATCTTATTTTACAATTTTGTGTTTGATTCTCGTTTATTTTACAGCCTATCATATACTATTTGAGAATTAGTTTTCACTTTCTTGTTTTATATTGTTTGACTATGGTGAATAGTTGATAAAGCATAAAGCCGCATTAACTGACCTACGAAGTCTTTTATGATACTTCTTCAACCAACTTTATTATGCCCTCAATCACTTTATTAGCTAAGACAGCAATCAGTGTCAAACACTTCGTATTAAGTCCTAACTAAACCAAGTAAACAAATTTGTGAACTAAATTAATTGCAATGAAAGTGCAATTACCATTGATTTGATGCATTTCTATTTTTGATAAGAACACGTCGGTTTTTTATCAGCGATCGTAGGTTTCTTTTTATTGAACAAGTAACTTTTTCTATTTGACCATTCTCAATGAAACAATTATAATAAACATATCATCGAATTGCATTCGCGGCAATCGAACAGCGTTTTTATTAATTTTACGATAATGGCCTTCGTTATCAAGCTTGTAATCAAGTGTCATAATTTTATCGATAATTATAGTTAACAAAAAAAAAGTGATCTGTTGTGTTACCGCTTTTAGACATCAGAAACAGTCAGTGATAACAGAAGTCTTTTGAACAGCGGAAAAGAAATATTCCAAGCGAAACTAAATCAGTCTTGGAAAAAGTCCGTTGGTCGGCTGTTATATCGCGCGGAGATCTTTTTTGATCAAAATAAGTTTTTGATCCAAAAGTTTAAGATCAACAAAGCAATGGGTAGCTCTAAGTCTAAAATAGAAACACCAAAAAATCCTCTGCAAGAATTGCAATTAAAAGAAATTTTGCGTGAACAAAAAATCAAGAAAAGAGAAAAACAACAAAAGGCTCTTCGGAAGATTCAAGAAAAAAACATTAAAAAACAACAAAAACATCAAAAACATAGTCAAAACACAAGTGACCGAGATGTTTCCGAGTCTCAACCAAGCTATGAGGTAAATCAACAAGAGTACGAGATGAAAATCGAACAGAGCTTGAAGAACCATTTGGATAATGATCTGTGTGTATTTATTTTGAATCAGATGACATTTACGTTGCAGTTTTTCGGAAACTTTGAGCGGTAAGTTGTGATTTTACAAAGCTCGGTGTAGATACTGGAGAAAATACCATGTTTTACAACCACTTCAGATACATCCGCAGGTAAACATTATGATGGCGGAATGTTAGCCATCAGTGATAATGAACTTTTATAGTTGACTATGCACAAACAAACCTTGAAGATTTCTTGTGTGGTATTTTTTTTTACATTTTAAATATAAAATGTGAATCACATAAATTAAATGAAAAAATATCTTGATAAGATCAATAAATTTTTTATTAATTATGAACACAGTTTGTGCAACGTGTGGTACCTATCATCATCTATATTATTATACATAGGTATACAATGTTAAGATAAAAACTGACAACTACTAGAATCAGGTTGTTTTTAATTAATGATAAAATGACGACAATCGTTTGTTAGCCGTCATAATATCAAAAACAGAATGTTAGTCGTTTTTATTCATTGTCAATGAAGTCTCAAGTGTTTCACTTTAAGTTTCAATGTTTCATTCTTCCATTGAATATGATTCAACTTGAGAGCTTGAAAAAATATTCTGTTTCAAGAACCCTGCTTTTTTTGTCTAAGTTTTTAATTAGCAACATTGAAAACGGTTTCGAGTGGGGAATTTTATCGCTAGAAAATGAAAATAAAACAGCTCAATGCTGATGAATATTGAAAATAACATAATGACGGTTTCTTTTGCTAGTCCAAGTGCACGTCTAGCGCTATATTTCACGCTAAAATGGCGATGAGCAATTAAAGGGTCCTTACAAATTGAGACCTTGCTAAAACAAATCATTGTTATTTACTTTTCATTTTGTTGATAAATTTACATTTGTAAAAAATTGGGTCACCATTTTATCGCAAAATTCATTTAGCACTTAATTATTTCGACTTTTATTAACTTACGTTTTCTTTTTTACTCACTACATACGAGTATGTTTTTCAATCCACATTCAGAGTTTTCTATACTGAGTATCGATGGAAATTCTTGCAATTTTAAAACAAAAACTGCCGTCACTTGCTTGATGCAACTACTTTTGACTAAGTTTTTTTCTCGATAAAAACCTGTGAAAAATATTTTTCCTTGAAGTTTTTTATACCTGTTACCCTGTGAGAAGGTACATACATAAACATATTAGCTGTGTTTTTTTACAACTCCAGTAAATTCTGTCTGAAAAAAAAACAACAGCAAAACAAAGCAATTTACATGTCAAATACAACAACAGCTATGTCCATATAGAGTTAGCTATGTCCAGATAATTAAGTAGATTTAGCTTTTGTCCCGATAAAAACGGTACTGCCAGACTACTATTGTCATTGTGTTATCGATAATTTGTATAGAAATGTCAAATGTTTGTTGGTAAAATTATTCAATACAAAATGGCAGACCAAGGCAAATGTTAAAATGTTACGATGTCATTTTTATCGCCATATGGACATGCAAAAAAACGCAGCTATTATCCAATAAAAATGGATAAAAATGAAGGGATAACTTGGAAAATAATATGAACTTCACAAGTTATACGAATGAATTGCCAAAAATGGAAAAATGGCAATTAAATATTGAGTCACTTGATTGAGGCAAAACATTGATTGATTGAACATTGCAACAAACATTGATTTCCAAAAGCTTATATTGTGTAGTTTTTTTTACAAAGGTTTCAAATATTTGAAGAAGGGTTGAAAACTATATTTAAGTACAAATGGGCTCAGAGATGACACTAGATGATTTCAAGGAACTGGATCTTTTAGTCTGCGGAATAGCATCGAGAATGAAGGGAAGTGATAAGGCTGTCAAAAATTAGCTAGCAGATACTAAACACAATGGTAAAAAATGAAAAGAACCCAAAAGAAAAACAAAAACATCACAGAAAAGTGGTCAATTCAGCAGAATACTTTGAGTAGTATTGCCTTCGTATATGGTAAGAAAGTGACACAAATAGCTAGTGTTTTGACGGTTTTAAGTATGATCCCAGCCAGTGATAACAACCCACAACAGTTTTGGTAAATCAAAATCCCAAATCCACTTGTTTTGATTTTGATTCGAAAAAAAAATAGTTTTAGCGAAAGCTTATAAACCAAAACATGTGAATAAACAAACAAAAACTAAAAATATTAGGCTTAAACCCGCGTTGGAAAATGAAAGAGAAAAACGTTAAGCGGCAAAGATACAAGGATCTTCACATAAATTTCAAATTGTTGCTCGTAGTAACGAATGTATCGGGTTTTTCAATAAGAGCGCTACAAAAACGGTTTTGGATATCATTGAAATGTACGTTCGATGCCATTATGCATGAAACTCGATTTCTTTTGCATGGCCACCACGGGCACGCTTGCAGAAATCCAAACTCTGAATCCAATTTTCGAAGGTTTTCAAGCATAAATCGGCCGATACTGCTGCAATTTCACGTTCGATCTCGTACGAAGTTCATCAATAGTCGCTGGCTTGTTGGCATAGACCATAGACTTGACGTGCCCCACAGGAAATACTCTAACGGCGTCAAATCGCACGACCGAGGCGGCCAAGCGACTGGACCATTTCGTGAGATAACACGTTCTCCAAACTTGGTTTCCAATAAATTGATTGTGACATTGGCTGTGTGGCTTGCGGCGCCGTCCTGTTGGAACCACATGTCTTCCAAGTCCTTATCATCCAATTGGGGCCATAAATTTTTGGTTATCATTGAACGGTAGCGATCCCCATTCACAGTAACGTGCCGGTCTTGATCATCACGGAAGAAGTACAGCCCAATGATGCAATGATGACTCATGGAGTACGTGTGGATTGCTGCCAGACCAATACCGCATATTTTGTTTATTGACGAAGCCATCCAGCCAGAAATGAGCCTCATAGCTGAAGATGATTTTTCGATGAAAATCCGAATCATTTTCAAGCTGTTGCTCAGCCTAATTCACGAACATACTACGCTTCTGGTGGTCAAGCGGCTTCAGTTCTTGCGTCAATTTAATCTTGTAAGGATGTAGGCTTCTTTTCGCAAAATTCGCCACAACGACGTCACAGAGATGCCCAACGCTTGAGAACGAAGTGTGAGAGACACATTTGGGCCTTCTGCAACTGAAGCCTCAGCGGCAGCAATATTTTCGACACTACGGGCACTTCTTTGTCTCACTGGCACGGGAACATTTTTTACTGTGCCTGTGGATTCAAATTTTTCCACTAAACGCTCAATTGTTGATCTGCTAGGACGATTATGACGACCGTAAATTGGACGTAGCGCTCTTAACGTTGAGGCAACTGACTACGAATTTCGGGGGTAAATTTTAATAATTTCGACTCGTTGTTGGCTCGTATATCCTTGCATCATGAAATGGCAAACCTTACTGAAGAGAAATGTCAAAAGAGCGGAAAAAAATATGGCGTCGTTTGCTGTCCCTATCGCTCTACTTTTGTAGCGTCCCTGTTGAAAAACCCTATACATGGGTTGTCTCTCGCTCAATTTTGTGGCATGCAATACACAGTGGGTACCTCCATAGGCCAAAATTAAAAAAATTATGTTTCTTTAATCGAGAATTCAAAGTGTCAATACGGTTCTTCAAACCAAAACCAAAAAATATTTCGACGCATCACTTTTTTTTCTACAGCTCGCTCGTCGGTGTAGGTTCTTATTAAAGAGCTTGTGGAAGTGATAACTTCTGTGAAAAAAGTGTGAGCAATATTTAATTGTTATGGATCAAAGTGAAGAGTACTTTCTAAAAACATACATTTTATTCATAAATAACTTAAATTGTCAATGTTATAGGACCCCGCGTGAGGCACGTTTTGCTACTTTTTTTAAAGCTTAGCTTACAATAAATTAGAGTTTTTATTGGTTTGCCTTCGAGTGCTACTAATGAGGCACTTAAATGAAGAATATAGATCTACCCTTACAAATATGAAGGTATTTTTCCGTTTTTCCCCCTTTTTCAAGTTATGATAGTTTAAAGAACCATATTTCGTTTATTTAATAATTTCGGTGGTCAACAAAATTTAATTATTTTTATTTTGTTAAAGAAACCTAAATATACTTTTCTAATTTTTTTGGTATGCTGAAATTGAATCTGAAGTCAGAAAAATTCTATCGAATCACGTTTTTGAGATATTTCCTCAATAAAAAAAAAACAGTTTTTCGTTTTTTTTTAAAGTTGAATTGTAACGTGAGGTAAATTGTTTCAACAACATTTTATTTTCTTCTTTTAAAATCTGTTTTTAATCTTCCCAATACCTCGGTCTCTGAGAAATCATCCTGGGTAACAATTTATTTGAGCTGTATACACGAATGTGTCATACATTGTTGAAAAGGTTATTGTGAGAAAATTATATAGCCGCTAATCTCCAAACCATACACACCAAAAACCTTCAGAAAAGTATATTTTGGTTTCTGTAACAAAAACCTTGTGTTGTCGGTCTTTTAGAAAAAAATTAAAAAAATGTTTTGACAGATCGTTTTATCTTTGGTAGGTGCTGGTTATCAATGCATAGCTTAACGCAATTTTGTTTTGATGAAAGTCGAAGAAATAATCCAACATGTCAAAATAGAAACGATTTAATAAATAAGATTTTTGACAAAAACACCCTTAAAAGTGGGATTTTGCGCAATTATTTTTGTTTTATATGTTTCATTTCATTTCGCATCTCTATACAACCTGAACCACTGTGCGATGATGGTTAGAATTTTTATTTGAATGATTCACTAGAAGAGGAACTTATTTTGACAAGTACAAGTACAAGTGATATGCGTCGAGGCGCTATCACTTATTATGGAGCAATTAAATTGAAGTTTATAACTTCAATTTTTTAATGCCTAACGGATGTAGTAACAAATATCTCTTGGAATGGGAATATCCAAAGAAAACAGACATTTTCCTCTAGTACCTTGAATTTGACACAAGATAACACCCCTATCTACGCACCCAGGGTAGCTATAGAAGTTGGATTCAGTTATAAAACGGGGGACTTTTGCCACGGCCACCATATTCACCAGACTCAAACATCATCGAAAACTTTTCGGTCTGGCTTTATTAAACATTTTATGAGGTTGGTAAAAAATTGAATATAAGGGAATTAATCAAAGCTATCAGAGATGCCTGGAGCATCCCTTATGACTCAATTCCAAACCGTCTGAAATCCCTTATTACAGAAAAAGTGGACATGTTTATTAATTATTTATTGACAGAAAAAATATTGATTAAATATTTGATAAAAAAAATTAATATTTTCTTATTTTTAAAAAGATTCTTTGAGTGACGCAATTTTTATAAAAAAATTTTTGCAATTAATTCATATAACTTGTCAGAATCCTATGGATTAACCCCTTTAACGTTATCCATTTTTAATAGATTTATGGCATATATCTTCAATTCATAGCCAAATTAGTCCTTGAGTGCACTACAACTGGTGAGAAATCTTCAAAATAAAAACTCATCAAAGCTTTCTTTTCTAGTTAGGGGTCCAAGAATCTTGACATTTTTGTTAGGGATCCAAGATTGTTGACATTTTTGTGGCTTTGACTTAATATTCTAGCTAAAGCTATTTTTAATCACACAAATTGGAGCTTAAGCTAAAAAAACAAGTTTAATCTACATGAATTAAGCTTTGGTTATTTTTAAATAGTTGTTACTAGAACACATCTTTTATTTGCTAGCTTCTTGTTTTTATTCACAAAAAACCTAGCTTTAACTTAAAAATGCAAGTTTTAGCTTTAGCTTTTTTTTTTATTCACAAGACCCATAGCTTTGACTTCTTTTTTATTCACAAGGCCAATTATTTTAATCGGTTGAACTTATTTCGGTTGAGAAAATTTTGTTCAAAGTATGAAGGAAATCGTCTCCAATAAAAAAAATAGGTTTTAAATCAATCGATATATTCCACGTGCTTATTATTGTCAAAATGCAGTGGATCAAAAAGTAATAGTAGAGATAAAATTATACGAATAAAATGACAAAACAAAATTCAAGTTCTAATCGTTTTCGATCATAAATAAAAAAAAAATAATAAGTTTTTGTTATTGAAATCTGAATTTACCAAAGGATTTTGGACTTGTCTTGAAAAAATTGAAATGAAAGAATTCTAAAACTATCAATCAATGCATCAATTTTATTCAAAATTATATAAATAAGAACATTGGTACAGGTTCAGAATTAGGGACGAGTACCAAAACTTTAGCACCGAAAACGTATCTCTTAAAAAGTGGTTTTAGTAATTTTCAATTTTCTAAAAAACCAGAAGACATAAAACCATTTCGGGTTTTTGTGTTCGGTTTAAATATATAAAATATAAAATATAAGCACTGAGCCAATTTAAAATTTCATTTCACAATTTTGAAAAAAAAAATTGGTCTAAACAGATTGTCATTTTTTAATCAAAATTTTGAGTTTGCATGCAAATTTTTCGAAAACTATTGACACAAATAATTTAATTTAATTAAGGATTAAAGAACAGATTATTGGCTTGCAAAAGAGGTATAGGACTTTATTGTTAGTGTTGCCGTTGTTTTCAAATACTTTTTTCATCTAAAGTCTTTTTTTTAAACTACCTCTACCTCCTAAACGAAGCGAGATAGATCCCCCCCTCCTATAGTAAAAAATGCTTATCTTTGAATCCCAACAAAAACCCGTTATCAATTTTTGGCGCCGTGTGAAAGGAGGGTTGTTCTGCTAAAAAGTGCCGTTTATGGGTCAGCAAAAATATCCAAAAATTTTGCAAAACTTCTTTCCAATATTTTTTTTAAAAGTTATTGCAGTAATTTTTTTAGGTTTTAAACTCAAGGTCAAAAGACTCAAAGTAGCAATTTCTCCCCATACCATAGCATCTTTTCTACAATGATTCACATGAGTTGAAAAATGGGGATCTTTCGAATGAAAAACAAATACATTTTGAACGCCCTGATTGAATAAAAACCTTTCTATCACAGCACCATACTCGAGAGGGTGATTTTTAAATTAAGATTAAAATTTTTTAAAAAGCAAGATAGTAATGTTATTATTACTAAACTGGCCCTAACTTTAAACATCCAAAATGTCAGCTACGTTTTTTCCTTCTTAACACGGCAGTACAAATAAAAGATGGTTTTATTTCTAACATTTTTGATCATAACAATTTTTCGTTTAAAAGCTATCGCCTTTTCGCCACTGGTATGGCGGGCGGGCGTCCCGAAAAACTTGAACTTCTAAGCTTTTCTAATAGCCCTCTTTTAGATATGCGATTCTCCTTTATCTTTTACGTTCCACAAAAAGTTTATATTTCCTGTGCTCGTACATACTAACTACAACATTGTGTATCGTTTATTTCTAAAAATGGTTTCAAACCACATTTTTGTAGAGTTGTTTCGAACTTCCTGATACCTAAAGTACATAACACTATGTGCAAGCAGTTAGGTATAGATAAATACATTCTTGTGATTAAATTGTATTGGAAGATATTATTGAATTTGTGTTTACGTGTATTTGTCTTTTGATGTTATAAATAAAATAGTTGAAGATAAGAACAAATTGTGTTTTGATTGAAAAAAGCCCTTAGCTTCGAGTACCTATGCACGATATTGACATTAAACAATTGAAACTTGAGAGACAAAATGTAAGTCAATGTCGGATGCCTTTGCTCGCTAGTTATTTAGAACATTATTTTGTGATTGTGCCGACAAAAATCAAATTGTTGTTTTGTACTTAACCCTCTGGACTCTGATGTCGGGCGATTTTGGTACATTCGTAAGCATCTCTAATAGTCTAAGGTCCTGATGTCATTTCAGCATAAGTCATATAACTTTTTTGTCAAAACTTCCCATTCTCTTTTTGTTTTCAAATATCATGACTTTAATTGATTAAATTTCTTCTCTTTAATTTAAGAGAAATATCAGCAGCCTACGAGTATCTTTGGAAGCAAATGGAAAACAATCTTAATCAACAATTCGAGGAACATTCTATTCTCTTGTCGAATGCTTTGGACGCAGCCGTACAACGACGTGTTAGATATAAACCATTGTAAGCTAACCTATGCATAACAAATTATTTACCGCATATAATCAGCTCTCTTAATTATTTTTATTAAAGGCATGGCCCAGACAAACACTCTTTGCAACCATTACAACCTCAAACCATGTATGTCGTCTTTGAGAACATAGATATTGCTCGACCCAATGAAGCCAACTACGATTCCCTATCGCCAATTTGTAAAGTTGACATGGAAACGGATTATTACAAAACCACACCTTGCAGTGCCGAATATGCTTCGATTCTAAAAAATACCAAATGGAAGGGTTATGTTCGACTGAAGCTTCGAAAATCAGAACTTGGTAATACAAACTCTGTCGTTCGGCCAAAGTCACTGATTACTGATGAAGGCATCTATTTTGCTTCTGAAAGTACAATATCGTCATCGAGTAGGAGACGGGATGAAATTCGCTATTCGAATAGCAGTGGTTACAATTCTGGCCCTGAATATGATTATGCTTATATCACGCATCTGAATTCTCATCATCCTCTGACCGAACTAACAATGACAAACATCCAGGTTGACACAAAGATTCTTCCAGAATCTTGTGTTGCTAATTTCCATGACTTCATTGAAATTCCAGATGATGAAGAAGAGGAGGAAGACGGGGATGAATTAGAAGAAGGCTACGAGTTCGATGAAGATTTTCAACTTAAGAATTTCTCCAAATTTGACTTTCCACCGATAAAATATCTGAATTCAAAGGAATTCATGCGATATTTTGCCGAACTATTGCGTAGAAAACTTGCGCCAAAACTTGGACTCAGTGAGGAAGAGTTCGAAAACGGAACATATCGAGGTGCTTCAATTCACACGAAAAGTTATGAAATAATTCCGGCAATTCATGTTGCTCACAATGCACAAAATTGGCCTGATTGTGCCTTTCAGTTTAAACGACGTGAACGTCCGACTCGAACGAACCCCTTGACGAAAAAGAATTTTCAGTGGCCAACTCCGGAAATGATTAAACGGGTTGAGACATTTGGTTTTCATGTCATTCCATTGGGACACGCCCCCAAAAGACAGAGAAATCCATATCGTGAAATCGAGTGGAAGATTATATTCCCGAAAGCTGAACGCTTTCTGGAAACAACTCTAACCAGCACCCAAATAAAGGTCTTCATGATTGCGAAGGCACTTGTGAAAGCTTTTGTTGAGCAACAGGAGAAAGACAACACCTTAATGTTCACAATGGATCACCTAAGGACGCATCTATTTTGGGAGTGCGAGAAAAATTTCGTAACTTGGCCTGAGGAGTTCCTTGGTGGTGTGCTGATTCGTTTCATCAAGGCCTTCATGACTCGTTTACGGGAGAAATGCCTCCCGGACTTTTTCATACAAGAACGGAATCTATTTGAAAGCATTCCTGAGTACTCTTTGGTGCGGCTGCATAGTGCATTGGCCGAAATAATATCTAATCCCGTGATGCATCTAATGATAGCACTGAGGAATCTTTATCTCGTTGATGACTTCATACCGAAGATGGACTATAAAAAGGTCTACAACAATTTGATCGAGAATAACTATTTAAAATTGAAGAACCTCTCGAGAAATTCTAAGATTGTTCCAATGCTAGAAGACATGAAAGCAGAATTTTCACGAATGCCCGAAGAAAATGCTGATATTCAAGGATTGATTGGATTTGCTCAACAAAAGGAAAAAACTAAAGGACCTTTCAGGCGCCGAACTCTTTTGATGAAGCAAAGTATTGAAATGCGGCGAAGAAAGGAATATGAAAAGAACAGAAGATCAATCGATTCGATTGACTTAGAGGTAAGTTTGGAACTTTTTTCAATTATTTATGATTTGGAAAGAAATGTCTTTGATTAATTTTTTCAGTTTGTTTTCACGAAAAATCTTAAAGACTGCGAAAAAAAGAGAGATTACAATCAAGGCATAGAGAATCTTCGCAGAACTAATATTTTAGAGATAATTCTAGATAATCTGATTGCTTTGGGTGAAAATTACACCAGATCCAAAGAATATCGTTCAATTTACCTAGCCAGAATTTATCTTAATCAAGCTAAGAGGCTTTGTAAGTTCTATGGTGGTTTTGGATGTGATATGGGTGCTATTGAGTACATATCCAAGATCGAGACAATTGAATCACAGATAGCTATTCTTCGTAACACAGAGTCGAATATCCCACCACCTGCCTTGCCTATTCGAACAAGTCTAGAGCCAGTAAGTTCATTTCGACCGTACACGATGGATTCTCCGAAAATCAAAGAATCAAGATCAAACTTTTACTCACGCCAAAGTTCTTTAGCACAAGCACAAGAATCGCCTAAACATGACAGGGAAGGAAGGCCATCTATTAAATTTGCAAACCCCATAGAAGAGAATCCATCCATGCCTCAGCAGGTAAGGGCTGATGTTCATAGCAATGATGGGGATGTGATGGGATACAGGGAGCCAAGAAGATCAATTAAATTCTCCGATGAAGCTCCAAGTCCAACCTACATATTCCAATTTGACGAAGGTGATTGGCCTCAAAGGCAAGCCTCAATTGAGTCGGCAAAGTTTAACAAAAGAAACTCAGAGGTGAGGCCACACAATCCAAGCTTGAAACCCTCACAATCAAAAAAGAAGCCAAGATATCCATCAAGTTCTTCATCAGATTCAGAGACTGATTGTGAAGAAACCCACAGTCATTCGTTATTCAACAGATTTGACAACAAGCCAAAAGTTTGTACAACACCTTTTCCATATAAACGAGAGAATGTACAAAATCATAGTGTACCTTCGATGTATTCTTTCGATATGAAGTCCCATCCATCAATAGGTTCGATTGAGTCGAAGTTTAAAAGACAACAGGTTCTTAGATCCAAATTAAATTCAACAAAAAAGGAAAACCCTCTTAGTGCTGAAGTCTTAAATGCTAAACTTAATGAAGTCGATTTCATTCCGAGCACTCCAACTACAATATTACGATTTGAGAATGGCAAAGCTGATTTCCTTCATCACTCACCCAATAGAACTTCTAGATTATCATCTTACTCAATTGATTCGCCAGCTGTTTTTGAAGAACGTCGTGCTCATTTATCATTGAAAAAAGCTGAAAGTATTATCCTAGTGAATGGTGTCAATGACACTGAAACATCTGAATTATAGATTTGTATAATTAAAAGATTGATATCAACAACAACAAATGTTTTGATTTTGATTAATAAATTTAATAAACATAGAAATAGTTTAAAAATAAAAATTGTAGTTCGTTTGAATCACCGACTTTATGTGTTAATTAGGTTTTAATAGCTTTTTGATTGCTGATATTAATAAAATTGATAACTTATCTTATCGAGAACAAATATTGGATGCGTGCTTATTAAATCAAAGGTGAGAAAAAATACACACAAGAGCAAAGTTGTATTTTCTTGATGCACTTTATAATTGATCATGACAGCCTGAATTCTTTTTTGTTGTAAGCCCTAATTAGTCCGGTTAGGAAAACAACCGGAAAAAAAACAGCCTTTTTCTATGATTGAAGTTAATTTCTTACACACTTAAGATGCAATTTGGCTTGGGAGTCATTTTTGTAATCCTGTCACTTGGACGTCCGTCGTAAGAAATTGCGCCCAATACTGTAGTTTGGTCAGGAAACCGAAATCCCTACGCTTTTCGTAGGGGGTTACAATACTCATATATTTTCAATTTAATTTTTATATTCCAAATATGAAACTAAGCTTGGAAATAGTTTTGCAATCCTGTCGCTTGAAGGACATTTCCAAAAATGGTGCCCAATCTGACCTTAATTGTAAAAAAGAATAATTAAATTATTTGGAGATGCCCATAATCAAAATAACCTTTGATGTCTTAAAAGATAGATGCTGAGTAAACGCAACTTAGATTGAAATATCTGTTTTACCACTTTTCGGAAACATACTTTTTTTAATGTCAAAAGTTGGGACCTATACTTTTTTTTCTTTTTTTTTTTATTTAGATCTCAAACGCGTTCAGGGATATAAAAGATGATGCCTTATAAATAGGTGACACGTAGACGCACTTTCGGTTAAAATGTCAAAGTTGCCACTTACGGGAAAATGCATCACACTTGGATTTATAACAGATTTTTTTAAAAAAAGCTTAACTTGAAACTAAAGCATGTCTGCCTCTCTAAAACCGACCACTGACTCTTAGATTATTATGCGATTATTTCTAACGGGTTCAAGAACGTAATCCTATGGCATATTTTTGACATTAGAATCGCCTTTAAAGCCCCTAAATCCTATAGCATGCTTCAAATGTTCAGCCCAGTTCATTTAAAAGATCTCAATAACTCAATAACTTTGGTTTTAGCACTGAATATCTTCAAAATGGCAACTCCAATCTAATTTTTGATTTCGAAATTTTTTTAGAAAATTCAATTTCCTATTCAAAAATGTCACCAAATTTTTTTCAGGTTCAACCATTAGGAAGTTATAAAATTCCAAAGTTTCTCCTAACATTTTCTCATACAATTTGTATGGAAAAAACAAAATGGCAATGAGTGACCTCTAAACGTTAAAATTTTGAGCTCATTTTCTTAGAGAATTTTTGTTTAGCCCCAAGCTACCATTTTTTTATGGTATCAAGAAAATCAAAGCAAATTCGTTTAATTTGACCGACCCACCTCAATATGTATACTCCATTACCCTTTAAGTATGAAATTTTTCGGTATTTCTTAATAATTTGTATACACAAACGTTGTTTGGTATTTTAAAATTAAATAATAGAAATTATTTTGAATAACTTGAAAAAACTTTTTTAATTATTTATTTACTTAAATGCATTTCGGAAGCTTAGCAAGCATCCGAAAAAATCTACCTCGAAAACGAGGAAGCTTCCGAAATGAATTTAAGTAAATAAATAATTAAAAATAGTGTTTTCAAGTTATTCAAAATAATTTTTTTTATTAATTTCATGACAAAACACGTCAAAAATCTCCAATATCAAATTATATTAACTTTATTAAAATATCTTAGTCTTATAGATCCAAGTATTAAAAGCAAAAGTAAAGATATGGAAATCAACGTTTTTTAAGGATTTATTTTTATTTTTTTAAATTAAAATTAAGTTGAAAATTTAAATGAGTACCCCGTCTCTACCGTTGCATTAAACTATACGAAATCACTAACAAATTTTGTAGAGGAGAGTTGAGGCAGTAACATCCTAAACATTGTTTTTCAAAATTGTGAAATTTTCCATTGACGTTTGCATTTTAACAAGTGAAAATCAAACCAGATGTGGGGCTCAATCTGCTCTCTGGTATGAAATAATTTTAATATTATCAAAAAAAAATTAGCCTGACTACGGCTGACGCTGTGCGACTTAAGTCACATTTTGGTTTTTGCTGCCTCGTGCGACAATGAGAGACTTTTTTTTTCAAAACTGACTCTTTTTAGACTTTTTAAGAACTGTGCGACTTTTCTGACCCCATCTCTTGAAAATTGTATGGACAAGATTAACTTCTTTTATTTTTGGAGGAAAAAACTTTCCATTTTTTCCATTTTTATAAGGTAAATTGTTATGGTTGCTGCTGTGCAAATTGAACTCTGGAATTTCTTGGTATCGTATATCCAACAAATTCCCACAGAAAATTGAAACAACCAAAACTGCTGTGTCGAGAAACGTGCACGCATTATGTTTCCTGACATATTATTACGATGAAAGAAAAGTGAGAAAAGAGGGTTTCGAGATTCTGTTCGTCTGTCTATTTGTTGGACTTACTAAACCCTTAACGGTTGGATCAAACTTGGCATAGGTAAGGTACATAGCAGCGTTGCCACAATGTGACCGATCGGGTCTTTTGCCCCTTGTACTATAATTTAGCCCTTATGCCGGGGCTATTAAAAATGGCGCCCAAAGCTAGAAGATCTAACATATGAAAATTATTATAGTGCTTATAACAATCAAAAAGTTTATATAAAATTAAATACAAACGAATGCCATTTGATGCGAAAAAGTAATAATATTGGACTAAGTCGAAATAGGTTATCGTATGAAATTATTCACTCGATAATGAGCTTTAAGGATTTCTTGCAGGAAATTGTTAATTGCTTGATTTTATTCCTAACCCATATTAAGATATAGGTATACGTAATTAGCTTAAAATATTGCAAGTTGAGTCCAAAACCGAAAAATGTGTTTTAAGGAATTTGATTTTTGATTTTTTTCACCAATTGAAAGGGATTTGATGCGTTAATGAATAACTTAATTTTGTTTGGAAGAATTTTTATGTAACATATGTGCCCCAGCATTTGTCAAAAGGCCCCCAAAAAATTTTGAAAAGGTCCTCAATACTTTTTTCTTCACGGCAACGCTGGTACATATTGATTTTTAGTCATTACCCCCGCTAATTTTTCATCAAAAATAACTGTACCTGCCAACATTTTTTTTTTCCTCAATTATACAGAATTTTATTTTTCTCAAAAGCTTCTTGATAACTTTTCTTTAAACAAATTCAATAAATTACATTTAGTAGGTACGAGGTTGAAAAACCATTTTTCAAAAAATTGTTACTAACAGGTATTTTGCAGGGAATCTTTTTTTCGATTTTATTGAAATTGGCGTGACTAATTTTAATAATTATTTTTACGCAGGAGCTCCAAAAAAAATAAAAAAATATTATTACAAAGTATTTGTTGGATTTTTAAACAAATAAATTTTTTCTTTTGAAAACCCAACAAATTTGTGTAAGGCGACTTAAGGTAAGGTACTTAAAAGTTTTTCAACACTTTTAAGAACATTTAAAAAATATACTTTAATGCAAAAATAACGATACCTTTCAAACAAATGTAAAAAAAAACCGTTGAAGAAAAACTCATTTTTGTCATAAGCAGATCCTAGGATTTTAATAAATTTTATTTTGTCCTTGAATAAGTACGATCTAATACATACAAAAAATACAAAAAGCAACCTTAACCAGCCTGCCTTCCTAAGAAAAAAGGGAGTAAGCACTTGAATCCGTTTTGGAGCATAATTGGAGCCTAAAGCTAAAAGCTACATTTTTTTAAACAAGAAATCGTTCTTAAAGGATTTAAAAATTATTTAACTTGAAGGTGAGAAACGCAAAATCATTAAAATGTAGAATGTTTTTTTTTTTTTGTGTATTTTGAAGTTTTTCATTATTGGCTGATCAGATTTAATACATTTTTTATACAAAATATATTAATTTTATACATATCAAAATTTTCCAAAAAATTTCCAAACCAATTTCAAAACATTTTTTAACAATTCTATTTGATCACAATTTTTGTCTCAAATATAATTTTTTTTTGCACAAACTTCATACCAAAATGTTTCTTTAATGTTTTAAAATTGTTATATAAAAAAATATTTTTTAAAAACCGATCCAACGATTTTAAAAGTTTATTTCTGAAAAAACGTTTTTTTTCAAGAATTAAGAAGGCATCGTTTTTGCAGCAAAATTTAAGAAATTTGTTTTCTTAGGAATTAAAAAAAAAAACTGCATGATTTTTTTTTAAATATATTTTATTTTTAATACTCAGTCAAAATTTTTGAACACAAGAGAATTTACGAGTTTAAGTTGTGCATTTTATTTCTGTTGTACAAATGTGATAACTCCTAACATCGTCACGTAACGTCAATACTAAACACTTTACATCGAGCAAAATTTTTTTAATATTTGTATGAACATGTTCTTACAAAAATTAAATTTAAAATTTGAAGAAAATCCTTCAATGGTCTTAGGCTCTAGCTCTATGAAAAGTGAACCGTGGACGTGAAGAAGCAAATTAATTTTTCGAAATTTAAATGAGTGTGTGTGACTCTAGAACGAATTTGAGTGAATGTAAGAACTGACTTTTTAGCTTGCTATGGTCAATTGTTTGATAAGAGCAGCAATGACCCCGAAATTTATCCTTTTAAAATCGACCTTAGCTCTCAAAAAATGCATTATTGCATAATTATTTGCATTGCACAAGTTTCGGAGGTGCTAAATCCTATTCTTTAGATTCGTGACTACTACTTTGGGACACAACATCACAAAGTCTTAGTCTCGAATCTCAAGAATAGGATTTAGCAACCCCAAAAAACATAAACCAATGGCCCAATTTCGCAAGAAAGAGTTTACATAGAAAATCGTGTACTAGTCCCATTTTTTGCCATTCCACAAAGTGAGTTTTAAGCTTTTGACAAATATCGTCAAATTTACTCACACTTGTTTTGAGCGTGAACGGAATCGGGCAAAATTTTAATTTTTCTGTAATATGATCCAGGATATACTTTTCTGATGATCTTTGATCCGCTGTTAAAATGCTTAAATTGTTGTAGCGTCAATACTAAAATCAATACTAGCGCAGAATTTGCCCCTTTGACGTCTGTGAAGTTAGCAGAACAATAATTTTAAGCTAAAGCAATGGGATCAAGGCAAGAATATTCTGGATTGTGCAGTTCACTAAAGAGTAGGTGTAATCCATTGAATCTACTATTAACTTCACTGTGAAGTTAGCAGTACCTTTCCTTTTCTCAGAAACCGGACTAGCTTTTTCTTCTGAAATGAGGCTCTGAATTAGCAGTTTAATTTGCCTTTCTTGAAAATGATCACTCCAAATTTTGAAGTCCTTCCATAAAAAAATCATACTGCACTGTGAAGTTAGCAAAACAGTCCTTTCCTTAGTAACGGAGCTAACTACAAATTTGCAATAAGGCTCCAAATTTGCAGTTTTTATAGTACTTCAAGAAAAAAAAGTTGTGGTTAATCTTGATGGAGTAAAATTTTGTATACGAGTATCATTAAAAATAACTTGATAAGGATTTTTACTTATCATTTTATTATAAATAAAATATAGAATTGAGAAAAAAAAACTTACATCAACACCATGTTCGGCGTAGAAGTCTCCAGTTCCCATGGACGCATACAACTTGTAACCCATTTTAGCCAGATCCCGTATGGATGGTAACAGTTCCATTTTGTGCTAAAAACACAATACAAATTTGAAGTAGGTTATAAGATTTTTTTAAATATAACTATTTACTCACTTTGAAACTACCAATAGATAGAAGAATAGCTTTTTTTGGTATCTGGAATCCAGTGGACATCATTGCTTTTAAATAAGCCTCATATCGATTGTCACCAAAGCAGGCAACTTCTCCAGTTGATGCCATTTCAACACCCAGCTGAACATCAGCTCCAGCAAGACGAGCAAAACTGAATTGTGGTACTTTTACACCTACTTTACCCACTCCGTGGAGAACTTCAACAGGATCCACAGTCATTCCAATGATTGCTCGAGTAGCAGTCGCCACAAAATCATGATTAAGAGTCTTCGAGACGAATGGGAAAGACCGCGATACTCTGACATTACACTCGATAACCTTGAGTTCGTTGTTCTTTGCTATAAGTTGCATGTTGAAAGGTCCTGTTACATCAAGCAGCGCAGCCAAGTCTCTAGTGATGCGTTTTATATTTTCCAATGTTTCTGGATTCAAATCCTGTGGTGGAGTGACCAGAGTTGCATCTCCTGAATGGACTCCGGCGTTTTCAACATGCTCTGAAACCGCCATGCAGAGGATTTCACCATCAGCTGCCACAGCATCGACATCGATTTCTTTGGCTTCAGTCAAGAACTTCGATATCACTACCGGATGTTCTTTGCTGACTAGTGAAGCCGCATTGAGATAGGTTTCTAAATCTTGATTAGAGTAAGCAACATTCATTGCTGCTCCAGACAGGACATATGATGGTCTCACCAAACATGGGTAGCCAACTTCTTCACAGAATTCAATGGCAGATTGAAGATTTGTCAGTTCTTTCCAACGAGGCTGCAGAATTCCTTTTCGGTCCAACATTCGGGAGAACTTGAAACGATTTTCTGCACTATCAATCGATTCTGGAGATGTTCCTAGTACCTTCGCTTGCTGACGGTGCAAGTCCATTGCTATATTGTTTGGCAATTGTCCACCCATTGAAACTATGATTCCATCTGAATTCTCCATCTCATAGACATCCATGACCACTTCGAAAGATATTTCCTCGAAGTATAGGCGATCACACATGTCGTAATCGGTCGAAACAGTCTCGGGATTGTAGTTGATCATAACAGTTGGCTTGCCAAGCTTTCGAAGTTCTCGCAGACAGCCAACAGCACACCAATCAAATTCAACAGACGATCCAATCCGATACACTCCAGATCCGACCACAATTGTGAAGTTTCCAGGGAAGTCCAAGTCATTTTCGGAAGCGTTGTATGTTAGGTAGAGGTAATTTGTGGCTGCTGGCCATTCTCCAGCAACTGTATCGATCTGTTTGACAAAAGGAATGATACCCATCTCCTGTCGCTGTCGACGAACTGCCAATTCTGTACTCTTCGTTGCTGCAGCAATCTGTTTGTCCGAATAACCCATCTTCTTGGCTTGTACAATAAGCTCGTGAGTCAGATGTGTTCCATTGGCTTCCAGAATTCCCTGAAATTCAATTATATTTTGCATCTTGCTCAAAAACCAACGATCGATTTTGGTTAAATCATGTAACCTATCAATCGTATAGTTGGCCTTTAGAGCAGCGGCTAAGACAAATGGACGCTTATCTGTTGGTTCAGTGAGTTCTTCTTCTTTGACTGGTTGCAGGTAAGGATCGAAGCCATTAACATTTCCATCGACCATTCGAAGTGCCTTCTGGAATGCCTCCTCAAAGTTGCGCCCAATGGCCATTACCTCACCGACACTCTTCATCGAACTGCCAATGTTTTTGCTGACTCGAATGAATTTTGCCAAATCCCAGCGAGGAATCTTTACAACACAGTAATCCAAGCTTGGCTCGAAACAAGCTGTTGTCACTCCAGTCACAGAGTTCTTTATGGTTGGCAGGGCAACTCCCAAAGAAAGTTTTGCAGCCACGTAAGCCAAGGGGTAACCAGTTGCTTTACTGGCCAAGGCAGAACTTCTTGACAATCTGGCATTGACTTCAATTATGTAGTACTGCTCGGAGAAAGGATTCAAAGCGTACTGAATGTTGCACTCACCAACAACACCAAAGTGCCGGATGACTTTGATAGCTGTTGTTCGAAGCATGTTATACTCTTTGTTTGAAAGAGTCTGAGAAGGTGCGACCACAATACTTTCACCAGTATGGATTCCCAGGGGATCAAGATTCTCCATGTTACAAACAGTGATGCAATTATCGTAAGCATCCCTGACAACCTCGTATTCAACTTCTTTCCAGCCCTTTAGGGACTTATCAATGATCAATTGACTCGAATGGGCCAAAGCTTGTTCAGCAAGATTTCTTAGTTCTTCTTTATTATTAGCAAAACCTGATCCCAATCCTCCGAGAGAAAAAGCTGCACGTGCCATCACTGGATAACCCAGAGAATCAGCTGCGGTTAAAGCTTCTTCAACCGAATAAGCAATCTCAGATGGTGCAACTTTCTCTCCAATTTCGTTGACGCGATCCGCAAATATTTTTCGATCCTCAGTCTCAATGATAGATTTGATTGGAGTTCCAAGAATCTTGACATTGTATCTCTCAAAAACACCAGCTCTATCCAACTCAACGCCACAATTAAGTGCCGTTTGGCCACCAAAAGTCAATAGAACACCATTGGGTCGTTCAGCCTTTATCACTTGCTCAACGTATTCCGGTGTTAAGGGTAGGAAGTAGCATTTATCGGCTAGCCCTTTGGAAGTCTGGACAGTGGCAATATTTGGATTGATCAAGATTGTTTGAATTTTCTCTTCTTTCATCGCCTTAATAGCTTGTGATCCCGAGTAATCAAATTCTCCAGCCTGTCCAATGGATAAGCCTCCTGAACCAAGGATCAACACTTTTCGTGGTCGTTCTTCCAAAATCGAACCAGGGGTTGGCACGTATGTTAGTTTATCAATCAGTTGATTGCATAGACTCTTTTCTAGCTGGTCACCTTGGCGAACAGCGTCTAAGAACACATCAAAAAGCAATTCTAAATCTTCCGGACCGGCGGTATGCTCTGGATGGAATTGAACCGAAAAATAGGGCTTATCTTTGTGAATGATGCCTTCGTTCGTGTGATCGTTGGCATTTGTGAATAGTGGTTCCCAATCGGAAGGTATGGTCTTAGTATCTACAGCATAGCCATGATTTTGGGATGTCATAAAACAGCGTCCCGTTCCGCGATGAACACAAGGCAGATTGTGTCCACGGTTACCATATTTCATTTTGAAGGTCTTACACCCAGCTGCAGTAGACAACAGCTGGTGTCCCAGACAAATTCCAAAAATAGGACGTTTTCCATTATTCAAAACTTTCTTGACCTGAGCTACAGTGTCCTTGCATACAACTGGATCACCTGGACCATTACTCAGGAACAAGCCATCGAAATCGTTTTCGTCCAATTCATGATTCCATGGAACTAATTCCACGCGGGCTCTGCGTTCTATAAAACACCTTATTTGATTCAATTTCAGTCCACAGTCGATAGCACATATTCTCGGTGAACCTGACTCATTAAAAACCATTGGACTTTTCACAGAACACTCTGCCACAAGGTTTCTCTCATTGGGATCCTGGAATAGTAGACTCTCAGGATTTGCAGGGATTTCATACACAATGCGACCCAAAATTGAACCATGCTCCCGAATTTTCTTCGTCAATGCACGCGTGTCTATATCACTAATACCAGGAACACCTTCACTCTCCATCCATTTGGATAAGGTTTGCTTTGCACGCCAATGTGATGGAGTCTCACAAATTTCACCAACAACCAAAGCTGATATGGATATTCCAGCAGTCCATTCGAAATGCTTCAAGAGACCTTGTTCATCAACTTCATTTGTATCTGGAACACCGTAGTTTCCCACAAGTGGATATGTAAGAACAAGAATCTGTCCTCGGTACGATCGATCGGTCATTGATTCTGGATAGCCTACCATACCAGTTTGGAAAACAACTTCTCCATCTCGTTCTTGGCGACTTCCAAATGAACGTCCTGGCAGAACGGTGGAGTCCTGAAGAACTAGATAGCAGTCGTATGTCATGGTGCTACAAGTTTCTTATTTAACGGCTAAAAAAGAAAAAGAAAAATTTATTGACAACCATGCATACATTGGAAAATTCATAAGGCCCAGTTTTTTAGTACTGAGCTAGTTTTTCTAGCAGTTTTTCAATAAGAGTTCATCTCAATTTCAAGAACATTTACATTTTATTTTATAAAACAGATTCCAAGTCAAGTCAAGATATTTTTTCAGTTTACTCTGAATTAACTGAACAGATATTCCTAAAATGCCTATCAAAACACTATCAAACTCTAAGTGCAGCACCATGCGGCATGACGATTAGTGCGTTGGACTGTTATACCGAAGGTCTGGGTTCGATTCCCAGCCGCTTCAATCTAAAAAACAGAAATGTTTTTCCCGAGGTACTACCTCATGCGAGGAACAGACAAATCCTCCAAGAGTATTTTTGTAAATGCTTCTCATCTAGCCGTTCGGACTCGGCAAAAAATTGTAGGTCCCCTCCATTCCTGCAAACAACTCGCAAACAGGAATGGTTGAGCGTTTTAAGTCACTAGAATTATGGTTAAATCATACCAGTACTCCAGTAATATTATCACTTAGTGAAGCAAAAATCATAGAAACAAGTAATCCCAAGATCATGAATAAGGAAAAAAATTGTTACGAATTCAGAGAAAAACCTCAAAGATATATAAACCTAAGATCCCGTGTGCAAATAATTGAACAAATTGATCATCTCACCCAAAAAAAACTTCGCTGTAAGCTGTGGCAGTCAAATTAACAATAAATTGTATATTTAACAGCAAATGGGTTGACATTCACAATTAATTGTAAAGCTACGAGCAGACGATTTGCAAAAGTCGCAAATATTTGCGAGTATGACGTCATTTTTACGTCACAATTTGTGGTCTTTGATCGAAAATCGTCTGAACACAACTTTGGGACAGCCTGCAAATGCTCGCAAATCATTTGCGTATGATTTGCGAGACCCAAGTCGCAAATGCATTTGTGACATTTTGGCAAATCATGTGAACACTCACAAAAATAATTTGTGACAATTTGTGAGTATTTGCGACCGTCACAATCATTTGCGAAAACACGAAAATGGAACATTGCAAATGCGGACATTTGCGATGAATTTTGTTGTTGTACTTGAAGTAATTGGGACAACCTTCGAAGTAATTGGGACAACCTTCGCAAATCGTCTGAACATGTGTATTTGCAGGTTTGCGAGAACTGTCAAACGTAAGGCATTTGCGGTGTATTTGCGAGTTTTTTTGTGACGTCAGAGCTCGCAAAGATTTGCGACTATCGCAAATCGTCTGCTCGTAGCTTAAGTTAAACAGCATTAGCTTTCATTTTTGCAATAAAATTGTCAAAATGATCAAAATTTCTTGTTGTAAAATTAACAGTGCATTGTCAATTTACTTTATTAAATCTACTGTTTTAAAGTAATAAATTTAACTCTGAAAAATTGTTAAATCTACAACCAAAATGATATAAGTCTGTACAATTTATGTCAAACCTTGTGAAATGCACAACACACGCATTCAAATCTACAACCGTTTTATGTTGAAACTCTGTCGAATAGTGAATATGACAGCTTATTTAACAATCTACATAGCTACATCAAACATCGCTAGAATATTTTAATGGTTTTTAGAGTGTTTTTCTTGTTTCCTTTCATTCTATAACAAAGCGTTTAAGTATAAAGTTTTTCGGTACATTTTCAATTTAAAGTACATTTTTTTCCAAATGAATAGTGAAAATTATATTCTTTTTCTGACCTTTTTAGGTCCTTTGTGTTTTTATTTTTAAAAACTGTGGTATTGTGGTATTTTTATCGCAAATACTTAAAGATTATGTTATTTTAAATATGAGATAATAAGCTCTTAAGTCCACTTAGTCACTTATGTTATGGTAAATACATTAGTTGATGGAAGAAAAGTTTTTTAGAGATAAGTTTATTTTATTTTTGTGTATACAAAATTATTAAAAAAATCATACAAAAAGTTTAAAATCTCAGACTTTTATTTTGGAGAGACTTCAAATTAGAATGATTATGAATTTCTACGAATTAGCCACAAATTGTTGTGAATAAAACAACAAAAATGAAGCCTGCAGTTTCTGCAAATCGAGCTATTGGATCGACGATAAAAATTGCATTTTGGCAAGGAAATTGTCAATAACAAAGAAAAGCTTGTAGTTTCTACAAACCGGAGTTGTAAGTTTCAAGTTATAAATTGCGTTTTGACAACGATACGTTGTGAATAATACAACAAAAGCCTGTAGTTTCAACAATGAATGTGTTTGAGTTCACAACATTTCTAGTTTGTAAGATCTACAAAAGGTGTTGTAATTTTCACTATTAGGTTTTGAAATCAACAACTATATCTTTAGAAAATTGAAAACATTAGATATCGGGTCGATTCTGGCAATTTATGCAGTCGAATCTACAGCGGTTTTCAACATTTCTACAATTTTTTTTTTTTGGTGTAGTAGAGCAATTTGTTGCTGATGTAGAATAGGCAGCAGAAGAAAGTACTACAACTATTTCCAACTCGAGACAAAAAGAAATAAAATATCCTATCGAAATAAAGGTGCTGATATTGGAAAGCAGAAAAATCTAAGAAAATGATAAGCTACGACATTTTCCGATACTTAGGCAATTTTTAACCGTCTTAACAAACAACTAAAAAAAAATTGTAAACTCCCAAATGACTAACTAAGTAGATTTCTAAAAAGCCTGACGATGGATGCCGAATATTCCTTATGGGAAACAGCTAAGCGTCTAAGAAGACCCCAGACACAAAACGTGACATCAAAATCTCAAGATGGTAAATGGATCAGAAATCTGAAACAAAAGGCTGATCTCTTTGCTGTACATCTCGCGATTGTCCTTAAGCCCTTCCCAGAAAATACAGCTACAGATCCCTTACATAGTTTGTTGATAGAAATGACGAATGTAAAATTCCTTTTGTCACGCTCAAAAAAGTAAGAAGCATGTATTATAGTGAAATATGTAGATATATCTGGTTTTTCAATAAGAGCAATACAAAAATTTTTTTAAACAAAACAAAAACTGTTTTGGATATCAATGAAATTCTTTATTCCTGTGAAAGTACGTTTGATGCCATTATGTATCGGCCGATACTGCTGCAATTGCACGTTCGATATTCGTACGAAGTTCATCAATCGTCGCTGGCTTTTTGGCATAGACCATAGACTTGACGTAGCCCCACAGGAAATAGTCTAACGGCGTCAAATCGCACGACCGAGGCGGCCAAGCGACTGGACCATTTCGTGAGATAACACGTTCTCCAAACTTGGTTTCCAATAAATTGATTGTGACATTTGCTGTGTGGCTTGTGGCGCCGTGCCGTCCTGTTGGAACCACATGTCCTCCAAGTCCATATCATCCAATTGGGGCCAAAAATATTCGGTTATCATTTAACGGTAGCGATCCCCATTTACAGTAACGTGCCGGTCTTGATCATCATGGAAGAAGAACGGCCCAATGACGCCACCGGCCCATAAACCACACCAAACCGTAATTTTTTCGGGATGCAATGATGACTCATGAAGTACGTGTTGATTGCTGCCTGACCAATACCGCATATTTTGTTCATTGACGAGGCCATTCAGCCAGAAATGAGCCTCATCGCTGAATATGATTTTTCGATGAAAATCCGAATCATTTTCAAGTTGTTGCTGAGCCCAATTCACGAACATACGACGCTTCTGGTGGTCAAGCGGCTTCAGTTCTTGTGTCAATTTAATCTTGTAAGGATGTAAGCCAAGATCTTTTCGCAAAAGTCGCCTCAACAACGTCACAGAATTGCCCAAGGCTTGAGAACGACGTGTGAGAGACACATTTGGACTTTCTGCAACTGAAGCCTCAGCGGCAGCAATATTCTCGACACTACGGGCACTTCTTTATCTTACTGGCAAGGGAACATTTTGTACTGTGCCTGTGGATTCAAATTTTTCCACTAGACGCTCAATTGTTGGTCTGCTAGGACGATTATGACGACCATATAGGTCGTGAGGTCACTGACTACGAATTTTGGTAGTAAATTTTAATAATTTCGACTCGTTGTTGGCTCGTATAGTAGTACCTCGTGGCATGATGGTTAGTGCGTAGGACTGTCATGCCAAAGGTCTGGGTTCGACTCCCAACCGCTGCCACCTAAAAACAGAAATGTTTTTTTCCGAGGTACTGCCTCTTGCGAGGAACTGACAAATCCTCCAAGAGTATTACTTGTCACGAATAAGTGCTTTCTCATTAGCCGTTCGGACTCGACAAAAAATTGTAGGTCCCCTCCATTCCTGCCAAAAATACGCACACAGGAATGGTTGAGAGTTGTTAGTCACTAGGCCTTGGTTCTCCACGAGCTGTTGTGCCACCAAATTTATTTATTTTTATTTTTGTTGGCTCGTATATCTTTCCATCATGAAATGGCAAATCTTACTTAAGAGAAATGTCAAAAGAGCGGCAAGAAATATGGCGTCGTTTGCTGTCCCTGTTGCTCTACTTTTGTAGCGTCCCTGTTGAAAAACCCTTGCCAAAAACAATTGATTTTAATAAAAAATATAAGTGAGGCTATCCAAATGTATTAGTCCAGTCAAAATTGACATACAAATGTGCACACCAAGCCAAAATTCCGATAAGATTGAAAATTGATATAGACGTCCTTTGGGAAAAGTCCATGTCCATTCCACTCGAGCATAAAAAGTTATTCAACATAAAGTGTCGAAAAAGTTGGTTTTTGGCCTATAACTTTTGAACGGTGACTGATAACGAAAAATAATATGACAAAGCTGTGTATATCATGCAATTCTCTACACAAAAGATTAAGACACCTTTTTTTGTAAGACTATTGCTTGAGGATATAAAGCTATTTCAAAATGGTAAATTGACGAAAATATCAGTTTTTTGGGAAAAGCACCTTAACGATAATCGAAAAGTGATTCAAGAAATGTTTGTAGTTGTTTTGACCTCTTACATGAAAATGCAAAAGTTTTTGTTCTTACATTTACCATTAAGAAGATATAATCATTTTAAAAATTTGGTCAAAAGCCAAAAATAACGGTTTTCCGTTTTTTACTCGTAAATGACAATGGTGTTCAAAATAAATGTATGCTCAGTCTGTAGATGACAAAATGTTCTACTTAGAAGGTTATGACGGTTTTTCCCTTACTAGTGGTCAGTTACAAGATATTGAGATTTCAAAATGGTGAAATGTCGAAAATATCGAACTTTCACCAACAATTCTTAAACAATTATATATATATATATATTTTTTTTCTAAAAATAACCATTCAAAAGATATATGTAAGTATTTCAGGAATTTGGTTTAAAGTCAAAATAACTGTTTTTTTATTTTTACTCTTAAATGCCTAATGGTGGATTTCCATGTATCTTGATTTCATTTCTTGAAAAAGAAAAGGATGTAAGATATAAAAGTTTCGTTTGTTGGATAGAGAGGGAAGACTAAAATCAAGAGCATCTTGATAATATCAAGAACATCTTGATATAATCAAGATTATACATAATAAAACATAGAAATCAAGATCAAGATTATAGTAAAGACGAATATGTTCATCTTGGTTATGGCATCTTTGTCTGTATTTTTTTTTTTTTTTTTTTTTTTTTTTTTATAATTCATTTTTATTTTTCAATTTTCTTAAAACTATCTTAAAGCTAGACAAAAATTCATAAAAAACTAGCCTACTTATCAATATCTTAAAACTAACTTACTGGCCCCAGTCGGGCGCTCTAAGTTAAACTATAATAACTTAACGCTAATACCTTTCGGCCTAAGAACTATCTTAATACTAAATCCAGGTCGGTTTTATTTATTTTTTGTCTGTATTTGTGTGCACATGTTTATGTGGTGTTTGTGTGCATGTTTTGCTATAACTTTTTGGCCTGATTGAAAAAAAATTAAAGGAAGTAAGGTATCAAAAACAAAACAAAAAACGATAGATATATGAAAGTGTAAATAAATTTGTTTAAACAACTTGAAGATGTCCATGCAAAGCAATTATTGAACAAACGTAAAAAAACCGAAAAAAAAGTTGTCACATTAGATTAGGTATTGAATGAAAATACAAACTATTATCAACTGAATCTTTAGCCCTAACTACATAAGCCAAAAAAGTGCAATCTTATCAGAAAGTTTGATTGTATTTTAAGACATAATTTACCATACACCTAGAGGGACATATTTATTGAAAAATAAAATAGCTAAACTGCAATAAGCTGAATTATGAGCAAACTTAAACTGTCTCACTGTTCGCCCAGGATGCACTTAAAAAGAATCGATGAATTTAAGACCAGTCAATGAAATATTGACAAATGATTTTTTTTTTAATTTATTAACCACATTGGGGGAAGTTTAAAGTTGTAATAACACTTTCTCTGGAAAGCTCAAAAGGCTTGGTTCTTTTTGATCTCCGAAATTTTGTCTCGTACATTTAAGATGGTCTCCATGTTGGATTCGGTATGACTTTGCAGGCGCTGATTGTGTGATACAAGTTTTTTTTTATCAATTCAATTTGAAGTCCCAATGTAGATCACTATTTCTATTATAAATGTACCAAGGAGCTCAGAGACTTCAGTATTTCGTAGTACTGCCTGGGAAGATCCCTATGCAGTTTGCACTTAAGTCCCAAGTGCCAAATCTTGTCAAAAGATTAAGCGACATCTAAGAATATAGCCGAAATTGCTTGTTTTTCTTCGATCTAATTCGATCTAAAGTGGAATTTTTATTCCTAAATCCAAACTGATGGCTCAGCATTAGTCTTCTTTCTTCTATTATTTTGCTAACCCTTCAGTAGCAATTGACGCATTGACGCAAGAACTGAAGCCGCTTGACCACCAGAAAAACTGATATTTTCGTCAATTTACCATTTTGAAATAGCTTTATATCCTCAAGCAATAGTCTTACAAAAAAAGGTGTCTTAATCTTTTGTGTAGAGAATTGCATGATATACACAGCTTTGTCATATTATTTTTCGTTATCAGTCACCGTTCAAAAGTTATAGGCCAAAAACCAACTTTTTCGACACTTTACGTTGAATAACTTTTTATGCTCCAGTGGAATTGCCGTGGACTTTTAGCAGTTGATTTGTTATGCCCAAAGAACGTCTATATCAATTTTCAATCTTATCGGAATTTTGGCTTGGTGTGCACATTTGTATGTCTATTTTGACTGGACTAATATAGGTATGTATAATGGCAGGACGTACTTACAAATTTTAGCACACAGAAAAACATGGTTTTGAGAATAATTAGTTTTTGCTTATATATATATTTCTTTAAATAAGATACTTTTAAAAATGTTAAAGAAGAGTTTGGTACAAAGTTTTAAGAAAATTCACTTCGAATAGTTTTCAAAAAAAATTGAGGTAGACAATAAGCACACAGACAATAAATTTGTCTTTTATATTGCTTAGGCTCTCTCGGTAAGTGGGAACAATTTAAAAAGAAAAAGTTGAATATCTTCCTTCTTCCTATGTTTTCCTCGGCTTTATCTACTCGTATACAGTGTGTTGGCTTCAATGTCCAATCTAATATTAGAAAAGCGAAACACAGTTGTTATAAACAAGTCACAATTTCGCAATTTCTCTCACTTTTTTAAAGTTAAATAAACCCAACCTCAAAAACTCGTCGTTAATTCGACAAATCTAAAGAAAATAGAGAAATTATTTATTTTCCAAAATCGAATTTAGTTTTTTTTTACAAACCACTTGATAGAATTTGATTAAACAAAAAACTGCGCCTTGAGTAAATTGATAAAACATTAAAATATTTAACCACTTTCCACATTATTTATTTTTTTTTATAATTTCTAAATAATGTAAAAATACAAAAGGTCATTTTAAGAAAACACACATAACATCTTCCATAGGTAAAAACCACTATTCTACAAACCTTTCGGCCCCATTCATTATCAATCATATGTTCAACACGTTATTTTTTCGTTGAATAGTTCAACAACCATAAAAAAAAAATAAACAAAACAAAAACAAAATAAACAATTGAAAATGTTCCTCTCCTTCTCCTTGAACTTAGAAGTGAGACCGGCAAAACCAGTGTCTCCGTCTTTATTATGAACACATATTGTACATTATTTACTTTGTAAAAAAAATCAATTTTCTCTCACTCAATATTATGTGTAAGAAAGTTAATAGGGCTCGGATTCAGGGTGAAGTTCGAAGCGGACATATAAAATTAGAATATAAGAGTTCGTGTTCGACCAAAGAGCGAAGTCGACAGGAAGTTTTGGTAGTGAATGGGGATGCATAACCAAATTACACCAGTGTTTGGCATATGATATTAAATAAGAATCACTTTTTCATAATCGCTAGTTCATCGGTGTGACAGCTGACAGTCAAACGCATTAACTAAAAAGATTGATAAGCTATACATATCCGATAAACTTTGTCTAGATTTAACTCTGGCAAATTATTTGGTTTCTATTTTCAAATTTTTAAATGTCTATCTTGTTTAACGTCGATTTAATGTTTCCTAGGGACTTTTGTGGCAAACCTTCAAAGAGTACCAGTAAAAGCTAATGAAACTTATTAAGTTTGCTCATTTTTAAAAGACAAAAAACTCAGATAACACACATAAGCACAGATGCACAAACGATCACACCTGATTGATTAAAACGAGATTTTTTATGGCACAAAACACAATATATAATTGCAATTAAAAAAATGAAAGGGTCTACTCCCATAGAGGTAAGTTTCCGAACCCTATCAGTAAACTCTTTGACATCTCTCTGTAAATTAATCAAGAACAAATGTGTTGACCTAGGGGAACGCAGGGATATTTGAAATTTTATGTTTTTTTTCCTACATTCATGCGCTTTATGCGACGGTTTTTTTGCTGTTGTTGTTGTATTTCTTTAAAAAACCGGTTGCGTGAACTTGTCTGGTATTCAAACTTTAATACTTTTTCATTTGCCTTTGATAAGGAACACAAGTCTTTAATTCACTTTAAGTGATTAATTGAATCAATTCAACTTCAGACTATATTTAAAAGATTTAAACATTTCAACTTTGCATTAATTTGCTTTATCTTGACAATTTTATTTGAAATTATTAACATACAATAATAGGTAGGTAGGTATACCTTATTGGGCTTTCTTTTGTGATTAAGATTGATGCGTAGAAATAACACTTGTTTTTTTAATTTATAAACTTCTTACACAAATTACGCTTGTTTTATAATCCGATTTGTGTTATTTTAGTTAATATCAGAAGTTAAAATTTACTAAGCACTATCCAAAATAACTTAATATTTTAGCAAAAATTACTTATTACAAAAAACACACAAAAAGACACCCACGTGGCCGTTGTATCTTTGTACAAAGTAACCGCAATGAAAAACGAACCTTCCTAATCGGCCGCTAGTAAACGACTGAACTGAGTGAACTGGAGAATAAAGTGTTAAGTATATAAGATTGTCTGAAATATTTGCTAGGTACATTACAACCAAGCCCGTAGCCAGTCAGGCCAATGATTTCGGGGGATACAATTTTTCGAGAAAAAAAAATCACCATTTGGTACTAGTGAAGACTGAGATAACAATAAAAACTATTAAATATGTACTTATACATTAGGTTGTCCCTGTATTGAGACTTTTTTTATTCCGAGCTGGAATTATTTAAATTTTGAGCTTAGTTTTTTTTTCAAAAACTATTTACAATAAAAACTTTGATTAGAAAGCATACTAGAGAATGGACTTGTGACTTTAAAAAGAGCTATAGCTTGGCATAGCAAATGTTCTCATTTTTTCAGCTTTGAGTCAACTTTTCTGAAAATCCTCTTCCCGCCTGAATGGGGGGATATACTTACTTTTGTATACTTTTTTTCCCGTGTTAAAGGAATCACCCTAAGCCCATTATTAGTCACTCAAAGTGAAAGAGGAAGACGAAGGGGGTGTATCAAAAATTATACATTAATTATTAATGTTTTGAATTGAATGAGGGCTATCTAAGGTTATATCCAATTTAAGGCCCACCCTAATGTATATACCTCATAGCTCATTAGCCGAATGAGTGTAAAGGTTAAGCAGAAAAATATAGGACAAGGTATTTAATTAAATAGAAGATATGTAATCTTAAAGTTTAAGTGTGCTATGCTCTTATTTTATTTAAACGTTTTTTTCATTATTTAACAGTACATATCATCACAAAAAGTATAACATAACATTCACAATCACAATCTTCTGACCTGCCGATAGCTTTTTCAATTAAAATCTCAATTTATCGATGAACTGAAGCTGAAATTAACACCAATCATGTAAGTCTTTCTTCACTGTTGAAAACTTTAAAAAAATATATTTCTATGAATTATTTTAGAGAGAGGGATCAAAACCATATGATGCTCTCCTGGCTACGACCTTGATTACAACAGCAGATAAAGCAACAATAACTATAGCTATACATATAGCTGTACCAGACTACACAAGACACTCCTCTTCAACACAGTTCACACGATTGGAGTATAAGAGAATTAGCAGCTATTTATCAATAGTCCAGGAAGTGATGCTAGGTATTATGTATACGAATATTGTATAGGGTAGTGTGATGGGAAAAAAGTAAGTAGGTAGGAACATTCATGAAGGATAACAAACATCTTGCATGAGACGTTAGCTTTAATATGTAAATATATTTTTCCAATTCTCAAAACGAAGTTTCGAGTTTCATAATAATTTTGTTCTACTCATAAGATTTTTAAATGTCAAGGTCAGCAATTTAAATTAATAAAAATTTATATATATATATTAAAATGGTGCTTATATTGGGTTTTTGCAATTTCGAGATAGATAGGCATCAAATGGCTCTACTTGGAAAAAAAATGTTTCCAATTTTTTTTCAAGTTTTTATTTTACCCACTTGGTCTTCCTATTTTCACTTTAAGGTACTAATTATTTAGTTAGGGTGATTCTTATAAAACGCGAAAAAAAAAACAATCTGAGGGTATAGATTAGATTTAGAGGACCCTATTATGACTTGCGATTCGCCGTTTTAACGTTCGACTCTACTCGAACGTTCGACTTTTCAAAAATAAAAACTGCAATTTTGTTCAAAATCACCAAGAATTATAATTCGACATCGACGATATAGGCGAATGTTTGCCTAAGGTATTGGGTGACATTCAAGTTTTCCAAAATTTTAGTCATTTAGGGCGAACTCAATTCAGGCGAGTCGTAAACGGTAATTCCACATAGTCACATTTTTCGTTCGATTCGGCGAATCGCAAGTCATAATAGGGGCCCCTACCCCTTACCCCCCTAAAAAGTTTAGCAACGGCTTAAATTTAAGAAACTTTTCAGGAAATATTTAAGACGCCAAAAAAAAAGAAGCTCTCCACCAAAATTCAGCTTTGTTGGTTTTGCCATATGTGTGTCTATTTTGAAGAGATTCGAAATTAGAAAGAAAAAATTCTTGTACATAAGCAGAAGGTTTGAATAAAAAGCCTAAATCTGCTATGTGTTTTTTGAAACCTAGTTTCGCCCTGAAATCGCCCTCAAGTAGAACTAGGTTTTTTACTGGTCAAAGCAACAAAGGAGCTCTGAAGCATTTTTTGCTATGGATTCACGTGCTGTAGGTAATACCGGATTTACACGAATGGAAAGCTTTGATTATAATCATAAAAGTGAAAAGAGTGAATTTGTCCATTCTTTTACTTTTGTTTCTGTCATTTTAAAGCTTCTTTTCTAATCGTGTAAATCAGGCATAAATCTTTCGTTTTCGAAATGGAAATTTAAAGAATACACAAATTTAATCTAAACAACAAATAGAAATAGAAAATGGGAACTATTGTCTGTTTTTTTTTTATTTTTAAAACAAATTTTGTTTCTTGCTGATGTCAACAACACAAATGAAAGCTCTTTAGTGTTTTATGAGGACCTAAAAAAGGTTTTTTGACAGTTCTTGTGGCTGTTAAGAAAACCTGGGTCAACCCTAAGTTAACTTCAACGAACAAAACTAAAATTAAGTTACTATTGAAATCATTGGCGGCTACAAGGGGGGGGGGTCATGGGGGTCATGACCCCCCCCTGGGGCTTTTCCCAGATATAAAATATTAGACAGATGAATTCAATCATAAACATATTGTGGGCTTTCTGTCAAAACAAATTTCAAATTTGAAAAATTAGAAGTTTTAGGTTAGAAGACACAAAACACCGATTTGAAAGTTAATAAAATGGAATTTTAAGATAATGAAAGGTTTTAAAACTGGTTGATAGAGCCAAAAGAAACCACGGCACAGTTACTAGACATTGATATTCGAATTCAGTAATCTTTGTTGACCAAAAGTACATTAAAATGTCATTTAAGGACTTGCTACGTTTTGACAGAAAGCCGACGATATAAACATCGTTTGTGAAAAGTTGAAAAAATAATTCTTCTGCCAGAAAAACAATAAAAGTTTTCATTTCAAGAATAATACAGAATTCTACTTTTTGTTTACTATAGTTTTACCGTAAAAATAATTTGAAATTGATTTTATGATTTTGTGGACATTTCTGACACCGTAAATCGAATCAGATTACAAATTGCATGGCATCCCGTAGTGTAGTCTTTGAAAGGTTACTGGTCATAAAAGAGGGCAGGTAGTAACAGTAGATAATTTTTCAGACATAGAATTTCCAAAAAGTAATACTGAACCATGAAAAAACTTTGAAAATTCATTTAAAAAATGTATGTCACCAATGAATCTAGGCGACCTTTAATAACAATTAAGTGACCTTTGAAAAGAAATATTTGTTTCTTAAGATAACCTTAAAAAGGTACCTAAAAATTTTGTTCAGTGACCTGGTCAGTCAGTTGACCTTATCAACGTCCTCTTGAATTGGGCACAAATTTTAAAACCGTGCAAATGAAAAACTGGCATTCGAGATCTTGCAAATAAAAATCCCTCTAATTATGTGACCACTCAATTTAGAGCAGGTATTCGAGATTTTGGTTGACATTTGCAAGATTGTAAGGTGTGTGAGATATCATTTTTCAAGATCTATAAATAATGCAGTTTCGATATATTAGATTTTGGTATCTTGCAAATTTTTCACGTGAAGTACGAAAAATTGGGCGGTACTTGGAAAAACTTTTACAGTTGATTCAAAATTTTCAACTCAACAAATTTATAAAATTAAACTTTTTGGACTTTTTACTGGTCGCATGCACTCTTTACAAATATCCTAAATGACACATCGCTTGCTTGATCTCAAAATCAAGGTCAAGCAACCACTAGGCAACTAAGTTGTTAATTGCGATCAACTTTTAGTTTTTGGCACTATGAAGTAACTTAAAGCATAGAGCAACTTGAAGACATGAGTGGTAGCAAGCCTTTTTTTATGGAAAAACTACCTCATTTTACTTCGTTCTCCCAAGACTGTAATTGCTTACGATTTCCCACTAACTTGGGTGCACCATTTTGGGAATACAAAGTTTTTTATTTTGTTATTTTGACGTTTCATGAACTTGTTTTGTTCGGGGGATGTCATTAAGGAAAGTGGTAAGTATAACAAAAGTAGCTTCTAGTTGCCAGGCAAAAGATCAAAATAACGAGTGATTTCTTAGCTGGTTTGGTTTTGGCAACACTGGTTTTGACAGCTGACGTGTGTTTAGTACCTTGTGTCACTGTCAAACAGCTTCAGTTTGGTTTGCAATTTAACCATGGATCGTCTTACAAATGAACAACGCTTGCAAATTATTGAATTTTACTATCAAAATTCGTGCTCGGTTCGAAATGCTTTTTTATCGAAAAATTGTGTTCAGCGATGAGGCTCATTTTTGGTTGAATGGGTACGTAAATAAGCATAATTGCCGCATTTGGAGTGAAGATCAGCCAGAAGCATTGCAACAACTACCAATGCATCCCGAAAAAGCCACTGTTTGGTGCGGTTTATGGGCCGGCGGCATTATTGGGCCATATTTCTTCAAAGATGATGCGAATCGCAGCGTTACTGTCAATGGTGAACGCTACCGAGCGATGATAACAAACTTTTTTTTGCCCGAAATGGAAGTTCTTGACTTGCATGATATGTGGTTTCAACAAGACGGTGCCACATGCCACACAGCACGCGAAACAATGGCGCAATTGCGAGGCGAGTTTGGTGAACAGTTAATTTCACGTTTCGGGCCGGTCAATTGGCCGCCTAGATCGTGCGATTTGACACCATTAGATTATAGATTATTTTTTGTGGGGGTATGTCAAGGCTAATGTCTATAGGGACAAGCCCGCTTCGATTGACGCACTGGAAGCCAACATCCATGCATTCATTCGTGTGATACCGGCCGATATGTGTGAAAGAGTATGCCAAAATTGGACTCAGCGGATGGGCTACCTGAGACGCAGCCGCGGTCAACATTTGCATGAAATTATCTTAAAACATTAAATTGCAAGGTTCAAACTATCGATTCAAATAAATATTTCATTAATTTTTTCGAATTTTGTGTTTTTCTTTTTTTAAAAGTTCTAAACCTCTTAAAAAATCACCCGTTAGATGGTGTAGAATAAATACGATCTTATTGTAAATGAGTTAAGATTTTAAGGGCAAAAATAAACTTTCCCTAAACAATATTTTTAGTATCTAAAGGGATGATGATTCTGGCTTCAATTCCTTAATAAATTAATTTATTTAAAAAAAAAACATTTTCAATGGAAATAAAATGTACAACTGTATTGCAGGTACTTGCTCTGATGTTCAAGTTGCCTGTAATTAAGAACTTTTAAAATATGCCAGTAATTACATATATAAAGAATATACAAATGTATATAATAAGGGCATTTAAATTGTTCTTTTAATTGCTTAACAACTTTTCAAATAGCTTAAGGCTGAAAAACAATTTGATAGCTTGAGGAAATATGAATATAAGCACAAACAAAATTAAAATCGTTGTAACGATTTTCTGAAAAAGCTATTTTTTATATTAAATTATTATAATAATAAATTTTAAAATACATTTATAAACCAGTTTCGAAACAATTCATCAACGCGTTCTTGAAATATTGAATTTTCAAAACAAAAATTAATATCTTCTTTAAAGGCCAACATTTATTTTTTTATTTTGATATGCAATATTATTGAGATTTTTATAGAGCTTTTGCATGCAAATTTTGACTGAAATTCTTTGAACAAATCGAATTTCAAGAACCCTTAAATGGCAGGCATCGTTATTAACAGTTTTTCTGATTTTTTTCCAGAATGTTCACCATACCTACAGTAATCTACTGTTTTTTTTTTTTTATCAAATTCGTTGAAGCTGCTTTCAGATAAATAAGCTTTTTCTTATATAGCAAGTACCGTGATTTTAAAAGGTAAAACATATCCCCTCCGAAGAATTAAAAAATGTATTTTA
This sequence comes from Dasysyrphus albostriatus, assembly GCA_946251815.1. Classification (NCBI taxonomy): domain Eukaryota; kingdom Metazoa; phylum Arthropoda; class Insecta; order Diptera; family Syrphidae; genus Dasysyrphus; species Dasysyrphus albostriatus. Next base: position 64,365,009 of record OX276336.1, on the reverse strand, counting down.
AAATTTGAAGAAAATTGCATCAGTGGTTTAGGCTGTAGCTGTAGGTTGTCAAAGAATAGACAGACCAACAACCAGACAGAATTACGCCACCCAGCTCGAATACAAAACTGGCCTTATATCGTAAGTAAAAATTATTTTTGGGTGCAATACTTTATTGAAATTTTAAGAAACGTGACCCCCCCCTGGGGCAAAGTCTGGATCCGCCCTTGATTAAAATAAATTAATTGAGGCAATGAGAATGAAAACTCGCCATATCCATGCCAGAAAAACTCGTCACAGGACAGCTAGTTGTAATTGTTTAATATCTCTTTAACGAAACATTTAATATAATTTTTCTTTTAACCTTAACAAATAGATTTGATAATCTATGATTATTTATAAAAACATATTTTCTGAGTACTCTCAGTTAAAAGTTATTTAACAATTAAATTTGGTTATGGAGTTTTTCTTATATGGATATGGCGAGTTTTGTTTCTCTTCACCTTTAAAAAAAAGAAATAATTTTTAGTTGGTTAAATTGAAAGTTTAACATTTTGGACTTATGAAATATGTAATACATACATACATATACAGTTTTTTTAAATTTAATATTTAAAAAACGAGTTCATGATTTTTTTTGATGACGGATATAAGAAAGTCAAAATATGCTAAGCATTCCTTTCTTATAACCGTGTTTTCTTATATATAAAAAAATGCACGACTGGGTCGCACGTACTTTGCTCTTATGTTCAAGACGCTAAAGGGTATAAGAAAATTATATTTAAAGAATGAAAATTATTAGAGAACAAAGTTTAAGAGTATTTCATGCTCTTAATTATAATGATATTTAAAATAGCTAAAAAAAACTTTTTTGAGAGTTCGAGATGAAAAAAACGCCACCTTAATTCTTAAATGAATCTGATTTTATTTAAAAAAAATCGTTGGAGCGGTTTAAAAAAAAAACAAATATTTTTCTATATATAAAATTCTCAAAACATGTTTAATAGACCGAGAGCCCTATCACTAACACCCAAAATCTGCTGTGGGATAGGCGTCGAAAGCTTCATTAAAATCTATAAAACAAAAATTTGGTTATCACGATTACCTTCGAAATTGCATTCATATTTTTTGTATGCACTGTTTAATCGCAATGCCCCAGTTGTGAACTGCAAGACTACGATTTTTTTAATAGCTTTTAACGAAGCTTTCGACGCCTATACCTACTTATTTTTTTGTTATCATTCACACCCAAAATCTGCAGTCGGCTCTTAGTCTATAACCTGGGTTTCCAAACTGTGTTCCGTGGAACGCTGGGGTTCCGTGAGACAGTCTCCAGGGCTTCGCGAAATTCTTGAAGAAATAGAAATAATTTTTATAAATAATTTCAAATAAAAACTTTCAAAGAACGACCGGTGAAAATTCTCTTTTTTTGTATGCATATGTAGGTATAATGTAAAATTCAATTTTTTACATTTTTATAAATCCGCCGTTTGACTTCGTTTGTTTTTGATTTTAGATTTTAACGCGCTTTAACAATTCGATTATCATCATCAGAAAAATAAATTAGGAAAATGATTGTTTATTTTGTGAAAAGCGTCCTCTCCAGCCAGGGGCCCTACCATGTAACTCGATTCTACAATAAAAACTTTCGAATGCGCAAAATTGCTACTATGTAATTCTATAGAACACTCTAAAATGCGAAAGTCGAACAGATCTGAAGTAATTGACTCTATTTTCGCAAACTTGGCACCACTCAATCCTAAAATAAATGTCAAAGTCATTCGAAAGCGCCAATTTTATTTCGAGTGCAAAAGAGTTTGCGAGCAACAACTATAAACACAACAGAATTTCAAAATGTAAGTATATTTATGTTCCATAGTAATAATAATGTTTAATAAATACAAATTATGAAATACTTCTTGTAGGCAGTCTAAAAGCGCTAATACCAGTTCCGTGCAATTCGAGATGCTGGTGAACTATATGTTAAAGCATCCGGACTTATCAAAAGGATATATTAAAACACCTGAGGCCCGGAAAAAGTCGGCATATTTATGGACGAATCTGTCCAAAGATTTAAACGCCGAACCAACGAAATGCCTTCTAATCTCTTTTTTATTTACATCTTAGATTTGGGCAGATTTTAAAGTTCACACAAAGGCTAAACTCCGGAAAAATAAAACAAATTTGTCAGGAACTGGTGGTGGCCCGCCGAAATATTTTCATCTAACCCCACTCGAGGAAAAGGTTGTCGAGTTGTTGGACATGGGTAAAGCAATAGATGGTTTAGGCATCACAAATTGTTTCGGGATGAACAAAGACAAAGATGAAGAAAGACTTATCAATCCCCAAGACGCAGTCGTGGAGGAAGCACTGCAAACAATATTAAATGACATAGAAGAAAATGTGAACGATGCTATCACTGAGAAAAATGAACAGCGATTACCACGCAAAGTAAAGCCTTCACTATTGGAAACGCAAGTGAAAAACCAAATAGCTTTCCACAATTATGCTCACGAAGTATTAAAAGAAATTAATGATGGGATAAAAGGTATGTTGAGATACAAACGAAAAGACTTTGAATTAAAAGAAAAAATGTACAAACTAAAGAAAGAGAATTTCCGATTCAAAAAAGAAAAGTTTGATTTTAAAAGGGAAAACGCGATTCAAAAACTTAAAACTAATATTGCAAAGTTGGAACTCAAAAAGGAGATCATAAGACTTCGCCAGGAATGTGAGAATAAGCAATGAGCAATGGAATGGAAAGTGTGTTATTGCTTTTAGTTTTTTGGTATTATTTAAGAAAAGTGAATTAATTTTTATGTTTTTAAAGTTTTATTACAAGAGGCTGTTATTTTTTTGTAAAATGTTTATGAAGTACCAATGAAGTCGTTTTTTATATTATTTCTCGTTCTTTTGGAAATGTTTGTGTATTCGTCGTTAGCAAGAGTAAGGTGTTCATTCGAGTTCAAAGGTGACATATCTTCTTCAAACAAGATATTTTGAATTGGGGCGGTCTCTTCAACTCTATATTTGATGCAAATATTGTGCAGGGCACAACAAACATTTAAAATCTGAACCGCTTTTTCTGGAGTGTAGTGCAGTTCCCTTGCAGCTAGAAGACATCTGAATCTGGCTTTTACGACTCCAAAAACTCTTTCTATCAAAGATCTTGCTACAGAAAAATGTTCATTGAAGTTTCCTTCAGCAGATCCTTCAACTGCAATTTTATACGGTGTCAATATCCACGGCTCTAAAGGGTAGCCGGAATCTCCTAGAACCGATTTATTGGTTATTATTATTATTTAATTTTGAATCTTAAATTGTTCAAGGTTACCTAAAATCCATGATGTTTTATCTCCACTATCAAAATTTTGTTTAAGGAATGCTCTTTCGGCACTTAGATTCCAGACATGAGAATCGTGAGATGCACCCCCATACCGGCCATTCACTGATTTTATGGTCATTGTATAGTCACAAATCTATTAAAACAAAAATCTATTGACAGGTTTGCGTTATTTAATTAAGAACTTACGACCATCGTATTTATACTATGCTTTAGTTTCCTATTGAAGAAATGATGCTCACTCACAGTCGGTCGCACTATTTGAATGTGAGTCCCATCGAGAACTCCGATTACTCCGGGTATTCTCGACTTTTCCCAAAATGCCTCTTTGACTTTCTCTTTTCTTCATCAGTCATCTTAAAATTAATGAGCATGGGACAAATTACCTTTTCAATAGCACACAACACCTCAGTCATAACTTTTGAAAAGGTCTGTTGTGCAAGTCCTGCGTGTCGGTCTCCTCCTATTTGGTGTTGGTAGCCGCCTGTTGCCAAATATTTCAAAGTTGCTGACACCTTGACGATGTTTGTTATAGAAGTCTGTCTTCGAGGAATACTGAGTTCATTTGTGATGTTGTTTAGCAAAAACTGGAAAGCTTCTTTGGACAAGCGGTAATTTTTTACAAAGCTTGAAAAGCATACATATGCAATAATGCTTTAAATTTTGGAATATATTTAAACAAACCTTTTGTCACTAAGTTCCATTATTTTGGATTTGTCGCGTATTCTTCTGCGTTCCATTCGTTCCGTCCGATCTTTGTTTTCTTGTTCCCATAGCCAAATTGCAACGCTGTCCATTTTAATTTTATTTGTAAAATTCAATTTTAATTCACTTTTTCAAAATGCACCTTTTATTTTTGAAACATATGATCACCTTTCATTCTTTCTGTCAAATTAAATATGAGACTCGAACGAAATTCGCAAATATTTGTCGCCAACAGTTGGTAGTATTTTTTTCGATTCTACTTTCTTACATAGTGCTATCTGTAAGTAGAATAGAGAGCAACTTTTGCATAGATTCGAAAGTAGAATCGAGTTACATAGTTGGGCCCCAGGATTAGCCAAGGAAGTGTGCAAAAACTTGGAAGTCAATACGAATAATTTCTACTTTACAATTAAATGGCTTTCTTGAGGAAAAACTATAGCCATTAGGTTATTTGAAATTAAAATATATCAAAAATACGAGTGGCGGCTGTATCGCAGGATGAGCAATGAACCGCAAAATAAGCTTATCTTGCAGATATTTTTTTAAAAATTCAACGAAAATGCTACAGCTTTGTTGGGGAAATCAATCATGTGTCTGTTCGTGTACTTCCCATAACTACGAATTTCTACGAATATAATTTTTTTATATAAGCTTTGACAGAAATTTGGGATAAATTCGTAGAAATTCGTAGTTTTGGGAGGTACGCGAACAGACACAATTTCTGAATTTAGAAAGATTTTTTTTTAAGTTGAGTATTTTCCAATTTTATACGAAGTCTGATAGGAAACATGTTAAAGATCCGAGCTGATATTCGCATTGAGATCGCTGAACACTTGGTAAGCCTAGAATGGTCATTGCTAGATGGCTTTCCACTTAGAATGAAAACTCAGCCTACCTTAAGTACTAAATATATGGAAATAGGTATATTTCTTCTTCATCATACTTGTAATACGAGTATGTTTTTAGTAACTGCTTAATATACTTATTTTGCTCCATTTTATCGCAACGTATCGCTGCTGAAACAAACTTATCAGCATTAGCTTATCGTCGGCTTTCTGTCAAAACCTTGTAAGTAGGTTTTGAAAAATTGATTAGAAGACACACAAAATCGGTTTAAAAGTTAATAAATTAAGATTCTTAGACCGTAAAAGGTTTTGAAACTAGTTAATGGAACCAAAAGGAACCATGATGCAGTTAGGAGACATTGATATTTTTATTCAGTGATTTGTTTTGATCTAAAATCCATTAAAATTGCATTTTTAGACTTACGAGGTTTTGACAGAAAGCCAACGTTATACAAAAACTAAATAGATATGGACGCTTTCCAAAGCATGCGAATACAACTTTCGGACATAGAACTCAACTTGAAAGCAAACATCAATCAAATTCATTCCTTGCACTAGCTTTGATGGAATTTCTCAAATGAATAAAAAAAACATGATTTTAAAATTCTTTGTTTTTGATTTTTTGTTATCGTTTAGTATAATGGTTCCGAAATATATTTGGGTCTTTTTTAGGGTACCACATCATGGTATTTATTTGTGTGCATATCAAAATAAATATAATAAATTTCAAAAACAATTACTAACCCGTTTTTGAGATGTCGAGTTTTCAAAAAAAAATTGAAACTTTTTTTTAAAAAATCAAAAATTTAGCTTGTGAAAATTTTGATATGCAATATTTTTTAATCTTATTTGAATTTATATAAAAAAAATAGCTGGAATCTGTTCACCTGATAATGAGAAAATTCAAACTTAAAAAACGTTCTATGAGAGGTACTATTAATAGTTGCTTCTATGTAAAGTTTATAATTTTTGGTATTATATCGGGGAACGGGTCGTTATTCTGTATTCCCAAAATTCTGTATGACCAAAATTCTGAATATGGATCAAAAATTCTCTATGAACATAACTCTGTATTCCATTATTCGGCTTTTCCATTATGTTGTATTCAAAAATTCTTTAAATCCAGAATTCTGTAAATCCAAAATTCTGTAAGTTTCCACATTCTGTTTCCAAAAATTTAAAATAAATCTACAATATTTTTTTCTAAAACTCAAATATTTCTTCAATACTAATTTAGACTTCCCTCCCAAGAAATATTTTTAAGTTCCAGTTGTACGAACGTGGTTCAAATTTTGATCCGAGGTTCAGCAATTTTTACTGACTGATTTTGGAGGAATAACTGAGGTTCAAAGGTTCACGTATGTCTTAGTAATCAATTTAATGCCTGAACCATCAATCGTTGAGGCTACCGGTTGTACAAACGTGGTTTAAATTTTGATCCGTGGTTCAAACATTTTTATTGTCTAAATTCGATGAAATTACTTAGGTTCAGGGATGGTTCGAAGTTCAAGTATGTAATAGTAGCCAACTTAATTACTGAACCATCGTTGAACCTCAGTAAGTTCGTCAAAGTCGGTGAGTTAAAATTGCTGAACCACGAGTTAAATATTTGTACAACTGGCTCTTATTAAGCTAATTGTGGGTAAATCAACATAATCCTTGGATTTCAATCTGCTTTACTTTTTAATACCTATTTGAATAATAAAATAAATTAGTTGGCTGGACAGATCGAGGAAAACCAGGGTTTATTGACTTACTATACTTCCAACCATTATTGGAAAAAAATTATGACTGGTAATTGAGCACTTGAACCTATTCACATAATGTCAAGAACGTCATACTGTACGACTGTACCAAAAAATTGTAGAGTATTTTTAAAGAATCAAATCAAATTTATCAAGTGAATCTTTTAAAACAAAATAAGCTTTCCCTTTGGCTTTGATAAATTATTTCTTGTCAAATATTTCTTGACTTCGTTTTTCATTTAACCATCAAAGTTCACCTAAATCTCATGGAAAAATAAAGCTGTTACAAATTCGCTCCAAAATAAAACCGCGAATAATTATTTCGAGAGCTAAATTTTGACAGTGATGTACAAAAAGAAACGAAAATTTAATTTTTTTCTGGAGTTGCGTACCACTCGGCTTAAATACTTGACCTGATTTTGGAGAGAATTTTGTTTTGGAGCAAAATTTTAGAGCAATCCAAAACCAAAGAAAGAACTTAGATTAGAATGCAATTTTCAAAGAAGTTTTGAAATCGTCAAAATATCTTCGAGTTGCAAAGTCAAGCTGAAATAAAAGCTTTTAATTCAATTTTGAGGACACTAATTGCATAATAAACAAAAATTTTGTGATGTTGTTGCTCGAAAACGTTTCATGCAAATTATCAATACCAAAGTTTTTTTGGCGCCGGAAACAGTTTTTATGACTCAGCTAAGCCTTAAAGATATCAACAGATGAGCAAAGGGAAAGAGGTGCTATTACTTCCCAAAACTGCTCATTTTAATCCAAAATTCAGTCAGTTTCATTTTCTTTATGTGGACTTTGACAGAATTTTCCACTTAAATGGGTGAAATTGGTAGTTTTGGTAAGTACACGAAAGAAACTTTCAAGGCAAAAGGTAATATTTTTCACTTAATACTAATTCTTATACCTGAATTCCCATTTTAAAATCACTGAAAAAAGTTTAAAATGAATATCAGATGCTATCATTTACCTCTTCATTTGCATTCAACATGTAAATTTGCTGAATAAACATCGTTTGTTTCGCCCAGTTCTATTTTTTTTTTTTCGTTCAATTCCCTAGAGCCAAGGGTCTTGAATAAACACATTTTACATTTTACTGTAACTGCCTGACTGAGATGGAATAAATGTCAAAAATGCTGCAGTAAAAGTTAAAAATTTTTTCAACTCTTGCAGTTCTAGCTGTAGCATTTTTGAATGTCCTTAGACCTTTAAAAAAAAGCAGCCAATATATTAAATTGCTAGCCCCATTCTCATTTCAGTATCTAATTACCTTGAGGCTTGAAAACAATTTTTGTAGGCATAAGAGTCTAATTCCCAACTTTAATTTTTCGCTCTTCTTTTAGAGCTTGGAATAAATAGAGCCTACGCACATTCGATTTGCTTTGTTATTTAAACATTGTTTCATTGAAATTCCTCGAGGCTTAGAAAAAACATACTTTCATTAAAATTTTTTAGCTTTATTAGTAGTACAAGTTCCTAAAGGCTTGGAAAAACACATCCCACATAAATTTTTTCGCCCGATCTTGAATACAAAACTGAAACATCATAATGTACTGCATTTTTCTATTTAATTAATTAAACTAATCGTCTGTGGGGAGGTCTTCTGCCCCTACAGCCCCCCCCTGGATCCGCAATTATTTGGGAGGTACCAATAAAAGCATTTTTTGAAAAATGGTTTCCCACCCAAAGGTAGCTATTACCAAAAATAATCTATTGATTTTTTTTTTAAGAAAAGTTGTGGAGCCGTTTTTGAGGAATCAAATTACAAAAAACCTTATTTTTTTTGTCGTCCGAGGTATCATGTTACTGCCGGATCTATTTATTTAATTACTCTTCAAGACCGTTAAAAAGTTTTATTTTCTTCGATTTTGTGTGAATTCTAAACACTTTTCTCAATTTCTTTTTTTCTGGTCCTAAGAACATCATTAAACATTAACATATTAAAGAGCACATGACTCAACAAAATATTATTATTATCTTCTTTTTTTGATTAGGCATTGATCGGTGCTGGCAAAAGCGACCTACGTGACAAAATGAACTAGCCACCGAGATTGTACGATTTAACGTCGGGCATTGTTTTGTAGGGGAAATATGCGGAAATAGTATTATAATAATTGTATGTAAAGTGTACGGCTAAAACAAGGATTTCTGGGTATTTTATTTTAACAACTAGATTAGTTATTGATGTTGTGATTTTCTACGATTTTGATTGTTTCGTTTAAGAAATTACTTTTACTAGCTTAGCTTTAAAAATAAAACAAAAACAAAAGTTATATAAATATTAAGTTTAATAAGAGATTTATTTTTAAATTACATTTGTATTTACATAAACAAAAAACAAAAAAAATATAAACTCAACAAAACATTAATTTTGAATTCATCATTAAACAAAAAAACTTAAAAAATCCTTTCTTTTATATCATTGTTTTTTAATTTTAAATTAAGTTTTTTTTGGTATAGTTATTCATAGTAAAAACAGAAACATGAATCTTAATCCATGGTCATGATAATATTTATTAGTGTAAATGCAAAATCTAATTGTAAATATATGTATTTTTAAGTAATAAAAAAGAATTATGTCATATATTTTATTTTGATTAATTTAATTTTTAAACATTTGTGGGAGCATCCATTCCACAAATGATAGACTTCATCACAGAAGCAGCAGCAAGAGATGAAAAGTTTTGCCATTTACGTGTAGACATTCCGTCTTTGTAATCAGATATACCTGCATAAACAAAAACGTTAATAAATAAAATTAAGATTATGAAGTTATAATTTATACCCTTTACTAATATAAAACTTTCTCTGCAATTTCCAATAATACTGTCGAGCACCGAACTCATTTCTACATCAGTCGCCAGCAGACCATGATTCTTAACAAAATTCATGCGTAGACCATCATTTCGGACCAAATCGCGTCCAGATCCAATTGGTCCTAAATGCAACCGTGATCGTGGTAATCCATCTACCACATCATCTCCAGATATCGGATGTGCAACTTCGATAACCTCATTATTGCCAATGTTCATGAAGAGCTTATCTGTATTTAACGCTGGTCGATTGAAATCTGTGTCGGTTTTCATGCAAAGATTCTTAAGACCGTCCTTAAGGTATTCCTCCCAAGGGCGTTTGCTTTGCATGTTAGCTTGAAGGCTTTCCGCTATTTGTTGTAGAGAATCGTTTACGGGGAAATATGTTTTTAGATCCTCACCACTACTGTAGACATATATATATGGCTTCTCAGCTTTATTATTTGCACCTCTGTGAAAAATAATTAAAAAATTGTGTTATATTAAGAAAAAATTACAACATTTTATTTTTATTAATAAAGAAATAATGATTCTAAAACAACTGACCTTCCCAATAGCGCCCTATTTTTGTCAACATATGATATGACGACATCACCCAACCGGACGTGTTTTTTATAATCTGTGTAATGTGGAACACCACCAGCAACGCCAACGATGAACACATAATCAACTTTCTGGAATGTACCCAAAAGTCTGGTCGTAGTATTCCCAGTGGCAGTCATAGCTTCCCGAGTACTACCAACTGATGGAAGTTTTGTGCTTACAATTCGATGTGCACCAATGTTGCCCAGAGTGTAGACATTTGATTCACCTAAAAAAAATAATGAAAAACAACGACACAGCACAGGATATTAGTTTGTGAATATGAAATTATACAATGGCATAGTTGTGGTGTTATTTAATATATATGTCTGTGATGATGGAATCTCATAACAAAAAGAACAAGGAATTTTAAAGAAATCTGTTGAATACATTAAATTAATAATAAAAAGTGTTGGTGTGGTGCTACCGTGTTAACGGACATTTTAGAAAAGGTTTTCACAAAACGTGTAGATGGATTTAAAAAAAAAAAATAAAGAAAGGGTTTTGTCAAATGAGATTGATTGTTTAAGGAATAATTGAGTTCGACAACTTTCAAGGACAAATGGAATCCTCTTTATATACAATTGAATACAATTTTTTTTTTAAATGGGTAGCAAGTAAGGGTTGGAGTTTTGATTAAAGTATTATAATAATTTGCAGCTAGATTTAAACTTAAAACAAAAAAAAAATATGTAGAAAAATTAATATTTTAAAACATGGCAACCTCATTCATAAGGCAACATTTCAAAAGACGTTTTCATAAAATTATAAAAGTCCTGATCACTTTACAAAAATCAAATCACGTTTGAAATTATTTAAAACTAATATAAGCAAAATTCTACAATTTTGTCGAAAGTTCTTTTTATTTTTTTTAAATTGGAATGAAGCTGCTACATATGTACCACCTCAGGAGAACACTTTCTCTATGATATTCTAAACAATACTTGAAAGCTTTAAAAGAATTGAATATGTGGGTTCTGAACTATTAAGAACAATTTATTTTGATTTTGTAAGTAAAGATTCAATTCAATTTGACCCTCGAGGCTATCAAACAAATTTGGGTCAACCCTCTCAAAAGTTTAACGAACGAAGCTACTCTTTGGTAACAGCAGATTTCTACTCTATTAGTTTTGGTACATAATATATTTTTATTATTAAGAAATTTTAATTTGCGGATTAACTTTTGATTAATGGCAACGTTTAATAAGGTAATCTGAAAATTGGAAGATATGAAAGCATTTTTTATTAATATGGATGTTACTATCTTTCTTGGTAGATGGTCGGCGGCGTGAGTATAAGCTTAAAGCAAATTCGAAAGTAGCTCAAGAGCGGCTTAATTTTGGGTATGACTTATGACAAATAAGAATACAAGTTTAAAGAGTTTTCAAACTCAAAGACTTTCCAAACAAAAAAATGGCATATTCAGAGAAAAAAATACTTTTACAGATTTAGAGGAAACCATCTTATGCGCAATGGTTAATGAAAGTACCGTACGTACGTTTGGCATGTGTAGGCTCATGAAAAATTTCAAGCTTCAAAATTTTGGAAAGTTAACTCTGGACTAACTGAACAGATATTTCTTACAGATGAGTGTTACCGACATCATGGCATGACATTCGTCATCCAGCCATGTTTTATACATCTTCCGGTGATATTTGTCCGTTTACTTATTTGAAAAACTGTCGTATATTTTATTTATACGCTTGGGTTTTGCAGTCCCATTGGAGTAAGACCCTAATCGTAAAAAAATTATTTTTCTCAGAACTTTTTATAAATCTATGAAATTCAGTTGGGGACAAGACAAGAAATTTAACAAACAAAACTAAGGAGAACAAAGAAAACTATGGAAAAACAGTGAACAATAACATAACGTTATATGAATAAGGTAAATATATTTAATTTTATTACAAAAACACAAACAGGGTGATAAGTAGTAACACAAGTTGACTAGAAGGACAAAACAGAAATGTAGGTTGATATACAAGATTTTGAGGAAATTTTAAACAATACGAAAAAAAAACCATCACCAAAAGTACAAAAAATGTGTTATCCAAATCCGGGAAACTCTTAAATTTAGTGGTTTTTGTATGTATGTGTGTTCGTTTTGCTTTTTTTTTGTTGCAGTAATGAGTACTTCTTACCAAATCTTCGTTTCTTTTTAATTTTCTTAAGTGAATTCACAGTTTTGGGGTCTAAATCTACGGCCATTAAGAGTAAACAAAATGTCAATGGGACAATATTAAAGAGAGAAAAGGCATTGATTAGTTATAAAGAAACCAATTTTATAATAATTGTTATAATTATATTAGTAGAAAGATTTATAAGGATTTATTTGAATTATTAAGATTTGTAGAAGAATACTTATTTATTTACACTCACCTACAGTTGTGTAACGAACAAATGTTTCTTTATTCTCCAACATTGAATCAACAGCTAATTTTTCACAATATTGGGCGGTTATGATAGCGATTGTAGGTTGCTTATTGGAAGCAATTGTTGGCATTTGTTTGACGACCTGAAAAAGTATGGTAAATAAAAGAGAAAAATATAAATAAGGATGTGAGGTTTGTACAAAAAACTATAAAGAACTTAAAATGATTGAAAAATGGTTGGTCTTAGACAAATATATGGCAGTTAAATTATACATAAATTTGAACTTATTACAAACTGGTTTGCTAACATTTTCTAATTGCTATCCATATTTAATTTTATGTAGGAGAGGACAATCAATTCTGCAGAAAGCTTTTAAATTCTAAATGTCCGGGTGTTGAATGTTCACATACTCCTTAGGGAGTTAGAGTCAGAGCGAGATCATTCTAGTCTTGGGGTTAAACCTGAGTCAGCCCCAGAAGCATGTTTTTCAATTTAAATTCTATCAATCACTTTATTCACCTAATTTGGTGAATTAAATTTAATCAGATATTAAACTATTAACTAAACTTATTTTTGCTGTGGCGCCATGTGTTAGGTTGTAAAAGTTATTTAAATCTTTGGAAGAAATAATTTCCGTTCTAGCGCCAGAGAAAGATCGTAAAAGTTTGATATCCATAGCTTCGCACATCGACTTCAATAGATTTTTAACAGCTGAAAGATAAAGTTAATCCTACACTGTAAAAAGCTTTTGAGAGTTAATTGATTTTCAGGATAAGCTGACTCTGATTTAACTCAGAATCAACTCAACACTGAAAAAGTAGACTTTTACTATAATAATCGAGTTGGCGCCATAAATAAAATTGTACTTTTCAAAGAATTTCAATAATTTCACTATCAAAATCAAGATGGCGCTAATACAAAAAAGGCCCTTAGCTTAATCCCTGAGTTAACTCAACAAATAAGGTGGAGTTAAAATTGACTAAAAAATACACGTTTCTAGAATTAACTCAGTTTTAACCCAGAGTTTGTTTTGGATAATCTCGCACTGGAAAAACTGGCCCTTAAAAATTAAAACATAAATAAGTTATGTTTACCTTAATTTCCTTATCCTCATGATGTATTCTTGTGTAAGAATTATATTCCATAGATTTAATGAGGCCACGGCTCTTAAGTGAGTGAAATACTTTTATAACTTCTTGTTCATCCCATCCATAATCTCTGTAAATAAAATATTAAAATTAATTAAAAATATAAACACAAAACATAAATTTCAAACAATTAACGTACTTAGCCAAATCTTCTGGTGTAATGGGATTCGGATAAGCTTGCTCAATCAGTTCAAGAACCTTTTCCTGTGTCAGTGGTGGCGATTCAAATTGTGACTCTTCCATGGACACTATAAAGTAATAAAAAATAAAACAGAACAAATAAATATATATTATAAAATTGAAAGAAATTCTTTTTGTTTGTTTTACTGCTTGGCACAGTGGGGTATTTACATTGAAAATTCAGCCAAAAAGCTGGGATTATTTATTTTCAAACTAAGTGACACAAATGAGTATTGGAAATATTGGTTAAGTTAATTCATTCATTTTTAACTTAAATTCAACATAAAATAAAGGATTTTTAAAAGGGAACTTAACGAATCTGTCAAAGTCAAAAGTGACAGCTTAAATTGTGTTGGAACTATCAAATGCACCAAATTGATGAGCGAATTGAAGTTCCACAACTATGCGTCGAAAAAGTTCGCACTCGGAATAAATCTTTTTTTGCGCAATTGAATTTAGTTTTAAAATTTAAAACGAGAGAGCGTTATATTGATAGTTGGCAAACAGGTCTATATGAACGGGTTGATGTTAACCGACAGGAGCGGCCATATTAGTATTCTCTGTTGGCAACGCAGCACACCCATATTTGACAAATTATATGTTCAACCTTCCTAGTCGACTATTCAACGATTAAACAATCAGCCAACACCCGAACGCCAACAAAATGCATGATCTCTCGAAAACGTTGCCCATGAGAGAGTGGAGAATAACTGCCTGACCAGAATAGAGTGCTGCAACTGGAGCTGCAGCTGCAACTGGAATAGCTGTCAAAAAATGCTGTACGTGATTTTTTTTTTACTCGCCCACAATGTGCTGTACAGCTTTCTGTCAGCTGTGCAAATTTAATTCAACACAAAAATAAAAATTAAAACAAAAATAAAAGTGGGTGATGATGAAATGGAAGCTAAAATGAATTTACGTCTTTATCAGGGATTTAAGAGTTTGAAATTCTCTTCAACACTTGTTTGCGCTCACAATTTTGAAATGCAAAAGTTAAAAGTTGGCCAACTTGTCCAGCTGCGTCTGCAGCTCCAATTGCAGCTCCGTGTCCATTCTGTTCAGGCAGTAATCCGAGGCAGTCAATTCAGTCAACCAGGCCCTGTATAGGGACTAATTGGATTATATGGATGTGAACGACATGCGGTTCCAACAAAGAATTACTACGTGTCGCATAGCTGATTCTACAAAGAATAATGTGGGGCCTATTTTAGCGCGTGTTAATGTAACTGATGTAATTGTAGGATGAAGTCGTAAAATGTAGTTGATGTAATTGGTGTAGTACAAAAAGGCTCCTGCATGAATTTTAGGTTATCTTTTGCTTGTAGCAAAGGTGAAGTTTGTGGAACTTGTACTTCACTTACACCATACATATCCCGCTTTATTTATAGCTTCACATTGTAGCGCTGTTCATAATATTTTCAATAAAACATATTTAAGGTATGCGAACTAACGATGTTTTGACCGTACATAATTTCGAATGCAATTTAAAAAAAAAAATGTATTTAAGTAATCCAAGTAAATACCCCGCTGTGCTTCCCCATTTTATCCCATCAAAAATCGTCCATTCAAACAAATTTCATCACAACATCAAAACAACTAAAAATAAATTTTAAAAATGTAAATAAAAAGAGAAAAAAAAACGAAGTTATAAAATGAAAGAACTAAAAAAAATTACAAAAAAAACAATGAAAGTATTATTGCATTGCACGACGGATGACTTAAATTAGTTTGTGATGGCGGCAACTCGGGGCAGGTTAGTTAACTCAGAAACAATTGAAGATATTTCTCATAAATTGCGAGTAAATGAAAGCAGCATCTTCCTGTCGCCATGACTCAAGGCTGATGAGAAATATTTTCTTTTTTATTCAAAAAAATATACAAGAATGGTGTCTGAATGGGTAAAAGATTCCAATTTAAACCACAATTTTATTTATGTACATATTTCTGTATTTTAAAGATATGTATTAATTGTCTTGATTTTAATAGAGATGTCATCTTTAACATTCCGTCATCATCATCACAGTACTTATGAGGATAATTTGTGACGTAATTATAAAAATCCCATTAGGGAAAATTATAAAGAAAGCTTCATCGTCTCTTGGATACTTTGTGGAGGAAGTGTATACAACGTATAGTGAATATGACTTCCTCTTCAAAAAAAAAAAAAAAAAAAAAAAAAAAAAAGTGAAGTTAAGTGCACTTTACTTCCTTGCCGTGGCGAAGATGCATTTAAATGCTTTGTAGAAGACTTCATATGTGCAACGATATAGATACATGGCATAACACTTTTTAGCTATTAAGGGTGTACCTGTAGGGAAAGACTTGAACAAGGGTTTCAATGTTTTAAATAGATAAAATATCCATGTGGTTTCAATCGTTACTTAAGAGCTTTTGAAGTAGATAATGATTAAATAAATAAATTAAAAAGATGGTTATGATAAGGCAGTGTTTTAATAGGTACATAAGAAAAACAGAGGAAAATAGCTCAGATCGTATGGGAAACCCCGAAAAACTAAATCATTAAATATGTAAAATGGTATCAACGCAGAATAATTGCAAATTTTATGAGTGTACGAGATTTTTTGTGTATATTATGTTAATAAGAATTCTACACTTAGTCCAGTCATATTGGCAGAAAAAACAGCCAAATTACGGAATAAATGGCGGAAAGCTTAATTATGGTATATAGCCTCTTCATGGCTTTCTAAGGAAACTGTATATCCCCATCGATATGAGCGCCTCAAACAATTTTATGGGGGGTCAAAGACCCCTCCAAAACGGTTTTTAAGAGATATCTCCCGAGCGGTAACTTTTACAGAAAAACCGTAAAAGACTGGGTGTTAGCTTAGAAAATTTCCTACAAAAAATATGTTTTCATAAGACTTAACGTTTTGGAGTTAATTCAATCTGCATAACGATTGGGAATTTTACACAGTTTCCTGAGAATCCAGAGGAGACTATATACCAAAATTCAGCTTTCCGCCAATTTTTCCGAAGCAAAAAGCTTAAATGATTAACTGGAACACCATTTACCACCGAAATTTTAAAATCGACTTATTTGATTCTTGTTAACAAATGAAATATATATTCCTAGTTTCATTGTCATTTCTTAAAAAACAGTCGACACTGCAAAGTTCCGTAAAACAATGTGGAGGAACAATTACTACTTTTTTGGGAAATATATTTTCGTAAGCACTACTTTTACCAGAGAAATGAGAATAGACACTAGGGCTGTCCCTAAAAACTTCATAGTTTTATTTAAAATTTAGTTGTTTCCAACTAACTAAATAAAAACAAATCTGTAAAATTTTAATTTATTAATTTACCGTAAAACTGGCCCCAAATACGAAAGAAAATGCACGACTGGGTTGCACGAACTTGCTCTAATGTTCAAGACGCTAAGGTTTAAGAAAATTATATGGAAAGGAAATGACAAGGAAATTATGAGAGTGTTCAAAATAAAAAAGAACGCTGAAGCGGTTTTCTTAAAGAATATTTGTTTATATAAAACATTTTTAAGGAAAACTTTTCGTATACAAAATATTCGTATTTATGTGCACATAAAAATTTTATTAAAAAAAAAAATTTCAAAAAAAATGTTAACTTTATTTTTAAAATTCAAAAACTTTTTTTTTAAGTTTGGTATGCAATAGTTTTTAAGTTTATTTGAAATTTGTTAAAAAAAATCTTAATTTGGTCAGCGTGTAGTGAGAAAATTCAAAATAAAAAAACGTACGTTATGAGAGTTCCTAACGGTTTTTTAACATTTATATGGAAGGTACCGTTATTTTTTATAAATGTACATTTTTATTCTTAAACTACTTTTAAAAGTGTTAAATACCGAGTTTTTAAAAAAAATCCACCATGAAGTCTTCAAATTATTTCAAAGAAATAGTTGATTTTTTTTTTAAATCCAAAAATATTTCTTTGAAAATTTTCTTGAAAAAGCATTTATATTGTTCAGAAGCTTCTGTATAAAAAAAAATTATTGAAATCAAAATTATAGTTTTGAAGAAAATCGAAGCTAAGAAAAAATAGTCTGTGGAAGGTACCATTAATAACAATGTTTTTGAAAAATGGTTTCCCATTCAAAAGTAACCTTTACTGAAAAAAATATATTGATTTTTTTTATAAGAAAAGTTGTGGAGCCGTTTTTGAGAAAAAAATTGTAAAAACTGCTTAAAAAATTTCGTTTTTCCTCAAAAAAGAAACGTGTAGACAACATCACCAAAACCACTATGTACTAAGTTTAAAAAAAATCGATCCAGCCGCTTAGCCTGGAGCTACAAAAACAACGCAAGAACTAAAGCTTTCAGTACCCCCGATTGAGAAAAGCCAAAACGAATAAGCTAAAAGTGACAAAGAGAAAGCTACGGTATTCCCCGGTTACCTGGAAGAAACATTCAAACCTTTTGAAGAAAATATTAATATGAGTTTTAGCTCAAGTGAAATGTTACGCTCGCCGAATTGAACAGACAAATAAAAAAACTAAAATCTGAAAAGGCTCCGCGTTATGACTTAATATCAGCAGAAATATTAAAGATGCTTCCTCATAAAGGATTACTCAACCTCATTTATATAAGCCAATGGAAAGTTCTTGAAGTAATAATGGTATTAGGCGCCAGTTAAAACCTGGCAAACCATCACATAAAAAGAGTTCTTACAGACCATTTCGCTTCTTCCTTTAATCTCAAAACTTTTTGAAAGAGTATAACTTCTGCACCTACAACCAATAATAGTACAAAAAACAGCTTATAGCTGAGCATCAGCTCGGACTTAGGAGCAAGCATTCGACAATTGATCAAGTACACAGAATAACTGATGTAATCGAGAGAGCTCTTAAAGATAAGAAAATTGGTTCGACGGTTTATTTGGATGTGTCGTAAGCGTTCGACAAGGTATGGCACGAAGGCCTCAAATTTAAATTAATACAAGTTCTGCCTGAAGGGCTTTATTGAATTCTAAATATTATTTAGAAAACAGACTTTTTCGTGTATTTAAATGGGTATTCAAAGGGTACCACAAGGAAGTGTATTAGGTCCAGTTCTTTATCTTTTATTTACACGTGATATACTTCAAACAGAAGACACTATCGTCGCCACGTTTGCTGATGTTACTGCAATACTAGCAGTAGGCAAAACGATTAGCCAAGCTACAATAAAATTACAAAATGCTCATAATAATGTCAATGAGTGGACGAAAACATGGCGGATAGCGCTCAATGAACAAAAATCAGTCCACGTGGACTTTACGTATAAAAAAATAAATAGATTACCCGTCTTTCTTAATACCGCTCGTGTTCCATTTGCAAATGAAGCAAAGTATCTCGGAATGACTCTAGACGCGAAATTAAAATGGAAGCCGCACGTTAAAAAGAAATGCGATGAACTTAAAAGTAAATTAAGAGATATGAACTGGCCACTCATTTAGTATTCAAAGCCTAGTATTGAAAATAAGTTGATTTTATACAAGCAGGTACAAACTTAGATAACTTACAAACGTTTGAAAATAAATTGCTAAGGTCATTATTTGTAAATGACCCATGGTATATAAGAAACGAAAATCTTCGCAAGAATCTCGGGTTTCCTACGGTTCGGGACGAAATAAAAAGTTTCGCGCTAAGACATAAAAATCGGCTATTAGAACACGCTAATTCAACTATTATTGACATTCTTGACGAGTCTAATTTAGCACGCCGCCTGTGAAGAACAAAATATTCCAACTTGGGGCCGAACAGAAAACCGCTTTAAGATCACGGAATAAGCAGGAAAGTTACCTGCAACACGTTACTTAACTTTGTTAAAGATAAATTTCTAGAAAAGTTTCAACTTAGTTGCAATCGGGAAGTGGCGAGGTAGTTTTAGTGTAGTAAGAATCTCACACACCTATGGAGCCTGTTTAGATTGGGAAAATTGAGTCCGGACTCGTGAGTCTCATTGTGTCTACATTCGAATTTGAGGTACTTCATAATTTATAGAAACAACAACAGCTTCAATGCTTTGCACATTGAAACAACAACAAATGAGTTTCATGAGTCCGGTGTTCATATTTATGTATGCCTCACGACATCCCTGACCCCCCACTTCTCTTGTCCAGAAACTACCATGAGACCGGTCTCAATCTTCTTGTGAGCCACTCATAAATTTCACAACTGTTGTGAATCACCTGTTTCATTGAATGGTTTGAGTGTGAGACCCCTTAACGTGCAGAGATTCATTAGTGCAATCAAAATAATGGTTCGAACTCTGTTGTGATACATGCAATGAGCTTGAGTAAGAAATGAATACCATTCACATTTGTTTAGTTTCCGTGAACGTGAGACTGTGAAAGGGCTCGTTTTGTTGTGAATTATTCACAATTGCAAATAAATGGATCGGGAGTAGATAAAGAGAAGAAAAACTTCTATACGGAGGGCACAAATCTGCTCAAATACAAGGGCATGTCCAAGTTTTTTAAAGAAGTTCTCTATGGTGATTGAAGAACAGACTTCATTTATGGGTCGTAAATATAAAGAAGACAAGACCAAGTTCATTCAATCAACGAACAAATAATTTTAGACAAAATTATGTATGACCCTGAATTTTGCAAACGATTTGAATATCATATTTTGGACTGTCACCAGTTGCGTAAAAGTGGTTCAATTTAAAAAAAAAAAATTAAACGGCAGTCGATTTGTCACTACAAAATCTCGATAAGCCATTTTTTTAGTAGGAAGTGCAGAAATAAAAAAACCTTAAACATTTTTGGACTGCCACCAAAACCGTAAAAATGCATTAATAACAAAAATTGAAACAGCAATCAATTCGCGACGAAAAAACTCGCGATATGCTATTTTTATTTATTTTTAATTTTTTTTACCGTCATATAAAAAAGAAGTACCAAGGAAAAAGCTTTCAGAATGTTTGCACCGTAAAAATGCGTGGATTTTAAAAATTGAAATTGCAATCAATTTCTCACGACAAAATTTTTGGACTATCACCAGGAACGGCAATTAATTTCATTCAATTTTTGAAATAGATGAATTGTTATGGTGCTGGTGGCAGCCCAAACATTTTCAACGTATTTTTTTCTCTGCACTTTTAACTTCTTCCGTCATAGTTTTTTTCAGTAAAAAAAAATGTCGTATCGATATTTTGTCTTGACAAATAATTTACTTTAATTTTTGAAATCGATGCATCTTTACGGTGCTGGTGGCAGTCTAAAAATGTTCCATGTTTTTTTCTCAGCACTTCCTACTTTTTTCATAACTTCTTTTTTTCTCACTATAAATGAAAAAAATGTTTGTATCGAGATTTTGTCGTGACAAATCGATTGCAATCAAGGTTTTCAAAATCGATGCATTTTTACGGTGCTGGTGGCAGTCCAAACATTTTCAGTTTTTTTTTTCTCGCTACTTCTTACTTTATTTTGTCATAACTTTTTAACTACGGAAAATAAAAAAATAAAAACGGCAAATCGAGATTTTGTCGTGACAAATTGATTGCAAATTTAATTTTTTAGATCGATGCAATGTTACGGCGCTGGTGACACTCCAAAAACATTCAATTTTATATTTTTTCTTGGCACTTCCCACTTTTTTATTACGGTAAATAAAAAAAAATAAAAAATGTTATAACTCGATTTTGTCGTGAAAAATTAATTGCCGTTTCATTTTTTCAAATCGAACAATTTTTAAGCAACTGGTGATAGTCCAAAATATAATATTCGATTTGTCTGCAAGGTTCATGGTCATAATAATGGTGTAAGCGAAAGTAAGATCTGGAAGACTGGAAATAGATTGTGGAGGAAAGCTACCTGGTTCCATTTAGAGATTTTACGAAGAATTTAAACTAAATATGATTCCATATTATCGGTTCGTTATATTTTCATAAAAAAAATACTTGACTCCTTTTAAAGCTGCGCTGCGTCTCCTTTATCGAAAATTAGGGTTTGTTTTAACAGCACACGAAGCGTAGCTAATACACTAGTCTGAGCGAAATACACTTATTATATCCCAAAGTATTGTTTCAAAAAAAAACTTCAACACAAAACAAAAGAAAGATTTTTTTTGTAACAAAATTAGTAGTAAAGAACTCTCTCATTAGTATTATTTCACACGCTTACATATATTTATTTCAATTCATAAAATAATTTATTTTATTTTTTAAAAATTTGGAAACATTATGCAATTGGAAAACCAATTGCTTTGCTGAATTTTTTTATATTCTTTTCATGCTAAATGTTCTTTTAATTTTCATTCCATTCCAAGAATCATCGACAGAAAAAAAAAGCTTAAAACAGCATTCAACAAATAATAATCGACAGAATAAAAGCTTGAATTATTTTCGGGTTAGTGCGCCTTCTTTATAGATATCCAACCAAATAGCCTTCATAAGGTCATCCCCATCACCTGTTTGTTTTTGTGCCAGAAGGGCTTCTTCAAACTTTCGATTGCAATCACCATAACAATAGATAATGTAACCATCTCTTGCTAAAAGTCACAAAAAATAGAATTTACAGAACAAAAAAAAAGAAGAAGAAGATTTGGACGAAAGACAAAATATGAAGAAAAATTAATGAAAAGAAAATATGAACTCTATAAGTAGAATGTATAGAAGACAAAAATTATGAGTAACTTACGTGGCCTAGATGGAGGTGCAGAGGTTTCTTCGAGTATCTTCAGTTCAATCTCAAGTGATTGTATCTCATCGTATCCACGTTGGAGTAGTTTCATGATCTTCTTAATGAAACCAACATAGTCTAGGAGCGGATAGTTATTTTGCAAAAATCCATATCAGAAAGATGTCCTTGTCTAAACTTACCTCTGGGAAATTCTTTTGGACTGACAAGCTCCCTGAAGAAATCCTGAGCTATGTGTGCTTGTTTCTCTTCATCCTTCAACCAATCACGGAACCAAAATCTTAAGGTTCTTGCTTCTTGGGAATGTTTTCCACTATTCGCACTCACCAGGAATACGCGGAATTCCAAAGAAAGATGAGCACGGACTGTGGCACTTTTTTGGCCATTTACTGTGTCCTTATTGATAATTATTCCAGTGTGATCTCCTCCAGCAACATGAACTCGGTCATTGATCTCATCTACCAGTTTCCTCTCAATCAGAATAACTGTGCTATTTGCTGTTTTGCCTTTGGGTGTCATCACGACTTGTTCTCTGTCCGTATGTGGCGGAGTGTGACAAGGACTACGACCATTACCGTTCTGAATTTCACAAAGACTGTTGGTGCTGCCGTTTACAGAACGATTGCCGTTCATTTTATTTGGTTTGGGTGGTGGTGGTGGGGGCATATTCATGAAGGACATGTTTGTTGTTTTGTTATTTGTTATTCGGCGGGTGCCCTGGTTTCTTGAAGGTATTCAACCTTGAAAATATGAACCAACTTTTTGCGCTGCGATTGATAACCTGGAAATGCAAATTAGAAAAACAATGTTACCATAGCTATAGGTATATAATGTACGGAGAGACATTTATAAAAAGTATTCATAGTAACAAAAGCTAGGTACACTCGTGTTTAAAATAAAAAAGCCAAAGTCCTTCGCACATTTAAATTTTGTTAAAAAAAAGAAGAAATTCTGTATAAACGAATAATTTTAAGTTCCTCTTCTTGATATTCAAACCAAATGAAAGTGGGTTTCTTCATGCCGTCTGTCAGCCTGTGCGTCTATGCGTTAGTGCGTCAAATGTGCAATATCAAAACGGTTTTCTTTAAATCTAGTACAGAGCATTTTTTCGTGATTTTCTAGAGCCTTGAAAGTTATTTCAAGTTATTGTTAAAATTTTCTTAAACTTTTTCGTAAAAGTAATTATAAAAAAACTTAATCTTTACTTTTTAGCGGTTGTCGTTTAACTTTTCTACCCGAGTGTTTATAAAGAGTTATCATAAAAGTCATGTTGATATATTAATTTGAATACGATTTGATGTGAATTTTATAGGAAAACACGACACAACAACAAGACATTGGGGGCACACAAAATAGAAACAAAAAGTTATTTTTTAAGAATAGTAGTTGACAGCGTACCTGGTACAATCCAATTTTTCGATGGCAATAATTTTTTTTTTTTTTTTTGGGGGGTTGTTATATGAATGGGTTGGTATTTTGCAAAGTTAAAAGGGAGTTTCTACTGGCGCAGGACTTAATTTTATAACAAGGAAATTATTATTGTCTGCAAATGTTTTTTGCAAGAAATAAAGATGATTTTTTACGATTATGGTTGTTTGATTGAGACAAAAATGAGCTCTTATCTTGATTTGTTGTTTGATCGTTGAAATTGATTGACATATAGATAGAAATACTATAAAATTTATAGGTTTGTTTTGTTAAGTGAGAAGCAAATGGTGTGTTGGGAAAGGTTGTCTTTTATACTTAGAGTAAAAACTGTTAATTATTTTATTTTTAGATTCTACTTCTTTTTTGGAATGTAACTGCTACAAAAACATCAAATCCTGCCTATTTGAAATGTTTAGATAATAACAAATATTATTTACTTCGGATTTCTAGGTTAAGGTTCTTCGAACAATCCTAAGTTCAACATTAAGAGCTTATGTGACCGTTTACGATGATGAAAAAGTAGAACACAAACGTTTAAGTTGATCATAAATGACTAAGTTACGTTTACAAAAAACATCGTAAAATAAAAATCAGTGAAAAAAGGTCGGCCTGAAACAAAGAACCGGCGTGTTTTAGTTTTTTGACAAAAGCTTTGAATATAATAACAAAAGATGTATTAAAAGATAGAGTGTGTAGGTTGGGTCACAACAAGAGAGAAAACATCGAGGAGGGGCGCGCTTTTTCTCCGTTTAAGCAGGAAAGCCAATTTTCAAAAAAAATATGGTACTTAACGTTAATATTATCAAACTAGAGTTCTTTTTAAAGGCAATTAAAAGATCAAATGAGCACAATTCTCAAATGCGCTACGCCCAGGTTAGACACATGGGCTGATCATTTGAGATACCTGTGATACCATTCACATTCATTTTGTCAATAATATAAACAGGAGCAATAAAAAAATAGTCTAATAACTTTCAATCTGTGCCCTCGGAGCACGAGAGACCCACTGTCGTTTTTGTTTTTAAAGAATCGCCAATTCCTGGACCTCTGGCACCTCATCTGAATAAGGAAAATTAAAAAAAAGAAAATGCCATCAAATTGGTCAGTAATTGGCCAGAAAAGGTCAACTAGTCCTAGAAATTGGTCAGCCCTAGATAACTTGTAATCAAGGCTTAAAGTTTCTCAAGGTCACGCAGGTTCACGCGCTATTTTTGGCCCCTCATTTGTGGGAAAATTACAAAAAAAATGTAAAGCAATTGAAAAATCCGTAGATCTTGATAAAAGATCAACTATTTTCAGTAATAAGTCAGCCAAAGATTTTTTTCTATGAATTTTTAATATTAAAAAAAAAACTTTTGGCTCTTCATTTGGATGATTTCAAAATAATGAAAGGCCACTACGCAGTGAAATAAGGTCAGCTGTATTCACTTATTGGTCACCCATACTTAATTTTTAATGAATTAAAATAAATCAAGGGTATAGCGATTTTTCGCACCTCATCTATGGAAAATTTGCAACAAAAAAAATTAATACATCCTGAAAGGCCCCCAGATTTTTATAAAAGATCAGCTAGTTTCAGTAATTGGTCAGCTAGTCTTTTTTACGATTTTTAAAAGTTTTTTTTTTCAAGGTCACGAACGATTTTTGGCATAATAATACCTAAAAATTCTGATTTAAAGGGTTTGATTTAAAATTAATAAGAGCATCCAAAAATATATTCAGAAATACCAAGGTTACAGTAATTAAAAATAATAAAATGAAACGAAGCATAAAACTCATTCTTTCAACTGCATAAACAACTCGTAAAATACCTTAGAGCTGTAAGACAAGAGTACAATTTGATTATAATTGAGGAAATATGAACCCAACCGCAAAAATAATCTAGTTTTTAACGATGTCCTAAAAAGTTTAAAATTGATAATAACAATGGTCTAGCAAGGGTAACTATCGATTTTCTCTAAGGCCTTGCCCGTAAGGTAGGTAACCTTTTGCCTAGAGAGACAACAAACAAAAATACAAAGTTGTCTCGACTAAGATTCGATGTTGCGATCTTCTGAATACCATTCCAACACGCTAGCTACTGAGCTTTTTCGCAATAAAATTGTGTAATGTTGAAAATTAAAAACTATATAGCTACTTTAATTATTGTATCGAACCCAGACCTTTGACATGACAGTCCAATGCACTAACCACGAGGTACTGCTAGATTGCCCCTACCGGAGCCTGACCAAACTTGACAAAAACTTGCCCTTTTTCTAGCCGGAAATATATATAAAGCAACATTTTTAAAGCGCTGGAGCGTTGCTCTTGTTTCCAAAAAATGGCAACACTCAAATTTTACTACTCAAAACATATCTTTTCAGATATCAATCATTATTTTCCCATAGGCGTTTCATATTCAAAACATTAAAAATTATCAAAAAAGGTCTACCCGTTGACTTAAAAAAAAAGTATGTTTCCCAAAAGTGGCAACACCAAAATTTTACCCAAAGGTGCGTCTTCTCAAAACCTTTCTTTTAAGACATCAATCGTTATTTAAATCATGGAAATTTTCAAGAAACTTGCAATTATTCTTTTAATTTCTATATTTTCCACAGGTTGGGCGCCATTTTTTAAAATTACGTCCAAGCGACAGGATTAAAACAATTAATTCCTTAGCTGAATAACATCCTTAGCATGTTTAAAATAATTAACACACATATAAGCAATTTCCTCCCCTACAAAAAATGCAGGAATTTCGGTTTCCTTACCGGACAGGATTCCAGTCATAAAACTGGGAACAAAAAACGCCCGGTTTTCGGTTTCTTGACCGGACTAATAGGGTCATATCGAAAACAGTATTGTTCAAATTTGCCTTCACAAGTTTAACATGGAAAAAGGTGATATCTTTAGAACTTTGTCACATTTTATTATGTGTACTGTATGATGGAGTTGTTCGAAGATACTAGTGGCGTGCGTGACTCCCAAAGATCTGGTCGCTCGCAGACTATAAGGAATCCCTGTCCCATAAAAGCCGTGTAGGAACAAATAAAAAAAATTGGTGAGAAAAGAAGAAAATCTTGTCGCGGGAAATGGGTGTTTCCGAAAAATCCATTTTTTGCATCACTCAAACAGATTTGGGACTCAACGGATACAAAAGACATACTTGACACCTCAGTTATACAGACACAGAAACGCAACCAAAATCGAAGGCTTTGATACGCAAGTACGCAGTTAATAGTTACGAAGAAACTTTCTTCATTGATGAGAAAATCTTTACCGTTGAATTTCCGTTTTATGAACAGAGCTACTCGTATCAAGTGTATGCTGTAGACATCAAGGCATCTGAACTCATTTCGAGGAGTGAAAGAAGCCACCATCTCACAAAAGTAATGGTTTGGTTAGAAGTGAGAATGTGAGAATGGAGTCAAAACGTAAGTCGTTGTCAAGCCTCTTAACCAAAAAATATTCGTGGACATTCCAACAAGATAGTTCTTTAGCTCACAAGCCAAAGACAACACACAAGAGTGGCACAAAAACAATGTTTCGAGCTTCAATTCACTGGATGATTCGAAAGCTTTGTAGAAGTAGATGTGATCCATTTAAGAGGAAATAGCCTGCTCTACTCAACACCGAAACATTGAGTCACAGAAGCGAGCCTTTACCCATGCTGTCGATACTTTACTAATGGATGAGGCACGTGCTGTGATCGATGATTGGCCAGGGTGTTTAAGGTCGTTTCTTATAAAATTTGGTTGAAATTTCGAATGATGTCTTTCTATAAACGTTTCTAATACCAGCGTATTATTGTTTTATATTAGTATTTGTTTGTGTATTAGTATTTATGACTGGACTATAGGTACAATATGTCTACAATAATTCGACGTCCATGTAAGTATATACTCGGTACATTATTTATGTTCTTCCTCAGTGTACACTCTGGCGTATACGCACTATTATTATTTTACTCGATTTCTTAACGTTTTTCCTTCAATAATGATTTCTGCGTCTTAGCGCAAACGAAATTTTATCAAATTAAGTCAATCAGCAATCAGCTTAAGATATTTTCCGCCTTATTTATTAGATTTTGTATACGGTTGACTAGTTAGACAGTTTTTTTTAAAGTCCTTAACAGTTGAAAATATTCCTTATTTAATAAAATAAAACGTCAATTTAGGCAAATCTTAGACAACCAAGTTAGAAAACTTTAGGGCAACAAAGTAAACAAAGTTTATTGGAGATGGACGGCTATCTAAAGTTAGACAAGGATTATAAATACGACTGTTTGTATACAGAAACAAATAAAACCAGACTTGTATAAGCAAAGCTTAAATAAATGTACTCGTACTTTAGAAATAAAATGTATCTAAAAAGTAATCTAAAAAATAAATACATTTTGTGGCGCAACAGCTCGTGGTGAACCAGGGCCTAGTGACTTACAACTCTCAACCATTCCTGTGTGCGTGTTGCTGGCAGGAATGGAGGGGACCTACAATTTTTTGCCGAGTCCAAACGGCTAGATGAGAAGCACTTATTCATGACAAGTATACTCTTGGAGGATTTGTCAGTTCCTCGCAAGAGGCAGTACCTCGAGGAAAACATTTCTGTTTTCAGGTGGCAACGGCTGGGAATCGAACCCAGACCTTTGGCATGACAGTCCAACGCACTTACCATTATGCCACGAGGTACTACAAAGTAATCAATACAAAATATTTTAATACTTTTATGGAATTATTAGTTTAAGTAGATACAAGTCATGGTATTTGTATTAAGAATTTTAAAGAGAACTTAACCTGTTCTTCAAAAGAATTTAAGAACAAGGTTATTGCTCTCAAGTATTACTTAAGACACAATACATTTAATAACTTTAAAGAAAATTCGGTGAACATGGATATTGTTTATACTCAAAAACCTAGTTCATCAACAAAAAAATCATCACGTCACAGAAAAGTTAATTTAAGCAAATTATATAAGTTATGTATGTGCTTTGCGGTTAGTGTAAGCTTCATCAATAGATTGTTATTTATTTTTATAGCCAATTAGTGTCAGTAAACAAAGCGAAAGTGTTATAAAAAGGTCTACAATATAAATATATATAATGACCTCTCATCCGCCAACAAACATAAACACACCTAGCTATAATGCTCTTTCGAGCTCAATTAATCAACTTAAGGGATGAAACATTGGAGAATGGATTGAGGAATGACTCCCTCTAGGATAATTGAGTTTGCAGTGCAGAGCGAAAGTTTGTCTACTAAAAATATTACTGACACCTTGCAAGCTTCAGCAGAACAGGAATCACCCTTAGCACTTAGCGTAGGTAAAAATATAAAAACATTTTCTTTAACCTCTTTGGTTGAAATAAATTACACATACACTCCGCATCAATTGATATGAATAAGATTTTTTTTATGATTTTTTTTTACCATTTTTTTAATGATATTTTTGTATGAAGATCACAACATTACCTGTCAACAAATTCTGTACATTACACATTCAGTTCATTTCACATTTCTTGCAAAATCAGTAATCATAAATTCACAACCGTAGTACTAAAATCACAAAAAAGAGGAGCAATTCACAAATCACAAATGGAACTGTAATCTTAATTTATTTTAGTCTGTGAACAAAATCCCGACCAGGAAAAAATCGCAAGTGAAACTAAAATCTCACAGGTAAAGATGAATTATGAGAAATGAAAACGCGTTCGTGATTTTCTTCACATTTTTTTGTTATCCACCTAATGCCACGCCAGATTTTCTCGTATTTAAATGTTCTTCTTAATTCGTTGCTTTAGAGAGCTGAAATATTTAAAAAGTTATCTGGAATTTAAATCAGAAAACATTTAATTTTTAGAAATGCACCCACTGCCACGCCTTCTTTTATATTTAAGTTTTCACCATAATTCATTTCTTTACGGAGATGAAATTTTGTAAATTTTGTAATCAAGATCTTAAAAAATAACTTCTATAATTTTTTGGAAATTATCCCACTGCCACGCTATCTTTTCTTATTATTATATTTTTGTAGACCATACGTTGTTTAAGAGAATAAATATGGTGTCTTGACCTTCAGCACAGGGTGTGAAGGTTAAGACACCACGCCTACTTCTCTTGAAATAAGTTTTATTCTTCTTTCAGTTTTTCTAGATATCAAAAATTTTTTCAATTTCACTAGTTTACAAAATTTTGGATTTGAAAAAAAATAATTTTCACTTTCGTGTTCAACGACCCAAAATTGGTCTAGACAATAAATTTTTCCTAAGGACCCTACCATGCGTCCTTAAAAAAAATATATTTTCTAGACTTATTTCGGGTCTTTGAACATTAAGGTAAAAAACCACAATTCGAAAGAGTGGTCAGAAAAACCATTTGAGTTTGCGTCGATACCTATGTGGACATAATTACTTGTTATGTTTTATTTTGGATTTTTTAATCATTTGTATTGACTGTATATCAATTTCAGTTTGCTGTATAATATTATTGGTCCAATCCGAGCAATCCACTAAAAAAAGATAATCGACAACGGCTAGAAAATCAATAGATTTTTCGGGGGCTTTCATAAAGATTTAAGGTAAAAAGTTATTTTTGACATTTTTAAGGACAAGCTATTTTTTAAAGCAGGTTACAAAAACAAAAAAAATTACTTAAAGTAACTTTGGTCACATATCGACGAAAATTTAAATGGTTTTTCTAACCACTTTTTCGGATTGTAATTTTAACCTAACACCAGCCGCGGGGTCTCAAGATTCAATTTTGGAAAATGTCCCAGAACAAAAATAATTCTATATAAAACCTTTACAAAATCCACGACACCCGTTTTGAATATACATTTTTTTTAAATTGCGAACGGTTTACAAAATATATATATTTTCTGAATGGTGTGATCTGCATCTGACTCTTTTCAACATTGAACTGCTTGTCGAAGTCGTATTGAAATGTAATAAGTTCAGGCACTCAAAGTTTGAAAAACGAGTATTTTTTGAATATAAATACAAGTTCTACTTTTTGGTTGCTTCATATGGATAGAAAAAAAATATTCTAAATAATTTTAAGGACTCAGATTAATAACAATGATTTAAACAAAGATTGAAAGCAAAGTTTGCCAAAATCGGACGATAAATGTAGGAGTAATAAAATAATAAGTCAAAGAAGACTATTCCAATTTTTCAAGTCATATAAATGTATATAAGGCTAGGACCGCAGGACTGTTCAGTGGCCAGAAATAGAACACATGAATTCAAATGAGAATAAACGCACATGCTACCGAGAAATCGCGGAGATTAAAAGTCAAAACAACTGTTCCATTTTCAGGCGACGCAGGCACTTAGATTTTTGTGCTCATACGATTAAAAAATCATAGTCACAACTGGAAAAAGTCATGCACGCACTTATGATTTTCAATTGCGCGATTATTTAGTCGCATGAAATGAGACACATGGTTTTGAATGGTGAATGCGCACATATGCGACTTTTAAATGGCAGCGATTAAAAAAATGGAACCAGTTCCATTTTTTGGAAGTTTTATTAGTCGCAAAATTAAAACGATCGCATGTGCGCTCATTCTCAGTAAAAGCTGTATGTTGTATTTTAAGCTATTAAAGAATTAAAGAATCGCACGATAAATAATCGCAGGTGAGTGAATGGCCATAATTTCTGGCGATACCGATTTTTCAATCGCAACAACTGAAAATCGCAAGTGCGGTCCTAGCATTAGGGTGTCTGTTATTTCCCAAAATCATTAAATAATATTAGATACCCCCAAAATCGAAATTGTATGCCCTAAAATAAAATTTCAAAATCTGAAAAATAGCTGAAAATATATTTTTTTTCACATATCTCGAAAACGATTCTTTTGAAGAAAAATAATAATTTTCATTTTTGTGTTCAGTAACCCAAGATTAGTATAGAAAATAGATTTTTTTTAAGGACCTTATAATGATCCAAAATTTTACTAACTAGTGTAAGCTATTTCAAACTTTAAGCATAACATGTTAAAATTTCACAACCACGCCTACTTTTTTTTAAAAATCTGAGACTTTGCTACCTCAATTTGAAGGTAACTCAAAATTAAATTAAATCGTTTTATTCACTCGAGTAAAATTCGATGTCACCGTAACGAAAACATAGGATATTATGTACGTTTTAAAACCTTAGATGTGATCGTTGAATAAAATTCACTAACGCAGAATCCACAGACTAATATTTTCCAAATTCTTAAAAATAATTGTTGACTATTGATCTCAATCAAGTGATGTGGAGTGTTTTTGAATGAATATATGCAGTATTTATTAGCCTCCATGTCTCTATCATGGCAATTTGCTCCATGTTTGTTTACTCGGGAACTGTGTAAACCAATGTGAATATACCAAATGAAACTCCTCTTTACGCCATATGTTCAAGGTGTGCACTGAGCATATTCACTGACCCTAGTGACATTACATTTGATACTCGGCGTTTGGAGTAGTTAGGTAGGACATTTATTTATCGTTCGGTTAATTGGATTAGTCTGTCACTTTCCCTCCATACTTCACAACATTTAAATGAAGGACTTTAGAGCTCTTCAATTCAATATTAGTAAGGGTTAAGTTGAAGTTCAGTAAACTCAAAAATAATGGAAGAACGGAAATCGAATTTTTGAGACATCCTTCACATCAGACAGTATCTGATAAAAATTGAAGAAAAAAATATAACAGTCTCATCGATTCAAAGCAGTTTGGTCTTTTTTTAAATACAAAATAATGTGACAATCAGCCTTATGATCACATCGATGATGATCAATAATTCAATTTTTCCAATTAAAACATATACATATGCGAAGGTTGCTGGAAAAATTGCGTGTTTGATTTTAATTCAATTAACCTTTTTAACTCACAAATAACACAAGCGATGCGAGAAGCGTTTTGATAGGATGATGATAGGAGACAGTTCATTGCAATCAAAATTGATGAAAGATAATAATTATTATTATTTCAATACCAAGAATCTACGCAACTGTCACTGAGTTGGAATAACTCAAATAATTTAGCAGTGCAGAAAGGTGAACTAAAGCCTTAATTGTGAGGCTTTACTGTGTAGGAAACTCGCTATTGTCTTAAATCAAAAAAAAAAAATTTTGACAGACTTAAATATCTAAAAGATGTGATACAAAATTTTTTTTCAAAAGCGATTTATCATTTCGATTTTAGAATAAAGTCTCATATCTTAGTTACAAATGAATAGGTTTACGGAAGTGAAAGATGCATATTTTAAAAACGTCATTATATTAAAAAAAGAAACAAACAAACAAAATGAAAATTATTTAAAGGCTGGAAACCATCCAAATGTAATGAAGCATATAGTGATTTTTTTTTAACTCATTCATGATATTCATATATTTTTTGTATAAATTATTGTCCCAGCGGAAGTAGTAAAATCGACTTTCCTCGTTGCAATAATATGGAACAAAAAAAAAACACGGTAGAAACTCAATCGATAGAAACTCTGAAAGTTAAAACAATGACAAATGCGGAACACCGCATGAAGTATCATTCACCTGATTGCACTTTGTGGTGAGTTCATGTTGTGCACAATCACAAAAAAAAAAAGAAAGAAATAGTGATTGTGGTTGATGGTGGGTGAAGAAGGTATACTTTCTATAAAACAAAAGTGAATTTACCGGAAAGAATACACAAAAGCGGATAGCAGAGGGCCACAAGTTTTGGGGAGCATTTTTGACATGATATTTTTGTATATGATTTTAGTAAACGGTTGAATAATTAGACAGTTTTTTAAAAGTTCTAGGGAATGTGCTATATGGATTTAATATAATAACAATTTTGTCTAAGCTAGTTGTTCAACTTTTATTTTATTAAATCAATAAAGCAAACAAAAACAAGTAAGGATCAAAGTCACGAAAATGGGGTTTGCCAAATATCTAGAAAACAGCAAGTTTTACAAAAAAATTGTTTCACAAAAAGTTTTGTTCGAAACAATAATCGTTGAAAAGCTATACATAGCACTTCAAAGTTCTGCAAATTATGCACTTTTGTCCACCTAAGGTTAGGTTACACGGGGGCCTAAACTTAAAGGTCGAGTGCCGGGTAGTATTCTTGTTTCAAATTGTTGTTTGAAGTACTATAACTGTTAAGGAGGTTTTTTATAGTACAAATTTTATATATTATTAAAATAAATTAGCCAAGAAGAAAACTTAGTTAAATTATTGATTCAAAAGCATTTTATGGCCTTTAGTCCTTCAAATTGCCGTTTCCCGTTTCGTCTGACTTACTCAGTTGGGCTCATAAGTGACATAGTGAGTCTTTTTCATGTGCAATTTGTACCAAATTTAGTTTAACTTACGTGTATTTTTTGACAAAACACCACTGTAAACTATATCCAACAAGATTAGAATTCCTAATAAATAAGCTGAAAGTTCATTTTTCCCGGGACCAGACATATATTCTGTTAGAAGGTTTTTATTAAAGGGTTTTTTTTTAATATATGAGGTTTTCAATCTGGCAATACTTTTTTCAGAGTTGATTTTTTTGATAGCTGTCACTTGATTTATGCTTAATTTGATTTGCCATTTGATAATGAATAGATCTACTCTTCAACAACGTTTGCAAATCGTGCAAATTTACTACCAAAAAAAGACAAGAGAAGACGAAGTCATTTTTGTAATCACCTTTGTCAGTTCATTGACAGCTATTTCTATGGACGGTGTTCACATAAGAAAGTGAGGCAGAAGTTTTTAAATTTTTCGGAAAATTTCTGCCTCCCCTGGCTATCTCTTCCTTTCCCAGATATGAGAGCGAGACAAAAACAGAGATGTCAAAATGTGTCGGCTCACGTGATTTTCTTTGCCTTTTATGAAATAATTTTTACAGATGTCAGCCATCTTCAATGATATTTTTAAATAGTAGTCCTAGACCGACAGCAAATTCTCGGTTTTGAGTAAAAGCTTTTCCTTCCAAACCAAAATCTGATAAATCGCCATTTTCAACTCCCTCTACCTCTAGCCCCGGCGAAAAAAAAATCCTGCCAGACGATTAATTTTGAAATCGAGAACCATATGTCTTATATCGATTTTTGTAAACCCCCTTAACCTCCAGAGTTGCCTTTTCAATTCTTTTAATTTTGTTGTCAGAAACATTGCCATCCACTGATTTATTTTGTTTTCTTCAATTTTTATAACAAAATCGGCAAAATTTCTAAAATTGCACTCAAACTAAAATAAATCAGCTGTCAAATTAGCAAATTACAATAGATTAAAACACATTTCCAAAACATTTTTAACAGGCACGTTTAGAAAAATGAGATCTCCGATACCTCAACTAATTTGTTCTGCCAAAAAAAGAGCCATTTCTGGAGCGCTAAGTATTTTTTCTATTCTTCTTATGTTATTTACTGCGACAAAAAATAATTAAGGAAGTGAATATAAAAATATTCTCAGTTTTTAAGGGAATATGTGAGGAGTTTTTGTGAGCTCTCTGAGATCTCAAAAAAATTAATTAGTTAAATAAACTAGTACGTCCAGCCCTCGAAACTCGAGAGCTAGTAATTTTGTTTTTTAATAAAAGCTGTCTTTAGCGTAGAGAAAAACTGATACCTTATTTATATGGAGAATTAAATCCGAATTTTATCAGGATTTAAGTCCATGTAGACCTGGATCGGATTGAATCCGAACTACTCGATCCCATCCAGCTCGTTGTCATAAGCCTGGGTCGAAATTTCGATCCGGATTGAATCCGATCCTTTGATCTGCTCATGTAAAAGTGGTATGAGCTACTTATTATTATTTTCTACCGCACTGAACGCTGCCATCAGACATTCCAGTTATCTTTCCAGTTAGTGCTGGAAAATTAGTTGGTTGGTGGGTGGAAACATTCGGAACGTCATATTTAGGTTACGACAAATAAAAACAAATAATTGCCCGGTCTCGCTCTTGCTCTTGCTCGCACTTATTACTCAATTTTATTTGATTGTTTTATAGTTTTTGAGGTGTTATTATTGAATAAATGTTTGCATTCTGCACTTCTGTGCAAAAAAACCATTCCAACGATATATAATTTATATGTCTTCGGCTTTTGTAGACCGCGTAAATTGTACCACAAAATTCGTGTTTGCCGTTTTTTTATATGATGTTTATAAAAGTTCCAAGTAAAGATAATTGCATTTAAGGCCTTTAGTTGGATAATTTGTTCCGCTGATTGGTCATTTGTGTACATTGTCCCTGGGATAAATTCGAGCAAACAGAGGCGCATTTCTTACCTTATTCCGCTCCTGTTGCTTAGAGTATAAACTTAAAGTAAAATGCATGAATGAAAGTGAATTACATTAGGTACCTTTACCTTCTGATATTTAAGTGATGAAGAGATAGTATATACGATTTCTTTTTATGCACCCACTAACATAAGGTATAATTTAATTGATAGAACAACGATAATTTAATGGCTTGCGTGACTTAAATTGGAACTCAAAATCAATGGATTGCACCACAAAAGAACCGGAAATAGAAATTTAATTGAAGGGCCATTAGAATCACGAATAGCCTAAGCACGTACATATGTATATGTATTGTATATTGTTTAGGTACATACTCGTATACAAAAGTAGCTTAATGTTGAAAGAATAAAAAGCATTTATTTATAGGGCAAGTTAAACATATATGGATTGTAACAAAAAAATCGAAAGCCAGATTTTAATCAAGTATGTAGACATCATTATTACTTATATTACGACTGTCAATACATTTATTCTTTTAAAGGCCCTAAAAATCTATCGGAAATGGAACTTTTCGAATTTTGTTACTGTACATAGAGTTTGGTAGACCGCACGACTAGAATATATTGCCAAGAATATTAACATAAACTTGAGGAAATATTTAATTGGGGAAATCAAGTTAAAAAGATTTACATAAAACATGCATAAAAAACGTGCTTTTGCAATGTTATACCCGACAAAGAAATCAAAAAATCATAATAAAGAACTTTCAAGTTTCACAGTTTAAAGACCTTTCAATAAGCACACATGACTCAGAAACAGATAAATATTTTCATACACCTTTAAGTATAATTTTTAAATAATGACGTTTTTATTATTATCTCAAAGGTACTTAAAGACAAGAATTCCATATTAAAATGACGAAAAAATATTCGTGATATTGTTACCAAAAATAAATATGTTCTTGGTGTAATTTAAAAAAATCAAACAAGTATAAGTACATATTGCTAGATAAGAATAAGATTGCGCGAATTTTCAAGTGATAGCTACAAGGTATCATATCGATTTTTATTAAGTAAACATTATTTTTAGGGAACAGTTATTATTGGTAGACAGAGACACAGACATTCCATTTTTTTTTATTTGATTTTGAAATGGTAACTGAAGGAAAACAGTATTTACTTTATGATTAAAATATGTAGTTCACAGAAAAATAATACAAATACAAGGTTATGTATATACAAAGATTTGAAATATTTAAAAAAAAAACCTTGCAATTTTACTCTTTTTGTTTTGCAATTGTTTTGTTCTTCAAATTACAAAAGAATTAATTTGTATGTAAAGATTGCAAAAACAAATCGAAGAATGCATGAATTCTCAAAAGGAATAGGATAAAATGATTGCAATCTTTTTTGATGTTAAATAAATTTGAAGAATTTGAAGATGAAGTTTTAAAGTAAAGTCAATGAGTGCAATCTTTTAATAAATAGTTATAGTTAAAGTTTGCATTCACAAAAGATTACAATCTTGTAATTTGGAAATGTAAGCTAAATTTAGATTTTTGTTTTGGCTAGATTAATAGTGGGGACCAACCCCGCGACTCCAGTCCGATTCTTAAGCGATACAAAATTCTCCATTAACACTTCACCACCAACAGGAACAAAGGAACAAATCTCATTAAATCGATTACAATATTACATGCAATCATGAAGAATAACAAGTAGATGAAAATACCTGCAATGATTCCTTTTTTTTGTAATCATTAGACACAAATGTAATTGATTACACAAAACATAAATTACATTTAACAACACAAATGCAATCCATATTTTTTGTAATCAATTACATTTGTATGTAATGATTACAAAAAAAAAAAATCATTAAACGTTTTTTCAATTACTTTTTTGTTCAATTATTTTTTTTTTTTTTTCAATTACATGTAATTAAATTAAGTAATTGTTTTTTTCAATTAGATGTAATTTGTAATTGAAATTTTCAATTACATGTAATTTGTAATTGAAATTACTTGTATTGTGAGTATATTCTTCAGATAATAGACTTCAATCTCATTGAATCGATTACAATTACATGTAATAAGTAATTGAACTTTTTCAATTACAAATAACATGTTATTGTAACTGATTTTTTTTTTTGTTACGATTACTAGCCAACTCTAGAGCCGGCGAATGGCCATACTGTAGTCCTGATTTTAATCTTCCGAATTAAGTCAAGTAGTCCATATTAGAACTCACGGCCTCTGGTAAACTACACAAGAAAGTTTAAAATTAAACCTTGAGAGAGCGGTGGTCCATTATTTCGATTGAAGTACAGCGTGACTCGGTACATTATTGGCTATACCGCCTCAAGGTCTCGGCTGAAGGCTGAAGGTGGTCAATTTGAATCATCTTGGCAAAATACCATTACTTTTCGATTATGCGATTGTTCTTTAAATATAAGGCATGACTACGTATACAAAGTTTTGAATAGAAAAAATGTATTAATATATTATAATAAAAAGCCAATAATGAAAAAACTCAAACTTGAAGTAGTTGCTTAGTGCAAGTTTTTTTTATATTTAATATTAAACCGACTCTTAAGAGCACGGTATGACTAAAATTACTCGCAACTAAAGAAAATTGAGACCGGTGTACCAAAATGAAGTGTCCTAGGACCAACCCTATATCTGTTATATACAAGGGATATTCAAGTGGACATCAACGCTATCATGGCATCCTTCTCTGATGATACTGCAATATTAGTCCCAGATACATCCGTTATGAAGGCTACACAAAAACTGCAAAATGCAGTCGAAAAAGTAAGTGATTGTAAGCAAAAATGGCGTATCAAAATGATACAAACTTTACAATCAAAAACATAAACAGTATTCCAATTCTTATAAACAGTACGGCAGTACCACACTCTTATACTGCCAAATACCTTGGTATGACAAATGATAAATGAAAGAACAAATCAAAAAGAAAAGAGAAGAGCTAAACTTGAAGAACAGAAAAATGTACTGGTTACTAGCAAACTTGCCCAACCAGAACAGACTAATGTTAAGCAAGCAAGTATTGAAACCCGTCATACCAACTCTGAAATGGAGACTGTCTTAAATGTACGAGGCAGTATTCGGAGATCAAGAAAAACAAAGCCTCATGAGCTGATGGTCTAAGAGCTATAAGAAAGTATTGTAACTTTAAACTTTTCCCAATGTGATTTATAAATTAAGAAAGAAAAACCATTTGTCGATCTTTCATAGATTGATCCTGATTCACCGGTGGTTTTAGTGCGGTGGTAAGAGTCCCACACCACTCGGTACCGATTCTTACCAAGTGTCTTTTGAATATTTCCAACTTCAGGCAGGCAGGGCGAATTAGCCCTCTAATGGTCTCTGGTTCCATGATATGTGATCGGAGGAGCTTATCTAGGAAGGGGTACTAGCCAATTTCGGCTAACACGATCGGCCTTCGAAGCTGCATTCATGAAGCTTTCGACGCTTATATTTACTTATTTTTTTCCTATCACTCACACCCAAAATCTGCTGTAGGCTCTCGTCGTGTCCAAAATATTGAATTTAAAATATATTTTTGATTTTTTTTTAAATCCCAAAAATAATGTTATGAAAATTTCGGTACACAGTACTTTTTGAGCTTTTTGGAAGCTTCTGCAGAAAAAAATTATTCAAATCAGTAACAGCATTTTCAACCATAAATTAACAATTTTTGAAAAATGGTTTTCCACCTCAAAAGTAGTCTTCACTACAAATAACACTGGTCTGCAAAAATGAACTTTTTTTCGTCTTCAAATAATTTTTTTAATTTATGACAGACTTGACTTTTGTAAGGCTGGGAACGCACTTGCGATTTTCTTTCGCGCGATCATTTAGTCGCAAAAACTAGAAAACATGAGTTTAAATGACAATAATACCAAGAATTCATACTGGGTTGTGATCATATTTTTTAGTCGCAACGACAGAAAATCGTAGGAGCGATCCAAGCCTAAGGCTTTTTGAGGACATTATATGGCAGGTAATGCTGATTGTGTGATTTTTGTAAATGGCTTAAGTGAGAGCATCCCATTTAGGAGAGAATATTAGAAAACACACACTCATAGCGTCATAAGACGTTTTATTCAGCCTTATTATGAGTTCTACATGGAGAATATTTCCCACGAAAAATGTTTGTTCCCCCAGAATTTTAAAAGCTATTATTAGTTTGTTCTAAAATAAACAATAAAACTTGTGCAAAGCGCACCAGTACCATCTATTTTCTTTCGTTTCCCGTCAAAAAACAGTGACAATTTAAACTTTTATAGTTACGAAACATTTCACCAGAAATGAGGGGAATTTTCGTTTTTCAGGTGAAGCTCACAATAGACGAAAAATTCAAGTCAATTCTTCCATATGGAATATTGTTCATGCGAAACTCACAATAAGGCTGATTATCACTTTTTTTTAACTTCATGTTAGAATCGTATCCCGTTTTTTCATTCATTTGAATAAGTACCACCGCACCACCTATGTTCACCCTGCATATCGAAAGTAAAAAGTCAACATAGATTTCATTCTTAATGGAGGGTTTATTTTTGCCATCAGAATTGCAAGTTTTTTAACTTAAAATTACTGTTGACCCATATAATTATTCTACAAAGCAAAAAGTTGTCTGTTAAAGTTTCATTAGACCAAGAGCTATTTTTTTGTGTAGCCTGCCATGCAATATTAATATGCATATGAAGGTTTGTAGATACATATGTATGCAACATGCATGCACAAAAATGTATAAGTAAAACATGCTTTTTAGTTTTTCTAAAAAAAAAATAAAAGACACAATATCACCTCAAGCTTTTTATACTACATGCCTAACCTAACTTACTTTCCGTAAGTTTTCTTTATGGGCATAGTAATGTCCAAAAATATGTTGTCCCATTCTTCTTAAAAAATATAAAAATAAGTTAACCCTTTCAAACTATTCTATTTTTATATCAATTAAATTTTTGCTGGCTAAAAGTTATTTTTATGTTTTTAAATCTGCAACTTTTCGGTGATAGGATTTCATCTCTTTTACTTTCCTGAACATCCCCCGAAACGTTGCGTTTTAAAGAACATTAAAATGACTTTAAGTGTTACAGGATTTTTATATTTTACACAACGAATAAATAAGAAATTCTTTATTTCATTGAGCTCCAATATATTCACCCTCCATTAAATTTAATGCCACCAATAAGAAAGTTGAAGTTGAAAGTTTAAATTTAATGGAGACTGAATAAATTGAGGCTAAGAGCTTGCTTAAACATTCGAGTTAAAAAAAATTAATATAGAATTATAACCCCGAAATGGCTATACGTAATTTGTGACACAAATTTCTTGCGCATGACTGTAATCTATCAACTCAAACTATTTTCAAGAATTTATGTCTACGTGAAAATAACAGTCTTCCTGGTTTGTGTTATTGACCTCTGACATGACAGCTTAAATGAAAATTGTTAAGAATATTTTATTTGCAAAGGCTCATGATGCTTTTGCAAATAGAAGCGATGGTAAATGTTTCCTGATGAAACGAAATATAAACAAAAAAGAAAGAAGTGATAATTGATTTCCTTAGAAAAAGTTCTTCAAACTCAGCCCTTGCAAAAAATATTGTAGATTATGTAGGTAAGGTAAGTATATTAAAAGAAAATTTAAGGGATTGTTAATGTCCTTTGAATTGTCACAAAAAAAAAAAAACAATTTAACACGGTCGTAGAGTATAATTTTTTTGGTTTGCATATTATAAAAAAATTATAAAATAAAATAAAATTATAATTCTAAAACACCTGTCCCATCAAAAAAGATTACTAACACTTATTCTTTTTTAAGCTTGTTTAAGCTCCATTTCAAAACAAATACTAGTGTAATAATTACATCCGCCCTTGTTCAAGCCCCCACGGAATACTCCATATTAATGTTACATATATGAACGAGTAGGTACACGTTAGCATCAAAAGAGTCTATAA
Organism: Dasysyrphus albostriatus; assembly: GCA_946251815.1. Lineage (NCBI taxonomy): Eukaryota > Metazoa > Arthropoda > Insecta > Diptera > Syrphidae > Dasysyrphus > Dasysyrphus albostriatus. The sequence goes on along the minus strand of OX276336.1, from coordinate 64,323,076 downwards.
ACCATGACACCGACAGTTTATGCAAAAATAAAAATTCAAACAAAAAGAACTCCCCTTTATTGTTTGATTCATGCGTTCCTTTCGAGAAACACAAAAAGCAAGACTCAAAAGTGACTACTGACTTCTGTCTTAAGCACCCTCCAGATTAGTTTTTTTAAAATATGTTTTTTTTTTGTGGTGATGTCCCTTTGAAACGTTTTTGTAAAACAATTCCAATTTCACCACGAGTCATCCGGGTAGAGGATGTTGTATGCACATCTATAATATGATTCGTTAAACGGCCAAAGACAAACCAACAGTGGGACAGAATAGACTGAAAATCTAGTCCCAAAATAGGTTTTGGAAATTCGAATTTTTTTGACAAAAAAAAATTATGTTTTATTGTTTTCTTGGAAAGCGGCAAAATTATCGAAATCCACCAGCTTTTAAGGACAAACTTATCTTCTTTTAATTCGATCTCAAATTAAGTATTATACTTTACAAAATATGGTGCTTAACTCTTGCAATATTTAATCACAAAAAAAGCAGTTTCACTAAAAATAACTGATGTATAAAAATTATTAATAAAATTTAAAAAAAATTTTAAAGTTAAATTTAATCCAGCTTCTTCATATTTGCTATCATACTGTATGAGGTAATGTGATGGAGATGGACCGATATAGAAGATGAAATTTAAATCCACGACCGCAAAAAATTTACATTGCAAATAAATGCAAATAATTGAGGAAGGGGACAATGTTTAATAATTTATGAGTTTTCACTTTTCAATTCGAGAATAGTAAGTGTGACATGTTATGTATATGTATATGTACCTAAGCATGTTTTATGCATGTTTATTGTTTATATTAAAAGACTTTTTAACTAACTTAATTTTAGCACGATGATACTTTTATGTGAAGGAAATGCAAAAGTTTTCTATAAAAAATTAAAATCTAAAAATATCAAGTATGAAATGTTTTGCATTCATAGTTCAATCCGGACCTTTACCAACATTCAATTAGTTGGCGGTTTACTCAATGTATTAGCCGTGTTTTATTGAAAAAGTTATAGCTAGCACAGTAAAATTTCCCTTGGAAAAATCAGTAAAAAAGTTGATATAAAAGTCGAGATAAAGTTTCGTTAAGTTTAAACTTATGTGGCGCTGGAATAGGTACTTGCATTGCTGCGCTAGCTATAATATCAATAAAGCGCACCTATTGTTGTCCAAAAAACTGCAGACATTGGTGCCTACCTTGCGATGAAACAGTAAACATACCATAAGCGTAGAAATAGAGTGATATAGGCCCGGAAAAGGGAGTAAAAATCCTAGAAACAATACCCAAAGTTCTTAACTGTTCACATGTAACATATCTATGTTGACAAGATGTCCTGTTTCTGTCTAAATGTCTGATGTCTATAAAAAAAATTACATTTTTCTTCCTTTTATTTATTTGTTTCCACATCACAAAACTACAACAAAACATTTTGCGACAATAATTCAGAAATTTTCTGCATTTTTCTGGTGGGAACACGGCCTTAAATATATCCGTGCCTGAACTCATTCACTTCTGAACACATCGCCATCTTTTGTTTTTTAACAATCGTCTGGACACACCCACTAATTTGACAGCTCAGTTCATACTTTTTTTTCTGTTTAACGATGAGGCCATATTTGCTAGCGAGTTGGGTACATAAATAAATTGTCAAGTCACTCAGTTCCAGTTCCCGAAAAGCTTCCATGAATTAGTAACTCGCTAGCGATTACTCGCTCGTGTGATCTTAGGGTAAAGTACATAAATACAACCGTAGTTTAGCGTTTGAAAAGAAATTAAATAAGATATGTGCAAATGTACCTTAACGAATATCTGCAGAAATGAAAAAAAACTGTCCAATGTTTAAACAAAAATGTAAATGAACGACAATTATAAAGGGTGGTTAGATTTTAAGGGCCGATGTTGATTATGAATAAAACACAAATTATTTAGGAAATTATTGTCATTTCTTTTTATTATGATAATCTTGGTATGGTTCAATTATGTATGGAACAAAATATCGGCCAAATGGCCGACGCGACCTCGGCGGCACACCTCCGATGGTCCAAATTTTCGATGACGCTGATACATAATTGAGGTTCTATGTCGTTAATGTGCCGAATTATCTCATCCTTTAGCTCTTGAATCGTTGCTGGCTTATCCACGTACACCCTTTCTTTCAAATAATCCCAACGGTGTCAAACCACATGATCTTGGCGGCCAATTGACATCGCCACCACGTGAGATAGCACGGCGATTGAATTTGTCGCGCAAAAAAGCCATTGTTTCGTTAGCTGTGGCAAGTGGCACCGTTTTTTGAAACCACATATCGTCCACATCCGTTTGTTCCGATTCGGGGCATAAGAAATTCGTTATCATCTCACGATAGCGAACACGATTAACAGTAACAGCCTGACCGGCCACATTTTGGAAATCGGCCTCATTTTGCAAACAGCAGCAATATTTTCGGCAGTACGAGCTGTACGAGCATGCACTATGTTGTTTTCACATCTCCTACACACCCGGTTTGCTCAAATTTTTGCACGATTTTTCCGATTGTACGCACATTTGAACGATTAAATTGACCGAAAAAATCACGAAGTGCACGATATGCATTTTGATTTGAACGCCCATTTTCATAATAAGCCTGAATTACTTTAAGGCGTTGCTCCGATTATGTATCTTTTTATGGTTCAAATTGAGTTAGTCTGAAATTTAGAAATGTCAAATGAAATTCAGGAAAAAACTTGACGCTTAGATGTGGTTCACATTCAAAATCGGCTTAAAAATTTAACCACCCTTTAGTTATAAAGGTTCAAATTTCTCAAGGTGACTCGAGGTCACGCGCGATTTTTGGCACCTCATTTATGGGAAATTTAGAGAAATTGCTTACCATCTGAAGGATCTCTAGATCTATATAAAAGGTCAAAGGCTAGTTTCAGTAATTGGTCAGCAATAGATTCTTTCTTACAATTTTTAAAGTTTTTTTTTCAAGGTCACGAACGATTTTTGGCACCTCGTTTGAGTAAATTTATAAAAAAAATTATACTCTCTGATAGGTTACTAGATCATTATAAAAGGTCAGTATGTTTCAGTAATTGGTCAGCTATAGATTTTTTGTTATAAATTTTTATCCTTATGCCAAAAATTGTTCGTGACCCAGAACAAAAAACTAAGAAATAGTAAACAAGAATCTATAGCTGACCAATCACAGAAGCTAGCTGACCCCTTTTATATGTAGATCTTAGGGCCTTTCAGGAGGTATTATTTGTTTTCCAAATTTCACACAAATGAGGTGCCAAAAATCACAATGACCTTAAAGTGAAATTTAAAAATTCATTTAAAAAAATCTATGGCAGACCAATTACAAAAACTAGTTGACCTTTTATAAAGATCTAGAGATCTTTCAGATGGTAAGCAATTTATGTAAAAAGACACTTGGTAAGAATCTTACCGCACTAAAACCACCGGTGAATCAGGACCAATCTATGAAAGATCGACAAATGATTTTTCTTTCTTAATTTATAAATCGCATTGTGGGAAGTTTAAGTTATAACACTTTCCCATAGCTTTTAGACCATCAGCTCATGAGGCTTGGTTCTTCTTAATCTCCGAACATTGTCTCGTACATTTAAGACGGTCTCCATTTCGGAGTTGGTATGACTTTGCGGTCGCTGATTGTGTGATACAGCGTGTTTTTTAACAACTTCTGTTAACTGTCATTTTGAAGGTCACGATGCAGATCGCTATTCACGAAGGACCTTGCTTTGGAATTTTTGGATGGGTTCAGCATTTGTTTTCTTTGTACAGCCCCATAGTTGGATGTCATATGTCCAAACGGGTTTCAGTACTTGCTTATATAACATTAGTTTGTTCTGGATATATAGGTCAGAGTTCTTTCCTAGTAACCAGTAAATTTTTCTGTACTTCAAGTTTAGTTTGTCTCTTTTCTTTTTGATGTATTCTTTCCATTTAGGCTTTGCATCCAAAGTCATTCCAAGGTATTTGGCAGTATTGGAGAAAGGTACTGCTGCACTGTTTACAGGAATTGGAACATTGTTTATTTTTTTGTTTGTAAAGTTTATATGCATCGATTTTGTTTCATTTAGTTTGATTCACCATTTTTGCGTCCAATCACTAACTTTATCGACTGCATTTTGCAGTTTTTGTGTAGCCCTCGTAACGGATTTATCTGGCACCAATATTGCAGTATCATCAGCAAAGGTGGCCATGATAGCGTTGATGTCCACTGGAATATCCCTTGTATATAACAGATACAAGGTTGGTCCTAGGACACTTCCTTGTGGTACACCGGCCTCAATTGTCTTTAGTTCCGAGTAATTTTGGTCGTACCGTACTCTAAAGAGTCGGTTCGTAACGTAAGATTTCAGTATTTCGTAGTACTGCCTGGGAAGATCCCTATGCAATTTGTACTGAAGTCTCAAGTGCCAAACCTTGTCAAAGGCTTGAGCAACATCTAAGAATATAGCCGAGCATAAATCCTCATAAATGAGGTGCCAAAAATCACGCTGATCTTGAGAAACTTTAAGCCCTTATAAGTAGTTATCTAGAGCTGACCAATTTCTAAGACTAGTTGACCTTTTCTGAACAACTACTGACCAATTAGATGGCATTCTCAAATTCGGCTTAGTTACCGAGTTTTACCAAATTTAGTAGCATTTGCGGTATAAATCATGCTTATGCCCCAAACAAACATATTCATAAAAAAAAACTTTCGATAATGTTGTAATGTTGGTCCTTTTTAAAAGATATTTAATTATTTATGAAATGCCCTCAAACATTGATATAAATGAAACTCTTTTTGATGTTAGTTTGTTCTCAAAAAATAAAATTTCAAACCACAACACAGAGATCGCGATGAGCTAAATTTTCGCCCGCGCGCCTAGCCCGCGCCCTGTTTGGCCAGACCTTTTACCAATATGTGCATTGAACCTACATTAGTTCAGTTTTTGCACATACTTAAAAATACCTTTCTATATAGGTATGTATGTACGTTTACATACTTTATATTGAGCACATGTGAAATACTTAATTGCTTGCTTTAGCACACCTGCGATACCAAGCGTCTTTTTTTTGGGTTTGTTTAGGTTTACTAAAATGATTTGTATTCAGGAAACATAGCTTAACGTCACCAAGTAGCTATAACAATAAAAAAAAACATATTATACTGCCGCAACAGCCCACATTTCCAGGTAAAGGTATTCCTATTCCTGCTTCAACTAATGTATAATTAATTCAAAAACGAATAAATACCTTATTATTCCTACATACATATATTCTTCCTCTTAGCTCATTTTTTTGACTTATTTTATTGTTGGCAAAAGCCGCCGCAAATAATAACAACTCAACTGTGTAATATATTTATTCAAAAAGCAAAGTACAAAAAAAAAACATCCCAACGATCGATGCATCACTTAACCCCATTTTGTTTGCCACACACACACCCACTTACTTCCTCCTACAAAACAGCTGCCTGTTGACCCAGTGCGAGTTGCTGTCAGTCAGTCAGTCACGCGATAATTCCAAATGTAACTTCCAGTATTCGATTAAAAATAGATTACATCGGCTTCGCTTGGTGGCGCATAGTTGTATATTTATAGCGTGATAAAGCTTGAAAATGAGAAGAAAAAAAAAAACTCTGAGGAGGGACCTCATTTACAATGCAATTTCGTATTCTTAATTGTGTGCTTATTCAGTTGTATAAGATTGTGTAAGCCCTATTTTTTGTAGGTTTATCGTTTTTTTTTTATATCGTAGTTCTTATTTTTCGAATCTTTTTCGCCTACTTAGAAAAATCATAACGTCTGTATTATGTAGGTGTATCGTCTGTATGATGTATAAAATGCAATCGAAGAGACCAAATCCCATAGTTTTTGTAGATGATGTTGTGGCATCAAAACGGATCAAATCAAATCATAAGTGGCGCAACAGCTCGTGGAGAACCAGGGCCTAGTGACTTACAACTCTCAACCATTCCTGTGTGCGTGTTGTTGGAAAGAATGGAGGGGACGTACACTTTTACATGACAAACATACTCTTGAAGGATTTCTTGCAAGAGACAGAACCTCGGAAAAAACAATTCTCGCAGCGGATGGGAATCGCATCCAGACTATTGGCATGACAGTCCTACACACTAACCATTATGACACGAGGTACTACAATCGCATGTATTGTCATTTTAAATTACGCACCATTTTTGAAATGTTTACATTTAAGTGTCATTGCGATAACTTTTGATGATAAGAAATTAGGACATTATTAATTACATGCTGGCTCCACTTGACATGAGCCACGCTCGAACTATAAACATGTCGAGAAAAAAACCAATGCAGGCAGAAAAATCCATGTCTTGCCAATGACATGTCGAAGAAAACCAACTTTTAAATAGAACATGAACATTGTTCAAAGCTTGGACATGAGTTCTGAGATTTCACGTGCATGTGAGTTTTTGTGTCTGTTTTTCATTGCATCCGGAGGGGAAATATTGTTGCAAAAGTTGTTTTTTATCGGGAAGTCGGGGGTTATGAATCGATACACACTCCCACTTCGCTGGAAATGAATGAACAAGATTTTGATATTTTAAACAACATTATGATGAGTAATGAGCCTCATCTCAATTTGTCTGGGTACATAAATAAAAAAAACTGCTCTAAAAACCCAAGAGGTTTTGGATTGCGGCTTTGGGCCATACATTTTTTGAAAATGATGCTAGTAAAACCGTTGATAAAATCGAACGGTGTTGACAGATTTTCTTACCCGGCATTGAAGAGTTCATTTTTTGTCTTAAATGTAGGGTAGCTTGGGGTTTAATTGAGTAAGTAGTCCAGTCAACAAAGACTCAAAATTCATTCATTCAATTACAAGTACCAGTCAAGTACACATTACCTTGTACTTGTACTTGTACTTGCACTTGAACTTGAAAAAACAAGTACCATGTACTTGGTCCCTGCAAAACACCAAATATAAGCACTTTGTTCCAAGTATATGTTCTTGGTACTGCCATACTGCCCCGTATATTTTCAAGTACTTTTCAAGTATAAGTTATTTCAGCAACTAATTGCTTGCTCTGTGTGACGACCTTTAAAGTACTTGTAGGAATTTTACTTGCGAGCAAGTAAAAAGTCGTTTCAGCAAGCAATTTACTTGCCTGCTCTCTGCAAGTACTTGCACGAATATTTCAAAATAGAAATTTTTGAAACTATTGCTGCAAGTATTTTACTTGCACGGTGTGACGGCACCTTAAGTCCATTCCAAGTACTTTTCAAGTAAAAGTCTATTTTAAGCACTTTTTAAGTACAAGTCAAATTCAAGTACTTTTCAAGCACAATACGTTGAGTAGCTTGGTTGAGCTATTAAATAACGACTATTTCAACTCATAAATAAAGATCACGCCGTCTTCTGACGTCTCGTTGTCTTGCCACCATATCGCTGAATTCTCGACTAAGTCGTCATTATTCCATAGCTCAAACAGGATACTCAACTAATTGTAGTTGAAAAGTACTTGAAATAGACCTGTAGGTACTTGAAATAGATTTGTGATTGAAAAGTATCTACTTGAAATGGACTTGGACTTGAAAAGTACTTGAAAGTGTACTTTGCAGTATTACAGTACCAAGTACTTGGCACAAAGTACTTCATAAAGTACTTTTACTTGGAGTTTTTCAAGTACCAAGTACATTTAACTTGTTTTTTTTTTCAAGTACAATTACATTTTACTTGTTTTTTTTTAAGTAGAAGTACAAGTAAAAAGCAACTGGGTACTTACAAAGTACTTAAGTACCAATGAACTTGAGTATTTATTTTACAAGTCTGAATAAATCATGCTCTCTGGGTTATTATTTAATGTGGTAGGCATGACCTTCAGGTATAACATACTAAAAGTCCCCAGCCCAGGGCAGCGAGTCTTAGACAAGAGGGTGGCTAAATGTCTCTTTGTAATTTTTCTTGAATATTTTAAAAACAAAGTGTTAAAGCGGAAAAGTAACCTGGAATATGACGATTTTTTAATTTTAATTTTTGTCTCATTAACAGCTCAACCAATTCCTCTAAAATGTCAATAAAATATACCAACATTTTGAAAAAAAAAATTAATTTTGTATTTTTAAAATAAACATTAATTTTTTTTCGAAACTGGGCTTATAAATGTATATTAGTAAATACTCAAAATTGGCGTACCAAAATTTGTTAAAAAAAAAATGTTATCAAAAATAGTTTTATTAATTTTCAATTTTCACAAAAACTAGAAGACATAGAACCATTTGTTTTTTTTCAATTCAGAATTGATGTAAGCATTGACCAGAAAAAGTCAAATTAGCAATTCATTTCACAATTTTGAAAAAAAATTGGACTGAACTTTTTTTTCATTTTTTTTATCAAAGTTTTGAGTTTGCATGCGAATATTTCGAAAACTATTGACACAAATAATTTAATTTAAATTAAGGATTAAAGAACAGATTGTTGGCTTTTATAAAAGGTATAGCATTTCATTGTAAGTGTTGCCGTTGTTTTTAAATATTTTTTTTTTTTCATTTAAAGTTGTTTTTTTTTTTAATTGCTCCTACCTTCTAAATGGGGTAAGATACACGCCCTCCTCTCCCATAGTAAAAAATGCTTGTTTTTGACCCATCTACAAACAAACTGTTATCAATTTTTGGCGCCAAAGTTATCGAACTCGTGCCTAATAAACTATTGAAAAACCCTAGTGTCTACTCTTAAATTTCTAGGTTTCTATTTTCCTCAAACAAATTGCTAATAAATAAATCAAAATCAACTCTACAGACTAAAAATAAAATATTTGAGCTTAAAAAAATTCATTAATTTCATTAAAGCAAAAAATACATGATAAATCACTTAAGAGGCAATAAATGCCAAAAACTTGTTATTACAAGCACGTGGTGCCGGGTGTAGGGTAGATGATGATCTTTTTTTTGTTGGTTCTAATTCTTTTCCTAGAAATAAACAGTGCTGGATTATCTTATCTGCTAAATTAATAGAGAATCAAAAATATTCATAGTCTTATGTATTCCTCTCTTATAATGATGGAAATTTTTGTCTGTCAAGTCAAGGCATTACTACAAGTAAATATATCGCTTTAACAGTCGAAAGCTCACTTAGTCAAATGTCATAAGCTTATAAATCAACGATAAGTAATTTCTGCGTGTTGTCAAAAGGAGAAAACACCCATATTGTAACCTAATCATCTACATTATATATATTAATTTTTTATTTCTATTTCACAAAACGTCAGTTTCAAAAATGAATAATGGAATCGAAAACTTCTTTTGCATTAAGGCCTCTGTTGCACGTATTCCGGCCTTAAAATATGAACATTTCCAACAAACAAGAAAAGCCGACAAAACCACTTCAAATTCTCTTAAAATTTTAACAACATTCTTACATTGTAGTTTTATTTTCAAAATAATGTTGTCTGTGCTAGAAAATGAAAATAAGAAATTGAAATTTAATAAAAAAAAACTTCTGACAGTGTTGGTTTTGGAGAGTTTGCAACACTGACATGAGGAGTTTTTTTTTTCAAAAAAAAAATCCCATCACTCGAGTGTTTCTTTTTATGTTTTCTCATAAATAAAAAAATGTTTTAGCTTGTCTATAGGGCAAAGTATCAGTTCCTTGGGGAAAAATATATTGAATCAAACTAAAAATTATAATAGATTCTGTCAGCTTATGCGTTTATCTGTCCAGGGACAACACAAAACAGATGGACTAGTTTTCTTCAAAGAAATTCGATTTTTGTATGCTTATTTTGGGACGGCTATGTTGAAGTACGAGAGCTAGCAACGTCAAAATAGAAGTCAATTTAGTAGGGCTGCTTTTTTTTATGTTCGCTTTAACTCCTTAGATTTGCGTAAGGGCAGTCTGGCTGGTAGGAAGTGTTGCGTTGTCCGCCATTTTGAAGAAGTGCGTTGAAAAACATAAATGCAATTTTATAGGCTCTTATTAGACTTGGAGTAAACATTTTTGTTTTATTTTGAAGGTTGAAATATCTTTAAAATTATTTGGCCAGTTTATATTTCTTGAGCACTCAGTATTTTTCCTCAATTTTTTGACAGAGCAGGAGAGTTAAATATAAACAATATTCCTCACATAGAAGTCAAAACAACTCTCTTTTTCTTCTTATGTAATTTAGTGCGACAAGAAATAATTGAGCAAGCGAATCCAAAAAATTTCAGTCTCAGTTTTTAAGGGGAAAAGTGAGGAATTTTAGAGAGGAATCCTGTTTATATTTCTGAGCGCTCCGAGTCCTCTGAGATCTCTGAAATATAAACTGGCTAATTGTTCACAATTATTTTTGACATCTCTATATTTTGAAAAGTTATTGCCGAAAAACTGTAAAAAAAAATAGTTTTAGCTCTATCTCGCCCCTTGTTCGTCTGAACGAAAAAATGAGTAAATAGTTTTTGAAAAGAACCTGTGAATTGTGAATGTTATGAATGTTATATAACGGGTGATTTTTTAGCTGGTTTGGTTTTGGCAACACTGGTTTTGACAGCTGACGTGTGTTTAGTACCTTGTGTCACTGTCAAACAGCTTCAGTTTGGTTTGCAATTTAACCATGGATCGTCTTACAAATGAACAACGCTTGCAAATTATTGAATTTTACTATCAAAATTCGTGCTCGGTTCGAAATGTTCATCGCGCGCTGCTTCCATTTTATGGTCGGCATTCTCGACCTCCTGAGCAGTCTATTCGGAAGATTGTGACCAAATTTCGCACCAAATTTACTTTGTTGGACATTAAACCACCAACACGTTTACGTACTGTGCGTAGTGAAGAAAATATTGCGGCCGTATCAGCTAGTGTGACAGAAGACCGCGAAATGTCGATTCGGCGCCGTTCCCAGCAGTTAGGCCTTTGTTACAGCACTACGTGGAAAATTTTGCGGAAGGATTTGGGCGTAAAGCCTTTTAAGATACAGCTGGTGCAAGAACTAAAGCCAGCCGACCTACCACAACGCCGAATTTTTGGTGAATGGGCTCTTGGAAAGCTGGCCGACGATCCGCTTTTTTATCGAAAAATTGTGTTCAGCGATGAGGCTCATTTTTGGTACTCATTTTGGGTACGTAAATAAGCATAATTGCCGCATTTGGAGTGAAGATCAGCCAGAAGCATTGCAACAGCTACCAATGCATCCCGAAAAAGCCACTGTTTGGTGCGGTTTATGGGCCGGCGGCATTATTGGGCCATATTTCTTCAAAGATGATGCGAATCGCAGCGTTACTGTCAATGGTGAACGCTACCGAGCGATGATAACAAACTTTTTTTTGCCCGAAATGGAAGTTCTTGACTTGCATGATATGTGGTTTCAACAAGACGGTGCCACATGCCACACAGCACGCGAAACAATGGCGCAATTGCGAGGCGAGTTTGGTGAACAGTTAATTTCACGTTTCGGGCCGGTCAATTGGCCGCCTAGATCGTGCGATTTGACACCATTAGATTATTTTTTGTGGGGGTATATCAAAGCTAATGTCTATAGGGACAAGCCCGCTTCGATTGACGCACTGGAAGCCAACATCCATGCATTCATTCGTGAGATACCGGCCGATATGTGTGAAAGAGTATGCCAAAATTGGACTCAGCGGATGGGCTACCTGAGACGCAGCCGCGGTCAACATTTGCATGAAATTATCTTTAAACATTAAATTGCAAGGTTCAAACTATCGATTCAAATAAATATTTCATTCATTTTTTCGATTTTTTTGTGTTTTTTTTTTTTTAAAGTTCTAAGCCTCTTAAAAAATCACCCGTTATAAGCAAGTATTAAGACCCGTTTGGACATATGCAAAATGCTGAACCGATCCAAAAATTTCAAAGCAAAGTGCTTCGTGAAATTTGTTGTTTTCGGAAATCGAGTTAAAGTTTAAACGACGACGAAGACTCATGTCTCTCACCATGGTTGTTCAAACGTAGTTTCCAGTATAGTGGTCATTAAGCTCGTCTCGCTATGGTCTCGCCATGCCCATTTACACGGGAGTCTATGTCATGGTTTTTGGCATTGATCATATTTTACCATCATCTCGCTTTGGTCTCGCCACAGTCTCGCCAAAGTTTGTTTTTCAAAATTGAAATTTTCAAAGCGGTTAAAATAAGCTCAAACCATGGTTGAGAAGTCCAAACATGGTTTACAATGTCGTGAGAGAATTATTAAGTAGTAGGTGAATAAATATTCTAGTGAATTCACATGGCGTCGGTGTAGTTGCTCTCATTCAACGCCATGTAAACTAATTCTGACAGATTAAATTTTCGTTTTTTTTTAAAGCTGGCACCTGCATATCTATACCTATTTTGACCTTTTTCAGACATAAGCCGTGTTTTTTAGTTGCATCTTTAGCCTCCGCAGAAAAAAAAAGTATAAGGTTAAATACAATAAGGATTTGGTATAATTCCGTATTGTCTTTGTATTTAATTTGGTACTTGTTTAAAGTGATGATAAAATTGAATTAAAAAACAAGGCTATTCTCTACGTAGGTAATTGCCCTAAGAAACCAATAACTTAAATCCACAAAACAAAACCATTTTATTACAACAGCAAGTTCGTGTAACTCCAGGCGTCCATATTATTATTTTTATTTTGTGCTTGTATAAATAACACATAGAAGAAAAATCCTCAAGATGCACGCTTTAAAAATATTCGTCTTTCTTCGAAATAAGTGATTAACTTAATCTTAGGTGTAGTGTGCTTTGTTCTAGCAAAGCGAGTACTGAAATCAACACCATTCACAAGTAGTGTTCAATGTAAGCAATCGGTAAAAAATAAAAAAAAATGAAGTTCTTATTTAAGAGTATGAGTCATTTCCTTGGTTTTATCGGATATTTTGTAGCCAAACAAAGGCTTTAAATCGTAATATTTTAATTTATTTTATATCCATTGGAATATTATTAGATGTGACTAATAGAGTAAAACTCAATACTTCAATTTATAAATAAAATTAGTGGTTTGGATAGGCAAGTAATAGATTAGTAATAAAATAGGAATTCGAATTTGTAACTCATGACTCCTTTATGATGAAGAAGATCAAAAAGTTGTTGGACATGTCTTTGTTGTTGTTGTGTCAGAACTAACTAAACTTTAAGAATTAGCACAAACTAAAATGTCTTGTTTTTTATCAAAAATAAACTGCATGCAAGATGCAACAGATGACCCCTTTTAAGACTTTCGGGAAATCAACTACGTCAACAAGTTCTCTGTTTTCACCACAAAACTGCACATACACAAGCACGTATATACACTTTCCCACAAATTCTGAACTTTTCCACGCACACTACCACACTAATTAAAATTTTCGAATATTTGATTGATATTGTTTAGTCATTTTCATCATCAGGAAAATAGTTTATCTAATTAATTCACATTGACCTCAAATTCATTTTTGAATAGCAAGGCACATGCTTCATTTTACTTAACATTGATTGAATTTGTTTAGATTGGAAAAGTTCAGGGAAGCAATTACAATACTTAATTCATAGCACACACTGCGCGAAAAACAAATAAATTTGTTGCGGTATTAGTGCAATGATATTATTTGAAGAAAAAATATTAAATACCTCACAGTAAATTTTTTCGTGTTTAATTCCAAATGTTTAAACAAAATCAAATACATAATTAAATTTAGATACAAAACATATTTCTTATATTGTACATTTGTACAAATCTTAATACAAAAGTTAATTAAGATTTCGCTCAACGTAACGCACAGTAGTACGAATGATGAATTTTCCAAGCTAGTTCTTGATACAAATAAATTATATTTGGTACACTTTATGGTATGGGGATGCTAAATTCAGTGGTACTGTCTATTTGTTTCTACTTTAAACAGGGGCTGCTCAATTTTACGGCTTAGCAGTTTATTTCAATTATCAGAATTCTTAGTCTGATGTCAGATTTAAATAATGCTACCAGAAAAATATCAGCATTGAAATTATTATGCTTTGTATTATTTTTGACTTTTATCCAGTTTTTGGGTAGTTGACCTAAAATTTGATTATGGCAAATTTTAGCCGCTAAAATGGTCAAATTTTTTACTAATTCGATCAAATTAGGTCTAAAAATAATTTCCAATAAAAACAATATTTAATAACTAGCACTTAAAATTAGTTCCAATCCTTTTGGAACATTTCTCAACATTTTGGAGCATCTTTTTTTAATTTTTTACAAATGAGTTTTGGAGACGTTTTTAAATGAATCAGGCACATATTTTAGGAGATTTCCAACATAAACTTGACCCAGTTTCAGATTTCGACACTAGTTTTTTTTAATTTTGAAATCTGAGACCATGTTCTGACCCAGATTTTGAAGCCCCCATTTGAAGTAGAAAAAAATAGGCAGTACCACCAAGTCAAGCAGCATCCCTAAATCATAAAGTGTACCAAATTAAATTTATTTGTATCAAAAATTATTGTGGGAAATGATTTTTGTCACCGATATTCAAAAAACGGACCACTGTACGACGACGTGTCGGTCGAAAATAAGAATTGTTTGAAAGGAGATTAAATAAAATGGACTTCTGTGTTACGGGATAGTGAAACTTTTGGTTAAAAAAATTATAATACCTGATTCATTGAATAGAGGTGCTGCAAAAGTAATGTCATAATTACACAGTTTATATTTCAGACCGCTCTCTTGAGCGGATGAATCCAAGATTTTTTTTCCTTAGTATTTGACAGCAAAACTGGGGAAATTTTGCTGAACGCTCAGAAATATACAAGTATCAAATGTGAATGTTCCATAATTTTTGTAAATGGCATCAAATGTCATTGTGCTTTGACATTTATTTTCATCAAAGAGAATAAGTTGAAGAAGAATTATATAATTTTGAGCCGGATGTTTTGAAAGCTTTAATTCAAAACACCGTAAAATGCGCACTACAATATGCTTCAACTAAGGATCGACATCGTTCTTTTTTAACTTCATGTCATTCATTTAACTCCTTCAAATGAACTTTCCGTGAAAACGTTTCAATTTTGTTTCATTCCTAATAAAATGGCAACCAATTCACATAATGACATTACTTTGGCCCCAACCTTGTACAAGTTTAAGCAATGAATATGGAAGGCACAGTACACATATTGAAGGTAATATCATTAGCGTTTTCATTTTTGTTCAGTTTTGCGCATATATCAAAATCAATGGAAAATGGTGGATCCTGTGTTGTTACTGAAATTTGTTGTATGTTATGATTGACAGTTCTCATTTTAGACAACCTGCACAATACCTTCTATTAGTTACTGTTGCTTTTTTTTCACAAAAAATTGGCCGAATGCTTGCAATTATGTGAACCTGTGTAAGCACACAAATTTTCTACTTGACAGATAATTGGACGATTGACCAATTAAAACTGAATATTGGAAGATGTTCGTGCGAAGAACATCTTCCAATTTTTGATTTGCAGATAAGTTTTGTTTGTCATCGAGGATAGACTAATTGGCCATTTTCACGATTGGAAGATCTTTCAATATTGGCAGAACTGTCAGAAGTCTTAAAATTGTGTAAACAGCCAATTTTTTATTTTAAGACAAAAAAAGTTTAACCAATTTTCTACCAAAAAATTGTCTGATTTTCGGATAAAATTAACGAACCATGTAAACGGTCAATTGAAAGACTTCTGACAGGTCCGCAAAAATTGAAAGATCTTCCAATTCCAATATTGAAAGATCTTCCAATTCCAATATTGATTTATTGAAAGATGGAAGATGTGAGATTTTGGTGAAGTTAAGCTAATTATATAGGTACAGTTGACCAAAACAAATTGCATGTAACTATTTCTTTTGGGAGCGATTTTTTCGGAAAAAAATGTTTGACGTTTAATTTTCTTTTATCAAACTGTGAATAAGCCCAAAGAAAATTAATTTTATATTCTCAACAATAATTTGTTTCGGGCAATATAATGTGACCGTTCACTTGCATTCTTTTGCGGAAAACATTGCTTTTGCATAGAACAGTCTCATTCAGACTTTTTTTTGCTATTGAATCTAGATGCATTCGCCTTTTTCGAAATCTTCTGTTTTTTCATCCACTGACGCAAGCGGTATTTATTACTCGGTGACACCAGATTCATGAATCTGATGAAATGTGAAATTTGACAGTTTTCTTTTTTTTAATTTAGAATTTGGCAGTTGCAGTAGATCTACTGATTTTTTTCTCAGAATAAATCTACTACCATAATAAAATGTAATGCACTTGATTTTGAGAACAATAATCACTCCTCATGGAGTTAAAGACTTTTCATTGAGCGACGACGATATGTTGTGTTTAATTTTTACTGTCTTGTTTGTTGTTTTAAGGTTTTTAAGAAAAACTAGTATTAAATTCTTTATTTATAATTATTTTATCAATTTTGTTCATCAACATCAAAAATATTCAATCTACTGAATTTTAATCTACTGCGAATAATTTTATAGAGAAGTGACAACCCTGACTGTGCTCAAACAATTGTTTCTAAGCGTTGCATTGTTGTTTACTCTTCGCACAACGAAATCATATAAAGTAGAGTAATTAAAAAAAACGACAAGAGAAAAAAGAAAGGTCAAATAGTTGCATCGAAAATTTTACCCACGCGACACAGAGCTTTTTTTTTTCTGTCTCAACTTTTTGAATTTTTTCTTTTTGAAAATTGGTCAGTTTTTTTTCAGAAAACAAACAAGGATTTTAAAAAGAAATTACCTTGAGCTTATCACCTGGTTTTTACCCGATTTTTTATTATTTGAATACATTATGCCAAAATATTCCCTGACAAAAGGACAGAATTTTTCATGAAACAAATTTTCATCATGGTCTGAACATCCGATTTTTTTTTACTTGGATTCAACCTGTTGGCACTCTGTGGCACGGAAAAATAATAAAAATACTTGAATTCAACCTGTTGGCACTCTGTGGCACGGAAAAATAATAATACTTGTCACTGTACATTTTCTTTCAGCTGCAGTGCTAATATGCTTTCTTTGATTTTAAATAATTTTTTTTCCGTTTTAGGTAAATTTTGCAAAAAATTGCTTTATTGCCTCAGGGAGAGGAGATAAAATTTTCCCCCATAAAATTTTGTTCTAAGTATAAAACTAGAAACCATCTCCCGCGGAACATCAAGCACGAATTTGGAAATACCCAGTTTACACGAACATTTGTACAGGGGATTTTCTAGCAAAACTTGAGAAAAGTAAGTCACTTGAGCACCACCTTCCATTATACCTAGGAAGCTGAAATTTTGTGACGATAGCACAATTGATTTATGTAGGTAATCAGATTCTTTGGTTGGAGGGTCATAAAATAAAAACCGTTTTTTTTTTTTGACCACCCTAATGAAAATACTCAGGTACATACATACTTACCTATACAATTTGCATTAAAGTAAAAGCCTATAAAAATTAAATAAATGAAATTATAAAAGTAAATAATAGATACTGTCAGTGTCTGTGGTTTGACTCAAGCTAATCTTTAAACGCTTTGAACTAATGGTTTGATATTTCATATGAAATTGGATGCGGTTAAGTGGCTTTTTTTTTTTTTTATAGCAAGAAATGTTTTTCTTTTATTATTTCTTATGAATTTGAATGGATTCTTCTTGTGAGTATACTCAATTAAGGTCAGCAAAAAAAAAAAAATTAAAAACAAACAAACACCACATCAAAAGCCACCAAATAGAATTTCTTCAATGCCAAACTATTTTACGAGTCACTATAGCATTATGGGTGGTGTGTTGTTATTGTAGAACCAAAAATGTTATTACATTTAATTTAGTACGAATAATAGCCAAAAAACACATAGCTATAAATGATGTCACAAATATTGAAAAAAAATTTCTTTGCTGGGTTTAGTTTTTTTTTCTAACAAGAAGCCTTCAAAATATAGTTCCTTCTTTCTTTTTGATGAATTAGATAAATCAAAGTTGTTGATTTAGTTTCAGGCATAGTAGTTTATAAAACGGGGAAGTTTGTAAAAGTGCCTTACATACAAAATTCGTTACTGATCCCGTCGGGAAAAATGGCGAGTTGTTGTGAAGTTTAGTCAAGGCCATGAAAAGGTATCGGTGGGGGCAATCTAGACAAGGAAAACTTGTCCAATACAAGTGGGGCCCTCGCTAGAAAAAACTTGTTGAATGATCTTTTATCCCATCACAAATATCCCGACTATAACAGAAACAAAATATTTTATACCCATCATTCAATAGTAAGAAAACTTAAAGAAGGTACACCTATAGTTTTTCATTTTCAATATTACACAACTGGGGCCAAATTATCGCGTCAGTGACCGAGTGAGTGAGTGCAATCAGTGATCGAATGAACGAGTAACCACTTCAAATTTTGGTACACTAGATTGCTCGAAACGTGACCAATAATGCAAAACTTATAAAATTCCGTCACGTATTGCTCGATAACTGATGCGGTAATTTGGCCCCTGTATTGCGAAATAGTTCAGTAGCTAGCGTTTTGGACTAGTAATTATAAGATCGCAAAATCGAGTCCCAGTCGCGAGATAACCTTTTACTTGTTTTGTTGTTGTCTCTCTAGGCAAGATGTTACCTAACAGGCAAGGACTTAGGAAAAATCGATAGTAAGCCCTGCTAGACCCAGTCGCAAGACAACTTTATATTTTGTTGTTGCTGTATCTCTAGGCAAAAATTAACCTTACGGGCAAGGACCTAGAGAAAATCGCTATTCACCATTGCTAGACCTTTGTTAGCATCAATGTTAAACTTTCTAGGGCCTCGTTAAAAACAAGATGATTTTCTAAGGGGGATGACAACCTTACATTTATATTTTAATCCTACTTAATGGCTCAGATCTTAAGAAATGCTTTAAAAATTGAAATTGAAATAATTGAAAAATTAAATCATTTAATTCATATTTTCGTTGAAGAAGAAATAATTTCTATAACAAAATAATTCTCCTCCACACTTCTCTACATTTTGTTTTCAAAATCCCCTTATTGCGGATGTAAATGTGGAGAAATAGCATGAAAATATAACACCCTTCAAACAAACAATTAGGAAATTATGTTTTTTTGTTTGTTTTTAGACTTTCGTTAGATTTGTTTAATCGTGTGAACTAAAGACACGTTTTTTTAATTTGGTATCGTTGGTTGTTGGTGGTGGTGGTATCTTATCAGCATTTTTTTTTATAATTGTGATATCTTTAGAGTTGCTGATTATTTTCAAGGGGACTTTGTTTTTAACTGCCGGCCGTTTCGTCGTCGTCGGACGTGTTGGTCGATCGGTTGTGGTGTGATTATATGATTCAACGCAGTTTCATGGCTATTTGTTTACAATTTTGTTTCTTTATATTTTGTAAAAATATCTTTCTTAATCTCTATAGTCACTTGCTTTTAAAGCACTTATTTTGATCATTTCTTTGTTTGAGTTTTCGTCACATACACTTGGCCAATTAACCCTTCCTTTTTTTAGAAATGTTTGGTCTTTGCTGGGATAAAGCGGATCCTTATCTATTTTATAACTAAATAACTCAAGTATCGACTTGAAGGTTTACTTTGTTGACGAAAGAGTGCGCTTTAAAGTGTAAAATTTTGACCACATATTTGCACATGCACCTACATATATTTGGCTTAATCTTTTTGAATAAGTTCAAATAAAGAATTAGTCCGAAAAAAGACTGAAAAAATACTAATTTTACGCTAAATTTAATTTTCAAATTCAATAGCCAGCCGCCTGGAAGAATGGCAAGTTTTTGCCAAGTTTAGTCAAGGCTTTGGAGAAGCTTCGGAAAAAAAAACTTGTCAAATACTAGTGAGGCCCTCGCGGGTAAAATCTTTTTGGATAAGTTTTGTTATCCCACCGCAATTACCCCATATAGGTACATATAACAAAAACAAAACAAAAAAAACTAGTAATTTTACATGTTCAACATAACTTAACTGTATCGCGAAATATGTAGATCAAAAGTAAGCGTATTGGATTAGTGATCTTCTGATCGATTCCCAGTTAAGATAACTTTTATTTTTTTGTCTCTCCCGAGGCAAAAGGTTATTTAAAGGACAAGGTTCTAAAGAAAATCGATAGTTACCCTTGCTAGACCCATGTCAAAATCAATGTTAGGCTTTCTAGTGCTCCGTTAAAAACTAGATTGTTTTTCTAGATATATATTTATTTTTTTAAGGCCTTTTTCTCTCGAAGAGCAAAAAAAAATTAAATTAAAATGTTGTCTTATCTACTTAAGGTTACTACTGGGCTAACTCGAAGTACAGTTATTTGATGTTGATGACGAATAAAGGAGTGTTAAGTTACAGCAAAACCAACTTTGACGAATCGATAAATGAATAGGTGGTTAATTTGCCGTTAGTTAGTTGTGACAGTTTCGAATTTGTCGTTCAATATTTTCTGTTAATTTGGTTCCTTCGGTTGTGGAACGGCATCTCTGATAGCTTCCTGGCAATTCCTTCACTGGTTCTCTATGCTTGAAGTTGGCGACATAGCACTATTTAAGCCCATGATACTCAATCGGAAAAGAATCTGGCAACTCTTGCTAATGTAACCGTCCGACATCGAACTACTTTACAGCATTTACCTATTTTGGATTTGGTCTGCATATCCGTAGCATTACCTTGGCCACAACGAGGTAGTGGTCCGAGTCAATGTTGGCCCCTCAGAACGTTCGGACATGGCTTAATAATTTGCCGTTAATTAGTTGTGTTAAATTTAATTTGATCCCGCAAGTTAGCAAAGCAACTCTCACAGATCGAAAAATGGATAAGTGCATAATTTGCCGTTCTACGTTTTCCATGTTTTTTTCTAGGTGGTTAAAAATTTAAAAAACTAATATTTTAGTGCTTAATAATCTGCCGTTAATTAGGTGTGAAAAAAAATCTATTTGTCATGCGATGTTTTCTATGTGCTTTTTGGTATTTTGTTTTCTATGAGTGTCAAGTTAGCAAAGAAACTTTGACGAAACGAAAAATAAGAAGGTGGATAATTTGCCGTTAAATAGTAGTTTATTTATCGTTTAATGTTTTCTATGTTTTTGTTGGGTGCTTTGCAAACTTGATATAATTCAAAAAGCTTAATAATTTGCGGCTTATTAGTTTTCAATTAAGGTAGTTGTGAAAAATTAAATTTAATCGTGCAATGTTTTTTTTTTGTTTAATTTTCCTTAATTTAAATGAAATCAGCAAAGAGCTCTGGAGAAGATCCTAGAACCTAATATTATATTGAAATTCAAAATAATTTATAATTTGTCTTTAACTAACCATATATGGCAATTTTAACAATGTCGTACAAGGTTTTATAAGTTTTTTTTTTTTAATTTCTTAATTCACATGAAATAATATTTGAAAAGGGTTCAAAATTGATTATAACGGGTGATTTTTTAGCTGGTTTGGTTTTGGCAACACTGGTTTTGACAGCTGACGTGTGTTTAGTACCTTGTGTCACTGTCAAACAGCTTCAGTTTGGTTTGCAATTTAACCATGGATCGTCTTACAAATGAACAACGCTTGCAAATTATTGAATTTTACTATCAAAATTTGTGCTCGGTTCGAAATGTTCATCGTGCGCTGCTTCCATTTTATGGTCGGCATTCTCGACCTTCTGAGCAGTCTATTCGGAAGATTGTGACCAAATTTCGCACCAAATTTACTTTGTTGGACATTAAACCACCAACACGTTTACGTACTGTGCGTAGTGAAGAAAATATTGCGGCCGTATCAGCTAGTGTGACAGAAGACCGCGAAATGTCGATTCGGCGCCGTTCCCAGCAGTAAGGCCTTTGTTACAGCACTACGTGGAAAATTTTGCGGAAGGATTTGGGCGTAAAGCCTTTTAAGATACAGCTGGTGCAAGAACTAAAGCCAGCCGACCTACCACAACGCCGAATTTTTGGTGAATGGGCTCTTGGAAAGCTGGCCGAGGATCCGCTTTTTTATCGAAAAATTGTGTTCAGCGATGAGGCTCATTTTTGGTTGAATGGGTACGTAAATAAGCATAATTGCCGCATTTGGAGTGAAGATCAGCCAAAAGCATTGCAACAGCTACCAATGCATCCCGAAAAAGCCACTGTTTGGTGCGGTTTATGGGCCAGCGGCATTATTGGGCCATATTTCTTCAAAGATGATGCGAATCGCAGCGTTACTGTCAATGGTGAACGCTACCGAGCGATGATAACAAACTTTTTTTTGCCCGAAATGGAAGTTCTTGACTTGCATGATATGTGGTTTCAACAAGACGGTGCCACATGCCACACAGCACGCGAAACAATGGCGCAATTGCGAGGCGAGTTTGGTGAACAGTTAATTTCACGTTTCGGGCCGGTCAATTGGCCGCCTAGATCGTGCGATTTGACACCATTAGATTATTTTTTGTGGGGGTATATCAAGGCTAATGTCTATAGGGACAAGCCCGCTTCGATTGACGCACTGGAAGCCAACATCCATGCATTCATTCGTGAGATACCGGCCGATATGTGTGAAAGAGTATGCCAAAATTGGACTCAGCGGATGGGCTACCTGAGACGCAGCCGCGGTCAACATTTGCATGAAATTATCTTTAAACATTAAATTGCAAGGTTCAAACTATCGATTCAAATAAATATTTCATTCATTTTTTCGATTTTTTTGTGTTTTTTTTTTTTAAGTTCTAAACCTCTTAAAAAATCACCCGTTATATTGAATTTTTTATTGCTCTGCACTGGATCAAGGGAGGTAGTTTCTTTGAAAAATACATAGAAAACATCGCACGAAAAAATTGTTTTTGCCACGACTAATTAACGAGTAATAACATTAGTGGCAAATTATTAAGCAATAGTAAATTTCAGAAAAAAACATAGAAAACATAGAAGAACAACAAAATCGAAATTGTAAAAACTTATTAACGACTAGCTTACCATGAATTATTTAGTCATAGACCATTCGGTTTTCGGTTTATGCAGTTTTTGCTCCTTTTTGAGGTGGTGCTTTGATAAATTTATGTCAAGTTAGCAAAGAACCAAAAACACGTAGAAATTATTAAACGACAGATTCGAAATTATCACAACTAAACTAAATATTATTTCAATGGCAAATTATTAAGCCATATATTTTAAGAATAAGAATTTTTTACCGCTTTTTGAGTTTTTCCAAGTTACTAAAACACCCAATAAAAAACATAGAAAATATTGAAACTTTTGAAACTGTCACAGCTAATTAACGCCAAATTAACGACCTACCTATTTTTCTATTTGTTACAATGGCTAACAAATTTTTGTTTATTTTGTTATTTATGGAGTATTTGTGATGGCATAGCAGAACTAAACAACAAGTTTTTACTAACAAGGGTCTTATGAGTATTTGACAAGTTTTTCACATCTTTCCCATACGAAAAACTTTCCAGAGCCTTAACTTAACTCCATAAAAGCTTGCCATTTTTTCCAGAAAAAAAATGTATGTCCTCTAAACAATCGTATGAAAAATTAATAATGATGTATGAAGTTATTTATTTTCTGCATTGTAAATCCCTATTTGCAAATTAGCCCAGTTAATATCATATAAGACTGGCAAACAGTAATTCCCAGGATCGAACCCCAGGTAAGACATCATTTTTTTGTGTCTCGAGGAAAGTATATATATAACTAGCGAGGGCCTAGTTAAGAACAATGAGTTTTTTGGGTTAAGGTACACAAAATTATAATTATCACGTCAAGAATATATTTGTAGTTTTTTTTCCAGAATGTGTTCTGATAATTTGAAGGGTTAACTTCAAGTTTATTCGAGATGTAATTTGATTAAAAAAAAAACTATACCTTCTTCGGGTTTTAACGATCTTGCACTGAAAAACTTGACACTTTTGTTGATGCTTGGCGGACTGTCAAAGTTAGAAACATAAGTCTCTTGAGTTTTCAAGTTTTATTTAAATCTTTGATCTTTAATTACAAAAAAAACTCACTCCGCACTCAATGGTAAGCCATTATAAACTACAAAAGCTATGTTACTAAAACAATGTTGCTTTTTCCCATATGCATGGTTCAAAATATATAAAAGTATAAGGGCTAGTATCTTCTCGTAAAACAAACGTCAACGACATCTGAAGAACAGTAGTGTAAAGGCGTATAATTACAAAACTGTCTTTCGTGCTTCTCAATCTTATATGAAAAGATGTTGTGGAAAGATCGTTCGTATGGAGAAAGAAATATTTTACGTTAAAACAAAAAAAAATACTCAGTGTGTGTTTTGCAATGCAAAGCCTCTTTATTACTTCTTCTTTTTCTTTTTTGTGGATATTTAAATACGAATTGGACGGTGCTCAATCTTCTTTTGAAACTCAATACGGGTACGGTGACTTTTTAGAAAAAGCAAGGATAGCATAGGTTAAACGGTGGCGGATTATACCATTATACATGAAACTTTGTAGGTACCCAATACATATTTAAAAATTTAAATTTCAGTTAAACAATTTTCTTAAAAAGTCTTCACAAAGTGTTACACCCCCCCTAATAGTATTTTCACATCGTTTTTAAGGAAATACCCACCCGAACCCTTTCTTTTTTTTGCATTTATTTAAATGGCGCCCAATGTGTGACACAAACCAAATACACAGAGGTGTGCAAATGGCTGAAGTGACTAAAAATGCATGCAATCAACAGAGTATCAAGTAGGTATCTAATGAAACTACTTTTGCAGCGTAGTTGGCTTTGTTAATGCACTCCATTCCATCATATTAATTTTACCGTAAGCTAATTGTTTTCGAAATGGCTTGTCCAAAGAAGATAGAATGCTCAAGTTTTTAATCATAAAAAAGGCCTATATTTGGCATGATCCGGCTCTGATGGAAGTCAACATATACCGCATTAATGGAAAATAAGTTTTGCGAAGTATGGGACAGGGACTCTGTCTGTATGTCACAGTTGGATGGCGGAAAATGCAAAAACCTATATATGAGGGTTAAGTTGAAGGGTGTTGTTTTTGTAAGCTATAACGTTCTGCAAAGTGTCTAGCACCAATGTGAGAATGAGACCGACGAAGGAAATTGTTGCTTTTTGTTCGTAACATTTTTTTTTTAAGCAAAGTGCAAGAGGGTTATTTACGGATCAAGGCTTATTGCTTTTTTAACAGTTAATGTATACCCTACGTGTACGTACGAGCAGGAAACTGTTGAACAGGTAAATGAAAACTGAGTAGGTAGTTTGTTCAAATAGTGGTGCAAATAATAGAACTTTACCATTCAGTTGAAGTTATGGATGAAGGAACTTAAAAACTAATTAATAAGGATGTTGAAGTTATATAAAAGGTTCAGGAAATAGTTGAAAACAACTTTGTTTTTACATATAGGTAGACAATTATTGTGTGCGGAATGACGATGATCGCATATAAAAACATAAAAGAGCTCCTGCGAGTAAGGTAAAAGCGCTTAACACAATACAAGTGGAGTTAGTGAATTAGCATACAGTTTGCGGTGTAGTTTTTTTTTTTCGAGTAAAATGAGATTGAATTGATTGGAGTTGGAATACCTGCCTTTAATGTACCTCTTTTAGATTTGTTCATGTTAGTTAAAGTAGGTCGGGAACAATAACCTTTTCGATTCTTTTTTATATTTCCCTTAGCTTTCAACAGTCTTTTGATTACATTATGTATACATACATATATATGAAGACTGATGTTTGAAGACTCTTTAAGGTATGTAACCCCATTCAAATTAAATTAAACATAAAATTATTAATAAAGAAATCATTAATATGCCTTATTGTTTTATTATAAAAACAAAAAAGAAAACAATAGGTGTGTTCAAACAAAGTCGATTTGCTATGCCTTTACTGGCATTTATGTAAAACTTTCTAGGGCCTCCTTAAAAACTAGATTGATATTTTCCAGACAGTGTTGGAAGCGCTGTACACTAGCTTTTAGCTAACTGTATCTTTTCTATTGCTTTCTATAAGACCTCGATACGACAGTTTTTACTTGTTAACGTAAGAGACAGGTATTCACATCCGGGTATTTCGAATATCCGGATAACTGAAACAGGACCAGACCTAGAATCGGATGTTAGTCTTTCGATATCGTTGGATGTTAGTTGGCAACAAAAAAAAACATGAATAAACATACACTTTGACTTTTTTATATTTAGGTAACAACAGACAGTTCATTTAAAGCTTATCATAATGCTAAATAAAATTTTAACTAACTAATATTTGTTGCATCTCATTTTAATTGGCAGTGGAATGACATACCAGAAAATATTATTAATAACCTCATTGCTTCTATGTCTTGAAGATGTGCAGCTGCGAGAAGAAATAAAGGGTGTGGCAGTCAAATATTAGCGTTTTCTTGCATAAAAGTTAGAAAATTTTAAGACATTGCTTGAAGTTGAAAATGTTTTGCATAACAAATATCCCTTAATTTTGAGATTATCTCCATTTATTTTTGTTTAAGTGAATAATATTTTATTTTGTTTTCTACAGTGATAAACTGTTATAATAAGGTTTTCAAAACTGTACAAAGAAGTTTGCTGTTTGCTTTTTTAGACAATTTGTATGACATGGTACCATCTGCTGGTTTTAGTTGCAAATGTTTTGCACAGCACTGTACCTAGCTCGTAAGAATCTTCACTCGAATTTAAAAACTTGCCGTCCAACTCCAAAAAGTTATCAATAAACTTTGTTTCCTGTTGTTCTAAAGTAAGTTTGGACAACGGCATCGGTTGTCTAAGATTTATCTAACTTTAGAAATACATATGTAGGTAGATAGGTACCTACCTAGGTATATTTTCCGAAAGTAGCTCTGCTAACTTTTAATAAAAAAAAATAATTTTTCTCTAAAAGTAGGTAGGTAGGCAGGTTCTTACACATGAGGGGTATGGTTTCAAAATCCTTTTCTAATTTTGAGAAATTTAAGTAAAACGAAAAATCTTTTAAAAGTTAAAAAAAAAATGACAAATGGATCTCAATGGAATAGTGTAGTTTTGAAAAAAAAAACACTTTTAAGTAGGTACCTACTAAAAAGTATAGGAATTATAATAAGTTTTTATAAATTTTAGCTAATTAAGTCGATGAAGAACCTTCTAAAGAACACTTTCTCATACTTATAGACTAAGAGCTGGCAACATAAGAAGAATACTTTAAGAAGTTGACAGAGTATATCTTTTCCCATTTTTAATAAAATAATGGAAGTCCATGTGGACCTAACACAATAGTCTCAAAACAGCTATTTTCAACCCTTCGTCCATACCAAGGGCGCCAAAAAATTCTTCCAGACTTTTGAATTTGATATCAAGATGCATGCACCTTCAGACCCTCATACTCATTTTTTTGGTTATTTGTTCAACCCAAAAATAAGCTGCCAGCTCTAAGACTGTTAACTCATTTTTTGAAAAAAAAAAACGGAATAGAAGAATTTTTAAACTATACCCCTCATACCATAAACTTGATAAAATTTAACATTTAATTTAATTATTCAGTCATCGGCTGACCTTCCAACCGTTCAGACCTATCTATTGAGGTAAAGAGTGCATTTTTTCAGTCTCTCTTATTTCTTTTTCTTGCCATCTATTTATAACGTTATTTTTTCCCCTCTGTACTTATATTAAAATAAAATATAAAACAAACTTCTCTTAACCAGTTACAAATTTTTTCTTTCGGGATGGCCCCGAAGCCTAATCGCTTATCGGGAAACCGATACGGTATTCTCGACGAGTGTGCGCTTTCCAACCCCCCTGATCCCCCTCCACCCCCTCCTCAAAAAAGAATTAAAACATCCAGTAGTGTTTTTAGTGATTTCCCCGACCTACCAACCAAAACCGTCTTTAAAAATCCACGTTTTGTGCATATTACATCAAAAGATGAGAAAAATCCCCTATCCAAAATTAGCGTGTTCATTCTGAAAAAAACAATAGACTCAATAAGCCTTCAATATGAAAAGATCTCTCAACTAAGAGATGGTTCAATTTTAATTCTGGCAAAAGATCAAAATATAGCTGACAAATTCATCAAATCAAAAGCTCTCGATAACATCTGCCCGGTTAATATAAAACTTCATGCCAACCTTAATCTCTCAAAAGGCATAGCTTATGCGCCTTGTCTGATTGATGTTCCTGAAGCAGAAATCATATCGGAACTTAAAAGTCAAAATGTTACTGGTGTATATAAATTCACCAAACTTCATGAAAAAGTAAGCAAACCTACTGGTCTAATGATTTTTAGCTTCGACGCGTTCCAAATTCCCAACACAATTGATATTGGCTGGTACAAAACAAAAATTTCTGAATACGTGCCTAATCCAATGCGTTGTAAACAATGTCAACTCCTTGGCCACACATTGAAATGGTGCAAAAATCCCCCCTCATGCGATACATGTAACCTCCCCCCTCACGATGATAGTAACTGTACTCGCACTTTGTGCGCTAATTGTTCCGGACCCCACTCCGCTTCCTCTAAAACATGTCCAAAGTTTGTTCAAAGCAAGCAAATTCTAGAAATAAAAACAAAAAACAAATGTACCTTAGCTGAAGCCAGGCGCATCCACAGAGAACGGAACCCAATACGTTCCACTTTCTCCTCTGATCTCTACTCAGAAAAGCTAAGACAAACTACCACGCCTAAGCCTTCCAGTTCCTTCTCTACTAAAGAACAATATATTATAAATAACGAAAAAACCACAAACCAAAATTCTCTTAACCATCAAACCGCACTTAAACCACAAAATCTCAATACACAACCCATAACTCAAAAGAAAGACAAAATTGATCTCATTAAAGTCACAAATTTCGATAACTCTACTCTCACTCAAAGAGAAAACCTTCAAAAGCTCTCAAGCATAAGCACTGATATCGTAAAATCTCAAACACACAACACCCACTCACACTCAATACCACATCTGCAACAACTTGCAAACGATAACAACACTGAATTAAACAAAAACACTCCAACAGCTTCTACGTCTAGCTTAGACTTTACTCATTCTATCAATTCTCTAACAAATTCCGCCTTATCAACCAAAACAAGTCTCTCAATGAATGTTGATGATGACAGCTCTTAATAATAATAATCTCCCACCCACAACCCGCGCCCCCACTGGCGATGGAAGCCCCCGCCAAGTTGGCTTGGACTCCCATCGTCGATGGGGGCGCGGGAATAGCACGATACCAGGTGGAAATCTGGCTTCTGTCTGTACATTGAACTGTACAGATAACAAGACAGATTCCACCGCCTATAATGAACTCAAAATTCTGCAATGGAACATGAATGGTTATTTCAATAACTATCATGGACTCCAATTGCTTATAAATGAACAAAAACCATCCATAATATCTCTTCAGGAAACACACATTAAACATAACCAACAACCTCTTCCACCAAAAACATATTCATCTTTATTCCACAATTTTGCTTGCAATAATAGATCCAAACAAGGTACATGTCTTCTTATTCACAAAGCAATTCCACATAGATTCATCAACATTAGCTCCAACATATCTGCAGTGGCAGTTGAAATTGAGTTGAGATATAAATTCACAATTGTTTCTCTTTACATACCACCGGAACAAAAATTCGATATCAGCGATCTTGAAAACATTTTAATTGACATCCCAACTCCTATTATTTTGACAGGCGACTTTAATTCTTGGAGTCCCTCTTGGGGTTCTCCCACTTTAAACAGCCGTGGCAAGATAGTTGAGAATTTCATAGCAAACACTGGTCTTGCAATTTTGAATGACGGTCGTCCCACACATTTTTCCACACACAGTACATTTTCTCATGTCGACCTTACCCTCATCTCACCACATCTCACCCCAAAATCCATTTGGAAGGTCTCCGACGACTTGTATGGCAGTGACCATTTCCCTATTCTTACCTCAATTACAATAGATAACAGCCCTAACCTTCCAAAAACTCAACCCAAATTTCTGACAGACTTCGCCAATTGGGATTTATTCCAGGCCGAAGTCACGAGACAAATACTACTTAGACCAACTTCCCCTAACATAAATAAAGAAGCCGCTTGCGTTGTCAAGTCTATTCGAACCGCAGCAAACCTGTCTATTCCGCAAACTACAATAAAAGCCCACAGTAAAACTGTCCCCTGGTGGAATCAAAATCTTAGTGACCTACGGAAAAAAAAACAAGATGCGTTTAAGACTTTCAGGAAGACACCTTCTGAACCAAACCTTATTCGATACCGAAAGGCAAATGCCCAGTTCCGTAAAGCGGCAAAGATTGAAAAAACTGCCTGCTTTAATAAATTTACTTCTCAAATCAACCAAAACTCAACCCCCAAAAAAATGTGGACTGATATTAAAAGCTTGGCTGGCAATTATGTTCCTCATATGATAAAAGTTATTAAAACGGAAACATCAAATCTTACTTGCCCATTAGAATAAACAAATACTTCGCAGAATGTTGGGAGAAAAATCAAGAAGATTTTAATTTTCATCCAAATTATTTAAAAGAAAAATACGAATCACTAAACAGGGATGAGCCGCATCTTACTTTGTCACCTTCGGCAAAATTAATCGAATCTCCCATAAATACATTAGAAATTGAAAGCAGTTTGCGTTCTTCTAAGGGTAAAACCCCAGGATTCGATAGAATTTCTTATGGTATGCTAAAAAACTCTCCACCTTGTCTTAAAACAAAGTTATTGACTTTATACAACAACATTTTCGACAAAGGAATAATTCCTCAAACATGGAAAGTTGCGACTATCGTTCCTATACCTAAACCAAACAAAGACCACTCTACAGTATTAGGGTACCGACCGATATCGCTCCTCCCTTGTTCTTCAAAAATTTTAGAAAAAATCATCTCTAAACGCCTTTCTTGGTTTCTCGAAAGAAACAATTTAATAGACAAAAAGCAACTAGCTTTTAAAAAAGGAAGAAGTACTACAGACTCACTTCTACATCTGGATAACTTCATATCTTCAGCTCTTTCAGAAAAGAACCATGTTTCGATTTTTACAGTCGATTTTGAACAAGCTTTTGACAGAATTGGTGCTCATGTCATCTTAAATCAACTTAGGCAATTTAAAATTGGACCTAAAATATTTAACTACGTTAAAGCTTTTCTAACAAATCGCAAATTTCGGGTAAAAACCAATAATATTTATTCCTCCATATATAGTATAAAGAATGGCATCCCACAAGGATCGCCACTATCAGTCACTTTGTTTGTAGTTGCTTTTAATGAAATAAGTAGAATCATTCAAAATCACTCACAAATATCTCACGTTCTTTATGCAGACGACTTAATACTGTTCTCAAAATGCAAAGACTTAACACTTTTAGCAACAATTTTCTCGGATATTATTAATAACCTGTCAGAATGGGGAGACACATCAGGCTCCAAAGTATCTATCTCAAAATGTGAAATTTTACATATATGCAAAAAATATAGTTGTCAAAAATGTATTGAAGGCGTAAGCCTGAACAATAATTGTATTAAAAATGTAAATTATTCAAAAATATTAGGTATTATATTTGACTCAAAGTATAGCTTTAAGGAACATTGTATATACATAAAAAAGAGCCTTACTACCAGGGTTAACTTAGTAAAGTATTTATCCTCCAAAAAAAGTAACTGTCATATTAATACTACTGTTAATGTTGCTCGGTCTATAATCCTTTCAAAAATCGACTACGGCCTACCAATATATGGAAAATGTTCTAAATCATCAATGCAGCTTATAAAAACACCATACCATACTGCCTTAAGGACTTGTCTTGGAGCGTTTCGCACAACTCCCATAAAAAACATTTTAACTGAGGCCGGACTCCCACCTCTTACCAACAGAATCGAGTTTCTTACCTGGCAAATAATCCAAAAAATCAACTCACCACACCCTACACCTATTCATGACGATACCAAGAAATTGCTGAAGCGTAAAAAAATTCCGAAATATCCCTCAGCTCTTCAAAAAGCTCTCCAAGCAGCTACTGACCTCAACATCCCAATCGCCAAAGAAAGCAAATCGAAAACCAATCTTCCTCCATGGAATTTACCTTACCTCACCATAGTCTCTAAACTTACGGAATATCCAAAAGCAACTACAAATAACGAAGTATACAAAACAATGTTCCTTGAAATAAAAGAAAGCTATAAAAAATTAGGTTGGCAACTTTGGTTTTCTGACGCGTCTAAAACAAAAGACGGAACTTCTTTCGCTGTAGTAAATGAAAACGGCTCTATCATCATCAAAGGCTTGCTACACTTTACCTCATCCATTTTTACTGCAGAAGCCTTTGGTATTCTAAAGGGAATTGAAGCTGCAAAAAACAAAAAAACAATTATTTTCACTGATAGCTTGTCATCAATTAATGCCATCAAAAACATTAATAACAACTCTATCATTGTTGCAGATATCCGTGACAAACTTATAACCAAAGAAAACAGCCTTAGATTGGTTTGGGTGCCGGGCCACGCAGATATCGTTGGCAATGAAAACGCAGACAGAGAAGCCAAAAACGCACTTAAGGAGCCTCTGATGGAATTTTATCAATTCAACCAAAAAGATTTTAAAAAATATCTGTCAACAATTACCAAAAACAAGATAAAGGAGTCCTGGTCCGAATATCAACATCATTATTCAACGATCAATCCAGCCGCTGAAACACCTTTATATCCTGCACACCTACCAGCCTCGATGACTAAACTCTACATAAGACTCAGAATGGGACATACCAGTTCAACCCACAAACATCTAATCACCAAAGAACCAGCCCCACTTTGCGACTTCTGTGACGAAAGACCAACATTTACAATATCTCATATGTTGCAATGCGAAAAAATCAACTCCATCTCCAAAACCATCTCCAATAAAGACCTTCATCACCTTTTAACGAACATATCCGACATTAATATAAAAGCAGTTTATGAAATTATACTTAAGCTAGAATTACTTATATAAATATATACGTATTCATTCACTATAAAATAGCGAAAAGTCCTGGTAGCTATCGCTTTATCTAGTTTTAATTATTGACAATGTAATTTATTTATATTTCAATAAAGTTATAATAATAATAATAATAAAATTTAATTATTTGGCACTTAAAATGGGATTTAATGATGCCACCACAAAACTTTGTTCTGCTGACCTTGCGTTGCTTACGTTAAACATTGAACGGCGTTACTTGCACAATGCAAGTAGCTACTTGGGTAGGTATCTAACTAGTACATAATACATAATCAGCCTTATTTATTAGATTTTTTCGGCGGTTGACTAGTTAGACAATTTTTTAAAAGTTCTTAATAGTTGGAAATACCATTGCCTTTTTTGATAAAACCGATGACATTGTCCAAGTAAGGCAACCTTAGGACAAGAGTAAACAAAATTTATTCATAACTTTTTGGGGTTCGGTCTAAAGTTAGACAATTTTTTTTTTAATTTAATAAAAACAATTTCATTTCCGCTTTAATATCAAATTTGTATACCTATGAGAAACTAAATTTAGTTGATGATAAAAGCCCCAAAAAACTCGATACAAATCTATTTGCATATAATGTTTTATCTTTTAATACCTACGTACCTAGTTAGGATAGGTAACCTGCCTACCCACACAAAAATCCAATCAATTGAAACAGTAAACTATTATAGATAAATATAGTACCAAGTCAGTACACCTCCGCGTTATCTCAATATTGCAAAGAGAAAGCGCAAATTATTTGTTTGATTTATTTTTAAAATAAAAACGCAATCTAAATCTCGTTTTGTCTACCTTTAAACCTTGAGCTTGATCTGCGCGGAAATCCTGACTCACTTCTACTTAAATATCAAACAACAAGAAAAACATGATCGCGTTTCACAATGTGAACTTGCCCCTCCATCCTTCTATCTCTGTGTCGCCGTATTTTTACAATAATTACAAGTATTCAATGCCGAAGCTTGAAATTAAACTTATTTCTTCTGTTATTGGTACCTACCTACCTATCTACTTTATTTAAACTAGTATCAATAAACAAATAAAAACTTTATTTTCAATAGAATCCACGTAACACATTATTATACCCCCATTTATAACTAGTTTTCGAGGTACTGAAAATGACGACATCTGAGACTCAGCACAACAGTCACTCGCTAATGAAGGTGAGTTAGTCGCTACTTATTATATCTAATCAGTTTATTTACATAATGTACCTTCACTCACCTCGAAATAAAACTGCAAAAATTTTATTTTATTTTTGAATTGTTTTTGTTGTTTTTATAGGTGAATATTCCGAACTTGATGACGAATTTGTTTAACTTTCAATTTTTCTTGTTTTGATTCGTCGTTAAAATTCGATCACTTTTTATAAGTATTTTACTCTGTAAAATAAGGATTGAAACGTAAAATAAATAAAAGAATTAGGTATACATATTTTTTAATATTAAAAATATTTTATTTTATAAATAACACTCAATTGCAATAATATTGCATTTTTAAAACATTCAAACTGATTGATAATGCTATCTTTAACCGCCGCGCCGTTTGCTGATAACAACAGTCCACAAGATACCGTTAGTCAAGTGATATTAAAGAAACAATTCACATTAACCAGCTATGTAGTTAACATACATCGATAAGATATTACTGGTCGGTTTTGTTTTTAAAATAAAATCATCGGTATTGTTAGCACTTTTTTAAGCACACTTTATTTTAGCGGAATAAGATCACAATGACGTCATTTAAGTACTGATGAACATGACATCATCTCGAAACAACTTGAAACTTTATAGCAATATTTGTTGATCTTTAATTTTATACACATTAAAACCAAAAAAACAAAGAACCGTAAAATTGACCACGAATGGAATAGATTTAGCAAACAAGGCAATAAAAACAAAAAAAGAAACATAAAAATACTTGGAGAAACTTGTTTACCTTTCAACACAAAATAAAACCGAAATTAATTTGAATGCAAAAAAAAAGAACAAAAATCAACCACCTTTTCGTGCACAACGAAAATACGCCACCGGCAAGAGCAGAATTGAATAGTGGTATTTTGCGAACACTCAATCCGGCGTAACAACACAACACGTTGAATGAATCTGAATGACTGAATGAAACGGTTTGATTTGAAAACCAAAAAGAGCGTCGGCAAAGAAAGACGGACGCCGCCAAAATGAAACAACAAAAATAAAACCCCAACCAAAAACGATGACGTCTTCGCCATTGAGGGAAATTTACGAGTACAATGGATATACACTCAAAAGCTGTTGCTTCAGTTTGAGCAGTTTAGTTAGCATGGTATCGCCGGTAAAGTTTCCATTATAGAAATGCAAATGCAATGGTAGGGCTGCTGAATTATTATTTTTATTTACGCGAGTGACAAATTGCCATAATTTGTTTCATTTTTACGACACTAATGACATAATCGTGAGAATGAATTAAAAATTTGCCATAGTATTCGTCATAAAATAAATTACTCAGTTTATATTTCTGAGATCTCAGAGGACTCAGAGCGCTCAGAAATATAAACAGGATTCCTCCCAAAAATTCCTCAATTTTCCCCTTAAACGCTGAGACTGAAATTTTTTGGATCCGCTGGCTCAATTATTTTTTGTCGCAGTAAAATTACATAAGAAGAAAAGAAAAAGAGAGTTGTTTTGACTTCTATGTGAGGAATACTGTTTATATTTTATTCTCCTGCTCTGTCAAAAAATTGAGGAAAAATACTGAGCGCTCAAGAAATATAAACTGGCCAAAT
Organism: Dasysyrphus albostriatus; assembly: GCA_946251815.1. Taxonomy (NCBI): domain Eukaryota; kingdom Metazoa; phylum Arthropoda; class Insecta; order Diptera; family Syrphidae; genus Dasysyrphus; species Dasysyrphus albostriatus. The sequence goes on along the minus strand of OX276336.1, from coordinate 64,287,440 downwards.
GACAGAGCTAACTGGCATTAATATCGTCATTAAAATTAAGCCATGTAAATACACAGTGACACCATTTTGCAAATAATGACAGTACACAGTAAAGAATGAATTTGCTCATTCTTTGCCAGTATAATGACAGAGCATCAGAACGTCATTAATTTGCCTTCGTGTAAATGCATGTCAATGATGATTTGATTCTACCATTATTTTGCCACTTTAATGGCGTGAATTAATGGCAATTTGTCACTCGTTTAAATCCAGCATAATGGAAGTGAACCATATATGGCTAATAGTTATGTTTTATTATCTTGTATAGGGATCTTTTTAATACGTTATTTAAAATTTCTCATTATTTTGGGCTATAAAGCGTTAAAAGTTAATCGGGATCCAGATCCTGATCCCGATAGATAATGGCCGTGTTTTATTATCTTCTATCGGGATCCGGATCTGGATCTGGATTAACTTTTAACACGTACTACAAAAACAAATTTGAAAATTTCCCACTATTTTGTTTTTGTATTACGTGTAAAAGATAATCCAGATCCGGATACCGATAGAAGATAATAAAACACGGCCAATAATAGGTTTTTTATTATCATCAGGATCTGGATCTGGATTAACTTTTATATGTAATACAAAAACAAAATAGTAGGAAATTTTCAGGAATTCTTTTTGTAGAACGTATTAAATGTTAATCCAGATCCAGATCCGGATGATTATAAAACACACCGAATAATAGGAACTGGATTGTTTTTGTAGTACGTGTTAAAAGTTTATCCAGATTCAGATCCCGATGATAATAAAACACGCCTAATAGGTGTGGGGGCATAGGGGTACTCCACAGAGTGGCGTTTCATCTCCACTGCATTGGCTCCTTATCGTCAACCTTATCCTAGTTAAACTAAACATTAGCGACATTAAATTCGTTATAAATGCTTATGACATCGTGTTAATGGCCTTGGGAAAAGTTGTCACTACCTTACAAATGGAACTTGACAAGCTGAGTAATTGGGCCAGGAGCGTTGGACTTAACGTTAACCTATTGAAGAAAGAACTGGTAACATTAAACCAAACAGGAAGGAAAATATTAAAGAAAGAGATACAAAAGTTTCATTAGCATTCTTAACTTGCAGTAGAATCTTTTTAGATGGGGTCCCAGCATCAGAACCATTCATTTGGATGTACACATCGCTCATAATAGCTTTGTATATATATTTTATAGTAATCCCATCAACATCGCCGACTGGTTTGCCGTCTGTCGGCCAAACAGCTTGCCCTCTCTCAACAATGATTTTTATTTGAGGGCAACTTGTCAAATTTGAATGTTGAGGAACATTTTTGACAGTGGAGATATTTCCCCATTGTGGAGATTTAAGAATATCGGCAGGATGTCAGGAATAGTAAAAATATCTAGAATGAGAAGGCTAAATATAAATATATATAAAATATATGGGAGTTGGAGGAGAAGAAAAAATAGAGCAGTAGAAGTGGGATTACGGTATTTTTTCGTGAAATTAGGTAAAATAATTGTATGTGTGTATGTGATTTTGCATGGAAGTGGATATTGTATGACTGTATAGAATGTTATTAAAAAAAAAAATTCGCGGTTTTGTATGCTATTGCAGGTTTTGAATTGAAATCAGATCGAAATTTTTGCTAGCAATAAACGTCGGTCTTTGAAATTTCAGAAATTTAATACATTATTTTTGTGCTTTCAATTGAAAAATACCGAAAAAAAATAATTGATAGCGGCGGTAATTTTAACTAGTGACCTAGTGTTAAATTAGCAAGTTTTTAAGCAAAAAATTGATATTTGTGAAATTCATTTGTGAACCCAAATCATTAATTTTTTGAGTTGATTTCTTTGCCCTTTTATCTGTGTGCTTGTGTTTTTGTGATTTAATTTGTAAATTTTCTTTTAATTATTTGTGTTTTTTGTGTGTTCCTGTTGGTGGTAAAATTTATCATATAAATTTTATTTTATATTTCCCTTTTTTAGCATTAAGCGGACAGCTTTTTAAATTTACAATATTCTTATTTCTTTTGGCAGGTGGATTTTTTGGATAGTTTTTTTTGTCTGGTATAGGCTGTTCCAGTTTTCAACAGATTTAATTAAAATTAAAAAATAAGTTTGTTGACAAAGACTTAAGTACAATTTTTGATATGCGAAATGCTACTTTTCGTTGGTTTATGACATTAGATTCAGTGCCCCTCTGATGATTGAAGCTCCACCCTTAAAAAGTATTGAATAAAAGCAGTTTTTAACTCTCCATTCAAATTTGAAATTAACTCCAAAGTCGACCAAACATGGATTTATCAGCAAGTTGAGCGATAGTGAGTAAATTCAGCCTGAATCGAATTATGCAGATTACCTTTCTTTTTATTAACAACAATTTACAAAAGAAAAATTGACTGGCGTGTAAGCCATACGCGACGAAAAAAATCTAGTTTCAGCTCGATATCATCATTATATAAAATTAGCCGAAGAAAACCGCAATATCAGAAATATTAATAGGATTCCTCAATAAATTTCTTCAGTTATGTTCTCTAGTACCTATTTTTAAAATGTTTTTAGATTCGCCACGCTAACTCACTTTTCGATGGAACAAAATTTGTGAATTGGCGAAATAAAACTTTGGGAAGCTGAAAGCAAATCAGTTTAACTTACCTGTACAACTATTTTTGTTTGTATTTAACTGAATCCATTTGAATGACTATTGTATATTATAGTATGTATGTGGAAATAATAATAACCGTGATCTTTATGTTTAAGTTTTTTTTTTAATTACTTCACACTCAAAGTCATCATCCGAGTCGGAAAATACAAAATCTGTTCTTTGACGAATTACTCTTGTTCGTTGTTTGATTAAATTTGTAGATTTCTGAGTAATCGGCACTATTTTATTTCCCACATCACCACTCGATACTTCATTTTCTTTTTGTAAGTCCTTCGATTTTTCAGTAATTGGGTTTTCAGTACTGCGATAAAAATATAAAATTGATTTTGTTTTAAAAAGATAACTTTTTCCATCAATTAATTACTTAATTTACATTATGTTTGATGTTAAACAGGAAACAAAATTTTTGAGTAAAAATAAAATAAGAAAATCTCACCTCTTTGCTTGAGGACAAAAAGCTTTTGTTGAAGGCAGTGATATACTAGGCGAACAAATTTGAATTCCTGTTGTTGTAGAACTTATGGTTGCTATACTTCTAATTGAATTATTTTCCGGCCATGTTTCAGTATCGGTAGAATCTGGTTCAAATATTTCGGTTGACATTTTTCTGGCGAAAAACCTTAGATTAAATGGTAGATCAACGCCTTCTTCGTGGCTATTTGCTTCAATAGGAATAATATGATTGGGCCTGATCATTTCCAAAAGAACTTGCTGATCCTTAAGTGAGAGTAGAGGGCACCACTGTCTCACATAAACATTGTATTCATTGTGTAATGTAGAGGCATCCCCTACAGTGATGTATATTGTAATAAAATCTCTAAAGCAGAGAATATTATTATTGCATTTTAAAAATTAATTTTCATAATTTTAATTTAAGTACAGAATTTTTGAACTAACGTTTCAAGGCTTTCGGTTAAAATGCCAGGTATGAAAATAATAATTCTGCAAGTCTGACAATTGTTACTCAATAAATCGCTATGACCAAGTTTTGTGAGGATATATCTCTGAGTTTTTGTAGGATAGACATTTTTTGGAAACGCCTGAAGAAGTTCGACTAAAAGCTTTTCATATCCAAAGTTAGGTATAATCAGAGATAATTTTGAATCCGGATGCTTCCTACGAGTATTGAAATTGTTTGTTTAAATTTATTTCGTTGATCAGTGATAAGATATTTATACATACTTACACAGAAATCGCTTTTATTTCATCGATTGTATCCTCCGTGCAAATATACGGATTACTGTTGCTTAACATCGTGTCTATGTAGACGTAATCTATGCCCTTCTGGATACAACTCATGAAATTCTCATTTCGGTAACAATTGGTAACTTCGTTGTAAGCTCCTGTATACAAATACTTGTTGATGCCATCTGTAATTTTGTACGCTGTGATTTTTGTAATGTCTGTGAATACAGTAAAATAATTTACCATCAAAGTAGAACATCACACTGTTCTTTATCTCTTCCGATTCAAACATTGTAACCCATATAACTTTATCTTTCGATTTAAATTTAATAGGAACATTGGATTTAAGCACTCGGAAGCATTTGGGATGAACTCTCTACAAGAAAAATATTATCATTATTTTATTTACTTAAAAGAAATTTTTAGTTATTTTAATTTTTGTCTTGAGAAATTCGAATGAAATCAGTAATGTAATAATAATACTTCTACGCCTCATTGCACATACTTCCCTCTCTTCAGCTGAAGAACTTCACGGGAAGTATTCATTTTTTGCACACGGCAACTGACATGAGCGTGAGGGATGTATTCAAGGAGCCGACGAACAAAAATTATGTATGTGACTGGGTCACATAGGGACCAGAGTACACAAATTAATATGTGTACTGTGCATAGGGACGAAGCCAATCGCTGATGTTGAGAGAATTATGCTCTTGGTCACATTACATAATATGCCAAGGTTGCGAATATTATTAACGGTGGGTATGGGTTGATTATAGAGGAGGTTGAGACGGGGAGGAGATTGATTGGTATTTGGCAATCTTCCAAGCTATTTTAAGTCACCAATCTGAAAAAGTCTCAATTGTAATGAAGAAAGATCAACATAATTTCTTAACTGATGCGTCCAAGTTTTTGTGGACTAAAGGCCATTAGAAACTATTTCGAATTTATGATGCAGCTACAACGAGCCAATTTGAAGTTTTGAAGAAATTATAGGAGCGTTATGTGATTAGTTTGGAAACTAATAAACTAATTACGCACAGCAATTTTGTTCCAGTACAAATGCTTTGAGGACTGAATTTGCATAGGTACCTTATCCGAATTGCGTCACTTAAATTTGTTTGTTTTATTTTAGAAGCCTTCAAACAAAACATGGAAATAAATTCATCAAAGACCTAGTTCATGAAGAATATATTTATATGCTTGGGACATAGTTCATTCTCAATTCGGGACTTAGATAGTTATACAATTGGGTTAAGTAAATAGAAATCATAGGACACAAGTGCCGAATTACTTGGGAGTAAATTAATTGAGAGTTGGGACTCATTTGTATAATAAGTTTGAGGAATAATTTCTTGGATTGTCCAAGGAAAAAGTTAACATAGTGTATGGTAACGTCAAATATGTAGGTAGTGGTTCCACAGAAGGTGGTCAACAATGATCATATTAAAAAGCGGTCCCATTTATTCGATGCTTGTGGCTAGTGCTGCTCAAAGATAGTGTGTATAGGATTGCGTTTTGCTTTAACGACTGTAAACTGCAGAAAGTTACATGCATTTGAATGCTATCAACAAGGTACTTTTTTAAGAAACTACTCGTTCATCTCTTCAAGCCTTGTCTTCAACAGCACAACATAAATTAAAATTGAATGCTTCCTATACGATTTGAATTGGCTTCCTATACAAAAATGGTATATAAATAAGTAAATAGCTCTAATTTAAATAATTACTTACCGGTTTCTTTTTCAATAAAACATCATAAATAAACTGCGATGTATAAATTCTTCCTGGCCAATCTTCGTATAGGGAAAGCATCTCTTGGCCTAGCAGACAACTCAGAAAATATAATTCAGAAGCCTTAAAATAAACGTATTAATCGCCATTATTTAAAAATAAAATTTATAAAGTTATCTTACAGTTGCATTATGTCGTATTTCATCTATTATTATAAATTTACCCAGCTCTTCTATAATCATTTTATTAAAGAATTTTTAAAAAGAGTTTTAAAATCTTGGCCTTTCTTATTATTTTTGTTTACATATTTTTTAATCAAATTTGAAAGCATTCAGTGCAGCATTTAAAAATGTCAGTTCCAGGTTCCATGTCCGAGAGGTCACAGTAGGGCTTAATTTTCTTTAGTTCACGATAGCGACTATGGTTACATGTTGAAGCGAGGTTGAAATGAGTTTGACTCGAATCGAAATTCATGACGAGAAACCTGTGTCGAAGGGGTTGTTTTTACAGATTATGCATTTTGTTATCTTTATTTGCATGTTTGTGTACAAATATATTTTCGTTTTAATAGATAAGTGTAGTAAATACTCGTGTTAATTCAGCTTACAACCCTATTCTGGCAAACTTCACTGATACCTCACGAGTCACAACAACCTCACAACGTGAGGTTATTGAATTTGTGATGCTTCCATATTCCGGCAGCAGGTGAATAATGTTATTCATTTTTCTAGAATCTCGATACCATTTCAACTCAATTTTAAATGGAGCACTCACCCAGCGGCTCCATTGGAAATATTTGAGGCAATAAATTGCTTTTTTCAATGGTAATGGTAATATTGCTCAAAAGATGAGAGGAAATCATTGATTTCCATCTTCGAGGCAATAAATTGAAGGAAATGGAGTTCCCTGTGATTTTGACTGGCTTCTTCTTTTATTTTTGCTATAAAAGAGTAATATATGACAAAATATAGTGATTTAAAATTATATATTACCAAAAACAGGTAATTTAGACAGCACAAGAGCATTTTTAGTTAACTATTTCTATATACACAGTTTATAACTGAAATTGACTGGCAGTTGGCCAGTTTATATTTCTTGAGCGCTCAGTATTTTTCCTCAATTTTTTGACAGAGCAGGAGAATAAAATATAAACAGTATTCCTCACATAGAAGTCAAAACAACTCTCTTTTTCTTTTCTTCTTATATAATTTACTAAGACTAAAAATAATTAAGGAAGCGAATTCAAAAAATTTCAGTTTCAGTTTTTAAGGGGAAAAGTGAGGAATTTTTTAGAGGAATCCTGTTTTCTGAGATCTCAGAAATATAAACTGGCTAATTGAAAATGCCCACTAAATCAATAAATTGCCATTCCCATTCCAATTGCCATCGCCTCAAATATTGCCACCGCGTCAACTCAAGTGACGAAAAACGTTGGTCGAATATTCGACGATGGAAATTAATAATTGCCTCTCATGTAATGGGTAAAATTGCCATTGACAAAGTATCTCCATTTGCACTATTCAAGGCAATAGCAATGAGTGAGGCAATTTACTGCCCCAAATATTGCTATTGAAGCCGCTGGGTTATCAGAGCGCATACCAGGCAGATGAATCCAAATTTTGTTTACTTAGTAATTGACAGCAAAATTGTGGAAATTCTCTGAGCCCTCGGAAAAATAAACTAGACAGTTGCTCCGCATGATATGGATCATCTTCATAATCTAGACATTGTTGATGCGCAGTGTGGAGGCTTCAAGCAACACGTCAACAATTCTTTCAAACAAACAGAACTAAGCTATATGACACTTCGTTGGCATTTGATCAGCTGACTTTTCTGCAGGTATTTTTGTTCTTGTTTACAAAAGTTAAAACAAAAAATTGTTTATAGTCATTCTTACAAAAAGTTGTGTTTTTATTTTTCGAAAAAAAAACAATTTAAAAATGGACCAAAATACTCAAAGTTTGTTCTTTTCAACTCAATCCAATCAAACAACAATAATTAATTTGCATATGGTTTTTTGAAACAGTTTCATCTGCTGAAGAAGAATTGAAGAATTTTGGAAATTTTTTGGTAAAACACGATCAACTTCTTAAAGAACTACTTGCCAAATCTCTCAACAACACTAAAATCAAACCACAAATTGATAAATTCAATCAACCGATTAAAGTCAATTACGACTCGAATCAAGAAAACCTCCCACTTCTCAAACTAATTGATTCCGATAGATTGTTGAACAAGAGCATTCTCACTTTTGCTTATCTATGCAATGAAATCGATGAAATTGTCGCCACAGCAAAAGCCATGGAAATGAAATTTCTCTACATCGACGAGGATCTTTGTACATTAGAAACCAACGATGACGAAGTGATAAAAATTCTAGATAAAAGTGAATCGGAATCAAATAATCAGCAATATTTGCAGAAAATGAGTTCCTCGTTGGAATTTTTGTGCAACATTCAGTTTCTTGTTCAGCGTTGTATTCTTTTAGCTAGCAATGTTTTGCATCAGTGCGGGGCATTCCTTGCCTTCGAGCATCAAGTTTTTGAATTTAAATTTTTTGTAAGTTTTCTTAAGTATTCCTTAATTACTAGTTTACTCTTTGGCAATTTCATGATTTGTCTTTTTTTTCAGAACGTATTTGATAGTTTGGGAAACATTTTGTTTCATCTCTTGATATTTGATGAAATTCTTTCGAGTTCGAATTTTCATCGATTCTGGCCTTCTTATAAAAAGACTGTTGAAAATATCACCAGAAATAGCGACAAGTTCGATTTCTGTACAAAAGCTGAGATTGTTGGGTTAATCAACTGTATCAACGAATTGGAGTTTCTATTCTCGGGTAATATATTTCAGGTAAGTTTTTGTGTATTTTTGTTGTCGTTTAATTTACAAATTTTAGCATTAATTTCAAGAAAAGTGTTGTTGCCCTGCATAGAGATATTTTCTTTAGTCAAAATCAAGCTGCAAACATTCCATAGAGATTATTTAACTGCCAACACACCATGCTTATAAGTAAATTATCGTACAGTTAAGGTCATGCTTTCTTATTCAACTTCTTTTAATACTTCTATTGGCATTTCTTTATAACATTAAATATGGACCCAAGTTTCTTGTATATCGATTAAGAGGTAAGATGAATTTGAACTGGCTTGTTTCTATTGTGTTACGTAGTTGAATAATTTCTTTTAGATTAGATGAAAAAAATGTGTAGTATGATTATATCGTATCATATACTTATCATATAAATCATGTAATGCAGCATTTAAGTCTGTGAATCATTTTAGTAGCAGTATCTGATTTTGGACTAGATTTCTAATAATTCGTTTAAAAATATCCTTGTATAAACTACATATGAATGTAAATTTTTGTCAACGTCTACTACGACTTACCGACGTTATGATCTCGTATCCTCTTCTTGGATACCCATTAAGAAGGTTTTTATAATACAAATTCTATCCACTAATTATTTAAATAAATCAGGCTAGTAAAAGATTTAGTAAATATTCAATTGAATTTGATGTATTTTAATATAGGTTCAAAAGCTTTTAATTTAATTTTATTAATCTTTTCCGTATTTTATGTTTTACTTTAACGCTATTTATTACTACAAAAATAACAATAAATCTTTTTTGTTATTCTTTACAGAGCTTCCTCGACAGCACGTTTATGATTAAAGAAAAAATTGGACCTAAATCTCTAAGTCAATTGGGTTCCCAATTCCAAGAATATCTTCGTATGCAACTAAGCAAAATCGAAAAACTGCCAATGGATCTGTGTGATTTTAGTGAAACTCAAATGTTAGTGCAAATGAATGCCTTATGTGTTCTTTGTCATGATTTTTTTGGACAATTTGATTTGAAATTTCTCAAAATAATACAAGAATCCAATAACAAACACATGGGAATAACATTGATTGGAAATATTGTCTGGTCCCCAGGGCAGTTCTTAAGAAAACACGCCGAAACACTAGTGCGCCCATATGAAAAAGTACTAAACGATATAATTAAACAAAGACAAATTTACCTCGATAATCGTGTACAAAATTTGCAACGAGACTGCAAACTTTATTGCAGTCAAATATCATTGTGGATAATTAATATAAAGCAGGCACTCAAGTCAGCTACATGTGAATTGAAAGTGGATCAATTTAAAGAGCATGCCAATATGTTGTTACAAGGATTACAATATTCGGGTCAATTGAGTTACATTATTAAGGCAGTTATTAACATGCATGTACTTCAGCAAACAACAATGACTAAAAACACTTTGTTATCTGTTTGTAAATTCATCGAAATGTTGAAAATGATTCAACTTGTATTCCAGAGTGATGTTGAAAGTATCGCTAAGACTATCAACTGTATTGTCCAGTATTTGCAATATAAAGCTTTACAAATTATTTCATTTGCTAAGGTAAGATTGTGGTGCATTGATTGCACGGTAATTTACATAGGTTAGATCAAGATAAAAAAATGCGAATTTTATATTAAAACTTCTTTTATTTATTTGTTCCTTGGTTCTTAAAGGCCAATGTCCAATTTTTTTACAATATTGTCTAAAGTGCATTATTTGATTTAACGGAAGATATTTTACGAAGTTAATAAGGCTTAATTTGCTAAAATTGATTCTTATGGTTATGTAACGTTCAATTTTCAAAAGTTATAAGCATTTTAGCAATTAAGAAGTTTAGAAATGCCTAAGCAAGGAGTGAGGGGTTTCTAGCAAACATCTTTAGCAGCCGCCTATATCTCATCCAAAGAAGCTTTGAGTGCTTACAGAGGAAAATATCAGGGAAGAACATAGTTGTGTACGTTCAATGAACATAAAAAACACTTCTCTGTGAAAAACTTTTCTCGAGTAGATATTTATATACACTCTATTGATTCTTTATTGTAATGCTTAGTGAAAAGTTTTCCAAGTTTCATGAGTCTAACCTTTTTGTCACACATTTTTTGATAATAATTCTAAACTTTTCCCATTATCTCTTTAAGAAAATACCCTGATTTTTGTATGAACGCTTTTAAGCAGAGATTATCAAACTTGATAATCTCTGCTTTTGAGTGTTAATTCTCATGTACTTGTTAGAATTTTAAGTAGTAAGAAAAACAAAAGATTTTTTTTACTTTTTAAATTATTATTCTTAAAAAATCCTTAATTTTACAGAAAAAAATCACCAGCACAACCATGCACGATAAAAATGTAGACGCGTTAGCTGCACTGAAAATATGCGAAAAATGCTTACAAGGCCCAGCTACACGTACGAGAATATTAGTTGCTTATCTTGCTGTTAATGCCACCAATTCTGCTGGTCGAACACTTCCAAATGATCAATATGAAAGATTCACCATTCTTATACATCGAATCGAACTATTATCTACATTTCAGAAAAATTTGAAACAACTCTGTGATACATCATTTATTTATTGGCATCAGTCTCTCTTGTCTGCTTATCTAAAGCAAATAGTTGAAAAGAAAATGGATTTTAATTCCTTTCAAGTAAGTTAAAATTATCTAATAATTTTTGTATTTGTTTGACTCGTCTTCAATATTTATTTTTAAATTTTCTTTTTTTACAGTTTCTTGTGAAATCTAGTAACGATTGTGGACGATCACTTGACATGCTAAAATTGGGCAACATCAAATTAGCCGACATGTTGAAAAAATCGAATTTTGAAAGTTTCAAAACTGAAATCACAAGTAATTTGTGTGCACAAATTGAAACATTCCTTCGTTTGGAAGTTCATTCGAGTTTGCAATTGGAAAAAATGAATCCATTCGATCAGAATATCAATGACTACAGAGATTTAATTAATATTTGTCCCATTGAGCTAAATGGACAGTATGTTATTTTACAAGGTGCAAAATAATAAACTTAATTATATAGGTACATTTTATTTAATTCGAAAATTTGTTTTTAGATCATGTTGAGAATTATTTGAGCAATATGTTCTATAATCTGACCACAATATCGTTACACGACTGGAAAACTTACGAAGAAATGCGTCAATTGGGAAATTATAGACTTAACTTGAATCCAATAGAAGACTATTTACCAAACCAGACAATTGAGCAGGTATATCTAATGTTTTTAGTTTTTCCATAAAGCAATAATAATCTCATTATAGCAAAATAGGTTTTAGTCAAACTCTACGGAGTTACAAAAAAAAAGTAGATTTTTCAATACCTTCTGTTGGTTCCTGAGTATCTGTATCCGCCTTCTCATGAACAAGCAGGTTTTCGTGTACAGTTTACTATCTTCTTATAGGTACCCTTATCAAATGGATAGATTTTAATGAATAGGAGAAAAAATATGGTTCTTCATATGTCTTAGTTTGAAAATATTTTGGAAAACTACAAGTAGGAGTACTACAATATTATTGTTAGTTTTTTGAAATTGTTCTATAGAAATATTATCGTAGGGCCTAGTCACATACTTTTCAAAAATCTCGCGAAATGCTAAATCTTTTTCGGGTACAACTATTTTTATTGGTGGCTCAATGATGGAGTGTGGTGTCAGTTCAGAAATATCATCTGAGACCCTAAATACTTTTCTACTCTTTGCTTGTATATTTTAAATTGCACTACCGACAATCAACCCTTTTGGGTACACAACTTTGCTTGTATGTATATTTCAAATTGAATTACCGACAATCAGTATCAGCTATCCTCACAGACATTCAGGCATATGTTAAAGCCATTGGTTCGGCTACATCATCTTCTTTCTTGGTCTAGCAAAGTAGAAGTAATCTCGCAAGCCTGAATAATAACATCACTGTTGATGTCATCTATTGGTCTAACAAGTAATGCTATCAAAACCACTCACTCAAGCGCTAATTGGATCACCAGCATATTTACAGGCCAAAACAGTTTGAAAGGCTTGTTCAAGGAGGCTTCATGGTTTCGGGTGTAACATTATTTTAAAATGCGAAAGATGGCTCAAGTCCTAAAGGAGCCTAGTCTGAAACAGCGAACAAAATTTAAAATAACTTTAATATGAAACTGATATTCAAACTGTTATCCGTCATATTCTTTCAGGGAATAGATGTTCTCGAAATCATGCGGAACATTCACATCTTTGTTTCGAAATACGTTTACAACATGAATACACAGATTTTTGTTGAACAAAAGAGTTCGAACAAACATTTAGATACAATTGGCATACGTCACATTGCCAATTCATTACGAACTCATGGAACTGGTATTATAAATACCACCGTTAATTTTACTTATCAATTTCTTCGTCAGAAATTTTACACATTCTCACAGTTTCTCTATGATGAACAAATTAAATCTCGTTTAATGAAAGAACTTCGTGCCTTGGTAGAGAATAAACAAAATTCGCGCAAAGTCTATCCATACGAGCGAGCTGATGCATTTAATAAGGACATTCGAAAATTAGGATTGTCTCAAGATGGAAAGACATACATGGATTTATTTAGAACCGTCATATCACACGTTGGTGAGTGTTTAAATTTATTAATTTAAAAAACAATAAAAAATATCCATCATCACCTGAATACGAGAACAATAGTAGTTGGATAGCTAATAAGCGTTTGTGTTCTTATAAATCAAAGCTTTTAAATGTATAGAATTATTATATTTATGCTTCAGAACTTCCATATCTTCCTATTCCCCAAAAGTTCTCTCAACTCTAGCTTTAGCATATTCTGGAATCTAGATTAAAGTAAAAGTCCACATCAGGCTACCCTGTTCTCTTATTCAGGTGAAGGTGTATAAATTGAGTAAGTTTGATGCACATCATTTTTTATTTTATGAATTTAATATTGAGGGTAAAAACATATATTCTTACAAACAAGGAAACGCTATGGGTTATATTCGTCTTGTACGATCAGGAAGCATACATGCTAATTATAGTGCTAGCATTTTTCTCCCCAAATTTAATGAACACCTCAAATTTGTCGATTATACAAAAAAAGATCAACTGAACGATGTTACTATTTCGGCAGCCGAAAATCTCGAAACGAATATTCGAAACTTGTCGGAGAGCTTCTCCGATGGAACTGATTACTTTAAGGTTTGTCCTTAATTTCAACATAATTATACGTTTCTAAATATTTAATATCCAATTACAGATTCTAGTTGAAGCATTCCAACCGTTTTTCAGTAACCCAAATAATATTCATTTAAAAAATGTATATCTCATCATACCGGCTTTAACGCTTAATTATGTTGAGTACATTCTAAATGCAAAAGAGAAAATTCATAAAAAAGATAAACAAGAAGCTGTTTTATTCGATGATGGTTTCACCGTTGGACTTGCTTATATTTTAAAATTGCTAAATCAATATTCTGAATTCAATTCATTGCATTGGTTCGAAAATGTTACTGAACGCTTTGAAGCTGAGCGAAAGAAAATCAATTTGATGCGAAATGAAATTAATTCTAATGTTGCTGGGCGGAAAGATGAAAATGAGAAACTCCAACAAACGCTGGCGTTAACTGAGAAACGGATAACTACACATCAAATGGAATACAATTTACTTTATTATAATCTTTGTAGTGCAAAGATATTTTTCCATTAAATATTTTTGTTAAATGAAATATAATACATTCTATGTGCCTAAAAGTTAAATTTATATAAATAAATAACTACATTAAAAATATAAATAATAAATACAGTTACAGCTATGGATAAAGAAATAGCCAACTTAAAAAGTGAAAATAACTGGAAAAGAATTTCCGTTATCCTTTTAATTCCTCCCGTATCATTTTGGCCGAAATTAATGAGGAATTTGGTTTAATGTTTTCAGCAGAACTAAAGAATACGATTTAAGGATACAAAACTATAAGAAAACAACTCAACGATGCAAAGTTATATGGACGCGTAAGCAGAAAAATTTGGCTCTTCAAACAAAAATAGGCAAAGTTATATGGACGCGTAGGCAGAAAAATTTGGCTCTTCAAACTAAAATAGGCAAAGTTATATAGACGCGTAAGCAAAAAAAAATCGGCTGTTAAAAAAAAAAAAAATATGAAGGCTCCTTTATCATTTGCCAAAACTTAAAAAAATTCCTCATTAATTTTGGGCAAAACGATGCGGGAGGAATTATAAGACACTTTCTGACGTAATGAATGGCTTTCGAATTTTATTTCACTACTTTTTAATATTTTGAAAACAAGTCCTAGAATCATCAGGATTTAAGCATTTCATTAGATTTAAACTTTAGAAAAAAATAACGTAAAATTATAAAAAAAATTGTTTGAATTTTATTTTTCAAAATTTATCTATTTGGCTCTCAATCAATGAAGTCTGAGATACGGTTACCTTCCATCCTCTACGATTCCGAGCACTCTGCTTCCAGTCTAGGCCAAGTTTTTTTTAATCCTTCGTTCTCTTGAACCTGGGGACTGGGATTCAAATAGTCCCTTGGCTAGAGCATTTTTGTCCATTCTCTCGATATGGCCGAGCCAATGTAGTCGACGTTTTTTGATTTTCTGAACTACATCCACATCTTGATAGCTCATGAAAAAAGTGCCTTCAGTGTTACCCCTGAACTGTGCATTATTTACTTCGAAACGAGATTAAAGAAATCACATGATAGCGCATTTCCTTGTCGAAAATCTATGCATGTTTGGAATACTTAGAAGGAGGTTTTTCTTAATTGCACATTGTATCACGTATTTTCCAATGTCACGCGACATAAATGGATCAGTTTTCCCGGGATACCAAGTTCAGCCATCGCCATAAACAGCTCCTGACGATGAATGCTATCGTATGCAGCTTTGAAGTCGATGAATTCATAGATGGTGAGTCTCGGCTTGAAATTCCTAGATTTTTTCCAGAATTTGCCTAAAATTAAATATTTGGTTATAGTTTATCTGACTGGCCGGAAGCTACACAGGGTACTTGACAGTTTTGCAGAATGGCTTACGAAGCTCACACTGTACATTAGATAGTATCTTCATGTGACTTTTTTCATGGCTTTGCTTTGATAGTTCTTGCAGGTCATAGGATCTCTTATGGGAAATATGTATGGAGCTGATTGACCAGTCAACGGGCATGCTTTCCTTCCAACCAAACTTGGTTAATGCATGTACCCTTTCAACACTAACCCTCCGTTTGAAGAGCTCTACTGGTAGAAAATCAGATTCAGTGGCCTTTTTGTTCTTAAGCTTTTTTATAGCCAAGTTTATCTCTTTTATACTGGGTGCTGGTACTGGGGTCTTCATTTATTGGAGTTGGGTTCGCTTTTCGTTCTACTTCTCGCTCTACCTGATGCCCATTCAGTAGCTGTTGGAAATGCTGCTTGAATACATCCCTCTGCTTCGGTGACTAGGATACCATCGCTGTTTCGAAGACCCTGCGTTCCGGTTTCAGAGCCAGGCTTTCTTATTAAACTTACTGTTGTTGTGTCGATCGCAAGACTCTTCGATCTCCTTGAGCTGGCAGGCTAGGTACACCCTCTTCTTCCAACGCAGGGCCTTCTTCTACTCTCTTCCTTTCAAAATTTAAAGTTTGAAAATGAAAATCAGAAACTGTTTACTAACCCCCAGTTTAAAAGTGGAATTTTAAAAACTCCATTTTTGGTTTAAACTTTAGTTCAGCAGAACAATAATTGAACTCAGTTCAAGGTTTAAATGAGGCTGTGAAACAAGGGGTAAAACAACTTTATTTTAAAAAAAAATTTTAAAAATGTCCAGCTTTACAAAAAAGTGTAACATGTTCTTGTAGGTGTTGCCGTTATTTTTTAATACTTTTTTCTGTTATAAATCAATTTTTAAGAAAATTGAAAATTCCCATAAAAAATTTGGTAGTTTTTATAAAAAGGAAATACTGTTTTTATCAAAACCGTTAGAGCCGCTTTTGAGATAAGTAAGCTTTTCCTTAATGGTTGTATGGCAAGTAGCGTTTTTTTTTCAAACTATAAAACTCTAGGGAACTCCCAAAAAACCTTTAGTTCAAAATTTTAAGATAAGCGCTTCATGGGTATAGGCTGTAGGTTGAAGTACAGCCAGACAGACAGGTGCTAGTTTTGATGGGAAAGCGAGAAAGTCAAAAATCGTTACATGGCAGCTACCGCTTATAAAAGTTTTTGATATTTTTATTTTTAACCAAAAATTAAACCATGCAAGTACACTAAATAACTCACGATTTATTTCATCATATTAAATAAGTTTTTTCATTGCGGCTGTATGGAAAGTACCGTTAGTTTGCATTTAACAATTTCTCCTCTATGGAAAAAACCTTAAATCCATAATTTGAAGAAAATCGCTTCAGTCTTTTACGAATTTCTAAGTGATAGAGATTGTTTGATTGATATGTTGAAAATTGTTTTCTACTCGAATTTGAATTTTCCCCTTTAGTACGTAATTGTACATTTATATACCACAAGTAATAAAGTGCCTTAAGCGCAAGTAAAAAACTTCATATCAATATGTATATGATTTTGAATATGCATATATTTGTTTGTATAATATATTTTTATAACGAGTCAGTACATTGATTATGTTTCCATTTATTTGTTCCAAAATACCATACATTTATTTTAACAACACATAACATTCATAAACATTAAACATACAATATGTATTACTTGATTGAGATCGCACTTTGTTGACATAGTTTTCTATTTACTAGAATTATTCTTCCCCAGGAAATACCTCCATATTACCTGCGTTAAAAATAAACTGCTTCTAAAATACTTTGCATTCAAAGAATTAATTAAAAAAGTATTCAAATAGATAGAATTTTAAAAAACATGAAACTGAAAAGGATTGCGGTTATTCACACATGGTTATATATGGGCTGGACTCGGATTGGAACCGAGACTCCTGGCGTGATATATTGAGAAATTTCACTTCATCTTACGAATATACCTTTTTTAGTTTAATTAAAATTATGAATGAATATAAATCGCCGTTATATAATCATAACATTCTTTTTAATTTGCAAATTTCAAACATGGTGATATCGCAACGAAGGAATTTTAAAAAAATGCGATCTCAATTAATTGACACAGTATGTATAAATACTTAATATTTTTGTTTTTTTCTATTATTGACTTAACAATAAATTGTTCAGTACAAAGTTTTACTTATGCAATAAAATATAATTGTATTTTTTAATTACAATCAATAAAATTGTAAAAAAAATACAATAAAGTGTATACTATTAAAATATTATATGAATTATAAAAATACACATATAAATGTTTTATCTATAAAAATTATCTAAAATAAAAAAATAATCATTTTCAACTTAAATTTTAATAAACTTGTGCTCTTTGAAATATAATATAAATAAGTAAATTTTTATGTTTTAAGAAACAAAACTTCAAAAGCCTTTAATTGGAGAAAAATTGACTCCCCAATTGTACATACATACATAAATATATTATCAGTCCAGAAGAAAATTGACAAACTGAATACAAACTAGCTGCAAATCGACAAAATTTTAATTTAATGGTGAAATACCTACAAGACACGGAGGACTTGTGCATTAATTTTCAGAAAATTTTAAAGTGCACTATGCAAGAGCCTCTAAGCACTGAAAAATTTATATGTAGGCAGCTTTACGATTAAAACTAAATTAAAACAAAAAAAAAAATGTAAAAATTTAGTATAAGGAAATACTTAAAGATTTTAATGAAATTCTAAATTTATTTAAAATTTGTTTCCTCTTTCTCGAAAATTAGACATTTTGAGTATTGCCAACTTTTCTTCTGAATCGATTATTATTATTTGTTTCTATTACGTTCAAAGGTACATCTTTCCTTTTTTTAAAAATGTATCTTAAGTCTCAAGCATAATAAGGAAGTTTTTGATGCGTTTAGTTGCGTTTATGCTAAGACACAATTTTTTGTTTGTGTTTAAACATACTAAGAGATTATTTACGAACGAAAAAATGCATACATACTGTTAAGTGTACTTATTGTGTTAGGAATATATTTTGATCGGTTGTGTTTTTGCTCATTTGGTTTTGAAAATATTCTTAAACAAAAATCAAATGCCCCTCAAGGAGCTTCCATTTAAAACGGATATGTGTATCAAAAGTGAGGATAATTCGAGTTCTTCGCTAAATTTATTCCTCAAAATGACACTTCTGTAACCAGTTCGTATACAATTCACTGGATATACCGCTTGAGCGATAAAATGCGTTTCAGCGAACATATCCTCATCCTGCACCTCAAAACGTAATAATGCAAAATGCGGATTACGAACGGAAAATTCACAAATTTCATTCCATGTCGGATTGTATCCGTTGTCATTGACTTTAGTCTTATGTTTGATGCCACTGTCAAAGCTTGCACCGATTATCTCTATGACAACCAACGGATTGTTGCTCTTGCCACCTCGGAACAAATGTCGCCCACCTATTATTCGAATAGTTATGATTTTCTCTTCAGCAGGACTTATGGAAAGGGGATTGTTTGGATCGAAACCATCTACGCACATAAATTTAGGCTTCAAAAGATATCCACAATTGCCATTATCCCGAAACTTTGCCTGATTCATCTGCATTGCCTTGTCGCCGGTCTGATAATTTAGGGCAATCATTTGCGAGCCCACATTCCAAAAAGGTACAGGATTGAAATTCGACGAATCTAATCGCTGACCCTTTGGGTAGACACGACTTATTTGATTTCTGTGATAGGCCAGGAAAAGTTGAAGGTTCTGCTGGAGAAATTGTTTTTCTGCTTTTGTCTCTGGGAAACTGGACATTTCATAAAATACCCAACCATGCTCCTTGAAAGGCACACTTCTAAAGTAGATGATAAGATCTGACATTTCTTTGGCCACACGTGCACTGCGTTCTTTTTTTCTCCTCTCTGTAGCCAATTGATTGGCAATTTGGGCTGCCTCTTGAATAGCCTTTATCCAATCAACTGCCTGTTCCTGGTTATCAAACCCAATTACAAGGGCATTTTGCATGGTAGGCGTCTGAATGTGCATCTTCACAAGAATACCCTCCTCGTTGGATTCATACAAATTCGCGATTGCTCCATGGATCTCGATAGAATCAGTTCGCGAAAAACTTTCATTCACACTACATTCGTCACCTACAAAGCAATTATATTCATCGCTCGAAGCATCGATTACCTTGACATAGTTTGCAGGCAAATGACGTTGAATCATTCCACCGTAGTCTCCACGCCACCACATTGTATTATTTCGCTGGACATTAGTTATGATTGCATGTTTTGGGAATGACAACTCATCGGGTTTATCAGCTTTGTAGCAATACAGCGCTTTACACGTGACACGATCATCCAAACTGGGATCCATGTAGCTGGATGCATCGTTGAAATCACTACCATTACTTTCGTTCACCAATGATACTTGACAAGCCAGCAGTTTTTGTTTCAATAGCTCCTGCGATACGGGATACAGTAGTTTAACATTCCTGTAGAGCGGGTTTCGAGTGAAATAGTTCACCAGGCTAACCAGACTTTCAAACTGTGTAGTATCGACGACATAAAGTCGCCCCTCCTGAAGAATCCGACAGTGCTTGACTTTTCTGGTGATAGTGAACGAGATAACAAACGCATTGGCATTCTGCACACTATTGCGAACAAGAAAAGATCCCACATCCAACTTTGTAAGTACTTGTTCGGCTTGTTCTTTGGTGGTATTCGGATGAAACCATTCTTGGGTCTCGTGTTTCTTTGGTTGTGGAACTGGTTCTTTGAGAGTAATGGAAAACTCTGAACTACGTAGCATATTTTTGCGATAGTAAACAATCAGACTGTATAAGCTGTCAAAAATAAAATTATCAACCAGATAATACTTGGTCATACCATTTTCGTGCTTCAATTTGATGCGGCAGTGATTGGGTCGATTACGACGCCAGAATGAAAGACTATAATCTCCTACAAAAGTAGCCGACTCACGGACAAGGAATGTTCCATCGCCAAGGTGTTTATAAGCGTCAAGCAATGCATCGGCCTCTTGACGTCCCCCCTCCAACTTACCATGAAACCAATTCTCACCGAAATGCAATTCGTCGTTGACTAGATTTTCTTTGGGCTTTGGCATTAATGATGATGATGAGTGTTCATGTTCCTCATCGCGATTCTCATCAGTTTCAGATGAATAGATTAATTCTTGTTGGGTCAGGACAATGTGATAGATATTCCATGACTTGTCCACTGGATCTTTGTAGTAGAGCATGCCCTCCTTGATGATATTACGGGTATTTTCATTATCATCTGAAGACCGAATGGAAACTCCAGAACCACCTCCAACGCTGCTCAAACTCGAACCGTCTTCGTACTCAGGAAGTTTTTTATGTTTTAGTATTATCTTTCGCCTGAGTTGGTATGGTGATGGCATTTGAGTCTCCAAGCGATCGCAGCGCTGTGTCAGTAACATATCTCCAAAAACCTTAAAAGAAAAAAGTTGAAAATAGTAAATTAAAAAAAAAAACAAAACAAAAAGAAAAACACAAACAAAATAACGCAGACGAGAGTAAAAAAATTGAAGATAGAAATTATATGAAGCCAATTTTTCTTATCACAATATATGCTCATATGTTTATAAGGGTGGTCTTATATTGATTTTTTTGGAAATTACGCGATGGATACGCATCAAATGGCTCTACATATAAAAAAGTAAGTAAACATTGTAAGCGTTCCCGTTTTTTTAAAATAATTTGTTTCTGTTTTGAGCCAAATTTCTAGAAAATTACCCCCACCATTTTTTTCTCGCCTGAATCTAATCTATACATTTTGATTTTCGTTCGCGTATTATTATAAAGTGAAAAAAAGGAGACCAGGCGGTAAAATAAAAATTTGAAAAAATTAGGGAATTTTTTGTTGTGTTTTGAATCGAATGAGGGCTATCCAAGACTATGTCTAATTTAAGGACCACCCTAAGTTTCATTCTCTTATAAACTGAAAAATTACTTACATTTGATGTAAATAATTCCTCAATCCAATAGGAGTTTATTAATTTTCTCATAAGTGAAAATAACGTCAATTAATCTGCTCTGCAGAAAAGATTTTTCTAGAATTATATCCCTGCACCGTTAACTCCATAGCTAGAAACAGAGGTCCGATGTTATTTTATTATTAAAAATCGCCGCAGGTGTTGAATATGAAATGAAGTGAAGACCAAAGATGGAGACTAAAACTTTGTTAAATTGGCGAGTAAAATAAAAATATTTGTTTAACAATTTTTGGTAAAATGTTTTTCGGTTTAAAAAAAAAACCGCATGATCAGTTTTTTTACAAAATATTTTTACAAATTTCATCAATTATTTATATAAAACTATTATAGACAAAAAAATCTCGACAATTTTTGGTAAAATTTCTTGAAGTTTTTTCACTTAAAAAAAATTGTCTATTGAATATTTTTGTGAGTTTTTACTATAAATTAGGAACAAAATTACCCCGAAGCCAATATTATTGTTTTATCTTAAGATATTTCAGCCGAAAAACTTTTTCCAACGATTTTCAGCAGTTGATATGTTTTCATATTTGTAACAACAATTTATTACTACAATATGCATAGAATAAAACTAACCCAAAGCCTATAGCATCATTCGTTCTTGAGGTATTCGAGACTAAAAAATTTAACATTTTTTTTATTTTTTAACTTGCTGTTGTAAAAAAAACGCTCATTGAATTTTTTGAAATTCCTTTCTGCAATCATTAGGTCTGTTTCTTTACTTTTGGGATAAAGCTTGGGAAAAAGTTCGGGGAAAAGTTTGGGCATGAGCTTTTTGATGTTGTTGTTGTAATGATTAACCAGAAATGAAAAGTAAAGAAACGTATTTGGGATGTTTCAGGTTTGTTGCGGTGTAAATTACTCATTCGACTTTATTGCTTGTAGACTCAACGCATACAAAATTATGCAATTTCAATTCTTAACATTTGCACTTATCATTTTGGGCTCTATTAAAAGATACCAGAAGAAATATTTTAATTTATATTTGACTCCATTGTATCATTTTCATTTAATTTATTTAAATTAAACCATTTTATATACGCTTCTTGACAAATTTAATTAAAAATTTTTCGATCAGCTGATTTCTTGTTTGACAAGCAAGAAAGTGCCGGAACTAAAATGTTCGGGTAGATTCTTGCTGAAGGGGAAATGAAAAAAAGTCAAAAGCTCTGGCATTTTCGTGTCAGAAAATATTAAAGAAACACGTTCTGGGTAGATCTGGGTTACTTTGGGAACCCGCGGGCGAGTAAAGAAACAGACCTATTGAAACTACTAACTATAAAATAAAATTTATTTGAAGTTGAAACCTTCATTCGTTCTTGAGATATGGTGAACGAAAAAAAAGCGAAATAACGTACGAACGTACTTACAAACACAGACATCTCTGATAGATTTCAAATTTAGATTCAAAATTTTTGTTGATTTGACAAAATGGACCAATTAAAACAACTTTCAAATGGAAGCTAATAGATAGAAATACCATATCCATTGGGTTAAATAAAAAAAAAAAATAATAATGATATTACCTCAGTCAGGGCCTGTGCCATATTCCTCTGTTGTTCCAAGGAACAATTCTGTTCAATCGAAAGAATTACTGGGTATTCCGAAGTGACAAAGGCGTGTTCTTTGATTGTTTTGATGACATCTTTGAATTTTATCTTTGACGTCATTGTGTGTCCATGAAAAATGTATGGCAAATTATCAGGACCATTCCAGCAGTCTAATTCTATGCAACGACATCCCATACGAAGAGCTCGCGCATATGCTTCGGTGGAGGATTCACTCGAGAACTGGTCCCCAGTGAGATAAGTGTTGTGTGACGAAGCAATCCAGTAATTGGACATGGATTGTTTCATGTCCATGTATATCTTGTCACGATTTCGATCCCACAAGTCATTTTGTTTCGAAAAGAGGAAATCGAGGAACTCAAACATGGTAAAATATGGTTCCTGGACATCACGTTCGATGTCTTGGATGAAATCACGAACGAAATTCGAAGCCATGATGTCGTCGTTGCCCATTTGGTCTTGTTGTTCTGTTAGTAGGAATTTCTTGAACTCTCGTAGAGTCACAGTTTCCGAATCATTGGAATATTTGCATGGATTATCGAGGAAGCAATCAGCAACGAATGTCGTCGGGACAAGGAGACGACGGTATAAGCGGGAAAAATCATCAAATCGTAGATCACACTTGCGACGGATGTCGTCTTCTGAGAAGAACTCCATAAGTTTTCCAGTGGTCATCTTGCAGCTAACTCCAGATAAAAATGCTTTAAAGTCCTTCACGGTAACATTGACGCCTTCTTTGGAGTGCTGATTGGCATTCTCAATGGCATAATACTCCCTACGTAACCAGCGTTCAACCTGCATTGGATAGGGAGCAGTGATGGTGTCCTGAACCATGTACTTGAGACCTCGCACCCAATTTTCACATTCCTGTTCGGACAGGGCTACAATGGAAAAGGTCTTCAGCTTGAATGAACTACCATAGAGAACAACAAAGCACTTGGCCGTTTCGAATTTTTTGGTCTCCTCGGCGAAGTTTCTAAATTCTTTGGAATTCTTTCCAACACGAATTTCTTTTACCTCACGCAGATCCAAAGAACCTTCGAAGTCTGTCCGAGTGTTGGAATTCACTGGCGACCACAGAAGTTGCCGAGTTTCACGAACAAGTATAAGTTTCTTTTGCTCGGGACGATGCTTGGAGAATAGCTTGGTAACGATGGTTCCGCGTTCCAGCATACAAATGGTTTGTTCCATTTCCCCCAGTGTGGGTACACTGATGGCACTGAAGCAATTCATAATTCTTTCCTATTTTTTTCTTTTTAATATTTTATACTGTTCTTGTTTTTTTGTTTTCAATTTTCCATATTTTTTCGTTTTGGCAATTTTCTGCCTAATGAGATAAAAGCTGCCAGCTCCACACAATTTTGTTCTTTATGTATTTGTAAGATATAATGCGCTTTTTAAATTATGCACTTTATGAAAGAGTTAGATTTAAAATGCTGGGATGTATAAATTTTTAACTTTTTTTATAATTGAATAAATAAACAAATCAAACAGAAAAACTTCTTTAAAAACAGGCACTTGAAAAAATTTTTTTTGAAAACCAATCAGTCTGACAATCTAGTTAGAAAGAGAGGGCAAGAAAGCAGCTATCTGTTGCTTCTGTCAAAAAAGCGAATTTCCTAAAGCTTCGTTCGATTTGAGCTGGAGCGTTGCATTTCAGAATTTTCACTAAACGTCAGTGGCAACAAAAATGAACAAACCAACAAAAGACGGTGTTCACATTGAACTAAAAAACTGGATTTTTTTTGACGTTTCAGTATTTACATCTTCCTTTACTGAAGAAGTGGGAGCGAGATGTGAATACTGAAACGTCAAAAAAAATCCAATTTTTCAGTCCAATGTGAACACCGTCAAATACTAGTTTTGTTAAGTGCCCTTTCACACGAGGAAGCTGAGTTGCTAGCAACTTTCAGTTCATAGGTGAGAAGAACAGGAGGAAAGGGGTGAACAAAATCTCCCCAGTCGAGGATTTGAAAAAAATTTCCTTTCAAATCTAAGGTTAAGGTGCGTTCAACCAATAGAACTTTAGGAAATACCAAAATTGCCTATGTTTCTTCGTGTGAAAGAAACAAAACATTTTTAAGGAAATTAAAAGATAACGTCAAAAAATCTCCAGCAACTTGTTTCTTCGTGTGAAAGGGGACAAACTTAAATTTTTTCCCTAGTTTTACAAAAGTAGGTTTTCTTATGTGTTTTGGTGTGTTTGGTAACAGCTACAACTTTGATACCTGATTTCGTGAATTCACAGCGAATCAGTCACAATAGTACAAAATATGATAAACACACAACGATTATTAACAACAACAAAAAATCATCGTCGCTTGATTGCATTCGCGTTGGTTTGGGAAAGCCTTCAACATTTCCGCTACCTCTTTTCTTCTCAGGGAAATCATCAGTGAATTAAAAGCTTTCCATTTATGATAACAATTTAAGGGAGAATGGGCAAACATTTATGGGAGCTGGTCGATTTTTCGACACGAATGTGTCATAGACGCTGTTTAGATTGGAAAAATTGAGACCTGTCGTATGGCAGTTTCTGGACAAGAGAAGTGGGGGTCAGGGATGTCATGGAGTATGAACACCGACCTCATCAGACTCATTTCAAGGAGTTTCAATGTGCAAAGCATTGAAGTTGTTGTTGTTTCTATGTGTTTTGAGACGCCTCAAATGGTGGAATACAGACACGATGAAACTCACGAGTCCAGCCTCAAATTTCCCAATCTAAACACGCTCGTACATCTTTAAAAAGGTTATTGTGAGTAGATTATTTCATTATTTTTCCGTTATACTATGTTCCCACTGGAGAGAAATTTCGGATCTCAGAGATTTCAGTCCAAATCTTCACATTTCCCCATACAGTTTTGGGATTTCAAAATGCGAGATTTCGTTGAAATCTCAATGTAATCTAGTAACGATGCGAACCCTTCCTTATGAACGGACCCATTTTCAGCTTTCACCATAGAAAGGTGAAAAGCTTTTTGATAAAAATTATGATCTTTTACTCCAACACCAAGTAGGCACAAGCACACAATGGTAGTTGTTTGTGTTTATATAAGACGAAATCTTGATTTTGGCAATGTGAACGCCATTTTGAAATCTCCAAAGTTTTCAGCTGTTCATTTTGTTGGGAACATAGTATTAAGGTGCAGCGAATCATAGTACAAAATATGACAAATACACAGCGGTAAACAACAACAAAAATTCGTCGTAGCTCCGCATTCGCGTTGGTTTGCCTTTAGGCAATAAACCGCATGGGGTTCTCGAGATATTCGGCTTCAAAGCCCTTAAAAGAACAATAATGCAACTCGCCCAGGGACATTGTCTTCCTACTCAATAACAGGCGAAAAACTTGTGAAACCCCATGCTTTAGAGTTTAACTTCCATATAATGAAGTTTTGTACTAACAAAATAATCTTTTCAACGATGTATGACACATTCGTGTTAAGAAATTGACCAGCTTTCACAAATGTTTGCCTATTGTCTCCAACATTGTATTTTTATCATAAAAAAAAACAATTCAATAAGGATTTCTCAGAGAAGAAAAGAAATATAGGGGGAAATAAAACAAATTTCAAAAATTGTTTTAAAATTTTATTTAAATGATCTTTAGTTTATTTAAAAATACTTAAATATATCACACCTTTTGTTATTTTGTTAAAATTAGCGACGTGTTTCGGATAACTTATCCATCTTCAACTGTTTGAGTCCGAAGATGGATAAAGTTATCCGAAACGCGTCGCTAATTTCGTCAAAATAACAAATGTTTTGATATAACAAGGTTTTTATAAATTAAAGAATATTTTGAATAAAATTTTAAAACAATTTTTATTTTTCATTTCATTCAAATTCACACATTATGGAGACAACACCACAAAGAAATATTTTAAAAGTCAAAAATTAGTTCTTTCAGAAACCATTACACATTTTATAACGGGAATATTTCAAAAATGTGGTCTGGTAGGATTTTTCTGACTTTAGATTCGAGTTCAGCACACCGAAAAAAAGAATATTTTGGTTTCTGTAACAATACAAATTTGATTTTTTTGTATATACTATTCTGATACTTTGTATTGTGGATACAAACATTACACCAAAAACAAAACATTACTCACGGCAACTCCAACCATGTTCGCGTTCATCCATGCAACAACACGCATTTTTGCGCAAAATTTTAACGCCTGAATGCTTTCATTCAATAGAGAGCACTGCATGTACTGCACAAACAGCTAACAGCGCCACTGAGCACAACCATCCACCGACCACACTCATTTCTATTTTCGTGTGTTTTTGACAGGTTCTGCTGTGCAAATTAAAAATTGTGTATTTCCATTTTTTATTTTTCACATGTAATCGCGGTAGCAGTGGAATAAAACGTAAAGAATTGAAAAAATCACAAAATATAATTTATATTCGTAAATATATATATTTACTAGCAGGCCCTTAATCTCACACCCGTATTGATATTCCAAAAAAAGAAATTACAAATTCACTGAAAAAATCCATCTATTTTAATTTATTTAGTTGCTCTGCGCCTGTGAATCCTTTTATTGTGACCAACAACAAGAACAAAACCAATCATCATAAGAACACGCCAATTCGTAATAAAAAAAACTACTCAGTAACTTTTTCTAATTACAAAGGAAAGGAAGAAAAAGTCGAATAAGAAGTCGCCCCTTGCCTCCTCGCCTCGTCGATGATCATTTAATTTTTTGTTCCTTTCTTATTTTTGTTTGGGCAGAGCCTCCATATTCAAAAAGGTAAGAAAAAATAATTATAATTGCAATAAAAATATACAACTGCATGCAGCGGCACACTCCTCCCGCATTCATAACGACTCGCATTCGACTCGACAAAAATCGGCCTTGTTTGGTTATTGGTTACATATAGATTTTTTTTGTTCCATAAAGACAGTGGTGCGGTAGTCGCGGTGACAGCATTTAGTCTGCATTTCAAGTGACAAAGAAGGCAGAAAGAAAACAACATCACCACTTATTTACATTACGTAAAATGGATGTGGTAGAAGCCGACCCACTAATAGAAGCTATGGATACTCAAGAAATCGAATATGTGGTTGACGACCAGCAGCAATCCTTGGCTAAGCTCAAAGACACGGATGAAAATGGTAAGTCCTTATAAAAATCCATAATTTGTTTTCAACCGCAACTGTCAAAATATATATATTTCTTTAAAAAACAGATCCAAAATGCGATCAATTCCGTGCAGAAGCAACATTTTCGTTTGTTGTCAATAACATATCTTCGCTGAAGGCGACAATTCTGTCCCCACCCACGTATGTCCGGATGCTGCCATGGAAAATCATGGTCTTGCCTATTGAGCGCTCAATGGGATTCTTTTTGCAGTGCAATGGGGAGAACGATTCAACAGCTTGGTCATGTAATGCCATAGCTGAGCTGAGGCTGAAATGCTTCAAACCTAATGCTCCGCCATTTACTAGAGCCAGAATAAAGCATTTGTTCTACAACAAAGAGAACGACTATGGATATTCGAATTTCATAACTTGGGCGGATTTGCAAGATCCCGAGAAGGGCTACGTGAGAAATGATTCGATTGTCCTTGAAGTTCATGTGATTGCAGATGCTCCACATGGGGTTCTGTGGGATTCAAAAAAACACACAGGCTGCGTAGGTCTCAAGAACCAAGGGGCCACTTGTTACATGAATTCTCTACTTCAAACACTCTACTTCACCAATCAATTACGCGCAGCCGTGTATAAAATACCAACTGAAGCGGATGATAGTGCAAAGTCTGTCGGACTATCACTGCAGAGAGTGTTCCATGATTTACAGTTCGGTGACAAGCCTGTGGGCACGAAGAAACTGACAAAAAGCTTCGGTTGGGAAACACTCGATTCCTTTATGCAACACGATGTTCAGGAATTCTTGCGTGTTTTACTGGACAAATTAGAGTCGAAGATGAAAGGCACCTGCTTGGAAGGAACAATTCCTAGTCTTTTTGAAGGAAAGATGTCCTCGTACATAAAATGTAAAAATGTTGAATACAACAGCACCCGCTACGAGACATTCTATGACATTCAACTAAACATAAAGGACAAGAAGAACATCTATGATTCTTTCCTGGATTATATTGCATCGGAGACCCTCGAAGGAGACAACAAATACGACGCGGGCGTACACGGCCTACAAGAGGCAAGCAAAGGCGTCATATTTACTTCTTTTCCGCCAGTTTTGCACTTGCATTTAATGCGTTTCCAATATGATCCCATAACAGATAGTTCGATCAAGTATAATGATCGCTTCGAGTTCTATGAGCAAATTAATTTAGATCGCTATTTAGCTGAGAAGCAAGAGACCCCAGCAGATTATGTACTACACGCTGTCTTGGTTCATTCGGGCGATAATCATGGAGGTCATTATGTAGTTTTTATCAATCCAAAAGCCGATGGCAAATGGTTCAAGTTTGACGATGATGTTGTATCGAGTTGTCGCAAGGCCGAAGCAATTGATCAGAATTATGGTGGCATGGATGATGAAATATCATTCCATGCCAAGTGCAGCAATGCCTACATGTTGGTGTACATTCGTGCGTCAGAGCTACCGAAGGTTCTAGCCGAAATTCCGGAGGACGAGATTCCCAGTGAATTGGTTGAGCGTTTAACCATTGAAAAGCAAATTGAGTCAACTCGTCGCAAGGAGCGAGCCGATGCCAATCTATACGTAACTGTTCAGGTTATCTTGGAGGAGTACTTTGAGTCGCAGCAAAAACGGAAACTTTTCGATTTGGAGAAGGTACACCCTCGAATTTTCAAACTTAAACAAAACCAAACAATCGACGATTTGGTAGCGATGTTTGTACGAACATTTGGTGTGTGCAAGGACCGTATGCGAATCTGGTCATTAGCTTCATCACATTTGCAGAAATTTACCTATATCGACTTTAATCGGGAGGGAAATCGTACCATAGACTATGTGGCCAATTCTCAAAAGCCATGGAATATATTCCTAGAACTGGCCTCTCCAGATTCTCCCGATCCCTTGCTACCATTCAATCCCAAGCGGGAGGTATTGATTTTCTACAAATACTATGATGCAACGAATAAGCGCCTTAATTACATCGGTTGCAGCCAAGAGGATCTTCGGCGACGTTTGATTGAAATAATACCCGGAATCAATATAAGTTTAGGCTTCGAAGCGGGCACTGAATTAACTGTTTACGATGAATCAAGCCAAAAGAAAATCTTGAACTTGGAAGAATCCCTTGAGGAGGTATTGCAAATTTCGCAGGACAATTTGCAGGAATACATATTGATTTTCGAAAAAGAACATGTTGGCATGAAGCTAGAACTTCCGACAGTCGATGACTATTTCAAGGATTTACTATATCGTGTTGAGATAACATTTTGTGATAAATGTAACCCTAATGATCCGGAATTTGTGCTGGAGCTATCTAATCGTAATACGTATGATCAGATGGCCCAGGCAGTTGCGGAACGCCTTAATACCGATCCGAATAAATTGCAGTTCTTTACATGTAATCACAGCTATAAGGACGCACCAGGGAATGCTATACCTTATACACACAAGGTAAGAAATTTAATTTTGTGTTAAAATACTATTATATTATTATTAGTATAAAAAGTTACTAAAATTTTAACTATGCTTAATTTTTTTTTTTTTTTGTGACTACCCTTAATATGACTGAACACAGTGCGAGCGTTAGGAAAAAAGGGAAGGATTTAAAAGGAGATACCGATGTACATTGGTTTTGAAATTCTGAATGTCAAAATGGGAGGGAAAAATAGAGCAGGGTAAAGCATTACACATTCGTGTGGTTCGGCTAAAAAAAATAATCTCTGTACTTACGAGTAACAGTACGTCCGAAGTTGGGCTCAAGGGTAAACTGATGAGCATTCCTGGCAGTGCGAGTATTACGGTGAAATTGTTTAAGGGGAGGAATGCAACTGGCTATTTCGCTAGAACAATGTTTATAAAAATATCGATAAAATAAAGCGAGGCATGAAACATTACGTCGATGTTCAAGAGATACGAATGTTTCCGTTAAAGTGCTATTACCTATCATTTTTAGAGCTCTTTTTTGAATACGATCCAAGAGGCTTAAATGGGTTGTGGGAGCACCAGCCCAAATGTGAGAATTGTATTTAAGTTTTGGGCGAATGAAGGCCTTGTAGATTACAGCCAGATCAGAATGGGAACAAATTTCTTGCATCTTCGAAGAAAACCTAAACATTTTGCAGCGTTTTTTGCGACGTTGAATATGTGATCATTCCACAGAAGGTGATCTGTGATGGACATACCCAGAACTGAAAGCTGTTCAGTTTTCTCGATGCTAGTACCACTCATTGATAGCGGCATAGGGGGAAGGTTTTGCTTTAATGACAACAGACAGCATTGGGTTTTTGAAGCATTAAATTCTACACGGTTTTTAGTTCCCCACTGCACAATGCTGTCAAGATCGAAATTTAATGAGCTTATCATACGCTGCCGTTCAAGTTCCACATCCGAAGTGCAGGGATGTGAATCTAGAAACAAATATGAAAAGCTGAGGGTGCTATCATCAGCAAAACAATTCAATGGATTAGAAGTTTCACATAAGAGATCATTAATAAAAATGAGAAAGAGGGTAGGAGACAAAACGGAGCCCTGTCCTTAATGGACATTTTTTTAATTTAATGTTGCGGGACTCTATTTTAATATTTGTGTAACTTTCCCTTTAAGTTCATGGGTTAGAGGCGAATGTTATGTGACGTGTAGTCTCTATTTCGTTTGGGATTTAAAAAAGAAAACAATCATGGTGTTTTATTTTTGAACAAAACGCAAGATTTTTATCTTTCAATGATTGACGAAGCAAAACAAAAAATTTTGTGTAAAGCATTTTTGACAAAGAGAAGAAACTTTTCTTTTATTTATGTTGGCCCTTCTTTGAAAACCTTCCAAAGTATACAAAATTGGTCCAAGCCCTAATGAGTAGTATTTCCACAAATCAAAACTCAAAAGCAAACATTCTTTGAAAATAAAACATTTTGGATTAAGTAAATAAGTTATAAAAAGTGTATTCATGCAACGTCGTAAGTTTACAAATTGTTTAAAACGATAAGTTTACGCAAAGTTTGCATGAACGACCTTTTTTTTATAAATTTGATAAAAGACTAGGTAATTCAATCATAATAAGAGTGGAGACCACCACAATTTAAGAAGTAACCGTGTTAACTCCTCCGAACTGAGTGGATTGAATACATTTTTGTTTATGGGATTTAGGAGAGAATCAGAAAACACACAATCTTAATGTTACCGTCATTGTTAGTACACGTTTTATTATGTTTTCTTTAATTTTATGAATCGTTGAGTTGGGGTTAATTGAATAGGTTCATATATCACACATATCGTGAATTAAGCTTTGTTTGAACTAGTTGAAGGTCAGACTTTTTAAGGATTGATATGGGTATGATATAAATAGCAAAGTTTCTTTGATTTACCAATAAAAAATTGAGAAAATGAGAATGGGTAGATTACGACGGCGCGCAGCAGAACGAAAAGCTGAAAAAGTGGACATCGGCCTGTAACTTTTGAATAAGTAAATAGATTTAGATAATTTGTTCGCCATTTTGTTCTTAAAATATAGGTAGTGTAGGATCTGGGAGGGGGTTATTTGTTGTTTTTCCTGGAAGTACATATTTCTTTCGAGATCAATTTAAATCTTTTTTACTTTTCGAGAAATGCTTTGTTGAAAGTTATGTGATTTTTGAAAAAAAATCTGAAAAAATAAATGTTTTACCATCCAAAGAAAAAGCAATAATTTTGGGTTTTCCGTTTTATTCCATGAAAAAATACTGTTTGAAAAATAAATATGAAATATTGAACTGTCGAAATAAGTAAAATCAAAAAAAAAATTGAACTGAAGAAATATTTTTCAAAATTTAAAGAAAAAGCGTTAAATTCTTGTAACAAAAGTCTTTGAAAATATATGAAACAAACTTTTTTGGTGTACTTTTCAAGCTCATTTTGCGATCCAAAGCTTGAAAATTCCAAATGAAGTATTAAATTAATTAAATTTAATATTAAATACAACTTTTGGAGGATATTAGATGTGAAAAAACCAGAGTTGGAATTTTATATGACACACCCTCATATATATGTATGTTTTAATAAAAATAAAAATAGACATTTTTTTAAACCTCATAGAAAAGCGGGATCGGATCGGGTCGGGTCCAATTTTGTTTAAATATTTTATAGAAAAAGCCCAAGAATCCGATGAAATGATTCAAAATGCTCGCATTGTTAGCATTTTTACTTACGATAAGGCAAGTTTTGGATTCGTGAAAAAAATTCGAGATAACAAGCAAACATGGCATTACGATGATACGAGTAAAGAACACCAAAAAAGTGGGTTGCAAAATTCGGTCTGTCTGTCTATTTGGCTACAGCCTAAACGGCTTGATCGATTTTCTTAAAATTTGGTTGTGATTTTTGGTGATTCTCCCTATACATTTATTTTTCATTTTTTTAGAACTAAAAAGACCGGTACCTGCCATACAAATTTTTAGCAATTTTACAAAATCTTATTTTTCTCCACAACTTTTCTTAAAAAAAAATCAATACATTTTGTTTGGTAAAAGCTACCTCTGGAGGGAAAACGATTTTTCAAAAATGTTTATTAATGGTACATTCATACCGCCCAAAGAACCATTTTTTAATTTTTTATTTTCTCCAAAGCGGTTAATTTGATTTCAATATTTTTTTTATACAGAAGTTTCTATGCAATGCAAAAAGTTTTTCTTACTAAAATTTTCAAAAAAATGTTTTTTGGATTTTTAAAAAATGTTTGAAATTTTTTTTTTTGAGAATCAAATATTTATTAAAACTAAAAGGTCGATTTTATAAAAATCGGTATTTAATGGGTTTTTTTTTACAATCGGTAAAGTATTTTAAGAAATAATTTTACTCTTATGAAAAAAAAGTTACCTTCCATTTAAAGGTTAAAAACCCGTTGAGGAAAATATTTGTTTTTCTTAAAAACGGTCCCTGGATGTTTCCAAAGGGGTGTTATCTTGTTGTTAAATTCAAGGTACAGGTTGAACAATGTCTGTTATCTTTAAATATGCCCATTTTAACAGATATTTGTTACTATTTCCGTTGGGTATTGAAGTTATAAGCTTCAATTTAATTGTTTCATAATAAGTGATAGCACCCGACTATGAATACTTGTCGAAATAAGTTTCTCTTTTCTTAAATCAAAATTGAGCCTGTTTTCATACAAAGAGACAACCCATTTCCTATCGTTCTAAGCAACAAAATCCCTGGCAAAATTCATGTGATGTTCCTTGCGTCCTTGCCATTAAACTGTTTTTATGTTCTTACGGTGGGTATTATCACTGGTTTAAATAATCCTTAAAACCGTCAAGATACTGGCTTATTTTTACCACTTTTTGACCATATTCTAGGCAAAAATAGTCCAGAATTCGAGGTATCTGCTGTTCATTCTTCATGCTATGCTACGGTCTTGAAGTCCTAGTTCCTTGAAATAATCTGTAGTCCCTATTTCTGATGATTACTGATTGTACTTAAAATTGAAGATAAAAATATAGTATTTTAAAATATTTAAAACTTCTGTTTAAGAAAAAAAAAAATGCACGATGTTAGCTTTTGCAAATCAATATTTGCAATGGCCTCAATAAAGTGAATCAACCATTTATACCCATTTTTGGCTGTTCATTCATATAACTTGTGAAATTCAAATGGATTTTCCAAGTTACCCTTTTAACGTTATCCATTTTTAATAGACCTGTATACCAAGTTACAAGTATCAAAAATTTCCAGGTAAAATATTTCTCACTACACAGTTATTTATGGAGAAAAACTATTGCGAAAATAGTGGCCTCAAACAAGTGACGGGCAGTGTATAACCCCTCTCCCGTATAATTATTTTCTTGTCTACTTTCAACGTTCATGCTTAGTAGATTTTACGCAAATCACATGATACTCCAATTATTCCCTACAGCGACTATTAGGGCATGCAAATTAAAATCTGTAAAAATCAGGGAATTTTGTTTTGTTCAATCGGAACTGATTCAGGCCCATCCAAATATAAAAAGTAAAAAACGCATACAACGACCCTAATGTAAATACATTAAATACATGTAGCAAACAAAAAATATTTTGTCCATATAAATTATTTTAAGTCACCCCGATTAGATCTTTCCCTTGGTAATCTTCATAAACTCAGAAAAGTTTTCTGCTAATACTGGCGTCACGTGGTGAATTTACTTTATTTGAAAGATAATTCGGATAATAAGGATGTCTTAATAATGAAGCTGCTATAAACTATTTGAATAACGATGTGACTAAATGGGCCCGTAAACTGCTGCATATTTAATACATTCGTCGATTTAGTGCTCAGAAGTGCTATGGAAAATAGTGAAATGACTGGTAGAAAGATTGATCAGGTTTGTGGGATATCAACTGATCGCGGGGATATATGTAATTTTACACAAAAATATCTGCCAAATGACTTCCTCCTTCCTTGTTTACAATTGACTTAAAATCAAACCATAAAGTTAAGAAGAATAATAATATTTACATGAGTAAAGCATTGATCAAAGAGGTTGGAAATTTGTATGCGATTCATTAAAGAAAGTGTAAATAGAAAATACAAATTTTACTATATCTTCTAGCCGATATGGCCGAAAACTTATCAAATGATCTTCATATTTCATAAATATGTCATTCTGTCATTTTTATAATTGCACTCGGAGACCCTGCGGCACGAACGTATTGTGAATTAGCTTCTTTCTCGTATATCGGCTTACTGGTGAATTGAAGGAATTCGGTGACTTAACTTTGAAAGCCAGTATTGTATTCATTTTTTTTGTCACAAATAAATTCGTTAAAGAATGTATGAGTTCTTTCAAAAGCTATGTTTTAAAGCTCTTTTTCAAGTTACTGAAGAAAAAAACCATTCAAGCATCAAAAATTTGACAACTTAAATTGGTAATCGGCGTCATTACTTCCATGATTTTCGAGTTATATTTAATCGTTTTTTTTTTTAATATGCATATTACAATTGAAATTATTAATATTTGTTTTTTTTTAGGGTTTAATAAAAGATCTAATCTTATACAGCAAAGCAGCCCCCAAAAAGATTTTCTATCAAAGACTGTCCTTGAGTATACACGAGCTTGACAATAAGCGTCAATTCAAATGCATTTGGGTATCAAACGATCTTAGGGAAGAAAAGGAACTAGTTCTCTATCCCAATAAAAATGAAACCGTAAAAAGTCTCCTTGACGAAGCGGCTAAGAAAATTCAATTTCCAGAAAATAGTCGAAAGAAATTGCGCCTCATGAAAATGGCCAGTCACAAAATTATGTGCGTGTTCAAGGAGGATGTTCCGCTTGAGAATTTGCAAAAGGGAAGCGAGACAGTGTCCAGTCAGAACAACCAAAAAACGTTCCGCATTGAGGAAGTACCAATCGAAGACACACAATTAGCTGAAAACGAAATGCTCATACCAGTTTCGCATTTCAGTAAGGAAATTTACAATTCTTTTGGGGTTCCCTTTCTTATTAAATGTAAGCACAATGAAACCTACGGAGCACTGAAGCAGCGAATCCAGAAACGTCTTAATGTGCCAGACAAAGAATGGGAAAGCTATAAATTTGTTGTAATTTCGAATGGGTCCATAAGTGATGTCGTTGATAGTAACCTAATCGATTTGGATGTATTCCAACCAAATGGAACAACACAGGCGACAGTTGTCGGTGGCACACCACTGCCTTTCTTTGGCCTTGATCACATTAATAAGTCCCGAAAGAGAACATCCTTGAATTTCTCTGAAAAAGCTATTAAAATTTATAATTGAAAAAAAAAAAAAATAAAATTATAATAAATAAACAGAACACTGATTTGCTTATTGAATCTTTAATTGAATATTAAAAAAAAAAAAAACTATGAAAAAGAATAATTTAAATGCAAACAATTCAAAATTTTAATAATAAAACTCGAAAAGAAATTTAAAAATAAATTCGTTGTACATCTTGTAAGCACCCGAATGAGATAAATAAAAGCTCCCAGTCTTGTTTTCTGCTGTAGGTACATGTAAATATGTGTATTGTGCTTCTGTTATAATTCTTTCTTTTGTGTTTTTTTTTTTAATTTGTCGTTAAATTTAATTATATTTTCTTAACAACACACAACTATTAATGCGAAAGAGAAGAAAAATTATTATTATTGAGAAAATTCATAATTTAAAAAATAAAAAATAATCATATGCTAAACTGACGCAATTCAAATGGAGTTTTATTATTTTTTTTCATTCAGGATTTTTGTTTGGATACAAAAAAGCCAAACGGGCTCATAATAAACAGAAAAAATATTCCTTCTACTCTTTCACATTCAATCATTACGGCGAAAAGTTAAATATTTTTAAATAATTAAAATAATAATGGAATTTCTTCCCTCGGAATATATTACCACCTGGAATTTAAGACTTGTTGCAAGATACTATTTACAAAAAACTAACGATTATGTGTGTTGGGAATTTCGTTATTTTTGAACATGACAATATAAATTTCTGATAGATAAAAAAAAGCGGACGCTGGCGAAAATACAAACCAAGTTTACATACCAGAACCCTTAACATTAAATTAAGCAAACAAAATCCAACACACTGTTACTGGCGGAGTACGCCCCAATTCATCTGCCTCTTCGTATTCCCTCATAGAACCGCCACAAACAGCCACTTGCATTTATTTGTCCAAGTAGCACATATTCCATTCTCATATTTCCCTTTCCTTCTTCATCCCAGTTCACTTCTAAAGTTTCTATCAACAATAATTAATAACAAAAAAGTAATCATAATGTCATAATAATCGCCGAGTTCATAAATGTCCTTTTTATGTACATTTTTGGTAAAATTTACATCTGTTGTTGAGAAGGCAAACTTTTTACGGGGCAGTATATGCCAAAAGAAATGGAAGAAATTTATTAACTCGATCAATAACAAAAATGCCATCTTGACTCCATGTAAACACAAAACTGTTTAAGGGCGAACGATACAAAAGATGCGAGTACGAAAAGAAAGTAAAATCAGAAATTACGCCTACATTGGGTTTTATTTGCTTAACGCAGCTTAACTTCATTATGTCTCTGGAACACTTGCATACAGTATAGTTTTTAAAAATGCGGTATGGAACAAAACAAACGAAAAAGTTGGTTTTTGGAAAAAAAACTGTTTTCAGATGTTTTTTCTCCTTCGCGTTCACAAAAATTCGAAGAGTCAGACGCAAAGAATCATCTTGTAAAAGGGGTCTAAGCACCCACATCAATCTACAGATCTGAAGGTAGAAATGGAGGTGTCATATAGAGATGGACGGTTTGACCTATAATCTGTTCAGTACTTTCAGTGATATAGGTACAAAATGCGTCTCTAGAAGACTAAATTATTTCCACTAACAAAATGTCTATAAAAGTTCAATAAAAAATTATAGTTACAAAAAGATCCATTTAGTTTATTTATTTGTAAAGTGTATAATATGGGTTGTTTTAAAATTTTCTTCGCTTTAGAATGTCCGGTCGCCAGTTAACAGGGTGGCTCTCTTCGGTGGCCTCATCATCTTCTTTGTAGATCTTAATAGTTTTATCTGCCTCTGCTGTAATGAGTCGCGACCCAGACTGATCGAAGGCCATTGCAAATATACCAGCTTCACTATCCATCGAACCGGGTTGTACGGGAGCTTGAAATCTTTGGAAATTATAGCCGGTTCGCCAGTCCCAGAAGAACATAGTACCATTGTCTCCTCCCGATACTAAAACTCCATCTTGATTGACAGCCATGCAATTGACAATTGCATTGTGACCAGATACGTTCTGGACGAAATTTCCCTCCGGACAGCGCCATTGTTTAATATTATCCGGCGAAGCGGATCCAAACATATACAACTTTGGATGGATGACGAGACTACGAACGCTTTTCTTATGGTTTGTTAATGTACACACACTCTTACCAGCCGCCAGATCCCACAGGCGAATTGTAGAATCATGACTTCCAGTTATAATTTGTGGATTGAATTCTTGAGCAACAACACTCGCCACAGTGTTTGTATGACCCGTGAGTGTGTGAATATTGGCTTTTGTACGCATATCCCAAATTCTAGCGGTAGAATCACGTCCAGATGTAGCCAAGACATCTATTGTAGGATGAAGTGCAAGTGAGTAGACTGCTGATAAATGTCCATGGTAGTGCCGAATTACTTTGTTGTATTCCAAATCCCAACATTTTACTTGTCGATCTTCACCACAACTGAAGAGATATGGATGTTTATTGCTAACGGCTAGTCCACGAACTGTACTAACATGGCCAGTGAGGGAAAGCTTAAGCTTTCCGCTAGCTAAGTCCCAGATTTTGATGACTCGATCACCAGCTCCTGTTGCAAACCATTCATTACCAGGTTCGACAGCAATACAACGAACCCATCCAAGATGACCTAAAATACAAATTTAAGATTAATTGGAAAGTAGTACAGTTTTAATTATTTATTGATTATTTGAAGGAAATGTTGGATACGTTAATTGAAAACTCATTTTTTTTTTGTCTAAAATAAAATAAATAAATTTGGTGGAGCTTATTTAGAACCAAGGTCTAGTGACTTACAACTCTTAACCATTCCTGTGGGCGTGTTGTTGGCAAAAGCGGAGGGGACCTACAATTTTTTGTCAGGTCCGAACGGCTAGATGAGAAGCACTTATTTATGACAAGTATACTCTTGGAGAATTTGTTAGTTCCAGTATCTCGGGGAAAACATTTCTGTTTTTAGATGGCAGCGGCTGGGAATCGGACCCAGACCATCGGCATGACAATCCAAAGCACTAATCATCATGCCACGAGGTACTTTTTTGTCTATTATGAGACGTATTGTATGCAGAAGGCAACGCAAATGAGAATCGTCGGTGCATAACAAATCTTTTTCACGTTTGTAAAGAGGGTTTATCTGCAGAAGGCTTTAGATTTGTTCATTCTTTCTCTGCATATACGAAGGGCCTCGTTAAAGGCTCGATACTTTCAGCAGATAAGATGCACGTATTTTTTAGGGTATATAAGCTACGGACATTTTTTCGGCTTATTTATAAAAGTACATTGAGAATAGTTTTTACCTGATATAACTCGCGACAATTTCCATGGTGCATGCCAAGTTGGCTTCGGAATACTAGGTGCTTTTTTAGGTATTAGCTGCATTCCACTATTCGTGGTTGTTGTTGTTTTAATAAGCCCAGCAACAGTTGATTGATAAGATTCAGTAACCGGTACTAGAGCTTGGCTATTGGCATCGCTATTTCCCGCAGACGCTGATCCATTAGTTATAGCAAGTAGTTCTGGTTCTTCCGGACCTGTTGTAGGGTTAAGTTGTTTTAATTCCAGTGCTTTGTTTACTCTTTCGAATACAAGCGAGTAGTTGTCACGAGCTTTAACTGCCTTCCTCATTTTATCTCTAAACGATTTAATTATTTATTTATGTTCATGTTAATTTGTATTTATTGCGGTCTTACAGTTTTTCATCGATTTCAGGTAGAGCACCTTGATTGGAAACAAACATATCATGGGTTCTTTTCAGTGAACGAAATACCAGGGTGTGGACGCTATGTCTTTGTACTTCTTCCATGTTTTTATTTAAATAATCTAATTATTAATTTCTAAAATATTTAACAAAATCTCGCTATTATATTTATTGGGAGCAAATAAAACGTTTTGTTTGGAGAACAGTGAAGCATATAGAAATGTCAAAGTGACATTTGAACTGTCAAACACACAAAAACGGTGCGGCACCTATGAACTCGAAGGAGTACTCTTTTCTTAAGCTGCATTCACATTTTAAACCTTAAGGCTCTCCATTTCAACACGAATTCAGAACTCAGAAACCAACGCGCAACATTCGCCAACGACAGTTTTTAGATGTTGTTTACCGTTTTGTATTTGTCATATTTTGAATTATTATGAATGGTTTGCTATACCAGACCAAGTCTAAGTCGGTAAAAAAAAACAAATCCGTTTGAATGTAAAAACAAAACATATGTAACTATTTTAAGCCTCAATAAAAAAAATATTCATTCATTCATTCGTGCGGCACCTATGAACTCGAAGGAGTACTCTTTTCTTAAGCTGCATTCACATTTTAAATCTTAAGGCTCTCCGTTTCCAACACGAATTCAGAACTCAGAAACCAACGCGCAACATTCGGCAACGACAGTTTTTATATGTTGTTTACCGTTTTGTATTTGTCATATTTTGAATTATTATGAATGGTTTGCTATGGTTTCGAGTTGGCTTGCAATTTTGTTGGCTGGCTCCACTGGACATCTAAACTATAGTCACAGTTAGCCAGTTTTTGAGCGGTCAGTTTTTTTCCTCCGTTTTTTTTTTTGACAGATCAAGAGGATAAAATAAAGGGTGGTTAAATTTTAAGGGCCAATGTTGATTTTGAATAAAACACAAATTATTTAGGAACTTATTGTCATTGTTTTTTTTTATGATAATATTAGCCGTTTTCCTTTGGAGGACATGCTCTCATGTAGATACATTTAACATGGAAAAGCAGTTTGATGTATTCCATTGAATAAAGCTGGCAAAGCACTTGCAAGTAGCCATTGTTTCGTTAGCTGTGTGGCAAGTGGCACCGCCCTGTTGGAACCACATATCGTCTACATCCGTATCTTCCATAAAAAGTTCATCTCACGATAGCGAACACAATTCACAGTAACTGCCTGAACGGCTTCATTTTGGAAAAAATCCGGTGCGATGATGCCGCCAGCCCATAAACCGCACCAAGCAGTCACTCTTTGTGGGTGCACTGGTTTTCGACAGTCACTCTAAGTTGATCATTCGCACAAATGCGGCAATTCTGCTTGACTAATCCACTGAGGTGAAAATGTGCCTCATCACTGAAGATGATTTTCTTCGAAAATTGATCATCCACTGTTGCCATTTCTTGCCAACATTCTGACCATTGACGACGCTTGAAATGGTCAAGAGTCTTTAGTTTTGAGTCAATTGCACCTAGTAAGCGTGTAAATGGAAGTGTCTTTATGCAAATGTTCATCAACGACGAGCGTGAGGGGTGCAATTATTGCGCACACGACGAGTTGAGGTGGACGGCTCTTCAGCAACACTATGACGAGCAGCAGCAATATTTTCTCCAGTACGAGGTGGACGAGCATGCACTATGGTGTTTTCACATCTCCTACACACCCGGTTTGCTCAAATTTTTGCACGGTTTTTCCGATTGTACGCACATTTGGAAATTGACCCAAAAATCACGAAGTGCACGATATGCATTTTGATTTGAATGTCCATTTTCATAATAAATCTGAATAACTTTTACAAGTTGCTCGATTGTGTATCTTTCCATTGTTCAAATTGAGTTAGTCTGAAATTGAGAAATTGTCAAATGAAATGCAGAAAAAAACTTGACGTTTAGGTGTGGTTCACATTCAACATCGGCCCTTAAAATTTAACCACCCTTTATAAACAGTATTCCTCACTTAGAAGTCAAAACAACCCTCTTTTTCTTTTCTTTGGATTTACTGCGACAAAAAAAAATGAGCAAACGAATCCATAACTATTCAGTATCAGTTTTAAGGGGAAATGTGAGAAATTTTCGTAAGGAATGCTGTTTATATTTCTAAGTCCTCTGATCCCTCTGAGATCTCAGAAATATTAACCGGCATGTAATGCCTTGTGTCGTTGCGAATGATTTTTTTGTTTTTGATTAGCTTAGCCCTGTTTCTTAGTGTATTCTTATATTCGCCTAAGAATAAAGCATGCTAAATACAACAACAATACGGAGTTATACAAAACTGTTGTATTCAATATACTACTTTTGAGGAAAAAAATGCACCAAATTGTGCATCTGCCATTTTTATATCGAAGCAAGTGATTCGCTATGATTTCACGTTGGTTTGAGAGAACCTTATCTCTGTTGTTTTCTGTCTCATATCGGACTACTTAGTGACCTATTACATGACGACATTTGAGTCATGACTTTTTTCGAAATTCAATGAGTGGAAACGAGAAAAAACATCAGATCTCACCTTGACACTCATTTAATTTCGAAAAAAGTCACGATTATAAGTCGTCGTGAAATAGGGCACTTAAAATCCGAACTAATACGTTCTCGACAAGACAAAACATTTTATTTTTACATAAGACACAGTGAATTTTTTGAGTCTGTTTATTGTTCAACAAATCTTTTTAATATGGTCAAATGTAATCAATCATTGCCGTTATCATATCAAAAGCATCTCTGGCAGTAGGCTCAATAAAAGTACTTGGCAATAAGAATCCATGAATACCATTATCAGATAAGTGGATTGTATAGCTAAATGGGATACCAACTTCAAAAGATGCAAAATAATCGGATGAGCCTGAAACAATATTAAAAATAATAATAATAAATAATTCTTTTTTCATGATAAATAAATTACCAGATTTGTTTTCCATCAAATCATTGCTGGCATCAACTTTGTACCTAGAATTGCTCCCCTTTTTCCTAAGACTATCACTTGCAACCATTGCAACATCAAGTAGATCATCTAATTTATCCGTTTGAAATGTTGAATTTAATTTATTTGGATACGAAATTATCTGTCCATACGCTTGCAGAGAAACAAAAAGCTGAGTATAAATAAAAAACTTTTACATGGGTTACACTTACAAAAATAGTTATATTTGTTCGTCAAACCTTTATTTGTTTTCGATAGTCCATAAGAAATTTTGAAATAGCTCGAGTTTCCGGTTCTGAGAATGATTTTGAACCAGCAAAGAATTCATTACAAGGTGCTTTCGAACTGCCTTTTCTGCCCCAATTAAAGTGCCAATTATGATTTAAGTCGACGCCAAAGCAAACTTTTTCGGATTTTTTCTTTTGCAACCACGTCATAGCCGAATTAATGATTCCATTTGGTTTTGATATGTAACGGGAGCGTGATTTTTTCCATAGCCGATTGTATTGATGGCTATATTCGTATCCATCCGGATTGGCAACTGGCATAATATACCAAGTTGTGTTCTTGATATACTCTGTTCCCAAATTAGTTTCTGAAATTATATTTTTGTTAAGAAGGATTTAAAATTATAGAAAGTTTATGTAAATATATTTTTATCATAAGTATAATATATTCTAATATTACTATCATATTTATATTAGGTATATCGTCGGCTAAGAGTGATAAGCGGCTAGTGCCACATTTTGTTTGACTATTATAAATCACTTCAAACATTTCTAAAAAATACAAAAAACTATAATAAATCTTTTCAATTTCACTGAGTTTAGCAATAACGAGTGTAGAAAAATATTTAATGTAATTTTGTTTTATTCAAGTAATGCGAACACTTTTTTTAAAAGCCCAAGATATATAATGGTATTTTGCATAGTGATTGAAACTCGATCATTACCAAACTCGAATACCGAACCATTCGCGGTGAATCATTCACAATACTATACAAAATATGGCCATCGTTAATATAGCTTCGGAGGTCTGTCACAATTTGAATGGAAAATTTGACATATTTGCGCTGTTGTATGAATACCCTTAATATTTTTCTTGATTTTTTTTTCTATTTTTATATAGATTTCCTTAATCTTTCGTTCATTCAGTGCTGTTCTTCCTCTTTCTGAAAGTTTCCCAATTGTTATAGACAATGTGCTAGAATTTTCGGCCATATTTTGAGGAAAAGTCTTTTCATCTTTGAAGTATCTTTATCAACATTTCTCAAAAATGTATTGGAAACGTTAAAATTTTCCACAAAAATATTTTGAAAATTAATAAACATTTCACTTTTTTTTTAATGATTTTTATTCTTTTGGTAACCATAATAGACTGAGAGTCAACGACATAAAAAGTCATGTCATTTG
Source organism: Dasysyrphus albostriatus (assembly GCA_946251815.1). Classification (NCBI taxonomy): domain Eukaryota; kingdom Metazoa; phylum Arthropoda; class Insecta; order Diptera; family Syrphidae; genus Dasysyrphus; species Dasysyrphus albostriatus. The sequence continues at coordinate 64,242,484 of OX276336.1, read as the reverse complement.
CGTAACATTGTTAGTCATATCACTAATATCTTTTGAGGTGTTGAACCAATAACCGTTTTGTCTGCCTACCTAAGCACATGTTGAACATGTGTAAAATTTGGCGTAATATTTGTTCACCGATTTATTTCAATGCCTATTGGTTGGAGGGAAAATGTGTGGACACAAGATATATTCAGCTTCCAATTTTGAACAATTGTTGTCTTTAGGTCGAACTTTCTGTAGATAGTCCCTGAGGTGCATGTATCGTGATATGAACTACCAAAGTCCGACAGGTTTCTTTTTTGACCTTTGGGAGGGGCGAGGGGTTAAAAAGAGCCACTTCCTTTATTTAATTTTCAGGGTTATAAACACTTAAGTTTATTTAAAAAATATTCTATATCATGCTCAATAATTTTTCTTAAGAATAAACACACATCCTAAGAATAAATACACAAACACGTGACGGCCCGATTAATAGAACTCAAGATATAGCCATTTTATAAGAACCTTATCATATCCTATTTCTAAAAAGTGTTTATGACCGTGATATGAAGATAGGAAACCAAGTTGGTCTTAACCTCCCACCCTTCCCAAAAGCTGAAAAAGAAACCTGCTAGACTTTGGTATTTCATATCACGATAATACATGCACCTATAAACCCTAATACTCTGATTTTGGTTATACATCCACTACCAAAATTTGCTGTCCGCGCTTGGTCTATTAAGAAGGCTAAAACTTAACTTCTTTTAAGATGGCTTTACGCTGTTGTATGAATAATACCCTTATTATGATTTAAAAATATACAAAAAAAGGCTGTTTTGTAATATTGTGTTTTCAATCAAACTTTATACATTTTAACTTTGTGTCAAAATTCATTGTGTGTTCTTTAAAAAACTAAAAAAAATATTAAAAATAATGAAGGAAAATATATTTTATAAATTAAAATGCAAGTGCACCTGTAATAAGTATAAAAATCAACAATACTCTGATCTAAAACACCCACATTGCAAATATAAAAATGGAGATTTGTTATGCAATATGGAGCAAAGAACTTTTATTTCTTTTTTAACTGATATTGTTTGCATTACAGCGTAAGTACTTATTTATTTATCCAAATAGATAGAGAAAATGTTATGTTGGATATAAACGTTAAATAAATATAACAATTTGCTATTTTAAAGGTTCATATTTTTTGGATCTGTTATGTTTTGGTTGGCTATTACAAGAATTTTAATTGACTGTTTGAAAAAAATATACCATTCGGATCGGTAAGTAAACTTTTAAAGTCTCTTTCAGAAAGCATGAGGGATCATTTTGTATTGACAGTGATATCTTTCTTTCTATAGGCTTTGATTTGGTTTCGATGTTTACATAATCCGAAATACAAATCAAACTTGCAGTTTTTCATTCAACTGTCAAATACTATATTCCATTATAGTTTCTAGAATCGGTTTTAAGAATAGGTGAACAAATCCACCATTATATTTATGATCTGTCACCCTATCTGGCATAGGCCTACAAAAGGTTTGTTCGTTGAAGTTTACCCAGGGTTGACCCAGGTTTTCTTGACAACACCAAGAATTGAATTGTCAAAAAAAACCTGAGTGTTCGGTTTTCAAATAACAGCAAAGGGCTCCTTAATTGTGTTGTTGAGATAAGCAAGGAACAAAATTTATTTGAAAAATTAATAAATACAATAAATATAAACAAAGAGCCGACACCAAAATCTGGGTATGAGGGCTTACAGGTGCATGCTTCGTGTTCGTGGTATGAAATACCAAAGTCAGCCAGGTTTCTTTTTCAGCCTTTGGGAGAGGTGGGAGGTTAAAACCCGCTTGGCTACCTTTCTACATTTAAGGGTCATAAACAGTTTAATTCACTTTAAGAAAAAAAGGAAATGATGCTTTGTGATTTAATCTTGATGTTATGATCAAGATGCTTCTAGCCTTTTAAGTCTGTTTTAAATCTTAAAAGAGATAATAAGGTTCATACAAAATGGCTATATCTTGAGTTCTAATAATCAGACCATCACGACTAAGCTGTTTTGCTTAGGAAAAATGAAAGAACATCATATACAATATTCGCTTAGATAAATTAAAGTGGTTATAACCCTGACAAGTAAATAGCGTTACTGGCTATTTTTAACCCCTTGCCCCTTCCAAAGGCTGAAAAAGAAACCTTCCAGACTTTGGTATTTGATATCACGATACATGCACCTAAAAACCCTCAGACTGAGATTTTAGTTATATTTACATATCCACTTCCAGAACTTGCTGTCGTCGCACGCGAAACATTCGCCGACGACAGATTTTGATGTTGTTTAGTGTTGTGTAGCTGTAATAATTGAATATGAAGAAAATTTAAAAAGAAAATTTTTCTGTTTAAGTAGAGTGACCGAATTCAATTTGATTTCATCTAACTGATTGCGAAACGCAATGGAGTTGAGCTCATTTGAACTTTTAACTTGAGTTGTGTATTTGTCATATTTTGTACTATTGTGAATTATTCGATGTGAGTTCACGTTGGTTTGGGAGAACTTTTATTATAGATAACTTTGCAATCAAAGCTTAAAGTTTCTCAAGGTCACGCAAAGTCTGAAACTAGCTGACCCTTTATAAACTTAGATCAAGTGATCTTTCAGAAAATCATTTTTTGCAAATTTCCCCAAAAATAAGGTGCCAAGAGCTGCTAAGACCTTGATTTTTTTTAAAGTCGCTAAAAATTCACGAATAAAAATTATGAGTGACTAATTACTGAAAATAGCTTACCCTATTAGGCCCGTGATGTGGCCTTTTAAATATCCCAAATGAGGTGTTAAGAGTTTCTTATGACCTTTAAACTAACTTTAAAAATTCATAGAAAAAATCTAAGGTATACATTTTTGTTTGCAAATTTCCCACTATTAAGGTGCCAAAAATACAGCGTAACCTTGAGAAACTTTGAGCCTTGATTACAAGTTATCTAGTGCTGACCACTAATCTCTTTAATACACTGGATAGCATATCGACATAAAAAAGTTGCTTCCATTTGAAGAATTGTTATATTATCTCCGTTCGGTGTTCCCCCCAAATCTGTTTGCTAACATTGTTGTGTTTGTAATTTTATTTCATTCAAAAAAGGGTTAAATGAAACGGAATTACGAACGTAAAGAGTGTGACACGGAGGTAAAATCATAAAAACCCAGACTATGTAATCGCATTCTCCTTATCAAACGTAGCAGCTGTTTTGTAACTTCTTTGCAAAGTGAAATGATGAACGAAGTCGATGGTTCCCATCTACGTATTTACTATTACCTATTTAAACACCTTTCTAATGATATAATTCTAGTGCCATTGGAAAATATAGCACAAAAAAAAAGCACACAGTGAATAACTTAATGATAAAAAATAACAAAACAAACTCCCACAAAGTTTTTCCCTTTAACATCATCACTCTGTGTCTGTTTCTATTTTTTTCAGATTGGCATCTTGGAAACACGTTTTTTTCTGTAAATGTAGACGTAAAATTATGAAACTGACCACCTAATTGTCATCTTCAAATGGAAGCAAAAAAACTGTTATACATTATAAGGAATACACTATCCAGTGTATATAGAGATCAGTGGTGCTGACCAGTTTCTAGGACTAATTGCCTTTTACTGACCAATTAGCTGGCATTTTCTTTTTTTCAAATTCCAAATATGTATATGAGGTGCTTAAAATAATTTGCATAAAACAAGAATTCCGCTTAGTAAGTGAAGATAAACATCTTCGCTTATGAACTAAGTGAATATACAAACAAATTAAAGCAACTAAAACTGTTATACATATAGGGTTAGCGGTGATGGTGGTTTATTGGGCAGTTTTAAGCGAATTTTAAGCGAAGGGGCGTGCACAAAAAATCAAACTTATTATTTCAGACATCAAAATTCTTTTTGTGTATAATACTTTTTTGAAAATAAATTTTTACTGTTTCTATAGGTGCACGAAGATGTTACTTGGAGGGCTTTTTACAATATTATTGTTTTCTATTACAACTCGTATTCTTTTGAATCAACGAGCTTGGAATATTCAGCTTACCCAAGAAAAAATGGAACAAATAAAAAAAGATATTTCAGGTAGTAAAATATTCATTCATTTATGCAATTTTTAACTACATACTAATTCTAAAGAAAAATTATTTTGTTTATTTGTAGTTGCTGCTAGCACTCATGTCGAGTCTACAAAGACTCCATCACCAAAACCAGAATATTTAAAAGTGAGTCTTAAAGATAAACATATGAAAAATGTTATCAGCAAAAATAAAACAGACATAAACACACCGAAAAGATTCACTGTGACAATAGTAGACGAGAAGAAAAAGGAATTATTTAAAACATCCAAAGATTTCGTTCTACCAAAATTACCAGAAGAAATGAAGGGTCCACCATCATTGATTGTTAGTTTAACAGATATAGTATTAGAAAATTATTAAATTTAGTGTGAAGTAAAAGAATCAGATATTTAATTTTTGGTAAGGATTTTAGGAAAATAATTATATTGATTGTCATTTGGAACTTTATCTACCGACAACAATTTATCTTCATAATTATGTTAATTGTTAATTTCAAATTTCTACTTGTTTAACTCAGTTTTTAAACATTCACGTTCTTATATATAAATTTTGTCTAACTTTAGACAGGTATCTAACCCCAAAAAGGCTTTGTTCACTGTTGACCTATAGTTGTCTTACAGTCTTAATTGAACAATGGCGTCGGTTGTCTATAATTTGTCAAGCTTGACTTTTTATTTAATTTAATAAATCCTATTTAAAAAAATCTAATAAATGGCTGTGGATTTCTGAAAATTTAATTGAATTTTGGGCCCCCAAAGTAATAGGTCAGCATTTAATTAGCCAGTTTACATATATTTCTAAAATCTTAGGGGACTCAGAGCGCTCAGAAATATAAACAAGATTTCTCTAAAAAATTCCTCACTTTTCCCCTTAAAAATTGAAACTGAATTTTTTTGGATTCGCTTGCTCAATTACTATCTGTCGCAGTAAATTACATAAGAAAAAAAGAAAAAAGAGAGTTTTTTTGACTTCTTGATGGTTGATTGAAAATATTGTATTTTTGTATTAATTCAATACATCTTCTGCATGCTACTAGTTTTGAATCACCTGTAAGTTTCATCGATTATCCTACAAGTAAGATTTAGTTTTTTTCTACACCTGTAGCTTTGTGTTACAAAAATGTATAGGAGAGCCAGCTGACTAGTAGCTTTCTGTTACCAAAAATTGCTACAATTGTGGGAATTCACTTGTATTACAAGGACTTGTAGCTCTGTGTTATAGGCCCCAGGTTTTCAATTTCAATATACAATAATTAAGGACCTAGGATTAAACTTACTTTCAAGATATTCGAGACAAAAATTTCTTATTTTTTAAGCAATCGTCACCGTAACCACCCTTAAATGGAATTTGACAGTCTATAGCAGGGCCAATGTCCTTCCTTAAAAAAAAAACCATAAACTATCGGTACAGTTTTCCTAATTCTAAAAAGAACCAATTTTAAGGAAATGGCTCCTATAGGGAGCTATCGTGGATAAAGTTTCTCACGGAATCTCTCCCGTTTTCTAAAATTGGAAATACTAAACATTTTCCAATGTTCCTTGCAGGTTCAAATATAGTCGATCAAAATGGTAGCCTAGTTGCAAGGGAATATTCATTTTCGATGCCAATAAATTCCGAGAGAAACTGTGACAACAATTCACGTTCTCAGTTTATTCACAATATCCCAGATCCCACACATTGATTTCATGTTAAACAAAAATTTCTAGGTTTAAACAAATTTATAAAATCTGAAGAAGTCAACTGGTTCAGATAAAATTTTTAGACATAATCAAAGAATAACAAGAATAAAGAAACTTTCTGCCCACTTATATTAAACAAGGTCATCTAATCGTCACAACTTGATATAACTGAGGAGTGTGTTTTTTGAAAAGTTGTAGATAAAAAAACAAAATATGCGGCATTGGTCAGGCAGCAATCCACACGTACTCCATGAGTCATCATTGCATCCCGAAAAAATTACGGTTTGGTGTGGTTTATGGGCCGGAGGCGTCATTGGGCCGTATTTCTTCCGTGATGATCGAGACCGGCACGTTACTGTGAATGGGGATCGCTATCGTTCAATGATAACCGAATATTTTTGACCCCAATTGGATGATATGGACTTGGAGGACATGTGATTCCAACAGGACGGTGCCACAAGCCACACAGCGAATGTCACAATCAATTTATAGGAAACCAAGTTTGGAGAACGTGTTATCTCACGAAATGGTCCAGTCGCTTGGCCGTCTCGGTCGTGTGATTTGACGCCGTAAGACTATTTCCTGTGAGGCTACGTACGTCAATCTATGGTCTTGCCAACAAGCCAGCGACGATTGATGAACTTCACACGAATATCGAATGTGAAATTGCAGCAGTATCGGCCGATTTATGCTTGAAAACCGTCGAAAATTGGGTTCAGCGTCTGGACTTCTGCAAGCGTGCCCTTGGTGGCCATGCAAAAGAAATCGAGTTCCATACATAATGGCATCGAACGTACTTTCACAATAATAAAGAATTTCATTGATATTCAAAACCGCTTTTGTTTCATTTAAAAAAAACTTTTGTAGCGCTCTTATTGAACAACCCGATACTAATATCATTCAACTATTTTGTGCGTAAAATGCCATTGCAAGATCTAAATAACTGATTAGTTTTACAGTTCTTATAGTAAATCAACATTAATTACAAATTTAAGAAAATGTCATAACGCCCAAAATATTTCTTACCATTAAAAACTTCAGAAATAAAAAATGTCACAACGCCCAAAACATACGTCATAAGGCCCAAAATAAAAATCAATAAATTATTTGTACCCTAAGAATTTTTTTTGATTTGGGCGTTATAACGCAATAAATACTTTTGGGCCAGTATGACAATACGTTTGGGCTTTCTGACTCTTTCTTTCTTGAAAATTTGGGGGATGTTTCGGTTTTTGGGTCTTACAACATTTCTGGTTTTGGGTGTTTTCGTTTGGGTTATAAGTTTTTAGGTGGAAAATGTTAAAACACTCAAAATATAAGTCAAAGCACCCAAATTCATTGTCATAACCCACAAATTCAATACAAAAATACAACAACAAATTATTTAGGAATTATTTGGGCGTTATGACACTTTAAAATCTGGGCGTTATGGTTTTGGGTGAAAAGACCTTACGCCCACTTTTCCTAATTTTTCATATTTTATAAAAAAAGGCGTGATTTGATCTGCACTCTTCCATGCATGCAAATAATTTCCTGTCAAAGGGCAAATGAAATTTGGAAAATTTGTTTATTTCGTATTATTTATGCCGATGATATGTATAGAAATTGTGTATAGGTGTGTACGAGCATATAGGCTATGTGGGAATTGTATCTTTACTGATACTCCCAAAAAATATGCCCAAGAGGAAATCTGGATATTGAGATCAAATCATGTGATTTAAATGGAAAACGTCATTAGTTTGACACTAACTCGGATGACACTTATGTCAAATTTTTTTTCAAAAAAAAACCTTGTCATTGATTTAGGTGCGTTTAACTTTAATTGCTATAGAAAATGACTAAACATAACACTATACATAGTTATGTTTATTGTTGACCAAAAGTTAGAGAACTTTATAAAAGTTCAACAATAGCTAATAAGTCTCAAGTTAAAGTCAATAAAATTGGGTGTAAAGTAAGACAGCCATAAAAATGGCTGTCTATAATTTTGTCACACTATCAGATGCCATTTTTATTTGTAAAGTAAGACAGTTTAATGAAAACGAAACAAATAACGAAGATCCATTCTGTAATTAAGGATTCAACAGACCTACATAATTTCGATTTGAACAAGTAAATTTTACTCGGTCTTAAGTCTTTTATCTCTCGTTTTCTGTTTTTTGTTTGTAAAATTAACAGAAATGGTCTAGAAATTTTGTTTCAATGCTGTCCTTTAAAATTCAAATTCAAACCGAATGTTGTAAATTTATGTCAATATTTTTTTAAATGAGTATTGTTCTCGTATAGTTTTTAGCTAAGGGTAAGCATATGCAAGCAATAATGACTACCAATCATCATTTATTTACCCAATCCAAATATCCATAAAAGGTCATTTTTACTTTCACAGTCCTTAAACAACATCATAACTTACTATTGTTCTTCATAACTTTCAGCAATTCATTGATCATCCATGTTGCTGAAGCCGGTGCAATCCATTCTCGTCCATGAACACCTGCTTCTATGAACACACTATTAGCTTGCTCTGGCTTCTTACTGAGTTTAAGTTTCTTTTTATTCAGTGGTTTCTCGTTAGATTTTTTCGATTCAACTTTCGCTATGACTAGAGGTCGCCCTTCATACGATCGCCCAATATGAATTAATTCCACATACTGTGGATTTCGTATTTGCAGTAGCTCCAAGAATTTAATAATGCTGTCATAGTCATAATACCTATTCCATGACATTATAGCCTTTCCAGAATTAGGCTTCTGAGAAATCATATCGTCCTGTTTTGCTTGTTCGTACGATATAACTTTACCAACATCAAAAATGAGAATTTCATGATCGATGTTTTCAAAGCTCAATGTGCCTTGAAAGTCTATGAGCATTTTTGGAGGTATTACAACATCAGTTAGACCTCTGAAATAAGATTTTTTAATAAAAAAAATTAAACAATCGAAGATTTAAAACAAAATAAATGGAGAATCACCTTAATGAAGGTCCTTTAAGCCACTGCAATCGAGCACCTTCTTCATCTCGTTTAATTTCCTCAAGTATTTTGACCTGCGAGTCGGACTTTGGTTTCAAACGCCAAATTTGGTATTTATTGTAGGATATTTTCTTGGGAATATCTGGATTTTCTGTAGTAGTTGTTGCTCTTAGTGGGCTATTTGTTGTAGTTGAGTTGATGATATGCTGTGCCAGAATACCTATCCATTTGTGGGGATTTTTTAGAGGCTCTGATATCGTTAATATTGGTACAGATGTTGTCGTCGTGGTTGTTGTAGTTCGCTTAGGCCTTGGTTTTCCATTGAACCAACCGAAAAACCATGCTGGAAAAAATTAAATTAATTATTTAAATATAAAATTAACATTAAGGGTATTCATGCAACATCATAAGTTTAAAAATTGTGTAAAATGATAAGTTTACGCAAAGTTTGCATGAACGACCTCTTTTAAACATTTGATAATTTCATTCAATCAGAGTAAGTCACAATGACGTTTGGATAAAATTAACCAATTTGGTTAATTTTATGCAACAAAATCCTTTGATAAGTTTTACTAAACTTCAAATCATTTCCCATACAAAATTTGACAGTTCATTTACCAAAAGATAAACTTATCCAATTTGTAAACCTATCTACGGTTTTACGAAGTTGCATTTATACCCTTATTATCTAATACTAAATCTTATTTATAATCTATAGTGAAATGGCATCGCCTGATGGATTGAGCAGTAGTACACCAGCAAAGTAGGGTAAAGCGGAGCTGGTTGGACTCCTTTTTCCTTTAAGTCACATTATTTTATAACGTATTCAAAACATAACAATGAGACTGGAATCCATAGAGAGAATGTAACTTCGGATTCTAAGATTATTTTGAAAAAAATTAAAAATATATTTTAATAGCAAAAATAAGGTTACTTATGCACCAAGTATAAGTGATGTTACTTTTTACCAAAAAAAAAAAAAACACAAATTAGCGCATGGTTCTCCTTTAGCAGAAAAAATCCATCACTTTTATGTTGTTTTCGATTGGATTTTTTTACTGTTCCACTCCTTTTTGATTCCAATCAAAAATAAGAAATCATGCTTTCAAATTTACACACAAACAACACAATGACGCCATTTTGTGAAATGGCCTTTTCAAACATTACTCACTTATGACAAGTAGTCCAACGAAAAGTGGTTATATGTTATATGAAATCGGGAACTGAAAACGACTCCGAAAACAGTACTCCGAACAGCCAATCGAAGGCTTTTCGAGTATTTGGAGTGAAAATGAAGTAGAAAAGGAGTACTCCGAACGTCCATTCGAATACGACATTAGTAAATATGCTTCATTCGTGTATGATCGTTTTCATTTAACTCTTGTGGTTTCTGATTTATTCACGTGGTCCAACTATCCCCGTGGCCCAACTGACCCTGCGCTACCCTACTTAGCTTTCAAGAACTGTTTCCACAATATCAACACAAGCAGAACAAGGTGTGGGTTGCCTATCTAATAGGTTCAAACTTTGAAATTGAACAAAATGGCCTATAAATCGGACAATAACTCGAGAGCTAGTGATGTATTCAGCATATGACCCTAATTAAATTTTTGTGTAATCGACGTAATACATAACGGGGGCTTTGGTGAGTAAAATTTACCACGGCATTTCTCTCATCTTTAAAAATTGGAAATGCCAACAATTTTCCACTTTTCCTTGTAGGATCGAATTTGGTCAATCAAAATGACAACCGAGTTGCCATGGAATATTCGTTCTCGATGCCAATAAAGTTTTGGAAAAACTGCGACCATAATTCACGTTCACAATTATATCGACGATGGGTAAAATTCCGTGGGAAATTTTATTCACGATAGCCCTCAGTACTTACATTTAAAATAAAAAACAAGAGCTTAAAATATTTTTTATCGTTTAGTCCTATAAGAGCAAACCTAAGTTTTTTTTTGCACATCTGAAGGCCAAATGCATTCATTGGTCACTGAGTCGTAATCATAAATGTACCAGATGAGAATCATACACTTTTGTAAATACATAGCAGTATGTTATGGGAAATCTTAAAGGTATAAAAATAAAACATGGAAGAGAGTTTTAAAGGGTGGTTAAATTTTAAGGTTAATTTTTCATGTTTGCGTTTTTGCAATCAGCTTTGGGTTTCGAGATAATTGCCTTTAAAAAATGCAAAAAATACCTTTTTAAACTGCTTTTGAGATTATGAAACTAAGCAAGTTGTTTTTTTTTAATGTACAGATTTCTGAAAGTACTAATCTTACCCCGAAGCCCGAAGGTACATGCACAAGTACTGGCAAGCAAGTTGGCTACATACACTGCCTGTCAAATTCATAATTTACATTCCACTTGCATTCCATTTTCTGATCTCCCAACTTGCATCAAAAATTCCATTCCAATTGATGAGCAAGTTGCTTGGGTTTGCATGTGTTAGTGAACAAATGTGTATTTATTGCAACTTGCTTGCCAGTACTTGCCCGTGTGGCATCGGGGTTAATCTTACGCTAGAACCATAATGCTCGAAGGGGCACTTCAGTGGTCGAAAGAAAACAAGCGAATACACGGACACGGACACTGACATTTGGTGAAATGGGAATGCCAAAAACAGATAGATGCTAAGCACAAAATGGGTGTGTACCCCTTTTGACGATACGGGAAGCTACTTTTCGTTGGTTTTTAACATTGGCTTCAGTGCCCTTCCGACAGTTATAGTTCTACCTTTAATCAATTTATTGAAGGAAAATTTTGGTGAGCGCATTATCTCGCGTCGTGGGGTTATTTTTTGTGGGGTTATGTGAAGTTGCCTGTCTACGCACGAGACGATTGACACCTTGGAAGAAAATATTCGTTACCTCACCAAAAGTTCCCTTCAATAATTTGATTGCTTTGCGATGCGTCACGCGAAGTGAACCATTATTTTGTTAGTAAATTTGCACTATATGCAAACGTTGTTCCAGGAGAAAGTCCATTCATTAGGCGCGTCTCACCAAATAAAATCTCTGAGCGCTCAGAGATTTTTTAAGTGGGACAAAAAATGTCACCTGAGCACTGAGATTTTTTAAGGAGATTACTGAGACGAAAATTTTTTGGATTCATTTCTCAATGTTCTTTCTCTGCTAAAACAGCTGTTCATTTGACAGCCAAAGTGCAATTTTTTGCTGTTGTACAAATTCTTAAATCGATAAAAAATACAAAATAAAGGTGGAATGTTGATAAAAATGAAAATAAATTGTTTTTGCTATAATTTTCCATTAATTTCATAAAGTTTTGTGCTTAAATATTTTAAGCAAAGTTGATATTTCGTTTCCAGAATTTCAATTCGAGAATTATAACACGTGTTGTATACAATTCAACGGAGAATCTTGTCCCATCAAAGCACTCCGCCTCCGTCAACCTGACATTGAGCGCTCAGTGAAATTTTAGTTGGTGAGACGCGCCTATTATAAAATGGCAAGCTAAACTGAGCATAAATTATGTGACAGCTGTCAAAAACACAAACTCTGAAAAAAGTATTGCCAGATTGAAAGCCATATGCCTAAAAAAACACCCTTTATTTGCATAAAAGTACAATATAATTTTAAATATTTCTTATTGGTGTTAAGAAATAGTTATGTACCAAGTTTCAAAAACTTGGTTTAAAAATATTTATTGAGTTAAACAAAATTGAAACACACTAGTCAAAAAAATTAAAGGTATATGAATTTTTCAATTTTTCAGTTTTTTTTTTTAAAGCTGTATCTTTTTGATGAGTGGTCATATTGAGTTGAAAAAAATGCATTCTAAAGATTTGTTTTTTTATTTTTGATATTTGTTAGTAAATAATTTTTCTTGCAGAAATAATGCACGAGAAAAAACATTTTTTTTATTTTTTGAAGGCCCTCATTTTTGAGTTTATTTTTTTTGAGTCAATCAATTGCAATGTTCAGAAAATTTATTAATTCAGCTTAATTTAATTTGTTGTTATAACGGTGAAGGTGAAAAATAACAAAAATTAAATTAAAGCTGAATTAATAAGTTTTCTGATGTTTATATTTTATTTAGCCAAAAAGCTTTATTCACAAAAATGAGGACCTTCAAAAATATATAAAATAAAATAATTTTTATCTCCCCACCCTACCTTGCATTAATAGCAAAGTTTTTGAGAAATTTTTCCAGGATCAAAAAATTGGGAACTACAAATAGAACCAAAATATACATATACAATGGCTGAAATGATAAAACTAAATGGCTTTCCTTCTTCGCCCAGGCGTTAGGGAATTATAAGGAGGAAACTCCATTTTTTTATTTTCCTGCATTCCAGTCCATTATTTGTATGGGTTGGGGTCGAAATCGTAGTACCTCGTGGCAGGATGGTTAGTGCGTAGGACTGTCATGCCAAAGGTCTGGGTTCGATTCCCAGCCGCTGCCACCTAAAAAAAAAACAGAAATGTTTTTTTCGCGAGGTACTACCTCTTGCAAGGAACTGACAAATCCTCCAAGAGTATACTTGTCATGAATAAGTGCTTCTCATCTAGCCGTTCGGACTCGGCAAAAAATTATAGGTCCCTTCCATTCCTGCCAAAAATACGCACACGGGAATGGTTGAGAGTTGTAAGTCACTAGGCTTTGGTTCTCCACGAGCTGTTGTGCCACCAAATTTATTTATTTATTTTTTTTTTGGGGTCGAAATCCCGTGAATCAAAATCTCGCATGTCGAAATCCAGCTTGTTAAAATCCCGTTTATCAAAATCCCGGGAATCAATATCCCGAAAATCTAAATCCCGCCGAGCAAAATCCCGCCGATCAAAATCCCGCCGTTTCTACTACAATGCGACAGCGCATTAATATTTTGTATTTCTATGCAATTTGTGACAACATTTCCAAGCCACTCCCCCTTTCAAAAGTATATAAGAAGTAGTATTTGGAAATAAATTTCAAGTCACCGATATTTGCAGCTAGAAGAGTTGAAGCCCATGTCAGACTACTATATGAGTACTAGGGCTTAAAAATCAATTCGGCCATATCCGAACTGATCTGTTTCAGACGACCAAGTGGCTCAGGAAGTAGAAGAGGATGCTCAGCCACCAATTGTAGGAACACCAAGATAACCCTTCCCGATGGTACTCAACTGTCAGCAAAAAATAACGTCAAATACCTGGGAATACAGTTTTACAAGTTATACCGATTTAATCCTCACACAGCAGCTGTACTAAGAAAAGCCAACTTCGCCTTCCATCGCATCTATCCGCTAATGCGAAAACAGAACGGACTAAGCCAAAAGACGAAGCTTCTCCTATACAAGCAGCTCATCAGACCTCTCGTCACCTACTGCTTTCCCATCTGACACGACAACAAAATCGCAAATGACGAAACTTATAATATTCGAGAAGAAGATTCTGCGGATCTGCACAGGACTGCACTTCCACAGAATACGAAGAAAATAACAAGAGACTCTATGAAGAGGCCAATATTCTACAACTAGATAGATACCTCATCCAATCCAACAGAAGATATCTTAAAAATCTGATGAACCACCCAAACCCTCTGATAGAAGGAATTGTAAACCAGCCACGACATCCCAACCAGCGGTACCTCGAAGCGATGGAACTACTAGATGAGGATATTATTTCAACAACTGACGAAGAGAACATTCCCTTCTACGCTGACCCAAGATCAGCTCACTACCGTGACTCCCCCTCAACCAACCACATCAATGACAACTGTACCTGAACACTCCGAGAAATGAAGCAGCCATTAGATTAAGATAAAATGTAAAAAAAATTTCAATTAAATGTAAATTAAGCAAAAATTATCAATGTAAAAAGTAAGGCACCTATTGTGCCAACATATATTTAATAATCAATGTATACTTTAAGATAACTAACGTTAAGCAAATTGTAAATAATAACCGTTCAATAAAAAATCTTGTAAATCTTGTAAAATAAATTCAGTTCTTCTTAGAACTCGGTAGAGTTAAGACTTCATTAAGAGATAATATTTTTTTTTTAGTTTTCAAGTCAAGTTTTCTTTAGCAAAATAACCTTGGGTGACGAATAAACAAGAATAAACAGTGAGGCATGTATGGTGGAGGGGCATGCTGCTCCCCTACGACCCCCCTGCTTGGGCTCACTGTAGGATTTGGGGTATGTAAAGTTTCTTTTGCATTTAAGGAATCTGGATTTATAAGTCGCTAGTACGTTCAGTTTAGCCGCAAATCATGTTTTAAGATGTAAAGTTTGATGCCTCTAGGCAGCTGAGTGAAAAACATGTTATTTTTTTTTAACTTGAAATCAATTTCAAAAAATATAGTTCAATTTTTGAATTGAAATTTTGGAATTGTTTTTTTTTTTCAATTTTTCAAAAAAAAATTCCATCTCTGTCCAGATTCCAGACCCACCTGTGTTCAGATCCAGATCCACCTCTGTCCAGAACCAGACTCACCTCCGGAGACCCACATTTGTCCAGATTCAGACCCACCTCTGTCCAGATCCAGACCTACCTCTGTCCAGATCCAGACCAACCATTGTCCATACCCAACCATCCACCAAACCCTACAAATTGAAATCCAATTGACATCTCTTTACCTCGAGGTGTGACCTCTACCGAGTTCTAAGAACAACTAAAAATAAATGCGAAATCACTACTGCTTAAATACTTTTTTCAAAAGGGGGAGGGGCTTCAATAAATAATAAATTAACAAAATATTTGTTCAAAAGTATGATATAATAAGAAAATATATATAATAATAAAAAATATTGGAAATCCCGCCGAATAGTAGCAGGCTACTGGCGGGATTCTTGCGGCGGAATTTTGACAGGCGGGATTCGTCTACATAATTAGTCATTTTATTTGGCGGGATTTCGACTCGCGGGATTTTGATCGGCGGGATTTTGACCTTTTCCCAATTTGTATTGGGCGTCATCTTAAATTGCATGCAAATAAGTTTCTATTTTTTAACTCACTAATTTTCAGCTTAAAACTGAAAATGAATTATACAAAAACTATTTTCTATAGCTTTGATTTAGATTAAATTGGGTTTATAAATGGTACTTGCATGTTCATATTTGGACTTATTTAATAAAATAAGATTACACCCTCAAATTATCTTGTTGAATTTAAAAAATTACTTAAAATTTCACAATCTTTTCTTATGTATATGTAAGTGGCAGAAAGCTTTCTTACATTTGATATTTCAAATGTACATTATAACTGGACTATAGTGCATAATTAGCATTTTATGTCCTTAAAAATATAAGTAAGCAATAAGTAACACTGGGGAATAATGTTATGTAAGACTGATTTTAACACAATATTTCAAACTTACAATCACTTTCATCTTCACTGGTGGCAGGTGGTTTCTTTCTGTCATAACCAAACCACGATTCAAACCAGCTGGGTTCTTCTTCCAATTCTGTTGTAGGAGCTGGTGTAGTATTAGTGCCTCGCCGTCTTCTAAATCCAAACCATGAATTAAACCACGATCCTATTGAATTTCCTCCATCGCTATCATATGTCTCCTCACTAACTATTTCAACATCATTTGGAACAGCATTATAAACAGTATACTGTGGAAATTTAGGCCTGCGGTTATCATTACTCTCAGGCATTGGAGGCTTCTGAAAAATCTGCTCAGCCCTATCAAGTAACACATCCATTACCCATTGAACTGGTGTAAATAATCCACGAATCATTCCAAATATACCATCTTCACTTTCATTATCGTAGTCATTATCATTATCATCACTGTAGTCGTCATCGTATTCACCACTGCCATGTGGTCTTCGACGCTTAATTCGTTTCCTTGTGGCTTTTTTGTGGCGATAATTATTGACTTGTTGATCTGCAGCCGTTGTTTCCTCAAGAGAATCATAATCAGGTATATTATTCTCCAAACTAGATTCACTGTCTTGATCTTGGCTGGAGGATTCATTATCGCTCTCATCACTACCATTATCGTTATAAGACATTCCCCCAAAGCTGTAATCATCATCTTCATCGTAGTCATCGTAGGCGGGGGGTTTCTTCTTGACTTTGGACTTCGACTCCTTACATGGAGGCTTCTGATGTTTTGGTGATGATGATGAACGTGGCGGAAGTGGTGTTTCAGTATGACTGGTTTCTTCGATCGAGTTTTTTGGTGTCCTAATCTTAGCATGAGGCTCAAGATATTCACTGGTTACTTGAATTTGAGTAGATAGAATTTTCTTAGATTTCTCTGATGAATCAGAAGAATTAATGGATCTTGTAGAAACTTTACTACTTTGAAGATAGGAGATTGTGGTGGGCTTATGTGTATCATTTAGAGATCTTTTGGCTACCTTGTGCTGATTTTTTAGTTTGAATTTACTAAGTGAACTTATAGGGGAACTTTTAAGCTTAGAACCATTTAATTTGGAGTTATTTGTGGGGCCACTAAAAACCGAATCTAAATTGTTTGGCTTTTCCAGCTGCGTATCAAGTTTTGTATTTTTGTCCGATGAACTAGGAGTATCCTTCAACTGTTTGGTCTTCTTTGATTTTCGATGACGCTTTCGTTTTTTCTCCTTCGAGATCCGAGTGCCATTTTTTGTAACAAAAAGTCTAGTCTTTACCAATGTTGAAGTGGTTTTTCTAACTCCGTTGCCACTGTCTATTTGAATTATTTGTGATGGCCTTTTCCCCGAGCACTTGGCCTCATAACTTTTCTTCAATAAATACAAATCCCTTTCATATTGTTCCTTACTCACAAAAATCGGAATGGTCCCACTATTTGATAGTTCTGATTTATTTGTATTCACCCCAACTTCAGTAATAGCATACACAATTCCAGTGACAGGATTCGTAAAGAATATCGGCAATGTAGTGTTGTGAGTCTGATTGTCATTCACTTCCGCGACACTTTCACTAATATGACTAATCATGCCATCTTGATTATATCCTAGATGGCTATTTGTATCACTTGAACCAACCGAGAACGGACTGTCCATCACCGAAGTGGACCCAAACGAATTTTCCTTTGGTTTATCTAAATTAAACTTTGGTGTGAATTTTTTCGTATTGCGGTCGTGTAAGAGTAGATCGCGAGTCCATGTTTTTTCACGCAATAAACCATCGAATTCCTCAGAACTCGGATGATAACCATATTCGTAGGATTCAACGGAATACCAAACAATGCATAAATAGCAACCGGCGACGACGAATGAGTTAAACATGACTTTTATTCTCACGTATAGAATGCGTAACTCTTATTCACGCGACGACGTTTCAAATGCAAATAAAACCAGCTTCATGATGATAACTTCTTCAGATAGATGAACTAAGCCAAGCATTCATTGCCAATTGATTGTGCGACTTGGTTTGTATATCTTTTACCTTTCTCCTTTCGGTATATTCACGTGCAAGAGCTCATAATATGTCATTTTGTGTACAAGAGTTCAGAAGAAATATACCCTCCCTTCTTAAATGGGATGGTATATCTGCTATAGTATCAGCATAGTTGTATGAACATATTCAGGGACGTACCTAGTACATATACTAATTTTGGAAAAGAAGGCCCTATTAAAAAAAAATTAAAGAAATTAGTCTGGTCAGGAAAAACCCCGTGCGCTTTTTAGCGGGGATACTAAAGATGAAATTAAGTCTGAGAGTAATTTTTGTAATAGTGTCGCAATTTTTCAAAATGGCGCCCAATCTATAGTCTAGTCAGGTAATTGAAATCCCTGTGCTTTTTGTAGGGTGGCCTTATTTGTATATTTTTTATTTAGTTTTCACATACTTAGGATAAAATTTAGCTTTAATCCTGTCACTTAAACGCCATTTCGCAAAATGTCTCCGGATTTCTGGAAAATGATAAAATTAAAAAAATCGGTAGATACTTGGAAAATTTGAATGATCAGAATAACGATTGATGCCCTAAAAGGTAGAAGTTGAGAAGACGCATCTTCGCGTAAAATTTCAATGTTGCCACTTTGTTTATGTCAACGGGTGGAACTATTTTAAATATTTTGATAGTGAAAAAGTTGCGGAAGCATCTCCAGATACCAAACTTGTCTAAGGAAATAACAATTGTTATCTTTAAAAATAGATGTTAAAGAGACACACCTTCGGTTAAATTTTCAATATTGACACTTTTCGGGAACAACTTATTTTTTTTTTTTTTATATCAGATAACTTGATAATTTTTAATATTTTTAACATGAAAAAAGTTGCGGTAACGCATCCGTACTTAAAATGTGGTTTTCAAAACATAACGGTTGATGCCTTAATAGATAAATATAAGTGTTAAGTAGAAGTGCCTTTGATGAGTTTGTTGGTTTTTTAACTTTTCCGGAACATACTTGCATATGTCAAAGGGTCGGATAATATTTTGGACTTTCCATAAGGGAAGTCCCTCCTTTTGACAGCAAAACAAGAAGGTTCCCGAAAAGTGACATCATTGAAATTTTCTTTGAAGGTGCATCTATTTAACAATTATTTTTAAGGATTTATATTGTTATTTACCCTTGCATTTGGCATCTAGAAACGTTTTCGAAACTTTTTTTCAGGTTCAAAATATTAAAAATTTATAAAAAGTAGGCTACCGAAAAGTGGCAGCCCTGAAATTTACACAACATCTATTTTTTAAGACATCAATTTCTATTTCGATCAGGGAAATAATAAAAAATAAATTAAAAAAAATTATTTTTGTACCATTTTCTACAGATTGGGCGCCATTTTTGAAAAATTTTTGTTTGGAAAACATAGATTTGATTTACATAAATGTTCCCATATTTTTCATAGTAATAAAGTGAAAATAATAGTAAACTATTGATTTTTCATAACAAGAAGTTCAATTCAGAGGAAGCTTATATACAGGCACACAGTGTCCCAAATGATTAAAAATTCCTCTTTTAGGAGAATGCATAAGAAACAGTATAGTTTATTTAAATAGTGTTAGGACTAAGATGACTTTTAAATATTGAAATATAGAACTTGGAATTCACAGAGCATTGTGTTTTTCACTTCAAAGTTGATTCTTATAACGGAAGGAGGCGAGTTTAGTTCAAAGCAGAGTTTGAACTGTCAAAAAGAATTTGTGTTTTATTTTAAGCTCTGAGCATTTGGAGCTTTGGAATTGTGTTTATTTCTTTCATGCACAGAGCACCCCTTATGAGTTTAGATTAAAACTGTAGAGCAGTCGAAGTTAAATGCTGAACAACACAACCAAGTTGACATCTGACAGGCGGGAATTTGAGACAAACAGTTATTTTTCATGGGAGTACCTCGTGGCACGATGGTAAGTGCGTTGGACTATCATTCCGATAGTCTGGATTCGATTCTCAGCCCCTGCCAACTTAAAACAGAAATGTTTTTTCCCGAGGTACTGCCTCTTGCGAAGAACTGACAAATCCTCCAAGACAAGTATTGTCATGAATAAATGCTTATCATCTAGTCGTTCGGACTCGGCAAAAACTTTGTAGGTGCCCTCCATACCTGCCAACAACAGGTACACAGGAATGGTTGTGAGTTGTAAGTCACTAGGCCCTGGTTCTCCACGAGCTGTTGCTCCATCAAATTTATTTATATATTTATATTGAAATCGCTGTCAGCATTTCTGGAAAAAAAAATAGTTCAATTTCCGATTAGTAGCCCAATCTGACAAGCCTTTGGTAGGGTTCAGAAGCATGGGCACTTTTAACAGTGGTTTAAAATGCAAAGGCTGTTTTGAGAGAAAAATTGCCAGCATGAGTTTTGGTCCCATTAGCATTGATGGGGGATGGCGAAAGCGATCAATGAACTGTCAGGTCAACGACGACATAGTCACAAAAGCGCACAGCCATCGACTGAGGTGACTGGGTACTAAAGCCCCCGACCCATAGAATTCGTACGTCCGTTACGGCGATGGATTCGTTGAAGTTTGCCGGTTGCGACGTATTGATGTGACCTAATGAAAGCATTGCCCACCGTGTGGTGAAAAAAAACTCATTCTTAGGTAAACATATTTTCTGAGGCAAGCTAAAATGAAACTGTCAAAGTGACATTTATTTTTCTTTAGTTGTCATGCCTCGTGGCATGATGGTTAGTGCGCATGACTGTCATGCCAAAGGTCTGGGTTCGATTCCTGGCCACTGCCACCTAAAAACAGAAATGTTTTTTTCCGAGGTACTGCCTCTTGCGAGGAAGTGACAAATCCTCCAAGAGTACTTACTTGTCATGAATAAGTGCTTCTCATCTAGCCTTTCGGACTCGGCAAAAAATTGTAGGTCCCCTCCATTCCTGCCAACAACACGCACACAGGAGTGGTTGAGAGTTGTAAGTCACTAGGCCCTGGTTCTCCATGAGCTGTTGCGCCACAAAATTTATTTTATTTATTTTTAGTTGTCAAAATTTCGTTGTGATTTCACGTGTTGTAGGCACATTATTAGTTTAGTTGTCAACGAGTTGCCACAACGAGTTTCAAACAGTTTAAAACCGCCTGATTTGGTGCAAATCCGTTGCACAAGTGAAATTTTGTATTGGCCCGCACTAAATCTGGTCGTCTGAAAATGTTTGAAAAAATTTAGGGAACAGGGTTATTATTAGGATTTTCATTTTTGGCATCTATCAAAATTAGTGTCAAATGTCAAGATTTGTTTCTGACACTTTCAATTTATATTTCTGGTTGTGTTTACTTATGATAGACATATCCATTTTTTACTTCTGACACTTGCTTGACTATTCTCATCGATTTATGTACTGTGTGCTGTAGGTAATTTTTAACTTATTTTGTAATAGAAAATAAAAGAAAATTATAATAATTTTTAATTACAATATAATAATTTTTAAATTAAAAAAAGTTCTTATTAAAATGTATGCCTACCTACTAGTGGTTTTAACATACGTTTATACTACTTGGTGTTTGGTAAGTACAGCCCTGTCTTCCATATTTTGCAGTCAAACGAATGGAAAATGTATGTTTTTTTTTTTATATTTGATATTCATCAATTACAATATCTCTACAATATAATTACCTTTGGCAGCGGTGAAGCGTTTAACCGATATTAATGCACTCTTCCTCACCAATGACAAGACAACTCTCTATAAGACATTCGACTTCGGTCATGGATAATCATTGTTATAATTATTGGAAACTATTCCAGTCCATGGATAGGACATGCTCTGAATATGAACTTGAACTTGTTTTACATTTCCGTCGCAAAATATTCACCATATTTGTAAGTTATATGACAACTAACATTATACTGATATTTTATTTGACTAAAAAAAAGAAGAAGAAACAATTACACGCTTGAGCTATGTATACTATACCACAGGTCATCTGATGTTTAAGGCTGACATTTAAACTATACGAACAAAAATGGAAATTTGGCAGTGGATGGTTTCATTTATAAAGAAAGTAAGTTTCTTCATTTGATTTTCATGTTGGGTGATGTGTAGAAAGTGAAAAGTTCTTCAGTTAGTTTGCTTATAATAAATATAATACCTAATTAAAAAATCTTTGCATCCGGATCCTTATCCCGAAGTTATTAAAACTTTTACTTTAGAAATTATCTAATTGAAGATGAAAGACAATGTCAAACTGTCTGTAGAGCTCTCAAACTAAGAAGCTAAAGCTTCAAGCTAACACTCTTGGGAGAAAAAAGTCAAACACCATCAAATGGAAGTGCGAATCTTTAACACTTCATTAAGCTGAAGAACGAATGCATATTTAGTTAAAAAATATATACGTAAGAAGCATCCGTTCTGCTTGATAATAAAATAAAAAGGCAATAAAGTTATTTATAGAGATACAAAAAAAACAACTCCCAAATGAATAAATGAAAGGTTATGGTTATATGTGTGTATGAAGAGGATACCATTTATTGCTGATATTATAATGATTACGCTGCATAATTTTTTTTTCTTTGAGCATGATCAGTTTGAGTAAATGCCTGCGTTTTTGTAGCGTATGCGTATGATGATAAAAAGCAAGAAGACTCAATTTGAAAAAGAAAATCAACAACATTTGACATCATTGATTAAAAATGACCAAAAAAGCTAAATCGATATTAAATGATTGATCATAATATTGATGGTTTTTATATCTACGATAAATTTCTATGAAACTTGATTTTGTAGACAAAAATTTAATAAAAACATTTGAAACGCAGCCACTGTGCAAAGAAAACATATACAATGTTTATGGATTCTTATAAGTTCGTCATTAATATAACCTTTGACATTGACATTCATTTTGAACTAACAGAATAATAGTTTCTAAGAAAAACGATTTAAATATGTAAGGCTAGGCTATTGAATATATACACCGGAAAATTAGGGTTTTTATACATAAATGCTTAAATATGAAAATGCTACTAAATTCACCGAGCCCAGGAAAATTAGAAAAAAAAAACTGGAAAAAAATACAGAAAAAATTCCAACAAAGCTGAGTTTGGGGGAATAAAGGGGGTTAACTCTTAATTTCTTGTAAACTATAAGTTTTGTTTGAAAAAAAATGTGAAGGTACCTACGACTTGTAGCTTATGTTATTCTACACAAAAAAGTTTAACATACTTTCTTTCATACAAGCAATAGATTCTGAGAAAATCATGCAAGAACTTCACGGTGGAGAAAATTTTGTCAAAAAATGTATTAAAATTTCATTAAACGATTTTTGTACCAATCATCTCATCTCCTCTTTATGAAACGAAGTTTTGGGGTACCCGGAGTAAAGCAAAGAATTCCATATTAAAAAAAACAAGTGATTTGGTTTTTTTCATTGAGTTATTAACTACTCGATGACATTTTCTTTCACAACTACACTCAGAGAAAAAAGTTAGGAAATAATAAACCTGGGCCTTGTTAAATTTACAAGGTGCATAATCCCATATAAAGTAACAGACATTTCAGAAATTTACCTGATTTTAAAAAACTTTTATTAAGTGCTAAATCAACCTGGTGGCCTATATTACCAAATTCAAGTTGATTTAAAAAGATGGCCTGTTATTTCAACTCTAAATTCTCGTAACAAAAAATTTTGAGAAAAATAAAGCGCTTATTTTAACTAAGATCGTGTTTTCTTACACTGTATGTTGTGAATTTCTATTTTACCACAAATCAGGTTAAAGTAACGTTTTATATATGGTAATTTTTACAATGTTTACTTGTTGAATTTGATCTGTCCTCATATTAAAGGAACACTCTGCCAGTTAATTTCAACGTGACACCAGTGTTAAAAATACACAAACAAGCCACCCAAATAAATTTTTTGGAATTTAACCCGGCCGCCTGTTAAAATAGCCCTCTGCCAGTGTTGAAACACACCCACAAGCCATCGTTAAAGAAACACTCTGCCAGTTCATTTGAACGTGACACCAGGGTAAAAGTATATACACACAAATACCATCCAAAGAAAATCAGTTTCAACTTATTGATATTTGGCACTAGTTTTTTATGCAGCGAAGTGGCCCATGGGATGCATGGTATCTCCATGTGTGAGAGGTTCTCACTTTCCCAGTTCAAAACTAAGTAAGTATCACAAAGTATTTTTAAAATAAAATAATATACATAATAATGAATTTATATACTCGTACTTTAGAATAATGCAAAATGAATTTGACGGAAAGCAGGTTTAGAGATGGGACCTAAACGCATGGATTCAAGACATAATAATTCCCGGATATAAGGTTGATACAACATTGAATCATGTTAAATTAACAAGATCTTCATGTTAAATTTACAGGATGTTGAATATTTAACTAGATTTACATAATTTAGCAAGATTTTCAAGTAAAATTTACAGTTTTACTATTTTAAGGCAGTGTTAAATTTACTTGATGTCATGCAGATATTACATGCACCATAAATAAATTTGGTGGCGCAACAGCTCGTGGAGAACCAGGGCCTAGTGACTTACAACTCTCAACCGTTCCTGTGTGCCTTTTTTTGGCAGGAATGGTGGGGACCTACAATTTTTTGCCGAATCCGAACGGCTAGATGAAAAAAAAAGGAGCATGAGAAGCGCGTGATCGAGGAGTTGGAGGGATGCCATTGCAGGAATGAAGTTCGGAAGTTTTATCAAAAAGTAAAAAGAACCGCCCAGGGTTACAAGGACCAAACCGAAGCCTGCAAGGTCGAACAAGGGAATGTCGTGGTAGAATTGCAGTCGGTGCTGAGGATATGAAAAAAATCATTTCGGAAAATTGCATAACGGCGATGACGAACTGAATCCCGCTGCCATGCAGATTGCACCATTCAACCTAGATGACGTAGGCCAACAATTCCGTCCACCCGATCTCGATGAAGTAAAGGTAGCTATATCTAACCTTATGTAAGTCCAATAAACCTGC
Organism: Dasysyrphus albostriatus; assembly: GCA_946251815.1. Taxonomy (NCBI): domain Eukaryota; kingdom Metazoa; phylum Arthropoda; class Insecta; order Diptera; family Syrphidae; genus Dasysyrphus; species Dasysyrphus albostriatus. The sequence continues at coordinate 64,217,477 of OX276336.1, read as the reverse complement.
TGGAGCTGATGACGCAGCCGAGCTATTCAAAGCGGCTGGCGATGAATTGGTTAGGAGTATGCACCAGCTCGTCTGCAAAATATGGTCGGAGGAAAGCATGTCATGGGCATTGGACATTGTTTGTCCGATCCTCAAGAAAGGTGATCCTCTGGTCTGCACCAACTACAGAGGAATCAGTCTTCTTAACACAGCGTACAAGACCTTCTCTGCTGTACTTTGTGAGCTCCTAAAGCCTTTCGTAAACAACCTGATAGGTTCATATCAGTGTGATTTTAGACCAGACAAGTCTACCATCGACCAAATATTTGCACTACAGCTACGGCAGATCTTGGAAAAAACCCAAGAGTTTCAAATCGATACCCAACACTTTTTCAACGATTTCAAGGCCGCGTATGACAGCATCTATAGAGACAAGCTATATAGTGTAATGTCTAGTTTTGGCATACCTTCCAAACTCGTCCGTTCGTGTAGGATGACGATGGAGAATGCACGCTGCCCCATCAAGATCGGCAAAGACTTTGTTTATTTATAATTTAACAGTTTTTTTTTATAAGTTTAATAATTATCATAGGAAGAAATAAAGAAAGCTGTAATACAAAATAGCCATTACATTCATCTGAAGACTATTTTAAAATTTGTCACGTGTGTTGTGAACCCTCAAAAACTTTTTAGACCGACATCAAACTCTTCTCCTTTATTTAGAGTCCAAATGGCACCCATCCTGCCTAAGTATGTATGCATACATCAAAATATACTCCTATCCACATTTTCAATTATTAATAATTAAAATTTGTTTGGTTTTACTCTTTCTAAATAGGACTAAAATAAAATTTTTATATTCTAAAATAGAACTAATCCACATGAGTTCAAAATGTTTTGTTACTACTGTATAGTAGTAAGGTTTTTAAATCTTTTGTCTGAATATAATTCTTTAAATCTAGAAAGACAAGTTGTTAACGTCTGCGTTTCAAGAAAAACGGCTGTCATTTCACACATCAAATTGATGTGTTTAACAAATCAAAGCACTCTTAAGATTTCTATACATAATTATTACCTTTTTACACATACTTTTAATAGAGTAGGAATTAATTCATAAACTTTCAGTTTTTAAGTAATTATTGAAGGCAATTACCTACTTGATAGTAATTAACAAATTGAGCGGATATTTAAAATCTAAATAGGTACCAATTAATTGAAAATTATGTTTTAATCAGAAACAAGTCTTAATGAATGAAGTTAACTAAACATTTATTGGCTACGCAGGGAGGGGCTCAAATTGCCTGAGAATCCATTTCTAATACGATTGCTTATGCCTTGAACCACTTTAAACGCCTTAAGCTATATACAAAGTAGAGCAATTTATAATTCAATATGAAATGAAAGTGATGATGTGTAGTATATTTCATAATACTACAGGTAAAACAGTACAGAAAGGGCTTCGAATAAAAAAAAATTGGTACCACCATGAAACTTGATGAAAACGTTACATGTACAATGAGAATGAAGAATCAAAAAAGAGTCTTTACAAATATTTCATATGGAAGGGTGTTTTTTTGAGGAGTTAAGGCAACGTTGCCAACGTTGTACTTCGAGACTTACCGCAAGAAGTGGTAGACACATATAGCATTCTGTTTAATAACGCTCTGAATAATGCGTATTATCCAGTGCGATGGAAGATAGCTGTGCATCCTCTCCCGAAAAAGGGAAAGCGCAGTGTACGGGTACCTGTCTGGTTGATTTGGAGAAGGCTTTTGGTACCGTATAGTTAGAGGGTGTTTATCTAAAGCTGACCAGACTTGGCATTAGTAAACCACTATTATATATGCTTTTTGATTTGCTCAATGGTAGAAAGTCTGTTGTCACGAGTGGCAATGTGACTTCTGCCACAACCTTTAATATTAAAAATGGTATTCAGTAGGAAGCAGTCAACTCACCGATTCTATAAGGCATTTACATCAGCGATCTGATAAGTAGTCTTGCTCAGGCAATAGCGTATGCCGACGATCTAATTGTGTACAGAATAGCCGCAAAAGTCGACTATTTTAGAACTCTTTTGCAGCGTCAAAAATCAGAAACTATCTTGTTTAGGACTCTGTTGCGTGGAGCCACAATGGATACGAGAAAGAACTGGCACAAGTGGTGATCGTAGGGCCAAATGGAGATCCACTGGCGAGTAAAAGTGTTGTAAGGTACCTTGGCATCTGGATGGATCAGTATTTGTATTTTGACGGACATATAAATGCTGCTCTAAACAGGACTAGGGTAGCTTTTGCCCTGACAAAACGGTTGTTTTATAGCAGCCGACTTGACAGCAGGGTGAAGGTGATTTGCTACATGAACCTTATCCGGCCGATGATTGATGATTGGTTTGATTAACGTTGCCCCATCTCAAATGGAAAAGATTCGGGTGTTTGAGAAGCAGTGTCTACGATACTGCTTTGGATTGCACAGAACACCAGAGTCGAGTCCTCGAGCAACAGCTTAATTTTTGGGGCTTATTACCCTAACAATGAATACCACGAGAGTGTGCGTCTAAACAGCTATATTCCGCCCGATGCATTCCTCCATCTAGACAGTCAAGGGCTGATCCACGATAGATTGGCGTGATTCCACTAATCTACCACATCATCCGTAGAACTGTAGATCAACGGCTCCTTTACAGTTGAGACGTCCCCGTACAAGACGGAGCTGAGCACTTTTGGTTCAGTAGGACTGTGTCCGAACGGGAAGTGATAGGGTAAAGCAGGAGAACCAGTTCTGGTGGTATAAAAATGAATAGCAAAACAAAAAAAAAATGATTAAATAGAGATAAAATGATACAAATCAAGTAATAATAATTCGTTATACTTGACCTCCACTGAATGTAATTTTTTTTTAATAATAATATTTTAATATTTTAGTTTTAAAAAAATCGATCATATCGTTTTCGAAATCTTTGATTTTCAAACAAAAATTTTGAAACGTTTTTTAAAAATCGAAAAAATTAATATATTTTTATAAATTCAGGTACCCAAAAATATTTATTGTTTTAAAAAGCCACTGTATAAAAAATGATTGAAATCAGTCATACCGTTTTGAAGAAAATCATAAATTAAAAAATTGGTTCTCTAGGAGGTACCATTAATAACAATTTTTTTGAAAAAATGGTTTTCCACCCAAAGGAAGCCTTCACTAGTAATTTATTGATTTTTTTTAAAGAAAACTTGTCGAGCCGTTTTTGAGAAAAAAACGATTATGTAAAATTGCTAAAAAAATTGTACTGCAGGTACCGTTATCTTTGGTTCTAAAAAAAACGTGTGTGTGTCACCAAAAACCACTATATACCAAGTTTGAAGAAAATCGATCCGCTTAGACTGTAGTCGAACAGACAGAATTGAGCCACCCACTTTTTTGGTGTTCTCTATTATTGACATGTCATGTCTGATTGTTTTAATCCAAAACTTTACTTATAATTACCTACATATGTATATCGCAAGTAAAAAGGCCTACAAATTAGTCACCTCACATGAAAATTGTCTGGCAGCACCGTCTAAAAAAATTGGATATTATCAGCTCAGGTGCAGCTATTTATCCAAGTATTGACAAATTGACAATATTGTTTGATTTGACAATCATCTGCAGGGGAAGAGTGCGAACAGTGAGACACTTTAATTCGAATGGAAAACAAAAGAATTTAAAATTAAAATTAAAATTAAAAGAAGAATGCGAAGAGTGAGCTTGGAAGAGGGAGCAGAGGATTCAGAAAATCAGATAGGGGAGAGGATTAAGAGAGAGATTGAACAAAGTGAGGAGGTAGGGGGAAGGCAAAGGAAACAGAAAAGGAGAGGATGGTGGGATGAAGAATGTAGGGAGAAAAAAGAAGAAGTAAGAAAGGACTTAAGGAGGTGGAGGAAGAGTATCGGGACGAAGGAAAAATACAGGGTGCGAAAAAGAGAATATCAAGCGATGATTGAGAGAAAGAAAAGAGAGGAGCAGGATGAGATGATAAGAGAAATTGCAGAGGCCAATACCGAAAACAAAGTGTAGGAAATAATAAATAGAGATAGAAAGAAGAGAAAGACGATGGGGGAAGGGATTGGAGAAGAGGAATGGAAAAAATATTTTATGAGTCTAATTGGAGGGGTGGAAGAAAGAGTGAGAATGGGAGAACAGGTAACAAGAAGAGCGGAAGATGAGACCGAAATTAGTAAGGAGGAGATCAGAAAGGTGGTTAGAAAACTCAAAGAAGGAAAAGCAATGGGAACAGACGGTATACCTAATGAAGCGTGGAGATATGGAGGAGAACAAGCTATAGAGGTAGCATGGGGCATCTGCAGGAAGGTGTGGAGAGGAGATGGATGGCCAGAGGGGTGGAAAGAGGGAGTAATTGCCCCGATAATAAAGAAAGGTGTATGAACAAAGGTAGAAGAATACAGAGGAGTAACGCTCATGCCATCGCTGTATAAAATATATACGACGGTTTTAGCGAAGAGGTTAGAAGAAGAAGCGGAGGAGAAAGGGATGATACAACCAAATCAAACGGGTTTCAGAAGAGGAGTAGGAACGATAGACAACGTATATGTGCTGAACTATTTGGTGAACAAAGAGGTTGCAGAGGAGAGGGGCAAGCTAGTGGCACTGTTTATAGATTTAAAAGCTGCGTTTGACTCAGTAGACAGGAAAATTATGATGGAGGCGTTGGAGGAAAGAGGAGTGAGAGAAGGGCTCAGGGAAAGAGTAGGGGAGGTCTACGAAGAAACAACGAGTAGAGTGAAATCGGCAGGAGTGATGGGGGAAACATTTTGGACGGGAAAGGGGGTAAGACAGGGGTGTCCGATGAGCCCAATACTGTTTAACTTGTTGACAGCGGATATAGAGGATGAACTGGGTAAAGGGAGCTGGGGAGGGGTAAAAGTGAGAGGAAAAAGAATTTGCTCGCTGGCATACGCAGACGATGTGGTGGTAATGGCGAAAAATGAAGAGGAGATGCAAAGCATGATAAGAAGACTGGAGAAGTACTTTGAGAGGAAAAGACTGGAAGTAAATGTGGGAAAGACGAAAGTGATGAGGTTCAGGAAGGGAGGAGGGAGGAACACAACAGTAGACTGGAGATGGAGAGGAAAGAAGATCGAAGAAGTAAAAGAATTTAAATACCTGGGGTATGTGTTCAAAAAAAATGGAGGGCAGGAAGCACACATAAAGGACAGAATAAAAAAGGCAGCAGTGGCCATGAAGGAAGCATGGGGGATTGGAAGGAGGAAATTCGAGAAGGATTGGGAGAGAAAGATGTGGCTTTTTGACACTCTGGTGTGGACGGTGATGGGATATGGGGCGGAAGTATGGGGATGGGAGGAGAGACAAGAAATGGAAAGGGTGCAAGAGAGGTACCTCAAGTGGACGCTAGGGGTAGAATGGCAAACTCCAGGGTATATGGTAAGAGAGGAAACAAAACGAGATAAGATAATGATTAGAGCACGGAAAAGGGCATGGAATTATGAACAGAAATTAACAGATGGAAAAGGAAGTGACATAGCAAGGGAATGTTTAGAGGAGATGAAAGAGAGACAGAGAGATGAACGGGGAAGAGGGTCACGATGGGAACAAGGGAGAGAAAAAATAAAGGGAAGAGAAGACAGTATGAATGGATACGAAGCAATAGAAAGAAAAGACTGGGGAGAGCAAGAGAAGGAAAGAAGGGAAAGAATAAGAGAATCCAGTTACAACAGGTGGTATAAGGAAATAATGACAGAAGGGATTCCACAATATTTAACAGCGGGTTGGAAGACAGAAAGAACAAGGAGAATTGCAAGAGTCAGGCTAGGGAATGAGGTGAGGGAAAGATGGTACTGGAAACGCGAAGAGGAGAGAATATGCAGAATATGTGAGGGTGAACAAGAGACATGGGAGCATGTATTAGAAAGATGCAGATCTGTCGGAGATGAAAGAAAATCAATAGGGGAAAGGATGAGGGAAATAATGGACGAAACGGGGAAGGGAGAAGAGTGGATAAAGGAACTAGAGGCAGTAAGAAAAGATAAGAGGATAGAGAGGGGTGGAGAGGGAGCAGAGTAAGGAAGCGGGAGACTTGTAACCCTTAGGGGAGCCAATACAAATCAATGTAATGTTGTAGTGTAATAAAAGCATTCTTTCATTTCATTATTTTGTCAAACGAAACTGAGTGTTGTGCTCAGGGCATTGCCACCACTTGGGTGACTATGCATATGAAGTGTTGTAGAAGTATTTTATTACACTATGTTCCAAATTCATAATTTCATTGAGTCATAATTAGACTGCCCCAACATATAGTAAATATATTGAAAAATAGAATGCTGATGCAGCACAAAAGTATTTGTAATATAGTTCTTAAGCATAAGTGGGGATAACCCAATGATTTTTAAGTAGTATAAATAGCGGTGAAATATGGTATAATAAAGACAGTTCTAAAAACTATCAAAATCAACATGTATTTTTATTTTTAATTGCGGCTCATTAGCCAAATTATACAGCGAGCTGCGCTTTATCTAGCAAAACATATAGGACCTATAGCCTTGTAGGATAGTTCCATCACAATGTAATGTAAAATTAAAATTAAAATTAAAATTAAAATTAAAATTAAAATTAAAATTAAAATTAAAATTAAAATTAAAATTAAAATTAAAATTAAAATTAAAATTAAAATTAAAATTAAAATTAAAATTAAAATTAAAATTAAAATTAAAATTAAAATTAAAATTAAAATTAAAATTAAAATTAAAATTAAAATTAAAATTAAAATTAAAATTAAAATTAAAATTAAAATTAAAATTAAAATTAAAAAATTAAAATTAAAATTAAAATTAAAATTAAAATTAAAATTAAAATTAAAATTAAAATTAAAATTAAAATTAAAATTAAAATTAAAATTAAAATTAAAATTAAAATTAAAATTAAAATTAAAATTAAAATTAAAATTAAAATTAAAATTAAAATTAAAATTAAAATTAAAATTAAAATTAAAATTAAAATTAAAATTAAAATTAAAATTGAAAATAAAATAAAATAAAATAAAATAAAATAAAATAAAATAAAATAAAATTAAATAAAATAAAATAAAATTAATAAATTAATACATAAAATTGGATAAATAAATAAATATAAAATAAAATAAAATAAAATAAAATAAAATAAAATAAAATAAAATAAAATAAAATAAAATAAAAAAAATAAAATAATTCTAGTAAATAAAATAAAATAATATAATATAATATAATATAATAAAAATAAATTAGATAAGAGAGCATGGCGGACAAAAGAGGAGAGTGTAGTGAGGAAGAAATGAAGAGGAGAGGAAGGCCGACAAATCTCGAAAGATTGTCGAGGAATATGAACACGGGATCGATGGGAGATATTAGTGACTTATGGAAGAGGAAGAGAGAGCAGGTGAACGGAGTTGAGCAAGAGAATGAGGAAGGAATCGAGGTATTCCAAGCCAGCAAGAAAATCCCACGATCACCGCAGAAAAAGGAACAAGAGGAGTCGAAAGTAGAGAGGATATTGAAGGAGATGAGATATGAATTCAAACGGGAGATGCAAGAGGTGAAGCAAGAGGTGAAAGAGTTGAGAATGGAGATGAAGGAAGAACTGGGAAAGATGAGAGAAGAAATAAGAAGAGGGGAAAAGGAGAGAGAAGAACTGAAAGTTGAAGTAAGAGGGCTAGCAAGAAGGATAGAAGAATTAGAAATGAAAGCACAAGGCACACGGGAGATAGAGGAGAGAATAAAAAATAGTAGAGCGGAAATTGAAGAAAGAACAAGCACAGTAAGTGGTGGAGATGGGAAAGAAAACCTAGCGGAGAGGATGAACGAGATGGAAGCAAGGATAGAAAGACAAGAAAAAGAAAAACGAAGGAGAAATATAATGATTAAAAACGTGCAGATACGAGGCACAATAAAAGACACGGTAAAAAGAATATTCGAAAGGATAGGAGTCCAAGCAAGGATAGGGGAAGCAAGGGAGGTCGGAAGGAGAGGTGCAAACGGGAAAGAAGGTATGATAGAAGTAAAAATGGAAACTCTAGACGGTAAAACAGAGGTGATGAGGAAGAAAGCCAACCTAAGAGGAAGAAGGGAAAGAATTGAAGAGGACTTAACGTGGAAAGAACGAAGAATGCAGTGGCTGATAAGGGATCGAGCAGAAGAAGAAAAGAGAAAAGGGAAGCACGTCATAATAAGATATGGGAAGCTGATAGTAAATGGGGAGACATGGGTTTGGGATGAAAAAAGGGAGGTCATAAGAGAAACAATAGCTAAAGAGGGAGAAAAGGAGAAACCAATTCAGAGTGAAAGTAGGAATATTGAAAAACAAGAAGGGGAAGGAGGAATAGAAGAGAATTCAGAGTCAAAAAACGGATAAAGGAACAAGAAGAAGGAGATAAATCAAGTAGAAAAGAGTCAGGGGATAGATGGAAGATAGGCTTATGGAATGTTGCGGGGTTAGCGAATAAAGAAAAAGAGTTCTGGGAAGGGATCAAAGAATGGGAAGTTGTAGTGATGATAGAAACGTGGGTAGAGGAAAAGAATTGGGAAAAATGGAAAACACAACTGCCAAAGGGGTATAAATGGACAAGACAGGGAGCAAAAAAGAAGAACAAGAAGGGAAGAGCAATGGGGGGGATGATAATGGGAGTTAGAGAAGAAATGGCGATAGAGGGTGATGAGATTCTGGAACAGGAAGAAGGATTAATGAGCAGGAAAGTTAAAGCAGGTACGGATGAATGGGTTATAGTAGCAACGTATGTAAATGGTGACATAGACAAGAAGTTGGAAAGCTTAAGAAGATGGATGGAGAGGCAGTCAGATGAAGAAAGAGTGATAATAGGGGGGGACTTCAACGCGAGAACAGGATTGGAGGGTGGGAGAGTGAGGGGTATAGGAGACGAAGAGAGAGGGAGGAGATCAAAAGATAAAAAAGTGAACACCGAAGGAAAGAAACTAACGCAGGTGATAGGAGAATTAGGGTGGGAAATTTTTAACGGGAATATAGAGGGGGATGAGGAGGGAGAGTTCACGTATACAGGAGGCAGAGGGGAGACAGTAATTGATTATGTACTAGGTGACGAAAGGACGAGAAGAGGAATAGAAAGGATGGAAGTAACAGATAGAGTAGAGTCAGATCATCACCCATTGGTGATCACTATAAAGACAGGAAGAAGGAGAAAGAGGGATAAAGCAAAGGAAGTAAAAAGAATAAAAACGGGAAGATGGTCGGAGGAGATGAAACGGGAATTCGAGAGAAGAATGCGAAGAGTGAGCTTGGAAGAGGGAGCAGAGGATTCAGAAAATCAGATAGGGGAGAGGATTAAGAGAGAGATTGAACAAAGTGAGGAGGTAGGGGGAAGGCAAAGGAAACAGAAAAGGAGAGGATGGTGGGATGAAGAATGTAGGGAGAAAAAAGAAGAAGTAAGAAAGGAGTTAAGGAGGTGGAGGAAGAGTATCGGGACGAAGGAAAAATACAGGGAGCGAAAAAGAGAATATCAAGCGATGATTGAGAGAAAGAAAAGAGAGGAGCAGGATGAGATGATAAGAGAAATTGCAGAGGCCAATACCGAAAACAAAGTGTGGGAAATAATAAATAGGGATAGAAAGAAGAGAAAGACGATGGGGGAAGGGATTGGAGAAGAGGAATGGAAAAAATATTTTATGAGTCTAATTGGAGGGGTGGAAGAAAGAGTGAGAATGGGAGAACAGGTAACAAGAAGAGCGGAAGATGAGACCGAAATTAGTAAGGAGGAGATCAGAAAGGTGGTTCGAAAACTCAAAGAAGGAAAAGCAATGGGAACAGACGGTATACCTAATGAAGCGTGGAGATATGGAGGAGAACAAGCTATAGAGGTAGCATGGGGCATCTGCAGGAAGGTGTGGAGAGGAGATGGATGGCCAGAGGGGTGGAAAGAGGGAGTAATTGCCCCGATAATAAAGAAAGGTGTAGGAACAAAGGTAGAAGAATACAGAGGAGTAACGCTCATGCCATCGCTGTATAAAATATATACGACGGTTTTAGCGAAGAGGTTAGAAGAAGAAGCGGAGGAGAAAGGGATGATACCACCAAATCAAACGGGTTTCAGAAGAGGAGTAGGAACGATAGACAACGTATATGTGCTGAACTATTTGGTGAACAAAGAGGTTGCAGAGGAGAGGGGCAAGCTAGTGGCACTGTTTATAGATTTAAAAGCTGCGTTTGACTCAGTAGACAGGAAAATTATGATGGAGGCGTTGGAGGAAAGAGGAGTGAGAGAAGGGCTCAGGGAAAGAGTAGGGGAGGTCTACGAAGAAACAACGAGTAGAGTGAAATCGGCAGGAGTGATGGGGGAAACATTTTGGACGGGAAAGGGGGTAAGACAGGGGTGTCCGATGAGCCCAATACTGTTTAACTTGTTGACAGCGGATATAGAGGATGAACTGGGTAAAGGGAGCTGGGGAGGGGTAAAAGTGAGAGGAAAAAGAATTTGCTCGCTGGCATACGCAGACGATGTGGTGGTAATGGCGAAAAATGAAGAGGAGATGCAAAGCATGATAAGAAGACTGGAGAAGTACTTTGAGAGGAAAAGACTGGAAGTAAATGTGGGAAAGACGAAAGTGATGAGGTTCAGGAAGGGAGGAGGGAGGAACACAACAGTAGACTGGAGATGGAGAGGAAAGAAGATGGAAGAAGTAAAAGAATTTAAATACCTGGGGTATGTGTTCAAAAAGAATGGAGGGCAGGAAGCACATATAAAGGACAGAATAATAAAGGCAGCAGTGGCCATGAAGGAAGCATGGGGGATTGGAAGGAGGAAATTTGAGAAAGATTGGGAGAGGAAGATGTGGCTTTTTGACACTCTGGTGTGGACGGTGATGGGATATGGGGCGGAAGTATGGGGATGGGAGGAGAGACAAGAAATGGAAAGGGTGCAAGAGAGGTACCTCAAGTGGACACTAGGGGTAGAATGGCAAACTCCAGGGTACATGGTAAGAGAGGAAACAAAACGAGATAAGATAATGATTAGAGCACGGAAAAGGGCATGGAATTATGAACAGAAATTAATAGATGGAAAAGGAAGTTACATAGCAAGGGAATGTTTAGAGGAGATGAAAGAGAGACAGAGAGATGAACGGGGAAGAGGGTCACGATGGGAACAAGGGAGAGAAAAAATAAAGGGAAGAGAAGACAGTATGAATGGATACGAAGCAATAGAAAGAGAAGACTGGGGAGAGCAAGAGAAGGAAAGAAGGGAAAGAATAAGAGAATCCAGTTACAACAGGTGGTATAAAGAAATAATGACAGAAGGGATTCCACAATATTTAACAGCGGGTTGGAAGACAGAAAGAACAAGGAGAATTGCAAGAGTCAGGCTAGGGAATGAGGTGAGGGAAAGATGGTACTGGAAACGCGAAGAGGAAAGAATGTGCAGAATATGTGAGGGTGAACAAGAGACATGGGAGCATGTATTAGAAAGATGCAGATCTGTCGGAGATGAAAGAAAATCAATAGGGGAAAGGATGAGGGAAATTATGGACGAAACGGGGAAGGGAGAAGAGTGGATAAAGGAACTAGAGGCAGTGAGAAAAGATAAGATGATAGAGAGGGGTGGAGAGGGAGCAGAGTAAGGAAGTGGGAGACTTGTAACCCTTAGGGGAGCCAATACAAATCAATGTAATGTATGTAATTAAAATTAAAATTAAAATTAAAATTAAAATTAAAATTAAAATTAAAATTAAAATTAAAATTAAAATTAAAATTAAAATTAAAATTAAAATTAAAATTAAAATTAAAATTAAAATTAAAATTAAAATTAAAATTAAAATTAAAATTAAAATTAAAATTAAAATTAAAATTAAAATTAAAATTAAAATTAAAATTAAAATTAAAATTAAAATTAAAATTAAAATTAAAATTAAAATTAAAATTAAAATTAAAATTAAAATTAAAATTAAAATTAAAATTAAAATTAAAATTAAAATTAAAATTAAAATTAAAATTAAAATTAAAATTAAAATTAAAATTAAAATTAAAATTAAAATTAAAATTAAAATTAAAATTAAAATTAAAATTAAAATTAAAATTAAAATTAAAATTAAAATTAAAATTAAAATTAAAATTAAAATTAAAATTAAAATTAAAATTAAAATTAAAATTAAAATTAAAATTAAAATTAAAATTAAAATTAAAATTAAAATTAAAATTAAAATTAAAATTAAAATTAAAATTAAAATTAAAATTAAAATTAAAATTAAAATTAAAATTAAAATTAAAATTAAAATTAAAATTAAAATTAAAATTAAAATTAAAATTAAAATTAAAATTAAAATTAAAATTAAAATTAAAATTAAAATTAAAATTAAAATTAAAATTAAAATTAAAATTAAAATTAAAATTAAAATTAAAATTAAAATTAAAATTAAAATTAAAATTAAAATTAAAATTAAAATTAAAATTAAAATTAAAATTAAAATTAAAATTAAAATTAAAATTAAAATTAAAATTAAAATTAAAATTAAAATTAAAATTAAAATTAAAATTAAAATTAAAATTAAAATTAAAATTAAAATTAAAATTAAAATTAAAATTAAAATTAAAATTAAAATTAAAATTAAAATTAAAATTAAAATTAAAATTAAAATTAAACTAACTAAAATTAACTTTTAAGAAGAATTCAAGTATTTGACAAAAATATTTGTGTTGTTTGCTGGAAAAATTGTAACCAGTTTTAAAAATGTTCGTCTTTACGTTTCCTTTAAATCTAGCTAGAGCCTTAACGATGTTACCGATTTTCCTTAAATTTGTAATATTTATGAACAAAATCTTTGAAAAATTGTCAATCAAATTTGAAAAAAACGGTTCACCCATTTAAGCTCGATGTAAAGTGGACGTTATAATGAAAATTAAAAAAATGTAGTTATCGTGTGCCTACCAAACACTACAGTATCACAGATTTTGAAAAAAGCCTAGGGAATGAATGATATGTACTAACAGGTCAGTAATTGATCAAAAAAGTCAACTATAATTTCTAAATTGCTCCACCTTAGAACATTTTAAAATAATGACCTATGTTTCTCAATGTCACGAGTGATTTTTGGCAACTCATTTGTGTGATATTCGCAAAAGGTCAGTAAGTTTCAGTGTACATTTTTTTAAAATAATTGTTTCTAGTTTTCATGGCCAGGGAGATTTTTAGCACTTAATGATCTAGATCTTTATGAAGGTCAATGAGTTTTATTAATTGGTCAGCCACAGATTTTTTTAAATTTATGTTCTAAGCTTCATAATTGAGGATAGCTCGAGTGTCCCAAAGCAGAATGAAAACCCATCAGTTAATTTTTGACCATGAAAACTTAGGATTGTGTTTTGTTCAGATTTCATGATTTTGGCTTCTACCTCAACTTTTCTGTTTCTGCTACACCCTGTGTGCCAAAAACTTTTTTTTTAATCAAACAAGAGTGCCCAACTCTTAGTCAAATATCGCTCCTCATCTTACAATCGCTCGCATACGTAGTATATGCATGTGCTGTACATTTGTATCTGTATATTTCTCCCATGCAAAAACAGACTCTTTTTCCCGACTAGGAGAGTTGTTCTTGTGTCAACTTTCGAGATTCCAATGGATCACGATCTCGGTATTAAACAGTGGATGCCAAACCACATGATTATATTAACAGAGATACACATTTTCTTAAAAGATTTATTTTCTTGCAATTTTTGTCGTTTCTTCATGGTGTACCTAATTGGAATCTCTGCACAGTCAGCCAAACTGAATTCTCAATAAAGTGTTATATAAATTATATAATGTTTAGCATCTGATGTCAGAGACTTCCTTATGTTGTACGAGAATTGAATTGAATGCCCTGAGAATTGTTGTTAAAAAGTATAAAACAAATTTAGGTACAATCGTACAATACAATAAATGTTTTTATATCAATTTAATTCAAACAAATTCGAGTAGGTACTACTCGCACTCCCGAGAGAATCCGAAGCCCGCAAGTCGAAGCAGGCAGCAGGCAAGCAGGCAGGCAGTCAGTCAGTCTTCTGTACTAAGAAAAGAACTTCAAGAACTGTGCGGTCGGTCGTTGGTTTGGTTTGGGGCGACACGATATAGTCAAGTAATGCCTCTGCGAATCAATATCGAAATCAGTCAGTCTTAAAGGTGTCGTCAGCCGGTAAAGACACACACATGTGACAACTTTTTTAAACAAAAAAAAAAACACTCTGGCTCGAGAGTCGTGTACTGTGCGCCTATAACTAAGAAAAGTAGAATTTATCGTAATAGAATTAATATTAAATAAAAAAAAAAATAAAACAAACAAAAAATAAATACGAGCGTTGTCGTACTATTTATTTATTTCTGTGAAAAAAGTTGTGAGAAAACTGCAAGAAGCAAAAAAAAAGATAAATAAAGTATAAAAATAATTCATGGGAGTTTTTTAGTTTTCATTGAGAAGCTAGTAGGTACTAACAAAAATAGCAAAAAATTAAGAAAAAAAACGTAACAAAATTGTTAAACCAGTTCCTGAATCATCAAGTGGATTACTCGACTCGTCACAGTTAGGCTTGATGTGAGTAGATTTTTTTTTATATGCACATTGCACATTGCACATGCATAACCAACAGCGGTTTTATTTTAAGTCTCTTGCCAGTATGTAAACAAAGCGGAAAAGTACTGGCCGAATGTCTTCTTAAGATTTCTCTTTCTCTGTTACTTTGGTTGTCCCAACTCAAGTGCGGGTCCAGAAAAGGAACACATGTACATTATAAACCCCAAATCGTCATCACATCAGACCAGGTGAACTTGTCCTTCTGGCTTTTCTACTTGCAGTCTTTTATAATTATGTATCTAAATTAACCAGTTTTCCTGGAAAGTTTTTTTTTGTATACCTACTTACATATCTATCCTGATTTGAGAGAGAATTGTAAGAAAGAGTATCAAAGCTTTGAATAGTTTGAATAAAAATATTAAAATGAAATAATATCAACCTATACCAACACTTTGGTCCTTCTTAAAGGCACTCTAACCGCACATTTGTCATTTTCTATTGCTGTGACTCAAACTGCATTAAAAGTTCTTGGTACCATGTGCGTTTATTTAAATTAAAACTCTTCTGTTCTATTTGTTTTGGATTAAATAATCGAGCAACTCAAAACATATGTGCGTTCCTAGCCTTTAAAATGTATGTATTTAATGTTTTCGATTGAATAATCATTTGACAGATAAACACAAGTGCATGCATGGTCAAAGTTAGCTAAAAGCACGATTTTTTGAATCGCAATGGCAGAAAATAGCAAGTCCGATCCTACCATTGGGCGAATTCTTCTTCCGGTTTTTTAAATTAAGTTGATTCCGGCGACGCTACGAACAAGAACTCTGTGACAAAAAATGCTTGCAGTGCGATTTCAATAGTTTTGAGATAAATGCATTTATTTTTGCTTTTAGAGCCATGCAATTGAATATTTTTGAAAAATATTATTCCTAGTAATAAAATTATGTTATTTTAATGTGTGCATGAGTTTCATTAATTTTGATTACACTGGTTTGGAAAAACTAACTTTTTTTCGCCTTTAAATAATTTTTTGAAATTATGTTAGATTTGACTTTTTAAAGTAAATCTGGTTTCAGAACAATTCTTTCACGTCTAATTTTTTTTAAATGATTCTTGAAAAAATTAATGATTTGAAGAATAGAGCCCTCTAGGATTAGGTTGACCTAGTAAAAAATAAAACTATTGTGCCTGTTCAGCTCAAATTTGGAGGACTTATTCCACATAATATTAGTTTTCACATGAAACCAGATTTTCCTTTATTCTTCAATACTTACATTAAACCGTTGTCTAAACGAAAAAATAAAAGACACTTCAAAATTGCGTAGTTTTTATGGTTAACACTGTAAAAAGATATCTTTTTTGGGAGATAGTGGAGCTTCTCTTTCATATTCTTAAAGTCACGTCCATAAGAAAAAAGAGAATTAAAAAAAAAAACGAAACATTTAAGCCTATTAAGATCCAAAAAAGTTTTTTTCCATTACTTTATTTCATTGATAGTACAGTCAAAAGATGTTTTGACATCACAAAAATTTGTCAAAGGTTCGACTTTTCATATTATTATTCCTCAAAGTCTAAATTATAACAGACAAAATTGGCAAATTCTCCCTCCCAACGCTTACCAACTCATTTTGCCAACTCTTTTTTTTTTTTTATTTACTTATTTCAATACCTATTGGCCAGGGAGAAAAAATGTGTATACAAGAAATATTAAACTAACAATTTTGAACAATTGTTGCCACATTCGACTCCCTGCAGTTAATCCCCTAAAAGATACAAGGTGGCAAAGTTTCAAAATATCCGTTTTTTTAGCGAGTAATTTTTGAAGACCTTATTATTCCGAGAAGAAAATGAATTTAGAAAAGATTAAACATAATTTAGAAAGATAAATACAGTTCTTTGAGATCTCATTAATAGTTTTGCAAAAATATATTTAGCGGTCAAGCAATTCGACTTCAAATGTACCCGAAACACGAGTTTTTAACAAGTCTTTGTTGCAATATCTCAAAAGCGTGACGTGAGAGAGCAATTTTGACTTTGGATTCGGATTCAGAATGCCAAAATCCATAAGAATGGTTTAAAGGCGATTTTATTTCCAGATCAGTGTTATTATTCACTTTGAAAAATTAACTTGGGACTTTTTTTCCTAACTACACGCATTTTAACAAACCGCATTAAATTTGCATTCCTGATTTTGAGCCATTGTTAGTTGTTGGAAATATGAATTTTATGTTAATGTTCATATATTTGCAATCAATTTTGGATTTTCAACCAGGGCTCTGAAAACCTTGTGCTGTGTAATTGGAAGATATTATTGGTTCGCCATCGGTGGAAGTAGGGCAGTCTGATAAAATTTTCTCAATATCGAGACATCAGGAACAACAAATCTGAACAAATCAGGACTAATACTACGTTTTCATCATGCTAAATGAGGTAATTTCGTTGAACATTTCCAAATTTGATACGCAATCATCTTTTTTCTTATACAAATTCACATTTGAAATGAGATAATTTTAGCCAAATTTGCAGGAAATTTGGTTGGAAATTAAATCAAAACCTTTCGAACATACCCAATAGGCCACAGTGTGAAGAGCTCTGAAAAGATTTTGTACAGAAACGTCAAAGCAGAATAGCCAGTTGAAATTCAAAAATGAAATGTGATGTCAAACGAAATTACCAAATTAAGTCTAGTTTATACATCCAAGCGAAGTGAAGGTTTTATATAAAAAATCAATGCTTTGCTAAGAGTGAAAACTGTCAAAAACTATATGCAATTTTTTTGGCGACAAGGAGGAAGAAATTTGTCTCGAAACAAATGCAATGTTTCTCGATGGGCTTTTCCAAATCAGATTTTTTGACTATTTTTTTGGTGCATAAATTATTATTATTATTTCAAAATCGATTTCACTTCGCTTTGAAGTATAAACTAGGCTTTATATATGAAAACACTTTTCAGTGATTTACGAAATTACCTCATTTCGGCTCATATGAAAACGTAGTATAGCAAAAAACCATAGAATTTTAATCATCAGCACATAGAAAAATGTTTACTAGTGACATTTATAACAAGAAGGAAATAATACATTTTAGCCTAGTCATATTGTAATTTTACTGTGCAAAAAAGTCCCAAAAATAGCATTTTTGAATCATTTTTTGCATTATTTACATGTTTCGTCACGAAATTTCAGTCGCAAACCTTAGATTCGGATTCAGCACCCCGGAAACATAAATAAGGGATAAAATCAAAACTACCCCAAAATTTGCTCGCTAAGACCCTTTTTGAGCACAAATTGACTGGACTATTTTATCTCGAGCTTTCAAAATTCATTAATTCAAAGCCTTCAAAAATAAAATTTGTTTTTTTAAATTCAAAATTGATTTTTTTTTAATTTTACATGCAATTCTACTGATATTTTAAAAGAGCTTTCGCTCTTTCCAAAAAAAAGACCGTTACTATGGCAGGTAGGGTAAGTCGGTGGAATATGCTAGTGTGGATAATACTATGCCACATTTCAATATTTTGCACTTCTAAGTTGATATTGGCAATTTTGACTACGCAATTCGCTCGGGTAAGTTTAGTTTTTTGGGCACACGGCTGTGCATGTTACTAAGTAATTTGTTATTGAAAATATTCGTTAAAGTTTAAATTTGAAGTTGTTTTTATTAAATGTAGTTTGATAAATTTGATTTGCTGAGCTTTTAATTCAATTTACCAAAGTTTCTTCGAAGAATGTAAGGGCAATTTTGTGTACTTAAGGTTCGTTCGTGTTTCAAGGTGATATAATCCATTAATTTTCGTTCACGGATATTTTTATATTTTTTAACGTTTTAGGATAAAATGCCAGTTGGTGTGAAACAAACGTGGTATATTACCCCAAAGCTTTTATGTCGAAACACGAATAAATATTAAGAGAGTGGCTTTATTACCCCCTTTGATTTTAATTTCTTTCAGAAACAAGAATGCCCCGAAAATTTAAAAGATGTGACTGGGTTGGGTGCGTAATGCTCCGATTTTCAGAAATGGATGCACGAAGACTGTCTTCAAAATGGAATCTGCCCTGTATGTCCCATCGATTTAATGTCAAATAAAAATTTTGCTGGCATTTCAGAAGTGGTAAATTCCCCTCACGTATGGGAAAAATGCCACTTTTTAAGGTTTTTTAAAAACTTAGTTTGCGATGAGTTATAATAAAATATAGTTTTTCTTTATTTATTTATTAAATAAAATAACCACCTAAGGAATTTAAAATATTCTTGTACCAAACTTGGCATTTACTATTTAATTTCAACTGATTACTGTTAAGTGTGGCTTATATGCATATTACACCGACTCACCCTACCGTTAAGAATGGTTTTTATAATTTTTGTTTACTAAAAAATACACTATACCTACAATGATGCACTGATTTTTTAATCAAAATCATTAGAGGCATTTTTAAGAGAAATTTCCCTCTGGAGAATCAGAAACAACTCTTAAAGTTCAAAATCAAAATTTGAAGAAAATTGCTTCAGTGGTATATGCTGTAGATCCAAATATAAAAATGAAGGAAATCATTTTAATTAACTACCTCTTACGAGGAACTGACAAATCCTCTAGGATCTAGCCGTTCGAACTCTGCCGTGCGGACTCTGCAATTGTAGGTCTCCTTCATTCCTGCCAGCAACACTCAGGAATGGTTGAGAGTTGTAAGCCACTAGGCCCTAGTTCTCCACGAGCTGTTGCGCCACCAAATTTATTTATTATTATCATTCCTTCTTTGACAAAATGCAAGATATTTTTTTTCATGTGTAAAGAATCAAAGTCCGGACAAAATCGGGATATTTTCTTTATCGGGACAAAGTACAAATATCAGGATTGATCCACCAAAATCGGAACGTCTGGTAGGCCTAGGTAGAAAGAAAAGACCAAAACCAAGCCCAGACCCCAACTGTAGAACTGTAGAGCAGATGTTGATGAATAGGGCCAGTTTGTTTACACTGACTCGGTTAAATAGATATAATATTTTTCACAGATTCTAATTAAATGTGGCTTGTCAACTAATTAGGCATTTTGAAAATTCACAACTCAAACTAAAGATTCATTGATTAAAATGTTGACCAAAAGAAGCACATGCAATGATTTGATAGTTGACCAACAATCATTGATCTAAGATTATTAGCTGCGAACTTACTGGCGCTAAGACTTGGATTTGTATAACATAAAATATGCATATAAAATGAGAAGAAAAATGAAAATGAAATTAAAAGATGAAAATATGCTGCGAATAAAGCTGTGAATATTTTTGACTCTTCAGATACTGCGCTACTTGTGTTTTTAGCAATTCCCTTTTTGTATTCTTGGGATTGATATGGAAATATAACATGACTGCTGGAGTTTAGCTTATTGTTAAGGCTTCGCATTGGTCTCAGTTCTTCTTTTTTGTTGACGTCTCTGTATTTATCTCACTTCCATTTCATGATTTAAAAAAAAAGACAAGTCGATGAGGATTTTTTTTTTGTAATAAATTGAATTTCTGTTTGTGTTTCTTTTGCCTATAATTTTTCTTTGGTAAACAAATACTAAGTGTGTTCCACAAATTTTCACAATTTGCTGTCACAGCGCAAATATTTGCAGCGCAATTGTGCAAATATTTAAACTCACATGTATTCAGAATTCCTTCTAGACAAAGAAACAAAAATATGGTACATATATACAATGACATTGCTTGGAGTTTTTTGACAAATGACGTATACAAAAAAAGGGTTCATAAATGCAGTGTAAAGTTCCTTTCACATGAACCATGAGCTTCGAACTCGAATAAATTTGTTTAGACAATTTCAAGCTCAAATATCAAAAAATTCTTGTTTTTACTTTTCGACAAACTGATTAAACGATCCTTTCAACCATTTTAAAAAGAAAACACGGTCTAAAATTATTTTAAATTTTAGCATTTTTATATAATTTCTACGTGACCAACGAGATATTTTCTGCGAATTGTCAAACACTCATTCGCAATCCACAACGTCAGGGTGCATTTCACAAATCTGTGAGTAAAAAATTCACTCGAATTTAAACTCAACATTTTTAAGCACCCATTTTACTGGTTTATTTTGTATGACAATTCGCATCAATTGGCTGTTCACTAATAATTTGCAATCCGCAGTTCGCTATTCGCAGATCATGTAAAAGGCACTTGATACACATTCGCAAATATTTTTTTTACATCTAAACAAAGCAACCGCGAATTTATGAAAACACCCAATACCTACATACTTGCCTGCTTGATAACGTGAACATTTCACAAAATTTCCCAAACTTAGGTTTTTTTCTACAGTTTCTGACAGCAAATTGTGAAAATTTGCAAAAGAAACAAGACTAATAGATGTGTTTATTCTTTGCACTATTTTGGACTGAATGTCAATTTGTGACAGGCTGGATGAAATTTTCTCAGAGAAAACAAAACTGTCAAAACGGTTTGGGCACTAATTTGCACTAAATTGCCTTAATTAGAGAGCAATATTTTTGCCTGATTGAAAAGGCGAGAAACTTGCCTTGATTTTTAGTCCCTTGGGTCGTCTGAACGTATACAATGAGCTTAATGCATTTATTTTTAAAATATGTTAAATTACTCAAAAGATGCATTTATGCCTCTCTTAGACTTAGTACTGACAGACACATTTCGATGTGAGCACAAAATCAAACAAATTCGTATGAAGGCCTGTCCGGCGTTTGAAAATTTGGAGTTACACACTCTTCTGGTTTCACCTATGTATTGTGATTTTAGACTTTATTTTTAACGATCCTATCAATGGAACTTAAGTCTTGAGTGCGTATACCTAAGCTTTTCAACTGAAACTCAATGGCTAGGTACTTGTTTTTAGGGATTATAGAAAATCTAAAAAAAAAAATAAACAAAAAATGTCTCAAAAAAGCCGATAAGGTTCTCTTGAAAAGCTTATTATCTTGAGTTCTATTGATAAGATCGTTAAACTTAAAAAAATGTGTGGGCTTAGTGAAAATGACAGAGCATCGTCATTCATTAATAAATTTATTGGAATAGAGTTTTTATTTTTAAATTGATTTTTAAAGTATTTTTTAAAAAAGTATGTTAATTTAAACCAGGGCTTAAGTTTGAAAGGGTGGTGAAATTTAGTTTTATTAGTTTTTGTTTTAATATTTCAAAACTTACAGTTTCCTGTTACGAATAAGTAGGAATATAATAAATTTTTTTGTGTACAATTTCACAGCAAAGTTAATGGATTTGCTTTACTGGCTTATTCTGACAGTAGTTTACCAAAATAATAAGCGGTTATTTCATTCGATCACTGATGGCACTCACTCACCGGTCACTGACTAATTCGGCCCCAGATTCACTTTTTCTTTTTAAATGGACAGATATCGCTGTGTAACAAAAAGTAAGTTTTTGCATTGTTTATAGTTGATATATGTCAGTTCTATAGGAAAACATCAAAAGTTCTTCTTAAGTTTTAGCTTTAGCTTCAGAATTTCACCTACAAGCTTGTGTTTTTGAGCTCTTAGGTACTTTTGTTTATTGAAAATAAAAATGAAGAAAGAACTGAATTAAAATATCTGATACGAAAACATATATTTGTACTTCTACACGTGCTCAGGAGTGGGATTATTTCGTTGTTTTTTTTTCTATTTTGAACTTCCGAATTGTCTTTTACTTTACTAGTGCCGGAATGACACGAGTGTCATTTTGTTATAGTTTTTTTTCATTATCATACCACTTATGACTAAGTTGAGTAAATAGTCTTTAGTTTGGCAGTTTTTTTTTTGTGATAAAGTTGGCAAGTGCAACTGATATATAATTTTCCATAATTTTAGGTACTTGCACCATGTAAAGGGTGTTTTTTTTAGACGTGTGGTTTTAAATCTGGCAATACTTTTTTCTGAGTTGGTCTTTTTGACAGCTGTCACTTGATTTTTGCTCAGTTTGCTTTTCCATTTCATAATGACTACTCCTGAACAGACAGTTTTTATTAACAAATAATGTTATTAGCTCTCGAGTCTCGAGGGCTGGACGTACTAGTTTATATAATTACTCAATGATGCCCCTTCTCGAACTTAAAACTTTTAGATCCGCACCTGTTACATTTCACATAGCCAAAGCAAAGCCGACAAGAAGAAGTTCAATAGAGTGAAGTGCAAAGAACGTGGGGAAGATTTTATATTTAGGTTCTTATCTTCTCTTCCTTTGCATTTTATCGAATGTGACAACTTTAAATTTATTAATAGAGCATTGGTCGATACATATACTTTACATTTACATAAATACATACGTAGGTATACAATATAAACATCTGATCAACCACAAAATTTATTATTGGTCAAGGTCATGAGTTTTAGTCACGTTTTTTTAAATTTATTAGAATCAATCGAATGTAAATTTTGAATTTTAAATTAATCAATGATCAACACTTAGCTGTGATAGTTAATAAATCACAATAAAAAATAGTAATAATTTGTGCAGGTATATAACAGATGCATAACGTGTGTTTGTATTGTTTAAAAAGCCGGTTTATCTTTTAAGCCATTTGTAATTTACCCATTATTTGTTCACGTGATTAAGTGTATTCCTTTTGATTTTGTTGTTGTACAATGAAGGTCTCATTCATTGGCGCAGTTTTGCATGGAAAGTTTAATTGTAACCGGAAAACTGATAGTCTATGATGTAGAGTTGTAAATAATAGTGAATCAGGCATATTCTGAAATTCTGATTCGACTACAGTCATATAGTGCAATTGGTATTCCAGGAGTCATGCCGACTTTATTTGCCCTAAATAATAATAATAAAATAATAGATTAATTTCTTTTCTCTTTACTTTTTATATTTTACTTTTAAAAACAATTTTTATTTCAATAATTCATTAAACTTTTAAATTATTTAAAAAATGCTAAGATTTAACTTAAATAACAATTATTCTTAATAAACAATAACCAATTGATAATCCGAGAAAAAAGTAGGCTCAGAGGTTGAAAAATTTAATTTATAAAATATTTATTTCAAACAAATTTGTTTGCCTTGACCCAAATTTAGGGCACTTTTTAGAATATCTCGTTTTTTTTGTGTCATCACTATCCCAGGTGCTTTTGAGAAAGACAAAAACAGCGGTAATGATGCTGTTAGTCCGAAAATAATAATAAATATGGACGTCGTTCTATTAAGGGTCAGTTTGTTCACATTGGTTTAAATATATAATAAGTTTCTCACAGGCTATGGTTAAATGGAGCCTATCAACCAATATTAACTGATTAGCGATTTCGATAGTTAACAACTCTAACTATCCATTCATTGATTTAAATTGTGGTTAACCAAGGCATTCGGATATTTACCAGTCACACTAATCCTTGATTAAAGATGATTAGCTCTGACCAAACTGGCCCTAAATCTATTACTAAGTCAATTTTGTTTTATTTTGAGATATCTCTACATTTTACGGATTTTTAGAAATAGACTAACATAAGATTTAAAGACCTTTTTACAGAACTAGTATGTTTATATTTTACTAAATACAGATATCGTATTTAAGAAAAGTTTTGAACTAAGGGAGCTTTCACTGAACGACGCACGACGATAAATTCATATAAAAACTTTACGTACAATTTGAATGGAGAATTTGAGAGGACTGTATCCTTTTATCGGTATTTCCTTGTTTTAAATATTTTGGGGTCAACACACCACAATTTACCTCTCCCTAAAAAAAAATAACAAAACATAAATATTTTTAAGAACACTTTAGATTCTATGTTCCAAATAAACATTAGCTAATTAGTCCATTTTATTTATTGGTCTCGGTCTCGGTCTCGGGGCCACGCATAAATTTTATTATATGTATTTTTTTCAAAGATCAACCAAAATTCTCTTGTTTCTTAGTTCAAGATTATTTTAAGAGTTTTATTTAAGTAACTAAAAGATTATCTAAAAATGTTGTCTTTGTAAAACATTTTTTTCTTGAGCGCTCAGTAATTTTCCTCTTATTCCGGTAGCCAACCATCAGACAGGCGCGGATCCACGATTTCGTTCAGGGGGCCAATTTTAGTGTATTATTGGTCACACTAATGCGAAATTGTTTCCAGAGTTTCCATAATCTAAGATAAGATCTACAGACAATTGGAGTACTTTTCATACTACTCAAAATTTGAAGCACGCAATTACCTCTTTTATATCTGCACAGTGCTTCAAGCAGCGGGTACTTTGGAACTTTGTGAAATGAAGCTATGCAGTTTGTGGTAGTAACAGCGTTTTTGAATTCCATCTAGTTCGAGAAAAAGTTTCAGCCATTGCTAAGATAAGATTTTGTGGACAAATACAAGTTAAAGCCCGTCATCTGATTCAGAAATGCATTTGCAGAATATTCCTTGAAAAAGTCTTCTATTCAAAAAAGCAAATAAAAGTTTTCCTGCAATAGCTCTGTGTTCGATAATGCAGTTTTCTAAAGTCATATATTTGAAAATATCATCTACAGTGCAATTTTACCGCACCGTAAGAAAATCGAGTTGACGGAAAAAATAAGTATTCAGAAGCCAGAGAATGTGTGCGTTAATGTGAAATGTTCTGGCAAGCAAAATTGACTTACACTGTGTCGTTAACAACCAAACAGAGGCAACAAAAAAATGAACATGCAACTAAGTAAGTGGGCGAAAACCTGTAGTTTCTAAAATATTGGATAAAGTAAATTTTTTTTTGGTTTGTGGATGAATAGTACGGAAATTCCCACAACTCATCCATGAAAGTGAAAAAAATCTTCACCAATACAGTAGACACTCGATTTAGTGAATCTCAAAATAGTTAACTATCCACAATAGTAAACACACGAAATCTTATACAAAATTGGATTTTTTATAAAAATGACTCGCAAGCATTTAACATTACTTGAGAACAGTGGGGAATTGTATCGGTATTTTTCTTAACTTTTAATTTGATTTGAAAATACACATTTCTGGTTGCGTTTTTTGCTAAATGCACCTTTAATATAAGCTACTTCTATAAATGGGTTATCAAATGAAAGCTACAAATCTGGTCCTCTAGAGATTTTGGGCATCTGTGGATGAAAATGAAAAAAAAATCGTTAAGGCCTTTTTCCTAGCTTTTTGATATGATTTTACTCAGTTTCCCTAACGTAAAACGCAGTTATGAGGAAAAACCATTTAAAAAAAAAATGGTCTGACTCGCAACAGCCGAAAAAGTCTTTCCGACCATTGGTTGGTATCGTGTAAAGGGCAGTCTTAGCTTTCATTTGATACACCATTTATAGAAGAAGCTTTATTATACTTTCCGCTGAATGTACAGCGAAAAGTGCAACCTGAAAAGTTTATTTTCTAACCATTGGCCTTGAAACCAGCTAAAGCTTGACTGATTAGTAGTTTTGTAAATGTTTGGACTAAACCTATCAATTGTCAAAGTTTAATAATAGCGTGTGAAAGTAACACGTTTGATTTTGTACTGTTAAAGGGACAGATAACATTTGTTTGTGACTATCTCGGGAGATATAATTTTTTTTTTTAAATTAATGAATTAATATCACTGCTCACAAAATTCTTCCAGAAAAAGATTATGAAACTTTTCTGCAAACAGATTTTGAAAAAAAGTGCACAAAAGCGCTCACTACCTATGTATTTTACTCAGGCAAGATGACAAAACACATTTTTCTCAAAATCTGTTGCTTCTACGAAAAAAAGTAAAAATTCATTAATTTTTTGAAAAAAAAAAATAGATTTGCTGAGATATTTATAAGAAACTGTTATTTGTTGCTCTTACAATACAAAATCAAAAGTGTTACTTTGACATGCTATAAATTCATGATTAAATAAGCCCATAGAGTTCAAAAATAGCTCATTTCTTAGATAATGCTATTGTCTAAATGTTATTTTATCATAATTTTGTTGTAAAAGGAACTTCAATAGATTTGTTGAATAAAAAGCAAATAACCTTCCTTTTAAAAATGGTGGTTTCCCCTTATGATGAGGAGATGTAGCCAAGCATAAATCCTACAAGAAATTTGGCCAATCGAATAATAAAACTTTAATAAATCTTTTAACAAAATTTGTTCTTGTATAATTTGCTCTAAATCCATTGATTGTATGAAAAAAAAATGATAATTCTATCTGTGTAAAATTACACAAGCTACAATTTGTATCTTCGCATTTTTTCAAAAAAACTGATAGTTTTCGAGGAAATAAGATAAAACTGAATTTTACCTCCTTTTACTCAACCCTCCTCCTCCCTAAAAAATTTAGTGCCGGCAAAAATTTACGGAACTTTTTTGAAAATGCTTAAGACGTCAACATTAAGCTTTCCAGTGAAGTTAAAGTACAATTTTCCTGGACTATTTTTCGACTCGAATGTTAAAACAAAAAAATAAAATGCACGACAGAGTCGCACGTACTTGCTCTTATGTTCAAGATGCTGAGGGTTTAAGAAATGAATACATAAATGCAACGACATGGAAATTGTGAGAGAAATTTTATTTTAATTACCTAAAACAACTTCTTTGAGAGTTTGAAATGAAAAAAAAAAAATATTTTCCTTAACGGTATTAAAAACATTTCGTCGGCTTAGAGTGTAAAGCAGCTAACTCCCATTTTGCATTTCGCATTACTTGAATAAAACCAAAATCTTATCAAATATTTTTCAACACTCGTTATTGCCGAATTCAGTGAAATTGAAAAGATTTGATAGACTTTTGTATTTTTAAGTGATTTTTGAAGTGGTGGTGAAATGTGGAGCTAGCCGCTTTACACTCTAAGCCGACAATTTGTTTGGAAGGTACCGTTATTTTTTCATAAAAGTAAAATTTTGTTTTAAAATTCCTTGAAAAGTGTAAGCAAACACTTAAACACTAAGTTCTATAAAAATCGACCATGTAGTTTTTAAAATATTTATTTGATTTTAAGAATTTTTTTTTTAACATTTTGGTAATAAAAACTATATTTATATTATTTAGAAGCTTCGGAATAGAAAAATATTTCAAGTCAAAATTACCATTTTGCAGAAAATCAAAAATAAAGAAATTGTTCTTTGGGAGATACCACCGATAAATATATTTTGTAAAATGGTTTTCCGTCCAAAGGTAGAGAAAATAAGATTTTGTAAAATTGCTAAAAAAAAATATATGGCAGGTTATTTTTTGTTCTAAAAAAATTTAAAAAAAAGTGTGGGCAGAATCACCAAAAACCACTATGTACCAAGTTTTAAGAAGATCAATCCAGCAGTTTAGGCTGTAGCCAATAAGACAAACAAACAAACAGACTGAATTGTAAGACCCGCTTTTTTCGTCTTCCCTATGATCGTAATGACAAGTCTGATCAAAATATCGAGTTGACTTGCCATAGTCCCTACATTTATATCGCAAGTAAAAACGACTGTATTTCTTAGATTAATAACAATTAAACAAATTGACTTTTAGAATAGTGAAGGCTTATTCACAAAATGTGCAGGCTAATTAACATATTTCTACTCGAAAAAAATGTTAACAGCAGTTTGTTTATTGAAAATGGTAAATGGTAAATGTTAAAAATTATATTGTTGTGTTTTCCGAATGAAAATTCTGAAAATCGTCAAAATAAAAGTCTTCAGGCTAAAGCCTAGTACGCAGATCGAGCTAAAATTTCGTTCACACATTTCTCTCCAAACACCAGCTAAAACTCCTGGCTAAATTTTGACATAACATTTTTGTGGAGATTACATCACAAAAAATAGCTGTTCTCTGAAAAGAAATTATATTCAACAATTTCAAATAATTTTATTTCAATGTCTTAAGTGAATGTAACCAAATAAAATAGATTTTTGCCTTTGGTATTAATATATCGTTTGTCTTTGAATATTTCTCGTTCTCAATTTTCATTTCACAAAGTAAAGCTCACATAAATCTAACAAATAAAAAAACCGGTCACAATTTAGCTCAGGAATTAATGTACCTTACAATTATTTCACACGCTAAATTCTGTTGTGCTGTTCAAAAGTTGGTTTTCTTTGACATATCGTCGACAGGACATGGATTTTGTTGCCTCCATTGGTTTTTTTCTCGACAGGTTCATAGTCCCAGCATGACTCATGTCTAGTGGCGCCGGCCGGCATGTAATACATCCCTCCACTCCCAAAATTTGCTGTGGGCTCTTAGATTATTATTATTGTTACTCATACTAAACTGTATGTACTCCGCCTTCGACAAACATTTTGTATCACGTCAAAAAACACATTTTTTATATTTTTTCCGTAAAATTCAATGCATTTTCCAAAAGTTTTTAAACAATTTATGAACAATTATCAAAAAAAAAACTTGTTGCAAAATTTATTTTTTGCTTTTTCTCATTTTAACGGTGTTTACAATATGTTCAGCCTAATTCTAAATGATAGTTCCCGGAGAAATATTTCTCTTTTCTCTTATTCTAAATGAATAATTCTCGGAAACTTTGTTGCCTTTTCCCTTCTCCCATATTCTAAACAATCTTCGAAACGTCATTCTAAACGTCAAAAAAGGGATAAATGTGTATTAATTTTGCACGAGATTTTTCCCGACGATATTGCTGGAGAGTCGATCAATAAAATATTATATTTGTCTTTTCGCAGGTAAAATTTCTTAACATTTGAGGTCAAAAATAAATATCAAGTATTTCACGAACAAACGGAGAACTCTTATTGTTCTGGCAAAAAGGGTTGAGAGAAAATGGAAATAATTTTCTGGTTACGAACCAGCTGGGATGAAAGCGCCCGTAGCTCACTGAAATTGAAATTGAAACTCTGTACAATGACGCGACAACAAAAAAGTTGAATTTCTAAGCTGAATTTCTTGGGCAAAATGGTGCATAACCATTCCTGCAGTGTATTCCAAAATGCACGAGATTCTTTTTTCTTGTGCAAATGCAAAGGTATTTGTGGTAATATTGAAATTATGTTGCACAGTTCACTTGCATTTGCTTTGGGTGTGTTTAAAATAAAATGATCTCTGTACGATGATTTTCTGAAGACATTTTTCATTTAAAAAAAAAAACATTTTTTACGAGCAAAATTGAATACCTCAAAAACTACTTAATGGGTTAGCTTGCAAAAATTTTATAATTGAATTTTTGGTAGGTAAAGACACAACAAGATAAATTTTAAGAAAGTTTAATTTGAATTGAACTTTTTTTTAAGGAACTGAAAATAAAAAACGAAAGTAAAAACTGGCGGGTTTTCCATTATCTCGGACATTTTGAGATTATGTTAAAAAGTGACTCATTTGAAAGTTGTAGTTTTTTGCTGGATCTACAACTTTTCCATAGAACACTTTTCATTTTGACGTCAACTTTAGTCAGAAAATGCAAGAATACAACTCCCCCCTTTTGTTCACCCCCCTTAAAACACATTTTAACTCTGTTGCTGGAAAATAGATTTATTTTACATTCCTCATAGCCACCTTCACCATTTTCAATCATCAAACTGCTGCTAACAATTTTTTTTTCAAAATGTGTAATAAGCCTACACTAATACATAATTCAAATAATAGTTTAAAAAGATATTAATCGACCTCTGGATTAAGTAAAAATAATATTTTCCTTAAATGAAAAAAATAACATTCATCGACAACCTTGAAGACTTGTTAACTTAAAAAGTAAATTATCGTTTTTACCTTAGATCTACTTTTTTTTGTTTGATAACATTACAACGATGAATATCCGAAAAAATTATAAACTATTAAATTTTATATTGTGTGAAACCTAAAAATCGAGAAACTTATTTATTTCTTTTATTAACAAGTAACGAGCTTTCAAAACCTTCGAAATGGTCTAATTGAAATACAAGTCAACACCTTTATAACAAAGTCATACAAATATGAATGGAAAGATTTAAAACGTGTAATGTCTAACATTGAATTAACTAGTTTAATTATGTGTGTATTGAATAAAACGTCAACAACTTATACTAATATTTGCATTATTTTTTATTATAAACCCTTATCGGGTTTACTTCAAATGCATTGTACTAGTTTGAAGTTTACAGATGATGCTATCAACATTTTATAACATTCTACTATAAACTTTGAATGAAATAATTATTGATAAAATGTATAATAATTATTATCTAATTGCTTGCATAAAACAAAAATTATTTGTTTTATATTTTGCAAAATAAATGGAACAGCAATTGCGTATATACATACGGGTATGTTATGCATACTTATGTACTTGAAGCGCCGCCGGCCGCCGAGCGCCGGTAAAACTATATTTTTATTTGTTTATTTTGAACTTGTCTTTTATTTGTTTTATGATAAATGAAGGTAAAGCAAAGGTCTGGATTAATGTAATCGTCATTTCGAGATTTAAGCTGCGTCATACCGGAATTATGTATTTATTGAAAAAATTGATTAGTGGTTAGGTAACTAGCTAGCTTGTCTTGTAATTGAAGTGGGTAATTGGCGCTTGTAAATATTTATTTAAAAAAATTCTTTATATCAGCGTAGATAAGGTAGGGATTTTTGTTAAAAAAGTTATCTTTTCCTATTAATCACTTAATCGAAACTAACTGCATCTTGAGTGTCTGGATCAATTGTCTATATTCCTTTCCCTTACGTACTTACTTAATAGTGCTACAATAGGCTTTCTTTTTTTACTCTGAGCAGAGCATGTAACGAAGAGCTTGAGCTATCAGAGCAGAGAATGATCAAACCTCTCCGATATAATTTTGAAACACATTTGCGCGTTGAACGCATCGCAATCGTTTAGTGCTCAAATGTGTTTCAAAATTATATTGCTGACTTTTAATTTTCATCTGGCAACTGGCCAATAAAAAACTAGACAAAAAATATAAACTGAAATTATTGTGTTGAACGCGCCCATTTGAAATGAGTGAAAATAAAATTCACGACTGTATCGCACGTATTTGTTTTTATGCTCAAATTGCTTGGAACTTAAGAACTTTTAAAACATGCAAGTAATAATAGAAATAGTATAAAAAAAATCACTTCAAACGTTATTTAACCCGTGGAATAATTTAGAGCTCAAAAACAAGTATGCCATTTGATTATTTGAAAAAGTATGAATTTATATATAATTTAAATTTAAAATACAATTTACTTAAATAAAACAAAATTTAGTTTTTTAAAAATTTTTATTTATTTTATTAAAATTCCATCATATATATGAAAACAAAATTTATAATCGTTTGAGCGGTTTTCTAAGAAAATAATTTTTATATTTAAAAATTTTGTGACATTTAAAGAAAAAAATTGGGTATGCCAATTTTGAGTATTTATTAATATCCATTTATTAACTTAGTTTCAAAAAAATTAATCAGAACACGTTTTTTGAATTTGTGAATCAAAAAAAAAATATAATATTTTTCTTTTAAAAATCCCAAATTAATTTTTTTTTTCAAAATTTTGATAAGCAATTGTATTGAAATTTTGCAGGAGCACAAGATTTATATTAATCAGCTAAGCCGTTAATGAGAAAATCGAAAGCAAAAAACACCGTTATATGGCAGGTACGCTTTTTGTCTAAGCTTTATCGTAAAGATGCACAAGAAATCGTATTTTAAGGGGGAAATATTTCCCTCCGTTTAGGCAGGAGAGGCAATTTAAAAAAAAAAAATGACTTAACCAGAACAAAAATATTTTTTAAAAATCGATAAAACTTACAATGTCATGCTTACCTTTTTGGCCAGAAGTTTCTTCTTTTATTTGTATTTTAAATAAAGTTATGTTAATGAATAGTTTTTGAAAAATTAATTTTCAAACTCAAAACAAAAGTTATCAAAAAAGAGTTATAGCATCCGGTCTCCAGTTTTTTTTTATAAAAATTAATAAGAGCATTAAATTTTGAAAAAAAAAATATACTTAATACCTAACATAAAATCATGAAAAAAATTAGTTTGAAATAAGAAAGAAAAAAGATTTCGAGTTAGAAAATTAATTTTTCAAAAACTATTCACTTACACAACTTCATGTAAAATAAAAATTAAAGAAAATATTTAGAAATAGTTTTACCGGTATTTAAATTTTTTTTGTTTTACGTCAATTTCTTAGAAAATTTCCCCTCCTTACCTAAACGGGAGGAAATTGACCCTTTACGATTTTTTGTCTTGTCTTAACCTCACCTTATCGCTCAAGCTTTTTGGTGCATCTTATAAGACCGTTTTTTTTTTCACTTTCATACATACTTTGTTTTATAAAACTTTTTATTTATACTAATTAGTCACTTGCAGGCATATCATTGTACAAAAAAAAAACATTTTGCTAAGGTAACTGATTTTAACTTCTAAATTTACATGAATTTTAGGTGAAAAAGTGACTTTTAACAACTAAAAATTGTAATATCAAATGGTACAATAATGATTACTAGTACGTCCAACCCTGGAAACTTAAGATCTAATAACATTGTTTGTCAATAAAAGCTGTCTTTAGCGCAGAGAAAAACTGATACATCGTTTATATAGAGAATTGAATTTGAATTGAATCAGGATTTCGGTCCATGTAGACATGTAGCTCGGCGAGCTGGATCGAATC
This sequence comes from Dasysyrphus albostriatus, assembly GCA_946251815.1. Classification (NCBI taxonomy): domain Eukaryota; kingdom Metazoa; phylum Arthropoda; class Insecta; order Diptera; family Syrphidae; genus Dasysyrphus; species Dasysyrphus albostriatus. The sequence goes on along the minus strand of OX276336.1, from coordinate 64,184,466 downwards.
GAAAATAGAATATAATACCTAGATCGAGGGATTGAAGATTCGAGATTTCAGATACTTGTTGGTGCGCGTGTGTAATTGTGTATTTTGTTTCCAGACTTTTGTATGTTTCATCTCTGGTTAATTTTGGTTGTTTGGTATTTGTGGTCGAAATTTATTTTTACTAATAACGTAGGTCGCACCCACACAATCAAAGCCAACCTTTCACTTCAATTCCATTTGAATTCAATCTTTCGATCTGGAATTGTTATAACCCTGGGTCGAAATTTCGATTCGGATTGAATTCGATCCTTCGATCCGCTCATGCAAACGTGGTATGAGCTACTTATTACTATTTTTTGCAGCACTGAACGCTGCCATCAGACATTCCAGCAATCTTTCCAGTCAGTGTTGGAAAATTGATTGGTTGGTGGATGGGAAAAAATCGAAACGTCACATTTAGGTTACGACAGATAAAAAAAATAATTGCTCGGTCTCGCTCTCGCTCTTGCTCGCACTTATTATGCAATTTTATTTTATTGTTTTTTAGTTTTTGTGGTGCAGTTATTTAATAAATTTTTGCATTCTGCACTTCTGTGCAAAAACAAAACATTCCTACGATACATAATTTATATTCCTTCGGATTTTGTAGACCGCGTAAATTGTACTACAAAATTCGTGTTTGCCGTTTTATTATATGATATAATTAATGAAAATAGTGATTAATAAATTGAATTTAAATCCACTAAAAAAATGATGAAAAAATACAGTTAGGTATACAAAACCTACCAAAAATGCATTTTCTTCAAAATTTTCATGCATTTTAATTTTTTATTATTAAAACTTTCTAATAAAAATATGGAATTTTATGTTATTAAACATTATTTTTTTTTGCTAAAAATGCTATACTGCAGGCTACAATCTTTTTTTAAAAAATCCATTTTCACCATATTATATTTTCTTAAAGGCATTTACCAAGTAATAGTTGAGTTGAGTTGATACCTTTTTTTTTAAATAAAATTAATTACTAAAAAATATAATTCACTTTATAAACATTTGACTTCATTTCAGAACTCATTTAACAGAAAATTTCTGGTGCAAATTATTTTTTTTCATTCACCCCTTATTATTATATTGTGTTCCAGATAAATATAAACAAAATATTTACATTTATTCATAAAACCATATCTGCAGTCTGAGTTTGAATTTGCGACAAACCGATTTGGTCTGGCCCATATCTATTAAGCAAATACCTATGAGAATATGACCTTACTCCATAAATCTATTTATCATGACATAGGAGACACAAGTTGTTTGAAATAAGAAAGAAAAATGTTTATCTGTCAGTGACTTCATTAATATTATATTATTGAATTATTAATTCAGTTTTAATTTCAAGTGATTTAAATGGGATGTACATATTTATACATACATACCTGTAGGTATATACTCGTAGGTATTTATTAAATTTCATTAATTTGACTCACACAAATTTTTTTATCTTTATGATATGTTTGTGTTTTTTTATTCAACAATAACCTAGCTTATTGATATAAATTTATAATAAAACTCAGCAGGCGTCTTTAAGGCGTATGTAATTTAATGCAAAAATGACTGACATATTAAATGGATGAATGTCACAAAGATAATGGATACGTCTGTAGATTTTAATTGCTATACAAGCGAATGTATCGAACTTTCTTGTTCCATTCACTTAGTATGTACAAGCTTTAAGGAAATTTTGGACCTGTTAGGGTCCAGTTAAAGATTTCAGTCAAACTTATCACTGAATATTTATATTATTGATGTTGGCAGCACTGTTTGCAATAAAAATTAATGACAATGTTTATCCAATAATAAAGCATATGATTTAACTATTATTTCTAGCCACAAACAAATTTAATTTTGATCCAAAACTTCCACATAAAATGGCCGTTTTTATTTCATTGATTGAACATAATGTTTATTTAAATGTTAAATTTAATTTTATGTGGAAGAATGGGAAAAAGATAAAATTTTGTTGGCTAGAAATAATAGCTTAGTCACAAACTTAAGTTATACACTCAATAAATAGGTACACAATTTAAGAGAGCGATTAACCATAATAAATCAATTGAATAGACTAAATGATAATTTATTTAGTTGAATTTGAGCACAACTTGAGGGTTTTTATTCTTTACTTGAGAAATCGTTTTTATTCACTCGTAGTTGATTGGCGCAACTTGATATATTTTAAATAAAAATAGGCGTTTTTGCTTAAAGAATTTTCAAGTAAATCAAAATTTCCCCCCTTAAGCCGGGAGAGGCAATTTTATTAAAAATGACTTAAAACTGAAAAAAATTACAGTAACACTTAAAATGCCCCTATACTTTTTTGTCAAGCCAAATATATCTTTTTTTATTTTTACTTTAAATAAAGTTGTTTGAAATCATCTCATTTCCCATACAAATTCACATTTCGAAATGAGATAGTTTCAGCCAAAATTGCAATATAAGGTTGGAAATTAATTCAAAACCTTACGAGCACACCCATTTGGACACGTTTTGAAAAGTTTAGTATAAATGTCAAAACTCAATGGAAGTCGAAAGAAAAAAAAACTATCAAAATGCTATAAAAGCTGCCGATTAAAATTCAAAAATGAAATGAGCTGTCAAATGAAATAACCGAATTACAGATGAAAACACTTTTTCTAGGTTTTATGAAAAATCATTTCGGCTCTAATGAAAGTGTAGTATAAAATAAACAAAACATCATTTTTTGTAAGAAATTGTTAGCGGGGCTCATATTGCTTGGGACTTTTTCAGTTTCCTTAGAATGCCATGGGGATGCTATGCACCAAAATTCAGTTTTTTTCGCAATTTTTGCCACAATTTTGGAGATTTTTTGGCTATTCTGACTATACTACAAAAGCTTAGTGTGGTATGCATTTTGTAAATATAAGTTCTTATAACCAATAAAGAGGTCTTAAAACCCCTTTGCTCCATCCGCAGTTGCAATTTCTTTTCATCTCTTCGATCCTTTTTATCATTTCTTTTAAATTTGCCCTTAACTGTTAGGGTATAGATCAGACGTGTAAACTTTCAAGTATAAGTACCAGTCAAGTACCCACTACCTTGTACTTGTACCTGCAATTGTACTCGAAAAAAAGTTCCATGCACTTTTGAAAAACACAAAGTACAAGTACTTTGTCAAATACTTTTTTCCAAGTACATGTACTTGGTACTTTATAATACTGTCCAGTACATTTTTAAGTACTTTTTAAGTACAAGTCCATTTAAGGTACTATTCAAGTACAAGTCCATTTCAAGTTCTTTTCAAGTACAACTCGTTGAGTAATCTGATGGTTACGCTATCGAATAATGACTATTTCAACTCAAAAACACAGTTCACGATGGCTAATGGCACCTCGTTGTCTTGCTAAAGTCTCGCAATGGTCGTCATTACTCGATAGCAGACTACTCAACGAATTTTGCTTGAAAAGTACTTGAAAATGACTTGTACTTGAAATGGGCTTGTACTTGAAAAGTACTTGAAATGGATTTGTACTTGAAAAGTACTTGAAAATGTACTGGCCAGTAAAGTACCAAGTATATGTACTAAAAACAAAGTACTTTATTAAGTACTTGTATAAGATGTATGTAAGTACTTACTAAAACCTTGTACTTGTTTTTTCAAGCACAAGTACAAGGTTTTGGTTATTTACAAATAACTTAGTACAAATATACTTAAGTACTTTACAACTCTGGTATAAACTTAATCTTTTGAGTACCTCCTAGACGTGATTAGTGCATACTATATAAAATCGTTATCAGTGTAAAATTCAGGTCTAATCCAAGGCCAATTCGCCAGATAATTAGATGCCAATACGTAACCAACGAAACGATTATGAGATCTTCCATCTGCCAAAAAGGTTTCTGCGTTTTTCTTAAATAATTCGCAAATCCCACTACATACATTGAAAACCTTTCCAGCGACATGTATGACACATTACTGTTGAGTAGATAGAACATCAGGGGTCGAATTACCGCTTCAGTGAACGAGTGAGTCAGTGCCACTAGTGATCAAATGAACGAGTAACCACTGCAAATTTTGTTATACTTGATTGCTCGAAACGTGAGCGGTAATGACAAACTCACATAATTCAGTCACGTATTACTCGATAACTGATGTGGTAATTCGGCCCCAGCTCTTAATGAGGAATAACATTATCTATTGTTCTATTTTGCATTTTTAATGTCGAAAATCTCTCAAACGCCATTAAACTTAACGATCGTATAACAAAATGAAGAGCAGACAATAGCCTTTTTAACGATGTATGACAAATTACTATTGAGTAGGAAGATAGGAAGACAAGAACCAAATGGAAATGAAGAATTGCATTATTGTTGTTTTGTAGGTACGAGTATGACACATTCTTGTTAAGAAAGTAAATCGGCTCAGATACCATGATAACGAAATGAAAAACAATTTGTTAGACTAATAAGGAAGAAGATCCCTAACCCAAATATTATTTGGCATTTTGCATGTTCGCAGTTTTTGATTGTCGTCATAGAGCCAAATTTGGGCTGCCAAAGAGCAAATGTTTGGGGGCAATATATCCTATGCAATCTCTCTTTAACATTTCCTGTGTACATTCTGTTTCCATCAAGTCCAACGTGTTTTCCTGCTGGTTCTCGTGGATCTCCATGTTTGTTACTAATGTTTCGTCGCAAATAACACCTCCTTTATCTGTAAATGCCCTTAGTTCTGATCACATACCTGTTTCTTGTAGTTTGTGGTTTTTGAAAAAGTGCTTGAAATAAAATGATTGACACATTTTGTTTTTGTTGTTTCTTATGAGTGTTCAAAACCTTAAACGTGCAAACTGGTCGTCGTTCCAATCAAGAATAAAAACTAAACTTCAAAGCCGATCTCGAGATTTTGAAAAGTTATTCTAGAAATGCTGATATTGACTCAGTTATGACCAAATTTTCAGAAACAGTTTTAAATTGTGTGGATGAATGTGTTCCAAAAATGAAAGTAAAAAATCGGTCAAATAAACTTCCATCGGACATTCTAGTGCTTATTAAAATAATAAGTGTCCATAGGAGAAATGTAGTACCTCGTGGCATAATGGTTAGTGTGTAGGCATGGCAAAGGTTCGATTCCCGGCCACTGCCACCTAAAAGCAGAAATGTTTTTTCCGAGGTACTGCCTCTTGCGAGGAACTTGTTATGAATAAGTGTTTCTCATCTAGTCGTTCGGACTCGGCAGAAAATTGTAGGTCCCCTCCACTCCTGCCAACAACACGCACACGGAAATGGTTGAGAGTTGTAAGTCACTAGGCCCTGGTTCTAAATGAGCTGTTGTGCCACAAAATTGATTTATATATTTACTTAAAAGGCTAACAGGATTTTCTAATGGCTTACAGATTTATGCAAGCAGAAAACCAAAATTAAAGTTGATAAAAGATTTTTTAACATCTTAAACTTTTGAATGGAAATTCATAGCAGAATAACAGAATAGCAGAATAAAAGATCACGCCGAATAGGCCTATATACCTCTCAATAAGTAAAGAGAATTTTTAGCTTAAAAGAAATCGTTCACAAAATAAGTCAAGTGGAATATTAATACTGAATATTGAAAAAAGCATTCGATTCAGTGTGGCATGATGGAATTATTTCATTATTTTGTTGTTCATAGTTTTTTGTTTTAAAGTTCATGTAAATTGTGGTGTCTCCAATTTGAATTGTTTTGATTACGGTCTCCCCCAAGGTTCTGTTCTTGGGCCAATCTTGTACAATAGTTGCACGATAGATTTTCTACATTTATCAGAGTGTGAGTCAGCAATTTTAGCTGATACAGCAATACATTCATCACATAAATTCAGTCTCGAAATTAAGACGAATCTTAAAAATTCGATAAAAGTATTGGAAACCTATAACAATAGATGGAAAATTAAGCTTAACTTGGAAAAAATACAAGCTATCTTTTTCTCTATAAAAAGAAAACCTTATTTTTTTCCAGACAACTAGCTACAAGTAAATCGAATAGACAAACATTGGGAAAAATTAGTTCGATACCTCGGTATGCATCTAGATTCCAAGCTAATATTCCAAGAGCATACTAGCAAAAACTAAACATTGAAATAAAAATGTTATATCCGCTAATTCATCGGAGGTCCCAAATTTCAAATGAAAATAAAATTATGTTGCATAAAGTAATCTTTCAGTCAATACCTTTGTATGGTTGTCCCGTGTGAGGAAGTTGCGCAAAATGCCATATAAGAAATTGTTAACTTCTCAAAATAAATTATTAAAGCTGATGTTAAATCTTCCATGGCACTATTCAACAATAGACCTTCATCGAAAAGCGGGTGTTGAATTGATTTACGAAAGAATATATTAGTTTTGTGTATTTTGCCTCTCGCATATTTGTAATTTTTTTTTATTGAGGTTTTTTTCGTATTTCCTTCAAATGTTTATACATCATAAAAAATATACTTTATTGAATATAAGATAAAGTTTCAGAAGAAGATATAGATATCAAATCTTTGTTTGTAAAATGTGCGGTGACAAAACTTTTTGAAACAAAATTTATTACGAAATGAAGAATAACTTACTCACAAAGAACCAAATGAAGAATTGCATTATTGTTATTTTCAGTGTTTGAACAGCAGACCCCATTGTTAAAATTATGAAATTATGTAAACCTACCCATCATAAATTTTTCAAAGATGTGTTGAAAGTACATCGGCTTAGATACCATGATAACGAAATGAATAACAATGGTCATATTTGTCATCACTGGTCTTTCAATTGCTATATTCTGTTTTTTTTCCCCTACTATTAATTAGTATGCAACAATTTATTAGACTGATAAGAAAGAAGATCCCTAACCCAAATACTATTTGGGCATTTTGTTTGTTCGCAGTTTATCATAAATACAGTCAACACTGCTTAACTGACATTTTAATCTATTTCAATTTAGTTTTCACGAAAGAGTTTTTTTTTCTTCAAAATGTTTGAACTTCGAAAGGTTGTTGAAAGTCAACTTAACTGGAGTTTGTACAACAGAAAAATTACAAATATTCTACAATCCAAAAAAGTGTGAAGATCGGGATATTTCACAAACTATTTCTGCAAAAATTTAGTTAAGAATTTCAACCAATCGAAGTCATTTTCAACACAAATTGTATATGTTTCAATTACAACCATTTTTTTACTAAGCAATTTTCAGATAAGTGGACTTGACTGTTTATGTACAATCACTAAAAAAACATATTTAACATTTGTATGGTATTGTTAAAATACCAGCACATCGCAGGAGGTTTATTTGTTCTGCTTATCTTTTATTATGTTATGTCTGCTGACGTTGCATCGCTTTGAATAAGTGATTGTACTAAAAAAACATAATAAAAACCCAAACAAAAATTGACATTTATTAAAATTAAAATTTGATAGTCCTCTCCGCTTCTCGCCGCATAGCGATATTTGTTTCACTGAACCGACAATTTTTTTTTGCTCATAAGGCTATGGTTAAAGTTGATGCATATTGTGCAAAACAATACGTATACGTCCCAGCTAACAGAACTTATGTATTTCTTTATAAGCACGATTACAAAAGATTTTTTTCATGAAACATAGTCTTTTTTGATTTCATAGTGCAAAATAAAAAAGCAAATCTTTTTTGTAAACAAAATTACTTAATGTGGGATTCTGAAGTTTGTTTCTAAGTCTTGTTTAGGTTAACTGCTGAAAATAATCATTTGGCCCCAGCTCTACTATGTGGAAGGCAAAAGACCTACGAAATTTGTTTTTTTTTTATATGTGGGAACATTTCAGTTTGTTCGCCGAACTTTACCTATAAAACACCTTTCCAGAACCAGAAATGTTATGAGCTCAAGTTACCAAAGCAACTTTGACGAATTGAAAAATGAATAGGTGCATTATTTGCCATTAATTAGTCGATAATTAGTTGTGACAATTTCGAACTTTCCCCTCAATGTTATTTTTTAAGTTTTGGGTTCTTTGCTAACTTGATTTCAAGTTAGCAAAGCACCATGTCGAAAATCAGAAAAAAAAACTTCTTATACTTGATGGCTTGATAATTTGCCGTTGAATAGTCGTGACAAATTCAATATGATCGTGTAATGTTTTCTTTGTCTAAATATTAATATTTCAGTGCTTAATAATAATAAAATAATAATAATAAATTTTGTTACGCCTTATGTTTTCTATGTATTTTTTGGGTTATTTGTTTTCTATGAGTTTTCTAAATAGCAATGCAACTTTGACGAATCAAAAAATGGGTATGTAGATAATTTGCCACTTATTAGTAGTTAATTAGTTGTGGCAATTACGCATTTGTCGTTCAATGTTTTCTATGTTTTTTTGTTTGCTTTGTTATCGCTAGTAAAACACCTCTAAAATAAAACACACCTACATATTTACTATTAATATGAAATTCCAGTGTTTATTTTTCCTTTAACCTCCATTTAACCTTCATAAAGGGTTGAACATAACAATGATGAATGGTTTAATTCTTGGGGAAATGCTTCGAATATGTCTTTGGGGTTGCGTTCAGGCCTAATTGGTTGATGGGTGTTAAGACAGCGTTCAACATCTCGGAAAGCTATAAAAACTCTTATACTTAATGTTTTATGGCTTAATTATTTGCCGTAAGTCACTCTTAAATTAGTTGAAAAATTTAATCTTATCGTGCAATGTTTTCTATGTTTTTTGTCTCTTTTGTTATCTTGATATTAAGTAAGTAAAGTATTACTTAAAAAATGGAGTAAAAGCTGCTAGTACCGAATGGTTTATGGGTTAATTGTTTGTTTTAAACTATTCTTGAACTAGTTTTGACAATTTAGTATTTGTCATGCAATGTTTTCTACGTTTTTTTCGATTCCTTGTTAGTTTAACATCAAGTTAGCATAGCACCACTTGGAAAAATTGGTAAAAACTGTTTAAACCGAATGGTTCATGGCAAAATAATTCATGGTTAACTAGACGTCAATAAGTTTTGGCAATTTCGAACTTGCCATTCTATGTTTTCTATGTTTTTTTAATGGTAAAAGTATCTAGCCATAACATTTTATTACTTAATAATTTGCCTTTAGGTTTGTTTGTTGAAGTTAAGGTACCCAGGTTTTCATGACAACCCCAAGAATTGTCAAAAAAACAGGCTTTTTCGGTTCTCAAACAAAAGCAAAGGGTAGCTGAGATAAGTTAGAAACAAATTTTTTTTAAAAAATTAAAAAAGAGAAACCACACTTTCTTTTTTTTATTTCTATTTGTTATTATTAATGTAAATTAGTCTATTTCTTGAATTCCCATTTCAATAACAAGAGAATTACCTGCAGCATGTGAATAAAAAAAATGCTTTAGAGCTCCTGGCAGTTTGACAGTTAATTTTTAACCTCAACTCGGCCCAGCATAAAACCCAGTTCTACTTCAGGGTGAGTTCAGGACGACTCCAGGTTTCAAAAAACACAGAATTGACTTTTCAGGTTGAGTTCAAGTTTAAAAAAAAACACTTTGGGGTGACCCCAGGGTGACTTCAAGGCTGAACGGAGAAAGCTTTTAATTATTCGTAAATCAATTTTCTGTGATGTGATGTTTTGTTATAAGAACACTCAAGAAATATAGAAAACATTTCACAATCAAATTGAATTTGTCACAACTTATTAGAGACTAATGAACAGCAAAATATTAACCATCAACCATCAGGTATAACCTGATATCAAGTTAGTAAAGCACCAAAAAAAAAGAATACATTGAATAACAAATTCGAAATTGTCACAACTAATAAACGAAAAACTATGCACCTATCCATTTTTAAATCCGTGAGAGTTGTTTTGCTAACTTGACACTCATTGAAATGTTTCATTTAATTTTGTTCCTTTATGAATTTGATTCTCCAATTTTAAGCTTGTTCCTCTTTTTCATTATAAAATCAGCAAAAGTGGTACTTTTTCTCTTAAACTGGGGACCCTGGTGTCAACTTGCGAGTCTTATTCTAGACAACGACTTGAGAGAGAGTTGCTAGCAGTCTTTTATACTTTCAAATGGACGCGCACTTTTACAGAGAATGATCCTTAATTCTTCCAAATTGTGGTTAAAACAACAGAAGATGTCATTCAACTGCTAAGAAAAGATCTACTTTTTGATAAATAAATCGTAAAACTTTTACTAAAGGTATAACTGACATACAATTTTGTATTATTTTTAACTTGGAGTTTAATGGCTTCATCGATTTAAAATTTCTATGGTCTGGTGAAAAAATACAATATATGAATATTTAAAAAACAAAAAAATAATTTTTGGATAGTAAACAAAAACAACAAAAACATTAATAATGAATGTATCATTTGCAACACTAACCCTCGGGCTATATTTTTTCATATGCCAAAAATAACGAAACAGTTGATTAGAATTATGAATCTCAACATCACTTTATGTTACTCATGCAGTGTAGGTATAAGGAGCCCAGTACTTTTCCATTTCCTATTCTGGGATAAAGTTTCTGTTTTTTTTTGTATAAGGCAAGAGAACCATGTGGAAAGTGACAAAAAAAATTATTTTGAAAAGTGACTTCACTTAATATGTATAAAACAGTTTGCTCAAACATGTTAAAAATTATTCTGCAAAAAAAAAGTGATTTATTTCACATCTGGTGTGCATACTAAACAAGCAATTATGTCACTAGTATTTTCTTGTGGATGTTTTTTCGTTTTTTTTTGTCATTTAAGGTCATAAGGAAGAATAGTAACGAAAAGTAACAAACAAAATATATTTTATTTATTATCAAAACAAATATGTGTATACTAAATTTATTACGACAGCAAGATGATGTCTTTATATCCCTAAAACCACTTAATAAATACTTAATATTTTATATAGAACAAACTAAGTATTTATTTTTAAATGCCAACAAAAATTAAAATCCCATAATTTTTGGTCGGATAAAAAACAAATATAAACATTTATTTTGGCACAAGTTAATTTAAAAAAAAAAGAAAACAAATTTTAAACATTGCAATAATTTATTTTTGTTCTACTTATCATTTATAGCCTCTAGACTAGAGAATTCACACGAGAACTTTTTTATTTTTGTAGGTGGGTTGTTTTAACTTAGTGTGTACATGAGCGGCTATAACCAAGGATAGTAGATAATGATCTTACAGGCCAAATTTTAATTTCTACAATAAGTGTATTTTTTTTGACGCACATACTATACGCTTTAGATGTTTTGCCCGCTTAAGAAAATCATATAAGGGATTCCTAGAGAACATCGAGTTGAGTTTTTAGACCCTAATAGCTTTAGCCCTCCAAATTACACTACACACTCTGCACTTATATGCATCACCAGTAACGTCGAATAAATATTAAGAAAATGTTTTAAGATGTGCGTCAGGCGCAATGTTAAAAAATGCTTGGTGGAAAAAAAATTTAAAGTGTGAAAGTTAGAAGTGTATTAAAGAAGCCATTTTGAGGTGTAAAAAGTTAAACATTCGCGTGAATTGTTTTAAGAGGCCTCCGGACAAAAGTTCGAACTCAGATTCGATGATTTTATCTTCGAATATAAAACAAAAATGATTGTTTGATTTGATCACATAACATGAAGTCCATTTTTGAAGAAAAGCCATCTTGTGGCAATTAGATTTACTAAAAATTCAAATTATTTAAAAATACAGACTTTTATAAGATACGTATTATATGTATCTATCATAATTTAAGTTTTTGTGATAATTTTCTATAGTGAATTAGTTTATTAGTACATTGAAGCCAGATTTACATTATATAGTTTTAATATCGATAAAGTCTCGATACGATTAAATATTCTAACACAAGAAACAATGAGTATCACATAATCACAATTCCTCTCATTGATTGTAATATACAAATATTTTATTGTAGCGAGAGTGTATCGATGTTCGCACAATAGTATGAGAAAGTTTCGAGTTATTTGATTCATTCCTCTTTTTTTAAAATACATTTGAAAAATAAAATATTTGACAATTTCTGAAAACAAATATCTTAATAACAAGGATGTTACTAGAAAAATGGTCTCAAACTGATTAAAGCCTTAATCATTACCTTCCAAAAGATAAACAAAGTTTGTATTAACTCCTCTCCTTTTTCTCAGAAAATGGGGATACATTTGGGAGTTTAAGTAGTTTTTACAAAATTTAAATTAATGGATTTTAGAAATAAGAAAAACTAAATCCAAAGTAAAAAATGTAGGTAAACATAGCTTGAACATTTTCATCCCAAAATGTCCATATAATTCAAATTTTGAAAAGACCTGCTTCCGTGGATACGATCCTTGAGAATTAATTTTACCAATTTTCCATATTTCTCAAAGATTCGTCCGGAGGCCTCTTAAGTGTCAACTCATTTCAGTCATTTTTAGTATTTTTGAAATTTTCAATTTACTGAGAAAAAGATCAATTACTCAAATGTTTTTCTTTGACAGTACTGGCACAGTGGAGAATATCATGCTCGTGTGCAGTTCCAAACATTCTTTGTCATTTATTTAGACACAGAAATTTTTCAGAAGTAGTACTGAAAGTTCTTCGTTTACTATGGGAGGGAACAACATGTTTTTAAACACAAGTACACAAGAGAAATTGACAGAAAAACTTTGATTTACACTAAGTAATTTTTTTAGAATCATGTTATTGCCTCAGCACTAACAACAACTAAAGAAAAAACATGAAGGGTATTCAAGCAACAGTGTAAGGCAGTCGTTAACGTTGTAAAGTTGTAAACTGAGTAAATATGTCAAATTTTCCATACAAATTGTGACAGAACTATGAAGTTTAATACCCTTATTGTTTTTTCGGTTTGATTTTATTGTGATACTACCAGATGGCCTTCTTGTTTTCTATAGTGAAAGTTATTTAAATCTTTGGAAAGTGCAATTTTTTCTGTGGCACCATCTCAATTTTGAAAATGAAATGCTGAAGAGTGTGATATCCATAAAATCGCACATCGATTTCCATAGATTTTAAGAGAACGACACGGTGCTTCCAGGTTATTCAGAGTTATTCAGAAAAATGTCACCCACAGCAAACTTAATGACTTGAATCAGATCTTCCCTGTAATGGTATTGCTTTCCTCCTTCATTTAATTACCGTGTGAGCCAGCGCCGTTTGTTTAATTTTACCTTAAGATTCGGTGAATATGGTGGGTTGGGTATGAAATCTCGCAAATTAAAATCTTACATTCGAAATCTCGCATAAAGGCTTTCCCAAACTAATGCGAATGCGGATTGATTCGCAGCGAATCATTCACAATAGTACAAAATATGACAAATACACAACGATAAACAACAACAAAACATCGTCACCGCTCCGTATTCGCGTTGGTTTGGAAGAGCTTTAACGAAAACTCGCAAATACAAGATTCCAATTTTTATAATTTTGAAATAATGAATCCCGCAAACTACATAAAATCTCGGAAATCAAATTACATATCGCAAAATTTTATTGCATTTCAACAGAAATATTTTTTAAACCACAATCTCGCAAATTAATTTGGATTAAAAGTTTTTCTGGTGCAATTTAATTTAATTTTCTTCGCGAAATACCCTTCCTTCTGCAAAATATGCAGGTACCTGTAAAAATCCAGTGCCTACCTTTTTTTATTGTACCAGTTTACAATTTACAACCACAAATTTGTGATTGTAATCCACATTTACAAATGTTGCAAAGGGTGGTTTTCTTAGACGTGTGGTTTTTAATCTGGCAATACTTTTTTCTTAGTTGGTGTTTTTGACAGCTGTTACCTGACATAAACCAAAAGTTTCCTTCAATAAATTGATTGTTTCGCGATGTATCACGCGAACCGAACAATTTTTTTGGTAATAAATTTGCACGATTTGCAAACGTTGTTCAGGAGTAAGTCTAATCATTATGAAATCGCAAATCAAACTGAGCATAAATCAAGTGACAGCTGCCAAAGAGACCAACTCAAAAAAAAAGTATTGCCAGATTGAAAGCTACACGTCTAAGAAAAACACCCTTTAAAAATTTGTTAAGAGCCTACAAAATTGTACAATACAACTATAATTTACTGTTGCTTGCTTATTTTAAAATGTATTGTTTTATTTGTGTTTGTGTTTTGTGTTATGTTCAAAATTGCTATTTTCCTATTACTGATGCCACCCCCTATGAGTCTGCCACCCGGGGTAACTTTTCCTGCTTAAATGTATATATTTAATTTTTTAAATCATCCATTTCGATAGAAAGTTTAATTTTGAACAAAGAGTCTTAAATGTGAAATTGCCAAATTCATCTTAGTTTCTCAATTAAACCAAAAACATTGAATACTGGCCAGTGTTGCCATTCTCTCAGAAACGCTTGGTTGAATTAGGTAGCATTTTTTGATCTAAGCAGGCTTATGGGCCAAACAAATACTGTTTAAAAGGTCTATTCAATAGACCATTAAACAAAAAAAATTATTTTTTGTACTTTTCTGTAGATTTATCAATCCGTTTCCAAGCTAGTGTAAAGGCGATATTACACTAGCATATAAATGTGGCAAATTTGCCATATAAATATGGCCCAAAACAGTCATATAAGTGTTATCGACATATTTATATGACAAAATATATGACGCCATATATATGAGCATTATTTTGAGACATATATATGACCCAGTGTAATAACGAAACAAAGGCATTGTCATATTTATTTGGAAGTTTTGTGCCATATAGTCATTAAAAAAAATCGGTTGATTTTATATGTTCATATGTTTGTTATATAATTTTATAATTTATCGTTGGCAGAAGAAGAATTCTTCATAGATTTTATTCAATTTGCTCTTAATTAAGGACCTCGGCTAAGTTATTTTGTTGCATTTATGGTGGTGGAAACTGCATAACATTGCCACAATCGTGTAAAAATAAAGTCCTGCCAGACTTGTGAATTTTATGTTAAGATGCATGCACCTAAAGACCCTCATTCTCATATTTTGGTTGTTTTCAACCCAAAAATATGATGCCAGCTTTTAGACTAGCATTTCCGGGAACAATTTGGCCATAATGCTGCCAGTTTATGCTGGCAGAAGAAAATATTGGTGCTTTGTTAAGCGTTTTCCTTTGGAGGTGGCAAATTACTTGGAAGTGCTTTGCTAGCTTTTTTCAATCGAACACATCAAACTGCTTTCCCATGTAACATTTAACTACTCGCACATGATAAAATGTGCAGCTGATAGTACTAGGTAATGGTTTCCATCTACTTATGAGTATTTTGGCACCTCCAAAGGAAAACAGCTGTTAACACCTTGAAGAGCTGGTTACATTTAAAACATAAATATTCCTTCCACAAACTAAATTAAACTATCAAGAAAAGTCTTATTCGCGGAAATAAACTTTTTGCACTGCTTTTTTTCTTTTTCTCCTCATCCTCCGGTCCAACAGCAAAATGAAAATTAAACGGCGAAGATTGAAATTAATATTTACATAAATATGTACATATTTTGACACAATAAATTTCCAAATAAAATATAATTTGTCAAATAATTTCCTTTGGCATATGTTTTTAAATTTTGAGAGTATGTATAGTGTGATAGCCAAATTTATCTTTGTCATATATATGAACAAAAATTATTTGACGAAGCCATTTGTCATATAAATTGGTCATATATGTATGAGATAGTGTAATACACTGTGTCATATATTGAAAAGCTTTGCCATATTTTATATGGCAGCATTAGCCATACTTATATGATAGTGTAATACCGCCTTAAGGTTGTTAGAAGCTGCTGCCTTGGAGTTAATGTACAATTTTTTTCGGTTTTGTATTGTTTTTGAGATCCAATTATGATCATTATTTTCTACCTACGAATTACTAAGCCGTAACGGTTTATTTATGTTGTTAAAATAACAATTGTTAGAATTATGATTAGACTTTTTTTGATGATGAAACCCGCTTTAAACCCGCCGTAAAATGAATTAATCGTAGGGCTTCTACTAGCAAGTACTTTAAGTTCCATAAAAAAATTTGTAAAATATTTTTAAAAAGTCAAAAATTGAATACTTACCAAGCATTTCATTGAAATTAACCAAAAACAAGATTTTTTTTAAACATTGCTTACATTGTTGATTATAATTGTTAACAATAAAAGTTAAAAAAAAGTTTTTCGTTAGTTTTTATTTTTCATTTGCTTGTTTTCTATTTTTTAGTGCGAAACCCAGAGCGATACGTTGTTTGTTGTGAGATTTGAATTTACGAGATTTTGATTTGTGATATTTTAAATTGCGTGATTTTGGTTTAAATTTGCAATATTTTTCGGTGCGAGATTTAAATATGAGATTGTTAAAAGCAAGATTTGGTTATTGTTAGATTATGAAAAAAACGATTTTTATTTTGCAAGATTACGTTATTTCAAAAATTCGAGATTTTGTTTTGAGGAATATCGTACCGCTCCCGAATATGGTGGCCAAAGTAGGAAGCGAAACTTTTGGATTGTATTGATTGATTTAAAGACTCAAGCTGTATGGATAGGGGCATAGTCCTGTTGAAAAATCCATGAAGTTTATTGATTTTTTTGATCAACAGAGAGGCTATATATTTGAATATTTTTTCGAAAACTTACCAAAACAATTTGTGAGTTTCTTAAAAATGCTTAGTGAATTCAATAAAAGGGCCAGGGACTGTATTATCATTTTTTTGGTAATTTAAACTACCAAATCTATCGAGCTCAGAAATCCTTCCTTTTTCCTCAGATCATGTAAAAAGCAGTGATAACTTCTTTACAAACTAACATTTTGTCGAAAAAGAATCACCATATAACATTTTTACCAAAACCATTTGCCAGCCAAGCACATACATACCTACGATAAAATTATGATTATGATACACATAATAAAAAAAAATAATAAAAATCACAAACAAGCTTTATATCTACGACAAAAAAGCGTGTTACGAGTATATACATGCTACAAAATAAATACAAAAAAAAAATAAATTTAAACCAAAACATTATGATATGTATAAACTAAGATTGTTTTTTTTTTAATCAGAAGATAACAAAATTTGTGTTTAACGTAAATGCTTTTTATGTCATAAAAAACTTAAACTTTTAATTCAAACAAATAAATAATATTAAGTTATACGAAAAAGCACTTTAAATACACATCTCTCTGGTATTCAAACACAAACGTTAATTGAATATTTATATTTATAATTATTAAAGTCATTTAAAATCACATTTATCCAATTTATATTTCTATTAGGTGTAATAAATTATTATAAACAACAAACACAATTCCTCACTTTTACTGGCAAGACGTGAAAATGACCCCAATGCTCTCACAAAATAGCTGCAAACATCCATAATCGGGTATTTAGAGTGGATCTTATCAATTTACTAGCTAAAGCTGGCGTCGAACAGTTGAGCAATCGAAGAAAAATTATCACAATCTAAATCTATGATAAAGGACTGTAGAGGGCGTAAGAGTAGGGAATACCTAGGCCATTTAATGACAAACACAAACAGGAAGGAACAGAAGAAGGGGGGGCTGTATGGGGCTGAAGACAAGTTGAAAGAAAATGGCAGAAAAACAAAGATGAGACAAAGCAATTTGAATGTACGTAGGCTCTTTTTATTCGAAACCCTAATAGAAGGACGAAAAATAGAACTTGGAGCTAAAATATTTACTCCTAAAATGTATTGGGGTTATACAATCTACAAAACTCAAAAGCTGTTGTTTTCCCAAGCTTTAAGGAAACCATGTTGGGGCTTTACAATTATTAACATTTTCCCATAGTATGTTTTTTTCAGGCCCCGGGAAGAAGAACTGCCCTTAGAGCATTGGACGAAACAAAAGAAATTAGTTTAGAAAACTTTAATTTTAAATGCAATTTAGGAGCTGAAGAATAACAACACCTGATATTTTTTTTTTTTATTTTTTTTTCGAAAACTTGAAAACCAAAATTCATCAGATAGATTCTGTATTGAGTGAAAAATGTTATTGAAAATTTCTTTATAGGTTAAATTTTTGCTTACGAATGCTATTTTTTTTCAAGCAAATGATTTAAATTTGATCACAAGAGTACCTTCTTTTTTTAAAAGCTCGTCTGTTGATATCTGTCAGGTTTATCTGGACCCAAAGACCTTTTTGAACTTACAACACTAAAAACTGTGTTTCCGGCAACTAAAAATCTTTTTGTAGGTATCGATAGTCATAGTTATGTAGTTAGATGGCATGAAATTTTTTTGAGCAACCAAATCAAATAACTTTTGTTCATTAAGATTATTGTCCTCGAAATTGAATCTAAACCTTTTATTTCTGGTTGTTTTTGTAGCTCAAAGATATTTTGACGATTTTGAAGGCCATCCCTACACGATGTTATTTTTAATCTCTCTGAAATAATAAACTAATAAATTGATATTCATTAAATATTTATTAGTAGAAATGGTAAGATTATTCAAACAAAATGGCGTTGCTATAAATGGTTGTTTCAGCCACCATTTTGAAAACAAATATTTTAACCAATAGCTTTGTATCGCGCTAAAATTTCTGTCACATTAAAATTCACTCCAAGATTTGGCCAAGAATTTTCGCCGAGCAACGCGGACATCTTAAATATTAGATTTCGATTTCACATCATTTACACATCTGTTAAAATTTAGCACAAGAAATATGTCCGCCACACTATCCTCGACCTCAATTATTGTGATATATTCATGAGATTTTAAAATGAAAGTAAAATAGAAGAAATATACGAGAAAAATGATTTATCAAAGCCAAAGGTAAAAATCCATTCTATTTTATTAGATTCATTTGAAATATTAAAACAAATGTTTGAAATATTCGAATAAAATTTGCTCTTTTTGCAATCAGAAAATTTTTCATTAAGTAGGTATATTTTTGCATTATGAAAAATTAGTTTGACTCTGGAGACCAGCCTTCTGAGAAAAGAAAATTGGAATTGAGAGAAATTGCGAGTACATAATTGGGCCTATTTTAAATGAAGTGTCAAAAATAGGAGTCTCAAGTTCTCCCCTCAGTCAAATCCAAGATCCGTTTCTGCTTTGGATATAACTCTAGGTCATATATATACAAGGATAAGGCTTCAACGTTTTCAAAAGGCGAAATGCAAAAGCGTTGACAGATGTCCTTAATAACTGGTGCCTTACGCCCTAAAACGAGTTACCTCCATTTCAAAATGAACATCTTAACGTAAACTTTACATTGAGCTAGAGTCTGAATTGTAAGTTAAAGGAAGTACCTAAGTAGAGCTCCTCCGGTAGCAGTAATAACTAATAATTTTTTGATGTAGTAGGTACCAAAAAAGATTCTTTTAATCGAGAACTGCGAACATTGATAAGAAATGGAAAAGTTTGAAAGAGTATATATAGCTCTGCTTAATTTTAATTCAAATGTGTCATATTCAAGACCTTAGATTCTACTTTATTTTATTTATTCTTATCCTGAGCCTATATTTGCTCCAAAAAAAGTTATGTATGTACATAACATTTAGTAAAAAAAAGAAATCTTTGATCTTTTGGTTTTTGTTAACTTTTACTGCTTTAATTTATATATTTCCTATTTTTTAATATGTCAAAAGATCACATCTATCAATAACAAAAGCATTTGGCTTTTATTGAAATAATACACTGTGGCGTATACGTACTATTAATTCAAATTAGATATAATATTACTGCTTAGCGCTGAAGTACACACATTTCTTAGTTATTCGATTCGATTAAAACATTTATTTTACGAGTGCATGAATGTTCATATTTTCTCAAAATTTTAATGAATACGTATGTACATACAAAAAAAATTAGATACTAACGATTCAAAAACTGTGTCTAAAATCAGTAAGTTGAAAATAAGGCTTGCTTAACTTTTTACACTCACGGCTTCAAATAAGAGGCACACATACATCCTGTCCAATATCTCAAGGCATGCAGGTTGTGATGGAATTTATTCAAACTAAAAACAAAATATTATAGACCATATTGCGAGAGCCTATTTAAAATAGACTTTAAGTCGAATAGACGGTGAATTTTTTTGATACCAAATGAAAGATTCAAAAATAGACCCCAAAATTTTAACGCTTAATGCTCCTCATTTCCGTTTTCTTTTGCTTTATACAAATTGTATGAACAAAAATTGGGAGAAACTTTGTAATTTTATTACTTCCTAACCATTAATAACTTTGACATCTTAAGCATTCTCTGAGAAAATCTGAAAATTTAGGGTGGGGCTAGTTTTTTTAGGGGGGGGGGGGGTAAGAGGGAGTAAATTCAGTTTATTCTCAATTTCACCAAAATATCTTTTTTTGAAAAGATGTGAAATACACAAAAAGATTAACATACTTTTTTTCATACAGTCAATAAAAATTTATTAAAATTTCCTTAATAGATGGCCAAGATTTTGTGCACGATTTATGCTTAGCTGCATCTTGTCATTTTAAAACCTAGTTTTTGGGGTGCCGGGATAAGCGGAAGACCGCCGTCTTGAAAAAGAAAGTCATTTGGTTTTAATTCTACAACTTCATTGAATTTCCTCTTACAACTTAGTCATGAAACAACAACATTTTGACAATAAAATTATCTACAATGAGCTATTAACGAACTCTGTTGGCTTATTAATTCTGAAGTTATAATACTTTAAAGTAACACATTTGATTTTGTATTGTAAAAAGGTTGTGAAAGGGACATATAACAGTTTATTTCTAAATACCTCAGCAAATCTTAATTTTTTCAAACAGTTATGAAGTTACTCATAAAATTGTTGAATAATTTTACTGTCTAATTAATGTTGTTTCATAATTTTGTTGTAAAAGGAAATTCAATCAAGTTGTTGAATTTAAACTAAATCACTTTCTTTTTTAAAATGGCGGCCTTCTCCTTCTCCCAGACAGACCAAAAACTCGGTTTTATAATGACGAAATGTAGCTAAGCATAAATCATGCAAACACATTTTGCCCATCGATTAAAAATGAAATTTTAATAAATTTTTAAAGAAAATTTGCTCTACCATGAAATTCTCGCATTATTTTCTGTGAATCTATTGACTTTGATTGTATGAAAAAAAGTATATTTTCTTGTTAAAAAATTACAAAAGCTGCAATTTGAGTATTCATAATTTTTCAAAAAACTGATAGTTTTTGAGGTATTAAAAAATATAATTTAACCCTCTTAAAAATTTAGAACGGCCCAAATTTACAAACTTTTTAGGAAATGCTCAAGGCGTCAAAAAAAAAAGCTCTCCTGCGGAATTTTTTCGAAGTCGAAGTTTAATTTACTTGGGATAAGAATCATTGGCATATTGAACCAATTTCAATTTACAATCACAAATTTGTACATGTAATCCACAAATCTCGTATTAGATTGCTTGCTATTGAATGCTATACCATGAGTTTATTGAAACCAGAAAATTGGAAGGTTTGACTTCAATCTTTTGTTTGTAGAAAGATTTATAGACGATCACTGACCTGCAGAAATTTTTCGCAAACTGATCAAAATTTTGAACGATTTTCACAGTTTTTGTTCTTGTAATTAAAAACTACAAAATATTATTTGTTTAACAAAAATTAGATTTTTCTACAAATTTGTGAAACATATTTAATTTTGTATTTGCAAAAAAGGAAAAAAAAAATAAATACACAAGATAATCTCTAATTTTAACAAATTTGTGGATCACAATGTTGTAATTGTAATTACAATTAAGTAAAATGGTGCAACAGTCCTCAACAATTACATAAGGTGCAGGGAACTGAGCATTTTCATAGTTTTTGCCCCAAAATTATACTAACGCATTGAACGAAAAAAGAAATAAAATTAAAAATTTTAGTAGGCCTATATTGAAATGCTAAAATAGATGCCTGCTTAGGCCTAGTACGTTGCTGATGCGAAACGAAAAATCCCATACAAAAAAGACACCACGAAATAATAAAAGAAAAATTTAAGCTAGAACTATAATGCCCGGAGAGGCACTTCAGTGGTTGGAAGAAAACAAGTGAATTTACGGAAAGCATATGGCTAGGCTATATATAATTGTGCAGTGGAACGTTTCGTCAAGTTTCGTTCAACTTTCACTACGGAAGTAAAACTGACATTTGGTGAAAAAGGAATGCCAAACAGAGATAAATGGGTGTGTACCCCTACTGGGTGTATTTGGAAAGCTACTTTTCGTTGAATTTTGACATTATCTTCAGTACCCTTTCGACAATTATAGTTCTACCTTTAGTCTTACTTTTCGTTCTTCAGTACGCTGTTCGATGAACGAAATTGATAATTCTTGCATATTTTTAGGAGAAGTCTACACTCTTTTTCCGCATACAATAACTATTAATTATAATTACCCTGACCATTTATCGTTTGCGGAAGAGTGACATTTGTGTTGTTTGTATTTATTTTTCTTGTTTCTTTAATTTCAGCGTGGCTTCTGGTAGTTTTTTTGCATTTTTTGTTTGTTTTAATTTTTGAATTTGTGCAACTGTCAATGAATATTTTCCGCTCGTTTTCGTAAGCATTTCGTTGTAGATATTTATTGGAAACTAACAAAAAATTTCATTACGCATCAGCAACGTACTAGCACAGATACCTACTAGAGTTACATAGTTATCGCATCCAGTACAAATAAAAATGAAATTTTTTTCAATATTTTGCATTTGCAAGCTCTTTTTCTTGGTTCCTCAAAAATCGAGTTGGTTGATCGAGAATTGATTAGAATTTTTTTGTAACTAAAAATGTATTTATATCATTAAAAGATACATATAATCTAACGTTCATAAATGAAAGTTCATTTTGACCTTCGAAACAGGCAGGGCACGCCAGGCACTTTTAAAATTTTTCTGAGCAATGATAATGTATCCGATCTTAATATTTTTGTCAACAACATTCATAAATTCTAAATTTATTACACTAATCTGTCAAAATAGATTTTAAAATCCACCCATCAGGAACTCCATTCTTAAGGATCCCAAAAAGATCCTTTCTTAGAATCCCAAAAATTTCAAGAAATGTTTAGTGGTGTTTTCCGTTTCTTTTCAATTTTTGTTTTAACAGCATTATACAGATTTCCCTGAAAATTTGTGATTTGGAATTTTTAATATTAGCTATGCAAATATATATGTAAGGTGTACATATATGATGTAGAGTTATGCTGTGTTGGATTGAACTCAGTCGTGTAATAAATTTTATTTTGAAATATTTAGTGTACTTATCTCACTACTTTATCAAAATTTATCCACAGCAATTTCCACAAAAACTAATATCTTCTCACTAGAAGAAAAGTGAAGTAAAAGAGAAACACAACAAAAGGGTCTGCTATCCGAATACAAGTCCTTCTTTGCTCTGACCAACTTTAGAAACTTGAGGAGCCTGACTCAAACATAAGACAGATGACATCAAATTGCAACAGTCTACCGATAAAATTCTAGCTTAATATTCTTTTCATCCTTTAAAATTTAGTCTCGGCTGCTTTCTTTACATTTAGGCTTATCATTGAAAATTTAAATAATTGATTTTGAGACGTTTAGGAAGTGAAATTATTTATTATTTTGATAGAAAAAAAGCCTAATACGTCATTAATATTACAAGCCAAACAAAAAATTCAAATAGGCCCAACTCTCCAAATAAAATGACTTTTAAGACTTCAATGATCATTAAAAAGTCTTTTTATGTGGAAACTTGGTCCTTTTTTAATTTTTGTTGTCTAAAAATATTGATTAAGTTTCAAGCTTTATTTGTCCATCAAAAAAATTTAATGATTTTACTTCTTGAACGTTTCAAAATCAATTATTAAAATTTTCAATGATGAGTTTCAATGCAAGTATAACTGGCACCTTACAAAGCTATTTTGATGGTTTTGGGAAATCAAAATCATGACAATGCTGCTTGAAAAGAAAATGCTTTCCCAAAAATGCTGAAACATCACGAATAATTAATTTAACACCACCGAATAGCAGTAATTATCAACCTTAGAAGAAGTCAAGTCAAGTGCTTCAGAATACAGTTTATCGATAGGTTCCGGTTTGACTCTCTTGATGCAGGCATATATACTGAGAAAAATCAGCTTAAAGAAAAATCTGCCCCCATTAAGAAAGCTCGTCAGACTGGTTATTACTTCCTGCTTTCCTATATTGAAAACGTACCAACTTAATACCTCAAAAATTAATGAAACCTTTTTCAATTTGGCAAAAGATGCTTCCAAAATGTTGACCAGTCTCCAGAACCCACTGATAAAAAGAGTTAAAATCCAGCTAAGACATCGCAACCCACGGTGCACTAATTTATCTTATAGAACTTAATGACTAATAGGACACCCCATGGAGTCAGTCCATTCCATTTGCTGATAAAGCCTAATATCCCTATCGCATAACCACAAAAATCACAACCGGATCTCAGCAATCGAGACTACCAACTTCAACTTGCAGGAAATATTGATAAAGTTTGAGATTCTTTTGAGTTTCGTTTGAAAAATTTAATTTAATTTAATAACACGATTTAACTATTGAAAGTATTTAAAAAATCAAATTTTATCTTTCTGCAAGAGCAAGAGAATTTCCAACAGACATAAAAGGGCCCCATTCAAAGCAATTCAACCCTGCTTATTTCATACATAGGTATAACGTTGTAGTTGTTCGGGTGACTAGCGCAGATATAAAATGTTCCAAGTTCCTTTCGTACGCATGATGCAGTTTCAGATTCTTGCTCACAGGCGAATTTTTATTTTAGGTCATTATGTTTGGCGTTTGGCGCACAAAACTCTGGTAACTTTCCATTCGACGGAATCATGTATAGCAAAGTGCAAATCTGTGCATCTTCAGACGTGGTCTGGTTGCCACTTTGCTATGGTAGTGTGTCGGAAATGAATACATCATAATGTTTATGTTAATTTTATTGAAGCAGAACTCTTGTGGCACTAGAGAAGAAGTGACTTTTTTGTTGTTGTTGTACAATGTATACATGTTCTCTTCCAAGTACAAGTCCAAGCAGTCAAGACATTTTTATATATATTTTTCTATTATTAAACAAGTATGTCTGGGATTGCAGTTAAATGTACCGAACCAACTAAATATTGTACAATGCTCTAGCAAATTCATTTTGATGAATAAGTGTGTTGTGTGTATATTGTGTGTCTCAAATTGACAATGAGAAAATGTAAATATATACCTAGTAGGTATAGATACGAGTGCATTTTCTGAGTTGTGAATTGATTCGGGGTAGGAAAAGGTCACGTTCGTGATCAATGAAGATATTCCCTTGAAATATAGCATCATTCATAAGGGAATTGTGTTCTTTAATTGTCGGATGTCATATTTTTCTATTTAGAACTTTTTTTTTTCATTTATTATTAAAAATACTGATGATTTTTAAAAAATAAAGATAGATCTGGCATATCATTTTTTGTTATTACTACGCCGCAATAAATTTCAACAATATTGAGCAGGGTTTAATGAATTTACTGTATATACGTATACGTATACATTATAAAATGTGTTTGAAAATACATCTAAAGTACATACTTTCTTCTATATTTTGGACTTTTCCTAGGGAATAGTTAGAAAATATACCGTCTCCTTTATTAATAAAAGATGAAGAACAGCGAACAAATGATTTGGTGAAATTTCACTAATACTCTGGGAAAAATTAATAAATTAAATATTAAAATTGGTATCGAGACGCGTACCAAAACGAATATTTGAGTTTGAACCACTTCCAACTAGCCCATCTTGCACTTTTTTAAATGTGTCAACACCAAAAGCCAATGCGAGGATTTTGGGGGACTTTGGAGTTGCTATGGAGTGTGCTCCGCCGAGGAACTTGAAGATCTAAGTGCTCTGCGTCAAAATTGCAATTGCAAAATATTTTTAAATGCAAACTTCAGAAGTTTTCTGTTCGAAAACGCTAATACAAATTTTGCTGCAAATTCTGCTGAAAACATTATCTGCAGTGCAGCTGTGCAGTCAAAAAAATCGGGTTGATGAACAAAATATTGAAAAGTCAGAGAGCGTGTTCGTAAACGTCAAATGAAGTTTGCAAGCCAATTAATTGACGTTAATCAAACCGATTTTTCGCTAGCAGGACGATTGCAGTACCTTCGTCAAAAAATAACGATCACTTGTCGATCAAATTGACTTTTGCATTTTCGAAAATGGCCTTGACTTTGATTTGACGTTTTCGAAAACAGCCACAGTTGTGAACAAATTGCATTTTACTACTAAAGCTAAATGCTGAAATTTGGGAAGAAATAGATTTTGACATTCCCGACGATATTTTAAAAAGTTTCGCCTGATAGTTTTGCCCGATAGGTGCCAGGTGCCACTGCTATTTTTCAGAAGAATACTACTCAGATTAAGGATACGTTTACAGACCTTTTAAAAGCTAGTTTCTCTGACATTATTTCAGTCTGAGTCAACGAAAAAGTCTTTATCAAAATTCAAAACACAAAAAACCAAATAGTCCTAGGGCTTCTATTTTTCAAGATATAAACAAATAACTTAAGCAACCTAATATTCATAAATTGTTTAAAAATAACTACATTATTTTAGTAGAGAGTAGAAATGAAAATTTAGGTTTCTTACGCATGAAAATAAAGATGTATCACTAATCTGCTTTATATCGGAATACATTTTGTCATCTGCGATTTTGGAAACGGCTAAACAATGTTCCCATGGACTTATTTTGGATAAATTTACTTTTATTACAATTTGTCCGGGGTATAACCATAGATTTCTTTGGATAGATGTTAAAAGTTTTTTTTATAGAAAAAGGATGCCGTTGTAAATTTATCGGTAAATTTATGAAGCTAATATTTCTCTGTGGAAAGTGGGCAAAGGTATGCAATCTTTTGAGAATAATGAGATGGATATTATATTACATAAATACATTAACACAAGGAAAAGTCAATACGAAATTACACTTCAATTCTTATATTAAAATCTAAATTTACCAATGGAAAACCCTATAAAATGAACAGGGTCCTAGTGACAGGAGCAAACTGTGTATACTCAAGACTTAAGTACAACTACAATTTCCTTGTGTTTGAAATGAGACTATAGCTAGACCAAATTGAGATGTCGGGAATCATACACAATGTCAAAAATCACGTGCAAATATCACGTCAAGATCGAGGCTAAAGTGAGACGATAGCGAGAAAGACACGACAGAGACCCCCATGTAAACAGGCATGTCGAGACTACCTACTAAACTGTATATAACTCATCTGGTACCTTTATGAAGGTCGGTGTGGTCTTATTGCGGGATCTTCTACTAATGGAAAACCCCATAAAACGAACAGTCTTACTTGTAATTGTACTTTAATTCCACAAAATTACTTGAAAGTTTGTATCGATTAAAGTAATAAATCAGGTCAATACAAAAGCTTTGGCGAGACCAAAACGAGATGACGGCAATCATGATCAATGCCAAAAACCACGTTTAAATATCATGGCAAGACTATAGCAAGCAAGTCCCGACACAGATCCCATGTAAACAAGCACGGTATACCACTCATTTGGTACCTTTATAAGGGTACGTGAGGGGACCATGTTCTGACCAAAATTGTGAAGCCTCTAATTTAACTAAAAAAAATAGGCAGTACCACTGAATTCAGCATCCCTGAATCTTCAAGTCTACCGTATTTCATAAATTTGCATAAAGAATTGGCGTGGGAAATGATTTGTCTCCAAAATTCAACAAACGGACTACAATGATCCGCTACCGCTAGTAATGGATGGTGACTATGACCAGATCAGGGTTGTTGAAAAAGAGTAAGCAAGCCAATAGATTAGTTCAAACATTCAATAAACTACTGCAGATAAGCCTTTTCAGGGCCCACACTCAAAAATCTCGCATCGGATAAAATGTGGGAACAGCAAGATTTTTTAGTTTTTCTTTCAATGAAAAAAATCCTGTTTCGAAAATTTTGATATAAGCTCTTTTAGATTTTTATAAAAAAAAATTTATTTGAAATCCGTTCAGGTGATAATTGGAAATCTCAAAATAAAAAAAAACATTGTATGGGAATGGGAGGTACTGTTAAAAAATGAGAGATGTGAAATTTTGTTTGTATTCAATAGCAGACCGCATAATTTTGAAATATTGAAAACTTTCGTAGGTATAATTTACGAGAAAAATGAGATTAGATATAAAATATCTCAAGAGTATTGAAAAATAATAAAATAGGTTCCCAGTAAGTATTACAAAAATCGACTGAGTAATTTTCGAAATATGAATTGAATTTTTTGAAAATTCAACAAAATGGAAATAATGTTAAAAATTCAAAAACATTTTCTCAAATTTTTGATGCATACATACATACATAATATTACCTATACTTCTTCAAAGCTTTTGCAAAAAAATATTATTAAAATCTGTTTAACAGTTTTCAAGTAAAACGAAAGTAAAATAATCCCTCTTTGAAAGGTACCATTAATTTTTGAAAAATATTATCTCACCAAAACCTATCCAAAAATAATAATAAAAGACGGCAATGCCATGCTTAATTTGATTTACAAAAAATGTTATGTTTTTAAAGGAATGTTTAATAAAATCAACTTAAACTAAAAAAAAACTAACTAACTATCCAAAAATAATGTATTGAATTTTTTAAAGACAAATCTGTAAATTTGCTAAAATATTCACTCAAATCTATATAAATCTGACAACCCCTACCAAACAAATAACACAAAAGGTTGATGACTAATTTTCATTATAAAATATAGGAAGAGGAAATCATAAGTTCCGAATCAAGCAAATCCACCCACCGGAAATACCTTCAAAATAATCGAAATAGAATGCTTAGTATTTTTACATTTAAAACTGTAAACAAATTTATATAAACAAATGATAATTATTTAACGAGAAAACAGCAAAGGTTTTCTCTTATTGAAGATGGCTGAGATTCAAATTAGGAAAAGCAAAACGTTCAACAAGTGGATTTTGGGTAGACAGCAAAGTTATACATGCTATTATTCTGTTGTTCGCACATAAAATGTGTACTAATGAAGGTTGGTTAGGTACCATATTTGGAATGGTCAATAAAAAATACATAATAATTATAATAGTTAATATATCAGCCGTGTTTTTTAGTGCATTTTTATCACCGCTTAGAGAAAATATTAAGTGAAATACAAAAACAATTTGGTATGATTCCTTATTAAAGTTTTTTTTTTTAAACGAACATAAAAATGCACTTAAAAACAAGGCTATTATTTTAGTAGTTATAGTTATGAAGCTATACTACTCATACTTCATATCAACTCTTGGATGTAACTAGTATGGCAGCAGAAAGTCCCGAAAAGCGTCTTATATATGGGCAATGCCAATCGAACACAGCTACATGTGTAGCTGTCAAGAGTTTTGAGGTTTAAGTCTCATATTCTTTACTCTATTTCTTTGAGAAAGGTTTTGCAATGAAGGTTTTTTTCAGAACTCTGTATTTCACAACCTCATACCTAGCTGTTTCCGGAAATGTTTCAATCAAGAAGGATAGCGCACAATTTTCCCTGACACTTACATGGTTTTGGAATTGATTTATATGTTCTATGATATTTATTTTCATTTGAAATAAGTTTCCGGAATATTTCTATCAATTTATCCTCGACATTTAATTTAAATTTATCACTGGCTTCCTTCTTTCTATATTCAGATCAATTAACTAAACTTCATCAAGTACAAAACTTGAATATGACGATTTTGTTCTTTTTGATTCTCATTTAAGTAAATCACTGTTTTAATTGATTTGTTTTTTTTTTTGTGATATTTGTTTATAAATTCACTAAAAAGGGTTTTTTTTAAATTAAAATTGTTTTTGATTTTTATTTAATGAAATAAATTTCTAAGCAAAATGACAATAGTGTATACAAGAAAAACAATTACAACCTTCTGTTGTTATTGTGTTTTTTTAGTTAAACTTTAAATTTACGTATATATGTATATATTTGTTTACAGTTTTGTGTTAAAAAATCAATTGGTGCATCAAACAATTTAAAGATAAATAACCTCGGGACATTAGAATGCTAAATATATGTGAACTTCCTACTGATGCATTTGAACTTTTAAATATTTCAAAATCAATTAGTTTGCCAAAACATATAGTGGTAAATGGAAACAAACAAATATTTCATTGAACGTGTCTTAAAAACAACTTCCTTGAATGTCTATAAATGCATCATTATAGGTAGGTATTTGTTGCTCTATAGATCTATAGTCTAGAGTCTAGACTCAAGACCATCGTACATGCATACTAAAGGCATGTTATTGCACTTTATACAAAGAATTAACTATATAGGAACTTGTGTGATATTAATTAAAGTGAAAAAAACTAACTCCTTTTTTTTAATTTATTATAAACAAAGACTCAAAAAAAGTGTTGGAACATTATTTGAAAAAATCCAATAATATACATTTTTTATGAACTCGTTTCGACTAAATTCAGTATTCAATATTCAATATACAACCCGCAAACTCACTCTGTTAATATTACTCGAGTAAACTAGATTAAAAGAAAAAGTTTAATTTAACACTCTGATACGATTAATATGTAAAAGTGAAGTGTAATCTTAAACAAGTCTCTCGGTTAGTAAAACAAAATCTTTCGTTTAGTTTTATCTTCTTTCTAGTATATTTTAAACAATTTTATCTAATCAAGGTGATTATGTTATTTTTAACCTAATGCACTGGTAGTTTTTACAAGAGACTTTGTCATTTTTAACACATTATTTTTTAACCCACCGAAAAACGCACTTGGTTAAAAATAATTTTTCTGTGTGTAAACACATATTCGTGGCATTTTCTTATCCACATGATCTGACGTAATTGCAAAAAAAAACACGGAATCCCACTTTCTATCCGGACCTATATCAATTATCCAGAAATTTGTTTTTACTCTGGTGGGTGGGAGGCTATTTGCTACTGTGAATGGTCGCAGTGTTAAGAAAGAAGGCAACAGACATAATTAGTAAAGTAAAAAGAAGGTGTGTTCCACACCGAGTTTGAAACAGTTTTTAGTGCGAAGCCGTTCCATAAAGTTTTTTTTTTGTTTTGTTTTTACAAAATTTATAAATTTAGTTATCTTTTTATCAATCAAATGATTTTCTTAAAATGCATGTCCCGCTAAGCAAATCTTTTTCCAAAGAAGATAATTTAGTAATTAAAATTTATTTTATTTATTTATTTATACTTCTTGTTTATTGTAGTTTTTTTTTTTTCTTTGAAAACAAATTGAAATTTGTTGATTTAATATATAATTAAAGAATATTTCCTTGCTTATGTTTAATCATTTCTATACGTGTACGTTTCTTTTTCTTAAAATTCAATTTCTTGTACATTGATTTTATAAGGAAATTGATTTACTTATGATTGCCCTACGGCAGCTCTAGTCAAATATTTCTTTTGACGTGGTGCAAATTAGTGCACAAACCTTTCTCGACATTTTGACAATTTTTCTTCTCTCTGAGAGGATTTCATCCCCACCTGTCACAATTTGACATTTAGTCCGAAATAGTGCGAACAATTTGAGGAACACACCTAGAGTCGGTTATCTAGGACGGTGTTCACATTGGACTGAAAAACTGGATTTTTTTTGACGTTTCAGTATTTACATCTTCCTTTACTGAAGAAGTGGGATCGAGATGTGAATACTGAAACGTCAAAAGAAATCCAGTTTTTCAATCCAATGTGAACACCGTCTAGCACTTCTGTCATTAAAATCCTATTTGTTTTATGTAATTTATGATCTGATCTGGATCAGTTAAATTGCAGCTTTCATACAAAAAAAAAAAACAATTAAACAAAATTATAAAAAATGTGTGAATGGACCTTTAAACTATTTACGAATGTAAAACAAAAATTTGGCATATCCCTTTCGATAAATACCTCCGCTTTCATCGAGAATTTCTAATTTCTAGACTTTTATAGAAATAAATACATTATATCTCTGGTATATGTAGGTATAATTGTGTATCATAAAGTTTATTTATTTAAGACCCCATTTGCTGATTCAATTGCTTGATTGATTTCTTTTTTGAGCATCAACCAAATCAAACACATCACAGCGCACCCCTGCCAATGTGAATGTGAATGTGATTTTTTTTTATTTTTAAATTAAAATAAACTTCGCAACATTCTGAGGCAAGTAATTGAAAATTAATTTAGAGGAAACAAACCCCATATACTCGTTTATATATATTTCCCCAAATAGCTATTTTTATTTTTATTATTGTGAATTAATTTAGTAGCCACTTGAACAAAAACTAACGACTATTCTATAGATTGTTTAATAATGCACCTTCATTGATTAATAGCACGAGCGGTAAACGCGCTTATTAAACTAGTGAGGCGTATTCAGGTTAAAATGCCCAGGCAGTTCGTTTGTCACGTGTTTTAGGAGTATACGTAGCATCTTCAGCGTGCATTAGGTAAATAAATTAAAATTATTTTTGCCCACTGAATTGATTGAACACTAGTAGAGGCAGCTATGTAAGATGCTAGAGCTAGCCGCTTAAAGACTGTCAACACTCAAGAGCGGTCTTCACACTTCAAACCATTGCAATTGTCATTTGCAAGGCCTATTTGCATCGTCATCGCTTGTAATAGTGAAGATTGAGCAGCTGAGATTTTGTATTGTATGTGTAATCAGAAAGAATGCAATTACAATAAACACACGTCACAGTTTTTTATTTATTTATGTATTTATTTACACAAAAAGTATACTGGCGGGCAGTGCATTGCAGCTATTAGACATTTTGGAACTCCTGAAGAAATGTTTGTGCTGTCCGTGTAAAGTTTTTAAGGTGATAAACTCAATTTTCATTTGCCACCATCCGATTTTCAAGGTTGAAACCAAATTTTGATAGATTCTGAAAAAAAAAACAATTCAATTTTGTTAGTTTAAGGATTTAAAAAAATATCAACTCTTTGCAATATTCAATTTATATTTTTAAAATTTAAACAAATAAAACAGCGTGAGTTTAATAATTTATTTTTTTTATAACTAAGTCTTAAATAGTCTTTATACTGCGAGCGTTAGGATATTTAGGAGTATTTAAAAAGAGATACCGATGCACATTTGGTTTTGAATATTTTAATATCACAATGTGACGGAAAAATTGAGTTGGGTAAAGCATTCCACATTCGTGTAATGAGACTAAAAAAATCATCTCTGTACTTTACATAGTCGATCCGAAGTAGGACTGAAGAGTAAACTGATGAGCTTTCCTAGAAGCACGAGTATTAAGATTTAAGATACCATATGACGACCGAAATGGTCAACACATTGGTTACTTGACATGACTAAAAACATCGACAGTATACTATCAACGTAGACTGTGACACAACATAAAACATGTTGACGATTAAACGAATTACGTCAGTTGGTCAGTGATGTTTCAAAATCAAAATGACGTTGACGTCTTATCAGTGTCAAAGCAATCAGTAAAATTTGACGTTTATGTATTGACCCGAAAAACTTTGACAATAACTCTTGTCGACACACATCTGAACATTATGAACGTTGACAAGAGCAAAAATGTATAATTTCTCACGTTGACCATTATACGACATTGGACGTGGTGTTGTCGGACAATACAATGTGGATGGATTAAAAAAATTCTAAAAATCAGAACATTACCTTTGTTACTCTGTAAAGAAAGAAATACCTATGCACTAGGGAATCATTTCTTCGATAACTTATAAAAACTTTCTAGAACATCGGCTAGTTACCTGTTTTTGCCCTTAAATGGCTTGACTGCTAAAACAAGTTCAACTGGCAGCCTTATTTTTCTAACCCTAAATAAAAGCCTCAAACTAAAAAAAAAAATCAAAATTATAGACAGTGAAATAAAGGTCAACTCAGGCTACATTTGGCATGGCAGAAAATTATGCTGCGTCAACGCACTGACTAGCAGTTGTCAACTGCATTGACAGGGTGATTACACAGCCAACAATTAATAATAGTAAATGCATTGACCCTTAAATTCGTGTCAACGAGAGAGAGAGAGAGTGTCTATGTAGCCGTCAACGCATGTACAGTATTCTGCGTTGGACGTCCACACGACAATACAGTTTTGGGACAAAATTTTACTTCATTTTGACGTCAGATTGTCAACAAACTGACCATTTGCATTGACCATCTAATCTTAGCATTAAAGTTGAATTGTTTTAGGGGAGGAAAGCAACAGGTTATTTCACTAGAAAACATTTTATGAAAATTGCGGTAAAATAATGAAAGACATGAAACATTGCGTTTGTTATAGTTCTATTACCTATCAATTTTAAAGCTTTCTCTTAAATACTTTGCAATAGAATAGGCCGTTTGCGAAAATGTCAAATCAAAGTCAATTTGATCGCCAAATGATCACCATTTTCTGACGCAGAAACTGCTATGGTCAAATATGCAATCGTCGGGCTAGCACAAAATCGTTTTGATCAACTTCAATTAATATAATTGCAAACGCATTTGACGTTTACGATCACGCTTTCTGACTTTTCAATTTTGAAACCGAACCGCCGACCCGATTTTTTTACTGCACAGCTGCACTGCAGATGATGTTTTCGAACATGTGACTTATGCCGGCTACGATTAGACATTCGGATAACTCCTCTTCTACTCCACTTTCACTCCAACTACTCCAAAAGCCTTCGATTGGCTATTCGGAGTACTGTTTTTGGAGTCTTTTTTCCGATTTCAAGAAGGAGTGTATTTAGAACAAACGCATACATATACAACTTTTCGTCGTATTACTTGTCAAAATTTATAAATGCTTGAAGAAACCATTTTGTAAAATGGCGTCGGTCGGTAGTGTGTGTGTATATTTATGTTTTCATATTCGATTGGAATCAAAAAGGAGTGAAATATTTAGAAAATCTAATCGAAAACTACATTAAGCAAGCTGCATTATCGAACACACTTTTAATGCAGCAAAATTTGGAAAATAGCTATAGACTGAAAAATGCTATAAAAGCTTAGTGACTTCCCAAATATAAGAAAATGTTCAATATCGAAAATAACGAAAATAAAAACGAAAAAAAAAACTTCTTAACACTAGGTATCTAGAATCTTGGCCACATAGTAAGCGGCAAGTGGCTGAGTGGCAAGTTCTAGTTGTCAAAATAACGTTGCCAACTAATACTACTTTGAATTTCAACTGGCTGTTAATCACTTTTTTTTATTGTTTCTTTTTTCTACTTCCATTGAACTTTGACATTTTCATACAAAAAGTTTTCAGAGCTCTTCAAACTGTGGCCAATTGGTTGTGTTCATAAAGTTTTTACTTAATTTCCAACCTAATATCTTGCAAATTTGGTTGAAATTATCGCATTTCGAAATGTGAATTTGTATGGGAAATGAGATGCCCCCTACTTAACCTTTTTTGTACTTTTAGGCTAGGAACAAACCTGCAATTTCTGTCGTTTCTTCAAAAAAAAAGTTTTAGCAAACACAGTGATTAATGCGTATCAAATGTATGGTGCATTCATTCACATTTTTAGCCATATTAACACCTTAAATTATTAATTGGGAAGGTACAGTCATTTTGCTTAGGGATAATTCTTTTATCCGTAAGTGACTGTACTTATGTACTTGTTGTGGTGCTGATACCGGTTAGTTTAAAATAAAATTCTTTTTAGTAAGCCATTGACCCTCATAAAGATTTCAAGTGAAAACAAATTAAATGCAAATTTTGTGGGCTTTCCGTGGTAATAAATCTAAAAACTTTCATACCTTGAATCATATGAATTTAAAAAAGTTATTTTTAGAAATCAGGTTAGGTATGTGCTGAAATATATTTTCTGCTATAAACAAAAGTTATTTACTTGATTTTGATGCAAAATTTGGCAACCTGTCATGGTTGTATAAAATACATGGATGCAAAAAAAAAAAAAACAGTGTTGCACGTGCTTATTATTATGACTTGACGTGCTATGACTTGAGAACTGTACCAACTTAAATACAATAGTAATGCAAAGGAGACAGAGCTTGTAAGTAAAAATGGAATTTAACAATTCAGTCTACACTCAAACTTTAAAAATTATGTAGGAAATTATTGATAATTAACCCACAAAGTTCCACCGGTAAGTGAAATTACTAACTTGTTTTCTAAAATTATTATATCGTTACAAATTAGATTTTAAAAAATCATTTATTCAATATTTTGTCGCATATAAATTTTCTTCTCTCTATGTAGTGATGAAGGGATGTATGTAGATTGTTTTGGGGAGAGTACGATAACTTTATCGCCTAAAATTCATAACGGTTTTTTGTAGAGGGGTCAAAAATAAGCATTTTTTACTATATGAGGGGGAATCTATCTCGCCCCGTTTAGGAGGCGACTCGGATGCAGTCTAATCAGGAGGTTCAATTTTCAACGACTTTTTCCAACATTTGTGGCCTTAGATACATATATCGACAATAACCCGGTGAATGTTGTCCTTCAAGTGGTCAATCGTTTCGGGCTTATCGGCGTAGACTAATAACTTCACATATTCTGCACGAATAGTTTCCGTAACGTGCACCTATCGTGGCACAGCTCCTGCACATTATGGTTGTTTAATTGATTAACTAAAAAGTCAGTAATCATGGCTTTATAACGGTCACCATTGACTGTAACGTTCTGGCCAGCATCGTTTTTCAAGAAGTATGGACCAATTATTCCACCAACCCATAAAGCACACCCAGCAGTCAGTTTTTTGGACGTAACGGCGGCCTGCGTCTCAACTTACACTCGATTAGGATTATCATTACTCCAAATACGGCCTTTTTGTTTATTGACGTATACAGTCAACCAAAAGTGAGCTTCATCGCTAAACAAAAATTCGCGCGTTACGTATTTCGAACAGAATCATAATTTTCAAAATAAATTTGCAAAATTTAGATAAATCACTTGATAGCTGACAAAATGGCCGCCAGTTAAAATAGTGCTGCCAACTTAAAGTTCTACACCTCTAGAAAAAAAACATCCTTTATAATGAACGACAAACA
Source organism: Dasysyrphus albostriatus (assembly GCA_946251815.1). Lineage (NCBI taxonomy): Eukaryota > Metazoa > Arthropoda > Insecta > Diptera > Syrphidae > Dasysyrphus > Dasysyrphus albostriatus. Next base: position 64,147,550 of record OX276336.1, on the reverse strand, counting down.
TTTTATTTTTTTTTATTGTTATTGACGTAATAAACACATTAAACAAAACATCTTTTTTTTTGTGCATTTTCAACAATACACTATTTTATCCGTTAAACTTATATATCTATGCAATGTCTAGTCATGATGACGTTACTTCTACTGTTATACTTCTTACTTTTTCTGGTTACTTCAACTTGTTCCCTTGCTGGTTAGATAAAAATGGTTAAAACAGTGCATTTTGGTTATCAAATGCCAACCAGTGAGTCAGTTATCTTTCATATAATTTACACTGATACAAATGGTACGCTCACAAAGTTTTGAGCGGTATAATGTGTAAAACATTGAACAAAATGTTCACCAGCTCTCCGACTTTAGGGATTAATAATTTTTGAATTATAAATCGTAAAATCAAAATTCTTAAATAAAATGTCTGTTCGCGTATCTCTTAAGACTACGAATTTCTACGAATTTAGCCCAAAGTTCTGGCAAAGCTTATATAAAAATAATAAAATTCGTAGAAATTCTTAGTAATGGGAAGTACACGAACAGACCCAAAAATTGTTGAAACTAACATGTTTTACAACTTTGTATTGAATTTTGTTTTTTGTGATAGCAACTGTTATGGATATATAAGACAGACAAATAATAAAGCATACTTTGAGGGGATTTAACTTAGTTAGTTAGTTTATTTAGTTTATTTATTATTTATTATTTCTTTTTAAGTTACTATACAACATTTTAAAATTCATACAAATGAGAACAGTGTAAGAATTAAGTAATATTGAAAAAAGAATAATTTTACCAAGTGTTCTACATAATTCGTTCAATAAACATAGCAAAAAATAACTCTGAGTGTATCAACTCTATAAAAAATTAAAATGATGTACTAGCCAAGTAAGAATAGACATAAAAATGCCAAAGAAAGGAAACAAATTGTAACAGGCTGATTGTTGGTATGCACGTTGGGATTGGTGTTACTTATTATCTGATAAAAGTCTTCAAAAATCCGATGACTGCTAAGTCAGTTATAAAGGGCAAAGGTCACGAAAATCGGTTTTTGAGAAATATTTCGAAAATGGTAAGTTTTAGAACAAAAAATTGTTCTACAAACAGATAGCTGAGGAAATTCCCATACAAATTTATATAAAGCTTCTCCGTATCATTAACCTTTAAGAATTTACACCACTTTAACTATAGTACAAACATGCATCTGGCACTTGACCTCTTATACCAGACTAAAACTCCTAATTGCTACAAACATCGGCCTATAAATCGAGAACCAGATATCGGCTCGGAAGCTTATGTGAGAACTCTCGTTGGAAAAAGTATGCTTGAAAGTATAGGACCACACTTTATAATTTCAATCTGCCCCCTCTCCTGCACTTTGTGCCCGGGAGAAGGCCGCGATGGGATAGGTCAGTTGTATTGATAATTCTATTTTCTATAGAAAAAGTGTTCACATAATTTATTTCAAAATATTGGATTAAACGCTTTTTTCAATATTGTAGCTGTAGGTGTACTCCAAACAACCCACTTCCAGTCAAACATTTTCATTATTATAGTTTTGGAAGAAAAAAACACCTCTGCCCACTCGCCAGTGATGATGATGAAAGAAAAAGAAGCTAATCTTTTTTCTTTCTTTGGTTTTTGTTTATTTTTTATTTCTATATTTTATACTTCTAAGTTTAATCATTATTAATTTAAATTGTGTTGGAAATTTATTAAAAAACTATTCCAAGCACGCAGGCTAAATGAGTAAAATTTTATAACCAATTTATATCAGCAGATTATAAAATTAATTGTAAGACGTATGGGTGTAATTTGTATTGTTTATAAATTTTCAAACACTCGATTTATTAGTGTGTATGTAGGTATTGCGTTATAGTTTTCATTAAACCTTTACTGACTTCAAAAATGAAACCGTAGCTATGCCATGCAAAAATATAAACGAAAATCTTTTTGTTTTTATTTCAGTTGCAGAAGACGCCTCCTAAGTCATCATCATGCAAGACCTAAATATGACAGAAAAAAATTGTGAGGAATCCAAAAAATCTGGAAATCCTTCACCACCAGATAAAAATGACGAACATCCTACCTCGTAAGTTGAATACCTATTTAAATCGAAAAAAATTATAACAAAAATAATTAGGTACTAAAAATAATCAAATTTCTGTTATTTTTATTTTCAGATATATGGAGACAATTGTTCACTTATTTAAAGGTAACATTGGCCCAGGGCTTTTTGCAATGGGTGACGCCTTCAAAAATGGTGGTCTTATAGTTTCTCCTATACTCACCATTGTGATAGCGTTGATCTCAGTTCACTGCCAGCATATTCTCTTAAATTGCTCCAAAAGGGTGAAAATTCTAAGTCAATCCGAACAATGTCCTGACTATGCGGAAACAGTTGGTCAATGTTTTGAAATAGGACCTCCTAAACTACGTAGTTGGGCAATACATATGCGGACAGTTGTTAATATATTCATTTGCGTAACTCAACTGGGATTTTGTTGCATTTACTTTGTTTTTATAAGCACTAATCTAGAACAGGTAAATTATTTTTGTTTTGTTTAATATTTGTTGAGTAATCTTAACACTTAAAATTTAGTCATCTCAAAATCCAAATAACCCTTAACATAACATTTTATGTCTTACACTTAGATTTGTGGCTTTCAAAAAAAAAAAAAAAAAATGGGGGAAATAGACTATCCCTCTCATGGGTTTTTTTCCTAGTAGTCGTACGTTGAAGGATGGAAATTATGGCCTGAATTTCATTTCAAACCTGTTCATATATCGCTGCATATTTGGGTACCTCCTCAGCTATTGCTGTGAATTCCATGTTCCATCGTTGGGAACAAACCATCAATTTTATATTGAAGTTTTATTTTAACAAGAACTGAGTACTATTCATTTCGGTGCAATTTAAATTTTTTTCACTTTAAATGTTTAAAGACTCATTGGTAAAGTAAAGAGTATTTTTTAAAGAGGAGAGAAACTCTGAATTGTCAACACTGTTTTCTTTGACAGATGATTTGACAGTTCTTGGTAGCTTGCCCGATATCAAATTATCTGCCAAATTTGTGTATATTTTAATTAATGTTAAAGTTTTCCGCTTTTAAAAATAAGAAATTAATAAAAGTCACTTTATATTGAAGATTATGTGAACATAATTTGTTTCGCTAGAAATAAAAATTAAAATGTCAAGTCACTTTTGATCAGAATTCATAAAAAAAGGTTAGGCCTTTAGCCCACTTAAACTACTGAAACTCTTCTAATCAACAAATATCACGAAATTAAGAATGATCATGATTAATGCCACCAAAGGTTTATCTTAGTTCAGATTTGATAAATCTAGTTATTAGGTTTTTCAACCACACAAAAAGATTCAAAAAAGATTTACTTGACAGCATCCTACAAAATGCAAATGGTGTTTCATTTTTTCTCATGAAGTGGAAGTGAGATGGAATGTTTCATATGAAAGGGAATGAATTCAGCCACAAATTAATCCTTCAGCGCCATATAAGAATAGGTTTGTTCGATTTGTAAAACTAGTTGTCCTAGGAAAACTTACCGAGATTAATTTCTACTCTTCAAGATCTGCGAAATAAATGTGTATTGTTAGTTTTCGAGATTTGAAGAAGATTTGAGGTTAATCTTAGTAAATCTCGGTTTAGTGTTAAGTGGAAATGTAGCATTAGCAAACAATAACAGCCTTTTTTTCTAGTTAGAAATATGCTTTATTTAGTTAAATAAATGTCACTATAGTCAAAACTTAGACAACCGATTCCATTGCCTAAACTAGATAACTCTTAAACACCAATGAAGAAAATGTATTAATAACTTTTTGGAGTTAGACTGCTCAGTTGTCTTAAAAAAATTACAAATACGATTGTATATTAACTTTGACAACTCTATTCTTTATATATTTACAGATTTTAAAGCATCATGGTTACTATTGGAATGTGCATCTGATAATGTTGATTGCATTTGTACCCATTCTATTGACTTGTTTAATTACAAATTTGAAGTACCTGACGCCAGTATCACTGTTAGCAAATCTTAGTATGGTAAGTGGATTGGTCTTGACGATGTATTTTGCATTTAAAGGAGGTCTTCCGGCGCCCAGTGAACGTCAATATGTTACAAATGGTCCTCAACTAGCGCTGTTTTTCGGCACAGCTATATTTGCCTTCGAAGGTATAGCTCTAGTATTGCCACTTAAAAATGCTATGAAGAAACCGAATAATTTCGATCGGCGAATGGGTGTATTAAATGTTGGAATGACATTCGTAGCATTTGCATTCATATTCGCTGGATTCTTTGGATATTTGAAATGGGGTGATAGTGTTGGCGGAAGTTTGACTCTTAACTTGGGAAGTAGTTGGTAAGAAGACGAACCATTTTTAATAAGTAATATGAAATAATGATTTCATTATTGATTAATGATTATTTGTTTGGTCGAATTTTTAAACCATCAGGCTCGCACAAGTAGTCCAATTGATTGTATCATTGGGAGTTCTGCTTGGATATCCTCTGCAGTTCTTCGTAGCTATACAAATTATGTTCCCAGCTGTTCAGCAGATTTTTAAATTCAACCCGAACTCAATAGCTGGTGAGCTAATTTTTAGATCTGCAATGGTAGTAATAACATGTAAGTTTTTATCTTTTCCAAATTAAAATAGCTAGTTGAAATTTAATGTTTTTTCTCTTCTAGTGGCGATTGCTGAACTGGTACCAAAGTTGAGTCTATTCATATCGTTGATTGGAGCACTTTGCTCAACAGCCCTGGCACTAGTGTTTCCACCTTTAATTGAATTGATCGTCCGGACAGAAAATTCCAAGGGACCTGGAGTGCAAATTTTTGCAAAAAATATCTTCATTCTCATATTGGCACTTCTGGGATTCTCAACGGGAACCTATGAAAGTATATCGGCGATTATAAAAGAGTTTCAATTATAGTTTTAAGTATAGTCACTAAACTCATCCATAAGTTTAAAGCATAACATCTTAATTTTTTTTTAGATATAAAACAAAAACAAAAACAAAGATTATTTGTACCTTACAATTTATACACTTGATAAGTGCCTTTTAAAACAAGAGTGGTATTTTATAATGTAATTTTAGTGATTACCTTTAGATTGTAAGAAAAAGAAACTAAAACCAATGTTTATATGTTGATTTATTTCATAAGAATTTAATTTTATAAGAAAATAAAAATTGCTTACATTTAAATTAGTCTAGTAACCTTACTTTGTAGTTTCATAGAAGAGAGACCTTGTGTTCGATCCCATAGTTGTGATATTTTGCTTAGTTGTTTATGCTGTTGGCCTAGTAGGATACCAAGTTTTCGGCCAAGAGTGCCGAACGCAATATGGTAATAGTTTCAATAGCCTGTCCATTGAGCCAAGAGTGGTAATTATCTGAGAAATGGACTTAAAACCGAAAAACTGATATTAAAAAAATAATGGTAAAATCTGGAGAAAAATCCTTTAGCACCTCTTAGGTCAAAATCCATTCTTCAATATGCTTTTCTAATAAAGTTGATCCAAATTTTGAACTGTTCCCGAGATGTTGGGTAAAATGCGAATGATGCACAACACTTTGTTGCACTTTTTCTTCATTTGAGGGGTGAGGTTGAAATACCGATCAAGTCTTATAGTTATATTGAATAATTTTAAATTGTAATCAAACAACGAATAATTATATTGAAACAATAATTCACACGCGTGCCGAATTCAACTCCTACGGAATTTAACTTCAACCGCAAATGTTTTTTTTTTGTTGACAGACCGGCAAACTAACCGATGAACTAATGAAATTGGGTAATAAAAGAGACAAGTGAAAAAGTGCACACAGCAGCACAGTAAAAAGCTGCAACCACGACTGCTCAGCAGCTCAGCTAAGATGGGTTCAGTTTCAGTGGAAGAATTTATGACAAAATTGATTAACGTTCTCATCGATTGATCAAAATGAAGTGTTCCATTGCAAGTACAGTGGGGTACTTGCAATCATTTTTGGGCGCTAGGAATTTTCTTAACAAAAAAAATTATCAAAATTGCTAATCTAGTTTAAAGGTGAATGGTATTGAAAGTGAAAAGAAATAAAATAATAAAAACAAAATGAAACACAATAGTTCTTTTTTGGCCCAAGTTGTACTTTTAAAAAGCCCTTGAGCTGAGATCAAGAATTAAAACTCTATTTTTTCCGGTAATAACAGGTAACAGTAAAAGTTGACAAGGCCAACGGGTTATCGCTCACCAAGGATAACGAACAAAGAAAAAATTTACCGATTTTCACTTCACACGAAATTAAAATTTAATTTTTTACAAAAAATACCGGAATTTGACACAGTAGGTACGAAACTTACTGCCTGAGCAGAATGGAAGACATAGCTAAAATGTCAAAAATGCTGTAGCTGCAAGAGTTGAACAAATTTTAACTTTCATTGCAGCGTTTTTGACATCTATTGCATCTCCGTCTCCCATTCTGTTCAGGCAGTTATTCCTGAATCCCTCGACTTCCTCCTGGAATTCTCCTCGTTTTTTCTTTTCCTCCACGAATCACTTTTATTTCTTCCCTAAAATTTTTCAAAATGTTTCCTCCAATTTTAAGCTCATTCTCCATTTTATTTTTTTCATCTTGATTTCTTCAATTACCAAGAAGTACAAAACAAAATTACTTACTTTCGTTTTCATGATCATCCTGGCGGGTTTTTTGCTTCCCAGAAATCACTATTGTTGAATGTCATCGAAACTTTACTCTCACTCACCCAAAAAGGAATTCAATAAGTCGTTGGGTGTCTTCCCAAACTTACTGAATCACTCTTACAAACACAAATTCAACAAGGTTGTTGAAAGTTTTTCCAAAGCTTGCCGAATCGAAATGGCTGAGTTTACCTCTATTCAAACTAAAATTTCGAGAAAAATCAACAACAATTAAAACCAAGAAAAAGCCTTCACTAGGCATTCTGCTAGATAACACAAATTATTCACGTGTGATTAAAACAGCCAAGCAATAATTTCAAATCTAAATATTTCGACATGAAAGTGGAAGGCATACTTAGTTAGAAACCCCTGAAATCCACTCCTTTTTTTGTTTCTTATTTTTTTCAATTCCGAACGCCCTTTTGTATTTAACAATTAAATAAGTATTTTAAGAATGAAAGTTCGCTAATTACTCATTTCATTAACAATGAAATGTTAAGTTACGTTATGTTTAAAAGATAGGATGAAGTGTTGTTTTTATCTTTAAAAGTAGATAAGAGTCCGTCTGACTCGTTACCTCTTCATTTCATCCACTGGAACATCACTGTGACAACCGCCTGTCGACATGATAAGTAATTTAACGGATTTTTAAATCATCCATTCCACTCGAAGGTAGCTACAAATAACTCAAATCACCTAATTTTGTTGCTTTTGCAAAATTCTGGCTTATTACATCAACCTCACCAGTATTTTACAGCCACAATGGAAATAAAAGAAGGAAATTGTGGTAAATTTTACCGTTACATCTTACACGTCAATTTTTAGCAAGGCCTATCATGCTGCTGATGCGAAACGAAATTTTAAGTCGGTTTCCAACAAGACAAAAAAATGTTTACGAATACGAAGCGGACAAATATTCACTGACAGTTGCACAAATTCAAAAAACTAAGCAAACAAAGTACTGGCAGCCATGCTGTATGGAAAGAAACAACAAAAATAAGTACGAAAATACACAAATGTCACTTTTCCGCATACAATTAAAAATAAATTATCTGACTTATCCGTCTAATAGGTCTACGCAGGATTATGCAGGCCTACGCAAGTAGACCCACGTCTACGCAGGTAGCCAAAGGTCTACGCAAGCATAGACGTAGGTCTGCATAGGTACCCGAAGGTCTACGCTGGTCTACAAAGGTTTACGCAGGTAGACGCAAGTTTACGCTTGCTTGCAGGTATACGCAGGTTTTCGCAGATAGACGCAGTTTTACGCAGATGTTTTTAACAGTGTAAACCATAAAAACTACGGAACTTTGAAGCTTTTTCTGTTTTTTTTTTTAAAAACAGTGGTATAATTTGAATATACCTAAACATTGAAGAATAAAGACAGATCTTGTTTTCATGAGAAAACTAATATTATGTGGAATAAGTCCTCCAAGTTTGAGCTGAATACACACAATAGTTTTATTATTTTTACTAAAGGCGATATTCCACTAGCATATAAATATGGCAAATTTGCCAAATAAATATGGCCCAAATTGGTCATATAAGTGTGATAGACATATTTATATGACAAAACATATATGACGCCATATATATGACAATGATTTTGAGACATATATATGGCATAGTGTAATATCGAAACAGAAGCGTTGTCATATATATTTGGAAGTTTTGTGCCATATAGTCATATAAAAATCGGCTAATTTTATATGCTCATGTTTGTCATATAATTTCATTATTTATCGTTGGCATTTGGATGAAATTCAATAAGAATTTTTCTTTTTTTGTATCCTAATTGTTATAGTTGTTTTTGAGGACCTCGGTTTGTCCTGGTAAAGAATGCAACATAACAACTACTAGCGATCATAATCGTTTTAAATAACAAGAAATAGTTACCAAATTGTAGAAATTGTCACTCTGGAAAATGCATCATAAGTGGTGCTAAATAATGACATCCCCATATTATGTAAAGGATTATTATTCAATGGATTAAAAGGGATAATTATATCTCAATATTTAGAGATATTAGTAAAAGTTTAAGGCAGTCTTTAAAATTTCGCTGCACTTAAGAAAAAGTCTTTAAATGTGTCCAAATCAAAAGGGATTTCTGGTCTGAAAAAGAACTGTAAAATGTTAATCACTTCTGTCCCGGGCGTTTTGTGGCCACTTAAACGTTTGTCATGAGCAATTACATTTTGTCAATCTGGTAAATGCAGCACATGGATCAAAAGGATAATTATATCTTAATAAGAGATAGTTGTTAAAATAAAAGGTCGTCTGTAATTTCACTGCACTCAATGGAAGTTTTTAAATGTTTCTAAATCAAAGATGATTTTATGCCTGAAATAGAATTGAATTCGAATCAGACTAAACGCACTTTCGGGGTCAATTTGGACATATGTATGTATGTATGAGGAAAGTGTTAATGCTTCGTTTAAGATCTTGCAATATCTACATACATATGTATGTATGTACATACATATGTCCACTCTTTCCACTCAAAAACTGAAATTATTCACTCTCATTCGCGGAACTAATTTTTTTCCGCGTCTGTTTCTTCCCTCCTCCTCCAGACCAAAGGAAAAGTGACAAAAAATAAAACCAGTTTAGAAAATTATTGATTTTGACAAAATACTTTTCTGAATAAAATATATTATGTCAAATAATTTTTTTTGTCATATTCTCATATTCAAATTTTAAAACTACAGTGTGATAGCCAGTTTTTGCTTTGTCATATATATGAACAAAAACTATTTGTCGGAACTATTTGTCATATAAATTGGTCATATATATATGGCAAGGTGTAATACAACGTGTCATACAGTGAAAAACTTTGCCATATATTATATGGCAGCAATAGCCATATATATATGATGGTGTAATATCGCCTTAAGTCAACCTAATCTCATAGAGGGTTCTATTCTTAAAATCATTAGGCATGTTCAGGAAATTATATCTAAGAGCGCTCAGCAATCTCAGTTTCGTGAACAGGAAGTAAAAATATTGGATTCGCTTGCCGATTTTCAATTTTCCTGAACATGTCTATTCATATTTTTCAAACATCAATTAAATGAAACCGGATGTAATAGAATTTTTCTGAAACCTAGTTTAAGTCAAATCTGTTTTAATTAAACAAAAAAATTTTGAGGCAAAAAAAGTAAATTTTAGCAGACCAGTGTTTTGTTTGTGTATAAACTATGTCTGTATGCACGTTTTAATTCACTACTTTATCGCCAACTTATCACGATGCGATAATTACTATACTGAAAACGATCAGGGGTTTTTCTTAGTTCTCTGAGATATAATATTAATATTTGGATAGGTTTAACAATATTTGGTTAATTTTCCGCAGAAAAATCCTTGGATAGTTTTAGTCAAATTGTGTAAACTATTTCCCGTACAAAATTTGAAAATTCAAATTCAATTGATAACCTAAACCAAATCGTAATCCTGTGTTTATTCTAAACTACTCTTTTAAATTATTAATTATAAACTAGTCTTTAAAATTAAATTAAAACCGAAAGCAAACATCATTGTTTGTTCTCAAGATATTTGAGACGAAAAACTATTTTGAACAATTATTGGGAAAATTGCTTGCAGTTTTTTCGTAAAAAAAATTGTTTAACAAACTTTATCAAATATCTATTTAACAAATATGTAGGATTAAATTAACTTGGATCCGATATCGTTATTTGTTCTCAAGATATTTGAGGCAAACGAAATTTTCAACAATTATTGGTAAAATTACTTTCAGTTTTTTTTTCGCTTAAAAAAACTCTTGATTCAATATATTTAAAAATGACCCCGAAGCCAATATCATTATTTATTCTCAAGATATTCGAGAAGAACCACTTTTTTCCAAAAAATTTCAGCAACTTTCTTTCATTTAAAAAAAAACTATAAGTTGGATATCTTTTAATATTTTTACCAATTCCTTATCACGTTAATATGCGTAGAATAAAATCAACTCGAAGTCACTAGCATGATTTGTTCTTGAGATATTCGAGACAAAAGAAAGTTAACAAGGGTTTTTTTAAATTGCTATAGTAAAAAAACCGCTAGTTGAACTTTTTTGAAAGTCCTTTCTGCACGTATTGAAACTTTTTTAAAAAAAATTTTTTTTTCATTCGTTCTTGAGATATGCTGAACGAAAAAAGCGAAGGAACGTTCAAACGTACCAACGTATATAGAGACACAGACATCTCTCTAAAAATGATGGGTTCCGATTCTAGGGAGCTCGAAATGTGAAGATATGTCAACATTTTTGATTCGACAAATCGGACCAATTTCAATAACTTCCAATGGGAAGTTAATAACCCATTTTTATTTCAGTATTACAGTTTCTGTCCTGGTCCCGGTGGAATAAAAATCCTTCAAGATTTAATTTTTTGTTAGGCTAATTCCCGATTTCAAATTGAGTGTTGCTATGATCTTAAAATAAAAACAATAATTGAAACCAATTTAAAAACTTAATAACTGTTTTTAGACGCAAAGTAAGCCTTTATTAAAAGTAATATATTAAATTATTTTAAGAACAGTTGTGGAGCCGTTTTTGAGAAAAATCAGATTTTATTTTCTTATAGAAAATTCTAAAATTCTATGACAGGCACCGTTATTTTTGACATGTACTAGGCTTAAAATAAAATCGACCCGCATCTCTTTAGGTCAGAGATCGAAAATGACAGTTGGAACGACGATGTGTTCGTTCAAACGTTGTTTTTAGTGAAGTAGTCATTGTGTTAATCTTTCTTTGGACTCGCTTTACCCGTTTACACGGCTATTTGTGTCATGTTTTTTTCGCTATAGTTTGGATTTGGTCTTGCCGTGACATTTACACGTAGGTTTTAGCACTGAGCATGTTTTGCCATCATCTCGCTTTGGTCTCGCTAAGGTTCGACTATTAAAGTAGTTAGAGTTTCATTTAAGCCAAATTTTTCAAGTTGCTGGTCACCCAAGAACCTGTTGTTCAAGAAAGCTGTTGACGATCCCTTTAAGTAAATTTGTCAAATAAGACCATATCGAGATAAAACTATAACAATAAATGAGAAAATCTAAAATCTCATGAAAAGTCATACATCGAGACCCCGACGATATGAACATTATATCCACAAATGAGAAAACCATGTTTAAACGGCCACGGCGAGACGAGAAATTTTCAACCACTCAGACGCGTGAAGACTCTAAGATCAAAAAGAGTCACTCACAATCTCTGCACTTCCACTTAACTTAAAAAGTGTTAAAACAATGAATGATAAACAATTCTTGGAAATTCCAAGAGCAGAGCTTTTGATTGGACAAAACAAAATAAAGGTCATTATAATTAATTTTTACTTAGGCTCTTTTGGTCTGTTTTGTTTTGAATGCAAATAAAAAAGAATTCCCTACTTCTGTAGGGGATTTTTTTATTAAATGTACCTATTAATTATAAATTAACAATACCAGTAACAACAATGTAGTATAAAACAAAATAAAGGTCTCCAAATGAGATTTATTTTTTTCTTTCAGCAATAAGTGGCCAGTGATTAACCGAAACCTTAAAAAAAAATTGAAATAAAAGTTTCTCACTGAGAGAAACCGAAAAAAGTTTTTTTTTAAGTTGAATGGTTATTAAGTGACCAGTTTTAAAAATCTCGGCAGGTAAGCAAAATTTTAAAGACCTTTCAAAAGGTTGAGTTTTATTTTCGACCTCTGCTATAGGCTGTAGCCAAACAGACATACCCACTTTTATCGTGTTTCCTATAATTTTAATGTAAAGTCAGATACAAATTTTAAGTTCTATTTTTTTAACAAATGCATTACTTCCTATATACATTATGTAGTACCAATAAATCGCAATTAAAAATATTCTTATACTTTCTGATAGGTCATTAGATCGTCATGAAAGGTCAACTAGTTTTAATAATCACTTTTTACAGTAGTCAGGGATAGTTTTTGTAGTAGTCAGGTAGTTTTACAGTAGTCAGGGATAGTTTTTGTTTATGAATGTTTAAAAATTTTTTCAAGATCAATGTATAAATTACAACCAGTTTAAGACCTAAGCTTAGGTTTTAGAATAATGTTAGTTAGTTTTAAGAGATCAAGCGAAAAATTTAAATAAACTCTTGATGATAGTTGTAAAGGCCTGCTCTGATAATATAGGTTAGCAATAGGCATAAGAGCGTAGGCAGGATGTTAGGTTACGCAAACTCATTCAAGAACTCGTATAAGTATTCAAAAATCATTTTCTATCCTCCTATTCTTTTCTACAAGTGATGTGCAACCTAGGTTGCATTTAAAAGAATCTAAGATAATTGTAATAGAAATTATTAAAGAAAGTACTAGATTCATAGTCTTTGGCCACAGAAATTGAATACAAAGACACGCACAAATAATCGAACCATAAACTATATTGAATACTTTTGTTTTTTTTCTAAACAACAATAAATACAAGGTTAAAATTGTTTACTATTATATACTCATAGGTATGGTAATTATTTAACTATTAGCAATTGAAACCTGCAACTTATCTTTTCTGAACTAAAAGAAATAGCCATTATCTAGAAACATAACATACATAAAAATGTATCACAATTTGATTTAATACCAGATTGCTTGGCAATATAATGATCAAGTTTATCATGTCTTCCAGTAATATCGACAGCAATTCAATGTTAATTAAGTTTTTTTTTTGTTCACTAATAAATTTCTAATTATTTGCCGGGTATAGATTTATGATATTGCTTTATCAAACCGTTATAGTTTGAAGTGATCAGTATAAGTGATCGGATAGCATAAAAAGTGCGTTGTACTTTGAGTTATGCCATTTTTGGTTTTATTCAAGTTCATATACAATTGACTGCATACGTGAATTGATTAAAATTATTTGATTTACAAACAGCATTAACAAGAAAACAGGTTTAATTTTAATTTTATATTAATGTCGAGAAAAGTATCATTGTAAGAATCAAAGCGGACGGTTGTGTTCTAATTCTGTCATCTAATTCATTTGATCAATATATAAAAACTTATTAAAGGTACTATTTAATATAATGGACCAAAAAAATACAAAACCTATCTATAGGGAATAACTATAGTATCGTTTCTTCTCGCATATTATTATAAATTAATTCATTGGTATATACCTTTGTATATATAAAGCAATTACAAACCACGTACATCAATAAAGTATTGTGGGATAATTGAAGGCAAAACAAAATTCAATAAAAAAAGTATTCACATTCCGCGAAGCTTAAACTTTTTAAACAATTGACTGTAATTTGTGAACCTTTTTTTTGTGCAAGGCAGTGCAAACAGAGAACAAAAGTTTTGATTTGAAACTGGATAACCTTGAAAAAAATTTATTTTGTATGTTAATTTTGGAAAAAAAGTGAAGTGATTAAAGTCATTGTGTATTTTTGTAAGTGCATAGACAAAAAAAATATAATTATTACGATTATGATAACATGAATTGTTTAAAAAATATTCAACAAATCATATTTTAGTTTGAATTGGTTTTCTTCAATTGTCCTTTTTGATTGCATTTAAAATACTAGGGCGAAGTCATTGAATAAGTTTTTGGTGAAAATCTCTACATTCGAAAATATTTCATTATTAAAAAAAATAAATAAAAACTTTAATGCAAACCATTTATTATATTCTTGCTTGATTCATTCTTGTAGATTTTTTTATATTTGATTTTGAATATGAGAATTTGCTACCCTTTGATTTTTTCGGTGCGCTTTGTTTCATCTTGGAGATTTTTAGTTTTATGGAATTCTTTTTCAAGAATATCTAATTGTTGACCATTCCTAAGCAAAAACAACGATCCCATAAGGATTGATATTTTAACAAACAAAATTGGCACATTTTGTCGATTATCTTATGATCTAGAACTAATAGAACTTCTAACATAAATATATCCTTAATTCTACAGGCTACATTCTATGAACAATCAAAAATGCGATCAATTAAAACATTTTTAAGTTTCTGTTTCATTGTATTACGAATAGGCGAAACATTTTCGTAAATTCTGGCATGAGTTTTATTTATTTTACAAACATAATATGCAATGCATTTTTTTTTTAATGCGGATGCGAATGCGTTTTATACTTTTTGAAGTGAAACTTCTTTGGGCTCGTTGATGACAGAAACATTTCAAGGTAGAATTTTAGTTTAACACAAAAAAAAAAAACAAATAACAAAGCAAAACGTTGACATTATTGTGTGGCTAAATGAGTGGGTGGTATAGACGAAAAATAAAAATAGTGTATTAAAAGGCTTATATATTTTATCTTGCAATAAAATTAAACTTTTTGCTAAATCAGTATACAGGGAGTATTCGTACACAACACAGGTTTCATTTTATATCATTTAAAAAACGCATCTTTTTAATCATTGTATTTATAAAGTACAAACTGTGATTAGTAATGGATTATAATATCTGTTTTATGGTTTCCTCCACTATTCCGATGGTGTGATTGGTGATTCTTTTAATGAAATTTGGTTTATCGTTTAAAAATTTCGACTGATAAAAACAGACATTTCACCGCATTTTTAAAATGTCGATTTTTTAAGTTTTAGTTTAAAAATGTCAGCCAGTGATAGATATTCTATTCAACAGTCGACATTTAAAAGTCGCATGGTAATAAACTGAGTACATTTTCGAATAAAGTTCTTTTAAAAATAATCCAGTCAATTTGTGACCCTAGCTAGCAAACTGAGACTTTATTTTTTCAGGTTGCTGAATACAAATCTGATGTTTGTGACTTAAATTTTGGATAAAAAAAATGCAAAAAAAGTATGCAAAAATGCGTATTTTGGGAGTTTTTCACTGATGGCTTGAAAACTATAAATTATTCGTATACAACCAAAAGTGTACGCAATTTCCAAAAAATGTCTGTGTAAGGTTGTTTTTCTGCAACAACCTATTTGGACTCAAGCGCTAGTTTTTATCCGCAACAATCCATTCTTATTTCCTTCTAAGAAATCCACATTTGAAATTTATGAACTGAGCATATTTTTAAATTATATGTAATTTAATATGAAGGCTAAGAACAAATTTTGAAGAAAAATGATCATACTTTAGAATGACATTAAAAATTTAATAAAAATAAAAAATAAATTACCTTGAAAAATTATATAACCCTAAATTTGCATCAGAAACCCATTTTCTTCAAAACCTTAGATACCAATATTTCAAAAATGTGACGTGCTATATCAATTCTCAGCCTCAGTCTTTTTTCCGAACCGGGGTAAAAACTTGAATTTGGCGCCACTCCAGTTTTTGAGATAAATTTAAAAAAATGGCAAACCAATAAGCTTGGTTTAATTTTTTCTTAACCGGGATATAAATAGTTTTTAATGATTTTTGCACTCTATACAATACAAAAACAAGGCCGTAGCCAGAGGGAGAATCTTTCACCTCGAAAATTTTTAGAAATACATTTCGTAAATGATATATTTCCGGTTCAATGTATTAATTTTGTACTCAAATTTCTGCGATGGTTATTAATTCTGTTCAAAACTTTCAGAATTTACTGCTAAGCTCGCGTAGTGTATACACTTTTTAATGAATATAGTAAGGAACCTCTACCTCTAAATGTTACCGTGGAAGAAAGACTTACAGGACTAGAGTAAATGTTACTCGAAAATTGAAATAACACGGAAGAAGTTATAGATATACCTACATATTTGTTGCATGCCAGAAGATCAAATGGTGAAACTTTTTTTGAAAAATTTAATAATCCCCCCACCCTAAAATAAAATCATACTCGTATCTGGCTATGGCCTATTATACACCCACATGGCTTCAATCCAAAAGTGTTTTCAATTTTTCCAGATTTGTTAAAAGGGAGGAAAGCCCAATTCGAAAAATCAGAAAACAAACGAAAATTCAAGATGTTTCACAAAAATTAGTATAAGCAAAAATTATTTTTTTTAATGAAAACATGAACCTACTTCTACTATGTCCTTAAATTTGTTTTATAAAATTTGCTTAAAATGAGAAAATAAATAAAAAGAAATAATATTTTACTTAAATTTTATAGAAAACGGTGCAAATGTTAGCGTATACCTTGAACTGACTTCCCCCAGGACTTTTGTATATCTGTGGTCTTTTTTGAGAAACATGATAAGTCCATTTTCAAATTTTTACATCGAGCTTCATAGAGCCTAAAGGGCAGAAACGAATTTCTTCAAATTTGTTTAATAATTTTCGATGATTTTGTTCATTCCTTTGAACAAAATCGGAACACATTTTTAGGCTCTAGCTCAATGTAAAGTGAACGTAAAGTCGCAAATTTTAAAAAGGAGTTATCATGTCTCTCCGAACTCCAAAAATATTTATGTAATTTTTGATAGGATGTTTGGATTACTCCTTTTCTATTTCACTATTTTGTATTTTAAATAATAAAATGATAGAATAAAACTGCTAAAGGCTGACTGAAAATGCAATTTGAAATTCCATTGCCGCCTCTTATTCCATTTCATTAAGTGTCGGCAATTCTGAATTTTGTTTGGCACATGGATTTGGCGCCCCTGGAGGCTACCGCCCAGGGCACAGGCCCTGGTTTGCCCCCTCCCATAATTCCGTGGTTGACAATTCTAAGACCAGATTCGTGTGCAACAAATCAAAAAACCATGAGAAAAAAATGTTGGTTGATTCTGCCGACTCGTTTTTTTAAGTTTTTTAGAACTAAAAATAACGGTACCTGCCATACAATTTTCTTAACAACTTTTCTAAAAAAAATAATACATTTCTTTTGCTAAAAGCTACCTTTGGATGGGAAAGCCTAGTACGCAGATCGAGCTAAAATTCCGCTCCCATACAAAAATCTCTCCAAAATTTAGCTAAGCTAAAATTAAGCCAAACATTTTAGCCGAGAGGTACGCAGCTCCAGCTAAAAAATCAAATTTTCGTTTCCTACTGTACGGGGCCATCTGTCAAAATTTAGCGCGTGAAATAATTGTTCGGGACATTAATTATTGAGCTAAATTGTGGTAGGTTTTTTTATTTGTGAGATTTATGTTTGCTTTACATTGTGAAAAAGAAAATTGAGTACGAGAAATATTCTAAGACAAACGATTTATTAATGCCAAAGGGAAAAATCTATTTTATTTGGTAGCATTCACTTAAAATATTGAACTAAAATTCTTTGAAATTGTTGAATATAATTTCTTTTCAGAGAACAGCTGTTTTTTTGTGATGTAATCTCGACAAAAATCTTATTTCAAAATTTAGCTAGAAGTTTTAGTTGGTGTTTGGAGAGAAAAGAGTGAACGAAGTTATAGCTCGATCTGCGTACTAGGCTTAAAACCATATTCAATCAAAAATTAATATGGCGTTCTTTTTCTTCATTGAGAACTCTCAAAGAAGTTATTTTAGCTAATTTACATATCGTATTTTAATAATATTGTTAAACCCTTAGTGTCTTGGACATAAGAACAAGTACGTGCGACCTAGTCGTGCATTTTATTTATTTTCATTCATGGCCAGACATACAATTCATTTTATAAGTAAAAATTTGATTACCTTTAATGATATGTGTTTTGATGTGTAAAAAAAGATTTACCTTTTTTGATATCGTAAATTAGCACGCCTTGAAAAAGATAAGTATGAATAAAAAAATATATATGTACGAGTACATAAAACAAGTATACAAAATTCACAGACGATAAAAAGGAAAAAAAGTAAATACGTCAATATTTACATATGTACACATATATTTTTGAATTGTGTCGAAAAGTGAAAATAAACTAATATTATGTGTAGACATTTATGTAAAGAAAATAATTGGGCTTCTTAGAAATTAGTAAATTAGTTTAATATTTTATAAGTACTTATAAATTCCACGTGCAATAATTAATAATGGATAATAAGGGTATTCATGCAAAAGCGGAAAGTCGTCGTAAACGTAGTTAAGTTGTAAACTGCGTAAATCTATCATATTTTCAAAACAAATTATGTCAGAATTACCAAGTTTAAAACTTTGCAACGCTTACGATGGTCTTACGCTGTTGTATGAATACCCTTAATGTATGGCGAAATCCTTTTTCAGGTACGCAGTTTTTTACTCAACCAGAGAGAATATTAATACCTAAGTTTGAAGATGCAATCGCATCGTCTTCAAAGAGAAAATATAGAAACATTCAAGATTTTCAAAACTACTTTAAAAAAAAAAGTATTTGGTCATAAAGTGGAATAATATTAAAAAGTCTTAACAAAATCTTCTTAAGAGAAGATAAATTTGTATGAAAAGCTCTGAATGAGTTTAAGTGAGTAAACAAAGAACAAAAACTTTTAATTTTTGTTATTTCAAGTTTCAAATGAACCTTTAAACACATTCCGACCGAGTAGTTTGAGTGCGTTTGCTTTGTTGTGTTAATTTGCCAGTGTACGCTTAATGAAAGCAACGATACAAGGTGAAATTTCGAGTGAAACTGGGAAGAAAGTTGGACGGGTACAACATTGCATCGAAGGTCCAGTTATGCGAGATTAGCAAAAGATTAAAAAAAAAACACGGTTCAAATCAACGACAAGCTGTTGATATTTTTTCTTTGAAGCTGTGTTTTTAAAATTTTAACAAAAATAAAGGTGTTTTAAAAAGATATTAGGCAAACGATATTCCCAAAAAGAGATCAAAGTTGGGGCGTGACAACTGACAACTCATTATTCCTTCACAATCACCATGATATCAATAAACCTATCCACTCAGCTTTATGAATTCTCAAGCTCCGTGTCTCTATATTGATGAACCCAGTAGATGGCGTAGCTAGAATTTTGTATGTAGAGTGCAAACAATTTTTTTAGATGGACAGTATTTACAGTATTTGTAGCATTAAAATAAAATCACAGGATTTTAAAATTATAAAATTAGGTTAATTTTACAATTTTTTTTCGTAGCAAAATTTTTTAACAATTTAATTTATTTAATTAATTTAATTTAACAATTTTCACTTACGCTGTTCATAACTAAAGTTGTCATGCGGTTCTGTAAAAAAAAATGTTTACAATGACCTTTTTTAAAAGCAAATTTGCTTGTAATGTGTAATTAACTGGCCTATGGTATTTTTCTTTTTTAAGAATTTTTTAATTGTTGTTGTTTTCTTTCTGTTATATCTGCCTTAACTATTAACTTAGAAGCTTGTTAGGATAAAATTTAATTAGTAAGTAATAACTTTCTAAAATAACACAACCCTATAGGTTAACATTGACGCCAATAACGTAACCTTTCAGAAACCAATTTTTTACTTGAAAGTCATATATGTGCATATGTTTGTACTTATTTCTTGTTTGCGTTAGATAAATTATTCACCCAAAGTAATTCATGTTATTTTTAATTAATAAGGGCATTGACAAAAAAATCAGTTTCACAAAAAATTAATTCAAACAAGTTGATGGAATTTTAACTTTGAGAACAGTTAAAACGGAATTAAGTGTGATGGTTTCTGTTGTTTTTAAGTACAACTGATTTTATATTTTTTAGACAATTAATTTTGAGTAAAATTGACTTTTCACTAAACTTACATACAAACTTATAGAAACTATGCCTGGCTATTAGCAAACAAACTTCCAGCTTAATGAGTAGGAATTTTAATCTTGTTGGATATACATAGCTTGCAGTGTTTTTTTTTTCAAGAAATTCACGTATGTAAGTTAAACTCACTATGTCACTAAATAGTACAAGTTACATTAGCGAATGAAGTGCCAGTTTATAGGACTTTAGGCCATAACAAGCAAGTTTGAATAAAAAAATAACTTGATAAAGAACTTGATAAAGAACCGCTCTTCAATGTGCTGCATCAGCGGCGACTTATTCGACGCAATCATTGTGAAGCAAGAAACAGATTGGCACAGCAACTTCAACAGCAACTTTGACAACTACATCACACTTTTTAGAGCCACTGGTTTTTAATAGCTTTAAATACATTGACGGTATTCACATTGGACTGAAAAACTGGATTTTTTTGACGTTTCAGTATTTTCATCTTCCTTTACTGATGAAGTGGGTGCGAGATGTGAATACTGAAACGTCAAAAAAAATCCAGTTTTTCAATCCAATGTGAACACCGTCATTAGCACAGAAACATCGACATGGACATCAACGTTAGACCCAAACTTTAAATTCGATTTTGCTGTGCAAATGCTACCAACTTTAAGGTAACATTTTTCAGGGTTCTCATCGCGTAATTTTGAGGACGATCATCTTTCAAAGGAAGTCTGTTCGTGTACTTCCAATAACTACGAATTTCTACGAATTTTATTTTTTTTTATATGAGCGTTGACAGAACTATGGGCTGAATTCGTAGAAATTTTTAGTTTTGAAAGGTGCGCGAACAGAGATACGATTGTAGTAAACAACGTCGTCAATTATTTTTCGTATAGTATCTAAATCATGCCGTTCTATACTTATTCAGTTTGAGAGCATCTTAAAACATCAAAAATATACTGTACATTTTGTTATAAAAACTAAAAATATTTGTCGTTTTATTTGAAATGTCACGTTGTTTTAAAGTTTGAATACATGGATAAATTGTTTACCTAAAAATGCTATATTTTTGAATTACATAAAAAAAACAATCGTCAAAATGACGCCGTCAGACGATGAGAGCCCAGATATATCATCACTCAAATAAAATTATGGCAACTGATTTTCTACTATTTTGTTTATTTGATTTTATGCTGTCAAGAGCGCTGTTCACGCTGTAATCTATTTCACATGAATTTTGATGTCAAAGTTTCTGTGTCAATCTTTCTCGTATAAATCAACAATTTTCGACGTGCGTATCCTCCATCTTTTTTACTCATACCAAGTCATCAATATTTAACTTCAAAGAAGTAACAAAGAGCGTTGGAAGTCCTGTTTCCATGTTATACTCGTATCTACATGTCCATATCCAACGAGATTTATAGGCCCATGTATGTATATAGCATTTCGGAGTTGTAGCCTGGTATAAGAGGTTAAGTGCCAGGTGAATGTTACGAACAAACTTTATAAACGTTTTTTTAAATAGGTAATTATTTCAGCTCTCAGCTACTTGTCTGTAGAACAATTTTTTTTCTTAAACTTACTGTTTTCGAGATATTTGTCAAAAACCTATTTTCGGTACTCTTGAGGCCTTTTAACTAACTTAGCAGTCATCGGATTTTGAGGACTTCTCTCAGATTATATGTATAAGTAGCATCACTGAATTGAACCTAGAAAATTGGATTCCACTTTTTCAAAAACGTTCAAATATATTTACTTAACTATATCCTATTATAAGAGTCTTTCTCTCTTGACTATTTAAAATCAAAATACATAAATCGTTTATCGAAATCAAATGACACACGTTATAAAACCTTTTTTTATACCTGTACAATTAAGAATTTACCTACATATTTGAAGAAATATTTGTTTGTTATTTTAATGTACTAATACAAATTTTAATTCAGTGATGCGCTTTATTGAAATTTGGAAGGGACACTTTCTCTAAATTTTAAGAGGTAAAAACTGGTCCTGAATGTAGTCAATTTAAACTTTTTCCCTATTTGGAAGATGAAAATTTTCTCTACATTATAGTCTTTTACCACGGAAAGCCACTTTATATCACTGATAAAAAAAGATCAATAGTTGAGGATCCCTGTTTGCCATTAAACGTAAACTCTTCATTTATATCCCTGTCAACGCTTTCATTTAAAATGCCCAACCCAGAATTGTTCGAAAAATTTAATACTTTTCTGCTTTCTGCTTATATGACTTAAATTTTTGAAAGTGTGTTAACTATAAAATGTTTATCGAAAGTTTGACAACAACAACTTGAATTTGATACCACCAATTTTATAGACTGGAATGCCACCAAATCTTCTATACTCCTATGATGATGTTGTGAGAAAATTTGAAGCCACTTCTCTAAGTATGTTATGTATGTTTGTTATCATACAAGGCCGCCAGTTAATATAATATTTTTAAATATTCTTGTTTATGCCAGCAATTATAAAATAATGTCTTAAAGGGTGTTTCAATGAGAACTGATACGCCATTTTTGCGTCCAATCTCTAACTTTATCGAACATACATTTTAAAATGTTTGTGTAAATTTCGTAAGAGATTAATCTGGTACCAATATTGCAGTATCATCAGCAAATCTAGCCATGATAAGGTTGATGTCCACTGGAATATCTCTTGTATAAATATAACAGATACAAAGCTGGTCATAGGACACTTCCTTGGGGTACCCCGGCTTGAATTTTCCTTAATGTCGAGTCCCTATGCAATTTTTGCTCAAGTCCCAAGTGCCAAACCTTATCAAAGGCTCGAGCAACATCTAAGAATAATGCCGAGCATACTTTTTTTTTTTGTGGTACATATCTTAGTTTAAAGCATGCACTTGTTATAAATTGGAGTTTTTTGAAGGCTATTGAAGGCATTTCTTTCAAAATCTGACAAGTTTTTAGATAATACCCTGGTGATTTTTTGTTAGATAACTTATGTTGATGCATGCTTCTTACTTCTTTGAGCATTACAAAAACTATAACACACAAAAATTACACTGTCCCTGTTGAATGACCTTTTATTTTAGTTTTCATAAGTTTTGGATAAAACTCAGCTGAAAATAAAGAGTTAAGCAGCAAGAAATGATAAGATAAGGTAGTTCCACTATTAAAAGGTAAAATATCTATTACCTATTATTTAACAGCTCCAAAACATTTACTTCGCTCAAGTATACTAAAACGGAAATAAGGAAAATTATTTTGAAAGATAGACAACCGAAAAGTCACACGTGTAGCATATCAGCAAACATTGACCTTGGTTTAAATTATTAAAAGGTCAGGAAAAACTTTCTGATCGCTCAGAGATTTTCTAAGTGTGATACTAAATTTACTCGTGAAAGCTGAACATTTTTTGTGAAGCAAAAGAATTTTTCGGAATTTATTTCTCAGCCTAAAAATATTGTTCGTTTGACAACCAAATTGTAATTTTTCGGTGGTAGTGCTCAAATATTGATATACAAATTTAAATAAATTATTGAAGTTGCAATTATTTTTCAATTATTTCAATAAATTTTGTGAATTAAACCATTCGCTTACTTTTCATCGAATGAAGAGCAAATACTTTCAAGAATAATTTTGTAGGTTTATTTTTTATATTTGTGTGGATGATTCAGTGTGGCAGTGTTTTACATTTTACAAACAATTAGTTTTGATTTAAAATAGAAGCTGTGGAATATTAAGTTGAAAACTTGCGATTCTGTATGGATTTTTCCTTTTCAATTGAACTGTGTCTTAGGTGTTAAGCCTAGTTTATACATCCATGCGAAGTGTAGTTTTCATAAAAAAATCCTTTTTTCTTAGGCGTAAGATACTCTCAAAAACTAAATGCAATTATTTTGGCGACAAGGAGGAACAAATTTTTCTTGAAAAATGTGCAATTTAATGGGCTTTTCAAAACCAAATTTTATGATGAAAACTATTTATTTTGAAACTCCTCCGGTGAATAAATAATCGATGCTTCATTTCAAATTTGATTTCTCATTGCTTTGAAGTATATACTAGGCTTTAGCAATAAAGTATATTTTTTTTGACTGAGTGGATTTCCACGTCCATTAACAACAAAAAAGATTGTTCAGAAAAAGACACATAATGGAAATTTGTGTTATCTGGACTTATATGACTTGTTTTTAATTGCGTGTTTCAATGATAAAATCCAACTACTGCATGAAATAATCTTTTATTAAATAGTTGTTCGAATTGCTAATATCTATTCCTATGATTAGAACATTTAACAAAACATGATTAAAAATTTAATTAAAACTACAGCCCTTATCCATTAGAACAAGATGTTATCAATGTATTATGATTCCATGATGTATGAGTATGAAGTCTATCTAAAAAATAAAGGCAAAATTAAACGAATTCAAAGATTATTCAAAAAAAAAAAAAAATTATCATAACCATCATGATCGTACTTTGAAATAATAAAATAACTAATCCGCTCTTAATTGTTATCACTGTTTCGACTTTCTCTATTTTTAAGTTGGCCAACAATTTCTATCTAAAATTATTTGATGATGGAGAAAATCATGGTTACAATTTTCCTGTTATCTTTAACTCACAAAACACACAAAAAATGAATTTAAAGGAAGTGGCTGATATATTGATTTCATGTCTAATAAAAACCCCTAGGTCGGTTTTATCATGACGTACGCCATTATTGTGTTCACTGTAATTCGAGCAAGATCCTAATCAACTGAATCAATTCGTTTCGAACTTGGTACAGAGCATTTTTCTGTGGTTCCCTAGAGGAGGAATTCAAATATTTTTAGCTAATCTTAATTTTCTTCAAAATTGCAATATTTATAAATTTGTCCTCTGAAAAGTAATGTTCCAAAGAAGAAAATCAGTTCTTGCCTGATCTAGAATGGTATGAGCTATTATAGTAGCTATTTTCAATGAAGAAAAACTAGGTAATTAAGAACAGAATAGAGCAGCAAGAGTTTGAAAATATTTAGACCAAGAAAACACAGTTTTATGAAAATGAGATTACCCGTTTTCCCAGAGTTTTAAGCAGGGATATCTACTTTTTGCAAACACGTTTCATGTCCTTTTTATTCCAAAAATACCTTATTTTGCCCTTTTTCGCTTTTTATCAAAATTCATTGTTTTTTAAGATTGAAGTATCTTGAAATAGAAAAGATAGTCTTGAGAGACTGTGTACGTACTTTTTTTATTGACTATCATTGACTTTAATCGAAATATTGACCAAAACCGACAATGATACTATTTTTCACCAATTTGTATCCAATTCCTGTTCTACACTTTAATATTTGTTTGTTTTGGACAAATTTTGTTTAAGAAATTTGTTTGCATAGAAATTCTTTGGTCTGTTAGGTAATATTATTTTCATCAAAAAATATAAATCGGACAAGTGAATATCAAAGAAAATTTGGTAAAAGTGATGGACCGATTGTCAATAAAGTGTTGAAGGAGTTCAGTACTATTTTAAATGCAACTACGGGATGAATTAATGGCAACTTTTCAAAGTTGCAAATTTCGTTGAAATAAATTGATTTATAGTGTTTTGAGCATTTTAACAATCGTCTGTCTAACTCGAACTTTTTACTAAATTTATGTATATTCCCTTCAAATTTCCATACTAAGTATTTATTTATTTCTAACTCGAATTTTCGCTTAAAAAAGAAATCGTTATAAGGCGGCAGCGGTACAATATCCCGCAAACCAAAATCTTGAACAATGAAATCTTGCTTTTTATAAAAATTTCAAATAACAAAATTTCGCAAATTAATAATCTTGCTGTTCATAACCTTGCAATTACAAAATCTCACATTAACATCTCTCAAATTTTAACCAAAACCTCGCAATTTAAAATTTCGCAAACTCAAATCCCTCAGCAACTTTTCGCTCTGGGTTTTGAACAGCAAAATAAAAATGCTGAAAATTAAATATAAAAAGTTGAAAAGAAAAAAAATATAACTTTTAATCATAAAAATTATTTTTAACAGTAAAAAACTGCAGCTAAAAACTAGTATCTGTATTTAAAAAAATTATTTCCTAGCTATGGAAAATTAATCCAATTAAATTTTTAAGCAGCGAAATGAGTTTAGCAATGCGTCGCAAAGTATTTAATTTTTCCATATGATGTCAAATCTTTTGTATATTTATATTTATATATTCCAAAAAATTATATATGGAACTAAAAATATTTTCTAGTTCAAAGCCAAATAACGAATAATGCAATTTACACAATGGCACTACAACATTGCTATGTCTATATTCTCTCTTGTTCTCTTTAGCTTGTGAAAAGCACTGATCTCTCTATATGTATTATAGAGATCAGTGGTGGGAAGCCTGATTTACAATGCGACGAGGAAATGAGACGAGAGCGTGACGTGAAAAGCTGTCATCTTTTTCTACTTATAAATTCGTTTCCCAATTCACAATGCGGTGGGATTTTTAACGACGAAAACTGATTTTCTCTTAAGAAAAATTTCAAAAAATTTAAACAAAAAATATTCCAGACTACAGATTATTAATTGCTTTATGTATTAATCTCAATGTATCGTATTTTTGCTTATAAATTGTGTTTCCATTATGTAAATTACTTGTCAACAAATAAAATTTTCGTCTCGTCGCGTCCTTTTTTTTAATTTTTCGAATCCTTGGCGTGACGTGACGACGAGAAACGCTGCGTTGTATACACCCTCGTATGCTTTCATTGTTTCAAAGTAGTTTGACATAAACGACGAAAATTCGTCACGTTCACATCTCGTTTCCTCGTCGCATTGTGGATCAACCTGGATTCTGTTATTGTAAGATTATAAATTATTTTGTTACGCAAGATTTCGTTTCAGACAGACAGACCGGGTGCATCTCATTCTTTGAAAAATTATGTTTCACATTTGATAAAGATCGGCTTACCCGTTCTTTGGCTTGATGTCATGTTGACGTAATGACGCAAATTAGTTTTTACTAACACCACGGGATTTTATACACTATACAGGGTGGTTCTTAAATTGGACCCTCAATTAGCCCTCATTTGATTCAAAATATTGAAAAACAATTTCCCTATTTTTTCAGATTTTTATTCACCCCCTCTCTCTTTCTTTTCACATTAAGGTTCCTATACTCATTTTTGTGTAAGGGTGATTCTTATAACACCTGACAATAAAATCAGATTGTATAGATTTGATGCAGACTAGAAACAAAAATGGTATTGGGGGATCTATTTCCACACGTTCAGGAGGCAAGGGTGATTTTCTAAAAATGTTACTGAAAACAGAAACAACTTATAAAACAAACGGGAACACTTACAATGCCACGCTGATATTTTTATTTTTTATTTTTATATTAACGTGATATATTTTCACTTGTTAAAAGAATCACCCTTATTACCCCGTACTTAGAAGCGTAAAGTGAAAAGAGGGAAACACATATTGCCATATTTTACCGAAAAAGGGGCTATCTGGTCAAAATTGCGAAAAATTATAAGAAATGGTAAAGTTTTAGCGGGTGTTTTTAAATAAAAATTACTTTTTATAAGAAGGTTTTTTTTTTTAAATACAAATTCTATATACTACTGAATAAATCAACCAAGTAGAAAACTTAGCATTAATGACTTGTTGAATAATTGATTCAAAATTCCTTTTTATGAGCTTTAGTCCTACAAATTGGCGTTTCATCCGGCTTACTCACTTGGACTCTTCAGTGACATTTGAACATGCCATATTAAATCCTTCAGTCGTTACTTTATTTTGCCAAAAATTAGTTAAGATTTGTTAAAAAATTTTAGAAATCTTTGATTTTTTGATTTCAGTTTAAGTTTAGTTTTAGTTTTTGTTAATTTTTCCTGCTTAAAGTTTCTTACACCATCTATTTTGATAGAAAATTTAATTTTGAAAAAAGTCTAAGTATAAAATTGTCAAATTCAACTTACTTTCCAAATTTTACCAAAAATATTGAAATGTGGCCAGTGTAAAAGGGCCATTTTGAAATCGCAATATCTTGTAATCGACCACTCGTACGGGAAAAAATGTTTGACTTCTACAAACTGAACATACATTTATTTTAAACAACTTTGTCATTAACGAGTAAAAATCAGAAACCTGTTATTTTTGGATTTAATTTTTTTTTTTTTTAAATTAGTTAGCCTTTTTCGTAGAGAATTGTGTGGTCTAAAAAATTTACGCACATTGCTTTTCGATGGCATTTAAGGTTCGAAGGTAATAGGCGAAAAAACAACTTTTTCGACACTTGACCTTAGATAACTTTGTATGCTCAAGTGGGATTGAAAAGGAGTTTTCGCAGTTGATTTGCTTGGCTTAAAGGAAGATCTATATCAATTTTCAGTCTTATCGGAGTTTTGGCTAAGTCTAAAAATTTGTCTATTTTTACTGGACTAATGTTGCTGTAATGTTCAAGTTGCTTGGATCTTAAGAACTTTTCAAAAATCCAAGTTATTATAGAACAAAGCTAAAAAAATCATTTAAATCGTTCTTTTAATTGTATAACCCGTTAAATAACTTAGAGCTCAAAAACAAGTAATTTTCGGTTTTCTTGAAAATCAATTTTTTATATAACATTTTGGTTACTTTAAAAGAAAAATGTTGCTCGGTATGCCAGTTTTGAGTATTTACTACGAGCAAGATTTTGTGATTTTGCCGTTTATTACTTCAGTTGGTTTAAATTCGAAAATAAAGAAATACAAAATGTATTGCTATGTATGTTTGTACGTCTATGCGGACAATACTGTAAACTAAGTGATACAACATCCTCGATAGTATAGTGGTCAGTATCCCCGCCTGTCACGCGGGAGACCGGGGTTCAATTCCCCGTCGGGGAGATGATAGTAAATATTTAATTTTTCTATTTTTGTTTGTTGCTCATTCAATTTTATTTATTTCTAAATGATAAATAAATAAATATTTTTCCTGGCTAGCCATATATTTTGATGGTAATAGATTAAATTCCAAACAAATAAATTGATTATGTTATACATAAACACAATTAATAACAACTTAAAGGCTTCTCTTCTTTTGACAAAAACAAAGGAAAGAAAGGTTTTTTTAATCAATAGACTTATTGATTGCATCTTCTAATAACAGAAATAGTTACTGTTAGGTTATCATAAATTTCAGTTTTTATTTTGAATAGATTTGATAAAGTTTTGTTATTTAAATCAAAACAAGAAATGTTTAGTTTTTATGTTTTCGTATTATTACCGTAGGTGCTATTTCATTTCAAATCTTGTAAATAAAATAGTTAAGAAATCTGGCTGCGAAGGGTGATGCGTGAGGTGAAGTGATTCTCTTCCCTTTTTAATAGCCTTTTCACGCCGAATCATAAACTCGGATTAAAAAATTTACTTGATTAATTCACATGCGAATAATAAGTACAGAAAGTAGATTTTGTTTAAAATTAAAGAAGGAATCTGAGTGCTCATAAGAACAACCATTGCAATCAGGGGCCTATTTCAGGGCTACTACAACAGAGCTGCATCAACTACATCACACATCTAAACCTTGCAACTACATCAGTTTTATTTGTCTGATTCAAACATACAACTGGAGTTATGAAATAAAAGATAAAAAAAGCTTATTAAAACTTAAATGTAACTGGTGTAATTGCAGAATGAAGTAGATGTGGTTGATGTAATTGATGTAGTAGCGCAGAAATAGGCCCCAGGTAAGGGCTCAGGCTTGCTGAACAGAATGGAGATGGAGCTGCAGCTGGAATAGCTGTCAAAATGTTGAATATATACAAATCCAATGATACGAGCTCAACACGACGCAGCTGGACAAGTTGGCCAACTTTTTACTTTTGCATGCAGCTTTTTTGACGTTTCAAAATTGCAAGTTTTTTTTTATAGCTATTCCAGCTGCAGCAGCAGAGAATGATTTGTAGTTATCCTTTACTGTTTTTGAACAGTTTGGTTCAAATCAATTTAGTAGTTTTTCAAGGAGCACGCTGGATTCATAGTAAAAATGCAGCGTTTTTGCGTTAAAACTTTTTTTTTAGTTTTATTATTGTTTATTGAAGCGTGATAAAAAAAAATTGACTGTTAGAACCTCAGATCTTCCAGAGATAAAAACTGTAAGCCCGAACTGACAGTACAATCAATTTGTTTTAAATTTTGTAACTATTCATAAGTAAACTTCTGCCCCTCCTTTAAACAAACTACTGAACTGATTTTAGCCAAACTTTAAAAGAAACACTAAAGGTTAAAACAAAACATTCTCTGAAAATTTAAGCTAAATTGGCTTAGTGTTTTCGAATAGCATACATATATACATAGGCATAGTGAATTTTTTAAAAACACAGAGGTCGTCTCGTTCAAACAGGCCTGTTATACCAAGTTTTCCTGAAATTGCATAAAATTACATATCCAATGATATATGAGGCCGTGAGCGCAGTAGTGGTCTAACTGCAATTTTATTGAAATTTTATTACTAGTTTATTATTAGTTTATTACAAAAATTGAATCTGTTAGTATAGAATAATATTCCTGCATTTAAATTTTTTGAATTGAAGAGATCATGCCATAGTTACAAGCCTTTATACGGTTAGAGGCCAACCATAAAAAATTTAAAGTTTCAGTGCAAGAGTGGCACTATACCGCAGTTATAACGGTATTCTGAAGGATCATGAAAATAAAATCCAAAAAATTTTATTTTTCCATCATATTGCAAATAAAAATAAAAACTATGTTTCTATTGTTAAAAACAACAAGCGTGTGAAAAATTTTAAAACTAATACTACATTTTCTTTAGAGCCGAAATGAGGTAATCTCGCAAATCACAGGAAAAGTGGTTTCTTATGTAATTTGGTAATTTCGTTTGACAGCTCAATTCATTTTTGAATTTCAACTGGCTGTTAAACGCATTTTGTTGTTGTTTTTTTTTATTTCTTCTTCAATTGAGCTTTGACATTTTCATACAAAACCTTTTCAGAGCTCTTCAAACTGTGGCAAATAATTGGGTGTGTTCAATAGGGTTTGACTTAATTTCCAACCTAATTTGGTTGCAATTATCTCATTTCTATATGTGAATTTGTATGGGAAATGAGATGTTTTCGTATCGAATTGGGAAATTTTCAACGAAATTATCTCATTTGGCCTAATGAAAACGTAGTATAAATGCCTTTGAAAATAAGTGTTTCTTATTTTTGCTCTACTGGAAATAATGAAAAAGGCAGTAAGGCCCTATTTCGCTCACGGCCTGATATTATGTCAACCCCTTCCTACATGCGGATATTTGGATTTGAAACAAATAAGTAATTTTCATTTGTTTTGTATACTTAAGGCTTAAATGAACAGTAAAATTCTTATTCCAGTCTGTTTGTGATATACCTACCCATATGTTTTTTTATTTAGTCTGATAAAAATCAGTTCTTTACGACTTACCCTTTCAAGACTTTCCAATGGTTAATGTTCGTTGGTATGTACTTAACAATCAAAATACAATACATATGCTAAATATAAAACCTAAGACTGGTAGTCCCAAAAATAAATTAAACGTGAGTTAACTCACAAGCAATTTTTCAATTGAGAATTTACTTCCTTTCAGTTGTCAAGAAATCTATTGAAATCGACGTGTTACACTATGGGTATCATTCCATAACCAGTGGCGTATTTACCCTAAGCTATTAGGGCCATGCTAGGGACTCAGCACCTAATTTTTGATAAAAAATGTAAAATTCTTTTACAAAACAGTATGGAAATAAAGAGGTGCCAAACAGTGGTCCGTTTGTTGAATTTTGGCAACAAAAATCATATCCCTCTCGAATTCTTAATACAAATTAATAAAATTTGGGGATGCTAAACTCAGTGGCACTGCCTACTTTTTTATTTAAAAAAAAAAAAGATTCAGAATTTAGGTCAAAGCATGGTCCAAAATTTCAATATTTTAAAAAAGTATTGTAGAAGGTTGGAACTGAGTGCAATAAAACAAATCATGACTTTCGTACTTTCGTCTGCCAACTTCAAACTTGTTAAGTGGAAACTTTAGTATTCAAAAATTAGCTCGGGTTTGCGCAACAGCTATGCATTTAATTTAATACAAATTCATATGACAAATACAAATTTATATTCGTATTATTTAAAATTTTCACCGCTAACTTCAGACTTATTTTTGCGGAAACTTAAATAATAACACAAAATACTTAAGCTAAAAATGTATTGTTGGCGCAAGAAATAAGCATTTAATTTGCTACAAATTCAGATATCAAAGTTATTTAATTCCGCCAAAAAAGTGTCCGCCAAAATAAGGAACGTCAGTTACGCCCTCTCTTAAAATTCTAATTATGACTGAATACAATCAGTCAGTTATAACAGTTGGCCAGTTTATATTTCTTGAGCACTCAGTATTTTTCCTCAGTTTTCTAGACAGAGCAGGAGAATAAAATATAAACACTATTCCTCGCATAGAAGTCAAAACAACTCTCTTTTTCTTTTCTTCTTATGTAATTTATTGCGACAAAAAATAATTGAGCAAGCGAATCCAAAAAATTTCAGTCTCAGTTTTCCAGTGAGGAATTTTTGAGAGGAATCCTGTTTATATTTCTGAGCGCTCTGAGTCCTCTGAGAACTCAGAAATATAAACTGGCTAAGTGCTATTGATGAATGTGTCAACCGATTTTGTTAATCACGCGTGTCGTGTTGACTGTCTTTAACGCCTTTCGCTTTCAAGACGGTGTCACAGCTAAATTCACTTTCAGTTTAGGCCTTGAGTACCTGAGTTATGTAACTCACCAAATTAGGTGAGTTATCTCGCGGTTAACTTAGGATTCAGATTGACTGACAAGTTACAACCTGTTGTACAAACGTATTTCAATCGTGATTGTTGACCCGTGGTTCAGCAATTTTAAATCACCGATGTTAGTTAGTAATCGCCTATCATTTGGGATTGTTTAAATTATAGATACATATTTATAGGATTATTTACAAATAAAAATCGATCATTTTCGTACAAAAAAAAATCTTTCAGCAGATTCTTTCCATATTACCAAAAGCAGGGTTGCCATGTTTTGAACAATTTCTATACCCCAATTTAGAAATTTTCGTACCCCAAAATCGGAGCTGAAAAACAAGCCCAAACAGTAGCATAATAACAATACAAAAACATTTTTCAAACTTCAATTACAAATTATTTTTATTTTAAAAGACAACGGACAATAAAATACATTTTTTGCTCATAAAAAAAATTTAAATAGAATATCTGGGAACAACAGAGAAACTGAATAATCTTAAAGTGAAGTTTGTAGTGGTTTCAAAACAGTATAATGTCCCTTACCACAGGATGACAATAGATTCATCGTGTAATAGGGGACTATTCAGTGAATAAAAAGTGGTGCCAAATTGTGATATGCATTAAGAGTATTTATTAATACGAAACAAAATATCGCCCAAGATTAGATTTGGGCTATTAGTAGCCCAATTATAATTGGGCTGTCATAATGAAATTGTTGTTGACAATCTCGGAAAAAGAAAGCCCAATCTGGCCAGCCTAACCAAAATAGCAAGTAATTTTGTGCATAACTAATTCGCAATTAAAAAGCAACCAATGCTATCATACTTTTTAATCTTTAGTTCCAAAAGTGTCCCACTTGCACCATATACACATCTAAAATTCAAATTACCATTGAATTAGTTTAAACTTTTAAAGATGTTTTACTTTAAATAGGAATGAATTTATTACGTACGGAAATAATCTTTTACGAAATTACTCCCCTTACATTAGAAAAAAATGAAAATATAAAAATTTACTGCAAAACTTTTAAATTTTAAAACCAACTCTTTATCACTTTTACAATGGGAGTCTGCTCTAAATAATTTTTTTTTAAAGCGATTGTCGGCTCATTTCCAATAATTTTAAACGACGTAAAGTATACTTTAACAATAAAGCTCTTGTCTAACTTTAAAAGCAGCAACTCTTCTTTATCTCATAAAAACTATACTTTATCAATAGAATAAAGTTATTTCACGACACAGAATTATGTTTAAATTTTGCGCCATTTTTTGCAATGGAAGATATGCCGGTTAAATTATTTTAAATCTTAAAGTTATGTTAAATCATTCTTAATAGTAGAAAATATGCTGAGACAAACGGAGTGGATTCAAGCACATTTTAGTAAATGAAAAAGTTTACCTTAATATTACACAGCATAAGTAAGACCGAACCCTAAAGCACACAATGACCATAATGAGCTCTAATTATTATATTAGCTGAATAAATGCTGGTTAAAATAACAGTGCACGTTTTGAATGAAGAACAGCGGCTTATTTTGATGATAATTCAGTCTAGAATAAAGCACAATCTACATTTAACGCGTGTACAGCTCGCATGACTCCTCCAAACATAAACAGCCTGCATGAGTTTACTTTAACAAAACAAAAATAACTGTAAAATTTCAAATATAATTTTAGCCAAAAAATGAGTCTCGCCATGGAGCAGAAAATCGATCCCAAAGAACAGGGAAAGAAACTGGAAAAGCAAAAGGATGCTGAAGCTTCACAGATTGAAGTGCGAGAACATACGACATCGTAAGTTGCTTAGAACTAACTGTAATTAGAAGCAAAAACAAAAAACAAATAATTTAACATCATTTCTCTGCACATAGGTACTTTGAAACGGCTTCTCATCTTTTCAAGGGCAGCGTTGGCGCTGGTCTCTTTGCGATGGGTGATGCCTTCAAAAATGGTGGGCTTATTGGAGCAACGATTTTGTTGCCTATTATTGCTGTGATATGTGTGCATTGTGAGCATATGTTAATTAGGGCATCCAAACGAGCCGTTGTGGCCACAAAAGGTGCTTCATTTTTCGATTATCCAGATACAGTAGAGAAAAGCTTTGAGCTGGGTCCAAAAAAGTTCCGCTTCTTATCGAAATTTATGCGTCTTATCGTAGAGATGTTTCTTTGTGTAACACAGTTTGGGTTCTGTTCTATTTACTTTGTGTTCATTGCCGAGAACCTCCTGCAGGTGTTCAAGCAAAATGGAGTCAACCTCGATTTTAACCTTTCAATGACAATAGCCCTGGCAGCCGTTCTAATACCCTCGTTACTAACAAACCTCAAGTACTTAGCTCCTATATCGATGTTGGCAAGTGTCTCATTAATTGCCGGTATCACATCTACTCTGATATTTGCCATGATCGACGGACTTCCATCACCAATCGAACGTAACTTAGTGACAGATGGCCCAAAAATGTCTCTCTTTTTTGGAACTGCGATATTTTCCTATGAGGGTGTTGCACTTATTCTACCTCTTCGCAATGCTATGAAAAAACCAGACGGTTTTAATAGCCGATTTGGAGTGTTGAATGTTACGTTGGTACTTATAACAGGACTTTTCATTTTTACCGGATTTATGGGCTACTTGAAATGGGGTGAAGATGTTGCTGGTAGTTTGACTCTTAATTTGGATGTAACTGATTGGTAAGTTTAACAAAAAAATAAGAAGTCATCTCGAAAACTTGAATATTTTGTTTACTTTAAGGAAAGCACAAGCGGTTAAAGTGATTGCAGCTCTTGGAGTATTTTTTGGATATCCACTACAATTTTACATACTGATACAGATCATGTGGCCTGGAATTAAGGATTCCATGAATTGCAATCAACGACCATTGATGGGCGAGCTCTTCTTTAGAACCATTATGGTTTTATTGACATGTAAGTCATACCTTATACATATTTAGTAGATTTTGATATTATGTACGTAATATTCTTAGTTGGTTTACCTTAATGCTTATTGGTCCATGGGAAAAAGTGTGCAAAAAATATTTACCAAGCAATTTTCATAGGTCAGAATTTTTAGTTAGTCCTACTGCAGAAAGTTTGACCTCTAAGAAAAGATTTT
The DNA here is from genome assembly GCA_946251815.1 of Dasysyrphus albostriatus. NCBI lineage: Eukaryota > Metazoa > Arthropoda > Insecta > Diptera > Syrphidae > Dasysyrphus > Dasysyrphus albostriatus. The sequence goes on along the minus strand of OX276336.1, from coordinate 64,111,538 downwards.
GAGAACAAACATGAAAACTAAACATACAAATTTTTTTGGCACAGCCTTCTGAATACACTAGTGAAAAGAATTAAGGAAGAAGATTTTTCAATTTTTGTGTTTCTTAAAGGGCTGTATCTCAGTGGTCATATTGAGATGAAATGAAAAACATTTTGAAGATTTATGTTTCTTAATTTGAGATTTGGGTACAAATAGTTATTTTTAAAAAGTCGTTATTATGTAACAGTACATTTTATTTTTCTTGAAGAATATCATTTTTATTTGAATTTTGTTTTCAGTCCATTAAATGTAGATACATAAAGGTATGGTCTGATTACTTGTGAATTAAACTTAAATTAATTTTTACTTGTGATAAGTACAATTCTCACAATTCTGTATGTCTGATTTCTTAAAAAAAAAATACAATGAATTTCTTTTAGTTAAGTCCACCATTAGGTGGGAAATCACTTTGAAAAAGGTTCTTGATGGTAAATTCCAAAGAAAAATTTTTTGATATATACATAGGAAGGTACTAGGTATAGAGCAAAGTTTTGGATTTGTGTAAACAAATTGAAATAGCACTCATACTTGGCATAATGATAAGAGAGAACACGAAACAAGTGGGTGGCACAATTTTGTCTATTTGTCTGTCTGTTTTATCTCGATCTACAGCCATAGCTGTGCCTACAACAAATATTTAGGTTGCAGTTTTGAACAGTTAATTGTTGTCATAGGTCAAACTTTCTATAGTTAGTCCCTAAGAAGATAGAGAGCAATGTTTACTCACGTAAACACATTATCCTGAGTGATTTTTGGAAACTTCATCGCTCTCTGTCTTCTTAGGTTCTAACAGTAGAGAGTTTGACCTGACAACAATTGTCCAAAATTGCAAGTTTAATATTTGTTGTGTACACCTTTTTTCCTTTCGATCAATAGATATTGAAATACATCGATGCAAAATATTTACATCAAATTTTCCACCTGTTCGACACGTGTTATGGTAAGCAGACAAACGCTAAGTCCCCTATTACACGATGATTCTTTGCGTCTGATTCTTTTCGAATTTTCATGAGTGCAAAGGAGAAGAAATATCTGATTTCACCTTCAATCTCATTGAATTTTGAAAAGAGTCAGACGCAAAGAATCATCGTCTTATTAGTTCAACCCCACAAAGCTATATGAACTACAAAAGTATGCAAATGACTTGACTTTTATGTCGTTGGCTCTTAGACTATGGGCACGTTCAGACGACCCAAGGGACTAGATATTCAGTCAACTGCATTCATTGAATGCAAATTTGACCAATGTAACTAGGTTTCTTTAAAATATCAGACTTGGAACTTTACTTCAAACATTTATTCTCAGTTGATTGTGAAAAAAGTACTGATACTATTTTTATCTAAGAAAAATCTCACATCTGAAATAACCCCTTTACGAGTTTTATTAAATAAGGTTTTGGTATTAGGAAACCAAACTTAAAATTAACAAATCTCACACAAAACTTATATTTTTTACATATCTAAACGGTTATTTATTTTCTATTTCGTATTTGATAAGAAACTTTTCCAAAAAAATGGTAAAAACGACTGTGCAAAAAAATAAATAAATTACAAAACAAATAATGTTCAGGTTTTCGTTGAGTGACAAAATATAACCAGCTGATATTCTGACAGAAGCGCACTTTACTTGATATTAAGGGAGATTTTTCTTGACTTACTCTCCAGTCAACTTTCAAATAAATTTGCCTTAATTGGAAAGCAATATTTTGGCAGCTGGCCAATCAGAGACCAGAGACTTGCTTTAATTTCTAGTCCCTTGGGTCGTCTGAACGTACCCTATGTCTTATGTGATTGATAGACATTTTTAAAATTCCTGGATGCCAAAATTTTATGTCATCTGAATAGTCAGAGAAAATGCTTAAAACTTTCAGGAATGAAATGAACCTAGGTACCAAAATGATTGTGAAAATGAAGATAAAGAAGTTTTCAATCCTGAAATGTTTGAATTTGTAATTGGGTAGACAATTTTATATTTGCTTTACATACTCGTATATTAATTTTGATAAACTGCTACGATGGTCCAATGTCCATAAGCTTTTTCACTTTTAATCTTCAAATTTAGTATATTTCGAAAGTTGTATATAAACAAATGGTTCTAAGGTATTCAAGAACTGTGAAGCGAATTCACTACTTTCTTTTTTTATATTTTTTCTTGGGAGAAAAAAAAATCGCTTTTATTTTATTTCGAAAGAATAAATATTTAGATTTTACGGTCTTGTAGCAAATGACTGTTTGTAATCATAAAGTATACTTGAATAACAGTTATACACAGAATTTGTTTTATAAAAATCATTAGAGCCCGTTTCGATATAAATAAGTTATTCCTAAGACGAAAAGACATATCGCAAGGAATTAAATAGAATTTAAAGAATTAAATCATGTAGTTCGTCCAGAAACCGTTGCAAAGTTAGTTTTCTTATCATTACTTTAGGTTAAGATAACCTCGCAAATAGCGAAAAGACGTTTCATTTTTATTGTCTGGGATATCACGAAAAAGTGAGAATATTTCTGCTTTTGGATTCGAATTCAGCAAACCATTCGAAAAGAAACTAAAACCGTTTTGACCAGTGTTATTTTTATTATCGTATTATTTAGTGTATTTGGCGTAGGGAGAACATTTATTTGTTTATTTATCTATTTACTTATTTATTTTTATCTTTTCAGTTGCTGTTGCTTTGATTGTTCCTGAACTAGGACTTTTCATATCTCTTATTGGGGCTCTTTGTTCTACCTCATTGTCATTATTAATTCCCGTAATGGTCGATTTTATTGTTCGATCCGAAGAAAAAAAATCACTCAGTGCATATCTGTACTTTAAAAATATATTGATTTTGATTGTTGCTGCCTTGGGAATTGGAACTGGAACCTATCAGAGTATAACGCAAATCGTAAGAGAATTCCATTTGTGATATATTCGATTACATAATCTTAAATTATGAAGATTGCATGTGATTATATGCTGAATTTTACCCACTGTTACTTTGTAAATGTATATAACATTAAGTTAAAAAATTTTTTGTTAATTGTATTTTATTGTAAGATATTAAAATGTTGTAAATATTATTATGTTGATAAAAATTATTATTCTGTACATTATAAAATACCAAACTATAAATTAACTATGTAAGTAAAATAAATAAGCTAAGGTTCGTGACATACCTACATAATGGTCTTTGTTTTATTTTTATTAAAGATCTCGATCAAACAACCCGATGAATGGCCTGCGGAGGGAATCAGTTTCAATGTTGACGTTTTTACTATGAGCGAAATGTCAAAATGAGTCTGATTCTTTCCGCAGCTCATTCATCTGCTTTTGTAATCGGGGCGAATAATAAATTAGATAGGCTGTTGCAACTGTTTAAAAAACTCATATTTTTTAACGTCTGTGAAGCTAACTTAACAGTTTTAAGCTTGGGAGTTGGTGTAACCCACTGCACTGCCAACTTCACTGTGAAGTTAAAAGAACAGTCCTTTTCTCAATTACGGAACTACCTAGAAAATTACAGTTAGGCTCCAGGTTTGCAGTCCGGTTTCTGAAAAAAAAGAACATGCTTGTAGGCTACACCAACTTTTTGGTGAGCTGCAAAATTCGGAATAGAAATGTATAAAAAATACAATTAAAAAAAACTGCAAACTTCTGCCATGGTCCCAATAAAATATTAATAAACACCCGACTCATGAGAGCCATTGTTTGATATTTCAAAGTGCAAAGCATTGAAGGCACCTCAAACTTTCGAATGTAGACACGATGAGACTCATGAGCCCGGACTCAATTCTCTCAATCTAAACAGGCTCTAAAGTACCAACTCTACAATATCAGAGCTTCAGCTTGCAGTTTTTTGACTTTTAAAATTGCGAGTGTGGGTTGAAGTGAGCTTCTAACTCTTTTCAATATCTTATTAAGACATAAAGTAATTTAAGCTTCCATTTCATCACTATCCATTTTTAACTTCCCATTGAAAGTTGTTTTAATTGGTCCGATTTGTCGAATCGAAAATTTTTACATAATCGGAATCATCGGACATCGAAATCCATCATTTTTAAAGAGATGTCTGTGTAAGTATGTACGTTCGATCGTACGTTCCTTCACTTTTTTTCGTTCACCATATTTCAAGAACGAATGAAGATATCAACTTCAAATAAATTTTATTTTGTATATAGAATACGAATTTGTCAATACGTGCAGAAAGGACTTTCAAAAAAAAAACAATGAGCGGTTACTATAGTAATTTAAAAAAACCCCTTGTTAAGTTTCTTTAGTCTCGTATATCTCAAGAACAAATCATGCTAACGACTTCAAGTTGATTTTATTCAACGCATATTAACGTAGCAAAGAATTGGTAAGATTACAAAAACATATCAACTTGTAGTTTTTTTTTAATAAGAAAAAAGTTGCTAAAAATTTTTGAAAAAAAGTGGCTTATCTCAAAAATCTTGAGAACAATTAATGATATTGGCTTTGGGGTAGTTGTATTTTATGCACCAGTTTACTAATAAAAAATGATTACATTTTTAAAAATATAGAATCGACGGTTTTTTTTAAAGCAAAAAAAACTGCAAATAGTTTTACAAATAATTGTTTTTTTTTTTTGTTTGCCTCAAATATTTTTTCGAAGATCTTAATAGGCGATTTTTTGAAAATAAAATAAAATCGGGCCTCTAGTTTCCGAGGGCACCAATGGGATGTTAAGTAACCAGTGTGGGTTGCACCCAGCCTCTTTTTATTTTTATTTTTGATACATAGGAACTTCTTGTTGTTGAATTTAACTCGCAAGAGATTCATAGCTGACTTCAAATGACATTTAATTTCAAAGCTGTACAGCTGCAATGTGTGCTCGTAAAAAAAATTAAGTACAGCATTTTTTGACAGCTATTCCAGCTGCAGCTTCAGTTCCAGTTGCAGCACTCAAAGAAGAAGAAATAAAAGAACTGGTGGAAACAGTGAAGCATTTTTCAAGAAAGTGTGAATTACACAAACACAAATGCATTGACACAGGGTCGCAGTGAAGTTACACGACTGAATGCTGGGGTACCCGAGGAAGCAAAATTAAGAAAAAAACCTTTAAAATGCATCTTTCATTTTGTCAAGCTATATGAAAGTGTACAGAGGTTTCAAATCGTTAAAGTAATGAGCAAGCTTAAACATACAAAAATTTGGTGCTGCAACAGCTCGTTGAGAATCCGAGCCTTATGACTTACCACTCTCAACCATTCGAATATGTCGTTTGACAGGAATGGAAGGTACATATTCATATCTATTTTTAGGTGGCAGTGGCTCGGAATCGAACCCACATTCGGCATCTCAGTCCAACGCACTAAACCCATTATGCCAAGGTATACTACAGTCGACGTGTACACGATTTTGTGTGTACAAAACTCACTCTTGCGGAATTAGGCCCCTTGTTCAGGCAGTGAAAAAAACAAGTTTTTTTAAATTTTTTTTTCACTTTTAACAACTTGCATTATGGGTGACTTGTGAAGTTGACGTTTCAGTAAGCTACTTTTCTTTCGATTTTTACCTAAGCTTCTGCTTATTATGGTTCTATCTTAATTCGTTTAAGCCTAGTACGCAGATTGAGCTAAAATTTCGTTCCCATACAAAATTCTCTCCAAAATTAAGCCGAGCTAAAATTCTGCCAAGCTTTTTAGCCGAGAGGTATGCAGCTCCAGCTAAAAAATCAAATTTTTTGTTTCTTACTGTACGGGACCTATCTGTCAAAATTTAGCGCGTGAAGTAATTGTGCGGCACATTAATTCTTGAGCTAAATTGTGACAGGTTTTTATATTTGTGGGATTTACGTGAGCTTTACTTTGTGAAAATGAAAATTAAGAACCAGAAATATTCAAGGACAAATGATTTAACAATGCCAAAGAGAAAAATCTATTTTAGTTGATTATATTCACTTGAAATATAAAAAAAAATTCTTTGAAATTGTTGAATACATTTTTTTTTTCAGAGAACAGCTGTTTGTTGTGATCCATTCTCCACAACAATTTTATTCAAAATTTAGCTAGGATTTTAGCTGGTGTTTGGAGAATAAAGTGGGAGCGGAATTTTAGCTCGATCTGCGTACTAGGCTTAAGACAAAAAATGTTTAAATTAAAAAAAAATTTAAGTAAATAAGCATAATTTTCTTTGCGTGTTTTTGAAATTGAGTGTGTTTTTTTTTTATTAGCCCAGATGAATCGGACGAAAAAAACTACATCGGGGCTTAGCGACGCCATCACAGAAAAGAAAATGGAGTTTCCACACAAACTATCTATAACAAGTATGAAATTCGTGTCGGTAACACAGTTTTATCTGGGCTAAAGTTAAGCCCCGAAAATTCTGTGGACTTAGCTAAGCCCGAAGGGGCTTAGTTGTTGTTGCATTTGACATGTAAATTGTTTAGACCCGACGTCGTTTTTTTCGTTCAAACCCATTCGGGCAAGGAAAAAAACACACCTATTGTTCAGTATCAGGAGCGCTCACTGAGCTGACGATGCAAAGATTTGTTTCCTTAGTTTTTGACAGCAAAACGTCTCATCGTGCTTACAGAAGAAAATTTCAAGCGCCTAAAGCACATTAAAACAACCACAACAGCAACTTCAATATTGCAAAGGAGATTTGTCAGTCCGGTGTTTTCTTCATTCCTCCTGGCAGCCTTGACCCCGTACTGGAACTCAAACTTTGCGAATCTAATAGGCGTTTCCATCGGAGGTGGCGAAATACTTGCAAGTAAATACTTTGCTAGTTTTTTTTAATGCAACACATCAAACTGCTTTCCCATGTAAAATGTATCTACTCGCACATGAGAGCATATACAGTTGATAGTATTTACTTCATTCAGGTTTTCATCTACTCATGAGTACTTTGCCACATCCAAAGGAAAACGGCGAATAGAGCCAATTTCAATATTGCAAGTAGGACCTTAATTAAAATTAAATTTTCAAAGATTTTATTCGGACTGTACTGTATGAAATAATGCCCCACTGCGATGATATCTCTGTAGTCGTTTATGTAGTCGTTTCACTCTGTTGCACGTGAACATTTCTGTCAAATCAAAATAAGCAAAAACAACAAATTGAACAAACCGAGTAAAAATATTTAAAATTTAACAAATACTTTTTGTAAATCTTTTACTTACTAATTAAAAATGAAGAAAAGAAAATCTAAAGGACCAATTGCACCAAAATTTTTAGAAACTAAAGTTGACGAAGATATCAAAAGCATAGATAATGAGATTAACTTAAACGAAAACTCTGGCAATGAACAGGAACCCACTAAAGAAAGCGGAAGCGGTACTGACGAAGTGGAAGAAGAACCTAGTGACATCGAAATGGAAGAGCCACCTAAGCCAAAGAAAAAACGTAAAAAAGGAATCATCTACGTATCGAATATACCCAAACACATGAATGTTACACGCATCCGAGAAATTCTTGGTGGCTATGGAAAGATTGGTCGAGTTTTCTTGCAACCAGAAAAAATGCCAAGTTTGTTTTCAACGTTATAACACATGATTTGAAACCGAAAAATAAATTATATATTCTTTTATATTCACAGCAGCTACTGAGAAACAAAAGAAACGCAAACGCTTATCTCGTCACTTCACAGAAGGCTGGGTAGAGTTTGAAAGCAAACGAACTGCAAAACAAATAGTGGAATTCCTGAATAACAAGCAAATTTCTACGAGAAAAAAATCCCAATTCTATGATTCACTGTGGAGCATGAAGTACCTGCCCCGATTTAAATGGGTCCATCTAACAGAGCGAATGAACTATGAGCAGGCTGTGCACAAGCAACGATTGATGACAGAAGTTTCACAGGCCAGGAAGGAGACTTCATTCTTCCAGAATAATCTGGATCAAAGTGAATTTATTAAGAAAAAGAATAAGATGGGTAATAAAAAATCTTCAAAGTTAAGTCAGTAATATCCTATCGACATTTTTCTATTTATTTAATTTTTACTATTAACTCGGTAGAAAAACTATGAAGTGATGCCTGAAAGTTACCCTCGGAATTTTTTGGTATCGTGAATATGTTTTTCAGGGGTAAAACTCACTAACATTTTTTTTAATTAAGGTAGATTGAATCTTACTTGTTGATACCAAATTTTTTTGAAGGAACTTGCTTGATAGCACGAAAATCTTGGAGCTCAAAAAAATTGCTTTAAAAACATAGGCTTAAAATTTTAACGCTTAGAGGTCCTTCATTGTTAAAAATTTTGGAAAAATAAGTTAGTTCTTAAATGTTATGCCTACTTTAAAACTTTGAGCTTATCTGGCAAACATTTTCGACCAAAAAACTCGTCTGGAACAATTGTTTTTCATGCTCAAGAAGGAATCAGCTAACATATCGTCGGCTTAAAAAAAATGGTTTGGAAAGACACAAAAACCAAAAAAAAATGTTTCTACTTATAGTAGATACAGGTAAAACAGAATAAATAAAACAAAAAAACTAGTAGCATCATGAAACTTGGTGAAAACGTTTCAGGTACCAAACGTTTCAGGTACCATGAGAATGAAGAATCAAAAGAGTATACAAATATTTCACATAGAAGGGTGTTTTTTTGAGGGGGAAGTTGTGGTAAATCAAATGAAAAAATTAACCATGATCACCCTAAGCATTATGGCACATTTTATAAAGGAAGTTTTAAATGCTGAATCAATTGACACAAAACCCAGTCAACAATCTATCTACCAATTATTACCAAAGTTATAAAAATTCAACGTGTTACATGTGTTCTCATTCATCTTGGGAGCCGGTAAAAAATGAGCAAAACTTTTACAATAATTTTTTTTAAATTTATTTGAAAGAAATAAGGGGATGCATCATTTAAAATAAAACAGTGAATTTTTTAAGGACCACCGTAATCTGCCCATATATTCTTCGAAACCCGACAAGAAATCTCAATTATTGTTGATCATCTGCAGTTTGCGACTTTAAAGAAATTTTATGGTTAATTTTATTCTTTTCTTGTTCCAGTGGCATAAGTACCCAAAGTAGATACTGTTGAGCTCGCTTAAAATTATCAACCGATCTTCGCCACTTTAAAAAAAAAATCTTCCATCATCGATTAGATAAAAATTAATAGTAAAAATCCCAGGCACAGAATCTTAAATTTTTAAAACGAAAAAAGGACTTTAGGGAGTTTTCATTGGAGGTGAATTTTTTCTTGTGTCTAGAGAAATGAAAAAAAATAATTTGTTTAATTTCTTTTTGAGATGAAAATAGAGCAATCAAGACAAAATTTGTTGTGTCCCGTTCTGTCATGCAATTCTTTCTATTTGCGATGCTACCTGGTCCCTTGAAAAAATTAAAATAGCTCATGGAGAACCAGGGCCTAGTGACTTACAAGTCTCAACCACTCCATGGAGGGGACCTACAATTTTGGGCCGAGTCTGAACGGCAAGATGAGAAGCACTTATTCATGACAAATATACTCTTGAAGGACTTGTCAGTTCCTCGCAAGAGGCAGTACCTCGGAAAAAAAACATTGTGTTTTTTAGGTGACAGTGGCTGGGAATCGAACCAGGACCTTCGGCATGACAGTCCAACGCACTAACCATCATGCCACGAGGTATTCCCATAACCTAATGAAAAACACGTCCTTATGGTTAAAAGTTTTCATAAGAAGTTTTTTTTTATAATACAAATTCTATAGACCCAAGTAGAAGGCTAGGATTAAGGGTTGGACTTGTATCAATAATTCAACAGGTCGAATCCTCAATGCTAAACCTTCAACTTTGCGGATTTATTTCAGTTGTATAAATAATTTATATTGTAAAAAAACTTCCAGCTTACTGATGAGGAATTCGAATCTTTTTGGATGAAGTTTACAGTGGTTTTTTGTCAAAAGGGCCTCGTAAGTCCAAACTGAACTTAATACAAATTGCGTATGACAAATGCCCATATGTGACTGATGAGTCCAAGTGAGATTGCCGGTCGAAACGCCAATTTGTAGGAATTAAGGCCATAAAAGCTTTTTAAATGAAAGATTCTCGAAATTAATAACTATTATGTAGATCTTAATTATTCGGTATCAATAAAATAATAAATCAATTTAAGTTACGTACCTAGTAAACAGCTAGTTAATAATTAACAAAACAAGTAAATTTAATTTACATTTTCAATATTTATATTTTTCATTTAAACGGTTTTTAGAAACCATACTCTTCCCATTTGTAGCATATATATTCAGGAAATGATCCTTGATGGCTATTGAGTAGGTCCATCTGTGGATCAACCTACAGTTGATTTTTGACAAAAACAACCTGAATAGACCATACATGTTGCGCTTATCATCTTCTAAACTATTTCCAGCGAATTTGTTTGGTGCCGTAAAAAGTAGGTTCTGGAAAAGAACACACCTTTTGCAACATGAATCATATCCAATATCCATACAATGACAAAATAAAATACCTCTGCCAGGTAAAGTTAAGCCACGTAGCCGATGTGCCTAAGAACCGACAATTCATGAAAAGTCTAATTTTGGTTTGCCTTGTCCCCCGTCCATGTAAATAAACCCCAACGCTCCATTATAATCCTTTCTGCACATAATAGTTTTGATATTTTAATTTTAATTGGCAAATTAATTAATAACCAACTAATTAACGAACAAAAACAACAGTATATCTCTCAGGTTTCTCACAAATTCAAACATTCAAATAATGAAACCATTTCCTCCTACACATGCGAACACAGCAACCAACAGCCACACCCAGGAGAAAACAAAAAAAAAGCCAAAACCCAACTACCAAAAACTTGTGGTTGTGGTGAAAAACATCAATCCGTTTTATTATTTTTTTAATTTATTTATTTTGAATATTTCACAATTGACTGTTTATAACAATTAAATCGTTTAAGCAAATGTATATCCTTATGTGTGTATGGGGTGTCCTTTAATAAACAAACAAAAAAATTGTTTAAAAATAATATTCAAACAAAAAGAAATATTATTTTTTTTATTTTTAAGTGATTTTTTTTTTTGTTTTTTTATTTTGCTTTGTTGACAAGAGAACTAATTTGTTTACTGTTAAATATATTTTAATATAATATATTTAGAAAATACAAAAAAATTATATAATATTTATATTTATATATAAATTGAATACGATTCTATAGATTTTGTTGTTGTTTTTTTTTTAGTTATTATAAAACATTGTCGAGATAGAGAGAAGAAAAAAAAAAACAAATCAAAGTACAGATGACGCGCACGCATTTTATTCTTATTTTTGTTTTATTCTTAAATTTTAAGCAGGCTCCTGGAGATTGTTCTCCACGGAATCAGAATGTGTTAGCCTGGTTGGAATGCCACCATCAGGGTGTTCGTAGAACTGATCGTTCTTCTTTCGGTACGTCATTGTACCCGAGTTGAAGTTGGCCGCTTCACCGTTCTCACAGATGACTGTCTCCATGTTTCGACTGGCCATTGAATTATGATGGGCATTGCGTCCAATGGTTCGATCTTCGTACCGTGTCTGACTCTGTGATGCCATTGGTCGATTCAGGGTGTTGTTTGCATTGTTTGGGGAATTGGGAGCTGCGTTGCGAGCGGCGACTGTTTTCGTGACAAAGTCTTGCTCTTTCCAGCCCTGCTTCTTGTAGACCTCGCGCAAATCGTTGTGCTGCCACATAGTGTAGAGAACCTGCGAGGCGAACTTCAATACACACGATGTGTATTTCTGGCGTTGACGTACAATATTCATCAGACGGTCAACGCCATTGGCATCGAGCAAAGACCGAGCGAACTCGGCGTTCCGCTTGATGACCTCATTGATGGTGGCCAGCACGGCCGTGATGGTGTCATCAGAGGTGCCTTGATCGTGTTGGGCGTTGCCCGAGGGTAGCTTTTGAACCAAATCCCGCATTGCGTACTTTCCGATGAGCTCCTTGTTTCGTTGATCTAGAGCTAGATTTCTTAAGGCTGTGGCAACGGCACACACTACTCGATCCACCTCCATGCGAAGCAGCTCGACGAGAATGGGCAAACCTTTCTCTTTCCTGACAGCGGCCCGGATATCTATGCTGGGTTGCCAATAGCAAGCGGCCAAGTTTTGAATGGCCCCAGCAGCTGCCTCTAGAGTCTCTGGATTGGAGCAACTTTGCAACAAGGCGAGATAATACTGAACCACGTCAGGCTGCCACAACTGTTCATAGCCCTTCCTATGGGCGCTGCTGCGTGGCAGAGTTTGCAGTGACGAAGCGCCACCATTCTCGGCCGACTTCATGCTATCGTTGGGTTCGGTGTATTCGTATTCGCGCTTCTTCTTGCTGGCTCCAAAGCAGCCGAAATTCTCGGCCTTCACTTCGATCGATGAGGCGGTCTTGTTCATCAGAGTCGGATGTTTATCGTAGTTTGAATCCTCTACCTCCTGGCATCGGTACGACAAGTTCCGCAAAATGCAAACACAATTCTCGACGATCTTGTTGCCTATGTTGTTCTTCTCGATTGAGGTCTTCACTACAAAAAGTAGACACTCGACAAGGTTCTTGCATTCACGCAGCTTTGTACGTGCGTATTCGCCGGCTGAGCTGACATTCCGAAGTGCACCCGAAGCGTTACGGAATACAGTCGATGTAAACATCTCGCCTGTGCATGTGGGATCGCATCCAGAGTGCGGCATGATGATGCAGGACACGATGACGTTCAATCCATCATCGATGATGGACCGCTTGAGATCTTCGCACGACGACAGATTCCATATAACTCCGGTGATCAGTTCTTTGATCTCTGACTCCATCGTACGACATAACAGATTAATGAGAGCAGAAATTCCTCCGGCATTTTTTATTGCACGTTTGTTTTCGTCATTCTGACGGCCGTACGACAAGTTCCGCAGAGCTCCGCACGCATTTTTGTGTACTTCAAGGTTCTCGTGGTCCAAGAGCCGCACCAGTGCGGGTATTCCACCGAGAGTTCTTGTCTTTTGCTTATTCGGATCGTCCATGTAACATAAATGCTGCAAATAGGCAGCGGCGTTAGCCTTCACCGAACTGTTGGGATTGTCCAGGAAGCTGATGACCTCGGACAGGTTCGGATCACGCCACCTAATTGCCTGACAGTGCTCGCCATTGTTCTCGACATAGCGATCGTCGGCGCCACGCGGAGAAGTGGTCGCATCGTTGGTAGAGAGCTGCGACATGTGCTTCAGCAATTCCTGTTCGGTGCCGAACCTCTGTCGCGAATGCACTGCATTCGAAGAGGAACTAGTTAGATTGTCACCGAACATGAGCGCTCTGGTTGGATATGCAGGGTTGGCGTTCGACTCCAGATTGTTGGTCGGAATTCCGAAATTGGATGTCGATATATAGCCATAGAGGAGGGCCGACTCCTCAGCGTAATGGTTGTCAGCCTTGCTCACAGACAAGGGCGATGTGTGGTAGTCGGCTAGCTCGTCGAACTGCGACGTCTGTAAGTACGATTGGGCCAGGCTGGGCGACATCCCAGCAGCTGTGTTCAGCGGCAATGGAGAAGTAGAGCTGCTATGCTCATTAGGAGTCTGTGGCGTTCCTATTCGTTCGTTGGAACTGTATTCTGAAAGATAGGAGCCGGCATTGCCGACTGCTTGCATAACATTGAATGTCGACGAGGCCGGATAGTGGCCACCTGGTGGAAAGTTGTCATACTCCTGATAGTGGGTCTGGAATTGTTTGTTCTCCTGCATGTAGATGGGAGCACCGGTGTGCTGCTCAATTTGATTATAATTTATGTACTGAGATCGAGAGTGAACGCCCATCGGCATAGTTACATAGTCAATGGATACGCCTCTGGTTTCGCGATTGTCCTCTAAGGGCATCTTTATGTAATCGGCGGCGGCAACGATACCTTCTGGACGAATGTGGTTCACTTCGTGGATTACTTTGGTAACAGTGGTTACTCGTCGAGTGGTCTTCTGTTTGTGGGCATGCAGTAGCGAAGCAGTGTCCTCACTCTTGTGCGAATGCTGCGAATAGGTACTCGGTGACTGGCACCTCGGGTCTTTGGAATTGTTTAAGTTGTTGTATTCCAAGTTCACAGACGATGGATTCTTCTGACCTTCGTTATTGGTCCAAAGCATCATATGGTTGTTGCTTGTTGGTTGGTTGGTGTGGTGGTGCTGCACATCATCCACGCATGCAGGATGCACACTTGGAGTTTGGAGTACCCCCTGCTCCCCTTTTCACTTCTTTTCGAGTCTGCTCTAATGGTGGGGTGTGTGGTGTGGTGGTGTCTTCTATTCTATGTAATCGTCGTCTATGCTATGTAATGGAACCCCAATTCTCAATTCCAGTAGTGAGAAAACATTTTTTCTTTCCCTTTTTTTCTTTTAATTGTGCTCTACATAAATAATTAATTATTTTTTAATAACAAAAGAAGTAGTAATAAGTGTTCGCTCTCTTGTGGAGAGTGTGAATTACCTTTATTCAGAAAAGGTCGATAGCTTGATTTCTTTTTTCTTTTAAAATTTTCTTTCGATTAGATTCCGGGAGAGCAAAGCAAAAAAAAGGCGAAGACGAAGTGAGGAAAAAAACGAAACAAAATCTACTCCACTTGTGATTTTTGTTTACCGAGAAGGGCGTTCTTTTTGCAAAGCAATGCAAAAACCAGCCTTGTTTTTAACGATTTTCCGATATTGTTGTATTGGTTTTTTGATTAATTGGTTTTATTGCATTTTAATTAACAAAATTTGAGAAGAAAAATCACTTTTTTATACATCGATGTTGGAATTGTTCGTTTTTTTCTTCTTTTCACTCATTTGACGTGCAAAATACATAGAATTTAATAACTTATGTAGAAAGTGTATGTTGTATACCTTTTTACATGCAAAATAAGTGATGCCAAATTTAAAGGAGGGGCACAATGACAGTCGATTGACATAGATTTGACATCGAAAAAAGGTATTTTCTTAAAAGTGAACAAAGGTGAAAGGGAATTTCCCTATATAAAGGTATACAATGCCGTTTTAGATTGGATTTGTGGAGTACTACTGTTTCAATAGGCGTGTTTAATTATCATCTGGATCTCGATCTGGATTAACTTTTACACGTAATAAAAAAACAAAATTATGGGAAATTTTCAACATTATTTTGTAGTACGTGCATAGTAATAGCCGTGTTTTATTATTATCGGGATCTGGATCTGGATTAACTTATAACACGTATAACAAAAATAGTTGAAGAAATTTCCCAATATTTTGTTTTTGTATTACGTGTAAGATGATCCAGATCCCGATTATAATAAAACACACCCAATGTAGATCCAGATCCCGATGATAATAAAACACGCCTAATATGACCTTCTTTGCCTCTGACTCTTTTCAAAATTCAATGGGTGCGAAGGTGAAATCAGATATTTTTCTTCTTCCCACTCATGAAGATTGGAAAGGCGTCAGACACAAATAATCAACGGGTAATAGGGGACTAATTTTTCACTCCTAATAACTACTTCAAATTTTCTATTTTCAATAGGCGTGTTTTATTGTCATCGGGATCCGGATCTGGATTAAGTTTTAACACGTACTACAAAAACAATTTTGAAAATTTCCCACTATTTTGTTTTTGTATTAAGTGTAAAAGTTAATCCAGATCCGGATCCCGATGATAATAAAACACACCTAATAGGAACAGGAAACAAAACTAAAACAATGATAGAAGTGGATATATAAGATCTTTTCACCATCCCGTACCTTTTTGTTCAAAAATAGATATATTTGGTTTATTTACCCAGGAAATTGTAGAAAACAGAACTATAGGAAAGATTCAACATGTTATTCCAATGATTTAAGATTTTTGTAGAAACGTTTTCACTAAATTCATTAAATTTATAACGTTATAAAAATACTTGTGTAACATTTACAAAGAGAATTGAATGTGAAACTCTCCAACCTTATTTTAAAATATTTCTCACTATCGTATATGTTTTATTATATGTCTATGTTTCTTTGGTTTAAATTTCTGTGGTTTTGTGTGCATTTCTGCGAAATTAAGTCCAAAGTTCTGTTAAAATTATATAAAAATTTTGTTGACACAATTTCGGACTAAAAATCACAGAAACTCAAAGTAAAGGAACACAAATTAGGGATATTCCCGATCTGATGTAACTGGCCTTGTATCATTGCAAAAGTGTAAAAGTGAGTTATCAAATACAGAAGCACAAACTTTACTATGGTGTATTTTTTCTTTTAGAATAGGGTTGAAGTATAGCAAAAGAGTAAAAGAGTAAAACTTTGATATCCGTATATTTTTTTTTGTAGTGTAACAAAATGTTGTACTTTTACTCTGTCTATGTCTATGCCTATTATATTTTAAGCAAAAATGTGTTTTTCTTCCATGTAAATCTTAAAAAATTCTCTGTGGCATGAGCACTACTTCTTATGGGAAATAAAAATTCTTGGCATCACTTCTATTCGTCTTTTTTCTAGTTGTAGGTTTTACATGGGCTTAAAATTAAATCTATCCGATTCACGTCTGATAAGAGTATTTTTATGTGGTTTTGCTTTTGACCAAAAAAGAAATCGATTTCATTGTGATTTTTTCGACCTGCTACCTGACAAAAAGTCAGTTTTTTAATCTTAAATCGATTCTTCTAATATCAATTTTTATCAAGATTTACACACACTTGGACTCTGTTTACATTAGGAAGATGGAGACCGTTCTCACCTGGTCAAGAGAAAAGTGGGGGGTCAGGAATGTTATGAGACATGAACAAATATAAGCACCGACCTTATGAGACTCAGTTTTTGATGTTTCAATGAGCAAAAGAATTGAAGTTGTTGTTGTTTCTGTGTGTGTTTGAAGTGCCTCATATGGTCGAATGTAGACACGATGAGACTCACGAGTCCAGGCTCAAATTTCCAAATCTAAACAGGCTCTATTGCATATACGAAAAAATAAGCTGATATTAATATCAACGTATTAGTTTGATTCTTGCATTTAGTAAGCGTGTTTTTTTATCATAATCCCAGAGTTTCAAGCTATTCCCTACTTTGGTCTTCTTTCTATATTCAACTTGTATAAGGCCTAGCGCCCACTAGGCAGTTTTTAGTTGCTCGCCCCAGCAACTTTTTGTTGCTCCCGATTCAAGTACATTGGGTTATATGGGAGAGCACCCACTAATCAACTAAGTTGCTGGCAACTTTAAGTTGCTCGAAGTGGCTCGCGGAACTTTTTCCCGGCAACTTTAAGTTGCTCGGCCGCGCCCACTGGGCAACTTTTGTTACCGGCAACTTTATCTGTCAAAGATGACCGTGATTTATCAAAAATAAACTATAAACTTCAATGTTCTTATTTAGTATTTACATTTTTATTAACGTTGTAATGGTGTCCGTATCAAAAGTCAACACAACAAATACACAAAAAGATGATGTCAAATTCCAAAAAGTTGCTCGGATATTGCATAGTGGGCGATGGCGAGCAACTTAAGTTGCTCGGAGTTACCGGCAACTTCAAGCAACTAAAAGATGCCGGCAACTAAGTTGCCCAGTGGGCGCCAGGCCTAAACATTTTACAAAACAACGTATGTTCGTGTAAGCCCTGCGGCCACACAAAAGCCAGTACTGGCTAGCCAGTTGGCTACTTACATTGACTGTCCAATTCCTATTCGTGTATATGTTGCACGTTTGGACTTTTTGACGTATATAGCTTATTTTAACCACCTTGAAAATTTCAATTTTGAAAAAAAACACTTTGGTGAAACTATGACGACACCAAAGCGAGTTGATGGCAAAATATGCTCGTTGTCTAAAGCCACATATAAATGTCATGACGAGACCATAGCGAGAAAACCATGCCATAGATACCTGTGTAAATGGGCATGGCAAGACCACAGCAAGACGAGCTGAATGACCACGATACCTGAAACTACGTTTTGGACGAACACGCCGAGAGAATTATGAGTTGTCGTTTTCGCTTCAAACCGAGTAGACCATTTGATTTCTAAAAACAACGCATGGAAATTATTACAAATTTTTGGTTAAACTCGCTGAAAAATTTTCGGTTTGATATATCACAACTTGAAATTGAAAAGTCAAGAAAAAGTGAATAATAGCCCTGTTTTTTAGTGCATTTCTATCTTCACTTGGAAAAAAGGAAAAAAGAAAAGAATTGTTAAATACAACAACAATATGGAATTATACCAGTTTTCGGTTGTAATTAACATGCTACTTTTTTTCGAAGTAAAGATAAAAATGGAATTAAAGCAGGGCTAATGTGAAATTCAGTCTTAAGGTAGAACTAGAATAGGTGGTAGCTGTCGGAAGCTTATTTCAAAACTGACCGAAAAGTAGCTTTCCGAAACGTCAATTTCACAAAGTGACCCATAATGCACAAGTGGTAGAAAGTAAAAAAAAGTAAATAATTGTTCGTTCAATGTTAATTTTCGTTTATTTATTCACAGCACAGAGTGATAGGCTTTTAATTATTTATTTTGCAAAACCAAGAAAATTAATTAAAAAAAATTAAAATTTAACTTCACTCATACATCAAACAGAAAATAAAACAGCTGAAAACTATACACCAAGCCCAAAATTTTTATTAGTTTGCTTCCACTATTCTTATTTTGTATACGTCCACTTACGAAAGACCGGTCGGCGAGCACTCTCTCGTCCAACGGCAAAAGTTAACGAAAACTAAACGAAGAGTACCACTACGAAATTATAAGTGCGTCAACGCCACAGCCCATAGATCCGTTGCGCTTGTTGTGGCAACTCACTCAACGGACAGATCGATTGAAAACATGTTTTCTTATGGAAACTGGCCCATAAGTGACGTATGCGTCAGCCGCAACGGACAAAGTAGCTGAACTTTTAACTTTTCCACTCCAGCAGATGCGTCGACAGCTTTTTTTGCGTGTGTTTGAATTTCAAGTCGTTGTTGTGTGTGTGTGTTTGGATTTCTAGTGGTTGTTATGTGAATGTCAACGCATTCATTGGGTCACCTCAATTAGTCGTATCCATCAAAAGTCAATGAATCAATCGCAGCAATGGACGCGCGGATTCTATGGGTCGGGGCCTCCATATGAATTTCTTGTTTGCGCTCGGTTTCGTACGACCACGTTCGCTGGCTTCCACCTATTCTAGTTCTACCTTTAATTTTAAGAACTTAAGCGACTTCTTGAATGCAGTTTAAATTTAGCGCTAGCGTTAGCGAATTCATAAAATTTTGAGTTCTTCAATTTAGTTTTTTTTTATTAATATTTGGCCAGTTTATTATTCTTGAGCGCTCAGTATTTTTCCTCTATTTTGTTGACAGAGCAGGAGAATAAAATATAAACAGTATTCCTCACATAGAAGTCAAAATAACTCTCTTTTTCTTTTCTTCTTATAGAATTTATTGAGACAAAATATAATTGAGCAAGTGAATCCAAAAAATGTATGCCTCAGTTTTTAAGGGGAAAAGTGAGGAATTTTTTAGAGGAATCCTGTTTATATTTCTGAGCGCTCTGAGTCTTTTGAGATCTCAGAAATATAAACTGGCTAATTTTGTGAAAGAGAATGTGAGTAAACTTTAGTTTTAGACCTATATTTCCAAATCTATTACGAAAAAGTACTGCCGAACGCTTTTACTGGCTGCTCTTCAGGTTCCCCAGCTGGCTACGTAAAAGGCAAGCCAGTTGACGAGCCATTTACTCAGGTTTGTATGTGTCAGTACAAAAATTCGAGTGTATTGCGACTGGCTAGCCAGTACTGGTTCGGGTAAATGAGATAATTTCATCCAAATTTAAACGAATTTTCATTGGAAATTAAGTTAAAATCTAATGAATACTTATAATTGGCCACAATTTGAAGACCTCTGGAAAGGTTTTGTATAAAAATGTTAAAGGTCAGTGGAAGTAAAAAAAATAGCAACAACAAGAAATTAACAGCAAATGAAAAACACTTTCTGTGTTTTGTAAAATTATCTCATTTTGGCTCTAATGAAAACGTATAAGATATTTTTCTTTTGAATGTCAGAATAGAGCTCTGAACAAAGTTCAAGCTCCGAGCATATCTAACATGACCAGAACATCCTCTTAACCAAGTGTGTTCTGAGCGCTCTGCATTTTATTTTTAAACACACGCCCTGAGTTGTAACTGACAAATGCTTGTGTTCAAAATTCAATGCTATATTTTCACCAAAAGTTTATAGCAGTTCAGATTTAATGAATCTATTTGGTGTTTTCACAGCACAAAAAGATTTGAAAAAGATTCACTTTGACAGACAAAATGCAAATGGTGTTTCATTTTTTCTTATGAAGTGGAAGTGAGATAGAATGCTTTAATTCTAAAGCACTGAATTCAGCCACAAATGAATTCTTCAGCGCCATAATAAAAATAGGTTAGTTCGATTTGAAAGAGTATTTGCCCTAGGAAAATTTAACAAGAGAAAATAAATTTCTATTCTTCAACATTTACGACATTGATTAGTGTGTTAAAACTTCGAGATTTGAAGTAAATCGTATAAAATCGCAGATTTGTGCTAAATGTAATTGTAATAGGTATAACTCTGTCTGCTCAGTGATGTTATTCTGAGCTCATAGCACAGTACACATTAAAGGTAATATCATTTGAATTTTGACTTTTGTTCAGTCAATATTTGTTGTGTTAACGTGAATTTTTTCCTCACGTTTACAGCCATTTTTATTTCTGACAACTTCAATTTCCATTTGTTGTTGTGCTTACGTGTGATTTCGTTTCCACGTTCACCGCCATTTTTTTGTGACAATTCCAATTTTGACAAACTCTGGAATATATATAATAGCTTCTATTTGTGTATTGTGAACTCATCGTGCTCGTACAACCTCAGAACAAGCTCAGAATGAAAAAAAGAAAGAAATTTTTAGCCTTGAACGCTCAGAGTTTAAAAAGAAACACAATTTTTTTACAGTTCAGGCTCTGCTCTGAACTAAAAAAGAAAAACGCCTCTTGTTTGCAAAAAGAAGCCATACACAAATACAACTCAGTTCCATTAAAAATTCAAACAAAGCCCCCACAAAAAATGCCATCCCAGTGCTAGTATCTTTAAAACTCAACGAAAGGAAAACAATCGTTAAATTTTGGATAAAAAAATACAAACAACTTCTCCTCCGTCACTCAAATCAACTTCCCCTCCAACGAAAGGTGGTTTTTCATTTGCTTGTGTGTGCGTGAGATTTGATTCGTTTTATATGAAATTTCAATTTCAAATGTAAACGAGTTGTTGGCGAGGACGCGTGTGTAATAAATCGGTGTGTGTTGCGCGCACATTACCTGTTTTTTTTAATCAAAACCATTACTTAATTACAATAAATATATCAATTTATGGTACTAACAAACCAACGAAAATGTGCATCACAAATCGACACGAGTAACTTTGTTTAATATTTGTCACTTGTGGCAAAAAGTGCAATAAAACGAAGTTTTAAATTGAAACTACGATCACTCATCCACCATCAAAATCACCATCACCATTCCCACCTGAGGAATTTTTTCAACAACACATTTCGGAAGCAGTTGAAGCAGCACCCAGCAGACCCAGAGCAGCACTTACAAAAAAAAAAAAATAAAAGAAAAAACAAAGCAAGCTAAACCATTTTCTTATTTGTGTGATTCATTTGTGTCGGTATTTCCGAATAAAAAAAATGAATAATATTATGTGTTTCTGTGTTGAATAATGATTTTATTGCATATCCTACCAAAAATATAGAAGAAATAACAAGTTTTCTCAATTTAAATACCCGTACATCATTTCATCGAGTGCATTTATTATTTTTCTTTATGAAAAATTTGGTTTTTTCTATGTTGCTGCCACAACAACGGTCGGCCGGAACACAAGGTGCTGCATAAACAAAGGAATTTAATTGATCTACTCGGTCTGTTGGCTCGTTCGGTTTGAATAGTTCCTGTTCCCATTTTTCTATCCCTGTCGCGCACCCTATTTGGAATATTTTCGAACGGACATCTGTCAAGTGTGTCCCAGTTTTTGTTGTATTTTGTTTAAATAACTTACATGTTTCGCTGCTTGGTCCTTTATCAACATTGCGGTGCGATGTTCTTGAAAAACCCATATTATTCTTATCAACATGTTGCCAGTGCACTTAAAGTGAATTGATTTATAACTCAAAATTGTATAAATTTACAAATTAAAGTGTTTTTTTTTAATTGTTCAAGTAAAATAAAGTTCATTTGCATTTTGGTATTCTTACAAATTTATCGATCAACATGAAGGTTACTGTTTGTTTTGGTTCGGTGCGCATCGTCGTACCATGTGGAAGTGGTGATTTGCTGGTAAAGGATTTAATTCATGAGGCAACTAGACGTTATAAAAAAGCAGTTGGCAAGGTAAGTTTTGTTTTGTCATATTTATGTTGGTTGAAACAGCTTTAAGAGAAATGATATTTTCTTACGTAACAAGTTGTGTAATTTGATTGTTTTTTTTTTCAAGGGATGACTTAGATAGGTACTCCTTTATTTGATGGACAATAGCTAAGAATATTTTTAAAGTTTTAACAGTTTTATCGAGAAAGCACATAAATACTTATTTATTTACCTATAAGTTTAAACTTATATATCTTGATACCTATTAGTCTAAGGTCAATTTTATAAACCTATTGCTGGGTAAAAACTTATAAATGTTGTAAATTGCCAACTTTACACTGTAAACTGCTATATATATAGGTACCTACATATGTAAATAGGTAGGTACCTAGGTACCTTAGCCAAATTAAGAATGTAATGCAGAAATAGAAACTCTCAATAAAAATTTTCTAGGTTGGTAGGTAGGTACAATAATAACTGAATAATAACTGAAGCTTTAAAATTCTGCATATATATTTTGTATAGGTACCTACCTATATTACATAGATAAGTAGGTACCTTCTTCCTACCTTGTACCTACGATCTTGTTTAAATTTTTACTGATAAAAAATTGAATGAATCCACAAAAATGTCTTCATAATGAAGAATGATTCACGATATTTTATTTTATTTCCTTCTACTCATAGCCACCTATTGTCTTATCGGCAGCTTTGAACATATATTTTAGTATAAGGACACTCTTAAGAAGTCTATCTCACTAATAACGAGATAAACGTTTGCTGTTAGTTGAAGAAAAAATTAATAAATTGTCGTAAAACCGCACCATTCAGGTCGCAAAATTAACTGTTCTATCTAACGTGTTTGAATTGAGTCTTTCTTTTTGCAACTAAGTAGGTACTTATCGCTTGGATCAATTTTGTGCTTAGAAACAAAACAATAACGGGTCATCGGTAATATTTGCCTGACAGGCAAACTCCAACACCGTTAAGACCATACTTTATCGAATTTACTTATTTCCAAAATTTCAATTCTTCGTAGACTGGTTTTCGATAGTCTAAGGTTCGACTTTAAGTCACTCAAAAGCTCTAACTACCCAAACAAGTCATAGATTTGTGTTTGTTGTTCCTATTCTCCTTCGATCTTAAACCAAATCCATTCAAAATCAAGCTAGAACAGCGATCATTTGGCAAAAATGTCCAAATAGTGAAGACAGAGTGAACATTCTTTCGCCAAACAAAAATTGAATCTCAAATTCTGGACATTCCGTTATATTCTTACTCTTAGTGATTACAGTTTAATGATTGAATGAAATATTGGGGTTGTTGGACTTCTACCTAAAAATCTATTTTACCCTCTCCTAGAGTTAGATGAAATTGTTCATCTTAAGAGTTCTTCGAAACTTCGTAGCAAAAAAACATCTTTTAATTGATTTATACACCTTAATGCGGTGTAGCTTTTTTTTTCATTAGAATTCTTTCTCCAATTTTATTTCTTTCAGAAATATGAGCGTATTTGTAGAACCTTTAGAGAGGATACTTTCTCCTACCGAAATGTTTTTTCCTCTGATGCAAAAAAGCATCGCATCTTTCTAATATATGGTCTGGTGTTGTCTCTAGATGCAGCAGAATCGACATGTGGAATTGCTTTCTAGACCAAGAAAGCTCAGTGACCAGGGATGAGACCCGTTATTATTCTTCGGTTGTTCCTGCTTATTGTCTAAGAGCCAACGACATAAAATGTGAAGTCATTTAAGTCATATCAATAATAGCCCTTCAGGTGTTAAATTAATAATCGTTTGTCTGCCTACCTAAACAAATGTCAAAAAGGTGTACAATTTGAGGACATTTTTTACATCGATTTAGGTATTTCAATGCCTATTGGTCGGAGGGAAGAAGTGTGCATGCAACGAATATTTAGGCTTGCAATTTTCACCAGTTGTTGTAATATGTTAATCTTTCAATAGTTAGTCCTTGAAAAGAAAGATGGCAATGAAGTTTCTAAACATAACGTGTGTAACTGAGTGGATTTTGAAAATTTGGCGCTTTATATATACTAATGGACTAAGGGCTGCTTCTACTGTATTATAGAAGTACAAGTACATTGTAAAAGGTCGTCTAACAAGAGGATTTATTTTAAATTTTGTGCCATTTTTTAGTTATCAAAATCAAATTAAACGCGATAACTTTTGATAAGTAAAAACTAAATGATTATTAATCATGAATTGTTAGGTCTGTTCGTGTACTTCCCATAACTACGAATTTTATTTTTTTTATATGAGCTTTGACAGAACTTTCAGCTAAATTCGTAGATATTCGTAGTTTTGGGAGGTACGCGAACAGACATGATATATGTTCTGAAAACCAAGTTGTGTCTATTTATAGACCATTGGTGCAGGATGCAAACCACTTTGTACCAAATAGTTTTCCTTCAAATTAATGCTATAAACCTTAGTTTACTTTCAGCAGACACAATGGCTCTATTGTGAGACAAATTTTCTAGACGAGTGATTACTCGAAACGAGGAGTAAAGTTTTAAAATTAGCCAATTTGAACCATTAGATTTGTTCTTTGGGATTAGGTCAAAGATAAAGTCTTCGCCAATGCTCCAATAATAATTTATAGGTACACCTAAGTAAAATATTATCACAGCTGTTATTCGCGAAAAACAGCAATCATTTGAAAACGTGATGCATAATTTGTAGAGAGTCAATGAGATTATTCGGGATATATGTATGTATTTTTTACATTTGGCTCTGTCTTAAATATAAATAAAAAATATGTACCTAGGTGCCATCACTTTTCTAAAAAAATGGTTTCTTTTAATAATTCAAAAATGAAACCTCTTGTTGAAACACCCAATATCTACATATATAGTATTATAAAGGTGTATATGTATATGTGTATAGTATATCTTGATAAAGTAGTTTTGAAGTAAAATAAGGGGTGTTAATCACGTTTTTTCTTATCATACATTTCGTCACAACCAATTATTATAACTGATATCACATTGATAAAGAATCAGCATATATGTAAGTACATAATAGTGTACATACGTACATACAAAATTAACAAAAAAAATTGAGGTTATTTATTTCAATTGATAAGCAGGTGCATTTTGTGTGGGTGGATACACAATATAGGTATATACGTACATACAACCATACATAATTTCATCATTAACTCTTATCTACATATAAAGCTTGTTTATAAAAATTTTTAACTGGGTGTTGTTTTCTATAGCAAGTTTCCCTTTCATTTAACACTTTATTCTTTTTTGTATTCCACGCATAGGTACTGAAAGTGATCATTCGAAATGGTATACTCTTTGAAGACTCTTTACAAAACCATCGAACGTGTTTAACTTGAAAACAAGTAGCTTACTTAATTGGTTTACAATTTTATGTTATTACTTCGACTTCATTTTTAATGGTTTTTTTTTTTTGTTCAGCTCCCAAGAAGAAGGTAGGAGCTCTATGAAATATGAATCACTCTCAATGAAAGGCTTTTCAATGCGGATTTACGGTACTCGAAACATGTTAATTGCAAAAGTGCTCCGTGTTGATGATGCACGGTAAATGAGTTTTATTTACAAGTAAAATGTTTGCGTTTATTGTTTGATAGAGCAAAGAATAGTTAGGTAGGTATTTCAATGTTTTAAACAGAAAAAAGATATTAGTAGTACAGGACGCTTAAAGCCGTTTGCTAAAACAAAACTTAATATATAGTTTTGTATTTAACGTCCAATTTCCTCGTAGTCGCATTTTACTTCAACTATAATTTGCCTAAGGCTAAATCCTCAAGTATGGCCACACAAAATTGGTTATCTAGCCTCAGTAGCGCTCTTCATTGATTGTTACGTTTAGTTCAACTTCGTGTCATCTTAAAATAAAAGATGCATTGACTTCTCAATGACAACGTTGAGATATTCAGAAGCCCAAATACGTTAATTTTGGTTGCGCGGTGGAAATGCGCTTCACCCGAAGAATTATTTTTTAAGTAAAATTATCGTCATAATGCACAGTGGGGTGGTCCAAAAAGACGTTTTTTTTATTTTATGATCCGCCCACCACAGAATCTTATTACCTACCTATATCAATTGTGTTATCGCCACGAAATTTCAACTTCCTAGGCATACATAGGTACGACATTTGTATGTGTATGCGTGTATGTATGCTTTTGTATGTAAAATGAATCTACTCAAAACTTTGCCCAGATGTTTCATTCAAGACAGTAATTCTAGATTTTAAAATCAAATCTTTCAGATTTCAATAAAAAACTACATTAGACGAATGGGCTTTCGTAAATTTACAAATTATCGCTCAAAATTAATACGAAACTTTTTTTAGGATCCCAAATCAGTTTTTGGGTTTGAATCATAGCAAACAATTACAGGTATTTTAATATGAATCTTAAAGTTTTATATACAAACGTCAAAGTCTTGCATGTCATGCTTAGGGCCTTTGTAAGTAATATCGAACGCATTATAGCGTTTATTTCGAAAGTCTAGATAAAATTTAAATATAGCAATTTAATAATATTTAAAGAGACATGAATATAGGGTCCAAGAGCTCTTGGATGGGCCTTTTCCATGAAAGTCGAGCCCAAAGATGAGTAAGAAACCGATTTCTATAAAAAGTCCAAGACTTTTTCCATGAAGCCGCTTGCATACAAAATACACTGAATGCACAATATTGATTTTGCAATTAAATAGTGGCAGCAAAATACTTCTTGTTGCCCATGCTGAAGAAGTACCTCCTCAACCCCAATATTAGGGTTGAAGACCTTGCTCGTTAGGTCCCGGGCCTTCAAAAAATTGGTTTATACAAATAATTGTGATAGCAATATAATGAACCCATCGTGCAAAAAAGTTTTCAAAAGAGCTTTTCTAGATTAAAAAAAAAGTTTTCGTAAAAAAATTCTGTTTTCCAGTGTTGGCTGCGAAATATTGTTTAAATGTACAAATCTACGTGCAATGTGCCAAAAAATAAAAAAATTACGAAATTATTTCGCTGTCATTTAACAATTTTTTTTCGGTGAGTCAAAGCGAATTGTCCGAAATCTGTAGCAAAATTTTCTTCGGGACAGTGCGACTGATGTGCAATTGTTTAAAGGAAACTTAAATAATATGCACGACTGGATTGCAAGTACTTGCTCTTATGTTCAAGTTGCTGATATTATAAAGTTGATAATTTAAATATCAAAGTAATTATTTAAAAAAATTTATAAATATATAAAAAAGCATTTAAATCGTTCTTTTAATTGTATAAACAACTATTTAAAAAAACTTGAAGCTCAAAAATAAGTACGCCATTGCCATTTGATTACTTGAAAAAATATTAATATGTGCAAACAAAAATTTTAAATCGCTGGAGCGATTTTTTAAAAAATTAATTTTTGATATATAAAATTTTAATAACAATTTTTAAAAAAAGGTTTGGTATGCCAATTTCGAGTATGTATTAAAGTGTATTTTTAAATAAAGTTTAAAAAAAAAATCATGAACTCATATTTGAAGTATTGAATTTTCAAAAAAAAAATTTTAATATTTTTTTAAAAATCCAAAACTTATTTTTTTTCAAAATATTGCTTTGCAATATTATTAACATTTTAAAAGAATGTTTGCATACAAATGTTGACTGAAATCATTTGAGCCGTTAGTGAGAAAATCGAAAATTAAAAAAAAAAACCGTTGTATGGCAGGTAACGTTAATAACTGTTTTCGGTAATTTTTGTTCTTATCGAAAAGTTCACCTACCTACTATAATGCACTATTTTTTTTTATCAAAATCGTTGGAGCCGTTTTTGACATAAATAAGCTTTTCATTTACGGTTTTAAGGCAAGTAAGAAATTTCAATTTCCCCTCTGGAGAGTTACGCCATTTCGTGTTTTCTATCATGGTACGAGTAATATGTTTGATTGTTATCTCGATTTTTTTTTCTGCACGAATCCAAAACTTGCCCTATAGTACCTACATATTTCGCAAGCAAAATGGCCGTTCCTTTATATCATCGCAACGACAGTTGAATATTGATAATGCGAAAATGCTGACAAATTCAAAATGATATCTTTTGCTGTTGTTTACTCCTTTACTTCTTTTAGTAGAAAACTAATAACCAGAGCAAGTGAATAACCTTATAACTTAAGCCATAATAATAACTTAAATGTGCAATTATTCAGAAATTCAAGAACTCAAAATATGTTATTTTACAAAGGAATACAAATTTTTAATGAACTTTCTGTTAAAGTGATAACTAAAACTAACTTTTTAAGATTTAAAAGAAGTGCACTGTTTTTTGCAAAAAAAAATTAATAAAAATAAAAAAACAATTTAATAAAAATGTAAAAATAGCTAATGCTAATAAACTTTATCTAATCTAAAAACTCCTTTGCTCTTCATTTTAACTCTGCTTGATTACTTAACTGAAAATAGATTCCAAAGCACATAAAATATATATTTTTTACCTCATTTTAATTTTAAGTTAAACAATATTCAGTCCTTCCACCTAAACAAAAGAATTTTCTGTTAAAATTTTCTTCATATTCAATGTTTTCTTTACAAATAAGTACAAACGATAATGCAATGGCAACATTAAAAACCTGAAGCCTAGTGGTAGATTTCTGAGGTCTATCAACAAATGACGCACGCATGATCACTTATTATTTCGACAATTCATCATAAATTATTTTTAACAATTCAAAACAAATCATTGGCTAAAAAAAAATCCAGAAGAAGAACATCTAGGTAGAACTTATATGATCAATAAGATTGGACTTCTGAAGAAGCCGAAATTACTATTCTTCGTTTTATTTTAGGGTTTTGTATCATAAATTCTTGGAATTACCTATTTACATTGATGCTTTAATCAATCTTACGTCATATGGTTGTTTAATTGCTTTACAAAATATGACACTGTCCTCAAAGTATGTCACTATACAGCATCAGCCAGCAGTAAACTTTCCAAAGATTTGCCAATTTAAAATCTAGAACTCTCTGATAAAAAGTGTGAAAAAATTAAAAAAAAAAGAAAAAAACAAATCACATAAAAAAAATTCCCAACATTTTAAGTCGTTACCATTTTAACTGGTTCCATGTGGTTTGCATGTCTCTTTTTTTACTATAACTGGTTTTTTTATTTTGACATTATTTGCAGACATGAGCAATTGTTGGCATTGCCTTAACTTAACTGCTCTATATATGTATACAATGCTCATATTCATGCACCTACCTTCTTCGTGTAACCGTTTCATTGAGATTTTTCTGTACGGGCCAACAATGGGACAGGCTATGGAACAGAGATGCTTAAAATCAAAAAAAGCTAATTTTCAGATATCATAAATGAAAAAGCATGCTTTCTTTAAAAATTGCATTAAGTTTTATTCAAAATAATATTAAATTGGTTTGACAAAATTATATAGAACCGTGCAAATTAATTTAAATGGTAAGAGCTTTAAACTGTGGGGATGTAAAGGGTGTTCCAATAAGGGTGGAACCACGTGGAAATTTATTATGTGAGGTATTAACGATTTTTTTCATTTGAAAAATATGGAATATGTGCCAAATTGAACGATCTTTGTTGCCAATTCACGTCGTCTCCACGGGATATAACCCTTTACCCACAAAGCGGTTATGCCGTAGGTCGCTCTTCTGTTAAAAACCACTTATAAGCCGTGCCATCGTATTATCAAATTTTGGCCAAATGAAATTATATGGTTATTATTTATCATGAATCGGTAGAAGTGTCTGCTGACTGAAGTAACGGAATTAACTACCTCGAGCTCTCCTGCATACTTTTAGAGAGAGAGTCGTCGATGGTGGATCCTGCATTTTTTGACGCACGGTGTTAGCTTTTATTTCACTTAATCAGTCGACTTAAATTTGACCACCAATTGTTGTATATTTGACTGAGAAGGAGGACAATGTAATCTGTAAAATGTGTGCTATGCATCATTGCCAAAATATAGAAAAACGCATTTTGGTAATGAAGTTTTTTCATTTGGTCGTGTAGCTAAATGTTGTAACTTGTCATGGTGATTTTTTGGCACCAGTGACTGCATAATAAATAGCAGATTTTACAGACGCCAAAATAAAATGGCCGCCCTAGACTGTCAACGTCCACAGGGCACAACCCGCCTGGAAAAATGGCAAGTTTTGATCAAGTTTGATCAAGGCCCTGAAAAGGCTTAGGTAAGGGCAATATAGACAAGGAAAACTTGTCAAATACTAGTGAGGCCCTCGCTAAAAATACTTGGTAGATGAGTCTTTTTTTGTAATACCTCGTGGCATGATGGTTAGTGCGTTGGACTGTCATGCCGAAGGTCTGGGTTCGATTCCCAGCTGCTGCCACCTAAAAACAGAAATGTTTTTTCCGAGGTACTGCCTCTTGCGGCGAACTGACAAATACTCTAAGAGTATACTTGTCATGAATAAGTGTTTCTCATCTAGCCGTTCGGACTCGGCAAAAATTGTAGGTCCCCACCATTCCTGCCAACAACACGCACACAGGAATGCTTGAGAGTTGTAAGTCACTAGGCTCTGGTTCTTCATGAACTGTTGTGCCACCAAATTATATATTTATTTTATTTTTAGATGAGTCTTTTTATCCCATCACAAATACCATATATATAACAAAAAAAATATTTTATGCCCATCAATAGTAGGAAAAATGAACGAAGGTATATACTTTTTCACTTTCAACATTCCTTAACTGTATTGCAAAATAGCTCAGTGTTGGACTGGTAATTAGAAGATCGCAGGATCGAATCCCAGTTGAGAAAACTTTTTTTTTTTGTTTTGTTGTTCTCTCTAGGCAAAAGGTTACCTAACGGGTAAGGCCCTAGAGAGATCAATAATTACCCTTGCTAGACCCTTGCTAGCATCAATGTTAATATTTTTAGGGCCTCGTTAAAAACTATATTATTTTTCCAGGTGGGAAATGTAAAGTAGGTATTTGGAATTATTTGAGTTTTATGCTTTTTGTATTTTTGTAAAATTTGTTTCAATTTATTCCAATTTATTATATGATTTAACCCACTGTTAAGTGGCGTGGTGTGATGTATGTACCGGAACTTGAGAACACAATTATTCTTCCGCTCATCGCATACCTACCATGTTTTATTCCGCAAGAAAGTTTTTATTTTCATTTTTGTGTCATCTTTACCCAAAGAAAAGAAAAGCATCAAAACACATGTATTTGTGATAACTATTTATTTTTATGTATATATGATCTATATAAATTGTTAGTATATTATGCAAGAAGCATTTTTTGAATTCGCAACTAAAACATTTCATTAAGATATTGAACTTTTCTATCCAACAGTAGTGTCAGGGTGTGGAACGTATTGGTAGATTATGTACATATTCCACGCGTTAAGGTGATTTAGCTGTGTGTTGTGTTGGCATTCCATTAAGTTTCTTGACAATGGGTAGATTCTCTCTTGAATAGACAAAATAGCAATAGCTTTAGCAAAAATCAATGCAGAATTATATCACTCTAAGAATATTTAGGTGTAGGTGTCCGTCAAGTCTAGTGGTTTTGTAAATCAATTTTATAACGTAATACCTTGAGCTTTTTTTTTTAATTTTATAAAATGGTTAGAAAACAGTAGGAGTAAAGTATAAAAATGGGTAATAAAAAAAATATTATTCTATTTTTTAGCAAAGTCAAATTAGAAACAAATCATAAACTGTAACAGGCTGGACTTTGCATTTTATTGTTGTTTAAAGTGTCAAAACTTAAGAGCATACAAAACAATCTAACGTATTCGTTCCTCCTTCTCTTGTCTATGGGTAAAATCAAAAAAGTGTGTTTGCCATTAAATACGATTTTGGTAATAAATTCCAAAAATATAGGGTAGAACTAATGGTTTACTGTCAATAGTAAATATTAGCTATAAAAAACATTTCATCAATGGGTGCCTTCACAAATCTAATTGCATTTAATGATAATCATTTTGATACCGTCGACTTTATTGGCTCGGTCAAAACGAGGTTATAGACAGCAATGCTTCCATCTATCAGGAGAGTCTTTAAATTCAGTTCTCCAGGTTCGAGGTGACAAAGAAGACCGAACCTCAGTTTTAAACCCACGCCATCAGAAATGCCAGAGCGCTTGGTCTGGATGACTGGAAAGAAGTGTGCTCATGATCCTAGATGATAGGAGACCACCGTGCTTCAGGCATGAATCAGGAGCCGCCGGATAAGTAAGCAGCTATAAGATCGATGTGGTCAGAGATTTTGTACACCTAGGCTCTACTATCAACTCAGTGCACAATACCAGCTCTGAGATCAAAAGAAGAGCAAATCTTGCCAATCGTTACTTTTAATTGAGTAGCAAAGCCCTGTTTTTGAACAACTGTCCCTGTCTTAGGCACTTATCATTCCGATCCTGCTCCTGATCCTTATGTTGGAGAGGCATGCACATGCACACTATTAAAAGTTGATGAGAACACTTTAGGCTGTCCTGAGACTTGAGAGTACAAATTTCCAGGTAATTTTATATCTCGTCTGCTTAGATGGGGAAGGAAGAAGAAGATACAAGAACGAACTGTTAGGGATGTGTTCAGTGGCCTACCCAAAAAAGTCAAACGCAAACGACTTATGTTCCTGGAACACTTAGAACAAATGGACACCATTCGGCTGGAAAAACAATCTAGTTTTTAACGTGGCCCTAGAGAGTTTTACATTGATCCTAACACGGGCCTCCGAAATTCTCTATAGTTCCTTGGCAATTATGCGAAGCCTAACCCGAAAAACAAAAAAAGTGGTCCTGTATTGGATTAGATCTTGGGATCTTCTGTTTACCAAACCGCTAACAAATAGGCTTATTCATAATACAGTTGTGTTATTTTGAAAATTAATAACTTCATGTTCCTAAACTTTAATTTTTCACACCCTTGGGTATCGATGAAAAAACCAAACCCCACAATTTTTTATTAGCAAGGACCTTACGAGTTTTTCTCGACAAGATTTTCCCTATACGGAAAAATTTCCAGGGCCTTAAACTTGCCAAACTTGTAATTGAAATAGGACCCCCAATCAACCAGAATACGAAAAAAGTAAGTTAGGTAACTAATATTTAAATAATTGGTATTTCCGGTAATTTATTTCCTATTTCGAAACCACCATAACCATAAAGCATATACATACATAAAGGTTTTTTTGACTGATCACGCGTGACTAGGGTCATGCTGTCCTGTTTTTTTTATTCAGTATTTTTTAACAAACAATGATAGAAAGACTCACACCGCAACAAACTTCTCGATTAGGTCGCACATAACAAAACCGTCAATCGCGAGTACTGCCTACCGCACGATAGTAAGAGACTTTTTTCTTCATGATGTGGGTGTCAATTGGTTTCAGAGAGGAGACGCTATGGCACACACAGCGGGCAAAAAATTGGCTTTATTGATAAATCACTTTAGTGAGCATTTTTGCATTTTGGACCTGCGAACTGGGCCTCCTAAACCGTGTGATATCAACCCTTTGGGTTTTGTTCGTAGGCGTTATGTGATGTCAAAAATCTTTGCCGATATGGACTCAGAGGCCAATATCAGTGGAAAATTTGATCCAAAATTGGACCTTCTGAATGGACATATACGACGTAGTCGCAGACATCATTTTTCAGTTTTACCCCATTTTACCCTAGACGCCGTTAAAAATGGTTATTCTTCTCTATCATTGGAACCAAACTGCATAAATGAAAACTTCCTACTTCAATTAACTTTGACAGAATTCCTAGATTTATCGGGCTAACATTCCAGTAATCTTTCCAGTCAGTGCTGGAAAATTGCTTGGTTGGTGGTGGAAAAAATCGAAACGTCACATTTAGGTTACGACCAATAAAAACAAATAATTGCTCGGTCTAGCTTTCGCTCCTGCTCGCACTTATTACTCAAATTTATTTTATTGTTTTTTAGTTTTCGTGGTGCAGTTAATTATTTAAATTTTGCATTCTGCACTTCTATGCAAAAAAAAAAAACGTTCCAACGATATATAATTTATATGCCTTTTTGTAGACCGCGAAATTGTACCACAAAAATTCGTGTTTGCCTTTTTATTACATGATGACGATTATATATATGAAGATCCTTTTATTTTGCATTTTTATGTTCGTGGTAATACGGACTAATTATTTATTATAATGCAGCCTTCATTCGTAACGTTAAACAAAAATATGAGGTAGATGGGTACATCAAAAGAAAATTTTCCCAAGCTAAGTTATACAAAATTCCTTAGAAGGTACTAAGCCAAATTCCAAATAAAATATTAAATCAAAACATCGCGTGAGCCTGACTGCCAACTCCTAGAATTTGTATCTAATAAAAATAATAATAACAACAACTAAAAATATAGAGTAAATGAAAATGGAACAATGCAATTTTGCAATGCTATACAACAAGAGTATCTACATACCTTTATATACATATGTATGTTAAAAAAAAAACATAATTCTACTTGTAATTTGTAGATCCCTTTCATTCTACCTACATGGAAGACATTGGTTGTTTACCTATTGTCATGACTACACTTTTTATGTGCTTGCCGCAAAGCCGCAAAGAAAAAAGTCAATATAAAAAAACATTAAGAGCTTTTCATACCTTTATAGTAATCTTTATACAAAACAAGAAAATAATAACATGCATGAGTCATTGATCCTATAGTTATGTACAACACATATCGCTTGCATGATGTTTATTATCTACAAATATTTTGCAATAAATGAAATAAAAAATATAAAAAAAATAATCCTGCTTCCTGTTTATGGCTACTAAAATAATAAAAATTCATGACTAACATTTTTGAATGTGCTTAATATTTTAACCTATAAAAACCAAAAATTCAACTACTTTAAATAATTTGTAAACAAAAAAAAAAATTGAGTAATATCAGTTAACTATCTAATCTAAATGCGATTCAGATTCAGTATCACAAATTTTTTGATTTTAAAATCCTAAAATAGCCATTAAATGAACCGATTCGGAAAGGTCTTTTAAAAAAAAAGTTAAAAGTAAAGCAAAATCTAGTCATTGTTGATATTGAATTTATTAAAAAAAAAAATATTAAATAACAAACATACAAAAATGCATGAGTTTTTGGATTTTTTTAAATCGTTTCATGGTAACCCTTGATGTGATGTGATCGGATCTTATGCACGTTTTTTTTTATAGGGTGCAGCTATCTGCTAACAACCACCCAATCAATTTAACAAAACACCTAGGTAAACAAAGGTAGAGTCAAATATGAATCATATTACATGAGAATTCCCATAAACATTGTATTCGTATAGATAAAGTGACGGAGTAAATTGTAAGTCCAATTAATAAAAAGAGTTTTTCATATTTTCAATGAAAAAAAAAAATATCCTCTTCATAATACAAAATAAATGAGTTGATGGTACATTTAAATATTCCATGTATAAGTTTTTAGGGGAAATCACAGGTGGATTTTTTTAATAATTTCTTTTGAATTTCTAACTGAAATTACTACAGCATAAATAACAAACATTCATAGAAGGGGTCCCAACTTCGAACGGAGGTGTTACATCAACCATGAATTCATCAACAAAAAAAGGTGGTTGATAAACAGCTTGCTGTACGTTGTGCACTTTGAAGTAGGAAGGGTCAGGATTTACAAGGAGGGCAAACATAAAAATTGCAAAAGGGGTCCTGAAGAGTAAGTTTTTTGAAAAAAAAATGAATGAAACAGGAAGTATTTTAAATTGTGTAATTAGTTTTTGATTCAATTGTGATCTTATATTTTTGTAAACCTTTTGAATAATAATAACTTGGTGTAGGTATATACTATTTTTTCTTTCCCGCCGGAATATTGTTTAGAGTTGATCGTTTTGTTAGAGTAACTG
The DNA here is from genome assembly GCA_946251815.1 of Dasysyrphus albostriatus. NCBI lineage: Eukaryota > Metazoa > Arthropoda > Insecta > Diptera > Syrphidae > Dasysyrphus > Dasysyrphus albostriatus. Next base: position 64,075,408 of record OX276336.1, on the reverse strand, counting down.
CTATTACTTTATGCAATTCATGTGTACCCAAAGGACAAATTGAAAAAAAATAATATTTTAACTGTCAATTTTGTTCAGTTATATATTTTTTTTTTAATAGTTCAATTTTCAACTCGGTCACGGTCTACTGTTACCCAAGGTAATTAATTTCAATTCATATATCTTAGCCCGATTATATAATAAAAACTTACTTAAAAAATATTTATTAATTAATTTAAGAAACACATATCAAAGTTATGTCAAATATCGGGTTTTTCAATAAGAGCGCTACAAAATTTTTTTTTTAATAAAACAAAAACGGTTTTGGATATCAATGAAATTCTTTATTATTGTGAATGTACGTTCGATGCCATTATGTATGGAACTCGATTTCTTTTGCATGGCCACCACGGGCCCGCTTGCAGAAGTCCAGACGCTAAACCCAATTTTCGACGGTTTTCAAGCTAAATCGGCCGATACTGCTGCAATTTCACGTTCGATATTCGTACGAAGTTCATCAATCGTCGCTGGCTTGTTGGCATAGACCATAGACTTGACGTAGTCCCACAGGAAATAGTCTAACGGCGTCAAATCGCACGACCGAGGCGGCCAAGCGACTGGACCATTTCGTGAGATAACATGTTCTCCAAACTTGGTTTCCAATAAATTGATTGTGGCATTTGCTGTGTGGCTTGTGGCGCGCGCCGTCCTGTTGGAACCACATGTCTTCCAAGTCCATATCATCCAATTGGGGCCAAAAATATTCGGTTATCATTGAACGGTAGCGATCCCCATTCACAGTAACGTGCCGGTCTTGATCATCACGGAAGAGTACGTGTGGATTGCTGCCTGACCAATACCGCATATTTTGTTTATTGACGAAGCCATTAAGCCAGAAATGAGCCTCATGGCTGAAGATGATTTTTCGATGAAAATCCGAATCATTTTCAAGTTGTTGCTCAGCCCAATTCACGAACATACGACGCTTCTGGTGGTCAAGCGGCTTCCGTTCGTGCGTCAATTTAATTTTGTAAGGATGTAGGCCAAGATCTTTTCGCAAAATTCGCCACAACGACGTCACAGAGATGCCCAACGCGTGAGAACGACGTGTGAGAGACACATTTGGGCCTTCTGCAACTGAAGCCTCAGCGGCAGCAATATTCTCGACACTACGGGCACTTCTTTGTCTCACTGGCACGGGAACATTTTTTACAGTGCCTGTGGATTCAAATTTTTCCACTAGACGTTCAATTGTTGATCTGCTAGGACGATTATGAAGACCATAAATTGGACGTAGCGCTCTTAACGTTGAGGCCGCTGACTCCGAATTTCGGTAGTAAATTTTAATAATTTCGACTCGTTGTTGGCTCGTATATCTTTCCATCATGAAATGGCAAACCTTACACTGAAGAGAAATGTCAAAATAGCGGCAAGAAATATGGCGTCGTTTGCTGTCCCTGTCGCTCTACTTTTGTAGCGTCCCTGTCCCCTTTATTACTCGTAGGCACGAAACGTTTTACTTGAATTGCCAGGAACTATCCTGATGGTTGAGTCGAAAATATTTCACTACTTAAATATCAAAATAATATTGTGCATTTATGAAAGAAATTTGTTGGTAATTAATACCATTTATGTTATTCTTTTCCAAAAGATTTGTATTTTGATCTACAATACAATAACTGTCTGCAAAATCCAATCGGTTAAGGACGAACTATAACAGGCGGAAGCTGTTGGAAGCCTTGACTGAAAACAGCTTTCCAAAACTAAAGTTACCAGATCTATGTCCAAAAAAAAGGACACCTTCAAAAACCAAATATAAAAATATTATTGTCGTTAATTGATTTTTTTTTCTTTGTTAAACGGTCATTTAAGCTTTGGAATTTTTTTTCTTAGTCCACTTTTTTCACATTTAAAAAGCACACATGAAGTATGTTCCACACCGAGTTTCAAACAATTTGAAACCGCCAGATTTAGTCATTTAAAGTGGGAACCCGTTCCACAAGTGAAAAATTGTACTGTTTCGGACCAAAGAGAGCGCTCATGAGACAACAGCAGATTTGGTCCGAGAAATTTCTTGTGGCTCATTTCGTATTAGATGTCAAATGCCAGGTGCTGAAAAAAAATGTCAGTCTGAATTCAAATAACAAAACAGAATACAAATAGGGTGACGTAAAATAAGGCCCAACGAAATAAGACCAAATCACAAATTTGGCCCAATTTCAATTTGAAAATAAAGCCAAATGGTTTCCTTTCAATATTTTCAAGGCTTTGCATACACCCAGCCTCGCACATACCCCAAATCCTTTAGTTAGCCCAAGCAGGGGAGTTGCAGTTATTTCCATACACACCTCACTGTTTTTGCGCCATTATTGTAAGGCAAAGCAATTGAAAATAAGATCTCGAAAAACCAGTTTCTTTTAGATTATGGTAAAATTTTTTTTACGCAACAGTACCATCAGCCTGCAAATAAAACATGAAAACAAAATAAAGTGGTCTTATTTCGTTTTTAAAAGCGAAATAAAGCCGAATCGAAAATTTGAGTTATTTCGATATCGAAAACGAAATAAGGCCAAATTTTGTATTTTTGGCTTTATTTCGTTGGGTCTTATTTCACGTCACCTACAAATAGCTAGGGTTACTCAAGTGTTACTTTTTTTGTTTTGTTTTTGGTAGATGTATTAATTTTTTTTAATTAACTATTATAATCTTTTTATATATCAAAGGATTTTCTTAAAATGTATGTGTCGCTAAGCAAATATTTTTCGAAGAAGAAAATTTTGTTATGAAAATTTGTGTAGGTACTTTTTGTTTATTAAAGTTTTTTTTCTTTTTTTAAACAAATTTAAGTTTCATGTTTTAGTATGTTATTAAAGTTAAAGAAAATTTCCTTGCTATAGTTTAGTGATTTTTATACGTATAGGTTTTTTTTTCTTACGATTCAATTTCTTGTACAGTGATTTTCAAAAAAAAAATGTTGACTAATGATTGCCCTACGGCACCTCTAGTCAAATATTTCTTGGTTCAAATTAGTGCCCAAATTGAAGAAACACACTTAATTTGACATTTAGTCCGAAAAAGTGGCAAGAATTTAAGGAACACACCTACAAAACATAAACAAACCGTTGTAGGTATTTACTTTAAACAGAAAAAAATTTGGTATGTATGGAACGACCTGTCAAATGTGGGTGTGTTCAGACAATTATTAAAAAAAAAAGATGGCGTTGTGTTCAGAAGTGAATGAGTTCAGGAAGATTAAATTCTAGTTGGTGTTCACACGTGAAAAGCGAAGACAATTTCGGATTTAATGTTGAAAAAAAAAGTTTTTTTGTTGTTTTGTGATTTCGAAAAAAATAAGTTAATGAAGAAAACTGCAATAAGAGAAGTAGTTGCATGTTTTTTTTTTTCAAAGCTATCAATGAATATTTTTCCACTTCGTTTTCTTAAGCATTCGTTGTCTTATTGAAGACCAACTAAAAATTTCGTTTCGCATTAGCAGCGTACTAGGCTTAGCACGTAAAAGAAAACGGACTCTCATACCTCCTCCATTTATTTGTTTTTGGTTTTTCTTAAACGATCATAATTTAGAAATTTGAATACCGTTGGCTTTCTGTCAAAACCTCGTAAGTCTTTAAATAGCATTGAATTCAAACGTAACTGTGTCATGGTGCCTTTTGGTTCTTTCAACCAGTTTTTAGATCTTTTACGATCTAAGAATTCCTTTTTTTACCTTTTTAATCGGTTTTCTAATCTTATAAGCTATTTTTCAAAACAGTCGAAGGCCCACGATTTACCAAATTTTTTTTTCTACAGTGCAATTGCAAATTTCAGAATATAATAGGTTTATGGATTTAAAAAAATTTAAGTCTAATATTGTGAGTCGTGTATTGTTTTCCATTTTTTCCCAATTTAAACGGGGGGATAGAGACACCACTTCTCACGAGATTTTTTTTCTTGTTTTTACAACAAATCCTGTTGTTATTTTGTGACACGCAATATCTAGTGTCGCGAGGCGCCCGGCTATTAAGCCTCGTTTTGAGTTAGGCCCAAAAATTAATTCACCCGAAATATTTGTATTCGAAAAAAAAGGAAAAATTAAAATAACGAGTGACATTTCGAACAAGAGCTTTGTTGCTTGCTCTTCTTGTAGTGTGTCCACTTTGGATACATTTTGAAACTGAGTTCTTGAAAATTGGGCAATTTCATGCTCGGTGGGAACTTGCTATCATCTGACATCTGAACGCAAATTCACAAACAGGATCCGTGTTTTTTTAATTTGTTACATTTATTTGCCTTTAGTTTGTAAAACATTTTTTGTAGTTCCACAAAGCATAAGTCCTTTTCTATTTTACTATAGAAACTAAAAGAAAATGCATTACATTAAAATTAATTACTAACCCAATCGAAATGTAAACTTTTGATGTTGTAGATTGTGCAACAGAAGAAATTCTTGCATGTCTTAATCACTTTAAGTGTCAATAACACAACTGACTGCTCTAAAGTGTTTTTTTGAAAACCAAAATATCCAAGTATTTTTGACAAGTCTTGAGGTTGTCTAGAAACACTAGATCAGTCCTAGGTGAAGTGAACAAACGAAGCTCTTTTGTTGTTGAGTTGTTTAGGGCATAAACAGACAGGTTTTTTTTTAGCTAGGTACTATTCTTCTCCCCAAAATATGTTGATAATAAATTAAATAAATTGTTTGTTCCATGACAAATTGAATAATAAAACAATTATTAAAATCTTCATCTCCCAAGTATCAGTAAATTTCAAAGAATTTCAATTTACATACCAATTCAACGACTTTCAATCAAAATGACAAAAACATATTTACCTCTGCATTTTACGAACGCAACTGATTCCTTTCTCTGATAACGTGACACATCGAGCTATAATTCGTTATCAATCAAAATAATGTGTGTGGCATCTTAAAGATGTTTTCTCGCAAAGAGCGTCTGACAAATGATCTGATTTAATTTTATTTAAATTTGATGCATTTCAAATAAAAACTCCACCCATTAATACCTTCAGAATATTATCGTTATTTTAATATTTAAGTTATACCTCCATATAGCCGTGCGTCGTCGGCGGCGTATACTTACCCGTGACTCATATCTGATTAAGAAAAACTTGTCACACATCTGAACTATGTGCACATTGTACACACACCCATAAGAGCCAATAAACTGGGAAGTTAAAAACCTTCTATCAATTCAAATCACTTCTATCATGTTTCAGCGACACAGAGTGCACGACAAACTGCGCATTTGATTACATCATTTCAGAGGTTCTTCGCCTTTGTAAAATAGCCCACGAGAATTTGACTGAACAACTAATTCGTTCTGAATGGCTGTGACGGATAAGTTTCAAGCGAGGGCGTATGTCCTGACTACCGCAGGCATACATATTAAATGCGCTTGCTTAACACAATCTTGAATACTAATTACTTAAGGTAGAATTTAATTTCTTTTAGATCTTTAGAATGTTGAGCCTAGCATCTATTAACCCTGTGTTTACACTTTTTTTAAACGAAAAAATATTTCCTTATTTATTATTCAAGTCGGGGAAGGAATTTTACTTAGAAGTTTTACTCTTACTTTTTCTTTAGAATTTGGTTTAAGATCATTGTTAAGTTTAAATCAGTTTCAAACGAGGTTTTTATAATTTGTGAGAAACACGTTTTTTTTCTACTAATGAAAAGTATGTTTGTCATTTCAAAATATATATGTAGATTGTTGGCCAAAAACTTTAATATTTATTGAAATTATATAGATTTTGCCCTTAAGGACTTCTTGTCTTACATCTTTTAGAAGAGAAATGGCTGCTGAAGATATGAAGCAAATGACCAATATGTGCTTGGTCTTGACCGTTAAACCAATCTTCCGTATCTTTGAGGTGGTAATGGCTAGCAATTTCTGTAGCGGTAAAATCTATCACAACAAGTTTCACCCTTATCCTGATGTGCAAGCGGATGCGCTTAAGAAGTAGGCGAGTCGGACGGACTCTTATTTAGATTCATCGAATTCGAATTCTTCGAATTTCTCTCGATTTTAGGAAGATTTTACAAGATACATTTCTAATCTTCAAGATTTACGAAATAAATTTTTATGGTAAATCTTCGAGATTTGAAGAAGTTTTGAGGTAAATCTTATTAAATCTCAGATTAGTGCTAGGTAGAAATGTAGTATTAGAAGGAAAGGTGACTTGAAAGTTATTGCCGAACTGTAGTTAAGACTGTACTTAATCATCTGTCTCTGTTTAATATTTCTATTTCACCAAAACTCAGTTTTACTACAGTGAATCACTTTCGGGAGCGCACCTCACACCCGATAGTAAAAGCTAACGAAACTAAGAGATTACAGTCGAGTATTCGATTTTCGTGTAATTTGCTTGTATTCTTCCGACCACTTTAGCGCCCTTCTGAGAAATATATACTCGTAGTTCTACTTTGTCGAAAAAAAGACCCAATTATTTTGCTTGATCAGTGAAGGTTATTGTAGTACCTTTGTCGGAAATAAAATCTAAATAAGTGATTTTATATTTACTTGAAAAAAAAAAACAAGTTCAGCTTTATGAATTTTTTAACTCAGACCACACAGACCGGTTCGCCGAATAAGTAAAATAATCTAAAACTTTTTGTAAAAGTTCTTTTAAGACAGAAGGATGCTTTTCGGATACGACAATACATACATTATACTATAATTTACATTTCTCAAGTATTTAATTGAGGTCCGTATTTGCAAAACTCAACAAATCCATTTTGAACATTTTTCAGGAGAAGGTTTTTTTTCCATTTGAATAAATATAACAATACAATACTGGAAAAGTAAAAATGCAGATTTCTTTTTCGCTGCATATCTCATCGACAAGTTTATTTCCGTTAGAGTTTGTTAAAAGCATTCACCGGAATTTTGACCCCCCAAAAATCGTGCGTTTTTTCAAAACACAACAAAGTCATGCTTTTGTTGACTTTTGCAAAAACGTTTGGCTTTCATTTAAAATAAATAAATGCAAAAATCAATATAAAATCTATAAACTAAACAAAAAAATTAATAAACTTATATTAACGTTAAAATAAACATAAAAATGAATAAAAAATATAAAAGTGAAAATTCTTTTTAAAATAATAGGTAACTTAAACACATAGTTTCTGAAATGTTGAAGTGTTTTTCAATGTTTTAAGTAGATTTGTTTGCGTTGACTGATTATATTTTTTGGAGAACTTGCAAAATTATCTAAAATAACCGAAGGCTTATTGGTTTTTCGACATCATCCATCTTTTAGCTTGGGGTATTATTTTTTCGGGGTTTCTTTGAACTTACAGTTTTCGAAAACGCTTGAGACTTGTCCTTGGTTGCACCCCGATACGATACATATGCACTCAAAAGTAGTCCTAGTAAAAACCTAAAAATATTTTGCTAGCGTGATATTTTCCAGACCGAGAGTGTTAATGTCCTCCTGGCCCCACCCCCTGCAGGTGCCCATGCCTCGATAGAAAACCTTGCAAATGTTTTACTTACATTTAGGTAACTTTTCTATTCAGATTGTCGAATATATCTCTTCGAAGGGTCTACCACGATATCTAGAAAATAATAATCTAGAAAGCAAAAATCTCTAAAGTACTCGTAAAATACTCGAAAAATAAAATCTAGAAGTAATAAAACCTCGAAAGGGAAAATCTCGAAAGCGTAATCTCGAACTACAAAAATCAAAAATCGAATGTGAAAAATCTAGAATAAATATAAATGTTTGAGACGTACTGTTTACTCGCTCGATTTATTAAATTTCACAAACCAAATAATTCCTCAGCGAATAAACGGTGAATTATCTATGGGGGGACATGCTGCCCCCTGAAATCCCCCTCCTCGGGCTCACCAAAGGATTTGGGGTAGGTATGAGGTTGGTGTATGCAACGTTTCTTTTGCATTTAAAGAATCTGGATTTAAAGAAACTTTGAATTTAAAATGTTAAATTTAATTTATTTTATTTTGTTGAATGGGTCTTCTTTCCATTCATAATTGGAATTATAACCCACAAAAAAAAAGTAATAAAACCCATAGCTTTTGCATCCTTTTCAAAATGGAAAATAAACCCGTGGATGTTTCCTTCTTTTATTTTGGGAAATAAGGCCCACGGGCTGAACATAAAAGAGCCTTAACTTTTAAAATAAGTAAAATAAAAAATCTCGAATTTTATTTTTATGTTTCAAGATTTTCTGAGATAAGGTATGTCTTTCTTGATTTTCGTGCATTCTAGACTTTTGTGCGTTCGAAATTTTTGCATTCGAGATTTTAATTTTTTTATTTCAAAATTTTTTCATTCGACATAAAGTCATTCTTCGTTCTTATCTTAAACTTCAACTGATTATTTATTTTTGTAAAAAAAATTAGCCTTTTCAAAAAAAGAACACAAGACAACTATCGTGATTGTGTTTTTGTAATGAAAGGAACCAGGGTCCAAAAAAGACAAGGTTTAGTTTTAATACCTTCGGAGTAAGATGAAAGATTTAGTTCCAAGTTTAATGTACCTCATAATGAAAAAACAAAACTCGTTTAGTCCCCTAGGATTGTCTGGTTTAGGACAGGTGTTGAAACTTGTACCTTATTTTGAAAAAGACATACCTTTCGGAAAAGGTATGACGAAAGTGGAAAGAAAACTCCTCAATGAGGGCTAAAAATTTTCCATCATTTGTTACACTTTTTCTGACATTTTTAATAAATAAATAAAATAAATAAAGTAAATAAAATAAATAAAATAAATAAAATAAATAAAATAAATAAAAATAAATTTAAAAAAAAAAAAATATTTAAAAATTAGGCACAGCCATATACATAGATTGGTACATAACCAAGGCATAATTACATAAATGATTCTACAATTACCCATAGGATCAATGCATTCTACTGTTAATCGGACTAATAAGCACAACCAGTTTCTTTTAGAGAGGAAACTTTTGTTTAGTTTTCCAAAAACTCAGTGGAGTTTGTTGATTTTTCGAAAAAATCAGTGGCGTTTGTTGAGTTTTGCAAAAATGGTCAGCTTTCAAAAATTTCTGGAATTAAACCTGTACTATTTTCTTATATTTTTATCTCCCCATATTGTCCACCTCTTGAAGCCAAAAATTTTGATACCTATAACTCATTTTCGAATTTTTTGCGTTTGTTGAGTTTTGAAAAAAACGGTCGTCAATTACTTACTACTGCAATTGTCAGTTTAAAGTTTCATTTTGTTCCCACATTCAATATAAAATATGTTTCAATGGCTAACAGTGGGTGTTTTACAAAAAAATTAAAGGCAGCCTTAAAATTAATTAAAATTACTAATTGAATGAAACATTCAAGAGGCAAAAGTCTCATACAGATAAAAGTTGTTAAACACATCATGATATCTATAAATTACTATCCTACGCACAATTTTTCAACGAATGTAAACAAAAACATTCAATGACTGTTCCTATTTATCACTTGAATTGTTGGAAAAAAAAGAATACAAATATGGGTGTATTTATTTATTAGATAAAATGAAAATAGATCCATATAAATAACAGATCTGTCAATAGTCATTAGACTTTGTTTAAACATTGAACAACGGATGTAAAAAATGAAGTCCAGGAAGTTGTTAGATAACTAAATATAAATTCATTTCAAAACGCGTACCTAAATATAGAAATGCCAAACAAAAAGATGAAAATTGTAACAGCCTGATTTCTGGCTTACACGTTGGTATTGAAATTAATTTCAATCTGAGAAAAGTCCTCAACTATTTGATTCTTCGATTTCTAACAAAAGCTTTACTTTGAAAAAAGAAAACTATTATTTCAAGTCAAAATAGATAATTGTTTTGTTTTTAAATACAAGAAATGCAAGCAGCATTCTTTTGAACACGCATATTTCACTACCCACTAACATTAATTTCATGCTTTGCTGACCAAAACTGACCGTTGTTGTTGGTCTGAATTTGCCATAATTTCTAATCGAAGTGCAAAAAAATCTACTCAACTCTTGTAGGCATAGGTATAATGTAATTACAAATTGCAAAAAAACAACAACAACAAAGAAATACTAATATGGACAGTATAACAACTGTCGTCATGGTGAACCTTTGTTTGGACACCGACTCAACCGACATCAACCCAAATGTGGTTCTTCCAATCTATTTTCGTTGGAGGAATGAGTAATTTTTCATTCTGAATCATTGATCCTAAAGCCCGAACTCGGTTTACTTGCTACTCACGAATCAAATGATGTTTTGAATTTAACAAAGAAAATATATACTCGTATATAGGTAAAGATAAGTTAGCGTGAGGTATAGGGAATAAAGTAAAAAACCAATAATAACTGACCAATTTTGAAAGAGGGCTGTTAAAAAAAATATGCGAGTAAATAGTAGAAGAAACGAAAAAAAAATGTACAAAAAAAAAACAACAAGCACGATTTTGTGTGGGTGCGTTTTTGTTTAACATGAAACGAACTCACAAATTGTCTAATACACGACACATCGGGTTCTTAGGCTTTTTGCACGTTGATATGCTTGGGAAGGGGCTGCTCGTGTAAGTTCTGCTGCTGTTTAATTGTTTTTCAATGACTTTTATTCGATTGTTGTCTATTGATTTTATATAAACGTGCGGTGAGTTTACAGTTAGAGAAAAAAAAAAATATAAAAAGTTAACATTGACTTGAAGAATTATTTAAACAGTTTCGATACATCATTTAACAATTTACCCAAAATGTATGTCAAACCAATATTATTAGAAGTTGGGTTTGCATTTTGTGGAGTGCTTTAGTCCTTAGAGAACGTAAGTCACAAAGATGGGAGAGTTTGTTAATTAAATACTCTTTCAGCTCCAGTCCCAATTAGTGAATTATACCTTCTAAGTTAGTAAGAACATCTCTTAGCTTGAAATACGGTCAAAGTCTTCTAAGTTAGGAACAACATCTCTTAGCTTGAAATACAGTCGAAGTAACAAAAAACTCTGACATCTGCAATACAATGTTTTATATTGTGTTTGAGCAAAAACTTTTTTCAACTTATCTAAGCTGTTAAATCAAGTTCTCTGATGTGTTCCAGTGGTTAACCTTGGGACTAATTATTATTATTATTATTATTATTATTACAACCAGCAAAACAACGCCAACATTCATATAGTAAAATCCTACAAAATACTGTTGATACTTAAATAAAAAATCACAGTCACCTGCTGCGATTTTTATTTATTCTGTTCTATTCAAACAAAAAATATATACTCTTCGAACCTTGTTCAGTCTGAAGGTGGAACTTTGCAAAATTACCTGCAAAACCAATGAAGCTTGTAATGTAATATGTATATAAATAATTGGTAGACTGATGAAAACTGGGAGTGATCTCGATTAAAGTATACTTATATATATGGAGGTTAATAGCAGTCAACGTTGGCACATATTAACATATTCTCAATGAACTATGAAGAATGTCGTATACAAGTGTTTTTTTTTTTTCTATCAAGGTCTTTCGATGAGGAAAAAAATTCCTATAAAGGTTGGAAAATATTGGTTAGTAATTTTTTTTTCAGATTCCGATTCACTTGGTTAGACGCACTTGAAAACGATTACGAGCTATTCATCAACATTTCTTTTTCACTTAATTTTTTTTTTTATGAATTGTATATAAGAAATAGTTCAGATAAAATGGAAAAAAATAGAAGCAATATTTGTTTTTCTCAGGTTCTGTTAAGCAGATTTACAAATATATGCAATCACAAATTAAATTAAAAAAAAAAATTATGAAAAACACTTAAATTTAAACACGTCTTGATGCGAGAGTCTATTCCAAAAAAAACAAATCGACATAAATCAATCAGAAATTCTTTACAGAATTGAAATTTCTATCAAAAAGATAATAATCAAAATAGAAAAATATTTATGTCCGTGAAGTTAGACCGCCATGCTGTAATGTGCCCAACTAGTGCTGCCTTTTGTCGAAAATATTTAAATAAAATTGCCAAATTTGCTAATGTTATCATTTTTTTTTATATTTATATTTGGCTCTGTTTGTCAAAGAAATAAAAAAAAAACGCGTACTTAAAACTTTTACGATCAAAAATATAATTAGCGAAACTCTGTAGCGTGAAGTTAAGACGCTGTCTTGTGCTCAAATTGTGCCGTCTTTGCCAAATTTTAAAATTTTAAATTTCAAATTTTAAAATTTTTTTTAAATGAAAATTTGAACTTTGTTTTGTACCCAATTCATCCTGTTATGCGACGAGAAGATTAAAAAATGTTCGCATAATTTCAGCTTAACCGCCATTTTGTATTTTCATATATTTTGTATTTAAAGCCTCTGAGGTGGACCGAACATACGCGTGCTCATAGGTGTGAGAAATTCGTACTACACTTAAACCACCTCCACTTTCCGATTGCAACTAAGTTGAAACTTATCTAGCAATTTATTTTTAACGAAGTTAAGTAACGTGTTGCAGACTACTTTGCGGTGCTTAATCCGTGATTATAAAGCGGTTTTCTGTCTTCGCAGACGGCGTGGCGTACTAAATTCGACTCGTCAAGATAATCGTTGAATAAGCGTGTTCTAACAGTCGATTTCTATATTTTCGCGCGAAACTTTTTATTTCGTCCCGAACCGTAGGAATCCCGAGATCCCTGTGAAGATCTTCGTTTCTTATATACCACGGAGCATTTACAAATGACCTAATCAATTCCTTTTCAAACGTTTGTGAGTTATTAAAGTTTGAATCACAGGTACAACCCCTGAGTTGTATACCACAAGTCCAAACAGTGCCTGTATAAAACCAACTTATTTTCAATACTAAAATTCACATCTCTTAATTTACTTTTTGTTCTTCGCATTTCTTTTTTACGGGTTGCTTCCATTTTTATTTCGCGTCTAGAGTCATTCCCAGATACTTTGCCTCATTAGCAAATGGAACACGAGTGGTATTAAGAAAGACGGGTAATCTATTTATTTTTTTTTATACGTAAAGTCCACGTGGACTGACTTTTTTTCATTGAGCGCTATTCGCCATGTTTGATCTCATTGACATTATTAAGAGCATTTTGTAATTTAATTGTAGCTTCGCTAATCGTTTTGCATACTGCTAGTATTGCAGTATCATCAGCAACCGTGGCTACGATAGTGTCTTCTGTTTGAGGTATATCGCTTGTAAATAAAAGACATAGAACTGGACCTAATACACTTCCTTGTGGTACCCCAGCCACTATTTGTTTGAAATAAGAATAGCCATTTCCGTGTCTTAGACGATATCTAGATATCCGTTTAGAATGTTATAAAGTCCTTCAGGCAGAACTTGTCTTAATTTGAATTTGAGGCCTTCCTGCCACACCTTGTCAAACGCCTGCGACACGTCTAAAGACTGTCGAACTGATTTTCTTTTCTTCAAGAGCTCTCAATTATGTCATTAATTCTATGCACTTGATCAATTGTCGAATGCTTGCTTCTAAATCCGAACTGATGTTCAGGTATTAATTGTTTCTCTTCTATTATCGGTTGCAGGCGCAAGAGTAGTATTCTTACAAAAACTTTTGATATTTTAGGAAAAAGCGAAATCGGCCTGGAAAACTTCTTTCGTGAGATGGTTTGCCAGGTTTCAAAGCAACTTTGCATTGGCTCGGAAGGAACATATTCTAACCTTAGAGCGGCATTTATTATGTACGCTCCCTCCTTGAGTTCTTGCCCATCAAACGGCTTAAATGTTTCCTCTAAGCAATCGACGAATATCATCGCTTTTTCTTTGTCACTTTTAGCCCATTCATTTTGGCCTTTCTTTTTACTTTTAGCCCATTTATTTTGGCCTTTCTTAATCGGGGGCACTGGGAGCTTTGGTTTTTTCGTTGTTTTTATAGCTTTCCAAAGTGAGTAGCTGGATTCTTCCCCCGCTGTCAAGCCTTCAAGGTAATTTTCAACTTCAAGGTTTTAGAAATCTTATATCGCCGTTCTTAGCATATTACTCAAGCGATTTAAATGAGCTTTGTGTTGGGGAGCACGATTTCTCTGCCTTTTCTTACTCACTTTTCGTTCCTCTTTCACTAAATCTTTTATTTCCTGAGGAAACCTTTTTTATATTTTCATAGCAATGCATAGCCCGTTGATAAGGTGTGTTATCCCAAGTTGCTTTTTGTATTATATTAACGGTTACTGATTTAAATTTGGTGGTTTCGCTGGTGAAGTTTTTACAAGTTTGTACTTGTTTCAATATTTCTCTTTTTTCATATTATAAACTTTATGAGCTTAAAAATTGGGTTTTGGCATACATTTTAGATCTCATTACTTTTTGTGGCTGACTTTTTACGCCAAGAGTTTTCACATTTAAGAACTTGGCTGTTTTTTTAACTTATATGTTTCTGTTGTGATTTCACTCCTTTTTGCAAAGATTTTATTTTTTTCAAGTGAAAAGTCCTATTGCTCTGCCAAATTCCATCATTCCACAAAAACCAAAATTGATCCATAAATATTAAATGTTGAGAAAGTGGGTGGATGTCACGCCCCCTGATTAAAAAATCTCTAAGATTTTAATCTTGTCCTATTGTGCTCTTCAAGGTTTACCGTTCTATAAATTTTCATTGCTCTACCAAAATTGGGAGTGCACTATATAACTGAAAACAGTTTAAGAAGACTTGTGTGATGCCACGCCCCCTGAGAAGAAAATTCGAAATTGTTTGATTTTTCTTTTTTATGTCTGTCAATTCTCACAATTTTAAGACATCCGCAAATGCAATATATAATAGATAACAATTTTAAGAATTTGGGTTGGTGCCACGCATCCTGGGCGGAAAGTTAAAAGTTTTTCACTTTTATCCTTGTATTAACTACAATTTGTATTGTTCTCCAACAATAAAAAGTGTCCTTTATAATTTATAAGAATTTTTGAAGAAGAGGGTGGATGCCACGCCCCCTGAACATAAAATTCCAGGTTTTCAATTATTTTCTTTGTATATATTTCAAGCCCTACCGCTCTTCCAATTTTCATCGTTCTACAGCAGTCGGATATGCCCCATATAGTATATAAGAATTTTTAAGAAAGTAGGTGGATGACACGCCCTCTGAATGAAAAGTCTTGAATTTTATATTTTGTTTTTGTATGGACTTCGAACTCTAGAGCGGTACCAATTTTCATCCCTCTAAAACAACCGGAAGTGCTTCTTTATATAAATTTTTGAGAAAGTGGGAGTGGGAGAAAAGTTTGCAGATTTTCAATTTTTGTTCCTTTGTATTCACCACAAAACCTACCGTTGTGTGAAATTTCAAGGTTCTACGGTATCAGGGAGTGATTCATAACTTTGATGATCTGTCAGTGAGTGAGTGTCCGTCAGTTACCTACGGTTTTTGCAATTTTTGAAGTCCTATATCTCGTGAACTGCTAATACTAAGCACTCGAAATTTGGTGAGTCATCTGTGTTTGATCAGCTGAGCAAATGCTGCGAATTTGAAGTTTCTGACTCTATTGTTACTGTAGTTACAGGGAGGTCACCTGAGTTCATTCCTGTAGAAAGGGTGTAATGCTGCGAACTTGGATGGGCACTACCACCGTGCCCTTTAATTTAAAAAAAATCTGAAATTTCTTTAAAACGAAAGCTATGCAGTTCTATTTTGGGCGTTTAATTTTTAATTATGCGATGTTTTAATATCTTCGACGCCTTTGGTGGCACCGATAAATCGACTTTAGTCTTTTTGAATTTTATAATTTATTTTGAAAAAGACTCGCAATAAGCCCCTAAATTTAAACGCTCTAGAGATGGGCTTTACATATAGAATAGTCGCGAAAATACAGCTAAAAATAAGTTCGAACAACTGCAAGGACTCTCAAGGCAGTGGCAATTTCATTCTCAATTCATTTATATCACTTCCAAGTCGTATTGATTGTACCATCCCAAAATTACAGTTCGAAAGTAACTTTCAAGTCACCATTCCTTCTTGGACTCTCTTGCTTGATATGGCTTTTTGGAAGATGAACCGATACATTTTTACACAGGATTGGTGGAGGTTTGGGATATCCGCATTTTAGCAGATAGTCAAGCAGCTGCAAAAATTCTGGAATCGGTCTCTACAGACTCTATTATGAAAGTTCTTAATTGCATTTCTCCTGAAGATGGCATAGTAGTTTAACATTTCCTTGGATATGGTACCGGGGCATAGGGGAATACCCAGAAATTGTGAGGCCAGCGAACTGCCTGAAAATGATACAACTCTACTTATTGGTATTGGCTTATACCCAGTGCTACATTCTGAAGTATTATGTCCATAAGAACCTTTTTGAACAGTATTTTAATATAGTTTTTGGTTTTACTGCAACTTCACTGATGCTCTGTTAATATTATATTTATTAAAAAAATATCAAAAGAGCCATTCCATTACCAAGTAATAGAAAACATCGCCATTTTAAGAAGTTCCCTTTGGCATTTTAAAATGACGCAAGCTTGTACAAGAATCGGCATTGTGGCGTTTTCACTTGATGTAGTTTTTTTTTCTAAACTTATTTGTTTTACAATGAAATTCTGATGAAAATACGAGTACTTCACCACAATTCATATGACGCCATAACAGAAATTGAAATCTATCCAAGTGTTTCTTTGAAAGAAGAAGAATGAATAAAAGTCTATGAAAGACAACCGACAAACTTATGCGACGAAAATAGAAATGTTCCTTAACTAAGCCACAACAAGTTCACAGCTTGAATGCGAAATATCTACAAACAACAAACATAAAAAAAAAAGGAAGAACCACATACTGGTTTTCAAGGATTCATTGTCAAAGATGTGCCTTTGTTGTATTTGTCCTCAAGAAGTGTGGTTCCATCGCAGTAAATTTTATTTTCATTTACCAGTAAATTAGTAAGTTCATGTTTTTACTTTTTTTTATATTTTTCCGGCAATGCCATGATGTGATGATCATCAACTATTCTCATTTCGAAGATCATTTATTATTTCGAGTGCGTAGGCATTGAAATATCGCATAACCTCGTCGCAACTCTGGGAATCCATTCATTCATTGATGACAATTCGAATTCAACGCCAAACCGTGTCGAGGAGGAATAACACTTGGATAGAATTCAAAGAAGCACAGCTCTGGCTCTCTAGCCCTAGCAGACATGTACTTACATATATTTGTTCCTTTTCTTTTTGAGATATTCAAATTTTCTATCATTCAGGATCCGGTTCGTTGATGATAGAGGGTTTGTTATTTTTTTTCATTCGATGTTTGTGTGAAGATAACGACGCATAAATTGTTGTTGGTGTATTTTTTGTTTTTGTCTTCAATTCTTTTCTTATTGTGAAACATATGTAAACTCTAGAGCTACTACTCTACACTTATTCATACATTTGTCAATGTCGGTTTTTTTTTATTAAAAATCTTATGCATCTTTTATAAATTACGATAGTTTTTACCTGCGCCATTTAGACAAAACTATTACAGTAAAATCTCTCATTTTAGGGAGTTAATTTCGTGTTATGATTTTACTTTGATGTGAAAATGCATATTTTTATAAAAGAAAGAAATTAATGTAAAAGCATAAAATTTTGATTCAGCAGCTTCTGCATAAAAATTCCAAATTTGTATTTCTAACTATGCGTTTATTTGCCAAAATGAAGCGCATGGAAAAGTCGTTCATCATATGTATTATTCTCGAGCTAAATTTTGACAGATTTTATTTTGTCTTCATGTGAACTTTACTTCATGAAAGCCGCTAACGGCAGATAGTCAACTATTGATACCTGTCGAGTTTCAAGAAGTCTTTGGTCAGATACCTCAATGAAAAGAAAAGAGTATTTACTGAAGCTTATAGCAGACCTCGACTGTCCCTCTTGGTTGAAATCCTTACGGGTCACAACTCGATGAGAACCCACATGAGCAGAATGGTCATCAGCACATCTGACTTATGTCAGAAGGTGTCAGCACGAGGAGGTGGAGGAGGGCTCATTTCACTTCTTCTGCGAATGCCCCAGTGAAGCCAGAACTAGGAAAGCAGCCCTCGGAGATTACTTCTTCGACGAATTGGGCGATGTCTCATCATAAACCTAAAACTTCCACTTAAACCTCCCTCCTAAACTTCCCATTCCTATATTTCCCACACCTTGGCACAATGGAACCACTGAATCCGAGTGAGGTGATACGGCTTGCCGCATCATCACACCACCTAACTTACTTCATGAAAACGAAAATCAATTGCTCCAGAGGGGGCTTTGCTTCACAATTGCCTTCTTAACACAAAGAAACAGCGATTGGCAAGAGTAATTCTTCGTTTGATCTCGGCACTTGTATCGATCGCTGATACCTAGGCGGAGCCTGTAAAGGAGACTGATGGCTGTAGTTGGTGCAGTGCAGCCGAGTACGGTACGTACGAGAATACGGCTTTTCTTGAAAATTGATTAAACCATGCTGAGGTTCCATTCAATCCTTACCTCATCATATTTTGCATATGAGCTGGTGCATAATCCTTTCCAATACTTCGCCAGCCACTTTGAATAGCTCGGTCGCAAGCTGAAGTAGCTTTATTGGACTAAAGTTAAGATATACATAAAGCTTTCTTTACCTCTAGAGATCGGGTGAATGGAATCTTTGGCTTTACTTGAGTCGTCCAGATTGAATAATGCAATCTGCATGATAATAGAATTCGGTTCGTCATTGCCGTTAAAAAATTTGCAGAAATGATTTTTTCATATCCTCAACACCGACTGCGATTCTACCAAGATGTTCCCCTGATCGTACTTGCAGGCTTCCGTAGGGGGCTTGTAACCCTGGGAAGTTGATTTAACTTTTTGGTAAAACTACCAAACTTTATTCCTGCAATAGCATGTCTCTATTTCCTCGATCGCGCGCTTCTCATGCTCTTTCTTTTTCCTTTCGAGAAGTCGGTGTTCCTTTCTTTTCTTCTACTCGTAGAGCTATGTAGCGCCGCTTTGTATGTCTGTTGATTGGCTGCATGTACTTCCCGGCATTTGCCGTCGAAGTAGGGGTTTCGCTGTAATGGTCGTGAGAAGCCCAGCACGTCAGAGGCAGTATCTCTAATGGCTTCATAGCAATTCTTCCACTAGTTTTCGATGATTGAAGTTGGTAGAGTAGGACTATTTAAGAAGGCGTGAGAGACTCGATCGAAGAAAGCCCTTAAGGTTTCTTGCGACAGCAGCCATTCGACGTCGAACTTCCTCACAATATTTCGTTGTTTTGGCTTTGGTATGGATATCCGTAGCATTACGTTAGCTTCAAAGAGTTATTGGCCAGATACAACGTTGGCTCCTCGGAACGTTCGGGCATCCTTGAAACCTGAAGAGAGGCCTTGCGATGATCGCATGGTGGTCAAACTATTCGTCAGTTGATTGACAAGGAATTCGCAATGTCCCTTGGTGTATATCGAAATGTGGGAACTGTTTACTAGCTACCACAACGTTTTGCCCTGCCTCAAAGTCGATTAACCTGAGTCCGTAACCGGAGGCGGTGTCGTGCAGGCTATATCTCCCGATTGTGCCACCAAAAACTCGTCTTCACTTTCTAGTTTGACATTAAAATCATCCAAGACAATCTTAATGTCATAGCTAGAGCATTGCTTATATGTCTTTTCCATGAGCTCGTAAAACTTGTCCTTGGTGCCATTATCTTTCCCCTCACTGGGAGCATGCGTGCATATGAAACTGATGTTGGAAAAATTAGCCTTAATGCGAATTGTCGGGAGGCGCTCGTTCATATAGTTACAACTCATGACTACTTGCCTAAGTTTGCCCCTAATGACAAATCTACAACCAAAAAGACGCTGCTGATATCGCAGTCTTTCAGTTTTCTTTTGCCCGATTTATCACATTGCACTACTTGGGTGGCGGTGATGTCTGCTGTAGACGATTTTTACTTAAACCATTTCCTAGATCTTCATCCTGCTAAGGAGAACAAACTGTTCAAATATCATCCAAATCGTTCAAGCCGTTTCCAAGAAACCGTTTTTGGTTTTGCTTGTAATAATAAATAATATTAAAAACTCTTTTATACTATTTCTTGAAATTTCTTACCTTTTTCTCTTTATTTATTATTATTAGGTACGACTTAAAAATAAATACAGAGTTTTACTTAAAGTTTATAAAAACTGTTTGTTCAAATTTAAAATAATCAAACTAAGCTGTAACGATATCTTGAAATACACCTTGAAATCACTAATCATCTATAATGAGAGATTTCACTGTATAAACAAGAAACCAGTTTTGTATTGTGTGTGATCAAATAACAATCAATTTATATTTCGTTAATGGAATTCCCTTCTTCTTCATCTTTTTAGTTTAAAGACCCTATATAAGAAATGCAACTCCAATGAGCTCTCCAGTGGGTCATTGATCTTTAAAAAAAAAAAACAAAAACAAAAACAAAAACAAAAGGTAGGTACACAAAATTACCTGCCTTACGATGGAGATTTAAATTAAAAAAAAAATCTCATAATTCAATTGAAATAAAAATAAAACATAATTTGTTGCTGTTGGTATTTGATGAAAACCCGATTAATTGCAATTTTTCATTATCTTGTGATCACTTTCTCGATTGAGATCGGTTGGTTTTCTGTCAGCGTGGCGGCCGGCGGCGTGTGCTGCGTTCTACTTTAATCCGCTCTTGGAATGGGGTCACATATTACAAGTTCTTGAATATTTTTGTTTGTTTATTATAAATAAGGTACGTTGCATAATAAGTTGATTAAAATAAAACCATAGAAAAACCGGTTCAAATTTGTTTGGAATCTACCAATAAAAATATTTTTGTTTTTACAAATTTCAATAATTTGGTAGATTTGAGATTCCTCAAACAAAAATTTATAGAAATGAAGTCCAAAGAATGACTGACCTTTTATGGGGTTATAACGATGTTTAATTTAAATGAAAACAAAAACATGCATTAACCTCTAACTTGATGAAATAAAGCCAAAGAAAGGTTAAAAAAGACAAATAAAATACAAATTTTTCTTACCTTTGTACAAAGCTGTATAATGCAGGGCCAATGTTGCAAGTCATGAAATTTAATTTGTGAATAAATGTGTATGTTGGTATATGGTAAGTGCACAAAAAAGATATCACCACTTGGTATATTATTTGTCTTGTTAAGGTAGTTTATAATATTAGAATACATAGTAGCGGTGTAATTTTTTGTTTATTTTGATTTGCCATTGATTTGTTTTTATTCAGGTAAAAAAAAATTTAAACATACCTGGAGAAGTTTTTATAAAAATAAGAGCAATGTAAAATTTGGAGTTTGGAGATGATTAAAATGTTCGGATATCCATGAAT
Organism: Dasysyrphus albostriatus; assembly: GCA_946251815.1. Classification (NCBI taxonomy): domain Eukaryota; kingdom Metazoa; phylum Arthropoda; class Insecta; order Diptera; family Syrphidae; genus Dasysyrphus; species Dasysyrphus albostriatus. The sequence goes on along the minus strand of OX276336.1, from coordinate 64,054,172 downwards.
GATAGAGTTAATATTATGGAAACACCAATCACCATTTGAGTCAATTTTTAAGGCCCAAATAACTCCAGTTAACGAAGTTCCACTTATGTTATAAGAAAATATAATGAGCGATGTCTACATGTGTACGAAATAATGCAGTCGATAGTTTTCTTAGTACCTAGGCATTTGCAATAACTGAATAGTGTAAGAGTTTCATTTAAAAACATCAAAAATAGAAGTGGTCCTAAATGATTTCCTTGAGGGACTCCGAAAATATTTGACTATTAAATAAACAGAAACTTAAACTTAAATAAGTTTTCTGCTGAGTCCGAACGCATCAGCCGTTTTTCATGACATAAAAGATTTGTTACATCCTCGCAAGAGGCAGTTACCCTGAAAAAAAATGTTGAGTGTAGGAAATAGTAGTGTTTATTCGAATATTCTGCGTACATTGTTTTGCATCAAGAGTCAAGATAAATGCAATGCTCGATTAAATTAAAGTGGCCGCAAGCACTTACATCGATTAAAACGCCAATACTTAGAGCCTGTTTAAATTGAGAAATTTGAGTCTGGACTCGTGAGTCTCATGGTGTCTACATTTGACCATTTGAGACACCTCAAAACACATAGAAACAATAACAACTTTAATGTTTTGCACATTAAAATGGCAAGAAATGAGTCTCATGAGGTCGTTGTTTATATTTTGTTCACGCCTCACGCCATCCCTGATTCATCTCTGGCCAAAAGCTACCGTGAGACCAGTCTCAATCTTCCCAATCTAAACAGCGTCTTAAAGATTATTGTTCTGTTTACCACCTTTGTTGATTGCTATCCATTTGAATCAAGTTGCATTCGGGTCAACAAAAGTTGATTTGCATTGTCGATCAACACGTCCATACTTACTCAACACTGTTGATCTTCATAATTCAACATAATGTGGACGCTGCTTTTCGATCAGCGCAAACAACATCGATTGAGCTCCTGCACTCAATCATTGAAAAGCCTGGGAAACAGAGAGTTTCCCGAGGAGTGGAAAAGGGAACGATTGTCAAGATCCCAAAGAAAGGAGATCTGCCGTAGTGCGGAAACCGGAGAAGAATTTGCATGCTGCATGTCATAGCCAAAGTAATAGCAAATATCATGCTGGAGCGAATGAAGACCACCTGAAGGATACGCTTGAAGGTTAACAAGCAGGAGTACGCTTTGGATCTTCCTGTATGAACCATATCAACCCCTTGTAGATGATCATCGATAGTTGAATATCGATCACCACTTCACCTACTGTTCATCGACTTCGAAAAGACGTTTGACTGTGTCAATATATAGAATTTATCTGGCTTGCTTTGCGCAGAAGAGGTATCCCGAAAAAATTCAAGTGCATAGAATTACTGACGTAATTGAGAGAGCTCTTGAAGAAAAGAAAATCTGTTCGACTGTCTTTTTGGACGTGTCGCAGGCGTTTGACAAGGTGTGGCACGAAGGCCTCAAATTCAAATTAAGACAAGTTCTGCCTGAAGGACTTTACAACATTCTAAACGGATATTTAAATGAAAGACTTTTTCGTGTAAGATACGGAAATGACTATTCTGATTTCAAAGAAATAGTGGCTGCGGTACCACAAGGAAGTGTATTAGGTCCAGTTCTGTACCTTTTATTTACACGCGATATACCTCAAAAAGATGACACTATTGTAGCCCCGTTTGCTGATGATACTGCAATACTAGCAGTAGGCAAAACGATTAGCGAAGCTACAATTAAAATACAAAATGCTCTTAACGATGTTAATGAGTGGACGAAAACATGGCGAACAGCGCTCAATGAACAAAAGTCAGTCCACGTGGACTTTACGTATAAAAAAATAAATAGATTACCCGTCTTTCTTAATACCGCTCGTGTTCCATTTGCAAATGAGTCAAAGTATCTGGGAATGACTCTAGACGCGAAATTAAAATGGAAGCCGCGCGTGAAAAAGAAATGCGAAGAACTTAAAAGTAAATTAAGAGATATGAACTGGTTACTCGGTAAATATAAATTGAAAAGTTGAAAATAAATTGACTTTATACCGACAGGTTCTTAAACCTGTTTGGACTTATGGTATACAACTTTGGGGTTGTACCTGCGATACAAACTTAAATAACTTACAAACGTTTGAAAATAAATTGCTTAAGTCATTTGTAAATGCTCCGTGGTATATAAGAAACGAAAATCTTCATAGGGATCTCGGGATTCCTACGGTGCGGGAGGAAATAAAAAGTTTAGCGCGAAAACATAGAAATCGACTATTAGAACACGCTAATTCAACGATTACTGACATTCTTGACGAGTCGAATTTAGTACGCAGTCTGCGAAGAACAAAACCATCCGACTTGGTGCGGTGAACAGAAAACCGCTTTAAAATCGCGGATTAAGCAGGAACTTTCACCGGAAAGTAACCTGCAACACGTTACTTAACTTCGTTAGAAATAAATTGCTAGATAAGTTTCAACTTCGTTGCAATCGGGAAGTGGAGGTGGTTTTAGTGTAGTAAGAATCTCACACTTCTATGAGCACGCGTTTTTCGGTCCACATAGAGCCTGAATAGCAGGCTTTGCACCTACCCACGGGAAAATAACCACAAAAAAAAAAAAAAATTATTAAGGCTACATATGATGGATCCAAATATCATGTTCTCCATAAAGGCAGACTATCAGACAAGTTTGAAATATAAATTGGGGTTAGACAGGGTTGTATACTGTCACCAATACTTTTCCTGTTGGTGATAAGCGGCAGGCTACATGCAGCTTTGTCAACTGCAAATAGACCAAGCTACTACTGCTCCGCTCGAATATTGAATCCATACTACTTTATGGGTGCAGAACATAGAAAGTAACACCCGCTATCACAAGAAAGCCACAAACGTTCGTGAATAGACGTGTGTGAAAATCTTGAAGATTTACTAGCCTATCCGTATCTCCGATGCTGAACTTCACTTCATTCGAGAACAGGTCAGGCAACCATCGACTCGACTACCATCAATAGTGACGTTTTTTTTCCTGATTGGTGGACCGTTGTTTACCTACTTTAAGACCAACGAGTTGCACATAGCGCTCATGAAAGTCCAGTCACTGAGCATCCTTTTCACTAACCATTTTTTGCTGATGATGTGATACATGTACCCTTTGTACCCTATCAAAACATGGCTGGTAATCAATCAGACCCGACGGGCTTATTATTCGTAAGTTTTGTATAACTTCTTTTAAACTGGCTGTTTGAAAGGAGTGGTGGTTGGTTTTATTCATGCCCTATTACGCGTTCCACAGAGTGTCCATTAAGGAGCTGCTGGAAACTATGCTTGAATGCTTGTACTGCTCTCTCATAATAAGGTTACCGTCACTGTTTGGAAGAACCTCTGTTCCGGTCTTAAAACAAGCAGCCAGTTGTTTCGATCGTTAGATTTTTCGATCAAGTTGAGCAGGCGTACGTGCTCTTCTTTACACAAAAGGTCGTTTACTCCTCTCTCATTATTGCTCTTTTGCGGTGCAGCATACTCGTATGTACATAAGAGGTGTCGAAAATTTTGTTATAAGCTATTCAAGATGAGTAGGCATAGTGGATATTGTAGAGGAAAAAAAGAACTTTTGTTCAACCGCCAGGTTGCTTTGCTAATAATATTTTTTGGAAACCTAGTGCTACTTATCAAAGTAGCAAAGCTTATGAGTTGAGGGCTGGTATCTGTTGATGTCCCTTCCAACTTATCCGCCGATATCTGTATAGGATCCGTCTATAAAACTACTCCTTGATAGGTTTCTTAGCTTCATTGGAAGAAGGGTGTTCGCCTTTTAAGCAATAATACTTCTTAGTCGATTTCCTACGACAAATCCGCATCGAAACATGCGCAATCTTTTATTGCCAGCTGAAATAAATTTCTCAATTTTTTCTATTCGTCATAGCTGATCCTATCCATTGCATCTCCTGGACGTAATATCTACCTTTTACCGGTGTAAAGTATAAAACGTTATCCGTTGAGACTCAAGGTCTTGTTGCCAATTGTGTGTTATTATTATTCGAGGTCCCTTGTGTCCCAAAGTCTGATAGGTACTTTTCTTATATTGCTTTGCTATAACCGTTAGAAGACAGACTTGTATGACAATACCCTCTTTGTATTGTCACCTTTAGTAAGTTGTTAACCTTCACCTTTTAGTCTCAAGTAGTTTTAAAATTTATTAATTTTATATCGATATTAATTTGTTATTTTAATTCTTACCAAACAAAAGGTGAAACAAAAGACGTAGGTTGTCCCAGAAACCGAAACTAATCTCTCGACAAACAACATTTTATTTTACAGTTCCGACAGGTCCAAATACTAAAGAAGTTTTTTAATCGGATGGAAATCTTCATTCTAAAGAATTGACCAGTAAAAACATTGATTTATTCATATACCTTTTTTAAGTTCTAGATTATTTTAAATATTTTAAATCTGCTTATCAACGAAATAAGTTTTATATATCGAACTAATTATGTATACATTTTATATTTTTTGCCATCTCAATATTCTTAAAATTAAAATTAAAAAAAAAAAGAAACTTTAGTCACAGTTTTGTTTTCTTTTCAATGACCCAATTGTTTAATTATGCTAAATCATTTCTGCTAACTTCTTTTTTGTCATCTTCTTTGTATACGTATTGTATAAAGGGTTTAACAGAGCATCCATTCTATATTTTAACTGTTAACACATCTGAATAAACTTCAAATCGCCCACTATATAGAAATAGGTATATATAAAAAAAGTGTAAAAAATATATAAATAAAGAACAACCTCACAGCAATAAAATGAAATCACAAAATATATAAAAAAAAAAATAAAAACAAAAAAAAAAAAAACTACATGCGAAATTCCGACCTTTCATGGCCTTCAGAGGTTTTTGTTTACCTTTGCCACACAAAACTGCATCACAAAATAACAACTTACCTTGCAACATTTTGTTGGTAGCCTAACGTTGTTGGTCGATAACTAGCTAATATAATCTGAGTGGTACAGTTGCATTATGGGTGATTTCATAAAAATAAAAAATTAAAAATATCATATTTAACTAATAAAATAAATATTAATAAACAATTTATGTGGTTTCAATCAATATTCTATATCCAAAGTGGAAATATCTAAAATTTAATTTGCTGCTACTTATTTCACAGTCTAAAACAATAAGAAATTTGCTGCTTTAGAAGTTATTTTTTATTTAAAAGCCCTTTACTATTTTTCATTATTATTCGTTTTAAAAAAATATGAATTTAATTTGCTTCGAAAATTGTGAAACATGACTTCATAGTTCAAGAAGGCAGCCAATCTGTACGCTGCACAGACGGATGACTCGTTTTTTTTCATCTTATTTGGAGATCTTTCAATATAAAATGAATTTAAATAAAAGCAACCTTCCCTTTAAGACTATGCGAAGTACGATTACTCTTCGAAGTTTGAACCAGGATTTGGATTTGATATTCCGCATTTGGCCCTATCTTTTTAACCTTATAATCGTTTTGATGGCTTGGAGCTGAAGCACCCACCTACATATATGTAATATATAGGTGGCCTGGTGGTCCGTGGTCACCATCGTGTATGTTATTTTGAGGTGTGTTCTGTTCGTGCGGTCACTCGAAGCGGCCGGCGACGATCGTTGTTGTCATCGATTGGTAGCTGCACGAACCGCAAAACAGAAAGCTATTTAAAGAAAAAAAATTGGTCTGCGATGAATTTTGATAGGCATTTTCATGTGATTGCTGCTTAAGGAATTCGACCATAGGGATTTTTCCAAAGAATATGCCACTTGCGTGCACATTTTATACCCGTGAGACACTATTTAATATTTCAATCACTATTGAGAATATTTTTTTAATGCTTTTTGATTTTTATGCTGGAAATATGTATTTAAATACGATTTAGTTAAATTTGAAAATATGTAACTATACGTAGTCATTCGGCTGAGTAGGTTCTGACTTGATATAATTTGTCTTCATGTTTTTTTGATTTTGATTCGTGGTCGTTTAAAGAGGAACAGTCAATTTAAAAAGTTATTGAACATTTCTTTATTTTCATTATTATTTTGTAATATAACAGTTAACACCGGAGCGAAATCTCGGATTTCAGTTTTGAGATTTCAAAATGAAATCTTGTAACGATGCGAACTCTTCTTTATGAACAGACCCATTTTCAGCTTTCACCATAGAAAGGTGAAAAGTTTTTTGATAAAAATTACGATCTTTCACTCCAACACCAAGCAGGCAAAAAGAGAGAGTATGATATTGTATTTGACATTTGAGCGGAGAAAAACACAAACAAATAAGCATCACAATGGTAGTTGTTTGTGTTTATATGAGAAACGAAATCTTGGATTTTGGCCGTGTGAATACCAATTTGAAATCGCGAAAGTTTTCAGCCGGAATCTCAGATTTCATTTTGGTGGGAACATAGTATTAAATTAAAACTACTGGGCCCCGAAATAAAAATTGTTTTTAAGGTGGTTTCAGGCTGTGACCACCGGGCAACAAAGGCTTAATATTCCCTTTCCTTGTGTCAAGGGCTTTTTTTATTTATTGTAATATTTTCTTATGAATTTGTAGTTTGAAATCAGTATAGCTATAGCTGTAAACACGTTTCCTTCTGATCCGCCATTAGTTTCTAAGTTTTATGACTTTGTAACGAAGTATTACTTTTTCACCTCCGCCACTCAATGTTACACTTCGAATCAACTTCATACAATTATTTCATTCGTCCTCCTAACAGTTCACATCGTCTTGTAGTAGAAAAGTCATCATGGCGAGGTATGAATTTCGGAAAATGTACAAGCTTATTGACTCATGTTAATTCCGAACTTATTATATTCGAATTATAGGAGACATAAGGTTCCACCTGATTCTGATTTGTAGCAACTTTGATCGGCTCAGACAAGGCTATACTTTTCATGATGTACTCGTGTACCATTTAAAGATAATCTTTCTGGCTTTTAACCAAAAAGTGGTACTCCTTTGGGTTAGCATTGGATGGAATCATATTTCTACCGTAAACAACCTTATTGCACCTTCTGAGTGGAAGCTTGGAGAAACAAAGCAGTTCTCCTTTGGGTTAGCCTTGATCTGGAATTTAGATTCCTACCGTAAACTCCTTAATTCTCCCTTGGGTTAACCAAACCTTGGTCTGGAATCAGATTCCTACCACCTACCGTAAACGCTCCTTCTGAGTGGGAACTTAAGCAAACAAAGTAATTTTCTCTAAGGGCTAGTGCGTCAGTTTTTAATTTACTGACAGCCACTTCTACCTAACCTAACCTAGCCTAGCCTTGGTCTAGAATCAGACTCCTAGTAGAATAGTGTGGGCTGAGTCTACAATACCTCTCTAGCTCTACTATACCAATATTAGTTGTATATGAAATACCGTGTTATTTATAATAAGCTTAGCAAATATTTGAAGATTGTTAACCCCACTTTCTATGGTTATAAATAAAAAGTAAAAATGTTAGAACTGGTGACCATCCCGAGTTCTTTTTCCTTCTTTACCCGATTTTTACTTGCTTTCTTCGGGAATACTCTGGACTACGACGAACTTATAACTCAGCCTCGATAAAAAGCATCACAACTTTTTTGTTGGTGGGGTTTCAAAAAAAATACACTTCTTAAGGTCGATTTTTTCATAGCTAAGTTAACTTTAAGTTATATCAGAGTTTATCCTAAAAATGAATTAATCCCGAATTAACTCAGCAACAGCCATTCAGCGGAGGATTGAAATCTAAGTGTGACACTGGATGTCACCATATTTAACTTTTTTCACTATCGAAATAGAGATGGCACCACAATTGAAATAGCCTTCAGTTTGGTCCCTGTGTAAACTAGGAGTTAATTTGGAATTTAATGAAAAACACAGTTGGCTCAGGTTTAATCCCGTGACTAGGATAGTCTCGAACTGAAAAACTGGCCCTTAAGGTTTTAACAATCAATACCTTTATGAGGTCATTTATATATATGTTTCTTTCAAATACAAATTTTAAGTGAGTTCTACTCCATATTACCGAGTTTCCAGGTACAGGTACAACGGTTGGGCTCATTAGTTGTGCATAGAGTAGATCTCACTTAAAACTTTGATCTTATTTCATTGGCTCCACTTAAACAGAAAAATATTATTTTCAAATTATCTCAAAAAAAAATATATTTCTTTCAGAAAACAAAGTTCTTTATCCTTGTTCTAGTCTAAAACAAAACGGATGTGGGCATAAAATGTTTGAGCTACTACCATGTTGACTTGATTTTGCTCATCACTTCCAACTTCAATAGTTTCACACTGAAGATATCTGCAATCGGAATATCAGTTTATTATGCGTATTTCACATATTGGGTGAATATTGCAATATTTTCCATTCAATTCTTTTTCTTTCAAATCCCTGACGAAGTTGTGGGCTATTAAATTCTGAATAACAAAGTTCTGAAAAGACAAGTTCTAAAAAGACAAGGCTCTGAATAGACAAAATTCTGAAAAGACAAGGATCTGAATAGACAAAGTTCGGAAAAGGCAAAATTCTGTAAGATGAAGTTTTCAAATGGTTGACACTATTTTGGTACAGGTTCATAAGTCTTCGGTCCAAGAATCTACAATGGACTTTTGAAATTGATTTCTCCACAGTCATTTGATACATTGGCAAAATTTGGAGGAAATCTTAATTTAGGTGTTAAGCTTCCTTTTGATGTTTTAAGAAACTAGCCCATAGATCAATTTAACAAGGGATCCAAGGCCATCAAAACCATATTTTATGTACAGATTGATCGTCACGAAGTAAACATGCACTCATTGGTTTAGAAGAAACTTATAATTCCATACTTGTTTTTATCATGGTAGTTAGTAGAATCTAAGCGGAGCTGTAGAAACTATTTCTTTAAGTTTGCTAGCAACCTATTTTTGTTCAACATCGCACAACTATTCCTATTCCTCAACTTTACAAAGTACCAACTTAGTTTCTAAGTGTGTCAGTTGTTTTCCAGCTGGCAGCCACTTTAACTTTAAACTTTTACCGTTTCAGGGTGTTAATTTACACTTCACTTGAGTTGTATTAAGGGTATTCATGCAACGTCGTAAATTAACAAATTGTGTAAAATGATAAGTTTACGCAAAGTTTGCACGAACAACCTTTTTTAAACATTTGATAAAATGCTACGTAATTCAATCAGAGTAAGAGTCACAATGACGTTTGGATAAGTTTAACCAGTTTGGTTAATTTTACGCAACAAAATCCTTTAATAAGTTTAACCAAATTGTGTAAATCATTTCCCATGCAAAATTTGACAGTTCATTTACCAAAAGATAAAATTATCCAATTTGTAAACTTATCTATGGTTTTAAGAAGTTGCAGTTTTTATAATTGCAATATCACTTGCTTAATTTTACTCGAGAACTACGTAGATTTTTGCCAACAATATTTCTGCGTAAGTTTTTTCCACCGTGCCAACACCACTCACTTTGAAAAATTAAGTTAAGATTGATAATATGTTTAAACTGGGAGTAATTAAAAAATTTAAAAAACCACCACCTGCAATAAATCCCATGACAGATAAAAAAATGAAACGAATTTGTATAAATCCCACTTCTGACACTCTGTAATATCGAGTCTTAAGTGAAAGATTTGTTTTTTGTTTGAATTAAATAAGATAAAAAAAAATTGATATATAATGCTGAAAGGTCCATTTAGTTTTCTATTTATTCACTCCCCAGAATATATGAAAAATCTAAAATAATATTTTTGTCAATTAAGTACATATTCTTTTAAGTAAATCATATCGTTTAAATTGTTAATAAAATTTGTTATTCGTTTAACTTTTGAACCCCACTGTCAAAGGTTTAATCTTAAAATAACCTACTCCTCTATGATTTGTGATGAGAATAAAAAGTATTTAATAGAAATACATTTTCGAATGTCTTCACATCTTCTTTCGCATTATGTAAAAACAAAAAAAAATAAAACTACCAAACGCCATTGATTACTTATCGATATATGTAAGTGAAGTCAATGTGAAGAGCTATAAAGGCGTCATGATTATTTATTATGAAATAAACGTGACAAACATAACTTTGTACCGTGAGACACAATCTTATGCGAAGATAAAGAATGATAAATATATTTGATGGATTAAAAAGATAATAGAAATTCTTGATTGGTATTTTTTAAACAAATAAAAATGATATTTTTAAAATAATAATAATAATAAATAAAAATAATTTTAAAAGAAAATGTAAAACATTTTTATGTAAGGTGCTTTTGATCAAAGTATTCAAATTAAAAATATGCCAATCAATTTTTTTCTTCGATTTCCATGGATATTGATCTAAAAGGATTAAAAAATAAACTTTGTAAATCCTGTTCACAAAAAATTGTCATTTTTTTCTGTAGCATGAAAAACATGGCTCCACTTTTCCGAAGGTTTTAAAGCTCTAAACCCGCACCACCAACTAAACTTATTATTTTTAACATGAAAAATTATTCATTAACATGAAATATTATTATAACGGGTGATTTTTTAAGAGGTTTAGAACTTTAAAAAAAAAAAACACACAAAAAATACGAAAAAATGAATGAAATATTTATTTGAATCGATAGTTTGAACCTTGCAATTTAATGTTTAAAGATAATTTCATGCAAATGTTGACCGCGGCTGCGTCTCAGGTAGCCCATCCGCTGAGTCCAATTTTGGCATACTCTTTTACACATATCGGCCGGTATCTCACGAATGAATGCATGGATGTTGGCTTCCAGTGCGTCAATCGAAGCGGGCTTGTCCCTATAGACATTAGCCTTGACATACCCCCACAAAAAATAATCTAATGGTGTCAAATCGCACGATCTAGGCGGCCAATTGACCGGCCCGAAACGTGAAATTAACTGTTCACCAAACTCGCCTCGCAATTGCGCCATTGTTTCGCGTGCTGTGTGGCATGTGGCACCGTCTTGTTGAAACCACATATCATGCAAGTCAAGAACTTCCATTTCGGGCAAAAAAAAGTTTGTTATCATCGGTCGGTAGCGTTCACCATTGACAGTAACGCTGCGATTCGCATCATCTTTGAAGAAATATGGCCCAATAATGCCGCCGGCCCATAAACCGCACCAAACAGTGGCTTTTCCGGGATGCATTGGTAGCTGTTGCAATGCTTCTGGCTGATCTTCACTCCAAATGCGGCAGTTATGCTTATTTACGTACCCATTCAACCAAAAATGAGCCTCATCGCTGAACACAATTTTTCGATAAAAAAGCGGATCCTCGGCCAGCTTTCCAAGAGCCCATTCACCAAAAATTCGGCGTTGTGGTAGGTCGGCTGGCTTTAGTTCTAGCACCAGCTGTATCTTAAAAGGCCTTACGCCCAAATCCTTCCGCAAAATTTTCCACGTAGTGCTGTAACAAAGGCCTAACTGCTGGGAACGGCGCCGAATCGACATTTCGCGGTCTTCTGTCACACTAGCTGATACGGCCGCAATATTTTCTTCACTACGCACAGTACGTAAACGTGTTGGTGGTTTAATGTCCAACAAAGTAAATTTGGTGTGAAATTTGGTCACAATCTTCCGAATAGACTGCTCAGAAGGTCGAGAATGCCGACCATAAAATGGAAGCAGCGCGCGATGAACATTTCGAACCGAGCACGAATTGCACGACTGAAGCTGTTTGACAGTGACACAAGGTACTAAACACACGTCAGCTGTCAAAACCAGTTTTGCCAAAACCAAACCAGCTAAAAAATCACCCGTTATATTGAGACGAAAGGAAATACGAAAAGAATTGTGATAGAAATCTATAGCAAGAAAACTATCACGCAAGAAATTTATCATGCGAATAATAATAGAAAACTGTTATGATAAAAAACGTTCATGATAGAAAACTATCATGATAAGAAACTATCACGATAGTAAACTATCACGCGAGAAATCTATCATGACAGAAAACTATCATGATAGAAATCTATCATGATAGGATACTATCATGATAGAAAACTTTCATGATAGAAAACTATGATGATAGAACACTATGATAATAGATAAATATCATGAAAAAAACTTCAACTATAAAAAACTAACATGATAGAAAACTACGAGTATCTTCAGAGGAATCCATCATGATAGAAAATATCATGATATTATAAAACTATCGCGATAGTTTCCATCACGAAGGTTTTTTATCGTGATATATTTCTCGCATGATAGTTTTCTATCATAATAGTTTTTTATTATATAGTGATAGTTTTCTATTATTATGGTTTTCTATCATGATACTTTTCTATCATGATAGTTTTCTATTATGATAGTTTAAAGGAAAGAGAGAAGATTGAATATGTTCCTACTTCCAAACCATTTGTAATTGCCTTCTATGGGAAGAGCATTGTACATCATCATGAACCTATTCCATAACCTCTACGAAAAACATCCGCCTATATATTTGGCAATAGTGTGTGATTAAAAAGAGAACGTATCCCATTCTAATTCAAACGTTAATCTATGATTCATTATTCAAGATTCCACATCGAAATTATTCCGCATTCATTAAAAAAAAAGTGGTGGCCGATAACCAACGACAAAAGAAATCATACAATTGAATGAAATCAAATTAAGACAAAAGCTTTTTTAATGCAAACTGTGATACTGGAAAGTTAAATGAATGAGAGTGTAGGTATAGTGAAATAAGATACCGCGATGCTCGTGAGGTATTTTTTTTTGTACGATTGAAAGAATAGCCTCATGACACTTTTATGTGGCACAATACAATTTATATTTCATTCATTGTTTTGCTTCGCCGCCGATTAAGGTGCTATAGCTTTGAAGTTCGGTGCATTCATCAGAATTCATCATTTTTCATCTATTCCTCACGTTTTTGCACCGCGACAGGTGACCTTGGATATAGAGATTTGATTGAAAGTAAATTGAATTATTAAATAGATGAGTTTCATCAACCTTCAACTTTCGCTGGTATCCTAATGCGGTGAACAATGATTTAAATAAAAAAAAGTGGGCTTATAGATATTAAAACAAAAATGATTTTATGTGTTTCCCCTGATGCAGACTGTTTATTTGTCAATTTTAATTTAGAGATAAAAGATAAATGCAAATAAGTTAAGGTAGGCAAATTTACTATTCCTTAGAATTTATTCCTACCGAAAATTATTTTTATTTACGGTCGCCATCGGTCGTAATATTGTTGAAACCCATCGAATAAAGCTTTCTTCGGAGTTCGATGGACAGAAATAATTTCAATGATTCACTGGCCTTAGCTTAATGAAATGCAAAAAAACAGTTAAATATGTGAATGACTTGAAGTTATCAAACTGCGTGGTATGAATTCAAGTTTACTGTCAATCTAGCTTAAATTTTGACTTTTTTAATAAGCTTAATTTGAAACTTTGAAGTTAACGAACTAATCAAAAATATCATTGCAATCCAATTTACTCAATGCAAATTTAGAAATAGTTTCATGTTGCCGGTAAAAGGTTAAAAACTGTCAGTCTTTAATGTATAGGTAAGGTAGCGAACATACATTTGTTAGAGGTAAATCATTTTCAGTTCATCTATTGGGTTCAAGACTTTCAAAAAGTCATTTCAAAAAGTTAAATCTGTTGAAAAAAACCTTTCAATTCTGCTAAAAATATACTCTTTTTTTGCCTGTCGGTTCTAGACATCTAGATTCTAGACCTAGCCTTCTGGCATTCACGATGGCTTGCTTTTGAAACTGGAGTTTCGGTCTTCTTCGTTCTGTCGCCCCTGCGTGCTGGAATCAAAAGACTTTTGGCTGTCAAAGCCAATTGAGTTGCTGAATTGGGACACAGTGATGTTCGGTACTCGTTGGATCTTCTTCGAAAGAACCGATGCAGTCTGATTATCAAACGTGATTCAAAAGTTAGCAGGCAACGCAGCGGTGGATGAGGACTAGTAGCTTATTGGATGTCGATGAGAATATTACCCACATCACGACTATCCACCTGGGACTCCGGCTGTCATCTTCTCCTTATGAATCTTATGTGGCGAAACACAGTAGGTCGAGGTTTGGTAAGCAGAACTGATACTTTCTTCGACCCTGGTAGCTGTTTTAAAAATCAAACCAAGAGTTCTCGTCCCTGTCCTTGCTTCACTGCAGGTTCGAAAAAACGAAGCAAAGACTTACCAATAGTGCAATCGTTACTCGTAGTGAGTAAGAGTGCGCATTTCGAGTTATTGGATATGAAAATATCCCTAAGTCTAGTGATGGTCGACCTTAGCAATGCAGAACTGATAATCAGGCGAATAAGGTACTACGGGATCACAAAATGACCCTGCTATTCCAGCACAGCCCTCTTGTGATATTGGGTTGGCACCAAATTCGGATTGTTGGGTTGGCAAGAAGAACCTTCACAATAGTAATTTTGCTTTACTCGAGGAGGATTCCTACATCAACGGCGATGGGCAACGGTTAAGTTGGCTCCGTCAGGTGTGGTAGGCCCCCCGGGAGATCAAAATTTAATTGCTGGGTGCTTCCGTTAAACCTATTTACAACCTGTCCATTCGCTTGATGTTGCCGAGCCATTAGAGTCGATGTGTTTTGAGATTCTGGAATACATCCATATCATGATACAGCTCTATTAGCTCTCCTCGCACACAGGATCTAATATTCCTTAAAGAATTTTCCTTTCGAAAGAGCCCAATATCAGATCACCCTTGCTGATCGCCTAAAACAAGGAAGCTGCCGTAAAGCCGGAACGCCAGTATAAGGATTTTATAGACTATTCACTTCATCTTACGTGTGTTGCGCCAAACCGAAGTAACACCAGTTTGCTAGGGATTAATGTTTACTCCGAGGCAGATTTACTGCCTTAACTGCTTTGAAGTTGCAGCTATCTACAGTAACATTTTGTCCAAGCCGGTTGACAGATCTTTCATTTTTATTGAAAGCATGTATTTGGACTTGTCTTTGCTTTCTTTAAGTTTTTTCCACAAGTTTCGTCTGTTCTTTAATTGCCGTGATAGACTCTAAAACGGCGTGTTCCCCAAAATCAAAATATCTGTTAAAAATAATGCCTTCGGCGTTGAAGCTTGCTCTTCACACTATTTGCTCCAAAACGAAATTGAAGAAATTTCATGATAGCACATTTCCTTGCCGAAACACTGTGCATGTTTGGAATAGTTGAGAAGAGCTGTTCACTTCTTGCACATTGCATCGCGTGTTTTCCAATGTCACATGACACAGCTTGATCAGTTTTCTTGGGATCTCAAATTCATCCATTACTATAAAGAGCTTTTAACATGCTATCATAAGCAGCTTTGAAGTCGAGATATAGATGGTAATCTCTGCTTGAAATTCATTGGTCCTTACCAGGATTTGCCTAAGAATGAATAATTGGACTATTGTCAATATGCCTGCCGGAAGCAGGCAAGACCACTGGTGTTTTTGCTGATTATATTATTAAAGAGTGACTTTAAACTTTTATACAGTACATTGGATAGGATCGTATATCGTCGGCTTTCTATCAAATCCTCGTAAGTTTGTTTTTAAAAATTGCTTAGAAGACAAAAAAACAATTTAAAAGAAAGCCTCGATAGTTCATGCAGGACACAGAATTGCTGTTTTTGAAGAGTTGAAAGACCAGCATTCGGGCATGTTTCCTTCCACCCAAACTTGACACCCTTTCAACACATCTTTCCACTTATTGAAGAGCTCCGCTAATAAACTATCAGATCTGGTGGCCTGTTCCTAAGATTATTTACAGAAAAGTCTATCTCTTATATACTGGATGGTTGAACTGGGTCTTCATTGACTGACAGAGAGTTTTCTTCTTACGCTATTTCTCGCTCTACCTTATGCTCATTTAGATGCTGTTTGAATACATCTACTATTCCGTGTGCTTCGGTGACTAGGTTAACTTTATTTTTCGAAGAGCTTCGATTTCGGTTTTAAAATCAACAGCCAACTGCTTGGCTTTTTTTTATAAAACTTAAGGGTTGGTGTTTCGATCGACAGACTCTTCGATGATCTCCTTGAGCTGGGAGGCTGCGTGTGACCTCTTCTCTCTTCACAGGGTTCTTCTTCTCTCTTCTCCTTGCTCGATACTCTTCTCTTGCTGCATGTGTTTCTTCTGTCACCTTTTTCTGCTTTACGCATTCATCATCATACCATGGTTTCTTTGTCGGGAATGGTTGGTGAATGCACATCGGAAGGATTCTCGCTCAGGTACTCTCTGTTAACTCTCGTGACTCCTGTTAAAGCGACCAACTCCGAATTTCTTGGTAAGGGTGGTTCGTTGCTTCTTTTTATTTGACATTCGAGCTCTAAATTTTGCCACAGCAAAGAAATGGTTTGAGTCGACGTTTGTCACTCAAAAAAAATTCGTATGTCTAAGATTTAAGAGGCGTACCTTCCGCTGATTTGTACATGGCTGATTTGGTTGGAGTATAGACCATGCAAACCTAGTGCTACATATCACCGTATATTCTGAAAAGTCTATTAGCTGTAGGCCTTAACTAAATTTTCAACTCCATTGTGAGGGGCGTGTTCACATGTTATAAATATATTTTGATGTGAGTGTAAGTGTTATTTGGGGAAGTGTATAACTACCATGTCTAATGTTTAAGAGATAAATTATGAAATTTACTTTGAATATCTTTTGGAATGAGTTTTCTTCAACACGAGATATTGTCTGTCCGTGTTATGTCAAAAACTACGAATTAAGTCCTAACTTCTGTCAAAGTTCATAGACATAATGCTACAAAAATAATATTTTTATTAAGTCGAAAAATTTAAATCGTAAACAAATGCCAAAAAAATTGTTGAAAATTAAATTTGCTAACAACTTTGTCAAGTTTAAATATTTCAATATGTTTACGACTATATGTTTTGATTTTAAATTAAAATAAACGAATTGCCATAAATAGAAACTAATTTGCTTAAAATTCTAGATGACGCTTAACGCAATGTGCCAAAGATAGCGAAAATATAAGTTAGACTCCTTTTATGAACCCTTACCCAAACGAGTTTTTATTATTTCAGTTTTTTTTGGACATTCGGACTGGAAAAATATCCAGCTCTTGCTTGTCAATTATCAAATTGATAGTTGATAAACCTTAACATTTGGGTTTTTAAACTCAATTTATTAAAAAAAACTAATCAACTTTTCTTCTATAATTTTCAATTTTCCTGTGATTTGCTACGATCTGTATCATTCGCAATGATCAAAACTTTTTTCGGTTGGGGTTTTTAACATCGAATTTTAAATTATACAATTTGATAATAATTGATATAATAGAGCTGATCGTTTCACCTACTGAAAACAAAGATCGTAGCGCATTCGCTTGTCCTTTTGTTGTGCTTTATTTATATTCTTTGGAATCACAAACTTTCTTAGCAAACATTTTTAGTGTCTTAATGCAATGTAAATGCTTACAAACAAAAATCTCTTAATATTAACAATACTGGTATATTAATAATTATCACTTCTTTCAAATTCAACTAAAAGAAAGTGTGTTTTATATGTTTTAAACAGTTATAATAACTCATAGCCTAACAAAGTAAAGATCTTTCACTTGTTCATACCAGTTACAACAAATTAATTCATTCATTTAATTTTTAATTGTTCTTTAACGAAAGTAGGCATTGTCATGTACAGTAATTAAAAAAAAGGGCGAAAGTACTGAAAGTCTTATTTTTTCTCTTTTAACTATGGTAATTGTCTTTACAAATTGTTTTTAACAAATTATGAAAGTTACAATCACAAGCAGATCATACAATCATACCTTAGGTAGGCCTAATTTTATTTTTAGCTTTAATTGATGGCTTGACGGGGTGTCACTTTTTTCAGTAGGGTCATACATTTTTGTCCATATCTTAGATAAAAATAAAAAAAATAAAACAAAAATAAAAATTAAATTAAAACGGAATAATCAGTAAAACAGACAAATAGGAATATTAATAAAATGTTTCTAATACTTAAATCAAAATTTAACACAAAAACAAATGTGGTCCAAGATGGTTTCCTTGAGGAACAGTAGATTAAAAAATATCTTATTTACCATCTCACCAAATACACTCATTAAGCTGATTTATGATCTGCCATAATAAGCTGGTGTTGATAAGGTCATCTTTGGAATTCATTAGCTTAGCTTACTAAGGTTTATAATTAGTACCTATTGACAATAATATGTAGGTAAGGTACCTATACCGAATGGCTTAAAGATACGTATTATAAAATAGAAAGTCTATGACAAATTATGTTTTCCAAAGAATTTGATTTTCACAGAAGGAATTCTTTTATTTTATTCATCCGGGCTACTTTGTAATTTATTAAAAAAATCTAAATGAATTGCACATCAGAGGATGGTAAAATTAAAAACATATTTTGCTACTAGACCAACTCACTATTTCAGTCGTAGAGTTACTTGATTTAACTGAGAAATCTTTTCATATGCAATTTAATTTGTAATAAAGCCTCAGCTACTGATGTCTTCTATAATCTAAGGTCAATCACTTTTCGGACTTACGGCTTCCCTGCAAACATTTATTGTTTAAAATTGTTCAAAGAAATCGAAAACCAGTGTCGTCTTACAAAGAGAAAATTTCTAAGCCTATATCTACCCCACGCAGCTTAAATTACATACAACACTCAACAATGCGTGTCTAACGTAGATTCTATCCAATTATTCTTTAAGAACATTCTCAGGTGTCTTAACAGGAATTCATAGTACCTATGCATTTTTAGTCTGTGATTTCATATCATTGGTTTCGGATTAACATTTTTCTCATCCTTCCTTACATATAAATACTGAATGTACTGTACCTACATGCACTTACAGAAGCCTCAGAAGTTCTTAGATCGATCTAGCCCAATAGTACTACCTTGTAAATAGTTAACAATAAAGTCATAGCATGGTTGGACAAAAAAATCAATGTTCTGAGTACATTACCTACCTGAATGAGTAACGAAATCAGGTCGCCGAACTTATAAGCCAAGCCAAAGGCCATTCAATACAATGAACAGTGGACCAACCTATATATTAAAGTCGAAATAAATTCACAAAATCACATAGTTTCTAAAATTCTTTGCTAATATTTTTAACCTGTTTAAGAAATCTGCATATAAAAAACTGCTTTCGATTGATGTATTTTCTTAGCTTCCAAAAGGACGTGTTAAACTCGCTTTCCTACTTTCCTACTTCGTTCCAAATTTTGATGTCAATTTGTCCCATTGTAATGGTGTGTGGTTTTTACGTGGGAGGCATAGTTCAAAGATGTTGTATTGTATATAACTGCGCTCCAAAAAGCCCAAATGAAAACGAAATCTATTGCTAAACAAAAGGACCAATCTAGCTTTTCAGGGTAACATTCAACAACAACAACAACAAAAAACTACGTATCTGTGAGTTTTGTTCATGTTTTCTTGTTGTGAATGGAAGATCTTATATGGTTTCTTCTATTCCATTGTCTTCTTGCACACATCATTGGTTCATTTGCTTTTCAGTTTAAAAAATATGAAGTGAAAGGCGGAATGGAGGCTGACTTTGCTTCAACTTATACATACTTCATCTGCTTTTGTTTTAATTTAATTAAATTATAAACAAAAAAAAAAATAATACAAAAAATCCATGCATTTTTGACACATTTTGAGTTTGTAATAATATTTATTTCCTTTTCTTCTTTCAGGTAAGATACCGGATATTATGGTTACAACTTGCGAGAGTGTTTTTAAACTCAAGTGAACCCAAAAGGGTAAATATTTGTGAAGGTAATATTATGTAGCGAGTCTAATCTGGGAAGAAATTTAGGTTTTGTTTGTTATTTAAGGTCGGTTACATAGTTTAGTATCATTTAAGTAAACATTAAATGATATTTTTGTATACAATTTAGACTGATAATAATGTGTGTGTTATGAAATACTTGAGAAACATTAGATATCTTGATCTTAGATTATTGAAATATTTTTTTTTTATAAAACACCTTTCTTATATGAGTTAATGTTATATTTCCCATGACTTTTTTATATTTAAGAAATGAATAAGCATACGAATGTTGACTTTTGTTATGAAAATACATTTACAGATTGAAATCTTATCAAATTTTGTGACATGAATGACATTGATACACAAAATATAATGATACATTTTTTTTCTCTCATACGAATGATCAGGTGAATATATATTTCTGATAGTCTTTGATGAACTGAATTCGAATCTGGACTCAAAATTGCTCTAGCACTTGACGTTTTTTGAGATATTCGAATCCAAAATTTGGAAATATGTGTTTTTGACCAAATTTGAAGTTACATTACTTCTCGAAATAATTTTTTTTCCCGATAAAATTTTATCGGCAATCGGAAGTATAAACATTAATCTTTTAATTTTTTTTAATCTCTCAAATACCTGCATTCATCCTGGTAAAATTATTAATTAACTGCCAGTTTTTACCTCAAACTAACATAATTTAAAATATGCTAAACTCATAAATTTCAATTGAGGACGTCGAAGAGAGTAATACAAATATTGATAAAAATCCAACAACATTTTATAGAAGTTTATTTTTTTAGATCAAGTTGCGAGGTCTTATATCGGGTTTTTCAAAAAGAGCGCTACAAAAGTTTTTTCAAATAAAACAAAAACGGTTTTTGATGTCAATGAAATTCTTTATTCCTGTCAAAGTACGTGGCATGGCCACCACGGGCACGCTTGCAGAAGTTCAGACGCTGAACGCAATTTTCGACGGTTTTCAAGCATAAATTGGCCGATACTGCTGCAATTTCACGTTCGATATTCGTACGAAGTTCATCAATCGTCGCTGGCTTGTTCGCATAGACCATAGACTTGACGTAGCCCCACAGGAAATAGTCTAACGGCGTCAAATCGCACGACCGAGGCGGCCAAGCGACTGGACCATTTCGTGAGATAACACGTTCTCCAAACTTGATTTCCAATAAATTGATTGTGACATTCGCTGTATGGCTTGTGGCGCCGTCCTGTTGGAACCACATGTCCTCCAAGTCCATATCATCCAATTGGGGCCAAAAATATTCGGTTATCATTGAATGGTAGCGATCCCCATTCACAGTAACTTGCCGGTCTTGATCATCACGGAAGAAGTACGGCCCAATGACGCCGCCGGCCCATAAACTACACCAAACCGTAATTTTTTCGGGATGCAACGATAACTCATGGAGTACGTGTGGATTGCTTCCTGACCAATACCGCATATTTTGTTTATTGACGAAGTCATTCAGCCAGAAATGAGCCTCATCGCTGAAGATGATTTTTCGATGAAAATCCGAATCGTTTTCAAGTTGTTGCTCATCCCAATTCACGAACATACGACGCTTCTGGTGGCCAAGCGGCTTCAGTTCTTGCGTCAATTTAATGTTGTTAGGATGTATGCCAAGATCTTTTCGCAAAATTCGCCACAACGACGTCACAGAGATGCCCAACGCTGGAGAACGACGTGTGAGAAACACATTTGGGCTTTCTGCAACTGAAGCCTCAACGGCAGCAATATTCTTGACACTACGGGCACTTCTTTGTCTCACTGGCACGGGAACATTTTGTACTGTGCCTGTGGATTAAAATTTTTCCACTAGACGCTCAATTTTTGATCTGCTAGGACGATTATGACGACAATAAATTGGACGTAGCGCTCTTAACGTTGAGGCCACTGACTCCGAAGTTCGGTAGTAAAGTTTAATAATTTCGACTCGTTGTTGGCTCGTATATCTTTCCATCATGAAATGGCAAACCTTACTGAAGAGAAATGTCAAAAAAGCGGCAAGAAATAAGGCGTCGTTTGCTGTCCCTGTCGCTTTACTTTTGTAGCGTCACGTTTGAGAAACCCTTTATAAAGTTATTAGGGCATTTTCATTGGGGTATGTCTCAGATGTTGCTAACAAATCTGGAGTTTATCATATGGAAACTTCATCAGATTTGTAAAGCAAAAGCTTAAAAGTGTCCCGAACTAACAAAACCAGTCATTTTCTTACTTCTTGTGCATATATATGAGGCGCTCAGCGCCAAAACGTCCTAACCCCTAAAATATTGAACTGAGAAAAACGAGTTTAAGGAAATACACATTTTTAAAATATTTTTAATATTTTTTTTATCAATGATTACTCAAAATTTCTTGAACTCATTGCTTTTAGTAACTGTAAGGTATTTAATAATAATTATAATGGTTGTTTCGAATAATAAATAAAACAAAGTGGATTAGGCCATTTTAAAGTTCATTAAAATCGCTTTTGATGCAAGGATATGATGGGTTAAGCCATTTTTCTGCAATTAAGAAAGAAGTGATCATAGTAATTTTCTTATCTGTGTCATCTTACTTAAGGAGAACAGGTAATGTTTTGAAAGGAGGTACTGTTGGAAATTGGTTTTGCTTTTCTGAATATTACAATGGAGAGAAAAAATAAAGATGGGAAAAGCATTCCACTCTAGTGTGATATCGCTCAAAAAAAAAGTCGTCGGAGACAAGCTAAACATCTAGCAGCGTTATGCGGTTTTTTATTTCCCATTTTACAATGCCTCCAAGATCAAAATTAAATGAGCTTATTATACTCTGCCGTTCAAGTTCCAAATCCCACATAAACCCAAAAGATTTAAGACTTATTAGTCTCAACCTAACCTAAGTCTCAGATAGAAGATCTTTGAAAGATATAGGGAAGAGAATCGGAGACAAGACGGAGCTCTGGGGCACACCAGAATTTATTTTGTGAATTTGAGACCTATAATCGTCGAATACAATTTGTATGGAGCGGTCTAAAAGGTAAATTGGAATCCATCGAAGAAAAGATTCATAGATACCAAATGCCCTAATTTTCGATAAGAGAACTTGATGTCAAATGCTTTTAAAAAAAATTTGCGCAATTTCTTAAATTTCTCGTAAGGATGCTACTTCTACTCATATGATTCACTTCGTGAAAATGAAATGATGATGATAGTAGTGTGAGAACATCTAAATTTTTCTAATGTTTACGTATTTTTCATGTAAGGCTTGTCTTTTCTCCATTCACTTAATCTCGATAGAAACCAATCCCAGGTTGTTTTTTTAATGTGTGTTAAAAGATAACTTCAACCCTAACCCCAATATATATAAAAGGACCTTAGCACTTCTTAGTCTATAAACCTGATTGCAGCGGTTTTTTCATTCGACAGTTGACTTTGTGCGCTTTGGAAATTTAAACATCGTTTAAGGAGCAAAACTCGCTTTTGGCCTAACCCACGTTTTTGTTGATTTCTTGGGGGGATTATGTCAGTATAAAACCAGATTTTCGGGGTAGAAAGCACCCCGTTTGGCCGCCATCTTGGAAAAAGGGGTGAAAAATGGTTTCTTGAGAACCGTTAATCTTACAAGAAAAATGTGCAACTCTTTTTTAAAAAAAATTAATTCTCTATAATTTATGTTAACGTACTTTTTGTCGAAAAATTGAAGTCACAGTTAAAAATAGGCGAACGTTTTGCAGAAAAAAATAAAAAGGGGTTATAATTTGTTTTCTATTAAATTAGTCATGATGATTTACGCCTTTTACGCAACAAAATTGAGATGGCGCCACAGCGGAATTCCACTTTAAAATACTTTTACTATTGAAATATAGATGGCGCTTCAGTGGAAACGGGCCCCCTTTAAGTCCCTGTGAGTTTATTCATCAATTAAGGTGAGTTAACTCAGGATTTTTATAGACTGCATAGACTGGAGTTAACTCAGGTTTAACGCCGAAGACTGGGATGATCTCACACTGAAAAAGTGGCCCTTACTGTATCAATAAATGCCAATGAATTCTTCAAAGTATATTTGGAATGAAAATTCAAAATTTCAAGTAATTAACGTGTTATACCTTGTAAAAAACCTCTAGTGATCTATTCAAATTCAAATTTTCTCGAAAACAGCTTTGCCGATTTTGAGATTGATATTAAAGCTGATTGCAATAAAAATGTTTGTTTTTGATTGAAAAATTACAAACAGGAAATACACTTAACGTTTTTAGTGAATTTTTTCTTATTTCTTCCTTGCCCGAAGATGGAGGTGTATACACTCCGACACGCATCGCTAGATATTAAAAATTTAAATAATAAAAGTTGTGATATTCGTTTGGAATTTAAATCTAAATTATTTTTTTTTTTTAATTGAAATCGTAGTATTTTCTTTTATTTATTTATTTGTTTTAATTTATTTATTTATTAATCACACAACTTAAAGACTCTATCAAAATGCATATTATGTATATGTAAATACGTCTTTCTATTTATCCTTTAGCTCTAAAAATCATCTTTCCAACAATTTTTTTTTTTTACACAAAATTAATGGAAAAACTCTAAATATCTAGTTTAAAACCCATACCAAAACTACCTCAACATATAATTCAAATAAAAACCCATAAAATTCCAACATGAAATCACTCCTTTTTTCCCACAACCGCATCTTAGCTATGTAAGTAATTACTTCAATGTCCACAGACGGACGCAACCACATCTAAATGTTATTAATAAGGACACCTGAGAATGTCGAAATTCAACTTCCCAAAAGTCACGTATATACGAGCATAGGGAAATGTATCGCCATAGTTTGTAACGTATAATAATAAATCTCTATTTCTCCCCCTCTGCTTTATGTTGTAAAGATGACTAACCCATTCCTTAAAAAAAAAAAATAGACTTAAACATGAACCCAGGTAAAGAAAATCGAAGACAAAGGGCTTCTATTTAAACTTTGAATGTGGTATCTTTTCTGAATCAAAATTGAAAAAAAAAACAAATTAATATCAAAATGATTGACGTTTTAATTCCGACCTAGGTTACAACAAAATTTTTTGGGGGCTTAAAGTTCTCACACTCACTGTATAGAAATAATTAATGCGAGCCCCCTTTATAACCATAAAATGGAAACAGAAATCGAAAAGGAATGACGATTCGAGATGAAATCTTTTCTTTAAATTAGTTCTATAAAAGATAAAAAAAAAACACACGGGGATTCCTACACTGTAATTGTGAAGATGTATAAAAAAGGTGACGACGAAAAAGTGGTCGTCGTCGTGTCGGCTCCTAGCTCGGTCAATGGCTGCTCGATTTTTACATCACGAAAAAAAGACTTCAGTTGGAGTCTAAAGACGGATGAAAAGATACTGTATGATACCCTATTAGCTCACTACATTTTGTTTTTAAATTCTGAATAAAATTAATATACATGGTGATACCAGTTTTAAAAGACAAACTTCTTGTGATAGGTCAGACTAATTATTTTATTTTTTGGTAATAAATAAAATTAGTTGATTGAAAATTTCAATTTAAAAAAAAGATTTAACTAAACAAAGTTTTTTGTACGTTGTTTAGGAACAATGTTTTAACTTCTTGAAAATGATACGAACGAACAAAGCAATCAATACTATGTGATAACTTTAAGTAAAATCGTTTAATACATTTTGTATCTTTTTTGTATCGAACGTATCACTTAGGTTCTCTATATATATATATGACACTTTGAAATTTAATAAAAATTAAGCAATTTATTATAAAGTGTTCTCTTTCGAAAAAAAGCTCTCAGACCATGAATATTTTGAATTTTGATAGTATCATCGGATTCTTGGTCGTGATGAATGATCAAATATTTTCACCAACTTTCATCAAAGTGCAAGTTTCGTAGTAATTCACAACATTTCCCTACTTTCTGACAAATTTAGTGTTTTGCTTGTGGCAACCCTTCTCTCGTCCTGAAATCATGTTCATCTCAATCAATTTCATTTATACCAAAATAAATTTGTAACAAGATAAACCTGTGTAAGTGGTAACCCTCCTCTCGTCTTTCTGACAGTAATGCCATCTTGACAACACTTCTTAAAAGTTAAGTTATGACATAAACTATTCTTGTACCAAAGCTATAACTGCCAAAATGATTTGACAGGTTAGTCTCACCAGCAGCTCCACTAACATAATATTCATGTAAGTAAAAATGCATTTAATTTTTTAACATCCCTGATCAAAAACAAGTCATATACCCTACTAGGAATATAATAGTTTTAAAAAATAACCTGTTTCAATCACAAAACCTTGAACGTGAAATCAACTTTGAATCTTTAATAATAAAGAAGGATCTTAGTATTTTCCTTTGAACATTCTTTTCCTAAATCACAAATGAAGAATCGGTGCAGGCATAAATAGGTGGTTGAAGAGGAGGAACCATAAAAACGACTTAAGCAGTGATGTTATAAAATAGATGTGTTTGGTATGCACTTATTTTTGCTTTAAAAATAATTTTCATGTTAAATACGATAACTAATCCACCTAATAACCTAAAATTGACATCTCGGCTTATATAAAAACGGAATTATAACTTTCATAATTGTGATATACTAAAGGTAAGTGGCGATGTCATTTTTGTGTGTACTTTTATTTTAAGCTTAGTTTACAGTTCCCATGCAAAAAAAGATCAATATTTTCAAAACAATTTTCGACCTATTCTGTGTACCAAATTGTATAATAATCAAGGCAAAAAATGTTTGCCTTGGCCTAAACCATCCATTGAGTCATTAATTTAAATAAAACAAATAAATAAACTAAAAGCTTAAACATGGAAAACAAATATATTTGAATGCAGAAACCATTTGCATGCAAACAAAGCTTTGGGGTGAACATATATTTTTTTGGAAGTGTAAACCGACCATCAAAAAAAAAATATCTTATTCACCAGTTTTTTTTGCATGCAAAACAATTGCCGGTCTATATTTTGGCTTGAAATTTCACGACAGCAACGTTTTTCTTTTTGCATGAAGCTGTAAACCAATCATGCAAACAATTAATTTTGCATTTCATTTCAATTATTTTTGACACACGAAAATATTTGCACAGATTTGTTTTGCGCATGGGAACTGTAAACTAGACTTTGAGCGATGAAATGAACATAAAAAAAAACACAATCCTTATATATTGCAACGACTATCACATTTGTACTATAACGACTGGAATGAAGAAGCGCCATTTTCCTGATTATTCGTTATACAAACCAACCTACGGAAAGCTTTGGTGAGCTTAAGAACTTTTAGTACTTAACGTCAAAATGATACAAAGGGAAATTTTTGTGAAATTTCCCCTATGGAAAGTTTTAGAAGCAAATACTAGAACATTCAAGCTATTTCGGGAACCTGAGTTAAATCAGAGTTAGCTAAACCTGAAAATATATTAATCCCGAGTTTACTCAGAACAGTTTAACAGTTAAGGACTAAATTTAGCTTAAAGCTGTCAAAAGTCTAGGCCTAACGATGTGCCACACTATGGTTATCACCCTTCTACGACTTTCACGCATTAGAAAAGAGATGGCGCCGCAACGGAATTATACCGACAATCACTTTCACTATCGAAATGGAGATGGCGCCACAACTGCAAAGCCACTCAATTTCAACTTAATCGATTTAACTCACCAAAGTAGGTGAGTTAATCTGGAGTTAACTCACCAAAGTAGGTAAGTTAATTCGGAGTTAACTTAAGCTATGAAACACGTTTTTGGAGTTAACTCAGGCTTAACTCCGAAACTTGGATGATCTCGCACTGAAAAACTGACCCTAAGTGTTTTTTTTTAAATACTGCGTTTCCCCTCTACATGGTAAAAGATAGACCCCTTTCTAAAGTAATACAACACTTTTATTATGTAACTCTACAAGAATCCGTTATTATTTTGCAACTCATAACGAATCGTAATCACTCCTAAAGAATTATTTGCTGTATAATGGCAACACTGTCTTAGACATCTTAATTTACAAAAAAATTGGAATAGAGGTGCTTCACAAAAAACCTATTTAATAATTTTTTTGTTTAGCTAAACAAGGTCCGAGATGATAGCAAAAAACTGTTTTTTCTTTAATTTTGACAGGAAATTTCAATGGAAAGAGATGTCAAAAATGTTTGTAAGCGAAATATATATAAAAAAAAAGATATTTTAAGCCTAGTAAGCCTGTAAAGCGCACCACCCTAGGTACGGTTGTCCAAGAAAATAGTTTTAATGGTTCAGAATGAATTTGCTGCTGAAAAGTTTAAAGTTATACCTTCCGGTTAGTTGTAGAATTTCAATATCTACTCATAAATTACGGGATACATTTTAGTCGTATAACAACACTGAACAAGAATTGGAGTGCGACAAGGGAATTCTCAAAGTAAAAACAAAAAGTAGAAAAGCGCGCGTTCATATATGTAAGTTCCATATAGAATAGCATAGGCACTGTGAAAAATTACGACAGGTGCACATTTGTATTTTATTCTCCCCATATTCCCTCTTTCCTCGTATATGAACCTGTGCCTTCCTTTCGGAAATTGTTTCATCCGTACATCGTCGTCGTCGTCATCATCAGCATCGTGGCCCCGTGTCGTCGTCGCGCTAAACAGGCTCCGGCTTTCTGTTATAATTTTTTTTTTATTAATTTTCTTCTTTGTTTTGTTCCTGGGGTTTCATTGAGATAAGATAACTTAACCGAAATCAAACTCGATACGGCATAGATATTCATATTATACTCGTACAAACACCTGAGAAGTGAAACAAAAGACTCAAGATCGGTTTTCACTCTTCTGTTCCTCAGGGAATAACGAATAACTTTGGGACTAAACTTGTTATGCATTTGCATTTTGTTTTTTTGTTTTTATTCTAAGACTTTCTTATCTCATGTTGCAACCCTACTTGTTGGCTACTTATGAGAAGCTATTGCTACTGCTGTGTCAGCTGGAAAACTCATATCCATATTCATTGCATAGGTACCTCTATACGGATCTTTGTTGCCGAAGTGCTCGCGATTTGTTTTTATTTTTTTTTTCTGTCGAGTCATTGGTTTTGTGTTGATTACTATGGCTATCGACCATATAACTTATTATGAGGCATCAAATTCCATTAGAAATGAAATATGAATAATGCTTGTCGATTGCAGACTTTATGTTTGAACTCAGAACTTTAGTTAGAATTTTTTTTTTCAATTTTTTTGTGGTGAGAACTTTTCAGATGATTATACAAACTTCCAGATTAGAATCAAGAACTTTTAGTTATAAGCTTAATAACCATGTTTAACTTCTTTTATAAGGGACTTAATCTACCATCGCCTGAATGGTCGATATCGTCTGCATGTATTAGTATTCTAAGGCCAGTTTTTCAGTGCGAGATCATCCTAGTCTCGGGGTTAAACCTGAGTTAACTCCAGAAACCTGTTTTTCAGTTTAAGTTAACTGAGTTAACTCACCCAGTTTAGTGAGTTAACTCAGGGATCAAATTAAGTGCCTTTTTAGCTGTGGTGACATCGGGATTTCGATAGTGAAAGTTATTATCAGTGCAACTTCGTTGTGGCGTTATATCTGTTTTCATGTGAGAATGTGTCCATAGTGTCGCACATCGATGGTCCTAGATTTTTGACAGCTGAAAGATAAAGTTAATCCTCAACTGAAAACCTGATTCTGAGTTAACTCGGGGCTAAATTATTTTTAGTGTTAGCTTACTCTGATTTAACTCAGAGTTAACCCTGAACTGAAAAACTGGCCCTAAGTTAGACAGATTTGATCAAAATATACCATTCGTGTGAACGCCTGCCCTGCGCACTATCTGCTGTAGAATGAGATTGAACTAGCTAATCACATAACAGAACAGCGTTAAGAAGATAATAGTTCTTAAGAAATTATGACAGAAATGTGTGACAAATCTTGGATTAATTTTGTCTACTTGATTAAAATATTGCAATCGATTTTATGCAAAAACTTCTCGATAATATTGAAATTTTATAGTTAAGGGTTTTCTGATGTTCCCTGCCCAGTGTGCACTAGGGAATGTCATTTAAATGTCAGAAAAGTGATGGCTGCTCGGATTTTGATTTAATATCGAACATAAATGTGCTGAATTTGAATGATACAAATTTCAAGTAGCTTAAGTGCCTACTAACTATTTTGTGCAGCTTCAAAATCTTAGGTAGATTTTCCATACCACTTCCTTTATAAATATATATGAATAAGTAACTAGAAACAAAATCATTTACAAAATACCGCATATTTACCATTTATCGTGATCAAAATTTGCAAAGCATAATATATCGTCGGCGTTCTGGCAAAACCTACCTCGTAAGTGCTAAAATGAAATTCTGCTGTATTTAAGATGAAAACAAATCACTGAATTTTAATATCAATGTCTCGTAACTGTACTATCATATCACAGATCCTAGATTTGCAACTATGGTATTTGTGGTTTTATAATTCCTTTTGGATTTATCAACCAGTTTTAAAATCCTTCACGATCTAAGAATTTCATTGTATTACCTTTTAAACCTTGTTTTTTGTGTCTTCTAAACAATTTTTGAAATTGGACTTACGAGGTTTTGAAAGAAAACTCGACGATATGTATTTTTCCTTTGACATTCAACTCTACTTGCCAATAGCTAATTTCAATTTGCAGCTTTGACTCAGTGCACCACAGTGTCGATATCGAACAAACTTTTTAACAAACGTGTTTTCATTTTATTCTATAAACTATATTTTATATTTTAGGACTCTATCTCATCGAGAATTATTATTAAAGCCGCTATCTACTGAGGCCTTCCCCACAAACAAAATAAAGCGATCAATTCTTTCAAACTTACAAAAATCTTATACTAACGGCTATGTTTAAATTTGAATATTCATTTAAATATTTGCATGTGTAAACCCAAACAAAAACTGTTATAGAGTTGGTTTGTGTCAATAATTTTGTAAGAACTGTTATACGCCAATCTGTACTAAAAAGTATTAGAAGCTGGTATACGCTAATCTGTACTAAACGGTGTATGCACTTGCTTATCGTATTTTCAAACCACTGACATTTGTGAAGTGCCCACTACATTATCGACTTTTTTGGGTTGAAGCATTGCTAAGCTAAAAAAAAATCCTAAATGGGCATTTTTAGTACGGCTTTTATGTGCTAACTGCCAGCTTTCATTAAAAATTTTGTTCTTCAATTTTGAGGCATTCAGAAAGGAATATCTTTTATTACTTTGGTGGAAAAATACTCAAGTTTATTGGTTATTTATTACTTAATAAAATTTCTTGCCAACAAAATAATACTGGTGTTAATTAGAATTAAGAAAAATATAATTAATTTGAAATGAAAGGGGAATAGTTGTTTTTTTTTTTTAATTTGGATGAAAGTGAACATGAATTTAGTTAAAAAAAATTCATAAACAATTAGTTCTCTATTACCACACAAAGGTTTATCTCATTTTAGATTAAATAAATCTATTTGGAGTTTCCACTGCACACAAATATTTAAAGAAGATCTATCCACTTTAACAACACATTTAAAATGCAAATGGTGTTTCAGTCTTACTTGCTATATAAGTTCTATATAAAGGGCAAGTTTTGGATTCGAGATAACAATCGAATATGACACTACAATGATAAAAAAAAACTCGAAAAAAGTGGATGGTAATATTCTGTCATTCTATCTTCTCTAAACTTTTTATTTAATTTTTTAAGGCTTTTTAATAGCCGTTTTCCTTTGGAGATGGCAAAGTACTTGTGAGATGATCAAAACCCTAATCTATTACTATTAACTGCACGTTCTCTCATGTGGGAGTAGATACATTTTACATTGGAAAGCGATTTGATGTGTTCCGTTGAAAAAAGCTGGCGCAAAGTACTTGCAAGTACTTCGCCACCTCCAATGGAAAACCCCTATTAATTCTCCAGAGAGGAAATTAAATCTTTTAGCTACAAAAATAACGGTACTTGCCATTCAACCGTTAAGGAAAAACCTTATTGATCTAGAAAAAATTGCTCTTACGATTTTGATAAAAAAAAAATTGTGTATTATCGTAGGCATAATGGTTAGTGCGTTGGAGTTGTATGCCGAAGGTCTGGGTTTGATTCCCAGCCGAGGCCACCTTTAATAGAGATGTTTTTTCCGAGGTACTGCCTCTTGCGAGGAACTGACAAATCCTTCAAGAGTATACTTGCCATGAATAAGTGCTTCTCATCTAGCTTTTCGGACTCGGTAACAAATTTTAGGCCCCTCCATTCAAGGCCAACAAAACGCACACAGGAATGGTTGAGAGTTGTCAGTCACTTGGCCCTGGTTCTCCACGAGCTGTTCCGCCACCTAAAATACTCTAAATTGACACAACAAATTTGTATCTTCCCATTGGAAGTTATTGTAATTGGTCCGATTTGTCAAATCGAAAGTTTTGACATATCTTGAAGTTTCGAGCTCCCAAGAATTGAAATCCATAATTTTTAGAGATATGTCTGTTTTATACGTTTTATTCCTACGTTCCTTCTCGATTTTTGTCACCATATTTTTGTACTCCCCTTAGATTGCCTACTGTATTTACTTCTCTAAACTCGAATACATATTTGCCTAATTCTCTCTAACTTGAACAGATTTTGATATCCCGTGAAAATTCGGCTTACGGGAAGCCGAATGCACTCGTTTTTGAGCTCTTATTTAAAAAAGATTAAAATGTTTTTTTTTGTGTTGCTTTTTCTATAACTACTTGTATATTTCAAAAGTTATTAAATTGTAAGCAACTTGAACATAAGAGCAAGTACATGCGATCCAGTCGTGCATTTTATTTCTTATGAATTGGAAGTGAGATAGAATATTTGATTTGTGTCAAAAAACTAAGAACTGAATTCAGCCATTTATGAATCCTTCAGCGCCATATAAAAATAGTTTAGTTCGATTTGTAAAAGTAGGCATTTGTCCTAGGAATATTTAAAAAGATTAATTTCTAATATTCCAAAGTAACGAAACGAACTTGTATGGTAAATCTTCGAGAATTGAAGAAGGTTTGAGGTAAATCTTATAGAAAGCCAGTTTGTTGATATTGGGTTGAATTTGTTATAAGCCTCTGGTTAAATGGAGCTAATAAACTAATTTAAGCTGATTACACATTCAATTCACCAGTAACTATAATCATGGATTAAAGGTGGTTGGCTTTGAACAAACTTGCCCTAAATCTCATATTGTAAGGTGGAAATGAAGTATAAAGGATAAAAGTAATCTGCTTTCTGTACCAAGAATTTGTGACGAAATTATAACAAACTCTCTGTTCTTTCGTTTAAATAAAAGAAGGTGTTCCAATTAGTGTTTTTTTTTTTTAAGTATGTTTCTAAGTCAAATTAAAAACAGCAGTGTCTCACTGCAATCAGCAACCACTCTATTACTAGAAAGTGAACTCAGCAACGTGCTCGTAGCGTCTTTTTGATTAAGATTTGCAAGAAAAAAAGTCAAGTCAAAGATCCTCGCGCATGTGCTCCAGGAAATCGGAGACAAAATCTTTTCATCGCATATATTTTTCACACCGAAAGATCAATCCTGGTGTAAAGAACACTTTTCATAATAAGTTCCTCATTCTCCCATATTTTGATGGCAGTGGTTTTGTCCTTACATTTGATCGGAAAAAGATACTTGACCAGACAGTGAAAAAACGTGCGGTGCATTGTCGTGTAAACTTGGCTTAATTTGTCATAGAATATTATTGTATTATGTATATTTATTGGTAAAATACTAAAATTCATAGAGATATGTATTGATTAATAAAAAATTGAACTCTTAACTCATGTTCTCCCAAAATTAATTCAACTAGTATACAATTCTTTTAACTTCGGCTTGGCGAATGACAAATTGGGTCTCGAGTGAACGTACTCGATTGCATACTCGTTTTCGTCCCTTCAAGCAAACGAATCCGTTTTGGATCTGCAAACGAAGTGAACAACCTATGAAAGACTACGTTTTCGGATCCAAAAGTGAATCCTCAAAACTGCGGATTTATGGCTCAGATTAGTACGGAAATTGAAATCGTCGCGGACCCACTTGCGCATGTATTGTGAGATGAAAAGTTAATGATACTTAGCAAGTACCAAAACCAAGAGATATGAAATGGAAATTACCTTTTCGGGTTCTTGAACCGCAGACAGATAATGAACAAAAAGAACTTTTTTCCTTCCAGGGTAAATTTATTTGGAATTTATTCAAATAATCACAAAAACACAATAATTTGCACTACTAAAGATTAAACAAATTACCATTGCATTTGATTTTTATTATTAACTGAAAATCTATTTAAGTTTTCACGACAAAACGTTCTAGAACACGCAGTGATCTTCACCGCACGACCTACAAAAACAAACTTAAAAAATAAACAAGTGGGAAAAATAATAAAATCCCTGTGTGAGACTCTTTTTTCAAGGATCCCAGAACTACCGACAAAAGTAGATCAGTGAATTTGCCAGAAGAAGTAGGACATAATATCAAATCACGAATTGCCTCAAGTTTACGAACATATTGTAACGACTCTCATATTTGTATCATAACGATTCTCGAGTGAAGAAGCGCCATCTTTGTGATTATAAAAATCAACCTAAGGAGAGCTTTCTTGAGCTTTATAACTTTAGTACAAAATGTCAAAATGAAAGCTTTGTAAAGAGAAATTATGGGAAATTTTCCCTACAAAAAGCTCAAGAACAGAACATTCAAGCAATATCCAAAGCTTGTTAAATAAATATAAAAAGACATGTTTGACGGGCGGTGGACACAGTTTGTTTTTAATCGTGAATAAACAAAGTTGGTTGTAATAAAAGTGAAAAGTAAATTTGGTGAATTGATTTCAGTTTAGTTGAGTAGTGAATAATAAATTTTTCTGTAAGAGTTAAGTGTTTTTATTTGTGTGTAAAAAATAAGGAAACGTTTTAAGTAAGTTTTATTATCAAACTTCAGAAAATATTATAATAAGTTCAAGTAGTTGTAGTACCTCGTGGCATGATGGCTAGTGCGTTGGACTGTCATGCCGATTGTCTGGGTTCGATACTCAGCCGCTGCCACCCAAAAACAGAAATGATTTTTCCCGAAGTACTACCTCTTGCGAGGAACTGACAAATCTCCCAAGAGTATACTTGGAATGAATAATTGATTCTCATCTAGCCGTTCGGACTCGGCAAAAAAAAAATTGTTGGTCCCTCCATTCCTGCCAACAACACGCACACAGGAATGGTTGAGAGTTGTAAGTCACTAGGCCTTTGTTTTCCACGAGCTGTTGCGCCACCAAATTGCATTCATTTATTTTTTACGTTCAAGTAAGTAATGATCTCATGCTACTACACTCTGTATACGAGCAACTCGTTCGAACGTCCTTCGGTCCATGGATTCATAATTGACTTTAAGATAAAATTTTTGAGAAGAGGAATAACATTAGATTTCAGTTGTCAAAAATCACTTCGAATTTAACTTGGGACTTAAATTAAAAAAAAAATTATGTGTCAGGAGTTGACACTGATATAACCCAGAAACTAGGATGATCTTGAATTGAAAAACTGGCTCTTAAGTATATTTCCTTAAGTTTTAAGAGGGGGTGGAAAGGGCGTGTTCAGCTTAATTCCTTTGTGTCCCTCTTGTTGAGATGCATGTGCTGGTCGGCACTCATTGCTTAATCAGGTAGAGATGGATTCTCTGATGGCTACTTGACTATTTCGCCACTGTGTAACTGTGTACAATCATT
Organism: Dasysyrphus albostriatus; assembly: GCA_946251815.1. Classification (NCBI taxonomy): domain Eukaryota; kingdom Metazoa; phylum Arthropoda; class Insecta; order Diptera; family Syrphidae; genus Dasysyrphus; species Dasysyrphus albostriatus. Next base: position 64,018,729 of record OX276336.1, on the reverse strand, counting down.
GGTGCTGGTGACATAAGATGTCAATACTTGCCTGGTACAATAATTTGTGTATACAACTTGACACTTGTACGACTTACGGAAGCAAGTTTTTTACTTGTCCGTGCAATTCGTCCGTCCAATATGTAAACATGTCCGTCTAAAACGTTCGCCTAACTAGGTTTTTTGATTCGTAGTGTATTTAAGCACATTGCTCTTAATTAATGTAACTCGAAACTCAATTGTGTACTTAATTAACGTTTTACCATATGAGGAAATTGTTCTGCTAACTTTAAATCAACATTGATTTTGACCTAAAGTTCTTCAGCTTTAAATCTTAATGTTTAATAAGTGCTTTATAATGCCATCACAAAATAAATCTATTCTGTTGAACTTGCTCTGCTAACTTGAGAAACATGTAGTACATGGCACCCGAAGTTCAACGCGGGAAAGTGAAATTAAGGCTTGATAGCTAAAGGTTGGTTTTGAAAAAAATCCCTGGACCCTCTTCCTCTTGAGTCCTCTAAAGTATATACATAGTCCTTAAAAATACATTTAAGTCAAGTAAAGCTAAAATCTCTGCAGAATTATAATCTTGGCGAAAAAACTGGCGACATTTTAAAGGTAAAGATAATGCCAAACTATCAATTATTAATCCCACTTACACAGCTTGTTAAGTATCTCAAACTGGATTCGATTGATTAAAGAATACAAAAATCTTTAACTCTCTTCTTCAATAAATTATTGTTATTAAATAACTTTTAATAGTTGCTACGGTGTGCTTGAAATGATAATAACTTTTCCAATGGATATTGTAGGTAGACTATTGGTTACTCATCGACAAGCAATACGAAGTATATTCCATGGACAGACGCCTTACGCACATAACCTACGTTACTTCCGGTCGTTAAATGCCTTTGGCTTTTTCTTCAACAGCGGATGCAATTATCACCTTGAAATTCTTTACCATGTTAACCTTTTTCTTTTTAACTTAGAATTCTTACATTATTACTCAAACTATTATTGAAATGTTTTGGTTTAACTGCACGGAAAGATGCGCGGTGGCGTTCAACACTTTTTTTAAATAATTTGATTACATTATTCAATTTGTTGTTTTTTGCTTGCTTTTTTTTCCAGATTATATAATATACAAACCAAAAAAAAAAACGTTAAAATTGTCTCCTTAGCCATGAAAAGGTTCAAAAACGGCCTTGGGTGGCACCCAACCATAACTGAGCGTTAGTTGTACCAACATATTCAAAGCAAAAAAAAGTTCTGACGATCAAAAAAAAAAAAAAACATGTTGATGTTATGCTTTGATGAGCTAAAGAATGGGGGAAACATTTGAATTTGCGATGGGAAAGACGACAGTTGTTGTATTCTTATAGGGCGACAAGTGTACCTATGTAAACTATTAGGGGAAACCTTCTACCATCTTCATGTTGCTAATGTTTGTTATTAAATGAAAATAACGACGAGAAGAAAAATAATGTGAATTTGGAAACAAAATTGTGGTCAGAACAGAGCTTAGGGGTTAAATCTAACATTCTGTGCTCCTCTGGTTGAATTTGCCGTTTACTAATTTACTTATACATAGCTAATGTGGTACTTCAATCCGATGTGGAACAGAGCTCCAACTTGCAAGTACGAGTATCTTGCAGTCATCTCAGGTCCTGTCTAGGTGTCTCCAGTTTCGGGCAATATTACTGTGATAAAAACTTTAAATATTTCTGTCAGTCCACTCAGCTATTCGCGTAAGAAATTTAATTTTTCTCAGAACTATTTCTTTTCTATCCGATAAAACTTTACAACAACATATCAATCTCTCTATTTTTCCCTATAAATCATCTACACACGCAATGAATAATGTTTAATAAAACAATTTTTATAAAGCAAATTATAAAATTCAACCAAAGAATGCATTTGTGCCTACCCACATCGACGCATTTCCTGTACATTGTTTAAGATATCTAAGATTATAACCTACGCATCTCATTGTTGAATTTTTATAAAAAGAAAAGAGGAAAAAACTTTCTTTGAATTACCCTCCTTATAATGAAAGAGGTTCGAGTACCTTTATATGCAAATAAAAACATGAATTGGAACTTTACATGATCAATTGTTTGTTAACAATAGTGCCAGCTATTTTTTTTTCTTCTTGAAAATTGAGTACGAAAAATATTTGTTGTCTTCCGTAATGTATTCAAAAATACTGAAAGCAAAAAAAAAAAAATACAAAAAAATGAAATTTGATATACGTAGATTATCATGGAAACATCTTCCAAAGTGTAGGTACCTATAGCTTACGTTATAGAGACGTTAATTTATGGAGAATCATATTATGCAGAATTCCTTTTAAGGATAACTCCACACCCAATGTGTGGATCAATTTGTCAATTACAAGGGATCTTGCAATAAATCATACAAATTCCAAACGCTTGGAACCTTTTTTTTGTTTTTCTTTCATAATCACTGCCAGACGGAATACTTTCGAAATAAATATGGGTGTGCTATGGGTACGGGGTGACCATATTTTGTTTTAAGGGAAAGCAAAGGATGTTTTTGCAACTACATAGTTGTAGAGGTTTTAGTCGGTCGGGGCTACCAGCCTTAGATACCAACGAGCCCTTCAAACAAAATATAGGCCAACTCTTTATAAGATATATTTGGTGATGTTCGAACAAAGTGAGGCCACGTTCAACCAAATAATAATCGGTGAATCTAAATTTTTGTCAAGCAGACATCACCAACAAATATGATTACACAACCTGGCAAACTGCTGGAGCATAAGCAGTTTCTCAGATTAAGGTAAGAAGTCTTGAGTTTTGACTATGTGAACGTTGTCCACAGAGTAAAAAGTTAATAAACACCAAAGACATGTTGTTCGATACGAGCCCCAAAACGAGACATAATGATCAGAACCTAGCTATAGAAAGGTAAGACATTTTTAGTAGTCAATTTGATAAGTATAGCCTGCACAACATCACCTCTGATAACGGATTCAGCCAAGCCAATAGACTTTCCCTTCGCTGCGAAACAAACAATGTTGTAACAATTACGCAGTTCCAGCATTTGAACATTCGGAAAAGGACATGGAGCTCTTCTGTAGAGCTGGCCACGATACAAAAAAAAGTCTCGGTATTGTTTGGTTTTCGGTATCTGAAACCGAAGCGATACCTAGACGATACCAGCTCCAAAGCATTCGAAAAGATACCGAGCCAATACCGTGCTTTTGGAGACCGAAATTTACCGATTGGTTTGGTATCGGCAGACAAAATTGATTTTTGAATATTATAATTAATTTATTACAAATAAATAATTCTTTTAATTGATTTCTCTCTTAAACGGCTCTAACGATAACAGTTTGAATGTCATTTTCACAGTTTTTTTTCTCTTTAGTAGGGAGAAGGTTTAAGCATCAATTATTTAAAATAGAGCCACCCACTTCCACGCCCATTTCAGACCTGGTTGTGTTTTAGCTGGAAGAAGTGACTGAAGTGAAATCAACCAACCGCCTTGCGTATTTTTTCTTATATCTTGATTTTCGGAAACAGCTCCAAAGATTTTGTAGAAGCATTGCTTTTCCTCCTATAATGTTTTGACACCTAATTTATGTTTTTGGATAATTAACGGGCCTCAACCGACAAGCTGCTTCGAGCCTACTCAGTTTCTAGCTAGCTGTCTCTAGTTTTGCACGCCAAGTTGATTGAGGTCCTCTTCTCTTACATGCGCCACCTGTTGCGCTGTCTTCCTCTACTGTGCCGTCCCACGGGGTTGGATTCAAAGACATTCCGATCCGGAGCATTGTTGTCCATTCGCTCTAGGTGACCCAGCCATCTCAGTCGTTGGCTTTTTGCTTTATTGGCTTGGTCGGTGTCGTTGTTCAGCCCGTATAGTTCGTAGTTGTATCTTCTTCTCCATTCCCCATTTATACAGGCGGGACCAAAAATCACCCGGTTAATTTTCCTCTAAAAAAAGCCTAAAGCGTTCTTATCTACCGCTAATAGCGTCCATGTGTCTGCACCATACATCAGGACCGGGATGATAAGCGTCTTATACAGGGACACTTTAGTTGCTCGAGAGAGGGCTTTGCCTCTCAATTGCTTTCTTAGCCCAAAAAAACAGCGATTGGCAAGAGTAATTCGTCGTTTAATCTCAGCACTGGTATCGTTCGATGAGCTTATAGCGGAGCCTAGGTAGACATAGTCTTTGACCATTTCAAAATTATAGCTGTCTTTAGTGACTGAGACCAAACCGAAACCAGACGATACCGTAACCAAGATGAGACGAGACGAGTCGATTTTTCTTTCACCTATCGGTTTTAAAGCTCCTTTTTTGGATTCCATCCAGTAAGTGCAGCGATGTTTTGGAAGCGCCTGAGTAGATATAAAAGTTATACTCATCTTTGGGGATTTGTATGTTTTATGTATACATAGTAGCCACATCATAAGGGGGAAAATCTTCTTACATCGTCTGTGGAGGCCAAGGTATATCGCAGCTTCGAAGTTTCCTCAATGCAAGTTCCACTCATGTAAAATGATAAAAGGGCTATATTTCGCTGCATTAAATTCCACACCGTTATTAATCCCCTATTTGACAATGCTGTTTAAATTGAAATTCAACAAGCACAAGATATTCTGCTCCACGTTTGAAAAACAGGGAGTTGACTCTGGAATAGGGTATGAAAAACTAAGAGTGCTATCATCAGGGAAACAATTAAGTGGACTAGTAGTTTCAGGCAAGCGATCATTAATGAAAATAAAAAAAAGTGTCGGAGACAGTAAGAAGCCTTGAGGCACACCATCATTTATTTTGTGAACTTTAAATTGAAACCGTCCAAAACATCTTGGATTTAACGGTCAGAAAGGTAATTACTAATCCAGTAAATAAGTGATTTGTTGATACCAAAAGCATACATTTTCCATAAAAAAGCTTGATTCCAAACTCTATCAAATGCTTTCGAAATATCGAGTGCAACTATTTTACTTTATCCAAAATGATGCAATGATTGATTTCACTTTTCGATTGAGAAAAGCCATCAAATCACCAGTGGATCTGTTGCAACGAAAGGCGTACTGACGGTTATTAAGAAGCCTTTCGTTATTCAAGATGTTAGTTGACGATTAAACAGTAGTTTCATGATCTTGGAAAGAATGGACCTCAATGCAATTGAGGTTTCTCGGAAACGATTCAAACGATTTTTTTTAACAATTTTACCATACTGAAACTAGGCAAAGATGAGGCCGAGGCTTATACGCGAGACCGAGACCGAGACCCAGACCCACACCCACACCCACACCCACACCCACACCCACACCCACACCCACACCCACACCCACACCCACACCCACACCCACACCCACACCCACACCCACACCCAACCCAGACCCAGATCCAGACCCAGACCCAGACCCAGACCCAGACCCAGACCCAGACCCAGACCCAGACCCAGACCCAGACCCAGACCCAGACCCAGACCCAGACCCAGACCCAGACCCAGACCCAGACCCAGACCCATACCCGGACCCAGACCTAGACCCAGACCCAACCCAGACCCACAGCCAGATTCAGACTTAGACCCAGGCCGAGACTTAGTTAGGTATATGAAACCGATACCGAAACGAGGCATAGTTATATGACACGGAGAAAATATCACAATTTACGAGAGAATATACTAACAAAATCATCGTTTGCTTTGGTATCTTGGCCAGTCCTAATTACGTAGAATTAAACTGGTGAAAACGTCACTGATGCAAAACAACCAAGGCAAGTGCAAATGATAAATGAAATTTTCAGAGTCGTCCTTCCCAATCGACTATTTAACTTTTGGAGACCAAATTGAAGTCAATCGGTTCTGGAAACAATAAACCAACACTCCTACGCCATCGAAATGCTGGATCTGTAGAAAACATCTCAAGAAATAGATGAACGACATGTGGATCCAACATTACATCATTACAACCCAGCTAATGCCATGAACAACTTCATCCATGAACGATTTTTTGGTAGGGCTATCTCTTGTGGAGTTGACGTGAATTCTAAATTGGCCACCAAGGTTGTGCGAAAATACAACAACCAACTGTTTGTTATGTAAAACGAAAATGACGTTATTTAATAAGTAAAACATCAACAACAGAGATTTTGCTTGACCGAGCTGGATGGAAGAAGCTTGTTGGTTGAGCCCCAAGTCCACATCGAATATTAATGCCATCTTAAGTAAGGAAGCTATTCATAGGTACTCTTTCCAACAAAAATTGTCAGTATACAGGAAAGATTGAAGGTATGCCTCTCAATCTGGTTATAATGTTCCCCTTTCGGTAGCTTACGCCATTTTTTCACGTTTTAAAACTCATATTGTCATCAAAAGCTTCAAGAAGTAATAATCTCGAAAACCCCACAGAAATTCTAATGAAACTAAAACTATTGTGTCATGTTTAAAATAAACTTCTCCTCAAAAATAGTGGAAATCTGTCAATTGGATTGGACAGATGGTCACCTCACCGTATTCGTGTATACCCCTCTGCATGGTAGACGAAGAAACACTTTGCTTTCCTGTCATTTCAGCTTCAGCAACAACCACAACAATCGACAACACATTCTAACCAAAATACTTGGGCTTTCAAAACTGATTTAATTATTTTAATTGCTCACTAACCGATAGTCACTATTTAAACTTTAAAGTGTCTAATTATTTCTGCTCTAAATTGTCTGCACAGTGGTTTCTTGAAAAAAAAAAACTATAAAAACAAGAATCCTCACAAAACTACACAAGTGCAACTATTATTATTTATTGTATTCCTCGATTAAATACAAAAAGAAATACTCTGAGCTCCATTAAGCAACGATGTTGGTTAGCTGGCCGAACAATATTTCAAAAGATTCGCATAATAGAAAAATGACCATTAAACTTAGCCAGCCACGAAATGGGTTATCAGCGTGAATTCTTGTGCTGAATAACCGCACTTATTCATTGCATATACAAAAAATCATCTACCAAATCAACAACATAATAATAATAACAACAACAATAAAAAAGAATAAAACAAAGAGGAAAAGAAATGTTTTCAAGTTCATTCACATTCACCATCTTACCCATTTTTCTGTTAGTTTGAGATTTTACGAACATTTTAAACAAAAGAGATTTTACAATAAATCAAGCAGAAAAAAAGAATTCATCACTCTGTTTGGACTCTTCTTATATTTACTCTCAGATATAATGGTATCTGATGTAGATAATGGTAGCCGTGGCCAATGCCGGTCAACATGAAAAATCGTGGTAATAACAGTTGTTGTGAGGTTGTGACTCTTCTCTGCAAAATGACGTTGTGGAAAATGGATTTTGTTTTTGTTTTAAATGCCTTAACGAGCTTTCACTTTTAAATTTTTATGATCTTACACATTCGCTGCGTGTACAGTACTGGTTTTGGTACTTGTTATAATTATTGGGTAATTTGTTTTAAAAGGTTATTCCAGGAAATGTTTCCAACAACTAAATAACTGATTCCCGCACTTATTCATGTCGCATTGATGTCAATCCTGTTTGGAGCCAGTAGTATCATTTTTAATTGACACAAGTTATCACTCCTTCCTGGGTGGAGTACTTCGTTTGTGGAAAATTTGCGGAAAACGAATGGGCTTTAAGGGTAAAAAAATGAAAAAAAAATACAAAAAAGGAAACAAGGAAGGTATTAAAACTAAAATTAATTGGAAACTATACGTTATTTTAATAAAAATAGAATATTTCCATAATCTCTCTGCCAACGTTTTTCATATCTACAAATTGAATATTTTCTCAGGTTCGTGAATAAAACGTATTTGCTTTATCTAAACTTTCACTTGTTTATTTCGCAAATCAAAACACTTATCTTTCTTACTACAAACAGCTTGAAGGTTCTAGTATTTGCTTCTAGAGCTTTCCATAGGGGAAATTTCTCATAAATTTTCCTTTCGCGAGTTTTCATTTTGACGTTTAGTTCTTAAAGTTCTAAAGCTCACCAAAGCTCTCCGTAGGTTGGTTTGTATCATGTATAATCCAGAAGATGGTGCTTCTTCATTCGAGGGTCTTCATATTTCATTCGTGAGTCGTTATAGTTCTAATGTCGTTACAACATGTTTCATAATTTCAATTAGTCGATAGTGATCGATATTTTAGAAAACAGTTCATATTTTTACCCGAAAATGGTAGACTTGACTGGAATTGTCATCGATACTAAATTTAGCTCAGAAAAAAATTACAAAAAAAGAAAAAAGCCAACCTGCGGAAAAAATCCAAGGGATGGTTCTAATGTGGAGTTATCTTTATTTTGACAAGCTATCCATTTTGAGAGATGAAAGTCTTCAAGCAGGTCTCGGGAGCTAAAATTGAAAATGGGCACAGTCATAAAATGAGCTCACAAAGGGATAGACAGCTATTCAAGAGCCACTGTCGAGTTTTGTAGTGAAAGTGAGTGTTCATTTTGGGAGTACTTTCTAACTCTTTCGTGGCTGTCTATTTAAAAGTAATATTTTTGAGATTTTCATATCAAGAGTTGCCTGCTAAGGTGCGTATTCATTTAAGAGTGAAAAGAATGTGAGCAACTCCCAAGCTGCTCTCGAGAGTTTAACTCGCCAGTGGACACAATCATGAAATTACCTCATAAAGCCTAAAGTACGTAGATCGGGGCAAAATTTATCTCCCATATACAATTTTTCCAGGAGAAATTTAACCTCGGATTTGTTTTCCAATCAGTACGCAGCTCCAGCTCAAAATTTTACATTCTTAGCCGCTGTACATCAAAAGGCAAAAGTAAGTCTCCACTACATTTTGCGCGGAAAGAGAATGCTCGAAGCATTATTTTTCCGTACAAATTGTGACGTTTTATGTTTATTTCGCTTTTTATAAACTTAAATCTTCTCCCTGTTTCATACTTCCCGTTGTTAAGACGTTTAAAGGACGCATGACTGTAATAAAATATAAAAATACGTAAAGAAAATGATGACATCAGAATTGAGAATAAAATATAAGCAGTTGTTTTAAATCAGTCAGTGGCGTAGCTAATAGGAAAGGGTACAAAAGGGCCAAATACAGACGAGAAACAGTTTATTTTGGTCCAAATTTCAACCAATTGCCCTAAAATCGCCTTCTCTGGAGTAATAATAAAAAGAAAAATTTCCGACTTTTTCATTCATCCACATTATATTGTTCCCCAACAAGCGCAGGCGCTCAATTTTGTTTGCTCTGCAAATGCTTTGAAAGAATCTGACTTTTGAATTGTGAATTGAAAGAAATCTTATAATTATTTTCAATTTCTAGCTACGCTACTGTTCTCATTTGACTTTTGTTTTTTCTCTAAAACTTCAGAATTTGTCTTGAGAAAGAAAAAAATGTAGAGATGAAATTTGCTCGATTTGCGTACCAGGCTAAAGGGGTAGACTGCTATCCAAGAGTCAGTCTGGAGAGTTTTTTTTGTGAAAGTACTTTCAATGTCGGTTGGTGTGGAACTCAAAGATATTGCAACTTTACAAAACGTCAGAGTTAAAAAATACTGAGTTTTTCGATGACATTTCATCAACAGAAAGTCTCGTGATTAATTTTATTTTCTTACAAGTTTGCCTGTTCATATTTTTTGAAAAAAATATTTCAAACTTTAAAGTTTGGGAACAAAAAACTATCTTTATTTCCCCCCCCCCCCCCCCAAAAAAAACAGTATTTTCGAAATTTGATGATTTTAAAAATCTCAATATCTTTTAGCTAGCTTGTATTGCAAAAAGTGTTATAGAACTTCTGCTATACATGTATAAAATAAGTATAAATTAGTTTTTGAACACTTCAGCGTTTATGAGCAAAAAACCGGTATTTTTGAGTCATGCGAGTGGTAGTGGCCAGTAATAATTGAAATAATAATATCTCTTGAAGGAAAACCTTGAGCACTATCTACATATTGCATACGAAAGTTTTCGTGTTGCTAACGAAAACCCTATGTTTTAACCTTTTTTAAAAAAAAAGGAAATGGGGGTTAAAATGCTTTGCACTAACGAATTCTAATACATAGATGTTCCTATATATTGCAATGTGTCTTTTTTTGACAAGTTATGCATTCATAAAAAAATTGAATTCAAAATTTTGATCAGAATTGTCACTACGAGAAGGGAAGACGAAAAAAGTGGGTTTCACAGTTCTGCCTGTCTGTCTGTCTGTTCGGCTACAGCCTAAACGGCTGGATCGATTTTCTTAAAATTTGGTTCATAGTGTTTTTTGGTGATACTGCGCACAGATTTTATTTTAATTTTTTTAGAACTTAAAATAACGGTACCTGACATATTTCTTTTTTTTTAGAATTTTAAAAAAATCGAACTTTTTTAAAAAATTTGTGGAGACAAGAACCATTTTTATCGATTTTTTTCAAAACGATATAATCTATTTTAATCATTTTTTTCTTGTACACAGAATCTTCTAAACATTACAAATAGTTTTTCTTACAAACATTTCAAGAAAATATTCGAAAAAATTTTGTTTCAAAATAAAATATTTTGAAAGATACATGCTTGATTTTTATAAAACTCGGTACTTAAGGGTTTTTCCACTCTTTTTTAAAGTATATTTTAAGAAAAATTTGACTTTTATGGAAAATTAACGGTACCTTTCATACAAGCTAAAATGCGTTAAAAGATATTATTTTATTCTTAAAATGGCTCCTTAATTTTTAAAATTTGTTTTGTATGCTTGGCTCCTTGATTTTTTAAAAATTTGTTTTGTATGCTTAAATTAGTTTGGTACAAAAAATTATAAAAATTTAGGTACAAATAGAAACTATTAGCAAGTATGTACATGCGACCTAGTCGTGTTTTTATGTCTTTAGAAATGGTTGCATCAGTAGGTATTCAGTTAAACTCGCCCCTTAAATGTAAGCGTGGTATACACTGAGCATGTGTTTTTTAAAACCGAATCAATTAAAATGTTTTTGATACATTTGTTAGGTTTCGCCTATTTTGTTTTGTTTAGCCAATAAGATTCGATGCTTTTTGATAAAACAAATTAAAACGTCTTGACGTCTTTGTTGTGTTTCAGTAGATGTCCGAGTCACTAGGTCCCAGTTTTTTTTTTTTTTAAATATCAACACTGTGTGTTGATGTTTGTTTTCTTTATCTTCAAATATAATACTAAATTTATTTATTGAAGTGAAAATAAATAATTGTAAAATAACTTTCCAAAAAAGCGTAACTCTTTTGTATACTATACCCCGTTCATTGACTTTTACCAATGAATTTTCGGACCAATAAATGCGCTTTCTGCACACTTCCTTATTTTAAATGACAGTTGGATTTATTAAAATTTGTTTTTTTTTTGTCTTCTCCCATCAGCTTTCCATATATCTGGAATCTTAATTAACCTTCAACAGCATGGAAGTCTGCTAATTAATTGAAATGCTTGCGCTCTAGCAAATTGCAAATGTATGTAGTTATTGTTAATAGCAACGCTCGAGTGCACAGCGATATCATTTTCCTCCTTTTCGAAACGTTTTCTATTTTTTTTTTATAAAATATTTTGCTCCCGCCATTTTCTTACCACAAAAGCAAAAAAGTGAATATATTACTTCGTTTGTTAAATAAAATAAAATATGAATTTTAAATTGGCTCATTCATGTCAAAGAGAGATGTTGGATTAAAATTAAACTAATGTCTGAGAGAACTTGTTAAAAGCCACCAAAGGCAGCAGCAAGCGCCGCGCTGCACCACCACCATCACCACCCAGTCAGAGAGAGAGACATTGGAAAAATCCTTCCTGTCCTGCAACGTCGCATAATAATAATCGACTGTAAACCATTAAACTTGTTTATTTATTGAAAATCAAGATTATAAACTTTGTTAAATGCTTCCTTTTGGAGCAAATTATTATGATTTATTTACAATGTAATTAGTGACCTATACGCGCTATACGCGTGTGTGTACACACGAGATTTCCACTCTTGAAAAAGTGCAAATATTATATCGTTACTTCGTTAATGTATATCTCAAAGATACGCGATAGCATTGCTTAATAAATATTTGCATTTGCAAAATTTATACTATTTATTTAGTTTCTTGGCTTTTTTTACACTCATCAACAAAATTATGCAGACCAGTTTATTCTATATTTTATTTTTGATAAAAACTTATTTTCCTTATACATAATGCATGCGAGGGTTAAGATGAAATTTAGCTTGGGAGTCTTTGTTGTATTCCTGTTGCTTGGACACCATTTTCAAAAATGGCGCTCAATCTATTAAAAATGGTAAATTGAAAAAAAAAAAAATCTCGTAAATTTCTTGGAAAATTTCCATGATCTAAAAACGATTGATATCTTAAAATAAAGGTTTTGTCAAAACTTCAACAATTATTTTGATTAGGGAAATTTTCAAAGTAATTTACTAGTTTTTCTGTAGTTTACCATTTTCCACCGATTGGGCGCCATTTAAGAAACAGTAATGATTCCTTAGCAAGTCAAAAAATAAATAACACATATAAAAATAATGTTCTCGCCACAAAAAGCGCAGAGATTTCGATTTCCTGACTGGACTACAAATTGGGCGCCATTTTTCAGAATAGCGTCGAAACGATAGGATTACGAAATGACTCCCAAGCTTAATTTCATCCTTAATGTTAAAGGATGTAAATCATAGAAAAGATCTCCGACAAAAAGCGCACGGGATTTGGTTTCCTGGTTTCCCGTACGCTCTGCGTGAATTCTAAAATTTTAAAAATTTGTGATTTTACTAGACACACAACTAAAACGTTTTTATTGTGACACTAAGCAAAATTCCCGTTACCATAAACACTTAAATTGTCTTAAGTTAAAACTGTCAAATCCTGATTTAGTATTTTTGCTGTCACCCTTTCTCCAATGACACCTGTCATAATTATGCGCATGAACTGTTATTTGGCCAGTTTATATTTCTTGAGCGCTCAGTATTTTTCCTCAATTTTTTGACAGAGCAGGAGAGTAAAATTTAAACAGTATTCCTCACATAGAAATGAAAACAATGCTCTTTTTCTTTTCTTCTTCGTACGACAAAAAATAATTGAGCAAGCAAATCCAAAAAAGGGGAAAAAGTGAGGAATTTTTAAGAGGAATCCTGCTTATATTTCTGAGTGCTCTGTGTCCTCTGAGATCTCAGAAATATAAACTGGCAAATTGATTTAAGTGAGTTAAAATTTATTTTTGAAAGAAATAGTTTTAATTTTTTTGTTGTTTTTGCTCGTACGTCTGCTTATACACTCAGTGAAAAAAGCAGGTATAATTAACCAAAAATTGGTTTTCAGGTTGTTATTTTTCAACACGATTCATCAGGTGAACTGTTCAACCAGATACTTTATTTTAATTGAATGTTAAATCAACGTAGGTTGTAGATAAAATCAGCATGAAAACCTTGTAAATTTAACATGAACATCTGGTTAGTTTAAAATGAAAATCTGGTTATCTTAAAACAATAATCTGGTTAGTTTAACATGAAAATCGAGTTGATTTAATGTGTTTCAATGTTAAGTAAACCCTGTATCGTGTATTTTTGTCATGAACACATAGTCTTAAAACGGTCTCTCAGGGTGTTAATCGCTCAACCCGTTTTGTATTTTTGAAAGTACATACACAAATTTATATTATTTATATTTATTTTAATTTGAAAATAATTTGTGATACCTAATTAATCATTTAGGTTAGCTAATTTTGGTCTTAACTAAATTAAATCCGTTTCGCCCAAGCTGGTTTTGTCGATGGAAACCCTACAAAGAAATATATTTGGAATCATGGGTGAGCGAGCAGTGGTACTTTATGTGGGTTCAAAAAATATATTATCCTTTTGTTCAATTTAAAATTATTAAAGATAGGCTTGTTATTGAAATTTTATTAAAACAATCTAAGTTAGGTATTTATTATACCGGTGTTACCTGAACTGCAACAACTGGCTTAATGGTTTTACCTACATATGTAAGTTCCTAAAAAATACTTCTTTGGGAAATATAATGATCATCGGTGATGATGAATTGGATTACAAGACCAACTAATTTTTGAGGTAAACAGAAGTTCTAAGGAACTACAAATGGAAGGCTCTTAACGGAATTTTTTATGACTTTGGACTTTTGGTACTGAATGGTATTTTAAATTTTAACAGGTGGGGAGAGATCACATTCATTAGCGGGCCAGGGCATCAGTTATCGACTATCGTCCTCATGGCCTACTTTCCAGCTCACTTACCAATCCAAGTAAACGGAAATTTGATCGAGGAAGTGCAGCAAAGGAACTTAGATATTCCCCGAAAATTCAAGTGGCTTGAGATTTAAGCTCCGAGTTATATAAAACTTTCGAATCGCAACTCTATTAATCGCACGGTTCAATCGCCAAACAATGCGGAACAATTTCTTTTCCCCGTGGGTAGGTGCTAAACCTCCGTAAGGCTCTATGAGGAGACTCTAACTGCACTAAAACCACCTCCAATTCTCGATTGCAACTAAGTTGAAACTTAATTAGCAAGTTAATTTTTAATGAAGTAAAAAGTAAGGCTAGTCGCGCAAATGCAATTTTCAGTTTCGAAACTGTTTGGTTGCAAAATTGAGTCCTATGGACTCGTTTGAGACTCCGCGCACATGCAGAAACTATTCCATCGTCGATTCGAGCAACTTTTCAGTTTGTGTTTTGGCACATACTGCACTATTGCTCGAAATCAGTTTTTCAGTTTGTATCATATGGAATAATATGTAACTGCGCGGACATTCCACTAAATAGTTGCCATTATTGAACCATATCGTTGAATTTTGTTCTCTGTATGAAGAGAACAAATATTTCTTTTCTTTAATTTGCTGAGCAAAAGAATAGGACGAAGGCGATAATATTTTTCCTTGAATGTATGAGATAGAAAAACTGAATAAACATTGTCGGTGTGTTAGTTAGGTTCGTTGCGATTGCTTGTGGTGTTGCTCATGTGCGCGCTCAGTAGTCAACTTGTGATTAAACTTTTTAGTTGCGGTAGCAGTTGCATGTGCGCGACTAGCCTAACGTGTTGCAGGAAACTTTCCGGTGACAGTTCCAGCTTATTCAGCGATTTTAAAGTGGTTTTCTGTTCACAGCACCAAGTCGGAAGGTTTTGTTTTTCGCAAATTGCGTACTAAACTCGGCTCGTCAAGAATGTCAAAAATCGTTGAATGAGCTTGTTCCAACAGCGGATTTCAATGTTTTCGTGCAAAACTCTTTATTTCGTACTGAACCTTACTAATCCCAAAATCCCTGCAAAGTAATTTATAATCAAACGTTTGCAAGTTATTTAGGTTTGTATCGCAGGTTTAAGTACCTGCTTGTTTAAAATCAACTTATTTTCAATACTAAGCTTCGAATATTTACCGAGTAGCCAGTTCATATCACCTAATTTACTTTTTAGTTCTTCGCATTCCCAGATACTTTGCTTCATTTGCAAAAAGAACACAAGCTGTATTAAGAAAGACGGGAAATCTATTTATTTTTTTAAAGGTAAAGTAAACGTGGACTGACTTTTGTTCATTGAGCGCTATTCGCCATGCTTTTGTCCACTCATTAACATTATAAAGAGCATTTGTAATTTAAAAACATGTACTTGTGTGCCAACAAAGAGTTAAAACAACCATGTTTTAACAAAAAAATGTTCTTATATCTTATAGCCTTTTCACACTGAATGAAAATCTAGATTTCGAGCCCAAAATCTCATCAAAATAAACGAGATTCCCCATACATTTTAAGATTTCGTAATCTAGTAGATTTCCACAGAAGAGAGAAGATAGAAAAAAGAGAGTTTATGTTTATAAGTACAGTGTAAACAGATTGTGGTCCTTTTTATGTTTTATTCAAAGAAAATGTGAAATATGTGCAATTGTGTCGTGGGACTTTGACTGATTGCAATGGATCTTTTTTCTTAAATTCTTTTGAAATGTCAAACAAAATCTAGATTATGTGTAGTGTGAACGATTCAAGTAGATTTTGAAATCTTGCTCAAAATCGAGATTTCGATTCGGTGTGAAAGGGCTGTTAAGGATATTGCAACAAAATTAAAACTTTTCCAAAAAAATGTCAAGAATTTTAGCTAATTAAACGTGAGTTGGGGGGCGTTATAAGCTGATAAAATGGCGGCACATTTTAAAGCCGTTTTGACAGCTTTTAGCTATACTTTACCAGGTTGTTCATGTGCCTGGACTTGACTCAAATTTCTTTAAGAGAACTTGAAAAAAAACTTTTCTTTTTATGAAAAACAACAAAATTCTTTGTAGTGACACGTCTTTCACCTGAGTTCCATAAAAATGCATCAGACCTACTCAAACAATACATTGAGGATATTTTCAACTTGATTTGTAGCAATACTGGCGTGCCAAGCATATGTTGAAAATTATAGAGGAATCTCTCTTCTTGACTCACCAAGAAACATTTTCTCTCTTCTATGAATTGAAAACAACAACCAGGCTCAGTTTTTTGCCAAGCTGATTTTCGTCCGCTCTGGATTTTCAACCCAAGATCATATTTTTGCTATAACTGGCATTGCTAGAAAATATATCGAGATAAGTGTTTTGTTGACTTTAAAGCTGCCTTCGATACGGTTAATAGGCAGGCATTGATTCATAAACTGGCATTGATCAGAGTTTTAACAAAGTTTTTAATAAATTTCGTGCGTCAAAACAAGTGCAGTTGTATGGGATGGTTCTTTGTTGATTGATACGTTCTTCAATGGTTGGAAACGTCTGCAGGTTTACCACAGGGATGCATTTTGAGTGCTATTCTATTCGCCTTGTTCATTGGTGATGGTAGCTGATATTCTCCCGGGAGGCGATAACTTTACGGGAAATCCCATGAAGGTACTTCTCTATGCAGATGACTTGGTGTTGATAGCGGGTAATCCCTTTTCGCTTCAACTTCAAATAAATCGATTACAGACGTACTGCTTAACATGGTATCTTCATATCAACGTATTGAAAACGAAAATCATGATCTGCCAGAACCGACAGAGATGAAGACTACGGCAAGAAACTTGGCGACTCACTAATGAGCAGATAAATGTGGTGAGTGGAATTCAAGTACCTGGGAGTATTGTTATTAATCACGTAGGTTAAATTTTAAGAAACATGCGAAAGAAAAAAAGCAGTGAAACTAACTTGGCAATTAACGTGATGTTGTCGAAATTTTTCGCAAATCAAAATACAGCCCAGAAAAATAGACTTTCACTTCAAAAAAATTCCGTTCATGCTGAATTTTGGTGGAGAGCTTTGATTTAACGTGTTAAGCATTTCTTTAAATGTTCCCTAAATTTGAGCCGGGACTAATTTTTTTAAGAGAGTGGGGGTAAAATGGGGTTTAAAAATAAAATAAATAAATTTGGTGGCACAACAGCTCGTGCAGAACCAAGGCCTAGTGACTTACAACTCTCAACCATTCCTGTGTACGTATTCTTGGCAGGAATGGAGGGGACCTACAATTTTTTGCCGAGTCCGAACGGCTAGATGAGAAAGCACTTATTCATGACAAGTATACTCATGGAGGATTTGTCAGTTCCTCGCAAGAGGCTGTACCTCGCGAAAAAAACATTTTTGTTTTTAGGTGGCAGCGGCTGGGAATCGAACCCAGACCTTTGGCATGACAGTCCTACGCACTAACCATCATGCCACGAGGTACTACAAAATGGGGTTTAATTTAGTTTTTTCTTAATTTCTCGAAAATAATAATAACTTAAAAAAAAAACATTTCGGGACACGAAGAAAAGATAGTCTTATTCCCTATCAAAAGAATTTTTTTGTCCATTGTGTCGTTCTCGAGATATTGGCACCTCAATTACTTCCCGTCATATTTTCTTATGCTCAGAGGAAGCGGAATAATAAAACATGTTTTTGTCTCTCCCGGCCGGCATATTTAGTACATAAATATTTTGAACTTATATCCCACTTAAAAAAAAAATCTATCCTTAGGTAATACCTAATGAAATTAGCTGCATATCCATAATCGAATCCCCAGGAAGCCAGCATTAAAAAACACCCTATTTTGTTAATTGGGTTAATTCTAGCTTTTGCGATTTTGTTATTATTTTGACTGACTGCACCGAACTATTAAATAATCAATTACTGGGTTTCTGCCAAATACCGGAGATGACAGTGATTGTAAACTTTCTTTTGACTGTGACTGTGTTTAAAGTTGTTAATGCTGTACCAGCATATATACATACATACATAATATATATTGTTATGTACTTTTATTATGGAAATGAAATAATTTTACAACGGAGTCGTCGGTCGTCGTCGTTGGTGGAATGGTTAGCGAAGTTTATATTTACTCATGTGAGAGCTGTCGGATCGCCTTGCATTTTGTGAACCGCGGGTGTGATCGTGGATGGAAATTCAATGGGCAGCTCAAAAGTTACCACTCTCTTTGCCAGTTTTACCTTGCCCCTTCTGTTTCTGGAGCCTGCCAATCATGTTTTTTTTTTTTTTTTGATTTTTATATTCGTACTTCGTACATTATATTTGTTTGCGTTTTTTTCTATTTTATTACTTTTTTTTTGTTTAACATTTTTGTCATGGATGACAGAGTTTGAGAATGCACTTGTTGCCTTGCTATACATTTTTTTGTATTATTGTTTTATTATTATCGAGGCAACAGAGCGTCGACTAAATCCCTCCGTACTGGGTTACTCTTATTTGTTTATGCCTTCAGAGAATTCAGCACTCTTTGATTACAAAATACTCTTTCTACAGTTTTTTTTTTTTTATTTCCAAGTATCTGTCAAATAAATTTACAAATATTTTTTTTTTCTTTTTACAGGTAAGCATCTGAGGTCGCTAATGATGAATCTGTGATTTGTTTGGTTGTTTTTTTTTTTCTTCAAAGTTTTGTTATGACAAACTTTAAGAAAAGAAGGTAAGATGAAAGAATATTCAATAAGTTTGGTAATACCTATGAGTTATCTTAAATCGCAGTGCACAAATATTTAAAATTATGGCAATACATTATATAAATTTATATTAAAATAAATGAAGCCAATAGCTTGCCCGTGAAAATAGCGCACTTATGGGTACCTGAATATTAGTTGAATGAATTTGAAAATTATTCAAATTTTGGTAAGAAGAAAATCGAAATTGAAAAAATTGTGTATTTTTTGAAAAATTGAAATTTATTGATTTTTTTTTTGAGAAAAGTTGTTGTTGTTGAGCCGTTTTTGAGAAAAATAAGATTTTTTAAAATTGCAAAAAAAATTGTGTGGCAGGTAACGTTATTTTAAGTTCTAAAAAAATAAAACCTGCGGACAGAATCACCAAAAACCATTGTGTACTAAGTTTTTTAGCAAATCGATCCAGCCGAATAGGCTGTGGCCGAACAGTCAGAAAAAAAGCATTGTTGTCATGGAATGTCATGAGAAAAAATGGGCCAGCATGCGAACAAAAAATGTGGTGAGTAATATATATATTTTTTTTGATTCGATTTTCACTTCCAACAAAAAAAAATATATATATTCACCTCAAGGCATTATTTGCATGCAAATGGTTTCTCCATACAAAATAATTGTTTTCCATTCTAAGGTCTTTAATTGTTTATTTCTTAAGGGTTAATTAATGGCTTAAACCACCTATTAGGTTTAGGACAAAGCAAACATTTTTTGGGCTGAAAGTTATACAATTTAGTGCTCTGAATAGGTGGAAAATTGTTTGTAAAATTTTGAATTTTTTCGCATGGAACTGTAAACTATGCTAGTAGTAGTAACTAGAGGGTTCTGGAACACCGGTATCACCGGTATCACCGGTATGGGTTTTGATATATGCTATACCGGTATGGGTTTTGATATATGCTATACCGGTATGGATTCTGATCTGTGCTATACCGGTATGAGTTCTGATTTATGCTATACCGGTACGAGTTCTGATTTATGCTATACCGGTATTATTTTGGGGTTCTAGACCATGCTTAGCAAACGGTAGAACGCAAAAAAACGTAAAATTCACGTTCACGTTAAAACGCAAAAACGTAAAATTCACGTTCACGTTAAAACGCAAAAACGTAAAATTCACGTTAAAACGTAAAATTCGCGTTCACGTTAAAACGCAAAAAACGTAAAATTCACGTTAAAACGTAAAATTCGCGTTCATGTTAAAACGCAAAAACGTAAAATTCACGTTCACGTTAAAACGCAAAAATGTAAAATTCACGTTAAAACGTAAAATTCACGTTCACGTTAAAACGCAAAAACGTAAAATTCACGTTAAAACGTAAAATTCGCGTTCACGTTAAAACGCAAAAAACGTAAAATTCACGTTAAAACGTAAAATTCGCGTTCACGTTAAAACGCAAAAACGTAAAATTCACGTTCACGTTAAAACGCAAAAACGTAAAATTCACGTTAAAACGTAAAATTCGCGTTCACGTTAAAACGCAAAAAACGTAAAATTCACGTTAAAACGTAAAATTCGCGTTCACGTTAAAACGCAAAAACGTGTGAACGTGAATTTTACGTTTTTGCGTTTTAACGTGAACGTGAATTTTACGTTTTAACGTGAATTTTACGTTTTTGCGTTTTAACGTGAACGTGAATTTTACGTTTTAACGTGAATTTTACGTTTTTGCGTTTTAACGTGAACGTGAATTTTACGTTTTTGCGTTTTAACGTGAACGTGAATTTTACGTTTTTTTGCGTTCTACCGTTTGCTAAGCATGGTCTCGAACCCCAAAATAATACCGGTATAGCATAAATCAGAACTCGTACCGGTATAGCATAAATCAGAACTCATACCGGTATAGCACAGATCAGAATCCATACCGGTATAGCATATATCAAAACCCATACCGGTATAGCATATATCAAAACCCATACCGGTGATACCGGTGATACCGGTGTTCCAGAACCCTCTAGTTACTACTACTTATGCTTATCGCACAAATGAAGTGCTAAAGATTGCGCTGGGCCTTAAAAAACTTTAAGCTTTGATTACAAGAATGCTAACCAGTTCTTAAGAATACTTGACAAGTAGATGGCAGACTTTAATGGGGTGCCAAGATCCTGCATTCCTGATTTTAAGACCTTATATCTTGGTCAGGATACCGAATCTCGTACGGTTTTGGGCGTTGCACTTATTTTATGATTCGAATTCATTTCTTACAAATTAAGGATGAAATTTAGCTTGGGAGTAATTTTTGTAATCCTGTTGCTTGGACGTAATTTTGAAAAATATAATTGTAATTTAGCTTGGGAATCGTTGTTGAGTAATCTTTTCGCTTGGACGGAATTTTCAATAACGGCGCCCAATCTGTGAAAAATGGTAAATTAAAGAAAAAATCGTAAAATACTTGGAAAATAGGATAGATATTGAGAGGAAGCACCTTCGGTTAAAATTTCAGTAATGCCACTTTTCGGGAATATAGTTTTTCAATATCAATTTTTTTTGATAATTTTTTAATTATTAACGTGAAAAAGATGCAAAAACGTCTCCAGATACCAAACTCGTGTTGGGAAAATAAGGTGGAAATTTTTTCGTGTTCAAAATTACCATAAAAAGTCCCATCTTTTGACATAAAAGAAAAGTGACAACACTGAAATTTTACCCGATGGTGCGTCTATTTAACAATTATCTTTTAAGATACCAACCTTCATTTAAATAACATACGTTTGGCGTCTTGAGGCATTTCCGCGATTTGTTCACGTTAAAAATGATTTAAACAAAAGAGAGTTCCGTTTTTTGACATAAGTTTTTTCGACTTTGGAACGTTTATTATTTTTCGCTTAATAAACACAAATAATGGAAAAATATACAGGGGTTTTGCATAAGTTGTGACTAAAAGCTGAGGCGTTCAGGTCGGGACAAGACTAATCATATGGGACGGGGGGTCTATTTTGGCGTAAAGACAAGAGAGGCAATTTTCTAAAAAAAATTGACTTAAATAGAACAACAATTATTAAGGCCCTCATTATGAATAGCGAATCGAACGTTCGCTTTAAAGCGAATGATCTAGTAAATTCCCCTAATCACGATATAATATCGATAGCGAGCCTCCACATTCGCTTCAAAAATCAATGCAGCTAAAAATATATCGCAAAAAAACTCATAAACACATTTTAAACGTCAAACAATGGTTAATTAGGAATTCGCAAAATCATTCGCTTTCAAACGAAAATCGTACTAAGGATCAGTTTGTTCACATTGGGTTAAATCTGTAATAAGTTTTTCATAGGTTCTGGTTAAATGATGCTAATCAACCAATATTGGCTGATTAACTATTTCGATAGTTAACAACATAAGTTATGGATTTAACTGACTTAAATTAGGGTTAACAAGCATATTCGGAAATTTAAAAGTCCAAATAAACAAACTATATACCTAAGGTCCCAACTTGTGCTCCCATTTTACTAAGGGAAAGGTTTTTATAGGATAGGTACCTAATTTTTCTAGGTTAGCACATCCTTTTGCTAAGTTTATTTTTGGGCATTAAGTAGGGCTGTCCACGATACGAGAAATGTCTCGGTATCGGAAACCGTTTGGTATGGACTGAAAATTTAAATATTAAATTAATTTATTGCAAACAATCAATTTTCGTAATTGGTTTCTCGGAAAAGGCTCTCATGATTTTGATGACATTTTCAGAGCTTTTTTTTAGCAAGGAAAAGGTTAAGGCAATAATTTTAATTAAAACTGCTTATTGCCACGCCCATCTAAATTATGCTGAAGCCAACAATTTGGATGAAATTTTCAGACTTGGTTCTTTTTATTGATGACCCCGCGTCAAAATTTTTGTGTCGAATTCCTAATCGAAACTTTACTAAGACATAAGACATTGTGAAACAAGCGTTTAAAAAATTGATAAGTCAACGTAATAAACTTCAGTTAAAAAATTGTCTTTTATAATAATGATTTTCGTCTTAAATCTTAGAAATACCAAGCGAGTTCAACTACTACATCAAGAACATGTAACCAAGTCGTACATTTTATTCTGGTTTGCGACTCAGACTAGACTGAACCCAGACGAAACCGATACCGATACCGAGACTTTGTTATGCGAGACCAAACGAGACTGCGTTGTACGAGACCGAGACATATACTGAGACGATACTGAAATGTTTCGATTTTAGGAATACCGAAATGATACTTACAAAAGTATCGTTTGGTTTGGTATTGTGGCCAGCCCTACCATTAAGTTACGATTATGCGAATTTTGTTTACCTCTTTGGCTTTGTGCAGCATAATCTGAGGTTTGGGCTATTTATCAAAAATTGGGCTCTTTTTCCAAAATTGCCGACAGCAACTTCAGTATGATATCCCAATCATAATTGAGCTATAAACAGCCCAAATCTAATTTTGGGTGATATTTTTCTATATAAATAAATCATTGAAAACTGCTTTTTTGACTCTTAACATATTCTAAGCACACTACAATTTGGCACCACTGTTTATTCACTAACTATACTCTTTGCTTCGTAGATATCAAATAAAGTGCAACAATGTTCACTTTAATAATATCTTCAGTTTATCTGTTGTTTCCTGAATTCCCATTTTTATAGAAAGAATGTATTGGTAACTGGGCTACTATTTGAGCTACTATTTTAGCTACTTTTCTCGTCTCCGATTTTGGGCTACAAAATTTTTTTAAATTGGCCTGAATGAAAGGCGTGAAAAGGCGATTTTAATGATTTGATTTTAATTTGTATATTTGACATCTGCAATTAAAAGTTAGTTCTCCACTGAAAAACTGTTTCTTGAGGTTAATTTCTTTTCAGATTTAGCTTACTCTGATTTTAACTTAGAATAAACTCAACACTGAAAAACTGGCACTTAGTTTAGTAAGTTAGATGAAGAATTAGCTTGTATGTAGCCGAATATAATTAACGACTTAACTAAAATTAAATTAAACTAAACTATTTTATTTAACATAGATTACCTTCTATTAGATATCTATTGCAAATATTTAGATAACCTAAAAACTTCTATCAACAGCTCCTTAGCTAAACTATTTCTAAATTGCCCTTAAATATAAAACGGTTAATACCCCTAAATCAAGATAAACTTATAAACTTTGAGAAGCTGTGGTTAAATTAAAACAACATGCACCTCTTTAATATAATTTAAGAGAACATTTTTTATAAAAAAAAAAAATAAAGAGAAGTACATAAACAAAACATTCCTTTTTAATTTCCATCCGTTCGACTCCAGTAAAAGAGCCACCACCGCACAACCACTTGTGGTGCACAACCACAAAAGACGATCGCATCGAAATCTATTCACTTGACTTACGGTATGTTAGTATACATTCGCCTGCGACCGACGACGCGCACCTGTATGATTTCGAACTCGACTGCGAAACAATTCCATCGAATATATTCGTTGAATTTTCATTAAAAAAAAAATAAATAAAAATAATGATTTGTCTATATATACTTATATCTTCCCTTAAACGATTTAAATAAAAATTAATTAATTTCCCTGATTCAAACAAAAAAATTATAAAATAATACCTACCTAGTACTAAAATCGGCAGTTTGTGTAGTGATTTATACCTCGTATCTATCTATACGTAAAGAAGTAGATACAGCAAAGTGTCTTGATTGCAAACCGTGCACGATTGTTATAATGTGTGTAAAAAAAATTGCAGGTACAATAATTATCTGCATTCAAATCTATTGTGCAATTTGTTTAATACAAAACAACAACAACCAATAACAAAAAAGAGAAAAAATGGAAATGAGCTGAAGTTGGATTCACAAAAAAATGGCGAATTCAAATTGATTTCCGTTCTACCATCACAAAATGGATTTTTGTTTTATTCACAAACAGAATTTATCTAAAAAAGAAAAAAATAGAAACATTTAATCTGGTAAAATTTAGAAGCGTAATTACCTTAAATGTTATTTTCAGTGATATTGTTCTAAATTGTTAGTTCTATACACAACAAAAAAAAACTAAGTGTATTTACGCGTATCTGTCTATTCTATTGAAATAGTCAAAGATAAATAAACATACCTATGTGTACTCTTATATAAATACTGTCGTTTTCGTGAGAGTGTTGAGTCAAGGTTTTTTGGGTAATACCTTTTGATTAAAAAAAAAGTAGTTACATATTTAGATTAGGTAATTAGTACTTAGAATGGAGAACTGTACCCAAAGTCAAATTATCTTTTAAATTATATCAGAAGCTATTAATTAAAAACAAGTGCGATAAAATACATTAATTTAGTAACGCAAATAGCAAAAAAAAATAAAGGGGGCCTTTTGTTCGAAAAATTTGAAAACAATGTAACATTTTTCGAATATTCAGCTTTATTTATTAGATTTCACTAATACTCGGCTCAACCCCGGACTAGTTAAACTAAGTCTAAGCACATAAGCCTTCTTTACGCCACGTCAAACCAAGTCAGCCAAAAAAGTAAAGAGATCTAAAAAATGTTAAGGTTCATGAAGTTTAATATAAAATATTTTAAGTAGAGTAATATCGAAACAATTATCCAAATTATGACAGAAATTTGGTATTTAAATGATTACTGATTAAAATTTGGTGAGTTAACTGATCAAGTTTTCATACATTAAAAATCTTATGATTAAGTACCTAAGTAATTAGGAAAAAACTTTTAAGTAAATCATCAAATTTTAATAAGCATAGGTAATCATTAAATAACAAATTTCTGTCATAATTTGGAGTTGTTTCGATATTACTCTACTCAAACTTTAAACTTGGCATACAGTTCAGATCTCATTACCTATTTTTGGTTGACTTTTAAGAATTTGGCTCTTTTTTTTTTAACAATTATGTGTTTGTTGTTAATTCACTCCTTTTTGCAAAATAAATATTTTGTCAGGTGAAAATCAAGCCCTATCGTTTCAAAATTCTACGACAGCCGAAAGTGATCCATATAAATAATAGGAATTCTGAGAAAGTGGGTGGATGTTACGCCCCTAAATGGAAATCTCAATTTTTTTTATTTCTCTTTGTAATGCTCTTCAAGTCATACCGTTCGAGCAATTTTCATCGTTCTAAGACAATTGAAAGTGCTTCATATAATTTATAAGGTTTTTTAAGAAAGTGGGTGGATGCCACGCCCACTGAATAGAAAATTTCAGATTTTCAACCTGTTTCTTTGTATGCACCACAAGGTCTACCGTTTTTCGAAATTTCAAGTTTCTACGGTGTCGTTAAGTGCTCCATAAATTTGACTGATCTGTCAATCAGTCAGTCAGTAACGGTTTTTCCCATTTTTCTCGGGAATTACTGATGCTAAAGAGCTGAAATTTGGTGAGTCACCTGTCAGCTCAGTAAAAACTGCGAACTTGAAGTTTCTGAATTTATTGGTACTGAAGTTATAGGGGGGTAAAAAAGGGTGTGGAGCTGGGAATTTAGCTGGGCACTACCGTGCCCTTTGATAAGTGAAATAAAAGAAAACGTTATTAGTGACTAAAAGGTAAACAAAATAATTTCGTTCAGGTACACTCCATTTTGTAAATTTAATACGATGTTATGTCAAAAAGTCATTTATACAATAGAACTGCTCTATTCCAGCCTTATATCTCGTTGATTTTTGGCACACAGTGTGCCACCCTGAAATCGGTGCACACATCAGCCCACACACCACTTTAAAGTAATTTTTCGGCGTATTTCTACTAAGTTGTCTCCACAGTTTCAGTCGTAGGGTTAACTTTCTACTTCAAGATAGTTAAATTTTTTTAAGCTTCCTGCTGCTACCAACAGCGATATTTCAACCTCCTTGTGAATTAAAAACTATCAATAGATATTTGATAAATACTTAAGTTCAATAGTTAACAACCCTATCGATATAAATTTTCATCATTGAGAATGATGCAAATTATTTTAAATTACACGAAAATTGAAGAAATGAGCAGTTTTCTAAATAAATTAAATTTTAAAACAAAAAATTTCAATATTATCAACTATCAACTATCAATTGATAGTTGTAACTCACAATATTTTTTGATTGCGAGCATGTTCTTAGTCTTCACCTCATTTATTTCAAGACCAACAAACTGCGCCTACTCTTCAATCGACTAAGAGACTTTTTCTCCTCCAATCAGTCTCGTAGAAAATTTATCAACTTTTCAAAAAAAAAAGTAAAATGATAAACATTTCGGTTGTTGGTATACTCATAAATGGTAAACTCTATCGAAAACAACTGCTCAGGTTAGGCGAGCGATCAGTAAAAAAAATATTGCTACCTCAGAAAGGTGAAGTGGTGAAAATATGTTTTTTTTTTTTGTAAACAACTGCGTCAAACAATCAATTTTGTCGAAAACTTTTGTATCCAATTTTGAGGTCATGTGACCCTCTTTGAGTAAACAATAATTTATATATTCTAAAAGCTTTATCATTCAAGCGATATATGTACATAACTGCTTCTCAAAAATACCGGTTTCTTATGTTTGTTTCAAAACGGCGAGTTTGTCGAAATGCAATTTATTCAAATTGTATAAGTAGTTACGAGTATATTCTCTAAATGAAGTTTAATAATACTTTGTTTCATACCAGCGCTTATTTCCCAGATATTGCAACTTAAAATCAAAAATAACGGTTTTTCGAGGACATAATTTGTGAACCGAGCCGCCGGAAAATTCGTTCTTTAATATTATTTTCAATCAAGTTATTTTTATCTTGAGCTTTTGAAAATATTTCTAGGTTTAAGGAAAAAGAAACAGGAATAAAGTCCCCGAAAAACCGGTATTTTCGAATGATTTTACTTTTGAGCTTTAGTTCTTCAAAAAGTACTAAGTGGTTAAATTTTAAGGATCGATGTTGATTTTGAATAAAACACCCATTATTTGGGAAATTATTGTCAATTCTATTTATTATGATAATATTGGTATAGTTCAATTATGTACGGAACAAAATATCGGCCAAATGACCTTCGCGACGGCGGCGGCACACCTCCATCGGATGGTCCAAATTTTCGATGACGCTGAGGCATAATTGAGGTTCTATGCCGTTAATGTGCCGAATTATCTCATCCTTTCGCTCT
The DNA here is from genome assembly GCA_946251815.1 of Dasysyrphus albostriatus. Taxonomy (NCBI): domain Eukaryota; kingdom Metazoa; phylum Arthropoda; class Insecta; order Diptera; family Syrphidae; genus Dasysyrphus; species Dasysyrphus albostriatus. The sequence goes on along the minus strand of OX276336.1, from coordinate 63,990,800 downwards.
TGAATTGTTTCTGGCTTATCGACGTACAGCTTTTCTTTCAAATAACCCCAAAAAAAGAAGTCGTACGGTGTCAAATCATATGATCTTGGCGGCCAATTGACATCGCCACCACGTGAGATAACACGGCCATTGAATTTGTCGCGCAAAAGGACCCATTGTTTCGTCAGCTGTGTGGCAAGTGGCACCGTCCTGTTGAAATCACATATCGTCCACATCCATATCTTCCAATTTGTGCCATAAAAAGTTCGTTATCATCTCACGATAGCGAACACCATTCACAGTAACTGCCTGACCGGCCTCATTTTGGAAAAATACAGCCCGATGATGCCGCCAACGCATTAACCGCACCAAACAGTCACTCTTTGTGGCTGCATTGGTTTTTCGACAATTATTCTTGGATTATCATTCGCCCAATTCTGCTTATTGACGAATCCACTGAAGTGAAAATGTGCCTCATCACTGAAGATGATTTTCTTCGAAAATTGATCATCCACTGTTGCCATTTCTTGCCGAAATTCTGACCATCGACGCCGCTTGAAATGGTCAAGAGGCTCTAGTTCTTGAGTCAATTGCACCTTATAAGCCTGTAAATGCAAGTCTTTATGCATAATGTTCATCAACGACGAGCTTGAGAGGTGGACGGCTCTTCAGCCACACTATCGCAAACAGCAGCAATAATTTTTGCAGTACGAGCTGTACGAGCATGCACTGGTGTTCTCACATCTCCTACAGAAATGTGAGAAATGCAGAAAAAAACTTGACGTTTAGATGTGGTTCACATTCAACATCGGCCCTTAAAATTTAAACACCCTTTATTTTAAAGTTATACATAGGCGAAAAACAAACATTTTCGACACTTCAATAACTTTTTACTCTCGTGTAGGATTGACGAGGATTTTTCGCAGTTGATTCGAAAAGCCGAAAAGAAGGTCTTTACCAATTTTTAGCATTTTTGAAATTTTGACAAAGTTTTCGCATTTTTTTGTCGTTCTTTTTTAACTGGGCTACTTGTCTCATTTCATGGCTGACCCTAACAGCGCAGCCGATAGATTGTCTTTCATGTTATATTTCCGAATTTCTTCTTCTGTGCGGTTCGTCAACGTCAGCTATTTCCTTAAATTTTAGCAAAAACAGGAATCTTAAATTACCTTAACTCTGTACCTGTAATATTGTAACTACATTAAGCAAGTTCATGCGATTTAGTCGCAAGTTTTATTTTTTTGTTTAACACATTATTTTTTCCAAAGCCTATTTTTTGCAAAAGTAACAATTTCCGAGATAGTTTGATAAAAATAAACTGCACATTTTTTTTTTCCATTTCAAATAACAAAATCTCACATTTTTTTTAAATTTCGAAAAACGAAATTTCGCAAATTAATTCTATTGCTTTTTATAACCTCGCAATTACAAAATTTCGCTATTATAAATCTCGCATATCAAAATCTGTCAAATCTTAATTTCGCAAATTCAAATCTCACAGTAGCACAGCGCTGTCAGCTTCGCATTAAAAAAAAAATCTTGAAAACCAAAAAAAAAATAAGAAAACCTTTTTCTTATTGCCTTTTACTGTTTCCCAAAATGTTTTCTAAATAATTAAAAAAAATTACCTGATATTACAACTGAATTTTCAATTTCTATGTTCTTTGTTTTTTTCTACTACATTGCGCAAATTCAAATCTCTCACGAGGGTTTAATTTGCGAGAATTTGATTAAAAAATTAATTTGTTGCAACGTAATTAAATTTTGCGACATTTAAATTTGGGAGTTTTTGATTTGTAAAGGGTTTGTTAAGAGGTAATAGAACTTTAAATTGGCAACACTATTTCAACTGGCGGCCATTTTGTCAGCTGTAAAGTGATTTATTTTGGGTTTGGTTTGGCATTCCAACATGAATAGACTGAGGCCTGAACAACACTTCCAAATTGTGCAAATTTATTTCGAAAATCATAGTTCTATTCGAAATACGTACCGCGCGATAAAGCTCACTTTTGGTTGATTGGACATGTCAATAAACAAAATTGTCGAATTTGGAGTGAAACTAATCTTCAAGTGTATGCTGAGACACCATTACATCCACAAAAACTGACTGTTTGGTGTGCTTTGTGGGTTGGTGGAATAATTGACCCGAACTTCCTTAACGATGCTGGCAAGAAAGTTACAGTCAATGGCGACCGCTATACAGCCATAGTTACTGACGTTTTCGCTCATCAATTGAACAATCATATGATGTGCAAGAGCTGTGCTTTCAACAAGACTGCTCAACATGTCACACAGCTCGTGCCACAATTGATTTATTGAAAGAAACCGGTATTGGTAACCGCATAGTTTCACGTTACGGACCCGTGAATTGGCCTCCAAGATCGTGCGATTTAACGCCGCTTGACTATTTTCTGTGGGGATATGCGAAATCCAAGACCACTTGAAGGACAACATTCGCCGCATTATTGCTGATACGTGCCAACCGTTGCGGTCATATGTCAGAAATCATATTTAAATTTTAATGCCTGAAGATTATCTTTCGAATAAAGTAAATTTCATGTCAATTTAACGAAACCATCTTTATTTTATCCCATTTTAAAGTTGTATACCTTTAAAAAAAACACCCTTTATTTGCAAGATTGTTAACAGCGGGATTTTATATTTGCGAAATTTCGTTATGCGGAGTTTCGATTATATAGATTGTGATTTGTGAGATTTCGTATTAAACCTTAACAATATCGATAACAAAATGACAATAAGCGTCAGGTTACATTGTTTTATAGCGGCTTATTTTAGTCCTTAAACAAACTGGGCCTGAATTCAGTGGTTCCTTTTTTATTTGTAGATTGTTAAACGCCCAAAGAAATCTTTTTTGCCCTATCTCTTAGGTTATATGCAAAATACCACGCCTAATAATAGCCCTTTTTTTCTTGCATCCGCTCCTGCCCTTAACAGTAAACAAAAACACGTACATGAAAACGTAAATCACGTAATTACTTTTATTCGTGTTTTACAAAAAAATTTAAAAACTAAGTTGAGTTTTGTTTCCACATTGCTGACTACCTACTACACATAGTGTCGATCATTATTACCTAAATAGAATTATCTAGATTCCCAGAGAGTGACAGATCTACAAAAATATTTCCAAATCTAAATATTTATCCAGCTTAATGACGACACTGTCTCGCTGAATCTATTAATATTGCTGTCCCACACTTGATGATCTCAACCTTTTCAACTACCTGTACCTACTAATGGCTCAACAACAATAATAATAGTTTTCATATCATAGTTTCCTGGAAAAAGGACGAAGGGAGGAAAACCAAGACATTCCTGTGTCAATTATGTTCATGTAGGTATACCAAGACGTTACGCACATTAAATCAATAATTGAAGTGAGGGTTTTGGTTTTTTTTTTCTCAAAATTTTAAAGGCTTGGGAAATTTTCAAGATTTATGATCGTTGATCATTTGGAAATCTGACACCGTTCTTATTTTCTATATCATTTTAGATTTTTGTTTAACTTTCCATTCATTCGGCGGATGTTTACACTTCACTTGGTTTTATATGAAATTATTATTATTTTTTTTTATAGTCTGAAACTATGTCATGGCTGTGAAAGAAATATTATTATTATATTTTTGTTTATGATAAAACAGAAATAAACGCTATGGCAGTTAGAATTATATTATTTGTTTCTTTTTTTTTAAATACTTTCGTGTAAATTTCGCAATGACGCATCAGTATAAATGGCTGCAATCAAATATTGACTTATTTTGTTGATAAAAGTAATTCAATACGTCATTAGCAGATATTGTAGGTATGAAAGAAATTTTATCGCACAATTATTCAGTGATACGAGTATGATAATATGCAGCGTTAAAGTATCTTTATACATTTTTGTACACATTCAAGTTAAATTCAGAACCTTGACTTGCTTTTTCGAACAATTTTATTCAATTTGTAGGCGATTATAATTATATGCTCTCCATTTCAGCTCCCTCCACAATGAATTCATAAGAGTATTAAAGGCTCAGGCCGTAAGAGATTATCACTTTACTTTATAACTGAGATTTGGTATTTTTATTGGTGATAGTATTACACGGCAGAAATAATCAATTATGATGCCCTGCTCCGTTTTAATTTTTTTATTTTGAATTCCAATTCATTGCCCCAGCCAAGTCTGAAATTGATTTTTCTGCTCGCGCGAAAGGCAAGATTAAATCGGAGACGGTGCAATTAGGTTCCTTTGGTTTAAAAAGCCACAATGGTTTCTGGATGCTTGGAAGTATTTTTTTGGCAGTTGTAGGATTTTCCATCGAAAAATCGTAGTTTCGTCAAAGATGTTGTCATAAACGGCAGTTGCTTTCAGAGACATTTATCACAGCTTTAGATGAATTGGATGAATCGCTGGGGGTAGCCATTGTAACATATGCAACTATACAGCTTTCTGTCAATTCAATGTCATTTGTTGGGTCAGCTGTGAATCTCTTGCGAATTTTTAAAACAAAATATAATATTTATCGAAAGTAAGCCCTACGTAATAGGAAGAAGTAAGGTAAGAGTAATGACAAAATCACTATCCGCATGTTTACGTTACCTTTGGTTCGAGTACTCGTTACTAAAATATCGTTACTCTGGTCACTTTCGTTACAAACCTGGGCAGTAGAAAAAATAGAAAGGATCTACGGATTTCGTTTTGAACTATTAACAGTTATTTAAATAAAAATTTTGCCATTTTTGTTTCTGAGATCTCAGAAAACTCCGAGCACTCAAAAATAATAGAATTCTTCTCAAAAATTCCTCACTTTTCCTCTTTATAACTGAGACTGAAATATTTTGGATTCGCTTGCTCTGAAAAAACGTCAATTTAAAGGCAATGGGTTGACATTTCGATCTACTAATTCAGATTTGTCACATTTCATCGGGCTGAAAAACTGTATTTTTGACGTTTTAGTGTGCACATCTCTTTTTACTAAGGAGTGTTAGCAAGATATGAACTGAAAAGTAAAAAAATCAAATTCTTCAGTCCAATTTGAACACAGTCATTAAAAGATGTTCACTATTTCAATGGATTAAAAACTTCTGAAAAATTTGAATTTTTGCTCTGAAAAATTGAAATTTTTCAGAATTAATTTGGTGCACCTTAGCAATGCGATTTTAGGTTCTTAGAGTGATATTTGGAACGAAATATTACTTTTTCCCTGAAATATAATTGTTTGCCCATCTGTCAAGCCATTAACAATCAAATTCTATTGAAGGATGGCTGCGATCTAAATGGATTAGGAAACCTCTATAAAATTTAAGTTCTTGCTTAAAACATTAAATTATTGATAATTAATTTGGAGTACCGGAACAATGCGATTTAAGGGCCCTAGGCTTACATTTGGAACGAAATATTATGTAGTCCCTAAGTTTGTTGCCCATTTATAATGTACCTATCATTACAACTTTATAAACTATCCCTTTTTTTTTGTTCTCTTACCAACAGTTGAAATATAAATAATAACAATTTTTATGAATAACAAACAAAGTGGTTCTATATGGAATTTATTTCGCAGAATTGAGGAAGTACATTTTTTTCAAAATCTTGCGTAAAATTTGAACTTGCGAGAATTTGATGGCAAATTTATTTGTTGCAATGCAAATAAATTGTGCTCTGCTCAAAATGGCGAGAGAGTAGTGCCTTTCATTCATGGCTCGAATATTGAGAAAAATTACCTCCAGAAATAATATAACGCATTTTTCTTCAAAACTTTGAATTCGAATATTTCAAAAACATGACGTGCTCCAGCAGTTTTGAGACCAGATTTGAATTCATAAAAAGATATCTTGGTTCATGTTTAAGTCAAGCATTCTTATTTTGTCACACAAAGAAATTAGTTATAGTGTTTTCAAGTGGATTTTCGGAAACAGTAAAAATACGTAGGTATATTTTCAACTACGTATTCTTACTGTACTCAACGCTTGAGTCGAAATGGGTTTTCACAGAAAAAAATCTTACACAGAAATTTGTTAGATATTGTGGATACTTTCAATGGTATTTCGATGAAATTTACGAATACTAGTATGATTCATTCTTGACCATTGAAGTCAAAAATAATAGGGAAATTTCAACTTTTTCCCAGTTTAAGGGTTGCCATCTAATTTTTTTCAAAGTTTAACATAGTTGTCAAATCAACAAATTTGCCCTTACATACCTGGTTTTTGAACATATGTTAGCTAAGCTGGTTATCGAAACTGGAATATATTATAATACTCGTACCTTCTTTAAAAACTTTGAGCTCGAATAGCAAGCACTTTCGATCGAAAAACTCGTCTGGCATTATTTGTTCTGTTTTTGTTGTTATGTGTAATAATAAGGTTTTTGATCAAAATAGCGGATTTGAAGTGCGTTTTTTTCTCAAACGACACATGTGTCGCTTGAAAAGTTATCAGAACACTAAAATATGTGACCTTTTTGACATTTTGATTATAGTATTACTAAAAGAAGTGTGTACTGTTTCCATGAATATATTTATGGTTTAACCCTTACAAATGTACCATCGCTACTTGCTATCTGTAAAATTGTTTTATCACGAATTTTTACCCTGTTTGTAACAGAATACAAAGTCCAAAACCACATCTTTACTTTTAAAGCCTAAGTGTAACGTAGTTTAGGCATTATTTAAGGTGAATAATATTTAATCAACAATTAAATTAAAAAAAAACAAATTGTTTGCGAGTTAAATGACTGAGAAAAAGAAGTGTAGGGCCTTTTTATGATTTGTGGCTATGAAGCGTTACGTGTGCGACAACTTTTGAAGTTGGATTTCACAAAATCTTCATTTAAATTTTAAATTTCCTTCGGATTTTAATTAGTACAATAGAGAAACTCTGTTTACCAATGTATCTATATATTTCTCTTTTAAAAATGGGAGTAAGTAAAGAAAATCTTGTCTTAGCGTTACGTGAGGGACAGGGAATTTATTTTTTGTACTTATCCTCCCGTGGATAGGTGCAAAACCTGCATATCAGGCTCTATGAGGACCGAAAAACGCGTGCTCATAGCTGTGTGAGTTTCTTACTACATTAAAACCACCTCCACTTTTCGATTGCAACTAAGTTCAAACTTAAGTTGAAGTAAAGTAACGTGTTGCAGGCTACTTTCCGCTGAAAGTATCTGCTTATTCCGCGATTTTAAAGCGGTTTTCTGTTCACCGCACCAGGTCGGAAGGTTTTGTTCTTCGCAGACGGCCGGCGTACTAAATTTGACATGTCAAGAATGTCAATAACCGTTGAATTAGCGCCTTATAATAGCCGATTTCTATATTTCCGCGTGAAACTTTTTATAACTAATAATAATAATAATTAATAATTAGATTAATAAATGATTTATTTTCATTAAAAGTTAAAAAATTCAATAGTAAAATACATTCATTTCTGAGCATGGCCTAAGCCGTCTGCCAAATGAAACTTTTTATTTCGTCCCGAACTGTAGGAATCCCGAGATCCCTGTGAAGATCTTCGTTTCTTATATACCACGGAGCATTTAAAAATGACCTAAGTAATTTATTTTCAATCGTTTGTAAGTTATTGAAGCTTGTATCGCAGGTACAACCCCAGAGTTGTAAACCATAAATAAACAGGTTAAAGTACCTGCCTCTATAAAATCTACTTATTTTCAATACTAAGCTTTGAATATTTACCGAATAGCTAGTTCATACGAGTATCTCTTAATTTACTTTTCAGTTCTTCGCATTTCTTTTTATGTGCGGCTTCCATTTTAATTTCGTGTTTAAAGTCGTTCTGGAACAGGAGCGGTATTAAGAAAGACGGGTAATCTATTTATTTTTGTATACGTAAAGTCCACGTGGACTAACTTTTATTCATTGAGCGCTATTCGCCATGTTTTTGTCCACTCATTAAAATTATTAAAAGTATTTTGTAATTTAACTGAAGCTTCGCTAATCGTTTTGCCTACTGCTAGTATTGCAGTATCAGTAGCTAAGATAGTGTCTTTTGTTTGAGGTATATCGCGTGTAAATAAAAGGTACAGAACTGGACCTAATACACTTCCTTGTGGTACCCGAGCCACTATTTCTTTGAAATTACATTAATCATTTCCGTGTCTTACACGAACAAGTCTGTTATATAGATATCCGTTTAGAATATTATAAAGTCCTTCAGGCAGAACTTGTCTTAATTTTAATTCGAGGCATTCGTGCCACACCTTGTCAAATGCCTGCGACACGTCCAAAAAGGCTATTGAATAGATTTTCTTTCAATTACGTTAGTAATTCTATGCACTTGATCAATTGTCGAAGGCTTGGATCTAAATCCGAACTAAAATTCAGGTATTACTTGTTTCTCTTCTATTAACGGCTGCAGGCGCGGGAGTAGTATTCTTTCAAAGGATTTATTAATATCGGGTCTTTCAATAAAAGCGCTATAAAAGTTTTGTTTAAATAAAACAAAAACGGTTTTGGATATCAATGAAAATCTTTATTATTGTGAAAGTACGTACGTAAATTGATTGTGACATTCTCTGTGTGGCTTGTGGCGCGCGCCGTCCTGTTGGAACCACATGTCCTCCAAGTCCAGATCATCCAATTGGGGCCAAAAATCGGTTATCATTGAACGGTAGCGATCCCCATTCACAGTAACGTGCCGGTCTTGATCGTTACGGAAGAAGTACGGCCCAATGGCGCCTCCGGCCCATAAACTACACCAAACCATAATTTTTTCGGGATGCAATGACGACTCATGGAGTACGTGTAGATTGCTACTTCCCCAATACCGCATATTTTGTTTATTGACGAAGCCATTCAGCCAGAAATGAGCCTCATCGCTGAAGATGATTTTTCGATGAAAATCCGAATCATTTTCAAGTTGTTGCTCAGCCCAATTCACGAACATACGACGCTTCTGGTGGTCAAGCGGCTTCAGTTCTTGCGTCAATTTAATCTTGTAAGGATGTAGGCCAAGATCTTTTCGCAAAATTCGCCACAACGACGTCACAGAGATGCCTAACGCTTGAGAACGACGTGTGAGAGACACATTTGGGCTTTCTACAACTGAAGATTCAAATTTTTCCACTAGACGCTTAATTGTTGGTCTGCTAGGACGATTATGACGACCATAAATTGGACGTAGCGCTCTTAACGTTGAGGCCACTGACTCCGAATTCCGGTAGTAAATTTTAATAATTTCGACTCGTGGTTGGCTCGTATATCTTTCCATCATGAAATGGCAAACCTTACTGAAGAGAAATGTCAAAAGAGCGGCAAGAAATAAGGCGTCGTTTGCTGTCCCTGTCGATCTACTTTTGTAGCGTCCCTGTTCAAAAACCCTTTATTATACTCGTAGGAAGAAGCGAAATCGGTCTGTAAGACTTCTTTTCGTGAGTTGGTTTGCCAGGATTCAAAACCATTATGACTTCCGCAACTTTTCATTGGCTCGAAAACAAATAGGGCTGTTTAAGAAACCAAGGGTTATTTTAAAAATGAATCAACTTATTTTAATATAGACTAGTATGAAAAGCTTCACATTTCCATACAAAATTAATTTCGGAAACATTTTTTTAAATTTCACATCTGATAACAATTTTTCGTGGAATGCTCTGAATGTCAATGTAGCCTCGTTAGATCGTGTAATTATTTTTCACGTGAAAATATCACAATTAAAAAAACACATAATTAGGTACTTTTTCCCAGGTTTTTCTAAAAACCATAGCTAAAAATAATATCACAATTTTTCTGTGCCGAATTACAAAAAACTTAATTACTTCACTTTAGGAATATCATCATTTTTGAATATTATTTTGGACATATCATTTCCTTTTATAAACTGATTTGTTTCACGAAATTTTCAAAAATATCAAAGTGTGTCTAATCTTTTGGATCGCACTGTATATAACTGCCGGTGCGATAGCATTGCGGTAAAAGTTGTTTATTAATCGAATTATAAAAAAGAAAACTTCTTCTGACATCTTATTTCCTTTCCTGAAGGAATGAATTACGAGATTTATATGATTTTATGTGCAGATACGCCAATAAACTTACGTGTTTGTATGGCAAAGAAATAAAATAACTCACTAAAGTACTTATTTTTTATTAGGAGTTAAGTGGCATGTAGTTTATGATATCATGTTGGGTACACCTAACCTATGTATCTATTTAAATCCATCTCAATTTTTTTGTTTTTTTAATTATAATCATTATTTTAATTGCGAAATAAATTAAATGAACTACAATGTTGAGTGAAAGTGATAGTGAACTTCTATGACCCAAGACAACGATATTGTCGCTTCTACCTTATACCCATACACCATCATCAGCATCGCGCCCAAAGTGCAAGCAAAAACTTAAGAAATAATAAATAAATAAAAATATACAACATTTTTCTCCCAGTATGTTGCTTACTAAATTGTTGTTTTTGTTTATATTAGTGTAGTTATTCGAGTTTGTGTATAGGATGCCAATTGCGCCAGGTCTTTGGGATCCCGATGCTCGTGGCTTGTGTGATGTCTGGCGTTGTGTTGTAATTTCTGGGAATTTATGTGAAAACTAGTTGCCGACGACCTGTCTGCACTCACTTGGGTGCACCTTGCCCAGCAGCATTTCGGCATCTAGATCTGGTGTTTATGTTTAAAAAAAATTAAAAAAAAAAATTGTTGTGCAATTTTATTAATGCCTGTCCAGTTAAGACATTAAAAAAATAAAAACCTACAAGTATAACTGAACCTCCGAGTTTTGGATAATTATGTTCATAAATCCATCACTTGTCAACAATTTTTTTTTTTTAGTTTTTGTACTGAATTAATTGGGATTATGCGCATTCGAAAACACCAATGAACGTTCAACGTGTTCTTTACCGGAAATCATAACTTACTAATAACCAGGAAAGCGAAATTAACCTAATCATTTCTTAGAGTACGTCTGCATATATTGGGAGATTATTATTTTTAAAAATTATAGTTTAAGTGGTTTTGAACTCTTGCTCTGTGTGATATTCGTGTATGAAAACTGTACATTCAACATATTTAACTTTCTTTTAATTTAAAACGACTACAACAACACAAAAGAAAAGAAAAGAAAACAACTTTTTTTCAATCAGATCCATTGTTTTATTATAATATTTATCCATAATGTATCAAGACTTGGTGTTTGTTATCATTCCATAAATAGATATTATATCTCAACACATCAACCCTCATTTCTCTCGTCGAATCTACAAAATCCCAAATAAGCAAATTTCTATGAAGACTCTGGCCGCTAAATTGGCACGCTTGTACATATTTTTTATTTATAAAAAAGAAAACCTTAGTGAAGTAAATAAAAAAAATAATAATGCGTTTGGAGTTGCTATTTGTTGCCATCAAAGTTTCAAACCATATTTGCAAACACCTGTTGGTATACAGTACAGATCACTTGGTTAGATACATAAAAAAAGAATAATTTGAAATTGTCTCTCTATTAATTAAATTGAAAAACAGTTACTTTAAGAATAATTTAATTTAATATTTTGTATTTAGTATTTTATTCAAATTGAAAGCTTACACAGCAAGACATAATGCCAAGATTTAATTTAAAAGCTACTTTATCAATGCTACGTTTAAAATTCCATTAAATATTTTCATTTTTATTTAAAGCAAAAATTACAAATTTAACTAGTTGTTTTGGAAATAAAGTTTGAGTTCTTTTTTAACTTTTATACTGCTATTTATTCTTCTTATGTCTCGCAAACTGGCATCTGGAAGCTAAACAATCAAACCATGGGAGAATGAAATGGTTAATCCGACTTGAGGTATAGAATTGTAGTTCATTGAATAAATCTACAGGTTGATTGGTTAAAAGAATATCCGAAAATAAGACCATAGTGCGAAAATGCATGAAATTATCGAAAGTCATATTAAGCAGTGATGGAGCGAGGTGAGATAGGTACTCTATCGTAGCGACGTAATCCATAAACATATCTCACAGCACTGTTCAAAGACAACATTTAGTTTCCTTCTACTATCATAGCCCAACTTTCCAAAAATTTCACAACCATAAGTCAGTAATGGAAGTACAAGACTTTTGGTGAGTAATATACGAATATTAGTAGGAGTGAAGTGCTGTGTTGCCCATAGAGCACGGACTACACCATATGTTTTGCCAACTGCATAGCTTTTATGATCCTTCCATGACAAATTTCTATTAAAAATAACTCCGAGGTTTTTAGTTGACTGTACAAATTCTATTCGAGAATCGTTAAGGGTTATTGGATGAAAATAAGAGATCCCAAGAATTCTTTTTAGAAACTGTAAGGCACTTTGTCTTTTTTGGATTGATTATAGATCAAAGTTTTGTGCCCACTGCACAATCTTTACTAAATCTTCAATAACACAGGTTGAAAAGTGTTGGATAAGCCCTAAAGGACAACTTACATACCTCTGAACATCATCTGCATACATGCGGATAGGGCAGTGTCCGAAGGAAGTTCATTTATGTAGAGCGAAAATAACATTGGCCCAATAATTGAACCCTGAGGAACTCCATTCACGAGTGGTAAAAAACTAGACAGAGTATTGCTTAATTCAACCGCTTGCTTTCGACCTGTTAAATACGAATAGACGTGTTTGACTGCAGTTGAAGAGAAGTTGTAGTAACGAAAAAGTTTTAAAAGTTACCTTTTCCTCATCGATTGCTTTCCTTATATGCTCAGAAACGCTTATTAGAGCCGTAATACTATTATTTTTCTTCCTAAAACCAGATTGCTTTGGGGTTAGTAAGTTCTCTTGTTCTAGAAAAACACCCATTTGGTTTTGCATAAATCGTTGAAACACCTTAGACAAAAATGGTAGTATTGAAATGGGCTTGTACTCATCACCTTTTATGGTTTAAGGAGCAGGAATATTCTTAATTTATGTTGATATCAGATTCACACAATGTATAAATGTTAAATTTCGACCCATAAATAGATATCAAGCTCTTAATGAATTTGTATACATTTGAAAATTAGAAAAAAATAAATTGTTGCGGAGGCTCAATGAGGCTCTGAATTTGCAGTTTAATTTGCATTTCAAAAAAAGGGTCACTCCAGATTTTGAAGTCCTTACATAAAAAAAAAATGCATACTGCACTGCTAACTTCACTGTGAAGTTAGAAGAACAGTTCTTTTCTCAGCAACAGACCTAGCTAGAAACATGCAGTTAGGCTCCATATTTGCAGTTTAATTTGCATTTAAAGAAAAATTAAGGTCCAAATTTTGAAGTCCTTAATTAAAAAAAAAATCGAATAAATTCATTTGTCACTGCTAAGTTCACTGTAAAGTTAGCAGAACGGTAATTTTCTCAGTAACGGATCTAAGTAAAAATTTGCAATAAAGCTCCAAGCTTTGTTTTCATTTTGTATGCACTTCAAGAAAAAACTCTGTTCAAATTTTAAAGTCCAGATTTGACAAAAAAAAAATTGAAAAATATATTTTGCACTGTTAATTGTACTTTAAAGTTAGCTTTACTCAAGAACTGAAATAACTAGAAAATTGCAGTTGTATCTGCTTCAAGAAAAAATTAAGTCCAAATTTGATTAAAAATTTTAAATGAATTTTGTTCTGTCAACTTCATAATGTGAAGTTAGCAGTACACGTTCTCTATCCAAGAACTGAGTCCACTAGAAAATTGCAGTTTTGTCTCAAACTTGCAGTTTTTTTATGTACTTCAAGGAAAAACTCAGTTCAAGTTTTTTAGTCCAAATTTGACATTTGACAATTTGCACTGTTGCACTGTGAAGCTAGCAGAGCATTCCTTTTCTCAGTGATAAAGCTAGCTAGGAAATTGCAGTTGCGTCCTAAATTTGCAGTTTTTTATATACTTCAAGAAAAAACTTAGTTCAATTTTTGAAGTCCAAATTTGACAAAAAATCGAAAGTCCATTTTGCACTGTTAAACTCAATTTTATGTTTATGTAAGGACTTTAAAATTAGGGGTGATCCTTGTCAGCCAGATGTTCTAGCTCTGTCAAAATACTGCATTTACTTTTGGTTTTTACATCAAAAATAGTTAAATTAGAACTTTTATATTATTTGAAAATTAAAAATTCATGATGAGTGATTCTTAACACTTGCACACACACTTCTGAAAACGAAGTTATGTGTAAGTTAATCAATAAAACGTAAGTAAACCTGATAAAATTTCACTGCGTACTTCGTTCGATGCGTCCACGTTTGTTTCACAATTCAATTTTACCAAAAAAAAAAATAGTAAAGTTCAATTCCCATTTCTTCCATCTCTTTCATTTGAATTTTCAGATAAGAATTTCTAGTCTGAAAATTCAGAACAAACGTAACCAAAACGTTAGCAAAAGTCGTCTGAATTTTCAGATATATTTTGTGACAGCTGACCAATCAGGGGCCCTAAGAACATTGGCTTAAAATTGTTCTGCTAACTTCACAGACGTGACGTTGAATTCAGTGGTACTGCCAATTTTTTCTCCTTCTAATTGATACTTTACAACTTGGTTTATGAAAATGGTCCAAAATTTCAAAATTAAAAAAAAAAACAGTGTTAATACTGTCTTAAAATATATTTTTGAACATACATTTTCGTATCGAAATGATTCTTATACAGATTTATGCAATATTAAGAAAAGCTTGTCCTAAATGTTGAGTAATGTTCCCAGCGATTAGAAATAATATATTCTTTTGAAGTTATTTTATTGAAAAATATTGGCAGTGCTATAAAACTAAAATATGCAAATTGTTGGTTGCCAAATTTTAAAGTAACAGCAATATCAAAAATTTCATTCATTATTTTTTTTTCTCTATAAATGTCTTCCTCTGGAAAGAATGAAGGTAAATTTTTTCGGAAAAGCTTTTTTTGAAACCATAAATCATTTGAAATCAATCCGAGGAAAAGGTCATTAGCAGACCCTTTTTACACTGGAATGTCACATCCCAAAATGTTATTGGACGATCAGATCGTATTCGATATCGTACTAACCAGCAAATTTCCTAGTTTGGCACATTGTTGTCAAGCTCAAAGCGTCGATGATGATCTGCTGGAGATATATTACAGATCCTCTTCTATATAATCCAATTTTATGCACGGACCAGTTTTGATATTTAAACAATTTTTTTTCTTTGTGTTTATACATGAAATCTAAAATTATAACACTATCCCACTTGGCTATTTGAGGTTATGTATATGGTGACACTGATTTGTTTGGATGCAAGCGTCGTTTGTGGTATTTTTGGGTGTTTTTTTAAATTCACTTCTTTGAAATGTCTTCCACGATTTTTAAACTTTGAATAACAACAGAAAGCTCTGGCTATTTTGACTAATTCGATTTTTCAAAAAAGAAGCATCAAAGAGAAAAAAAAGAGGTAAACAAAAATGAAGTTCCTTATGTGAGAGTATATCTAATCAAGTGAGCTGCACTGTATGAATACAGAAAAGGCAAATGAAATACGATAATACCTTTTATAAGTCTTAGTCATTGATATTGATTTTCAAATAACCGTCTATCATTTTATATAAAATTCACTACAAGAAGTAAAGTGCCAGTGTGGATTTCGTAAATAATTGTGCGTAGTTGAAACTTACCTAGTAATATCAGATGTGTAAATAAAGCTAAAGGCATTCGAACATATCCATACATACATACGGATATCGAATTAAATTATACTTTATGTGTAACAGATTATTTTAACGTGTTAAGCATTTATATACCTTTCCATCATTAATAACACTTTCAGAAAGAGATAAGACTGAATTTATTTGAAAAATAATATCAACAAATATATTTTTTTCATTTAAATAAAAACAAACGTTTAGTTTGACTTGAACAACAATAAAATCCAGAAGAAAAATTTCGCTATTCTAGTCATAAATTTTCAGATTTGAAAAAAAAAACAGGTTGTACCTTCACATTTTTTCAACCAAATAATGATTATTTTCGAGAAATTAAGAAAAGACTGAACTTTAGCCCTATTAACCCCTCCTACCAAAACCTAGCCCCCTCCCCAATTATATGGAACTTTTTAGGAAATGTTTAAGACGTCAAGATAAAGCTTTGCAAAAAAACTCAGCTATCTTGGAATTTTTTCGATATGAAAGTCTTAAGGTAGAACTATAATTGTCGGAAGGGCGCTGAAGCTAATGTCAAAAGCCAACGAAAAGTAGCTTTCCGTATCGTCAAAAGGGGTACACACCCATATTGTATCTGCTTACCATCTATCTCTTTTTGGCATTCCTATTTCACCAAATGCCAGTTGTACTTAAGTAAGGCCGCTCCGGAGCGCACCTCACTTTCGTAAGGAAAGTTTAACGAAACTTGACGAAACGCTCCACTCCCCAATTATAGGCACGCCATATATTTTGCGTTTATTCGCTTGTTTTCTTCCGGCCACTGAAGTGCCCCTCCGAGCATTTTCGTAAATATTTGAGAAGCTGATTGATAAAGCTCTGCGGGAATAGCCGTCTAAAAACTTACCGTTTTGTTGCTTTGATTGCTTATGTTATCTCGGCTTAATTATAGTTGGCAGATGTGAAAACATGAATTTGTTGGGGTTTGGAACCACTACCGCCACTGTCTAGAATCTAAAAAATAAATAAATAAATTTAGTGGCGCAACAGCTCATGGAGAACCAGGGCCTAGTGACTAACAACTCTCAACTATTCCTGTGTGTGTGTTGTTGGCAGGAATGGAGGGGCCTACAATTATTTGCCGAGTCCGAACGGCTAGGTGAGAAGCACCTGTCAGTTCCTTGCAAGAGGCAGTACCTCGGAAAAAAACATTTCTGTTTTTAGGTGGCAGTGGCCGGGAATCGAACCCACACCTTAGGCATGACAATCCTTCGCACTAACCATTATGCCCCGTGGTACTACGTCTAGAATCTAAGATGTTTTAATATGGCGGCAAATTGTTCCTTCCATCATCTGAGCTAAGCTAATCCTCATTCATTTCCAGTACCGTTCAAATCCTTGACGAGATGTTGTATCTGAGATAAATTCTGATCAATTTCTTATCTTTTAGAAAGTGGACAGTGGTTCACATTTTATGGAGAGGCGGTCTTAAATGTATAAAATCTGAAGCAGTGGACCGATTTAGATTAAATTAAAAGGCCTGAAAAGGGATATCAGTAGACATCATCTGACAAAATTTCCGCCCACTGACACGCCTACTTAAAAAAAAAATTCATCTAAACGTCGAAAGTTGATGTAAATAAGAGCTGTTCTCTTTGGAAAAGTTGTAGATAATGTACTTTGTAATAACTTGTTCATACATTTTTTTTCTTCGTCTACTTTTAGGGTGTTTTTGTCGAAAATTTTGATTTTTTTGTGAAAACAAATTGAATTGACCTAATATCAGGTTAAGAACAAAAAATTATGTTGAATATTTGGCCCGTCCATTTTTGAGAACATTTTTGACTGAATTTCATTAAAAAGTATGTAAATATAAAGAAACCTACAATTAAATAGATAGGAAATGCCATTATTTAATTTTTACCACACCTACTTATAAGAGGTGTATCGGAGAGAAGTAATACTAAAAAAAAGGGTGTTAAAGGCTACCTAGAATAGAATATGTAGGAAATGCCCACTTATAAGAGGCTTATCGGAGAGAAGTAATGCCTACTAAAACTTAAAATAAATTAAATACTATTTCGTAAACGATATTCTGTGGGGTTAAGGTGTAAACTTTCAATATTGCAATTTCTATGTAAGTATATGTATGCCTGAGTAGCTGTCGTCTGTGGCTTCCAGATTTTTGACAACACTTTATTCAATTCATTCGACAATCTTCTAAAATGGTCTTCTGGTCTTATATCTCTGCCAATTCATTCAGCTGATAATTTTTGACAGAGGTTATAAGAGTAACTACTTTGTTCTAGTCAGTTCAAAACTTGCACTTATTAGTTCAGCTCGTGAAATCTGGATGAACAACATCAGTACCTGGCAGCTACCACTTGGAAGTAATGTAGTCACGACAATTGGTGTTGACTTCGATTGATGACTGCGGTACCTTCAAACCTCCAACAACTGAAATCACTCATAAAACATAAGAAAAAGTATGCGACACAAAATTTTAATTAAAAAAAAAAAATCCAATTTAACGCCATGTTAATGATCCCCCCTTCCTAAGCATATACTTAAAAGTGATTGTATCCAAAAAAATATAAATATTTATCACTCTTACGTTTCTTAAGCTCAATAAGTGAATACAATAAAATTTTATATACGTCTGCTATTCTATGGATACCCCTCATAATAAGGCCAACAACCTTTACCTACAAAACCATAATTTTATAATTTGGGCCATAAAATTGCTTCCGTCCACCAATTTTTTTGTGTCTTCAAAAAATCGCAACAAATTTAGTTTCCAGTGAAAAATTAATTTTAAAAAAAATCGCAAAGAAGACAAGTAAATTGGGTGAAAGAAAGGACTAAAAAAAAAAAAATTCAAACATAATCAATTTTAATTAAATGATAATAATATTGTGAGTCAGCAAAACCAACCGACCTTAAGGCAAATATTTATATAAAATAAAAAACCAGTTCTGGATTGTCCATAAGACAGTTCACAAGACCCTAAAAGGCCCCACACTTCTTTATTGTTATTTGTGGGGTTTAATTAAATCAAAGCTGTTTTAAATTCTTTTTCATGCTTTAGATATATGAAAATAATCAGAAATATGTTGATTGACTGATCAAGTTATTGACTGGTGCGTGTGAAATAATTTTAATAAATTCAAATTTGTTAAATTTTAAGCCTTAAATGCCATTGTTAAAGATCAAAATCAAGAAACTATCATTGATCTGCCCTCGTAAGAACTTAAATTTGGCATTAACTCAGTTTCGATGCTTTAGAGTTAGAGGTTTAGTAATCAAATTTTCAAAAATGGCGCTACTGTCGTTTCCCCAGCCTTTTTTTATTTCATAAAATAACAATTGATAAGTAGGTTTCAAGTTGAAGATACTGGTACCAGAGGGAAAAGTGTAATCACCTACCAAAAAAGGGTAAACATGTTATCAGAAGTGCCTGAAGTCATTAATATAAGAAATCCGCTCCTGAATGAAACAAAAAGAGAAAAGAAATAAACAAAACTATATAAAAATGCAAATATTAAAGACCATCGTTTAAATAGCAGGAACCAAGTGATGTAAAAAGTAAAAAATGGGTTGGTCTTTTCTCTTTTCGACGAAGAGTTATGACAATATTAGCTTTTTTTTTGGCTTTATAATGTTTTATTTGAATTTAAAATTATAATAATTGTTATAATACAATTATCTACTTTGAATAAATTATCAATTTTTTGCGAGGGCTTGTTAGTTATATCTACCATCCTGACTTGACACTCATAAACTATAAACACACTTCGTCATTTTGATACGAGTAGTTATGTAGTCAAAAGAAACCACATAGTTAATTATTATGATGTTCTTTGGTTAGAAATAACCACATGTCCAATCGAAGAGAGTATATCAATTTCAAGACTTAACTCGAAGTTTTCAAGAGTAAATGGGGGAAGCCTTAAATGTGAAATTAAATGACACCATGTGTTATTATGATTAAAAATGCTAATAGCGGATTACGTCAATGCTCTTAAATATTGACTCTTTCTTGCACCCATTGGATATTATTCTCATTTCTTCAGCATATGATATTTCAAAAGAAGAAAATGATTAATTTATTATAGTTTATTTCTTTTCAATTTTATTTATTAATCAATTTGTCGTTAAAAATTATGGCACCTGCTGAGTTCGAAAAATTTTCTAGGTCTACTATCGTAAACTTACTACTGGTTCGCATTTAATTGCTTTTGAATTTCAATATACATAAGTTCATAGTTTAAAAAGCCATGACTTACCCCTGGCATTGATGGGGGAGTAAAATTAGTTGTAGGAGTATAGCTGTTTTTTCGAACTCCCTAGATTCGTGGGAAGGCAGTCTGACTAGTGGGAAAAGTTGCGTGGTTCGCTGCTTTGAAAAAGAGCGTTGAACAACATTTATGCTATTTTCTCGGCCCCTATTAAACATTTTTATTTGATTTTGTAGGTTAAAATATCTTTTGTAAAGTTTTATTACAAGCATATTTCTTTTGAATAAAAAGTTATTGCTGAAAAACCGTCGAAATTTTTTGGTAAAAAAAATATTTTTAGGCGCTTTTATCGCCTCATGTTCATCGAAATTAAAAAATAACTAAATGGTTTTTCCTTAGGTATAGGTATTCCTTAGGCTAGGAACGCACTTGCGATTTTCTGCCGCAGCGACCAAAAAACTTGATCGCAACTAAAAGACATTTTTGCTGTCATGTGCGGTCAATCACATTTAAGTTCATGTGTTCTATTTTTGCGACTGAATTATCGTATGAAGAAAAAATCACAAGTGCGTTTCTAGCCTTAGGGAAGATAAAGCTTCGTACTGTGGTTCAGGGCCGATAAAAAATTATTTTATGTTAGTTTTTTTTTTTTTAATCCAGTTTGACTAAATAAAAGCTTAGACGTTCGGAACAGGATTTTTTTGTTAACTAAAATCAGTTTTAAAACATAAAATTTTGGGCCCCAAAGTTGATAAAAGACAACTCAGTGAATTAGAAAAAAAAAATTGGAAAACTTTAAAATCAGTTTTTTAGTTAAATGAATGTCTTGAGTTTTTTTTTTTATCTTTTATGCATATAAAGCAAATTGAATTGAAACAAATTGTATGAACGAATTTAGTTGATAGTACAAAAAGTACAAAAAAAATCTTTAGATGGCTTAATTTTTAACAAAGAAATTTCCTAAACTTCTGACTCTAGGTATTTTCTTTTACTTTTTCAGAAAATCATTAATAGAAAAAGAATTTTGTCAAAAACGCTTTCAAAAGTGGGCGTGGCATACATTTTTTATAATGTGTTCGTTCTTAGCCTGTCATTAAGACAATTTGTTTCGTTTTCATAGAAATTAATAAGACTCCGTAAAACCAGATAAGTTTAAAAATTGGTTAAGTTTATCTTTTAATTAATGAACTGTCAAATTTTGTATGGGAAATGATTTACACGATTTGGTTAAACTTATCAAAGTTTCATTTTACACAATTTGTAAACTTACGACGTTGCATGAATGCCCTTAGTAAAAAAAAAACAACTTTTTTAAACACCCCTAATAGTGGGCGTAGAACAATTTTTTTTTTTGAAAGAATTCTTAAAACTTGCATTATCTTCAAGTTTTCTTAAGAACACACATATCAAATGCCACGATTATGCTATATTTCCACCAAAGGTTATCCTAAGTTCAGATTTAATAAATCTATTTGGTGTTTTCTCCGAACAAAAAGATTTACAAAAAAAATTATTTTGACACCACCTTTAAAAATGCAAATCATGTGTCATTTTTTCTTATGAAGTCGATTTGCGATAGAATGCATCAGTTGTGAAGAACTGAATGCAGCCACAAATGAATCCTTCAGCGCCATTTAAGAATAGGTTAGTTCTATTTTTAAAAGTAGTTACCCTAGAAAAATTTATCAAGATTAATTTCTTATCTTTAAGATTTACAAAATAACTTTTTTTGTTAAATCTTCGAGATTTGAACAAGATTTGAGTTAAATCTAACTAAATCTCAATTAGTGTTAGGTGGAATTGTAGTATTAGATAACCTATTTTAAAAAGTGGACGTGTCGTTTCTCTGATGATGTTTTTAAATTGTGTGTGAAAATTGTATTCAAAGTGGTTGACTACTTCCAATTTTATAGATTTAACTATACAACTTGAACCACTGTGCGGCGAATAGTAGAACAATTGAGTTACTATATATGTACAGTCAGTCACGAAAGTCTACTTACTTTTTTAAAAAGGGCTAAATTTGCATGCCTACTTAAAATGCATTTGTTGCATTGAATTAGATCTAAGTATTTTTTTTAACTTTGTTTTTAATTACTTTCTTATAAAAAAATACATAAATCTAGTTCAATACAACAAATGCATTTAAAGTAGAGATGCAAATTTAGCACTTTTAAAACTATACGTATTGAATTGACATTTTGAATTGACTTTGGTGACTGACTGTATACATATAAATACAAACTCAATAGTAGAACGAAAAGCTGAAAAAGTGGATATCGTCGAATAAATATTGAAAAAATGGATATATTTACATGATTTTTTCTTGTCTGTTAATATTCTATTTTAAAAATAGAAAGTTTACATGTTTTTTGTAACATTAAAAATAAATAATTGGTATGGCAATTTTGAATTTTAAGAAAAGTCACCACCCGGTTTTGCAATATTGAATTTAAAAAAAAAAAGCATTTGGAATGCAGTATTATTTAAGTTTTAAAGCAAAACATTTGATTAAAATCGTCGTTTTGAGAAAATCAAAAATTAATGAAACCGTTATTTGGGAGGTTAATAAGGAGTTTCTCTAATTTATTTGTTAAAATTATACTATGCCTACAATAATTCCCTGATTTTTTAAAAAAATTGTCAAAATGGATTCCCAAGAATCTTAGCCACAGAACCATGTGTTGTCAAAAATTAAATTGCATATAAAAAATGACATTTTGTCTTCAAAATGTTCGAGCTAAATTTTTGATTTTGGATTTTTTTCAAAAACTCAATGACAGGCTTAGTAATAATTACTTTAAACTGCCAAAATATTACCAACTTCTGGGAAATACGAAATGAGTATACATATACATAATAATTTGTATGCATATCATTTTGAATTGAATTCATTAGGACTTCAACCTGTTAAGATCGATTTTTTTAATTTTGAATTATTTGCTTTTGGAAATTCTCAACAAGAAATGAACCAAATAACCCGAAACTTTCTCATTATTGATATTAATGTCCTAATAAACTAATTCACTTAAGAAAACTAGCACACAAACTAAAATTTTGTTAGAAATAACACATTTTTTAAACGTCTTTTTTCCAATAAAAATATTTCGAATGTTTATTTGATCTTATTGCTACAAGATGGCTTTTTTTCTAAACGTCATGTAGTACGATCGAATCAAGCAAACAACCAAGATAAAAATCTTGGAATCTTAGTTCGAACTTTTCTCCGGAAGACTCTTATTTTGGCAAGTAACATTTATTTTAGCAGCTAAATAAAAAATTCCAATTTCTTCTTTACGTAATTCCGAAAAAAGACTTTAATTCTCAATTTCAAGAAAAAATCTCTTTGGTTTTCGGTTTCCTAGTCTGCAAGTGGACTGTGGCACAGAGTCGAGCAAGTAGTA
The DNA here is from genome assembly GCA_946251815.1 of Dasysyrphus albostriatus. Lineage (NCBI taxonomy): Eukaryota > Metazoa > Arthropoda > Insecta > Diptera > Syrphidae > Dasysyrphus > Dasysyrphus albostriatus. Next base: position 63,967,633 of record OX276336.1, on the reverse strand, counting down.
GATAGAAATTATTTTTTTAACTCATTAAGTAATAAAATATAATTTTCAACTTAGAAAAATTACATTTTTCAAAAACGCTTTATGATTAGCTTAACGTGTTTGCCCATCATTGTAAAAACCGAAAAATTTTCTCCGCCTTTGCATGTCTTGGTTTTGGAGAAAATTATGTTGTTTATAACGGGTGATTTTTTAAGAGGTTTAGAACTTTTAAAAAAAAAAAAAACACAAAAAATTCAAAAAAATGAACGAAATATTTATTTGAATCGATAGTTTGAACCTTGCAATTTAATGTTTAAAGATAATTTCATGCAAATGTTGACCGCGGCTGCGTCTCAGGTAGCCCATCCGCTGAGTCCAATTTTGGCATACTCTTTCACACATATCGGCCGGTATCTCACGAATGAATGCATGGATGTTGGCTTCCAGTGCGTCAATCGAAGCGGGCTTGTCCCTATAGACATAAGCCTTGACATACCCCCACAAAAAATAATCTAATGGTGTCAAATCGCACGATCTAGGCGGCCAATTGACCGGCCCGAAACGTGAAATTAACTGTTCACCAAACTCGCCTCGCAATTGCGCCATTGTTTCGCGTGCTGTGTGGCATGTGGCACCGTCTTGTTGAAACCACATATCATGCAAGTCAAGAACTTCCATTTCGGGCAAAAAAAAGTTTGTTATCATCGCTCGGTAGCGTTCACCATTGACAGTAACGCTGCGATTCGCATCATCTTGGAAGAAATATGGCCCAATAATGCCGCCGGCCCATAAACCGCACCAAACAGTGGCTTTTTCGGGATGCATTGGTAGCTGTTGCAATGCTTCTGGCTGATCTTCACTCCAAATGCGGCAATTATGCTTATTTACGTACCCATTCAACCAAAAATGAGCCTCATCGCTGAACACAATTTTTCGATAAAAAAGCGGATCCTCGGCCAGCTTTCCGAGCACGAATTTTGATAGTAAAATTCAATAATTTGCAAGCGTTGTTCATTTGTAAGACGATCCATGGTTAAATTGCAAACCAAACTGAAGCTGTTTGACAGTGACACAAGGTACTAAACACACGTCAGCTGTCAAAACCAGTGTTGCCAAAACCAAACCAGCTAAAAAATCACCCTATATTAACGATATGTATTCCATAATAACCGATTTTACCCTAAATATGATTTTAATATTTCACCCTTTCTAAAGTTTTAGCCTTTGGAATTTTTCACACTTTATTATTAACAAATACTCGTAAATAAATAAAAACTAGTTTGTGAGATCCAATGATGCAATGTGTTTTAATTGGTGTTACTATCATTTACTTATGAGTTATGATCAATTTATTATTATCAATGATTTTGTATTAAAAATCGACTTTCTCGTCTCACGACTTCACCAACTAACCCAAATTTTAAATTAAATTAAAAATGATTCCAGAGTTAGGTACATATTTGGAATGACTAAAATTGAAAATCGTTTTTTTGTCCAAAAGTAAACAGGGTCCGTAATGAATATAATTTTTCCGTTTTTGGGTATTCACGCCATCGTTTTTTTTTTTTATTAAATAACTTGGCTTTTTTAAGCTAATGAGTAATGACCAAAAATAAATAAAACAAAAGCAGTTGTAATTTTTTCTCAACAACGTTGGAAATGGCAACTGTTTGTATACTCGTATGATGAATATTTTAAGGACTTTATTAAAAAAAATCCCTGGAATGCTTCGAATAATCGAATTTATTGGTTTCAACAAAAAAAAAAACTTTCATGAAATTTTGTCTGTCATTTAGCCAGTTTGAAAGGATCAGTGAATTTGCGTTTAAAATTTTCAGTGGAAAGAATTTATGTACACGATAGGCCTCAATGTCGTATTATCTAATAATAAAATGAAAATAATCCTCATTTCGAAAAACTGATCCGATTTCAATAAAACTTTTGTTAATGCTTGCAAAAAGTTTTAAAAGTGATTTAAGTAAATTCCGCCTCCTTCCCAGCCTACTTTTCCTAATATTAAGTTTTACCTAAGCTGAGATTTGACTAAATCCTACTGCTAAACGAAAGAAACAAACTTAAAAAAAAAAATTTCATTGGATTCAGTTCAGCAGTTCTTAACTGAGTTGAACTTCAATATAATCGATATAATGCGACTATGATTTTTATGTTATGCTGATGGACATTAAACAATTTTCGTCAAAAAAAAAAAATCAACAACTTTTGTTAGTTGTTACTTCATCTTAGATGAAAAATTAAAAATCAATTTCCTCAAAATTTAATGGAAAGAAACTAAAATAAGTGTAATTCAGACTCTTTATAAAAGGGTGTTTTTTTTAGAGGTAGGTCTAGAACTTTGGAATGGAATAAAACAAAGATGATTTTTTTTAAATTGACGAGAAATTTACCCTTGAACCGAATGAATGTTGCTGCAGCTTTTAGCAATAGTTAAATTTTGTTAACTTCTGTTACGCCATACATTTCTTGCTACATTTTCAACTTCGCATTGTGGCACTGTAAACTATTTTTGTATCTTTCTACTTCGACAGTGCTGTTTGGCCAGTTCCTTTATTCGGAATATAATTTTCTGGCATTATAATTTAAATAATTGAATATGAAGAAAATTTTAAGAGAATATTCATCTGTTTAAATATGATTTCTGACATATGACCGCCATGGCTGGCTCGGACGTAGTCAAATTTTCGATGACTTTTTCCAACATTTGTGGCCGTATATCGGCAATAACGCGACGAATATTCACCTCCAAGTGGTCAATCGTTTCGGGCTTATTGGCGTAGACTAGCTACTTCACCTATCCCTACAAAAAATAGTCAAGTGGCGTTAAATCGCACGATCTTGGAGGCCAATTCACAGGTCCGTAACGTGGTTGTTTAATTGATTTACGAAAAAGTCAGTAATCATGGCTCTATAGCGGTCACCATTGAATATAACGTTCTGGCCAACATCGTTGTTAAAGAAGTACGGACCAATCATTCCACAAACCCATGAAATACACCAAACAGTCAGTTTTTGTTAATGTAAAGGTGTCTCAACATACACTTGAGGGTTATCGTCACTCCAAAAACAAAACTGCCGAATTTGTTTATAGGGATCTCTACCAAAAGTCATAGTTAAGGTGACAGCTAACAGTTTGGCTCTTTGTCAGTTGCAATTGCAAGGCAAACAAAAATTACAAATATTTACACTTTGCTTCAACTGAATAAGGACTAAAATTTTCAAACATAATTTGACCATTTTTTCTAAACATTGTGGAGTAATGTATCATTTTATTATCCTTATTATTTGTTTGCGATGTGGGAGCAGTTTTTTGCGTCATAAGCACAAAAATAAAAATTAATGGAAGAGGAAGTAAAATAATTTTTTTCAAATGGTTTTTATTGTTTATAATAATTTTAGGACAATGTACATTGTACAATGTTTTTAAAAAAATGGACAAACCATCACGTTTAAAAATGTATGTGCTCATTCAGTTGAAGTAGAGTGTATTTTCTTCCAACATTAAAAACAAAATGGGTTTTGTTGAATGTCATCAGAGCCAAGTTCTTGAGTTTGACGTTTAGAAATGAACAAGACAGAGATGTATTGCTGTTTTTTTAAAAAGCCCTATTGACGTATCCATTCTACCAAAAGTGGGCTTCATCGCTTAACAAAATTTACGCGATAAGTATTTCGAACAGAACCATGATTTTCAAGATAAATTTGCACAATTTGGAAGCCTTGTTCAGATGTCAGTCTATTCATGTTGAAATGACAAACCAAACTTAAAATAAAACACTTAACAGCTGACAAAATGGCCGCTAGTTAAAATAGTGCTGCCAACTTTAAGTTATATATCTCTAAAAAATAAACCTTTTTTCGTACGAGACCTTATGAATATTGCTCCCAAAAAGTTTTTGTTAAAATTTCGAATTAAAAAAAAACTCAATTTTAAGAAAATTAAAAATTAAAAAAAAACTAAAATAAATATATATAAAATCCATGTTTTATACTTTCGCCTAAATTTATTGCCTTTACAGTACTTCTATATCATAAGTAAACAGAACCAAGTAAAGAACTTGTTTGTTTTTATCGAATCACTTAAACTAGAGCTTTATTACTCAATCACATTTTGACATCATTAGGTTTGTTAACGATACCAGTTATTGACAGATTGTTATCACAGATACTCTGTGAAATGAGTTCATTGCCGTCAACGTGCGTTGTCGTAGATTAAAATACATAATGCTTAGATTAAAGTATGCGTTTCTTTTGAATATACTCGTATATGTAGGTTAAGCTAGTCTATTTGGTATTTGTATTTCTTCAGCTAGAAGAATCAAATCAATTACGAACAAAATAAAAAAAGAGATTTTTTTTTTTTGTAAAATTCTTTTATTTTTGAATATTGATTTTTATTTTATTTTTTATTTTTCTTATAGAATTAAGCTTATTTTGTCTGAAATTCTCAAGTAGGTATACCCTAAAGACTAGTGAAAATTTAAATATTAGTAACTAGTCCACGCGATTTCGCCAACTACGGTCATCGGTACTCTTTGTGATATTCTTTTCAAAATAGAAAAGTATCTGTAAGATATAATTTTTGCACTAGTTTCAAGAAAACGGATGATTTCTCAATGTTTGAAATTGTTGCACTTTTTATTTAGTATAGATTTCTTTATGCTTTTTTTTATATTTTTTCTACCCACATTCCAATCGAACGTGTCTTCTTTTTGTACGCTGATGGCGAGATCAGTTACCGTGTCTTGTCTCACAGCATCGTCCAAATTGGACATAAACAACAAACTATGTAGCCATTGTATATAGGTAAGTTGAGGCCACAGCTGCACTTGTCTTATTAAGGTAATTTCACACTACAACTCAACACCAAATCTCTTTAAAAACAACTATGCACGCAAATTGTTGTTGTTGATTTCAATCACAACTAAACTAACAGTAGACCTTGTACTCGGTTGAACTTTTTTTCTTAGCCTTATTTTTTTTTCTTATAGATGCCATCAGCTAGAAGAAAATCATTATTTTTTTTTTCTTAAACTTTTTTTTGCAAGTAAACTATTCCAATTTACGTGGAGGCGTTTACGTACATACTTATATACCTGCCTCCATTCAGATAGTCCATTGCGTCGGTCGGTCGTCGTCGTCCGTCAGATAACGGATGTAATTCTGAGTTCTTCCATATTATTATCACCTGATGCATTTTTGTTCTTGTGAGATGAGACAACATAAGACACTTGAGAGTGATCGTTCAAAGTGTTTTCCGTAATCTTACACCAGCGCGTCCATTGTTGTTTGCCAAGATTATTATATGAAGGTATTTTATCTGATTCAGAAGGAGCACTTATATATACATGTCCTCCAATGCATCACTATAGCATTAGCATAAAATTAAATAAATAAGTCTGAGATATAAAGAAGAGCAGCTTTTTTGTCTTTATTTCATTCGACAACGACTATCAATTTACCCTCAATTGCGCCATGTTAGAACTGTGATAGCCTTCTTGAAAAATGAACGGAAGCAGAGTGTTGTGTTATTCGTACGTTAGCATCTTCATGATATGGCATAAAATAAGAACAATTTGTGTTAAAGTGCTCTTTTGAGCGTGTTTGCTGTGTTGAAGGAGAGAAATTGTCTTAGCCTGGAGCGCATTCAACATCTGAAGTTTTGAGGCGAATTTTTGTATGCTGTGAATATGTAAAATAAGGGGAGCTCTGGAAACGTCGTAAACCGTTTAAGAAATACAGTTTTTGACACTGGCACGCTGGTGGACTGATTTTGACGATACATCACTCTCGCGGAAAAAAACCGAAGCTTGTCTGCAAATGTGGTCTCAATTGGTTTTGGGGGATCCGGAGTCGAAAGAATATTATACTGAGCTACATAGTTCATGATGAACAGTTTAACTAAAACGTTAATCAGAAGTTAGTTTACGATTACTTATCAATAAAAGCTGCCTTTATAGCGTAGAGAAAAACTGATACCACGTTTACATGGAGAATTGAATCCGAATTAAATCAGGATTTAGGTCCATATAGACCTGTAGCTCGGCGAGCTAGATCGGATCGAAAATAGAATGTATGTACCTAGATCGAAGGATTGAAGAATGGAGATTTCAGATGCTTGTTGGTGTGCGTGCGTGATTGTGTATTTTGTTTCCAGACTGTTCTATGTTGTTTTCTTAGCTTAATATGGTTGTTTGTTATTTGTGGTCGGAATCTATTCTTACTTACAACGTCACACCCACACAATGAAAGCAAAACTTTCACTTTAATTCCATTTGAATTCAATCTTTCGATCTGGAATTCTCATAAACCTGGGTCGAAATTTTGATCCGGATTGAATCCAATCCTTCGATCCGCTCATGTAAACGTGATATGAGCTTCTTATTATTATTTTTGGTAGTACTAAATGCTGCCATCCGACATTCCAGTAATCTTTCCAGTCAGTGCTGGAAAATTGGTTGGTTGGTTGATGGAAAAAATCGAAACGTCACATTTAGTTACGACAAATAATTGGTCGGTCTCGCTCTCGCACTTATAACGCAATTTTTTTGTATGTTTTTTTTAGTTTTTGTGGTGCAGTTATATAATAAATTTTTGCACTCTGCACTTCTTTGTTTCCAAAGACCGGTCTCACGGCAGTTTCTGGACAAGAGAAGTGAGGGGTTCATGACCTCCTTCTCATGACCTGACTTCTTCACTTGACTTTAATTTTTGCACACACGTATATTTCATTTAATGTTGTAAATACCATGTGTGTAACTAATGTTAATTTTCCTTTATCTCTAGTTTTTGATAACAATGACAGAAATATTTTTAACTATATTACTTCTTGTTTAGTGTAACTGCTTTACTGATTTACTTTATTAGGTACCTTGAATTTGTTTAATTTATTGATAAGATTTGACACTTGCGCTTAACAATACCGGTGTTAGTCAATAAGCAACTTCGTTTCCAAGTGCCTAAAACCATTTTAGGACAAGTCCAGGAAAATTAGACAATCATATCTCCAAACTCTTAGCATAATTCGAAGAAGCTGAAAAATGGCAGAGAGCTTTGTTTCTATGTCAAACGTTCTCAAGTGTAAGGCTCCAGGATTTAAGCGTGTTTTTATGCAATATTAATACCTAAAAGTACAGTAATTGGTAAGCCCAAGAAAATTTTTATTCAGTGAATGAATGAACGATTTTTCACGATCTTCATCGATGGGATATTCGCAAAAAAAAATGAAAGCCTGACTGACATAATCAACTAGTTTCAATAATTGTTCAGCCATAAACTTATTTATGTACATGAATTTTTAAAATTAGATGTAAGACAGTGACCTTAAAACAAACTTAAAAAGTTCAAGTAAATGTGAAGTGAACAGCTTTACATTTGTTTGAACTTTAAGCTGTTAATAGCTGAAATTTTATGATGATTTAGTGGAATCAGCTGTGTGCCACTTATTGATGCCGTCCTGTTAGAACCACTTGTCGTTCACATCCATATAATCCAATTTGGCCCAAAAGAAATGAGTTATTATCGATCGGCCGGTAGCGCTCTCCGTTGCTAATGATGGCAATGCCAACGTAATTTTTGAATAAGGACCGATCGATGATGTTGCCATCAGCCGACAATCCCAGAAATCAGATATAACTGTCTGTCTCAAAATCCCCGAAGAGGTATTCACCGATGACTAAAACGCATAATTAACTGAATATCTTAATGGTGGGCCTTCAAAATATAAACACTTATACTAACCAGGCTTGTAAGCTGTTAAGTACAAGTAGCATTCAAGTGCCCAGTACCTTGCCTGAAGTCTCGCCAAGGTCGTCCAAACGTGATTTTTTACTTTCGTGATCATGGTGTTCGTCTCTCTCCTATATTTTCACTTTAGTCTCTAAGTGACATTTACACATGGTTTTTGCCATTCAAAATATTTTGACGTCATCTCGCTTTGGTCTCGTGGGGTGCATAGCCGGTGAACCAGGCCTAACGCTACCAAGCTATAGTGAGAAGTTCAAATTTATTTGGCGAAACAATTTAAAGTGCTTTCAACTTTTTGCTGTTTTGAAAAATTATATTTAGGAAAAATGCCGAGACTATAGCGAGGTGACGGAAACCCATTCTAAATGGGAAACCCATTCTAAATGGCGAAAATCACGTGTAAATGGCATGCAGATACCAAAGTGAGACTAGCGAGAAAACCACAGTACAGATCCCCGTGTAAATGGCGAGTTCACAGCAAGATGAACACAATGACCAACATACTGAAAACCACGTTTGGACGTTTAACCACATTTATAGCTTATTTTAACCTTTTTTCAAAAATATTGTTTTGAAAAACAAATAACTATGGCGAGACTTTAGCGAGACCAAAGCAAGATGATGCAGATGGTTTATCTTTTTCTCTCAGTGATAAATATCACTGGTTGTCAAAAAAAAAAAAAAAATCAAGGTTTCTCTCAGAAAAAAATGTTTTTTTTTTAGAATAGTTATTGAGTGACTTTTTTTTTGAAAATGACAACAAATAAGAATTATTTGAAGAACCTTTCTCAAGGTTGAGTTTTATTTCTGATCTCTGGGCAATCCACACAACACAGTGATTTTCTGCGGATGCATTGCTTGATGGACGTCGTATATATTGAAATCGTCTCGAATCCGGCAATTTTGCTGGTTGACGCACCCTTTCATCCAAAAATAGGCCTTGTTGGTGAATATGATTTATTTTTGCTCAAATCAAGATTCTCTTCCAACAACTCCAGGACAAAATAAGCGAGCATACGGCCCGTCGCCCCGGCCGTTGTGTCAATTTCCATAGTGATTTGTCCTGAAGAACAAACAAACAGGAAAATTAACAACAGGTAAAACAACATGGCCGCCAAGAACTGTCAAAATCCACCTGTTCTTAATTGAATACAATTTACTATTTTTAATTTCTTGTATTTAAGATCATTATTTTCAATTTTATGAAATTGTATACAATTATAGTTGAAATTTTGTTGAGTGTATTTCTTGTTACAAAATCGAATTTCATTTAGGTTTTTTTTTTTTATTATTTTAAGTTTCTTAAACAGACAGATTCTTTGAATTTAAGGAAATCTATGTGATTATGATTATAATTTTAAATTGCGAAAGCGTGCAAATTATAGAGAATTGCAATTATCACGCTATACAATGAAGAATACACAACAAAAAAAATACATTTCCGTAGCTCACTTTACAATGGAATTTGGCTTGCTGTCATAGTATTTTTTTTTTTTTTTGAAATGTTAGACGACCTAAAGATAGCAAAATTCTTCAATGCAGACATTTTTATCTATAAATTGTTTTTTTTTTTTTTCTGATAGATAAGCTTAGGAATTTTTAAAAAGTCATTATGAAATAAGAGTTTTTTTTTTTTTTTTAATTTAATGAGGAATTTTCATTTAGGGGTCTATATATATTTAATATAACACACTTTTATATGTACTTAACATACATGACTCGTTTCGGAATTTGTTTTTCAAGCTCAATTTATTGTTCCTTTGGTAACCAGCAACGAGTTGTTTGTGGATTTATTTTCAGGGGGACTGTCTATTAAGTTGCGTTTGAAGTGCATACATTTAATTCCATTAAACCATGGTTCGTATTAATAATAGACCGGGATTGAGATTACTTACAATCTGAGAAAAAAATCAGCTATTCGATGAATACTAGGTCGGTTAGGACCGACCAAAAATATTTATCTAATTTCTTTCGTAACTTTAATTGTTTGAAAGTTTTTTCAAACCACAATAGAAAAAGACACCTCGCACTAGACCTGTTGTTATGGTGGAAGAAAGTGTATGCTTTGAAATGGCATAGCTTCTTAACGGTTATTGTTACGAACGAAATTCCAAGAACTTTTTTTGGGAAATTACATCAGCTAGCCTTTTGACAGTTAGACAGCTTCTAGGACAAAGAAAGTCCTTAAAGCGACTGCTTTGACACCAGTGGATCAGGGCCTCAACCAACAAGCTTCTTCAAGCTGGCTGGATCTCTAGCTAGCTGTCTTCAGTTTCACTCGCCAATTTGTGATGCTGTCCTCTTCTACTGGGCCGTCCCACGGGTTTGGATTGAAAGACTTGCCGGGCTGGAGCATCAATGTCCATTTGGTCTAGCTGACATTTCCTCCTCAATTGTTGACTGATCACTTTTGTGGCTATGTCGATGTTGCTGTACAGTTCGTTGTTGTATCTTTTTCTCCATTTCCCATCTTTCACCCGAAAAATTTCCTTTCACAACAGCATAAAGGGTTCTCATCCACCGTTAATAGTGTCCATGACTCTGCACCATACACCAGGACCGGGATGATAAATGTCTTATATAGGGACACTTTAGTTGCTCGAGAGAGGGCTTTGCTCCTCAATTGCCTTTATAGCCCAAATAAGCAGCGATTGGCAAGAGTTTTTTTTTCGTTTGATACCAGTTCTGATTATTATTATTATTCACTGAGTTGATATGGCAGCCTGGGTCCAGAAAGTCTAAGACCACCTCCAAATTATATCTGTCTACGGTGACGTTCTATCCTCGACGTTTGGGTGTTTAGTGTTTGTTGACAGCATATATTTCATCTTGCCTTCTTTCACAGTCCCATCTTCTTGGCTCCCTACTCAATACCCACAAAAGCACCACTGACATCACGCTTTGTTGGTCCGATTGTCCGATGTCAATGTCGAGTAATTGGATGGATTTTTGAAAGATCCAAAAACGACGCACTTTTCTCTCAAGAACGATGTTGAAGAAGTCGCGCGTCGCCTAGACTAAACTCTTTTTTGACATCAAAGGTATTAGTGAGGTCTATGCCGGACTTGATGAAGCAGCGTATATTCTCCATCGTCATTCTGCACAAACGGACGAGTTGGGGAGGAATGCCAAATCTAGACATTGCTCTATTTAGCTGATCTCTAGATATGCTGTCATTCGCGGGCTTGAAATCGATGAAAAGGTAGTGGGTATCGTTTTGAAACTCCTGTGTTTTTTCCAAGATCTGCTTAAGTTCTAATATTTGGTCGACGGTAGACTTCCCTGGACTAAAACCACACTAATATGGACCTATCAGATCGTTGACGAATATCTTCAATCGTTCACAAAGTACGGCAGAGATGATCTTGTAAGAAATGTTAAGGAGACTGATTGCTGAGGTTTCATTCATCGGTCAAGCTTACCTCCGCCCATATTTTGCAGATGAAGTGGTGCATATTCCTAACCAATTCAATTCTAGCAGCTTTGAATAGCTCGGTCGCAAGAACATCAGTTCCAGCTACTTTATTGGATTTAAGTTTAGATACAGCTATTTTGCCTCCGTCGTAATCGGGTGGACGGAATTGTTGGCCTACGTCATCCAGGTTAAATACCAGATATCCGCCTTTGGACCTTGCAGGCTTCGGTTCAAAACTTGCAAGCCTGTTAGGTTCGTTTAACTTTTTGGTACAACTTCCAAAACTTCATTCCTACATTCTTGTTTGGCTGCATGTACTTGGCGGCAATCAGGAGTTTCGCTGCGGTGGTCCTGCGATTCCCAGCCGCCCAGCACGTCAGAGGCGGCATTTCTGATGTCTTCCTGGAAACTCTTTCACTGGTTCTCGATGCTTAAAATTGGCGACATAGGACTATTTAAGAGAGCATGAAAAGCTTGATCGGTAAAGGCGATTTCTTGTGACTTCAGACATCCGACGTTGAACTTCCTCAGAATATTTACCTATTTTGGCTTTGGTCTGGATATCCGAAGCGTTACCTTGGCTATAACGATAAAGTGGTTTGAGTCAACGTTGGCTCCTCGGAAGGTTCGGACATCCTTGATACTCGAGGAGAGCCTTGCCTTGCAATATGGTCAATCTGGTTGGTGGTTGATTGACCAGTAAATTGTTATGTCCCTTTGTGTATATCGAGATGTGGGATCTGCGTACCAGCTACTACAACGTTTCACCCCGGAATATAACCCGCAATTTCGTTTCTTGTTTGGTTTAACTAAACGTGATTGTGACTTTATGGATGAGACGTGTTCAGATATATGATATATCAAATATTTCAGAGAATTAAAAAAAACTGTTTGCTTCTTCTGTTACCATCGCATCGAGATTGGTCGACGCGATAAGAAAACCAACTTTTCGTATTCTAACTACCGCCGACATCGGCTAAATTCTTTGACTGCTTTGACTAAAGGCTTACATTCATTATTTTTTTCAAATTTTAATAATGCGTAACTTGCCTATTAGAGTGTTAAAATCGTAAATAAGAACAATTTTTCAACATTCTGTTTTTGTTATTCTTTTACAAAATCAAAAACACTTGAATAAACAATTTTTTTTGTTGACACACGAGTAACTTTCATTTTCGTTTAAAATCGAACGATTACGATAGAGTAGGTAAACTCAGTATATCTACACAAATGTAGGTTAAAAGCAAGTTGGTATTCTCAAAGCCTACTTCAAAGTTGATTACCTTGTAATAATATTTTGAACTTTATTTTGACTTGCACTAATTCTACTATTTTAATCTTAAAGATCAGATAGCTATTAATTTTAAATAACTCTTTAATTCTGAACTAAATTCAAGTACATTATATCTTGGACTTTTGTTTGTACTCTTGATTTATTTAATTTGTTTAAAGTTGAAAAAAGAAAACAAAAAGAAAAAGAAAACCTCTTAGTGTTTATTTGAGCTCAATCAACTCACTCGACCTGTTGTAATGGCCAATGGTCAAATGCAGCATAATCTCAACTAATAATGCAATGAAAACGGTGTGTGCTACTTGTTGGATCAACTGGCTTTTGCTTTTTCTATATATAATTTGTATACATTTCAATGAAGATAGATTACGAGTTAAAGTTGCATATATTCGTTCATACAAACAACCTGTCAGTATGAGGAAGAAATATTTTTTGCTGCAATTATGTACATGTTATTAAATCAAAATCCTTACCTCTGCTGTAAGTATACAAAAAAAATGGTTTACCTTTCAGTTTTAATTAAAACTAAACACCTGGATATAAAGTAACCCACTTAATTTAAATATGCCTTAAATAAATTGCAACACTCGATAGACACGTTTTGCTTGAAAACAAAAACTAAAAATGACAAAAAATGGAATATCAAGTGTAATTACTAAACTGATTTACATAATAATGGAACCTTTTACTTACAAATTGATTATAAAATAGGAGCTAATTATATCCATAAGTTATCTCATTAGTACAAAAATACAGATTTATAATCGACAGTAGACACGTAACCCACCTGAACTATTCACTTAAGCTCGATTGCTTAGCTTAATGCAAGATAAACTTCCTTAAAATGTTTATATTTGATGAGAAAGTGTATATGAAAGTTATTCTCTGTGAAGACAACAGAGTTAATGGTAATTGTAGTAGATTTTCCTAAACATTTTGTAATTAACATAAGCTAGTAATTTATTTTTAATAAATATAAATTTAAAGTTATTACGAACTAATCTTAAATTTATAATAATAAAAAATAAACTACTATTTCATTTTTTTACGAAAATCTACTACAATCAACAATAACTCTGTTGTCTCCAAAGCGAATAACCAAGCATTTTTTAATTAATATGTGTAAACAAGTAACAGATGCGTAGAAAACATTTCAGAAACAATCTTAAATAAATGTTTTACCAAGTTCAAATGCATTTAAAAGAAATTCAAGAATTTTCAGAAATATTTTTTTTGGTTTACGCCACCGATGAAACATTTCTTAAATGACAGTCAACAAAATATTTTGTATTAATTTTCATTCGGGACGCAAGTACTCTAAGACTCTAAGACGTTCTTTGACGTTGACCGGGGTGCATGTTTTCAAATCATTATTTTGCAAGGCCTACAGGACTAAAACTCCTTTCAGTCTTCAGTTTCTAAATCATAATTTCTCCGGGAACGCTCTTTTTATTATTTCAGTGGAGTCTGTAATCAAAATTTCTTTCGGTCGCACTCTCTTTTAGTCCGAAAAATTCGGTATCGGCTCGGTATTGCTTTGAATGGTTTGGAGCTGTAATCGTGTCTTTGTTGTTTTGTCTTTCATATACCAATAAAAAACGCTACTGATATACTTTTCGGGTATCTTGGTCAGCCCTAGGTATAAGTCCATATTTCTTTTAAATTTTGCAATTTTTTTGGCAATTTTCTAAAACGATGGTATCGATAAATCGCTACAGTTTTCGTCCTTCGGGTTCACACCCTGCTGTATGCGAAGAAGGTATGCTGAACATAGTCTGCTAGATCAGAGCCGTACTGGCACGCTGGACTACTATGTATTTTTGTTTCCGATCGGTAAGTAACTGGGTGACGTAATAGTTTACCTCACCGTGTTTCCGCTCATTCCACAATCTGTTTGTCCATCACACACATATTAATGTACTTCCTGTACAGCCGCCATAAGCCTTCGCTTGCTTGCCGTTAGCCCACCTAAGTTCACCAACGGGCTGCTTAGTGACGTTGTAACTTTCCATGCTCTTTCTGCTGCTGATTTATTCTGTTTATAAATAAATAAATTTGATGGCGTAAATAAGCAGGTGGATAACCAGGGCCTAGTGACTTACAACTCTCAACCATTCCTGTGTGCGTGTTGTTGGCAGGAATAGATGGGACCTTAATTTTCTGTGGAGTCCGTGGAGCACTTATTCATGACAAGTATACTCTTGGAGGATTTGTCATTTCCTTGCAAGAGGCAAAACCTCGGGAAAAACATTTCTGTTTTTTTAAGGTGGCAGCGGCTAGGAATCAAACCCAGACCTGTAGCATGACAGTCCAACGCACTAACCATCATGCCACGAGGTCCTACGATTTAATCTGTTTAGAGAAGTTTAAATTTGTCTCAAGCCTCAGCCCCTGGTATTTAAATGCCTGCTAAATTCTTATGCAATCTTCATCGAAAGGGTTATGTTAGGTTTTTTCCGTGATGGCCAAGTTTTAAGACCGTGGCTCCCAGAAGTTCCCTTGACGCATAATCTGATTCAGCTTCCTTTGCGCTGTTTCGATGTATTTTGCCGTTATCAACGTGACGATGCCGTCGGCAGACTTCACGAGGGAAGTGTGTTCCGACTTATTGGAGTTTTAAAAGTGTTCTCGAGTGCGTTCAAAATAAGACTCCACCAAGCTGAGTTAAATGCATTGGTAACGTCGTGAGTTGTCAACAATACCTACGATGTGCTTTCTGTAATAGTTTTCCTATCGGGCAATTTGAGTGGCCTCTACCACTTTGTTAATCGTTTTGAGTGGCCTTTTTTGAAGATGACCTGCATTTTTCACAACTCTGTATTCTAATGTTTCTGTACCTAAGTAGCTGTAACTGTAACTTCGTTGCTTCTTTGCGGTGTCTAGCATATGCAGAGGCCTGTATGTGGATGGGGAATCTGTACCTGCTATGTCATTGCCTAATAAGCACCAAACGTTACCTCTCCCAATTCCTGGGAAATACGCATTCCTCCATACAACTGTTGCACAACTTCAGCAGGAACTGATTGAATGTCTGGGAAGTCTCTTTTAGTACTTCCAGAGGTATTTAGTCGGTTCTTTTGCTGTGCTGGGTTTTAATAGTTAGTTCAATTTCTCTTCTTTAAACAATAATATTACCTTTCATCCGGCAAATATGGTATCAGTTGGCCTTAAACAGTATAAGTCGAGAAAAGCTGGCTCACTATGAGCTCCATCTTTTCTTCGTATGATAATCCTATAGCCCATCAGCACCCAGAATAGTTGTTGACGTCGTAACGCATATCCTCCTTCTTCTGTTATTCGCTTGAATTTATGAGCTTGGATATTTTGATTCTGAGCGTCACTAGTTCATCCTGTTTCCTCTGTTGTCGCAGCTTGGCTTTGCTTCTAAAATGTAGACATCTTCTTAGCTCATACGATTTTTTTCTTGTTTCGACCCAACATCTACGCTGAAATCCTGCGTCACATTTTACACAAAACAACTTTGAAGTTGAAAAAAATATGTTATTTCAAAGGCTAGGACCGCGTGACTATTCAGTCGCTAGAAATAGACAACATGAATTTGAATGAGAATGAACGCACTTAAAACTGAGAAATCGCGACGGTTAAAAGTCTATGTGACTTGCATGTCAATATCTATTTTTTAATCGCAATGACCGAAAATCAAAAGGTCGTTACTAGGCTAATCGTCAACAAGATATATGTATGTACTTTTAATCGTAGCGATTGCTTTGACGCATGTTCGAGCGTTCTGCTGTCTGTTGTATTTTTAGCGATTAAAGAATCACGGGGTAGATAATCGCAAGTGAGTACATGGCCATAATTTCTTGAGGCACCGGTTTTTCAGTTGCAACGACTAGTCTTTGGCTTAAAAAGATTTTGTGATGTTTGGTCGCAGTGACTAAAGAAACTAATCGCAGCTTAGTACACCTACACTCACTTGTGCGATTACCTTATCGCCAATAACTGTAAGGTGCAGGCTCATTAAAGTACATTTTACAGCAGAAAACCCGCTCAAAAAATAGATCCGTTTTATTTTTTTTTATCGCTTCGATATTTAAGTCGCATTGTAGTGCGATTGAAAATCAGTGCGTGCTTGACTTTTTCTAGATACAACAACGGTTTTTTATTCGTAAATTTTAAAATCGGAAATGTGAGCACCATCATGTTCCTAAGTTTATTTGATTCGTTTTAACTTTTGACAACCGGTATTGCAAGAAAATTAAATAAATTTTGGACTTTTAGTCGCCACGATTTCTTGTTCGCTCATGTGTTCAATTTCTTGCGACTAAATAGTTGCGTGATTGAAATCGCAAATGTTAGGGTGGTTCTAGTCTAATACTACATTTCCACCGAACACTAATCTGAGATTTAATAAGATTCACCTCGAATCTTCTCAAATCTCGAATATTAACCATGAAAATTTATTTCGTCAATCTTGAAGATAAAAAAATTAATCTTTTTAAATCTCCCTAGGACAAATACTTTTATAAATCGAACTTACCTATTCTTATATGGCGCTGAAGGATTCATAAATGGCTGAATTCAGTTCTTCACAAATGAAGCATTCTATCTCACTTCCGCACTTCATAAGAAAAAATGAAACACCATTTGCATTTTTAAGGGTGCTGTCAAAATAAATCTTTCTTAAATCTTTTTGTTCTGAGGAAACTCCAAATAGATTTATTACATTTGAACTGAGGAAAGCCTTTGGTTGCACTTTACCAAATTTTACACTTCCCGATATTCACAAAAAGAACTTTAGAGTTTAAACCAATCTTCAATGGCTTCTCTTTTTAAATCCTCTGGTAGCTCTCATAACTGCTACGTTTATAAGGGCTTGGCTTCGCCTGCGTGCGTGCTTTTTATAAACAAAAAAGTCTCTGGAACAAGTAACAGATATGGAATTGTTTGTTGGACATTAAACTGAAACATACAACATAGTACTGATGTCTTGAGTAACATTAGGTTAGATGAAACTTTAAAAGAATGCAAAAACCAGCAATTCTATAAACAAGAATTCTACTATAGAAACTGGAGTAGCTACCAGACGTCCGTGCGTCGCTGGGTGATAACCTGTTGGCGCACCTGTGTACGAGAGTATAGTAGGCATATATGCAGAGTTTATTTTACACAATGTATCACATTACGGTTACAAATTGGGTTAGATTCTTATGGTATTTTCAACTTTTTTGTTTTGTTTTGCTGTGAGATGTCCAAATCAAAAAAGGTTAAATCAATTGATTCCAGAGCCAAAGACAGGTTATATGCATGTACAAATATCACAAGCTGGACTAAGAACCGGCAATTCTTGAAGATATGTATGTATATGTACTTATAATGGGTTAATGACAGTGAAGGCATTGCGTGTATTGTAATTACGTAAAAGTAAAATACTTTGAATTTTGTAGGATGTTACAGTAATTTTTATAATGTTTTCTGTTTAAAGAATGATTTTGTTGTTTTAGTATTTGATAACGATGGTTTAAATGTAACTGTATTGAGGCATTGGACTTATGTTCTTTCTTCAATCTCGCTTTGAGTGCAAGGATAATAGCTGTCGAACAAGAGATGTAAAAAGAATGGAATGAATTTAATAATGGATTATCTTTTTGCGAGCTATGCACAATAAAACATGGTCATTGTTCACTCACTATCTCGTGATAAGATTTGACGTGAAATTAGTTCACTTGTGATATGTAAAAAGTTTACGTGTTATCAAGATGGAAGATAATTTATAAATGTAAGGAATAATGAAGGCCCTTAAATAGCACCAATGTTCACTCACTATCTCGTGATAAGATTTGACGTGAAATTAGTTCACTTGCGATATGTAAAAAGTTTACAGGTTATCAAGATGGAAGATCATTTATAAATGTAAGGAATAATGAAGGCCCTTAAATAGCACCTTGTGGCACATCTATACACAAATTCACTTGTTTGTCAGGCTAAGAAGATGCTTCTGAGTTATGAGCAAGATCTGCGACCTTTCTGGTCATATGGATGATAAAGCTATGTTTCAGCTTTCTGTGAATGATGTGGATTTAATGCCTCTTGAAGGGCATCAGACTAAATAAAAAGGCTGTATTCGAAATACTCAAATTTACTTAACTTCATTTAATTTTTCTGGAGATGACAAGAATATCATTTCTAAATTTTTAAGAATAGAATAAAATTAGATAGCGTGGAGTACCCTCCCATCGTGCGTCGTTTTCTTATCATAAAAACAAGCATTATACTAATTTTCCAGTTAAATTCTAGAATATCGTAATAAGTTAGGTATAACAGTTTATATAACATCAACCTTCAGCTCATTCTCTTTTCTCTGAAATTATTTGACTTGCTAGAACTTCAGTCAAGTTATTTTTTTTTTTAATTTTGTAGATTTTACAAAATTGAAAAAAAAAATAAATATATTTTAAACATAAAAAAGTTCATAATAAACAATCGTTTCATCTGTTAGATAAAAATACCAAAAATTCAATAATGAAAACACTAAATAAATAATGAGTTGACCATCTATACTCAAATGTCAACAGTTAAGTGCTTTACCAAAGATTATGTTAAGTTCCTTCGGAATAAAATTAAAATATAATAATTCAAATTCAAATAAATCAAAGTGCAAAAAATCATCGATATGTTTGATATTCCACCAAAATGTCCGGCATTGGCAAATAAACTAACTGGAATGTTTGGCTGGCGACATACATATAAAGTGTCCCAAAAACATGAGGGCATAACACATAAATATTTACAAAAGTCATATTCATTGACATTGCCACGGAGACCAGCTTCACCGTTTGCATGTGAAAAGGTAATTATTGAAAATATAATATTTTTGCATATTTTAGGAAACCTATTTATGCTTTTTAAAACTGTTTTATTTTATGTTTAAAAAAAATTAAGTTTTATAAGTGAAAAATTTTAATTAACAGTCAAACACTTCAAAAATTTGTGATAATTTAGATCTGTTAAAAAATTCCAGAATTGTGCTTCCTTGTTTTTTGTGAGCATGTTCAGAGTGCGCTCTTTGACTGAACAGACAAGCCTAAATGCTGAACACCATCCTGATTCACAATGCGACGAGGAAACGAGACGAGACCTTGACGTGAAACGCTGTCATCTTTTTCTAGTTATAAAATCGTTCCTCAATTTACAATGCGGCGGGATATTTAACGATGAGAACTAATTTTCTGAAAAAAAAATATCCAAAAATTTAAATAAAAAATATTCCCGGCAGCAGATTTTCAATTCCTTTATCTATTAATCTCAATTTGTTGTATTTTTTCTTGTAAATGTTGTTTCCATTATGTAAATTACTTGTCAACAAAGAAAATCGTCGTCAAGTCACGTCTTTTTTTTTAAATTTTTTGAATTCTTGGCGTGACGTGACGACGAAAAACGCTGCATTGTGTATATCTTCGTATGCTATCGTTGTTGGAGAGTCCTTTGACATAAACGACGAGAACTCGTCACGTTCACGTCTCGTTTCCTCGTCGCATTTAGCCAGTTTATATTTCTGAGATCTCAGAGGACTCAGAGCGCTCAGAAATATAAACAGGATTCCTCCCAAAAACTCCTCACTTTTCCACTTAAACACTGAGACTGAAATTTTTTGGATTTGCTTGCTCAATTATTTGTTGTCGCAGTAAATTACATAAGAAGAAAAGAAAAAGAGAGTTGTTTTGACTTCTCTGTGAGGAATAGTGTTTTTATTTTATTCTCCTGCTCTGTCTAAAAATTGAGGAAAAATGCTAAGCGCTCAAGAAATATAAACTGGCCAATTGTGAATCAGGCTGAAAGTATTTGAAAGGTGACATGTCAAATAGTGATAGCTTGTGTTCAGGTATGTTTCAAAAACAGTTTAAAGTGATCAGAATAAACAAACAGAGCTAAAGAAACTGTGAGCAAAAATTTGATGTAAATTGGTGTTAACATTTGAAAATTATTTTCTTAAACAACATCCAATGCCCTTACATTATAGAAGCTGTCAAACAAAATTGTTGACACTTTTAGTGTGGATGCTTGGGTAAATTTGAAATTGAGTTCTCGAAATTGCGCAATTTCAGGATCAGTGGGAACGTGCTATAAATCTCCTTGAAATCGAAAAAATGTTCAAAACAAATTGTTTGCGTTAAGCTATGATTATGCAGTCAACGTAAATGGTCCAAGCATTGACTTTTTGACGTCCGTCGCCAAAATTATCGATAATATAGGCTGAGTTCCAAAACGCAATACTACAACTTTATCGCATCATATATATAACGTAAAAAATGCACATTTTATTTATTTTGGTGCCTTTTCAATACATTGCAACAGTTAATGTCGAATTTTAGTAAGAGAGTAAAAATATAAAAAATCCAAAATATCATGATGCGTTGCAGTACTGCGTTTTGAAACTCAGCCATACTGTCAACGTAGGCTGTGTCAACACATGAAACGTTAACGTCTACACAAATGGCGCCACTCAGTCAATGTTGTCCCAAAATGCGTTCACATGTTGTCTGTGTCAACGATTTGTACCCTTTTGTGTCAACGTATTGACACATAAAACGTTGACAATTACACTACTTTACCACATCCGAACTTTATAAACGTTGACGCGGAGTTGACAATAGCAAGTTTCAAAAAACACAGAATTGACTCGTCAGGGTTAGTTCAGGTTTTTCAAAGAAGGATTTGGAGCAACCCCAGGGTGAATTCAGGTCTCAACGAACAAACCAATAGTGATTTTAGATAATTGGGTGACATTTAGATCGAAATATACTTCTTTTGTCAAAATTTAGTTCGTTCTCCATCTGCGAGCGCCACCAACTGTCAAATTCCATTGAAGGTTGGTTATGATTTCCATGGATTAAAAAGTCCTTCTAAATATTATAATGGTCGAAATTGAAATGTAGTTCAACGCATACGTTACATTGGTATGGCAGAATGTTCTGTTATGTCAATGTAAAGATACAGCCGAATGCACTGGGCGTATGCAGTTTGTAAACGTGTCTTAACTGCGTTAATAAGGTAAAAAGAAACCTTTGAAAATGTGTATCCTTATTCAGTTGAAATGAAGTTCAAATAATTGGAATTTTGTTTGCTTTGCAATTGCATCTGCCAAAGAGCCAAAGTGTTAGGTGTCACTTTCACTCTGACAATTTGATAGGGATCCATATTGAAGTAAATTTAGCTAAAGCTTCATATGGCATATATATATTTTTCTTACCCAACTGACCTACACTCATATCACGCTTGACGCACTCCTTCGAAAAACGATTCGTTTCACACAAATGAAACTATGTATCTATCTCGCTTCCACCTCATATGAACAAATCAAATAGAATTTGCATTTTGAAAAGTGCTACCAAAGTTAATCTAGATTTTAATATCTCATTTTGGTGGAACAAATTTATTTAATCTAATCTAAGATTAAGTTTAAATGGAAACAGCAATACTCTGATTTTATATTTCGACGCGTCTGGTCATATTCGATATGCTATTAATACTTTGGTAATCTAAATTAAAATAAATTATTATACAATCTGTTGGTATTTAAATAATGACAAAACTCAAACAACTTATCTGGTGTCATTGGTTAATTTGTATTCTGTCGTTTAGTCAAATTTACAACTTTTTCCGTCACTAGTTATAACAACGGTAAATAAAGAATAAAAATAACCCGAAATCTTACTTAATTCACCGGCCGGCGCGGAGCCTCAGGTGCTATAAAAATATCCATTCACAAGGTGTCAACTCAAAGAGTTAAAACTGGTTTTCTTGACAACAACAAAAATCACGCTTTAATAATTCAGCTTTGATTACGATGATTATTAAGTTTAACACGCTGCTGAATAGCGAAAAAATAGTAATAACTGTTTTATCCACCTAAGAATTCTATTTCTTTTTACCAGCATATACACTTAACCACTTTACGCATTATGCTATTGCGTTACTCCTCTTTTTTAATATCTCATCAAACTAGTCCCATATTGGATTCCATTCGATAAATATAATTATTTAATCGTTGGTGATCGAAAGCGTGAGCGAATAATTGCTGCTGCTACTACTTCTACGTTCGTCGGTCGTCGGCATTTCATGGTGAATCTCAATTCACAACACGATCAATCGGTGCGATGCGTTTTCTTTCGAAGAGGCTAATAACCTTCGGCTTTATTCACATGGTGTAGTTGATAGTGCCATCTTTCATCGCCATTGTGTTCGAAAAAAAAAGTTTCCAAATAAAAAAAGCATTTCCTGTTGTGCAATGTTAGATGCGACAAACGGGTTGATTTTTGTTTGTTTGTGAAAGTCTGTGTCGTCGTTTTAACACTATTTTGGTGCGCTCGACCGGAATGACAAAAAATATAGGGGTAAACAAATAAAAAACTAGGTATACTGGAGAAAAAGATGACAATGATAACGTCGGAGAAGTCACCATATTTTTTTGTGGCCTAGTTATGTGCACTTGAAAATGTAAATTTTTTATGAAAGGTGTTGGTCATCCTCACCGGTAACAAAGCTTAACTAATTTCTTTTGCCACAAATAAAATTTTACAGAAAAACAACTAAATGGACAGAATTAAGAGTTTTTTTTTTCTTGAAGTCAATTAGTTGGTTAAGCATAGTTTACACTTCCCATGCGAAAAAGTCAAAATTTTCAAAACAATTTTCCACCTATTCTGTGCACCATATTGTACAATATTCATGACAAAAAATGTTTGCCTTGGCCTTAGCCACCCATTGAGTCCTTACCAATAAACTATAGGCCTAAAAATGGAAAATAATAATTTTTGGATGTAAATATCATTTGCATGCAAATAATGCTTTGAGGTGATTTAATTTTTTTTGTAGTGTAAATCGACCCACCAACAAAAAATATATATTTTATTCACAATTTTTTTTTTGTTAGCAAAACAATTGCCGGTCTATTGTTTTGCATGATATTACATGACATCAATGTTTTTTTTCATGAAAAACCTAGTTAACAGTTATCGTGCGAAACACAAAATATATTCAAATATTTTCACGAAAATTAGTAAGGTGAAATAAAAAATTATGTTTTGCATGATTGGTTTACACAATAAAAAAAAAAACATTATTGTCGTAGAATGTCTTGCAAAACAATGGACCGGCAAATGTTTTGTATGCAGAAAAAAGTGTAGTAAATAAAATATATATTTTTTGATGGTTGGTTAATACTTCCCAAAAAAAATATATTCACCTCAAAGCATTTTGTTTTGCATCAAAATAATTGTTTTCCATTTTAAGCCCTATATAGTTTAAGGGTCATTTAGTAAAGTGTGGCGAATAAAATATTTTTCTTATGGTTGGTTTACACTTCCAAACAAACAGAATATTCACCTTAAGGTATTATTTGCATGCAAAATGCAAATGCAAAAAAAAATAAAAAATAAAAAATTTGTAGGCCTATATCTTATTTATATTTTATTTAGGGTAAATTAATAACTCAATGGGTGGTTTCGGCCAAGGCAAACACTTTTTGCCTTGAATATTATACAATTTGGTGCACAGAATAGGTTGAAAATTATTTTGAACATTTAATTTTTTTTCGCATGAGAACGGTGAACTATGATAAACTGTAAACGAATCATGCAAGAAAAGTAATTATGTATTTCTCCTTAAAAATATTTGGCATGCGAAAATACTTGCGTATAATTTTTTTCGCACGGGAACAGTAAACTATGCTAAAGGTCCCAATGCACTTCTGGAATCTAGATTATCGAAAAATGAACTGTTCTGTAGAAACTCTGGAGATCGATATTCACATTGGGGATTTTTTTTTTTAAATTGAAAGCTGAGTAGAATTATTTTGACGTTTGCGGTTGTGACCTTCAAACAGTTTCAGACCGCCAGATTTAGTCATTTTCAGTGCGGGCTAGTTCAATATTTCACTTGTGAAATGGATTTGTACTTAAAGTCAAATCAACTTCAATTTTTTATTGTCATTTTTTGGCACAAATAATTGCTATCTTCAAATATGCAATCATACAACTTGTATGTTTGATCAAAGGTAGTCAAAGTTCTTGTAAACGCATTTGATGTTTAAGAACTCGCTCTCTGGCTTGTCAATATTTTTTTCTTTGACCCGATTTCTTTACCGCAGAGTTGCGCATTATACTTTCGAATAAAAAATACGATTTGGATTTTTGAATAGTTGAATTTTGCAGCCTACGTTTAAGAACATCATGCAAAATGTATTTGGACGCTTTTATCTTTCAATTCTTAAAAATCTATTGAAATCGATGTGCAACACTATGAATGTCACCTTTTTACGATATCGAGATCGGGATGGCACCACAACGAAAATTACCCTTAATTTACTCACCAAATTAGGTGAGTTAACTTTTGTTTTAAATCGACTAAAACACGTTTCTTGAGTTACCCCAAGTTTAACCTCTAGAAAAGGATGACCTCGCTCTAAGAAACTGGCCCTTAAATTTGAATATGTAGATTTTTATAAAATTTTGAATTTGTTCACAATTTCTACTTAATTTTTTAAGTAAACAGTTCTAATAAAATAAAATCTTAAGTGCGAAAACTCAAATAGCTAAAAAGTTTTTTTTTTAATTCTGAAGTATCTAAATATTAATTGATTCTCTTTAAAACTACTGGCAAACATTGGTAACCATGGTTGTAGTGATGATATTATTCGACCTTGAATTCAATTTATTATATTTGTCAATTTTTAGTTTTCTTTTGTTTATTTATTTTTGTGTAAAACCTACCTTCAGTTTTTGCTTTGGTGTGGGCAGTTAGTTGAACAGGTGTCATTGTTTTCTTTGGACTCGATTACACGGCCTTAAGTTACATTTATATACTTAAAAAAAAACGAGGCGTTTAAGAAAGCTATTAAATTGAGTTTATACATTTTAAATGATTTCAGAAAAATTAATTTTCATAGGACTAGGTACTTGCTCTTAAAGACTTCTTTATTTGTTATTTATTCAATTATTTTTTGTGGGAAATGTAAGCTTAAATTCTTGATTTGAAGAAGAAGTGACAGTTCAGCAAAACTTCTACTTTTTTTATTTTAAACACATTCGTGTTAAAAAAAATTGTCTACTGGAGCATGAAAATTTGGTAACCACGGAAGTCAATCCATAGATTATGTATATCATTGACATTACTCAATCAATTTAAATCTGATTGCAAGTTACGACATTGGATTAATTAATGCATAGTTTTCAAGAAAAAGTTTCATTGTTCACATCTTAAATTAATTCACAGTTCTGTAACAGTTCACATTATATCAACTGACGAATGAAAAATCTAAATGATGCAAATGCATATGAAGAGACCAGCGGAAAAACGGCTTAGGTCCACTTTAAAATAAAAATTATACTAATGATGACCTTTCGTATATTTTTATGAGTAGTAAGTATATGATGTAATATAGCTCTCTAGAAAGGATTTTGAAAACTCAAAATATAATGGTTCGGTTCGCGCGATGCATCGTGAAACAATCAATTCATTGAAGAAAATTTTGGTGAGGTGCCGATTATTTTCTTTCAAGGCGATAATCGTCTCGGGCTTATCTGCGTAAACAAGCGATTTCACGTAACCCCACGACGCGAGATAATGCGCTCACCAAAAGTTTCCTATAATAAATTGATTGTTTCGCGATTTGCACGATTTTCAAACGTTGTTCAAGAATAAGTCTATTCAGTATAAAATGGTAAACCAAACTGAGCATAAATCAAGTGACAGCTGTCAAAAATATTAATTTAATAATGGCCTTTAAGTCTATTTTGATTAGACTCTCGCAATAACCCTTTAAGTCAAAAGTATACAAATAAGTTCCTTCTAAATTCTTGGGAATATTCTACAAACATTTCGGAATAATTTTTTTTGAAGTTTGGTACATATGTACATTAGGGTGGTCCTTAAATTGGACATAGTCTTGGGTAGCCCTCATTCGATTCAAAAAATTGAAAAATAATTTGTCTAATTATTTTTTATTATTATTACTCCCCTCTGGGGCCTGTTTCATAATAAAGTACAAACTAATACTATTAGTCTCCGTTGATATTAATATCATTGATATATTATTAGCAAGGCCGCCCTCATTATGAGAGTTTTTAAAACTTGTACTTTCAACTAATAGTATTAGCTCTATTATGAAACGGGGCTCTGGTCTCTCTATTTTCACTTTAAGGAACTAATTATTTGGTTGGGGTTGTTCCTATTCCATGCGAAAAAAAAATCAGAATGTTTTGATCGGACTCAGACAAGAAAAAAATTGTATTTGAGGGGGGGTCTATCTCCCCCCGTTCAGGTGGGAGGGCTAATTTTCTAGAGATTTGCCTCAAAAAAAAAAATATTTTAAAAAAAACGGGAACACTTATGTACAATGCCACGCCATAACTTTTTTTTAAAGCCACAAATCCATTCTATAATATGCTTTCTAAATACAATTTGTAGGTATTGTTTTTGAAAAAACTAATTTTCAAACTTAAAAAAAAAATTATTATTTTTAAGACTAAAATTATTTTTCAAAAACTATGGAATAGAATCATGGCTTTTAAAAAGCTAAGGCAAGGCATTGTAAGTAATCCCCTTTTTGAAAAAATTTTGTTCTGTTTTGAACCAAATTTTTAGAAAATTACCCCTCCCACCTAAACGGGAGGAAATCGACCCCCTCCGATACAATTTTTTTCTAGTCTAAATCAAATCTATACCCTCAGATTTTTTTCGCGCGTTATGAGAATCACCCCAACCACATAATTAGCACCTTAAAGTGAAAATAGGGAGACCGGGTAGCCCAGTAAGAATAGACATACAAATGCCAAAAAAAAGGAAAAAATTGTAACAGGCTGATTTTGCTATAAACATTGGAATTGATGTTACTTATAATCTGAGAAAAGTCCTCAAAGATCCAATGACTGCTAAGTCAGTTATAAGAGTTATAAGGTCACGAAAATGGGTTTTGACAAGTATCTCGTAAACGGCAAGCTTAAGAAAGAAAAATTGTTTTACAAACAGGTAGCTGAACTCATATAAAGTTCGTTCGTAACATTAACCGTTACAAAGTTACATCACTTTAACTATAGAAAAAACACGCATCTGGCACTTGACCTCTTATACCAGGCTAAAACTCCGAAATGCTACAAACATTGACCTATAAATCGACAACCAGATGTCGGACGATTTCGCAAGAACTTTCTTTGGACAAAGCATTCTTGAAACCATAGGATCGCATTTTATTATTTCAATCTCCCCCCTCCCCTTGATTTCTGTGGGCGGAAATAGGCTACAATGGGAAAGGTCAGTTTAAAAGCCGGGAATAGTAAGAAAAAGATTTATTTTATTAAAATTTGAAGATTGGTGTCGACAAATTTAACCATCCAACATTGAAAATTATGTAAATGTTTAAATTTTGCGTCGGCAACAATCTTTATATTTCAATTAAATACATGTTTTTCCTAATTTCCTTTTCTAACGCAGCCTTTTTCCGACCACAGAGAGCATCAAAAGGGGGGAAATTGAAAATATAAAATGTGGTCCTATGGTTATAAGCATGCTTAGTCCAACGAGGGTTCTTGCTTTATCTGGTTTTTCTTTCTTAAAATTACAGTTTTCGAGATACACACTTGTAAAGAACCCATTTTCGTAACCTCTGACCCCTTATAACTGACCTAGCGGTCATCAGATTTTTGAAGACTTTTCTTACATTATAAGTTACATCAATCCCAACGTATGTACCAAAAATCAGCCTGTTAAAAATTTGTTCCTTGAAAAAATCTATTCTTACTAGGCTAAAGAGGGTGAAATAAAAATTTGAACAAATTAGGAAAATTTATCCATCTCGAAATTTCAGAAACAAAACAATATAAGAGCCACCCTAATGTGTCTGTTGTAAGATGAAATTTGTAAGAAGTATACATTAAAGCAGATATTTAAAAATTAACTGTCAAAAATGCATTTTTTCAAAATTTACAAGCGTTTTTATTGAAATTTTGAAAATTGAAAATTTCTTATATAGTGTTCTAATAAATATATGAAATTTTTTGCAAAAAATGCTTTAGTGTAAGCTAGATTCTCTTTGCAAATCAGCCATTTCGCCATATTCTCGTTTACTTCAAGCCTTTTACCAAATAATAGATCATACAATTAAATTTTTTTTTCCAATGATTTCCTAGACAACTAGTTTTTTTTCTGTCCATAGACACCTTAATCGTTTTGATCAGACAAATACACGCTTCACAATCTTTTCATGAAATCACCATTTCAGTCCGGAACACACTTAAAAATGTCTATTGAATTGCATTTTGTCTTGTATCCGCTGGCAAGGAGTAGAGAAAAACACAATGCTTTTCCTCAAAGAGCTCTAAAAATTCTTAAAACTTCGTAGTGAGTCAACTCATTGCTATTGTAACCTTTATATTGTTAAAAATTAAATAAATTAAATTTTTAATCTTAAAAGAATATCTTATCCGACTAAGGCAAGATTGATGAACGTTTTCCTTTTTTAATAGCAAAAATGCGTCGCGTGTCTCAAAATTCATACAAACAAAATTAATTATAAATACGGTAGAACTTAATCCGTGTGGGCAGTGCGGTGTAATTCATTTCCTTTTAAAAGATCCCATTGAAATTAAATAAAAAAAGAAAAAAACAAACAAACAAATTCTGAATAAATAATTGAATTAAATAAACAATGCACATCACGTGCATACATTTAATTATTGAAAATCACTACCTTTCCTAACTAACCTGCCTTATTTGTTTCTTTGTATTTTCTATTTAGGAACCAGACTCTTGGGTAGCTGTCCATCATTTACAAACACAATCAGGAATTCTTGACCCCGATGACTGTTTACGGGATGTGGCCGATGACCGCGAACAAATTCTGGCCAGTTTTGATGACTCTGGCCCCGATCCTGGAGTTCCGCAGGGTGGTGGTGATGGTGCAAGCGGAAGTTCATCCGTTGGCACTGGTAGCCCCGATATATTCCGCGATCCCACAAACACAGACGCTACAACGGGTAGTCATGCAAATGCATCAGTACCTCACATTGAGGTAACCAGTACTACAGCGTGCCCGATGAACGGATTGGGTTTACAAGTGCGTCGAAGTAGTGATCCAAATCTATTGGCGTCGCTCAAGAATCAAACAGAAGCAACTAAGCGTTGGTCGGCTGCAGCACCAGCTTGTCGGGACGATTCACCTGATCGAATAATGGACAAGGTAGTGTATTTATCACCTCAATGGGAGGAGGACGATGATGTTGCGCATCAGTCGGCTCAACCACAACAGAATTTTGCACGATCGGGTAGATTGTCAATGCAGTTCTTGGGTGATGGAAATGGATACAAATGGATGGAGGCAGCCGAGAAGCTTCAAACGCAGTCATATTCAACGAAGTCTCTTCCTAGAGAAACTGGAAAACGAAAAGAACCACTGGGTCAGGCCTACGAATCCATCAGGGAGAAAGACGGCGAAATGTTACTTATCATCAATGAATACGGTGGTCCTCTTGGTCTTACTGCAATGCCTGATAGTGAGAATGGTGGCCTTATAGTGCAGCATGTTGAACTAGGAAGCAGAGCCGAGCGGGGTCGACTAAGAAGGGGTGATCGTATATTGGAGATAAATGGAACAAAACTTGTAGGCCTCAGCGAAGGAAAAGTCCAAGATCACTTGCGAAGATCCTTAGAGTCATCTGAATTACGAGTACGAGTGATTCGTGGTGATAAACTTGGTAAGCCAAGTAGGCGGGACTCCAAAGTAGCTGAAATGATTGAAGCTGAGGAGAAAGCTTCTTCGGCAGGTACCAAAGTTGCAACAGTTTCACCAACAAGGAAATCCAATACAGCCCCTGTTGGGACGTCTTTTCAAACCGCCAACACACGAAAATTGGGTCGGAAGATCGAAATTATTCTTAAAAAAGGACCTCATGGACTAGGTTTCAGTGTAACTACCCGTGACAATCCTGCTGGTGGGCACTGTCCAATATACATCAAAAATGTTCTACCACGTGGAGCTGCCATCGAAGATGGAAGACTAAAGCCTGGTGATAGACTACTCGAAGTAGACGGATTACCAATGACCGGCAAGACTCAAACTGATGTCGTGTCGATTTTAAGATCAACGCAGCCTGGTGCATCTGTAAGGATTATTGTCTCAAGGCAGCAAGAGTTGGTGGAAGTTGATGAACGAGAAATAGTGAGTTAGAATCTTTTAATTAAGTTAAGCATTTATAAAAAATATCGTGTTTTTAGAACTTTTCTGAGGAAAATGAACTGGCCACAGGCACGCCACCAAAACCTCCGGCTCCAATATTGCCTTCCTCTGGACATGATGTGAAGAAGTCCACTAGTTCAAGGTCTCTGTTTGAACAGCATCAGTTACAACAACAAGCCAACCTGAATGAGTCTCAACACTTTATCGATGGCGGAAGTGAATCAGCAGCTTCAAGCGTAAGATTTCTATTAAGATTTGTTTGGTTTTTCCTTTTTAATGTTTTGCTTTTATTCACAAATAAACAGGATAGCCTTCAAGCGGGTATTGCATGGAGAAGCCGAGAAGTTCTTACTTTCCACATTCCAGTGCATGACACCGAAAAAGCCGGCCTTGGTGTGAGTGTCAAAGGAAAAACTACCTCTTCGAATTCTTCCAGCGGCAGCAATGGATCAATGAAGCATGACGGAGATTTGGGAATATTTGTTAAGAATGTCATTCATGGTGGAGCAGCATCGCGTGATGGTAGACTTCGGATGAATGATCAGTTGTTGAGTGTAAATGGGGTGTCCTTGTTGGGTCAAAGTAATGCCGAAGCAATGGAAACCTTGCGTCGTGCCATGGTTAATACACCCGGCAAGCATCCAGGTGTGATAACACTCTCGGTAGCAAGAAAAATTACAAGGTCCCACAGTTCTGGGGATATTCTCGAGAGTAGCAGCACCAATGATAGTTCAAATACTAGTGAAAATTCTGGAGCAACTGTGATCTACCTTAGTCCAGATAAAAAAGAAAACCGAGACATGAATAGGTAAGATTAAAAAAACCAACTTGAATTATTCTATGAATAAATTTATCTTTATTTTTATTAACAGATGGAGCAATCCCGTATTAGATCGTTTAACCGGAGGAGTTTGCTCATCGAACTCAAATCAAAATCGCCGTCTACCGCCCCCACTCTCAAATACAGTACCACATGGACTTCGTAATGAAAGCTATTATATGGCAACAAATGATACATGGTCGCCGTCACTTCAATCGCAGCAAATGCATGGAAATCATGTTAACAATTCAGTTTTAATAGAGGATGACCCAGAACCAATGTCACCGTAAGTAGAAAGGATAGTTGGCAAACAATTATGGAGCACTGGTCCAGCACCAATAAGAATGGCTTGTCTTGCATATCCAATTAAGGTACATATTCATACATCCATTATCACAAGAGTGCTTTTCCAGTTTCGCTGTGTGGTCGGAGTTATTTAAAGTTGAAAACAGGGCGTTTCGTAATTTTATAAAAAAAAAATGACTTAAAACAAAAAAAAATACGAAGCACCCTGTATTCAAATTTAAATTACTTCGACCACACAGCGAATTTGGATAAGCCCTCTGGTGATAATGATAGTTTGAATACGTACCTTGATTGGGTACAGAGATAATTCTCATTGGTTCTGGGCCATTGCCCTTTGTTCATTATTTGTCCGCCTTTAACCTTAGACTATTTAAAGCTCATATCGTAAATTATATTCATTCTATTTTCTCTAATTCCATTAAGTATCCTCCCTAATCGACCAAATGATTCCGTCAGCACACTTCAAAGTACCATATCGAATGGGGTAAATTTTGATGCCACGTACTCGTCACAATTAAGCCTTGAAACCAATAATTCTGGAGCAGAACACTTTAGCCGCGATGCAGTTGGTCGACGTTCAATATCAGAAAAACATCATGCAGCTTTGGATGCTCGTGAAACAGGAACCTACCAACGCAACAAAAAACTACGTGAAGATCGTGAAAGAGAACGTCGTATTCAGTTAACTAAATCTGCAGTATTTGGTGGATCAGCTGAATCTATATCTACAAGGATAGCCAATGCTAATCATCAAATGGCAAATGGTAAAAAACCTCAATCAAATGATTTGCGATCTGAGGCTTTAGATCAACTCGGTGAGTTGGGACCATCGTTGGGTCTTAAGAAGTCCTCAAGTCTCGAATCGCTGCAAACTATGGTGCAGGAAATTCAAATGTCTGATGAACCAAGAGGACCCAGCGCTTTACGAGCTCCACGAGGTCGTGGCAGAGAGGATAGCTTGAGAGCCGCTGTTGTTGGAGAGCATGATACAAACAGTAAGAATTTTGTTTGACCGCATTTTCTGACATTTCGTTTCTATGTCCAAATTTCATTGTTTTTTTTTTTTTTTTTAGAAGCCCGCAAGCACTGGCTGCTTGAAGAGGCCGATTCAGATGGTGGTTTTCCCAATCGAAATGGTCCATTCCAAAGTTCACTCAATGATGGCAAAAACAAAGGTCGTGCAAAGAAACCCAGTATACTTCGAGGTATTGGTCATATGTTTCGTTTTGGGAAAAATCGCAAGGATGTCGTTGCTCCAATGGAACCACAAAATGATTATACAATGTCAGTTAATCAGTTGCCTCCACAATTACCACCTCCAAATGGTTCAATACCGACAGCTGCTTTAAGTATAGACCGTGGTGGAAAAATTGCACCGCCCATTTATCAGCCACCACCACCACCACCTTCAGCGAGCAGTGGGCATAGCTCAACATCTTCAAAATCTTCATCTTCAACTGCTATTCATCAGAATGATATATTCAATCATCGATATCAACACTATGCAAATTATGAAGATCTGCAACAGCATCAATTAAGGTAAACAAACAGGAAATAATTTTTAACAATCTTCGTTCAAAAAACACTAAACGAATATGGAGAACACTGAAGGCCTAATTTATTTATTTTATAATAGTTAATCTTGGGTCGTTTAAACATTCCTTGGTAAAATATTATTCAAAATTAGCTGTGACTTGCAGTACGTAAATGATTCTTAGCAATCAAAAAGTTACGAGTATGTTCTCTATTAGTGAGACTTGTTGTCATTACAGCTGGCCAGTGGATAAATTATTTGACTGCTAGCCCCAATCTAATAAAAATTAATTTTTACTTACTTCCTGCTGAAACTGGACGCCTCCCGAAAGATTTAATGAGAAAGTTTTCACCTTAACGCTGTGCCAATAAAAATCCTGGATATCGCATCCTATCTGTATTCTTTTTCCGAAAAATTTTCTAAAAACCTTATATGTGTAAACCAAGGATGATACATTCATCTTAAACTTATATTCTTAGACTTATTATTTTTAGGGCCAATTTTCTATCTGTATCTGAGGTGCTTAGTGCTTACACCTTCTCACTGCCGATCACTCTGCGATGTCGCAAAATATTCAGCTGTTGTTACTTTTCGTTTTGCCTATTTTTTAAATTTCTTATATGAATCTCATGATTTCAGGAAATTGCATTGATTTATTTTTTGGCAAAACTATCAGGATAACAAATGACAACGGAAAGTTCTATTA
This sequence comes from Dasysyrphus albostriatus, assembly GCA_946251815.1. Classification (NCBI taxonomy): domain Eukaryota; kingdom Metazoa; phylum Arthropoda; class Insecta; order Diptera; family Syrphidae; genus Dasysyrphus; species Dasysyrphus albostriatus. The sequence goes on along the minus strand of OX276336.1, from coordinate 63,933,631 downwards.
TTTTAATTTTAACGCGTCTAATAGTCGTAGAATAGAAATTCTATACTTTCATTGTATGAGCGTACAGACTCTAATTTATTAAGATCATTAACCAATGACGTGAACACATTTTTGCCATTATTTTCTCTACTGATCAGCATCAGGAGAAATATATGGATTTGTGACTTCGTCTGGAATTCAGGGTTGACGTGAAGTTAAGTTTAAGCAATATGGTCCTTTTATTAATGTAAGCTTAAGAATAATGTTTCATTTGAATACTGTGCTTTAAACATTTAAGAAAAGCTATTAAAATCATCTTCTATTTTCCGTTTCTTCTATATTTCTTTCGACACATTCAATTTTTTTTATTTTCATATGCACTATTTTTTTTAATATTCCTTTCGTTACAAATTATTTTCAATAAACATAGTGATGAACCAAGTCAGGATGTTTTGTCTGAATCCACATTAGAATGCATGCGGCAACAAGTTATCCGACAACGAAATAAAGTTGAAGCAGAGAGGTAAATAACCATACAAAAGAAGCAACACAAAGAATGTAAAATGTTGCTAGCTTTCTGATATTTTGTTTTGCTGCTTTCATGTAGATAATATTCTTAAAACGTTTTTTTTTTTTTTTGTTTGTTCTTAAAATCAAATCAAAGTAATAATTAATAATTAATTTTTTCCTATGCAAATTATTGCATGTTGAGCGGGTCTAAAAAATGTATTCGATTATATATTAGTTATCATCTTGTGTCTTTGATAAGTACCTTTTTCAAATTATTTTTATTAGATACAATGTTTTTTAGCTCATGTATTTTTTTCTTAATATTTATAATTAGAAGTTCTATTAAACTTTGCCTTTATTTAACTGCTTTAACAATTATATGTAAATATATTGTTTTTTTTTTTTCTAAACACTTACCATAACTAGTTTTTTTTTTTTTTAATAAATAAAGAACAGAGAGCATCTAATATTGTTTTAAGTCTTACACTATTTAAATTCTATATTACGCGTTTATAAAAACACCACCAATATAAATAGTCAGGACTCAGTTAAACTATTAGATGTAATCATCAAGTATTTCCACTTGATAGTATTTTTTTTTTTATTATCTTAGAGATTTTTTTGTAGTTATGTAAATAAATTGAGTATTTAAGCCTATTAAATGTTTAAGCTTCACGCTGAAATAAAACCTATTTTTGCTTAAGAAATAGTACATACAATTCAAGGGAAACAAAATTCTGTTTTTAAATAAAACTTTATTTTCAAATGCAGAGTTTTATAAATGTATTTTTATCTTAAACTAATTTTTAATACAGATAGACCGGTATTACAATCACCTGCGGTCAAAAACAGTACAGCATATTAAAAATAATTGATAATGCATTTTTAATCGAATAAAAACAATGTTAAGTCCTCTGTTGTAGTTAATTACTGTTTTTTTTTTTTTAATTTAATTTCCAACTGTTTGTTAAATGTACTTACACGGAAAGCACTTTTAGATTGATTCTTAATGCTAATTCTTAGTAATAAACTGTCTGTCTTATGAGTTGTTTTTGTGATTGCATCCTAATCCTTTTTTCTTATCTAGTTGATTAAAATTTTCCTTATTAGCTGTAAGATAATTGAATGAGAACATCCTATTTGACCAAAACAGACTTCTGCCTCAACCAAAGTAAAATTTTTAACTTTTTCGTCACGAGCAAGTTGTTAATATTAATAATATAATATAATATTTTCACTTAGATTGACAACAATCCATATCAAATAATTTTTCTTTGTTGTGAATATGAAGCTGAATGGTGCTTTAGGAAATACCTTCCATACATTTTGCGAAAAAAAACCGTTGCATCTTGTAACTAACCATTCCCTGAGAACCTATTGTGTAGTGGGCTGTGGAACCACAGACGGACACACAGTTTATTGAATGTGATCATTTTACAGAAAGTACACTTCCTTTTCTAGTAACCATCCAATTTCAAACTTCAATATCTTCAGTTTAACCATTGAAATTCTGAACCGTTCCTAGAATTCAAACTCGTATTCTAAATTAAAGTTGCCCTCGTCTCTGTAAATTTTCCTTTGTTGAATCACACTCCGTCGGAAGTATGATCTTTGAAAGTCTTTTTAACACTTTTTGGAATAATAGAATATGAAGAAAATTTAAAAAGAAAGTTCTTCTTCTGTTTAAGGGGAGTACCTGGATAATAATTCAAGTTAAAAGTTTAAATGAGCTTAACTCCATTTTGCGCGGTTTTTATATTAGTCGGTAAACATCGATAGTCATTTAACTGATGAGTCCAACTATCGTACCTTGGTTAAGAGCACTATGGAGCTCAGCTCATTTACATTAACTTTTACGCAAAAATAACCACCACAAAAATTTAAAAAAAAACCGTAGAGGTAAACTTTAATTTTTCTCAAAAAAAGGTCTTTCGATTTTGATACCAATTTTTCTATGTGCTAAAATTAGTACGATCTGCTAAAAATTTCACACTTACCAACTATAAGCAGTACCTCTCGTTAGTTTTTGTTTTTTTCGCTATCGGCCGAAAAGCTCGATATCTCAAAATCGGGCTGGTACGTTTAGTCTGGGAGGCGACGTATCTCATCGCAGCCACACAAAAAGAGGATGCCAACGGATGGCTTTAGTTCAAGCATTTACAAAACTATTGGTGGAACAAGCTTTATCTGGGGGCAATGGTTAGAAAATGCACTTTTAAGGTTGCATTTACACTCCTATTTTTGTAAATTCACGTAGAAAAGTGGAACTGAGTGTTGCACAATTCGATTGAAATAGGAATTCCGAGTTGGAATTCTGAAAATAAAAATCATGTACTTTTTCATTTTTCGATTGTTGTCAATCTCTTTATTTCTGTTAGGTGGAATGTAAAATGTATGCTTTATTTATTTTGCGTTGTTGTATTTAGTAGAAGAAATTAAAGAGAAAATATTTTTAATTTACCATTTTGCTCAGATTATCTTAACAAAAAAAAAAAAAAAATTAAATTTAAGTGTCCCAAAGTTATTTGTTTTATATTTTATGATTTTTTATGTAACCATATTTGAAACTTAGAAAAAGTAGTAAAAGCAGAAACATTTTGTGCAGACCGAAATTATGCAGAAAAAGTATTTTTGGAAAAAGAAGATCATACAGTTTGGTAGACATAAGTGAAGCAATTTACCTTAGCCACTAAACGCTAAGGATGTTAAAGGTACCTATTCTACAATATAATTAGTGCGATACAATGCTTCTCTCATTTTTTTTGCCAAAATAATATCTCAAGCGATTGATCTTGAATATACATATATACACAAAAACCTCAAACATCGTTTTAGATCAGATGTAAATGTTTCCATTATTTTGATTGTTTGCTTTTTTTTAATTTTATCTTCTAATGCTTGTCACTGCTTCTTCATTCAACTTGTACAGTATATTGGTTGCTCCTATCACATTTGATTTACTCAAAAATGATAATTTTTTTCAGTCGTCGACACCAACACTATCACTCTCAACGAAGTACCCGAAGTCCCGAAGCAAACCTGCATCAATCTCATATTGGTGGGCCTGGTTCTCGGCCAGCTTCAAGCTATTACGAATATGAAACAGTTCAACATAATGTTTCACGAAGCCATAGTAACTCTCAAAAACAACAAAGCGTTTCTAACAACATTCCGTCCATTGCTGAGCACCAACAACAACAACAACACCAACAGCCACATCAGCAGCAACAGCAACATCGGCACTGGAAATCAGCTACTTTGAATGGTTTTAATCCCGCAACTCTTAACAGTAGTGGACGCAGTAGAGGGCCATTTGTCACGCAAGTCACAATTCGTGACCAATCACACCTTAATAACGCATCATCAATAAATGCCAGCGCTCAGCAACCTACGTACCAGCAGGTGCATAAGCTATCCTCGTCGTCCCATCAGCAGAGTGGACAGCCGCACGCTTCAAAAGTGTGACTATAGGCGTTGAGGGGCTTCGATTATTTAATGGAGTGCCACCACTGTTCGCGAAGTGAATTGAACAAATCAAAGAATAATTAACTAACATTTGGAGACTGCTAATCACATAATAAGGATAAGAGAATATTTTAAATTATCTCCTCTAAGGAGAGAAAAACATTTGTAATTTTGTTGTTATATTTAAACTCTGTCATTCCTTAAGCAAAACAAAGAACTTTAAATAAAGTTTTTTTTTAATATTCGTTTCGAAAGGTACACAAATACATATATATGTATTATAAAATACGACATAAATATATATACTATTTACCTTCAAATTTTTTCAGTATTGTTCGATTAAAAATATATGTATAATGTATGTTAAGCATAAACAATATATAATATATACTATTATTACGTATTCATTCATTATATTTTGCAACACATGTATACATAATTACAAAATAAAACAAATTTAATTCATTTTTCATATCAATTTCGTTTGTAATTTATATTAAATTAAAAGAAATACATTTAAACCTATATCCCATTTTTGTTAAAAGTAAAAAGACACTTAAAATAACAAACTGTGATTTATTAGGTGTGAAAGAATCAAGAAATAATAATATTATTCTTCTTAATGAATTGATACAAATAAAATATAATTTTAATTTAAAAAAATACGAGTTATAGAAAAAAATTATTGTTAAGATTACCGAAAACGAACATATTTTTTTTTTTTTAACATAAATTGATCACATTCTTTTGTTTTTTTTTCGTTTTGGTAAATGTTTGATCTTAAAAAGACAATTAATTTACACTTACAGTAATATTTGAGCATTGATTATTACTTAATATAAAGTGAAAACATGCGTATGTAACAATTTTTTTGTTTGTTTTATGTTTATGGTAATAACTTTTTGTTTTTTTTTTTTTTTATTTTTTAGTTTTTATTTTACATACTACGGTAGCATTGTTACATATTTTAATATTATTTGTATATAATTTTGTTTGTTTTCTTTAGGAAAAAAAGTGCAGCTATTTACGTATTATGTTCTTTAAACTAAAAATGCATAAAGTATATTAAGAGTAGTAAAATATCTACTTAAATATTTGTATGGTTTCTGTAAAATTCTATATTTTAATTTCGGATTAAAAATAAATAAAATGTACTTAACGTATGTATGTGTCGAAAAAATGTCTTTTTTTTTGGAATTTATCTAAAAGATTTATAACGCTGAACCAATCCAGTTATCTGAAATCTAGGAAATCGAAGCATTACTTTCAATATGCCCTTAAAGATAAGTATCGTCATTTATTGTTTAATTATTCAGAAAAAAACGGCTTTTCTTTCATATAGTTTGCCAGACTGAAACTATATTAATTTGCGCATCAAAAGACCAAATGAAATATATTAACAACACCACAGAAAATGAGATATTCAACATCGGGAGAACTGATGACTGTTTGCTCCACATCGTTGCGTCATCGCATAACTTGGTTTCATGTTGAAAGCTATAAAATGGCTTTAGATCGAATTTAACAGTCCACAAAAACAAAAAATAATTAATTTTGCTATTATTTACGTTTTTATTCATAATTTTCAAGATCAAAGATCTAAGTAAGGTAATGGTTTATTAAAACAACAACAAAGAAAAAAATCACAAGCACTAGACAAAAAATTATATGTATTGTATTTTTTTTGTACTAAGGCTGAAATGTACAACCTGTGGCATGTTTGGTGCATGTCTAAAGTACTCGGTTGTGAAATTGCATCAAAATCATTTGAAATCTCCCGATAAGGGTTGTCGATTAGCAATCGAATCAAAATTTGTCGATTGTATCGATTGGTTTCCATGTAATGGATTGAAAAATGCTTTTGATGCAAAATTCTTCATTTAGGATTGCGGTTTTCGATTTGCGATTTTTTGATAAAGTATATGCACAGTGAACGATATAACTTTAAGTAATTCGAAACAGTTTTTGATCTTGGCATACATCAGCCGTCCAGCAAGATACAAAAATAATTCAATTGCTGAATACAAAGGTTTGATTTACAGAGAAAAAATAACCGATTCGTGCAGCCAAATGCACTAGCATTGCGATGGAATACAAAATACAAAGCAGAATGACAGGAAAAAAAAAATAATGACAACGTCTATAAGCTTTACGAAGAAATTGCTGTAATAAATTTTGCTGGTATTTTGGCGTTATTTCATCAATTTTTGGAGTTTTGTCTTTTTTTATGATGTATTGAATTTTAAATAGAAGCAATTTATCATCTAAAAATTTATAATAAAGGTAGGTGATTTGTGAAGTTTTAAGAAATTAAAGTTTTCGTATCAATCTTATTTTTTAGTTATGATATCTACTACTCGCCGAAACAGCTACAATATACCCCGCCGTTCAACTTTTGTCATTCACTTCATATTTCTTTTGTCAAACTGAACCGACTCGGACTATATTTCATTTAGTCGCTCTCATAAAAATCTACACATTTTCGAAATTCACTTCAGTGCAAAAATCGAAGCTCTAGCAGCTGGTACGCTTTGTATATTTTCCGTCATCGATTCTTGGGCACAGTATTTAAAAATAAAAAAAAAATACAATATCTTTAAAGTACCACCGGTTGCGGCGTCTAATAATAAGATTTTGGTTTGAGAAAAAAAAAAAAACAAAACATTTATTTACGTTTTATATAAGTGAAATCCTAGGAAATGGATATTTTATTCATAAGCAAGCGTATATATCTTGGAAAAGGAGATGGTTTTATTAATGGTGGAATAATTGTGTCCACTGAAGGAATAATTCAAAGAATTCTTAAATCAAGCCAAGAGGTCAATTCATATATGTACAACACCGAATCGGAATCGGTAAACTTATCAAGATCGTATGCATTTTAGCATGTTGTTACTGAGTTGAGTTTTGTCTATTCTTTAGGTGATCGATTTTCAAAATATGGTTCTAATGCCGGGTCTTATTGACACCAATGTTCATATAAACGAACCAGGAAGAAAAGATTGGGAGGGATTTTTGACAGCGACGAAAGCAGCTGCTGCCGGTGGATTCACCACAATTATTGATCGTGCAACGTAAGTTCTCATAACTACACATGTACATAATCGCTTATTAAAAATAACACCATCATAACTCAAAATTAGATGTTTTGAGATAAATGCGATCGAAAATTTCGGTTTCGTGAAAAATGTGTATATGAAAAAAAAACGACTGCACAAGAAGAGTTATCGATTTAATTTGTTCACAATAGTAAAGAAAAAATGTTTTAGCATACAATGTTATACTCAGTTCAAAATCATCAATTTTTGAGTTATGACGATGTTCCTTTTAAGGTCCAGCTTTTTATCAATTCTTTCTCTAGTTGAATGTTGATATTTTTAACACGGAATCTAGAAAACTTTGAAAATCACCATAAATATTGACCTTGAATAACTTTGGAACCATACGATTTGTATGGAAAACCGAAAGTAGCGATGAGCGACCTCTAAATATTAATCTAAAGGGCTGAAATTTTAACAGCCTCAAGATTTCACTAAACTCTAACAGAAAAAGCTAGTGGCATTTAAAATCGGAGACATTTTTATTTTTTGAATCAGTCTAATGTTCATATGTACATATAATTCGGAAACAATGTGTTGGAAGTTTTTAAAAATTGGTAGGGGAGACTGGGGTTCGGTTGAAACAATTTGTCTTCACAATTTTTGTTCACGGCATAGCCGTTTATAAGATTAGCTATGATGGAGTTATTGGAAATGCAAGTTCGTGATTCAATCTTCGGATGGGAATTGTTTTTTGAGTACGCCATGTGTTACTTCAACTGGTTAATAAATTTTTATTTAAAAAGTCAATTTCTTTCAACCGTCCCCATATCAGGGGCGGTTATAACGGTGATTGTGGTCAGTTGAAACACGTGGAAATACAAATTGTATATTATAGGCGTTTTTCTTTTTTAGTTCCCAGCAGAGCATGAACTGTCAAAAAAAGAATTTGTGTTTATTTTTTAGATCTGATTGTTCTGAGTTTCAAATTTGTGTTTCTGTTTTTGTTCTTAACTTGTTCAGAGTGGGCTCTATTAGCTCAGAATATAATAGCAGAGTGAACGAAGTAAAATGCTAAGCACAGCCGATTTGACATTTGAAAGTCGGCAAATACAAGCAAAAATTAGCGTCAGAACAATAAAATGCGGGAAGATGCTGATCGCTCTAGTGGAGAAAGTAAAAACAATTTAATATAAAAACTAATAGTACATAACATTTTTATGAACTTAATTTATTTCAGGCGTCAAATTGACAAATGAAATGACTGTTTTTTTTCTTTTTAAACAATACACAAGTTTTACTTTTTTTTTATCAACAAATTTTTACGTTTGACAGATTGACATTTAACATTTAAAATTATGACAGTTCAGTGCTCAAATTGTTTCATAATTAAATCAGAGAGCTCTCAACATACTCTGCTCAGAACTCTACTCTGCTCGCTCAGACTCTGTTCAGTGCTCAGCTCTGAACTAAAAAAAAACGCCTTATATAACATGTTTAAGGCTATGCTTGAACATTTGCTTCATGTTTTTTTTTGTATCTGGTTTTTCTTCGGGTAGATCGTAGATTTTCTTGTTTTTCGATCTCTATCAATTTGTGAAGGACAAAATTTTTTCTTTTGATGTAAAGTGGGGTTGAGTGTGAGTTCAAAACCTAATTTTCAGGGTTGAAAGCCCCCATATTTGCCCTGTTTAGTCTCGATCTTGAAAAAGGGGTAGAAAAGGGTTTTCACGATATTTTTAAAACAATTTTGTTTGCATGGTAGCCAAATTGGGGTGGAGGGACAAAATGCAAGGTTTGTCCAAAGTCTTGTAACATTTCAATACACTATACATTTTTTTGGGAGGACTTTTGGTAAAGGTTGTACCTATACTAGTTCCAGAAAAAATCAATATTACCACACAATAATTTTGCTTGAGCACTTGTATGGTCTTGTAATGGTCTTGGGAAGCGAAAAAATCAAGACAGGATAGGAAAGTGAAAGGATTTGTTCTGGTTCATCTTCTCTCAATATTCATACACATGTTGCGAACGGATTGCGAGATATTTGTGTTGTTTCAACCGTCATGTGTTTCAATGGTACTCAGTCTCCCCAATGAAAAAAATTACTGTACTCGTATATCTATCATAAAAACATTAAAAAACCGTTAAGCAAAATTTTCTTTTCTTTTTTCAAAAACAACTTCTATGATTTTCAAGTAGGTATGCTAAAATTAGTGCGACCTACTTCAAATTTTTGAAAAAAAAAAATACACTTTGCAGCTATATATTTATAATACTTTCCATAGAGTAGTTTTTTATTTTAATATTCTCGTTATGCCTGTTCGTGCATCTCTCAAAACTACGAATTTCTACGAATTTAGCCCAAAGTTCTGTCAAAGCTTATATAAAATAAATAAAATTCGTAGAAATTCGTTGCTATGGGAAATACACGAACAGACCTATTATCGGGTGAACACACAGTACTGATGTGGAGTGAACAGACTTAAATTAAAGGGCGCATTCGGCAACTTATCTTTAGCGATCCGGATTTGTTTGTGTTGTAATGCCTTGTTAAAAAACAGCTGATGCAAAAACAACTCAAAGTATCTGAAAATTTTTCGGATTATGGATACTCTATCGCTTGACCAGCCGAACGCGACCAATTTTTAAATGTTTAAATTTCAAAAACAAGAAGAAAAAAAAACATTTTGCTTGTCTTTTGATTTTCCTTGCATTGAATTGAAAAAATTCTCACCAGTCATGACTGATGTACTGTTCATGCACACTATCACCCAGCAATTTATTTCATGTTTATTTGGTTGTTTTATTTTATCAAGAAATGCCATTCCACCAACAACAAATGCTGCCAATTTAAAATCCAAAACATCCATTGCAAGGGGCAAGATTTACGTTGACATAGGTTTTTGGGGTGGAATTGTCCCCGGAAATTTCAGTGAGCTAGTAGAACTAGCAAGCTGTGGAGTAATAGGATTCCAGTGTTCACTTTGTCCCACAAATCTGCCAGAATTTGAACACGTTACCAAAGAACAAGTTAAAGAAGCAATCGAAAAACTTGATGATGGAGCAATTATTGCAGTGAGTTTTAATATGAAATATGCAACGGATAATAATATCTTCTCAGTTTATGTTCCTAGTTTCATGCTGAATTGCAAAATGTTTCAACCACCACCAAGCCAAAGGACGAGAACTCTAGAAGCTACGAAACTTTTTTGAAAACCAGACCACCATCAATGGAAGTTGAAGCAGTAGAATGGATAGCACACCTAGCTGAGTCCAATAAGAAGTGAGATAAGTTTATAAACATTCTGCTAAGTGTATGGATTTTTTTTTATAAATCTTAGAAAACACTTTCATATTCTGAATCTGAGCTCCGGAGAAACCATCCCTATAATTAAAAAAAGTCAGAAAAACAAAGCCAATCTTACAGCTGAAACGTGCCATCATTACCTTACTCTCTGTGCGGAAGATGTAGAAGATTGTCACACAGAGTTCAAAACATGTCCACCTATACGCCCAAAAGCCAATCAAGAAAAACTTTGGAAAGCTATTCAAGACAAAACTATTAATATGGTTGTATCCGATCATTCTCCAGCCACTCCTGGTGTCAAATGTCTCAATTATGGAAGAACTAGAGGAGATTTTCTTAATGCCTGGCCAGGGGTTGCTTCTTTGCAATTTGGTATGTGTTTTTTTGTTGTTGAAAAGTCTGTGGTTTTGATTGTTTTCATTTTTATTTATAGGTTTATCAATATTCTGGACACATTGCCAAGAATATAATTTAGGTCTTGAGGATGTTTGTCGTGTTATGTGTGAGAGCCAAGCCAATATGTGTGGAATTCAGAATTTCAAAGGGAAAATTGAAGAAGGATATGATGCAGACTTTTGTGTTTGGGATCCTGATGAAGAATTTTTAGTTTCACCCGAAATTATACAATTTCGAAACAAGGTTTTAAATTTTTTTTAATATAAATTTACAATTTTGTATTTTAATCATTTTCAATATAAATTTTAGGCTAATCCCTATATGAATAAGAAACTACGTGGAGTAGTTCATGCAACTGTGGTACGAGGATTACACGTATTTCAAAAATATGAAGGTTTTGGACAACCATTGGGAAAAGTTATTCTCAGAAAAATTAACAAAAAAGTTGTAAAATTTGTAAGATTATGATTACATAAACAAATATTTATTTAATTTTGTAGAAAGTACGAATTTTCTTTTCTTTAATTGCATTCTTGAATGAAATTTAAATACATTTACATCATAGTCTCGAATTTTTGAATTATTTTGAAGTAAAAACGAAATTAAAGTGAAAAGTTTATTCTATAAAAAATTAGTACAAATATTTTTTTTCAAAAAGCCCTATCGAAATGAAACTGTCAGTGACATGACTAAATTCTTCATTATTTGAAATATATTTGAACTTTAGGAAATATACCGTTGAATTTTTTTTGTTGGTTTTTTTGTTAGATATAAGATATTTTGTACCACGCTTCTATATGGATTAAATTGAAAAATTTCCAAATGATGCGTGGTATTAACTTCTGAAATGTTTTAAATGACGGTTAATAAGATTATGAAATGATAAACATAGCATTTGAATTGATCAAGTACCGTTAAAAGCACTATATAAGCAAAAAACACTTGTGTAAAGTTATACAAAATAATTTTTTTCTTAGTTTATATTGATATTTGACTGACTTATTGGTACTAAATAAATAAAATTTGTATGCAATCTAAAAAAATATTTATTTTTCCATGATTTTAAATGCTTTGAAAATTTTTAAAATGTATCGTTATAATTTTTGTAAATTTGTTTTAACCCAAAATCACGTTTTTTCATTGTTGTTTCTTGTGTTAATTCTAAAAATTTTCAGAAATCTTCATAGGACACACTTGGAAAACTTTTCAAACAATGTAAGGTTCACTATTAAAAGTCAACGGTAAGAAACAAACAAAATTTTTTAAAATTTAGTTTCAATGTTTACTAAAAGTTTTACCAACTTAAAGGAACTGTTTTTTAAAAAAGTCTTAGTAAAATTCTGCGTCATTGGACGTGTTTAGCAATTTTTTATGAATTGTTGTTTTTTTTTTTGTAAAAACCGCTAAACTTTAGTTTACGTTTTCACTTCTCCAACGCTTTTTAACAATTTAAGGGCATTATATATATACAAAAAATTTGTACAGTTGTATGCTTTTGTAAATTTTGCATCATTTGAGATATTATTAAAGTTTCTGAAATTTACCTTTTTTTTGAACCTTAAATATTTGTTCATGGTTTTTATGGAATAGTTTCATATTATTCCAGAACTATCTGCTGAAAAAATCAAAAATATTTGAAACAACGCGAAATTATATAGTGAGCAAAACTATGTGTTTTTATTTTCTTACATTTAATGTAATGTTTAAATGCTTGAAATTCCAATTTGAGAGTAAATACTACGGGAAAATGGTTAAAAAGTTTATATTTTTTTAAGTTTTTGTAAAAAAACGATGCAAATGTAAAGGTAAAATAGGAACAAAAACTATATAATCTTATATTAAATGCGATTCCGCGGCTTTAAAAGTATTTTTAAAATCTCTAAAATGAAGTTATATTTTCACTTATTAATAGAATAAAATTCGTTTTCATGATTTTTCTTTAAACAAAATATTTTTTTTTTACTGAGGGGTGCACGAAAAATTTTGGAAAATGTACTTAACGATGCAGAATTTATTAGTGAACAAAACTGCGTGTTTTGTGTTTATTAAAAATTGGCCAAAATTATATTTTTACGCAAAACATTACCAACAAAATTGAACAAATTTCCATTTTTTAAAGTTCAAAAAAGAAAATTATACTTTTTAGGTACTATCTATATATAAAAGAAACATTGATTACTGGGATTCCTCAACAGCTAGAAGTGGGGATTTTTCGTCAAGTACTCCTTTTAACTAGCTCCACAACCCCACAAAATTTCAATCTTATTACCAAAATTTAGAACTTTTGCACAAAACTCCTCGGCTATATGGGAAACTTGATATTTGAGAATGCCATCTAATTGGTCAGAAAAGGTCAACTTGTCCTAGAAATTGGTCAGCGCTAGATAACTAGCAGTAAAAGCTTAAAGTTTTTTTCAGGTCACTCAAGGTCACGCGCGATTTTTAGCACCTCATTTATGCGAAATTTATATTAAACGGATGCGATTTGAAAGATTTGCCGATCTTGATAAAATGTCACCTTTTTTCTGTAATTTGGTGCCAAAAATCGCTATGAATTTTTCAATTACTGAAAATAGCTGACCTTTTATGACCGTGAAGTGGCCTTTCAAATGATATACTTCTTTTTTTTTTAAATGACCCAAATGAGGCGCCAAAAGTTTTTGTGTGACCTTCAAACGAGTTTTGAAAATTCATAGAAAAAAAAAACTATCCACCAATTACTGAAAATATTTGACTTTTTATCACGATCTAGAGATCTTTCAGATAGTACTTTTTTTTAAATTTCCCATTAATGTACCCAAAATCGTGTGTGACCTTGAAAAATTTAAAGCCTATATTACTAGTTATCTAGGGCTGACAAATTTTTAGGACTAGTTGACCCTTTGTGACCAATTTGATGGCATTCTCAAATACTAAATTTTCCACATATGAGGTACCAAAGATCCAGAGCCCAGCTCCTGTCATATCAAAAATATTGCTGCGAAATGACGGATTCATGAAAAGTGGTACCACAAGCTCCGAAATACGTACCAATTTTTTGACTAGGTCCAGAGATATGGAACTTTTTTCGTGATTCATAGTATGAATTCATTACCACGGGGCCTGTCATAAGGCCAAATAGCACCTACCGAAAAATGCAGAACAACGTCTGAGGGGCCAGCTAGTTACTTAATGTAAAAGACAACTAATTAATTTCAGTAACCACATTGTATTTTCTTACTGCATATTATACAAATTAATTACTTAACTTTGGGCAAGCTTAAATATGTAGATACATATATTTTTTATTTTATTAAACAGTGTAAGCACTTTTTATTCATTTCATGAGACCTCGCGTTGCCGTCGGTCGACCGGCGGTGGATTGAATCTTGTTTTTTGAATTACAAATATTTCGCTTCTTTCTTTGACTAGCAACAATTGGTTTTAGTTTATTTTTCTTCGTTTTTATTTGAATTTTATCCAAAATAAGCTCCGATGCCTGTTGCGAAGTATTTATATTTTGCAAATGACGTGTTAAACGATTAATAGCTTTTAAGCCATCTGGCGTAGGACTATTTTCGTATATTTCCAAAAGCTTATTGAATTCATTTTTTAAATTTGAAAGTGAAGATTGATACTGCTTCAAAAACTGTTCATCAAGTGTTTTATTTTCTAAAAGTTCATTTTCCCAAGGGGTTGTTTCAGCACGATTTTCTCTGTCTTGTACTTCAATATCAACATCATCTGGTTCAATCAATTCTTCTTTGACCATAGCCTTACGCAAATGTTCATCAATTTCGTTACCTAAAGCTATCTTAGCCAAAACAATCTGATCATTTGCTGAAATATTTGGTGAATTTTTAAACATAAATCCAAATTGCTTTTCAATTGCATATAGATGTTTGCAGAAGGTTCCAATTCTGCCGGTTATGCAGTCGCAAAAGGCAGCTTTGATATTAATTCTGTACATTATCTGGTCATCTATGCTTGAAGTTACATTGAATTCATTTAAATTCAAACGGCATACGTATAGATTTTCCTCTTCTTTTGCAAAATCAGAATGCAAAAATACTTTAGATTCTTTCATATTTGCAAACGACAATATTCGTTGACAATGATAATTTTCCAATGCGTTTGAAATAAAGTCGATCAGAGCATATGCATTAAAATCTTTACATTTTTCCAAAACTATGTCCTTTAATATTCTCATAGAGCCTTCAGTATAGATATTAATGTTATGACCACGAGTAAGAAAATCATTTCGATATGCCATGCACCATTCATTTCGTCTTTGCCAAAAAGTATTTAAGTAACGCTGTATTTGAATATTTTCTGTGACATATTTATTCTTGGACATGTCGTCAAATTGTTTTTTATTTTCGCTTATTGTCTCGGCATATAAAATATTTCGAAACATCAACATAACCTCTTGTCTTTTGGTGATATCAATATTATGATTTACATCAATTAGCCAACGCCAAAAAGCTTGAGAAACTTGAAAGGGACACAAAAGAAGATGCGACGATGGAAAAACAGAACTTAGCGAATTCCTTTCCGCTGCGGAGTCATCAGTCATAATAACAGTGGGCTCAAATTTATTCTTTAAATCATTGTTTTCGATAGATTTTTTCATCGCCGAAAATGCCAAAGTGTAATTGACTTCACTTTGCTCAGTATGTAAAACACAAGCTATTGGAATTGCACCAATCTTCTGCGCAGAAAAAATAAAAGTTATTTTACTGCTATTCTGATCACATAAACTAGTAGTATCGACACAAATTATTTCATCAGCGAATTCTGCTAAAAATGCTCGTCTCATGATTGGTGTCAAAATCACTAAGTATCCATTTTGCTCTAATTCCATCTTCCTTTCTAATATTAAGTCTAGTATATTTTTTTCTGAGCGGTCGCTATATTTTGTGGCAACCCATTTTTGGTGCATGTATTGAATGTGGTTTTCTGTTGGATTAATATGACCATTAGCCAAATAAATAGATTTGTTTTCCAAATATTTTTCTGCGATTTTCTTTTCATGGTGCGTTTTTGCAGCAGCTGCAGACATTCCTGACTCAAAATAAGCAACAAATTCAAGCTCTATCGCAGGATCACAACGTAAATATCTTAAATTCTCAGCCACTTCTATCAAATGAGAATGTTCGAAAAAGACGTTTATATTTACGTTCAGCCCTTTTTTTAAATATTCATCATTTCTTATTGTGTTTCTATTAATGAATTTGACTCGAAATGTTATGTTGGCTTTGCACATTCTACCGCGTTTTCTTGATTTTGACTCCGTTGCACATTTATTATGTTCCGAGTGCTGACATACGAATGATTTTTTAAAAATGAGTTTTTTTATATTAGGATAGGTGTACCTATAAGGGAATACAAAAAACTATTTAATTATATAAAAAAAATATATTTTAAGGTTAAAGACTTAATAAAATTAGAGTTGAAAAAATTAAAGCAATTGTAGAAAAGTATATACCAAAGAACAACGAAGTTGCAGTATATTTACACATTTTTGAAACACCCTGTTTTTAAAACAAAAAATCTGTTATAATTCTGTCTTACTGGCTGAACGGAATTTTGACAGCTATTCCAGCTGCAGCTGCAGTTCCAGTTGCAGCACTCTATTCTGGCCAGGCAGTTAGTTATCACTTTTGTTACTTTCGTTGAAATCGATCCGGTAAACAACGAAATTGGCTTTTTTTTAAACTATTTTGTTTTCTTTTTTAATTCTGTATCAGTTTTGACCTGTGTAAATTTCTTTGAAATCACTCAAGGCACAACATTAAATCAAAGTTTTTATTTGTTGGAAAAGCCGCCAGTGTTTCAAAAAACAAAATTTCGAAGGATAAAGTTTCCAAAAACAAAGTTATGGAAGGAGAAATAACTCAAGAAACAACGAATTTGACATTTTTTTCAACACCTTGCTTTGAAAATATTTGTTTCTTTTCTTTATTCGGTAGCAGCTATCACCTCCTTGAATTTAATTGAATTCACTCAAAAGCCCAGGAAAATTAGACTTGCCACTTCGAAAAAATACCGACAAAGCTGAATTTTGGTGGAGAGCTTTGTTTTGACGTCTTTCGGTAAGGGGAATCTAGCCAAGGCAAACTTGTTAAATACTAGTCAGGCCCTCCCTAGAAAAAACTTGTGCTTTTTTTACCCGCCCACAAAGTGCTTACAGCTTTACGGCCAAGCGACTGGACCATTTCGTGAGATAACACGTTCTCCAAACTTGGTTTCCAATAAATTGATTGTGACATTCGCTGTGTCGCTTGTGGCGCTATCCTGTTGGAACCATATGTCCTCCAAGTCCATATCATCCAATTGGGGCCAAAAATATTCGGTAATCATTGAACGGTAGCGACCCCCATTCACAGTAACGTGCCGGTCTTGATCATCACGGAAGAAGTACGGCCCAATGACGCCGCCGGCCCATAAACCACACCAAACCGTATTTTTTTCGGGATGCAATGATGACTCATGGAGTACGTGTGGATTGCTTCCTGACCAATACCGCATATTTTGTTTATTGACAAAGCTATTCAGCCAGAAATGAGCCTCATCACTGAAGATGATTTTTCGATGAAAATCCGAATCATTTTCAAGTTGTTGCTCAGCCCAATTCACAAACATACGACAGTTCTTGCGTCAATTTAATCTTGTAAGGATGTAGGCCAAAATCTTTTCGCAAAATTCGCCACAACGACGTCACAGAGATGCCCAACGCTTGAGAACGACGTGTGAGAGACATATTTGGGCTTTCTGCAACTGAAGTCTCAGCGGCAGCAATATTCTCGACACTACGGGCACTTTTTTATCTCACTGGCATGGCAAGACTTTGTACTGTGCCTGTGGATTCAAATTTTTCCACTAGACGCTCAATTGTTGATCTGCTAAGACGATTATGACTACCGCAAATTAGACGTAGCGCTTTTAACGTTGAGGCTACTGACTTCGAATTTCGTTAGTAAATTTTAATAATTTCGTCTCGTTGTTGGCTCGTATATCTT
Organism: Dasysyrphus albostriatus; assembly: GCA_946251815.1. NCBI lineage: Eukaryota > Metazoa > Arthropoda > Insecta > Diptera > Syrphidae > Dasysyrphus > Dasysyrphus albostriatus. The sequence continues at coordinate 63,915,932 of OX276336.1, read as the reverse complement.
TCCATCATGAAATGACAAACCTTACTGAAGAGAAATGTCAAAAGAGTGGCAAGAAATATGGCGTCGTTTGCTGTCCCTGTCGCTCTTCTTTTGTAGCGTCCCGTTTGAAAAACCCTTTATATAGTTTTCGAGAAATTAAGAAAAAACTCAATAAAAATTTGCCACGGTCCAAATTTACGGAACTTTTCAGGAAATGCATGGAACGCCAAAACAAAGCTCTCCACCAAAATTCAGCTGTGTCGGAATTTTTACGTAGTTCTACATTTTTTTGTCTAATTTTCCTGGGCTACAAGGAATTTCTTTACTTTCTTTTGAAACACTGGCGCAAAATTTAATAGAATTAGTATGATGCTAAAGCAATTTTAACATAATACCTAGCTAAAAAGAGAATTTTACTAATTTTAAACGATTTAAGCATCGTACCATCTCTTAAAATTTTACGTAAGTTAAAATCACCAAATTGCTATTAAATATTATTAGATTTATCGTGCTAAATCCAGGATATGTCATTTTCTTCCAATGTTACCCCTTTTTCAGAGTTGAATTGAGTTATATTGGATAAATTAAATGGAAGAATTCTAATGGATTAATACAGTTTCAATGCACGAAGATATCGAAATTATTTATCGCCACGAACACCCGAACTTTTTTCCTGGGATCTCATCATGTAAGGTTGATATCGTTTTCGAAATCGACATCGATAAGTTTTAGTGGAAAATAGTTAAAAAAGAAATTGATCAGAGATCAATTTGGAGATCTACACCTACACAATGACAGAAATATCAATCTGAAATCGTATACCATTCGCAACGAAAATAAAATTCAATTTAAGATCGAAATCAGAATTTACCAAATTTGTATAATAAGAAAGTTTTTTTTTAATAAAAAGTTGACACTCTAATAATTCTATTAAATAGACCCGAATAGGAGAGGTACAATTACGTGCAAGGGTTTTTACTATTGAATATGTTTGTTTGGCATAAAGCATGCTCTAAACTGAAAATGCTACTAAATTGACCCATGCGCTTGGAAGGAAATGGTCATCCTAGCCACATTTCAATATTTTTGATAAAATAACTCTGGTAACAAAGCGGCTGATTCCGGCGGAATTACTTGGTTCAAAAATGGTTCAAAGTTCTAGCAAGTGTGTTATGGTTGCCAATTTTATAACATCGTTGAAAATCTGTAAGTTCGCCAAAGTCAGTATACCACTGGCGCTAAGCAGGAAAATTTAACAAAAAGCTACAAACAAAAATTAAATTGAAAAATCAAGTTTTATTTTTTTTAATAAATTGCACATAATTTTTTTTTCAAGCAAAAATTTGATCAACACACCAAATCTTTGATTTTGTTTAGGTGTTGCTTTAATTTAATTTAATTATGAACAAAAAGTTTTAGGTCTTAAACGGTCAAATTCAGCTTAATTTTTAAGTTAAACCAAAAGTGTTGGAAAGTAGCCAGTGTGGTCATTCTCTCAGAAACGCATGGGTGAATTTAGTAGCATCAACATATTAAGTAATAAAAACCCTTGCACGAATTTGTTCCTTTTTAAAAGGTCTCTTCAATAGCTTATATTATAATTATATAAATAAACCTACCTACCTACATTTAAACATTTATTTAAATAAAAACACACATTTTTTAAATTGAGTTTCTATGAAAAACTGATATCTGAAGAGTGGTAACCCATTCCATGACAATATTTTACATACTAGCAATGATAGCAAATATTCATGCGTAAACATTTCTGCAGATTCACGATGTCTCTTTTTTTATCTAATTCTACTGCACTATAAAAATTTCGCTAACTGTACTTACCTTACAATCCAGTTTGTTAGTGTAAGTTTTGAAAAACCTTGCACCCAATCTCGGCAAAATTTGTCGTAATTACTGTCAAAATCATCGCTCAATTTTAAACACACGGTTAAGTTGAACTTTTCTCGAGATTCGTAGACAAAATTTAAAATGACAAAATCTTCACAAATATATTCGAGAAATTGTTTAATGCCCTCCTCTGTAAGATCCATTTTTGATTCATCTATTAAAACTAAAATACTTAAAATACTTAGGATTATAAGAGAGAAAGAAGAAAAAAAAGCAAACACAACAACACACCTCCAACTAAAGCAATGTTCTTCTTCCTATTTCCACTTTTGTGACCAGCTGGCGTAGTTAGCAATAGAAACGACAGACAGACAATCAGGAACTGAATTACTGAAAGAAGCCCTCAATTACATTTGTGAAATGATAAATGAAAGCAACATAAGGATATATAACGAGATTTGCGCTGACATACAGGAGGGTTCCCAAATACAAATAAAAAATACTAAAAACCCTACTCCATCGCAACACAACACACAAAATAGCTGGGTGTGGTGAAATATAGTATGGATTCCAGTGATGAAAATTGATTTTTCTCGATTGTACTAAATGGATTTCAGTAATGAAAATTGATTTTTCTGGATTGTACTAAAAACTGAAAATGAAAATGAAACAAACACAATAGGACTCAATTTTTTAAATCATAAAACAAAACGCAAACATTGAAAATAACTAAATAATAAGGGTTTCATGCAACAGCGCCGTAACTGTCGAAAACGTAGTAAAGTCGTAAAACACGTAAATCTATCAAATTTTCCATCCAAATTGTCACAGAATTATGAAGTTTACAACGTTTGCGACAGCCTTACGTTATTGTATGAATATTTTTACCCTCAATTCCACAGTGGGAGTTGAAACTCCCATTTTGGTTTAAACTTTGGTTGAACAGAACAATTGAACTCAGTTCAAGGTTTAAACGAGACTGTGGAACTGGGGGTTAGTGTTTTTTTTTTTGTTAAGGCGAACAGTTTTAAATTGAAAAAACATTAACATTTTTGTATCTTCCTAGCCATTGAATTATTATAGTATGTCAATGTTCATAACACTTGCTTAATTTAATAGATAACGCTGTGCGACAGTGAAAAAATAATTAAAACGAGACCTAGGGCCCAATTCCGCAAGTGTCAATGACCACGCGAATGATTTTCCGTGTACCTACTTAGTTTGGCCCCTGGGCCTAGTTCCGGAAGAGTGACTTTTTTCTGTAAACAAATTCTACGTGTACCTGCACTATCAGTCAAATTTATTCACACCTTTTTCGAGCATAAATAGAGTGTGTACACGAAAAATCATTTAAGCTTGCTGAATAATTTGGCTCCTGCGCCGAGATTTAGCTATTTCAGCGGGTGAAGTGAGATGACTCGCCTTACTCGCGGTCTCATCTCGCTTCAATCTTAAATCAAAGGTGATTTGGATATTTAGGTGAAATGATTTAAGTTCGAAATTAGTTCCGAACATGTCAAAAAGAAAATACATATAAAGAGACAAATTCTACCTCTTTGTCACACTTGTCACGTTAGATAGTCTGATTCACATCACCACAAACGGACGCGATATTAAGTAAGAGTATTCTACTACTACATCTGCTACATATCAAGTTCATCCAACAATTTCATCGCAGTTTCATTTTTCTGTATCATGCATACAACTCATGTCGTTTTCCATTGGATTTTCGGACTGATCTACTCCTTTTTGGTTCCAATCGAATATATGAAAACATTGTGTTGTGAAATTTAAGCACACACTACTGAATGACACCAATTTACAAAATGGCTTTTCAAGCATTTATCACTTTTGACAAGTAGTCCAACGAAAAACTATATGAAACATTTTGTGCTTTATTTATTTATTATTTATTATTTAAAAAAGTTAGGGCCAGTTGTATAAACTTAACTTGAACCACGGATCAGCTGAACTTGAGTTATTTCTTGAACCAGGTCCAACTTTGCGTGCGTTGTACAACTGCTAGTCCAGAGCGAGTTAGCTGAACTCGACATGGCTTTGTGCAGGTACCTGTCAGCTGTCAGTTTATTGTTATATTTCAAGGTTTAGTGCTTTTTCTTTGTTTTTATATAAATAAAAGTGAAATATATTTAATATAATTATACACTGAATGAAAAAAGATTCAACTCAGCGGATTCGTTGGATGCATCTGCATCGTAGCAACACTGGTTGAAAGTGGGTGCGCGGACACAGCTACTGACATCGTTGTCGCCATCGTCTTCGTTGACACTTTTAATGGGTATAGTATTACCCGTTTTCCTTTGGAGGTGGGAAAGTACTTGTGAGTAGATGAAAACCCTAATCTAGTACTATCAATTGCACATGCTCTCATTGGCGAGTAGATACATTTTACATGAGAAAGTATTTAGTTAGTTGTATTCCATTGAAGAAAGCTATCAAAGTACTTACAACTTGCAAGTACTTCGCCACATCCAAAGGAAAACGGCTTTTATATTGATGGTGGGGAAAAGCAAAACATTTAGTATTAACTTAACTTTTTTTTAATAAAATAAAACAAGATTAAAAATGTCGTTTTTTTTTACTATCGTTTGAGGTGTCTCTGATATTTATTTTTATTTTTTGACTATTTTGGTTCAAGCTGTCAAAAAAATTACGATTTAAGTAGAAGGCATGTATACAAAAAAAAACAATTCTAATCAAAAGAGTTAAATAACAGCCAATCAAATGCGTTGAGTTAAGCCCTAAACTCGGATTGTACAATAGGTGTGCTTTTTTTACAAGGCCACAGGAATTGGGCGAATAAAACGACATCGGGGCTTGGCGTGTCTAGCTCCGACGTGGTTTTTTTTTCGTCCAAGCCCATTAGGGCAAGGAAAAATACACAGCTAATACTTCATTCGAGGTGAACCGAATTTAAATTTTGAACCAAGACTGAACAAGGATTGTACAACGGGCCCTAAGTATATTAAAACAAAATTTATCTTGATATAAGATACTCTTTCAAGTATTAATAATAAATAAATTTAAAAAACTTGGTTTAAAAAAAATACCTTAAATTTCAAATTAATTTTAACCCTCACCACAAAAAAACTTGTAAGAAGACAAAATAGAAAAGCTTCCTACATGTCTGTGTACCCATTAAAAAAAAAAACAAATAAAATATTGCGCACTTAGGGCCAGTTGTACAAATATTTAACTCGTGGTTCAGCAATTTTAACTCACTGACTTGAGCAAACTTACTGAGGTTCAAAGATAGTTCCTTCATTAAATTGGCTCCTATGACATACTTGAACCTTGAACCATCGTTGAACCTGAGCAATTCCGCTGAAATCAGCCAGTAAACAATTTTTAACCACGGATCAAAATTTTAACCACGTTTGTACAACCTGTCCTTGGGACCATTTGTACAAACGTGGTTCAAATATTGATCCCCGGTTCAGCAATTTGAATTCACCAATTAAAAAGCAGCACAATATTGCACACTTAGGGCCAGTCCCAGTTGTACAAACGTGGTTTAAATATTGATCCGCGACACAGAAATTTTAGTTCACCGATTAAAAAAACAAAATATTGCGCACTTTGGGCTAGTTGTACAAAACGAGGTTCAATTATTGATCCGTGGCTTAGCAATTTTAATTCTCAGATAAAGTAAATTCTGATGCTAATCTTATATGCTTTAACCATCTTTGAACTTTCATAAATCCTTTGGAATCAGAAAATTAAAATTGCTGAACCACGGATTATAATTTCAACCCCGTTTATACAACTGGTCCTTCTGAGGTCTATCCACATGAGAGCGACCAACGAACGACTTCTCAGGCATAATAAACGAAAAAAAACGGGATTAGATAGATTTATAAACCATAGATAAACAATATAAAGATGGGAAACCTTCGTACGTTTCATCCTCCAAACCCTATTTGTTTACATTAGGTGCGTTTTATTGGTATTTATAGCTAGCGCAGCAATGCAAGTACCAATAAAACGCTGTATTCACTTTTTAATTCAACCCAATTCCGGTGCCACAGAAGCTTAAACTTAACGAAACTTTTCTCAACTTTTATATCAACTATTTTACTGACTTATTTATCGACACTTTTGGGTTTGTTGTTGTTTGCAAAGGAAAATTTTACTGTGCTAGCTATAAATTTTTCAAAAAAACACGGAAGTAGAGGGAAAATGAAAAGTAACGTTGTAATTTTTCTAAAAACGCCGAATATCTACCAGTATTTCCACCCATTGCACATATTTGAAGCTTATTCGTTTTTGAATAAGAATTTTAAAAAATAAACAATCAACATTGAAAATATTTAAAAGAAGAATATAAAACTTAGGGCCACTTACAAAAAATTTTTAATCCGTGGTTCAGCAAACGACTACGGTGAATTAAGCTGATGTTCAACGATGGTTCAGGAATTAAATTTTGGCTTTGCACTTTCACAAATATACTTCGACCTTGAACCATCGTTGAACCACGGATCAAAATTTGAACCACGTTTAGAAAACTGGGTCTAAAATATTAATTTTCAAAATCTTCAGGCTAATTTAAAATGTTTTTTTTCCAGGGAAATTGGCGATACCTATACCTCTTCTTTGGATTTTTTCCTTACCCCAAATTCACAAATTGTTTATGATTAGAGAGTATCACAAGGGGGAAAAATCCGGGGTCAAATTTATTTGCGAAAAGGCTGAACAAATCAGTATGTTGAATTAAATAAAATTGAAATATTTGAAAAAAAAATTTAAAAAGCCTCTTAAAGCCTCAGCTATTGAGATAATGCCCAACATGCATGAAAAAGCCTCAGTTGGCATCGCTGCTTCTGGAGTAGACATCAGAATAAGTCATGGCAGCAGTAGTGAGTCCAGTCCAAACATCATTAAGGGATAAAATGAGAGGCCCTATTCTCAAAAACTGTAGGACCGAAATTGACTAAATACGCCTCTGGTGACAGCCATGTACACGAAACGAAGCCGAATACGAAACCTTTGACGTAATCACTAGGTTCAGTTGGTGTTTGGTGATGCTGACGGTAGTGGTTTACTCAGTCAATTGTTTCGTTATTTTGCACGTATACCAGTACCGCGCCTCCCCGCTCATTATTAAACTTTTATATCTAAATACTTTTCTACTTGTTTTGACGTTGCTTCCACAGCAGTTAAAGGAGTGGTTTCGTATTTTTGTAGTAATTCTACTCTTTAGATCTGCTGTCATAATCAGGGAATCGGCCTGCTGAATTCCTGCTACATAAATCTTTATATTTGTCATATGCATGAAACACGCTGACATAGTGGATGGGGTCGGTGCATACAAAAAATAATGTGGTAACTCAAATCTCAAAATTGACATCATAAATATTTATTTATTACGTCTTCTCAAAAAAATGGTGTCAATTACCTATGGACAAAGTTTCGTTTGCAATAACTTTTGTTTTGTTAATGTCAGCATTAGTGCTTAATATTGTATGAATTTAGAGTGCGGTTAAAGATTATTGAACATTTTTAAATGCATTAAAAATTGTTGTGTCGTAATAGTTTCAGCATTACGAATACAAAACCTGTCATTACCTCTGCCTTCCGCTCCTAATGTACTGATACGGGTGTACTTTTGCAAAGAAAAAGAAAGAGTCGAATGTTATCTAGGGGGTGTCATCTATTTTTATCTTTGGACAGGTTTGTAAAATTGTCAAAAATTGACAATCTTAATTGTGGTTCAAGGCGTGAGTGGCATTGGCTTATTTTTAAATAGGCCTATTAAAATTGTTAACAACAAAAAAAAGCAAAAATATATGCATACCTTACCTACCTACCCTGCTGCTTTCATCATCATGCAAATTTTTTGATTTTTGACATTTACCACAGTGATTAACAATATTATTATGGTTTTCTCACTTACTCCTGTTATCGCTCTTATGTTAAAGCAGAACAAACCAATTGACCAAAAATAGAGATGCAAAATTCCTTATTTTGACAGCAATCGTGGTGAGTTTGATGTTTAAGATAATTCCCTTTTCAAATGGGAAATTTCTCTTTTGACGTTTCTTTATGAAAATTATCAGCCTTTTCCTTTGCTTTCGTCGTCGTTGTCGATGTCGAATGAAAAGAAACGAGAAACGAAAACGGCCGTCGTCGTCGTCGTGTATGTCGAATCCGAATGTGTGTTGTGTACTTTTTTTTGAGAAAAAGAAAATTTTTCCCTCGCGATTTCCTACTGTAGAAAATCTAATTCAAAAAATTTGATAATTTCCACTTGGCGAACATTCAATCAATTTCGTGCAACACGTGATTTTGTCAACAATAATTTGGTGTGATGCACTAAAAAAGTGTAAGAAATATCAATTTTCCCAAAATGCACGACTAGAATACCTAAAAAGAAATATATAATTTTTTTTTGACATTTTGTTTACAACAATTTTTAGTGATGTCATCAGAAAAGTTTCATTCACCACATAAGAAGACATTTGTGGGAATTTTTTTTGTATGTGCATTTTCTTTTGATTACTTTTTTTCTGATTAAAATATGGATACAAATTTAATGCAGAAGTTTTCTAACAAGTGTTTTTCTAAATTTGATAAAAATGAAAGAAAATTTCAAGTGTGCTGGTACTTTAAAGGCAGGGGTCGAGGGAGCCTGACTACTGGCAAAAAAGTGGACATACTACCAATCCAACCAGGAAGTCTCAATAAGTTTTCCGCTGTTCTGCTTTTTTTCTTATGACGTCATCTATAAAATAAAATTAAAGAAAAAAAGAACAGACTGTTAAAATGGAGCAAAATAGTATTTTGTGCCAATAATTATTGTACCTATCTAATTGGTTTTGCAACAAAAAATAGGTTTCTAGTTTAAGAACTTTAAGATCTGTTGTTTTTTTTTTTTTTCTTAACTTACCTACATATATTTTATTTTGTAGCACTCAAGGTCAGATTGGATTGTCCTCTGTTAACTCATTCAAAAAGGACCTTTCACCTTAGAAATAAGATATTTCAATTAGGGAATAAGTAAACCTCATGTCTAAGCTTATTGAAAACTTGAATCAAAGTTGTCAACAGCTGTTTTGTTTTCTTTTTTTAGCTTTAATAATAAAGATTTAAGTGGCCTAAGCATGAGTCATGAGAACACATAACTTTACAGACCAAAAGTAAATTCAAAGTGACAAGAATGTCTGGCTGGGGTTTAACGGTCTTTGATATCGGTAATGCTAGATGTATTTTAACTAATCTTGGATAGGTATACAAATCTCAAAATCATTTTCCAATGTCGAACAAATTATTGCATATTGAGAAACTTTTTAAATTTTTTTTTATATAAAAAAAAAAAAACAATTTGGTAGGTACCTACCTACCTACTAAAAGAGTTATGCCGGATTTACACGATTGAATAACTTGCATTTTAATGACATAAACAACAACAAAATAATGGCAAATTCATTCTTTTGGTTATAATAATGACAGCTTTCCATTCGTGTAAATCCCGCATTAGTGTGATAAATTGCATACGTCATTTTTTTTGACTATTTTTTGTTTTTGTTTTACAGAAAGAACAATGCCATTGCAAAGGAGGTGATCAGACAAAAGATTTAAAAGATTTTTTAAATTTTTCTTGACACTTTCAGCTTTGTAGGTAGGTACATACAGATTTTATAGAAAGAAACTACATGTTTACGTCAATGGTACCTACCTACCTACGTATCGCTCACTGCCTGCAATAATGGCACAACTAATTTTTTTCAGCTTCGAGATACCTGCATATAAGCGATTTAAAAGTATATATTCCATTTTCAATTTGGATTTCTGCTCTGAATTATTCTAAATAATGCTATCCTCACGTGGATTTACCATTTTGATGTGAAAAGCATTAATTACTTATTAACTTTTTTGCGGGAATCAAAAGGAGGTGGCATCCGCCCCTTTTTGGGAGAGTGTCATTATTGCATTAGACAAAGTATATCGAAAGTCTTCAAGCGCCATTTCATACAGTAGCGGCATATTGAAAAAAAGTCGATGAAATGGCACATATAATTATTTTTCATAAGGTTTTCATAATGCAATATGAGTCCAATAGTGGCACAACTCGAAATGTGCCATTCTTTTCTTGTGTAAATATTCACTTCGTTCCCATAAGCGACGTAGTAACGGCACAATTCAAGTAATATGCCATTATTGCACTAAAAGCTGAATAATTTACTTGCCTCGATCCTGGCACAATTGTAATGTGCCAAGAAAATACTGATAGATGTGCAGGTATTGATACAAAGAGAAAGCAGAAAACCTTCGAAAGTTCAATGGCAATGTCGCCAAAGGAGGTATCAATTAGCCGATATTGCAGAAATGTAAGGGCTTTAATTTTAATACTAACGGCGTCTACAGTTCAAATTTGATTGTTTTAGTTGTGCCATTATTGCAGGCAGTCAGCGATATATACTGTTAAAACGTTTCTAGTTCTAAACTCAAAACAAAAACAGCTAAAACTATTTTCCCGGCTTGAACTAAGTTAATGTATCCTAATTATTGTCGAAACCCTTTTTATGCATAGCTACACATCACTCCAACTTCCTAATTCTTGCTGGTACTTAGCTCCAATAATTTCTATTTCAATCAAACTTTTATTCTTGTTAACGGCCAATCAATTCACTGAGTATTCATTTTCTTCAATTTTGCATAACAAAAACATCAATACTAGTTCTAGCTCTCTGATCAGCGTGCCAGATTAAAATGATGCTTATCAGACTTCTTTATTTGGAATCTTGTCAGTATTACACACATATATATATTTCTAGATCAAAAGTTTTCAACTGATAATCTAGGTACTTATGCTAAAAGTCTAGACTCAATCGGGTCGGACAAGTAAAGTGACAAAGTGAGTGAGGTCGGTGGTAATAATCTCTGGACTTGAAATATTTAAGCAATCAGTTCCAATATTTAAATGTTTAAATATTGAGATGCATCTTTAACCCCTTGAACACAATTAATGTAGACAGCTGTAGTTTCCATAAAAAGTTAAAGTTAGTTTGACTTCAGCTACACCATACATTTCTTGCTACATTTACATACAAAGCTTCACATTTCTACTTTGACAATGTTACGAGCTTCAGCTAACAGCTTCAGCTATGTCATTGTGTTTGGAAAGTTTATCTTAACCCCGAAACTAAAATACGTAGGTCTCATGTGGCCAAACTGTTTATCATCACCTATCATTAGGATTCGAGATCGCAGCAAAACGCATAACGACGTCTCTGATCACAGGTATTTTGCTCTTAGTTTTCATAGCTAAATATTTCTAGGTATGTATACAAGGAATAAAGAATACATGGTATGCTATTCCGTGTTGATTTTCACTTTTTCACTTGTAGACAAAAACCTGTAGAAATGAACAACAAATCGAAAAAAAAAATACAAAAACAAATGCAAAGAGAATTGCATCACTTGTTGACAAAATGCGTGAGAGATAGGATAACGACATGCGCAATATTATACCGTTTATTCTATATACTTTGGTATATACAGTTTATTTGGGTCACAGTATCGAATGGCGTGGGTTCTCATGATTTTAAAGTCCCTTTTTTAGTCCTCCGTACTACTCAGTTAACTCCGTTGCTCCTCGTTGCTTTTCAAATTTCATGTGACCACAGGGCTCTACTCTTTTATAGAATACAGTTTTCTCTACGGGTGTCTGAGTTGATAAACATGTTGGCAATACACTTCCAGGTTCATTGCAAAGTTTCAAACTTATTTTTTTTTGATAATTTCTTTCGAAGAAACTAGAAATGGTACTTCGAAACGGTTATTTGGTTATTTGCTTTTTATTCGTGGATCCTTATCGAAATGATTGTCGTTTTTGGATGATAATATTTCGCCAAACAGACTTGGTTTAGGAAATTATCAAAGATATTAAGGTAGTAATTTGGAGACAGAAAATCAGTAAAATCACTTTGGAGCGAATATTTTCCAACAAGACCATGAAAACAAATTTGGCTTCGATGTGTCCATAGGGTTTGAATAGACCTTTCCATTAACGTGTGGCACGATTTATTTCATTTTTGAAATGTTTTTTTCCGAAATCTATGAAAAAATGTTTTGTCAAAATTTTTATATTTTTTGGGAAAAAAAAGAAGAAGTAAAAAACCCCAACAATTTGTTTAATGTTCGATTCGTTAGATATTCGTATTTAACGGATTGCGTAAAAATTTAGTAAAATTATAAATATCTAATGAACTAGACTTGCAGAAGCTTTTGGTTTTTCAGAAACAGATAGCTTTTGAATAGAAAATGTAGAATTTGAAAACCGAAACCATTTGCATGGTTTGTCGGCAAAAAAAATCTATCCAAAGACATAAGAAGACAAGCTTTTTCAGAAATGTCTTATCGTTTTCTATTTCGGACAAGGTGAGTCCAAAATGACACCCACGGACAAAAACACAGCAATATTAATTTAATTTGAGTAAAAAAATATTTGCAAAAGCGAACGATATTTGTATTGACCAAGTTAATACTATATTGTCTGACCATAATTTTTGAAAGTATGTAGATTTGCGTTTTAAAAGTTCAAAGCTTCACGAACTTTTTATGTCTTCTCTGTGAGATGAAGCTTCACTGTTTCTTAATTCTAGGCTCAAGAAAGTTTAAAGTTTTCATTGCACAGAATGATAAATAATAGAAAAAAAAACACTAATCTAGTTTTTTTAATTTTCTTTTTTTTTTAGAATTTTTGCAAAAGTTAAACCAAAGTGGAAAATATAATTAAAAAATTCTTTGAACTAAACTTTCACCAAAAGTTTACATTTAAATCGTCAAACTGAAGCAACTCTCGGAAGCAACGGTGCTGTTGAAAATCGAAAAAATGGACAGCATCGTGGAGGAAAACGGAAACAATTCAAATAACATAGAAACCCTATCAGATGTGAGTATATCGCAAGCATCATCTAACACACCTAATTCCACAACGACGACAACCGTTCTAACGACCGGATCGAACGTTGTTCAATTTATGCCAACACACAATATCCAGGTGACCACACCAAATGCGTCCAAAATAAATTCAAATTTTTAAATTAAAGAAAAAAAACAAACAATAAAAATAATTTCAGCCCCAATCTGTAATACAGGCAAACCAGTCATCGGTTATACAAACAGCGGCTGCGAACATTCAACCAGTGACTATGTCCAAAGGCGGTGTCCTCTATGTAGGTAAACCGAACACGGTGATTCACACAGCCTCGGGTAATACAGTTCAGGTTGGAATTTGTTTTCATTTGTTTTTGTATTCACAACACAATGTAAATGATCCTTGAATATTTAATCACTTTTATAGATCAAGCATGAACCGAACACACAAATCATGGATTCAAATAGTGAGGAGAGTCTTACTGATGACGACTCACCCCGAAGACAGAGAGAATTCACAAGGAGACCTTCATACCACAAAATCTTAAATGATATCAGTGGTCCAGACATTTCAGGTGATTCATTGTTTTTGTATAGTTTCTGTTTTAATCTAACAATACTGCTGCGCTGTTCCTCATCCCATCCAAGAATAAAAAAAAAATAAATACAACATCCACCTCTCATAAACATACTCTTTACATACAAAGAAACAACAACATCTCATCTCATTTGTATGTTCTTTCGAATTGTGTTGGTATTGCAAAGTCAAGTACATTTACTATAGTTTCTAATCCTTCATTTAAATTTATAATACTAATATTTTGAATTATATTTTTCTTATGTGCATAAAATGTTGTGCGTGTTTCCTTTAAACAAAAGAAACAAAATCTGTTAATTTTGATATATTTTTGCTCATACAGTACAGTCCCACTAAGTTTAGTTTAACATGCATAGTAAAATCAAGTGCTCCTTCCGTAAAGGAGAACATGGTTATAATAATAATAATAATTGAAAATAGTATACACAATTATTTTTTGTTTTATAATAAAACTACAGTAAAAAATTTAAATATGAGCTTTCGGATTGGTTTCTTGACAATGGAAAATATTTTGTATCGGATATTTTAGCTAGTTTTTGAACTCAGTTTGTCAACTAAACCATCACTAATCACTAAATGACTTCAGTATTTCCAGCAATGGGTAAGAACCAAAGTAAAAACTGAGGGCTATTTGCTGAAACTTCTCTTGGTCAACCCTTTCTCTTAACTGGCCAATGTCTCTATCGCAAATGTAATTTATATTAAACCCTTTATGAATAGGTCATTTTTGTCTGTTCGAAACATTAATCAAGTTAAAGAATTCTAGATATAAGGTTTTCCTTTGAAACCTGAGCATTTTTCCTTACACAAAACTCCAAAGAAATCTTCATATTTTTTCTATCCATTTTATTTATTGTGGCCAAATATAGACAACTGAATACAAACACTAAGCTTTTGGAAAAAATGATTCAAAATGTTGAGAGGATACATAATGTTGTGTATTCCAACATTTGGTATTCAAGTGAGCCTCAATTAAATCAAAGATAATTACAAAAATAAAGAGAGGCTGGATGTAAAGCTATTATATTATTAAAACCCATGATGATAGTAACGCCAAAAAGGAGTTTGGGCAGGAAACACTCTGGCAGCTAACATTAATAAATACCCAATGAAAGGGACGAAAGTTGAAATAGAAGTCCAAGATCAAGCATTTCCTGAAAGATCAGCTTCGATAAATTGTCAACAGAAGAAGCATTCAAAGACTTGACAAAAAACACTGTTTTGAGACACGCGTCGAGTTCTTATAAACACAAATTGAAGTTCTTAACTGAATAAATATTATAAAATCTGAGAGAAGATACTAATTCAGGGCATCTAAAAACTTCGAAAAAGTATAATCTGGTGTCTAGGGGAAAGTGGTGGCGGGAATGTAATAATAGGGTGGGCCGAAAAAATGTCGTTTCTTTTTTTTTCAAGTTGTAAATCGATTCACATTAGCCCAAACAAAAATTTTACTAGTAATTTTGTAATTTAAAATAAAACAGCTCGAGACAGATAGATTCTAGGGTCAAAAAATTCTATTCCTAAAATATAAACATTATACATCCAAGAAGAATTTTATTCTGTATCACATACGAGTATCAAAAGTTCTCCGAGATTCACGATTGGAAGAGTGGAGAGGTCAAAAATGTAAGTTTATCAAAATTAAAAATTTATTTTGGGTCCACTTAACTTACGACACATGATTTAAGCGTCCTTTTTTAATGCTAGATTTATATTTTCAAATTTTTCGAATTTTTAGTGGATCTTATTGCCACAAGATGGCTTTTCTTCGAAAAGTTTTTTATTCGAAGATAAAAATCTTCGATTATAAGTTCAAACATTGTCCGGAGGCCTCTTAAGTACTATATACTTAAAATTTAATTTCCATTTTTGTTTTGAAAATCGTCATAGAAACTTAAAACTAATTTAAAATAAATCGATTATTTTAATGGGTAATTTTTAAATGAACAACAACAACTTGTGTGCATTACCACCGAGTATATAGGCTGGAGTTATAGCTATTTCACGAGTCGATTATAGTTTGTTCAAACTAGGTTTTGACAGAAAACATATAAATTTCAACAGGTTGAACTTTGTATTTCATTTATTTATTTATCATCAATTAGAGTTAAACACTTTCATTTATTATTCTAGTCTAAGGCATACATACACACTAGATTTAGTGAATTCTTTTATAGTGCCCCCTTATTTTCGAAATTTAACATAAATTTTGTTTTTATACTACAGCTTTTGAAAAACAATTATATGCACAGTGCAGCCTGTCACCAATTATATTATTTATGTACATCCATATTATAATTGATATTTTCTTTGAGTAAAACCACATTTATTACAAACATCAGATGAAATTCTTTTTGAGTTGAAATTATTTTATGGGTTGTACTTGAACCAAATAATAAGAGCAAGTAGGTACGTACAAATTAGTCATGCACTTATTTTCATTTTCAATCAGTGAAAAAGATTTGTTCTTAAATGTTTCCTTTGAACAGTTGAAACAGGTGTTACAGAACAAGTTTTTAATGCAAAAAAATACCCTTCTGTAGAAAACACAAGCTGCATTCGGTTATATAGCAGAATATTGTTAGATCCGTTTTCCCTGGAAAACACTGCCACAGCAATACAAATAAAACAAAGCAAACTCAATAAATCGATGTCCGCCCAGAAACCGTAGGGAGATTTCTTTAACAAGTCGGAATAAAAGGAAGAGACAAAAATTTAAATGCATTTACTAACGGTCCGCCATAAAAAAAACTCCGCTTACAGTTTATTTTGTAAACAAATGATGTAGTACCATCATTTCATTTTCACTTCATCAATTAAAGCATCCAGGGTCAAAACCAGATAACTCCACTTTTTGACGAAATATGTTTTTTGATGCAGAATTAACAAACAGAAAATCCCGCACCGTTTTGTGAACTCAGCTTTTTTGATTCTAAATTAGAAAAATTAAATTTTATACTGTAGTCGTCTTGTTTTTGCACCGCACGTGGAAAATTTGAAAAATGCAAATATTGTTAGAGGTACCGAATCATTGGTGATTTGACTCTCAAACGGTGCTGCAGCTTACAAAATATTATACTAAATTGAAAAACAACAGTTGGTGCAATTGTTTGTAGGTGTATGATGAAGAAAATAAAGCCTTTATTTATTTTCACCAAAACAAACCGACAAATTTATTTTTTTTGAAAAAATTTTAATCTATTCGATTTGTTTCTATTGTCTTTCGAAAAGAATAGAGTTTTTAAGAATATTTTGTTCCTTGATTTTTGTATTTTTCTCAACATTCAAAATTGTTGAGCTATCTGGTTTTTGCACCGGATTCTTTAATTTAACAAAGAACTCACAAAATTGATCGAATACCCTCACTACTCTATAAGTAGGTTTTTTGTAAGGGCATTCGCGATGATCTAAATTTCTCATTGGTAAAGCGTTTAGCGTGAATATAAAAAGGATATAATGGGTACGTTCGGACGACCCAATGGACTAGAAATTAAGGCAAGTTTCTCTCTTATTAGCTAGGTGCCAAAATATTGCTTTCCAAATTCCAATTGAGGCAACTTTATTGAAAAGTAAGTCAAGAAAAATCTCCCCCAATTTCAAGTCAAGTGAACTTGTGTCAGAATATCAGCTTTTTTATGTTGTTGTTGTAATGTGTAATTACCCATTCGACTTCATTGCTTGTATGCTCAACGCATACAAAATTATGCAAATTCAATTCTATTAACATTTGCACTTACCTTTTTGGGCTACATTAAAAGATACCAGAAGAAATACTTTAATTTATATTTGGCTCCATTGTATCATTTTCATTTAATTTAATTAAATTAAACCAACCATTTTTCGATCAGCTGAGTTCTTGCTTGACAAGCAAGAAAGTGCCGGAACTAAAATGTTCGGGTAAATTCTTGCTAGAGGGGAAATGAAAAAAGGTCAGAATCGCTGGTAGATTTGGGATACTTTGGGCCATGGCACTCTAGGGTAGGAATAGTCCATTCCAGATATAGGTAGGGTTCTAGGCTTAACGGCACTCCAGAGATCTGCTTATAGTACAAGAGCCAACAGCAAATTTTGTCAGTGGATGTATAACCAAAATCTGAGTATAAAGTTTTATAGGTACGTATCGCGATATCGAATACCAATGTCTAGCTGTTTTTTTTTTCTCAGCCTTTGGGAGGAGTGAGGGATAAAACCAGCCTGGTTTCTTATTTATGTGTTAGCGTCATTAACACTTAAATTAATTTTTTTTAAATAGGAAACAATGTCTGTCCTTACGCCTGAAGAGTTTTATGTTGATGATCCGATCAATTATAGGACCATGATATTAGCTTTTTAAGCAAACCTTATCACGGATAAAATGTTTATATCTTGAGTTCTACTTAATCATGATTGAGGTGTTTATGCTTAGGCAAAATGACTGAGTATCATATTAAATTTGTTTTTAAGAAATTAATGTGGTTATTACCCAAACAGTAAAATAGAGGAACTAGCTCTTTTTAACCCCCCACCCCTATCAAAGGCTGAGAAAAAAACTGCCGGTCCACTCCTGAAATTTGCTGTCGGCTGACTAAAAGTATTTTAACCCGATTGTAAACTAAAGTTTTCAGTACATTCACCCATTTAAGCCAAACAAAATCACATTTGAAGTTTTTTACAAATAATCTCACTTGGTTTTGAAAAATTTTGAACGATAAAATTTGAACTACAACAACAGGAGACGAAGAAAAGAGATATGCATGCTGGTAATTGTCAAAGTATTGACATTTCGTTTGTAAAAAATAGGTGTGTAGTCAAGAAGATAACGATGAAAAAGAGAATAAACATGTTTTATTTACATTGGAACAAAAATTGACAGAAAAAGCAATCCCTTTACGTATGTATGTACATAAATAACTCAAAATCGTATTAAATTTACATACTTTTCTTTGTTAAAAAATTTGCAACCGATTTAAACAAAAAATGGTTGAAATTATTTCCTTAATTTACTATCTCATCTTTGAGAAATAAAAATTATTATTGCCTTTTGTGGAAATGTAGCAGGAAGCAGGCTATAGTTCTTATTGTTTTATTTTTTTAATTCATTTGACCGAACATGTGGTTATGTTTTCACATTTACTGCAGGTACGTTAAAATTAAGATACAGAAAAACATTAGTGGGCTGTACTATAAGGGCTTTAAAATATTTTTGGTGGTTTTACATATTCTATGTGTGTGTATGTTTTGTAAATAGATTTGCACTATTTATATTCTTCTTGTTAGCGACACGTTTAATTAAATGTTGTTATCTATGTACAAAATTATAAAACAAATAATAATATTGTTATTAAAGTGGTGTTTGCAAAATGTTGAAGTCGCTTCGATTCATATCCACATTTAACTAAATTTAAAACTAGGTTTATTTTATCAGTTTGTTTATACAAACAGTTTCGAAAAAAAAATAAAACTTGATAACTGAATATGAATTTCCCCTGGAAGTCTTAAAGTGTGACAGGCAATATAAACTGAACTCGATATTATAAAAACCAATTTTCAAACTAAATCCATCTAAATTAAAATTTGTTCATAATACTTAGTATTGAAGAGAATCCCTTATGATGATAACTTAGCCGAAACTGAGTTTTGTAACCAATAAAAGATGTCAAATTACTTAACATCCAGATTTTCTCTATTTCTTCTTCGAAATAATAAAAAAAAGTTATAAAACATTTTTAAGATATTTTTTCTTACAATTTATTTAACTTTGATTAGGGATTTAATTAACTAGATCCCGATCCTTGAAAGGTTTTGTGTGAGACACCCTGGCTTTCTATCCTCTATGGTCCTGAGCTTTCCGCAACCAGTCATCCAGACCAAGCTCTCTGGCATCCGCCGATGGTTTGGACTTTAAACCGGATGTTCGGTTTTCCTTTTGCCTTCAACCCTGGGGACTTGGATTCGAACAGCATTGTTATCGCAATCACTAGTTGTGGACTTGTTTTGACTTTCTAGACTAAATACTCATCTTGCTAGAGTTTATAAATATCGTAGTTGTATTTTCTCCTCTGTGTGAGGAATAAATATGAGTGCAACAATTTTTTTCGAAAGGACTCAGTACCAGTAGTGAATTATGTGAGTTTGGCATTCTAGTAACCATCATTTGAAGTGGTTACAAATTTATTGATGGCATTCACCCGATCATTGAAGCGGTAATTCGGCCACTGGTTTTCTTTGTTTTTATCGTCTAACACTTGAGGTCAGTAAGCTGGGCTGACGGTTCTTCTTAAATGTTTGCTTTAGCTTCAAAATTTCACCTACAAGTTTCTTGTTTTTGAGCTTTTATGCACTTTTGGTCATTGAAAATAAAAATGAAAATGGTTGGTTGGATTGACATCTAATTTGCGCGGTTATAGATCCTTTTTGTAGATAAAACCTCTCACCATGTAATTTACTAGTGCCAGAATGACAAGAGTGACATTTTGTAATAATGTTTTCCATTATTGTTCCACTTTTGACTCAATTGGTTCTGTCAAAACGTTTTTGATTTGTAAAGCAAGAACGTGTGAAAACATTTGCTTAGTTGCGCCTATTGGATGTGCCTTGATTCATTCAATTAAAATAATTGTTTGTTTCATAATTCACAATAAAACGATTTGGTTGATTCGGTGTGTTTTTAGCCTTCAACTTACCATGTTATCCCTAAAAAAAAATTTAGCAAGAGTAAAAAGATGTAATACAAGCAAAATCCTGCATCCAACGCACTTCGCAATGCCGTTACCGTAAAGCTAACAGTTAGAACAAATGAGTACTTAAACCGTGTATATCTAATCATAAAAAAGTAGAAACTAACAAAAATTCAAAAATTTTTGTTACACAGTGTAATGTTAATGTTAGTACATGACAACATATATGAATAAATTTGATGTAAGGGTTTTTTAGAACATGTACTTCCTCCTACGTATGAGCGATTTTGAAGTAATTTTTGTCTTCCGAAGTAGCACAGATCTCCTTTAGTAATACTTTCTTGCATCTCCACTTAAGTGTCATTTCTAACTACATCAAAGTCGCTGCTATCAATGCAAACGTTTTTTTCAAGGTGGTGCAAATATCTTTAGGTTTTTTCGTTGAAGTTTATCCAGGGTTGACCCAGGTTCTCTTGACAAACCCCAAGAATTGTCAAAAAAAAACATTCAAAAGAATTACTTGCAGCACGTGAATCCACAACAAAAAAATGCATCAGCTCTTTTGCCACTTTGACATTTTATTTTTTACATCAACTCGCCCCAGCAAAAAACCTAGTTGTACTTCAGGGCGCCCTAGGTTTAAAAAAAAACACCAGGGTTACTTCAGAGCTCTACGAACAAACCTTTTGTTTGTTAAAAGCAAAGAGTTTATTGCAGTATATTTGAAGGGGCTGATAATGTCAATGTCGTCCGCATAAGCTAGTAGTTGGATAGATCTGTTGAAAATAGTGTAAGCTTCGTATTAACACCGTCCCTGCGCACTAAATGTTCAAAACTAAGATTGAAGAAATATAATAATAGCTTCTCTCCTTACGGAAACCCTTAACATGTTTATATTATTCAGATGAGCTATTACTTAGTTTAACATTGCACCGTGTGGTTTCTAATGTCTTGCGATATAGCTGCATCAATCCGTGTTCTCGAGCTCGGCTACCATTATATAGAACTCTTGGATGCTATCACTTAAGCTTCGATACTTTTTTCAAGAAACACGATCACTTTTGTATTTATCATTTAAGGTTTTATTAAAAGAACCAGGAGAAACCCGCTTTCGAGTAATAAAACAGACCTAACGTCAAAGCAAAATGGGACCCAATTTTGTGTAGTCCATTTTAGGCGACAGATTACATGTAGCGATGGGTAGAATCGAATTGGTACATAGTTTAGTTCCACTATTAGCAAATTCGTTTGTTTTAAATATTTATTTTTAAATAAGTAAGCTGCATGAGAAAATGAGAATCTCCGAAGTTGATATGACCTATCTTTGCCAAGATACTAACTTCTTTTATTGTCATCTAAAACACAATGCAATTTGGCCAGAGTACACGCCTACACCAACCAGGGTCAGCGGTGTTTAATCCATATTTTTAGCAAAATTAACTGATTCATCTTCCAATTTCAGGCCGTTTACCTTCATTTATATTTAAAGCTGATCGTTACATGAAAAATGTTTTGAAAATAAAATCCAAATTTATAGTAACAGATAGGTCAATCTCATTTTTTATTAAGTGTTAAGAAGTTTTGAGAGAGACAGAGAGAGAGAGAGAGAAAGAGAGAGAGAAAGAGAGAGAGAGAGAGAGAGAGAGGCTTTCAAATAATACAGAATACCCAATGCAGCAATTCGCTTAATAGTAGAGTTCCGGTTACGCATAGACTTTACTAATAAACGTAATTTATCGAAAGCAGTTAACTATATTGCCATACTGGATATAACAATCATTCTTATTGTCGAAATGTATAGCCAAAGAGTGATGTAAGTTGGAAACCTCTTTTTCCCAGTCGTTTTTCTGTATCAGAAAAGTGCCAATTAGGATTTTTTGATGCTTTCTTGTATATTAGGTTTCCAGATTAATTTCTTATCTAAAATAGGATCCTAATATTTTACGTTGTCTGAGAATGTTAGTAGTATACATTTGATATCTTTCAAGTGAGCTCTATATACGAAGTTTTTTATTTGTTTTGTGAACGTTAGCATCCCCATCCATACCGTTAAGCCATCGTGTTAGTTTGTTTTTAGCGTGTGAATAGTTCTTACTGGGTATAACAATATTTTCCTGATACTGAAATAGCAACTTCTATGAAAAAAACAAAATGCACATAGTAAATTTTTGTGCAATATGAGTGTGTCATAGTTTTTGCTTTACACACTTGGTACTGAACCATCAAAAGGCTGAAAAGGACTGAAAAATGACGTTCTTAAACCCCGACTCCACAGAACATACAGATGCCCAACATCACAACCACAATCCAATCAACAAACAGCTGATTTTTTCTCGGTGGGAAAATTATGTCATGTCGTTTCATTTCTCTCTCACCACTACTTCAACAATATTCAACTCAAATTATAGGAACAAAGGTCGGGTAAATTAATAACAACTTTTGCAGAAATATCTACCTCCAGATATAACGAAAATCAGACAAAAACTCACACGCACGTGAAATCTCAAATCTCATGGCCAAGCTTTGAACAGCGTTCATGTGCTGTTCAAAAGTTGGTTTTCTTCGACATGTCGTCGACAAGACATGGATTTTTCTGCCGCCATTGGTTTTTTCTCGAAAAATTCATAGTCCGAGCATGCCTCATGTCTAGTGGAGCCGGCATGTTAGGAGTTTGAGATTTATACTTCAGCAAAACCACCCCCCATCGTCGATTTCTGCTGATTTTTTTTTTTGAGTGTTTCACTCCTTTTCGATTTCGACCACGCAACTGAAGGCATTCGAAGTGAGAAGGGAATACAAAAAAAGCTATAAAAGAGTGCTTAGAAAAGATGGTTTCATGCACAAACGGAACTTAATATAGTTGATCTATCTATTGTTATTTCAACAAACTGTTCAATAAATATTTAAAATTGTGCTATGTCCACTGACACTGGGCTATGCTCGGGCTTTTGAAACAACCACGCGTTGCACACACGCAGAAAAAAAGAGTAGTACAAAATAAAAGCAAGCAAATGAAGGGTTCGAAAGAAAAGAACTAAATTGAAATCAAGTTCTTATTAATTTATCAGAAACATTGTGATTTTATTAATTTATCACAAATACAGCTAAACACAAAAATAGAACCGTTCAAATTGGGGTCGGGTGTTTTATTGGCGTTCGGAGTCGGAAGAATTCTTCATAGAAAAAAACATTATTTATGAACATTTTTAATAATATAAGAATACAAACAAAATCCTTTCGTTCAGATTTCAGAAAATACAAACGAATGTAAACAGTACAATAAAATACATACATATAAACTCGAACAGCGATCCAATATCAATATCAATATCAATATGTAATATAATGCTTTTGACTTTAAAATACTCACATCGAGCGACTTTATTTCGGAAATAACTGCTTAACTTTTAATCTCCGTTCGTCTTTTTTGTAAATACCACAAACATAAAGCTTCATTTATTAAAAAAATACATGTTTTTCAACAAGTTCTTACCTGGATCATTTACTTCTTACTGTTAGAAATAAAAATAAAACTTTAAAGCAAATTATCACATCAACTGCTGGCTTCTTATCAATCTCATCAATATCATTCCGCCAAATATAATAAAAAAGAATATTGCATCTCACATATTATCTCAAGCTACTACCACCACTAAAAAAATAATTAAAATTCGTTTGTAAGAAAGAAAACACAACCTCATTTTTGTAATAAGTATTTCTCAATTAATTTTTGATTGATTAATCGAAAAATAATCGAAACGAAATTCCGTAGCTGGAACGACTTTGCAAATACAAGAAAGCGGCGGAATACCCACAATCGCATCGACTGGCGGTACGACCGGTACACTAATCCAATTGACCCAGGAAACAGCACCAGCATTTTATTTACCTAGTAGGATCAATAAAATCAATACCAGTAATTTATATTTTCAAAAAATCAATTAATTTGCGATTATTTCTCTCTCCTTTCTTCCTTTTTTTTTTGCTTTTTTATCTGCGTTTGGTCCCATAAACTCTCGTTTCACATAAATCTTTTCGATAAATAGATAACACAGTAATAGCCGAAGATCAAACCCGAAAACGAGAAATCCGGTTGCAAAAGAACCGCGAAGCAGCTCGAGAATGTCGGCGTAAAAAGAAGGAGTACATCAAGTGCCTGGAAAATCGGGTGGCGGTGCTAGAGAACCAAAATAAAGCCCTTATCGAAGAATTGAAATCCCTTAAGGAATTGTACTGTCAGACGAAGAATGAGTAAAGCCGTAAACCTGATTAAGAAAATTATTTAAATTTAGTTGTAAAAAAAAACAGAAATAATATTAAACAAACAAAGAAATATATATAAATTTATATATTTGCAAAAAAAGGAACGTAATAAAGTGTATTTAGTTTTGTTCAATATTGTTCGATTTATTTCATTACATTGATTATAATAATTTTATTTTATATGATTATGTACATTTTCTCTATATGAAGCTTATAATATTGTATAATTATATTTTTTACTGAAAGCGAAATCTATTTTTAAGTTTTCTTTAAAAACAAAAAAAAAAAAAAAAACTTAAGTGTTTTAAGTCATCAGCAAATTAGAGTTGTTTTTAGGATGGATTCCAATACCAACGAGTATGCTATAATATTTGCATTTTCGATAGTTTCTTCTTATTTTAAAATTGTTTTAAAGTTATTTCGATTAATAAATTTAGTTGAAAATATTACAAATCCCCTTTGAAATATTTTTTTATTTGAACCATTGAAAAAGGGAAGACGATACTTACATAAATATAATCTTTGTCTTTTCAAAATGGTTTGTATTTCAAATATATCTACAATGCGATAAGAGTGTTTTGAATGAAATACCGATTTTTGTGAGCACCTCATAATTTTTAATGGTTTTTGAATATTTTAGAAGCTCCTTTATGGTATAAATGAACTCTTCATTATATTTTTCACAACAATATTGTTTTGTAAATAAATAAAAAAGCAGACGATTCTTTAATATCAAATCAATATAAAAAGCTCAAATTTTAGGAGCATTAATATTTCAGGAGCCTCTACCGATATGTTGAGACAAATTTCGAAGTTTGGCACAGCCTAATGTACATATATTACATACATATACTAGGGTGGTCCTTAAATTGGGCATAGTCTTGGATAACCCTCATTCGATTCAAAACTGAGAAACAATTTCCCTATTTTGTTCATATTTTTATTTCACCCCTTCGTCTCCATTAAAGTTGACTCAAACTGATAAAATTATTTAAAGAAAACGGGAACAAACAAATCTATTTTCTAATATACTTTTTAAATAATTTTTTTATTGTAAATAGTTATTTGAAAGAATAATTTTCAAACTTTTGCACTCACGGCGTCATTTGTTGTAAAAATTCAAGCTCTAGAAAATCCCTATCGATTTTTGATTTTGTCTACCTTCTGCAAGTTTAATAATTTTTTTTTCTGTTTTGAGTCAACTTTAAAGAAAATTACACCTCCCACCTGAATGTGGAAAATAACCTCCCCCCCCTCAAATATCAATTCAATTCTACAAAAAAAAAATATTGCATTTAGCAAAATCTCAGCTCGTCAATTCCGAAATAGTACAGTGCTAATTCAAGATTCTGTGGTAAAAAGTGGAAATTACCAAAATTTGATCCCAACTTCATACTTACCACTAAAAATAAGCTTTGAAAACAACTCGAACGGATTCGAAAGTAGAATTAAGGTACAGTAGAGCTCCTGAATCTATGAAGGTACGCTCTGACTTTTTTGCGTGTTATAAAAATTACATTAAATCCCTTATTAGGTATTACCAAAGATAATATAAATTGTTATTTTATCTTTGGTATTACCTTAAGGTGAAAATAAGGGAGCGAAGGTGGTGAAATAAAAATCTGAAAACGTAAGAATTTTGTATTTAGAGCTATTTGATGTCCATCCAACTCATAATTGAAAAAAGAATATAAGGACCGCGCTAGTAATATACATGTCTACAGCGTTGAAGGTTGGATCGATTTTTTTCATTTTCAATTATTTACGTTTTTTTTACTAGATTGGTATAAAGCGTTTTTGGGTTATTCCCCCGACACATTTTTATTAAATTTATTTTGCACCAAAAATACAATTTTACAATTTTGTTTTAAGCAATTTAAAAAACTTTTTTTTCTCAAAATTTGCTCCACAGATATTTCTTTAAAAAAACAACCAAAGTTCCGTTTTTATACAAATGGTTTAATGGTGCCTTCCAAAAGTTTTCATAAAGCTTAGAAACCTAGTAAGTATTGTATACAAAAAAATAAAAACAGTTTTTTGGATTGCGTATTTAATTTATTTTCGTTTATTTTTTTAAAAATTGGTATCAAGTGATTTTTAATATTCTAGGAAAATAACGAAAATATTTTTAGGGTATTCATGCAACAGCGTAAAGTCGTCGTAATCGTAGTAAAGTTGTAAAGTTCGTAAATCTGTCAAATTTTCCAAACAAATTGTGACAGAATTACGAGGTTTAAGACTTAACGTTGTTGTATGAATACCCTTTTTATTTATTTTTTTTTTCAAAGTTTAACCTACTATACAAATATTAAAAAGTCGTTCAGAAAAATGTAATTTTCCTGAAAACGACTAATATGATTTTGATAAAATCTGCCTTAGGCCTAGTCCACACGGTATGATACCGCCTCGTTTTGCTAATGATATGTTCCACCCAAAATGAGATCTGAGATTCGGTTGAAAACTTTTGATATTTCAAGTTGGTGGAGCTAGATTTCATGGAAATCTCAACGAAATCTCAATTAGAACTTTAGATTTCACCGAAATCTTATTGCGAATTGACTAATCGGCATGAATATGCTATGATCTCCCCTTCGATATAATAGTTGTGTTTTTTGCAACTCAAAATAATACTTTCTGCAAAAACCGACAACAAAACAAAGACCCCTATTATACGATGATTTTTTACGTCTGATTTTCGAATTTTTATGAATGCGAAGGAGAAAAAACATCTGATTTCACCTTCACATTAATTGAATTAATTGCGAAGTGGAGTGTTTCGTCAAAGTTTCGTTCAACTTTCCTTACAGAAGTCAGGTGGGCTCCCGAGCTCGCCTCACTTAAGTAAAGACTTTCCCAAACCAACGCGAATTCGCGGTGACAGCGATTTTTGTTGTTGTTTAGCGTTGTGTATTTGTTATATTTTTACTATTGTGAATTATTCGCTGCGAATCGCTCCGCATTCGTGTTGTTTTGGGAGAGCCTTAGAACTGACATGTGGTGAAATATGAATGCCAAAAAGAGATAGATTATTAGTACAGTATGGGTGTGTTCCCTTTTTGATATACGGAAAGCAACTTTTCGTTGGTTTCTGACACTAGCTTCAGTGCTCTTGTGAAAATTAAGTCCCTCCCAAACCAACATGAATGGCGGAGTGATTCACAGCGAATCATTCACAATAGAAAAAAATATGACAAATACACAACGCTAAACAACAACAAAAATTCGTTATGGCTCCGCATTCGCGTTGGTTTGGGAGAACCTTTATTGTTCTACCTTCAGGCTCAAAGAATCATCGTTTAAGACCGTGTAGATTGGTTTCACTACGTAGTGATTAGTCATGTCCGTTATACACTTGTAGCTTTCACACAAGTGTATCTCTGCTGCTAATGGAATATTTGCAAGTTGGACATTCGATTTTGGGCAGAGTATATGCATTTCTGCTTCTCTGCTGCTAATGGAATATTTGCAAGTTGGACATTCGATTTTGGGCAGAGTATATGCATTTCTGCTTCTGATCTAGTCCAACTAAATATCAAGATAGAACTTTCCTGTTCAACGCACAAGCAAAAAATGAACAAAATGGAATGAAATGGACTAATTTGGTTATGAAACCTGACTGCTCACTCAAGTTTTATATTTTCTTCTTAACTAACCCCTCCCTTTCCACCTCACCGATTACACCATAAAAACTGCCGTCATGCTGTAGTGAAACCAAAAAACCTAAACACGGTCATATAGAGTTAGCTATGTCTATATAATTATCAGGACCGGTTTTACAAACGTGGTTTATATTTTGATCCGTGGTTCAAAAAATTTTACTGGCTGATTTCGGTGGAATTATTTAGGTTTATAATGGTTCCAGGTTCAAGTATGTTGTAGTAGCCAATTCAATGCCTGGACCATCGTTCGGAGTCAATGAGCTAAAATTGCTAAGCCACGGATTTAATTTTGTGCAACTGGTGCTAAGTGGATTTAACTTTTGTCCTTGTCTTATCGATAATCTTCAACATGCCAGCTCCACTAGACATGAGCCATGCTCAGACTATGAACCTGTCGAGAAAAAAACCAATGGAGGCAGAAAAATCCATGTCTTGTCGACGACTAGTCGAAGAAAATCAATATTTGAACCGCACATGAACGCTGTTCAAAGCCTGTCCATGAGATTTGAGATTTCACGTGCGTGTGAGTTTTTTCTCATATTTTCGTTATATCTGGAGGTAAATATTGCAGCAAAAGTTGTTATTTATAAACGTGACCTTTGTTCCTATAATTTGAGTTGAATATTGTTGCAAAAGATGGAAGTAGTGAAACGACATGACATAATTTGCCTAGCGAGAAAAAATCTGCTGTTTGTTGATTGGATTGTGGTTGTGATGTTGGGCATCTGTATGTTCTGTGGAGTCGGGGTGTAAAGAAAAATGTCAAGTGTTGTCCCAATGTCGTTCTTTTCACCAAAGTCCATATGGGCATTAAAAAAACCAAGCTAATTTCTCCTTTTTTTATTTTAAAAACGAAGTATTTCTAAAATATAGCCTGAACATTCGCCATTTGATCCTGTTTAGATTTGGAAATTTGATTCCGGACTCGTGAGTCTAATCGCGTGTCTACATACGAAAATTTGAGGCTCTTCAAAACCAAACAACTTCAATGCTTTGCACATTGAAACAGCAACAAATGAGGCTCATGATAGTCGGCTATTTATATTTCGTTTATGCCTCATGACACCCTGACCCCATGTACTTCGCTTGACCACAAACTACCGTGAGAACGGTCTTAATGGGCCAGCGCACACGGACACGAGATGAATTCTTCCGCCAGAACAATGAGTTTTTAGGAGAGTGAAGGAACAATGTAGAAAACACAAGTCATATATTTTAAAGGTCTATAAATAATACCACACATTAACAAAACAGGTACATGTATACATTTTTTCTACCCAAATAAATCACCTCGTGTGCGCTTGCAGTATGGAATGAAACTGGTTTTCTACCCAGAATAAATCATCTCGTGTGCACTGGCCCAATGCTCCCAATCTAATCGTCTCTCTGTGTGAAAGTGAATGGCACAAAAGTTTCAGTTTTTGGCAGTATGCAAAACAAACAGACCTTATGGAAACTTTCATTTAAAATCCTAATCGAACCCAACTTCGTTCATATTTCTATTTGCCGGGGAAAAAGCTCTTTTCGAAAGAATTGCGAGAAATGTCAAACGTCAAAAGTTTTAACCAAGAAGTGAAGTACCTACCTATTTGTCTTGTGCAAAATTTTGTGATTTCAATACTTTTTTGTTGTCTTCTTTAATAAACCTTACATAAAAGTGAAATAAACGTCTATTTCAATTTTAGTAACTTATAATTTCTTATTTAAAATATTATGTGATTCTTTGATTTGCTCTTTTCAAGTTAAAATGTCTGAAAAGCCACCGATTTTGCACATTTTAGTTGTTGGATTCCACCACAAACTCGGCTGTCAGGTATGAAATATTTTTTCGCAATGAAAAATATTTGTTTTACTTCATTTACAAAATACAAATAAGTTCGTGTTTAATTGAATTGTAATTAATCAATTGAAAGAAAAATGTTTGAATTATATTCTGTAACGAGGTGTTATCTATGGAAATTACGAAAATCAAGTGTATGTGATGATATTGATTTTTTTTCCTTTGAGATCTGGCAGTTCATTGTATTTTAGTTGTTATGAGGAGTACTAAGGCTTCTAGAGATAAATCTTGTCTACGAATTATAAAATATATGCATTCACATATATGTACATAATTATTATCATTTTTAAAAATAATCTTATTGAACATTTAATGCAAAAGAACGAAGATGAAATCTATAAAGCCAGCCGTCGGTGTCGCAGTCGCTACACTTGAATTATAAACTCTCTATACAATTTTGAAATTCTGGGGGGTATCCAGTGAATTATCATTAAAGATTTAATAAAAAATAAATCAAGTAAAGATTTCTGATCAGTTTCTGAATATCACAATAACTTAGTTATATGTAAGGCGTTTATTAAATGCTGAGCTTGTTTTGTTGCAATAATTATGATAATATTACCCACAAGCCACAAAATCACATGATTATTGTGTAAGACGGAAATAGAAGAATGCAGTCTGAGTCTGTAAATCATACTTAAACAATGATTAAATAAATGATAGGCGTTTGTGTTTAAATTTATATCCCTCTTGAAACTCTCTTTAAGTAGGTACACATTATGTGCATGAACTTATAGAACATATA
The DNA here is from genome assembly GCA_946251815.1 of Dasysyrphus albostriatus. Classification (NCBI taxonomy): domain Eukaryota; kingdom Metazoa; phylum Arthropoda; class Insecta; order Diptera; family Syrphidae; genus Dasysyrphus; species Dasysyrphus albostriatus. The sequence goes on along the minus strand of OX276336.1, from coordinate 63,885,445 downwards.
AAAACCGTCTTTTTTATCTTGATAATAGTCATCTCCGTACATTTTTTTAACTGGTTCAATTCACGTAAATACTCGTATATTGCAAAAAAAATTAAAAGGCTTAGACTTGAAGCTTATTGCGAAAGTCTATTCGAAAAAAATTTGATAAACAGAAGCCGATCAGACATTCTCTATCGAATTGAAAATTTTATCAAATGTGAAAATACGTAGACGATCGATTATCGGTGTTTCTTATTTCTACTAGATTTTTGTATTTGATGTAAATTTCTATTAAGAATTTCAAGTTGACTTTTTTCCATTCAAAATTTTCAAAGAGACTCTAGCAATAACGCCTTAATGTACTGTATTTAATGTCTGCCCAAATCGATACTAGTAGTTAGATACAAAAATTACTTTATTTGTATAGCATCAAAACATTTAAGGAGAAAAACAATTAAGCGTAGCATTGCGGCCTGCCATTGATAATTGATAATTTCTTTCTTTATTAATTTTCTCGCATAAGCAGTTTGTTTGATAACATAGGCACTTTACAGGCTACACATATTTTCGCACATGAAAATAATACATATATGTATATGTACATACCTATACATATATTAATACGTACAAATTTTTGTGTTTTTACTTTTCAATTGTTTGAAAGGTATAGCCAATCGCTCTGGCAGAATCTAGTTTTTTAAATTATCCATTTCAATAGAAAAATTAATTTAAAATAAAAAGTTTTAAGAGTAAAATTGCCAAAGTGGACAGTCGCCATTCTATCAGAAACACATGGGTGAATTGAGTAGCATTTTCGTTTTTAAACATGCTTATCGGCTAAAAAAATATAATCAATAATAAAATCTCTTGAATGTAATTGTACTTAAATACCAACGTTTTCTGATATATTTAAAAGCCTGCCTCAGCAAGTGCAACATGCCTTTTTCTGGCAGGGCTAACCCTCAAATGATCTCGAATTCGGAGGAGCATTATCTAGAGAGGGATGAAAAATAAATTACACTAAAACAATTTACCCTCGAAGTTACATTCATATTTTATTTTCAAGCCTTTACTCAAGCTTTCGACGCCTATACTAAAAACCATTAACATGAGAGCAATGTACAACGAATAAACTAAAAAAAAAGTAATTTAAGACATTTATAAACATAAATTCTTCGGATCGGAAACCCAAAACAAAAGGCTGATCTCTTGGCTGAACATCTCGCGAATGTTTTTAAGCCATTTCCATCAAGCACAGCTACAGATCCCTTACAGTTTGTTGATAGAAACGACGAATGTGAAATTCCTTTTGTCACGCTCAAAGAAGTAAGAAGTATGTGTCAACATAAGTTGTCTAACAAAAAATCACCAGGGTACGATTTAATAACTGCTCAGGTTTTGAAAGAAATGCCTTCAATAGCCTTCAAAAAACTCCAATTTATAATTAATGCATGCCTTAAACTAAGATATGTGCCACATCATTGGAAAATTGCAGAAGTCATTGTTATACCTAAACAAGGTAAGCCACCAACAGAAGTAACATCTAACAGACCTATATCGCTTATACCAATCATGGCAAAAGTTTTCGAAAAACTGCTTCTGAAAAGACTAAGCAAAATAATAGAAGAAAGAAGACTAATTCCGAGCCATCAGTTTGGATTTAGAAATAAACATTCCACGATAGACCAAGTGCATCGGATTACGGATGTTGTGGAAAAGGTACTTGAAGAAAAACAAGTATGCTCTGCTATATTCTTAGATGTTGCTCAAGCCTTTGACAAGGTTTGGCACTTGGGACTTGAGTACAAACTGCAAAGGGATCTTCCAGGCAGTACTACGAAATACTAAAATCCAACGTTACGAACCGACTCTTAAGAGTACGGTACGACCAAAATTACTTGGAACTAAAGAAAATTGAAGCCGGTGTACCACAAGGAAGTGTCCTGGGACCAACCCTGTATCTGTTATATACAAGGGATATTCCAGTGGACATCAACGCTATCATGGCCACCTTTGCTGATGATACTGCAATATTGGTGCCAGATAAATCCGTTACGAAGGCTACACAAAAACTGCAAAATGCAGTCGATAAAGTTAGTGATTGGACGCAAAAATGGTGAATCAAACTAAATGAAACAAAATCGACGCATATAAACTTTACAAACAAAAAAATAAACAATGTTCCAATTCTTATAAACAGTTCAACAGTACCTTACTCCAATACTGCCAAATACCTTGGAATGACTTTGGATGCAAAGCTCAAATGGAAAGAGCACATCAAAAAGAAAAAAGACGAACTAAACTTGAAGTACAGAAAAATGTACTGGTTACTAGGAAAGAACTCTGACCTATCTATCCAGAACAAGCTAATGTTATATAAGCAAGTACTGAAACCCGTTTCGACATATGGCATCCAACTATGGGGCTGTACAAAGAAAACAAATGCTGAACCCATCCAAAAATTCCAAAGCAAGGTCCTTCGCGGAATAATAAATGCCCCTTGGTATATAAGAAATAGCGATCTACATCGTGACCTTCAAATTGAAATGGTTACAGAAGTGGTTAAAAAACACGCTGTATCACACAATCAGCGACTGCAAAGTCATACCAACTCCGAAATGAAGACCGTCTTAAATGTACGAGACAATGTTCGGAGATTAAGAAGAACCAAGCCTCATGAGCTGATGGTCTAAAAGCTATGGAAAGTGTTATAACTTAAACTTCCCACAATGCGACTGATAAATTAGGAAAAAAAATCATTTGTCGATCTTTCATAGATTGGTCCTGATTCACCGGTGGTTTTAGTGCGGTAAGAGTCCCACACTACTTGGTACCGATTCTTACCGAGTGTCTTTTGAAGATTTCCATCGGATAATAAAAAAAAAAAAAAAAAAAAAAAAAAAAAAAAAAAAAAAATTCTTCGGAAAAACTAGACAAAATGGTCGAAATCTAGTTAACGTTAATGCTAAGGTGATAAAAGCTGAATTTTAATAGCTATGAATAAAGAAATTCGAGTTGACAAACTAAAATACAAATTACGTACTTACTTACTTATCCGTCTACCGATCCATGGAGGATCTCTGCCTGAGATATTGCGGCCTTCCATCGGTTGCGGTCCCTCTCAGACTGCCTCCAGTCATCGAGACCAAGCGTTCTTGCGTTTGAAACCGACTGGTCCCTGTAGCGGAGGTTCAGTCTTCCTGGTTGTCTCGAACCTGGAGGCTGGGATTCGAAAATTTTGTTGGCTGGAGTGTTGTTGTCCTTTCGCTCGATGTAACCGAGCCAGTGTAGTTGACGTGTTTTGGTTCTTTGGACTACATCCATATCTTGGTACTCGAACAATTCATGATTGATTCTTCTCCTCCCTTCACTTTCCTCGCCCATCGGACCAAATATCCGCCGAAGAATTTTTCCCTCGAAAGTGCACAGTGTCAATTCCCCTTTTTTACTTATCGTCCTGCACTCGGCGCCATAGAGTAGAACTGGTAAAATTAAATAGTATATTGTCTGAACCCTGTACATGTCTTGAATAGCACGGATGAGCTGTTACCCATTTGCACGTTGCACCGCGTATTTTGTAACGTCATGCGACATAGCTGGATCAGTTTTTCCGTTAATTCGTTGTTCGTTAGTCGCGTCCATGTGTATAGTTCTTTAGTCAATTTCCTATGGGCTAAAACATTGAATGGCAGGTTGGATTCGTTTAGGTACCTTAACATTCTTGAAAACACAATGAAACCGCTTTCATTTGTCAATGAACTGAATTGTTTTTTATCAACATTACAAAAATATGTAAAAATACATATATTAAAAAAAAGATTTTATGTGCTGACAGCATAAAGTCCTAAACTGTTTTTCTATGAAATGGTAAGAGTTAAGATGGCCGGGCAGAATTACAGAAGATTGCAATTCAAATAATTAAAAGTGCACTTCAAATATTTATCTGTTAAAAATTAGTTTAAATTAAAATGTTTCAATTTAAAAATTATATTTTAAGGTTGAGTTTTCGTATCCGCCACTAATCGTTGACACGGAAGGCAAAAATGAGTGCCCATCGGGTTGGAAGTACTTACCAACGCTTGCATTGCCAGATGGCTCACATAATTATGTTGAAGATACGGTTTTTTTTAATCTGCCAAGCTTATTGGATCCAACGGAGAGTATATTTGGTGTGTCTTGCTACAGGCAAATTCCAGTTGAGGTTAGTTTTTGTCTATTGCCTTCATCTACTTTAGTATATAAACCTAAACCTATTTAATTTCCATTTTAGAAACTGAAAATTCGTACAGCAGATGTTACCAGAAGTACGGTTCAAAAATCAGTTTGTATTTTGTCACGCCTACCCATATACGGATACATAGAAGTTAAACTCTCTCTCATTGCTGACGCATTCTTCGACCAAGGTGACTTCTCATGTACAGAAATTCTAGTCAAAGCCTATAACCAATTGAATGCGTGCCTTGTTGAAGAACCACGGGCACTGCGTCACTTTTATGTTGGTATTTCATTGCGAGAGATTGTTCTTAAATGGCGACATAAGACGTTAATATTGTTTAAGTTATTTCTACTGCAACGTCGTGTCGTATTCTTTGCCTCGCCTGTTCGTGGAATGTGTTGCTTAATTTTGGGAATATCATCTTTAATACCACGTTTATTAGAAAAGGGGTTTCAAGAAGTTGCTTGTGTTCGCACTTCGCGTCCAATGTCACCAATGCCAGATTTTTCCAACACTCAAACAAATGACGATGACAATATTAAAGAAGAAACCGATTTACCAGAACCAATAGTCGAAGAAGAGAATGGATGTGCTATTGATAATTCTACAAATGAAAAACTAGGTGAAATTAGTGAAAGCATCTCATCGTCTTCTTCTCCTGTAAAAAGTAGCCCTGAATCGAATCGAGAATTTGTTCGAACCGATTCGAATGGCACCGAAATTGGCAAAAGAATAGATCGAAGTAATTCATTGACACGTGAAACTAGTATGGATACCTTAGAATGTAAGTTTTTATCCTTAAATTAAGAATTAAAATTATGTTGATAGTTTCGTTTTGCAGCCAATATGTCTGCGATGTCATCTATTAACCCGGATGAGTATCGTTCGCCTATAACAATCTTTGCAAGTGGCAATCTTTGCTTGCCATATCTCTCATTGCCATACATGGATCTTCTCTCAGATCCATCTGTTCTCAGCTACGTTATAGGAACTTCAAATGTTCTTTTTCAACAAAAGCGCAACTTGGCTGATATACAAGTAGATGTTGAAAATTGTACAATAGAAGCACATGATCCAGATCTTAGAAAACAACTTTCTCTGACTACTGAAGATCTACGTTTTATGGAATACTTAATGCGTCATGTGCAGAATCCCAAAGAAGATGCTCAAGGCAGTGAATTCTGGATACGAGAACAGTTCCAGGGTTATATGCTATCTCTGCTTCGTACGGCTGTTATTCAAGGTAATTATAGTTGATTTTGTTTATAGTTTTAATTTATTTAATTAAAAAACAAAAAAAAAACAGACGTAGAAGATTCATCTAACATTACATTTTCTGAATATTTCGGAATATTTATTGGTAATCTTTGTTCATTAAAATAAGGTAAGGTAAGGTAAAAGCATTTGCAACCTAAAGAACAGTTCCAGGTTAAATAATTTAAGAGCGCATCTTTTTGAGTTAAAAAGCGCATAATATCGAAAAACTTAACTTAATTGACAAGACAAAAGTTGGAACGATCTTGCCTATCAAATTCCTTCTAGAATATTTTGCACCTACTTTAGTATCCTGCAGCTTGAATATCGAGGCATAGTTATTGAAATGAGTGAGAGAAGACCTGTTAGGCAAGAATTATATATCACTTGTGGAAAAAGCTAATATTCAAAGCGTATCAAAAGCGTGATGCTACTCTTCAAATAGAATCATTCTCAAGTATTATGCATCGCTTCAACCCATATTGTGGATTTCAATCTATTCTTCGTAGAGTGATTCCTGAAAAAAAAAAGAAAAGAGAGTCCTACGATGTCACCAAGTGTTTCATTCGGTGCGTAAAAGGTAAAACGTTTTAGAGACTAAGCCACTTGGATTACGCCGATGATATTTTGTTTACTGCTAAATTACATCAGCGGGCCTAGCAGGATTGGTATTTCACTGCAGGTGAATGGAGCGTTGGTGGGTCTTAGCGATAAGACATAAATAATGCGAATAGATAGCTGCACAGCTGCGAGGGGGTCGAACATTGTATCTACCTCGTTAGATTTGTATTATCTAATGATGGCACCGACCTGCAAAAAAGAACTCGTGTTTTTTTCGATATCTTGTCTTTATTTTAAAATTACAGTCAAATCTTACGTACTAAGTTAAGATTCTACGAATACAATGTTAAATCCGTGCTCTTGAAAATCGCTGTCTGCTATGCATTCTAAAGATGCATTAGACAAAAATTACATCCAACCAGGAACTTTTGCCTAGAACGACCCAAGACCAGTTGAATATCGAGATAAGGCGCACCACACACTCAGGAAGTCAGGCTGCAACATTGCCAGATAGTCCTTGGACTGCCGTCTTCAGCGTGTTACATTAAATATAGAGCTTTCGAATAGTTTTGTTATTCTTTAAATTAATTTTTTAAAAGGCGCACCGTGTATATATATTTTGTATTTCTTCATTTCAGATAGTCCCAAAGATTGTGATCATTTTAATAGTAATTTTATGTCGACTTTCAAAAGAACCCAATGTTTCCAAGAGTGGTACGATGTTCGACCAGAGCCATGTTTCTTTGAAAATCTACCTTCTGGTCATTTATTTGCTGGGACGCTCTCTTACAATGATATGAGAAATAAAATTGCTCAGTAAGACTTAATTAAAACCAAACTTGTTTTTAGTATAAATAATTTAAAAATTATTTTTTTTCCTCTCAGTTCAATGCAAAATAGTGAAAGCGGCCGAAAAATAAATTTTGCTGTGACTTCAACAAGTAAAGCAGTTGGTAAGTTTTTGCTTCCATTTTTGTCTAACTTAACTTATTTAATTTCGTATGTGTTCTTTTTTTTTGTTTTTCTTTAAGGAGGTGCAATCTCGCAAGCAAAGGGTGCGTTTTCTAACTGGTGGTCTTCGGTGACAACAGCTCCCCCAGCAACAACTGTCCCTAATCAACCACAAAACTCAGCAATATTCCACACTGATAGTTCTGATGCCGAAACAAACGATGCAGACAATGAGAAAGCTAGTTCTCCAAATAAAAAGAAAAACTCAACAAGTAGTGCAGCGGAAAATTTAGGAATCGATAAATTAGATAGTGCTGAAGAAAGTGTTGAAGATGAAACGCAAAAAAAAGCCGAAGGCATTGTTGAGATTGCCAAAGAAGCTGAATTGCTCGACGCCAACAGTAGTAGTAATAGCGGAACAAGGAAAAATGGAGATGTATTTGTGGTATAATAACTATACTTAATGTTATGGTGTTGTTTGTTTCGCCTTAAAGAGTCAGGCAGAAAAGTGCAACAAAGGAGTGAATCAAGGATTTCTATATTTATACAAAATCAAAAAAAAAGTAATAGAAACTAATTTTTGAATGTAATTTTCTGTAATTCATCTTCAAAGGCAAATTACATAATATCCATAAAATAGCATTATTTTTAAAATTCATTGTAAATGTTGCCTCCTTGTTGCGCTTATTTGTCCCAGGGCTTTATATTTGCCACTTTTAGTAAGTCAAACGTCTAGATATTATTTGTTATGAACAATTTATTTCTATTGCATATACATATATTATTTCTTAAATTAATATTCATACACACATAAATATATTCAAACTCAAAATCTGGGAAATGCAATAAAAATAGAATATAACTGCAATAATAATAATAAAAATAACAATCAGTTTTTGGTTCTCTTTGAGAATTTGTGTGAAAATATTGTTCTTTTTAGCACAAGAGATAGTCATAGTATACGAGTTCGTTTTGCACATTCGCGATTTTTTTCCGATTGTTTTTCGCTGTATTAATTGGATATGAAGAAAAAAGAATGTTGTTCAGCATAATATTCACAATTCTGAGGCAATCACATCCCTTAAAGTGTCAGTTATTGGTTGATTTTGAGACATTTAGGAAGTAAATCAATTATTTTTTTGATAAACAAATAAAGCTTGTGACTCCATTAATATTTCTAGCCAAAAAGTTAAAATAGGCCCTACTTTCCACATAAAAGACTTTTCTTATTTCAATGATTGAACTACTTATCCAATAATCATTGAAATCAAAATAATAAATGATTTTGCTTTCTAAATGTCTCAAAATCAATCATTAAAATTTTCAATGATGAGTTTCAATGATAGCTATAACTGGCGCCTAACTGTTTATTTTTCATAACAAAAATTTCGTTTAATTTTATCTTCTACATTCTCATTCTGCTAAATTCTCATTCTCATTCGCTTATCATTCTTATGCCACAGTTCAGCAATGAATGCATTGGTTGATCAAATGACTGATTTCTCAAAAACGAGCTTGGATGATCTTGACATTTTCTTGGAGAGATTAAAGTCATAATTTTCGCTTTCGAAAATAATCCAAATTAAAGCAGGTCAAAATTGAGAAAAAAATTTGATCTGCAGCGCTTACTCAAATAGTCATACAGAATCGGAAAATCTAGAATTGGGACAAGTAACCAAATTCCATTTTTATTCTTGCAACCCCCTGTCTTTATTATTTTACTTTCTCAAATCTAAAAATTTATTTTATTAATCGAACCATAAACGAGGCTTCTCTGTTAACCCTTTTATTTGATTATAATAAATAAAGAGTCTTTCAATAAGAATGCTTGGTTTTAAATGTAAATTCAATAAGTTGTTTGTGTGATATTCATTCATTCTTGTTTTTATTTCAATATGATAGAATAATTAATGGCATAACATCAAATATGGAATATAACGTCGTTTAAATGCCAGCGCTGTGTTGTCCAAAACTAATTTGTGTCTTCGGTATTTATTTAATCCAGTTTAGGCCACAAGTAGTTGTATATAATCGATCTGTAGGGCTTACTGTTTACGTTTATGGCAATGCCAGTTTCCATATAGACCAAACATTAACTTTTTCTGGATAAATTTGATCGCTCTGATTTTCTTCCACACATTCATTCATCTGCAAATAGGCCTCGTCGCTAAAGATATGTCTCAAGCGGATCACTGATTTTGAAAATAAAATAAATGTTGCTTCAGAAACATGGCTGCTAGAACTTAAAAATTTTCATCTTTATTGAAAGACCCTTTACAATACACATTGTTTGCATTAATTTTGCCTCTAAATTGTCACCCGTACATTATGTTCCAACACAAATGAGTACCCTAAATGTATGTTAGTGTTTTCTCAATTTAAATATAAAAAAAGACTTTATTTTACATAAGATATAAATAGTATTATATATATTTAAATTTATTAAGTAGTAATTGGTCAAAGATTCTGTTTTTAATCTTATTTATACATGACTGTATTTGTTTGACGTATTTTGATAATAATTCTGGAAATCAGAAAAGTATAAAATAAATTAAAATTATTAACAAAAAATAGGATTACATATACTTAAAATTTTTATCGTATGTTTATATTTATAAAAATAAAAAAAAATAATAATTATTATTAATAATTTAACTATAATGAAACAAAATATATATACTATATAATTATGTATATGACAAAAAGAATGTGTTTTTTTTATTTTAGCTTGGCCCAACAACAATATTGTTTGGACAAACTTGTCGTTTACTGTTTTTCTGCATTCAAATCACTATTTAAAACATCAACTTAATTCAAATGACATTAGAATTTGATTTTAACACATTTGTTCAAGATGTTGTTCAAAACGTTGTTTTTTTTTTAATTTTGAGGTATGTTCAGGCATCTACTCGTACTTCACTACTTTGAGTTTTCAGTGATGATACACCTTTCGGAAGAAGAAATGCTGTAATTGCACCTAAAAGTAAAGCTGAACTAGCTAGAAGTATAGCCATCTGACAATGGTTTTCGATTAATGCTCCTACAACATTGGTTCCAGTTACACTGCCAATACGTCCCATCATCAAACAAATACAAACTGCCATCGCTCTGTAAGGAAAGTAAGTTTCAATGAGACGTACAAAAACACATCATATTTGAAATTAGCCACAGTCCGCCACCGGGAAATGCTTGAATTCAAATGCATTTATGCATATACTCGTAATACAGGTCGTTTTGCATGCGATGCAATCAATGTCTAGCGCATAAAGGTTGCACCGAAAAAAACAACAAATAATTTTAGAGGGGTCTTATTTTCCTCGTTTGAGGGGGACATATTTTAAAACATTGGAAGCGCGCACAACATCATGCTATAGTTTTTTTGTAAAGCCAAAAATCCATTCTTTGGTTTTCTTTTAAAATTAAGTAATTTTAAAGAATAGTTTTTGAAAAATTGCTCTTTAGACTCAATATTTTGGAAACGTAATTAAAAACAGTTGAAAAAATTTAAAATGTTCAGGCAATGCAAAGAACTGATTATTTCCAAAAGCCTAGTTTAACATTAAAAACAATACTTTTGAGTTACATGACAATGACAGTGAATATACTAAAGATGTCCTTTTTGTTTAGAATTAAAAATGTATTTGTGAAAAAATTCGAGATGTGACCTTTTCGAAATTGGTGATTCAATTATTCAAACTTTCTTTTATTTTTAGCAAAAAAAAAAAAAAAAAAAAACAAATTGTGGTAGAGCTTTTATTTTTCAATATATTAAAAAAAAAGAATTAAGCTCTCATAGAAATCTTTATTGGAAAAGTATTTCCTAAAACTAAAATTTTACGGCCTGGGAAAAACATTGTTTTGTGGACAGAACTTTCGACTGATTAAAAACAATGAGTTGGGAAGTAATGATGTTACAGCTACATCACACCAGGAATCAGTTCCGTCCCGACACATAAATATTTGAAAATCTTTTCTACTTACCTTAAATGCGTTGGAAATATATCCACAATCACCGCACTAAGAACAGATGAACTTATTGCACAAACAAGTAATACTACTAATAAATAAACTGCCAAAATCGGAATATCAACAAGCACTGATAAAACTCCACAACTGCCGCATATGAATAAAATAATAACTAAAATTAAAAACAAAGAAATAGTTTTAGTATTACAGGAATAAATTAGATTTATCTATCTACTCACATAGAGAGGGTCTTCGTCCAAGTTTACCAGTAAAATATCCGATAAACATGAAAATTATAATAAATATAAATTCTAAAGCCAAAGTGTGCTGAAAGGTCGTGACTTCAAGAGTTTGTATACATTCGTTATCCTAAATATTTTTGAATGAAAAAGAAAAGATTAAACATATCTTGTAAGAAATTTATTTATTTTTTTCTTTTTCCTTCAAACCAGGCAGGGAAATTTAACTTAAGATGACAAACTTGATAAGATATGACATCACATTCTTTAAAACCATTAGCGTTACAATGGCATTGTGTTCCTCAAAATATGCCAAGCAAACATAAAAGTCTCTGCTAAGCAAACTGTCCCAAAATGCAGAGTATTTGTATGCAAAGGAATTTGAACAAATGTTACAGTTATGTTGTGCACATTATAAAAAAATCAATATAAATATAAATATAAATATAAATATAAATATAAATATAAATATAAATATAAATATAAATATAAATATAAATATAAATATAAATATAAATATAAATATAAATATAAATATAAATATAAATATAAATATAAATATAAATATAAATATAAATATAAATATAAATATAAATATAAATATAAATATAAATATAAATATAAATATAAATATAAATATAAATATAAATATAAATATAAATATAAATATAAATATAAATATAAATATAAATATAAATATAAATATAAATATAAATATAAATATAAATATAAATATAAATATAAATATAAATATAAATATAAATATAAATATAAATATAAATATAAATATAAATATAAATATAAATATAAATATAAATATAAATATAAATATAAATATAAATATAAATATAAATATAAATATAAATATAAATATAAATATAAATATAAATATAAATATAAATATAAATATAAATATAAATATAAATATAAATATAAATATAAATATAAATATAAATATAAATATAAATATAAATATAAATATAAATATAAATATAAATATAAATATAAATATAAATATAAATATAAATATAAATATAAATATAAATATAAATATAAATATAAATATAAATATAAATATAAATATAAATATAAATATAAATATAAATATAAATATAAATATAAATATAAATATAAAATCATATTTTTTTCACAAAACTTGCAACTGGACCAAAAAAATAAATTAAACTTCTTTTATAAAATGTAGTTGGATTTTTATCTATACGTGTATAACTCTCTTCAAAAGCGGAAGTCCTCCATTGAAATCTATTAGTTAAGCATATTTTATAAATAAATAAATTTAGTAGCGTAACAGCTCATAGAGAACCAGGACCTAGTGACTAACAACTCTCAACCATTCCTGTGGGCGTGTTGTTGGCAGCTAAGCATATTTTAGAGTAAGGTAATTCAAGGCGAAGGCAGTTCAAGGTTAAGACAACAATTAATAATTTCTTCAAGATAAATGAAGGTATTTGAAAGATTTAAAATAATTTCAAAGCTTAATGTTTATACTTCGGATTGACGATAAAAAATTGTTTAAAAAAATTACTTTAAACTTTCCCAAAAACGCATATTTCAAATTTCGGGTTTAAATAGAGGAAATCTGAGACCAGATTTAAGTTCAGTGCATCAAAAACTATGACAAAAGGATATTTTGGTTCATGCTAGAGACAAAAATTAAAATTTTGTCACACAATGCTTATTGTTCTGTTTAATCAATTATTCAACATTATGGGACATAAATCTAGCCTTAAAAAAGCAAGTTCTTTTCTTCATAATAATTGTAAACTTTTTTGTTAAATCTTATTCTAAAATTAATTACATGCAACTAAAAACATAAATTATACGGATTTGTAAACTAATTTATGCACGAATTAGATATGTAGGTAAGTATGCATGTATTGTATATGTATATTAGGGTGGGTAAAATTTAACGAACTTTCTTTGATTTCTTGATACCATGAAAAGTAGGTAGATAGTTCTCTAAGAAAATGAGGTCAAAATTTTAACGTTTAGAGGTCCCTTATCCCCATTTTGTTTTCTCCATACAAATTGTATCGGCAAATGTTGAGAGAAATTTTGAAATTTTATAACTTCCTAAACTTTGATTCTGGAAGAAATTCTGTAACTTTTTTTAACAGAAAATTGAACGTTCTAAAAAAAGATTGCCGATAGAAATTAGATGGGAGTTACCGTTTAGAAGATATTCTATGCTAAAACCAAAGTTGTTGAGATTTCACTATTTTTAAAATTATTTATTTTAATAATACTGGTCAACAAAACATGCTTTCTAATGGTTTTAGGTGTCTTAAACTCGATTCTGAAGTCAGAAATATTCCATCAGATCACGTTTTTAAGATAGTGAAATCTTAAGAAATTTTTTTTTAGCACCGAATAACTTTTGAACGGTAACTCCTTTCTAATTTAAGTTGTTAACCTTTTTTTTCGAACATTCAAATTTCTATTCAAAAATGTCACCAAATTTCTTCTAGGTTCAACGGTTATGAAGTAAAATAAAATTCCAAAATTTCTCCCAACATTTTCTATACAATTTGTACGGAAAAACAAAATGGCGGTGAGGAACCTCTAAGCGTTAAAATTTTGAACTAATTTTCTTAGAGAATTTTTTTGAGCTCCAAGCTACCAACTTTTTATTGTATCAAGAAAACCAAAGCAAGATCGTTAAATTTGACCCACCCTTATGTACATTGAACATATATATCGGCGGCTTTCTGTTAAAACCTCGAAAGTCTGCTTTGAAAAATTGATTAAAAGACACAAAAAACCGATTTAAAAGGTAATTAAATGGGATTAGATTTTTTTTATAATCTTGAGAGCCGTATTCGTGAGACCCCTTATCACCGTACTGACAAAGTTTTAAAATCTAGAAATCGATTTTATAAAAAATGCAAAATTTGCCGCAAATAAAAAACGATGAGTACACAAATTATTTTAAAAGCTGTATACATGTACGAACGATGCAAAAACAATTATTGCAATAAGTTGTTTTGCTCAGATGAATAGTGTTGGTGAGTACCTAAATAATACTTGAATTTATTTTGATTATTATGATTCCAGTTTTTTTTTTCATTTTTGGATAAGAAGAAAAAGTGTGCCATCCTAAGCAGAATTCCCCTACTTAAATAAGCTTACCATCATTGTATCGAATATTCAAAAAGTTGAAATCAAAGTTTAAAATATTTTTACCTTAGTTTCCTTCAAATTGATTGGTGCTCTTTCAACTTTGTAAAATATATCACACACTTGGTTTCTTTCGTCTGGATGATCCTTTGTAAATTGCATAACCCTATTAAGCAAATACGGAAACCACATGTATACTCCTTGAGCAGTAAAAAATATCCAAAATTGTATAATACAAGACAGGAAAGTCTTTCGAATATGTTCATGTTTGAAAAGTGGCGCCGTTTGATTCCACATAGATCGAAAAAGAAACACAATATTACAATCTTCACCTCTTGTTAGTTTTAACCTTTGTTCGTCCTCAACATCTGGCACAATTGATTTCACCTAGAATTTTAAAATTTAGAAAAAAGTTAAAACTTTTTTTGTTGTTTGAAAAATGCTCACTTGAAAGCTTTCTGCTTTATTACCGGTGTTAATTGAGTAGACCTTTTCTAAAATAGCAATAGCTTCGGCTTCCCTTCTTACTGAGAGTAAAAACTTTGGGCTTTCAGGCAGTCCAATGAAGCACAAACCCGAGATAAAACCAAGAAGTCCAGAGCATACTATATACATCCGCCAAGGTCTGTAGACTATGTCGAGAATTGGAACATAAAACGACCAATATCTGTTGATAACTGCCCAACCCATAATTGGATGAAATAAAGCGGCTGCTGCAGATACAAACGCAGCAGACATGATGGCACGGTTTCTAAGTTTGTTGCAGTGAAATTCACCAAGATAGGCATATATGGTCGCCGAGGCACCTGAGACTCTGCATTTTAATTGAAATATATATATTTTTTGTGAAAGAACGTTATATAAAAATGTTTTAACTAGGTATGTATAGATTAAAACAAAAAAATAAACATTTTGTGTGTTTATTAAAAAAAGCAATCATTTCAAGTTTTTGATGATTGCTTTTCCTTTCAATTACATTAATATAAATAAATTAATGTAATTGAATTACAAGCAATTGAAACTTTTCAATAACATGTAATTAGTAATTGAATTTCTTCAATTACATTTGAAGGTAATCGAAAAAGTATTCCTTTTTTCTTTGAACTTTTGTTCATCATTACTTCCCAACTCTGGTCGTAATCGTTTTGACGACATCTCTCTCCAAGATCCCAGAGTCAGATTTTGGGACAGGAACTATCGAAATGAACTCTTCGATCGTGTTCGGTTCACATTATTTGACTAAAAATTTAATTGAAATGGAATTTCTCGATGCGATTCATCTTTGTGAGCTAAATGATCCTATGTTTACCTGATGGATGATAGAAAAAAGACTGAGATGAACGCTGTTCAATTTGATTTATTGAGTTTCTTTTTTAATGCAACTCGGCATTTGAACATTGTTCCCTACTCAATATATTGTGTCGTACCGTACCTATATGGTTGACAAGGTTATTACATGTCTTTAGTTTTGTTATAATAACCGTTAAGCTGAAGATCTTGGGATTAAAGAGATATTTGGCATACTATAAATGGCGATGGAACAATAATCCAACTCTGCATTGGGAGCTGGTCTACCTACTCAACAGAAATGTGCCATACGACATTGAAAAAATGATTAGGTGATCTTTATTGTTTTGTTCTATGGCTGTCAAGCTCTAAGCCATGGGTTTAGAGAGTTATTGAGCTTAAAAACACCGAAAAGAACAATAATACATTTTTTCATTGGCTGGCTGTATCAGTGTGGTGTCTTAATGGCCAGTGACAGTGACTATGTTGATTTAACGGGGATCATTCCAGAGATACATTTTTAAGATAGAGGCCGCCCGATTCATTCTATTGACGTCAGCGATGTTAACAAAGAAATCAAAGTAAACTTTCCACATACCATCACAGAGCTTATGACGGTTAGGTTTGGTTAGGGTAGAAGGGGCGTGCACAGCACAGAGGTCGATGCATACACAGGGCCTATTGATCCATTTGTGATCCCCTTACGATATAAAGCAGAGATGCTCCTCAACTAATAGCTCACATAGACTGGTACGTTTGCGAAACAGCCTGTATTTTCTATGAATTTTCTCATATTTACCATTCAGACCTGCGCTTTATCTTCCCGTTCTCCAGCAAACCTGTTTCCAAAATAACGTAGGTGATTTATTTGTAGATTTGGACAACCGCAGAGCAGGTGTTTAATGGTTTCTATTTCTTCAACATACTGACAGCTCCTACAGAAATCGGGTGCGAATACATCCAGTCTGATGGATGTGCCAATGGTTCAATGATCCGTTAGTACACGTATTAAGATTTTAATATTCTTTTTACTCAACCATAATAATAATAATGTTTTCTTTTCATTAAATCTAGGCCATAAACTTCTAGAGATAACGCAGTCGTAAGCTTGTGATATAATTGTTGTATTTTGTGATAAATTTCCTGTACAAGTGATTTCTCAAAATGGATTCTTCAATTTTTATTTTATGTTATTTTTTTCATGCTTTATGCGCTTAAACAATACATTAGAGCTATTATTCGCTATAATTGTGGCTTCTGCGAAAGCGTGATGCAAAATTTAACGAAACAAAAATGACCATTTATTGTAGGCAGAGTCAAAGCAGTCACTCTGAAGATAATTTTTCTTTCAACTGCTGAGTTCGTACTTTTGTATGTACTTATAATTAAAAATATCACCACTTTAAATGCTTGTTTTGAATAATGTCAAATAAAACCTATATTTTTGGATGACACTGCATTTTTTTGTGTGTTCTTATTTTGATTTTATAAATCAACTGATAGATAAGGAATGCCAAATTAAATAATTGCTTTGTAAACTGTGTAAACTTTTGTGTGCATGCATGTATTTACTTTGTCTCATCTTTATTCGAAATGCTATTAATTCTAGATAAATACGAGCACAACAAAAACATAAATTTAAAAAAAGACTCAAATTCTTTTAAGTATTTAAGTATCTATAAAAAAAAACTGTGCGTGAAAAGTAATGAGATCTAAGTTCTATATTCATGAAGTTTTCAATCAAATATTTGAAGTAGAGTTATACTGAAACAACCCCAAATTTTGACAGAAATTTTGAAAGAAAATACACTTTGCAGCTTTGTATATATAACACTATTGTGCTGATACCGATACACTCTCGTTACGGTAAAATCAGAGAATCGAAATTGTATCAGGTATCTATCGATTATGTGAATCACAGTATCTACACATATTATAGGTAATATCAATTTTGATTATTGTTCAGTCAATATTTGTTGTTGTGTTTACGTGTGTTTTCGTCTTCACGTTCACAGCCATTTTTTTTTTTGACAATTCCAATTTTGACAACCTCCGGAATATAATACCTTCTATTTGTGTACTGCGATGTGAATAAACTCATTGTTTCTTGTGTTAGAATATTTTATCGTATCAAATCTTTATTGATATGAGAACTATAATGTTAATCAGGCTTAATGATAACTCACTAAAATTTCACTCCTTTCTGCAAAGATTTTGAATAGCAAGGTGAAAATTCAAGCCCTAGTGCTTTACCAAATGTCATCATTCTATACATCAAACAGAATAGGCCAAGAGCTGGCAGCATATTTTTGGGTTGAACACAGAACTAAAAAATGAGTATGAGGGTCCGTAGGTGCATGCATCTTGACATAAAATTCAAAATTCTGGCAGGATATTTTTGGCACCCATGTTGGTTAAAAATAGTGGTTTTCAGACTTTTGTCTTAGGGCCGCAAGCACTTATCTAACTTAATTTTTTAAAAATAGGAAATAGTGCTCCTACATTTTCTTAAATTCCACAGACTTAAATTTTTACGATCTGATTAATAGAACTCAAGATAAAAACTTTTTAGGTGTACCATATCGAGAGATATTTGGAAAATTAATAAAATCACAAAAACAGTCTCAAAATAAAAGCCGATAGGGTTCGCTTCAAAATTTCATATCATGAGTTTTATTTTTCAAATCGTTAAAAATAAAGTCGGTAGTTTAAAGAAAATGACAAAGCATCTTTTTCCAATTTTAATAAATTAATTGAAGTGCATGTGGGCCAATAGTGTGTTTGTATGTACATATGTACAATTGTACAAGCCTATATAAAATTTGGAAACTTTAGGTAGAAAAAAACTCAAAAAATAATCAAATTTGCCAATAACCCATTGTTGACATTTTCAAAATGTTTATGCCCCAAACATTTACGTATAATTTTTAACGAACATTTTGAAATGTTCACTAAAAAACATGCGCATTATTAAAAATTGGAAAGAAAGTACCAGAACTCAAAATATTATGTTTTTAAATTCAGCGATAAATTTTCCAGATGGTAAACAATCACATCAATAGCGGTATCAGTCACTTTCAAATAGTTTGAAGCCGCCAGATTTAGCTATTTTTAGTGCGAATCCGTTCCATAAGTGAAAAATTGTACTGTTTTAAACCAAAGAGAGCGCTCATGAGATTATAACTATTTCTTTGCCTTAGTTTAATTATTTTTATACGTATATGTTTCTTTTTTCTTAATATTCAATTTCTTGTACTGTGATTTTCTGAAAAAAATTGATTGACTTATGGTTGCTTTACGACAGTTCTTGTCAAATATTTCTTTTGACGTGGTGCCAAACCAAACCATTCCCGACATTTTGACAGTTTTTCTTTGCTCTGAGAGGATTTCATCGCCACATGTCATAATTTGACACTAAGTCCGAAATAGTGCAAAGAATTTAAGGAACACACCTATATATTTTCGAAAACATTGAAACCTGTCCAAAATTTGAGTTGAAAATGATATGAATATCAATAAGACTTCGCTAAGCCAAAGATCTTCGTTTTCGTTTCTGGAAGAGTTATATTTTGTCCCTAAAGTTGCTTATTAAATGAGTCTAGTTTTTCGAAAATCCCTTAAAATTTTAAAATATGGGCTTTGAGCTAGGTGTAAATGATCTCGGAATTTGTTTTTGCGTAATAAAAGGGCATACACTTTTGATTTAAGGGGTCTGCTATTTAAAAACGATTTTGGGAAATAACTTACGCCCTTAGGTTAGGTACATACAAACATACTTCAAGCTCTAGCACTGTACCAACTTTCATAATTCCACGACCACCCAAAGTGCTCCACCTAATTATTTGCAATTCTGAGAAAAGTGGGTAGATACTACGCCCTCTCAATGGGAAATGTCAATTTTTCTCTTTGGTATGATCTTCAACGTCAGGTTAGGTTAGATAGAAGTGGCTGTCGGTATTTAATACAGACACGCTTATACCAAAGTAAGTCCGTTGTGAATCTGGGAATAAGGGAAACACATTCCTTGCTCGTTAACCCTCTTCAAGCCCTACATTTCTACCGATTTCCAACTCTCTACAATAGTCAGAGATTCACTATATAATTGATAACTAAAATGGGTAGATGGCACGCTCCCTGAACAGAAAATCTCAAATATTCAAATTTGACATCCAATTTAGGTACTTTAAGCCAAGTTTTGAATTCGTGCAAATAAAAATTTCGAGATAACAACCAATAATGACATTACGATGATAGAGAACAACAAAAAAGTGGGTGGCAAAATTCTAACCGTCTGTCTGTTTATTCGGCTACAGCCTAAGCAGCTGGATAGATTTACTTAAAAGTTGGTACACAGTGAATTTTGGTGATTCTGCCCACCCGTTTTTTCAGTTTTTCTTTGGAACTAAAAATAACGGTACTTGCCATACGATTTGTTTTAGCACTTTTACAAAATCTTTTTTTTTTTTTCAAAAACCGTTCCACCACTTTTTTTTAAATCAATAAATTTCTTTTTATAAAAGCTACTATTTTTAAAAAGATGATTACTAATTGTACCTCCTTTAACTATGTACCATTTTTTAGATTTTCTTCAAAACGGTTATTTCGATTTCAATAAGTTTTTTTTATATAGAAGCTTCTAAGCAATTATCAATAGATTTTCATAGCGTAATTTTCAAAAATACTTTTTTTTTTGGATTTTTAAAAAATGTTCAAAATTCAAATATGTGAAAACTAAATGGTCGATTTTAATAAAACCCAGTATTTAAGCTTTTTTTTACACTTTGTAAATAATTTTGAGAAAAAAATTTACTTTTATAGAAAAATAACGTTATTATATTATAATTGTAAATGTTACGGAAAAAATGTTCTTCTTAAAAACGGCTACAACGATTTTTACAAAGCTTTTTCTGTAAACTAAAATTAGTACATAGAACATTTTTTTTTTTTAATTCTGAATTTTCTCACTATCAGCTGAACAGATTTAGATTAATTTTTTTATAAAAAAATTTCAAATAATATTAAAAAAATATTGCATATCTAAATTTTCAAAAAAGAAAAGTTTTTGAATTTTTAAATAAAGTTTCATTTTTTTTTTTGAAAATTCGATATAAACGGGTTGACAATTTTTTGGAAATTTTATTTTTATATGCAGGAACAACTAATTCTAACTAATTAAAATTTGGGGAGGAGTCGCCTATGATTGGTCACTTAATTAAATGCAGCAAATTGTAAGTTTCTGATTTTTATTGGTACTAAAGTTAGAGGAAGGTAAAATTCGCCTGACTTCCTTGCTGCTTAAAAGCTGGGGATGGCTGGGGATTTATCTTAATTAATACTACAAATACGAGTACTTACAAAAATCCATTCAAATAACGTAGAACAGCCAGAGTTACAAAATTTGGTGAAAAACTTGACATCGCCGAAACGAGATATCCAGATAAGAGTGTTGGTGTTATAATTTTTCTTCGTCCATTTGTATCTGCCAAGAATCCCCAGAGGTGTGAACTAGTGATTATTCCCAGAAAACCAACAGCACCAAGAATGCCCTTTTCCTGATAATTCAATTCCAAATCGCATTTTAAAATTGGCAATACGAAACTAACTCCCAGTGATTCCATTACAACATTGAATAAAATGAATCCAGATACACAAATGATAAAATAGTTGAATTTTCCATAATCTAAATACACAAACGAAACAATTTGTTCACAGATTTTTTCTTAAAATTTCTTTAGTGAAAAACTAACTTGTTCTCTCTAGGGCTTCATCTATAGGTACAGCGTTTGTGAGAGCTTTTTTAATTTGTTTTTCTTTTTCATTTGTCATCTTTATGCAAAATAATAAAACTGCGTGTTCAAATGTCTACTAAACTTAACTAATTAAAAAAAATATTTTGCTTTCCCAGCTTTTAAGGAAAAAAACTTGAGACAGATATTTCTAGATGTGATCATTTACGATCATATAAGCGCAAAATCAGCAATGAGAATTATATTTTTACTTGCTCTAATAGGGCAGGTAATGGTTTCGTGTCAAAAAAAAAAATGGTTTTAATCAAATCTAACAGTCCGACGATGATCGAGAAATCTAACAGAGTGGGTTTTGGTAAGACGTACGTCAGTGTGAGTAAAGGCATCTGTGCGACCGTGGGTATCCTGAAGCATAAAAGGGTGAACTGATTTACTTAAAATTTGGTACACTTAGCCCAGTCGGGATAGCATTTTGAATGCAAAAAATTAGATAGGGTTTTTTTTATTTTAATCGGTAGAGAGGTTCATTAAGAGTCTAAAAGTTAAAATTAGACGAGTTATTTCACAAAAATCGATTTTCTTTAAAAACAAGATGGCAGCCAACCTAAAAGGGATGGGTGGCCGAAAACTTGTTTTCAAACTCCTTATGTCATATTCTTCTAATGAGTCGAAAAAAATATAAAACTTTTTTTTTTTACTTGAAAAATGTTTATTATGCATTTTAAATGAAACAAAATTTTAAAATAGGTTTTTTTTTGATTAAGTCGAAAAATATCAATTGTAGCTAAAAAAAATATTATGCCCAAAGTTGTAGATAATTAAATTTTGAACAACTTTTATTAAGATAATTTTTGCTCAAAAGTTGAAAATAGGCGAGTTATTGCACAGAAACAGATTTTCGTTAAATTCAAGATGGCGGCTGACGCAATAGAGATGGGAAGTCGAAAACTTTTTTTTAGACTCTTAATGAACCCCTCTACCGATTGAAATAAAAAAACCCTATCTAATTTTTTGCATTTCAGCTCTTTTTTTTGTCTTATCCAACTGGGCTAACACCAATTGTATGTGATTCCCTAGGCAATTTTTTTTTCCAAATTTTCTCTAAAGCAGCTTTTGAGATTTTGATAAAACAATTTAAATAAAACTGCAGTATTAGAACAGAAATAGAAATCTAATATATTTTGAGAAAATTGGCCTATTTCTGCTTTATTTTCATAAATTTCATTAATGGCTTTCACAAATTTTATTGAAGTCTTGCACACTCCCAATTAAATAATATTGCATTCCAAAAATGAAGCAACCTATTATTTTATTAGCGGTAGCTATAGGTTTATTTTTGAGAATCTTACTAACGGCTTAAGAGATTTCAATCAAAATTCTTATGCAGAGGTCTTTTAAAATGTCAATAACATTGCATTTCAATACTTTGAAAAGTTTATACATTCAATTTTTTTAAAAAGTATATTATTTTTTTTGAAAATAAAATATTTCAAAAACAAATTGAAAATTTTTGATTTTTTCGAAACTAGGTTTAATAACAAACACTCAAAATTGGCATTGTTTTAAGTAACCAATATTTTAAATATGAAAAAAATAGTTTTTAAGAAAACCTCTCCAACGATATAAAACATTTTTTTTAAATATATTCATATTTTTTTAAGTAGTTTCTACAGTTAAAAAATGATTTAAATGTTTTTTTTTTAAATATTATTCTATAATTACTTGCATATTTTAAAAGTTATTAAGTTCCAAGTTACTTGAATATAAGAGCAAGTTTGTTCAACCCAGTCGTGCATTTTATTTATAAATTCAAAAACCTAAGAAAAATTATTTTTTTTTATTATTACCTATACGTATCAACTTTTTAAAACTTTTCTGTTAAAAAATATAATTGTAATAACAATTAAATATTATCTTCAATGCCAGGCCACGTAAAAGCCTTGGACATGAAGAGCAAGTTCGTGTGATCCAGTCGCTTATGGTATTTTTGTTTCTTATTTTCAATTCAAAAGGATTTGAAATATACACAAAATTTATTATGTTATTAAATGTGAGTTGATATCTCATTTGAGTTTGTTAATTGTTTGGATTTACTATTTACACTTTGTTCTTACTACCTTATCTTGTTTTCCGTATGTATTTATCACATTTTAAAGATTTAACAATTTCAAAGTGTTGTTGACTCCATAGCGCTAAAATTCACATTTCAAAACAATGATAGCGTATATGTATATGTGCATATGTACGACCAATTTACTAATACATACCATCACCGCTCAGGAAAAATATGATAACTATACCAAAGATTGTTTGTTATGAAGTCAGCTTTAGCTTATTACTTTTTTTTTAATATCGATATTTAAAATAATTATTAAATATTTCTTTATTTTAATTTTTTGAGTTCATACTTTTGAGTAGGTCTACATTTTGTAATCTTTTCATTTGATTTTAATTTTCTTATTCTTTCTCGGTAGGAACTATGAAACACGTTAACTTTTCTAATTTTTGTTTGCATTTTGAGAGTGCGTTATCGATTGTCGTAGCCTGGGGTCCTCCAACTGCGTCCGCCTAGTCCGTCGGCTGTCATATGACTGATTGACACTGATACGTCCGTTCAGTTCGACGGATATCCTAAAAAGCATTACCACTTTGAGAAAAAAAAGTCGAAGTAGATTGAGAAAAACCGAAGTAAATTTTAAAATGAATTTTTCTATACAAATCTATGTTTAAAAAAATTAAAATAAACAAAGAACAACTTAAAACAAAACAATGAAAAGAAATTCTTTCAGAATTCATATTCCCATATTTATTTCAATTTAAAAAAAACATAGGTAGGTACTTCACCTAACAATGTTTAGTTTTATTTAGTTAAGGTACTTTTTCTTCAAATATATTGAAGCTGAGCCCTCAATTCAGGTTATTCAAGTCATTTAGTTATAAACAAATTGAAGTCAATGTTTGCGAGGCACGAAATACCAAACGTTATTGTTTCCGACAACGGCCCGCCATTCAATTCGCAACATTTTCGAAATTTTGGCATGAACTGGAACATTAATCATTTTACTTCGAGTCCATATACCTACCGAGATCTATTGGCCTGGCAGAAAGGTCGATACAAACTGTTAAGAAATTAATAGCTCATTTTTTAGATAATTCTACTGTCTAAATGTTATTTTTCCATGTTATTGTTGTAAAAGGAAATATCATCGAGTTGTTGAACAAAAACCAAATCACTTTCTTTTTCAAGATGGCGGTCATCCCCTTACCCTGGGCACCCCAAAAACATGGTTTTATTAAGAAGACAGTAGTCAAACTCAAATCGTACAAAAACCTTAGCCCATCGATTATGGAAATTATAACACATTTTTTGACAAAATTTAATGAAACCCTGAAATTCTTGAATAATTTCCTCAGAATCTATTGCTTGTATAAAAAAAGTATGTTAATCTTTTTTGTGTAGAATGACATAAGCTACAATTTCCACATTTTTTTCAAAAAAAGCTTATAGTTTTCGAGAAATTAAGAAAAAACTGAATTTTACCCCCTTTAACATCCCCAAAAAAATTATGCCAAGGTCCAAATTTACGAAGTTTTTCAGGAAATGGTTAAGACGTCAAAAGAAAGCTCTCCACCAAAATTCAGCTTTGTCGGAATTTTTTCGAAGTAAAAGTCTAATTTCCCTGTGTTACATGAAGCAAATGAAGAAGAATATAATAAAAACTTAAGAAAACATCAAAATCAGGTAGTGTGATTTACTGATTTTCTGCCCCCCACTATCTACCCAAAATATCTTTGGAAAGCGATAACTTGGAAACCAAAGCTTGCTGAATACAGAGATAGAGATAGAGATAGAAATTTTCTAGAGCTTTCCAAAACTGAAAACAAAAAGAACTACCTACGACGTCTTTTTCTCGAAATATACACATTCAAAGTGATATTTCATTTATTTGCATTATGCTTGAAAATGCATTTGAATAGATATATTTTCTGAACCAAGCCTTGCAAGTACAGTAAAAAGTGCAAACCAAGGAGAGATCTTAATAAAGGGTAAAAGATATATTTAACAAAAAAATACTCAATCTGTTTGGGAAACAGGTACAGAGTTATATTTCATAATTTTCTTCAACATAAGTTAGTCATGGTTAATAATTTTGGTTTATTTCTACTTTTAACTTTCAAAAAATTCACTTTTGTGTTGTAACAGTTATTCAAGGGTACCATGTCACAAATACAAAAATATAGGCAGCAATTTATTGGGAACTTCTCACTGTACCTACTTTTTATAAAATCGCAAAAAAGTCACGATTCTTGTCTCTTGTTGATTGTACTAGCTAGTAGTAGATTTTCGTTAAGATTTAAAACTTGACGTGGACTAGCAAACTAACTTCTGATCAATATTTTTGTTATTTTGTGAATTAAAAGAAATCTGAGCGCTTTTTATTGATAGGGCTGATAGTTTTTTTTTTTACTTTTACAGCACTGTTAATAAAAACGGCTCATTTCTCCTTTAGTCCACGATTTTATTAAACTACGGAATTGGAGATAAGTCATAGGTTAAAATTTCCTATAAATAAAAACTAAATGTTCGTGGAATAGTAGTTGTGACGTTTAACCGGCGAGGCTTGTTTAGTTGACAACTTAAAATTTCAATCTAAGAATTCTCTTTTCTTAATGTTTACCTAAATTATTGTTATTATGGAATATTTAATTAAAGGAAAAAAAGAAGGGAGTAATTGTAGCACTAATGACAAGTAAGTTTATACAAATAAACAAATAAATTTAAATATTTTTTTTTTAATTCTTCACAACCTACTGAAATCATACAAAATAAACATAAAAATTAAACGAATCTGTTGCTTATTCCTTCGCTAACCCATCTGCTTCGGTGGTTAAGGTGCATGATACAACTAAATAAGATAGCGCATTGCGCATCATTCACATAAAATGACGTCATCGACGCACACAAATATTTTTTCCAAGATTAATAAAACAAAGATTTTTTGACTAAAATGTATTAATTA
The DNA here is from genome assembly GCA_946251815.1 of Dasysyrphus albostriatus. Taxonomy (NCBI): domain Eukaryota; kingdom Metazoa; phylum Arthropoda; class Insecta; order Diptera; family Syrphidae; genus Dasysyrphus; species Dasysyrphus albostriatus. Next base: position 63,859,086 of record OX276336.1, on the reverse strand, counting down.
AATATGAAATATCATTTCTTAAAAACAAAACACTTGTTTTTAGGATTCTGAAGACACATTTTTATTAAAAAAAGAATAAAAATATCAGGGAAAATTGTGCGTCGGTGACGTAGATACGCAGAACGAAACGAAAAAAAAACAGGACGGCGTTATCTGTTTAGTTATGTTGGTGAGTAAACGTCACTTAGCAGAAATCTTGTTTTATTAAAGTCCCGCTACACTATCTCACAAAGTATTAACACTTTTCAGAATAAAGTCGGAAAGAATTTCATACGACTGCCAAATTTCACCATAACCTCAAATCCCCAAATGGTATAGAAAGTGTGATGGTTTTAGAACCGTTCCTAAATATTTTCATGTAGATATTAACATATGTCAAATCGTGTCGGATGCGCTGTCAAGTTGTGTGTGATGAAATTTTATTTTTTGCTTCCACACTATTATATATGATTTTCTTTACGCTTTTTTGACATGTGTTAATACTCATAGTGGATAGTGTGGAATAGCTATTAGTAAAATCTCGCACTTAATCGATGGAATAAAGCTAACCTTTCACTATTCCACGTTTTTAATTTGCCTGTTAGCCATCAAACTAGTTCTCTTTTACCCTACAAAAAATTTTCAAAAAGTCCTGCCCTTGTGGGTGAGGTATAAATATACAAATAAAGTCAACAAAAGACAATAAGGGTATTCATGCAACGTCGTAAGTTTACAAACTATGTAAAATGATAAGTTTACGCAAAGTTTGCATGAACGACCTTTTTTAAAAATTTGATGAAATGCTACGTAATTCAATCAGAGTAAGAGTCACAATGAAGTTTGGATAAGTTTAACCAGTTTGGTTAATTTTACACAACAAAATCCTTTGATAAGTTTAACCAAGTTGTGTAAATCATTTCCCATACAAAATTTTACAGTTCATTAACCAAAAGATAAACTTAACCAATTTGTAAACTTATCTAGGGTTTTACGAAGTTGCTTGAATACCCTTAATATTTATTCTTTTAGGGACGTTGCTAGGTGATTTACTCCGACGCCACACCAACTTGCTAGCGAGGTACCAATAACATAAAATTTTTTCCAACTCGCTCGTGCACTCTGGCTTGCCTTTTTTGAAGCCTGTTGAGAAGTGAGTGGAGCGGCGAGTGATTTCACAAATAAATGTATGTATGTGTCCAACTCGCTTGTCAGAACTCGTTCGTGTGGCTTTTGGCTTGGAACAAGGTTGTTGCTCAAATACAACTCAATTCTTTTTAGTATGAACAAAATGTATATATGCTAGGTACATAATATTTGTTTGCATGACAAAATTATACTAAAGCTCATTGCCCTTACATATGAGATAAAAGAAAATAATATTTAATATTTATTTGTAGAGCTCATTATCTTGAAGATAATTTATGAATACTAACGAATTGTAATATGTATAACAAGCTTTAGATTTTATTGAAGAGTAAAACCTAAATTCCGTGTAAAGAAAATTTACTTCCATGCGTAAAGTGGCTTTCAATCATATTTGAGTCAATAAAGCATATTTCGGTATAAAGCCTCCTCATAGCATTCTAAGAAAATAGTTAAAAGCACCCATAGATATGAACATCGCTTACAAATGTCAAATGTCCCCCAAAGAGCTTTTAAGGAATATCCCCCTTTTTGTAAGAAACGTCATTTTTGTGTATAAACGGCGTTGCCACCTTGCCATAATTTCAATAGATCTAATCCACTAATTGTTCAAATCTGTTCTTATGACTTCCACCTATTGGCTTGCTTTGATAACAATCGTGACAGCATAATTACTTATAATACGCTATTTTTAATTTTTTTGTTCTTCTATTTTCAAAATAAAAGTATATATTAGAATATGTAGAACTTCTGTATAAAAATTTAATATACTGCATTTTTGTTTTGAAAACCTACTTCGGAAAATTTTCCAATTAGTGGCAACTCTGTGTCAGAAATTGACCGCCACGGATTTTGACAGTAATTGTAACACTACGTGTGCAAAATGACAGATCATCATATTAATTTTTTTTTTTACATAAATTGAAGTGTTATAAGCCAAAAATATAATGTAGGACCTCTATTTCCCTTAACCCCCAACTCCCCTCAATGGCTGAGAAAAAACCTTCCAGACTTTGGTATTTGATATCACGGTACCTATAGACTTTCAAACTTAGATTTTTGTTATACATCTACTCCCAAAAATTGCTGTCGACTCTTAGACTACAATCTTTTATGAAAAAATTAAATCTAAGTAAACTGGACTAGAAAGCATGTGAGATTTGACTTGACTTCACAAATAGTATGTAAATACATTGCGTCAGATGTGATAATTATATTTAGATAATAAAGTAATAAACCACCGTCTTAGTTGTTATGGGTTGAAGTACACTCTCTTTGTTAATATAAATTTACTGTCAATAATAATAATCTAAGACAATTGCACATGAGTGTCAAGCAAAACAACTTTGACGATTCGAAAAATGGGTCAGTAGATAATTTGCCGTTAATTAGTAGTTAATTAACTGTCACAATTTCGAATTTGTTGTTCAATGTTTTTTTTTGTGTTGCTAACTTGACACAGCTCGAAAAGCGTAAAAAGCTTCTTATACTTAATGATTTATGACATAATGATTTGCCGAATAGTTTATAACTTAATAATTTGCCTTTAACTAGTCTTGAAGTGTGACAATTTTGATTTTTTTTAACTTTCATGCAATGTTTTCTATATGTTTTTTTTTGGGCTACTTACTTGATATCAAGTTTGGAAAATTATCACCTAAAAATGCAGTAAGAACTGTTTGTACATGATGGTGAATGGCTTATTAATTTATCATTAATTAACCCTTAATAAGTTGTGATAATTTCAAATTTTCTGTTTTATGTTTTCTATGTTTTTTTTTCGAAAAGTTATTAAACTTCCAAAACTTAATATTTTATTTCTTGAGCAAAATGGAAATAGCTGTCAAACAACAGACAAAGACGTTTGTCAAAATTTCTTTGCCTTTGAAAAGACCAACGATTTTGTGTCAATTTAGGACACAAGTGAAAATGAACTATCAATTGTATTGTTCAAAGACCAAATCGTGATGTGTTAAAGTGTGTCAATTCAAAGACAAGTGGAAACCTTGCATAAGTGAGCATCCACCGCTTATTTTGCCAACTTTTTTCACTAGTTACTAAATTGGATAAATATATCTTTGAACACTTGACAATCGGCTAGTGATAGTTGAGATAGAATGAAAACAGGAACAAAATAATTTCAAAACAGGGTGTTTCAAAAAAATGTCAAAATTTTACAACTTCGTTGTTCCTTGAGCGATTTAAATGAAATTGACCTAGGTGATGACTGATATAGAATTAAGAAGGGGAAAACTTTTTTTCCCTGAAGAAACAATTTTGGATGGATCATGAAAGGACCTTCATAAGTTCGTGATTAATTTGGGATCGAATTATATTTTACGGATTGCAGAAAATTCAATTCAATCGTCATAACGAGTTTTATTTAAAAAAAATCGAAAAATAATATTCGCGATCGGATGCAATATAAGAAGGCGAGATCAGATGTTTTTCTCGTTTCTACTCAATAAGTCGACTCAAAAGTCGACGTGTAATAAGGCACTAAGCACTTCAGGTTAGAAAAATACATGACAAGAGATGAAAATGTCGTTGTTTAATGACGGTATTCATACGAGCTTCACGTGAGGCGACTCATTTTGACGTCTCTTATTTGTATCTCACTCTCATCTCTTGACGGTGTTCACATTGGACTGAAAAACTGGATTTTTTTTGACGTTTCAGTATTTACATCTTCCTTTAATGAAGGAGTAGGAGCGAGATGTGAATACTGAAACGTCAAAAAAAAAATCCAGTTTTTCAATCCAATGTGAACACCGTCCTTGAAAAGAAAGTGAGGCAGAAGTTCTTAGATTTTTTGAAAATGTCTGCCTCACCTCGCTATCTCTTTCTTTTCAAGAAGTAGAAATGCGATGAAAAAGAGAGACGTCAAAATGAGTCGCCTCAGTTGAAGGTCGTATGAACACCGTCAATGAAAGTTCTCTAACTCCATTTTTTTTAAACGGTGAAACCTCTCGTAAATTATAAACATTTTAGCTCCGCAAAAGATCTCTAAATCCTATGTTGGTCTATTTATAAGAAATCCATTAATAAAATCACACATTTTCAAACTCTGATCAATTAAAATACTTAAAAAGTACAGATGTATCAAAATAAAATAAAATAAAATAAAATAGACAAGGGAAGTTTTCATTGAACGACGACGATACACTTAAAGAAACTAAACCAATAACTCTAATTATCTAAAGCTACGGACAGAAAATTTGCAAAAGTTGCAAATATTTGCGAGTATGACGTCATTTTTTCGTCTTAATTTACGGTATTTGATCGCAAATCGGCTGAACACAACTTTGGGACAGCCTGCAAATGCTCGCAAATCATTTGCATATGATTTGCGAGGCCCAAGTCGCAAATGCATTTGACATTTTGGCAAATCATGTGAACACTCACAAAAGTAATTTGTGACAATTTGCGAGTATTACGACCGTCACAACCATTTGCGAAGGCATTTGTGCTGTATTTGCGAGTTTTTTCTTGACGTCGCGTCAGTGCTCGTAAAGATTTGCGACTGTCACAAATCGTCTGCTAGTAGCTTAAGAATACATTTCAGAAAGATTCAAAGTTTACCAAATTGATCAAGATGTTGCCAGTGCCATTCCCTATAACAATTTGGTATAATTCCGTATTGTTGTTGTATTTAACATGCTATTTTCATTTTCAAGCGAATATAAAAATGGACTAAAATTCAAGGCTATTGATAGAAAATGGCTTATTTCGGGTCCTACACGAAAAAGCGTTTTTTTCATGGATTGACGAGGGTCAGTTACACTAGCCTACAATATTTGGGGGAATGGTAGAGTCTTTAAAAATACATTTTCAAATTTTGGGTCACCAAACACGAAAATGAAAATTATTTTATTTTCCAAAGAAGCGTTTTCGAGATAGTATGCGCAAAATTCTTATCGAATCGAACGCTCGCTTAGTAGCGAATGATTTTGCAAATGAAAACATGTGTATATGAGCTATTTTCGCAATATTTTTTATGATTTTGCGGATTTCTTAACAAATGATTTTTTGTATATACAATTCTTAAAATATTTTTAAGGAAAACTTTTGGTATGCAAATCTTAAGTATTTAAATATTAATATGAATATACAAATACAATTTAAAAAAAATTGTCAACATATCGAATTTTCAAAAAAAGTTTTAAAACTTTTTTTTTGAAAATTTTGATATGCAATATTATTTAATCTCGTTTGAAATCTGTATATAGAAAATTTCTAAATCCAGTCAGCCAACAAGTGCAAAATTGTATAATTTTTTGTAGTAGATCGTATTAATTTTTAGTATATGGAAAATGTTTGATCAAAATCGAAGGAGACGTTTTTGAGAAAAAAAAAAATACCGTGAATTTTTCATATAAATATGTAATTTTTTTTCTTTTAATCTCTTAAGTATTGAGTTTCAAAAAAATCGATCATATCGTTTTCGAAATATTTGATTTTCAAACTTTTTAAAATTTTTTTAAAAATAAAAAAAATATTTCTATTAATTTAAGCACACAAAAATATTGGAAGCCTATGTATAAAAAAAAACTATTGAAATTAGTTACACCGTTTTGAAGAATATCGAAAGTATAAAAAATGGTTCTTTGGGAGGTACCATTAATATCCATTTTTTGAAAAATAGGTTTTCATCCAAAGGAAGCCTCTTCTAAAAGTAATTTATTGATATTTTTAAAGAAAAGTTGTCAAGAAAATTACGATTATGTAAAATTGCTTAAAAAAAATTGTATGGCTAATACCGTTATTTTTGGTTCTAAAAGAAATGAAAAGAACGTGTGGCCATAATCACCAAAAACCACTATGTTCCAAGTTAGAAGAAAATCGGTCGGGCATTTTAGGCTGTACACGAATAGACAGACTTCTGTGCCACCCACTTTTTTGGTGTTCTCTATCATCGTAATATCATGTTTGATTGTTGTCTAGATTTTTTTTGGACTGAATCTAAAAAAAATTGCCTTTTATAATCGCAAGTAAAAATTTAAATATATCAATAGGCACAGTAATACAAGTTCAAATAAACCTCAATTTTAAAATACTTATACATTTCTCTGTTGTTTCCAAATAAATATAAAGTTTGATCATAAATGAGTTTAATATTTGATGTTACCGAATGTCAGCTTCAAGTCCTTAGTTAACAATGTACATAAAAGTGATAGCGTTTTATTATAGACCTGTATAGTTACAATTATGCTATTGTAATATTTTCCCCGGTTCGTTAATAAAACATATTTACTTTATTTATTTAAAACCTCCATTTATTTATCTCACCAAATGAAACACTTTACTTTTCTTTCGAGTGCCATTATACCTATAACTTTGAAATTTGCTTTTTACAATTTTTCTCGAATTGAACAATGAAATATTCGAAATGTTATTTTTGAGATGATATTTATATTTTTAGGCCTTCTCTTTATTATTTTGGGAATTTAGTAATGCAACACTTCTCGGCAGAAGAACTGCAGTAAACGCACCTAAAATTAAAAATGAACTGGATAGAAGTAATGTCATCTGGCAATGGTTTTCGATTAATGCCCCAGCAACATTGGCTCCAACTACACTGCCAATACGTCCCATCATCAAACAAATACAAACTGCCATAGCTCTGTAAGAAAATCAATAGAATAATTATATATATTACTTTTTTATTATGTTTAAATTTTAAATATGTATAATAGAAAGAAAAATAGTTAATGTCATATAACACATCATGAACAAAAATACATGTACCTACGACTACATGTATTTCACATGTCTATTCATCAATAGAATTTTTTCTATACGGAAATTTACTGATTGTAAGTAGAAATTAATAAAATTTTTGTATGTCAAAGTTATTTAACTTAGCAAATAAACCCAAATAAAAATTTGTTTGGGAAGAACACGGCCAAATTTGTCTTTCATCTCAATCAAAGAAAGGTGCAAAATAGTTGGTCATATATCGGTTTTGGTTGCAAATAGTAATGTTTAAATGGCTACCTAGTATAAAATACAAGTTGTTTTTGATTAATTGCTGATTTAATTATGCAAGTAAGCAATAGTTTCATGCCAACCATGGTGTGTGGCGTTGCACTATAATGACGCGACTCCAAAGAGAATCAATAAATTGATACATTTACAACGGAATGATCGAGTTATGAAATTGCTGAAAATTTTAATCAAACTCATTGGTGAAGAAAACTTAATTTCAAAATTCAAAAATTCTGTACTAAAATACTGACTTTATGAAAATAAATAAAAGAGTTTCAACATTTTTATGGTAGAAACAAGCTACACCATTCACTTATGAAAACAATCTTTGCTAAAATAATTCTTTGATTCAATCAAAATATTTCTCTAGAATAAATACAATTATGAAAATACTGAAAAAATGCGGAATTTCTTAAATACAAATCTGGGATAGGTTATTGAAATACAGGACAACGGAGCTCACTTACATGACAAGTATCTGCTACACATATTACGACTTACATTTTGTTACAAATTATAAAAAATAAATTATGGAAACATTTTTGTGAACCTTTTTTATGTTTTATCCTATACCTACCTAAACATATAAGTACCAGTCTGAAGTATGTAAGTTAAAATACTAAACAAAGTTAAAAGACTAAAAAAAAGTTAAAAGACTTACAGTTAATTAACTGCAGTTAAAAGACTTTACTGACTAAAAGTAAATCCATTCAGTACAAAATCTTTCAATTGACTAAAAGACTTAAAGCAGTTAAAAAGTACTGCAGTTAATTAACTTAAAGTTAATTAACTGTTTTTTTTAACTGAACAGTCAGTAAATTAGTACTGACTGCTGACTTTTAATTTTGCAGTTAAAGTATCCGTTGCTAGTATTAACTTGCATTCAGTTGTTAAGTTAATTAACTGCGACTTAATTGACTACATTACTAAAATACTGCAGTCTTTTACAGCTCTGCTTTTAACCCTGCGCCCTGCAGAGCAGGGTTACCGTGCATTGAACTAATTCGATTGCCAAATTTAAAAAATTGTTTAGCCCAAAATTGGATCTAAATAAGTTGCCCAAATAGATATAAGACCAATACCAAAACATTTTCATATGAATATGGAAGTTCTTTGAATAACAGATAAATTGGCTGATACTATTAAAATGAATATTGAGCGGTTGATTTGAAATGTCAAAACCAATGGTGATATTTTATTCCGTAAATAAAAAGTAGTTTAGGGGTAAAGAAGTAGTTTGTTTATGACTTGTTAAGGTGACAAAAAAATATTGCCCTCTATTAGATTTGGGCTTTTTATGGGAAAACTACGTTTTCCCGAAAATCAGTTGCCCGTGTAAAGTTGGCCCGCGGATTACTTGTACCTTTTTGACTCCAATCCCGCAGCACGATATCCCGTGGCACAGTATCCTACGGATTTTCTGACGGGATTGGAAAATTTATTTAATACTTTTGAAAAGTTCTTTTTGCAGCACTCTATTCTGGTCAGGCAGTTACTTCAGCACCACCACCGTACTGCAGCGGTGGTATTTAAAAAATTTTATTAAAGAAACAACTCTTGTTTTATCAAAATCTGTTGCTCTAACGAAAAAAATATTTTTGTATTTTGTTCGTTGAATTTTATGAGCTAAGAAATGTAGTTTGTAAGTTTTCTTTAACGATAGCTGTATCTTGTTAAATAAGACAACTTCTCACACTAGTGTCGGGACTACATATGATCGTTATTATAATGATGCATATTGCTCATTAACCCTGCGGCCACACGAGCCAGGGCTTCTATACAGGCCAGCGTTTGGATGTTACTCCAAATGTAGTAAATCTACTCCAAATTTTGGGAATGAAATAATACTACTATGATATCCCGCTTCTTAAAAATGCACTAAAACCATATGACGCCATGCTACAAAACTAGCAAAAGAACAGAACGTTACAAATGTTTTCCGTTGGTTCTGGAAAGCGTTTACTTATTTCTGTAAACATACAAACATTCAGAAAGAGAATGAAAATTTTGCCTGTCATAATTAGCTTACATGGCGTTATGAGAGCAACTACACTGACTTGATGTGAATTCACTAGAATGGGTTGTCACTTCATTCACCAATTTGATGGTTCTCTTCTCAAACGGAAAAAAGAAAAACGAGACACCACACGAGACGGACACAAAGACCACGACATTGAAAATCACGTTTGGAAAGGGTAAGAACTTTGGATTATTTTAACCACTTTGAAAATTTTAATTTTGAAAAAAGAACTTTGGCGAGACTATGTCGAGACCAGAGCAAAATGATGGGAAAATAAGCTCAATGCCAAAAACCATGTGTAATTGTCATGGCGGGACCAAAGTGAGACCATAGCGAGAAAACCACCACAAAGATGCCCGTGTAAATGGGCATGGCGAGACCACAGCAAGCCAAGCTTAGTGACCCACGATACTGGAAGCTACTGCACGGCGAGAGCCATGAGTCACCGTTTCGCTTCAAACCGAGTAAGCCAACTCAATTTCCAAAAACAACGCATGAAAATTATAAAAATTTTTTGCTCAAACTGGGTTAGTGGCTTATAAATTTTCGGTTTTATATCACTACTTGAAATTGACATGTCAAGAAAAAGTGAATAATTTGAAATTCAGTCTTAATCTGGATTTAACAACCTAAAATGACCTCAGAAATGCAGTTTTAATCCAATTGGGTTATTCGGATAAAACGATAGTGAATAATATGGTCGTTATTGGGGGCTATCGTGGATAAAATTTCCAACGGAATTCTTCCCATCCTCAAAAAATGGAAATGTCAACAATTTTCCACTGTTGTTCACTGTTGCAGGTTCAAACTTGGTCAATCAAAATGGGAGCCCAGTGGGCATAGAATATTCATTTTCGATGCCAATAAATTCCGAGAGAAAACACGACCACAATTCAAGTTCCCAGTTTTCAACGATGGGAAAAATTCCGTGGGAAATTTTATTCACGATAGCCCCAATTTTATTAATATTTTGTGAAAGAAAATCTGAGTAAACTTTTGTTTTAGCCCTTTTATCCAAATCTGCTCCGAGAAAGTATTGCCGAACCCTGTTACTGGCTGCTATACTGCCTTCCCAACTGGCAACGAAAAAAGCAGTAAGTTATAGAGGATAAACGGTCAACGTTATTCAGAATAAAAAGTTTTTTTGAAGCATTAGTTGTTTTTTACTATAACGATTCTTTTATGAAAGAAAATTAAAAATTAAATAAACTTAATTTTTTAATATTTTGTAACAAATTGATCTTAAAAAATGAACATAAGAAAACACTTTAAGTTTATATAATTTTCATTAAAGAATAGTAACAATTGAAAAAAAACTCATACTTAAAAAAAACTTTTTATTCCGAATAATTTTGTGAGTGACTGTACTTATAATGAAAAACGAACTAATGATAGAGGACAGTAGGGCTCTCGTATATGCCACGTCTTAATATAAAATTAAATTTTGGTTCATATATAAATTCATAGTAATGTACAACTTGGTAATAAAAAAAATAACGCACGGTAAGAGTTCTAGGAGCAGATCACGAAGAATAAGCTACAAATTACGAAATATGAATCCCGATTTACACTTTGGCTCGTGATTTCGAAATTTACGACTATTTGTTTGCAGTTTGCAAAACTGAGCAAAATGAAGATATTGAAAGAAAACAAAAATTGTAAACAAAAAAATCGCAATTTGATCTAAATATTCCTCAATTGCACAGTTTTTAAATTTGCAAAACAGATTTAAATTCTCAATCTTTTTCTACCCTTCGTTTTGCATGCATACTCATTTAATTAAATATACCTTACCTTACGCTTAACTCTACTTGGATTTGAACTCGCAACCCTCGAGTTGCGGAGCCAGCACGCAACCACTAGGCCAATTTGCATTACAGATAGTGTTTGTATTCATATTTTCTGAAGTAATCAAATGGCATTTTTGTATTTGAGCTCCAAGCTAGGCTATTTTAGGAATTGTCAAGGTCTAATTGGTAAAATATTCGCATCCAAAGTGATATTACTGATTTGTTGCCCCAATGTCTTTGAATGGCTATGAAAGAACGAGGTTCGTTCTTGCATATTATCAAAAGTTCTTAAGTTCCAAGCAACTTGAATTATAAGAACAAGATCGTGCGACCCAGTCGTCTATTACATTTTGTATTATTTTAATGGCCAATTTCATAAGCAAACACTAAAATTGCATTTCTCTAAGTTCCTTTTAAATTTTATCAGACATTTAAAAATTTTTTAGTTTCACCAACGTAGAAATGGGATATTTTAGGGACATTTTAATTTAACTGAGCTTTCCTCACATCTGTGTATATAAAAGAGTGGTTGTTTCCCTCAGACATACGAGTATGAGTGTATGAGAACAAGTGAAAAGGCATAAGTAATGGATGGGGGGACAATTATTCTGACAGCAAAATATCAGCTGTTGCTGACTGGAATGGCTTTACAAAAAAGTTGACAAGGGCATTTAAAATCTTCCTAAAATTTAAAAGCATTAGTAAAACCAAAAAAACATCATTTAAAGGCTAAATGGCTTTTAAAATACTTAAGTCTTTCGTGAAATTGGCCCTAAAAAAATTATATCAGATGTTTTTAGCTAGTACTTGTCTAGTATCTGCACTTTGGTCAATAGTAGATTTGTTCATTGAAGTCTACACAGGGTTGACCCAGGTTTTCTTGACAACCCCAAGAATTGTCAAAAAAAAAAAACTGGATTTTTCGGTTCTCAAAAAACACCAAACGGCTCTCAATTGTGTTGTTGAGATAAGCAAGAAACATTTGATTTAAAAATAAAAAAAGAAAAAAAAACCACAGTTTCCATTTTCCATATTTCTATTTGTTATTAGTAAAGCAAATTTGCGTATTCCTTGTATCCTGGAAATACTTTGACATTTAACCTCAACTCACCCAAGCATAAAACCTACTTCCGCTTCAGGGCCACTTCAGGGCCACTTCAGGCTTAAAAAAACACCTCAGGGCTCAACGAACAAATCTAGTAGTTCTTAAAACTAAAGTTCACGAGGCCCTCGGGCTATTATAGTAGACTATTCTAAAATGTAAATAGTATTTTTTTCGATAGCTTATTGCTAGTTAATGATTACGAACTTTAAATTAAAATTTAAAATTTAATTTAGTTACTAAATGAAAAAAAAACTAAAATTAATTATTATTTAAACCGTGATTTAATATAGAAGTCCACACGTGTCCGCCAAGGCAAAATGTCTCATTTTATTTATTTCTTAAAATCCCTATATTCAAAGCTGTTTATACAAGTACATAGTACAAGTATTTGGATATACAGCTATAGCCACAAGCCTTCAAGTACCAATATTTTGCAAATGAAGTTCAGCAACATAAACAATTCTACTAACCTTAAATGTGTTGGATATATGTCCACAACCACCGCACTAAGAACAGATGAACTGATTGAACAATCAAATAATATAATTAACAAATAAACTGCCATAATTGGAATATCTATGAGTACAGCTATAACTCCGCAAATGCCACAAATTAATAAGAAAATAACTACAATTTAAAATGAAAACATGGTAAGAGTATGTTGTCAGGAATAGATAAAAACTATTTATCTACTTACATAGAGATGGTCTTCGTCCAAGTTTGCCGGTAAAATATCCAATTGATATTAACATTAGAACATATATAGATTCTAGTGCTAATGTGTGGTAATATGTTGTAACCTCAAGCGTTTGTACACAACTAGTGTCCTGAATATGAATTTATATTTTTTTTAAATAAATATAATTATAGATAGAAAGCAACTATGCAACCATTTTCTTAACTAAGTTCTATCAAACTTCTAAAGGGTTTTCCAATATGGATTGGTAGATTTTGGCAGTTCATGGTGACATTGTTGTTGTGTTATCTGTTGTCAATTGGAAAACCTTTTGAAAGGTATATTGACCGCAGATACTTGAACTTGATTGATTTCCAAGTAATTTTCTGTGATCGATTTTATTTTTCCAAAACTGTGATATAATTTGGTGATTTGCACAGTTAAAATTGTCAGATTTTAAAATAGATCTTAGTAAAGAAATAGGGCCTTCAAATATTTACCTTAGCGTCATCGAATTTGATGGGTGCTCTTTCAATTTTGTAAAATATCTCACATATTTGGTTTCTTTCACCTGGATGATCCTTCGTAAACTGCATAACAGCATTGAGTAAGTATGGAAACCACATGTAAACCCCTTGAGAAGAGAATAATATCCAAAATTGTATAGCACAAGCCAACAAAGTTTTTCGAAGGTGTTCAGGTTGGAAAAGTGGTGCCGTCTGATTCCACATAGAATGAAGAAGGAACACAATATTGCAACTGTCACCTCTCGATGTGATTTTCAACCTTTGTTCGTCCTCCACATCTGGCACAATTGAATTCACCTACAATTATTAAAAAGTTTAAACAAAATTTTTAAAATACATACAATTTTTTTTTCTTCCAAAATTCTCACTTCAAAGCTTTCTGCCTTACAACCAGTGTTAGCTGAAAAAATTCTTTTCAAAACAGCAATAGCTTCAGCTTCTTTTCCGATTGAAAGTAAGTACTTTGGACTTTCAGGTAGTGCAATGAAGCACAAACCCGAGAGAAAACCAAGTGTTCCACAGCATACCATATACATCCGCCATGGTTTGTAGACTATGTCCACAATTGGAACATACAATGACCAATATCTGTTGATAACTGTCAAAGCCATAATTGGATAGGCTATACCGATTGCTGAAGAAACAATAGCAGCAGACATGATGGCACGATTTCTAGTTTTGTTGCAGTGAAATTCACCAAGATAAGCAAAAATAATCGCCGACCCACCAGAAACTCTACATGTTTTATTTCAAAAATTTAATTTTTATTATGTGTGTAGGTTTTATACAATTATTTGGAGTATATGTAAAAACGTTAAAATAATCGAATAGGTTATCTTATACTGATATATGTTACTGAACTTAAACAGTCCAACAGGTTTTTTGACAAAATTAAAATTAGTCAAGCCCCAAAATTTTTAATGCAAATTTTGACCACAGACACCCATGGTTTTTTCTCTACAGCGCACGGTGACTGTGAGACACCCTATATATATTTACAAACTAAGTTTCAAATCAACCCGTTTTTGAAATATTGGATTTTCAATTTTTTTTTTGTATCCAATATCCCTCTGGAGAATCACTAAAAAGCCTTAATTTCAAAATTTCAAGAAGATCGCATCATTTGTTATAAGACTTTAGATCCAGATTCCAAAAGGCAGGCAGACAGACAGAATTTTGGCTTTGGACCTCTGGCACCTCATATATGGGAAATTTGATATTTGAGAATGCCATCTAATTTGTCAGTAATTGGTCAGAAAAGGTCAACTGGTCAGCCCTAGATAACTAGTAGATTTTAGATTAAATTAGATAAGATTTTTATTAATTGACTTTGAAATTTACATATAAAATTACTTAATCATTTTATACAAAAATCATTATAGCATGGCATTTGCCGTCTGCCAGATTGACAATTTAAATAAATTCAATTTATGTAATAAGCTATGTATCACAAAAAAAATTAGGATTACAAAAGAATATTTATCAAGAGATACTAATCGAACCAGAAATCTTCACTTATTATTAGTGATCTACATATATCTTAGTGCGAGTTTGCAATATTCATAAAGTTTGGGAACATCCATCTCATTCAGCATAATAATAACTTCATCTTCCGATAAAAGGTCACTTCCAAAAATGCTTCTCCTGATTTCCCTGAGAATTGGCACCTTCCGATGAAATGGATAATGTCCTCTCTTCCCTCTAGGTTGCACATACTACACTGTAGAGGTAAATCAGGTCTGTGTGGCATGAAGTTTAGGTTGAGCAACTCACTCCGAAGTCGGACCATTGTAGCAATTACGTAAACATTATTAAAATCACAAAAGTAGTTTTTTTCAGCAAGATTGTGGTTGAGCCTACTGTAAATTGTTCTGAACAAGGATCCGCAAGCTTCAGCTACATATTCCGCTCTGCATTTCTCATCTACCATTGAAATAACTTCGTACAGGAGGGCCTTACTGGTGGATAAATTTTCTAGGTTTAAACTAAAACTTAAATTGCATTCTTCTGCAAGGCTTAACCACTCTCTGTACCAGCTATTTTGGATTTGTATAGCTCTAAGAACTATTTTTCTCACTAGCCGTGATTCGGGCATTTTGGACACGTTCAGAAGATAGTCCGCTTGCAGCTTTAAGGTTTTGATGTATAAAGGGGAAAGTCCGGTTTCTAACATGATAACATAGTTGGGCATGTTTGGAGGTAAGTGAAATATTCTCTTCACATAGTGCGTTAGGAGTTTTTCAACCGTGTGGAACTTTTTACAACCCCATACTTGAGAACCATACAAAAGTATACTTTCAGCAACTGCTTCAAATACCTTAAATTTACTGCTATGTGCTATGTTTTGGTTCATAAAGCAACTTTTCCAAGAAATATTAATTGCAGTCTTTGCCTTTTGCAATTTATTGTTGAAATGCTTTTCCATACTCAGGTTTTTGGAGAAAATAATTCCTAGGTACTTGTATTCGCTAACCACTTCTAAGTTTTCGCCATTGAAATTCCATTTCTTATTCGCCGCATTTCTACCACCACCATGTTTAAATACCATCACTTTAGACTTCTGCATGTTTACTATTAAGTTCCAAAGCTGGCAATACTGCTAGACTCTGTTTATCATGAGTTGTAATGTTTCTGGGGAATACGCAAACATGACTATATCATCTGCAAACAACAATGCCTTGATACGCACTCCTGCAAAATCAACCCTCCAGGAAGGTAATCGATCAGATCGTCTATGGAGAGAGCAAACAAGGTGGGGCTTAGTGTGCAACCCTGCCTCACTCCCGATGTGGATGCAAACCAATCAGAAAGTTCCGCACCGGTCCACACTGCAGCCTTTGTTCCTCTGTACAAGTCTTCAAGAACGCGTCCGAACTTCAGTGACAACCCCAGGCTATATAGTTTGTATACTAAAGCACCTCGATCGATTGTGTCAAAGGCTGCTTTAAAATCAATGAAGAACACATACAATTTTCTACCCTGGCTAAGAAAGCTCTCCGCTAGAATCCTGAGCATGAAGATGTTGTCAATTGTTGAGTACCCTGACCTAAAGCCAGCTTGAAACTCCTTCAACCGGTTCTGCGACTCGATCCACATGAGAAGACGTTTATGCAACATTGTTGTAAATATTTTAAAGAGATTCCTCTGTAGTTTGCTGCATCTTATAGAGACCTTTTTTTATGTATTGGGAATATTAATGCCTCACGGAATTCATCTGGAGAAAGATCACCCTCGATAACTTTATTATAGAGAATTAAAAGACGTATTTTGAGCAAGGTGTTCCCATATTTGTACAACTCAACTGGAATACCATTCGCACCAGTGGCTTTTTCATCTTTAAGGGCCCCAAGCGTTACTTCTAATTCTTCTAGAGAGAAAGCAGAATCCAGAACTTCATTGGTGAAACCGGGTACCGCAAAATAGCATTTAGTTGGTGTTTTTGATGGATTTAGTAAGTCCTTGAAGTGAACAAGCAGTGAGTTTGCGCAGAGTTTCGTGTGGATCTTTAAATGTTTACCATTTAGCTCCCATGCCAGTTTCCAAAAATCTTTAGCATTTTTACAGGACAGATGTAATTTCCGCATATTTCATCTTTTTTATTTTACAAAGCTCTTTATACTTCCTGTATAACTAGTAACTAGTGATAACTAGTAATAAAGTTCAAAAGTTTCTCAAGGTCACTCAAAATTACGCATGATTTCTGGCACCTCATTTAAGGGAAATTTTATTAAAAAAGTATACCATCCAAAAGATCTCTATATCGTGATAAAAGGTCTACTATTTACAGTTATTGGTCAGCCATAGTTTTTTTTCTATGAATTTTCAAAATTAGTTTCAAGGTCACAAAAAAAACTTTTGGCACCTCATTTGGGTCATTTTAGGAGTGTTGTGTTGTGTAAGTGTTACTTATACACGATAAGGGTATTCAATTCGTGCAGTGTGGGAAAACAATTTTAAACATCGTAAACATTGGAAAGTTTACTACTTCGTAAGCGAACTGTCAACATTTGTGTGAGAAATCTTTTCCAACAAATCGTAAACTTTCCTACTTGAATTTCTATCGTAAATAAAGATGGTATAAACGTGGTAAACTTTTAAACGGTAATTAGGTAATTTTGATCAAAAAAGAATTAAATAAACAAAACTAAAATTAAAGTATTAAAAAGAGAAATCTTTTAATCAAAATGGCTGTGGAAGGAAATAGGTAATTCAAATAAAAATAATAAAAATGGAAAACAAAATAAAAGGTGTTTTGGTAGAAAGTATTTTTTTATTTGATGTTCAAGAACAGCGGATTTGTTTATGTTTACGATGTTTACGCAAGCCATTTAAAAACTTAAAAAAAAGTGACTACGTCGAGAAGTTTGTATCGATGCATTTTTGATGATATTTTCATTCCTTAATTATTTTTCATTGAATAAACATCTTAGTTTATATGGCTTTTAATTTATTTTCTGCAGGATTTATATTGATGAGAAGAAATAAAACAAATTTGCAATACTTAACACAAAGGCAATGTGAAACTTACAATAGTTACATTTAATCGTAAAAAAGGAGGAGAAGTTTTACCAACTATTGAACTGAACTTTACACTTTGAAGTTTAACTGGCAAGTAACATAAAAGCCTAAGAACATATATAATTACATATCAATATCTATGCATATCAATAGCATCTTTTTTCTAGCAAGTGTTTGTAGAGGAGGCTAACGTTTTCCTTGTCTGTTCTCTTGTTCATGGTGTTGTTTGTGTTGATGATGTGAAGCGTTTCGATCACAAACCTCTTGCTTTGGAAAGGGACAAACTATATTTTGACAGAAAGTGTGGATTTCGATTCAAATGTCACCCAGCTGCCCTAAATTCGCTTTTTTTCGAGAAGTACAAATTATTCAAACATTTCTGGTTTCTTAGAGATTTCTTAATCCATCGACAACCTAGCCATGCTTTAATAGAATTTGACAGTTGATGGCTAACACATATGGGACAAACAATATTTTGACAGAAAGTATGTATTTTCATCCAAATTGTCACTTAATGCCAAAAAACACCATTTTCCGGAGAAGTAAAATTCTTTAAGACATTTCTGTTTTCTTAGAAGTTTATTAATCTATTGACATCGAAGACATCTTTCCTCGAGTTTGACAGTTGATGACTGACCAGATAAGAGACAAACTATATTTTGACAAGAAAAATGTATTTTTATCTAAATGTCACCGTATCAACCAAAAATCAAATTTTACTGGAGATGTAAGAAAACCTTGAAAATTTAAGATTTTCTTTACAGTTTTCAATCCAATCAAATTGTATTGTTTGTAGATTTGTAAACATTTTGATTTGATTAATGGTACAGTATTGAATTGAATTCGTTAAACTCGTTCAATCGCATGTCGTTCTGCATGACATTCACTCTCGGTCTGTATGTCGTTCAAATGGAGTTTTGCGCATTTTATTCTCGAAATGCTTGTTTTAAACAATCAAATCGAGAAATTCGTTTCAAAATTGAAACTAGTTGTACTAGTTTTGAATTAAATAAAAAATATTACATGAATAAAAAATTCATATTTTTTTTTTCAAAAATATTGACTTTGGAATGTGTCTTCTCAAAAACTTTTCCAAGAATGCAAAAATGGCCAAAAATTTTCAGAGTTTTTTGTTTGGCACTTCTAAGTTTTTGCATCATAATTTGCCCATAACATATCAACAGTACAAAAAGAAATACAAAATCACGATACATTTTTCAATATCGAATCAATTTTACGGCGTTGATGACAGTCCAAAGTTCACGGTTATAATGTCTATGTTAGATTTTCTTTTCAAGTTACACACATTTTAGTTCAAATAATGTAAGACTATCATAATATTTAATGAAGTTTTAGAACAAAATCAATTTTGTTTGATTCTTTTCAAAACCACTTAAAATCCATTATTATTGAATTGTTTTCAGACTATTCAGATGTTTTTTATCAGACTTTTAAATCGTATGAAATAATGGTAACCTACATTTTAGGTACAAATAAATGTATGTAAAACAAAATAAATTCTAAGGAATACTTACAAAAAGCCATTTAAAAAACGTAGAGTAGCCAAAGTCAGAAAATTTGGTGAAAAACTAGACATCACCGAAACAATAAATCCACCAAAAAGTGTTGGTTTCATAACTTTTCTTCGTCCATTTGTATCGGCCAAGAATCCCCAAAGATGTGAGCTAGTGATACACCCTAGAAATCCAACTGCACCGAGAATGCCTTTGTCCTGATAAGTCAATTCCAAATCACATTTTAAAATTGGCAAAACGAATCCAATGCCTACTGTTTCCAATACAACATTTAATAAAACAAGTGCCGACACACAAATGATAAAATAGTTGAATTTTCCGAATTCTAAATAAAAATTTATAAATAATTTTTCAATTTGTTTGTCCTTGTTGATTGATAGTAATTTTTTTGATGGAAAACAAACTTGTCTTTTCTAGGGCTTCATCGATACATAGAGCTTTTGCTACCGATGCTGTCATTTTTTTTTTTTTCTAAGTAAATGAGTAAAACTGCGTGTTGAATTTTTGACCAAACGTAACTGATTAAAAAATATTTCGTTTTTTTTTCAAATTATAAGGAAAAAAAATCACAAAATATATTACCTATACGCTTCCATCAAGGCCGTAGCCAGTACTGGAAGTTAGGGGGTGCTCATGGAATGCTCGCAAAAATAGCAAAATAAAACATATACTTCATAAGTGAGCAATTTATTTTATGAAATTGATAAAAATAAGATACAAGTAAATGAGTAGATTTAAGGCCTATTTGAAAAATTTGAAAAACGCATCCTATCTTATGCCAATGAGACAAACACCATTTCAAGTTCCAAAAATATCATAGTCTCTGGTTGAAAATGAACCAATTCAGTCGATTACGAGTTCATTTGCAAGATTTGTTTCCATATCTACTCATTTTTGATTCCAATCGAATATGAAAACATCATATTGTCAAATTTACACACACAATTACTGAAAGACGCCATTTTACAAAATGGCTTCTTCAAGCATTTATCACTTTTGACAAGTAGTCTGATAAAAATTGTACTTGTATACGCGTGTTTTAAATCTACTCCTTCTTCAAATCGGGAACAGAAAAAGAGTCCTAAGTCAAAACAACTCTCTTTTTCTTTTCTTCTTATTAATTTATGAGACAAAAAATATTTGAGCAAGCGAATCCAAAAAATTTCAGTCTCAGTTTTTAAGGTGAAAAGTGAGAATTTTTTTTAGAGGAATCCTGTTTATATTTCTGAGCGCTCTGAGTCTTCTGAGATCTCAGAAATATAAACTGACCAATTAAAATTGTTCCTTTTCTTTGAATTTGTTGTCTTTTTAAGTCGAAACTTCAGTCAATAATTTGTTTTATATATGAACTTTGACAGTACTAAACTCCACACAAATGTATAAAAATCACAGAAACTCAAAGTAAAGGAACAAAAATATTCATTCGCCTAAATGCCTGAATAAAATGCAAGACCGAGTAGGAATGAATGGCAAAAATGCTGCAGCTGGAGCTGCAACAATTCAAAAAAAAAAAAAAACTTTTGCTGCAGCATTTTTGACATCATCATCATTTGTGTGAGAGCTACTTTTTTAACCTTCATTAAAAGTCATAGGTGACAGTACAATAATTGAAACATTTCCGTTTTTATTTTATCGCTTTTTTCCTATGTATGTCATTTTCGATTGAAAGTTCGGAGTACTCCTTTTCTACTCCATTTTCACTCCAACTACTTCAACAACCTTTGATTGGCTGTTCGGATAACAGTTTTCAGAGTCTTTTTCTGTTTCCAATTTCTAGTCCATAAAATGACATCGGGACATTTCAAAATCTATTTACCTTTTGCCTTGGTCTGCCATTTTGTATTGAACTGTCTTACCAACAAATATTAGACATTTTTATATAAATTATCGATAACACAATGACAATGTTGGTCTGGCTATACTGTTTTTATCGGGACACAAGTTAAATCCACTTAATTATCTGGACAAACCTAACGTGTGTGCCACGTCTTACGATTTATAAAAAATATCTTTAGCTGTTTTGGGGCGTGAATCGTACGATAGATTGGCTTCTTGATAATTGATATTCTCTGGTCAGGGCTTAGCCAATTTGCGTTTTTATTTTTTAGCTCTGAGCAGAGCTTGGAGTAGAGCTCGAGCAATCCAAGTTAGCTCTGAGCAGAGTATGATCAAACCTTTCCGATATAATTTTGAAACACATCTGTCATCTGAGCACTAAAATGTCATGCGGATGCGATGCGTTCAACGCACCTAAATTTCGCACAGACTTTAAATTTTCATTTGACATCTGACCAATTAAAAACTCGAACAATTAAAAAATATGAACTGAAATTCATGTGTTGAGCACAATCATTTGAAATGAGGGGAAAAAGTGTGAAGTTGGCTGCGTGCGCTAAGCGAGCTAGCTCCGATTTAAAAGAGAAAGCTTTGTATATACATAAAAAAAATTTATATACAAAGGAGAAAGGCAATTTGAGCGCTCTGCGTGTTCTGACTTAAAAAGAAACACAGATCTCTTTTTGACAGCTCAGTGCTATGCTCGGAGGTCAGAGTTAAAAAAGAAAAATGCTTATTGATATTGGAGCATAGTGATTGATGTTGGCTAAGCCGTTGCTTAACAAATCTGGAGTTTACACGATGAAGTTTCCATATGATAAACTCAAGATTTGCTAGCAACAGCTTGAACAACATCCATGAATATGCCCCATTACGTTAAAGTTATTTTTTTTTAAATCTAGCTTATCTTCAAAACACTCTGGAACCAAAGCAACACTTCTCCATTCCTATACTCAATAGTTTCCTTAATTATTGAATTAGTAAGGCACGAGATAGAATTTGGCGGATCCATCATGGCCTTGTAGTTGTAATATTCAAATGAGTTCATTGTTATTGTCCTGGTTATTTGCTTCCTTCAACCTGAAAAGGTATTTATATGAAGATTGCGTGAGCACCTCTTCGCAGCTTCCCTGGCTGCGGGTCTGGTTCAAAATCTACAATAGTAAATAATATTTTAATTTGCAATGTATGTTAATATTAGGTATAAAGAAAGTTTTGGATTCATGCAAAAAAGAAGCTGAGATTTTAATCAAACGATGGTAGAGAATACGAAAATAGTGGGTCGTACAATTCCGACTATCTGTCATCTGTCAATCTCTCTGTTTGTTCCTCGATCTACAGCTTAATCAGTGAACAAATGGATGAAAACGGCTTCATGAAACTTTATTTTTAAACGCACCAATATTATTATAAATTCGAAAATTTCAACTAGCCTAGTACTTTGTTGAAGTTGAAACAAAATAAATATAATGAAATAATAAACGAAGAGATGGAGAAATATATTTATGGAGAGTTCAATCATATAAAAATGTGAATTCTTTTGTGGTTTTTGTCTTCGTTTCATCGTTTGTGGTATTAAGAGTGTCTATGATCTCAGTTTGCTTCTTTGTCCATTTTATATGTATATTCAAAAAAGTAAAATCGTACAGCAAGATATAAAACAAATTGTCAGGTATATTAGGCATGTTCAGAAACATGAGATCTTACAATCCTCAGCAAATTTCAGCCTAGTGAACAAGATTTCTCAGAAAAATTTCTGTTAAATTACAGAGGAAAGAAAATATTGAATTCACTTGCTCACTTTTTGACGGAAAAAATTTGCTGAGTCCTCCGATATCTCATTTTCCTGAGCATGTCTATTTTTAAGGTCAATTAATTGCTGGAATGTGTAAGATAAGTGGAGACTTAGATACAGTAATCTATACTACCGTTTTCTGTGTTATTGACGCTTAACTACCGAAATGCGTATAATACAGAGGAAAATTCAAACGAAATTTTTTGTTTAAGCCTAGTACATACTTTCGCGTGAAGTGAACAGTCCTCAGTGGAGAAAGTGATTTTTTGACATTTCTCACTGGTACAGACTTGCCTCAAATGACTAGTAATCGAACTTTCAAGAGTTCCCATTCATTTTGCGTGGGAATTGCTCATGAACAATAACTCTCCACACAGTTTCACAAACACGTTCGCAGTAGGTGAATAAAAATGCTAATCTTGTATGGATTCACGACATGACTCACAAATATGTGACGATTTCGTTGTGTCAATTTCTGTATCTAAATGTTTGTTTCGATTCAGCTTCGTATTATGCTTGAAAGAACAAAGCTTCAAATTCTTTATAATTATTATAAGTTACTTAAATTCCAAGCTACTTAAACTACGAGTATAAGAGCAAGAGTATGTACGTGCGACCGAGTTGTGCATTTTATCTAATTTGATTGATGTTTGTTTTATTTTATGTTGAAAAACTTTTTAAAGATACTTAGGTACCACAAAATTATTTACCTATATTTATTATCTTTGTTCAGCTTTTCGTAGAAATAATTTTATTTTCAAAATGAGGTTAGTTTAGATAGTATACTAACCTAATTTGAAGTTAGTTAGTTTATTGATGTACCTATTTAATTTTATGGTTTTGGAATTGGCTAGATTTTGCCATTTGTGATGGCTTCATGTTTAACTATTATAATTTTATTTTTGAAGACTTAAATTATGAATTATATGTTTTAATCCAGTCAACGAAGACCCATAATTATTTAATAAACGCAATTTTGATACAGAAAGTTAACATTATGATGTTTCCATGTAATTGCTCAATAGCTTATGAGAGAATTTATGGACATATTCCAAGAAAAAAATTATGCAAGAGGGGTTGTATTTCCCCTTCTTTTTTATAGGGGAGGGATAATTTCATAAACACTGACTTAAAATACATAAATAGCTATTTAAAAACAACGGAAATTCTCATAATATATTGTGCTATACCTTTTTGAAAAGCTAAAAACAGATTCTTATATTTTAAAGTTAAATTAAGTTAACAGTTTTTGAAAAATTCGTTTAACAATATTAAGTTAGTAGAAATTAAAAAAATTGGTTGAATGATTTTTTATTTTTTATTTTATGTAGTAAATACATTTTCTATATTTAATGTTGTTATTAGCCTTAAGTTAAATACTGGAAGAGTTTCTAATTTTTGAGAAAATTAGTCTATGGTCATTTGAGATTTTTGCTTTAGAAAAAATTGCGGAAAGCTGAATTTTGGTATATAGCCTCTTTATGGCATTCTTACAAAACTGTAAAACGTCCCCATCGATGTGAGCGCTGCTAAAAATTTTACGGCGGGATCAAAGGCCCTTCAAACGGTTTTTGAAGAATATTTCCCGAACAGTAACTCCAACCGAAAAAATGTGAAATAGATACTTTAAGGCAAGTTATGAAATCGTGCAAACAAAAAAATGGAGATAACAATCAAATATGACATTACGTTGATAGAGGACACCAAAACAGTGGGTGGCACAATTCTGTCTGCCTGTCTGTTCATCTACAGCAATGCTTCCCAACCTATTTTATGCTATGCCCCACCAAGACATTTCCAAAATATTCATATTTTGAAAGCATTCAAAATTTTGAAATGTCCACTAAAAAACTTGAATTATTAAAAATTAGGATAAAATTACCAGAACCACAACGTTATGCTTTTAAGTCCAGTGATAAATTTTCCAGATGATAAACAACCACATTTATAGCGGTAAAAGTCACTTCATATTTTCGAAAGCATTGATACCTGTCAAAATTTGAGATAAAAATGATTGTCTGAAATATCAATAAGGGTATAGCGAAGCAAAAGATTTTTGTTTTTGCTTCCAGAAGAGTTATATTTTTTTCTAGATGCTTGACTCATTTAGTCTAGTTTTTCGAAAATATTGACTCGTTTACAAATTTTCGTTTCCAGTTTATTGCTTGAGAGAATCAAAAAGTTCCATGAATATCTTAAAACAGTATTAGTCACTCATGCTCACATTTTGTTCGTTACCAAATACCTGGAAAAAGCGTTCACAATTTGGCACAAGCAAAAGTTTGACCACGCAAAGATTGAGTTCGGACTCTTTTCGAAAACAAATTAGTGCAAAAGTGAGATTTTTTACTTCGCACTCTTTTAATAATGAAATCTAAAATGGATGTGAAGCTTCAAAATGTAAAATTGCACTCCTTAAAATTGAATTGCTCACCTGTGGGGCCTGGGCCCCACGTTGGGAAACACTGGTCTACAGCCTTTACCTTCCCGATCGACTTTTTTTTAAACTTGGACATAATAGATTTTGGTGATAATGCCCACACGTTTTTTTCGTGTTATGGCGGGTCAAAGTTCACTCATAAGCAGGGTACGGAAACGCTCGCACATAAAACACTCTCAGCTCATATTTCACCCACGAGCGTACGTAGGCTTCAAAGCACTAGCGTTTTAACTCAATAGCGCTCGCTCATGGGCAAGAGCTCAAAAACCAAATAATGATACACTCACTCATAAGCAAGAGCGCAAAAAACTCAATATTCAAATTCACTATGCCAAAATCTTTAAGAAAAGTATGGTTTGTTTTAAAGGCGATTATTGTTGCAGACCAGTATTACCATTTTCTCTAGTCGAACACCGAACTAAAAACGAAAAGTATAGAGCAAAATTTTTCGTTTATAATTTCGTTGTCATTTTGTATGGGTTTTTTGGTTCGCATACAATTCATTTGAGTTTTGAGTTTTATTTTGCGTTTCTTTTAGTACAACATGGTTTTCTGTAATTTTTGTGACATTTGTTTTTGTTTTTTGATTTGCAAAATTGAGAAAAATATTCATGAAGACCTGGGCACAAGGCCATAAATTAGAACGACAAACGTTCCTAAATGTTTTCGTTTGTATGAATAACTTAAAAATATTTTATATAATTTATAAAATTGGTGATTTTATGTTCAACATTATCATTTTTATATTTTTTTCTTCCTTGTATAAAAACGTATTTGTTAAAAAATACCGTTAAATCTCAAGTGGGTATTTTACTCACTCGGAAAATCTCAAATGAGTAGTGCTACCAACACAACCCATATTATCTGCCGGGACTTATTGCACATAATGAGAGCACTTTTGACGTGAAAGATTATAAATTGAAAGCTCGCAACGTGAGCCAAGCTAAAAGCTCTCACAGCTGGGCTCATGGCCGAGTGTAACTGCTAAGAGCTCATTTGATAAGGAACTCTCGCGAGCCGCTCATGAGCGTGCGTTTCCTAACCCTACTTATAATGCATGTTTTGGGGGTCGTAGCAACTTTTTTTGTGATTTTTCGCTTTCCTTTGTCTTGTTTGGATAATTGTCATAGAATAATTTGTAGTCAATTTAATTACCTATAAGATGAGCTGATGTTATTAGCCGAGTATTGTGTTCAATCCACTGCCAAAGTACAAATTTTTTTCAGAATCAAAAAATTAGATGATTTCTTTTGGATGGATCCGATGGAAATCTGCAAAAGACACTCGGTAAGAATTGGTACTGAGTAGTGTGGGACTCTTAGCGCACTAAAACCACCGGTGAATCAGGACCAATCTATGAAAGATCGACAAATTATTTTTCTTTCTTAATTTATAGATCAAATTGTAGGAAGTTTTAAGGTTATAACACTTTCCCGTAGCTTTTATACCATCAGCTCATGAGGCTTGGTTCTTCTTTATCTCCGAACATTGTCTCGTACATTTAAAACGGTCCCCATTTCAGGGTTGGTATGACTTTGCAGTAGCTGATTGTGTGATACAGAGTGTTTTTTAACCACATCTACAACCATTTCAATTAGAAGGTCACGATGTAGATTGCTATTTCTTTTATACCAAGGGGCATTTATTATTCCACGAAGGACCTTGCTATGCATCCCCATAGTTGGATGCCATATGTCCGAACGGGTTTCAGTACTTACTTATATAACACTAGTTTGTTCTGGATAGATAGGTCTGTGTTCTTTCCTAGTCACCAGTACATTTTTCTGTACTTCAAGTTTAGTTCTTCTCTTTTCTTTTTGATGTGCTCTTTCCATTTAAGCTTTGCATCCAAAGTCATTCCATGGTATTTGGCAGAATTGTAGGTACTGCTGTACTTTTTATAAGAATTGGAACATTGTTTATTTTTTTGTTTGTAAAGTTTATATGCGTCGATTTTGTTTCATTTAGTTTGATTCACCATTTTTGCGTCCAATCAATAACTTTATCGACTGCATTGTGCAGTTTTTATGTAGCCTTCGTAACGGATTTATCTGGCACCAATATTGCAGAATCATCAGCAAAGGTGGCTATGATAGCGTTGATGTCCACTGGAATATCCCTTGTATATAACAGATACACTTCCTTGTGGTACACCGGCTTTAATTTTCTTTAATTCAGAGTAATTTTGGTCGTACCGTACTCTAAAGAGTCGGTTCGTAACGTAGGATTTCAGTATTTCGTAGTACTAGGAAAATCCCTATGCAGATTGTACTCAAGTCCCAAGTGCCATACCTGGTCAAAGGCTTGAGCAACATCTAAGAATATAGTTAAGCATACTTGTTTTTCTTCAAGTGCCTTTTCCACTACATCCGTAATCCGATGCACTTGGTCCAACGTGGAATGTTTATTTCTTAATCCAAACTGATGGCTCGGAATTAGTCTTCTTTCTCCTATTATTTTGCTAAGTCTTTTCAGAAGCAGTTTTTCGAAAACTTTTGCCGAATTGTTGAATGCAAAAATAGTTAATTACAATATTGTCTACAAAAGCAATATGAATTTAGCAAATATGGTCTGTTCAGGTGCATCTGTGATACCCAACAAGATAGGTCAACCGTATAGGTCTTGACACCACACGATTACTACAATATCGATTTTTTCTACTTTTGGCAATAATTGTCAATGGACATCGACAGGTCTCATTCAGCCCATCCTGTATGTATTTACAAAATTGTAACAATTTATAACATACATACATAGGTACATTTAAATCTCAAAGCTGAATCTATAAACCAAAGGGACATTATGTACTTATCCTTTAAATTTTTTTCTGTTGACAATTTAAAAGGACATCAAAAAGGGACAAAATAAAAATAGATACACAGGTTGTACCTATTATATAATATAAATTTAAATTCAAGACTATTTGAAACCCTAGAAGCGTTTCGTCTTGCCATTTTCCTTAGACAGGCAAAGGCCCCTTATAGTTTACCAGCATGACATCGAAAACTTCAACTTCTGTCCCATGGAGCTTTCATTCAATAGCTCTTAAAAAAGATCAAAAGGATATTGAGGTATATTCCAGGAGATTGAGTGAGTTCTTAAATGTCTATTTGTCTACCTACTGAGTCGGTGACCCAAATTGCTGAAAAAAATTCTTTTTATTATATTTTTTGTTGCCTTGGGTACTCTATTTGCTACTCCCCGATATATTGTGTGTGAGGTATTTATAAATTAAGTAAATAAGCCACAATAAAGATGGTTTCAGTACAAAGAAGTATGGGAAAACAAGTGGGGATAAAACAATGTGTCAGGCACCTAATGGAAAACAAGATAGGATATTGAGTATCTTATAGAATAAGAAGTGACAAATGAACAGTTTCTTCTGAAAAATACTTTCTCAAAGTTGAAGTGTTTTTGCCACATTTAAAAAAAAAATGCTAGCAAATGAAACTATAGAAGAGAGTGTATCATCTGTATATATCTTGCAAGCCCGTATGGAATTGGAAGAACAAAATAACACAATAGTGCTTTAAGCAATTTCTTTATTGAAAATTTTCAACCCTACAGAAATTTCAGCTCTAAGGCAAATACCTATAAGCAAAACGAAAAAAAAAACTATTTATAAAGCAACAAAAATAAATCTCTTGCAATAAACTCTAATAAAAATATTTCAAAACTTATGAAATATTTAAAACATTTACACATTATTATTTTCTAATTCTAATATATGAGCTTATTATAATTACATATGTCAATAAAAAAAAAGTAATTTCATTCTTTAAATTGTTTAAACAACTTTTAAAATAGGCCATTAGGTGCCAAGAGTTCAAAATGCCAACGCCAAGAAAAAAGTCAGGTGAATAATAAACAAGGCCTTTGTTAAATTTACAAAGTTGGTTAACTACAATTTCCCATAGTAAGCGACATTTAAAAAATTTCCCTGACTTTATATTCGGTGTAAAATCTACCTGGTGATCTTATTTAAGGTTATCCTGTTAGTTCAACACTTAATTCTTGTATGTAAATAAGAAATTTTGATAATAAAGAAATGGTAATTTTAGTAAAGATCTTGTTTTTAACCATATCGTATCTTATTAATTTCCACAATCAGGTACCACAAATCAGGTTGACTTGACGATTTATATGATTATAATTACAATTTTTACTTGTTAAATTAAATCTGGCCTCCTATTGATTTATGAAGTGTCCATATTTTTTGTCACGTGTCACTAATGGCACGCGGG
Organism: Dasysyrphus albostriatus; assembly: GCA_946251815.1. Lineage (NCBI taxonomy): Eukaryota > Metazoa > Arthropoda > Insecta > Diptera > Syrphidae > Dasysyrphus > Dasysyrphus albostriatus. The sequence continues at coordinate 63,829,490 of OX276336.1, read as the reverse complement.
CTATTGGTTCGCCATTGCTGGCATTGCTGGACTACCCCTTGCCGTTTTTTTTTTTAAGAAAATAATTTTTTTTAAAGTTAATGAAATAAATCATGACATACAAACGTCAGTTGAAAAGTCTATTCAAACCCTATCAGCACATCCAAGCCAAATATTTTTCCATTGTCTGATCCAGGAAAAATTGACATACAAAGTTACTATACTGATTTTATGCCGTCAACTACCTACCTAAATGTTTTGGATGGCAATATTTCAGCAACCAGGACTTGGAGAAGGTTAAAAAAACAAAAACTTGATGAAGATTTTCAAGAGCTTTCAAAAACTGAAAATTAGAACCATCTATGATGTTTATGATGTATGGTTCTCAAAATATATGCAACCAAAGTCACTTGCGCAGACCTGTGTAGACTTACGAAGACTTGCGTAGAATTGCGTAGACTTGCGTAAGTTTGCGTTAACTTGCAAAGATTTGCGTAAACTTGTGAAGACTTACGTAAACTTGCGAAAGGTTGCGTAAACCTGCGTAGACTTGCGTTACCTTTTTTTGATGTTTGATGTTAGAAAAAAATTGAGACATACTACAATCGAAAGGTCTCTTCAAATCCTATCGGCACATCTCAGCCAAATAATTTTCCATAGTCTGATCTAGGAAAAATCGACATCAAAAGTGATTTTACTAATTTTTTGCCACCAACTTGCCATGACACGAATATCAAACGAACCAATCGTTCAAAACTGTTGCTGTTTTCAGTGCTGAATAGGAAATTGGCACACTTTTCCAAAAATGTTAAGAATATTTCAGAAATTTTTTCATGTATTTCGAAAAAACATGGACTTATCCCTTGCAATTTTTTTTTTAAAAAAACAAACTTTTTTCAAAGTAAATGAATTTTCCAAAACTGAAAACTAGAACCATCTATTGTTCTCGAAATATGCGGACGGCAGGAGATATGACTCATCATTGGGGGCGATGCGAATTCCCAACTTCCATCACACAGTATGGTTAAGAATTGATATCAATGAAGGAGGTGAGTCTTTTTTAGATTTTATTTTCAATACTTATAACCTTATAAGTAATGCAGGCAAAGCACCTACCTTCGTTACTAAAATCCTCCTTCTAATACCGATGAGTTTGAATACCAGGTCAGCTATCTCACATTAGCTCTTAAAAAGTCTATGGCTACTTCCTGTCCACTTACTCAAATCAGAAAAAATAAAAACGTTATTGGTAGGATTCAGGGCAGTATTTCAATCGAACTAAAAGTACCCATGAAGAAAGTGTCAGATTGGGAATCCAATTAGGCTACCCGCAAATTATATAACAAAGCATTGAGAAAGTCGAAGAGATCCTCCTGGAAAGTTCAGAGGCATCTAGACTAAGGAAAGTTCTCGTTACAAGCCCAGTTATGCCAAGCTACTTAAAAAATGTTGATGGCTTACGGACCAACTGCTGCGAAAAATGTCTTAATCTGCTATTAAATAATCACTTCCCTGACAGCTCCCAAGACATTAATAGCTTTAACCATTAAACGCCTGATATGAATTCAAGCTATCTACAAGGTGTAATTTAACCATGGACAAGGTGCTCAACATTTTTCAAACTTACAAGAGTGTGCGGGACCAGACGGCAAAATATCAGCTGAATTGGGAGTTTAGAGTTTTTTTTATTAGTTGCTAATCACTGGTCCATATCTCCCTGTCTTGGAGAGAAGTCAAGAGATTGTGTTTATATCCAAAGCTGGCAAAAGTGTTTCCAAGTCCCAAAATATCTCAGATCTATAAGCCTATCATCATTCCTTCTTTAAACCTTTCAACAATTGATCGATATCCACTTACGAACTTTTGACTGCTGCTCAATATGTTAACTGCAGAGGGAAATCAGTGGAATTTACGTACATACTCTAGTATTAATCATATATTTCCTCCATCATAAAGAGTAAACCAAGGTTGCTTTCTTAATATACAAGAAGGCACTTTTAACAATGTAGACACATCTGCAATGACAATGAAGGTAGATGGTTCGCTTGTAAATTTGATCAACTAAATGCTGACTATAGCAGGATAATCACCTGAAAACTGGGTGGCTTTTTTGCTATAAGGTCTTTCAATAAAAGCACGCCACAAGGCAGTGTCCTATCTCCCCTTCTCTGCAACTTGATGGTAAATGAGCTGCTACCATGCCCGGAACCGGAGTGTTACAGAGTAATCAGGAAAGCATTCCACTACCTTAAAAGAGCTCGCACAAAACTCTTAAAATATGCTAACCAATTAGTCTGACCGGTGTAGTCTGGGTGTCAGGTCTCATAAACCTGAACTTTTTCTATTCTAAGGGAAACATAAAATCCCTCGTGTAGATCCTCCTTCCTTAGTATTTAAGATATAAAGTTAGGCTGGAAACCAAAAATAACAGAAAGAGTTAAAACAGGCACAGTCTTGAACTGAGAATATGAAAACATACAGTCTTAATTCTATTGTCACGACACGTTTTATTATAATTTCGTAATCCATTTTTTTTGTCACTTAAAGTTAATCATCAAACCGTTTTTGGTGGTCGAAATTCCTTTTCCCTGTACACCGTAACAAATTAATTATTAATTAATTTAATTTAATTAATTAATTAATTTCATGGAAAACTAAAACAATAAGCATCAGAAAATCAATAAAATTAATGTGTTTTATCTCATGTTTGAAAATAAACTCTCACTGGATTTTCCAGACCACATAAAAAAAAAACAAAAGAAGCCTACCAGATTTACACAGGAAAAATGTCAAGCATACGCCACAGTCTCCCCTACCAATATTACATTTCACAACATCTGGATTTTAAGACTTTCTGGGGATGGAAGTTGAGTTATAAAATAGAACATTTGACAAGTATAATTGTGGTGATGAAGCCATTCTGTTTTTATTTTATTTACTTTGTCCCTGTAGTACCTATGTACATATTCTTTTATAACATTCATAGTCTTTTTTTTATTAGATATTGAGTATATAAAAGTGCTTACTTTCAATTCCTATAGATGTGCCTAGGTTAACAAATGGAACATGTCAAAAACATTAAGGCTACATATTTATGATAGAAGATGTCTTGAAATTTGTATAGGAATGCGGTTTATTAGGTATGAAAAGAAATTTCTTGGCTTAATGTTTTTATTTTTCGGATTTGTTTTATATTTCAACGAGAGTTACTTTAGATTTTAAAAGGATGAAATGACAGTTTTTGTTTGTGTCTTGTCAGTCATTGACAAATATATGTGACACATGAATCTTTGTTATTTCTTCAGATTTATTTTATTGACTATATAGCTGGAGCTATATTGTGTATCGTCCTGCTCGTCCTATAATTTAATTTCTATTGTGGCGTCATAAAGAGTGGGTAAACAGGTTATTTTAATTTACCAAGTAGGTACCTCATCTATGATACTAAGTTCTGATTGCCCTAAATTTAAGTTTCCTTTTTCTCAACCAAAAAAAAAACAACCTCATTGTGAGTTTCTGTTGGAAAATGTTTCTCCCAAAAAAAATTATTGTTCGCCCGGAATTTAAAAAGCTATTATTTATTTAACTAAATTTAAAGTTCTCTTGCCCTTAAAATAAATTTCGTAAAAAGCACGAGTATGCACCCATTGTTTTTCTTTTGTTTGCCATTTAAAAATATAAGTGAACATTTTTGCTCTTAGTAACAAAACATTTTGCCAAAAATTAATACCTATTTTGTGAGGTATAAAAGCGAGAGCATAAGAGAAAACAGGCCAGTCAGTGTCCTACCGAAGCATTAAAAACACAATAAAGTTGTAATGCGGTAACGGTTCGGACGGCGATTGTGGCCACGAAGAATAAACCAAAAATTATACCCCGAGTGGGTCGGTGGTGGCCCAAATTACAACGTCTGTGAAGTTAAAAGACCAAATAAGGGTGTAATCGAGTGACCTGCTCAATTCACAGTGAAGTAAGCAGGTCGCATAAGGTGTGTTCCTAAAATACTTCACCCTATTATGGACTAAATGTTAAATTTTGACAGGTGGGAATGAAATCCTCTCGCAGAAAAGATAAACTGTCAAAATTTTGGTAACAGTGCCCAAACACTTATTTGCACCAATCCAAATGAAATATTTGACTAGAGCTGCCGTAGGGCAATCATAAGTCAATACATTTTTTTTTAGAAAATCACTGTACAAGAGATTGAATGGTAAGAAAAAAGAAACGCTTACGTATAAAAATAATTCAACTTAAGCAAGGAAATACTTTTTTATAACATATTAAATCATGAATCTTAAATTTGTTTAAAAAAGAAAAACAAAACTACAGTAAACAAAATTTTCTTCTACGAAAAAGATTTGCTTAGCGACGACACATGCATTTTAAGAAAATCCTTTGATTTATAAAAAGCAAAAAAAAAAAAAATAATTCATCTACCAAAAACAAAACTAAAGAATGAAACACTTGGGTAACCCTAGCTTTTTGTATTCTGTTCTATTATTTGAATTCAAACTGACACCTTTTTTCAAATCTGACATACGAACACCTGGCATTTGACATCCAGTACGAACCAGCCACCAGAAATTTCTCGGATCAAATCAGGCAAGGAGGGGAAATTTTTTACTCTCTCGTAAACGCACTCTTTGATTCGAAAAAGTACAAACTTTTACTTCTGAAACGACTTAGCACCAAAAATGTTTGAAACTGGTTCTGGAACACACCCATAGTATATATCCTTTATTTTTGACAGCAAAACTGTGGAAATTCTCTGGGCGCTCAGAAATATAAACTGGGCAATTGGGTCTGTTCATTATACTATGATTTAACCGAAGCGAAATTTATGATTTCAGCTGAAAACTTTCGTGATTTCAAATTGGTATTCGTAGTCATGTGAGGTACGCAAACAAGCATAATGTATGCTTACGTGTTTGCATTTTTCCACTTAAATGTGAAATACAAATCACACTCTCTCTCTCTTTTCGCCTACTTGGAGTTGGAGAGAAAGATCGTTATTTGTATGTATTAAAAATTCACCTTTGTATGGCGGATGCTAAAAATTTGTCTGATCATAAAGAAAAGTTCACATCGAAACGAGATTTCATTGATTTTTCAACGAGTGAGATCTCAAAACTGTATGGGAAAATGCAAAGAAAAGGAAGCATTTCCATCGATACAAGATTTCATTGAGATTTCAATAAAATCCCACATTTCAAAATCTCAAAACTGTATGTAGAAGTGTGAAATGAAATCTCTGAAAACTCATATTTCATTCCGCTGAAAACACAAGAAAGCCAGGTGCAAATTATGTCAGTGTGATAGGAACAATGTATCAATGTTTCTTTAAATTGTATGTATTGCTTTTATGTATCATCCTGTAAAATTGTTATACAATATTTATATAAGTTTGAGTTACTTCGTTTTTAAAGTTATTGTTTTTAGGGAATAAATATACATATAGTGGATTTAAATTATAATCAGTCATTCTATAATTTATATTTAGTTTGACATCCGTGATTATACCTTTCTTTTAAAAGCCATACCAATCTTTTATTTTATATTGATCTTGAACAAGGCTTTCTTCTTATTAATGCAATTACTAGATTTTCTGTTCAATAGAAGAAAATTGAAGATAAAGGAGTCATTCGGATTTAATGCAAGGTATATTGTGAAACTTTAACTGAGATGTACCTCTATAATACTCTTATAATTCACTCCATCAAAGTGCAATAGGATTGAAAAAAAAAAAATAACCAAATTCACAATTCAAGTAAGATAAATAAGAAAAAATATTAATGGACTAATATAGGAGTGAAATTTTTCAATGGGATTGGCATTCAATTTTGTATAGCTCACTTCTGATTGCCTGGGAATATGAGGGCGATGAGTGACAATAGGGTAATAGGAAAAAGCAGACCTCACGGAAATCCTATCAACACAGAAAAATTAGCAATTACGAAAATGAAGTTGGGACACTTAAGTAGTTTAGCAAACTAAGCTTATAAAAGGAAATGCAATGAGGAGTTTTTTCGTTTAAATTAGTTTGCTTTGCAGTTTTCAGAAGTGCAGAGCGCTCCCAAACTCTTCCATGAATTGTTTGGTGAAATAGTAAGAAAATGAAGAACTTCAAAATTTGTACCTAGCCTGTCACTGAAATGCAAAAATCTGCTAACTTGGAACCTTACTGCAAGTTTCTAGCTTCCTGAAAGTTGCTTGCCTCCTGAAATACATGATATGACCACTATCGTTGAAATGCAAAAAAAATCCAAATTTGGAGCCTTAGTACATGTTCCTAGCGTGCTTGATTCCTGAGATACACTATGTGACCTGCTATCTTTACTGTAAAGTTAGCAGGTCACTCGATTGCAACTTTGTTTGGCAAACCTGCGAAATTTGGGAATAAATGCAAAAAAAAGCCAGAAAACTGCAAGTTCCTGTCAAGGTCCCATTTCCGTGGGTGAATGTTGCCCTGCTAACTTCACAGACGTAAGATGGCGCCCAATCTATAGCCTGGTCAGAAAATCGAAATCCGTGCATTTTTTGTGGGATGAGGGGGGACCTCATTATAATATTCGTTATTATAATATTTGTTTGACTTGCTAATTATGAAATTTAGCTAGAGAGTGACTGTCAGTTGGTCGCCATTTTCAAAAAAAGGCGCACAATCTAGGCAAAATGGTAAAATAAGAAAAAACTGCAAATTTCTTTAACAGTAATGGTTGATGTCTAAAAATATAGGTGTTTAGCATGGTATTAAATAAAAGGTATGTTGTATATGAGATAAAGGGTCGCCATATTCGTTCTCATAGCGAGTGTTCCACAACACATAACTTTAAAAACTAATTATTTATTATTTAGTTTAAGTTTCAACAACACATATAACTTCAAAACATGAATAATTTATTGTTTTGCTTTGATTTCTAACAGAAAATATCCTCAAAACATAAATAACTTACAATTTACTAATTGTTCCATCAGGCAAACAATTGGGATCGTTCACTCGCCATAGTCGTCACTAGTCGTCACCCTGAACTGTCAAGCATACCTTTTTATTCTTATACCATGGGTGTTTAGTACACGTCGTAAATGCGGGTTAAATGTCAGTATTGTCACTTTACGGGGATAAAGTTTTTTTAATGTCAAAGGGTTGCACCTCCACTTTTTTTTATAACATTTGTAACATTTTGAGCATAAGAAAAATGCGGAAACACTTCCTATTTACTTAATAAGTAGACGCACCTTTAGTTAAAATTTTAATGATTCCACTTTTCGGTAACATGCTTATTTTGACATCAAAGGTTGGGACTTCCAGTTTTGATGATAATTTTTTATAGAACATGAAACAATTAAAGGAAATACCTTTGGACGCCAAAAGCCTGGCCACTCCTTAGAGTCTTTTAACTTTTTATGCAAATCATTCCCTAAAGTAATACAAAAGAGCAATTATCTACAAATAACAGTGGTTATTTAGATTAAAAATGAAATTGTTTTTTTCTTAACAACCATCCTAATGTGGGTATTATGAAGGTAGTTAGGTAGGCAATGGTACATTTAATATAATGATTGAATATGCCAACTCAGAAGAATAAAGGGTCGATCTATAATCAAAAAAAAAACATTTCTTTTGAAGTTCCAGTTTGGCGAACCAGGGTTTTAAATTACATACAACAAAAACACCAGAAAACATTTTTTGTCCCTAATCTATGAACCTTTATATAATGAACATTTATTTTTTAAGTTTTTATGCAAAGGATTTGAAATTAAAACGATTCCATGTCTTATTTTTTACGGAAATTTTAATACCAAAAGAAATTCTATTCATACTTTGACAAGTACAAGACAAGGTACTAGGTAATATGAATACAGAAATTACATTGATTAAATTAATTTCTTTCATTTCAAAGCTCTACTAAATTGTTCTCAGCTTCAATTATATTTTACCAAAGCAAATTAAAGAACAAATATAATCGTTTCATTTATGCTTAAATGTGTTCCATTTCAATAATGTTCGTAATAAAAACTGACGATAAAGGTAAATATGAGCCCATTTGCTGCAACATTTTTGGAACAATAAACAAAAACATTAAATACATCTATTTCGTTAACATCACTCATACGATTTACTCTTGCATAATTATCCTAAGGGTGGATTACAAGACATTGGGATGTTCATTTAAAAGCATAGGAAGCTTAGTATAAATTATTAAATAAGGCAAAAGTACCCACTTACCTTTACTGAATGAATAATGTTCATACAATCAGATACAAATTTGTTTATTCATTCTTAAACCGAATTGAAACTGACTTAAAACTGAGTTGAAACCCGGTTGATATCGGATTGAATTCGCATTGAAATTAGATTGAAACCAGACTTAATTTGATACCAGAATAAAACTGAATAATCCGGGAGGATTAAGACTTGATCGAAATCAGATTGAAGCAGGATCGAAATCGGACTGAATTCAGATTGAAACCGGTCTAAGGCTGTATTTAAAGATTGAAACATAAAGATCGAAATTGGAGTAAAACTGAATTGAAATCGGATTGAAACTGGATAAACACTGGATTGTAACTGGATTAAAATATGGTTGAAATCGTATTGAAACTGGATAGAAACTTGATGGAAATCGGATAGAAACTGGTTTGAAACTGAATTGAAACCAGATTGCAACTGGTTTTAAATCGGATTGAAGCCAGATTTAATGTTGATTGAAACTGAATCGAAATCGAATTGAAACAGGATTGAAATCAGACTGAAATTAGATTTAAACTGGAGTGAAACTGGATTGAAACTTCAGTGATACCGGATTGCAACCAGATTGATGCTAAATTGACACTGGATTAAAACTGGGTTGAATCCGGGTTGAAACGAGATTGAAACTGGATTAAAACCAGGTTAGAACTGGATGGAAACTGGATTGAAACCATTTTAAAAAAGGGGTGGGCTCGGCCTAGCGTTTTGGTGATAAGTATCTCCATCATATTATGGATAAGTACCCAACTAACAATTTCGCTTCTATTTATATTCATCTATAGATGATTTTCATTTTCATTCAACCTATACATAAAAGCATTGCATAAGACTCCATGAAAGAAAAAAGGTGACCTTTTGTTAACTCGTATTGTACCTTTATGGAGTTAGTTATGAAAGTCTTAAAGAAGTTCACATAAAATTAAATTAAAAAAACTTGTTGATAAGTCCAGGAATCTAACCCGTGTTCACTAATCACATTTTTACAGTTCAATGCATTAAATTGGAATCACTTTTATCTTAAACTGTCTCCTATGAGACAAAAAGCTTGCATTCATAAGAAAAAACTTTGTTCAAGTAAAATATAAAATAAGAGATTGGTATGACTTTAACAAATATATATTGTTAAATAATTAAATAGAAGTATGAAAGATTAATTAATTAAATAACTAATACCAACTCAAGACATTGACAATAATAAGAAATATGTGTTCTTTAATGCCAAACTGAATGTTAATTATAAAATGGCCAATTATAGCTTTGCGTCACCATATTCTCTTATATAAGCAATGTAGAAACAAAGATACACAAACGAACATATAAATTGTATAATAATTTTATAGGTTGACTATTGAAGTGAAAGTACCGTGGTCATCGGATTGAGTTCGATATCTCGACTTTTTTAATCTCGACAAAAAAGAGCTCGACTGTTTAAAAGACCGACCAATCAAAATATAGAAACGAAATTCTATCGATTTTTTAAATGTTGACTTTTTAAAATATCAAAATATCGAGAGTGATCAACATTTTATCAATCGAAATTTCATCTGTCGACATTTTAAAAGTCGAAATTTTAATCAGATCATAGTTTAGGAAATGATGTTTACCAGCACGCGGTTGAAAGAATTCAAACATTTTTTGTCAATTTCCTTAAAAAAAAATTCATTTTTCAGACGATGTTTGCTTAATCAAACGTTTTCTATCGAGCAAACACAAAATTACTTACATACATACATTTATATTCAACAAAAGATTCACCCGTTTAAATGTGATTGATTACTTTATTTTATTGTTATTAAAAATATATCCTTTGAATGTCCTTCAAATTGTCAATAGATCACTTGTTCGAATAAAAAAAATCATTCTCCAACAAAACTTACTCAAAGGTAGTTTAGTTGCATATTGTTTGGCCTACTCCTAAACCGCTATACTTTGAAATTTTGTTCATTGTTATTTGTATACTCTCTTCAATCAAATGTTTCCAATTCTATTGTTAAATATTTGGTTTCAAAGGCAAAAACAAACATATATAAAAGTATTTTAGGAGGGATTTTCTCTTTGCTATACAATTGGATTTGATATATAGATATCTACACAGAATGTATCTATAGGTTTATGTAGGTAGTTGTGGAATTGTTTCCAAGTTCTAAATTTATCTTCTTTTTTCTTTAAATTTATTGCTAGCCTAGACTTTTATTATGTGGCATGTGAATGAAACTGTTAGAGACCATGTTGTGTAAAGCGTCAACATCCTTTTCTACTATTGCTATCAGCATTCTGTTGTAAGGCTGATAGCATTTGAAAGCAAATACATATACAACATACTCGTATAACGATACCTAAACCATAAACAAATTCAATTATACTTGTCTGAGCAATCATCTGGTCAAAAGATTCTTGACTCAATGAATCCATGAATACAGCATGTTCCAAGTTCTTATAGTAACTCTTGTGCAGTAAAAACAAAAGCAAATATCATCTTGGCATCTCATATGTGGGATTCTGATAAATTTTCAACCAGTTTTCGAACATATTTTTTTAAAGTTTTTATTTAAGGTCATAGATGAAATTTTGGCAACTCATTTGGATAATTTAAAAAAGAAAAGTAGTTGAGAGGTACTATGTTGAACGAAGAAGCAAGGAGTAAACTTATCTCCTGGGCTTCCATTTCTGCGAGATTATTTACAGCAAGGTCCCATTAAAAAATTCGTAAGCATTATCCACTGCTAAGCCCCTACTTCATCTTCCCATGATGTCAATATTATCTGCATAAGCAAGTAGCTGAACGGACTTTTGAAAAATTGTACTGTAAATTGTATTGTAAATTGTTGATTTGCGAGTTGCGTACAATTGCTTCAAGTACGATGTTAAAGAGGTTGCATGATAATGCATCACCTTGCTTCAAACCTTTCTCGACATCAAAGGGTTCGGTGATCTTCTTACCGATTTTGACGGAGCAGCGAGATTTCTCCATCGTCAGTACAGTCTGTAAAGGCGAGATGCGACATGGCTCTGTACAGCTCGTCTCTGTTTACTATCTATATCGCTATCATACGCGACTTTGAAATCGATAAAGAGATGGTGTGTATCGATTTGAAACTCCTGGTTTTTTTCCAAAATCTGTCGGAGTGTGAACATTTTATCGACGGTTGATTTGCCGGGCCTAAAACCACACTGATAGGGGCCGATCAGATCATTGACAAATGGTTTTAAGTGATCACAAGTAAAGATGACAGGATTTTGAATGCAACGTTGCAACTTATACTTATACCTCTGTACACTGAACCAAAAAGGTACCTGATTTGCATGAATAATTTTCTATTTTATACGAATCTGTACATCAAAATTGAACCAAACATCGCGTTCTTAGGATTTAGGTAGAATTCTATGAATGTATTCATACGAGTACGAGCGATTCATGTGTAACATGATTTTTTCCTAATATGGATGAATCTGAAGTTCATATATCCAATGTTGTATACTTAAGCTGTATGCATGAATTTCATTCAAAGCGAATTTTTTTCATTGACAATACATAAGACTTATGACTATGTTCCTGTTGCAGTCATTAATATTATGTAAGTATTTCATGAAAAATATGAATCATTCATATTTTATATAAATACTTGGTCATGGAACGCATGAATTATTCATAAAAATTATGAAGTCAATACATAAAACTTATAATTCTGTCCGAAATTATTAAATCAATACATAAAACTTATAATTCTGTCGTAATATTTTATGAATGCAGTCATGAAAATTATGTACACTTTTCATGATAAATATGAACCGTTCATTATTATTTTGAATACCTAGTCATAAAACGTATGAATTCATAAAGTTTATGAAATCAATACATAAAACTTATAATTCTGTCGTAAGATTTTGTACATGCATTCATTAAAACTGTGTTGTACAGCATTCATAAAAAATATGAATTGCTCATTATTTTTATTAATTTTTAGTCACTAAACGCATACAATTTTTTTTTTTAAACTAACATACGTTTCATAGCTAAATATTTATAAAAATAAGGAAAAATTTACATTATTCTGAATGTTCACTTAGCGTTAATGACTGATGTCACAAAAGTTAAGAAAAAATATTCTAAGTTTAATACCTAAAAATATTTCATAAAAGTTATAAAAAGTTTGAAAATATCTATAAAAAAACAAACGTTTCATGGCTAAATATTTACAAAAATAAAGAAAAATTTGTATTATTCATGAAATACTTACATAGCCTTGATGAATTCGTCCTATGTTTGTATACCCATATCTCCTAGAAGATTTGAATCAAAAGATTATAATCTCCTAAAATTGAAAGCAGAATTTCATATTTGTCATTAAATGAATACATATGTTATTTCTATTAGAATTGTCGAAATGGATAACGTCTTTCTCAAGATTTTGAAATATTATTTTATAAAGTAGATTTGTTTCAAAAACTACTTATACTCACTTTTGTTTCTCAAATACATCTTCTCAATCTATAATTTGCACATTACATAAGTATATACAGATTCTTCCCAAACCTGAAACTATTTCTTCAATAATTTAAGTTCAATGAAAAAATGTTTGTTTTAAATAATAACTTTTGTAAATCTATTATGCATGGAAGCCATAGTATAATTTACGAATATCACATGCAATGTTCACAAAACAAAACTTAAAACATAACTTAATCTATGCATTGTAATAAAAAAAAGCTTCATTTTTTATGGAATGGCTACGAAATCCCACAAATCAAAACCTCAAAATACGTTATCTCAAAAAATGAAATTTTGCAATTACAAAGAAAATAAAAAAACAATTATTAATCCAAAATAGCAAGGCAGAAAAGAATTGAAAAATACCAATTGAGAGATTTTGATTTTTGATTTTCGTAGCCATAATTTTTTTTTATAAATTTAGGAGTTGGCTTCATCCAATGTTTCTTCATTCAATTGAATATTCTGTATCCTGTTATAATGAAAACAAAAACAAAAGAAATAAATTACTAAATGTTGTACAAAGAGAACTTAGAGTTGAAAATAGGTAATTTACCTATGCATTAATTATTTAAGATTACTCACCTTGTTTTTAACGCTTCTGTTAGTAAAAACATTATAGTGGAGTTGACTTTTGAATTGTTAAATATGTTGCTCCATAAATGTCTATATTTGTGAGCATGCCAACGGATACTCTAAGTTAAATAAGCTAAAGCACATATATCGAGTGCTCTTAATAATCTTGGAAATATAAACTTAATTCCATCAAGGCAAACTTAGTAGCTCGAAAAAGTTTTCAAAGCCTCTATCTCAAACGGTAAGGATAAAAGGTTGAATATTTTCGCATTTGCTTTTTAAAAAACTTATATGGTCATCGAGTTCCTGTACGCTTAACCCAACAAACATGAAAGCCTCTTGAGAGCTTTTCATAGTGAATCTAACAGTGCTTCTCTTGCCAGAGTTATTTTTTCGGCTAGCCTTTTGTGTTGGAATCAAATATCCGTGGAGACACTAAAATAATTCAACTGCAGCACTATTTAGAAACAAACTACAACAAAAAAAAAAACTAAGCTAAAAATAATAAAATATATGAGCTTTCTTTAAGAATTGAAATACAAGACTGATGCATTATTAGCTAAAATGATAAGATAAGTGATTACATTGTGTAACAACAGGAGATAAAGCAAAAACTAAAATAAAATTTTTTTCATATTCTCAATACAACTACATACATACACTCGATCCAAAAGTCAGTTTTTTAATCCGCTAAATCATTTAAAAATACAGCATTAAAAAACTTACCAGAATTCAAAGTCCTTTTATGTCGGTTTGTATTTGTACCTGGTTATGAATTTATTTCCTGATTTCCTCTTTAATTTTAAAATTTAATTATTCTTTTTCACACTAATTCACGTCCCGATTGTCACACTGCCAAACATTACAAACATTCAAGACTAAATGCCACATGCAACTACCGAACGACACGTTGTTGATACAATTCAAAAACAAAAACCACAAACGAAATGGTAAATTAAAAAAAAAAAATTCTTAAGAATATGGTATGGCGTCCTAAAAAATAACGGGAAGCTAACAAATATTCAAGAAACGTATGCTAATATTCATGAAAAATATGTATAGTACATACACGAAACGTTTCGCATGTATTTATTCTTGCACATAATATTCCATTCCTGTGTTTTAAGAATGGAAGTTTAAAATGTAGTATCGGATCTTACGTTGTGTGTATGAGATACATATTCCACGCTGAACGGGGGGTAAATGTATTGAATTTATGAATTGATGCATAAAAACTTTAAAAATCGAGGTTCATAATTCATACAATTTAGAAATAGGCATTAAATTCATGAAATTGATACATGCAAACCTAAAAATTCATAAAATCTATGAAATTAAGGATTGTGTTCCTAAATACTATACATTTTTCATAAAAAAGTGCAAGATTCGGGCTTATGCTCGCATGAATAAAATCATGAAAACTATGATCAGTGATTTTAGATGAAATTTTCACATAGAATTTTTTTTAGGAATGAAGATTCATAAAAACAACACCCAATTATAATATTTATGAACGTTTTTTAATGAATTTTCGGAGAAAATCGGCGATTTTGGCTCTAAGATCACCGTTCACAGATTTTATGTACAATTTTATTTTCAGTGTAGTTGGAACAATTCAGAGCATCTCCTTTCTTGTGGATGGGGCATACTATACCAAGGTTCCATTCACCGGGTATACTTTCTTTCAACCAAATTTTGAAGATAAGTTAATGTGTATACTCCCTCCCAAGTAACATCGTTGGAGCTAATAGAAGCAAAACTGTTCTTTAGCAGCTTGTAAGCAGTGAAATCTGAGACCATAGTTCTAAGACAGATTATTTCACAGCTCCCAACATTTTTTTAAAAATTTTGTTCCATAATCGAGTTTCCAATACACATTAAGCTCCATTATTTTTATAACGTCCCAAGATTTAAAAATATGCTCTTTAATAACGTTGAACGTTCTTTAAACGAGCAAATTATTAATATGAGCATATAAAGAAGCGTTATAGAGCTTCTTAAAACTCATATTTAAAATACTATTGCATGATTCTATAGAAATGTCAAAAAATAGCTACCAGAATGCGGCTATAGAGTTAAATTACTAATACATTCACACAAACGCATGCGCATTGGATATCTCTCTGAGCATTATTAAATTTCTCTGTGAATTGTGAAGTTTGAAGGCTGAACAAAGCTACAATAGAACGACTATAGAGCTTAATACTAAACCTCTCTCATATTAGTAGGGTGTTTCACAATAAAATACAATAAAGATAATTTCACCGAGAAAAGTCAAACCAAAACTAGAAAATAAATAAGTTCCTTTATATTTCTAAGCAATACCAAGTATGCACCGTAATTGTCGAATTAGAGATCCGAAATTTCTAAAAATTGTATTAAAATCAATTGAACAGTTTAATAAAATGTTTTAAAATAAAATTAAATCAACGGTTGAGTCGCACAAGTGTTTGCTTTCTGAGAAACCATAATGCACTTCAATTGTTAATAAATAAATAAGAAATTTTTTCCACGATTCAAAATTATTCAAAACTTTCAATATTAGAAACACCCTTCTTTTTTAGCCTTGAACACAAAACTCTCATTTTGTGGGAACTAGCTCTACAATATCCATATTGCAGTTCTATTGAAGACAAACTATTTTCACGATAAAAAATATGGTGACAGAAAAAAAAACATTGAAACAATTTTCCTTATTTTATTTGAAACGAATAAAAAACCTTTATTTTCAAAATAAAACACACTAAATATTGCAATGAAAACAAAAATATTTTATTTCAGATATTTAAATTAATTTTTGTAACAGATTTCTGTGTTGCTTAAGTTAATTTTTCAAACATTTCACTGCGTAATATAAAGAATTTCGAAGGCGCGTTGTAATTTTGCGAAGTACATTCAGTACATGTTTGATAAATCTAAGCGCGCACTAAAAATTCACTAAGATGGAACAGTTAAATAATTAATTTAATTTCTCACTTATATTTTCTATAGGAATATTTTACTAATTTGCGACATCACAACACATAAAGTTCTCAAATGTTACTATCACACATATAATACATCGTTCCAATATTATTTTACTTTGTAATTTGTATTACACAAACCCAAACTAATACAAACAAAGTGCTGTCAAAAATGTTGCTTTAAAGATTTCTAAATAATATACCTAAGAGCTGCAAGGCCTTACAAGCCACTGATAAGAGCTGGTTTCGAGCAAATATTAGCTCTCAAACTCAATGAATTCGCTGTAGGCAAGCTCTGCACTTGCTTTAGAAGTGTATCTAGAGCTTCTTTTGAACACAACGAGCTCTAAGATTAGCTCTACAAACGCTTTTAGAGCAATTAAACAGCTAAAATTGTTTCTTGGGCTACCAAGTCATCTCCCCCTGCTTTGAATAGATCGGCTTGTAGGCCGTATGCACCAGTAGCCTTGAACGCCTTAAGATTAGCTATCGCTAACCGCACTTCATTTAGGTCGGGTGGACGGAAATTTTGACCATCGTCATCCAAGTTGAATGGATTATTCTGCCTCGCAGCGGAATTTTTGCTGTCATCGCCATTTATCAGTCTAGAAAAGTGTTGTTTCCAGATCCTCAGCACCGACTGTGTGTCTACCACCATATTCCCACCCTCGTCCCGGCAGGCTTCCGTTCTAGCCCTTGTAACCCTGGGTATATTGCCTCACCCTTCGGTAGAACTTTCGAACGTCCCCCTACCGCTACAGTCTTCAATAGACTCGACGACCCACTTCGCATGCTCTCTTTTTTCTCCTGAGAAGTCAGCGTTCCTCCTTTCGTTTTTTCCCGTAGACCTCATGGGCTGCCCTCTCAGCTGCTCTTTCTAGTTCGCAGCATTGACTGGTCGGCCTCGTTCTAGGCTGCATGCGCCAGCCGCCATTCTTCATTGAACCAGGGGTTTCGTTGTAGTCACCTAGTAAAACCCAGCACATCAGTGGCGGTACTTTTGATGGCTTGTTGACAGTGTTTCCACTGGCCCTCTGCAGTTTGTGCTGGTGGCGGAGCTGCTGAAAGGTTACGGAAGACGTGGTCAGCAAAGGTCCTAGCGATCTCTTGCGATTTTAGCTTCGTGGTATCAAATCTTTTCACAGCATCCGTTCGGTGTTGTGGCGTCATAGATATCCGCATACGTACTTGGGCTACAACCAAGTAATGGTCCGAGTCAATTTTGCCCCCTCGCAACGTTTGGACATCCAGGATACTGGAAGCATGTCTGGCGTCTATCACAATATGATCAATCTGGTTGACGGTTCATTGATTCGGAGACCGCCAGGTACCTTTTTGTATATTGAGGTGTGGGAATCGAGTGCTAGCTATGATGGCATTCCGCCGCAGAGTCAATTAGCCTGAGTCCGTTACCGGAAGTGTTGTCGTGCAGGTTGCGTCCTCCGACTATCGAACCAAAGATGCCCTCCTTTCCGATTTTGGCGTTGAAGTCGCCAAGAATGATCTTGACGTCGTACTTTGGGCACCTATCATACGTACTCTCGAGGAGATCGTAGAAGTCTTCCTTGGTTGAGTCATTTTTGTCTTCCGTTGAGGCGTGGGCACAGATCAACGTAATGTTTTTGAATTTAGCTTTGATGTGGATTGTGGCCAGGCACTCGCTTACATTTCTGAAGCCCACTTCTTGCCTAAGTCTTCCCCTTACAACAAAACCACAACCAAAGAGCCGCTGACCCTGTTCCTTGCAGCACTCGCTGAAGTAGATGTCACACGACTTCATTCTTCGTATGCCCTCTCCTGTCATATGGCTGTTATATTAGCTTTTAGCCTATGCAGATACTCCATTAATTGTTCGGCTGCAGGTGGTCTGTTTAAGGTCCGGACATTCAACGTGCAGATCCGAAATTCATTGTCCTTGACCCCTTGGCTGGGGTCGTCAACATTAAGATCATCTATATCCTTGTGGCTTGTGGTTGTTTCGGAACCGTTGTTGTTTTCCGTGGTAGGGAAGTTACCCCGACGCACAACCCCCGAACTGGAAGACCAGACCCTTAATATAACTCCAAGGGTGGGGAGCCGGTAAACCGCTCCTTATAGGCCTGAACTATGAATATGTCGTAGTAGCCCATATAAAGTGTTCACTAAGTAGTTCAACCTAACTGGAACTGTAGACGCCACCGTTGATTCCATCTGGGGAATTCTTCCGCTGCCGCCTGGATAAAGGAGAAGTACCTTAGCGGGAACTCTCCTCCCCCCTCTCTCGTTTCCTGCCGCCTGAAACCATCCACAGGGATTGGAACCCCATGTTCAGTTACAGGTACTAGGCACCCGATGTTCACCACGGGGAAGTGAGAGTAGGAGTTGATAGACAGAGGTTCGCTTTGCAAAAAAAAAGCTTGTGGACGCTTGTGTCCTCTTGAATGCACCCAGTCTACCCGAGCAATTATTTGTTTATATTTTTCGTAAACTATATGTGACGTTTCGACTTTTTCCACCCACCAACCAACCAATTTTTCAGCACTGACTGGAAAGATTATTTGAATGCCTGATGGCAGAGTTCAGTGCTGCAAAAAATAATATTAAGTAGTTCATACCACGCTAACATCAGCGAATCGGATTCAATCCGGATCGAATTTTCGACCAAGGTTTATGACAATTCCAGATCGAAAGATTGAGTTCAAATGGAATTCAAGTGAATGTTTTGATTTCGTTGTGTGGGTGCGACGTTGTTAACAAAAATAAATTTCGACCACAAATAACAAACAACCAATACGAGCCAAAGGAGCCAACATACAACAGTCTAGAAAAAAAAATTCACAACTACGCAGGCACACCAACAAGCATCTGAATTCTCGATTCTGCAGTCCTTCGATTTTGGTATATACATTCTATTTTCTATTCGATCCAGCTAGCCGAACTACAGGCTACAGGTCTACATGGACTGAAATCCTGTTTTATTTCGCGATGTTAACGAGGTATCAGTTTTTCTCTACGCTTAAGACAGCTTTTATTGTCAAATAATGTTATTAGCTCTCGAGTTTGGTGGGCTGGACGTACTAGTAATTATTAAAGCTCAATCTACTTTCGGTACTCCATGTCCTCAATTTGGGAATCCAGTCAAATCTCCAACTGTCAAGCATACATTGTTTTTCTTATACCATTTGTGTGAAGTCACATTTTCAACTGCAAATGCTTTAAAACTGTGAATGCTAATTTTATTGCAAGCTTCAAGTAAGTTACTTAGGAGACTATACCTTAAAAACAGACAAATACCTTAAAAACAGCAATTTTAATCTACAACCACAATCAAAACCTATTGGCACAGTTAATTAAAATCATTTTGTTTTCTTTTTTTTTTTTAAATAAGAAATCGTTCTTCATAGTCCTAGGGGTTTGAAAAAATTAATTCTGTGCACATTTCTTTTTCAATGTTATTTTTTACACAATAATTATCTGCAAGAATAAGATTATATCATTATCACGTAGATATACTTTATTATCAATTAACTGCTATAATATTAATGTCTACCCGCTAGCTGTCATCAACTTGGTACGCATATTGATTTTTTGTTCGCTCTCCACAAAAAGACCATGTTTAATATCCTTGCAAAATAATATGAATGAAAAAGCCCGCTGGCAGAAAACCACTGGATGAAAGAATAAAGTAAATGGCTGACATAATTGCCATGATGGGTACCAAGTACTCAAAAACACATTTGAGACTAATAGCTTCATAATAGGTTATCAAGACCCTAATGAAGCTATTCATGGTAATTAGTTCCGACGTTTGTGCTTTTAACTTTACTTTTTTGTGTAGCTCTTTGACAACAAAAAAACGAAGCAAAGAAACATGATGATGATGGTAGTTGTTTGGATTCGAGAGTGATTATCTGAATTTTGGTATACAATACTTGATCTACATTACTTTAATTAATTTTTATTTTGTTTTTACTCGTTGAACTTCCAGAAACTTTGACTAAACTACAAAATAATATATTTGTACCTACATGGTAAAATGTAGTACTTAAAATGTTGGACAGGCATTTTTATAGCCTAGTACGTGGTGTCTTTAGCGTAAAAAAATACTGATACCTTGTTTACATGGAGAATTGAATCCGAATTGAATCTGGATCTAGGTCCATGTAGATCGGGATCAGATTGAATCTTGGTTACTCGAACCAATCCAGCTCATTGTGATATACCTGGGTCGAAATTTCGACCCGATCTCGTTCTTAGCCAATTTCATTCGATGTAGTGTTGGGCATTTTAGTTCACTTGAGTGAGCGATCAATTTAGTTCAATTTACGCTACTGAACTAATTCGTTCATGTTAGTTCAATAGTCAATGAAAAAAAATCCAAAACTGTCTTATTACACGTGAAAATATGACCTTTGATGAAATTTGAAGTATGTAAATAAAAAAAAAACACCAAAAACACTAAACAACAAATATATTTTTCAAATGCAGTAGGAACATAAAATACGCGTGGCTGTGACGCCTGTGATTACTTAAACTTATTGAACTATGAACTCCTTACCTCATCGCTGTATGAGCTATGTATCGATTGTGGTAGTCAGATTTAGCAAGTTAATTTGATTTGAAATTTCAACATTTTTTCAGAAATGTTTTCTATATTCTTTAGTAGCTCTTTCATGGCTGTGGTGAAACGTCAAAAACTAATAAATTTAAAGACACTTGGACCATAACAAATTTTAAAGTCTTAGGTATGTGAAAATGTTGCCAGTTGTTTTGCTCACAAAATAGATAAACATCATGAAATAAATGGTTTTGCGTTTGTGAATAAACAAGAGAGAGATATATTGCCATTCGGAAATCGGAATATGAACCGGTTTTTTCAGAGCGTAGCACTGAACTGCCAAAAAAGATCTGTGTTTCTTTTTTAGCTCAGAGCACTCAAACCGCTCAACTTATGTTCGTTTTTTAAATCGAAGCTAGCTTGAAATCGCTCCATGACCTCAAAATAAAAATACTGAACGAATGGAGGATATAGTTGATAGCAACCAACTTCACTATTTTTTCAATCATTTCAAATGGGCGTATTCAACGCATCAGTTTCAGTTCATATTTTTTAATTCTTCGAATTTTTGATTGGCCTATGCTGTCAGATAAATATTAAGTCAGTACTTAATTTAGGTGCGTTAATCGCATCGCAATCGTACGACAGTTTAGTGCTCAGATGTGTTTCAAAATTATACTGGAAATCTCTGATCATACTCCAATAGCTCAAGCTCTACTCCATATGCTCTGCTCAGAGCTAAAAAAGAAAAACGCCTAATGTTGTTGTTGTTCAATTTTGTTCTCTTTTTTTTTTTTTAAATATAAATAACTTAATGAACTAGTGAACTAAGTGTGTGAACTAAGTTCACTAGTTCATTTAAGTGAACTAGTTCATTGAGCTAAAACAAGCCTAATTCGATGTGAACGTCATGTTTGTGGTTTTAATAGCATGCTACACAGTTGATTTCTGACACAGATATCACCTGAGTGAGATTGCAACCGAAGACGTTTCCTGGTCTGCTCAGGTCTATGCTCATAAGCCACAAATGACCGGTCAACTTAATCCGTGTCTATTAATTTCAGCTTGATATATGCACCACAGTCATGGAATCATTTGACCTTTTTGAATGGCGGCTATTTGAACAAAGTCATATTCCCACCCATAGTCTCTTTGATATGGGTGTTTCAACTATAATTTAAGAAAATTGTTGTACACAACACAAAACTTATTTTATTCAACTTTAACATCCATACCCAACTCTAGAAGAAAACCTATCAAAGTCTAACAACCAAACATTTTTTGATTTTAGTTTTAACGAACGAAAGAGTTTTTCTTTGGCACTTACACGGAACAATGAATGTTCTGTGGCTTTTTATGGACAAGTAGTGATGATGACTTTTTTTTTACTATTTACGTTATTTTTTTAACATTCCTTACAAGGATTTCCACTTATGTTTTTCATCGTAGAAAATTCCTTTCTGTGAGTATTTTATTCTGTGGAATTTATTTCTCCATTTAACAAACCCACAGGGCCCATCTGGAAAAATGTTAAAACGAATATAATCTGAAATCTTACAAAACAAAATGCACGAATGAGTTACAAAAACTATGCTCGTCATGAAAGCTAAAGGCTATGAAGTAATTTCAAATAACATGAACAAAGCTTATATTTTTTAACGCATTTATATGTAGGAATGATACATTTGCCTTTTAATGTGTACCTAGTAGCTAATAAATGGCAGCCACTTATTTAATTTGTCAATCGTGTTGAGAAAAAATAAGAAATCAAAGAGAATGTTTAAGAAAATTGTTGTTTTTTTCAATAATTTTTAAGAAAAAATTCCTTTCAAATATTTAAAGCATGATTTGGTAAGATTGACGTTGGCTTCCAGCAAATAGTCTTCTTAAACATCTCCGTCCTTCGGTGAAAAAATGTATCAATATTATTCATTTTGCAGGAATGCCAAGTGCACAAAGATAAATCTGAAAGGAATGGTGACTTGAAAGTCTTAATCCAGCTTTTACTGTGGAATGGTGTAATCAATTTTTTTTTGGGATTGATCCAAATGAGTTCAGATTTCAGAATTATCAAGTGCCTAATTCGGGTTACCTCTGCAAGAGATCTTTCAGAAATTCGACCACTTTTGATTTTGCCACTCTTTTTCGAATGAGTGTAACCTTCAACTCCTGATATTATAAACTTGTATGATTCAAAACTATTGATCGGTCATTGGATTTTGTTTCTTGTAATCATACCTTTAGTGGATAAGTTAATTTATTATTGGATATAATGTGTCAGTATCTAGTAGCAGCTCCGCGAAATAACACCTCAAACTAAAAATGAAATAACTCCCCAAAATTTGTGTGCAGATAAGAATTTTTTTCATATGAAAAATTACTCAAAATATATTTCATGGGTTTTTGTAGAGTTCAGATTTGGCTAGACAAAATGTTTGTTTTAGTAGGTAAATACTTTAGGAAAAATGCCAATAATACTTTTTTATCATATTTTCTTAGCCAAATTTTTACCAAATACCAGAGATCAGAAATATATGATATGATGGGGTTGACTCGCTGCCTCGCTAAGTTTTGCCATGGTCGTCCAAGGTGATTTTCATTATTGTGGTCATTGTAAAGGGTTTTCCAACAGGGACGCTACAAAAGTAGAGCGGCAGGGACTGCAAACGACGCCATATTTCTTGCCGCTCTTTTGACATTTCTCTTCAATAAGGTTTGCCATTTCATGATGCAAAGATATACGAGCCAACAACGAGTCGAAACTATTAAAATTTACTACTGAAATTCGGAGTCAGTGGTCTCAACGTTAAGAGCGCTACGTCCAATTTATGGTCGTCATAATCTTCCTAGCAGATCCACAATTAAACGTCTAGTGGAAAAATTTGAGTCCACAGGCACATTACAAAATGTTCCCGTGCCAGTAAGACAAAGAAGTGCCCGAAGCGTCGAGAATATTGCTGCCACTGCGGCTTCAGTTGCAGAAAGCCCAAATGTGTCTCTCACACGTCGTTCTCAAGCGTTGAGCATCTCTGTGACGTCGTTTTGGCGAATTTTGCGAAAAGATCTTGGCCTACATCCTAACAAGATTAAATTGATGCAAGAACTGAAGCTGCTTGACCACCAGAAGCGTCACATGTTCGTAAATTGGGCTGAGCAACAACTTGAAAATGATTCGGATTTTCATTGAAAAATCGTCTTCAGCGATTTCTGGCTGAATGGCTTCGTCAATAAGCAAAATATGCGATATTGGTCAGGCAGCAATACACACGTACTCCATGAGTCATCATTGCATCCCGAAAAAATTACAGTTTGGTGTGGTTTTTTGGGTCGGCGGCGTCATTGGGCCGTATTTCTTCCGTGATGATCAAGACCGATACTGTGAATGGGGATCGCTACCGTTCAATGATAACTGAATATTTTTTGGCCCCAATTGGATGATCTGGACTTGGAAGATATGTGGTTCCAACAAGACGACGCCACAAGCCACACAGCGAATGTCACAATCAATTTATTGGAAACCAAGTTTGGAGAACGTGTTATCTCACGAAATGGTCCAGCCACTTGGCCACCTCGGTCGTGCGATTTGACGCCGTTAAACTATTTCCTGTGGGGCTACGTTAAGTCTATGGTCTATGCCAACAAGCCAGCGATGATTGATGAACTTCGTACGAATATCGAACGTGAAATTGCAGCAGATCGGCCGATGTATGCTTGAAAACCGTCGAAAATTGGGTGCAGCGTCTGGACTTCTGCAAGCGTATCCGTGGTGGCCATGCAAAAGAAATCGAGTTCCATACATAATGGCATCAAACGTACATTCACAATAATAAAGAATTTCATTGATATCCAAAACCGTTTTTGTTCAATTTAAAAAAAAACTTTTGTAGCGCTCTTATTGAAAAACCCATTATTTAAAAATGCGAAAAAACAAGTCAATTTTAGGAGTTATTTAATTTTTGGTTCAGGAAATTATTGCACAGAGCCTCAAGTAGCAGCTTGAGAGAATCTTTGCCAAAGTTGGTCTTTGAGTAATCGTCGTTTCTACTGCAGCATGAGCATTACTGGATTAGTTGAGAGGATTTTTGGAAATCTTTATAATTGCGGAAGTTTCTTCCATTTTTTCGTTTTGGTACGACTTTAGGAGGTTATCATCATTTGGACTGAATGGAATGTATCTGCTATCAGAGAATGATTAATCGTGCTATACTTTTCAATCCATTCTTTCCCTGGGGAGTTCCAGTATAAGATAATATCTCTGATTGTTTAGCATGAAAGAGAGTACGATAAGTCAGAGCAGGTTTCGAATACTTCATTCTACTTTTACATTTCTCGGTATGTAAACAGTTCTATCCATGCTTGCCATCACCACATTCCCTACGACTTTCTAGAGAGGTTCTAAACGAATAAGGATATGCCACGCTGATAAAAAAAAACAACAAACACTTATTTTTTCTATTCTCCATTTTTTTCCAGCGATGACATAAATCCTTTGCCAACAAGGGATTCAAAAGTTAAGATAATTTTTTTTCAACACCTCCTGGAGTTTCTGATGCCTTAACTCCATCAAAGACAGTCCCATAGCTCCATGCTGTTACTCGTTAGTTTGTGTTACATTTTTATTCATACATTTAATTGTTAAACTTTGTTTTTTTCATTTTTTAAGTAAAAATACAACTTTGTGTCATTGTAGATATTTCTATTAAAAAAATCCTACCTCCCAGGATAAAAATAATGAATATATGTACCTATTTCCCTGGGATTTTGGTCTGCATTTGCTTTTCTTTCCTGATTTTTCCCGTTCTATTTTCCCTCTGATGTAAAGGTTCGCATTTTTTTCTTCTGGTTTTTTTTTATCTATATGAATAAAAGTTACCGCACAGGCTATTGCTTTCAGCTTCATCCATAGAGACAGAAGCCAAGTTGTGCTGTGTTTGTATAAGCTATATGACTATGAAACTGACTGGAAGCTCTGAAAGTCAATAAACTCTTTTAATATACGCCCATTTATGGATGCGAACTGAGGATGCATCACTGTCTGAATGCTATATCTATTTTTAATTGCATTACCTAGCTTCATGATGTATATTTGTGCAATGTTAAGGATGAATGACTGCAAAAAAAAAGCTTAGTGAAGATTAAAGGATTGGAAGTTTTATAAAAGTTCTTTAAAAATAGAATTTTTGAAGTAATTTAAATAAAAATAATTCACATTTTTTACTATCATTGGTTAAGAGTGTAATGGACTGAGAGCCAACGACCTAAAAAGTCAAGTCATTAGCGTAGAATTGTTAGTCATATCAATAATAGCCTCTGAGCGGTTCAACCATATAACCGTTTGTCTGCCTTCCTTAACACGTGTCAAACTGGTGTAACACGTAAAATTTTTACATCGATTTATTTCAATGCCTACAAAAAATATTTAGCTTCCAATTTTGAACAATAATTGTTGTCATAGGTCAAATTCTTTATAGTTAGTTCCTTAGAAGATATAAGGAGCAATGAAGTTTCAAAATGGTGAACACATAACCCTGAGTAGTTTTTGGAAGTTTAATGATAGGCATCGAAGCAGATGGAAAGGACGCCATGGGCCAATTTTGTAGCCTCCAAGATCGCCGGACCTGAATCCACTAGATTTTTGTATGGGGGCTGCATAAAAGAAAAAGCGTACAGCAAGTCAATAAGATCCCTTGAAGCAAGGGCGTATACGCAGGATTTTGGTTAGAGGAGGGGTAACCTCATTTAAAATACAGTTTTGGTACAGAAATCTGTGATAAATAAAATAAATTGCCTTATGTATAAAATCTATTGTGAGCAGGGTGGTCAATCACCCATATCTGGCCCCTTGCATACGCCCTTGCCTAGAAGAGCTCCGAAGGTGTTTCGAAGTAGTTGCTATGGAAATTATAGAGCTAAATTTAGGGGAAACAATATGAAGATCATTTATTTGGAGGTGCCGATTTGCATAAGAGTGGGTGGAAATCAATTTGAACATTGTTTGCTTTGAAAATTTAAATAAATAAAAAGCTTTACGATTACCTAAAGTTTTTTTTGTTTTTTATTTCAATGTCAAATTTTTAAATTTTTTTTATACTTTGTACCTCGGCTCAATTTATGAATATTATTTTTATAAAAGAAAAGCCTATTATAGAATTTTTAGTCGTATAATAAAAAAAAAAGTTATTAGATTCGCTCTATTTGCATATTACCTCTAATAATGACCTATTTACTCTAGATACTGTACAAAAAGAAAAATAAATTTAGTGGCGCAACAGCTCATGGGGAACCAGGGCCTAGTGACTTACAACTCTCAACCATTCCTGTGTGCGTGTTGTTGGCAGGAATGGAGGGGACCTACAATTTTTTGCTGAATCCGAACGGCTAGATGAGAAGCACCTATTCCTGACAAGTATACTCTAGGAGGATTTGTCAGTTCCTCGCAAGAGGCAGTACCTCTTAAAAAATATTTCTGGTTTTAGGTGGCAGTGGTTGGGAATCGAACCCAGACCTTCGGCATGATAGTCCAATGCACTTACCATCATGCCACGAAGTACTACTGTTAATTAAGAATTTTAAATCATTAACCAATCTGTTTATACAAAATTTTGAGGTGGAACTATGCTAACGAGATGTCAAGCAAGCAAAAAATAGAAAAAAACCTTGAAAACGTGTGATATAGTACCATTAAAGTGTACAAAGTAAGGAATCATCTCAAATCTGTAAGTGTAAAACTATTAACAAAGCACACTGCTGGATTTCAATACCAGGTAGTAGCTTCAAAACTTTTTGGCTTTAACCATTAAAACCCCCCTCCGTTCTCCCCTCCCTTATCATTAGTTAAGACTAGGGACTCTATCCCAACCTTCACTTTCTTAACTTCCTAATCTCCTCCGAAGAGCTAAGATTAGGGAGCTAGAGACTCTATCCCAACCTTTGCTGTCTTAACCTCCTACTGCTTTTGAGAAGATTAGACTAGGGACTATATCCCAACCTTCGCTGTCTAAGGTTTCTCTTCTTCGCCATCATCGTTAAAACTAGGGACTCTATCCCAACCTTCGATGTCTTAATCTCTTTACCTCCTCCAAAGATCTAAGACTAGGGACTCTATCCTAACCTTTGCTGTCTTAACATATTCTTCTTTTCCGCCATTAGTTAAATTATCACAACCTAACCTTACCTAACCACCGACTGCACTTTCGCTGCAGACTAGGGGATCTATTCCAAGCATCACCATCTCAGCTATTCACCGTAATTTTGCTCTGTGTTGTCGCTTAAGACTAGAGACTCTATCCCTCGCTTCACTGTCTTTAGCTCCGTGCAGGGTGAGGGAACTGATCACATCTTTAAAGTATATGAAATACTTTGTTAGTTTACTATAAGACCGAAAATATTATAAGATAATACGGAGTACCTTATAAAGATATCCGCAAATAAACAATTTTTATATAAAACGGACCGATTTCTTGCATTAAAATTAAAAAGAAGGTAAAAGAAAGCAAAAAATACAAAGAATGTAAAGAATGCATTTATTCCCAAAAGATTTCATTCAATTGATTTCGGTTAAAAGTGTCAGTTAGAGTAATTTAATTCGAATTCGAAAAGTCTGGAGAACATTCTAAAATAATAAGTCTCGAGAATATTCTAATTAAAAAATAAAAATGGCTGACGGTGAAAAGATTGTTTTTCCGAAGTTCGACGGAACAAATTTTAGTCAATGGAAGTTTCGACTTGATTTGTTATTAGAAGAAAAATCTTTGAAAATGTTTGTCGATGCTGGTTTGAACTCATTGAAGGAAGAAGCAAAAACTCCTAGCGAAAAAGATCAATTGATGGCTAAAGATGCAAAATGTAGAAGTTTGATTGCGCAAACGATCAATGATGAAAAGCTCACTTACATTATGGATGAACCTAATGCAAAACAAATGTATATTAGACTATTGAGTATGTTTCAGCGAAGAAGTATCACAAGTCAATTGGTATCACGCAAACAATTAATGTCCATAAAATTTGATGGTAATGACATGCAAAAACATATTTCAAGATTTGACAATATTGTTCGTGATTTACGTTTGGCGGGGGCCAAACCGGAAGAACAGGATCTTATTGTAAGTTTATTTCTCACGCATCAATGATTTATTTTCTGAAGAATAAGAGTGAGGTATTCAGCAAATTTAAAGAATATGTCAACATGGCAGAAGCAATGCACAATAGTAAAGTTTCAAAAGTTCAGGCTGACAACGGTGGTGAGTACATAGTTAAAGATTTTAAAGACTATTGTAGATCAAGAGGAATTCAGATTTCCTACACTGTTGCTTACAATCCCGAAATGAATGGTATTGCTGAGCGATTAAATCGAAATCTTCAGGAAAAGGCACTCGCAATGTTAACAGCAAGTGGTCTAGATCGCAAATTTTGGAATGAAGCTGTTCTTGCCGCGAATTAAATCAAGAATCGCTGTCCAACGAGCGCTTTCGGGAAGCAATTTATTAATAAGACACCACCTGAACTCTGGTATGGTCAACGGCCGAACATTTCCAACATACGGATATTTGGTTGAAATTGCTATAGTCATATTCCATCTGAAAAACGGAAGAAACTCGAACCAAAGGCAAAGAAATGTGTTTTGATAGGCTACGCTTCGAACAATTCCTATCGACTTTGGGATATTGATAACGGTAGGCTGATCATTGGCCGAAACGTAACATTTAATGAGAAGTCAACGGTTTTTCGAATTCAGAGGCGGTTATAGAATTTGATAATTCTAATGGATACAATTCATCTATTGGGGCACCATCGGAAAACAGCATTGAACATGAACATGAATTTGTGGACTACTATACCGAATATACTAACTGCAAAAATAAAATCCACAGTGTTAATACGGATTGCACTGGTAACATCAAGGCAGCTGAGACACCCAAGACATCGATTCGAAAAAGTGAACGAGAACGTAGAAAACCAAATCGCTTGAACTTATTTGCGGAATCACCGGGCTTCGATAAAAAAATTGCACTATCTGCACAAGGCTACGTTGAAAATGATCCAACATCGATTGAAAAAGCAAGGAAACGTGATGACTGGCAGGAATGGAAATTGGCGATAGAATGTGAGTATGAATGATTAATAAAGAATAATACTTGGACCTTGTGTGAATTACCGAAAAATCGCAAAGCTATTCCGAACAAATGGGTATTCAAACTTAAACGTAAGGCAAATGGTGAAGTTGATAAATATAAGGCTAGACTGGCTGCCAAGGGATGTTCACAGGAAGAAGGTTTCGATTACAATGAAACATACGCACCAGTAGCCAAATTACCAACGTTGCGCATTTTGTTCACAATAGCTGTACAGTTCAATATGCACATTCACCAAATGGATGTAAAAGCAGCATTTCTCAATGGCGAACTGAACGAAGAAATTTACATGTAACAGCCAGATGGTTTGGCTAAAGACTCTAAAGTGTGCAAATTGAATAAATCTCTTTACGGACTTAAACAAGCATCGCGCATGTGGAACGAGAAATTCAACCAGTTCATTACACGCATCGGATTTAACCGTTGTGCATCAGATTATTGCTTGTATACAAAATTCGTTTTATTCTTTTGTATGTGGATGATTTGTTGATTTTTCGAAAAGAATTCGAAATGATAGATGTTGGGAAGGTTGAATCGTTCCTTGGGATGCACATTGAACATGATCGAGAAAATGGAATAACAAAATTGAGTCAAGCACAATATTTAAAAAATGTAGTGAGGAAATTTGGAATGAACGAATGCAAAACAGCGACAGCACCCATTGAAAAGGGTTTACAACTAGAAGTTGGTAGAGCAATTAATGATCCAATACCATAGCGTGAATTAATTGGTTGTTTAACATATGAAACATTGACAACAAGACCGGATTTATGTGCAGCAACAAATTATTTCAGCAGATTACAAAGTTGCTACACGCACCAGCATTTTACACATGCGAAAAGAGTTTTGCGTTCCATATAAGGTACATTAAACTTGTAAAAATGAAAACGCTGATACAGGGTGGCGCACCAATTGTGCTACAATAAGAAATTCAAATAACTTTTTTTTTAATTGATGTATTTCATTTATTTTTTTTTTTACTGGTTAGAAAATTAAATTTTATTTTAAATAGTTAGTTGTTTTTAAAGATTATAGACCGCAAATGACCTCCACGCTCTCCCACGCATATGCGGCACCTGATCAAAAAATTATTCATTGCGGCCTGAAGAGTTGAAGTTGGGATCGCCTCAATTATTGTCGTTATGGACTGCTTTAATTCAGTTAAATTCCTGGGCTTCGTTTTATACACCTCTTGCTTGACATAACCCCATATAAAGAAGTCTGGTGCAGTCAGGTCAGGTGACCTTGGGGGCCAGCGAAGAGTGGAGTTCCTAGAAATTAATTTGTTTGCGAATTTTTTGTTTAGCTCCGCCATAACTGGTCTGGCTATATGTGCAGTTGCTCCATCTTGCTGAAACCAAACGCTGTTGAATGGTATACGTCTTCGGCGCAGTTCTGGGTAAAAAAACTCCTTCAACATCTTTAAATAACGGTCCCCATTGACAGTAACGGTTACACCGTTTTCTTCAAAGAAGTACGGCCCGACAATACACCTTGATGAAACTGCGCACCACACAGTGAATCGTTCTGGGTGCAGTTCCGTCTCATGGAGCATTTCTGGATTAGACTCATTCCATATACGGCAATTTTGCTTGTTTACATTGCCGTTAAGATTAAAATGGGCCTCATCAGACATGAACAAACAATTGATCAATGTGTTGTCTTCTTCGGCCATTGATATCATTTTTTGGCAAAATTCCAGGCGAACAGGCAAATCCTGAGGGTTTAACTTGCTAGTAATTTGGACTTTGTACGGAAACAAGTTTAAATCGTCATGAAGTATCCGTTGTAATGACCGTCTACTAACTCCAATTTGCCCCGATAAGTTTCGGGTCGAAACGCTCGGATTGGCCTGTATTGCAGATGCTACTGCTGCAATTGTATCCTGAACCCGAACATTGGCATCTCGATGGTATGGCCTTCGTGCGATGCTTCCAGATTCGGCAAACATGTTTACAAACCTCATAATGGTCCATCTACTCGGGGGATTACCGCCAAACTCCCGCCTAAATTCCCTTTGGACGAAAATGATGGACTGCAAAGCATGGTACCGTTGCACTATCCAAATTCTTTTCTCCGTATCCCAAGCATTCATTTTTATAAATCTAAATAGTAACCT
Organism: Dasysyrphus albostriatus; assembly: GCA_946251815.1. NCBI lineage: Eukaryota > Metazoa > Arthropoda > Insecta > Diptera > Syrphidae > Dasysyrphus > Dasysyrphus albostriatus. The sequence continues at coordinate 63,797,445 of OX276336.1, read as the reverse complement.
ACAAAATAAAAAAAAAAAAATAAGCCGATTACTCACACAGAAAAAAAGTTATTACGTTTTATTTTTATAGCACGATTCGTGCGCCACCCTGTACATTAATCGAATATGCTGACTCTGATTGGGCTGGAGACAAAAACGATTGTAAGTCAACATCAGGATTTGTTTTCAAGTTGTTTGGTAACACAGTAACTTGGTCGACACATAAGCAAGGTACCATTAGTCAATCATCAACTGAAGTCGAATATGCAGCAGTCGTTGAAGCAATGAATGAAGCTGAATGGATCAAGCAATTACTTCGAGAATTAAGCATTTAACCAACGATTATCAACGAAGATAATCAATCGTGTATCAATGCATCTGAAAAACCTAAAAATCATAAACGATTGAAGCATGTAGCAGTTAAATACCATTTGGTTCGTGATACCATCGAAAAGGGGTTTGTTGAATTGAAATATATTCCTACTGGTGAACAAGCTGCTGATATAATGACCAAAGGACTAGGCCGAATGCAATTCGAAAAACTTAGAACATATTTAAATTTAATTTAGTTTTGTTTTTCTGATTTTTATATTTTACTCCTCATAAATAGATAACGCAAATACTTATAAAGTAGTATTCTTATAAAATTAAGAGGAGGTGTCAGTGAGAGTAATTTAATTCGAATATCGAAACAACCTTTGTTTTGTTAGTTTATTACTTGACTGATTTATATTAAATATTCTTTTGTTCATATTATGTTGCCGTTGGATAAACATCATATATTTATTATTATTTTTCAATAAAACTTATTTGTTTGTTTTTTTAAGAAAGAAAAGACTTATTATTCCAAACTATTACCTTGGGTTTTTATCATAATTGTGCAGAACTCAGATTCTCAAAAAGAATGGTGGAACAAATGATTGCAATAATTTCAATGTCAAATGAAAAGTGTTTGCGGAATTTTAAGTCACAGTGTCATACTCACAATGATTGCAATCAATTGATTGAATTCAATTAATGATTTAAAATGATCACATTCACAATCGATATAACCCAGAAATGTATCATATAAATAAGTTCCAATGCTGGTCAAAAACATTTTTTAACTATGAAATTTACAATTGCTAAAATATGTATTTAACCTATTCAAATGTGTAGATTTATCAATACAAGTAAATATCTGAACTATTGATAAAATTAGCTAAGATTTCAATTCACCCTGTGTTTCTCGGTTGTATTAATAATTTATACCTACTTACTCTATTTTCCTAAGTTTGATACATTTCGTTGTTTGTCTTCGGTGGAAAATATTCCAATAAAATTCTTATCAGACGACTTCTGTATTGGCTCCTAATATACAACCCATATATCACCCATTCTCAATTCTCTGAATACACAAATTAACAGCTGTTCAAAAAATGCCTCACCATTTTCGCAGATAGCCTGAAAATTCTGATTTTGTTTGGATAAAACTCATTCAAATATAGCTAAAAACCAACAAATCCCAAAAATTTAATGAAAACAAAGTAAATACAATGAAAATCCCTCTTTCCTGAACAAAAAAAAAAAAAAAAAAGACTAGCGAAGAACTCCAGTCAGCTTTTTTTTTCCATGGGAGAGCTCCACAAATCTGCGCATGTTTTTCCCATCTTCTTCTGAGAAAATTGTTAACATTTTATTCTCTTCGCCGCAAAAACGGATTAAAATCAAAAACACGGAATCTTTCCGAGAGTCGAATGAGTCCCGTTCCGACAGCACAAAAACTTTAGTTCTGCGAAATCGTCCAAAAGATTCAGATGCATTCTGGGTTAAGTCGGTTTATTCGTGTTTTTTAATATCGGGGCTGTTCTAAATATCCTGTTGTCAAAGTCCGGCTGCTGGTTCCTTCTTCCTTCCAATTTGTTTCTTTTAAGTTTGTTTTGCATTTCAATCAATCAGGGTGAAAATGGTTCGGGACAAGGTTAAAAGGTCCCATTTCAGCCTTGTCTGTTTGTGAAGTGTAAAAATGCGGGTGACATTGGGAAATGTAAATTTTCCCTTTATACAAAATTCAACCTTTCTTATAGATTGAAAAGCACAAAGGCACATCTAGGTATGCTGTTAAAAAAAAAATTGATTTCAAAACAACATTTGCTTCTCCCAGATGAGGTAGCAGGATTTCCGCCGCGTCACCGTTTTACCCTCAAGGACTCTTCGATAAATGAATAGAATGTGATTTAGTGCGTGTGAAAATAGAAGAGTCTGTTGTTGTTGTTATTTTTGCTGCCATCACTCTGTTGGCTTAGTCTCCCCTTCGACACAAAAAAAAAATGTGTTTGTTACAATTATTGTGGTGATTAAAATAAATTAATGTTCTCGCATCCCGCAGGCCTTAAATTGTGTGACGGTGGTGAAAATTATGAGATCGCCTCAAGTACGCTCCACATGATATGTAATTATTTGTTAATCAACCAATTAGTAATTAATTAAGGAAAAAAAAAAATAAAGAAAATATAAATGGCTGGATGCTAAAAATAATGTGTTGTGTATTAATTCCGTGAAGTGGATAAATTCTTAGAAATAATTTTCCACAATGTTAAGAGTGAAGTGTAATCCTTCGCATGTGTAACAGCTTTCAAATTATCTGCAAAAAGGAATATACTCAACTCATACATACATTAATAGAAAGCGCTACATACCTATACATGTTTCTTAAAAAAAAAACGAAATAGTTAATCCAAGCAGCAACGAAAACATTGAAGGAAAACCATTTTGAATTCATCGTAAATAGGGATATAACCAACGTAAGGTATGTTGACGAATTATTAAATATTGACGAGTTATTAAATTTGTTTTTATGCGAAGTCCTTATGTCCTTAAAAATACATTTTTTTGTTTTTATTCCTGTGTTGTATATTATATTTTTTAATTGATGGAAAGGTAATATGGGATGATTTTACAGTCGTAAGTAATTCTACTTTGGAGTTTACAATATTATAGCTTCCATATGTACTGATTTTCTTTAAAATTTATTGAAGAAAATTAAGATGTGGGGGCTTGTTCTATTTTTGATTGAAAAACCAGAAAATGAGGGGGATAATGTGACAGTTACATTCAAGGGTCATAAGCATCAAGCATGATTAAAACCAAAAATGCTAATTATTTTACACTCAAACCTTTTTGTTCCAAATTCAATTTTCTATCGAAATGGATTTTACATTTAGAAAATATTATATAAAAATGTTTGCAGGAAAAGTCAATAAACAATAAACAACGTACATGTACAATGTACAATGTGTAATGTACAATGTACAATGTACAATGTACAATGTACAATGTACAATGTACAATGTACAATGTACAATGTACAATGTACAATGTACAATGTACAATGTACAATGTACAATGTACAATGTACAATGTACAATGTACAATGTACAATGTACAATGTACAATGTACAATGTACAATTTACAATGTACAATGTACAATGTACAATGTACAATGTACAATGTACAATGTACAATGTATAATTTATAATTTATAATATACAATGTATAAATTAGTAGCTATCGAAACAGACTAATACAACTGACCAAAATGATAAGAAAGAATTTAAAACAATTTATATCAACGCTTTGGTTTCTATTTTATTTTGGTTGAGTCTTGAGCCTATTTCTTCAACTTTTTTTGTTGGTTAACAAAGTTCTTGCTTAATTATAACACTTTCTTAATCTCGGCTTAGTTTTCGATTTTTTCAAACATATTGAAAAGTGGCCAGTGTGACAATTCTTTCACAATTGCAAGTGTGAATTTAGTAGTATCTTCCTTTTAAGCAGTCTCATGTCCCAAATAAACATTACTCAATAATAAAACTTGCAATTTCTGCCAAGTTTTCAAGGTTTTAATACAAATTTACAAAACCAAAGGCAGAAGCCAATGAAAATGGTTTTTGCCATGTCTTTAATTCCGTCCATTGTCATCTCGTCGGTCTGTCAGATTGTCTGTGCTTTCGTGCTCCTGTGCATCTAGGCTTGCCAATACGTAATTAGAGCATCATTAACCATATGGCAGTATTGCTGGTTAATAATTTCTAAAATCGAGAGATAAGCAAAAATAAGTCATGACAGGGATCAGACGCTCCTTAAATTTTTAGAAAAAAAAGTAAGCTATTATTTACTGATTTTTTTCCGAAAATGTTTTCCATTGAATTTGTTTTGGATTTATTTCTTAAACTTAAAATTTCTATTTAAATTATTTTCAAAGTTCTCAAATATCAACTTTTTAATATACAGATTTGGTATTTTTTCATTTTCATATTCAATATCAATTCGCTTGATATCAGCAATTAGTTCATTCAGGAAACCAAAGCCCATGTGCTCTTAGCTTAGAAGCCTTTTGTTAGGTAAGAATTTCGCTTGAACAACATCTTTCAAAATGGTGCCCAATGTTTGGAAAAACGTAAAATGAGACTCTCATTAATTACTTGGAAAATTTCCATGATCTAAATAGCGATTATATTATTGACGTCAAGGAGACTTCGGTTATTGCTACTTTCTGGGAACATACTTTTTTGATTTAAAAGTGTAAGATTTTAATCTTTTTTGGAAGTTTTTAATATTTACAACATGAAAAAGTTGCGGAATTGACTCAAGACAACAAACGTGTGTTGGAAAAATAATAGTTGATGTCTTAAGATATTAATGTTAAGTAGAAGCACCTTCAGTTAAAATATCAGTGTTGCAACTTTTCTGGAATATACTTCTTTTTTGTCAAAGGGTGAGACTTCCACTTCTTTGGTAATTTATATTAATTTGAAGATGCTAACGTTGCAAAAATGTATTCAAACGTGTATTAGGAAAATAAGTTTCAAGTTTTTTCGTGTTAAAAATACTAAAAATTACTATAAAGTGTAAATCCCAAACTTTGACATCAAAGAATGTCTGTTCTCGAAAAGTGGCAACACTGGCATTGTCACCGAAGGTACTTCTATCCAACACCTATCTTTAAGGACTAAAAAAGATATCCAATTTCATTTACCAACACGTGTTTAATATGTGGATACGTTTCTGCTCCCTTTTTCATGTTCTAAAAATTGAAAATTATGAAAAAAGAAATGTAGATTCCACCCGTTGAAATAAAAAAGAATGTCCCGAAATAGTGGCAACACTGAAATTTAACACGAAAGTGCTTCTAATCAAGACATACATTTTTATAGATATTAATATTATTAATGGTCATTTTGATAATAATAGTAAAGTAATTTACTTTATTTTATTTTATTTATTTTACCATTTTCCACAGATTAGGCGCCATTTTTGAAAATGGCTTAAAATTGACAGGATAACAACAATGAATATCAAGCTAAAATACTAAATTAGGGATGGCAAAAACCAGTCGGTTAGAACCAAAACCGGTTATTTTGTTTCGGTAAACCAGTTATCATCGGAGATTTTTCTTGTCTTGGTTATAGTCTTTTCACACCGAGCCCAAGACGTGGTTTCGTGAAAATGTCGGTTTTGGGAAAAAACCTAATCGAAAACACAAGTTTTTCCATATATTTTTGTATACTTCAAGTTTTCGTAAAACCCAAGTTTTATATAAAACTAGTCGAAAACATGTTGGAATTCAGAGATCAACAAAACAAACGTACCTTTTAAAAAGTTCAGTTCAGTCAAAAAAGAAACTAATTGAATGCTTTCAAAACAAAAATTAAAAACAGCTACGAAATTCTGTCATATAAAATATTAAATTCCAATCTTAAAATTATTTAATTTATTTAAAACTGATAATATTTTGCCTGTGGTAATTGAAATTGTTCATATGCACCAAATTTATATAAATAATCACCGTTTTACTTTCATAAAATTGAAGAAAACAACAAAATGAAAAGAAAATTGTTACGGTTAGTGAAAAACTATAATGTTAAACAAAAACGTGTAATGTTCGGTGTGAATTGTTTTCGAGTTTTTGAAAAGTTTTCGCCGGAAACCGGTTTTGGGGTTTGGTGTGAAACCCCTATTAAAACCTTATTTTTTTGTAAAATCCAATAACCGGTTTAAAAAAACCCGGTTATTTGCTTTTACACTTTTAGCACCACTGAAATAAAATAAGTGTAGAAAACGTTCAAACAAAAAGTTCCCGTTGTATTATAAGACCTGCGTTTGTGTGCAACCTGTTAAGTTATTGAGGTGAAATCGTTTTGGCCTACACACACTTTCGGTAAATTGCGTTGTTTGATGTCAAGCACCAACACTACCTTACAGTAGGTGACTTTTGGAAATGTTTCTATCTTGTCATTTATATTTTTGTCTTTCTTTCAACACGACAATAAACGGTGTATGTTTACTTTTCTATAGGGATGGGCCAAACTGCTTGTTAGGAATATCTGTTACTGCTAACTTATTTTTTTATTTGGTTTTGTAGAATAATATATGCAAAAATGTACTCCTAACATTTTTTAATTTTTCAAATTAATTCATTGACGTAAGAGTTTTTTCCAACCAAGTGAGTCTTATAAAATGAATGAAAGCAACACATTTTATTCCTATTAAACAAAAGTAAAGGCCACTTTACACGATTATAGAAGTCATATGACTTCTCGTATAACCTGTCAAAAAATTCATACCATATCGTCTGAACACACTCATATATCTCATATGACTTCTCAAAAGTAAAATGCATATGACTTTTTTGACATTAGAACTGCAGCTAATTCCATTTGAGAAGTCAAACGAGATTTTTTATTTTCATGGAAAGTAGTGAATTCAGAGCAGTGAAAATAAAAATATTTCTACAAAAAAAAATTTATTTTGAATGAAAACAACAATGGATAATTCATAAAAAGTAGTTTTGCTCCACAAAAATTTATTTGTTTATGACTTTTTTTCTTTTTTTTTGGTTTTGACAGATAACCATAGGAAAAATCAAATGCGAAGTAAAGACGTGTAAACAGAAAAAAATTATAACCGTATGACTTGACTTGAAATGACAGCTCATATGAGAAATCATACAGAAAAAATAATGACAGGTCATATGACTTATATTATCGTGTAAAGTGGCCTTAACAATTTTGTCGACTATCTTCAAAGTTAAATAAAATTATACAAACATTTTAGATTTTGTGTTAGTTAGATATGTGTATTGCTTGTTTTTTTCGAAAATCATATTTTATTTTATTTTAATATGATGTATGCAAGTAATACAATACTTTGACTATATTATTTTCTTTTCCGAAATAAAGCTTGCCTATATAATTTACATACATACATGTATTTATATTTAATTTGAGATGCACTATTTTACAACAAAAAAAAAAAACTTAAAATTTTTGTTATAAAAAGCCCAAAACCAGTTATTAAGAAAACGGTTTTTTGTCTGGTTAAAACCGTCAGGTTAAACCGAAAGGAATAAATAAATTACAAGCACAAAAATAAGGTACCGCACCACAAAAGGCGCAGGAATTTCGGAATTCTGACTGGACTACAGAATGGGTGCCATTTTTCAAAATGGCGTCCAAGCGACAGTTACAAAAATTATTCCCAGGCTAAATTGTATCCTGTGTGTAAAGCTTTGATTAGACGGTCAACGAGAGTGGTCAACATGTTGGCTCTCTGACGTCAAAATGACGTCAAATTCCGTCCAAAAGTAGTCTTGCCATGTGATTGTCAACGCAAAATAGTGTCAATGCTTTGACGGGTGCGTTGACACCTACGTTGACATTGTTTTTACTTTCAACACATTGACTTTTTTCGTTGACCGTGTAATCACCCTGAGAAAATGTTAGGACACATTGACGTAATGCGTTGACCAAATCCCAACGTTTGCTTGGCAAACTCTTCTGCCACGTCAACGTAGCCTGCGTTGACTTCAATTTTGTTTGACAAACAGCTACACAATCGCAAGAAAGTTATATCAAATTGGGAAATAAATAGACTTTCAAATTTGTTCCACTTTTTTTTATTCAGTTTTATATTTAGATATTTTGGAAAAATGATCAACTTAATAAGCACTTAGTAATTCGGATTCACGACAGACTGAATGTCCTCCCACTGTGACATTGAAGGTAAAGGTGGCGGAGAAACGGAAAAAAATATGAACTCACCAACGAGAACCTTGAAAATAGCGTCAAGGACTTCTGGTATAATGGATGAGATGGCTGGCTTCGAAATACGAAAAAGGTACTGCAATGACGAACATTTTCTCCGGTGGCCTCAGCGGAAATACTCGTTCGCATATTGGTGTTCTGTTTTTCTATATGAGGCTTCACCAACTCCAATAAATAATCAAACTGGGCTGCTGACATACGCCTCAGTTCTAAATTCGTGCAGCAATTAATCACAAAAGCCTTCTGTGTTACGACGTATCAACCAGTTCTTTGACCAAATAGTACGGCGATCTCGCTCTGGCCTTAGATTATTTCGAGATTCGTCGTCTGTGCTGCTGTCGAGCAAATAATTTGTTAAAACTGCCATTTCCAACGCCCATTTCGACATTTTTGTTTTATTGTTATTTTCACGGCCTTTATAATTTACAAAATTTTAATTGCCGACAACTTACATTAAATTTTATCATGGAAAATGACAGAAGTTTGTTCTTTAACAGTCAACGTATTCGAGTATTGGAAAGCCATGTGATCGTCAACGTTTTACGCGTCAATACGTTGACACAGATAACACGTCAACGTATTTTGGGACAACATTAACTGAGTGGCGTCGTTCGTGTGATCGTCAACGTTTCATGCGTTGACACAGTCTTCGTTGACGGTATATTGACGATGTTTCTGGTGACGTCAAGGTGTCAATGCATCGACCATTTACGTTGACCGTCTAATCATTGCATAGGAAATGAATTCCTTTATAAAAAAGGTCGGTCGACAAATTACATGGGAATCGGCTTTCTGACAGGACTAAATGGGTTGTTTTATTGATTTTAGTTGTAACGATAAAATCAATTTCATGATTATGACGATTGGACATTCCAAATGGATTAAAAAAATGAATAGATTAAAACTAAAAAATTATAAATAATGTGGTTAAATAAGAATGAAAAATATATGTATAATTGTAGATAAGCAGGTACTTTTTTATATGAAATATTAAAAATCTTTCATATTTAGATCAAAAATTGGTGTATCAGAAATACATCGGTCTAAATATTTCAAATATAGTTAACAATTATCAATTTCTCCTCTACATTGGGCACTAAGTTCTTTTGTCAGCCAATGCAGTCAATGTTATTTATTATTAAAAAAAAAAAACATTTACTGATTTTTATATTATTGTAAAATATTAAATCCAATGTTTTAAGTCCCGAAGACTCATACCTATTAGGTATACTACTTCAAAGTTGATTTAGGCGGTTGGTTTCGTTTAAATTTGCCAGCATTTTATATAACAACTAACTTTGAAATGAATGATGGTTGCAAATTTGATCCATTTAACTTTGAAATTAAACTTTCTGCAGAAAAATATCATTAAAATATTATAACGAAGAGGAATGTTGAGATTAGATGTAGAAACTTGAATTCAGTTTGTAAATTTGTTTTACTTTCTTTTTTTTTTGTTTGACTACAACCTCTGGCAATAAAACTTTCTTAATATTTTATGAATAAACTGTAGAAACGTCTAAAGCATTGTTTTCCAATCTTTTTTATGCTATGCCCTACCATGACTTCTTAAAAAATTTTAATGTTCCCCCAACATTGTATATTTATAGATTTTTTAACATTCAAAATCTTGAAATGTTCAGTAAAAACTTGAATGATTAAAAATTAGGAATAAATAACCAGAATGAGAATACATATATCCAGTGTAAAGCGGTATTAGTTAGCCAGTTTATATTTCTGAGATCTCAGAGTACTTGGAGGATTCAGAAACATAAACAGTATTCCTCACCAAAATTCCTCACTTTTCTTTAAAAAACTGAGACTGATTTTTTTTTTAATCTCTGCTCAAATATTTTTTTTTCGCAGTAAATTACATAAGAAGAAAAGAAAAAGAGGTCTTTTGACTTCTATGTTTGTGAGAAATACTGGTCATATTTTATTCTGGTACTACCTATGTCAAGAAGCGGAGGAAAAATATTTATATCTCAAGAAATATAAACTGGCTAAGTCAGCTACATTTTTGGAGCCAATGAAACCGGTCAAAATTTGATCTGTAAATATATGTTTGAATTTCACTAAAAAAAACCTTCATTATCGAAATCGAGATGGCACCACAGCCGAAAAGGCACTCAATTTTTTCCTTGAGTTAACTCACCAAAGTAAGGAGATTTGACTCCGAATCAACTTAGTATTTCAATTGTCTGAAAAACTCGTTTCTGGAGTTAGCTCAGGTTTAATCCAACACTAGGGAGATCTTACACTGATAAAACTGGCCCCAAAAGGCTATTATGAATTACAATGTTACGCAAATGACTTGACTTCTGATGTCGCTGGCTCTGAGACTATCACTCTACTGCTGGGAAGAGTTGAGTAATTAGTTTAAATGTAAATTAATTTGTAGTTAAATAGTCAGTTTAATAAAATTAAAAAAATGTAATTAATTTTATAATTAAAATTTATTTTTTTGTTTTTAAAATTTGTCCAAATGTATTGAGATTTTTACTATGCAAATTGAGGAGTAGGTTTGATTTGTTCCCTGCTTTATGTTTTCGGGGCGCTACTGCTAAATCTGAATTTGAGTTTTGCGGCTTAAATTTAGTGACACAACGTGGAAGAATTGTAAATAATGATGCAAAAATATATTTTTTTTGAGGTTTTCACTTCTGGCTCAAAAACTTTAAATTATTCGTAATTTTCATCAAATTATATCTTAACGTATTTTGCAAAATTTCCAGCAAATATGTGCTTAAGGTTTTTTTCTGTGACAACCCATTTGGATACAAGCGCTAGTCAGAAATTGACGTTATTTTACTGTTTCCGAGTATCCAGTGGAAAAGAACAACTAATCACTTTGTGAACAATTTTTATTTTTTTATCTCACATCAACATTTACACCAACTTTTATCAACGTACCAGTTTTGATAATGCTTTCATGGCAGTAGTTCAAATTTTGACCATTGCATTGGAAAAAAAAAACACCCATTCACTTCACATATTTTTTTAGACTTTTTTGATTCTCATTAACTACTTTTGACAAATAAAATATGTGCACCAAGTTTCACCACTATTCCGTTAGAATTTGGTAATATTTTACTTGTTTCACTAAAAATACAGTCATCATTTATGGAATAGACTACAACTTTTTTTAAGGTGGTTGTAACGAGTTCATTTTTATTTTACAAGATTGAGCAATAAAAAAAAACCCTCAAATCATGTGTCATATTCTTTGATTATACCAAGAAAAATATTTGAGTTAATTTAACTCTCACATTCCCCCTCCCCAGGACTTTGAAAGTGACTTTTTATAAAACCAAAGTATGTTTTTCAATTAACTGTGGATATAATGTAGTAGTAGATGGTGAAATTCTGCGTCGGTCGACAACATCTTTAAATTTTAATGATATAAATATTTTTCTTACTTTTTTCGGCTTTGCATTTTCTCTTCCCAAATTGCTTTTTTCCACCCTCTTCATGCAAGTAGAGGGGAGGGAGAAAGACAATAATGAGTATCATGCATTGGTTAGAAAGGTGCTGAATCTAACGAGAGTTCTCTGGTCCTCGCCTGACAGTGTTGCCTCGTTGGCAAAAATTCTTAAATGTAAAGTTAGGACATGAACTATAAGTATACTAAGGCTTAACCCGTCTGGTCAAAATGACAGAAAAGTATCGAATCATAAAGTTTCAAAAACCAAAGTTTTGAATAGGCAAAGTTTAAAAAAGATGATGTTCCGAAAACAAAGTTGCAATGTAATGACATATTGTTTGAATACCCTGCTTTTAAATTGTTTTGTCTGTAATTCTGTATTAGCTACCACCTTTCTAAATTTCATTGAAATCGCTCAATCGCTCATTTTCAATGCATTTCAATTTCGGTTGTTGCAGTTCACCAAATTGGGTGTTACCCACTGCACTGCTAACTTCACTGTGAAGTTAGTATAGAACATTTGTTTTCTCAATAATGGAGCTAGCTAAGGTGTCAAATTCAAATTTTGAACTCAGTTTTTTTTTTTTAAGTCCAAATTTGCAGTCTCATTGCAAATTTCTATCTAGCTCCATTACTGAGAATAGGACTGTTCTGCTAACTTCACAGAGAAGTTAGCAGTAAAATAAGGAATTTATTAGATTTTATTTTCAAATAGGAACTTCAAAATTTGGACTTTAATTTTTCTTGAAATACAAATTCAATTGCAAATTCAGAGCCTTAATTCAGATTCATATAGCTAGCCCAATTTCTGAGAAAAAGACATGCACTGCTAACTTCACAGTGAAGTTATCGGTGCAGTGGGTAACACTCAATATTTGGTGAACTGAAACATCCAAAATAGAAATGCATTAAAAATGCAACAAAAAAAAAAGTCCCTGCAGTGGTCTAGCTTAAATTTGTTCTGCTAGCTTCTAAATCGTTGAACCAAGGGTAAACATTTTTACCATGTATTTACAATTGCCCCCTCCCCCCAAAGCAGTGAGTTAAAATTGCTGAACATCGGTTCAAAATTTGAACCACGCCGATATATGCGAAAATGAGTGCTAAAAAAGTGTGAAGTTAAATTCGAAGGAATTTTTCATTCGCTGCTTTGTGGAATGCGTCCTGATGTTGTGGATTGGGAATTAACACAGTTCGCAGAATATATAAAATAAAGAATTGCTAAATTTAACAACTAAAAATAATTTAAGGCAATGTTTTTACTTGCGATAGGTACTATAGGGCAAGTTTTGGATTCGTACAAAAAACAATTTCGAGATAATAATCAAACATGACAATACGATGATAGAGAACATAAAAAAGTGGGTGGCACAATTCTGTCTGTCTGTCTGCCTAAACAACTGACGCAATTTTCTTCAAGTTGAAGGTTTCGAAGGTTCTTTTGTAACTTTCCAGAGGGAAAATTTGTTAGCACCAAAAATAATGGTACTTGCCCTTCAACCGTAAATGAATAGTTTAACCATCTCAAAAACGGCTCTAACGATTTTGATACTTTCTGTTAAAAAAAATTTTGAAAAACCGTTATTAACGGTACCTGCCATAAATTACCTGCAAAAGACCTTATCTAGTGTTAATAAAATTGCATCTCAAAATTTTGAATTTTTAAAAAAATATTAATTTTTTTTCAAAATTCAATATTTCAAAAATGAGTCAATACATTTTTTTGAAAATTGGGTTAAAAATGTATTTTAATAAAAAATGTTCTTAAAATTTTATATATAAAAAATTAATTTGTTAAGAAAACCGTTTCAACGATTTTATAAGAGCATAAGAGCAAGTACGTGCATTTTATTGATCCAGTCGTGCATTTTATTTTTGAGATAGAATGGGACCATTTTATACTCTGTCCCAAAACTTAAAAAAAACATTTAGATTTTCTCTTCACCGATTTCAACTACAAAACCATTGTCATGTCAAAGCCAAAAGTCATAATCTAAACAGTGCTATATCATCCAACTTAACTCTACTCTACGAACATAGCCATTAAGAATACTGAAAAGTATCAAACGTACCAATAACGAGACACAAAAAAATTCTATTCAATCGAATTCGATACTCGAACAAACGTCAGAAGTTTATTCGCAGCAGGATTCTACTTTACCTTTTATCGGCAGCGATTCTGCTGCCGATATTGGCTTTGTAATTCAATAAAGTTTCACTGTAAGTAAAGATAGCTTTCCCAAAAAAGCATGCCTATTAATGATTTTGTTTGATATTATCTTATCTACATAAAACCATTTCAGCTTGATTTGATAGCAATACGGGCAAGCTTGAAAAGCTTTACCTTTCCTGTCCAATTTAACCTAATTTTGATAGTAGAGTTACTGACATTCAATTACATTTTTAATTACATTTTCAATTACAGTGCGTCATTCAATTTTAAATTTCATTGTAATTTAATTAATAATTAATTACATCTGAATTACATTGAGTGTTACGTACAATTTGAGGTGTAATTCAATAAAATGCAATTATTCAGTAAATGTAACTGAAAAATCCAATTACAATAACATGCAATTATTCAGTAATTGTAACTGAAAAATCCAATTACAATTACATGTAATTACTGTAAAATCCAATTACAATTACATGTAATTATAATTGGATTTTTCAGTTACATTTACTGAATAATTGCATTTTATTGAATTACACCTCGATGTGTATGTAACACTCTGCTGCTGTTGGGTGGGTAAAAGTTCAGAGAAAGGAAATTAAACTAAATGACCAGATAAAAGCAATTAAATCAAAATTTTAATTCTTCTTCGCTTGTTAGATATCAATGATGGGAACTTCTGGTAGATATTGCAAATAATAATTGAAAACGCAAACAAATTACTTAAAGCGAGGCAAAATGGATGGAGTGGTTTATTTGTGTTATCAAAAGAATTTCTTTTTATATACTTCAATATGAATCTCTTGCTCTAGTAGTGCTATAAGTTAGGTACCAACTTTTCTAGGATTCTGATGTTTGAACATTTCAAATTTAACTTTGCTATTGATACATATGTATTGCCAGCGGGGCTCAAAGTAGTTACCTTTAAAAGGACGTTGATAAACAGCTTTATGCAGAGAATAATTGTAATGTTAAAAGTTTCCAAGAAATATGTTAATCTACGGTTTACACTGAAGTCTACACCAAGTGATCAAAGTGACAAGGCTGTACTTTGTCCTCAGACTATACTGTGTTCTTGTTAACGGGAATATATTTAAAACATCGTCGTGATATTTATAACATCGTCAGCCTACATACCGACCCCTACCCCCCTCTCCTTTGATTTTGAATAATTTGTTTTTCCTTCTGAGAACTTATAGCTTTTAAGAGTAAAATACTAAAATATATTTACATACATACATAAACATACCTGTCATCTCAATATATATCTTCATGAATTCTTTGAAAATGTATGCACATACGTTTGTATGTAAATATGTATGTACATACCTATATAAGGTATAATGTTGTTAACAAAAATATTCATATAATTAATAGGCATATATACCTCCTCCATTTCGACCTTGCTCCAAAGCAAATTGCGGGTTTGTAAATACAAATACTGCCCATAACTGTACATACATACATAATTGATAATTAATTACAAAATACTGGATTTGTTTGCTTAAGAATATTTTTTCTCTTTCTTCGCTCAGCAATTGAATTTTCAAATTCAATTTATTCAATCATCATTATCCAAACAGCAAAAATTATTATTCCATCCATTATTTTCGCGGCACTGATGATGCGCCGCCATGTAAAAGTAGAATATGTATCTAGGTATATATGTATATTAGGTTGGTCCTCAATATAAAGGCATCAAATGGTTCTAAATAAAAAAAAAACAATTTTTTCCTAATTTTTTCAGATTTTTATTTCACCCTCCTGGTCGCCCTATTATCATTTTAAGGTACTTACTATGGGGTAAGGGTGATCCTTATAAAACGCGAAAGAATCAATCTATGCACTAATCACATAAAAACATGAAAGTTATAACAAACCATAAATAGCACTTTTTAGTCAGTAAAGTTGTTATACTGTAATTACTTATATATTAATATGCTATGTACTCACCACATTAGAAAGTGAAAATTATAGGCAAAGTGTTCATGAGTATAGGTTATATGCTCTTATTGCATTGATATAAATATTTTATGTACTCATTACATAAAAAAAAGTGTTGGTTATTGTTTATGTAAATATGATGTTTTTTTACTGAGTACAGTTAATATGCTATCATTACATAAATATAAAGAGTCTATGTAATCATTACATAAATTTATGTAAATTACCTTTAATGACTACATAAAAGTGAGTGCAGATTTATTGAATTAAAAACACAGAAACCATTATTGTATGGACTCATTGTATTATTATGTATTGAATACATAATTGTTTATAATGCCTCCATATATCTTTGTAATTTATTTATTTATGTGTGCATTTATTACATATCATATAAAGTCTATGTATTCATACCATATTTATGTTATTAGTCTAATCTCAATACATGTAATGAGTCCATACGTCCTACAGCCTTCTTCAGCACTGCTCATCGCCCAACTCATTTCGCATTATTCTGAAAGTATAGAAATTCATTATATATTTGTTTTATTTTAAAAATACTTTGTGATACTTACTGAGATTTTAACTGGGAACCTTCCACCCACGGAGATAGCACGCATCCACTAGGCTAATTCATGGCACAAAAAACTGGTGCCAAATTTCAATAAGTTGAAACTCATTTGTGTGCGTTGAGAAGGTATATACCGTCTGTATTGAATAAATGATAGCATGGACGCAGTGCAAGTTGTATTTACTCACCACATAGCATTGGAAGGCTTTCGCTTCATGTGTGTTGAGTATGAACCATCTGTATTGAATACATGTCATCAGAGACTCAGTACACGTCGAATTTATTCACCACATAGCTTAATGTAACAGATAACTGTTTCAGTTGGATGGCTTGCACTTGATATGTGTTGAGTATATACTACCTGTACTACATAAATGTTGTCAGTGACTTAGTACACCTCGTATTTACTCAGCACAAAACTTTATGTACTGGATAAATGTAGTCAGAGACTCAGTCATTACATACAAAATATTGAGTGAATACATACAGCCTATACTCACCGCATATCTGTATGTAGCGGCTTGTACTCAACACATAACTTGACGTACTGAGTAAATGTCTTTACATAAATATAGACTCAATACACGTTGCTTGTAACCATCGAAAAACTTGCTGTAATTTATGTTTTTTTTTTTTAATTGCTGGCAGTTTTTTAAATGTTTGCTATACATAAATATTGAATAGGCACACGATGGCTGTAATAGATTGTAAGATAGTGTTTATTCAATACAATATTATGTATTGAGTCAATATGATCTATATTCAATGCAAGTTTTACACTGAATACATATATTTTGGTGATTTCTTTTGACACATAATTTCAAATGTAACCAATGCATGTTGAATCCACTCAGTAAATACAATTTTTATGGCAGTCCCATACAAACTTCGGTACATAACTTTTACATAAAAATCTTTGTTCTGAGTGCATAGATTTTTCCCTAAGTGTACCTTAAATAAAAATAGGGAAAACAGGGGGGTGAATTAAAAATCTGAAAAAATTAGGGAAATTGTTTTTTAATGTTTTGAATCGAATGAGGGCTATCCAAGACTTCGTCTAATTTAAGGACCACCCTAATGTATATTCTATGTCAATTGAAAATTCAATTTTATTTTATTTTTTTCATACTTAGTAAACATCCGGAATATTTTTCGTTAAATCAACTTTTTGATTGTCATGGAAATTTAGCAATTATTATTGCAAAACGAAAAAAACAATGCTCATCTTTCAACGAAGGCGAACGTGCGAGTGCGATTTATATCGGGAGCAAAAAACATAAAAAAAAAAATACTTAATTAAATCGTAAATAAAATATGTACACATGTACGAGTAGGTACATACATATTGTATACGAGTAAATTGTATTTTTCGAAAACATATTAAAATGAAAAAGTTTGTGCAAGTACATTATACAAACATACCTGTTACTTCTCGACCTTGAACAATGAGGATGGGGGTAGACATATTTAACATGACAACACAGAGTATGTAGTTTTTTTTTTTCAATTTTCTTTCACCTCGGTACATGTCGCCGCCCTCTTTCATTTGATTTTGACAGGTGCAGAGCATTTTAGACATAATAATTGGAATATATTTAGAAAGGTCTATGTTGTTGTCGACACCATGCTTAAACAATCCTATTTATAGAAGCATTGTTGGAACTTGAAAACATATAGTTTTTAAGTGGGTTTAGAAGTTTGTTCAGATGAGCAGGCCTAAAATAACAGTGATGTGACATATTGTACACCTAGGAGAGCCAAAGTCCTTTATGTCAGTTGTTGATCAATTGAATCGAAACGCAATATTTTTTAACAACCTTTGGTTTTTATTTAAGAGTGTTTATATAAAAATCATCCTTTATGACCTAAGCATAATTTAAGCCAACGCCGGAACACAATCACTTAGGTAACTTGGAAAAAACTCTTGACCCAGCAAATGAAAGGAGCCCATACAAAATGCCTTAGTTACCGAAAATGCAAATTAAATAGGCTTCCCTTTTTCGAAGAAAAGTTTGCAAAACAAGCAACACATTTTTAACCCTATACATTTGTATTTCTGAGAAAATCTTAAGCGGGTTCATGCTTTGAAAAATAATTTTTTGGTATTTTTTAAAAATGTTTTTGAGGAATTTGAAGTATCCAGTTTTATTGGTTATTTATACATGTATAGCTAGTAGTTATGGCAGCAAAGTGAGTCAGAATAAAATGCTTTATTCACTTTTTTTGCGCACTTGAAGAGTGTGTTTCTTTATTCAATCTGAACAATTCAGATTTTAGAATATTGGAAATGAGCATTGTCCTATGTCTTTCTCTTTATTCAACGGAATATTCATAATTCTTTTTTGTGCCCTTATTCATTTCATAATATTTCTTTCTATGCCATGTGAAAACTTAAATAAAAGGGACTAGGTGCGTTTAGCGAAATTTGTATTCTCATTTATGGTAAATTCGGGTTAAAACTTAAACTATTTTGTCCAGTAAAAATAATATTTTATATCTACAAAAAATACTACGTCGAATTTGGTTTTTGTTTTGTAAGGAGTAGGGGAGAGGGGGGCAGCTTTGAACACTTTTTGCTTTCGGGTCTCATAAAAACCTATGTGTTGTAATTATTTTACCGCAAATTGGTTAAACTTTAAGATATGGAATTTGCCCTTGGTTACAACCAATAATTTATGAACTTTAATAAAGGTTTATAATTATTAAAATTTTTTTAATGAAGCATGTCCTTATGTGGTAAAAAAAAGGTACCCATTATGTAGGGCAGCTTTGGACTGAGCTGGAGCACTTGAACACTCATTTTTGTTATTGTTTTTACTAGTAAAAAAAGAAGTATAACTGTTTTTTGTTTTAATAAAATTAAAATGTATTTCATTTCCTAAACAAAAAATACTTAATGTAAAAATAGAACTCACAAGAGAATGAAACAAAACAAAGTCTTAGAGTATTTTAAGATAACATCTATACAAACAAATTGCAGAGTTGCTTCACTAACCCAACTGAAATTAAGAAAGTTATGGCCAAAAGGCATCATCGCCTCTGCCCTTAATGTTTCCGGAACGATGATTGGTTGTGATTGCTTAATTTCTACCGTTCAAAGGTGCCCCATCCGTTTTGTTCAAACCTGCCCTAACTGACAGAAAATTTCGCGTAAATAAGTATTTTTTACATATATATCACAAATCTAACCTTTAAACGGATTTAAATAAAAGTACACCTTTAAAATGCATTTTTCACTAATAGAAAAGCCCACCAACAAATTTTTACACTCTTACGAAATTTTTTTTAAAATGTTACATGAAGACATGATGGCCAATTTTAATGTTTGGTTAACGCTTTGAAACATTAATTTAATACGATTTTATTAGCGATGTTCAAAGGTACCTAACGTTAAAAGGTGCCCCCCTCTCCCCTACCTCTTGGAGAGCTTAAATTCACAAAGTTTGAACAAAAAATGTATATACCCTGTACGCGCTTTTGAAAAAGTATTTAATAGAACTTTTGCCTGCAAATATTTTTAATATCTCCTTCAGATGAAAAGTTATTATCGAAAGACTATCGAAATTTTTTAGTGAAAAATGGTTTTTAGAGTTTATCTCGCCGCTTGTTTATCCGAGCTAAAAATAACTTAAATAATTTTTTAATAGAACACGATATTTCCTACACTTTTGTAAATTTAGATTTTATGTTTAGTAAAAAATGTCTTAAATGCAGCATTACAAAGTTGCCAATATCCAGCAAATCGTCATGAAATGACGAATTATACTGCGGCACAAAAAAAAAATAAAGAATTCTTGTAGAAGAATACAATGCAAATATTTTTAATCTTAGAATGTGGGGTCTAACTTCTCTCGTTCACGGAGGAGGGGCGATTTCCTGAAAAAAGATACTTAAAATGAAAAAAATTGTTTAAAAACAAAGCAAAACTTTCAACTTTGTTCTATATCATTTTTGAAAGCTAGAAGTCTACTCTATTATTACATATCAAAGCTATGTTAAGCTTTCCACCAAAGTTCAAGTTTTAAGAAACAAGCTTTGTCAACCTTGTTTCTTAAAAAAATAATAGTGGTTCTTACTTTTTTAATAACTCATTAAAATCACTTTATCTAAACTTTCCGTTTTCAAGTTCCCTACAATAAATATCTAACGAATCAAACTTTCAAAGAAAAAGGAAAAGGAAATTTACATACCTTTCTAAAAAATGTATCAAACATTTTTTTTATGGGTTTTGAAAAATAACATGGAAAACCCCCTGGCCATTTTTTCAAACCCTATCGAAGCCAAATTTTTGTCATGGTCTGCTTGAGGGAATATTCACTCCAAAGCAGAGATACTAGAGGAAAAAAGCTGCTATGAAAGCAATAGCCATCAGTGAGACAATAAGATCCAAGGCAGTAGCAAAATGCGAAAGCATACGGAAAAATATTTGTAACATTAACTAAGTCAAACTTTGGGTTCCTGGACAAAGAAATGTTAATGGAAATGAAATAGCAGATGAACTGGCTAGGAAAGGGTCAATGTCAAATAGAAATAGTAGTAACCAATTAGATAACGATCCAATGTTAAGTCCGTGCTTCTTTATGGGTGCAGCACTTAGAAAGTAGTATCCGCTGTCACAAGAAAGCTGCAAACGTTCGTGAATGGATATCTGCGAAACATCGTAATGATTTTCTGGCCTAACCGCATCTTCAGCGATGAACACAGGTCCGGATGCAAGAACAGGTCAGGAAACCACCGACTCTTTAATATCAAAAAGTACGTGGCAGTAGATTGGATATACGCTTCTAAAAGGTCAAGAGTGCATTGCGAGTCAAACGATCCAATGGAATTCTCTCACGCAGCGAGGCAGAGAAGCAGGCCGACCTAGAAGTACTTTGCGAAGAACGATCGAAGAGAAATCAGCACAACTGGGGAGGAGTTGGAGAGAGCTGAGGTACATCTCCAGAAACCGTACACTATGGTGCGTATGAGTAGTGGAGGCCCTATGCCCAACAAGGAGAAACTCATAGACGTTACAGGTCCCAGGACCTAAATAATATAAAAATTAGAAAACGAACCAGACATCCCCATCGCATCGGCGCGGCATGATTAAAAGAAAAAAAGGGCTAATAACGAAAGAGCAAATCAATAGCTCCTGGATGACCAGAAGCTTATGGCCTAGAATTAATGAAAAGAAAACTCAGTTCATTCTTTCACTGAGTAAAAAGAATATTAGAATCTTGTATCTTGATAGGTAGAATAACTTAACAGGCCATTGCGCCATTGGTACAATGGCCACCAGACTAGGTGTTTTAGCACCCGATGTCTGTAATAGATGTCAGGACGTCGCAGAAATGGAAACTATTAAATACCTGCTCTGTGATTGTCCAAATCGCCAAACAAATGGCCTCCGTTATTTTGGAAACAGGTTTGTTGGAGAACTGGATTTTCTAGCGCAGGTCTCAATTGCAGAAATGAGAAAATTCATGGAAAGTACAGGCTGGTTCACAGGCCCCCGTGTATGTAAAGGGTTCTATGCTGTGCACTTGGGGTGTCGGAATGTGTTTTTACTTATTATAATCAAAATGGGGATTGTGAATCTTGTAAAAGATTTGGAAAGAAATAATTTTTGTTTTGGGACATAATTGTAATTGAATTTTGAGACCTCGCGGCCGGTTTAAGGCAAAAAAACTTCAATTCGAAAAAGTGGTCAGAAAAACCATGTAAATTTGCGTCGACACACGTGGTTAAGTTAATTTGACGGATATAATTTTTTCGTATAATGTTCTTGGGCTCATTTACTGTACTGTATAGGTATAGGTACCAACTCTTTTTCAATCATTGTCGGTTGGTCAAAAGCAGGTTAAGGTAGCTCCAGCTACAGAATTATTTAAGGGCCTAAACCATCAATAATTGTCCTCACAACTGAGCGATTTTTGCAAAGAAACAATAGGAACCATTTTTTAGAGTTTGAGTAGAATTTTTGAACCTCAACTTTGTTCCCCATATATCTGATCTTTCACAAATATAATACTCTCTGCAATTACAAGAGACCTTGAAAATATTTATCTTTTTACAGCGATTTGTCCAATATTACAAGAATTACGTTGCGTCACGTCGTTAATATTTGAACTGGTTAATTGAACCTTTTTAAGTTTTGTAAGAATAACTTGGCTGACCTAAATAGTTTGTAATTTATTTCTTAACATTTTTCTTACTGTGGCTATTATGTTTTTCTTGTGCTTTGAATCAATATAAAAATATAATAAATCAATAAGTTGTAGTCTTATGCTTCCAGTAATTAAAATTGTTTAACTTAACTAGGTATACTTGCTATTAAAAGAAATTTATTTTATTTTTTAAACTTCCAAAAACTCAATAACGAAAATAATCTAAAGAAAAAAACTTAAATTTTCAATACAACGCTTAAGGCCCAAAACATTATTGTGTCTTGACTTTATCTATTTTCCTGATGATTGACCTTGGTGATTTTCCTTAGCTTGAAATTCGTATCTCCCATATAAAAAGTACTTAAAATAAATTTTTACTTAAACATTGAAAATGCTTCCAACAAATATCAACAAACGAGCCTTAATGTTTAAACTAATTTAGATTTAGATTAATCTAATGGCCATATGTGATGTGGGTTCGCTCTTTTGGCGTTGTGTTTCTTTTCAAAGTTGTTAACCTCAACTGCCAAAACCATTTCCATTGAGCGCGTTCATGAATGTTTAAATGTGATTAGCCTGAACCCGATGTGCAGAAAAAAAAGAATCTATATGTGTCATTACATGCACGACTGCACATTGAAATCATCTGAATTCTTTTGGAATTCCTAAACCCCTATTAAGACTATGTGCTTTATTGAAAACATGCGAAATTTCTGGCACAGGCAAGATAAGTGGGTGGATATATGTATATATTTGGGCGCTATAGCTAAGCTATCTGAAACCATCACAGAGTAGATAATGTAGGAGGAGGTAGGACACACATGTGTATATACAAAAACACATGTCGTGTATGTTTTTGTTTTGTGTTGTTTAGATACAAAGTCTAATATTACTGGTATTTAGTAGTTTATTGTGTTTTTTTTATCTAACAAATATGACAACAAGTGGTGCGTGACAAAAATAGGACATCGCACATAACATTTATCCATCTACCCACCTTATAGTTATGGTATGTGTAGTAAATTTATTAATATCCCGCTTTCCACATCAAAATAACAATAAACAAGCTTAGATATTAAACGGTATTATGGTGTTTGTGAACCAAATCACACCACCTGGCAATCTATTCCATTTACTTGCGAAATGGAAGAGTTTAATAAAATGAGTAATACTTTCATAAAAAATCCATCTGAACCTTTTATAGCTTTACTTAAGTTTGTTTACTGTTGTTTTTACAGTAAGGAAGCACCGAGTTGAAAGTAATATACCAAGGGCGAGTTTTTCAGTGCTGTGTTAACTCTTAGTTGCATCATCCTAAAAAACCCTTTTTCATGTAAATATTGACCGAGTTATGAGTAGAGTAGGTTTGTTCTGAATTTTTATTAGGAATACTTTATCGCACCTTGAAATTCTTTTGAAGTGAAGTGGAAAGTTAAACAACCCGCAAAAATTCAATAACTTAGGAGGTCAGTTCGCCTGGAAAGGGTCAGTTTCTCAGTACAGATTTAACTCTGAGTGAAGTCAAAGTTAATTAATTCTGAAAATAAATTAACCTTGAGTTAATATTTTATTATTAAAAGTCTATTGAAAACCAAATCGCTTACTATCAAAATCGAAACGGTTTCACAAAGGTAAAAAACCCTCAGTTGGTTCCCTGAGCTACCAACAAATAAAGTGAGTTAACTTGGAGTTAACCTAGGATTTAAATTGACTACAAACATGTTCCTGGAGTTAACTCAGGTTTAACTCAGAGACTAGGATGATATCGCACTGAAAAATTGGCCCTTAGAGTTGTGTAAGTATATGTATACCTATGGGTAATTTGGACGTTAAGAAAATGATGAAAATGTTATGCGCCTGTAAGGTCAGTAAAAAAAAATTTGGATTGACAGACGATTTATGATTGGATTCTAAGGGAGGACAAAAGTCTAAAATACCAATCCTGATGCACTGAGTGTGGAAAAGAGTAAACTGCAGCACATTTCACAGCAATGAACAAACATACTTCTACTCCAAAAATAGGCTTATTCAGTGTATGATGGATGAGTATGAACATTGTTCGTATTAACATTATAAAAAATAAAAAAAATTGGGTTTCATTGGTTCTTAAGAAAGAAAGTTATGCAATGCAGTTGGTAATAGTGGATGGTGTAATTGATCCAGGGAGGGCCAAAAGCCGATTTGTAAAAGTAATTTAATAGCAAATCTGAAGACATTTCGATGTTTTATAATTATATTTAAAACATTGGCTGAAGCATAGAATGAGCCTTAAAATCATTAGCGCAGAGTTTTAAACAGCCATTTGTTAAGGTGTTGCGGTAAAATTTACCACGACAAGTTTTAACTGCCTATTCTTAATCATTATCCATTTTCAGTCCTTCCTTTTCCGTTGCGGTTCCAAAATACTTGTAGTGTCAGTGGATACCTGGCATCCAGCAGCCAGAGAACTACTCTTAAAGTGTTTTGGAAAAGTAACAAAAACAGGTTTCCATATTACTGAGCGGAACAGTTTGTTCCAAAACCATCGAGGTTACTTATGAAGAAGACGGGCGGTCTCTTCTCGAAGTACCAGCGGATGAGCTGAAAAAGTACGCGAGTCTAGGTTTAGCATGGAAAGTTCACACTTTGGAGAACTTTACAAGCGAAAAGTTATACACTGATAATCGTAGGGAAATTTGAAAGAAAATTGAGAAAAACCAAATGTTTTTTTAAGTAAAGTAATCGAGGAGGAAATTTGGGAAGAAAATATTAGTGATTCTAGGTGTGAAGCACCTGAAACTGGAAACTGAGAAAAAATCAAGGTAATAGCAGGAAAGACGCGGATTTGATATTCACAGACATATTTATTTATAATTCTTTTTGTCAATTCTGATAAGTTAGTTTGTGTTAAATTTCGACTTTTTGCCCAATTAATTGTGGGACACGGTTTTTCCTCGTTAACGGTCCATTTTCATTGCTTTTTCTTTTCTTTGCTTTCGGCTTTATGTTTGACCGTAACCCCTTTAAACTTACTGTTTATATTTGTGTATATCTTTGGAAAAATTTTGGGTTTTAATCCTGGGTTTCGGCTCAAAGGTTTCCCAAATAAAAATAATTGAAGTCCCCATCTGAGCATATACACCTTGTGTTTTATTTTAGTTCTTGGTACTTCTTCTATTTTCTTCTCTCGTCAAAAAATTAGTTTTGGAATCCACTAATTCTTATTTCGTAAAAGAATTCCTGGCGCCCACTTTAAGTACAAGTACACACTGTACTTTTATTCCTTTTGTTTTTTTTTTTTTATTTTTATGAATCCAACTCGATTAATACAATTCGTTTAGTTGCTGAACCCACCCCATTGCTGAGCTACTGGGTGGCAGCATTATGTGTGTTGTCAGTTATGCAAATTATTAAACGCACCCACCGTTTGACAGTTCATCATTTCTCTCGTTGTTTTGTGGTGGCGCACGCATATTTCGTGCAAGCTTTTAATTATTTTACTTAATTATTTCGTTTGTTTGGATTTATTGAAATCCATTGAGTTCGCGGACTGAAGTTCCGCCATCGTAAATTTAAAATTCGCGTTTAATAGTTTCACAACAAAGGGCTTAGCATAATATTAGTTAACAAACCTTTAAATGCTTAGCACAATATTTAATTAGCCAGTTTATATTTCTGAGATCTCAGAGGACTCAGAGCGCTCAGAAATATAAACAGGATTCCTCTCAAAAATTCCTCATTTTTCCCCTTAGAAACTGAGACTGAAATTTTTTGGATTCGCTTGCTCAATTATTTTTTGTCGCAGTAAATTACATAAGAAGAAAAGAAAAAGAGAGTTGTGTTGACTTCATGTGAGGAATGTTGTTTATATTTTACTCTCCTGCTCTGTCAAAAAATTGAGGAAAAATACTGAGCGCTCAAGAAATATAAACTGGCCAAATGCTTGTAAGAAACACGCTTATTAATTTTTGCTAAGTTAGTTGGATTTAAGAAACTTAAAAAAAAAAACTTATACAACTCATAAAATATGAACAGACCCTTAAGAAAAATTCAAAGCGAGCTATGCAAATGTCATTTAAAATGCAATTTGACATTTGAAAAGATGTTCAGTTTAGTTAAATGTTCATTCTGAAATTGCATTTATTATTTGTGTTCTTTTTTGTTTCCTATATTTGTAAAAAAAACTTATTTCTTATAGCCGTTCCTAATTTATAAGAAAAATTCAGTTATAGGGAACAAGTAATGTTTGAGTTTCTTATAAGCTGTAGTATATTAGCTCTTCCAAATTAGTAAACTTTTTGTTCGTTTTACAATATAATACTTATTTTATTTTATTAATAACAGTTCATGTGAACACCTCCAAATAGAAGGTTTGTTTCATATCGATATTATGTTCTTTTTTTTTTAAATAAATTCAAGTTTCATGATTTAAATTTTAATTAGCTCTATACGTGTACGTTCCTTTTTTCTTAACATTCAATTTCATGGACGGTGTTCACATTGGATTGAAAAACTGGATTTTTTTTCACGTTTCAGTATTTACATCTCGCTCCCACTTCTTCAGTAAAGGAAGGTGTAAATACTGAAACGTCAAAAAAATCCAGTTTTTCAGTTTAATGTGAACACCGTCATGTACAGTGATTTTCTAAAAAAAAAAGATTGACTTACGATTGCCCTAAGCATGGCAGCTCTAGTCCAGAATGTCGCTTAAGACGTGGATGAAATAATTGCAAATTTGTGCCCAAACCGTTCCTGACATTTTAACAGTTTTTCTTCTCTCTCAGAGGATTTCATCCTCACTCTTCACCATTTGATATTTAGTCCAAAATAGTGCAAGGAATTTAAGGAACAAAACTAGTGACAGTTCGTATAAAAAAAACTAACAAACACACATTTTTAAATAATTACAAATGTCAAAGTGACAACCTACAAGTTTCCTTTTGGAAACTTGGCCTTTTCGATTTTGCCAAAAATGTTCGGAATGCATATATACCTCCTGAAAGTGTTCTATTGGCATTCAGAATGGAAGGAACAGTAAACAATTCATAAAATATATTAAACAATCACCCTAATGGCAACATTGATTGCCCTTTTAAACAAATCTTAAAGAAACATTAATCGTTTACTGTCAAAAAAATAACGTTCGCAAGCAGTCGAGAAGTTTGTAGATTCAAATATCAAATATCAAATAAAATTTAGAATTACCTACATTTTTGTTGGTAAGTTTCATAATAATTTTGCGATTTGTGGTAAGAGTTTTATTTAGAATTATCTCATATCCGAAAAAGTGGTTAATTTACCGTAAATATCAAGTTTAATTTAAAGTGATTTTTGACCCTTAATCCCGGGAACAAGTCACCCCAAAATTACAAAAAGATTCAATGGAGACTGAACTGTTAATCTGTTTTTCTAATACAAATATTCATACATATAATACAAAATAAAATAAATATAATCTTATTTTAATTACGAATTATGATTGGTAATACAGTATATGGTTAATATAGTGAAATTTAATCCAAAAAGCACATTTTTTCCGACGTTATAATGTTCTTACATTTATTAAAGCATTAAACAAAGTTTTTAATTAGGTTTAAAAAGAAGAAACAATTCCTCAATGTTCTTAAGCAATGTTAAATGTTTGAGAGGCATTTTTATGAGAAAAATCATTTTTTTAATTCTGTGTGTTCGCACTATTGTGGATAGTTCACTATTTCAAGATTCACCAAATCGAGCGTCTACTGTAATTGGTCCCCTTATTACCAAGGTACCCTTTATTCTCGGGATCAAGTATAGCCAAGAAGTGATGGTGACACTTTTGAAAAAAAAAAGAAAAGAAATATAAATAATGACAGTAGTTTATAATTTCAATCACACTTTATATCAGTTTGCATATATAATTTGCCTTCGTAACACAACACTATTTTATTGTTCTATTTGTCAGCCATAGAGGAAACCATAAAATACATATATATGTTTCCTAGAAGCAGGAAGAAAGTAATTGAAAGAAATTGATTTAATACAACATGCGGCATCCTTTATATAAATAAATGTGAGCAATAACAGCCGACAGAAACTTGTGGGCTTGTGACCTTGTGTCCCATGCATCTAACTAAGGAAAAGATGACAGAATTTTTTTATTGTATTCGTTCCTTGTGTATTCTCGTAAGCCCTAACAAATGCTCTTATTTAAATCTGTTAATATGAAAATTGAGAAGGGGTTTTTTTTTTTTTGTAGCATCTCAGTTGATATTTTATGCAGACATTTCTTATTAATGCAAAAGATGAGTACCAGCTCTTTGGTGATATGATTTGTATAATGACTGAAAATGGTGAAATTGTATTCTCCTGTGTTTTGGTATGCAAATTAACTTTTATATAAAAGAATAGAATATATCTAGGTAAGTCTAAAAGAAAAGAACAACAATAATAACATAATTAAAAAGATAGGCTGTGTGTCCCACACCTGCTTCCCGCATTGTTGCCTGCTTTGAAGCTTGAGACCCGATGTTATTTTGCTAAGCTTAGAAAGATCTTTTAGATTTCCAAGCAATGTGGAGTTGAAAAACGTTATTGTCTTGTTGCTTAATGAGTGAAATCATACTTGTGATTGTGAAACATGTTTGTAACACAAAATAGCTGTCAGAACCAGACCCATATACGTCTGTGAAGTTAGCAAAGCAACCTTCACCCCACAAATGGGACCTTGATAAGAATTTGCAGTTTTTTTTGCATTTCTATTTCCGATTTTGCAGTTCGCCAAATAAGGGTGCAATCGAGTGATTTGATGTTAACTTCGCAGTGGAGATAGCAGGTCATATCGCATATCTCAGAAACAAAGCATATGCTAGAAACTTGCAGTAATGCTCCAAATTTGCATTTCAAGAATAGGCTTGATGAGAATTTCTTAATCCCAAATTTGAAAAAAAAACCCATGGGTTCCTGAGATACACAATGTGTCCTGCTAACTTCGCAGTGAAGTTAGCAGATCACTCGATTGCACGCATATGGCAAACTCCAAATTTGGGAATAGAAATCCAAAAAAAACCTGCAAAGTCCTATCAAGGTAGCATTCGCGTGGTTAAAGATTGCCCTGCTAACTTCTCAGACGTGTCATTTTCCCTTAAATGTGAATTTAATTCACTTTTCCAACTTTTCTCGGCAAAATTCGGAATCTAAATGCATTTTTAAATGGACTAAGTTTTTGTATGAAATCTCTGTAAAATTTTTCACTTTAACTTTATAGTGGCGATTTATATTTTTAGCCATGTCTTTTATGATCAATCCACACTTTTTTTTAAGAATAGAATTGTTGCTGTGATGGGAAGAACATTGAGAGAAGCGCCCTCCCACAATTTGCCAATGTTGGTGATTTTGTGAGTGAGGAAGTCCAGGGATTTCTGGTCCCCACTACAAACCACTTTTATTCCTTTCCTCCATCCAGCTCCATCAAAGATATAGTCATCAGAACTATCGTTCTCGGATGTCACCATCATGGCTCTGAGGATCTCGCTTCTAAAAATTAACCAATTTTTTGTCACCATTTTCCCATTAAAGTTGTCTCGACCTGTCACCTGCAGATTGATAGGGGTGGTGTCAAAACTGTTGGTTTTAAACTTTTGAGAACCTTCAGTCTTGGTTGAATTCCTCCGATCTTGATCTCTTAGATGAAATTTGGGTCGAATCGGCTAAGGTGCTTACCTGTACTTCCTCGTTCTTTTTCAGGTTCAATGTAGGGAGGGTCTGCTCTGTCTTACAATTTCGTATTAGAGCCTGTTCGAATGGTAGAGCTGTTGTCAGCCTGTCCACGGTTTATTTTTTTTAAGTGATAGACCTAAATGTAGTAGCAATTACTCTGTCGCTGTCCGGCTTTTTAGCGTTCAATTGTTGGGAGGAAACAATGGGCACAGTGGCAGTCGTTTTTAATTGTCGTTCATAGCTTTTGATCATATTCATATGTTCTTTCAAAAGGGTCATGGCTCTTGAACTGAATGAATCTTTTAGAGGATCTGTAGTTGCTGCGTTGCCTCAAAGCTTGGAGGATTGCAGAAGACTTCAGCTTAATCTCTTCGTGACTCGAGTCTTCCAGTAACTCGTCCCCTGATTGATTTCCTTTAGAGGGAAGTCTCCCTACCGTCAAACCAAGCTATCTAGAGCAGAAAGATGAGCCAGTAAGAGTGTTCGATTGTCTTTTTAATGCCACTTTATTATTAATTTTTTTGGGCCTTACTAATAATCAAACACTAATGTCGACTACTAACTAACTGAGAGGTTAAAATAAAATGTGAAGCTTAATATGATTTCTACCAATAAACAAGTTTACCTTTTTGCTAAAATCCTCAGACATTCCTTTAATCTAGTACAATTTACATCAAACTCCATCAAATTTACTTTCAAAAATCGCAAATACAATAACCCAAATGAAAAAATAGAAGAAAGAAATACACAAACACAAATGCATTGATACAGGGTTAGCGTACAGTTACACAGGTTATTGCTGGGGCGCCTAAAGAAAGCTAAATTAACAAACAGAAAAAAAATAATTGAAATGCTTCCGTCATTTTGGGGAGCTATATAATTGGGTAAAACGATTTTAAATCGTTAAAATTATAAAATAAATAAAACAGCTAAATAAAAGTAAAACAGTGAATACTGGCAATACTGTGTTTAAACAAAGTATAAAAAACAACATGTGGTGCTGCATTAAGTAAATGATGAAAAAACACCTACAATACGGAGTAAACAAACTTTTCTTTTCACAGTAGGTTTTGTCTCATATTGTACATAATATTATGTGAAGTGATGTTTTTTAAATAAATACATTATTGTAGAATACTTTAAAACTGATATGAAACTTCTTGACGAAGAAACAAAATTGACGTCATAGAAATGACCAATAACACGACAAGACCTTAAAGATTATTTTATTCACAACGTTGAAAAAAAACTCCGCACTAGAAGCACGAGCGCCAGATATATTTGAGCGCCTTTTCAACACCGACAAAAATTAATCCTACCCTGCTGGACCGAGAATTTCTCATTTGACAGATGAATTTTATTTAAAACACTGTATCAAAGAATATTCTTTTTACAGGAAATAAGCATTTTTTGAAGCAAGATATCATGAAATATCAATTTTAAAGTATTTTACGATAATTATATTATCTAAAAAACATCACTTCAAATTACTTATATGTAGAAATATCAGACAAAATTAACTAGTGAAAAGAAATAGATATTTGTACACTCTTTTTTTAGGATTTTAGGGAATGCCGCATGTTATTTTATATTTTGTTTAATAAAGTATTTCAAGTGTTTACTATTATAATTTTTATTATACTTTTTTAATTAGTAAAATAAGCCTTATTTACTTGTAGCACGATTTGATATCTCAATAATTAGCTCTTAGCTAGGCAAAATGAAAGATGAATCTCAAATTGTTTTTTTTTTTTTCTAGTGAAAAAAAAACAACTGTCAGAATTGTTTCGATATCTGAGGAGATAAGTATTGCCATATTCTTTTTAAAACTAACTTTCTCAATACCTTAGTATGTAATATGTTAAAAGGGTCTGGGTTGTTTTAGTTGATAAATATTCAACAGGAAACATGCATAATTGGAAAATATTTTATAATTTTCTTGGAACATAACGAAATTGCTACAAAAACAAATTATTTTGCATTGGAACTTTTTAGGTACAGTGCTATTTTTTGTCCTGGGAGGCGATTTTGGTTCTTTGAAAAAGTGAATCGAAAAACTTTTTATGCTTTCACACTAATTCCGATAGCCGTTCTGTGAAAATGTGAAACGAAACATCAAAAACTTTTATATGAATTATTTTCTTTGACGCCGTCATTTGGGAGTAAATACCCAAAATGAAAACGTGCATACAAACAAACAATGTCAAATTCAATCACATCTCTTTCTCTGTCAAATCCATAAAGAAAAAAGTGTTTTTTTCATGCATTTCTCTGTTCTCCTAAAAGACAAAGAAACTTGAGAGAATCGTGTAGTTTTCAGGAAAAATGGTGAGGTGGCATCGAGCATCGATAATATAATTTTCATTCACAGAACCTGAATTGCTTATTTGTTTTTGCTTGAAAATAATTGCGTGATATCCAAATGTATTGTCTTTAGGTATTTCCTGTCTCATTGTTAGAAAAGTCATACAGTCAATATCGTTGTTTCGTTTTGAGAGTCAATTTAACTTTGGAAGTGTGGTTCGACGTATTTTTAAAAGCATTCCTAAATGAAATCGGGCAGTAAAAATTCTCCTCAGAAATCAGTTGAAAGAAGCAATCCATCGGAGAACTTTTGAAATGCAAAATGATTGAAAAAGGAGTACTCTTGGAGTGTCCAAAGAGAACGACACAATTCACACTCAATTCGAAGTTTGTCGAGTTATGCTTTTCACAAGGCATTTGTAGATAGTAAGTTACTTTTAAAGTAGCAAAATTGATCTTATTAACTTATTATAATGTTTACTATATTAAATGTAAGACGAATGTTAAAAAATCAAACAAACATGCACTACATTGCACATATGTATGTATGTGTAGGTACCTTTATATATATAAAAACAACATTTTATTTTTTTTTTCTAACAACAAAAACTTAGACGTTATGAAAAAACCCATAAGATTGCACAGCAATATTCGAGTATATTTTGGTACTTTTTAATACATAATACATATTATGAAACAGCACTGCAGCCAACACTTGCACTGAAATTTCATTGCCCATATTATAGTTATGGCCTTAAACATGGATTTCTGTGTATTAAATTTGGACGTCTAATTAGCGTCTAGTCTGGCAGCTGAATTGATTATTGATATGTGATTTCTCTGAAAGGTGAAGACTTTTATTTAAGCTAAAACAAAATCTGATTATTAGTAAGGCCCTTTGTTTACAATAACTGGTGACTTAGCCTTTTGTGAAGCGAAGCCCTCGCCGACAGCCGTAGCTTCTCACTCGATTTTCACTACTTTGTAAACTTTTTTTAAAATATTTTGGATGAATATCCCTGTTTTGTTTTTGGCTTTTCTAAGTTGTAGGTCCCTGCATCTGGATTGCTGGAGGGTCAAACGTAAGCCTCCTCGCCACCGTGTCGAGGCGAAAACCATGAGGGGAAAAAGATGTCAAAGAAATAGTTATAGAGCGGAAAAAGTTATGGTGGTATTTTCTTTTGTATTCCAGCACAAAAATTGTAGGATCCTTTTTTAGAATCTGGAGGGATTCTAGAAATCTTATCTAGCATCCCCAGTTTTTCATTTTCACATTTTTTCACATTATCATATTTCAGAATAATATAAATTAAGAAAAATAGGTAAGGACTATTTTACAATACGTGGTCACCTATATTGTTTCCCTTGACAAAGAATTAGTATTCCTCAATTCTAACTGATGAATATGGTTTTGGATTCCAGGAATAAATTACTGTTTTCATCCATGAAGCTTTAACCGAATTTGGTTAATACTCTTGAAATTTCCATTAGGGGAGAAATTAATGTGAAGGTTCTTTCGAAGAATTTTCTACGATTTTTCTTTATCTTAAGAATCCATTGATTGTAAACTTCTTTGTATTGTTGAAACCGCAATAACGGTTCTGTAAAAAAATATATTTGCAAACAAATATCAAAGCAGCAAACATCTGCAGAATACGTTTTGTTTCAATTCAATACAAACACTCATCACAAAGTAATAACTCTTGAAAAATACTAAAAAAAATTAACAAAAATTCTTATTCCTTTAATTTTTTTGTACTATATATTTTTGTGTATCATTTTTCCCAAAAATTATTATTTTCATGAATTGCTCAACACGTGCCCTGTGTTATTGTCTATGAAAATAATAATAAAGATTATTAAAAGGTACATAAAACTGTGAACCAGACAAGAGCTATAGGTACCTTTTACACGTTTATTGTTAGAAGAATAATTCATAACAATGAATTCCAAGAAAAATGAAATGAAAACGTTGAATTCTTCCATGATTAATCCTCAACAGAATATTATATTAAATTTTAAGAAATGTTGCCATAAATAATATTTATATTTATTTTTACTTATTTTTCAGACATAACCACCAAGTAGTTTATTGTTCAAGAAGTGAAATTTTTATTTTAATAGAAATCAAAATTAAATCAATTGTGTAATCTGGTTTAAGTAATTGGTCAGCCGTAGAATTTTTTTAAAAATGAATTGTCAAATTTATGTTCAGGGGTTTTGGCCCCACATTTATGGGAAATTTGCAAAAAATGTATACACCTGAAAGGCCCTAAGATGTATATAAAAGGTCAGCTAGTTCCAATAATTGGATAGCCTTAGATTCTTTTTTAGGAATTTTAATTTTTTTTCTCATTTAGGTAGGCTTACAAAACAAATTATACCCTGATATAAATTATCATAAATAGTCCAGTAAATAGAGCAATTTTAGTACTGAACAAATGGAAAAAAATAACAGCAGGCTGAAATTTTGCAGGTCGTTTTGAGGGTATTTATTAGAGCCCTCGATTTTAGCCCTTTAGATTGTAAGGATTTGATACCCGTGTAGTTTTAAAATACACGTGTATTTAAAATCTTTTGAATATAATAAGAATTGATTTTCAGTCCTGGTATGAAGACGACACCAACGACGGATGTTTCTAAAACCAGTTTTAGAGATTTTTCATCCATATCGGTGCAGCCATTTCTTAACCCTTAAACCCTACCCAACCGTAGAGAAATTCTATTACTACCCTGGGGTCCGGGTAGTAGTTTTTGTATACTAAAACACAAGGGTCGCGTTAAATAAATCATGGTAACAAAATAAAAATAATTTTTGTGTGTAACTTTTAGTACTTATTTTTATCAAACACTAATTTATAAAATAAAATGCAACTATTTTATTAAAATACCAATCAAACGTATTGAAAATATCTTAATAAACAAGAACTTGAAAATGTTACTGTATTCCTACCCTGGGGTCTATGGGACTCAGAAGTGGTTATATAAAGAACTGCACCGCATGAAATGTAAAAAATAACTAATGACAGGACGCCTGCTAAAGTGCTGTTTTATTAGAATACCATGAAAAGGACCATCGAGGGTTGCTTTGTTAAAAAAATATTTAATAAAGTTAAGTGTATCAATCGCGCTGGACCCCAAACTAGGGCTTAAGAGTTAATAAGCCAAGATTTAAGAAAAGTGGGCATAGCACCACTCGTGCCAGGGGTAGGTGGTCAACAACTTTGATATAAGTTTCATAAATACCCTCAAAACGACCTGCAAAATATCAGCCTGCCGCTATTTTATTCCATTTGCAATTCTAATTTTACTGTACTAAAAAGGTCAGTTAGCTTCAGTAGGTAATACTTTAGATGGCGCTCACAGTCCTGGATGGACTACGGCGGAATAAGTAGGTAATTGGTCTTTCAAAATCCATACAAAAATATGCATGGGTGACCAATAATTACTGAAAATACCTGACCTCTTATGACCGTGAAGTGGTCTCTCAAATTGCATATTTTTTCTTTTTGAAATGACCCAAATGAGGTTGCTTTGTGACCTTGCAAAAAATTTTAAAAAATTATGAAAAAAAAACTATGGCTGACCGTTTTCCAATATCTACTCGTAGAAATATTTCAGATAATGCCAAAAATCACGCATGACCTTTAAACAATGACCGTCAAAAGTTAGCATTACTACTTCAAAATTTGTACAATCCTATAATTGGATTAATTGTTGTAAATTTGTCGTGAGAGAAACAAAATTTGTCGCGCTTGTTTTTAAAAATTAACCCCTGGGTAGTGCTAACTTGACAGTCAAGTTAGCCCTACCACCCCTCAAAATAGGAAAAAATTAACTCAAAAAGGTAAATGGAGTATGTATGTGTGAAAACTGCGGAATACTATTAAATTAGAGGGTCAATTTTGACAATTTTGAGAGGGGCAAAAGCACCCCCTTTTTGGTTTTTCACAAATAACTCGAAAACGAAGCTAAATTTTGGGAAAATGCTAAAACTTTTTTGTAGAGAACAAAATTTACCATCGAAATGCATCATTAAAAAACTAAAAAAAAATGTTAATTAAATTTAAGAAAAGTTTTTTTTAAAAAATGTGAAAAATCAGATTTTTTCTTTTTTGCCTATAACTCTATTAGGAGTAGAGATAGGTATTACCAAGACTTATAAAAAAAAAAGATAATTTAATCCTCTTTAAAAATAATTCATTCAAAAAAAGTTTTGTCAAAAAGTCGCTCAAAGTAAGCCAATTTTTCAGTTTTTATCTTGTTTTTAATCGACATTATTTCATTGCTTATTTTTTACAACTAAATTAACTTTTAACTAATGAAGTGAGAATTATTTATTAAAAATAAATTGATATTTACACAACAGAAAAATAATGTGAAAATCATACTAAAATGCCACAAATTCAGTACAAGTAAAATAGTATAAAAATTCTAAACTTATGGCCCCATTATAAAACTGGGTGAAAACGTTTCATGAAGCTAAGAATGAAGAATCAAAAAAAAGTCTTTAAAAATATTTCACATGGAAGAAAAGATTTTTAATAGAACAAGACACTAACACAACTAGACAATATTTTACGCAATATATAATTAGGGTATTCATGCAAAAGCGTAAAGTTATCGTAAACATAGTACGAGTAGTTATGTTATAAACTGCGCAAATCTGTCTAATTTTTGATACAAATTGTGATAGAATTACGAAATTTAAAACTTTACAACGTTTACGATAGCTTTACGCTTTTATATGAATACTCTTAGTAATCGTTTATAAAAGGCTTCTTTAAAAAGACTTTTACAAGTTTGAGCCTCTGTAATATAAATGGACATTTTTTTTTGGTTCATGTCTAAGATTGCACATGTCAAAGTGGTTCGTGTCTAAGATTTCACATGTCAAAATGAAGTATTCGATAAAAGTTCTTGGAAATTGCAACAGAAATCTTTTGAAAACTGACTGACAGCAACTGCAATAATAAATTTTATAGAATCTTTTTAGAGTTATAGCTTCATGATCCTTCTTTAAATTAATTAACAGAGGTCTATCCAAAAATTGATGCTAGCCTCGTTTAATTTTCTATATCTAGCTTTCAAACAATTTTAAAAAAGAAGTTATTGAAATCACGACTTCTATAAGAAATTTATTTTTGATAAAAGCTAGAAGCCTTATACATATACAAACTTCCAGGATATCAATATCTCTAACCTAAGCTGTTTTTTTAGGGGAAAAGGAAGGCAGTTAGGTGTATCAAACTGAAAAATTAACTTTGGAAAAACTTAAGCACATGACACATGTTTTTAAGGTACTCGTAGCTTTAAATGCTAAATCACATGATATTAAAATTAAGTCAAAACAAGCTCCTTGAAAAAGTATTATCACTTTTATGTAAAGGTGACTATTTTATGTAAAGGTGACTATGTAAATTTTGTTCTATACCAAAAAGATTTTCGGCATTATTTCAAAATTTTGTTTCGTTTTCGAGTTATTTGTAAAAAAACCAAAAAAGGTGCTTTTGCACTTGAAATTGCACCTTCTAATTCGGTTTTCTCATCTTCAATAACCCATTTATTGATTATTGTAATAAAAATCCTTGAACGTCTTAGTTCCTTTCTTTATAGTCACACCGGTAACAGTTTTAAGCATATATTTTGGAAAGTTTTTTTTTTTAATAATTTTATATCTAATGTCTTTCTTATTTAAAGGACATTATGAAGTTTCTAGACTACTTACTTTTACCCACGACTTTGCGTCCATCTTTAGGTAGGTATAAAAATTCATCATAATGGAATTTGTAGCTTAAATAAAATTATTTGCCAAAGCAAGCAGTGTCTCAAAGGTAGCAAAAGTTTATATGAAACCACAAATGTTGAATTTTAATATTTTTTAAGAATGTTTCTATTGCTGAGGTTAGGCAAACATTTGAAACAAAATACGTAAGTACCTAAATACTCAATATTTTATTTCATTTTTAGCTCTGCTTACACAATTTTAGGAAAATAGGTTAAACCAGTAACTGGGAAAAAGGAAATAAAAAGATTATATACATCCAATTTTGTAAAAACCAACACAATAGCTATTCCCGTTAAGCCTGATGGCTGGAGCACAGTTTCCTTGCATGAACGTTGAGCATTGCTGAACGTCAGGGCATAGTTTCGTTTGTATTCTGCGATGTACATATAAGTAGCTATTATATTTTTACGAACTGTATACAAAAATTCCATGACACCTGTGTATATAAGTACATACTTTTTAGGTTTTATATGCTATTTTTATTTCTTTTAAGAAAGATATACAAGCAAAACCTTTTTATATATTTATAATAAAAAACTGTGGTAAGACAAACAAGACTTTCATTTTATTCAATTGACCCAAATCATTCTGTCTTTTATGCAGCACTTATTCAATAGTAATTCTTTTGGGGATCCTTCCATTTTTACTTCTAGCATTAATGCATGATAGTTTATTTCAAAATCAATAACATTGTTTTGTCGAGGATTAGTTGCTTTCGATATTAATTTGGAAAAGGGGTTTTCCCTTAACCCATGTACCATTGAAAAGAATTTAATCAAAGCTTTCATCAGATTACCAGCCATCAGTTACAGAAACATAGTTCGATACGTCAATGCTGTGGGAATTTCCAATGTGTCAATTCGTTTACCTATCAATTTTGGTGTTACTCTTTGGTTATAGAATAAAAGGTATAAGAGAGATAATAATTGTCCCTCATCCGAGGGAAACCTTGCGAAGTGGCTCATCTAAAGGCTCTGTCAACGTATAAATGTCAAACCTACGAACAATTTCACCTGTCAAAACAGCCAATTGTCATCTTAAATTCTAGCCAGACAAATAAAGTGTGCGTTTCCCAAAATTAAGTTTGTACTTTTCTTTGAAACGATTTTTTTATAAAGTTTTTTTTTAAAATAAATTAAAAATAATTATAATAATAATAAGACAATCAAAACAGTAGTTATTTTCAAAAGTCGAAAATGAAATAGCGTATTTAAATATATACATACTCATATTTTATATTTATAAATGAAAGGCGCTTCGATTGTACTTTATAAACTCGAAAACTACTTGAACGATTTGTATGAAATTTTAAAATTATGTTACTTATGTATTAGTTTGGGGAAGGTTATAGAAGAGTTTGAGAGAAATTTGTCTGTTATTTAGCATAAATCATCAAAACATTTAAAGCAATTTATAAAATTATCAAAAATTTTACCTCATCTTTTAATATTTTAAAATTTTTTAAATTCGCAGGTTTTGTCTCTTATTTAATGGTTTCAATCTCAATCAATGGCATATGGTTGATTTTGGACATGGTTTTCGAACTACTTATTACATCATGATAATAAATATGTCATAGCTTTTAAGGTTTTCGCGGTTGTTTACAATAGACATTATTAAACTTTTCGGATTAGCCGCGTTATAAATATTTAATATTTAGCGAGTTTAATACAGAACTCACCCCGAACGTTTCGCTGCGAATTTCATAGAGCGTGGTCACCGGGAAACTGAGAGAACTCGCTAAATATTAAATATTTATAACGCGGCTAATCCGAAAAGTTTAAAAATGTCTAATAAATATGTCCTATGAATGTTTTCTATCGATTAAAAATTAAACTCAATCCATTAAATACAGGGTGGCGCACCAATTGTGCTACAATAAGAAATTCAAATAACTTTTTTTTTATTGATGTATTTCATTTTTTTTTTTTTTATTGGTTAGAAAATTAAATTTTATTTTAAATAGTTAGTTGTTTTTAAAGATTATAGACCGCAAATGACCTCCACGCTCTCCCACGCATATGCGGCACCTGATCAAAAAATTATTCATTGCGGCCTGAAGAGTTGAAGTTGGGATCGCCTCAATTATTGTCGTTATGGACTGCTTTAATTCAGTTAAATTCCTGGGCTTCGTTTTATACACCTCTTGCTTGACATAACCCCATAAAAAGAAGTCTGGTGCAGTCAGGTCAGGTGACCTTGGGGGCCAGCGAAGAGTGGAGTTCCTAGAAATTAATTTGTTTGCGAATTTTTTGGTTAGCTCCGCCATAACTGGTCTAGCTATATGTGCAGTTGCTCCATCTTGCTGAAACCAAACGCTGTTGAATGGTATACGTCTTCGGCGCAGTTCTGGGTAAAAAAACTCCTTCAACATCTTTAAATAACGGTCCCCATTGACAGTAATGGTTACACCGTTTTCTTCAAAGAAGTACGGCCCGACAAACACCTTGATGAAACTGCGCACCACATAGTGACTCGTTCTGGGTGCAGTTCCGTCTCATGGAGCATTTCTGGATTAGACTCATTCCATATACGGCAATTTTGCTTGTTTACATTGCCGTTAAGATCAAAATGGGCCTCATCAGACATGAACAAACAATTGATCAATGTGTTGTCTTCTTCGGCCATTGATATCATTTTTTGGCAAAATTTCAGGCGAACAGGCAAATCCTGATGGTTTAACTTGCTAGTAATTTGGACTTTGTACGGAAACAAGTTTAAATCGTCATAAAGTATCCGTTGTAATGACCGTCTACTAACTCCAATTTGCCCCGATAAGTTTCGGGTCGAAACGCTCGGATTGGCCTGTATTGCAGATGCTACTGCTGCGATTGTATCCTGAACCCGAACATTGGCATCTCGATGGTACGGCCTTCGTGCGATGCTTCCAGATTCGGCAAACATGTTTACAAACCTCCCGCCTAAATTCCCTTTGGACGGAAATGACGGATTGCAAAGCATGGTACCGTTACACTATCCAAATTCTTTTCTCCGTATCCCAAGCATCCATTTTTATAAATCTAAACAGTAACCTACAGAATAAAAAAAAAAATAAGCCGATTACTCACACAGAAAAAAAGTTATTACGTTTTATTTTTGTAGCACGATTCGTGCGCCACCCTGTACTAAGGATTATTGCTTTTATAATTACCGCGATTTTATAGTTTTCAGTAAAAGCACGCATACGCCACAATGAGCCATTTTAAAGAGTAGTCAAGTCATATTATATTTTTTCATGAAAATTGTATGGTATGTATAATTCTTTCCCTGCATTATGTTTTCGGGTGCGCTGAATCTGAATCTAAGTTTTGCGATAAATTTGTTGTCATGCCATATGGAAAAATTATTTTTCTGATGATTTTTTATTTGCTGAATTTGAATCTGGTCATGTTTTTGAGATATTCGAATCTTAAGTTTTAAAAAAAATGCGTTTTTGATGCATATTTGGGGTTATATTTTTGTTTTCAAATAAATTTTTGGAGTCATACAGAAGTATGAACATTCTTTTTGAATCTTTCATTTATCTTTGAGAAATCATTAATTAGTTGTTAGCCTTTGTATTAAACTACATAATTTGAAAATGTGCTCCATTGATAAATTTCAAATGAGGGTTCCTTTGTAAAAAATTAGACTGGATTGTTGCAGAAAATAACCATGAACTAAAATTTGTTGTTTATATACTTTCAATAATTGCAGTTTTGATGAAGTTTGTGAATAACCAACAGTTTTCGAGTTATAAGCAAAAAAACTGTAATAAAATGTATTTTTGTATTACTTTTTTAGAATTTTTGCATGTTGCGTCAATAAATTTTAATCACAAACCACAATTTTGGGTTTTGCTCCTTCGAAAACATAAATCAGAAAAAAAGAGATCAAAACTACTTCACCATTAAGGGCCTTATTGCGGAAGTCTATTCGTAAAAATTCGAATAGACAAAAGTCGATCACAAATTCTTGATAGATTTTGTGAGGGTGTTTTAGATAGATTTTGTGAGGGTGTTTTAAATTTTCCAGCTGGGGTATGCTCACGGTGTCCAGGGTTAGTTAAATAAAACACCAAAATTAAACATCAATAGGTCTTTGTCTTTATTTGTTATTTTCTTTTATTTTGTTTCAGAATCTGGGGTTGAATTTAATTCATTTAACTTGTTAATTATTGTATAATTCCGGTTTTCGTAGTAGCTCTTCCCACCGAAATCTCGGACTGCGTTACGGGTCCAGTGTAGTCTTCGCGATAGATGTCGGCCAGCTGGTGGCGTGGGGCACGGTTGAAACACGTCTCTTCCGTCGATTCGGTCGTAACTGGCGCAATTTCCGTAAAACGGGTAAATTGCCACTTATCGTAGGTAAATCACAGTCGCAACTGGTACAATGCGATTAAACTTGAATACTTCACAAGAAGCCCCTTACCACTGGTGGGGAGAAGCCTCTGTTAATATCCAACTTACTTACCACTGATCCTTGCTTACCGACGATCGAAGTCCGACTGGCTCCTACTCCAAGAGTTTAGGCGTATTTATATGCGCGGTCTAGTTCCCTGCTTCTACTTGCTTCTGCTCCCTTCTGCTTGCTTTTTTTTGGTCTTGTTCGGTTCTACTAGGCAACTTTTTGGTAACAACCTAGTGTGAATTATATCCTCTCGAATGACAAAATAACCTTTGCAAATTAATGTCATCGGGTTTTGGCTATGTTGAACTGAGTGTGAACTCAATGCTCGGTGTAGTGACAGAACGCATGTAATTTGTTCGTGTTTTCGTTGTTGTTGTGCAGATTTGTAATGCGTCATTACAATTTGAAATTTCTATAAAATAGAAAAAAAACATAAAAATCAAATAAAAAAATATTTAC
Source organism: Dasysyrphus albostriatus (assembly GCA_946251815.1). Classification (NCBI taxonomy): domain Eukaryota; kingdom Metazoa; phylum Arthropoda; class Insecta; order Diptera; family Syrphidae; genus Dasysyrphus; species Dasysyrphus albostriatus. The sequence continues at coordinate 63,754,503 of OX276336.1, read as the reverse complement.
AAATAGACTTTCGCATTACCGATAAGTCTAATCGACTTAGAATCTATTTTGAATAGACTCTCGCAATAAGGGCCTTTATTTTCTCCCTAATAAGTGCCCTTTTGAGCACAAATTGTCAAATTGTTCACACAGAAATTAACTTGTGTGTTTCGAGTGAATTTTCGGAAACAGTACAAATACGTCAATTTTCAAACAGAGATTTGTTGGAAACTGTGTATGTATACTTTTCGAGATTATGTAAATAGTAACGTGAGATCATTTCTGATAGTACTTACTACTTCATAATTCAGTTTCTTTCCTACTCTTCGAGAACTATTTAGTAAGTTCCTAGGCTCCACTTGACCCTTGGTATTTTTTTCAGAAAAATATGAATTAACTGTCATATTTTGAAAACGGAGGAAAATTCTCTAAGAGCTGAGGAAACTTAAAAATTTTTGGCAAATAAACTGAGCAATGAACTGAAACACTTTTTGCATAAAATGTGATATAGTATGAACAGGGTTGCCACTTTGCAAAAATTCTAATAGATCTACTGCTTCTTTTTCATCAAATAAATCTACTTTTAGTTTTACGAAATGAAAGTAATTTTTCATTAAAATTCAACTCACAAATAAGATTTCGATTCTGTTGCATTAGCAGAGATAAGGGGAAGCCCGCCATCTTGAAAAAAAATTATCAGTGCAAGCAATCAATTTGCTACAGTTGTCTACTTTGAAAAATTTTCAAATTTGTGGCAACGTTGTGTTTAAAAAAAAATTCAGTACGACATTTTTTGACAGCTATTCCAGTTACAGCACTCTATTCTGGTCAGGCAGAAAATGTTCTTTTGACATAGATTGATTTAATTTCTTAGATTTTTCTGATTAATTTGTACATAAATACTTTTGTCTGCTGATAACGAAGCGAATGCAATTAATTTTATTTTTCTCTCTGTCGCATTCAAAATATGATAGAAATTGACAGCTGAGTTTTTACAGTAGTTGTAATACTTCGTGTTCACAGAAATTTGTGTATCAGGAATTCGCATGTATTTCAACAGGGTGAACATTTTTTGCTCTCACATTTTATTCTCCCGATACACCTATTTTGAGTAAGCATACAGGAGTTTATGAAAATTTGTGAGAATGTGAGAACATGTGTTAAAATTTAATAAAATTCGTAAAAATTTATGAAAATTTGCAAGTTATTTTAAACACACACTTATATGTTAAACACAAACAAAAATATAAAAAATAAATAAAATTGGAGACACAACTGCTCATAGAAAACCATTGCCTAGTGACTTACAACTCTCAACCATTCTTATGTGTGCGTGTTGTTGGCAGGAATGAAGATGACCTACAAACGAGTTCAAAAGGCGAGATGAGAAGCACTTTTTCATAACTTTGAGGACTTGTCAGTTCCTCACAAAATATAGGTAATACTTGCTCGAGAATCGAACACAGATCTTTGGCATTACAGTCCAACGCACTAACCATTATGCCCCAAAACCTACACAAAAACACATACATTTTAACAAAAGAGTAATCGAAACGATTTAGTTTTGAAGAAAAAGATTAATGTTTTTAGAAACTGTTACAAACTATTACCTTGCTTTGTGCCATAAAATCGAATAAGCGCAAAAAACGATAAAAACTACAATACAACTACGGATTTGTCAGAAAATATAAAGAGAAATTGGGAAAGTTTAAAATGCGTTTTGATGAACAAAAACTACTTCACTTGGTTACATAGCGGCAAAGATAGCGAAAACACTGTATTTTTACTTGCGATATAGGTACTATAGGGCAAGTATTGGACTCGCCTAAAAAAAAATCGAGGTAACAAAAAAACACATGACAGTACGATGATAGAGATCACGAAAAAGTGGGTGGCACAATTCTGTCTGTGCGTATATCGATCTACAACCTAAACCACTAAAATAATTTTTTTTAAAACAATTTTAATTATTTCTTGCACATATTCATATTTTTTCAAGTAATCAGATGGCATACTTGTTTTTGAGCTCTAAGTTTGCTAACTAGTTGTTTATACAGTTAAAAGAACGATTTAAATGCTTTTTATGTTTTTTTTTTTATAATTACTTTCATATTTTAAAAGTTCTTAATTCCAAGCAACTTGAACATAAGAGCAAGTACGTGCAATCTAGTCGTGTATTTTATTTTTCATATTGCATTGGTAATATTGCGAAATCCCGAGCAGAAGGTGAAAAACGGAAAACAGATTTGAGTTCGGCAGTTCGGCACCAAGTATGCTTAGAAACATTCATGATACTCGTATGTTGTTATTAGACGAGTCAATATAAGGTTTTCAGTATGACAATTTCCAAAAAAAGGATTTTTTACAATTTTGGGTTTTGATACGTGTTGTCTGCATGAGAAAATAAGTTCACCAAAATCAAATCACTGGAAATCACTTTTTTCAAAATTGTGGCCGGTTACCCTGAAAATCAAAAAAATTCTGTAACTTTGATAATTTTTGTCCTAGAACATGTTATATTTTTTGTGATATTTGCCTGAAAATAATTTGTTTTAGGCAACAAAAACTAAAGAAAAACACTTAGCAACCTTGCTGTGCCAGTTGAATTAAACGGGATTTTTAAACATACATTTCCCACTGGTTTTGTTGTTGCATTTTTGCAGTAATGACAGTACGCCAAACAAGCAATTCTGTTTGCCAAAAGAATAAAAATCTAAAAAATATTTTCGACTAATCTAGTCGAAGTGATCACAAACATAATATTTCCCGATAGAATTCGTGACTTCACGACAGCAAAATAAAATATTTATCTACATTCATCTTCCTCACTCATTCATGGTTCATAGACATGTCAAAAATTACCCACTGGCTTAAATTTTATCGAGGTAAAATTTTAGCGTCTATATTCACCTCATTAATGTCAAAATTTTGCCATGGGATCAAATTTAACCATACACACGGGCACACGACCTTAGTAATAAAAAAATAATGTGTGGGTTAAAAAACAATGTGAAAATAACGTAGTCTCGGGTAAAAACTAACGTAGTGCAATTATGAGCCCTTATTTGGCCCCCTCAAAAAATATCCTGAATTCAGTCCAATGGATCATCTTTGGGTTCAATATAAACGTGCCAGACTTTGAATAATTTCACCACTTTGGCAAAGATTCGTTTCAAACTAGTGGAAAACATTGATAGAATCTATTCCACTAAGTAAAATGTGGTTTCCAAAGCAAAAGGAGGCCAAATGAGGCATTTCCCAGAAAAGTTTCACAAATTCAACAAATTGATCAAATGCTCAATTTTGTCTTTTATTTAATCAAATTATAAATTAAGTTAAGTGTTGAATTCTGATCTCTTTTCCTTCCTTACTGAATTGGAATATTATTTTCTAGACTAAGAGCTGACAGCATATTTTAGGGTTGAACACATAACCAAAATATTAGTTTGAGGGTCTGGAGGTGCATGTGCATCAAAAATTAATAAAAAAATGTCCAAAATAAAGCCGATGAAGTTCGCTTCAAAAGCATATCTTGAGTTTTATTTTTGGGATCGCTAAATTTTAAAATTGTGGACTTAAAAAAAATGACAAAGCATCATTTTCCAATTTCCTGCCAGACTTTTGTATTCAATGTCAAGATGCATGCAACTACAGTCCTTCATACTCAGTATTATGTACCTTACCTATATATAGGACAAAAATTATCAAAGTTACAGAATTTTTTCTGATTTTCAGGGTTCCCAGCCGCCATTTTGAAAGTGAAGTGACTTACGGTGGTCGATTTTGGCAAGCTTCTTTTCTCATGCAGACGGTACCTATTAGAATCAAAAACCATCAAAAAATCTTTTGCTGGAATTTGTCTCTTTGAGACTTACATATATTGACTCGTCTATATATTTTTTTAAAATTAAGCTTCATACTCAGGGTTAAACAACATACTGTGAATCCGATTTTAGATCCTTTTTATCTTCGAAAGATTTTTAATTAAGGAACAGTTTTAGGGAACTTTTTTATTTAAAAGGCAAAAAAAGGTGTTTTAATTTTTTTTTCATGTGGAGAACACAAGAGAATATATTTTTTTTAGCTAATTAAAAAACTACTTCAAATTATACGGGGAGTACCTAACTTCAAGCACTAGGATGAAGCATTGCGGAGATTCTAATAGTCATATTATTCACTCTGGATTTTAATTGGATTTGAGTGAGATTTAAATCCAACTCTTAAATCCAGATTTATGTAATCCAAAAATTTAAATCCATATCCATATTATTCACTCTTAAGTATTAACATGCCATTAATCCAATGAATTTAAAACGCCCCTAATCCAATTGTAAATTTTTTTAAGATCCAGATGTAGAGCCGCTTGATCAAAGCTTAAAATTTTGAAAATGGCAAATTTGTCCCGTGACAGTTGATAATATTTATACGAGTGTATAAAATATTTTAAAGTACAAGTCGTTCATTAAAAACAAATTTATATTATTAAAAAGGTTTTTAATTTATCAAAATGTGATGAATAATAATAATTAAAATAAAAAATTACCAAAATATCAATAAACTTTGACTTCAAGGGCAATCTGGATAAAAACTTTAACCGATTTGCAAGTTGAAACGATCTTGGCAAGACTAAAAAAGAGACTTTATCAAGATCAAAGTGAGACGTTGATAAAAGGACATGAACAATGATAAAAACCACGTGTAGATGTCACGGTGAGACAATGACCACGATATTGAAAGCCACATTTGGACTCTTTAGCTTCTTAGCTCATTTCAACCATTTTGAAAATATTTATGATGAAAAAATATTTGGTGAGAATACAGCGAGACCAAAGCAAGATGACTGCAAAACATGCTCAATGCCAAAAACCATGTTTAAATGTCACGGCGAGGCCAAAGCGATAAGTAAGCAAGAAAACCATGACACAGATTCCTTTGTAAATGGGCATGGTGATACAACAGTGAGACAAGGTAAATGACTACATTACTGAAAAGTGTGTTTGGACACCACGGCGAGAGATCAGTAGAATGATCGACGAGTCATGTGTCGAGTTAGCCAAACCGATTTGAAACTTAAACTAAGGCATACAAAAAATTGCAAATTTTTGCTTCAACTCGGTTTGAAAAATGTTCGGTTTGGTATTACAGTAGACGCTCGATTTAGTGAATCTCGGAAGAGTGAACTATCCAGTATAGTGAACACCCAAAATTTTACATGCACTACTCTAAATAGTGAACAATAAAAATCTCGATATAGTGAATACATATTTTTTCTCAGGTTTAAACAAGAATATTGGCAGCTGCAATGCGTCTACAGCATGTCGACTGCCTTTGAACAAATTTTACCGTTCATTCATGTATATCTCACACTGAATCACAAAAGAAAGTTGTCACTTGACTCAGTAGAACACAAGTTCTTGCTGTGTTCTTACTTTTGTAGGTACAACATTGTAATTGTGAAAACAAGTTCGACCAAATGCTGAAGTGTGTGTAATATTTTCATATTTATTTGGATTTGCTGTGCGTAAAGACATATCTGGTTAATTTTAGTGCATTGTAAAGTTAGAATGGCCCGAAAGCATTTAACATTGCTTGAAAAAACTGAGGTATTAAAGAAGCTGTCAGCAGGTAAGATAAATTTCTTAACTTTAAAGACAAATGGTAAGTGTTAAATTCACATTTGTTACAGGTACAGGTACGGCAACGTTTTTGGCCAAACAATATGGAATAGCCAGATCCACCGTAAGTTCCATATATAAAAAGAGGGAGAATATATCAGCTACGGCGACTCAGACTTATTGTGGCCCTGGAAAAAGAAAAACTTTGAGGACATCCGAACTTCCAGAGGTAGAAAAGAGGCTGTATAAATGGTTCTTGCAGCATCGTAGAAAGAATCTGCTTGTAAGTGGACTGATATTGAAACAAAAAGCTATTTCCATACTGGACAAAATAAATGGTAACAGATATAGTTTTGTTGCAAGCGATGGTTGGCTACAAAAATTTAAAAAAAGGTATGGAGTTCGATATCTGAAAATATCCGGAGAGAAGCTATCTTCTCAACCAGAACTGGTCTGCCCTTTTAAACGAGTTCTTCAAGAAAAAATAAAGAGTATGGATCTCAAGCCAGATCAAATATATAACGCTGATGAGTCAGGTTTATATTGGAAGCTTCTGCCTGGAAAAACATACGTTTCGTCAGCTGAGTAAACTGCTCCAGGTAGAAAAGCCGAAAAACAAAGGATTACTTTCTTGGCTTGCACCAATGCTTCAGGTCGCCATAAAGTAAAACCTCTTGTGATTGGAAAAGCCAAAAATCCTCGTCCATTTAGAAATGTGTGCTTGCCTGTACATTACCGACACTCCAAATCAGCTTGGATGACAGCAACTATCTTTAAAGACTGGTTTCATAATTTATTTGTTCCAGAAGTGCGAAACTTTCTAAGAAATAATGATGTGCCACTTAAACCCCTTCTTGTTTTGGATAACGCTCCTAGTCACCCTCCGGAAAATCAGCTTCAAACATCAGATGGCAGCATAACAGTCATCTATATGCCACCAAATGTTACTCCACTCATTCAACCGATGGACCAAAACGTAATCCGACTGACAAAACTTTTTTATAGAAAAAGCTTGTTACTGTCAATTATTGCAGCTGAAAAAGGTAGGTAGTAAAATGATAACAAAGATGCAAGAAATATACAAAACGTTTACTTTTATTAAATGTTTTGCTTTAGAAAATATTTGCGAAGCGGTAAAAGAAATCACGATCAAGGATGCAGTGTTCAATTTACGATCGGCTTGGGATAACTTAGATGGTGCGGTCATTGCAAAGTGTTGGAAAAATATTTTTGAATTCAACGAAAGTTTTGATGAGGAAGATGATACTCCCCTTAGTGTTCTAAGGCAACAGGACGTCACAAATATTTCTGAAGATGTGATCTGCTCAATCATGTAAACGAAGGCGTTACGCAAACACCTGGTGACATAGGCGATTGGAACGAAGATAGAGTCTTGTCGGATATTGAAGAAGCCGAAAACGAAAACGATGAAGAATATGTGCAGTTGGTCATGGATCGACCAACATGTTCCGTTTCTTCAAAGGATGCTGTTGTTCTTTTTAATAAGATAATTGAGTGGGCGGGACATAATAATACAGACTTTTCTGATATTATAGTCATGAAACGTTTGCAAGAAAAATAGTGAACATGGCTGGTTTTTATTACTTCACTATATCGAGCGTCTACTGTATCACGAGCGTCTACTGTATCACTTGAAATGTCAAGAAAAATTAAATAATATATGGAATTCAGTTGCTATCTGGATTTAACAACTTAAACTGAAATCCGGAGGGCAGTTTAAATCCATCAATTGGATTAATCGGGATGGGATTAGAAAAATTGGATTTAAGTGTGGATTAAACGTGTGAATAATATAAAACAGAATTTAGTTTTTTGGTTATAAATTACTTTTAAGCAGGATTTAAGTTTTAATCTGGATTAACTGAGTGAATAATATGGGCGAAATAGTTTGTCAGTAGTCCAGTAATCCAGTAATCCAGAATAATCCCCATTTATTTAATGATTATATACTGGATTAACACTACAGACAAACTTACCCATATTCCCTGTCATGAATCACGATCCACGATTATGAAAGCAATGGTTAAAATAATGCGGCATAATGCCAACATAATCTGTAAATTCGTGTTATTATAATATAAAACGTACATAATTTGAGTTTTTTCACGTAAATCTATACGTGCGCATTATAAACAAAATTAAAATGTGAATGTAGGATTGTGGGTTTGTTACTGAGTACATACTACACACTACACCTCGTTGTTAGAAATAATTTTTCCAAATTGTGCTTTAATCTATGAAATCGAAATGAGTACCCACAAGAATAAAATAGATAATATTGAACTATGCGGGTAACTCTTATAATGGTTTTGTAGCCCTATTAGTGATGGAAATGGGTACTCAAATAACAAAAAACACAAACGAATACATTTTGTGTGTATCTCCATCATTGATAGATACATTGTTTGGCTGTTTAAAATCAATAATATCCAGACGTACCTTAATCAGATTAGAAAATCTGAACTTTAAAAAAAAATTAATTTTCACGGGTTTTTGATTGTATTTCAATCGCCATTAAGACCGCATTATTCCAGTAATGTTTTCAATAAATTCAAATTTCTTTTCAATCTCAAGGAAAAAAAAAACGAAGAAGCAGTATAATTGGAGAGATAAAAAACAAAAATACATTGATAGAAGGAAATGCTTTAACTTTAAGGCTTAAGAAGTTTTTTTTAATCCAATTTGTAGTTAAAAGCCTTTTGAGATATTTTGTTTTTATATCTCGCTGTTAATGGGCGGTATTTTGGATGATTCGTAAGCACTTATAAGGTTTGCTTTTAGAGGATTTTCTTTGTCATTTAAGTTTTTAATTTCAATTACGGATGATGACGATGAAGATATCTTTTTTTTTTAAGGTTTAATATAATGAAATATTTACACAAAATGTTATTTAATCATAAAAGGACAAGAGTATTGTTTTAGTTTGAAGTATAAAGTTTTGATTAAATCTTATTGATTTTTTTGAAGGAATTTAAAAGGGCTCTGGATCTTTGGCATGTCAGATAAGGGAAATTTAAAAAAATAAAAATGCCAACTAATTGGTCAGTAGTTGGTCAGAAAAGGGCAACAAGTCCTAAAAATTGCAACGATATGAATCTAGAAACGAATGAGAAATAGTAGAGGAGACAAAACGGAGCCCTAGGGCACACCAGTTTTTATTTTATGGATATAGCACTTCAAACTGTCCAATACAAATTGCATTGATCGGTCCAAAAGGTAATATCTAATTCAACGAAGAAGAGATTCATCGATACTAAATCAGAGAGCTCGATGCCAAATTCTACCAAACATTTTTCAAATATCAAGTGCGATAATATAACTTTCTGCAAAACGATGTCAAAATTGGTTTCACTGTTCAGTGAGATAAATATTATCAGATCATCAGTGTACCTATAGCTACGTACTGCCGGTCATTAGGAAGCTTCAGTTCTTCAAGATATTTCCTGGGCTGATAATTAATCACCGTTTCCATAACCTTGGAGAAAAAGGACATAAGTGCAATTGGTCGAAAGTTGGAGAAAGACGAAGAGTCAAGGACAGGCTGGACAAATTTTGTTTTCTATCCATTCGGAATGAGACCAGTAGAATTGGATAGATGGAAAAGCTTTACCAGTGTTGAAGGACATCTCTTCAGAATCCCTTCTATCCGGGCCAGTGGATTTGTGCACATCAAGATCTCTTAAGACTATATCTACTACAAGAGTGAGAAAAAAATTTGTCCCATACAATCATAAGCGCTCTCTAATACAGGAGAAGTCATGACACTTCTAGCAGCGTCAAACTTACAGCAAACAGAGCTGCAAGCTTCTTTCGAGTCAGCTGACATAGAGAGCATCATTGGAGGTGGAATAACATACGTTTTTTTTTTTTAAATGACCAAACATTCTTTGGGACATTGTAGTATTTGTTCCCTTAATTTCCGATCTTGCAAAAATTTGGTTTGTCGAATATGAACGTTACAGGTCTTTCGAGCTTGTTTGAACTTATTTAGGTTTTCTTCAGTGGGTTTTTGGGGCTTTGTATCTTCGGACCTTAATTTCTCTAGGCCTGATAACCTCTTAACATCTCGAATCAAACCATGAATTCTCTTTCGGTTTGATAGACTTTACCCTGTTCGGATTAAAATCTCTCATACGGTAAAGAATTACTGAGGAAGAGAATAGCGACCAGTTTAAGTTCTTGTAGAAATTATTGAGAACGTCCAAGTTGATTTTCTTGTATTGCCAAACGGTTCTCATTACAGTTATTAGTCTAACTGGATTTCTTGATTGTTTTGGCACGATGTATGACACAATGGTCCGATGCGCCCTGAGGCCATAATCCTCTAATAGTAGTGGATTTATCAAGAATCAAGGTCAGATATAAAAAACAAGTCTAAAGTTTTGGCGGATTGACCTGCAACGTCAAAGATATGAGTTGGCTCGTCAACTTTGAGTCAGCAAATACCTCAGAATTTCCATCCTTCGGGTTTTGTTTTGCTAGAAAAGTGAAGCCTCGAAGAATTATGTACCCTGAAATCGCACGTAATGACAGTTTTAGTGTGAGGATGATTGGCAAAAATTCTTTGTATGGAGTCGGACAAAGCATACAATTCGTTAAAAATTTAATTTCTGTCTAAATTTGGGCTCCGATAAATGACGCAAGAATGATGTTTTTTTGCGAGGTACTGCCTCTTGCGAGGAACTGACAAATCCTCCAAGAGTATACTTGTCATGAATAAGTGCTTCTCATCTAGCCGTTCGGACCCGGCAAAAATTGTAGGTCTCCTGCATTCCTGCTTATAACACGCACACAGGAATGGTTGAGAGTTGTAAGTCACTAGGCCTTGATGGTTCTCCAAGAGCCGTTGTGCCACCAAATTTATTTTTTTTATGAATCATGAGCTTTTTGAACGAGAATTTTAACTACACGAAGTTGCAATTTTTGTTTGAACACAAGCCATATTGTAGTTGAAGTTGGTACGCAACATCAATTCTTATGTAAAAGGCGTGACCATGGTGTGAAATGAATAATTACACTTAGCTATGTTCGTATAGATTAAATTCTGAATAAGCAAGTCGTGGAGAATCGTAGTCTAGTGAGTGACTTACTACTCACAACAAATGTCAACAAATCTTCAAGTAGGCTCGTTCGTTAAAGTTTACCCAGTGTTGACCCCGCTTTTTTTGACAACTTTCTCAAAAAACACCAAAGGGCTCTCAGTTGTATTGCTGAGACAGGCAGGAAACAAAATTTGTTTCAATTTTCTATTTCTATTTATTAATATTAAAATAAATTTGTGTATTCCTTGAATATTCATTTCAAAAACAAAAGAATAAACCTGCAGCACGTAAATCCACAACAAACAAATGCTTCAGGACGGTGTTCACATTGGACTGTCTGCTCAGACTTATTTTGAAATTCATCCAAATTTTTTTGCTCAGACACAAACTAATGTGAATACAAAAGACTCAATTTGACGCTGAGAAGTCGTTGAAAGAAAACACAAATCTGAGCTCATTGAAGGATTAACTATTTTTTTTTTTTCATCCTAAAACTTAAATTTTATTTATTTAAAATCTTTTCAAATTAAATAAAATTGAATACTGTGGCAGGTATTTGTTTGCCGAAGAAAAAGTACAGAGGGAAAAAGCAATTGACACAAAAGAAAACGTCAAAAAATCTAAACATTTTCAAAAAATATAAGAAGTCTTGTCTGATTTTGCCATTTCTTTTTCGCCATAAAGTGGGAGTGAAATAAAGCATGGATACGTCAAAAAAAAAGTCGGAGGAGTCAATCCAATGTGAACACCATCCAGAACTAATACCACTTTGACAGTTAATTCTTTAGCTCAACTCGTCCCAGCAGAAACACCTAATTCTACTGCTGGGCGAGCTCAGGAATTTTTCCAAAAAAGTTTTAAGATGACCCCAATCTGACTTCAAAGCTCAACGAACAAACCTAAACGCTGTCTAAATTAGGAAGATTGAGACCGGTCTCACGGTAGACAAGATAAGTGAGGGGTCAGGGATGTTATAACCGACCTCATAAGACTCATTTCTTAGTGTTTCAATGTGCAAGGCATTGCAGTTGTTGTTGTTTCTGTATGTTTTGAGGTGCAACAAATGGTCGAATGTAGACACGATGAGACTCACGAGTCAGGACTCAAATTTCCCTATCTACGGGTTCCTAGTGTCTGTTGTCTGCACTTCTGCAGCAATGAAATGGACTTGAAATGTTCAGCTGACGTCTTAGATAACAAGCAATTTTCACGACAAGATATAGATGCCCACTTTTTGAAGATTTGACACTTCCCAGCAAAAGGCAATATCCATGAACAACTTATTTCTGTTTTTTAAATTTAATTTGATTTGATTAAAATTTCGAAATTTATTTTGACTTGAAATCAATACTTTCTTTCCCTATATAGGCGAGTCAAACTCCTCACCTCTTTATTCCTTATTTATTTGATATTTCAAGAACTTAACTGATATTCAATTCTATCACCAAAGATGTTTAAAAAAAAGAAGATTGAAAACCCAGCGTTTGTTATGGCTTTCACACAAACTAATCTCCAAGGAAATGTTATGTTTTCTTCATTATCCCTTACAAAATTAATTGCCTTTTTCTCTTGACTTTTAGTAAAGCAACAACAATACCATTTTGAAACATGAAAGGATGCTAAACCTCGTTATAATAAGTTTGTAAGCCTTCAACAATGAACATAAACATACATAAATAACTTTCTCGTAAAAAAACACAAATCAATTTGTCACATGAGCTACAAAGCTAATTGGAAAAAGTATTTGTCTCATTCGGCTTTAACTTGAATGTTATCGATATTTTGTTCACTCTCAAGTGGTCTTTCAATTTTTGAAACAAAATAATTCTATAACACAGACCAAATCCTATTACTGGAATGGGATTGTGTGTTTTTGTGCCGTGTGTATGTGTGTGTAAAATATATGATAAACCATTTTATTTCATTTATTCTATTTTTTTTTGTTTAAAATCATTGACCGAAAACTTGATAAGCTTTACCACACAGCAACTACATTACAATTAAAAGTATTGGACGAAATCTCGTGTGGGTTTTGTGTTTTGATATTTTACAAAGTTAGGAACTTTATCTAAGTTCAGCTGAAGGGAACATTTAAAATGATATTCAAGTTTATAATAATAAAATATAGCTCTGATTGGAATGTTAAATTTTGTAAAAAGATTGAAGTTTTTTTAGTTTTTGTTGAAACTAAAAGAAAAAAACAAAATTTGTTTAAAATATGGGAAGAATTTACAAAAATAAGTCACAGTCAAAAAGGATAGTCATGCAAAAAGCTCCACTTATTTTACTTTCAAATCCCAGCTCACAGCCCAGGATGAATTATACGACCTCAACCAACAAGCCTCCCCAGCCAGCTCTATCCCCCTTTTTAATTAAAAACTCAAAAAGAGAAAATATTTCAATTGAAAACTGTAAAAATATTTCTACTAAATATTTTTATATATATTCTCGGTGAAGTGAATGTATCCATTTGAAGTTCAAAATCATTTCTAAGTTGAACACATCCACTCAATGAACTACATCTAGCTTCAGGTGTATCCTCTCAAAACAACCGAGCAAATTACCTCTGTTTCTTAGTTTTTTCAAACGGTTTCAAACAGTTTTAGACCGCTAGAATTAATGCAGGCCAGTACTATATTTCACTTGTGGAACGGGTTTGCACTAAATCTGGCTGTCTGAAACTATTTGAAACTTGGTGTGGAACACACATATTTTCTTCCGATTCTTTCTGGGGCCATGCATGTGCATCCCATACAGCAGGGCATGAAAGGCGGACTTACTACTTAAATGCCTTCTTCGTTTGATCTGTGCCTGCACTGATTTCATTTTGTGAAGTAAAAGTGGAACCCAATATATTCAAGGTTTGTTCCACACAGGGACTGCCAGATTTGGTGCAAACACGTTCCACAAGTGATATAAATATTATACTGGCCTGCACTAAAAGTGTCTAAATCTGGCGGTCTGAAACTATTTGAAATAAAAAACGAAGGAACAGGGATACAAAGTCCTTGACAATCTCGAAGTTACATACTTCATTGTGACCATTTGCTGAATTTTGCTAGAGTTTAATTATAGGTAGCTTATTTAAAATTTTGAGCTTATGAGCTTTAAATTTGATAATATCACGGCTGATTTTTTGATTCAGTAAATGTGTGTTATACGTAATTATTGTGATACCTATTAATAAATTCATAGATCCAATGAAAAATTTGTTGTTTAACAAACAGCTTCATTTTCGGAATGACACTGATCACACGAAATCCATCAGCCCATCATTGGCTGAATTCTACGAAGGGATTTGGTTCTGTGTAAGCAAACATATTTCAAATATCACACCTTAAAATACTTACCCCCAGTTTTACATTCTTGTTTAAACCATGAACTGAGTTCAATTCAATTCTGCTGAACGTAAGCTTAAACCAAAAGTGGAATTTAACCTCCCACTGTTAAACTAGGGGTTAGCTATTAATACATACTAGTATGTCCAGCCCTTGAAACTCGAGAGCTTATTGAGAAAAACTGATACCTCGTTTACATGAAGAATTGAGTCCGAATTGAATCAGGACTAAGTTCCATGTAGACCTGTGGTTCGGTGAGCTGGATCGAATCGAAAACTTTCATTTCAATTCCATTTGAATTCAATCTTTCGATTTGTCATAAACCTAAGTCGAAATTTCGATCCGGATTGAATCCGACCCTTCAATCCGCTAATGTAAACGTGATATGAGCTACTTATTATTATTTTCTGCAGAACTCAATGCTGCCATCAGACATTCCAGTAATCTTTCCATTTTGTGCGAAGCGTCACATTTAGGTTACGACAAATAAAAATAAATAATTGCTCTGTCTTGCTCTTGTTCGCACTTATTACGCAATTTTATTTTACTGTTTTTTTAGTTTTTGTGGTGTGGTTATTTAATAAATTTTTGCATTCTACACCGCCATTTTCAATTTTCAAAAAAAGATTTGCTGTATCGTGCTGAACTTATGCCGTTAATATTTTTAAATTTGCAAATTTTACGGATGAATGGTTTTCAAATTTGGTAAATATTTAAAGTTGTGCTGTTTTGTGCTCACTTTGTGCTGCCATATTCTGAAAATATAAAGAAAAGTCAAAGCAAACACGTGAATTTCTTTTTATCTTTTCGGGTAGCACAAAACAGCACACTTGAAATTGTTTTCAGAATTGCCAAATTTGAAAAATTTTCATCCGTAAAATTTTCAAATTTTTGTACAAGGCGGCACAAGTTGAGCACAATACAGCACAACTTTTTCTTTTTTTGAAAATATAAAATGGCGGTACTAACTTCACGCACATTATGTATGTGCTTCAGAATTATGTGAACAGCTGGACGGAACTATTTCTTTTTTTTCAGGTTTTATATTCTTCGAGAAACTGTTGCTTAAAAAACCCTTTTTATTTGTATGAATTTTTAAGTGTCTCCTATAGTTTCTATATAAATACATGAAATTGTGGGTGATGTAGGTTTACCTATACTTATATAGGTTTTGATTAATTGATTTTTATTTCTTCTCAGAAAAATGTAATGGATAATCAAGTTTCTATAACAAAAGAAGCAAAACATCAACACTATTCATCTCATTTCTAAGAATTTGCCGAAGAATTTTTAATTTAATATAAGAGAAGACAGCAAAAGCTTTGTATGAAAATACTGGAAAATGATAATAACAAAAAAATTGACTCTTGGCTAAAATATCTTAAAAACATGATACCTTTTTGTTTGAAAAATATGCTGTCTTTCGTGGAACAATTAATTAAAGCAACACAATTAAGTAACTGCAGACTGAAGTAGGTAGCTACTGCACTACACTTTGTATTAAATGTCGTACTCGTACCTAATAAACGACAAAAAAGAACAAAGGATACAAAATAAAACTTTATTTTCAATTAGTCAACTGTTATCTCAAAGTCAGAAACAGAAGGACAAGGACTATTATAAGAATGTAGCTTCTGCTTAGCAATAAGATTAATTATTTCAAGAAACTTGATGTTTGATGTATGCAGCTATTTGCAAGTTGAAAGGTTTAAGAAGTTTGGTTTTAATTATTTCGTACAATTTATCAATTTATCCTTGCAAATACTCAAGTGTTCGTTCATAAATGCATGGTTGCTTTGTTTCCATGCAATCATTTGCGTCATACAACATATTTGCGCATTTGTTTTAAACCATTAAACATTTATGGTGAACGCTTCTTCTGATATGCATCATCTGTCAAGAGACTGGCTTGCAATATCGTAGATAGGCCATATCTGTCACCTTCTTAATTGAAATAATTTAAGATGCATGTGAGTTTTGATATTTGCACATTTGCGCTGCAAATATTGGTGTTTTGCCTTTATGATAACTAGTACGTCCAGCCCTCGAAACTCGAGAGCTAATAACATAATTTGTCAAAAAAAAGCTGTGTTTAGCATAGAGAAAAACTGATTCCTTGTTTAAATGGGAATTGAATCCGAATTTAATCAGGATTTAGGTCCAGGTAGACCTGGATCGGATTAAATCCGGATTACTCGACCCAATCCAACTCAGCTCGTTGTCATATACTTTGGTAAAAATTTCGATCCAGATTGAATCCGATCCTTCGATCCGCTCATGTAAGCGGGGTACGGGCTACTTATTATTATATGAGCTACTTATTCTTATTTTCTGCAGCACTGAACGCATACATCAGACATTCCAGTAATCTTTCCAGTCAGTGTCGAAAATTGGTTGGTTGGTGGGTGCAAAAAATCGAAACGTCATATTTAGGTTACGACAAATAAAAACAAATAATTGCTCGGTCTCGCTCTTGCTTGCACTTATTACGCAATTTTATTTTATTGTTTTTTAGCTTTGGTGGTGCAGTTATTTAATAAATGTAATTACAGCAATCGTTACAGCCAAAAACAAATTTTGCGAAGTTTGAAGTTAGCACTGCCATTTTCGATTTTGGAAAAAAAAAAACAGTTGTTCTTTACTGGGCTTAACTAATGCTAAAAATATTTTTAAGAAATAAACCTTGCGAAACTTTCAACGTGGAGGAAAAGCAATACGATTTTGCATTAACCAAATGTGCTGCCTTGTGCTCAGTTTGTGATTCCATGCCCCTAAAAGGTTATATTAGTTATTTTTCATTCAACACCGAGCTTCAAATAGTTTAGACTGCCAGATTTAGTCATTTTTAGCACGAACCCGTTCCACAAAAGAAAAATTGTACTGTTTCCAAGGGCGGATCCAGACTTTCCCCCAGGGGGGGGTCACGTTTCTTAAAATTTCAATAAAGTATTGCACCCAAAAATAATTTGTACTTACGATATAAGGCAAGTTTTGTATTCGAGCAAAGTGGGTGGGCACAATTCTGTCTGGTTGTTTGTCTATCTATTCCTTGACAGCCTACAGCTACAGCCTAAACTACTGAAGCGCTTTTCTTCAAATGTTCAAATAAGTTTTTTTTTTTTAATTCTTCGGAGGGGATATTTTTTAACTTTGAAAATTACGATACTTGCTATACAACCATTAAAAAAAAGCTTATTTATCTGAAAAACGGCTTCAACGAATTTGAATGTGAACATTCTGGAAAAAAATTCCGAAAAACTATTAATAACGATACCTGCCATTTAAGGGTCTTTGAACTTCGATTTGTTCAAAGAAATTCAATCAAAATTTGCATGCAAAAGCTCCATAAGAATCTCAATAATATTGCATATCAAAATAAAAAAGTAAATGTTGGCCTTTAAAGAAGATATTAATTTTTGTTTTGAAAATTCAATATTTCAAGAACGCGTTGATGAATTGTTTTGAAGCTAGTTTATAGATGTATTTTAAAATTAATTATTATTTAATTTAATATAAAAATAGCTTTTTGAGAAAATCGCTACAGCGATTTTAATTTTTTTTGTGCTTATATTCATATTTCTTCAAGTTATCAATTCGGTTTTAAGCTTTAAGCTATTTGAAAAGTTGCTAAACAATTAAAAGAACAATTTAATTGCCTTTATTTTATATATTTTTATATTCTTTATATATGTAATTAAGGGCATATTTTAAAAGTTCTTAATAACAGGCAGCTTGAACATCAGAGCAAGTACCTGCAATACAGTCGTACATTTTATTTCCATTGAAAATATTTTTTTTTAAATAAATTAATTAATTAAGGAATTAAAGCCAGAACCATCATGCCACTAGATACTAAAAATATTGTTTAGGAAAAGTTTATTTTTGCCCTTAAAATCTTAACTCATTTACAATAAGATCGTATTTATTCTACAATTATTGTCTTGGGAAAACGAAGTAAAATGAGGTAGTTTTTCCATAAAAAAAGGCTTGCTACCACTCATGTCTTCGAGTTGCTCTATGCTTTAAGTTACTTCATAGTGCTAGAAACTAAAAGTTGATCGTAATTAACAACTTAGTTGCTTAGATACGTCATTTAGGATATTTGCAAAGAATATATGCGATCAGTAAAAAGTCCAAAAAGTTTAATTTTATAAATTTGTTGAGTTGAAAATTTTGAATCAACTGTAAAAGTAAAGCAAGATACCAAAATCTAAAATATCGAAACTGCATTATTTATAGATCTTGAAAAATGATATCTCACACTAAGTAAAAATAAAACATAGCATTCTCACCTTACAATCTTGCAAATATCAACCAAAATCTCGAAAATTAAAATCTCGAATACCTGCTCAAAATTGAGTGGTCACATAATTAGCGGGATTTTTATTTGCAAGATCTCGAATGCGAGTTTTTCATTGGCACGGTTTTGTAATTTGTGCCCAATTCAAAAGGACGTTGATAAGGTCAACTAGCTACATTAATTGGTTGTGGATTTGTTCTAACGGGATTTTAAAGTTTTTTTTTAAGTCATTCCAGGTCACTGAACAAAATTTTTAGGTACCTTATTAAGGTTATCTTAAGAAACTAATATTAAATATTGTTATTAAAGGTCACCTAGATTCATTGGTGACATACATTTTTTAAATGAATTTTCAAAGTTTTTTCATGGTTCAGTATTACTTTTTGAAAATTCTTTGTCTGAAAAATTATCTACTGTTACTACCTGGCCATATACATATACGGGATGCCACGAAATTTGTCATCTGATTCGGTGTACGGTGTCAGAAATGTTCACAAAATCATCAATTCAATTTCAAATTATTTTTAAGGTAAAACAAAAAGTAGAGTTCTGTATTATTCTTGAAATGAAAACTTTTATTGTTTTTCTGGCAGAAGAATTATTTTTTCAACTCTTCACGAACGATGTACATATCGTCGGCTTTCTGTCAAAACCTATCAAGTCCTTAAATGACATTTTAATGTACTTTTAGTCAACAATAATTACTGAATTCGAATATCAATGTCTAGTAACTGTGTCATGGTTTTTTTGCTCTATCAACCAGTTTAAAAACCTTTCATTATCTTAAAATTCCATTTTATTACCTTATAAATCGGTGTTTTGTATCTTCTAAGCAATTTTTCAAATTTGAAATTTCTTTTGACAGAAGGCCCACGATATGTATTTTTTACTTTGATTTTTGTGTTTTAACTCTTTTAATACGCACGGTTAATTAAAATAAATTTGAACGCGGATTATATCCTTTGAGCAGTGAAATTGTTTATGATTGAATTCATCTATCTAATATTTTATATCTGGGAAAAGCCCCAGGGGGGGGTCATGACCCCCATGACCCCCCCCTTGTATCCGCCAATGACTGTTTCGGACCAAAGAGAGCGAGAGAGAAAAAAAAGACCGAGTCATTTTTATGCCAATATTTAAGGTCAGTTGCTTCTGTCATATAATTGATGAAAATTATGGCGAATACTTAAACCATTAACACCATCATGTCACATTTATCACTCGTGTAAATGCGACAGAAAAGGAAAAGGTTTTTCAGTAAAAAAAAAATCCCATTTCGATTTTTTAAAGTTTTCTCTCAAATGAATCTCGTTAACGCAAAGCTAATCCATTATTCATAGTATTTATATTAAAGCGTGAACTTCAAAGAGAATCACAAATGCAATATTGCAACATCATAGATCCAACACCATCGGCACCACAACCAAAAAGAACAAGGATTTCGAAATATTAAAAAAGAAAACTTTGTCTGAAGTTACTATTTTATTGCATTCACCTAACAAATTACATAAATTAATTAAAAAATAATTGTAAATGTAGAAAAAGAATCTTTATGCAAATTAAGTAGATAAATCAAAACAATAACAAATTATAAATAATAAACAAATCACAGCTCATTTTTTTCACATAATGTTCCAGGCTAGGGTTGATCATTGAACCTGATTATACGATTCGTTTTTTTGTTCATTTCGTTTTTGGTCTTCTTGACGTACCTTTGTTATAACACACAACGAAAAAAGTCCATTCGGTTTCCTGACGTTCATAATACTTCGTTCCGTCAAATTTGTCAAATTTCTTTCAGATTCGATCAAATAAGGTCTAAAAATTTTTAAAGCTAGTAGTAAATTTAGTTCTAATCTCTTGGGAACATTTTCGAACATTTCTTACCTTAACTGTCAAACCCCTGTTTAAAGTAGATAAAAATAGGCAGTACAACTAAATTCAGCAGCCTCAAATCATTTAGTGTACCAAATTCCATTAATTTGTATTGAGATTTGACGTAGGAAATGATTTTTGTCGCTGATATTCAACAAACCCCCCCCCATTAAGCCTTTATTTTTTGAAACTGATTTATTTCAATACCTATTGGTCTGAGAGAAAAAATTTGTGAGCTAAAAACATTGAGCTTACAATTTGATTATTAATGTTATAGGGCCAACTCTCAATAGATTTTCCCTTAAAACATAAAAAGCCGCAAAGTCTCCAAAAACGAGATTTAACTTTTTTTGCCCATGTGTTTTTGGAAACTTTGTTGCTTTTGCTTTGAGAAGAAGAAGAATTTCGAGTTTCGACAAAAATTAAAATTGATTGGGTAAGATGAAATACATTTCTTTCAGATTCTATTAGTTGTTTTGTAAAAATGTATTTAGTGGTGAAGTAATTCAACGTCAAATGTACCCAAAAAAAGGGGTTTTTAATATGTTTATGTTGAAATATTTCATAAAAGTGACGTGTTAGAGCAATTTTGATTATGAATTCGGATTCAGCATGCCACAATCCTTATGGTTTGGTTAAAGGGGGTTTTTGTTGTAGACCAGTGCTGTCAAAACACCTAGTTGCCAATTTATTTGCCTTTTAATTTGAAAATATTGTTTACTTTTCAAAACTAATCATTACTAAGAATTTAATTTTTTATATGAGTTTTGAATTTTGGATCAACTATGTTCGTAGTTTTGGGAAGTAACTAAACAGACATTGTAAGTTTTGTTAATTATCTGAAAACTTTAAAGCTCATGCATAAAACGTACATTATTTATAAGATGTGTAAATTAAATTAAATTTTTAATTACACTGAAATTGCTAACAAAGTCGAATTCATCAAATGTAATTGTTGATGTGAGGAGTTGGAGTTTTGCATTTTATTCACAAAAAGCAGTAAGTATGTAAGTACATAAAAGTTCAATGGTGAGTTTGTTAACTTTCTTTCATGTTTTGAGAAATTTTCTCTGTCTTCAATGTTTTCACTTGACATGTTAAGCCCATTTTACTGGAAAAAGATACCAAACAACAGAACTTCTATAGGTATGAATATTTTAAGTGAAGCATCTGAAGTCTGTTCTTTAACTTTGTAGAATGGAAGTCAATATACAATACCTACCATAATGCATAATAAATGAATGCATGAACATTGTACAAGTACATTTATTTTTTTATATTTCGAAAATAAGGATGAGAAACAAATTAATGCTAAAATCGATGTAAGAAGTAAAAGGTGTGAAATATTTAAAGAAAAAACATAAACATCCACAGCATTGAATAAATTTATTTTTTGTTTGTTTTTATTTTGTTTGTTTTCAAAAGTCTCGAAAGTCTTTTCAAAAAACAAGAAAAAAAAGAAATATTTTTCCTAAGTAATTTTTAAGATATCTTTTCAAAAATCATACCAATTTATTTTAACTTCCGTCTGCGTGGATGAAAAATGGAGAAGAAA
This sequence comes from Dasysyrphus albostriatus, assembly GCA_946251815.1. Taxonomy (NCBI): domain Eukaryota; kingdom Metazoa; phylum Arthropoda; class Insecta; order Diptera; family Syrphidae; genus Dasysyrphus; species Dasysyrphus albostriatus. The sequence goes on along the minus strand of OX276336.1, from coordinate 63,732,778 downwards.
GTACCTCCGGCCTGGAATGACTTTGAATCCAAGCCCGTGGGAAGGCGCGCTCATTTGAGGAAGGAAAGCTTAACAGGTGGCACACTTAAGTTGAAGAGGATCTCAACCAACTTGGTGTGTAAAATTGGAGTCAGCTGGAAGAAGGTTGTTGGTTGAGGCCCTTTAACCTTCTAACATGGTCCCGAAAGGTAAACAAAAACAAAGAACATGCATAAAAAGCACTATTAAGGCTAATGAAAGACATGAAAGTCTTAAAGTGATAAATGAAAATAAAATAAAAATAAGAGTAATACCAAATGACTTAATCACGTCAAAAATTCTAAAAATGCTCCCTCGTTAAGGATTTATTAACTTCCCTTACACAATAAATGCCACTCTAACGTTAGAATATGTTCCGAGCCAATGGAAAGTTGTGGAAGTCATAATGGTTTTGAAACCTGGCAAACATAGAAGAGAAACCATTAATACCTGAATATCAGTTCGGATTTAGAAGAAAGCATTCGGCAATTGATGAAGTGCATAGAATTACTGACGGTAATAGAGAGAGCTCTTGAAGAAAAGAAAATCTGTTCGACAGTTTTTTGGATATGTCATAGGCATTTGACAAGGTCTAGCACGAAGGCCTCAAATTAAAATTAAGGCAAGTTCCATCTGAAGAACTTTATAATATTCTAAACGGATATTTAGATAACAGAATTTTTCGTGAAAGACACGGATATGATTATTCTAATTTCAAAGAAATAGTGGCTGGGGTACCACAAGGAAGTGTATTAGGTCCAGTTCTGTATATTTTATTTAAGCGAGATATACCTCAAAGAGAAGACACTATCGTAGCCACGTTTGCTGATGATAGTGCAATACTAGCAGCAGGCAAAACGGTTAGCGAAGCTACAATTAAATTAAAAAATGCAATACAAAGAATCTGAGAATGACTCTAGACGCAAAATTAAAATGGAAGCCGCAAGTACAAAAGAAATGCGAAAAACTACAAATAAAATTAAGAGATATGAAGTGGCTACTCGGTAAATACTCTTAGCTCATAGTATTTAAAACAAGTTGGTCGTTGCGCACTAAAGGATGCAGTTTCTTGTACGAAAAGATCTAGGGGTCTTAGATTGAGTATAGTTTCCATTCCCGAAAAAGGAATGGACCTCATCGCCCCCGTGATACCTTTGCCAGCTAGTCTTTGAAAATAGATTCTTTATCCATGGCGCTCCACCAAACCAGGCTACCATATGTTAGGATCGGTTTTTTTGAAATTAATTTTTATTATTGGCCCCAGTCGGGCCCTCTAAGTTAAACTATAATAACTTAATGCTAATGCCTTTCAGCCTAAGAACTATCTTAATACTAAAATCCCGGTCGGTTTTATTTATGTAAGGATCGGTCTTATAACTACCGGGTACATCCACATTATGACCTTAGGGCTTTGAACCCAGGTCTTACCGAAGTTCCTGTTGCAGGAGTAAAAAGCGATCGTGGCCTTCTTGGCTCTTTCTTTAATGTTCATTCATGCCTAGATACTTGGCATGATCTGATAGACTAAGTCGGGTTCCTTCTATTGAGGGTAGGGCAAATTCTGGTATTTTCATTTTGTTGGTAAAAAGTACTAGTTCGTTGTTTTGCGTTTTCAAACTTCTAATACCAATTTCTAAAATGAATTCAATTCCGCATGATATGAGATTTATTTAATTGAAATAGACTGATATTATTGCAATTTTCTAAAAGCTCCCAACAGACAAAACAGAAGGCAACGCTCGACATTTCATTTTTACAACGTACACCCCCCCCCCCGGCCCTTCGGCGGCATCTGGTCTCTATGCTATAATCGAGAAATACAAATCCACCACCAATGGTTTTCGTGTTTTTTTTTGTTGCAGACATCTGAAATCAAAAAGTATACCCATTAGAGGTTAGCTAGATATACTTTGAGAATGGAGATGAGGCACATCGGATGAAGATGGTGCTGAAAGGTCGATTGCTTACCTCGAAATCGTGTCAGGTAACGTGAACACTGCAATGCCATTAATGAGGGTGGCTTTCACACTACCTACAAATAGAGACCTAGATTCGAAGTGAGTATACAATGTTGAGAGGTTTGAAAAAAAAGCAGGTTACGTGAACCCTGGAAGGCTTATGTGAGGTGTTTTATAGCAATTAGATACTTTTTTTTTTATTATATACCTATTTAAAGACTAAACATATTCTAAAGGATTCTTTTTCATTTTATATAAACCATTTAGAGTGGGCGTTGGATTGGCATTGTAAAATGCTGCAAAATCTCTATTACAGAAGTACCTACTATGAAAGACGCTGTATGTAAAGAGTATGTAGATATTTTCTGGTGTATTATTTTTGTTTCTTTGTCCCTGTTTTGTGTAGCCTTTTCAACATGAAAATAATTGTGACGACTACAATATGAGGCTAATTAGAAATTTTACAAATGGATTCGTACGGGGTGTGTTGTACGATATCTGCGAGGGTTTAAAACTTGAAGAGAAGTACCTCACCTACCTAGATGTGTGACTATGTGAAGTGGGCTGTCAGGTTGTTTTGGTATAGTCTAAGTGAATCCCGCATGCTTTTAAATAACACGAGGACTAATGTCAAGCAAATTAGGAACAATAGCAATGGTCATGAATTCTAAAAAAAAGTAGGTAATAATACTGAATGCATAAAATTGTCCCGGAAGGTTCATAAGGGTATTACACCTCCTTGACTTAGTTTCTTGTTTTTTGACGAGTTAGGGGTATTTATGCTAAACTATTTTGTAGTTATTTCAAGTGCCAGTTTTTAAAATAAAAGTTCTTAAACAAAAATGCATTTGGAGCATTTTCTTGTCTAAATTATAATTGGTGTGCTTCCTTTGGGCGACACGCATGTAAATACTCTGTTCACGTACCTAAATTATATCTCCCTTAATTTGAGGACAGAAACTAAAGTTTGCTGTAAAGTAGAACTAAATTTGGAAAAACGTGCCAGTGTAGTAGATGTGTTTTGGCTTTTTGGACTACATCCACATCTTGGTACAGCTCGTACAACTCACGATTGAATATTCTCCTCCATTCGCCTTCCTCGCATACTGGACCAAATATCCGCCTAAGAATTTCTCTCTAGAAAGTACCCAGTATCAATTCCCCTTTTATTAATTATGTCCAGCACTCGGCGCCGTAGAGTAGAACTAATAAAGTAAGCGTTTTGTATAGCGCGCATTTTGTCTTTCAGGAAAGGAGTTTGAAACCCATTTGTTTAGCCAAACAGAAGTAGCAGCGGCCTGCTAGGGTAATTCTTCGTCTGATTTCCACAAAGGTTTCATTCGTGGGATTGATGTTTGTTCCGAGGTAGGTGAACTCCTTGACTACATCGAAATTACTGCTACCAACAGTGATGGTTTGTCCTAGGCGATGATGGACAGATGAAGCTTTGTTTGTTGAAAGCATATACTTTGTTTTGTCCTCATTCACTTCAAGACCAACGCGTGTGGCCTGTTCATCAATAACTGTGAATGCTTCTAGTACAGATCGCTTAGAGCAGCCGATGATATCAATGTCGTCCACATATCCACGAAGACCTGTTGGAGATAGTGCCTTCCTGGTTAGTTGAAGTTGAAGAAATCACATTACAGCGCATCTCTTTGTCTGAACCCTGTGCAAGTCTGGAATTCCTCGGATGACTTGTTACCCATTTACACGTTGAACCGAGTATAGTTAATAATAATAATTGGTTGGTCTTTTCCTGGATTTGCCTCAATATGAAGATTTGGTCTATCGTCACAGTTTTACGTGCCGATCATAGTGTTGCAGAAAGGTTTAATACGCTCACATAGTACGTTCGATAGGATCTTGTTTGCATATTGAGAGCAGGGATATACCTCTGTAGTTTTTGCAGGACAAAAGATCACTTTGTAGATTGGGCATAAGAAGCTAGTTGACCAGTAGTTGGGCATACTTTCCTCCTCCCACACTTGGTTGATGAGCTGGTGCATGCAACTTATCAGGACATCTCCTCCATACTTGGAGAGTCCCGCAGGTAGGCCATACGAACCGGGGGATTTGTTGTTCTTAAGCTTGTGGATGGCTTTGTTAATCTCTTCAGTACTGGACGCTGAGGCTAGATCTTCATTGACTGGCTTCATGCTTCTATTTGTTCTCCTGTCACTTCCTCTTTAGAATGTCCATTGAGCAGCTGATAGAAATGTTGCTTTAACACGTCTACAATTCCCTGTGCTTCAGGGACTATGTTTCCTTGACTGTTTCGAAGAGCTTGACTGCTGCTGCTATTTTGCAGAATCGGCGGTTGTTGATGGCGGTGCTAGACTCCTCGAGATACCTGAGCTGAGAGGCTGCGGATGCTTTTTTCTCTCTACGCAGGGTTCTTCTCTCTTTTCTTCTCTTTTCACAGTATTCCTCTCTTACTGCTCTTGTTTTCCGTTGCAACTAAGGTAACCATTTTAGAAAATGTAAAAGGGTGGCTTAGTGCGTAGGACTGTCATGCCAAAGGTCTGGGTTCGATTCCCAGCCGCTGCCACCTAAAAACAAATATTTTTTTCCGAGGTACTGCCTCTTGCGAGGAACTGACAAATCCCCCAAGAGTATACTTGTCATGCATAAGTGCTTCTAATCTAGTCGTTTGGACGCGGCAAAAAATTGTAGGTCCCCTCCATTCCCGCCACACAGGAATGGTTGAGAGTTGTAAGTCATTAGGCCCTGGTTCTCCATGAGCTGTTGTGCCACCAAATTCCTATTCTTAATTAAGTAAAATTAATAAGTAAGTTTAAAGTTTTCAACACAAATTTTTGGTTTTCTCTCATAGAAAATAAATTAAATGTCAAATAGGAAAAATCTATCTCATAAATAGACTACGCTTCACGCGCTGACGGCTAGGTGCCATTTCTGCAAACACCAAAATAACTGCAACAGATAAGATTCAAACTCAAGACCATTTTTTAAGAATCTTTTTTATTTTTAAATCTTTTGAAAGTGTTATTTAGTCGATAATATTATGTTTATTCATGTATGTATACCTTTCAACTTAATTTCAAAACATCAAACAATCATCTTATTCCATTTGAAATGTCAAAAAAATCCCCATAGCTTAACTTTTTTCCAAGTCAATATTGGAAAATGATATTTATAAAGTAAATTTTTTTTATATTGACTTGGGAATATGTTAAGCTATGGGGGGCAATATATCTAGTTTCACTTGACATTAGGGATACAAAAATAAATATCTAAAAGGGCTTCCAAGAATAGCATTAAGGTCTGTCAATTGCACAACTTTCATTCTCTCTGTCAGTTTACTTATTTTTTTATACTAAGCCAAACATCATTTTGTTAACTATAAGGATGCAGTAGTATTAGCCTTGGGTGATGTGACAAGTGAAATAGAGACAAACAAGAACATTTTTCTGCTTTGCATAGCATAAAGTCCTGGCATTCTTATTCGTGCTAAGTGAAAACAAATATCCCCGCTTAAATAAAACATTGTAAGGGATTTAAAGAAGGGTGCTGTAAAAACAAAAATCATTCACATGGAGGAAGGTATTGTAATTGCTGATTCAGTTTCCGGATTAATTTAATGTAAATCACAACATAACCTTTGAAAAAAAGCTAAGGTGTTGAAGTTAAAACATTTTTGTCAACTTTAAAATTTCAGTTCACAATTTTGCCAAATTCAAGTCCTTCGCATCATCAAAGACTCTAACTATCGATTTACAAACGGATTACTGACCCACAACCGCACTCGGAGTTTTTTTTTTTTATTTTTCACATGGGAAGGGGCTCTGGACCTTTGGCACCTTTTCTGACCAATTATATGGTATTTTCTTTTTTCAAATTCCCCATACAAATGAGGTGCCAAAGGTCCAGAGCCTGGAAACACGGGTGCTCATAGGTATATGAGACTCTTACTGCACTAATACCAACTCCACCTCCTATTGCAACTAAATTGAAACTTATCTACCAATTTATTTTTAAAGATGTTAAGTTACGTGGAGCAGATATCTTTCCGGTGAAAGTTTCTGGTTATTCCACGATTTAAAAGAGGTTTTTTACTCACCGAAGCAAGTCGGAAGGTTTTGTTCTTCGCAGACTTCACAGATGCACACGAAAGGTTTCGCAGACGGCGTAGGTACTTAATCTCATCACGAATGTCAATAATCGTTGATTTAGCGTGTTCTAATAGCCAATTTCTATGTTTTTGCGTGGAACTCTTTATTTCTTCGCGAAGTGTAGGAATCCCAAAATCCCTGTGAAGATCTTCGTTTCTTGTATGGAGCATGGAGCATTAACAAATGACCTAGGTAAACAATGAATTTTCAAACATTTGCAAGTTATTAAGGTTCCAATCCAAACAGGTTCAAGTACCTGGCCTGTATAAAATCAGCTTATTTTCAATACTAAGCTTAGAATATCTACCTCATACCTCTTAATTTATTTCTGAATTCTTCGCGTTTCGTTTTTTACGTGTGGCTTCCATGATTGATTTCGTGTTTAGAGTTATTCCAAGATATTTTTTTTCGTTTCGTTTCGTTTGCAAATGGAACATGGTATTAACAAAGACGAGTATTCTTTTTATTTTTGTGTGCGTAAAGTTTACGTGGGAATGATTTTAGTTCATTAAGCGCTTTTCGCCATGTTTTTGTCCACTCATTAACATTATTAAGAGCATTTTGTAATTTAATTGTAGCCTCGCTAATCGTTTTACCAGTTAGCAGTAGCATCAGGAAGATGGCTGCGATATAGTGCCTTCCGTTTGAGGTATATCACGTCTTAATAAAAGGTACAGAACTGACCCTAATACACTTCCTTGTGGTACCCCATCGACCATTTCTTTCAAATTTGAATACACATTTCTTGGTCTCACAGCAACTTTATAATTTAAAAATAAACCATAAGAATGGTCCTTCGGCTTTCCAAAAAGCTGCAAAACAATATTGCAAGTGTTGCCGTTGTTTTCAATTATTTTTTTTCAATTTGAAGTATTTTTTTTTTATAAAATTGGCCCTCCTGCCCAGGCGTTGGGTAATACTACCCCCTTCAACTGAATGAATTTTTTTTCTTGGCTACTTCCAATCAAGCTCTGAGTTTTTGGCAGATTTTACGCAAATCACCTACAAAACGATAACAGGTAAATTAAATTTACCCTTACCAGCGACTATAGGTGATGTAAATTAAAATATGAAAAAACATTTGCAGCTGACTCATTATAACGACCAACCTAGTCTGCGTGTAAAATATTTTATTTGTATTACACTTGCCTTCCACTTGCTTTCCACTTGCATTCCACTTGATTCCTAACTTGCTTCACTATACTCTGGCTTCGAAAATTCTATGCCAGTTGCTGAGCAGGTTGCTTGGGTTTTGTATTGTGTTAGTGAACAAATGTGCATATATTGCAACTAGCTTGCGAGTACTTCCCTGTGGCCGTTTGGCCTCGCGGTAAGTCTTCATTGACATGAAGTGGATTTTCTTCTTGTCTTATTGCTAGGTTTAATCATAGAGTATCTATACTATCTAGAGAACCGACTCGTACCCATCTTGCCTTTAACACCCGAAAATTTTATTTGAGTACATTCAGAGAAAATTCTCTTAAATTCCCTGTCCGTGGATACGTGTGAATTGTGGATAGCTCTAAATGTGACGTTTTCAATTTTTTCGATTCCATTTTTTTTTGTTTTCAGTCTAACGAGCCAAAATCCATTAAGTTATCATTGTATTGGTGTGGTTCCATTTAAAATGCATTGGGCAGCTACCACATGCTCAGCCATGTGTAGGGGAAATCCTCTCAGTGCAGTTTGTAGGGTGAAAGAGAAAACGCCCTGAAGTCGGTTCTCTAGATAATATAGGTACTCTATGGGTTTAATGATGCCAATATAGCAGCTGTTAATGAGGTAAGGTTAGGCTAGAAGGGGAAATAATACGGCAAATAGGTGGATTGTAAAGATGGTAAGGAATGGGTTTAGGGGGAAGTTTTAGGTGTGGGAGCCTCCCTTAACCATCCTGAGTTCTGAATTAATTTAAGGATGTTCTTTTGTGGCAAGACAAAGATGACGCCCTGTTCTTGGAAAAAATATTCTCCTAGGGCTTTTTTCCTAGTTGTAGCTAACCTGAGACATTTACACATGCAGTGAGGTGAACCCTCCTCCACCTCTTCATCAAGGCACCCTCTACCTAAATCCGATGAGCTTATGCTCATTCTGCACATTGAGTTGTGGCCTGTTAGGATGCCAACTATGAGTGATAATTGAGGCCTGCTTAACTTGAGTAAGTATTCAATTATTTTCTTTGAAATATTTGGCCATAGATTCCTAGAAACAAGTCTCGATGGATGACCACCTGACATTTGCAGCTTCTAAGAAGCTCTGGTGTATTCTACTTTTTTCTTGCTACAGTGGCATGAGCACCGAGGCCTCGATTTGGCTCGGATCAAGAGAAGACCCGCTTGTGGCCAGTTCATCTAACATATCGTTCCCGTGAATGTCCCTATATCCTGAGACCTATTTCAAGGTAAATTTCTTCCTTGTGTTAAGTACTCTTAACTCATTTCAGCAACGATTGACCAGATGACTTTAATTGCCACCTGGCTATGTATGAAAATGTCAAAATTATTGTTGACTATTTAACATGAGACGGCTTTATAAACTGTCAGCACTTCCGCTTGGAATACACTGTACAAATTTCGAAGCAGCTGGAAATGATACTCGAATATATTTACTATTACCTGTGCTTCGGTGGCTAGAAAAGCTTGTGTTTCTGTCTTAAAACTAGGAGCCAGTTGCTTGACTCTTTCTTTTTATGAAACTTCCTGATGCTGTTTCAATTGCGAGACTCTTCCATTTCCTTGAGCTGGGAAACTGCGTACGCCTTCTTCTTTTAAAGCAGGATCTTCTTCTCCCAGCTTCTGCTGCCTCGATACTTCTCGCTCGCTGCTCTTGTTTTCTGCTTCACATGCGCACCTTCTGTCACTTTTTTCAGCTGTACGAAGTTTTTTCTGATGTGGTTGTCAGCATATTGCATCGGCTCCTTTCTTGATGATATCGCGATACTGACACCACTGGTTGCTGGCGTCTGTGCCAGGTAAATACACAAGGGAGAGCTTCTCGCTAGATGCTCTTTGTAGACTCTGGACTCTCCGTCAGGTATGCTAAGTCAACTAACGTCGAATTTCTTCTTCATGGCGGGCTGTTTGCAGTTCAGCTATGAAGAAAAAAGGCTCTCACGTAATTTCCAACTAACTTTCCTATCTATACTATTTAATACAAAAATTTGTTTACATTTCGTTTGAATGCGAAATACCCCATTTATTATTATTTAACTTGTAAATTAATTCAAGTCAAGTTTATTTGATATTAAATTTTTTTTTTTTTTTTCATTTATCTCAAACAAAATCCCTTTAAATAGGACAATAAAGCGACCTTCGACCTTAAAAATATACCTTTTCAAAGTTTTCCATTTTATTAAATCGTTAACGGTGAAAATTATTATAATCACGCGTCTATTTATAAAAGAACCTACCTCTACCTACCTTAATATTTTCCCATCCCTCCAATTAGGATAAGTTCTTCATTTTTGAAATACAAATACAACAAAAGTTTATCAAAGAATTAAGAAAAAAAAAATTAACCTAGCAACGAGTTGGCCTTTAATTGACCTTCATAAATTATCAAAGTAAGTACATACCTGTTACATATACATACATACATATACGTACACTGGAAAAAAAAGGAATAAATAAATGAATGAATGCCAGGTCTAATCGACTACGACCAATATAATTTCCTACCCCTCGGCTCGGAGCCACAAGCAACGAGCTACAAGTAGAAAACCTTTCAACTTACATTATTTTTTAATTTTATTCCATTTATAAGGATGGAAACATGAGTAAGTACTTTTTGTTTTTATTTGGAAAATACTCTGATGGAGATTTTCAAATGTTTTAATTTTTAATTGTGTCCATCGATAAATATTCCGGCACCCTAGGCTGGGCTGGTATGCTGGTATAAACACACAAAAATGAGGATTAAATAAAATGAGTTTGCACCAAAGTTAATGGATTTTTGTGGTTGAATTTAAATAGCGCGATTTAAATTTAATGAATTTAGGGAATTTATCAGGATACCTTATTTCATTTTTTCTATCTGTAGGTAACTACACAAAATTTAAGAGTCAGAGGAATGGGAATTGGTATTTAATTTTCCTTAGATCAAAAAGTTTTTTTAAAGTGGGCTTTTTGTAAGATTTTTTTTTTTAACTTTTTCTAGTAATAAAAATTAGAGACTTTAATCAAATCTTATAAATATTATGATGATGAATGGACCAAAACAAGTAAAATATTTGCCATAATCATACGACCGCTGGTGGAAGTTTTGTGTGACTTATTTGTATCATTTTACTTCATCTTTATGTAATTTTCTTCAAATAGCTCACCAGCAGGAAGTTCAAGTCAAATATTTTATTTTTTGTAACCAAGGTACCTAGGTGTACAAGGTAAATTTTCTTTTACTGAGGTTAATAAACCTACTCTTATAATCAAACTGAGATTTTTCTCAGAATGTTTTTGATGTTTTTTTTTTATATTGATAAAAAATCAAGTGAATGACAGATGGTATTTGAAGAATAAATTGAATTCAGAACCTATAATTTTAATTTGTTGAACTAATAGAAAGAGATTCATAATAAATATAACCGAAATTTAAAAATATAGTTCCTAGAATTATAACTACCTTTGTGAGAAGAGAACCCTAGGGCAAATATATACAAAATTAAAGACCATTAGATTTCTTCCCAGAAGCTTTAGAGATACATGTACAGGTATTCAACGTCGTAAAACACTTGATAAGTCTTACTGTCAAATTTTATATCGGAAATGATTAACACAGGTAAACTTATCCAAAGATTTTGCTCAGTAAAATTATCCAAATTTAAGCCTAGTATATATTGCTACGTTTTGAATTACCGGTTTTTGTAATAATTTGACACCAAAATGCCTTGATTCACGATGGATACATGATTCGTAAATTGCAACTTTGCAAATTTTTCAATTGGTGATTTTGCAATTATTTCCCTGACACTATTGGATAATACTTGGAAGTGATATATCTTCTAAACGGTTATTGCTACGAACAAAACTAAAAACTGTTTTTCATGGAAAATTATCCCAGCTATACCTGTTTGTTAGGCTGGCCACGCTATCAGAGCCGAAGCGATATCGAGACGATACCAGCTCCGAAGCATCCGAAACGATACCGAGACCAAACCAAATTTTTGCGATCAAAAATTTACCGATACTTTCGTTAGTATCGTTGGTGTCGTGACATAAAGCCAAATTTTAAGAATTGGCCTAATGTCGATTTACAAAGTGACATAAGGCCAAATTTGCTTGTGACTTAAGGCCAAATGTAATGTTATATACTTTCACGAACTGCAGCCATAGATAATGCGATTAGCATGGACTTCAATGCCATAGCCGAAGTACAAAAGAAGGACAACGAGCTGAAAAAATTGAAATTGGTGAGTCAAAAACTTAATTTCTCTAACTTTGTTCTTCCTGGTACCACAGTAGGGGTGGCCTGCAAATTAATTTCCGGACAAGCTTGACATTTTATACCTGAGGCTTTCAGACGTACTGCATTCGAGTCTGTCCACCATCTCAGTCTTCCAGGAATAATAGCCTCAAACCATCGCACTTCGTTTCCATGAACCATCCATGAACGTGGGCATGAGAAAGACTGCCAACGAAACAAAATTCACAGACATACCAACCCATTTTTGGGTACATTTGTAGCTGTCGAAAGGTTTGAGCACGTCCATATTGGCATCGTCGGTCCATTGTCGACCTGCAACGGGTTCAGCTATCTACTCACCTGCTTCGCTCGGGCAACGAGCCGGCCTGAAGCCATTCCAATTGAAGACACTGCAGCTACCTCTGTTGCCGATGCTTTTCTCTTCAACTGAGTTGCTCGATTTGGTTGTCCTCTGCGTCTGACAACAGATCAAGGCTGCCAATTTCAATCAGCTTTATTTCAGCGCTTTTCCCAAGTTCTAGGATCCAAATGAATCCATACTACGGCTTACTATCCACAGTCTAACGGGGTGTTGGAATGCTATCATCGATCACTAAAAACAGCTGTAACTACACATTTACCTGGCAGTTAGATCAATACTCTACCTGCCGTTCTCTTTGGAGTTCGCCCAATGGTCAACGACTCCGGCACCGCACTAGCACAGCTTATATTTGGCACAGAGCTACAACTTCCTGGAGACTTTCTTGAAGCAATGGCTCCAAGGGAACCAGTCGGTTTTGTGCAGGGCGTGTGAGAGACACTCCAATCATTTTAACCTTCATTCTCGAGCCGCAACTCGAAACCTGTGTTCTTCTCAAGAACATACAAACTTCACCACACGTCTATGTTCACAATAATCATGTTCAGCAGTCTTTATAACCGGCTTATTCTGAACCTTAAGCTCAAACCAGCATACAAATTAGCAAGCACCAAGTGCCATGAAGACCCAACTCATTCATCGGGATTAAATTCATCAGATGCAAAAAGCTCAAGCACAACAACAAGGTTTGGGAAGACGATCAAACCACCATTACGTTTTGTTCCCACATAGGAGGGATCCCTGTAGCGACATGTACCAGCAACTACAAAAAGAACGCGTTAAAAAACAACTTTGTGAAAGCTTCCATCATCGCCGTCAGCTTTGCATCTGTCATCATGATATTGCTATAACTTTCTTTCTTACAACAAGTCATCGCGTCGCAGAGTCAAGTTGCAGTAGGCCTGTTCCACAACGAGTTTCAAACTGTTTGAAACCGCCAGGTTTAGTGCAAACCCGTTCCACAAGTGAAATTTTGTGCTGGCCCAAACTAAATCTGGTGGTCTGAAACTGTTTGAAAAAATTTAGGGAACAGGGTTAGTGGGTGCCTGCCAAATCAATCATATTTATTTTTTCAATTAGTTTGTAAAAATTTAATTAAGTTTAGTCGTAAGTTAAAAAAACGTATGTTAAATAAATGTAGGATTACTTTTAATCGTTTTTAGCTTGTTATAATTTCCTCGAATACTTTCTTTTGTCCAGATACAACAGTTATAAGTGACATATAGCCAAAATGAACTTATGTCACCTTGCCAAAGTGACATACGGCCAACTCTTAAAATTCGGCCTTATGTCGCTTTTGTGAAGTGACGTAAGGCCAAATATTTAGATTTGGCCTTAGGTCACTTGGCTTATGTTACGGCATCGTATCGTTTGGTATCGATTTTTGAATATATTAATTTTTTATTACAAATAAAACGGAAACGGCTCTAACGGTTTGAATGACATTTCCATATTTTTTTCTCTTTATTAAGGAGAAGGCTGGAGAAAGTGACTTAAATGAAATCCACCATATTTTTTCTTTTTATCTTGGTTTTTCGGAAACGGCTCCAATGATTTTGTATAACAGCATTGTTTTGCTAATATGATATTTTGACGCAGAGTTTTTTTTAAATTTTTTTTTTGTGACTGAAACAAGACCGAAATAAGATAAGACCGATACCGATACCGAGACGATACTAACATTTTTCGATTTTAGCAATACCGAGAGGATACTTACAAAAGTATCGTTTGGTTTGGTATCGTGGCCAGCCCTACCGGTTTGAAAAACAATATTTTTTTCTAAAACTAAGCCATAATTTTCTGGTTGTAACACAGGTATTGGGGCTCGCTTCATCGATCGTTTGTCGTTGCTAGATCTTTGCTCTCAATTATTAACAGTTTAAGATTACAGGATGTGATCTGAACTATGGTTTCTGCTTGTTTAAGATCAAAAGTGGATCCTATTCTTGCCAGCTTGTCAGCGTAGCGCCCTCACTTCCTGGGCCACCACTGTGACCCGGAACTCAGCTAATCCTTATGTTGTACTGTGCACCAAGAACCCTTAGCTCTCGCGACAGCAAGTAATAAGCTTCGATTTGATTTCAATGGCAGAATTTGTTTTTATTACCGCTTGGATGTCAATGAAAATGGTGATATCAGCTTGTGTTATCGCCATCATAAAGACGTGTCAGGCAGTTTTTGTTACTGCCAGGACCTCAGCTTGGAAGTAACCGCTGTAATCAGGAAGTCTGAATGAGCTGGCCAGTCCAAGCAAACCAGCACCTATCTTGGAACCGTTGGTGTATAGACCTATCATCAATTCGCAAGTTGATGGCTCGTTTGATTGCCGGTCCTCTCTGTTCGGAAAGGCGGTAGTAAACGACTTGTGGAAGTCTAAACGGGGTGTTATGTAGTCGGTGCGCAACATATAACCCGTGAATTTCTGTGGAATTTGCAGGGCCTGTAGCACTCTTTTTCCAGCAACCAGTTTGTCTGAGCCAAAGTGCGCTATTGGCTGCCAACTGCTGCTCTAGGGATTTCAAGTTGAGTATAGCTCCAAGACCCGCTGTGGGGGTGAACCCCATTTCACCAGTGATACAATTCTTTTTACTTTGGTCATAATTTTAAGGTTGTTAACTTTGTCCAGTGTAATCCACTAGACTACATTACCGTATGTCAGTGCAGGTCAAACTATGGTCGTATACATCCAATTGATAATTTTTGGGCTTGGACCCCAAATTTTGTCAAAGATTCTGTTGCAGCAATAGAATGTAAGCATGGCTTTCTTCGTTCTATCTTTAATGTTGAGACTCCAATTCAATTTTTGTCTAAGATCACAGCTATATATTTCCCGTGATTCAATAAAAGGAATCTTAAACGTCGGTAATTTCTTTTTGTTGGTACCAGTTCCGTTTTTTGCGTGTAAGCCGCTATAGACAGTAATTTTTAGTCTATGTATTTACCATTGATAAGGGATTCTCTATCTGTTCATTGATTGTGGAGGGAAATTTGCCTGTCACTGATAATGCTTGATCATATGCATATGCCATTACTTTTACCCCACTTTATTTAAGTCCAATTAGAACTTCGTTCATCACGAGGATCCCGAGAAGTGGATAAAGGACCTCACCTTTTGAAGTCCCTCTGATAGAATTAGATACTTTGATCTGTGCTCTTCTTAGCTCTGAGTTGATTGCGTTGTAGCGTTATTCATAATAAAGATTTTGCAACCTTTACTTCAAATGCGTTTCTCCCTCGTACAACAGTTGGGCTCATCAGTTGGACTCATCAGTTGGATGGCGTTATTGAAGCTCCTTTAATGTCAACAAAGGCAGCAGACTTAGAGCATTTCGTCGTGCTGACGACATTATGTAGTATTGTCTAAACACTTTTTCTTTTCGTATAGGAATGCTGGGCTTGAGATAAGACTTCCGGGCTCATTGTGAAGAGCATGTCTTTCATAGTCTTTCAAAAATTTTTTAAGAGGAAAGGCGTGAGACTAATAGGTCTGAAGTCCTTCCAGCTTTCGGAATAAAAATCACCTTGACTTCGCGCCACATTTTGGCACATATCTCAATTTAAGACTGCTTAGGAATATGTTTTTTAAATGTGGGACTAAAAGGTCTTCACATTTCTTTAGCATCATGGGGAAGGCTCCATCCAAAACAAGTGACCATTCATGCGTAATCAACTCTGCTGGTGTTGTGTTCTCTATGCAAAACTCAATTCGTGTGTTGTTATTCACGTTATAGGTACAACTAGAAAAGTGAGCGTTCACAAGGAATTCCAGTCTGAAATAAGATATACATCGGTTGTTTCTTCAAAAAGTATTAAGAAATTTTGAAATAGAAAATATGGAAACGTGTAGCTGCCAAAAAAATAGAATAGTTTTGGAAATAACATCACTTTCACCAAAATCATTGAAATTTATAACTTTTGAGTTAATCGCATAGCAATATTTATTTTAAAAATATTTACCATAGTTTAAAAACATTATTCAAATAGCAGAAGACGTTCAATCATAATACCACTGTCAAATCTTAACTACCAAACAAAAATAAATAGTATGCAAAACAAAATTTATTAGACGTCTTACGTATATGTATGTATTTATATATGTCTGTCTGTCTGTGGGAGAATAATTAATTAACATTGAAAAGCGTCTCTCAAGTAATAATCATTATTTATTTTTTCAGAATGGTTTCAGTTTCAATCTATGAGAAAAAGAGATGTTGATATTTAAATTAATTATTCGAAACGTGTCTTGCCATCGAACTGTATTCTCCCTCATTAAATATACTCAAATTGTATTCTATTCAGGCTATTGTGGGAGGACATTCTTTAAGGGTCCTTTTTGTATTTCCCAATGAGGTTAAGGGCAATAGAGAATTTAATTAATTTTGTTTTAATTAAAATTTTGACAAGTGGTATCTGCATATACCACTCTATCTACCTTAACACATATTCGAGAAAGTATAAATAGTTTGTTTTGAAAATAAAACTATGTAAACACATACAAAGGGTGTTTTTTTTCTTAGACGTGTGGTTTCCAATTTGGCAATACTTGATCTTTTTTAACAGCTGTCACTTGATTTATGCTCAGTTGGGTGTGGTCCTGGGCAATTTTCACATCGCGGAACAATCAATTTAATAAGGGAAACTTTTGGTGAGGCGCAGAATATTCTCTTCCAAGGCCTCAATCATCATGGGCTTATCTGCGTGGACAAGTGAAATCCCACAAAAAATAACCCCACTACGCGAGATAATGCGCTCACCAAAAGTGTCCTTTAAGAAATGTTGATTGTTTCGGGATAAGTCGGGCGAACCGAACCATTATTTCGGTAATAGATTTGCACGATTTGCAAACGTTGGTCAGTAGTAAGTCTATTTATTATGAGAAGGCAAACCAAACTGAGCATAAATCAAGTGACAGCTGTCAAAAAGACAAACTCCAAAAAAAGTATTTCCAGATTAAAAACTACACGTCAAAAAAAAACACCCTTTGTTTAAAATTGTGCTTGTTTTTTGATAAAGCTACCTACTTAAAGATCAAGAAAAGATAAAATAAAAATAAAAAAATCACTGAATACAAATATCTGAAGGATATTTAAAAAAGTTTTAGTTTTAATCAATCTAAGCCAACCGTACCGTTTGAATTTCTTTTTTTAAATTTTCAAAAGAATAAATTTGAAAAGTAAATAAACTTCTTTAAATCGTTCCAACCTCCCTCTACACAAAATACAAGGAACCCGTTGAATGATGAAGAACGCAAGTAGCTGAAAAAGGTGACAGAAGATGTTTATGCGAATATGCTTTAGCGTAAAAGCGTGTGAGAGAGGAGTATCGAGCAAGGAGAAGAAAGAAGAAGACCCTCGAACAAAGAAGAGGGTGCACGCTACACAACTTCCCAGCTCAAGGAGATAACAAAGAAATCTCCCTTTGAAAAATATCGGGTTTTTCAATAAGACCGCTACAAAAGTTTTTTTTAAATAAAACAAAAACGGTTTTGGATATCAATGAAATTCCTTATTCTTGTGAAAGTACGTTCGATGCCATTATGTATGGAACTCGATTTCTTTTGCATGGCCACCACGGGCACCCTTGCAGAAGTCCAGACGCTGAACCCAATTTTCGACGGCTTTCAAGCATAAATCGGCCGATACTGCTGCAATTTCACGTTGGATATTCGTACGAAGTTCATCAATCGTCGCTGGCTTGTTGGCATAGACCATAGACCTGATGTCGCACCACAGGAGATAGTCTAACGGCGTCAAATCGCACGACCGAGGCGGCCAAGTGACTGGACTATTTCGTGAGATAACACGTTCTCCAAACTTGGTTTCCAATAAATTGATTGTGACATTCGCTGTGTGCCTTGTGGCGCCGTCCTGTTGGAATCACATGTCCTCCAAGTCCATATCATCCAATTGGGGCCAACAATATTCGGTTGTCATTGAACGGTAGTGATCCCCATTAACAGCAACGTGCCGGTCTTGATCATCACGGAAGAAGTACGGCCCAATGACGCCGCCGGCCCGTAAACCACACCAAACCGTAATTTTTTCGGGATGCAATGATGACTCATGGAGTACGTGTGGATTGCTGCCTGACCAATACCGCATATTTTGTTTATTGACGAAGCCATTCAGCCAGAAATGAGCCTCATCGCTGAAGACGATTTTTCGATGAAAATCCGAATCATTTTCAAGTTGTTGCTCAGCCCAATTCACGAATATACGACGCTTCTGGTGGTCAAGCGGCTTCAGTTCTTGCGTCAATTTAATCTTGTAAGGATGTAGGCCAAGATCTTTTCGCAAAATTCGCCACAACGACGTCACAGAGATGCCCAACGCTTGAGAACGACGTGTGAGAGACACATTTGGGCTTTCTGCAACTGAAGCCTCAGCGGCAGCAATATTCTCGACACTACGGGCACTTCTTTGTCTCACTGGCACGGGAACATTTTGTACTGTGCATGTGGAATCAAATTTTTCCATTAGACGCTCAATTGTTGATCTGCTAGGACGATTATGGCGACCATAAATTGGACGTAGCGCTCTTAACGTTGAGGATACTGACTCCGAATTTCGGTAGTAAATTTTAATAATTTCGACTCGTTGTTGGCTCGTACATCTTTCCATCATGAAATGGCAAACCTTACTGAAGAGAAATGTCAAACGAGCGGCAAGAAATATGGCTTCGTATTCTGTCCCTGTCGCTCTACTTTTGTAGCGTCCCTGTTGAAAAACCCTTTACTATTTAACAAAATACTTATATATAATCTTCTTAAAACTACGTTATTCTCATTTAATTATTATTATAATGAACCAATAATTACCATTTTTCATTTTGAGCTTAATTTTTTAAAATAGAATCATAAATGCAACGACATCAATGTACGTATGTATTTGTGCTAGTATATGTATAAAAATTCTATATGTAATACGTATGCACTTTGCGTGCATTTTATTTCTATGAATATTAATAATTTTATCTAATTTCTGGAAATCACTTCAGAAGTGCATATTTTCATTCAATTTTGCTGCATAAAGGAACATTTTTCAACAGAATCTTTTTCAATTAATAATTACCGATAAATATGATAGATTGGAAATATTTTTTGTATAGAAAATACCATCAAAGAAATTATTTCTGGTTCGGAATCTTTTTGAGTACGTAAGTACGCCTACGGTAGCTACAATACTTTTACACCTGCTACTCTTCCTATTAGTCGAATAACGGTTGACTCGTTCACTTAAGATGCTACTTATCTACATACGTGATTTGTTGTCAATAATAGTTCGTGACACAAAAAAAAAAACAAGCAAAAATCAATAAAAGAAGATTTCATGTGTAGGTTAAATGAAATAGTACTGTTACTGTTGTAAAGGGTGTTTTTTTTGACGTGTGGTTTTCAATCTGGCATCACTTTTTTCGGAGTTGGACTTTTTAACAACTGTCACTTGATTTATGCTCAGTTTGGTTTGCCATTTCATAATTGATAGACTTACTTCTGAACAAGTTTGATGATGATGATGACTTTTGGTTCCAACAATACGGAACTACGCTACATGCCATACAGCCAATGAAACAATTAATTTATTGAAGGAAACTTTTGGGTGAACGTTGGCCTGTGGCATCGGCGTGGCCTGCAAGATTGTGCGATCTAACACAACTGGGGTTATATAAAGTCACTTGTGTATGCAGATATCTCCAATTTGTCGAAACGGCTCACAGGGGTCCGTTTGTAGAATTTTGGAAAATAAAACCGTTTACCTCGCCAATTCTTAACCCATTAAGAGCCGAATGTCTTTAAAACAAAAAATATTTAGGTTATTTTTTTTTTATTTTAAGGAAAAACACGTAATGTACCTACAAATATAAAAATAAGTGGTTAAAATGGCACAATGCATGCTCCTTTTTTGGTTAAATGAAACATTTTGAAACACTCCTTCTCTATACGTAAATTGCTACGTCGCATTGCTTGCAAGTCCATCTTATTCTGTTATGACATTGTCGACAGCGTAATTGTTTAGCTATTCGTTTCGGAAAATGGTTTCCACTAGTTAATGCTACAGGGGGAACTACTGATCCCTTGGATGATGCTGATGGCTGTGTATAATTTCGCAAGTAGTGACTATAGCACGATGAAACTGCAATAAGTCTATGTTGCTGTTGTAGACCATTTTATGCAACTTCCATGCATTGACCACGACAGAATTCATCATTACAGTAAAAAGTGTTCACCACCACTTTTTGCCGCGAAATTTAATTCGGTTATTATTTATGGCTTTATCATGAAGATCAACGCCTCCCATCCCTGAATTGTACTCTGCGATCATTTTTGGCTGCTTTTCATATATTTTTGCTTTTTCCTTCGAGCACCATCGGTTCGATACCTTCGAAGTTTGAAGTTTGTCCTTCCATTTCACAAAAAGTATTTTATTGGCAGTATCGTATCTGTGATCATTGAATCCCCTTTTTTCTTTTTTGAACTCTGCATTCGATTTCAGCGGACATTTTTTGTTCTTGACTCACGTACAGTCCCGATAGCTCGAAAACCTTTTTGTTTCAGCTAAACCAGCAGATCATGTAACGTAAAAAAATTATCAAAAAATACAATGTGATCTGAAGGATGGGTAACTTTGTCCAAAAAAATCTGGATCCAAGCGGCATTTGCTGTTTTGCCATAGTGACGCTTTTGGGTCCACAATAGGTCTCGAATTGGTACAAATAACCACAATCCAATTTTTAAAGCCAAATCTTACAGGCTTACCTCTAATGAATTGCTTCCAAGAGTGGCTTACGTAGTATTTCACTATCGACTCATCAACCGAAAGTTTTTCATGTACAGGGTGGCGCACGAATCGTGCTACAAAAATAAAACGTAATAACTTTTTTTCTGTGTGAGTAATCGGCTTACTTTTTTTTTTATTTTGTAGGTTACTATTTAGATTTATAAAAATGGATGCTTGGGATACGGAGAAAAGAATTTGGATAGTGCAACGGTACCATGCTTTGCAGTCCGTAATTTTCGTCCAAAGGGAATTTAGGCGGGAGTTTGGCGGTAATCCCCCGAGTAGATGGACCATTATGAGGTTTGTAAACATGTTTGCCGAATCTGGAAGCATCGCACGAAGGCCGTACCATCGAGATGCCAATGTTCGGGTTCAGGATACAATCGCAGCAGTAGTATCTGCAATACAGGCCAATCCGAGCGTTTCGACCCGAAACTTATCGGGGCAAATTGGAGTTAGTAGACGGTCATTACAACGGATACTTCATGACGATTTAAACTTGTTTCCGTACAAAGTCCAAATTACTAGCGAGTTAAACCCTCAGGATTTGCCTGTTCGCCTGGAGTTTTGCCAAAAAATGATATCAATGGCCGAAGAAGACAACACATTGATCAATTGTTTGTTCATGTCTGATGAGGCCCATTTTGATCTTAACGGCAATGTAAACAAGCAAAATTGCCGTATATGGAATGAGTCTAATCCAGAAATGCTCCATGAGACGGAACTGCACCCAGAACGAGTCACTATGTGGTGCGCAGTTTCATCAAGGTGTTTGTCGGGCCGTACTTCTTTGAAGAAAACGGTGTAACCATTACTGTCAATGGGGACCGTTATTTAAAGATGTTGAAGGAGTTTTTTTACCCAGAACTGCGCCGAAGACGTATACCATTCAACAGCGTTTGGTTTCAGCAAGATGGAGCAACTGCACATATAGCTAGACCAGTTATGGCGGAGCTAACCAAAAAATTCGCAAACAAATTAATTTCTAGGAACTCAACTCTTCGCTGGCCCCCAAGGTCACCTGACCTGACTGCACCAGACTTCTTTTTATGGGGTTATGTCAAGCAAGAGGTGTATAAAACGAAGCCCAGGAATTTAACTGAATTAAAGCAGTCCATAACGACAATAATTGAGGCGATCCCAACTTCAACTCTTCAGGTCGCAATGAATAATTTTTTGATCAGGTGCCGCATATGCGTGGGAGAGCGTGGAGGTCATTTGCGGTCTATAATCTTTAAAAACAACTAACTATTTAAAATAAAATTTAATTTTCTAACCAATAAAAAAAAAATAAATGAAATACATCGATTAAAAATAAA
The DNA here is from genome assembly GCA_946251815.1 of Dasysyrphus albostriatus. Lineage (NCBI taxonomy): Eukaryota > Metazoa > Arthropoda > Insecta > Diptera > Syrphidae > Dasysyrphus > Dasysyrphus albostriatus. The sequence goes on along the minus strand of OX276336.1, from coordinate 63,710,800 downwards.
GTTATTTGAATTTCTTATTGTAGCACAATTGGTGCGCCACCCTGTATGTATCCAAACTGGCAAAATTTTTCGTTTAGAAAAATGCTAGAGGCCTTATTTTTGCCATTTTGTCGGTGGGAACCAAATTATTGTTGTCAGCAAGGTGGAGATATTTTTTGATTTCCTTGAATCTGGTTCGGGACATATTGCTAGCAACAATTGGTACACGGGTGTCTTCATCTGTTTGCCAGTACATGTTCTCTCTTGGCATAGAGTTATAGCCGCTGTGAAGCAAAATACCCACAAAGACTTTCAAATCGTCTTCGGTGAATGAAAAATTGTGGGCATTAGACTTTGCTGCATAAACGCAAGACTGCTCAACAATCAAATTTACTTCTTCATCAAATAAAGTTTCAAAAATTTCAAGTTCCCCCTTCCCATCCAACGTAGTTACCACGTTTACCTTTTGTCCCAAAAAAATACTGCTTTTTGGCATTTCAATATCACATGCACGTACCTCTTGAAGCGATAAATCGTCTTCACTGTCACTGCTGCAAAACACCTCTTCTTTACCTGGAACATCTTGCGGCATGGTGCAAGCAACAAGATCTTCAGCATTGCCCTCCTCCACATCCGTATTATATTCTGGATCTGGTGGAAGCAACACATTGTCGGAATTGCTATGGCTTGAAGACGTTTCAACAAAGTCTAAGGCGCGTTCTAAGTTCTGAAAGTTTCTACCTTAAAAACTTGATGGTTTTAATTGTTGCTTTTAAATTCCATATCAATGTGAATATTTGTCTAGAAAAAATGTGTACCTTATCAGCCATTGTACCCAAGCGAGTACAGTACTTTTATTACTTACCGAATGCTGTCAGAAGAATGTTTTTCAATAAGACTTATTTACAGTATGAAAACACAAGCTGTTAACGTTCTAAATTCAGTTAGAATGCTTTCAATTTCAATTTCCTTTGACGCTGACAAATGATGACAAGCCTACTGAAATCGCGCAAAACTGACTTACACGAAGCAAAAGAAAGTAAACAAAAAAAATAACAGTTTTTGCTGCAGTTATTTTGTGTATGCGAAGTTGTAAAGCACAATTTGCGTGAGCGAAACAAAAAAAAAAACTGTCCAAAAATCTTTTCGTTTCCGCTTAACGGCTATTTGAAAATGACAATTTTATTTGTACCCGCTTGGGTGCAATGGCTATTAATGCAAATTAATGAAATTTGGTACACCAAATGATTTGGAGATGCCAAATTCAGAGATACTGTTTGTTCTTTACTTCAAACAGGGGTTTCATAATTTCGGTCAGAAGATGGTCCATGGTTAAATAAAGAACTGTTGAATATGTGAAAAAACATCCTAAAATTTGTGCCTGATTGTATATTTTCATATAAAAATGACTCTAATACTCATTAGTTCTAAATTTTTGTTAATAAAACTGGAAAATTTTCACTTAAAATGGCAAAAAAGCCAAGTGAGGCTTTTCTAATGTTACAGAAAAAAACGTTAATTTTAGTTAAACAGCAAACCAAATTAACTTAAAAAAAATCCACCAGCTTTCAGAAATCAGTTAAAACTTAGGTTAATCTCAGGATCTTGTCAAAAGTCAGAATCTTGTGTCAAAAAGTGCAAACATTTGTTTCGATTTTAATTTTACTAAGAAATAAAAGTGAGGCTATCCAAACCAAATATTACGGACTGAACATTTTTATTCAAAATTGGTAAAGATATTTTTTGAAATTTCAGGTTTTTGAGAATTTGTGTGTTTCGGGATTCCGAATTCTGACACCATATCCCAACCATTTTTTTTTTTGTACTTAGTAGCAGATTGAATACATTTTAACAATAAAACATCAAAATCCTATCAGCCATTTTCGAGAGCAATTTTATTTTTCTTAATTGTTTTTTCCTATCATTTGTTATTTTTGCATAAAATAAAATAATTTTTTCAATATTCGTATGGAAACAAATTTATAAGAAAAAAATCGACTGGATTGTTTTCAAAATATTGGGTTTTCAGTTAAAGATTTTGAAATACTTTTTTTAAAATTCTAAAATGAATTTTATCGAACATTTTGGTAGATATCTTATTTTTTTGAAATCTGTTTATTAGAAATAAACCAAGGTTAAATCAGTTAGTCAATTTTCAAGAAAATCAAAAGACACGGGAGTTATTAATAAACAAATTGTATCTCAACCAAATGAAGCATTTACCTATACCTAAATAATTTATTAATTTTTTTTCCTGTAAAATCTAAGGAGCCATTTTTGATAAAAATAAAATCTTCATTAATTGCAAACATTTAATGGCGGATGTGTAGGTACCTAATGATGAAAAAATGTGTCGGGGAATGACCGAAAAACCGCTGTTTTCGAACATACGGATAGACAATTAATTGTGAGACCCACTTATTTCATCCATCCATCCATTTTTTCCCATCGTAATGATAAGTTCCATCCACAGTACACAAATAGAAGGGATTATATTCCGGAGGTTGTCAAAGTTTGAACTGTCAGAAATTTTAAAATGGCTGGGAACATGAGGACGAAAACACACGTAAGCAGAACAACAAATTGAAATTTAAATTGTCTGAAATGAAAATTGGCTGTGGACGTGGGGCAAAAATACATGAAACACAACAACAAAAATTGATTGAACAAAAGTCAAAATTCTAATTATATAACCTTTAATTTGTGTACTGAGAGTTCCATCAACTTTTGAATTTGATATTTTTACGAATGTAACATTTTAAGCTGGAGCTCCTTTTCAGAAGAAGTTGTAACAAGTATATAAGAGTTTGATGTTGAATTGAAAAATATCATAAATACGAGTATATAAATTTTTTAATAGTATATATAAAATGAATGTCTCCCTTTTATTTTTCAAAAATTGTCTCCCATATTTGTTTTCCTATAAATAATTATCTTAACCGATATGCCCCAACTCAAATATCAAGCAAAATACATGTAAATAATATACAAATAAAACAAAATGTGAGTAAATCACTTCTTCCATATTTAATCTTCCAGAAATGGAAACGAAATTGGATTCTCGTCAAGGACAATTCCCGGCGTCTTTTCCAGACACTTTCAAAGACTTTTTTGCAATGATGAACGAAGACGAGGACCACTTAGATCTGTTTTCTAATTTACTCGAGGATAAGGTATGTAACCTAACCTAAAACCTTTCCACATAATAATGTACATATTTGTATACCCACATACCCACACCTATAAACTCATAGTCCTCATAGATTTATTAAGTTGATATACCTATTCAGAAACTTGAGGCACCTTATTTTTGTTTTATAAGCTTTTGTAACCTTTTATTTTTAATTTGAAAATAGGTGACATTTTTGCTTAAGTTTACGGTTAAGCTAGCTTAAAATAAATGTCGTGAAAAATGTCTTTAGGTTTCTTATTTCCTTGAGCTTCCCTTATCGTTTATTTGGATGACAAAAATCGTTAGAAGTTATTAAGTGTCGGTTTTGATCAACCATAGACGAAAATTTCTATTCGTTCTTAAAACATCAGGGGAATAATTATGAATACAAGCCTGGACAGAACTTCGGTTTCATTAAACTAACCTACCGGCTGAAGAACCTCCGTCTCAAAAATGTTCAGCTCCCCATCTCTATGATTCCAAGGTCACTGGCATTTGTGGATAGCGTGTGTTTCTTTAAACTGAGAGTTCAGGCATCTTTATTTTCTCGGAGAAAAAGGTGGTTTTCTTAATAAAGAGTCTTGTATCAGCCTTAATTTGTTGCTCATCCTCCAACATTCGGTGTTATAAAGCAGGACTGACAGTAAAAGACTTGTGTGAAGGGGGCACTTCTCCGTCTTTATAAACAGTTAAAACCATTAATTTCGCGAATTCCAAGTTTAACTGCGGTTTCCTGGAGTAGTTCTTCATAGGATATACACAAATGAGTCTTTTGTAAGGTTAAGATTTACTCCTAGGTAGATGAAGTCCTTGAAAATGTTCGTAGCTGCTTGCGATTTTTTTGTTCAAGATTGTGGACATTTATTTTTTTATGATTACATGAACTTGATCTTGGTCTTGCTTCCTTCGTTCCAAATAAATTTCGCCTACCATTCTATATCCATGAAGGACTCTATTACGCCGCGTGGCAAATGATGTTGATATTGTCTGCAAACATAAGAAACATATCCACTAACTGATTTGGTTAAGAAACCAAAGGACAGTTAAAACCAAAGGTATACGGTAATATACTTGGTACTTGAAAAACACCAAGTAAAAGTACTTTAACAAGTACTGCCCAGTACATTTCAAGTATTTTTCAAGTAAAACTCCATTTCAAGTACTTTTCAAGCACAATTCGTTGAGTGGTCTGGTTGATCAATCAAATGATGACTATTTCAATTCAAAAACAAAATGTCCAGGGGTCCAGCTATGGCTTACGTACTCAACTTGTACATGTACTTGTATCTACATTGTACATGTTTTTTTTTTTTAAGTACAAGTACAAGGTACTGGGTACTGATAAAATGTTTGAGTTCTGTTTTGGAGAACTAGGCGCTGTTACAGTAGGACCGGCTACCTAATTAACAAAGAGCTTGCAGGTATCTAAAAAGCTCTAAACAACACCTGGTAAAGGACATAGACAGATCACTGCTAGTTACGGATGAGGACCAGCTCAAAAAGTAGAACCACGTTTTCACTAGGTAATGATCCGCCAGTAGTAACAAATTCCTAAATACGCACTATATCCCGAGTAGAGAACCGCAATTAGGGCACTGAAAAATAATAGAGCGTTTGGTATTCCCGCAGAGTTCTTTAAGTGCAGTGCCAACAACATCGAATTAGCTCCTGTCCTGTGCTTATCCACTGATAGAGAGAGCTTCAAAAATGGAGAGTAGAAAAAGGGAATGATTGTCAATCTTCCAAAGAAAGAAGGCCTTACGCAGGGCAAAAACTGCAAAGGAGTTTGCGTGTTGCCTACAATATTCAAAGTAATACCAAAATCGTCCTGGAGCGAATAAAACCCCCCTCTAAGATACGCTTGATGCCGAACAAGCGGATGCCACACTAGATCTTCCTGTATGGACTACATCAACACCTTGCGGTTCATGGATTTCAATAAGGCGTTTGATAGTGTCAATAGAGACTTTAACTGGCTTGCTTTGCTCAGGATAAAGGAAGGTTGTCAGAGGAGTCTCATATCCAAAGTGGGGTTAAAGAGGGATGTATACTGTCACCAATACAGTTTTTGTTAGTGAGAAGTGATGGGCCGCATGCAGTTTTGTCGACTGCAAATGAAGGAATTCAGTGGAATCTGCAATCGCACCTAAAACATATGGACTACGCAGACGCGCCGTATCAAATGACAACAAAGGTTTAAAGATAAGCTGAAATCATTGGGCCTAAAATCAATACCGCAAAAACAAAACGGATCAGAATTGGAACTTCCTCATATAGAGATAGGAGAGAGTTTTCAATATTTCAGGACTAAACTAGATAATAATCAGCCGAATTGGGAAAGCAAATTCTGCATTTGGGATACTGTCCAAAATATTAAGTAACAATTCTTTAATCCTAAGGAACAAGCTACGACTGTTCCGCTCCAATGTTGAATTCATGCTTCTTTATGGATGCAGGACTGTCACAAGAAAGCTGCAACCGATCGTGAAAAGATGTATGCAAAACATCTTGAGGATTTTTTGACCTAGCCGTATATCTAACGATGAACTTCATGCAAGGACAGGTCAGGAAATTATTGACTCTATAACACGAAAACATAAGTGACAGTGGATCGGAAAAATGCTTCGAAAACGTCAAGAATGCATTGCAAGTCAAGCGATGTAATGCAACCCCCTCACGCAGCAAGACAGACGATTGGGCCGACATAGAAGAACTTGACGAAGAACACTCGAAGAGAACGGCAGAAGAGGAATCAGCAGAACTGGGGAAGAGTTAAAGACAGCTGAAGTTTATTTCCAGACGCTGTATACAATGGAATAGTGGTGAATAGTGGACATAAAAGGTCCAAGAACCTAAGTAAGTATGTTCTTTAAAACATTGGTTGAGGCTCGCATCTCTAAGTAAGCAGTGGAGACCTACATTTTCTCTACCATTTCGACTCACACTTGTTTTTGAAAAAAGTAAAAATTAATGTTATATAAGCACAACCTTAAGTATAAAAGTATTTCAATGATTTTCCTACAACTGAGAACGAGCACCTAAACACAAGCTGGCTGGAACCTTGGATTGTAGTCGTGGTTTTGTCCTCGCTGAAAACAGATTTTAATTAGGAACTTTTGAAATTTTAAAGTGAATTATTGTATGTATGTATAGAATACATTATTAGATCTCATCCTAACACCCTGGGAAATAAAAATCAGTAAATGCGTAAATGTTTTCTCCCAGCAGCACTTGAATTTTCAGAAAAAAAACTTAATTTTGTTATTAATTACACAAAAAAATTATTTGAAAAATAAATTAAACTGAACCTACACTCCTAAAGCTGTTTCAGCTAAGATTTATCATCATATTCACATACCTACTTACCATGTGTGAAGATTTATATACAAAAAAAAAACATACCTTCATATGTAAACCCATATCATCCTCTAACTACGCCTAATGAAGTTCAAAAGCAAAGAGCAATCTTTGATATATACAAAGTCCTATATCTCACTCCCATTTATACAAAGTGTACAATGTTTACTCATGTCATGAGTCATGAATAACCAAAGATGTTTAAGTTAGGATGTTTTGTATCAAAACGTCAAATTTATTTGTGTTGGCAGCTGCTGCCAACATTATTTAATAGCCTATTTTTATCCCAGTTTTGCCTCTGGCAGTAGGTATTATAGGTAGCTTATCCTTAATCTTAACACATTCTACCCACTTTAAGCTTACAACAGTGTCAAGTATTTTATATCCAAATAGGCACAACATGCATCCGGTAGAGAATATAAACGTTTTGACGATATTATTCTCCTTTTAAAATGCCTGTTCCATAAACGACTTGATGAAACTCAAAATCACATTGAATGTAAGGCAAAAAGTGCATCCTGGCAGTGGCCGTTTATATACAATATATATGCACTTCCAACATCCATACATATTTGAGGGGATCGCTTTTTCAAATATTTACATAGCCTAAAATGAACTTCTAAAATACAAATACATACATAAATTCATTCTCGTTTCATGGAGAAGGTCCTTTGGTTCTTTTCAATCTCGGCAATAGCTTAGTTGTATCAAACATGGTCGACCTATTTAGACAAGTATAGGGTGTTGCTATACGAAAGGAGAAATATACCAATTGAGTAGATTAAAAAAAAAAAGATTGTGTTAAAAATAACAGTGAATTGGGTAGCACTGTTTCTATAGTGACAATAAATTTGACAGCTGACAAATTATAGTTGTGTTCCTTGACGGTGTTCACATTGGACTCAAAAACTGGATTTATTTTGAGGTTTCAGTATTTACATATTCCTTTACTGAAGTGGGAGCGAGAAGTGAATACTGAAATGTCAAAAAAATCCAGTTTTTCAATCCAATGTGAAAACCGTCTTTAAATTCGCAATATTTCGGACTAAATGTCAGATTGTGACGTTTTGGATGAAATCCTCTCGCAGAAAGAAGAAAAACTGTCAAAATATCGGGAATTTGAATTCAAACTGACATTTTCTGCAAATCTGACATACAAACACCTGGCATTTGACATCCAGTACAAACTGGCCACAAGAAATTTCTTGGACCAAATTTAGAAAGGAGGGGAAATTTTTACTCTATCATGAGCGCTTTCTTTGGTTCAAAACAGTACAATTCTTCACTTGTGGAACGGGTTCGTTCTAAAAATGACTAAATCCTGCGGTTTCAGTCTGTTAGAATCTCGGTGTGGAACACACTTATTAAAACAATGCAAATGTCATCCGTTCATGGAATGGGCTACACAAATATTGCGCTTGATCAATTAGTATCGGCTAGATTTAGAAGGGAAAATCCAGAAACCATTAATTAGAAGCGGAAGGGGCTTTGGCAAATTTGGTTGCAAAAATTGACTTATGACCCTGCCTCACAAATTAATTGCTTTTTTTATAATGAGTGAGCACTAAAGAGTTTTGACTTAACTTAAAATGTTTAAACACAGTGTAAGTGTTCGAAAAATATGGACGTATTCAAAAGGAGGTAAGTACCGATGCACATTTGTTTGTAGATCTAGATATCAAAGCAAAGCAGTTCACATTAGCGTAGGCTGGCTAAAAAGAGAATCTCTGTACATGATTGTATATGTACGTCTGAAATTGGGCTCAGGGCTAAACTGAAGTGTTCGAGATATGCAAATTTGTTCAGTGTGGTATCGGTTATCATTTTTAAAGCTCTATTTTTAATACTATTTAAGAGAATTAAATGGGTTTTAAGAGCTTCTGCCTGAATATGAGAATTATACTCAAGCTTGGAACGAATGAAAGCCTTATAGATCACTGCCAGATTAGAAGGACAGGCTAAATTTGTGCATCTTTTGAAGAAAACCTTAACATTTTGCAGCATTTTTGGTGATTTCGAGTAGGTACCTTTATAATTAATTTTACTGATTTAACGATTTTTAGTAGACATTTATCGATAAAAGATTTGAGTTAACTTACAACTATAAAATACTTTGAACAAATGTAAATTTTAAGGCACATATGACATTCAAGGGGCATATGAAGCTTATACATTGGCTTATATTTAAAAAAGAACTATAAATATAGAATCTCAACTTAAAATCAAAAGTCGGTTGACTTTGATGTTCTCGGGGTGTTGCGTGGTGGTTTCGGTGTGGTTTGTTGGGAGGGTTGGCATTTTGCTGCGGAAAATGAGGCTCAGTAGTGACGACCTTTTCAGAGGTTACCTGCAACGAAGAAGCACATGAAGATACCTTACATTTCCCTTGCCTCTGTCCAGAACTCAGACATTTAAGAAAGGCACACCTAGAGAAGCATTTGACTACTTAAAGGAACTTTCTAGAACTTCGACTTATAGCCATCTGAACTTCATCAACGCCTCTAAATGGCTTGACTGGTTGGTAACAGAACACACAGGTCCCTACTTTTTACATTAAGGGAAATACAACTTCCTAGGGTATCACAACAGATCTACTTCTACATAGATCTAAGTGTGACGGTAACAAAATCAACTGTAGGCCCTTCCACCTAACCTAACCAATCCGCTGCGCACCAGGGTTCAAGTTGTATGAAGAGGCAGTCTTAAATTTACCAGATTTATATTCAAAATTTTCAGATATGACTAAAGATGTTATAAGGCATCTTCGGAGAAAATGTCCGCCAACTGACACACCCATTTATTAATACAGGTCATCAAACCATTAAAATTTGAAATAAATGAGGGTTGTGTTCTTCAAAAAAGATGTTGATGATGTAATTTTTTTATAATTCCTTGTCAGATGGCAATCCTAATTTTATTATTCTATTACTCTATTATTATTATTTCTTCATTTAATACCTAAATTACTTAAGTCAATTTTCTGTGAAATCACTTGAATAAAAACCACTCTTGAAGTTAGTCGTGCTCTTCTTTTATTTTTGCCCACTTTTGAAGGAGTTTTGACAAAAATATTGTTGTTTTTTTGGTTTTGACAAATTTTCTTTTTTAAATCGTTTCCCTTTAAAAATAAGGAAAAAAGATACCTAGACAACCATTTCTAGTAAATACCGATTTTGAAAACTGGGTAAATACCTTTTGTGAGAAAAAAAGTTCTCCCGTCCACTTTTTGGAGGGGTATTGGGTTTTGTATTCGATAGGTATATGAAAGTTAGTGTAAAATATGTACAATAAATTGGCCCGTAGAGACCAGGGAGCATTAACTTTTTCTTGGTTGAATTTTGAGTTTTACTAAAAACAGTTACCAATTTAAAAACTCTTGTAAAAAAAATTGTACAATCATCCAATTTTTGTTTTATAAAATTAAATTTGTTTTTTATGTGCAATAGAGGCAAATAAACAAAAAAAAAAAACAAAAAAATTCTTTAACAAAAAATAATCGTCAAAATTTTGGAGTCCAAATAGTCGATAAAAAAATGTTTGTCCGCCCCACTTCTTTGCCGAATCCAGTAGGTATTTGCAGCTTCCTCTCGAAGATTTAGGTTCCTTTTGTGATCGTGAACGAGACTGGGAAACAATAGCTGATGTTTGGCCGCTGGAGCGGCGCTGGCTTAGTCCTGATCTTCTCTTCATCAAGGGGTATAGTCTGTGGAATGTCCAATTCGCTTTTTCTAAGTTGCGGGATGAACCTTACCCAATCGCTGAAGTTGATGCCCATGTTCTTTCTTCAGAACTATGTTTCTGCAAGTAGCTGCTGAGTGACTTCTGCCGTCACGGCGGCGCTGCGTCTCCTGAAGTAGACAAGCTCCAATTTTGATGTGTTGCAGGCCCGTTTCTGGAAGAAATCGAACACTCCGATGATATGAGCGACTAGTGGTGACATTGGGGCTGCATACGTAAGCGAGTCATCAGAAAACAGCTAGTTTTCACTGCCAGATGGGACGATTTGGTCCATTGTCATTACTCTGTAGAGGAAGGGACCAAGTTTTGAACCTTGTGCCACTCCGACGTCGATGTTTTTCATAGTTTATGAGCAGTTTTCCGATTACACAAGGAAGTCCCTGGAAGAAAAGAAGAAAAGAAATGAAAAAAAGAAGGTTTTGAAAAAAGGCGCCTATTCAGACGCTATCAAGTACTTACTCGACATCCAGAAAGCATCCGATGGTGACACTACGACTGTTGAGGGCTATGGTAATGTCATACTGAAACTTCAAGAGTGGGTGCAGAGATAAGTGTTTCTCACTAGAGCCAAACTACATGTAAAGATTTATGTTGTTGTTGCTGCAAAGCTTCTTTAGTTTCCTTAGTATGAGCTCTTCCAAGACATTGTTTAGGTTGCTGAGGAGGGATATTGGCCTTTAGTTAGAAATCATGTACCTTTCTTCGGAATCACCACGACCTTTGCTGTTTTCCATTTTTGAAGGAAGTAGTTGTTGTTAACATAGTTTTTCAGAATTATCGTAAGAAGGATCAACACATCCCCTATTGAGTTAGAAGTAAAAACAAAAATGTACTGTTTTATTTCTAGAATCTAATAAAAAATGTCTAATAAGCTGGTGAAATTCACCTTCTCCACAGATCCCTATGCACTTGTTTTGCAGCTGTCTTTCCATGTTAAGGCTTTGAGAGTTCATTATTATAGTGCGAATGTAGATTTAAGCTGAAGTGAACTTACATAGACCCACCCACACACACTCACAAACACACCATTCACACATTCACTCCAAAACACACTCTTGACTATAAAAAATTGAAATCAGATTAATTGGAGTTATATACTCTGTCTTTTTTAGGTGATACCACGAACAAATAAATTCAATCAACGACGCTGTGGTGGGAGTCTTCGATGCACGAACAACAGCAGTCACAGTGGAGGACTTGCAGGAAATGGCAGCTTAAACGTAGGCCGGTCGAATTCATTCCGTGTGAATAGGCCCAATAATAGTATTTCGAGCAATAGCAATTTTTGCAAGCACGTTAGATATTGTTGTCTGCATCAGCAAAAACACTATTCCCAGAATTTTCTCGACTACAGCCATGGCCAGGTTTGTCGAAGAGGAGTATCAGATTGCTGTGGTGATGGAGGAGGCCCCAGAAACGATGAGAGCTCAACAAATAATTGCGAGGGCAATAGTGGTATTCAAAATGCGAACAACCCTCGACGAGCTATCATGGAGAGGTCTTTTGAGTTTGGTGAGTTGCTTTACAAGTGCTGACGTAATTATTGTCCAGTGAATGGGGTTATTGTCGATGATGGATATAGTCTTGATAACTGCATACATACAACTATTATTAAGTGGGATATGTTTCGATATTGTTGTATTAAGAGCTTCCAAGTAAATGTACGAACTAACATTGTCTAGTAGTAGGTTCAACAGAGATGTACATAATATTTGATACCATAAATGTAGGTAGCAGTTTACCAAGTTGATGTTTGGGTCAAAAGTTTTATATGGTTTTGTTTCTAAACAACAGAATCTTAACTAAGGTAGTTCTGATGGAAAATCATTCTAAGAAATGAAATAAATCATTATTTTCCGAGGAATTGACATCACAAAAACTTGTAAGAGGCTATTTGACTTCAATGGTTTTTAAAGTCTAAATAAGGGATCGCAATTTGAGAGGGAGGGGTGTTAAAACACCCTCTTTTACTTGAGAAATATAAACTATATGCATTTCATATATGGCAAGTTATGTTTTCGTTAAAAAAATTAACTCGAGATTTTGAGCAGGCTTCTATTACGATGATATTATTAGGGAAGACGAAAAAAATGGGTATTACAATTCTGTATGTCAGTCTGTCCGTTTGGCTACAGTGTAAACGTCTGGATCGATTTTCTTAAAATTTGGTGGGTACTTGGTGATTTTTGGTGATTTTTCCCACACGTTTTATCATTTTTTTAGATATAAGAATAACGGTACCTCATAGGTACAATTTTTCTTCACTGTAATTGTGATTTCTTAAAAACGGCTCCTACGAATTTTATACAACTTTTTGTCGGCTTTTTATATAAAAAGGTACAAATTTCTAATATAAAACATAGCAGTGTTTTAGGAAGAAGAGAGTGCTAACCAGAGAGTAAAACCTTTCCGCTTACTGACTAATTATGTATACAAAATTTCATTGGTCTTACAATGCCAGGTTTGCGTAGGTCAGATGTCAGACGTATACAAAAAAATTCTTGCCAAAATATCGTTACACATTTTTTTGTATCTTCATTTCTTCATTTTTGTATTTCATAAAAACTTGGCAGACTGAATTTATTTCCAAAAATCTTTCGAGCAAAGCTATTTCATCAGAGAATATTAAAATGGAAAAGAATATTAAAGTGGAAAAGAAAAGCTCATACAACAAAAATTTCGTAAATGCTCTTGGTTTTTAACGAGCTAATGAGACATAAAACTGTTGAGCATACGCCTACATACAGAGTTGGGTAATTAGAAGTCTAATTACATTACAGGCTAATCACACAGTAATTCAACGGTATTTCAATTACAGCCCAATTGCTTTGTAATTGTCATTGAAATATACAATTTCGATTACAATTATAGGCAATTAGTAATTTGATTGTACGAGTAACTATACAAAAGTAATTAAAATGTAATTAAATCTGTAATTAAATAGTCGGTTCAATGTAATTGGAAAATGTTATTAATTTTGCAACTTAAATTTTTGTTTGGTTTTTAAACTTAAAGGAATTAGTCCAGTTATAATGTGCGTGAAGTAAGCACCACCATTTTGGATTTTCAAAAAATAGGTTGCGCTGTAATGTGCCCATGTTGTGCTGCCATGTACTAAGGGGTGGTTTTTAGAGGGTACCAATTTTTTAAGCGTGAAGTTAGCATCGCCATTTTAGATTTTCAAAAAAAAAAAATTGTGCGGGCTTGTGCCGTAAATATTTTTGAAAAATTTGCAGATTTGCTTAATTTGCTAATGAATTTTTTGGGAAATTTTAAAATTTCTTAAAAAAAAGTTTTGCTGCCTTACATTCAAAAAATGCTACTAAGAACCAAAAAGAAAAATACAACGAACGGCATCATTGCAACTCTTATGGCCAAAACAAAACTTTGCGAAGGACTGTAGCGTGAGGACCGCCATTTTGGATTTTCAAAAAAAAAGTATTGTGCTGCATTGTGCTCAACTAGTGCCGCCTGTGCCGTAAATATTTTTAAGAACTTCGCAAATTTGAAAATTTTACGGATGAACATTTTTCTAATTTTGAAATTTTTTAAAAAATTAAAATTGTGATGTTTTGTGCTCACTTTGTGCTGCCATATTCCGAAAAGATAAAAAAAATTGCATACATTTGTAACTTTTGTGGCCAAAAAACAGCGAATCCATTTTGTGATCAATTTTTGTTGCCATAGGTATGTGCATATCAACATATTTTCACCAAAAATTTCTTTCTTTTATCTTTTCGGACTGTGGCAGCACAAAGTGAGCAAAAAACAACACAACTTTAATTTTTTACAAAATTGCAAAATTTGAAAAACGTTCATCCGTAATTTTTTTTTTATATTGCGTCACGAAATTTTAGTCGAAAAACCTCAGATTCGGATTCAGCACCCTCGAAAAAAATTACACAAATTAGCTAAGAGACTTTTTGAGCACAAATTGACTGATTGTTTTCGATAAAAAAAAAATAAAACATACAAATTCAATTTTTTACGGTTTAAGCATTAGTAAAAATAAAACAATTGAAACATACATTATTCATATTTCCTCACGATCTTTTCGATATTTAAGTCTGAGGGCTTATTTCTAGAAGGCGTATTGATTGTACCATCAAATGAAAAAAAGTCTCTCAACATGAAGTTTTAAAATTTTTCTTTCATTTCCATATTAAAAAAAAAAAAAGAATGTGAAATAATAACAGAGTTCCGAAAAACAAATTTTCGAACCATAAAGTTTCAAAAAACCAAAGCTTTGAAAGGACTGAGCTCCGAACCATAAAGTTCCAACGACCAATTTTTCGCAAGGACAAAGTTTTGAAAAGATAAAGTTTATAAAGATAAAGTTTCGAAAAATTCAGTTACGACAAAGTTTCAAACAAAAATTACGAAATGCTCAAAATTTTTTTGTCCTTTAAGAAATTTCAACGAAATTGACACAGTTAATAACTGACAAAAAATTCAAAAAGAAAAAATATTTCCTACAGGGTATTCCAAAAAAATGTCAAATTCGTTGAGCTTAGAGTGATTTAAAATTCAATGATATTAACACAGGTGATGTTTTTCACATATTTTTGAAACAAGCCTGTTCTTAAAATATTTATTTCTGTTGTAATTTATAATCACTTAAGGCACGATTGAAAATATTTGTTTTCTTTTTGAATTCTGTATCGACTACCACCTATTAGAAAATTTGTCCTTCTATACCTACTGAATTTTGCAAAACTTTCTCTTTTCTTAACTTTGTTTTTCGAAACTTTATCTTTTCCCAGCTTTGTCCTTTCGAAACTTTAGTTTCTTGGAAACTTTATGCTTGGGAACTTTGTCTTTTGAAAATCGGGTGGATTTCCAAGGAAAGTGCGTTGATTGAAATCAAATTTTCATCGACCTTTGGGGGGACAACCTTCTTCATTCATTTAATGAGAATTTTCCTAATATCATTAACAGTTTTGTTTGTTGTTATCTTATCTGCAGTAAACTATTTCAGTTTGATAGCAATACGGGCCAGCTAGTGAAGCTTTATTCTGCCAAATTTCACCTAAACTAATACGGATATTAAATTACATTTTTAATTACACTTCTAATTACAGAGCGAAATTCATTAAAATTACCGATTACATGTAATGGTAATTGAATTTTTCAATTATCAGTTTATCCAGCCATTAAAATTATTTGTCCATCCCCAGGATAAAAGATATTCGACTTTTCTTTTTTGCATTTAAAAATTTAAAAAAGGTGTTTTTCAGTGGAAAAAGGAATAATAAAAGAACAAATTTTTTTAAGGATTTTCATATTGCATCATAAAGTAATTTTTTGGAATTTTGGGATTTATTCCCATCAGGAGGGCCAGTGCCAAAATAGTTTTCAAAGGCGAAAAGTTGGAAAAATGTTTAAGAGTATTGTGGGTGATGGGCACGTGGCTCTTCCCATGCTATAACACTTTGTCGCATCTTATGTAAAATGCATTTGGCTGAAAATATGTCCCAAACTAATTTTTAGTTAAATTTTTGACTTGTTAACTAGAATATTTGCACAAGGGCTTTTCTAAGCGCCCACGAAAATTTACCAATAAATAATCCTTTTAGGGAATTTTAATCGAATACATTTTAAATTTAAACTTAATATCTATATATTTTAATTTTGTGATGGTTTGTGCATTATTCAGTGGTTTTTTCATGCGAACTAACATTCAATTTTTCGAAGAAAAAATCCTTGAAATACGAATAAAATTTTTATTGGAATTTCTAACTCGTATGGCCATAATTAAATTATTGTAAAATGTACAAATCAATCATTCGGTGATGTGCATTTTTTAAATAAATTTATCATTAAATAAAGCTTTAAGTATAGCTTTATATGACTGCTTTGTTCAAAAATGTATAAATGAACCAACCAAAAAAAAATTGACATAGGTAATTCGTTGTCAATTAAACTTGAGTTAGCGGTAAAAAAAAATGTAGGACCTAAAGCAAACATATGTACAAATATATATATGTTTATGTAGGTACATACATATACGACAATCTACGGGTATACATCCAGAAAAAAATTCTAAAACACAACATCACGTACGGCCTCATTAAATTGCTTTAGATACTACGTGAGTTCAAAATTACCCTGGAAAACGTGATTTCTTGGGAAAATTTCAAAACGAGACGTGTTCCTGATATATATCTCCTGACTATTGCCCAAAGGTTCTTATAACCTTCCAAATGAGAGAAATGCAATGAAATCATTCACAGATATATTATTTTCCACACCTACTCGCACAAATATATACACATAAAGGTAAAATATATGTGTGCATATGTATTGGATATATATTTCTGTATAAAGTGACAATTGTTATGTGCTTTCAGAAGTACTAATTGTCCTTTGTGTAGGATTGTTATTAAGAATGCAAATAATGGAATTAAATGGATCCTGTAGTAGCACTACTTGTGAATCTTTCTGAAGGATAATTTTTTTTTTCAACCCGAGATATGCATACATATATTTATGTACTTATATACAATAAGTACTTTAAGGCAAGTTTTGGATTCGTAATAAAATTTATATAAATCAAAGGTCTCATGGTGATGATAAAGAATATGATTAAGTATCGTGTACCTGGAAAACCACCGCGACCATTTTTTATCTGATTTAACGAGGACATAGTTTAAATTAAAAAAAAAACAAGCAAAAAATAAGCCTGTTTGAATCGTTCATTTCAAAATATCGAATCGTTCAAGAATCGATCACAAGAATACGATTCGATCATTTCAATCAATCGATCATTTTTATTTCATTCAACTCATTATTCGATACTGTTTTGATTCAGTTTTTATTTCGGTTTCGATGAAATCCAATCTCTCAGAATTTAACAAATTCAATTCAATACTGTTCCCTTGATATAATCTAAATTATTCCAAATTTAAAAACAATATGATTTGATGCGTTTTAAAACCCTTATGAAAATCTGACATTTTGACAGTTATCTTATTGCTCCGGTAAAATGTGATTTTAGGTCGATTGGGTGACATTTGGCTCAGAATAGACTTTTATTGTCAAAATATATTACATCTCCTATATGTCAAGGCATCAACTGTCAAACTTAATTCAAGGATAGCTATGATGTCAATGGATAAAAAGACATTTGGATTGAAATATACTTGTTTGTCTAAATATAGTTTATCTCGAATGTGTCAAGCCACAACTGTCAAATTCCATTAAAGGATAGCTACGATGTCGATGGATTAAGAAAACTCTAAGAAATCAGAAATGTTTCAATAATTTTTGATGCTCAGGAAAAAGGTGATTTTAGGGCAGTTGGTTGAAATTTGGATCGAAATACACCTTTCCTGTTCAAATATAGTTCTTCTCCTATCCAGTGTTGTCCCCCTTAGCGATGAAAAATGTAGTGTTTTGAATCTTAAATGTTGTAAAATGAATAAGAAATATTAACCTTTTTTTTTTCTCATAACTCAAAACTTTCTTCTCAAAACTTTATTTGGTGCTTTTCACTTATTTGTAGAACTTCTTCCAACAAAATTATTTGATTCTCGGCTTAGGAATATAAAATTAATAATTGCAAGTAAAATTTTTACTCTTCCAATCATGGGGGCAGTTTAAATTCTAATAGGAATGCTTAATAATCGTCGATTCCCCATTTTGAATTAAATAAGAGATTTCTACAAATATTTAAGTAGTACCTCAGCCGCTACAACCTCAGAAACAAATTTTTTCCCGCTGTACTGCCTCTTGCGGGGAACTGACAAATCCTGCAAGAGTATAGTTGTCATGAAAAGGTGCTTCATATCTAGCTGGTTCGGACTTGGCAAAAAATTGTAGGTCCCATTCACTCCTGCCAACAACACGCACAAAGAAATGGTCAAGAGTTGTAAAACACTAGGCCCTGGTTCTCTACGAATTTTGCGCCATTAAATTTATTTTTTAATTTTACAAATATTTTACTGATATATGAATTTTATCATTTTATGAAAATGTAGCGTTTTCGAAATATTTAACGAATGTACGTAGTGACTTGAAAAAAAAAAATAATTGTATCAAAAACGTTACATTTGTAGCAGGGGGGCAACGCTGCTCCTATCTGTCAAGATATCAACTGATGAATTCTATTGAGAGATGGCTACAATGTCGATAAAATAAAAAAACCTCTAAAAACACAGAAAATTTCGAAAAGATTAATACCGAAAATCTAGATTTTTTACATCTCGACTCCAGGGGGCATACAGATGTCCAACATCGCAACCACAATCCAAATAACCACTAGCTGATTTTTTCTCGCTGAAATTTCAAATTTCATAGCTTTGAACAGTGTCTATGTCTTGTTCAAAAGTTAGTTTTCTTTTACATGTCGTCGACAAGACATGGATTTTTTTGCCTTCATTACTTTTTTTTCTCGACATGTTCATAGTCCGTGCATGGCTCATATCCAGTGGAGCCTGCATGTTATTGAAATCATTGAGATTGGGATGGAAAATCGGGAATCATCGAAATGTTTTTGCCTAATTTCACGAAGACTTTTGAGTCATGACTTATTTTGAAAATCAATGAGTGTGAACGAGAAAAAACCATCTGATCCCACCTTAACACTCAATAAGTTTTGAAAAAAGTAATGACTCAAAAGTCTTCGAGAAAAAAGGGCACATTGAGATTGGCATCGATTGAAAAGAAAATTTGTGATTTCAACTATCAATACTTTTCGATGATCGGACAAAAAAAATCGAATCATTCCTGATTGACACAGCCCTAGCAAACAATTATTCTTGGATTTTTTTTTAAATGTGTTCTCCTAATCCAGGAGAAGATTAAAATATTGGTTTTAGTAAAACCACCACTTGCCACGCCCATTTTTAGTATTCTTGAAATTCGGATTCGCCTCCGAAGATTTGGATAAAATCAGATACTTTTTTTTCTTGATTTTTGTAAAAATTTAACTCAATAACTATATCACGAAACACTCCTTGGAGAACCTCAAACTTCGATCACTTTCGACTGAAATACATTGCCAAAATTCTGAAGCCTTATTGATCTATATCTAAGGATGGGCTGGATGGCTGAAAAGATGCTTGGCCTTAAAATTATTAAAAATGATTAAAAATAAAAAAAATAAATAAATGATTAAAAGGTTCAGAAAGAGCTCTCAAAAAACTTAAGAGAAGATTGCTAGAGCAATCATCTAGCCTCTTTGCTGGTTTACTGCCAAAACAGAATGGGAGATGGAGCTTCAATATATGTCAAAAATGCTGCAGAAAAGTTAAAATTTGTTTTGACATCTGTTCTAGCTCCGTCTTCCATTGTGTTCAGGCATAGTGTTGAAGTTGAAAGTTATCTAATACAAGTAGCATTGTTGTTGTTAAACAGTAATCTATCTATTAGAGCTCTTGATACTTGGTACTTGGTGCATCAATACCTGAATACCTCAGGTATTACCTGGATAACAAAGTATCGGGTACCCGTATCCGTAACGGGTCAGGTATGTATTTCGAACATTTTCGCACAGCCTGATGGCTTTTATTAAATTGATATCAAGAAACAATTAACCGGGACGCTGGCTCTTTGAAACCAATAGTCATCAAAGCAAAGATAATAGTATCTTCATTCAAGCTACATTTCTAGCAGCTGCTAAACGCTGATGTTCATAAGACGGTTAATAGAAATAGAAAAGAACCCATCTCCAGTCAATGAAAACTCAGTATAGAGGTAGAATAAGTTATAAGGAAGTTCAAGAACAACAAGGCTTACGGATCTGGCGGTTTACTAGCGGAGCCCTTCAAGCATGGATAAGATGTGTTGAATCAACCAATAAACCCAGTTTGGGTGGAAGGAACCATATGCCCTATGACAGGTGCCTATATCAGTTCCATATACCCAATCAACAAGACGGTCCTAGGCAGAGTTGCCATGTTTTGAACAAGTTCGAAAGCCCAATTTAGAAATGTTTGTAGTTTGAAATGTAAACCGCACAAGTAGCCCAAATAGTAGCCCAAAACTTTATTATTAGATTTGGGCTATTAGTAGCCCAACTATGATTGGACTGTCATAATGAAAAGTTCAAAAGGAAAAGTTCTTCCGAACTATTTCAAACATGCACAGGGTTGAGGCAAGGAGATGCGCTTATACCCTACCATGTGATTTCTTCCATCGCGTGTGGGCAACCATTAAAACTGAAGGCACTATTTTCAACAAATCCGTTTAATTTCTAGGGTATGTGAATGATATCGACATCATCGGTCATTCTCAAAGAAGAGGCTTTCACGGCAACTGAAGTAAAGGTGAAACTTGTTGGTCCAAGACCAAATACATGCTATAAACAAGCTTTTATAGCCCCAAGTATTGAGCTTTAAGCAGAAAGAGAGAGCTGTTAGTATAGGCTCTGTCCAAAGAAACGTTTTCCGACGGAAATTTGGTCCTGCGTGTGAGAAGATCGAATGGAGGAAGATATCACCATGAACTCTACGAGCTGTACCAAGATGTGGATGTAGTCCAGCAAATCAACACACATTGACTACATTGGCTCGGCCACATCAAGCAAGTGGACACTAAAGCTCCAGCCAAGAGAGTTAAAATCCCAGCCTCCAGGTTTAAGAGAACGAAGAAGACTGAACCTCGGGCTTAAAGCCCAAGAGCCATTACGAATGCCAGAAAGCTTGAGGATCTGAATGACTGATGGAAGTATTGTGCTGGCATCCTAGAGGATGGAAGGCTACGACCCATTATGGACGGGAGCCTGATAAGTAAATAATGAAGAAGAGTAATCGTATATTGTTCGAGGCATCTGGTAAAATTTTGGGTACGTGGGTACCCAAAACCTTACTTATTCCCAGATCTTTGCTAACCGGGTAATACCCGTAGATATCCTGATACCGATATACTGGGGTATTGCGAATGGTTGAAATAAAGAGCTCTGCCATTTATTTTCAAACAATAAGGGCAAGTTCGTGCAATCCAGTCGTATACCTACACTTTATTTAAGTACCTATGGATATTGCTACGGTCTATGGATTTATGATTGTGTGTTTGAATAAAAATATTATTCCTAAACGGTGTGTTGAACTTAAATGAAATTGAAGGCTAAAAACAACATGGGACATGACTTGACTAGACTAAAAACACACATGCTATCTTTTGTAGCAGATACTCGTATATTCATCTTATCCGTATTCATCAGACCTGAAGAGAAAAGAATGGATTATGCCAGAGGATAAAGACTTATAAAAGCATTAACACTGAACTGTAAGCATTTTTATTTATGATAAGTTTCTTTTGACAGAAAGGAGTAATTGCGTAGCGGCCTAATTCAGTATTCGGATTTAATATTATGACAATATTGTTCAGTGTGTCGTGTGAAATATGATTAACATTCAGATTATCTTGAGCCTGGTAGTTAGTGGGGAAACATTAATTAAATAATAACTTCTTTCTTTTCACTTAAATAAGAATACATGAAAATAATATGTCCATATCTTTGATGAGTTACGGTCTGTAAACTCTGACGAAATAAATGAAATAGCACGAATTAGGTTTATGATGGGATCAGCTTTGAAGTTGTAAGATAAGTATACCTATACAACATATGTACATATTATGGATATATATATATATACATGGATGAAGGCATTGGAGAAAAAATGTAGTCGATAATGGAAGCCTACTCTTTTTATTTTTGGCTGACAAAATATTGTTTGGAAGGTTATTATTGGAGGAAACCCTAAGGGTTACATTTTCTTAAATATTTCAATTTATTAGGTTTTTATTTATTTTCCAGTGGGTAGGTACAAAGCCTGCATAAGGCTCTATGAGGACAGAAAAACGCGTGCTCATATAGGTGTGTCAGATTCTTACTACACTAAAACCACCTCCACTTCCCAATTGCAACTAAGTTGAAAGTTATCAAGCAATTCATTTTTAACGAAGTTTAGGAATGTGTTACGTAGTACCTTGTGGCATTATGGTTAGTGCGTTGGATTGTCATGCCGAAGGTCTGGGTTCAATTCCCAGCCGCTGCCACCTAAAAACAGAAATGTTTTTCCCGAGGTACTGCCTCTTGCGAGGAACTGACAAATCCTCCAAGAATATACTTGTCATGAATAAGTGCTTCTCATCTAGCCGTTCGGACTCGGAAAAAAAATTATAGGTTCCCTATACTCCTGTCAACAACACGCACACAGGAATATTAAGAGTTGTAAGTCACTAGGCCTTGGTTCTCCATGAGTTGTTGCGCTACTCAATATATTTATTTATTTTTAAGCAACGTGTTGCAGGTTACTTTTCGTTGAAAGTTCCTGCTTATTCCGAGATTTTAAAGCGGTTTTCTGTTCAGGTTTTCTGGTCAGCTTTAGTTCTTCACAGACGGCGGCGGCGTAATAAATTCGAGTGTCAAGAATGTCAATAATCGTTGGATTAGCGTGTTCCAATAGCCGATGTCTATGTTTTCGCGCGAAACTTTTTATTTCGTCCCGAACATTAGGAATCCCAAAATCCTTGTGAAGATCTTCGTTTCTTATATACCACGGAGCATTTACAAATGACTTAGCAAGTTATTTTCAAACATTTGTAAGTTATTTAAGTTTGCATCGCAGGTACAACCCAAGAGTTGTATACCATAAGTCCAACAGGTTTAAGAATCTGCCTGTTCAAAATCAACTTATTTTCAATACTTAGTTTGAATATTTACTGAGAAGCCAGTTAATTTCTCTTAATTTACTTTTTGGTTCTTCACTTTTTACGTGTGGCTTCCATTTTAATTTCGCGTCTAGAGTCATCTCCAGATACTTTGGCTTATTTGCAAATGAAACACGAACGGTATTAAGAAAGATCGGTAATCTATTTATTGTTTTTTATACGCAAAGTCCACGTGGACTGACTTTTGTTCATTGAGCGCTATTCACCTTGTATTTGTCCAGTCATTAACATTGTTAAGAACATTTTGTAACTCAATTGTAGCTTCGCTTATCGTTTTTCCTACTGCTAGTATTGCAGTATCATCAGTAAACGTGGCTAAGATAGTATCTTCTGTTTGAGGTATATCGCGTATAAATAATACACTTCCTTGTGGTTTTCCAGCCACTATTTATTTGAAATTAGAATAATCATTTCCTTATCTTACTGCAGGTGCAGGAGTAGTATTCTTTCAAGATTTTTTCAGGAAGAAGCGAAATCGTCCTGCAAGATGGTTTGCCATTTTTCAAAACTATTATGACTTCCGCAACTTTCCATTGGCGGAACCTTAAATCGGCATTTATTATGTAAAGGAGGCTGATAAATCCTTTACAAGGGAGCATATTTAAAATTTCTGCCGTGATTAAGTCATATCCTGGAGCTTTATTTGACTTAAGCTTCTTTATTTCTCTTTTTAATTCGGTAAAATTCATATTAATTTTTGTGTTGAGTTCTTGCCCATCGAACAGCTTAAATAATTCCTTCAAGTAATCGGCGAATACCATCGCTTTTTTCTTGTCAGTTTGAGCCGCTTCGTGTCGGCTTTTCTTAATCGGGGGCACTGGAAGCTTTGGTTTTTTCGTTGTTTTTATAACTTTCCAAAGTGAGCAGTTGGATTCTTGCCCCGCTGTCAAGCCTTCAAGGTAATTTTCAACTTCAAGGTTTTTGAAATCTGATATCCTCGTTCTTATTTACAAGGTGAACAAAAAATTTAGGTATCAGATTAAGAAAATGGTTAAATACATTTTTGACTTGAAATGAAACAAAAAGTACGTTTATTAAAAAAAAAAAAACATTTGTGTGATCATTTTTCAAATTTTGTTAGAAACAAAAGAAAAAAATATCTTTAACCAATGCGAAACTATAAAAAATCTTGACGAAAATTGTTGTTTTTAATTCATTTCAAGCTCTGCAATATTGAAGACAACACAATTTGTTCCATTTATTGGTTTGTAAGCTTTGAAAATTCGGCGAAGAAAAACGGTTGGGTGAATCGATTTGAAGATTTTAACGGGTGATTTTTTAAGAAGTTTAGAACTTTAAAAAAAAAAAAACACAAAAAATTCGAAAAAAATGAATGAAATATTTATTTGAATCGATAGTTTGAACTTTGCAATTTAATGTTTAAAGATAATTTCATGCAAATGTTGACCGCGGCTGCGTCTCAGGTAGCCCATCCGCTGAGTCCAATTTTGGCATACTCTTTCACACATATCGGCCGGTATCTCACGAATGAATGCATGGATGTTGGCTTCCAGTGCATCAATCGAAGCGGGCTTGTCCCTTGACATACCCCCACAAAAAATAATCTAATGGTGTCAAATCGCACGATCTAGGCGGCCAATTGACCGGCCCGAAACGTGAAATTAACTGTTCACCAAACTCGCCTCGCAATTGCGCCATTGTTTCGCGTGCTGTGTGGCATGTGGCACCGTCTTGTTGAAACCACATATCATGCAAGTCAAGAACTTCCATTTCGGGCAAAAAAAAGTTTGTTATCATCGCTCGGTAGCGTTCACCATTGACAGTAACGCTGCGATTCGCATCATCTTTGAAGAAATATGGCCCAATAATGCCGCCGGCCCATAAACCGCACCAAACAGTGGCTTTTTCGGGATGCATTGGTAGCTGTTGTAATGCTTCTGGCTGATCTTCACTCCAAATGCGGCAATTATGCTTATTTACGTACCCATTCAACCAAAAATGAGCCTCATCGCTGAACACAATTTTTCGATAATAACGATAATTTTTCGAGCACGAATTTTGATAGTAAAATTCAATAATTTGCAAGCATTGTTCATTTGTAAGACGATCCATGGTTAAATTGCAAACCAAACTGAAGCTGTTTGACAGTGACACAAGGTACTAAACACACGTCAGCTGTCAAAACCAGTGTTGCCAAAACCAAACCAGCTAAAAAATCACCCGTTATATGTGCAGTTAAAAAAATAGTCTTTGGTAACAGCCGAGTTTTTGTTGATTGTAGTAGATTAGCAGTTTATATTTTTATTGATGTGATATTTTAATTCGTGAACTAACTCCAGATAGTCGTCTTTGTTAATTTGTGAGTTTAAAAATATATAAGCAATTTTTATTCATTAGGCTGTTAATGTGTAGAAAAAGATTCAGTTCTTACATCATCCAACCACCTTTTTTTGGAGAAAACTAAAAGTGCGAAATTTGTTTGTTTCACAGCAATTAATCGATAACTTCTGAGTTATTCAAAAACCACTTTTTATAAAATACATAGTTGTCATTTTAAATTTGCATACTTCTATGCCCATACGCTTAAAGACTTGATTTAGAAACAAAATCTTTGCACAAACCTCAAAATCATTAAAAAAAATAATCTAGGACATTTTCCATTATTATATACAAAACCGACTGAGGATATATGTATACATCCATTTGCATAAGAAAAAAAAAATATATTGAAACCAAATTATTACATTTTATGCAAATCTATTCTTTGTCAAAATCAATTTATGTATAGCTTGAAAACGTGTCGCAGAAAAATTATTATGATTTTAATATTCCTCCTGTTCCTCTTTCATCTTATATGTTTTTTTTCTTTTTGCTTCTTTGCAGATAGTTGCGATGAGAGTGATACAATAAGTACAACGTCCTCGACACCAACTATACCTTATAGTGCTTTAAGTCGACATCCTTTGACGCAGCAGCACCACCAACAATCACATCAGCTTTCCAAGACAAAACTTCAGTCACAATATCACCAGCAGCAACAGCAACAGCAGCAGCACCAGCAGCAGCAACAACAGTCAAAAGAGCACTTTTCACATCACCATCAGTCGCAGCATAATCAATCAAAAGGATTTCATGTCAAGGAGAGCAACACAACGCTTCCACGAATAGGACTACGTGGGCTGGACAATTCCACCTGCAACACCCAGGCATCAGCAGTCAGCAACAACTGCAACAGCACCATATCACTGTCTGGTCACAATAATGCAGGCATTAGCAACAGCAGCAGCGGTGGTGTTTCAAATTCGATTTCAATATCAAATAATAATTCGCATTGTGCAACAGCGCCCACTGGTGGTGGCGGAAGTGGCGGTAGACCATTAAGCAACGTATTTATGGATTTGAGTTCTCCAACTGAACGGCTGTCAACCTCAAATATGCTAGGCAGTGGCAGCGGAAATTCAGCCAACAGGACGGGGGTAAGTGGAGTGGATTTTGTTAAATAGGATATAAAATCATAATGTGCATCCGCTAAGCAAACAATATGAGTGCAATTAAAATGAATGAAAGGGATTAAGGTTTTCACTTAAGGGCTGTCGGTTGTGTCGTGAGAGAGAGACTGTTTTGTATTTTGTTGCTGCTGCCAAGCCAATGGCAATTTACGTAAATAAGCTTAATTGCTTAATTGGATGCGAATAAAGAGACAGATGAAAACGTCATGTCGCGTCGCTCTTAAAAGTTTGCTGATGATGATTCGATTCCTGGATTTGATCCCGGAAAATGGTGCCGTTTACTTGTTTTATTAAATGAAACCAATGGTTAAGGTACATTTTAATAACAACCCGCCCAACTGGATTGCATAAGTGTGTATAATAACCAGCTCCATGGTTGGTTATATTTCTATGGTGAATTATATATTTTGTGTGTTGATAAAAGTCTAGCCCAGGCCTGGGAAAGCATGATTTAAGAATTTAGAATTCTTTAGCAGTTGAAAACAAAATCAGCATAGTCCTCAGTGAATCAAAATCTGCTTTCATATTATAAGGATCAAAAAGTCTCCCCAAAGCCATCTTACGCGGGTATCTCGTTTTACGGAAAATATGAATATTTAACACGAGTTTAAATAGCTTAAAAGAACTTCCTGCAAATAAATTGCTTATTAGAGAGAACTATATCACTCAGTTGTCATTGCATTATATTTGTTCATACATATATGTAGGTACATGTTCAACTGTTTAGGGAACAAAGTAGACCATTGCCGATAATTTTTGAAAAAAAAAAATATTAGCACAAAATAAATGATGGAGAAAATTAAGGTCAATAGTATATAAATGGGGGAAAATAAACTGCGCCGCAGCAGATGACCGGAAGTGAGGTGATGGGTGGGTGAAATGTGGCCTGGAGGTGTGAAAACGAGATTTTTTAAGATTTCTGGCAAGAGTAGACCTCCTATCGAAAAAAAAATTAAAACGATATCGTGTAGATATTCAACAGGCCTATAACTTTTACATGCATCAGTTTTTCACATAACCTCAAAAATATAGAGAAAAATACCAAAATCAAATTTTTTGTTTTTACTTTTATCTTCGACAAAAATTATTCGATTTTGATGAAATTTAGTGAAAACATACATTATTGTGTTCCTGTAATATTTTTGAATGAAAATATATATTTTTGGATTTTTTGTGAATTTAATTTGAAAAAAAAATTGATCAAAAAAGTTGACTAAAAGTCAAAAGTCAAAGATAAAAGCCAATTTTTCGTATAATTAGATGCATCATTTGATAATGTCAAGTTTCATTAGCAACAGTACGAATGACCGCGAATAAACAGTGAGGCATGTATGGGGGGCTTTCTGCCCCCTGCAACTCCCCTGCTTCGGCTCACTGTAGGATTTGGTATATGTAAAGTTTCTTTTGCATTTAAGGAATCTGGACTTAGAAGACGTTCAGTTTAGCAGCAAATCATTAAAAAATGTAAAGTTTGATGTCTCTAGGACGCAATCGCGTTTAAAGATAAAAGCCAATTTTTCGTATAATTAGATGCATCATAATTCATTAAAATGTTATCAAAAAATGCCTTTTCGTTCTACGTCTATAAAATTTTTTCTTGGCAGTGAATAAAGGAATACGTTTTTATTTTCCTGATTTTTCATTTCACGAAATTATTTAAAGATACTAAAACAAATGATTTATCTCGCCTCTCCCAGATGCGAAGTGGAGAAAAATTCCAATATGCAAAAATAGCCTTCAAATCGAGCGATTGTAAAGCTCATAACGTCGGTTTTATAACGTCCAATCCTCAAATTTAAGGTCTTTAATTAAAAGATAAATGTCAGGCTGCATTCCTATGCAATATTTTTTGAGAATAGTTAAACTAAATATTTCACACTTGAGAGCAGATTGAGTCCCACATTGATCTGATTTCACTTTGCAAAATGCGAATAAGAATGAAAAATAATGCCAGAACCCTCCTCTACAAATATGTAAATGCAACGCGGAAGGGAGCAGGGGCACTTATCTAAATTTTCAAAAAAAATGTCAATTTAATTAGTTTTAAAAATTCTAAATTTGCTTCAAATGCCCAGAAGAACAAGATTGAGAAATAGGAACTACAAAATTTCATACTAAAGAGATGCGTATTCATTTGACCGAACTTTCACTAGAAAACTCTCGAGAGTAACTTTCGGATGCCTTCCCATCTGATGAGCTAATTTCATGAATGTGTGTCCACTTGCGAGTTTAACACTCTAGAGCTTGTCCCCATTTCTTAACTCTCTTATGTATTTCGAGTGCGGTTCAGTATGCAACTATGTTGCGAGATAGTGAAGTAATAAAAACCAGGCCTGTTCAGTGTTAATTCTTTCGAGATTGTCAACTTTTTCAAACGGAAGTTTGTAAATGCATTCTAAAGATGAATTTGATCCATGCAAATTTTGTTCGATGTGAATGGTTTTTATATTTCTAAGTTAAGAAAACCGAAACAATTCCCAAGTGTTCTCAAGTATTGATAAATGCCTGCGAGTTATTTTTATAAAAAAAACGATTTTATAGACAATTTTGTGTGTTTACTATTATAGATAGTTAACTATTTTGAGATTCACTAAATCGAACGTCTACTGTATTCGTAAAGATTGTTTTCACTTTTATAGACGAGTTTCAGGAACTTCCGTACTATTCATCCACAAATCAAACAAAATTTACTACATCGAATATTTTGAGAAACTACAGGTTTTCGCCCATTTACTTGGTTGCATGTTCATTTTTTTGTTGCCTCTGTTTGATTGTTAACTACACGGTACCAGTCAATTTTGCTTCTTGCAATCACATTTGACGTTAACGCACACATTCTCTGGCTTCTGAATACTTTTTGGTTCCGTCAATTCGATTTTCTTACGGTGCGGTGTAGTTGCATTGTAGATGATATTTTCAAACATGTGACTTTAGCAAGCTGCGTTATCGAACACTGAGGTATTGCATGGTAAAACTTTATTTTGTTTTTTAAATAGAAGACTTTTTCAGGGAATATTCTGCAAATACATTGCTGACTCAGATAACGGCCTTTAACTTATCTTTGGCCTCACAATCTTATCCCAGCAATGGGTGAAGCTTTTGCTCGAACTTGAACGTTATGTGTGGGAATAGGAACATACCGATGTGCTATTATTCTCTCCGAAATTCTACGTGGTGCTACGAAGATTTAGACGGAATTCAAAAACGCTGTTAAGAAACCCTGTTACTATTACAAACTGCGTATCTTCATTTGACGAAGTTCCAAAGTACCCGCTGCTCGAGGCACTGTGCAGATATAAAAGAGGTAATTGTGTTCTTCAAATTTTGAGTAGT
Organism: Dasysyrphus albostriatus; assembly: GCA_946251815.1. Taxonomy (NCBI): domain Eukaryota; kingdom Metazoa; phylum Arthropoda; class Insecta; order Diptera; family Syrphidae; genus Dasysyrphus; species Dasysyrphus albostriatus. The sequence continues at coordinate 63,681,073 of OX276336.1, read as the reverse complement.
ATGAAAAGTACTCCAATCGTCTTATCAAGATTATGGAAACTCTGGAAACAATTTCGCATTAGTGTGACCAAAAATACACCAACATTGCCCCCCCCCCCCTAAACAAAATCCTGGATCCGCGCCTGGGTTTGGCACAACTGTTTGGCACTGGTCTAATACAGAGACCTCTGTCTGAGGTATCTGATATATAAACTGACTAATTAGAAGACAAAAATAGGAAAAATCCCAGACAAGCAAAGGCATGAGCGAACGAAAGAAAAAAAGAACTTCACGCGGACTCGAAAGCTGTACTTTGTAATTTAATTTTTCAATTTTAAATTATTTTTATTGTATGTATGTATAAATATACATGTACATTGTACATAAATGTATATGCTTATTTGCCCATAAAGCAAACAAAGGTTGTTTTCCTACCTAAACATAGTAATTTTCAAAAAGGGTAAAATTATTTTTTAGTATATTGTTTAACGTTGTGGAACTAGAGTTGATAAATATGTTAGTAAATAAATAAAAAAAGATGTTTTGTTTTCCTTAAATTGGCATTTTAAGCTATTTATTAGGTAAACTTATTGTTTAAATGCTTGGGATTTCAGTAAATAAAACAAATTATTCATTTAATGGAATTAATTGACAATTTTTTCGCAATAACAGTGTGTTTTTAACACCGGCTTAAAGTAGAAGTTTCAATTAAAAAAATTTCGTACTAAATTTTTCAAAAATCAAAAATTTTGTCGTGAACTTTTTTATTGAAAGTTAGTTTTTTTCAAATAAAATTTCACAAAAAATCCAAAAATGTTATAGTTTAATTCAAAAAAATTGCAGATTACTTAAAACACAATAACATTCGTTTTCACCAAATTTCATCAAAATCAAATTATTTTTGTCGAAGATAAAAATAAAAACCAAACAATTATTTTCTGCTATTTTTCTCAACATTTTTTAAGGTTATGTGAAAAAATCATGCAAGTAAAAGTTATGGGCCTTTTGAATGTCTACAACTTTTCCATATTACTTTTTTCTATAGGAGGTCAACCATTGCCAGAAATTATAAAAAACTTCGTTTTCACACCCCCACCATATTTTCGCCCACACACCCCACCTCCGGTCATCTGCCGCGGGGCAGTTTATATTTTCCTCTTAATAAACTTTTGATCCTTATTTCCCCATCACACTGCTAATAATTTTTCCAACTTTTGTCCATTAAAAACCGGTTAATCACTGGTCTAAAGCGGCTTTATTACGAGTGTAGTTTGCTTTTGATAAATTTCGCCGGAAATCGGTCATCAAAAAATATATCTTAGTTTTGAAATCTTAATTATAAACGTAAAAATGGATTCTGATTCTAACTTAAAAAAAAAAACCTACATAATTATTGTTTAAGTTTAAAAATAATTTTTTTTCAAAAACTTTTTACAATAAAAACTTTATTTAGAACACCTGTTTTTGGATGAATACGTGTCTTTAAAATAAAAGCTATATGGCCTTATTGTAAGTGTTTCCGTTTTATTTTTAATAATTTTTTTGTGTTGAGTAAAATTCTTAGGCAATTTCCTATCCTGCCTTAAGGGGGGAAAAAAGACCCCCTCCAAAACGATTTTTTTCTCATTTGAATCTCTGTTTTTTTCGTGTTTTGTATGCATCACCCTTACCCCATAATTAGTACCTTAAATTGAGGGACACCAAAGTGGTGAAACAAAAATCAGAAAAATTACTATATCTTTTTAAATATTAACTCAACCGCTTTATTTTTTTTTTTGGACAATATTTAGAACACTTTTTAAAACCAACAGAAATTGGGGACTACAATTTTGTTTCGAATTTTGACCATAACTTTTAATTTTAAACATAGAAATCCATACATTTGAAACACTGTTTAGAACAATTAGAGCAATCAGGTTTAGATTTGCAAAAAAAAAAAAACGGAAAAAAGTAGACTAGATCAAAAAGGCTTTTAGGCTAAAGACCCTTATTGAATATTTTCAAACAAAAAAATTGGAACTGTTAGGAATGAATTAGGAACAATCTTGAAAAAGTTAACTTCACACACTCTTATTTTTCTTATGCTTGCGCAGCAGTAACAATATTTTAACAAAAACTATTTACAAACATATTCCAAAACAAGAGACAGGAAACTGTAGAATACTTATTGTTTCATCTTAAAGCTAAGCACTTATCTCATTCACAGAGATACAACACTCCAAAAAAACTCAAAATCAAATTAAAAATCCTTAAACAAATTTAAAAAAAAATCTATTTCATTTAATTTTTGTTGACAAGTGAATTGATATCAACTAATATTGGATCAGAGTTATGTTACATATTTGAACTTAATTATTTTGTAAGCACCCAGTACCTTGTATTTGTATCTACTTGCAAAAAAACAAGGGCAATGTACTTGGTACATGAAAAACACCAAGTATACAAGTATTTTTTCAGGTACTTTGTTTCAAGTACAACTACTTGATACGGTTTTATACTACCCAATACATTTTTAAGTACAAGTCCATTCCAAGTACAAATAGTGTTTTTCAAGTATCTACTACATCGTACTTATTTGTTTCAAGAACAAGTACAAATACAAGGTCCTGAGTACTTGATTGGTACTTGTACTTGAAAGCTTACATGTCTCTTTTGGATTATGATAGAAGAATATTTTTTGTTTCAAAGAGAGGAACATGTATTAGCTTGAGTCTAACTACGAAACATTTAATTTTGAAACAATTTCTTCGAAGTTAGCCTTATTTTTCGATTTTTCTAATTAATATACCTATTAAATAAAAATTAATGCTGTATATGAATTTAATTAAAATTAATAACAAAACTTTTTTTTAAAATTTTAATCTTCAGAATATACGAGCCATGAAGTCACCAATTTTAAACCGCAGGCGTTCCTCATCGATAGCAGCAAATCTCTTGACAGCGGATATTGGCGGATACCGGAATACGGACGATACTATTTCTCGCAATCATGCAACGATTCCGCATAGTAATACGAGGTGAGTGGAAAATGTAAAAGGCATCCGCAAAAGAAATGATATTTTCATTTCCTTATACTTGAGACATTTTTTTTTAGAATGTAATTTTATTATTTTTTCTTTACTTTTCCCTTGTTTGAATATTTCTTCAAATTTTATTCTTCAAGTTTGTTAGAACTTATGAAAATGCTTGACATTTTATGGTTTCAGGGAAGAAAAACAAAAAAATCTTTAAACCACACAAAAAACTAAAATCTCACCAAAGTATAGAAAATACAAAGTGATGGTAGACAAAACTACATTTTTTTCCAAGAAAATTAATTTTGTGGGATATTTTAACACACACGTATAAAGTATGCGCATGTAAATACTTTCACAATGTTAAATGTTCGTTATTCTAAATTTTCTCAACTAGAAAACATACAAATCATCTTGTTTTGAGGTGTTGGAAGAAAAAAAGTATAAGAGCATTTTATACTTTTTAAACTTAAATCAAGGTACATACATACCAACAATTTTCAAACAAATCTGTAGAAAGTTTTTTTTTTTAAATAACAGTTGTTTTCCTACTAAAAAACATAAGTGCACGATTTTAACGTCCATGTATTGGAAAAGTCAAAGACGATTCTAGGCTTCTTTTTTCTATAAAAATTTCGGTTTCGATTTGTATGAGCTCTGTACCGAATTGTGGATTTTGTCATATAAGACTAAATTTGTACCAACATTTAAATTGTTCTTTAATATTATTATGAGAGTAGGGCTGGTTTTTTCATGATTGTCAAGTTAGCAAAGCAACCTTGACGAATCGAAAAGTTAATAGGTCGATAATTTGAGGTCCGTCAAGATAGCACCGCTACAAACGAAATTCCAAAATCTAATGATGCAATAGTTAGGAGCTAATTAAGTGCTGCAATCTTAGCTGAGCACTTAATTCCCTTCCCCCTCAAACCTGTGGCGGTGCTATCTTGACGTAAAGATAGCACCGGCACAAGTTCCACAAACTTCCACAAGCCTGTTTGGGAATGAAAGAGTGGGGGTAAAAAATTGAAATGCACTTTTTTGAAAAGCATTTCGAGGGACCTTTAATTTGAGCCCAAAATTTTTAATGTAAGATAATTTTTAGGCATTTTCGGATTTTGAAATGCACTTTTGAGATGCATTTCGAGATTAAGATTGTAGCACTTAAGTAGGAGGTAACTTCTGCATAATTAGATTTTTGGATTTCTTTTGTGGCGGTGCTAACTTGACGTCAAGTTGCTAACTTGATATCAAGTTAGCACCGCCACAGGTTTGAGGGGGAAGGGAATTAAGTGCTCAGATAAGATTGCAGCACTTAATTAGCTCCTAACTATTGCATCATTAGATTTTGGAATTTCGTTTGTGGCAGTGCTATCTTAACGGACCTGATAATTTGCCGTTAACTAGTCGTTAATAAGTTGTGACCATTAAGAATTTGTTGTTTAATGTATTCTATGTTTTTTGGGGTGCTTTGCTAACTTGATGTCAAGTTGCCGTTAATAAGTCCTTAATTGTGGAAAACTCAATTTGATCGTGCAATGTTTTTCAATGTTTTTCTTAGGACCGGTTGTACAGACGTGGTTCAAATTTTGATTCGTGGTTCAAAAATTTTAAGTGGCTGATCTCAGTGGAATTACTCAGGTTCAACAATGGTTCAAGGTTCAAGTATGTCATAGGAGCCAATTTAATGAATGGACTATCTTTGAACCTTAGTAGGTTTGCTGAAGTTAGTGAGTTAAAATTGCTGAACCACGAGTAAAATATTTGTACAACTCGCCCTTAGTTTTCTTGGGTGGTTTGCTAAATTCATATCAAGTTAGTAAAGCAACTCTCACGGATCAAAAAATAGGTAGATACATTATTTGTCGTTAATTAAATGTGCCAATTTCAAATTTTTCATTCTATGTTTTCTATATTTTTTTTTTGAAAAGTGGTAAAAACTTCTTAATTTTTATATTTTAATGCTTAGTAATTTGCTGCTAATTAGTCGTTAGTTAGTTGTGAAAAGTTCGAATTTGTTTTATTATATGTTTTGCTGGATGCTTTGCTAACTTTACAAATCTCGAAAAGTAATAATTTCCCGTTAGTTAGTCTTTAATCAGTTGTGGAAAAATTTGATCTAATCGCACAATGTTTTATATATTTTTTGTTTTACTTCCATTACTAGCTTGATATCAAGTAGGCAAAATATCACCTAAAAAGGTGTAACAACTGCTAATACGGAATGGTTTAGGGCATAATAATATGTCGTTAACTAGTATTGAATTAATTGTGAAAGTTTCGAATTTGTCATGCAATTTTTTCTACGTTTTATTTTGCATTCTTTGTTAACTTCACATCAAGTCAGCATTAAACTACCATTATCTAGCCATAAGTCATTCGGCTTAAACAGTTTTTACCGCTTTTAGAGATTTTGTAGGTCAGCAAAGCACCCATTTATTAAATTAAACAACATTAAACGACAAATTCTTAACTGTCATAACTAATTAACGGCAAATTATCTACCAATTTGCTTTTAGATTCGTCAAAGTTGCTATGCTAACTTCACCCTCATGGTTTTTTGATATACACTAGTCAAAGAAATTAAAGGAAAAACAAAGTAGATTTTAACATTCCTTGCCGGTAAGTTTATATGTTTAGAAACATTTAAAAAGGGCCGGAAAACAAAATTATATTCATAATGTCATATTTCATCAAAATCTTGATTTCAAATATTTTAACGAAAGTGAAATTTGTCATGTTGTACCTAAAAAAGAACATTCGGGTCAGAACTGACAAAAATTATAACAAATGGTAAAGCTTTAATGGGTTTATCTCTTTTTTATACGTTGTGTTTTTGGTGAAGATCATGAATTTCAGCATGATCCTTAGGATGGTTCAAAGAAGCATGAGTTTTTATTTTATGACTGGCCCACCACAGAATTTTGCTACCTAGGTCAATTGTAATAGCGGAACAAAATTTCAACCTCCTAGGTACAGGGTGGCGCACGAATCGTGCTACAAAAATAAAACGTAACAACTTTTTTTCTGTGTGAGTAATCGGCTTATTTTTTTTTACTTTGTAAGTTACTATTTAGATTTATAAAAATGGATGCTTGGGATACGGAGAAAAGAATTTGGATAGTGCAACGGTACCATGCTTTGCAGTCCGTCATTTCCGTCCAAAGGGAATTTAGGCGGGAGTTTGGCGGTAATCCCCCGAGTAGATGGACCATTATGAGGTTTGTAAACATGTTTGCCGAATCTGGAAGCATCGCACGAAGGCCGTACCATCGAGATGCCAATGTTCGGGTTCAGGATACAATCGCAGCAGTAGCATCTGCAATACAGGCCAATCCGAGCGTTTCGACCCGAAACTTATCGGGGCAAATTGGAGTTAGTAGACGGTCATTACAACGGATACTTCATGACGATTTAAACTTGTTTCCGTACAAAGTCCAAATTACTAGCAAGTTAAACCCTCAGGATTTGCCTGTTCGCCTGGAATTTTGCCAAAAAATGATATCAATGGCCGAAGAAGACAACACATTACTCAATTGTTTGTTCATGTCTGAAGAGGCCCATTTTGATCTTAACGGCAATGTAAACAAGCAAAATTGCCGTATATGGAATGAGTCTAATCCAGAAATGCTCCATGAGACGGAACTGCACCCAGAACGAGTCACTGTGTGGTGCGCAGTTTCATCAAGGTGTATTGTCGGGCCGTACTTCTTTGAAGAAAACGGTGTAACCGTTACTGTCAATGGGGATCGTTATTTAAAGATGTTGAAGGAGTTTTTTTACCCAGAACTGCGCCGAAGACGTATACCATTCAACAGCGTTTGGTTTCAGCAAGATGGAGCAACTGCACATATAGCCAGACCAGTTATGGCGGAGCTAAACAAAAAATTCGCAAACAAATTAATTTCTAGGAACTCCACTCTTCGCTGGCCCCCAAGGTCACCTGACCTGACTGCACCAGACTTCTTTTTTATGGGGTTATGTCAAGCAAGAGGTGTATAAAACGAAGCCCAGGAATTTAACTGAATTAAAGCAGTCCATAACGACAATAATTGAGGCGATCCCAACTTCAACTCTTCAGGCCGCAATGAATAATTTTTTGATCAGGTGCCGCATATGCGTGGGAGAGCGTGGAGTTCATTTGCGGTCTATAATCTTTAAAAACAACTAACTATTTAAAATAAAATTTAATTTTCTAACCAATAAAAAAAAAAATAAATGAAATACATCGATTAAAAAAAAAGTTATTTGAATTTCTTATTGTAGCACAATTGGTGCGCCACCCTGTATAATAGAAGCCGGTGCTCAAGCGACTTCCTTTTCTTAAGTTTTGCTGAAAAATCCCCTGTAAAAATGTTGGTGTATACAGTGATTCCCCAAATTCCGGGTTGATATATTGGGAGATGAATTCTGGTTTCATTTTAAGAAAAAAATTGTTAGGGGGAAAATTGTATCTCTCACTCCTGAGGCAAGGGGGGCAATTTTTGGAAAATTGACATACAACGGAAACAAAATTATTTTAAATCAACAAAAGCACATACAATAGTGTGTTATTAGTTTTCTTAAAGCCAATATCCCATTCTTTTATTTGTTTTTCAAATCAAGTTATTTCAAAGCACATTTTTTGAAAAATTTAATTTTAAAGCGAATATTTAAAAAAAACTGTGATTTTTTGTTTTTTTGGTATAAACAACTTTCCTTTAAATGGTATAAATCCTCAGTTCCCAAACTGTGTTCGGCGGAACCCTGGGGTTCCGCAAAGCATTCTCCAGGGTTCCGGGAGTTTTTTGAAGTAAAAACAAAAAGTTATTTTCTTCAGTAGTTATAATTAAAAAATTTACAATTGACTTTTGGTAAAAATCCCTGGTATCTTTTTTTGTATTATTGAAACACATTACGAAAGTAACAGCAGCCATTGCATTAAACCATTAAACATTGCTATTACCTTCTTGTTTTTGGTGAGCCTGTAAATATTGTAGATTTCGTGAAAAGGTGTTCTCTTCACAACATTTGTTCAGGAAAGTGTACAAAAATATGATAGGTACCTATATATTAGTATAAAGTCCGATGGCTGTCTTGAGGAAAAGCTTAATCCAGGTTATTTGAACTGACAAAAGTTTTCCAACTGGAGAAAAATGTGCAAATCTTTTGTATTGTATTATGCAATATGTATGACATGAGAAAAAAAGTATATATAGCTAATCTTTTTAGAAATCCTTAGAAAATTCAACAAAATGTTACAGATTTGCAAGGAAAATCCATAACAGTATTTTTTACAAAAAACACTGGTAGCTTTAAAATAAAGAATAATACTAAACATTTTTCAGTTTAAAATAAACGTTTGCAAGGAAATGTGTTTGAGCTCCAAACTGATATTCGCAAAGATCTTGGCAACACTACTTCCTAAGTCTGTACTAATATTAATAAATTTTGAATGCATTATTCGCTTACGAAGCTTTTTTTTTATTATCCGATGGAAATCTTCAAAAGACACTCGGTAAGAATCGGTACCAAGTAGTGTGGGACTCTTACCGCACTAAAACCACCGGTGAATCAGGACCAATCTATGAAAGATCGACAAATGATTTTTCTTTCTTAATTTATCAGTCGCATTGTGGGAAGTTTAAGTTATAACACTTTCCATAGCTTTTAGACCATCAGCTCATGAGGCTTGGTTCTTCTTAATCTCCGAACATTGTCTCGTACATTTTAGACGGTCTCCATTTCGGAGTTGGTATGACTTTGCAGTCGCTGATTGTGTGATACAGCGTGTTTTTTAACCACTTCTGTAACCATTTCAATTTGAAGGTCACGATGTAGATCGCTATTTCTTATATACCAAGGGGCATTTATTATTCCGCGAAGGACCTTGCTTTGGAATTTTTGGATGGGTTCAGCATTTGTTTTCTTTGTACAGCCCCATAGTTGGATGCCATATGTCCAAACGGGTTTCAGTACTTGCTTATATAACATTAGTTTGTTCTGGATAGATAGGTCAGAGTTCTTTCCTAGTAACCAGTACATTTTTCTGTACTTCAAGTTTAGTTCGTCTTTTTTCTTTTTGATGTGCTCTTTCCATTTAAGCTTTGCATCCAAAGTCATTCCAAGTTATTTGGCAGTATTGGAGTAAGGTACTGTTGTACTGTTTATAAGAATTGGAACATTGTTTATTTTTTTGTTTGTAAAGTTTATATGCGTCGATTTTGTTTCATTTAGTTTGATTCGCCATTTTTGCGTCCAATCACTAACTTTATCGACTGCATTTTGCAGTTTTTGTGTAGCCTTCGTAACGGATTTATCTGGCACCAATATTGCAGTATCATCAGCAAAGGTGGCCATGATAGCGTTGATGTCCACTGGAATATCCCTTGTATATAACAGATACAGGGTTGGTCCTAGGACACTTCCTTGTGGTACACCGGCTTCAATTTTCTTTAGTTCCGAGTAATTTTGGTCGTACCGTACTCTAAAGAGTCGGTTCGTAACGTAGGATTTCAGTATTTCGTAGTACTGCCTGGGAAGATCCCTTTGCAGTTTGTACTCAAGTCCCAAGTGCCAAACCTTGTCAAAGGCTTGAGCAACATCTAAGAATATAGCCGAGCATACTTGTTTTTCTTCAAGTGCTTTTTCCACAACATCCGTAATCCGATGCACTTGGTCTATCGTGGAATGTTTATTTCTAAATCCAAACTGATGGCTCGGAATTAGTCTTCTTTCTTCTATTATTCTGCTTAGTCTTTTCAGAAGCAGTTTTTCGAAAACTTTTGCCATGATTGGTATAAGCGATATAGGTCTGTAAGATGTTACTTCTGTTGGTGGCTTACCTTGTTTAGGTATAACAATGACTTCTGCAATTTTCCAATGATGTGGCACATATCTTAGTTTAAGGCATGCATTTATTATAAATTGGAGTTTTTTGAAGGCTGTAGAAGGCATTTCTTTCAAAACCTGAGCAGTTATTAGATCGTACCCTGGTGATTTTTTGTTGGACAACTTATGTTGACACATACTTCTTACTTCTTTGAGCGTGACAAAAGGAATTTCACATTCGTCGTTTCTATCAACAAACTGTAAGGGATCTGTAGCTGTGCTTGCTGGAAATGGCTTAAATACATTCGCGAGATGTTCAGCGAAGAGATCAGCCTTTTGTTTTGGGTTTCCGATCCATTTACCATCTTGAGATTTTATTGGCGGGTTTTGTGCCTGTGGTCTTTTTTGGCGCTTAGCTGCTTTCCATAGGGAGTATTCCGTAGAAGCATCCGCCGTCAGACTATTCAGGAATCTACTAAGTGAATCACTTTTAAATTCCCAGATTCTTTTCTTAAGTTCATTGTTAAGACGGTTAAAAACTGCCTTATCACCTGGAAATCTCGTAGCTTGCCATTTTCTTCGAGCTCTTCTTTTCTCCAAGATCAGCTCCTTTATTTCGACAGGATATTTTATTTCTTTTTCTCTTGAGTTCGAAATTGTTGGAGTACTTTCTTCTGCAGCCTGTTGCACATCAGCAATAAATTGTTCTACTTCATGATCAATCTGTTCAATTGTTTGCATAGGGGATCTTAGGTTTATAAAACTTTCAAGTTTATCTCTGAATTCGTTCCAGTTTGTTCTTTTGTTCACGAGCTTAGGATTATTTTTCTCTATTATTTCTGCTTCGCTCAGTGATAATATTACTGGAGTATGATCTGACGATAAATCGTAATTACCTTCGACACTTATATGGTTTCGTTTAATACATCTCTAATAGATCTACAATTTTTTTTCATTAAAATAAGCTGTTTGTCTCTCAACTTAATGAAGATCGAGATCGGTCGCTCCCAAGATCTTCGAATATAGTTTTTGGGCATAGAACTAAGTTAAAAAATGTATTAATCAAAAAAATTAACTGGTTCACAGTAAGAAATAAACAGATTTTAAAATTATGTGTCAGTCATTTTTGGCTATCGTTTGTAAATTTTAGGGGTTCCAAAATATATTTGGACCATTTTTAGGGCTTCAAACTTAAAAAAGTTTGGGAACCGCTGGTGTATAAACAACTCTTAAGATACTTGCAGCCTAAAAACAAGTATGCCATTTGATTCCTTGAAGAATATCAATGTAGGTATGCAAAAACAAAAATTTAAATCGTAAGAGGTTTTTTTTAACTATGCAATTTTTATATACAAAATGTTGGTAACATTTAAAAAAAATTGGTATGCTTATTTTGGGTACCTACTCGTTTATATTAATATACATTTATAAACCTAATTTCAAAAAATTAATTGAACCGTTTTAGAAGTACAAATTGAATAAAAAAAAAAATAATGTCTACTTTTTTAAAACCAAAATTTATTTTTTTTTTTAAATTTTGGTAAGCAATTTTACTGAAATTTAAAAGGATTTTCCCCAAAAAATTTTAATTGAAATCAGTTGAGTCGTTAGTGAGAAAATCTAAAATAAAAATAACCGTTATATGGCCGGTTCCGTAAATAACGGATTTTGGTAAAAAAAAATACCATAAAGTACACCATATGAACAATACAATTTTCTATAAAAATCATTGGAGCTGTTTGTGAGACAAATCAGAAAATAGCTTCTCATATATGGTAATTTTCTTAAACTTTAATTATTCCAATGTACAGGTAAAAAGGTACAGAAAAGCCTTCGAATAAAAAAAAAAAAATGGTACCATCCTGAAACTTGGTAAAAACGTTTCATGTACCCTGAGAACGAAGAATCAAAAGAGTCTATAAAAATATTTCGGAAGGAAGTGTGTTTTTTGAAAAAATTGTGAAGTATGGTGTTAATTTTTAAATTTCTTTGAAAAGAATGGCACCCTTAAGGAACTTGGTAAAAATGTTTTTCTAAAAATCAGAATGAAGAGTGAAAAGAATTAACAAAAATATCAAGGGTAGAAAGGTGTTTTTGTGGATTTTTGTAATTTGTGTTATTTGTTTTTGAAACAATATTTGTTTTTGGAAAAAAGTATTATACTTTTCTTCCCCCATAAAAAAGCCATTTTCCTATAGATATTTTTATAGACTCTTTTGATTCTTCATTTAGGGTAGATCAGAACACATTTCTACCATGTTTAATGAAGGTACTATTTTTTTCCACAGATTTTATGATAACAATCCTACCACTACCCTTACCCCCCCCCCCCCCCCCAAAAAAAAACACCCGGTCACAGCATATATTTTTATCGATTCTTCTTTTTATTGCTTTTTATGAAAAATGAATCGTTGATGCCAAGTTTCATCAATGAACCATTATTTTCAATCGGCTTTCGGTAATATTTAACTTTTATAAAGAAAACGTAGTCATTCTTACATAAAAATGGTAATAACTTTTTTCACGGCTGCCGTATGTCATTTGATTTAGCACTAAAAAACTACCTTAAAAACATGTGTCATATGCCTAGGTTGTACCAAAATAATTTTTTCCGTTGGATACACAAAAAATTCCCCCCTCTCCCCTCAAAAAAATACCCTTCCATGTGAAATTTTTTTATAGACTCTTTTGATTCTTCATTCTTATGGTACTTAAAACATTTTCACCAAGTTTCATGATGGTACTAATTTTTTTGTTTTATTTATCCTATTTTATCTGTACTAATTTATAATACAAATATTTTGGGCTTTTATTTTTCGAAAAATCACTTTTTCATATTATCTTGATCTAAGAAAAAAATGCGGAAAACAATGAACATCAAATTTTCAAGTTGTATATCCCTACATAAATTGATTTTTTTTTAAATATTGTAACTCAAAAAGGGAAAATAGCCGACTGAAAATACCAAGCTACTCTTACCTACAAGTTTTATAATTTTTACTATCTACTTTTGACAAACAATGATAAAGTACTTACTTGTCTTTTTCTGTTGGTGTCCCTGATTTGACCGCCCCCCCCCCCTTCTTGCCTTGAAGAAATTCTTGGGACACTTATGGCCACTCATTTTACAAATGATTTATTTTTTCCAAGTTAATCGAACCTTAGCCCTCAGTTTTGTAGTTTTGTATCGTTCGTTATCTGAATCACCCTGTCTAATTTAGTCAAGAATTCATTTTTTTTTAAAAGAGGATTGCGTGCAACGGCGCGTCATACCGTAGAATATTAACTATAAACGATATAAAATTAACTTATGTGTAAGGAAAGTAATATATAAAGTAATAATGAGACAAATTACTCCGACAATTTAATATGTGTTTTTTTTTTTTGTTGACGAGATGAAAACAAATGGTTGATCTATTTTTACATAGGTTGCTCAAGCCTTAAAATTAAATTTATTAAAATTAAATTTACAAGCCAAACGCTCTTTCAAACTGAATATTAATTTCCCTTTTAAAGGTTCAAATTTAATTATTTTCTTTCCATAATTGCAAAAACATCAACTAAAATGCTTCGAATCGATTCTGAGTAAGAAAATAATTAATTCGCCCCCTTTGTGGACAGCCGCATACATTTTTGGCACTCTAGGCCGTAAATTAACTTGCTGGCCATTAGTTAATTAGCTCCGTCACAAGTAAATTGTAATATATAAATGTAATAAAAGCCCACTCAGTGTATGGATTACTTTTATTTTTATAAAACTAACCCATATATATATATTATTATCATATAAAATCTACCGGGAGAATGACGAATATAGGTAAGTTTAATGTCTCAGTTGTCCCCTCCAAAAACACTGAGAAAAAAATCATATAAGATATTTACGAGTACGTTGTTTGTTGAAGATATTTTATTGTATTAATTAAAAGGCATTTATGTATATTGTTTGTCTTTTCTCAAAAAAGTTTTCAGTTTACTACTTCAAACCTAGTATTATATTATCCTTTTCATCGATATTGTTTATTAAGAAAATGGAGAACAACAAACTCATGGTCATCACTTACAGTCATGTCAGTACAAAAATATAAATATAAATACAAATAGATATATCTTCTTCTATTATATATTGATTAACAAAAAAATTTAAGTAATTTAATTTTAAAAATACAAGCAATCATATCATCACGAAGTTTCTCGTACTTTCTTTACCACCCAAGTCCACCCAAGCCCACCCACACATAGCTACACAATGACGTCAACTTTTCGGTCTTGAAACTTAACTCTTAACGTACCCAAAAAAAGTTTCACTTATTTTTTTCAATAGAATTGAGTAACTATAAAACTTTTTTTGAGGTGTTTATATTCATATTGACTGTTGAAGAAATTGAATGTTGACCAGAACAAGATGGTCATGTTTCCAACTATGTCTCGGCTCTTCTTCGTATTTCACTATGCGTAAATCTTTTTTTTTTAGTGAATTGACACACGAAATTCCGTCCCCAACAGAAAATTCAATATAAATAGTTTGAGATAGATAGATTGTTAAGGATTGCGTTCATTTCTGGGATAACAATTTATGGAGAAAAAGTATGTAAGACATTCGAAAACCATTAGCACTGTCCTTTTGAAATTGAAAAAAAAATCGTTTTTTTTTAGCATAAAAATATTTTACGGGCTATTATGGAGTTTTTTGTGATAATTTATAAATTGTCCTTAAATATATTTCAAACCAGGCCATATTTAATGAAGTCTATTGAATGTAATTGAATCAAAACACCCTGAGGCTGCACTTATTTAAGCTTTTAATACATAAAATACCAAAACCAATTGTTTCTTTGTATGCCTTGCCTATGCATACACCACCAAAGACTTTCATGAGAAACAACCCCATGCCCAAAATTTTACGCAATGAAATCGTTTAAGTTTCACTTTTACGAAATTTGAATAAAGTAATTAAATTTTTAATTGAATTTTGTTTCAATTATTTTCTAGACCATGATCTATTTACACAACCTTGCTACAAGAGAACGAAAACTCAATTCCTATCAACAAAACTTGGTGGTAAGTTTTGTCAGCCAGCTTGCGTTAGCTCTGCTTCCATTTGACTACGTCTTCTTATAAATTTCTCTCGTAATATGATAATTGAATAAAATTGCGTTTAATGATTTATTTTGTGTATATAGATACATAGCAAGTGGAAAATTTAAATTATTAGGTACTTTATAATAAAGTTGAGTTTGGAAATAAGTTATCATAAATACTTTAAGGAATTAAAAAAAAAAACAGGGAAGCTTTTGAATTTTCTATTTTTATTTTTTTTGGTAAAAATTGAGTAAAACTCTAAACGATATTGCATGTAAGTTCCATCAGAAGAGATACTTAAACTTTGATGGAAGAATAACGGTGCAATGAAGATAGAAACGAAATGTCTGTGTTGAAAGTTTCGAAAAGTGAAAAAGTTTAAAACTGACGCACGATAACTTTTAATTGTATGAAAGTTTAACCATTTCGTGTATTCTTTACAAGGATTGGAATGAATTTGTTACACAGGTAGATACGTACTCCTACATAGCTACGATTTTCGATAAACGTTTAATGTCACTACTTGCCAAGTAGTTAGCGAAAAATGTTCTTTCTTTGATAAATTTAATAAATTGCTAGGAAGGATAGAAAACACTCAACGAGATTGTCCTTCGATATGAGATGGTATTCTTTTTGGTGTAAATACTTAAATTTAAGTTCAAGTTTGGTGATTAGTAGAATTCTGGATGGTTAGATTTTACTTCAGAGGGTCAAAGATTAATTTTCAATCGAGTGGAACATAATTATACTTCAGATAAGTAGGTATAAATGTTGTTTTAGATTTGACTGAGAAACTCACAAAACACGATTACAAGATGATAATAAAAGAATAATATCGGCGTTTTTAAATGTCAAAATAAAGAGCATAAGATAAGAAAGTGCAAAAGTAAAAAAGTTTCAAAATGCATATTTTCAAAAGGTGAAAAGGATCTCTTAAGGTTATATAGAGTTTGAGCTGAAACCGGCAATGACTATCAAAGGAGGAGGGCTGGTCACTGTCGGTATTGGTATCGGTATCGGTATCGGTATCGGTATCGGTATCGGTATCGGTATCGGTATCGGTATCGGTATCGGTATCGGTATCGGTATCGGTATCGGTATCGGTATCGGTATCGGTATCGGTATCGGTATCGGTATCGGTATCGGTATCGGTATCGGTATCGGTATCGGTATCGGTATCGGTATCGGTATCGGTATCGGTATCGGTATCGGTATCGGTATCGGTATCGGTATCGGTATCGGTATCGGTATCGGTATCGGTATCGGTATCGGTATCGGTATCGGTATCGGTATCGGTATCGGTATCGGTATCGGTATCGGTATCGGTATCGGTATCGGTATCGGTATCGGTATCGGTATCGGTATCGGTATCGGTATCGGTATCGGTATCGGTATCGGTATCGGTATTGGTATCGGTATCGGTATCGGTATCGGTATCGGTATCGGTATCGGTATCGGTATCGGTATCGGTATCGGTATCGGTATCGGTATCGGTATCGGTATCGGTATCGGTATCGGTATCGGTATCGATACAAAAGTTTTTTTAAATAAAACAAAAACGGTTTTGGATATTAATGAAATTCTTTATTCCTGTGAAAGCACGTTCGATGCCATTATAAATGGAACTCGATTTCTTTTGCATGGCCACCAAGGGCACGCTTGCAGAAGTCCAGACGCTGAACCCAATTTTCGACGGTTGTCAAGCATAAATCGGCCGATACTGCTGCAATTTCACGTTCGATATTCGTACGAAGTTCATTAATCGTCGCTGGCTTGTTGGCATAGACCATATACTTGACCTAACCCCAAAGGAAATAGTCTGACGACTGGACCATTTCGTGATAACACGTTCTCCAAACTTGGTTTCCAATAAATTGATTGTGACATTCGCTGTGTGGCTTGTGGCGTCGTCCTGTTGGAACCACATGTCCTCCAAGTTCATATCATCCAATTGGGGCCAAAAATATTCGGTAGCGATCCCCATTCACAGTAACGTGCCGGTCTTGATCATCACGGAAGAAGTACGGCCCAATGACGCCGCCGGCCCATAAACCCCACCAAACCGTAATTTTTTCGGGATGCAATGATGACTCATGGAGTACGTGTGGATTGCTGCCTGACCAATACCGCATATTTTGTTTATTGACGAAGCCATTCAGCCAGAAATGAGCCTCATCGCTGAAGATGATTTTTCGATGGAAATCCGAATTATTTTCAAGTTGTTGCTCAGCCCAACTCATGAACATACGACGCTTCTGGTGGTCAAGCGGCTTTAGTTCTTGCGTCAATTTAATCTTGTAAGGATGTAGGCTAAGATCTTTTCGCAAAATTCGCCACAACGACGCACAGTGGGGAAATTTGTATGGGAGTGCGGAAAAAATTCAATAAAAACTGAACCACTCAATCGATTTGGATGAAATTTTCAGGGATGACAGCTTAACTCATAACAAGTTATTATAAATCATTTCAACCCACTGACTCTCCCCCTCCCCCTAGAACCAAAAAAATGAATAATTAAAAAATCAGCTTTTTTGATTTTTTTTTTAAAGAACTCTTATGGTGATTATATTAAGGCCATCCTTCCTATATAATGACATTTAAAAAGTGCATAAGGTATTCATATTTTTCTTTGGTAAGTTCTAACTTTGTGAACATGTTCTTGTTTTACAAATTTTTTCATCTGACTTTAATTCAATGGAAGAAGCGAAGTTGATAACCTCTTGGGGAAACAAAGCACGCACTTCTTCCCTTTTATGAGTATATCGCTAAGCGCGGTCAGAACACTCGCTAAATGATTTTCGCTGTCGAACAGATTTATGGCTAGTTGAAGGTGTCACGTCATTCTCGTCCTCATCACAATCAAAACCAATGTTAAATGTTCCCTCGAGCCAAATTGAGTTCTTATCTTCAAATCGCGATTTTGTTCGTTTGGATTCCAACCACCTTTTTTATTAACAAAAATAAGGAAATAAAATATTTTAATTTTTGTTAAAACAAATTAAATTTTAGTTGTACTTCTTTAATTAGTTAAAAACCACAGCCCGAGGATAAAATAGTTTTCAAATCATCACTATTAAAAAATTTAAGAATCTAATAAATGTTATAATTCAAAAAAGTACAATAAAATTTAATTTAGTTCAAACAAAATTGAATATTTTTTTCAAATAATTAATTATCACAACACAACACAACACAATATAACACTTGGTTTATAATCATTATTCATTAATAAAACTTTTTTTTAAATTGAGAATAGAAGCGTTTGTACACTTCACTCACAATTAAATCAATATTTTGTTCACTTGTTAACGTATTTGTATTTTCCAATAACAATTTCAATTTTAATTCATCTTTGTTGCATTCCATAAGCTTTCTGCTTAGATCTATGTATGAAATGCTAAAAACTCCCATTATAATTAATAATTTTTATTTATTAAGAAGACGAAATATCCGTTTTCACACGTTTTTAATTTGAGCGGGTGACGAAAACGTTTACGCAAAAAAAATAACTGCTAATTCATTTTTTCTGAGCCAAGGTTAGAGTGTCAAGAGAACATTTTTTGTAGTAGATTTTTTTAAAAAAAGTGTTGCAATTTGTAGACTTCTTTTTTCATTTTTTTACTACAGTTGTATTGTATTGTAGTCTGACAACGATAACTAGTACAATTTTCTCAGTGCTAAGAAAAAAAGTATTGACGAATATATGATGCACATTAAATTAGCTATAGCTCCTTAACTATAGATTTTAGAAAAAAAAGTTGTTTAATATATTTTGTAGCAAATACAATTTTCTACAACTTCGTTAAAGATTGTTTGTCTCTATCATAAAAATTGAACAAGCTACAAGCGAAAATCCTTAAAAAGCTTAAAAACAAAATGGCGGTCAAGTGCGTAGGATTTTAAGTGTGTCTGTTTGGAGTTTTTGGTTTTCATTAATGTTATTTAAATATTTTGAGTCTAAATTATGGCTCAAATTTTTTTTTAATCTAATTTATAGCGTTTTATTTTTTAATAATAAGAATTAAAAATTATTTTTGCTATAAATTACAGTTTTCAAGCGTCGATTAAATTCGCAGTGGCACCTGGTGGCACCTAAATTTGGTATATATCGAAAGATAATTTCATAAGGAAAAAGATGGTAATAGTCTCTAACTGTAGGCAGATGTAGCTAAAATTATATATACAAAAATATGAAAAAAATGTCATATTTTTTTCTTATTTCTTTAAATAATTCTATAAAAACACCAGAATCTTAAAATGTAATTATTCCTTCGATTTACAATAACAAAAAAATTGTATTTTTAGGAAAAAATATAAATGTATAAATCGGCTCAAGCGAACAAAAAATACACTACTTTTATTTAAGAGGATTTTTACCCTATTTTTCATACTTTCAATAACTACCAAGTTCACAAAGCTATTAAAAGAGAACTATAAATTCGATTTCATTAATTCTTTTTGATTTTGATTCAGTTTTTATTCTGGAATTAAGATATAAAATTTCAATTTTCTTCGAAGAACTTTAATTTTCGACTTTTTTCCGCAAAATCCCCACTGTGCGACGTCACAGAGATGTCCAACGCTTGAGAACGACGTGTGAGAGACACATTTTGGCTTTCTGCAACTGAAGCCTCAACGGCAGCAATATTCTTGACACTACGGGCACTTCTTTGTCTCACTGGTACGGGAACATTTTGTACTGTGCCCGTGGATTCAAATTTTTCCACTAGACGCTTAATTGTTGATCTGCTAGGACGATTATGACGACCACAAATTGGACGTAGCGCTCTTGACGTTGAGGCCACTGACTCCGAATTTCGGTAGTAAATTTTAATAATTTCGACTCGTTGTTGGCTCGTATATCTTTCCATCATGAAATGGCAAACCTTACTGAAGAGAAATGTCCCTGTTGCTCTACTTTTGTAGCGTCCCATTTGAAAAACCCTTTACTACTATGTTACTTTAGAAAAACAAACCTTACGAGGAATGTGGGTATTTTGCTATTGTTTTAAAGGCTGACACACACAAGACACAAAAATAGTATTTTTTTTGTTGAGTTGTGTTATTTACCTGCCACCTGTCATAAATATTACCAGAGGGATCGTTTTTTATTCATTAGTTTAAGTTGAGTTCACTTGGTATCAATTTATACATTTCCGTATTTCAATTGCACTATCTTAAAGTTTAAAAGGAATACAAAACAATGCAAAATCAATTTAACTTTACCGTCTTCAACCTCGCATCCACTTCAACCTCATCTTAACTTAAAGTTTTCTCATCTTATTTTATAGCAAAACTTAGGCATTAGAATTAGAATGCAAAAAGCTTGTGTACTTGTAATAATAAAACTCTCAACAAAGATTCTAATTAAGTGCAAAAAAGATGAATAGTAAACAAATTTATATTATATTTTTCCTTTAAAATGATATATCTACATAAGTAGGTATTATGTTTAATAACACAAAACCTCTGGATAGTAGTTGAACAAAAGGAGATAACTCAAATTAAAAGTAACAAAGGAAACTGTTTTCAATTGTTTGGAAAGATCTAATTGGTTTTCCCTTTGCTATGCTCAAGATGCAGTAAATTTTTTAAAAAAAAATTTTTTTCGCATTATGCCATTTATTTTTTTTATTCAGAAAGAAAATATTAAAGAACAACAAATTTTGTTTTTTCCTCCAAAACTAAACAATACAAAATGAAACGCTCAGGAATGAAGTTATATTTTTATCCTTCTTAAGTGGTTACAGTCACATTTAATTGAAACAACGAATAGAACAACAATATTTAATGTTTTTATTTTTGTTTAGATTCTTTAAGTTCAATTAAATGTCTTTTTGTTTAAATTTAATTTTTTTTTCAGGATGTGGTATTCTTCCTCATGTGTCGAGCTTCATTTAAAAGGGAAATTTTGTATGAAATCACACGTGCGGAATGAGCGACAACAAAAGTAAATTAAATATCTCCTCTTTAGGTGTTGCTACAAAACTGGTGTCTACCAAATTTGAAGAAAATCATTCCATCTGTTTTGGATGTGGTCTGATTAACATCTTCAACACCAAACCACTATTCTTAAATTTGAATTTGATTAAGTACAAGGACTCAGTTGTTGTAGATTTTATCTCTAAAACTTTGTTAAGCTAAATTGAAATTGAAAGTTAACAGATGAGCTGCAAGCAACCAAAAAAATTCAATATTAACATACAGGCTTTTTTTAATATTAATTTTCAGTAACGGATCCAGGAGGAAGCTAAAGGGGCTTTATCTTGAATAGAGGAATTTTTGTTGTCTTCGTCGTCAAAAAATGGCTTTGAAAAACTCTGCTTTCTTACTCACTTACTTACATAGTTATACTTGTTGCGGTAAAATTGACCACAATAAGTTTCAATAACCTATTCTCTTTTCCTTGTCCATTTTAAGCCTTCCTTCCCGTTATGGCTCCAAAATGCTTGTAGAGTCCGTAGATACCTGGCGTTCATCAGCCAGAGACCTACTCTTAAAGTATTTTGGAAAAGCAACAAATATAGGTCTTCGTCTTTAGATGTGTGAGTCCACACGTTCAACTGCAAATTTATCGTGTGATGGGCCATCCACATTTACCAACATTTGCCGGTAGTCCACACGTATACAACTGCAAATTTACTGTGTGACAGGCGGTTCAAATTTACCAAAATGACATATCGGTGTGCGACAGTTGGTCTACATGCTCTTTGCGTGTGATAGGTGGGTTACACCACAATAAACATTTTCACTATGTGAAATGTGGTTCTTCGTGGTGGTTCACACGGGATTAAAAACATCATGAGTACGACCGATGGTCAACGACATGTGTGAAACTAAGATCACACAAACGTAAATTTAGTAGGGTGTAATGCCCTGCAAAAATGGTCGTGATCATTAAAGAAAAAATCAATTTGCGACGTGTTTCTAACAGAATATTTTCCTGTATCTTTGTATCTGGGCCGGTCTGGGCTGGAGACTTTGTTCGTGGTTTGAAATAACTTTTCGCTTTTCTTTAGACCATTTGAATTTGATGGAGAAGGGCTTGACTTGTCCACTGAGCCACTGTTGGTATTCATATAAGCAGGGTGTTGTAGTTAGACCGTGAAATAATACCTCCACAGACTTAGATCAGAGTAGGATGGCCATATAGTCGTGGCAATATGGACGAGCCAAGTCCACCATATTTTTGTTCACTTTTTTGGTGAAATACGAAAGAGTTGGGTGACAGTGGCAGTTGAAAAGTCTAAAGATTAAGCTTAAAATTACTAGTGCGAAATCATGTGTCTTTTCGAAGAAAGAACTGAGTTAAATTATAATCCCAGTTGTGGAAAACAGAGAAAAATAAAGAAGCTATTTTTCTCAACTAATTTGAAGAGAGGAAGACATTTTTTTTAGAAGCGATCTAAAAAGCTCGTGCCAGTTATGGCAATATTGGAAGAGAAAGGAATCGCTGTAAAATAGCTAAGTATTTGGTTTGGTAATTTTAGGTTGTACAAATTTCCGTTTTGTTTTGTGGCCTGAAAAGTGACAAAACTATTCCCCGATTACGCCCTCGTTTCGACCTTTTATCCTCCCAAGATTGCGGGGCTTGCGACCGTTTTAAAACCCGTTGTCTGTTCGGGAACTTTCCCAATTTGATTTTCTTTGTGTCATCTGTGACATTGTGTTATTTGATTTTCTTTTTTTATTTTTCAAATCTATGCATTTTTCAAAAATTTGGAAAATTGGCCCTCTGCCAATTTTCAAAAACTTTTTTTTACCTCTTCTTATTGTTCAAAAAATTCTTGGTTTTATACCTATATCTATAAAGGCACTCCAATCGCTGAGCTACACGTGGTAGCACTATTATTTGCTGTCAGTTGTGGGATTTATAGGTTTGACAGTTCGTCATCTCTATCTTCTTAAGTTTCTCGCCGCGACGCACACCGGCTAAGTGCATTCTTTTCTAAAACAATAATTTTGTAAAATTATTGCTTTTAACCTTGTTTAAATTTCCACCACCCTTAATTATAAATTCCCGATAGATAAATCTCATAACATACTTACTTGGTTCTTAAGCCAGAAGCTCGGTCTTTTTTCGTTCTAACAAACCTGGGGGCTGAGGTTCAAAGACTCGTTTGGCTCTTTTGTTCATTTGCTAGATTTTGCCGAGGAAATGCATTCGGAGAATATTGATTTTCTGGACATCTTGATGCAGCTCATAGAGTTCACTGTTGTATCTTTTCCTCCATTCCCCTTCTTCTCACAGCACCAAATATCTGTCGAAGAATTTTTTCTTTTGAAGGAGCCCAGTATCAGTTTTCTTTTTTTCGAAGACCAGTATCAGATCTCCCCTTTTACTTATCAACCAATACTTAGCGCCAACTGGCAGTATAAGAGACTTATAAAGGTGCACACTTCTCCTTCATAGGAGGAGTTTTCAATCCATGAATTCTGTAGCCCTAGAATTATTCTTCATCGGATCTCCACTAAGATTTCGTTTGTAGAATTGATGTTTACTCCGAACTATTTCGAAGATGTTACTATCAACAGTGACATTTTCTGGAAGCCGGTTGACAGATCTTTCAATGTTTGTTGATAGCATGCAATAGGTGCGTTCCAGAGCGAGTTTCAAACAGTTTGAAACCGCCAGATTTTGTCATTTTTAGTGCGAAGTCGTTCCACAAGTGCAAGTTTGTACTTTTTCCTACCAAAGAGAGCGCTCATGAGAGAGAAAAAAATTTCCCCTACTTGCCAGATTTGGTCCGAGAAATTGCTGGTGGCTGTTTTGTACTGGATGTCAAATGCCAAGCGTTCGTATGTCGGATTTAAAAAAAAATTTCAGTTTGAAGTCAAATTACCAAACAAAATACAAATAGCTAGGGTTACCCAAGTTTCATTTTTTTTGTTTCGTTTTTGGTAGATGTTCATAATTTATTAATTTATTTATGTTTTTATCAATCAAATGATTTTCTTAAAATGCATGGGTCGTTAAGCAAATCTTTTGAAGAAGAAAAAAATTTAGTAATGAAAATTTGAGAAACTCTTGTTTATTTTAGTTTTTTTTCGCAAATTGATGTTTCATGATTTAATATGTATGTTGCTCCAAGCACATATGAAATTCCAAATTAAAAATTTAAGCATCCAACAGAGAACTCGAATAAAAGACAATTCTTTCTGTGTTCAAAAACTTTTATTTTATTTCCTAAAAGGATAACAATACATATATCAAAAACTTTAAGAAACGTTAAATTAATTCTTACAATTTGTATATCCATATAATAAAAAATTGACAATTTGCTTTGAACAACAATTTGCTTTGTCCAAATGCGTTTCGCCCAGGTACAACAGTTGGACTCATCAGTTCGATACTATTGTACCCTTCTAATACGCATTATTTTCAATCGATGGATACCGACTAATTAAACGTATAGCACCAAGGCACTGTACATTATATTATTTTTGTTTTTACTTCTAATCATTCTTTAATCATTTTTATACTTGTACACGTTTCTTTTTTCTTAACATTCAATTTCTTGTACAGTGATTTGATAAAACAAATTGATTGACTTATGATTGCACTACGGCAGCTCTAGTCAAATATTTCTTTGACGTGGTGCAAATTAGTGCCCAAACCTTTCCCGACATTTTGACAGTTTTTCTTCTCTTCGAGAGGATTCTATTCCCACTTGTCACAATTTGACATTAAGTCCGAAATAGTGCGAAAAATTTAAGGAACACACCTGTTGTGTGTCAACCAGGTAGAAATGCTAGAAACGATTAGCGCTAGAGTGCGCTGTTTTTATATCATAACTTGTTTGACATGTGGATGAAAGTGAATTCAAGTAAATGTTTGTAGATATATCCTCTGAAGATAATCTTCCACGCCTTGAATTCGACAGCAAATGCCATACTAAAGAGTTTGCTGTTTTGTTCAAAACACGGGTGCGATCCCGTATCAAGGGGCCATCCCAGTTATATTGTTGAATTGGAGATTTTTGTTGACCTGCGTCTGCTAACTCAGCATGACATGAAACTTCCAATGATTTCGCTAGGTAGTCTTTTCCAGATTTTGTCTATGAGTTAATATTTAATCAATAGTGGATCTGTCTGGCAGGAAGCCACTCTTGAACTTGCAAGCTATAGTGTTTCAAAACAATTTGAAGACGCTCATAATGTTCGTTGGATAGGATCTTGTGCGTTTGCGACGTTTATAAGACATATATGCCTTAATAGTTTTTGCAGGACATAAAATCGCTTTTTTTTTAAGATGGGACCACTTATCGGTCTTTCTTGCTTCTACCCAAACTTGGTTGATAAGTTATTGCATGCACCCTTTCAACACATTTCCTCGGTGCTTAAAGAGCTCCACTGGTAAACCATCAGATTTGCTAGCATTGTTGTTCTTGAGATTGCTGATAGCTAAGTCTCCCTCTCTCTATCCTAAACTGCTTTTTTTGCTTTTTGGCCCTGTTTTTCACACTTCCCCATGTAGCAGCTGCTGGAAATGCTACTTAAATATATCTACTATTCCCTGTGCTTCGGTGACTAGGTTACTTTCGCTGTTACGAAGAGTTTGGTGACAGCAGCCAGTTACTTGACATTTTTATAAAACTTCCAGGTGTTGTTTTAATCGTGAGACTTTTTGATCTCCTGGAGCTGGGAGTCTGCATATGCCCTGGTCTATCTACGCACGGTTTTCTTCTCCTCTCTTCTCCTTGGTCGATACTCGTCTGTCGTAGTTCTTGTTTTCTACTGCATTATATTCTCATTTAACTATTCCGACTTTTTTCAGCTGTACGTATTTCATCATCATACCACGGGTTCTTTTTTTAGGGTTGTGTATAGTTGGTAGCGGTGACGTGAAATAAGACCCAACGAAATAAGACCAAATCTTAAATTTGACCTAATTTTAGTTTGGAAATCGAAATAAGGCCAAATTGGCTTTGTTTCCATTTCAAAACCGAAAGAAGGCCAAATTTTTTGGAAATAAACCCAAATGGTTTCCTCTCAATATTTTCAAGGCTTTGCATACACCCAGCCTCGCACATACCCCAAATCCTATAGCTCATTGTTTATGCACCATTATTGTAAGGCAAGGCAGGTGTAAATAAGGTCTTGAAAACCCAGTTTCTTTTGAAGATATGGTAACATTTTTTTTACTCAATAGTACCATCAGTCTGAAAATAAAATATGAAAAAGAAATAGAGCCAAATTAGTCTTATTTTGTTTTTAAAAGTGAAATAAAGCCGAATCAAAAATTTGGCGTTATTTCCAATTTGAAAATGAAATAAGGCCAAATTTTGTATTTTTGGCTTTATTTCGTTGTGCCTTATTTCACGTAACCGTTGTAGCCTTCAGTGGTTTCGGCTGCTACTTTGATGATATCGCGATATTTTGGATCAATTGTTTTTGAGTGTGTGGCAAGTGAATGCATAGCGGGGATCTTATCACTCAGGTGCTCAATGTAAGATCTGGTCTTTTCCGTCGATTAACACACTTGGTCGACTTATTTGGCCTGTCAACCATTTGGAGAGCGACAGGAAGTTTTGTGGATTCCTTGCCATGGAAAGCTAGTGCTACTTATCACCATATTACAAGCTTCTGAAAATCGTATTATTCGGAGGCTGTTATCATGTTTGTCTCTTCGTGGAGGCTGTGCCTACAAACTAATCCACCGAGTTATCTACCTACTCTTCCTCATTCTTACAGTTTCTGCAGTGTTTTATAATTCAATATGAATCGTTCAACGCATAACAAATTCTTTCATCAATTAAAAATAAAAATGAAGAATTTAATTAAAATGTCACTTCAAATATTGATAACCTATCAAATGCCTGATGAAAAAAAAATTATGGTACTTCCACACATGCTCAGAAGTGGGAATATTTCGAGGTTTTTCTATTGTGAACTTTGAAATTGTCCTTAACTGTGCCCCACACGTTGTTAAAACCTAGATTGACATCCTATTTGCATGGTTACTAATCCTTTATGAAGAAAAACCTCTCACCATATTATTTATTAGTGCCGGAATGACACAAGTGACATTTGGTATTAACTGTTTCCATTTTTGTACCATTTATGACTTGATGACTTGATTGAGTAAATAGCCTTTAGTCTGGCAGTGTTTTTATTGAAAAATGCAATAGTTATATAATTTTGCTCCCTTACAGGTACTTGCACAGTGTGATAATATTATCCCGACATAATTTTGTAAATTAAGAAAAAACACAAGACACAAAATTTTCAGCTTTTCAGTTTTCAGCTTCGTAGAAACTTATGACATTTTGAATTGATGTGATCAGGGTTTTGGCAGTAATTTGACAAATTTGACAGCCATGTCGTAAAAATTTAGCACAAGGGTGACAACACACCAGATGTTTTTGATTCGTAGGGCAAGAAAACGTCTGAAATCATTTGTTTTGTTGCACCTCTTGGGCGTGCCTTGGCTCATAAAACGAAATGAGTTGTTTATTTCCTAACTCAAAATAAAACGTTTTGATTGATTTAGTGTATTTTTAGCCTTCAACTTCCTATATTATATTTTTTTCCATTTTCTTAAAACTATCTTAAAGCTAGACAAAAATTCTTAAAAACTAGCCTGCTTATCAATACGTAATGCCTTTCGGCCTAAGAACTATTTTAGTACTAAAATTTCAGATCGGGTTTTATTTACACCTATAATTAAACTCGGTATCTTGGTCTTTATTTTTTTTTTGTTTATATAAAACTTATAAACTAAATAAAAATGAATTAAAGCTAATTAAAACTAATTAAAACTAATTAAACTAATTAAAGCTACTTAAGACTATTTACAACTAATTATAAACTAATTACAACCTACTTATAAGCTACTTACAGACTACTTACAAACTAGAACAGCCATAGCAGGCATTTTCCGGTTTTATCATTTTTTTGTATTTTGTTGGTTCTATATTTTTTTTGTGTTTTTGTATATTTTATATATTTTTTTTGTGCCACGCTGACTGTCCCTTACTACTTAAAACTAGCTACCTAAACCTATGTAATTTGGCCATACAAAAAAAAAATAAAATAGTAAAGTCAACTTTTAAATGTCTGAAGAAACTTCATGTTCATTTTTCAAACACCAGAACTGGTTCTCCTGCCTTACCCTATATCTTCGGTCCCGTTCGGACACAGTCCTACTGAACCGAAGGTGCTCAGCTCCATCTTGTAAGAGGACATCTCGACTGTAAAGGAGCCACCGATCTACAGTTCTACCGCTCTATCCTGGATCAGCCCCCGACTGAGTTGATGGAGGAGTGCATCGAGCGGAATAGAACCGCTTAGACGCACACTCTCATAGTATTCGGACTAAGGGTAATAAGCCCCAAAAATTAAGCTGTTGGTCGAGAACATCGCTTTTGCAATGTGACTCCGAATAAACCACAGCAAGAAATTATCTATCGTGTAAAAAAAAACGGGCATCCATACGGCCGAATAAGGGCCATGTAGCAAATCACCTTCACCCTGCTGTCAAGCTGGCTGCTATAAAACAGCCGTTTTGTCGGGGCAAAAGCTCCCCTAGCCCTCTGGCCTGAGCAGCATTTATATGTCTGTCGAAATACAAATACTGATCCATCCAGATGCCAAGTTCACAAGTTCTTTCTCGTATCCCTTGTGACCCTAAGCAACGGAGTCCTAATCAAGAGAGTTTCTGATTTCTGAAAGTTGATTTTAAACTTCCAATCATCGCAATATCGCTGAATCTTCTCGAAGTCACGTTGCAAGAGAATCCTGATGACCTCGACTTTTGGAGCTGCTCTGTACGCAAATAGATCGTCGGCATACGCAATTGCCTGAGTTGGACTACTTATTAGATCACTGGTGTAAATGCTGAATAGAATTGACGAGTTGACCGTTCCCTGCTGAAGACCATTCTTAATATTAAAGGTTGTGGTAAAAGTCACATAGCCACTCTTGACAACAAACTTTTTACCCTTGAGCATATCACAAAGCATATATAATAGTGGTTTACTAATGCCAAGTCTGGTCAGCTTTAGATAAAGACCTTCACACCATACGGTGTTGAAGGCCTTCTCCAAATCAACCAAACAGGCACCCGTACACTGCTTCTTAGATTTGTTGCATTGGACATCTGAAACGAGTTTAGACGCGGCATGAATGGTCTTATGTCCCGCCTTAAAACCGAACTGATTGTCCCGCTTGATAATATTGTCCTCTGCCCATTTAAACAGAGCTCTATTGATAACTTTTTCAAATATCTTGCTGATACTCGGAAGAAGACTTATCGACCGGAGATTCACCGGATTGGAGTTGTCCTTTCTCGTTTCCGGGAGAGGATGCACCACAGCTGTCTTCCACCGCCCTGGATAATATGCATTACTCAGAGTATTGTTAAACAGAGTGATACAAATGTCTACTGCTTCCTGACGATTCGTGACGTCATTGCGAGGGAAGGATCTCCATTGTTTGCCAGATGGAACAAAAACCAAAAATAAATTATTTATGTTTTGAAGTAATTTATTGTTAGAATTCAAAGTAAAACGCTAAATTAATTATGTTCAATAATTAATATATTTTAAGTTATGAGTCGTGCGACACTCGCTATGACGTCATATGAGAACAAATATGGCAACCTTTCATCTCATATACAACAGACCTTGTATTTTTATACCATGGCTGTCGGTATTTTGTTTTTTTTTTAGCATTCATTTTAATTTTTTAACTTGTGCAACTACAAATGAATATTCTTCCGTTTCGATTTTGTAAGCACTTCGCTGTAATATTGGAGACCAAATAAAAATGTAATTTCGCATCAGCAGCGTACTAGGCTTTAACATCGCAGTGTATCCCTCTTCAGCATAATAAAAATAGGAATCCTTTAATGTATTCTCCAGTAAAATAGATTTCTATGTAAAGTTCCATCAATAAACAGTCCCAGTCGTGACTCGTGAGTCAGGCAGGCGTGTGACTAAAGGACAACAATTCAAACGAACAAAATTCACAAGAATAATATTTAAAAATAGAATTTCTGAATATTTAAATATGTAAAGTATTTCCAATCTTTTAAAGTCGAGATATTTTAAAAATTCATCATTCAGCATTCTACAAGCCTCTTTCTGCCTTAACCATTGATAAGAGGCAAGTTGTGTATTTGCAAAAAAAAAACGTTGACATTTTTGCTTATTGATATAGTCCTTTTGAGTGTAACCTACCCGCCTGTTCCCCTTAATACAATTAACCTAATTTGATTGAAGCACCCTCCAAATATGTATAGGTATTTTGATTTTTTTTTTTACACACACAGAACCAAATTCATAAGCCCATGCCAATGCACATTCACAGACAGGTGTATCCATAAGCAATATGATGTTTGAATTTTAAATTCGTCGACAAAGTTCAGGCCCTAACTCACCGTTATGCTAATATTTTCTGCCTTGTTCTCTCATTCCCAGGGAAAGGATATCACATGTTAAATCTCCTGTTAACGTTAAAGGAAAAATTTCCTCCTCGATGGCAGTCGAGTCGAGTGGAGGTGTATTGACATTCAAGCAAGCTATGTCTGGGGCTGTTTCGCCACAGTATGCCGCTACATCACCTTTACAAATGATGGGTGGTAGCGGTGGTGGTGGTGGTGTTGTTTGTGGTGGTGGCGGCGTCGGAAACGGGTCAAACAATGCAATGACATCCGTTTTGGAGGCAACAACAGATGGCAGCATATCACCCTCTCCATCAGCCAATGTGATCAGGAGCGGCGACAGGGGTGATTCGGGAGGAGGAATTTTCTTTTGTGGCAGCTCGGCAACCATAGCGCAATTGGGTTGCAAACAAAAGCAACGTTTAAGAACTTCCAGCATGCCAGCCGAAAGCAGAAAGGTAAGCATTATTATGACTACTATACTCGCATACCTTTATATACAAATGTTTGTTTTTGTTTTTGTACATACAAACATTTAGGTATAACGGGGTTTCGAAGAAATGAATGAATTTTACCTACGCTATTGTGGGAATTCCGGCTCTAGTAACGGAATTTTATTTTTAATGTTATTAGTTTCAAGAGGTTGAAGAGAACGGAAGGAAAAAAAACAACATCAAGAGACCGTTCTTTGCGAATTGAATTGAATTGAATTGAATTCCAAAGGCAATTTAAAACCAGTCCGGATATTTAAGTTATTTGTATACCTTTATCATTATGGAATTAATTATTTTAATTTGTTTAGATTAGTAAAAAGGTTAAATGATGAAACTTTTTAAAAGGTAAACACATAAAATAGCAGACGTTTGCAATATAAATTATGAAACCTATGGAAAATGTATAATATTTTATTGAAAAAAAAAAAATAGAGAGAGAGAAAGGGAGAGCAAGAATATAAATAGAAATAGAACGAAAGAAGACAGTTTATTTCGAGAGGGACAAAAGTGAACATCAAGTTTTATGTTAAAATGTTTAAAGGATAATATCTCTGCACAATGGATTTTCCAGAATAACAATCAACTCAACACTTCCATTATTACGTTTCTGACTTTGACGTTAAAGTAAGATTTTATTTTCGATTGTTTTTTTTTTTTAATCCAATTGAATATGTAAAATTGTGTTGTAAAATTTAACAAAATGGCTTCTTTAAGCAGTTATATCACTTTTGACAAGTAATTCCATGAAAAACTGTTACAAATATACACGTGTGTTCGAAATCTACTCCATCTTAAAATTAGGATCAAAAAAGACTCCAAAAACATTACTCGGATAAAGTAATCGAATGCTTTTGAAGTAGTAGAAGGGAAAACAGATAATTGGAGTATTTTGAACTTCCAACTGAAAACGACAAAGTAAAGGATGTTTTTTTTTAAACGTGTAGTTTTCAATCTTGCAATACTCTTCAAGAGTTAATCGACATAGAGCAACAACATCTAGTAGACGAGTCAATATAAGATTATTAGTGGGACAGATTCCAACAAAAGGTGTTTTGCTCTAATGGCTGTTGTATGCCTGAAAAAAAAAGTTTGCCAAAATGACGCACTATCGGAAGGCACTTTTTTCAAGATGGTGGCTGGTCACACTGGAAATCAGAAATAATTGTAACTTTGGTCATTTTTGTCATAGAACAATAATTTTTGTATCTAATTTAGGGTTATAAGGGTCGAAGAATTCATTTCAAAAAATGAATTTTGTCTATTTTTAAGCATATCCTATTTTGTGTGGTCCTCTAAAAAAAGGTAATTCAAAGAGTAAAAACTGAAAACAAAAGTAGTTAAAAAAAAAATTTATAAGAAATGCGCAGTTTTTGTTCTCTATTAAGCATAAATTGTAACAAAAAAAATTTTTAGTAAAACCTGTTTGAAAACCCACCTCTTTGTTTTCTTGGTTCCTTTATATTGAAAAATAGAAAAATATTATTACTGCATTTAAGTTTTTAGTATGGAATCTACATCAAATTCTGTCTTTATTTGATAATAATTTATAACAAAAAAAGTATATCCAACTAATCGGTCATGACTGTACATACAGTGGGCTCAAGTTTTTGATCAAACGGTTAGCAGAACGTTAAACTTTTGGCTATAAATATTTATTTCTTAAGATATTTCAACGAAATTTAAAACTTAATAATAAAGTAATATTCCAATCTAGTAAGGAAGGTAAGGAGATCAGAATTCAACCGTTAAATTATTTTAATTCAATGAAAGACAAAAATGTGCATTTGATCAATGAGTTGACCTTGTGAAACTCTTCCTAGTAAGGGCCTCGCGTGGCTTCCTTCTGCTTTGGTGAAGACCACTTTTTACTTAATGGCATAGAATTCTTTAACTGCTTTTTACTGATTTGAAACGAAACTTTGCCAAACAGTTCGGAAGCATTGTCAAAGTGATTGAAAATTTGAACCATCTCCAAGTAAATTCATAGTGGCATGTTCATTTTGAGCTCAAAGATATTCGATTGGATTTGAAGTAAGGATATTTTGGGACGGCCAATCAAGTGTAGACAGAATCCACATACAAAAGATATGTCTAAGAATATGCCATTTTTCGACCCCCTAGACAAAATTTATTTTTTGAAATGAATTCTATGACCATTTAAACTCTAAATTAAATCATTGTTCTACGACAAAAATAAATAAAGTTACAGATTTTTTTCTGATTTTCAGGGTAACCGGCCGCCATTTTGTAAAAAAAATGACTTCCGATGGTCTGATTTTGGTTAATTTTTGTTCTCATGCATATAACAGCCATTAGAGCAAAACACCATCAAAAAACCTTTTGTTGGAATATGTCCCACTAAAAGTTACTTTGAGACCTACATATATTGACTCCTCAAAAAAAAAATAATGATGAAGTTCGAATCAATATTAACGCTCTGAAGTCTGAAAATGATGTTCTTTGAGGTTTTGTGCATTCACTTCAGTGCCGAAATTTAGCTATTTTAGGGAGTGAAGTGAGATGACTCGCCTTACTCGCTGATTCATCTCACTTCTCTCCCAAAAAGGATTTACCTATTGAAGTGAAATGAGTAAGTTCGAATTAAGTTTCGAACATGAAACAAAGAATAAATATAAAAGAAATAAATTCTTCCTTTTTGTTGCACTTATTACGTTTGATATTCTGTTTGACATCAGCACTAATGGCTGCGAAATTATAAAATAAAAATAAATTTAGTGGCGCAACAGCTCATGGAGAACCAGGGCCTAGTGACTAACAACTCTCAACCATTCCTGTGTGCGTGTTGTTGGCAGGAATGGAGGGGACCTACAATTTTTTGCCGAGTCCGAACGGCTAGGTGAGAAGCACTTATTCATGACAAGTATACTCTTGGAGGATTTGTCAGTTCCTCGCAAGAGGCAGTACCTCGGAAAAAAACATTTCTGTTTTTAGGTGGCAGTGGCCGGGAATCGAACCCAGACCTTTGGCATGACAGTCCTACGCACTAACCATCATGCCACGAGGTACTACGAAATTACTCACACAAAATAACCCCATGGCGAGAGATGGTGTGCTCACAAAAAAATTCGCATTTCCGCTTCGAGTGAACTGTGGTAATAAATTTGCACAATTTGCAAACATTGTTCAGGAGTAAGTCTCTTTATTATTATATGGCAAGCCAAACTGAGCATAAATCAAGTGACAGCTGTCAAAAAGACCAACTCCAAAAAAAGTATTGCCAGATTGAAAACCACACGTCTAAAAAAAAGACACCCTTTACATAAATATTACACATTATTTATGTAAAGGGTGTAAAGGGTGAGAACTTTTTACTGAGGGAATTCAAGAATTTGATTGTACTTTTGAGAACCAAAAAAAAAAATGGAGCAGATGGAAATTTGTTAATAAATAATTGATTTGAAAAATTTGATTAAAGGTAAACATCCCGTAATGAATTCAATGAATAATAAATGGGAACTTCTGCTACAGTTCTATTATTGATAAAAAGAATAATGAATAATTGAAAATGAGCATCTTGACAAAATATATGTATACATTTTAGTGCCAGCCATCCAGCCATGTCTCAAAAGATATAATATTTAATCGAATATACGTTGGCTTTCTGTCAAAAACTCATACCTAAGTGTAAAAATGTCATTTTAATGTAATTCAGATCAAAACAAATCACTGAATTCATATAATTGTGTCATGGTTTCTTTTGGTTCTTTATCAACTAGTTTTAAAACCTTGCAAGATTTAAGAATTCCATTTTATTAACTTTTTAATCGGGTTTTGTGTCTTTTTAGTAATTTTTCAAAACAGACTCTCGAGGTTTTGATAGGTTATTATAAAGACATTCCTGTACTCACCAGTCTGTTGACCTTTAAAGGATTTCAGCCTATGGAATGGAATTCCTCATCCTCTTCGATATCTTGGACACACTTCTTTTGCAGTCATCCACACGAAGTGCTATGACATCCGTGATGGCCTGGTTCTTAAACTGGGCGTTAATATTCTCCATGCAACCTTGAGTCTAGGCAAAGGTGCCCAGAGGTGAGGGCATTTGCCACCGTTGATTGGCTTCCTACTGTCTATACCACCAATATGTCTTAATTTGAATCTGAGACCTAGGATTTGAAGGCTAATATTGCGTAGTCATCATAAAAATGAATCAAAATAAAGAATTTTCATTAACTTTTTTCACAGTTTCGGATTGGTTAGATAAAGTTTTTTTTTAGAAGTATAGAACTTGAAGTTGGCAACACTATTTCAACTGGCCGCCATTTTGTCAGCTGTTAAGTTTTGTTTAACATTTTAACATGAATAGACTGACGCCTCAATAACGCTTTCAAATTGTGCAAAGGACAATTTGCATTTCAGTATGGAAAAAATATATTAAAACTGGTCTAACAAATACTTATATGATGTTTATCGTTAAAAAGGTATTTTTATGAACAATAATATTTAGGTACTTTAAGAACATACATAAAATCCTTGTGTGGGAAAAGCTATTCGCTGTGATCTATTTGACATTCTATGCATGGAAATACTAAAAGAAGTGTGCAATGTTTTCATAAACATATTTATGTTTAATCCTTATAAATTTACTATCACTATTTGATATCTGTAAAATAAATTTATCACGTTTTTTTACCCCATTTGTAATAGAATATAAGGTTCAAAACTATATCTTTATTTTTACAGCTTAAGTCTAACGTAGTTTTGCTTAGACATTTTATAAGATGAACAATATTTAATTAACAATTATAATTTGCAGCTTACTTGTTTTTTTTAAGCTAAACATAACCTAAAAATAACTGATAAAAAGAAAAGAAGGGCCATTTTATGCTTTAAACATATCAAACGTTACGTGTGGGACAACTATTGAAGTTGGATTTCACAAGATCTATTCAATAAAAATTTAAATTGCCTTTGGATTTTAATCACAGTAGATAAACTCTGTTTACCAATATATCTTGTATTTTGAAAAAAAAAAATTAAAATAGGAATAAATTAAGAAAGTGCACATTTGTACGTTACGCGCGGGACACTCAAAAAAACATTCATTTTAACCTTAAAATAATAGAAAAAATTATTCTGTTTTGAGTTTTTATTATTCTTATTTGTTTGTTTTGATGAAATATGAATTTCAAATCATTAATCATAAAAACCACCTAAGAGCAACATATTGAGAAAAATTCCGATTCGCAAAATGCATATGGATACAAATGGGACTTTTTTAAGTAAGGTAGCACAAGAAGCTTCGAGTCTCCATAGAAAAAAATCTCGGAAATAATAATTTTTTAAATTCTACATCTGATTATCATTTTTCATGGAATTCTGCAGTTCAGTTCAATGTTTTTTTTGCATTCGAAACATGGCAGCACAAATTGGACAAATTACAGTACTTAATACCTTTTTAATGGTAATTGAAAATGGTGGTACTAACTTCACGCACATTTGAGAAAAGCCGTATCACTCATGAAAAAAAAATCTTGATTTTGTATTCCTCCTTATCTTTGAAGGAAAAATATTGCAAATCAACTTTTTCCATATCCATCTTTAGGTAAGTTGTTTTTGTTTGAGTAACTATTATTGTTCATAAAAAATACCTTTACAACGATATACATCATTATTTAGTTCGACCAGTTTCTATTCATTTTTTCCATACCAAAGTGCATCAAAACGAGACCTTGGTTGGCGTATAACTTTTGTCTCATAGTGATTTGAAAAGATCTGCCAAGCCATAGTGACCATGTAGCCATTTCTTATGTTTTATATTTCTTGCTCCGCATTTGGTCTCTTCAAAGAAATGATTAAAAACCTCTTAAGCTTCACTTCAAAGGTCACACAAGCCTTTTGAATGATTATAGATATTTTTTTTATAAAGTCAAGCCATCCAATACGGGAATTCTCGCGTGCTTTTGCAGCCACCTTATGAGACAGGCGCTAATTCACGGCTTCCCATTCTAAAGATGGGCTTGTCCATTTTCACATCATTATCATTGAACGCATATATCGGGTTTTTCTACAAAAGTTTTTTTTAAATTAAACAAAAACGGTTTTGGATGTCAATGAAATTCTTTATTACTGTGAAAGTACGTTCGGTGTCATTATGTATGGAACTCGATTTCTTTGCATGGCCACCACGGGCACGCTTGCAGAAGTCCAGACGCTAAACCCAATTTTCGACGGTTTTCAAGCATATACCGGCCGATATTCGTACGAAGTCCATCAATCGTCGCTGGCTTTTTGGCATAGACCATAAACTTGACGTAGCCCCACAGGAAATAGTCTGACGGCGTCAAATCGCACGACCGAGGCGGCCAAGTGACTGGACCATTTCGTAAGATAACACGTTCTCCAAACTTGGTTTCCAATAAATTGATTGTGACATTCGCTGTGTGGCTTGTGGCGCCGTCCTGTTGGAACCACATGTCCTCTAAGCCCATATCATCCAATTTAGGCCAAAAATATTCGGTTATCATTGAACGGTAGCGATCCCCATTCACAATAACGTGCCGGTCTTGATCATCACGGAAGCAGTACGGCCCAATGCCGCCGCCGGCCCATAAACCACACCAAACCGTAATTTTTTCGGGATGCAATGATGACTCATGGAGTACGTGTGAATTGCTGCCTGACCAATACCGCATATTTTGTTTATTGACGAAGCCATTCAGCCAGAAATGAGCCTCATCGCTGAAGATGATTTTTCGATGAAAATCCAAATCATTTTCAAGTTGTTGCTCAGCCCAAATCACGAACATACGACGCTTCTGGTGGTCAATCGGCTTCAGTTCTTGCGTCAATTTAATCTTGTAAGGATGTAGGCCAAGATCTTTTCGCAAAATTCGCCACAACGACGTCACAGAGATGCCCAATGCTTGAGAACGACGTGTGAGAGACACATTTGGGCTTTCTGCAACTGAAGCACTTCTTTGTCTCACTGGCACGGGAACATTTTGTACTGTGCCTGTGGATTCAAATTTTTCCACTAGACGCTCAATTGTTGATCTGCTAGGACGATTATGACGACCATAAATTGGACGTAGCACTCTAAACGTTGAGGCCACTGACTCCGAATTTCGGTAGTAAATTTTAATAATTTCGACTTGTTGTTGGCTCGTATATCTTTCCATCATGAAATGGCAAACCTTACTGAAGAGAAATGTAAAAAGAGCGGCAAGAAATATGGCGTCGTTTGCTGTCCCTGTCGCTCTACTTTTGTAGCGTCCCTGTTGAAAAACCCTTTACAAATCATCCACCTTTTTGTGATATATTCCTTAGCTTAATGACAAGTCTATATCCTGCTTTGATTTGTTATTCCGGCATTCGATCCACTAACATGTAAGCCTTACTGACTCTCAACCACGAGGTAATGTGCAGTGTGCATAAGTAGTTTCCTTTTACCATGTCTTGGGCTATTAAAGAATCTCTTTTAAATATTAAAATAATTTATGTTGGTATCTATATAACTCGATAGTAAAAAATTCTTCATTATTCTTATGTCCACTCAGGCGTATACGTAATCAAAAAAAAAAATACATATATTTTTGTTTCCATGGTGAAATGAAACATTTTAATTTCATAACTTCAATAATTTTTTCAATTCAAAAATCATTTTGCTTTACATTTTTCAATTATTATAAATACATTCTTCATAAAAGTATCAAGTTCAATTGAAATTCCTCCTTTCATTCAATATTATGAATTCTAAATGAATTACTCATGAATGAATATGTTCTATCAAATTATACGGAATTAAAAAGTATACCTCCATAGTAGTTGACAATATTGGCAAATAGTGCCGTGTTGATTCTTTTATTTTTTTTTTTTTGATTTGTTTATAATTTTTCATGAAACCATTGAGTGGTAAATATTTCATTCGACTAAAAGAGTTATTGCAGTTTCACCATTATTTTATTTTATTATTTTATTTTTATGTTACTGTTAACTGTAAATGCATTACGCCCACATCGCATCGCCACAATAATATTGAGTGGAATGTATTTTAAAGCAAAAAAATATATATATTCGTTGGATTTTCAGATGAAACTTGATATTAAAAATAAAGAAACACAAAAACCACATCGTTCTCGCCATGAACCTCCCAAAGCAATTAATAGGCGATGCCAATTATAAATATAAAAATCTCCTCAATTAAAAACATGCGAGGGTACTTTTTAATAAAAAAAGGGGCAAAAAGTATTCACATGAGTGGGTAGCAAAAAGTAGATTGGAAAGCCTTTAATTTTGTTTTTGAAACAGAATCTGTATTTTTGTTCTTTAGTTAAGCATTTAAAAGTTATATTTAAGTGGGTGAAAGTATTGTGCAGAGGATGTATAAATATACATAGGTACCCACAAAATTTAATATTTTTTCCCAATCTTTTACGCGACGCCCCTTGGCTTAGTGGTCTACAAAAATTAAAATCTTTTTATTTAAATACGAAATGCGAAGGTTTTTTTTAGAATGTTGTTAAAATTGTGTGGTTATTTGATTAACAATTGCTTTAAAAGGTCTTAGTACCTCGTAGTACCTCGTGGCATGATGGTTAGTGCGTAGGACTGTCATGCCAATGGTCTGGGTTCGATTCCCAGCCACTGCCACCTAAAAACAGAAATGTTTTTTTTCCGAGCTACTGCCTCTTGCGAGGAACTGACAAATCCTCCTGGAGTATACTTGTCATGAATATGTGCTGCTCATCTAGCCGTTCAGACTCGGCAAAAAATTGTAGGTCTCCTCCATTCCTACCAATAACCCGCACACAGGAATGGTTGAGAGTTGTAAGTCACTAGGCCTTGGTTTCCACGAGCTGTTGTGCCACCAAATTTATTTTTTTTTATTTATTGCTTTAAAAGGCCTTGGGGCGATTAAAAATTAAACTTTAGGGTCTTTGGTGATTTCTCTGGAGAAAAAATTGATTTTTTTAGCTGCAAAAATAACGGTACTTGCCATGTAACCGTTAAGGAAAAGCTTATTTATCTCACAAAAGGGCTCCAACGATTTTGATGGAAAACTTTGTGAATTAAAAAATGTACCAAAAGCTGTCGCTAACGGTACCCACCATTAAATTTTGTATTGATTTCGATATTTTCATTAGCGGCTCAACCAATTTCTACCAAAATTTTAATAAAAAGGAACTTAAAAATATTAATAATATTGTATATCAAAATTTGGGGAAAAAATAAAATTTTGAATTTTTTTTTTTTTGAAAATTCAATATTTCAAAATCGTCAATGAACATTTTTGAAACTAACTTAATAAATGTATATAAATAAATGCCAAAAACTGGGTGTTTCCATCGTTACGGGTGTGGCAGTGAGACTCCATATTTTATTAACTATTCACATACTTATTCCTAATTTATAAATTAAACATTTACTAATCGACAAGACACCTGAAGTCCTTTAAATAAATTAGTATACTATAGTATGAAAAATTAGTGGTTCAGTTATAGGATACAATTTAGTTGCGTTACGGGTGTGATTTTAGAAAACTGGAGATTTGCGATTAAGATATCTTATTTTCATGTGATGTAAAATATATTGCATGAAAATTGTGTATCGTTCTTTTAAAAATATTAACCCCAATAGTTGATCTTCAGTTTCAGTTAAGAAATGAGAAGCAAAATTATGAAAAACAATATAAAATATTAATTAGAAAACGTTACGGGTGTGACAGGTCATCGTTACGTGTGTGACCGAGTATGATTTTTATACATGAAAATATTGTCGTAGATGTATAATCCTTTCTCACATGAAGTGAGACACGCTTTTGAATATGAATATGTTTCTCAGTTTAATAAAATTGTATCCATTTCTTTCTTTTTTCTTCTCTTAAAGCCGATTAAATTCGCATTTAGAGTAGATTTTCTTAGAATTATATCCCAACGTCATGAATTTCATACTAAAAGGCAACAAAACTAAAAGTGAGTTGAAAACCAGGAAAAATATGTTTTCGAATGCAAATTAGTTACGGGTAAGACGTAGGCTTTAAATTTTTAATACGGACTCAATATTGATTACAGATTCTTGAAATTTCATCTCACAGTAGATCATAGTATTGCTCTTTTTTTCTCATATTATCGGTTTGATACAAATTTTTTTCTTCTAGTAGTTATGAAATATGAACCTAATAATTTTTGTTAAGAACGTGACGCTAACAACCTTATGAATCAACTGCCGAAAAACTCAGTTTGTATTCGCTTTTACATAACTAAATGATACAAAAACGTGATTAGACTACTGTTAAGGGAAAACAACCGCCAGGGTTCTCAAATTGAAAAACAAATTACTATTGAAAAAATGGTATTGAGCTTCTGGTAACAAAAAATTACTTTTGAAGACCTGACCCTGTTCCCTGTTCCCTGACCTGACGTTTCAAAATTCAATTTTAGAAAACTTCCAAGAACAAAAATTAATTCTTCATAAATCCTTTACTAGATCCACGATACCCATTTTGAATAGAAAATTTTTAAAAAATTCCAATACCCCTAATAGACCTATGTATAATAGCTTCACAAAATGTTTTGCCTCATCGTAAGTCTTATGAAAATATTTTTAATTACAAATTTCTACATAAACCATAGTTCAACGGTGAGCCATATTCAGATACTTCACAAACAAAATAGACTTTTTACGAAGAAATAAACTATTGAAGAAATCTATGACTAAGCATAAAAGGAAAACAGTGGAGTACAGAAGACACACATCTGCCAGAATTATTTGGAAATACATGAATTTTAATACGACAAAAGTACTATATCTCTTCAAAGTCTTCAAAGAGCAGCTTTTTCTAAACAATCCAGAGAATAAAACTTTGTATTGGTTACATCATTCGAATATTTGAAAAAGAAAAAAAATATGTAGAATAAAAGGCTTTTAGACTTTAGCGTAAGGGACCACTTAAAAGTAGTAAATTAAAAAAAAATTCTTTTCATAAATATCTCGACTTTGAATCAGATGAAATTTTG
This sequence comes from Dasysyrphus albostriatus, assembly GCA_946251815.1. Lineage (NCBI taxonomy): Eukaryota > Metazoa > Arthropoda > Insecta > Diptera > Syrphidae > Dasysyrphus > Dasysyrphus albostriatus. The sequence continues at coordinate 63,639,333 of OX276336.1, read as the reverse complement.
ATAATATTCATGTTTTGTTACGTGTTTTATGAATACAAATTGTTTCCCAAATACTTCCAAGGTATAGTACATTAGGGTGGTCTTTATATTGTTTTTTATTTGAAATTCTGAAATGGATAGGCATCAAATGGTTCTACATAGAAAAAAAATGCCTATTTTTTTTCAGATTTTTATCTCACCTCCCTGGTCTCCCTATTTTCGCTCTAAGGTACTAACTATGCGGTTAGGGTGATTCTTATAAAACGCGAAAAAAGAACAATCTGAGGGTATAGATTAGATTTAGACGAGAAAAAATAGTATCGGATGGGGGCTCTATTTCCCCCGTTTAGGCGGGAGGGGTATTTTTCTCAAAATTTGGATCAAAACAGAAACAAATTAAAAAAAAAAAACGGGAACACAATGCCACGCTTTAGCTTTTTTTAAAGCCACGATTCCATTCTATAATATGCTTCCTAAATAAAGTTTTTATTTCAAATAGTTCTTGCAAACTAGAACCAGAGCTGCCGAGAGGGCAGCCCGTGAGCTCTACGGGCAAAAACGAAAGGAAGAACACCGACTTCTCAGAAGGAAAAAGAGAGAGCATGCGAGGAGGCGGCCGAGTCTATTGGGGACGTTCGAAAGTTCTTCCGAAGGGTGAGGCAATCTACCCAGGGTTACAAGCCTAGTACGGAAGCCTGCCAAGACGAGAGTGGGAATATGGTGGTAGACACACAGTCGGTGCTGAGGATCTGGAAACAACACTTTTCTAGACTGCTAAATAGCGATGATAGTCCAAATTCCGCTGTGAGGCAGAATAATCCATTCAACCTGGACGACGATGGTCAAAATTTCCGTCCACCCGACCTAAATGAAGTGCGGTTAACGATAGCTAAGCTTAAGGCATTCAAGGCTGCTGGTGCAGATGGCCTGCCAGCCGAGCTATTCAAAGCAGGGCGAGATGACCTGGTAGGGAGTATACACCAACTTATCTTCAAAATTTGGTCGGAAGAAAGTATGCCCGATGAATGGAACCTCAGTATAGTGTGCCCCAACCACAAGAAAGGAGATGCTCTGAATTGTTCCAACTACAGAGGTATAAGTCTCCTCAACGTCGCATACAAAATCCTGTAATCTTTACTGTGTGATCGTCTAAAACCATTTGTCAACGATCTGACCGGCCCCTATCAGTGTGGTTTTAGGCCCGGCAAATCAACCGTCGATCAAATGTTCACACTCCGACAGATTTTCGAAAAAACCCAGGAGTTTCAAATCAATACACACCATCTCTTTATCGATTTCCAAAGTCACGTATAATAGCGTAAACAGAGACGAGCTGTACAGAGCCATGTCGCATCTCGGCATCCCTGCTAAACTCGTACGCCTGTGCAGGATGACGATGGAGAAATCTCACTGCTCCGTCAAAGTCGGTAAGAACACCGCCGAACCCTTTGATGTCGAGAAAGGTTTGAGGCAAGGCGATGCATTATCATGGAACCTCTTTAACATCGTACTTGAAGCAATTGTACGCAACTCGCAAGTCAACAACAGAGGTACAATTTTTCAAAAGTCCGTTCAGCTACTTGCTTATGCAGATGATATTGACATCATGGGAAGAACCAAGCGAGCTGTTACCGGCGCGTTTGCAAGTATTGAATCGGAGGCGGCGAAAATGGGTTTGGCTGTTAATGAGGACAAGACGAAGTATATGCTATCATGGAGAAAGAAATCTCAACATCGGCGACTCGGGAAAAACGTCACGATGGAAAGGTACAACTTCGAAGTTGTCAAGGACTTTGTCTCCCGGGGCTCCACTATTACATCGCAAAATGACATCAGTCCAGAAAGCAAACAAAGAATTACCTTGGCCAATCGCTGTTTCTTCGGGCTAAGAAGGCATTTGAGTAGTAAAGCCCTCTCTCAAAGAACCAAGGAGACTTTATATAAGACCCTTATCATCCCGGTCCTGCTGTATGGAGCAGAAGCATGGACTCTATCAAAAACGGATGAGAATCTGCTTGGGTGCTTTGAAAGGAAAATTCTTCCGGTGATCTTCGGTCGAGTCTGTATCGATGGAGTATGGAGGATTTAATAATAAGCTCCACGGGCTTACAGCGGCTGAGATGGCTGGGACACGTGGAGCGTATGGACACCTACGCACCAGCCCGACGAGTCTTCGAATCCACCACTGATGGTCTGCGCAGCAGAGGAAGACCCCACCTAAGGTGGCGCACACAAGTGGAGAGCGACCTCAACCAACTTGGAGTGCGTAACTGGAGGCAGTTAGCTAGGGACCGAGCTGGCTGGGGGGCTTGTTGGTTGAGGCCGTAGTCCATCCTGGACTGTGAGCGCCATCTAAAGTAAAGTAAAGTAAGTAAGTTTTTGAAAAAATAATTTTCAAACTTCAAAATTAAAAAAAAAAAAAAAAATTATAACTTTTTAAGATAAAACTTATTTTTTTCAAAAACTATTTGAAATAAAAACTTTATTTAGGAAGCATATTATAGAATGGAATCGTGGCTTTAAAAAAAGCTAAGGCGTGGCATTGTAAGTGTTCCCGTTTTTTTTTCTTTATTTATTATTATTATTTTATTTTTTTCTGTTTTTGGCAACATTTCTAGAAAATTACCCCTTCCGCCTGAACGGGGGGAAATAGACCCCCCTCCAATACTATTTTTTCTCGTCTGAACCTAATCCATACATTCTCATTTATTTTCGCATTTTATAAGAATAATCCTTTACCCATAATTAGTACCTTAAAGTGAAAATAGGGAGACCAGGGGGTGAAATAAAAATCTGAAAAATTTAGGGAAATTGTTTTTCAATGTTTTGAATCGAATGAGGGTTATCCAAGACTACGTCCAATTTAAAGACCACCCTAATGTACATATAGCCTTAGAAAATTAGACTTTCACTTCGAAAAATTTCGACAAAGCTGAATTTTAGGGGAGTGCTTTTTTTTGACGTCTTAACCATTTCCTGAATAATTCAGGAAATTTGGACCGGAGTTTTATTTTTTTAGGGGGGGGGGGGGGTTAAAATTCCGTTTTTTCTTAATTTCTCGAAAACTACAAGTTTTTTGAAAAAATGTGAAGGTACAAATTGTAGCTTATGTCATTCTACACAAAAAAGATTAACATACTTTTTTCATACAATCAATAGATTCTGAGAAAATTATGCAAGAACTTCACGGTGGATAAATTTTGTCAGAAAGTTTATCAAAATTTCTTTAATCGATGGACTTAACCTTTTGTACGATTTGGCTACATCTCTTCTTTATAAAACCATGATTTTGGGGTGCCCGGGGTAAAAAGTTGACCACCATTTTGAAAAAAAATTAGTTTTGTTCAACAATTCGATGAAATTTCCTTTTACAACAAAATCGTAAAAAAATTGACATTTAGACAGTAAAATTATCTAAAAAATGAGCTATTAACAAACTCTGTATGTTTATCAATCTTGAAGTTATAGCTTATCAAAATAACACTATATATTTTGTACTGTAAATGGACAAAAAACGGTTTTTTGTTATATCTCAGCCGATATATTTTCAAAAAATTAATGAGTTTTTCTTAATACTCATAAAATTTTGGATAAAAAAGAGTGCAATACTTTTTTTCGTAGGAGCAACAGATCTCAAGAAAAACGTGCTCAAACGTTATAATATGAGCTTTTCACTGTAATGAATTTCTTTCTTCATTTTGCCTTTGTGAAATAGGTAATGAGCGCGTTTGTGCACGTTTTTTCTCAAAATCTATTGCTCCTACGAAACAAAATGTCAGAATCTTTTTTATCCAAAATTGTATGAGCATTAATATAAACTCATTTGTTTAAAAAAATATATACATATATCGGCAGAGATATTCTTTCCTAGCGAGGTATCCGTCGGATAGTACTGTTTTCCACAACGCATTCTTTGTCGGAGGTTCAAGATACATTCGAGATATCTTTCATCGGAAACTAATAATATTCACATGCGATGGCACTTTGTATTTTTTTTTCGTTTGCAATTGTCCTGAAAACACAGATCCAGTCAATAAGTACATCGATAAATTGTTTTTTTTTCTGTATTGTTTAAATTTTCTTATCACTACAACAATTTTAAAACAAATTCCGAGAAGAAAAACTGTCGGAGGATATCAAAGAAAAAATTGTGTGAACCTGTCAAAATTAGAAAATTAAAAATACACTAGATGGCAATGCAACGCAAATTGCCGATGTGCGTTCGATAATTTCGGGGAAATGTCACGAACAGCTGTTCGGAGAAATACCTCGAAGCAAAAGTTCTCCGATTCGAATGAAATCCGAGAAAATTCCTCTCCGACGTATACCTCGCTAGGGCAGTTTAACAAAAAACCGTTATTTATTTGCAAGTACGTGTGATCCAGTTGCTTTTTATTTTATTTCCTTATCGCCTCCTGTACAAATTTTTAGAGCTGAAAGAAAAGTCAATGTAAATAGGTTTTGAAAAATAATACACAAGACTACGAGTGTGTGAAGTTAGCCCCCCTTTTTTGGAATTTGTCATTTTTGAAAGTTGTTCCAGATTGTTCCCGGTTTGTTCCGGATTGTTCCAAATTTTTTTTGAAAAATATTCAAAAATGGGGGTTTTAGACCCAAAAAACTGTTTTTGACCTAGCCCCCCTTTTTTCAAAAATCGAAATTTTGAAAATTGTTCCAGATTGTTCTAGTTGTTCTGAACATTGTTCCAAATTTTTGGACCTCTATGTTAAAAATTTCAAAAGTTATGGGCAAAATTCGAAAAAATTTTAGCCCCCCTTTTTTTGAAATTCTTACTTTTAAATTTTTTTTTTTGGCTTAAAAAAGTGTTCTAAGCTTTGTTCCAAGAAATTAAAATTGTAGAATTAATATTTAAAAAGATATAGTCTTTCAAACTTCTATTTCGAAAATGTAAACTACGGCTCACCTGTTTTTTTTTTTTTTTTTAATTTTTATTTTCAACACTTAATAACAAATATATATTTTGAGGAAATATTGTGTCCTTACATAAGCAAAAACTGCTTAAAACAGAGCTTTAAAAAAACATCTTTAAGTTTTTGAATTTTTAAAAGCCCCTATTGGCTCCCCTTTTACAAAATTCAAAAACCCAAAACTTGTTCCAAGTGCGAAATTGCCTAAATCCAATTGTTCCAAGGATTCATTCAAAAATATTCAAAATTGTAGATTTTAAGCTGAAAAAACACTTTAAATGAAAAAATACTAATTATCCTTGCTCTGGCCCCCCTTTTAGGAAATTCAAAATTCAAAAACTTTTTCCAGGTTGTTCTAGGGCTCTTCTAAATTGTTCCGAGCTTTCGTTTCTAAAAATTGATTTTTAGTATTAAAACTTTCAAAAAAATGCTCCCCCGGCCCCCCTTTTCCAAAATCGAAAATCCAAAACTTGTTCCAAGTGCAGAATCGCCTAAATCCAATTGTTCCAAGGATTCATTCAAAAATATTCAAAATTGTAGATTTTAAGCTGAAAAAACACTTTAAATGAAAAAATAATAATTATCCTTGCTCTGGCCCCCCTTTTAGGAAATTCAAAATTCAAAAACTTGTTCCAGGTTGTTCTAGGGCTCTTCTAAATTGTTCCGAGCTTTCGTTTCTAAAAATTGATTTTTAGTATTAAAACTTTCAAAAAAATGCTCCCCTGGCCCCCCTTTTCCAAAATCGAAAATCCAAAACTTGTTCCAAGTGCAGAATCGCCTAAATCCAATTGTTCCAAGGATTCATTCAAAAATATTCAAAATTGTAGATTTTAAGCTGAAAAAACACTTTAAATGAAAAAATACTAATTATCCTTGCTCTGGCCCCCCTTTTAGGAAATTCAAAATTCAAAAACTTGTTCCAGGTTGTTCTAGGGCTCTTCTAAATTGTTCCGAGCTTTCGTTTCTAAAAATTGATTTTTAGTATTAAAACTTTCAAAAAAATGCTCCCCCGGCCCCCCTTTTCCAAAATCGAAAATCCAAAACTTGTTCCAAGTGCAGAATCGCCTAAATCCAATTGTTCCAAGGATTCATTCAAAAATATTCAAAATTGTAGATTTAAAGCTGAAAAAACACTTTAAATGAAAAAATACTAATTATCCTTGCTCTGGCCCCCCTTTTAGGAAAGTCAAAATTCAAAAACTTGTTCCAGGTTGTTCTAGGGCTCTTCTAAATTGTTCCGAGCTTTCGTTTCTAAAAATTGATTTTTAGTATTAAAACTTTCAAAAAAATGCTCCCCCGGCCCCCCTTTTCCAAAATCGAAAATCCAAAACTTGTTCCAAGTGCAGAATCGCCTAAATCCAATTGTTCCAAGGATTCATTCAAAAATATTCAAAATTGTAGATTTTAAGCTGAAAAAACACTTTAAATGAAAAAATACTAATTATCCTTGCTCTGGCCCCCCTTTTAGGAAATTCAAAAACTTGTTCCAGGTTGTTCTAGGGCTCTTCTAAATTGTTCCGAGCTTTCGTTTCTAAAAATTGATTTTTAGTATTAAAACTTTCAAAAAAATGCTCCCCCGGCCCCCCTTTTCCAAAATCGAAAATCCAAAACTTGTTCCAAGTGCAGAATCGCCTAAATCCAATTGTTCCAAGGATTCATTCAAAAGTATTCAAAATTCAAAATCAATTTTAAGAAACGAAAGCTCGGAACAATTTAGAAGAGCCCTAGAACAACCTGGAACAAGTTTTTGAATTTTGAATTTCCTAAAAGGGGGGCCAGAGCAAGGATAATTAGTATTTTTTCATTTAAAGTGTTTTTTCAGCTTAAAATCTACAATTTTGAATATTTTTGAATGAATCCTTGGAACAATTGGATTTAGGCGATTCTGCACTTGGAACAAGTTTTGGATTTTCGATTTTGGAAAAGGGGGGCCGGGGGAGCATTTTTTTGAAAGTTTTAATACTAAAAATCAATTTTTAGAAACGAAAGCTCGGAACAATTTAGAAGAGCCCTAGAACAACCTGGAACAAGTTTTTGAATTTTAAATTTCCTAAAAGGGGGGCCAGAGCAAGGATAATTAGTATTTTTTCATTTAAAGTGTTTTTTCAGCTTAAAATCTACAATTTTGAATATTTTTGAATGAATTCTTGGAACAATTGGATTTAGGCAATTCTGCACTTGGAACAAGTTTTGGATTTTCGATTTTGGAAAAGGGGGGCCGGGGGAGCATTTTTTTGAAAGTTTTAATACTAAAAATCAATTTTTAGAAACGAAAGCTCGGAACAATTTAGAAGAGCCCTAGAACAACCTGGAACAAGTTTTTGAATTTTGAATTTCCTAAAAGGGGGGCCAGAGCAAGGATAATTAGTATTTTTTCATTTAAAGTGTTTTTTCAGCTTAAAATCTACAATTTTGAATATTTTTGAATGAATCCTTGGAACAATTGGATTTAGGCGATTCTGCACTTGGAACAAGTTTTGGATTTTCGATTTTGGAAAAGGGGGGCCGGGGGAGCATTTTTTTGAAAGTTTTAATACTAAAAATCAATTTTTAGAAACGAAAGCTCGGAACAATTTAGAAGAGCCCTAGAACAACCTGGAACAAGTTTTTGAATTTTGAATTTCCTAAAAGGGGGGCCAGAGCAAGGATAATTAGTATTTTTTCATTTAAAGTGTTTTTTCAGCTTAAAATCTACAATTTTGAATATTTTTGAATGAATCCTTGGAACAATTGGATTTAGGCGATTCTGCACTTGGAACAAGTTTTGGATTTTCGATTTTGGAAAAGGGGGGCCGGGGGAGCATTTTTTTGAAAGTTTTAATACTAAAAATCAATTTTTAGAAACGAAAGCTCGGAACAATTTAGAAGAGCCCTAGAACAACCTGGAACAAGTTTTTGAATTTTGACTTTCCTAAAAGGGGGGCCAGAGCAAGGATAATTAGTATTTTTTCATTTAAAGTGTTTTTTCAGCTTTAAATCTACAATTTTGAATATTTTTGAATGAATCCTTGGAACAATTGGATTTAGGCGATTCTGCACTTGGAACAAGTTTTGGATTTTCGATTTTGGAAAAGGGGGGCCGGGGGAGCATTTTTTTGAAAGTTTTAATACTAAAAATCAATTTTTAGAAACGAAAGCTCGGAACAATTTAGAAGAGCCCTAGAACAACCTGGAACAAGTTTTTGAATTTTGAATTTCCTAAAAGGGGGGCCAGAGCAAGGATAATTAGTATTTTTTCATTTAAAGTGTTTTTTCAGCTTAAAATCTACAATTTTGAATATTTTTGAATGAATCCTTGGAACAATTGGATTTAGGCGATTCTGCACTTGGAACAAGTTTTGGATTTTCGATTTTGGAAAAGGGGGGCCGGGGGAGCATTTTTTTGAAAGTTTTAATACTAAAAATCAATTTTTAGAAACGAAAGCTCGGAACAATTTAGAAGAGCCCTAGAACAACCTGGAACAAGTTTTTGAATTTTGAATTTCCTAAAAGGGGGGCCAGAGCAAGGATAATTAGTATTTTTTCATTTAAAGTGTTTTTTCAGCTTAAAATCTACAATTTTGAATATTTTTGAATGAATCCTTGGAACAATTGGATTTAGGCGATTCTGCACTTGGAACAATTTTTGGATTTTCGATTTTGGAAAAGGGGGGCCGGGGGAGCATTTTTTTGAAAGTTTTAATACTAAAAATCAATTTTTAGAAACGAAAGCTCGGAACAATTTGGAAGAGCCCTAGAACAACCTGGAACAAGTTTTTGAATTTTGAATTTCCTAAAAGGGGGGCCAGAGCAAGGATAATTAGTATTTTTTCATTTAAAGTGTTTTTTCAGCTTAAAATCTACAATTTTGAATATTTTTGAATGAATCCTTGGAACAATTGGATTTAGGCGATTCTGCACTTGGAACAAGTTTTGGATTTTCGATTTTGGAAAAGGGGGGCCGGGGGAGCTTTTTTTTGAAAGTTTTAATACTAAAAATCAATTTTTAGAAACGAAAGCTCGGAACAATTTAGAAGAGCCCTAGAACAACCTGGAACAAGTTTTTGAATTTTGAATTTCCTAAAAGGGGGGCCAGAGCAAGGATAATTAGTATTTTTTCATTTAAAGTGTTTTTTCAGCTTAAAATCTACAATTTTGAATATTTTTGAATGAATCCTTGGAACAATTGGATTTAGGCGATTCTGCACTTGGAACAAGTTTTGGATTTTCGATTTTGGAAAAGGGGGGCCGGGGGAGCATTTTTTTGAAAGTTTTAATACTAAAAATCAATTTTTAGAAACGAAAGCTCGGAACAATTTAGAAGAGCCCTAGAACAACCTGGAACAAGTTTTTGAATTTTGAATTTCCTAAAAGGGGGGCCAGAGCAAGGATAATTAGTATTTTTTCATTTAAAGTGTTTTTTCAGCTTAAAATCTACAATTTTGAATATTTTTGAATGAATCCTTGGAACAATTGGATTTAGGCGATTCTGCACTTGGAACAATTTTTGGATTTTCGATTTTGGAAAAGGGGGGCCGGGGGAGCATTTTTTTGAAAGTTTTAATACTAAAAATCAATTTTTAGAAACGAAAGCTCGGAACAATTTGGAAGAGCCCTAGAACAACCTGGAACAAGTTTTTGAATTTTGAATTTCCTAAAAGGGGGGCCAGAGCAAGGATAATTAGTATTTTTTCATTTAAAGTGTTTTTTCAGCTTAAAATCTACAATTTTGAATATTTTTGAATGAATCCTTGGAACAATTGGATTTAAGCAATTTCGCACTTGGAACAAGTTTTGGGTTTTTGAATTTTGTAAAAGGGGAGCCAATAGGGGCTTTTAAAAATTCAAAAACTTAAAGATGTTTTTTTAAAGCTCTGTTTTAAGCAGTTTTTGCTTATGTAAGGACACAATATTTCCTCAAAATATATATTTGTTATTAAGTGTTGAAAATAAAAATTAAAAAAAAAAAAAAAAAAAACAGGTGAGCCGTAGTTTACATTTTCGAAATAAAAGTTTGAAAGACTATATCTTTTTAAATATTAATTCTACAATTTTAATTTCTTGGAACAATGTTTAGAACACTTTTTTAAACCAAAAAAAAAAATTTAAAAGTAAGAATTTCAAAAAAAGGGGGGCTACAATTTTTTCGAATTTTGCCCATAACTTTTGAAATTTTTAACATAGAGGTCCAAAAATTTGGAACAATGTTCAGAACAACTAGAACAATCTGGAACAATTTTCAAAATTTCGATTTTTGAAAAAAGGGGGGCTAGGTCAAAAACAGTTTTTTGGGTCTAAAACCCCCATTTTTGAATATTTTTCAAAAAAAAATTGGAACAATCCGGAACAAACCGGGAACAATCTGGAACAACTTTCAAAAATGACAAATTCCAAAAAAGGGGGGCTAACTTCACACACTCCAAGACTACAGGCTTTCATGGGAAACTCAAGTTTTTTTTTCCATTTAGCTAACTTAATTCAAATGAATTTAATTATTCAACATTGATTAGTTTCATTTTCTTATAGAAATCATTAAAATAAATGTTCTTAATTAGTTATTTGCTCTTATATTTTATGAATTCTTTTTTTTTCTTTTAGCCACGTCTGGCTGACACTAGACGTGCTGCAATACACTGTGCTGACTTGGACTTAGAGTACTATCGTCTGCGAAGTTTTAGCATCACATCGCATGGTGTTTGTAATTTAGGTGATTCTCTTAGGTAAGTACAAGAATGTGTTCACAATAAATTAACTTCTTTCTCGAAACATATCACGTTAACAAATAATGTGTCTTCCTCCACAGAAGCCGAAGATCACGTTCAATTAATTCTGTAACATCAACGGGCACTTCGTATAGTGGAAAGGATCGTAATAATAGGTAAGTTATTATGTTTTGTTCCTGATGTGTTTCTATTATGTTTTGTTCCTGATGTGTTTCTTTTTTGAATCCCAACAATTAACCTAATAAAGTCCATTTATCTTGATTTCCTTATGCCAATTTATCTTAATATCTTTTATTTATTTATAAAATACACGTTCATATATACACATATGTATTTCAGCAATGCTTCAAGGACATCTGGTGATATAATGTTGGAACAGGATAAAAAAGATGTTCAAGGCAAAAGTCAAATTCCTGCCTACAAAATAGCAATGCTGGGGGCTTCCGGTGTCGGCAAGACAGCTTTAACATATCAATTTACTACATCCGACTACATTTGTGCTTATGACTTGAGCTTAGGTAAGTGATATTTTTTTTTTTTTGTGATGTTTCTATTTATATATATTTTTTGTGTGAAGAAGCAGATTATTTTTATATTATACATATTTATTTTGTGGGGGCAAAATTATATGTATACGCTTACACACAAAATACTTTAAGCTAACCTCTTTTTAGTAGAATCTTTGGTCTTCTTATAAGTCAGAGATTTATGTATTAAGACCCAACTTAAGTACTTCCAATAAAGGAATTTTGTCTGCGTAACAGAAAGACAAAGTTATCGAATGGCAAAGGATTGGAATAACATGACATAATAATTTGAAGCGTTGTGTTTATGTTTAAGGGTGAAGTTGAATCAAGGATGAATTTGATTCAGTGAGTGGACTTAGTTGTAGGGTGTTATACCCTAAAAGGCCAAAGAAGTAAGGTAAAGAGGTTGAAATTGTGGAACCAAGTTAATGGATCGATATAAAATAGGTGTAAGCTTATACTTCCTTATCATATTATTACACCACACACAACAATAAACAAGAATAAAAACTATTTAAATAAAATATGTTTCAAAGAATTTTGGCAATTATAATTATCCTCTCTAAGTGGAGTTTATTAGACACGAAACCTTAAGACCAACCTTTTCAATGGTATTTAGAACATTTTACTAGCCGCTTATAATCAACGAATTATTGTCGTGAATCTAGGAGAAGAATTTTCATAAGGTTCATTTACCTTTGGAACGTTTTAGGGGCTGAGTTTCACGTCAAAAACTAACTAATCGCATGACTGGTTCTCAAACAGTTAGGTAGGTACCTACATGCTTTTAGCAAAGAGGAGTCTTTCAATGTTTCAGATTTAATATGTTATGTACATATCGCATGTTTATAGAATAATAACTTCACAACTCAAAACATACAATTTTATTTAGAAGAAGGAAATAAAGAAATTTAGGAATGTCATGTAATGGTTTTTCTCCGCTTTCAATTTGTTGGAAAATAAAGTCACAATTTGGTTTATGTTGTTTGCAATCACGAACTTACGAGTATACTCAATTTATACACACGAACTCTTAAGTGCAACGATTTGTGTGAGAGATTGTGTGCAAGATAAGATTATTGAATGTTAATTTAAACTATGGTCTTTTGTGACAATTGACTAGACCTTTTGAAAAAAGAACAATTACGTTTTTATTATTGAATATGTTTGTTTGGCCCATAAGCATGCTTACATCCGGAAATCCTACTAAATTCACAAATGCGTTTCTGACGAAATGGTCACACTGGCCACTTTTCAATAGTTTTGGTATTAAACTCCGAAACTTAGCCAAATTTGACAATATTACACTTAAAACTTTTTGCTCAAAATTAAATTTTCTATGGAAGTGGATGATTTTAAAAATTTTAGCAGCAACATTTTTCGAAAACTAGCCAAAAAAAATAGAAAAACCAAATTTTTTTCTAATATGCGCATAAGTGTTTTTTCGGAGCAAAGACATGCCAGAACAAAATAAAAGCCTTATGGCCTATTCCACTTTTGCATGGCCACCATGGACACGCTTGAAGAAGTCCAGACGCTGAACCCAATTTTTGGCGGTTTTCAAGCATAAATCGGCCGATACTGCTGCAATTTCACGTTCGATATTCGTACGAAGTTCATCAATCGTCGCTGGCTTGTTGGAATAGACCATAGACTTGAAATTGTCTGACGGCGTCAAATCGCACGATCGAGGCGGGCAAGCGACTAAACCATTTCGTGAGATAACACGTTCTCCAAACTTATTTTCCAATAAATTGATTGTGACATTCGCTGTGTGGCTTGTGGCGCCATCCTGTTGGAACCACATGTCCTCCAAGTCCATATCATCCCATTGGGGCCAAAAATATTTGGTTATCATTGAACGGTAGCGATCCCCATTCACAGTACGTGCCGGTCTTGATCATCACGGAAGAAGTACGGCCCAATGACGCCGCCAGCCCATAAACCTTACCAAACCGTAATTTTTTCGGGATGCAATGATGACTGATGTAGTACGTGTGGATTGCTGCCTGACCAATACCGCATATTTTGTTTATTGACGAAGCCATTCAGCCAGAAATGAGCCTCATCGCTGTAGATGATTTTTCGATGAAAATCCGAATCATTTTCAAGTTGTTGCTCAGCCCAATTCACGAACATACGCCGCTTCCGATGTTCAAGCGGCTTCAGTTCTTGCGTCAATTTAGTCTTGTGAGGATGTAGGCCAAGATTTGTTTGCAAAATTTGCCACAACGACGTCACAGAGATGCCCAACGCTTGAGAACGACGTGTGAGAGACACATTTGGACTTTCTGCAACTGAAGCCTCAGCGGCAGCAATATTCTCGACACTACGGGCACTTCTTTGTCTCACTGGCACCGGAACATTTTGTACTGTGCATGTGGGTTCAAATTTTTCCACTAGACGCTCAATTGTTGATCTGCTAGGAAGATTATAACGACCATAAATTGGACGTAGCGCTCTTAACGTTGAGGCCACTGAATCCGAATTTCGGTAGTAAATTTTAATAACTCGTTGTTGGCTCGTATATCTTTCCATCATGAAATGGCAAACCTTACTGAATAGAAATGTCAAAAGAGCGGCAAGAAATATGGCGTCGTTTGCTTTCCCTGTCGCTCTACTTTTGTAGCGTTCCTGTTGCAAAACCCTTTATATGTTCCCTATTACACGACGATTTTTGCGCCTGACTCTTTTCGAATTTTCATATCTAATTTCACATTCGGTCCCATTGAAAAATGTTAGACGCGAAGAATCATTTTGTAACAAAATGTTGTGGAATGTTTAAAGAGTATAGAAAAGTGTTTTATTTATGATTTAATTATACAAAAAATGTTGCAAAAGATTAGATTTGGGTTATTAGTAGCCCAATTATGATTGGGTTATCATACTGAAATTGCTGTCGGCAATTTCAGAAAAAGATAGCCCAATTTCCGATATATAGCCCAATCTGGCAAGCCTGCTGCTGGTTCGTGTTCCAAGAAAACACAATGTTGTAGCACGTCTTACTATTGAGGTTGCGTTACTTGGTAGGATTTAGATAGAGGTACATAAACTTAGGTTGGAAAACTATTGAAGAGATACATGTGGGCAACAGGGTGGTCCAAAAAAACGTTTGGTTGTTTTATAAACGGTCCATCCATGAATTTTTTTAGCTAGATCAATTTTGTTATCGGCACAAAATTGTAACTCCCTTAGTATAATGGAAGGCGGTGCTCAAGCGAATTAATTTTCTTAAGCTTTGCTAGAAAATAAATGTCGGTGTACTTATAAAAGGTGGTTAAATTTTAAGGGCCAATGTTGATTTTGAATAAAACACAAACTATTCAGGAAATTACTGTCATTTATTTTTATTATGATAATATTGGTATGATTTAATTATGTATGGAACAAAATATCGGCCAAATGGCCGCCGTGACCTCGGCGGCAAACCTCCATCCAATGGTCCAAATTTTCAATGACGCTGAGGAATAATTGAGGTTCTATGCCATTAATGTGCCAAATTATCTCATCCCTTAACTCTTGAATTGTTGCTAGCTTATCGATGTATACCTTTTCTTTCAAATGACCCCAAAGAAAGAAGTCCAACGGTGTCACATCACATGGTCTTGGCGGCCAATTGACATCGCCATTGAATTTGTCGCGCAAAAGAGCCATTGTTTCATTAGCTGTGTAGCAAGTGGCACCATCTTGTTGAAACCACACATCGTCCACATCCATATCTTCCAATTCGGGCTATACAAAGTTCGTTATCATCTCACGATAGCAAACACCATTCACAGTAAATGCCTGACCGGCCTCATTTTGGAAAAATACGGCCCAATGATGCCGCAAGCCCGCAAACCGCACCAAACAGTGACTCTTGTTGGTGCATTGGTTTTTCGACAATCACTCTTGGATTATCATTCGCCCACATGCGGCAATTCTGCTTATTGACGAATCCACTGAGGTGAAAATGTGCCTCATCACTGAAAATGATTTTTTTTCGAAAAGTGATCATCCACTGTGAATAAAAGCGTTGCTCGATTGTGTATCTTTCCATGGTTCAAATTGAGTTAGTCTGAAATTGAGAAATGTCAAATGATAGGTGTGTTCACATTCAACATCGACCCTTAAAATTTAACCACCCTTTATTTGCTTTCCCCGAATTCGTGGTTGATAATTTGGGACATGATTTTTGGTTTCATTCTAAGAACAAAATTGTACGGGAGAAAATTTTCTCCCCTTCTGAGGCAAGGGGGCAGTTTTTGAAAAATTGACATAAAACGGAAAAAAATCATAATCAACGAAAGCACATACATGTGTAATAGTTTTGTTTTTTTAAAGCCAATATTCCATTCTTTTATTTGTTTTATTTTAGGTCCCCTCCATTCCTGCAAACAACACGCAGTCACAAAGCTCTGGTTCTTCAAGAGCTGTTGCACCACCAAATTTATTTTTATATTCATCAAACCCTTGGGGGCCCGTATATCTCGGGGGCCCCGCATCATTGATGCGGCTGATACCACGTAAGCTACGTTGCTGCTGCTCCTCATCGAACCAAGTGTGACAGTTTTGCTAATTTACGTGCCTATTCAACCAGAAATGAACTTCCTCACTAAAGATAATAATTGTATTTTTGACATTGATGATTGTGTCATGATTCACGAATTACGAGTGAACTATTGTCAATGAAATTAAGCTGAAAAATTCAACAACAAAAATATCACTGTTTCTTCATTATGACTAGACAAACATTTCAGTTTGATAAACTTCCATCTAAGCCATTTTTCCCTTTACCCTTCATATGTTTTCCCTATGTTTTCGAAAACTCATAAGTCATAACAAAAACCATCATCAATTTAAATAAAACTAAAATCCTTTAAAACATATAAAGGATTAAAGTTGTTTTTAAATTGATAACCAGATTGAAGATGGTTTTTCTTATTATGAGTTTACAAGCTTTATTCCACCCATCTTAACAGTTTGGGAATTTGATATTTTTTAAAGATGTTTATTATATCTCAAAACTAAAAGTATAAAATTCTTTTCCCCCACTAATTTGTTGGCTCATAACCTCAATGAACTTATGGCTATATTATTTTCATAAATTCCAATTAAATTGGGATGCATATATATTTTGATTGTATTCACAACTTTTCCATGCATTTTTCCTCAATCGATTATTCCCAAAACAAAAACAAAATATTTATTTGATATATTTCAGCTAACAGGCTTTCACAGATTTCTTTTTTAATAACAAAATTATCATTTCTTTATCAAATTCATAGTAAAACTTTTATCTGTTCAATAAAGTCTCTGGGGAAATTTATATGCAGGTTAATCATAGATTGGAAATATCATAAAATATATCTACGAGTATTATTGAGTATTCCCTTCGTTTATTATTGCTTTTTATATTCCGGCACAAATTAACACTCGATAAAAAGCTTATTGTGTTGCTTTGTTGTGTTTTGATAAATATGTTGAAATTAATTGCATTCTCCAAGGATTTCTGGAAATGTTTTTTTATTTATAAATTTTTCACACAAAAATCAGAACATTTTATTTCAAAAAACTTTTTTTAGTTAAAAAAATAAACTATTGCATCCAAACGAAAATAATGAAAAACGTATGTAAATACAATATTGAAAAAAAAAAAATAAGATTTTACTTGTGTTAAGTTTAAAATGTTATTGTAAAATTTAAATGTCAATCACACAGACGACAAAAATTTTGTTGTAAACAAATATTTTTATATTACCGCACTAAAACAACTGGGAATCAAGACCCGTCTATGAAAGATCGACAGATGATTATTCTTCATTAATTTAGAAATCACATTGGGGGAAACTTAAAGTTAAAACACTTTCCCTTAGCTTTTAGATCATCAGCTCATGAGGCTTGGTTCTTCTTAATCTCCGAACATATCCCTTACAAGTAATACAGATACAGGGATGGTCCTAAAACACTTCCTTGTGGTACACCGGCTGCAATTTTCTTTAATTCCCAGTAATTGTGTTCGTACTATATTTTAAAGAGCTGATTCGCAAAAAAGGTTTTCAGTATTTCGTATACTGCCTAAGAAGGTCTATATGCATAGCTTGTACTCAGATCCCAAGTGACAAACCTTACCAAATGCTTGCGCAACATCTAAGAATATTGCCTAGCATACTTGTTTATCTTCAAGATCCTCTTCCATATAACATTCAAAATTCAATGCAATTGGTCTATCGTGGAATGCTTATTAAATTCAAACTGATGGCTCGGAATAAACTTTTTTCTTCTATTATTTTTCTAAGCCTTTTCAGTAACAATTTGGCCTATGTGCGTTAGGATAAACTAGTTTTGCAAAATATTTGCCCAGCTTTTGTCACTACTTTTTAATTGTGATAACGGTAAGTAAAGAGAATACTATAGAATAGGACAAGTTTTGGATTCGTGCAAAAAAAATATCTTGGGAGCAATAAAACATTACATTTCGATGATAAGATAGGCAATAAAAGTTGGTGGCACAATAATAATGTCTCTGTGTCTCTATACCTCGACCTACTACAACCAAAGCCATTGAATCGATTTTCTTTAAATATTGAACTTTAGGATTTTTGTGATTCTCCAGAGGAGAAATTGAAATTTTTTGTAGCTCCAAAAATAACGGTTGTTTCTTGTCATACAGCCCTTAATGAAAAGCTTATTTATCTCACAAACGTTTTTGACAATTTTGATAAAAAAAAAACTTTTGTATTATTCTAAGTACTTCCTGGTAAAGAAAAGTGTACCCAAAATAGTTAATAACGATTAAATGTACCTGTCGTATAAGGTTTTTGTTTTATTTTCTCATTAATGGCTCAACCGATTTTGATCAAAATTTTATGCAAAATGTTCAATTAAATGGCAATAAAATTGCATGTCAAAATTTAAATGTATTTTCATTTTGCACTTAAATAATTTTTTTTTTTGAAAATTCAATATTTCGAAAACGAGTTAAGAAGAAATGGGTTTTGCATCCAAAAATAATATTGTTTTCTATTTGTATAGATACCTATCTTTTATTAATTAAGAGTAAATTAATGACTCAATGGATAGCTTAGGCCAAGGCAACTGTTTTTTGCCTTGAACACTATTCAATATAGTTTTTTTTTTCGATAGAAACTGTAAACTTAGCTTAAACCGCTAAAAGGAACAAGAAATTCCAATAAATTAACCAAAAACTAGTGAGAACAGAACACGCTGCAAATAAAGTAAAATGCACGACTGAAACAAAAACGTGCTTGCTCCTATGTTCAAGTTGCTTTGAACTTAAGAACTTTTAAAATATGCAAGCAATTATAAAAAATATTGGAGTTCTACTTTAACCGTTCCGTGTCACCCTCTACAACAATCATGACAGCCAACTGAACAAGGCTAAACTCATTTTGCATCTGACAGATACTGTCGGTTATAAATTCAATTTTCCTTCCATTTTGTAAGCGTCACAGACGAAGTTTCTTTTTCTATTGTATCTTTTAAATTACGCATTTATATTTAATAAAGTTTTTTTTTGTATTAAATAAATCGGTTTAGCATTATTCTTTTTCGGTTCATCCTCTCGCATCGACTGATTCATCTTTGCTAATAAAAAAGTATATAAAAATCATTTTAATCGTTCTGTAACCCATTATTCTTAGTTAATTTAGAGTTCAAAAATGAGTACGTAATTTGATTACTTGAAAAATATCAATTAATTTTAATTAGTTGGAGTGCTCTCCTTCAAAATAATTTTTTTACATAAAGGAATTAAGTAACATTTAAAAAAAAATTATATACGAGTATTGAGTATTTATTAATATACATTAACTATCTTAGTTTAAGAAAAATTCATTAACCCGTTCTTTAAATATTGAATTTTCCAAAAAGAAATAGTATTTTTTTAGATACTATTTTTTCAAAATTGTGATACGCAATTTTATTGACATTTTAAAGGAGCTTTTGTATTAAAATTTTGACTGAAATCGGCTGAACTGTTAATGAGACAATTGAATAGCAAAAAAGTTTTTTTATGGCAAGTACCTTTAATAACGGTTTTGGGTATTTTTTTTTTTGACAAAAAGTACACTATACCTACATTAATACATTGATTTTCCTGTATTAAGATCGTTAGAGCCGTTTTTGAGATGAATAAGCTTTTCCTTAACGGTTGTATGGAAAGTAAGTACCGTTAATTTTGAAGCTAAAGAAAATTCAAGTTCTCTTCTCTGGGTGGATCACAAAAGACCTTTGAATTCAAAATTTGAAGAAAATCGCTTTAGTGGCTTAGGCTGTAGATACAGATACAAGCAGCCAGGCAGGCAGAATTGTGCCATCCACTTTTTTGTGTTTTTTATCATCGTTTGAATGTTATCTCGCAATTTTTTTGCAAGAATCCAAAACTTGGCTTAAAGCTACGGTGACCATATTTCTTGGAGGAAAACCTGGGACAAAAAATTTAAAATATTTTAATGTGAGAACCGATTTCCATAATTTTTATTTAGAAATATCGAAACTAAAAATGTAAAAATAATAACAATGAAACTCACGAAAATAAATTCTTAAAAGAAAAGAACAGTAAAATAAATAATAATAGGTATCTTCACAACTAACCTATCAAACTAATACAATTAAAAAATTAAAGATTAACAATTTTAATTTCATTATGAAAGTAATTCAGTCTTCTGTTGACAAAGCAACTAAGGCACAGCTTTTCGAAGCAGTGAGAAAATTTTAATAAGCTGTATAAGTTAAGCTTAAGTTAGTTCAGAAACTGTTTTTCAATTGAGGATTAACTTAATCTTTCAGTTGTCAAAAAATATATTAAGATTTATTTGTGATACCATTGATACAAATCTTGTGGTACATTCTATGGTATACGGCAGCGTGGTAGACCATGCTTGCGCTGGAGAGATGGCGTAGACCAGGACGCCCGAAGCCTTGGGGTGCGCAACTGGATGGCGTCGGCTCGAGACCGGTATAGCTGGAGAGACTTGTTGAAAGAGGCCAGGACCGGACCCCGGTTGTCGAGCCGATGATGATGATGATTGATAAAAATCAAGCTCTTATGCCTTTCACAGTCGAAATCGAGGTAGCCCAACAATGGAGAATTTGTTGCATGTTTTAACTCATGAAATTAGGTGAGTTAATTTAGAATTTCAATCGATTGAAAAACACTTCTGGAACTAACCCCGAGACTATGACGAGCTTGTAACGAAGTTCCCTTTTTCTATCCTCCAACCACCAAGCCATTTAATTTATTTAACACCAAGATTCACTTATGAAGCAATTGAATTTGGCTATGACGTCAGCGAAGAATTACCAACAAATGCTGCATACCTTAAAGGCGCCCACGCAAAATTCAAAAGAGGACACCCACCGACAGTGGTTGGGGACGTCACAAATAAATTTCGTTAGTGGCTTTTACAATCCACATTTGGTTCGGTCAGCAGAATCAACAAGAAAGGATGGCAACTTTTTCGAAAATCAGATTCTTCTTGCCACTCTTTGAGTTAGTACCAATCAAGTGAACAAGGTATAGAACCATCTAGTATAAAAACTAATAACGAAGCACACAGCTGGATATCAAGACCAGGTAGTAGCTTTAAAACTTTTTGGCTTCCACCGTTGAAACCCCCTCCATTCTCACCCTTTTTTATTATTAGTTAAGACTAGGGTTTCTATCCCAACCTTCGCTGTCTTAACCTACCACCGTTTTCTAGAACCTACACTACGGACTCTATCCCAACCTTCACTGTCTAAAGCTTCTGTTCTCCGCCGTCATCGTTAAGAATAGAACCTGCGCTGTCTTAGCATCGTCCGAAAAGCTAAGACTAGGGACTCTATCTTAGCCTTTGTTGTTTTAGCATATTCTTCTTCACTGCAATTAGTTAAGACAGTCCCTAGTCTATCCCAACGCTCGCTGTCTTAACCTCCTACAATCTTAACCGTTGCCGTCTCAGCTATCCTATGTTACTCTGTCGTTGCTTAAGACTGGGGACTCAATCCCAATCCTCGCTGTCTTAAGCTCCGTGCAGGGTGAGAGAATTGATCCCGCCTTTATTGTATATGAAATACTTTGTTAGTATAATACCGAAAATATTGTAAAATTATATGAAATACTTTGTTAAGTAATCCGTAAATAAACAATAATTTATACTTGGAAACTGGAGTTCTGAACTCTCTAAATACCGAGTTTTTGCTTTCTATAATTTGACCCTTGACCCTGCTGACCTACGTCAGCTGGAAACAAAAAAACATCACAAACTCATACTGAAAACCTGGCCTAGTTTTGTTTTCAAAAGTAGTCTTTAGTAAATCAATGTAAAAATTAATGCATTCAGTAAGCATGCCAGTATACAAAAAATGTTTTGATTTATTTATTTATTATGTATTTGAAATAAAAGATACTTCAGAAAATGTGCAAATACGGGATAAATAAGGGACAATTAATAAATACCTACGGAACACGTGTACGTGTACGTCCCGGGTTTCTTTAAAAATTATACCAGACCAAGGCCGTGTTTCACGCACGGCACATACATCAAATACATTGTATGTGAAGCATCTTTTTGAAAATGGTCCCAAATTATTCGTGTTAGATATAATTTTTTGTTATAAAACTATGCAAAAAGTAAAATTGCAATTGGCCAATTTTAGCTCACATATGTACATTGCATGCGTCATATGTCCCTTGAAATAGGCCCCCATGGAAAACTGAGATGAATGGTCACCGTACCTATAGTACCTATATCACAAGTAAAAAAGAATATTACTCTTATTAATTATACATAAGCATAAAGTGTGTTTTTAAGAACAAAACAAAAGTCCTTAAACTAAAAAACTAAAACTAATGGAAAAACAATGAGTGAATATTACGCGGTACTGACATCTTTTGTATATTTTTCCAAGTCATGTGGAATAAACCGCACATTTTTTTTCATAATCTCGGATGTTGATTATTGTAGGGAGTCTAAGTCATTTGCCCAATTCAAACCAGATATTCATAAAGTTTCAGCAAAAAAAAAAGCACTGATGGCCACAATGAATCAGAGTTGGCCAGAGAACCACCCATATCGCAAGTAAAAACCTTATTATGGCCTATTGCTGATTATCTTCTCCTTAAATTCTACTTTGTTTTGTTTTCAGGAAGAGTCATTTCAAAATGTTATTAACCTTAAACTCTCAAGGGTTCAATAGATAGATACTTACTTACTTCGATGCTTGAAAAAAAGGTTCAAGAGATCAATGAACACTTAAGATTTTCCTCGAGAAAGATTCAATACTTAGGTTAGGTATACTTCAATGTTGGGTATGGACATGAAGTTAAAACATCACACATTCAGACCTTTAAATCTTTGCATATAAATGAGAGAATAAATAATTTTGTTGCTGTGATTACGACGACCGACGATGACGACGAAACCGACGACGACGACGATGCGATAGTTATACTTATTTTGCACTTTGTATATAATTTTCTTTGTTTATTTGAATAATAAATAATAAGTACGAGATTTATCTTTGGGGCTACTAGCACATCACTCACTAAAAAGTATTTTTAGGAGTGGAAAAGAGGATTATGGAAGATGTGTTTTTTTTGGCAAAGTAGGTACTTATACATATACATTCCTACCCGTATAGAATTTTCAATAAATTTTCCATCATGCAACAAACTGCAAATCATCGATCATTCAATTCGCTCATCAAAATCAAATCTGCGGAAAATTAGTTTCAACAATAAATCAAAACCACATAATCACCGCAAGCAGTAGCAGCCAGTGATGGTTTCATTTGGTTTCGGTTTGGCTGACGACACTGACGCTGAATAGATTTGTAGGATCGGTGATGATTTGAATAAAACAAAGAAGGACATGACATGGATGGAAACAAAAGTGTGTTATATGTGTGTGTTTGTGAAATGAAGATTGAAGTTGGTAGATTAGGGCTTATCTGCAAACATATGCTATTTTATGAATGTGACACATAAACTACACATTGCATGTTGCATGACTGACGCCATAACCTAGCACGCAATATATTTTAAACATCAAAAAGAAATAATAGTCATTAAGGGTCTATTTAGGTACAGTCCAAGATGCTTATGAGAAATACCAACCAATTTTTTCTTATACCTACCCTAGCAACGGATAACAGAAATAAAAATTTCTTATAAAAAATACAAATGTAAGAGAAAGACGCTTCTTATAAGAAATATTGTTTTAGTCTTGACTATTGAATATAATTTTTTTAAATAGTACAGATAAAATTACGAACCATTATTTTGATTTGATTTAGGTTAATATTTAACTTTTATACTGAAAGTATATTCATCTGTACTTAAAAATGACAACAACTCTTTTTATGAATTTCGCATCGACTTGGTTTTTGTGTAATTTAATTCAAAATTACCTAAAAAACATGTGTCGTGTGCTAAGGTTGTACCAAGGCTAATTTTTATGTTTCATACACCAGAACTTCCTCTATCCACAAAAAACACACCTCCATATCAAATATTTAAATATTTTTGTATACTCTTTTGATTCTTCATTCTCATGGCACATGAAATGTTTTCACCAAGTTTCATGCTGGAACGAATTAATTTTTTTATTTTAAAGAATTTTTGTACTATTTGTACCTGAACTACAAGGAAGTTTTAAGATATTGTGGTTCCAAAAATTGTCACATTCGATAACACAGATTTTTAGGGAAGCAATGAATATCAAGAAAATAATTTATTTTTATTTTATTTTGTTTATTTTATTTTATTTTTTTATTTTTATTTATTTTGTTTTGTTTTTATTTAATTTTATTTTATTTTATTTTATTTTATTTTATTTTATTTTATTTTATTTTATTTTATTTTATTTTATTTTATTTTATTTTATTTTATTTTATTTTATTTTATTTTATTTTATTTTATTTTTAAATCAAGTTATTTCTATTTATTTCTGCTATAAAAAAGGTAAATACGGCCTTTACTTCAGGATGCATTGCGCCCAGGCGTGGTGGGGTCATCAGTTAGATATCCCTATACCAAATCTAAGACATATTATTTTACAGTTTAGTGTGAAAACTCACTGCGAATTATAATATGCCTCCTAGTTGTGCATTTAGAATTTGTTGTTTTCCCCGTGGTCAAGATTTTCTTTTAAAAAAACTTCTACTTTATTATGCACCTACTGTGAGGCCCTCCTCCTGACGCCGGCCGCCGCCGCCACCGACGACAACGCTCATCTCACTGTGACCTCCCCGTGGGCATTTACACGGCATTCTGTAACATGGTTTGCTCGCTATAGTCTCGCTGTGGCATTTCCAAGTAATTCTGAACATGATTTTCCGACATATCGCATCGGTCTTGCTATAGTCTCGCGGAAGTTCTTTTTTCAAAATTTAATTTTTTCAAAAAAAGATTAAAATAAGCTAAACAGTGGTTAAAAAGTCCAAACGTGGTTTTCTGTTTCGTAGTTATTGTGTTCGTCCCCATGTGGTCTCACCGTTCCCAATTACGTGGCTACTTTACGTGGCATAGTTTTCTCGCTATAATCTCGCTCCAGTCTCGCCATGACATTTTAACATAGTTTTGATCATTGTAGGCGTCTTGCCATCATCTCGCTGTAGTCTCGCTGTAGACTCACCAAGGTTAAACTGTTACTCTGTAATTAAAGTTTCATTAAAGCTTAAAAGTTATAGTTTTCAGGCTGATAACAACGGTGTTTGGCGTACAAGAAAGCTGTTGACAATCCTTAAAAGAATCATACTAGCAAATTTTTTTTAAATAAGACCATAACGAGATGTGTAAAAGGCCACGGTGAGACTCTGACAAGATGAACACCATGGCAATCACACATAAGAAAATGACGTGTAAACAGCAACGGCGAGATGATTGCCATGCCAACAAATGACAAATCACATGCCCTCGATAAGAAAATGCCAAGAAATCACCATTATCGCCATCGTGCAGTCTTCGTCGGTCGGCGTGATCAACTTTGAAAGTTATATTATATCTGGGTTATTTGATTAAAAAATTTTGCCAAATTTATTCTTCAAAAAACTTAATTTGAAAATAAACCATCTGAATTTATTTTTAGCAGCAAACCAATACTGTAAGTGTTGCCATTGTTTTTCAATTAATTTGTTTCTATTCAATGTATTTTTTTTTTAATATAAAATTGCCCTCCCTTCCCAAACAGAGCAGGGAGAAAAACTACCCCCTTCTCGGGGGTTTTTTTCTTGCCTACTTTCAACCCACATGCTCTGATTTTCTTGTCAAATTTTACGGGAATCACCTAGTATGCAAAAAAAAGGGAAATTAAATTAACCCCTAGAGCAACTATTGGAGATAAAAATAAATTTTTTTTTTAAATAAAGGGATTTTGGTTTCTTATTTTGAGCTGATATAGGCCCATTCGATTATGAAAACTAAAAAAAGAAAATATAACGACCACCCTAATGTACATACCTTAATATACATGTCCATATCATAAAATATTTTCATTGTTGAATATTACAAACAGTAACCTACCGCAATACATGCATAAGCTGATTAATTTAAATGGCACAATATCTGATAGCAATCACCATTCATGATTCATTTGCAATAATGACACCACGACCATCGTGCCGTGCCATGGCGTCGCCATCTGACTCTTGACACATTATAATGTCCCATACTAATTATGTTTTCATTAATAAAAAAACAAAATTACTTCATCAATATTTCGAAGGAAAAGTTCATTGACCATTTGGCCAACTA
This sequence comes from Dasysyrphus albostriatus, assembly GCA_946251815.1. NCBI lineage: Eukaryota > Metazoa > Arthropoda > Insecta > Diptera > Syrphidae > Dasysyrphus > Dasysyrphus albostriatus. The sequence continues at coordinate 63,613,460 of OX276336.1, read as the reverse complement.
ATTGCTTAATGTATGTGTGTAGAACATTATAGTGCGTGGTCTTAGTCTCTTGGGAAACCATAATAATTTATCAACTATGTACTGACTATTCTACTTTGATTATTCAACGAAGCCTTATTATACTGTGGGAGGTAGCGTTGTGTTTTTGATAGATACTTACTTACACAAGTGCTATAGGAAAGATATAGGAATTAAATATCATTTTCAGTGATTTTTTTAATTTTGTCGTACACAGACACACACCCACTTCTCCAGAGAAAAAATTTAAATTTTTGCTTGAGCTCAATCAACTAAAGTGGAGAAAGCGTGCTTTAAAGGAAAAAAAGCTGTACACAGCAGTACGGCAGTAAAAAATATTTATTTATATGTAATATCGTTCATATACATATTTTAGCATTTTTTTTTAAATATAAATATAATTCATACAAAAATTATAGAGCTACATTTGCGTTAGCTACTAACAATGTACTTAGCTCCAGGGTGCTGCAGTGGTGGTATTCAAAAAAATTTAAATGGAAACATTACGAAATCACGGTGATTTTGTTTTTACATCAAATAGACGAAAACCCTGTTGATTTATTAATGTTGAAGTTTGGATTTTGCACTGTAAAAGGGACAAAGCTCAGTTATTTATGAATATCTCATAAGCCGGTAGTTTAAAAAAAATAGCAAGTAAATATTGCATATCATAAAATTCTACACAAAACAAAATTACAACCCTTGTTTTTCTTTTTTTTTAAGAGCAACATATTCTAAAAAAAACCGTGCACAAACGCTATAAGAAGACTTTTTTCAATTATACTATAATTTGAAAATAACGCGGACTAAAAACTTTTCAGTTAAGATCTCGCAAAATTTACAAAAAAACAAAATTTTAATTGTTAAAGATAAGTTTTGAAAAAAGCATTTTTGGGCTTTGCAGGACTTTTATTTTTCAGCACAAAGCTGAGATCGATTTTGCTGAAAAATTTGAATTTGCGAAGTTATGATTCTTATATTTCGATTGATACATATTTGAAAGATTTTTTTATGCGAGATTATTAAAAGTGAGATTCTGTAATTTCGAAACACCACACACCAACTTTGGCCTATCAACACCACAGCTCACCAGCATAAAGCCAGAAGATGGATTAACAGATCCGAAACGCGTCGCTAGTAAAATAATTTATGTACATGTATGTTGTCATAAATTAAAGCAAATTTAAATAAATAAAACAAAATTATTAAGTTATTATTTTATTGTTTCACGTTTTATTGTTTTTATAATATATAAGAATTTAATCACGCGACATGGAGACTTCACCAGAGTACACAAAATGTTGCCGATTGATTAAAGCAGGTTTAATAAATTTTTTTGACTTAACATGAAGTTCTTACACGATTTTCTCTAAGTCTATTGATTATATATGTATGTATATGCAAACAAGCTTACAAATTTTGTTTGTGTAGAATTTCATAAGCTATAATTTTAACCTAACAATTTTTCGAAGTAAATGATAGTTTTCGAGAAACAAGCAAAAAAACAGAATCTACCCTCTTCCACGCTCTTCTCCTCTTGTTTTGATCCGTCTCAAATTAAGGATACTTTTTGACAATATTCAAGACATCAAAGCAAAGCCCTTCAAAAAAATTTAGCTTCGTTAGAACTTTTCAAAGTAATAATCTAAATTTCATGAGCTAGAGATCCTTCAAAATAATTTGACAGTTTATTGCTTGACACATGACCTACATTTTGACGTGTGTGGAATATTTTGTTTCGAAAGTTTTCTACCTTTTTTTCAGAGCAGAATATAAAATCAGAAAAGTTATAGATTTCAGAGTTTTTTCTTCAATACGAAAATACCTAGGCGAAGCCATCAAAGGTTTTCTGTTATACTTAAAAAAATCATTAATACAAAAAAGGTAAACTGTCCAACAGTGAGCCATTATTTGTTTGACTTGATATAGTTTTCAAACTATTGGCTTAAAATTCTACGGGCTTAAAAGTGCTTAATAAATTTAAATTAATTTTAATAAAATTTTAATTTGTTTTAAAATAAACATATCAAATGGTTCACTGTGTACCAGGGGGTGTAAACAGTGAACTACTGCGTGTTACACAGTGAACCATTGATATTTGCTTATCGTTATGATTAGAAAAAAAACGATAAATTTATCAACAATAACGGATTATTCTAATCAAATCAAAATGCAAATCTTTCATTGAAAACAAAAAGAATATTTTTACGAAAATAAAAAAAGAAGCTATAAAAAGTAATAAGAAAACCTATCTTCGACTTCACATGCCATTGCTCCTTTAACATTAAGTTAACATTTTATTGGTCCACAGCGTAATTTTTGAAGTTGATGCACTTTTGACAATACTGTCTTTTTGCAAAAAAATATTTGTATAGGTAAATTATGGACCAATTTTATTTAATCATTGTTTTAAACTTAAAATTATATTTACAATTTTAAAGAATATTCAACAAATCACTTTAGAAACATTATTTTTCCATTACTTTTTCAAACCAGCAGTTCACAGATTTCTGCTCTGCCCAGGTACCGATAGGTTAATAGCTTCAACTTTTGATTAGTTCAAAAAGAAGAGAAACGTGGTTATTTCTTAATTTTTATTTAAATTTTTTTAAATGTACAGGATAGCAGTTGGACAGGTGAAGGCAAATTGATTGAAATTCCTTTAACAGCTAAATCATAAAAGAATAACATTTACACAGTAAAATTATTTTAAAAAATGAGCTATTAAAAATTACAGTTTCTTGTAAATATCTCGGCGAATGTTAATTTTTTCAAAAAATTAATGAAATAATATTACTACTCATAAAATAATTTCAATACTTTTTTCGTAGGAGCAACAGATTTCGAGAAAAACGTGCCTAAACGCGCTCATTACCTATTTGATACAGGCAAGATGATGAACATATTTAATCACTGTAAAAAGGTCTTATTATAACGCTTTGGCACATTTTTCTCAAAATCTTTTGCTCCTACCAGACATATTTTCTATCCGATGAAAATCTTCAAAAAGACACTTGGTAAGAATCGGTACCGTGTAGTGCGGGATTTATTTGGCTTTCCTAATTATAAAACACATTGGGGGAAAGTTTAAAGTTATAACAGTTTCTCATAGTTTTGAACTTATGAGGCTTGGTTCGTCTTAATCGCCGAACATTTTTTTCCTACATTTAAGACGGCCTCCATTTTGGAGTTGCCATGACTTTGCAGTCGCTGATTGGGTGATACAGCGTGCTTTTTTTTCTCACCACTTCTGTTACTATTTCAATTTGAAGGTCGCAATGTAGATTGCGATTTCTAATACACCAAGGGGCATTTATTATTCCACCAAGGACTTTGCTTTGTAATTTTCGGAAGGGTTCAGTATTAATTTGTTATTTTTGTATAGCCCCATATAGATGGATGCGATAAGCCCAAACGGCTTTCAATACTTTTTACAATAGTTTTTTTTCTTGATTAGATAGGTCAGAGTTCTTTCCTAGTAGCAAGTACCTTTTTCTGTACTTCAAGCTTAGTTCTTTTCTTTTCTTTTCTTTTCTTTTCTTTTCTTTTCTTTTCTTTTCTTTTCTTTTCTTTTCTTTTCGTTGTGCTCTTTCTATTTAAGCTGTGCATCCAAAGTCATTCTAAGGTATTTGGCAGTATTAGAGTAAGGTATTGTTGTACTGCTTAAAAGAATTGAAACTTTATTTATTTTTGTGTTTGTAAAGTTTATATGCATCGATTTTGTTTTGTCGCCATTTTTTTGCTTTCAATCACTGACTTTATTGACTGCATTTTAGCATCGATACAGCATTGGTCCTAGGACACTTCCTTGTGGCATACTGGCATCAATGTTCTTTAGTTCTGAGAAATTTTGGTTGTACCGTACTCTAAAGAGTCGATTCCTAATGTAGGATTTCAGTGTTTAGTAGTTCTTCCTAGGAAGGTCTCAGTTTGTACTGAAGTCTTATGAACCAAATCTTTTCAAAAGCTTGAGCAACCTCTAAGAATATAGCCGAGCATACTTGGTTTTCTTCAAGTGTCATGAAATTCATTTTCTTAATCCAAACTGATGGGTCGGAATATGTCTTCTTTCTTCTATTATTGTACTAAGCCTTTTCAGGAGCAGTTTTTCGAAAACTTTTGCCACGATTGGTAGAAGCGATATAGGTCTGTAAGATGTTACTTCTGTTGGTGGCTTAACTTGTTTAGGTATACAAATTACTTCTCGGTGGAAGCACCTGCCGTCTAACTCTTCAGGAATCTACTAAGTGAGGCATCATCATCATTTGAATCTTTTTGTGTGGAATTACATAAACTACAATTTTTTAAACATTTTTTTCCAAAAACACAGATAGTTTTAAGTTAAGAGAAAAAACTGAATTTTCCCCTCTTTTATTCCCCCTTTAAAAATGTTGCACTTTTAGGAAACTCTTAAGACCTCAAAACAAAACTCTCCACTAAAATTCGGTTTTGTTGAATTTTTTTCTTGGTTTTGGCCATTTTTTTGTCTAGTCTTCCTCGGCCTATACCTAGGTCAAGGTCTCAAATTTATCTCAATTGAACTTTTGTGACCTTTATAGAGCATTCTGTATAATACACATTAAATTTCTTTTTTAGATGAAGATTACGGCCAAAAGACAGTATCTGTTCTTGTTGATGGCATCGAAACGGACCTCGAAGTTGTGGATCATCCAGCATGTGAAATGTCGGTAAGTAGTATGTCTTCCTATGGATTTAATTTAACATCCATGTAAAATAATAGAAGGATATTATCCTCATCTTTATTCGCAGTTTAGTTCATCAATTAAAATAAACAAAAATGTTTTTTTTTTTACAGACAGAGGCATTTTGCTCAACATACAATATTGACCTGTTCGTTGTTGTATATTCCGTGGTAGATAGGCCATCATTTAAAATAGCCGAAAAGGTGTTACACTATTTGAAAGAAAGTGAGATGCTTTTGGCACGTGGAGCAATTCTTGTTGGCAATAAAACAGATTTGGAACGCCATCGGGAAGTTACCAGACAAAGTGAGTGAATTTCCAAAACAAAAAAAGGAAATGTTTAAGAATTTTTTCTTCCTCATTACACAAACTCCCCTTAAAAAAAAAATACCTTACAAACTTGGCATTCTTCTTCTTTAATTTTAATTTTCCAGATGGAAGAAAATTGGCAAAAGAAGTAGCCTGCAAGTTCATCGAAACATCCTCGGGTCTGGATCATAATGTCGATGAACTCCTTGTTGGCATTGTAGCTCAAGTCAAACTCAACCCAAAGCGTATTCTAAATCTCAGTGAAAAAGACCGCCAACGGCTGAATTTACAAACAGCAATTCAAAAACACCGTCGCATGCACATCCAGCCCCGAAAGATGGTCCGTCAAATCAGCATGTGTCAACAGGAACCAGACGAAAACTCATCTACCCCAGCCAATCGCAACAAAACAGGTCCAGTTCGAAAGACAAATAAACGAACCCTCAATCTCGAGAGCATTCTCAAGATGGGCGAAAGTGAACTCGAAGATGAGGACGAAGCATGTAGGCTGAAATCAAATCTGAGAAATAATAGCCAAGAGCAATTCACATCAGGGATGACAACAATAACTGGAAAGGGAAATGGTGGTGAGAATATCGGACAAAGTAGTGGTAATTCATCACCGAAATCTCGTAATTCTTCACATGAATCGAATTCCTTATCGGGTGGCTGTGGTGGTGGTAGTGGTGGACGAAAGGACTCGTGTCATGTCGAGGCTAGTCTATTGGAGGATTGTAATAAGAAGACAGTTTCAAAGTTAACAAATCGAACGAAAATATTTCTTTCATCGGTGTTGAAATTTAAAAAGGCAATAAATGTGAAAAGAAGAAGTTCGAGTAGTTGCAGTGATTTGTTTGTCATTTGAATGGACATCATCGAGTGGAGAATGTTTGGTCTGGTCATAATGAGATATACGAGTATGAAAAGGACAATAATAAATCAAAACTTAACAAAAATAAAAAAAAAAATACAACAACAAATGTGAGAATTTTATCAAATCAGTAAATTTCCATATCAAGTTACAGAAGCTTATTTTACAAATAAGCTTATTTTCAAATAAATTTTTTCTATCGGTATACACTCTTTGTCAGGTTTCAGATAGAATTTACAACAACAAAAAAATGTTAAATATATAATTTTGTCCATTTAAGACTTTTTAGAACTTTTTTTTTTTAGAAAATTCTACTTTTATTGTTAAAGAGATTTTATACTATGCCTGCATTTTACTGTATGGACTTGCCAAGAAAATTAGAAAAATAGTTCTTATAGGAACAGAGTACGAGTGTGTATGAATTTATTTGTCAAAAAAGAAAACAAATGTTTTCTATCATCTTCATACCATATATACATAATTAATTACATGAGCACTTAAGGTACATGTATAATCTTTCAATAATAATGGGACCGATTTACTTAGAATTTAATATTGAAAAAAGGCACGTAAAAAATGAAAATTGATCAGTCACCCACGTTTTAAGTAAAATGAAAATTCGAGATATAGGTACCTTGTAGTATTTTTCAACTTCATTTCAAATTTTTAAAGGACGAAATCTCACATTTCAAAATCTCACTTGCAATTACAAAATCCCGTACACTAAAAACTTCCAAATTGAAATTTTGCAAAATTGAATTACATAGTAACAAATCTCGCAAATTCAAGTCTCGAGATTTCTTTTTTTTTAGCTCACAGAATTTTAATTTTTCGGTGCGAAACTGAAAACAATATACGCAAAATTTGAATTAGCGAAAATTTTGCTTGTAAGATTTTAATATGCGAGATTTTAAATGGGAAGAGTTTTCATTTCATGGGATTTTGTTTGGTGTGAGATGTAAATAAATGCAAGATTGTTGAAAGCGAGATTTTATAATTGCAAGATTACGAGGAGCACTTTGATAAATTTGCGAAATTTCAGTTTTCGTTATTCTTAACAATAGTGTGAAATTTCATTATTCGAGATTTTCGTTTTTGGAATTAAGTACTGCTCCCAGGAGCGTTGAGATATCGTTGCTCTGATAGTTTACGTTGCCGTGTTTCCGTTTATTCTACTCAGCCACATTCCCGATCAGCCAATGGACGTTGATATCGTCTTCTACTTTTCAAACTCCAGCCCTATTGTGGGACTTCTCCTCTGCAGCTAGGAAATCAATAGGAATCACTTCTGGGACTGAAAAGGTGGCTAGCCAGGTTTCGAAACCATTCAGTTCTTACTGAAAATGGGCACATCTCTTATCGCGCTATACGGCTGGCATTTTGTTCGGGTACTTTTCTTATTTGAGTGCATCAGCCCAGATATCACTTCCATAATCGAAGATGGCATATGTGGCTTCGCTTGCTTGTCACAAGACGTCCAGCATTTGCCATCAGTTTGCTCAGAGAAGTTGTGATGCATATGAAGTTAGCAGGACACTTTTGGATATTACGATAAAAAAGTATGCTAGTAGTTGTTAATTGCGAATTAATTACGTTTATGGTTTGCGAGAAAATGGGTGTTTTGCTAACTTTAAATGAAGTTAGCAGGTCTCCTATGTATTTCAAAAATACAGATAATTGAAAAAAAAACCAAACTGCACCTTAGTTACGCAAAAATTAAATTAATTCATTTTTTGGTTTGCGAAAAATGGGTGCCCTGCTAACTTTATTTGAACTTAGCAACAACTTTCGCAAAAATGCAAATAAACGATCCGAAAAAAATCGTTGTTGATTACTAGTTAATTGCGAATTAGTTTCGCCAACAAAAAAAAAAAATGTATCGCAGTTGTTTTGATTTGCCAAAAAAAAATAACTTAGCAGGAGACCAATTTTTTGTCAAAAATGTCGATGCTTCTTCTGCTCTTCCTTTTATATGTTGCCAAAAAGTAAGCTCTGTGTCCAGTCTCATTCTGAGGTACTTCAATGCATCTTTGCTCCTTATGACCTCGGATCGTATTTGGAAGTCCATTTTATCGTTGGAATCCTCTTCTTCGTTAGAAGGACTATCCCGCCTTATTTTGTGACTGAAGTGACGCCATGTTTGTCCGTACAAAAATTCGATCTTCTTAATGACTTGATTCAACTTCGTTTGCACCCGTTCAGTGTCGTTTGTCGGTGCCATTCTGGCGATGTCGTCTGCTTATCCTACCAGGAAGGTGTCTTAAGGCATTTCCATGCATAGGATGCCATTGCACAACATGGTCCATAAGCCATTTCCCAAAATGGATCTTTGCGCCGATCTCGAGAGTTTTTCACCTGGTACTCCATTAGGTTCAAGTTATTTTCGGCTTGGCAGGGTTTCAACGGCTAAAATTGACTCATGCTGGCTGGAAAGTGTTGTAGGTATCCTTTTTTTGGGCCAATTTGGTGCGTCCGTCGGGAACCTGATAGGATAAGTTGGGAGAAGTGTCCCGTCTTTTTTTTTGCTAGGGGCAGAGATGGTCTTCTGGGCTCCGAGCTTCCGCATAACGATCCTGTAGCCTAGTCTCCAGGGGTCTCTGCTTAAGTCTTGATGGAGATCTTCCTATTCCTGCTTTTGTACAAGCCGATGACCTTTTTGAACTGAACTCGTATTGCTTGGTACGCTATGTTTCTCCAGTTTGTGATTTTGACGAATGTAAATTCCTCCACGATAGGGTTAGGTTGTGTAAGGTAACAGGGCAGACGACACACGGGAAGGAAAAAATCACCTCACTTAAATCTCAATGGTTCCATTGTGCTCCCCAGGCAAGGTAGGTATAAAGATCGATCTTAGCCTGAGATACGTGGAAGCCTTCCATACTCTATAATCCCAAGCAAACTGCTTTCAGTCATCTAGACCAAGCTTTCTAGCATTTGCAAAGGCTCTTGGCTGGAGAATTATTGTCCATTCGCTCTATGTGACCGAGCCAATGCAGTCAAATTATTTTGATTTTAAGGACAAAATCCGCATCTTGATACAGTTCATAGAGTTCACGGTTGTATCTTCTCCTCCCTCCTCACACACAGGACCAAATATCCGTCAAAATTTTTTCTTTCGAAAAAGCTTTACATCAAATCTCCATTGCTGCTTTATCCTTCGAAACTTTGCCTTTCGAAACTCTGGCAGACTCCCACTAAAACTTGAGAGCGCATCTCCTTGCTCAAATTCAGTGCATGTTTGGAATAGTTGGGAAGAGATTTTTCTCAAGTGGTTGATTGTATTGCGCATTTTTGTATGTCAAGTGGCACAACTCGATCCGTTCTTCTGGGATCTCAAGTTCAACCATCTCCATATAGAGCTCTTGACGATGATGACGTGCTTGAAAAGCTCCACTGATAATCCATCAGATCCGATGGCCCTGTTGTTCTTGGGCTTTCTTATAGCTAAGTTTATCTTTTGTATACCTAGGAGCCAGGACCAAAAGGCTGGCGTATTCCATTTTCTTTCTAAGAAGGTTTTTTGTCCACTCTTCTACTTGCCCGATACTCTTCCAGACTGTTTTCACACTACTCGTTTGTGCATCTTCTGTCACTTTTTTCAGTTATAAATACGTTTTCATCATCATCCAAAGGGTTCTTTCTTGGAGGTGGTTGGTGGCTTTTTGTGGTTTCAGGTGCCACCTTTGATTATATCGCATTACAGGATTCTGGCAGCACTGGCTGTTGGTATCCGTGGCAGCTGTTTGTACAGCAGAGAGCTTCTAGTCTGGGTGCTCCCTCTTTGGTAACTTTGGGTATACCAAGGTGATCAATGTCGAGTTTCTCCTTAAGGCCGGTTTGTAATTCCTTTTCATTTGACTGCCGAGCACTTAACCTTGTCGCAACAAGAAAAAAGTGACAGTTGACGTTTGCCCCTCAATAGCTAAAAAGGTTAGTTTGTTGAGCCCTGAAGTCACCCTGGGGTTGTCCCAAAGCTTTATTTGAAAAACTGTGTTTTATAAAACCTGGGGTCGACCTGAACTCGCCCTGAAGTAGAACTAGGTTTTTTCCTGGGGCGAATTAAAGTTAAGAAATAAGTGGCAGGAGCTCTGAAGCATTTTTTGTTGTGTGAATCCGTGCTGCAGGTAATTCTTTTGTTTTTGAAATGAAAATTCAAGGAATATACAAATTTTCTTAAATAATAACGAATAGAAAATGGAGACTGTGGTTTTTTTTTCATTTTTGAATCAAATTTTGTTTCTTTTTTCACTCAACAACACAATTGAGAGCTGTTTGGTGTTTTTTGAGAACCGAAAACCCCAGGTTTTTTGTGGCTGCCAAGAAAACCTGGGTCAACCCTGGGTAAACTTCAACGAACAAACCTAATAATAAACAGCAGATTTGACAGATGTCCGCCACCACATAAAACAATATGGCCGCCACAAACTGTCAACATCAATCAGTTCCTATTGAAAAACCCTTTACAGTATCAACTAACTAAACAGGAAAGAATATCATGAAATAATAATGGCGCAACGAAAAAATGTCTAAATATTGACCGCAAGCCTGGTAGAAAGGGTTATTAAATATATCAAAAACTTGTATATCTTTGACTAGAGAAAATATTTATTTTTTCATCAATAAATAGCTATTTTCAAAAATATCAAACTAGAAACCAAAAAGAGAGTAGCATTCTTTATTTATTAGAATTTCAAACAAAATACTATCGATACGTACCAACGATCTTTTGAGTATTATTAATTCAAGTTATTCTATTCTTTCTATACATTTTGAACAAATAACCATATTTTCTATCAAACAAAATAAAACATTAATACCTACGTTTACCTGGGTAGGGAAGTATGAAAAATTCCCTGTTTTTAAATATAGAATTATTTGAACTATTTTCAATACAAAAGATGTTTTTCTTTCTAAAATACTTACTTAGAAACTCAAACAAAAGCAATTCTATAGAATTTATAAAATAAATATATCAAAGATGATAGCGTTGACAGATTGACAGAAGACTATATAAGAATTGAATGAATTGTTGTACCTTGTAAGACAACGAATGAATTGAAAATTAAAATTAAAATATCTTTATCTATTGTAACTTTTTTTTTCATCTCTATCACTTTTCTTTTAAATACACAAATATTAAAAATAATATGAAACAAAAAAAATAAAAAATAAAATTATGGAAAATGGACCACATAATGCACAATTAATTAAAACTGTAAAGTAAATGTATACAAAAATATTATGAATATTATTAAAAAACAAAAGAAAATAAATTTAAACAAAAAAAAAAATAATACATGGAGACTGAATAAAGTTTAACTACCGAAATCAAATAAGTAAAATCAATATTAATACAAAAAAAAAATATAAATAATATTGCTCAAAATATTAACATAAATATAGTTTACTATTATACTTAGCAATATTTTTAATCAAATCAAAAAATTAAATTTCGTACATACATTTATTTTTTTTATATAAAAAGCATAAAATTATCTTTAATATTCAATTTATTTTTGTTAGCTTTTAATGGTTTTTTGTTATAGTTAAAATATATTTTTTATCATTCATAAACTTACATGTAAACATTATATAATAGAATTAGCAAATATTAATTATAATATGCCACATAAATAAATTTTTAAAAAAATGTGCTTAATGTACAATATTTTTTACTTGCTTCTTAATGGAAATATAAATTTTATATTAATGTGTTGTGTATGTAGAATAAATGAAATTGTATATTATTGCAATATTATTTATTAATAAATGTCATTAACTTTAAATTTGTCATTTTAATCAAAACATTATAATTGCAAATTGTTATGATTTAATAAAATAATAAAATAAAATAAATAATATATAACTCAAAATAAATGCTTTTAACCTTTATTGTTTTTTTGTCTAAATAGACGGGAATTAGATGCAATGAGGTCACAGATTATAGAAAAATGAAAAAAATGATTGAAATATATCAGTCGTGAAAATATAGTATTCAACTGACCTGAAAGATTTTATTTTGAACATGAACATTTTTAAAAGTGACAATATTCACATTTTTGTCATGTTCCAAATATTAAAAATTTTAAAAGAAATAGAGGTCCCAAACTTTGACATAAAACAAAGCATTCTCGAAAAGTGAAAATACTGACATTTAACACTAAGGTGCTTCTACTCCACACCACTGGTGGGTTATGGTAGGGTGATGGGGGGAGGGGGAATGGTTTACCCCGGGGCTCTACTCCGGTTTCCAGGGCCTCAAGAAATAAAATAAAATTGTTTTTTATAATTTTGTTTTATAATAGTCAGGCACTAAATGGCTTGTGAATGAATAAACACAGTGCGACCGTTAGGAAAATAGGGAAGGATCCAAGAGGAGATACCAATGCACATTGGCTTTGTAGTTCTGAATATCAAAATGGGAGGGAAACACAGAGTCAGGTCAAGCATTTCACATTCGGGAACTGTGAGTAAGAAAAGAATCTCTACACTTAACAGTAAGTCCGAAATTGGGCTCAAGAGTAAACTGATGTGCATTCGAAGAAGTACGAGTATTATGGCGGAATTGGAGAGGGGAAGAACGCAACTACATAATTCACAAGAACAAAAGCGATAAAATAATGACAGACACGAACCATTGCGGCGATGTTCGAGGATTGCAAATTTTTCCGTTATAGCTCTATCACTTATCATTTTTTAAGCTCTGTTTTTAATTCTATCTAATAGACTTAATTGGGTCTTAGGGGCTCCCGCCAAAATATGAGAATTATATTCAAGCTTTGGACGAATGAAGGCTTTATAGATTGCAGCCAGATCAGAAGAGGTTAAAAAACTTTTTGCTTCTTCAGAGAAAACCTAAACATTTCGCAGCGTTTTTGGCGACGTCGAATATATGATCATTCCACAGAAAGTGGTCTGAGATGCACATACCTAGAACTGAAAGATGTTTGGTTTCCTCGAGTGGATAGGAGGTGGATTTCGCTTTAACGACAGAAGACAGCATTGAGTTTTCGAATCATTAAAATCTACACGGTTTTTTATTCCCCATTAGACAATGCTTTGAGTTGAGATCAAAATTTAATGAGCTTATCCTACACTGCCGTTCAAAATCCACATCCGAAATACAATAAAGTGAATATTGAAATGAATATGAAAAGCTGAAAGTACTCTCAGACAAAAGATCATTTATAAAATAAGAAAGAGTGTCGGAGACAAAATGGAGCCCTGGGGCACACCAGCATTTATATTATGAATGCAAGACTTGTAACCATCCAACACAACTTATATTTAACGGTCCGAAAGGTAATTTCCAATCCAACGAAGAAGAGATTCAACGATAACAAATGCACACATTTCCGATAAGAGAGCTTAATGCCAAACCCTACCAAACGCTTTTAGAATATCAAGTGCAATAATCTTACTTTCTTTAAAACGATGTAAAGATTTGTTTCACTGCTCGGTAAGATATACCATCAGATCACCAGTGGACCTATTAAGGTAAATCAGGGGTGAGCTCTTCAAAAAGTTGAACATAACGTAATTTCATATAATTTCTCTATATACAATGTTCTACTACGCCCACTTTTGGGGGTGTTTTTATATTTTTTTATTTTTGGAACAAATTTTTAAACGACGAAACTAATTTACGTTAAAACATGAAACAAAAATTATGCCAAATAATTTCCACGCCCACTTTTGAAGGTTTTTTTTAACAAAACTCTTATTATTTAAATCGTTTCCTAGAAAAAATGAAAGAATATAGAAAAGAATATGTAGAAAATGCCTTTGATTACGCAATAATAACCAGCCACCTACTAAACCTACAAAAAAAACGATCTGTCAAAACAGTTTTTTTTAATGCCAAAAATTAACAACATATGGTTATTTAAACTTTTGAAAAGGTATAACAATATTCTTCATTCTAATGCCTCATTTATAGCAGGCTTTTTCGGGCAAACCAACAAAATCTGTAATTTATTGTAAGGAAAAGTTGAAAAAAGTGTCTTGCATGGGATCCTATTACATTAACGCTTTAAATTAATAAACAATACAACTTTCTCAACACAAGTTATCACTATCACAAGCTCTCTAGCAAATAGTATAATAAAACAGTCAGTGTTTTTTATATGTAGGTACTCGTATGTTTAGAAAAGTACCTACATTTGGTAAACATGATTTTTAAGAGCAAGCATTTTTTTTTTATTATTCTTTACTTACTTCTTGAAACTATTATCTTTTCGAAGATAATAAAATATACGAAATTCTCAAAGTCAGCCACGTGCAAATTTTTTATCTATTTCTGATGTTTTTTTTTTTTTTGTAAAAACAATATTTCAATTTCACGTGGAATTCTTGTTTATTCGTGTATTTCTATATATTTTGCATGTAGTTCTATATTTAAGTTACCAGACTATAAAACGTGTGTTACCTTTAGGCACCCATACCGATGTTAAAACTCACTAAACATACAAATTGTAAGCACCATTTTTTATGTCCTAGTGAACTGAGAAAAAAAAAAAAGGAATATGAAAGCAAACATTAATAAAAAAAAAATATTATCCTTCGACACAGGGAGCTAGTGTTTGCATTCCGCAAGAACATCCTTCCTACACATTTCACTCATAATCTAAGTTATCATAACTTGAACGTTGGCTGGTACATATACCCATAGCATTATGGTTGTAAATCTTCTCTCTCGGTAGGTAGGTACCTATAACCCAGGAACTATACGAGGAGAAAAATATCCAGGTTGCGACTGTAAATGGACTTTGCTGTTGGAAATTTGATTAAATTTTCTCGCCCACAATATCATTCCAAGCCATTAACCACACTCAATTGCTGCCAGTGCAGTCAGTGCCTCAAAATACACCCTATGCAGTATCGATCGATGAAAAACTCTTTAACACCGATAAATTATTTATTTAGCTAGCACAATGCACAAGGCAACACGGTACCGTTAGAAAGTCGTACCTATGTATCCTCCATTTCTCAAAAATATAACAAGTCTATTACACAATAGCTTTAAGGCATTTGGAATAAAAAAAAATATGGTAAATGTGAGTGTTGGTTTGGTATTTCATATTGCACGCCATACATATTAATTTTGTAACTTCCGTATATTTTTTTTATTTCAGTTTCAACTAAGACTTTTTCCAAATGAAAAGTCTCCGCATTCACATATTTTTGTGGGATCACAAGGTGGATATGGTGACGCCGACTAAAGGTGATTAAGGGTTATGTGCTGTAATTATGGTACTCATACGTGGAGTTTATATATGTCTCGTCTGTCAAACTTTCTCTATTTAAAATTTTACTTACTTTTTGAGGCAATTTTTCAATGCACTGTCATCCGAGATCAGAGTTGTAAAAGTTTGCAATCTTTTCCGAGTGAAATGTTTAGTGACTTCAATTTAAGATTGCATTCTTTAGATTCTTTTCTAAAAATGCGACTTAAAAAAAAGGGAATCACCATTCTTTTTTCCCTAAAAAGATTACAATCTTTTTTAGTTTAATCTTTTGTCACCATCAACTGATTGCATTTTTTTATAGTCTTACAGCAACATTCTTTGCATTCTTTTTGCAGTCTCTTAAAGTCTTTTGAATTCTTTTAAAGCCTTTCGAAATCCTTTGTATTCTTTAAATTTTAAAATTCTTTTGAAGTCTTTTGCTTCCTTTGAATTTTTGCATCCTTTTTAAATCTTTTGAAGTCTTTTGCATTTTTTGAACGTTTTGAAATCAAAGTTGGCAAGAGACTTCAAAAGATTAAAAAAAAAATCAAATAATGCAAAAGACTTCAAAGGAATTCAAAAGACTTCAAAATAATGCAAAAAGAATGCAGAGAATGCTTTAAGACAAAATTCAATCAGTTGATGGTGACAAAAGATTCGAAATAAAGATTCCAATCTTTAAAAAAAAAAAAATGGCGACTGCATTTTTTGAAGACGCATTCTTAAAAAAGAATATAACCTTCAATGAGAAATTAAAAAAAAAACAGCATTTACAAAGATTGTAATTTTTTACAACCCTGTCCGAGATAAGCTGAAGTTAACTCACATAATTAGATTGAATGACTCTAATTTAACTTTCAAACTCGAATTATATATAGTTGAAGTAAAATAAACAAGGCCCTAAATACATTATAAAGGGGTTTTCAACAGGGACGCTACAAAAGTAGAGCGACAGGGACAGCAAACGATGCCATATTTCTTGCCGCTCTTTTGACATTTCTCTTCAGTAAGGTTTGCCATTTTATGATGGAAAGATATAACGGGTGATTTTTTAAGAGGTTTAGAACTTTAAAAAAAAAAAAACACAAAAAAATCGAAAAAATGAATGAAATATTTATTTAAATCGATAGTTTGAACCTTGCAATTTAATGTTTAAAGATAATTTCATGCAAATGTTGACCGCGGCTGCGTCTCAGGTAGGCCATCCGCTGAGTCCAATTTTGGCATACTCTTTCACACATATCGGCCGGTATCTCACGAATGAATGCATGGATGTTGGCTTCCAGTGCGTCAATCGAAGCGGGCTTGTCCCTATAGACATTAGCCTTGACATACCCCCACAAAAAATAATCTAATGGTGTCAAATCGCACGATTTAGGCGGCCAATTGACCGGCCCGAAACGTGAAATTAACTGTTCACCAAACTCGCCTCGCAATTGCGCCATTGTTTCGCGTGCTGTGTGGCATGTGGCACCGTCTTGTTGAAACCACATATCATGCAAGTCAAGAACTTCCATTTCGGGCAAGAAAAAGTTTGTTATCATCGCTCGGTAGCGTTCACCATTGACAGTAACGCTGCGATTCGCATCATCTTTGAAGAAATATGGCCCAATAATGCCGCCAGCCCATAAACCGCACCAAACAGTGGCTTTTTCGGGATGCATTGGTAGCTGTTGCAATGCTTCTGGCTGATCTTTACTCCAAATGCGGCAATTATGCTTATTTACGTACCCATTCAACCAAAAATGAGCCTCATCGCTGAACACAATTTTTCGATAAAAAAGCGGATCCTCGGCCAGCTTTCCAAGAGCCCATTCACCGAAAATTCGGCGTTGTGGTAGGTCGGCTGGCTTTAGTTCTTGCACCAGCTGTATCTTAAAAGGCTTTACGCCCAAATCCTTCCGCAAAATTTTCCACGTAGTGCTGTAACAAAGGCCTAACTGCTGGGAACGGCGCCGAATCGACATTTCGCGGTCTTCTGTCACACTAGCTGATACGGCCGCAATATTTTCTTCACTATGCACAGTACGTAAACGTGTTGGTGGTTTAATGTCCAACAAAGTAAATTTGGTGCGAAATTTGGTCACAATCTTCCGAATAGACTGCTCAGAAGGTCGAGAATGCCGACCATAAAATGGAAGCAGCGCGCGATGAACATTTCGAACCGAGCACGAATTTTGATAGTAAAATTCAATAATTTGCAAGCGTTGTTCATTTGTAAGACGATCCATGGTTAAATTGCAAACCAAACTGAAGCTGTTTGACAGTGACACAAGGTACTAAACACACGTCAGCTGTCAAAACCAGTGTTGCCAAAACCAAACCAGCTAAAAAATCACCCGTTATAATAAATATATAAATTTACCACCGAAATTCGGAGTCAGTGGCCTCAACGTCAAGAGCGCTACGTCCAATTTATGGTCGTCAAAATCGTCCTAGCAGATCAACAATTGAGCGTCCAGTGGAAAAATTTGAATCCACAGGCACAGTACAAAATGTTCCCGTGCCAGTGAGACAAAGAAGTGCCCGTAGTGTCAAGAATATTGCTGCTGCTGAGGCTTCAGTTGCGGAAAGCCCAAATGTGTCTCTCACACGTCGTTCTCAAGCGTTGGGCATCCCTGTGACGTCGTTGTGGCGAATTTTGCGAAAAGATCTTGGCCTACATCCTTACAAGATTAAATTGACGAAAGAACTGAAGCCGCTTGACCACCAGAAGCGTCGTATGTTCGTGAATTGGGCTGAGCAATAACTTGAAAATGATTTGGATTTTCATCGAAAAATCATCTTTAGCGATGAGGCTCATTTCTGGCTGAATGGCTTCGTCAATAAACAAAATATGCGGTATTGGTCAGGCAACAATTCCATCTGTCATCATTGCATCCTGAAAAAATTACGGTTTGGTGTGGTTTATGGGCCGGCTTCTTCCGTGATGATCAAGACCGGCACGTTACTGTGAATGGGGATCGCTACCGTTCAATGATAACCGAATATTTTTGGCCCCAATTGGATAATATGGACTTGGAGGACATGTGGTTCCAACAGGACGGTGCCACAAGCCACACAGCGAATGTCACAATCAATTTATTTGAAACCAAGTTTGGAGAACGTGTTATCTCACGAAATGGTCCAGTCGCTTGGCCGCCTCGGTCGTGGGATTTTACCCCGTTAGAGTATTTCCTGTGGGGCTACGTCAAGTCTATGGTCTATACCAACAAGCCAGCGACGATTGATGAACCTCTCACGAATATTCAACGTGAAATTGCTGCAATATCGGCCGATTTATGCCTGAAAACCGTCGAAAATTGGGTTCAGCGTCTGGACTTCTGCAAGCGTGCCCGTGGTGGCCATGCTAAAGAAATCGAGTTCCATACATAATGGCATCTAACGTACTTTCACAGAAATAAAGAATTTCTTGATGTCCAAAACCGTTTTTGTGTTATTTAAAAATAAACTTTTGTAGTGCTCTTATTGAAAAACCCGATATATGCCTTCCTGATCGTTGGAAATATAAATGCCATCATGCATAGTTTGTGTTGCTAAAGAATGTTTACCATCTGTTTCATAACCCTGAGGCCACATTAGACCTTAGTAGTGATGTGTCAACTCGGTTTGCTAACCCAAGTCAACTCGAGTTAAGCACAACTCGAGTTAAGCACAACTCGAGTTGACTCGGTTTGATTTTTTTCTAACTTGAGTTAGATGTCACCTGAAACGAAAGACAACTCGCCATTCAAGCAAACGAGTCCGTTTTAGATCCGCAAACGTAGTGAACACCGTATGAACGACTACGTTTTTGGATCTAACAGGGGATCCTGAAAACTGCGTTTTACGGCTCAGATTAGTATAGAAATGAGAATCACCGCCAGCCCACTTGCGCATGCATTGTGTAACAGAAGTTCACCATACTTAGCAAGTACCAAAACCAAGAGGCACATTTATTTGGAAATTATACAAATAATAACAAAAGCATAATAATTTGCACTACTAAAGTTTAAATAAATTACCTTGGCATTTGGTTTATATTACTAACCGAAAATGTGTTAAAGTTTTCCGACAAAACATACAAAAACACGCAATGATCTCCACCGCAAGACCTGCAAAAATAAACTAAAAAACTAAGTGGGAAAAAATAAAATCCCTGCGGGAGACTTGTTTTTTTTAAGGGTCCAAGAAGTACTGACAAAGTGGATTAATGAATTTTCTTGAATTACGGTTCGGTTGGTAAAAAAAATACTAATAGCATTCAGTTTAATGAACTTGGTTTGTGTTTTGGTATCGAAATGGGCTGAACGTTTACCGATTGGTATTTGGTTTGTTATTGTTATTGTTGTTGTAGCTGAAAGGAGTACCTATTTGAAATGAAATTGAAATTCAATACAAATTTAAACCGAGTTGCTGCAATGATGCAAGTTGATGGAATGAATGGTTGACTCAAAAAAACTATAGAAAATCAGAAATTTTCAGCTCTTTTAATGTTCTGCAAATTATAATTTAAGAGCAATTGGGTGACATTTGGAACTAAATACACATTTTGTCTTAAAACATAGTTCGTTCACAATCTTTCAAACTATGAACTGTCAAATTCCATCAAGGGATGGCTACGATAACGATGGATTAAAAAACATAAAAAAAACAGAAAATTTCGCCTTTTTTTAGTGCTCCAGACAAAAGTGATTCAAAGCCAAATAGGTGACATTTGGATACACTTTTTTTTAATATATTTCTTCCATCATCTATAAAACTATTAACTGTCAAATTACCATGAAGGATGGCTACAATTTTATTTATTTTCCCGTGGGTAGGTGCAAAACCTGCATAAGGCTCTATGAGGACCGAAAAACGTGTGCTCATAGAAGTGTGAGATTCTTGCTACACTAAAACCACCTCCCCTTTCCGATTGCAACTAATTTGAAACTTATATAGCAATTTATTTTTAACGAAGCTAAGTAACGTGTTGCAGGTTACTTTCGGGGCAAGTTCCTGCTTAATCCGCGATTTAAAAGCGGTTTTCTGTTCACCGCACCAAGTCGGAAGGTTTTGTTCTTCGCAGACGGCGTACTGAATTCGACTCGTCAAGAATGTCAATAATCGTTGAATTAGCGTGTTCTAATAGTCGATTTCTATGTTTTAGCGCAAAACTTTTTATTTCGTCCCGCACCGTAGGAATCCCGAGATCCCTGTGAAGATCTTCGTTTCTTATATACCACGGAGCATTTACAAATGACCCAAGCAATTTATTTTCAAACGTTTGTAAGTTATTTAAGTTTGTATCGCAGGTACAACCCCAAAATTGTATACCATAAGTCCAAACAGGTTTAAGAACCTGTCGGTATAAAATCAATTTATTTTCAATACTAAGCTTTGAATATTTACCGAGTAACCAGTTCATATCTCTTAATTTCCTTTTTAGTTCTTCGCACTTCTTTTTTACGTGCGGCTTTCATTTTAATTTCACGTCTAGAGTCATTTCCAGATACTTTGCCTCATTTGCAAATGGAACACGAGTGGTATTAAGAAAGACGGGTACTTTATTTATGTTTTTATACGTAAAGTCTATGTGGACTGACTTTTGTTCATTGAGCGCAATTCGCCATGTTTTTGTCCACTCATTGACATTATTAAGAGCATTTTGTAATTTAATTTTAGTTTCGCTAATCGTTTTGCCTACTGCTAGTATTGCAGTATCATCAGCAAACGTGGCTACGATAGTGTCTTCTGTTTGAGGTATATCGCGTGTAAATAAAAGGTACAGAACTGGACCTAATACACATCCTTGTGGTACCCAGCCACTGTTTCTTTGAAATTAGAATAGTCATTTCCGTGTCTTACACGAAAAAGTCTGTTATCTAGATATCCGTTTAGAATGTTATACAGTCCGTCAGGCAGAACTTGTCTTAATTTTAAACATTCGTGCAACACCTTGGCAAACGCTTGCGATACGTCCAAAAAGACTATCGAACAAATTTTCTTTTCCTCAAGAGCTCTCTCAATTACGTCAGTAATTCTATGCACTTGATCAATCAGGTATTAATTGTTTCTCTTATATTATCGACTACAGACGCAGGAGTAGTATTTTTTCAAAAACTATTGATATAATAGGGCGAAATCGGCTTGTAAGACTTCTTTTCGTGAGATGGTTTGCCAAGTTTCAAAACCATTATGTCTTCCCAACTTTCCATTGGCTCGGAACATATTCTTACCTAAGAGTGAAATTTAATATGTAAAGGACGTTAATAAATCCTTTACGAGGGAATTAAAATAAATTAATGACTCAATAGTGGCACACATTTGACTAACTAAACCTCTGAACAAATCTTCAATTTGTATATTAAAGGCCAATAAAAGCTATGTTATATTAAACCAATAATGAATAATTCAACAAGTCCGATTTAATCCTCGTAGTCTTAATTCTTAAGTTTGATTTATTTTAGAATCTGCTTATAAAAAAGTTACCTGTAAGCATGCAAAAAATATTTATGTTAATGAAATTCTTAGTTTTTAAAGTTCCTATACAAATATAAGAGCAGGTACATATAACACTGTCGGACATTTAATTCAGATTAAAAATTTCAATTTTAGGAAAATACCACCCTGAATGCTCTTTGAATGCTGTCTGGGTTGCACAGCAATAGCTTAGAAGGAATAGAAAGATAGGAATGAGAGTATTACTGTCCCATTAGATTGGGATAGGTAAAATATTTTGTATCTTATAATCTTATAAATTCCAATCAGACCACACAGAAACGAATGTAGGTAAAACGTACAGTTCATGACGAAGCTGGAAGGGGGAGGGGGGTAATATAGAAAAGAATTCGAACTAAAACCTCCATAGCAGTTAACCACCACAAGCTCACCAATACCACAATTTGAAGAGAAACTTTCAGTGGTCATGAGTAAAAAAAAATCAATCCAGTTAAGCAGAAATTCACTTGAACAATTATTTGATTCTTACGTTTTACGCAAAGTTGGTACATAATGTACATGAACAATTATTGCATGTATGTACGTTAACCAATACAGGGTGCTATAAAAGTTCTAAAGCAATTTTTAGTTAGATTGAAACTCGAAGAAATAAAAATTGGTAGGAGGTTATATTTTCCTGCACTTATGCAGGTGAGACGTGGAAGGAGTTACAGAAAATGTGCTACTATGTTTTTAAGCTTAAAAATGTTAAAAAAATCTTCTTACAAAAGTCTTATTTATAAGTATAAAATAGACTAGAAGACGATTTAGAGGTTTTTTTAAGAGCTAATATTTCATTCTCTTTTTAGTTTTTTTCTTAAACTCTTTTTGGAAGTGTCGCAGGCGTTTGACAAGGTGTGAGACGATGGCCTCATATTAATATTAAGTCAAGCTCTGCCTGAAGGACTTTATAACATTCTAAACGGATATCTAGATAACAGACTTTTTCGTGTAAGACACGGAAATGAAAGTTCTAATTTCAAAGAAATAGTGGCTTGGGTACCACAGGGAAGTGTATTAGGTCCAGTTCTGTACCTTTTATTTACACGCGATATTCCTCAAACAGAAGACACAATCGTAGAAACGTTTGCTGATGAAACTGCAACACTAGCAGTAGGCAAAACGATTAGCGAAGCTACAATTAAATAACAAAATGCTCTTAATAATGTCAATGAGTGGACAAAAACATGGCGAATAGCGCTCAATAAACAAAAGTCAGTCCACGTGAAATTTACGTATACAAAAATAAATAGATTACCCATCTTTCTTAATACCACTCGTGTTCCATTTGCAAATCTGGCAAAGTATCTGGAAATGTTTTTAAATCAGAAATTAAAATGGAAGCCGCAAGTAAAAAAGAAATGCAAAGAACTGAAAAGTAAATTAAGAGATATAAACTCGCCACTCAGTAAATAAGTTGATTTTGAACAGGCAGGTTCTTAAACCTGTTGGACTTCTGGTATATAACTCTGGGGTTGTACCTGCGATACAATCTTAATTCTAAGGTCATTTACAAATGCTGCGAGGTATATAAGAAACGAAGATCTTTTTTTTTTTTTTTTTTTACACTTCAGATTCTATGAGTGTAGAGAGCATAGATCAAGCTGCAACCTACAAACAAGGGCTCATCATAAGTGCATGAGTGGTTAGTAAAATAATGCAAACTAACACATGCTTACAAATAACTACAAAAAGAACTAGTGTACAAAATTACAAAAATCAAATACCTAATAAACAAAATTATATAATAAAAAAAACATTGAAAGTATCTTAATAGATATATAAGACGGTTACGATTGTGGAGCACTTGTTCGAAACAATGTTTTCAATCCCATTTTACCTACATTAAAATCAATGGAGGAAGCATTTAAATTGAAAAGCTTACACATTCGGCTTAAAGGTTCATGAATTCCGTAGTTAGTACGATGAAAATCGACATGTAAAAGTTCAAATCTTCGCAGGTGGTGAGATCCTCTGCGATAATTTATGCCAATACAGGCTAACAAGTCAGGAGCATCAATTTCCCCATTTAAAAGTTGCTGAAGAAATATTAAGTCATTATTAACCCGCCTTTGATATAAAGTTTGGACCTGCAGCAGTTGGATCCGATTCATATGGTGGAAGGTTATATGGATCAGCCCAAGGGAGACCTTTCAGGGCAAAACGAATGAATTTATGTTGTATTGATTCAATACGACTTTTATGAATTTCATAGAAGGGTGACCAAACTTGAGAGGCATACTCAAGATGAGGTCTTACATAACAGTTATATAGAGAAAGTGTCATATACGGGTCGTTAAATTCTTTTGCCCAACGTTTTATAAATCCAAGCATAGAGCTCGCTTTTTTTACAATGTAATTTATGTGTTCTGTGAATTCTAAATTAGAACTAAACTGAACACCCAAATCCTTGAAACTAAAGACACGGCATAGTTTGTGCTGCGAAATAGAATAATTAAAAGCACTTGCAACTCGTTTTCTTGAGAATGTTATTGTTTGGCATTTAACAGGGTTTAGGTTAAGACCGTTTTTATCACACCATAGAGTGAAGCTGTCAATATCATCCTGCAAGAGACTGTGGTCATGATCAGCTCTTATTGTCTTGAAAATCTTCATATCATCCGCAAATATAAGAATTTCACTAGAACGTATACATGAGACAACATCATTTATAGCAAGAATGAATAGAAAACGGCCCAAATGACTTCCCTGAGGTACACCTGAGAAAGAGTGTCGAAATTTTACCTGGTAGGATCTATTTCCCAGGTACGATTTTATCCAATCTATAAAGAAAGGTGGAAAGCCGAAAGCTTTAAGTTTGAATAAAATAATATTGTGACTAAGTTGATGAAATGCTTTAGAAAAGTCGGTGTAAATGCAGTCAACTTCTCTACAATTTTCTAAAGCATTGGAGCATTTGTGTAAGAAGGTAAGGAGATTTGTTACCGTTGATCTTCTTTGCATAAATCCATGCTGTTTTGCACATATTAAATTTTTACTATGAAAAGCCAAGCTTTCACAAATAACTTTTTCGAAAAGCTTCGGTATACAAGACAGTTTTGATATAGGCCTATAGTTTTTAATATCGTTCCTATCACACTTTTTGAAAACTGGAGTTAAACATGATTTTTTCCATAAGCAAGGAAACTTCCCTGATTTTAAAGAAAGCTGAAATAAAGATTGAAGGGGCTGAAATAATATATGTCTGCACCTTTTTAATACTATTGGGGGAATTCCGTCTGGGCCAGACGAGTAATCATCATTTAACAATGAAAGATATCCTAAAACAGTGCTCAGTTGCACAGGTATATTACTACAATTCGTTTGGGAATAGATATGTAAATTTTTAAAATAACTTTCGTCAACAACGACAGGTGTACTAACGAAAGAATAGCGAAAATTTTTCGCAAATGCGTTGCAAATATCGGTATTATTTTGTAGCGAACAGTTTTCGTATACAAAATTCACCGGATAGCCATCCGAGTTCTTCTTTGTGTTGACAAATTTCCAAAATGACTTAGGATCCTCTTTTAAACAGCTTCCCATTTCATTTAAATACCTAGTATAAAGTGATTTTGAAAGAGTTTTGAACTCTTCAAAAATTGCAATATAAGAACTGTGATCAATTTGTGAATTAGTTTTTAAGTAGGTTTTCCACGCCCTATTTCTCTTGTTACGGAGTGATCTAAGCTCCTTCGTATACCATGCATGGCAAACGTTCGAGTTTTTCGAAATTTTTAAGGGTATAGAATCATTCATACAACTATAAAATATTGAATAAAAAATAGAAACTGCTTCATCAATATTAGTGCATGCTGATAATATGTTACCAATGTCAGAACTAACAAGTTTTTCAGAGAGCAATTCATAATTAGCCTTTTTGAAGTCAAATATGTAAGAACAATCATAAGAATTACTATTAACTGTGAGATGGCTATTCAAGTCAATGAAAATATCCAGGGGAGGATGGTAACTATCTATATTAGTAATCCCAAATCTAGATTTCAGAACAAGAGTACTAATAGCGTCCGAGGAAAATACCAAATCGAGAACTCGATTTTTAGAATTTTTAATACAGCTTACTTGCTGTAAGTCACTAGTACTTATTTTATCAAGTAAAAAAAGCTCCGATTGTGCAGAATTTAAAGAAGCTTCTTGGCATGATTCATCTTCAGAAGAGACCTCGGGATTCCTACGGTTTGAAATAAATAGTTTCGCGCAAAAACATAGAAGTCGGCTGTCAGAACATACTATGTTATTCAACGATTATTGACATTCTTGACAAGTCGAATTTAGTACGCTGTTTGCAAAGAAAAAAACCAAATTGGTGCTGTGAACATAAAATCACGGAAAGTTACGTGCAAAACGTTACTAAACTTCGTTAAAAATAAATTGCTAGATACATTTTTACGGCACTGGTAACAGTTCAAAAATGTCTGTGCAAAGTTCAGGGTCGTTCTTTAACGAAGCGTTACACTTTTCTGTGTATCCACCGACCCCATTTTAGAATTTATAACTATTCACCATACCCTAATATTATTTATCGCACCGAGCCCTGGGTTAATTGAATACATATACCCATATAAGGACCGTATTTAGATTGGTTGGTTTCACTACAGCATGACAGCAGTTCAATGGTAAAATTAGTGAAGTGGAAAGGGAGGGGTGAGTTAAGAAGAAAATATAAAAATTTGAGTGAGTAGTCACGTTTCATAACCGAAGTCCATTTTATTCTATTTCGTTAATTTTTTCTTGTGCGTTGAATAAAAAGGTTCTATCTCGATATGAATTTAGACGAAATCGAAAGTAGAAATGCTTATTCACTTTCACCAAAATCGAATGTTTCAAGTTGCAAATATACACTTGAGTGAAAACTACAAGTGTATACACGACATGACTATTCACTACGTACTGAAACTATCCATTCTAAACAGGGTCAAAGAAGGCTTCAACCAGATGTTGATTGAGCGGAACTCGCACGACGTTATTGGTAGTTTTTCTACTAGAGCTGTGTAAATTGTTGATTTCAAATGATCGAACCGTTCCAGAATCGATCAAAAAAATTATTCGATTATTTCAATCTATCGATTATTCGATTATTTTTATTTCGATTTCTATTAAATCTTATCTTCAATTCAATACTGCATCGTTAATTGAATCTTAATTATTCCAAATTCACAAACAATACAATTTGATTGGATTAAAAACTGTTAGGAAAATCTTAAATTTTCAATTTTCTTAATGCTCCGGTAAAATGTGATTTTACGTCGATTGGTTGACATTTGGATCTAAATACTATCCTGTCAAAACATAGTTTTTTCCCTATATTTCAAGCCAACAATTGTCTAATTCTATTGAAAGATGGCTACGATGTCGATGGATTAAAAAAATTTCTAAAAAGTCGGAAATATTTGAAGAATTTTTACTGCTCCAGAAAAAAGGTAATTTTTGGTAATATTTTGGATCGAAATACATTAATCCTGTCAAAATAAAGTTTGTCCCCTCTCTGTCAAGCTATCAACTGTCGAATGCAATTGATAGATGACTAAATTGTCGATGGATTAAAAAATCTCTAAAAATTCAAACATTTTTAAAAGATTGTTACCAGAAATCTAGATTCCTTATTGAAATGATTGAGATTGGGATGGAAAATTGAGAATAATCGCAATGATTGAGATTGAGATCGATTGAAATGAAAATTTGTGATTTCAATCATCGATACTTTTCGATGATCGGATACAAAAAAAATCGAATCGTTCCTAATTGACACTTATTTATTTTCAACTTTCTTGTAGTTCACATTTCCTTGTGTCTGCAATTTTAACATGGGGGAGTTGAATTTTAATACTTTTTTGTCTTCTGCCTTCGCCTGTTGCCTTGTCTCAATCTAGTGTATCGAAAGGGAGAATACCACGCTGATTCAATAAAATTTGTGAACCAAATTTAAATCAGCAAGTAGAAACACACTACCGGGTACGAATTGTAGTTTCTCCTTCTTTTTCTATTCTCTCCCTCCGTTTATTTCTATGCTCCACTTCTTGTAAGTATATCGATGACAAGGCTTAGCCTACAACGATTGTTTTTTATAGTCTTTTCCTAGGAGCAGGGCAGTGTCCCAATGATTACTTCTGTGGCTACCGTTCTCAAAAGAGTGGCAAAGACAAGCTTATTGATGGGAGCAAAGCAAAGCACTGATTTTTCTTTTAGGTTGCTGCTAGGAGCAAAAAGGTTGCATTGAGCCTGTTTTTTTCTTTTCTTAAGTGTACCGTGGACAAGGCTTATCCTAAGCCGATTGTTCTTCTAGTATTTTGCTAGAAGCAGGGTCATATCCCGACTCGACGATTATTTCTATGACTTACTTTCTTCGAAGAGTATTATAGACAAGCCTGTTATCGTCCACCGATTATTCCTCTTGTCTTTTTCTAGAGGCAGGATTGATCCCAATACACTTTTATGAAATACCGTGTTATATTATTTTAAGACTATTTATTGTTGATTATATGCAATACCTTGTTATGCATGATCTCCAATCGAGATCATCGGAACGAAGCTCCTTTTTTCTGGACTAAAGATCTAAAAACCTATTTTGAATAAAAAAAACTATTTTTTGTTTCCGCTTTTTGTAATTTTTTTTTGCAAGTAACTTAAATATAAAAAAAAACACCCATAAACCATGTTTCGACAAGAGCATGAAGTCCATCCCATTTAACAATAAAATAATATATTCCCGGAAACTTACTAGTGCAATAAGCATTCTTATGAAGCCAACAAAAAATGTTCATAATAGTGTTTTCAGTTGCACCAAAAAGTTAAAATTCCTATAATAACCTCCTTTTTATAAAACAACTACAGCAATTTCTCAGAATTTTAAATGTTTTATTTTTTTTTTTTGTGATCTCTGGCGCTTGAATATGTAGTGTGAAGGCAACTAACTTATACACACGTTTTTCATGATACCAGTGCCATTATTAACATAATAAAGAATTAAATAACAACCACTGCAATTGCTAGATAAACATTCGTTTGTATTTTTGCCAAAAATTTCAATGGAATTATAACTGAGAGCACAATGTTCAAGAATAAGTTAATTACAAAATTTTGTAATTCAAATATCAAATAATTTCTATATGCCAGTTCCAGCAGAGGCCCAGTGCCTCTTCTGTTCCTGTACTTGTGCCCGATGCCCGTGGTCGAATAGCTTTTCCTCTTAAATGAATAACCAAACAGAACGGAGGAACAGAGATGTACCTAAAGATATACATATATGTATAGTGCATAATATTAAATATTCAACCAAAATATATTTTCCAGCAAAAGTTATTAATAGTTTTGAAACGGCTTCACAATCACTAGTTCTAAACAAATATTTTATTTGCATATATTTAACGAGAGATATCCTCTTAAGTTATAGAAAAACAAAGTTGTGTGTTTTTCAATTTATTTTTGAATAAATTATCCAGCAAAGTGATAATAATACAATATTGACAGAGGTCAGGAGGCGTTTTAGATGTAAAATAGAATTTCAAAATACATTTATGTTCACAAAATGTGCCTATTTGTTTTTAAATTGCTGTCATTATAAATTCAAGTGAATGATATGTTAATAACATGGAATAATCCATAAAACCTTCTTTTATTTTTTTGGGATTGTAATGAATTAAAGAAAAAATATTTTGTCGAATTTAGAATTTATAGCAATATTAACAAACTTATTGTTTTAGTTTTAAATTTCTCGTAAGAGCTATTTAATGTCTGACAGAGAGTGAGGGTACAATACACGGTACTTGACGAGGATGAAAAAAGGTTTATTGAAACGTTAGACAAAGTGCGGTCCTAACGCCACTTTCATGCGAGGAAATTTCGTCTCTTGGGACTTTCCATTCTTAGAAGAAGAGGACATGAAATCGAAGGAAATGGTCAAGTGATTAAGCCTAAAGATGGATTAGATATCCGAAATGCGTCACTAATTTTTAATAAATAACAAATGTTGTGTCATTATTAAAGTTAAAAAAACTTATTATTTTATATAAAGGGTTTTTCAACAGGGACGCTACAAAAGTAGAGCGACAGGGACAGCAAACAACGCCATATTTCTTGCCGCTCTTTTGACATTTCTCTTCAGTAAGGTTTGCCATTTCATGATGGAAAGATAAACGAGCCAACAACGAGTCGAAATTATTAAAATTTACTACCGAAATTCGGAGTCAGTGGCCTCAACGTCAAGAGCGCTACGTCCAATTTATGGTCGTCATAATCGTCCTAGCAGATCAACAACTGAGCGTCTAGTGGACAAATTTGAACCCACAGAGAATATTGCTGCCGCGTAGGCTTCAGTTGCAGAAAGCCCAAATGTGTCTCTCACACGTCGTTCTCAAGCGTTGGGCATCTCTGTAACGTCGTTGTAGTGAATGTAGTGAAAAGATCTTGACCTAGATTCTCACAAGATTAAATTGACGCAAGAACTGAAGCCGCTTGACCATCAGAAGCGTCGTATGTTCGTGAATTGGGCTGAGCAACAACTTGAAAATGATTCGGATTTTCATCGAAAAATCATCTTCAGCGATGAGGCTCATTTCTGGCTGAATAGCTCCGTCAATAAAGAAAATATGCGGTATTGGCCAGGCAGCAATTCACAAGTACTCCATAAGTCATCATTGCATCCCGAAAAAATTACGGTTTGGTAAGGTTTATAGGCCAGCGGCGTGATTGGGCCGTACTTCTTCCGTGATGATCAAGACCGGCACGTTACTGTGAATGGGGATTGCTACCGTTCAATGATAACCGAATATTTTTGGCCCCAATTGGATGATATGAACTTGGATAACATGTGGTTCCAACAGGACGGCGCGCGCCACAAGCCACACAGCGAATGTCACAATCAATTTATTGGAAACCAAGTTTGGAAAACGCTTGGCCGCCTCGGTCGTGCGATTTGACGCCGTTAGACTATTTCCTGTGGGGCTACGTCAAGTCTATGGTCTATGCCAGCAAGCCAGCGACGATTGATGAACTTCGTACGAATATCGAACGCGAAATTGCAGCAGTATCGGCCGATTTATGCCTGAAAACCGTCGAAAATTGGGTTCAGCGTCTGGACTGCAAGCGTGCCCGTGGTGGCCATACATAATGGCATCAAACGTACTTTCACAGGAATAAAGAATTTCATTGATATCCAAAACCGTTTTTGTTTTATTTAAAAAAAACTTTTGTAGCGCTCTTATTGAAAACCCCGATGTTTAGATTTATCTTCATTTTCATTTACCTTGTTCTCCTATCTTTTTAAGTCTAGTTTATACTTTAAAGCGAAGTTAAGTCAAATTTGAAATAAAACATCAATATTTTATGCACCAAAGGGTTTTAAAAAAATATTGTTTTCGTCAAAAAGTTTGGTTTGGAAAAAGCCATTAAGTTTAATTTTTATCGATACAAATTTATTTCTCCTCGTTGCTAAAATAATTACTGCATATAGTTTTTGACAGTTGTTTACGGTTAGGAAAAACAATTTTTTTTTAAATTTGAAGACTACACTTCGCATGGATGTGTAAACAAAGCCTTACTAGAAAAGTGAAAATCTAGTGAGATGCTTTTTACCAGAGAATATCAATTACTAAGAAGCCAATATTTCGTACGTTTCTATAAGAATTGCAAAAACAATGTTGTAACGCGGTGAGATTTATTTGTTTTGAGGATTCTTCGGCTAAAAACAAAACTATCGTTGTGAAATTGTTTAATGTATACAAACAATTGTAATTAATAGTTAATATTCATCCACAATTATAAAAAAATACAAGAAATTAATCCATAAATTGTTTTCAATCAGATTTCCGTTCATCTTCAATGCATCTTGCATATTATACAGGGTGGCCATTTCTTCATCCAGAATAATTTTAAAATTATTGTTGGATATATTCTAAGGAAAAAAATAGTTAAGAAAATACGAAATAAAAAAATAGTTTTTCTGCAATTTGACACCCGGAACTTCAAATTGTTGTTGAATACTTATTACTGAAATTATACTTCATAGTGTAAAAAAATTAAATAGTTTTTACAAAAACACTAACTTTTTTTACTTTAAGGTTTGAAAATAATTTTTTTAAAAATCATTACGAAACAATTAAATTTGAAAAATTGATTCGAGAATGGATTTTAAGAAATTATAGCAAGACCTCTTAGCTGTTGTCGTATTTGTAAGTTATTTTTATTGATTCAAAAAAATTCAATTTAATTTTGATTGATTTTTATTTTTTTTTATCTCTTATCTAAAAGGGGAGAAATAATCCACCCCTCTTAAACAATTTGTTTTTTCTAAAAATATTTTTTCATAAATTATCCTGCATGAAATAGGGGACACCCCGTAATTGGTTTTGTTTTGACATCTAATTGACAGACCGAGGTGAATAATTCTGACCACGAAGCGTGTTCAACAAATAGAAACCAAACTAGGGCCCGGTTCACATTGGTACGTATTTGGCGTAAATTAGTGTGTAGCAGTGTAAAGGCTCTCCCAAACCAACGCGAATGCGGAGTGACGACGAATTTTTGTTGTTGTTTAGCGTTAATTCGCTGCGACTTGCTCCGCATTCGCATTGGTTTGGGAGAGGCTTAAAACAAAGTGACGAAAATTTAAATCTATTTTCACATTCCCTACTCGTAGCTACATTTTTGCGTAAAAGGCTTACCAATTATTACTTCAATCGTGCACAAGAGTAGATAGTAGGTATATTAATCGAATATGAAATAAATTTTAATTTGCAAAATGGAAGAGAATTGACGAAAGTTTTTTATTTTTGCTAGGCATTGTTTATCTGTTATATTTGTATCGTTGCGAATAATTTGCTATGATTTGGTGTTGGTTTGGAGGAGCTTTTAATTCAATTGCACTCATTATGCCTGAATTAAAGAAGAAAAACGGATTTAGGTATGGATTTAACTAATTAATATAGGCAACCCCAAACCAACATGCGAATCATTCGTAAAGATACAAAATATGGCAAGCACACAACCTTTAAAGGCTCTCCCAAACCAATGACAATTTGAATCATTCACAATAGTTCAAAATATGACACATACACAATGCTAAAAAATAACAAAAAATCGTCGTCGCCCCGCATTCGCTTTGGTTTAGGAGTGGAACCGGACATTTCGGTCCGAATCTTCACATTTCCCCATACAGTTTTGAAATTTCGAAATGTGCGATTTCGGTGACTATAAATACGAACGAGACAAATATCTAATCTCACAGTTTGCACTAATTTAGTTTCAAAAAAAATTATCACTCAAAACTTATATAGCAGAAATAACCCTGTGTAAACACCCACCACCAACGAATATATAGACAAAAACAATTTGTCGCTATATGTTCCCACCAAAATGAAATTCGAGATTGTATTTAAAAACTTTTGTTAATTCAAGTTTATAGAACAAGATTTCATGAATATTTCGACAAAATCTCAATAAAAACTATAGATTACAACGAAATCTTAACGAAATCCTGCTCCAATTCGAGAGCTTAAAATTTTTCAGCTGAAATATTAGATTTCGGTTTTTACCATCGTTAGAGGTATCCTGCCCTGAGTTTATTTTAACACTATTTAGTACAAACAAATTAGAGTTATAAATGGAAAAAAAAGCGGCAGGCTGAAACTGAGCAGGTCACGTGGAGGGTAGGTAAACAACTTGAATCTATGTTGGTTTATAAAGAAATGGCTACACCGATATGAATCAAACTTTCATAATCCTTTGCCCACTGTCACGCCCACTGTTTTTATTTCTTTTTTTATGAAATGGCTATAATGATTTCCATGAAATTTTCAGAATTTTGTCTTATGGACAAGAAAAAATTGGCGAATTGGTTTTGGTAAAATCCGACCACTTTTAAAATTTTCTTTGTTTTCTTAGAAACGCATTGCAAACATTTTTTAGAGTTTATTCTTATTTATTTAGAGTCTACATGCGTGTGTGGGGGTTATGGTTGAAATTTTGGACATCTTAATCTTGCAAGTAGAAATACTACGTTCCCGAAGATGACAGCCACGATAAAGACGGATGCACGATAGCGATAATGATGATTTCATGGCATCATCTTGCCGATATCGTTTACACATGGTTTCGTCATTTTTGGCCATGACATTCGCCTCACCGTGGCTGTTTCAACATGGTTTTCTCATTTATGAACATGGTGTTCAGCTCGTTCATACGAGATTTTCTAGTCAACAGTTTTCTTAGGCCAGTCAGGCATCATTGTCAACAGCTTGAAAAATGTAGTTAAAATGAAACTCTAAGTACTTTAACAGTTGGACCTTGGCGAGACAAAAGCGAGA
Source organism: Dasysyrphus albostriatus (assembly GCA_946251815.1). NCBI lineage: Eukaryota > Metazoa > Arthropoda > Insecta > Diptera > Syrphidae > Dasysyrphus > Dasysyrphus albostriatus. Next base: position 63,579,550 of record OX276336.1, on the reverse strand, counting down.
TGATGATAAGACGTGCATAATGTCAAAAACCACATTTAGATGTCACAGCGAGGCCATGGCGAGACTATTGCGAGAAAACCACAACCCAGATAGCCGTGTAAACAGGCAACGCGAGACTACAGCAAGACAAACACCATGACCATAACACTGAAATTTTGCGACGATTGGTGAAGAAGTTGAATATCTATAGTTATTTGCATATAGTTGAAAAACCAAAGTCAGGCCAATACACCGTTCATGAACCTCGAGTTATGGAAAAAAAAAGTTCTACGTAGCAGTCAAACAACAAAAATAAGCTACTATCAAAAACAAAATCTCTTTCAGCAATCCAGCTTGAAAATAGGTAGCTAGTGCAGCTGTCACTGTCAGTTGTCTAACAACAAAGTCGAAAAATTACGTTTTATGTTTAGCTTCGTTTATAATATAACTAAAACTTGGTATACGTAATGTTTTTTTGCGATTCTCCCCACACTTTTACTTATTTTTATTTTTTGAATTAAAATAACGATACCTGCCATATACAATTTTTTTAAGCTATTTTACATATGTAATCTTATTTTGCTCAAAACAGAACTCCGCAACTTTTGTTAAAGAAAATTAATACATTTCATTCAGTAAAGGGTAACTTTGAATGGGAGACCAATTTTTAAAAAATGATACCTCCTAAAGAACCATTTTTATTTTTTATTTTTTACTTTCTTCAAAACGTCAATCGTGATTTCAATCACTTTTTTATACAGAAGCTTCTGAACAACACAAAAAAACATTTTCTTTTGATTTCTACAAAATTCTAAGAAATTTTTTACAAGACATTTTTACTTACATATACATATGATAATATAACGGTACCTTCGATACAAACGTAAAAAAACCATAAAGAAGATATTTTTTCTTAAAAATAGATCACAATTTTTATATAAAAATATTATATGCTCCTACTACCAAAAATTATGAAAAATTACCAAAAGCTTATAATGGTGCCTCTCATAGAACGTTTTTAATTTTGAATTTTCTCGTTATCAGCTAAGCAGATTTAAATTTCTTTTTTATATAAAGGGTATTTTTTTTAGACTTGTGGTTTTCAATCTGGCAAAACTTTTTTCGGAGTTGGTCTCTTTGACAGCTGTCACTTGGTTTATGCTCAAGCCTGATCCACAATGCGACGATGAAACGATACGATAGCGTGACTTGAAACACTGTCATCTTTTTCTAGTTATAAAATCGTTCCCCAATTCACAATGCGGCGGCATTTTTAAGTACGAAAACTAATTTTCTGTAAAAAAAAATATCAAACATTTTAAATAAAAATTATTCCAGACAACAGATTATCAATTGCTTTATCTATTAATCTCAATTTTCCATTATGTTAATTACTTGTCAACAAAGAAAATCGTCGTCCCGTAGCGTCTTTTTTTTTTCAATTTTTCGAATCCTTGGCGTGACGACGAGAAACGCTGCTTTGTGTATACTTTCGTATGCTATAATTGTTTGAAAGTCGTTTGACATAACCGACGAGAAGAACTCGTCACGTTCACGTTTCCTCGTCGCATTGTGAATTAGGTTTCAGTTTGGTTTGCCAATTCTTAATGAATAGACTTCCTCCTGAACAACGATTGCAAATCGTGCAAATTTATTGCCAAAATAATGGTTCGGTTTGCGCGACGCATCGCGAACAATCAATTTTTTGAAGGAAATTTTTAGTGAGCTCATGGGCCTGTGGCCTCATGGGCCTGTGGCGGTGTTTCCAAGATCGTGCGATTTAACACCGCTGGAATTTTTTTTGTGGGGCTATGTGAAGTCGCTTGTATACGCATCAGATAAGCTCGAGACTTGACTCCTTGGAAGAGAATATTCCGTGCCTCACCAAAAGTTTCCTTTAATATTTTATACAAAGGTGCTACTTACGACCGTATAACAAACTTCTGAAAAGTCTATTAGTCGCGTAGGGCCGTTATCAAATAAAGTTCTTCGTGGAGGTTGTGTCAACCAATTAATCTGCTTGAGGTGTGTTTAGCCTCCAAACGAAATTTTTACATCGTATACTTACTTCATGTAGGTTTCGTCCAGGAGGTTATAAAACTCATCCTTTTCTATAAGTGTGTATTTATTTTTGTTCTTAGTGTTTTAAATTTGTTTGAAATCGAATACCATTTAAATTCAATTCAAAACTCAAAAAAAAAAAAAAACTTAAGGCTTTTTTATTTAAAGAATAATTCCATCGCATCACTAAATTCTATCAAAATCACTTGGGTAGTTGAGACTTAAAGGCCAGGACCTTCGGAACATTAAACATAAATAAGATTATTTTTGTATGTACTTAAAAATTTGTCTAGTCAAAATATTTGTGTATATTTCTTAAAAATAAATACATATTTTATAAATAATTGCTATTAAATCTAAATTTTTCCAAGGAAAATATTTCCTTCAATTTCTTAAATACCTAATAATATTCCCAACAAACCAGTCATCAGAATACATCAAATGGTCCCCATCGAGTTCTACGAATACAAGTTGTCCCCTTTTATCCATAATTGCAAGTCCCAGTTTATCCTGTTGTGGAATTGAAATGAAAATATTTGTATTTGTCTTCATCACAGGAAAAAAAAATTCATTAACTCACTTCTGTGTACAATTTGCTTTTTTTCAACGGTAAAATAACCTTATCTTGCCCAGGTAAATAGAATTCAAACCAATGAGTTTCTCTAGGTTGTGTCACAGAGTCATTGCGAAACTTCACCATTATAAATCTACAAAATTTAGTTGGAAATAGAATACAAAAATTACATTCATTTTTAAAAATGACATAAAAGTTTAATACCTACCTTTCAAGTTTTTGTAAATTTCTGGAATATTTTTCATTTTTCTGTCTTTCATTATTTATGTCACTCAAAAACGTACTGTGCCACTTGTACATAACCTCATTGAAAGGATCATGCCAATATGTTGCAGGAATCAGAAATTTCTGTGTTGAACTGGAAAGAAATATGAGCGTTTAGAAAAATTGCAAACTATTTATCTAACGCACCTTTTGTATGCAGCTAAGAACAAAAAATGTCTGATAATATCACATATTAATATTTGCATTGCCTGGCATTTGGGAAGACCATAAACTCCTTGATGTGGGGAGGCAAGAGTTATGAGATTTTTCATACGTGGCAAAGGGCATCGTTGGGCTATAGCTCGTCTTTAAAATAAAACAAAACAAAAAAATGATCGAGAACAAAACTTTTTAACATTTACAATTTTTTACTTACAGAAAAATTCCACCTTGAGAAAGACCAATGGCATTATAACCATTCGAAAGCTTGGAATCATTTTGTAATTCATTACAAACCATGGAAACCTAAGAAACTGTTAAAGTAATAAATATTTAAAAAGCTTTGGATTTGGGAATATATTTTGGAATGGATTTTTTAGGATTTTTTATAATTTTACCAAAAATCAATAGTAGAAAGCAAAATCTTCCATTTAGACAAGGTTAGGTTAAGTAGAAGTGACTGTCAGTAAATTAAAACTGACACACTGACCAAAGTTTGTCCATTGTGATACCACATGGATCTGGAAGACTCCTTCCTTACTCGTTAAACCACACGAAGCTCCTGACGAAGCAAACGAGACTATTTATGTCGATATTTGCCAGATCACTAGGATCGTTATAGAAGTAGTCTCCTACTTTATAGAGACAGAGTTCAGAGACTTAATAACGGCTTGACTATCAGAGAAGATGCGGATATCTGAGGTTAATACCACGTTTTCGGAATGAGAGACTTAAATTTAGTCTATCAGAGTACACACCTCCACAAACCCCATCTTTGGTCTTCGAGCCGAGCCGTGTAGAAGTGAATCAATTGATCTTTAAATAATCCCACATCCTCCCAGGTGGATCAGGAAGGTATGGTAACTTCAAAGTTTTTCTCGAAGTTCAATAGTGGGATTGTGTAGTCATTGCTACTTGGAAGTGATCCAAAAGAAATCAGATTACCGGAGTGGCCAATCTCATTATTGATCCACTGTGAAGAGGCAAATGGCTGTGCTCGCGGCCATTTGTTTGCTGAAAATATCTAGAGGTGTTAGATGGAGTAGAGCGTCTAATGCAGCGGACGGAGTCGACCGAAATGCTCCACTTATGCATAGACATACAGTTCTTTGGACTTTGATTATTTCATCGCAATGTATCGCCTTATCCAAGGCAATCCACCATACTGATGCCACGCTGTAAGTAAAAATCGGTCTTGTAACCGAAATGTATAGCCAGTGAATAACGCGTGGTTGGAGGCCCCACTTACTACTGATGGCTTTTTTGCAAGAGAAAAGTACCACTTTGACTATTTGGCTTTTTTGACTCTTTCTTGATTTAGGTTTCCAGCTTAACTGCTAATCTAAAATGACACCCAAGTATTTAGCTTCGTCTGAGAAAATGAGAATGTTAGTGGAACATTAATAAAAGGGGCGTCTATTTGCGGAATTTTGTAATTCCTGGAAAAGAGGACAAGATCTGTTTGGGGATTGTGCGGGGATTTACTCCAATTCCACACCGATCAATGCATTGTGTTAGCTTGTTAAGAGCGTTTTGAAAAAGATCCCTTAAAGTGTAAGGATGCTTTCCTGATACTGCTATAGCCACGTCGTCTGCATAAGCAATCACTCGTAGCTCTCCGCTTCTAAGCAATTCAGCAGCTCATTAAATATCTTTCCAAAGAAGGGGAGGAAGAACGCCGCCTTACGGTGTACCCCTACCGAGAAGCCACCATTAATTAATAGAGAAAAAATTTAAGAAAATTTATCAATAATTTTAGAAAAAAAAATTTATTTTGAAAAAAATTCAGGTGTATAATTTTACTAATTTTTTACTTAAAAAATCAAAACCACTCCATAATTTGCTCTCTAAGAGCCTTTTTGAGCACAAATTGACTGGACTAGTAGCGTAGCTTGCAGTCCTTTTGGACTTATGTAAATATGTAAAGGGTTTTTCAACAGGGACTACTACTACCGAAATTAGGAGTCAGTGGCCTCAACGTTAAGAGCGCTACGTCCAATTTATGGTCGTCATAATCGTCCTAGCAGATCAACAACTGGAAAAATTTGAATCCACAGGCACAGTACAAAATGTTCCCGTGCCAGTGAGACAAAGAAGTGCCCGTAGTGTCGAGAATATTGCTGCCGCTGAGGCTTCAGTTGCAGAAAGCCCAAATGTGTCTCTCACACGTCGTTCTCAAGCATTGGGCATCTCTGTGACGTCGTTGTGGCGAATTTTGTGAAAAGATCTTGGCCTACATCCTCACAAGACTAAATTGACGCAAGAGCTGAAGCCGCTTGACCACCAGAAGCGTCGTATGTTCGTAAATTGGGCTGAGCAACAACTTGAAAATTATTCGGATTTTCATCGAAAAATCATCTTCAGCGATGAGGCTCATTTCTGGCTGAATGGCTTCGTCCATAAACAAAATATGCGGTATTGGTCAGGCAGCAATCCGCACGTACCCCATGAGTCGTCATTGCATCCCGAAAAAATTACGGTTTGGTAAGGTTTATGGGCCAGCGGAGTTATTGAGCCGTACTTCTTCCGTGATGATCAAGGCCGGCACGTTACTGTGAATGGGGATCGCTACCGTTCAATGATAACCGAAAATTTTTGGCCCCAATTGGATGATACGGACTTAGAGGACATGTGGTTCCAACAGGATGGTGCCACAAGCCAAACAGCGAATGTCACAATCAATTTATTGGAAACCAAGTTTGGAGAACGTGTTATCTCACGAAATGGTCCAGTCGCTTGGCCGCCTCGGTCGTGTGATTTGACGCCGTTAGACTATTTCCTGTGGGGCTACGTCAAGTCTATGGTCTATGCCAAAAAGCAAGCGACGATTCATAAACTTCGTACAAATATCGAACTTAAAATTGCAGCAGCATCAATCGGCCGTTTTTGTTTTATTTGAAAAAACCTTTTGTAGCGCTCTTATTAAAAAACCCGATATATGTATGTATGAAGCTACACTCCAATGACTGTTATATGATATAATTTTGTAAAAAAAAAAACACTTCCGACAAGCTTAATTCAATCAAGCTTTTTTTCGAAAAGACTTCCACATAAATATCGCAATGAGTTATGACAGCTTTTTCCATGATAATCTTATTTTTTAATGAAAGAATCTAAATGAGAGATTAGGAACATTTCCATTTGAATAGGTACGTTATTATTATTATACAACAGTAATCCCAGTGAACACTCTGTCCTTCTTAAGACAAGGTTTTGTTGCTTATTTGTTTTGTGTTAAGGATTAAAGTTATCACTGATTCATAAATACACACAGTTATGTATAACTAAAGAGTGTTTTGTTAAGTTACCTTATTTTAGATGCCACAGTGGTTGGCAGGTGGAATGTTCATAGAATACAAATAATTACCCTCTTGTAAACAGACTGGCCTTAGTTAATACTTTCTTAAAGCATAATTGATACGAAACTAATTTTAGTGTTAGCTAGATAGCTAGATTGATTCAAAAATATTGTTCTTTAGGGTAAATTCGGGTGATATGGCATCCATATTTTGTTTTCTTTGTAACTCACAAAGAAAAAATGGTTTTTATATTAAACTTTGATATACGTGTTCGGTAAATAATTTTAAAACAATAAAAAAATAGGTTGATTGCGAAAGCTTTAAAAAAATGCACGACTGGCTCGGACTTACTTGCTCTTTTGTTCAAAATGCTAAGGGTTTAAGAACATTATTAGTAAAGACATGAATTACGATATTTAAATTAGCTAAAATAACTTATTTGATTCTCAAAAAAATTTTAACTCGCACATGCGAAGTGTATGAAAAAAAGTGAAAAGGCACTACGAATGAGGGGACAATTCTTCCGACAGCAAGATATCAGCTGTCGTAGACTCTAATGGCTGAACAAAAAAGACTTTTAAAATTTAATGAGATGAAAACGAGTTTTTAGTTTACAAGAGCATTTTAAATCTTCTGAAGTTTAAAAGCATTTAGTGAAACCAAAAAAAAAACATCATTTAAAGGCTAAATGGCTTTTAAAATAATTAAAAGTCTTTCGTTAAATTGGGCATGAGAGTATTAAGTAAAAAAATGTCATCTTAATTCTTGATAAAAAAATATATGAAAAAATATTTGTATATATCTCATGTTTTCTTAAAAAACAATTTAAGGAAAATGTTTTGTATGCAAATCGTAAGAATTTACTTATGTGCATATAAAAATATAATTTAAAAAAATATCAACCCATTTTTGAGATATCGAATTTTCAAAAAAAAATGAAACTTTTTCTAAAAATTCAAAAACATTTGTTTTGAAAATTTGTATATGCAATGTTTTTTAATCTTGTTTTAAATTTGTGTATACAAAAACTAATCTTAATCCATTCAGCCGATAGTGAGAAAATTCAAATTAAAAAAAAAGTTCTATGGGAAGTTGGGGAGAGGGAAAAGGATCAAATCGATTTTTTCTAATTTTTGTAACTCCATCTTTATTTGAGTGATTAGAACTTATGAAAAACCTACTTTCCGAACACATCCTTTAGTTTTGTAGAAAGAGTGAAGTCAATTTCAGTTTAAATCATGAACCATAAAAACAACCAATTTGCTAAAAAAAAACCTCCACTTCGCAAAACGAAACCAGGGATAAGGTTTGCACCCAATGTCAATTAAGTTTCGTCTGTAGTGTCAACGATCATTTTCTTCAACTGAATTAAAAGGATATAAAAGTGAGAACATCATAGAAAAAAAAAATAAGAAACTGCTTGTGGGGTAAAATGAACCAGAACGTCGAGGGACTAAAAGAACTACCAGTCCGTTTTGCCCCACCACTTTCAGTACAATATTATTCAGCTCCATGACGCCCACACAACATTTCCCACGTGCACGCCACTGTCTTAAATTAAATATTGCATATTTTTATTTCATTGCAGATACCTTATGAAGTACTGTTTTTGTTTTTATTTGTTTCCTTTTGTTTATTTATTTTTGGGTGTTGTTGTTGTATTGATTTCTTTGTTTCTAGTAGTTTTTTTAATACTCAAGTTCATTTTGATAAAATATATATGTAGAAATGAAGTATTTTAAAAACATACATATATCCAAAAAGGAAATTTTTTATACTTCCAATAAAATATATTTATAAAAAATACTTATTTTAGTAGGTAAAACAAAACTAGCGGTATATTTTGCTCCATTCAAATGTCCTTTTGCAACGCTAGTGGGGCAAAATGGACTTTCGAAATCAGGTTTTATATTTGGTTATAGCTTTATAAATCCTCGTTTAAATGTTTTTATTCTTTATTATAGTGAAGTTTAGTGATTAAACTCTTATTTTAAGGAATTCTGTTTGGTTTTAAGGAAAAAGTAAAAAGCGTTTAAAGCTTAAATGGTCCTTCTTGCCCCCTTCTCCCTAACTATTGTAGTTTTTGTTTTATTATTTTTGTAAGTATATTGCACCAGTTTTAGCCTACAGAAAAAGAGTTATAAAAACCGTAGGAACCATTTTTAAGAAAAAACAATATTTTTCTTAACGGTTTTTGAACATTTGTATGGACGATACCGTTATTTTTTTCATAAAGGTTAAATTTTTTCTTAAAATAGCTTACAAAGTATACAAGAAACCTTTAATTACTGAGTTTTAAAAAAATCAAATATTTAGTTTTCATAACATTTGATTTTCAAAAAAAGTTTCTGAACACTTTTTAAAAATCCAAAAAATATTTTTTTTTTGAAAATTTTGGTAAAAAAAATGATTAACATTGGTTAGAAGCTTCTATATAAAAAAAATTATGTAAATCAAAATAACCGTTTTGAAGAAAATCAATAATAAAAAATAATTCCTTGGGAGGTACCATTAATAACCCCATTTTTTTTTAAAATGATTTCCCATTCACATGTGGCTTTTAAAAAAAGAAATATTGTAAATTTTGTTTAAGAAAAATTATCGGCCGTTTTTGCGATAAATAAGATTTGGTAAAATTGCTAAAGAAAAGAATTGTATAGCAGGTGGGTGTCGTTATTTTTAGCTCTAAAAAAACTTTTTTAAAAAGGTCTGGGCAGAATCCCCAAAAAACACTATATAGCAAGTTTTAAGAAAATCGATCCAGCCATTTAGGCTGAAGCCAAGCAGACAAACAGACGAACAGACCGATACTATTATTGCTATGTCATGTTTGATTGTTGTCTCGTAATTTTTTTTTTGCACGAATCCAAAATTAGGTTGGAAATTTAGGCAAAACCTATTGAACACACCCAATTGGCTACTATTGGAAGAGCTCTGAAAAGGTTTGTATGAAAATGTCAAAACTGAATAGAAAAAGAAAAGAAGAAAAAAACAAAAGTAAAAAGCGATTAACAGCCAGTTAAAATTCAAAAATGAAATGAGCTGTCTAACGAAATAACAACATTAAAAATGAATACACTTTTTCTGTGATTTGCGAAATTACCTCATTGCGGCTCTAATGAAAACGAAGTATGAACCCACATATGTATATCGAAAGTAAAAAACAAATTTTTAGGAAAAATAAAAGCACTTTAAAAAGGGCATGTCAAAAAATGACGGGTAATATGGCACCTGCTAGAGAGTGATATGGAACTCTACTTTTTGAACGGATTTTACTTTTTTTCAAATGTAATGATAAAAGTCAAATAATACATTTCTTTGACTCGAATGATAGAAAAGCAGTCCTAGAAAGTCAATAAAAAATGAATCCAATGTCTAAGCAGGTGAAATAGCACCCTAGCAATATATACTAAGCTTAATGGGTGCTATATCTCCCTTTTGATATTTCCACTGTTTATCCAAATTACTCAAACAAAACAAGTTAAAGTGGTAAAAACAAAAAATTAAACACGCATCACTCTTCCTTTTTCATTAGAGCGAACATCTGGTGCCAAATGCTTCCATTGCTGCACATTGTTATTTTATACAAAAAATTGATATGAATTTTTAGTGACTATTTTTTTATTTTCGGTTGTGGTATAAAAGTCAAAGACGCTATTTTAGCTTAAACTGCATCAATTGAGAGCTTACGTTGAGCTTAATGATAATTTAACATTTTTGTTCTAAAAATAAGTAATTATATAAGTAGGAAATATTTAAAAGGTGCCATACCTCTCGTGGTGCCATATAAACCAACTTTACCCTATCATGCTTAAAGCCTCAACTACTTATTAAATAAAGTCCGTATATTTTTCCATATGTTTTGAATTAAAAGTGTTACATTGAAAATTATTACCTGTATGTCAGGATGCATAAAAATAGAATTTTGAAATTCATTCCATGGTGTGTCGCCAATTCTAATACGTTTCACATAAACACCATCAATATGATTCTCTATAAGTTTCATCATCGAATTAGGTATTCCTTCGGAAGTATCTCCTGTTGGATATGGAATTGGAAGTAAGAAAAATTGGTTAACAACATTTAAATCACTTATATTTAATAACTCAAAAAGTACCTACCACTTCCATGCCAAATAACAACCGGAGTAGGATGCCCATCACTTAGACACCAAGCACATCGCCAAATTCCAATAAATATCAAAATATTCTTAATGTAAGTCATTGGCCCAACGAATGTTCCTTGCTACCGTCTTACGTATTCAAACGTCTTCGTCGTCGTTATCGTCGTCACCTGTACGAATGCTCAATAAGTAATGAGGGATTTGATGTAAAAATTTGTTGGCTGAAAGTTTATTACTTGTGAAAATGAAAACAAATGAAGCAGCACACAAGCTAATGAACCTGAAAGTTATTGTTCTTATTAAAAATATTGGCTTTCGTTGTGCCAAATTTTCGGCTATACGAATATTTCCATTAACCATATTAAGATTAATAATGTCGGACTATGTTTGGAAATGAAAGATTTTTGTAGGCCTTTGGGTTGGGGCATTCTTTGTGTTTGTTTAAATCGTATCCAAGCTCATAATAAAGTGAAAGTAATAATAATTTGAAATAAAGAACCATCTATTAAAAGAAAATTCAAAACAAAATTAAATGAGTTTATTAAATGGTATTTTTTTTAAACATTTGAGATTTCAGCTATTAAACAGTATGAAGTTGTTGTTTTATGATGAAAGCTGTCAAAATACCATCAATTTTTGATCATTTTTTTAATTTTCTAATGCGACTCCTCTTTGGGTGGCATTTTTTTTAATTTGGTTTTTTCGTTAACAAACCAAAAATGGGCGACTGCATGTAAAATTTTGGCTCATTTGTGAATATGTGAAATTTTGAAAAACATCAACTTTTAAACAATAAATCACTTTTTTTTCAAACCCCCTGCGGGTAAGGGGAAAGAATATACCCGAGGTAGGCAGATAAAACAAAAAATCTTGAAAAAGATAATAACGAACTTCGACAAAAACTTGATCGAGTAATGAAACTTTATCAAGAGCTACAGAAAGAAGTCGATCTTCTTCGAAAAGAAAATGAGATATTGAAAAGCGAAATTCCTCCAATAAACTCAAAGTCTAGCTTGCCACAAGTCAATAATTGTAGATATGAAACGGACGAAGAAGAGCTAGCTCGTGAAACGGAGAAGTCCTCAAAGAAAAGATTGAGTAAAAAGCGTAAAGCTGGCTCTTCACCTGAAGCAGCCTCTTTTTTGAAATAAGAGTTTCACCAAAACATGCGACAGTAAAAGAAAAACCTGTTAAGGAAGGGCCCCCACCACCCATAAATGCTATCGGTATTGCGGAGTATAACAAGTTGCAGATCATATTAAAGGCATTATTACCATCGGCTTTTAAAATTATTTCACTTAACAACAACAAGTGGAAAGTTTGTGTGAAAGACCCCGGAAGTTATCGTCTTCTGTCACGAAAACTAAACGAAGAAAAAGTAGAATGGTATACCTATGAAAATAAGTCGGAAAGACCCCTACGTGTTGTGGCAAGAGGTCTACACGCATCATGTTTAAAAGACGATATTATTAGTGATCTAAAAGAGCGCAACCACAAAATCTTAGACATAGAGTACTTATATTATCTAGAGTCGCGACTCGTACCCCTCTTGCCTAAAACACCCGCAAATTTTATTTGAGCACATTAAGAGAAAACTCTCTTGAATTTCCTGTCCGTGAATACGTGTGATAGCTCTAAATGTGACGTTTTCAATTTTTCGATTGATTTTTTTGTTATTTTCCGTCTAATGAGCCAAAATCCATTAAGTTATAATTGTATCGGTGAGGGCAGCTAACACATGCTCAGCCATGTGGAGGAAATACTCACAGTGGAGTTTGTAGGGTGAAAGAGAAAAAGCCCTGAAGTCGGTTCTCTAGATAATATAGGTACTCTATGATCTTAGATGCGACGAACATTGTCAAAAGAGAGAAACAGAAAAGAGAGGGAGAAGCGATAGTGGTACAACGTGGTCTCCCAAAAATGTATATGAAATTTATAAAATAAAAAATATTCTAAACATCGTAGTTAGGATCGAACCTCTAAGAAAGAGCACAAGGTTAATCCCTCAGTGTAAACGCTGCCAAGAATTCAATCACACCCAAACCTATTGCAAAAAAGAGCCAAGGTGTGTAAAATGCGCTGGAAAACATCTAACTGTTGACTGCAATGGAAAAAGTGAAAGTCCACCGACGTGCATTAATTGTAATCACCCAGCAAGTTATTGGGGCTGTGCAGTAGCTAAAGAATTACAAAAGCGACGATCAAAATCTGCCCAAGCACAAAGAAACCCGCCAAGGCAATTAGAAACCGCAATTCCCAAGAGTGCCAAATCTACAAAAGGTCCAAAACCTAGTATCCGTAAGGAAAAGAAAACAGTGTCAGTACCCTCGGAGAAAATATCGAAGCAAGGAAATGCAGAAACATATGCCCAAATAGCGGCAAAAAATATACCCGTAAATAAAGACACTGAAACAGACCCGGTTTCGAAAGTCTTTTCAATAATTTTGTCAAAGCTTGAAGAACAATGTGAAACAAATAAACTTATCTTTGATAGGTTAAGTAAGCTCGAAAATTGTTTTCGACCCAAACCTCTTTCAAAAAATATATGATGGAAAAGCTTAAAATTCACATAAAATACACAGAAATTGTGGGACCCACTTTTCTCGTCTTCTCTATCATCGTTATGACAAGTTTGATCAAAATCTCGAGTTCCGAGGTCAATATTTTTATGAATGAATAACTTGCCATTAGGGGTGTCGAATTTTTTTTATTTTTATATTCAAAATGGGTATCGTGGATGTTGTTCAGGATTAAAAAAGAAGTAAGCTCCCCCGGACGGTTTTAGGAAAAAAAACCATAATGTGATCAGAAAAACCATTTAAATTTGCGTCGGTATGTGGTCACAATTACTTATTATGTTTTATTTTGGCTTTCTTTTCTCATTTTTACTGACTGAATATCAATTTAAGTCTAAGAAAATCAATACATTTTTTAGGACCTTCATAAAGATTTAAGATAAAAAGTTATTTTATGACATTTTAAGGAGCAGGTTTTTTATTCTATATTCTCAGCAATAGGTTTCAAAAGCAAAATAAATCATTTTAAGTAGCTATGACCACATATCGCTGCAAATTTAAATGACCATTTCTTCGAATTGTGTTTTTTTTTTAACCTAAGAACAGCAGCGGGGTCTCATAACATGGAAAATGTCCCAGAACAAAAATTACGTCTTTAACAAAATCCACTATAGCAATTTTGAATAATAAAAACTCACGACCATTCACAATTCAAAGTTCATTTTTTGACGCTAATATGTTAGTATTATTGGGATTCAATTACCATCAATCACCAGCGTTAAGACTGGTATAAAGGTAAAATAATTACAGTATAAAACTAATTTTCACTTCATAAATTTGGCGGTCGCATGAAACTACGAGTATGTTAGATGGTGAGGAGGTGGATACATAAGTGCTTTAGCACCTATGACATACAAGTTTTAGTAATACTTATTTTGTATGACATTAACTGGCTTATCTGTCAGTTGTAAAATAAATAGAACAGAGCTATATTCATGATTTATTAAAAAGTAACCCAATATTAAAAACTCATATTACCTGTCAAAACACTGATTTTGCCCATTTTGGCCTTCCTTTGGGAAAAATAATTGCCATATTTTGATTCCAAATCAATTTTGCATGTCAATATTTTGCATTAGAGTTTACACTCTATTTAATAAATACTACTACACTAATACAATATTGACAGCCATCAGTTTGACATGGTTTTTCCATTTATTTATTTCCGTGGTCGAATCTTTTATTTATGTCATGAGTAATATTTTTTTTTTCGTTTTGAGTTAGTTATTGTTTGAGATTTTTAATAAGAAGAATTCGGAAAAGCTTTGTCTTTATCAAAGAAAAGGTACACAATTATTAAAGACTCTTTGTACAGACTATTAAAATAAAATACAAAAAAGTACGCATACGCCCAAGTGTACCTCTGGCTCATCATTGATTTTAGAGATAATAAAACTATGCAATTTTTTTCTTTACATCTCTACAATATTTTCAAAGTCCCTCAAAATCCCCTTAAAGTCTCTTTTAAGTAAAGTTGAATGCTTTTTTAACAGTACCCTAAGGAAGTTTATTCAAATAGCCTAAATTATACTTGTATTTAAAGTTCACACTTGACGGGGGTTAATACAATTTTGAACCAGTTAAAGTTGATGGTAAGGTTTTCCAAAATTTTAACTTATTTTCGCACTTAAGGAAATTTAACTATTCCTTGTTCATTTCGTTTTGGCATGAATAAATATTATTTATTAAGCCGTTGATGACGACTTAATAAATAATATTTATTAATGCCAAAACAAAATGTACAAGGAAGCAAGTATTTTAACAGGAGAAATGATTATTATTTTAAGGAAGTAATTAGAGAAATTCCAATAAATTACTTTTCTATTTATGGGGCCTCTCACAGGATCAGGGCCCTCCACCGCAACCGTATTGGAAAACTTTGGGCACCTAGACTGTTTTTTCATATTTCAAAATGCCGATAACCTATTGTAGATTTTTAAATTGGTATATTTTCAGACTTGTCCTTATTATTATTACAGGGTGAATATTTGTTCCCAAACTAATCTATTTTAAGAAACCACTAAATTCAGGCCACTTGTTCAAAATATTTTTATTTAGCCAAACTAGACATTACTCATTCCAAAAGCACAGATCTGTTTTAATATCCCGTTGATGTTTAGTATGTATAATGTACATTAGGGTGGTCCTTAAATTGGATATATTCCTGAATAGCCCTCAGTCAATTCAAAACATTAAAAAAAAACTCTCCCTAATTTTTTTCAGATTTTTATTTCACCAATTTAATCTTCCTCTTCACACTTCAAGGTAATGAGGCCAAAAAAAAATTATATTTGATGGGTCTATTTCCCTCCGTTCAGATAGGAGAAAAAAATTTTGAAGAATTTCAAAACTGAAAAAATAATTTTAAAAAAGCAGGAACACTTACAGTGCCATGCTATAGCATTATTTTAAAGCCAAGAATTTATTCTATAATATGATTTTTAAATAAAGTTTTTATTGTAAATAGTTTTTTGAAAAAATAGAAATTGTTATTTTTTTTTAATTTTAAGTTTGAAAATCATTTTTTCAAAAACTATTAATAAAAAACTTTTTTATAAAGGGTTTTTCAACAGGGACGCTACAAAAGTAGAGCGACAGGGACAGCAAACGACGCCATATTTCTTGCCGCTCTTTTGACATTTCTCTTCAGTAAGGTTTGCTATTTCATGATGGAAAGATATGCGAGCCAACAACGAGTCGAAATTATTAAAATTTACTACCGAAATTCGGAGTCAGTGGCCTCAACGTCAAGAGCGCTACGTCCAATTTATGGTCGCCATAATCGTCCTAGCAGATCAACAATTGAGCGTCTAATGGAAAAATTTGATTCCACATGCACAGTACAAAATGTTCCCGTGCCAGTGAGACAAAGAAGTGCCCGTAGTGTCGAGAATATTGCTGCCGCTGAGGCTTCAGTTGCAGAAAGCCCAAATGTGTCTCTCACACATCGTTCTCAAGCGTTGGGCATCTCTGTAACGTCGTTGTAGTGAATGTAGTGAAAAGATCTTGACCTAGATCCTCACAAGATTAAATTGACGCAAGAACTGAAGCCGCTTGACCATCAGAAGCGTCGTATGTTCGTGAATTGGGCTGAGCAACAACTTGAAAATGATTCGGGTTTTCATCGAAAAATCATCTTCAGCGATGAGGCTCATTTCTGGCTGAATGGCTTCGTCAATAAACAAAATATGCGGTATTCGTCAGGCAGCAATCCACACGTACTCCATCAGTCATCATTGCATCCCGAAAAAATTACGGTTTGGTAAGGTTTATCGGCCGGCGGCGTCATTGGGCCGTACTTCTTCCGCCATGATCAAGGCCGGCACGTTACTGTGAATGGGGATCGCTATCGTTCAATGATAACCGAATATTTTTGGCCCCAATTGGATGATATGGACTAAGAGGACATGTGCTTCCAACAGGACGGCACCACAAGCCACACAGCGAATGTCACAATCAATTTATTGGAAACCAAGTTTGGGAACGTGTTATCTCACGAAATGGTCCAGTCGCTTGGCCGCCTCGGTCGTGCGATTTGACGCCGTTAGACTATTTCCTGTGGGGCTACGTCAAGTCTATGGTCTATGCCAAAAAACCAGCGACGATTGATGAATTTCGTACGAATATCGAACGTGAAATTGCAGCAGTATCAATTGGCCGATACTGCTGCAATTTCACGTTCGATATTCGTATATGCTTGAAAACCGTCGAAAATTGGGTTCAGCGTCTGGATTTCTGCAAGCGTGCCGGTGGTGGCCATGCAAGAGAAATCGAGTTCTATACATAATGGCATCGAGCGTACTTTCACAGGAATAAAGAATTTCATTGATATCGAAACCGTTTTTGTTTTATTTAAAAAAACTTTTTACTTTTGTAGCGCTTTCATTGAAAAACCCGATAGAATGAATTCCTGGAGTGAGACAATACATATTGTGTTTCCCTAAGAGCTTATACAGTGGGGTGTGTCATGTATTTCAACTCTGGAATTTTCACATCTAGCTAATTCCTTCCAAAAGTTGCATTTTCGTTTAAGTTGTTGGCTTTGGCTCACAAAAAATGCTTGAAATGAAGAACACTAAAAATCGTTTGTTTGCTTTATTCGAAAAATTATAAATTAAAGAAAAGTGTTCGAGTGCGCAGATTTTTAAGAGACTGACAAATTTAAATATCTCGTCATATGGCGAAAAAAGATTTTTTAAAGCTTTTTTTAGATATGGATATTTCGAAAAGGCGTCTTTACATAAGAATTAGTGTATAATTTTCTTTTTCAGTGTTATAAAATCAGCCTGAAATTTTTTGTTTGATACCTCAATATGATAATGATAACTCAAAATTGATTTAAAAAAATTACTAATATTTGAAACACTTAAAAACTTGTATACAAATATAATTTTTAGTGTATAATTTCTTAATTCAAATTTGTATCACCTTAAATTTGTTTTTAAATTATTTTTATTTTGTATTCTTTAAAATTATTTTATGAGGTAAATCAGCTCCAATTAACAATATACATATCCGAGCAATAGATGGAAAAAGTACTAAAAACACAGTTTTTTTTAAATTTCGCTAAGTTGTTTAGCGAGCCAAAGAACCATTTGATTTCAAACTTTTTTCACTTTTCTTATTCCCAGAATTCTTATGCAACATTTAGCAGGTATTAGATTTTAAATCTGAACAATACTTTTTTCGCCATACCAAAGTCACATACCCTATTACACAGACATGCCAGTGATACCAGTAGCATTTTTTGTCCACTCCGTATTCTACTATGTATGCCTTATGCCTATTGCACACTTAATCCAGCTGAGCATATGCTTTTGGTGAGTGGGCGTACACAAAAATTAACAAAAGTGCTTTAAGCAGTAGATGATTTAAATGATATAATTGATTAGTAATTAGATAAAACATTTTTGTTTAACAATTTGTTGTTATACAAGGACATAAAAAGTCAGGTCATTTGCATACTTTTGTAATTCATATTAATAATTGGCTGTGAGGGGTTGAACCAATATCCATGTATCTGCCTACCTTAACACGTGTCGAATAGGTGTAACATTTGACATACATTTTTTGCATCGATTTATTTCAATATCTATTGGTCCAAGGGAAAAAGTGTACGTAAAACAAGTTATCAGCTTGCAATTTTGAACAATTTTAGACAAACTGTTATTGATGGAAATTACAAAAGTATGCAAATGACTTGACTTCTTATGTCGTTAGCTCTCGCAGTCTATATAAATATATTCTTTCAATGTAATAAATCAATCGGATACAAATTTTACAATTTTTTAAATCTGAAAAAATCACAAGAGGCCAACAGTGAGTTATTTTCAAAAAGCGAACAAGACATGTCTTATCACCCTTAAAATTAAGGAAATACCCCTCTTTTACTTGTATAATAATTAATAATGTTTTATAGTCCAACAAGCAGACGAAAATTTATGTTTCGTTCCAGTTTATTTGAAATTTAATATTGATTTTATTATTCAAAAGTTAAAAATATGTCTGTTCGCGTACCTCCAAAAACTATGAATTTCTATGAATTTAGCCCAAAGTTCTGTCAACACTCATATAAAATAAATAAAGTTCGTAGAAATTCTTAGTTATGGGAAGTACACGAACAGACCTTATAAATACATGTAAAGCTTTAATTTTATGTAATTTATTGTCATTAACAAAACAATTGTAGTCGTTTTTAAAAACTTTGTCTAACTTTAGAAAGTCGTCTTACTCCGAAAAGTTATTAATAAACTTTTTTTACTGGCTGTCCTAAAGTTGTTTAATTTGGACAGCGGCATTAGTTGTCTAAAATGTATGTAACTTGACATTTTATTTAATTTAATAAACCATATTTCCAACTATAAAGGAATTTAAAAAAACACTTAGTTTATTTTTTGTAATTTGTTTATATGGCATCACTGTTCACTGTTCGTTCCTTGCACTGTCTCACTGTTCGAACCCTAAGTGGACAGTGAGACGGTTTGACTTTGCTAATAATTCTGCTTTAATTTACTATTAATGTTGAATCAAGTTTCTCTCTCCATGTTGCATGACCTTGTGGCATGATTTTTAGTGCATTGGACTGTCCTGCTGAAGGTCTGGGTTCGATTCCCATCCGCTGCATCCATGAATAAGTGCTTCTTATCTAACTGTTTTGACTCTCCAAAAAATGTTAGGTCTTCTCTTTTCCTGCCAACAACACGCACACAGGAACGGTTAAGAGTTGTAAGTCACTAGGCCTTGGTTCTCTATGAGCTGTTGTGCCACCGAATTGGTTTATTTATTTATTTATCTCTCCATATGAAGCTTAAAAACTCGTATGTCTTAAATACTATAAAATTTTCTATATATTGTTAAAAAAAAACCTATACAAAATTTTAAGAAAAAAAGTGTCTCACTGTTCGCACTCTTGCCTCGAGTACGTACATAAACCCAAATTTCTGAAAATCTCCCTGGCAACCTTAGCTGGTGCAAATTTGTATCTGTTTTTGTAAAATGTTGCCTTTAATCACAAATACAATTTGGGATACTTGAGAAAATTTGTGAAGTGTGGTGTAAAAAAGTGTTAAGCTTTACTTGCAAAAAAAAAAGCCAATGCAGGAATTTCAAGGAAAATTGTCGAGATCTTACGATACCAATTTTCAGATTTAGAGAAAATAATTTTTTCTGCAAAACAAGAAATTTACCAGAATTTTTATTTAAAATCAAGAACCAAAACTTACACTTGCCCGTATGGGTATTTTTTTTTTTTTTCTGAATTAAAAAAAAATCAATTATTTTGCTCAATAGTCCAGTCAATTTGTGCCCAAAAGAATGAGGGAATTGTGGGGTAGTTTTGATATAATTTCCTGCTACATATTTTCAGGATAGCTAAATCAAAATCTGTGGTTTGCGACTAAAATTTCATGTTCAAAAATTCAAAACATGATGCAAAAATTAATTTTCACTTATGGTTTCGAAAATTAACAATTATTTTTAAATTTCATCAAGATAGAATTGAAAGTATACAAAATTTCCAACAAATCTCTGTTTAAGTTTTTTTTCTGCGACAAACACATTTGGCCTCAAGCGTTAGTTGAAAATTGACGGTTTTTTTAAATATTTTCCCAAATTCCACTTGAAAACACTAAAACCGTCAGTTTTCGACTAATGCTTGAGTCTAGATGGGTTGTCGCAGAAAAAAACTTCAAAAAAGAATTTTTGGCAATTGTTTAAACTTTCAATTCTACTTTCATTAAATTTACAAAAAATTGATAGTTTTCGAGCCATTAGTGAAAAACATTGATATTTGACATATCATGATTTGCATGTTTGCCATGTTGCGTCACGAAATTTTAGTTGCAAACCTCAGATTCAGATGATTCAAGACCCCGACAACATGAAGCCTCACAATTTGCATGACAAAAACACAACATGGACGGGGCTACAAAGGAAGGCTATCAGCCGAATTTATTAGATTTTCTTAAAATGCCTCTTAGAGGTCATTTAGTTAAGTTTGCTTAAATATTTAAGTTGCCTTTAAATAACGTTACTTAAATTCTCATCTATAATCAATTTTCCATTGCTACTTAACTAAACGATTGAAATGTAACGTAACGTGAGAAAACTCACTAATACATGTTCTTTTCAGCTGTTTTTTGACAGCTTGCAAACAAATGCAAACAAAAGATGAGCACATGTACTTATGAGAAAGAAAGAGAAGCAACTGGTTTACTAAATGCAAACGAAATGAAACATGATTCCATTTTGGTTTTATGTTTGTGTTCAGAAACTCTATTATTCAATTCTTTGATTCACACCTTTACCTTTTGATAGAAAAATATGTTAATAAATCGAAAAAATTTATTTTACAATTCATTTTACTAAAGGAAACCACAAATCTTAAAACTTTCATTAGCAAAAGTATGAAAATTCTACCCACAAACATACATAGGTATACCTATATTTCTGAAATAAAATAAAACCATTAGTCTCGAATGTCAAAATATGATTGAGATGGCTAAGTAACCTTTAAACGGGGTGAATGGCGTTTAAGTTAAGATTCATTTAAGTAACGTTGCTTAAAAGTGAAAATTGATTATAGATACCGATTTCACACTTAAGAGCAACTTAGAGGCATTTTAAAGTTACGAAGCCTTTAAATTTTCTTTATAAATACGGCTGTATATGTTTAATACTTTTAATACTGTACTTGGTAGCGTGGAAGGATTTTTAAGAATCCATAAAATGCATTGGAAAAAGTCGTGAATTTACTTGGTATCGACCGATGCGAATTGTCATAAAATATCAACCGGTTAAATGCGTGTGCTTGGAAAAATTTGAGGTTAAATTGGAGTGAGTTTTTCATTCGCTGCGTTCTGGTGTTGTGGATTGAAAAATTTCAGTTTAACACAGAAAATTTCTTGTTGGTAGCGTAGAAAATATAAAAATGCTAAATTTAAAAATTTAAACTAATTTAAGACTATTTTTTCTTGTGAAAGTTGATGACAGGATCGGTTATTTACTTTATCGAAAAGTTAAAAAAAAAAAACAAACAGTTCATATCTGAACTTTGAGTTATAAATTGCTTAAAAAAGATTGTTATATTGTTGATTGTATATTCTTCGATATCATGATTTCGTTATCGATATTTTAATATAATGTAAAGTTAATTTATTTCCGAAGTTCTTATTCTCGTCCTTACCAACGGAACACACCCGCAGAAGCTTAAATAAAAGCTCGACAAATTTCTTCATTTAGTTCATTTTTAAACAGCTGCTGCTGCTATCTGTCAAGTGTTCAATTTGTTTTGTTTTGACTTCACCAAGTTTATTTACAAACTACAATCACAGTGCATACACAGTCCACAGTATTCAAGAGTTCGGGTGTACATGCAAATAAATTATCACTTAAAAAAAATATGAATTTAATTCTTTTTTTATCAATTATATTAATTCACAATATTTCTCAGTATAATGCTGATGAAAATGTTATCAACAAAAATATTTTGCCGGTGGTTATGTGGCATGGAATGGGTGAGTGTGTATAGTTTTTTGTTTAATTATGGACATTTGAGACTGTTTTTCAATATAATTTGATTAATAAATAATAATTGATTAAGTTAATCGAGATAAACTGTGCAAAGTATCAATACTGTATTAATTTTAAACGCCAACAGCTTCTTTATCAACAACTGAACTGTTACCGCGGGTCTATCTTGATTTAATGAGTAGATCTTGGAAAATAAGTATAGAAATAAGATATGCCTATCTATTCAATGTATTTATTATTCCATACCAACACAACATGATGTAGGTACACGAACTCTTTTTGAAGTTTTAAAGAAACAAGTGGAATAAAGACTTAAGTGATGATATAACCCATTAAAAATCCCACATGCAATGGCTTCAGTTGAATGCCGCTTTAATTTACATACACCCCAGATCATATGAATATAGCCATATTATTCCTTCTATATTTTAACTGAATGTATTTCCACCAGATGTCAAAACAAATATATCTGTGGTGTTTGGGGGAAACACGCCGTGAGTTTCACGTGAGCGAAAAGTTTTGGATTCGCGCAAAAAAAAATTTAGATAACAATCAAACATGACATAACGATGATAGAGAACACCAAAAAAAAGTTGGTGACGAAATTCTGCATGTTTGTCCGTCTGTCTGTTTGTACCTCGAACTACAGCTTGAACCACTGAAGCGATTTTTTTAAATTTTGAACTTAAGGTTTTTTGTTAATCTCCAGAAGGGAAATTTATTTTGTTTCAGCTTCAAAAACAACTGTAAATGCCACACAACAGTTAAGAAAAAGCTTATTCGTCTCAAAAATGGCTTCAACCATTTTATCAGTGGATTACTGTAGGTATAGTGAACTTTTTGGTAAAAAAAAAGAATTACATATAACGGTTTTTGTGATTTTCGACTTTCTCATTACTCACACGATTTCAAACAAAATTTGTATGGATTTTTAAAAATATATTAAATTTTTTTTCAAAATGAAGTGAATGTTTTTTTAATTTGGTTTATAAATTTATTTTAATATATGTATACTTAAAATTGGCATACCAAAACTTTTTTTTTTAAATGTTACCAAGATTATATACACCTTTACCTATACAATATTAGTTTTAAGAAATATCGCTCCGACGATTCTATTTTTTATATTTTTTCAAGTAGGTAATCCAATTGCATAATTTTTGTTTTGCTCCAAGTGATTTTATTATTTGTTTATGCGGTTGAAAAAAACGCTTTGAAAGCTTTTTTTATATTTAGTTTTCTATAATTACTTTCATATTTCGAAGTTCTTAATTCCAAGCAACTTGAACGTAAAAACATGCGATCCAGGCGTGCATTTTTTTTTTATATGAACTTTGACCAATATACTTTTTATTGTTTGCAGAGAGCACAGATGTGATTTTTGATTTGTTTAATTTATTTCAATTGTAAGAATCTTTTCAACAACAAAAATAAGCAGTTTTTAATGTGAAAGTTAATTTATTAAGCCCCTACAAAGGGACGAGGATATTTTCGAAAAAAAAAATTAACAAATTTAAATCAGAAAACTTCGTGCTTCGTAAAAGTTGCATTTTAATAGCTAAAATTAAGGAATTTTGAGTTCATAATTTGGCGGTTGCGAATTGCAATCTCTTTTCGAAGACCCAATTTGTTAACTAAAATGTCTTTTATTTTACCAATTTAAACAAAGTTTACAGTTCCCATGCGAAAAAAATCTCAAAACCATTTTCCCCCTTTCTGTGCATCAAATTGTACAATATTCAAGGCAAAATATGCTTGCCTTGGCCTAAACCCCCCATTGAGTCATTAATTTAGCCTAAATTAATAAACTAAAGGCCTAAATATGGAAAATAATTAATTTTGGATGCAAAAACCATTTCATTTGCATACAAATAATGCTTTGAGTTGAGTATGTTTTTTTTTTAAGTATAAATTGACCATCAAAAAAAATATTTTATTCATCACACTTTTTTTCGCATACACCCAAAAAAACTTGTTGTAAGAATGTTGAAAACCGCTGTAGATTCAACTGCATTAGCTGTCATAATCGACCCGACATCCAATGTTTTCAATTTTATGGAGGTAGGTGGTTGATTTCAAAACCTAATGGTGAAAATTACAATATCTGTTGTAGATCCTTCAACTAGAAAAGTTGTGAACTCAAAAACATTCATTGTTGAAACTACAGATTTTTGTTGTATTATTCACAACATTTTGATAGCGAAATGTAATTTGTGTCTTTAAACCTACAGCTCGATTTGTTGAAATTACAAGCTTTTCTATGTCATTGACAATTTCCTTGTCAAAATGCAATTTTTATCGTCGATCCAACAGCTCGATTTGCAGAAACTGCAGGCTTGTGGCTAGTTCGTAGAAGCTACATAATCATTCTAATCATTCTCCCCGCTCTCCAAAATAAAAGTCTGAGGTCTTAAACTTTTTGTATAATTATTTTTTTTATGTTTTATCCACAAAAATAAAATACACTTATTTCTAAAAAAAAAAACTTTTGTTCCATCAATTAATGTAATTACAATTACATAGGTAAATAAGTGGACTTGAGAGCTTATTATCTAATATTTAAAATAATATAATCTTAAAGTTTTTGCGATAAAATTACCACAATACCACAGTTTTTTTAAAATAAAAACACAAAAGATCTAAAAATACTTAATGATTAGCATTTTATTTATTTACAATTTAAAAAGGTCATGAAAAAGGATATAATTTTCACTATTCATTTGGAAAAAAATTTACTTTAAATGTACCGAAGAACTTTATACTTCCACGCTTTGTTATAGAATGAAAGGAATCAAGAAAAATACTCTGAAAACCATTTAAATATTTTAGCTATGTATGTATATATCAGGATTGTGAAATAAGCTGTGATATCTACCATTCAACATAATTTCAACATAAAATGGTTGTAGATTTAGATCCGTGTGTTGTGCATTTCACAAGTTTGGACGTAAATTGTGCAGATTTTTGTACTTTTATCATTTTGGTTGTAGATTTAACAATTTTTCAAAGTTGATTTTATAATTTTAAGTCTGTAGATTTAACAAAGCAAATTGAGAGTGCACTGTTTATTTTACAACAAGAAAGTATGATCATTTTGACAATTTTATTGCAAAAATGAAAGCAAATGCTGTTCAACTTGCAATTTATATTGTGAATGTGGACCTATTTGCTGTTAAATACACAATTTTGCAACTAATTGTTAATTTGACTGCCACAGTTTGTAAAATTAACCGCCAAGATTTTTTTGGATGTACAAAACAATTGCCGGTCCATTGTTTTGGATGACATTTCATGACTTCATGTCAGCAATGGTTTTTTTTTTTTGCATGAAACTGTAAACCAATCATGCAAACAATTAATTTTACATTTTACCTGAATTATTTTTGTTGACATGCAAGAATATTTCCATGGATTCTTTTTTTTTTGCGCCCGGGAACTGTAAACTATCATGTGTAAATATAATAGTCCTCAAGGTCTTAAAAGTATCTACTAGAAATAGAATCAAAAACAGCATAATTCACTGAGTTAATGATGCAGTTTTTATTTATTTCTTTAAATCTATGTTTCAAAAGACTACTTATTTTACCAATATTTGATTTCTAAACCGCAAATAGATTCTCTTTGGCAGTTTTGTGTCTTTTCTCATCAAATTCATTCGAGAATTCTTGCATGAGTAAGCTATAGTTTCTTTATATTTTTCTTGGTATGTTCTCATTTAAGAATTAACTCAAATATTATTGAAAGATAAACCCTGAGAACGAGAAATCAATTTTTTCACTGTTTTAAAAAAAAAAATTATAAATTATGAGAATTGAATTTGCTTCACCAAGATTTTAAAAAACGATTATTAATTTTTTTTTAAACCAAAACTAATTTTTTATAATTAAACAAAAATGTATTAATTTGTTTTATTCAAATTTATTGTACACTGGGGTGTAATATCTAACACTTTGCTTGAGTAAAGACAATATTGCGAAAGATGATTTACTTTTCCTTATTTGCTATACCTTACTATACCTAGTTACCTGGATAATTGATTTGCTAATTATTGATGACATACATACATATGAACATATGTTTGTATACATATATCAGTACAAACATTACAATCTTGAGAGACAAATTATTAAAGATGTCAGATGTCTCTCCAATTTCTTGAGTATGGTGACGGATTGAGGTTGATGAATTGTTTTGAACACACCTTCTTGAGCAAGAGTGAAGTCTGCAGCTTATTGTATCTTTTTTGCTGTGGTGTTGAACAAAACTTAAAATAAAAGGCTATTGAATATACCGGAAAATGAGGGGTATAGAGAACCAATTGTCCACCTTGAAAGGCTTTCACTATTGAATATGTTTGTTTGGGTTATAAGCATTAGAGTGTTCTTTAATTGGACGTAGTCTTGGATAGCCCTTATTCGATTCAAGACATTGGAAAACAATTTCTATAATTTTTTCAGATTTTTAATTAACCCCCTTGGTCTCCCTATTTTCACTTTAAGGTACTAATTATGGGGTTTTTTATAACACGCGAAAAAAACAGAATGTATAGATAAGATTCAGATGAGAATAAAATTGCACTGGAGGGGGGTCTGTTTCCCCTCATTTAGAGAGGAGGGATAATTTTCTAGAAATTTGGCTAAAAAGAGGAAGCAATTATTTAAAAAAATGGGAACACTTACAATGCTTTTTTTAAAGCCACGATCCCATTCTATAATATGCTTCCTAAATAAAGTTTTTTGAAAAAATAATTTTAATCTTAAGAAATTATAATTTTTTTTTATTAAGTTTGGAAATTATTTTTTCAAAAACTATTTGAAATAAAAACTTTATTAAGAAAGCATATTATAGAATAGAATCGTGGCTTTAAAAAAAGTAAGTGTTCCCATTTGTTTAATTTTTTTTTTTTCTTTTGAGTAGGGCTGGCTACGATACCAGAAAAGTCTCGGTATCGGAAACCCAACCGATACCGAGACGATACCACCTCCAAGGCATTCGAAACGATACCAATGCGCGACCGAGTTATAAGAAACCGTACTTTTGGGACCGAAATTTACCGATACTTTCGGTAGAATCGTTTGGTATCGGCAAAAAAAATAGATTTTTGAATAATGTAATTTATTTATACAAATAAACAATTCTTGCAATTGGCTAAACTACAAGATCAAGAACATGTAACGAAGTCAAGCACTTTATTTTTGTTTGTTACTGAGACGAGACCGAAACCAGACGAGACCGATACCGATACCGAAACAAGACTTTGCTATACGAGACCAAACGAGACTGAGTAATAAATACGAGACCAATACCGATACCGAGATCATACTGAATTTTTCTTACGATACCGAGACGATACTTACCTAAGTGTCGTTTGGCTTGGTATCGTGGCCAGCCCAACTTTTGAGCCAAATTTTGAGAAAATTACCCCTCCCGCCTACACGGGAGGTAAAATCAAAATCTGAAAAAAATTAGGAAAATCTTGTTTTCTATGCCATTCAATGAATATCCATCTCAGAATTAAAAAAAAAAAAAAAAACAATATAAGGGCCACCCTAATAAGCATAATTTAAACCAAAAATGCTACTAAATTCAACTATGCGTTTCGGAAAGGATGGTAACTTTCAATATGTTTGCTATAATTTTGAAACTAAGCCAAATTTGAGTTTTTCCGTCTTTATGTAAAAGTGGGTCAAAGTTCACCTATGAGTCATGTCTTGGGCGTGGTATGACGTTTCTTGTAATATCTCGCTTTCCTTTGTCTCTTTTGGAGGCGGTAATAGCTTATTTTGTAGATAATTTTATCCTCTATAAGGTTTAAGTTGGAAATTTGTTGTAAAATGAAATATCAAAGAGTTGTTAAATCAAAACTAAACCAATCTCTTTTTTAAAATGGTGGCTCCTATCTAAGCCCGAAAATCACGAAAAATCGTTTTTATAATGAGGAGGCGTATCCAAACAGATACCATAAAAAATATGTTGCCCATCGAAAAATGTGATTTCATTCCCCTTTTTGATTAAATGGTCATATTTCTACCACTTTTACGAATGTGTAATTTGCTATGGTATTACAAAAAAGAAGAGGGTTTAGGGCCAAAACTGTAAAAAATGTTGGACTTTTCCAAAAAAAAAAGTCAAAAAAAATTTATTAAAAAATAAAGAACTCTTTCCGATTTTCGTTAACTTTTCCTAAAAAAAATTTCCTAGCAAATTTCTTAAATGCTGTATTTTGATAGGAAATTCAGCCAAACAAACATATTCAATAATAATAAAAACACTTGAACGTAATTGTTCCTTATTTAATGGTAGATTCAATATTCCATAGTTGGAATTGAAAATATGTTAACGTTATAAAAATCCAACTCGAGATTTTGAGCAAACTTGTTTTTAAGATGATAGGAAAGATGAAAAATCAATTCTGTCTGTCTGCTTGTCCGTCCATTAAGCTACAGCCTAAACGGCTGTTTCAATTTTCTCTAAACTTAATACATAACGTTCTATGGTTATTTCACCGACTTTTTTTGTTCCAAAAAAAAAAAAACAGTAGATTTTTGTTAAACAATTATTATTATTTATTTTATTATTTTCTCAAAAAACGATTCATAGATTTTCTTAGCTAAAATCAAATAATTATCTTTCATTGAAATCTAAATTTTGTTTTAAATACTATTTTTCGAAAAATTAGTTAGTGATATGGCAACTCCCAAAGAACCATTTTCTTCAATTTTCGATTTTCTTGAAAACTTATATGACAACCATTTTGTTGTGTGCAGAAGCTTCCAAAAATATAAAATAATATTAAGGGTATTCATTGAACGATGTAAACTTTTCGACGTAGTAATTTTTTTTAGTTCACGAATCACGATGCACGTTTCATGAACACCCTTTTGAAACGACTTGCAACATCGTAAACTAATCCGATGTTTGTTTAACGTCAAATAAAAAGATGCTTTCGTCCAATTTTGTTTCCCATTTTAATGATTTTTCCTCAGCCATATTGATTAAAATGTTTCTCGTTTTGATGTTTTATTTTTTTTTTTTTTGTGATTCTCTTTCGCCCAGAATTAGTTTAAAAGCTTACCACGTTACCGATTTTTACCTACGATACAAATTCATGTAAGAAAGTTTACGATTTGTTGGAAAAGATTTTTCATGGAAATGTTGACAGTTAGCTTACGATGTAGTAAACTTCCCGATAATTACGATGTTAACAATAGTTTTCCGACGATGAATGAATGAGTTTAAAAAAAATATCTTACGATACAGTGGAATTTTTTGAAACTTAGAACTTTAAGCAGTAACGTAACTACGGGGGAGCAAATGAGGCATTTGCCTCCCAGAAGACCGACAAAATTAAACAATCACTGCAAACTGCATGAATTCATCAAATACTTTTTACGAGGAACATGCAAGTAATGATTTCATCAGAAAAAGATGTTGTCTATTTCATTAGTTCATTATTTTCATAGCTTCACCCTTTTCTATTATCTGGTACAACAATTCAACTGAATTCGACGCTTACAATCCAGTATACAATTATGTAGAATCATGCTTCGAGAAATAAGAGAATTTCAACGATGAATGGTAATGAACTAAGTCCTTGAGTTTGTGATTTGTTTGTGAATATAAATTCTCATCTTGTTTAATATAGTTCACAGTGGTTTTCTGTAAGGAAAATCAATACAAGATGAACTGAACATAGCTTAAATTGTTTTTATTTTAATTCAAAAATAACTTTTGACTTGGAATGATAACTGCTTTTTGGTTCTTTTTATCTTAAATTTGTAAATATTCTATCAATGATAATGATTTTACTAGATGATTAAGAAAGTTGCATTTATAAGGTGAATTCCTTGGTGAACAATCATAACCTTTTTCATCTAAGAGTATAATGAAGGGCCTGGTGAAAAAGCAACTTAACGTACTACGTACATGTGATATCACTGATGCATGTTCATGGTATTTTTCATCAAATGCAATTCGTTTCGGAATAAACAAGTTACACCTTCTAAGTGATTTACTGTATATTCACCAAGAAATCACTTGGTGAACGCCAATGACAACCCCACGTTAATTTCCTGGATGATTTCACCTCAAATTCTTTGGGTGTAGCTTCCATTCTTTGAGGAAAAAACTGGGGATACCTTAAGGAATTTTTGCAAATTTCCCTCTGGGCTGAGAAATGCCATTGCCTGATGTAATGTATACCTTGGGTTCTAGGTATATGTTCTAAAAATAAAAGTTCTGCAGAGTTAACTATTCTTTAAAAACTGCGTGATGCTGATTCTTCACCATCGATATAAGAGGGGCATATTAACAAAGGGTTCAAAGGCTCCCAAATTACTTTCTTGTGAATAATATAGCCAAAGGTTACTTTTACAGACAAATATGAAGCAAATTTTAAGAGTAATAATGCATGTAATATTTAAGAAGTAGAATACGAAATACAAAAAGAGTTCTTATCTTTTTAAAAAAACCTCAGATAAAAATGATCACCTACATTTAATTTTTTTTTCAGGGGACACTTGTTGTTTTCCATTCAGTCTGGGATCAATAAAAAAGCTCATCCAACGAGAAACAAATGGTACATATGTGAAATCTTTAGAGATTGGAGGATCAATAATATCTGATTATCGCAGTGGATTTTTTATACATCCCGACAAGCAGGTAGCTACATATATATTTCAAAACTATCTCTTTCGATTTCAAAATTAACCACTTTTTTGTTTCCTTCTGTTAGATCGAAGATGCGTGCAATCAAATACGTAATGATCCAAGTTTAAAAAGTGGTTACAATGCTTTAGGTTTCTCACAAGGTGGACAATTTTTGTAAGTCAACTAAAATCTTCAATTGTTATCTCTGAATTACCGCTTTTATTTATTTTGTTATTAAAAAATTTGAAACGTGACATCAGGTGCTTAAATAAAAATAAACAAATGCGAGAAGACCGTAAAATTAAATTAAAGAAATAATTATAATCGCAGACAGAAAAGCTTTAAATCTAAAATTTGTAAATATGTGTATGTTTGTAGGCGAGCTCTAGCACAGCGATGTCCAACGCCCCCAATGAATAATCTTATATCATTCGGAGGACAACATCAGGGAATTTTTGGACTTCCCAAGTGTCCATCTTTGAATAAACCTACTTGTGAGTACATAAGACGAGCTTTAACCTCAGCTGCATATGACAAGTATAAAATTGTTAATTTAAATAAAACATGGAAATATGAACAACACATTTCTTTAACTTTCTAGGTGGATGCAAAAAGATCTTGTACAAGCAACATACTGGCATGATCCAATAAATGAAGACAAATACCGAAATAAAAGTACTTTCTTAAGTCCAATTAATAATGCACTACATAAAAATACAGACTACATCCAGAACCTGCAACAACTTAACAAGTAAAGAATCCATTCAAAACGTCTTGTGGCCTTTTCGATTGGTCATCGATTGACGGTCCTTTGTCTGAAAATAATAGAAAATGTTTTTTGGATTTGATTTCAGAATTGAAACTAGAAACATTTAAGAAAAAGGCTATTCCGCATTACCAATCAAAAAACCCATAAGTAGTTATTTTATTTTTCTAGAAAATTTCAACCGTTATACAAAATGAGCCTTCAAAAATTTCATTCTTCAAAAAAAAAAAATAATTTTTGAAGCAAATGATGTTTTTTTTGTTTAAATGGCTAGCTATCTCAAGCTTAAGTTATCTGGAAAAATTAATTTTACATTAAGTTCAAATTACATAAAACTTATTTTGCACAATATTTTAGATTCATTATGGTTAAGTTCCTCAACGATACCGTTGTCCAGCCAAGAGAGTCGCAATGGTTTGGTTTCTATGCGACAGGTCAAGATACGAAAATTCTTCCACTCAGAGAAACTCCATTATATCTTAACGTAAGCCTTCCTATATAATGTTCTCTTGTACCTACATAGTTATCTCATTTTTTTTTTTAAATTATTTCAGGATGATCTTGGATTGCAGAAAATGGATAAAGAAGGCAAGCTAATCTTCCTCGAAAGTGAAGGCGACCATTTACAATTTACAAATGAATGGTTCAATGAAAAGATTTTACCACATTTACTTGAAAATTAAATATTTTGTTCAAGCAATAAACAATTTTCAATAAATGATACCATTTCTTCGACTAAATCACAAAAATAACAATACATTTTAATATAAAGTGCTTCGTGTTGAATTATTTTGCGTTTATCTTCCAAAGTTTGATATTGTTCTAGCTTTTCTATGATGCAAGGCATTCTTATCACCAGGACGTCTATTTCAGTTCTAGCAACTGAATTAACAATTTGAATGGCTTTAGTTTCCCATTTATCAATAAATGCTACTATTACACATCTAGCTATTTGTATTTTAATATTTAAATCACAATATGGAATTCTTCGTCTCATTTCTCGGATGATTCTTTTCATATCATTTAAACCTTGATTGCGTTTTGTAAAATCTCGAAAACCTTCAATTAGCAACTTAAGTGTGTGTAATTTCAAATCCCAAGCATTTGGGTAAGATTTTTTCTTGAATTGCCTGAAGATCTCTTTGAATTGGCGTAAATCTTCAGGATTGCACTTGAATCCGGGATTGAGTTTTTCAAATAACTCACATTCGGTAGGCACAGATCGTTGACAAACTTTTCCCGGAATAACTTGAGAAATCACCAACTCTAGAATATCTTCAACAATAGTTCTTAAATATTCTTTCGGGATGAAGCATTCGCCTGAAAGCCTCAAATGAATATTCTTGGTTTCTTCAAAGAAGACAGGTTCAGTTATAAGCTGCCATTGCTCTTCATAATTCATTATTCGAGTCGGTTTGAAAATAACCTCCACAACTTTAGTATCACCATAAGTCAATCGAAACGCTTTCTGATTAAAGTAGAACGATGGCTTAACTGGTGGCATTAAGGCAAAGCCACTTGGCTTTATCTTTTTCCAAGCACATAATACAGGTTTCCTGCCGTTGTTTCTAATTCGGCAAAGTGTAAGTGTTTGGTTTTCAAATGGTTGACACTTAAATTTCAAGTGAAAATTAATTGGTTGCAAAGGTTTACCATCAATTATTTCTAATGCACTATCGTTTATCTGAATGCAATATTCTGGAAAATCCAAAGGCTCGTATTGAGAATCAGAGGACACAACAGATAGTTTAAAATTACTATCGCGCTCAATTGGCTGGACATGTTTGTGAATTCTTTTTCCAATAATTTCTAATTGATCAATTTCAGGATAATAATTAATTATCTTCGAAAATGATTTGGCCTTAATTTGTTGATGTAAAAATTTTGACGATAAAAATGCATTGTCACTTTCTTTCATCCATTGTTCCTCTCGGCTAACTTTGGGCATTCCAACAATTTCTATATTCGCTGTTTGTAACTTTTCAGACTTAGGCAATGTTTCAAAAAGATTTGTAGTTTTTAAATGATTTTCTTTCCGCATTGATAGTTTCGTTGGATCGAGTCGTTCAGCAAAATCAATTATACGTTTAATATTTTGTACATTTCTGTGGTCTTCGAGCTGATTATAAAGAACATGCGAAATACGTTTGCCAGTTACCTTTCGAATACGACAAGCTAGTTTCTTACGATCCTCAAGAATTTTCGACCAATAAACTAGACGTTTGTCCATTGAGTATACAGATTTGTTAGCAGCACTAAACAAAGAGCAAGAAGAACCTTGACCAGCTTTTTTACAAAAGTAATTTTTCATAATGTCATCGATCAGCTCAGGAGCTGCAGAGGGATGCTTGATCATTTTAGTTTGTTTATTAAGACATTTGCAATAAGAACTTTTTGATTCTATTTCGTCACCACAAGACATTTTTGTATATGCAAGTCCAAAATTTGTTTTTTTTTTTTTTTGCGAATATGTTTTTAATGAAATTCAACAAACTTCAAAAAATTGATGTTAAAAAAACTATTAAAAGCAACAAGTAAGCCAATGGTGGAAAATATAAACGTATCAGTCCCATCGAGATATTTCTCTTCCGAAGAAATTGAGAAACAAATTTGGATTGCATATCCGTTTCAGAACAAAATTAATGAAATGTTTGTTTCGCATTGTCGTTTAATAGATACTCTAATTTTCACGAAGCTGAAATACCTCTCATAAATATGCTATATTTATCCAATTATTTACGTCTATTAATCCAGTATTTCTAAAATAAAAAATATTCAAATTCTAGTTAATAAAATCATTCAATGTAAAACTTAAAATAGCCATAGCCGTAATTAGTTTTCGTATTGAACAACGACCACGGCTTTTAGGACGCATTATCATGGTAATCATTTTTCATAGAATAGGTGCCCAATCGCATATAATTTCTTATTGGAGAATTTTGGAAGAACTTTAAAGCTTAGCCGCCAGTAATTGTATGTGTTGTGTGGAACACAAAATTTGATAAACATATAACTCGCCTTGGCCGAAAAAAAGTTTGATTTTTACCGGAAGTAAGATTTCGACTTACTGTCTTAAGTAGATATTCAACTCTTTTTATTTTAAGCGACTTTTTTAAAGCTTATTATTCTTCAAGCTGTAATTATTGAAGAAAAAAAACCGACTATCTTAAATTTATATAGAAAATTTATTTTTTCTTATATTTTTTTTCCATTTTTTTTTTTAAATTAATACATTTTGTTTTTCTTTAATAATAATTATAACAGAGTTATATATAAAAGTTTAAAATAAATTTGATTGCCAAAAATACTATAGAAACAAAAAACATTTTAACTTAATATATACGCATGCAAAAACATATTATTATTTACAAACAAACAAAACAAACGCCTGAATTCGAAGAAAAAAATATACTAAAATACTTAGCCCAGTATATACGTTTACTAATAAAACGTATTCAAAATGGAACTGGCTAGTTCTTAAATTGGTCTTGAGCTTAGATAAATTTGAAGATTTTCTTGTATTTATTTATATATATATGTTTGTGTTACTATTATTATAATAATATTACTTTAATTCGATTAAAAGTACAAAAATATTATATTAAAAGTGATAGATATCTATACTTCTCGCCTATGCATTCTATGTAATGAATAATTGCTTTCTAAAGGCATTTTCATTGGGCACACGCACAAAAGATAAAATTAAAAAGACTCAATATGCACATGTATATTTATACTGTTATTAGTTTTTTTTTTCTTTTTTAAATAAAACAGTTTCGTTATTTTATAAAGAAACTGTTTTGGAATTGCACCGTAACAACTTTATTTGTCCACATTATGTGTTTAGATAGAAGTAATTTAAATATGTATATAATTTTTTTTCTGTATAATAATAATTATAATATTATTTAATGTATTTATTTAACAACAGGTGAAACCAAAGAAACCCAAAGAAATGCCAGAGTAGGACAGTGTTTTTTTTTTTAAGAGCTTTATAGAAAAAAGGATTAATGGTGATGATGCCGCAGCCGTTGTTGTCAGTGAATTGACTTCATAATTTTGATTTTGGTTTTGCATTTCTAGCAAAAAATACTTCGGGATTCTTATGAGGTTTTTGAATTTCACGGAAATTATTTACAATCTTCTTGCTCTCGTCCTTGGGACATGATTGAAGATTTCTAAACACGGAGACCTGAAAGATAATAAAAACACTAATTTTAACAATGATATATGTAGATGATACTGAAGTTATAAAATGTTCAGTTTTTCGATGTTTAAGATAAAATAATAATGTGTGCTCAGATAAACTATTACGCTATGCACATAAAGGGTGAATTAAAAATAAAAGATTTAAATTTTTATTATTCCTTAAAATAAAAATACAGGGCCCTACCACCTATGACCTATCGTCTATCACACGGGGTGCGGTGGATCAAAAGATTTTGAATTGGAGACAACTTGAGTGTCCATAGCTCGTCTGAGCTTATGCCTAATGAACTCGTTATAATATTATAATTTGAATATGATTTCTGGCATATGATCGCCACGGCTGGCTCGGACGAAGTCTAATCTGGAGGTCCAATTTTCGATGACTATTTCCAACATTATTGGCCGTATATCGGGAATAACGCGGCGAATATTGTCTTCTTAGCAATCAATCGTTTTGGGCTTATCGGCGTAGACTAGTGACTTCACATATCCCCACGGAAAAAAGTCAAACGGCGCCGTTAAGTCGCACTATATTGGAAGTTACGGGTCCGTAACGTGAATCTATGAGGTTACCAAACATTTTCTTCAGTAAATCAATTGTGGCACGATCTGTGCGACATGTTGCAACGTCTTGTTGAAACTTTGCACAATTTGAAAGTGTTGTTCAGGCGTCAGTCTATTCATGTTGAAATGATAAACCAAACTAAAAATAAATTACTTGACAGCTGACAGAATGGGAAGTTAAGATAGTCTTGCCAACCGAGTTCTAGTACCTCTAAAAAAAACACCCTTTACATACCAAGCAACAAAAAGCAATGATATGGAATGTAATTTTTTTCTAACGGCAGTCTAGTCAAATGGTAGTTTGAAATGGAAAGTTCTGGTGTAATTATTTTTAGTGGTTTCATTTATGATTTTGGTGTTGTTGAACACGAATATGAAGTTTTCCAACAAAATTTTTCACGGCATACTTATATGAGAAATCTTCAAAAAATTTCGAAAATTTTGTCTTTTTTTGGTTAGCATATTGTTAAATTTAAATCATTTAATAATAAGAATTGATTGTTAAATTAAAATAATTGTCTAATAATAAAAGAAAACACTTGATTAATCCACATTTCGGAACTCGACCTAAACTCCGTATAGACGCCCGTAGTATTTGCTGAACTATTTAGTGCTCAACAAATTTAACACACACAGGAAAAGTTTAAAGAAAAAAACTGAATCAAACTATATATGTATGCTACTTCAGATCATTTTGTGGGCATTCAACAAATCGTTTTCGGACTGCTCAGTGGCCATATGGTGTTTTCCTTTAAAAGTTGAAATTAAATAACGTTTTTCTTGCAACGTAAGTTTACAAAATGCGTAAGATGATAAGTTTACCCAAAGCTTGCACGAATGAATTTGTGTATACATTTGATTAAATGCTAGGTTATTCAATCGGAGTAAAGCTATGTCCTAATTGGCACTCATCGTACGACTGAGCAACAAGCGATGATTGCTGCATCGGACGATCAAAATACCAAGCATCAATAAATCAATCAATGTGTTCTTATAAGAATATAAACCCGGTAGCGCGATGAGGTATTACAATCGTACATGTTTTTTTTTTTTGATCGCTCAAGCTATTTCACACGAGCTTTCGAAAAACAAATTTAATATCTGAAGGGGAATACCTGAATCAAGAACTGAATTTGTACGCCCGACGCTACAAGAAGTTGTTTCATTGCTTAAAAACAAACGAGTTTGTTTTTTTATCGCACTTCAATGCAACTGATTTCAGAGAAAGTTTGTTAAATAAACCTTATTAACCCTAATTTTATGGGATAAATGTTGGGAGTGCTACAAAAATAGATTCAATGCATTTAAGGTGGGGTATACAAATTTAAATCGCTTTGGATTTAGCTCTACATTCATTTATTGAACTGCTCAATCATCACATTTAACGATTGAATTATTTAAAAAGAGTATCTCTTCTACATTCAAGATTAGCTGTAAACATTTTGTTTACTCACCTTATTTTCTGATTAACATTGAGATTTTGTGCAAACTTCGAATACGAAACCACATTAAAAATTCACTTTCGTGGTCGCGCGATACAACCACTTACCAAGCACGGTATTGCTTACAAGCGATCGGTAATAGGACAAACCACACACATTTTGGTAGCGCTATCAACAAGCGATGCGACTGACCTAAACTCATCGCTGGGGACAATGACGTTTGGATAAGTTTAGCAAGTTTGGTTGATTGTCATCAGCAAAATCCTTGGATAAGTTTAACCAAATTGTGTAAATCCATTCCTATACAAAATTTGACAGTTCATTAAATAAAAGATAAACTTAACCAATTTGCAAACTTATATAGGGTTTTACGAAGTTGCATTAATATCCTTATTTTTTTTTACTGAAACCATACAAAATGGACATGCTCATTAGTATGTGACATGAACAACATTAAATAAAAATAACCAAAATGCACGATTGCGTCGCACGGAATTTTCGTTATGCTCAACAGGATAAGGGGTAAGGTTTAAAAAAATTAACGCCACTAGTGGCAGTCCAAAATAAATATATATTTGGCTGCAAAGTTCAGGGTCATAATATAAGGACATGAGAAAAAACTCGTTAAATGTATTATACGGTATTTTAATTCGATAAAAGAACTCCTCTAATAGATTGAGGTGAAAAAACAGAATGCAATTTGCATTTTTGATCAAATATTATTGTATGGAAAAGAATATGGAAAATAGTTTGAGCGGTTTAAATAAAAATAGTTGTGTTTATTTTTGTGCATATAAAAATAAAATTTAAGAAAAAATGGTAAACCTTTCTTTTGAGATATCAAATTTTCAAAAAAAAAAAATTGAATTGAATTGAGAAATACTTTTTGAAAAACAATATTAATAAATGTTATTTGAAATTTCTAAATAAAAATTAATCCAAATCATTTCAGCCGATAATGAGGAAATTCAAGTTATAAAAACGCGCGCAACAAAAATTTTCAAATATCATAATTTTTTTTCTAAAATTTAATTTGTTTTTATGTACCCAATACAGGAATAGAAATCAGACGAGGAGGAGGAAGAAACGATTCCTCACTTTCTCTGTACATGCCCAGCACTTTCCAACAGACGTAGGCTTTACTTAGGAGACTACTTTTACAACGATCCTAGTGATCTGGCACACATCGTTGACATAAATAGTCTCGTACGCTTCGTCAGGAGCTCTTAGTGGTTTAACGAATAAGGAAGGAGTCTTCCAGATTCATGTGGTATCACAATGGACCAACTTTTATCTAAGTTTGTCAGTATTATTTTACTGACAGCCACTTCTACCTTACCTAACCAGATAACTAAAAATAATCGTCTTTGGAGCATTCTTCAATTGTATCAATATCACAGAAATTTTATTTATCAACTTCATAAAAAAAATCGATAAAATGTTTTTTGTCCACCTCTTAACCACAGTGCGGGGTACCTATTTAATATTTGTATTAAAACTTAATCAAAAAAGAACCCTACTTTTTATACTTTTTTGCAAAAAAAGATATGGTAACATTTAACATAAAAGCAGAACTAACATTCCATAAAAAGAATGTGCTTTCACCTCTAACGTATTAACCGAATTGCAAAAATGCGTGGGTGGACTAAGAATAATAGTCTTATAGGATTATTAGGCTACAACTTTGTATGTACTTAATTTAGGACTAGTTAAGTATAAAAAGCACAGTCTGGCAGGGTGCCGAAGTCGAAAGGTTGCATCTGATGTTTTCAAAATACAAAAAATGGTCAACATTAACTTACTTTTACAAGTCTATAATGAAGATATATTTTGGTTTATGCATTCTTATGTAAGAATAAAATAATGCCAGGAGGGTTCGACGGTTGGAAGTGGTCCTAAAGTTGAAGAAATAGGTATTATAGAAAATGACTTTTTTAATTAACAAACCGACTTTTACAACGCTGAGCTTTGGATATATACATTTAAGGATTTCCGCGTCAGCCTCTTATACCCATACTTAGAGCAGTTACATTTTAACTAAGAAAAATGGACCATCGGGCAGAATTACCACATCGGTTACCAGTTATCGAGAAATACATGACTGAATTATGTGAGTTTGACATTACCGCTCACGTTTCGAGCAACCTTGACGACCAACATTTGAACTAGTTGCCTTTTCAAATTGCTTTTTATGGCCTTTAGTCCTTCTAATTGGCGTTTCGTCCAGCTAACTCACTTGGACTCATCAGTGACGTAGTGAGGGCCTTGTCATACGTAATTTGTATTAAGTTCAGTTCAACTTACATGAATTCTTGTACAAAAATCCGCTGTATATAAACTATATAGTTGCCCGTTCATTTCATCACTTATGGCACTTACTCACTCGGTCATTGACGCGGTAATTCGGCCCCAGAGTTTTGTAACATTTATTTGTGTACATATTGCATTGATCGAAATGTGGGACAGAGCGGGATGACTACCGCACTTTGTGGCGGAAAGATAGGTTTAACTATCAATGAGGTCAAGGCCAAGTACATTCTGTACCAATGATAGGCGTTTTCCTTTGGAGGTGGCGAAGTACTTGCAAGTAATTTGCTACTTTTTTTCAATGGAACACAACAATCTGCTTTCCCATGTAAAATGTATCTATTCGCACATGAGAGCATGTGCAGTTGATAGTACTAGATTAGGGTTTTCATCTACTCACAAGTACTTTGCCACCTCAAAAGGAAAACGGCTGGTATTGTTTGTACAGTATTTTTAAACGCGTTTAGTAAGATAAGACTACACAAAATAGTGCTTACCTTGATAAGTGGAAAATACAGCCAAGCGTCAAAAAAAAAGAAACTACTTTAGCTACTTGTACTGGACTTAGAATCAGCTGTAAATTTTTGGGGTGAACACATAAACGAATATGAGCAGCAGGTGCATGCATCTTGACATCGAAAACAAAAATCTGGCAAGATTTATTGAATATGGGATATAATGTCATTTTTCCTAAGCCAACTGACTTTAATTTAAAAGATCAGATCAATAGAATTCAAATAATTTTTTAACATGCGCCACATACGTAAGTATTTTGAGAATTCAAAAAATCAAAAATAAATTGAAAAAGTCTAAAAAATAAAGTTGACAACGTTCGCTTGAAAAGCTCATATCTTTGATTGATTTATTTCTCTAGACGCTAGACTGTAGAATTTCTCATTGAAACAAACTAATAGAAGTGGGTTCTACGATTACTCTGCGTAAAAAAGAGTTGAAAGTATTTAGGTACTCTTCATAAGTACTAAAGAAATAAATACAAAATATTCAAATATTTTTA
This sequence comes from Dasysyrphus albostriatus, assembly GCA_946251815.1. Lineage (NCBI taxonomy): Eukaryota > Metazoa > Arthropoda > Insecta > Diptera > Syrphidae > Dasysyrphus > Dasysyrphus albostriatus. Next base: position 63,538,533 of record OX276336.1, on the reverse strand, counting down.
CGGAATTATATAAGTACAAGTACAAGTTTCTGTAGTACTACTTGGAATTTTTTAGTACATACATATGGCAAATAATTGTACTGGTACTAAGAAAGTTTTAGCTACAAAGTAATTGCACTTTTACTTACACTTAAGACTTAGTAAGTACACAAAGATTTGTTTTCATTTTTAATTAATGTTGAGGTTATCGCAAGGTTCGTAGAAATTTTCAATAAACTTCAATAGCTAAACAGGAAGCTCGTTAACAATATAATCTGTCAATTTTCTATAGAAACTACGATCTTTGCGACAGGCGGGCGTAAGGCGTCTCAACGTGTATTGGCTTCTCAGATAAAATTAATTCTTTCAAACGAAATAAAAAAAAAAATAAGAATGATAAAATGATAAAAAATTATCCCTCTCTATAGTAAAATTATAAACAAATTATTAATTCTTATATGTAAATCAAACAATAAATTTTACCTGCTCCCGCGATACATAGATCGGTGTTCTATAAATAATCCACGTCACACTTTCAAAGTACGGTGCTGTCGTTAGAGATCCTTTATATGTGTAATAGTGCTTGCTCAGCTCTTGTAATCCAATCCAGGACAAACAGTCTGTGCGCATTACATTCATCATCATTTCGGGAAGCGTGTCAAGATTAAATAAAAAAAATAAAACACATATTTTTTCATTGAGTAAAACCATTCTTTTATCAGACATATGACCAACCATCAAACCTGAATCTAATGATGCGGTTGTGTGGATTTTCTGCACAATCCGTATACCCTCGGTGACTTTTTGAAACTCGGGACAGTCTTTTTCTCCACAGGCCTGTATGAAAAACGCAACGACCGCAAGGCCGTCTGGTTTATTTTTAGCCTCAGCAAAATTTTCATACTTTGAATTATAATGCACCGCATGCGCCTCCATGGAGTATGTCATGCCTTCTAAAGTGTGTTCACAGCCAGAATCATCGGTTTCGGCCCAATGAAAATGTATTTGCTCGAATATATACTTGTCGTCACCTAATACTCCACCAATTATGAATGGTTGTTCGGGGCGCTTGGAAAATGTTACCATTGCTGAGGTGCCTGTATTGGCAACCCTAGCCACACCAACTGGCTCCCAATGACCATGATACTCAAGTGGATCAACATCGTCACGATGTTCGATGGCACGGTTGCTGATCTCGATAGGTGATTGAACTGGCATCGTTGAATTCTTCTTGGTACCGAATTGAAATTAAATAAAATAATCACTAAATATGATGAAAATTATGATGATGATGAATTCTGTAAAGATAAAAATAAAAGCTTAATAAGTTAAACGAACAATATAAATTCAAAGTTTTAATTGTAAGTTAGATAAATATTGATCAAGTGCCGTGTGTGCATTATTTGAGTACGTGCATTGGATAAAGTATGTCATATAGTTTTGATTTCCGTCACAAAATATAAATGCTTTGCACTTGAGAGAGATTTATTTAGCTTAAGATTATAAATTATTGTCCTCCTTGAATGTAATCATTTAGTTTATACCTGACACTTGTAGAATAAGTGCAATTGATCTTTTTGATTAGGCCAAAGACCTTTAAGAGACGCTATGTAGGTACGTGAAAATATTTAAAAAAAATATATATATACAAAAATTGAAACTAGTTCAAAGCAGATTTCTTTTAACATATTGTGTGTGTGTCACTGCGTATGACATAATTATTACAAAATTAAATGTCTAATAGCGTCTGCTATTTTCTTTAGGTCGTGCTTAGCCATTGAGTCGTGTGAAATTTAATAACATTTTATAGAAAAATTACACACCTAACAAGATAATAAAAAAAAATACTTATTATTCCGACTAAGTGCAAATAAGCCCAGTGACTTCCATAGTTATCGATGATTTATTTTTTTTAATGAAAAAACGCAATCATTTTGTATGCAAGAGTCTAGCTTAATTTACAGTGGTTTCGATTATATGAAGCTACCTTAATTCAATAAAATCCGAACAATTCAAATGAAACTTTCAAACATGATAAAAAGTTATCACAAGAATGTAATGTCTTTATTTTAAATTTCCGCACGCTGAAACGTACACTTTTTGTAATATCACCTCAACAGACGAACATTTCGGTTGGGTTCTAAGAAAATTTTATAGATAATCATTTTTGGTGGGTTGTTCAAAAAAAAATTTTTCGTATTCAGTTGTAGTCTAGAAAATTTTGGTGACATTATATGAGATAGAATTTATAAGGAATGGACACAAACACCCACTGACACCGACACTTTTTTTTTTAAGTTTGTCCTAGCTCCTTGAAAGTACTTGATGCTATAACTTAAAACACACGAATATTTTGACAGATCCTGATTGATGGTCAGTCCCACTGTAAGTATCTTAGAAAAAGTTTTTAAATAGATAATAATTTCTTGCACTTTGGGATAATCCTTTTTTTCTCGGTGAGTTTTTCTCACTCCCACTTTTGTTGGTAAAAGACAGGTTGTTTGTGTATCTTGTCAGATAGTTGATCAAAGACCGTAGGAATATACGAAATTATGTTTGATACTAAAGCGTAAAATACACGATTTTTTGACAGTTTTAAAATCTCTGACTGATCTAAGGCCCCACTGAAAAATTTCTGGCAAATGTCAAGATTAGTTGCTGAATACTATATAGTTTCACGTTAAATTTGAATTCGAAGGCCATATAAACAAATACTGTAAACCTACCTCCCCAAGTTCTAAACTTATTTTATTTCTATAAAAAAATCACGCTATCAACATGTATCATGAAATATTAAAGAAAACTAAATAACTGTATCTCTGCGAACTAGTCACGTGTATTTTTTTTTACCTTTCATCATTCAGCTTGATATGAGTTTTAAGGTGGTTAAAAGGCGTTTAGCTTTATTTTTAAATGGCATGGTGGTTTCACAAGAAAATAAATAAAAACCTTGATTTCTTATAATGAATTTTTTGCTATATGTTCCTTGAATTGGGTTATTGGATGTAATTGTAATTCATTCTATTTTAATTATTAAATTACGTAGAAAAAATGTAAGATTTTTTTTGTTTTATTGAAATAAGTTTGCAAGTCATAAGAATTAATGAAGATCAAACAAATATAATTACTATTGTCTGTATAGGTAGGGACTTCCAGCTTATTTATAATAGTTGCGTGTTAAAACCCATCTTTATTATCACTTTTTTCAAGAAAATAGAACTAAATATACATATATTGTATAAAACTGAATCTTTTTATAAGCAATTGTATTTTTTTTTTTCTCCAGTCTTATGTAGGTGAACATATACATTGGGGTGGTCATTATAATGGGTTTTTTGAGTTTTCATATTTGGATGGGCCGATATTAGCCGCAAATGAAGAAAAAAAGTCTCCAATTTTTTCAGACTTTCATATTTTTTTTTTTTTGAAAAACATTTTGAAGAAGAATTCAAATATTTATTTTTATTTATTTTTTATTTGAAAACAATTTTTGCTTAACTTATTTATTAAGAGGAATTAATTTGAAAAGAAATCATAAGAGCGTTCTTCTGGCTTTTCAAAAAGCTACAAAACAAAACTGTAAGTATTGCCGTTGTTTTTTAATTATTTTTTCTATTTAATGTAATTTATCAGTAAAATTTCTCCTGTCCGAGTGGGATGAAATATTTCGCCCATCCCGTGGGATATTTTTCTTGCCTTCGTCTAACCTACATGCTCTAAATTTTTTGGCAGATTTTACCCGAATCACCTATTATGCAAAAATAAAAAATTGACATTTAATTAACCCTTACAGCGACTATAGGCGATGAAAATTAGAATCAGAATAAATTTGGAAATTTTTTGTCTTCGTTTTAGTCGATTTAGGTGACTTTTTTACGACCACCTAATATACACACATATACATTAGGGTGGGTCAAATTTAACGAACTAGCTTTGATTTTGTTGATAACATAAGAAATTGGTAGCTTGGGACTCAAAAAAATTATCTCTAAGAAAATTAGTTCAAAATTTTAACGTTTAGAGGTCTCTCATCGCCATTTTGTTTTTTCCATACAAATTGTATGGGAAAATGTTGGAAGAAACATTGAAATTTTAGAACTTCTTAACCATTGAATCTGAAAGAAATTCAGTGACATTAAAAAAAAAATGGTCTATATCAAAAATTAGATAGGAGTTACCGTTTAGAAGATATTAGGTGCCAAATCTAAAGCTGTTGACTTTTTTCACTTTTAAATTTTTTTAAAAGAATTTCGGAATACAGAATTTAAGATTTATAGAATTTGGAGAATTTTGGAAACTGAATTTTGGCACATAGAGAATTATGACACCAAACCGAAAAAATTGTGTTGTTCCTAAACATTGTGTATGGTCCAGTCAATATGTGTTTAAAAATAGCGAAAAAATTGTGGGGTAGTTTTGATTTTGAACTTGCTTTATGTTTTTGAATCTGAAGTTAGCGACTAAAATTTCCTGACTCAAATGGAAAAAATATTGAAAAATTAATTTTTTGAGAGTTTTTAGCTTATAGCTCGAAAACTATCAATAATTCGTAAATTTCACCAAAGTATAATTGAGAGTATACACAATTCCTTAAAAATTTCTGTTTTAGAATTTTTTCTCTGCAAAAACCCATTTGGTCTCAAGCGCTAGTTAAAAACTGACGTATTTGTACTATTTCCGAAAATACATTAGAAAACACTAATTAATTACTTTGTGTGACAAAATTTTAATTTTTTCTCTTACTTGAACTAAAATATTACTTTTCGATGCGCTGAATTTGGAAATAGTAACAAAGTTTCGAAGGACGAAGTTTCGAAAGGCAAAGTTTCGAAAAACCAAAGTTTCGAAAAGAAAAATTCGAAAGACAAAGTTTGGCAAAACGAAGTTTCGAAAGGATAAAACTTCGAAATGTCAATGTTTCGCAAGAGGAAGTTCCGAAAGACAATGTTTCGAAAAAAAAATTTCGAAATACTCGGAACTTCGTTGTTCCAGCACCGATTTCAATGAATCAATACCTGATACAGAATTAAAAATGAAAAAAATATTTCCAATACGGCGTTCCAAAAAATAAATGTCAACTTCGTTGTTCCTTGACTGATTTTAATGAAATTGACACAAGTGATAGCTGAGACAGAATTATAAAAGAAAAAATATTTTCATAACAGGATGTTCCAAAAATAGGTCAACATATTGAAACTTCGTTGTCACTTGAGCGAATTCTTCCGAAACTCTGGCGGATTCCCCTGAATTTGAATCTGGCCTCAGAATTTCTCTAGAACATCACGTTTTTGAGGTAGGTACAGCAGAACCTCGGTAATTCGAACTATAAGGTACTGACCCTTATTCGAAAAACAGAGGTTTTCGAATTACTGAATACTTCTTTCGTTGGTTTTTGGTTGTACAATAAGGAATAATATGACATTGTAAGCTATATTTTTCTATTTTTTTTCTATTTTAAGTGATTTTCTTAGAAAATTACCCCTCCCGGCTTATCGGGGGAGAATTTAACCTTACACGTTGCAGCTTTTTTGCACATTTTATGCATAAACAAAATTATGTATACATGACCTTCGACAGCGTATAATATATGAAGTAGAGCCCGAATAGATGACGAACATCCAAATAAATCCCTGCATATATTTTTTAGCACTGTTCTAATTTTCTTGGGGGATATCAAGCAGGAAAAACTCACGTTGTACTCAGCCTCAAAGGTGGTGTTAAGGAGTACATTTGGAATGATACATAAAATCCGCAATGATAGAATTATTTCGAAAACGGTTACTCTTGTGAAAAAAGTTACTTAACATTTTTTTGTAGAAAATTTTCTAAGCTACAACCTAGGTGTTGACATTTTTTTTGTAGGAGTTACCGTTCAGGTGATATTCTTTTAAAGCCGTTTGGGGGGGCCTTTGACCCCCCCGAAAAATTATTTGCGACACTCATATCGATGGGGATTTTTTACAGTTTCTTTAGAATGCTTTGGGAAATTTATACAAAAATGTAGCTTTCCGCCATTTTTTCCGAAGCGAAAAGTTTAAATGACTGGACTTTTATGTATTATTTTATTTCATAAAATAACAACGAACTTTAACCCTTTATTGGCAGGTGGTTACAGTCTGAAAACACCTCATCAACCATAAATATATATCGGGTTCTAATTTGAAACTTATTAACAGTTGTTATTCTATGAACTTAGGAAAAATAATAATTCGGTTAAGTTGTATCCAATGAATAAAAAAAAGCCCTAACTTTAAGTGAAAACAAAACCACTGTTGGCCAAGCCCCCGCAGTTTTAATTGGAAAAATATTTATTTTTTTAATTATTACGAGTAGGTACTGACTATTAATTTCACCAAGTATTTTATGATTAATTTCAAATATCATCCTCAATCTGTTTACTCTACATAGTAAAGTGCAATTTTTTAGATTAAGCTGTACTATAAATCTGTTGCACAATCTTTATAGTACTCGTACTATAAAATTCGAATTTGTATTTGACAGTTATCACATAAATTATAATAATAAAACTTCTAATAAATTGAATATGTGTATACACGAATAATAATTGCAATTATAATTGTAAATATTTTGTTTTTTTTTTTTTCTTTTTTTATATTTATTTAACATAAATTCCCCATAAACACGTTTTTACAGTACAACATTTATTAACACCTTTCGTTATTAAAAAAGTAAGCACGTTCTATTGTATTTTTAATAAATTATACAATAACCTTCATTTGCCTATTATCACATGACTCGCTTGCTAGTTAAATGCTCTAAATCTAAAATAAGTCTCCATTTATGTAATCATTTCTTTAGAAATGAATAATGTACTTTTGTTATAAGGGTTGTTTTAATGGGTAAGAGGAAGACCGATAAAGCGATAGAGTATTGTTGCCGGAATATTATAGACTGACACATTCTCGAGGGTCAATGCAACACTTGTTGGTCGTATATCGATCGAAGTATATAGTATCAACTGGTTAATTTATAACAATTTTCAATTTATAGTAGCTATCAAATTAATTATTGATTTCTGACCTGCAACGGAAATAAATTTTAACGATTGTTGTTTTTTTTTTGTTTGGTGTGTCTACTAATGCCATTGATGGTAGAATAAAGATTGTACTAAGGAAACGTTTATAATTGTATGCATATTAAAATAATTGCAAACCAATATTTATTTGAGTTTTTTTTTTGCTGATTATATGGTTATAAAAGCAAGTGATGTCGGTTATTGCTGACGTACCTACCTACACAAAGTTTTATTTTCTCATGTTGTTCTAGGAATACCAATAATTCACAAAAGCTCATCAAATTAATTAAGATTCTCTATAGAAATTTGTATACACAAGATTGCCGTCATACGAATAATTCAATGGTTTACGAGTTTAATGCAAAACATTACATGTTCGTGAACTTGCACTTGAACGAAAATATTTTGTAATAATGGATACAAACTTTTTGATGGGGGTCAAAGGCCTCCAAACGGTTTTTAAGGAATAACTCCCTAACGGTAGCTCTCACAGAAAAAATGTCAAAGACTGAGTGTTAGCTTAGAAAACTTCCTACAAATAATATTTCCTAACTATTTTTCATAAGACCTACCGTTTTCGAGATAATTCAATCTTACGGAATTTATGTTTTTGTACAAAATTTACTCTTTTACACCACCTTTGAGGCTGAGTACAAGATGAATTTTTCTTGCGTTTTGAGTTTTAAAACTAATTTTTTTAAAACTCAAATAATTATATTTGAAATTAAATTACAAGAAGTGGCTTTTGGCTTTACAAAAAGGTATAGCATGGCATTGTAAGTGTTGCCGTTGTTTTTCTGTTTTAAGTCATTTTCTTAAAAAATTGCGGGGGAGAATTGAACTCCCCTCTCACATGATTTTTTCTTAATTTAACCCACCCTACACGCTTTAGCTTTTTTTCCACATTTTATGTGAATCATTCTGTATAAACGAAATACTATATTTCATGACTTTCGACCCCGTATGATTGATGGAGAGGAGCCCGAATCGATGGGGAATCTTTTTGTGTTTTTTTTTATTTACCGTTCGGGATATATTCCTTAAAAACCGTTTTGGGGACCTTTGACTCCCCATAAAATTGTTAGCGGCCCTCATATCGATGGGGACTTTGTATAGTTTCCTTAGAATGCCATGAGGAGGCTACATACCAAAATTCAGCTTTCCGCCATTTTTTCCGAAGCAAAAAGATTAAATGACTGGACTATTAGGAGCTTTCGTAGATCACACTTCATTAATTAAGTTGAGTTTCTTCGAAAAAAGTTGGTTTTCTCTGTGCTTAAGAGTGTTCCGGAGTGAAATGGTGATTTTATGAAAAAGATTGTGAAGCGTGTACTTATCCGATCAAAACAATTAAGATATCTATAGGCAGAATAGCTTGTTTTTTAGGACATTGGAAAAAGAATTTATTTTGAGCTCTATTATTTGGTAAAAGCCTTCAAGAAGCGAGAATATGAAAAAAATTTCTATTTTGCAAAACGAATGCAATTTTGTTGCAAAACAAATTTTTAATAACATAAATTTCCATATTTTTAGTAGGGCAATATTGAAGAAAATGATTAGATTTGTACCTAAAAAAAGTTTTATTTGTTTTAAAAATAATAATAATACAAAATAAAAATGCTTGCAAATTTTGAAAAAAAAAGCATTTTTGTTATTTTTTTTAAACAATTTTTGTTTGCATTTTAAGTGCCATTTTTATAAAAGTGTCCCTCCACCAAATGTTAAGAGATTGACCCCCCTCTTTCCAAAGTAATTAAACACTTGTATAGGGTCCCTTTACAAGAATCCGTTAATTTTGTATACCACCGTACGAATTATAAAATCCCCTAAGGAACTATTTGCTGTATATGTTGGCAACTTTGTTACCCTGTTTTTAAGGCATTTTTTGCTTCACATAAAATCTTAAGATACTAAAGATACTACTCTTTAAAACAAAAACATATTTAATGCCTGAACAGAATAGAGACGGAGCTGCAACTGGAATAGCTGTCAAAATGTTGAATACATACAAATCCAATGATATGAACAGAACACGACGCAGTTGCAGACGGAGCTGCAGACGCAGCTGGACAAGTTGGCCAACTTTTAACTTTTGCATGCAGCTTTTTTGACGTTTCAATATTGTGAGCGCAACTAAGAGTTTACATGGGGGTTGAAGAGAGTTTCAAACTGTTTTTAATCTCTAATAAAGACGCAAATTAATTCTAGCTTCCGTTTGATCAATATTCATTTTTGTTTTACTTTTAGTTTTTGTATTGAATTACTTTCGCACAGCTGACTAAATTTCAGAAAGCTGTACAGCACATTGCAGGCGAGTAAAATAAAATCACGAACAGCATTTTTTGACAGATATTCCAGTTGCAGCTGCAGCTCCAGTTGCAGCACTCTATTCTGGTCAAGCAGTTAATAATTTTTTCGTCTAGACGAACAAGAGACGATAAGCCAGGAAAAATATACAAATAAAATGCCAATCTGCGGAAAAATTCCAAGTAAAGATTTTTAAATGCAATTATTTTATTTGTGAATACGAAATACGCATGCAAAAGTCTACAGACAAATCTAGCTTGCGGTAAAAGAAATTCAAAGTCAAACGTCAGAATTTTTTTTAAACGAACAAACCTAAAGGGTGTTTTTTTTAAGGCATGTGATTTTCAATCTGGCAGAACTTTTTCCGGAGTTGGTCCTTTTGACAGCTGTCACTTGATCTATGCTCAGTTTGTTTTGCCATTTCATAATGAAAAGACTTAATCCGGAACAACCTTTACAATTCGTGCAAATAATAAAATAATGCTTTGGTTCACGCGACGCATAGCGAAACAATAAATTTATTGAAGGAAACTTTGGGTGAGGCACCGAATATTCTCTTTCAAGAAGTCAACGTCACGGGCTTATCCGCGTAGACTTTACATAACCCCACGACGCGAGATAGTGCGCTCACCAAAAGTTTCCATCAATAAATTGATTGTTTCGCGATGCGTCGCGCGAACCCAACCATGATTTTGAAAATATAAATTTGCACCACGATTTGCAAACGTTGTTCAGGAGTAAGGAAATGGCATACCAAACTGAGCATAAATCAAGTGACAGCTGTCAAAAAGACTAACTCCGAAAAAAGTATTGCTAGATTGAAAACCACACGTCTAAAAAAATACCCTTTATAGTTTGCACATATAAAAATTGTATGCTCACAAAGTTTAGAGCGGTATAAAACACTTTAACTTCTCTCATTTTTTTGCATTTTAAAAGTGCATTTTACTGGTCAAGGAAGAAGTTTGTTCCGATGCAAAAAGTACGCCCACAAAATTTGGAGCGGTATGAAACACTGAACAAATGTTCACCAGCTCTTGGTCTATTGGACTGAGACGAGAAAAAATCTTATCGGAAGGGGGAGGGGTAATTTTCTAGGAAGTTTACTCGAAAAAGTACAAAAATAATTAAAAAAAAAAATAAAATGCACGACTGGAACGCATGTACTTGCTCTTATGTTCAAGCTAAAAAAAAAAATAATTTTAATCGTTTTAAACTATATTTAAAAAAAAAAATTAAAATATTTTTTTCAAAGTTTTCATATGCAATTTTACTGACAATTTTAAGGAGGTTTTGTATAAAAATTTTGATGTAAATCGGCAGAGCCGTTAATAAGAAAAACGAAAGCCAAAAAAAACTTAATATGGCAGGTAGCGTTCGTAGGTCCAAACTCATACAGATAGGAGACAGACAGTATTGCGCCCCTTACTTTTTTCGTGTTCTCTATCATCGTAAAGTCATGTTTCATTGTTATCTCGAAATATTTTTTGGCACAAATCACAAACTTGCCCTATAGTTCCTATGAATGTATGTATATCGCAAGTAAAAAACGGGAAACACTTAACTTAGATTTTTTTATGTCGTGACGTGTGTAATGTTCATCATTCGAGAAGTTTTGGTTTCAGCATGGTTTCACTGTCTACAAGTTCACTCGCACCATATTCGATTGTTTCTAAACTTAAAAATTATTTCAAATATAAATGTGCTTTGAAAATGTGTCACACTCAAACAATCATAATTTAAAAAAAAAAAACTTCAATAAAATTTTTAAAAAATTTCCTATACATACATGGTCGAATATTCAGTCTGTTATATTATGGATAAGTTCGTTTTTTCAACAGTTTCATGTTTGGCTAATTTTGCTTATGAATATCCGATTGTGACATTTGTCTTAAGTCTCATCATAACTCTGACCATGGGCTATGCACATCTGCCGAAACTACTATGCATCCCACCATTTTCTCAAGTGGATTATGATTATGGATCAGAAAGAGGACCACATTCTTGGGAAATCTCAGGATCAACTCAATCTCCCATAGATATTGATACAAATCAAGTGGACATAACAATTATACATGAACAATTGATGTGGAATCACTATAATGATCTTCCAACTAAGATTACAATGGAAAATAATGGTCGAACAGGTAAAATAAAATAATAATTTCAATGGAAAACTATTTTTATCGAAAAATATATTTAATAGTGATATTAAAGGCAAATTATGCTGCAAATGTTCCAACTATTAGTGGAGCTGATCTTTTTCATAGCTACACTTTTGATTCTCTTTGTTTTCATTGGAGTTTTTCAAATACCGAAGGATCTGAACATTCAATTAATTGTCGAAAATATGCCATGGAAATACAAGTATCCTTGTTACATGTTTTGTTTTTTGATGAAAAATTTATCGAAATTTATGTTTAGGCAATTCATAAGACTGAACCAGTGTTAAATTGTTTAAGTAATCATGATTGCTTAATTATTGCTTATTTATTTCAGGTTTGTTTGTGGTAACAATTTATTTTGATGAGAATCAAAGATAAGTAGTCAAAAACAATAATTATTTTATCTTCTTTAAGGTTTCTGCTTATAATCCATTTCTGGATCCGATTATTCATAATCTTCATCGCATTATAAAGCCCGGAACCTGTGTGGAAATTGCTGCGTTTCCTTTAGCATGGCTCGTTTATCCATTCAAATCTGGATTCTATAGTTATGCTGGATCATACACTTATCCGCCTTGCGATGATGGTGTTGAATGGTTTATCAATGCAGAACCAATGGCTATCGCAGAAACCCAAGTAAGTATTGTTTAAATTGATTATTATTTAAGACCATAGTGTGGCCACAAGCCAAAAACCGAATGAAAATGTCACTCGTTTTCAATGGCCACGTTCAAGTTTCAATGCATAGCATATCTAGGATAGCTTTGTATCCATGTATTCTGAACGCCAATCAGCTGTTGTTGGCATTTCTCATTGGATATCTTTGTATCCGAACATTTTTAGGATAGATTGGGATCTCTTTTTTGCTAACATCTGTTTTCTCATCAGCTATGTTTTAACAAGGGATTACAACAAAACAAACCAATCCAGATCGCTTTAGGTACAACATTGAACGCGGCCAATAAGAAGGTTGTTCACTATGCCTGTTCGGTAAAGTGAAACTTTCACCAAGTTTTCCAAACTTTGGTTTTTTTCTATGTTTTCTGACAGCAAATTGTGAAAACCCTTCAAGCAAATTCACTGATCCACTTTGTCGGTACTTCTTGGATCCTTAAAAAAAAATGAGCCTCACACAGGAATTTTATATTTTTCCTCACTTGTTTTTAGTTTATTTTTGTAGGTCGTGTGGTGAAGATCATTGCGTGTTTTAGTAGGTTTTGTAGTGAAAAATTAATCACATTTTCGGTTAATAACACAGACCAGTTATAACTTATTTAATCTTAAGTAGTGAAAATTACTGTGTTTTTGTAATTATTTTTATAAATTCCAAATAAAATGTACCTTGAGAAGAAAAAAAAAGTTCTTTTTGTTTTGTTTGTATACGGTTGAAAAACCCGAAAAGGGAATTTTCTTTTCATACCTCTTTATTTTGGTACTTGTTAAGTGAACTTTTTATCTCACAATACATGCGCAAGTGGGTCCGTGGTGATTCTAATTTCCATAGCGCGCTGGATCGCTTTCAATGCGGGAATTGTATTTTCTTATTATTAAAAAACGATTCGCTGTACATTCGACCTTATATGGAAAGCGATCCTGGCTCGCTCGTTTTGAAAGTGACAGGTTTGCAGCTGATGAATTAGTGGCGGATCGAAGAAAAATGTAAATAATTACATACAGTGATGCCAGATGAGATTTCTAGAATCTCACCATTTTTGTTCTAGAAGTTTACAGGTTTAGTAAATAGTGGTTACGGAAGTAATAATTTGTTCCCCCAACCCCAAAAAAAAATACTATTGAAATATTTTCCCACTATAAATCCCACTATGAATATTTTCCCACCGTTTTGAACACCCAATGTATTTTTTCCAACTATTTTGGTTGGAAAACCCACCAATCTGGGAACACTGATTTCCTTAAAAATTAGTTTTGTCTATCTCAAATAAGTGTTTTTTTATTGTCATTTTGTATGGAATTCCTCAAAACAAGAGTTTTTTTTTTTACTGTTGTTGTCATTTAGTGTTTGTAAACGAAGGGTGTTTAGAGGTGATGGATTATTAACGGATTTAAAGAAAATAAGATACACGTGTTTAGTCACGTGTAAATATTCTTCTCCTCATTCATTCTTAGCATTTAAAAACACACATTGAGTTCAACGAAATGTTTTATTATTTAAATAAAAGCAACAAATCGCAAAATCACGAATTAAAATAATTTGTGCACATAGAAAAAAACAAATTGTTTTGATGACACATACTTTCCAGGCAAGCCAGATTGGGCTATTTATCAAAAATTGGGCTATCTTTTTCCGAATTTGCCGACAGCAATTTCAGTGTGACAGCCCAATCATAATTGAGCTACTAATTGTCCAAATCTGATCTTGGGCGATATTTTTTTTTGTAACTATAAATAAATCATAAATAAAACACTTTTCTCCCCCTAAAAAAATACTCGTCAGGCATTCCACATTTGGCACCACTTTTTATTTACTGAATAGTCAACTATTACACAATGATTCTTTGCGTCTTACTCTTTTCAATGAGTGCGAAGGTGACATCAGATATGAAAATTCGAAAAGAGTCAGACGCTAAGAATAGTCGTGCTATATACTAATTTTTTTTGACATTTCAAATCAACCGCAACAAACTTCGTTTTAAAAGCAATCAGTTTCTTTGTTGTTTCCAGAATTTCCATTTAAATTCTTCTTTCTTTTATGAAGAAAAAATGAATTTAATTTTGTAGTTTTTTAAAAATAAAAATAAATTGTAATCAAAGTGAGAACATTTTTTTTTTATTGTTTTTGGGCAACTATTTGGGCAACTTTTTCGGCTCCGATTTTGGGCTACACAAATTTATAAATTGGGCTATCGAACTTGTTCAAGACATGGAAACCCTGATACCTTCTGTCAAATTATTATTCAAATTATTGAAACAGCTGTTAAGAGAGTGGAAGTAAAAATGGGAGGAGCCTGGAATTATTTGGGATCTAATTAAGAACACTTAAGTTATTTGGAACTCAAATGAGAAAACTGGAAGGATCGCTTTCGTTCATTTTCTCTTTTGAGAATAAACCAAAGCGAAGACGGTCGATAATGAGATATCGTTTTCAAATCGATCCGCTGCACTTTCTAGAATAGGCCCCGTGGTGCCACTGGAATCTCATTTTTCTGAACATGTCTATAACTTTCAAGTTTTTACTTATGACAGTTGGATGGTGACAGTTCAAAAATGGCGTCATATTCAAAATGACACCTCTAGTTGGAATCCTGTACTGAACAAGGTTCTTATTAGATTTGCTGTCAAATTAGTGAGGACAAAAACATTTCTACTTTGAAAAATAAATGAATTTTTAAGATCTGACAAGTTATTTATGAGTTTTTTTTTTATTGTAGAATTTAACAATAATTGTATATTTTCAACAAATTGCTCAAGGTCAAAACTTGCATGAAACTTTCAAAATCAACAGTAATGAATTTTGAAGATAACATAATCAGGCTTATTCTGCTATTTGTCTAGGTGAAGGTTTTTGTTCCGCTATGCCTCGATGGGTAAATCAAATAAAACACATCGCATCTATAATCACCGAGATTCTCTTGATAATGACAAACAATAAATAACGATAAGGTTTTGCAATTGAAATATAGAAGTTTTCAAAATTTGTGAAGTACATTTTGTTTAGCATTCATCACGTGATAAAGGTATGGGTAACAATCTGTTCCGTAACCTGGAATAAGAATTCATTTAATTATTAAGTCACACAAAATTGGTAAAAGAGAATTGTGATAAATTGATTTTTAATTTGTTTAAAATGGAGTGGGTGTAGAACTCAAACTTTTTCATTTTTACCGAAACAAAAAATAATTGCGCAAGCAAATCCAAAAAAAAATCAGTCTCAGTTTTTAATAGCAGAAGCGTGGAATTTATGTGAGGAATAGCCCTCTGAGATCATTGAAATATAAGCTGACTAATTTTGTTTGATTAACTTTCTCTGGGTTGATATTTATTTTCAATCCCAGCGAATTAATGAGCCACATCGCAAACAGGCTGCGTACCCCGGAAATTTACATTTTCTGAACATTTCTTTTCCTATTTTCTTACCTGTTACATTTTCCTACCTTAGGCCATATTCACACGAGTGATAACTCATAGTTTTTTGTATCATTTTGTTTGCCATTACTCGTGTAAATGATTTGAATAGTATTCTATAATTTTCGTTAAAAAAAAAAAATGAAAAGGGCAACTGGGTGTCAATTCTCGATCTGTGAAACTGTGAAATTAAAACAAGTTATCATTTCAGTTCTCACAGAGTTTTATCATTTTATCACTTCACTACGCTCAAGCCGATTCTCGAACTCATTATGTAAAACAGAAGAGTACTAAAATGAGAAATGCCTCTCCTCGAACTCATTATGCAAAACAGAAGAGTACTAAAATGAGAAATGCCTCTCATCTCTCTCAATATCTCATAGTTAAAGATGATTGTGACGTCATAGAATGACCAAGCTGGTAACTTGGGTGTAACTAATGAGCATAAATTGCCTCTGTTTACCATTTATCTTTTCACAGGTTTTCACAGAATTAATTGATTGTGATAAAAGAATTATCATATGAAAACATTTGTTTTCATTTTTCACACTTCGAGAATCGCATTCGGCGAGGGAGCGTTATCAAAATGATCACATCACAGTTTCACAGATCGCGAATTGCCCCCTGGTGTTAAATATTGCCACAAAAATGATGTTGTTAAAATACACAGTGTGGGAGTAGATACATTTTATATATTATATATCTGGTCAAGAGAAGTGGGGGTCAGGGATGTCGTGAGGCATACATGAAATATGAACACCGGACTCATGAGACTCATTTGTTGTTGTTTCGATGTGCAAAGCATTGAAGTTGTTGTTGTTTCTATGTCAATTGAAGTGCCTTAAATTTTCGAACCTAGACACGATGAGACTCACGAGTCCGGACTCAGTTTTCTCAATCAAAACAGGCGCTAGGGCATGTTCAGAAAAATTTGATCTCAAGTAGATTTCGTTTGGACGGTCGGAATTACTCCTATTTCACTCATATTACTCCAAATTCAATAGGATTGGAAAAATCCAAAATCCAATTAAAAATGAATCAAAGACACCAGTTAACTTTGCTTCGTCAAAAAGTGAGAAGTGGATCCAATTTTTGTTTTCCTCGGACATTTTTCGGATGAATCCTGTTTACAAGACTGAGAATGCTTATTTTCTGAACATGTCTATTTCGGCTCTTAGTTTCTTTTTAAGTTAATTTAAATTGCGAAAAGCTCAATCTCTCAATGTGAGAATTCAAGTAAAAAGATGCATGATTTCCAAAAAAAAATTTTATTTAAATAAAATTGTTTGCAAGTTCCTTTAGTGGTTACAGTGGAAGCGTATTCTGACGAATAATCGTTTTGACGAACAATTATTCTGACGTATTCATCAGAACTGTTCGTCCTAACTGTTTGTCAGAATTGTGCGTCAGAATTGTTCGTCAGAACTGTTTGTCAGAAAAAAAATCAATTTGACTTGAACGATCGATCGTTCTGACGAACTCATGCGTTTTTGGACAAATAAAATGCTTGCAGTGTAACCGGTTTCATATAGTTTTGTTTGACGAATACGTCAGAACAATTTTGTTCATCAGAATACGCATCAACTGTTTCCACAAACTTCTGACGAACACGTCAGAACCATTGCAACGCATCCCCTGCAACCACTACTTCTGACGAATACGTCAGAACAATTGTTCTTCAGAAATCGCATCCACTGTAGCTGTAGCCTAAGCAGCGTTCAGATCAATACAAATTCGCGTGTTTGATCTAAATACTTGTGTTAATGCAAAAACGCACTTTCAAACGCATGCTATCCGATTCAGATGGGTTTTTGGAATAAACGAACAAATTAAAGATGCAGAGGCGTTTTTATGTGGACGTCAGGAAATATTTTAATATGAAAATTTTTTTTCGAAATAAATTTAAACTTTCTGCGACAAAAATTTGCGTTGTATACAAAATTCAAGGCCAAAGTAAATTTTTACTGATCTGAAAGCGTCTTTATATTCTTTCAAATATGATATTTCATTTTCCTGAACTGGCCTAATTTGAATGGTGATGTCGAATTAAACGTCATACAGATGAATTTTTCAGGCATGTTCAGGAAAATGAGATCTCTCGCAGACCTCGGCAACCTCAGTAAACAGGATTCCTCAGCAAAATTTCTCAGTTTTGCTTTCAAATAACAAAAATTCGAACCGCCTGCTCACTTTTTGACAGAGCAAAATTTACTAAGGTGATAGAGACTTCATTTTAGTGAACATGCTTAATTGGTGACATTTTGTAGTAATTCATCTAAAGTAAGGGTAAGAAAGCACTGTTTTGATGTCAGCAATGATTAAGGCAGCCAACGAAGCAGATAAAGGATATCTTTGCTGTTGTGTTTTACATGGTTCCTGTTTTTAAACGTGCATATTCATTTATGCGTGCAAATAGCACGGCTGATGTATCGCATTTGCGCAGTGTGAGTCTGTGAGTACACATTAACGTATGCAAGACGTGAATATGATTCTATTCATTTATTTATATATATTTCTTCATCTCCCTATATTTATGTAAAATTATCAGGTACCCACTTAAATTTCTGTGTATGTATGTTATACAATTAAAAACAGAATTTTATAGTTTTATTTAATTTATTTCTCTCTATTTATGAGAAGAGCTTTTTTTTTTGTTCCACATATTTTATTGACACTACCAAAACAAACACTTCAATTTCAATGAACTTGACTGATGTTTATCACCTTTGGCACACGACTATTAGACATAATGTTGTCACTTATTAAATATACATATGTAAACAGCTCATTGAACCGATGATAATCTTTGACTAGTTTCCTAAAGAATAATATTATTAATAGACATTATTTTAAAGCATAAGTACACTTACACAAAATAATGGCGATAAGCCGGTGCGCGGCGTGGCGCTTAATATGTACCGCTATACAACATCCGTTTAATTCAACTAATACAAACTTCTAATCAAAACATACGATTGCTCTTACGATAATATACAATAAATATCTATTTCTCTTTCTATCAACAGCTAATGGAATTTAGATCTCTTCTTTCATCGGATGGCCAGTCAAGAATTATTAGAAATTCAAGACCAGTTCAGTGTTTGAATACTAATCGCACGGTAAACTTCAATAAATATGAAACAGGCGATTGTTTTGCTTCGTGTGATTCACAGCAACAACTACTGTCAAATGCTAACGAGAGTGACAACTAACTGTACTGTCATCTTTAAATCGCACCACAGACTAACTTAATCACCTCTATGTTTGTATTTTAATAAAAACTCGTTTTATCAAAAATAAATAAATATATGTAAATGAATATTTTAAATTGTGACAAAAATAAATTACGAGTATAATAATTGGCATTTCTATGTTTGAGCAGTGATTATTTTAAAGCAGCTAATTATAATGCATACATTTTGAAGTGTCATAAAGCAAAGTTCTTTAAACTTTTAATCATATTTGCGGTACTTAGGATTATGTCATAAAATCAATTTTGTTTTTATATATGTATGTATGAATACTTATTCACGTGAAGGCTTTAGAAATTTTATGTCACTTGAGCCACAGTCTGCATGATTTGAAATATTTGACCACGAATCTTGTATATTTTTTTAGCTCAAACATTTGAATGCGATGTTTCCACCATAAGTTTATCTCAGTTCCGATTTAATTATTCTTTTCGGTGTTTTCATCTCACAAAAACATTGAAAATTTATTTTGACAGCACATTTATAGATACAAATATTGTTGAATTTTTCTTAGTGGAAGTGAGCTTAAATTAAAATGTTTCATTTGTGAAGAACTGAATACAGCCACAATAGGCGCGTCTTACCAACTAAAATCTCACTGAGCGCTCAATGTCAAGTCGATGGAGGCGGAATGCTTTGGTGGGACAAGATTCTCCGTTGAATTGTATAAAAACATGTGTTAAAATTTTCGTACTGAAATTCTGGAAACAAATTTCAACTTTGCTTAAAATATTTAAATTTAAAAGCACAAAACTTTATCAAATGAATGAAAAATAAAAGCAAATTCAATTTATTTTCATTTTTATTAACATTCCACCTTTATTTTGAATTTTAAATCGACTTTAGTATTTGCACATCAGCGAGAAATTACAATTTGCCTGTCAAATGAACAGCTGTTTAAGCAGAGAAAGAACATTGAGAAATGAATCCAAAAAATTTTCGTCTCAGTAATCTCCGCAAAAAATCTCAGTGCTCAGGTGAGATTTTTTGTCCCACTTAAAAAATCTCTGAGCGCTCAGAGATTTTATTTGGTGAGACGCGCCTAATGAATCCTTCAGCGCCATATTAGAAAAGGTTTGTTCGATTTGTAAAAGTATTTGTTCTAGGTACATTTATACTACGCTTGCACCAAAAGATAATCCGGATGTTCGAGGAAAAAGCTTTAAAATTAAAATGAAGTTTAACTCTGACAGCACACTTCAAGAGCAAATGGGGTTTCATTTTTTATTATGATGTGGAAGTGAGATAGAATATTTCATTTGGGTCAAACAATGAAGAACTGAATGCAGCCATGAATGAATCCTTCAGAACCATAAAAGAATAGGATAGTTCGATTTGTAAAAATATTTGCACTAGGAAGACTTAAGAAGATAAATTTTAAATCGACTAGATTTACGAAATAAATTTATATGTTAAATCTTCGAAATTTGAAGAAGATTTGAGGTAAATCTAATTAAATCTCAGATAAGTGTTAAGTGGAAATGTAGTATAAGACGATAGTTGTTAAATTGACATTGTTAAAATATTTAAAAATTGAAATAGTAATTCAGTGGACGGCAGTTGGAATGTTTTAATTGACAGAATACTTTATTTTACAATGAAACGATGAAACTGACAGTTCAATTCTCGAATGAGTGCGTTCAGGGCGATGTGAATAGATTAAAGAGTTGAATTTGTAAAACTTTTAGGCTTATGGAACATATACATACAAAATGAATTTCGAATCGACTAGATTTACAAACAACATTTATATAGTAAAACTAGGGGTTTGATTAACAGCTAGTTTCCAAAAATCGAGAAAAATTGAAACAAAATTGAAAATCGAGTGAATTTCTTTTCAGTGTTAAATATTTCGATCGACTTGGTGATTTCAAAATTGCTGATATTGCAAAAAAAACTGACATGTTATGTAAGACGATAGACAACTTTTCCTTAAACTTTACTTAAAAAAAAAAATCAATACGATTGCTCTTCTGACAATATTATATACAATGAATACCTTATTCTCTTTCTTCCAACAGCTTATGGAATTTAGTTCTCTTCTTTCATCGGATCGGATGGCCAGCCGAGAATCATAAGAAATTCAAGGCCAGTTCAGTGTTTGAATACTAAACGCATCATAAACTTCAATAAATACATATGAAACAGGCGATCGTCTTAATTCGTGTGATTCAAAGCAACAACTGCTGTCAAATGCTTATGAGAGTGACAGTTAACTGGCCAATCAAAAATTCGAACGATTCCAAAATATGAAATTGATGTGTTGAACGCACATATTTAAAATTAGTGAAAAAAGTGCAGTTGGCTGCGCTCAGCTTTTTACTCCATTCGCTCGAGCTAGCTCCCAAAGAAACATAAGTTGAGCGCTCTGAATGCTCTGAGCTGAAAAAGAAACACATCTTTTTTTGACAGCTCATCGCTAAAAAAGAACGCCTATTAACCTTCGATGGTGTAATATGATGCAAAGTCATAGTACTAAAATCAAAATTGATTAATCGATACATTTTTCGAATCAAAAATATTTTTGACAGCTAAGTTTTTTGTTAAAGAAATAATATGACAGCTGTGGGTTCTTCTTGTTTTTATTCTTTTTTATTATATTTGATATAAAGTTAATCATAGATAAAATTTGACAACTAAATTGACAGATAAGCTAAGAAATTAAATTTAACAATTTGTGGAAAAGTTATATTTTTCAAAAAACGGTTACCAAACATTTTTTAATTATCAAATAACCTGTCATTAGTTTATCATTATTTAGGCAATTTATCTTACTTCTGCTTACAATTAAGGGAATAGTTTCGGCATTGTTTTTTAATGTGTTCATATATATGCACACACAAACAAAATATATTATTATATATGTATGTATCAATGGACACGTTCTTCGGTTCTTAAATGAGTTTTGTATTTGAAGCTAATTAATGGTAATAAATTGTATAAATATTATCAATTTCTAAACAAAAATTTCTTTTATCAGTTTTTTTGTTAATAATAATTGTCTCTGATTGTATCAGGATTTGATAATCATTTTGACTTGTGGGATTTCTTCGTATAGAGACCCAACCAGTGCAATAAATTTTATATATGAAAAGATAAGTTTGTAAATATGTCTCTCGCAGACATTTAATCTAATACCCGTGACACACAAGTGGTACGGAAATTAAAGTATTCTTTCATACCACAAGTGTGTCACGTTGTACTATGCTAAAATCACGAGATCAAAATAATGTAGCTTGGTATCAAATCTTGTGATTTTTTCGTAGTATACGGTAGTATATATAGCCCCTTAACGACACGATCGTTGATTTTTTCCTTGGTGACGAATTCGAGAACTTAATTTCAGTACAAAATAGGTGTGTTCCTTAAATTCTTCGCACCATTTCCGACTAAATGTCAAAGTGTGACAGGTAGGAATGAGATCCTCTCAGAGAAAAGAAAAACTGTCAAAATGTCGGGAACGGTTTGGGCAGTAGTTTGCACCACACCAAAAGAAATATTTGACTAGAGCTGCTGTAGGGCAATCACAAGTCAATAAGAAAATCACTGTTCAAGAAATTGAATGGTAAGAAAAAAAAAACGTATACGTATAAAAATAATTAAACTTAAGCAAAGAAGTATTCTTAACATATTAAATCATGAAACTTAAATTTGTTTAAAAAAGAAAAAAAAACTACAGTAAACAAAAATTACACAAATTTTCATAACAAAATTTTCTTCTACGAAAAAGATTCACTCAGCGACACATGCTTTTTAAGAAAATCTTTTGATTTATAAAAAGATAAAAAAATTAGTACATGTACCAAAAACAAAACAAAAAAAATTGCACTTCCCTAGTTATTCTGTTTTTTTATTTGAATTCAAAATTAAATTTTTTTTAAATCTGACATACAAACACCTGGCATTTGACATCCAGTACGAAATAGCCACCAAAAATTTCACGGACCAAATCTGGCAAAGAGGGGAAATTTTGTACTCTCTCGTCAGCGCTCTCTTTGGTCCGAAGAGTACAAACTTTCACTTGTGGAACGATTTTGCACTAAAAATGACTAAATCTGGCAGTTTCAAACTGTTTGAAACTCGTTCTGGAACACACCTTATGTGTCAAAATATACTAAACAGGATGTATGTTAACCTTTGTGGTATTGCTATTACTATTTTTAATATCCCTACTATGGTTTTTACACCACCAGTGTGTCTGAGGTATATACAAGCAAAAGTTTATAAAATTAAAACAATAAATGGCAAAAAATGTGGCGCAAAACAATTTTATTTTTTGTAACAAATTATATCGCGCTGGAGGATGCATTCGTGGCTGAATTCCATTCCACACTAGCAAAACATTCTATCCCACTTCCACTTCATTTATAGGATAAGAAAAAACGGAGGTCGAGGAGCAGCACGACCAAATTCATGTTCTATTTCTGCTGGCAACAACTATCTGATCTATAGTTTTTCCACTTTATATAAAGCGTGGGTGCTTTCTCTCAACAGTGAGAACAAATTTTACATAAGAAGTGCATTAAGGTTTTGTACCAATTGCAGTCAAAGTATGGTTAGATTTGATCCTATGGCTAAATTTTGACATTATTGAGGTGAATATAGACGCTAAAATGTAACCTCATCGGGAGCTCGTCAAAATTTTACCCAGTGCTTAATTTTTGACATTTCTATGCTCATGTAGGAGTGAAGGAGATGCATGTAGATAAATATTTGATTTTACTGTCGAAGTCACGAATCCTATCCGGAAATATTGAAAAACTAAAATCAAATGAAAGAATAAGAAATATGAACGCAAGAACTTAAAACATTGACAAACATTCAATAATTTTTATTTTTATATGGTCTCGTGGTTCTTTTTAAAGTAGCAATTTTCAAGCGTAAATGTTTGCAGGCACTTCGACTGATCTCCTTATGAAATTTCAAATTTCTCTCCGCCGTTTGTTTTTATAACCTGTGATAAAAATTTTATAATACAAAAGAATCAATAGAATTAATTGAAATTACTTTTTCAGATGATTAGGTATTCATTTTGCAAACTAAATTTTGTTTTTGACGTACTGTCATTACTGAAAAAATGCAACAACAAAACTAATGGGAAATGTTTGTTTAAAAAAAGCCCATTTCATTCAATTGACACAGCAAAAACCTTAAATTTTACTCAACTCTTCAAAAAGGGATACAATTTAACTGGGATCAAATTTAACTAAAATTTTAACGCAATTGGCACACGGCCTACGTACCAAATTTTAACAATTGTTTTTGGCAGCAACGCAGTATGTTTACATTTACGAACTCGAAGGAAACGCCATTTGCATTTTGTAAGATACTAAGCGAGTTCTACACAAACTGTTTGAAATAGCCTCCGCGAAGAAAGAAATGATAACGGCCTCCGACTTATAGACTTTTAAGAAGCTCGTAATGCGCAAAGCAACCAGGCGCTCCCCAAAATGTGGATACGCTTACCCAATCGACCATTTGTTCATCAACGGCAGACAATCCTCTAAAATCTTAGACGTTGCATACTTTTAGTGGAGCAAACGTCAACTCTGTCCATTTCCTTGTTGAAGCAAGTATTATAGCTCCACTGTCAAATGAAAAGAAACTACGAACCGCCTTAAAAAATAAGTTCGACGTTGGTTGCTGGAAGATTCTGAAAGAGAAGGGTGTAAGCAGCTTCCCAGCACAAGGGGATCGAAGAGTTTCGAGAAAGAAACAACACCCGGAAGATTTAATAAAAAAAATCCAAGCAATTAGCTGCTGGATTTAAGACCGGTACGTAGGCCCTTGGAAACAGCTAAGGTGACCTAGTCTCCGAAGCACAACAAATAGTTGATGTATTCAAGCAGAATAGCCAGCAACTGCTAAATGGGAATCAGATACAGCAAGAAATAGAACCCAGTAAAGAAGAGGTAGACTTAGTCTTAAGGAAGCTTGAGAACAACACGGCCATCAAAACTGATAGCTGTCAACGGAGTTTTTGAAGTGAGGAGGCGATCTGTTGAAAGTATGCACACATCAAATCATCAACCAAGTTTGGGTGGAAGGAAGCATGCCCGATGACATGTCAATCAGCTCCATATGTCCAATTGACAATAAAGGCGATCCTATGACCTGCCACAACTATAGAGGTGTATCTCTGATAAACGTCACACACAATCCAACTAAAAACACTATTCTCAACAGATCTCCCAACAGGCCTTTAAAGTCTTTAACGGCAGTTGAAGAATAGGCGACAATTGTTGATCATAAAGAATGAGGACAAGACCAAATATATGATATCAATAAACAATGATAGATCTGCCAACCGGCTAGGACAAAACGCCATTATTGGTAGCAACAACTTCGCATTAGTTTAGGAGTTTACGTTCACGGTACATCAAACTAGAGCCAAAACGGATAAGCCTCGATTTCTCTCAAATTTGAAACATAATTATGAAGGATATGTTAAATAAATATTCCAAATTTGAAGAAAATCTGTCTACCAGTTTAGGTTCTACCTCTATGTGGACGTGGAGACGTAAATTAGTTTTTAGAGTTATGATGTCTCAACCAAATACTAGTAAGTTTTTTGTCACGAACACCCTCTTAATATAATTTTTATATGCATACAAATATTTTGCATTTCCATTTTTTGTAATACATACCTACAAACAATTTAATCAATGCTAAATGACTTCATTGTTAATTTCCTTTACTTAACGTGGGTGTTTTTGTTTATTTCGCTATATCAAGTGAAGTTGATTTTAGCAAAATGAATTTTAGCAATTAATTACTAAAAAGCGCTGTCAATTTATATTAAGATTATTTTTTAAACACCTCTTCACTTTGGTGCATATCGTGGGGGTGTTAAAAAAGTAAACGATCTAATCAAGAATTCAATGTTTACATTCACAATCAAAAGGCTATTAAAAACTTCTATAACGACTTCTGCGAAGAAGTTACTTGTATAGTGAAAACTTTATAGGTATAGATATGATGAGCCTATACTGGGACTGATTTTTCCATAAGTTAAACAGAATATATAACGGGTGATTTTTTAGCTGGTTTGGTTTTGGCAACACTGGTTTTGACAGCTGACGTGTGTTTAGTACCTTGTGTCACTGTCAAACAGCTTCAGTTTGGTTTGCAATTTAACCATGGATCGTCTTACAAATGAACAACGCTTGCAAATTATTGAATTTTACTATCAAAATTCGTGCTCGGTTCGAAATGCTTTTTTATCGAAAAATTGTGTTCAGCGATGAGGCTCATTTTTGGTTGAATGGGTACGTAAATAAGCATAATTGCCGCATTTGGAGTAAAGATCAGCCAGAAGCATTGCAACAGCTACCAATGCATCCCGAAAAAGCCACTGTTTGGTGCGGTTCATGGGCCGGCGGCATTATTGGGCCATATTTCTTCAAAGATGATGCGAATCGCAGCGTTACTGTCAATGGTGAACGCTACCGAGCGATGATAACAAACTTTTTTTTGCCCGAAATGGAAGTTCTTGACTTGCATGATATGTCGCTTCAACAAGACGGTGCCACATGCCACACAGCACGCGAAACAATGGCGCAATTGCGAGGCGAGTTTGGTGAACAGTTAATTTCACGTTTCGGGCCGGTCAATTGGCCGCCTAGATCGTGCGATTTGACACCATTAGATTATTTTTTGTGGGGGTATGTCAAGGCTAATGTCTATAGGCACAAGCCCGCTTCGATTGACGCACTGGAAGCCAACATCCATGCATTCATTCGTGAGATACCGGCCGATATGTGTGAAAGAGTATGCCAAAATTGGACTCAGCGGATGGGCTACCTGAGACGCAGCCGCGGTCAACATTTGCATGAAATTATCTTTAAACATTAAATTGCAAGGTTCAAACTATCGATTCAAATAAATATTTCATTCATTTTTTCGAATTTTTTGTGTTTTTTTTTTTTTTTAAAGTTCTAAACCTCTTAAAAAATCACCCTTTATATGTATCTTCTATACATGGCATACATAATGAAGAATATGCTCATATGTATCTACATACATAGTTTAAATACAAAAACTGAAACCTAGGAGATACTGGGAAGTTTATTCAAATGTCAGTGTCAAAACACAATAAAAATAATCTTACCGTAATACTATAGGTCTGTTTCTTTACTCGCCCGCGGGTTCCCAAAGTATCCCAAATCTACCCAAAACCTGTTTCTTTACTATTTTCTGACACAAAAATGCCAGAGCTTTTGACTTTTTTTTCATTTCCTCTGAAGCAAGAATCCACCCGAACATTTTAGTTCCTACACTTTCTTGCTTGTCAAACAAGAAATCAGCTGATCAAAAAATTTTAAATTAAATTTGTCAAGTAGCGTATATAAAATAGTTTAATTTAATTAAAATAAATGAAAGTGATAGAATGGAGTAAATATAAACTAAAATATTTCTTCTGGTAT
This sequence comes from Dasysyrphus albostriatus, assembly GCA_946251815.1. Classification (NCBI taxonomy): domain Eukaryota; kingdom Metazoa; phylum Arthropoda; class Insecta; order Diptera; family Syrphidae; genus Dasysyrphus; species Dasysyrphus albostriatus. Next base: position 63,511,286 of record OX276336.1, on the reverse strand, counting down.
CTTTTAATAGAGCCCAAAATGAAAAATGCAAATGTTAATAGAATGGAAATTGCATAATTTTGTATGCGCCGAGCCTACAAGCAATGAAGTCGAATGGGTAATGTACACCGCAAAAAACCGGAAACATCCCAAATGCGTTTCTTTACTCAAAAAGCTCATCATCAAACTTTTTCCCAAAATGTATCCCAAAAGTAAAGAAACAAACCGTATGTTTCCATCGTAGGCTTATCTTAGTTAAGGTCATTTTCGATTGAACTTTCGGGTTACTTTTTTGACTTTATTTTTACTCCTACAACTCCAAAAGTTAAGATTAGCAATTCTGAGTTATATTATTGGACTCCTTTTCTGTCTCGATTTCAAGAAGGAGTAGACTTAAAACACACGCATACACATAAAGTTTTCCCCGGATTACTTGTCAATATTTACAAATTCTGGAAGAAGCTATTTTGTTAAATGGCGGCGTTTAGTAGTGTGTATGTTAATTTTCTTTTACACTTATTCTTTGTTGTAGTGAGCTTATCGAAATTAATCTAGTTAAATCTTTCTAGATCAAATACTTTTACAAATTCAACTAACCTATTCTTATATGGGGCTCTGAAGGATTCATTCGTGGCTGCATTCAGTTCTGCATAAATGAAGCATTCTATTTCACTTCCACTTCATAAGAAAAAAATGAATCACAATTTGCATTTTTAAAGGCGCTGTCAAAATAAATCTTGTTTAAATCTTTTTAGGTATGTTGTAATAATACGAAATAGATTTATTAAATCTGAACTGAAATAAACCTTTGGTGGAAATATAGGATAAGAAAGAAAATTTTGTATCAAACGATAAGATCAAAGGTATGTTCGATTTGTACAACTATTAGCCTTATGCCGGGTTTACACGAGTGAAAAATTTTCATAATGTCTTCTATTTTCACGCTATTAATGACATAATCCAATAATAAATACAAATTTGCCATAATATTCGTCATAAAATAAATAACAGAGCTACATGGCATTAAATATTAACATTAAAATGAAGCCATATAAATGCGCACTGACACCATTTTGCAATTAATGACAGTACACAACAAAGAATGAACTTGCTCATTCTTTGTCAGTATAATGACAGCATCAGAACACCATTGTTTTGCTTCGTGTAAATGCATGCCATTGATGATTTGATTACCATTATTTTGGGACTTTAATGAAGTGAATTAATAGCAATTTCTCACTCGTGTAAATTCGGCATCATGAATATCCAACAAGGGTAATTTTTAGGCCAGGAACGCACTTGCGATTTTCTGTCGCAGCGACTAACATAAGTGATCGCAGCTTAGTAGGATTTTTTAATGTAATTTGTGCGTTCATTCACATTAAAATTCGTGTGTTCCATTTTTAGCGACTGAAAAATCTTGCGACAGTTCAGTTCAGTGATTGATGTATATGAAGTATAAGTTTGCGTCACTTAATTAGATATTTATTTTACAAGAACGCTTAACTTGTTTTATATTTTTCATCTTAATATCATTTGCTAAAATTAAAACGAGAAGTATATATGTAATTTTGTACTTCCTTCAGTTTTGTTTTTTCTACATTGCGTCCGTAGTTCCGTTTCCATAGAAGACATAATGCAAACATTGAACGGCTTTTGACACAAAAAACGACTTTCTGACAAAAAATAAATCATCAAAAAGACCAAAAAAGATAAATAACAACCAAATTTGGTAAACTAGTTTGTATATTGGAATTGTTTACGTCATTGATAAAAGAAGTTTTAAAAAACTAAATTGAAGGAAGATGACGAATTTTTTTACATATGAACATACATATAAAGATATGCCTAAAAATCAGAAACTGATAAAAAAATAAACACATGCTCTCATCAGTAAACCAGTTTATTTTGTTGATAAACAGCATTCATTTTAATAAATAAAATAATTTATAATAAAAAAGAGAACAAAATTCATTCCCGGCTCGTGTCCATGATGTAATACATAGTTTCATTTAATGTAGGTATGTCTTCTTTTTATTCTAGAAAAATGCATGGTGTAATACGAGCTTAAACGATATTAGAACAACTTGTTTGGGGTAGGAAATTTGAGTAGCTTATGATATGACTGCGTACCGCCAAACGAAACCCACAAAAGCCTTTTTAGAACTTTAGAGCTACTACATTGCGCGACAAAGGTGAATGATCTTTCACAAGAGTGATTAAAATTACCTTCAATTGAAATGCATCATAAATAATAATATTTGTACGGATATAAAACTCATTTAACAAAAATTAATCTTAAAAGGTGAAGTTGATTTAAAAGTGAGTATTCATCGGATGACTATTTTTCCAAATTTTATCAAATTTTTTTGTTTACAATAAAAACACGATTAATGTCACCCTGATTGATTGCATTATGTATTTAGTTGGGTGTGAAGTTATACAGCTGGGTTCATTCTTTAGTAGTAGCCGCATTTTATTATCCACATGATCTTAACATACAGGATCTTAGTGACAGAAGTGTTATATAACCTACCCATTTCGTTTTGCTTTAAGTTGTGTATTTTGGATGCGTCTGTGGCTTCTTTTTTTTTGCACTACTGTACTGAGATAATTTACAATGTCTCTGATCACACGTGGAGAAGTTTAAGCATTTTTTGCGGATTGTGAGGGTAAGTGGGGTAACTTGCAGAAGAGGAAGAGGGATGAAATATTTTAAAATAATTGAAAATATTCGGTGAAGAAAATTGACGTTTTCTTTTGTATTTCTTCTTTTATTAAATCTAACCAATCAAATCGTGTCTTTCACTATGAAAACACAAAGGAAAACAAAATTTTTCAGAATAATTTTTCTTCACATCTGAACACTTTCGTTCTTCACGTGTAAAGAAGCACGATAGTAAATAGCCTCGAACTCGCCATCAGAGTAAAATGTAATTTTTGAATCATTGAAATAGTAGATGCAAATAAAAAGCAGGATCCAATGTTGTTTTTTGCAATAAGGTGTCAAAAATTTATCTGGACTTTCAATTTGGCAATGTTAATATTTTCAACTGCTAACTGAACAGTAAAATTAATACATATTACGCCAATAAACCTATCGAGGAGAGAAACTAATGACTTTTGATGATATGTATTTTATTATTCAAAGATTTGTAAATCTCAGGATTGTATGTTTACCTGAGTGGTTTTAGGAAGCTTCATTACTCTTTATCTTCTAAATTAGTTTGACCTTCGACAAAAATTGTTCAAAACTGGAAGCTTTATATTTGTTGTATTCACACAATATTCCCTTCGACCATTGAAATAATTCGATGTAAAAATTTTACGTAAAATTTTACACCTTTTTCAACACGTGTAAACCCTGAGGCCACACGGGCCAGTACTGGCCAGCTATTCGCAATACACTCACATTTTTTTACTTACACATACAAAACAACTGGCTTACTTTTTTTCGTAGCCAGTTGGGAAGCCAGTAACAGGGTTCGGCAGTACTTTTTCGGAGCATATTTGTAAAAATAGGCCTTAAACTAAAATTGACTCACATTTTATTTCACAAAATATTAATATAGGGTGATTTTTTAAGAGGTTTAGAACTTAAAAAAAAAAAAAACACAAAAAATTCGAAAAAATGAATGAAATATTTATTTGAATCGATAGTTTGAACCTTGCAATTTAATGTTTAAAGATAATTTCATGCAAATGTTGACCGCGGCTGCGTCTCAGGTAGCCCATCCGCTGAGTCCAATTTTGGCATACTCTTTCACACATATCGGCCGGTATCTCACGAATGAATGCATGGAAGTTGGCTTCGAGTGCGTCAATCGAAGCGGGCTTGTCCCTATAGACATTAGCCTTGACATACCCCCACAAAAAATAATCTAATGGTGTCAAATCGCACGATCTAGGCGGCCAATTGACCGGCCCGAAACGTGAAATTAACTGTTCACCAAACTCGCCTCGCAATTGCGCCATTGTTTCGCGTGCTGTGTGGCATGTGGCACCGTCTTGTTGAAACCACATATCATGCAAGTCAAGAACTTCCATTTCGGGCAAAAAAAAGTTTGTTATCATCGCTCGGTAGCGTTCACCATTGACAGTAACGCTGCGATTCGCATCATCTTTGAAGAAATATGGCCCAATAATGCCGCCGGCCCATAAACCGCACCAAACAGTGGCTTTTTCGGGATGCATTGGTAGCTGTTGCAATGTTTCTGGCTGATCTTCACTCCAAATGCGGCAATTATGCTTATTTACGTACCCATTCAACCAAAAATGAGCCTCATCGCTGAACACAAGCAGCGCGCGATGAACATTTCGAACCGAGCACGAATTTTGATAGTAAAATTCAATAATTTGCAAGCGTTGTTCATTTGTAAGACGATCCATGGTTAAATTGCAAACCAAACTGAAGCTGTTTGACAGTGACACAAGGTACTAAACACACGTCAGCTGTCAAAACCAGTGTTGCCAAAACCAAACCAGCTAAAAAATCACCCGTTATAATGAGAATCGGAAAGTCCATATGTCCAAGTTATAAAGAACTAAAAGTTTTATAAAATCGCTAACGGCCATATTATTCACTCGTTTAATCCGATTGATCCAATTAAATAAAAAAATAAAATAATTAATTGATCCAATGAGTTTAAACTGCATTGCGTAGGGCAGTTTAAGTTGTAAAATCCAGATTAATACTGAATTTCATATTATTAACTTTTTCTTGACACTTCAATTTCAAGTAATGATGTAAAACCAAAAGATTTCAACCGTTGTATTTAGAAATCGAGTTAAAGCGAAAACGACGACGACTCATGTCTCTCGCCAAATGTAGTTTCCAGTCCAGACCACAGCGAGACGAGCTTAATGACCACGAATTAAGCTCGTCTCGCTGTGGTCTCACCATACCCATTTACTCAGGAATCTATGTCGTGGTTGTTTCGCTATAATCTCGCTTTGGTCTTGCCATTACATTTACACGTGGTTTTTGCCATTGAGCTTACTCGTATTTTGCCATCATCTCGCTTTCGTCAAAGTTTTTTTGTTCAAAATTGAAATTTTCAAAGTGGTTAAAATAAGCTCAAGCCATGGTTAAAAAGTCCAAACGTGGTTTTCGATGTCGTAAATGAATTATTAAGTAGTAGGGCTCACCCAAACCAAAGTAAATAAATATGCTAGTGAATTCACTTCGCGTCAGTGTAGTTGGTTTCATTTAACGCCAAGTAAACTAATTGTGACAGGCTTCGCGTTGATTTGGGAGAGTTTTTACAGAAATAGGTAAAGGTTCTCCAGAACCAACGCAAAACATTCGTAGTGTTCTGTTCTTTTACTAGTTTTGTCACATGACATCAGAGTGTTTTAGTGCATTGAATTTCAGAATATCATAATAGTTATTTTTCTTTCTCTAAATTCGGAGTAGATTTACTTCATTTGGAGTAACATCCGAACGCTGGCCAGTATAGAAGCCAGTACAGCATGCCGCCTTTGTCACAGCTAATACACGAATAGGAATTTGATAGTCAGTGTGTGTAGCCAACTGGCTAGCCAGTACTGGCTCGTGTGGCCTCAGGGTAAGGCATGTGAATTACAAAAGTATGCAAATAACTTTACAACCGTAGGTAGTGAATGGATAGTTGACTAGACCCCTATTACACGATGATTCTGTGTGCCTGACTCTTGTCTAATTTTCGTGAGTGCGAAGGAGAACAAATCTTTGATTTCACCTCCACACACATTGAATTTTGAAAAGAGTCAGACGCAAAGAATCATTGTCTAATAGGGGACTTACGAATGATTTGTTTTATTAACTTCCCGCTGGAAGATATTGTAATTGATCCCATTTATCCAATCGAAAATCTTAACATACATTCACGCTTCGAGCTGCGTAGAATCGGAATCCATCATTTTTAGAGAGATGTCCGTGTCTGTACGTACGTTCGTACGTTCCTACGGTTTTTTTTTTTCATTCAGCATATCTCAAGAACGAATGAAGATATCGACTTCAAATAAATTTTATTTTATAGAAGATAGAAGTTTCACTACGTGCAGAAAGGACTTTCAAACAAAATTCAATGAGCGGCTTTTTACTGAAGCAATTCACAAAAAAAAAGTTGTTAAATTTCTTTAGTCTCGAATGTTTCGAGAACAAATGATGTTATCGACTTGGGGTTGATTAAATTCTATCTTGAGAACAAACAATGATATTGGCTTGGGTGTTATTAAACTGTATACATTAGTTTTTTAAAAATAATTGATAAAATTTTTAAGAATATTGAATGAATATTTTTTTTAAATCGAAAAAAAAACTACAACAAATTTTACCAAACACTGTGAAATTTTTTTTTTTTTCGTCTAATATATCTTGAAAACAAACGATGTCGGCTTTAGGATAATTAATTTTACACACTAGTTAATAGTTAATAATTTATAGCATTTTCAAAAAAAAATCGACATTTACTTTTTCTTAAACGAAAAAAAAAAAACGACAAGAAACTGTACCAAAACTCATTGAAATTTTTTCTACTCCCAAATATCCTGAGATTACCCAAAATGGAATTGGCTTCGGGTCAATTAAATTCTATACACTTGGTAAAGGGTTTTTCAAACGGGACGCTACAAAAGCGACAGGGACAGCAAACGACGTCATATTTCTTGCCGCTCTTTTGACATTTCTCTTCAGTAAGGTTTGCAATTTCATGATGGAAAGATATACAAGCCAACAAAGCGTCGAAATTATTAAAATTTACTACCGAAATTCGGAGTCAGTGGCCTCAACGTTAAGAGCGCTGCGTCCAATTTATGGTCGTCATAATCGTCCTAGCAGATCAATAATTGAGCGTCTAGTGGAAAAATTTGAATCCACAGACACAGTACAAAATGTTCCCGTGCCAGTGAGACAAAGAAGTTCCCGTAGTGTTGAGAATATTGCTGCCGCTGAGGCTTCAGTTGCAAAAAACCCACACGTCGTTCCCAAGCGTTGGGCATCTCTGTGACGTCGTTGTGGCGAATTTTGCGAAAATATCTTGGCAAAATACATCCTTACAAGATTAAATTGACGCAAGAACTGAAGCCACTTGCTTGACCACCAGAAGCGTCGTATGTTCGTGAATTGGGCTGAGCAACAACTTGAAAATGATTCGGATTTTCATCGAAAAATCATCTTCAGCGATGAGGCTCATTTCTGGCTGAATGGCTTCGTCAATAAACAAAATATGCGGTATTGGTCAGGCAGCAATCCACACGTTCTCCATGAGTCATCATTTCATCCCGAAAAATTTACGGCTTGGTGTGGTTTATGGGCCGGCGGCGTCATTGGCCCGTACTTCTTCCGTGATGATCAAGACCGGCACGTTACTGTGAATGGGGATCGCTACCGTTCAATGATAACCGAATATTTTTGGCCCCAATTGGATGAAATGGACTTGGAGGACATGTGGTTTCAACAGGACGGCGCAACAAGCCACACAGCAAATGTCACAATCAATTAATTGGAAACCAAGTTTGGAGAACGTGTTATCTCACGAAATGGTCCAGTCGCTTGGCCGCCTCGGTCGTGCGATTTGAAGCCGTTAGACTATTTCCTGTAGAACTACGTCAAGTATATGGTCTATGGCAACAAGCCAGCGACGATTGATGAAGTTCGTACAAATATCGAACGTGAAATTGTAGCAGTATCGGCCGATTTATGCTTGACAACCGTCGAAAATTGGGTTCAGCGTCTGGAGGTTCTGCAAGCGTGCCCGTGGTAGCCATGCAAAAGAAATCGAGTTCCATACATAATGGCATCGAACGTACTTTCACAGGAATAAAGAATTTCATTGATATCCAAAACCGTTTTTTTTGTATTTAAAAAAACTTTTGTAGCGCTCTTATTGAAAAACCCGATATTTCATACTTGATATTTGATTGTTTTTGTAAAATAATTCAACAAACATTGATTTTAAAGTTAAAGTGAAAAACTACAAGAAACTTTACCAAAAATTGTTAAACGATTTTTGTTTCCCAAATATCTTAAGAACTACCAATGATATTGGCTTTGGGTTAGTTTTATTCTACTCACTAATTTTAACTTGGTTGCAAATAAACACCTTAAAACGATATCGAAGATCTTGAATTGGCGATTTTTGAAAAATAAAATAACATCGGGCCTCTAGCTTTATGAGAGATCCATATTATACCTGAATTTTATTTGTCCGATTTCACGAACGAGAGATACAGAGAAAGAAGCATTTAGTTTGATCGGAAAAAAACTATATACATTTTTATAGATCGAAAATTCAATCGTTTGCAAACTATGATATGTTGTATGATTCGTGGGAAAAACTAAAGTAAATTAAACGATAACTATTCAGCTACCTTTTTGACGATAGCGTTTTGACATTTGTCCAGTTTCGTGAAGCAAATATTTACTTGTCAAACTGTTATCATTCAAACGCCATAGTCATTTTCAGTTTTACGGAATGGCAAAACTATCGTCAAAACATTTTATTCGGGTGATAGGTAACTGTTTAACGAAATGCAATAGCGACGCCATCACAGGCAGCTCTAAAAGCCTTTTAAAATAAAAATATTGAGTCATATTCATAAAAATTCACTAAAATACCTCTTAATATGTGAATAGTTAAGCAGTGTATAAGTTTTTAAAATAACACATTTTCGAAACCATTTTAGTTAAAATGCCATTGTGTCAAACAAATTAGTAAAGCAGAGTAATCTATTACGTTAACTATTTAATCTCTTAAAGCGTTTAGCTTAAAATGGCTCTATTCAACGTCACATAAGTAATTAAAAATATAAAATATTATTTTATGCCATGTCCCATATCCCATCCAACATGTAGGTATATTAATTTTTTTCACCACTGTAGGTACCTTATTTTATTTTTAAATCAATTTAATAACTGATTCATATATAAGTTCCCCGTTTAGTTTGCATCAAATATTGGACTTATGACTTACTGGTTATATTTAAAAAACCGAATGTGATTGTTTGCTTTTTAATTTCTTAAAATAAATCGAATAAAAATGATAATGAACTCGTTTAGACATTGTCTGCGTCTTTTTGTTTATCATAATTTAAGTAAACATTAAGGGACTTTTGCACCAATACTTTCTGACAGCAGTAACCTCTTACTTGTAAAAATATAATTGAGGGATATGAGACTGATTTTAAATAATTAAATCACGTTGTATCAAAACATTTTTTCTCTATCCGGATAAATATCTGGCAAGTTCAGGAAAATGAGATCTCTCAAATTTTGTTCCATTATAAAGTGAGGAAGAAAACAGCAGAACTGAAAAATTTCCCTCAGGAATACTCTCTGCGTTTTTGATATTGCTGAGGTCTCTGAGATTTTATTTTTCTAAACTGGCTTATTTAAACTTTGAATAACTCTAACAATAAAATTTTAAAAATCTTAGAACAAAGAAAGTTAACGAGAAAAAGTTTCTTGTTTTCGGAGTGTAGTAAATAAATAATATAAAATAATATTCTTTTTCGCTAGTTAATTGTGGTTAGTTCTTGATATATAAAAACGAAAAGACAACGATGGCAATATTCTCAGTTTCATTTAATTATTCCATTGTTTGGTGCAAGTAGCCTTTAGAATGTTTAATGAAGTAGTAGAAAAAGTACAAATAAAGTAATTTAAAATTTTTTTTGTTGTTGTTTAATTTTATTTTGTTAAAGTACATAAATGTACATACATTATCAATAATGGCAAAGGCACTGGTAGACAATTCAAGGTAGGAAAACGACGAAACGTGCCATCAGAGTGTTGTGTCACTCTGATATGGACGCATCACTCAACCGATCCATTTAGAGAAACTAAATAAAATTAAAAAAAATATCGCCAGCTTTGTATTGGAAACTAACTTATTTTTAATCTATCAATAAAACATCACTCTTTGAGGTGTGGCCTGGTCAGTGTGCACTTCTCGATTGTTAAGTGATTGAGTTTAATGAACAATATCTTGAATGACATTGCAACTGGGGTCTCCTTACCAGTAAGGTGCAAAAATAGGTAAAAAAACAATATACAATTATTTAAAATATGGAATTTCAATTTAGATAGTAACGTTATTCATGCAACGTAAATTTAGTAAACGTCGGAAAACTTCAAAATTAGAATGGGAAAGTTTTACTTCCGATTTTTACGATGTTTGCGATGGTTTACGTTGTATGAATACCCTTAGTGTTTTTTTTGTTTGTTTTGATGAGGGAATAATAGATCTTAAAACAGAAACACGTTTCCAAACGCAACTTTATTGAAACCTATGGTTACCAAAAAAGTCATCCAAAAAGTCTATTGGTTTTACGTTTGACTGGCCAACGACTAATGAATTGATAAAAAAAATGTATGGCAGTAAAAAAATGTCAGCTTATTTTTTTTTTAGCGCCCATAATAGCTATTTGGGCTTAACTTGTTCAATAAAAAAAACCTGAAAACACATCCGATCAGTTAAAACAGTTTATTTTTTCTGCCTTATTATACAACAATACAATGATTCTAATGAGCCAACACACGAAAAATCAGGCCCAACAAGGCACAGGTTTGTGTTTCGATTTGTGTCATAAGTTGTTGTTTGAAATAGCGAGTTTCGCATATAGCCTACAAACACCAAATGCAACGATTGTGTTTAAAACCAGCAGCATCGTTTTCGACATACTTTTATATGGAGCAGCGCAAAACACATAATTCAAACCAAACAAAAATCAACACGAAACAGAAAAATATGTTTCATCGACGATATAGCTGAAAATATTTGTTTTCAGTTTATTGTTTCTTTCTTCGCACGAGTATTTCAATCATTTAAAAGTTTTTGTTTAAGAATTTTGTTTTTCAGAGTTTTTTTTTTTGTTTCTTAACGCACACTAAAAAAAAAGAAAAGTGAAATGACTTGTTTTTGTTACATTTTATGTATTATTTCAAATTAAAAAAGAACCTTATTCCAGTTTTTTGTCACTCAAGTCACACACAAGTTGTGTCTGTTAAAATATAAATTTTAAATATGCTTTATTCATGTTCGATGTTTCTCAGGAAGGCAAAAAAACTTAAATGGGAAAAATCATAATGATCAGCATTTGTTAAAAGTCGTTATCCTCACGACGTTTTTTTTTAAATAAATAAGAATATAAATATGAACCATAAACATTGCAAAGCTCTAAATACATATCTACTTTTTTATCAATAATATTTTATTCTGTGATTAGATTTGTTAGTTTCTTCACATTCATGTCAGTGTCATTAACGTAACTTTTCGTATGGTATTTTGTTTCCAATTTCTTTTACGTAAGTATGTAGATGAACTTAATGTTCATTATTGTTTATTAATTATTATTATTATATGATTATTGTTTTTATTAAATGTTATCCGTTATTAGTTTAATTTGAAAAAAATTATTTCCAGTGAAAACTGCGCAAAAATTTGTCAGTTTCAACACAATTTATCAATTTTTCCTCTAAGAAAATATGTTTGTATGTTTGTTTAGTGCAAAAATACAAGAAAATTACGTCTGCAGTAAATTTGAGCTTATTAGTATCCCAAACAAATAATAGATGCAGTAAATACTGTTCTGGATAACTTCATGGAACACAAAGTGACAGAATATAGTAATTTTTTGGTCTTTTATGTAATTTTCTGTCCAAAACAGATTCATTAAACGCACAAACAAATATAATAATAAAGGGGGCGGTTACCCTTTAATAATAAAAATTAGGTTTTTCCATTATTACATAATTTGCATTCTTCAGTGTGGAGGATAAATGAGTAAACGAATTTTTAGTTTTGCAATTTTAGATTATTTTTTTTTAATGTTCAGCCAGTGTAGACTGCAACCATCCACCAGCGCCGCTATTTATTTTCAACTGTAAAATAGTAGCTGAAGATGTGGAAGCTCCTCACACAATATCCCGTGAATGGTTTAATTCAATGGGAGCAGTAGCTGTCAATTTTGTAATCAACCTTTATTTGGAATTAACAAGTCGTTTATAAAAGTATAACATTTAACAAATACCTATTATAATAATTTTCCAAAAATTCAAAACATTCTTAAGTTCAATGGCCTTTTTCAGAATTTTTAAGAATCACATTTACAGTAATTTAAACACTCACTGTCCCAATTTATTATATTTTAAGTTTGTTATCAGTGAAAATTCCATAACAAATACTCGGACTAAAAGAAATTACTTAGGGGTTTTTAATTGAACAACGACGACATTTTATCTTACTAACCACATATTTAACATTTTTTTTAAATGAAACCCTCAACAAAATTAAGACAAAAACCCCTTGTCAGACAAAAATACAAGATTTTTTTTTCGAACTGTCCAAAAGCATTCATACTTTTCTACTGTTTGATCAACAATTTCCATGTTCAGGTAGTATCACAAAACGAACAATTAAGTAGTAAAGATTCTCATTTAGCAAGTTACACCACTAAAACTCTAAAATAAACAAAAGTTGATTTTTGCAGTTGAGCAGGTACCGACTCGTAAATTCCAGTTTTATCTATACCAACAACGACGCATATTACAACGAATGTAGCCACGAGACATTAATTAAGGCACGTGAGTTCATATAAAACTATCGGATACTTCTTCAGGAAGCGACGTTAATTGGAGGTTTGCCTGTATTTAAGTGTGTATATTATGGTCGACAGACAAGGTCATTATGGATCAACAAAAACAGAAAAACTAAAATAAATATTCCGAAATTAAAAAAAAAAAAAAAAAAAATATGCGGTTGTCTTTAATAGACATTTTGAGAGCGAGAAAAGACCAAATGTTCAAAATCATTTAGTCCTAACGGAATGTGCTTTATTGAAGTGTGTTATATTATTTATTTATTAAGTTCAATCATTTCGATTCAATTCATCTTATTGAATTGATTTATTGAAACAATTTAAATGTTTTCTCAATGTCGAACTGATATATATATACACTCCTCGTCAACTGAATACGCACAAACATTTTTGAATATATTTTATCCATTTTTTCCAAACAGTGATGGTTATTATGCCATCTGTTGATGGTAAAAATGTTCGTAACATATAAATAACAGAATTTCAAAGTTTTATCCAAAAACAACCGTGAGTTTTTCCTTCAACCACTTCCAAAGTGTAACTTATACAAAGTAGAAGTTTTTTTTTGAGTCAACTGAATAGGTACAAAAATTAAAATTGGTATTGGAATGGAATGAAACAAGTTTTTGTTTAAGTTTAGTAGTGGGTACTTCCACCTTTATTTTTAATTACTTCGTAAATTCGATCCGGCATGGAATCGTATAGCTTTTTAATGTAATTTAACGAAATTTCGCTCCACGCTAATTTGATTGCAGAAATTAAGGTTTCTTTGTCTTCGAACTGACGACCACCCTCATAAACTTTGCGTACTAACCATCCCCAGACATTTTCTATGATGTTTAGATCAGGTGAGTACGGCGGCCATTGAAGCAACTGCACTTGTTGCTCCTCTATCCATGTTTTTATTATGCGCGCTGAGTGAATAGGCGCATTATCATGTTGGTAGGTCCAGTTTATGGGTCCAAAGATGTTAGAAAATTTAGGAAAATTTCTTTCCAAAATTACTTTATACCCAGCTGCTGTCATTCTTGATGTTACAACCTCGAGCTCAACTGTTCCATAATAACTGACTGCTCCCCATATCATGACACCTCCTTCACGACTATGATGGCGCTTTGAAAATCTTTTTTCTTTTCTTAAGTCGTGAAAATAGAAGTTGAACCCATCAGGGCCATCGAAATTAAACTTTTTTTCATCTGAAAAAACCACGTGATACCATTCTTTTTTCCAACTCATGTGAAGTCTTGAAAAATCTAATCGCAACATTTTCCGTCACTCGTCAAGTGGTGGTTTTTTCTTAAGTTTCATTCGTTTAAGATGGCTTGAGTTGTTGATTACTCTTAATACTGTTGAGCAACTTGCGTTTACGCCGACTTTTTGTTTTATTTTTGCCACAGAATCAGAAGAATTTGATGCATATCTTAAAATTCTTCGTCTCTCAGCTGCTGTTGTTGCTGTTTTCTTACCTCCCTTCATGATTTTGCCGTATGCATCTTTATTTTTCAAGTAAGAATAAACTACATTAAAACTTCGGCCAACTTTATCAGCTATTGCACGTCTAGTTAGGCCTTGGTCTCTAAGTAAATCGATTTTAGCTTTTTCAACACTGTTAAGACACGTAGATCTACCCATTTTTCTTAAAATTTAAAATCAAGAATTAAATTTTACTGAAAACACTAAAATCGTTAATTTAAACTGTCAAGCACTCCAAAAAACTTATAAACAACGAAGAAAATGGCGTTGTACCTATTCAGTTGACTAGAAAAAAAAACTCCTACTTTGCATATAAAACACTTTGCAAGTGGTTGAAGAAAAACTCACGGTTGTTTTTGGATAATTCTTTCGGAATTATCTGCTTAACATCTTAAGGGAATAGTTAGCATCAACAGATGGCATAATAACCATCACTGTTTGGAAAAAATGGATAAAGTATATTAAAAAATGTTTGTGCGTATTCAGTTGACGAGGAGTGTATATTGTGAAATGAAACACAAATAAACATAATAAAAATTGGTTGAATAAATAATTATGCTGAATAAATTCAATGTACATTTCTACTATTGACAAACAAAAAAGAAAAAACTTCATGATGGAATTTTTAAGGTTTTGATAAATTACCATCTAAAATGTTTTTGCACTCCTTTGGAATTTTTTAACAACATCCACCTGATAGAAAAATTGCAAATAAAACACATAACCTTTTAGAAATAACAACAAAACAAATAAAAGCCAATCAACAAAACGGAACAACCATATAATATAGATAAAATTCCAAGCACGTTACAAAACTAAAAACAAAAGTAAAACCCTATCTTGAAAGATAGATACACGACTTTACACATATGAAATAGATCAAAGTTTTTCTTATCAATGACAAGGAGTGTGATGTCATCACCCACCACCACAACCAACACTACTAGTAATTACATTCTAACAGGCTTTCTCTTGTAAATAACAAAAAAAATTAAAAGAATCAATTCCAAAGTATATAGCCAGCTGATTCTTATTAAACAGTCCGCCTGTTTATTGATTGCTTATTCCACGAAACATTTGCGAGAAGCTGTTTTCTACCTTGATTTTTTTAGCTATTCACAAACAAGTTTTTTTTTTAATTTTATATTAAGTAACTCGCTGTCGCGTTCACAAAAAAAAATCAAAAACAACACCAAGTCACGCGAGATAGAATCCATGAGAATGTTTACAGGAATCCCTTGTGATCTGTGGCTGGGACTAGCGCTCACATGTCGTTTGTCACCCCGCCAAACAGTGGGACAGAGTGGTATAAAAATTAGCAATAAATCAACTGATTAAGCTAAAGTCTACTTTTGCAACAAACGGCAAGATAGTTTAGAATTTACAAACAATATATTTGGTCGTTTTTCAAAATATTATAACAAATATAGGAAGGCTTGTTTGAGAAAGTACGTTAATTCTTTTTCATGTGACTCCAACATTAACCTAGGAAGGTGGTGTATTATGAAGAGTTATCTGTCAAACAAACGTAATGTAATGTTTCCATGTTCTATAATCCCTCAAATTAAACTTGTCGGATATGTTGGACAGAATGAAACCTTCAAAATTCTTCAAGGTTTAGAAGTTGAGGTAGGTATTTACCGGTTATTCAACGATAAACATAAGATAACATGATATTTAATGTTAGAGAAGAATACATTTAAATGTTGTTAAAACAAATATGTCTTGATTTAGGTTAACATATTTTAAGGTTAACGGTACTGGATATTTTTTGTTGTGTTTTTTCTACTGTTGATATTTAACTTTAGAGAAAAATAAATTTAAATGCTGTTGAAACAAATATGTTTGGATTAAGGTTGACATATTTTAAGGTTAACAGTACTGGATAGTTTTTGTTGTTTTTTTTTTTAATTGTTGACATGGAGTAATATGTTGACAATTTGGGTCTAACGTGCAGAAAAATAAACCACAAAATGTAAGTCCTTATTCATTAACTCTGGAGTGTAGCATAATTTGACAAGTCGTTATGCACACAAATTGTTTGATGTTGAATAAGATTTTGCAAGTAAGAATATGGTTTGAATTTAGTCGCATGGAGATGCGGGGTTAAGAATGCATGAACTGCCTTTATAATATTAATTCAGATTATCGTTTACTGCAAGATCAAAATATTCATACACAAGATAGTTTATTTAAAAAAAAATATAATAAACGAGTAAAGTCTACGTGACTTAAATACGAATCAAATTCAGATGTCATTTGATGAGTTTTAATTTCTGCATTAACATTTTGTAAAAACCCCCGATTCAAAGAATTTCATAGAATAAGTATTGCAAAAAAAAGTCTGGAATAAAAAAAAATACTAACAAAAAATGATAATTCAGTTTATTTATTATTATTAATTAAAAAAGGTCATGGAAGTGAATCCTTGTCGTAAGTAAAGCAAACAAAAAAAAAATAATATAAAAAAAGCATTTAATGTCAATTTAAAATCAAATGCACGACTGGGTCGCACGTACTTCCTCTTATGTTCAAGACACTGAGGATTTAACAATGGAAATTATGAGAGAAAAATGTTTAAAAAGCATAAAATACTATATTTAAATTAGCTAAACAACTTCTGTGAGAGCTAGAGATGAAAAAAAAAACGCCATCTTAATTCTTGATTGAATATACATATTTGTGGAAAAAAATTCTAAATCGTTGAATTAAATTCATAGAACATTTTTAAGGGAAACTTTTTGGTATGCAAATCTAAAGTTTTTATTTATGTATTTTGAATATTTTCATTCTTATCGAATTTTCAAAGAAAAAATTTGAAACTCTTTAAAAAATCAACATTTTTTTTTTTTTGAAAATGTTGATATGCAATATTCTATCTTATTTGAAATTTTTATATAAAAAAAAAATATTCTTAATCTGTTGGGCAGATAGTGAGAAAATTTAAAGTTTAAAAAGAAACGTTCTATGAGAGGTGCTATTAATACATACATACATAGTTGCTTTTATAAATTTTTATAATTTTTAGTAGTACCAAAGGTTATATAAAAATTGTAGATGTTTTAAAGAAAAAAATGTTTTCCTAAACGGTTTTTTTTAACATTTGTATGGCAAGTACCGTTATTTTTTCATACATCTTAAATTTTTTCTTTAATTATTTTAAAGAGTGTAAAAAACTCTTAAATATCGAGTTTTATAAAAATCGAACGTGCAGTTCTTTAAATATTTGATTTTCAAAACCAAATTTTAATAGTTTTTTTTTTTTAAATCCAAAAAATATTTCTTGAAAATCTTGGTAAAAAAACTATTTATATTGTTTAAAACCTTTTGTATAAAAAATGCTTGAAATGAGAATGACCGTTTTGAAGAAAATCGAAAAAAATAATGGTTCTTTGGAAGGAACCATTAATAACCAATTTTTGAAACATCGTTTCCGATCCGAAGGTAGCCTTTACTGAGACAAATTTATTGATTTTTTTAAAGAAAAGTTATAAAGCCATTTTTAAGAAAAATAAGATTTTATAAAATTGTTTAAACAAATGGCAGTTACCGTTATTTTAAGTTCTAAAACAAAAATAAAAAACAGTGTGGGCAGAATCGCCAAAAACCACTATGTATAAAGTAAAAAAATCGATTTAGCCGTATAGGTTTTTTTACGAGACTAACTAACTTGACATATGGTTGTTTTAATTATCCTTTCTAACACATTTTAATTCATTCCTTTTATATCATTAGCAAAATTGAAAGACTTACACCAGATAGACCACGGACTAAATACCAACATCTGTTTCAAGGCTTCTAATTTAATTTAAATTACATTAAACAAATTTACTAACAGCGCTTAAGTGCTGTTTACTTAACATAATGACAGTACCCATCGACTGAAAATTATGCGTCTTAGAAGCGTACAACAGCATCTACTTATGAGGCCAACTGTTGAACTTTGGCGAACCGCATTTGGACTTAAAATTTGATCACAACAATGTTTTGTTTAAATCTTATAAAATAGTCCATAAAAATAATGCATTGCCGTTTATTTGCGCTTTTATTCTTCTTCATAATGAACCACAATAAAGTTCATCTTAGCCCCATATTAGCTGTTATTTTTAACTTAAATGTACGATCATAATTGAAATACAAAGAAGCGGTTTTTTTTTTAATTCCAATCCATAATAACAACTGGAGCATAATTCAAGCAAAGAGTTCAAATGAAATCAACTCAATTAATATCATTTCGGTATTGGTTCAACACCCAAAAAGGCTATTATTGATATAACTTCCAACGTTACGTTGAGCTTTTGACTTTTTGGCTCTTAAACTTTAATTACCTATATCATGTTTTATGACCAAAAATGCGCGTTTTGGCAGAAATACTGGCTATTAAATTCTGAATTTCCCTCGAACTGTGGTGCCTCGATTCTAGAACATTTTATGATGATGATTGAAGAAAAGAAAATTAATGCCAATTCCTTCCTATTTTGACAGTTCATAGAGAGTAGGTACATACATACAAATTAAGACTACATTCAAAACTGGGTTATTCAACAAGTTTTTGTATAAATTAAGGTTTTTAAAACCCCAATCAATGTCTTTTTTTAGATTTAATTCAATTTTGTCTATATTTGAGTCTACTGTGCCGTACATCGGCAAACAGCAGTAAGTAATTAATAGACCTGAAACAACTGTTTAAACTTTGATAAACAAAGAGACATCCACATCGCAGTGTACACTTCCTGAGTTCGTTCTATTTCCACTAAAACTAACTACGAACTTCTGTTAGACATAAGTCTCGTGACCTTTGGGTTTGCATTGCAAAATAAAACGAAACAGCGTAACGTTAGAAACTTGAATCTTTCTGATCAATGAGAAATGACGCATGACGCAAGGTTTTTTTTCGCTATAATAATCAACATTAATTTTGTTTCCTTTTTTTTAATTCCTAGAGTGGAAAAATACAACAAAAATATACATAGCTAAGGTGGTTTCATTTAATTTATTGCTAGAGACAAACTTCAAAGCTGCGGGCAATTTTAATTTGGGGTTGCGATAGTAATTAGAGCTTAATTTAAAGTCGCAGAAACGGGCAGTGACAGCAGAGATCAGAGAAGCACTCAGAGGCAAATTTACAGCTTGTTTACATTGGCTGGAGCCGTTGTAAACATAGATTTATCTATCTTTGATCAGCGTTTTTAAGTTTTTTTTTCTGTTCGTTCTCCACTTTTTATTTAAAAAAAGCTCGACAGTTTTTTTTGTCCATTGGGTTATTGCTATTGGTAGCAGAGCAGGTAAATTTCACTAGAAGCACTTGACAAAACCGTGTAGTGAAGAAAAAAGAAAATATGTAAAAGAAAAATTAATAAAAAAAAAATCAGCAAAAAGGCAAAAGCAAAAGCAAGGTTTGCCTTATGACACCGTTTGGGTGGGGATTTTCGCTAATTTTCATCGATTTCAATCCAGAATTAGGAGAAACACGACTTACCTGTTGATTAGAAATTTCACTTAAATTCGAATTTAATTATATAGCACACAGAATTCAATGCGAAAATATAAGTAATCAGCTAATTTATTCTTGCAGAATGACTTTGAAATTTATTTACACTTTCAGACACGGAGAACAGAGATGTCTCGACTGGCCGAGTCGACTTTTCGAATTTGACTTGAATGGATGAGTGTGTGCGGCGGGATGGGTTCGTGAATTCATGCGATTGAATTGTGCTTAGAGATGTGAGAAGTGCGATAACATATTTATTGACTGTTCACAAGCCGAAGTTTGAATCGCTGAATGCAATGAATTTGATAGCGATGTGCTAAAGTGAAATAGAACGTACATAAATTGTTGTGTTTTTATTACAAGCCAAAAGGAATCTGACGGAAAAAAACCACATAGGGGCTTAAGCCCTAACTACATAAACCAAAAATTAGTTTTAGCTTGGCTCTCAGCTTTAGCCAAGCTAAAATTAAGTCAAGCATTTTAGCCAGAGGTACACAGCTCCAGCTAAAAAATCAAATTTTCGTTTCTTACTGTACGGCGCCATCTGTCAAAATGTAAGCCTAGTACGCAGATCGAGCTAAAATTTCACTTCCACTTTTCTCTTCAAACACTATCTAAACTCCAAGCTAAATTTTGTCATAAGATTTTTGTGCAGATAACATTACAAGAAACAGCTGTTCTCTGAAAAAAAATTATATTCACAATTTCAAAGAATTTTTTTCAATGTTTTAATTGAATGTAACCAAATAAAATTGATTTTTCCCTTTGGCATTGATTATTTGTTTGTCTTTGAATATTTCTCGCTCTCAATTTTCATTTTCACAGTGTTAAAGCTCACATAAATCTCACAAATAAAAAATATGTCACAATTTAGTTTAATAATTAATGTCCCGAAAATTTAATTCACACGCTAAATTTTGACAGATGACAGTAAAGCCTAGTACGCAGTCAAAATTTATCTCCCATATAAAATTTTTCCCAGGACAAATTTTATCCCGGATTTTTTGCAATCAGTACGCAGCTCCAGCGCAAAATTTGATGTTCGAAGCCGCTGTACATGAAATGGTAAAAGTTAGTCTCCACTACATTTTGCGCGGAAAAAAATGCTGGAAGCATTGTTTTTCTGGACAAATTATGACGTTTTATGTTTATTTCGTTTTTTATAAACTTTAATCTTCTCCCTGTTTCATACTTCCATTATTAAGATGGACGCACGACTGAAATAAAATATAAAATGCGTAAAGAATTTGTTGACATCAGAATTGAGAATAAAACATAAACAGCTGTTTTAAATCAGTCAGTGGCGTAGCTCATAGGAAAGGGTTCTTCTACTCAGTATTTCCAAACCGAAAGTTGGAATCTGTTAATTGATTTGGCAGAAATTAAGTGGACTTCTGGAGCAGTAGAGAACTCTGAACATTACTGATTTTGGCAGGGTTTTTGTATCCATCGACATCACATCTGATAACTTCATAGATAGAGAAAAATCTATTTGACGGAAAAAGTTTATTTTGATCCAAATTGCCCTAAAATCACTTTTTTCGGAGAAGTAAATAACTTAAAAAAATTCGGAATTTTTAGAGGTTTCTTAAACCAACGACATCGTAACCATTCTTTAAAGGGATTTTTATTAACTATAATAACGGGTGATTTTTTAGCTGGTTTGGTTTTGGCAACACTGGTTTTGACAGCTGACGTGTGTTTAGTACCTTGTGTCACTGTCAAACAGCTTCAGTTTGGTTTGCAATTTAACCATGGATCGTCTTAGAAATGAACAACGCTTGCAAATTATTGAATTTTACTATCAAAATTCGTGCTTGGTTCGAAATGTTCATCACGCGCTGCTTCCATTTTATGGTCGGCATTCTCGACCTTCTGAGCAGTCTATTCGGAAGATTGTGACCAAATTTCGCACCAAATTTACTTTGTTGGACATTAAACCACCAACACGTTTACGTATTGTGCGTAGTGAAGAAAATATTGCGGCCGTATCAGCTAGT
The DNA here is from genome assembly GCA_946251815.1 of Dasysyrphus albostriatus. Lineage (NCBI taxonomy): Eukaryota > Metazoa > Arthropoda > Insecta > Diptera > Syrphidae > Dasysyrphus > Dasysyrphus albostriatus. The sequence continues at coordinate 63,489,764 of OX276336.1, read as the reverse complement.
GTGACAGAAGACCGCGAAATGTCGATTCGGCGCCGTTCCCAGCAGTTAGGCCTTTGTTACAGCACTACGTGGAAAATTTTGCGGAAGGATTTGGGCGTAAAGCCTTTTAAGATACAGCTGGTGCAAGAACTTAAGCCAGCTGACCTACCACAACGCCGAATTTTTGGTGAATGGGCTCTTGGAAAGCTGGCCGAGGATCCGCTTTCTTATCGAAAAATTGTGTTCAGCGATGAGGCTCATTTTTGGTTGAATGGGTACGTAAATAAGCATAATTGCTGCATTTGGAGTGAAGATCAGCCAGAAGCATTGCAACAGCTACCAATGCATCCCGAAAAAGCCACTGTTTGGTGCGGTTTATGGGCCGGCGGAATTATTGGGCCATATTTTTTCAAAGATGATGCGAATCGCAGCGTTACTGTCAATGGTGAACGCTACCGAGCGATGATAACAAACTTTTTTTTGCCCGAAATGGAAGTTCTTGACTTGCATGATATGTGGTTTCAACAAGACGGTGCCACATGCCACACAGCACGCGAAACAATGGCGCAATTGCGAGGCGAGTTTGGTGAACAGTTAATTTCACGTTTCGGGCCGGTCAATTGGCCGCCTAGATCGTGCGATTTGACACCATTAGATTATTTTTTGTGGGGGTATGTCAAGGCTAATGTCTATAGGGACAAGCCCGCTTCGATTGACGCACTGGAAGCCAACATCCATGCATTCATTCGTGAGATACCGGCCGATATGTGTGAAAGAGTATGCCAAAATTGGACTCAGCGGATGGGCTACCTGAGACGCAGCTGCGGTCAACATTTGCATGAAATTATCTTTAAACATTAAATTGCAAGGTTCAAACTATCGATTCAAATAAATATTTCATTCATTTTTTTGTGTTTTTTTTTTTTTAAAGTTCTAAACCTCTTAAAAAATCACCCTTTAGCTTCACAGATGAGGGACAAACTGTATTTTGATGGAAAAAGTTCTTTTTAAACCAAATGTGAACCAATTGTCCAGGAAATCACTTTTTTGCAGAGAAGTAAAAATTATTATATATTATTTGTTTTAGGAAGGAAATCTTATAATTTTTTAAATTTCTAGCTACCCTTCTGTTCTCATTAGACTTTTGTTTTATCTCTACAACATCAGAATTTGTCTTGAGAAAAAAAATGTAGTGATAAAATTTGTCTTTGCTCGATCTGCGTACTAGGCTTATGAAACGCAGGTTTTTTTATTTATGTGAGCTTTAACACTGCGAAAATCAAAATTGAGAACGAGAAATATTCAAAGACAAACAATTTATCAATGCTTAAGAAAAAAAATCTATTTTATTTGGTTACATTCACTTAAAACATTGAAAAAAGTCTTTGAAATCGTTGAATATAATTTCTTTTCAGAGAACAGCTGTTTCTTGTAATGTAATCTCTACAAAAATTTTATGTTAAAATCTAGCAAGGCGTTAAGCTGGTTTTTTAAGAGAAAAGTGAGAGTGAAATTTAAGCTCGATCTGCGTACTAGGCTATAGGATTAAAAAGCATTTTCCTTGAAATCCACGCAGTACATGCTCCAAAATTTCATAAGGAGCCAGCTTAACATTCGGAAATTGCAATAGGGTATTGAAAAGGTTTTTTTAATTTTTGTACATCCTCTTCAAAATATTGTTTAAACAAACATATCTATTACGCAGTATAAAGCCGTAACTACATTGGCCACTTTTTGCAAAATTACAAAAGTAAAAATATTTTTTTTCTTGCTAGAGCAGTTGTTTTGTGAAAAAGAATATACAAATGTATTCCTAAACCAAAATTTAAGCTTTCTGCATCATTTTTATAAGTTTTCCAGTGAAAAACAATATCCCAAAATGAGTTAGAAAATGTTCACTTTTGAACTTTTTAACTTTTTTGGCTAATGTAGTTAGGGCTTAAAGATTTTTAGTTCTTAAACTCATCGTTTCATATTAGCACCACATAAGTTTGAAGAAGGAAACAAATCCACCATACTTTTATGTAATCATTACACATTTGCATTTGATAAAACTCAAAGTCTTTATGATCACGATAAAAACAAAATGGCTATAAATTTTGAATTAAAAAAAAATATGCACAAAGTTATTTAGTTTTTTTTTTTTTGTTGAGTTTTTCCCTTCTTCAAACTCTTGATTCAATTATTACATGGCTTCTTTAATGAGGCCTTAACAATCCAATTTATCATTATGGTCTTATAAAACCCACTCAATGCATGGTATTACAAAAGAAAAATGCTGGCTTTTAATTATTTAGTTTGTGCAATTTTTATTTTTGTTTTGTTTATTTTAAACACATTCCAGGGCTGCTTTTGTCTTTGTTCTGAAATATTGATATAATTTTATTTTAATTGAACAAATTTCATTTCACTTACAAGACATGAGTATCGGGACAAAAGTTAAATCCACTTAATTATCTGGACATAGCTAACTCTATATGGACACTGTTGTTGTTGTATTTGACATGAAAATTGATTTGTTTTGCTGTCGTTTTTTCAGACAGAATTTACTGGATTTGCAAAAATACACAACTATTATGATAATAAAAGAAAACACAAAAAAATACTACTTTTTAAACTGCGAAGTAAAATATTTAAAACAAATATATAAAAAAAACAGTATAATTGAAAAATAAACTTTGTATAGGAGATTTTAATAAAGACAAACAAAACAAAATAGCTCACGAAAAAAGGCAACAGTTTCAATGAGTAAACTTATAACATTTTATAAAAGCTTTTTATTTCACAAAAAAGCCAATAGGTTTAATAAGTCTACCTATAAACTAAGTATGTGCTAAAGGAGTTGCAATCCCTAAAAGTAGTATACAAATTGATCAAATATGAATATAGTACCATGACTTTAGAGTCATGACTTTTTTTTCGAGATTAAATAAGTGTGAAGGTGAGATCAGATGTTTTTTCTCGTTCGCACTCATTGAATTTTGAAAAAAGTCATGACTCTAAAGTCGTCGTGTAATAGGGCACATAGCAAAATTAAAACACAACAAAAAAAATAAGGAAAACAGAAAAATTAGGTAATTTTAAAGGATTTAGTAAATATTTATCCACTGGGTTTTTGTTTGGCAAGTACTCAATCTGAACTTACTATCTAAAACGTATAGATGTGACAGAGGTAGAATTTGTTTATTTTGTATTTATTCTTTGTTTCATGATCGAAATTAAATTCGAACTTATACTTTATTTCCACTTCTCAACAAAGCGAAATCTAAGGGCCTTTTGTACAATCGTGGTTCAACCTTGTTTCAAAATTAAAACTCGGTTCAACTCGAATGAAGTGTTTTACAATCGGAGTTTAGGACGTAACTGACCGCAGAACCAGGCAAATTTTAACTCTCTTATTTCGTTGAGTTAAATATGCTTGAATCGTGGTTCAAGCATTTGATTGCCTATTATTTAATTCTTTTGATAGGAATTTTTTTGTATGTATGCCTTTCTCACTTTAATTTCAATTTTTTGACAGCTTAAGGCGGCAGTTATAGCTGTCATTGAAACTCATAATTGAAAATTTTAATGATGGATTTTGAGCCATTTAGAAAGCAAAATTTCTCATTATTTTAATGGACTAAGTCCGGACTCAGTTAATATTTCTAGTGAAAAAAATTCAAATAGGCCACACTGTCCACATACAAAGACTTTTCTTTTTTCAATGATTGAACTAACTTACTTATGTGGAAAGTTGGGCCTATTTGAAATTTTTTTGACTAGAAATATTAATTAAGTCTTGAGCTTCATTTGTCCATCAAAATATGTATTTTCTCGTTCGCACTTTTTAAATTTCGAAAAAAAGTCGTCGTGTAACAGGGCACATGGCATTGAAGAATTCATTCGTGGCTTCATTGAGTTCTTCAGAAATGAAGCATTCTATCTTATTTCCACTTCATATGAAAACAGAAACACCATTTGCATTTTTAAAGGTGCTGTCAAAATAAAAGTTTTTGAAGTCTTTTTGTTCGGTTGAAAAACCAAACCACATCCGTTCACGAAATTTCATTCGTACTTTTTTGGTAGAAGTTTGTTTGCAGATAAGAATGCCTCAAACTAATTGAATGATAATTCATGCAGCAGAATTCTTGAACGTATAAGGTATATTGCAAAATTACGTATTGTGGTTTCGAGACACTTATGACACCATGCCAAATATCATAACTTCAGTTGACGAGTTACACGTTAACGTAAGCAGCGATTCGACAGCTGGGGCTCAGTCCGCAATAGTGAGTTTTTTTCTGTGCACACAGAAAATCGTGTCCACGTCAATTTTTACGATTCTGCAAGAGTGAGTTTTAAGATTTTGACAAATATCGTATGCATTATAAGTCCAATTTATTCGCACTTGCTTTGGGCGTGAACGGAATGTGTACACGGATAATGATTCATACTAGCGGAATTGGGCTTCTGAACGGAAATAAAAATTTGATGGAAATATAGCATTAAGGCCTAACTACATTCATTTCACTTTTGTACAAAAGTGAACTAATGTTTTGCCCTTTTCAATAAACTACTCTATCCTATCTTTCATCTCAAGTTTTACAAAAGTAAAAATTAGCGTCTCTAGCTTTAATTTTTGTAGAAAAGTGAAACACAACTACATATTTAAATAAACAGTTAAAAAGCTTATTCATAGATGTCACTGACATCGATAATAGTTTTTGACATTGACTTACTATATATGTACTGGGACGCAATTCCGTAAATATGAATGATTTTCGGTGTACGCATTCCGTTCATGTCCCTTAACAAGTGTCAATAAATTTGACTGATTGTGCATACGATATTTGTCAAAAACTTAAAACTCACTCTTGCGGAATCGCAAAAATAGACGTTTACACAATTTTTCTGTGTACACAAAAAATACTCACTCTTGCGGAATTGGGCTCAAAAGCTCAATAGATAGGGGCTCAGCTTCTCCTTAACAATAGCTGCGTTTTATTATCGACCAAGATCCATATAGATCTTTATTTGTTAATAAAACGATCCGGATTCCAAAAAATTTTACTTTTCAACTGTGGTATATCTGACTTTTTTTTTGACGATTTTCTGACAATTGTGACATGCAAACAAAAATAAAAATGAAAACGAAGTTGATAAAGTATTTTATTAAACACTTTCTAAAATTGGTCTATCAATTTTTAACGCAGATTTTTTAGTTTATCTGTACATATAGAGAAGCTCAGAAGCTATTGGACAATTGGAGCCGACTACTTGCATCTAGCAGTAATGGATGCCAAATTTTAATTTGGGTTATGTTTTAAGTGTATTATTACATAAATTTATTAATTCTTAGTCACAGAAATTCAAATCAAAGGAACACACATTTTCTGTAAACAAAAACATATCTTTATTCATTTCTTCAATGGCATTTCACTTTTTTTTGTTTTTTTTTTTTGCACAGTGTTAACTACATTTATGAAATAAAATGGTCACCTGGTGTTCAGAATAAAAACTTATTCTTGGATCTTGAAATACATCCCGATAAGAAGCAAGATCCTAAATTGTTTTTGTATTGCGTGTAAAAGTAAATCCAGATCCAGATCCAGATCCGGATCCCGATAAAATATAATAAAAAGCTAATAAGTGCTGCCATCGAACATGCGGCGAACAAAACAACTATCTTAACTTCTCTGTAAGATTTAAAATTTAAAATTTAAAAACAGTCGAACTTACAGGATAGGTATTTACCATTTCTACTAATATCAGACACAAATATCAGCATGATACAAAGAATTATGCAAAGCGGTAAGTCAAAAACAAACTAAAAAATCAAATGATAGATAAATAAAAATCCCTTGAAACTACATTTTCTTCTTCTGAATTGAGAGGGGTGGCAACTGACTGGCAAAACCAATAAGAAATAATCAAATTTCAAAGGATAACGGAAGCCTCTTCTTAACAGTTTTTTGCTCCGTCAAAGAAAATACGAGTTTTAGAAGAAATTATTCAAGTGTCAAGTCACCCAAGCTGCAATCAGTGATGATTCAGAAAAAAATCACTTCCTGGACAGAATGGGAGACGGAGCTGCAATAGATGTCAAAAATGCTGCGGTGAAAGTTTAAATTTGTTCAATTCTTGCGGCAGCAGAAGCACCATTTTTGACATCTATTGCAGTTCCGCCTCCCATTCTGTTTAGACAATCTCAAAGTGTCATCGTGTAATACGGGACTAAAGAATGTCCGAGGTGTTTATAGCTCTCATCATTCTGTTGCTGACCTCTGCCTTCCTGTCTAATAAGTGAACGTATTCAGCAAAACGAGACCCGACACTTTTGTTCTTCGTATTTGGTACAACTGCTTATGAAAGGCAAAACCGCTGACGTATGTATGTGTATGTGTGTGTGTTGTGTCTTCCTCACGGATACGCGAAAATCTCTTGAACAAATTTTTTTCATTTTTATAATTTTCCACTAAACATCAAATCAACTTTTATTAAATTTCAATTTTCCATTAAACAATTCAATGCAAAAGAATTTCAATCAATTGCAATGTGATTTTGTGATAAATATCCCTCGCCATAGTTAGATTTTCCATCCGACGAAAGTTTCAACAAAAAAAATCACCTTCGACAAAAAATCTCGATCGTTGTGTGTTCTACGTTTTTTTTTGTATTTCTTTCCTTTTCTCTCTCTTTTCCTTCTTCGCTTGTCGGTTCATTTTTCTCGTTCACTCTTTCTTGTCGTACAATTTTTTCCTTTGTCGCCCGCATTAAAAAAAAACTCGTAAAAGTCTCGTCGACGAAGACCCACCTTGCCAAATAGTTCCAGAGAAAAAGAATTTTATTTTCTTCGTTGGAAGAAAAAATAAAATTAAAAAAAAAAACAAAACAAATTTGTGGTTATATCTTATCCTTGTCAATTTTGTTTCTAAACTCAGACAAAAGCGTGCAAATATAGCTCCTTGGATGCGTAGCCGTCCCGCAGGCGCCGCGGTTATAGCCAAATCATCTCGAGAACTCGAATCCGGGAGGCGCTCCGCTGTGCCACCATTTACATTAAATTGTCGCGTTGCAGTAAAAAAAATGTCGATAAAGAGTGCAAATTCACTTTTTTCACACAAAAGTGAGAATTTCTTTGAATAAGAGTTAAAATAAAACAAAAAACCAACAACAACGAGAAATTGAAATTCAATAAAATTGCATTTTTAATGTTTTCGACGCGAGTTCCCTAAGGAATTTCCTAATATTCCATCATATACCCCGGATAAAAGAAAGAAGTCGACAACTTCTCTGCCTAGACAAAGCGACACAGCCATCCAGCAAAATTGTACTAAATCGGGATTCAACTGGAGTCTGGAGCAGAAGGACAGGACCATAGTGAAGATGTCCAGCCTTATAGATGAAGATCGTAGAAAAAGGTATATACTCTTCTTTTGCGTTTTCATACATTTTTTATACATAAATAGCTTAAAACTCTTTACCCACCACCATCCATCCACTGCAAGTTAAGCAGACTTCAAAGAAACTTACATAATTGATTTTCCTTTTATTTATTTAAAAATAACACACCAGAACTATTTATTATTAATGTGCATGTAAATGTAGAAAAAGAAGATTTATATAGTCAGCTAGCTAGAGTTAGATAGGTAGGTACCAGGAAATTAAATAGAAGAATGGTTAGCAAGAGAACGTGGTGCGGGTGGCGGTAGCTTCCGATTGCGGTTGTGCATCTGGCACTCGGTTTTTTTTCATGTCGGTCGATTTTGTTTTGATTGGTTTCTTTATTTGATGGTCACATTGCAGAGGAAACAAAAATAATAAATATGTAGTTTCTTTGTCCCATATTCCATATTAATTAGTTGCTTCAAGTTTAAAGAAATGTGCGAAAATGCGACAGACTCCACATTATGTATTAAGTAAATGCCGGAACGGTGTGGGGCCGCGCGCTGGAACCTTTAGTTGCTGCCAAGCCAACCTTCCACTTCATAATGCAAATAATTGATTTTGTAGTTGCACTGCACATAATATCCTTGATTTTACGGTGGCTTGCGGTGTTGTTTTTATTTTATTCTTGCTCTCCGTTTACTAGTTGTTGTTATTGTGGTTGTCTGCCTATCGTTTATAAATTTTGGCAGGGGAACTAAAAGCATTTTTATTTTGGGAGGTGGCTACAGATCAATATACCTACGTATGTGCGAACCTATTTGCCGGTTAGTTTTGTACTTAAGGTTCATCTTAAAAATCGATTTCTTAACGGAATGCATCGAATTACTATAAAATAATTGTTCGTTTAATATTAAATTGCAGTTGAACTTTTACGTATTGTAGAATCGTTTCAAAATAGGTTTAAGGGCAGAACATGAGTACGATCTATATTTATTAGGCATTCAACACCAAAATGGCCCCAACAAAATTAAACTGAAAAAAAAATGATTTTACGAGTAAATATTTGTAGGTATGGGTACCTACCTATTTTTTTTATCAATGATAAATAAAAATTGATGGCACTCATTGGTTTTGGCAACTGTAGGGCATTTAATAGTAATTATTGTGGTTATTTTGAATGAAAAAAAAGTATGTAAGGCCATTTTAGAATTCAACAACACCCGCTTTGGCCTTAACAGTGGCGTAGCACTTTGCTTAGCTTTTTTCATACAAATTAAACTTGCATCAGCGTATTAGATATATTCAATTTCATTTTTCATTTTGTAATTTAAAAGGTTCAAATTACCTACGGTTTTTTGTAAATATACGTACATATTTCGAAAACCGTTAATTTTTTTTCAAATTGGAACCTATTTAAATGTTAGCTTATGAAATTGTACAAAAAAAGGATTATAACACTTTTTTTGTATGAGGAATACATTTTGAGAAAAACAAGGGAAAACACTTAGTGCCCAGTATGCTACAGTGGTAGTGTAGAATCGATATTAATAATCAAAACGTTTGCGCACATTTTTCAAAAAATCTGTTGCCCCAACGACAAAGTGTACCGGTTTGATTCTTAAGGGAGTTAAAGAGATATTTGTTAATTAATTAATTGTTGTCCCTTACTTACATTTTTTGTTAATAGGAATAGATAATTATTTATATATATATAATTGTAGTTGTAATTGTAATATTTTATTTGGCCTTAAAGTTTATTATTATTATTATTAAAACATGAAATTAACAAAAACAAAAAATAATAAAGAAAAGTTTAAATTGGAGTTAAAATTGAAAATAAGATTTTTGTACGCAGTACAATTGAGTATAGTAAAATAAGTCATTTAATTTCATTTATGTTGGTTGAATTTTAAATGTATTTAGGGTAGTTGATTGACCTTTGCCCTCTTGGTGTTCTCATTCTCTGGATAAACAGATCTTTTCTATTTCACAGACTGTATGTTGTATTTTCATTCATTGATGGTTGGTTCACGGGACACATATTTATTTTTGATTTTAAATATAAATGTCATGGTAAGCATATAAGGTCTTTGATTGATAGTGCCTCTATTTTTTCTTCACCATGGTTGCGCCGTACATGTACGTAGTGATGTGGCTTATCAACTTACACCACAATATGGTGCTTGTTTGAATACAAAATTAAATTTTTTGTGTTTCAAACTCACTCCGCTAGCCCTGATAGTATCACTTCCATTGTTCTGAAGAGGTGTTCTTCAACGCTGGAAAAACCACCAACCAGAAAAAAGCAGTTGTCCAGGCTGTCCCCAATAAAAGCGAATCTTCTTCTCCTTCCAAGTATCGTCCAATTGCGCTTACGTCCCTTCTTTCCAAGGTCATGGAAACACTGTTAAATTATTAGCTAAAGAAATATCTTGAAAATTAAAAGCTTCTCAAGGGCCGACAATATGGCTTTCGTAGCAATAGGTTCACTGGTGATCTGATGGTTTATTTCACCGAACATTGGCAAAAATCTTTACATCGTTTTGGAGAAAGTAAGATTATTGCACTTGATATTTCTGAAGCATTTGATATAGTTTGGCATCAAGCTCTCTTATCGAAAATGCATGCATTTGGTCACGATGAATCTCTTCTTTGGATTAGAAACTTCCTCTCGGATCGATCAACACAAGTAGTGTTGGACGGTGTCAAGTTCATAAAATAAATGCTAGTGTACCCCAGGGCTCCGTTTCATCTCCGACTCTCTTCCTTATGTTCATAAATAACCTTTTGCCTGAAACGTCTAATCCATTAAATTGTTTCGCTGACGATAGCACCCTCAGCTTTTCATATTCGTTTCTAGAATCACATCCTTGCCCTTCGGATGTGGAACTTCAACGGCAGCCTATTATTAGCACATTAAATTCTAACCTCCACAGCATTGTCCAATGGGGAATCAAGAACGGTGTAGAATTTAAAACTTCAAAAACTAAATGCTGTCTTCTGTCGTTAAAGTGGAACCCATCCCTAAATCCACTTGCGTCGAGGAAACCGAAAAATTTTTCAAGCCTTACATTCTTTGCCGTTATTTTTATAAATAGTGCTCTAGTAAAATAGCAAGTTGCATTCCTCCCCTGAAACAATTCAAACGTAACACTCGTACTTTCAGGAATACTCATTAGTTTACCTTTGAGCCCATCTTCAGACGTACTGTTAAGTATAGAGATTCTTCCTTCAGCCGCACTACACAAATGTGGAATGCTTTACCCGGCTCAATTTTTCCCTCCCATTGTGATACTCAAACATTCAAAACCAATGTTCATCGGTATCTCCTTTTAAATCCTCTCCAAATTTCCAAATTTCCTGCACTGTGTCTAACATTTAAAGGGTAGTCATAACCCCTTGAGTGCGCGCAAAGTATATATATATATATATCTAAAAAAAATTGATGTTGAGCCAGCTTAAAGACTCAAGCATGTTTTTTATATTTGCATAATGGTCACGCATTGCTTTATTTTGTAAAATTTGTAGCCTGCCGTTTTGTGAGATATTGCAGTAGTACAATAGGTTGGCACAATACCCGAAATAGGGTTTAACTATCACGTTATACACTTTGATTGAGAGGATGTTTCTTGTTTTACGCACGACTCCCAGCTTTTTTGAAATTTGTATATATTAAATCCAAGATAGTTTATTGTCTAGGATGACACGAAATATTTTATATATGGAACACAATTTCAAGGGGACAGTTATTAACATGAATGCTCATCTGAGACGGTAGTGGAGGTACTTTTAAAAGCATACACTTAGACTTTTCAATATTTAGTACCAGGCGATTCATTTCATTTCATTTGAAATTTCATTTATGTAAACGAGAAACAACAATACGCCAAGAAGTCTCCTGGGGAATAACTATATTAACCGGGAGCGATTCCGACATTTTTCCATTTACTGTTGTTCGTTGGCTTCTACCTTCAAGAAAGCTTCGAAACCATCTAAGCTCAGTTTCTCGTATACTAATTAAAAAAAAATTGCAATAAGATGGCAATATTAACTTTTTCAAATGCACGTTTTAAGTCTATAACGACAGCTATGATTACATTTTTTGTGTCGATTTCAGACTTCCACTTACTCACTACAAATTTGATACATGTTTCATAAGAAGCTGCACCATACCAATTTTTTCAACGCTTTCGTAAATTGGACCATTTTAATTGGGCTTTTTATCAATTGCTGTTGGCGGAATCGGCTTAGGTGATAGTCTTGCTGATAGTCGTTTTTACAATCGCTGTCTCTATCATATCCTTAGATAAATATAGAGAGAGCAATCTTCAAAACGAAAGTCACTTATTTTAGCGATCGTTTACGTCTTTCGCGATTCGGGCCCTGCATTGGGGCTGAACTAATCATGTGGTTTCATTGGCGCGGTGTGTAGTGCATCAGCCTCTGAATCGCAAAGTTCATGGTTCGTTCCCATTTGACGGCAAAGAGTTTTTCAAATAATACGAGAAATACCAGACTAAGCACCACAAAAGGAGTCAAATAATAAAGGTTGGCACTCGTGAAATAGCTACATATAAATCCAGCCTGTAGTAATGCACACAAGTTGTTGTTGTTCATTCAAAAAATATTATTAGCGTGTACTGCACTTGTGTGGATTTCCATTTACACAAACCCTACGAAATTGAAATGAGTTATTAAATGAAAATGAATTCACAATTCACACTCTGTTTCAATATAATGCTTCTGCTCACCTCTTCCACCCAAAACCTAATTTTATAATGAAAAGATGTAGCTTAATAGGTATCTGAATACAAATTTTGCCAATCGATAAATTAAATTTGAATAAATTTTTCAACTAAACGGGCTATTAAAATCTTGCCAGTTATACCGATTAAGAAAACGCATCAGGAAAAATTTTTCAAATCGAGCCTTACCCACATTTTTAAATGACCTGCGACGAAGCCAAAACGGCTGTAGGTGCTCATGTTATAGGATAGGCTAGGGATATTATAGAGCCCAATCTTGACGTTAAAATGGGTACTCTTGGCCAGGATAGTTTGCAAAAACTCTATATACATATGCGATAGTCAATTATTTCCTTGGAACCCTTAAGAAATCTAAAACAGAGGACCAACAGCTTGTTTGTGTTTTTGACGATACCATATTTAACGACCCAAAAGTTAAGTTAAGAAGCTTAAAATCCGTCATTCGAGCAGTAATTAATGTATTTCGTTTGGTCAGGCACCACCTAAAAATTGGTCAGGGAAACTTATTTTCAAAAATAGTGGTGACAATGTACGTAAGTAGCTCACTTAAATCCTTTGAAAAGCTGTATTTTGTTATCTTCTCTCGGGATACAGATCCGGATCCTGATAGAAATACTAAAACACTTCACAACTTCTGTGAATTAACTTATTGGATGGATTCTTTTCATATGAGCTTACTTCTGATTCAAATATTCATAAGTGTAACCTGCACTCGAAATGTTCAAACTTTAGGCACGTTATAGCTTTGCAACACAAGAGCAAGTACACGCAAGTGCGATCAAGTCGTGCATTTTATTTTGTTGTTTGTGTATGTGTATCGCTGACACTATAAATTGAACAAGATTGAACCAAAAAAAAAATATAAAAGTATTAATTCTTTCCCCACCTTAATATACCTATTCTATAATTTGTCTTAACTTGCTGTATTTTATAGAGTGTAGTCTTTTATGCAACTAAATATTAGGAATGGTGCAGTTCTTATAAAATGCATGTTAAAATATATGCATGTAATGTTCTATCACCAATGTTAGTTCATAAGTACCTTACGTCCATCAGCCTTAGCGGCGTGTACCTGTACTTGTACTTATCAGAAAGTGCTTTGTTTTAATTAGGTATCTTCGGGCAATCGAATTTTGTCTAGTTCATAAGTAGTTTTTTTTTTATTTTTAGTTTGTACTACGTTTTGATCAATGTTATGGTGGTTTCTTCTTGAAATTTGTTTTGGACTACTTCAATCCCCTTATCTTATAATGCTTTTTTTTCCTCCGAAAAATAATCCTAGTTTTGATTAAATCAAGACATTATGGTATCGTATAACAAAATAAACCTAAATTAGGTATAATTGTTATTTGCACCTTGGAACTTACTACCTACTTATGTGAGAGCGTGACGGCTATGTTCTTCAAATCGGTTATTTTTGTTTGTTATCCAGTCACCAAATCACCAATAATTAATCTTTATTATCAAAATGGAGGTTTTCTTGTGGCAATAATGCCCACTCATTTGACAGATTTAATGTCGTCCTTCCAAGTCGACTATTCAACGTATAGTCGACCAGTTTAGTAAACAGTCTACCAACACCCGTGCGTTAAAAGAAAACATCGCCGCTACACATGAGCGTGCGAGGCAGTCAACGGAGAAATTCACTGATTGATGCCTCCTTATCCGCAAGTTGAATGATTTTTGGATTTTTGCGGCAGAATCAATGAAAATTGGACCTCAAGGATCTGTGGACCGTTATCACTGCTCCAACATATCAACTTCTTTACGCAGGAGGTGTAGTTTGTTCTACCAAACCGAAATAGCATCGGGTTATTCCTCGTCGGATCTCCACTAAAATATCATTCGTGGATGAAATATTTATTCCGAAGTAAAAAAAACTCCTTGAATAATTCGAAATTGATACTATCAATAATAGCTGCGTTTTATTATCGCTCATAACCCATATGGGTCACCTTATGAAAATAAAACAATGCGGGTTAGTGAAAAAACATTGCTATATACCCATCTCTTTTTTCTTATGGTTCACCTCATGAAACATATAAGGCCTGTCTCTTTTCCTTACACTGATGACTACTGCTGACAAAACGCTGATATTATTCATAATGGTAAATATCCGTCTGCCGGTCACAGTGAAAACTTGTATCTGGGTTACTAAAATTAACCTCGATAGAAACCTGGATCCCATGTTGTTTTTTGTGCAACCGAAAGTATCTTTTAAGCAGCGTTCAGCAAAGAAATGAATTGAAAGCAGCAAAGGGGAGTTTATAGTCTAGTCCTCTGGTATGTTACCTTCCAATCATGCTTGGTTAATGATTTCATATGTATATGCACCTACAAATTCAGTTACATCCATAGGGGCCTATTGCAGATCTACATTAAATACATCATGCAACCAAAGCCTGCATCAGTTACATTAATCTGTTTCAAATATACAATTGGAATTATGAAATAAAACATTAAAATAATTATAACTTATAAAACTATAAATGTAATAGAGGAGAGTCAGCGCAAAAAATGCTCTGAATTTATTAAGACTGAAAATTGTTAAACACATTATATGCCAGTCAGTCAATTCATAATTTGAACAGGGCAGCCCCAATGTTTCTTGTTATTAAAATGACAAGAGTACCATAACTTAGGCGACAAGAAATAATAAGAAAATTAGAACAGTTAGATACAAGAATATTTTACTATATTAACAAAATAAAGAACAGTCATAAGGTCTTAACTTTATCCTTAACCCTATCTTTGATTCAAAAAAGTTATAAACTTACAAAATAAACTTATAGAAAACTGGTATCTTCTCCCTAACACACGTGTTAACTTGCACACGGAAAGACAACTTGTCCGTTTGATAAATTTTCTTATTAAAAATGATATGATATCTTTCCAGTATTTATCACTTAACCAAATTCACCACTTCATCAAACTGTGGTGATTTTCTATGTATCACATGCGCGTGCACTGCCTTACGAATTGTATACAGATAGTAAAAACGGGCCTATCACACGTGTCCGTGTACGTGTTAAGAAGTTATCCATTCATTATACGCGGTATTTGTCAGGGTAAAGTTATCCGAACGTTAATACACGTCATAGACTACTACACATTTTTTAAATAAGAATTATAAGTTAACAAATGTATGAACGCTAACACGTTGCTATTCGCCATTTATTAATATGGGCGTTAGAAAAATTTTTAAAATTTTTGATTTTTCGATTTTTTTATGTTGATTTTTGTTAACTTTTCCCGCTTAATTTTTTATATAAAATTTTTCAAACCATCCATTTCGATAGAAAATTTAATTTCGAACAAAAAGTTTTAAGTAAAAATTGGTTTAAAAAAAATTAAAAACGTGCCTTAAATAAAATTAATAAAACGATTTTTTTGGCACAAAAGTGGGCTAATGTATTATGTGCAAATTTCATACAGAAGTAGTTTGGACTTTTTTCTCGGTCCTTCAGTCCCGGTCGCCTGTGACAATAAGGGTATTCATGCAACGTCGTTAGTTTACAAATTGTGTAAAATGATAAGTTTACGCAAAGTTTGCATGCTACGTAATTCAATCAGAGTAAGAGTCACAATGACGTTTGGATAACTTAAACCAGTTTGGTTAATTTTACGCAACAAAATCCTTTGATAAGTTTAACCAAATTGTGTAAATCATTTCCCATACAAAATTTGACAGTTCATTAACCAAAAGATAAACTTAAACAATTTGTAAACTTGTCTAGGGTTTTACGAAGTTGCATGAATACCCTTAATATATTTATTTAGGGTGGAGCGTTTAGCCACTGTAATGGGCTGAATACTCAGAGTATAAGGGTCCTGGTTGTTGCTGTTTCAATGGCGCATTCTCATAAGATGATTATTGTTCAGAAAGACTTCCGTACACAAAAATTTTCTGTTATACGTAGTTCCGTATAATTGATTTTCTAACAAAATGTGCAATACATTCATTGATATCGGAGCCCTAGTATCATCACCCTTCCTACCTAACGTAACCTATATTCATGGATTAAAATAGATTCATTTTATCGTATTTAAATTTGCAATTCTATTAATAGATTTGTAAATATAATATTTTTTGTTTTACAATCTTGTTTATCCATATTTCCAGGCTAGCTTCCAAATGTTTAAAACATTTTAATTATTTTTTTTTCCCCTTTCAGTGTGGCGCCAAATAATTTATGATCGTTAGCCGACACTCCCCTATAATCCCTGTGTTGCATTTATTATTTTTAAATAGCTTGAGATATCCAAATGATCCATTTAACCATTATAAAAGATTTGTTCAAAACATTTGACCTAAAATAACACGCTGATGCCTTGTTTTTCAAATTCGAACATCAATGCCATAATTTTGCAATACACATTCCGTCAACCTACATGAGCGGATGGCCAGAATGGCTTTCTTCCCGATGATGCTGTTGGGACAAAATATTATTATTTATTCTGATTGAACCACAAAAATGTTCTCCGAAAACGTAAATAAAGTTGGAAAATGTCCAAAACGAACAAACGAGAGCTACAAAAAAAAAAACAATTATGAAAATGGCATTTCACTGGCTTTTGCTCTTTATACCGCATTATTATTGTTCAGCTGTGGGCTGATAGTTTGGTAAAAAAAATTATTGTTTTTATTTATTTTATTATAATTAACTTTAATGTTTTTATAGAACCAAGTATGTTAATTTTATAACTAAGTTGGAAAAAATAAATTTGTTTAAGTTGACTCATTGGCGAAACCTTATAGTCAGGGAAGTAGAGTTGTAAATGATGAATTAATTAAGCTGTAAATATTTTCAAGAAATTTAACTGTCAATGGTGGTAGTGGTAGCAAAGGGCTATGATTTTTTAACAATGACTAGAAAGTTATACATTGTTGCTTACTTCAGATAGTGGCAGATTTGAATCAAATTGAATTCTTGTTTTCTGTAGACCTTCTTTATCAATTTAATCCTCAAGATATGTAACACTTCTTTCAAATAGTTAGCATTTTGATTCATTTAGATGTAGGTTAATTTTTCTAGTTAGAGCTTTGTTTCAGAGGGTGTCTCGAAAACAACGGCTGAAGTCAGATTTTCATATTAAAATTAACTAACAAAAAGGGAATTAGTAAAACTTTAAAAAAAAATTGCTAAAATATCAAAATTTCTTGAAAAAAAGTTTATGCTAATTTAAATGTTCACAGGGTGCTCCAAAAAAAAAAATTAAATACATTTCGGTTGTCAGAAAAACACCGTTTTCAACATTTAATAGAGGTCGGTGCTAGTTCTATGCAATAACTTTTTTTCAGCTCTTTTTGTAAACTATGTAATTCCATTTATCCATTGCCCATGCTTAAAATGCATGCACATTGCACAAGGATTATTTTACCTCCATCCCATGTACCTATATTGCTTATGATTTATGAGTCATGACCTCTTTATTTGTGTTAGCGATAATAACTTAACATTTCCAGCTAACTGCCTCATAATGATAATAGTTAAATATTAACTTGGAATAAGAAAAACATTTCACGTTCTCAGCCCTTTTGGAAGTTGCAGCTGTAATTTTGCATATGGTTTAACAAATAGCTGGGCAAAAATATCCTGGTAATTTTTCAACAAGATCTAGCCGGATTTTTTTGTAGCTCTACCATAACCTCAAAAACTTTAAGAAGAGTGTTTTTATCGTTTTATTAATTAAAAATAATATAATTTTTGTTTTATTGTTTGTATTTAAAATCTTTATTTATCCACGCATAGAACAAAAACGCAACAAAGAGTAAGAGTAAGATTTTCAAGGAATATGCCATAGAAAATAAAGAAATCTGTTTTTTTTTTTTTTGTTAAAAAAAATTACCCAGCTTTGAAAAGCTATATAAACAAAACCACTAACCAAAAACTTATTTTGTTTGCTGTTTTTGAAGCTTTCTTTATATCTTTTTTTTGGGCCACGACCGTTGTTATATAAACAGGTACCCTTAATTTTTTTGTCTCTAATACCTCGTAGGCAAACCAATCTTTGGTCTTCACTTGATTGCATATTGAACAATTGATAATAAAATAACGGTTTTTTTTTAGACGTGTGGTTTTCAAGAAGAAATAAAACGTTATTTCCAAGAACTTAGCTTTATTATTAAGATAAGGGTTTGCAATTATGCTTTCAAAATGATTTCGGCCAAGTGGCCCAGTCGAGAAGCCCACTTTTCGACCACTTTTTGCAGCAATTGGGGCCGTATGTCGACAGTAACGCGCCCAATATTCTCTTCCAAGGCGTCAATCGTCTCGGGCTTAACTGCGTAGACAAGCGACTTCACATAACCCCACAAAAAAAAGTACAGCAGTGTTAAATCGTGTGATCGTGGAGGCCACGCCACAGGCCCACGACACGAGATAATGCACTCACCAAAAGTTTCCTTCAATAAATTGATTGTTTCGCGATGCGTCGCGCAAACGTTGTTCAGGAGTAGGTAAGTCTATTCATTATATAATGGCAAACCAAACTGAGCATAAATCAAGTGACTGCTGTCAAAAAGACCAACTCCGGAAAAAGTAGTATTGCCAGATTGAAAACCACACGTCTAAAAAAAACACATTTTAGTGTTGTCCTCTTGCTTCCGATGGCACCACGGGGAAGTTACCAGTGTGGGTCGCACACAGCATCTTTTTTAAATAAACTGTTAGATCCACAAAATAGTGATGACCCTGTATGCATGTATAGTTTTTTAATAAAGAGTTTTCTATGGTCTGTCCATCAAAAATTGTCAATACATTTCTTATGCGATTGAAACGATGGTTTCTGTTTATTCCCTAATAGCCCTAAAAACTTGCCACTGAAATACAAATCGAATAAGAACGATCAAAGTTTACAATAATTGTTAACAAATGGTTTGCTTTTTATAAAAAAGAACGCATTTAAAATTATTGTTAAACAGAATATATTAACCCCTCTCCTGAAAGTTCAATGGTTTTCTTCATTATAAATCTTGAAGATACCAAATGAGCCAACACAACAACCAAATAAGCAAAAACCACATTACAGTATACATTTTTTAACTTAGATTTTCAAAATAATTTTCAACTTGTATTTATTATTTCAAATACAAGATATATTCGAATGCATAATATCAGCAAAAAACCAACTTTCTTGGCATGTATTTTAAAATATAAATATGTATGTAAATAACATTCATATGTACATAGGTACACTACGCGTCACTTAATTAGAAACAAACAAGAAACATTTTTTAGTGCAGGAATAAGACTATACTCATCCGAAGGTTTTTGATGCCGTGAATTCGTAGTCCAAAAGTTAAAAAAGGATAAACCGAATTTCTTCAAATTTAGAATATAATTTTCAAAAGAATCTCGCCTAGAAAACTAATTTTGTTTTTAACGAGGCTCAAGTTTTTGTTAAGTTTAGGTCAAAGCCCTGAAAAGGATTCAGTAGAGGCAATCTAGCCAAGGAAAACTTGTCAAATAATAGTAAGGCCCTCGCTAGAAAAAACTTGTTGGATAAGTCCTTTTATCCCATCACAAATACCCCATACATAACAAAAACAAGCAAAATATTTTATACCCATCATACAATAGTAAGAAAAATTAAAGTATGTACCTATATAATTTTTATTTTCAACATCACAAGTGTATGGCGAAATAGCTCAGTAGTTAGCGTATTGAACTGGTTATCAAAAGACCGTAGGATTGAATCCCCAACCAAGACAACTTTTTATTTTTGTTGTTTGTCTGTCGAGGCAAAATGTTACTTAACGGGTGAGGCCCAATACAAAATCGAGTGTTAGGAATCAATGTAAATTTTTCTAGGGCCTCGTTAAAAACTAGATTGTTATTCCAGGTGGGTGCTTACAAAGGCGGCTAGCGTAACTATCGAAATTCTTTAGGGCACTGCCAGCTATGTAATTCTTTGACTCGCCGGGCAAAAAAAGTTTTCCAATTTGATATTCTTTGCTGAGATCTTCTGCTTAACAATCTAATACGCCAACTTTTAAATTATTTAATAAACAGTTATAACATTTTGAAAATGAATAACTAAATAATTGCTTTAATTTTTCGTACCATCTGTATGTCGGCTATAAGGATTTAGCTGTTATTATGTACAGAGTTATTCTGATGGTATAGCAAAATTTATCCAGCAAGTTTTTACTAGCAATGGCCTTACTTGAATTTGACAAGTTTTTGTTGAATAGTACTCTAAAAACTCTTTTTGGCAAAAACTTACCACTTTTTCAAGTGGGATATATGTTCATAAATATTTCAAATTTGAAGAAAATTTGTTAACTCCTTTATAAAAAAAGTGTACAGCTTTGAACAGCGTTTTTTTTTTTAACTCTGTAGAAGCAAAAGGATTAGAACTTTTACTCGTATTAAGAGACTTATCTTATTTTGTAAAGCGGTTTATCCTAAACGATTTACCACACAGATATTAAACATACAAACAAAATATTATTGCAACACTTCAATAAAAAAAAAATACTTAAAATTTTGGCGCCAAAAAAACATGTACACCATTCAATTAAAGCAAAAAAACCGAAAAAAAAATTCTTCGAATTTTATATTTTTAATTCAGATAATCAGCTTTTATACTTCCTTGCTGCCGGTTCTCGAGTACCCAAGCAAATGGGTACCCCGGTATCCGAGACACACAGGAACCCCGATAGTTATAAAACCGGGTGCAACCCGAGTAAAATAAAGAGCCTTTCTATTTAGCTTTGACATCGTACTTACTTAATTGGCTAAGTGTTTTTTTTTTAAGAGCAATTTTTTTTCTAGATTCCTCTTCAATAATTACCTCAAACAAAATATTTAATTTATAAATTCTTCAAATTGCTAAAAAGCGCTCTGATAGTAAAAAATAATGCTTGTTTCTATTCAAGTGACGCCCAGTGTATTTTAAATTTTATAACTTTAAAAAGCCCATTAGATATTTTTGGGTGTTCTTATAATAAACCAACGAATTGAAATGGCAAAGAAATTATGTGAAAGCAAGTTTTCTTTCTATTTCTGGAAGCAGTGACACCTTTTAAACAAAAGCAAATGCTAAACATGTGTTAAATGCCAATTTTACTTCCCGAAACTGCTGCTCTATACCAAATCTATGACCTGTGATATTTTGTTTTTGGTTTCTTCTTCAGTCATTCGGAAACGAATTACCAATAAAAACACAACAACACCCAAGTCAACAGAATTCAAGAGCACTCAATGAAATCTAATGCGCGATCCCAAAAATAACTACGAATAAATTCTTTTCCCACTCTATAACCAAGAAGTAATCCGTGACAGAAAAAAAGAATGTGTACATGTTTGTTTTCGTTTTTTTTTCTTGTGTTATATTTTTTTTCTATTTTAGCAAGAGTAAGCAAAATTACAAATTTAAAAAATTAAAGAATTGTACAACATACATAAAACAGGAGAGCAAACTTCGTAGCATTAATTTTTGTGGAAATATTTAATTTCGTTTTCTTCATTATTTTGCCTATAGTCTGAGAAAATGAGATTTACTTTAAAGAGAGAGGGATTTAAAACTGATCGACTTTTAAGTTAAAACAAGAATCGTGAAGAACTAAAAGGGAATGCATCTGTTTTTTTTTTATTGTAAGTATAAACTTATGTTTAGAAAGCTATGCTGCTGCTAAAGTGGTTTCACTTGCAAAAATTACGATACCATTATCTTTTCCAAAATGGGTTAAGTAATAATAGTTTTTAAAAGAAAGCTCCAATCTTCTGGTTTTAATAAAAAGTTAATTTTGTATTTCAATATTTTCAAGCGCAAAATGTCTGCAAAACAAAATTTAGCAAATTCGCCATCCAAGTGTTCTCAAAAAGACAGCTGTCACTTGATTTATGCTCAGTTTTGTTTGCCATTTCATAATGAATAGACTTACTCCTGGATAACGTTTGCAAATCGTGCAAATTTGTTGCCAAAATAATGGTTCGCGGTTCACTCGCTT
Organism: Dasysyrphus albostriatus; assembly: GCA_946251815.1. NCBI lineage: Eukaryota > Metazoa > Arthropoda > Insecta > Diptera > Syrphidae > Dasysyrphus > Dasysyrphus albostriatus. Next base: position 63,467,690 of record OX276336.1, on the reverse strand, counting down.
TTGGTGAGGAGCCGAATATTCTATTCCAAGGCATCAATCGTCTCGAGCTTATCTGCGTAGACAAGTGACTTCATATAACCCCACAAATAAAAAACCCAAGGCGCGAGTTAATGAGCTCACCAAAAGTTTCCTTCAATAAATTGATTGTTTCGCGATGCGTTGCGCGAACCGAACAATTTTTTTTGGTATGAAAAAAGTATTGTTACATTGAAAACCACACATATAAAAAAAACCCCTTTGTTTAAAGAATTTTTAACATTCAAAAGTTAGCCATTTTATATTTCTGAGATCTCATAGGACCTGGATGAGTCAGAAATATAAAAAGGATTCTTCCCGAAAATTCCTCACTTTTCCTCTTTAAAACTGAGACTGATTTTTTTTTTTATTCGCTTGCTCAATTATTTTTTGTCGCAGTAAATTACATAAGAAGAAAAGACTTCTACATATGTGTGAAATACTTTATTCTCCTGCTTTATCAACTAACGGAGGAAAAATACTGAGCTCAATACTGGCTAAGTCACGCCACATTTTTGGAGCCAACAAAACCCGTCAAAATTTGTGTTGTAAATATCTGACATATCAATAGGGGTAGGGAAACCAAATACCTCCTTTTATATTTCTTTTAAGTAACATATATTAAATGTATCTATATGTAGTTTTCGAAGAATTGACTAAATATCTCACAAACGCCTCATTATTTATCCGTTTTCAAATTACAATTTCCAGCGTAGGTATTTCTTAAGAGAATCAAAATGTTTCATAAATAATTTTAAGAAGTTTCAAGAGCCATCTAACTTCTGTGTGAAGTAAAGTACGTGTTGTCCGTCGGGAAGGTATACTACTTTGTTTGTTTATAATTTTTGATTAAATGAAAGATTCACTTTTGTCTCTTTATCTTTTTTTCGAATATGCAACTTCTTTGAATTAAATGTAATAAATAATTTTATTTTGGTCTTAATATAAATTATTATTAATGTTGATAAATACATTTCACTTTTCTTAAAAGTTGAATCTTCTGTAAAATATTGAGTGATTCACCTAACGGCGAACAATGAAAAAATCAAACGCAAAATAATGCAAATAATCGTTAATATTAATTTTTAATTTATTTTGCTTGCCAAGAAATGACATCAGCCCTAGAGTAAACCCTTCGCCTCAGTTTTTATATAAATAGGTAATCTTCAGGAAAATAGTGACGCTGTCTCATGCTTAATTAATTTTGTTAGGAGGAATAAGTAAGTTAGTTCGTTTTTCTTTATTTATAATTTAAATAATTTTCAACTAAAAATAATTGAACGGCTTAAGTTTTTTTCATTTCTATTTCCATTTTATCCATCCCCAAATCACAAATATATCATCGCAGCTAGTTTAAATCGAGCCGTTATATTCACACAGTGTACGTCATATTGCTTTATTGTTATTACAATTGCTTGCCAGCTTGCCACTCAATATAACATGAGGAAGCTCATAAGAGTTCTAAATCAAAAATCCCAATACCTATCAACGACGGCGGACGCAAGGTGGAATTCGTAGGAATTTAAATGATGTAATTAGGAAAACATGAGTGCGCGAAAAAGAAACCGCGACCTCAGGGAGAGTATTTCTATACACGAACGATGGGTCGTTCTCGTTTAGCGTCGAGATCACATTTGATTGCTGTTCTCAACGCGCCCAAGCTTTTATTTGTGGTGCTATTGAACTGTTGCTTCTATATAAATTCCTGATATTTGGCAATGATCTCCTGTACTTTATTTTAACAGAATAATAAAAACAAATAAAGAAAACAACAACAAAATACAAAACAAATAAAATTGAATGAAGTGATTAATATTTGATTTTACTTTGCATAGAAATTGTGTCGCCAACTGGATCATTGTGAATGAGAATGCTTTGAGTGTTTGATCTCTGTGGGAATTTCCTCACATATGGAATATTAAGATGAGATGCAAATAGAAGAAAAACAAAAGAATATAATTACGAGCAACTTCGATGAATCAATGAAAAGAATTTGTCTGTTAATAGTTGAGCCAGTTAGAATTGCATTAGAAATTAGAATAACTAATCGTTTTATCGAAAAATATTAACAGCCTGGTTTAGATTAAAAAAGGAATAATATTCCAATAACATAAGTCTCTTTTTAGACAGACAACTTTCAAGATTTTAAAGGATTACTACCTTAAACCTTGAGCTTACTTACTATGACTACTTTGCTAAACAAACACAAAGTTGCAAATGGAGACCTTTGAAATCTTTGTTCGTGTTCTTTTAACATTTTTTGTAGAAACTGTCGACATATTGCTTATCAAATTTTGCAAAAAAGACTTATTTCATATGCATATTCTTTCCAATTTTTGTGGAAATATCATGTATTTTGAATATTTACTCTAGATAACTTTTTAAATGCTTACCATCTTCAAGCAGCTAACACAACTACTTTATTATCTACTTTTAGAGCGGCGCAGCTAGAGGAGAGAATGCGCGATCCGTTCAGCCATGCCAATGTCGATTGCTTATTGGATACAGTCACAGCTCTGGTTGCTGACTGTGACCATGATTCACTTAAGATCCTTAAAAACATTGAATCGTATGCCTCGCGATGTAAGTGCATTTAAATAGTTTTCAAAAATATGTACTTAAATTGATTAATTTTTTTTAATTAATACAGATAAAGGTCTTGCAAAAGAAATAGCTGAATTGCGCATGAATGTAGACGATTTTCATTTCATCAAGCTCATCGGTGCGGGAGCATTTGGCGAAGTGCAACTTGTTCGGCATAAATCCTCTAAGCAAGTTTACGCAATGAAGCGTCTGTCCAAATTCGACATGATGAAGCGGCCAGACTCGGCGTTTTTCTGGGAGGAGCGTCACATCATGGCGCACGCCAACTCCGAGTGGATTGTGCAATTGCATTATGCATTTCAAGATACTAAGTATCTATACATGGTGATGGACTACATGCCTGGCGGTGATATAGTCAGTCTAATGTCCCTTTACGAAATTCCCGAGAAGTGGGCAATTTTCTATACTATGGAAGTGGCCTTGGCCGTAGACACAATTCACAACATGGGTTTTGTGCATAGAGATGTGAAACCAGACAATATGCTTTTGGACAAAAATGGTCACTTGAAGCTAGCTGACTTTGGTACGTGTATGCGAATGGGACCAGACGGCTTGGTGGTGTCAAGCAATGCAGTTGGTACTCCTGATTACATCAGCCCTGAGGTGTTGCAGTCACAAGGAGTTGATAATGAGTATGGCCGCGAATGTGATTGGTGGTCTGTGGGAATTTTTCTATACGAGATGCTTGTGGGCGACACACCTTTTTATGCAGATAGTCTAGTCGGCACCTACGGCAAGATAATGGACCACAAAAACTCCCTCTCATTTCCATCAGAAGTTGAAATAAGCGAAAATGCCAAGTCACTGATACGTGGTTTTCTTACTGATCGATTGCATCGGTTGGGTCGTCGTGGTATTGATGAAATTAAGACACATCCGTTTTTTCAAAACGACACTTGGACTTTTGAAAATATTAGAGAATCCGTGCCACCGGTTGTTCCAGAACTTAGTAGTGACGATGACACGCGCAACTTTGAAGATATCGAACGTGACGAGACCCCGGAAGAAGTTTTTCCTGTGCCCAAAACCTTTGATGGAAATCACTTACCTTTTGTTGGATTTACGTACAGTGGTGACTACCAGCTCCTAGGCACAGATACTGTAGACACAAAGAGTGCCGTTACAAACAACAATATTCATCGCCATCGCCCATCTAACTCCAATGAACTAAAGCGACTCGAGGCGTTGCTGGAACGCGAACGCAATCATTCCGATACGCTAGAAAAGCAAGATACTGCTCTGCGCCAACAAATTGAAGTGATTACCAAACGGGAAGCCGAATTGCAAGTTCTCGTTAGCGATTATGAGAAAGATTTGGCGATACGTAAACACAATTACAAAATGGCCATGCAGAAGGTAGAACAGGAAATGGAATTACGCAAGAAGACAGAAGCTCTTCTAGTTGAAACACAGAAGAATCTCGACGATGAACATAAAATCCGTACACGTGAAATGAACAACAATCAGCACCACAACGACAAAATTAATACACTTGAGAAGCAGTTGGCAGATATGCAAGAGAATCTTAAAAGTGAAACAGAAAATAGCCAGAAGCTGAAGAAACAAGCGGCAGAGCTTCGCCTGGCGAAAACTGAGGTCGAACAAAAGGTGAATCAGCTACAGGCTCTTTTATCAAACCTACAGATTCAGCGTGACACCCTGCAACAGGAGGTAGCCGAGCTACAAACACGACTTATTCAGGAAAAGAATGCCCGCACACAGATAAAAGAGCTGCAAAAAGAGCTGGAAAATAAACTACAAACTGTATCCACTGATTTAGATCGTTGCCTTAATCGCGAGCAACAAGCAATGGTGGATAATCAGACACTGACTGAGAAGATCTCGGACCTGGAAAAGTCCAACGCTAGCTTAGACTTAGAGCTGAAAGCCGCACAAGGAAGATACCAGCAAGAGGTGAAGGCTCATCAAGAAACGGAGAAATCCCGAATGCTGAGTCGCGAAGAGGCAAATATGCAGGAAGTAAAGGCACTGCAAACAAAACTCAACGAAGAGAAGTCGGCACGTATTAAATCCGACCATAGTTCACAAGAAAAGGAGCGTCAAATAACAATGCTTTCTGTGGACTACAGGCAAATTCAACAGAGGCTGCAAAAACTCGAAGGTGAATGGCGACAAGAGACCGAAAAAGCAATGGTCTTGCAGAGCCAATTGGACCAAGAACAAAGCAAAAAGAACAATCTTGTGTCGGAGTTAAATTTACAGAACTCCGAAGTGGCTCATCTGAAATCTCGTGAAGGACAACTGCAGAAGGAAGTTAATCAGTTGCGAGAGACAAAGCGAAAGTTTGAAGAGGATATAGCTCAGATCAAGAATGCTCACAATAAAGATATTCTTTCAATGAAGGAACTACAAGATCAACTGGAAGCCGAACAATATTTCTCTCGTCTTTACAAAACACAGAGCAATGAACATCGCGAAGAGATTAACGAACGATGTCGGGAAATTCAAGAACTAAAAGAAGAGCGCGTATCGCTCAAACATCAAGTTCAAGTTGCTGTGGCGCGTGCCGACTCAGAAGCACTTGCGAGATCAATTGCAGAAGAAACAGTAGCCGATCTAGAGAAGGAGAAAACTATAAAGGAGCTTGAACTTAAAGATTTCATGACGAAACATCGTAACGAAATTGCAGCTAAAGAAGCTGCCCTGGTGGCTATCAAAGAAACCGAAGCTGAATTCTTAAAGAAGCTCAATAAGAAAATCGCCGAGTGTGAGGAATTGCTGCAACAAAACAAAATTATGCAGGAAGAGATGATACAATGTAAGGCCGACAAAGACAACGAAATTGTTAAACTTAAAGAAAAATGGAAGACTGAGATGTTACTTAAGCAAGTGGCTGTCAATAAGCTGGCCGAAGTGATGAATCGCAAAGATACTGATTTGCAGAGTAAGTTTAATGTATTTTTGTTATTATCATAATATAATCTCTGAAGAAATTCTGGATAATTGTAACTTTGATAAATTGTATTTCAGTAATTATTACTGTTTGTATTATTAGACTTTGTATAATTTTGTTTTTATTTATTTGAAGGCAAACAAAAAGCAAAAGTTCGCTCATCAGCTGATTTACGTAAAAAAGAAAAAGAGAGTAGACGCCTGCAACAAGAACTTACTCAGGAGCGTGATAAATACAATCAATTGCTGCTTAAATTCCAAGACCTTCAAAGCCAACTCATTGAAGAAAGTCATGTGAGATTTCAACTTGGTAGTATTGTTATTTTTTGTTCAATTTTGCTTTTGTTTCTAGGCAAGAACTAAGCTGCAAATGGAAATCGACTGTAAAGCAACAGAGATCGAACAATTGCAATCGAAATTAAATGAAACAGCCTCGCTTTCATCTGCCGATAATGATCCAGAGGATAATCAAGTAAGTTCAATTATAATTTATTGTGTATCTATTGCTCAGCAAAGCAAGTTTTTTTATGTACAAAATAATATTTTTTTCAATAACAAGTGTCCAATTATAACAAATTGCTCTTTTGTTCAAAAGAATATTTGAAAATTCTGTGATTATCGCCTGCTTAAAAGTTAATCTTAATCCAACCCTTCCAAATGTTTAAAGCATACGAAATGTAACCCCAGTTTGAAGGACAAGTGTTGAGAAAAGCCATGAGCAAGCATGGAACAATATAAAAATTCTATTTGTTTTTTCCTTTTCGTATTGCATAAATTTTTGAAATAAAACTAATGGTCTGTATTTGTTTGAAGTGTGTGCTGTTATTTATCCTGAAATCCATTGTTAAAGTGCCAAAAATGCTTTTGTTAATGCTTAAAATGTACAGAGTAAAATAATTGGTGCTTCAAAATATTTTGACGATACAATAATGTGAATGATATAACTATGATAATTAAAAATTTACTGTCTCTGTAAGACTCTAGTTAAAAGAAATAGAAAGATTAAAGAAACTGTGCCTTGTGCTTTTGGAGTCGCTTTACCTTAGCAAAACACCGAAAGTCTGAAAAGTTTTTTTGTCGATTGTTTCTGTTTCGGTCTGGGAAAAAATAACGAAATGAATTTATTGCTGGCTTATTTATCGACACTCTCAAAAAAAAATTATATTAATTACTATAAAAAAACACAATAGCTCAGCAAAATTAGACTTTCACTTCGAACAAATTCTGAAAAGCTGAATTTTTGGTGGAGCGCTTTGTTTTGATGTGTTAGGCATTTCCTAAAAAGTTCCGTTAATTTGAACCGTTTCCATTTTTTTTGTTGGTAATTTCTCTCTAAAACTATCGGTTTTTTTGAAAAAAAAAAAATGAAGATACAAGATGTAGCTTATAGAATTGTACACAAAAAAGATAAACATACTTTTTTTCATACAATTAAATAGATTCAGCCATTTTGTCAACAAATTTAGTAAAATTTCATTGATTGAGTGGCAACATTTTTTGGGCGATTTATGCTTGGCTACATCTCTTTATTATAAAACCAAGTTCTAAGGGTGCCCAGGATAAGGGGAACACCGCCATCTTGAAAAACAAAATGATTTGGTTTTTATCCAACAACTCGATTGAATTTCCTTTTCTACAAAATCTTGAAATTTAGCTGTCCTTGTTTGGTTCTAGTTTTTTTTTGTCTAATTTTCCTGTGCTACAGGCGATTATAAATACATACTTTTTTAAATATATATTTTAAGTGCTCTCAAGGGGCTATGACTACCCTCAAAATTTTAGATACAGTGTGAGCGTTAGGAAATTTGGAGAGGATTTAAAAGGAGATACCGATGTTCAATGGTTTTAAATGTTTGAATATCACATTGGGATTCCCAAATTGGGCTCAAGCCAAACTGATAAGCATTCCTAGAAGTACAAGTATTACAAGTATTACGATTGAATTATTTTAGAGGAGAAATACAACTGGCTATTTCACTAGAACACTGTTTTTTTTTTTTAACACAAAACAATAATAAATACATATATGTAAATATGGGTGATTCTCTATCAACTGTGATTTTTTTTAATTCCAAAAATTAAAACTTATTTGAAACAATTTTTGTTTTGTTGCTGTAGCTTCAGTTAGTCATAGTATCAAATCTGTAAAAGCATTTTGCTACAATTTCAAAAGAACAAAAACTATGGTAAAATTTACTAAAACTGGAAGACGATAATAAAACTATTTTGCTTTTTCTTATTTGTATTTTGGTCTCTCTCTTTCGACCGTATTTTTGTTTAGAATCCTGACTGCTTGTTATGTTTTGACCTATTGACATTTTTACCTTCCTCATTATCTTTAAAAAATTATTCATTTTTCGTTCCTGTAGTACGTTCTTCTAAATGCCAACTCTTTCCATTCTGCTGGTCTATTACCTAGTATTTATTAAACGAAATAATTTTTGTTTGGCTCGTTCGAGGTATTGCTACCGTTCTTATAAAGAAAATTGGTAGAAAGTAAATATTGCAATGACTTATGTAGGTACTGACATTTAGATAGTTTATGTTACCTAACTTCTCTATGGTAACGAGAAAAATTATTTCCAGGAAAATTTTAACTTATGCCGTGAAAAGGAATTCAAAATTATGATAATCAACCAAAAACATGTTATAACATGCTTAAAAAAAAACTAGCACGGTACATATCACTCTTAAAGTAATAACAATATGACTGTTGATAACTATTTATGTATTAATAGTGTCTAAAACCACCATTCAAACGCCTTAAAACTAAAGCAAAATGACGGATCTTTTGAATTAAAAAATAAAACCAAATCCGTGGACAACTTTCATTCCAGATTATAGTATTCAGTGAGTAATTTGTTTTAATTTTTTGCAAAATTTTATTTAGCAAGTATTGTACTCAAACTTTTCGAAGAAGAATATATCTATTCCATGAAGTATTTCATTAGAAAATAATAGATTTAATTAGAAAAATGACACACAACATATAATAACATGTGAAATAAGTAGCAAATTAAGCCATGATATCGAATTTTAATTATAGTAAATAAGCATTTACCCAATTCGAATCAGAAATATATAAGACCATTTTACATAAAATAGCACACAGTTGGCACTGAATCACCCATATATAAAAAATAATTTGTTATTGTTAACATGTACAAATTTGATGAAATGTCTATACTCTATACACTTTTAGAAGTACATGGCTTAAATATGTAAATGAAAGCAGAATTTTAGGTTTCTCAAAACTATTACCGAACATTTTGTGTAAATTTTAAGCCATGTTGTTGTGCACAAAGTTGTGCCTCCAAAATTAAAAAAGTTCTTGCGATATATCGCTTCTTTGGGAGCTGGGCAAAGGAAGTCTTTAAACAGTTGGTAAAATGTTCTTCTAATGTAGTCCCCTAACAATATTGGTGTATTCTGTGCACAACAGCTGCCAATATTTATTGTTAACACAGTTTCTTTAAATCTATGATAGTAATATAATAAAAAGATAGTTATCTCATTCTCATTATTTAATTGTTCAATTTCGAAGCATTAATAAATCTGTAACAAACAAAAATTATCAAAAAACTCTTATTAGACAGTGTTACCCATGCGCATCGACAGAAAGCAGAGCTGTCCAACTAAGCTTAACGATAAAACAAGCAAGTGCAATGTTGCTTTTGAATATTCAAGCAGCATCTTAAAAAGATCAACACTGGCCTGAAATAAAATGAATATTTCAAATATCGTGTACGTGGTAAGAAAAAGCGTTCGAATTTGACTCGGTGACTTATAACTCGGTATGTAAACTTAACGTTGCAACTTGTCCGTATCTCTTGCATTAGAAAAACGTTAATACAAACAAATATTTAAGAAAACCCGTAAGTACACACAATTTAAATAAAAGAACAGTAACACGTAATTTCGAAAAAAACAACTATTATTGTGTTTTTCAGAAAATGATTAATACACTACTATACAAAAAAAAACACTCACTCGCGTCATCTATCACATCTGCTTGCTATGTGCACTAAAAATTACAAAAAAAAATATTTTTTTACGTTTTTGTAAAACTCTCCGCTCCGCTTTCTGTCTGTGCGTTCTTTTTAAAATCACACTGCATCGACAGAGGAACATTCTCATCGCTTGAATGAATTTGCAAAAAAAAAAAAACAAAAAAAAAACAAATTAAGAAAATAAAATAAAATGTATTAACAGTCTTGAGGCTTTAATGATTGTGTCACCAGAGTTTGTTAACCCTTCTAAAACGAAACAATCAAAAATTATTTAAAAAAAGCATTTCCTCAGAATGTTCTTAAACTTCCTGGGATGGAAGTAATCAAGAGGGAGATTTCAATTGAAGACGAGTACGATGATTGTGTCGATTGTGATTCCACTCCTGAATGCGACGGTGGAGTTTTACATGAACAAGGTGCCGCTGGCAGTGCTAACGAAAATTATAACGAAGATGATGATGACGCTGAAAGTGAATTGAGTAGTGATTATAATGAAATTCTCCTTACAAATGAAAATAATATGGCATTGATCCAACATACACGCGAAGAAGCCTTTGCTGCTTTGACAATTCTCAGACGTTTTTTCTATGCTTACCGGACCGATATGACAAATATTAATGCTCTAGAAATTCAATTAATGGAGCTAACTGTTAGATATTTAAATTTTTCATTTATGCATATGTTATTAATATTTATGTATTTGGTATTTTAAAATATGTTAGAAAAAAAATATATATTGTTAATTTATTATTTATTTAAAACACAATTGTTAAGTTTTTGCTTTAATTTTAATTTATTACAATGTGCTGTTTTATGAAATAAAAATAAATTTAAGATTTTAATTTTTATAATTCAAAAGTTTTGTTTCGTATAAATGTAACGGCTTTGTAACTGTTTGTATAATTTAAAAAGGAGATGAAAGTGGTTTAAAAGCAAATAAACATAAATATTGAGTATCACTTTGTTTAGAAATAGGAAGGAACAAATCGAAAATAAAGGTATCGTGAAAAATGTTAATCCTTATATAAAATTGAATGTTTTAAAATTTTAACTATTTAATTAATTATAAAACTAATAATATTCGTAGACGGTAGATAGTCGATATGGTACTCTCTATCTCTTGGAGCCTATAACTCATTTTCTAATATTCGTATCCTAAAGCATATCTCCCAGGCATATCCCACGATCGACGGTTCAATTCTTATAACGAGACCTCGAAATGAAAACAACACTTGCCCTCTAGGTATCACTTTTATCATAATTCTTTTATTCGTAATTCTTTTTCCATCTGCAAAATCCATTTTTTCATGTATACATACTTCATACATACATATACTACATACATACATATACTACATACATCCATATACTACATACGTATGTAGTCTCAGAGATTCGGAGGGACATACAATAAAATAATTTTAATTTATTGGATGAATTTGCAACTCGTTGCTCTGAATTGGACAATTTAACGAACATTTGATTAATAGAGCATAATACAAATTCGTACATAACCAACAAATTCGAAAAAAAATTAGCTTACGATCGATTTCGATTATAGGCCTGATTTTATCAAATTTTATAATAAATTTGATTATCACGAACTTACGTTAAATTTTTCTTAAGGTACCTAAAACTTTTCATTTGAAATTTCATATAAAACTATCTGCCCGGCTCAGCTTTGCTCGCATAGACAAAAGTTAAGAATAACAAAATAAAATTATAAATAACTCCCAAAGCTTTCTTGCCCTTAAATAAACATTAAACTTGCGTGAAAAGCAATAGTAGGTGTCCGTTGTTTTTCTTTCGTTTGAAGCTCTTAATTCGCTCTTAATTACAATATATTTCGCCAAATACTAGTAAGTACTCACAATAAGTGAAATTTTCGATGAATATCAAACATTTTTCATGTGAAACTCCCAATAGGCAATTTTTTTCGCTGTTAAATAAAATATCGATCAACTTTCGGCACGTTAAAGTAAGAGTCGTTCTAAATTTAGTTCTCTAGCGCTAAAGGAGAATGCAAAATAAAATATGTTCTAAAAGGAGTAATAGATTACAAATCTGAAATCCATTTTTCGCTTTCAGCTCAAACTTTTGTAAATAAATTAAAAAATCAACCGTTTTTGACCATTATTTTTATTTGATATATCTTACAAATTAAAATAAAGTGCAATGGAACTGCACCGTTTATATTATTTTTTTCCGTTTAACTTACAATAGACCAACAATAGTCACTTAATATACCCTCATCAAAAAATATTAATATTCTTTCTAAATCTTGGTGAAATCGTTCTCCTTGCTCATCCAAAAGTAAAAAACAATTAAAGCTGAATTTTGAAGATAAAGATTAGTTCAGAAATCTGTACAGTTAAAAAATTCAATTCGATAGTAACCCCAAAAATGGTCAAAATGGTGTTTTTGAATTTCCTAACGGTAATATCTCGAAAACCAGAACTAATAAAATTTATTACATAAGTCGCGTCCATGGGCCAACGCAACCAGTTTGCATTATAAAAAAGTAAAAGTCTATAACTGCGCCTCTGCGCTGCACAAATGAAAATTAAATATAATGAATACGTCCAGCCTTTTGAACTTCATTCAAGGACAACTTATAACGCACGCAAACAAATTAAAAAATTTTAAACTATTTTTTATTTTAACCCTATTTTCTTTTAAATTAGTTAAATTTTGGAAATAGGCAGGCAACAAATAAATTTTAAGTCACATTAAGATTTATTTTTTTTATCATGAATTGTGTTACATACATGTACATATTTTATCCTGAAATAAATATAAATCTAATCTAATCTAATTTTGAAAATATAAAGCCTCTCTCTAAGTAAGTCTACCCTCTTTTTTAACCTTTCAAACATAAAAAGAATGTTTCAAATAAGAACCGTAAAGCTGTCTTTTGAGTGCGATCTTTCCAAAATTAATTTTGTATTTCTTCCCCATTTCATCTATTGTTTATCCCCTTAGTATATAAAACTTTCACAAGATGAGTGTGTGATAAGTGACCTCTTTCATCTATTTCACCCTAGAGTTATGAAGCTTAGTTTTGAAAAATATCTGGTTCTAAATCCATTCCTAAAAATAACTTTTCAAACAAATAAATATATGTTTTAATTGGAATAACTTAGTTTAAAAAATATGAAGCCAGTGATTTAGAAACCTATTAGCTGGCCTGCCCCGGCTTCGCTCGAGTAAAGACAAAAGTTTCTTAAAAAAATAATAAAATTAAATTATAAATAAATTGAACAGTATAAATTATCAGCCTTATTTTTAGTTTGGCCCAGAAAATACTTCACACGAAAAATATTTTTTGTTCCCCTGTATTTTCAAAAACTATTAAAACTTTCGCCCGAAGTTCTCTTGCCCTAAAATAAACAAAAAAAAACTTGCGCGAAAGCCACCAGCAGGTAGGTCGTTTGCCGCAAAAAAAATTAACATTTTGGCTCTTAATTACAATACATTTCACAAAAAATGAGTAAGTACTCACAATAAGTGAAATTTTCAGACACCAAATATTTTTTCGGGTGAAATTCACAAGAGGCGAAATGTGAAAATGTCAATTTTTTCGGAAAAAAATATTATTCGGGTAGAACTCACAATAAGGATGTATTTGTTGGGTGGACAATAGGTGTGTTTTCCTGAACGCATTCTTACTTTTAAAATAAAAGTGAACAAACGAAACTCTATAACCGACTTTCTGTTCTTATATCAACTTAGTTCATGAGCGGCCATCTACTTTTCAAATAAATTTAAAAATTAGATACCATTTTTTTATTTAAAGCCTTTCCTCCTTTAAATAGGAAACATAAAGCGAGTAGTTCTCAAAGTCCATCCTCTAAACTTATCAAACTTTCAAACACAAAAAGAATGTTTCAAATTGGAGCCCCAGCTGTCCTTTGCGCATAATCTTTCCAACGTTTAAACAATTTCAAATCGTAGTTGACTTTTTATTTTCTCCCTGTTTCACCTTATGCCTTTCTTCTTACAACATAAAACTTTCAGAGGATAAAGAATTTTAAAGATCAGATAGGGACCTCTTTCACACATTTCACTCTTGATTTATGAAGCTTAATTTTGAAAAATATCTGTTCCTAAATCCAACCTCTAGAATAACTTAAACAAAAAAATATTTGTTTGAGTTGGAATAACTTAATTTTTAAAAATATAACCTTCCATGCACACAAAGTGTTTAAAATTTAAAACCGTATTTCACACAATAGTATATAAAAAAATATTCTTTAATTAACTTTTAATAACTTTTCCAACTAAAAAAGAGTTTTTTTTTCACAATTGGATTCCCTTTTTATGTTTTTACCCCATGTGTAGTAATAATCCTATCTTGTAAAAATAACCATTATAACACACAAAGAAATCGAAATTGGTTATTTTTTGTTTTTACCTCATTTCACCCTATAGATATGAATCTAAATCTCGGAAAACATCTAGCCTTTAACTCATCCTCTTATTTCACCCTTTCAAACATAAAAAAAAAAAATAAAAATCCGACATTTCTGTTTTTACCGCTTTTCACCCTACAAATGCAAATCTTTTACAAAATTGTATGTCTAAACGATCTTCTTAAATAATCTTTCAATCACCAAAAGAATTTTTGAAATCGGAGATTGGCCGTCACAAACAAACAAAGCAAAGCGCTAAGTATATTTATTCTTTAATTATAAAAAATTTAATTTAAATTAAAAAATAATTTCCAAAACTGGAGTACCTTTTTATGTTTTTAACCCGTTTTTCCCTATAAAAAAGCTTGATTTGAAAAATGTGTAGCAGTAAACTCATATTATAAAAATTAAAAATAGAAATCGAGTCAGATAGTTTTTTGTTTTTACAACATTTCACCCTAAAAATAGCAGTTTGTTAATAATTTTCGAACATCAAAAGAATTTTTGATATCGGATGTGTAATTAGCCGCCACAAACAATCAAAGCAAAATTTGAGTTTATATATACATAGACTAGCTGACCCGGCAAATGTTGTTTTACCACAGAAATTCTATAAAATAAATCGAAAGTTAAGTGGGTCGCAGCTCTGTTCCATAAATTTGACTTCGGATACAGCTTTATCGGCCTGGTTATGTGAAATCAAAACCCGATGAGCCACCAGTTTTTAAAATTATCGTCGATAACAATTCGCAAAGTAATTTGACATTCAACTCTAGCAAATAACTGATTTTAATTTCCTTGCTTCCCCCAAGTGAAGAAAGTGAGATCGAATTCAGTGCACGCCTCGAACAATCATTGAACACCGTGCAAATAAACTGTGATGAAAAAAGTTTCATATAAAACACCATATGGATGTAGGTAGGATGGTGAAAAATACTCTTCGGCCTATTCTCATACCTACCAAATACGTTAGCATCATTTTATAAAAATCATCAGCGTCCAGCCATTCCGGAGGAAATCGACCACAAACACCGTGACACGAGATTTTTAAAAATAAGAAGATAAGTTCAGTATTATAGGGATCATTTTGATCTCCATTAAGCCATTCACTAACATATTTCTAAATCTTGCGAACTCAAATATCGGCACAGCTAAAACAGTTTATATCGAAAGTATTGTGTGAATGCTCGAAAAATATTATGAAGGAACTAATCGTAAAAAACGCACTGATTTTCAGAATTATCCGAAGTGCAATTGTCAATTCATCTTATCCCATTTTTAATTCAAGTGCACAATTAAACTTAAACAAAATATCCATCAACATTCTACATATCAAAACTTAATTATTTAAAAAGCACCCAAGTTTTATGTTGCTCTATTTGTAAATAAAAATACTCCCAAAATTCAAATCTTTTCAAATTTTGAAAGTCTAAACATAAAAAAAAATAAAGAGGTGTTTTCAATGAACCGCGATATTTTCAAATGAAATTAATTGAAAAGCAACATATATATTATTAGCTATACATTTCTTGGTACAATTTTCTTTGTTACATTTGTGTAGCATTTAATGCGATCAAGATCCTGCAATACTACCTCGATCTCTACATTTCTTATGCGAAAAATTGTTATTTCAATCTTAAGATGGAAAATTTTGCATATATAGCTGAGACTTAGATTTTAATATATGCCAGCAAAAACAAACTCTTCATTATCACTATCGTAATAATTTTTAAAAATTTATTCGTAATAATTTCAATCAACATCTTCTTTTATTTTAATAGGATTCAGTCTTTGAAGGCTGGTTAAGTGTGCCAAATAAACAAAACATTCGCCGACATGGATGGAAGCGGCAGTTCGTAATTGTATCATCAAGAAAGATAATATTTTACAATTCTGAAATAGACAAACAGAATACAATTGATCCTGTGCTTATATTAGACTTAAGGTTAGTTTGCCCAATGAATTTTTCCCCCAGAGTTCTTTATTTATTATGGAAATTGTATACGATTATAGCAAAGTATTTCATGTACGTTCCGTGACACAAGGGGATGTCATTCGTGCGGATGCCAAAGAAATTCCTCGAATATTTCAACTATTATACGCTGGTGAAGGTGAGGCTAGACGCCCTGAAGAACAGAATCAATTAGACATCAGCGTGTTAAGAGGAGGATCTGGGGATGAGAGGCCTGGGACCATCCTGCACAAGGGTAAGATAGCTATATTGTTATTAAATAATTGTTTTCATTAAGCATATGTTGTTACTAATAATTGTTCAACGAACTGTTACTTTCTTAGGTCATGAATTTGTCCATATTACATACCATATGCCTACTGCTTGCGAAGTTTGTCCAAAACCGCTCTGGCATATGTTCAAGCCGCCGGCGGCCTACGAATGCAAAAGGTAATCTTTGTTATTTTAAGATCAGTGTTAAATGCTAATAATCTATTATTTTTAATTATTGTTGCTTGTTTGAATCGATGTGTCATATTTGTTGTGTGTTCTTTGTTTTTATTCGCGAATAGATGCCGCAATAAAATCCATAAGGAACATGTAGATAATAATGACCCATTGGCCCCATGTAAATTACATCACGATCCTCTTAGTGCTAGAGAAATGTTATTGCTAGCTGTAACGCCAGATGAGCAACATCTTTGGGTTACTCGTTTGTCAAAACGTATCCAAAAGAGTGGGTATAAAGCGAATTCATCAACAAACAATAATTGTACGGGAGATGGTAGTAAAATTTCACCAAGGTAAGATAGTAAATGTATTATGAAAAATTAATCCAAACACAATACATAGTTAGAAATACAATCTAAATAAATAAAATGAATAATTTAAATGGAAATGTAACTTAATTTGAATGTTGTTAACAAATGCTAGCTCATGTTTTGGGGAAATACAAGATGTAACAGTGGAAGGATTAAAGCTTAGATTGATAAGTTTTAAAATAAACTTATAGGTACAGTGCGAAAAGACAGCAGAAAATAAAGCTCGTTTGTCTTATTTCATTATAAAATAAAAAAAATTAAATCCGACATAATTTTTAGTCTCTAAATAGCACCTATAAATTTTCATACCAAGTTAAAAATTATTTCGGCACTAGTACGATAACCTAGGCGCCGCAAAATATAAACGAAATCTTGTAGAAAAAAAAGTCTATTTTTGTATGTCGCACATTGAAAACAAAAATGACTATGTACAATACTTTTTATACTTTATACTTTTACTCAAAATGGCAAGTTATGCATTTGTTAAAAATCGAACTCGAGATTTCGATGAATCACAACTAACTTATGATAGAAAATGTGCTTCTTGCAATTCTGCCTGTTTTTCAGCTACAGCCAAATCGGCTGCGTTTATTTGCCACTCCCCCCAAATGTTTTTGTTTTTAAGTTTTCTTAGAACCAAAACTAATGATCCTGCCATACAATTTTTATAAGCAATTTTACAAAATCTTATTTTCTATAAAGACGGCTCCACAAATTCGTTAAAAGTCAATAGATTAATGTTAGTAAGGGTTATCTTTGGATGAAAAACCATCTAAAAAAAAGATTTATTAATGGTACCTCCCAAGGAACTAGTTGTTTGATTTCCGATTTTCTTTATAAAGGTACTGACAGATTTAATAAGAAGTAAAAAGTATTTGTAATAAATTTGTACAAGTGCCTATAGCACTCGTTTTGCAAAACGTCCTCGGAAGGTATGCCACATCAAAAAATCAAACTACGATGCAAATCTCTAGTAGTTTTTCCACATTTGAAAACAAAATCTGTGCATCCTGAAATGAAACTTTGTACATAGATTTTATCGTGTATTTCCCCTAAAATGTATTATTATATTTGTGCCATACATAATTAGCTGTACATTAATTTAAAACATTTATTTAACAAATAATTTGCCATTGAACATTCTTATATTAAATTTCCTCTTTCAAAATTTTCAACAAAAACTTCTTTGACTTTTCAACAAAACTAATTAAAACCAATTGAAACTTTCTTTATTTCATGCTTTAATAACTCGCAATCAAAATGATATACAAATGTGGATATGGTAAACTTTTTTTCAATAATTTAATTAAATTATCAACTATCCACATTATTGTTTGCGCGTAATCAATATCAATGCCAATTAAATCGTCATTGCCTATCATCATCACAACCATTTATCAGCCAATCAACTCGTTCCAATTACAAGCCATTTGCAGTCAATGTACAAAGATCAGCAACACTTCCAGCTAATTCATCATTAAAACAGTGATTATCGAAATTTTTTAACAAATAAATTAAATATTATATAAATATATTATATTTTTATACAAACTAAACTAAAAAAAATCAACAACAAAATCAGTACTAATAATAAATGCATATATATATAAATAATTTAATTTTACACAATGGAAAAAATTCTAATATATCATATCATTATAATACATCTTCTTTAAATTTAATTAAAATTTTGTTAATTATTTAAACTCAGCAAAGTGTAGACATACTGAAAATATTTAGGAAATGGAGAATGTGTAATTGTTGAAAATTGCAATTACAAGAAACATAGTTATTATTACACTCACACACACACGAGTTCATTCAAACAAACCGTATTTTAATCGAAATAACAACAATTCCATTTACTTTGAATAAAACATTTTTCGTTTTCACAATAAACTTTTTGTTTAATTCTTAAATTTGTTAAGTATAATATTATACCGTTATATAAGTGATTTCTCATTAAATTAAAAGGAAAACAAATTAAATAACTCAAGATGATATATATCTTCTATACTTAAATATTATAATTTAAGAATACTTCCTTGATGTTTAAGATATAACATTCATTTATTTTTTGAAAGAAAATTTTTTTTAATTTCGCTGCTAATATTGTTTTTTTTTTTAATTTTACTTTCATTTTTCTGTAATTTTATTATTTGTTTATTACTATTTTTTATAATTCTTTTTTATTATATATTATTATTTAAAAACAAAACAAAATATATATAAATAAAATTATTAATATTATATGAAAAACAAAGAAACTATTTTTAAAAAAACTTAATTGAATTTTGTTTTATTTTACATTTTTATCATTTTGTTAACTAAAGATATTTCAGTTGTACGAGGACGTTTCTTAATGTATACAACCTGACCACTAATGATTAATGAGTACATTAGTTTTTAACCTCAAATTTTGACTAATCGAGTTTTTTTAAAACTAAATACCAGAATTTTTAAATAAAACAATCACTGCAACAGTGCATTTCTATCATTTCTTTGTTTGTGTGTGCAATTGGCCCAAGTATTGAAAAATCTTTTTCAGAAACAATTTTGCATTGCCAAATGAATTTTATTAAAAATAAATGCTGAGTCGAAAGACTAATAAACAAAAAAAATATCATTTTCCGCACCTAGGGTCTAGGTTAATAACAGTGTGCGAAAAAAAAGTATAGACTTCCCTAAATTTATCACCTATCGCTCACTTAAAAGAACAACGTCACAAGTCCAAATAAATAACGGTTTTGAATTGAGTGTAAAAGTTTGTGTAAAATCTTTTTTTCTTTACTTTTGTAAAACATAGTACATCGATATGTTTGTTCAATTTGCCATACACGTGTTTTATTTGTTGCAGTTCTCTCGTTTTTGCTGTTTTTTTTTCATGAAAATCAAATTTTCAATCGCATTTATTTTGCAACAATTAAATTTACGAATTTTACGAAACCTTTTTTGAGAATTGTTATGAGTTTCACCCGAATTTTTGGCGTTTTCCCGAAATTTTAAAAGTTGTTATGAGTTTTGCCCAAACGGCTCTTGGTCTAAAATAATAATAAAAAAAAAAAACTTGCGCAGAGGCACCAGTGTCCTCTGTTCATCCTTGGTTCACCACCAAAGAATTAGTAAAAATTGCAGCTCTTACGATACATTTTGCCCGAAATGAGTACACACAAAAAAGGGGAATTTTCATTTTTCGGGTGAAACTCGCAATAGGCGAAAAGTAAAATGTCAATTCTTCAGGGTAGAATGTGGTTCACGTGAAACTCATAATGAGGATGAAATTGAAATTTGGCAAAAAACTTAAGCGCAAGTTGTATGAGCGTTCTTAAATATTTGGTGTTAATTTAATTTTTTTTATAGTCAATGTGTAATGTTTGAATTGTAATTGTTCTTTTTTTGTAGTTTTCTATATTATTTTTTGTCTTTAGCAGTGTGTTATGCTTTTTATATATTTTGTTTACTAACTATTACACCACGTGAAAAAAATTACTGACATTTTTATGTATCCAAGTATCCAAAGATAAAAAAACTCGAAGAGAACAGAAATAATGCATTATGCTTGCATTACTAATAGCGTTTAAGGTCTCAAGTTTTAATTCAATCAACAAAAAATATATAAATAGGTACCTTTTGACTTAAAATTGCGAAAGTGTTGCTGTTGTTTAGTTTTTGGGAGATAATGTAATTTGTTCCATACATCTTTCACAAGTCTTTTCTAATCAAATCGTTTTTTTTTTATAAAATCAGGGCTCGTACTACGAATTCGAATTACGAAAGCAAAAGCAAAAAACGATGATCAAGGAAACGACAACTACGACATTGACCGATTATGATTTAGGAGAATATTTTCTTGAAAATATTGCCAAATCTAAACCTAAACAACAAAAATAATAAATATGTGATAAAATAAAACGAGTATCGTTTTTAAAATAAGACTATTGCAGAATGTAATCTCAATGTAACGATTACAATGGATTTTGAATGAAGATCGCAATTGTAATTCGTAATACGGGCCCAGGGGTGGAAAAGTCTATGGTGATAGTTGATTGTCAAAGCAAAAAGTATGTATGTACATTAGGTTGGTCCTTATATTGGTTTTTTTTTGAAATTCTGAGATGGAGAGGCATCAAATGGTTCTACATTGAAACAAATTTTTTTCAGATTTTTATTTCCCCGCTACCCCTATTTTCACTTAAAGGTTAACTATGGGGAGATTCTTATAAAACGCGAAAAAACAATCTGAGGGTATAGATGAAATTTAGACGAGAAAAAATTAGTGTTGGAGGGGGGGTCTTTTTTCCCCCGTCTAGGCGGGAGGGGTAATTTTCTCAAAATTTGAATAAAAACAGAAAAAAATGATTAATAAAAACGGGAACACTTTCAATGTCACGCCCTAGCTTTTTTTTTAAAGCCACGATTCCATTCCATAATATGCTTCCTAACTAAAGTTTTTATTTCAAATAGTTTTTGAAAAAATAATTTTCTAAATAAAAAATTATAATTTTTTAAGATTAAAATTATTTTTTCAAAAACTATTTAACATAAAAACTTTATTTAGGAAGCATATTATGGAATGGAATCGTGACTTTACAAAATGCTGAGGCGTGACATTGTAAGTATTCCCGTTTTTTTTAAATATTTTTTTTCTGTTTTTGGCCAAATTTCTAGAAAATTACCCCTCCCGCCTGAACTTGGGGAACAGACACCTCTCCAATACAATTGTTTTTTCGTCTGAATCTAAACTATACATTCTGATTTATTTTCGCGTCTTATAAGAATAATCCTTTACTCATAATTAGTGAAATAAAAATCTGAAAAAATTAGGTGATTGTTTTTCAATATTTTAAATCGAATGAGGGCTATCCAAGACTACGTCCAATTTAAGGACCACCCTAATGTACATATGTACATATATGTTTGATGTATGTTTATAAGAACAAAGTATGTATTATTTTAGTATGTATTTTCAAATAGCGTAGTGCTTTTGACACTAACACATTTAAGTTTGATTAGTTTCAGATCCCGTAACGGATTTTTGGAAAAATTTGATTTCGTTATGTTAGCCTCAAAAATAGCCCAAGATACAACATTGTAAACTAATTTGATGAAACTTTTTTTTAGCTATAGGTATTTTTTTTATTCCTAATCGGTAGAGGTACTCATGTAAATTTAATTGATTTTTTACAGTTTTTAAACACTGACTGGTTTACTTTATCAAAACATTTCTCGAATATGAGGTGCATTTTTCTATTTATATCTTAACTTTTGACAAACAGACATTTTAATGTTTAAATACATTTTTTTTTATGAAACAATGAATGAAAATAAAATAATAGAAAAAAAAAACAAAAATGCATTGTAAATCTATCTTTTTAATATTTCACTATTAGCACATTCGAAAAAAAAACATTTACATAACATTTAACATACCTAACTAACAATTCATAGTTAATGAAATACTTTTTTTCAGTCGTGGTGCTGCCAAACAGTAAAAAGCTTAAAGTCAAAGTAATCTTCAACATCTTTAAAGAACTGGGAGCAGCTAAACAATAATTTAAGAACAATGTTTTAGCTTTTTTAAACAAAACACAAAAACTAAGGCATAGCAAACAGAATTTGTATTTTAATAGCAACATTCCGGATAAACATGCCTAATTTTTTGTAAATACATAATCAAACTATGAAAGTTCATTAATTTATTAATTGAATACGAACAAAAATAAACAATCAATCTTAAAGAGTTCACACAAGCAAAACTGCCTTAAGTGCTCCTTTTGTATATTTAATTTTTTTGTAAATGTACTTACATATTTCATTAAATTAAAAAGAAAATAAAGCAATAAATGATGTTCAATTCGATTTAAGAATTAAAATTAAACTCAAACTTAAAGTACTTAGGTTTTTTTAAATATAAAAAAAAGAAACATTTTACAATGACATACTACACTTACATTATAAAACTAACCGCCTTATTAATCAATAAATCATGTAGATACGTATAAAATTAATGCTTTTATAATTAGTTTTTCTCAAAGAGTATGAAAATAAAAAGAAGTCACATCTCATACAATAAATGCTTGTATTGTAGGTGCTGATAGGTCACACCCACTATCATTTCGCTATTTTAAGATTTATGTACGAGTATTGCCAATCAGACCAGACATTTTTTAATATCAATTGTTTTTTTATACTTCTGTTAAAATTCATTAATTGACGTAGTGCATTTTGGTAATTCTTTTTTTGTTTAGCGTAATGTAAAGGTGTTTCACAAATTTCGCTTTAAATGTTTTTAAGGATATTCAAAAAATTGAGATTTTAGACTGAGATAAAGGTTTTTTGGAACTTGCTCTCTTTCCCTTGAAAGTAATTGATTTACATACATTTAGTATATTCCTGAAGACAAAATTTCAATAATATACAAACTATTTTTTTATTTTTGATAACTATTTTAGATTTTTTTTAAATAACGCGTAAAATCATTCTCTTCAAAAGTGAACCAGCTCAGTAAATTTTTGCACGCAAACAAGTATTTATATTCACTTTTTTTACGGTTTTCGTGCTCAAATTACATAGCTGAGCGGGCTATACTCTTTGGAAGAAAAGACGTACATCATTGAAGTTATTTAATTTTTGCACCATAATTGAATTCTATTATAGTAGAAATGGAAATACATACATGCATACAGTTATATAGGAACTAATAAATCTGATTAAATTTAAGCATTTAAGCAATTTTTTAATTAAAATAAATGTAAATATGTAAAGTTTTAATATAAAATAAATTTTCAATAAAATACCATTTTTATCACAAGGTATGCGTTTTATTATACCCTTTTGGACCTACACTTATGTATATTCGAGTCTAGTCAGTTGCTCGCCAATCATTGATTTTTCTAACATTAAGCTGTATCCTGGGGTAACAGCTCATAATTTAATACAATCGAGTCATATCGATACAATCGAGCATTCGTAAGACCTATTATGGTTTAATCGAGTGTCCTCGATTCTTCGTCAGATTCGGCAGCATATGAACTTGAAAATGAATGAAAAAGTTTTTAATCCACAGGAAATAGTTATCGTCGGCAGTGATTAAAAAAAAGAAGCTAAAGAGCACTATTACTATCACTGGGCAACCAAAACAGAGTGTGGCGGCAGCCGCTAGGGACTTTGGGCAAGAGAAATTTTGAAAAAGTGGATAAGATCAAATCTTATTTTTCCTTTGGCTTCTCTGGTCACAATGGATTCGGAAATTAAACAATTAAATAAACATTTATGTTTCCGACGTTTCGGCAGAGGTTGTTGCCTTCTTAAGGGGAACTTTATTTAACATAAAAAAACAAATAATGTTAAAAACTGTTGTAGGAAAAATTTTATCCTAAGTCATAGTTTGGTAAGTGGTCTGTTAGGCGCCAGTTATAGCTATCATTGAAACTCATCATTGAAAATTTTAATGATTTATTTTGAGACATTTAGAAAGCAAAATTAAATATTATTTTGAAGAATATATAAAGTTCAAGACTTTAATTAATATTTCAAGTCAAAAAAATTTCGAATAGGTCAATATTTTCCCCATAAAATGACTTTTAAGATTCCAATGATCATTGGTAAGGTAGTTCAATCATTGAGAAAAGAAAGGTCATTTTATGTGGAAAGTTGGGTCTATTTGAATTTTTTTTTTTGACTAAAAATATTAATTTAGTCAAGAGCTTTATTTCTTCATCAAAAAAATAAATGACTTTGCTTTCTAAATGTCTCAAAATCAATCATTAAAATTTTCAATGATGAGTTTCAATGATAGCTATGACTGGCACCTTATAGTGTGGGGATTCATATCAAGTAAAAGAGCAGGAAATCTTGTTTTCATTTACGGTCACATGCATGCAAAACAGTTCCTGTCCATTTTACAAACTCATTTGCCCATGGGCGCCCTTAAATTTGGCTTCCATGGGGGTGATTGTAACACCAAACCTACCTTACCTAATATTTTACCGAGACAATGACCCATTTAACGTAAATATGTGATGTTAAATTATTTAGCAGCTCTTCATCAAATATTTGTTATTTCTTTTATGGTTTTTTATAAAAAAAATGTGAAAATAGCCTAATTTCCCAGTAGTCGAACACTATAGTTTCCTAAGCACGAACATTAAGTGCCCTATTACACGACGACTCTAGAGTCACGACTTTTTTCGAAATTCAATGAGTGCGAACGAGAAAAAACATCTGATCTCACATTCACACTCATTGAATTTCTAAAAAAGTCATGACTCTTAAGTCGTCGTATAATAGGGCACATAGAAGTAATTTTCTCTTAGTTTAATTGATCAAATTATATTTATGGATTTGTTTTTATTCAATTCTATTAAAAGCGGAATAAAACAAAAAACTTTTAAAAAGATTTTAAGTTTTAACGCAATTCAATAAATGTTCGAACAAAGGAAGCTATCAATTACATGAGGTTCCTTAAATCGAACACTGAAAAAAGGAAGAGAACGGTGTTCGAATACTGAACCCAACGTTCTTTTTTATGTTTTTAACGCAAATTCGATAACAAATTATTTTTTCTATAATATTTATTGCCTGAATGAAAGAAAACAATTTTGATAAAGCTGTCTATAATCGATATGTTCGAACAGGCAACAAATTTGGTTTACTTTGTTCGAACATTCAATTTATTAATTAAATACCTATTAAGTTTTAAGTAAAAACTCTAAGTTATATAAATGAAGCGCCAATTTCGAAAAAAATCATTTTAAATGTTCAGTCAATGCAAAGAAATAAACATTTTCAAAAGCCCAGTTTAAAATTATGGTGATTCAAATAATGTCGAATTCCATACAACCAAATAATCGAATTTTTTCTAATATTAATTTGTATATGCACTAGATTGTTTACTTTTTGCACCTAAGTTACTGTCAAATGGCACACACACAATCGACCCCGAAAAATTTGATTTTTTGTGTTCCTTGCAACCAGGGGTGGAATCGGCTAAGGCGATAGTTGATTGTCAATTTTGATTATCACCTTTTCTTTGTTCTGCGTAAAGTGATCTCTAAAAATATAATAATTCATATGTAAAAAATAACATTAATGAACATCCATAGAAGATCTTACAGGAACATTGGGTTAGGGAGTTCCAAAATATTTGATTGATTCTGAGTAATTGTTTATGTTTTTGTAGTAATTTTTTTCATTTTTCGTACTGCGTCGCATAGAAAATTTGAATAAAAGTATACATTGCTATTCACTTATTTTGTATTTTAACATTGATAAATATTCTTTTTTCTAGAAAACTTTCGATTTTAAGTGGAGCTGAAACTGGCAAAACTTATCTTTATATAAAATGTATGAAAGTGACACCTTAATAGCTGTCACCCAAAAAAACCATAGGAAAAAAGTGATTATCGATTTGATAATCACCTTACGTGGAGCAAAAACGTTAGATGATCAACCATCAACTATCGCCTTACCCGATTCCACCCCTGAAAAAAAAAATCGATTTGAAATGGTTGTAAGGAATTCAACATAAGATAAACCTATTATCTAAAGAGAAAATAGGTACGTTTCACCAGATAAGATCTGTGAGCGCTCAGAGTTTTTAAGTGAGAAAAAAATTCTCAAATGAGCACATCTGCTGAGCACTGATATTTTTTAAGAAGATTACTGGTGTTGAATTCCTTTCAACCAACAAAATTCGATTTGTTTAAAAAAAAATCGATTTGTTTAGAAAAAAATCGATTTTTCTTGACGAAACCAAAAGTGGGATTTGAAGCAAGACTTACACCGACCTACATACTAGGAAAATTTGACATTTTTCTGGAGTTGGAAGTAGTTGGCCACAGATTTAACAAATATTCCAAATATTCGTTCGTTTGAGTGGATTAAAAACAAATAATGAATAATTAATAAGAAGTTATCTAAATATAAAAAAAACCCTTTATTTTGGATGAAATAATGGCCGTGTTTTATTATCTTCTATCGGGATCAGGATCTGGATCTGGATTAACTTTTACGCGTAATACAAAAACAAAATAGTGGGAAATTTTCAAAATTGTTTTTGTAGTACGTGTTAAAAGTTAATCCAGATCCGGATCCCGATGATAATAAAACACACCTAATGTAATGTAGCGTAGCATGGTCGACATTGCACCACCTAATTTTCAAATGGGCGTAGCTACTCTTAATTTAATTATTTTAACTATATTTTCTTTCATATGGATTTGTTAGATAGATTTCTGGATAATTAATTTTTGCATAGTATGTATGTATATAAATATATCTAAAATTAATTATTCAGACAAAATTAAATGATACCATTGTACCATGGTAGGTACTTAAATGAACCACTCTTATGTCCACATTGCACAACTAATTTCAAGAAATAAAGCAAGCAAGGCGTGTTTTATTAGATGTTTTATTATCTTCTATCGGGATCAGGATCTGGATCTTTATTCACTTTTTATATGTAATACAAAAACAAAATAATGGGAAATTTTCAAAATTGTTTTTGTAACACGTGTTAAAAGTTAGTTCAGATACAGATCCGGATCCCAATAGAAGATAATAAAACACAGCCATTATCATCGGGATCTGGATTAACATTTAACACGTACTACAAGAACAATTTTGAAAATTTCCCATTGTTTATGTTTTGTATTGCACGTTAATGTTAATCCAAGTCTATGCCCCGTTGATAATAGGCGTGTTTTATTTTCATCGGGATCTGGATTAATTTTTACTCGTAATACAAAAACAAAATAATGGGAAATTTTCAAAAATTGTTCTTGTAGTACGTGTTAAATGTTAATCCAGACCCAGATCCCGATGAAAATGGGCGTGTTTTATTATTATCGGGATCTGCATCTGGATCAACTTTAACACGTTATACAAGAACAAAATAGTGGGAAATTCTCTATTATTATATTATACTACATTTCCGCCTAACACTAATCTAAGATTTAATAAGATTTACTACAAATCTCCTTCAAACCTCGAAGAGTTACCATACAAATTTATTTCGTAAATCTTGAAGATTAGAAATTAATCTTATTTAATCTTCATAGGACAAATACTTTTAGTCTCATTTCACACGAGGAAACTGAGTTGCTGGCAACTTTCAGTTCCTTGGTGAGAAAGGAAGGAAGAAAGAGGGTTGAACAAAATCTCCCCGGTAGAGGATTTGAAGAGATTTTTTTTATATTTCCTTTCACATCTAAGGTTAAGGTGCGTTCAATTGTCTAGATTTTTTTTACTCGTGTGAAAGGTACAAAGAGATTTTTAAGGAAATTAAAAGAAAATGTCAAAAAATGTCCAGCAACTTGTTTCCTAGTGTGAAAAGGGACTTACAAATCGAATTAACCTATTGGCGAATGAAGTCATGGCACCTAGCAGTCAGTGCGTGTAGCCCACATGTGAGATAGTTTTCTTTCCGATTTGACATTCAATGTACTTTCCATAAGAAAAAAACCAAAAAATAGTATTAAAAAGTTAAATTTTACTCATTGATTTTATATGAACACAGAAGAAGTCCAGATTACATTTTAAGTTGCATATCCTGCCAGAGACAGGATCATTTTATCAGCCAGATGGTTAATACCGTATTGTTAAGCAGAAACTGGCTTCTGCTTGGATACCCGTTGTAACGGGATAATGGTGTCTGGTTTAATACTGATGATTAACCATATTTCGAGTGCTGGAGAAAATCTTCTGATCCTTAAGTAGGAACTTCCTCCCCATGGGGTCCAAACGTTGCAATTTAAAGCCTTAACTACATTCACCACTTTTTCCAAAATTACAAAATTAAAAATATTTTTTTCCCGCTATAGCAGTTGTTTTGTGAAAAAGAATATACAAATTTTTTCCTACACCAAAATTTAAGCTTTCTGCATCATTTTTATAAGTTTTCCAGTGAGAAACACTATCCAAAAATGAGTTTGAAATATTCACTTTTGTACTTCTTCACTTTTTTGGCTTATGTAGTTAGGGCTTAATTGCTTGAAATAATTTACTTATTTCTTCTAATATTAAAAGAAACTTGTATATCCATTACCAACTTCTGTTTGAATTTTTAATGCCGAATACTTTTGATATTAACAATCATAGATTTTAACATATACCTAGAAAACCAAAATCGCCTCAAAAAGTGAAGCTCGTCCACCATTTTGGTGAAGGCAATTAAAACAACAATTCTATTGTATTTTGTGTGCTGTTTCTTTTTTGCGGATGTGATTTTATCTAAAGTTAAGTATTTTTATTTGTTTAATTTAATAAATAGTTTTTTTTATATAATAAAAGTAATTTTAAGGATTGCTAGATTGCAAAAATAGTAAAAGACCTAGTTCACTTTTGGTGGCAAAAACAGAAACATGAAAGAATGGTATTTTTGCCATATTTATTTGAGAAATAACAATAAGTTATATATGCACTAGCTAACAATTTGAACTTTCTTTTGATATCAAAAAATGTACATGTTATCTCACAATTTTAAAAGATATCAGTGTACAAAATCAAGAATAAAAAGGAGTTTAATGTAAAAATCTTAAAATATATGAAACGTAGTTATATATTTTGTCATCGTCGAAGAGGTGGCAAAAATACCTTTCATTTGATACCAACATTATTTTCTTACCTCCTTTAAATTTCAAGATATAACAACTTATTTAGAGAAAACTCTGAAGCATTTACATAATTCTATTGTTTACATTTTTTGCTTCCATCAAAATGGTCGCAAAGCTTCACTTTTTCTCTGTACAAAAGATTCTATGCCGGCCGCCTAGGTATATATTAAAATCTATGTTAACAATAAGTTAAGAATGCCTACCAACCTTGACATTCCAGCTCCACTAGACATGAGCATTGCTCAAACTATAAACCTTTCGAGAAAAAAATCTATGGAGGTAGAAAAATCCATGTCTTGTCGACGAAATGTCGAAGAAAACCATCTTTTGAACAGCATATGAACACTGTTTAAAGTTTGGTCATGAGATACGAGATTTCCGTGCGTGGGAGTTTTTTGACTGATTTTCGTAATACCGGGAGGTAAATATTGCTGCAAAAGTTGTTATTTATTTACGTGACCTATAATTTCCTATAATTTGAGTAGAATATTGCTGCAAAAGATAGAAGTAGCGGTGAGAGGAATGAACGACATGATATAATTTGCCTAGCGGGAAAAAATCTGATGATTGCTGATTGGATTGTGGTTGTGATGTCGGACATCTGTATGCCTTGTGGAGTCGGGGTGTGAGATAAAGAAAAAATCATACCTAAAATGTGCCAAATTACACGATGATTTTTGCGTCTCATTCTTTTTCATAATTCAACTGCTGTGAAGATGAAATCACATATTTTTTTCCTTCGAAATCAAAAAGAGTCAGACGAAAGGAATAAACGTGTAATAGAAGACTATGAAAGAAAAAAACTTTCAACAAAAATGATGATTTGATAGGCTTGTCTTGTGGAACGGTTTCATTTATTAGAAAATTTGAATGTGTCCAATAACCAATGTTTTTGACTGAATGTTGTCACAAATCATTTCAAAATGTCAAATGCTTTTCAATGTTTTTCAAATTTTATTCAACTTAATTCGGTTCTTCAAAAACACAAAGCTGAAAGCTGATTAATTTTATTTCATTCAACAAAAAACATTTCTTCTCGTCGCATCTCGAACTTTTTAGAAATATAAATAAATTATTTGTGTGCTTTTTATCAATCAATGTTAAAATTGTTAATAACAAGCAAAAGTTTAAAATATTTTACCAGATTCTTAAAGTAAATACCTAATTAAACTGTGCAGAAAACACTGTTCTCCCTTGTTTCAAACTAAATGTTCTGTGACCATTAACACAAATAAGAATAATAAGTATAAATACTACTTGTACGCTAATCTTACACAAACTGACCTAGTTAATTATTGCAAAAATAGAAACAATCAAAACAGAGCAACTCTAAATATAAAAATGTAAGTCGTACAAAACATATACTACATAAATAACAGCTAGAGATTCTTCCTCGTTAGTGGTAACCCCTCTATTCCCACTTGTATTTTGATAGTCTGCCTTCCTATTAACAATAAACTGCGTAATCACTTGGTGAAAATTTTGTAATTTAACATTCCACAGAAAATTTCTTGTGCAATATTATTATTTTGCCCTCGTGTTCATTTTGGAAAGTATTTTTAGATATTTTTAGGAGCAATTGGATTTTTGATTTGGAAAAAAAGTCTCACTTCAATAGTAGTGCATCCCTGTTCTTGTCCCGAACCAACAACTCCATAAGCAAGTCAGCAGGTTCTTTGTGTTTAAACAAAGCGATCGTTTCCTGAAGTCCTCTTTTTTTTAACAACGCAATAATGCCAGCTGATTCAGTTTCAAGGTAAGTCTGAGATTAATACCATTTTTGGTATATGGAAACTTGTATCCGCAGAGTGGTGTCATTGACAGAAAAAAACAGGAATTGCAATTTTGTCGTGTCTTGTTAACAAAGTTCGGATTCAACAGCAAAATCAATTATTGTTCATAAAGCTGAATTGAAGAACAAAGAGATTATATGTACCTTAATTATTATTCATTTATTTTCTAAGGGGTTCGGTGTGTTAGGTGGGTTGTTTCGGTAGGTAGTGAAAAAAACGTATACAGCACCCCACAATATATAAACAAATTTAATACTTGGTGCTTTTATTTAAATGAAATAAATTTTGTACCATATATCAGTCAAATCAGTAACATCAGTAACATCCAACTGGAGAAGTTTAAGTTACTTATTTAAAAAAAAGGTATTGTTTGTATATTAATTTTGTTATTTGTTAGTTTTTTTCCGCTTTACTAAGTAGGTACCTTGGTATTTTGTATGCACCTTGTGTTGATATATCGTTGTTTTTAGTGGAAAAAATGTACGTATACAAAGTTTTTTCAAGTTTAATACCTACTTTTTTTCTTCTTCATCTAGGTATATTAATAGGCATGTATGACTTTTATTATTTTTTTTAGAAAAATTTTACAATGCATTAATTTAAGATTTAACTGGAAATTCTTAAATTGTAATAATTGAGTTTGCCGGTGTCGAAAACATTTTAAGTTATTGACATGCCTATAAGTTGAGTTTTGTTTAGTGTTTGATTTGTATTTTTAAGTTGTGGTGATGATCATAAAACGTATTTATCAGCTATTATTATTAAAATGTGTATGAAAACACGTAGACTTTCGGAGTTATCTTTACTTTCCTTTAAAAACACAATCAGGAAATAAACTAATAGAACCAAAAATGCAATTAATTGAGGCCGTGTGAGCAAAAGTGGTGTTACCCATTTTGTTGGAAAAATTAATACTTTTTTTCTCGTATCAATTGTAACTTAACTCATTGCTGTGGTATTTGTAGTAATTAAGGAAGTTCACAAACAGTTGTAATTATGTCTATTATTTTTAAAACTATAGGGTAGTTACTCCGGTTATCGGGGGCTTAACAACCCCACAAAAATAAGAAGTATATCGCATTCACCCACAGGGACATTTAACGAGGAAAAGAATTCAAATTCGAAATAAAAAATTAATTTCACGCTTTTGAAAAATGTCTAATAACATCCAAAATTGTATATGTAAATGTACATACCTATTCATGCTGAGAGTTATGAAATAAGAATTTCTGACGACGCGACGCCAAATTTAAACAGATTTTTTTCTTAATAATTTTCAGAATGGATTCCAATAGTTCAACCAATGAAGGGAAGAACATGGAAAATATATTAAGTTCTTCCCCGGTTGCTACTAGCATGAGATTAAGAACGGATAGTGAAGGATCCGACCAGTAAGAAAAAAAAGTTAAATAAATATTTTGTATTTTTATTTACTTCTGTCTGTTTGAATTCAAATAGAGCGCGTTTCATACTCCCTAGTACAGATGGAAGTCCACCCAAGGTTGTGACCCTAAATGAATTGACTCATGTTGTGAATAATATTGAAAATATGTCGCTGGTGCATGAAATCGCTGTTAATCCCGAATTCAAGTTTGAACCTTATGAAGCTCCCGAAAACAGGTAACTTAATCATCATATCAAAATTAATACTTTATTTATGTATAATATGAATAACCATTTGTGCATATTCATTATTTCTTATCTAAGCTTGGAACGTCGTATCAAGGAAGTAATGCACAAAGTGTTCTGGGACATTTTACGTGAGCAGCTCAGTTTAAATCCACCCAATTTTGACCATGCAATTCAATTGCTAGCGGATATCAAAGAATGTTTCCCCCAAATAATTCCTTCCAGCAACAAACGTGCCTTGGAACACATAAATGAAGTTCTTGATGCAAGTGTTATACGCCAACAAGCTGAGCAAGGTGTTCTTGATTTTAAATCTTATGCAAACTTTGTTATAACCATTATGGCAAAGTCTTGTGCTCCAGCAAGGGATGAACAAGTACAGAAGCTGACTGAAATTGATGATGTCGTAGAAACTTTCAAGGGAATACTAGAAACAATGACTGTCATGAAGCTGGATATGACCAATTACATGTTGAATTCAGCACGAAATGATATTTTGGCAAATTCAGTGGAATATGAGAAGGCCAAGTTTAAGGAGTATTTAGAATATTACAAATGTAAATTACCAAAAAAATAGTACACAGAGAGATATATATTTATATTTTGTCCATAGTTGGGTTCCCATGTACGGACAGTTGGTTGAGACGTAACCAAATTCAAACACAAACTGGAAACTTATTGAGTCCCGATCAAACCATTTACAATGCCTACATGGAATTAATGAATTGGTCTGATCCAGATACATTTCCAGAAGTGCTCTCTGTCGATAAGGATCGAATTTTGAAGTTAGGTCAACGAGCCAAGCAGTTGTGTGCCTGTGCGTCGTTAATATCCATCTGTTCGGCAATACCAATTATTTCACAACGCGCAGCAAATCGCACAACTCTCGCTAAGCAGATTGAAATTTTACTGCAAAGCGCAACTAACGAAAAGTAAGTAAGCTGTTTTGAATGATTATTAAAAAACTTACTTTTTCCAAAACATGAAATGTTAAATAATATAAAATGCAATTGCTTTAGCTCCAAGAAATAACAAATTTTAAATGGATGGATAAGTTTCAATTAATTTGGTTTCTTTTCAACATATAGAGAACTCTCGGAAGCAATAGAAAATATTTGGATTCAAATTAAAACATTCATAAACACAAAACTTACCGAGGAGGGTGAAAATGAAATGGATGCTACTGCCGAAAGCACACTTAAAACTCAAATTATTCAAATCGGAAATGTTGATTCACCAGTGTATAATTTATTATGTAAGAATTTTTGTTTTTGTATTGTATATTTATATTTTTTTTTTAAATTCAACATAAAATAGGGAAACGTCTACATACCTACTTTAGACTTGTGCTAGGTTCGAAATCTGGCACTCCCCCACCGCCACCCGGCTACACTGATTACCAAGACGAATTACAAACATTCGCTATTGCATTGCGTCGAGTTATTCTCTACAATCATTCAGTATTTGGTGAATATTTTCTTCAGGTGCTTACTAACCAACGACCAGGAGCAGGAACTTCTACTTCAAATTCCGATGCACTGCCAAGTACATCTGTGAACCCTCCAACTGAACCATCTAATCAAAATAAAGAAGAAGCGGAGAAGGAGTAGTTTAATTGACTTTGTATTTACTGTGGATGATAAGTTTGGTTGGGGTTCGAGGATAAAAAAGAAACAAAAAAGGCGAAAGTAGAAATATGCTCTGCCGATGCTAAACATAAAACTGACCCACCCAGAAGATGTAAGCAGTAGTGTACATTCTATGTTTAATGAGATGGATACTTAAAGACAACCCTGCCATGCTTTTGGAGAGATATACCCGAATGGTTGAGACGAAGTTAAAAAATTATTTCGAAATATATTAACAAAAAAAAAAATTATACAATAATTTGTGCTAAAATAAATATATTTATTTGATAGCCACAACACTAACAACGAACACAATAATTGTTTTTTAAATAGCTATTTTATTCCACTACACTTTGGTTTGCACCATTTAATTTTTTTTTTTTATCACAATGCGCAGTGGAAATTCGTTTATATTTTGTACTTATATTTATACAAAACATTTTTTTTAAGGGCAAGACTTGCAATAACTTGCAATAACCTTATTAAGGCAAATATATTGTTTGTCCTAATAAATGAAAATAGTTTAATGTAAAAAGTGAACACGGAACCCGCTTTAAGGGTTGTTGAGAATTTTTTAGTGAACAAATATTAAAATTTAGGAACGCAATATATGCGTTAGTCGATTTACACAAGCGTTGAAAAAGGCCATCGAATTTTCGATTGTTGAAAAATATTCCTGTTCTGTAATTTAAAATTTTTCAAAATTAAGACTATATTTAACGTTCTGAATATTTCATCAAATTTATTTCTGAATAAATCATCTTCCCTTCACAAAAGTATCTGAATTCATCTATCAAATGACAATACTGAAAATATAAATCCTGTACACACCAGTCAGACGCAAAGAATCATTGTGTAATTAGGGTTTTATTATCTATTTTGTTGTTTTTATTTTCAAACTCAAAGCCTAGTTTTAAGAATTTATAAATTTTTTTTAACTTACATTTTAATAAAAAATTATAATAATAACTTTTCTGAACAAATAGTAGCATAGACCTAGAAACATTCAAGGGTCGTTCAATAAGTGAAAAATAGACCAGAGTACAAGTGCTTGCTTCACAATTAATAGATTTATCCACTGAAATCACTGCTTGTTTTCTTATAAGTCCAAGAGGTCGAACTACTACTGCACAAAAGCACATTCCTCGAACTGCGCGCGGTGTAAACCGATTTTTAATCTCATAAGGGATTAAATCAAGTTAAATCTATCAGATAATGTGTGCCAAATACAAAGATTAATGTATGAATAGTTCTAGTTCTTCATGAACGAAACATCACATTTTAAAATGTAGCGACAAAACTGCGTAACGGTAGGCTAATCGATAACTTCACTTTTCGAGAGATATCAAAGAATAAAAATCCAAAACCATCTCTAATGATCTTGATCTCAATACAGCGTATATGCGATGGCTTCCAAAAATGTTAACTTAGAAGAAACTAAAAGACAAAAAGTTGCCCGGAAACAGTGATTCCCCAGCTGCCAAGAAATTTCTAAATTAAATTCATGAAGAGGTATAAAATGCTGTCGTAAAAAAAAATTGTTTTTTAAGGTCGACGAGAGATGGTAGCGGTTCATTGAAGTTGGGTAGATTATCTACAAAAATAGTTAACAATGTATAAAATACTTAATTTCATTCTATAAACTAGTTTAAAATTGTAAGTAAAATTAGTTTAAAATTGTAACTCACTTAAGCAAAAATTGTTAAAAAAAGCTACACATTTTTTTTTTTACTAAGCAATGGGCCTTACTAATGAAATAAAAGTAATAGCTTAAATAAAAATCTCCATACTTCAGAAAAACCACATACCAATTTAGCTGCCAGAGTAGGAAGGCTAGCAAGACGTTAAAATTTATTACACAGAAATCCATGTTTTAAGTCGTAACTATAATAATGTAATAATGTGGAATTCATTTCGTTTTTGTTTTTGATCTTCACTTGATTGGATATTGAACACTTGAAAACGTATTCGAAGATGTAGAATTGGCGATTTTTTTATAACAAAAACTTGCGATCATATACGTAGGTACTGTTCTATAGGGTAAGTTTTGGACTCGTGAAAAAAAAAACAATTTTTAGATAATCATACATGACATGTCGATGATAGAGAACTCCAAAAAAGTGTGTGGCACAATTCTGTCTGTCTGAACCTCGACCTACAGCCTAAACCACTGAAGCGATTTTCTTCAAATTTTGAACTTAATGTTTTCTTGTAACTTTCCAGAGGAGAACTTGAAATAAAAAATAGTGTACTTTTTAATACAAACAAAATTTACCCAAAAACTGTTGTAAACGGTACTTTCTATATAACGGTT
Organism: Dasysyrphus albostriatus; assembly: GCA_946251815.1. Taxonomy (NCBI): domain Eukaryota; kingdom Metazoa; phylum Arthropoda; class Insecta; order Diptera; family Syrphidae; genus Dasysyrphus; species Dasysyrphus albostriatus. Next base: position 63,430,983 of record OX276336.1, on the reverse strand, counting down.
TTTTTGATTTTCCCACTGACGGCTCAAAGGATTTTAGTCAATTTTTTTTTTATTTTGAAAATTCAGTATCATAAAAACGGGTTGATAAATTTTTTTGAAGCTAGGTTTATAAATGTATTTTAAATATATAGTTTACCAGTTTGTTATACAATTGAAAGTACGATTTAGAGGTTTTTTTTTTAAATATTTTCCTATAACTACCTTCATATTTTGAAAGTTCTTAATTCCAAGCAACTTTAAGATAATACCAAGTAAGTGCGATCCAGTCGTGCATTTTATTTTTTTTTGTCTAGTTTTTTAGTATATTTTCAGTGAAAAAACTATGTCCCCTACAGCGGGAACTAAGAATTTTTTTGTTAATTTTTTTATTTAAAAAGTTTAAAAAACATCACATTAGAATAAACAGCTTACAATGAAGGTGGTGCATACTAAGTGTTGTCATTTAAGGACCGATTTCAATGGGTAATTAAAAATATATTTTTCTAAAATAACAGGCAGCTAAACAGGGAAAGAAGTTAATTGAAAGGTACTTTTGAGTTGAGTTTTATATGAAAAAAATTGCTAAATTTAAGACACTTATACGAGAGATACTCAAACGGAATTAACTATATGGCGGTTTTTCTGATATTCGGTCAAATTGAATCCTCACGGATTGAGAACGGGCGAACAAAGAGATACCCGAATTGAAAACGTCAAAAAATGGCGGATCATGGATCCATTCGTTTTTCCAAACATCAACGTTTTCATTCGGGGTTTCTTTTTGTTTTTCGTTTTTAATCCGTACGGATTCAATTCGACCGAATATCAGAACAGCCGTGTTATATGTTAAATGTTTATTATAAAACTACTCCTGACATCACATTAATATTTTGTAAATAAAGGAAAACGTAGAAACATACGTACTAACCAAAAATTTCGTCTTGTAGTGTAAAAAATGTCTTGCCCTAATAATATAAGTATTTGAACAATATGTATTTTTATTGTTGTACCCTGTAACCACCACAATTGTTTGTGATATTTTTTTTATAAATTTAAGAAAAGAATACATATAAATACCACACAACTAGATACTATAATACTAACATTATTAATAAAATTATTATACTATTTGATAAATACTTTATAATCGTTTATTAACTATAATAAATATTTAATTTTGTGATTTTTGTAGACAGATTATCTTTTTAAATATGTATGATAAAGGTGCAGAAATATTTTATCGCATGATACCGAATACAAATAAAACAACAAAATATTTTATGAAAAAAGCTTTTATTTTTATTTATGCAAACATTTCTCTGGTTTATTAGCTAGTTTCCTATTGTGTAGAATGGTTGCTCTTCTTGCCGAAAAACAAACTTAAATTTTGTTTGAATATCGGCGTTTTTTATTGGCCGTCCAAGAAGCTGTCGGAATGCTTCTAAAACTTTTTGATGTTTTTTTTTTTTATTAAATAAAAACGCTACAAAAATTTATATTTGTATGATTTATTTTTAAAATACCTTTAATTCACCTTTTTTATACATTAAAACATTCAACAAAATAAAAAAAAATATAACATAAAAATAATTTCTAACACAATATAACAATGCATTTTATTGGAATGCTTTCTTTTTGTAAATTTTAAAACTAAGGCGAATAAGATTCGCTCTTTTTAAGTAATCATGACATATTTCTAGCTTAATTATAAATTACATAATAAGCGAACCAAGTTCGTAGCAACAAACGAAAAATCGATGAAACTAAAATTTCTTTATAAGATTTGCGGAAGATTTATTTTGGTTTTGTATTTCATTGTTTTAATTAAGAACTCATTATGTGTTACTTAATACAACAAAAAATGTGAATTATGGTTTTTAGTTTCACATGTAGCTTTTTAAATGTCTTGCTGGTTTCGTGTCAAACGGTGTGGTTAAGAAACTTGTCTCAGCTAAGACTATTGGTATTTATATCCATTAATAGGAATTGTTCCTTTTTGGTTAAGTACTCATTGTAACGGGTAAAAGCGTAGCTGAAAAGTGAAAGATAGAAATGATTAATAAAATACGAAAAAAATCATAATGAAAAATAGTAAATGCCGTGTTTCGATATTAGAAAGTGATATTTTTCTCTACTTTTGAGTTTTATTTCAATAATTATGTAGTTATTGAAAGTGGGACTTTCTTACGCAAGCACGAACGAAGTCCTTCAATTTTTAAGTTACATGGAGAAAATAGTTCGTACAAACGAAAACGTTTGTTCACTTTTGCCATACAGAATGTCACTCCTGCTTTTCATAATTTCACAATTTTTGTAGACTGCTTTTAAAAATCTTGTATCAACATCTCGCATCAAAAATCTCGCAAATAACCAAAATCTCACGATTTAAAATCTCCAAAATCAAAATTGCAAATTCAAATCTCACAGTAACGTAGCTATCAGTTTCACACTGAAAAATAAAAACCTGCGAACTAAAAAAAAGAAACTCAGAAACGAAAACATAATTACAAGATATACCCGACATTACAACTGGACATAAAGTTTCTACAACATCACAACTGGACATACAGTTTCTATGTTTTTAACAACAATTAATATAAACAATAACAATTATGAATAACAATATGGGCTAAAAATAGGTAGGTAATCCATTTTTCAGTAGCAGATTTTGTAATTGCAAGTTTTTTAAAAGTGGGATTTTGTAATTGTGATTTCATGAAAAACGGGATTTTTAATAGCAAGATTTCGTTATGCGAGATTTCGTAACCGACTTGTGAAGAATTATTGGCAAATCAATCAATCACGATAAGCTATTACATGAAATTATTCATTTATGTATTTAGAGGGAAAAACCCCTTGTATTTATAATTTGTATATACACTCCAGTTCAATTGAATAGACACAAACATTTTGAGAGCTAATAATCTTTCTGACTGAGAATATAAATTGATCGGAGATAATAAGAAAATACACAATCTTAATCCTGCAATCATTCAACTTTAATTATAGTATCTTCAATTTAATGCTTAAGTAATATCCTATTTTTTCTCAATTGAAGTATGATGTCGCTCAACATATATTTTTGCTTCGTGGTTTCGCATTATAAATATAAGCCAACACTTTGATTTTGTCGACCGCTCTTTTATTTACGATTTATATAGTACGTATGAACTTATTCTAGTCATAATACAAGTCTAACGCAACAAAATTTAATAAAGTATTTGCTGTACACGCTACCGTAAGATTTTTTTATTTTCAGTCGCTTACAATCATTACATAGAATTATATCGAAAACCGTATTGTTCAAATTTGACTTCACATGTTTCAGATGGAAAAAGGTGATATCTTTCGGACCTTGTGACCACTTGGAATCACACGTTGTTTTATGTATCGTAAAGTGAAAACACTATTAAGACTCCTAGTGCCATAAAAGCCATGTAGGCTCAAATCAGAAAGAAGAACATCGGCGAAAAAGCGGAAAATCTTGTTTGGGGGAAATGAATGTTTCCCAAAAATCCATATTTTGCATCATTAAAGAAGATTTGGGAATCAACGAACACAAAAGTCACACTCTCTTTCTCAGTCGCATAGAAGCAGAAACACAAACAAAATCGAAAGCTCTAATACGCCAGTACGCAAAAAATTGTCACAAAGAAACTATCTTCACTGATAAGGAAATCTTTACCTTTGAAGAAATGTTTAGTAAACAGAACGATCGAGTATATGCTCAGACATCAATGGAAGCATCAGAACTCATTTCAAGGGTTGAAAGAAGCCACAATCCTACAAATGTTATGGTATGGTTTGGAGTGAGTTGTGATGGGGTTACGGACCTTCATTTTGTGAGAAAGGAGTCAAATCTTCGGTGAAAGTTTATCAAAAACTGAGTTGTCGTCTTTAAACCAAAAATTATTCGCCAACAAGCAGTGCACACTTCAACAAGATTCTTCCGCAACTCACAAGGCAAAAACCACACAAGAGTGGCTCAAAACTAATGTTCCGAATAGCCTGCTCTACTCATCACCAAAACATGGAGTCATAGAGCCGAGCCTTTGTCCATGAGTTGCGTGCTGCGATCGACGACAAATCAGGGCGTCCCAGGACGTTTCTTATAGATTACTTTCTATAATTATAAAATTTTGTTGTCAAATATCAGTGTAAAAACAAAATTGAATTTAAGTTCAATTTCTTCACAGAGTTCTCCGTTGGTACCAGTAACAGCAATAAAGTTGATACTATGATTAATATCTCAACATTTAACAGACACAATTCGTGTAATTAACCTCTTGCACTCTCTCTTTAATTATTTAACTGAGATTCATATTTTACCCCGATTGAATGTACAATTTGAACAAAACTGCAATACTAAACAAAGAAAAAAATATTTATAAGAAAATCTCTCATACTTACTCGACAAAATCAAAGTCAATTGTTGAATTTTCCGCCTGTATGAGGGCCCATATCGTCCAAAAGAAATGCGCTGCCAATGCAAACTGATTCACTTGCACATACAGTTTCTGAACTTGTTCTTCTGAAACTTCGTTGGTTTCTAAATACGCCTCCAGATAAGTTCTCAGCCATTTATGTTGGAATTCCTTTGAAGGATAACGCTGATAATCTACTTCATCTACACCAGCAAATTCAGCGAAATGATTGCCAATATCAAAGGCTTGGAAATTATAGTCAGCATATTCGTAATCGATGAATGTTATCTGTTGCAGAGATTCTGTGTAGATAACATTGCCCAGCAACAGATCATTGTGTGCAAACACGAGCGGACTATTTAATGATTTTAATTTTTTGTAAAGCAACTCAAACTCGTTGCGGATCTTCGAAATTGGTAGAAAAGTTTTCTCTAACCTAGAATGAGTAAGGAAAATTAGCATATAAGATGGTTCACAACTGGGTCATTTGGGTTGAATTTTTGTTTTTTTTTTTTTTTTGAAAGACAGAAAATGGCAAATTACAATAGAGTTCGTATACAACAACTGAGTGCAACAACCGAACCAGATCACACTACACCAAGGAGAAGAAGATGACGATTTTCGAAATCTTATCCCTCTTATGTCCTGTGAATATAGCAATTTGTGTTGAAATGTTATAGGATGTTTGTGCGAAATTACCTGCTGTGCTTGTCTGCGTCCGAAAATCTTTCTGGCACAAGATCAAAGAAACTCTGGACTTTTTTCCAAAGCATTGATTCTCGTGCCGGTGGTATCGCCAAACCGTTGTCTTGGGAAACTTTATGCATATCTGCCATGCGACATGCCACAAGCTGCCATATTTCAGGTCTAGTCACAGTTTCTGGATTGAGCGTTACTCCGGGTACATATTCATAGGCGAGACCATTTTTGAATGTGGCAAATAGGGAGGGCGCAAAGCCGTAGGAATGAAGTAGCTTAATGTTACGGGTTTCGGCTTTACGGTCGATAAGCAGGTCGGTTTTGTTGCCATAAACTCGAACGAGAACGACATTATTTGAATAGTCGGTAGAGCCGTTGTGAGAGGAATTATTGTCATCTTTTGTTGGCTTGTTAAAGCAGCCCACTAATTTGTTTGTTATTCCATCTGTGAAAATCTAGAAATAATAAAAAAAAGTTTATACAATTTATTACTAAATTTTAATTAAGATAGACTCAAATGATCGGTATATAAAATAAAGGATTTTGAAATAGAAGAGCTTTTGTCGAATATGTTTTTTATTATTCAATAGATCACAAATCAGCATGGCGAGTTACACGATTGAACAATACTGTACATATGTACGTGCAAATGTTAAAACTTTATTATAAAAATGGGTGTTCTCTTGTGGTGAGGATGCACCCCTAATATCAGTGCACCAAATTTCAATTAGCCAGTTTATATTTCTCAGAGGACTCAGAACTGAGACTGAAATTTTTTGCATTCGCTTGCTCAATTATTTTTTGTCGCAGAAAATTACATAAGAAGAAAAGTAAAAGAGAGTTGTTTTGACTTCTATGTGAGAACAAAAAGTTGAGGAAAAATACTGAGCGCTCAAGAAATATAAACTGGACAATTAATTTGTATCAAGAATTGACGTTTGTTGATTTTTGTTTAATTTTTTTATTTCAACATCTTATGCGTCTCTTGATCGATCGACCTAAAATGTAATAACATTCAAAACAAAAAACCTATTTTAGAACATGGCAGTATACTGTTATGTCATTGTAAGCAGGCAAACATAATTTTGAATTCACATTTGTATGTACTCTTCTGAAGGTTGAACTTGAAAAAAGTAATTCAACCCAGAAGTATTCTTTTTTGCTCATAAAAAGGTGATTGATAAAAATATTTTACTCATGTACCTATTAAAAAAAATGCTAGACCTTCAATGAAATACTGATAATTAAACTTCTTAATTGTTTACACAAATATTTACTTGCTATTGCATAATGAAATAACGTCTACCTACTTAGAGCACATTTTTGTTAAGGCATTTCGAATGTTTGTGTAGTTGAGAAAGAGATCGTTTAGGTATCTATCTACATTATTTTATAAAATCAACACAAGATTTATGATGCAAAATATCTAAATAAGATTCTAGTTAATTGTGTGACTAATTGTTATTGAAAACACATGTCCGACACACCAATAAAGGTTCATCATATACTTATTTCATTTTTCCCAACCGGTGACGTTGTTATGAGGTCTATTTAAAATTTAAAAGTTTCAATTAGTTTTAGCAAAAGATAGCGATATTTGTTTTATTTATTTGTATCTCTTTCGACTACAAAAATTACTGATAAATAAATGAACTTTTGAGGCCAAGATTGATATACACATAAAAAAAAAAACTATTAATGTGTCACTTTTAGATAAAATTAAAATTCCATAAATACAATTTACAACCAACTTTTATATTCTATTCGAATTTGAATTGTACTCATTTATTTTAAATAACAAAGACCACATAATTATATTTACCTAATAAGGTGGAGGTACATACCTACCGCTGATTTGACCTCGTATGACTTTATAATTAAAAGTTTTGTTTTCATTATTTAAACAGGTTCACAAAAAAAAAAGTACCTATACTTATTAAATATAAATTGTATACTTCTGTTATTATTCCACATACTAGATTCGTCTAGGTTAGATAGTCTGTAAAAATATGCATGTACATTTATAAAGTTAAAAACTAATAACAACAGGGAACTCATTTTTGTTTGGGTTTTTTGAAAAAAGAAGAAGATATGGTAAAAAAACATGTACATTAAGGTGGTCAAAAATAATAGCTATTTTACTCTACTTTAATTCTCAAAGTGATAAATGACGGTTGTTTCACATCTACAAGCTCTGAAAGTCTTTACAATAGGACCTATTCATCACCAAAACTTCTTTCTAATCATTTTATTTTATTTTCAAAATGTATCGGAAAAAATTGTGATTGTAGTTGTGTAGGATAAATCTTTGACAATTTTTTCAAATTGAAATTGAATGCTCTACAAAGAAATCTTAACTTTCAACAAAAAATACCTTTATTGCTTATATTAGAGGCTTATAGGTTTAGAAGTTTTGCTGCAGATGCCATGTTACCACTGAGAATTAAAAATAAATTAAAAGATTATTTGTGTTGCCAATCTATGAGAACTTATTTTTGAAGACCGCGGCGTCGTCATTTATCATTTCTCGCGCAATTGTTGATAAATAATTAAAAATTTGGTACACTTGATTTAGGGACGCTAAATTCAGTGGTACTGACTATTATTTTTATCTTCCAAGCTTGCCTTCTCAAGGTCAGAACATGGTCTAAAATTTCAAAATTGATTTTAAGTGGCTAAAAAGTGCTATCATCTACCAATGTAGGTAGTTGTACCAACATCATAAATTAAATGCATTTAACAGACAGCAACTCTTATGGGTCATTGCATATAAAATCGTCAAAAATTGTCGCTCCATTGATTTAGTTCTTGCCAAAACGTCTTTGGGGTTCCAAGGAAGGGAATTATGGCATGTGTCAGCTTCCTAATTTAAAATGATTGTTTTATAATTTTTCTATCAAACATATCTTAATGATCTAGATGCAATTGTAAAGCTGAAAGATTTTTTGCAAAAGATAAATCAAATTCACACATCAATATCAAACAATATCAAACACGGTGACGAAACAGACTCTAGTGTTTCGACTATTGAATATAATAAACTAATCTGAGTTTCACATGCAAAATATTTCACCCGAAAAATTTTTGTTCCCTGGAATTTTAAAAGCTATTATCAGCCTTATTGTGAGTTTTATGTGGCAAATATTTCACCCGATAAATTTTGTACCCCCGGAATTTTTAAAGCTATTATGAGTTTCGCATGACCTTCTCTTGGCCTTAAATAGACAAAAAACAAAAGACACCAGTACTCTCTGTCTTCTTTCGCTCGCTGTCGATAAGTGACAATTGAAGCTATAAATTACGAAACATTTCGACCAAAATGAAAAAAGGTTACTGTCGTTTTTCGGGTGACACTCACATTAGGCAATTTTTTGGTTTGAATGTTGTTCACGTGAAAATCATAATAAGGCTGAGTATTTCTCAGATATCAAGGTAAAAGAAGAAGTAAAGCTTAAACTCACATTATAAACAAAAAATCTGTGTTAGAAATTTTGCAATTTTGAAAAATCACACATTTTACTTTTGCTTTGAACTTGCTGAGGGTCATACCTACATTTGGCTTTTATTTCGTGGTTTCTTTGATTAAACGCAAAAATCATTCTAAAAAAGTAGAAAGAATCAACATACATTGCGGTTGAGAAAGCGCGAGTTTAAAGTTTGATCGTACAAAATCCGCAAGTGATAGGCAAGCAATTTTGAGGATTGTAACTAACGCGTCGATTCGCGACTCCAATTACTAAAAAAAAGGAAACTATAGGTTGAATAATAATATTTCTACATTCCAGCGAATAACTTAAATTTTTTATAAGAAAAAAAAGGCCCATTTGCAGTTTTTTTCAAATTAATATACCAAAGTTGATAAAGTATCTCTGATGAAAAAATTTATTAGACCAGATGGATTGAATTTTTTCCTGGAGCCGAGGAGAAAAAAATGAGCGTTTATTTGAACTGTGGGCTGAGTTCAACGAGAAAAATGACCAATCCCTGACATTTTCTGACTTTCCAGTCGAGTGGCAACTTTGAACTTTCTGTAAATTCTTTAAAATAATAAATTCAAATTAGGTTCATTAATTGGCCAGCGATAGAAATCAATTGTTACAGTAGAAACTCAAACAAAAAAAAACTTTAAAATTCTATCACTGACCAATTATGTTATTAACCGTCAACTAGTTTTTGCTCAATCGTGTCGCTTGTCGCTCTGCTACTCACTGCGCGTCCGTGTTATTCTTTTGAACTTTTTTTTTGTTATAATAAGATTACATATATCAACAAAATACCTCCCCATAATTGTCACATAAAATACCTCAAAGTAAGTTAAGGGTACAAAAGTCGCCAGTGAGGGAAAAACCTCTACACAAGGGACAATTTTAACATTAAATACTTACATAAATTTGAAAGAAAAGACGCCAACTGTAAAACTATTAACGTAGGGAATGTCCCAATTACAAATTCTCTGGGGATTTAAAACCACTTCAGAGTAACTAGCAACATAAAACTTGCTATAATCCTACACAAGATACAGATTTTAGTTTACGATTATGAATTCATTAAATGATAAGGCTTCAAGAATATTTTATATATAGTGTTTATCATATATTTTTTGCATTTAGATTAAATATCAATTTTAAATAATAATTCAAGCTGTCAAGGAAACAATTATTTGTTAATAGTTTCTGTTCAGATTACCTATCTATAATCGAAAATATTATTCCACTTAACTTAACCCAATTGAAATATTTAAATAAAATTATTGTGTTATCGTTTAAAAAAATAAAGTTGCAGCTATCTGCAATCTTTGCGTTGAGAGAATTTCTTTATTATGCTGATAAGTACTCGCGTTTTGTTATGAATGTATACATAATTCAAATACAGTCGACTCTCGATTAATCGGGATGGTCGGGACCGAGTCTATAGCGGATAATCGAAGTAATATTGATTAAACAAATGAATTACTTATTATAAAATTCTAATTAAGATTTAAAAGAAAGAAAAAACTATCACCCCAATTTTTACTATGAGCTTCATTTCAAAATTCAGCCCGACTCCCTCCGCAGATCATTAGTCGAATTCGGTAATCGAGGTGAATATGTAGGTATAACATTTTGTTTAACTCTTTCATTTCAAATAAAATAACTAAAAAGCAATATAGAAACATAAAATAATTCATATTAATAGACTTCTTTCGATCGGTTTCTTTTAAAAGTTTGGCCAATGATTTAAATGAGTTTAACAAAAAAAATCACGGATCATAGAGTGAAATCCGAATAGTGAATTTCTTTGTAAATAAATTTTTGAGCTAATTACATTCCGGTAAATAATATGCCGGATAAACGAGAGTCGACTGTAAATGTCAAAAATTAAATGCACAAAATAAATTATAATTCTCCTACGACTTAGAATAAGCTATGGAGGTATGTATGTACATCATATGTATATCATTAAAACTTGTTTACTGCGCTTTTGAGCTGAATAACACTAATAGCACTTACGTGACTGCCCCATTAATCATTTTTGTTTCGTGCAAACTACCGAGTAATTTTGTATTATAATTGTGAATACAAATAATAGCTAATCAGGAAAACATGGAACTGACTATAGGCAACAAGTAAAATACAAGTTGTTAAACCCGAGTTAATCGTAAAATTTAGACAATAAGAAAATGATAACGAATTTTTTTCATGAAGGATGAACAACACAAGGTTAAATTTTTTGTACTAACTACACAAATGATAAAAATACTAAAACAAGGGCATTGCGCATTATGCGCATTGATTTGACGTCATCAAAGCATATATAATTTTAATGTTAGGATAAGGATAGATTTTGGTGACTAAATGTTTGTAATTAAATATTAATTATAGTTCTGGCCATACACATACACAAAACGCTGGGTCCTAATTAAATTAAGTTTTTAAATTATACCATAGTCTCGAGATCTTATATCCTACAATCTTACAGGCGATTGCTATCGGTGAATTCTAAGCACTTGACACAAAAAATAATGCCGGTTTAAAAAAAACCCTGAGCGAAAGTGATTATGCTTTATTTTTTGCAAAGATATGATATCAATTTATTCTATTTGTGTACTATCATTTCGCTTTATAGATTGTTAACAGTTTTCAGACAAAACAGGAATCCACGCACGTACGCTCATGGTCCGTGGTTTTATTTATTCTTAAGTTTATATATTAAGGTCGAAATGAAATGTTATAGTTCAGTAACATTGCATAATTTACTGTCCGTTAGAAAGATTTTCTACTTTTTACAAGTTATTTGCTGTCAACAACAAAAGTAAATTTTACCAAAAATGTACACCAAAGGAAATAAGTAGTGCAAGCTAGTGATACAGTGTTTATGAAGCCGAAGTCACTCTTAATGAAAAGTACTAAAATGAAATAAAATTAGAAAATATGTTACAATTGTTTGTAAAACTTAATATAAAAAATGTGAACACAAAATTTGAGATTTAAAACAAACAATTATTTAGGTTTATTTTAAACTTTGGGAACACGTTTGTATGTTGGTAAATATATGTACATTAGGGTGGGTAAATTTAACGAGCTTGCTCTGATTTTCTTGATACCATGAAAATTAGGTAGCTTGGGGCTCAAAAAAATGTCTCTTAAAAAAATGAGCTCAAAATTTTAAAGTTTAGGGGTCCTTCGTCGCCATTTTTTTTTTGTCACACAAATTGTATGGGAAAAAGATGGGAGAAACTTTGGAATTTTATAACTTCATAAATATAAAAGACCTGAACCTAGGTATTACTCTATGAAAAAAGCATTTTTTTACCTGGGGGAAAAATAGATTACTTTTGTTGAGAATTCTTCTAGTTTTAAATCCCTTACTCATAGAGGTACTACGCCCTATGTCTAATTTTACTATTTTAAAATACTATATAGTCTAACCCTAACATATCAAAGAGACAGACGTATTGATATCGCGTTTAAGAGGTCGTTTTTAACTTTGGATTGGGAATATACATTGTATGCTGATGAAGTCTAATAAAATGCCTCTACTTAGTGGGGGCTATCGTGGATAATATTTCTCACGGTATTTCTCTTATCTTCGAAAATTCAAAATGCCAAGTATTGGCCACTGTCCTTTGTAGGTTCAAATTTGGTCAGTCAAAATGTTAGAACAGTGGCCATGGAATAATTTATTTTCGATGCCAATAAATTCCGAGAGAAACTGAGACCTCAATTCACGATCCCAGTTTTCAACGATGGGAAGAATTCCTTGGGAAATTTTATTCACGATAGTTCCCAATATGAATTGGACTGCAATGCCGTAAGTCTGCCGATTGCTAGCTCTTAGACTATATTATGACATAACCTGGAAATCTCCTAAAAGAGCGGATATTTGATTTTATAACAGACAGAATTTTTCTGACTTCAAATTCGAGTTCTGCACACCAAAAACCTGCAGAGAAGTAAACCTTGTTCACCAGTGTTATTGGTTCTAAAACAATGTATGTACATACACTCCTCGTCAACTGAATACGCACAAACATTTTTTAATATACTTTATCCATTTTTTCCAAACAGTGATGGTTATTATGCCATCTGTTGATGCTAACTATTCCCTTAAGATGTTAAGCAGATAATTCCGAAAGAATTATCCAAAAACAACCGTGAGTTTTTCTTCAACCACTTGCAAAGTGTTTTATATGCAAAGTAGGAGTTTTTTTTCTAGTCAACTGAATAGGTACAACGCCATTTTCTTCGTTGTTTATAAGTTTTTTGGAGTGCTTGACAGTTTAAATTAACGATTTTAGTGTTTTCAGTAAAATTTAATTCTTGATTTCAAATTTTAAGAAAAATGGGTAGATCTACGTGTCTTAACAGTGTTGAAAAAGCTAAAATCGATTTACTTAGAGACCAAGGCCTAACTGGACGTGCAATAGCTGATAAAGTTGGCCGAAGTTTTAATGTAGTTTATTCTTACTTGAAAAATAAAGATGCATACGGCAAAAACATGAAGGGAGGTAAGAAAACAGCAACAACAGCAGCTGAGAGACGAAGAATTTTAAAATATGCATCAAATTCTTCTGATTCTGTGGCAAAAATAAAACAAAAAGTCGGCGTAAACGCAAGTTGCTCAACAGTATTAAGAGTAATCAACAACTCAAGCCATCTTAAACGAATGAAACTTAAGAAAAAACCACCACTTGACGAGAGACGGAAAATGTTGCGATTAGATTTTTCAAGACTTCACATGAGTTGGAAAAAAGAATGGTATCACGTGGTTTTTTCAGATGAAAAAAAGTTTAATTTCGATGGCCATGATGGGTTCAACTTCTATTTTCACGACTTAAGAAAAGAAAAAAGATTTTTAAAGCGCCATCATAGTCGTGAAGGAGGTGTCATGATATGGGGAGCAGTCAGTTATTATGGAACAGTTGAGCTCGAGGTTGTAACATCAAGAATGACAGCAGCTGGGTATAAAGTAATTTTGGAAAGAAATTTTCCTAAATTTTCTAACATCTTTGGACCCATAAACTGGACCTACCAACATGATAATGCGCCTATTCACTCAGCGCGCATAATAAAAACATGGATAGAGGAGCAACAAGTGCAGTTGCTTCAATGGCCGCCGTACTCACCTGATCTAAACATCATAGAAAATGTCTGGGGATGGTTAGTACGCAAAGTTTATGAGGGTGGTCGTCAGTTCGAAGACAAAGAAACCTTAATTTCTGCAATCAAATTAGCGTGGAGCGAAATTTCGTTAAATTACATTAAAAAGCTATACGATTCCATGCCGGATCGAATTTACGAAGTAATTAAAAATAAAGGTGGAAGTACCCACTACTAAACTTAAACAAAAACTTGTTTCATTCCATTCCAATACCAATTTTAATTTTTGTACCTATTCAGTTGACTCAAAAAAAAACGTCTACTTTGTATAAGTTACACTTTGGAAGTGGTTGAAGGAAAAACTCACGGTTGTTTTTGGATAAAACTTTGAAATTCTGTTATTTATATGTTACGAACATTTTTACCATCAACAGATGGCATAATAACCATCACTGTTTGGAAAAAATGGATAAAATATATTCAAAAATGTTTGTGCGTATTCAGTTGACGAGGAGTGTATGTATTATGTTTGTGTTCAAAAAACCAGTAGGTGTCAAGTTTTAGATTTTGAAATATGTCCGTGGAGGTCGTGAGGAACCAGCTAAGTTGGAATATTTGAAGTGAACTATTATTTTATTAGTACATAATTCTGAAATAAATAGTAAACAACATTTAACGAAATTTTACTCTTGTGTAATAGTGTCCTAATAGATACATCTGAAAATACATAATCAACCCCTTTTTCCACACAAGTAAGGTTTAGTGAATAATATTCAACATAAACACTGACCCTAGTTTTTTAAGAGTTTGACTAATCTGGTTCTTCACGATTGCCACAGATCAGCGTACTTAATGCCCAGTTTCATAAAAATATCTTGTTTGATTTTCTTACGAATGCATTAATGCTGTATGGCAATAGCACAGGTTTTTAGACATAATTATTATCGAAAATTAGACTCGATATGTCACAATTATTTTATTTGTAAATGATATTTGTAGATAAAAAGAACACATACCTACATACATACATATTTTTTTATCTCAAATTAAACATCGTAAAATGTTTGTCACAACTTCTTAAATGCGTAATTAAAAACATTCTTACAATAAAAAAAAAAAAACAGAAACATGGGACTTCGAGGAGATGTGAGTTATTTAGTGTATCATATTTCAAATAAAAAAAACAGCTGTATTTGATAATGTACGCAGCCAATGCGTTTCATAGAAAGGAATTTCCGCATACTAGAAGATTGAGCTGTTAACAAATGCTAATAACAAATGTATGTACATATTTTTAGTAATGGATAGATTATTTTGTTTGTATTATGCATTATCATTCATTTTACAAACAACTTACAATTGAAATTTTGATTTAAGAGACAGATGTGCATTAAATCCTATATAAATCTTGGTCTTTGATAAACGAATTTTGTTTAAGGGGTAGGGATTTTAACCCAACAACACAACCCTCAAGCCCAGAGCAATAGATCCTTGTTTAGTCTTAGGACAGCATAATTTTAAAAATATTGAAAGTATATATATTTTTTCCGAATCTTGTTAATGACTCAGCGATTTTCTACAAGTTTTACTTAGTAGCCCAAATATTATTCTATTCCATGCATAACTTTTATTTACGGCAACTAATTTATTTGAAAAAAATATAGAAATTTCAATCAAACACGATGATTATAAGCGGATATCAAAAATTTTAGAGTTAAAAACAATTGACGCAAAAATTTAATCGACAAGTCGATGTGAAAGTATGATGCTAATCTATTAAGATGATTTGGAAAATTACAAGCCAGTTTAGCATCCTTATACATATATCCTAACACTTACTACAATAATGTTTGAGAAAGCCAGTTACGATTTTATTCATAAACCTACATATAATATGTAAGTAGGCATATGCAGAAAAAGATACAAGATACGTAATAATAAATAAACAAGTCCAAATACGTTTTCAGTCTGCTATGATCTAAACTCGATCACAAACGCGTTGATGCTGATGTTATTTTGCACAGACGGTATTTCCAGTCACAACTAAGTTGCTATGTACATATTTGGCAGCATAGCGATATTAGCTTATCTAATAGTTATGTTAACGGAAAATGTATATGGCTGAGGGGTACCCCATTTGTATTATCTGAGTGAGTTCCACCCAAGAGTCAAGCATCCAATAACCCGATACCCGAGCAAAGTGATAACCTTCATTTTATACCGAGATAAGCATTGCATATAAGTATACAATATTTTTTTTTTTTAAATGCTATTGATAACAATAATTCAAAATGTAGGTAGGTTGGTATACCTATTTCATAGATAAAATCACATATATACCTTAAATTCAACTGAGGACAGGTCCCATTGAGATCGGATAACTTTCAAAATATCTTTGGCGCCGGATATAACATCGTTCTCATCAACTGTCATTGGTATAAATGGAACTTCCGTTTCTGGTTGTCGGTTCACATTGTTCTCGCAACATCTGCCTTTGCTGCGACTGCAACTATGTTCACCCGTTTCTACGACAAGCTTTGATGTTACCACATTATCAGTTTGTTGCTGACAAAAGCCTTCTGTGCCCATAATTAAAAACAAAAACAAAAATCGAAGAAAAACAAGAAATCCTATTGATTTATAAAAAATAATTATTGTCGTTAAAATTCTATTTATAACTTTTGCAGAGTAGCAGACAGTAAGTTTGAAGGATTGCTTTGCTGTCGGTATCTTTGGTCTTTCTCTATGTAAATTTAATCGCTTTTTATTGAATCCCTCAGTAAATTCGGTTTACATCCAGAATCAGCTGATGTTTGGAAAATCCTGACTCCTGGCGCCTAAATATTGTTCGGTTTTATCAACGGCAGCAACAAGACAAGAGAAAAAGTCCACAATGGTGGTGTGTCGCGGTAAGTATTTCTATTTTTATCGATTTTTCAAGGAATTTAGTTTGGTTCGAATTTTTTTCTAATTAGAACAAAAAAAAAACAGGTACTCGTTAAATATCACACTCAGAGAGCCTTTTCGGTAATAATATCAAATAAAATGCTATCAATATCTTGAAACTTATAATTGCAATCAAATGGTTTCAAATTAAATTATTAAGCACAGGTAAGAGAAGAGGTAACTCGTTAAAGTCTTTTTGAGGATTTTGCTTTACAAAATTAAAGTATGAAACAAATCTGAGTACGGAGACGAAAACACAAAACCAACTGAACCCGATGACAGCTCAAAGCGAATTGAGAAATGAATTTTTACTGAAAATTGAACATGAACGATTGCAAATAAATCATCAATGATTCATTTTTTATTCGTATTATTTGCTTGAGTGGAAGGGAGATGGAGTTGGTTTGTTTTGTTATCAATTGTTCATTTTGTTGTTTTTTATCGTTCATTTAATCTTATTTTTTTATTTTTCAGAAATAATTGACAAGGATGGCAAGATGCATAGCAATGAAATAATATGCGGCTGAAGGAGATGGCAGATACATCTTTTTTAGAGCAGAAAATGAGTGTGAAGTGAAGAAAAAACAAAGATAATGAATTTTGTGCATGTTGAATTGTAGTTTCAGATTGTAGTTTGCCATTGAATTTGCATCTTTGTGGTTTTACCGATTTAAGGCGAAACACAATGGAAAATCTTTGCTGCTGCGAAAGGTGTCACTTTAAAAAAGCAAATTGATTGAAAACAAAAATATTCTTCAATTCAGTGATTTCGTTGAGACTCATCTGTCAAATGAGAAATTTTTTTACAGGGTCGAACTAATTTTTGTTGGTGATATCAAGGAGTTGAAATCCGTTTAGCGGCCGTTGTGCAGAATTATTGTCTAACGTTTTGAATAAAATATTGTCAAATACCTCTCTGCTGTTGTCCCTACCTATCATGTTAGTTTTGTATCTTCGTCAGGAAATGTTTGTCAGTTTTAAAGTACGCTCCGATAAAAAAACATCACTTTACATTATTTTATTTAGTAGAATATGAGACAAAACTTACCAGTAAAATAAAATAAATGCACAGTAATTCAGGCGTTTCTACAAGATTCTATGTCGCGCCACATGTTCTTTTCAATATTTTGTTTAAATAAAGTATTGCTAAGTATTCACTATGTTGATATTTTTTCACTTTTTTATTTAGTTTAATAAGCTTTTTCACTATTTTAATGATTTAAAACCTTTGTACACTTTCCTATAGCTTGCCAAAATAACAGAAGCATCTAATGTTCTCTTTTCTTTTTTAAATCTTGCTTCCTTTTGACACACCAGTATTCAGCACAGTACACAAAAAGAAGGTATTATATTGCGCAGGTTGTCTAAAATGAGAACTGTCAGAAGGAATTCAAGATGGCCATTCTCGTGATTTGTTTGCCGTATTACAACAACAACAACCACGAAAGAAATAATTTAAATAACAATAAAAAAAACTATTTTTTAACTGTCAAAGTAATAAAATAATTATTATAAACATTAACAGTCGTATTTATAAACTTTGTCTAACTTTAGACAGCTGTCCAACTCCAAAAAGTTGTTAATAAATTTTGTTTCCTGTTGTCTTAAAGTTGTCTAACTTGGACAACGGCATCAGCTGTCTAAGGTTTGTCTAAATTGACGTTTTATTTAATTAAATAAGTCATATTTCCAACTATTAAAGACTTTTAAATACTGTCTAACAAGTCAACCGTCTACAAAATCTAATAAATAAGGCGGTAAATATCTCGAAACAATTTTATTTTCTTATCAAGTAACAAAGGAATACACACATAACATACAATAATTTTCAGTCACACACAACACGAGATCCACCATTTTCCCCTGATTTTGAGGTATGCGCAGAACTGAACAAAAATATAAACGCTACCTTCAATATGTAAACCGTGAGTATTCGGCCATAGCTGCAATACGACCCTGTGGTATACCATTTGTGTTTGTGTAACTCACACTATTTTAAAAAATGCTTCACTTTTTGCACGATATACCAGTTCCTCTTTACTTTTTC
The DNA here is from genome assembly GCA_946251815.1 of Dasysyrphus albostriatus. NCBI lineage: Eukaryota > Metazoa > Arthropoda > Insecta > Diptera > Syrphidae > Dasysyrphus > Dasysyrphus albostriatus. The sequence continues at coordinate 63,412,309 of OX276336.1, read as the reverse complement.
TTCTTTGACTTTGCCACGTGGTGCCGCGCCGTGAAGTTCAGTTGCTGCTCAGTGCAATATATTGATATATTCCTTAAGGTAAGACCGCACTCGACGGTACTGGACTTCAGCAGAACTGAACTTCAAAATATTTTTTTTATGAAATGATATGAGCTCACTGATCTCTATAATACAAAATAATCCCCTATGAAGACGTCAAATCTCCATTCGTTGCTCCCCCCCCCCCCCCCCCCGAAATCTCTTTGCTAACATTGTTGTGTTTGTAATTTTATTTCATTCACAACTGGTTAAATGAAACGGAATTACAAATGTAAAGAGTGTGACAAGGAGGTAAAATCGTAAAAAAACACAGACTATGTAATCGCATTCTCCTCATCACACTTATCAGCTGTTTTGTTCAACTTGTTTGCAAACTGAAATAATGAACGAAGTCGATGGTTCCCATATCCCATCTACATATTTACTATTACCTATTTAATCACCTTTCTATTGATATAATTCAAATACAAAATAAAAAAAATGTACACAATGAATAACTTAATGAAAAAAAAAAAAAAATATAAAATAAACGCCCACAAAGTTTTTTCCTTTCATATCATTGGTCTGTTTCTCTTTCTTCAGATTGAAATTTTGGAAACAGGTTTTTTTGTGTTAATGTAGACGTCAAATTATGAAGCCGACCACCTAATTGTCATCTTCAAATGGAAGCAAAAAAACTGTTATACATTTTAAGGAAAACACTATCCAGTGTATATAGAGACAACTGAACTTCAAGGCGTGGCACCATGCGGAAAAGTTGATAATCTGACCAACTTTGCCACGGCCTGAAGTTCCGTTCAGTTCAGTTTCCCTAAAGTGCACTTCATCGAGTGCGGTTTTACCTTAAATTCGAGTGAATTTTTCAATCGCAATTTAGACTAATTTAAGGTCATGTTTTTTTTTTAACTGTAGAAAAGATCATCTTTTCATGTTGTCGTAAAAAAGAAACAAGCACTTGTTGATATTTGAGCATAAAATTGCATACACAAATTAATTCGCATTTGTAGTTCGCAGCTCATGTTATGTGCCTTTCACGAGCTGTGAATAGCAAACTGTGAATTGCGAATGGTGGCAAGTATTAATATTTCTTTCACATGAGTGCTCGCCGACGGACGGGAATTGTTATAAAAAATAAACCATCACACTTTCTATCCCATACAAATATTTAGGAACGGTTCTAAAACCATCACACTTTCTATCCCATGAGGGATACATGGTTTGAGGTTCTGGTGAAACTAATTTGTGTGGGCACACGTGTGGAAGCAAAATATGAAAATCATTTTTTGCACACAAATTTGGCAGTCGTATAATTTTCTTTCCCACTTTGTTCTGACATGTGTAAATACTTTGTGAGATAGTGTAGAGGCACTTTAAAGGTTCTTTCAAACCAACGCAAATGTGGAGCGACGACTAATTTTTGTTGTTGTTTAGCGTTATGTATTTGTCATATTTTGTACTATTGTAAATGATGCGCTGCGAATCGCTCTGCATATCTGCTAATTTTTCATTCGCAGATATGTGGAATGCGTCCTGATGTTGTGGATTGCGAATAAGTAGCTCTGTTTCCTTACTTTGAATTTCTGTGACTTTCTGTGCATTTCTGCTCTATCCAAAGTTCTGTCAAAATGTATATAAAAACAATATTTTGACATAATTTTGGGACTACAAATCTCAGAAACTCAAAGTAAAGGAACACACAAAGTGTTTGGCAGTTCGGCGGAAATATCTCGTTGGTCGTTTAGAAAATATAAAAATGCTTAATTTTTATTCAGTTTGTCTAAAATTAAGTTGTCTATTACACCTATTACACGACGATTCTTTGCGTCTGACTCTTTTCGAATTTTCGTGAGTGTGAAGGAGAAAAAACATCTGATTTCACCTTCACACCCATTAAATTTTGAAAAGAGTCAGGAATCATCGTGTAAAAGGGGTCTTAGTATGATAATAATAGCCTAAACAATTTCATATAATAAATATTTTGAAGTTCAGTTGCGGTTGTGCAGTTCACCTGAATTACAGTTCCATTTGGCCATTCTTTAAAATTTTTAGTTCGGAATGCAGAAAGCAATTCAATAAACATTTTTTTTGTTTTCACAATTTCGTAAGAAATTTGGTTAACCTATTAGATTTAATATATATTTAACCATTCATAAAATAAAATTGTAGACTTTTTTGCAGAGCGTTTTTTGTATTTCTCTCCCACTATTTAAAGATAAAACATTGTAGATTCATCGGTTTCATGTTTTTTTATTTTTGCAAATATATTTCTTAAGTAGGTATATAATATTTTTTTGTTGTATTTTGCTTTATTTTGTTCATGTACTCGTATTCTTTTTTTTTTGTTTTGAATTTTATACAGTGTGTGTAACTTTTTATATAATTAAACTTAATTCAAATAATAAACATTGTTTTCCTTACGATTTTATTTTATCATTTAATCATCATTTTATGTTTTTTAAATGCAAGAGTGCATAATATACAAAACAAAATAAATAATTTAGAATATTATTACATAATATTTGTATGTATGTACCTACAAATAGTTTCTTGTGTTTTTTTGTTTAGATTCTATTCAATTTATTTACTTCGCTTTATTGCAGCTACAATAATTTGCTATTGGTAATATATTGCTTATAAAGATTAAAGACATTTTTTTTTTAATTTAAGGTCAGGTGTCATAGGAATTTTTTTTTGTATTACCAACATTAAGGTAAACATAAAATTTAAGTTATGTTTTGCTGCATAAGAATTGTTAAGAGTTTGATTATTTAATTATTTGTTTTATGAATGAAAATATTTACACGTAGGTAAACATTAGTTTTAAGCTGTGGCATTGTTATTATTATACAGTTTCTTTTCCTAATACACCCATGAAGTGTGCAGTCAGAATGTTTGTTTGTGTAATTCTTTGATTCTCTTACATTATATATGTACCTATGCGTAGGTAGGTAGGTACCTAACTTAAAATTTGATTAATTTTCGTGGAGCTTTTGAAAGGCAAGAAAAGCAAAATACTTTAGAAGGTCTGGCCCATATGTGAAATTATTCCAATTATGTGAGAATTGTCGCCATATACCTACTTTAAAAGTTATGCGAACAAAAACAAATAGACAGCAACTTCAACACCCACTTTGACAGCAATAAAAACTTTGACATCAAAAATCATGTGAAAGTGGTTATCACTTTCATTTGAGTGTTAACAAACCTGAAAACTTCACCTTAAGTTGGTAGCATTTGTACAATGCCATCGAATTTATGGTTTAGGTCTACTGTTTGAGTTGATGTCAATTCTGCAGTGCTCTTGTATTTAAAGCTATGTAAAACCAGTTGCTCTAAAAAGTGTGATATTGTTGTCAAAGTTTTTAGGCCAATCTGCTTCTCGCTTTGGAATGGACTTCACATTTTCTAGAACTATCAATTCCAATTAGGAGAGAACATTCAGAATAATACATAAGTATTTTAAAAGGGTTTCTATTTTTCCTCTATATTTAGGTGAGATATATGTACAACTCCACTGCTGTTTTGGTGATTTGGTTTTTCACTTTCACTCAACTGTCGACACATTTAGTTATCGGCATTATGCTACGAGTACACGAAATGTAACATGCCACATGTGCACGCGTAGTGACGGCATTTTTACGTCACATATGGTTCCCAATAAATTGAAACATACCATGTAACCCGCAATTTTGTGACAGCCGCATGGCGTCAACGCCGCATGTGCATAGCTTTAGTCTTTATAATCGTGTTTAGTGACAGCAAACAATTTTTAAAAATGTTTTCACATTTACTAGTGATTCTTTTTCTGTTTTAAATATCAATATACCAGATTACCACTCAAAATAAAGTAAATGCCCATGTAAAACACTGTGCCGAACGGCAAAGTTCCACGACGGACAAAATGTCTATATTCCTACTATATTTTATCCATTTATTTCCATATAATAGTGTTAAATGTGGCATTTGCATATGGGTATACAAAATTGGCCAGTTTATATCAGGAGAGTAAAATATAAACACTATTCCTCACATAGAAGTCAAAACAACTCTCTTTTTTTTCTTCGTATGTAATTTACTGCAACAAAAAATAATTGAGCAAGCGAATCCAAAAAATTTCAGTCTCAGTTTTTAAGGGGAAAAGTGAGGAATTTTTGGGAGGAATCCTGTTTATATTTGTGAGCGCTCTGAGATCTCAGAAATATAAACTGGCTTAATGGCAGACATATCAGTGATGTAAAACCATCATAAATTAGGATTGCCATTTTTTCGACATACTGACAAAATAACGAGTAAAACGTCTATTTGGTAGGTTAAAACTTCATAAGAATTAGTATAACTTGACGTCGAACTACTTACTGTAAAAGCCAATCGGAACTTTAAACAGTTCGTGAACAGTAGTGTGAAAAAGTAGCAAAGTTACCAAAAAGACTGAATACCTGCTATCCATTCATTTATGTATTCAATAATAAGAGTAATGATAAATGTATACAACTGACAAAACCAACCAGTCTGACATTTTATACGACTATGGCAATAAAGGCAGCAAGAATGATAATACAGTCATTCGTTTAAATCCCGTGCATACGTTTTGTAACTCTCGCATCGATAAAATTGATCGAGAGACGACGAAAATTAAAACAAAATATATAGATGACTTTTGCTCCATTTTTCAACTTTTTCGGCTGATGCTAGAGTTACAAGACGTGATGGGCACAGAATGAGTTGAAATGTCTCCATTATTGAAATCTGCTAAGTTTTAAACCAAAATTATTCTAAACTCCTAAATAGTAATGTACTTCTTCCTCGTTGAGTCTATAGTACAAACTTGTGAACCATGTCGTGAATCCATACAAAATTTGAATTTTTGTTCACCCGTGAACGTGGTCGTGAAGCTGTGCGGAGAGTTATCGTTCACGTGCAATTTCCGTGTAAAATGTACGGGAACTCTTGGTGAACAGTTGACAGTTCAATTACTAGTCATTTAAGGCTTGTGGTTTTAAACGTCAAACATTCACAACACATTTGCAAGTCTGTACGAGTGAGAAAAGTCAAAAAATCACTGCTTACTCCACTGGCGATTGTTCACTTCTAGGCTTTATAAATAGAAAGTCATACATTTTCTTTTTTGACCTATCGCTATATATTGAAGATATCCCGTTTACATTTGATTAAATTCTCATTACAATTTTTTTGGATTATCTTTCTAACCAGTTCAATCCAGAGATTATCAAATAAAGATGCGAAAGCTCGGACTCGGTTGTCATTTTGATTTGCCTATACAAACTGAAAAGGAACAGATAGATTTGAAAAGTATTAGTGAATAAGTGCAAAACGCACACATGTTATCTTGTGAACAGTTTCCGACCGCCAGGTAGTTATTTTCTGGCAGTCTGAAACTAGCTATCTAGTTTCAAACAGTTTCCGACTGCAAGATTTTCACTTAATCTTTATGGCCCGTTCCACAAGTGAAAAATTAAAGAATGAGCCAAAACTTTATTTTAATATGAAAATTAAAAAACTCTGACATTAAAAATGATTTTGGGCAAATGGTCGCCGCGGCTGGCTCGAATAAATTCCAGCCGAGAGGCCTAATTTTTGGACACTTTTTGCAGCAATTAGGGCTGTATGTCTCGGGCTTATCTGCGTAGACCAGCGACAACAGGCCGACGACGCGAGATAATGCGCTCACCAAAAGTTTCCTTCAATAAATTGACTGTCTCGTTGGCTGTGTGGCATGTAGCACCGTCTTCGTCGTCAAGATCAATGTTGTTCAGGAGTAAGTCTATTCATTATGAAATGGCAATGGCAAACCAAACTAAGCATAGATCAAGTAACGTGACAGCTTTCAAAAAGACTTACTTCCTTCTCTTATTCAATCCAACCAATCAAATCGTGTCTTTCATAAATGAAATTACGGAAAACACAGAGAGGAAACGGCTTATTCTTTCATTTTATTTTCACATTAGGGGGGTTGACATGGATCAACATATCGTTCAACACTATTGAGAACCACCGATAAAAGATCATTAAACGTAAAAAAAAAACCATATTGTCAGCCTGTATTGCATGGTTTTCAAAATATTTTGAGAACTTGTTCCGATTCCATCAAGCAATGTTGTAAACAATGTTGATTCATATAAACCCCCCTAATGACAAGAAATGAAATTTTTAAATTTCAAATTCGGCATTCTATTCAAATGGTGTGTTCGATTAAAAATTTGATGGTGTCGTTCAATGGTTTCACCTTATGCGGATTTGAAAAAAAGTTAACCGGAGGCGAAAATGTTTGTTTCAATTGTTAGGAGTTTTTATTTATGCGTTGTACTTTGTGTGATAAATGATCAAATAGTATTTGTGAACATTGAGAATTGTTGCCTGAAAACATTAACACATTTAGCCAGTTTATATTTCTGAGATCTCAGAGGACTCGGAGCGCTCAGAAATATAAACAGGATTCCTCTCTAAAATTCCTCACTTTTCCCTTTAAAAACTGAGACTGAAATTATTTGGATTCGCTTGCTCAATTATTTCTTGTAGCAGTAAATTACATATGAAGAAAAGAAAAAGAGAGTTGTTTTGACTTCTATTTGAGGAATACTGTTTATATTTAACTCTCCTGCTCTGTCAAAAAATTGAGGAAAAACACTGAGTGCTCAAGAAATATAAACTGGCCAATTGATAATTTCATCTTAAGCTAGAACTATAGTTCTCGGAGGGCGTTCAACTTTGCTTTCGAAAGTGAGGTGCACTCCTGAGCTCAGCAAGTAAAACTGACATTTTGGTGAAATAGAAATACCGAAAAGAGACAGATAAAAAGTACAGTGTGAGTTTGTCTCCCCTTTAACGATATGGAAAGCTACTTTTCGTTGGTTTTAAACATAAGCTTCGGTGCCTTTCCCACATTTATAGTTCTACCTTCAGTTTGAAAACAAACTGATTTTTAGTACTTGCACACTAGCTGTGTTTAATGAAAATAGAACAGAAAAATTCAGCTTAGAATTTGATTGGGTTGGCTGTTTGCTGTCTGCTATGAAATTTCAAATTAAAAATGTAAAGATTATAATTTGCTTGCGTTGGTTTTCAATATCAATTTATTTATACTTTTTAATATTCTTTTATGTATTTTATTATAATACATTTTCAATTCAAAAATATAAGAAATGTAATTCCTTGATAAATTTTAGGTTATTATTATCCCAAACAAACAAATCAGATAACGCTTTGATCACAATAATTGTCACAGTTGATGCAGAAAATAAAGCACTAAGCTGCGTTCTGGACAAATTCATGTAAACAAAGGGACAGAATAAAGAGCATGGTTTTGCCAACTGAACCTCGACTTTTCTGACCTGTGAACATATTCATTAAACATACCTGTAATGTAAGTACAAAATATAAATGTTGTTTTCGATAGGATTTTGGAACTGTTCCATTCCTACCGAGTATGGAAACCCGTTTTCTCCCTCCAAATTGTCCGTATTCGATAGGAATGGAACAATTCCACAACCCAATCGAAAACGACAAAGCTTCAATAATATTGAAACTTGTATTTTTTTACAGCGACTTTACAAAGAAACAATATTAAACTAATATATTTTATCATATTGTCGAAATATATCATAGAATTTAGCATTAATATTTTCTCTAAAATTTTATCACAGAGTCCTAAAACTAAAACTGCAGTTGTACGAAGATTTAAATGTTTAATTTGAAAAGTGCAAATGTTTTTTTTGTTTTTGTTTTTAATTTCTCTCTACCAAATATTTAACTATAAATTTAATATTTTGTTTTAAGCTGATGAGTGTAAATTAGGTGATAGGTATAAATATTCGTGTTTTCTTAATTTTTGCAAATATATACCTTTTTAGTCGAAAAATATTTAACATGTTGTGCATAATGAATTTAATAATATTTTAATTTAATAAAACATACATATTATTTGCCATTTATATAGATGTTTATGTCTTTTTTGAATTATAATTAATTATTTTTTTTTGTTTCTTTTACAATTTTTACAAAATCAGTCTCAATACAAGCCGTTTAAATCTTTCTTCGCCTAAAATGAATGCGATTTATATATAGTTTTTTTGTTTAATATATTTTGAATATTTTTTTCTTTCAGTATCATCAAACTCCTTTTATGTCTTTATAATATTACTTATTCTAAAGTTAATTCGATGGGGTAAGCAGTAGAAAGATTGCCGATGATTATATTTGTTTGTGTGATGTTAGTTGAATTAATGCTTTGGAAGAAACTGTCCTAGTTACAAAGTGTTTTTTTTTTTGGTTTATTGATAGATACCGACATTTCTAATGTTATAGTGATTGATGATGAATTAAAAAAAGTGTCTTCATAAAGGGGACAGTTATTGTTTAAATTCAATAAGTGTTTTTGTGTGTTTTCATATTTAATTTAATCTCTACATCAACATTTAAACAAAAATGTTATTAATTTCTGTTTATTTTCTACTTTTTATTATTTTTAGTTTTTATTTTATTTTGTAAAAGTAGTTAACTATAATATATAATATTTTACCCGTTTAAAATGTTTGTTTCCTTTGTATAGCAAATAATAATACAGAATGGATGATTCCAGTTCAACACGATAAATTTTAACCGGTGATTAACGAAAAACTATACTTTATAAAAAAAAAACAAGGACAACAATGCCTTTAACAGAGCTTTTGGGTCCTACTATTTTTTTTTTTTGCAACCACATAATAAGAAAAACTGATAGCTTTTATAGACCTACATTACAAAGCCTAGTACATGCTTGTGAATCTATATAAATGTTGCATTTTTCTAGCCAGTTTATATATCTTGAGGGCTCAGTTTTGTTCCTCCACTATTTGACAGAGCAGGAGAATAAAATATAAACAGTTATCCTCACATATAAGTCAAAACAACTATTTTTTTTCTTTTCTTCTTATGTGATTTATTGCGACAAAAAATAATCATGCAAGCGAATCCAAAAAAAAAAATTAGTCTACGTTTTAAAGGGGAAAAGTGAGGAATCCTGTTTATATTTCTGAGTTTTCTGAGCCCTCTGAGATCTCAGAAATATAAACTGGCCAATTTACTTGGTAACAAGTAATTCCCGTTCAAAATGAACGGTAACTCTAGGTGAACCGTTTACAGTTCGATTACAAGTCATTTGAAGCATTGCGGTTTTAAACGTCAAATGTTGATAACAAATTCGTAACTCTGCACCAACCAGAAGTGTCAAAAAAAATTACTTTCTCCACTAGAATTTGTTCACTTTAGGAGGAAGTATGTATTAGGCTTAATATTAAAAGAAATTAAATTAATTAGTGGAGAATAGACCTTAAATGCCTGGGCAGAAAGAACCCGATCCGGCGATGCGATCAATACTGCAATGGGGAAAACAGATCACAACGACCAAATTTTGTTTGTAATTTCTCACAAAGATCACCGGATCGCGCTCTGTTTGACCAGGCCTTAAAAGATTTCAAGGCTATAGAACATGCATAATGTTACATTCATTGGGATGTGTCAAGTCACTTTTAGAACTTGGAGCCCGATTACGAGATTCGTTTTTTCTTTCGTTTCATGTTTCTTCATGTAGTTTATACAATTGTCAAGATCATGAAAAACTTTATTCGTGTTTTGACGAAAATTGTAATCACGAAGGTACTTTTCTGTCAAAAATACGAAAGTACTGAAAAAACAAATCGTGTAGGTACTCCCGCGCTCTTGATTCTGTGTACATGAAATAATTTCCTCTAAACTATCTCATAAAGTATTTAGTAATACATTCGTGTCAGAATATAGCTAAATGTGTGTGCCGACAATGATTTTTTTTATTTTGCTTCACTTATAGATATCTAAAAAAATCATTTTTACCATAAACACCCAAGTACTATAATATATGTGATGGTTTAAGAACCGACCCTAAATAATTTCACCTATAAACACTCATGTCAAATCATGTAGGATGGGATGTCAATAAGTTGTGTGTGGTGAAATTTCAGTGTCTAAAAACCAGCTATATTATTTGTTTGGGATAATAATGAGCTACCGCATTTACCTTTTATAGTATTCAGCATTTAACGTTTATAAAAACACGCTTATAAGAAAACTTCAATTAAAATAAACTTGAACAAAAGCACCGTATTCTTTCCCATATATTTTAATGTTGAATTGTGTGTTTACCTATTGAAACACGTTTAGAAGAAAAACACTGATAAAAAACATTTCTCAAACCACAAACTTGCTATTTTTCATGTTAAGTTGGTTGGATTTAAGAATATAAAAGAAAGAACTCATAAAATATGTTCAGAGCCTTAAGAACAATTCAAAGCAAGCTATGCAAATGTTATTTAAGAAGCAATTTGACATTTGAAGAGAAGTTCGGTTAAGTGTTCATTGAATTTGTTATCTTTTGTCGTGTTCTTTTTTGTTTCAAATATTCGTATCAGAAACTAATTTCTTATGTCCGTTCTAATGATACGAGTATATGAAAAACTCGGTTTTAAAGAATAAATATTGTGCAGTTTTTGAGTTTCTTAAGTCCACTTTTACACGAAGACACAAGTTGCTGAAGATTTTTGTGACGTTTTCTTTTGATTTCCTTAAAAATCTCTTGTACTTTTCACACGAGGAAACAAAATATTGGATTTTCTGAAATTCTATTGGTTAAACGAACCTCAACCGTAGATGTGAAAGGAAATGTCAAAAAAATCTCTTCAAATCCTCGAAGATTTTGTTCACCCTTCTTTCCTTCTGACCTTCTTACCCAGGAACTGAAAGTTGCTAGCAACTCAGTTTCCTCATGTGAAAGGGGACTAATGACTAAGCGTAATAAATTATAATATTTTCCTTATTTCCTTAGGCCAAACGAGCGACTATACCTGCTTGTGAGTTGAACATACATTTAACCAGTTTATATTTCTGAGATTTTAGAAGACTCAGAGGACTCAAAACTATTAACTTAAAAACTGAGACTAAATTTTCTTGAATTCGATTGCTCAATTATTTTTTGACGCAGTAAATCACATAAGAAGAAAAGAAAAATAAAGTTGATTTGATTTCTGTGTTAGGAATACTGTTTCTATTTTATCCTCCTGCTGTGTCAAAAAGCGAAGACAACAAGCGCAAGTACTGGCAAGCAAGTTGGCTACATACACTGCCTGTCAAATTCGTAGTTATCATTCCACTTGCCTTCCACTTGCTTCCCACTTGCATTTCACTTGCTTGTCTACCAACTTGCTTCTCACCTTGCTTCTCTACTGGCTTCGAAAATTCCATGTCAGTTAATGAGCAAGTTGCTTGGGTTTGTATGTGTTAGTGAACAAATGTGTTTGTATTGTAACTTGCTTGCCAGTACTTGCCCGTGTGGCGTCGGGGTAACTGTGAAATCACTCGCCATTCTACTTCTCAACTGGCTTCACAAAAGGCAAGACAAGTTGACGAGCGAGTTGGAAAAGTTTCTATTTACTAGTTACTCGCTTCCGATTACACTCTCGTTTAGGCCCAGGGTTTCCAAGAACTACTTTTCGTATATCTTCGGACTTAAACAATAAATATATAGACATGAAAGAATATACAAGTTTCAATTTATTGATATTAAATTCCAATTGAAAATTAATACAAATAAATAACAATTCAAACATTTTTAAATTTGAAATATCACAGCTGAATGCTGATCGGTAACGGTCAATTATGTCAATAAAAAGCACATTTTTATTCTCTCTTTTCTGAAAGCTTTCACACACTTGTGATGTTCTGCTCTGTTCTGATCAAGTTTTTCTTTATTAAACATAACAATTGTTTTCATCAACTTTTGCTTCTATACCTAACTGTAAATCAAGATAGATCAAAGATAGATAGTTTCTGGAAATAACTAATGACGTGACGTTCATAACTGAGAGCTCGACTAATGCTATATTTCCACCAAAAATGTATCTCTGTTCTGGTAAATTTTATTAAATCGCAAATTATAGTGTAAGGTGGAAATGTATCACACTCGTTTTTATGAAAAGCGAGCTACAGATAGGACATTAATGCATGTAACGGGTGCAGTGGGTCAAACGAAAACAAGTGAACACAAAGAAAATTACGCGAAATGGTTGTATCTTTTCGTCTAGTTTCGTACACTTTTGCTTCGGAAGTGAAACTGACATTAAGTTGACAAAAAAGAAATATAAAAAAGAGACAAATACATGATTAAAAGGCTACTGAATGGCTTATAAGTGTCTTCCCGTTTATCGATACGGAAAGCTACTTTTCACTGATTTAACGTCTAGATTTCATAAGATTTAATTAAAATTCATTGACGTATGAACATACATAGTAAAGTTGACAGTTTTTAGTGAAATGCACTGAAATCCTCTTGTGTGCACTGGAACATGGAACAACAAACAAATAAAGCAATTGACCGCGTTCAATGTTGTACCTAAAGCGATCTGGATAGGTTTGTGTTGTTCTAATCTCTTTCTTAAACACAGCTGTTGAGAAAAGCTATCCTAAAAATGTTCGGATACAAAAATATCCAATGAGAAATGTCAACAACAGCTGATTTGCGTTCAGACACATACACGGATACAAAGCTATCCTACATAGGCTATACATTGAAACTTGAACGCGGCCATTGAAATTTTTATAAATCTTCATAATTTAAGCTGTCAAATACAACCTGTCAAAACACGTAGCTATTGACGGAGTTCACATTAGACTGAAAAATTGAATTTTTTTGATGTTTCATTGTTCACGAAATGTGAACACTGAAATGCAGAATAAATCCAGTTTTTCAATGCAATGTGAACACCGTATGGATCCGTTGCGACAATGCGTTCAAAGGATACTATGGGTTGGAATTGTCCAGAACCAGGGCAGGGGAAAACACTTCTTAATCACTCCCTTCCGGGAACCTATGATGGATTGGTGTTCAGAAAGTAATTAAAAATCAGATCCAGATAAACATTTTGATTTTGTGTAGAGCTTTCGGTATAGATCATGCATGTTTACATTTAAGTTAAGTCCGAAAACAAAAATTACACCAATTATATTTTTTTTAACTCAATTGGGAAATTCTATGAGGACATCCTACAGATTGTGCAGATAAATATTGGTTTGTTCATAGACAACAACTGAAAAAACGAATATTGGCAAACAAAATATTTTTTTTTTTTATTTTAAAAAAGAAGAAGGTGGTTATAGGCTTCTCTCATTATTCGAGTCACTTTCTCTGAATGCAAGTTTATAATGCAAGCATTTCGTAGATAATTCTTAGTTGCCATTCATTTGGCTTGGAAATGGCTAATCAATGGGTACAAATTTTTAAATAGTGTAACTTTTCCTCAACGCAAAAAATTTAATTAAAAAATTAATACTTTAACTGCTAGGTAGGTTATTTAATTGAAGACAAATTAATTGTGTTTCTCGGCCTGTACATTTTAAAAATTTACAATGGTCAGTGAAATATGTATTTATGTATATTATTATGTCACAAAATATGCTTATTTTTTACATTATATACTTACATACACATATAATTTTTTTTAATTATCTAAATAAATATCTAACACTGAAATATTGCAACAGAAAGATTATGCACGCAAAAGCGAAAATATAGATAAGTGATTAAACGATTGTCCTCATTTTCCCAAGGTTATTTTTAATACTCTTTTTTATTATTTTTTTTTGTTTTTTGTTTATTCTTATAATATTATATCAATAATTTTTTGTAGAAATCATAAATAACAAAAATATAACATATGTATAACGTGATGATGAACACATGTTTAGTAGACCATTTTGTTTTTTGTAAAAAGTTTTTTTTTCTAAACATAACTTAAGAAGAAATAAGTATTTACCTATTTTTTTAAATTTTAGATCGAAAATAATATTTTTTTTGTAAAGTGTCACGAATTTAATGCTATTTAAGCGCAGAGATTCTTATCACATATCACGTTTAAGTTTATATTGCTTATTCTATACATTTTATTTACAAGTATTTTATTTTAAGCTAATTAAATTTATGAATGTATCCAAGAATTATAAAATATTTTTTTTAAGTTTTCGTGCTGTGTGCATATTTTGTTTAAGGTCTATAATTTCTGAAAAGTGTCTATATTTACACCCATGCTTAAAAGTGCTTTATGATTTTCTAGTTATACGTACTTACTTACTTATAAAAAAAAACTAATACTTTTCTTAGGTGCACTTTGTTAAGAAATTGTCGTAGATGGTTCAATACATCTAATAAAGTGCTTATTTTATAATTCATTTAATGGTTGGCATTGGGCGCCATTTTTACTATTGATTTGTTTTATTATTTCCGACTATCGAGGTTTACTAAATTGAAAAACTGTTTTGTTATACTTACATCATCTTAAAACTATTGCGTTTTAGTTGGCTTGCTTTATTTTTTCAAAAAATTCAACTGCAGAAATTAAATTTTGAAGAATCCTATTTGTTGGGCGCCATTTAGCATAAAATATTCAAACCAGTTATAATTCATTTGAATTTAATCACTATTAACTTCATCCGCAGTGACTATACTGCGATCTCTCGTCTTCCAGTTACCTGGATTGAGAACAACAGAATTTGATAAACTATATGATCCAGGGGGAATCCGATTTTGACGACACAATGCGACTTTTGTTCGATTTGGTGATGTTGGTTGCAACAGAGGAGATGTAGCTTGTGGTGAATCTAAGTCATCAGTGTTTTCCTCAGCACAACTGTCTGATGGTGATACAAGACGTTCACGGGTTTTGATTGATTTTTCAAGGCGTCTTAAGAATCTATTCATGGAATTAAAAGAGAGACATAAGATAGGTTGTGAAGGTTTGATATGAGATATGTAGATAGAAATACCTAATTTGATTTCCTATTGCCCGAAGGCGATTTATTTTACATCGTGGTTGTATTTGGTTGTTTTCAGTGCTTACAATACTTGGAGACATTCGTCGTAGAAGTGCCTAGAAATAAATTTGTATGTGAACGAAAAAAACTTTTCAAAATTTATTAAATTTGATGATCTTACATCAGCGGCGTCATCCTCACTATTGCTATCGTGTTTTCTGAGTCTTTTCTCCCTATTTGGTGAGTTCAGTCCTTTAAAAAAAGTTCCTTCGTTAAAAATGCAAAAACAAAAATATTTAAATCAACTAACGTCTAGGCATCGATCGAATTGTCAAATCCTTGGTTGATGTCAAGCTCTCCGAAGAGCTACTACTACTCGCCACCGGATGTCTATTAACGGGTCGTCTCTTTGGACTTTTTCTCGCTGTCACTGCATTCACGGGACACGAATGATGATAAGATCGACAGTGTTTTGAGCAGACATGGCTACTTGTGGTCGGTGTGCTGGAATCTTTCAGCGAAACATCATTTTGATTCTTCGTTGGTGATTGCGAACAGCTTGATTTGGAGAGTTTTCGTTCCCGTTTTTTACTACTACTCCGCCGTTGATGAGTGTAAGTACCGGCTTTTCCATCTGATGAAGGAAAATCATAAAGACCATCAGAGTCGGTAAATGGCAGTTGGTCTTTGCGGCCATAGAAATGTGGAGAAAAACGGCCCATTCCAGCACGTTCACTCAATGGACTTTCTGATCTTGAAGAAACCGGTGACAAACCCTTGTCAGTTCCATCTATTTGAATGACAATTGATGGAAGTTGCAAATGTGCCATTTGAGTGGCTGGAGCTGGAGCAGGCTCCTCCACTTCAATTAGCACTTGTTCTTCAACAAAAACTCCTAGTTGTTGACAGTTGATGTGATTGGCAATATTTCGGTTATCATCAATTTTTTCATCGACATGATCCGTTCCGATCCCTTCGTCATTTGACTCAAGTAAAATATCATCTGACATAGTCTCGGAATCGGATCGAGCTCGCAGTCTCTCTTGGTGATCATCATTAGCCGGCGAATGCTTTCCATTTGAAATGTTCTCCTTGCAGCTAGCCAAGGCAGCGTTCTTCCTCCGACTCAGAAGACTGGCATGAAGTGACAAACTGGGCCCAGAGTGCCCACTTCCCGGTTCGTCCATTTCATTCGGGCACAGTGGATTACTCGACCCACAGCGACTAGGGCCTGGACTAGCCATACTTGAGTACCCTGACGAGCTGAGATTACTTTCCGATATAGTACGATCAGCCCGACCGCACATGGTAAACGGACTAAGGTAGCACATACCAACAGCATTGCCAGGTGCCAAGAGTGATCCTGGTCCGCCAACCTTAGGGGCTGGCGATAGTGGTTCGGTATCAGACTCAAGCTCGCTCATATTAGAGGTAATTGTAATCGTGGGTGGCACAAACTGTAGGTCAAGAGATGTAGGCTTCTCGAATTGTTTCAGCAATCTGGAATAAAATTTTAAGCCTTTATGTTTATCTAAAACTACATTTTTTGAATGCAAAAATGTCCCAAAATGGCTAGGCTATATAGCAGTAGTAAGCAACATGGAAGGCCAAAACGACTACAGTAAAATATAGAGGCTCTACGATTTAATACCACATCAAAAGCAAATAGAAACCAAATAGAACTAGAAGTACAGTTTTGACAGAAAACAGAACAAACTAACACTTAACAGATATTAGGAAGGTGACTTAAAGTGGAAATGGTGGGAATTGTCAAAAAAGTTTTGGGAGTCGTGGAAGTTTTATTTGCTGAGAGAATTTGATACCTTTTCTGTTGCTGTTTGTTGGGGAACATGAAACTAGTCTCGCCGATGCTTGCACGTTGAGGGGGCGGAGATCCAGGGAAGATATTCCTCGAAAAACAATTTTTCGTTGGACTTGGTTGTTCCACTGTCAAAGTTGGTATGATTAAATCTCTGGGCCGTGGTGTTTTCTCTTCGGGAGTTGGTGGTTCTATATCGATGGTGATGCTAGGCATTAGGAATGATGAGGACTTTTGTTGCTGCTGCTGTTGCTGCTGCGGCATAGATGACTGTGGCAATCGACATTTGAAAGACATTTGATTGTGCACGTCCGCTTTGAAAGTGGTGTACATTTCAGTTGGTGTGTTATTCTCCGATTCGCGGCTTAAATGGCTCATGAAGTTCTCGTTCTGGCCAAGGTCCAAGAATATACTTGCCTTTAGGGAAAGAATTTTTATAAAATAAAAATACAATATTTGTATATGAACCCGATTTTCATGTGAGTGTGTGTGTGTTGTGTTCATTTCGACAATATTGTGTGCTAACTAATGATTTAAAGGTACATGGTACACTCTTCTTGAAAATCACAGTTATTGCTAAAAATATTGCATTTATTAAGCCTTTGAAGGGATATATTTATGTATCTATGTATGTTATTTCTATATTGATTGCGTGGTTTATGAAACCATGCAAAGGATTTATATAGCTATGTGTATATTTTCTAGCCTATGAGAAATTGCTGTTGGTTTTCATTGCATACTTTTATGATTTTCAGGTAGGATATGGACCTCAAAGCCAATTTTTCTAAACATCTAATGGGCAATTTTTTATATAAAAAAAGAAAACTTATCACTTGAAGAATTTCACTGACCATAAAACGAGTGCATCGAGTAGTCAATCAGTGCAATATCCTCGCAGCACCTTTTTAGTATCCAGATTGATCTAAATTATTGGTATACAAAATTGTTTGAATATAAATAGACAATACAAATGAATGCCGTTCTTTTGATAATGGTATTGATGTTGAAAAATGCATTTGATGACAGTAAATGCTTCAAATTGTATTGCAGATTATTTTGTTTTCTCAATAAAAATGTTTTCCAACTTTTAATAAAAATAACTATGTTTATCTAATACTACATTTCCACCTAACACTAATCTGAGATTTAATAAGATTTACCTCAAATCTTCTTCAAATCTCGAAGACTGCCATTTAATCTTATTTCGTAAATCTTAAAGATTTGAAATTAATCTTGTTTAATCTTTCTAGCACAAATACTTTTACAAATCGAACTAACCTATTCTTATATGGCGCTGAAGGATTCATTCGTGGCTGCATTCAGTTCTTCACAAATGAAGCATTCTATCTCACTTGTACTCCATAAGAAAAAATGAAACACCATATTGAAAGTGCTCGTGAAGCAGTGTGGAAACAAAAGTGAAGAGTTTTCGCTCACGAGCAATTTTACGGGCACTCTTAGTGAACAGTTGACAGTTCGAAAAGAACAAACAAGTTTGTTGCAGTTCGTAGTTTCTCGCTTGTTCTTAAAAATCGAAAAGTTGAAAAAATTCTTTAGCTAATGGATTCGGTGTTTTCGCAATCTAACTTTTTATTTTTAGTCATTTGAGGCATTGTTGGGTTCAAACGGCAAATTGTCACAGCAAATTCGCAACTCTTTACCAGTGAGAAATGTCAAAAAAAAAAAATCGCTTTCTCCACTAGCGTTTGTTCACTTCACGAGAAAGTATGAACTATTTTGAAGTTTGATTACTGATGTACGCACCTGACTTATAAAAATAGAAGTGAACAAAACGAAACCGTTCCGAAACGGTTAACGTTAACACACGATTGATAGATCTTACAATATTGTTAGACCTGACAATGTCTGACAATTATCTACCAATGAGTTAACAATTAAGTTGTGTGTGTACACGGTTGGTAGAAAATCTACCAAGCTTTACAATTTATTGTCAGAAGTTGGCTGACAATTTATCGTCTGATAGCTGGCTGAATACCTACCAATAAATTTTAAGAGATTGGAAAATTTTCTACCAACCGTGTAAACATACAACTAATTGTCAGTTTTGTCAAACTATTGTCTGACAATGAAAAAATTGTATTATGTTAAAAAAAGAACATCTTACAATTTCTTCACTGTTAGAAACTTCAGACAACGATATTGCTCGAAAACGTTTTTTTTTTTTAAAGTGGGAAACGTTTTTGCAAACTTAACAAGTGTGATAAATAGAAAAATGAGATTTGAGTTCTTAAAGAAAACAAGAGTATCAAGTTAAAAGATCGTATTTCTCGAGAAGGGATAGTTTTTTTAGTTGATAATACTGTTTCTAATGACAGTTAAATTGACAACTTAAGCTGGATTAAAATTTTTGCTTTTCATTTTAACTCGAAACATCGACCAGATCAACGAATAAAGTTAATCGAGAATTCAAATAGACATTGAATTTCTTCGTTGTTCGTGCTCGGTATCATCATTTAAACTTATGTTCTTCGTCGTATTTTCAACAACGAACAGCGTAGGTGCACCGAAGATAAGACCGAAGGTCTAAATGCAACTTAACAAATGATTTGTGCTCAACTAATAAAGATTGTTTTTTTACACGTGTGGTTTTTAATCTGGCAATTATTTTTTTGGAGTTGGTCTTTTTGACAGCTGTCACTATATTTATGCTCAGTTTGGTTTGCCATTTCAATAAAAGACTTACTCCTAAACAACATTTGCAAATCGTGCAAAATTATTACCAAAGCGCTGCGTCCAATATTCGGTCGACATAAGGAATCATTGGTCCATATTTCTTCAAAAATGAAGCCGGCCATAATAGGTGTGTTCCACTACTAGTTTCTAATAGTTTAAAACCGCCAGATTTAGTGCAAACCCGTTCCAAAAGTAACATTTTGTATTGACCCGCACTAAATCTGGCGGTCTGAAACATTTTCAAAAAATTAGGGAACAGGGTTAATGTTACAGTCGATTTAACACCACTGAACTATTTTTTGTGGGGTAGTGTGTAGTCGCTTGTCTACGCAGATAAGCCCGAGACGATTGACGCCTTGGAAGAGAATATTCGGTGCGTTATTGCTGACATACGGCCTCCATTGCTGCAAAAATTAGTCGAAAATTGGGCCTTTCGACTGGAATTTACTAAGGCCAGCTGCGGCGGCCACTTGCCCCAAATCATTTAAAACATAATGGCAAAACCTTATCTTTATAATAAAATTGAATTTTTGGCTATATCATTCAATTATGTAAGCGTTTTATTTCTTCTTGAAAACCATACGTCTAAAAAAAAAAACACCCGTTTAATCTACGATTCAAGGTGCTTAATAAATGGTTAAAAATTCGACTTTTAGGTGACGATACTTATACCGTTTTTTTATTGTTGAAAAGATTTGATCTTTTCAGAAAAAGATTAGCAGTTTTTTCATTTTTTTCATGATTAATTAAAAAAGATGAGATCTGAAGACGAAAGATGCGATCTTTCTAGTTGGAGAATCACGAGATATCAAAATCAGTTCGAGTTTGAGAGAAATATGCATAAATTCGACTAGAGAGAAATAAATACATCATGGAAATTTGAGCGGAGTATGGCGAAAAATTCATGTTAGAGGGAAATTCGACTTAGAGGGAGTTTGACTTAGAGTAATTCTATTGTAATTAAATACATGCAATTGGTAGCAAATTAAATTATCTACTAAATTGATTATAAACAATTTTGCTCTTAGCTCGATGGTAAAGGAATTATTGTACCACAAAGAGGGATTAAACTGAAAATCTTACAAAATACGAAATCTTAGCCTTTTTGGGAGCTCCATAGTTCCATTTGTAGTGGTTGTGCAAAAATACTACCCGAATCATATTTGTATGAAATTTTGTTTATTACAAATTTGCATACTCGTTTTTTTGTTAAAATACACCGGAAATAAGTTATAGACAAAAATATGAAAAAAGCGCTAATTTTTTGCTGTTTTTTCCAGGATTTTGAAGGGGCGGAGGAGGCGTGGTTGTGGAAATTTGGAGATTCCATCTACCAACCATACCAACTAGCAAATCAAAAATTTAAAACTACCCGAGCTTTTTTAGGGTAAAACCTCTCTCTTTACTGGACTACGTCTGCATAAATATTTGTCAATAGAAGAGTAGATTGAAGCAAGTTTTGAAGAGCACGCATCTCTTCCTGTTCCTTCGAAACACATTTTTCTTTGCTTATTATAAGCAGTTAGTTAGTTAGTTATAGTTTTTCACGCGATCAAATTATTATTTAAACAAAAAAAAAAATTGTTCCGTTCTTCCTGATATTTGAAATGTGTTTGAAAATTAACATCCTAAAAAAACTTAATAATAAAATTTGAAAGCACTTTTTGATTTTTCCATATCAAATGAAACAATTGTGCATTTCTTCTCTTTTTTCCACTTCATTCAATAGCTTAGAAGTAGTTCAACTAAATTCTTTAAATACACTGAAAGTTTCCTAGTTTACTCTGAAGTAAAATAAAACTTAAAGAACCAATAGGCTTTGTCCTTTATTTAAAACGAAACAAATATATTTGAATGTTTAGTAAAAACTTGTGTATGTATGTATATATCTCTAGGTTTGAAATAAATCTTTTTTTTTCAGCTGATTTATTTGATATGGATTTCGGATCATTATGAAATCCTTAATTAACTTAAAAAAACAAACAAACCATAATATAAAGTATATCAACTTTGTCTTAAAATTTGGATAAAATAATAATTTCTAAACAATACATCAGCCAATATTTGGATAAATATCAAAATACTTTATAGTTATAATATGTCAATCATAATTGTAATGTTTTTTTTTTTGTTATATTTTTTAGCCAATTAAAGCGAATGGAAATAATAAATAAAATAAAACACAAAAATCTTTAAATATGTAATGACAAAAAAAAAAAATTAAAACCAATTTAATAGCGGGCTTACACCAAAACGATTACCATACATTTATAAAATACATAAAAATGGATTTTTCAAATCAATTCATCAAGCTTACTTTATAGAGAGATATTAAAACATCCATACTCATGATAGTTACCGAAATTTGGTTGTCACTGCTTGGATCGTCGTCATCACTACAACTTCCAGACATTTGATCGTCCTGGAATATTGGACTTATCGAACGCTGTGGCCGTGGCATGATAGGTGTTAACGCAGGGGACGGTATTGGCGTTGGCATCTCACGGATCGGCGATAGGCACTTGTTGATTCCATTGCTGGGTATCTCGAGTAGAATTGTCGGTGGGTGAAGAAGATTTGAGTTAGTCGTGTTGTTCTTGTGGGCGCTTAGGGCATCGAGGACAGGTACTTCAATAGTTGTTTGCCTATAGAAAACTGGTGAATCCGGAGCACCACTGGAGAAGCTGACAGGTGTGTGCATTGAAGATGTTGTCGAGTCATCATCACCGGGAACATCATCCTGGGGACTAGAGGCAGTCGGTGTTGTTGATGGTGACATAAACATTGATGAATTGGATGGCATTGTTGTAGTGTTTGAGGCAGTTGTTGTTGTTGTTGAGGCAAAGTTTCGAAACATCGCCAGTATTGAATCAGCACTAGAAACTTTCGGGCGCGTTCGATTGCGACTATTTTGGAATTGAATTATATTTCGCATTCCGATATCAGTTAGTGCTAGATCAGAACTGGACAATGAATCGCTTCCCTGATTTGATGAGGTGCTGTGCGGTGAGCGTATGTCATTTGTGCATGGTGATGGGGGCATAGAACTAGCTCGGAATTGAATATCTGTTGGTAGACTTAGGGCGCTTGAATTCCGTGTGAACTTTATGGGTTAAGGGTTGGATTTAATTTTTGTAATTTTTTGTTTGTTGTTGTTGGATAACATAGACGCAAGATACAAATGAGCAAGTGCAGCAAGGATGAAAGAAAAAAGCAGAAATATTTTTGTATAGAATAAATGGAAACAATATTAAATGTCACAAATAATTTGAAATTATTGTATAAATATATTGAAGGAAATAAGGATCACATCACGAATCAGACTTTTCTAGAAGCATATTTTTTATGAAATTTAAATAATAATTAGGAATAAATAACATATTTTAATTTTTATAAACATGATAAAGAAAATTATGAAAGGGTTAATGAAAAGATTTTAAAATTTTTCCTAAGATTGTAAATCCGGTTAGTATCTAAAAACATTACATCATGGAGAAAACACATTTTTCCTTCTAGTTTTTAGCGAAGATAAATTAAATAGAAAAGGCTCATTTTTGGCTCACTGACTACTTTAATTCAAATAGCGTTTTCGAGATAATCCTATATTAAATTATATCGGTTGAAGAAAAAGAATTCGACATATTTTTCTTTGAGGTCGGGAACTTTAAATTGGTAACACTGTTAACTGTGAAAGACAATTTGACAGTTCTTGGTTGTTTGACGGTGTTCGCATTGGACTGAAAAATTGATTTTTTTTTTAACATTTTAGCATTCACATCTCACTCTCAGTTCGTCAGTGAAGTGAGATGTTAATTCCATAACGTACACAAAATCTAGTTTTTCAGTCCAATGTGAACACCGTCTTTGAGGTGAATTTTAGTTTGGCGATTTATTAAAAATAGATTTACGCCGAAAAGGTAGAACTATAATACAGGAGAAAAGTAATTTTTTGCTGAGTATTGATCGTTCGTATGCTCTTCAATGTCATTGTCAATGAACATTGATGACATTGATGAGAACCAATATCGATTTGGTTTTCTTCAATGTAACTGTCATGTTGACGTTTGAGTTTCTTAGTCAGTAAAAAAAAATTGAACAAATAAGAAAAGAAAAATTTTGTATTTAACAATAACTACTTAAGTACCCAATTTTGTTATAGCTTTGTTTTTTATTTGCTATAAACATACAATGCACCACTCTTAGAGCCAATTCATACAATTTTACATAAAATTATTGTCAATTTTCATTGATACGTGTGGTGGTAATTTTGCATCAATGTTTTTTGACAGAAGTTGTCTTCAATGATTATTGTCAATGAACATTGATCGTGTGTAGGGCTCTTACACTAACCAAATTGATCATGTGTTGATCGACCCAAGACACTCCTCTAACATCTTATGCTATGTTTCCACCAATTTTCATACATTTTGATATCACTCTTAAAAATTGTGTTTCATTTTTTCTTATGAAGTGGAATTGAGATAGAATGTTTCATTTGCAAAAAACTGAATTCAGCCAGAATTCAGAATGAATCCTTCAGCGCCATATAAGAATAGGTTAGCTTGATTTGTGAAAGTTTTTGTCTTAAGAAGATTTAACAATATTAATTTTAAACCTTCAAGATTTACGAAATAAATTTGTATGGTAGTAAATCTTCGAGATTTGAAGAAGATTTAAGGTAAATTTTACTGAATCTCAGGATTTCTGCCTGGCAGTATTCAGTTCTTCATTGTTTGACAAAAATGAGTCATTCTATCTCACTTCCATTTCATAAAAAAATTAAACTTATTTGTGTTTGAAGTGTGCAGTCAGAGATAATCTTCTTTTTAATATTTGCATGCTGTGGAAACACCACTTAAATATTTTTTCTCAAATCCCGAATTTTGGTAGAAACGTAGTATAGGGGAGAACCGCCACAGCCCACAGATACCAACAAAAACTAAAACCAGTGGTTCCAGTTCTATGATATTGTAGCGACGGTCACATTTGTACTATAACAACTCTGGAATGAACTATAACCACTCTCGAACATCGAACAAAAGAAACACCGAATTTCGAATTAGACAGGACACGAACCAGTCTTCGGAGAGTTTTGGTGAGCTTTCGAACTTCCAATGCTAAACGTCAAATTTAAAGCTTTGGAAAGGGAAATTTATGAGAAATTTCCCCTATGGAAATCTCTGGAAGCAAATACTATAACCTTCCAGCTTTTTCGGGAACCTTGTGAAAAGTATAAAAGCACATTTCTGACCGGCAGAGGACGCAGTTTATTTTTAATCCTGAATGAGTAAAGTTGGTTGTTATAAAAGTAAAGTGTTGAATTAATTTCAGTGGTGAACAATAAATTGTTTTGTGGTTGTAAAAGTAAAGTGTTTTATTTTGTTAAGTAAATAAGTGGAGAATTTAAATAAAGTGAATAAGTTTTACTAACGAACCTGAGAAAATATTACAATATAATTAAAGAGGCAGCCAAAACCACAGTAGCCTTTCAGCCATACTTAAAAAAGAACCCATAGTATGATGATAAATGCGAACAGCTGAAAACGATGACAAAAGATTCACATGCAAATATACTGCAGAGCGAGAGAGAGTACAGAAGAAGAGGGACCCCGCATAGAATGAACAAGGCGTACGCATCCTACCCTATATCATATTATAGGAAGATTGAGCTATAAAGAAGCTAAAAAAAAAAACAACCCAGCTGGATCTGCTGATTTACCAGTAGAGCTCTTCAAGCACAGATGGCATGTGTTAAAAGGGTGTCTTTCACGGCAATTGAAGAACAGACGAAACTAATTGGTCTTCAAGTAGCTAAACTAGGACAAGACCTACACATTTAATCAAAAAACAATCGAAGATCAGTCAATCGAGTAGGACAAAACGTCACTGTTGATAGCAACAAACTTCGAAGAAGTTAAGGAGTTCATCTTCATCGGAGTATAAACATTCGTATCTTCCGGTGCTTCTTGGA
This sequence comes from Dasysyrphus albostriatus, assembly GCA_946251815.1. Classification (NCBI taxonomy): domain Eukaryota; kingdom Metazoa; phylum Arthropoda; class Insecta; order Diptera; family Syrphidae; genus Dasysyrphus; species Dasysyrphus albostriatus. The sequence continues at coordinate 63,386,957 of OX276336.1, read as the reverse complement.
TTTTCCGTAACAAATGGACTCAAAACTCCTCACATGTGAGATAAAGTGCACGCTTTACAAAACCATTATACTCCCAGTCTTGTTGTATTGTGCCCAGTGTTAGCAAAAAGGGGCAGCTGATACTGGGCTTTTTCCAAAGAAGATTTTTGTGTGGTATTTGATCCTGTGTGCAAGGAGGGTGAATTGGGTAGATAGAAGAAACAGCCTTGCTAGAATGTAACAACAAGTTGACTAAATTGGCCACATGGAGCGAATTGACAATAATGCTCAAGCCAAGAGTCTTTGAATCCCAAGTCCCCTCTAGCTTAAAGACAAGATATTGCAGATGTCAGAAAACTTAGTCTATAGATAACTGGAAGCAGCGTGTTCACAATCGTAGTGTATGATAGGCTTCCAGCTTGCGTCTCAATCCACTATCCTTCATGGTTTGGGAGCTACATGCGCCCCTGACCAGATTCATTCAAATGAAAAAGAGGAACACTTTTTGTTTGATTAACACCCGGACTCCACAGAGCATACAGATGTCAATCATCGCAACTACAATCCAATCACAAATCAACCGATTTTTTCTCGCTGCGCAAATCATGTCATGTCGTTTCATTTCCTTCTCACACCCTTTTTTCATTATTTAACAAGAAAATTCAACAAAAAATGTAGAAACAGAGGTCACGTAAATAAATAACAACTTTTGCAGCAATATTTACCTCCAGACACAAAGAAAATCAGAAAAAAATTCACACGCTCGAGAAATCTCAAATCTCATGGGCAAGCTTTGAACAGCGTTCATGTTGTGTTCAAAAGGTGGTTTTCTTCGACATGTCGTCGGTAAAATAAGGATTTGCTTGTCTCCACTGTTTTTTTTTTTCAACATGTTCATAGTCTGAGAATGGTTCATGTCCAGTGGAGCTAGCATGGATACATTTTTTCTGATTTCTGAACAGAGCTGTCAAATGAGTATATTCAGACGATTGTAAAAAACAAAGATGGCGATGTTCTCGGAAGTGAATGAGTTCAAGCAAATAAATATTTAAAGTCGTGTTCACACCAGAAAGATGAAGAAAATTTCTGAAGTATCAAAAAAAAGTTTAGTTTAAGTTTTGTGATGTTGAAACATTTAACTAACTGAGAAAACTCAAAAAGAGGACTAATTGCAAGTTTTTTTTCAAAAATATACCGGATATTTTTTGGAATACAAAAAGAGGACGTGTCTTCTTAAAAAAAGACGTCTGACCGGCCTAACATGCCACAATGCGCGTAATACAATTAATTTATAGAAAAAAAATTGACGAACGAGTAATTTCATAAAATAACCACATCGTTTGTGTGCTTAGACGCCCTTAAATTATATTTTCTGGAGAGTCGCATGTCTATTCCGATAAAACGGAAAAAGAATTGAGTACTTGCAAGCAAACATTCAACGGGTTACTGCCTGAACAAAATGGGAGACGGAGCTAGAATAGATGTCATGCAGAATAGCTGGAGCCGGGGCTGCAAGAGTAGACCAACTTCAATTTCTATTCCAACTCCATATCCCATTCTATAGGCAGTTATTGCTGAAATACTATCTGATTTACTGGGAAAAGTGTGTGTAAATTGGCTATGTTTTAAATCATATTTAAAAATTAATGCAATCAAATAAATTGTCAAATAAAGCCAATATCCATCAAGGATATTAAAAATTTTGTCTGTGTCTTTTTTAAATTTTATGTTCGCTGACCAAAAGATAAGTCTGTTCATTTTTTCGTCAACTTTGCCAGAGTAATTCTAGTTTTTCAATCGTATAAATCCAGCTTTCTTGGGGTAACATAACCTAAAACACAGGAAAAATAAATTTGTATCTGCATTCTTAGATTGGAAAGCATTGAAAACGCTTCATGGTAAAAATAAATTAGTGCTATATTTCCTGGCAAAACAAAAATTAGTCTTATGTAAAAGCACGGTTTTTAAAAGGTACAAGTTATTACAGTCTATATGAATACAAAATTTGTAAAATAGGTTACGTATTATCCATATTTAATTACCCTATTAGAGAGGAAAGGAATATGAGGAATGGCCATTATTTTTTTTTAACCTTAAACCACATTTGCAAATTCGATGATTTCCATAGATTTGGCCTGGTTAAAATATATCAAATCACAATTTCGAGTTACAGAACGAAAGAATTACAGAACGAAAGAATTGTTTTTATTTTGTTTCGGAGCTAACCTTATTATATGAACTTTTTCCGAAGGAACAGATATTTCGCTCTTGGATCCTAGTACCTCATATTATGTAAGATATTCGAAAAAAATTATGCCATCTTAAAGGTTAGTAATTGGTCGTTTTCAAAAACGCCAGCTGCGTCAAAAATGTAATTACAGAATGTTCATAAACGCAAATTGCAGAAGTTTTCTATTCTAAAACGCATATAAAAATTTTACTGCATTAGAACTGTGTTCGATAATGCAGCTTGCTAAAGTTAAATATTCGAAAATATCATCTGCGGTGTAGCTGTGCAGTTCAAAAATAGAGTTGACGAACAATCTATTGAAAAGCTGAAGAGTGTGTTCGAAAACGTCAAATGCGTTTGCAAGAAAACTGACTGACGTTGATCAAAGCAACTTTGTGCAGGCAGGATGATTGCATACTTGCCAATAACAATATCTGCGCCAAAAAAAATTATGATAATTTGACAATAAAATTGATTTTGATTTGACCTTTTACAATAAAATCGGCTATTGACCATAAAAGGACAATTTTTTTTCAGTATATGATTGTTTATATACATATTCTTATGAATTTAAGGTCACAGACCAATATTCGAAACGAGGTGACCTTTTATAACCAGTTATCGACCTTTTAGTTCGCATATTTTGTTGCGAAATTTGAATATCCAATAATAAATAAGTAGGTATAAGACCCTCCTTGCATAATTTAGGATAGATATCTAATGAAAAACTTAAAGTCTAAACTTACATGTCCAACATCAATTTCCGATCCCGAACTCATTTCAGCCGAAACTTTATTTAGCAGCCTTGCAAATGTCACTTTTTTCTCCAACTTGGGATCACTCATTGCACTTGTAACAGCTACCGCTGCTGATGACGATGCAGCTGATCCGGAGTTTTCTGAGAAGGTAGTCTCCTTATCGCCACTCTCTGAGTCCTGAGTGCTGGCACGTAATCGATTTTCCGACATTTGAATTAGTTCGCCTAGACTAACTTTGGGCTTTGGAGGATTGGCCGCTGGTGAGACCAGCTGCTGAAGAATTTGTTTCTTCTCGGCGGCATTCTTTTTAACTGGTGTTGAGTTGTTGCGTTTCTTTCGTGGTGAGGGTGAACCTGGTCACAAACAAAAAAAAAATAAAAAGAAGAATTTGAATATTAAAACAACTTATTGAGTCTAGGATAACCTATATTCATATAAATTTTAACATTGAACTAAACTATTAAAACTACTAATAAATAAAGAAGCAATTTTTTTTTTGTGATTTTTTCAGGAAAATACATTTTTTTAAAAATTTTTAATTGAACTAGGTATGAAACAATTTACTGTGAACTACTAAGAGAAGAAACACTAGATACCAAAATGCTAGAGAAATAAGAAACTTAAAATATGAAACAAATCTAGTTTTTTTTTTAAGTGAAAACAAAAAACAATTTTCTTATAATTTATTTATGCAACAAAATTTTCTACAAATTAAAATGTGTAAAGAAATTAATAACAACAATATCGTAAAATAGGTATAATATAGGTTAAAAACATTTATAAAAAACATTTATAGTGAAATTGCCCACCAGCAGCCACAAAGAAATTCATTTTCAAGTCCTTAAAAATTTGATAACATAAAAATTATTTTTTTTTTAATATAATTGTTGGTACACGTGATTTGTTTAATAAATAAAATAAAATAAAAGATTTTTATTTAATTTTTTTTTTAATTTTTATTTTCAGGAGGGACGGGATATACTTTATTGTGACTTAGTTTTACTTGAATTTTGGTGCGAACATTGACACAGTGCCTTAAATATTGAGCTCGGGATAAAAATTACAAAAAAATACAGACACATTTTTGCAAAATATAGTGCTTTGGTTGAAAATGTTCGTTTATCGTTTATTTTAATGACATTATTGTTTAATTTAAACAGCTTTTCACCAGACAACATTTATTCAAAAGGGGAGACTGCTGATCAATATATGTGTATGTACAATGTACATGTTCTCAACTTAATAACTCTACACAATTGTGATGAATGTTTTTTATTTTTTCATCAATAAATCAATAATTAACCTGCGTTTTGTAAGCTTATTTATTTTACCTCAAAAAAATAATTACAAAATCAATAGTAAATTATAAAGCTTAATTTAATTTAGAAAACATTTGTACATTTTTTTATAGTTGCCAAAGCAATTCTTTAGATTGAAGGATTGGAGCTATTTAAGGAGGGCTGTAGTTAAAACTTAATCATTTGCAAAAGCAGCTTCAAGCCTTGTGTCAACTCTAATTTTTATCTTTTTTAACTTGTGTCTAAGCTTTTTGGTGACAAAAAACTGTTGCAGTTTCTGGAGTAACGTAAATGTAAAAGATAAGGCTTTATTACATATTATGCCTGTTTGGTAAAATTTTCACCAAGTTTCCCAAACTTGGGTTTTTTCCTATGGTTTCTGACAGCAAATTGTGAAAATTTGCAAGAAATTTCACATTAACAAACACACCTGTTATTAAAAATATGGACAAAATGTATTACTACCTCTTTCCCTAAAAATTCCTAGAACATATTTAGTTTAACAAAAGTGATGGCTCCTATAGTCGGCTGGTTACATATTGAAAGCATAATTGAACAATTTATTGTTAAATACTGAACGAGACACCTCCCCATTATCGCAGACCTATCAACATTTTAAGAAGCACAACGTTGAATCTAACCATATTCTTCCATGCGATACAATTCAAAGCTTGTCTGTCAAATGAAAAGTAATTGACAACAGCTCAAATTTGACGTTGAATGTCTTAGGGCCAGTTTTTCAGTGCTAAGTTAACTGTTAGTCAAATTTGAGGGTTAACTTTATCTTTCAGTTGTTTAAAAAAGCCTTTTAATATGTTAATTAAGATAATGGAAATAGCCCACAGTTTAGGTTTTAAATTGGCAGAAAAACAGGCTTCTGGAATTAACTCAGGTTTAACCCCAAGACTAGAATGATCTCACACCGAAAAACTGGTCCTTGGCACACCTGTAAAATTCTACAGAAAGTGCCTGGTGTGTATTCATTTAAGCCCTAAGGCTTATATTGTACTGACGTTTTTGGTGGGTAAATGTGTAAAAATTTTAATTTACTAAACACCGTCATCGTCATTCTATAAGAACTCCCTAACTCAATTTTTTCCCGAACAGAGAAATGCCTGACAAATACTATACATTTAAGGTAATACCGGACTCGACGGAACTACACTTCAGCGGAACTGCACCGCATCTGAACTTCAAAATATTTTTTGTATGAAATTGTATAAGCTATATCGCACTAAGCGACAACTGAACTTCACGGCGCGGTGCCATGCAGCAAAGTTGATAATCTGACCAACTTTGTCGCGGCCTGAAGTTCCGTTGACGCAAATGCGATATAGCAAGCGTCACGAAACGTTGTGTTTTGGCTGTGCGCTTTGTTTTTTTCTGTGCCACATGGGAAGTTGAGCCTACATTTTAGAAATATTTCATGCTGAAAATAAAAAAGGAGAAATTATGTCGGTCAGGCGATCAAATAATTATTTTTTACTTGGTCGAACGTATAAGTAATACCATCGCAATTACACTGCTAAATGGGTTTACTTATAGGCACTACACATTTATTTATGAGTGAAGCCAATATGAACTGTAGCGTAGTGCGGTATATCAAAAAAGTGCCGTAGAGTGCCGCGCTGTGTAGCACAGTTCCGCTGAAGTACAGTTTCGTCGAGTGCGGTCTGTGATGTGTTGGTTTAGCATTTCAACATAAATAGACTGATGTCTGAACAACGTTTCCAAATTATGAATATATATTTTGAAAATCATGGTTCTGTTCAAAATATATATATCGCGTGAATTTTGTTTAGCGATGAAGCTCACTTTTGGTTGAATGGGTACGTCAATAAACAAAACTGCCGTATTTGGAGTGATGATAATCTTCAAGTGTATGTTGAGACACCGTTACAACCACAAAAACTGACTGTTTGGTGTGCTTTATGAGTTGATGGAATAATTGGCCCGTAATTCCTTAAAAACGATGCTCACCAGAACGTTACAGTCATGGGGAGCCATGATTACTGACTTTTTCGTTCATCAATTGAACAACCATGATTAACAGGAGCTGTGGTTTCAACAAGACGCCGCAATATGTCACACAGCTCGTGCCACAATTGATTTATTGAAGAAAACGTTTGGTAGCCGCACAGTTTCACGGTACGGACTCATGAATTGGCTTTCAAGATCGTGCGATTCAACGCCGCTTGACTATTTTATGTGGGGATATGTGAAGTCGCTGGTCTACACCGATAAGTCCAAAATGACTGAAGACTTGGAGAACAACATTCCCCGCGTTTTTGCCGATATATGGCCAATAATATTTGAATAAGTCTTCAAAAATTTGACATTCCGATTGGACTACGTCCAAGCCAGCCATGACGGTCAAACGCCAGAAATTATGTTTACAAAAAATATAATGCCAGAAGGTTATCTTTCGAAAAATATAAATTTCATGTCAATTTAAGAAAAATAACTTTGTTTTATTCCATTTCAAAGATCTGTATCTCTAAGAAAAACACCCTTTTGCATACTCCATTCATTTGCCACTGTCTATCATTAGTTTTGAAGAAAGCTTGAACAAAATCAAATTCAATTGAAAGAACAAAAACGTTCTAACGAACTCGTGCGGACTCTGTCGAAAAGATGTAAATTTCTTTTATAATAGGAACATACTCGTAAAGTTATGTTAGTTCTGACATGGATTTCAACAAAAATTATTCACTAGAATACACATCTTCTGTAACTAACACCTAACACAGAGTATCAACAATCCAGTTGTCCCAGATGGTAATATTATCCAAATCCAAGATGCAGCACCAGAGATTATCAAATAAAGATGGCAATCTTCAGCTGTCAATTTTATTTGCCTACAAGCTGAAACGAACAGCTGGATTGATTGGATTTGCAAAGTATTAGTGAAAACTAGTCAAACACGCACACATAGAATCAACTTGTCATTCAGCACATCATTCAGCAATCCACATCTATTCATCGACACGAAGTGAAATTACAAATACAACAATGTGAACAAATGGGCTTGGAGCCTGAGTCCACTGGATCCGATCGTTTACCAGTGGATCTCTTCAAGTACAGAAGGAATCTATTGAAATGGATCATGCATCATCTCATCAACCAAGTGTAGGTAGAAAGATATCTTGTCTTTCAGCTCCATATGTCCCATCTACAAAAAAAGGAGATCCTATGTCCTAACGAGGCACAAGGATATGCCTCGTTAGTAAACGTCGCATACAAGATCCTATCTAACGAACTGTGTGAGCGTATACAATAACTTCGAAAGAGTTCTTCTACCTCAGAGTGAACTTTAATCCCACGAACGACATCTTATACTATATTTTCACCTAACACTTATCTGAGATTTATTAAATCTTCCTATGGCAATTACTAACTTCGAACTAACCAATTCTTAAATGGCGCTGAAGGATTCATTCGTGGCTGCATTCAGTTCTTCACAAATGGAGCATTCTATTTCACTTCCACTTCATTAGAAAAATAAAACATCATTTGTTTGTTTAAAGGTGCTGTTAAAATAAATCTTTTTTTTTTAATCTTTTTGTTCGGTGAAAACATCAAATAGATTTATTAAAACTGGTGCAACTTCTATCTGGCGTAAAAAATGAGTTCGTCGATAAGTAGAAAGGGAAAGCTGATATCGGACTAATTTGTAAAAAAAAATTGCGAAAAGGCTGAATGTAGAGAAAGATATAACCGTGAACTCTTAAAAGGTAAGACCGCACTCGACGGAACTGCACTTCAGCGGAACTGCACGGCAACTGAACTTCAAAATATATTTTTGTATGAAATTGTATGAGCTATATCGCACTAAGCGACAACTGAACCACGCGGCAAAATTGATAATCTGACCAACTTTGTCGCGGCCTGAAGATCCGTTCCATTCCGTTGTCGCAAGTGCGGTATAGCAAGCATCGGTCAGGAGATCAAATAATCATTTTGTTGCTTGGTCGAACGTATTAGTAATACCATCCCAATGTCGCAATGGCACTACTAATGCGTTCACTTATAGGCACAACTCATTTATTTACCAGTGAAGCCAATATGTACTGTAGCGTAGTGCGGTATATCAAAAAGCGCAGTTCCGCTGGAGTGCAGTTCTATCGAGTGCGGTTTTACCTTAAAGTTGTGTCAAGATTTGGATGTAATCCATAAAATCAAACACGTCAATTTCATTGGAATGGGCACATCGAGCTTAATTTTGGTTTTAAAATAATAACTGATATTACATTTAGGGTCTATTTCACAATGTCTAATTTTTAGTTCTGATTAGGTATCTGACACATAAATATTGCTGTAGAGTCATAAGTGCAGACGTTCAAAAAATATTTTTTTTAAATTAAGGTGGGTCATCTATCTCTTAACTTAAAATCATAAATCTAGAGCACAAAAGTTCAAAAAAGGGTCTTATGCTAAGAATCATAGTTATGTCTAATGACCCTGTATCATTATTTTTGTGATAGATTACTTATCAAAAATTAAGTCAGACATAAAACAAGCCCTTAGTCTAAAAATTTTAATTTTAAACAATATGTTTAATGATAGCTACATAGTCAGGTTAAACTGGTCACTTCCTCACGATATGAATGGTTCTTAATCCAAAATTAATTTTCTGCAGCATCAACTCACACCTATGTATATAATATTCACAGAAAAAATAAGAAGCTAGGCAAAACAAGATAACAAAATAAAAGCAGAAGAAAATGTATTTATATATGGACTTTAAATAAAAGCCCACAACTACTGAATAGCTTGATATATGATAAAAATCCATATTTTTTCATATATCACTGAGTAATGAGCTTTGAAGAGAAATTATTGCTCGATTAAAAGAATTTCGAGCGCATATGAAAAAATCTTTAAAAGCGATTGATTGGCATCAAAAATGTGTTACCTACCACTTTAAAATTCAAAAAGTATTAATTTCCACTCAGTAGCTAATTTACTCGGAATTCAAAAATTATGTGAAATGATCCTTAAGAGTATATTTTTAAGATGTTAAAATTTTATATATTATTTCTAAGAGTTTTATTCAAAACAAAACTCATTGAAATTTGATTTACATATATTTAGGTCCATTTTTTCATTGCGAAATTAACACTTGACTTGAGTTAATTCACAAAGTTTTAATTGCTAACTAAAGAAATCTAAAAAACTAGGCCATAATAGTTTATCAAATAGGCATTGAATAATTGAAAGACAAAATTTTAACGATACCTAAAAACATATAGGTAATTTTAAAATTGTTTACTATGAAGTATCTACCCACTTATACATGAATAAATAAACAATATTAAAAGAGGGAACTAAGCTCTTAAACTTAATATAACTAAACTATAAGTAAATTAACCTTTAGATATATCAGAAATTTGAACCTGTAAAAAAACTATTTATTTTTGTTTTTGAAAATATAAATATATTTTATTGAGTAATATTAGAAATTTTTTTAAACACATTAATTTGTATATTTTGTAAAAATATATTTTGAGTACAAGCTTGAACACTTACAAAATAATTAACAATAAAATATTTTCCTTGGGCATTTATGGAAACGTCAAAAAGATAGAAATGATAAGCCACCGGCCGTTCTTTAAAATTTCCTTTCCCACAGTTTATGAAAATAAAAAAACAATTTGAGAATAACAAAACTAGCCTAAACTGAAATTTGTTCAATAGACTCTATAAATTATTTTGAAAATTGAGATCATTTTCGTCCTAGATTATTATTATTTTTTGCTATCTTCGAAATGGAACAAAGAATCAAAACTATCTTAAGTTTAGTAGAATTGATGAAAAATTCTAATTAAAAGGAATCCGAAGAAGAAAATTACGAATTTATAATTCGTAAACAATAATTTCAATTATAATTAAAATTAATAATATTAAAAATCTTTTCAAAATGTTTGTTCTTGTTGATTCTCATATCTTTAAGGCAACCACCCTTATTTTCTTATTAACGAGTTGTGGTGGCAGGGTCTAAAACTCAATTTTACCATACTCAGGATTAATGAATCATTGGATATCGGTGTTCATTATTAATTTGTCTTACAAAAAATGTGAAAAATCTAAAAAATAAATATTTTAACAACAATGGATCTAAATAGTCTCATTTAGCTACTTAAAGTTTTTTTAATCAGGGCTTTCTTATCTAATATAAAAATGATTCGGTCGAGCCATTACTTGAGAACGACTTTACCGATTTCATTCATATTTTTTTTTAATGTGTACTTTTTAAAAGGTTTTTACGGAAAAAAAAATTATGCAAGTTGAGCAGAAAATTAGCAAATTTATGACTTGTAAACTTACACCCAGTACAATCGATTCAATTTGAAAATTTATGAAGAGTGAAGACCTAAGCGCTCTTATTCTTTAAGTGTTTGTTCAATATTCATACCTTAGACTGTACAACGTCTGTTGGATCAGCTATAGTGGTAACAAAATTAGAAACTAAAAACGTAATTATTAAAATAAAAGTAAATATTGTCAGGGATATTAGGTTATTTCAGGAATTTCAGTCTCGTGTACAGGGTTCCTAGAAAAATTTTTCAGTTTGGTGTGACAAATTACTGAGGAAAAAAAATGAACCCGCTTCCTCACTTTTGGACAGAACAAAATTTGTTGAGGTTTTTGAGACTTTTGAACCTAAAGATATATGAAGTTATAAATTAATTAAAATTTTGATTCAAATACAAAGTTTAAGTTTTTCCCAAAATTCGGAAAGGCCCTGAAAAATGGGAAAAGGCAACAAATTGCTTCAAATTGAAGACTATAGGAAAAATTAGCACTGAAGCTGAACTTATGACTAGTAAAGCAAGTTTTCACTGCTAGATCAAGAAAGCACAGAAATGAAAAAAAAAAACGCACTTGAATGCAGCACGTAATAGCCAGCAGCTAAATTTTACAATAAGTTCCAACCTGCGCAAGTGGAGATGTATACCGAGTTGTTCATTTAAAAAAAAAAAAAATCAAAAGTTAGACGGACCTAATGGATAGTACTAATAAAACACTTTTAGAACATTATCGAAAGATTTTGAAAAATATAAAATACTCTAATGTAGAACGGCGCAAATTTTCTTAACAACAGTTTTGTGTTCAAATTTTAGAAATTTTTAGTAAATGGATTTTCCAACAAATTAAAAAAAAATTATATGACTGGCAGTAGGTACAACAAAAATGACAAATTCCCAACTTTAAATTTTTATTTGTTTTTGTGCGTTTTGAAAGATACTACTTGATTTTGTTATTCAAAATGGGTTCGAGATTTTCGTTGACACACTTTTTTGTTTTGACAAAGTTGAGAGCCTGACTGTCCAATGAAAAGAAAAAAAGCCGCTTAAACTATGAAATTCAACATTGCATGCCTTAGCATATCAGAGAAAGCCAAAGACTACAGTGGGTAATTGATTCGCAAACTCACTGTCGTAACATCATTGAGGAGACAGCCGAGACCACCATATGCTATTAACCACCCAGAAAAAAAGAACCCGTGGTATGATGATGAATACGCAGTATTGAATCAGGAATTCAGGAGACCACAAATGCACAATGCAAGTGCTGCAACGGAAAACAAGAGCAGCAAAAGAGGAATACCGTGAAAATAGAAGGAAAAATAAAAAACCCTGCGTAGAAAAGAGCATCCACTGCCTCTCAGGTGTCTCGAGGAGTCTAGCACCACCACTAACAGTGAACAGTTCTACAAAACAGCCAAGCAACTGGCATCTAGTTATATGACCAGCACGCAAGCTCTTCAAAACAGCGAATGGAATCAAATCACGGAAGCACAGGGAATTGTAGACGTGCTTAAGCAATATTTTCAGCAACTGCTTATTGGGCATTTTGCAGAGGAAGCGACAGCAGAACAAAGAAGCATGAGTTCAGCCAATGAAGATCCAGTCCCAGCGCCTAGTACTGAAGAGGTTAAGAAAGCCATTCACAAGCTTAAGAACCACAAATTCACCGTCTCTGATGGCCTACCAACGGAACTCTTCAAGTATAAAAGAGATTTCCTGGTGAGGTGCATGTACAAGCTCACCAACCAAGTGAAGGAGGACAGAAGTATGCCTGACGACTGGTTAAATAGCTGCCCAATCTACAAAAAAGGCGATTCTGTATCCTACAAAAACTACAGAGGCACATCCCTGCTTAATGTTATCTACAAGATCCTATCCAACGTACTAAATGAGCCTCTAAAATCTTTCGGTAACACTTTGATCAGCACGTACCAGCGGTCATTCAGGTCAGGCAGATCAACGATAGACCAAATTTTCAAATTGTTGCAAATCCTGGAAATGACCACCGAGTTCCAAGTCGAGACCCTAGACGATAATTAAAAAGGGGGATTGATACTGGGCACTTTCGAGAATAAAATTCTTCGTGGATATTTGGTTCTATATATGCAAAGAGGTTGAATGGAGGAGACGATTCAATTGTGAATTGTACGAGCTGTACCAATTGTAGTGGTGCGGATGTAGTCGAAAGAAATATTGATTTGATATTGGAGATTTTCAACGTGTTTTTTTCAGGAAATAAATAAAATAAATTATTTTGAATAACTTAAAAACACTTTTTTTAATAATTTATTTTCTTAAATGCATTTCGGAAGCTATGGTTCCATCGTCAGTAAGTTTTATATATAAAAAAAGTAATTAAAAAAAGTGTTTTTAAGTTATTCAAAATAATTTATTTTATTTATTAGTCAAAAGAGCCAAACCACGTCAGTAAAACTGGCTTGGCCAGTGGCCACATCGAGCGAATGGACAACAACGCTCCAGACAAGAAAATCATCGAATCCCAGCTCCCAAGTTCGAGATGACCAGAAAGACCTCCGCTACAGGGACCAGGTGACTGGAGGGAGAGTGCGAGGGAGCGCAAATAATGGAAGACCAAGAATATCTCAAGTAGAGACCCTCCATGGATCCGGAGTAGGAAAAGTAATTAAGTAAATAAGATTACATAGCTATTTGTGATTTTGGTTTTCGTGATATTTGGCTGAAGATTTTTACCTACTAAACATTTTTTTAAATTCAAGACTTATTCCTGGCGTTCGGGATTCTGCCCATTCGAGATTTTTGCATTTGGAATTTTGTCCATTCAGGGTTTTAGGCATTTGGGATTATAAAGTTCATGATTTTTGCCAAACAGAGATTTTGAAATTCAGGATTTTGTCCGCTTCTCTATTTATTTAGATATGGTAAGTTTTGGTTCTCATCATCTCACTTATAATATAAGCAAATTCTATAAATGGGATATCAAATTAATGAAAGATAAGACTGTCTCTTTACACGATACCAATACTGCCATGCTAAGAAAAAAAAAAGTACAGTGGTGGTCCAGTATAACGAATGATATAATGTTCAATGTCAATTCGTTTTATCGAAATTTCGTTATACAGAATACATTTTATCTAGAAAGAAGTAGTTGTTATTTATCTTTCAACACTTTATCTTGTAGCATTTTCCAGTATAACCCATTTGTATCCTCAAATCCGTGAAGAAAGAAGAAGAAGAAAGAATTTTCATATTTTGGATAAGCAGAGATGAGAGTATAAATTAGGCAAAACAGAACAAAGTTGATATAACAACGATAAAATTGTACAAATAAAGAGTCGGTTGACACTTAATTATTTTTTTAATTGGTGTCCGTAACAGAAATAATAATTATCCTAAAATTTGTTGATTATTTTTGTGAAATTCGTTATTTGTTCGTTATATAGAATACCTAATGGGCTTCCAAAAAGTGTTCGTAATATCGGCATTCGTTATACTGGACCTCCACTGTATTTGTATTTTTGGGGTTTGAGATAAACGCATTTTTCTGCTTTAATTTTTTTTTTTGGTTTAAAAACTATTTTTTTTTAAGATTATCATTTGGGGATTTTTTTGAACAAACTTTCTCTTTGGAATTTTATCTTTACTAAAGTCTTTTACTTTGATTGGTGTTTTAGGGATTTTAATTTTGAGATTTTGGCTTTCGGTCGGTTATCACTCATCATCAACCCGCACATCGAATTTGAAGTAATCTTTGTTTAAACGTACCTATCTACACGACGACGACGTACCTATTTTTCAAGTAAGGGTTATATCTGAAGAATACTAAGAATTTAAGCTTTCATTTAAAAATCAACCAAACTCAGGATAAAATAAAATTTATAAAAAAACCTAAATACAAATTAAAAAAAACCTCAATAAGTTGTTTTGTCTTCTGAATGACACTTTTTTGGTGTTTTAACTTCATATTCAATATTCTTCTACTTCAAAAAACTGCAAGCTCTTAACAATAAATTCCACTGATTTACGACAAGCTTCAAAGCAAAGCAGGAATAATGAAAAACGACAGGATAAAGCTCAGTGAAATTTTATCTAGCTACGTCTAGGGAAGAGAAAAGTTTTTTTTTTTTTGTTTAAATGTAGATACTTATTGGCGATAGTTCCAAGGTAGCCGTTGCAAGTTTTTCTATTGGATGAATTTTTTGAAGAATTTATTGTTTTTTTTTTATATTTACACTTTAGTAGATGTATCTACAGATAGTTATTGAGGGAAAAATAAAAAAAAATAAAACAAAAAAATTATGTATCTACATTTGTTTAGCATTTTTGTATTTAAACAATTAAAAAACAAAAAAAAAAAAATTAAAAACCAAAAATTTGTGGAGAGGAGAATTTGTGTGTGTCGGGACCTATTTGCCAAAGCAACAAACTACATGTGCTGACCATCGATACAAAAATAAAATTAAATATTTATATAATTGCAAAAAAGGGGTATTTTGCATAAAAAAATGAAGCCGCATAGTTATAGGTAGGTTAGGTAGGTATATAGTTATTATTTTAAGAAAGTGATGTTTTGAGAAAGTTGTATAATTTGTGTATCTTAAATAGGAAGGATTTTTTGCATTAAAATATTCAAAATAGTATCTACAAAATTTGTCTGTATGTTTATTGAGAAATAATTGGATCAAGGAAATGCCACAACGTATTTAGCGTATTAAAGGAGAGAAGATAGTGAAATACACACTTAGAGGTAGAAAAAGAGAGATAGAGAGTGAAAAGGGAAATGTTTACTTAAGTAAAGTCAATAGAAAACTATATAACTGATGATTTCTGAGTTGATTTCTTGTTTTCGAATGCTTAATTTAAGTCTCAAAAAGTCAGCTTAAAACTTAATATGCAGTTTTTCAACACTTAGTACGAAATTTTATCTTAAAGCTTAGTTTGCCGCTGATGCAAAATGAAAATCCCATACAAAAATGAAGCAACGGAATCATAAACGAAAAATTTTGTTCTACTTTTCTTTGATAAATTGTAGCAGATTATTTGGAGAAGTTATACTCTTTTTTCGCTCACAAAAAAACGCAGACTAATTATTGTGCGCCCAATAATGACATTTGAGTTTTTTCGTTTTTATTTTTGCTGTTTCTTTCATTTCAGCATGACTGCCGGTAATTTTCTTGCATTTTTTATTCGTTTAAATTTTTTTTTTGGAATTATTGCAACTACTGTCAATCAATATTTTTCCACTTTCTTTTCGTGAGCATTTCGTTGTCTTGTTGGGAACGAATTAAGAATTTCATTTCGCATCAGCAGCGTACTAGGCTAAATACACAAAACGACTTATTGGAAAGACGGATTGGAAAGGTGAAGTGAATTCAAGCTGTTGTTAGACAAAACTGGAGTTTTCCTGATGATGTTTTAATATGATAAACTCCAAATTTGCCTAGCAACAGCTTAACAACATCTATAAATATGCCCCAATTTAATTAGAAATGTTTATTTTTTCGTGTACGTTTTTGTTGTTTCATTCATTACAAAACGGCTGCCTGTCCGGTGATTTGTTAGCTTTTGCATTTCTTTTATTTTTTTGAATTGATGAAACTGTCAATGAATATTTTTCCGCCATTTTCGCACACGCAGGCTTGCCAGATTGGGCTATTTATTGGACGATATTTTTCCGAAATTGCCGACAACAATTTTAGTATGACAGCCCAATGATAATTGAGCTATGTATATATAGCCCAAATCTAATATTGGGCGATACTTTTCTTATATGAATAAATCATATAAAAACAACTTTTTTCTCAACTCCTTTTTATTCAAAGAATATACTCATTGGTTTTAACATTTCAAATCAATCGCAACAATCTTCATTACTTATCTGTTGTTCCTAGAACTCTTATTTTAATAAGAAAATACCTTGGTATTGGGCTAATATTTGGGCTACTTTTTCGGCTCTGATTTTGGGCTACACAATTTTTTATGGAAATAGTTTAAAATATGGCAGCCCTCAACAGCGTGCTATACAAGGCAAACATAAGTAATGACAAATACTACGAAATTTAAATTGTTAAAATAAAATTGTCAACAGATGGCGTAACATCATTTTTTTTATTTTTAAATCGAAAAAGTATTTTTTTCTATGATCAAAGAATTGAATAAAGGTATTTACTCAGTGAATTTTGAATGGTGTGCTTTTTTCTAGAACATTGTAACAGCTGTAAAACAGGATTAGATCGCTATAATTGCAGAAGCGAAGATTGCCAAATGCCCGCATTAGGATTTGGACGATTGAGAATGTACAAATTCTCTTTTGGAAAGAAAATCATCCAGCCTCAGATCTAAGATTTTTGCAAGCGTAGACAAAAACTTGATTATTGCACCCCACCAGTTTTTAAAGTAAATTGAAAAAACGTCATATTTTTTTGGAAAAATTATCACGATTGTAAAAGAATGCAATCTTTTGCGAAGGCAATCTTTTTTTTAATAAAGAATTGAAAGATTGCACCCAATAATTTCATTTGACTTAAAAAGATTTGCAATCCTTTTTATCTTCAATCATCTTACAACAATCAATTGAATGAAATCAATCTTTTTTTGAATAAAGAATTGAAAGATTGCACCCAATAATTTCATTTGACTTAAAAAGATTTGCAATCCTTTTTTTCTTCAATCATCTTACAACAATCAATTGAATGAAATAATTTGAGAGTGCATGAATTCTTTGCATTTTTTGATTGAATTCGTATTCATTTTCATTATTTGCATTCATTTTATACTCTTTGAATTCCTTGCATTCTTTTCGTTTATTTGCATTCAAATGAATGCAAGGAATGAAAATGAATGCAAAGAATGCAAAGATTATAAAATGAATGGAAGAATGAATATATTCTCAAATGATTGCATTCAATTGATAGCTGTTAAATAAATAAAGAAAAAATGAGTGCAGTCTTTTAAGGTGAAATAAATGGGGATTGCTCAAACTGAAGTCAATGAATGCAATCTTTTAATTGAATTTAATAAATGATTGTTTATGATTGCATTCTTTTAAGACTCTGCGTTCTTCTGTTACTATTTTTGATGAATGTACATTGTAAACTTCGTTAGAGAAGCTGCGAACTGTTGACGATCTACAGCAGTGTTTCCCAAACTTTTTTGCGCTTAGCCCCTCCAAAACTATTCCAAAATCCATATGTGCCTCCTTAAATTCTAAGATATTTTAACAAATTTTTGCGGAATCGCAACTATCGATGTGCATCTACAGAATACACGAAACTTAATGTACATACAGAATACTAATGCTTTTGGAATTGGGCCTATGATAATCTACTTTTTACTTGTCGTAATGGTGCAGGGAAATAATTCCATGGGCATCTGCTCCACATGGGAGTTTATTCCACCTAAAGTGGGAATCTGTTCCACTTACTTTTCAAAGTGCAATTTATTCTCACGACGAGAGGGTAATTACTACACCCGAAATTTTGTGGAATTTTTTTCCACCTAAAATTTGGAATTTGATATATTATTGATTCATAAATATAGAAACAAACCGTCATTGTTTATTTACATAAATACAGTACTAGCATTGCGGCGAATAAACAGTGAGATGGGTTGGCTACGTTTTCCCGAATAACGTTTTCCCGGATAACGTTTTCCCTAATCACGTTTTCCCGAATAACGATGTATTAATTAGGTGATAAACTGTGAGGCATGTATGGGGGGGGGGGCATGCTGCCCCCCTGCAACCCTCCTGCTTGGGCTCATTATAGGATTTGGGGTATGTTAAGTTTGTTTTGCATTTAAAGAATCTGCATTTATAAGTCGCTAGGACGTTATTCGGGCAAACGAATAAGAACGAATCAAAGAAAAAGAAGTGAAATTGATTCTCATACCAAGTGGGCAAAAACTCCACTTTCCAAGTGGAGATCTTTCTCACTAAAAAGTGCAATTAGTTCCCTCTCTCGGTGAGAATCTATTGCACTTTGAAAAGTGGAAAAGATTCCCACTTAGGGTGGAATAAATTCCCATGTGGAGCAGATGCCCGTGGAATTCTTTCCCTGCACCTGTCGCAAGAGTTTATTGGTTTAATAAGGTGCAACGATACTGCAGGCTGGTGATTTTTGTCAAACGTTATCGATTATCCCGAATCAATGCCTACAAATGAACTCAACGCGTCGTAAAATATAAACATGCGAGATGTGTTGCAGGTTTGTAGCCCAAGAAACTAAGAAACTTCAAACTTATACCCAATTTTATAAATTTCAAGGTCACCTCACCGGTGACTTTAATGTAGGTACAAAAAACTAATGACACAATTTTCTGAGAGTCATTGGCTACGTTCCGCCGGCTATCGGATGGGTTATCTAAGATAACTAAGTAGCCGATACTTTTGTGAACGACCAGAACCAGGTAGGTTAGCTGAAAAAAGCTGATAAAGAAATTGAATTAATTTTTTTTCTAGTTCGCAAAAAAAATTAATTTTTTATCGGAGTTTTGTTCCATTTATATTAACATATTACGTAGAGTCGAAGGTGTTGCAAATAACCATTTTCTAGGTGCATCTAACTTATAATTTTCCTTTCAAGAAACCCGACACTGCAAACTCAACATGAACAACTCAAACTTCTTGTCAAATATCAGCTGTTTTGAAATTTCTCCTTGGATTGCTGAGTACTCTAGTATTTTTGGGATAAATTCAGATTTGTTTGTTGGTCACAGATGATTTGTCATCAGCTGTTTTTTTAACAACTGATTACAACAACACAAAGCTATCCGGATAACTGAGAATTAACATCGGAACGCAGCCATTGATATTGACACATGTGGAAAAGCACTTAATGATGTCAGAGACGTTTTGTTGAGTTTTGAAATAGCAGGGGTTAGGATGTTTTTTTTAAGCTTAATGTCAGCATGAAAATATAAGCCAACAAATATAATAAACATAAAATAACAACAAATAATTCAACTTTTGTTGAAGGAATCAGCCTCGATTTTTGATTTTATAAGTTTATATTTGCTCGAAGTAAAGGATGTTTTTTTAGACGTGTGGTTTTCAATCTGGCAGTACTTTTTCGGAGTTGGTTGATAGCTGTCACTTGATTTATGCTCAGTTTTAGTTACCATTTCATAACAAATAGAACAACGTTTGCAAATCGTACAAATTTACTACCAAAATAATGGTTCGGTTCGCACGACGCATTGCGAAACAAATCAATTTATTGCGAAACTTTTGGTGAGCGCATTATCTCGCGTCGTGGGGTTATTTTTTGTGGGGTTATGTGAAGTCGCTTATCCAAGCAGATAAGCCCAAGATGATTGACGCCTTGAAAGAGAATATTCGGCGCCACACCAAAAGCTTCTTTCAATAAATTGATTGTTTTGCGATGTGTTGCGAGAACCAAACCATTATTTTGGGAGTAAATTTGCAAACTTAACTGGCTTAAATCAAGTGACAGAAATGGCAAACTTAACTGAGCATATATCAAGTGACAGCTGTCAAAAAGACTAACTCCGAAAAAAATATTGTCAGATTGAAAACCATGAACAACTGAAAAGTCTTCCCCAAGTATTTTTATATTTAATTAAATTTATTGCAATGTAAGATAACAAAAAAATTTAAGAAATTTTGAAGGTTTAAAAATGAAGCCTTGGAAATAATTTTTGTTGCAAACATTAAATAAAGCGGCCATTGTTTTGTTCGTGTTTGTTGTTAGTCATTTTATTGTTATTTAGCAATTAAAATCATGGATTGCTAATCCACCATTCTATATCTATTATACTTGAGCTTTATTTGAGTTCAATAATTTAACTGCAATTGGCGCCAATGTGAGGCCCAAACTTAAAGCTTTTAGATTAAGGGGCGTATTGAGAGAGTCTATTTAAAAAAAAAAAAACTGAACTAAAGTAATTTCATAAATCACATATAAAATGTTTTCATCTAAAATTTTTTCGTGTAGTTTCCTTTGAAAAACTATTTCATTTTTGAATTTCAACTGTTCGTTGATCAGTTGATGTCATTAGGGTTTTTTTCTTTTTAGTAACGTTTTAAATAAAAACATAAATGCAAACCTAAATTGTATATCTGTATAAGTTTTAGTTACCACAAAAATTATTAATTAAATAATTTTCGCAAATTGGGTAATAAGAATTGTTTAATAATAAAAAAAAAGCATTTCAGAAATCATCAGTTTTGTTTTTAAGTAATTCCTATCCTATTGACCTTACTGTAGGTAGTACGAGTATTAATAATTAATTTTGTTGTTCTCCAATTGCAAACGAAATAGTTTTAGAAAATTAAATAAAAATAAAAATGTTCACATGTGTGTGTTTTTTTTTGTTGCATTTTTGAAATTCAATTTAGCCTATCTTACGTCGGGGAGGCGGTCGTAATAAATCATCTAGCGAAAAAGTACGGGCTGTCGCCCCTCCGGTGGGATTGGGGCTGCTGAGGCTCAAAAGAGACGGTTTTCTTATACCCAATCTGTTGAATATGGAACGTGGCGCCCCCGGTGCGATATTTGTTGTTGTCTGAGGTATGGCTGTAGTAAATTGCAATTGCTCTCGAAGTGATGTGTGATGATGATGTCCATGTACTGAACCAGGTGCTAGAGTTTTATAGATAGGAGATAAGTTGTTACAAGAGAGAGAGAAAAAAAACAAAAAAAAAATAGATGAATAATTTTTGTTGTCGATTGTGGAAGAGAAAGAGAAGGAAAGAAATAGAAAAAAGAAACAAATAAAACATGAGTGACTAGAAGAGAAAAATTTAAATTGAAGGGGAAAAAATGCCTGACTGACAGGTGTATAAGAAAATTCATAAATTCATAAAAAATATAAGTTTTTGAGTGAAGAAAAATAAAATAAAATATTAAAAAGGAACAAAAATATTGAGAGAAGTAAAATTTATTTTGATGATGGGGCATACGTCTGTTACGGTCGGCTTCCTCAGCGAGAAGTTTTTCGATTTTCTCGGGAAAATGACGTTTGGCACACCATACCAAACCAATGGCAAGTAAGACGACAAAAACTGTGATTAGCCCCAACCAAAATGGTTCTTGGAGCATTCGTTCGGAGAGCGGTTTGTAGGGTATGTGCAACATACGGCGTTCACATCGATGCCCTTCCCACCATGCATGACAGCTAAAATTATTACATTAAAAATAATTTGTATTTTTCAAGTTTTTAATAGTATAAATAGATTTTTAATTTTTAACGTTTATATCTATGTAAATGTCATGCATTTCTACGTACTTACCGGCAAAAGTATCCACCATTTCTTTCGAAACATGCACCTCTTCCTTCACATGGATTATCAGCACATGGTCGTATTTTATGCTCGCAAGTGTTTCCTTGGTATCCGGGTTGACAGTGACACTAAATTTTGACAGAAAATCTAGCACATAATTTATTTAAAAGAATTTATTTATAGTACCTTGAAGTTGGTAGCAGTTAGCTCACATTTTCCAAAAACACAGGGTTCCAATTCGCAGGAATTCAATCCGCAGAATCTAAAACAAAAAAAAATTACTAGTAAGGCTAAAGGTACTAGTCCAATTAGCGGTCGTGCATTGCACTTTTCTGTTTTTTCATTGCACATACAAAATTGTATACATAAATATATATTATGCATATGAATTTATATACAAACATATTGCAGAGTACATGAATATAAAATTAAAAAATTATTTGATATTAATTTTGGGATCTTAATCTTTTCTATGGTGTATATGGAACATTTTATTTTTAGAATAATGATATGGTTCTCTGTGGCGTATGTGAAATATATTTTCGTTCTTATTAATAATATGAGAAAACAATCTTCGAAACGCATGCTACAACAACTTTTTTGTAGGAACGTAAATCGAAAAAACATTTTTGACTTATTTAAATTTGAAAACAGGTTTCGGAACTCGTCTTGTGTATTTTTGATAAGCAACAGAAATAATCCACTTTTGTACCACTTTTGAATCTAAAATATCCTTTTGACTTATTTCAGTCCAAAAACACGTTTTTAAACTTCCCAGAGGTAATTCTTTGATTTTTAATCGATTTCCAATGAGGAAAGTTATTATTTCATAAGAATGACTTCACACATTGAAAACATTCTCTTGCTTATGTTTCAACCACACTATTTGGTGAACTTTAAAATCCAGAATAGAAATGCATTAAAAATGAAAACAACTGCAATTTCCTGCCGTGGTCCCATTGGTCTAGCTTAAAATTGTTCTGCTAACTTCACAGATGCATCAGGGTTGCCATGTTTTCAATAAGTTTGATAGCAAAGTTTTGAATTTTTTGCCGTCCAAAATTGGAGCCGAAAAAGTAGGCCGAAAAGTAGCCCAATAACATTAAAAATTTCTCATAACTTCACTTACAATTTATTTTTATTTAAAAAAACAACGGTAAATAAAATACGTTTTTTACTCATAAAAGAAAGAAGAATTTACACGGAAATTCTGGCTACAACAGAAAAACTGAATCCTTTTAAAGTGAAGTTTATTGCGGTTGATTTGAAATGTCAAAATCAATGTACATTAGGCATTTTTTCTTTTTAGTTCTGAGTAGAGCCCGAACTGTCAAACAAAAAATTGTGTTTTTTTTAGCTCTGAGTGTTCAGAGCTAAAAATTCGTGTTTCTTTTTTCGTTCTGAGTGTGTTCTGAGTTTGTTCAGAGAGCGCTCTATGAGCTCAGAATAATATGACTGAGCAGACAGATTTAATGCTGAACACAAGCATTTGACAGCTAGTGTTCTGTTCAGGTGTGTTTCCAAAATAATTCAGGAAGCTCAGAGCACGCTTGGTTCAGACCAGAGGATGTTCAGAATATGCTCGACATATTCAGAGCTCTATTCTGAATTAAAAAAGAAAAACGCCTATTGTGTCCCTTATTAAACGACGATTCTTAGCGTCTGACTCCTTTCGAATTTTCATATATCACTTATTGTAAAATGTTATACGTGAAAGAGACATCGTGGAAAAAATAGTGGTGCCGAGTTGTGGAATGCTTAAAGAATATATTAAGAGTGAGATAAGTGTTTTATTTTTGATTTGTTTAGACGAAAAAAAAATATCGCCAAATATACGATTTGGGATATTAGAAGCTCAATTATGATTGGAATGTCGTACTGAAGTTGTTGTCGGCAATTTTGGAAAAATATAGCCCAATTTCCGTTAAATAGCCCAACCTGGCAAGCATGATTCGTATACGGAACAATATTTTTAGTTGGTCTCCAACAAGACAACGAAATTCGTATGAAAACACAGTGAAAAAATATTTATCGACAGTTATACCAATTTAAAAAATCAATAGAAATGAAAATAAAAAAAAAAAAAACAGACACAAAACACAATAATTAATTGTATGCGAAAAATAATAAATAATTGATCTAATTTTAACCTTTTAATAAACATCTTATTTTTGAAGATCAAAGCCACTATCCCTCGACTTATAGCCAAGTTAATGGAGCTTAGAACTTCCAAAATCATCAAATTGTTAATTTGCTTGTAATTGAGTATTAAATTGAAATTAAATTGTAAAGTTTTGTAAGCAACACAAAGCTATTAAGCCGCATCTACATTATGTTGAATTGTGCAGATTAACATCGTTGATTAACAGTGCTGAGTTAAGGTAGACGTGTTGGTCGACAATGCCAATCAACATTTGTTGACGCGAACCGAACCGAGCCCGAAGGGAGCCCGAACGCAACCCCGCAACCCAATTCAAATGGATAGTAATGAACAAAGGTGTTCAACAAAACAATAATCTTTAAGTATAGGAGTGTTGACTACACAATTGCCAGCTGTACATTTTATTTTATCAGTCACTACACCTTTTGATGCAAGAACACGTACACAAATTATTAAACTAAAAATATAAAGATAATTTAACACAAATGACACGTTAACACTGAGACGCATACATTAGCATGTTGATCAACAAATTTTATTATTTTTATATTTTTTCGAATGTGAAATTTTGCCATGTAGCACCGAAAAAATTACTTTTGCCCTTATTAATGGGTTGGGTACAAAATCCTGAAATACTAGTAGTAGAAAACATCTTGAATATCAGAATCCCGAAGGTGCCATAAAATAACGGTGAATTTCAGAATTCAGCATCGATCCCGAATGACAGAATCCTGAATGTCAAAATCCTGAATGGTTTAGTTCTGTTTTTGATTTTAAGAAGAGATAGACATTTAAACCTTCAAATTAATAATTTTTGTACTTATTAGTAAATACAAATGTATCATCCTTCTCATTCGCTGGGCAACTGCTGTTTTTTCCTAGATTAGCGAAGGGTGTGAAAAATATCGTAGATGAAAAAAACTTTCTGTTCGTAATCCAGGGAGACGGAGTGTAAATAAAATGTTGATTATGATTTGGAGTTTGGAAGCTTAAGTTAACCTAAGTTTCTTGTTTTCTTCGGGATAAACACTGAACACCGGTTTACCTCAGCCTCGATAAAAAGCATCTGAGTCTAAAAATTTGGTGCCATGAAATAACGCCGAGCGAAATAACACCGAAATCGGAATTGGGCTTTGTTGGGATTTGTTAAAGTGAAATAACGCCGAATTTTAGCGTTCCCACTTATTTCGCGTTGGCAAAGTGAAATAATGCCTTTTTTTACTTTGTAAAAATCAAACCAATAAACTTTTTTATTTAAATAATATTGGTGATAAAAATTTTTCGGTGGGCCAGTCCTCGATTTCAAACTTCGAGTGTTGCAATTATCTTAAAACAAAAACAATTGAAACAACTTTAAATTTTTCAACTTGAAACTTCAAGGGGGCCCTTAACTTCTGGGGCCCCGGGGACGCTACTCTGGTGTGCGCCAAGGTAGCTACACCACTGACCAAAAAATTGTTGATGTACAATTCTCATCGCTATAGCCAAGTTATCGGATATGCTCGAAAATTTGATGAAATTGAACATAATGCATGTAGAAGAAATGAGGTTTCAACAAAACGCTGACACGTCTTACTTGTTTTGAACTGATTGCAAGAAAATTTTCTTGGACGAGTTACTTTGCGTTTTGTTGGCCAGTTATTAATCGTTTTTGGGTTTCTTTTTGTAAGGCTTTGCAAAAGATCGTGTTTATGAACAATATCTGCAAAATTTTGAAGTTTTGAACACGAATATTTGTCAAGCCTAGTTTTCGCACTATATTTTGTTGAAAAGTTATCGGAAATAAACTTAACATACTACATACAATACACACCCAATAAAAAAAATTTGCTTACCTTCCTGTATAGTGTCCATGGCACTGGCAGTGATTTTTCCCATTTTTTGCAACACATTTTCCATTGAATTGACAAGGATTAAGCTGACACGACTCTACTGACTTGTCACCCGAAGCTAGTTTTAGCTTATAGTTATTATCTTAAAAAAAAAAACAAAATATTATCCATTAACAAATATTATATAAATCATTCATATTTTATTAAAATCAATAGTTGTTTTGGGCAAAATAAATTATAATCCTTTGTCGTCCCATCACCACACTTTACATAAATGTATACGCTTTTGGATATGATGGAGGATGACCTGCATATTTTACAGGCCAATTATCACATTTTAACTTTCAAAAATACCAAGCACAAATGGCGAATGGTGAATGCTGAATGTGGTGTGTTGTTGGGCAAAACAAACCAAAGGATTATCCCATCTATTAAAAAGGACATAATTAATTCATTACCTTGTTGGATCCTTACGGTTCCATTCAAATTGATATCTGATTTGGAGTTAGTCCTCTGCCGGATGTGTAATGTATTCAGGTATGATGTTATGTAGACTGGGGCCAATTGTGGTTCCAGAGGATAATCATGCTTTTGTTGTTGTTGTTGTTGCTGTTGCTGATGCTCATATTGGTCATGTTCATCGTCTAGCTTAGTCAAATTTGGGTATTTGCATAGTTGCCACTTGGTGCCATTGTAGTCAGCATAGTTATCGTATATCTGTGTATGTAAATAGAAATAGTTAGGTTACATTGTATGAGGTGGAAATATACATATTTTCAATTGAAAACCACTACCAGTGGTTTACAACCAAATTGGAGTTTGTACCTCAATTACATTATTGCCCGGGCAACCGTTGTCACTGAACTCAACGCCATGCAATTCCAGCAGTATGTTGTCACCGAATGGCGCAACCAAGTGCTGAGTGAAATCAACGTTTTCCGGTGAATTGTGCGGATAGTTCAATTGATACAAATAGCCGGTGAAATTGTTGGTAAGGTTTATCACACGGTCCTTTTCCATTTGGGCAACTGAAATAAGTTCGCAGGATTTTAAAGGATTATGTAAAATATTCAATGTTAATTTGAATAATTTTAAATATGTATGCATAGATTGTTGATTATTTAGAGTTCATAAAGGGTCTTTTAACAAGGGGTGACATTTTAAATTTCGCAACATAAACATTTATTGAGGCACAACGCGATGAAATAGTGAACATTTATGGTTCATGATAATCATGATTTTGTACACAAATTTGATTCGAGTAATAAAGTTCGTATACTCAATTTGTCTGAGTATGTAAATATTTTTACATCGGGACCTCCACAAACAAAAATATAGTTTAGTGTTGTGTCATTGGGTCAAAATTTTACAATGATGCTGATGCGACCATTTAAGTGTATAGACTAATATTAAGACTGCCTTTTTCACTGAAACTAACTTGACTATGAACACCGCTAAAAGTCACATTTTTCTAACGATTATATCACAAAAGTACCGTTATTTTTGAAACTGGATAAATATTTTGAATATATTTATGTTCTTTGGCCCTACGAGCAAAATAACTAACTAAAAATTAATTTAAGGTGCTCCGACGTTGTATATTTTATAAGTTGTCGGTATATATCGAATAAAAATAATGCGTCTTAGAAGGGTACAACATCAGCATTTGGACGAAAAGTCACAAAAAACTTTTATTTTTAGTTTATATTCAATAGTCCACAAAAACAATAATAACCCATCCTCTATTATTTGCTCCTTGTTTATTACTACGAAGTTACTCCCAAATGAGTTAACTCCCATCCCAATCAACTCCGAAAAAAAGTGTTATTTAGTTCATATTATATTCTCCCAACGAAATCCCAATTGTGAAATGGGCCTCCAAAATGAAAATGAACTTAGTCCCAGCAGCCCTCCCCCACCTCTCCGAGCCTGCCCTAGATTCAGATTAACTTATGTTCCTCCGATTGGCATTCACAAATTGGCATTCTATTTTAAACAATAACAATTGGTCACAATAAAAAAATATTATAAACGTCTCTGAGTTAACTTAGGATTAACTAACTCTGATTTACTTTAGAATTAACTCCGAATTGAAAAACTAGCCCTAACTAGTTTGAAATTTGATAATGAGATAATTCAATTTAAAAAAACGTTCTATGGGATGTGCATTTACAAGTAACTAAGGGACAGTTTTTCCATTTAGGGTTAACTCTAAGTTAAATCAAAGTTGGTTAAACCTGAAAAACAGTATTTCAGTTGAGGATTAACTTTGTCTTTCTGATTTCAAAAATCTAAGGCCATAGATGTGCGATACTATGGATACCACCCTTCTACGTCTTTCACGCATCGGAATAGAGATGGCACCACAACGGAATTGCACAGACAATAACTTCACTATCGAAATCGAGATGGTGCCACAAATAAAAAGGCACTCAAAGTAAGTGAGTTAACTCCGAGTTAATTTAGACCCGTTTGCTGATACCAAACTTAAGGTTTTATGTTGTACTTAAAAGCTTATGTTCTACTTTTTCCTTTGCGTAAACTGTCACATGAGTTCTTATGTTTAAATTATTTAAGTTTCGTATACGCGAATGGCCCTTAGGATTTTAACTGATTGAAACACCCAGGTTTAACCCCGACAATAGGATGATTTCACACTGAAAAACTGGCCCTTAAAACATGTTTTTGGAGTTAACTCATGTTTAACCCCGAGACTTGGGGTTAAACATGGCCCTAAGTGCACATAAAAAAAAAAAAATATTTTGTAGTGAGTGCATAGCACTATTTTTAGCATCCTAAAAATATTTGATCAAAATCGTAGAATCTGTTTTTGAGAAAAATAATTTCCCTAAACTATGTTTTGGATTAAGAAAAAAAAATCAATTTTGTTGTTAATATTTCAAATATTTTCTAATTACATCCAAAAAATATTTTTTTTAAATTCTGGCACACAATATTCTATAAAAATATAAATGAACTAAAACTTTCGAGTTTTAAAATTAATTTTTTAAAAACCTTTGACTATCACAATTTAACTTAAAATGGAAGTTAAAGAAGTAATTTCTGGCTTTCCTTAAATGTATAAAATGGTATTGTAAAATTAACCGTTGTTTTTTAATAATTTTTTTTTTCTGTTTTAAGTCAAATCTTGCCTAACAGGGGGGAGAAATAGACCCACTTGCCTTAACCCAAACTACTCGCTCTAGCTTTTTTATGCATCTTATACGAATCACCCTGTGTATCTCATAAGAAACAATAGATCCTTACTGTTTCGAATAATTTTTTTGTTTTACAGGTAACTTCACTGTGAAGTTAGCAGAACAGTCCTTTTTACAGTAATTGAGCTAGCTAGAAAATTGCAGTTTCTTTAAAAATTTGCAAATTTTGAAGTCCAAATTTTTTACTTCTGTTGGCTATGGTTTTAGCTTTGAATATCTACAAATAGTTATTGCATTTAAATGGTGGCTTTTCAAGATTCAAGGTAAATGTATTTTACATACAAACTTTGAACAAAAATTATGTAAATAAGAAATAATTGCATTTCATTATGAATTTGACGAATTCTGCAAATTTGGAGCTTTATTCAAATTTTTAGCTAGTTCCGTTACTGAAAAAGGACTGTTCTGGTATCTTCACAGTGAAGTTAACAGTGAACAATTAATTTATCCGATTTTTTTTTTTCAAATAAGGAATTCAAAATTTGAACCTTAATTTTTCTTGAAATGCAAATTAAACTGAAAATTTAGAGCCTTATTTCAGATTTATAGCTAGCCCGTTTTTTTTTTTATAGAAGAACATGTAATGCTTACTTCACATTGAAAATAGCAGTACAGTGGGTAACACCCCCCACTATTTAGTGAATTGAAAAATCCGGAATAGAAATGCTTAAAATTATTCTTCTAACTTCACAGATGCCAAATGGACGCAGTTTACAACTTGCATAAATACCCTTATAAGAAATAGTATGAAATAAGGCTCACAAATATTTTTTAATTTTGTTGACAGTTAATAATCTATAATCTTCAGTTGTTATAATTTACATAACCTTGCAAAAAAAATCGATTTATGATCATTTAATAACGGGAATATTTTGAAACCCCAAGCCAATGGCTTAAGCAAATGACGGATGTGAATTTAGAACCAAAAGCTACCTTAACAATAATTTTTACTTCTTCGTTTCCAAAGCGCTGAAGATCGTATTGAAAGCGATAACTCAATTTCGACCATCTTTGCTTTAGGTTTTACCAAAGAGCAAAAGTAAGTGAAATCAATCCTTCCAGTTTTCTCATTTGAGTTTTATATAATTCCAGTTTTCTCGTTCCAAATAATTCCAGGCCAATCTCATTTTTACAACCACTCTCTCATTAAAATATAAGCTGTTTCCAAAATTTTGACATAAGGTCTAGAGTTGCAATGTCTACAACAAGCTCGATAGCCCAATTAAAACATTTTTGTAGCTAAATAACAATAAAAAAAATGTTCCCGTAACTTCCAGCACAATTTTTTTGTTTGAAAAACAACGGAAAACAAAATACATTTTTTTTGCTCATAAAAGAAGTAATTAAAATGAAAATTCTGGGAACAACAGAGAAACTGAATGATTTTAAAGTGAAGTTTGTTGCAGTTGATTTGAAATGTCAAAACCAATAAGTATACCTTTGTCCTCTATTACACGAAGATTTCTTGCGTCAGATTATACTAGATTGTTTGAAACGTGAGCATCAATGCCAAACTCATATAATTCAGTCACGTTTTGCTCGTTAACTGATGCGGTAATTTGGCACCTGATTTCTCCTTTGCACCCTTTGAAAAGAGCTTGACGAAAAGAATCATAGTGTAATAGAGGAATAATAGTGAATAAAAAGTGGTGCCAAATTGTGGATTGCTTAAAGGGTATGTTGAGAGGGGAGAAAAGTTTCTTATTTATGACTTATTTATACAAAAAAAAAATATCGCCCAAGATTAGATATGTGCTATTAGTAGCCCAATTATGATTGGGATGTCATACTGAAATTGCTGTCGACAATTTTGGAAAAGAAAGCCCAATTTCCGATAAATAGCCCAATCTGACAAGCCTGATAAGGTCTGTGTCATAAAAAAATTTATTTTTCAAGCTTTTGGGGAACCTATGTGATTACTATAAAAGCGCATGCCTGGCCGACAGAGGACACAGTTTTTTTTTAAATCATGAATGAATAAAGTTGGTTGTAGTAAAAGTGAAAAGGGAAGTTGGTGAGCTAATTTCAGTATAGACGTGACCAGTAAATTTGTTTGTAGTAAGAAAGGAAAGTGTCTTGATTTGCGAAATAAATAAATGGAAGTTACAATAAAAAAAGTTTTGCTAAAGAACCTGAGAAAGTATAATAATATGAAACCAACATCTACCAACCATAAATAATGCAAAAGTATGTACACTTTTCAAATTTCCTACATCGGTAAGAAACTTAAAAGGTGGTCACTTTCCATACCACATTAATGTTTGAATACATAATTTCATAAGATCTTATCTAAATGAACAAACGATTTCATTCCATCGATAATATATAATCGGCAATTCTGTACCTACTTAAATTAAAATCAGCCTTAAAAACCTCTCTATACACATTTAAATAATAAATACTTTTCAAAATACCAAAATGCTCTCACCTGTATGGTAAACAGCTTGAAATCCCCTTCCACGTGGCCTCTGTCCAGTTCGCAGCTGAACTCGTATTTGCTCTCGAATGCTGACGAAAATACCTTCATTAACATGATTTCTTGCCCGAAAGGGTCGAAAATATCCATTCCCAATGTCTACCTCCAATAGAGTATCGGTCAACAAATCGTATTCCACAAATTCCAGCCAGACACGTCGACCCATTGGCGCTTGAATGACATACGCACAGTTTAAATTGTTCAACAGAAAATGTGGATAATTCGGACTCAAAACGGTGCCCTCGCGAGAGGTAAGAGTTTGCATTGGACAGCCGGACATATCGATTGCTTTCCAAACAGCTGCAAACCCCAAGCCCGTCACTGAGTAGTCACTGTGAAAATTGAGGACAACCTGATTCGAACTGGACACAAAATCGAATTTCGACATATTCGAGTCGTGCGAACCGCACCATCGCACGTACGGCAAAAACGATTGTGCATTGTCAGCGGGCGGAATGGACCGCAGAATAGTGCTGCGTTTACTTAAGTGATGTTGATGCTGCTGATGATGATGGCGCTGTTCCTCTTTCCGCTGTTGTGGCAATTTATTTTCAATTTCCGGATGATTTTTTCGACGATGTCGTTTCGGATTTAATAGCACTTTATTTGCGTGGTTTTCATTGTTGCTCAATGATGTTGCTGGTGATGGTGGGGGTTGTAATTTTTTGCTACTACTGTCACTGTCAGCTGCTGCCGAGTTGAAGGTTTCACTGTCATCTTGTTGCAATCTTTTGTATCGGATATCCGCGACTGACGCCACCGAATCTAGCACAGTTCTCATTTGCATTTCAGAGCGAGCCATTAAATCCCCATCGGGTTCGCTACTTACACTGTGAAGGTTCAACTCGGATGGTAGACTTCGTGTTCGCCTGGTATGTGGGATGTGATTACTCTCGTACTGTACTTCATTAAATTCTCGTTCATCAGCGAACATGGCCATGGGGATGGAGTTTGTGCCCGGTTCAAGAGAGATTTTCGATACTAACTCGTAGTTTTGAATGCTAATGAAGTCGTAGAGGCACTCATCCTGTGCTTCCAGGTCAATCTTTTGAAATTGCACAATGATGCGAGTTCGCTCGGGTGCTCTTATGTGTATCCAATAGTCGATGTTGTGCGGATATGCATTGGGGTAAGCTTAATATTCAATTAGTTTGGATTAGAATGTGCAAGAGGAAGAGGAAGAAAATATAGTTTCGTTTGTGTTGGTTTTCTTACCTGGAGAGATGAGTCTTCCTTCTGTTCCCATTACTGTTGAGTTACTCAGAGCATACTCACTAATGGACTCTTTGGGTTTCTTACAGACGTAGCCACCAACTCGGTTGCACTTCTGTGACTGCCAGTATAAACCAGATGGCAGCATGGGGGTTGGTGACATTTTCCATTGCAAACCCAAGCAGGTAGCATCATGGGGGATTTCATCGAATTGCCCTTGTCCCGGTAGCCAACCCTAAGGATATAAATAAGGATGCTGTGAATAGGAAGTATTTGGTGAAAATGGAAGAACATAAACAACAAAGTTCTTTTATTTCAATTATTCCCTTTGAGCTGAACTGAGTTTTCAGTCAAGGAACTTTTTGCACAGGTGTGGTTCTGGCTTTAAATTAAAAAAAAATAAATACATTTTCGACCTGAGATCTCCTAGAACCTATAGGGAATCAGGTCCAGGGCTTAGTGGCTAGGAACTCTCATTAGTGTCAACCATTCATGTGTACGTGAAGTTAGTAAACAGGAGTAGAGGGGGAAAACTATTTTTTTATTCGGTTCCAAACAGTTAAGGGGAGATGGACTTTTTATGACAAGAGATACTTTGGGAATATTTTCTTACTTTCTTCTTATCGGTTCTTGTCTGTTTTTGGCCGAGTCTTCACGTAAGGGACGTGCTCTACACCATTTCCTTCTTTTAGAAACATACCTGAAAACTCATCTTAGTGTCATCAGTCCATTCGAATTGACCACTTTTCTCTAGCTCAGCTCCTAACCAATAAACCAGTTGCGGTGAATAATCGATGTGATTTCGAATATTGGAAGTGATGAATCTAAAAATGTTGATAAAGTCTCTCTTTCAGTTAGTGTCTTAAGTTATTGAAAGTTTTTTTTTTTATTTTGTATACTTACTTATGCTCATCGGCAGAAGAGACAGATGATAATTTAGCACCCATACCTCGACAGACTTGTTGCGCTGTCCACCAATCAGCTTCTGGATACGATACGAATAGATAACAGGAACCGTTATATGGTCGTAGTCTTTCATTGGAACATTCCGAAGCACCTAAAAATGAATGAAAGTGTTGATAAAAATTGGAATTTCAAAAAAAAAAAAAAATTAACGGTTTTATGCCACACTTGGTTTTTAAATGTCAGTTTGTCATATTTGAATGTCAAGTAAAGGATTGAACTGTTCATATTATTGAGGTTCAAAAAAAGTCATCGTGAATTGAATTGGATTTACTTTTGATGATGACCAATGTCCTCAGGTCCAATTGCATTATTTTTGTTTTTTGAACGCTCATTTCATCCACATGTTATTTGGACTGGTGTCTTTCTGAGTTCTCAATAATATGAACAAGTCCTTATTCAAAGGAAAATTAAGCATTACAATCTTTCTAGCCTATTTCTATAAATGCTAATGTACAGATAGATAGATTCTAAGCTTTATCCATGCAATTTCAAAAGCAAAATAGAACTAAATAATCAAAAGTGCTTATAGTTTCAAGAAAATATTGCAAATACAGTTTTTAAACACGATTTTTTGGGTTAGGTTTTTTTTTAAAGTTAGTTTTGTTTAATTTGTTATTTTAGGAAGAAGCTACACATTAAGCAGTTTTTACAAAGTTTCTAGGTATTGCAGCAAAAATTGTTTACTTAATTCAAGTTAATTTACAAAAACACAGGGTATTCAAACTAAACTAAATCTTAAACATTGATTAAAAAATTTGTTTTTCAATATACATGCTTCCACTTTTGAGTAATGTATTTTTTAATTTTTTTTTTTAAAAGTGTATTTTTTTACCATAAAAATAAATTGTGAATTTAATAAATAATACTTCTACCCGTTCAGAGCATCAATCTTTATTCGCATTCTTTTTTCTTTTTTTTTTGTCTTCTTTTAAATCGTGTAAAATTTCGATTTATTTAAGTTGGGGAGACAAAAATTATTGGACAAAAAATGTTGAGCTTAGAAATTTGATAATATTTTTTATCTAGGCTAAACCCTCTCTCTTTTTGAGAATGCCTTCTACACACACTTAATATTTGATAAAAAGGTATTGAAACAACTACAGCTTCACACATTTAATTACATCGAACATTTCATTTGTTTGTTTTCGATCAATTTATTCATGTTGTTCAATTAACTGGAAAATAAGCATGCTTTTGGTTTGTTAGCTACAGTATTTAAAGTTAAATTAAGCAGGGAAATTTATTTTGTAAGGTGATATGAAGAGGGAAATACTGCAGTATTTCCTTTAATTAGGAAACCGCCAGAAATTGTAAAGGCAAAGCTTCGAAAGGCAAAGTTTCGAAAGATAAAGTTTAGAAAAACCAAAGTTTCGAAATGACAAAGTTTCGAAAAGATAAACTGTCGAAAGACAAAGTTTCGAAAAACAAAGTTTCAAAAGAAAAAAGTTTCGAAAAACCAAGTTTCGAAAGGAGAAAGTTTCGAAATGTCAAAATTTCGCAAGAGAAAGTTTCGAAGGACAAAGTTTCGAAAAAAAAATCTGAATTCCTCATAACTTTGTTGTTACTTTAGCGATTTCAACTATATTGAACAATGAAGTTCCGAAGATTTCTGAACTCTTTTTTTGATACTTTGTCCTTCGAAACTTTCTCTTGTGAAACTTTGACATTTCGAAACTTGATTTTTCGAAACTTTGTCTTTCGAAACTTTTTTATTTCGATACTTTGGTTTTCAAAACTTTATCCTTCTAAGCTTTGCCTTTCGAAACTTCGTTTTTCGAAACTCTGTTACTAGTTTACTTTAATTTCACAGGTTTACAATAGTATAAGTTAACTTTTTAGGGCTATTCTCTAATCCGTCACCTTGAAGCGAGATATTTCTACTATAAAATTAAAAAAACACTATTTTTTGTCATTTTTGATGTTCTGTAAAATGAGTTATGTAAATAATTAATTAACAAAAATTATTCCAAAAATATCTAATCTTTTTTTTTTTTTAATTTGCTTAAAATTATTTCAATATCTTTTTTTTTTTCTCTCCGAGATTCGCTTTATAAGATGTAAGTCATCACCGTAATTTCATTTTTTGTGAGGAAAATTTTCTTATTTGTAACGGTTCCAAAAAACTATTTAGTCTCAGTAGACAAAGACTCAAAATTATAAAATAAATGCAATGGGTTGACCTCCAGGTATAACATGCTAAAAGTCCTTGGTCTGCGAGCTTTAACAGGAGGAGAGGGCGTTAAAGGTCAAAAAATTCCGGCAAGGTGGATTTTGGTGGAGAGCTTTGTTTTGACGCCTTAAGCATTTCCTAAAAAGTGTCGTAAATTTGGGCCGGGGCAGTAAAAGGGGGTAAAATTAAGTTCTTTCTTAATTTTTCGAAAACTATCACTTTTTTTCATGCAAAAATGTGAAGGTACATATTTTTTTTGTTCGATTTGTGTTTGGCTACTTGTCCTTATTATTAAATTTAGTTTTTGAGGAACCCACGATAAGAAGAAGGCCGCCATCTTGAAAAAGAAAGTGATTTGATTTTAGTTCAACAAAACTCGATTGAATTTTCTTTTACAACTAAATCATGAAAAAATAACATTAAGCCAGTAAAATTATTTAAAAAATTGGCTGAATTCTGTAGGTTTTTTTGTTCAAAGGGTATAGACATGTGCATTCAAGAGGACACAAGCGTCCACACGTTTTTTTTATTGAACCAAGTTTTGTCTATCAACTTCTACACTCACCTACCCATGGCAAACATCGGGTTCCTAGTACCTCAATCGAATATGGGGTTTCAATCCATGTTGACAGTTATTGGGGGTAGTAAACAAGAGAGAGGGAGAATTGTTCCCTTTAAGGCACTTTTCCTACAATTCGCATCAAGGCTGAATTCACCAACAACAGCCTCATATGCGCACATGCCCCCACAGAGGAAAGATGATGACACCAAGGAAAAGTTCTATGAGCTCCTGAACAGGCCATAAGAGCAATACCCCATATGACATTAAAATTATCTTGGGTGATTTGAATGTCAACGAAGAAATAGAAAACGTCTTTGGTATCACAATCGGAAAATATAGCCTGCTACAGTCACAAGAAATCACCAAGTCCTTTTCCGATCGAGTCTCTCACGTCCTCTCAAAAGGCATCATCCTGCCAATTTCAAGCATCCATAACTAATGGAAGAATTGCCAGTAAGCCTCAAACGACGACACAATGGCCGCACACGACGACCACACCAAAGCCTCTGCTTCGACGAAGAATGTCGGCAAGTACATGCAGCCAAAGAACAGGCGTACAAAGCGGACCCCCGCTGCTCGCGAGCTCTACGAACAGAAGAGTAGAGAGGAACACCGACTTCTCAAAAAGGAAAAATAAGAACATGAAAAGGACTTGATCATGGAAATAGAAGAATTGCATTGCAGGAATGAAGTTGGGAAGTTTTACCAAAAAGGTAAAGACAACAAAGCCCGAACCAAAGCCAGCAAGGATGATCAGGGGGACATGGTGATACGGTGTTGAGGATATGAAAAAATCATTTCTGTAAATTTTATAATGGAAATGACAAACCGAAGTCCACTGCCATGCTGATTGCACCATTCAATAT
The DNA here is from genome assembly GCA_946251815.1 of Dasysyrphus albostriatus. Taxonomy (NCBI): domain Eukaryota; kingdom Metazoa; phylum Arthropoda; class Insecta; order Diptera; family Syrphidae; genus Dasysyrphus; species Dasysyrphus albostriatus. Next base: position 63,349,697 of record OX276336.1, on the reverse strand, counting down.
GGATGACATAGGCCAACAATTCCGTCCACCCGATCTCGACGAAAGTGAAGACAGCTATATCTAAAATTAAGTCCAATAAATCTGCTGAAGCTGTTGGCCTTGCGGCCGAGCTACTCAAAGTGTCTGGTGGTGAATTGGTTAGGAGTATGAATCAGCTCAACTGCAAAATATGGTCGGAGGAAAGCAGGTCCGATGAATGCAATTTCAGCATTGTTTGACCGATTTTGAGGAAAAGTGATCCTCTGGACTGCACCAACTATAGAGCCATCAGTCTTCTTAACATTGCGTATAAGATTTCCTCTGCCGTATTTTGTGAATGCCTGGGGCCATTTGTCAAAAACCTGATAGGTCCATAAGAGTGTGACTTTAGGCAAGGAAAGTCCCCCATTGACCAAATATTTACACAACGGCAGACTTTGGAAAAAACCCAGGAGATTCAAATCGATATCAATTACCTTTTTATTGATTTCAAGGCCGCGTATCAGAGTATCTATCGAGACGAGCTATAAGCAGCAATATCTAGTTTTGGCATCCCTCCCAAACTCGTCTATTTGTGCAGGATAACGATAGAGAATACACGCTGCTTCATCAAGGTAAGCAAATACCTCACCGATACCTTTGATGTCAAAAAAGGTGACGCACTGTCAAGTGACTTCGTCAACATCGTTCTTGAAAGAATTGGGCAAAATTCTCACGTCAACACTACAGGTACAATCTTTTAAGAATCCATCCAACAGTAAACAGAATCGGAAGAACAAAGCGTGATACCAGTGGAGCTTTCGTGAGTCGTGAGTATATTGAGAAGGAAATCAAGAAGATGGGTTTAGCGGTGAATGAAGTTTGCATTTAAAGCTGGACTAGGTTCCCGGGGACTTAGTTCCCTGCACCACTCGAATAATTTAGTTGAAGCTCCAATTTTAGAATTAGATTCTCACTCTTTTAGCATTCGTACTCATGTATAATTTTTTGAAAGTATCTGGTCTCTTTAGGCCCATTCTTTCATTACAAAATCATCCAAGTTATGGGATTAAACCTGAGCTAACTCCCGAAACGTCTTTTTCAGTTTAAGTTAACTCCGAGTCAACTCACCTACTTTGGTGTGTTAACTCAGGGACCAAACTGAATGCCTTTTCAGTTGTGCCGCCATCTCTCTTCTGAGTGAAAGGCGTAGAAGGGAGATATATGTTGTGTCGCACATTGTAGCCCTAGTTTTTGTGACAACTGAAAGATAAAGTTAATTCTTAATTGAAAAACTATTTCTGTGAGTTAACTCGGGGCTATTTTCATGATGTCTGAACTGAAAAACTGGCCCTTAAGGATCCTAAATGGATATGAAAGTTCTTCCATAACGTTTCTTTTGCCATCATAAAAATCAATCAATTAACAAACACCATCTGCGTGAAAACGGTTAATTAAATAACAAAAAAGCTTCATTCAATTTTCAATAGGCCACCAGTTTTTTTTTTTAACTTTTATAAGAACCTTATGACCAAACTGTTGCCAAATTTCTCTTGCAAAATGTGAATTAACACGCAGATAAATAAGAATAGATAAAGACACACCCAACAAATATTTGGTAAAAACTCAAAAAGGCATAAGAAATAATTCATTATTTAATCTTATCTTTATCCATCTATTTATTCGAGTGTTTGTGTCTAAGCTTTTAGAAGGTGACAATACCAAATAAATTATATCAAAAAGTGAAATTGTGACCATATTTTGTCTGATGCGCATAACAGGTGGCTATTTTGAAGAATTATTGACAACTTCTATCATTGTGAATTAAATGAGTTTATAACATAAAAAAATTTCAACAAAAGGGATATTCATGGTCTGATGAAATAAGTTTTTTTTGCAAAGGGTGTGCCTTGAATGCGTAGACATCAGTTATGATTGATACAAATCTTTTGAAAGTTAATTTTATGGAAAACAAATATTTGTCTTGTTAAACATTTCAATAAATCTCAAGATAAGATAAGTTTGAAAAAGGTACATTTTGTGTTGAATTATCAACCAAGTAAAACTAAATAAAACCTCTTCCAATAATATGGTATTTAATATGAATGAATGTTGCACAAAAAATGGGTAATTAATTGTCTTCATCCTCTTAAATTGAAAGAGGTAATTTTATTATAAAAAAAATGAAGAACTCTTAAAAAACTGTTTTAATGAAAAAGAAAAACAAATTCAATTTATTAGCCCTTTTAACGACAAAAGCTGTTTTCAACAAGTAATCTACCAACTTATCATTAATTTGTTTTTAAAATTGCATTTAAACGTGACTTTGTTAAATGCAACTGCCCCAAACGACAGCTCTGGATCAACACCCAAAAGAGCTCTCCATCACTAACCTACTAAATGGATAATTGAAATGACTGTGGTCTAAGCATGACGAATATACGTAATTTGCATACATAAATTATACACAAGTTCAAAATGTGGTACTTTATGGTTATTAGAAAATGTATATACTTGCTTATAATGTACACACATTTCATATATGTGAACGACATATTATTTAAATTACAAATTATATAGAGTTCTGATGTATGGGGATTGGCAAATATAATATTCAATATGCATACACCTTCGCTCTCACATGTTTTGAGGAAAAAATTCAAATTAAGTTAAGTAAAATGAAAAATATATCCTGAAATCCTGAGGATAGAGAAAAACATGCACTTTGAAATAATTTATAACTCAAATCAATTTGAGAGCAACAAGAGTTGATATAAAATTCAATTAAAAAAATGTTTTTTTTTTAAACATTATCAAGACTTCATCGGCATAGTTTATGCTAGCGTGAGGGTGAACATTTAATTTATTTAATTAAACATACGGTGGCAGAGAAATAATGTCAGTGCAATGCATTAGGGATAAGAGTTTTTAAGAAAAATTTCTAATTGTTTTATCTTCGAAATTAAAAAAAAAAAAAAACACAATTTGGAGCTCATTTGAATTCTACCACTGCATTTATCAAAAATCATTTCAATATATTTTAAAATTAAAGGGACAAAATATGAAAAGGAAGAGGAGTGAAGTTTTTGAGAGCTCAATTTCAAAAGTGGTGACAGTATACAAGAATACAAGTGGGACAATTTAGTTCGACAGCTTGCTAAAAGCCAGATAGTTGTTATTTGAGTATTTCCCAAGCTGCTAAAGGCCCCTTTGCATTTGATTTTTATTTATCATATGACCTGTCAAAAAAATCATACCAAACCGTCTGAGCACACTCAAATGCAAAAAGCATACGACTTTTTTGACATTAGAATTGCATCTAATTCCATTTGAGTTAGATTACACGATTCGTGTTTTCGTTCGTTTCGTTTTTCGTCCTTTTGGCAGGTACGTACCTTCGTGATTACACACAACCAAAAGAGTCCATTCGTTTTTCTGACGTTAAAAAGATATGAGGTTTATTTATTGGAAAATAGATAGTAATAATGATTAAAAATATTTTTAAATCACTTCTTTTTCAACCTTATATCTATTTAATCACGAAAAGCAATTTTAAAGCTCATTATTAAAAGTTTATAAGCCTTTCCCGCCTCTACTCATTTGTCAAATCATTGATGTCAAAGTTCAACCAGAAAAAATCTTAAAATTTTAATACGTGCTTTCGTTTTTCACTCCCCCTACATTTCTATACCCCTCACCCAATGTGTCAAAAAGACGAAAAACGAAACGTCCGAAAAAACTAATCGTGTAATCAGGCTCTTTGAGTAGTGAATTTAGAGTATTGAAAATAAAAATATCTGTAAGAATTTGGAATGAAAACAACAATGGATCATTCCCGAAAAGTTATTTTGCCTACAAAATATTATTTGTTTATGACTTGTTTTTTTTTTTTGGTTTTTACAGATAACCATAGAGAAAATCAAATACGAAGTAAAAACGTGTAAACATAAAAAAAGTAGCTTTCCGCATCGTTTAAAGGGGAACGCACCTATACTGTACTTATCACCTATCTCTTTTTGGTATTCATATTTCACCAAATGTCAGTTTTAATAAAGCGCTCGGGAGCACAACTCACTTACAACTGATGAAACACTGATGAAACTTGACGAAACTTGACGAAACACTCCACTTCGCAATTATAGCCGTAGCATATGCTTCCCGCGTTTTTGCTTGTTTTTTTTTCGACCACTGAAGTTCCCCTGCGAGCATTATAGTTCTAACTAAAGTCCGTATTTTCAACATTCAATCCCTTTCAGGGTTGCCGCTACATTGATTTAAAGATTGAACTCGTTTTTAACGAATAATATTCGTAATTTTAGATCTATTGAAAATATAAAAATGCATTCCTGGCAAGAAGAGTAAGGTCTACAAATTTGAATATGTGGTATTTTTTCAAATTTAGTGTATTTAACCAGTTATCACCAATACCAATTATAAGCAAACAAAAATGGAGTTTTCTTTCAGTATTAATTGAAAATTTCTTTCAAAAGTTCAAGTAATCACAATATTCTACAGTTGTGATGTTAAAATTTTCTGTTTACCAACTGTGTTGCCCGAAAGGCATCCGCACATCATCATAATTAAGTGTTTTAAAATTGTGTGTGGTTTTTTTTTAATATGGAAACGGGGAAGACATTTTTTATTTTATTTTGTGGAAAGCTTAAATCCAAATTTTCGAGCATCAACCCTTAACAGGGTTGCAGCTATCTTTACCTTTATTCAATTAAGAAGTGAACTTGTTTTCTTTTACAAATAAAATTCGCATTTTTAATTTTATAGAAAAAACGCAAATTCATTCCTGATAAAAAGAAAAAGTTTTTCAAATTTGTTAAGAGGTATTTTTTCATGTTTTGTGCATTTAAAGAGTTACAAGCAATTATAATGCAATAAATAGAGCTCTCATATTTTTTGATTGAAATTTTGTTCAGTGTTGTGAAAAAATATTTTCCTTAAAGTTCTTAAAAATCGTTTATTTAAGAGTTCTTATCTAAATATTTCTTAGTCTAAATAGTTGTTTACTAAGTGGAGCTGTAGCACCTGAGTGGGTTCCGAACGTAGCATCACATATAAAATATTGCAAGCAAAATTTCACCTTCCTAATTTCCTTATTTTGATTCAATAGCACGGCTCGGTAGTTAGTTGCGAAAGCAAAATTTACTCCTTCACTTAAGATAGTGGAAGCTTACAGAACAAGTAAAATCACGTATCTATCTGATACGTAAAATAATATTTATATATTTTAATATTTGCTCTCACTTTATTCTTATAAGCTGCTATCGATCGATCAAAAATAAAGATTGATGATCCACATCATTTCTAATGATTTCCAATTCTTAAACCCATCCCTTGAAAATATAAAAATTGAATAGATACTTAAAAAATAAATCTCGAAAAATTGCCATTTTGAAACAAATTTTGCGCCAAAAACTTACATTTTACTTTTTTAAAAATTTTTCTTACCTTTCCAAAAATATAAAATTTTCAAAAACACAAGTACCATCCTTTTTTATTGCAAATTATTTCCAAGCCATGTACTTCCCTGTTTATGATTTTTAAGCGTTCATATCTCAATTTCTTTATTAGTCCGCATTTTTAAATCTATCGCATACAGAAAAAAACATCTTTCTACCTTCCCCCGTTAAGAAAATAGCCAAAACCGAGTTCAATCTTAAAACCAAGATGGCGGTAACCCTGCAAAAGGTTGATGGTCCAAAACTTGGATTTAAATTTCTAATCTCTAATGATAACAAGAAAAAATGGCATTAGTAAACCACTATTATACAGGGTGGCGCACGAATCGTGCTACAAAAATAAAACGTAATAACTTTTTTTCTGTGTAAGTAATCGGCTTATTTTTTTTTTTATTTTGTAGGTTACTATTTAGATTTATAAAAATGGATGCTTGGGATACGGAAAAAAGAATTTGGATAGTGCAATGGTACCATGCTTTGCAGTCCGTCATTTCCGTCCAAAGGGAATTTAGGCGGGAGTTTGGCGGTAATCCCCCGAGTAGATGGACCATTATGAGGTTTGTAAACATGTTTGCCGAATCTGGAAGCATCGCACGAAGGCCGAACCATCGAGATGCCAATGTTCGGGTTCAGGATACAATCGCAGCAGTAGCATCTGCAATACAGGCCAATCCGAGCGTTTCGACCCGAAACTAATCGGGGCAAATTGGAGTAAGTAGACGGTCATTACAACGGATACTTCATGACGATTTAAACTTGTTTCCGTACAAAGTCCAAATTACTAGCAAGTTAAACCCTCAGGATTTGCCAAAAAATGATATCAATGGCCGAAGAAGACAACACATCGATCAATTGTTTGTTCATGTCTGATGAGGCCCATTTTGATCTTAACGGCAATGTAAACAAGCAAAATTGCCGTATATGGAATGAGTCTAATCCAGAAATGCTCCATGAGACGGTTCATCAAGGTGTATTGTCGGGCCGTACTTCTTTGAAGAAAACGGTGTAACCGTTACTGTCAATGGGGACCGTTATTTAAAGATGTTGAAGGAGTTTTTTTACCCAGAACTGCGCCGAAGACGTATACCATTCAACAGCGTTTGGTTTCAGCAAGATGGAGCAACTGCACATATAGCCAGACCAGTTATGGCGGAGCTAAACAAAAAATTCGCAAACAAATTAATTTCTAGGAACTCCACTCTTCGCTGGCCCCCAAGGTCACCTGACCTGACTGCACCAGACTTCTTTTTATGGGGGTATGTCAAGCAAGAGGTGTATAAAACGAAGCCCAGGAATATAACTGAATTAAAGCAGTCCATAACGACAATAATTGAGGCGATCCCAACTTCAACTCTTGCCGCAATGAATAATCTTTTGATCAGGTGCCGCATATGCGTGGGAGAGTGTGGAGGTCATTTGCGGTCTATAATCTTTAAAAACAACTAACTATTTAAAATAAAATTTAATTTTCTAACCAATAAAAAAAAAAGTAAATGAAATACATCGATTAAAAAAAAAAGTTATTTGAATTTCTTATTGTAGCACAATTGGTGCGCCACCCTGTATTTACTCCCAGTTTCTTTATAGTCCTAGAGCTGTTGGAAGTTTTGGTCAAGTGCTTATACTGCTTCAAATTTTTGTGAACGTACTATTCGCATCCCTGCAAATTTATGGAAAGTAAAAATTACTTCTTAAAATATTCAAATAAGGGACAAAAATACGGGACAAATAACTAAATACGGGACACTTGTACCTCCCGGGTTTCATACAAAATAAAACGGGACAGGCTATCGAAATACGAGACAGTCCCGGGAAACAGGGAATAATGGTCACCGTATAGTGATAATTCATGATAAAGTATCATTCTTCATCAATCGTCATTAAAATGCAATACAAAATGGAAAGTATCGCTGAGGTCGCACTGCCAGGTTGATTGAAAATTGCTGGTAAGTAATTGTTGGGCATAAAAGGTAGCGGGTAGTCACAGACTGGCGTAATTGTTAACATGGGTTCATAATAAAGATTTTGCGACCTTTAGTCCAAATGCGTTTCGCCCAGGTACAACAGTTGGGCTCATCAGTTAGATGCTGTTGTTAACATGGGGGCGCGTCTAGTGAAGTAACAAATACTATCCGGACCCGCCTATTGTGCTTATTTTACTTGGAAATTGTAACCGTCGTATACTGGTCTCGTTTATCTGGACTTGACTTGCGAATCTAGTAAACACGAGATTATTTTGACACAGATCTCTAATATGTGCGTTCCATTTCGTGCCTTTTTTGTTCATTTAATTTAGTATTATTCTTAAAATTATCACTTTTATTTGTTGTACTGTTAAATCGATTTTTTTTTGCTAACTGAACTAGTTTAATTGCTAGTGCCAGTTACCATCAAATATAAACATACCTACCCCATGTTTTCTTTTTAAATTATTTAATTGTTTGCATTTAATTAACACCAACACCAACACCAACTAAACATTTATTCAACAACACAAACATTCAAGCAACACTAAAACAAATAAAATGTAAATACACAAATTAAAACCAAATACAATAATTTATTTAAAGAAAAGAAAAAAAAACACAAAATAAATACCATAAATTCATGAACTTACCACGCAGGTGACTTCCTATCGCAATATTCATACATATAATAATATAAAGCACAACATTAAATTATATTTTATGTCATACTGATGACATAAACATAAATAATAGCCCAGTAATTTTAGGTAGGAAATTGCGCAAATCTTCAAAAAAAAAAAACAATCTTATAAAAGTTTTCTATCAGTGATGATAGAATTGCAATAAAACGAGAGTAAAAATTACCCAATTATAATGTGTCACTTACAATAAGTGAGAAAAAGCGTTCAGCGGTTAGTAAAATTTCAAATTCTTGATAGACATTCCTAACTAATTTTTGATAAGAGTGGCGAGGTGGGTTGGAAATATAAATAAATTGACTTTTGGATGTAAGTTTGGATTAAATTATTAAATTTTAATTTCTTTAAAGGTGAAAAACATGGGGCGCATTCAATAGATAAATTGATGAATGAAGATTAGAGAGTTCACTTAGGCTAGGAACACACTTGTGATTTTTTGTCACAGTGACTAAAAAAATTTACTGCCATTTAGTACACATTTTTGCTGTCAATCACATTTAAGCTCATGTGTTCTATTTTTTGCGACTGTATAATCGTACGACAGAAAATCGCAAGTGCGTTCCTAACCTTAAACGACATAGGCTAGGAACGCACTTGCGATTTTTCAGTCACAAAAAATAGAACACATGAGATAAAATGAGAAAGAACCTACATCATACAAAGAAATCATACTGCTTTACGGTCAAATTTTTAAGTAGCAACGACAGAAAATCGTAAGTGCTGTCGTAGCCTTGCATTAGTCCCAAGTTTTTCGTTTCAATTGTATGAGGCTAGGAGAAATTTGTTTAAACCATTAAAAAATGGTTTAATCTAGGTCCGCACTTGCGATTTCAATTGCGTGACTGTCCAGTCGCCATAAATACAACACGTGAATTTAAATGAGAATGAATGCACAGGCTATCGAAAAATTGCGACGTTTAAAGGTCGAAAATTTGTTCCATTTTTCGGGCGATTTTCAATCACGTGATTATTTAGTCGCAAAGAATGAGACACATGGTTTTAAATGTGAGTGCGCACATATACGACTTTTAAATCGCAGCGATTAAAAAAATGGAACCAGTTTTTTTGACCGTTTTTTCAGTCGCAAAATTAAATAGATCGCTTGTGCGTGCATTCTCAATAAAAGCTGTAAGTTGTATTTTAAGAGATTGAAGAATCACACGAAAGATAATCGCAAGTGAGTGCATAGTCACACTTTCTGGCGATACCGATTTTTCAATCGGAACGACTGAAAATCGCAAGTGTGGTCCTAGCCTTACTCGTTCGAGTTATTCGCATTAGGAATAATCACTGAGGTTGACCTAACCCAATGTTTAATGGCTTGATCTGACTCCGTGAGAACGACCTTCATGATCCCTGTAACCTCTACGCCAGGTAAGTGTTTTTTTTTTAAGTTTTTTATTTTATTTAGTATTTTGTTTGTAGAGCGCAAAACCAATATATATAAAAAATTTTCTTATGAATTTTCTTTTCAAAAGTACTCGTAAAACCTAAAATTACTGGGCTAATAAATGCTATGAATTGGCAACGTGAACGTTTGTTTGAAATCATGAAGAATAGGATATAAATCATCAATGTGTGCTCATATTCATTTTTTTTTTCTTTTTTTTTGAATACCAATTAAATGGAGAAAATATTAAAATAAAAACCTGCTCTTTAGAACCCTTTATTTTTTGTCATAAAATGTATTTATTAATGTGGATATACAATAATAATAATAATAATAACGAATTTGTGCAATGGTGTTATTGCTTTTTGCTTTGATTTTCTAGAGAAATGTATGAGGAATATAATTCAGCAACAAATGGAAAATGCTTAAGGTCATAAATTAAAATTATGCTTATTGATAGTGCTTTGGTGAAAATTGAATCTATTGTGAATTATTATTGGAAAGTGATTGAATTGAGGTGATAATTTGTGATAAATTATGTCATACACTCTGGAATGATGTTATTAAAATATAATATACTCGTAGTTTCCTTGGTCCCAAGGTATTATGAATATGTAATTTTGAATTACCGTTTATAACTAAAGAAAATATTATTTAACGGTGAGAATATGTAAAAATACGCCAATTTTCAAGTAAAACTCTACCAAATGGGTTGTTGAAAAAACCTTAAACAGATTTGTGGGTAAATGTGAATAGTTTAACTGTACTTTGCTGTAATTTACGAATATTTTTACTTCAAGAAAAACTCTTACGCATGTTTGCATCTTTTTTTTAATGTGGCATCACGAAATTTTGTTCGAAAACCTCTGATTCGAATTCAGCACCCCCAAAAACATAAAGCAGAGACATAATCAAAGCTAAAATTGAAACTGTTTTTTTTTTTTTAAGATTGAAAGAAAACTTTTTTTTGAAAATTTTGATACGCAATATTTTTGAGTATTATTTGAAATTTGTATAAAAAATTTAATCTTAATACGTTCAGTTGATAATAAGAAAATTAAAAAATTAAAAAAAAAAACGTTCTAAGAGAAGTACTATTAATAGTTGCTATTTGTAAATTTTTATAATTTTTGTTATTATATCGCAATAAGAAAAAGTTCTATAAAAATCGTAGGAGTCGTTTTTAAGAAAAAAGTACATATTTTATTTTACAGTTATTTTTTCATAAAAGTAATTTTTTCCCAAAAATACCTTACAAAGTATAAAAAAACCTTAAATACCGACTTTTATAAAAATTGACCGTTTAGTTTTCATAATACATAGATACTTGATTTTCAAATAAAATTTTTAGAAAATTTTGTAAGAATCCAAAAACTATTTTTTTGAAAATTTTGGTAAAAAGAACTATTTACTTTGTTTAGAAGCTTTTGTATGAAAAAAAAATATTTTTTTAAATCAAAACGGTTTTGAAGAAAATCGAAAATTTTTGAAAGTACCATTAATACCCATTTTTTGAAAAATGTTTTCCATCCAAAGATAGCTTTTACAAAAGGAATTAATTGAATTTTTTTAAAGAAAAGTTGTAGAGTTGCTTAAGAGAAAAATAACATTTTTTGAAATTACCAAACAAAGTTGTATGGCAGGTACCGTTATTTTTATTTCTAAAAAAATGAAAAAACGTTTGGGCAGAATTACTAATGTACCAGGTTTTAAGAAAATCAAACAAGCCATTTAGGCTGTAACCAAACAGACGGATAGACACAATTTTGTCATCGACTTTTTTGGTGTTCTCTTTCATCGTAATATCATGTTTGATTGTTGTCTCGAACTTTTTTTTTTAACGAATCCAAGACTTGCTTTATAGTACCTAAAACTCGTAAAAAAGTATCTAGCTGACAAATAACTGAAATTTGCTGACCGTTTATATAGATCTTAGGGCACGAAAAGAATTCTTGGATCAGATCATAAAAAATGTGTTTGCAAATTACGAAAAATGAATCCTTTTGTACCTTGGCTTGGGATTTCGTAGTTTACGACTATTTGTTTGTAATTTGAAAAACTGAGCAAAATGAAGATATTGATGCTCAAAAATCATTAATCAATACTCTTAAGTATCTATACAATCGGGAGAAAACAAAAATTGAGAACAACAAATCGCAATTTGATCCAAATATTCCTCAATTGCACAATTTGTAAATTAGCAAAAAAGATCGATCACCACTTTTATTTCGTGATAGATTTATCACTACTTTAACTTAAGAATAAATAAAAAAGTTAGTAACACTGATTTCTTCTCTTTAATAAACTATGAACTGAGCAAATATTGATTTTAGACAACTTAACCATTTACAAGTAAAAGGGAAGAAATCAGTGTTATTAGCTTTTTATAAATTCTTAAAATAATAAATATCCTTTAAATTGTACATTTTATTATAAAAAAAAAAACTATTTTATCTTGTAGAGTAAGAGTACAAACTCTGCATAATGTATTTTATGACAACGTTAACTGTTTAAGAGTCCAATAATTGGAAAAGGGGCCAGTACGGTCATAGAATAATAACGAACTTTACGAACATTACTACATCACACCGCAAATAGATTTCAACCCAGTGGCTATGACAGATATCTCAACAAGGGAATTCTTCTGGAATGAAAACAGGGTCATTAATGCAAATAATGTTTCGGTGTTTACTGACGGTTTCAAAACAAACGAAGGGGTAGGGTCAGGTATCTAATTGGAAAACCCACCTATCAATATATCAATAAAGCTTCTAAACATTTGCAGTGTATTCCAAGCTGAGGTGCTTCCAGTTTGCCAGGCGGCAATCAAGGCTATTTAATCAATCACTATAAAGTCAAAACTGGTAGAACGTTGTCGAATTGAACTGAGATGTCTTGATGCAACAAACACAGATACCCTTAAATGGATCACAGGACATAGTGATATTTTTGCAAACGAATTAGCAGATGAACTGGCCAAAAACGGAGCATCTCTTGATCTGAGTCAGGTTGATCCCTCGATACTTGTGCCACTGGAGCAAAAAAACTGTAGAATTCACCAGAATTTCCTCGAAGCTACAGACGTCAGATGGTCATTAATTGACACTAGCCGGGTTTCAAGAAATTTGTGGCCAAACATATCAAAGAACCGAACTGAATATATACTTAAGATAAGAAGGCCTCAACTATCACTCCTGGTCGGAGTTCTAACGGGCTACAACTCAATGGGAATCCACATGGGAAGAATGGGCATCAGATCATGGAACTTATGTAGAGGGTGTCAAGATCAAGATGAAGAAGTAGAGTAGGGCTCATCACATTTTCTTTGTGAGTGCTCCAGCTTGGCTAGAACCAGAAAAGAAGCTCTCGGAGAATACTTTTTTGCCGAAATGGGTGACATCCCGAATTCAGGCATCCCACACCTAATCCCCCTACCTGCCTTTAACCTACCTACCTTAACCCTGGGGAGCGCAATGGATCCACGGAGATTCAAGTGAGATGATGCGGCTTGCCGTATTTCGTTATTTATGTGTTATAATCAGAAAACCGTTATTTTTGGCTTTTGACCAAATTCTTGCTATAATTATATATTTTTAACGGTAATTTTCTTTAATTTATTTTTAATATTTTCTTGTTAAGAGTCAAATGTTTCACAAATGATACTATTGATATAACTTTCTTAAATTATTCAACGTTACCCGATATTTTCGCCAATTTACCATTTTTAAAACATCTAAATTTCCTTAACCATCTGCCTTACCAAATTTCTAGATATTTTTCGTAGAAAATAGCTTCATCAACGATACTTTACTATCAATAACTTTTTATGCTTCTATGGGACAAGGACTTTTCACCGTGGATTTGTTAAGTCAAAAAGAACGTTTGTACCAATTTTTAGCCTTTTCGGAATTGTGGCTAGGTCGACACCTCTGCGCAGTTAATGTGTCTTTGTTAAAGCTTTCTTGGATTTTTTTCATAACTCTTTGACCCAATAATTCCTAAAACACTGTTTCTCAAACTAAAATGTTTAGAGCACTCCAAAAACCATTGACAGCTGTCAATCTTAAAGGTTCCTTAATACTTTTGAAAAGTATCGAAAATATTATTGTACGTTAAAATATTCTGCAAAATCCAAAAAAAAAGGGGGGAAAAAACGATACTGGAATACCAGAAAAAATGATTAAGAATACGAAAAAAGAATTTTATTAAAAAAAAAAATAGTCCAGTCGGGAACTCGAATTTTTGTGGCAATTTCGAAAATGGTGGCCAACTAGTTGAAAATGGTAAAAAAAGACAATCGTAAATTAGTTTAAAAATTTCCATGGTCAAAATAAGGAGTGGTATCTTAAAAAATAAGTTTTGAGTAAGACGCACCTTCGGGTAAAATTTTAGTGTTTCCACTTTTCGGAGACATACTTTTTTAAAAGTTAACGGTTAGAACCTCCACTTTTTTGATCATTTTCATTATTTTGGACATGAAAAAAGTTTTGGAAATGCTTATGAATGCCAAGCCCGTATTAGGAAATAAAAATTAGTGTATTGGAAAAAGGTGCTGAGTTAAAGCACCTTCAGTTTAAATTTCAATGTTGCCCCTTTTTAGGGAATTTTTGTTTGTGTCAAAATGAGGAACTTCAACCATTTTTTGGTAGTTATTAACGCGAACAAATATTAAAAATTACCAAGAAAGTGGAAATGCCAATTCACACCTTTTGACACCAAAAAAGTATGTTCCTCAAAAGTGGCAATACTGACATTTTAATTGAAGGTGATCCTTCTCAAGGCTTATAGCCCAGGAAAATTAGACAAAAAAATAGGAAAACTTCGAAAAAATTCCGACAAAGCTAAATTTCGAAATTTTTCAGGAAATGCTTAAGACGTCAAAACAAAGCTCTCGACCAAAACTCAGCTTTGTCGGAATTTTTTAGAAGTGAAAGTCTAAGTTTTTTGTTCCAAATTTTAAAAACTACCAAAAAAAGTGAGAAATCCAGGGCCCGGTTTCATATTAGAACTAATACTATTAGGAAAAAGTACAAGCTTAAAAAACTACAAAGTGCAACCACTTAAAGTGTCTTTTTCTTAATGATGACCTTTTTAATACTATGACCCCTATTACTATTGTCAATTATCACTTTGATAGTTGATAAACCTTTAAATTTGTATATTTGAATTCAATTTATCAAGAAACTGATCGAATTTTCTTTTATTTTTTGATTTTTTTTTTTGAGATTCGCAAGGATGTGCATCATTTTCAATGATAGTTGGTTCAGTAGGGTTGTAAAAGATAGAATTTTAAATTTAACCAGTTTTTAATACGATAATTGACACTTGTAATGGGGCTTTATAATTGATATTGACGAACTGAAGAGTACAGAAGTTCTTTTCCACTGCTTGATTATGAAACGCAATTTTACCACATACTAATATATATTTATATATATATGTACTTTTTTTATGAAACAAGGACCTGTTCTTTGATATAAAAAGTATGTTCCCAAAAAGTGGTAGCACTCACATTTTACCAAAAAGTGCGTCTACTCAATACCTTTCTGTTAAGACCATTATCATCATCATTATTTTTTCCAAAACAAGTGTGACGTCTAGAGGCGTTTCCACAATTTTTTGCACGTTGAAAAGTATAAAGATCTTCATTTTGACGTATGTCCTTGAAAAGTGGCAACAATGAAATTTAAATCAAAAGTGTGTCTACTTAACACCTTTTTATCAAAATATTGAAAATGATCAACAAAGTGGAGGTTCCACCCGTCAATTTAAAAAAAAAGAATGTTTTCGGAAAGTGGCAACACTGAAATTTTATCCAAAGGTGCATCTACTCAAAACCTTTCTTTTAAGACATCAATCATTATTTTGGTTGGGCGTCATTTTGACAAATGGCGTCCAAGCAACAGGTTTACAACAATCACTTCTTCAAAATAGTTTACGAACATAAAAATATTGTCCTCCTCCACAAAAAATGCTGGGATTTCGATTTCCTTATCGGCAACAGATTGGGCGCCATTTTTAAAAATTGATTTAATTAAACTTTTTTAGTCTATATGACTTCCTTAAAATTTTTGTTTGACTGTGTGTCTTTATATTAAAAAATCAATTCAATTCAGAAGAAAAAGTATACATACACCGACTGGGTTATGTACCTTTATTTATTTAGACACAGAGTCGAAAATCATTCTACAACCGATTCAAGGCAATTGTTGGACGTGAATTCAACATACTCGTACTATGGGTTGTATTCTTCTCGAAACCCAAAAATACATACATATATGACGTATGAAACTCATATATGATATAAAAGAAAATGAAATATGTACACGACTTAAATTAAAATAAATGCATGCAGTGAACATCATGAAAACCAAAGGGGTGCAAATAAATTGCTCGAAAATAGAACAGGAAATGGTTATTTATAAAAAATATTATTATAAATGTTAATTTAGTAAAGATTAATCTAATAGAATTTTTAGACACAAATGATGATAAATTTGTTTAAAAAGATTAAACAAGAAACCTACAAAAGAATGTCAGAACTATATGAATTTCTAAAACATTCATGCAACTTACTATTTTCCATGAACGCTTTCGCCTTATATCCGCCAAAATGATGTGAATAGTCCGAAACAAAATGCAATCCCAAATACGATCCAATCGATATGTGTCGCAATAGTTTCAGCTTTGAACTCCAATCGCCGCATAAACGTTTCGGTAAGGCTTCAGTTTTGGTATTTTTCCCCGTAGGATAGTATGTATTGCCCTTGGGATAGTCTGGAGTTTGTATTAAAAAATTTGCATGTGGTTTGTATAGGTTCGAAAAGATATTCAACAAATTCTGATAGTTAGATTGAGCGATATTAAAATTGTTAAAACTATTTGCATTTGCATTCATATTGCTAGAAGTAAAACTTAGGCTAGGGTTTTCATAAGAACTTCGCTTCTGAAAGTCTCGATTGGTATTTGTGTTTAGGTTATCATCGCTGGCGGCGTATGGTGGCATTTTGAGTTTGTTATTATGCCTGGAAGATTTTGTAAATTTCTGTTCGATATTAAAACTGCCCAAATGTGGACTACCACTGTTGATTGTTGGTTCGGTTACTTCCAGATAATCATATGTACAACTGAGAGAGAGAGAGAGAGAGAAAGAGAGAGAAAATTCACTTCAATACACTGTGGCGTATACGTAATGTGTTTTTTTAGAGTTTTATCATATTTGTTTTGAACATACCCTGGTTCACTTTCGATAACTAATTCCTCAAACTCCAGAACTATTCGATAGCCACTTGGTGCTGTTATTGTGGTGAAACAATTTGCATTATCTGGATACTGGCGAGGGAAAGAAGGACTCCATACCGATGCTCTAGGATGTTCCTTTGTAAGGGATACGGTTTTATTGCAGTCATTTATCCAGTTCCTCCGAAATGTTTCTATAAAAAAGAGAACCAATATGTACTTTGCAATTTTCTACTTTTCATTTTAAATTAATATAAATCAAAGCAATATTTGCTTATTGGAAAATTAATTTACTTTTAATATTAATTCATTCGTTTCCCAGTTAATATTTTAATAACTTCGTGTACTTTAAAAAAAATTTAATAAAGGTTTTTATGAGTTTGTAGCTTCGTTTGCACAATAACTTGTTGTATTGACTATCAGCTTCTAGCTTTAATTACATAAGTCTTTTCGAGTTGGATTTTTGACTGCTGGCTTTATATTGTAGGTAAGATCAAAGATTGAAAAGATGTCAATCTCAAAGAAATTCGTTTCTTCCGTGGAATAATGTCTAGAAACCAAACTTCTTTAAATGAAGATAATGCAAATCAGAACCAACCTGTAAGCAAGAACATGGACCAAGACCAAAACCACAAGGAAGTTCATTATATTGCAATAAAACCAGCGTAATTCGTGAAGGCAGCAACCAACCTATGTATACTTTCTTCACATTGAAGCTCAGTTTGGGAAATATGGCCAAATAATGTGTGATTACGCGAATCACTCGTGACCTTCAGATACCTTGAGAAACTTTAAGCCATTATTACAAACTATCTAGGGCTGACCAATTTCTAGGACTAGTTTACCTTTCCTGACTAGTAACTGACCGATAAGATGGCATTCTCAAATGTTAAATTTCCCATGTATGAGGTGCAAAGGTCCAGAGCCACCAAAAACTGTACTCAAATTGGATTCCTGTACATCGAATCGTCTATTCATTCACGACAAATCTAAATACCTCATCGACACCAGCACTGATTTATCAGTGTTCAAGTAACTGCTAATTTTAATGTCAAGAAACATTTACCAATGTATGGGTGGTATTTACAATACCCCAAAGAAAAATGGAGTTTGACCTCAGACTACAGGGTGTCCGCTGAGAAGGCATACTACTTTCTTTGTCTCGCAGTAATTCCATTGTAATCCTGGCTGTATGCGATGTGGCACCATCTTGTTGATACCACATATTAATCAAGCCCATCGCATGCAGTTGTAGCGTTAAAAAGTTTTCAATCATATCACGATATCAATCGTTATTCACAGTTACCTGAGCACGGCGTCGAATTGAGGTTGATGGATTGTTTTGAACACTTCCTTGAGCAGCAGTAATGTTTTCAGCCGATCTTGCAGTACGTTGTGGTCCATGCTTGGGCCTATCTCCTACAGACCTACTTCTTCGAAATCATTCGTTACACGATAAATAGTGCGTTTTGTTGGCACGTTATTTCTCCCAAAAATTTCACGTAACTTTCTCATCGTCACAGTAATCGATGATTGATTTTGATAAAATTATCGAATTATGGAATATTTTTCTATAATAAATTTGCCACGAGTCTACTTCACGACTGCCAAATATGAACTGTCAAAACTAATGTTTACCAAAATGGCGGCAAAACAAAGTAGTATACCTTCCCGATGGACAAGGTGAAGGTATCTGTTATCCAAGTAAAAGTAGTTGGACTTCACCTCTGCATTTAGCTCCGAAGAAAAATGTCGAATGGCGACCGGTTGGCGATTACCGACGCAACGCCTTAATGCAATCAGTGTACCAGATCGTTACCCACTGCCAAACATCCAAGTTTTTTCTCAAAGATTTGCAGATGAGACAATTATTTTAAATATGGATTTTGTGAAAGCCTACAACCTGATTTCCATCACACCTGAAACTGCCAAAAGACTGACTGCAATCATAGCACGTTACGGTCTCTTTGAGCTTAACGTTATAACTTTTGATCTTCAGAATGCTTCACAGATTTTCCAACGCTCAATCATTTTCTATGATCTCAATTTTGGTGTTACCTTCAACATCGATGACTTCGCTATTGCCTCGAAGAACAAGCATGCATCGACAACATGTTAGGATGGTTTTGGAGAGACTTCATCGTCAAAATATCAAAATTAATTTTGCAAAATGTATTTTTGGAAAACCTGATGTAATTTTTCTTTTCTCGGATATCGTGTAATGAAAGCTGGAATTGTTCCGACTCCTGATTTCTACAAGATCGAATCAATGCAATTTTCGACTACAAGAAACCAATTGAAGTTCATGAATTACTTAGATTTCTAGGATTTCTCAGTTTCTACAGATGATTCTCACAAAATGTAGCTTTCAAACAAGGAATACTGCAATCTTTAATTCATGGTACAAAGAACAAAATTTCGGTCCATAATAAACCAATCCTCGAAAACTTAAAATTACCTGACGGACGATTTAAGCACATGGGAACATCGATTTGATTGATCCACTTCACCTTCAAACGAATATTGGTATTGGTTAACTTGCATCGACCGCTTTTTGATATTATTTTTTTTTATAAGAAACCGAAAACCGTTTTTTTTTTGTCTGGTTAAAATCATCAGGTTAAACCGGAAGAGAAAATAACCAGAGAAACCAAAAACCGGTAAATTTCCAAAAACCGCCATCCCTAAGTGATATTATCAAACCGAACTTGACAAAATATGCAATGCATACACTGTCAGCATCAAGCTTTCAGTCAGCCTTTTAAAGTTGGATTTTTTGCTGCTGACCATAGGTAAGATTATCCTACAGCACAAATCCCTCAGGCTGATTGATTTAAATAGTATTTATGGAATTTATTGATATTATTTATTAAACGATACGATTTCTATTTCACCTATACGTCGCTTTTTCGCTTATTTATATAGAAAATCCAAAAGTTGGGAGACGTAGAGTTTACTATTGAAAAGTTTATTCTACATTAGGGAGGTTCTTCAGATTGAAAACATTGGGGAATATTTCCTAATCTGTTTAATTCTTGTTTGTTTTATCCTTTTCTGACCCTATTTCTATTGAAAATCTTTTGTTGTTTCTTTTTAATGACACGACAATTTGTATCTCCTTTGTATAAAAATAATTCTCAGAAGTTTAAGTAAGACTTTGGGTAAATATATTTACCTATACCTACTTATATCAGATGATTATAATAAAAAAAATGTTCTTTGCATCATGGACTAATTGAAAAAAGGAACCCATTGTTTTAGTTTATTTATGAGATTTGGATTTGAACTCATTTTGTTTTGAAAAAAAAAAAAACGATCGAAGGGAAATGTATCTCTCTTCAATTAATTAAATGCCCATAGAATATGTGCCTCCATTGCCGCAACGTATTCGTTGACGTTTGCTGGGTGCGACGGATTGATGTCATCAACGCATCTGCTGGAGTGAAAAAGTTAAAAGTTTGGCTACATTGTCAGTTGCAGCTAACGCATACGTCACTTATGGACCGGATCCAAGAAAGTAGGTGTGTTCCTTTAATGTTTCGCACTATTTCGGACTAAATGTCGAATTGTGACAGGTGGGAATGAAATTCTCCCAGAAAGAAAAAAAAGAAATCACTGTACAACAAATTGAATATTAAGAAAAAAGAAACGTACATGTATAAAAATGTTTAAGGAATGATTAGAAGTAAAAACAAAAAATAATATAATTTACAGTGCCTTGACACTGTAAGTTTAATTAGTTGTCGGTATCCATCGATTGAAAATAATGCGTCTTAGAAGGGTATAACAGCATCTTACTGATGAGCCCAACAGTTGTACCTGGGCGAAACGCATTTGGACTAAAGGTTGCAAAATCTTTATTATGAATAAAAATGCGTAAACAAAGAAATTTTCTTTAAGTATATTGTCATCGAGTACTTAACAAGTTTCAACTGAAATCGAGTCCCTAACACTTCTGTCAAGTTAAAAGAATAGATTTCTTTCTTTCTTAAGAAAGAGACAACTATTCTTACAACATTGCGTGCGCATGGCTCTCAACCTTCATTTTTTGGGAAAAGGTTATGCTGATTCGGCGCCGCCATTTGCTTAATATCTTTGTTAAAAATAAAAAGTATAATTCAAGTTAAAGTTATATATTTCGTTGTGCAAAGCAAATTGTCAATTTTTTATTATATGGACAAACCAATTGTAAGAATTAAGTTATCGTTTCTTAAAGTTATATTGTTATCCTTTTAGGAAAAAAAAAATTAAGTGTTTGGACTCAGAAGGAATTGTTCTTTATTCGAGTTCTCTGTTGGATGCTTAATTTTATAGTTAAGAGTTTCATTTGTGCTTGGAGCAACATACATACATATTAAATCATGAAACATCAATTTGTGAAAAACTACAATGAACAAGAGTAACACAAATTTTCATTACTAAATTTTCTTCTTCTTAAAAAGATTTTCCTAACGACACATGCATTTTAAGAAAATCATTTGATTGATAAAAACATAAATAAATTAATAAATTATGAACATCTACCAAAAACGAAACAAGTAAAAAGTAAACTTGGGTAACCCTAACTATTTGTTAAATAACCAAACAGAATGGTTATTTAACTTCAAACTAGCATTTTATTCAAATTTGACATACGAACACTTGGCATTTGACATCTAGTAAAAAACAGCCGCCAGAAATTTCTCGGACCAAATCTGGCAAGTAGGGAAATTTTTTTCCTCTCTCATAAGCGCTCTCTTTGGTCCGAAAAAGTACAAACTTTCACTAGCGGAACGACTTCGCACTAAAAATGACTAAATCTGGCGGTTTCAAACTATTTGAAACTCGCTCTGGAACGCACCTAATATGTACTTAATCGATTTGTCAGTTGAATGAGTCGTCACAACAGACGCAACGGATTCTATTGGTTGGGGCCTTAAGAAAGAGGGCTTATAGCTCTTGCATCGATGAAATTGGTCAAGGAACGATGAAGAGTGAAACAAAATCCATGAGTTTTGTTCCATTTTACAACGTTTCTCAACTGAGATGCAAGAGTTATAGTATGTGGGCACTAGTTTCGACAAGGGGTGCCATTTCTTGAACAACTTCGGTAGCTCAATTACATTTTTTTTTTCCATAAACGGAGCCGAAAGACTAGCCCCATAATAATAAAAAAATATTCTCATAACTTTACTTCAACAACAACGGTAAATAAAATACATTTTTTGCTCATAAGAGAAAGAAGATTTTAAATGGAAATTCTGGGAACAACAGATAAAAAGCGTACTCATGTAACGTCTGAAAACTATTGTAAACGTCGGAATCGTCGGAAAGTTTACTTCATCTTAAACGAACTGTCAACATTTATATGAGAAATCTTTTCCAACAAGTCGTAAGCTTTCCTTCATTAATTTGTATCTTAAATAAAAATGGTTAACGTGGTAAGGTTTTAAACTAATACTGATCGAAAAAGAATCAAAAACAAAAAAATTACAACATCAAAACAAGACATTTTAATCATAATGGCTGAGGAAAGATACAATTAAAAGAAAAATATTAAAAATGAAAAACAAAATTGGACGAAAGCATCGTTTTATTTGACGTTAAACAAACAGCGATGGTGATTACGCAAGCCGTTTCAAAAGGGTGTTCATGAAACGTGCATTATAAACTAGAAAAAAATACTACGTCGAAAAGTAAAGTATATCCTCGATCTGAATGATTTTAAAGTGAAGTTGGTTGCGATTGATTTGAAATGTCGAAACCAATCAGAATAATGTCCCCTATTACACGACAATTCTTTGCGTCGCGTCGGTCTCTTTTCAAGTTTTCATAACTGATTTCACCTTTGCACCCATTCAAGAGTTAGACGGTGTTCACATTGGATTGAAAAACTGGATTCTTTTTGCCGTTTCAGTATTCACATCTTGCTCCCACTTCTTCAGTAAGAGAAGATGTAAATACTGAAACGTCAAAAAAAAATCCAGTATTTCAGTCCAATGTGAACACCGTCTCAGACACAAGGAATCATCCATCGTGTAATAGGGGACTATTCAGTGAATAAAAAGTGGTGCCAAATTGTGGAATGTTTAGGAGGAGAAATGTGTTTTATTCATGATTTATTTATACGAAAAAAAAATATCGCCCAATTATGATTGGGCTTTCGTACTGAAATTGTTTTCGGCAATTTCGTAAAAAGATAGCCCATTTTCCGATAAATAGCCCAATCTGGCAAGCTACGTTTAGACAGTTATTAATTGTACATAGATGATTTTTAAGTACTAAGCTACTTTTGTGTAAATTTCGGAACCGTGAAGTCTTAAAAATAATTAAGGACACCAAACCTAAACTCACTAAATGGCGTTTTTTAAAATATTTTTGTTTGTTATTTGAAATATAAATTTACATAAACATTGACCTTTTTTATGAAAAAGAAAAACCAAAAACAAAGCAATCTATTATATATATTTGTACGTATAAAAACGTAAACGTACTTATACATACCATCACTCATTGGTCTCTCGCAGATAATAAAATTATTAGCATTACAATCTCGATCATTCCACATAAAGTTACTTGTCATCGGACTGCGAGCTGATTGAATTCCAGGGGGAGTCCGAAAATATCGACGCAGTTCAATGCAATCCTGGCTGCTAAGACCATCATCATTTGGTTGTTTATTATAGTTACCATGCTGGGACCAGCCTGGAAACCAATCTGTCAAGAAATAACAAAGTTATTAGGTTTTGGTTAAATGTTTATAAAAGCTTTTGTGTACTTTGACATAAACAACAAGTTTGAGTAAACTACATATGTAGCGCACTTTAAAATAGTTTACATAAAAGACTTACTTGTATACTGGAATGGAAGTCCATCAGTCCATCGAAAATCGCCTTCGAAATTTTTATCTGAACCTCCTACCCAATAGGCAAAGTGGTCATGGTATCCAGGGCTAAAATGAATTAAAATCAATATGTATGAATAGATGTTAGTGGAAGTGGGCGTTAAGTATGTAAGTGAGTTATAAAGTAGAGGATCTCATTCAATTATACGAAAGCAGTTTGCTTTCATCAAAAGAAGTTTTGCAAGTGCTTTTATATGAATTGATAAGACATTTTCATTGTAAAAGCTAATTTGAATTTTGTTGCAGAAATTAATGAGTATGCACATTTATGCAAATATGCTTTGAAAATTGAAAGTCAATTAAAACTATTTTATAGCAAGACACACATATTAAACGATGATGATTCAGGTGGCTACATACTTAACTATTAGGTACTGTGTTGTAGGTAAATAATAGAAGACAAAATTGGAAATAAGTAAACTGCTTAATGAGGGTGATATAGACTAAACCAGTCAACGACTGTTTTTCAAAATTTTCTTTTCCCGAAAACAATTGAAAACGAGTGAATTTAGTAGGCCAGACAATGAATAATTAGCAATAACCATCTACTGAGCTGAAGCACAGCAAGTATCTTTTCACATGATTTTTCACAACTACTAGTACTGGTGGCCCAGGAAAATTAGACTTTCACTTTAAAAAAATTCCGAAAAAGCTGAATTTTGTTTTGACGTCTTAAGCATTTCCTGAAAAGTTCCGTAAATTTGGGCCGGGGAAAAAATGTAAAAATGAAAAAAATGTGAAATTGTATAGCTTAAGTCATTCTACACAAAAAAGATTAACATACTTTTTTCATACAAGCAAAAGATTTAGAGAAAATCGTGTAAGAATGGTGGAGTAAGTTTTATCAAAAAATTTATTAAAATTTCATTAATCGATGGGCAAAATCTCTTGTAAGATATGAATTTGGCTAAATCTCCTCTTTATAAAACCAAGTTTTTGGGTCGCCCAGGGTAAGGGTGAGACCACCATCTTGGAAAAGAAAGTGATTTGGCTTGTGTTCAACATCTCGATGAAATTTCCTTTTACAACAAAATCATCAAAGAATAACATTTAAACAGAAAATGAGCTGTTAACGAACTCTATAGGTTTATTAATCTTGAAGTTATAGCGTATCAAAGTTACAATTTTTATTTTGTTCTGTAAATGGACAAATAACGATTTTTTGATAAAATATCAGAAAATATATTTTTTCTTCAAAAGACTAATGAGTTTATATTAATGCTCTTAAAATTCTGGACAGAAAAGATCATAACACTTTTTTTCGTAGGAGCAACAGATTTTGAGAAAAACTTCATCAAAACTTCTTCATTTTGTCTTTGTAAAAAAGGTAATGAGCGCGTTTGTGCTTTTTACCCCTTTACCCCCCGCCCCCTAAAAAATTAAGCCCCACCCCAAATTAACGAAACTCTTCAGGAAATGCTCAAGAGGTCAAAGCAAAGCCCTCCACCAAAATTCAGCTTTGTCGGAATTTTTTTCGTGGTATTGCCATTTTTTTGTCTAATTTCCCTGGGCTATAGTTAAAAATTGACGTATTTTTATTGTGTTCAAAAATCAGCTCGAAATCGCTGATTAATTATTTTGCGACAAATTAAATTTTTGACTTTAACATTAGCCAAGATATATTTTCCTAATGGTTTTTCATAATCCTAACGTACGCATGTATGGTCTGGTGGCCAGCCTTAGATAAGGAGACCAATTTATAAACCATGACTAAAATTCAAAGACTACCGTGTATCGGCACAACCAGTGCTTTAAGAACCACACCAACTATCGCCCTAGAAACTTTCCTTTCACTTGCCCCACTCGATCTGCTTACGAAAGAGTTGGCGGCAAAAAGTGCTTTACGACTGCAATAAAGTAATAATTGGAAAAGGGGCCTCTTCGGTCACAGAACTATAATGAACTTTACAGACATTGACATTCATTGACATTCGGCTTCGTAAACTGCAAGCACTTCCGCTTGGAAAACACTGCAAAAATTTGGCAGCCTCAACGATATGTTTAGGGGTGGATTTTCTGAAAAGATGCCTGATCCTACCCCAGCGTCCGTTTTGGAACCGTCTGTAAATACCGATACATGATTTACTTTTAGGACCCGGTTTTCCTTCCATAATTCCCATGTTGGAATATCTGTAAGTGCGACTGGGTTAAAATCTATGTGCGGTGAAATATAGTCTGTTTGAATGTCTATGTCGGTGAAGTTCATTATAGTACTGTGACCACAGTGGCCCTTTTTCCAATGTTTGCACTCTTTAAGTCGTAGAGCACTTTTGGCCGCCAATTCTTTCGTGAACAGATCGAGTGGGGCAAGTGAGAGGAAAGTTTCTAGGGCTGCGGTTGGAGTGGTTCTCATGGCACTAGTTATGCCGATACATGCCAGTCTCTGAATTTTGGTCATGGCTTTAAGATTGATTGCCTTATCCAAGGCTGGCCACCAAACCAGACAGGCGTACGTCAGGATAGGCCTTACAATGGCTGTGTACATCCAATGAATGGTCTTGGGGCTGGGACCCCATCTCTTCCCAAAAATTCTACTGCATGTGTAGAAGGCTATTGTAGCTTTTTTTTCCCTTTCTTTAATGTTCTCTTTCCAGTTAAGTTTACGATCTATAACTAAACCAAGATATTTCGCCGTACCAGTTATATGGAGTGGCGTCCCATTGATGGTGAGGGTATTTATATTTGGAATATTTCGTTTTCTCGTAAACAGAACCAGTTCTGTTTTCAGTGGGTTGACATTAAGTCCACAGCTACTGGCCCAATTACTGAGCTTGTTAAGGGCTGTTTGTAGGAGCTCGCACAGAGTGCATTAACAGTTCTAGTTTGAAGCATGGAGTCAATCCAGTTTGACAGCATCGGTTCAATGCTGAAAGAGTCTAGGGCTTGTTGTATTGCACGATTTTCAACGTTGTTGAAGGCCCCTTCTATGTCAAGGAATACTCTCAAGGTATATTCTTTAAAATGGATTGATTTCTCAATCATGTCAACCACTTCATGAAGTGCCGTCTCAACAGATTTGCCCTTTACATATGCGTGTTGGGCTGTGAGAGAACACTATCATTAAGCATAAGGCGAATGTGCGTTTCTATCAGCCTTTCTAAGGTTTTGAGAAGAAAAGAAGATAGGCTAATAGGTCTAAAATCTTTCGGTTCAGTGTGAGTGGGCTTGCCAGCTTTCGGAATGAAAATGACATTGACTTCCCTCCAGCTAGATGGAATGTAAGTGATGTTTAAACATCCTTTGAATATTTTCACCAGAAATGGTACAATGACGTCTTTAGAGCTTTGGAGCATAATAGGAATTATTCCATCAGGCCCTGCAGACTTGTACGCTGAGAAGGAGTCTATGGCCCAGGCTACTTTTCGGCTATCTACTATTTGACTGCCAATGCTAGAAGTCTGGCTTATGATGGGGCCCCTATCCATAAAAGATGCATTAAACACACATCCTGGGAAGTGGGTGCTCATAAGAGACTCCAGGGTAGCCTCGGTGCTCATGCCACTGGAGGAAGAAAAAATTAGAATACACCAGGGTTTCTTGGAAAATGCAAATGTCACATGGCCATCTATCGACACCTGTCGGAATTCAAGAAACCTTTGGCCGAATATTTCGAAGAAAAAAACTGAATACCTACTCAAGCTAAGCAGGCCTCAATTATAACTCATAGTTGGTGTCCTAACGGGCCACAACTCTATGGGAACCCACATGAAAAGAATGGGCATCAGCTCATCGGACTTATGTAGAGGGTGTCATGATGAAGAGGCGGAAGAGGGCTCCCTTCACTTCTTACGTGAATGCCCCAGCCTAGCTAGAACCAGGAAAGCAGCCCTAGGAGAATATTTCTTCGATGAACTGGGCGACATCTCTGTATTGCCACTAAAAAACATCCTAAAATTCATTCAGAACTCAGGATGGTTCAGGGAGGCCCCCTACAACTAATACTTCTCCTCAAACCCCTCCCTTTCCCTCTTCACCACCCACCTTTCACTCTGGGGAGCGCAATGGATCCACTGAGATCCGAGTGAGATGATGCGGCTCGCCGTATCATCACCCCTTCTAACCTAACCTAACCTAATGGTTTTTCATTCGCTGAATTCAATTTATAGTTTTTGTGACCTTTAATTCAAATGCGTTCAATTGTTGTACCTGGGCGAAATGCATTTGGACCTGTAGGTCACAAAAACTTTAATTTGAATTTATATTCAAAAGTCCACAATAACAAAAAAAAAAGTTTTCAATTCTAAAATTATTTAAGAGACATCTTCTTTGACCAGCCTCGGATCTACGATTTTTTCAAACCGGGGCCCTACCAGCTTTTAGGATTTATAAAAAAATAAAAATAATACAAAAAATAAATTTTAAGAAAGTAAAAAAATAAAAAAATATACTTGGTTGGATTTTTCATAACCGGGAGAATTTTTTTTCAATGAATTTGTACTTAATACAATTTCATACACAAGGCCGTAGCCAGAGGGAGATTGTTTTAAATATATTAATTATTCTGCTGTCTTCTTTGTGCATCCTGATTTCCTAAGTTTTTTTTGGCAAAAACAAAATTTTAACGAAGAAAAAAAAATTGATACAACAAATTTTACTTGTCGCAATTTAAGTTTGAGGTCTGAATCCAGGGCAAAAGGGGCATTTTCCCCCCTAGACCGTAAAAAACAATAAACTGAAAACAGCAAGGCAGCCTTAGCTATGATTAGTATGAGTGACAATAGTTTAATAGATGTCAATTAGATCAGACATAATTTTGAAATTTGAAAATCCCGAAATTTTATATTTATGCAACTTATTCTTATCATATTAATATACACAGTAGACTTATTGTATTTTTACCATGCAATTTGTGGAGTAAGTTTTGATTTTAGTCCTGCTTTGAGTTTTCGGGGGTGCTAAATCCGGACCTAAGGTTTAGGACTAAAATCTTGACGCAGAGAGGAAAGTGCTAGTTAAATGTTGGCGTATTTTTTCTATTTCTCTAAAACCCCACTAGGTACTTTTATGCATAGGCTAGCAACTAACTGCCTGAACAGAATAGGAGACGCAACTGCAATAGATGTCAAAAATGCTGCAATGAAAGTTAGAATTTCTTCAACTCTTGCACCTGTAGCTGCATCATTTTTGACATCTATTCCAGCTCCGTTTCTTATTCTGTTCAGGTAGTCAATGATGATTTCTTGAAAAAAAAAATGGAGGCACTTGAAAAATTTAGAAGGAGGAAAATTTTTGTACTTCAGAATGACATAAGAACTTATGTATTTGAAAAATTAGTGTATTTTTTCCAAAATTTACGAATATTGATAGTTTTCAAGACATGAAGTGAAAACTCCCCAAAAAATGCACTTTTGACTTTTCTTCTATGTTGCGTCACAAAATTTCAGTCACAAATAGGGTTGCCAGACGTCCCGGTTTATTCGGGAAGGCGAGAGGTCTTAAACCAAATGCGAAAACACATTTTTGTAACACTGCACGTAGAAAATGTATTGATGAAAACATATGTCTTCAAATCCTCTTTGTGTAAATTCTGCGATTTTTAATCGACAAGCAATAAGAAAACTTCTGTTAACATGAATGTGCGAAGTATTCCCAACTAGTTGTGAAATATCAAGCCTTTTACTTATCGTATCTGGACGAAACCGCGAAACGAATTTCGAGTGCCTGAAGCTCATTAGAACTTTAAATTGAGCAAAATAATCTGTTTTGATATATGTATTCAGTTTTTTGTTTTTATTTATTTTGTCCCGGGCAAAATTTTGAAATCCCAGAATGTACCTTAATTTTTGTCATTTGTCTCTTTGAGCTACTAAACAAATCTGGCAACCCTAGTCGCAAACCTCAGATTCGAATTTAGAACCCCCGAAAACAAATAGTAGTGAAAAAATCAAAGCTACCCCACAATATGCTTGCTAAAAAAATTGTTGTTGATCAAATCTCTCAAACTAGGAAGATATCATTTCTTGTCTTCAGATCTAATCGTTTTTTAAATAAAACATGAAAAAATGGAATAAGTGCAAATCTTTTCGCAAAAATATCAAGCCGTGGGTGGACTAGTGGGCCTTACCTCCTATGAAATTTTGATAAGGTATACGTAAAATCGATACCACAAAAATTGTGATTTCTTTTTTTTTGAAAAATTTAATAATCCCTCTCGCTTAAAATAATTATTTGGCTACGGCCCTGTACACACACACAAAAGTTTTTTCAACTTCTTTAGATTTCATAAAAGGGATTAAGGCTTAATTTAAAAAAAGGAGAGCCTTTTTATGTGGATAGTTGGGCCTATTTGAGATTTTGTTTGACTAAAAATATTTATTTAGTCTTGAGCTCTATCCGTCCATCAAAATAATTAATAATTTTGCTTTCTAAATGTTTCGAAATCTGTCGTTAAAATTTTCAATGATGAGTTTCAATGATAGCTTTAATTGGCGCCTTAGACCTTAAATTCTGACACCAACCGAAAAGGACATACATAAATTTGTTTCTCATAAAATAATATAAGATAAAGCTTAGTTAGGAAGAGAGCGTAACCAATTTTTTTTTTGGTTTAAAAACAACTTCTTAAACTCACCTTTTAAACCTTATTAACGTAACTTACCTATTTATGAGTAAGCTATCGATTATGCTTTGCTCCAGTTTACTTCGAATCGACGCTAAGTGCCCTCCCAGACTGGCACAGTATTTTTCACCCTCAATCCATGGCTGGGGCTTTTCTATGGCAGATACACAGAATTGTTGCAGAGCAATCCAACCGAAGGCACAGTCTGCAACAATTTCTGCAATTGGTTTTGTCGCATATGACAAATAAATCGACGGCAGTTGGACAAGTTCAGTTTCTTTCTCATCCTGCTGACTACGACCAGTTGCTGCAGTTGCAGGCATCGCTTCAAACACTTTCAGTCTAACCGGTCGAAACAAATGAACATTCAACGTGTTCCCCGACGATTCCACAAAGAATCCACTAACATCACTTGTACTATTTACACAGTGCGTCCATTTGGCGGAATCGTTTTCGAAAATTTTTATCACAACCCCGTGGCACTCGGCCGGTATTTTGCCCAATGGGCTCTCATCCGAGGCAAATCCAATATCACTATTGTACATATTATTTGAGTCGGAAGGACCGCGCGACAAAGACTCCTGCATCGTTCTATTAACAAATACTTCATTTTGCGAACTTAAAGATAGATTAACAATATTGTTTTCGATACTTAGACCTAGGCTCGTGTAAATCGTGGTGGCGTCTCGGTCGTTGGCCGCCGTTTGTGTTGTCGTTGTGGTGGAGGAAGAAGTGGTGATTGTGGTGGTGATGGTGGCGCCCTCTGGGCTAGGATTTGAGTTCGAGTTCACTACATCGCTATCGTTATTCGTGACTAACTGTAATTGAATGCGATTTCCGTACGGCAGATGAATGCGAAAGTAACACTCGAATGAGTCGGGTCGCGACGGACGCACATAATACTGGCCGCTCTCGTTGCTCAACGAAACGTTATAACAGAAATCGACTAATTTATAATTTAAGCTAAACATGGGGTTTTTATAAATCTTAACACTAGTTTTTTGCAGCACATCAAAGTGGTACGTCCGCTCGTTTAGCGAGAGCTCTTCGAGCTTGCCGCACAGCTCTGAATGATTGCTGAATTTTAAATAGCCCCCGTTGATGCATGGCACATTGAGGCGTGTCAGCTCGACGAGGATACCCGGTGGTAGTTGACCAAGTGTGGCCATCTGGAAGGACGGAAAGTGCACCGTACAATCGGTGCTGTAGAATGGTAACGTTGTGTGGTTCAGTGTACCCGATGTTTCTCGAAGAGTGAGTTGACAGTCTGTAGGTATAGGCGACAAATGCAATCAGAATAATTTGTAAGTCTTATGGGAATTAATTAAGAAAAAAAAATTACCTTTTGCAATCTTAAATGAAAATACAGTCTTAAATACGACCATATGCAATGATGATGCGGGAGTTTCTCGTCTCCTGATGCTGTGGTTGACAGTCACCCCTTTAGCAGGACGAAAAAATATTCTGAAAAAGAGACAGACACGATGAATAATTAAATAATTGCCATATTCCTTTGTGTCATGATAAATCTCAAAGAAAGTAATAAAATATTATTCTCTGTGTAACTAGATTAAAAATATTTAATACTATACTCGTATATTTTGAAGAAAAATGATTAAAGAGACAATTTCATTTTATACATAATTCTTTTAATTCAATGAAATAAAAACCAATTTTTTCGTGTTAATTAAATCTTATAAGAGGTTGGGACTATGGTTTTTATATTATATTACAGTTTCTAGGAAGGGAAAGAACTTTCTTTTATTTATTTAATAAAATACTTGAAAATTTTCTTTTTTGTTGAAAACGTTACTACAGATTTATTTATTTATTAATTTTAATGCAATTCTGGCAAATTCAAACCGATCACAGTTTTTAAACCAATTATATGTTGGCGGGAAAGGGGAAACAGAATGTTCGAGGTCATAACTCTAATGTTAATTTCGAGACTAGCTTTGCCTATATCAGAGCGAAAGGGTTAAGTCTTATGGTTCCACAGACGGATTTCGTTCAGGAAGGCGCAATTTTCGTGCAGCCTTTGACAGCTGGTACTAGGGTCACGTCACTTTAAAATTATTTTCAGAGTCTTCATAATGTTTATGGGGTCTACAGAAATTGGAGAAAATTTGGCTAATGTTGTTGCCAGTTAAAAACAATATATCTGCACCAAAAATGTATCATTTGCAAAATCTTCTCAAATGCAAACTGCAAAAGTTGGACAAGTTGACGACAAAAATACGAGTATCGAGAAGCTCGAGAATGTATTTGTAAACGTCAAATGCTTTTGCAAAAAAAATTACTACTGATTTTTTACAAACAGGATGATTCCAAATTTGACGATAGCAATATTCACAGATATTTGCTTTGACTTATTTTAAGGTCAACTTCAGAATAAAGTTTACCCAAATTGGAAAGCAATATTTTGACATCTGACGAATCAAAGACTACCTAGAAACTTACCTTACTTTCTAGTCTCTTAGGTGGGTCGTCTGAACTGAAGGTACAGTATACACAAAGAAAGTATTATCTTGCGCAGGTTGTCAAAAATGAGAACTGTCAGAAGGAATTCAAGATGGCCGAAATTGAATGGTTAGAAAAAAGAAACGTATACGCATAAAAATAATAATAAACTTAAGCAAAAAAATATTCTTGAATAATATATTAAATCATGAAACTTAAATTCGCTTAAAAAAGAAAAAAATAACTACAATAAATAATAAGTTCGAAAATTTTCTTAGCTACGCATTTTAAGAAAATCCTTTGATTTATAAAAGATACAAAAAATTAATACATCTACCAAAAACAAAGCAAAAAAAGTAACACTTGGGTAACCCTAGCTATTTGTATTCTGTTTTGTTAATTGAATTCAAACTGACATTTTTTTTTCAAATCTGACATACGAACAGTTGGAATTTGACATCCAGTACAAAACAGCCACTAGACATTTTTCGGACCAAATCTGACAAGTTGGGGAAATTTTTTCCTTTCTCATGAGTGCTCTCTTTGGTCCGAAAAAGTACAAACTTTCACTTGTGAATGACTTCGCACTAAAAATGAATAAATCTGGCCACTGAGAAAAAAATTGAACTATACATACATACATATCGTCGGTTCAAAGTTAAAATTCACTTACTAACAAATAACACCTTTGAAGGAAATCAGATTGAAACATATTTTCTGCCACTGAAAAGTGATTTTTTCCTTTACTTTTAAATCAAGTTCCCGTTCATACCTTTCAATGTTTTATAACGGGTGATTTTTTAGCTGGTTTTGTTTTGGCAACACTGGTTTTAACAGCTGACGTGTGTTTAGTACCTTGTGTCACTGTCAAACAGCTTCAATTTGGTTTGCAATTTAACCATGGATCGTCTTACAAATGAACAACGCTTGCAAATTATTGAATTTTACTATCAAAATTCGTGCTCGGTTCGAAATGTTCATCGCGCGCTGCTTCCATTTTATGGTCGGCATTCTCGACCTTCTGAGCAGTCTATTCGGAAGATTGTGACCAAATTTCGCACCAAATTTACTTTGTTTAACATTAAACCACCAACACGTTTACGTACTGTGCGTAGTGAAGAAAATATTGCGGCCGTATCAGCTAGTGTGACAGAAGACCGCGAAATGTCGATTCGGCGCCGTTCCCAGCAGTTAGGCCTTTGTTACAGCACTACGTGGAAAATTTTGCGGAAGGATTTGGGCGTAAAGCCTTTTAAGATACAGCTGGTGCAAGAACTAAAGCCAGCCGACCTACCACAACGCCGAATTTTTGGTGAATGGGCTCTTGGAAAGCTGGCCGAGGATCCGCTTTTTTATCGAAAAATTGTGTTTAGCGATGAGGCTCATTTTTGGTTGAATGGGTACGTAAATAAGCATAATTGCCGCATTTGGAGTGAAGATCAGCCAGAAGCATTGCAACAGCTACCAATGCATCCCGAAAAAGCCACTGTTTGGTGCGGTTTATGGGCCGGCGGCATTATTGGGCCATATTTCTTCAAAGATGATGCGAATCGCAGCGTTACTGTCAATGGTGAACGCTACCGAGCGATGATAACAAACTTTTTTTTGCCCGAAATGGAAGTTCTTGACTTGCATGATATGTGGTTTCAACAAGACGGTGCCACATGCCACACAGCACGCGAAACAATGGCGCAATTGCGAGGCGAGTTTGGTGAACAGTTAATTTCACGTTTCGGGCCGGTCAATTGGCCGCCTAGATCGTGCGATTTGACACCATTAGATTATTTTTTGTGGGGGTATGTCAAGGCTAATGTCTATAGGGACAAGCCCGCTTCGATTGACGCACTGGAAGCCAACATCCATGCATTCATTCGTGAGATACCGGCCGATATGAGTGAAAGAGTATACCAAAATTGGACTCAGCGGATGGGCTACCTGAGACGCAGCCGCGGTCAACATTTGCATGAATTTATCTTTAAACATTAAATTGCAAGGTTCAAACTATCGATTCAAATAAATATTTCATTCATTTTTTCGAATTTTTTGTGTTTTTTTTTTTTAAGTTCTAAACCTCTTAAAAAATCACCCGTTATAACCGGGGAAACTGATACTTTTTAGATTAAAAATATTATTTATTCTCATTAGCTTAACATTTTTTACAACACTTAGCGAGTTTTACTTTCGGAAACGGTATTGCGGCGGCACTAATTTTGGAACTATTTGAATATATTTTCCGACGAAATATCTTGGACGCTAAATGCCTTTTTTATTTTGAGTTCAATTCAAATTGATTCGAGTTTAAATTTAACATTTTTTTTCAATCTCTTTCCTTTCTTAAAATTTTAAGTGCTTTAATATTTGAAAAAACTCGTTCATTTTGATTTTATGTTAAAAATTTGTAAGTGAGTAAATTAATTCAACAGGTCTTACAAAAATCAAACTCAAATGGGCTTTAATTCACGTAAAAATTGCGTGTAGCTTCCAATGTAATAATTTAACATGAATGTATTTGATTTAAACAGATCTAACCTAAAATAATAGTATTTTAGAATCTGAATAGATAAGAGTTAGATTTAAATAGAATTCTATTCGAACTAATTCAAACATATAGTTTAACATGCTTCTGTTTAAATAAGTCATAGTTCAGTGGGTTTCCAACTGTTTTGAAATTCATTCTGGAACACACCTCTTATTAGAAGAAGAAATGTACAAGTAAGAAACTAGAAGTTCCATCTAACTTCTATTCGGATTTGTAATTTTCAGTAGTACAGTTTAATCATATGGCAGTTCCTTAAACACATCAACAAAAAAACAAAATCCTCTCTACACGAACAGACCTAGTATGAGAGTTTAGGTGTAATGTGTTAGTTGTGACACAAGTCAAAGTTAAATTTCTCACTTAATGTTGTCATTTCATCCAGGGCTTACACTCGAGCAACGCAAATACTTTTATTTTATATTCAAAATACAAGGTTCGTAAAACATCGTCCGTGAATCATAAAATATGGATCCTTTCATTCTCCGTCGACGGCGACGCGACCTTC
Source organism: Dasysyrphus albostriatus (assembly GCA_946251815.1). Classification (NCBI taxonomy): domain Eukaryota; kingdom Metazoa; phylum Arthropoda; class Insecta; order Diptera; family Syrphidae; genus Dasysyrphus; species Dasysyrphus albostriatus. The sequence goes on along the minus strand of OX276336.1, from coordinate 63,314,028 downwards.
TTACAAAAAATAAGAAATGTTGTTCGCGAACGATGAAGTTTTCGACCTACACAAACATAGTTTTTATCACAAATTTTTGTGTGTACCTCTCGTGTTTCAGAAAATGGTCAAATAAAATTCGGGTAGAATATGGTCCTCTTACGATAAGGATCTAAAATAAGAACCTTAAAATAAATTATTCTTTATCAAGATTATCTATATCTATCTATTGAGGCTGTGAAGTGAATTATTTAAAAATTATTTTTGTGGAAATGGGGAAAAATTAGGTACCCAGAAATAGGATGATTTAAGAACAATTGGGTGACATTAGGATCGAAATACACCTATTCCTCCAAAATAAAGTTTGTCTTCCATCAAAAAATCAGCTGCCAATTTTTTTCAACAGATGGCTATTCTATAGATTGAAAAACTCTAAAAAATAAGAATTTTATGAAGTTTTGTACTGCTTAGGAAAATTATGATCTTAGGGCATCTTGACAGCATTTGGATGAAAATATACTTTTTCAGTCAAAATAAAGTTTGTCTCCTATCTGTCAAGCCATGAAATGTCACATTCCATTGAAATAAGAAATAATAATTTACATGTAATTTTGGATTAATTATGAAATATACTTTTAAGTACAGTAAGTCATATTAGCTACTATTTTCAGCCAGTTTCAAACCCATTAAAAGGTGGCAATAGATCACAATTCTGTGCATATTTTGTATAAAAGCAACTTTAACCTCTCTATGGATTGATTTATCTTGAAATAGTTTTTCTTATGAAGAAAGTTAGTTAAGTTTTTCTGAGGTACAACCAAGTCCTTGACATTTATTTGTAAAAGTTAACCTTTGGGAGATATTCCTGAAAGACCTTCTGTATTCATATCGACTTTTTGTTGTTTCCTTTGAATGCCATCAGGAAACTTTGTACTAAAATTTAGTTTTCCGCCATTTTTTTTGGAAGCAAAAAGCTAATAACGGACTATTTTCGAATTTTCAACGGTACAATGTTTTTCCTTGAGATATTCGTAAAAAAATTGAAGACAAATAACGATATCTGCCATACAATTTTATCTAGTAATTTATGTAACAAAATCTTATTTTTCTTAAAAACGGCTCTAAGACTTTTCTAAAAAAATTGGATGAGAAAACAAAAATGGTTAATAATTGTACCTCTCCATTTTTAATTTCCCATTTTCTTCAAAACTGTAATTTTGATTTCAATAGTTCTTCTATACAGAAAAAAGTTTTCTTGCCAAAATTTTCAGAAAAAATGTTTTTGAATTTTTTTTAAAAATTATCAAATTTTTTTTTGAATATTAAATTTTTAGAAAAATATATCATAGTCCATTTTTATTAAACACGGTATCTAAGGGTTTTTTTTTTATTCTAAAAAAAAAATTACTTTTTTGAAAAAAACGGTTCCTTAAAAACAGTTAAAATTATATTTCATTTCTCAAAAATGGCTTCTACAATTCTTATAAAACACTATCTGTATGCTAAAATTAGTGCAAAATACTACCAAAAATCAAAAAAATTTACAAATAGCAACTAGTAAAAGTGATTCTCATATAGAACGTTTTCTGAAATTTTGAAGCAGATAATGAGCGGATGAACAAATATAGTAAAAATGTTTTTCAATTTTTGGAAAAGCTCCATTTTTTTTTTAAAACGGATCGAGAATTTTTTTTTAATTTTAGTTTTATATGCACAAACGTAAAATACTTAAAATTTGCATACCAAAAGTTTCGCTTAAAAATGTTTTAAGAATTTTATATATAAGAAATTATTGAAAAAAAACTGCTCCAACGATTAATTTTTTCCATGCTATCTATATATATATATATATATATATATATATTCAATCAAGAATTAAATGGCGTTCATTTTTTTTATCACACACTAAAGCTAAAACTATTTGTAGCTAATTTAAATATCATATTTGATGCTTTTAAAAAATTTTCTCTTATAATGCCCATGTCCTGGCATATAATTTTCCTAAATTCTCAGCATCGTGCATTTTTTTTTTCAACACGAATATAGCCAAGGGCGTAGGTAGGATTATGGTTAAGGGGGCAAACTCATTCAGGTTTTCGGTTAGAGTAGGGGCAACTCATTCAAAAAATAGTTTTGGCACAGAAATCTACATTTAAAATGCTTTTAAAGAAAATAAATTTTCTAGTGTATGAAATATATTGTGATTAGGGTGGGAGGGGAAGAGCGCCCTTAGCATTTAGAAAAATCTCTAAAATAATTCTTGAGAAAAAATTCGGTATTTCCTTTTGGCTCTTAAAAAGCAGAATTGGGATTATAGCTACAAAAACAAAAACAAATTACAATCAAAGATAAAATATTCTTTTTATGAATATTACGTACCAACAACGTCTGTTTATGTTTATATGTGCTCTTAAAAAATATTTCCTTTCTTATTTATAATAAAAATGTCTCTTTTACGGCTTTCGTTACAAATTACGAAACAACCATAACCTTTAAATCATAATAATTCTGTCTACAATAATACCTTTATAAAAATGTGGCACTAACCTGAATTCAACAGTGTCATCTTGGTCGCAAAGTTCATTTAGAATCCATAAATTCTGCGACTCGGTCTTACTTTGTTCAACTCCTGCACCTGAATCACCATTGCCAACATCAGGTATTTCATTCCTTCCGTGCCACGTGTTATCACCTGAACACTTCGTGTCCACATCCATCCCACTATCTTCGTCTAAAACATTCCTTTCCTCGTTTTCTGTCCACTGACTTGCAAATGACTGAAATGTATTCGTCACACCTTGGTCTCTTGCAAATGTGCTACCTCCACCACTCGCTCCGGCCTTATAATTCTCCCAATTTTCACCACCTCCATTTTGTGGTGCTTTTAACCATGACATAGGCGACTTGTTGCCTCCCGAAGAATGCTCCACAAAATGTCCTCGTTTTTTGCTACTGCCGCTGCTACTTGCTGAAATGGTTTCAACGAAGAACTCTCCAGCTAAGGGTGCGCCATCTATCAGCGATGATGTCAATCGAACTAGAATTGAATGAATAAAAAAAAAGAAATTCCGTTAAAGTAATGAGAAACAGCAAAAATGTAATCCATAATCAAGTTGAGTAAGGAGTTGGCGATATAAAATTGAAAATAAAAAAAAAACTATATGAGTGTGTGGTTGTATTAAATCCTTTCGTTATTGGGACTTAAAGTCCCTTTGTTAAACCCATAAAAATGCACTCCTCTGTAGCAAACAAAAAGAACTATAAGGTAATATGACGAGGATACAGCAACAACAAAAACATAATGCAGACTGCTCTTATGGTCGCTATTATATTTTTAAAGTGCTCTTATCCCAGCTACAAAATAAGCTTCTAGTTTGCTGCTTATCCTTCAGACAACTTATCTTAATCTTTTAGAATGTTAGAATGTGGTAAAAGGATATAATAAACGTGAGGACGAGAATCAGGCTAGCCGTATATGTATATATATGTAGGAGACGTCTCCATCAAACACAAACGAAACCAGAGAAGAGTGTGTGTGCGTTAACGCGAAACGATTAACTCACTGGAATTTTCTTGAAAATATCGTTCGAGATTTTAAGTTTCAATTTAATGTAACAACCATATAAAGGTGCATTGTAGGTTCAAAAAAAAAAAACTCAAAAAGTAAAGCAGAGATCAAACATGATACTTTCACATTGAAGCATTATTAGGATTTAATTAAACTTTTAAAGCCTGAATACTAATCAAGTAGACACAAATCTCCTTAATAAATCCTTCATGAAGCTTTTAAAAACATGTCGTTACAAGATATTTTTTGTTTATCAAATAAATAACCTTAAAGCATTGTTTTTCCAATAATTATGTTTATAAAAAAACATAATTTAGACTCTTTAAATTTGTTATCTTTTCTTGAGAATTTTTGTAACCTTTGGGCACCATTAACTTTACAAAGTAAAGGGTGTTTTTTTTAGACGTGTTGTTTTTAATCTGGCAATAGTTTATCGGAGTTGGTCTTTTTGACAGCTGTCACTTGATTTATGCTCAGTTTGCCATTTCATAATGAATAGACTTACTCCTGAAAAACGTTTACAAATCGTGCGACGCATCGCGGAACAATAAATTTATTGAAGAAAGTATTTGGTGAGGCGCCGACTATGCTCTTCCAAGGTGTCAATAGTCTCGGGCTTATCTGTGTAGACTTCACATAACACCACAAAAAATAGCCACATGAGACAAGAAAATGCGCACACCAAAAGTTTCCTTCAATAAATTTATTGTTTCGCGATGCGTCGCGCGAACCGAACCTTTATTTTGGTAATAATTTTGCACTATCTGCAAATGTTGTTCTGGAGTTAGTCTATTCATTATGAAATGGCAAACCAAACTGAGCATAAATCAAGTGACAGCTGTCAAAGAGACCAACTCCGATAAACTATTGCCAGATTAAAAACAACACGTGTAAAAAAAACACCCTTTATTTACTTTAGCTATAAAGAAAAATAAATTCCTTTGTAAAGATGCTTTCGACTTAACGAAGAAAGAAAAACAAATTCAATAAGTAATTGTTTTTCTCTGCTGGTAGGTACTTTTCGTTTTTGTTTTAAATATATTTATTAAAAATTAATTTTCAACAGATTAAACCCTCAAGGTATATCAATCGCAACCATAAGAACAAGTAGGAACATACGCCCTATTGGGCGTATTTTTTTTTTTAATGTAACTTTCAACGACTGTGAGTTTAGTTTCCGCCACATGATTCACATTATGGAGCATGTAATTTGATTTCTTACAAATGGCTTCGAAAACATTAAATGGTCCTTTAAATGGATTCAATTGTGAAATTGTTAAATAATTCGTTGGATGTGTAAATAGAATTGAAATTATTATAAAATCGATAGAAAATGTGCTGGGAATTTAGCGACGGTGTTGTTTATTTAAGATAGAAAAAATAGTGTGCGTGACTTAGACGAAGTGATATTTCTTTGGCATGATAAAATTATATTCATGTCATGCACAAATCCTCTTTGTCTTTTATGACAACTGCAGCCTCTGGCTTTTTTGAAGACACAAGATACGCTCAAATGATGTAAGAAAAAGACGCTCGAGGCTTATACATAACATCTTAAAAAATCTTTTTTATATCTTTCCGAAAATATAAAATTTATTTTCATTAGCCATTAGTATGATTTATGGCAAATTATATCTATAACCTTCATTTTTCTAATCTTAACTTTCGAATTGAAGGTTTTTCAATTTTTGTTTCTTACATTTCTATGCAAAACGATAGCTCACACAAACAGATCCACTTGACTTGACAGCCGCTTTGACGTCTGAGAGAAATGTCAGACTAGTTTTGGATAGGAAGCAGCGTGGCTCAATTTTTCAATTATTTTTAAGTACTTTTTTTAAATTAAATTGAATAAAGTCTTTTGGTTGATTCTTAACATTTGATTTCAGATGTGGGCTTTCTCTTTAAAAAATAATGTAAAAGAATTGCTCGTCACAAAGTAATAACAGCAAAAACTACGAGCTCTTCACTGCTATCCACGATAGTGGACATCATCTGGAGTCTGAACAAACTATCGGTCAACTTGACTAGAAGAAAAACGAGTCCCTGATCAATGATAAAGTGCGTGACCATGATTTGTCTACTTTGCGATATTATACTTGCTTTCTAAAGGTGGCACTATAATCCGGGGTGGACCAACGCCTAAGCCAACAAGTTTCTTCCAGCTTGCTTGGTTTCTAGCATAGAGTACCTATATTATATAGAGTCGCGACTCGTACCCCTCTTGCCTAAAACACCCGCAAATTTTATTTGAGCACATTAAGACAAAACTCTCTTAAATTCCCTGTCCGTGAATACGTGGATAGCTCTAAATGAGACGTTTTCAATTTTTCGATTCAATTTTTTGTTGTTTTCAGTCTAATGAGCCAAAATTCATTAAGTTATCATTGTATTGGTGTGGTTGCATCTAAAATGCATTGGGCAGCTAACACATGCTCAGCCATGTGGAGGAAATACTCACAGTGGAGTTTGTAGGGTGAAAGAGAAAAAGCCCTGAAGTCGGTTCTCTAGATAAAATAGGTACTCTATGGTTTCTAGCCAGCTGCCTGCAGTTTTATATGTCTACTTGCGTGTCCAATCTGTTACGCTGTTTTCTTCTACAGTGCCATCTCTAGGGGCTGGATTAAAAGGGCAGGAGCATTAATGCCCATTCACTTTAAGACTTAATACTTTTGTGTGGCTATGTCGTTTTCGCTGTACAGTCTTCACAGTTCATACCCTGACAATTTTTCTATCAAAACAGCCTTAGCGTTATCATCAACTTTTAAAAGTAATCACGCCTCTGCACCATTCTAGGCTTGTCAGATTGGGCTATTAATAGCAAATTGGACTATATTTTCTATAATTGTCGATAGAAATATCAATAATGACAGTCTAATCATAATTGGGCTATAAAATTTAATGTTCGACAATATTTTGTTAATATAAGAAAAACATATAAATAACAATTTTTTCTCTCCATAAACATATATCCTTAAAGCATTTCACAATTTGGCACCACTTTTTATTTAAATTCATTGGTTTTGACATTTCAAATTAACTGCAACAATCTCTCTTCAGAATTTCCATTGTTATAAGAGAAATGTATTGGTATTGCGGGCTACTTTTTGGTCTACAAAATCAGCTCTAAATTTGGGCTACACAATTTTTTTTTGTTCGGCTATCGAACTAGTTCAAGAGACCAACCCTATACCATAGATCGGGAACGGGATGATAAGTGTCTTACATTGGGACCAGGCTGCTTGCCTAATTGACCTATTCATCGGAAATTGGGCTATCTTTTCTCGAAATTGCCGACAACAATATTAGTATGACAGACCAATCATAATTGGGCTATTAATATCCCAAATCTATATTTTCTTTTCAGATAAATAAATCATAAATAAAACACATTTCTTCCTCTAAACATACTCCTTAAAAATTCCACAATTTGGACCACTATTCACTGAATATTCCAAAAGGTGAAATCAGATATGAAAGTTCAAAAAGAGTCAGGAGCAAAGAACGATCGTGTAATAGGGGACATATAAATATGTGCTCATTGGTTTTGACATTTTTAATTAACCGCAACAAACTTCACTTTAGAATCATTCAGTTTCTCTGTTGTTTTCAGCATTTCCATTTAAATTCTTCTTTTTATGAACAAAATTAACTTTTATTTTCTGTTGTTATTTAAAATAAAAATAAATTGCTATTGGGCTACTATTTGAGCTACTTTTTGGCTCAGATTTTGGGCTAGAAACATTTCTTAATTGGGTTTTGGAACTTGTTCAAAACATGGCAACTCTGCCTGGGACATCTAAGTTGCTAGAGAAAGGGTTTTGCTACTCTATTGCTTTCTTATGTCGTTTTCGATTGGACGTTCGGGGTACTTCTTTTACACTACATTGTTACTCCTAATATTCCAAAAGCCTTCAATTGGCTGTTGTGAGCCTTCTGTTCCCGATTTCATGAAGGAGTAGATTTGGAACACATTCATGCAAATACAGATTTTTATCGAACTGCTTGTCAAAGGTAAGGTTAGGTTAATGGGCTGAAAGTTAATCTTGTTACCATCTCACTTAGATCATTGTGGATCCATTGCGATACCCTAGGGATTGTGACCTTCATAAAATGAAACCTATGATAAATACAAAGATAATCAAGCCTGTAACGGTTGTTAATGAGTTTCAGCAGGCTATAACCTAAAGAGTCGGTGGTTATTTTTAAGTCGGTGAAAAAGTGTCTGTCGTTACATCACGTTGTTGAGGAGAGGACGATCACCTGTAATGGTGTGATGCTTCCTTTATTCTCACTTGAGAAATCATTCCTCCACCAGACACGTAGGAGTAAAGTGGTTCCATGTAACGTCTGGTAGACGTCAAAAGTGATAATGTTTGGAGAAGCCATTTTGTAGAATGGCGTCATTCAGTAGTATGTATGTAAATTTGACAACACAATATTTTCATATTCAATCAAAAATGAGCACACATTTTGACACTGACAATTTGGTAGAGATCCCTATTGGGAAGAGTAATTTCTCGTTTTATTTCATGGCTGGCATTATTCAATGATTTGTGAAAGAGGAGCCTAGGCATACAAAGTCTTTTACAACTACGAAATTATAATTGTCTATGACGTTCTGTCTGAGAAGTCGGTGTTGGCTGTCAGGCATCTTTTCATGTTGACAGCATACATTTGGTCGTGCCTTCATTCACCAGTAAACCTATCTGCTTTGTTTCCTTCTCAAAAGAAAGCATGTCGGTGCCACTGACATCACACTTTGTTCATTCTAACGGGTGATTTTTTAAGAGGCTTAGAACTTTAAAAAAAAAAAACACAAAAAATTCGAAAAAATGAATGAAATATTTATTTGAATCGATAGTTTGAACTTTGCAATTTAATGTTTAAAGATAATTTCATGCAAATGTTGACCGCGGCTGCGTCTCAGGTAGCCCATCCGCTGAGTCCAATTTTGGCATACTCTTTCACACAGATCGGCCGGTATCTCACGAATGAATGCATGGATGTTGGCTTCCAGTGCGTCAATCGAAGCGGGCTTGTCCCTATAGACATTAGCCTTGACATACCCCCACAAAAAATAATCTAATGGTGTCAAATCGCACGATCTAGGCGGCCAATTGACCGGCCCGAAACGTGAAATTAACTGTTCACCAAACTCGCCTCGCAATTGCGCCATTGTTTCGCGTGCTGTGTGGCATGTGGCACCGTCTTGTTGAAACCACATATCATGCAAGTCAAGAACTTCCATTTCGGGCAAAAAAAAGTTTGTTATCATCGCTCGGTAGCGTTCACCATTGACAGTAACGCTGCGATTCGCATCATCTTTGAAGAAATATGGCCCAATAATGCCGCCGGCCCATAAACCGCACCAAACAGTGGCTTTTTCGGGATGCATTGGTAGCTGTTGCAATGCTTCTGGCTGATCTTCACTCCAAATGCGGCAATTATGCTTATTTACGTACCCATTCAACCAAAAATGAGCCTCATCGCTGAACACAATTTTTCGATAAAAAAGCGGATCCTCGGCCAGCTTTCCAAGAGCCCATTCACCAAAAATTCGGCGTTGTGGTAGGTCGGCTGGCTTTAGTTCTTGCACCAGCTGTATTTTAAAAGGCTTTACGCCCAAATCCTTCCGCAAAATTTTCTACGTAGTGCTGTAACAAAGGCCTAACTGCTGGGAACGGCGCCGAATCGACATTTCGCGGTCTTCTGTCACACTAGCTGATACGGCCGCAATATTTTCTTCACTACGCACAGTACGTAAACGTGTTGGTGGTTTAATGTCCAACAAAGTAAATTTGGTCACAATCTTCCGAATAGACTGCTCAGAAGGTCGAGAATGCCGACCATAAAATGGAAGCAGCGCGCGATGAACATTTCGAACCGAGCACGAATTTTGATAGTAAAATTCAATAATTTGCAAGCGTTGTTCATTTGCAAGACGATCAATGGTTAAATTACAAACCAAACTGAAGCTGTTTGACTGTGACACAAGGTACTAAACACACGTCAGCTGTCAAAACCAGTGTTGCCAAAACCAAACCAGCTAAAAAATCACCCGTTATAATGTCAATATCGTGAGTTTTGAAAAATTGGGCCTCATGTGTTGACGTGAGAGTTTTGCACAATTTTTTCAAAAACGATGTTGGAGAAGCCACATGACAGCGTGTTGCTTTGCTTTAAACCTTTCTGACATTAAAAATATCGGTGAGGCGGTGAGATGATGTCATACGCGACCTTGAAATCATTAAAAAGCTGTTAAGTAAATATATCGAATTAAGACTCCTGGGTCTCCAAGATCTGCCCAATTGCGAATATCTGGTCGATGGTGGGCTTTTCTCGTTAAAGCCACACTGATGTGGATCGTAGTTGTTAACGCATGCCTTAAGGCGCTCATACAAAGTACGGTAGAGAAGATCTAGCATGCGATGTTAAGGAGACTGATGCCTCTTTAATTGGTCAGTCCAGAGAATTGCCTTTCTGGAGAACCAAGTTGACAGTTCTGTGGTTCTTTTCATCAAGTCTGCTTTCCTCCGACCATATTTTGCAGATGAGCTAGTGCTCATAACTTCTGAGAAGTTGGTTATCCTCTCTCCTTCTCTACTCATAGAGTCCGCGAGCAGTTCTGCCTCTTCTATGCAGTGCCATGTTATATGCCTTTTCTTTGACTGCAAATACTTGCTGGCATTCTTCGGCAAACCAGGGGGTTTCACTGTGGTGGTTGTGTAACTCCCATCAGCAGGTTAGAGTTGAGATCTCTGATGGCTTCCTGGCAATGCTTCAATTTGTTCTCGATGCTTAAAGTTGGCGGCATAGGACTATTTAAGAAGGTGCAAGAGACTTAATCGGAAAAGCACCTGAAATTTCTTATGAGTGCATTGCATCGATCGCAATTTGGTCAGTTTAGTTGCTGGTTGATTGACCTGGACATTACCGCCTCCCCTTTGAATATCAAGATAACTTTGTGATCAGATAACCTTCGACAAACAAAATTAGGCAGTATTTCCAGAAGACTTGGGACTTAAATATTTTACCAAACACTTTTCACTTTTCACTTTGCAAATTTTCAATTTTACTTTGCAAACTTGCGTTTTGTGAAACAGAAGTTACAGATTAGAGGAAATTATTCAAATGAAAAGTTGAAAAACTTTCCTCTTTGCAAAATACGTTCCACCAAACGCAAATTTGCAAAGTGAAAGTTTTTTTTTGGAAATTTTCTGAGACACTTCGCACTATGACTTTGCAGGAATTTTTTTTTTTTTTTCAAAGTTGGAAAGTAAAAAGTATAAAAGTGTTTGGTGAAACAAGCCTCTGCTATTCACCTCATGGAATTTGATGAAAAATCTTCGTAGGAAAATAACAAGACTCATCAACTTACTCGTATATGTTTTCTAAGACCAATGAATAGTCTGACATGGAAAAAATAATTTTTCTCTCTGCAAGCCATCGATGCTTATATTCAAGGTACTAAAGTCACTTCTTCCAGCTAAAAAGAACCAAAATTGAAAATTTCATCCCAATAGTTCGTTTCAGAGAAATAAAGCTAAAGAAAAATGGGCGTGGAAGTGGGTGGCTCTAATTTAAGTAATTGCTTAAACCTTGTTCCTACTAAGAGAAAGAACTGTGTAATGTCATTCAAACCGAGATACAAATTACAAAATGCTAGTATCGGTAAGTTGTGGTTCCAAAAGTACAGTCTCGGCTTGATATTGTCTCGGTATTGTTTCGGATGCCTTAGAGCTGGTATCGTCTCGGTATCGCTTTGGTTTCCGAAACAGATACTAAACGATACTGAAGATTTTCTGGTATCGTGACCAGTCCTAGATGTCCAGGGGAACATATGAATATGGTGCAATTGTTTCAAAGTCTATCAAGCAAGATAAAGACTAAGTCGTTGATGAATGACCTCATTGCTTATTTACTTACTCATCCAGCTCTCAATCTATGGAGTGTCTCGGTCTACGATATTGTGGTCATACATCAGTTTTGGTTCTTCTCAGGGTCTTTCCAGTCAGTGAAACAAAGCCCTCTTGCGTCTGCAATAGCCTGGTCCCGGTAGCGAAGTTTTAGTCTTTCTGGTCGTCCCGAACCTGGGGGCTGGGATTCGAAGATTTACTTTCCTGGAGCTATCCATTGGCACAATGTGGCTGAGCCAATGTATTTGACGTGTCTCGGATCTTTGGACTGCATCCACATCCTTGTATAGCTCGTACAATTAACGATTGAATCTTCTCCTCTATTTGTCCTCGTCGCACATAGGACCAAATATCCCCTGAAGAATTTTTCTCTAGAAAGTTCCCAGTTTCAATTCAACTTTCTTACTATTTGTCCCCCCACTTATCGAATAACCCCATTACAATTTCAAAATTTGTATTTGACATCTATAAAACAGCATACCTATCATCTGATACCTTTATGAGGATAGGTCGTCCTAAGACGGGACTCAAAATTTTATCAAAATTCCAAATTGATTGTGATGAATATTAGCAAAATTTTCCATCATTAAATAATAACATCTTCCACATTAAGATTAAATTTAAAGTTAAATAAAATCGCGCCCGTACATAATTCACCTCATTATCACTGTGCAAATTCTCATGGCATAAGCCACATAATATCTAATAGCTAAATCCGTTTAAATCGCTAAGGGGTTGAATGAATATTGCTGCGCTGCAACCAGAAATGGTTAACCCAAATTCATTATACTTAAGATTTATCAGCACAAAAAAGGATTCTTCTTCATTCCCCTTTCTGAGAGAAGAATCTCCTGTGATTTTGCTGCCAAAGGTTCATTGGTAAAATGAAGGCAAAAGTAGCTTGTTTGCCTTCGAGGAAGGTAAGCCTGGTATTAGCATTTTACCCATATCAACCCGCTCTGCCACCCAATATTAATGCCTCTAGTGATTGTCTTTGAAAGAACGTTCAATTATTTATGAGCTTTCAAAAATTGTCTAAGACATTTTTCGATTTCAAAAATCCTACTTAATCCCACAACGCAGGCATCAAACCGTTTTTTGTCCTTGTGAATTGCGATTATGTTTGTTTATATTAATAAAACGAAGGTTGTACATATCTACCTGGAATTATTTTGAAATTATTATCATTCTATAGCCTGACGGGTCACTGACTGACTTAAAAGAAGCATTATAAACCTTAAACGGAGAAGTCTCTATAATTTTGTTTGGTTGTTGTTGTTTTGTCTTGAGGACAATAAAAATGCCAGAATGCTTGTGAAAACAGTTTTCATCCTTTTTGAATCTATTTCTTTGAAGATAAAAGCGCCTTTGGTGTAGATTGTGGTTGTACTTGTAGTTTTTGTGTGTGTTTTAATAAAATCTGACGTCACAAAGCTGCCTGTCGTGAAACGTTAATATACAAAAGACTGGGTGGATACCTTACCTACAGATAAAAATTAAGAAAACAATTTCCCGTTCTTTTCTATTTTTGGTGTTGCATCTTTGTCGGAAAGTTTTATAAATGATAATAATTGTTTCCGCAGTAGAAAAAGCTAAATGTATGCTATGGAAAATGAAACAATAAACCAACGGATGCAATGAATTTCAATTATATCACTTTAAATGAAGCAATTTATAATATTACTATTTTTCAGCAAACCCCACCGAAACATTGCCTTAATCAGTGTAAAATCTGAACATGGGAAGATATCAGTGTTTTTATTCATCAAAACGAATGTCGGTGTACTTATACTTGTACATAAATCAGTTTGTTGCCTAAAACCACCGAGTCGATTTTATCGATATAAATATATGGTGGAAGGTATATGCAGTAGTGTACGCTGTTTTTTTTGAGGGGGGGTAATATATATATAATTTTTTAATAAAACTCAAATTTCAAGTTTTGGCGGAATTTTTGAAATATTGATATCTTTCAAATTGCAGCTTCTAGAGAAAAAAAAAATTATACAAACTGTACATAATTCGTACAAAGTTGTTTTTGATGGCTAAGCCATTTGAATTGTACGCCAAAAATTACGGCTTAGTTACAAGATATTTTTACTTGCGATAAAGGTGCTATGAGGCAAGTTTTGGATTCATGCAAAAAAAAAAAAAAGTTAGAGATAACAATCAAACATGACATTTACGAATGAGTGTCAAGTTAGCAAAGCAACTTTGATGAATCGAAGAATGTACAGTTGGATAATTTGCTGTTAATGGGTCGTTAATTAGTTGTAGCAAGGCACTCTGTCAAAAATCATTAAAAACTTCTTATACCTAATGGTTGATGGCTTAATAATTTGCTGTTAATTGATATTGCAATATTTTCAGTGTTTTTTGGGTGATTTGCTAATTTGAAATCAAGTTAGCAAAGCAACTCTCACGGATCGAGATATAGATAGATGCATACTTTGGCGTTAATTAGTTGTGCTAATTATGAATTTATCGTTCCATGTGTTTTATGTTTTCTTTTAAAGTGGTAAAAAACTATAAATTTTAATATTTTTGTACTTAATAATTTGCCCTTAATTATTTTTTATTAAGTTGTGATCAAATCAATTTTATCAATTTGTCGTTCAATGTTTTCTATTTGTTTTTTTTTTTTAGTGCTTTTTGACAAATTTCGAGAAGTGGTAAAAACTTCTTATACATAATGCTTTGTGGCTTAATAATTTGCCATTAGGAAGTCTTTAATTAGTTGTGAAAAATTCAATCTAATCGCACAATGTTTTCAATGTTTTTCTTTCGCCGTTTTCTAGCTTGATATCAAGTAAACAAAGTATCACCTAAAAAAGTGGTTAAAACTGCTACTACCGAATGACTTTGGCTTAATAATCTGTCATTAAATAGTCTTGAATTAGTTGTGATAATTTCGAATTTGTTGTGCAATATTTTCTACTTTTTTTTGCATTCTTTGTTAACTTCACATCAAGTTAGCATAGCACTACCTAAGAAAGTGGTAGAAACTATTTTAACCAAATGATGTATGGCTTAATAATTCATGGTTATTTAGTCATTAATAAGTTTTGATAATTTTAAATTAGTCGTTCTATGTTTTCTGTGTTTATTTTTTTAAAAGTGTTAGTTTCTAGATGTTACATTTAATATTTAATAATTTGTCTTTAATCAGTCGCTAACTAGTTGTGATACAATCAATTTTTTCGTGCGATGTTTTCTATGTATATCGTTTTATTTTTATAAATTCATATGGAATCAACAAAGAGCTCCGGAAAAATTCTAAGAACATATTATATTGAAATATTTTAATTGAGTTATAAATTGTATTGAATTGGTCATTGATTATATGTTGTAATTTTATCATTGACCTCCAATGCTGTCTATGTTTTTTGTTTTAGTTTCTTAAGTTAAAAAGGCTTTGAAATTGACAAATTCTTGATTGTCATAACAAATTAACGATTAATTAACGGCAAATTATCCACCCATTCATTTTTCGATTCGTCAAAGTTGCTCTGCTAACTTGACACTCATCATTTACGATAATAGAGAATACCAAAAAGTGGGTGGCAAAAGTCTGTCTGCCTATTCGGCTACAGTCTAAACAGCTGGATTGATTTTCTTAAAAGTTGGTACATAGTGGTTCTTGAGGAGTCCGCCCATAAGTTTTTTAGTTTTTTTTTTAAGCTAAAAATAACGGTACCTGCAATACAATTTTTTTTAGCAATTTTACAAAATCTTATCTTTCTTATTTATTTTATGATTTCCCATATAATGGTAGTTTTTACTACCTTTGCATGGGAAATCATTTTTCAAAAATGTTTATTAATGGTGCCACCAAAAAGAACGATTTGTTTATTTTCAATTTTCTTCTTAATATTTATTTCGATTTTAATAATTGTTTTTATAAGGAAGCCTTCAAATAATATACATAAATAATTTTTTTACCAACATTTTCAATTTTTTTTTGATTTTTAAAAAATATTTAAAAATTTATTTATTTGGAAATCAAATATTATGAAAAGGAAATGGTCTATTTTTATTATTTTTTTATGCTTTGTAAAGTATTTTAAGAAAAAAAATTACTTCTATGAAAAATAATGGTACCTTTTATACAAATTAAAAAAAAACCGTTAAGGAAACATTATTTGTTCTTAAAAACGGCTCCTATGATTTTTATTAATCGTTTTCTGTATACATAAATTAGTCCAATATACTACCAAAAAATTTATAAAAATACCAAAATAGCAATTTTTGATAGTTCTTCTGAAAAAACATTTTTTAAATTTTTAATTTACTCATTATCGACTGAACACATTTAGATTTATTTTCTCATTTACTAATTCAAAAAAAAATTTTAAAAATAGATCAAAATTTAAAAAAAAAAGGTTTTTGAATTTAAAAAAAAGTTTTTTTTTAACTCAAAATGGGCTTAACATTTTTTTAAATTAAATTTTTATATGCACATAAATAAATACTTGCGATTTGCATACCAAAAGTTTTCCTTAAAAATATTTAAAGAATTTGATAAAAAATAATTTTTTAAGAACATAAATAAATAAATAAATTTTGTGGCGCAACAGCTCATGCAGAACCAGGGCCTAGTGACTAACTAAACTCTCAACCATTCCTGTGTGCGTGTTGTTGGCAGGAATGGAGAGGACCTACAATTTTTTGCTGAGTCCGAACGGCTAGGTGAGAAGCACTTATTCATGACAAGTAATACTCTTGGAGGATTTGTCACTTCCTCGCAAGAGGCACTACCGTGGAAAAAAACATTTCTGTTTTTAGATGGCAGTGGCCGGGAATCGAACCCAGACCTTTGGCATGGCAGTCCTACGCGCACAAACCATCATGCCACGAGGTACTTCGATTTTTTAAGAACTGCAATGAATTTAAATATCTTTTGTTCATACAATCATATCTAATTAGGAACTAACGCCATCTAACTTAATAATCTGATCTAGTAAATCTTTTTCATTTAAAACTCTGACAGAAGTTATTTTAGCTTATTATCGTATCTCATGATTACAAACATTTTTTCTCATAATTTTCATGTCTTTACATGTAATTTTCTTAAGCCCTCAAGGTCTTGAGCATAAAATCAAATACGTGCACCCCAGTCGTGCATTATATTTTGAAATGAGTAGAAGACTTTTTCTGTAGAAAACCGCATTTTCTTCCAGTTTGGCTTCATATACGTCCACTTCAAAAAAATCGAAACCAAGCAACTTAAATTTCAAATTATGGAAAAAAATAAATGTATGTAGGTAAACAAATATAAGAATATATAATGAAGAATCCTATACTTAAATCGTAAATCATAACTTTAAAAATCGTAAGAAAGAATCTATAACTGACTAATTACTGAAACTAGCTGAACTTTTATAAAGATCTGAGGGCATTTCAGGTGGTATTAATTTTTTGGAAATTTCCCCTAAAAGAAAATTTTTTATATTTAATTTAAAAAAAATCTATACGGCTAACCCACCTTTTATATAGTTTAGAGATTCTTCAGATGATATACAATTTTTGAAAAATTTCCAAAATATGAGTTGCCAAAAATTGCTATGACCTTGAAATTTCTGAAAATAGCTGACCTTTAATGACCATGAATGGCTGATCAATTACTGTAAATAGTTGTCGTTTTATCATGATCTATATTTTGGATGGTATACATTTTTTATGAATTTCACATAAATCACGCGTAACATTGGGAAACTTTAAGCCTTTATTACAATTTATACAGGGCTGACCAATTTCTAGGACTAGTTGACCTTTTCTAAATTTCCCATATATGAGGTGCCAAAGGTCCAGACTCACGGAATTCTCCAAATTGTACGTGCTGTCTCCATTACCATCTTTTTTTATGTATAAACTTACTAATTTCATTATTTGTTTAATAAAAATTATTTGTCGTGAACTTTGTGACGAATTCTTTAAAACCACTAAGTTTCATGAACAAATATTACTTTCTTAATAAGAAAAACCTTACTACAAACGTACTATGATTGCCCTTTCCGTTGCTTTGGAATGGCCGTTTAGAAATAACCGTGGAGTACTATTAAATTGGAGGGTCCCATTTTGAGAGGGGGGTGCAAAAGCAACCTTTTTGATTTTCTGCAAATAACTCGAAAAATAAGCAAAATGTAAAGATAATTGTGAAACATTTTTTGTATAAAACAAAATTTACCATCACGCAAAAATTAAAAAAAAAATTTGTAATTTAAAAAAGAAAGTTCCAAAAAAATGTGAAAAATTGCATTTTGTTC
Organism: Dasysyrphus albostriatus; assembly: GCA_946251815.1. Classification (NCBI taxonomy): domain Eukaryota; kingdom Metazoa; phylum Arthropoda; class Insecta; order Diptera; family Syrphidae; genus Dasysyrphus; species Dasysyrphus albostriatus. The sequence continues at coordinate 63,296,296 of OX276336.1, read as the reverse complement.
TATTTTTTTTTCTTTTTCGGCTATTACTCTTTTTGGAGCAGAGATAGGTATAGGCATTGTTTCATTTAAAAGAAAGAGAAATAAGATTTTCTTCAAAAATAATTCATTCAAAAAAAGTTTTGCCAAAAATCAATCGAGATACAATCGCTTAAAGTAGGCCAATTCTTCGATTTTTATCGAAATTATTTTAATGCTTTTTTTTTTTAAAACCAAGCTAACTTTTAATGAATGAAGTGAGAATAATTATTTAGTTTATTGATTATAAATGTATATTTTTACAGCTGATTACAAAAATAGTGTGAAAACCATACTAAAATGTAGCTTTTTTATCTTTTAATTCAGTACAGGTTATATAGACAATAGTTCCTACAAAGCAAACAAAAACTTTGGACCCATCTTGAAAATTGGTAAAAACGATTCATGTGCCATGAGAATAAAGAATCAAATTGTTTTTAAAAATATTTCACATGGAAGGGTGTTTTTTTTAGGAGAAAAGTGGGGGAGTTGGGTGGGTGTATTAAACAGAAAAATTGACCTTGGAAAACCAAGCATATGACACAAATGTTTTAAAGGTTGTTTTTAATGCTGAATTACATGGCACCAAAATCAAGTCGATACGACCTCCGTGAAAAAAAGTAATTATCAATTTTATGAAAGGGTTTCTTAGTTTCTTAGTGGCTTATTTGTTTTGGCTTTATTCAATAGCCTTATTAATCTTAGGGGATTTGTCGGTTCCTTGCAGGCGAAACATTTCTGGGAATCGAACCTCGAACTTTGGAATGACAGTCCAATGCACTAACTATTTTCCCACGAGGTCCTTCAAACAACTTGATTTATTTATGTTAAAAATTCAATTAGAAAATTGGATTTTCTAAGCTTACTTAGTATCAAATTAGAGGGGCGCTGAAAGTAACCTGAATCTTGAAGTAGTTCCAGAAAATGACTACTATGATAATGTTTAATTTGAGTTAAACAGATAAAAGTTCTGAAATTTATATTCTAAATTGGTTTTATATTGTATAGTGTTTTTTAATTTGCAGAAGTTATATATTTTAAGTTTAAGTTTTTAATGAAATGTTCACTTTTGAAATCACACCAAACAAACTCTAGTTATTAAAAAGAAAAAGCTCATCAAAAATTCAACAAAATATAGAAATTAAATTAGTTTTTGAAATGTATTTTCATTAAAAAAATATTAAAACAAAACAAATTAAAAGTAAAAGTTAAAAAATTACATCAATAAAAAATAAGTTTAATTAAATCGTTCCACATCCACGCCATTTCATCAGGCACCATCACTTTGGACTTCTCTAATGAAAATAACTAACAACCAAAATAATATATTTATTTTTTTTGTTTTAATTTCCAACACGTGTTCATTTATGTTTTATTTTTGTGTTCGGTATTTACAACAACCATATTGTATCCGCATCCAACAGGATGCAACAGAGTGTAATATGCTATCCAATCCCATAGAGAAATTTAACGTTCCACATTGCACATTAATTACTCTTGGGGACCGTCTGGTGAACATGTTTTCAACTCGATGTTTTAAGCCATGACACACATAAATGTATGTACATATGTACATATATAAAAGTGAAGGTGTGTGTAAGCTCTTGCATATATGTAGTTTGTTGTCGGTGAATTTCAATGCGAATTTGTGTTGTTTTTTTTTCGAAAAAACATTAACAAAGTAAAACAAGGACATGTGTTCTAGTAATAACCACAGCTAACAACTTAATATTTCCTAATATGTAACAAACAAGTAAAAAGTTCCGGAATGAGTATTCGTGAGTATTCATATCTATAGGTTAGGTAGGTATATTAATATTGTTAATAATTTCTAAGCTTATTAACCACAATGGAATGGTTGGGACTTGCATAAAATCCAGAAGTTCTACAAAAACAAAAAAACAAAAATAATAAAACTCAGCGTTTTTCATTTTTGTTTCGGGATAGAAACTCTCCTAGATCTATAGACGTTTGAATGAATCCTTGTTTCTGTGAAATATTTTATTCAAAAAAAACTTCTATTTAATTTTTGAAATCCTAATAAATTACTTATTCAATTTTCTTGCAAATCCAAATCCAGTTTAATAAAAATGTGAATATAGATTTTTTCCAGGTTGTCGGATTTTGCCAAACTTAATTGGATTTTTCCATGGTAGGTAATCGTTTGATGTACAAATGTATGAGTACATTATTTTATTTTCTATATAAAATTCAGTTTGGGTTAAAATAGGCGGAAATATGCCTGAAATAAATTGGTTTACATTTAAGTCATGTTTGTGTGTCTTACCTCTGCCAATTTCCCTTCATATAAAAATAAATCCCTTATCAGATTCAAGTCTCACTAAGGTTAAGGTATTCCATTAGCTCTGCGTATGAGCGACTGGACTTTATTTTTACAAAAAAAAGAAGCTTTTCCCTTCACAACTCTCTTTTGGCCTCTTCTAATGTTTTAAAACCATTTAAGAGCATAACATGAAAAAAGTTATGTTTAGACACTTTGCCACTATCTATTTTTAAATGCACTCTCTACTGCGAGTCGAAATAAATTTTGTCAACACACCATTTTATCCCTGATCAACAAGAATTGAAATAAATCGTTTTGTATTTGATGGTGCTCACAGCCCTTCTTCCTCACATAACAAGCCTCTCTAGCCAGCTCTGTCCTTACAAAAAAGTGTTTGAGGTCGGTTTCCACTTATGTGTAGCACCCGTTGAAGAGTTTTTCTCTGCTTCGTACACCATGAGCGTTGAATTCGTAGAAATTTCAGGCCTGTGCTCAGCCTTCTGTACAGTCCACGTATCCCAACCCAACCACTATTTTTTGTTACCTGTTCAAAGTCGTCGGTCACTGTATAGCTCTTAAGGCTCATCGTTGAATCTTCTTCTCCAAACCCCTTCGAAAATTATTCGAAGAATCTTCCTATCAAAGCACTCAAGCTAATGTTCGTCTGATTTGTTCAGGGTCCATGCTTCTGCTCCATATAGGGGAATAGACCAAATTTTGGTCAGAGTGTGAACATTTGATCAGATCATCCATTTTTCCTGTTGTGAATATGGCACTATGTCAAGGTTCCATTAATAGCACATAAGTTGGTGCATGCTCATTTCCAAGTAATTTCCCGATAGTTTGAATAATTCTTCTGGTTCTCTATTTTCACCAGCAACTTTGCACAATTTAAGTTCGGAAAAAGGAAATTGCTTACAGCAGAAGTTTGGGTGGATGACCATCATCTTCTAAGTTCAATGGAATATTTTGCCTAGGAGCGTAACGTTGGCTATCTTCACTGCTTAGCAATCTTGAAAAGTTTTCCTTTATTCAAACCTTAGCGCTGGCTGTAAATTTTCATCCAAGTATCCCTTCTCCATCTCGACAAGATTTCTAGGCTTGTTTCTTTGGTTTGATTCTTCCACTCTTTAGTACAATCCTCAATAGAACCACGCACCGTCAAACTTCTCGCTCTCTTTTCTTCTTCCTTTTTTTTCGGTGCTCCTCCCAACTTTTTTGTCAGTGGAGCTCCTAGGCTGCTCATTCTAAGCTGTATACGGTATGTCCCACCTGGCACATTTTATCAAACTAGAAGTTTTAATGTGGTCGCGTAGTGAAACCCAGCACATCAGTGAAGACACTTCGCATCGTGTATCACTCTGAAGTAAGTGATGTCAGATCGTGTATATCAGGAAACGAGCATGCTTGGATTTTATAATAAGGCTCTTAATTTTTACCCTGTAAGAAAAGGCTAGGTCCAAAACTAAACGTCCTTAATTTGAAAAAAATATCAAATTGACCTGCTGCTAAGAACTCAATAGCTTTTTGTATAACATATCTTCAATATACTTCATATTGTTTCTTAGGCTCTTGGGACTTGAGTAAGAACTGCAAAGAGACCTTCCCTAGCTGTTTTTTTTTTTTTTTTTTTTTTTTTTTTTTTTTTTTTTTTTGAAATTCATTTTTATTTTCCATTTTCTTAAAACTATCTTAAAGCTAGACAAAAATTCATAAAAACTAGCCTACTTATCGATATCTTAAAACTAACTTACTGGCCCTAGTCGGGCGCTCTAAGTTAAACTATAATAACTTAATACTAATGCCTTTCGGCCTAAGAACTATCTTAATACTAAATCCAGGTCGGTTTTATTTTTTACCGAGAAGAATTTACAAAAAACTCGGTATCATTGTCTTTATTTTTATATGGTTTTATATAAAACTTACAAACTACATAAAACTAAATTAAAGCTAATTAAAACTAATTAAAGCTACTTAAAACTATTTACAACTAATTATAAACTAGTTACTACCTACTTATAAGCTACTTACAGACTACTTACAAACTAGAACAGCCACAGCAAGCATTTTCCGGTTTTATAATTTTTTTTGTATTTTTGTTGATTTTGTATATATATATTTTTTTTTTTTTTTTTTTTTTTTTTTTTTTTTTTTTTTTTTTGGTGCCACCCTGACTGTCCCTACTTAAAACTAATTACCTAAACCCATGTAAGTCGGCCATACAAAAGAAAATAGCAAGGTCAACTATTAAATGTCTGAAGGAACTTCATCTTCGTTTTTCAACCACCAGAACTGGTTCTCCTGCCTTACCCTATCTCTTCGGTCCCGTTCGGACACAGTCCTACTGAACCGAAGGTGCTCAGCTCCGTCTTGTGCGAGGACGTCTCGACTGTAAAGGAGCCGCCGATCTACAGTTCTACGGCCGACGTGGTAGATTAGCGGAACCGCCGCTCTATCCTGGATCAGCCCTCGACTGTCTAGGTGGAGGAATGCATCGGGCGGAATAAAGCCGCTTAGACGCACACTCTCGTAGTATTCGTTGTTGGGGTAGTAAGCCCCGAAAATTAAGCTGTTAGACGAGGACATCGCTCTTGCAATGTGACCTCGAATAAGCTTCAGCAAGAAATTATCTATCCTGTTTATGTTGGCTCCGTTGTATAGAGCCAGGTTGGAATAGTAGTGTTTGTACTCCGACTCTGGTGTTCTGTGCAATCCAAGGCAGCGTCGAAGACACTGCCTCTCAAACACCCGAATCTTTTCCATTTGAGATGGGGCAACGTTGAACCAAACCGGGCATCCATAGGCAATCATCGGCCGGATAAGGGCCATGTAGCAAATCACCTTCACCCTGCTGTCAAGCCGGCTGCTATAAAACAACCGTTTCGTCAGGGCAAAGGCTCCCCTAGCCCTGGCCAGAGCAGCATTTATATGTCTGTCGAAATACAAATACTGATCCATCCAGATGCCAAGGTACTTTACTACACTTTTACTCGCCAGTGGATGTCCATTTGGCTCTGCGATCACCAGCTTGCGCCAGTTCTTTCTCGTATCCCTTGTGGCTCCACGCAACGGAGTCCTAAACAAGATTGTTTCTGATTTCTGAAAGTTGATTTTCAACTTCCAGTCATCACAATATCGTTGAATCTCATCGAAGTCACTCTGCAAGAGAATCCTGATGTCCTCGATTTTTGCAGCTGTTCTGTACGCAATCAGGTCGTCGGCATACGCAATTGCCTGAGTTAGACTACTTATCAGATCGCTGGTGTAAATGCTGAATAGAATCGGCGAATTGACCGCTCCCTGCTGAAGACCATTTTTAATATTAAAGGTTGTGGCAGAAGTTACATTGCCACTTTTGACAACAAACTTTCTACCATTGAGCATATCATAAAGCATATATAACAGTGGTTTACTAATGCCAAGTCTGGTCAGCTTTAGATAAAGACCCTCTAACCATACGGTGTCGAAGGCCTTCTCCAGATCAACCAGACAGGCACCCGTACACTGCTTCTTAGATTTGTTCCATTGGACATCAGAAACGAGTTTCGACGCGGCATGAATAGTGTCATGTCCCGCCTTAAAACCGAACTGATTGTCCGGTATGATATTATTGTCCTCTGCCCACTTAGACAGAGCTCTATTGATAACTTTTTCGAATACCTTGCTGATACTCGGAAGAAGACTTATCGACCGAAGATTCGCCGGATTGGAGTTGTCCTTTCCCTTTTTCGGGAGAGGATGCACCACAGCTGTCTTCCACCGCACTGGATAATATGCATTATTCAGAGCGTTGTTAAACAGAGTGGTATAAATGTCTACTGCTTCTTGAGGTAAATGTCGAAGTACAACGTTGGATATGCCATCGACTCCTGCTGACTTCTTCTTCTTTAATGAATCGAAGATGAGCTGGAGCTCCACCTTCGTAATTAACAGGGAACTGGGCCCATTTCGCTCGGCGATTATGGCGTTTGCCAAATGATCTTCATTGAACCCGGTGAAACCAAGGTTCTCTGATCGCCATTGCGTGATGTCATTCCGAAGGTAGAAGTGATGGAGCAAGGCTCTGTTTTCCAGGTCGTGATTCGGGCGAATGCACGCATTCACCTTGTACACTTGCTGGAAAGCAGCCCCCACGGCCTCCACTTTCTCCTGCGGATCTTCGACAATAAAGAGGTCATCGTCTAAGACGGCGTCCTCTGGATTAATTCCTGCTGTCAGAAGTACGTCTCTGTTGTCTGTCGTTCTTTGAAGCTTGAGACACGGAAGATCGTTCTGATCATTCCTTCTAAATATCTTGTTAATTTGCGGAAACATGCTTGGGTCGCTAGCATTAACGGCCCGAATTTTGTTATCCCAATACAAATTAATTGACAACCGATAGTTTTCTTTAATTAGTTGGTTGATGTTCCTGATCGACGACTTCAGTGTCCTAATCTCCAAGTCGTGAGGGTCAGTAAACCGTCGGTACAAAAGTTTGAGTCTTGTTAGCAGTCCACTTTTCTGTCTGTGTAATGCGTCAATGGTCGCATTTCGGTACATGTCTGTTGCGTCCCTTTGTTTGTATTTCGGTATTGTTCTGATCATTGTTCGTTTGATTGTCTCGTCCATTTGTTCTAGGTATTGGTCTATTTCGTTATTTGTCAAATTCCTGTCATTTGGTGGGGATATGTTGTTCGATCTAATTTCGCTCGTTAAGGCGTTGGTAAAGCGTGGCCAGCGCACCTTACTGTAATTGTAAGTGTGCACAGATACATAATCATCCAACTCCACGAGCTCATTCGGAAGCTGTATTACGGCGGCGAGTCCGCAGTGATCACTGTCGTACTCGATCGTTCGTAAACAGTTTCGTGGTCTTTGACCCACAGTGTCAGTAATTGTCAGTCTTGCGTCTAATAGCAATAAATCCAGATAGGCACCGCTTCTTGGAAACGATGGCCGATCCGTAGCCAGCAGTTCTATACGATATTCAGCGTTATACTGACTCATCCAATTAAAAAGATGAATACCTCTAGGATTCTGTACTTGATTTCCCCAATCTAAGTGTTTGGCATTCAAATCACCGGCCATGAGAAAGTAATTTTCGTCCAAGCTCAAGTGTAGACATTCGAAAAGTTTTTCAAGCTCTATCAAAAAATCAGTTGGCTGAGGTGATTCCGGTGCATAAGCCGCGATCACATACATTCGCTTCCCCTGTTGGAGAGGAATGCATACGACACACGCCTCTAACAGCCGAAATCTACGTAGATCACTATTATATATAACTTTATGATTTTCGTATGAAGATTGCGACGCCCCCCCCTTGAGTGGAGTTGGGTCGATCTCTTCTAACGATATTGTAATTGTTGTTAGTCAACTTATGTTTCTGGTTCAGCTTAGTTTCGCTGGCCATAAACACATCTGGACTTTGGTCTTTCAACAATTGGAAAAGATTAGCTCTACGTTCGGTCCTAATCAGTGAATTTACATTCACAGCAAGGATCCTAAGAGGCCTCTCCGACAGCGCGCCTTTAACCTCTAATTTGCGTTAGGCTAGGCAAAACCGAGTAGAGATAGTCTACCCTAGTCGCCTGCTCCTTTATCTGCGTCTGAAGTCCTGTTAACTGGCCTTGAATTGCCAGCAACATGCTTCTTATTTCGGCCTGAGCGTCCGGCGCCTTTGGCACTAGGGCCGGTTGGGCTACCTTAGCTGCAGGCTGTACCGTTTTTCCCCTCCCTGCCGCCATTTGGGCGTAGGAAATTTGGGGATTAACGGGCGTTGCTGTAGGAGCACGCGTTGATGGGCGTATCTCTACCGCTGTCTGCTTTGCCACTTTATTGGTACGAATTTGCTGAAAAGCTGAGCAACCCCGATAATTAGCAGGGTGCCCCTCCTTTCCGCAAAGCGCACATTTAAGCTGGGTCATATCATCGACCCTTTCCTCTCCGAGCTTGCATTCCCCCTTAATGTGGTTCTCACCACACTTAACGCAGCGTGCCTGCATTTCGCAGTTTGCTGCAGCGTGGCCAAACCTTTGGCAGCGCATGCATTGAAGCATGTCACCGCGTCTCTTTAATTTATCCCAAGTAACAACCTGGTAGTTGAGGACGGAGATACTCCTCAAACTATCCAGTTTGCTGCTGGGCGAAAGTTGAACAAGGAAGAACGGCAAAGACCGCTTCTCCCGTCTGGCTCTGACTGTAGCGAACGGCTTGACCCCGATAAAGTCAAGATCGTCGCTCGCTTTTTTACGGAGCTCATCTAAGAGCACCTGTGGTTCCGTGCAGGAATCTATGCCCTTCAGGAGGACCGTTTGATATTTATCCACTTTGGGGGTAAAACTGAAGAACTCAGTCGTGGATTCTTTTAATAAATTTTTAATAATTTTATGCTCCGCCACTGTGAAGCAGTGAATAGCATGCCTATCTTTGCTAAGTCTTTTAATAAAAAAGTTTTGGCCTATGGCCGACTTACACAGGTCTATGGTCTCCTGTAATTCCATCTTATAGGTGTTGATGGGCGGCACCTTCTCTTTTTTGCTTTGGGGAGGCTGTGACTGCTGCTGGTGTTCTCCCTGCTGCTGTCGCCTCCGCTCCTGCTGCATTTGCTGTTGTTGCTGTTGTAACTGCTTCTGCTGTGATTGCTGCTGTTGTGTATGCTGCGTTTGGTTCTGCTGCTGTTTTTTTTGTTGCCTCTGTTCCTTGGGCATTGGTTGCTGCTGTGGCTGCTGTAATTGCAGCTTTTCCTTGGGTTGCTGTTGTGGTTGTTGGTCCTCTTTTACTGGCAGCTGTGGTTGCTGTTGCGCCTCTTTGTTTGGCGCCTGTGGTGCCTTTTTCTGCTCCCGCTCCAGCCTTTCTTTTAGTCGGCGAGCCTCTTGTTTCGTCTTAAGAGCTTGCACCAGTTTCGCAAGTTGGGCATTGAGGCGCACCATCTCCCCTTCTATTGCTCCAATTTGCTCACTTATTTGCTGTTCTTCATTTGCCTTTGGCTGTTCAGCATTCAAATTTTGCGCCTCATCTTCTTCTTCAGAGGACGCCTCTGGTGTGGAGAGATCAACAATGTTGCTGTCACCCGTGGTATATAGTCCCTCTCCCCCTTCAGACATATATTCTATTTCTTCGTCGGGCGAAGAGTTCAATTCATCTATAATTGCTGCTGCTGACGTGTTTGCTAACGACGCCGATCCCCCTCCAGCTGGCAGCTCTGCTGGAGTGATGGTAGAGCGCCGTTTCACCACGTTTGGCGCACATTTTATCTTCCTCCTCCTCTTAATTGAGATCTCGGCTGATGTTGCCGTTGCCGATGTTGTAGCTGTTGGTGCCGTTGCTTTGCCATCTTTCGATGACCCCGCTACTGGTACCACTGGTCCCTTCGATCTAGTTGCTGGCCCACCTTTCGGTGCACCCGCACTTTTTTCTTTCTCCATTTGTTGGTTCTCCCAGACAATAAAATTTTCCACTTCTCTATTATGGAAAAAAGCTTGAAGAGTTCTGATGCCCGGCTGGGGTTCGAACCCGTGACCCTCCGATTGACGGTCCGCCACCTCTTGCTCTGTGCTATTGCACTATTGAATAATAGCTTGCTTGTAAACTAACTTGAACTAGTCACTCCGAATTAATTACTTTAAATGAACTGGGAAGCCGAAAACGTCTACACACTTCCACAGTACGAGATCGACTGACTGACTTCCCTAGCTGTACTACATTAAAAACCGACTCCTTAGAGTATGGTAAGACCAAAAAACTTAGAACTAAAGAAAATTGAAGCCGGTTTACCACAAGGAAGTGTCTTAGGACCAATCGTGCATCAGTTATATACAAGAGATATTCCAGTGGACATCGATGCCATCATGGCCACCTTTTATGATGATATTGTAATATTGTAATTTTACTAATAATCTTCACAAAAATTGTGAAATGCAGTCGATAAAGTTAGTGATTGAACGCAAAATTGGTGTATCAAGTTAAACGAGACAAAATCGAGGCCTGTAAACTTCAAAAACAAAGACAATGTTCCAGTTCCAATTCTTATAAATAGTACGGCAGTACCTCACTCCAATAACACCAAGAACGACGATGGAATGACTTTGGATGCAAAGCTTAAATGGAAAAAGCACATCAAAAAGAAAACAAGAGGAAATAAACCGAAATGGAGATCGTCTAAAATATACGAAATTATGTTCAGAGATTAAGAAGAACCATGCCTCATGAGCTGTGGGTCTCAAAGCTATGGGAAAGTGTTATAACTTTAAACTTTCCCCAATTTGCTTTTTTTGAAAGAAAAAGTATATATCGATCTTTCATTAAATGTTCCTGATACATTTGAAGTTTTAGTGCGGTAAGATTCCCACAATACTTGGTACCGCTTCTTACTACATATGTAAGTGCCTATTGAAGATTTCGATTGGATACAAAAAGTTTACCTGCTAAGTTCACTGTGAAAATTTAGAGCTTAAAGCAAGTTCCTAGTGTGTTTGATTCCTGAGATACACAATGTGACTTGATTACTTAATTTCGAAGTAAATTTTGTGAAATTTTTCAAATAGAGGACTTTTGAATTTTTAACCTAGTTTCTCGTTGAAATGCAAACAAATTTCAAGTTTGGAGTCTTACTGCAAGTTCCTACCATGCTTGGTTCTTGTAATGAATAAAGCATGATGTGACCTGCATACTTCACTGTAAATTTTTTTTTTGCTTCTTAGCGTTAAAAAAAGTTAGCCAGTCACTTCACCCTTATTTAGCGAACTGCAAAGTCAGGAATAGAAATGCGAAACCAAATACAAAGAACTGCATCAAACTCCTATCAGACGTCTTCTGATTCTGATAGCTAGTTGACAAATGTCTTCATTGGTCTTCTTATACTGGATGCTAGTGGCGGGCTTGTTGATAATTATAAGAGGGACGTGGTTGGCAAAAGTTCTGGCAATATCTTGCGATTTTATTTTTGTGACATCAAATCTTTTCACAGTATCTGCTAGGCATTGTGGTGTTGCTTCGTGGATATTCACATACGTTTTTGAGATAAAATAGTGTTCCGAGTCTATGTTTGCCCTCGAAACCTTGTGGTTCCAAGATACTGGAAGCATGTCTGGCATCTATCGCGATGTTTCATCATGTATGCTAGTCTTCTAGAATTGTCTTGCTCCCGTCTTTGGGAACATTTTAAGTATTAGCCAGGAGACTGTAAAATACATACTTGTTGGGTTGATTTTTCTCTCTTATCCATGGGGGCGTGGATAGGGATCAGCGTGATCTTCTAAAATTTGGCTTTGATGTGGATTGTGATCAGGGTGCTCGTTTACACTATGAAAGCCAAAAACTTCTCACATAAGCCCACAACCAAATATCTGACCCTGATTCTTATTGCACTTATCGTTGTAGATGTCACACGATTTCATCCTTCGTATGCCTTCTTCATCCCATCGGACTTCCTGATAGCTTTTACGTGAGTTTTAAGCCTATCTAATAGTGCAAATACAAAATTGGTTGTACTTGTGGGGTCATCAACATTAGAATCAACTATATCCTAAGCTTGTTGTTGTTTGAAAACCAATATTTTTAACTTGGTAGAGAAGTTCTCCCAACTCACTTCCCCTATCCTGGAAAAGCAGTCTCTGCAATAACTCCAAGAGCAGAAGACGGAATAAAACCGCTTCGTATATAAGTCTGAACTTAGAATAATAGGGGAAACCTATACAAGGTGTTCACCAAGTTGTTCAACCTTACTGGAGACGCCATCATTGATTCCATTTCAAGAATTCATCCGCTGCCATCGTTGGAGTACTTTGGTGGAAACACTTCTCTCTGTCGACCATTGGAGGTTTTGCAAAAATGTTTTTTAAGCGTTCGTTTCAGATTTGCCTTTTTTCCATTTCTTTAGTTTCCTCTGGAGTCCCTAAAGGCAGCCACCTAGGTCCTCTTCTTTTTATTCTTTCTCTTCTCTTAATTATATTGAAATAGTCTCCAAATATTCCCACATCTCATTAATTTTCTTCTTCATGCTGCTATTCTGTTTCTGATTCAACCAGATCTTAGCAGCTTAAGGAAATAGCCTAAAACTATGTAAATTTTTTTAGTCACTAACTTTTTCAATAAAAAAAACCCAGCAAATCTCCTCGTTATTTCTTTTATTTCTATTATTTCTTCATAATCAACCTATGCCTACGATAGAGTCGAATGCCATGTGACCAAGAGCTTAATTTCCTGATATGCATCGACAGTAAAAGACCAACTCAGAACAGAAATTCCCTGTTAGTCACACGGCTTCAAATGTATCGTAAAAAAATAAATTGCATTCTCCTTTATTAGAGGAGAAATATCCGTAGCCCCTGGAATAAGAAAGTTTAATTATTATTGCTTCTATATTGTGCAACTTATTCTAATTATGCCTCCTAATTCGTTATGAACGCGACCGCTATATAGAGGTGAGCAAAGCTGTGCGGTATTAATGCATTAACTCTATCGGGGAACTTGATCTAATAATTTGCATTAGTATAATATATACGAATAAGTATCCACCCCAGTTAACCTCTTAAGCTCGAGTGGTTACTGGTTAGTGTCTTGCATAAGCATAAGATGTGACGTCAGTAGTTGTATACTGATTATCATTATCATTTGATATTAATTTTTTTTCTTGTTGGTGATTTTGAGTTTTGATTAAAAATTCAAGAGGAGTGTCTTGGATTTTTATTTTTTTTTCATTTTCAAGGTTTGCGTGAAACTTTTATGTTCAAGGCCATGAGATTTTAGTTCGTAAAAATTAGAAGATTTGTATTGAAGCCCCTTAAGATGAAATCGATAGCTATTTGAGATTTGTAGTAGGTATAGATGGTAATAGATTAAAGTAGTAGATTTATGGTAAATTCACTTTTGGACTTCATTGAAATTACTCACTTAAGGTGGCACTTCAATCTGGTGTAGATTAAGGCCTCAGCATAGTGTGTCCTTTTCATTTTGTTAATGCAATCTGACTCACGGTCTTTCCCTATAGTTTTGTGTGCGAGGTGCATTCAGATGAGTATTCTCTTGGTAATGATGTGCACCGCACCCCCATTTGACGGAATACATGACTATTCTCTTTCCCAGTCGAAGTTTGGTGGCCAAATTCAAGTCAACCAAGTACAGAATCAACCAACACCCGCACGACTTGATTCCGTGTGCCACAATGCGAAGCCGAAGTGGGCATTTAAAAATGTCATATTTCACACATAATGACATACATGCATGAAACTTTCAAACTACTTCATTAATAACTTGCGCACAGCTTGTTTTATTCCATTTCAACATCAACACACCCTCATTGGAAATCCCTTAGCAAATATAAATAAGTAAACCTTCACATTGACTACCCTGTATTTATTTAATTTAAAATAGTTTCCACTTCAATACCACATAACTGAAGAGTGACAATGAATATGAGTACAAGAAAATACTATCTTAATCCTTTTCCTAATGCAATATGATAGTTTTGCGAGGAAAACTTTTTCTTTGTTTCCACAAAACTTATGGTCCCATGAGTATGTAAAAATGAAAGAAAGAATCATCAAAAGTAATTTCGTTCTCTTTATTATCTCTATTATTAAAGTTTTGTTAGTTCACACACTTCTTTTCAAACTTGTCATAAAACTAAAAAAAAACTATAGGATTATTTCAAGTACACTGCTTGGGAATACCATGAAAATAATAAAACCAGAAACGAATATGATACTTTTTACTGAATTTGTGTTAAACTAATTGCTTTCGCAATATGTTTTTTAATTCTGTTCATTTTTTTGTTAAGCCTTTCGTTTTTTTTCCATAAAAAAAAAAATGTTTATGCTTTGAGGCCATTTTAAAAAAGAAAGTGATTTGGTTTTTATTCAACAATTTGTTTGGTTTTCTTTTTACAATAAAATCTTAAAACACTTAAAATTAGACAGTAAAATTATCAAAAAAATGAGTTATTTATGAGGTTTATTAATTTTGAAGTTTGTTAGTCGAAGTGAAGCTTTTGATTTTGTACTGTAATACAAATAACATTTTTTGTAAATATCTCAACAAATGTATATTTGTTTCAAAAATAAATAAAATTCTACACGAACAAAGACACTTTTTCTTCCTGCACCTCATTACCTATTGGCTATTGATTATGTCCTTAAGAACTGGACAGAAAGAAACAAAGACGTTCATAGGTTTTTTTGAAAACAATCAATAAATGGGTCATTTAAGACCGAGAAACCGTGGTGTGCTATTAAATTAGAGGGTGCATTTTGAAGGGAGTTGTAAACACCGAAACAATAGTTCGAGATAATGTTGAAAATCTTTTTTGTAGACAATGAAATTTACCATCGAAATGGATCATTCAATTTTTTAATTTTTGGGTTGCCTAAATTAAAAAATAAAATGCAATGAAATAAAAGAACGCCATCTTAATTCTTTATTGAATATGATTGTATGGACAGAAAAAAAATGAAATTTAATCATTGGAGTGGTTTTCTTAAAAAATAAAATCTTATAAATAAAATTCTTAAAATATTTTTAAGGAAAACGTTTGGTATGCAAATCTTAAGTATTTATTTATGTACACATAAAAATAAGATTTGCAAACAAAATTTGTCAGCCAGTTTTTAAAATATCAAATTTTCAAAAAAAAAATTTTAAACTTTTCTTTTGAAAATTTTGGTTAGCAATTTTATTTAATCTAATTTGAAATTTGTTTATAATACAATTTATCGAAATCCGTTCAACAAAAATGATCAAATTAAAAAAAAAAAAAAAACACGTTCCTGGCACCTGTCATGGCCAAATTGGAAAATTTTTTGTAGTAGATTAGCATGGAAGAAGTTTTATCAAATATTAAAAAAAAAAAATATTTTTCTTTCCAGTTTTTTAACTTTGTATGGAAGGTATCGTTATTTTTTCATATATGTGGCGGTATCTACACTTGTCGATAATAGCACTATACATTCATACAAATATCGTATTTTGATTTTAATGATATTTCTTTGTTTTCTTAATACTTTTCAATTATAATTATTCTAACTTCGTAACTTAAAGCAACACATTTCATTTTTGTTATTTTCTAATAAAACGTTTTTTATGAATTTTATTAGTTTCTTTTAATTAAGTTTTAATCATAAGAAACTAAAATTGGTGACTCCGACGTGATGGCCAACGAAAACATCAATCCGTAAATGAATGTAGCAGCTAATTATTACGCTCGTCTTCAGATGCCTCCATTTATCGAATCAGACGTTGATAATTGGTTTTATTTATTGGAATTTTATTTTCAAGCCTTAGGAATATGCTCACAATTTCCGCCAGGTCGCATAACCGAACTTCATAGACGCTGCACCAAATCAAAAAAAAAATACGAATATATACGAAATAATTTAATTAACTATTTTGCAGATATCCAACAAAAGCGACTTCGTCGGGTATTACATGACATGCCTCTTGGCGATAAGAAGCCTAGTCAACTTTATTACGAGATGGCTCAAGCTACAAAAGGAACTCTATGTGAACAAGTTCTTTTCGACTTGTGGGCTTCGCACCTCCTTCCTTCCGTTCAGACAGCAGCCATCATTGTAAGGGGTTCAGTAACCGAAAAAACACAAATCGCGAATACCATAATGGAGAGTGTCGAACTCCGTCAACTAAATGCCTTAGCTTCTGAAGATCCCGCATTAGTGAACGCTTACCCTAAAAGCAGAGATGAATTTTCTAAGACATCATCCCAAGTCGATCACCTTATTTCGGAATTTTCCAGAATACTAGCCAATAACAACCCAAGACGTCATCCTCATCAACCACGCAATTGCACACCTACCAAACTACTCAACTCACGAACATCAAGCCAGCGCAGACAAGAAGTCTCAGTTGCGCAGTTTGACACTTGTTATTTTCATCGCACCTTTAGCAACAAAGCCATAAATTGTCGTCCGCCTTTGCAGATTTCACCAACATCCAAAGTCTGTTTCACAGTCATATCAACAATGACTCAAATTTTCTGAAGCAACACGACACGACCAATATTTAGCCTAAGTCAACCGATTACGCATTCACGAACAAACAACCAACAAGCCGTTTCTAATAGACACTGGTGCCGAAGTATCCTGTTTACCACCATCCCTGTCATTCAAAAATTTCGGCGCAACTTCATTGCAGCTATTTGCCGTCAATGATTCTCCAATAAAGGTATATGGAAAGGTCACGCACGAACTGAATCTTGGTCTTCGCCGACCATTCGTTTGGACATTTATTGCTGCTGATGTTACCACTCATATTATTGGTGCAGACTTCTTGCAACATCATCAAATCATCAAAAAGCCTCATTTGGTAATATAATATTGGCATTTTCAAACCACCTGGAGCATCTACAAATTCACAGGCATTACATTATATAGAGATCCTGTTCAGCTAGAGCTCGCCGTATACCACCCGACAAGCTTCATGCTGCCAAAAAGGAATTTTAATTACTCATGCGCGCCGGAATATGCCTTCTACAAAATCAAATTGGTCTAGTCGTGGTTCATGGCGGCCTTGTGGAGACTATAGAGGTCTAAATGCAATAACGTTGCTCGATCGATATCCACTGCCGTATCTACATGACTTTTCCAACATCCTGTAAGACAATTTTTAAAAATTGATTTACAAAAAGCATACCATCAGGTACCCATTGATCCAGATGACGTTCACAAGACCGCCATCATCACGCCATTCGGATTGTACGAATTTACACATTTGGGCTTTGCAACGCAACCCAAACTCTTCAACGTTTTCTTTATGAAGTTCTTCGTGGACTTGATTATGTATTTTCTTACATGGATGATATATGCGTCGATTCAACAAATATCGAAGAGTACCAGCAGCAACTTTTAGAAGTTTTCAAAGCTCGCTAATTACAATTTAGCTATAAATGTTGCAAATTGTGTTTTTGGACAATCAAATTTGGAATTTCTAGGCCATCTTATCACCAATCATGGAATAGCCCCAATCCCATCTCGAGTTGAAGCAATACAACGTATTAAGTGCCCAGAAAATGTAAAACAGCTCAGGGGCTTTATACCAACCATTGATTTTTACAGAAAATTCATTACACATGCCGTAAATACTCAAATTCCATTGTTAGAAATGGCTCCGGGCAACAAGAAAAATGGAAAAACTCTTCTGCATTGGACCGAATCAACAATCAAAGCGTTTGATGACTGCCAACATCTATTGGCTCAAGCAGTGCATTTGTCACATCCTGTCCCAAATGCGGAACTCATCCTCATCACTGACACATCAAATGTAGCTGCAAGCGCAGCCTTACATCAACTTGTTGACAATGTAGCTGAACCAATTGGATTTTTTTCTAAAAAGATTTCTTCTACACAGAAACTCTACTCTACCTCTACCTACGATAGAGAGCTCACAGCGATGTATTTAGCGGTACAACATTTTCGAGATCTACCTGAAGGTCGAACATTTCTTATTTAAACACATCATAAGCCGCTAATTTTTGCTTTTCGCCAACGCACTTAAAAATTTTCTGCTTGACAAACAAACTATTTGTCATTTATCAGCGAGTTTACCACAGACATCTGACATATCAAAGGTGAAGATAATCACGCAGCAGACAGGCTATCACAAATTGACTCTTTGGGTGCAAACGAGGGCCTATGCACCAAACTGGCAATATCACAAGAATCGGACGCTGAACTCCAGCAATTGCTCTCAGGTAATCCTCCACATTCACTTTAACTAGCATCGTTTTCATATCGAAACCTATTTATTGTGATGTCTCCCACAATCTACTCGTAATTCGTCCCTTCATCACAAAAGATTTACGGAAGTCATTTTTTTATGCTACTCATAACCTTTCACATCCAGGCCGTCGTGCATCAGCACGTCTTGTGGGCGAACGCTTTGTTTAGCCAAACACACGACAGCAATGCTCAAACCTTGCGAAACTATGTTTAAATTGTCAACGAACTAAGGTACATCGTCATACAAAATCGGAGCTTCAGCACTTTCCAATGCCAGATCAACGCTTTGCCAGCATAAACATCGATATTGTAGGACCTTTTCCACCTTCAAACGGCTATCGTTACCTGCTTACTATTACAGACCGATTTACAAGGTGGCCAGAAGCGTTTCCGATGGTGGATATGACTGCGACGGGTTGGACAAGCGGCTTAATAACTGGTTGGATTTCTGGTTTCGGAACTCCATCGCAAATCACTTCCGACCAAGGAAGAGAGTTCACTTCATCAATTTTTTCTGAACTATGCAAATGCTTAGGAACAAACCATACGATGACAACCACCTACCATCCCCATATATAAAAAATTTAGTATACTAATATTTTAAACAATACTTATAAACTCTTAAATATCGAGTTTCAAAAAAAATGATCTTATCGTTTTCGAAATATTTGATTTTCAAAAAAAAAACTCTAAAACATTTTTAATAAACCAAATAATATTTTTTTTATTTAAGTATACAAAAAATATAAATATTTATTGGAAGCCTCCGCATAAAAAAGATTATTGAAGTCAGTCATACCGTTTTGAAGAAAATCGAAAATTAAAAAAAAAAAGTTCTTTGGGAAGTACCATTAATAACCATTTTTTGAAAAATAGTTTTCTACCCAAAGGAAGTCTTTACTTAAAGTAACTTATTAAATTTTTTTAAAGAAAAGTTGTCAAGCCATTTTTGAGATAAATACGATTATGTAAAATTGCTAAAAAAAATTGTTTGGCAGATACAGTTATTTTTGGTTCTAAAAAAAATGAAAAACGTGTGGCTGTAGACGAACAGACAGACAGACAGAATTGTGCCACTCATTTCTTGGTGTTCTCTTTCATCGTAATGTCATGTTTGATTGTTATATCAATTTATTTTGCACGAATCAAAAACTTGTAAAAAATAAATAAATAAAGAAATTAAGTGGTGCAACAGCTCATAGAGAACCAGGGCCTAGTGACTAACAACTCTCAACCATTCCTCTGTGTGCGTGTTGTTGGCAGGAATGGAAGGGACCTACAATTTTTTGGTCAACTGTTCTTAGGTGGCAGTGGCCGGGAATCGAACCCAGACCTTTGGCATGACAGTCCTACGCACTAAACATTATGCCACGAGTACTATCAAAAACTTGTACTCTCCGAAATATTTTTTGAAAAAAATTCACATACATATATGAAAAAATAATAGTACCTTCCATACAAAAATTAAAAACCGGAAGGGAAAATATTTTTTCCTCAAAAACGACTCCTACTTAATTCTAACAATCTACTACAAGAAATTAAACAATTTTGCACTTAGCAACTATGAATATTACCTGTCATAGAACGTGTTTTTTTATTTTGAATTTTCTTATTATTTAGGTAAATAAATAAAAATTTCGGATAAGATTAAATAATATTGCTTATCAATATTAAAAAAAAAAGTTTTTGAATTTTAAAAAAAAAAAGTTTCTTTTTTTTTTGAAAATTAGATATTTCAAAAACGGGTTGACACTTGTTTTTCAAATCTAATTTTTGTATGCACATAAATAAATACTTAAGAATTGCATACCAAAAATTTTCCTTAAAAATATTTTAAGAAAGAAAGCTCCAACGATTTAAATTTGTTTTGTCCATACAATAATATTCAATAAAGCATTAAAATTGGGTTCTTTTTTTCATCTCAAACTTTCTACGAAGTTTTTTTTAGTTTCCAAATCTTTACATATAATTTCCTTATACCCTCTCAGCGCCTTGAACATAAGAGCAAGTACATGCGTCCCAGTAGTGCATTTTATTTAGTCAAAAATCAATTTTTTTTCATCAAAAACGCCCCAAAAAGTGGGTGTGGAAGAAAGTGTTGTATGAAGGAGTTATTACAATTCACATTATCTACATCTTTTCCAAGGATCACATCCCTCATTTGTGTCAGCTTTCAACGATTTGACGACCTATTTTTTAGGAATTATTTTGTGTTGATACCTTATGATATTCTTTATCATATGCCTGAAAACTTCTTATAAATAGGTAAACTACCTCAGATTTTATAGAATTGAACCACTGTGTGGCAGCGGCACAACGCCATCAGTGAATTGATATGTCTGAACCACAAAATTATAGCTTCTCACCAAAATGGTCTCTTAATAAAGCCATTATTTTGCAGGCCATGTGTGCCTGAGTGCGATCTTACTAAAAGTCAATTTTGCCAACATTACGGACTTCAATTACAGGCAATAAAAAGTCCGTTATGATGGTGCAGTGGAGCTTGCCATTGAAGGTTAATTTAAGCCCGTCCGCATTTTGAAATAAATATGGACAGATTATTTCACTAGCTTATAAACAACACAAAATTTGCAATTTTGTGGGTGCAACGGAAGTACGGGACTTTGGTTTGCTCATAACCCTAAGTTCTTAACACTTGAGATATTATGTTCATTTAAATGAAAAATTTCTGGCATTTACTGAAAAATTTGATTTTTGACGATGTTTTCTATAGTAAAAATGTGTTTCATTTTAGCCAAGAAGAAAAAGAAGTTTCAAGAACAAAATGTCGTCCTAAAAATTTTCAAAAATCAAAAATGTTGTCGTTAACATTTTTGCTTGAAAATTGAACTATTATTCAAATCGAAAAATAGAAAACAATGTTATTTTGAAACCGTGTCAAAATTCTGCTTTTCAAAATTCTGTTTTTTTCTTTTCAAAGATCAGTTTTTCAAAGTTCTGTTTTCAAAATTAATTTTTTTTTTCAAATTCTGTTAGATAACATATTAACAATAAAATTGTGCTAATTCTGCTCTTTTCTCAAATAACTTGCTATATTTATGAAATTAAACAAAATAAAGTACTTTTTCATTTTTATTGTTAGAAAACTGTTTACAACACTATTTTTCAAGCAGAAAGAGATTTTATTTTTGATAGTAATACATTTTCTGTTGATTGCTACACTCTGCACATATTTTTCCACAACTCTAGGTTAATGGATGTTTTTGAAATAATTTTCAAGCCTTATTTTTATTTTTGGCAGAATTTTGTCAAATAGAATTTTGAAAAGCAGAATTTTGACAAGCAGAATTTCCCAAAAAGAATTTTGGGCCTGCCAGAATTTCGACCAACCTTTCTTCCGATCATTTGTTGCGGGGAAATTTATTTTTCCCCTTTGTTTTACTATATTACCTACATTTTTTCAACACCTATACAAATATTTACAACTTTTGGTCTTTTAAAAACTGGCTCGGTACTAATTTATTAACGGGAGTGAAATTTTTGTTTGCATATTGTGTTAAACTCTCTCTTTGCTATAATATGGGGTAATTTTACTTCCGCCATAGTAAATTAAGTAGGTGCTTCTGGTTTGGATGAATTTTCAGTATTAACACTTTACATTAAACTCTGCGTTAAGAACTTCATTTAAAAAAAGAACTTTTGGATGCTAATACATAGATTTGAACACAACCTTACACTTGTTTAAATTTATTTTAAAATTAAAATTATTTTTCTCGAATGACAATATTAATTTAGTAATTTCTTTCTGCCACCACCTAATTTCCATTTTGTTCAATTTTCTGATATAATAGAAATTTTCATTTATAAGAAAACCATCAAAACCATCTGCGGTTCGTTAAAGAAAGTTCTTAAAAAGTTCACAATCCCAAGACTCACATAACTTTAAAATCTGTTGCAATCATCTTACATTCAAGACAACTGACATCTTGGCCAACGTCATTATTACAGGAACGAAAACCTTCGTCCTCGGTTAACCAGCGGAAGATATTAATTATGAGAAAGAAAAAGTCATTAGCATATTTTAATGGAATTTTTCATTTGGTTTCCCTTTGCATTAAATTCCAAATGAATAATAATTATATGAATATACAGTAATGTTGCGTTGTCGTTCCATTTTTTTTTTCTCAGGACCTTCTCATATTTTTTCAAATTAATTCCCAACTTGCCGCTGCACAATTTTTTCTTTCTCTTTTACTTCTAAAAATTTGATATGACGAATTCGCAACACTGGCTGGGGCTGGCAACTCCTTAACTATCTCACACATAATCAGATACAAGTACCAGCTGGTAAATGGAATGGAGATGAAGTTGAGTGGGTAGTGAAGCTGATGCACATTTTAACATTGTATAATTACAGCGGAAGGGCGGAACACAACATCCTTTCCATTTAAGTCCGAACAACTTAATTGCCCTACGCTTATACAAAGCAGCAGCCAGCAAACCTAGGCTAATTCTTGAAAAGGCTTCACTTTTAGCAGATTATAGTTGCTACAACATCCTTGAGTTCTGATGCAAACTGAGCATTAAGGTGGAGGTATAGTTGTGAAGTCGTCCTGTGTTTCGGTTAAGGTTTCCTCTTTTTTTTTATTATTTATTTTAAAACTGCCCAAGCATATTAAAAGCAAAAAACGTTTTCTGTTATGTAATTTTTTTTTTTTTTACTTGTATTTTGTGCTTTGAAATTATCAGTTTGCAAATGGTGGTGCTGTTGGGCTTTGTCTTTCATCATGGCGGATTTCCTTGCCATTTAGTAAATTAGTCTGGTGCAATGAAAAAACAAGCAGTTTGCTTGGACAAGGTAATTTAGGGCTCCGGAAAGGAATGCAAATGTTAAATGGGTTTTTGTGTTGGAAATGAGTTAAAGTTTTAACGCCTTGATTCGATTTTGAGCAACATAGGTACCTAACCTACCCTACTCTTAGAGTCAAAAGTAATCGCATTAAGAGTTGATGCACACTTGTTGGGTTGTTGGCTTGTAAACTTTTATTGAATTGTATTTTGAAGTTAAATTTTGAATTAAGTTTTTTGTTGGGCTTTTATTATTTTAATAAATACTTTACTTCTTAAAACTCTATAAAATCAAAGAGAAAAATTACTCTTTGGCATTAGACAAGATTTTTTTTGTTATACTTAGTTTTGGTTTTTGGCTTGAACGTTCTCTTAGTAGAGAATAAATATGATAAGCCTAATGTAACCTTTCAACTTTTAAGTCAAACGAATTTCGCTGTTTGTTATAGTTTTGTAACTACTTAAAATTATTTTATGAAGAATAAAATTGAATATTCTCCATTAAAATCGTTAACAATCCTTAATAGAGGGGGATAGTGAAACAAAGGTACTCTGGGACGTATACGTACTTTTTACTTGCTCTATGTCAGGCATAGGGCAAAGTTTTTTGTCTAATGTGGAAAAAACTGAAGTTTCCATTAAACTTAATATTGCATTAATGATGTATAAGCCCAACGAAGTAGTTTATAGCGTCCGTGCATTGGGCTGTGCGCCCCGAATAGTGGCCCAAATGACCATTTCCGATACAAAATTTATAACCTCTGAACGCATAAAGACATCGTTATAGTTTTTGTTTGGTTGAAAAAAAATTCTAAGCCTATAAGAATGGTTAGTTTAAGGATGGTAAGTTTTAGGAATAATGCTTTGCAGGGTGTTTCTGAATCTTACACCTACTTAAATGTTTGAAATAAAACACATTAACCAATTTAACATTTCTAAAAGAAGTGATACAAATAAATAATTTTAATGACATGAAAAAATAACGGTACCTTCTATACAAAAGTAAAAAACCGTTAAGGAAAATATTTTTTTCTCAAATACAGCTTCTACAATTTTGGTAAAACTTTTTCAGTGCGATCTACTAAAAAAATTATTAAAATTAAAAAACCCTTTAGTTACACTAAGGACGGACTAAGTTTCCTTAGTGTAACTAAAGGGTTTTTCAAATGGGACGCTACAAAAGTAGAGCGACAGGGACAGCAAACGACAAATGTGTCTCTCATACGTCGTTCTCAAGCGTTAGGCATCTCTGTGACGTCATTGTGGCGAATTTTTCGAAAAGATCTTGGACTACATCCTTACAAGATTAAATTGACGCAAGAACTGAAGCCGCTTGACCACCAGACGCGTCTTATGTTCGTGAATTGGGCTGAACAACAACTTGAAAAGGATTCGGATTTTCATCGAAAAATCATCTTCAGCGCTGAGGCTCATTTCTGGATGAATGGCTTCGTCAATAAACAAAATATGCGGTATTGGTCAGGCAGCAATCCACACGTACTCCATGAGTCATCATTGCATCCCGAAAAAATTACGGTTTGGTGTGGTTTATGGGCCGGCGGCGTCATTGGGCCGTACTTCTTCCATGATGAGCCATCGCTTGGCCGCTTCGGTCGTGCGATTTGACGCCGTTAGACTTTTTCCTGTGGGGCTACGTCAAGTCTATGGTCTATGCCAAAAAGCCAGCGACGATTGATAAACTTCGTACGAATATCAAACGTGAAATTGTAGCAGTGTCGCCCGATTTATGCTTGAAAAGCGTCGAAAATTGGGTTCAGCGTCTGGACTTCTGCAAGCGTGCCCGTGGTGGCCATGCAAAAGAAAGTGAGTTTCATACATAATGGCATCGAACGTATTTTCACAGGAATAAAGAATTTCATTGATATCCAAAACCGTTTTTGTTCAATTTAAAAAAACTTTTGTAGCGCTCTTATTGAACAACCCGATATAAAATTCCTAATTCATTTTTAAGGAAAACTTTGTATATGAAATTTTCAAAAAAAATCTGAAACCTTTTTTAAAAACTCAAAAACTTTTTTTTTTTGAAAATTTTGAATTGCAATATAATTTAGTCTGAAATTTGTTTATACAAAATTTTCTAAATCCGTTTAGCTAATAATGAGAAAGTTAAAAATAAAAAAAACACGTTCTATGAAAGGTACTATTAATAGTTGCTAAGTGCAAGATCATATAATTTTTTGTAGTACACCGTATTAATTTAAATATATGGAAAAAGTTTAATCAAAATCGTAGGAGTCATTTTTGAGAAATAAAAATATTATCCTTTCCTGTTTTTTAACTTTTGCATGCAAGGTACCATTATTTTTCGATAAATGTAATTTTTTTCTTAAAATATTTTAGAAAGTACTAAAAAACTGTTAAGTTTCGATTTTGAAAAAAAATTGATCATATAGTTTTCGAAATATTTGATTTAAAAAAAAGTTGAAACATTTTTCAAAAATCCAAAAAATATTTTTATTTTTAAATTTAAGTACATACAAATATTTTTAATGTTTGGAAGCCCCTGTATAAAATTATTGAAATTAGTCATATAGTTTTGAAGAAAATCGAAAATCAAAAAATGGTTTTTTGGGAGGAACCATTAACAACCATTTTCTGAAAAATGATTTTCCACCCAAAGGAAGCCTTTACTAAAAGTAATTTATTATAGTTTTTTTTTTTAAGAAAAGTTGTCGAGCTGTTTTAAAATATGATTATGTAAAATTGCTAAACAAAATTGTATGGCAGGTACCGTTATTTTTGATTCTAAAAAAAATGAAAAAACTTGTGGGCATAATCCCAAAAACCTCTATGTACCAAGTTTGAAGAAAATTGATAGGGCGGTTTAGGCTGTAGACGAATAAGCAGACATACAGAATTGTGCCACCCACTTTTTTAGTATTCTCTATTATCGTTACGTCATGTTTGATTGTTATCTCAATTTTTTCACGAATCCAAAACTTGCCTTATAGTATGTACCTATCGCAAGTAAAAAGGTGTTTTTTTGTTTCATTTTTTTAAATATTATTTTTTTAACAATCAAAATAGAATTTTTTATAGAATATATGTATTTTTTCGGTGTTTTTGAATCTTTCTTTTCTTTTCTTTTCTTTTCTTTTCTTTTCTTTTCTTTTCTTTTCTTTTCTTTTCTTTTCTTCTCTTTTCTTTTCTTTTCTTTTCTTTTCTTTTCTTTTCTTTTCTTCTCTTTTCTTTTCTTTTCTTTTCTTTTTTTTTCTTTTCTTTAATTTTTTTTCTTTTTTTGGACTCTCCATGGTACGAGTACCTTGTTTTAATAATTATTATAAATTAATAGGTGAACGAGGAAGGCGTAGAAGCTTTAATCCAACTGATGCCAAAAACCTAATAACCACCTTAATGAACATCCATTTTAAATAATTGATTGGAAAATAAGTTTATGCTTTTAAAATATGAATTTTATCACTTTGTTAGGCATGGTTTTTAGGTATATAAAAATAATCTCCACTGCAATACCCATTTACCGTACATCTACACAAGATAACAGATTGTTCCCATGCTAATACGAGTACATTGAAAAGTTAAAATATGTTGTGAAACGCTTAGCTATGCATTCTAAGAGTATTTTTAACACTTCGCTTTATCCCAACCTATAGACAACTTCCATTGCTGTATAGTTCATAGGTAGCTTGAAAAGTTTCTTTAAAGATGGACACATATGCATATGTTCATAAGGGTGGCCCCTAAAAATGTCATTTTTTTAATTTAAGTTGGTGCTTTCTTCTAAT
The DNA here is from genome assembly GCA_946251815.1 of Dasysyrphus albostriatus. NCBI lineage: Eukaryota > Metazoa > Arthropoda > Insecta > Diptera > Syrphidae > Dasysyrphus > Dasysyrphus albostriatus. Next base: position 63,269,720 of record OX276336.1, on the reverse strand, counting down.
TTCTTTTTCTTCACATTTCTTCTAAATAAATTAAAAAGAAAATCTTGTAAAGTTTAAGCTCATTATTTTATCATTAACCATCAGGAATCTAAGACGAAAGAAGTTTTACATTTATGGAAGAACGCACAATTTAAAACGTTTAATCTTATTTTGATTCTTTATAACTTTTGGTAAAAGTTGGTAGAAAAAGGTGTATTGGAAAACATTTTAGGGCAGTCATTTCTTAACTCAAGAACGTAAGGACAATTCTCATTTTTTCAAGTTTTCCTCTATACGTCAAAAATAGAAGAAATATCCGTTTTCAATTTTTATAAGATTTGTACTAAATTTTCGATTTGTATTCATAAAAAACTACATTTGTACCAGATGACCTTTATACCTAAGGAACACCCTGAATATTGAATATAATGATATTATAAGGGTGATTTTTTAGCTGGTTTGGTTTTGGCAAAACTGGTTTTGACAGCTGACGTGTGTTTAGTACCTTGTGTCACTGTCAAACAGCTTCAGTTTGGTTTGTAATTTAACCATGGATCGTCTTACAAATGAACAACGCTTGCAAATTATTGAATTTTACTATCAAAATTCGTGCTCGGTTCGAAATGTTCATCGCGCGCTGCTTCCATTTTATGGTCGGCATTCTCGACCTTCTGAGCAGTCTATTCGGAAGATTGTGACCAAATTTCGCACCAAATTTACTTTGTTGGACATTAAACCACCAACACGTTTACGTACTGTGCGTAGTGAAGAAAATATTGCGGCCGTATCAGCTAGTGTGACAGAAGACCGCGAAATGTCGATTCGGCGCCGTTCCCAGCAGTTAGGCCTTTGTTACAGCACTACGTGGAAAATTTTGCGTAAGGATTTGGGCGTAAAGCCTTTTAAGATACAGCTGGTGCAAGAACTAAAGCCAGCCGACCTACCACAACGCCGAATTTTTGGTGAATGGGCTCTTGGAAAGCTGGCCGAGGATCCGCTTTTTTATCGAAAAATTGTGTTCAGCGATGAGGCTCATTTTTGGTTGAATGGGTACGTAAATAAGCATAATTGCCGCATTTGGAGTGAAGATCAGCCAGAAGCATTGCAACAGCTACCAATGCATCCCGAAAAAGCCACTGTTTGGTGCGGTTTATGGGCCGGCGGCATTATTGGGCCATATTTCTTCAAAGATGATACGAATCGCAGCGTAACTGTCAATGGTGAACGCTACCGAGCGATGATAACAAACTTTTTTTTGCCCGAAATAGAAGTTCTTGACTTGCATGATATGTGGTTTTAACAAGACGGTGCCACATGCCACACAGCACGCGAAACAATGGCGTAATTGCGAGGCGAGTTTGGTGAACAGTTAATTTCACGTTTCGGGCCGGTCAATTGGCCGCCTAGATCGTGCGATTTGACACCATTAGATTATTTTTTGTGGGGGTATGTCAAGGCTAATGTCTATAGGGACAAGCCCGTTTCGATTGACGCACTGGAAGCCAACATCCATGAATTCATTCGTGAGATACCGGCCGATATGTGTGAAAGAGTATGCCAAAATTGGACTCAGCGGATGGGCTACCTGAGACGCAGCCGCGGTCAACATTTGCATGAAATTATCTTTAAACATTAAATTGCAAGGTTCAAACTATCGATTCAAATAAATATTTCATTCATTTTTTCGATTTTTTTGTGTTTTTTTTTTTTTAAAGTTCTAAACCTCTTAAAAAATCACCCGTTATAATTATAATTGACAAAAAATCCCTGAGTCTAGGATTCCTCAGCATTCAGTGTTTTTTTCCTCAAGTTTTTTGTTTAAAGTTTTGGTTTCGAATATGTTGTCTTATGTTAAATTTTTCCATAAAATAATATACATAGTCGAAGTTAATTCTGTAATTAAATGCTTACAATGCTTAAAAAGGCCTTTTTTAGTAAGAATTCAAATATGAATAAAGAAAACAGAAATCTAAAACCGAAGTATACCTTTGTACAATGAACATAATATTTTTTGTCACTCTTGGCAGTAATAGTCTTATAGTCAATGCCAGAAAGCAGGATTATGATATGGCTAAGCAAACTGTATATAAAGTCTGTATCGATATGAGTGCCGCTAATAATTTTCTGGGGGTCAAAGACCCCCAAAGGGTTTTTAAGCAATATCTACCGAACGGTAACTTCTACAGAAAAAATGTCAAGAAATACAGATTTTATGTTATAAATATGAGGCAAGTTTTTCTTCCCCCAGGAATATTAGAAAAAGGTACTCGTACATAGGTAAAATTTTAAAACATTTTATTTCAAAGTTGTACTTACAAGCATTATTTTTCAAAATTCAATGGTTTTCTGTTTGTGACTATAAATTATTAAGAGCATTGAATTTTAAAATTAAAAATAATATTTAATAATGTACGAATAAGTTTAAAATTTTCTTTACTTCTTTTTTTTTTTAATTTTCAGTTTGAACTTTATTTTAAATTAAATCAAAAGAAGGTGTTTTTGGCTTTGAAATTTTTTGCAAACACGTAGCATTTCAATATTCGTGTATATTCAGTTGACGCAAGTCAAAAACAGTGTTACTTTCTAAATTATTCTCTGTGATTAATTTTTCTAACGTCACAAATAAGGAATAAGCATCATCAAATAAATAAATACACAATGTTTGAAAAAAAAACGGACAAAGTAGCTTTTACAATTTGTGTGTCTATTCAGTTGAAGCGGAGTGTATATTTTTTGAATAAGTATTAAATTTTAAGGGCCGATGTTGAATGTGAACCACACCTAAACGTCAAGTTTTTTTCAGCGTTTCATTTGAAATTTCTCAATCATTTTTTTATAAAATCACTGTACCAGAAATTGAATGTTAAGAAAAAAAAACGTATATGTATGTATAAAAATGATTAGAAGTAGAAACAAAAATAATATAATTTATAGTGCTTTGGTGCTGTTAGTTTAATTAGTGGTCGGTATCGTCTTAGGACCGGTTGTACAAACGTGGTTCAAATTTTGATACGTGGTTCAAAAATTTTTACTGGCTGATTTCAGCGGAATTACTCAGGTTCAACAATGGTTCAAGGTTCAAGTATGTCATAGGAGCCAGTTTAATGAATGAACTATTTTTGAACCTCAGTAAGTTTGCTGAAGTCAGTGAGTTAAAATTGTTGAACCACAAGTTAAATATTTGTACAACTGGCCTTTAGAAGCATCTAACTGAGGAGCCCAACTGTTGTACCTGGGAGGAACGCATTGGAAAATTTTTACGGGGAAAAACTTAGTTTTTTCTTAATTTCTCAAAAACTATAAGTTTTTTTGAAAAATGTGAAAGTCATGCAAGAACTTCACGGTGGTATAAATTTTGTCAAAAAATTTATTGAAATTTCAATCGATGGGCTAAAGTTTTTGTACGGTTTGAGTTTGGCTACATCTTTTCTTTTTAAAACTAAGTTTTTGGGGTGCCTGGGGTAAGGGGAATGAAGGGGATGAAATTTCTCTTTACAGCAAAATCATGAAAGAATTACGTTTAGAGAATGAAATTATCTAAAAAAAGAGCTATTAACTCTGTAGGTTTATTAATCTTTAAGTTATAGCGTATGAAAGCACTTTTTATTTTGTACTGTCATTGCACAAAAAACGGTTTTTTCTTAATATCTCAGTTGATATAATTTTTTTTTAAATTAATGAGTTTTTATTAATGCTCTTAAAATCTTGAACAAAAAAGATCATAACACTTTTTTTTGTAGGAGCAATAGATTTTGAGAAAAACGCGCACAAACGCCCTCATTTCCTATTTTACCAAGTCAAAATGGAGAAAAAAATTCATTACAGTGAAAAGCTCTTATTATTACGTTTGTGCACGTTTTTCTTGAAATCTGTTGCTCCTACGAAAAAAGTATTATAATATTTGCTGTTCAAAATTTTATGAGCTTTCATCAGTTTTTGAAAAAAAATTATATCGACTGAGATATTAACAAAAAACCGTTATTTGTCCAATTAGAGTACAACATTAAAAGTGTTACTTATATACGCTATAACTTTAAGATTAATAAATCCACAGAGTTTGTTAATAGCACATTTTTTAGATAATTTTATTGTATAAATGTAATTCCTTCATAATTTTGCTGTAAAAAAAATTCATCGAGTTGTTGAACAAAAACCAAATCACTCTCTAATTCAAGATGGCGGTCTTCCCCTTACCCCGGGCACCCCAAAAACATAGTTTTATAAAGAAAAGATTTAGCCAAACTCAAAACGTACAAAAACTTCAGCCCATCGATTATGGAAATTCTAATAAATTTTTTGACAAAATTTAGTGCACCGTGAAGTTCTTGCATAATTTTCTCAAAATCTATTGATTCTATGAAAAAAAGTATGTTAATTTTATTTATGTAGAATGACATAAGCTACAATGTGTACCTTCACATTTTTTCAAAAAAGAACATAATTTTCAAAAAATTAAGAAAAACTAAAATTAAGCCCTGGCCCAAATTTACGGAACTTTTCAGGAAATGCTTAAGACGTCTAAAAAAAGCTCTTTACCAAAATTCAGCTTTGTCGAAATTTTTTCGAAGTGAAACTCTAATTTTCCTGGGCTATTAGGGCTTTGAACAAAATGTCATTACTTAATTTTCTTCTTTTTTTGCCTAAACGACACATTCATTTTAAGAAAATCATTTGATTGATAAAAAGATAAGTAAATTAATAAATTACGCACATCTACAAAAAAAAAGTAACACTTGGGTAACCCTAGTATTCTGTTTGTTTATTTAACTTCGAACTGACATTTTTTCAAATCTGATATACGAACACTTAGCATTTGACATCCAGTACAAAACAGCCACCAGAAATTTCTCGGACCAAATCTGGCAAGTAGGGGATATTTGTTCCTCTCTCATGAGCGCTCTCTTTGGTCCGAAAAAGTACAAACTTCCACTTGTGGAACGACTTCGCACTAAAAATGACTAAATCTGGCGGTTTTAAACTGTTTGAAACTCGTTCTGGAACACTAACTCACTTTGAACCATGAAAAGATACACAATCGAGCAACGCTTTAAAGTAACTCAGGCTTATTATGAAAATACGCGTTCAAATCAAAATGCATTTCGTGCACTTCATGATTTTTTCGGTCAATTTAATCGTCCAAATGTGCGTACAATCGGAAAAATCGTGCAATAATTTGAGCAAACCGGGTCTGTCTGTTAAAACACCAGTGCATGCTCGTACAGCTCGTACTGCAAAAATATTGCTACTGTTCGCGATAGTGTGGCTGAAGAGCCGTCCACCACCACCTCACGCTCGTCGTTGATAAACATTATGCATAAAGACTTGCATTCACACGCTACCAAGCTACAATTGACTCAAGAATTAAAGCCGCTTGACCATTTCAAGCATCGTCAATGGTCAGAATGGTGACAAAAAATGGCAACAGTGGATGATCAATTTTCGAAGAAAATCATCTTCAGTGATGAGGCAGGTTTTCACCTCAGTGGATTCGACAATAAGCAGAATTGCCGCATTTCTGTGAATGATAATTCAAGAGTGATTGTCGAAAAACCAATGCACTCACAAACAGTGACTGTTTGATGCGGTTTATGGGCTGGAGGTATCATCGGGCTTCAATGGCTCTTTTGCGCGACAAATTCAATGGCCGTGTTATATCACGTGGTGGCGATGTCAATTGGCCGCCAAGATCATATGATTTGACACCGTTGGACTTCTTTCTTTGTGGTTATTTGAAAAAAAGGTATACGTCGATAAGCCAGTAACAATGCTAAAGCATGAGGTAATTTGGCACATTAACGGCATAGAACCTCAATTATGCCTCAGCGTCATCGAAAATTTGGTCCATCGAGTGAAGGTGTGCCGCAGAGGTCGCGGTGGCCATTTGGCCGATTCTGGTTGGTTCTTAACATAATTGAACCATACCAATATTATCATGATAAAAAGAAATGACAGTAATTTCCTTAATAATTTGTGTTTTATTGAAAATCAACATCGGCCCTTATAATTTAACCACCCTTTATAAACAACAATAACAAAACACAAAAGAAGCTAGTTTAAACTAGTTTGCCATCTATGCGCTCGTTACTAGAAACGTTTTTTTTTGTACTGGGTCTTGGACTTTAATATTTCATAAAATTATGAAAGTGTTTCGTAAAAAATAACTAGCTTTTTCAATTTTTTAAAAATTTCCTATCCAGATCGGTGATTTTAGAATTGTACACTTTTTTCTAATTTAAATTTTCTACATTTAAAAAAATATCATCAAAATCAGAGCGGTTTTCACAGGCTCCTTAATAATGCACTATCTTCAGCAATCTTTCCTCAACCAAGGGCGTACGCAGTATTTAAATCAGGTAAGGCAAACTCATTCAAAAACTAGTTTTGGTATACCTTTTAGATTTATTTAAAAGATGAATTGTCTATCCGCCCCCACCCCTTGCTTCTGCTCTCGTTCTCTACTACAGCTTAAAAAATCTCGGTAACGGTATGGTAAGTTTTTTTTGTCTTTTTTGTTGAAGAATTTGGTGAAAATCCGGAGCCCTATCATATGCATATGAAAAATGTCAATCTTTGGCATAGCAGTTTTTCGAGTTAAGAGTGAAAACCTTGTAGAAATGTCACTTTATCAGGCCGTGTTTATAGCTATGCCAGGATTGAATTATCAAAGAAAGAATGTCAAGAAGTAAATTTTACCAAAAGTGTTTGATAAGGTGTATACAGTCATATATCTAACCGTCAAAATTTATAAATCAATAATATTTCGTATAATTGATCGTATAGATCAATCAATTTTTAAGGTTACTCTTCTATGTAAAAAATTCATAACCCAAAAAGTGAAAGATTGAATAGAATCACAAAATAAAAAAAAAACATAAAAACTGAGTTTATAGCCGCCATATTTTTTCTATTCAAGTCCTATGTACATACACTTAACACTGAAGTAGTTATTCATGGTGACAACTTAGTTATAGTTTCCCTATAAGAATAGTGACGCCATCAACTAACCCACACTACGAGTTGAACAAGAAAAAAAAAAAATAACAAAGCTAATTTCTAAGTTGACGTGCAATCAATTTATCATTCGGGCTTCATTGATGCCAGGTCACACTACTCTAAACTGCATCTACGTTCACGTATCATTTCTGCCCTAAAGTTCAGTCTCGATAGATGAGGGCAATCAATCTTCGTTTCGTATTCGTATATAAACTTTGGTCTAGCCAAGGACAGATATCGCCGAAGGTGAGTCTTGTACTTAACAAGAAACTTGCAATTCCGGAACACACAAATAGAGAGACAGGACGATGAGATGTGGATCTGTGGTTTAATTAATGCTGTTTCAGAAATTGTTTCATGTTCAACGGATTTATGTTTAAAACTTTTCTTATTTACATATTTTTACCACCACTAACTATCTAAAGCATAGAATGTGAATTTTTTTCTCTAGAGTGATGGAAGAAATCGCTTAGTTTTTGTGTTTTTGTTTGTGGACCATAAATCAATTTTTGTAAAAAATTAAAACTGTAAGAGAGAAGAAAACAATACATTAAGGAAAAGACATAGTTTTGTTCAAACTGTATTTTGATAAGATAATAATGACAAAATGTGCTTAATCTTCTTTTTAAATCCAATAAATACTTTTAAACAAAAAAATATTGAGACACATGATAAGTTTACGATTTGGCTAAGTTTGTCATTTGGTTAACGAAGTATCAAATTTTGTAGGGGAAATTGTTTACACAAGGTGTGTTCCATACCGTATTTCAAACAGTTTCAGACCGCCAGATTTAGTGCAAGCCCGTTCCTTAAGTAAAATATTGTACTGGTCCGCACTAAAACTTGGCGGTCTGAGATACATATAATTATCTAAAAATATTTGGTTAAACCATTGTATATAATATTTTTATATACAATGGTTAAGCTTATCCAAACGTCATTGTGACATTTAGAAATAGGCGTGTTCAGAAATATGATATCTCTGAGAAGTAGAAAAAATTTCGATCGTGTTCTGCAACTATCGCATCGCGATTAGTTGGCTATGAAGGTTGTGAATTAAAACGTAGTTTATACAAAAAAAAATAATTAAGACGTCTAGATTTACTTGACGATAACTATAAAGGCTCTAGTTTTTTGTCTCCTAAAGGCTCTTTCGTAAGAGAAAATCAATCCGGAGCGCAACCTACGGAAGTGAAATTGAAGATTCATTTTGAATAGCTGTCAAAAAATGCTGTAGTTGAAATAAGCTATAGGGTAAAACGTCCAAACGTGGTTTTCAATGTCGTGGTCATTGTGTCCGTCTCATGTGGTGTGTTGTTTGGTTCTCATACCATTTGAGTTGAATGAATAGATTAAGCAGTGAGTAAGGCTTTCCCAAACCAAAGTGAATAAATATTCTAGTGAATTCACATCGCGTCACTGTTGTTGCTCTAATTTATCGCCATGTAAAGTAGTTCTGAGTAGTAAATTTAATTTTTCTTTCTGATGGGTTTGCGTTGGTTTGGGAGAGCTTTTACAGAAATAAGTCTAGGCTCTCCAGAGCTAACGCAAAACATTCGTAACGTTTTGTTCTTTGGCTAGTTTTTTGGCATAGCATTTGTGTGTTTTTAGTTCATTTAATTTTTAAAAAAGCGGAATATCGTAGAAGTTAGATTTCTTTTCCGAAATTCGGAGTAGATTTACTGTATTTGGAGTAGCATCCGAACCTTGGTCAGTATAGAAGCCAGTACAGCGTGCCACCTACGTCACAGCAAATACACGAAAAGGATTTTGACAGTCAATGTATGTATATATTTTTTTGTATAAACTGGCTAGCCAGTACTGGCTCGTGTAGCCGCAGGGTAAGGCTATTTAACAAAAGATTGTTTTCCTCAAAAATGGCTCCATATATTTTTCTTAAAAAAATTTAACAAGCAACCTTTGGTAAATAATAAATTTGAGAAAACTCGTGTTATACTCGTTACTCGATACTCATTTTTCACTACTCAATACTCGTTAGTCGTTAGTTGTTAGTCGATAGTCTTTAGTCGTTAGCCGTAGGTCGTTAGTCGTTAGTCGTTAGTCGTTAGTCGTTAGTCGTTAATCGTTAGTCGTTAGTCGTTAGTCGTTAGTCGGTAGTCGTTAGTTGTTAGTCGTTAGTCGTTAGTCGTTAGTCGTTAGTCGTTAGTCGTTAGTCGGTAGTCGGTAGTCGTTAGTCGTTAGTCGTTAGTTGTTAGTCGTTAGTCGTTAGTCGTTAGTCGTTAGTCGTTAGTCGTTAGTCGTTAGTCGTTAGTCGTTAGTCGTTAGTCGTTAGTCGTTAGTCGTTAGTCGTTAGTCGTTAGTCGTTAGTCGTTAGTCGTTAGTCGTTAGTCGTTAGTCGTTAGTCGTTAGTCGTTAGTCGTTAGTCGTTAGTCGTTAGTCGTTAGTCGTTAGTCGTTAGTCGTTAGTCGTTAGTCGTTAGTCATTAGTCGTTAGTCGTTAGTCGTTAGTCGTTAGTCGTTAGTCGTTAGTCGTTAGTCGTTAGTTGTTAGTCGTTTGTCGTTAGTCGTTAGACGTTAGACGTTAGTCGTTAGTCGTTAGTCGTTAGTCGTTAGTCGTTAGTCGTTAGTCGTTAGTCGTTAGTCGTTAGTCGTTACTCGTTAGTTGTTACTCGTTACTCGTTTTTCGTTAATCGTTACTCTCTTACTAGTTTACTCTTTCTTTTTTCTCTTTTCTCTTTTATTTATTTACTCAGTACTGGTTAATCGTTACTCCCTTACACTTTGACGTTACCGTCTCATCTAAATTATGAGAAATTATAAAGTGGGATTAAGTGATATTGGGAGAATGGGAGTATACGACAAAGGGCCAGTTTTTCTCTGAGTTAAATCAGAGTTAGCTAGGACCATCGATGTGCAACAAATATGGATATCATTCTTCTACGGCTTTCGCGCATCAAAATAGAGATGGCTCCCCAATGAAATTGCACTGACAACAACAACTGAAAAGGCACTTAATTTGGTCCCTCAGTAAACTCACCAGAGTAAAGGTTTTTTTTTAGACATGTGGTTTTCAATCTGGCAATATTTTTTTCGGAGTTGATCTTTGTGACAGCTGCCACTTGATTTTTGCTTACTTTGGTTTGCCGATCGGGAAACAGTCAATCGTCTTGGGTTTATCTGCGTAAACAAGTGACTTTACATAACTCCACAAGAAATAACCCCACGACGCGATATAATGCACTCATCAAAAGTTTCCTTCAATAAATTGATTATTTCGCAATGCTTAGCGCGAACCGAACCATTATTTTGGTAATAAATTTGCACGATTTGCAATCGGTGTTCTCGAGTAAGTCTATTCATTATGAAATGGCAAGCCAAACTGAGCATAAATCAAGTGACAGCTGGCGAAAACACCAACTACGAAAAAAAGTATTGCCAGATTGAAAAACACACGTACAAAAAAGACACCACCCTTTAGATGAGTTAACTTGGAGTTAACTTAAACTGAAAAACGCGTTTCTTGACATGGATGATTTCGCAGTGAAAAACTGGCCCTTAGACTTGTCGAAAACAGCTCCCTTCCCACAGCCAAACCCTAGATCCGCCACTGCTAAGTTGTAAGTTCAATATCAATTTTATCTAAATTCGCATTCTTTTGAAGTTGCAGGAATATTAATTTATGGTCTTTTACTCTGCATTGCATTGCACTGGTATAATTTTATCTTGCCATCAGTTTCTACTTACAAATTATTTCCTTTTGCAGTTAAAAAAGATAAATTGAATTTATTTTCTTGACATTTGTATCTGCTTTTATATATTTTTTTTATTGTTGCTCTCGAATCCATGGCGGATACTTTTCTTGAAAACGAAAAATTCTTTAAAAATCGAGTCTTTCTGGCGACTTAAAAACATACATTATACTCTTAGATACAATAGCGAAAGCATATTTTTTCTTCTAAGGATTTTCAGGGAGTGTAAGAGCATTTATATAGAAATGAGAAATATTTTATTATTTTTTTTAAGCTTATTTTGTACCATAGAGAATTAAGGGAATACATTTTTGTCACATGGAATACCAGAAAAAATGTATGTGTCTTCATTGTACGAGTATCCACTAGATGAGGTTAGATAGAGTTTCATTAATTTTATTAATTTATTTTTGTTGAGAATTTTAAACTTGCTCTGTTAAACATTTCAACTATACAATACAATATTCCACTGGTGGGGTGGGAGTGGGAGTGGCGTCTGGCATTTACTCCATTTTCATGCAACAAATTACATTTTTGTTTGTTAAGGAGGCTATAAAACTAATATTGACGGCAATAAACCTCGTGGTATTATGGTGAGGCAACCAAGCAAGAACTTATAAACCTAATGAATATTTATTGTATCTTCTTCGCGTGGCGATGCGATGGTATGAAAATGTTTTTAAACTTTGCGCACATAAAATACATGTTCACACACAAAAATGCGAACGTTTATATTAAATGGGTTATATTTTTTTTTTATTTTTTCCTTAAGGCCTTGTCAGGTCATATAAGGTTTCAATTTCGAAATGAAAAGTAAATGTAATTAAATAGATTGAAATGATAAAATAGACAAGATTGCAAAAAAGAAACTTATTATAGTAGATAGAGCGAATAATATTTCCCCTGTCTATATGGAATTATTCCTCTTCCTTGTACACGCATCTTCTTGAAAAATCATTTGAATATATACCAAGCCTCGGTGCGCACAAGCCCATTAGATATGGTGTTTGATTACAACGCCAATTACAAAGTTAATGTGTAATCTATTTTTTAATAATATGCAATAGCAAAAGCGTTTAAGATCCAATATTGGACAAATCTGTTAGGTCACTAGAGAAATTTCATGATTGTGTACCAAAGGTTTGTTTTCCCTAAGGCATTCTGCTCCTGGCATGCCTTAGCAAAAACTAAGAGGCTTTTTTAGAATTGTCTTTGGTTTCTTGATTTGACATACAAAATATTGTGGAATTCTACTTACATCTCCGGCTCAAATTTCGATATCTCACATTTTGTCAGCACTGGCTGAGGTATGAACTTTGGGAATCACCACGAAGACTAAAAATAATTGGTCACAAACGAGCAGTCTCAAAAACACCTAACAAACCATTTGCATTTTCTGGAATTGTTCTTTCATCAAGGTTCTTGTGTGTAGTCTTCAATAAACTACAATTCCCGCATTTTTTCCAATTCGGAATGTTTGGGAACGTAGATTTTTTTTTTACAACCATGAAACCTTCTTTGAAGAGGTGTTCATGTTTAAAGACGCCTTTGGCATACACATTTTTAGCATCTTTGTGAGAGCATTCACTGAAAAGAAAGGCATTGTCAAAAAGGAAGAGTAGCGAGAGTTAATCCTGTAGGTATTCATTTGATTGTGTCAAATATGAAATACAATTCTATTTTTCTTATCGAACTTACTGGAATGGATGATGGCTAGGGTGGTGATGGAAAAAATTAATTGGCTTTTTCCCTGAAGGTATATGTTCATAAGAATATCGTTGGAAAAAGGTTGAAATATAGTGAATAGTAAATGAATTGTTTCAATTTCTTTTATAATAATCAACAAATTACCACTTTGTTTACTCATCATCATGTAACGAAAAAAAGATAAAGCATTTTGAAGGTGAAGCCAGGAAGATGGTTCTCTGTGAAAATTCACGAGATTTTGGAAATTAGCAAAGAAGCTTGATAATCAATCGTAGTCTAGGTCCAGAAGTGCTTCGTTGCTTTTTTGTTGACCTGATTAATCCCGGTGAATCTGCCATTTAATTTCATTATGCTATTCCAGATTTTTTGAACGCAATGCTTGATACAGTAATTACGAAATCCAAAGTTACAGCAGTGTTAAATGATCTTAAAAATGACAAGGCCCCAGGTGCGGACACAATACCAACAGAGTCTTACAAATACGGCACAAACTTGCTCACGGGTAGGCTTCATCAGTTATTCAATGATGTGCTAGAATGAGGCACCATTCCTCAAGCTTTTATTGACACACTAATTCAATCACATCTAGCACAGAAAGTAGTTATTGAATGCTTCTTACAAAATATTTACAGCAGTGCTGAAAAACCGTCTAACTGAATGGATATAACAAAAAAATGTTCATAAGGAATCCCAGGCTGACTTTAGGACAGGTTACTTTACCGTAGACCAAATATTTGTTGTTAGAAGTAGTGAAGAATCGTTCCAGAGACAACATTAGAAGTTTATACAATTTCTTTGAGGATTTCAAAGCAGAATTTGATTCAATAGATCGTAACTTATTGTTTTACAAACTTTATTAAAAGGAATGTCGTTTAGTTTTGGAAGAGTTCTCCAAAACTTGTATTCACAGATTCGAGCGGCAGTGTGGACAGGGGAAGAAAGGTCTGAATGGTTTGACACAAAATCAGGTGTAAAGCAAGGATGTGCTTTGAGTCCTGATTTCTTTTCGCTGTTCATTAATGATCTACTGGATGATCTACCTATGGAGGTGTGGTTTATGCTGACGCTAGCATAAAGGGTCGTATGTTTGCGGATGATGTTGTTTTGCTAGCCAGCTCTTCAGAATCCTTACAGTTAATGACTAAACTCCTGCACGACTACTGTAAGCTCTGGAATTTAGTTGTTAATCGTGAAAAATCATAAATTATGATTTTCAAAAAAGGTGAAGGCAGGAACAGTATAAAGGAAAACTGGAACTATGACGGTGCTCCATTGGAACTGGTGAATGAATATAATTATTTGGGGGTAGGTACTTCTTAGCCAGAACCTGAGCATGAGTAAACACCTGTTAGAGAAACTGTCAAAGGCCAAAAATTCCGTCGACGCAACTAGAAAAGGTAGCTTTGCCAATGAATCTATTTCCCATTGATGAAATACAGAGTTCTTAAAGCAGTTGCAGAATCAATTTTATAATATGCTGCGCAAATATGGTGGTATAAGCATTAGAAATCGGTAGAGAAACTTCTGAGGTTCTATATCAAGCTCACTTTTCATCTTCCGGATAATTCACTAAATTTATGTGGCTTATGATCGAAATAAGTCTCTCAAACTAGTTTATAAGAACCCTTAAACTTCATATTGACTTAACTTAAACTTAGCACAGATCACTTTATAATCGATTGAACCACAATCTACTTGAAAAAAAAACTTCCATGATAAGATTAGTGTCCAAGAAATATCTATGATGATGAGGCTGCGAGGTGAGTTATTGTCCCACAACTATATACCACAAAGGGACGATCTACCATGCTTATTCGAGCTAATGTAACTTACAAGAACGAGAAGACGTTATACATTCCATGGGAAAATGTCCTATTCTGTGTGAAACGCGACAGCACGTTTTTGGAAAGAAATTTCTAAGGTATTGGGAATGTATGTATATAAATGGTTTAAATGAGCTTCATGTGGACAAATGGTTTCACTTCTCCAAAATTGATTTGAACTCATAGAAACAAAATTATGAGCGATGATTTTTAATATGTTTAGGACATATTTTAATGTTGTTTTATTTAAATTACTCTTTTATTACAAACAAATTCTTAGTCTTAGAATAATTTATAATTGTCAATTTGGCAGACGGCAAACGCCAAGCCTAACTGTTTTTGTAAATCTTTTATGAAAATATATTACAGCATTAATACTAATATTTTTAAATTAAAACTTAATAATTCATTTGATGGTGGAGAAGAAAAAAAATTATGTATCAACCAGTAAAACTAAGAATCTTTCAGCAGCATTGATAAAAGTTCGAAATGTTTTGTTCTCAAAATTCCTTCCGGGGCTATCTAACCCTACAATGGGAGAGTAGTCTACGCTTTTTAAAATGATCTTGTACTACCTAGGCATAATGCTTTTTTGGTCCGTCCTTTTCTATAGCTTCCTTAAATTAACTATTCTAACTGATTAGTGTGCAAGCTGCAGTTGTTGGTGAAGGCAAATATCGGTGTTATTAGATCTCAAACTTGGTCTACCGTCCATCGCCCACTTGCGTTTCTTTTTTTTAATCAAACGGAGGCAAAATACTTCTGGGAATTCTGAAACTTGAAGGTCCTGATACACCTCAAAACAACGTTAGACATTATTTTTTTGTCAACGTAATACGAAAAATTTACCAAAAATGATATGTTTGTAATGTTAACGCTTTAGTTTTGCAAGAATCACAAGAAAAGAATTTACACTGAGTTTCTCTTTGCATATATTTTGATTTTTACTAAGAATTGCTGCTGAAAAAATCAATTTTTGTAAAAGTTCAATAAATTTTTTGTTCATTGTATTGTTTTTTTAAATTTGAAATTTTGTTTCTAAATGAAAATGTAATGGTGACAATCATATGTTTTTTTTAATATAAATAACAATTTAAAGTAAGAAAAAAAATTAAACATCAAAAATCGAGTTATGTTAGTTTATATTTTTTTTGCAATATTAAAAAACAATATTTTTAAATTATTAAATATAAAAGTTAATAAGTCTTTTTATATCAAAAAAATTCCCAACCACTCAAACGCGTAAAAATTCATGTCTACGATTGTAGACCACGTGTCTTCTCGAGTAATAAAATACCACGCAACCACGCAGAGTTAAAGAAATTTCTTTGGCAACAGTACGTTGCGTGGCCTGCTACTACTACGCGGACTTATATGGTTTTACTAATGATAATAAAACAATTTAAAGATTTTATCCCGAAGTTTTCGCTTATTCACACATTTGTTTAATTTTTTGAATCACTTCAAGCTAATTAATAAAAAAAAAAGTTCTTTTAATTTATGAACATATATGTAAAGGGTGTTTCTTTGACGTGGGTTTTCCAATGTGGCAATACTTTTCTCGGAGTTGGTCTTTTTGATAGCTGTCACTTAATTTAAGTTCAGTTTGGTTTGCCATTTCATAATGAATAGACTTACTCCTGAACAACGCTTGCAAATCGTGCAAATTTACTACCAAAATAATGGATTGGTTTACGCAATGAAACAATCAATTTATTGAAGGAAACTTTTGGAGAGTGCATTCTCCCGCGTTGTGGGCCTGTCGCATGGACTCCAAGATTGTTCGATCTCACACCACTGGACTATTTTTTGTAATGTTATGTGAAGTTACTTCTTAACGCAGATAGGACCGAGAAGATTGACGCCTTCCTTATTTGGCACGTTATTGCTGACATACGGGCTCAATTGCTGCAAAAATTGGCCGTAAAATTGGGCCTCCCGGCTGGAATTAATTTGAGCCAGCTGCAGCTTCCACTTGCCCGAAATCATTTTTAAAACATAATGGCATACCGTTATCTTTATAATAAAGTTAAATTCTTGGTCATAAAACTAAATTTTATACGTTTTATTTCTTCTTGAAAACAACACGTTTAAAAAAACACCCGTTATACATATGTACATATGTGTGTTGTGTATTCATATTGATTTGCTGTACATAAAATTTTAAAACAAATATTTCCTTTGACGAGATGTTAATTAAAAGTTGAAAAACTGCGTCATTAGAAGCAAACAAAATCATCATCTGGCTTACGTCATTTGCGGTGATGGCAACGACTGAAAGTGCAAAGCAAATATTTTTCAAAAGTTTACCATAACATCAATGGAAGTGAATTTCCGGAACAAATATTGCAATTCCATCTAAGCGGAAGAACATTAGTGTTTATCATGGGCAATGGGGGTTCAGCCTTAATGCCTTTCAATTTTCAGTATCATTACTCATTAGGGCAGTATCTCTACCTAATAGAGTCAAGGATTAAGCATTTACCTAACTGATATAGACTTAATTGAAGGGAACCGGTTTTGTCGTCTAGGATTATCTTGCACTTAGGAACAAGCTTAAAGAGTGCACGAGTATTGGGTGGTATCTTTGCTGTCCAATTTATGAAATTCCTTTGTTTTTTATTTTTCCAAATGGAGTGTCATCTTTAAAGTTTGTGTATGAAGCTTCTAAATATGTATTGTGTGTGTATTTCTTTTGAAAAAGTCTTCAAGATAAAAATAATAAACTTACCGTGATAAAGCAGGCCACAATTTAACCCCTCCTTTATGTCGTACATGTCATGCATGACTTCTAGTTGAATGTGAATTCTCTTTGCTTCAGCAAACATTTCTTCTGTGGTGGCATTCTTCCCTTCCAATGACACTACTGCATCGACATTGTCCTTATCCACGACAATGGCGTCATTCAAGAACTCGGTTAATTCATTTACACAGGGCTTACTGATACCATCAATGCCATTGTTGCCATGACTCCAACTGCCACCTGTTGGAGACTCACTATGTACATTTACTGTACCCGAATGAGGTATAAGCTCATCGTCCTCCAGCAAAGATGGTGGCAAGTCATCTTCATCGGGTTTTATCTCATTCAATTTACTCAATTCGGAATCATTAGAGTATTCACCGGTTGCGTCACTGCTGTCATCATTCTCATCGTCCTCGACTTCAGTCGGATCTTTGGTTAGCAACAGGGTTGTGCTTTTTATACTTCCACTTGAGCCATGCACATCGTCTTCGATGGTCGTTATACCACCGGGTGGTCCCGGCGATCGACCTGGCGCTGGATCACTGGTCATTTGGCCTCCAATTTGGACCGTGTATAAGCCGAAAAATAATAGGTAAATAACTAATTTCGTCGCCATAGTCACTACAGCTTTTGTAGTTTCGAATTATCCTTTTTAGATTGGTTGCCATAGACCATCGATTGGTTCTATATGCTTGTGGTGTTGAAATATAATTTTCTTTCTGCGAGAAAAAAGCGGGGGATTCTATGAGTTTGGTGTTTGTTGTAACTGGATTTTAATACTCTTTTTTATAATTCTGCAAATAAAAATAAAAAAAAGAGTTTATAAGAAGATGTATTTTGAAAATTGTTCGAAAGAAATAGATAAATTGATTAAGAGAAATAAACATTTTGATTTTGATATTTCTAACTACATAAAAAACAACAAAAAAATGTTTGACTAAAATCGGTTCAGACGTTAATGAGAAAATCAAGAAAACCGTTATAAAAGTTTTCTTTAAATTGGTTTTTTTTTTTCAAAAAGTTATACCTGCACTTAGTAGTCCACTGATACTTTTTTTAACCAAAACAAAATGGAAACAAATAAGTAACTATTGTTATCTTAAGAGCTAAAGCAAAATTTTAGTTTGCAATCAGGAGAGTTTCGTTAAGTTCAAGATTTGAAGAAAATCGCTTCAGTGGTTAAGGCCTCAGGTAGATGTACAGATAGACAGAATTGTGCCAGCCACGTTATTCGAGTTTTCTATCATCGTTATGTCATGTTTGATCTCAGGGATCAAGAGCTGCTTTACGAGTCTGAAGAAGGGCTGCGAAGAAAGCAAATTACATCAGGCGCAGCGCAGGTATCGATCTCAGGACCAGATTTATGGAACATCTCCTTACGACGACATCCATTGCATGGAGATGCCTGAGGATGCCTTTCTGGTCGGGTACGCAGACGACATTGCGTGGTGATTACGGCACGAGACACCGATACCGCGCAAAGAAAGTTGAACGTGGATGATCGAGCACGAACTCAGCCTTGCAATGGAAAACTGAGATAGTCTTTCTGTGCATCCCCACACAAATCGACTTCGAAATCGGGGCAGAGGTTATAAGAAGCATCGCCGCGGAGAAGTACTTGGGATTAAGGCTCGACACAAAGCTAACCTACTGGCAACACATAAAGGCAGCAGTAAAAAGAGCCTCAAAAATAACCGCATCACTGAGCAGGCTGATGGCAAATGTTGGTGGTCCAACGGCAAGTAAGCAATGGTTACTCACACTCCATCCTTCTGTATGGCAGCAAAATCTGGGCAGACGCTCTTTAACAAGAGAAGCACCGGAAACAGATGGTGCCGTGCAAAGATGCAGAGCTCTACGTGTAGATAGTTCTTACCAAACGGTTTCGGAAACAGCCGTCCTGGCAGCCGCAGGAGGGACCCCCACCGATCTCCTTGCAACAAAAAGTAAGTACGTCTACGACAAAAAGGCGGAAACAGGAACGGAAGCGTCATCCAAGAAGGCTTAGCAGCTCACAAGATAGAAGTTGCAAGACCGTTGGAGCTCGGAAAATAAAGGAAGATGGACAGCAAGGCTGATCAGGAACGTGACGATGTGGAATGATTGGAAGCACAGTAAGGTCAACTATAACATCACCCAGTTACTCGCTGGACATAGATATTTCAACGCCTTTCTCTACAAAATCGGCAAAACAAGAGTCCAGCCCGCCAGGACGGAGAGTCACTAGAAGATGATGCAGACCATACCTTACCATAAATATTGGTGCCATCACACCGGGGAATATTGTAGAGAAGATGCCACAGAGATACGAGAAGTGGCAAAAGTCTGTAGCTACATAGAACATTTTCTCAGAAGAAAAAAAAATAAGAGAAGAAGAAAAGTGTCGGGAAAAAGTTGAACCCGTAAGATGATCCCGCAAGGAAATCATGACTACCCCCCTGAAGTAATGCAAAGAGCGGTCCTGGGGGAATGGGTCAGAATCCAAAAGGGTTATGGAGGAGTTTTGGTCGTTATGTTTATACCTGAATGAGTTACACACACGGGGATGGTCAATAGGGCAACAACGAAAAGACTTCCTTATGGTAAAGAAAGCATTTCTTCGCTTTTTTTTTACGGATCCAAAACTTGCTATAGTACCTTAGTATATATTAATCGTAAGTAAAAAAAAAAAACGTTGTTTGAGATTAAGTTCATTTCACTATCACTTTTGTTCTTAAAAAATTGTTTGTTCAGAAATGGAATGATATAAAAAATTGATTCTAGATTTCAAAACGAGTAAAATTTGCCAAATTGATTTTGAAATATGTAAAGTCCAAAAAAATTTGATCACCCAAAAGTAAAAAGTAACTACCTTGTGACCAAATATTGAAATGTAAATATCAAACAAATATTTTGCATGTAATTGTTTTTGTATAATTTTGGCCATATTTCCTCAATTTTTGCTGATATTTCCAAATTTTATTCAATGAATACGCAAAGTTTTTAGAAACATTTTTAAAGGTGCATACTCACGGTAATGGATAAATTCAATTTCCTTAAATACAGATTCTTCAGTTTATTGAAGGAAACTTTTGGTAAGCGCCTCGTCAGGTTATTTTTTTTGTTGGGGTTATGTGAAACTGCTTGTCTACGCAGATAAGCCCGAGACGATTGACGCCTTCAGTGCCTCATCAAAAGCTTCCTTCAATAAATTAATTGTTTCGCGATGCGTCGCGCGAGTCGAACCATTATTTTGATAATAAATTTGCACGATTTGCAAACGTTGCTCATGAGTTAGTCTATTTATTATGAAATGGCAAACCAAATTAAGCATAAATCAAGAGACAGCTAGTTGTCAAAAAGACCAACTCCGAAAAAAGGATTGCCAGATTGATAACTCTACGTCTAAAACAAACACTCTTTAGCAATACGCCTCAACTTCTAGTTTCAAACAGGGTTGCCATGTTTTGAACAAGTTCAGTAGCCCAATTTAGACATTTTTGTAACCCAAAATCGAAGCCAAAAAAGTAGGCCAAATAGTAACCCAATAACAATACAAAGAATGTTCTCATAACTTCAATAACAATTTATTTTTATTTAAAAAACCACCGAAAATAAATACATTTGTTGCTCATAAAAGAAAGAATAATTTAAATGGAAATTCTATAAACAACAGAGAAACTAAATGATTTTAAAGTGAAGTTTGTTGCGGTTGATTTGAAATTTGAAAAAACCAATGACTAAAGTTCTCTTTTCGAATTTTCAAATCTGATTTCACCTTCGTACCCATTGAGTGGAATGTTTTAAGAGTATGTTAAGGGAGAGAAAAGTGTTTTATTTATGATTTATTTATACGAAAAAAATATCGCCCGAGATTATATTTGGGCTATTAGTAGCCCAATTATGATTGGGCTGTCATACTGAAATTGCTGTCGGCAATTTCGGAAAAAGATAGCCCAATTTCCGATAAATAGCCCAATCAGGCAAGCCTGGTTTCAAACACCCCAAGAATAGTTGTGCTTCTTTTTATTTTTTTAATTGCAGCAATTTTAAAAATTATTGGAATCACTGCTATTGGCACAGCAGATGGCGTTATTAGGCGTTTTTCTTTTTCAAGTGCAGAGCATCAGATTTTGATCTGTCAAACAAAAATTGTGTTTCATTTTTATCTCTGAGCGTCCAAAGCAGGACTAAAAAATTGTTTGTGTTTCTTTTTTTCGTTCTATGTCCATTCTGTAACAATTTCATAACTTGATCCCTGAATGTCCAATTATTTTCTAAGAATCCACTTGTGGAACAGTCTACCAATCAAAATTAACCGATTTTTTATTATTGTTTTTGTGTGTTTCAACAGCTTTGTTTAACGGATTTATTTGTCTA
Organism: Dasysyrphus albostriatus; assembly: GCA_946251815.1. Taxonomy (NCBI): domain Eukaryota; kingdom Metazoa; phylum Arthropoda; class Insecta; order Diptera; family Syrphidae; genus Dasysyrphus; species Dasysyrphus albostriatus. Next base: position 63,248,404 of record OX276336.1, on the reverse strand, counting down.
TCTTAATTTACAATTATAAGTGTCAAGCAATTGTCATCCTTAACCAATAAAATTAGGCCAAGCTAAAAGTGTGACGTTTGATCTCTTAACAAATACATATATTTTAACATAAATCATGGTGACATTTTTTAAGCACAAAACAATTAATTTTAACATCAAATTTAAATACTTTTGGTAGGTTTCTCTTATTTAAAATCAGTCATGTAATCAACAAATTGCTGTCGAAACAATGTACTGAACACATTTTTTTATCGTTCATTTAATTTATTTCAAAGCCTTTCTGTCAGTAAGTTGTGAAGTGAAATAGTTTTTTTTTGCTCAAGTATATCAAACAAAAATAAACAACAAAAAACGCAAAAGTCCATTAATACTCCTTGGCTATGATCATGAACAACCAACCCTACAGTACGTACCTATATATAAGAGAACATAAAACCAAATGGAAAATGATGCCCTTCAAAATGATAAATTATACCCAAGCGCAATATTGTGTACAAAAACCAAACAAAAAAAAAATGCAAAAAAAAAACTTAGCCAACACTTTGGACAATAAAAGGAAAGTATTTTATTGCAATGAGCAGCAATAAAAATAGAGTTAGGTAGGTAGGTATACGAAAAAGTGCACGAGTTCATACGCAGAAATCAATTTTTCAAGGACTTCCTCTTTTTCAGAATCTCAAAACCACTTCTCCCAATAGAAATTGTGGATTAGTAGGTTGGAAGAGGATGACTTTAAGGGCATCATATTTTATACCGAAAATACGTTAAATAAGTTATTTTGCTTAACAACTTAAGATCTAAGGCGTAGGAAGTAAAGATAGACACTTCGAAGTGGTTAGTTTCAGGTTGTCAAGTGATAGTGAAGTGATATATAAATATATCTACCTACCAGAAGTGTAAACATAACTGTACATATTTTATTTACATATTTTTATAATATAATTATGTAAGGTTTTTCATGTTGAATATTTCAGCACATTTTCCTTGTTTATTTGGATAAGCGCCTTGTTGAAAGCTTAGAGTGATTGCGATATAAGACCTATAGGGCAACTTTTGGATTCGTGCTAGAAAAAAATTTCAAGATAACAATCAAACATGACTTTACGATGATAGAGAAATCATACCAAATGGGTGGCATAATTCTGTCTGTCTATATCTCGATCCACAGCCTAAAAAACGGCGTCAAGGATTTTGATAAAAATCAGTGGATGACTAGGTAAGGTATAGTGTACTTTTTGGTAAAAAAATTACCAATAATTGTTATAAACGGTACCAGCCTTATAACGGTTTTTGTACTTTAAATTTTCTCAGTAACAGCTCCTCCGATTTCAGGCAAAATTTTTATGCAAAAGCTTCTTTAAAATTTCAATATTATTGCATATTAAAATTTTTTGAAAATTCAATATTTCAAAAGGAGGTTATTGAATTTTTTGAAACTGTGTAGGTTCATAAATGTATTTAAATATATGCTCAAATTGGAATACCAAACTCATTTTTAAAAATGTTTCCAATTTCTTTCAATAATTACTTTCATATTTCAAAAGTTCTTAATTCCAAGCAACTTGAATATAAGAGCAAGTACGTACGATCCAGTCATGCATTTTTTTTTTTTTTAAGTTTTTTTTTATTATACAAGTAAAAGAATTGACACAAAAAATAGTTAAAATGATACAACCTTCAAGCCTCTATTTCATCAATTAACATTAGGGTGGTTGTAAAAGAATAAAGAAAGTAAGCCATAAGAATGGACTATCCTGGCTGTCTTAAATGTTATAAGATATATACTTTAAGTAATGCCGTTGTTTTTTGATTTATGTTTGTGATTGATTGATGTGATTGTGATGTTTATGATTTTTCCATTTTATGTAATTTTTTTTTTATAAAATTGTCTCTTTTATCCACACGTTATTATCTGATCTGGAAACTTTCAAGTACAAGTACCTACCGGTCAAGAACTCAAAACCTTGTACTTGTAATTGAAAAAAAACCAGTACTATTTACTTGGTCATTAAAACACACCAAGAACATGTACTTTGTCAAGTACTTTGTTCCAAGTACATGTGCTTGGTACTTTAATATTACCTAGTGCATTTTCAAATACTTTTCAAGTACAAGTCCATTCCAAGTACCAACCTTTCAATTACAAATCTAATTCAAGTATTTTTAAAGTCAATTTCAAGTACTTTTTAAGTAGAATTTGTTGAGTAGTCTGATTAGCTATCGAATAATGATTATTTCTTACTCAAAAACAGAGTACAGAGGATGATGCCTCGTTATCTTTACGTTATCTTGCTAAAGTCTCGCCATGGTCGTCATTATTTGAAGACACAAATGAATTGTAGTTGAAAAGTACTTGAAATTGACTTGTTCTTTAAAATACTTAAATAAGACTTGTACTTGAAAAGGTACTTGAAAGGAAGGTACTTGTAGTTAAAAGTGTACTGGGCAGTATTATAGAACCAAGTATATACTTGGAGAAAAGTACTTGATAAAGTACTTGCACTTGGTATTTTTAAAGAACTTAGTATATTGTACTTGTTCTTTCATGTAAAAGTACAAGCACAAGGTGCTGGATACTTACAAAATAATTAAGCGCAAATAAAAATATATAATTTAATTTCTCAAAAACTAAGAAAGATTTTTTTTTTAAATATTTGTTTTTAAAAATTTTAATATGTACAATTATTTTAACTTATTTGGAATAAGAAAATTAAGCCGATAATGAGAACATTTAAATTAAAAACAAAGCATTCAATGTTAAAGAAGATGCTTTTAATAAATGCTAGGAGCTAAAGGTGTTCATTTTTTATAATATTTGATGAAAGATTGCACTAATTTAACCATATGGGTGATTCTCTTATTCTGCTTAGTTTTTACTGTGCGGAAAAATTTTTGTTTGGTCCGTGCAAGGTAATGCTTTTGTTCATATAAGAAAATTGATACAAAATAAATATTATTGCAAGAAATAATTTCATTTAAGTTCACCATGCCACGGTATTGACATCCACGGAACTGACACTTAGACAGTTTATCTAAACTTACTTCGCTATGCTTGTAACGAAGTGTTACACTTTTAACTAACTTGCCAACACCTACCGAGCTGCAATTAATCACCAACCCGTCACCGTCTATTTGTAATAGAATACACCAACCACCATCAACTTCTACCAGCACCCTACATCCCATTTAGCCACCTTAGACCAGTCATATTGTACACTATCACGCTGCATAGCCAAACAACCTAATATCTACAATTTCACGTACGCCCATATCAACATACACCCGCCACAACCCACCAAATGATCAACAACTATAGTAAAACAAATTACATCACATACATACACAACGTCATACGACTTTTACATTCGTCTTCCTTATAGTTCACATTGCCTTGTGGCAGAAAAATCATCATGAGGAGGTACGAAATCCGGAAAAAGTCGAAGCTTATCGATTAGTGTTAATTATGAATTTATTATTCGGACACCAAAGTAATATTCCTGGGGTTAGCCTTGGGCTGTAATCAGATTCCTACCGTATTATCCCTGGTTCACTTCTTCTAAGTGAATATTGTGGGCCGAGTCTACTCCTATAGCTCTACCGTAACAAGCTTAGTTGTATCGGGTTTTTCAATAAGAGCGCTACAAAAGTTTTTTGAAATAAAACAAAAATGGTTTTGGATATCAATGAAATTCTTTATTCCTGTGAAAGTGCGTTTGATGCCATTATGTATGAAACTCGATTTCTTTTGCATGGCCACCACGGGCACGCTTGCAGAAGTCCAGACGTTGAACCCAATTTTCAACGGTTTTCAAGCATAAGTCCAATACTGCTGCAATTTCACGTTCGATATTCGTATGAAGTTCATCGTCGAAGAATCGTCACTGGCTTGTTGGCATAGACCATAGATTTGACATAGTTCCACAGGAAATAGTCTAACGGCGTCAAATCGTACGACCGAGGCGGCCAAGCGACTGGACCATTTCGTGAGATAACACGTTCTCCAAACTTGGTTTCCAATAAATTGATTTTGACATTCGCTGTTTGGCTTGTGGCGCCGTCCTGTTGGAACCACATGTCCTCTAAGTCCATATCATCCAATTGGGGCCAAAAATATTCGGTTATCATTGAACTGTAGCGATCCCCATTCGTAACGTGCCGGCCTTGATCATCACGGAAGAAGTATGGCCCAATGACGCCACCGGCCCATAAACCACACCAAACCGTAATTTTTTCGGGATGCAATGATGACTCATGGAGTACGTGTGGATTACTGCCTGACCAATACCGCATATTTTGTTTATTGACGAAGCCATTCAGCCAGAAATGAGCCTCATCGATGAAGATGATTTTTCGATGAAAATCCGAATCATTTTCAAGTTGTTGCTCAGCCCAATTCACGAACATACGACGCTTCTGGTGGTCAAGCGGCTTCAGTTCTTGCGTCAATTTAGTCTTGTGAGGATGTAGGCCAAGATCTTTTCGCAAAGCCACAACGACGTCACAGAGATGCCCAACGCTTGAGAACGACATGTGAGAGACACATTTGGGCTTTCTGCAACTGAAGCCTCATCGGCAGCAATATTCTCGACACTACGAGCACTTCTGTGTCTCACTGGCACGGGAACATTTTGTACTGTGCCTGTGGATTCAAATTTTTCCACTAGACGCTCAATTGTTGATTGCTAGGATGATTTTGACGACTATAAATTGGACGTTGTGATATTAACGTTGAGGCCACTGACTCCGAATAGCGGTAGTAAATTTTAATAATTTCGACTCGTTGTTGGCTCGTATATCTTTCCATCATGAAATGGCAAACCATACTAAAGAGAAATGTCAAAAGAGCGGCAAGAAATATGGCGTCGTTTGCTGTCCCTGTCGCTCTACTTTTGTAGCGTTCCTATTGAAAATATTGAAAAACCCTTTATATGAAATACCCTGTTATTTTTATTAAGTAATAAACATTGTAAAATTGTAAACCCCCTCTTTTATGGTTGTAAATAAAATTCGAAAATAATTTAACTTGTGACCGATCCGAGTCTTACTTGCTTTCTTCGGGACTACCCTGGACTACGACGAGCTTACCTCAACCTTCGATAAAAAAGCATCACATGCTAAAGAGAAAAATAATTTCCAAGAAAATGTCAACATATATTGTTAAAAGAAATAAAACATTCTTATTATCAAACAAAAACCATGTTATAACATGCTTAAAAAGTACTACCAAGGTACTGATTCTTCGAATGAAAACATGTATCACCTTTAAAGTACAAAAACGTAAGAAACCTAGAAGACTGTTGAAAACTATGCATAAATAGTGCTTCTTTTAGAAAACCACCTTTCAAACGTCTTGAAACTAAAAGAAAATGGCGACAACATTTGTCATTATTATTTTTTTCAGCAGTAAGTACAGTCTTGTACAAATTAATTGGGACAAGCCGATTTTTGATATTTTTTCATTTATTTTAAATAATACTAATAAATAAGGGTGCAGACTTTTTTTAAAAATATTTTATATGCCCCCTCTTAGCATCTACCACTGCTTTTACACGTTTTGGCATTTATAGTACAAGCTTTTCATAAAAATTTTTGATTTCCGGTGCCCAATTCTGCAAGTGTGAATGATTTTCCGTGAAGATATTCCTTCCGTTCACGCCCGAAATAAGTGTAAATAAATTTCACTGATTGTGCATACGATATTTGTCAAAAACTTAAAACTCACTCTTGCAGAATCTCAAAAATTGACGTGTACACGATTTTCTGTTTACACAGAAAAAAATCACTCTTGCGGAATTGGGCCCCTGCATCGTGAAACCATACATCAATAATTGCCAAAATTTGCTTGTTTTTCGCTAAACAGTCTTTTTTTTTCAAAGTCGAGACTTGATGATAGCCCATAAGTTTTCAATTGGGTTGAGATCAGGTGTGTTTTCAAGCCATTCCAGAACTTTAATATTCTTCTCTGCGAAGAATTTCTTCATTTTTCTTGGACGTGAGTCAGTCACTTCGACCTGGCCATATTGTTTCAATATTGAGGGTCCTGAAAAATTAAAACCCATTGATGGCATGATGAACAGCGCCAAATACGCAGATGTCCTAACACAAATGCTTCTTCCTACCATCCGAAGAAGAGCTTCTGCACGAGAGTCAATTTTTTAAAAAGGACCTTGCTTTGTGCCACACGTACAAAAAAATTAAGAAATTCTTCGCAGAGAAGAATATTAAAGTTCTTAAATGGCCTGAGACCTTACTCAAGACCTTATCTCAACCCAATTGAAAATTTATGGGCTTTCATTAAAGCTCGGCTTATAAAAAATGACTGTATAACGACAAACAAGCTAATTTCGGCAATTTATTGATGTATGGTCTCACGATGCAGAAGTCAAAAATGTTTGTGAAAAAGTTGCTACTATAAATCCGAAAACGTGTATAAGCTGTAGACGATGCTAAAGAGACACATAAAATATTTTTTAAAATGTGTATATCCTCAGTTAATAATGTTATTGAAAATAAATGAAAAAAATATCAAAAATCAGTTTGTTCCAATTAGTTTGCACAAGACTGTATTTTGACTTAATTTTTGCAAGAAAATCTTAAACAAATATTACACTCAAATTTTTCTTAGAACAACATTTTTATTCAATGTAGTATTTCACTGAAAAATTGTAGATTTAATTGGAAAAACAAAGAACGGACATGCCACGGTATTGACATTTTGACTACACTTTCCCAAGCCATATGGGATAGCTAGCAAATTTAGTCCTAATATCAAATGAAAATTGTAGTAAATAGCCATTTATCTAGTTCAAACTAAAAACATCTATGAACATTTTACATTAAATAACAAAAAAAGCACTGGACACAAAGAATCACAGTTGGCACGGAATCACTCCAGAGTTGGGAAATAATGATTACTTTTTGTAATTTATTTCAACTTCCATTTCAATTACATGTAATTAGTAATTGAACGTTTCTCAATTACAATAACACTTAACTGTAATTGAAAAAAACACACATTTCCAATACTTGTCATTGTAATTGAAAAAAATTACTTAAAAATTATATGTAATTGAAAATAGTAATGGGTGTTTGGAAGTAATTGAAGGAAAGCACTGTGTTAGTTACATTTAAGGTAATTGATTACTTGGGCTGTATTTAATTACGTGGTTTTACAAATTATACATTATAATAATACAAATAAAAGTAAAAAAGCTTTTTTAACTGCTTAGCTAATATTAATAGACAAAAACACAACCAGAAATTTTACCATTTTGCATTATTAATTTAATTTTCTCAAGAGGACATTATTTAAAAGACGGCAGTAAATAAAAAAACCTAATGAAAGTAAATAAAATATATGTTAAAAAGATTAAAACAACACACTTACAGGATTTCAATTCTGAAGGGAACTATTCGTGCAATATATCACAAAAAATGTAATTGACAAAAACAAGTAATTAATTACATTCTGTGTAATGATTCCTGAAAAAAGTTATCATTACATTTTGTTTGATAATTACTTTAGTTTTCAATTGAATTTCTTCAATTACATTCAAAAGTAATCGAGAAAGTGTTCGGAGATTTCAATTACAAGTAATTGAAATTGAACTTTTTTTATCATTACTTCTTAACTCTGAATCACTCATATAGGAAAAAGAACGTAGGAGCCTTGTTTGAGAAAAATAGGATTTTTCTTAACAGTCTTTTTGCATTTGAGTGCAAATACCGTTATTTTTAATAAATAATAAATAAATTTAATACATTTTTTAAACTTTTCATAAGATAAAGCTAAAAACGTGTTTAAAAGGTCCAAGTGTTGTTTTTAGTGTCATAGCTATTATGTTTGTTTCTAAAGGGTCTCATCAACGCTCATTTATACAATCACAGCACTTTAACTAATCGTTGTTAAAATAAAATATTAATGAGTGAATAAACAATTCCTTGAAAGTTAAATGGTTACTAAGTGGCCATTTTTTTAAATGTTGGCAGGTAAGCGAAATATTGTTTTTGATTTTCAACCTCTGCGTTATTGCTACGAGTATAATCAACATCCAGGAGTATATAATATTTGTTTGTTTTATTTTTTTAATTATTCTTGATTTTATCAAAAAAAAAAAAAATAACAAAATGTTTTTTTCAATATAATCCTCCCCATGTTTTTTTTTTTAAAGCCATCTCAGGCAATTTAATAAAATCTATACTTCCCAACAGCTGGATAAATTCATTGAATAAGCAATCATTCTGGCTTTGGGGAGATACGAAATAAGAACAAAAAAAAAAAATTAAATCATGACCCACTAGCTATATATGTTGGGAAATTGGAATCAACAAAAAATTAAATATTAAATCGATAAATCAGAACGATGTTGGCATAAAATATGTGAGGACTCTCTAACTTTATGTATTTATTCAGCTTTTTTAAAGAATTATATTTTCATCATCAGCAGTATGTAGTAATAGAAACAGTTAGGTACCTATAATACCTTACCTATATGTCATATACATGTTGTGTGGGTGCGGTGGGTGCTAGTGGTAATGGCAGATTTCAGATTTTAAATGCACGTTTGAGTCAAAATAAATTTCACTCAATAGATTTCTGTTCACCATCGAATTTTATGTCAAAGTATCAGCAACCATTGGGTTCCTGCAACCATTAAATGGTCGAAAAACTCACTTTGACTTATAAAATTGTTTATGATTTAAGCCCGTTACAGTAAAGTGGCTGTATTTTTGGCAATCTACTATGAATTCCAGAAATTCTTTCTGCATTCAATCAAAAATTTCTAACCGCTCAAACTAAGTTTACAAATTTTTTTCATGTAAATAACGGTTTTCTAGTTTGTTGTTTGTTTTTTTTTCACTTTGATATCATTTTATTCAAAATAATACGTTATTGAGTTAAAGGCCGTTTTCGAAAACTTCAAATCAAAGTCAATTTGATCGTCAAATGATCGTCATTTTTTGACGCAGATACTGCGATCTTCAAATATGCAATCGTCCTACTAGCACACAATTGGTTTGATCAAAGTCGGTTAATTTACTTGCAAACGCATTTGACGTTTACGAACACGCTCTCTGACTTTTCAATATTTTGTTCGTCAAGTTGATTTTTTTTACTGAACAGCTGCACTGCAGATAATGTTTTCGAACATGCAAGCTGCATTATCAAACACACTGCTGATGAAGCAAAATTTGTATTGGCGTTTTCGAACAGAAGACTTTTGCATTTTGCGTTTAAGAACATTCTGCAATGGCATTTTTGACGCAGTTGACGTTTTCGAAAACGGCCTTATTTTTCTTTTTTACTATGCAAGGCAAATTCATTTTCTTAAAAATTTGGTTTAAAAAAACAACACTGGGTTTCAGCGTTTAAAAATGTTTGCTTGAATGTAAAAATGATTTTTTGAATCCGCCCCAAATTAGTAAAGATGGAGCTACGTAACTAAATTGGTACCCAAAATATTTAAAACCATTCTCTTAACTCCAAAACGATGAGAAACTCAGAAAACTACTTTCAAGGGTTTTCGACTTTATAAATGGAATCCACGGCCATCGTCTACGGTGTTAACTGTGAGACACCCTGCATATCCATATACTCTGAGCACTCTCCGATGAAATTCATGAGAGGAAGCTAAAAGACCCATTAACATACATACATATATAGTTCCCATAGAGCACTTTTGTACCTTTCCATATACACCCACACAATATCACATGCAGACTAATAGACTTACACATATGTCATGGGTCCTGGGACAACATCAAATAAAATTTAGAAATTATTAATGGCATAGCTTTTATAGCTTGAAAAGAGGCTTTAGCTTTGATATAGGCTTTAATACAAAGCCTATATCACAACAGGTCCTTAAATGATATACGGAGACTCACATACATAAAAGATATAATAATGAAAGGATATTTGTAACAATTCTACTTATAGCCGGTGACATTTCGGCATTACGATTACAATGAACGCTATAGGGTTGTGTGGTTTTTCCTAAGTAATATTATTTTTTATTTTCTTTGTGGCAAATTTTTCAAATGAAATTTATTTTGACTTCAAAAGTAGAAGGTTAAGTAATTAAGTTACACGCAAGAATATCAATCTCATACGCAGGCATTAATGGATGAGGTTAAACAATTATAATTCAATTTTAATATTATTTTTTCCAAACAAAGCAAGCTATAAAAAATTGAATGCTAATTTTGTAACATTTCGTCGGTTAACGTTCAGGATAGTTCGTAAACAGTATTTACGGGCTTTGCAGTAATCGTGTTTAGCAAAAGTGTTTGAAACAGTACTGAAAATTAGCAAAAGTACTAAGTAAGTATATAGAAAGCTTGGGAAACAAAGAGTTTTCTTGAAGACTGGATAAAAGGAATGATTGTCAAGCTCCCAAAGAAAAGAGACTTTACGCAGTGCAACAATTGAAAAGGAATTTTTGTGCTACCTGCTGTGTCCAAAGTAATAGCAAAACTCGTTCTGAAGCGAATAGAAGACCACTTTGGAGACACGCTTGGAGCCGAATAAGCAGGAATTCGTACTGGGTCTTTCTGTGTAGACCACACCTTGTGAATCATCATCGAACAGGTTGAACATTGATCACCAACTTCAACTGCTATTCATTGACTTTGAAAATGCGTATTGGTTGATATAATTAACGCTTCATAAGATGGATCCAAATGTCTTTAAAGGAAAGTTGGCAGCGGAGTTTGAAATCCAAAGTGGGGTTAGGCAGGGTTGTATAATGACACCAATACTGTTTTTTTTAGTGTTAAGTGTTGTGCTGCATGCAGTTTTATGGACTGCAAATAGAGGAATTCAGTGGAAACCTTACACTTTATCCTATCACAGATCTCCTTAAATGTCAACCAGGGTGAAGAAAGAAGCTGAAATCGTTGGGTTTAAGATAAAAACAAAAAGTATCAGCCTTGAGACTTCTTCATCTATTCAAGTAGATATTTCTGTCCAACCAAAAGAAGAATTTTTAATATCTTGGGAGTATTGTCACTATTGATGGCGGGACTGAACTTGATATAATCAGCCGAATCGGGAAAGCAAAGGCTGTTTTTGGAATGCTGTCCAAATTATGGAGAAACAACTCTATAAGCCTTAAAACTAGGCTACGACTATTCACCTCCAATGTTAAATCCATGCTTTTTATTAGGTGCAGCGCTTGAAAATTAACACCTGCTGTCGCAAAAAAGCTGCAAACGTTTGTGCGAATAGATGTCTGCCAAACATCTTGAGGATTTTCAGGCCTAACCATATTTCCAATGATGAACTTTGTGCGAGAACAGGTTCGGAAACCATCGACTCTATAATACCTGAACGTAAGTGGAAGTAGATTGGTCATACGCTTCTAAAAGGTGAAGAGTACATTGCGAGTCAATTAATGCAATAGAACCCTTTCATGCAGTGAGGCAGAGGAGTGGGTCGAGCTAGAAGTACTTGGCGAAGAATGCTCGAAGACGAATCAGTACAACTCGGGAAGAGTTGGTGAGAGTTGAGGTACATCTCCAGAAACCATACGCGATGGCACGTAGGAGTAGTGGAGGTATTGTACCCTGCAAGGAAAACCTTAAGAACGCAACAGGTTCGAGGACTTTAGCAATTGAAGATAGATTATACAGAGTTTTTCAATTCTGAACAATGCCTTACAGAGTCTCAATATGCAGGGTCTCAATAAACAAAGTCCCTAGCTAAGAGCAGAATATTCGTGTTCAACTTTTGGTTTTTCTCATTCCACATGTCTTATTTTCTCTATTCCAAAAGTAAAAAGACAATAGCTATTTTTCTGTAAAAGTTCAAAAAAGTAATTACGATTTACACTAATGTCAATGATCGTGATTGGTTTCCAACTTCCTATTGGAACGATTACTTTACATATTTGTTATGATTATTGTCATTTTTGTTTCCCAATAATGGTGTAATAGAAGTTGTGCCCGTGTTTTAGGGTTGAGCAATGTATGCGTAGGAGTTGCTGCGTTGACCGGCATTTTGAAAAAGTGTGTTGAAAAACATAAATGCACTTTTCTCGGATCCTATTGAACTTAAGATTTTTGTTTGATTTTGTAGGTAAAAATATCTTTTAAAATTAGTGATCACAATTATTTTTGACATCTCCTTACAATGAGACGTTACTGTCGAAAAAACTGTAAGTTTTAGTTGTAAGGAAGGGTTTTAAGCAATTATATCACCTCTTGTTTGTCTGATTGGAAAAATTTAAAGAGTACTTGATTTTAGTACATTTTTGTATTTTTAGAATTTATGAGGAACCAAAAAATTTCTTAAATCCAGGGTAACTAAGTTGGCTGATACAGAAAATAATGCCTTTAATGGGCTTTAATGGGATTTGACGATTCCTACGACGTTGCTACAAATAAATAACGGATTCTTGTAAAGGGATACAAGACAAGAGTTTTGTTACTTATCTTTTACCGTTTAGAGGAGCACTTAAAAAAACACTTAGAATACAAAAAAAAATGTTAAAAAAAAAAACAATTGGAAAGCATACAACAATTTTATATGGCTATTTTGAAAGCTAGAAGTTTATATATGCAACTATAGTTTTCAAACAAGTTACATTTTTTGGATAAACCGCATTATCAACCCGAAAAAAAATGATCTATTATGTCTATTAACAACCGCGAAGGCCTTAAAAGTTATACAAGTTACATTTGTCAATAGTTTTTGAAAAGAAAAAACTTTTAATTTAATTAAAAAGTAGTTTTTTTCAATTTTTTTTTATATTTTTTCAAAAACTACTGACAAATAACTTGTTTGAAATATATAATTAAAAAACAGGCTTTGTTGCACTTTTTCTTTTTGGGGTTAATATATTTATATTTTAATATTACTTTAATAAAACAATCGAATTTAAGCACTGCGAATTGATTTATAAATCAAATAATTAAAACCAATGTGCACTTGTGCACCACAACAAGAACTTTGACAACTTATTGGGATTCAAATCGAAATTTCTTTTAAAGACAAACATTTATGTAATTTCCACTCTACTTATCTTATGATTTATGGATTTCCAAAATTCCTCCATTCTTGTTTTTTCAACTCCTCTAGCACCTTAATATTCCTGTTCCCTTGATAATTCCTTAGTACCTCGAATCACCTCTTTCTTTATTATCTCCTTTCTTTTTTCTCTCTCGATTTAAAAATTTCCGAATTTCTCCTTCTCAATTTTTATTTCCCTTTTCAAAAATTTTTCTCGAAGCATTTTAAAATAATAACTTATTGCTTGGTAAGCTCTCCAAAGAGTGTTTTTCCAAGCTTCAACCTGTTCCTCCCTCGACCATTCCATTCACTCACACACTCGTACATTCAGCATTGTTTTTTATGATCACCGGTCACGTTATATCGGCTTCCTGGAAGGTTTTTTGCTCCCCAGAAAACCACCGTTGTTGAATCTCATCGAAACTTTAGTCTCACTCTCACATACATGAATTCAACAAGTTATGGGTGTGTTCCAAAACTTGCTGAATAACTCGCACAAACACACTCGACAAGTTGTTGGATCCCTTTCCAAAACTTGCCGAATCTCAATGGCTGAGTTCAGACCCATTCCAAATTACATTTTCGAGAAAAAATAAAAAGAATTAAAATCAAGAAGATGCCTTCGCTAGGCACTCTCCTAGTTAACACAAAATACTCGGGAGTGATTCGAAGTAGGAATAATTATTCAAAAACCAATTTTTCGAGATGAGAGGAGAAAGGTATATTTTTAGAAGGCTTAAACCTACGATGTAAATCTAATTCCTATAGTCTTTTTGCAAAGTATTTAGAAATTGAAAATTTAAATTTTTAAGCGTTAAGACGCGTTAAGGACCTAGTTTTCATACAAGTACAAAGTGAAATCAAGCTAAAGTTAGGATGCTGTATTGTTGATTTTGGAGTAGTAGAGTCCGCCTGACTTGTTACTTCTTCAGCTCATCCGCTGGAATATTTCTCGTTATATTACACCACTCGTCTGCAGGCTTTATAGGCTCATGGATTTTGGAACAGCTTGTTTTATTCGATGGTAACCTCCACTAACTCGAACACCTGCTTTTGTTGCTTTTGAATAATCCGAGCTTACACGGAAAGAATTGAAAAATCACCAATTGAAATATTTGCAGTAGCAATTTACGAATCATGTTTTATTCGTTAATCAGTTAACCAAGGCATTTTTATCCCAAATTAATACAAAAACGTAGCAACAAAATTTTTTTCTTCGTGATTTGCAATTTAAATTCATGATGTGGTTATCACAAATCTTTTTTGCAAATTTGCAAATTATGCAATTGACGAATATTTGGATCAAATTGCGAATTGTTGTTCGCAATTTTGTTTTATCTCGATGGAATAATTGATACTTAAAAGCGCTAATTTACGATTTTTGAGTATCAATATCTTCATTTTGCTCAGTTGTGGAAATTGCGAACAAATAATGGTTAACTACAAAATCCCAGGCCAAGGTATAAATCGGGATTTATTTGCAGCTCATTTTTCTTGATCTGATCCAAGAATTCTTTCCGTGTAGTACACCTATGGTTGATGATACCATGGTTGCCATCAACCTTACCAGAATTTTGCAGCCACAACGGAAATAAAAAGAAGACAAAGAAAACAATCAAAGACAGGTCATTGTTGCGGTAAATTTTACCGCAACTACTTCTTGCAATATATTGAGCTGTTCTTTAACAATTATTGTTTTTACAGTAACTTTTTATTGGAAAGATATGTCAAAAATTATTGTGACTAGGAATCATAAAAGATATTTTATCTAACACAATTAAAAACACAAATTAACAGCTCTAAGTCTAAGTCTAAGTCTAAGTCTAATAGGAGCCGTGAAATTGCTTTTATGTTTCTTAATACACATTTTCAAAATGGCGACAATGCAACATTTTCTGCAAGCCAGACGACCTCACGCGTACCTAAGGAGTTACGAGGAAAGCGAACATACCTATATAAAAAAGCCAGCCATACTAAAGTGACTTCTTGAAAACTTTGCCAGCTTTTAGACTATAACACTGGGTTTTTTTAGCGAAAAATTCGTTCAAATGCACCCTTACTCGCAATAAAACATTGTGCGGAGAACTGAAAAATTCCCTTAGGATGCCGGTAGTGCCACGCGATGGGTTGGTAGCACTTAACCCAGGCTTAAACATTATCGGGATTTATGGAACAAGCTTAAGGGCTAGGACCAGAAATCCAGCTCCAGCTGGTCGATGAATAGGAAGGAATTCCTCAAAATACAGTCAAGAAATTAATGAGGTAATGGAAGAATCGGCTAGAAGCTGTAGAGCAAAAGGAGGCGATGAAAATCACTTAACCAATAAATTGCACTTGATTTGTTTTAAATGTTTGGATTTTCTGCTACTCTCTGTTTCAATCTCACTGAGTTTTTCCCTACATTTTTCAACTTTTACGATTACCTCCAAAACTGCTTAAGTGATTAAAATGACTTAAGCCTTAATTTAAGGCTAATGATTTAAGTTTTTTTTACGATACCATACACTTTTATTGACCTCAACTACATCCAGAGTAATTATTATCTTTATATAAAGCAAGAGGGTATTTTTTTTTTTATCTCAAGTGTATTTATACAGGGTGTCCCACAATCACCGCCGCAGAGGAAAACCATGAATTCCTAAGGTCTTTTTAAGTTGAAAAACTTAAAGAGAGGTAATCTTCACGTTTTCGCTTCGTTTAGAAGTTATATAACAGTTCTTATGATTTTTGAATCCAGTTCTTTTAACTGGCTCTATCTTTACCAAACCTAGACCGATTCTAAAAATTAAAAACAAAAGTAATGCCCATTCCAGTTCGGTGTTTCATATGTGACACACATAAAAGTATGTCTATTTTCTTTCCCTCAGTTTAATTCTTTTTCAGTTTTTATTCAACAAGACCCATTTTCCAAAGAAAATGCTTAAACTAAATTGAAAAACTCTGAATGTAACATATTGTTTGTATTCCAGCGACCATATGTATGTAAGTATTAGATTTTGTTTCAAGTGGTCCGGTCCTGTCGGTAGATGTTTCTGCAGAGGATGGGAAAGTACCTACCTTATAGCTGCTTCAGAAAATTTATCAGATAAGAAGCCACTTGCAAAGGTACCTAAATCTAGTTGCAACGCTTGATTAATAGGTAACAAAAGAAAAGCTTCCAAATAAATTCAATACCTCTTAGCTCAGCAACTGACCCCAGAATATCCTTAGAATCCATATAAAACAAATCGGAGGAATATTTTTAGTAGAGAACAAAATTTCAAACAAATGGATACCACTCCCATGACAGACCGCACCATAGTCTCTCTCTTAACATCCACATCTACCTTTTGATTTTGTATCCTCTTCAGGGAAGTATATCTATCTCTTCAGTTTCATCGGCACGTTTTGTTTTGGTGGAAGCTGGCAGGGTTGCATTGTGCTATGCGTTCCTACTGAGCTTTTGAATAATGTGATGCAGGATCCAGCTCTACCAAATAACAGTAGCAGAAGGTACTGTAGTGAAACGGTGTAAATCCTATCATCTTTCCCCATACCACCATATTGATTTTGTATCGTGCAGAAATTTTCTACGTGAGCATAGACATGGACATGGAAGTGCATTTTACAATTATTATATGTATTTTTTCTTTTTGTAAAATTTCGTGTGGAAATATGAAAACTGCTGACCCGCATAGGTGCGCCTAAATGAAATTGGGTTATTCTTTCAATTAAAGGATGCTTTTTGTTATCTGCAATCTGCTACTCCATTGTTGTTGAATATGTATAAAAACATTTACCTTTGGTATGGTTGGTAGGTACCTACATATTGAATTTATGATTCAATTCACATTAAGTGTTTTTCATGTTTGGTTGGAGAAAAAATAGGAAAAAAGTAAGCTTGTAGCGCAGTGTAGAGAAGATGCTGACCAATAGAAATCCAGGTAAGAATTTTGCTTAAAAATTTCAGCTGCTTGTTTCACAAAAAAATCTTTGATTTAAAATTTCAGCTTTTCAATATTCTGTTTTTTTTTCACAGAAACATCTTTATTTTAAAATTTCTTTTTGTTTTTTAAATTATGTCCGACGTAATTCTGCTTTAAAAACTGTCAATTTTTTTAAGAAAAAGAGAATTCTCTTAACTTTGTTTTTTTCCTTAATACAACTATTTATTACACGGAAAGAATTCTTAGATCAGATCACGAAAAACGAGCTGCAAATTACGAAAAATGAATCCCGATTTATACCTTGGCTCCAGATTTCGTAATTTACGACTATTTGATTGCAATTTGCAAAACTAAGCAAAATGAAGATATTGATACTCAAAAATCGTAAATCAACCCTATTAAGTATCAAAAATTGCGAACAACAAATCGTAATTTGATTCAAATATTTCTCAATCGCACAATTTGTAAATTTGCAAAAAAGATTTGTGATCACCACTTTTATTTCATGGTATTGCGACTCTGAAAGATCAATCTTAACTCTATACCCTTCCATTGCATGTAGACACATTTAATTTAATTAATTTTAAATAAATACTCGTACTTCACGCTTGACTCTACTTGGATTTGAACTCACAACCCTCGAGTTGCGGAGCGAGCATGCAGCCACTAGGCTAATTTGCATTTACATTAATCATTAGATAGATACCATTTTTTGGTGCTTTATCTCTTCGAGAAAAAAATTGCGATAAGAAAGTCGTGATTTAAGAATTTTTTGTTGGTGATTTGTAGTTATTCTCATGGAGTTGCAAATTGCGACCAAAAAAACGTAAATCTGTGACTGAGCAATGTAAATTACTAGATATTTATCGCAAATCAATATTTTTAAATGCTGTTTGTGAAATTATTCTTTTGAAGAGTAAATTACGCCAAAAATTTGTATTTTGCTATGAAAAGTACAAGCTTGAATCATGAATTTTAATTGCAAATCACGAAAAAAACAAATTTTGTAAATTGCTACGTTTTGAATGTTAAATTACCAGTTTTTATATTGATTTGGGATCAAAATGCCTTGATTTACGGATAAAACTTGATTCGTGAATTGCGACTGCAAATTTTTCATTTGATGATTTTTTAATTCTTTCCGTGTAAGAGGCTTTCAGACAGATTATATATATTATTATATATATAAAGGGTTTTTCAAACGGGACGCTACAAAAGTAGAGTGACAGGTACAGCAAACGACGCCATATTTCTTACCGCTCTTTTGACATTTCTCTTTAGTAAAGTTTGCCATTTCATGATGGAAAGATACACGAGCCAACAACGAGTTGAAATTATTAAAATTTACTACCAAAATTCGGAGTCAGTGGCCTCAACGTTAAGAGCGCTACGTCCAATTTATAGTCGTCATAATAGTCCTAGCAGATCAACAATTGAGCGTCTAGTGGAAAAATTTGAATTTACAGGCACAGTACAAAATGTTCCCGTGCCAGTGGTACAAAGAAGTGCCCGTAGTGTCGAGAATATTGCTTGAAATACCGCTGAGGCTTCAGTTGCAGAAAGCCAAAATGTGTCTCTCACACGTCGTTCTCAAGCGTTGGGCATCTCTGTGACGTCATTGTGGCGAATTTTGTGAAAAGATCTTGGCCTATATCCTTACAAGATTAAACTGACGCAAGAACTAAAGCCGCCTGACCACCAGAAGCGTCGTATGTTCGTCAATTGGGCTGATCAACAACTTGAAAATGATTCGGATTTTAATCGAAAAATCATCTTCAGCGATGAGGCTCGAATCTGGCTGAATGGCTTCGTCAATAAACAAAATATGCGGCATTGGTCAGGCAGCGATCCACACGTACTCCATGGGTCATCATTGCATCCCGAAAAAATTACAGTTTGGTGTGGTTTATGGGCCGGCGGCGTCATTGGGCCGTACTTCTTCCTTGATGATCAAGACAGGCACGTCACTGTGAATGGGGATCGCTACCGTTCAATGATAACCGAATATTTTTGGCCCCAATTGGATGATATGGACTTGGAGGACATGTGGTTCCAACAGAACGGTGCCACAAGCCACACAGCGAATGTCACAATCAATTTATTGGAAACCAAGTTTGGAGAACGTGTTATCTCACGAAATGGTCCAATCGCTTGGCCACCTCGGTCGTGCAATTTGACGCCGTTAGACTATTTCCTGTGGGGCTACGTCAAGTCTTTGGTCTATTCCAATAATTGATTCCAATATATATTATATTAGGAGATATTAGTGACTTATGGAAGAGGAAGAGAGAGCAGGTGAACGGAGTTGAGCAAGAGAATGAGGAAGGAATCGAGGTATTCCAAGCCAGCAAGAAAATCCCACGATCGCCGCAGAAAAAGGAACAAGAGGAATCGAAAGTAGAGAGGATATTGAAGGAGATGAGATATGAATTCAAACGGGAGATGCAAGAGGTGAAGCAAGAAGTGAAAGAGTTGAGAATGGAGATGAAGGAAGAACTGGGAAAGATGAGAGAAGAAATTAGAAGAGGGGAAAAGGAGAGAGAAGAACTGAAAGTTGAAGTAAGAGGGCTAGCAAGAAGGATAGAAGATTTAGAGATGAAAGCACAAGGCACACGGGAGAAAGAGGAAAGAATAAAAAATAGTAGAGCGGAAATTGAAGAAAGAACAAGCACAATAAGTGGTGGAGATGGGAAAGAAAACCTAGCGGAGAGGATGAACGAGATGGAAGCAAGGATAGAAAGACAAGAAAAAGAAAAACGAAGGAGGAATATAATGATTAAAAACGTGCAGATACGAGGCACAATAAAAGACACGGTAGAAAGAATATTCGAAAGGATAGGAGTCCAAGCAAGGATAGGGGAAGCAAGGGAGGTCAGAAGGAGAGGTGCAGACGGGAAAGAAGGTATGATAGAAGTAAAAATGGAAACTCTAGACGGTAAAACAGAGGTGATGAGGAAGAAAGCCAACCTAAGAGGAAGAAGAGAAAGAATTGAAGAGGACTTAACGTGGAAAGAACGAAGAATGCAGTGGCTGATAAGGGATCGAGCAGAAGAAGAAAAGAGAAAAGGGAAGCAGGTCATAATAAGATATGGGAAGCTGATAGTAAATGGGAAGACATGGGTTTGGGATGAAAAAAGGGAGGTCATAAGGGAAACAATAGCTAAAGAGGGAGAAAAGGAGAAACCAATTCAGAGTGAAAGTAGGAATATTGAAAAACAAGAAGGGGAAGGAGGAATAGAAGAGAATTCAGAGTCAAAAAACGGATAAAGGAACAAGAAGAAGGAGATAAATCAGGTAGAAATGAGTCAGGGGATAGATGGAAGATAGGCTTCTGGAATGTTGCGGGGTTAGCGAATAAAGAAAAAGAGTTCTGGGAAGGGATCAAAGAATGGGAAGTTGTAGTGATGATAGAAACGTGGGTAGAGGAAAAGAATTGGGAAAAATGGAAAACACAACTGCCAAAGGGGTATAAATGGACAAGACAGGGAGCAAAAAAGAAGAACAAGAAGGGAAGAGCAATGGGGGGGATGATAATGGGAGTTAGAGAAGAAATGGCGATAGAGGGTGATGAGATTCAGGAACAGGAAGAAGGATTAATGAGTAGGAAAGTTAAAGCAGGTACGGATGAATGGGTTATAGTATCAACGTATGTAAATGGTGACATAGACAAGAAGTTGGAAAGCTTAAGAAGATGGATGGAGAGGCAGTCAGATGAAGAAAGAGTGATAATAGGGGGGGACTTCAACGCGAGAACAGGATTGGAGGGTGGGAGAGTGAGGGGTATAGGAGACGAAGAGAGAGGGAGGAGATCGAAAGATAAAAAAGTGAACACCGAAGGTAAGAAACTAACGCAGGTGATAGGAGAATTAGGGTGGGAAATTTTTAACGGGAATATAGAGGGGGATGAAGAGGGAGAGTTCACGTATACAGGAGGCAGAGGGGAGACAGTAATTGATTATGTACTAGGTGACGAAAGGACGAGAAGAGGAATAGAAAGGATGGAAGTAACAGATAGAGTAGAGTCAGATCATCACCCATTGGTGATCACTATAAAGACAGGAAGAAGGAGAAAGAGGGATAAAGCAAAGGAAGTAAAAAGAATAAAAACGGGAAGATGGTCGGAGGAGATGAAACGGGAATTCGAGAGAAGAATGCGAAGAGTGAGCTTGGAAGAGGGAGCAGAGGATTCAGAAAATCAGATAGGGGAGAGGATTAAGAGAGATTGAACAAAGTGAGGAGGTAGGGGGAAGGCAAAGGAAACAGAAAAGGAGAGGATGGTGGGATGAAGAATGTAGGGAGAAAAAAGAAGAAGTAAGAAAGGAGTTAAGGAGGTGGAAGAAGAGTATCGGGACGAAGGAAAAATACAGGGAGCGAAAAAGAGAATATCAAGCGATGATTGAGAGAAAGAAAAGAGAGGAGCAGGATGAGATGATAAGAGAAATTGCAGAGGCCAATACCGAAAACAAAGTGTGGGAAATAATAAATAGAGATAGAAAGAAGAGAAAGACGATGGGGGAAGGGATTGAAGAAGAGGAATGGAAAAAATATTTTATGAGTCTAATTGGAGGGGTGGAAGAAAGAGTGAGAATGGGAGAACAGGTAACGAGAAGAGCGGAAGATGAGACCGAAATTAGTAAGGAGGAGATCAGAAAGGTGGTTAGAAGACTCAAAGAAGGAAAAGCAATGGGAACAGACGGTATACCTAATGAAGCGTGGAGATATGGAGGAGAACAAGCTATAGAGGTAGCATGGGGCATCTGCAGGAAGGTGTGGAGAGGAGATGGATGGCCAGAGGGGTGGAAAGAGGGAGTAATTGCCCCGATAATAAAGAAAGGTGTAGGAACAAAGGTAGAAGAATACAGAGGAGTAACGCTCATGCCATCGCTGTATAAAATATATACGACGGTTTTAGCGAAGAGGTTAGAAGAAGAAGCGGAGGAGAAAGGGATGATACCACCAAATCAAACGGGTTTCAGAAGAGGAGTAGGAACGATAGACAACGTATATGTGCTGAACTATTTGGTGAACAAAGAGGTTGCAGAGGAGAGGGGCAAGCTAGTGGCACTGTTTATAGATTTAAAAGCTGCGTTTGACTCAGTAGACAGGAAAATTATGATGGAGGCGTTGGAGGAAAGAGGAGTGAGAGAAGGGCTCAGGGAAAGAGTAGGGGAGGTCTACGAAGAAACAACGAGTAGAGTGAAATCGGCAGGAGTGATGGGGGAAACATTTTGGACGGGAAAGGGGGTAAGACAGGGGTGTCCGATGAGCCCAATACTGTTTAACTTGTTGACAGCGGATATAGAGGATGAACTGGGTAAAGGGAGCTGGGGAGGGGTAAAAGTGAGAGGAAAAAGAATTTGGTCGCTGGCATACGCAGACGATGTGGTGGTAATGGCGAAAAATGAAGAGGAGATGCAAAGCATGATAAGAAGACTGGAGAAGTACTTTGAGAGGAAAAGACTGGAAGTAAATGTGGGAAAGACGAAAGTGATGAGGTTCAGGAAGGGAGGAGGGAGGAACACAACAGTAGACTGGAGATGGAGAGGAAAGAAGATCGAAGAAGTAAAAGAATTTAAATACCTGGGGTATGTGTTCAAAAAAAATGGAGGGCAGGAAGCACACATAAAGGACAGAATAAAAAAGGCAGCAGTGGCCATGAAGGAAGCATGGGGGATTGGAAGGAGGAAATTCGAGAAGGATTGGGAGAGAAAGATGTGGCTTTTTGACACTCTGGTGTGGACGGTGATGGGATATGGGGCGGAAGTATGGGGATGGGAGGAGAGACAAGAAATGGAAAGGGTGCAAGAGAGGTACCTCAAGTGGACGCTAGGGGTAGAATGGCAAACTCCAGGGTATATGGTAAGAGAGGAAACAAAACGAGATAAGATAATGATTAGAGCACGGAAAAGGGCATGGAATTATGAACAGAAATTAACAGATGGAAAAGGAAGTGACATAGCAAGGGAATGTTTAGAGGAGATGAAAGAGAGACAGAGAGATGAACGGGGAAGAGGGTCACGATGGGAACAAGGGAGAGAAAAAATAAAGGGAAGAGAAGACAGTATGAATGGATACGAAGCAATAGAAAGAAAAGACTGGGGAGAGCAAGAGAAGGAAAGAAGGGAAAGAATAAGAGAATCCAGTTACAACAGGTGGTACAAAGAAATAATGACAGAAGGGATTCCACAATATTTAACAGCGGGTTGGAAGACAGAAAGAACAAGGAGAATTGCAAGAGTCAGGCTAGGGAATGAGGTGAGGGAAAGATGGTACTGGAAACGCGAAGAGGAGAGAATATGCAGAATATGTGAGGGTGAACAAGAGACATGGGAGCATGTATTAGAAAGATGCAGATCTGTCGGAGATGAAAGAAAATCAATAGGGGAAAGGATGAGGGAAATAATGGACGAAACGGGGAAGGGAGAAGAGTGGATAAAGGAACTAGAGGCAGTAAGAAAAGATAAGATGATAGAGAGGGGTGGAGAGGGAGCAGAGTAAGGAAGCGGGAGACTTGTAACCCTTAGGGGAGCCAATACAAATCAATGTAATGTAATGTAATGATTCCAATAAATGATTGATTGATTAACTTCGTTCGAATATCGAACGTGAAATTGCTTGAAAACTGTCGAAAATTGGGCTTAGCGTCTGGACTTCTACTAATTACATCAAACGTACTTTCACAGGAATAAAGAATTTCATTGATATCCAAAACCGTTTTTGTTTTATTTAAAAAAAAAAACTTTTGTAGCGCTCTTATTGAACAACCCGATACTAATCATTACTTTTTTTCTCAAAATAAAATCAGATATCATCCCCAAAATATCAAGAACAAATAAGGTGTCACCCAGTTTCGCGAATATTTACACATCAGGAGATTTTCTAGCAAAACTTAAGGAAAATAAGCCCCTTAAGCCTCCTTTTCCCATATCTTTTAAAATATACGTCTTACAGGTTTTTTGAACTATGGCGAGGTCCAAAAACTAAAGGCAGTTTTTAAAAGAACATGAAAAATCCAGATAAACTTTAAAAAAAATCGATTTCAAAGTAAAGAGGCAAGGTCAAAAACGGATTTTTGGTCTTAAGCTCCCTCTTTTAAGAATTTAAAAAAAAGACTTGGAACAATCAAGAACAACTTTCGAAAAAAATAAACTTAAAAAAGGGGAGCCGATTACACACACTCTGGCTAGAGAAGAGTTTCTTACAACTTGAGTCCTCATGGTGGAATTTATTAAATTAAACTCATTAAAATATAAAAACAAATTGAAGCTTAATTTGCATACAAAAAATCGGAATGCTAATTTTTCATGTTTGGTCCCGTAATTTTCAGTATAGAGACTTTTAAAATATTAGTCCTCCTAAAATTCCTACAGTTTCAGATTTCTGGTATTAAGAGGTTAACCATCACGCAATTTTGTCTGTTTCATAATAAATGTACTAGATTAAATTGATAGAAAATTGTACGTTCTACAGAAAATAGAATGTAAGCATATTGCTCTGTTTCAATGTTATTCAACCCCCCGGTTCTTTAGAGCCGTACTTTTGTATACAAATTTGTTTGGGAATTTAACACTTTTAAAGTAACATTGAAATGCCACTGCAATCAAAATACTAACAATATTTTTACTCGTTTCAAAAGTTAGTTTGTTACAATTTCATCGAATCCTTTAACTTGTTATAGATTATTTTTATTTCAGCTGTTTTAATATAACTTTTTGGTACAACAAAACTATCTACCTATACCAAGTATACCTTTCAAAGATTTTCACCTTGCAAGGAAAAAATCAAGAAATTTTAATTTATCTTGGCCTTGATGATTATATAGAGAAAAGTTCCTCAGTAATGAATTATTGTTTCTACTTTGACGAAACCATTAAAAACTCAAAACTTTGAGATTTCTAGTTAGAACAAATTTGGAACAATTTTTCCCAGGAAAATCTAAGAAGGAATATCTGAACTTTTAATTTGTTTTCTAAAGTAAAGTTAGCAGGTGGGAAGAGGTATTCTGCACGTTCCTTAGATACGTTTATATGTTGTTTTTTATCTTACATGTATGTGTTTCTGTATAATGAAGGTATATTTTATAGTAAAGCTATGAGGGAGATTTTTTTTTTTGTAGGTCATACACATCTTAACATGTAAGTGCAAGGCCAAAGAAATTAATGACATTTCTCTTCCTCTGTATCGTTTGGTCGTTTTTTTATTTCTAAACGCAAATAGGGGTTGTCGTTTCGTTAAGAATATAAATATAAAAATAACATTGCGTTACGTAGAATTTCTGAGTATCTATATAAGTATCTGTGGGAGTGTGTGTGAATGTATTTTATAAAAACTTCAGTCAGATTACCTGCCCTTGTATAAGTTAACAACGACGACGATATGATGGAGCAACAACCGTGACATTGAATCCCCATGGTTGGTTGTGTCGTAAAGGTGTAATGAGTATAATGGCTATGTGGATTATGGTCGTTGGGGGTAAGCTGTTCAAAACGAGCATACGCCTTCAAATAAGGTTCCCATTACAACAACAACAACAACAACAAACAATACAAAATGAAAAGAAAAGAAAGAAATAATGAAATAATCGATACACACAACACGTTATATCTTGAGATAATGTTCATTTTAAAGTCTTTTCAATCATTAATTTTATTTTAGCATACATAAATCCAATTCTGCTTGTCCGTGTGCAAGCTGTGTCGAACACGTTTCTCCTTCTGTAATCAATATTTATGTAAAATTACTTTAACATTCAACCCACTCCCCCCTCCCACCCAACTCATCGATATAAAAAATAATGAAATAAATAATAAAGAGAATCTACATAGGTCCATGTATTTATGTGTACATAATGGCTACATGGAATAATGGTTCTTGGAATTAAGTTGTTTAAAAACAGCTGGATTAATCTTAAAAAAAAAAAAAACATTGACTTAAAAATATAGTTTTCAATCACTAAGTTTTAGGGCTCTGGACCTTTGGCACATCATATAAAAGGAATTTGAAAAAAAGAAAATGCCATCTATTTGGTCAGAAATGGTTTACAAGTCCTAAAAAAAATTGGTCATTCAGTAATTGGTCAGACATTTTTTTTCATTTCAAGGTAACAAAAAAAACTTTTGACACTTCATTTGGGTCATTTCAAAAAACGAAGTATGCCACTTGAAAAAGGTCATAAAAGGTCAGCCTTTTTTCAGTAATTGGGCAACCACAGTTTTCTTTCTATGAATTTTTATCTTTGAGCCACAATCGTTCGCGATCTTGAAAAAATAACTTTAAAAAATCGTATAAGAATAAATCTATAACTGACTAATTACTGAAGTTATCTGACCTTTTATTAAGATCTTAGGACCTTTTTAGGTGGTATCAATATTTGCGAAATTTCCCAAAAATTATATGCCAAAATCGCAAGTGACCGTGAGAAAATTTAAGCCTTTATTACAAGTTATCTAGGGCTGACCAATTTCTAGGACTGGTTTAACTCTTTTTACTAATTACTGACCAATAAGATGGCATTTTTTTTTTTAAATTTCCCATACATGAAGTGCCAAAGGTCCAGAGCCGGTATATCTCTGTCAATTTTGAATAAACAAGATTTTTTGAAGATGTTTTATTAAAGTCTTTAATCTTTACTTTATTTATGCTATACATGTCTAGACCCTAAATATTTGCTTAAAAAAATACTTATACGCACTTTAGAAAAATATTTAAAAATCTATGATTTTTTAATTTTCTTATGAGGCTTTTGCTAAATTAAATTTTTTTTTAAATTTTTTATAAAATTTTTTAAATCATCCATTTCGATAGAAAATTTAATTTTGAACAAAAACCTGTAATGGTAAAATTTTAAAATTCGACTTAATATCCGAGTTATACCAAAAATATTGAAAATTAGCCAGAAATTTATAACCATTTTTGGTTTCAAGCATTCTGCATTCTTATTTGCTTATGGTATACAAACCTAGAATAATACAACCTTTTTTAATCAAATTCATTGGAGCCGTTTTTGAGATAAAGATAAATAATCTTTGAACATAATATTTTTTGCTGATTTCCTAGAAGGCAAATTCAAATTAATTTTTTTTAAGCTCCAAAAATAGTGGTACTTGCAATACAACCCTTATAGAAAAGTTTATTATCTCAAAGACGACTCTTACGATTTTGATGAAAAGAAATCATTGAATTATTGCAAGTATGTACGAGTACTTTTTCATAAAGTTTTACTACCCAAAACTGTTATTAACGGGTTGGGGTCAAAATTTTGTATGGGTCATAGTACTGTTTTCAAAATTCTGCATGTCAAAATACTGTTTTTCAAAATTCTGGTTGTACAAAATTCTGCATGACCAAAATTCTATTCTTCTAAATTATGTTTTTCAAAATTCAGTTTTTAAAAATACTGATTTTACCACTAACGGCTTACCTGATTGCAAACAGAACGTTAATTCAAAAGCACCCTAAGATTGTTAAATAGCTAGATATTGTTAATGAATATTTTGAAAAAAATTCAAGTTTCGAATTTTTAAAAAATTTGAATTTCTTATCAATTTTGAATGAACAACAACTTTTGCGTGTGGCTACCACCAAGTTTTTAAGTTGGAGCTACAGCCTTTTCACGAGTGCCCCCTCGATCTTTATACTTTTTTTAGCTTAGTCTGGTTTTGCTCATATTACATTAAAAACTCTTTACCTTCATCTGGGAACGAACCATGAACCAAGCGAGACAGAAGCAGATGCATTGCACACCGCAGACCGCGTCATCAAAAGTAAGCTTAATCTCAATGCGTTCCTTTGTTTATCAATTGGAACAGAAACTAGAATTTCTATAAACGTACATAAAAATTAAAATTAAAATTTTTTCTCAAAATGTCTTAAAGAGAGTAGAAAAAACTCTTGAGTACCAAGTTTCCAAATAATTGACCATTATGATTGGAATATTTTTTCGAAAATTTTGGTACACAATACTGTTCATATTTTTTTTAGAAATCTTTGCAAACAAATGTTAAAATCAATCAGTAACAGGTTGGGGTCGAAATTCTGGCGAGGTCAAAATTCTTTTTGCAAAATTCTGCCTTTAAAATTCGGCTTTTCAAAATGCTGCTTTCAAAATTCTGCATTTCAAAATTCTGTTTTACAAAACTCTGTCAATCTATTATTGGCAGAATTTGGTAAATGATTTTCAATGGAAAAATTTGTTTCATTTGGTAAAAAAGTGCACTTAAAGTTCCATCTTCATTAATTTGTAAAAGTATAAATAAAAAAATGAAAAAAGTGCATGGCTAGTCGTTTGTTTTATTTTGACAAAAAAAAAAAATAAGTCAATGTTAATATTATAATTGGATATGGGACAAACCAGAAATAAGACAAATGGTTTGCAAAAAGTTGTACCTACTTTTTTTGTTTATTTTCGTTAATTATACTTGTAAGTTTTTGAGAAAAATCAGAATAGGCAGAATTTTATTTTTAAAAATGTTATATGACAGAATTTTAAATAGCAGAATTCTGACAAACAGAACTGGAAAAAAAACATAATTTTTAAAAACAGATTTTTTTGAATAAAGCTGAATTTTGAAAAGCAGAATTTTGAAATTAAAATTTCGACCAGCTGCCTTCAGTAACCTCTTTGGGTTTCATTGGAAGAAGACCTTGCGTCAGATCTGGCGATTCTGATTTCTTGTTCAATTGTTTATGATGTTTTGGCCTCATAAATAATACAAGTTTTGACCTTAAGCGCAGAATGCAAAATGGTAAAAAATTCAAAATACAGCTATATTTTTAAGCTTTTTTCAATAATTGTCGATTTATACCTGAGAAAATAGTTTTTCTCAGTACTCCGAAAAAATAAAAGATCTTTTAGCATATGTTTTTTGGTATTTGACTTAGAACTATTTATAAAATGAGAAAAATAAAATTTTATTGAAAAAGAATATTGAAGAATGAATTTCTGACCTATAGGAAGATCTCAAAGCTAAAAAAAAATTTCTAGATATTACCACTGTTTTGGAACATTTGTTTTTCGATTTCAAGTCAATTTTTTAAGATCCATTTACAACAATTGTAAACGGATCTATTTTTGGAATTATTTTTTGTTGAAATGGGAAAAATAAATTTAAGTAAGTTAAATATTTGTCTTATGATGAAGAAGCTAGAGATAGTTAATTGTCAAAATAAAGTTGGAGACGAAATTTATCAAACCATTAATTGTAAAATTCTTTTAAAGTGTGGCTACGATGTCGAGGCGTTAAAAACCTTAAAAAAATCAGAAATGTTCACTCTTTTTTACTGCGCTATAGAAAAGAGAAAAAGGTGATTTTAGGGCAATTAAAACAGGATGTTTCAAAAATATGTCAATATTTCTTATCTTCGTTGTTTCTTGAGTGATTTAAATGAAATTGACATAGATGCAGCTATCACTAGGCAAAATTAAACAAAAAAAAAATATTTTCAACACAGGGTGTTTCAAAAAATATCGGCATTTCGAAATTTAATTGTTCCTTAGGCGATTTCAATAAAATTAAGACAATTAAGAAATAAAAAATAATTCAAAACAGGGTGTTTCAAAAAAAAATGAAACAAATCATTTTCTATCGTTCTCCAAAAGTTGATTTTTGAGTATAATATACTAAATTACATTAATAATATAGTAAAAATTCAAAAAAAATTCATTAACGTATTTTTTGAAATAAGGAATTTTCAAAAAAAATAAATTAAAATTTGTTTTTAAAATGCAATACCATTTTTTTTTTCAAAATTGTGATATGCAATATTATTGGTATTTAAAAAAAGAGCTATTTGCATGAAAATGTTGAGTAAAATTTTTAAAGCGGTTAATAGCCGCGTTTTATTATCGCTCATGACCATATGGGTCACCTCGTAAAAATAAAACGATCTGGGTTAGTGCCAAAACACTGCTATATACCCATCTCTTTGTTTTTATTATGTTTACTCTTTTTTCATGCAAAGTCCGTTTTTTTTCTTAACACTGCAGTGCACTGCTGACAAATTGCCGAACTTGATTCACAATAGGAAATAGCAGTTTGCCGGTCAGAGTGAAAACTTGTATCTGGGTGATTGAAATAAACCTCGATAAAAACCTGGATCCTATGTTGTTTTCGTAATACGACGCAGACCCGGAGATAATAAAACACAGCTATAATGAGAAAATCGAAAATAAAAAATGTATATGGCAGGTACCTGTAAAAACAGTTTTTGGTAATTTTTACCTACACAGTTTTTTTTTCCAAAATCGTTGGAGCCGTTTTTGAGATAAATAAGCTTTTCCTTTATATGGCAAGTACCGTTTATATTTAAACTAAAAAAAAATCAAATTGCCCTTTGGAGAGTTATAGAAAACCCTAAGTTCGAAATTTGAAGAAAATCGCTTCAGGAGTTTAAGCTGTAGGTCGAGGTACAGACAGACAGACAAAATTGTTCCACCCACTGATTTCGAGTTCTCTATCATCGTAATGTCATGTTTCATTGTTATCTCGATTTTTTTTCACGAATTCAAAACTTGGCCTATTACCTGTATCACAGGTAAAATAAAATGCACGACATGGTCGCGCGTAGTTGCTCTTATGATCAAGGCGCTGAGGTAAGATATTGATAAGTAGGCTAGTTTTTTTATGAAATTTTGTCTAGTTTTAAGATACGAGTAGTTTAAAGAAAATGGAAAATAAAAATGAATTTGAAAATAAGGAGGGTTTACGAAAATTATGTGTAAGGACATGAGAATTATGAGAGAAAAATGTTTAAAAACAATACTATATTTAAATTAGCTTAAAAAACCTTCGTTGGGAGTTTGAGATGAAAAAAGAACGCCATCTTTTGTCTGTATTCAATATGATTGTATTGGAGCGGTTTTCTTATATATATAATTATTAAAATATTTTTAACGAAAAATTTTGGTATGCAAATCTTAAGTATTTGCTTATATTCATATAAAAATTGAATCTAGAAAAAAATTTTCCACACGTTTTTGAAATATCGAATTAAAAAAAAAAAATAAAAACTTTTTTAATAATTCAAAAACTTTTTTTTTGAAAATTTGTATGTGCAAACTTATTTAACTTTATCTGAAATTGGTATATAAAAGAAATTTATCTAAAACCGTTCCGCCGATAATGAGAAAATTCAAAATAAAAAACACGTTATAAAACAGTTACTATTAATAGTTGCTAAGTGCAAAATTTTATAATCCTTTGTAGCAGACCATATTAATTTAAGTATATGGAAAAAGTTTAATTAAAATCGAAGGAGTTGTTTTTGAAAAAAAAAAATATTTTCCTCTCCGTTTTTTTAACTTTTATATGGAAAGTACCATTATTTTTGCACATATTTACAAATTTTTCGAATAATGTCTTAGAGAGTACTAAAAAACTTTTAAGTATTGAGTTTCAAAAAAATCGAAATATTTGATTTAAAAAAAAAAAAAAAAAATTGAAACATTTTTTAAAAATCCAAAAAATATTTTTTCTAAATTTAAGTACACAAAAATATGTATAGGTTTTTGGAAGCCTTTATATGAAAAAAATATTGAAATCAGTCAAACCTTTTGAAGAAAATCGAAAATTAAAAAAATGATTCTTTAGGTGAAACCATTAATACGAGTAACAATTTTTTTGAAAAATGGATTTCCACCATAAAGAAGCCTTTACTATGGATAAATTATTGAATTTTTTTTAAGACAGGTTATCGAGTTATTTTTGAGAAAAAAACGATTATGTAAAATTATAAAAAAAAAATTAAAAATACGTGTGCGCCTAGTTACCAAAATCCACTTTGTACCAAGTTTGAAGAAAATCGATCCGGCCGCTTAGGCTGTAGACGAACAGACAGACAGACAGAATTGTACGACCCACTTTTTTTGTGTTCTCTATCATCGTAATGTCATGTTCGATTTTTATCTCAACTGGTTTTTTGCACGAGTCCAAAACTTGCCTTATAGTACCTTTATCGAAATTAAAATGTTATTTTGGAAGGTACCATTAATAACCACTTTTTAAAAATGGTTTTCCATCGAAAGGTTGCCTTCACTGAAGTTAATTTATTTATTTTTTTTTCCAGCAAAAGTTGTGGAGTCGATTTTGAGAAAAATACGATTATTCTCAACGGACAAATAGATTCGTGTGACCAACTTTATTTCGTCTTTCCTATCATCGTTATATAAAGCTTGATGAAAATTTGGATTTCGATATATACATCATAGAACCTATACATTGCAAGTAAAAAATCAATAACTGACCAATTACTGAAAAATATTGACCTTTTATGGCGATTGAGTGGCCTTTTAGAGTACCTACTTTTTTTTTTTGCAAATATCCCACATAAGGGAAGCCATTAAAAAATGTCAAAGGGCAATTTTGTATAACTTTGGTAATAAAGAGAAAAACATATCATATTATTCATTAAGTTTCAAAGAGTGAAATAATGTATACTGCATGAGCCTTTACGTAGGTATAAATGTGTTCATATATATCGATTAAATTCGAATCAGCACACTCACTTCGATTGATTTAAAGTCAATATTGACACAGTTGTTATACTTTACATAAAAAGGAAAAACACAACCCATCAATGGAAGCCGGAAATGATAGTAATGAATAAAATGGTTGTCTGGTGGTTCGTTGCATGGTTTGGTTATTTTTTTTTTTGTTGAAAATAATGTTCACGTAAAAATATAAATATTAAACAATCAATATCCGTTCCGTAGCACGTTATTTATTTTGATGAAGTAATTTTTGTTTTAAAGTCTTTTCCATTTTTAATATTTTCAACATAAATCCAAAAACAACACCCGAAGAATATGGTACACGAGACTATGGCTTTGACTATGCCTACCAATATTTGTGGTAGTGTACAGAACACTATAGGAACGTATTCCTTCCCATTGATCTAAAATGGATATTGACAGTTACTTTAACGTGAAAAGGAAACACGCAAGCCCCTTTGATGGGAACCGGAAATGTACAACAATCGGTTACATCGAGTGAAAAATTGTGATTTCGATGTAATCGTTTGGAAACACTTTAAATGGGAAACATATCAATCAAGAGTTAAAAGAGTGTGTGTATTTATGTCTTTTTCTACTTTGCCCTATAATAGGGCAAATATATTGGTTTCCTTTTTTTTGTGGGTTATAAGAAAAAGGTTAAGATTCTTATGTCACACGGTCCGTTATCGGTGTACATCACGTCGCTTTGTGCGGTTGTGCGGTTGTCATCAGTTTGGACGTGTCTGCCTAAAGCCTAAACGGTTGGATAGATTTGATGAAAATTAATGAATGGAATATTTTTATACCTATAATTCCTTATAGAGTTATGAGTCGAAATTGAATAAATTCTTTATTTAATAAAACAGTTTTACAATATTGCTTACTCAAGGATAAGGCCATGGCAATCCTGTCGTCTGTCTGATATGGCATTTAATAATATACCTACGTACTCGTAAAATGCATGACTTGCTAATGCGGTTAGAGGCCATAACGGGGCTAGACATTGAAGTGAAAAGTAAAACCACAACATAACTTGCTTCGATTTGCTTTTTGTTCATAAAATAAAATAAAATTGTCGAGATTGATGTGTGTGATGTGGAAAGGGTAGACATAGACATGTGCATTTAGGAGGACACAAGAGTCTACAGGTTTTTCGTAAAAACTTATCTCTGTCTACCAACTCCTACTCTAACCTACCCGTGGTGAATATGGTCCGAAGGGTGCGTAGTACCTCAAATTTAGATGGGGTTTCAATCTCTATGTGCGGTTGTTGGGGGAAGGAAACAAGAAAGGAGAGGTCTTACTATGAAACTTCTTCAGTTCAGCGTTAACTTTGAGTTAAATCAGAGCTAGCTAATCCCGAAAAGAACTTTAACCTGAGTTAACTCAGAAACAGTTTCTCAGTTGAGGATTAACTTCATCTTTCAGCTGTCAAAAACCTAAGGCCATCGATGTGCGACACAGAGAATAGAGATGGCACCTACACAGAATTAGGTTCACGTGAACAAAATTCCACCTGGAAAATTTATGAAAATTCCCCTTTTTTGTGAGTATACACATTTCAGGTGAAATGCATCATAATTGAAAGCATATTTTTTGACGGTGATCAAAAGTAAAACAAACGGTTTTGGTACCCTTCGAGCAAGTTTTTTGATTATTTAAGGTCAACAGAAGTTTGTGCGAAACTCATAATAGCTTTTTCAATTTCCGGGGGAACAAAATTTTTTCGAGTGAAATATTTTCCGCGTGAAAGTCACAATAAGGCTGAATAACTTTCACTATCGAAATAGAGATAGCGCCACAACTGAAAAAGCACTCGATTGGGTCCCTGTGCAAACTCACCAATGAAGGGTGGGTGAGTTAACTCGGAGTTAACCTAAACTTAAAATTACGTTTCTGGTGTTAACTCAGGTTTAAAGGTTAAAAGTACTTAGGAGCTAACTTTGGATATCAGTTGACTGACAAATACTTTTCTGGAGTTAATTCAAGTTTAGCCCCGACACTAGAAAGATCTCGCACTGAAAAACTGGGTGAAGTCCTTATACAGGCTACTTTGAAATATTCAAAGTTCAGGCTTTAGGTGCTGCCTACTCTTGGAGATATACCAAGGACTGGTCATGCCGTAGAGGTGAATTCCTAGCCATGTAAAGTTTTTATAACAAGCAGATTTACTATTTATGAACCTAGCGAACGAATACGAAACAAGGACAACGAACTTCAGATCTGCACGTAGAATGTTTTGTCCCTCTTATATTTAGAAGACGTGCTGCCGAATATTAAGCCAAGGGCCTTGACTGCTGCAAAGCATGATATCTCCACCATTCAAGATGTGTGATGTAATGGGCTGAGCAAAAGAAAACCGAAAGACTTTTATATCTATACTACGGCAACTGTTACTGACAACAAATAAGGCAACGCCATTTTGCCTCACGACAATTCGCTTCAAGGTTTGATTCGCCATCATAAGCCTAATGCGGATATGCCCTCACAGAAAACAAAGATGGTGATAGATTTTCCTCTATTCATGAAATAATCCTGCGAGTGCGTATTGCAAGAAGGATGAGATGGTGAACTATGAGCCCATGGATAAGACACATGGGCAATGTTTTTTAGCTATGACAATAGAACTGTCCTGGGTGATTTGATTATAAAGCCAATGAAGGAAGAGAAGACGTTTTTGGTGGGGCCCAGTATCCGAGGATATAGTCTACATTGCACCACCTCCGATAATTGACTTTGCTGCGGAGTGAAACATAAGGCCAGTACGCAATTCTAAAATGTCGATATCCACAAGGGGACATATGTCAATATCCTGGTCAATCAATCAGATTGACTATATTGTGACCGACGCAAGGCACTTCTCCCGGATCACGTATATAAGAATGCTGTGAAGAGCCAACATTGATTCAGATCTCTTCCACGTTGTAGACAAGGTTATGAAATACTTTGAAGAATTTCGACCTCAGACAGATACCTTGACAGAGATCACCAATTCCTTTTCCAATCGAGTCTTTGGCAACCTCTTATAGGTATAGACCTGTGCTGCCATCTTCCAGCTTCGAAAATCAGTGGAAGCATTGCTAGGAAGCCATCAGAGATACTACCTCTGATGTGCTGGGCCTCGCACGACCACCACAACGAAAACCCTGGTTCAACATAAAGACGCTGGCAAGTACAGGGTGGCGCACGAATAATAATAACTTTTTTTCTGTGTGCGTAATCGGCTTATTTTTTTTTTATTTTGTAGATTACTATTTAGATTTATAAAAATGGATGCTTGGGATACGGAGAAAAGAATTTGGATAGTGCAACGGTACCATGCTTTGGAGTCCGTCATTTCCGTCCAAAGGGAATTTAGGCGGGAGTTTGGCGGTAATCCCCCGAGTAGATGAACCATTATGAGGTTTGTAAACATGTTTGCCGAATCTGGAAGCATCGCACGAAGGCCGTACTATCGAGATGCCAATGTTCGGGTTCAGGATACAATCGCAGCAGTAGCATCTGCAATACAGGCCAATCCGAGCGTTTCGACCCGAAACTTATCGGGGCAAATTGGAGTTAGTAGACGGTCATTACAACAGATACTTCATGACGATTTAAACTTGTTTCCGTACAAAGTCAAAATTACTAGCAAGTTAAACTCTCAGGATTTGCCTGTTCGCCTGGAATTTTGCCAAAAAATGATATCAATGGCTGAAGAAGACAACACATTGATCAATTGTTTGTTCATGCCTGATGATCTTAATGGCAATGTAAACAAGCAAAATTGCCGTATATGGAATGAGTCTAATCCAGAAATGCTCCATGAGACGGAACTGCACCCAGAACGAGTCACTGTGTGGTGCGCAGTTTCATCAAGGTGTATTGTCGGGCCGTACTTCTTTGAAGAAAACGGTGTAACCGTTACTGTCAATGGGGACCGTTATTTAAAGATGTTGAAGGAGTTTTTTTACCCAGAACTGCGCCGAAGACGTATACCATTCAACAGCGTTTGGTTTCAGCAAGATGGAGCAACTGCACATATAGCCAGGCCAGTTATGGCGGAGCTAAACAAAAAAATCGCAAACAAATTAATTTCTAGGAACTCCACTCTTCGCTGGCCCCCAAGGTCACCTGACCTGACTGCACCAGACTTCTTTTTATGGGGTTATGTCAAGCAAGAGGTGTATAAAACGAAGCCCAGGAATTTAACTGAATTAAAGCAATCCATAACGACAATAATTGAGGCGATCCCAACTTCAACTCTTCAGGCCGCAATGAATAATTTTTTGATCAGGTGCCGCATATGCGTGGGAGAGCGTGGAGGTCATTTGCGGTCTATAATCTTT
Organism: Dasysyrphus albostriatus; assembly: GCA_946251815.1. NCBI lineage: Eukaryota > Metazoa > Arthropoda > Insecta > Diptera > Syrphidae > Dasysyrphus > Dasysyrphus albostriatus. The sequence continues at coordinate 63,211,648 of OX276336.1, read as the reverse complement.
AAAAACAACTAACTATTTAAAATAAAATTTAATTTTCTAACCAATAAAAAAAATAAATGAAATACATTGATTAAAAAAAAAGTTATTTGAAGTTCTTATTGTAGCACAATTGGTGCACCACCCTGTAGTTAAAGATTTCATCTACCTCGAAGTTAACTTTTATTTCGAAAGCTTGGTGGGATCCAAGAATGTGCTATCTCGGTTAAGCGCAACTGATGTGTTCAAAACTACTCACACGAAAGACAAAGTGCTCGCTCTATAAAACCCTAATAGAGCCAGTCCAGCCTTATGGCACCACCGAGTGGTGGGCTATAAGCAAAAAGAGAGGTTTGATACAGGGTTACTTTAAAGGAAAAATTCTTCGACGGATATTAGGTCCTGTGTGCGAGGAGGGTGAATCGAGAAGAAGATACAAAACTGCAGGCTCTATGAACTGTAGTGTCTAGGTATGGCTTCAGTCCAGGAAATCAAAACACGTTGACTATACTGGCTTGGCAATATCTGGTGAATGGATATTAATGCTCCAGCCAAGAAAGTCTTTGAATCCTAGACGCCAACTTCAAGAGAACGAGGAAAATCGAGCACCCGTCTTAAAGGCCAAGCCATCGCGAATACCAGAAGACTTGATTTAGATAACTGGAAGCAGCGTGCTTGGGATCGTAGAGGTTGGGAGACCGCGTGCCTTATATAAAGCTACGACCGAACTCGAAGATTAGATCCTCCTTACCCAATTTCGTTGCATTTTGTGAGAGGAATCCTGGACAGCACCATCTCTTAAGGTTTATGTACCAAAGTCAAACAATTTTCTTATTTTCACAACAAATTTTTTAACCATAGTGAAATTCACCTTTTCCTAGGGATTTTATAAGAATTTGCATTAGTATTGTAAAATTAATTCAGACCGCAAAAAACCAAAACCAAACCCCACAAACTGAAAACGATTGACTTTGCTCTTTTATTGGACTTGTATATAATCGATACAATCCAGGGCATTATGGCCATTTGAACTTCAAGCTATGTCTCTTTGTAAGATTATACTTTATTGAGCTAAAATGACAGACAAATTGCGTTTCAAAAAGGGAGCTTCGATTAAATTGCTTTGCAAATACATAAATAGATAAGGTATGTAGAGCAGAGGTAAGTAGGTACAAAAAAAACATGCTATAATAAGGAGGTATTATTATAAAAGTTCAAAGATAACCTTTTTGCGGTTAGGTAAGGATAAAATTCTTGCCAAATAACGGTGACAATATACATTTAAACAGGTATGAGTTTTGTAGAGTTAGAGTGCAGGTACGGTAGCTTGTAAAAGGTAAAAAAATATTTTTTATTTCGCGTAAAATTCTTCTTAAAAAAATAAAACTTATAATGGTTTCTTCTCTGATGCTGTCACAGTGACGATGACAGCGCCTCAAGTGACACACTTTGAGAAACTTTATTAAAAAGGTTTTTTTTTCACGTGCAATAATCTGTTTCGTACGTGAAATAATCTCAGCAAAATTATGTTTACCCAAATGCTTTCTGATAGAACGTTTATGAAGGTAGAACAGAATGAAGGTAAAGTTGGGATAAGATATACGAACCAGGGAGAGATAATGGGATAGATCAATACCATTTTGTGTTGAAAATGTTTTTCTCTGGCATATTTCATAATTTAATCGACAAGTTTTGAAATTACGACGAGAAGTATTGTTTACTCCTCTTATACAAAAAAAAAAAACTCAATAGACATTTTCAAGGGCATTATAGCATATTGCAGGCGATAGAAAACTTCTTCAATGAAAAAAAAGTATCTCTTTCCATGATGAATAAAACTTTCTTTGAAAGAACGTTTCATATACGAAAAAGAAAACTTATGCTGCAACTGTTGATTTTATTTTAATTAATGTCAGACTAGACTATTCATTATTTCTGTACGGTGTGAGGTACCTATTTGTTTCAAAAGTATGGGACATGTAATTAAATCTTTTGGTTCAACGTCATAACGATTTTTTTTTTGTAATTTAATGAAACGAGGCAATAGGACGTTAATCTTGGTTTTCTGTCGCTAACGCAGATGCTCATAAAGTTTTTGTTTTCCAAAATGAGTGGAGCAATGCACGACATACTGTGTTCATTTCACTTTTTGGGAAAAATCACAGATTCACAACCGCAGTTCTAAAATCACAACGGAGAGGAACAATTCGCAAATCACGAAAAGAACTGTGAACAAAATCACGACGAGAATATAATCACAAGAAAAATTATCTCACAGATCAAGAAAGTTTTAAGATTGGGAACGATGTTGTGATTTTCTTCAAATTTTGTGGGTTGATAATTTGAAAGATTTGTTACGGGATTTGGTTGATTTTTAAACTGGAGATTTTAAATTTCACCAGCAAGGCAAGTGCGAACTTGTTGATATCCACCCACTGCCACACCTTCTTTTCGTATAATTGAGTTTTCTTGTTAAAATGTTGACTTAGAGAACTAAAACTTTGAAAAAAAAAAACAAAAAAACAATTTGTCTAGAGCCTAAAATGCAACATATAAATTTTTTGGAAATCCACCCATTGCCACGCCACACAAAACATTTTTGGAGATCCACCCACTTCCACCGCCTTCTTTTATTATTTTAGCGGTTTCTACTTAATACGTTAACCTAAGGAGCTGAAAATTTATAAAAAAGTTTTGTAGAGCCTAGTGAACACTATATACATATTTGTAAATCCACCAACTGCCACGCCTTCTTTCATTATATTAAAGCAGGGCCGTTTCTAGCGCTTAGAACAACTGGGACAAGCACAAAGAAGCCACCTTTTTCACTACAAATAATACAGACTTAATTAAATCGAATATTAAATGGTATTACCTCCACCGTCTTTAGGGAATCAAAACAAGTATAGGTAACCTACGAATTGCTGACAAAGAAAGGCGATTTAACCAATTGAAATGTCGGTTTATATCGACTTTTTTGGTTACTTATTCAATAAATGTTTACTCGCGAGCTTAAACAAATAGTAAGTTGCCTTGAAAGAAAGTCGCGAAAAGCATCAACTTTTATCGACTTGTCGATATTTTTTTCAATGGTTAGTACATACAAAAAAGTTAATACATATAAATCAACATTTAAATAATTCGACATATTACCTGTCGTTCATTCTAACGTAAGTTAAAATACAACGCTCTGCTTATTATGTTTGCACTGAATCAGCAAAAACTCAAATCATACATTCTTGTCTAACTTTATAACATGAATTTAATATTTGATGCTATCAAAAATTTCCGATTTTGTTTAAAATTAATTTTCTTCCGATTGTTTTATTTGATTGATGACAATCCAAAGCAAGTTGAACGAGCGTTTAAACGTCATTCCCTAAAGTATGAACTGATCACAATATCGGCCGTTTTCAAAAACGGCAAGTCAAAGTCAATTTGATCGTTAAATGATCGTCGTGACAAGTATAGTACTCGTATGTTACCGTTCTGTTTGCAGAGAATTTGTTTGATCAACACCAGTCAATTTGACGTTTACAAACACGCTCTTTTCAACTGTTTGGAATGGCTTCAAAAAAAAATAAATAAGAAACAGGGGTATTATATTCCAGAGGTTGAGGTATTATATTCTGTAGGTTGTAAAAATTGGAATTTGGAATTCCAGAAGTACTAAAATGGCTGTTAACTTGAGGAAAAAATACATGCAAGCACAGCAACAAATATTTACTGAACAAAAGTCGTTATTTGTGGACTGTGATGCTAACGTAGTAAAATTTTGGTTTTCACGTCGTGTCAGCCTTCACGACATGGTGACGCTTTAAATGGAACGTGGCGAGCCATTTGAGGTACGGCACGGTGTCTATGGCAGTTGCCCCATTGCCCTTCCCCTAGGGGCTGCCCTGTATTAAATTTTTTTCATTAATTCGTTACCCTACCTAGCTGAAACTTTAAAAGCAAGTTTTGCAGGCCTAATTGAACATTATATACATTTTTTTTGAAAATCCGCCCACTGCCACGCCTTTTCTATTAAATTTAGAACTTATAGAACATAATACTTAGATTTAATTTTTCTCCTTAGTTCGTTGCCTTCATTTTAATTTGAATTTTAGTTTTCTCCTTGATCCGTTGTTCAAAAGAACTAAAATTTTCTAAGTAAGATGCCTAAAACCTTAAGCACAACAAATACATTTTTATTTTTTTTTAATCTATCCACTGCCAAGCCTTTTCTTATATATTATATGTATGTATTTTATTTGAAACATAAGTATATTAAAACATGGTGTCTTATTTGTTCTACTTTGTAAATTTGAGGTTAAGAAACTTAATTAAATCAAAGCAAAAATTATAAAGATTTTTAAAAATTTAAAGAACTATTTCGACTTTTATAAATAATTGTTATATTAAAGAAAAGAAACCTATTGCCAAAGAGATGTAAAAAAAAGAAGTGAAAAAAAAATAAATAAAAAATAATTTTAGCATACGTAAAGGTTTTTCAAAGAATTTTCAAAGGTTTTGTAGTTTGTAGTCTTCTCAGATCGGCAGGTAGGGAGTTTCAAAGACTAATTGCGTGCACGAAAAACTGTTTTTTGGAATTACAATATTTAAAAAATGGGACAGTGAAAACATTAAATAAATATTCAGGAACTTTATAATGAATTACCTTGAAAAGAAACGTCAGTGTGAGAAAACCCGAATGTTTAGTCAAAGGCATATTTAATACACTTCTTGCATGTACAGAGAAGAGAAAGCAACTTGCAGCTTGCGTTTACTATAACACAATCCAAAAAACAAAAAATCGGACTACCATATAGAAGAGTAGGAAGGACGATAGTTTTGGCAATAGTCATCTTAGTTGCTATTGGAAAACAGCTACCAGATAAATGTAAAAGCCGCAAAGCAGAATATGTTCTTCCAAGAGCACGTACTAGGTGACTATCCCAAGACAAAGTGTGATTAAACGTTACTCCCAGATTTTTCACTGTTTCAACATTGTTCAACATTGACCCATCAAGCTCAATACATGGTTAACTTGTCATATCACTAGCATTATTACTAATAACTATAGCCTGGCATTGGTTCGAGTTTAGTCTTAGAAGATTTTCCTGTGCCCAGTGCACAATATGATTTAGATCTTGGTTAGTTCTAGACATAGCATCTTCAACCATTCCAATTGGGAAACTTAAATAGAATTGAACGTCATCTTCACACATATGAATATTACAATAATGAGGAACCGAAGATAAGTCATTGTTAAATAATGTAAAAAGAAGAGGACCTAAAGTTGATCTCTGGGGTATACCAGCGTGAGTTGGGAGGAAATCGTTTTTTGGGTAAGATTTTATTTAACGAGAGAAAGGGCAGAATTTTCAAAAAAGAATACATTTTTTAATTTGTTCAGAAGTATTCCGTGAGGTACAGTATCAAACGCTTTAGTGAAATCCAGCAGAACCAACTTTGTAACTAGGTTTTCATCTATTTTTTGCCAAATTTCATCGACTATCTTAAGAAGTGCTGTTGTACAGCTGTGATTTGGCTGAAAACCTGATTGAGAAGGTGTGATCAAGCGGTGTGTATCTAAATAGGTTGTTATTTGTTGGCTCATAAGTTTTTCAAAGCATTTGAGATAAATGGTAAAATGGATATTGGGCGGTATCCTTTATGATCTGAGTTAGATGTTTTTGGTAGTGGGAGTTATTTTGAAAGCTTTCCAAAGCTTTGGGTATTTGGATGTGGTAACAATTGTTTTAAATATGTGGGTTATGAAAGGCGATACAAATGGTAGAATAATTTTTAAAAATTTGGGGTGCATATAATCAAGCCCCATGGCTTCAGACTTAACCTCTGTAACTGCCTTGTATACATCCAATTCATTTACTCTAGTAAAACAAAAATTAGCTAGTGTATCATCATTATTATTAAAAAAAAACTTTCAACATCATCATTTATGAAAGAAGAAGAGTTCAAAAATAGTTTGTTTAGATCATTTACGTTGCAATTTTCATCACAAATATTTTGTTGCTTCGAGACACCAAGTAACCTGATATTTCTCCAGAATTTATTGGATTTTAAATTCTCAAATTTTGAGGCGCAGAATCTTCCTTTTGTATTTTTTATTTCGACATTTACGGCATTGCGTAACGTTTTATATTGATTAAAAAGTAATTGAACTCGGAAACGTTTCCAGCGCTTATATGCAACATTTCTTTTAGTTATGAGTTGTTCGATTTCATTATTAAACGAACCTAATCAATGATTTCTAATCTGAGCAGTTTTAATAGGGACGAAATTTTCATAAAGGAAGTAAAAAAACGTTCTCAAGATTTGAGGTAAATATACTTGACAGTACAGACTGCATATTTATTGATTTGAAATCTTTAATACAATCCTCTCACTTTTTGAGCTTTGCAAGGTGTGAAGATTATAGAAGGCAGAAATAAGATCGCGCCTTGAAACCAAAAAAGTTAACATATTCAGGGCGGTTGACAAAAAAAATATCTAGAAGGGTAAAATTTGATGGAGTGAAATGTGTATATGTGTATATATATATACATATGTATGAGTTTTCTTTTTAACATTTTGTTCTGGAGATTCAACATTTTTTAAATAAGCTGACAAGAGTTCTAAGCACAGTATGTAATTTTTTGTAAATCTGTTTTTTATTTTTCCAGAGAACTCAAATTTTTTCAACCAGCTGTTTAAAACTTTATCCAAAATTTTTAGAAATCCACCTACTTTTCTTGAGAACCAACATGTTATAATTAGCTGCTTAGAAATTGAAATTTTTAGTTTAATAGAAATGTTGACAAATATATTTTAAATGTAAAAATATGATAAACCCTTGTAAAATAAATGTATTTTCAACTTTTTATTCTTAAAGACTCATGCTTATCATTTTTTTTTTTCAATTTATAGCCGTGCAAGAAAATGATTCCGATATTCTAATATATTTTTTATTTAACTCGCGAATCACAATCACAGGTTAAACTCACAGTGAATTTCAAATCACAGTCACAGGTTTATCTGTGATTGAAAATTCACGACTATTCTCATCTCTAATATGGCTAAACTATAGAGATTTGAGAGCTATAAAGTAAACGAATTCGATGTTCCTGACTTATTAAGTTTTTTTACTGAGTCTTTTGATCTTTGACGCTCTGCGCTGCGTTAAATGCAATCAATCAAAATTCCAACTGAGCTCTATTTTCAAGCTTATTGTTCATTTTTTATGATAAATTTTATAATAAGTGATGGCAAGTGAACTCTTAGGATATATTCACAATGAAACGTTTGTAACAGAACTTATGGCACGACTACGTAGAAGATACAACTTCGAACTCTTTGACCTGTAACAAGGTATGTGGATATGTAATTCAGAATATCAAAACACATCAGCTTGGCCCTACCAAGCAATTTAACATCTCAATACTCCAGCAGCGAGAGTCTTCGAATCCCAGCCCACAAGTTCGAAGTTTTTCTAATGTCTTAATAACGTTCGACGTGCTTTCATCCCTCTCCATTTTTGTTCACATTATTTTGTCTCAAATTCTTAACAAACTCAACTTTATTATTTTATAAATTTCAATTTTTTTATCTTTGTTGAAGGAAAAAATATTAGGAAAGGAAAGTGTATATTATGTTCTAAGACATCTTCAACGACATAATACCAATGCAATTTCATTGTTAATAAATAAATATCTACTCTAAACATAAAAGCGTCAATAAAAATACAAAAGGTAAATATTTATATCAGAAGTTAAGGCCACTTTGAAGCCTCTTAAAATCAAAAATAATAATAAAGACTTTTCAATAATAATATTTTGTTCTTCATTTTATTTCATTGGAATTTCAATGTTGATTTAGGATATGACAACACTTTTTTTCTACGACATAAATATCAAATAAATACAATAAAAGTTTAGAAGACGTAGTCGTCGCCGAGACAGCTTAAGTTGATTTTCCTATCATTTTCGATGGATCCATTACAATAAAATTATGAATCAATATTTTAAAAATTGAAAAAAGAAAAACAAATGTTGTATACTATTTGAGTTGTTGGTGTAAGGTATAACATCTGTCAAAGGATATTTCTGAATATTTTGAAGCATTATATCCATTTTAAAAATTGAATCTGCATTCAGAAAAATTTGAACTTGGAGTTTAAATTAACTTCAACAGTAAAGAGGAAGAGACAAGGAGGTATTATATTTGTCAGTCAATTTTGAAAGTCTGACTTATGAATGTATTAACATTAGGGGTGGCTCTTGTGTTAGTTTTTTTTTTTTATTCCGAGCTGAATATTCATTAAATTGCTCTGAATAGAAAAAAAAATCCTAATTTTTTCATATTTTTATTTCAGCCCCTTGGTCACCCTCTTTTCAATTTAATTTACTATTTATGAACTTAGGGTGATTCTTATAGCATGCGAAAAAGATATCAGAGCGTATAAATCAAACTCAGAACAGACAAATTTCGTATAGGAGGAGGGGTCTTATTTCTCCCCGTTCAGACGGGAGGGGTAATTTTCTCAAAGTTCACTCAAAGCAGAAAACAAATTTTGAAAACAAACCCGGAACACTTACAGTGCCATGCCAAGGATTTTTTAAAGCCGCAAATCCATTCCCTTATATGCTTTTTAAATAAATTTTTTTTATATATATTTTGAAAAAAAATGTTTTAAACTTAAAAATAAATATTTTTTTAAACTACTTACAGTGCAAAACTTAATTAGAAAAAATATTTGAGACAAATATTATTAGAAAAATATTAAAAAAAAAAAACTTAGCGTGGAATTTTAAGTTTATTTTAAACATTTTTTTTCTGTTTTGAGTCAACTTTTTAGAAAATTACCCATACTGCCTGAGTGGGTCGGAAATAGACCTCCTTCAAGGTGATTTTAATTCTTCTCTCAGTTTAATCTATACGCTCTGATATTTGTTTCGTTTCCCATGTGTCTTGTCTTTAAATTTTTTGCAAGTACAGCTCAATTATTGCGTTATTGCAAGAAATGACAAAATGTAAAATTTATTTTTACTTGCGATATACATAGGTACTATAAGGCAAGTTTTGGATTCGTGCAAAAACACCAGTTGAGATGAAAATGAAACATGACATTACGATGATAGAGAACACCAAAAAAGTGGTTGGCACAATTCTGTCTGTCGGTCTGTCTGTCTGTTCGTCTACAGCCTAAACAGCCCGATCGATTTTCTTCAAATTTGATACTTAGTGGTTTTTGGTGATTATGCCCACATTTTTTTTTCTATTTTTTGTTAGAACCAAAAATTACGGTATCTGCCATACAAATTTTACATAATCGTATTTTTTTCTTTAGAAAAATTCAATAAAATACTTTAAGTAAAGGCTTCCTATGAGTGGAAAGCCATTTTTCAAAAAAAATAGTACCTCATAAGAAAATTTTTTTTAATTTTCTTTTTCTTCAGAACGGTATGACTGATTTCAATATTTTTTTTTATACAGAAGCTGTCAATAACTTTTTAGTTTTATTTATTTTTTTTTTTTTTTTAATTAAAAAAAAATTTTTTTTTTGGATTTTTAAAAAACGTTTAAATTTTTTTTCTTTTGAAAATCAAATATGTGTTTTTTTTTTTAAACTTGATATTTATGATTTTTTATTTATTTATTATGTTTAGAAAAAATTTTGCATTTATGGAAAAATAACGGTACCTTCCATACAAAAGTTAAAAAACCGGAAAAGAAAATATTTTTTTCTCAAAAATGTCTGCTACGATTTTGATAAACACTTTTCCATATACTAAAATTATACGATCTACTACAAAAAATTATAAAATTTTGCACTTAGCAACTATTAATAGTATACCTATTATAGAACGTAATTTGGATAATTTTTTTTTATACAAATTTCAGATAAGATTAAATAAGATTGAATATCAAAATTTTCAAAAAGTTTTTGAATTTTTAAAAAATGTTTAAAATTTTTTTTTGGAAGTTTGATGTTTCAAAAACGGATTAACAATAACAAATTTAATTCAAACTGAATTTTTAAATACACATAAATAAGTAACTAAGATTTTCATTTGCATTTTCCTTTTAAATATATATAGATATAAGAAATTATTTTTTAAAAAAACCACTCCAACGATTTAAAATTTTATTTGTCCATTTAATCATATTCAATAAAGAATTAAGATGGTGTTTTTCTTTTTCATCTTACTCTCAACGAAGTTTTCCTTAGCTAATTTAAATATCGTTTTTCATACTTTTAAACATTTATCTTTCATATTTTCCGTGTCTTTACATAAATAATTTTCTTAAACCCTCAGCTTCTTGAACATAAGAGCAGGTGCCTGCGACACAGTCGTACATTTAATTTTATTTTTTAATTTACAGAGATTTTTTAATTCATCGGCATCGTAGAACTCGTATTCATTTTTTTTTTCGGACCAAAAATTAAAATTTCGTATTTTTATGTTTTTTTGTTAGTCCGGCAAACAGAACAGTAATGAGAAATTGACACCAAAATTGAATTATTCTATTTTTGATTGGTTGTCCAGATTCGTGAAGCGTTCTGTACACTTCAGAATGACAATTTTTAATCGGAAAGGAAATAAAATGCTTGGTTTTGCACAAGCAGAAAAACTAAAAACACTTGGAGTCAGTGGAAAGTTTGTTTTAAGGGTTCTTGCCTCAGACGTTTTTATATCTGGCTTATTCAGGATAACTGTTATTTACTGAACAACTATTAAGAATAACAAATTTTTGAAAGGACAAAGTTTCGAAAGACAATTTTTTCGAACAACGAAGTTAGGAAATTCTCAGGTCTTCATTGTTTTTCAAGCGATTGCAATGAAATTGAACCTTGTGAAAAAGAATTAAAAAGCAATGCTACTTGCGGTTGTTCCTTGATCGATTTTAATGAAATCGACACAGGTAAAGCTTAAAAAGAATTTTTAAAATATTTCTTAGCCTACGACATGTAGGTACTATCATCTGGCAAGCTATACATACATTCGAAAAAAATTTAACTCAAGATTTTGATGAGACTTATCATTACGATGATAGGGAAGACAAAAACAGTGGGTTTCAAAATTTTGTCTGTCGGGCTGTTTTACTAGCCTAAGCTTCTGTATTGATTTTCTTAAAACATGGTATATAGTAGTTTTTAATGATTCTGCCCACACACTTTTTCCATTTTTCTTAGAACTAAAAATAACGGTACCTGCCTTACAATTTTTTTAAGCAATTTTACAAAATCCCATTTTGCTCAAAAACGGCTGCACAACTTTTCTTAAACAAAAATCAATAAATTTACTTTAGCAAAGACTAATTTTGGATTGAAAACCATTTTTCAAAAAATTGTTATTAATGGTACTTACTCATAGAACCATTTTTTTTCGATTTTCTTCAAAACGGAAATATTGATTTCAATAGTTTTTTTTCTGCACAGAAGCTTCAAAGCAATATAAATAGTTCTTTTTACCAAAATTTACAAACAAATTTTTTTTGGATTTTTAAGAAATGTTCAAAAAATTTTTTTTGAAAACTGTTCAATTTTTATGAAACTCGGTATTTAAGGGGTTTTTACACTTTTTAAAGTATTTTAAGAAGAAATTTTACTTTATAGAAAAACGGAACCTTCAATACGAATGTTAAAATACCTTTGAGAAAACATTTTTTTCTTAAAAACAGCTCCCAGAATTTTCATTAAACTCCTTCGGTGTGCTCAAATAAGTGCAATATACTACCAAATATTATACAAATTTACAAATAGTAACAAGTAATAGTACTTCTTATAGAACTTTTTTTAAATTTTGAATTTTTGCAATATCGACTCAAAAACTTTGGAATATTTTTGTATAAACAATTTTTTAATAAGATAAAAAATATTGGAAATCTATATTCCATAAATAAAAAAAAAAAATTTCAATTTTCCTTTTGAAAATTTGATATCTCAAAAATGGGTTAAAAACTTTTTTGAAATTTTATTTTTATATGCATACAAATAAATTTGGAACACCCTGTAAAAATTATTTGTTTTCTTATTGGTTCTGTTTTAGCTATCACTTACGTCAAAGATAAGTTCTTTTTTTGTTAATCATTTGAAAGTATTTAATTTAGAAAAATACATTTTCACCAAAATCTATCAATAAGGAACAAAGAAGTTGTAATATGATGACATATTTTTTTAAAACCCTGTTTCGAAAATATTTTTTTCTTTTTTAATTCTGTCTCAGAAATCGTTTAAGGAACAATGATTTTTGGAACCGTTTTTTTTTTTTGCAAAACTTTTACTTTTAGAAATTTTCTATTTTCGTTACATCATTTTTTTCGAAACTTTGTTTTCAAACTTTTTCCTTTCGAAACTTTGGTTTTGAAACTAAATCCACCGATGGTTTGCCTTTGGAAGCTTTGTAGTTCGAAACTTCGGCGGATTCCCAAAGAAAGTGCGTTGTTTGAATTCAAGTCATCATCGACCGACGGTGGGATAACGACGTAAGTTTAATTACAGTCAATGAGAATTTTCTTCATATCATTAATGGTGTTGTTTGATATTATCTTATCTGCATTAAACCATTTCAGTTTAACAGCAATAGGGCAAGCTTTTGAAGCTTTGTTCTAGCTAGTTTCACCTCAACTAAAATGGTGGCATTACTAATATTCAATTTATTGCATTCTTAATAACTTCAATTAAAATAAATTCAATTAAATAATCAATTATATGTGATTGTAATAGAATTTTTCAAGTTAAATTACTGTGTAATTGCATGTAATTTAATTACAGCTCAATTACATGAAAAGTAATTCAGATGTAATTAATTATAAATTCAATTACAAATGTAATGATTACAGCCTAGTTCTGTACGTATACATATATGATTTAATTTGATACGTGCAATTAAGGTATGCAGTATTCATAAATAATTTACTTACTCTACAAGAGTAGTTACATACAATTTTGTTTAAATTATTTCCTTTCAAAGTCTTCCTTTATATATTTTTAAAACATTTTATAATCTTTTATCAAAGCTCAAAGGTAAAACAACATGACCTCATTCGATTGAATGAAAGAACTCACCCAATAACTAGGACCGTCTTTCATTCACCCTTGATACATAATAATTAGACAGGGTAAATATTTACTTTCCTTCGACTTCGAATGAATGGAAATCTATCTTCAAGTGTTATGAATAAATGCGAAAGTTCTTTTATTTAAATATTTCTATAGTTTCAATTGTAAGTAAAACAAAAATGGTTACTCACGACATTCAGTGAATACCTAAAATTCACACGAAAACACAGTCTATAAATAAATAAATATTATTTCCGTTCCATTGTGAATAGTGTTATGTTGACGCTTGAAAAATATCAAAAGACTCCACAAAGTTAATAGATTTTGTTTAAAATTCATCTGCAATAAAGTAATAATGTTATATGTATGTGAAATATTAAAAAAACGATACATTTAATTCAAAAAAGTATGTTTTTTTTTTTTAAACAATGACTTCAAGAAAATAATGTCGAAATATTAAAGGTTTTCGACTGTTTCAGTTTCTGGAAATTTGTGCCATGTTTGGCATGGTTTTTTGAATTTACTCTTTCAAAAGTTCAAGCAAAGGGATCATAGCAAGAAACAAATACTCTAAACTTTTATAATAATATATCTATACCTACTTCGTTGTTTACCTACAAAAATATAAGATAAAATTCAATTTTACCTACAAATAACTTTGTAATAAATTGACTGCCCTGAGCTAAAGTAAAATAAAATTAATGTTTACCGATTGTTTTACAATGGCCAACCATAAATAATGATATCGATGAGGCCAATCAATGAATTATGTTGACCGTAAATTATATTTTTCAACAAAGAAAAGGGACACAATTCAAATTAATATCATGAAAGAAAAAAAAAATAAAACAGAAAAAAAACGTATTCAAGGAAACCATGACAGAAAAGGGAATAAATTTACGTAAAAATAAAAACTGAGCCATAAAAATTTTGATGGAAACAAGACGATTCGTACTTGTAGGGTAATAAATCATATAAATTGATTTTACTCTAAGGCGCTTATTTAAATTTTTATTCTTTTCAAGGGAATGAGTTAAAAGTTTGAGTGAAAAAAAGCACAACTAGATTCCTGCATCAATCTAAAGGGTGTTTTCTTAGCTCTTAGATTTATAAAACCTTTAGAAATTGAATTTGATTTAAAAAAATCTTTAAATATTTCTGGCATATGGCTGGCTTCAGACAGTTTCTGGCCTTTGAAGGTCTGACGACGTGGTACATTCAATTTCGAATCACTTTTTCGATGAATTGGAGTTCTTTTTATATTTTTCTGTTTATTGGTAGAGTAGCTATACACTTAGGACTTTAAATATTCTGAAAGGAAATAATCGATTCGCATCAAACCGCACACTTTTCTTGACTAATTCCCAATCCCTAATGGTACTACTTGGTGATAAAATAATATTAGGGGTGTTTATTTTTTGCTACTCTGATGAGAAAAAATTTAACGAGGATTACAAAAACTTTTACAGAAAAAATATCATCACTACTTTATCAACTGAGTGGCAAGAATGGGCAACAAAATTAATTAACACATTTCACAATAAAAAAAATGCATGACTGAGTCACACGTACTTGCAGCTAAGTTCAAGACCAATAGAGTTATAAAAATCCTCTTAAAACAAATTTTATAACTGGATTTTTAAACAAAAACGAAAACGGTTAGAGCAGTATTTTTTAAAAATATTATTTTTTATTAAAAATTCCTAAAGGTCTTGCATACAAAAATGTTGGTATTCGTATGAAAATACAATTTAAAAAATTGGCAACTTATTTTTGAAATACATACTCGTTATATCGAATTTTCGAAAAAAAAAATTTTATTTAATTTTTTTTTTCAATATTATATTTAAAATTTGTACATACAAAAATTTATTTAAATCCATTCAGCAAATAATGACAAAATTCAAAATAGAGACTTTCGAAAAAATGGATAAAGTGAAAATTTGAAAGTTTGTATATCTATTCAGTTGAAGCGGAGTGTATATTTTTTGTATAAGTAGAAACAACAACAAAAACACAGTGGGACCTTTTTATAATAACAAATAGCATAAGAAAAAAAGTCATTTAGTATCCGATATCACGGCAGTTATTGCCGCCTGAAAGCGCATTGCTTGTCCTATTCTTGTGACTATAAGCGGGTTTTACTTTACTGGGTTAGGACTTTTATATTGAATAAAATTATGGAAAATGTTTTTATAAATGATTTTTAGAAGTGTTTTTTATAAGTTAAAATAAAATTCAAACAAGATAAAGAAATATATAACTATTTTTTTTTAGTTTTTCAATTTTGTATTTAATTTCCAGTTGAGAGCATCGATTTTTGAATTGTAGACTTTTTTATTTCGATTTCTAACATCTCCTATTTTCTTCATCAAAATGTACTAAAAACAGAAATTTTCATCAACTTTTTGCACAGTTTCGCATTGGTTTGGTACTTCTATTTGAAATAAAAAGTAAATTTTTAAGTTTTTTTGTAAAAAAAATATTGGATTTTTTAAACTATGTTTTGAAAAAAATATGCTTTTTATTTTATTTCAAGTCAAGAAAGTCGAAAAATTGAAATAAGCTGACGAAAATTGTTGGTTTTTTAAATTCATTTTGATGACGATTACACTATGTTTACGAATAACACAATTTGTTCCTGTAAATAGGTTTGTAAAAATTTGAAAATTTGGTGAAGAAAAGGGGTACTAATGTTATACATACATCAGTCAAAATTTGAAAAGAAACAAAATTTACTGAAAACCCACAAAAAGTCGTTTTTTGCAAGTACAAGAGGCGAACGTTTACTAAAGGTATTGAATGGACTCTAAACCTTTAGCACCTCAAATATTGTAAATTAAGAAAAAAAATGTCAACTAATTGGTCAGAAAATGGTCAACTAGTCCTAGGAATTGGTTTGCCCTGGATAACTTGTAATAAAGGCTTAAAGTTTCTCAACTTCACCCAAGGTTACACGCTATTTTTGACACCGCATTTATGGGAGATTTGCAAAAAATGTATACCATCCGAAAGATTTCTAAATCGTAATAAAAGGTCAATTATTTTCAGTAAATGGTCAGCCATAGAGTTTTTTATATGAATTTTCAAAATTCGTTTCAGAGTCACAAAAAAAATTTTTGACACCTTTGAAAGGCCACTTCACGGCCATGAAAGGTGAGCTACTTTCGGTAATTGATCAGCTATAGAAAATTTTTAAAATTTTTAATGAACGAAAAAAAATAGTCAAGGTCATAGCGACTTTGGCACATCGTTTAGAGAAATTTGCAAGAAATCAATACCAACTGAGAGACCCTACGATCTATATAAAAGATCAGCTGGTTTCAGTAATTGGTCAATTGTAGATTTTTCTTAGGGTTTCTTAAAGTTATTTCTTTCAAAATCACGAACGATTTTTGACATGAGAAAAAATTCATAAAAATAAATCCGTGACTGAACAATTATTTAATCTAGCTGATCTTTTATATACATAGATCCAGAGATCTTTCAGGTGTTACACAATTTTTGTAAATTTTGACATAAATGAGGTGCCAAAAATTGCACGTGATCTTGAGTGACCTTGAGAATTTTTAAGTCTTTATTACAAGTGTAGATAACTGGGCTGACCAATTTCTAGGACTAGTTGACCTTTTCTGACCAATAACGAACCAGTTAGATGGCATTTTTTTTTTCAATTTTCCCATACATGAGGTCCCTAATGTTCAGAGCCTAGTGAGTGCCATTAAAATTCACCGGCTATTCGCCAACAGGAATACATTATAGTCACATTTGAGCGGTCGGCTAGGCAAATCGTAAGCCATTTTAGGTGCCTTAAATAGTTTAATTTAAGCAGAAAGAACAAATTAAGTCAAAATCGTCGGAGCGAGTTTCGAGAAAAAAAAGTAGATTTGACTTGACGGCTTTTTAAAATTTGTATGGAAAGAACCTATAATTATTCATGAAAGTGAAAACTTTTTAAATATTCTAAGAAATGCGTTGAAAAAACTATTTGATACCAAGTTTCAATAAAATGCACGACTGGGTCGTATGTACTTGCTCTTATGTTCAAGACGCAGAGTGTTCAAGCAAATTATATGTTAGGACATGGACCATATGAGAGATAAGTGTTAGATACGATATTTAAATAAGTTAAAAAAACTTTTATGACAGATTGAGGTGAAAAGAAAGAACTTCATATTAATTTTTGATTTAATATGATTGTAGAAAGAAAAATTAAAGCGGTTTTTAAAAAAAAAAACTAAGTTTTTATATATCAAATTCATTAAAACATTTTTAAGGAAAACTTTTAATATGAAAATTTTTTAGTATTTATTTATGTGAATATTCAAATTAAATTAAAAAAAAGTTTTTGAAAACAAATTGAGGATTTTTTTTTTAATTTAATTTGAATATGCACATAAATAAATACTAAAAAAATTTCATATTTAAAATTTTCCTTAAAAATGAAAAATTTTGATATGCAATATTTTTTAAGTTTTATTTAAAATTAGTGTATACAAAATATAACTAAATCTGTTCAATCGATAATGAGAAAACTAAAAATTTAAAAAAATGTTCTATGAGAGGAACTATATTAATAGTTGCTATTTATTAATTTTGATAATTTTTGGTAGTATAACGCACTAGTTTTAGCATAAAGAAAAAATTTGGTAAAAATCTTACGAACCGTTTTGAAGAAAAAAATATTTTCCTTAAAGGTTTTCTAACATTTTTATGAAAGATTCCGTTACTTTTCCATGAAAGTAATTTTTTTCTTATAATACTAAAAAAAGATAAAAAAAAACTTAAACCATTGTTTTCAAAATATTTAAATTTCAAAACAAATTGTTTGAAATTTTTTTAAAAATCCAAAAAATATTTTTTGGAAAAATTTTTGTATTGCTTAGAAGCTTCTGTATATAAAAATTATTGAAATCAAAATTACCATTTTCAAGAAAATCAAAACTAATAAAAATTGTTGTTGAAGGAAGAGGCGCCATCAATAACAATTTTTTGAAAAATCGTCTTTCATCCAAATAAAGGCTTTACTAAAAAAATTAATTGATTTCTTTAAGAACTTTTCTTTAAAATATTCTATTAATTTTGCAGCTGTTTTTAAAAATAATAAAATTTTGTAAAATTGCTTAAAAAATTGCATGGCACGTACCGTTGTTTTTTAGTTCTAAGAGAATATAAATGAAAAAAACATGTGAACATAATCACCCAAAACAACTAGGCACCAAGTTTTAAGAAAATCGATCCAGCCCTTTAGGTTGTAGCCGATTAGACAGACCGACAAGCCGAATTGTGAGGACCACTTTTCGGGTTTCCCTATCAAGTCAACTAATGGCAAGTCTGATCAAAGTCTTAAGTTCAATTTTTTTTACAAATGTATAAATTGCCATATTGTACAGGGTGTCCGCCGAGAAAGTATACTTTTTTGTTTGTCTCGCAGTAATTCCATTCTAATGCTGGCTGTATACGGTGTGGCCCGTCCTGTTGATACCACATGTTAATCAAGCCCAAAGCATACAGTTGTGGCGTTAAAAAGTTTTCAATCATATCACGATATCGCTCCCCATTCACAGTTACCTGAGCATGGCGTTGAATTGAGGTTGATGGATTGTTTCGAACACTTCCTTGAGTAGCAGTAATGTTTTCAGCCGATCTTGCAGTACATTGTGGTCCATGCTTGGGCCTATCACCTTCAGACCCTCTTTCTTCGAAATCATTCACTACATGATAAATAGTGCGTTTTGTTGGCACGTTGTTTCTCTCAAAAATTTCACGTAACTTTCTCATCGTCACATTAGTCGATGATTGATTTTGATAAAACTATCGTATTATCGAATTTTAATAAAATCTTTAAGAAAAAAACTGGCACACAGTGATGTAAATTTATTTTTTGGAGGCTTCTGCTCAAGAAAATTAAATAAAATCAGTCGTTAAAATTGTTTTTAAGAGAACTGAAATTCAAAACAATAGTTTTTCAGGACAGAAAGTACCATTGAGAACCATATTTTTGAAGAAAAAAAATTTACAATGAAATGTAGGTTTTACTTAAATGGATATGAAGAAGAAAAAACACAAACAATAAGAGAATTATTATTTTTGTTTTTGTTTTTTTGGACTTTATTGAATTAAATTAAGTTTTAAAGATTCTTATGACCTTAAGTCCAATTGCATTTCGCCTTATGTAGAAAAATATGTGGTATTAAAAATATTGTCTCTCAACAAGTGTACTTGAAATCTAAGCCAGTAGTTTAAACCACACACGCAGACTAGGCCCGTTCCTATAAGACATCACGACCGAGGCATGGCACCAACAAAAATTCAATAAACAAGAAATTCACAGTTAAGTCACATTTTCTTTTTTTTTTTAAGTTCAAGAAAATTATTTAGTAAAAAAATTAAAAAACATAAAAAATAAAGTAACTTTTACAAGAAAGCAATAAAAAAAAACATTAAAAGTAAGCAATAGCCATTTTGTTTTTCTGTTGTTAACTGACAGAATACAGAACTGACAACTTCTGCCCAAACAAATTTCTTAGGCAGAATTTGGCAAAAATTGTCAAGAAGGAAAAAAGATAGCAAGTTTAATTTAAATTTTTCTTTTAATGTTTGTATCCAGAAATAAAACTAAATAATAAAGGTGAAATTTAACAATAACAAAAAGTTTGAAAACTTGCTAAAAATATTAACTATTTTTTTTCTTATGCCAAATTAAGTTTCATAAAATGTATTGAAAAACATTATCTCTAAAGACACAGGAAAGAGTTGAATTCCATCAATTATGGAGACAAAAAAAAAAGAAATTTAAATATTTAATGATTCTTAAAAAAAAAAAAACAACAAAAATCAAAATATACTTACCACAGTTGAAAACTTTTCTTGTTTTCAAAACAATCTCATCCTAATGACACCGACAAAATATGCGCTTACATTTTAAAAACTTGTTTGAAAACAAAAATTGAATGGACAGAATATTTAAAATGCTGCAAGTAGTTAGGAGAACAATTCGTCACTAAATGGGAGTATTACTATAAGAGTAGCAGAAGAAAATTAAAAAAAAAAACACCTGGTACAAGTAAGAGTAAAAACTTTTGTCCTCTTCGGACAAGTAGTGCCCTGTGAGTGTCCTCATTTTATAGATATTTTTTGGCAAAAATCTTCCCTTACGTCAGCTCAAACAAAATTAACCATTATAAATTATTACATAAACGAGAACTCTGTGCTTATTTTGACGCCTACCTAATTAAGCTCAAGGAGAGAAGTATGATGTCTTCATTTTTTTTTTTTGGCAAAACACTACATTTCCTTTACCAGACACAGGCACAGGGCTAAATTCCAACAACTGGATTGCCGTCAGTCAGGTGGCAGAACTCCAAATTCAACAATTTATGGAACCCATTCTAGAATGACACAATATCTTATAACTTAACCAACTTCAGCAGCACAATCCATTCCATATCCGAGTTCAAAAGATAAAATTGCATAATAAAATGATGTTTTTGTCCGTTCAACAGAGTGCTCCGGAGCCCCACGAGCCCACATAATCATTGCGCAGTGAGTGGCCTTCACTTAAATACCAACTTACCAACCCCACAATCACACCCACACACTTAACAAAACCTTGATAGTATATGAATGACATTCAGACTGGATAAAAGGGCTACAGCTATAGGAATAGCAGCAGCAACATTATCGTACAGTGGGATGTTTGTATTTTTAAAAATGTCGCAAAGTGATTTTTACATTTACGTTTTATTTTCTCTTCTATTTGAATTTTTTGATTTTTAGAATGGTTTGAAAGTGATTTTAGTTAAATATGTGCACTACTGTGCACAGTGGTTCGTTTGTTGAATTTTGGTGACAAAAATCACTAACCACTTCAATTCTTAATATAATTTAATGAAATTTGGTACAGCTGGGGATGTTGAATTGAGTGGTAGTGCCTATTTTTTTTAGCAGAATTCTTAGCGTGATGCCAGAAAAAATACCAACATTATTAAAACTATTACTTTAGATTCTTTTTTTATTTTTTCGAGATTTTGAATAGTTGACCTAAAATGATTGATTCGTTACTTCCAGACGTCAAATTTGTCAATTTTTTTCAGATACGATAAGATCAGGTCTTAAAATAATTTGCAATATAAGTATTTAAAAAAATAACGCTTTAATTACTTCCAATACCTTTTGGAAACATTTCTGAACATTTTGGACCAGCTTCCTTAAATTTTGTACAAATCGGTAAAGGAGTAATTTTTATATGAAATTATACATACATTCAAGCGCATATTGTATGACATTTCAAATATAATTTTCACTCAGTTTCTGACTTCGAAAATGATTTTTTTAATTTACAAATTTTGGACCCTATTTTGAGCAAAATTTTAAAGCCCCTAAAGGAGTAGAAAAATAAATAGGCAGTACCACTGAATTAAGTATTTCCAAATCATCAAGTGTACCAAATTTATCTAAGAATTGGTGTGGGAAATGATTTTTGTCGCCAAAATTTAACAAACGGATCACTGTGCTCCGTGCCGCACTGACTCTTCTTACATTTAACTATCCGTGTCTTGTGCTTGTACCTACTTAAAATATTTTGAGCTTAAATTATTCTTCCTCTACTCTTACTTTTCTTAAATTTAGTTGAGAACTCAGATAAAATGACATATCTCTCGTTGCATATCTTGGGATAGGCCAACTGGTATTTCTATGAAAATACTGCACTGAATAAGTTAGTGTTCTTGTTTGATTAGTTCTCATAAATCTCACTAACAAAGAGAAAAATTTAATAGAATAATAATCAAATGTGAGTCAAAGGTAAGGTCTAATCAATGTAACCTAAACTACCCCACAGTGGGCCAAAATTACCTAGACGTTGGCATCAATTCAGTCGGCCTAGTTAGGAACCTTATGTTTAGAACATTTTCCTCTGAAACTATAATTTTTAGGTATACATTTTTAGATATTTCTCCATACAGGATGTACCTTGTCTAGTTTTGGGGTGATTCTGATTTTTTCCTTGCTCTATATTTTCGGGGGTGTATATATGGGGGTTGAGTGTGAGTGTAAAACCTAATTGTCAGGGTTGGAAGTTTCCCCTTTTTGGTCTCGATCTTGAAAAGGGTTAGAAAAAGGTTTTCCCGATATTTACAAAAATATTTTTGTATGGTGACCAAATGGAGGGGGGGGGGGAAATATGCAAGGTTTGGTCAAAGTTATGTAACATTTCAATAGACTAAATTTTTCTTGGGAGAACTATCGGTAAAGGTCGTACCTACTAGTTCCGGAGAAAGAACAATATCAACAGAAAATCTAGCTTGAGCACTTGTAAAGCACTTGGTTTTGGGAGCTCGGCTGTTAATAATGGTTCTTTTACGTCTTTCTGGAGAAGTTTCATATTTATTTCTAACCGGAATTTCTCTCTGACGGTGGTATTGGTAACATTTCATCAAGATCCTCACACGATCATCTAAAAACTCAGAAAAAACTAAAGTGAACACCTTGCTTCAATCGTCCCCCAAAATTTTGTTTCTACTGTCCCCAAACTTTTTTTCAATACAAACAAATCTAAAAGCAACATAAACAACTTTGAAAAATCCCTACTAGTCACTTCGTTGTATTCTACGCTGGCTCTTTAGCTGCGCACAGAAAAAAAAAACAAACAAACATTCTCACATATGTATGTAGTGTCCTCACACTAAAAAGAAATTTAACAGAACAAAATAACTTACTTTTGCTTGT
The DNA here is from genome assembly GCA_946251815.1 of Dasysyrphus albostriatus. Lineage (NCBI taxonomy): Eukaryota > Metazoa > Arthropoda > Insecta > Diptera > Syrphidae > Dasysyrphus > Dasysyrphus albostriatus. The sequence goes on along the minus strand of OX276336.1, from coordinate 63,188,895 downwards.
CTAAGAACAATACCGCGTGACGAAAAAATCAGGGCAAGATAATCGTGAAAAGACTTTTTCTGGTATATCTTCTCTCAATACTTGCTCACATGGCACGAGCGGCTTGAGAGATATTTGTGTTGTTTCAACCGTACCCAGTCTCCCCTACCGCACTTTAGATCCAAATTTTGCCAAACCTCGTTGATATCATTTGGTATAAAATAGTTGTTCTTTTTAGGAAGTAGTTCTTGGTATTAGTTTCTTGGTGACGTGTCAATGATCAATGATTTGTATGATATTTTAAGAGTTGGTTCTGGTAAGCTGGAGGACGGATAAAGTGATGATTTCCACTCGCTATAAAGCCCATTTTCGTATTCTTGAAGCTAGGTTTGAAAGGGTTTTATTACAATTGCCCCAAAACCATTTTTTTCAACAACCAGTATTATAAGTTTTTATTTTTTTTTATTTAATTAATTGCAAGTCAATAGTATCTATGCTGCTCAAGTGAAACGAAAATTTGCTGTGATATACAAATAGACAGCAAGAAAACATAAACGAAAAGATTGCCGATATATATGGAGAGTTTTAACTATCCCAGATGTCAACAAAGACGTTGGTTTGTCATTGAAAAAAATCAAATTGAAATTTTAAAATTTCGTATCAGCTTTCTTACCTCACTTGAACTTATATTTGGGTTTTGTTTCAACCATAACAAGAATAACAAAATAACAAAAAAAAAAAAAAAAACAATCGCCAAATTTCTGTCTGCAATAATGTGACGGCAAATAAATTTAACCAACTTATATTTCTGATATCTCAGAGGACTCAGGGCTCACGGGACTCAGAAAAATAAACAGGAGTCCAATTTTTTACAAAAAAGTATTTTAAAAATATTTGTAAGGAAAAATTTTGATAAGCTAATTTTTAGTTTATATTTATTGATATGTGATTAAAACTTAAATTTTTCAAAAAAAAAAAAATATCAACGTTATTTTGAAATATCGAGTTTTCAAAAAAAAATAATTTGATTTTTTGTATTCACAAAATGTTTCTTGAAATTTTTAATATGCAATATCATTTATAGTTTTTGGAATATTATGAATTCAACAAATATTCAAAACTGATCGGCCAATAATGAAAGAATTCAAATTCAAAAATAACACTCTAGGTAAAGTATACTATTAATAGTTGATCTGAGTAATTTTTGTCTTATTTATAGTAAATTGTTCTTATTTAAGCACACAGAAAAAAATATGTCAAAAGCGTAGTAATTATTTGCCAGTAAAAGTCATATTGTCTTCTACGGTTTTCAATATTTCTATAACAGGTACTGTTATCTGTTCATAAATGTTAAATATTTGTTTAAAAATATATATACACTCTTAAAAATTTGAAAAACTCTTATCAACCAAGTAGAAATATTAATATTTCAAAAACAAATCTTAAAATTTTTCTAAAAAATCCAAAATATTCTGTTTCAAAAATTTTGGAACGCAATACCATTAAAACTTTTTGGAACCTTCTTCATAAAAAATAAAATGCACGACTGGACGTTGCTTGAAACTTAAGAAATTTTGCAATAAATTATTCTTTTAAAAACTTAGAGCTGAAAACAAGTTTGTCATCTGAAAACTTAGGAAAATATATATGAATATGCATGAAAAAAAAATTAAATCGTTTTCTTAAAATAGTTTTTTTTTTTTAATTTGGTAACATTTACAAAAAAAAGAAACGGTATCTATGCCAGTTTTGAGTAGTTATTAAAATATATTTAAAAACTTAGTTTCAAATATATTCATTAACCCGTTTTTGAAGTATTGAATTTTCAAAAAAAAAATATGTATTTTGTTTTAAAAAGTTAAAAATTTGTATATGCAATATTATTTAAATTTTAAAGCAGCATTTTTATCAGAAAATCTAGGAATTAAAAAAACAAGATATACAATAATTTACTGATTTTTTAATTGCGATTTATAGGTAGATATACTTAATACGTTAACAAAATTGAGCTCTCCAGATTTCTATCAGAATTGTCATTCCGATGATAGGGAATACGAAAAAAATGGTGTTACAATTCTCTCTGTATGGTATGTCTGTTTGTTCGGTTACAGGCTAAACGGCTGGATCGATTTTTTTAAACTTAGTACATAGTGGTTTTTGGTAATTCTGCTCACATGTTTTTTTATTTTATTTTAAGAACTAAAAATACCAGTACCTGCCATACATTTTTTTTTTGTAATTTTATTAAATTTTAATATTTTTGTTAAAACGTCTCCACAAGTTTTCTTAAGGAAAATCAACCATTGGATGGGAAACCATTTTTTAAAAAATTGATTATTAATGATAGGTACCTCCAAAAGTACCATTTTCGTATTTTCAATTTTCTTGAAAAATATTATGTAATTTGATTTTAATAATTTTTTTTGTAGAAGCTTCTAAACAATGTTAATAGTTTTTTTTACCAAAATTTTCAAAAAAAATATTTCTTGGATTTTTAAAAAAATTCAAAAAATTTTGTTTGAAAATCAAATATTATGAAAACTTCAGGGTCGATTTTTATAAAACTCGGTATTTAAGGGTTTTTATACTCTGTAAGGTATTTAAAGAAAAACAATTACTTTCATAAAAGGAACATTACCTTCCATACAAATGTTAAAAAAGCGTAAAGGAAATTTTTTTCAAAACTTTTCTAAAAAAACGGTATAGAATAGCAACTATTAATACAACGGTAAACTGTCCAACAGTAACCCAAGTATTGTTTGGCTTGACATAATTTCCAAGCTATTGGCTTAAACTTCTAGGGGTTGAAAGGTGATTTATACTTGGTTTATTAACTTTATATTAAAAAAGAAATAAATTAAAAAAGATCATGGAAAATCATAAATAAATTTTTTTTTCAAAAAACATATCAACTGGTTCACTGTGTAACAGAGGGTGGCAACAGTGAACCACTGCATGTTACACATTGAACCATTGATATTTGCAAATCGTTACATTAGAACAAAATTATCAAAAGTTGTCAAAAATAAAGGCTTTCTCCTTACAAATTTGTTTTTATTATTTTTACGAAAATAAAGAAGTAAGCAATAAAAATTCATACAAAAAACAATCTTAGACTTGGCATGTTTTTATTTCTTGCCTATTGAAAGTCTAAACAATTTAAAGAATATACTCGTAAACTAGAAATAAAAATTTAACCTACAGTAAAGTTAATATTTCCTTGGTTGCACCATGGTTTACTGTGTACCAGTTGGTTCACTGCTCTGCGCAAGTACCCACAGGCTTATGACTTCAACTTTTTACTATGTTCAAAAGGAATTAAAACACGGTTATTTATAGATTTTTTTCAATTCTTTCTAATGTACAAATACAAAATACTAATTTCAACTAAGACTAAAAAATATAGCTTAAAAAAGACTTAAAAATAAAGCTTAAAAAAAAACGTTCTTGAATTTTTAAGAAAAGTTAAAAAAAGTTTTTGAAAATTCGATATCTGAAAACTGGCTTCCCAATTTGATTTTGCTGAAATTTAATACTTATATGCATATAAGTAAATACTTTAGATTTCCATATCAAAAATTTGCCTTTAAAATGTCTTAGGAATTTGATATACAAAAAATTATTTTTTAAAAAACCGCGAACCATTCTTATTTTGATTCTATAAATTCATATTCAATCTTTTATTAAGATGCTTTTCTTTTTTTCATCTCAAACTTTTTTTTCTTTTTTTTTAATTCATTTTTATTTTTTCAATTTTCTTAAAACTATCTTAAAGCTAGACAAAAATTCATAAAACTAGCCTACTTATCATTATCTTAAAACTAACTTACTGGCCCCAGTTGGGCGCTCTTAGTTAAACTATAATAACTTAATGCTAATGCCTTTCGACCTAAGAACTATCTTATTACTAAATCCAGGTCGGTTTTATTTTTACCGAGAAGAATTTACAAAAAACTTGGTATCATTGTCTTTATTTTTTTTTTTTTGGTTTTATATAAAACTTACAAACTACATAAAACTAAGTTAAAGCTACTTAGAACTAATTAAAACTACTTAAAGCTACTTAAAACTATTTACAACTAACTATAAACTAGTTACAACCTACTTATAAGCTACTTACAGACTACTTACAAACTAGAACAGCCACAGCAAGCATTTTCCGGTTTTATGATTTTTTTGTATTTTTGTGGATTTTATAATTTTTTTTTTTTTTGTGCCGCCCTGACTGTCCCTACTTAAAACTAACTACCTAAGCCTATGCAAGTCGGCCATACAAAAGAAAATAGCAGGGTCAACTATTAAATGTCTGAAGAAACTTCATCTTCGTTTTTCAACCACCAGAACTGGTTCTCCTGCTTTACCCTATCTCTTGGGTCCCGTTCGGATACAGTCCTACTGAATCGAAGGTGCTCAGCTCCGTCTTGTGCGAGGACGTCCCGACTGTACAGGAGCCGCTCTATCCTGGATCAACCCTCGACTGTCTAGGTGGAGGAATGCATCGGGCGAAATAAAGCCGCTTAGACGCACACTCTCGTAATATTCGTATTTAGGGTAATAAGCCCCGAAAATTAAGCTGTTAGACGAGGACATCGCTCTTGCAATGTGACCTCGAATCAGCTTCAGCAAGAAATTATATATCCTGTTTATGTTGGCCCCGTTGTATAGAGCCAGGTTGGAATAGTAGTGTTTGTAATCCGACTCTGGTGTTCTGTGCAATCCAAGGCAGCGGCGAAGACACTGCCTCTCAAACACCCGAATCTTTTCCATTTCAGATGGGGCAACGTTGAACCAAACCGGGCATCCATAGGCAATCATCGGCCGGATAAGGGCCATGTAGCAAATCACCTTCACCCTGCTGTCAAGCCGGCTGCTATAAAACAACCGTTTCGTCAGGGCAAAGGCTCCCCTAGCCCTGGCCAGAGCAGCATTTATATGTCTGTCGAAATACAAATACTGATCCATCCAGATGCCAAGGTACTTTACTACACTTTTACTCGCCAGTGGATGTCCATTTGGCCCTACGATCACCAGCTTGCGCCAGTTCTTTCTCGTATCCCTTGTGGCTCCACGCAACGGAGTCCTACACAAGATAGTTTCTGATTTCTGAAAGTTGATTTTCAACTTCCAGTCATCGCAATATCGCTGAATCTTCTCGAAGTCACGCTGCAAAAGAATCCTGATGACCTCGACTTTTGGAGCTGTTCTGTACGCAATTAGATCGTCGGCATACGCAATTGCCTGAGTTAGACTACTTATCAGATCGCTGGTGTAAATGCTGAATAGAATCGGTGAGTTGACCGCTCCCTGCTGAAGACCATTTTTAATATTAAAGGTTGTGGCAGAAGTTACATTGCCACTTTTGACAACAAACTTTCTGCCATTGAGCATATCATAAAGCATATATAAAAGTGGTTTACTAATGCCAAGTCTGGTCAGCTTTAGATAAAGACCCTCTAACCATACGGTGTCGAAGGCCTTCTCCAAATCAACCAGACAGGCACCCGTACACTGCTTCTTAGATTTGTTCCATTGGACATCAGAAACGAGCTTAGACGCGGCATGAATGGTGTCATGTCCCGCCTTAAAACCGAACTGATTGTCCGGTATGATATTATTGTCCTCTGCCCACTTAGACAGAGCTCTATTGATAATTTTTTCGAATATTATCGACCGGAGATTCGCCGGATTGGAGTTGTCCTTTCCCTTTTTCGGGAGAGGATGCATCACAGCTGTCTTCCACTGCACTCACTCATCTCAAACTATCAAAGCAGTTGTTTTAGCTATTTTAAATATGGTTTTTCATGATTTTTACATTTTTCTCTCATAATTTCCACATACACATAATTTTATTATACCCTCAGTGTCTTTAACATAAGAGCAAGTACGTGCGACCCAGTCAAATGCATTTTATTTTGCTGAGAAAAGTTGTGGCCCTATTTTTGAGAAAATTAAGATTTTGTAAAACTTCTTGAAAAAATGGTAGGTATAGCAGGTAGGTATTTACCGTTATATAGTGAGGAAATAACCAAAAACCACTATTTTTACTAAGTTTGCAGAAAATCGATGCAGCCATTTACTTTCCTATAGAAATAAAATTTGGTCAGTTTTTCAATGCAACTACCCCTATGTGCATCGACAGACAAACAATGATAAGTCATATAAGCGATGTGATGTATAGTAAACAATACAAAAAAAATAAGAAAATTTAGAGGAAGAGGAAAATAAAACACAGAATGAGAGCCTCTTCATACTATTGATTTGCCATAAATTTAGATGCAAAGGCCCTCCACATCGACAATAAAATACTGTCGCCCGCCACACAAGCCTTAACCCAGAACCACCTCAACCATATTCCACTGGTAGCCTGTGGCTCACCTTCAAGAACAGGAAAAGATAACAATAAGTCACAAGGTTAACAAATGTGGTGTCTACCGCCTCTCCTTCTCTTTCGCTCTCTCTTTCTATTTCTATGTCTCTTTTTGTACAAATATATTTTATGTACATTCTAGATACTTGGTTCTTTACCGAATTGGAGAATTTCCAAAACTTCCTCCACATTCTGAGTAGCAAGCAGCATTGCATAATCCACTCTCTTTGGCCCAAACAAAGAAAATGCCTTTCACTTATGAATGTGGCAAAAGAATCCTTTTTAAATCGTTAAGGACTCTGTCATATGGTTTTTTTTTCTCTCTGCCATTCTGATTCTGATATTCGAAAGGTTTCCTGTTTGCCAATGCTAAATTCTCTGCAATTGAATAATTTCCAAATTAACATGACTTCAATTCAGCAGAGCGCATTCAGTTCTCAGTCTTTATATCCAACTCACTCTACTCTACACATTGAGCGGCAGTGGGTACTTTATTCGTTTGATTGTTTTGGCTCTCAGACAGAAATTGTTTTTCAATTGTAGCAAAGGGGCATTTGTAAAACTTTATTATTGAATGGATTTTATATGTAGTGAATGGATACCATAACAGCATTGAAGCATTATGGCAGCATTTGGTTCTCATAATAGTTTCAGGACCATTTTTGCTCTGAGGCATATGGTGCAGCATTAAAAATTAATATTCGACGATACAGCTACCAAGTAAGTACCTATATAGGGAGAAGCTATAGAGTAGAAAGGGACTTTGAATTTAAATTGAAAGGACGGCTTTAGAAGTTGTTGGTATACCTATATACATATACTGGGTTTTTTCGGTGATAAGCGAATGTATGTACAATGTATGTGTTTGTGTTCAGTGGGCGAAACAAATGGATATTAACAGTGTGCTTAGGATTGCTTCGTTATAGGGCTTCTTAAGTCGATTACTGAATTTGAGATTATCCCTTGTAGGTATAGGGTTTGAAAATGAAAGAAAAAGTTATAACAGCGAGCTTTGCAGTGACATACAAAAGTGAAGGTATTGTCGAATACGAAATCATTTAAAGATTACATTTTTAATGGAACAAAGTTAATTCCTTAACTTGAAATGTAGATGGATTTTTGAATAATTTCCTTATTCTTTCTGAATTTGACATTATAATAATTGTGCGCTTGAAGAAAAAAACAAAAGCGAGGAAGGATAAACATTAGCCATGTTTCAGCATCAAGACGAAAAAAGGAAAATGCTCGAAGGGGCACTTCATTGGTCGTAAGAAACATTTGTCGCGGATATGAATGCGGAGTGGAGAGTTTTGTCAATTTTCGTTTAACTGACATTTGTTGAAGTAGGAATGCCAAAATGAGACAGATGGTAAGTACAGTTTGGGTTTTTTTTTTCTATTTTCACGATACAGAAAATTACTTTTCGCTTTTTTTTTGTTTTTTGAAAATAAGATTCAAGGCCCTTGCGACAGTTATAGTTCTACCTTTGAGCTTTGATTAGACAGTCAACGTAAAAGGTCAACGCATTGAATTCTTGACATAAGTAGAAAAATGGTCAATTTACTGTCAATTTATACTTTGTCAACGCATGAAACATTGACAATCACACGAATGACGGCACTCAGTCAATGTTGTCCCCCAGATGCGACAATGTGTTATCTGTGTCAATGCAATTGGTAAACTTTCGTGTCAACGTACACGTGAAACGTTGACGTTTTCACTACCTGACCACATCAGAACACTATGAACATTGACGTTGAATTGACAAGAGCTAAATATAATATTTTTTTAACGTTGACTACCACGCCACACTGGATTCAATGTGGATGAATTAAAAAACCTCTTAAAATCAGAAGATACTAGAGCAATTGGGTTATATTTACATAGAAATACACTTTTTTCGTCAAATTATAGTTTGTTTCCTGTCTGTCAAGCCAGCAATAGTCAAATTGCATAGGAGGATGGCTACGATGACGATGGATTAAAAAAACCGCAAAAAAATCGAAAAAATTTTTAAATTTCTTACTGCTCCAGGAAAATGTTATTTGAATGCAAGGAAGGCAAATAAATGCAAAAGTTGTAAACCAAAAGGTTACAAGGCCAGAGCTAGGTACAGCCTTTAGAAACAATTAAGGAATTATTGTAGTAGAATCACAGTCAACACTGGGAATATATGTGAACATAAATTTTGCAAACTGTATTAAGGCTATGACAAATCGATTAGTACCTTTCAACCTTTTAAATCACCAGATGTGGATATGGTATCTTTCCAGCCTTATAACAACAGAGTAGAGATCAATATAGCTCTTGTGTGTATACCAAGCACTTGTGTGTATAACAAGCTAACGATAAGCCTAACGTCCTTTGTACTAAAAACTCTGGAAAAAATACTCGACAACCTTATAAGATCAAAAGTTTTAGTAGATAGGTCCCTTAATGTACGCCAATATGCCTACAGAACGGGCAGATCTACAGAAACCGCTCTGTTCGCACTCACTTACGCCTTACAGAAAGCTTTAGATGCAAAGGAAATAGCACTATCAGCCTTTCCATATGCAGAAGTTGCTTTTGACAATACCTCCCATGATGCGGCTAATAAAACTCTTATAAGGAAAGGTGTGCCCAGCACAATATCCACATGGATTGGTGAGATGTTAGTTACAAGAACAGCTGAGGCACTAGCAGGCCCAAATACGCGAAAAATCTTAACAACAACAGGTTTTCCGCAGGGAGGGGTACTATCACCCTCGCTGTGGACTCTGGTAGTTGATGGACTGCTAGAAGAGCTTACTTCTCAAGGCATTCACTGTATCAGTTTTGCTGATGATATCGTCATCACAGTCACAGGGAAGTTTGAAGAAACCCTCTGTGAAATTATTCAAAAAGGACTAACTTCTACAAGGAAATGGTTTACATCTGTGAGATTATCTATTAATTCTACCAAGACAACGATTATACCATTTACTAAGAAAAGACTTCTGCCACTCATGAAACCCATCCGGTTAAAGGGCGAAGTAATTCAAACAAAGAGTGAGGTTAAATTTCTAGGTATCACACTAGACAGTAAACTCCTATGCAAAAAACACGTAGAAATAACCGTCGGGAAAACCACAAGAGTCCTCTTGATTTGCAAAAGACTAGCAGGCAAATCATGGGGCTGGAAACTCAACATCCTTGGGTGGATGTACATCATGATGGTAAGACCCATCAATACCTGTAATGCGGTTGCAAGGCATAAAATAACCGAATTGCTCACAACTGGGAAATCACTACAAAAAGTCCAAAGGCTCGCATGCTTATGCATAACTGGAGCAATGAGAACTTGCTCCACAGCTTCAATCCACCATCTATCCCCCTTACATGGAGCCATAGCAAGTGCAGCATAGGGAGCCATCATGAGGTTTGCCAAAGAAGCAACCGGTTCCAGTTAATGCACTAGTCTCAGAATTAGGGACTGCATTCCAAAGTCAGCAGTAACAAACCTTATTGACATTCCAAGAGATGGCTTGATTAAGAAATACAACTTCGAGAAGAACTTTCAAATGAAGCTAAGTAACAAAAAGGACTGGGTAGGCAAAACAGTAAACTATGCTCGCAATCCAAATGCCATCAAGTGATACAATGGTGGATCGAGAACATCTTTGGATCGAGGATCTTTGGGTCTAGAAGCAAATTTTCCATACCGATGGGGCAGTCTATTAGCATCTTTTAGGCGGAAATTCACGCCATAGCGAAATGCACACAGCGTAATCTCGACCAAAACATTGCCATTATGTCAAACAATCAAGCTGCACTCAAAGCACTGAGCTCTTACGCCATCAGCTCTAAACCAGTTTGGGAGGATATTGTGTGTGAACAAGCTGAATGCTCTGGGCAAAAACAACTGTGTCACATTTAATTCGGGAACCTGGTCATGTTGGTGCCCAGGGAAATGAAGAAACAGATTTCTTTGCGAAAAGAGGGGTAATGACTCCTTTAATGGGGCCTGAACCCTATTGCGCCTTAGGAGAAAATGTGATAAAACACAAAATGAGAGAACTAGAGGGAACCAAAAGATCCAAAAACTAGAAAAAAACTCCCCCAGCAGAGGCAGGCAAAACTATTACTTGGTAATTACAACCGAGGACTGTTTAAAGACTGCATCAACCTAGCTATAAACAAGCTTAGGAAAATATCTGGTTCCTCACTGGGCACTGCAAACTTAAAAGACACCTGAATATCCTTGGTAGTTAGTAGCCCAACATGCTGATTTTGGAAAAACCAGACCATATACTAGAAAAATGCGATGCAATTATGCACCAAAGGAAAAAAAACACCTGGGAAACTTCCAAATAGATGAGAGCGATCTTTCCTCTCTAAAAGTCATCCAAATACTCAAATTTCTTAGGGAAATAAAATTGGAGGAAGAACTGTAGAATGAGCAACCTTATCCAGTCTTAAAGGTGGGGGCACAATGGATCTTAAGGTCGCAGTGCAACAACCCCAATATTTCATTCATTCATTCATTCATGACAAATTGAATATTGCTGTCAAGCAATAATGACAGTCTACATGTCAACACTGACACGTAGGTACATACATGTTAAGAACCAGTATATTGATCGACAATGTACGTACATAAATTAACAATATTGACCCGTATAGTATGGACGCAGCTTAAAAATTAAATATTCCCTGAAAGCAAACTAGACACAAAACCATATTAAAATTGCTCTGCACATAACTAGAGTGTTTTTGATCAAACAATACCATGTTAAGGATTAAATGGTTGTATTTATCTTAATCCTATAAGACTATATTTATATCAACTGAAAAGCCCAATAAGGTTCAGGACGTTGACGAAGGCATTTATAATTTCATAGATTCCATTGATTGCATGAGGTCATAACAATCATTTTCCATAGACAAATACAAAACAATCAAGTTACACCGAAACGGAGGCACATCAGATACAATCACATAAGCCCACCAAAACCTGCATTTGCATAGAAAATATTCACATTCATTCTAATATTTGTACAACATACATGTATGTATATGTACCTACATAAATGTACATACCTTATCATACTCGTAGAGACATAAGCTTTGTTATAGCCAATAATTGAGAAATCAATAGACAGGATACTGTCACTCTAACCGCATATGTATGTAAGTATGAACCTACGGCACACATTGTACATGCATATGTTAGGTTATGTAGGTATCATCCGGCAAAGCTATACGGCCAGACCAGATAACGGTAAATGCTTTTTAGCAGTAATACATATCTGATCCCTAAAGGAAGAGCAAGAAAACTAGGAATAGTTAAGCAGGAAGCACGACCTGCATAATCCTGCTGGCAATTTTGATTATATCAAGGAGCTTTGTGGTGGTCTTCATGCTGATATGCTGCATAATGTAGTGATGTATATATATACTCTTACAAATTCGCCGCAAGTAAATAAGAATTGTATGTATATTTACCTGCTCGTAGAGTATAAAAATTAGTATTTACCTACAATACAGGACATTTATGTACGTGTTTACATACATAAATGATATTTAGGACAGGTAGGACATTTTTGCATACAGTATATATATATATACATATATATATATATATATATATACAGTATATGTACTCAAGAGCTAAAATTGACGGTTTTAATTGGTCTTTTAAAGGGTTTTTCAACAGGGACGCTACAAAAGTAGAACGACAGGGACATCAATCGACGCCATATTTCTTGTCGCTCTTTTGACATTTCTCTTTAGTAAGGTTTGCCATTTTATGATGGAAAGATATACGAGCCAACAACGAGTCGAAATTATTAAAATTTACTACCGAAACTCGGAGTCAGTGGCCTCAACGTTAAGATCGCTACGTCCAATTTATGGTCGTCATAATCGTCCTAGCGGATCAACAATTGAGCGTCTAGTGAAAAAATTTGAATCCACAGACACAGTACAAAATGTTCCCGTGCCAGTGAGACAAAGAAGTGCCCGTAGTGTCGCGAATATTACTGCCACTGTGTCTCTCACACGTCGTTCTCAAGCGTTGGGCATCTCTGTGACGTCGTTGTGGAGAATTTTGCGAAAATATCTTGGCTTACATCCTTAAAATAGATTAAATTGAGGCAAGAACTGAAGCCGCTTGATCACCAGAAGCGTTGTATGTTCGTGAATTGGGCTGAGCAACAACTTGAAAATGATTCGGATTTTCATCGAAAAATCATCTTCAGCGATGAGGTTAATTCCTGGCTGAATGGCTTCGTCAATAAACAAAATATGTGGTATTGGTCAGGCAGCAATTCAATGGGGGGGGAATGAGGATCGCTACCGTTCAATGATAACCGAATATTTTTGGCCCCAATTACATGATATGGACTTGGAGGACATGTGGTTCCAACAGCCACACAGCGAATGTCATAATCAATTTATTGGAAACCAAGTTTGGAGAACATGTTATCTCACGGAATGGTCCAGTCGCTTGGCCGCCTCGGTCGTGCGATTTGACGCCGTTAGACTATTTCCTGTGGGGCTACGTGAAGTCTATGGTCTATGCCAACAAGCCAGCGACGATTGATGAACTTCGTACGAATATCGAACGTGAAATTGCAGCAGTATCGGCCGATTTATGCTTGAAGACCGTCGAAAATTGGGTTCAGCGTCTGGACTTCTGCAAGCGTGCCCGTGGTGGCCATACAAAAGAAATCGAGTTCCATACATAATGGCATCGAACGTACTTTCACAGGAATAAAGAATTTCATTGATATCCAAAACTGTTTTTGTTTTATTTAAAAAAAAACTTTTGTACTCTTATTAAAAGACCCGATATATAAAGTTAAACTAGTACGTCCAACCCTCGAAGCTCGAGAACTAATAACATTATTTGTCAATAAAAGCTGTCTTAGGGGAAAAGAAAAACTGAACCTTGTTTACATTGAGAATTGAATCCGAATTGAATCAGAATTTAGGTCCATGTAGACATGGACCGGGTTGAATCTAGATTACTCGATCCAATCCAGCTCCTTGTCATAAACCTGGGTCCAAATTTCGATCCGGATTGGATCCTTCGATCCGTTTATGTAAACGTGGTATGAGCTTTTTTTTATTTAAGGAAAGACTTATTATTATTTTCTGCAGCACTGAATGCTACCATCAGTCATTCTTCTTATCTTTCCAGTCATTTCTGTAAGAAAAAGTTGGTTGGTGGGTGGAAAAAATCGAAACGTTAAGGTTACGACAAATAAAAACAAATAATTGCTCGGTCTCGCATCCGCTCTTGTTCGCAATTATTGCGCAATTTTGTATTATTGTTTTTTTGGTTTTTGTGGTGTAGTTATTTGATAAATGTTCATTCTGCACTTTTGCCGTTTTATTATATCGTCCCCTGATTGCAAGGTCTAGGTAACTCAATTTTAAAATTTCTGGAGATGGCGTTCAATGATACCTAGCTACCAGAGAACGAGTGAAAGTTTAATTGTTATGTTTCTCACACTTCATAAATATCTTATAGTTTTCTATGGTGGAAAAAATTAGACAAAAACTCTTGAAAATTGCATAAAATAATACCGTTTTTTCCGAGATATTGTAAAAATTAAAAATTGAGTTACCGATATGATATGATACTTACAGGATTGGGTCATAGTAATATTCTTTTGTAAAAGATGCCTAGGTATAACTTAGATGAAAAGTGAAATTACATAATTTTAATGTTCTCTTTTTTAATGTGCAAAGTAAGCCACAAGCTCTGAAAAATTAAACAAAATAATTTGAAGTACATCAAAAAAAAAATTCTGCATCGATTTTTGTTTGTGTTTTCGTAAGGACTATCTATCTCTAGGAGATTCTATGTCCTTAAAATTCGAAAAAAGCATTATCCGCCTTTTTGAAAAAGTGTGCTTGAAGAACGTAAATTGGATTCTGTTGGCTTCTTTTTTTTGTTTGACTTTGTAGGTAAAATAAACTAATAAAATTTTAGTCTAGAAAAATTTTAAATTAAAAAATTTTAATTTTAAAAATTTTAAAGAACTTTTAAAATACGCAAGCAATTTAATTCAAGCAATTCAATCATTTTTTAATTCGTTTAATAACTAAGAGCTCAAATACAAGTAGCTATGCCCTTTAATTACATCCAAAAAAAATATGAATATACACATATGTCAAAAAAATTTAAATCGTTGCAGCGGTTTTGTTAAAAACTAGTTTATATACTTATATAAAAATTTGGTCACATTTTTAATTTTATTTTGCTATGCTTAATTCTATTACTTATTAACTCCAATTTAAAGTTTACTTATTAATATTAATTCAAAAGCCAAATTTAAAAAAAAATCATCAATCTGTTTTTGAAATATTGAAAAAGAAATTTAATATTTTTTTACAAAAATCGAAAATTTATTTTGCGAGAGTCGAAAATAAAATAACCTTGTACCATAGGTACCATTAATAACTGTTTTTGATTAGTTTTTTTTTTATCAAAATGTAAATGTTTTTGAGATAAATAAACTTATCTTGAAACTCCGGCTTCTCAGAAAAAAAAAGAGAATGAGAAGCGTGCGGTCGAGGAATTAGAGGGACGCCATTGCAGGATTGAAGTTTGGAAGTTTTACCAAAAGGTAAAAATAATATCCCAGGGTATCAAGGCTCTAAACAAAGCCTGCAAGGACGATCAAGTGAACATCGTGGTAGAATCGCAGTCGGTGCTGAGGATATGGAAAAATCATTTATGCAAATTGTATAACGGCAATGACGAACCAAATTACACTGCTATGCAGATTGTACCTTTCAACCTGAACGACGACGAGACGTAGGCCAACAATTCTGTCCACCTGAACTTGGCGAAGTGAAGAAAACTACATATCTAAACGTATGCCCAATAAAAGTGATGGCCTTGCGGTCGAGTGTTACAAAGCAGCTTGCGATGAATTACGAGTAGTTAGGAGTGACTGGACTACACCAACTACAGAGGCATCAGTTTTCTTATCATTGCGTACAAGACCTTCTCTGCCGTACTTTTGAAGCCAGTCGTCACCACTTGACAGGTACATGAAGTGGGCTTAACGGTGAATGAAGGCAAGACAAAATATATTCTGTCCATTAGAAAGGACACCCAACTCCGACATCCCGGTCAAAACGTCACTTTAGACAGCTATAATTTTGAGATGGTCAGAGACTTTGTCTACCTAGGCTCCGCTATAAATTCAGCGAATGATACCAGTGCTGAGATTAAACAAAGAATTACTCTTGCCAATTGCTATTTTTTTGGGCTAAGAAGAGAAGCAGAACCCTCTCGCGAGCAACTTAAGTGTCCCAGTATTAGATGCTTATATCATCCCGGTCCTGTTGTATAGGCATAGTGCATGAAGACGTTTAAAGGTTGATAGAACACTTTAGGCTGCTTTGAACGGGAAACTCTTCGTGTGATTGTTGGTCCCATCTGTTTAGAACTACGGCTGTACAGCGACACCAACCTAGTCAGTAAAGTGATAGAAAAAAGACGAAGATGGCTAGGTCACCTAGAGCGAATTGTGAATATTGACAGCAATGCTTCGGCCCGGAAAGTCTTTGAATCCAATATCCAACCCCGTGGAACGGCATAATAGAGTAATACAGCACAACAGGTCGCGCACGCAAGACGAAGAGGACCTCAATCAATTTGGTGTGTGAAACTGGAATAACTGATTTTAAAGACAAAATGGAAACATTTCAACAATCAGAGATTTATTCAATAGCCCAGTCATATTGTATTTTTTACCATGCAAATTAGGGGGTAGTGTTGATTTTTCCCTTCTTTAATGTTTTTGGGGGTGCTAAATCCGAATCTGAGGTTTGCAACTAAAATTTCGTTACGCAACATTGAAAAAAATGCAAAAAAATTATATGAAAACGCATTTTTGTGAATTTTTCACTAATTGCTCGAATACTACCAAGTATTCAAAAAACTCCATTAAATTACCATTGAAAACATAATTTGCAATTAATCTATAATTAGGGTTTTTTTCTGCGACAGTCGTGCTAGTTTATAATTGAAGTATTTTTACTGTTCCACTCCCCTCGAAAGCTGTCTAGTGTCTACTTCTACTTTATGCTGATAATTTGAACTTTTGTCTGTAATATGAACTAAGATATACTTTTCTAATGGTCTTTGATGCGTTGAGCTTGAATCTGGTCTTCAAATTGCTCTATTAGGTCACATTTTTGAGATATTAAAATCTTATGACACAAAAAGTGCGTTTTTTATGCAAATTTGGGGTAATAGTTTTTGTATTGAACAAATTTTAAAAGCATTCTGAAGTATTAACATTTTACTTCAAATTCTTTTTGAATTTTTAAAACTTTTTATTATTAATAGTTTCATAGTTTATAGTTGTTATTATTAATAGTCTAAAAAAATAATTTTAATCTTTAAAAATTAAAAAGAAATTTTTTAATTTTTAAGTTTGAAAATTATTTTTTCATCATTCTACGAAAAAAATGGTATGGGTGAAAATTTAATTTTTGAGACAGGAGAGGGCAATTTCTGAAAGATGAAGTGAAAAGTGAGAAAAAATAATTTTCAAAACCATAAATTTGAAAAAAAATATAATTTTTGTTTCAAAATTTTGCGTAATTAATGGTTTTTTGAATTTAAAATCCCATGTTAATATTAGTTCTTGAATAATCATGTATAAAAATCTTTCTTAGTTTGTGATGCTTTTTTGTTTCCAGCTGATGTAGGTCAGCCAGGTCCACGGTCAGAAGAGAGTCCATAACTCATTCCACTTCCAAAGTATAACTAATGTTTATTTACGGATAACTTAACAAGGACCAGTTCCTTCACCCTGCATGGAGCTAAAGATAGTGAAGTTTGGGATAGAGTCCCTCTAGTCTTTACTAGGTAGGCAAAGAAGAAAAGACTGAGAAAACGAAGGTTGGGATAGAGTCCCTAGTCTCAACTACGGCAGCGGAGAAGAGATAGCTGAAACAGCAGAGGTTTGGATAGAGCTCTTAGTCTTAGCTTCTCGGAAGCGGTAGGAAGTTAAAACAGCGAAAGTTGGGATAGGATCCTTAGTCGTAACTAATTATAAGGTAGGGGGAGAACGCAGGGGGGTTTTAACAGCCGAAGCCAAAAAGTTTTGAAGCTACTACTTGGTATTGATATCCAGCAGTGTGCTTCGTATTTTGTTTTTATACTAATAGGTTTGAGAACGTTTTTTACCTTACACACTTGATGGGTACTAACTCACACAGTGGCAAGAAGAATCTGATTTTCGAAGAAGTTGCCATCCTTACTTGTTGATTTTGCTGACCGAACCAAATGTGGATTGTAAAAACCACGAACGAAATTTATTTTCTGACGTCGTTAACAACTGTCTCGGTATGTGTCCTCTCTTTTGAAATTTGCGTAGGCACCTTTGAGGTGTGCAGCATTTGTTGGTAATTCATTGTTTGTGTGTCGTAGCCAGCTGCAATTGCTTCGTAATTGAATCTTGGCGTTAAATATGCGTTTTAAATCACTCAAGAAGATGTCTTGGCGGTTGGGGGATAAAAAGATGTAACTTCGCCAAGGTTTATAAGAAACTAAAAAAAATACAAGGTTTTTTCGAAAAACACATAGATTTTCACTGTCAAAAAGCGAATTATATACTAGAATAAGATCTATCCAAGTTATTGTTGACTTTTAATAACTTTATTTGCATTTGAAGTCCATTTTTAAAAAAATTCTCTCTGCCTCAGAAGATGAGGAGAAGAGAATATATCATTTTTCCCATACAATTTTTATCTTATAATAATCCCAAAATATAAATGACTAATAAGGGGACACCCTGTATATCACATGTAAAATGTTAAACATGTTCTGTTCCCGATGTTTATTTTAGATAAGAAACTAAAATTCACGCAATAAATTAATGAGAAATATGTGTAGTAATTAAGTAACTAAGCCATTTCGATATCTAGTTGTATTTAAAAGGAATCATGCCAGTTTTCTGGGAGTTCTATCGGACTATGATAAATTAATTACGTTAGCCTTTACTTTGAAATACTCGATGGAAGTAGTGATGTTACGAAACATCCTTGAACTTTACAAGAAGGGTTTTGAGTACAAATTAGAAGTTTTCTCCAAAAAAAAAAAACATTAGAACCAACCTCCTAGATGATTCAGTGGACCTAATGAAACACGATCTGTTAAACGAAAGGTTAAGTCTCATTTTGTTGCTTATTTTTATATAAATCAGGGTGAATTCGGGCAGGTGCCTAAGTATGCCTATCTTCGTATTCATCTTTGATTCCAAATCCTATCAGGAATTTTCTTCCTTACACATTTTCTCGTAAAGACAAATTATTATTTATTTGACAAGAAGCTGTCATGAGTATACAAACAAAATGTTACTATCAACGATTAATTACACTCCTAATAACGACACCACTATCTTGTCAAAAGGATGGGCCAGCTAAGAGAACACTATACATTTTCACTTCTCATCCTTCAGTTTGTTTAACAAGCTAAAATCACATAAAACCAAATGATTTATTAAGGACTGCTTCAGATTTAACTCTGCTCGTTTTTTTTTCCAACGCCAAAATTAACTTAAGAACAGCGGACTTCCAAGTTTGTTTCTTGAAACCTTTGGTAAAAAAATATAAATTTCTGTTATGAGGATAAGACTAAAGATTACACAAAAACACTTAAGGAGTAGAAGTGAAAAATTGCTCTTGTGCGGGAGTTGGTTGTGATTGTGATTCATCATCGCTGCAAGTTGGCTGTCCCTTAGCACGCATCTACTTCCAAACTGGGCATACTTTTCTCACACTTTGTGTTTGCTTCATTTTTTACATCTTGTAATTTTTTTTTTTTTGTCGAGCCAATGAAATACATACTTACTTGTATACTTTCTCTTATGAACTAGGCGATAATTTAATTTCTTGTCGCAAGGATAACGTTATCCTAGCACGTCTCCTAGCTCCTTGCTGTGAGTTGAGATATTATTAAATTCCATGATCAGACTTTTAGCTTATAACTAGCTGCCCCACGGTTTGTTTTTATTTCCCATTTTTTTCCCATTTCATTACCCATTTATTGCTTTGAGAAGGAAGTTCTTTCTGAAATACCGTGTTCGCATTCTTCATCTTATTTGTGTGTTTATGAATACTGCGTAGTAAAATTTCCAAAAAAAATCCTCCTTTTATTGGTGTTTCATATATCTCATCACCTTTAGCTTATTCAAGATCTGAATAATTTCAACACGAAGGGCCCACCAAGGGCTGTTATAATAAAGTCAGTTATAATATGTGTGTTTGAAATGGAAATTTCGGCATAAAAATGGCTCCTTTCATTACTCTGAATGGAGGGACTTTAACGCTCGGAATGTGCACATATACATAGGGAGAGAGAGCCTTTTGGCAGCCTTGGAAATGTATAAATTGGCTCTAAGCAGGTAATGAAATTACACCAGTAATTTATTTTTACTTTGGAGACATCCCAATTCAAGACCATCTTTTGCTTACATATATTGACATCTGAGACACTATCCTTAGACGTATGTATATGTATTTGTATACCCGGCCCTTATAAGACATGGCGGCAGCGGTGCTGCTATTGTGTTGGAGGTTTGTTGGATAATGAAATTCTGTCTTCGGGTTATTTTAATTAAATTTCCTACAATTGCTTTTGCCATTTTGATTGAGGAAAAGATACCGACACCGATACCATCAACATCGACGCACTGACTTCGACTACATTAGCGGGCGGACGATATTTGTCTTGACAGTCGTAGAGGAGATACTTTGTCATCAGAAGAAGATAGAATTGATAATGTAGAGATTTGATTATATTATTCTGTATCATAACTTTCTGTTATTACTGTAGAACTAAGTATGTACTAAATATTATCAATATGTTATCTGACATAACATAGGGAGTTGTAATAAAGAGATCAACCTGAGCACACGTCTTTGCTTTACTATATACATATGAACAAGATAATAATACATGGCGCAGTCGAAGTGAACCTCGTAAATGGGTATTAAAAAACCGGTTCATAATCATCCCGTACTGAACAGAAAACCGCGTGGCAGGCCACCGAGACAAAGAATAATCTATTGCAATACTAACATGGATTTCATCCGAAAGGTCGATGAATTAAAGCTAGAGGGAAATATAGCTGAAAATTGGCGAGTTTTTTGGCAAAATTTTGAAGTATTTGCCACAGCGATTGAGCTAGACAAAAAAGATGAAACTGTTCAAGTGGCGATTTTCCTGAATTCATTGGGACCAGACGCAATAGAGGTCTACAATTCGCTCGATATAACAGAGGACGACAAGAAAATTTATAGTAAAGTGGTCGAAGCATTTCAGACTTTTTGCAAACCAAAGTGCAATGAGGTCTACGAAAGTTTCATTTTCCAGAGCCGAAGCCAGGTTTCTGGAGAACCATTTGACCAATTTTTATTGGATCTAAAAAAAATGGTGAAAAAGTGTGGTTATGGAGCCCAAGAGAGTAGAATGCTGCGTGATCGACTTGTGCATGGGTTAATTGATCAGAAACTCCAAAAAAGGCTATTGGAGACAGACGGATTAACTGCGGAAAAGGCAATTGAAATGGCAAGGGCAGCGGAGGCGTCAACTGAACAAATGCGGAAAATAGAAGGGCAAGCTGGGACATCAAAAGCATCAATCGATACAGTGGGAAGGTTTCAAAACAGGGGAAGTAGTTTTAAGAATAATAATTATAGAAATTCAAATTTTGCAAATAATTTAGGTTATGAAAAAAACAATCTTAACAAAAATGTGACTTCTTGCAGGAATTGTGATATAAATGCTAACAAAAATCAAAATTCTGAAATGTACAAAAGTGTGGCTTGCAATTTTTGTGGACAGGGTCATGTGAAGGGTAAATGCCCCGCCTACGGTAAAACTTGCTCCTCATGTAGAGGAAAACACCATTTTTCTTCGGTTTGCAAGAAGAGAGGTGTACATGAAATCATAACGGAAACTGGCGAAACAGGTGAACAAGAAAATAACTTTTTTATTGATGCTATATATTACAAACAAAATGAACGAGAAAAATTACAAATTTATAATATTTTTGAGAAAAATTCTGCATGGTTTGAAACTCTTCAAATTGAATCAAAAAACATTAAGTTTAAATTAGATACTGGTGCAGATGCAAATGTTATACCTAAACAATATATTGAACAGTTTAAGAACATAGAAGTGGTACAATGTAAAGAAAAACTAGAAGGGTATGGAGGTGCCGAAATTAAAACATCAGGATGTGTGGAACTTGAGTGTAAGGTGCATGATACAGTGGCTATTTTAAAATTTTTTGTGGTTGATGTAGGTAACGCTCCAATTTTAGGTCTAGGAAGCTGTGTGAAATTAGGATTAATTAAACGAATTAATAATGTAGACATAAGCGAAAAACATAAATTAGTAACAAATTATGCATGTTTATTTGAAGGGCTGGGATGTTTTTGTGAAGAATTTCACATTGAATTGAAGAGTAATATTACTCCCGTGGCTAGACCAGCTCGCAGAATTCCCATATCATTGGAAGCACCATTGAAAAATGAATTAAAATCATTATGTGACAGGGATATAATAGAGGTTGTCAATGAACCTGTGGAGTGGGTTTCCAACATCGTTATAGTTGAAAAACCTAACAAACAAATCCGAATTTGTTTGAACCCTCAAGCTATAAACGAGGCAGTTAAAGATCATATCTATGAGATTCCATCCTTCGAAAAAATTGAGTCGAAGTTGGCTAACAAAAAACTATTTTCGGTATTTGATATGAAAGATGGCTATTGGCAAGTCAAGTTGGATGACGAGTCGAAAAGGTTATGCACCTTTAGTACACCTTTTGGGTGCCATCGATTCAAACGATTACCATTCGGGTTGAAAATAGCAGCGGAAGTTTTTCAGAAAATGAATGAGAAAAATTTTGGTGATATAGCAGGTGTTATTATATATATTGACGATTTCCTAGTTGCAGCCGAAAGTGAATTGGAGCATGATGAAATAGTAGATAAATTGATGAAAAGGGCTATGGAAAAAGGAGTCAAGTTTAATAAGTCAAAAATTCAGTACAGACAGAATAGGGTAAATTTTTTGGGTCACATAATTTTTGAAAACGGTATAGCAATGGACAGGGCAAGAATGGAAGGTATAGACAAAATGGGAATGCCAAAAACGAAAAACGATTTGCAAAAATTGCTGGGGTTAATCAACTACGTAAGGGATTATATCCCTGAGCTAGCTGAAATCTCTAAGCCTCTTAGAGATTTGCTCTCTAAAGACGTTGTATTCCAGTGGTTGGGCTGCCACACAAAATGCTTAGAGAAAATTAAACAATGCATTATCAATGCCCCGGCATTAAGTCCATTCGATTGCAAGGAGAGCATCTCAATTCAAACTGATGCATCGCAATTTGGGCTAGGATGTTGTCTCATGCAAAAGGGTAGGCCAGTGTGTTTTGCCTCACGTAGTTTGTCGAATACAGAAGTGCATTACGCACAAATTGAGAAAGAATTTCTCGCGGTAGTATTCGCGTGCCATAAATTTCATTCATATATTTATGGATTTGATGTCGAAATAGTGACAGACCATAAGCCACTATTGGGTATTATGTCAAAAGATTATCATAAAATACCGTCAGCACGATTGCAAAGAATGAAATTAAGGCTTCAAAAATATAGGTTGAGTTTTAAGTATTTACCTGGAAAATTTTTGTATGTTGCAGATTTGCTATCTAGGAATTTCAGCAAAGAAAATGAAAAAGAAGAAATTGAAGGATTAAATGAAATGGTTCATTCCATTAATGTAAGCGAAAAGAAAAAACAGATTTTTCAAATGGAAACAGAAAAAGACCTACAATTGCGAGACTTAAAAAATATTATTTTAAAGGGATGGCCAAATAGTAAGTCAAAGGTACCAGCAAATTTGAGGGTGTTCTGGAATATAAGGCAAGAACTATACGTCACAGACAATTTATTATTTTTAAACGATAGAATATTCGTTCCAACGATGTTGAGGAACGCAACGTTACAAAATTTACATAGTTCTCATCTCGGAGTCGAAAAGACAAAAGCTCGTGCTCGAACGTTAGTATATTGGCCGTCTTTAAACATAGATATAGAAAAAATGGTAGCAGAGTGTAAAACTTGTCAGAAATTTCGATCTGCAAACATAAAAGAACCCATGATTAGTCATGAGATACCTGACATTCCGTTCCATAAAATAGGAATGGATTTCATGGAAGTTGGAGGAAGGAGCTATTTAGTGGTAGGTGATTATTTCTCAAAATATTTAGAGATTATATTAGTTAAAAAAAAGACATCACAATCAGTGATTAATGCACTTATGCCCATATTTGCCACTCATGGCTTACCAAGAATTATAATCGCTGACAATGTTCCGTTTGGATCTTTTGAATTTCGTCAGTTCTGCAGTGATTTAGACATAGATATCTTAACAACAAGTCCAAGATACCCAAAATCTAACGGGTTTGCAGAGAGGCTAGTTCAGGTGTCAAAATCATTAGTGTTAAAATGCCAGGAGTCCGGAGGAAATTTTTGGTTGGCGCTACTAGAATATAGAAATTCTCCAATAAAAAACTCAGCGCTTTCGCCATCAGAGATTATAATGGGAAGAAAAACTCGAACTCAAGTTCCAAGCAAAACTGATCTTTTTAAAAACACATCCGTAAACAGAAAAATTGTACCAGTTCTGAATAAAAACAATTGTATTAATAAATTAAATTACGACAAAACAGCTAAATTTAAAAATAGTTTCATAAAAAATGAAAAAATATGGATAAAAGATTCCAAATTCTGGTTACCTGGAATAATATTAGAAAAGATACAAAATGTACCCAGATCATATTGGATTCAACTTGAAGATGGTCGAACTTTGCGCAGAAACTCATTTTTTATAAGGAAACGCCAGTAAAAGGGTCTTACTCACATGTACTTGACACGAAAATTGCAAGCTAAAACAATAAAATAATTTTTTTTGAAAGTTTCAGTATCTAATTAAAAATAGTATTTGTTACTGTATAGGAATATATACATATATCTAAGAACTATAAAAAAAAAAAAAAAAAAAAAAAAAAAAAAAACAATAATAATATGAAATGAAATGTTTTGAAGTAAATCTGAATATTATGATCTTTGTATGTAAAAAGAATGAATTATGCAAATAATTAAATAATAGATATGAATAAAATTAAAAAAAAAAAAAAAAAAGAAGCAAAATATTATTGTTTGAAAAATTGTTAAATAAATACATTTATCGAATATATATTTTTAAATATGTATTAAAAATGTAAATATATATATTCATGTATATTTATACATACTTATGCATGTATAAATACAAATGTTAGAATATAATAACGCATTTAAGAATGCATTTGTGTTTGTACAATACGTGTATGATATTTATATATAATATATATATAAAAAATATATATAGTAGTTTAAGGGGGAAGATGTAGAGATTTGATTATATTATTCTGTATCATAACTTTCTGTTATTACTGTAGAACTAAGTATGTACTAAATATTATCAATATGTTATCTGACATAACATAGGGAGTTGTAATAAAGAGATCAACCTGAGCACACGTCTTTGCTTTACTATATACATATGAACAAGATAATAATACAGATAAAGTTTAACTTTTTGTCTATTGTGATCGATTGAAGGAAATTAAGTTAGGCCACCGAAGTTTATAACACTTTAAAACTTCTGAAACTCTAAGGACTATTCAAAATCCTTGAAGTGTGGTTAATTAGGTTAGAAAAAAGGATATTTTTTTTTTCTTCACTGAGTGAGTTTTTGCTAAAGACTTTTACAGTCTTGTTTTTTTTTTCTCAGCAGACGAGTTTAATAAAATTTTTAAGTGTTTTTTTATTTTATTTTTATTAGGTTAAACAAAATAACTTTTTTAAATTCATTTTAAGAAGATTAATGTCCTTGATTTTATTTAAGAAAAGTTGAGAAGCCTGAGTTGTGCTTTCTATATGTTTGTTAGAAAAAATAATATTGTGCTGAGATGGCAAAATGTTTCTTAAATTTATTGGAAAATCAATAGAAAGTTGTTTTTCACGAGAGAACGTTGTACCAATATTTGCTAAGAATAGTTAACTACTATCTACTGTTATTGAACATAGACCAGAAAAATGATGTAGCAACCTGAGTAGTGGCAGCATTTTTCTGATGTGTCTTTTTGGCATTTGAGCAAAAAACTATTGTTGCTTTTGATTTACTTTTTGTAAGAAAAAGTAATTTTTTTCAAATATTGAAAATTTTTCCAAGGCTTCCACATTTGATTTTATTCAAATCAATGTCTGTAATAGGCTTTTCCGGGTTAGAAAACGAGCAGCACACGTATTCTTTTTTGGACTGATGCGGTACTTATTTCCTTCTTAAACATCTACCCAAACGTCAAGTGCTCGTTGCACTTTCAAACGTTGCAAACGTCGTTGGTCCTCGTTTATGATGGCTCCGTTGTCAGCAAAGAATAATTCATGTACAGTGCCTGGTGATTTATCTTCGAGCAGGTAGTCAAAGACTGTAATAAAAAGCAGAGGACTTAAGAAGCTTCCTTGGTGTACACCTAATATGACTTGAAATTATTCGATACCTCCAGCTATACATTAAGCCCTCGTCACTGTTTCTTTATACATATTAATGATCCTCCGCACATATGATTCCAGGACTCCTCGGTTCTCTGAGAGCCACCCATATCAGATCTCGATCAACCGACGCAACATGTAAATCCTCCAAGGAATCACGAAAATTCTCATGGTTTTCACCTGTAAGTGGTTGGAGATGGGCTTATGTTCAACCCTGCAGCAATCCAGCTACGGGATCCAATATGGAACAAGTTACTGATAAAGTAAAGAATCAAATGGAAATATTCACTCAAGTGTCGGCAGAAGTCATGACTGCCGGTGAGGGCTTGGCTTCAAAAGAAGCTAAGTCGACAGTGACACGAAACGAAGCAAATACAAAAATAACAACAGCAACAACAACAAGAGAAGCAAAAAACTGCCTACCTGCCTGTTGTAGGGGTAGTGCCGACAAGATTCATGAGATATTCTCAGAATGGAGTTTGCTGACTCCGAGGACAGTGTTGTTGGAACTGACGAGGTTGAGATGACATTTGATGCGGAGAACCGTATCCTCAATGCCGAAGAATATCAATCTTTTGCCAGTTTCAACCACTTGCACACAGATGTCACTGTGGCCAAAAACCCTGCTAAAGTTGGAAGTTGGAATCACCCTCAAGGTTAGTCTGCGGCTAAAATTCTGGCATTACCGGGCGGCAAGACTACTTCGGCCTCCTATAAAGGGTCTGGTGGAAGTAAACCTACTGAAGTCTGCGTGGATGGCTCAGGGTCCTCCAGGACCGTTACGGCTGCTTTTTCCAAAAGTCGATGCTCGTCAATCGATTGGCCAACACCGATACCCGAAAAAAAGGCGCATCCAAACAAGCAGAATAAGGTGGGGGATTTGAATCCAGATCTGAAAAGGATAGAAAACGCCAACACTACCGTACGTAGATATGGCAAGGTTGACACGGAGCTGCTTGGTCTTAAGGACTGGAAGCATTTGAGCTGGGCTCAGAAACTTCTTGCCAAGACAGACACTAAAACCAAACTTGTGGCTTGCAAGGTGAGCGACAGTTGAAAATTAAAAAACAATTCCGTAGATCTTGGTGCCTTTTCTTCGAAATTGACTGGCAAAAGCCCTTAAGTGAGGACAGTAAGAGGTCCTTAACACTTGAGGGTCAGTCAAGCTGCAAGTCAAGGGAAGAGAATGCCAATAAGAAGTACAAGACAACGCACAGTGCTAGCTGACATGGTCTCACAAAGCCTTCAGGTTACCGTCATAAATGAGGGTAGCTTCAAAATGCTTTTAAGTTTTAACCAGTGAGCAGTAAGCTCAGGTGGAAGTAGAGACACTCGATTGTATTAAAATAAAGATCCTTGCATTTTCTGGTTTTGTGCCAAAATTCGGTCGACCATCAAGGGGTTCAAAAATGTTGATATGTATAGGGATGAACCCACTCTCAAATGGCTCCAACTGAAAATAAATCAAACGAAGGATTTACTTGAGTGGGTAATCTTGAAAGCAATCTTTAAAAACGATTTCCTCAATAGACCCAAAGTAGGCATACATGTGCCGGGTCATTAATTACTTAAGAACTCCTGGAGAACCTTCTAAGGGTTCAAAACTCAAACTCCATAGTGTTGATTTAAAGGTTGTGGATATAGAAGCGCCCTCCACAATAGTCCAGGAAGCCATTATCATGTTGAACCATGACATCGCAGTGCTTCCATTAAGAGGTTACAAATTAATGGTTGGCATTTATGAGGTTAAGGTGTGCTCGTTGACGGCAGCCAATCTAGATAGCCAAAATATAAGCAAAACTGATGAAGAAGGTGCTTTACTTTAACATTCAGCACAGTAAGTTAGCCTCGGCCACCTTAACCTCATTATTGTCAGAAGATAATGTCGATATCACCTCTATTCAGGAGCCCTGGATCAAAAGCGGCAAGATTTGCGACTGAGGTCCAAGGATTATAATCTCTATTTCAATAAAGGCCTACAGAAGGTTACTATCGGACATGTATAGTGGTGAAAAAAATATTATAAATCTTTTCCTCTTATCTTTTCATAGAAGTGCCGATATGACGACGGTAAAGTGCAAAAGAAAAGGGGCCCCGCCCCTGATACTAGCATTCGTCTAAATCCCAGGTGATTCACTGGGGCCTTTGCCGTCAGCCGCTTTTGAAGACCTTATGACAACAACAGGTAAGAACGGTTGGGTTCCCTGGTTGGTTGCTGCGGAAATGCTCATCATCTATCTGTAATGGGAGAGCACCGGTACAAATAGGAGAGGTGAGTCACTTATTGAGTTTATAATTAAGTAAAATTTGTTAATTTAAAATAAAAGTAACGAGCTAAACCTTCATTACCAGAAGCAGAACACTCCACTATAAAATTGATTTTTTTTGCTCGACAAATTCCCACAGTTTTGATTTAAAAACTATTTCCCTGCTGAATTTTGTGGAGAAAAACTTAACAATCAAAGAATCACATTTTTTTATCTCTAAGTAGCGATGCCAACTGAGGCTTTTTCATTCCTTTCAGACACTAGGCATTTTTCTTTTTTAGTTAAGAGCAGAGCATGAACTGTCAAAAAAAATAATTGTGTTTCTTTCTTTTTTAGCTCCGATCATGCAGAGCTTCAAATTTGTGGTTCTTTTTTAGTTCTGAACATTTTCAGAGCACGTTCTGTGAGCTCAGAATAAAATAGCAGAGTAAACGGAGTAAATGCTAAGCACAGCTAATTTGACTTTGAAAGTCGGCGAATAAAAAAAACAGTTTCTAAACAATAAAAATGGCGGAAGACCCTGGTCGCTTTAGTGGAGAAGAAAAAATAATTAAATAAAAAAACCAACATAAAATTTTTTATGAATTAGATTTCTATTTCAGGCGTCGAATAGACAAATGAAATTTCTGTTTTTTTAATTAGTTTTTTTTTTAAACAATACCCTAGTTTTACTTTTTTGATTAACAAGTTTTTACGTTTGACAATCTGACATTTAACATTTCAAATCATGACAGTTCAGTGTTCAATTTGCTTCATATTTAAATCAGAGTGCTCTGAATATAATTTGCTCAGAACTCTACTCTGCTCACTCAGACTCTGTTTAGTGCTCAGTTTTGAACAAAAAAAGAAAAACGCCTATTAATTCAATAGCAGAAGCTTTAAGGCTTCATTTTTTAAAAGGCATCTTAATTTTTTATTTCAAATATTTTGATATGTAAAAAAATGCTATGATCTCCAATCCTTGATTCAAAAATCAACTGCTGTTTCATTTTACCTAAAAAAACAAATTATTGAAAAAGGCATCTTTTTTTGCGAAGCATTTTTTCGTCAGAAGGGGTTGGCAACGCTGTCTGTTGGTTATTTTGACATAATTCAAAAAAGTTTATTTCTGTTACTTTTTTAAACCAAAAACGTACAAAGTTTTCTTCAGTCAGGAATTCTTTTTCTCTGCGATACAAAAATGTGAAAAAAAAAACTTGTAACGAAACTCGTCAGAGATGGACAGTTTGAGATAGTCAGCAAATTTCCATCTGATTCTTAATTCTCTTTTGTACTCAATTTTATTTTATTTTTGTATCTTCTCTATTTAAAAAAAAATTGTTTTTTCAATAAGATTGAGTGAAACAAACAATAAATACATAAAGCTATAAATGAAAATAATAATATGCGAAACGAGAAGAAATAAATATCCTAAGAACAAAATCGGAAGATATACATAAATGTTTTATGTGACTCTGAAATAAAATTTAGAAATGTCATAATCGTAAGTTTAAAATTGGAATGTTAAATCCTCTACAGTGCTTTTACTCAGCCCCAACTTCTTCTGTTTCTAAATTTCTAAATAGATGTCATTTAAAAATGGTGAATCATGGAAAAGAAGCTTCCACATTTGCAAAAAAAGAAAAAAACAACAAAAAACTTTTGACAATAATGGGTCAGTTTTTGTGGTGGGTTTGAATTTTATCCGGAATAAGATGGGTCGATACTATGTCCTGGCGCTGCTTTGGCTACCAAAACTTTTTTGGTTCTGTTTTTTACTTTAATTTTAAAGAAACATTTATATTATTGTTTAATCTTTGTTAAACTACAACACTAGCCTTAGAAATATTCAAATACGATTACATTAAATACAAATAAAGATTAGAAATCAATGTTCATAATATTTTGCTATATAAATTGAGACGAGAAGAGGATGAGAAATTATTATAATTTGCTTAGGTCGTGGAGTGCAGAATTAAGGATGCATGAAATTTTATTTTAGTTCAAGTAGAAGTATGTGTATTTGGTTTTTATTTTAAAAAAGCTATTCTTTACTATTTAATGGTAGTTAAATAATTTTTTTTTAAATACGTATACGCCCGAGTGACCATGATACATTTGTGGCGTAATGTGGTGAATAATATGTGTACAGATAAGGGCAAATAAAGCAGGTATATATATTTTGTGGCACTTAATAATAATGGAAAATTTATATTTAGCACGAAATAAATAAAACCAGAAACGGAAATGTTCTGCATTTATCGCTGCAATGTGATACATTTCTGGAAATGAGGTAAATAATAAATTTATTTTAACAGCAGATTAATATAGAGATACCAAATAAAAAACAGTGGTAAATTCCAATTCCACAACAATATGAAATAAAATAATGAGTAATTCTCTGCAAACTGATATTTTTTTGGATTTGAAATTTACGAAGTCCTTTTTTAATATCTTGAACTTGTTTTCATTTCGCACCTCATTGTCCTCATTGGCCAGAAAATTTCAACTATTCGTTATAATCAGGCAGCTCAGATAACTTGTCATTAAGGCTTAAAGTATATTAATTAAATAATTGGAATGTCCAATGGCAGTGTTCAGTGCTGCAGAAAATAATAATAAGTAGCTCATATAATAATAAGTAGCTCAGTTGTTTCCTACGCTCAATACTGCTTTTAAATGATGGAATTATTCTTGTGATTTTTTAAATGTTGGAGTACATCCAAAAATCTTATGCATATATCCAGGCTCAATTTTTTATTGAAAAATCTTACGCAAGCATTAATTGTTGCTATATGAAGCGATGAGATGCAAAACTAGCTTCAGATATCCATGTCAGAAAAAGTCTCCAAAGCCAAATTTAATTCTTTAATAACTTTTAAAGCATTTCGAAAATAATTTTTAATCAAATCATTGATTTTGAAATCTTTTTTGTTATAATTATTAAAAGTCTCGCTTAAAAAATATTAAGCAATTACATCCGGCTTTGATAAGTTTTAAAGATAAAGGCTGTTTTTATATGTGTGTTTTTCAGTCTGGCAATTCTCTTTTCGG
This sequence comes from Dasysyrphus albostriatus, assembly GCA_946251815.1. Classification (NCBI taxonomy): domain Eukaryota; kingdom Metazoa; phylum Arthropoda; class Insecta; order Diptera; family Syrphidae; genus Dasysyrphus; species Dasysyrphus albostriatus. Next base: position 63,157,644 of record OX276336.1, on the reverse strand, counting down.
AGTTAGTCTTTTTGACAGCTGTCACTTGATTTACGCTCAGTTTGGCTTGCCATTTCATAATGAGAGGACTTATTCCTGACCAACGTTTGCAAATCGTGCAAATTTTTTACCAAAATAAGGTTTCGGTTCGTTCGACGCATCACAAAACAATCAATTTATTGAAGAAAACTTTTGGTGAGGCACCGAATATTCTCTTCCAAGGCGTCAATCATCTCGGGCTTATCTGTGTAGCGACTTCACATAGCCCCACAAAAAATAACCCCACGACGCGAGATAAGGCGCTCACCAAAAGTTTCCTTCAATAAATTGATTGTTTCGCGATGCGGCGCACAAACCAAACCACTATTTTGGTAATAAATTTGCACGATTTGCATCTTTTGTTCAGGAGAAAGTCTATCCATTATGAAATTGCAAACCTAATTGAGTATAAATCAAGTGACAGCTGTCAAAAAGACGAACTCTGAAAAAAGCATTGTCAGATTGAAAACCGCACGACTAAAAAAAAACACTTTTTTCGGAGTAGGTCTTTTTGACAGCTGTCACTTGATATATGCTCAGTTTGGTTTGCTATTTCATAATGAATAGACTAGACTTAAATATTTGGCTCCTCACCAAAAGTCACCTTTAGTAGATTGATTGTTTCACGGTGCGTCGCATGAACCGAAACATTATTTAAGTAATAAATTTGCACGATTTGCAAATGTTGCTTAGGAGAAATTCTGTTCTGTCAGATTTTTTAAACAAATTCTGAGGTCAAAAAGCTCAGAAATAAAGCAGTTACTCTGCCGAAATTCAACAAAAAAACACGAAACGAATAAAAGCATTTTAAAACCTAATCGAAGTTCTGGGTTCGATTCCCAGCCGCTGCCATCTTAATACAAAAATGTTTTTTCTATTGTTCTGTTTCTCGCGAGGAATTGTCAAATCAAAGCGCTTTTCAAATAGCCATTCGGACTTGGCTTAATATTGTAGGCCTTCTCCATTCGTGTCATAATTTATTTTTACTTATTGATTAGGCAGTTATGTATAGAAGTGTAAGAAGTGTAGAAATTTCTTTACGAGTGACCATAAAATGGATATGTCGATCAAAAGACCATCGCAGCCTTTCACATCCGGTATCAAAGAAGGGGCGGATGCAAGGAAATATCGAAAAAATAAACAATTTGACGACAATTACCTCGAATATGGTTTTAATTTTTTTCAATAATACCGAGACTCACCCTTCCCCCTCTACCTACCTCTTTGCTTATCACTTCATCAGAGATACAAAAAAAAAATGGAGTTATGGATCACCTTACTATATGGAATGGATAGGAGACATCAAGTGACAAACAAAAGGTAGATACCTTTTTTAGTATGCTTCTTCAAGATATCTTTGTAAAAAGCGATATTCCATAGCCCTATGACCTCATTTTTAGGAATAGCTTTATACTACACTGAACGTGAATAGATTTGGGAGAGTGTGCCATTATATTTTGGCCAATATAATATAACGTAATCGACTAATTAAATCAAGGGTCTGTTTAGTAAAGATAGGTGATACCTACTGTTAAAATTGGGTATCACCCATCATTTTTGTACCTTGCATTAAAACAGATTTAATATCTTAATTAAAACTCCTTCACATAAGTACTTTTAACAATGTAATTTTATTTTTATTTTTTGGGCCCAACTTGTAAACAAGTCCATGCAACCTAGGTCTCCATATTATTATACACATTAAACATGTTGCTCAAAGGTAGGTTTGGCATATTGTTCTTCTTTTTCGTTTGGCGAAAAACAGTCATTTTTCCTTAAAATTGTGTCCCAAGACTGTCATAAAAATGTACGTTTTTGATACATGACGACACTGACATTAAAAAAAAAAAAAAAACAAAAACCCTTTTCTTATATTTCTTGGGGCTCCGTTTATATCATTCAGTCAGTGAGACGACACTGACAACAACGATGACGACGACAACTTTTTGTTTATGTTGGTTTATAGATAAAGTCACCACCAACGCTTGCCACCTCATCCTCAAAACTTTATTTATTAAAGGATTGCTCTGTGTGAAAATACTTTGGTGCGAATAGAATAAAGTGAGGTCGGAGTGTATGTATCATCATAGCACTTTGAAAATGGGAAAAAAGCAACCCTTCCGTATTTTTGCCATCGTCGACATTTTGGACAAACGTCAACATCTGAAGCAAAACGAAAAACTTCTGACATTTTAAGACAAATAATAAAACTTTTACGCAGCTCTACTACATATTTTCCATACCACTATTTCTCTGCAACTTGTTGATGATTTAAAAAAAAAGTAGGTACGTGGTTAAACCTTGTATTTGTATCTAGTACTGATGTGTTTTTATAGGCCTATGGCAGCCATTTCAAAAAAAGTATACATTTTACATTTACATAAAACGAAAGTATAAAAAAAGGATGGGCGCCTAGGTAATTGAAAGTTATACATATTTTTGAAAGAAGAAAAAACAAGGATATCTTAAGAGTATTAAATTATGTTGACTCGAAATAATTTTTGGAAATGCTAATTAGAGTGAAATTTATCTCACTTTTTTGGAGAAACTATTTGATGTTAGTCTTTAAAGATATTTTCTTCGTAACATAAAAACCTTATGAATAATTTGGTAATTAAAGACAAAAAATACTAGAATCATTTGATTAAGGTTTGGCTTTTTAGTTTTTGGGAAAAAAAGATTCACCTTTGACAGAGCTGAGTGGTATATTCCAACTTTATATTTCCACATTGAAGATTGATACGAAACGGTTGTCTCTCAATATTTTGCAATCAATTTATATTTTAAATGATCAAACTTCATTTGAGAACATGCGAAGTATTGATGGTGTGCTGTACAACAGGGTTATAAAAGATTGCAATCTTGCAGTCTTTATAAATCTTTCATTGAATTCAATCAAAAGATTGCATTCTATATACATTTTTTTAAGAATGTAAGTTCATAACATGCAATCGCATGTAAACTTTTATGTTTCCAATCTTCTGCCACCGTCAACTAATTGCAATTTCTTGAGACTTCATGCATTCTTTGCATTCTTTTTGCATTCTTTTTGTATTCTTTTTACATTCTTTTTGCATTCGTTTTGCATTCTTTTTAATTCTTTTGAACTTTTTTGCATTCTTTTAATTTGTGGCAATCTCTTAAAGCCTTTTGCATTCTTTGAATTCTTTTTAAGTCTTTTGTATTCCTTGAATTTTTCCGTTCTTTTGAAGTCTTTTGCATTCTTTGAGTTTTTGCATTCGTTTGAAGTCTTTTGAATTTTTTGATATGGTGGTCTTAGAAAAAAACTATTTTAAATTTCAAAAATGCCTGAGACAAATTTTTTTTTGTGTCGATATTATTTTTAACAAGCATTGAGGATCTCCCAAGCCAATGTGAAACCTTCGGTGTTAACTACAAAAACAAAAACAATTACGTAGTTTTGCAAAAGAATGCAATGAATTCAAGTAATTCGAAAGAATTTAAAAGAATTTTAAAGAATTCAAACATTTAAAAAATGAAAAAGACTTCAAAAGCAAACAAAAAATTCAAATATTCAATAAAAAAAATGCAAAAGACTTTTAATGTCTTCAAAAAAATGTAATAAGAATGCAAAAATTTAAAGAATGTAAAAGACTTCGAAAGACTTGAGAAAAATTCAAAAAAAACTCTATTCAACAAATTCAATTCAAATGGCAACTTGATTTTTATGAGGTCGAGTTCTTTGATAAAAATGTTAAGAATTCAATATTTTATTGGAGTCTCTAAAGATTGTAATCGCAAGAGATTACAATTTTTTACAATTCAGCTGTACAAGACATATCAAAAAACCTCTCAGTGGATGAATTTGCTTTCCAAACTTCAGCACTGCTAGAGTAGAGCTGCGACTCAAATTCGTAATTTTTTTTCCTTGAACGCACTAAACTTGTAGGAAAAACAAATTGAGTCAACAATCGACACTGCTAGGCTCAGGAAAGTCATGCCTAAGCCCCACGCTCCTCCGGGCTTATTAAAAAGATAGGATAACACCTGGATGGACCCCTGCTCCAAAACTTTAGTCACTTTTGTTCACTCTATTCCCAGGATGTATAATCGATACATTATCCGTGGACAAAGGTCCCAACATACTAAGAAATCTCTAATATTGGTACCCAAGTAGTAGATAATTAAAAGGTGGTTTGGCCCATTGACTCCTTCTTAGCATACAAATCTGCAGGGCCTGATAGTATAAAATATACTATAATTCTAATTATGCTCCAAAGCTCTTAAGACATAATTGCTCTAATTCTTGTTGACATTTTTAAGGGTTTCCTTAACATAACCTATATTCTCACTAGTTGAAAAGAAGTCAACGTCATCCTCATTCCGAAAGCTGGCAAGTCCACTTATACTGAACCCAAAGATTTCATGCCTATAAACCTCTCCTCTTTTCATCTAAAGGTCCTAGAAAGACTTATTGAAACTTACGTTTATCTAAAACTAAATGATGGCGTGCTCTTAGAGGCCCAGCATACAAATTAAACAAAATTATATTTATTTATAAAAAAAAAAAAAAAACTTTTTAAACCTTTTAAAACCAAGCTTAGACTAACTTTAAAATATTAATTTTATTCTAAACCTAACCTACTATAAACCCTATTGCATCATGTTGCTGCAGGTAGCATTCGCAGAATGGGTTCTCCTGTTGTGTTTGTCTTTGAGTGTCGTTAACTTACATATATGAAAGGCAAATCTGCTGAGACAGCGCTTCATGAAGTGGTTGGCACAGTTTAAAAACCATTCACTTCAAAGAATTTGCCCTGGTAGCATTCCTCAACATAGAAGGGGCCTTTAATAATTTTGGCAAAAGTGCAATTCGACAAGCCTTTAATTCTATTGGCATTGATCGGATACTGATAAAATGAATTAACTCTATGCTCCAAACCAGACTCATTAATTTGGAATTGGTTCCAGACTAAAAGTAAATATATATTGAATATAGTAGTATTCCACAGGGTGGAGTCTTATCTCCTCTACTCTGGCTCTTTGTTATCAACCAAATTCTGGTAAAACTAAATCTGAATGGCATCAAGGTCTTTGCATGGATGTGATGACATTGTGTTAATGGCCTCTGGAAAATTCGCCCCTACTCTGTGCAAACTCCTATAAACGGCCCTTGACAATCTCAGTATGTCCCCTATTACACCATAATTTTTTGCATCTAACTCTTTTCGAACATAATAAGTGCGAAAGAAAAAAAGATGAGAGAGAAGACCAGTTTCTCTACTTGATTGTAAACTAAAATAATTGGAAAGAAAATATTAAAGAAAGAGGGAAAAAGCCTCAATAGCATTCTACACTTCCAGTAGAATTTTTGGGAAAAGATGGGGCCCCAGCCCCAGAACCATTTAATGGATGTATACAGCCTCAATGAGGTCAATTCTTGCATATGCCATGTATAGTCTGAACTTTAGAAAAGAAAACCAATCATAAGGCCATGACAAGAATCTAAAGAATAGCTCGTATCAGCATAACCAGTGCTATGAGAACTACACCTACGACAGCCCAAGAAACTTTCCTTTCACTACCCCTACTCTATCTGTTTACCAAAGAGATGGCGGTCAAAAGTGTTTTAAGACTTAAACAGCCTAATAATTGAAAAAGGAGGTCACTACGGTCATATAAAATTATAACGAACTTTACGGACATAGACGTTCAAACAGAATACATCACACCGCACATAGATTTCAAACCAGGTATCAACTCGGAAAACTCACTTACCAATAGATCAAATAGGATTTCCAATTTTAACAGTGTATTCTAAGCGGAGGTGCTTGCAGTTTGCTGAGCCAGGAAAAATCTTATCTCAGCCAGGTGGCAATCAAGGCTATTTCCTCAATCACTATAAATTCCAAACTTGTAAAACGATGTCAAATTGAGATCTCTAGATTCAACAATGCAACAAACACTGTTACCTTAAAATGGGTCCCAGGGCATAGTGATATTTTCAGGAACGAAAAAGCTGATGAACTGGCCAAAAATGGATACTCTTGATCTGAGCCAGGTCGAACCTTCAATACTGCGCAACTGGAGCAGGAAAAAAATAGATTTAACCAGAATTTCCATTGACACTTGTTAGGTTACAAGAAATTTATGGCCGAATATTTTAAAGAATCAAATTGATTATTTACTTAAAATAAGCAGGCCTCATTGGACACCTAATGGGCCAGAACTCCACAGGAACCCACATGGGATAAAGAGTCTAGATAAAGAGGCAGAGAAGGGCTCATCACATTTCCTTTGTGAATGCCCTTCTTCATCACATTTTCTTTATAAATGACCCAAAACTAGAAAAGAAACCCTCGGAGAATACTTTTTCGACGAAATGGGTGACATCTCTCCCTTGCCACTAAAGAATATCCATAAATTCATTCAGAATTCAGGATGGTTCAAGAAGGCATCCCATACCTAAGCTCCTCTCAATCTCCCTACCTTCCTCATACCTACATACCTTGCAATAGATCCACGGAGATTTAAGTGAGATGATGCGGCTTGCCGTATCATCACCCCTTATTTATTTATTTTATTTTTATTTATTTTATATCGCTTAGTTCAAGCTGGTTAGATATAAATAACAATAATTAGATACATTCAAAATACATATAAATACACTTATCAATAACAATAAATATATACATTCTCATAATATATACATAATGTAATAAAACTTAATCTAGACTTAAAGTTAAGAAATTACGGCACTGTGGGAAGTGTAAGAAAAGGTTACTACTTAGGGGGGGGGGTGGGTGTTAAGATCAAGGAAATTGTAGGTGCATTCTTAGCTAGCATTGTATTTATTTATTTATTTATTTGCCTTAATTAAGAGCAGATACAATATATATTATAACATAATTCAATAAAGTAAGTTTAAATAAGAGAAAAAAAGAAAAATTGAGGATTTAGGGTGAGAATCTGTATAGAGAACGTCTAAGGGAGGGGGAACTAAGGGAGAAATCAAGGATATGTTGAGCTGTGTTTGCTAAACGTAACATTCTAGACATTGGGTTAAAGTGGCCGTAGTTGGTGCGGTGAGTTGGGATGTGAAAGAAGGGGATAGATCTTAAATTACGGGGATTGGTATTAATGTTTATTAACTGAAGCAAAGCTGGAGAATCAATGGTACCAGTGATAAGATTGTGAATGAATAAAATGTCAGCAACAGTGCGACGATGAGCAAGGGTTTGAAGGTCTATTAATTGTAGTCGGTTTTCATAAGGGGGTAAAATAAAGGGATCGGACCAGGCCAAGCTACGCAAGGCGAAACGGAGAAATCTTCTTTGAACACTTTCAATTCTAGCTGAGTGAATGGTATAAAAGGGAGACCAAACCTGACTAGCATATTCAAGGATTGGTCTAACGTACGTGGTGTATAGAGCTTTTGTGACGTAGGGATTAGAAAATTCTTTCGACCACCGTTTGATAAATCCAAGGGAAGAGTTTGCTTTTGAAATAATAGTATTTATATGCGAACGGAAATTTAATTCCTTATCGCATACTATCCCGAGATCACGAATAGAGGAAACGATAGGGATAGGTACATTTCTAAAGTGGTAAAATCGAGGATGTGAAGGTGACCGTTTTCGGGAGAAAGTCATGGACTGACATTTATCTATATTCAGTTCTAAGAAGTTTTTATTACACCATATTAGAAAAGTGTCAAGGTCAAGTTGGAGAAGTTCTAAACATGCCTAACCTAACCTATTGGGGCAAAAGTATTTTGTTAAAATTGAACGGGCTTGCAAATGATTGCAAATACTGGTTAACTCTTTGATACCGGCCAAACAAGGATATTTTGTACCAAATTATTGGGAGCCAAAATCTTACATATGTTATCCTTTTTTTGCCATCATCGGCTCTGGCTTTCGAGACATTCTTGTTAGAAAGTCACAAGAAAAAGGTTTTTTTCACTTTTGTTAAGATTATGCAACAAGGAGTACGATTATTTTTATCAACAAAATATAGCGGTTGGTTATTTAACATTAAAAAATAGAAAGATAAAAGATATGCTTCGTCAAGATGTGCCATAAAAATCCCTGACTGAAACTAGTGATTTTCATAGGTAAATTCATACAACCTTTTATTGTTATTAATTAATCCAAAAATTAATTTAAAATGTTTAGTAATTTATATTTAACAATCCCTTATTTGTTGATCACAATATTTTTTTGCAAATCACGATTTTTTGTCGCACTTTGCAATTCCATAAGATCAATTGAAAATTGTCGAATACTTTCCCCGAAATCTCCACTTTCATATCGCAATTTACTTCTTCAGGAAATGAAGCAACCACGATATGGCATGTACATATTAATTAATTTCTGACACCAATTTTTTATACAGCAAATTAGCCTAGTGTCAATATCTTTGACGCTGATAAATTTCAAATTTACAAACAAAAAGTTGTAAATTTGCAAATCTTAAACTAAGGTAAAAAATTTAATAAATTTTTCGTGATTTGTGATTCATTTTCATTGAATTGATCTTCGTGAACAATAAGAAGATCAACAAAACATACCTTTAAATATTTGTAGGCAAAAAAAAAATGGAAAAATCTATAAACACGGAGAAAATCTTAGTGCTTTAAAGTGAAAATACTCTGTCTAATCTCCATACATTTGCTTCATTCCTATCATCTCGATGCCCTAAATTTTGCTGTGTACTTAACCATCATCTCATCTCATCTAAGCTGAAATTAATTGTATTGAATATATTTTTCCAGAATTTTCAAAAGCAAAATTTCAAACCACATCACTATATTTTTTATTAAAGAGAAATTGTACACTCAGGCGTATACGCATTTTTTTATTGAGTAAGTACGTGTTTTATTTAGGTTCTTTTTGTTTGTTCATCTTGTCTTTGTTTATTTTTTGCAAATTTCAATATTAATATATTTAAAAGCCAAATGAGGACTTATTAGAGGTCAATTAAAGATTTTTAACTGAAATCAATAAATTTAATTTTTTTTTAATTCTAAATCGAAGTAGAATTCCTTAATCCACCAGCTTCTACTGATATATTAATTTTCAAGATAAACAAAGATGAAATTCTTTTGTTTTATAGTGAAAAGTAGCCAAGTATACAAACAGTACAAATACATACCACTTATAAGGAGGTCGGAGACCTTTAAAATTGACCCGAAATTGAACTTACGCACACATTTGAATTTCAAAAGGTCAGAAAACTAATGAAGAAAAACTTTTCGCAGCTTAGCAAGAGATGAATTTTTATTTGTTTAAGTTTGTATCTAGTTGAATTGTAGAGGTAGTAAAAAGAGAATAAAAAGAAATGCTGAAAATGTTGAAGTAAAAATGATAATAACTATAATATTATACATTTTTGGTAAGTAATTGAATATACCGAAAATTTAAAGGGAAAAGGAACGAGGGTTTTTTTTATAGAAAATTGTTTATTTTGGGTATAAGATAAGCATCTTTAGAATCAAAAATAGAAGGTACTATAGTCGGATTTAAATTTCAAAGACACTGGCCAGTTTTTAATATGATTGATATAACTCGGAAACTAAGCCATATTTGACAAATCAGTCTATGCAAGAACAAAAATTGATGTACCAAGACCAATAATGATCAAACATTTATACATTATTGGAAACATATTTTAATAAACTACATTTGTTTCTATTTTGTTTGTCCAATTCTCTTTTGTATGGAAAAGAAATGGCCCTAGAGACGCCGTGTCACAAGTGTATGATAATTAAAATTGATTTTGAAAACTAACATACACCCTTGTGAACAATTATATAACTTTATTTGAAAAAAATGGTTTTCAATCTGGCAACACTTTTTTCGGAGTTGATCGTTTTGACAGCTGTCATTTGATTTATGCGCCATTTGCCAATTCATAATAAATATAGTTATTCCGGAACAACGTTTGCTAATCGTGCAAATTTATTAACAAAACGAGATGGCCACCGATCCTGATTCTCACAAGGAAATTTTGTTCAGCGATGAAGCTCATTTTTGGTTGAATGGGTACGTTAATAAGCTAAATTGTCATATGTGGAGTGATCATAATCCACAAACCATTGATGAGACGTCGTTAAAGCCTCGGAAAATCTCTGTTTGGTATATTCTATGGGCAAAGGGAACCATTGGTCCATTTTTCTTCAAAAATGAAGCCGGCAATAATGTTACATAGTCAATAGGAAATGCCATGATTAATGACTTGTGGCGTGGCCTCCAAGATCATAAAATTAAACACCACTGGACTATTTTTTGTGGGACTATGTAAAATCGCTTGTCCACGCAGATTAGATCAAGACGATTGACGCGTTAGAAAATAAAACTCTGCGTCGCTCACATACTGCCCCAATTGCTGCAAAAAGTGGTTGAAAATTGGGCCTCTTGGTTGAAATTTATTCGAGCCAGCCGTTGCTGCCACTTGCCCCACTTTTTAATTGTACGATTTTGGCAATTTTCGGCTCATATTTTTGATAGCAAAATTTTTTTTCACCTGAGTTTGATAGATAAAGTAATTCGTAACGAGATTTATGCAAGTATCTGAAAAATTAATCTCTAATAAGGACGTTAAGTAAAGATTTCATCATTTTCCATTTTTAATTTTATTTTTATTTTTATTTTTATTTTTGTGTTGTATTAAATTCGCACAGCTGACTTCAAAAAACAAAAATTTCAGAAAGCTGTACAGCACATTATGGACTAGTAAAACAAATCACGGACAACTTTTTTTGACAGCTATTCCAGTTGGAGCTGCAGCACTATATTCTAGTCAAGCAGTCTAGAGGCACCCTGCCAGTTCATTTAAACGGGACACCAGTAATAAAACGCAAACACAAAGGCCATACAAAAATGATTTGAATAAAATAAAGCAATAATCGATAGAAATTTTTAAGAGTTTTCCAAAATTGAGAACTAGAACCGTTAATGATGCCTGGATCTCAAAATATACACATCCAAATTTACTTGCCTAGACTTACAAAAGCTTGCGTTGACTTGCGTAAACTTTTTTCAATGTTAATAAAATAAAAAATAAATCGTTACATATGTCAATGGAAAAGTCTATTCACACGCTATCAAAACATCTACGCCAAATTTTGGTTGCATGCTCTGGTTGAGGAAATATTTGCATCCAAAGCAACTTTACCTGTTTTTAACGATTTATACCCCCAACCACCTACCTTAATGTCTTTGGATGGTGATATTTCTGAATCAAAGCCTTGAAGAAGGTTAAAATAAAAAAGATATGCTATTGAATTTTTCAAGAGCTTTCCAAAATATAGACATCCAAATTTATATTCGATCATTTGCTTTTAGCTTGAAAATGCCTTTGGATAGATAGATATTTTTACCGCCAAGCCATGCAAGAGATTACGATTTTCAAATTCTACATTATCTATTCAAAAACTATTAGATATTTGCATCAAATGTTATTTTAATGAATTTTTACGCGATCCGTTAAATGCAAATATCTAACAAACCAAGCCTTCAAATTGATGCGGCTTTCAGTTATGAATGGGAAATTAATACACCTTTCCAAAAATGTAAAAATTTAGTCACAAAAATTTTTCATGGATTTCGGAAAAAATCATGGACTTACCCCTTGCCATTTTTTCAAAAAATAAAACTATTTTTTTAAATTTAATGAAATGAATCATGTCGCACGTTAATGGAAAGGTCTATTCAAACCCTATCGCCACAATGAAGCCAAATTTTAAATAGTATTGTTTGGGAACCAATATTTTCAAAAAAAAATATTTTTAATTTTTTTTTTAATTTCAATTCAATTTTTTTAAAACTCAATATCTCGATTTCTTTTTAAACTCAGTATTACAGCTTTTATTCAATGGATCTAGTAGTATCTGAAGTTTACAACTTACCTAGTTCTTTTTAGAGGAATAACATGTGATCATATGAAAGAAGACTATGGCGGTGTACCACAAGGAAGTCAGCTTGGGCCATTATTATTTATAATTTCCGTCAATGATGATGTTTTGATAATGAGATCTTATAAAGTTCTTATCTTCGCTGATGATATTAAGTCCCAGTGGGAGTTTAAACTCCACTTTTGGTTTAAACTTCAGTTCAGCAGAACAATTGAACTCAGTACAAGGTCTAAACGAGACTGTTGGTAAGTTATTTATTGTTATTATTTTATTTACTTGATAAACTCTTTTCGATTGTTTAAAAATTCTAATTAATTTTTTTTTAGGAGAAAAATCCAATATTAAATAGTTACAGCATAAATAAATCTGTACTTAGTAGAGTAAACACATAATGTGACCTGGGTGTATGAGCTGATAGCATTTCAAATCAATTTAGATGGCTTTCCTTTTATCTAGCTCAAGCTGTTTTAGCAATTTAAAGAACGAATTCCACTTTTTAATTATTTTTCTCTTATAATATCCTTGTTTTTATATATGAATTTTTTAAATTCAAAAGCTTCTCAACATAAGAGCAAATACGTTTGACCCCATCGTGTACATTGTTTATATCGCACTGAAGCTATAAATTAATCGGATAAATAAATTGAAAAGATAAATTCAAATAAAACATCGATTAAACAAAATTAATTGAAATACATCAACCATGTGTCAATTTATTTTCATTTCACTTTTATCTTCTTTTAGTGTTTCAATATAATCAAAACAAATGCATTTTTATTAATTTAAACCAATTTGCATACAAAAAATTTCAATTAAAACCAAAAAAACGCAATGACATTATAATTTACTCCTCTACTTGTTTTTCTTTTTTTTTTTGCTATTTTTGTTATTGATAAAATATTTTATTATTTTCATTCTTAGTTTTTGATGCATGATAGTATGCTTAATTGGTTTTCGTAACAAAAGAAAACCTTTTTAAATTTATGTTAAATATGAATGAAAAACGGAAAAACAAAAAAATAAAACAATGAAATAATAATAATAAAAAAAAAAAAAAAACATTTCACATAATCAGAAAAAAGAAAGAAAAAGCAAATTACAATGAAAAATAACTTTAAAAAATGTGAATTCCTATGAATTATGAAATATATCTGGTGGTCAGTAGACGATCCAGGTGGGTGGGCTATAGAAGCTGAACCCATCCCACAGCTGATACAAAATGCAGAACTCATGTTTCAGTTTTTTATTGAAGGTTGCTGTCAAAAAATGTTTATGTTAGCTGCGTTTTTCCAATGAATATGAAGTTAGCAGGACACTTTTGGAAATTACGATAAAAAAATATCCTATCATTAGTTGATACTTAATTGCAAATTAGTTATGAAAAACAAAAATTGATTGCTTCTATAGTTTGTGAGAAAATAGGTGTCCTGCTAACTTCATATTAACTTAGCAGGTCACCTTTTTCAAAAATGCAGATAATCTATAAGAAAAAGTGGGTTATTGGAGAACTTAATATTTGCAAATTACTTACGTTAGAAAAATTTCGGTTTGCATACAAATTGGTGTCCTGCTTAGTTCACAAAAACGCCATCAACTATTTTCTTGCGTAACTAATTCACAATTAAGTAGCAACTTATGATAGGATACTTTACTATCTTAATTTCCACAAGTGCCTTGCTGACTTCATATATGTAAATTTTTTTCCATCAAGCCTTTAGGAACTTTTGCTATTTACACAAGGTTGGGGCAGAAAAATTTGAATGCCCTTAAGCCTAGGTCTAGGGAAATTCAACGAAACAACGATGTTGTGTCTTAACAACTTACCGTAAAATTTGTTTTTTCAAGACTTTAGGCTCAAGTGATATGAATAAAAAAAAAAAAGGCAGTTAAAAAAATGCTGCGTTTTTTTCAAGCATTAAGCGAAACAGTGACGTGAAATAAGGCCCAACGAAATAAATAAAAAATACAAAATGTTGGCCATATTTTGTTTACAATGTGGAAATAACGCCAAGTTTTCGGTTTGGCTTAATTTTACCGGCTGGTACTGTTGACTATGAAAAATGTTACCATTGCCTTTTTTCAAAATCTTATTTGCACTTACATTAAAACAGTCCTAGCACCCAGCATAACGGCGCATAAACAGGGTGGTATGTATGAGGGTAGGTGCGAGGTTGCAAAGCCTTGAAAATATTTATAGGAAACTATGTGGCCTTATTAAAGCCAATTTAGCCTTATTTCCATTTTTAAAACAAAACTAGCCAAATTTGAGATTTGGTTTTGGCTTTTAACTATAAAAACTATATTTCTGGCGTTAAATTAAACTAAAACCTTTACTACATATAGACGGTTTTTGCATAAAATGTTTTCGAGCAACCGCATCAAATAATTTTTGTTTATTATCTTCGAAACGAAATTGAATCTTAAGCTTTTATTAACTTCCCATTGCACAGTGGTTCCAGTTGTATGGAGAGGTGGTCATAGGCTTATAGATTCTGAATCATTTTACTAATTTCTATGAAATTTTCAGGGACGAACTTTTATAGTAAATCATCTAAGCAAATTTTCGCCCCCAACGGCATGTTATTTTTATTTTAATGAGGCACTGTAAAAGGCACTGTAAAAGGCACTGTAAAATGAGGCGTAGTAAAAGGTATTAAACGAAACCATATAAGTGTCGAAGGTAATTACGATTTATCGTCAGATTATACTCCATTAATATTATCACTGAGCGAAGCAGAAATAATAGAAAAAAGTAATCCTAAGCTCGTGAACAAAAGAACAAACTGGAATGAATTCAGAGATAAACTTGAAAGTTTTATAAACCTAAGATCCCATATGCAAACAAATGAACAGATTGATCATGAAGTAGAACAATTTATTGCTGATGTGCAACAGGCTGCAGAAGAAAGTACTCCAACAATTTCGAACTCAAGACAAAAAGAAATAAAATATCCTGTCGAAATAAAGGAGCTGATCTTGGAGAAAAGAAGAGCCCGAAGAAAATGGCAAGCTACGAGATTTCCAGGTGATAAGGCAGTTTTTAACCATCTTAACAATAAACTACTGAAAAGAATCCGTGAATTTAAAAATGATTCACTAAGTAGATTCCTGAATAGTCTGACGGCAGATGCTTCTACGGAATACTCCTTATGGAAAGCAGCTAAGCGCCTTAAAAGACCACAGGCACAAAACCTGCCAGTAAAATCTCAAGATGGTAAATGGATCGGAAACCCAAAACAAAAGGCTGATCTCTTCGCTGAACATCTCGCGTATGTTTTTAAGCCATTTCCCGCAAGCACAGCTATAGACCCCTTACAGTTTGTTGATAGAAACGACGAATGTGAAATTCCTTTTGTCACGCTCAAAGAAGTAAGAAGTATGTGTCAACATAAGTTGTCTAACAAAAAATCACAAGGGTACGATCTAATAACTGCTCAGGTTTTGAAAGAAATGCCTTTAATGGCCTTCAAAAAACTCCAATTTATAATAAATGCATGCCTTAAACTAAGATACTCGTATGTGCCACATCATTGGAAAATTGCAGAAGTCATTGTTATACCTAAACAAGGTAAGCCACCGACAGAAATAACATCTTATATCGCTTATACCAATCATGGCAAAAGTTTTCGAAAAACTGCTTCTGAAAAGACTAAGCAGAATAATAGAAGAAAGAAGACTAATTCCGAGCCATCAGTTTGGATTTAGAAATAAACATTCCACGATAGACCAAGTGCATCGGATTACGGATGTTGTGGAAAAGGCACTTGAAGAAAAACAAGTATGCTCGGCCATATTCTTAGATGTTGCTCAAGCCTTTGACAAGGTTTGGCACTTGGGACTTGAGTACAAACTGCAAAGGGATCTTCCCAGGCAGTACTACGAAATACTGAAATCCTACGTTACGAACCGACTCTTTAGAGTACGGTACGACCAAAATTACTCGGAACTAAAGAAAATTGAAGCCGGTGTACCACAAGGAAGTGTCCTAGGACCAACCCTGTATCTGTTTATGCAAGGGATATTCCAGTGGACATCAACGCTATCATGGCCACCTTTGCTGATGATACTGCAATATTGGTGCTAGATAAATCCGTTAAAAAGGCTACACAAAAACTGCAAAATACAGTCGATAAAGTTAGTGATTGGACGGCAGAAATGGCGAATGAAACTAAATGCCACAAAATCGACGCATTACAAAAAAAAAATGTTCTAATTCTTATTAACAGTACAGCAGTACTTTACTCCAATACTGCCAAATACCTTTAAATGACTTTGGATGCAAAGCTTAAATGGAAAGAGCACATCAAAAGGAAAAGAGAAGAACTAAATTTGAAGTATAAACAAATGTACTGGTTGCCAGGAAAGAACTCTGACCTATCTATACCCGTTTGGACATATGGCATCTAACTATGGGGCTGTACAAAGAAAACAAATGCTGAACCCATCCAAAAATTCCAAAGCAAGGTCCTTCGTGGACTAATAAATGCCCCTTGGTATATAAGAAATAGCGATCTACATCGTGACCTTCAAATTGAAATGGTTACAGAAGTGGTTAAAAAACACGCTGTATCACACAATCAGCGACTGCAAAGTCATACCAACTCCGAAATGGAGACCGTCTTAAATGTACGAGACAATGTTCGGAGATTAAGAAGAACCAAGCCTCATGAGCTGATGGTCTAAAAGCTATGGAAAGTGTTATAACTTAAACTTCCCACAATGCGACTGATAAATTAAAAAAGAAAAATCATTTGTCGATCTTTCATAGATTGGTCCTGATTCACCAGTGGTTTTAGTGCGGTAAGAGTCCCACACTACTTGGTACCGATTCTTACCGAGTGTCTTTTGAAGATTTCCATCGGATAAAAAAAAAAAAAAAATGAGGCACTTCGAATCGCCATACTTTAAAAAATTTAGGCACTGGTACTATATCCTTGGCGCCAAAAAAATCTTATAGGGGAACAAATTTAAGCATTTTTCATATGAAAGTGGGGGTCTAAGTCCCCCTATTTAGTTGGGAGCCATGATTTAACATAAAAAAATTCCAATCTCATAGTTGTGAAAAACAAACGAAAATAAAAAAGCGAACCTACGTACTGATTTTTGTTCGAAATATTACGAACTGAATTGGCTTATACTATTCACTGTTCTGTTTACAATAATTCTATATCGAACACTGGGGACAAGATGTTTTCTAACAACTTTTTTTTCGATAAAATTGGAAATAAAAAACTGTTTAAAATGTTATATTTTCGATTGATTTTAATAAGAAGGCAATATTCAAAGAGAATTTTTTACAATTTTAATGACTTTATTTTACACATAAGCCATCATATCCTTTTCTTATAACGGGTGATTTTTTAAGAGGTTTAGAACTTTAAAAAAAAAAAACACAAAAAATTCGAAAAAAATGAATGAAATATTTATTTGAATCGATAGTTTGAACCTTGCAATTTATTGTTTAAAGATAATTTCATGCAAATGTTGACCGCGGCTGCGTCTCAGGTAGCCCATCCGCTGAGTCCAATTTTGGCATACGAATGAATGCATGGATGTTGGCTTCCAGTGCATCAATCGAAGCGGGCTTGTCCCTATAGACATTAGCCTTGACATACCCCCACAAAAAATAATCTAATGGTGTCGAATCGCACGATCTAGGCGGCCAATTGACCGGCCCGAAACGTGAAATTAACTGTTCACCAAACTCGCCTCGCAATTGCGCCATTGTTTCGCGTGCTGTGTGGCATGTGGCACCGTCTTGTTGAAACCACATATCATGCAAGTCAAGAACTTCCATTTCGGGCAAAAAAAAATTTGTTATCATCGCTCGGTAGCGTTCACCATTGACAGTAACGCTGCGATTCGCATCATCTTTGAAGAAATATGGCCCAATAATGCCGCCGGCCCATAAACCGCACCAAACAGTGGCTTTTTCGGGATGCATTGGTAGCTGTTGCAATGCTTCTGGCTGATCTTCACTCCAAATGCGGCAATTATGCTTATTTACGTACCCATTCAACCAAAAATGAGCCTCATCGCTGAACACAATTTTTCGATAAAAAAGCGGATCCTCGGCCAGCTTTCCAAGAGCCCATTCACCAAAAATTCGGCGTTGTGGTAGGTCGGCTGGCTTTAGTTCTTGCACCAGCTGTATCTTAAAAGGCCTTACGCCCAAATCCTTCCGCAAAATTTTCCACGTAGTGCTGTAACAAAGGCCTAACTGCTGGGAACGGCGCCGAATCGACATTTCGCGGTCTTCTGTCACACTAGCTGATACGGCCGCAATATTTTCTTCACTACGCACAGTACGTAAACGTGTTGGTGGTTTAATGTCCAACAAAGTAAATTTGGTGCGAAATTTGGTCACAATCTTCCGAATAGACTGCTCTGAAGGTCGAGAATGCCGACCATAAAATGGAAGCAGCGCGCGATGAACATTTCGAACCGAGCACGAATTTTGATAGTAAAATTCAATAATTTGCAAGCGTTGTTCATTTGTAAGACGATCCATGGTTAAATTGCAAACCAAACTGAAGCTGTTTGACAGTGACACAAGGTACTAAGCACACGTCAGCTGTCAAAACCAGTGTTGCCAAAACTAAACCAGCTAAAAAATCACCCGTTACATCAAACAATATTTTATTTTGCATGTGTAATTTAATTGTTTTGTTTTCACTGGAATATATTGTGTACCTGTTAATTAAAAAAAAAATGTTTTCATGAGAATTTAAAAATTGCGTATTCTTTTTCATATTTTGTGCTAGAGATACTCGTATTATGAAAATAAAATAAAGAAAACTTCTTTAATTGGTTGTGAAAAAAATTTGTAAATTCTTTGTTGGAAAAGAAATTATCTAGACATTTTTAAGGAACAGAACAACTGAAATCAACTGACAATTTTATTACTTTCAACATTAATATCGACAAAAATAAAAATCTAATAAAAAAGAGGTTTTAGTGTTTTTCTATTTTTTTGAAAACTAGTTATTAAAAAGAACATTTAGTCTTTAGTGTTTGATAATATAATATAGATAGTGAATAGAAAAATCCAATTCAGTACATAACATTAGAAAACGCTAAGGATATCGTACTCGTGCCCAAATTCTTGCACAAATATTTGCGATTCGAAGTGTTTTGAGAAATAGTGGGAGTGCTAATGGGCGGACATTTTTGTTGATGATTTTCAATAAAACTGTTTACTATCCTAAAAAATTTTATGAACATTTGGGAAACAGTTCACATTTTATGAACCTATTACCACCTCGCTAAACAACGGGAAAAACTGTAAGTTGGATTGGGAAAGCAGAGCCCATTGCTCCAAGCGCACCTTGTTGCAGCTAAATAATATTATTTTTGAAACTTCGTATACCTTTTAATACTTTGGTATATGATTCATGCATGACTTTTCATGACTTTGTAGTAAAAACTCTCTTTAAATTGGAGAAAAAAGAGACAAAAAGGAACCAATTTTAGCCTTTCTTTGTGGGGGCTTTTTCTTGGGTTTGAAGTGGTTATAATAACGGGTGATTTTTTAGCTGGTTTGGTTTTGGCAACACTGGTTTTGACAGCTGACGTGTGTTTAGTACCTTGTGTCACTGTCAAACAGCTTCAGTATGGTTTGCAATTTAACCATAGATCGTCTTACAAATGAACAACGCTTGCAAATTATTGAATTTTACTATCAAAATTCGTGCTCGGTTCGAAATGCTTTTTTATCGAAAAATTGTGTTCAGCGATGAGGCTCATTTTTGGTTGAATGGGCATAATTGCCGCATTTGGAGTGAAGATCAGCCAGAAGCATTGCAACAGCTACCAATGCATCCCGAAAAAGCCACTGTTTGGTGCGGTTTATGGGCCGGCGGCATTATTGGGCCATATTTCTTCAAAGATGATGCGAATCGCGGCGTTACTGTCAATGGTGAACGCTACCGAGCGATGATACCAAACTTTTTTTTGCCCGAAATGGAAGTTCTTGACTTGCATGATATGTGGTTTCAACAAGACGGTGCCACATGCCACACAGCACGCGAAACAATGGCGCAATTGCGAGGCGAGTTTGGTGAACAGTTAATTTCACGTTTCGGGCCGGTCAATTGGCCGCCTAGATCGTGCGATTTGACACCATTAGATTATTTTTTGTGGGGGTATGTCAAGGCTAATGTCTATAGGGACAAGCCCGCTTCAATTGACGCACTGGAAGCCAACATCCATGCATTCATTCGTGAGATACCGGCCGATATGTGTGAAAGAGTATGCCAAAATTGGACTCAGCGGATGGGCTACCTGAGACGCAGCCGCGGTCAACATTTGTATGAAATTATCTTTAAACATTAAATTGCAAGGTTCAAACTATCGATTCAAATAAATATTTCATTAATTTTTTCGAATGTTTTGTGTTTTTTTTTTTTTTTTAAAGTTCTAAGCCTCTTAAAAAATCACCCGTTATGAAATACCTTTAATTTGAGTATCCACAACCAAAAAATATCATAAAAACCTATTTCAAAAAAAAGACTTTAAACTAACAAGAAATAGAGCGCTTATTTCGTATGTTCCACTTCGGAAGCGTACAATTTTAAGTTCTGCTCGTGAATTTGATTCTTTTTTGTGGGATCAGGTGGTATGGTTATTAACAAATATTATAGGGAAATATGAAACCATAAATCCAACACCAAAATTTTAGCTTATGTCCTACTACGGTCCCAACTGTGCATTGGAAGCTATAGTAATTGATCCGACTTGTCAAATCGAACGTACGTTCGAAGGTTCTTTCGCTTTTTTATTAATTTTTCCTAAAGATAGAAATTTTGATACGTACAGAAAGGAATTTCAAAAAAATTCAATAAGCAGTTTTTTATTAAAAAATTATTATTATTATTTATTATTATTAAAGCAATTTAAAAAAAAAAGGTTTCAAACTTCTTTAGTCTTGAATATCTCGAGAGCGCATTATGACATCAAATACGGGTTGATTTTATTTAACGTATTCTGACGTAATAAAAAATTGGTAACAATATCAACACAAACAAACTTGTAGTTTTTTTAAATAAAAAAAAAAACAGCTAAAAAATTTTGAAGATCGGTTTTCGGCTCGAAAACACAATGGTTGTGGCTTAGATTCTATACAATAGTTTATAATTGATACTTGATAAAGGTTTTGTATTCAACAAAATTCTCGAAAGCAAAAAAACTACAAGAAACTTTACCAAAAATTGTTAGACAACATTTTTCTTCCAAAATATCGTTATTCTAATCACTAGTTAAACAATGTTTTTGTTTCTGTCTTTAGTCTTCTCTTGATTGCATATTGAACCCCTGGAAGCGTTTTCGAAGATTTTGAACTGGCCATTTTTTCAATAACTAAACAACATCTGGCCTCTAGCTTCCGAGGGCACCAATGGGAAGTTACCAGTGTGGGTCGCACCTAGCCTCTTTTTTCATTTTGTTTTTACAGTTCGATAATATTTTGACGATTTCAAAGCCACATTTAAAAAACTTCCTTAAAATCGCATTTTAAACTAAGTTCCTCAGAAGAGGTAGAAGTTTGGCACTAATATATTTTTATATATTTTTTGTATAAGGAGATTATCTATGATTTTTTGATGTACCACACTTTCGGTTATACTTCTGGCATCAACAAGGGGGTTTTCTACCAATTTAAGGGGCATCTGGCAGGGTTAAGGCTGAAAGTAAAATGTCTGGCACCTACATATATTTGTAGCCAAGAGATTTTTTCTGATTTATTGGTCTGTCGCACATTTCGTTATACCCCTAACATCAAAAGATGGTTCTTAGCTCACTTTGATGGGCTCCTGGCGGGGAAAAACTGTAAGGGTAACGTCTGGGAAGTAACTATTTGAAACTTGAAGGTTATTCATATACTCAATATATGAATTGAAGGGGGGTAATTCTCACCTTTTTGGGTGGTTAAAAATCGTTATTCAACCACCCATCACAGAAATATCGGAAAAAATCACGGTTTTTAACCACCCAACGTGAGATCCGATACTATTGGTGGTGGCAAATATATTCGTTCGCTGAAATGCTGAATGCTATTTCAAGTAACTGTCAGATATTTCAATAATTATTAAATAAAGCTATTCAAACTAAGAGTCTTTCTTCTTATGGCCAGGAAGTGTGAATTCCTCTTGCATCTCTTATTGCTATTTTGAAGAGCTTTTCATATTAGCCGTTCGACTTCATTGCAAAATCATAGCTCATTTTCAATCTTACCAACTAAAATACACGGCATATATAGGGTTTTCCAACAGGGACGCTACAAAAGTAGAGCAACAGGGACAGCAAACGACGCCATATTTCTTGTCACTCTTTTGACATTTCTCTTCAGCAACGTTTGCCATTTCATGATGGAAAGATTTACGAGCCAACGACGAGTCGAAATTTTTAAAATTTACTACAGAAATTTGGAGTCAGTGGCCTCAACGTTAAGAACGCTACGTCCAATTTATGGTCGTCATGATCGTCCTAGCAGATCAACAATTGAGTGTCTAGTGGAAAAATTTAAATCCACAGGCACAGTACAAAATGTTCCCGTGCCAGTGAGACAAAGAAGTGCCCGTAGTGTCGACTATTGCTGCCGCTGAGGTTTCAGTTGCAGAAAGCCCAAATGTGTCTCTCGCACGTCGTTCTCAAGCGTTGGGCATCTCTGTGACGTCGTTGTGGCGAATTTTGCGAAAAGATCTTGGCCTACATCCTTGCAAGATTAAATTGACGCAAGAACTGAAGCCGCTTGGCCACCAGAAGCGTCGTATTTTCTTGAATTGGGCTGAGCAACAACTTGAAAATGATTCGGATTTTCATCGAAAAATCATCTTCAGCGATGAGGCTCATTTCTGGCTGAATGGCTTCGTCAATAAACAAAATATGTGGTATCAGGCAGCAATCCACACGTACTCCATGCGTCATCATTGCATCCTGAAAAAATTACGGTTTGGTGTGGTTTATGGGGCGGCGGCGCTGGCGTCATTGGGCCGTACTTCTTCCGTGATGATCAAGACCGACACGTTACTGTGAATGGAGATCGCTACCTTTCAATGATAACCGAATATTTCTGGCCCCAATTGGATGATATAGACTTGGAGGACATGTGGTTCCAACAGGACGGCGCCACAAGCCACACAGCGAATGTCACAATCAATTTATTGGAAACCAAGTTTGGAGAACGTGCTATCTCACGGAATGGTCCAGTCACTTGGCCGACTTGGTCGTGCGATTTGACGCCGTTAGACTATTTCCTGTGGAGCTACGTCTAGTCTATGGTCTATGCCAACAAGCCAGCGACGATTGATGAACTTCGTACGAATATTGAACGTGAAATTGCAGCAGTATCGGCCGATTTATGCTTGAAAACCGTCAAAAATTGGGTTCAGCGTCTGGACTTCTGCAAGCGTGCCCGTGGTGGCCATGCAAAAGAAATCGAGTTCCATACATAATGGCATCGAACGTACTTTCATAGGAATAAAGAATTTTATTGATATCCAAAACCGTTTTTGGTTTATTAAAAAAAAACTTTTGTAGCGCTCTTATTGAAAAACCCGATATATGGAAATTGTCGAAGATAAACCACTTAAATGTAAACCACTAGGCTCTGATTCTAGACGAACCGATTTAATAAGTTTTTAACAACACCGATTGGCAGATATAATCATAATTTTCAGAGTTCTTAATATAATATAATTACTCTTTTTTTAATAGTTCTATTAAAAATTTGAATCGTTTTTCATTTTAAAATTCATAAAAATACTTCAATCATTTTCTGTCTTATAAAGAGACACTCAATATGCATGCGTGTCTACTCAAACGAAATAAAAGGATGCCACATGGGGGCTTATGGTGGTTCCACACAACATGTTGCTTTCTCTTTCGACAAGTTTTATGTGAAACTCTATTTCTTTGCACAAAGCATAAATTTAATTTTGAAATGGGAAGGAAGAGGGAACAGATATATGATGGAAAGACAAAGTTCCATCAGAAACAAAAATGGAAAATACTAAAGTTTTGAGGTGTACATTACTTAATTGGATGATTTTAATTTATCATACTCATTTGAGTAATTGCACCTTGAGGGAATTAGAAAATTTTTAAGACCTTTTGAAGATGGAAATAATATTAAATGAACATTGAAGAAGCTAAATATATTTATATGCAACAGGTAAAATGAAGATGAATTTTACGAATAGTTGGGGCAAGTTATAAGCAAAGTCCTTGGAATGTCTTTACCAACTAGAAAATTTGGTTAATATTCATCTATGGAATATTGTTTGAAGATAATATTATTTGAGTTTTAGATTATTAAAATGTAAAATGAATTTACATTTTCTTCATGTAAACATTATTAAAGTCTTAAGTCTTCTAAACTGAAATTTCATTTATAATTTATTAAAAATTAGAAAGGACTAAATATGTGCATATGTAAGAATTGTTTTTGTAAGTACACCTACATACAATAATTTTAAATACCATAATTTTTTCATGAGGGCTCTGTATCTGCTAGAATTTAATTTTGAAAATCTTAATCTTAACTCATCCTTGTTCCCATAAATTTCAAGCGTTTACTGTTTCATCGAAATCAATGCAGTATTGAGCAAAGTAAATTAACGGGTGTTTTGTTTTTTTTTTTTAGGCATGTGGTTTTCAAGAAAACATAAAACGCATACATAATTCATTATTATGGCCAAGAATTTAGCTTTATTATAAAGATAAGGGTTTGCCATTATGTTTTAAAAATGATTTTGGGCAAGTGCCGCCGCGGCTGGCTCGAATAAATTCCAGCCTAGAGGCTTAATTTTCGACCACTTTTTGCAACAATTGGGCCGCATGTCAATAATAACGCGCCGAATATTCTCTTCCAAGGCATCAATAGCTTCGGGCTTATCTGCGTAGACAAGCGACTTCTCATAACCCAACAAAAAATTACCCCACGATGCGAGATAATGCGCTCGACAAAACTTTCCTACAATAAATTGATTATTTCTCGAAGCGTCGGGCAAACCGGACCATTATTTGTGTAATAAATTTGCAAGATTTTCAAACATTTTTTAGGAGTAAGTCCATTCTTTATGAAATGGCAAACCAAACTGAGCATAAATCAAGTGACAGATGTCAAAAAACCAACTCCGAAAAAATTATGGCCAGATTGAAAACCACCCTATACCTCTAATCGATGAGGGATGTAGGTAGCTCAAACCGAGGTGTTTGTCTCTATTTTTGAAAATTACGCTGATTTTTACTTGTGATATGTATATTTAAGTCTATATAAGAGCTATTCCGAAATTTCCGACAGCAATTTCAGTATGACAGCCCAATCATAATTGGGCTACTAATAGCCCAAATCTAATCTTGGGCGATATTTCTGGTCACTTCTTTTCATTCGATTAATGATGGCACTCACTCACTCTCACTCAATCACTGAAGCGGCAATTCGACCCATATATAAAAATTCGAAGAGCCAAACGCAAAAATCGTGTAATAGAGAACATATATATGTATACTCATTGATTTTGACATTTCAAATCAGCCGCAACAAAATTGACTTTAAAATCATTCAATTTCTCTGCTGTTCCCAGAATTTTCATTTAAATTCTTAATGCGCTTATGAGCAAGAAAAGTATTTTATTTTGCGTTCTTTTTTAGAGTAAAAATAAATTATGATTTAATTTATGAGAATTTTTTTTATTGATATTGGGCTACTTTTTCGGCTCCAATTTAGGGCTACAAAAAATACTAAATTGGACTATAGAACTTGTACAAGACATGGCTACATGGCTAGGAAGCAACGTTTTCGAGAAATCGTGTTCTCTTTTACTCCCCAGATTCTAGTGACGGTAGTTTGGCTGGTAGTCTGGGGATTGTTGCGCTGTGGACCATTTTGAAAAAACGCGATGAAAAACGTAAAACGTTATTTTCTCGATTCCTATTGGACGTAAAGTTAAATTTTTTTAAGCTAAAATATTTCAGTTTCAGTTAATAAAAATTTATTGCAGGCATTTATTTATCTTTTTCTAATGAAAAGTTACTGTCTAAAAAATGTCAAAATTATTGAAAACTGAAAAACTTAAAACAATGTAACAATGTTTTCTGACTCAAGCAGGTCTAATAATTAATTTTCTTTAAAAACAAGGGAACAATAAGATTCGGGACAGCCAAAACTTTGCCATTTAATAAAATTTGTATTATAATTTTCTTTATTTTTTGAATTAACGGCTTCACAAATGTATTTAACTTGATCAATTTTTTTAAGATAATGAAATGAAATGAAATGAAATGAAATGAAATGAAATGAAATGAAATGAAGTGAAATGAAATGGAATGGAATGGAATGGAATGGAATGGAATGGAATGGAATAGAATGGAATGGAATGGAATGGAATGGAATGGACTGGAATGGAATGGAATGGAATGGAATGGAATGGAATGGAATGGAATGGAATGGAATGGAATGGAATGGAATGGAATGGAATGGAATGGAATGGAATGGAATGGAATGGAATGGAATGGAATGGAATGGAATGGAATGGAATGGAATGGAATGGAATGGAATGGAATGGAATGGAATGGAATGGATATTCACTTTTTTCTCAAATAACTTATATTATTAACAAAAATCAACAAAAAAGTGCTTTTCAACTTATTTGATAGACAACCAATTGCAGCACTATTTTTCAAGCTAAAGGAGATTTTGATTTTGATAGTAATTTATTTTTGGTGTTTGCTGTACCCTTCACATATTTGTCCACAACTCGAAATTAATGAGTGTTTTGGCTTGGCTGTTTTTCAATTATAAGCAAATAACTATTATTTATTCAATTTCTTCACAAATCTTCGTAAGACATTTATCTAATTTCTGGTTTGCACAGGTCTAATTATAATCTTAACATTTAATTATTTTTTTTTAAATAAAACAAATGACCAGCCAGGCACTACTTATCTTTTCTTTTATTTTATACAAACCCACTTTTTTACAAATTTCTTAACCAGGTCGATGTTTAGTAACATTGCGTTTTCCAAAAAACAACCAACATCTGATTTTTCGGCTTTCATTAAGATTTCGTTGAAATCTGGAGTTTTTATTGCGGTTTCGATGAAATTTTCGTGAAATCTTGTTCCATCAATTTAAAATATCAAAAATCGAATTTCGTTTTCGTAGAAACATGAAATAATATTACTGAATTTGAAATTCAAGTAGGTCATATTTTTGAAAATCTTAGATATTTAAAAATTTACAATAGTGTCTTAGACCAATTTTGACGAATTAATGTAAGTACCTACATAAAAGAATGTTGTTAAACCGAATTTTGAAATGCAGAATTTTGAAATGCAGAAGTTTGACAACAGAATTTCGGAAGCTGCATTTTGAAAGCAGAAAGAATTTCGACCCTACCGGAATTTCGACCGCAATCGAAAAAATATATAGATTTCAATGCTTAAACCGAAACATTCAGTACAATAAAAACATGAAAGCACTTTCAAACAAAATCATTGTGTTCTTGTTTTTTTTTTTACATATTTTAAAGGGTGTAATCTTATTTTACCGACCCGAGTGCCACTGCCTCTAAGTCCGCCCTTGGATCAAAGACTGCCTTCCGTGCTGCAAATGTATCGATAACTTCCTCAGTAGTGTCAATCTCAGTTTTTTGATGAATCGATTGAACACCACCGGTAAAATTTCTTAGGTAGCTTTTTCGACTATTCATTATTGAAAATGTTCCTTATGGTGTCTATAATGAAAACGGTTATATCGTCAAACTTTAAGAAGCTTGTGCATGTTGGAAAAAAAGATCGCGCAAAATACTGCTGCTATGGCTCACTTTGTTGTTTATGACATTTTGTCTTCCATAGACCAAATAAGGCCTTAAAATTTTAAAAAAGTTAACTTTTTTTAGAATTTTGTTTTCTTCATTAAAATGTTGTAGGTACTTTAGTGCCAAAATTCGGTGGTGTCAGAATGCACAAAGGTGAAAGTAGTTCTCAAATCTAACTTTAAGCTAATTTTAGAAATCATCTTAAACAGGAATCATTTTAATTATTCTTAAATAAGTTTAAGGATTTGTTGAGTTAATGTTTTGTCTATGCTGATGCTTTGACAAAATTCGTGGAGTTTTTGATCAAACCCCTGTGAATCCCCTCCCCCCCTGGTACGCAGAACTATAATGAATTTTACAGACATTTACATTCAAACAGACTACGTTTCCCTTCACATTGATTTCAACCCAGTCACCATGACAGATATCCCCACCAGGGAATTCTTGAATGAAAACAGTGTCATTAATGCAAATCATGTTTCAGTCTTTACTGACGATTCCACAACTTTGGAGGCTGTTGGGTCAGCCATCTACTCAGATAACCCACCTATAAATAGATCTATGAAGCTTCCAAACTTATGCAGGGTATTCCAAGCGGAGGCTCTGGCAGTTTTTGAAGCGGTAAAACATCTTGCGTCATGCGAATTAGTCAACAATAATATTGACATTTTCATAGATGGCCATCAGGCGGCAATTTAAGTCAAACTGGTCGATCGTTCCTGGAATGAGTTGAAAGCTCTCAACGCAATGAACACAGTTACCCTAATAGGGGGCCCAGAAAATAGAAATATTCACGAGAACGATATTGCAGATGAACTGGTCGAAAGCGGGTCATCTCTTGATTCGAGCCAAATCGAAGCCTCAGTGCTCATGCCATTGGAGAAAGAAAATAGTAGAATACACCAGAGTTTCTTGGAAGATGCAAATTTATGATGGTCATCCATCGACACATGTCGGGTTACAAGGAACCTTTGGTCAAATACTTACTCAAGTTAAACAGGCTTTAATTATAAGTAATGGTTGCCGTCCTAACGGGCTACAACTCAATGGGAACCCATATGAACAGAATGAGTATCAGCTCATCGGACTTATGTAGAGAATATCATGATGAGGTGGAGGAGGGCTCCCTTTACTTCTTATGATGTGAATATCCCAGCCTTGCTAGAACTAGAAAAGCAGCTCTTTTTCGATGAACTCTGCGACATCTCTGTCCTGCTACTAAAAAAACATCTTAAAATTCATTCAGAACACAGGATGGTTAAGGGAGGCCCCTAACACCTAAAACTTCCCCTTAACCCCCTCCCTATCTAACAGAAAATACAATTCCACTTCTATAGCTATCCATATTTCCGAGTGTAATATTTTTACTGGCTCTTCTATTTATGTTATTTCTAAATACCTTTACCAAAATTGTCTGTAAGAGCTTATCCTTTTGTTTATTTTCTTTGAAAAAAATTTAATAAGAACCAAGAAGCTTGTGAATAAATTTAAGGCATGCAGAGGCACACGTAAGAATCCTTAGTTATAAAATAGAATTTTAAGTTAGAGAGAATTGTGAATATAAAACCTGAGCAACATACAAACATTCAAACAAAAATCATCTGAATCTGAACTTCGCAAGACGATAAATACTTGGATTATTTGCTTTTCCAAGAAAAAATTCAGAAACAAAATATGTTGATATTTGTAAATCCCAAGAGTAGAAGGCATTATCTTGAGCTTCTCAATATTTCATCAAAATGTTGGCAGCCCCTTTTACAATAAAAGGTATAATCGTATAGGTATAGTTTTCGAAGAATAGAAAAATGATCAACAATTACTACAACCCACAAATGAGGACAAATACAGAGTTTTATGTATCCCACACAAATGAATCTAGAAACTCATTTTCACATTTCTAAAACAACCGGCATATACATACATATAAAACTACTCCTGTAACGTTTCTTAGAAGTTAATTTACCCACAATCATTAGCTTAAATGGAATCCATATATCGATGTGTAGTTATTAGGTTATAGCTTCTAAATAGCACAAAATCACAATCAGATCTGATCTCAATAGGTTTTTCCACAGAAAGTTCCTCGCAACAAGTATTATAACTTCGATTCAATACAAATTGTAACACCCGTATTACATGTCCTAATGACAGACAACACCTTTATGCAAGTGACACTAAAAAGGCTTTGACATACAAACAGAAAAAAAAAAAAACAATTTTATTTCGGAAAAAGACAAGAACAAAGGAAAAGATAATAGCCTTACGTGTATATCCATTTAGCCCGGATTATTTCACGATGTGTGTGAAAGGTCAAAGTTTTCATTTGACCTTTTATATTTGTCGGACATGATAGCTTTTCCAATCACTCCCTCAACCCTTTAAGCCAAATCAGTTCGATTCAAGGGGGCTTATAGGAAAAACCCCAACAAAACACCAACAGAAAACCATCATGTTCTGAAATTTTATTAAAATCTACGTGAACCTTTTCATTTGCTCATTCATCCGTTGAGTAACGGTTTCGTTCCCTTTTGAATTAATTTAAACATTAATCCAATAGATTAAAACTGAGCGAATGTGCCTACATACATAGGTGTGGTATGTGTGTGTGTGATGATTATATTTGAAATTATTTTATTTGTTGGCTGGCAGTTGTTGTAGATGATTTTCATTTAACTAACAACTTTTCATTTAATCTCGCTGCTTTGTTGCTTCCAATTTCAATTATTTTTCAAGGTTTTCTCTTGATTTAAAGTGATTTTCCAAAAACCTGAATTTTAACAATTTCTACATGTTCAAATCAAAAGTTTTTGTGCTATGTTAAATGGTGAAATGTATGTCCTTCTGCTGTTGAAAGATAATTATGCTGAGGTAAACGTATTTAGTCCTCGAGGACAATGCACGAGGAATTTTATTTCAATTAAGTGGTGATTTATTAAATTGAGATTAATTTGTTTCGTTTTTAGCGAAATAAGTTATTTTGAAAAATTCTTTACATAAAAAAAAAGTTGATTAAATATTATTCAAATAAATTTGCTTTCGGAGCAGGAAGATGCGGTTCGCACCTTTAAAAAAAAAAAGAAAATTTAATTGATGAATTTCATTTAATTTTTGTTTCAAATTGTGGTGATTTCACTAGCCAACAATTAGTGAATCAGTCAAAAATCCAAACAAATTTCATGGGGACTTGTAGCGAACAGAGTGGGTAAATGGTTGATGTATGGACTTATAAAACTCTAAAATTAGTCAACAGTTCATTCTTTATTGTGAACTTTTAGCTTGTGGACTTTAGGAACCCCACGTCAAAAGTCAGATTTCTACAGCCGTGAAGTAGGAAATCAACTTGAAAACTAGCAGGAAAACAATTTAATTACACATTTTAGAACAGGTTTACCAGATTGGGCTATTTATCAATATTGGGCTATCTTTTTCTGAAACTGCCAACAGCAAATTCAGTATGACACCCCAATCATAATTGGCCTAATAATAGCCCAAATCTTATCTTGGGCGATATTTTTGTTCGTATAAATACAAAAATCATACATAAAACACTTTTCTCGCCCAAAACATACTCTTTAAGAATTTCACTATTTGGCACCACATTTTATTCACTGAAAAGTTCCGTTTTTTGGATGCAAAAAAAACTGATTTCCATTTGTAGGCTTACAGTTTATTTATTAGAAGAAAACATTTTTGACTCAATTGGTAACTTAGGCAGAAGCAAATATTTTGTGCCTTAAGTATTATGCAATGTTATGCACAAAATAGATGGAAAATTTTTTTGAAAATTTTAATTTTTCACGAATGTGTTATAAGCAAAAAATTGTATTTTATCTTCCGTTGTTTAAAAAAAAATGAAAATAAAACGTGATTGAAATTATGAGAACACTTTTTTTATTGTTTTGGGCTACTTTTTCGGCTTAATTTTTAGGCTAAGCAATTTATAAATTGGGCTATGGAATTTGTTCAAGAATGGCCATCACCATGCTTCGGAAAGGTACAGTCCGGTCAGTAAACCGAATCCAGTGCGTTTTTTTGGCAGGGAGCTTTTTCTTATAGCTGGCATTTATTCCTAACACATGAAGGATGAAATTAAACCCACAAGTCATTTTTGTAATCCTGTCGCTTGGACGCCATTTTCAAAAATGGCGCCCATCCCATGAATGGTGAATTTAAAAAAAAACGAAATTTCTTGGAAATTTCAATTATTAAAATAACGGTTATTGATATTTTGAAAGATAGGTTACGAGCAGACGCACCTTCAGGTAAAATTTCAGTGTTGTCACTTTTCGGAAACATACTTTTTTAAAGTCAACGGCTGGAACCTGAACTTTGTTGATCATTTTTAATATTTTGAACAAGAAAAAAGTTGCGGAAACGCCTAAAAATGGCAAACGCGTGTTAAATAATACAAATTAATTTTTAACGCACCTTCAGTTTAAATTTCAGTAGTGCTACTTTTCAGGAACATATTTTTTGGACGTCAGAACTAAAATAGAAACAAGGAAGGTTAAGTCCAATAAAGCTCCAAGATCTGACTTAATCACGGCAGGAATTCTAAAAACGTCCCTCATAAAGGTTTTATTAACTTTCTTTAATGCCACTCTTAGATTAGAATATCTTCCGGCCCAATGGAAAGTTGCGGAAGTCATAATTGTTTTGAAACCTGTCGAAATTAGTCTTAAAGGGCGATTTCACTTCTTTCTATAATATCAAAAGTTTTTGAACGAATACTACTCCTACACCTGCGTCCGATAAATAGTAGAGAAACAATTAATACCTGAACATCAGTTTGGATTTAGAAGCAAGCACTCGACAATTGGCCGAGTGCTGTCTGAAAGATTTATAACATTCTAAATGGATATCTAGATAACAGACTTTTTCGTGTAAAGCACGGAAATAACTATTCTGATTTCAAAGAAATAGTGGCTGGGGTACCACAAGGAAGTGAATTAGGTCCAGTTCTGTACCTTTTATTTACACGCGATATACCTCAAACAGATGACACTATTGTAGCCACGTTTGCTGATGATACTGCAATACTAGCAGTAGGCAAAACGATTAGCAATTACAAAATGCTCTCAATAATGTTAATGAGTGGACGAAAACATGGCGAATAGCGCTCAATGAACAAAAGTCAGTCCACGTGGTCTTTACGTATAAAAAAATAAATAGATTACCCGTCTTTCTTAATACCGCTCGTGTTCCATTTGCAAATGAGGCTAAATATCTGGGAATGACTCTAGACGCGAAGTTAAAATGGAAGCCGCACGTGAATGCGAAGAACTAAAAAGTAAATTAAGAGATATGAACTGGTTACTCGGTAAATATTCAAAGCTTAGTATTGAAAATAAATTGATTTTATATCGACAGGTTCTTAAACCTGTTTGGACTTATGGTATACAACTTTGGGGTTGTACCTGCGCTACAAACTTAAATAACTTACAAAAGTTTGAAAATAAATTGCTTAGGTCATTTGTAAATGCTCTGTGGTTTATAAGAAATGAAGATCTTCACAGGGATCTCGGGATTCCTACGGTCCGGGACGCAATAAAATGTTTCAGGCGAAAACATAGAAATTGACTATTAGAACACGCTAATTCAACGATTATTGACATTCTTGAGGAGTCGAATTTAGTACGCCGTCTGCGAAGAACAAAACCTTCCGACTTCGTGTGGTGAACAGAAAACCGCTTTAAAATCGCGGATTAAGCAGGAACTTTCACCGGAAAGTAACCTGCAACACGTTACTTAACTTCGTTAAAAGTAAACTGCTAGATAAGTTTCAACTTAGTTGCAATCGGGAAGTGGAGGTGGTTTTAGTGTAGTAAGAATCTCACACTTCTATGAGCACACGATTTTCGGTCCTCATAGAGCCTGATACGCAGGTTTTGCACCTACCCACGGGAAAATAACCACCAAATTTTTATTCTCGCTTATGTAAATCTTTTATTCTTCAAATAATCATATCATGTAGTATGTGCATGTAATTTGTGTTTCAAGCTTTCAAGAGCAATAATTTTCCTTATTTGCCATGTTTTTTTGATAACCATTAGTAAATCAGTTATATTATAAGATAACACATTATCTATATAAAATGCAAAAGTAAAATAAATTTAAGCCATTAGCAATGTCGGATATGACACAAAATAGATCAACCGAAAAAATCCCATTATAGCTTTAAAATTCGATAAAAATCTAATGTGCACATAAATCAACTTCAAAAAAATCGTATCTTTACCTTTGGTGTACCAATATTTTACTAATGTATACAAGCTGTTTGTATATATGATTTACTTGCTCAATTACCTTTAGGGTTTGTATTGCTTTCATACAAAAAAAAAAAGAAAACAATTTTTCCATCAAATTTAACTTATCGAAGATACGACACACCATGCGTCTGTGTGACTTTAAGTCCACTGCAAAATATACATCAAACTAAGGCCTAGTAACCGGTTGGACCAATTTGCTTAAAACAAAACCCTTTGCTTTTAATTTAGTTTATTTAGCAGCATACTGCAGAACTAAAAAAAAGAACAATACACAGTTGACTTCCTCTAATTAGCCAAATTAGTTCGATTTAATGAGTATTGGAAAAATTCTAGTTAGCGAGAAATAAATTTTACATGTAAATTTGAGGGTAGTACAAAATTATGATGAAAAAAATCGAATTAGAGGGAAATTCGATTAAGAGCGAATTCGACTTAAAGGTTGTTGGACTCGTAAGCAAGTCCTTTTATCGAGGACTAGATCCAACTTTACTTTTGCAATGCTGCAACAGGTCTTCACTGTCGTTCGAGAACCAACCCCTTTTTGTAATTTCTGGTTGTTTTATTTTAATTTATTTTGAGTTTCTTTTTACAATTTAGGTAGGTACTTTGTAGTTCTCTTTGTCTTAAGTTAATTTTAAGTAATTTTAAGAAATCTAGTTTTTAGTTTTAGAATTAACAAAAAAGAAGTAGCCTACTTGGGCGAGCGTAAAATTAAAAATGTCAAATGAAATGACAGAGAAGTTAGAATGATCCAAAATTTTCCTCCGCGGCTGAAGGCGATACGTTGGCATGCGCTCAACCACGGAGAAAACGTCAAATTAATAATGGGCTTGTTCACGCACTTGCATTTCGGGGTTTCCACACTGAACCGCAATGTAAGGTTTACACTGGGCTCAGTGTGGAACTACCACTCAAAAATGCATAAACAAGGTTGTCGACTGTACTTCATTTATAATTTCGTTGCAATTTTTTGTATAAGATAGAACAAAACTAAGTAAATTCATGCAATCCAGTTGTGCATTTTATCAGATGTTGGTAGGCAAAGCATACAACATGGTGTTGTTTAAAAATATAGACTGCGCATAAATTAAGATACAAGAGCAAAATGAAACCTTTTATTGATTTATCCTCACTTCCCATGGAACACAGATGTTCAACAATGATTAATTTTTTTAGGAGAAGGTACCTATTTAAATTTTAATTCTAAAGAATTTGTGTAGCCTTAACTCAAGGCTAATATATGGTACTAAATTATTAAAGTAGGTACCTCTACACAATCTCACAAAGTATTAACACACGTCAGAATAAAGTGGGAATGAATTTCATACGACCTGACGGCTAAATTTGTGTGCTGAAAATAATTTCCATATATTTAGCTTCTTACTTCGAAACAAATCAGTTTCACCTACGATAACCTCAAACACACAAATATGTAATGGTTTTAAAACCAATCCTTAAAATGTTCATGTAATAACTACACATGTCAATCAAATTATGTTTAATGTGTTATGGTCTGTCAAGTTGCGTGTGATAAAATTTTATATTTTGTTTTCATATTTAAGTTATAGTACATGATTTTTTTGACATGAGTCTTGACTTTAGTCGCATAATTTTTTTGACTTTTTTTTGTTGTTTTCCCTCAGTTTGCAAATATGAAAACAAATTAAATTTAAGAAAAAATAAAATACACGACTGGATTGCACTTACTGCTTTAATGTTCAAATTACTTGGAATTAAGAACTACTAAAATATGAAAATAATTGTAAAAAAAAGTATAAAAATATAAAAAGCATTTAAATCGTTCTTTTAATTGTATAAACAACTAGTTAAAAAACTATGAATATGTGCAAAAAAAAATAAAATCATTGGAGCAGTTTTCTTAAAAATTAATTTTGTATATATAAGATTTTAATAACATTTAAGAAAAAAAGGTTTGATATACCAATTTTAGGTATGTATTAAAATACATTTTCAAACCAAGTTTCAAAAAAATTCAATAACTCGTTTGTAAAATATTGAATTTTCAAAAAAAAAAAAAAATTAAATATATATTCTTTTAAAATTCCAAAATTTTGATATGCAATATTATAAAGATTTAAAAAAAAAATTGAATATACATTTTGAGCTATTAATGAGAAAATCGAAAATTAAAAAAAAAACCTTATATGGCAGGTACCGTTAGTAACGGTTTTCTGTAATTTTGTTTCTTACTTACAATAATTTATCAAAATCGTTAGAGCCGTTTTTGAAAAAATAAGCTTTTCATTTATGGTTGTAAGGCAGGTCTACGTATACCGTTGTTTTTGGAGCTAAACAAATTCTATTTCCCCACTGGAAAGTTACAAAAAAAAACTTAAGTTCAAAATTTGCAAAAAAATTCCTTCAGTGGCTTAGGCTGTAGGTCGATATACGGACAGACAGACAGAATTGTGCGACCCACTTTTTTCATGTTCTCTATTATCTTAATGTCATGTTTGATTGTTATCTCGAACATTTTTTTTGCGCGAATCCAAAACTAGCCCTTTAGTACCTAGATATGTGTATATCGCAAGTAAAAATGGGCATGGTATAATACTTTGTATGACTCAAGTCTTGAAAAAGTTTTTCTTACACCTTTTATTCTAGGTATAATTTTTGAAAACTATGAAAAAAAAGAAATTTGGTCAAAAACGCCCTCAAAAGTGGGTGGGGTCAATTTGTTTCGTTTTCTGAAAAATTTGTCAAAAAAAAAACAAATTTTTTGTTAAAAAGACCCTAAAATGGGCGCGGAAACAAACAAATTACATTCTCAACAACTTTTTTAAGAAGCACACGTTAGCTTGTAACAATTACACTGCCTATTTAAAAAAAAAATGGCGTGTCAGTGGGCAGAAATTTCGTTTACCTCTGCACTCCCCCCTAAATTGCACTTGCCATTTTGTCAGATTTTTGGTCTATTATCCGGGTTGCTCATAACGGAAGCCCGCTCAATTGACCAACGTATTCAATTAAACGAAATTAATTGCACCAGACGGTCAATCAAAATATAAAATAGGTAGGTATTCTTCTGAAAAACTTCAGCATCAAATTTCAGAAAAAATATAAGAAGAACTACACATACATACACAAATATATGTATTTAAAAATATTTAACACAAAAAAAAGGGAAAGAGAAACTCATAATATGTCTGTTCGCGTTACTCCCAAAACTACGAATTTCTAAAAATTTAGCCCAAGTTTCTGTCAAAACTCATATAAAAAAAGCTTAATTCGTAGTTTTTAGAAGTACATAACCAGACATATTCACCCCGATAACAGAATCCGACGAATGAGCTGCGGAAGTAATCTGACTCAATTTTGACATTTCGATCATAGTAAAAATTTCAAAATTAAGTCTGATTCCGTCCGCAGATCATTCGCCGGATTCTGTAATCGCTGTGATTAAAACTTATGATTTTTAGGTTTTGGTTGATTGTTAAGGGGTGTTTACATGGATCAACATGCTTGACAACATCGCTTGATGGAAGTGGAACAAGTTTTCATAATCTTTTAAAAACCGTACAATATTGGTTGTCAAGCACTTGTTTCTTCCATTCAAATGATCAAACTACGAGCAT
The DNA here is from genome assembly GCA_946251815.1 of Dasysyrphus albostriatus. Classification (NCBI taxonomy): domain Eukaryota; kingdom Metazoa; phylum Arthropoda; class Insecta; order Diptera; family Syrphidae; genus Dasysyrphus; species Dasysyrphus albostriatus. Next base: position 63,120,065 of record OX276336.1, on the reverse strand, counting down.
GTTGTCGAGCATGATGGACAATGATTTGTATTTATTTATGTTTTAATAACTGTCAATAAAAATAATGGAATGCGATGCAGTGCCACCGATAGCAAAAATTGAAATATCAAATGATAAAAATCATTTCTTATACTAGTGAACAGTCTGTCAAGATAAGTGCTTCCTAGTTGACAAAATTTTCTTTAACTTATAATAATTTTTTCAATTATTTTTATGTAAAAAGTTGGGCCAATTTGAAGTTTTTTTTTAATAGAAATATTAATTAAGTCTTGAATTTTATTTGGCATCCAATTTTTCTTTCTAAATGTCTCAAAGTCAATCACTAAAATTTTCAATGATGAGTTTCAATGATAGCTATAACTTGCGCAAATTTTAACTTAATTGAACGGGAAAGTCAATTAAATGAGGTGCAATTAAACAGGGAATACTGTAATTTGCTCACAAAAGTTGGTACATTACCGAGTAATTAATTAAAAAATACTACTGTTATAATATTGCCAGAAGCCTAAAGTTTTTATTCCTAAACTTTAGTTACACACATGCTTTTAGCAACCTCAAATGAAAGAGTGTGTGTGTATAAAAGCTTACATTTTGTGAGAAAGTATATGTGCAGTTCAATACTTGTATCTACTCTTTATAGATCTTTGTTAAGATTTTAGTTTTAACGTCGATTAGCAGTTTTTATTTGTTTGGGTATTATGAAATCTTAATTTGTGAACTAGCATCTGATTAAAGCCTTAGTTAATTTGTAAAGCTGAAGATATCTGAGATATTTTCAATTGATAAGGCTGTTACTGAATAAAATAAAGATCAGAGAAGTATTGAAGACTTTCAATACTAACTATAAGGTCATCATAATCTTTCAGTGCGAGATCATTCTAGTCTCGGGGTTAAAACTGAGTTTATCCCAAAAACATTTCACCTTTTTTGGTGAGTTAACTCCGGGAATAAACTTAGGGTGAATTTTGTAGTGATAGAGAAAAACAATTTCTGAGTTAATTTGGGGTTAATTTTTCGATTTATCTTAAATTTATTTAAAATTAAAAAGTTAGTTTTTTTTCAGTACCGAAAAGACTACATTCATTACAACTCCGTTAAGAAGAACACAAGTTTTTTTGTTATTAGATGGCAGTACGTTTGAAAGTGAATATTGTTCCATAATGCCTATTCATAACACAAACAAACATATTCCAAATTTCATTTTATATTGATTCAAACAATAAAAAAAAAATGCTTAAGAAAAACCCACCCTCAATAAAATTTAAGATCCCAATTCAAAGCCAAAAATGCTTCTTAAATGTCTTCCATCTATGATTCTATATAATAACGCATAAAAGGAAAACATACAGACAAGAGGGATAAGTACTTAAGTACTAAGGACGACCACAGCATGTCACCAAGCATCACGTAGACATATCAACCATGAATGTCGACTGTGAAAAATCAATTAATTGGACTAAAATAATTTACCCATCAAGTAATCGAAGGAAATTCCAGGCAATATAGGAATAATGGTCGATGTTTATGCAAATAAATGCAAATACTATTCCATGCATATACATATGAACAGTACATTAGGGTGGTTGTCTTCGTGTTTTTCTTTTTTTTTTAGGTTTTATATCTGGATAGGCCTAAATCAACTTCAAATGAAGAACAAAATATTTTCAATTTTTTCAAAATTTTATCTTTAGGCCTTTCAGTCACTGTGGAGGTAATTTTAATGTCCCTTTTTTGCAGAGAAAAAAGTTTGCGTAAAAAAATTTGCATACAGCATACAGTTTGGAAGTAAACTAGAAAATAAATCTTACGGGACGGGGTAATATTTTCCCCCGCTTTTAAACTGCTACGAGTATATTTGATAAAAAAAAATAGAAAAAATAAAATAAAAAGTAATAGCAGCACAAACAGTATTGTCTTGCAGCTTTCTGAAAAGCCAAATGTCCATTCTTATGATTTATATTTAAATTAAGTTTTTTTGAAGAATAGTTTTGGAAAATAAATTGTTTCAAACCAACAATTTGAAGAAAAATTTATTTTTTTTATTTATCAAAAAAAAATTAATTTGAATAGAAATTATAAGAATGGACTCCTGGTTTTTCTGAATTTTTGATAGATTTTTATTATTTTATGCAAAAAAAAAGAAATTATTTACAGCGACTAGGGGTTGGGGAATTTTTAATTATTTAGAATTCATTTAGGTTCTTCTAAGATTACTTTTTTTAACGACCACCTTAATGTACATTGCTATCTACTAAATGATGTAGATGGAACCGGGAAATGTTTGTTGAATTCATTTGCTTTTAACTAAAATAATTCTATGAAAAAAGAGAGAGTCATCAGGCAGAGTATAAAAACATCTCTCTCATTGAATGGCCATGAAAATATATTTCAGTTGAGAAAAAAAAAGATATGGTCTATTTGGCTAAAAGAGAAAATCAATTCAATTTGAGTGGCTATCAATTTAATATCGAAAAGAACGACCTTATTTCGATCTGATGATGTCGATGAAACTGTTGGATAAGAAATCTCAACAAGGTACCTTGGTTTGAATCGTATATATTTTCTTAACTCACCCTAATTGTTTTTGTCCCAAAGAGGTCATCTGTAAGATAAAAAGAAAGTGTTGTTAAATGATATGAAAATTTCAACATTTAAGCAATTTCAAACTGTTATATGAGTATTTTGTAACATTGATAAGATATTTAAATATATATAAATGTATGTAGCATATATTGGTAGGTATTAAAAATAAAATAACATTTTGTTTGAAGTCGCATTTGTAACTATTTGCTTTTTTACCACAAATGTGAGATATCTAGAAAAGGTAAGTTCCTTTAAATTTTTTAAGAAAATATCAGGGAAGTTGGCTTTAAAAAAAAACTCATTTCACATTTTTGGTTTTCTGACTCTATCCACCACCTAGTAATAGCTCATGCAGTTAATGGTTGTATCTCCTCTTACAATTACCCTCCTCGCTTGACGACCAAATATCCTACGAAGATTTTTTCTTTCGCTGGAACGCAGTTTTTCAGCTTTAACTTTCTACTCATCGTCCAACACTTGCCACTGAAAAGCAGCACTGGCAGTATAGAGAGCAGTCCTAGCAGATTGGGCTATTTATCGCAAATTGGGCTATTTTTTTTCCGAAATTGCCGACAATAGTTTCAGTATGGCAGCCCAATCATAATTGGGCTACTAATAGCCCAAATTTAATCTTGGGCGTTATTCTTTTTCGTATAGTTAAATCATAAAAGCATACTCTTTAAACATTTCACCATTTTGGCACCCGTTTACACGGCCCCTATTACACGATGATTCTTGGCGTCAAACTCCTTTCAATGAATTTCCATTCAAATTCTTCTTTCTTTTATGAGCAAAAAATTTATTTTATTTTCTGTTGTTTTTAAAATAAAACTAAATTATGATTAAAGTAATGAGAACATTTTTTTTAATGTTATTGGGCTACTATTTGGGCTACTTCCTCGGCTCCGATTTTGGGCTACAAAAATTTCTAAATTGGGCTATCGAACTTGTGCAAGACATGGCAACCCTGATAGAGAATGCACGCGTGATGAATTTTTGCAAATCTCCTGCGATGTCAAACTTAAGCAGCAGTGGTTTCTAGTGGTGATTTTTCGTGGGATCTGAGCTTTGTTGTCAGTCATGAAATTAATATTTACTTCGATGTACTGGAACAGACTATTTGGTCAGGAAACCCAATCCCATGCGTTTTTTGACGTGGACTTTTTTTATGTCAACTGGAAGTCATTTTTTAATTCTTTTTGAAAAAAGGCGCCCAATTTGTAGTCCGATAAGGAAACCGAAATCATCCATGGACTTTTTGTAACCTTTTGTGGACCTTTTGTAAATTTTAACATGCTAAGGATGTTATTAAGCTCAGGAGTCATTTTTGTAATTCTGGCGCTTAGACACCTAATTCAAAAATGACGCCCAACCTGTGGAAAATGATAAATTATAACAAAATCGTAAATTTCCATAATCAAAATAACAATTGATGTCTTAAAAGAAAGATTTTAATTAGACACTTCTTTCAGTAAAATTTTAGTGTTGCCACTTTTCGGAAACATCGTTTCTTTTAAGTCAATGGGTGAAACCTCCACTTTTTTGATCAATTTTAGTATTTTGGAAATGGAAAACGCCTATAAATGCCAAACGCATTTTCAGAAATAAATAATAATATTTAGAAAAAAAAATAGTGTTGAGTAGGTGCACCTCTAGTTTAAATATTTATCTTGTCAATTTTTGTATGTCAAAATATGGTACTTCTCAATTTTTCTGTAGTAGTTTTTTAACGTGAAAAGTTGCGGAAATGCCTTCAGATATGTGTTGAAAAAATAACGATTGATGTCTAAAGGAAAGATTCTGAGTATACGCACCTTTGGGTAAAATGTAAGTACCGTCTTTTTTGGGATCACTTTTTTTAATACCAAAGACTGAACCTTTCCACTTTTTTGGTAATTTTTAAAAAATTTAGCAGGAATAAAATTGTGGAAACGCCTCCTGACTCCATACGTGGCTTGAAAAAATAATTGAATTGTTGGCATCTGGACGCGTTTCCGCAATTTTTTTTATTCAAAATATTAAAAAATAGCAAAAAAAAAGTGAAGACCCGCCCTTTGCTATAAAAAAGTCAGTATGTTTTCAAGAAGTGGCAACACTAACATTTTACCCAAAAGCCCGGTTATTTAAATTTTTTTTAAGAAATCAATCGTTGCAAAAGCAACACACGTTTGATGTCTGGATATTTTTCAGGTGAGGTCTATTTCCCCCGTTCAGATAGGAGGGATAATTTTCTAAACTTTTTACTCAAAAAAGAAAAACAAAAAATTTAAAACAAAAAATGGGAACACTAATAGTGCCTTGATATATTTTTTTAAAGCCAAAAAACCATTCTATAATATGCACTTCTAATAAAGTTATTATTGTAAGCAGTTTTTGAACAAATGATTTTTAGACTTAAAATTAAAAAAAAAAACTTAAGCAACAGTTTTTTAAATTTAAAAATTATTTTATTAAAAACTATAACTTAAACTATAATACTATAACTATATAAATGCATATTACAGAATGGATTTCTGGCTCTAAAAAAAAGCTAAGGCGTGGCATTGTAAGTGTCCCCTTTTTTTCTATTTTTAGTAAAAATTTAAAAAAAATAACCCCTCTTGTCTCAACGGGGCGGGGGGAAGAGATCTCCAATCTCTAGTTTGTAGTCTGTACGTTCTTATTCGTGTTAAAAGATTCACCTTAACCCCATAATTAGTACCTTGAAGTGAAAAGAGAGAGACCAAATAGGTGAAATAAAAAATGAGAAAAAATAAGGGAAATTGTTTTCAATGTTTTGTATCGAATGTCAAATTTTAGAACCACCCTAATGTATATGAGCCACTGCCGTTTATCAACGATATTCTCCTGCAGAGAATAGGGTCAGATCTTTCCTGTAGGCAAACCAAAATCTTAAACAAAAAATTTTCTACTTAAGACTCGAAAAATAAAATCTTGCAAATTAATAATTCTGTTTTTAATGACTTCACAATAACAAAATCTCACTTTCGCATCTCACCGAATAGTCTCAAAAATATCAACCAAAATCTCTCAAATTAAAATCAAAATTTCGCTAATTCATATCTTTCATTTACACTTATATATAACTCTTAGTTTCGCACTGAGAAATAAAATTCATACAAACCAAAATAATTTTGTTCGGTTTAAAAATAACTGCATGTCGTTCTACAAATCAGTTTTTAGAACTTAATTATCTTTGTTTATTACCAAGATATTTGAGACTAAATATCTAAATGTCGACAATTTTTTGTAAAATTACTTTCAGTTTTTTTCACATTAAAAAAACCCTTCATTGAATATTTTTACAAATTTTATCAAGTATTTATTATAAACTAGTTTATAGATTATAATTAGCCCAAAGCCAATATCATTGTTTAATCTTATGATATTTAGTTCGAATAACATTTTTCAACAAAAAAAAATGTAAGTTAATATGTTTTTTTTATTTTTTACCAACTCCTTATAACGTCAATATGCGTTGAATAATAAACCCAATGCGAAGATAAATTAACCTGAAGTCAAGAGCATTCGTTCTCGAGATATTCGAGACTAAAAAATTAAACAACGACGGTTTTTTTTAATTGCTATAGTAAAAAAAAACCGATCATTGAATTTTTGAAAGTCCTTTCTTCACGTGTTGAAATTACTATCTATAAAATAAAATATATCCGAATTATATACCTTCTTTTGTTCTTGAGTTATGGTATACGAAAAAAAGATAAAGAACAACCTATGAACGGACGAAAGTACGAACGTACGAAAGTTCGAACGTACGAACGTACTAACGTACGAAAATACGTCCGAACGAACACACGAACGTACGTTCAAACACAGACATCTGTCTAATAATAATATATTCCAATTCTAGGGAGCTTGAAACGTGAAGATTATTTATTATTTATTATTTAATTGTTCTGTTTGCAAAAAATCTTTTTGATCAACTTCAGTCAATTTTCATTCGAATTCATTTGACGTTTACGAACACGTTCCCTGACTTTTCAATACCTACGGCCATTTTCGATAACGTCAAATTTAACTGCGTTAAGATAGTTGACAAACAAAATTATTGAAAAGCCAGAGAGCGTGTTCGTAAACGTCAAAACACGTTCGGAAGTATATTGACTGACGTTGATCAAGCTGATTTTGGGCAGGCAGGACGATTGCATATTTGACGATGGCAGTATCTTCATTAAAAAAAAAAAATAACTATCATTTGACGATCAAAATGACTTTGAGTTCACATTTTCAAAAACAGCTTCCTATTGTCATCAACTCGATTTTTGTACTGCAGAATTCCACCGTACATGATATTTTCTAATGTGTGACTTTACTACTCGTACTCCATTATCGAACACAATTCTAACGCAGTAAAACCTGTTCATCAAGATTGTAGACACTGTGATAGGAAGAATTTCACAGTGGCGTGACCCCAGGACAGCTGACAAGGTTTCACTAAAATTGCCCCCTTCCCCCCTGAATGAAATCCTGTATGCCCTACATTGTCATTTGAGTTAAAAAGTGCCTTAAATTGAAAGCCCATTCACCCATGTCATGTTTGAAAAGGTATAAATTTCATAACATAGGAAAGGATTTTCGTATTATAGTCCCATCGGATAACATGAAAACGATTTTGCTCATACCCAAAATAGTATATGATAAATGGTAAATAAGTTGCGAGAAATATTGAGTATAATGTTGATATTCTCTCTCATCTTCCTATCACGTCTCAGTCTAAAATAAAATCATCCAACAAACTCAACAAAAGAAATGTGCAGTTTCTATGAAAAACATAAAACTTTGGGTTCATTGTTGGGAAAAGCTCTTGCTGTGATTTTATCTTTTCAACAAATTAATCGAAATTGCAAAGTGTTATAACGGGTGATTTTTTAAGAGGTTTAGAACTTAAAAAAAAAAAAAACACAAAAAATTCGAAAAAATGAATGAAGTATTTATTTGAATCGATAGTTTGAACCTTGCAATTTAATGTTTAAAGATAATTTCATGCAAATGTTGACCGCGGCTGCGTCTCAGGTAGCCCATCCGCTGAGTCCAATGTTGGCATACTCTTTCACACATATCGGCCGGTATCTCACGAATGAATGCATGGATGTTGGCTTCCAGTGCGTCAATCGAAGCGAGCTTGTCCCTATAGACATTAGCCTTGACATATCTCCACAAAAAATAATCTAATGGTGTCAAATCGCACGATCTAGGCGGCCAATTGACCGGCCCGAAACGTGAAATTAACTGTTCACCAAACTCGCCTCGCAATTGCGCCATTGTTTCGCGTGCTGTGTGGCATGTGGCACCGTCTTGTTGAAACCACATATCATGCAAGTCAAGAACTTCCATTTCGGGCAAAAAAAAGTTTGTTATCATCGCTCGGTAGCGTTCACCATTGACAGTAACGCTGCGATTCGCATCATCTTTGAAGAAATATGGCCCAATAATGCCGCCGGCCCATAAACCGCACCAAACAGTGGCTTTTTCGGGATGCATTGGTAGCTGTTGCAATGCTTCTGGCTGATCTTCACTCCAAATGCGGCAATTATGCTTATTTACGTACCCATTCAACCAAAAATGAGCCTCATCGCTGAACACAATTTTTCGATAAAAAAGCGGATCCTCGGCCAGCTTTCCAAGAGCCCATTCACCAAAAATTCGGCGTTGTGGTAGGTCGGCTGGCTTTAGTTCTTGCACCAGCTGTATCTTAAAAGGCTTTACGCCCAAATCGTGGTGCTGTAACAAAGGCCTAACTGCTGGGAACGGCGCCGAATCGACATTTCGCGGTCTTCTGTCACACTAGCTGATACGGCCGCAATATTTTCTTCACTACGCACAGTACGTAAACGTGTTGGTGGTTTAATGTCCAACAAAGTAAATTTGGTGCGAAATTTGGTCACAATCTTCCGAATAGACTGCTCAGAAGGTCGAGAATGCCGACCATAAAATGGAAGCAGCGCGCGATGAACATTTCGAACCGAGCACGAATTTTGATAGTAAAATTCAATAATTTGCAAGCGTTGTTCATTTGTAAGACGATCCATGGTTAAATTGCAAACGTACGAACGTACGAACGAACGAACACACGAACGTACAATCAAACACAGACATCTCTCTAATAATAATGGATTCCAATTCTAGGAAGCTCGAAACGTGAAGATTATTTCAAAATGTTCGATCAGTTAATAATCATCCGTTTTTGACGCTAATATTGCTATCGTCAAATATTTAATTGTTCTGTTTGCACAAAATCGTTTTGATCAACTTCAGTCAATTTTCATTCGAATTCATTTGACATTTACGAACACAATCCCTGACTTTTCAATACCTACGGCCATTTTCGATAACGTCAAATTTAACTGCGTTAAGATAGTTGACAAAAAAAATTATTGAAAAGCCAGAGAGCGTGTTCGTAAACGTCAAAACACGTTCGGAAGTATATTGACTGACGTTGATCAAGCTGATTTTGGGCAGGCAGGACGATTGCATATTTGACGATGGCAGTATCTTCATTAAAAAAAAAAAATAACTATCATTTGACGATCAAAATGACTTTGAGTTCACATTTTCAAAAACGGCTTCCTTTTGTCATCAACTCGATTTTTGTACTGCAGAATTCCAACGTACATGATATTTACGAATGTGTGACTTTACTACTCCATTATCGAACACCATCCTAACACAGTAAAACTTGTTCATCAAGATTGTAGACACTCTGATAGGAAGAATTTCACAGTGGCGTGACCCCAGGACAGCTGACAAGGCTTCACTAAAATTGCCCCCTTCCCCCCTGAATGAAATCTTGTATGTCCTACATTGTCATTTGAGTTAAAAAAATGCCTTAAATTGAAAGCCCATGTCATGTTTGAAAAGGTATAAATTTCATAACATAGGAAAGGATTTTCGTATTATAGTCCCATCGGATAACATGAAAACGATTTTGCTCATACCCAAAATAGTAAATGATAAATGGTGAATAAGTTCGGAGAAATATTGAGTTTATGTTGATATTCTCTCTCATCTTCCTATCACGTCTCAGTCTAAAATAAAATCATCCAACAAACTCAACAAAAGAAATGTGCAGTTTCTATGAAAAACATAAAACTTTGGGTTCAATATTGGGAAAAGCTCTTGCTGTGGTTTTATCTTCTCAACAAATTAATTGAAATTGTAAAGTCTTATATAATTTTCAATTGAAAAAATTAAATTTGTTAAAAGATAGTTTTCTTCCAGTTTTTGCTTACCTACAAAAACTGGTATCTATGGAACAATGGTTTTGATTTATTTCTCTTCAAATTTTTCCGAAAACAGAATGCTTCAGGTGTTTGTGTTAAAATTTTACCACAGGAAATATGGTATTTTTACTTTTAATTAAATTTTACAGAAAAATAGATTTTTCAATAAAAACTATGCTTTTATTTAATAAAATTGAGATAGATTGATGTTCTTGCATGTCAAATAATATTTTGGAAAAGAAAATTTATTTAAATTCCTTTTTTATTGTCCTCATCATCACAACACAATAGATTTGAATTTATTATTATAATAATAACTTTTCATATTCACTACTCCTGTCAATCAATCAAGGATCCATTGAAATCAAAGACCAATGAAAATTACAACAACAACAAACAAAAAGCACATTTATTCAAAAAAAAATCTCTGTCAGTTACAGCCTTACAATTTCAGATAACACAAACTCTACGATTAAAAGCAGACGTAACAATAAATTCACAGCAATTGTTTGAAAAAGTATATGGAACATATTTTGGGGATGCAAAAAGACCTCAGAGAAGGTATAGGTACTGCATCTACAAAAAAAAACAATATTTCAATCTTCAATGAGCTTGAAAAAACCAAGAAGCAAATTTGAAAAGATTGATGAAACTCAAATGGGAAATATTGTGGTTAAGGTAAATGACACCTTCCGGTATTTGTGATTGGAATTGATGAACAGCTCTTGTTTTTGTCCTTCTTTTTGGTAAAGTAAGTTTTATATTTGATAGACTAGGACTAATATATAAAATGGTAGATTTGTGCTTAAAAATCAATTGTGTGCTATAAATAAATCACCTCAGTTGTAGAGACATGAGACCATTGCACAAATGTATTTTTACAATAAATTGACATTTCAATGGGGGGATTTTCAAAACAGTTGGGTTCTCCTTTTGACGCAGCTAAGAAAATATGTTTTATTTTGATTTAATAAAATAAGTTGTTTCTAGATCATTTTCCACTTGTGTGTACCACCTGTAGGGAGGTCTTTCTTTGATTCGTTCACTATCAGGGATTTTTTCAAAGATTCGTCGGGCTAGTACGTCGCTACTATGCGTCTGCACTATACTATGCGTCTGCACGTGTCCCAGCCATCTCAATGGGCTGTAAGAATTTAAGTAAGTAAGAATTCATTTATTTAAAATTTTCTTAATTCAAGGTTTAACAAAAATATGAATTTAAAAGCTATGGCTTTGTCGTCAGCTCGATTGGCTGTATTTTAAGCTTTTTGACCAGATCGACGACGATGTACAGCCTGTAAAGCTGTTAATTTTCTTCTCGGATCTCATTCTTTATCTCAAAACATCCAAGCAAATTAGCATTCAATTTTTGCAGAGTCCATTCTTCTGTCATTTACAGCAGGACAGGGATGATAAAGGTCTTATATAAAGTCTACGAGTTTCGATAATAGAAACGGCCTAATTACTTTAGCGCCTTGGCCTTCTAAGCCCAAAAGAACAGCGTTTGACAAAATTAATTCATCACTTGATCTCTGATTAGCAAGTTATCTCCCGCTGCTTTGAAGAGTTCAGCTGACAATCCATTCCCACCAACATTCTTGTACGATTTAAGTTTGGAAATCTCTAATCGTACTTCGTGAAGGTTAGGTAAACAGAAATTTTGTCCTTCATAGTCCAAGGTGAATGGAAAGCTTTGTCGTTTTGCAATCTAGAAAAGTGTTCCTTGCAGATAATCAGCTCTGACTGTGTATTGAATAGCATGTTCCCGTTCTCATCCTGTCAGGCTTCCATTCTGGCCTTGTAGTCTTGATCGTTTCAACCTTTAGTACCCCTGCTGGTAAAATCCTTAATAAACTCAACCCCCCACCTATCGTGCTCTCTTTTTCATCCTGAGAGTTTAGCTCTCCCCCCTTCCTTTTTGTTCGTAAAGTTTTCAGACTGCTGTCTCAGCAGCTCTAGGTTTCATCCACAGCATTGTTTTGTATACTTCTTTCTCAGATGCATGCGCCAGCCAGCAATCTTCATTGATTCAGGAGTTTTATTGTGATCGCCCAGCGAAACCCAACATATCCTACCAAGATTCTACCAGGTAGTGGTCTGGGTCTATATTTGCACCTCAGAACGTGTGGACATCAAAGGTACGGAAAACATGCCTACCGTCTATTACGATGTGATCAATTTAGCTGACAGTTTTTTCTATCACAAGACCACCTAGTCCCTTTTTGTATATCAACGAGTACTGCGAGTAACTATAGTAACATTTTGCCCAGTTAAGTAGTATACCAAGCTCTTTATCCACGTTCGAAAGTTTCATCGTGTAGGCTGTATCCGCCGAATGTCAAAAAGATGCCCTTCCTCTCCAAATCTAGCGGTGAATTCTCCCGGAATAATTTTGATGTGTCGTACTTTGGGCACATATCGAACGAGTTTGTTTGGTTCAGTCTTCTCCTTTTTTCTTGGGATAACTTACTATTTAAAAACTCAAGTTTATACAAGAAAATCTTTCTTTTATAACAAACCCATCATCACCAAATACCCGCTTACTTTGTTCCTTAGAGCACTTTCCATAGTAGATACTAGATGACAAACGATTTCATCCCTCGTATACTCTCTCCCTCCAATCGCACTTAGTAAATAGCTGTTAGGACAGCCTTTAGCCTATTCAGGGTTTCAAGTAATTGGTGAAAACACTTTCATTGCAGGGTTATTAGTAGCAACAGCCTACTCTTCTTTAACCTCTTGATCATGGGAGACCTTTCCGCGTCGGTCCATGCTCTGTTTGACCAGGTTTTATTTAAAAAAAAAGCCGAATCAAACCGAATTAAGCACAGACCGACTTGAACCACTTTAAATTTTCCTCAAACAAAGTTAGCTTGAACATGGACTGAAAGTAAATTCGGTTCGGTTTGTTTGAAATTGAGTGTTTTCGATTCGGTTTCGGTAATATTGAGAACGTTTTGTTTGCTCATACCGAACTAAATATTGAAAATTTTATTAAAATTCAAACCAATATGAACAATACAACAGTTTGGATAGAATAAGCTCCTTCTCAAAAATCAGAAGTTTTCCCGTTTTTTTACTGCCCCATTGCCCCAACGGAGTTCTCTTCAGTATCAGTTGAATGTAACCGGATAGATAAGCAACCTCCAACTAACTCACGATTAGTTGGCGACTTAGAAGCAGTCTCCAGGATATTCGAAACAGAAGAGGTGCAGACATAGGAATGGTCGGGACCACCATCTAATGGAAATCCTAAAAAACACCCGGGTGTCCAAGTTAAATACCAATAGACTTAAGGATACTGCAGTCCACCAACAACTAGGGAACCACCTTTCACAAGGATTGAGAGCATTCAGTAGCACGGAGCCCACCTCCATCGAAAATCATTGGTGTGCTGTGAACCATGTTTTCATATCAGGAGCTAAGAGTATAGTCAGTCGATCGGAAGGTAGAAATGGTGCCTGGTTTTCCGAAGGAACTTGGGCAGGCATCGAAAAACAAAACTTCTCATAAGCTCGCATCAAAGATATCGTATCGCAAAGAGATGAGAGATATAACAGATGTGCAAAGCTTTAAAAAACAAGACCTGGTAAGAAGGATCATGGGTTCTTTCAGATGAGGACCAGCTCAAAAAGTGGAAGGAACACTTTGCACTGGTTTGAAATCGTGTTTTCACGAGTGAAGTGAATCCAACACCCAATGACCTGTCCGTAGTAACAAATTCGTGAATACGCACTGTATCCCCCAGTGGAGAATAAATCTTAATCACAATCAGAGCACTGAAAAACGACACAGTGGTTGGACTTGACGGTATTCCCACAGAGTTCTTACGAGCAGCGCCTACAGTATCAAGTGAGCTTCCACATCCACTCATTGAGAAAGCTTGGGAAACAGAAAGTTTTTCTGAGCAGTGGAAAAAGAGAAGGAGAAGAGAAGAGAAAGAGAAGAGAAGTCAAGCTCCTAATGAAGGGATACCTTAGGCAGTGCGAAAACTATAGGGGAGTTCAGGTGCTGCCTTATGTATAAAAAATAATGCGAAATTAGTCCTGAAGCAAATAAAAGACCACCTTAAAGACACGCTTGATGCCAATAAGCAGGATTTTTCATTAGATATTCCTGTGTGGATCCCATAAACACCTTGTGGATCATAATCGAACAATATGTTGAATATCGATCACCACTTTACCTGCTCTTCGTTGACTTCGAAAAGGAGTTTGACTTTGTAAATAGAAAATTCATCTGGCTTGCTTTGTGCGAGGGGCATCCCTGATGGATCCAAATGTCTTATTCTGCATAAAGAATGGTTGTCAGGGGAGTTTGAAATCTGAAGTGGAGTTTAACAGGGTTGTATACTTTCACCAATGCTGTTCTTATTAGTGATTAGTGATATGCTGCATGCAGCTTTGTCGACTACAAATGGAGGAATTCAGTCGAATCTGCAATCACACCTTAAACATCTAGACTACGTGGACGATAAGTATGCTTATTCTCTGATAAGATCTTAGACCTCCATTAGATAAAAACTAGGTTGGGGAGAGAAGCTTAAATCATTGGTCTTAAGATCAATATGGCGAAAACAAAAAAGATCAGCCTTGGAACTTCCTCATCAATCCAAGTAATTATTTCTGGACAACCAGTAGAGATGGAAGAGAGTTTTCAATATCTTGGGAGTTTTGTATCTACTGATGGCACCGACCGAACTTGATATAATAAGCTGAATCGGGAAAGCAAAGGTTGCGTTTGGAATATTGTCTAAAATATGGGGAAAAAAAACTCTATAAACCTAAGGACTAATCAACGACTGTTCCGCTCTAATGTAGATTCCGTGCTTCTTAATAGGTGCAGCACTTAGAAAGTAACAGTGACTAGATGTCTGCGAAACATCTTGAGGATTATCTGGCCTAACCGTATCTGCAATGATGAACTTCATGCGAAGACATTCAGGGAACCATCGACTCTATAATATAAAAACGTAAGTGGCAATGGAATAGACATAGGTTCGTTTGGAAAGGGTCAAGAAGAGTGAATTGCAAGTCTAGCGATGCAGTGAGGCAGAGGAGTAGACCGACCTAGAAGTACTTGGCGAAGATCGGTTGGAGAGAAATCAGCACAACTGGAGAAGAGTTGGAGAGAGTTGAAATACATCTCCAGAAACCGTATATGATGGCGTGTAGGAGTAGTAGAGGCCCTTTGCCCTATAAAACCAACCTGGGGCCCATTTCATAAAACTACAGACTAATAATTATTTGTGAGTTAAAGCTCGAGAGACGACTTTAAGATTTCTTATCCTAATACGGCTCCTGAAAAAAAGGATACCAGCCGAGAGCTTTATTCCAAACATTTATAAAACCGCTGGTCGGATAAGATTTCTTGGTTACTAAGAATAGAAAATGCAATTTTCGGGTTGCATTTTTGATCAAGTATACACCTTTCACATAAGGAACTTCTATCAATTGTGTATCAAATGAATGCTAAGACTGTCCTCTATACTTTTTTGATGGTCAAACAGACTTTGAAGGTTTTTGCTTCGAGTCCGATCGCCTCCCAGACTATAACTCACAAATAATTATTAGTCCTGTAGCTTTATGAAATAGGCCCCTGGCGGACGTGACACGTAAAATGTTGGTAGATTTTTTATGGTTTCAATAAAGAGGCAATTGGGTGATATTTAGATCAAAAACGCTTTGTTTCTTCAAAATATATTTCATATTCAATCTGTTTTTTGATATCTTTTGTGATACTTAATTTGAGATTTTTGTTATCCATAGAAGTGAGGGGAACCCTGCTGTTCACCGCCTCTCTGATCAATTTAATCATCCTCTTCAGGTTCTGTAGAGTATGAGTTAACTACTTCGTCTCTCTTATTAGTCATTTTCATTTCTTGAAATTCACAAGTTTTCCACAACAATAAGCTATTGAAATCGTTTGCACGAAAAGACTATATTAAAAAAAAAAAAAGAAAAACGACTTAAATGCAATTCTTAAGATTCTAACATTCGTATGATTCAAAAGTCTTTCTTTTCTACAAAGTTAGAGAAGTTATGCAAATTTATTTCCGTATAATCCTTCTTACCAAAGTGTTTGCAAAGACTATTTCTTTTGATTGTGACGCAAGTAAAACGAAGAGAAAAAGTGAGATTTTCATTTCAAATTGCGTCACACACAATATTCAAACAGATGAACCATAGAAAATATTCTGACAAAGAAACTTTTTTCAAATAAGATATTGTTGATGACGACGACGGCATACCTATGTATATCTACTCACAATCAAACTTTTCACACATTTATTTCAAATTTGTCTCTTGCTTATTTGTATCTTCTATCAATGCTATTTCCAATGGATGGATCAAAATCTACCAAATGCAAGTGTAAAATGAAAATCAAATAAAATGTCTTTGATCGAAAAAGATACATACTTTTGGATGTATGACTACGAGTATACAATATACATATAATAATATTGATTCGTATTTTTCACAATGTTTATTCCTGACTTTTGACTTAAATCCATGTGACGTGAATAGGAAATTATGAAAAGGGATATACATAGTATATGTCTATAGGCCAGGCACACACAAACAATCAAATATTTATAACTTTTTTAGCTGAAAAAAATCACAAGCTCGTAAAACAAAACACACCAAATCGTGCAGTAAAAAATTATTCAGGTCAGGCAAAACTATACGCAGCATGACTAAAGTTTGCAAATTTTATTTTTATGAAAATTTACCATGAATAATTTTAGAAAACATTGGAATAAAAGGGACAGTATTATGCGAGTATGCCAATATTTTTTTTGGGTCAAAATAAATATTAAATACAATAATTTATATTCTGGCGATTCATAACGTACATATTTTTATTTGTAAATATAAATAATAAAGTCTTTTTTTTCTTTTTTTTAATGGTAGCTTATATTTAGCTCAGAAATGCAAGTTCGAATAATATTTTATTCTCTTTTATCCCCAGTTTTTATTTAAAGTAGGGACTAATGTTACACACTTTTTTTATTTAATTATTGTTAGCTTTTAAGTAATTTCCACTAATTTTATTTTAATTTTTTGTTTAATTTTTTGTGAGGTAAACAATACCATTTCCTATTTATTCAGCTTAATTCAAGGAGGGGTCAAACAATAGTACCATTGAATGACATATTGGTTTTTTAGATAATCGTTTTTTTGATAATCGTTTAATAAAGCTGGGGGCTGAGTTGACTTTAAGTATTTGTGTTATATCGTCTTTATGGGTCAGGAAATTAAGCTCCAGATCACATAATAGGCCAAAATTAGGAATTAAATCAACAATGGAAATCGGTTCATTATGAAGAAGGTAAAACGTGGTGGAAATTTAACGCACTTATATACACTTATACAATTAATAATTGAGTGACATCTACTTTTGTTTAGATCCAAGCAGTTTTTTAGACAGCAGACTTAAAAACTGTGTCGTTGTCAAATTGAATGAGAGTGGAGTCATATATTGAAGAAATTGTGCCGAAAGCTTGGTATTGTCAGCGTACACTTATATAGAAAAATGTTTTATGAAAATATTCTTATCTTTAATAGCTAGAGTAAAAAGTAGAGGCCCTAAGTGGCTGCCTTGGGAGACACCACATTGGAGGAAGGTGACAAGGTGGTAGTTGTTAAAAAACGACTGCGGAGGTCTGTAGCAAAAATTGTATAAGCTTTTTTCCAGGTTAGAAGAGATCCATATTAGTAAAATATGTATATGTTTAAAGTCTAAGGTATTTTGCTTACATCCGGTGTAACAAATTGCTAGAGCATGAAGAATAAGCTAAGATAAACCAAAAATTCATGAGAAGAAAGCGCTTTAAACCTTTGGCCCCTCAAATACGGGAAATTGGAAAAAAGAAAATGCCATTTAACTGGCCAGAAAAGGTCAACTAGTCCTAGAAATTGGCCAGCCCTAAATAATTGATAATCAAAGCTTAAATTTTCTCAAGGTCATGGATGATTTTTGGCTCCTCGTATGTGGGAAATTAAAAAAAAATTTACACCATCCAAAAGATCTCTAGATCGTTATAAATGAACAACTATTTTCAGTGATTGGTCAGTCATAGATTTTTTTCTATAAATTCTTTGTTAGTTTTCTAGGTCTGACCAATATGATGGCACTTTGTTTTTTCACATTTTCCATACATGAGGTGCAAAATGTTCACAAATTTTTTACAAACTTGGCAAAAATTAGAAAATAAATTATTTAAAAAACATAACATTTGAAGCCCAATCCCATAGCATGTATAAAATAAAGTTAGTTTTTTTAAATATTTGTTTGAACAAAAAAACAATCTTCAAACTAAAAACTTTGCAAAAAAATTATATTAATTAAATTAAAATTGATTTGACTGTTGAGATTTTCAAGGTGTTTTTTCATTAAATAAATAAAAGATGTTACTTTAAATAACTTAAAAAAACCCTTATTTTATTTATTTATTTATTTACTTAAATGCGTTTCGGAAGCCATGTTTCCATCGTCTTCTGGATTACACAATATATCGCTACAAAAGTTTTTTTAAATAAAACAAAAACGGTTTTGGATATCAATGAAATTCTTTATTCCTGTGAAAGTACGTTCGATACCATTATGTATGAAACTCGATTTCTTTTGCATGGCCACCAGGGGCACACTTGCAGAAGTCCAGACGCTGAACCCAATTTTTGACGGTTTTCAAGCATAAATCGGCTGATACTGCTGCAATTTCACGTTCGATATTCGTACGAAGTTCATCAATCGTCGCTGGCTTGTTGGCATAGACCATAGACTTGACGACGCCCCTCAGAAAATAGTCTAACGGCGTCAAATCGCACGACCGAGGTGGTCAAGCAACTGGACCATTTCGTGAGATAGCACGTTCTCCAAACTTGGGTTCCAATAACTTGATTGTGACATTCGCTGCGTGGCTTGTGGCGCCGTCCTGTTTGAACCACATGTCCTCCAAGTCCATATCATCCAATTGGGGCCAAAAATATTCGGTTATCATTGAACGGTACCGATCCCCATTCACAGTAACGTGCCGGTCTTGATCATCACGGAAGAAGTACGGCCCAATGACGCCGCCGGCCCGTAAACCACACCAAACCGTAGTTTTTTCGGGATGAAATGATGATTCATGGAGTACGTGTGGATTGCTGCCTGACCAATACCGCATATTTTGTTTATTGACGAAGCCATTCAGCCAGAAATGAGCCTCATCGCTGAAGATGATTTTTCGATGAAAATCCGAATCATTTTCAAGTTGTTGCTCAGCCCAATTCACGAACATACGACGCTTCTGGTGGTCAAGCGGCTTCAGTTCTTGCGTCAACCTTGTAAGGATGTAGGCCAAGATCTTTTCGCAAAATTCCCCCACAAAGACGTCACAGAGATGCCCAACGCTTGAGAACGACGTGTGGGAGAAACATTTGGCCTTTCTGCCACTGTAGCCTCAGCGGCAGCAATATTCTCGACACTACGGGCACTTCTTTGTCTCACTGGCACGGGAACATTTGTACTGTGCCTGTGGACTCAAATTTTTCCACTAGACGCTCAATTGTTGATCTGCTAGGACGATTATGACGACCATAAATAGGACGTAGCGATCTTAACGTTGAGGCCACTGACTCCGAATTTCGGTAGTAAATTTTAATAATTTCGACTCGTTGTTGGCTCGTATATCTTTCCATCATGAAATGGCAAACCTTACTGAAGAGAAATGTCAAAAGAGCGGCAAGAAATATGGCGTAGTTTGCTGTCCCCGTCGCTCTACTTTTGTAGCGTCCTTGCTGAAAAACCCTTTATAAACCAACCTACGGACAGCTTTGGTGAGCTTTAAAACTTAAAGCACTAAACGTCAATTAAAATTTAAATTTATTTGAAATTTCCCCTATGGTAAGGTCTAGAAACGAAAAACTTGAACATTAAGGATATTTCGGGAACCTGTGTGATAAGTATATAAAAGCGCCTGACTGGCCTTCTGAAGTTTCAGATTCAGATTGTTTTTAATCGTGAACGAATAAAGTTGATTAAGCCCACGAAAATTAGGCAAAACTACGACAAAATTCCGACAAAGCTGAATTTTGGTGGAGAGCTTTGTTTTGACGTCTTAATCATTTCCTTATAAGGTCCGTAAATTTGGACAGGGCTTAATTTTTTCAGTTTATTCTTCATTTCTCGAAAACTATCAGTTTTTTTTTTTTGAAAAATTGAGAAGGTACAAATTATAGTTTATGTCATCTTACACAAAAAAGATTAACATACTTTTCTTCATAAAAGCGATAGACTCTGTAAAAATCATGCAAGAACTTGACGGTGGAGTAAATTTTGTCAAAAAATTTATGTAAATTTAATTAATCGGTGGGCTAAAATTTTTGTACGATTTTTAGTTTGGCGTCATCTCCTCTTTCAAAAACCAAGTTTTTGGTGTGCCCGGAGTAAGGGGAAGACCACCATCTTGAAAAAGAAAGTGGTTTGGTTGATGAAATTTCCTTTAACAACAAAATAAAAAAAGATCAGCATTTAGAGAGTAAAATTATCTAAAAAATGAGCTATTAACTAACTCTGTAGGTTTATTAATCTTGAAGTTAAATGGTACCAAAGTAACACTTTTTATTGTGTACTGTAAATGGACAAATAACGGCTTTTTGTTAATATCTCAGCAGATATAATTTTTAGCAAAAAGCCAATGAATTAATATTAATGCTCATAAAATTCTAGACAAGGAAGATTACAACACTTTTTTTCGTAGGAGCAATAGATTTTGAGAAAAACGTGCACCCCTTTTTCCTCGGCTAGTTGCAATAAATGTAAAAACAAAAGTAGCTCAATTAATTTCAGTATAGTTGAGTGAACAATAAACAAACTTTAGTAGTTAGAAAGTAAAGTGTTTTGATATGCAAAATAAATATGTTGAGGTTTAAATAAAGTAAATAAGTTTTATTAACGAACCTGAGAAAATATTACAGTAGCTTTCGAAGTGCATTTAAGTAAATAAATAAATAAAATAAGTGTTTTTAAGTTATTTAAAAAATATATCTAATTTATTTATTAATTTTTTTTCTTCAAAATTTTAACAATAATTTTTAATTTTGCATTAATAAGCCAATAACTTCTAAGTTAATTTTTGAAATTTAAATATTGCGTATGCCTAGACAAAAAAGAAAATTTGATAAGTTTTCTGTCAAAATGTATTCTCTGAAATTTTTTTTGTCAGAAAAATATTTACAAAAATAATGTTATTTCAAAACAAAGATTTTTAACCTTAAAAAAAACAAAGTCATGATATTGAAGAGTGTTGCCATTGTTTTAATATTTTTTTGATATAAAATGTTGAAATGTACCTTTTAGTTATTTTACATTTATAGTTTCGAATTTGTTTTCTTAACAAAGATTAACCAAAACAACTTCATTATTTATTATTAATTAAACACAGATTTTGTTTAAATTCAAAGTCAACAACCACCCCCTTGTATACTGCCCATAATCTCGCAAAGGCCCTATTTACAAAATTTCCCATTGCGATCAGCAATTAGCTAATAGCCTGGGCAACAGAGCGTGATTTTGTGAGAAATTACAAACAAAATTTGATCGCCCTGATCTTTTTTCCCCAGTGAAGTATTGAATTTATCACCGGATCGCATTCTGTTTGACCGGGCCTTAAGTGTTTTCTTTTATTACTTAGAAGTCAGAAGAATATAAATATAAAATATAATTTCAAAAATAATTGCTAGCCCAATTTTTGAATATTCAAAAAAAAATTTTTTTTATTAAATTTTTTTTTTTTTTTTTGATACTTTTGATAAACAATATTTTGTAATCTTGTTTTAAATTTATACATGTATACAAAAATTAATCTAAATCTGTTCGGCCGATAGTGAGAAAATTAAAAAAAGAACTTTCTAAGAAGTATTAATAGTTGCTATTTGTAGTTCTTTTGCTTAACGGTTTTTTAACATTTGTATAGATGTATCATTATTTTTTTCTTAAAATACTTTAAAAGTGTAAAAAACCGTTAAATACAGAGTTTTAACAAAATCGACATTGTAGTTTTCAAAATATTTGAAATAAAAAATTTTTTTTGGAATATTTTTTAAGAATCTAAAAAATATTTTATTTGAAAATTTCGATAAAAAAAGCTATTTTCATTCTTCAGAAGCCCGTACACAAGAAACTCTTGCAATCGAAATTAGCGATTTGAAGAAAATCGAAAATTAAAAAAAAAAAAATGGTTTTTTGGGAGTTACTTTTTTTTGAGAAAAGTTGTGGAGTCTTTTTTGAGAAAAATATGATTTTGTTTAAATATTTAGCAAAAATTGTATGGAAGGTACTGTTATTTTTAGATTTTAGAAAAAATGTAAAAAATATGTGAGCAGAATCATTAAAAACCACCAGGTTTATACAAGGTTTTAAGAAAATCAATCCAGCCACTTAGAATTTAGCCGAACAAACAGACAGACAGGCAGAATTGTGAGACCCACTTTTTTCTTATTCCCTATAATTGTAATAAAAATTCTAGTTAAAATCTCGAATTCTATTTTTTACGAATGAATAAGAAATCGTTTCTTAAAAATAAAAGCGACGGGACTGGGATTTTCTGATACTTTTTCCTGGCTCATAGCTCCTGTACTACACTATAGGCACAACACAGATTTTGGGGTTGTCCTTTTGGAGACGGTAATTGCTTATTATAGAGTATCCACCGGCTAACATTTCGTTTTTATCGATTCTGGGTTTTTGTCCATACATTTTTGGCCATCTCCTTTATAGAAGTCTTGTGATTTACAATTTGATCCCTAGAACTTGTTGTTTTGGAGTTCAGTCAATAAAAATTGAACATCTGCCCAGGAAAACGAAGCATCCAATTCATCGTCCTGGTATAGTGGCATGGCAAATTGAAAGTTAAAGAAAAATTATCTCTTGACAATCTTTTTAAATTGTCATTTAAGTCATCAGCCTCCTATTGATGCAGTGAGCTGCTTATTAGGTTTCGTTTTAAAGCAATAAGAGTTTTTCAGAATTTTATTGCTTTTCTGCATCCTCCAAGAGAGCAAACATTTTTGAGTGAATATATCGCTTATGGGAGATATTGCTCTTAGATATATAAATTTTCTTAAAGTGCTGTTGTTTTTTAGTTGGCATTGAAGTGGTTTAAAGTTCACAATTTCGTCAAGCTGAGATGAACTTAAAAGTGATGGTACAGATGATATACCTTGAGAAGGAAAACCCCATTCAAAGAGTTTACATAAATAAATATTGGCAAAGGAAAAATTCCTATAAACCTGAAAATTGGTGCGAGTTATCTTTCGGTTCAAATTTACTGGAATAATATACAAATATTTATTGAAACATTATATAAATATTTGTATTGTCCTTAAAAGTATGTTTTTTGCCCAACCCGGCCCCGTAAGCGATTAAGTAGGTAATACAAAATTAAATGAGTTTTCATCGGAAGGATAAAAACGATTTTTAACCTATAAAGTCAAGATTTATTTCGAACCTCTTCAAATATGCCACCCTAGGTTATAATGGCCCGTATACAGCTCATACACAAATACGTTCCTAGAATGAAAAGATAATCTTGCTAATCCATTTTTCCAAACCAAAAGATATTTATCGTTAACATTATTATTTAATAAAATTATCTAAGAGTGGTTTTTGGTTTTATAGAAAAGATTATACTATGCGTGTAGAGATAAAATAACAATTGATTTGAAACCATAACAAAGGATTAAATGGAGCAAACTAAGCTATTGTGTGAGGATTGTTGTTAGTGCGTATACATATATACTCGTACCTTTATTCTCAATAAAATCCTTTATAGCTTATTGTTAAAACGTTTAAGTGTTTTTTGTGACATTTAAAGAAAAGGAATTTAAGCATTTATTGAGTGTGTTGTCGTTGTGGGTGAATTTTAGAACAAACAAATATTACAGGGTGTTTTAAAAAAAATGTCTTTATCAATTTTCAGTCACCTTATATAAATATTTAAATTTATATATTCTATATAAAAATGTGTTTTAGTTGTAATTTACTTTGCTTTAAGCAGGCTTGCCATATTGGGGTATTCATCGGCAATTGGGCTGTCTTTTTCAGAAATTGCTGACAGTAATTTCTGTATGACAGCCCAATCATAATTGGGCTACTAATAGCCCGAATCTAATACTGGGCGATATATATTTTCATTTAAATAAATCATAAATACATCAATTTTTTTCCCTCTGAACATACCCTTTAAGCATTTCATAATTTAGCACCACTTTTTATTCACTGAATTCTTTGCGTCTATTTTCAATGGGTGCGAAGGTGAAATCAGATATATACAAATTAAAAAAAGAGTCCGACGCAAAGAATTGTCTTGCAATAGGGGGCATATACTCATTGGTTTTGACTTTTCAAATCAATCGCAACAAACTTCACTTTAAAATCATTCAGTTTCCCTGTTGTACTCAGAATTTGCATTTATATTCTTCTTTCTTTTATGAGCAGAAAATTTATAAAAATTTTCGTTGTTTTTTGATTGAAGTTATGAGAATATTTTGTTATTGTTATTGGGCAACTATTTGGGTTACTTTTTCGGCTTGGATTTTCGGTTACAAAAATTTTTAAATTGGGCTATGGAACTTGTTCAAAACATGGCAACCTTGCTTTTGAGGACAATGCGTCGATCAAAATCACAGCATGACAAAAATGTTTGGTCCTCTCCTGATAAAATGAATATATTGAATCTTTGGTTCCATCAACACGTTACAGGCAATCAACGGGGAGTCAAATAGGTTTAATCTAAAAAAAGTTTTGACATCTTCTCTGTTGTGGGGCATCCGCCATCTTGAAAATAATTCCTTCTTTTGATTTTTCCCCCTTCCTGTGCTTTTTTATGAAAAAAATTTAAATTCTTTTTATTTTTCTGATGTAAATATGTAACTTTAAAGTTAAAAACGAAAAACAATTAAGAAATTAAGCCTTATGGGCTTAATAATCGAATAACTCCCAAACTTTTACTTTTATTTTAAACAAGTCTCGTTTTCAACGAACAAAATGAGGCATCACTTTTTAATTGCTGTTTACTTCTCACGTCGCAAACGACTGAAATAGTTATTGGAAGAAGATTTTATAAGAAATTTCCTCACAACCCACATGGTAGAGCTTTTCGGTGGGTTGTATTTGTGGTTTCACCGATAGGCCTACTCCACGAACAGTTTATTTTAGAATTGCTATGCTTTTCAATGAAATTTTATTCTTCCTGTAGTGGAGCTTTTTTAAATTTGCTTTGAAAATAGCCTCTTCAAATGAAATGCCCTCATCATTTTGTCTAGTGAATAAACAAAAAGCTTAAGCTTAAACTTGGATTTTTAAGTTAAAGCCGAGTCTTGTGTGATGAAAAACAAGCTTTAGCTAGCAACGAAAAAATGTCTTCTAGTAATAGCTATTGTATAATAGCCATAAGCTAAATTTTTGTAGTTATAGCTTTTTTTACAACTCAAGCTCCAATTTGTGTTATTTAAAATAACTTGAGCTACTAGAATGTTATAGTCAAAGCTACAAAAATATCAAGAATCCTGGACCCCTAACTAGATAGTTTTGACTATTTCTTTTTGCATAAAAACAATATAACGGGTGATTTTTTAAGAGGTTTAGAACTTTAAAAAAAAAAAAACAAAAATTCGA
The DNA here is from genome assembly GCA_946251815.1 of Dasysyrphus albostriatus. Classification (NCBI taxonomy): domain Eukaryota; kingdom Metazoa; phylum Arthropoda; class Insecta; order Diptera; family Syrphidae; genus Dasysyrphus; species Dasysyrphus albostriatus. The sequence continues at coordinate 63,094,581 of OX276336.1, read as the reverse complement.
AAAAATGAATGAAATATTTATTTGAATCGATAGTTTGAACCTTGCAATTTAATGTTTAAAGATAATTTCATGCAAATGTTGACCGCGGCTGCGTCTCAGGTAGCCCATCCGCTGAGTCCAATTTTGGCATACTCTTTCACACATATCGGCCGGTATCTCACGAATGAATGCATGGATGTTGGCTTCCAGTGCGTCAATCGAAGTGGGCTTGTCCCTATAGACATTAGCTTTGACATACCCCCACAAAAAATAATCTAATGGTGTCAAATCGCACGATCTAGGCGGCCAATTGACCGGCCCGAAACGTGAAATTAACTGTTCACCAAACTCGCCTCGCAATTGCGCCACTGTTTCGCGTGCTGTGTGGCATGTGGCACCGTCTTGTTGAAACCACATATCATGCAAGTCAAGAACTTCCATTTCGGGCAAAAAAAAGTTTGTTATCATCGCTCGGTAGCGTTCACCATTGACAGTAACGCTGCGATTCGCATCATCTTTGAAGAAATATGGCCCAATAATGCCGCCGGCCCATAAACCGCACCAAACAGTGGCTTTTTCGGGATGCATTGGTAGCTGTTGCAATGCTTCTGGCTGATCTTCACTCCAAATGCGGCAATTATGCTTATTTACGTACCCATTCAACCAAAAATGAGCCTCATCGCTGAACACAATTTTTCGATAAAAAACATTTCGAACCGAGCACGAATTTTGATAGTAAAATTCAATAATTTGCAAGCGTTGTTCATTTGTAAGACGATCCATGGTTAAATTGCAAACCAAACTGAAGCTGTTTGACAGTGACACAAGGTACTAAACACACGTCAGCTGTCAAAACCAGTGTTGCCAAAACCAAACCAGCTAAAAAATCACCCGTTACTTGACATAACGACCAAGGAAACAGTTTTGGTAATTCAACATCCAAAATCTCCTTTTGTTGCTTTTTAGACAAAAAAATAACAATTTTAGCTTAAGCTTCTAAGCTAAAATATGTGAATAAACAAAGGAGAGATAAAAAATATAAAGCTTAAACTTAAATTTTCTAGTTTATGCTGTTTAGCGTAATCTTTTTTTACTCGTTTAAAACAAAGCATAAGCTAGCATTAACTATGATTAGCTATCTTAAGCTTTTTCAAAAATATAGTTTTAACTTTTTTATACACAAGCAGGGACCTGATTGGACCACCGGGCAGCTGGGATTTTGCCCGGACAAGCAAAAAGTTCATAAAAGTTCCGGTGTTAATTTTTTTTAGCTTTTTTTTAAAGAAAGACTTTCTTCTTAAATTGGACTCAAACTAAATATAGATTTTTTGTGAATCAAAATGAATTTGTGAAGGCATTTAGGTTGGTGGTCCGCACGGATCTTTGGAAGCCCTCAGAACTCAGTTGGTGGCCTCTTGAGATATTTGGAGGCCCCTAGAACTAGGTTGGTTGCCTCAACGGATCTTTGCAGGCCACCAGAACTCGGTTGGTTGCTCCAACAGATTCTTAATAATTCATTAGTTCATAGAAAAATAATACCATTTCGAAAGTTATTATATTATGTGCGATCCAAGGAGCTTATCTAGAGAAGAGTGAAAACTATTTTTGGCTCACACGATTACCCTCGAAGTTGTATTCAAGTAGAAGATGCAAGGTCTAAATATAAAATTATCATTTAGTAAGACTAAATATCGTCAAATATTTAAGAGCCATGCCCCATTTTTTCATTAAAAAATTTCTAGAAAAAGAATTAAAGATTTTTTCTATAAAAGTGATAGTTTGGAAGTCCATATTTCATAACCAAGCCCGTGCGTAAGTTCGGGGTTTATCGTATATCTCCCCGAAACAAAATGTTACGATTTAAAATAAGTAACGGGTGTCCCCTGGGAAGGTATACTGCTTTGTTTGTCTCGCAGTAATTCCATTGTTATCCTGGCTGTATGCGATATGGCACCGTCTTGTTGATACCACATGTTAATCAAGCCCAAAACATGCGGTTGTGGCGTTAAAAAGTTTTCAATCATATCACGATATGGCTCCCTATTCACAGTTACCTGAGCACGGCATTGAATTGAGGTTGATGGATTGTTTTGAAAACTTCCATTATTCCGCGAAGAACGTTTGGAATTTTTGGATGGGTTCAGCATTTGTTTTCTTTGTACAGTCCCATAGTTGGATGCCATATGTCCAAACGGGTTTCAGTACTTGCTTATATAACATTAGTTTGTTCTGGATAGATAGGTCAGAGTTCTTTCCTGGTAACCAGTACATTTTTCTGTACTTCAAATTTAGTTCTTCTCTTTTCTGTTTGATGTGCTCTTTCCATTTAAGCTTTGCATCCAAAGTCAATCCAAAGTATTTGGCAGTATTGGAGTAAGGTACTGCTGTACTGTTTATTAGAATTAGAACATTGTTTGTTATTTTGTTTGTAATGTGTCGATTTTGTGGCATTTAGTTTCATTCGCCATTTTTGCCGTTCAATCACTGACTTTATTGACTGTATTTTGCAGTTTTTGTGTAGCCTTTTTAACGGATTTATCTAGCTCCAATATTGCAGTATCATCAGCAAAGGTGGCCATGATAGCGTTGATGTCCACTGAAATATCCCTTGCATAAACAGATACAGGGTTGGTCCTAGGACACTTCCTTGTGGTACACCGGCTTCAATTTTCTTTAGTTCCGAGTAATTTTGGTCGTACCGTACTCTAAAGAGTCGGTTCATAACATAGGATTTCAGTATTTCGTAGTACTGCCTGGGAAGATCCCTTTGCAGTTTTTACTCAAGTCCCAAGTGCCAAACCTTGTCAAAGGCTTGAGCAACATCTAAGAATATAGCCGAGCATACTTGTTTTTCTAGAAGTGCCTTTTCCACAACATCCGTAATCCGATGCACTTGGTCTATCGTGGAATGTTTATTTCTAAATCCGAACTGATGGCTCAGAATTAGTCTTCTCTCTTCTATTATTTTGCTTAGTCTTTTCAGAAGCAGTTTTTCGAAAACTTTTGCCATGATTGGTATAAGCGAAATAGGTCTGTAAGATGTTACTTCTGTTGGTGGCTTACCTTTTTTAGGTATAACAATGACTTCTGCAATTTTCCAATGATGTGGCACATATCTTTGTTTAAGGCATGCATTTATTATAAATTGGAGTTTTTTGAAGGCAATTGAAGGCATTTCTTTCAAAACTTGGGCAGTTATTAGATCGTACCCTGGTGATTTTTTGTTAGGCAACTTATGTTGACACATACCTCTTACTTCTTTGGGCGTGACAAAAGGAATTTCACATTCGTCGTTTCTATCAACAAACTGTAATGGATCTGTAGCTGTGCTTGCTGGAAATGGCTTAAAAACATTCGCGAGATGTTGAGCGAAGAGATCAGCCTTTTGTTTTGGGTTTCCGATCCATTTACCATCTTGAGATTTTACTGGCGGGTTTTGTATGCCTGTGGTCTTTTAAGGCGCTTAGCTGCTTTCCATAAGGAGTATTCCGTAGAAGCATCTGCCGTCAGGCTTTTTAGGAATCTACTAAGTGAATCACTTTTAAATTCACAGATTCTTTTCTGTAGTTTATTGTTAAGATGGTTAAAAACAGCCTTATCACCTGGAAATCTCGTAGCTTGCCATTTTCTTCGAGCTTTTCTTTTCTCCACGATCAGCTCCTTTATTTCGACAGAATATTTTATTTCCTTTTCTCTTGTGTTCGAAATTATTGGAGTATTTTCTCTGAAGCCTGTTGCACATCAGCAATAAATTGTTCTACTTCAAGTTTGTTCTTTCAAGTTTATCTCTGAATTCATTCCAGTTTGTTCTATTATTCACGAGCAACATGACGTAAATCAAGATGTATGCTAAGAAGCAACCCCTGTTCAAATTTGTCTGCACGGCACCGACTTGTTCAAAATGTGAGATAACTGGAAGCAAAAAATTCAGCTCTTTGTAGCTAAAATCAATGCTGAGATATGTGATCGAATTTATTGAAAAATACGAGATTGAATGCTTGTGATATTAGATAAAATCATAACTTTTTTTTCATCATTAACAGAAGCATTTTTACCGAGTGAACAAAAAATTTTTTAAATACTTTTTTTTTAATTTTCACAACTAACCGATTTCATGCAACACCCTGTTCAGTTTAGTTTCTGCTGTTCGTCTGGATTCAGGATATTTTACTACACGTGCACTTATACCTCTAAAAATATTGATAATACTATCAATGTCTTGCTGTGTATGTATTTGTTCATTGGTTGTTGAATAATTGTGTGAGTGTATTAGTCCATCAACTCACTTTTAACCTTTTGAAATATGTACTCAAATACAACAACAGTATTAAATTTAATTATTTAAAGAGAAACATTTCCAAAAGTGTAGGTACCTAGGTATAAATTATGTAGGTACTCCTGTTTTTTTTTTTTTGGTTTTGTTTTTCATCATCAATCCAAATGTTTTGGATAGTGAGTTAAATTACGCAAGAGCTTAGATCAATATGGAGTTTTGGGGGGCAACATATATTCAGTCGTTAAATAAAGAGAGACATTTGGAAAGTTTCCACACTATTTGCAAGACCCGATGATTCGAAAGTTTTCCCAGACCATGAACCTAATATACCTAGCCCAACTATGTACTCTAAGCAATTTGGTTTTAAATTCTTTTCGTAAGAACCAACCATTAATGGATATGTATTCAAACTTACAATCTCGTTTCATTGCGTTCCGGAAAGGTCAAAGTTGTAACAACGGCATTGGAAAACTTGTGTTGTTCGTTTTTCGTTTTTCGAAGTTGAGTTAGTAAGTTCAAGTGTCACGCAGAAAGGGTGTGGATTATGCACACGTTTGCAAGGTAAGTTATAACAAAAACGCAAAAGGTCGAAGTGCTACACTTGTAAGTGGCAAATGGAAAATATTTTCGTTTTCCTTAGCCTCTGAAATACTCATGAGACTGATACACGCAATGAAATTATTATATTTATAAACAAAGTTTAACAACTTTCTTATATTTTTCTTTTCCAGAAAGGAATTGAAGTTGACTTAAAAAATTATTTTTTGGTTTGTTAATTCAGCAATTGATTAGAGTTGCGTGTTTGAGAATATGCCGCATGAGCTTAGAGACCATAAGTCAAATACCAAATAGCTGGATTGTATCCAGTTAGAATCAATTGCATAATAAATTATACATTTAAGTTAAACCTAATTTATATAACCACAACTTTGGGTAAGCAAATTATGTTAAATTTGTGCTTTTTAGTTGTTTTGCATGTAAACATTAGAGGATTCAAGTAATTACGTTTTATTGTTATTATTACGCAGGATGTTATTTTGTGACAAATTTAAAATAAGTGCACGATAAACAAGGATTTTTTTTTTTTGTTTGAAACAGTGTTAGTCCTTCCTATCTTTGTTAATCTACAAAAGTTATCTTAAACATGTCCATAGTAATTTGGTAATTACTCACTCCAAGCATATGGGTGCCGGCTTAGAATTATACGTACATACATTCTATATGTATGGATGTGAATACAAATTATATCGTTATGATCTGAATTTATTTCTAGTCATGTTTATTCTAATCCTCAGCACATATACATATGCATGATGTGTAAGTACCTACATTAGTTATCTTCAAGTAAAATGTCAAATTCTTTCGTGTGGGTCTCAATGACTTGACGCAGACTTGTGAGTCACGTAGCGTGACTTTAACAAGGAGCAAAATTAAATAAAATTAATTAAAATACAAAAATTATATTTGACTAGCCTCTTCAAATCTAATCTCTTAGGCAAATATTGGTGAAAGATCGTGTAGACCTGCCCAATATTGTCATAATTCACAATTTTTATTTGCGTACAGCCAGAGGCGCTGGAAGGCGTGTGCCGTGTGTGCCACTATAAGCGGCCCTACACTTCAGAGGGTCCCCGAAGTTTCCGGGTATTACCCGGGTACCCGGGTAGTGGGTACCCGTTGAGTGTCGGGTACTCTGGTATTTGTAATAATGGCCCCAATGGATAGATCATTAACTCATAAGAAACGTTAAAATTAAATTTTGTGGCGTTTTGGGACGGAATAAAATAAAATTAGTGCTAGCCACAAATTATTGAAGACACAATCGTGCCAGGAGTCATAGTCATGATTCATAAATAATGGCATAATGTACGCCCAAAATTTTGTCTGCTGTTGTTAGTCACAATTTCATATTTAAATTCCATAAGAAAATATATGAAAAATCTTTGTTGAGAAAAAAATATTAAATTTTGTAATTTCACAATTGGGAGTCTCTTAAAAATGTTTAGTTCTACGATGAGGTGTGGTTAATGTATTAAAATAATAATTGAAGAAAGCCATATTTTCAAGGAGGATGGTACAAAAATAATTTGTATTGTTTTAGGGTGGATTCGCATTCTTAAAGCATATAGGTATTTAAAAAAAAAAAAGTTAAATTGGGTATTTTTATAATAAAATAAATCTTCTATGCTTTCGAGCAGAATTTATTAAAAATTCAATATGGCTAGTTTGAAGATAAAGGACGATTTATATTTTAAATACAAAAAGTTTATGAACTATGTAATTTAGAGAAAAAAAAATTGATTGACTATTTTCACATTAGGGTGTCCTAAAAAACGCTATCTTTTATATTTTTTTCAGTGAAATTAAATAGAATTCGATGCTGTTAATGGTTGAAGAAAAAAAGTTGCTTAGAAGCAGTTTTGATTGTGTTTCCTTATTTTGAGTATTTTAATTCTTTTAATTTGTATATGAGGCATTTTACTATGGTAATTTACTGAAAGCGAAAACCATGGTGAATTTTGTTTTAAATAAAATCAAAATAGTTGTTATTTTGTTTCAAATTTGGAACATTTTCTAACATCCTTGCATTTTTTGTTTTTTTTTAATTTTTTGTAATACAAATTCTATGGGGTTTTCAACAGGGACGCTACAAAAGTGCGACAGGAACAGCAAACGAGGCTTCAGTTGCAGAAAGCCCAAATGTGCCTCTCCCACGTCGTTCTCAAGCGTTGGGCATCTCTGTGATGTCGTTGTGGCGAATTTTGCGAAAAAATCTTGGCCTACATCCTAACATGATTAAATTGACGAAAGAACTGAAGCCGCTTGACCACCAGAAGCGTCATATATTCGTGAATTGGGCTGAGCAACAACTTGAAAATGATTCAGATTTTCATCGAAAAATTATCTTCAGCGATGAGGCTCATTTCTGGCTGAATGGCTTCGTCAATAAACAAAATATGCGGTATTGGTCAGGCAGCAATCCACACGTACTCCATGAGTCATCATTGTATCCCGAAAAAAATTACGGTTTGGGGTGGTTTATGGGGCAGCGGCGTCATTGGGCTGTACTTCTTCCGTGATGATCAAGACCGGCACGTTACTGTGAATGGGTATCGCTACCGTTCAATGATAACCGAATATGTTTGGTCCCATTTGGATGATATGGACTTGGAAGACATGTGGTTCCAACAGAACGGCTGGCGCCACAAGCCACACAGCGAATGTCACAATCAATTTATTGGAAACCAAGTTTGGAGAACGTGTTATCTCACGAAATGGTCCAGTCGCTTGGTCGCCTCCGTCGTGCAGTTTGACGCCGTTAGACTATTTCCTGTGGGGCTACGTCAAGTCTATGGTCTATGCCAACAAGCCAGTGACGATTGATGAACTTCGTACGAATATCGAACGTGAAATTGCAGCAGTATCGGCTGATTTATGCTTGAAAACCGTCGAAAATTGGGTTCAGCGTCTGGACTTCTACAAGCGTGCCCGTGGTGGCCATGCAAAAGAAATCGAGTTTCATACATAATGGCATCGAACATACTTTCACAGGAATAAAGAATTTCATTGATATCCAAAACCGTTTTTGTTTTATTAAAAAAAACTTTTGTAGCACTCTTATTGAACAACCCGAATATAGTTTCCTCGATGCTAGTACCGCTCATGGATAGCGGCATAGGGGGTGGGTTTTGCTTTAATGACAAGAGACAGCATTAGGTTTTTGAATAATTAAATTCTTCACGGTTCTTAGTTCCCCACTGGACAATGCTGTCAAGATCAGAATTTAATGAGTTTAACATACGCTGCCGTTTAAGTTCCACATCCGAAGTGCAGGGACGTGAATCTAGAAACGAATATGAAAAGCTATCATAAGCAAAACAATTTAATGGATTAGAAGTTTCAGATAAGAGATCATTTATTAAAATGAGAAAGAGGGTAGGAGACAAAATTGAGCCCTGGGGCACACCAGCATTTATTTTATGAATATCAGACTTGAAACTGTCCAATACAACTTCTGTTGATCGGTGCGTAAGGTAATTTCTAATCCAACGAAGAAGAGATTCATCGATAACAAATGCACGCATTTTCGATACGAGAGCTTGATGCCAAACTCTATCAAACGCTTTTGAAATATCAAGTGCAATAATTTTACTTTTTCCAAAACGATATAGAGATTTGTTTAATTGCTCGGTGAGATATACCATCAGATCACCAGTGGACCTATTGCTACGAAAGCCATACTGCCGGTCATTAAGAAGCTTCCTTTCTTCAAGATATTTCTTGAACTGATAATTAATCAGCGTTTCCATGGCCCAACTGGCTACGAAAAAAGCAAGCCAGTTGACGAGCCAGTTGAGTGCATTGCGAATGGCTAGTCAGTACTGGCTCGTGTGACCTCAGGGTAACTAAAAATTAATTTTGCTATAGCATCAAGCATCATTAAAACGTGTTGGTAAACCAGGGGTGGGATCGGCTAAATTGATTTGTGATAATTGACTGTCACAAGGCCATAGCATTTCTATTGTGTTGTGACTGTCAACTGTCACAAATCACCTTAGCCGATTCCACCCCAGCTTTCAAACATTTACTGGATATGAAAATAAATTCAGTGCAACCACTCAAAACAATATTTGGCATACCTTCTATTTTCAAACTTGCTGCTGGAATTTTTTTTGCCAACAAATTAAGCTGCCAAATCAAGCTTGTGAAGTCTTAGCAGACGTTTCAGTAATTTTTAAAAGAGGAATCTGCCTCAAATGTATCACTTTAAACACAGATGATAAAAAAAAAAATGTTAAAATAAACACACAAAACTGGAAATAAAAAATCCTTCAGCTAAACTTAGGTGAATTTTTTCCGCGGAAAAATTACTAATTTTCCCTCGGAAAAAATGACGATACCCTCTTTTTTACTTGAAATTTTTTCGTTTTACTAGATTTTTTTATGATTGGAGAGTAACACCCGGGGGAAAATTTCGGGTCAGAATTTATTTGCGATAAGGCTGATTGAAAACTGGCCACTGTGACCATTTTCTCAGAAATCATTTTCGGTTTGAGGCGCTCCCAAATATCTTATTCAATAACAGAAACCCTCACATCAATAGGTAAATTCAATAGTTTTTCAGTCGATCAGGGGAGCCAATCAGACAATCGGTCGGAATCTGTTTCCAGTCACCAGCCAGGATTAAAAATAAAATACTTTATAGGATAGTTTTAAGAACCATCAACCAGTTAGTTCAAGAAAACATCAAGCAGAGGAATCTGCACCACTCTTATTAATAAACCAAAATTAAATAAAGGTTCAATTTGCTGAATTTTCTTACTTAAATTTGTTATTTTAAAAATAGTAACCTTTTGGAATACAATATGGTAAGTGCCCATTGTTAAAATAAAACCAAAAATTTCAGAGGTAATGCCTCAGTAAGGTAGTGACAAGACTACAAGAAGAGTATCTCTTATCAAAAAATAAGTTCCAGATGAAACCAAATTCATTAGATGATCAGGAACAAATTTGTTTTACATTTTATTTGAAATCAATACTCAATTTATGTTCTTTCGGTTGTAAAAATTTCATGCATTGAACAATAGAAAAATATATGTTTCTCCTATAAAATAGGAATATCTTAAAACAATAAGTGCTTTCTTAAACACTTTCCAAGTTGGTAGGTTGAGGTTCATACTACTTTATATATCATAGATAGAATAAAATATTATTTTTATTCTCTTACACTCGCCAGAGTGCCTTTATTTAGATCGAAGAAAAATATTGAATTTATTGCAGACATAATTGCACTTGTCACACTTGGTTTGATATAGTCTCATCGTCAGTCCATACACTTGAATGAAACTTAATGTGCTGTGAAGTATGTGGTTGGTTCTTACTTTAGCTTTGACATCATTGTATAAGGATGTCTCCTTAATCGATATACCTATACTTTTCTTTACATAATATATACTTTTTGGACACATAGTATCTGCTATGTAAGCTTGTTTGTTGTTACTTAACTATTCAAGTGGAAGTCATGCCAGGGTAATCACTGTGTGTTTCTGTAAAGAAACCCTCATGAATTATGGAATTTATATAACTATGCATGGGTAAAACTTAGTTGTAAGGCTTATTTTTGAGTATAGAACGTCACATTCTATTTACATAACTAAGTTTGTTAACGAAATCTTTTATTGGAATGGTATTTTTTAAGAATAAATTTGAACTCCAACGGCCATGACATCATAAATAAAAGTTAAACTCGAATGAACCCAGCAGCATTGAACTAAAAAACCATAGGAGTAGCACTTCGGCAGGAATGTCAAAATATAAAAATGGCCGACCGGCGGCGGACGTGGGGAAACTATTTAAGTAAAGAAGTTGGATATTTTGAAAACATTCATAAATTCAGATAGGTTGATGGAATGGAATATTTTTCAGATGCAGTATTCTGGGACTTAGAATACACATGAACCAAACCTAAGGGTGGGTCAAATTTAAAGGACTTGATTTGCATAAATATTCCACCGGATCAAGGAAAAACCAAAATAGAAATAAAAGACCTCTAAACGTTAACATTGTTTGCTTATTTTTTTTTAAACATTTTTTTAAGCCCCAAAGCTACCAACTTTTCAAGAAAATCAAAGTAAGTTTGTTGAATTTGACCCACCCTTATGCACCTATGTGCGTGAATTTTCTTGGACGTTGGTGGCATGCTGTACTGGCTTCTATACTGGCCAGCGCTCGGATGTTACTTTTCCAAATCAACGCGAAGCATTCAGAAAGAAAACGAAAATTTTACCTGTCAGAATTAGTTTTCATGGCGTTAAATGAGAGCAACAACACTGAGGCGATGTGAATTCACTAAAGTATTTATTCACTTTGGTTTGGGAAAGCCTTATTACTTAATAATTCATTCACGACATTGAAAACCAAGTTTGGACTTTTTAACCATGACTTGAGCTTATTTTTAGCACTTTGAAAAAATCGATTTTGAAAAAAAAATTGGCGGGACTATGGCGAGACCAAAGCGAGATGAGGGCAAAATATGCTCAATGCCAAAAACCACGTGTAAATGTCATGGCGAGACCAAAGCGAGATAACCGCCATATAGATTCTAATGTAAATGGGCATGGTGAGATCACAGCAAGATGGGCTAAATGACCACGATACTGGAAACTACGTGTTCGCGACCATGGCGAGAGATATGAGTCGTCATCGTCGTTTTCGCTTCAACTCGATTTCCAAAAAGACAACGCATGAAAATTATTACAAATTTTTGGTTAAACTCGGCTGAAAAACTTTTGGTTTGATATCACTTCTTGAAATTGAAGTGCTAAGAAAAAGTGAATGATATGAAATTCAGTCTTAATCTAGATTTAACAACTTAAACTGACCTCCGGAATGCACTTTAAATCCAATCAATCGGATTAAACGTAGTTAATAATATGGGCATTAGCGAATTTATAATACTTTGAGTTCCTTAGGACTGGACATATGGACTCCCCGATTCTTATTTTATTAATATTTTGTAAAATAAAATGGGGGTCAATTTTAATTTTATACCTATGTGTGCAAATCTGCTCCGAAAAACTACTGCCGAACCCTGTTACTGGCGGCTCTACTGGCTTCCTAACTGGCTACGAAAAAAGCAAGCCAGTTGACGAGCCAGTTGCTCAGGCTTGTATATGTTAGTAAAAAAATGTGAGTGCATTGCGACTGACTAGCCAGTATTGGCTCGTGTGGCCTAAGGGTTAGAAAAAAAAACAAGAAAAAATCTCAAAGCAAGGGGGTAATATTATCTTGGGTACTAGAGATCATTTTATTAAAAAAATAAACTAAATTGGAAAAAAATAATTAAAAACCAATGGTGGTAATACTTACAGTACTACTTTGTAGCTTGTTGGAAATCAAAATCAAATCAATCCTATTATTTCTTTTCAAATTCAGTTCTTTTAATAAATATACGTCCAACAAAATTGTTTTCAAACGAAAAGAATTAAAAATTAGAATTTACTTTTTTTTCAAAATGTTTAGTTTTCTGCCCAAAAATTAATTTGAAAATAAACCGTAAGAATGGATTTTTGGCTTTCCAAAAAGCTATGAAACAATACTATTTAAAATATCCCAAGCGAGGGGAAATAATACCCCGCTCTAGTGGGATTTTTTTCTTGTCTAATTCCAACCTACATGCCCTGCATTTTTTTGGCAGAATTTTCACGAATCATCTAGAAATTGGAACAATTGGAAAAATTAATTAATTTTTGTCTTCATTTGGAACTGATTTTAGCACATCCTGATATGGAAACAAAAAAAGAAACATTATAACGACCACCCTAATGTTCAGTAGTGGCAAAAACATTCTGAATTTTTTGTTCAACTTCATTAATTGTTGTTTTGTTTGTAAAATGTGAAAAATTATAGACTTTTTAGTATTTTTAAACAGTTTAATTTAGCAATTAACTATTTAAAAAAAATTATAATCATTATCCATCGAAAAAAGAAAAAAATAATAATCAAAATTAGAATGTATTTAAAAATTTTAGCTCTTCCAAATTAACCGGATTGTATTTGTTAAGTTCTTAAAGTTATTATTTTGTCCAGAAACAGTTAATTTTAGAACTGCTTGCTGTCAACGAAGCATCATTGTAATTGAATTGTCAAAAATAGAAGCAGGAATACTTTCTCGCTCATTCTTTTAACCTGTAAAAAGATAACTTATCCACGTATGCGTTCTTTTCCCAACTCATCTTTCTAAAAAAGCCCAATAGTTCTCGACCGGGTTAAAATCAGGTTATTAAGAATATTAAGAATCAAAACTTTAACCATCCAAAAATCATAGCGTTATAAAGTTATACGTATAGCATTTAACATTTTTTGAAATCAACTGACGCAACTAGAAATATATTTGATTTGATATTTAAAATTCCCCTTACACTTTTTTGACCTCGTTTGAAGGATAGTAACTAAATCACAATTATGGCCGAATCACAACCTCGCCTTCGGTCGATCCGGCGCTAAGCGGCGTTTGATTTTTGTGTCAAAAAGCACCACCCAAGCATTTGTAAAACGAAATTTAGCTTCAAACCTCAAGCGTTGACTGACATTTCTATGACATCTTTGATAAATATACCTAACTAATTGCAGGTGAATGGGATTCATACAAACGGGTTCAAGTTTTTTGAAACAACAAAATGACTTATGTAAATAAAAATAGAACCACACTTTTTGATTTAATTATTTATAAAAAGAAGAACTTCAATTATTTACATCTTATTTTACTTAAATTTCCAACTTTCAAAACATGTTGGATGGCAATGAAGTGTCAAACGTCCGACCAAATAGAAAATAGATCTACTTTTTCTTTGGCCTGGCGTTGCTCTGACGTTTACGGTATCAAGCCTAGTACACAGATCGAGCTAAAATTTCGGTCCCACTTTTCTATCCAACTACCAGCTTAGCTCCTAGCTAAATTTTGACACAAGATTTTTGTGGAGATTTCATTAAAAAATAGCTATTCTCTGAAAAGAAATTATATTCAACAATTTCAAAGAATTTTGTTTTAATGTTTCAAGTGACTGTAACCAAACAAAATAGATTTTTGCGGTTCGGCATTAATAAATCGATTATATTTGAATATTTCTTGTTCTCAATATTCATTTTCGCAATGTAATGCTCACATAAATCTCACAAAAAAAACTTGCCACAATTTAGCTCAAGAATTAATGTACCAAACAATTATTTCACGACAGATGGCGCCGTGCAGTAAGAAACGAAAATTTGACTTTTTAGCTGGAGCTGCGTTCCTCCAGGCTTAAATGCTTGGCTTAATTTTAGCTTGGCTAAATTGTAAAGAGATTTTTGTATGAGAGCGGAATTCAAGCTCGATTTGCCTACTAGGCTTTACGATAAAAAATTGCCGCAACGCCTGAGGTAACATTTTAGATTGCTTCATAAGGTCGATTGTTTTTATTCGATATGTCAAAGCCCGACCGTCCGAACGCGATATTGTGGTTTGGCTATCAAGCGTTCAGTCGTGATGACTTTGACATATTCAATGGAAACAATGGTCTCTTATGAGGCAATCTTATATGTTACTTCAGGCTTGGTATTTACCTCAGATCGTAAATATCGTAAGCCTGAGCCAAACGCCCAAATTGATCTATTTTCTATTTTGGTGACGCAGGGGAAGTGTTTTGATAAATATTCAATTCAATTTTTTCAATTTGACATTTCTGATATAAAATAAAGCAACTACTAACTCTTTAAACCTGTAGAAACTAAAAAATGTGTTTTTGTGATTAACTTTATTAATAAATGCAACGACAACAGCAGTAATTAAAACTATTTTACGGGTTTCAAGTTGATTTTGTTGCAGTTCTACGTGCAAATTGGATACGTTTTCTAGAACTTTGCAAATTTATTAACGTGTTTCTATTATTTTATTATTTACAAAGATAGTTATTACTTGTAAAAAACTTTATAGTCATAACAAAAAACAATCAATCAAATAAATCAAATACTTATTCCTGTGAAATTAATTGTTTTTGTTTTATTTATTTAATTTTCAAATGCAAACAAAAAATGGTTTGCATTTGACAGCTGGACTGTTTTCTTTCTTGGGCGTGTTCGATTGAATGAATAAATTTAAGTTCAGAGAGAGTGTTTGTGTACACAGTGCTCAGGTTCTGTTACCCTTGCATCGATAAGATACTTCGAGACATGATGAAATCTGAAACAAAACACGAAAAATTTTGTTGATTCCAGGGTTATAGAATATGAGCATTGGTTTTCGTTCTACTAAAGCAAGAGAATTTTGAAGTATCAATAAAGGTTTTTCAATTATATGGTTACTACACATAAGGCCTGTTTGTTAAGGGTTTCGGGAGGAAAATATTAAAATTTGCAAGAAGTTTCACTCTTAAAATACACAACTATTATGTAGCAAAGTAAATAAAAAAAGTTAAGCATTTTTTTGACAGATGACTTCGATTAATTTAAGTGAAATATTAAAAGATCACAAAGAGTACTCAAAATATGGTTCTGTCTTAAGTATAGCATGATTCCTTTTACCCTTTCTAAATTTAATGAGTTTGAGGGTAAAATCAGATATTTTATTTCATTTGCACTCAATTTCAAAACTTGTCAAAAAGAGTCAAGGACAAAGAATCATCGTGAAATAGAGGCCTATAATCGTATAATACGGAACTATAAATTGGAATGGGAATTTGTTTCCTATTTTTATCTTTTACGTATCGAAAACTTCATCATTATTATGACTCTTTGACGTTTACAAATGTTAAAAAAGGTGTGTTTGGTTAGTTTTTGCAAGAACTTTCAATGTTCAAGTCATTTTAATTGAATTCTCTTAGGGTCAGCTTTACGAACATGGTTCAAACTTTGATCGGTGGCCTAGAAATTTTATTTCACTGATTTCGGTGGATTAATTGAGGTCCAATAATTGTTCAAGGTTCAAGTATGTGATATCAGCCAAGTTATTTAATTTAATTTAATTTACATGCGTGGAACATCATTCAACGTTGCAGCTAATCCATCGAAATAAATGGGCTCAATTTGCTGGGACACGGATCAAAATTTGAAAAACGTTTGTACAACTTAAATAAATATGATTGTCACAATACTCAACTTAAAAAAATATAAATGAAGCAAAAGTAAACTTATATTTGTAAGATTCTGGCAGCTTTTTATTGATACTTCTGAATTACAAATTAAAAATAATTTCAAAATACACTCACCCACAAAAGTAAATACACACTGAACCCTAGAGAAATTTCATAAAGTATTAATTTAAGAAAACCGAACTTTTATTCTGTCATATTCTTAATTTGTCAACGCCCGAAGCTTCAAGCTACATTCCGTTTTGCAAATTTTAGGGTCGAACTTAATGATACAGATTATCGACCGAACGCGAGACAGTTGTTTGGCCTTAAAAGAAAACCAAACAGTCTAAAAAGAATTAATCGTTTTTCGATATTAATTCCAACAGGTAGGTAGGTAAGGTACCTACCTACCTACAATAAAAATAAAACCAAAACGTTTATTAAAACAACCCCAACCTACATACATATGTGTATAAAGTGACATAAAGTTTATGTTCATGAAGGATCTTACATAACTATTACGCAAAAAAAAAAGCCATTTAGCTAACGAATTAGAAAGCAATAGTCTGCGAACCCCATAAAATGACACCATTATACTTCCGGTTTAATATTCAAATCTAAATAGAACAATAACCGCCTTGTGGGTTAGTATACGTTTCAGTTGCAAAATATAGAGAAAATCAATACCTGTATTTAATTTCCCATGACACGTTTAGTGTATACGCTCGCTCCTCTATATCGCATACACTAGAAAACAAATGCAATATTGCAAACCTCCTTTTTATCTCCTTCCATATTATTGAGCTTCTTGCACACAAATTTAAAGTAAGCCTAATGCAATCAACTTACCACCACCGTTGCATCGCTTGCTGTCATCGATGACGTTGCGTCCGTCCTAACACACTGTCATTTCACAAAACTAAACCAAAACCAACCCCATCTAACGTAGGTACACAAGACGTCAAAACTAAATAACATTCTCCATCGTTTAAAGCTGTGAAGCGTTGTGACTGGAAAATGTAAAGGGTAAGAGGGTGCATTGCATACCTATCATAAGCCTTCTATTTAAATTCCCTCGTTGACTTTGTCGTTCTGAACAGTGTTGTGCTGTTGTCGTTGTTAGCGTTATATAGCCGGGCTTAAAAGCACCGCACCAACGTCGTTTTTTGGAGCGCCAACCCACTTTGTGAAAATATCAGTGATCAGGATATATTTACTCATCGTGCATACAAAGAACTTTGCTATGAAACACTTGCTATTCGTTCCGACCAAACCTCCTCGAAATATGTGTAGCTAGCAATCGATTTCTCACAGCAACCAGTTATTTAATATCCGGGTAAAGGAGTTGCTCCTTCAATTTAAAAGGGCCTCACCTATAGGAGGACAGAAACAAGGGAAATGTATGTACACAGAAGCCTAATGCACTCATTCTTAGGGTGTTATGCTATGGAGCTTCCTTGTTCGTTCGTATGGATCAATTTTGAACAGTTCAGGGATGGACTATAGTGCAAATGATTGTGTGTTAGGGTCATATCGAATTTAAATTGCTCACGATAACAATTATTTAAAATATACATTCATTTGTACCTATTGTAGCTGATACCTTTTTCAAAACAACTCAAAAATATTTTTAAAAAATCTACATAGCATATCTATCCTCGCTGTAATTCTAACTTTTTGTAACGTGTTTTTATGCAGATTAATAGTGTAGTACCTCGTGGCATAATGGTTAGTGCGTTGGACTGTCATGCCGAAGGTCTGGGTTCGATTTCAAGCCACTGCCACCTAAAAACAGAAATGTTTTTTCCCGAGGTACTGCCTCTTGCGAGGAACTGAAAAATCCTCCAAGAGTATACTTGTCATGAACAGTGCTTCTCATCTAGCCATTCGGACTCGGCAAAAAATTGTAGGTCCCCTCTATTCCTGTCAATAACACGCACACAGGAACAACTCAACTCTCAATGTAAGCAACTAGGCCCTGGTTCTCCACGAGCTATTGCGCCAGCAAATTTTCTTAGTGGGAACAAACCTGAAGGACAAAGAGAAGTTAGTAACGTTAAAATATTTTATTATCTAAACCAAAAACGTCAAACCTCAAAACAAAGTGACGCACAGTGGTCCGTTTGTTGAATTTCGGTGGCAAAAATCATTTCCCATACAAATTAATATAATTTGGTACACTTAATGATTTAGGGATGCTGAATTTAGTGATGCTGCCTAGTTTTGTCTACTTCAAACGAAATTAGGCCAGAACATTGTCTCAAATTTCAAATTTCAAAATTTTAAATAAAGTACTGTCGAATGTACCAAATTTTATTAATTTGTATTAATAGTTGGCTGGGGAAATAATTTGTGTAGTCCAAATTCAGCAAACGGACCACTGTGGTTGGCTTCTTTGTGAGGTTTGACAGAAAAGAAAACACTTTAACATCATGGCGGACAGCCAGGCCTCAATCACAGCACTAAGCTCATATCTTATCAACTCTTTACTGGTATGGAAGTTTGAAAGCAGGCTAAGCGAACTGAGCAAAAATAATAATCTCAAGCTACACTGGTTACGTGGTCGCATTGCGTCACATCGGTCCATTATGCAGAACAATAAATAGGTAGACTCTGTAGCAAAATTATTAGAAATGACATTCCTAACAGGGCCGGAGTTCTTTTTTTTTTTGGAATAAGAAAAAACATTATAAAAACAAAATAAAAATATGTTGATGATGAAGGTCAAAAATTTTAAAATCATTAATGGACTTCACCAGTTTAAGTATTGGGCTAAACTCAGTTATTTTACAGGCCACTAATTGCAAGCTTGTCTTCTTAGCTTACAGTAACCATTTTTGACCATGCAATAACAGTACCATTTGCGGAATCAAGATTCAACAACGCTCATGAGGAGATACCGGGCCACATGTTAGGCAAAGAAGAATTACCAGATGGAAAAGATCAGATTTCTATCTCTAAATAAAAAACTTTAATTACTAAGGGCCTTATTGCGAGAGACTATTCAAAATAGACTCTAAGTCGAATAGACTTAAAGTCACCTATTGGTATTGCGAAAGTCTATTTGTAAATATTTTTCTATTTGATAGAAATTTCAAATCTATCAAGAATTCCTGATCGACTTTTTTCTATTCGAATTTTTCGGAATAGACTCTCGCAATAAGGCTTTTAGCATCTTGAAGAAACTAATTTTTAATCAGCAATTTCGATACGGAGGCTAATTAAAAATAAGAAATTATCTTTCGTGGATTAGTTGCTAACCAAAGTAACCGAGAATTGACAACACGTAAAACCTCATGCTCTCTAGATGGTCGAGCTATCAACCATATCGAAAATTAGATAATCGACATAAGGCCCATGTCTATCATCTTATACGTGAGAATACTTCTACAGTTAACAATGAAAATTTCTTTGTTGCAGAGAAATTGTCTAACTTATATAAATTGCCAGAAGCCACAAAGAGCTACTTACCTGCGGTGGTGTTAATGAAAGTGGTTTAAGGGAAGAGACACTACTTAAATCTAAGTTGGTGACACCTTCCCTCTTGCAGAGGCGGTGTCAAGCCAACTTATTTCGATCTTAGTTTATTAAGTAACGGCTACACTGAGATGGATGAAATCTTTATAATTTGTTATTATGATTGAAGACATTCTTTTTTGAAAAACTTTAAAGTAAAATACACCTACTTTTCTTATTTATTTGTGTTTCAGAAATGTTCCAACGAATTCCATGACATTTTCAGAGTTTCTTCTAATGAACTAGAATGAAATTGCCAAACCGGTTTTCGCAAAATCCACTCACTGTCACGCCCACTTTTCTTATTTCTTTGTTTCTTCGGAAATGCCTCCTACGTTATATGAATGAAATTCTTAAAGTTTCTTCTTATAAAGGAGAGAGAAAATTAAAATATTTGATTCATTCAAATCCACCCACTACCACGCCCACTTTTTTAAAAAATATATATTTCTTGGAAACAGCTCTAAGAAATTGGATAAGATTTTGAAAATTCTACAAACATCAAAGAGACAGTCTTTTCGAAACCATATTGAAGAAAAGTCAGTGTGGCAGTGGGTGGAACTTACTAAAAACCGATGATTTTTAGTGATGTGCATTTGGCAGCTAAACTAGAAAAATTTCAAAACAAATGATTTGCTAATGTGGTTTACTTTTACTAAAATTAATGTTTTTTTTTTGTAACATCAGAATAGCCTCACTTAGCTTTTTTTTTGCAATTTAAAGCAAAATTGGAGAGTGGAAAGACCATGATGATTGGTGATTTTTAAATTTTATTTTTTTTTAAATTAGCAGGAAAAAATCGCTAACTGCACCGAAATTCAAAAAATTGAGTTCTAGAATGATAAATTACTGTCTTATCGCTTTCAAGCTCGGGAAATTTATTGGAAACCCAAAAATGGTTATTAAATAATTAAAAAAATTTCTTATCGAATGGTTGCGTGTCCGCTATTCTATCATACCAGATAAGCGGAAAATTTCTTGTCAAACGACCAACTACACTGACTACCTGAACAACATATGATAGAAAACTGGATTAATAGTGAGCAAAATGGCTTTAAGAAGGATTATTAAAAGTGTTGAACACCTTAACTTAACGAAAAAATATCTATTAACCAGTGTGCTTTTTCTACATCTTCTTAATTTACATATCATACCACGTTGCATGAGATTCTGATATCAGCATCAAACTCAGGAATTTTACAACAAGAGTTAAACTTTCAGACGCAGAAGGAACACAAAATACAAAAGTCATTAGTTAAGAAAGAAAAAATTGATTTTATATTCGCATCAAAGCCAAAAGGGACAAGTTTTGGTATTCGTTACTTTCTCTTCTTATAGCATAATTAGTTTAGTTTTCTTAAGCTCTAAAATGACAACGAGATTCTATAATACCATATTGAAAACATTTTTTCGGACACCTGCTTGTCTGATTGTTTTTCAGCAAAGCAATATTCCGATTCATACAGCAGCTTTTTTTAAAAACTTTCTTGGAAAACAAAACTGGACAGTAACTCTCCTTTCTACCCTACTCTTAAGATTCGAGGATCACTGAAAATGTGTTGGGTTGCCTAAAACATAAAATGTATGTATATGAGAAGTAGGACTCGAGTATATAAGAGCCAATTGTAACAATAACAATAAAGTGTTTTCTTTTAAAAATTAAATCGATAAATTATTATTTTAACTGCAAAAAACAAGGTGAAGCTATTCTAATGTTACAAAAAAAAAGTTAATTTAAGTGTCAGCAGATCGCAGAACTTAAATCAATCTGCGAAAGGCTATCTCATCGTGTGATTCAATACACAATTCCGTATGTTTACATAAAAAATACACCAAAAACAGTAAATTTTAATAATAATTATAAGTGAGGCTATCCAAATGTTACGGAATGCATGTTTTTGAAAATAAACGTGACACCATGTGGGTTACAACAATATTGATTATATGAACAAATGCTCAAAAATGTATCCAAGTCAGTTTCTGGGAAACCAAGTTATAAGAGAAGTGGGCGTGGTAGTGAGTAGATTTCATTAAAACTAATTTTTATCTTGTTCTGGTTGATTAAGAATAAACTCTGAAATTGTCTTGCAAATCATAAGAAGTGTCACCGAGAAACAAAGAAATAAGAAAAGTGGGCGTGACTGTGGGCGGATTTTATAAAAATCAGTTTCTCAATTTTTTTCTTATTTACAAAGATAAATTCTGAAAATTTCATGGAAATCGATGGGGCTGTTTACAAGAAACAAGAAATAAGAAAAGTTGTGCCACATCCACAGGGCGGATTTTAATTTTTTCTCCGTTCATTATAACAAATTATAAAAATACCATCTAGAGGTAAGACATCGCCTACTTAAATTTAAGTTTTATACGTATCCCCGAAACGACCTACAAAAATTATAAAATTGTTCTATTTACTGAACTAGAGATATGATGATCAATGTATGATCAGGAAAAAGCCCTTAAAGTTCCTCTACACTATCTCAGAAAGTATTAACATATGGCAGAATAAAGTGGAAAGGAATTTCATATGACTGCCAAATTTGTTTGCTACAAAATAATTTCCATATTCTGGACCCACACTTGTATCTAAACAAGTAAGTTTTGCCATAACCTCAAACCCCAAAATAGGATAAAAAGTATGATGGTTTAAGAACTGTTCCTAAATATTTTCAGGTATTAACATATGTCAAATCGTGTCGGATTCGCTGTCAGGTCGTGTGTGATGAAATTTCATATTTTGCTTCTCACTTTTTTGACATGTGTTAATACTCGATTGGATAGTGTGGAATGGCTATTAAGATGTACGTACATAAACGCAAAAATAGTTAGAGAAGAGAAGAAGATTCTTAAGTAGAAAGATTAAGATGTTCGAAGTGCGCAGTCTTCTAGCTGAAGTTACTCGTATTAGAATTTTAAGCAAATGGCTGCAGGAAATGATTTCAGTACGTAGGCTCTTTGATGTACCAAAGCTAATCTAGTCAGTCCAGATCTGCGATTGACCGAAGACTGAATTTTTCATAATGAACCAAATCTTAAAGAATAATATCGATATTATTGTTGAAACCCCTCATCTCCTTAAAATCGATATCAAAGTCAAATAAAAGAGCATTTAACTTTTTAACTCTATTTAGCAATGGTCAAATTCTGGATCCCAGAAAAAAGTACTGCAGGAATATCGTCTGACATCAATAAATATTCGGTTCAATTAAAGAAAAGCTCCTCAGAACTTAACACAAAAACCCACAGGATTTTGACGTGGAGATGCGCTACCACGTGAGTTCTTCAATCTTCGTCTAGTGCAAATAGTGCATAAGGCAGGCGCTAAGACTATTTTCAACCAGTCTATCTAACAAATAGGGTTCGACATCATTGGAATTTCCTAATGTCCCGTGAGGACTTTACCTTCATGGTGATTGACGAATAGGTGGAACTTGTAAGTAAACAAGGGTAACACCAAAAAAATCTATCAAGAACATTTACAAAAAGAATGACACAGATCCGGTAAACAAATACTATTGCTACTTCAGTTTGTCAAATAAAATGAGTTCAAAACACCTTACATGGCAGACAAAGCTCGCGTTTTATAAGCCTTTATTCTGCTAGTTCCGCTTGGTGATAGAATGATAGTCAATTTTGGGACGGTTGATACAAGTCTCTTTGGAAAGACTTTTGATCCTGGTTGTGATAAAGACAAATGTGAAAGAAGATACTAACTCCTGTAGGAAACACAAGCACGTTGAATATATTGGGGCACATACATTGATGTTCTTGAAACTGTTGCTAACAAATCTGGAGTAAATTAGATAATGCAATGCTCCACCCAAAGGAGTTTTTGATTATCAGGCCCAGTTCTGATTCACCAAGAAAACTGATATCCGACTAAGAAACCAATTTTTCGAGAGTAGTTTTCGTTGGGTATTTTTATCTACCTGAGGTGAGAATGGAGAATTCTTCAAAACTATATGAGTCTTAAAATATCAAATTGGTTTAAAATTTGTTTAAATAAATCCTCCCAAAGACAAACCCTTTCCATTGGATACGATGTATTTTTCTTATGTAAATCTTCTATAAGGCGCTTAAGGAAACAAATTCGTCTTTGTCTAATCCCCCTCCACCTCCTTATGGGAATGTTTTAATAATATACTATATACAACATACTTATCTATAAACCCATATGAACATTCTGAGGCGGTTAAAGAAGCCAAATTCGGGGTAATAATGTCGTATAATACTACTACTGGTTGGTTTTTTTTTGGGGGGGGGGTTTATTTCGTGTTTTTCTTCTTAAGTCAGTATTTTCCATGTTTCTCATTCTTCTCTATGTTTTTTTTTTTTATTCGTCTCCACTCTCTATTCTCAAGTTGAAGATAGTAGTATTTCTGTTATCCACAAAACAACAATTCGTAATATGCTAAAGTCATGTGTTTACTCGTAGTTTATTGATATGATAAAGTCCTAAGGAGCCGTTTGTATATTGTTGTACATTTATTTCGTTATTCTTTTTTGTTGTGCTAAGTGTCCATGTTTTTCTTAGAACAGTAGAAATGGGTAATGACATGCTACATAATGTTGTTGCTTGTATTCTAGGGCGATTATGTTTGTAAAAAAGGGTATGGATTAAGACTGACATAGATATATTCATACATTTATATAGATCCGACCCCTATAGATGTTTTTATAAGCTTATGTATGTGGATGAAAGTTTATTGATATAGAATCGTAAACAATATTTTATTTTGTTCAGATCATAAAACTTTTTGGAATTCTTGAAAATAAATTACTGACATTAATATGTATATAACATGTTTTGATATCAGAAGAAAAACTTGAGAAAACTTTTTTGTTCTCAACAAAATAGGATTGACAGAAATCTTAGATTATCTTAACTTTTCAACTTAAAAAGATATCTTTTATTCTACCAACGTACTGCTTTTTAGGGCTGACTTAAGAATAATCAATATACCTTCGAAGATAAGAACATGTGTACCTATTACGAGTGATGGTTGAATGCCCTGCAGAAAGTCATTAAAGTCCCTGGACCCATTAAAATACAACATTTTGAATAAAAACCATATCAAGTCAAATACAACTTATGAAAGGTATTTTTAAGAGGTATAGAACTTTAAGTTGGCACCACTATTTTGACTGGTGGCCATTTTGTTAGTTGTCAAGTTTTTTAAGTTTAGATCGACGTTTCAACATGAATACCATGGTTCTGTTCGAAATACGTATCACGCGAATTTTGTTTAGCGATGAAGGTCACTTTTGGTTGAATGGATACGTCAATAAACAAAACTGCCATATTTGGAGTGATGATAATCCTTAAGTTATGTTGAGACATCGTTATATACACAGAAACTGATTGTTTGGTGTGCTTTATGGGTTGTGGAATAATTGGTCCGTACTTCTTCAAAAACGATGGTGACGTTACGGGCCAGTAAATTGGCCTCCAAGATTGTATGATTTAACTCCTCTTGGCTCTTTTCTGTTGGGATATGTAAAGTCACTAGTTTTCGCCGATAAGCTCTTAACAATTGACTGCTTGAAGGATAATATTCGCCGCGTTACTACCGATATACAGCCACAAATGTTGGAAAAAGTCATCGAAAATTCTAAACCCAGATTAGACTACTTCCGAGCCAGCCAGCCAGTCATGTGCCAGAAATCATATTTAAACTATAATCCAGAAGCTTTCTAATAAAGTAAATTTCATGTCAATTTAAAAAAATCATCTTTTCTTATAGCATTTCAAAGATCTATGCCTTTTAAAAAAAACACCATTTCCATTCATTCATCGTTACAAAAATGAAAGTCGGTTGAGGATATGACTATTTCTCAAATTATTTAAGTTATACTCTTCAAACTTCCTTAGCTTAATCTTATTAGGCTCTTTTGAAGCTTTATTATGAGAAATAAAATGAATTTTGGAACAAGCTGCAACATTTCCATCTACTATTTATGAATTTTATTTAGTTCTATTTTTAGTTTAATTTACTTATATTTTACTTATTTTTATTTTATTTTATTTTGTTTTTTTTTTTAAATGGAAGTTATTGTAACTGGTCCGATGTGTCAAATCGAAAATTTCGACATATCTTCACGTTTTGAGCTCCCTAGAATCGGAATCCATCATTTTTGCAGAGATGTATGTGTCTGTACGTACGTTCGTACGTTCGGTCGTTGGTACGTCCCTTCGCTTTTTTCGTTCACTATATTTCAAGAACGAATAAAGATATCGACTTTGAGTCAATTTTATATAAATTTCAGTACATGCAGAAAGGACCTTCAAAACAATTCAATCAGCTTTTTTTTACTAAAGCAATTTAAGTAATTTAGAAAAACCCTTATTAAATTTCTTTAGTCTCGAATATCTCAAGAATAAATCATGCTAGTGACTTCGAGGTAATTTTATTCCACGTATAAAAAAAGTTATTGAAAATTTTTGAAAAAGTGGTTTTTCTCAAATATCTCGAGAACAAAAAATTATATTGGCTTGAAAGTAATTTTTTTATGCATTAGTTTATTGAGAAAAATATGATTTTCTTAAAAATATTGAATGAATAATTTTTTTAAAGCGAAAAAAACATCTCAAATATCTTAAGAACAGACAATGATATTGGCCTTCGGTTAATTTAATTCTACACATCAGTTAATAACATTGATATTTAATTGAATTTGTAAAAACAAAATTTAAAAAACTAAAAAAAAATTATACCAAATATTGTTGAATTTTTTTTTGTCCCGAATGTCTAAGGAACCAATAATTGGACCGAGAGCCGATCAACATTTGATTGAAGTGTTTAATACCACTCCAAATTTTGTAAGCGTACTATTTGCATCAGTACACAGTACAAGCTACATGGTAGCAACCTGGTAGCTGTTCTTTGACCACCAATAAAAATGCAAAAAAAAATTAGAGAAGTTTAAGTATTTTATACCGCTCCAAATTGTGTGAGCATCTAATATTTATATGTGCAAACAATATGCCGCAAACATGGCAGCGTCACGACTGCCCTAAGACCAGAATAATGCAAAAAGCTACAAAAATTTTTAATTATTTATTTATTATTACTTATCTAGTCTTGCACAGTAAGACACAATATCTATTAAGGTAGTACAAGCTTCAGTTTTACAATTGGTTAACATGAAATGAATGAATGAAAGAAATGATAATTTTAAACAAGATGACTTGAAACAACCATAGATATAAGGAAACAAATACGTTATATTAATTAAGTAATGAAAAAAATTAAATTAGTGGACTTTATTATAAAATCACCTGATAGCAAAGTAATAAAATAAGAGTTAAAATCATCGCCGTGCCTCAAAATATTGTCTAAGTCTTATTTTAAACCGAGTAGTGCAGCCTATCAGCCTTATAGATTGAGGTAGGGAATTCCACAACCGAATCGCGTAAACGAAAAATTGACGGCTCGAGACAAGATAGGAGTAGCGTATTGGTATCAGATCGCAACTTCGGGTGGAGTGTGGAAAAAGTATTCTGTTGTGAAGGTACGGTGGTTGTCGAGTCTGCATTCTTGTTTTTATTGGAGTGATTCTTTGGGTGGTCCATAACATACGCAAGCCTCCGTATACTCTACTTATGATAAGTTGTATATGATTTGAATACTACTCCAAGATTCTTGGTTGAGTCAACAAACTAAATAGGGCTATTATTGAGTAGTATTGGAGAAAAGCAGGATGTGTCCGTAGAGTCTTTTAAAATGACTAAGCATTTTGACTTAGTAGGATTTAAACAAAGTCCGTTTGATCGAGACCAGAGCAATATCTTATTTAGATGTTCGTTTATCTCCCAAATACCATTTTCAATCAAACCCAATGGACAACTGTACCTAAGCGGTACATCATCGGCATACATATGCATGGATGAGATAAAGCTTACTGACGGAAGCTTATAAACATACATAGTAAAGAGTAACGGCCCAACACAGATCCTCGGGGAACACCACGAGTAAGCGGAAGAAAGTTTGAATTTGGTTATTACCACCTAAAATTTTGTTAACTCACACTTTGTATTCAAAAAAATTCAATGAGCGGTTTTTTGTCAAGCAATTAACATAAAAAGTTTTTAAAATTAATAAGTCTCGAATATCTCGAGAACAAATGCTGTTATCGACTTAAGGTTTATTTAATTCTACGCACAATGACGTTATAAACTATTGGTTAAAGTGTGACATCCTTTTTTTTATTAAAAAAAAAACTTCTGAAATAGTTGAAACATTTTTTTTTTGGCTCCAACATCTTAATAATGAACAATTCGGGGGTATTTTATTCTATACATTATTTAATAATAAATAATTTATAAAATTTTTAAAAATATTGAGTGAACAGTTTTTTTTTTAAATCGACAAAAAACTACAAGAAATTTTACCAAATATTGTTAATTTTTTTTTCTGTCTCAAATGTCTTGAGAACAAACAATGATGTTGGCTTTGGGTTAATTTAATTTTACTCAATTATCCTCACTTGATTGCATATTAAACACCAAAAAACGTTTTCGAAGATCTTTAATTGGAGATTTTTAAAAATAAAATAACTTCGGGCCTCTAGCTTCAGAGTTCACCAATGGGAAGTTAGTTACCAGTGTGGATTGCACCAAGTCTCTTTTTTTTATTTTATTTTATTATCATGTTTCCTAGGGCGTATACGTACTTTTTCACTAATTGAAGTTTTTTAATCTTTGTTTGACCTTACAGTTTTGCATGCATTTTTCGTTTGTAAAGTAATTATATTTTTTTTAAGGATAAGCTCCCACGTTATAAATCGAAAAGCTTATTTCTTCTACAATTTTGGTAAACCTACCAAAATTATTTCAGATTTGTATATTCTACCTCAATAATTAAAAATGTTGCCATTATTTTCAAGATTGTTACTTCAGTTAGCCAGTTTTTGTAGCAATTTAACAAAGTTTTATTTTTCTCAAAATCGGCTCCACAACTTTTCTTAATTCTTTTGGTAAAAGCTAACTTTGGTTACCACTTTTTATTTTTGATTTTCTTCAAATCGGTTATTTTGATTTCAATAATTTTTCTTCTCAGATGCTTAATAAATAAAAGATATTAATTCAAATAACTGAAAACACTTGTTTTATTTATTTATTTATTTATATAAATTTCGGAAGCTATGCTTCCATCGTCAGTAAGCATATAAGTATATAAATAAATAAAATAAGTATTTTCAGTTATTTAAATTAATATCCCTTATTTATTATATGAAAACACGTTGAAAATCTCCAACATCAAATCAATACAGAAGCTTCCTAGCAATGTAAATAGTTTTCGAAAAAAATTTGTTTGAAAATCAAATATTATGAAAAATAAATGGTCGATTTTTGTAAAGCTTGGTATTAAAGGGTTTTTTACACTCTGTAAGATATTTTAAGAAAAACAAATTAATTTAATGAAAAACGGTACCTTTTAAACAAACGTTAAAAAATCGTTAAGGTAAATAATTTCTTAAGAACGACTTCTACGATTTCTATTAAACTTTTTCTGAATGCTTAAATAAGTGCGATATACTACCAAAAATTAAAAATATTACAAATAGCAACTACACTAGTTACGGAAATCAAAGGAACTTTTTTTTTTATTTGTGTTTTTTGAAAAGCTGTATTTTTGTGATGAGTGGTCGTATTGTATTGAAACAAAAAGCATTATACAGCTTTATATTTTTTGTTTTGATATTAGTTTGCAAAAAAAAATTACAGTACCGTTATTGCGTTATTGTAAGAACTGACACCAAACATTTTTTTTTGTTTTTGTGTTTTGTGTTTTTTTAAGATCGCCATTTTCTAAGATAATTTTTTTGAGTCAATCAAATGTAATGGTCAGAGAACCTGTTAATTTATCTTCAATTTATTTATTTTGTGCGGTGGAACAATTTTTTTTTGCATGGCTTATCCGACTTTTAATGAAAAAAATACGATTGGCTTTGAATACCAATATCTTAGCACAAAATTACTTCATACAAAATTCAAGGACAGTTTTGGAAATTTGATAAAGTTCTTACATGATTTTTTTAGGATTTCGTAGAAATTATTTTTTTCTACTTGCAAATATTATTTCCAAACAAATAGCAAGACAAAAATATAAACCTGTATAATGCTTTTTGTTTCAACACAATACGACCACTAGGACTGGCCACGATACCAGAAAAGTCTCGGTATCGTTTGGTGTTGGTTTCGGAAACCAAAGCAATACCGAAACGATACCAGCCATAAATGATACCGAGACCAAATCGGACTTTTGGGACCGAAATTTATCGATACTTTTGGTAGTATCATTTGGTATCGGCAGAAAAAAAATGTTTGAATATTATAATTAAATTATTAAAAATACAAAGTTCTTGTAATTGTTTTTGGTTTGAATGACATTTCCACAATTTTTTCTCTTTGGCAAAGAGAAGGTTTAAGCAATTACTTAAATTAGGACCACCCACTTCCACGCCCAATTTTCTATCGCTTAGTTTTTCTGAAACCAATCATTTGGATGACATTTTCAGA
This sequence comes from Dasysyrphus albostriatus, assembly GCA_946251815.1. Taxonomy (NCBI): domain Eukaryota; kingdom Metazoa; phylum Arthropoda; class Insecta; order Diptera; family Syrphidae; genus Dasysyrphus; species Dasysyrphus albostriatus. Next base: position 63,064,682 of record OX276336.1, on the reverse strand, counting down.
CTTCGTTCTTTAAACTGGAGGAAGTGACTTTAATAAAGTCCACCAACTGCCTCTCATATTTTTTTTTAATATATTGGTTTCTCGGAAACGGCTCCAATGATTTTGAACAGCATTGTTTTTCTGCTATGATATTTTGACGCAGAATTTTTGTTTAACTAATTGGAACTTTAATTTGATATTGCAAAACAAGCTTTTTAAATTTTTTAAGACTACGAAAAAAACTCAAGTTAAAAAATTGTCGTTCATTAACATATTATTCATATTTTTTATGTAATGATTTTTATTAAATCTTAAAAATGCCAAGACAGTTTAGCACTTAACTAGAAGATCAAGAACATGTTACCATGTCGTGCATTTTATTTTTGTTTGTGACTGAGATCAGACCAAAATGAGGCAAGAACGATACCGAGACAAGACTTTGGTATACGAGACCAAACGAGACTGAGTTATGCGAGACCGATACCGATACTGAGACGATACTAAAATGTTTCGATTTTGAGAGTACCGAGACGATACTTACAAAAGTATCGTTTGTTTTGGTATCGTGGCCAGCACTAACGACCACTCAACACAAAGATACAGCTTTTCAAAGAATACCAACAAAAATTGAAAAAAAAATTTGATCCTTTAATTTCCGTGACTAGTGCATTAGTAGTACTTCTCATAGAAAGTTTTTTTTAATTTTGAATATTCTCATTATCGGCTGTACAAATTTAGATTTTATTAATACAGATTTCAAATAAGATTAAAAAATATTGCAAATTTTTATTAAAATTTTGAATGTTAAAATAAAGTTTTTTAAAGATTTTTGAAATTCGATATCTCAAAAATGGGTTGAAAATTTTTTGTTGAAATTTTATTTTTATATTTTTTTATAGTTTGCGCGCACTAAAGGGGTTTTGACTACCCTTAAGATGATGAGACACAGTTCGAGCGATTAGGAAAATAGGGAAGTATTCAAAAGGCGATATCGATTCACAATGGTTTTGAAAATCTGAATATCAAAATGGTAGGGAAAAACACGTACGACTAATGAAAAAATCTCTGAATTTGACAGTACGTCCGAAGTTGGGATCAAGGGTAGACATGTACATGCACATAAATAAATACTTACGATTTGCATTCCAAAAATATTCCTTAAAAATGTTTAAAGAATTTGATATATGAAAAATTAATTTTTAAGAAAACCGCTCCAACGATTTTAAATAGTTTTTTTTTTTGTCATACAATCTTAGTCAGAATGAAGATGGTGTTCTTTTTTATCATTTAAAACTGTCAGAGAAGTTGTTTTAGCTAATCTAAATATCGTATTTCAAGCTTTTAAACACTTTTTCTCTCATAGTTTTCATGTCCTTACATATAATGTTCGAAAGCCCTCAGCGTGCTATTTTCCTTACTAATCTGTAAGTAATTTTACTTTAAGGCCACTGTACGTGCAATTATTTGATGTATTATATTCGTTCATCTAAAATTATTGTTATTTTGTTTTTTGTTTAAAAAAGCGGTTAAATATATAATTTTGTCTTATTTCTGATTAAACTTTCAACAAACCACAGATGGATTGCAAAAGGTTAACCAAATTATGCCAATCTGCTTACAAAAAAGTTTTCTAGAAAATCAAATGTGTGTACAATTTTTTGATTCAGTGTGTGCTGCTTCTTTTGATAATTAATATTTTACCAAATGAACATGTCATTTAGCATATCAGAGTTGGTCGAAATCCTCTTACAAATCAATAAATTAGACAACCAATAACACATAATGTGCTTAAAGAACTCTGTTTTACTCGATATCAGTAACAGAAAGTATATATAAATAGTTGAGGTTCAGATTAAATTGTATCATGCCTGACGTCCCATTTTTAAGGCAATCGATTTACGTGAGACGAACAAGATACCTTGGTTGACCAAAATTTCAAGTTTGATATGTTTTCGAGTTCATAACTTGCTTTTAAGGAAAGATACATAAAAGCTATAGAATACAAAAATTATGTGTGTTCTCAGAACAATTTATGGACCTTTCAATGGGTGTTTGTCATTTGTCAGAGGAATAATGCTTCAAAGGAGCTCAGCATGTCAGTTTCAAATAAAGTGCTTTTTGTATTGTTTCAAATGAAATAGCTTTAAGGTAAAAACATGTTACTTAATTCTGCATGAAACTAAATTTTGTCAACAGAGCAGGAGAGGGATTCCAAATGTTTCTAAGAAAGTGATATTTTTAGTTTGAACTTGTTTCTACAACTATAATCTGTTCCAAAAATGGGGTGCACTTTTACTTTTGAGTTGAAAATAATCAAGTGACACTTATTTGGAAATAGAACTTTATGGTGATTATAAAGAATGAGTATAAGCCGATTGACAGGTTAATTACTTTATCAAAAAGCTGCATTTAATTACAATTAAAACATATTTCACAGAATATAAATTGTTGATGAAATGACCAAGTTGACATCTAGCTGGACCATTTTATGGTCTATTTTGATACCAGATGAATCTAGGAAACTTTATTTCTACCTCTTAAGCAAATTTAAGCTTTTAATTAAGTGCATTTTAGCAGGAGTTTATATTAAGACTCAAAGTGGAAGATCTTTTATATTCAACACTGAGATTGTTTTCTAAAATCAATGATGTCTTCAATATGAACTAAACAAATCCACTGCAGTATTTTTGATTAATAATAAAACTTCTTTTAACAGAACCTGGTATAATCAAGAATACCAATTCATTAGAATAAAATAAATCAACCTAATTGACATAGGAAATTAATTTAATCAAATATGTACACATATAACCTACCCAGAATAATTGCCTAAAAATAAGAATATAAGATTTAATGAAGACTATACTTTCCTTAATTGCCTTTGTTACACCTACAACAATCCAACATACATTACTTATCCTTCTCTGAAGATTGAACGTGCAAATCACATTTCTTATATTAAGTGACATCTTAACTTTTCCAAATCAAATCAGATTTAATGAAATTGTATCTGTATTCAAAGAAAAAGATAATATATGTACATACATAGATAGAATTTGTAAGAATTTGCCATTAGCAATCAATCTCGTATGCTTAACGTGTTCCGTTGACTAAAAGACAATTCATTTCATTTTTTGTTCTTATAAAATCAACAACAGCAACAACCAGAGAAAAACTGAGGCAAAGTCTGGATAACATAATTGAATTAATTTGCATAAAATAAAATATATCAAAATAGAACGATGTCATGTATCGGTACTTAGCTAAAATGTATGAATATTTCGAATTCAAGATAAAGATTTTACCTTCGATACAAAAATTTTATAAGGGCTTCTTATAGATTCGTACAAACAAAAATGGTTAGACTTAAATTTAATTTGGTTGTGCTACTAAAAATTTTCTTAAAACCAAACTCATTATTATTTGGGATTATATCACAGAAAATGTTCAATACATTTACTAACACTCGTTCGAATAGTACCGCAATAATCTTCACTATATTAATATCATTTAATTTAACTGTTGTTCCTAGAACTCTCATTTTAATAAGAAATGCATTGGTATTGGGCTACTATTTTGGCTAATTTTTCGCTTCCGATTTTGGGCTGCACTATTTTTTAAATTGGTCTATCGAATCAACGAAATAAATCCAAAAATAAGTCTTATTTTGTTATGAATGTGGAAATAACGACGAATTTTAGATTTGACTTTATTTCGTCTAAGAAAACAAAATAAGACCAATTTGGCTCTATTTCGTTTTCATGTTTTATTTGCAGACTGGTGCTGTTGGCTAGGAAAAATGTAGGTAACCATTGCCTCAAAAGAAACTGGTCTAACTTATTTACCTTGCCTTCCTACCACCCAGCATAACGGTGCATAAACAGTGAGGTATATGGGGGGCATGCTGTCTCTCTCCAAGCATCCATGCTTGTGCTCAATGAGATAAGGAATGAAAATAATGATACTAACCTATTTGGCTTTATTTCCAAACGAAAATTGGCTTTATTTCGGTTTTAAATGAAAATAAAGCCAATTCGGCCTTATTTACATTTTCAAGAAGAAATTATGCCAAATCTGATATTTGATCTTATTTTGTTGGGCCTTATGTCACACCACCGGTAGAGGAGAGTAATCATCGGAGAGTAAGATATTTTCCCCTCCTGGACAAATTTTTGCCCGAAAAATTTCATTGGACAGAATTTCTTTGGTCTGTCAAATGCCGAGTTTGCCTACGTTAAAAGTCAGTATTGTCAAATTGGGATATAGTTTTTCCCAAAATTTTATATCAATTCTTACAAGGCGAGGGATGGCGAATCTTTCTAAAGACTTGTGCCATTTTTAAAAATAAGTTGTTTGAAACGCCTTTAGCGTGCCAACATACAGTCTTAACCTGGATTTTTAGTGACTTCTAGAAAAAGAAAATTAAAGGGCTAATAGCCCCAATCACAGAATCAGCTCATTCGTTGGATGCTGTTATTGGGGTGATGGTTGACGGGCGAATATTTTTAACCAATCCATTTTAAATGAAAGAAACAAATTTCAGATAGAAAGAAAATAAATTAAAAATCAATGTTAGCACTTTTTTAGTATGACTTCCGTTGATGCCAAGTAATATCAGGACTGTATTTTGTCACCATAAAAGGCCTCTATATCCAAAATGTCGAACTCAGAGTCGAAGATCTCGCATTTCAGTTTCTTCATAAATTTTTTGTTTATTTTCCAAAATATCAAAACATATTTGTCATTTGGGCAAAGTAAGGTTGTTTATTTCTTATAATAAAACGCTCACAAATACATGAGAAAGTTAACAATTTTAATGGTTTTCTAGAGATGATTATTCAAAAACTTTTTTTATAGTTCTATTCAATAACTATGAAGGAATATGGATATTAAATTTATTTTCCACTTCAGTTTCTCAGAACTGCTGTTAATCCTGAGCAGTTTTGAGAAATTTTCCAAAACAGGTTAGGCTAGGTTAGTTAGGTTAAGGTGGCTGCCATGAAAACCAATTGCTAATTAAACCAATTGGAACTTTTAATAAAGCGATGGAAACTGTGAATGTCGATTTCATTTAAATCACTGAGATCAACGAAGAAAAAATTTTCTAAGTGTATTTTGCGTCTTTGAGAAAGAGCAGGACATGGGCAAAGAAGCTGCTTCTCCGGAAGTCATTTGAGAAGACAGTGTCCAGTAATGACACCCATTGTGGAGCTAATAAGCAATCTAATTAGAGATAACAAACATTTCGATTGCTTCGGAAGCAGTGTTGGCCAGATCTGGCGAGTTCATCGGCTTTACAGTTTCCCAAAAGAGGTTAACGAAATATTAAAATTAAAGAAATAAAAATTAAAAAAGTGACTTGACGTTTTCTAGTTTGAATGTCATTCTATTAGAAATACTTTAGTTTTTTGCAATATATGCGTTGTATGGACTTGAAAAGCACTATTCCAATCTGCCGGATATCTCGTTTTTTCTCAAAATTATGAGTGGAGGCCTTTTAATCAAAATGTAAGCTGAACACGAATCATCTGCCAAACGGTTTCTAAGCGAATCGTTCATATTATAAATGTAGATGAAAATATTTTCAAGATAGCAAACTCCGACTTTAAAAAAAAAAATATAACAAGAAAACAAAATTCGATGTAGAAGATGAAAATACGATGGGAATTCTAACTTCCACCATTGGCACCCGTCCCATATTGCATAGGTTCGCCAGCGCTGGTATAGGCTATTGAATAGACCGCAACATAAGGGGTTTAAAGAAACAATTACGTGCAAGGATTTTTTAATAAATAGGTTTATATGGTCCATAAGCATTTTTAAGACCGTGCTACTAAATTCACCCATTTGTTTCGGAGAGATGGTTACACTGGCCACTTTTCAATATTTTTTGGTATAACTCCAAAACTAAGCTGAATTTTACAATTTTAGATTTAAGACTTTTTTTCAAAACCAAATTTTCTGTCAAAATGGTTTGAAAAACTTCAGACAGGAAAAGCGAACAGAAACCAACACAAACAAAATCGAAATTGATTTTAAAATTTTGAAGCAAAGATAGGGTCATGACATTTATGGACAAAAAAAAGTAAAGACCAATGGCTTTAATATGGTATGTCAAAAAAGTTATTTTTATTCAAAATTTTCAGAAATAGCAACTCAAACTTATGACTTAAGGTATAATTTTTCACATTTCTTACTTGAAAGCTTATTTTTCGGCAGTATATGGCAAATTTGTGAAAATTTAAAATCTCAATCGTTCAAATATGACATTTCGATTATGGAGAATATATTTAAAAAGTAAGTAAGTCCAACAACAACGACAAACGTGATTTTGTGGTAGAATTTACGCGGTTTGCAAAAACCGAAGGCATATAAATTATATATCGTTGGAAAAGTTCTTTCACACAGAAGTGCAGAATGCTAAAATTTGTTTGATTGTTTCACCATAAAAACTAAAAACACAATAAAAGTAAATTCCCTATTAATAAGTGCGAGTGAGAACCAGAGCGAGACCGAGTATTTATTTGTCGATTTTTTCCACCCACCAACCAACCAATTTTCAAGCACTGACTGAAAGGGTAATTGGAATGTCCGATGGCAGCATTCAGTGCTGCAGAAAAAAATAATAAAAAGCTCATATTATAGTTGCGATTTTTGCAAGTCAAAATATTATGGTCTGAAAAAAATGACAACAAAACGAGGCAATTGACATAAGTCAAATACAACAACTACTATAACTATATAGAGTAAGTATGTCCAGATAATTAAGTGGATTTAACTTGTGTCCCGATATAAACGGTATTGCCAGATTATTAATGTCGTTGTGTTATCGATAATTTATGTAGAAATGTCAAATGTTTGTTGGAAAGATAGTTTAATACAAAATGGTAGACCAAGGCAAAAGGAAAATAAAAATTGAAATGTTCCGATGTCATTATTTTCGCCAAATTTTATATGGACATGCAAAAAAATTAATCTAATAATAAGAAGCTTAGTTTATCTTCACGCTAAAGACTGTTATTAAACAATGGATTTGCTCTAACGATTTTGTACTTAATTTTGGACCACATGGAGGTGAGATTAGTGCGCTTGCACTTGCAATTAGTATTAATTTCTCACAAAACTGTGTAACCAGCTGGCGCAAATAACTCTATCCATAATAATTTGTATAGAAGTCTCAATTTTTAATTACAAACTTATTTACTTGAAGTTCTCCAATAAGAAAATATTGTTATTAGCACTCAAATTTCAAGGGTGGACGTGCTAGTATTAATAATAATACAAACTGAATGGCTGGTCCTATTAAATTTGTTACCTGGTGCAAGGATTGTTAATATTGTCATGTAGTACCAAAAAACAGCATTTCAAGCAAATTTTTTTAGGAAATTTAATTCGCTTTCATTTGGTAGTGTACACGTTCCCACTAATACTCTTAGTTTTCAAAATATTCACGAAAAATTACTTACAAAAAGTGACTTTTAACCCCTTCTGTTGCCTGAAGCTTGCGGCCCTAGGCTAGGGACTTTTAGCATGTTATACCTGAGTGTCAACCCCAACAGTGCTGTGCCTAGGGGTGGGGCAATGGATCCAATGCCCCAGGTGCCTTATTGCGAAGGGCGCCGCACCGTACCGCGAATGGCTTGCCACGTTCCATGAAAGGTGCCACTAGTCGTAAAGGCTGAGACTGACACGAGGCAAATTTACGTAGACAAAATTGAGAAATTCTTGCTACGAGTATTATACTGACCAACAACTGAAATGGATTTGGATACGACATTGCGGTAAGGTCGGTTTTTATAATGTCGATCTAGCGGTTAAAAGAACAACTGAGCAAAAAAAAAAAAAACAGAATTTCACCAAAATTTTGACTGTGATAAACATTTTATGAATCCACATTTCAAAAGTCGATATTTTGAAAGTCGTAGGTGGGTTCTTATACGCAATCTGCCTCAAAAATATGTTTGCAGAATATTTGTTCATGCAAACTGCAAAAGTCTTCTGTTAGAAAACGTGTGTTCAATAATCAAGTTTGCTTAAGTCACATACTTGAACACATCATCTTCGGTGCAATTCAATAGAACAAAAATCAAGTTGACGAATATTAAAAAAGCCAGAGAGCGTGTTTGTAAACGTCAAATTCGTTTGCAAGTAAATTGACTGGCGTTGATCAAACAAATTTTCTGCAAACAGGAGAGTTACATACAACTTGTCATGACGCAATATCTTCGTCAAAAAACTTCGACAATTTGACGACCAAATTGGCTTTAATTTTCCGTTTTCGAAAACAGCCGATATTGTGATCAGTTCATAGAAGTAGTACCTCGTGACATAATGGTTAGTGCGTTGGATAAAGTCTCGATACGAAAATGTATGGAGAATGGTAAGAGTTTTTGTTGATTCCGTGCAAGGATTCAAAGCAGTGCGATGTATTTTAAGGTATGTGCGTTGGAATGAAATGAACGACAGAAAACATGTCGAGTTGCTAAAACTAAGCTAAAACTGGGTAAAAAGTCAATTTATATCTACTTTTTTGTATGTACTAATAAGTATTGAAAAAAAAATATTGGCAATTCGATAAAATTCGATCCTTTTCTTGATAATCTTTCAAGTCAGGCTTTTTGTCTAAGTTCGAAAGTAGAAATTTTATGAATTTGTAACCAAAATAGGTATTCTAACTTGCAAGAAAGTCGATATAAACCGACTTTTCAACCGCTTTTTTTGCGGGTCTTTCGTACGTAACCTATACTGAAATTTGGTTTTGAGTCGGTGGAATTACACGATTTTATATTAAATTTTCTCATTAATTCTGTATTAACATTTTTGTAGTGAAAATAGCGGCTTCTTTGAGCTTGCCCCAGGCCCCAATCATATAAAATAATAACCCAGAGAGTATGATTTATTGCATATATTTTTCCTTCGTTGACTGACTATGAATGGATATATTTAAAAAAAAAAACAACGGTAACACTTACAGTGTTGTAGTTTTTTGGATAGCCTGAAGTCCATTTTTTGATTTCCTCACTGAATTACGAGTAAAACAACCGTCTAAGAACATATTTCTTGCAACAAAATACACTCCTCGTCAACTGAATACGCACAAACATTTTTTAATATACTTTATCCATTTTTTCCAAACAGTGATGGTTATTATGCCATCTGTTGATGCTAACTATTCCCTTAAGATGTTAAGCAGATAATTCCAAAAGAATTATCCAAAAACAACCGTGAGTTTTTCCTTCAACCACTTCCAAAGTGTAACTTATACAAAGTAGAAGTTTTTTTTGAGTCAACTGAATAGGTACAACGCCATTTTCTTCGTTGTTTATAAGTTTTTTGGAGTGCTTGACAGTTTAAATTAACGATTTTAGTGTTTTCAGTAAAATTTAATTCTTGATTTAGATCTACGTGTCTTAACAGTGTTGAAAAAGCTAAAATCGATTTACTTAGAGACCAAGGCCTAACTGGACGTGCAATAGCTGATAAAGTTGGCCGAAGTTTTAATGTAGTTTATTCTTACTTGAAACATAAAGATGCATACGGCAAAAACATGAAGGGAGGTAAGAAAACAGCAACAACAGCAGCTGAGAGACGAAGAATTTTAAGATATGCATCAAATTCTTCTGATTCTGTGGCAAAAATAAAACAAAAAGTCGGCGTAAACGCATGTTGCTCAACAGTATTAAGAGTAATCAACAACTCAAGCCATCTTAAACGAATGAAACTTAAGAAAAAACCACCACTTGACGAGAGACGGAAAATGTTGCGATTAGATTTTTCAAGACTTCACATGAGTTGGAAAAAAGAATGGTATCACGTGGTTTTTTCAGATGAAAAAAAGTTTAATTTCGATGGCCCTGATGGGTTCAACTTCTATTTTCACGACTTAAGAAAAAAGATTTTTAAAGCGCCATCATAGTCGTGAAGGAGGTGTCATGATATGGGGAGCAGTCAGTTATTATGGAACAGTTGAGCTCGAGGTTGTAACATCAAGAATGACAGCAGCTGGGTATAAAGTAATTTTGGAAAGAAATTTTCCTAAATTTTCTAACATCTTTGGACCCATAAACTGGACCTTCCAACATGATAATGCGCCTATTCACTCAGCGCGCATAATAAAAACATGGATAGAGGAGCAACAAGTGCAGTTGCTTCAATGGACGCCGTACTCACCTGATCTAAACATCATAGAAAATGATGGTTAGTACGCAAAGTTTATGAGGGTGGTCGTCAGTTCGAAGACAAAGAAACCTTAATTTCTGCAATCAAATTAGCGTGGAGCGAAATTTCGTTAAATTACATTAAAAAGCTATACGATTCCATGCCGGATCGAATTTACGAAGTAATTAAAAATAAAGGTGGAAGTACCCACTACTAAACTTAAACAAAAACTTGTTTCATTCAATTCCAATACCAATTTTAATTTTTGTACCTATTCAGTTGACTCAAAAAAAAACTTCTACTTTGTATAAGTTACACTTTGGAAGTGGTTGAAGGAAAAACTCACGGTTGTTTTTGGATAAAACTTTGAAATTCTGTTATTTATATGTTACGAACATTTTTACCATCAACAGATGGCATAATAACCATCACTGTTTGGAAAAAATGGATAAAATATATTCAAAAATGTTTGTTGTTGACGAGGAGTGTATGTATGGGGGGCATGCTGTCACTCTCCAAACACCCCTGCTTGGGCTAAATGAGATAAAGAATGAAAATTATTTCCAAACGAAAATTGGCTTAATTTCGGTTTTAAATGAAAATAAAACCAATTTGGCCATTTTCAAAAAGAAATTAGGCCAAATTTGTGATATGATCTAATTTTGGTGGCCCTTATTTCACGTCACCGGCAGAAGAGAGTGCTCATTCAGAAATTTAAACATTTACCCTTCCTGACAAAATTTTTACACGAGAAATTTCATTGGATATAGATTCTTCGGTCTTTCAAATGCCCAGTTGGCCTAAGTTAGATGTCGGTATTGTCAAGTAGGGCTATGTATTTTTTGTTCCTAAAATTTGGAATCAATTCTTATAGGGTATAATATAGGCTGTTGAATAGACCGCAAGATGAGGGGCATAAGAGAAAACAATTACGTGCAAGGATTTTTATTATTGAATATGTTTCTTTGGCCCATAAGCATTTTTAGAACCAAAAATGCGTTTCTGAGAGATGGTCACACTGGCCACTTTTCAATATTTTTTGGTATAACTCTAAAACAAAGCTGAATTTGACAATTTTTCACTTAAGCCATTTTTTCAAACCAAATTTTCTGTCGAAATTGATGGTTTGAAAAAATTTAGGAAGGAAAAGTTAACAGAAACCAACACAAAAAAAATTGAGATAGGTTTTAAAATTTTGAAGCAAGGATAGGGTTAAGACATTCATAGCCAAAAGAAAGCATGGACTAATGGCTTTAATATGGCATGTCAAAAAAGTTATTTTTAATCAAAATAAATAGCCACTCAAACTTCACCATTTCTTATAATTTTTACACTTTTGGCATTGAAAGCCAAATAGAAAATTTGTAAAAATATTAATATATAAATATCAAGATTTTGATCGAATATGACACTTCGATTGTGAAAAATATATTTAAAAAGTAGGCAAGTTCCAAATTTAGTTTGCGGCTTTTCTTAAATGGGTCCAGTCCTACAAACTGAACGGCTGGTCTGTTTAATATAAGACTTGGTATCTGGTGCAAGGAATGTTAATAATGCTATTCACATTTGAACTATAACGACTCTCGAATGAACAATAATGGCTCTCGTATGAAGAAGCTTCCGGACTATTAATGATATAAACCAACCTACAGAGAACTTTAGAACTTTTAGCTCTAGCTGGCAAAATGAAAGCTTTGGAGAAATTTATGCGAAATTTCCCCTATGGAAAGCTCTAGAAGCAAATACGACAAACTTCAAGCTATTTCAGGAATAAAATGACATGTTTGAACGGCAGTAAACACAGCTTAATTTTAATCTTGAATTAGTAAATTTGGTTATAATAAAAGTGAAAAGTAAAGTTGGTGATTTAATATCAGTATAGTTGAGTGGTGAATAATAAATTGTTTTGTAGAAAGGCAGACAGGTACTTAAACCTGTTTGGACTTTTGGTATACAATTTTGGGGTTCTACTTGCGATTCAAACTTAAATAACTTACTTACTTAACTTACAAATAAATTGCTCAGGTCATTTGCAAATGATTCATGGTATATAAGAAACAAAGATCTTCACAGGGATCTCGGGACTCCTACCGCTCGGGACGAAATAAAAAGTTTCGCGCGAAAACATAGAAATCGGCTATTAGAACACGCTAATTCAACTATTATTGACATTTTTGATGAGTCGAATTTAGAACGCTGTCTGTGAAGAAGAAAACTTTCCGACTTGGTGTGGTGAACAGAAAACCGCTTTAAAATCGTGGAAAAAGCAGGAATTTTCACCGGAAAGTAACCTGCAACACGTAACTTAACTTCGTTAAAAATAATTTGCTAGATAAGTTTCAACTTAGTTACAATCCGGAAGTGGAGGTTGTTTTAGTGCAGTAAGAATCTCACACTCCTTATTTTTCGGTCCTCATAGAGTCTTATGCAGATTTTGCACCTACCCACGAGAACATAAATACAAAAAAACAGGCCATTCATCAAAAAGTGTAGAAAACTTCTTTAAAGATTTATAACGCTTTTTTCAAAATGGTGGTCAGCAACAAAAAATTTTGTTCGAACAAAATTCTTAGCATATCCGTTCTCTGGTATTTTTGTTAATGTTACTGTAGGTAGGTACTATGTTTTCATAAAATGTTAATTTCGCTGCAAACATAATAGAAATAAATTTCGTAAAATTGTTTACCGACTAAAGCAAGTATCTGCGACCCGTTCATGTATTGAATTCATTCTATTTATATTCTTTCTATATTTTCAGCCTTAAATTCTAATGATAAAAGCCGAAACGAAATACACAAATAGGCTGAAAAATGTTTCCTATTTTTGCGGTCATCTAAATAATTCGATGGTATCATACAAATATTCACATAACATCCTTACATAAAAAATTATCTATATACTACATAGATATCTTCATAGATAATATACAAATACAAAAAAAAAATGTGCGTGAGTAGAATAATTATAGATATACTCAAAAAGGCTTTCAGCAAAAAAAAAAAAAACACAAAAAAAAAACACAAAAAAAAAACAAACAAAATGCCTAACATCCTTCTTGTCTTGTGCGGGAATGAAAAATATTGGAGGATTTTAAGGAAAGACAACAAAACAAAAACGTGTAGAAATTGTGATTAAATTTTTCTTTGTTTTTTTTTCTTTATCTCTCTAGCAAGCAAACCCTTCAAATTTAAGCTTTTTACAAAGACAAAAAAGCGAGCTTATAAACCTATACGTATATAATATTCTGACACAGATGTAGGTAGGCAAAGATGTGTTAAATATTCAAGTAGTACTAGGAACATTACTTTGGAATTGGTTTTTCTTTTTTTGTAAATATAATCCAATATCATGTATTTACTAAAAGCTTAAAAGAAGATGCGAATGACATATCCAAAAATCCTAGATAAAATGTTATTTTAAAAAATTAAATCCTCTTACCTTAGGCAGAATATCTTGTAATCTGCTTCAAGTGATTCAAATTTAAATTTAATTTCAATTCATGTTATATGATAAAAATACAACAAAATAACATTAACATTAAATAAAAGTTAAATGTGACTATGCATTGAAAATTGAGGTCATGGGTAAGTTAATTAATTCAAAGTGATTGTGACTGTAAATTGGTTTTCAATTTTTAAAATCAAATTTGAAGATTTGCTATAAACGTGTATGGGTGATTTGACATGCACTACTAAATAATTCACAACAAAATTTGACATCATGTAACAAGATGGCTGATATAACATCACAAATTTCAAACGTCCTCTTGTATAGAAAGACCCTTTTTATATTTATTAACAAAATATTATCTATAAGTAGGTATAAGCAAATAGCCAACTTGAATTACGGTCTCCACTAAGGTAGGTATTTCCCTCAATTCCAAGAACAACCTTTAAGTCACAATCTTTCACAAAAAAAAAGAAATATTTACTAAGCTCAAAAGCATAAAAATCTCATTTTCTGAATTTTCACTCTCACTTACCCCGCCTTATTCATTATATTCTTTTCCTTTGACATAAATATCAATTAAGTTTTTTATCCCAAAAAATATAATCTATATAAAGGTATCTTTAACAATTCCAAAAAAAAAAATCAATACAAAGGGAACTTACCTTGACCATTGTTTTTTTTTTTTGTCAAGTCCTTACATCTGGATCAGATTTCTTTTTTTTGCTGTGGCAGAAAGGTCATTACCACATCAAATCTTCAAGTAAAAAGATTCCTTTTTTTTTGTATCTTTTTCCGAAATAAGTTGTACCTTCGAAAAAAAAAATGTCCTACTTCTTCTATTCTGCTATCACCGTTAAAAGCTATGTATTTGCCTTTGTTCTGTATCCCCAACATCCACCGAAAAAAAAGACACATGGAACCGGAGCAAGAAGGTTTCTATTGCCGTAAGTAGTAATAAATTGTTGTGTTCTTTTGTTATGTCATTTTTCTTATAGTGCAGAAGAAAAAGAATGACAAGAACAATGCAAATAAATAAGAAAGAAAAAAATCCACGCATTGAGTGAATTATTACATGGCAAATCTTAACCTAGACGAACAATAAGAAAATCTATTTTTGATGAAACTACCTACTCGTATTGTTGGAATTATTATTGTCTTTGTCGTTTTTATTTTATGCAAACTGGATTTTATGACTTCTTATAAATAAAATGCTTAGGTATTCAATTTTTTTTTTTTTTTAAATAATAATAAGCTCGAGTATTTGTTTGGCCTTGGTGATAAGTAGGTATACAAAATGTAAGTTACTCAAGGGCAAGGTATATCTATACTCTCATAAGTACTAAGCTTCATAAAATCCATCTGGAGAGTTGAATGTCAAACAGTTGTTCATTTCATACAAACTTTTGTGAGTTCATTAGATTTGTGAAGTAAAATTTCCTAAGCGGTAGCCTGAGGGTTACTTAAATTTCTTTGTTTTTAATGGAAGTACTTTCTAACGCTGAATAAACATATCGTAGTGCATGTCTTGGAATTAGATTAATGGCATCTGTACTGAACAGGAAAATTTTTATTCCGGTACTTGTCTTTGGATTTATTGCACTATTTTTTTTTACACTCTTTCACCTAGTTCACACGGCAATACACTGCATGTTTTTTCGCAGGGTAAATCCATGCGAATGGCGTCTAGGTCTTAGGCCTAGTTCACTCGGCAATGGACCACTCGTTTTTTCATAGTATTAATCCAAACACCATTGTAAATCCAAACGTACAAACGTCCCGTTGTGTGAAAGGTTCCATGGTAGGATAGACGTCCCACTTTTCGTTCGCACGGATTTATACTGCGAAAAACAGCCCTTTTTGACATGACAATACACCGCTTACGTTTTTTCGCAGTATTTATTCAAATGACAGACATACAAATGGCCGTGTCGGTCGTGTGAAAGGTTCTGGGTAGAATCTATACGCCTGCCAGTGCTAATTCGCCCAGATTTATACTGCGAAAAAAAAACTGCGGTGAATTGCCGTGTGAACAAGCCCTTCTGCTTTGGACTTTCAGTTGTATTGTATGTGAATGTTGTTAGTTTTTGGCCGAACGCGGAATAACGAAGGTCGGAATAATAATAAATGATAAAATTTGTTCGTAGTTCTTCGTTTGAACAACAACTTTCACCGAATAAAAAACGAAGGTCTAAATGCAGCTATAGATGAAAATTATAATTAAAATTAATATTATTTACTCATATTTATATGTATAAATGCAGGCTACATGAGCTACGCATCAAGAACCAAACAGTACTCAAGAATTTAAAATGATTTACACATTTACAGGCAAAATGGTTAGCGCGTTAGAATGTCATGCCAAAAGCCCTGGTTCCATTCCCCGCAGCTGCCACCTAAAAACAGAATTGTTTTTCCGAGGTACTGCGTCTTTTGCTCGAGGAACTGACAAATTCTCCAAGAGCTTTCTTGTCATGAATAATTATTTCTCAGTTGTTTCTCAACGGCAGTTCGGACTCAGAAAAAAGTTGTAGGTCCCCTTCATTCCTGCCAACAATCAGGCTTGCCAGATTGGGCTAAATAAATAAATACATTTTGTGGCGCAACAGCTCATGGAGAACCAGGGCCTAGTGACTAACAACTCTCAACCATTCCTGTGTGCGTGTTGTTGGCAGGAATGGAGGGGACCTACAATTTTTTGCCGAGTCCGAACGGCTAGATGAGAAGCACTTATTCATGACAAGTATACTCTTGGAGGATTTGTCAGTCCCTCGCAAGAGGCAGTACCTCCGAAAAAAACATTTGTTTTTAGGTGGCAGTGGCCGGGAATCGAACCCAGACCTTTGGCATGGCAGTCCTACGCACTAACCATTATGCCACGAGGTACTACCAGATTGGGCTATTTATCGGAAATTGGGCTATCCGATATTGCCGACAACAATTTCAGTATGACAGCGCAATCATAATTGGGCTACTAATAGCCCAAATCTTATCTTGGGCAATATTTTTTTTTTCGTATAAATAAATCATAAATAAAACACTTTTTTCACCCTAAACATACTCTTGAAGCATTCCACAATTTGGCACCACATTTTATCACTAAATGGTTCCCATTTTGTATGCGAAAATAATTGTTTTCCATTTTTAGGCTAAAGTTTATTAATTAAGGATAAATTATTGACCTAACGGGTAACTTAGGAAAGAGCAAACATTTTTTGCCTTGAATATTATTTAATATCATCTACAGAATAGGTGGAACATTTTTTTGACAATTTAAAATTTGTTTACGCATTAAACTTAAATTTTCTGTTTTGTGAGCAAAAAAAATATTTTATTTTCCGTTGTTTTTTAAAATAAAAATAAATTGTAATTGAAGTTATGAGAACAGTTTTTTTTTATTGTTTTGGGCTACTTTTTCGACTCCGATAATGGGATCCAAAAATTTCTAAATTGGGCTATTAAACTTGTTCAAGACATGGCAACCCTGCCAACAATACGCAGACAGGAATGGTTTAAAGTTGTAAGCCACTAGGCTCTGGTTCTCCGCGGGCTGTTGCGTCACCAAATTTATTTACACGTTTACAGAATTCAGACCGGTTTTGTTTAAGGTGCAAATGTAATTCAATTATGTTTTGGGCTATTGAATATGTATATATGCCTTTTTATATGGAACAATTTAATTTCAAGAGAGAAATATGACAAATAGTCCAGTCATAGCTCCTATGGGAATTTAATAAAACGTTTTGAAAGACATTTTGATTTTGTTTCCATTGTAGTCTTGTAGAGGAAGCTTAAATCCATGGTATAAGAATAACAAGGAGGACAGTTTCTCGTCATGTGACGTCATTGCGAGTGAATGATCTCAATTGTTTGCCGGATGGAACAAAAAGTAAACAATAAATTATTTTAGTTTTGAAGTTATTTTTTTTTTTGTTAAATTTCAATGTTAAAAAATAAATTATTTATGTTTATTAATTTATTGTTTAAAGTTAGTGTTGTGGATCCCCCACTATGACGTCACATGAAAACAAATATATTGACATCTCGTATACAATATACCTGGCATTTTTGTACTAAATCCAAGTTTCCGGAACCCTTTGCAGGGTTTCCGCCATCCTGGTTTAAAGAGTGAACTCGGTTTTGGCTATTTTCTAAACGGGGGAAGGTAGAAAAATGTTCTTTTGGGTACTTGATAGATTATTCAAATACAAGAAAGTTGTAAGTGTAAGGCCTAAAAAAAAAATCTGCATTTAATCAGGATGATAGTTGGCCTTCACAAATTTTATATTTTTGAAAAGGCAGGGAAAAACTTTTTTATCCATGTTTGAGGAATTCGATTGATTGAAAATTGCAATTTTTCGATAGCCATTTTTCTCAAGTACCTATTTAATTTTTATGTTTTTAACGGATGGGTTTAAAAATCTGAAATCATTAGAAACCATGAGGACTATCAATCTCATATTTTGATCAATCGATTCATTACATATTAACCGTGTTTTGTTGAGAAGTTGCCAGGCAGCCAACTGAAATTTTACACGCAGTGCAACAACCAACACCATCACTTTTTCCTGCAGCCAAATTTGACTAGCGCGAACAGTTTGGAACTATGGAATTCTCATACAAAAAGAGCTTCATTAACCAATTTGTTCTGCACTGTTTTATTGCTTTAGTGTGGCTGTATATAGTTTTCAACAAAACACGGCTAATATTGTGCCAAGAGAAACCTTAAGGGCTTATTGTGAAAGTCTATTCATAATAGAAATAAATTCGAATAGACTATAAAGTGTCGGTGTTGCGGATCTTTAGTAGAATAAATTTTTTTCTACTTGATAGAATATTTTTTTCGATCAAGAATTTCTGATCGACTTTCCTCTAACAATAGAATAATATTTAAAGAAAAAATGAATAAGGTTAGGTAAAAAATAGTAGAGTAAAGTCTCTACATACAGTCAATTATCGACTTGAACTTTTTGCAAGGATTTTACAAAGATTTAAAATTAAAACGAGGATTGCTGCAATTAAGCAAAATTGAAAAGGGATATGAACATAATATGGCCTTCATTTTAAAATATGTACATAAGTACATCTTTTGTTAAAAGTCTTAATTAATCAAAACGTATCTAAAATATTTAAAAATTAGTTTCATCTTAATTTCAATGTCAGATAGCAGTTTCTTCGGACTTTCAAGCAAATACATTTTCATCATCAAATAAAAATTCTATTTCAGTTCTTGGATCTTCATTTCATTAAAAATGGAACAATTTTGGAGAGCAGTACACAGCAGTGACAGCTTTCGTTACCTTATATGGCCTATATAATGGAACTCCCAAGCTCTCATCACGCCCCTTAAACAGTTTTTTACTAGTCCAATTTATTGTTTGTTCAACAATTATACTCCCTTTTAAATGTTTTTTTTATTGAAATGCTCTTGAAGAGAATTCGTCTGTTAACTCGATGAAAGAAAACTTGTTTCTTTTCCTCAGCACAAACCGCTTAACAATGCCATCAAAAATGTCAAAGGTTTGTTGAACGAAACTTATTTTCAAAAAATCTAAGAATATTTTGAATGGAGATTTAATATAATGAAGTTTTTTTATTTTTCTCTTTTAGAAAGTTGATCCTATTTCACTATTGGTAATACCAGTTAAGAGCTTAATAAAATGGAAAAAGTCGAATAGACGATAGTCTAGTAGACTCTCGCCATAACGCCTTTTTTTGGTTTTTAGATAGCAGCTTATAAAACTAAATTACGAGCATAAATTCATTTGGGTTTTCAAATATACATTTTATGTAATTTAATAGTTCTGCAAGCTTCCACCATCTTTAGTGAAAAAGTAAATTTAGTCTTCGTGAAAAACAACCAAGTCTTGGTTTTCATTCAAAACAAGTTAATTAAATAGGAACAATCTTGCTTGCAATATTTTTTGAGAATAAGGTATCATAAATTATCAACAAAAATACCAAGAATATTACATATACAAATGTGTAGCACTTATTCTCCTTGTCTATTAACTCGATAGAATTATTTAAAAATATGAATTTATTTTTGAAAAACGAGTTTATTCCTTAATTACAGATAGCGGCAACCCTGTTAGGGTTGATGTCGAAAATTCAGATTTAAACTTTCTTAATCTTTCTTTAATGAACTCAAAAATAAAAATGTCTTACCCGTTTCCATATTGAAAAAACTCCAGACACACTTTTGAAAAACTTAATTATGATGATGATGTGCGAATACCTTTCAGGCAATACAGTTGGTAAACAATTGCTTATAAATAGAAAATGTTTAGGAAATAACTGTAGGGTGTTACTGGAACTTTTCAAATAAATTTACGTGAACTAAAAAAATTGACTACCAAAACTGTAAACTCAATTTGTTTTGTTTATATAATTGATTAACTGGTTAAATACACAAAATTATAAAAAATACCTTATATTCACATTTGTTTAACTTACTCTTCTTGTTTGGAATGCATTTTTATTTTTTTGAAAAATCTAAAATTTTGAATATTATTCGTTGAAAAGGAATTCACTCTTTAAATCAAGTTAAAAATGGTGGAAGGTCGAAAATTTGAACATTAGCTTTCTGTTTGATCTTTTATTGAAAACAAGAAAAAAATTCTTTCCCCATTCCTTATTAAAAAAAGTCTTAATCGACTGGACAATATTGCCAAAGTGACGATAGTCATTTTTAGTTTAACGGAATGCAAAACTATCATCAAAACGTTATCGTCGAGTGATAATCGTTTCCATGGTTTTCTCAAGAATTAAATTTTTAAGATAGCTAAAGTTTTATTAGAATTGCCACTATCTATTATTTATATGATATCCTGACGTACATACATAAGAAATTTGTATCCGTTAAATTTAGGTTAATTGTTGCTTCAATTGCTCACCTTTAAAAGCTAAGAAGTAACAAGGAAAAGCCAAAATTAACTTTCATGTGGAGCTTAACAAAGTTTGTGGCAAATGGAAAATAAATGGCGACGAAATGACTTTCTTGTGTATATGTACATACATAGATCAGCTTTATTAATCTGTAATTTTATCTAATTTAAAAGCATATATTTTGGGAAACGCGTTTATATTTTGTGTAAAAATAAACATACTAACTTTAAATTTTTCAAAATCATTTTTACACTCACCCGCATATCCGCCGAAGTCACATAGTCAATATTATTTTTCAGATAAGCAAAACACTTCGGCTGCAATTGACCTAACACTACTCATGAAATTGATTCGTTAACGAATAAATATATACATACATAACTTTTGGACTCACTAAAAAAAAAACAACTCCGAAAATGAATTTTCACATTTGCACAATCATGTTTAAAACTATTTAACGAATTTATAATGTTTTTGACACGTGAAATTCAATTTAACTATGTTTTTTTTTAAATTATTCGGAAACAGTATACAAACGAAACGAATAAGTGATATACTATGTATGTTCGTGTACCTCCTATAACTTCAAATTTCTACGAATTTTGCCCAAAACTTTCTCAAAACCACAAATTTCTACGAATTTAGTCCAAAGTTCTGTCAAAGCTTATATTAAATAAAATCGTTCGTAGTTTTGGGAAGTATTTACGAACAGATATCATATATGTATGTATGTACTAATTGAATATGAAGAAAATTCTATGTATGTATGTACAAAAAGTCCGCGACAATTTTTGGGTGTGAATTTGAAAGCAAAAAATTACTGGTATTTTAAAATTGATCCTAACTTTTATACAAATATGTACTCTTGAATGTCATGGTTGGGGTCTTTGCATAAAAATGTGTTTTCATTCTAAAGCTGTCATAAAAAAATTGTAGCCACAATAACAATATATTAAATAAAATAGGTGTGTGTCCTAGACATAAATATGGTTATCCAAGACCTCTTGGTTTGGGCCTTCTACATGCAACACAAACCCAGAGAAGAGTATTAAATAACTGATTTCTATATTAATCCAGTCATATTGTATTTTTACTCTGCAAATTGTGGGGTAGTTTTGATTTTGCCCCTCTTTTATGTTTTCGGGGGTGCGAAATCCGAGTCTGAGAGTTGCGACTAAAATTTCGTGACGCAACATGCAAAAATTTACAAAAACTGCTACAAAAATGCGAATTGACTGAATTTTTTGAATTACGTAATACAAAGACTAAAAATTTCTCGAAGTGGAATAAGGGTATTTCAAAAATTCAAAAAGAATTATAAAGTTAAATGTTCTTAATTTAGAATAACCATAAACATTTTTTCAAAAAAAAATACCTCGACGAGAAATATAACCCCAAATTTGCATATAAAAATGAATGTCTTGTACATCTTTAGATTCGAGTATCTATAAAACGTGACATGCTAGAGTAATTTCAAGACCAGATTCAAACTCAGCGCATCAAAGACCATCAAAAAATTATATCTTGGTTCATGTCATAGACAAAAATTAAAAATGTTCACATAAAGTATTTACTTAATGCTTTGGATTGGATTTTCGAAAATAGTAAAAATACGTCAGTTTTCAATTAGCGCTTGAGTCCAAATGGATTGTCGCAGAACAAAACTTTAAACACAGATTTATTGGAAATTGTGTACACTTTTAATCGTACTTTGATGTAATTTTCGAATAACTGGTACTTTCGAGCCATTAGTGAAAAACTCCCAGAAAATGCATTTTTGAATCATTTTTTGCATATTGGGTCACGAAATTTTAGTCACAAGCCTCAGATTCCGATTTAGCACCCCCGAAAACATATAAGAGGGGCTAAATCAAAACTACCCCATAATTTGCTCTCTAAGAGCCTTTTTGAGCACAAATTGACTGGACTATATGAAGCTCTGAGTGAGTTGATTTACATGATGGATCCTCTGCTAGGAAAATTTGATTTGAAATTAATTTTAAGTGAATTTTGAGGTAAAATACATACATTTTCATGAAGAATTATTTCATATTCTCTTTATGTCAGTACAAAAAGGTGTTTGTTTCTAATTATATGTAATATGAACATTTTAAGAGTAATTCAGTGAAGGATATAAATCTTGATTAAGATTTAATTTAAATACGTAGATAGATATGTACCTAAATTTAGCAATTGTTTCTACAACTAAGTTTTCATTCGATTTAACGAAATTAAACTTCCGTCCTGCTTATTTGCATATAAAATTTTCTGAGAAATTGAAGAAAAAATAATTATTTTTAAAGTACGTACGTACATACAGAAAATTTAATTGAATTAATTGATGCAATTCTTATGAAGAATAATATCAATAAAAGATTTTAGTATTCAAGCTTGGCAAGAAAGAAAAAATAATTTTTAAAATTAGCGTTCCTAGAATACGTGAGCTGCTGACATGCCTGGAAGCGGATACCGGAGATTTACAGAGTGATTTCCTACGCGGGCGATGTTGCTATTGCCATAGGTATCAGTAAAGCAATCTATTGAATGTATGTAGTAGGTGAAAAGTTGATACGTTATGCTAATTAAATCAACCTAACCACCCTGAAAGGACCGGTGTGCTTTTATTTAAATTTTGTGATAATAATGTTGTTTTTGGGGGATTTGTATTATTAAGAACCCTTAAGAAAAAGTTACAAGCTAACAGCTTAATCTGGAGCGTTCATTTGGTAAAGGATTGTTTATTTTTACTTTGGTTTGGCTCAACACGTATTTGGTATATTTTGGGAGGCTATACATTGTTTTAAATTATCCTAAGAATAATTTATACTTTTGAAGAGATAATTTCTTAAGTCATTTTAAATTATTAATACCTTTTGCGGAATCATTCAAGTTATTTTTACAAATTATGCGTTGGTATATGAATTAAACAAAATATCTGTCACCTTATTTAAAATATTTGAATTTTTTATTTAATAGTATTTGATAATATACATATGTATGTAGTTACATGAAAGAAATTTTTTAGAACTTCCAACAGGATATGTTTCCATACATATTTGTATTGAAAAATATTTAACTATATAAAAATCTATTTAGATTAAGTGAGGTAAACTGTGACTACTTTATTTCATACTTACTTAAATCCTCGGACCTATTAAGTCCGTGAGTTTCCACTTACTTCCTCTACTCATAAGTGCAATGTATTTCAGCTCTATCCAACTCAGCTCTATCCCCAGTTGTGCTCATTTCTCTTCGACCATTCTTCACCAAGTAGTTCTAGGTCGGCCCACTCATCTCTCTCGCTGCATGAAAGGGTTCCATTACAGCATTTGCCTCACAATGTATTCTTGTCCAATCCACTGCCACTTACGTTTTTATAATATAGAGTCGATGGTAACCTGACCTGAAAATCCTCAAGATGTTTCGCTGACATCTATTCACAAACATTTGTAGCTTTTTTGTGACAGCGGGTGCTACTTTCCAGGAGCTTCACCCATAAAGAAGCATGGATTCAACATTGGAGCGGAACAGTCGTAGCTTGGTCTATAGACTTATAGAGTTGTTTCTCCATATTTTGGACAAAACTCCGAACACGGCTTTCGTGATTTGACTGATTATATCTAGTCCAGTCCAGTCATCAGTAGAGACAATACTTCCAAGACATTGCAAACTCTACCATCTCAACTGGTTTTCCAGAAATATCTACTTGGATAGATGAGGAAGTTCCAAGGCTGATCCGTTTTATTTTACCGTATTGATCTAAAGCCCAACCACTCAGCTTCTCTCTCCGCCCTTGTTGTCATTTTATGGAGATCCATGATCCTGTGAGAGAGTAAGCATAAGTCGTCTTCGTAGTCCTGATGTTTAAGGTGTGATTGCAGTTTCCTCCATTTGCAGTCCACAAAGATGCACGCAGCAAATTATTTACCACTAAAAGGAACAGTATTGGTGACAGTATACAACCCTGCCTAGCCCCATTTGGATTTCAAACTCCTCTGACAACCTGAAGGTGACATTTGTATCCATCACATGAAGCCTTAATTATAACAATTAATTTAACTGGGATGTCCCATCTGCGGAACGCAAGACAGATGAATTCTCTATTGACTCTGTCAAACGACTTTTCAAAGTCAATGAACAAAAGGTAAAGTGGTGACAGATGTTCCATGTACTGTTCGATGATGATCCGAAAGGTGTTGGTGGAAACTTCACTGTAAGATCCAGTACGGAATACTTTTTGTTCGGCGTCAAGGTGGTCTTTTAATTGCTCCAGTACTAATTTTACTATTACTCTGGATATAGCAGGTAGCACGCCAATTCTTCTTCAGCTTTCGCACCGCGTAAGGTGGTCTCCTTTCATTGGAAGCATGACAATCATTCCCTGTCTCCAGTCCTCAGGAAAACTCTCTGTTTCCCAAGCTTTCTCAATTAGTGGATGTATGAACTCACGCGATGTTTTTAATGCTACTCGTACCACTTACTAATTACTGATTACTTCGCTCATAAGAAGTAACTTTTAAAATTTCATCCAATTTGTAGAGCTATTTCGGAAACACCAAGAAAAAATAGAAAAAGTCTACAGTAACCAAATTTGTCTAAGACTACTTTCTTTAATTTTTCCTCACTCACGATTCTGATAACATTTTCAGAGTTTTATTTTACTCTGAAAATGTTATCAAATTCGTTACAGCCATTTTGTAGAAGTGACAAAATTAGAAAAGTGGGCTTGAAAAAAGGCGGACTTTATTAAATTTCTTTCTAAGGTTTTTTTCGTTCAAACTCTGAAATTTATTGCAACCTGTAAGCGCCATTTCCGAGGAACCAAAAAATAAAAATAAATTTGGAGGCAAAACAGCTCATGGAGAACGAGGGCCTAGTGACTTACAACTCCCAACCATTGCTGTGTGCGAACTACGAAGTCCGAACGGCTAGATGAGAAGCACTTATTCATGACAAGTATACTCTGGAAGGATTTATCAGTTTCTCGCAAGAGGCAGTGTCTCGGGAAAAACATTTCTGTTTTTAGGTGGCAGCAATTGGCAATCGAACCCAGACCTTCGGCATAACAGTCCCACGCACTTACCATCATGTCACCGAGGAACCAAGAAATATATAAAAATGGATGTGACAGTGATTGATTTTAATAGAATCACTTTGTAAATTCGTTCTTACTCTTACGACTTGGGGTCAAAGATAGATCGGAGATGGATTGAAGACGGATCAGAGCTGGATCGGTAACGGGCCGGAGATGGACTGGAGATGGATCAGAAATGGATAGAAAACGGATCGGATACGGTTCGGAGGCGGATTGGAGACGGATAGAAGAAAAATCGGAGATGGATCAGAGATGAATCGAAGACGGATCGGAGACAGATTGGAGACTGTTCGGAGATGAATCGGAGACAGATCGGAGAGGGATCGGAAATTGATCGGAAACGGATCGAAAATGGATCGGAGATTGAACGGAGACAGATTGGAGACGGATTGAAGATGGATTAGAGACAGATCGAACACGGATCGGAGATGGATCGGAGACAGATCGGAAACGGGTTGGAGGTAGATCGGACACAGATCGGTGATGGATTGGAAAAGGATCAGAATCTGATCGGAGATCAATTGGACACAAATTGGACACGAGACAGATTCTAGATAGACTAGAGATGGATCGAAGATAAACGGAATGCAGATCAAAGGTGGATGGGAGATGGATCCAAGACAGATCTGATATGAATAGAAGTTGGACCGATGGTTTACCCAAAATGGATCGAAAACGGGTTCCAGGTGGTTTGAAGAAGGATTCAAGATGGATCAGAGATGGATCGGAGATGGATGGGAGTTAGATCGGAGAAGGATGGGAGATGAATCAAAGATGGATCAAAAATGGATCGCGGACTAATGGTGGATTAGATTGAAGATGGATCTATGACGCAGGGGGAAAAGGGTATTGACAAAGATATTTATGAACGTATGCATACATGTTATGTGTTTTTCTTTATTTATCAATTGAGTGATTTCCACCTAAGGGCCAATTTTTCAGTAAGATCATCCTAGTTTCGGCGTTAAACTTGAGTTTACTCTAAAAATTTCTTTTTCAATCAATTTCAATCCTAAGTAAACTCCGAGCTAACTTAAATAATGGTGAATGGACTAAGGAACTAAACTGGGGGCAATTTCCGTTTTGATGCTATCCCGATTTCGATAGTGAAATTTATTAAAATCTTTGGAAAGTGCAATTTTTGTCAAGGCACCATCTCAATTTCGATGGAGTCGCAAATCAATTCACTATAGATTTTTGACAACTGAAAGATAACATGAATCCCCATTCGAAAATTTTTCAAGATTATCTTACTCTGATACTTAGCCTAGAGTTAACTCTGCACTGAAAATGAAAATTAAATGCTGTTCGAATCTAAACTTAACAAAAACTTGAAAAAAATTTCAGTGGCAACGACAAGAATTTAAAACAGGTTGTCTGCTAAATTCTTGAGGTTCTTTAAGTTGTAAACAAAATTGAAAGTATTTCTGGATTGATTATATTAAATTTAGCCATCAATGAAGTGTGTTTTTTTTTTTATTTCTTTAAGAAAAAAACTCTAAAGCTGTCATTGACATACTGTTATTTTTATTTATTTTTTTGCCGTAATGCTCCAATCCTGAACAAAAAGGACACTCCAATTGTAAATACTAAATCGAAAATTATTACGGTTTAATTTTGTGCCATTAAGTGACACCGAACTCTGACTTTTTGGGCTTAATTTTTATAGGAAAGACCTTAACACTCCTCCTTAAAAGACTTTATTCTTGGAATATTCCATAGAAATTATTTCCGGTTGGATAAATAAAAGCAACATATTACATATCTACATATGTCTCGAGAAGAAGACATTTTAGGCCTTGGTATTGCCATTGAAAATAAGGTATAAGCTTTAAGTTAAGTAAGATTTAAGTATAGCACTTAATCACACTTAATGATACATTATCTTCTTGCATTTAAGTTCCTTGTTCTTTAATTCAAGATGTTTTATCTATATGCTTTGTGTACAAGTGTTTTTGAAAATAAAATTTAAAAAAAACACTTATTTTCATAACACCCAAATTATAATAGACACATCCATTTCACATTAAGCTATACGACATAAAAAAGGGTAACAAACTTACATACATAAAACATATACATATGCACATTATGCATACATACGTGTATACAAAATGTGTATGCTATATTCTAAAAAAAGAAACATTAATGGTATATCCGTGCAAGGCCATTAAAACAGAATGTAACAAAAAAACACATGTGTTTTGTATAGTGTGTTGTATATATTGATATTATTTACGAGTATACATATAAATATTTTGAAAAAAAAATAAAACATTAAACTCAAATGACAAAAAATCGATACGTTTTGCATAAAAGCCTCTTAATTGCAGTGACAGCAGCTATAGCAACTTTCGCACAGGGCAAAATAGATAAACCAATATGAGGGTTTTGTATACAAAGTGTTGCATCAATCACTCGAAAATCAGTTTGTTTACGTGTCAAAAGAATGACAAGCAGTCACAATTCATTTGGACTTACCGCTTTACATCCATACATATGTACATATGTATACACACAATTTGTCATTTTGGCAAATATTTTCATATATGTTTGTATATTGCTTGAGTGGCATAAATTATTATGTTACAAAGTTTACAGCTAACAGCTGAAAATCTATTTCCTATTGTATTTCTTACTAAAATATCAATACTTGGGGAAATGTTTGTTGGATAAGCATAGTCAATAGTTCGCATGTAAAAAAAAAAACAAAATCGTCAAAATTTAACTGCATATTCAAGGCAAAAATTGTTTGCTTTAGTCTAAACCACCAATTGAGTTATTAATTTACTCTAAACTATAAGCCTAAAAATGGAAAATAATTATTTTTGGATGCGAAAACCATTTGCATGCAAATAATGTCTTAAGGTGAATATCTAATCTTTTTTTGGAAGTGTAAGCCGACCATCTAAAAAAATATATTCACCACAGCTTTTTTTCGTATGCAAAATAAAAATCAATCATGCAAAAAAAATTTTGTATTTCATCTTAATAATTTTTAACATGTGAAAATATTTCCATTAATATTTTGTTTTGCACAAGAACTGAAAACTAACAATGGCGGATATAAGGTAAGGTTCATGGGGGTTATGACCCCTTCTGAGGCTTTTTTTTTTTTGTATAAATAAATACAAAATATTCGAAAATCACTCAGAAGATGGAATTTGCTTGAAAACTATTTATTACATTTTCAATTTCAATTAGAAAACATAATTTGCGAAAAAAGATGTCGCAAAATTAATTCTTCCTCTAGTAAAATAAGATCAATTTTCTTTTGAGGATTTATTTGCAATTACTACAGTTTTCATTTGGTTTATTTCAATAAATAATAATAAACTAATAATTTGTTAAATACATTTCTTTAATATTATCACAAAATTTATTTTAAAATTGGTTTAATGATTTGAATTTTTCAAATCAGAAACAAATAAAATGCCCGACTTGGTCACATGTACTCTTCTGTTCAAGACGCTAAGAGTTTAAGAAAATTAAATGTATAGACACGGAAATTATGAGAAAAAAATGTTTTGAACCATGAAATTCAATACCTAAATTTGCTATAACAACTTCCTTAAGAGAATGAAATGAAAAAGAACGCCATTTTAGGTTCTTGATTGGAAATGATTCTATGAAAAAAAAAAATTAAAAATCGTTGAAATGTTTTTCTTAAATAATAATTTTCTATAACTAAAACTTTTGGTATGCAAATTTTATGTTTTTATTTATGGACATATAAAACAAAATTAAAAAAAAATATCAACACATTATTGGGATATCGAATTTTCCAAAAAAAAATTAAACTTTTTTTTAAAAATTCGAAAACTTTTTTTTTTTGAAAATTTTTGATAATTTACTGAAAATTTGTATAGAAGAAAATTATTTAAATCTGATTTTTTAACAGTTTTTATCATTTGTATGGAAGGTACCGTCATTTTTTAAAGAAGTAAATTTTTTTATTAAAATACTTTTGAAAATGTAAATTTTTTTATTTTGGTTTATTTCGATTGTGAAGAAGAATTACCGTTTTGAAGAAAATCGAAAATAAAAAATGTTTTTTTGGAGAGGTGCCACTAATAGCCATTTTTTGAAAAATTTGCAAAGGTGGCCTTTACTGATAAAAATTTATTGAATTTTTTAAGTTGTTAAGTTGTGGACCCATTTTTTAGAAAAATAATATTGTGTAAAATTGCTTAGAAAAATTGTATGGCAGGTACAGTTATTTTTAGTTTTAAGAAAAAATTTGTTTAAAAAAACCTGTGGGCAGAATCACCATAAGCCACTTTGTACATAGTTTTAGGAAAATCGATCCAGCCGTTTTAGTCCAGGAAAATTAGACAAAAAATTGGCAAAACTACGAAAAAATTTTGACAAATCAGAATTTTTGTGGAGAGCTTTGTTTTGACGCCTTGACCATTTCCTGAAAAGTTCCGTTAATTTGGATTCTGGATGTGGATAATTTGGCTTAATTTTTATGGGCAGTTAAAGGGGGTAAAAATCAGTTTTTTCTTAATGTCTTGAAAACTATAAGTTTTTTTGAAAAAAATGTGAACATAAAAATTGTAGGTTATGTCATTCTAATCAAAAAAGATTAACATACTTTGTTTCATACAAGGAAATGATTCTTAGAAAATTATACAAGAACTTCACGGTGGATTAAGTTTTGTTAAAAATTTATTAAAATTTTCATAATTCATGGGCTAAAGTTTATTTTAGGATTTGAGTTTGGCTACATCAAGGGGACGAGCACCATCTTGAGAAAGAAAGTGATTTGGTTTTTGTTCAACAACTCGATAAAATTTCCTTTTACAACAAAATCATGACAGAATAACATTTAGACAATAAAATTATCTAAAAAATGAGTTATTAACGAATTCTGTACGCTGATTAATTTTAAAGTTATGGCGTATCAAAGTAACACTTTTTAGTTTGTAGTGCAAATGAACAAATAACAGTTTTTTGTTAATATCTGAGCAGATATATATAATAGATATATTAAAGAGCTCATATTAATGCTCATAAAATTTTGGACAAAAAAGATTTTAACACTTTTTTTCGTAGGAGCAATAGATCTTGAGAAAAACGTGCACAAAGGATTTGATATCTTTTCTCAACGCCATGAAATTGATCTCAGAGGAAAATCGGTTGTTTCTGTATAGTGTCCCCCTGTAGACTCCCAAGACCATGAGCCATCAGGGAATTTGGGTCTCTGTAGGGTTTCATATTCGTGGTGCTCAACATACTTAGGATCACAAAGTTAGATGGATTGATTGCGCTTCGGAGCTATTCTGCTAGCTGTGGAGCTTGGCATAATGAAAATGGTTTCAGGGTGGGATACCACCTAATTGAGTGAGTTTTTTTTGATCCACCTCTTGTCGTTGCACTTTCCGCACATCCATTATAGTTCAAATCATAGAACATATCTGTATCTGGTTTCATGAGGGAGCGAGCAGACGGAGGCCCACAGAAATCTTGCGCCTGGATGACTCCCTGGAAGATGTTTCCACAGAGTGAGTTTAATGCTCGTCTCTGCCATTTTTACTCACCTACCCATCTTTGAAAAAATGTGTACATCACCCTTGAATGCCTTGGGACGAATTAAAGTTGAAAAAAAATACTTTAAACATCCATTTAGCTTCCTCGTATTGATACGCTTCTCTAAGGGCCAGTTTCAGTTCAGATTTACCTCTGACTTAAATCAGAGTTAGCTCATCCTGAAAATAAACTCACCCCCAAATTAACTCAGTAACCGTTTTTCAGTTGAGGAATAACTTTATTTTTCAGCTGTCAAATATCTAGGCCTATCGATGTGCAACACTAGGCGTGTTTTTTTTTAGGCGTGTTTTATTATTATCGGGATCTGGATTTATTTTTAACACGCACTACAAAAACAATTTTAAAAAATTCCCATTATTTTGTTTTTATATTACGTGTAAATGTTAATCCAGATCCTGATCTCTATGATAATAAAATAGGCCTTATAGCCCAGGAAAAATGTACTTTCACTGCGGAAAAACTCCAAGTGAAGATTTTTAAATGCAATTATTTGTATTAGTGGATAAGGAATACACATGTAAAAGTCTACAGACGAATCTGGTTTGCGTTAATAGTTATTCAAATGTCAAAAATGCTAGTTTTTCGCCTATAACTTTGGAACGGTAAATAGTATTAAAAAGTAGTATATGCACAACTTGTAGATAATATGATTTTCTACAAAAAATGCGACAACACTTTTTTTTCTCCGACTGATAAGTAAGAAGATATTGGCGTTTCAAAAAATGTAAATTGACGAAAATATCACTTTTTTGCGTATAACTCTGAAATCGTGAGTGTAATCAAAAACATTTGTATGCACAGATTGTGTATTATGTTAACATCTATACAAAAAATATATCTTATTTTTTCTAAATGTGATAATTTAAAAGATATAATTTTTGGAAAAATTTCATTTCGTCAAAAACCCAAAATTTCAGATTGACAGGTAACAAGATATTGTTACTTCAAAGAGGTAAAGAATCGAAAGTAAAGATTTTTCGCTTACCACTTTTAAACGGTAAATGTTAGAAATTTTATTTCAACGCAGTTTTTAGGTGGTTTAGCCTTCTACAAGATTACATAAAAGTTTTTTCTTTTGGCAGTTATGAAAAATATATTATTTTTTATATAAACTGGACGAAAAACGAAAATAACGGTATTTTGCGTTTTTCTCTTAAATGGAATAATTTTCGAAAAATTATTTATACTTATTTTGTGTAAATATCATTCTCTTTAAGAATTATTATGAGCACTTTTTCGATACGAGGCTCCAATAAAAAGATATTGAGATTTCAAAAACAATCAGTTTTCGAAAACGCTTGTTTTCGGGCACATCATGGTTCGGAAAAATGCTCTTCCAATTGGGGAAAATTCCAAGTTAAAATATTTAAACGCAAATATCTTAAGTTTTTGATAAGAAATACTCATTCAAAAGTCTACAGATGAATCAGGCTAGCGTTAAAAGTTATTCCAGATCAAACGTCAGAAATATTTTGTTTTCCCTATAACCAATTTTTTTTAGTAGTAGTAGTGTAGAAGAAAAAATTTCTTATTCACAAATAAAAATAATTGCATTTAAAAATCTTCACTTGGAATTTTTCCGCAGATTGGCATTTTATTTTTACATTTTTCCTGGACTAATATGGATATCACCTTTCTGTGATAGAGATAGCGACACAATGGAACTGCAGTGACCATATAGCTTTCCCTATTGACATCGAGATAGCAGCACAGCTCAAAAGGCACTCAATTTGGGTCCTTGGGTAGATTACTTAGGGCCAAGTTTTCAGTTCAGGGTTAACTCTGAGTTTAATCAGAGTAAGCCAATCCTGAAAATTAATTATCCCTGAGTTAACTCAGAAATATTTTTTCAGCTGGGGATTAATCTTATCTTTCAGCTGTCAAAATACTAAGGACATCGATGTGAGTCACTGAGGATACCACTCTTCTACGCCAACGGAATCGCTCTGACAATAACTTTCACTATCGAAATCAGCTGGTGCTACAGCTGAAAAGGCACTCAATTTTGTCCCTGAGTTAACTCACTAAAGTAGCTGAGCTAACTCTGAGTTAACTTAGGATTTTAATTAACTACAAAACTCGTTTCTGGGGTTAACTCAGGTTTAACCCCGAGATAAGTATGATCTCGCACTGAAAAACGGGCCCTTAGACTACAAAAAACACTTTTCTGGAGTTAACTCTGGTTAAACTCCGAGACTAGGATCATCTCGCATTGAAAAACTGACCCTTTGAAATATTTTCTATAACAATGTGTTGGTTGATATTATACAACGATGTGCCTAAGCCAAAGAATCGATATATACACTAAAACCCATTTCGATAAGTCTTTGAAACTAGAAATTTGTTTCTTAACTAACATATTAATACGAAATCATTGTATCGAGTTTTTCAATAAAAGTGCTAAAAAAGTTTTTTTAAATAAAACAAAAACGGTTTTAGATATCAATGAAATTCTTTATTCGTGTGAAAGTACGTTTGATGCCATTATGTATGGAACTCAATTTCTTTTGCATGGCCACCACGGGCACGCTTGCAGAAGTCCAAACACTGAACCCAATTTTCGACGGTATAAAAAAATAAATTGATTGTGACATTCGCCGTGTGGCTTGTGGCGCCGTCCTGTTGGAACCACATATCCTCCTAGTCCATATCATCCAATTGGGGCCAAAAATATTCGGTTATTATTGAGCGGTAGCGATCCCCATTCACAGTAACGTGCCGGTCTTGATCATCACGGAAAAGGTACGGCCCAATGGCACCGCCGGCCCAAAAACCACACCAAACCGTAATTTTTTCGGGATGCAATGATGACTCATGGAGTACGTGTGGATTGTTGCCTGACGAATACCGCATATTTTGTTTATTGACGAAGCCATTCAGCCAGAAATAAGCATCATCGCTGAAGATAATTTTTCGATGAAAATCTGAATCATTTTCAAGTTGTTGTCCAGCCCAATTGACGAACATACGACGCTTCTGGTGGTCAAGCGGCTTCAGTTCTTGCATCAATTTAATCTTGTAAGGATGTAGGCCAAGATTTTTTTGCAAAATTCGCCACAACGACGTCACAGAGATGCCGAACGCTTTAGAACGACGTGTGGGAGAAACATTTGGGCTTTCTGCAACTGAAGCCTCAGCGGCAGCAATATTCTCGACACTACGGGCACTTCTTTGTCTCACTGGTACGGGAACATTTTGTACTGTGCCTGTGGATTCAAATTTTTTTACTAAACGCTCAATTGTTGATCTGCTAAGACGATTATGACGACCATAAATTGGACGTAGCGCTCCTAACGTTGAGGCCACTAACTCCGAATTTCGGTAGTAAATTTTAATAATTTCGACTCGTTGTTGGCTCGTATATCTTTCCATCATAAAATGGCAAACCTTACTGAAGAGAAATGTCAAAAGAGCGGCAAGAAATATGGCGGTCGTTTGCTGTCCCTGTTGTTCTACTTTTGTAGCGTCCCTGTTGAAAACCCCTTTATATGGTTGATCAGCACCAACCAACCTGCTCAAATCAAATAACAGATTAAACCCACTGATGCTATATTTTCACCAAAGGTTTATCAGAGTTAAGATTTGATAAATCTATTTGGTGCTTTCACCGCACAAAAAGATTTAAAAAAGATTTATTTTAACAGTACCTTTAAAAATACAAATGGTGTTTAAGTTATTTTCTTATGAAGTGTAAGTGAGATAGAATTCTTCATTTGTGAAGAACTGAATGCAGCCACTAATGAATCAGCGCCATATAAAAATAGGTTAGTTCGATTTGTAAAAGTAATTGAAATTTTCAAGATTTACGGAATCAATTTATATAGAAAATCTTCGAGATTTGAAAAAGATTTGAGGTAAATCTTATTAGATCTCAGATTCGCGTTGGATGGAAATGTAGTATAAAACAATTTGCTTTACAGTGTACTAAGAAATCAAATAAAAAACGCCTAATATTAAAAATAAATAAGCAGTAGAAGGCAAAGATAATTCGAGCATCCTTATAAGACTAGGGCAGAAATACCACAAACATAATGAGATTCCTCTTAAATATAAAAGCAATCCACCTTAAAGACATTTCCAGAAGGTTGGATATACCCCTTGGAATAATGGTTAAAGTATTAGAATATCACATTGTAAGTCCGGGTTCGAATCCAAGTCTTGCAAATTCCATTCAAAAGATTTTTTTTATCAGGGATAATATCTTATGTGAGGAAGTGATAAATTCTTTAAGAGTATCCCTTGTCATGATGAAGTGCTTCTCATCTTACTCGTATCATTTTTTGGATTAGGCACAAAATCGAAGTCCCTTCTATTTCTATACCGACTAGGTATAATAATACGCACACATGATTAAGTTGAGATTGTGAGTCACTTGGCTTATATCTTCTTTGCAAGCTGTCACGCCAATAATTTATTTATTTTATACATTTTTCTCCATATTATTAGCCACTTGAGCGGTTTGAGCCAGAAGGTATGACCCAGTTGTGCACTTTATTTCAGAATTCACGATTCGCTTTTGAAATCAATATTATGGAGACAGGAAGTCGAGAGATAAAATTTTGATATTTTGTATTTTTTGTTTTATATTTACATAGGACTTAGATATTTATGTACATAATATTCATGATATATTAGTGAATGTGTTGAATCACACAAGTGTGGAAAAAATCAATACACACAAGAGTACAAATAGACACAATAAAACAACCCGAAAAACCCGCAATTCTTAGGTAAATAATAAAATCATTTTGCCCTAAGCATACAAAATAGAAAGTGGCAAGTGGATATACTTTGTTTTAAGACGAATATATGTATGTAAACAAATTGACAGAAGAAGGTTAAGGATAAGAATTAAGAAACCGTTGCCTTTGAATCGTCCTCTATTAAGATTCATTTTTGTATATATGTATTCCAAGCACATGTATAGCCAAATGGATGGTCTTCATTTAACATGTGAAGCTTGAGAAAGATATGCTTTGAATTATTTGTATCCAAAACACTTACAAAAAAAAAGAAAAACAACAATTGGTGAGTTTCGAGAGGAAAAGTCAGTTGATTGGCTAAATTTGTTTCAAGACTTAAATCCATTAAGGGTTCTTGTATCATTATCCTTGATGTATTTTGGGGGTAGAGTAGGTACAAAAAAAAACAATATCAGTCCTTATGTAGGCGTATTTTTAGGACATGCCCATAGGTGCTCGAAAGTACTTTTGTTGAGTTGTAAAATTGATTGGATTTGTACTGTGTTCAAGGCAAAGGTTAGATTGATTAAGTTAGTGGCTGTCAGCCGTAAAAACTACAATTTGGATTGTTAGTTGGCTCATTGGGAAACCACATGAATCTAGGGAACAATTTTCTATATAGCTACTCTTTAAACTACTTGGAGCTTCTTGTGAAACGTAACAGACTGCGTATGCCTATGTTTTTTACATCACTATAGAAACATTGAAGTAGAAATTTTTAAAAAGAATCGATGGTGACCAACCTCCTGCCGGTCACTTTTTACCCCAATAATAATGTGACATATAAATAAAACGATACCCGATATTTTTTTCGTGGTCTACATAGACAAGAATAAATACCCCAATTACAGAATTCAACGAATGAACTTGGGAGGATATCAGGGACTCATTTTTGACATTTGGCTCATAGTAAAAAATTTCAAAATTTTGTGTCATCTCGTTCATCGAATTCTGTACTCGGGGTGAATATTTTTTAAAACAAAAAGATGATAACGTTGTAAACGAGAGTTTGAAACTTTACAACTCACGTACGGTTCAGCCAAAAATGGGTACAAGAGACCACGCTACAAATTATAAGATCCGTATCAAACCACAGTCAACGATAGAATAACTCAAAAGTCCAATAAATGAAAGACCTACCCCCACCAACTGTAAAGGGTCTTGAATAGAAGAAGGGAACCAAGTGCCGACACGAATCGTCCAGATTTTTAACAGTTGTATTGCGATTCGTCTCAGATTTTTACAAGTTCTACTGTAATTTTAACCGTATTCGTCCCAGATTTTTACCAGTTGTACCTACTATGATTTTTACCGGGTTCATCGAAGATTTTTTCCAGTTCTACTGTGATTTTAACCGGCTTCGTACGAAATTTTTTTCTTGAAATGTTCACCAGTTTACTCTGATTTTACCGGATTCATCCAGTTTTTGCCAGTTCTACTGTGGGTTTTACGGGATTTGTCAAAAATTTGTACCAGTCTTACTGCGATTTTTAGCGGATTAGTCCGAGATTTTAACCAGTTTTACTGTGATTTCAAACTGATTCGTCCAAAATTCTTACGAGTTTTACTGTCCGAGATTTTTTTCATTTTAATTGTAATTTTACTGAATTTGTCTGAGATTTTTACCAGTTCTACAGGTAAAGGTATACTACTTTGTTTGTCTCGTAATAACTCCATTGTAATCCTGGCTGTATGCGATGTGGCACCGTCTTGTTGATACCACATGTTAATCAAGCCCAAAGTATGCAGTTGTGGCGTAAAAAAGTTTTAAATTATATCACGATATCGCTCCCCATTCACAGTTACCTGAGCACGGCCGGCGTCGAATTGAGGTTGATGAATTATTTTGAACACTTCCTTGAGCAACAGTAATGTTTTCAGCCGATCTTGCAGTACGTTGTGGTCCATGCTTGAGCCTATCACCAACAGACCCTTTTTGTTTGAAATCATTCACTACACGATCGATATCAATCGATGATTGATTTTGATAAAATTATCGAATATTTTTCCATAATAAATTTGCCACGAGTCTACTTCACAACTGCCAAATACTAACTGTCAAGACTATGCTTACCAAAATGGCAGCAAAACAAAGTAGTATACTTTCCCGGCGGGCACCCTGTACGTGTGATTTTCAGTGGAATAGTTTGAGATTTTTACGAGTTGACCTACTGTGATTTTAACCAGATTTATTGGACGTTTATGCAGGTTCTACTGTGATTTTTACCATATTCATAAAAGATTTTAAGCTGTTCTTCTGTGATTTTTACTGGATTCATCCGGGATTTTAACTAGTTTATATAGTATGTTGTGATTTTTATCGCGTTCGTCTGAGATTTTTTACCAGTTTTACTGTAATTTTTACCGGATTTTTCCGATATATTTTCCAATTTTATTGTGATTTTTAACTAGTTCGTCAAAAGTTTTAATGAGTTTTTCTGAAATTTTAACCGGATTCGACCAAGTTTTTTTACTAATTGGGTAATTCCATGTTTGTTCCATTGTTGGCTTATTTTAAAATTAGAATTGCAAAATATCCTACAAGAAACAAACATTTGGTTGAAAATAATATAAAATTATTAAAGGACTAGCTAACCCTCAATTTTTAAATTGAAAACGTGAAATAACGTGAGTTACAGACTTTTTGTAATGTATTTTATTAAATTTGTATAAAATGTTTTCAGCAGTTTAAAATTTCTGTGCAGTTATAAAAAGGCTGATATATTTTTGTATCTAGGTCAACATTTTAGCAAAGCTTAATGGATTTGTTCAATTTTAAGAAAATATGGAAGGTACTGCCACAAAACACGTGTTCGAATTGGATTATTTGAGTTAACAACATGTTTTCGCATTTTTTACTAAAAAAGAATTTTTTTCACCAACATTTGTATTTTTTCCTAGTAGTCGAAGTCATTACCATGTATAGAGTATATATTTATTTCATTTATATTTAAATATGTAATTAGGAAAATTTTAATAAAGAAGCTCGTAAAACTCTCCCAAATGTAACGTAAGTTACCATGGAATTGCCCAACTGAATTGATTCTTCGTTCGGGTTCGTCTAAGATTTTTACCAGTTCTATTGAGATTTATACCCGATTCTATCGACATTTTTACTAGGTTTACTGTTATTTTTACCTGAACTCTCCATGATTCTTACTACTTTAATCCGTGGTTTAGTTTTACCACACTGAACGGACATTTCTTCATATAGCGCAAGCCTCCGTAGACAAGCCTAAAATCCAAAAAAGAAATCAGCTACGTTATTACTAGAAGGAATCAGCTGTATAAGAAAATTTGATCATTGACAGCACTTAAGCTTTTTTATTTTTAAGTTTTGAGCAGAGCATGTAGCTGAGCTCCAACGATCAGAGCTCTGCGCAGAGTATGATGAGAGCTCTTCAAAATAGTTTTGAAACACATCTAAGCTCAGGACTGTCATACGATTCGAAATAAATCGGAGCTGACTGACTTTTAATTTGCATCTGAAAGCTGGGCTATCGAAAATTTCAAAAGTGTTGAACTCGTTCATTTGAAAGAGTGAGAAAAAGAGAAAAGAGTGAAGTTGGCTGCGCTTTGTTTTTTGTTCCATTTGCTGGGTTTCATATTAGGCGTTTTTCTTTTATAGTTCAGAGTAGAGCCCAAACTGTCAAACAAAAAATTGTGTTTCTTTTTAGCTCTGAGCATTCAGAGCTAAAAATTATTTTTTCTTTGTTCGTTCTGAGTGTGTTCTGAGTTTGTTCAGAGCGCGCTGTATGAGCTCAGAATAAAATGACTGAGCAGTTTTATTGCTGAACACAAGCATTTGACAGCTAGTGTTCTGATCAGATGTGTTTCCAAAATAATTCAGAGCGCTCAGAGCACGCTTGGTTCAGACCAGAGGATGTTCAGAACATGCTCGACATCTTCAGACTCTGTTCAAAGCTCTATTCTGAATTAAAAAACGCCTATTCTGAGCTCATGGAGCGTACACCGAGCTAGCCCTGAATAGATAAAAGAAATACAAATGAATTTAAAAAGGAAAATGCCTAGGCAATATCAGTTTATAAAAGATGAAGGAAATGTCAAAAAACTGACAAAGACGTTAATCAAAACTTCTTTTTCTTTGAAAAAACAAGTGGCGACTGTGTGTCAATTAAAGACACAAGTGAAAATTAACTGGCAATTGTGTCATTCAGAGACTCAATCGCGATTTGTCAAACGGTGTCAAGTCATAGACAAGTGAATACCTAGCATAAATACCCACCACACCAAATTGAAATTATGAGCTATGATTATAGGTTTCCACTTGTCTTTGATTTTTTTCCATTGTTCACTTCAAAATTAAATTTTTGAATGTTTTTTTATTTCTTTGTTTGTCAGGCGGATAGCTTATATGCTGTGGTCACTCATTTCATGGTCTTATTTTTGTGAATTCATTTTTGATAACCAAATCGGCAAAATGTGATTTTTAAATCACATTCAAATTGTAATCATTTGTCAAAGTAATGTCTTTAAGTGACAAAGAATCAAAACACTTTTCCAAAAAAAATTCTGTATTAGTTAAAGTGAAATTTAGTTTGTCAGTTGAGCTAATGTCCTTGTCCATTTTCTTTTAATTTTATTGTCTTTTATTGACAAACAGTGGATTAGCAGTGAAATGAGGCAAAAATACGTCTTACGTCAATTAGTAAATGACAAGTGGAACGTGTAGACCTAGCTTTAGCTATGAGATATTTTTGGCTTTATGATTTAGGGTAAAGGGTTAATCAAATCTAGCTTAACTAAGAATTACCTCAGTATTAAAAAACAGTTCAGTTAATATTATGTGATCTATCAGGCACCATATAGTTTACGGTAAGAAATAGAAGATGAAGAATGCTTTTTCACCCAAAGTTTTCTTTTAGTAATAAAAGGATTAAGCATTACATTTAGAAGACTCTTAAATACCTTTTCTTAAAATTCTTACAAGTATTCAATTTAATTTAAAACTCTTGTCGTATCCTTTTTAACTCATTCATTAAATTCATGACATTCGTAAATTTACCCACCTGAGAACTGATTAAGCCCGTGGATAATAATAATGTTAATGTGTTCCATGTTCAAAGGCTGTGGTTTATGTATGCCTATCGGTGCAAATACATATGTATGTGTTTATATATTATGTATGTGAAAAATATTTATTTCTTTTACAATTATTAGTATTATTGAAAGAGAAGAAAAAACACCCTGATTGTGTTCCCCTTCGAACAAAATGTCACCTGGAGTGAGAACACCATGATTGAGGGTGGGGGTCAGGATTAATGTACCATATCCTACTATCCAAGGATGTACACACAATAATTTTCCATAAACGTCAATATAAACACAAGCCATACTTTCGTGCAGACATTTTGGAATGAAGCCAACTTTTAAAAGAACTTCGATTTCATTTTTTTTTTGCCAAAAAATATACTTATACATAAATAAATTAAAAAAAGACTTAATAGGTATCGTGTTGTAGTTTTTCTCCGAAAAAAAATTTCACAAAAATTCCTTTACTCCTGTTGTTGTTTTTTTACTTTTCTTCGTTTCATTGTTGTTTTTGTGTTCTTTTCTATGCCAAGAATGATTGCCAATTTTGTGATACTCATATATGCCTATTTATATTTATATAAAATTTGTGCATACATACATACATACACGAATGTATGTATGAATAAATAGGTACATAATTTCTTGTGACACATGTACCAGGATAAAATGAGTGGTTTTTTTTCATAATAAATTTGTAGAGCACATTTTGCGAGACAGATTGTCAATAAAAAATGTTGACTTTGGTGTTGGTGTGTATTAAATTTAACTAACTTTCTTATCGGAGCTAAGATTGTTTTCATATGCCAAATAAGTTTGTAGATTTATTTGCTTCAGAAGGATATAATTTGTGTAAATTAACAAAAATCGATTAGAATATGACAGTTATTTTAATCGATTGGTGACTTACTTGACTAGTTTTGTTACCGAGTCTACAATAGCTTACCGGCTTAGGTTCTGCGAGAGGACTAAAACTCTTGTTCGAAAATAGGAAGACTGATCTCTTGAGTAGTTTGTGGAGTAGATTAAATTGTACTACTTCTAAATGTTTTGGGGGGTGCTGAATCTGAATCTGAGGTTTGCGCCTAAAATTTCGTGACGCAACATGGAAAAAATGCAAAAATTGATGGAGAGATACATTTTCTTAGTTTTTCACTTAGTGCTCGAATATTATGAATTAATCGTTAACTTCATCAAAGTAAAATTGAAAGTATACACAGTTTCCAAATGATTTTTATTTGAGTTTTTTTTTCTGCGACAACCCGTTTGGATTGGACTCATGAGCTAGTTGAAAATTGACTCATTTTTACTGCTTCCGAAAATCCTCTCAAAAACATGAATCAATCACTGTATGTGACAAAATTCGAATTTGTACCTACTTTAACATGAACCCAAGATATTCTTTTCTGATGGTCTTTTATTTGTTGAATTCGAGTCTGACCTCATTATGTCTGTGAAACCTTACGTTTTTGAGATATTTAAACCCAAAGTTTTGAAAGAAATTCGTTTTTAATGCAAATTGGGCGTTATATTTATTATTATTTTTCGAGAATTTTCTTTTAAATCTTTCAAGTAATTTCATTCATCTTTGCGTTATCGTTAATTAGTTGCTAGCCTTTGTTTTAAACTACCTTATTTAAAAATATGCCAAACTCATAAATTTTAAACGAGGATTTCTTAGAAACAAATAGGAATGAATTGTTGCCGAAAAAAAAACCTTCAAACAAATTTGTTTATATTTCCAATTGCATATTGTTGTTATATGTGAAAAAACAAAAGTTTTAGGGTAATAACCAAAAAATTGTAAAAAATTAATTTTGTTAACACTTTTTGCTAATTTTTGCATGTTGCGTCACGAATTTTTAATCGCAAACTCTTATTCGGAACTAGCAGCCCCCAAAACCATGAAGCACGGAAAAAATCAAAACTACCCCACAATTTGCATGGAAAAAACACAATTTGACTAGACTATAAGAGTATCCATGTGACGTCATAAGTTTGCAAATTGTGTAAAATGATAAGTTTTTTAGTACCTCGTGGCATGGTGGTAAGTGCGTTGGACTGTCATGCCGAAGGTCAGGGTTCGATTCCCAGCCGTTGCCACTTAAAAACAGAAATGTTTTTCCCGAGGTACTGCCTCTTGCGAGGAATTGACAAATCCTCCAAGAGTATACTTGTCATGAATAAGTGCTTCTCATCTAGCCTTTTGGACTCGGCAAAGAATTGTAGGTCCCCTCCATTCCTGCCAACAACACGCACACAGGAATGGTTGAGAGTTGTAAGTTACTAGGCCCTAGTTCTCCACGAGCTGTTGCGCCACCAAATTTATTTATTTTTATAAAATGATAAGTTCATGCAAAAGTTTGCATGAACGATCTTTTTATTCTTTTGGCAAAATTCTTAAGTATTAGAATCAGTTAAATATCAAAAACTTATTTGACAGCTTAAGTGTGGACACATTAGACGTGTTCAGATTTCAAAATTATTTTAATTGGAGAACTTCTCCTGAACCAACGTGAAATTGAAGTCTATGAACGTCAAAAATTGTAGAGGTAGAACTATTAAGGCCTGGTAAAACAGGAAGCGATCCGGCGATCTTTGTGAGAGTTTACAAAAACAATAGATCGCTGTAATCTTTTTTCCTTAGAGAAGTTTTGATCACTGGATCACGTTCTGTTTATCCAGGCCTTTATAATCGGAAGCTGTTAGCAGAACCAACAAGAATTAGCTTTCCAAGCAGTCAAAAGGAGGTGTGAGCTTTATTTCAATTAAGTGAAACTAATTATCTCTCCTTTTTTTCGTTCCTACTTCCAAATGTCAGTTTTACTTCTGTGAAGTGCGCTCAAGATCAGTCTTCCCTTTTGAAAGCAAAAATTTACAAAACCTTACGAAAATTAGCAGAACGCAATTATAGGTGCCCCATATGGTGTTCATGTATTCGCTCATTTTCATCCAAGCACTTCAGTGAGCTATAGGCTAATATAGTTCTACCTAAGAAACACGACAGCAGTTGCGTTTTTAAGTTAATTATAAGTTAACGTCGACGAAAACAACAATAACAACACGTTGTTGTCAATAGAAACAACACGTTGTTGATGAAGTTTTATCGTTTTCAACTAATGATTCGCATTGGTTTGGGAAATCCTTTATAGTTCTACTTTAATAATCACAAAAGGTTGCTTCCTTATCGCTGAGTAAACGTAGACGACAAAATTATTTTTTTTTTTGTTGTATAAACTACGTTTTAATTCACAACTTTTATTTCTAAGTAATCGCAACATGCGATAGTTACAGAACACAGTCAGAGTTTTTTTTAGCTATCATAATGAACACGCCTAATAATTCTAAAAGTCACAATGACGTTTGGATAAGTTTCACGAGATAAATTTGGTTAATTTTCCGC
Organism: Dasysyrphus albostriatus; assembly: GCA_946251815.1. NCBI lineage: Eukaryota > Metazoa > Arthropoda > Insecta > Diptera > Syrphidae > Dasysyrphus > Dasysyrphus albostriatus. The sequence continues at coordinate 63,020,365 of OX276336.1, read as the reverse complement.
AACAAAATCCTTGAATAAGAGGTCTGTTTGTTATCGTGAAATTTCTTTAAAATTTTCACAAATTCCTGTTTTTTAACTCAAACATGTTGCATCGAGAGAGCCTAATGAGAGAGCAAAGAATTTCCACCTTGCGAGTTCCTGTTACACAAATTTCTGTTAACACGAAGTGTTACAACTACTATCGAAAACTGTGGTGGTTCCACTAATCGAAAAATTTTCTAAAGCAGGTTTTCAAAAAAAAAGGAGTATATTTAATTTTCTTACAGAAGGTCTGCCATATTCTAAATTTTACATTAATTTTCAAAATAGAGGAACGAAAGAAATTAAAAGTAGTTGTCGCGATTGTTATTACAGCAGGCCAATTTGATAAATGATTATTTTCTTTTCCAAAAAATTAAAAGTGTAGTAGACTCGATTTGAGATCATCAAGTTTTTTTTACGAAAAAATTGCATTGCATCTATTAAAATTATGGCAAAGTGGCAACGCCATTCTTACACAAAAATGACATTTTCAACAAAAAGTGGTGCAGTTCATGGTTTTTTCAAATTTCCCCAATTCTGATCGAATTTTCCCCTCTTTTCAAAATTTGACAGGTTATACACATTTTTTTTTTTGAAAAAGATACCAAACAAACCTAATTTATTTTATTATTTATTATTTTTATTTGTCTTTTATGTCGTTCGTACCTTGAAAAAACAAATATTTAAGAAATCTTAGGAAAGAATCAATACCTTACCAATTAATCAAATAAGCTGACCCTAGATCTTACGGCATTTCAGATGCTATTAAATTTTTTGCGACTTACTTACTTAAGGTGGCGCTACAGTCCGGGGTGGACCAGGGCCTCAACCAACAAGCTTCTTCCAGCCGGCTCGGTTTTTAGCTAGCTGTCTCCAATTTCACACGCCAAGTTGGTAGAGGTCCTCTTCCACTTGCGTGCGCCACCTATTGCAAACTTCCCATAAATGAGGTGACCTTGACCTTGACCTTGAACAGAGATTTAAAGAATTAATTTAAAAAAAATTTGTGGCTGACAAATTTCTAAAACTAGCTGGCCTTTTATAAGATGGTGCCAAATAAATTTCCCAGAATTGAGGTGCCAAAAATCACGCGTAACCTTGAATAAAAACTTTAAAATTCATTTTAATTACTGAAACAAGCTGACCTATTATATAGATCTAGAGATCTTTCTTAGGGTAACCAATTTCTGCAAATTTCGCATTAATGAGGTGCCAAAAATCGCTTTAACCTTGATTTTTTCTTTTAATTTATTAACAAAATCATAAAAAAAATAGCTGACCTTTTATGACCGTGAATTGGCCTTTCAAATGGCATACCTCTTTATTTGAAATGAACCAAATGAGTTGTTTTTGTGAGATTGAAACGTATTTTGAAAATTCTAAGAAAAAAACTATGACTTAGCAATTACTGAAGAAAGTTGACCTTTTATTACGATCAAGAGGTCTTTTGGACTATATGGTTTTGCAAATTTCCTATAAATGAGGTGCCAAAAATTGAGTGTGATCTAACGCAACCTTGAGAAACGTAAAACCTTGATTACAAATTATCTAGAGCTGACCAATTTCTAGGACTGCTTGACCTCTTCTGACCAATTTAGATGGCATTTTTTTCAAATTTTCGATATAAATGTATGAGGTATCAAAGGTCCAGAGCCTGGAAATAGCCCAGGAAAATTCACCTTTAATTTGAAACCAATGTCTTTATTCTGAAAAAGAAAGTGATTTGAAACTTGAACTTCTTTTTACAGCCAAATCTAGAAAAAATAACATTTTTATAATAAAATTATCTGAAAAATGAGCTTTTTCGAATTGTGGTCTCCTTGCCTAAAAACGGCCGCAAGGTCTCAAAACTCAATTTGGAGCAAAAATTATTTCTTTCTAAATCATTTAAAAAGATCCACCATATCCATTTTGAATATAAAAACAAAATTCCGACATTCCTAATACATTACGTTGGACTACTTGATTATGTATCATAACACTCCACATTCAAGTACAGGGAAGACTCCAGCTGAACTAAACTAAACTTTGGGAGTCTTCTTAAGGATAAAATTTCATCAGTTATAAATCAAATCGAACCCGCCTTAACAACAAATTACGGATAAGAAAAAGGAAAAATATATTCTGACAAGAAACGTTGAGCAGCTGATAATGAAATTACATTTGTCGACAATGTTTTGGTGAAGAAATTTTGAAAAGAAAATAAGTTGGATACTAATTTTATTGAAACTCCGAATAAAGTAGTACACAACAGAGGAGAAAATGTATTGGTAGTGAAAAAATTTTATGAAAAAATAAGAAAACACATAATGTAAGAACACATTGCCCCTTTTATTTTTTTTAGTATTTAATCATCAAAAAATCCAAACCTTATTGGTCAAAAAAAAATTTAATTCAACCTTTCCCTTGCTGTTTAAACAAGACAACTAATTTACTGTTTTAAATATTTTTTAATTGTTAATTTTGTGGGAATCCATCATATAAACTTTTCAAGTTATAATAAATTGACTATGGGGCTCTATGAATTCCATTTTTTTAAATTTTGACCCAATCGTAAATTTTCTACTCAAACTAAGCAATTTTTAACTATCTCTCTTTATAGGAATTCTAACGGGCCACAAATGGAAACCCACCACATAGGCAAGGCGCGAGCACAAATCACTTCTTAAGAAGGATGAAGAGGCTAAAAGAATGTTTTTTCTCTCTGAATGCCCCATCGACCTTGCTCATATTAAGGTTAAGCAGGTCTTGAAACAAACCTTTTCGATGAACTAAGTGATCTGTCCATCAAATATGCCAATAACATATGTAAGTACATATATATGTGTGTCTATGTCCTCCTATTTCTTACATAAATATACATAGTAATGTTTTTGGACAAGAACGTGCAGAATAATTGAACTTCTGTTTTATTGTGACGATAAAGTTTTCTATACTTTATTTTAAATTTGAACCAAATACCCTCATCCAAATAAATACCACATTGCTAGATGTACTAAACATATTCATTTCAAGCCCTCCATAAAATAGGTAGGTAACTGTTCCAAAAATGTTTTCAAACGTGAACGTCTACAATGTGATGTGAATATTTAAAATTCTAGCAAATTTTATCCCTCTATCTCGGTTATGTCGGTCGCATCGCGTAGGTTGCTATCCGTCGTCGTCGGCATCTTTCATACTTCAAATACATTTGCTTAGGTTCACGTAGTAGAAAATTTGCTCGATAAAACCGCATGCCAACGTCAACACTTCACTTTAATGGAAAGAGATCCTTGGATGAAATCACCTTCGTCCTCAATAATGTGCAGATGACATAACAAAAAAAGAGAATAAAAGAATAGAATCCATTTGCTTTGTAAACCAAACAACCAAAGAGAGAAAATGCACGAAAATTTCTAGAAAAGGTGGAATTTTTCATCACCACCAATATCAATGAATTCAAAAGGATGCTCTATAAAAACGCTCAACAAAATCACAATCGATTTCAATGGAATGTTTCTACATTTCCCATTTGTTTTTTTTTTTTTTTTTGTTTCTTTTGTACATAGTAAAGGCAGGGATAGTCCATTTTATTTTTACTTCTTTATCTTCTGAGTCCGTTGATATAGAATATTAATAGAAAGGACACAAAACGAAAGGACATTATATGCAAATCAGCAGCAAACTAAGTTATTGTTTTGTTTTTTTTTTTGTTAACTCTTAAAAATCTGTCTATTCAACTTATGATTATATATGTATGTATGCATGTGCATGTTTTTACTCATAGGCCTTAACCCCATGTCAATTTGTGTCAGTACAAGAAATGAAAAGTTTTGTAATAAACAGGTAAATAGAAAAGTAAATAAAAAGGGTAATATTTAAATAATTCTGAAGGAAGATAATAAAATACTTATTCTATTTTGTCGTACAATAAAGTGCACAAATACCAAACGCTATTTTGTAACACAATGTCATTGACATATTAGTGCACTGTTGGATGAAAAAACAAATCATTAAACCTTTATCTTGGTTATATGTATTTATATAAAAACAAAAAATGTTTCTTCCTACATATCGGGTTTTTCAATATTAGCACTACAAAAGTTTTTTTTTTAAATAAAACAAAAACGGTTTTGGATATCAATGAAATTCTTTATTCCAGTGAAAGTACTTTCGATGCCATTATGTATGAAACTCGATTTCTTTTGCATGGCCGATCCGAATCATTTTCAAGTTGTTGCTCAGCCCAATTCACGAACATACGACGCTTCTGGTGGTCAAGCGGCTCCAGTTCTTGCGTCAATTTAATCTTGTTAGGAGGTAGGCCAAGATCTTTTCGCAAAATTCGCCACAACGACGTCACAGAGATGCCCAACGCTTAAGAACGACGTGTGAGAGACACATTTGGGCTTTCTGCAACTGAAGCCTCAGCGGCAGCAATATTCTCGACACTACGGGCACTTCTTTGTCTCACTGGCACGGGAACATTTGTACTGTGCCTGTGGATTCAAATTTGTCCACTAGACGCTCAATTGTTGATCTGCTAGGACGATTATGACGACCATAAATTGGACGTAGCGCTCTTAACGTTGAGGCCACTGACTCCGAATTTCGATAGTAAATTTTAATAATTTCGACTCGTTGTTGGCTCGTATATCTTTCCATCATGAAATGGCAAACCTTATTGAAGAGAAATGTCAGAAGAACGGCAAGAAACATGGCGTCATTTGCTGTCCCTGTCGCTCTTTTGTAGCGTCCCTGTTGAAAAACCCTTTATATGCCCCAAATCAACTTCATTAGAAAGGCAATAAAGGAAATATATTTTTAAACAAAAATATGCTAAAAATGCTATGCAATTATAAAAGTGCGTATACGCCCGAGTGAACTATTTATTTACCAAAATATGTTTTTGGTGGAAATTCTTTACTATTTGTATCAGTATTATTTATGTTTAATTGTTTTCTACATCTTCTAGCATAACGTTACGTTATCTTAACATAGAATTCAATGTACATAGACTTACCAATACATATGTATTTCTATGTATTCCTTTCACTCCAAGACCCCCAAGCTGATTGAAATCATATTTTCAAGCAATATTTGGTTTTAGTCAAAATCAGCTTAGTAGTTTTTCAACAAGAAGGTTGATGTTGATAGAACGTTCGCTGGGCTCCACTAGTTGTTAAATGTTGGTTGGTAATTATTTTGCATAAATACAAATAAACAAGTTGCTACTCTTTTTGAAATAGCAATTTCATCTCTTGTGATAGCAATTCTAGCAATTCAGAGATCAAGTATACAGAGTGTCCCGAAAGAAAGTAAAATGAATGATTGGGTTGTACCTACTTGCTCTTATGTAAGTTCAACACGCTGAGAGTTTAAGATAATTATATATAAAAAGACATGGAAATTGTGAAAGAAAAATATTAAAAAAGATGAAATACTTTAAATTAGCTAAAACAACTTCTTTCAGAGTTTGAAATGAAAAAAAAAAAATGTCATCTTAATTCTAGATTGAATATGATTATACGAACAAAATTTGAATTGTTAGAACGGTTTTACTAAAAATAATTTTTATATGCATATAAAAATAAAATTTCCAAAAATAAATGTCAATTTGTTTTTGATATATCGAATTTTCAACAAAAAAATGCAGAAACTTTAAAAAAAAATTACAAAAATTTTTTAGAAAATTTGTATGTGCAAATTTTTTTGATCTTATTTGAAATTTGTATTTGTAACAATTAATCTAAATCTGCTTAGCCGAAAATGAGAAAATAAAAAAAAAAAATATTTGCCTTATCAGTTTTCTTATATTTGTACCGTTATTTATTCGTAAAATTATTTTTTTTCCAAAAATACTTTAAAAATTATATCAAGTTTTCTAAAAATCGACTGTGTAGTTTTCGAAATATTTGACTATCAAAAAAAAATTATTTGACATTTTTTTTAAATTTTAAATAATATTTTTTTTGAAAGAACAGTTTTTATTGTAAAAGAAATTTTTGAAATTAAGTAGGAAGAAGCTAAATATTTGTTGTATGTAGCTACCCTTTTTCCCTCTGACTAATTGGTATTGAAACAAATGGATGTAAGAATTGTACGTTAAATTTTACACCTGTTCAACACGTGTCAAGGTAAGCAAACAAACGGTTATTCGTTCAACCCCTCGATATGAATTACAAAAGTACGCAAATGACTTGACTATTTATGTCGTTGGCTCTCAGTCTATAACAAAAGTCCCAAAAGCACCCTTTCAACTTTGAATTTTTTTGTTAACTCCTTTGATTATTCATTCTCGTAGTAAATGAAACATATTTACTAAGTTTCGTGAGCGTACTTTCCTTTTCAAATAATTTTGAATTTTGAAAAAAAAAATTGAAATGTGTTCTACCTACCTTGAGAAAAAAACACCCTTACATGTAAAATAACATTTTTGTAGACTCTTGTGATTCTTTATGCTGTTTGTTCAGAGCACATTTTTACCAAGTTTCATGGGGAGAATGAACGCACATGCAACCGAGAAATCGGGAAGTTTTAAAGACGCAAATTTGTTCAATTTTTCAGGCGATGCGATTGTTGAAAGTAAAAAGGAAATACATACGCAGTTAGATGTTTGTGCTTACACTTGCGATTTTAGACAGTGCAACTATGTAATCGTCGTCACAAGTCACAACTAGAAAAATTCAAGCACGCGCTGGTGATTTTCAATCGTACGAATATATAACCGCAAGAAATAAGACACATGGTTTCAAATATGAACGCGCATATATGCGACTTTTAAATTGCAGCTATTCAAAAATGAAACCAGATCTTTTTTTTTACCGTTTTTTTAGTCGCAAAATTTAGTAGATCGCATGTGCTTGCATTCACATTAAAAGCTGTATGTTGTATTTTAAGCGATTAAAGAAAAGCACGATAGATAATTGCAAGTGAGTGCATGTCCATAATTTCTTGTGATACCAATTTTTCAACCGCAACGACTGAAAATCGCAAGTGGGGTCCGTGTTCACCCGTTTTCCGCCATCAGCTCTGCTTGTGAAGTATAACTGTTATGAAAATTTATTAAAAAAAAACTCAATTTATAGTTTTAAAACCCAAATTTACAAAGATTCATGAAAGAAAAAATTCTTTTCCTTAAAAACTCTTCAACTCTCTTCAAAACATGGTTTGATCCTCGAGAAATCCGTAGTTAGTTGAAGTGTTCACATCTTCCTAAATATTATGAATTTTAATAAGAAGTGTAGAAATTTCTCAGAAAGGCAAAACAATATTGGAAAGGCTGGCATTGTATTTGGAAGAAAACCATTACTACTTCTGGGAATTGTTTCAAAGTGTGTTTAAAAAAAATGATATTATGATTTTTTATGACCTTAAAAAAAGTAAATGACTAATGGTGCTTTAATCACCTATAAAATGAACACTCTATCAATTTTATTGTCCACGTATTGTGTAAATAATCAAACTCCAAATTAGCACATATTTTCATTTTGGAAGTTTCTCTTGCGAATTTTTTCACACAAATTTTCTTTTGACGATTTTTTCTAAAAAATTCTACCTTAGTTGGAAATATACTTAATTTACTAACATTGACAAAATATGTCTTTAAGGAAGGCTTATGCCAAGAATAATGTCTAAATAAGACAGTAGTCAGGCAACGGTGGAAAAAATGCTTTTGTATAACTTTTTGGAGTTGGCTATCTAAAGTTAGACAATGTTTTCAAATATTGTTAATCTTTTGAGATGTATTTTTAGGTCATTATGGATTTTTATCAAAGCTGTGAAGTTACGATAAAAAAAGTTTAGCTTCAATTAGGTACCTAACTGAAATCTCCGAACACTTTTTCGATTACCAACTTTATACTACGTTTTCATTAAATCAAATGAGATAATTTCACTAAAAAGTTTCCAAATTCGATACGAAATCATCTCCTTTCTCATACAAATTCACATTTCGAAATGAGAAAATTTCAACCAAATTTGCACTAAATTAGGTTGGAAATTAAGGCAAAACTTAATGAACATACCCAATCGGCCACAGCTTGAAGAGCTCTGAAAAAGTTGTTGTATGGAAATGTCAATCCTTAATGGAAGCAGAACGAAAAAAACAACAACAAAAAGCGATAAACAGTCATTTCGTTTGACAGCTCATTTCATGTTGGAATTTCAACTGGCTGTTAAACGCTTTTTGGTGTTTGTTTTTTTCTTTTGAGCTTTGACATTTTTGTACAAAACCCTTTCAGAGCTCTTCAAACTGTTTTTTTTTTTATAATTCATTTTTATTTTTCAATTTTCTTAAAACTATCTTAAAGCTAGACAAAAATTCATAAAAACTAGAATACTTAACAATATTTTAAAACTAACTTACTGGCCCCAGTCGGGCGCTCTAAGTTAAACTATAATAACTTAATGCTAATGCCTTTCGGCCTAAGAACTATCTTAATACTAAATCCAGGTCGGTTTTATTTTTTACCGAGAAGAATTTACAAAAAACTCGGTATCATTGTCTTTATTTTTTGGTTTTATATAAAACTTACAAACTAACGGGTGATTTTTTAGCTGGTTTGGTTTTGGCAACACTGGTTTTGACAGCTGACGTGTGTTTAGTACCTTGTGTCACTGTCAAACAGCTTCAGTTTGGTTTGCAATTTAACCATGGATCGTCTTACAAATGAACAACGCTTGCAAATTATTGAATTTTACTATCAAAATTCGTGCTCGGTTCGAAATGTGAAAAAAAAAAAATTGTGTTCAGCGATGAGGCTCATTTTTGGTTGAATGGGTACGTAAATAAGCATAATTGCCGCATTTGGAGTGAAGATCAGCCAGAAGCATTGCAACAGCTACCAATGCATCCCGAAAAAGCCACTGTTTGGTGCGGTTTATGGGCCGGCGGCATTATTGGGCCATGTTTCTTCAAAGATGATGCGAATCGCAGCGTTACTGTCAATGGTGAACGCTACCGAGCGATGATAACAAACTTTTTTTTGCCCGAAATGGAAGTTCTTGACTTGTATGATATGTGGTTTCAACAAGACGGTGCCACATGCCACACAGCACGCGAAACAATGGCGCAATTGCGAGGCGAGTTTGGTGAACAGTTAATTTCACGTTTCGGGCCGGTCAATTGGCCACCTAGATCTTGCGATTTGACACCATTAGATTATTTTTTGTGGGGGTATGTCAAGGCTAATGTCTATAGGGACAAGCCCGCTTCGATTGACGCACTGGAAGCCAACATCCATGCATTCATTCGTGAGATACCGGCCGATATGTGTGAAAGAGTATGCCAAAATTGGACTCAGCGGATGGGCTACCTGAGACGCAGCCGCGGTCAACATTTGCATGAAATTATCTTTAAACATTAAATTGCAAGGTTCAAACTATCGATTCAAATAAAATTTCATTCATTTTTTCGAATTTTTTTTTTTTTTAAAGTTCTAAGCCTCTTAAAAAATCACCCGTTACATAAAACTAAATTAAAGCTAACTAAAACTAATTAAAACTATTTAAAGGTACTTAAAACTATTTACAACTAATTATAAACTAATTACAACCTACTTATAAGCTACTTACAGACTACTTACAAACTAGAACAGCCACAGCAAGCATTTTCCGGTTTTATATTTTTTTTTTTTTGTATTTTTGTTGATTTTATAATTTTTTTTTTTTTTTGGTGTTTTTGTATGTTTTATACATTTTTTTTTTTTTTTTTTTTTTTTTTTTTTTGGTGCCACTCTGACTGTCCTTACTTAAAACTAACTACCTAAACCTATGTAAGTCGGCCATACAAGAGAAAATAGCAAGGTCAACTATTAAATATCTGAAGAAACTTCATCTTCGTTTTTCAACCACCAGAACTGGTTCTCCTGCTTTACCCTATCTCTTCGGTCCCGTTCGGACACAGTCCTACTGAACCGAAGGTGCTCAGCTCCGTCTTGTGCGAGGACGTCTCGACTGTAAAGGAGCCGCCGATCCACAGTTCTACGGCCGACGTGGTAGATTAGCGGAACCGCCGCTCTATCCTGGATCAGTCCTCGACTGTCTAGGTGGAGGAATGCATCGGGCGGAATAAAGCCGCTTAGACGCACACTCTCGTAGTATTCGTATTTAGGGTAATAAGCCCCGAAAATTAAGCTGTTAGACGAGGACATCGCTCTTGCAATGTGACCTCGAATAAGCTTCAGCAAGAAATTATCTATCCTGTTTATGTTGGCCCCGTTGTATAGAGCCAGGTTGGAATAGTAGTGTTTGTACTCCCACTCTGGTGTTCTGTGCAATCCAAGGCAGCGTCGAAGACACTGCCTCTCAAACACCCGAATCTTTTCCATTTGAGATGGGGCAACGTTGAACCAAACCGGGCACCCATAGGCAATCATCGGCCGGATAAGGGCCATGTAGCAAATCACCTTCACCCTGCTGTCAAGCCGGCTACTATAAAACAACCGTTTCGTCAGGGCAAAAGCTCCCCTAGCCCTGGCCAGAGCAGCATTTATATGTCTGTCGAAATACAAATACTGATCCATCCAGATGCCAAGGTACTTTACTACACTTTTACTCGCCAGTGGATGTCCATTTGGCCCTACGATCACCAGCTTGCGCCAGTTCTTTCTCGTATCCCTTGTGGCTCCACGCAACGGAGTCCTAAACAATATAGTTTCTGATTTCTGAAAGTTGATTTTCAACTTCCAGTCATCGCAATATCGCTGAATCTTCCCGAAGTCACGCTGCAAAAGAATCCTGATGACCTCGACTTTTGGAGCTGTTCTGTACGCAATTAGATCGTCGGCATACGCAATTGCCTGAGTTAGACTACTTATTTTTTTTTTTTTTTTTTTTTTTTTTATTTTTTTTTTAAATTCATTTTTATTTTCCATTTTCTTAAAACTATCTTAAAGCTAGACAAAAATTCATAAAAACTAGCCTACTTATCAATATTTTAAAACTAACTTACTGGCCCCAGTCGGGCGCTCTAAGTTAAACTATAATAACTTAATGCTAATGCCTTTCGGCCTAAGAACTATCTTAATACTAAATCCAGGTCGGTTTTATTTTTTACCGAGAAGAATTTACAAAAAACTCGGTATCTATGTCTTTATTTTTTTGGTTTTATATAAAACTTACAAGCTACATAAAACTAAATTAAAGCTAATTAAAACTAACTAAAACTAATTAAACTAATTAAAGCTACTTAAAACTATTTACAACTAATTATAAACTAATTACAACCTACTTATAAGCTACTTACAGACTACTTACAAACTAGAACAGCCACAACAGGCATTTCCGGTTTTATGATTTTTTTTTTTTTTTTTTATTTTTGTGGATTTTATAATTTTTTTTTTTTTTTTTTTTTTTTTTTTTTTTTTTGGTGCCACCCTGACTGTCCCTACTTAAAACTAACTACCTAAACCTATGTAAGTCGGCCATACAAAAGAAACAGCAAGGTCAACTATAAATTGTCTGAAGGAACTTCATCTTCGTTTTTCAACCACTTAGACTACTTATCAGATCGCTGGTGTAAATGCTGAATAGAATCGGCGAGTTGACCGCTCACTGCTGAAGACCATTTTTAATATTAAAGGTTGTGCCAGAAGTTACATTGCCACTCTTGGCAACAAACTTTCTGCCATTGAGCATATCATAAAGCATATATAATAGTGGTTTACTAATGCCAAGTCTGGTCAGCTTTAGATAAAGACCCTCTAACCATACGGTGTCGAAGGCCTTCTCCAAACCAACCAGACAGGCACCCGTACACTGCTTCTTAGATTTGTTCCATTGGACATCAGAAACGAGTTTAGACGCGGCATGAATGGTGTCATGTCCCGCCTTAAAACTCTTCAAACTTTGGGAAATCGGGTGGTGTGTTCAATAGATTTTGACTTCCAACCTAATTTCGTGCAAATACGGTTGAAATTATTTCATTTCGAAATGTGAATTTATATGGAAATATGGGAAATGAGATGTTTTCGTATTGAACTATCGATTTAGAAAATTTTCGTCGAAATTACCTAATTTGGCCTGATGAAAACATAGTATGTATTAATTTTAAATGTAAATGAAGAAATTCAATAACTAATTACATGTAATTTAAAGGTGTTAATTACTTGTTATTCAATTACATTAATGTAATTGATAACATTAATATAATTGAAAAGAAAAGAGTTATCATACAAAATCCGTAATGATTACTTTTTTCAGTAATCATTATGGTTTCCTATAAAGTTAAATCTATGTACTCGTGTTGTTTTAAACTTATAGCATATTATTTATTCACTTTCATCAAGTGTTTAATATACCATCTGCTTTTAAATAATCTCTTTTTGAAAATAATCAAATTAATCATAATAAAATGAACAAATTTCTATCTTTGCGTTTTTATCTATTTGTATTAGTTTAGCAGTAAGAATACCTCTTTTGTTACTTTTATTATCATAATGTGTAATTAATGAAAACATGGTATTAATTACAATCCAAGTAATCAATTACTTTAAATGTAAATAACACAGTGCACATACGTAGTTTGTACAATTACAAGTAATGGAATAGTATGTTTTTTTTTTATTACAATTATGTGTGTCATGTGATAGTAATTGAAGAAAGCTCAATTTTTAATTAGATGTAATTAAATTGAAAGTTGAAATAAATTACAAAAAGTAGGTAATCATTATTTTTCAACTCTGATTTTGATTAAAATATACCACCAACCCCTTTAATCCTATTACTTAAATTTTCAATGCTTTACCACTTTATAGCTTGAAATGATAACAATAATAACAAGTGATCCAGTCGGGCAAAGTATTTTATCGTCTTTCATAATATTCTGTTAATGTATTAATAATTTTATTTATTTTTCATTTCCACAAGTATCATTAAATATCCCAAAAACTGATATCCAACAATTTTGCCATGGTTTGTTTGTTCAATTTATTTTATATTACATAACATCAATTGAATGATTGAAAAATCGTTGATTGCTTGAACTTTACATTGAAACATTTTTTTTTTCAAATACAAGTAGCTACTAAGAAAAAGAAGAAAAATAAATTTTGCAACAAAAAACACATCGAAAGGTTAAAGTTTCTTGGTTGATATTGATTTTATTTAAAGCAAATACTTTTTCAACCTTTTATTAAAATATCCTATTTGCAGTCAAAGAAGCAGGTAGTGTGTATGCATATATAAGTATGCATGTATAAGTAACTGTAACTGTATGTTTTTTATTATAAAATATACAATACGTAGTATTTCGTATTTGGCTAATTCAAAATCATTGGTCTTGTTTCAACCGAACGATAAAAAGTTAAAACACACAGATATTTTATACAATGCTTGTGTGTGCCCGAAAGAGTTTTTTATGTTTTAAAAATTGATTATTTTTTCATTGATTTTCAACAAGGAATATTTTAACATACAAAGTATGTACATGAATGTCGTACACAAATATGAATACCTTCGATGTTTATATAGTATTTTAGATTTTCCTACACAAAATTGGTAGATATACATAGATTCCTCATCACCTGAAGGAGTCAACTGTTAAACATAATTCCAACAAGTGCAAGAAATTGAAGGAGTATGCTCAATTGTTTATTTATCCTCAAGCATTTGACAAAAAGGATCACATATTGTGTATTTTGCTTGCTATATTTTATGCACAATTATAATCAAGCCTACGCAAATTGTATTTTATTAAAAATTTATTCAAAAGCCATAAAGTGTGGTTCGGTTGATTTATGGAGCCTATGAGATGGTTGTCGGTTATTCTTACGCTTTGTTATTTTTCTCTCACAATAATAAAAAATTCATTTGAAATTTTATACACACACAAAATGCTTCAGAAACATACACTTCAGTGCGTTTTTAGTACCAAACAGTGTGAGAATTTTACCGTACTTTAAATACCTAATTTAGAAGCATTTGATGAAAAATCGATAGAGAGAAAATAATTTTTGGTTGAATTTACCTCGTAAAAGGTCTTTCAATAAGGACGCTCGAAAAATATAAGGTTAAAGCAGCCATATGGTAAAAATAACATCTGCAAAATTCTTTGTGAAATTTTCAATTTGGGAAAATTAGCATGAAAGTTTATAGGACTGAACAATGTGTGGAAAATTAATCAAAATTTATTTTCAAAATTATTACTGCGTTCGAGAAACGTTCCCGGCATTAAATAATTTTTTATTATTTTGAGAAACGAGACCCATTTTTGGAATAACATTGATGATGTGTGAAGAAGCTAGATTGTTGAATTTGGGACAATATTAATCCAAACAACAAACACCACCGGCTCTAAATGTATTCCGAGAAAATCAGTACTCTTTGGGACGGATTTTGGTCTGGTGGATTGAAGAGCTGCCTGAATATCTATTAGATTAGCTGTATTAAGATTCTGGATTGAACCTTGATTTAGTAGACTCAGAAGTATTAATGGAATCATGAAAGATTTCAGAACCAAGTTGCATTCCTTCATTGAGCCATTAGTAAAAATAGTGGGATCGAATCTCTCTCATCTCATGTAGTAGCTAGTGGGTGTTGAAAACGTATCTATGTGAATCAAATTTGTCAATTTGACCCCTTTATTCTATTGTGCTACAAGTATTTAATTCGGAACTAATATGAATTGATCCTTATAAGGTGTTCACAGATCAGGATTGTAAGCCCCTATGGACCCAACTCAAGCTGTTTTTGTTGGCCGTTGGGGCGACAATCCCGGCCACGTAAAGTTATTCAATTGTGAAGCAACAACAAGTCTTGGATACGGACGAACGAAATAAGGATAACGATCTTTAGATCTGCACTTGGAATATTCTGTCCCTCTATAAACCACATGTACTGCTATCCAAGAAGTGCGATAGGTTGGGTCCTGCAAAAAAAAAACTGAAAGACCGCGATATCTTCTTCAGCGACTGTTACCGACAAGAGAGGCAACGTTTTTTTTTAGATGCTGGGTTCGTCGTTAGAAGCACATTAAGGCAAGATTTATTGAGTTTCAACTATGTGAACACGCGACAATTTGCATCAAGGCTAAATTCACCAACATTATTCTCATATGCCCACATGCCCCCTCAAAGGAAAAAGATTATGACACCAAGGATGGGGAAGACATTATGATCAATGCCCTAACCATGACATTAAAATTGTCTTGGATAATTTTAATGTCAAACTAGGAAGTGAAGACGTCTTTGGTTGGATGATTGGAAGATGGGTTTAGCCTGAACGACACTTCTTCCGATAATGGACCCAAGTTAATCGCCTGACTACGGCACGAAACGCTGATGGGGTTTCTAGAACGCAGTTCCCACATTTTGTATCCACAAGGGAACATGGTGATCTCCTGGTGAATCAACTTTCAACCTAGTTGACTACATTGCAACCGATGCAAGGCACTTTGCTAGTACCAAAGATGTCCGAACGTTCCGAGGAATCAACATTGACTTGGACCACTGCTTCATTGTAGCCAAGATATTCCTCCGATATTCAGACAAGGAACAGGTTAATATTGTGAAAAAATTTGATGTTGGACAGCTACATTCGCAAAAGATTGCCATGTTCTTTTCCGACCAAGTTTTACGCCCCCTTTAAATAGTCCTACGCCACCAACTTTAAGCATCAAGATTCGAGAACCAGTGAAAACATTGCCAGGAAGCAGTGGCGTAACTACTAGTGGGCAAAGAAAGCATCTGAAAGATTAAAAAAAATTTCGAAGGAAAATGTTTCAACTGGCGTTTGAAACAAAATTGATAGTTTTCCAGCAAAAAAGTCTCAAAAATGCATTTTTGAATTTTTTTCTATGTTGAGTCACAACATTTTAGTCAGAAATCTTTGATTCGGATTCAGCACCCCCAAAAGCATAATGTAGGGAAAAAATGAAAACTACCCTACAATTAAGTCGGAAGAAAATGTTTCCCCCAGACCAAAATCCTAGTTACGCCATTGCCAGATAGCTATCAGAGATGTCGTTTCTAACATCCTGGGCTTTACACGACCTCCACAACAAAACTCCCTCTCTGGTTCGACAAAAAATTCCAGCAAGGAAGCCTTGCAGCCAAGGTATTCAAAATGGCTGGTTAAGAATTGATTTGGTTAAGAGTATGCACCAGCTCATTTTCTTCAATAAAGGCAATTCTCTGAACTGCACGAGCTACAAAGACATCTGTCTCCTTAATATCGCATACAAAATCTTCTCTACCATCCTTTGTGAACCCATGAAGCTATTCGTCGATATCAGGGGTAGGAAAGCCCACCATTGACCAAATATTCGCTATATGGTAGATCTTGGGAAAAATACAAGAACTTTACCCCGATAACCCACCACCTTTTCATCGATTTCAAGGCTGCGTACGGTATTATCTAAAGAGACGAGCTACATACAGCAATGTCTAGTTTTGGCATCCCTCCTAATCGAACTCGGTAAGACATTTAACAATACTATTGATGTGATCCAACTTCTTAAGCATCATTCTTTAATGAATAGTGGAAAACTCTCACGTCAACACTAGAGACACAATCTTTCGATATTGACATAATCAGATGAGCAAAGCGTGATGTCAGTAGTGCTTTCATGAGTATAAAAAGGAAGTCAAGAATATAAGTTAACCGGTGAATAAAGGCAAAACTTAAAGAAACCCAACACCGACGCGAAGTTTTAGAGAGAACATCACTACCTATAGACATCTATAATTTCGAGTTGTTCAAGGTCTATGTGTACCTAGGCTCCACTTTCAACTCAGTGAATAAGTCGAGTCGGCTAGAAGAAGCTTGTTGGTTGGGGCTCTGGTCCTCCCTAGACTATAGGACCATCTTAGGTTGGTATGTACATAAGTATTCTGCGTCAAAAAATTCTGAAATTACATCCGTATTATTAGCTTGTCACAGTCGTAACAAATTAAATTTTTAATTTTAGTGCAGTTTTCAAATACAATGTGTTATTTAAGTTCGATTTCATACAATTTATTAAATTGAGACAGTTATTAAGATTTACAAAGTAAAGTCTCGTCAGTCCGTGTAAAGTAAATTCACAATCATGATTTAAAATTAATAAATATTATTGGTCAACAATGGATCTGTTCTCTGTTTTGGTAAGCATTATTGTCGTTAATCAGCCCTGCTATAAACATGTAGATAAAATCTACCTACATAAGTATGTAGTTATTTATTTAAAAACCATTTTATAATAAGCTCTATTATTGTTTAAAATGTTTACAAATAAATTTGTCATTTTCAATTCTTCTGAAAATAAAACCATCCACAATAAGAGAATTTATTTTCACACATGTTAACGGTTTACCACATGAAAGTTAAATCGTTTGGTTTTAATCACAACATTTACATTAAGCAAACATTTTATGAATATTATTTTGCTAAGCATACAAAAAAAACACACAAATTTTAAGCACAGCATCAACATCCGTTACAAAGTAGCAGCAGCACCAGCAACAACATTATCAGGAAACCAATTAAAACTTCCCAAAAAAATTAAATTTAACCACTAGGATATGTTTACCATGTCATTCAAAACATTTAAATGTAAACAAAAAGTTGGAAAGCTTTTTGCATTTTTGTTATTTTAAATATTACATCAACCACAATCCTTAGACCAAAAGTCGAGGCCAACAAATTTATAAGGGACATTTCAATAGTTTTTTTTTTTCCTTTTTTGTGTGTTTTTGATGCATGAACTATTTGTGAACTGAAATTAAGCTTTGATGCGTATATTGGCGAGGGATTTAGAGTTGACAGAGAGGAAAGCAAAAAACTTAGTAAACATCCTGTGCAGGCGGTTCATACGGGATATAAAGTATGTGGAAATAAAGGATTGTAGAAAAGATGCAAGCAAGTTAAATGGATTGTTTAATTCATCCTACATGGCAAGTTTTACATTCTTAAAAAAAAGTCAAACTCGAAATTTTGATAGAGCAAAAGCATGTCATTAAATCGATAGGAAAAATGGATAAGTTGGTAGGTATGCTAGTACACTTGCGTGTCTGTTTTCTCAGTTTACATTTAACTTTGTGAATTTGAATTATTTTTTTTTTTTTTGTAAATGTTCAACGGCTTCATTCAATTGTTAAGGAAAATAACGTTTTTCACAAACGAGTCATTCGAATAAAAAATGAATGAATGTGGCCCAATTCCGCAAGTGTGAATGGTTTTCCGTCTGCACATTTTACTCACGCTCAAAGTTATGGTATAATATGAATTGGCTAACACTTTAAAACAAACATTTTTTTCGCTTCAAATAAACATATTTTGCACTTATTTAATTCCGCATAAAGGTGAAACTGTTTTTGAGCTCTGTCATCAAATATTGAATCGAACAGACCCTAAATTTTTAATTTGGAATGTCAAAATTAAACTTCAAATTTGTCATATCAAATTTTAATTCTTGTCATTTGTTTATGGGTATCATAAGTTTTTTTTTTAATTTGTTTATTTTTTGGCTTTTCCTCAAAAAATGTATAGATAATTGAACTTTTTTAATTTTTTATTTAATTTAACTTTCAATACAAATTGGCAATTTATCCAAGTGAAAGGCGATTTTATTTGTATTCATCAGTGAATAATGACTTACATAACTAAGGGGCCTTACTATGTTTCCAGCGAACACTAAACCGAGATTTAATAAGATTAACTTATTCAAATTTCGAAGGTTTACCATACAAATTTATTTTGAAAATATAGTAGATTAGAAATTAATCTTGTTATACTACATTTCCATCTAACACTAATCTGAGATTTAATAAGATTCACGTCAAATCTTCTTCAAATCTCGAAGATTTACTATACTAATTTATTTCCCAAATCTTGAAGATTAGATATTATTCGTGTTAAATACTTTTACAAATCGAACTAACCTATGCTTATGGCACTGAAGAATTCATTCGTGGCTGATTTCAGTTCTTTACAAATGAAGCATTCTATCTCACTTCTACTTCATAAGATAAAACACCATTTGCATTTATGAATGTGCTGTCAAAATAAATATTTTTTAAATCTTTTGTTTGATGAAAACACTGAATAGATTTACTAAATCTGAACTGAGATAAACTTTTGGTGGAAATGGAGTATTAAATCCTCCTAGGACAAATAGTTTTACAAATTGAACTAACCTATTCTTTTATGGTGCTGAAGGATTCATTCATGGCTGTATTCAATTCTTCATTTTTTACACAAATGAAACTTTCTTTCTCACATCCACTTCATGACAAAAATGAAACCTTATGACCTCTTGAAGTGTGCTGTTAGAGTTAATATTCTTTCTAATAATTTCATCTGGTGGAAACACCACATAAATCTTTTTGGCAAAAAACTATGAACTATATCTATATCTAACAAGATAAGTTATCCTCATTATTAAGCTGGAATTGAATTGAACTGCTGAATCAAGCAGATAAGTAGGTAAGAAAACTTAATCAATCTGAGGTCACTTTACTATAGCAAAAATATTAAAAGTGCTACCTCGTAAAGGATTAATTAACCTCCTTGATCTAATAAATGCCACTGCAAGCCAAGAATATGTTCTGAGCTAATGGAAAGTCACGGAAGTTATTTTTGAAAACAGACATATCACTTCTTCTTGTTATCTCAAAAGTTTTTCAGAGAATATTACTTCTGCTCCTGCAGCCAATAATATGTAGAAGAAAAACGATTAATACCTAAACATCATCATTTTGGATATAGAAGCAGGCATTCACCAATTGAGCTTTTAAAGATAAGAACATTTAGTCGACGGTCTTTTGGGATGTGTTGCAAGTGTTGTTTTTTTTTTGTGGTTATGATATGACTAGATGCGACACGAAGTCATTGAAGGACTTTATTAAATTCTAAACGAATATATCTAGAAAACAGACTTTTTCTTGTAAGACAAGGAAATTAATATTTAAGCTTCAAAGAAATAATGAACGAGGTACCACAAGGAGATGTCTTAGGTTCAGTCATAGTCCCATTTATTTACATGCGATATGCATCAAACAGAAGACACTATCGTAGCCATATTTGCTGATGATACTGAAATTCTATCAGTTGATAAAATGATTAACGAAACTGCATTCAAAATACAAAACGGTCTTAATAATATCAATGAGTGGAAAAACATGGCGAATTGCATTTAACGAGCTTAAGTCAGTCCACGTGGCATTTCCAATTGACCTCGGTCTCATAGAGCTAAATCTTGTCTTGGGGTCTCATATTAAAGTGGTCAGTCACACAAAAGCATTCACGGCTTAAGAACCATTGCGGTGGTGGATTCTTCTGAAGTAACTTTCTACAGCTTCAAAGAACCAAGTCTAAAAAACTTCATTAAAATCGTTAAAGTCGTTTCCAAGAAACCGGATTTAACAAGAATTATTTGCTAGTAATAATAATTAACATTAAAAAATAGTTTTTTTGTCTGAAGATACGAAACGATGCAACCGAATGTTTCGGTAAATTTTGGTCCAAAAAAACAGTATTGACTCGGTATCGTTTCGGATGCTTTGGAATGGATAACGTGACGTTATGATTTTAATTTTTGATACCAAACGAAGCCCAGACTATTTTTGTGGTAGGTATTTGAATTTTGCTCTTATTGAATCATAGATATTAATGTTCACAAGTTTTTCTGTGTACATATAGAGAAAGTTTACACTTGTGAATTTGTCCTGTGATGGTTCGAAACAATAAATTTGCTGTTAATACTCGTATTGGCCTAGTAAACCAAAAATATACATATATAAATAAATCAAAAATACTTAAAACTGATTATGGATTTGATAAACAGAAAGATATACTTGATACTAAGCTTTTTTGAAAGATATTTAAATCAATTTAGTTCAACTACTTTCTGGGTAAGACTTTGCGGTCTGTCAAATTTTGAGGAATGGAAATGAAATTCTCTCAGAGAGGAGTGAAATTGTGCAAAAGTACACGAACGCATTGAACCACCAATTTCTACCACTTAAAACGTAAATTTTTTTTAAATAGCCTTCTGTTGAAGCATTGTAAGTTTTAATGCTTTATTAAATTTGGTATGTGTTTTTATTTATTAATCCCAAACTCAGCACTGCAGAAATGAAAAAAATTGAATAAATTAAAATTTGTTAAGAAAAAACCACTGCACAATAAACAAAAATAAGACCAAAATAACCCGATTTTAAATATGAGAGAAAAATAAGAAATTCACATATGTACATATGTAGCTTTTCTTTTAAAATAGTTCAAGAACATTTTTTAATACAAAGAAAAGAAAAAAAATACTTTTAACAAGAAAAAAAAACTAAACAAAAAGAAATCAACACCCATTTTGCTTTTCACAGAACACAGAACTGACAATCTGACGAAAAAATTCTTCGGCAGAATTAGCCAAAAACTGTCAGGTAGCAGACATATTTTACTCTCCCGTGAGAAAAGAGAACTTTTGCTAAATAGCTGGCCACGATACCAGAAAAGTACCGGCACCAAACCGTACTTTTGAGACCGAAGTTTACCGATACTTTCGGTAGTATCGTTTGTTATCGGCAGAAAAAATTATTTTTAAATATTATAATAAATTAATAGCAAATAAAAATTATTATGATTGTTTTCTCGGAAACAGCTCTAATGGTATGAATGACATTTTCAAAGATTTTTCTCCTTACTAGGGAGAAGGTTTAAGCAATTATTTACATTTGAACCACCCACTTCCACGCCCATTTTTCTTCTGCTTTGTTTCTTTGAAATCAATCATTTGGATGAAATTTTCATTTTATTTGCCTTGTTTCTCTGAAACCAATCAATGTGATGACATTCCCGGACTTGGTTCTGTTAAGCTAGAGGAAGTGACTTTAGTGAAATCCACCAACGGCCTCTTTTATCTTGGTTTCTTGGAAACGGCTCCAATTATTTTGTAACAACATTGTGAACCAAGCACTTTTAAATTTTTAAGACAATACAAAAACTTTAGTTAAAAAATTTTCATTCATTTACTTGTCATATTTTATGTAATGATATTTTATTAAATCTTAAAAATATCAAGCGAGTGCAACTTCAAAGAACTTGTAACCGAGTCGTGCATTTTATTTTTGCTTCTGACTGAGACCAGACGGAAACCAGACGAGACCGATACCGATACCGAGACGATACTAACATTTTTCGATTTTGACGATACCGAGACGGTATCGATACAAAAGTATCGTTTGGTTTGGTATCGTGGCCAGCCCTACTTAAAACTAATCTTTTTTAAGTGAACAGATTTTGGCTTTTATTCAGTTTACAGTGTCCGTGCGCAAAGAAAAATCTATGCAAATATTTTTAAATGTCAAAAATTATTTAGGTGAAATAAGAAATTATTTTATATGTATGTATGTACAATTTCATGCAAAAAAACATTGCTGTCATGAAATGTCATGCAAAACAATGGACTGGCAATTGTTTTGCGTGCGAAAAAATGTGGCAAGTAAAATATATAATTTTTGGATGGTCGGCTTACATACCAACAAAAAAATATATATTCACCTCAAGGCATTATTTGCATGCAAATTGTTTTTGCATCCAAAAATAATTGTGTTCTGTTTTTGGGCCTATAGTTAATTCAGTGTAAATTAATGGGAAGCTTAGGCTAAGGCAAACATTTTTCGCCTTCAATATTATACAATATAGTGCAAATTGGTAGAATTTTATTTTGTGAAAGTACACGAACTGACTTATTATGTCTGTTATAACGGGTGATTTTTTAAGAGGTTTAGAACTTTTAAAAAAAAAAACACAAAAAATTCGAAAAAATGAATGAAATATTTATTTGAATCGATAGTTTGAACCTTGCAATTTAATGTTTAAAGATAATTTCATGCAAATGTTGACCGCGGCTGCGTCTCAGGTAGCCCATCCGCTGAGTCCAATTTTGGCATACTCTTTCACACATATCGGCCGGTATCTCACGAATGAATGCATGGATGTTGGCTTCCAGTGCGTCAATCGAAGCGGGCTTGTCCCTATAGACATTAGCCTTGACATACCCCCACAAAAAATAATCTAATGGTGTCAAATCGCACGCTCTAGGCGGCCAATTGACCGGCCCGAAACGTGAAATTAACTGTTCACCAAACTCGCCTCGCAATTGCGCCATTGTTTCGCGTGCTGTGTGGCATGTGGCACCGTCTTGTTGAAACCACATATCATGCAAGTCAAGAACTTCCATTTCGGCAAAAAAAAGTTTGTTATCATCGCTCGGTAGCGTTCACCATTGACAGTAACGCTGCGATTCGCATCATCTTTGAAGAAATATGGCCCAATAATGCCGCCGGCCCATAAACCGCACCAAACAGTGGCTTTTTCGGGATGCATTGGTAGCTGTTGCAATGCTTCTGGCTGATCTTCACTCCAAATGCGGCAATTATGCTTATTTACGTACCCATTCAACCAAAAATGAGCCTCATCGCTGAACACAATTTTTCGATAAAAAAGCGGATCCTCGGCCAGCTTTCCAAGAGCCCATTCACCAAAAATTCGTCATTCGTCACACTAGCTGATACGGCTGCAATATTTTCTTCACTACGCACAGTACGTAAACGTGTTGGTGGTTTAATGTCCAACAAAGTAAATTTGGTGCGAAATTTGGTCACAATCTTCCGAATAGACTGCTCAGAAGGTCGAGAATGCCGACCATAAAATGGAAGCAGCGCGCGATGAACATTTCGAACCGAGCACGAATTTTGATAGTAAAATTCAATAATTTGCAAGCGTTGTTCATTTGTAAGACGATCCATGGTTAAATTGCAAACCAAACTGAAGCTGTTTGACAGTGACACAAGGTACTAAACACACGTCAGCTGTCAAAACCAGTGTTGCCAAAACCAAACCAGCTAAAAAATCACCCTTTACATGTATACTTCGAAAGCTACAAATTTCTACGAATCTTACAGTGAAAATTTTTTTGGAACTTCGACAAAACTTTGCCCTACATTCGTAGGTATTCGTAGTTTTAGGGAGTAGCTACACGTTTACCACCGAAAACTACAATTTTCTACGAATTTAGTAGAATTTTTTACTTCGTTAAGTTTTCCGATGAGTGAGCCCAACTACATAACTTGATGAAAAGAATTTTGTTGTCATTAAAGAAAGTATTTCGGTCGTACACATATTGATTTCCAAGTAAAGTATAATTCATATGAGGATTTTTCATAGTAAACTTATGTTAAAGTTACCAAAAACCATTTTGTAATTTCCTCCAAATTGGGCCATTAAAATTTTCATTTGTTAGTTTTTATTGCTTTTTTCGACTCATTCGCATTTGGAGTTTGGCTTTTTGGTTGTACAATATTTGATTCTAGATTTCAGTGGAGGTGAATACATGTTTAAAAAAAATTGGATTTAATTTTGTGCATTAGACCAACCCATAAAAGTGAAAGTCCCACAAACATACACAGAATTTTTGAACTCACACACTCATATTCTTTATTAGCTAAAAATAATTTTTTTTTTTTCACATAATATTTAGCTTACGTAAATCTAAAAAATAATTAATAAAAACTTACTATTTTATGAATGCTTGACAATATATTATAGTCCAGTTATCCTCCTTACGCACAAAAAATCCACTCGAATGGGGTTATATTTTCCACAAAGAATTCTGATGGTTTTTATTGTTTTTTTTTTTTCTATTTCACACACACCCACACATATAAACTAAAACAAAAATCTAATCCAATTTTCAGGAAGTATCTACAACCATGATCTTAATTGGAATTTCACTTGTTTTTTGTTGTTGTTGTTGTTGTTATTGTTATTTTTCTTTTTTTTAATAATTCACCTACTTTCGTTACTAACACTTTATTATGTTAATATTAAAACTAACAATTTCAATAAATTGTAATACACTAATTAGAAACAAAAACAAACAAACACCCAGAATTTTTATTTCGTCAATAAGAATACCACAAATATTATAATCGCGTGCTATGCTCACATTCCTTTGTTTTTTGTTCTTTCTTTAAATTATTTTTATGATTCCTTCATAAAAGGACGAAGAAATAACACGATAAAAAGTGAAAAACCACGCTAAAGAAATATCCGAATAACCACTTGAACACAAACAAATTCATACAAAACATTTAAAATGGATCAGCCCTTGGTGTGGAAAAGGGCGCACGAAGTACGATAAACGTTTCAACGAAGCGAAAAACACACAGAATTGAAGAACCGAAGGAGAAACAACAACGGAACGATAATACGAACACGAATAACGTAAAATTAGGTCACCGTCGTCGTCTTCGTTGTCGATAGGAAGAGTATATCATCACATTCGAATATGACTCGACTAAGGCAAAGGACGAATGAAAAGCGAAAGAGTACCGAACAAAAACACTTTTCGGTGTATAATAGTGGTCGACTTGAAAGGCGGTGGTTTGTCCTTTCTTTTATATCCTTTTGAAAAAAAACCCCACTACCGTTCTATTTTTTATTTTTATTTTTTTCTATATTTTTTTTTATTATTTTCACCTTCCACTTTGTGTGTCCATTAAAAGTGGTGACTGAATGGGAGCACTGTTGAATCGCATACGATTATCCTTTCTTTCGGCTTACCCCTGTGTGTTGTAAGTTAAAAAGTGTATGAACAGGCGTAGTAGGATTTCCTCTACTACTGCACACCCTTGGGTCTTATTCTTTTTATGGAATATTAATATTCAACAAGCGAAGTGAAGGCAGCGAGATATTCATCATGCACTACACACAAAACACTGTGTAAGGTCACTAAGGTACCGAAGATAGTTCAAGTAGGGACCCTTTCTAAGGACGAATGGACACACATACAAACACCGCTACATTTACGAAAGATAAAGCTCAGATGGATTTTATCATGACATTCATCCTGGATAGAGAATTATATAGTAGTATCCTTTCGGGCTATTTAAACGACAGGGCAAGGCGTACCTTTTGATTAAAACTAAGATTATTTTTAACTTTATAACTAAGCAGATATAAATTCTTCTTAAGGAAATGTACTGCTCTTCAACACTACGAAATGCACTTTGTTTAATTTTTGCTACTACATTCTACTTCTATTTTATGTAATTTTTTTGGTTGCATAAATTTAAAAAAAATATATTTTTTTTTATTTTTAACGTTTAAGTGCAAAAACGGCGACACAATGGAGTGAAATTAATTACGCACGTACACACATACACATTAACATGTAAAAAAAAAAAACACCAAGAAGTATAAAAATTAAGGAAAAGAATCAAAAGCAAGAACTTCTACAATAATATCTTTACGAGAGATTCTAAGGATGTAAGTTGGTATGAAAAGTTTGCTTTGAAATAATTTAATAAGTTGTATATTATCCTAAATATTTTTTTTTCTTCTAATATAGATATATATATACACGATTAAAAGTATTGCTTTTCTGGTGATTAATTAGTTTAAGTACACTATAATAGAGTTAGAATTGCGGTTGTAATCTTTTTGTTTTTATTTTATTTTTTTTTTTTTTTTCTAAGAGTTATTTAATCCTTTGAGAACTGTGTTGTTGGAATTTTGAAGACAAAAAAAATTCCTTTGTTAATCAGTGGTGTGATCTAATAAGAGCCAAACGAGACGTGCGATTTAGTTGTTTACACGAATAACACCTCACGAAGACTAAAGAAATTTCTTCAAATTCTTTTGGAGAAAAGTACTGAACTTTCGTCAAGTTATTGGAAAATTTAGCTCATTTTTGTTTGTTTTTGCATTTTTCTTTTGTAAAAGCTTTGAAAAGGGGGGATGTTTTTAACGAAGTTCCTTGTTTCAAGGGGTATAACTTGTTGGGCCAGGAGCTTTTATTAGGGACTAGCTTTTACATAATTTTTAAAGGTATATGTAAATGTTTCATATTTTTTTTACCTGTAGAGCAATACTCAAAATTTTAAAGCTTAAAAATTGCTAATTATTTTTTTATTTAAAAAAAGAGTACGTATACGCCATAGTGTTCCAACCTCTATTAACGATCAATTTCAATAAGTTCTTCATATTTTACTTATGTACCACACTATCCGAAAGTTTAAATAAAACATTCCACATACACCCCAGTGCCCACTTCCTTTGTAGCTTATACAGGGCGATTTTAGTTCAAGTTGACAAACACAATTGATGTTGTTGAACTCGTACTTGCTGCATTAATAGCTAGCAAATTACTTGAATAAAATTTCGCCCAAAATAAACATTCAATTAATTGTTCAATTCACATTCTGTAAAAAATTTTTTATTTATTTTAATTTTTTTTACTTTCGACTATCCCATTTGTCAAAGAACAAAAGAGGCTTTTGATTATGTCTTAAAAATAAGGAACTAGGATATTCACGGGTTTTTATTGTAAAAATCATTGGGTGCATTCTTGAGGGTGCATTTTCGAGGGAAGGTGAAAAGCATGCTTTTCGGATTTTTGCATATAACTCGAAAGCGAAGCTAAAATTTCGAGATAAAGTTGAAAACTTTTTTTGTAGACAGTAAAATTTACCATCTTGTTCTAAATGTATCATTCAAATTTTTTTTTTATTTTAATTTCTTACATTTATAAAAAAAACATTACAAATAAAATTTGTATTTGTTTTTGTTTTTACTTATTTCCCTGTTACTTTTTTACTTGCAGAGCTAGGTGCTCCGGGGAGCACTTAATGCTCCACGAAAAAAATCCAAGTGCTCCGCGGAAAGACCGAAACAAAAGTTTAAATTCCATTTAACTATCTAATTTTGCTCTTCTGAACCTAGCAATTTGATATATTAGACATGTTCAGAAAAACGAAATCTCAGAGACCTCCGCAAATTTTGCTCCATCAAAAAGTATGAGCAATTGAATACAATATTTGTGTTCCTAAGTAGTTTGACAGCGAAGCTGAAAAATTTTGCAGATGAATCCTATCCACAAGACTGATATTGTTGAGGTCTGAACACAAGAGGACCGAGAGGAGTGCTTGCCGCCCCCCAAATCTAAATATTTTTCATAAATTTGTTAATTTGTCCTCTTTGAAAGCTAGATTTCTATAACAAACCAATCTTCTTAATACAATTGTGCCCCATGATGGAAATCCTGGTTACGCCCTTGTCTGAATATACTTCTTTATATAAGGCTATTTTGAAAGCATGGTGCGAAGGCATGGGTATGAGTAGTCTGCGTTACGTCTTTACTTTTTCAGGTAGAAATGAGATTATTTCCTGTGGCAAAACACTCATGTGGATTTTCGAAATGAAGGTTTAAGTCAGAACCTTCATAATTGACAACTTTGTTTTGTGGACAGGTTACAAAACCTTATGTAGATCCTTTCTAGATGATGAACCGGGTATTCGGTTCCAGTTGTTTTAAATTCAACCAGACACACCAACATTATGCAGAACAAAATAAGCAACTTGATCTCACTACAAGAAACTTTGTAGTTGCATTTTCTTCTTAGAACTGTGAAAAATTGCATACACGCAATGAAGTGCTCCACCAGAAATTTTTCGCCTGAAAAGTGCTCCGCGACTGAAAAAATTGGGAACCGCTGCTCTATATAAAAGAAAGATAATTTAATGTTCTTTAGTTCTTTAAAATGTTACATTTAGAAAAAGTTTTAGATAAAAATCGACCAAGAAATGGTCACTCAAAGTAAGCTGATTTCAAGATTTAAAGTAAAATATATGACATTTAGTTTTTATGATTTTAGTTCTATTTTGAGAAATTTGTCAGATGATGCGCTCAATCTAGGTGTATGATTCATTCTTGACCACTAAATTTAAAAAAGAGACCCTATTAGCACATTAATTCTTTTGATCAAACAAAATCTAGACTATATGTGGTGTGAACGATTCAAGTAGATTTTGAAATCTTATTGCTCGAAATCGAGATTTTGGTTTGGTGTGAAAAGGCTTTTATACTTCGTTTTCATTAGACCCAATAAAGTAATTTCTTTGAAAATTTAAAAATTTTGATATAAAATCATCTCATTTCCTATACAAATTCACATTTCGAAATGATATATTCAATTCATTTTAAGTCAAAACCTAACGAACACACCCAATTGGACACATTTTGAAGAGCTCTGAAAAAGTTTTGTATAGAAATGTCAAAGCTCAATGGAAGTAGAAAAGAAAAACAACAACAAAAATGGACTAACAATTGAAATTCAAAAATGAAATGAGCTGTCAAACGATGAAAACACCTTTTCTGTCATTTGCAAAATTACCTCATTTCGGCTCCAATGAAAACGTTGTTTTAAATGCTGTTCAAGGTTCAAGTGTGTTATATTTAATAGATAACTACTAGTAACCTCATTTAACTCGCTGAAATTGGTGAAATAAAATTTCTGAACTACGGATCAAAATTTGAACCACGTTTGTACCACGGTCCTTAAAGTGTAAAAAAGCATCATAACCACTTACCCCATAGATATAATATGTATAATATGAATATTTAGTAATAATTTCTTATTCTAATATTATATTTATATACATACAGAGGGTGAAATACCATGGGTTCCTGAGGTAATTTTAAGTCGAAAAACTTAATGGGTTATTTACTCGTTTTCGCTTCGTTTGGTAGTTTTAATGGTTTTATGATTTAAGTTCTTTTAATTGGCTCTATCTTTGACAAACCCCAACCGATTCTTAATTTTTTTTTTATTTAAACAACAATTTTTAATTGTTCAAACTTGGCCTACAATTCTTTCTCATGAGAGTAACGGTTTTCCCGCAATCAATTATCAAACGCAATTTTTTCATTTCCGAGTTGTTTTATATCAGTTTATGCAAAAAAACACGTTTGGCAAAGATAGGGCCAGTTAAAAGACAAAGCCAAACGAAGTGAAAACGAAGAAAATACCTCTTAAGTTTTTGGACTTAAAATTACCTCAAGAACCTATGGTTTTCTCTGTGGCGCACGGTGACTGTGGGACACCTTGTTTTATATTCCCTTGGTCATAAATTCGCTTTTATCGCCAGTTACCAAATGGAATTCCCGCTGTGATTTATAGAGAAATATTTTTTAGTAGCCATTCCACACCATCCTATTGAGTATTAACATTATGGCTCCCAAAGTAACCCAAATCTACCCAAAACGTGTTTCTTTACTATTTTCTGACACGAAAATGCCAGAGCTTTTGACTTTTTTTCATTTCCCCTTCAGCAAGAATCTACCCGAACATTTTAGTTTCGGCACTTTCTTGCTTGTCAAACAAGAAATCAGCTGATCGAAAAATTTTAAATTAAATTTGTCAAGTAGCGTATATAAAATGGTTTAATTTAATTAAATTAAATTTAAATGAAGCAAATATAAATTACAATATTTTTTCTGGTATCTTTTAATAGAGCCCAAAATGCTAATTGAATTGAAATTGCATAATTTTGTTAGCGTTGAGCCTACAAGCAATAAAATTGAATGGATAATTTACACCGCAACAAACCAGAAACATCCCAAATGCGTTTCTTTACTTTCTTCATTTCTGGTTAAACATTACAACAACAACATCAAAAAGCTCATCCCCAAACTTTTTCCCGAACTTTTCCCCAAACTTTATTCCAAAGTAAAGAAACAGACCTATTATGTCAAAAAAGTGTAAGGAAAATCATGTATAATAGTGTGGAAGCAAAATATGAAATTTTATCACACACAACTTGACGATGAATTCGACACGATTTGACATATGTAAATACATGAAAATATTTACGAACGGTTCTAAAACCATCACACATTCTATCCCACTTGGGCATTTGAGGCTATGGTGAAACTTACTTGTTTGGATACAAATGCGGAAACAAAATATGAAAATCATCATTCAGTATACAAATTTGACAGTCGTATGAAATTCTTTCCCACTTTATTCTGACATGTATTAATACTTTGTGAGATAGTTTCGAGGAACTTTAAGTGGATATATGCAATATTCATTGCACATGCAACACCTATTATACAAGTAAATGTTATAAAACTTTGAAGTGCCATACAGCCCTTAAGTTATACCAAAAAAACGACTAATCTAGTCTCTCGATAAAAATTCATAACCTCAAATCTCACCGACTGACACCTGACAGTTCTCGGTGTTCTTTGAATTTTGGGATGA
This sequence comes from Dasysyrphus albostriatus, assembly GCA_946251815.1. Lineage (NCBI taxonomy): Eukaryota > Metazoa > Arthropoda > Insecta > Diptera > Syrphidae > Dasysyrphus > Dasysyrphus albostriatus. Next base: position 62,989,340 of record OX276336.1, on the reverse strand, counting down.
TACAAGATTTTCTGTTTCTGTGCAATAATTGGAATCGAAAAGAATTGAATAATAAATTTGTTAAATAATGTCGAGCTATAATACATACGATTCTCCATCAAGACCTGACCCTAATTGCCGTTCTTGCACGGACTTTAAGACATGGTCGCGGAAACAGCGTGAAATAACCAAAACACCGAAAGTATGTACTGGAAATATCTCGAAATTTACTTTGAAAATCTAATGATAAGAATTTTGCCAAAAGAATAAGGTTGAAGAAAACAAAGATCTTAATCATCAAAGTGTAGAAGCTAGTAATAATTGCCCCCTTGATAAGGATAGCTTGGGTCAAAGTACATGGGGACTCCTGCACACCATTGCAGCCGTCTATCCCAACAATCCTACCGATAATCAAAAACAAGATGTTAAAGTATTCTACGACTCACTATCTCGGTTGTATCCTTGTGAAGTGTGTGCCAAGGATTTCCAAAAAGAGTAAGAATTAATTGATAAATGTGTTGTGTTATCATCTACGATTCTGAAACTTCTTCTTTCCAGCATAAAAGCGAACCCAGTTAATGTCAGTTCTCAGGACAAACTATCCCAATGGTTGTGTAATTTTCACAATCGCGTTAACGAAAAATTGGGTAAGCCCCTATTTGACTGCAGCAAAGTAAACGAACGATGGCGAGATGGATGGAAGGATGGATCTTGTGATTGAATTTGTTAAATTGTTAAAGTACTTTGTTAATATATGAAAAAAATAAAAAAACAACTTCTGTTTTGTAAATCAGTTTATATTTTGTATCCTCCTAGTCCTTAAATTATCATTTTTGTTTTCCAGTTTTCTTTCTCTATATCTGTTTGGTGCAAATTTTAAAAATGGTTTTCCGATAAGGTGGAGCTAATTTGAAACAATTCAGAACTACATCTTAAGTCTTCTTCCGGTCCGAGGAGGCAAAATTTCACTCACAAAGGGTCCTTTTATTGGTTCATTTTACTTACTAGGTAGGGCGTAAAGACTACAAAAATTACTTTAAGTTTCTAAAACGGACCGACAAGTACCTACAAAGAAAATTTCTCTTAGAACCCTTCAGATTTTAGCTCAGTTACCTACTGAAAGTTTGTGACTGTGAATTTTAAATAGCTCTGTAAATACTTGTAAGATGTAAGGTAAAAACTTGGGTTATAAATTGTAGGCCTAGGAGAAATTATTTAAAACTTAAAAATGTTTTGTACTTATGTAAATAATTTTATTTTGTTTCTATTGTAACTGAGAGGAAGTTTTCAAATCAATTTATTTATTATAGTGGGTACATATGTAAATCATTTTTTCTAATTTAAAGATCCTAATTGATATTGCAAAATAATATTGTAAAGATAATGGCCAACAAGAATGAACCGAATGAAATTAAACTTGGAACTGTACCAAAGGATCCTCGCTTTAAAAGTCAAAACCAAACACGTTACTGCTATGAGAGCTATGTTGACTATTTTCGATGCCAGCGTAAACATGGTAACGATATGGACCAATGTAACTATTTTAAGAAAGTTTTTACTGTGATGTGTCCAAACGATTGGATTTTGAAGTGGGATGATCAGCGTGCAGCTGGAACTTTCCCGGGAAGGATTTAAAATTATTCTCATAATTTATAAATACGTTCCAACATAATATGTAAAATTTGATGCGGTATAGCTATACCAAACAATAAAATTAATTTTAATAGTTTTATGTTGCACTTTGTATTAGTATTGATTGAATTTACAAACAAAATATAGATGAAAGAGGCCACATATTGAATTTACAAACAAAATATAGATGAAAGAGGCCACATAAACATTTTTCTAGTTGTAACAGAAATAATAGGGGTCATCTCAGGTAAGTCAGATATAGATATTTCTATGATCCTTTCATAGGTTTTGACTTTGGAAAACAAGTGTTTTGCAATGTCGGTTGCCTCGGCATTTAATTATGTTTTACTTTCTTGCAACATTAACAATACGGTTATATCAGGATATGCATTATCAGTGCACGCTTTAAAAATTTCCTTTTACTCCACAGGTGATTTATCCGCGATTTATTCTGTCAGTTTAGTTTTTGCCATGGTAACAATTTTCGACATTCTTCAAATGGTGACAATATTTATGGTTGCTTAGATGTTACTATTCTTGTATCAAATCAAACGGGACAAACAAGTAATTGTGTTGCAATCGCAAAATGCTTTTAACTTTACAAGAGCCAGCAGTAACTTTTGCGGTTGAACTCATAACCAAAATGATAATGATAGTCTGTAGGTGGGTGCATGCTAGTATCGAATAAGCTCGGCAGGATTTATTCGACGCTGTTATTCGAAAGAGGGGGTGAAAATAGCAGTTTTCCGATTTTTGTCACGGATACAAACAATTTATTAAAAATGGAAAATAATGCCACCGTTTTACCAGACTTTAAATTTTAATAATACGATAAATAGAACTCAAGATAAACCTATTTAAGGAGGACCATATCGAGGTATTTAGAGATTTAAACAAATCAACAAAAAAAATCTCAACAAAAATTTCGTATGTAGGTATCCATTTTACACAAAGGAATTGAAGCGGATGTACATCTGACCAAAAAATTGGAAAACAGTTATTTTCAATCCCCCCTCCCCAACACAGGCGTCGACAAAATTTTGCCAGATTTTTGCATTAGATATCAAGATTCATGCACTTACAGACCCTCATATTCTGGTTATGAGTTCATCCACAAAATTTCCTGATTATGTTCTAATATCGCTGCAGTAGAGGCTGACAAGTAGTTAAAGAATATTGTTAATAAGCCAAAATAAGAATAAAAATAGACAACAACATGACATCTCAATTTTAATCGTTTCGCTTTAAATGAACTTACCAACCATACCCCGCAAAAGTATAGTACGTCTTCTGCACTACGAGTTAAATTTTAGCTTGAGAAGTCTTCTAAAAACTTGGCTATACCAATATAAATTTAAATAGGAAACGGAAGATCCTTTAAATTACTGAGTTGAGTAAATCAACTATCATCAAATACTTACTTTGAATAACCACGCCGTATAGGTTTTTTCAAACAAACGTTTCAAGATTTCGTTAGATAAAAAAAAGAAAAAAACAAAATAACTTTGATAAAATGTTTTTCCTTCCAGAAAGTAATCCACTTTATTATCAATTAATTGCCATTATGGCTTTGTTATTAATACATTCATACTTTTTAACGGTGTTTTGTTTTTTTTTTTGAGAAAAATCAAAAAAAAAAATTCTATTTGGAAAATGTTTCATTTGAATTTAAATCCTGCCTGGGAAGGTGCCAGCTTCACGTTGGTCATTCCATTTTTCAACCCATGCATTTGGGCACATCGATGTGAAGGCTTTCTTAAAGTAATTGCATGGCTCGTAGCTAGCTCCACGAATACGTTGACAGCGATGGTAATCAATATAGCTTTGATAGCAGTAGCGAGTCTGGTTGGTATTGGGAAAGCGTGGATCGAAAGGAGCAGTCTCCAGTTTGATTTCGCCCTTGGACATGATCGGTTATACTTTTATGCTAAGAGAGACCATAATTTATTTAAAAATTACAATTACAGAGAATATAATAATATAAGAGTGAGAGTGAAAGAGAAAAACAAAATAACTTAAAATCTAGAGATGGGAATGAATATTAAACCTATTCAATGTATATTATTTATAATTATTGCTAGTGCTATTGGTAACGGCTGAAGACTCACATTTATATCGACAGCTAATCATTTTAATCTAACACTGTTATTTCTATCATAATTCATACATAATTGTAATAAGAAATGGAACTGATTTTTTTTAGTTTTCTTAATTTTTTTTCTGTGAATAAAGTTTTATTAGAGATAGAACAAAACAGAGGGGAATATATTGTTGCTGTGATTATTTATCGGACGAGAGGCCGCGTTTTACTATCTGATTCGCAGGCTGTGCTTTTGTACTTTTTCACTTCTCGCAAGTAGATCGACCAGAAGTCTTTCACATCGGCCGTGTCGGTATCATTCGATGCTTTTGGCTTGGCAACTACGCCAGTTTTGAGTATCTTTCCACCACGTCTTCGGCCAAAAATCGGCAACTGGGGCGGAGGCGGTTGCTGAATGGGGACAACGGGCATGACGGGTGCCACAGGGACTGTGGGCACAGCATGAATCTGCATACTCTCGCCCACTTGCTGTTGTACGAATGTCTGTTGCTGCTGCATTTTCTTGAAAATTTCCAGAAATGACCCATCATTGGCGAATACCGGATGCGAAGGTTCTGGTTTCGGATACGGATATACCTTGCCCTCCCTGGCGAGCACCAAACGCAATTTTTCCTCGATTTCTTTGTGAATTTTCTCCTTGTCTATGGGTGCGTCAGGCTCAAGGTTCGAGTACACGCCAACCTGATCCACTTTTGCTTTCTTCCACGAGGGTGTTTCCTCAGCCGATGGTGGTTTCGAAACAGTTGATTTCGACGAGGACGACGAAGAAGCTTGCTCTTCTCGCACCGATGGCAACCTGCTGTTGGATTTAAGAGAATCTTTGTATGACTCTGTGGATAGAACGATAACGTTTGCTTGTTTTTTTGAGCTCTCTCCTCGTTCCTCACGGCGCTTGCTTCGACTACGGGTGCCTCTTGCTTTGTAACCCCTAGAGCCTGACCTTGAACGGTTGTGACGTCGTCGAGAACGCGAATGCGACCGCGAACGGCTTTTTGATCTGTGCGAGATCCTTTGTGTTTTTGAAACCGAACGTGAACGACTTCTGTGGCTACTACGTCGGCGTCTTTCGCTTCGCACTTTTGGCTTCGACGGAGAGCGCTCATATCGATGTCTCGATGGAGATGGTTCTGCACGGTGTCTCCTGCGATATCGACTGGCATCGCGGCTTCGGCTTCTAGAGTGTGTGTGTTGCCTACGCCTACGATCCCGCTCCGGGCTCAGTCGATTAATGCGACCACGTCCTCTACTGCGTGAGCGACTAGCGCGGTAGTCCCGACCCGTGCGGTGGTGGCTTCTGCTACTGGACTTATGCTCCTCTTCATCTCGCCCATGTCGCGATATGATGGGTGGTGACGGTGGTGTTGGTGGCGGCATTACCACTCCCTCTTTCTAGAGCGCACGCAATCGCCAGAATCTGCAAATTCAGATCTGATCTTTTGAGTATTTTTTATTCAAACAAACAACAGACTTTACAGAGAAAGTCGTTTTTAATTACAACAATTATTATGTATGTTTTCTCGAAATCTACTCATTTCTTCAACTTGCGACCGTGTTATATGTTTTCTTTGTTGTTGGGGCTACAAAGAAAAAATATAACTTCCAAGCCGTTTTTTGTTGAGTTTTGGAAAAATATATTTTTTTTTTGCTTTTGTGGTAGAAAAAAAGGAAAGATAAAAATTGAAAAAAATTTGACATTACTTGTAGTAGGACGACGAAGACACAGAACGAACGTGTCCTGTTTGTGTTAAATCCAGGCTTTTTGTACGTTTAATCCTTTTGGGGTTTGCTTTATGTGTGGATCCTATTTTTGGATGGTAACTCTCTATCGAGGATTATGTACTCCCCCCTACAAAAATATAACTTAAACGCATGAGATTTTTGGGCATAAAAATTAAATTTATTTTTGTGGAAAATACTTAAGTAAATATATAGTACACTGTGGAAAAGATAAAAATATTGTTGGCTAAAATAATTAAGGCGCAAGGGACGAGGAAAAAATAACAGATAAAAAGAAAAAGTGACTTTTCATCGCCTCTTTATTGGTTTTGGTTATGTAATTTTTTTTGCAAGAGAATAGAATTTTTTCTCGGATGTCTCATGTGTAGAATTTTGTTCTGAAGATTTGTTCGGGTTTTCTTTTTATTTGATATATATTTTCCCAAAAAATCAATTCCATTTCTTAATTTACTAAACAAAAATATTAAAAACACTTAAAAGTAATGATTTAGGGCATTTATTTGATAAAATTACCTTCAATTAAGTATGAAAATCACAAAACTACTACTCAGCTCTTGTCACACTGTTGGAAAAACTTGGTAGAATTCAATATGGCGAATTATTTTTCACATCGAGCTATTTTGAAGTTAAACTGAACGAACGGGCTAGATGGGCTATCAGCGTTTTCGTTGGCTGGCTGAATAAATCTTAAGGCAGGACCACAAACTTTTAGTTGCTCAGAGTTGCCGGCAACAACTAAAGTTGCTGGCTATCGCCCACTAAGAACCTTCCGAGCAACTTTTTGGAACTCAAAATTGTGTTTTTTGTTGAATTTCGCAATTTTGATCCACAATTTGACGTTAATAAAATATAAATGCAAAGTAGAATTAATTGAAATGTTTAAGTTGTAAATTTAAGATATACAGCCCTATTCTGCTATTTTTCGGGCGAAATTTTCTTGAAATATTCACCAATCACCATTCAGTTAACATTCGCAGGGAATTTGATTCACTTGTTGGTAATGTTGGTAATATTTTGCGGTATTCTACTATTCACGAGAACCATTTTTTCCATACAACTCCGATCCGCATATAAAAAGATGTGGATTTGTTCTTTTTGGTTGAAAATAAAATCACTGTGCTTAAAAACATAAGCAAAAACTAAATTTGTGGTAGCTATTTGCTACAAACGCAAAATAATAAATTTTGGAACGAGTCATAACCCTTTCTTTGAGAAACTGAAAAAAAAGTCGTAAAACTATACATTTATTATTTTTTTAATAAATTATTTTAAGAGATACACCAAAATTATTAATGAACTTAAAACAACAAGGTTTTATTAGCAACAATTAATCAAAACTATAAATGAATTAAATACAACACATGATTTTCACTTTTTATAAACAGCTGCTATGCTCACATAAATGTCAAATCGGGTTGTGATAGTGCAGTTCGCCCGATGGATAGCAGAATGTAAAGGTAGTTTGGAAGGAAATCGTTTTGGTGAATCGAATCTTCAATTCACGTGAATAGCAGAATAGGGCTGATACTGAAAATTAATGTAGAATATTTTATTGTTGAACACGGCCATCTTTGACAGATAAAGTTGCCCAATGGGTGCACCCGAGCAACTTCAAGCAACTTAAAATAGCCGGCAACCTAGTTGCCTAGTGGGTGGTCTCCCATATAACCCAATCACCGTATTTTTTGGGATTTTATAAATAGTACAGTGATAAATTTCCAATAAAACGAATCCGCAACTGCCTGTATTTTTGTATTTGTATTATGGCTGTCACAACACAAAAGTGAAATTTATGAAAGTCAACAGAAGAAATAAACCAAAATTATTAAAAATAACTAACTTATAACTAACTAACTAACTTATGATGAACTAAAATATGAAATAAAACTATATATTTATATATTATATGATTTAAATTGAATGTTTGAGACCCTTTCGTATTTGTTTCCCATTTTCAGATTCGAAAATTGATTTTTCAGCTTAAGAAACAAAGGTGTAGAGGTTTGTTGGTGGACTATGGTCAAAGTAAAAAAGTAACGAACGAAAAAGTAAAATAACGAATTTTTGTTGTTGTTTAGTTTTGTGTATTTGTCACATTTTGTACTATTTTGAATGATTCGCTGCGAATCACTCCGCATTCGCGTTGGTTTGGGAGAGCTCTATATGCAATGCTTTTATGCAGGATGAACGAAAACGCAAAGTATCTATGGATGACTATAGGAGCGAAATTTTCAGTTGGACAGCAATGCAAACACCAATAAAAGGCCATACTTTTATATTTCTGAGATCTCTGAGGAAGGACTCAGAGCGCTCAGAAATATAAACAGGATTCCTCCAAAAAATTCCTCACTTTTCCCCTTAAAAACTGGGACTGAATTTTTTTGCATTCGCTTGCTCAATTATTTTTTGTCACAGAAATTATATAAGAAGAAAAGAGAAAGAGAGTTGTTTTGACATCTATGTGAGGAATATTTTATTCTCCTAATCTGTCAAAAAATTGAGGAAAATCACTGAGCACTCAAGAAATATAAACTGATCAATTTTGTTGCTTGGTCGATTGTATTAGTAAAGGTTCTCCCAAAACAACGCGAATCGCTCTGCATTCGCAGCGAATCATTCACAATATTACAAAATATGACAAATACACAACGCTATACAACAACAAAAATTCGTCGTCGCTGCGGATTCGCGTTGGTTTGGGAGAGCCTTAAGTCTCCCCCAAACCAACGCGAATGCGGAGCGATTCGCAGCGAATCATTCACAATAGTAAAAAATATGACAAATACACAACGCTAAACAACAACAAAAATTCGCCGTCGCCGCGGATTCGCGTTGGTTTGGGAGATCCTTTACTCAGCAAATTAAAGAAAAGATACATTTGCTCTCTTTCGCACAGAGAACATAATGTCCCTTCGGAAAGAACAAAATTCAAATATCCGCAACTATTTGGTTGAATGTGGGCGCAGTTACAAATTATTCCATATGACACAAACTGAAAAACTAAGCCAGTTTATATTTCTGAGATCTCAGAGGACTCAGAGCGCTCAGAAATATAAACAGGATTCATCCCAAAAATTCCCCACTTTTCCCCCTAAAAACTGAGACTGAAATTTTTTGGATTTCCTTGCTCAATTATTTTTTGTCGCAGTAAATTACATAAGAAGAAAAGAAAAAGAGAGTTGTTTTGACTTCTATGTGAGGAATAGTGTTTATATTTTATTCTCCTGCTCTGTCTAAAAATTGAGGAAAAATTCTGAGCGCTCAAGAAATATAAACTGGCCAACTGATTCCGGGCAATCGTCAAGTTTGTGCCAAAACACAAACTGAAAAGTTACTCGAATCGACGACGGAATAGATTCTGCATGTGCGCGTAGTCTCATATGGATCCATAGGACTCATTTTTGCAACCAAACAGTTTCAAAACTGAAAATTGCATGTGCGCGACTAGCCTTACACTAGGCAACTGTGAGCCGGCAACTTTTAAGGCCACTTTACACGATAATAGAAGTAATATGACCTGTCATAATATTTTCTGTATGATTTCTCATATGAGCTGCCATTTCAAGTCAAGTCATACGGTTATGATTTTTTTATGTTTACACGTCTTTACTCCGCATTTGATTTTTCCTATGGTTATATGTCAAAACCAAAATAAAAAAAAAAACTCACAAACAAATAAATTTTTGTAAAGCTAAATTACTTTTTTGGAATTATTCATTGTTGTTTTCATTCAAAATCCAAAATGGTATTAGCTGCAGTTCTAATGTCAAAAAAGTCATATGATTTTTGCTTTTGAGAAGTCATATGAGATCTATGAGTGTGTTCAGACGATATGGTATAATTTTTTGCAGCTCATATGAGAAGTCATATGACTTCTATAATCGTGTAAAGTGGGCTTTAGTTGCTCGCGGAACTTTTTGCCAGCAACTTTAATAAGTTGCGGCTGCGCCCACTGGGCAACATAAGCTGCCGGAAACTTTATCTGTCAAAGATGGCCGTGCTCAACAATAAAATATTATATTTATATTAATTTTCAGTATACATATTTTAGATTTACAAGTTATACGTTTCAAATAATTTTACTTCGCATTTATAATTTATTAAAGGCTCTCCCAAACCAACGCGAATCGCTCCGCATTCGCAGTGAATCATTCACAATAGTTCAAAATATGACAAATACACAACGATAAACAACAACAAAAAAATTCGTCGTCGCTGCGGATTCGCCTTGGTTTGGGAGAGCCTTAATATAATTTAAAGTTGGGGATCAGACACAAAACTAAATAGTGGCAAAAGTCAACAAAAAAACACAAACGTCGAATTCCAAAAAGTCGCTTAGTGGGCGAAGGCCAGCAACTTTAGTCAGCATCTCTGAGCAACTTAAAGTTGCTGACAACTAAGTTGGCCAGTGGGTGCCAGGCCTTTCGCTATTTTGATTTTGCATACATTAACTTACGAAAGAGTGGTCGGTGAGCGATCTCACGTCCAACGGGAGAAGTAAAATAAAACTAAACGGGAGTACCACTTCGCAATTATGTGCGCGTCATATGAATTTCTTATTTTTACCCGGTTTCGTTCGACCACATACGTTGTCTTCCGCTTATTCTACTTCTACCTTAATAAAAAAAGTAATTGATAATCTGTTGTCTTGATTATTTTTGTATAAATTGATTTGATTTTTTTTCTTCAGAAAATCAGTTCTCTTTGTTAAAAATCTCATCGCATTGTGGATTGAGGAAAGATTTTATAACTAGAAAATAAAACAGCGAACCACGTCACGATCTAGTTATCGTCGCATTGTGAATCAGGCTTCAGCCTTTTACTCGATACTCGTTACTTTGAAATAATTCACTGAAGGCTACCTTTTCCCAGTGACAGCTGACTGACAAAAAAAAAACAGCCGTGTAGTTGTGGAAAAATACATGTTTTTTTGCGCCTTGTTGAAGAGCAGAAACAGAAAACGAATTAGTTTAGGACGGAATAGGCAATTTAATTTCGAGTGTGAACTTGAGGTGATTAACGATAAGTGTGATGTGTCGCTAGTTTAATAAAAAAAAATCCTCAGTTCATTAATACATAACAATTTTTAGTGCTGCGCGTTGTTTATTCTTTGTCTTTTTTCTATCTGACAAAATCCTTTCATACACGTAACCGTACGAAATATCAATTAAAAATTACTTGCCTTACCGGAAGAAATCATTCCGTCATCCATTACACAGCAAAATAACTCCTCCCCATATCAATTTAGCCGAAAAAAAATAGTGACTAGGTACCTACTTGAAAACAAGGAGTAAAAACATCGATAAGAAAAATTTAACCAGGATATGGCTCCAGCACTAAGCAAATTGGCCCAGCACCATAGTGTCATAGTTGGCCTTACTGGTATATCAGCCGCTCTATGGATCATTGGCCACGGAAAAATGTCCAATAAGAAGAGGTAAGTAATGTGGTCGTGAGTGCAATGTGCAAACGCGAAAACCAGATAACATGACTATCAAGGTCGATTAATGGTCTTGAATTACAAAACCAGCCGATCACCTGAAAACAGTGAATGGAAAAAGTAATCATACGGTTGAAGAGCTGCCTAAATTGGTTAAGCACGGACACCATTAATGCAACGCAATTTTCTTTATGAATAAAAGAAAACGCCAAGACGTAACAAAGGTTTTTTGCGTCATAAACGCACAAAATTTTTGTTTTTTTATTGCTTTATTGCTGTTGTGATCTGACCAAATTTATAGAGTCTGAGCTTTGCATAATTTGGTTCCAGTTCAATTCAAATTGCGTTTGAATTTTTTGTTGTTTACACAATTGTATAGTTATTGAATTAGAGTTCATTTGCAGACAAAGGAACATAAATATATACAAATTGTTTTGAAACATCAGAAGATTTTTATGAATGGTTTTTTATCGTATCTCGGGCAGCTTGTAAATTGTATGTGATTCATATTTTATATTATGCTTTACACTTTAAAAGAAGTTCTCTTATTAAAAAGACATTCCTAATTGGCACCTATTGGACCCAATTTTTACACACCCAATTACCAATGTACAGTTTATTTCGTTGTGAATATTATCTTATGTTTCACTGATGAAGATGTAGATCTACCTACCTAAATCAAAAATTCAAATTAAGAAGCATGAATAAAAAAAAATGTCAATTTAATTGCATAACATAGCATATTAACACCAAAAACTGTTGGGTTAAACATTGTGTACACTACATATCGGTAAACACGATAGAGTTAATAAATCTTTCAAAAAAATGTAAACACCTCATAGAGAGAAAGTGAAGATCTTTATCTTTAGGTATAAACTCTTTTCGGTAAAACAACAATCATGTTCAAATACAGATTGGTTGTTATTTCTCATGTTGTAAACCAATATTTTAATACCTTAACTTGTGTGGTTTTGTAAGAATTAGGTTCGTTAAGAGCGACGCCGAAAGCAACTAACAATCGAACTTTGTTCTTCATTTTAAATTATTTATTTTCAAGCTACTATATGTATAGGTAAAATAGGCCCTTATTGCGAGTGTCGTTTGTTTGACGATGAACGATTTTTTTTGGAAAGTCGATCTCCGAAAATTTAAGTTGTTATTGAATCAAGCCTCTTTTTTTCCTAAAGAACCCAAATAATATGAAGAACATTTAAAACTAATTTTTGAACTTTTAATCAAATTCAATCTGAATAGCTTTTTATACTAATTTTAAGCCAGATTCACGTTATAGTTCTGATATCGGTAAAGATTCGATACGATAAAATATTCTTAAACAAGAAACAGTGAGTATACTCCCATCATTGATACCTGATACGATGTGTAATCCAACAAAATTAAACAAAAAAGTCTTGTCTCTTTAAAGATTATTGTTATAGTTCTGCACTCTCACCACCACCGATTTTAGATCAAAAGTTATAACTATCAGAGTAAAAATAAAAACCATCTGCGTCCACAAACAAAAATTAAAACTAAAAAAATATTTCATTAAACAAAATTGTACTATAAATACTCGTATAATGTTTTGATAATAAGTGATGGTAACACAGAGAGAGGGATTAGGAAAGTTGAAGAAGGTTTAATAGGAGATGCTGATTAGCATACGTACATTGAACTTAAATGGTTGTACATCACAATAAAGAGCAAAAATCGAGTAATGCAAAGCATTCTATATTCGAGTAGTGCAATTCAAGACAGAAAATCTTTATTTGATAGTACGTCCGAAGTTTGTCTCAAAGTTAAACTGAGATACATTTTTGATTAGATTAAAATGGAAAAATTTTAGACCTACGATTAGTTGTGGTGAGTTTTATGCCTGCAGAACCAGAATAACCAGACGAGAACGAATTCGATTTACAATTAAAAACAAAAAATTAGAAAAACACCGGTAAAATATATCTCTATTTAATTTTTTTTTGGTAACGATCATTTAGTTTCAGTTTGAGATTCATAATTCATTTTCTAAAAAATGTTTTTGAAACATCCTTATATGGTACGCCAGTCAAATTTATTCAGTCTGGAAAGTATTAGCTACACACTTTAACTCTTTGACTATCGTGTTACAGAAAGCATACAATGCATCGCTGTTTTTTATGAAATTTATCGGAGCGGTTTTTGAGATAAAAAGCGTATGGCAAGAACTGTTATTTTTGTTAAAAAAAAATATTTTTTTCTAAATCTGTATATAAATAGCCTTAAAGAATTTGTTGGTACCATTTTCTCAAGAAGGATTTGACCGATTTGAATAAATTGTATATAGTACAAAGGCGGGAGGCGTGCGAATCACAAAATCAAACACTGTGGGTTCATTTTAATTAAGTACCATTTTACACTAGGGTTCATAAAAAATTATATTTAAAAAATTAAAAAAAAAATGTTTTAGCTTCCAATTTTTAAATATTTTATAGCTAGCTATATCCCATTTTCTGAGTGGTGTCAAATAAAAATTGTGTAAAATTCATTGATATGAAAAACAAACATTTCAAGACTCGCAACTCTTACAATTGGTATGAAATCGTATTTTGTTAAATTTCTTATCTTTAAACTGTAAGTTGGGATATCTTAATTTTTCGTTGGAAATAAATATTCAAAACGCATTCATATTAAATTAGTGAAAAATTCGCGAGACTTTTTCTTTTATAAGAAAATAGTCTGATTTGACTGCAATGTATTTTTCTCTGTCCCCACAACTTAAGTTCAGTTGAGGTAGAAATATGATAAAAAAAAACAAACAAATAGAAGAAAATCATATGACGGTGCTATAATTGCGCTCTGTGAAGTTTTGTTTAGTCATCTACTTTTGTTTTATAACATTTTTATGACAGTTATCCTCCGACAGCTATAGTTCACTTGGGCCCATTTTATGCGAACCTCATCAACAATTTTTTTGAGATTTCAAGCAAAACAATAATCAACAAAATAAGTTTCCTAAAAAAACCGATAAGGTTTACTAAAGAAATGTAATATCTTGGTTCCTATTGATCTAATCATCAAGATAAAAAGACTTAGGGAAAATGACAGAACATCATTTCCTATTTTGTTTTAAAGTGAATTGAATAGTTTATGGCCTTAACATTTTAATTGAAAACCAATCTGGTTTTAAACACCCGACCCCACCAAAAACTGAGCAAAAGCCAGATTTTTGTGTTCGATATCACTATCATATCATAAATCGTCATACTCAGATTTTGGTTATACAGGGTGTCCGCCGGGAAGGTATACTACTTTGTTTGTCTCGCAGTAATTGCATTGTAATCCTAGCTGTATGCGATGTGGCACCGTCTTGTTGATACCACATGTTTTAATCTAGCCCAAAGTATGCAGTTGTGGCGTTAAAAAGTTTTTAATCATATCACGATATCGCTCCCCATTCACAGTTACCTGAGCACGTAACTTTCTCATCGTCAGAGTAATCGATGATTGATTTTGATAAAATTATCGAATTAACGAATATTTTTCCATAATAAATTTGCCACGAGTCTACTTCACGACTGCCAAACATGAACTGTCAACACTAATGTGTACCAAAATGGTGACAAAGCAAAGTAGTATACCTTCCCGGCGGACACCCTGTATATACATCCACTCCCAAATTTGCTGTCGGCTCTTCTCCTATTAGTTAAATTATTATTTCGTTTGTTAATTTTGTATTTATACTTATGTATGTAATGTATATAATAGTGTATTACATAATATAGTACATATGCATAAATGCATATACATAAAATATACCACGTTTAATGAGTGTAGTTGTTCTCTACCTATGTAGCTCTTTTTTTCTTTCCCATTATAATATTCCGAAATTCAAAACTAATGTGTATTGAAAGCTCCTTTCAAATCCTTTTGAATACTGCTTTCACTGTGTTAATCATTTTTAGAGAGGACATGGAGTTAAAAAAAATGTAAATATATATACCTGTCCCTGGTCTAGAAAGACGGGCCTACATAAACAATGTTCAATATATAAACGCTCTCTGTCATGCTATCATGCAGAAATTAATATTCTTGATATAACGGTTATTTTAATAAAATCAATTAAATATAATTTAATCAAATTTTCCTTACTACTGGAGAAGCATGTTAATATTAGCTTAAATATTTTATTAAATTCATATTATACCTACTTAAATGATATAAAAAATTATTTTATGGCTTTATTATGCAAAGTAAATTATTGAATAAAAACATTTATTTCATCTAAACTCCCCTGAGACTTTCTATAAGAAATAATGCTTTTCTTTATTGATTGCCTTCTTAAGAATCAACTTTCAATATTAATTGTTATATATGTATATACATATACATATATATGTAGATACATACATACATACATACCTATCTCTATCAACTAAAGCTTTCAGCTCTAATGTCATTGATTAAAAACTATTGATTACTATCTAGGTACTTGGGACTTAGGAAAATATCATAATATTTGTTGCCAACTAGTTTTTTTATCTATGCACGATAAACCGATCAAGCAGCTTATGAGATAGAACTTAAATTTGTTTCCTCTTTGAAATGAAATGCCGGAGTCATACATTTCAAACAGCACATTTCACTTTGTAAGTTTCATTAAAAATTCAATGTTTCTACGATTGTGCAATTTGCAATTTTGCCAAGCTAAAAAGCATTAGTATTTCATCAATCAACAAAAAGAACGTTGCGTTTGAATTATGTTTCGCAAAGGAGCAAAACGAAACATTTAAAAAGTGTGTAAGGATAATATAATCATTGCTTAAAAAAATTCATGTCAAATACAATAGCAATAGTGTTGTTGTATTTTACAAAGGATTTTTTTCAAGCGGATATAAAAATGCTTTCAGATGCGGGACAGAATAAGGGCAATGTCGTTTCTATTCGATTTCCCGAAAAGTCCAGAAGCATAACTTTTGTGCGCCAGCAAATAGGTTCTCATCGATGATTCACCAAAAGAGATATAAGCAGATTACCCTCTCTTAAAATACTCCAAATACTCAAGTTTCTCAAAGGAACACATTTGGAGGGTGAGCAGTAGAAAGAACAACCTCATTCAGCTCTAGATAATGGATTCTATTCATGTTTTTTTCGGGATTCGTAATAATTTTTCGGGATAGGGCTGAATAGAGCTAATAGTCAAAGTGCACGTATACGACCCCAAATATACATACATATATACCTTAATTCGTTCATTCCTGAAATTGAACAGTTATGTACAAAGTGTTAAATAATTGGTAAAAAGTCTTAACAAATTTTACTTTAATTTTCGAAAGCTATACGTTTAAAATGCTTCTGCTTCGGGAACAGTTCGATATTTGTGATCAGATCATTGAAAAGTATTGATTATTGGAATCACAAATATTTATTTCAATCGATCCCAATCTCAATCATTCGATGGTTCTTAATTTTCAATCAAAATTCAATTATTTAAATGGATTTCGATTTCTGGAGTATTATGAAAGTTGTGTAAGTTTTAGATTTTGTTGAGGTTTTTAAATTTAGATCAAATTGGATTCGATCAAAATTGGTATAGTATTGAATTGAATTCTTTAAGTTACGAGAGATTGAATTTCATCGAAGTCGAAATTCAGTGAAATGAAAATGATCGAATGTTCGAATGATTTTAGTTATCGATTCTTGAATAAATCGATCAATTGAAATTATCAATTTTCACAGTCTATTATTTTGAATACTTCCGGACAACCAAACATAAACGTCTTCTTTTTGTTTTGATATTTCTATACCTAGCAATTGCTGGGTCTATGCCACTTTATGTTAACAAGGCAAGCCTATTATTTGTTTGCAATATCAACCATGAGCTTGCAATTTCCTAGAAAAGCAATTATCAGGTAGATAATTTTTTATCTATAATTCTTACATATTAACTTTATGAGCGTGTATTTTCTATGTAATAATTAATAAGATAGTAGAGACATGTGCAGTATTTTCACATTTCCATCGATTATTATATCACCATTAAACAATTTCTTCCAATATTTTTCAGTGTCTTCCATGAATGTGAGTAAAAGTGGTCTGCCCACTTTAAACACGTACATAGGTACATGTAACTTCAATTCGTGTTCTATGCGTTGCATGAATAAGTAATAATTTAGTGCTACCTTTAAAAAAAAAAAATTACTCAGCTGCTTGGGAGATATGAAGAAAATAG
Source organism: Dasysyrphus albostriatus (assembly GCA_946251815.1). Lineage (NCBI taxonomy): Eukaryota > Metazoa > Arthropoda > Insecta > Diptera > Syrphidae > Dasysyrphus > Dasysyrphus albostriatus. Next base: position 62,972,249 of record OX276336.1, on the reverse strand, counting down.
ATTCAAGTAAACATATTACTTCTTTGTAGATTTTATCGGAAATCGAATAAAAAAAATGTTAGAAGTTTTATTGTGTTTAAATTGATAGATTCACTGGATTCTTAAACATACACTGTAACATTGGTTTTACATTATACCGATGTTTATTTAAATCATATACTATAGACATATTAGACAAAAAAAATATATTTTTTTAATGTACAAAACGTTATAAAAAGTAGAAATAAAATATAATATCAGACTGGTTGGCACGATATTGCATTATTTGTTCAAGGCTATAAAATGGCTAGGCATTTAAGCCATAAACTATTAATTTTTTTAAAGCAACATTGAAACATTGTAAGGGAAACAGTACTAAAATATTAATTGTTCCTTGTTTATAAATAAAATAAATATAAAAATAATTGGTAAACGTATCTACAAAAAGAAATAATTCAAAAAAATGATAATTTTCTCAATAAAATATCTAAATACTCGTACTAGGCATATCCGTTAAGTGCATGTTTCGCCAAAAAACCAACAACTACAGTTTGATTACAATTTCTTAGATGCGAAGTTTAATCAAAATACCTAGAAAAGCTTTTAAGGAAATTTTAAAAAATAATAAAATTGTTGTATGGCAGCTACCCATAGATTACAAACAAAAGTAATCACTTTAAGTTATCATATTAGAGATTAAACTATCACAAATCACCCTTGCCTATTCCACACAGTTTTTATCAGATAATTCGCCCATTTTCAACTTAAGACTAAAAATGCACACAGCAACAATTACTGTAAATGTTATTTTCTACAACTCACCATGACTCGTATTTAATTATTTTAAATGTATATTCCAGGTGAACTAATTTCATAGTCAAGAAAAAAAATTTCGAACATGAATAATTTAATTTAGGTTGAATGTTTGACTGTTTTTAGACTACTGCCGTGTTAAGAAGAAAAAACGTTTAAAAAACGTCCGGTTGTTTTGAATTAAGGCCAATTTTGACATCTTTGATATGTTTTCTATTTTATTCTTTAAAAATTAAAGTACTAACTTGGCTTGGTAATGGTTAAAAACGCTTAATAAAAATGACGTTCGGTCAAAGAACGAAAGAAAAAAAAAAACTACCATACAAATATTTGTAAGATCAGACAAACAACACTGGTCAACAAGGTTACAGAAACCAAATAATACTTTTCTAAAGGTTTTTGGTGTGCTGAAATCAGAAAAATTCCATCGGTTTCGAAAAGAATTAATTTTCTTCTTTTAAAATCTATTTAAATCTTTTCGATATCTTATTTCGTCTCTGAGTAATCCTCTGTTATTTGAAAGCCTTTCATTTATGATATAAATACAACTTAAGGGAGAATGGGCAAACATTTGTGGAAGCTGGTCCATTCCTCAACACGAATGTGCATCGTAGAAAAGGTTATAGTCAGTACATCATTTCATTATATAGCAGTTAAGCTCCAAGCCATGGGGGTTACGAGATAAGATATGTTTTCATATAATCATTCTTTTAACGCAGTCAATGAGTAAATGCATTCTGTAAAAATCAGTGAAAAGATTAATAAACAGAAACATGGTATGCTTATTAGATATATCTTAGTCGCCATTTTGGTCTTTCAATGACGTCTCAATCATCTTTTACTATGAGCGGGTGAAGGCAGATTTCGTTTTAATAGTTTTTTATTACTCACTTTGACAGACGTGTTTGTGAAATGATAAATTAGACATTTTTCTTTTTAAGTTCAGAGTAGAGCCCGAAGTGTCAAACAAATTGTGTTTCGTTTTTAGCTCTGAGCTAAAAATTCGTGTTTCTTTTTTCGTTCTGAGATTGTACAGAGCGCACTATATGAGCTCAGAATAAAATGATTGAGCAGACAGATTTAATGCTGAACACAAGCATTTGGCAGCTAGTGTTCAGTTCAGGTGTGTTTCCAAAATAGTTCCGAGCGCTCAGAGCACGCTTGGTTCAGACCATAGGATGTTCAGAACATGCTCGACATGCTCGGACTCTGTTCAGAGCTCTATTCTGAATTAAAAAAGAAAAACGCCTAATGATAAAACTTTCCTTAACTACAGTCTAAGTTCCAACGGTCTAGTTAATGCAGTTCCTATTTATAACAAAATAGCTTAGTTTGTATTAAAATATGACCCACTTTATTAATAAACGACGAATAACAGTGAACTGCATAGAACTTATGCATTCGTTTACTTGTACTTAATTCTTATTTATTATTGTGAAATAGCCAATAACATGTGATAGCTATCAGATAACTTTTAAAGAAGAATAACTTCGATAAAACTCACTATTTAATTGGTTTTTCTTTTTTAGCTCCGAGCATAGCACTGAGCGGTCAAAAAAGATCTGCGTTTCTTTTTTAGCTCAGAGCATTCAAAGTGCCCAACTTGTGTATCTTTTGTGAATCGAAGCTAGCTCAAAGTACGCTCCATTAGCTCTGAATAAAAAGACCGAGTGAATGGAGTAAAAAGCTGAGCCCAGCCAACTGCATTCTTTTTTTAACTCATTTGAAATGGGCGCGTTCAACAATTCAATTTCAGTTCACATTTTTAATTTTTAGAAAATCCAATCGGATTGGGCAGCTATCAGATGAAAATTAAGTCAGTTCTAAATTATGGTGCATTGAACGCATCGGAATCGTATGACAGTTCAGTGCTCAGATGTTTTTCAAAATTATATATTATAGAGAGCTCTGATCATACTCTGCTAAGAGTTTACTCCGATAGTACGAGCTCTACTCCATGATGCTCTGCTCTGAGTTAAAAAAGAAAAACGTTTCATGTATTTCTTATGCTAGTGATTTTAGCGCAGACAAAAAGATAAAGTGAACATTTTTACTAAACTAAAATCTGTGAACTACCATTGACATCTATTGTGAAAAAATCCAGCATTTGACATTTTTTTCATAGAACTGTCACATTTGTTTTGCATCAAAAGAAATAAACTACATTACAGAGATTTTTTTCAACGCCATATTTTGTAAACTTATAAAAGAACTGGAAACATATTGGGGCAGTTTAAAAGACATTGAGTAACATTCATTGATGTCGTTTAAGCTGTTGCTAAGCAAATCTGGAGTTAATCATATTGAAACTTCATCAGGTAAACTCAGGTTTTGTATACCATCGGCTTAAACAACATTTATGAATATGCACTAATTTTTAAGTTGCTTTTAAGCAAAACTGGAGTTTATCTTATGAAATTTCAATACAATAAGCTCTTGTTTTGCTTCTTTTTTTTTCAATTTTGCAGAAAAGCAAATATCGATGTGTACACGATTTTCTATGTTCACATACATTATGTAGAACACTCACATTTGCGGAATATCGCCCCTGGAGGTCTGTTCGTTTACGTACCTTACTTACTTGCTTAATTAAAATTCATGTACAAAATTTAGTTGTAAAATCGTTGGAAGAAAACGAACGGATCTAATGTCTGTGCAAAAATAAAATATTTGAAACCCATTGATCCGAATTTTTAATATTTACCAGTAATTTAAAAAAAAAAAAAAAAAACAAAAAGGAATCGAATAAGTTGGAAGTTTTTTTTTAAACCGATCCAAATGAATAAATCCTAAAAAGGTGACATTACCTAATTCGTTTGATCAAGAAACACTTAAAGTTGTATAAAAATCACCAAAAATCACTTTCCTAATTTGTATTGTATCATTCTTAATGTGGTTTTAAGTTATAGGTACTTAGTGTGGTATATTAGTACATGGCGTGATTATTATTATGGTTCGAGATTAAAGTGATTTTTTACGATTTAAATGTTCATAAAAATTCCATTCTCAATGTGCAATATTTTTGTATTTATTGTATTATGTGTCTTCACACTTTTCTTATTTTCTTTCTTGACCTCGCTTAGTTATATATGAGGAAAAGGTGATTGCACAATATGCGTGATCGTAAAAATTATCATACTCGTTTGCAAGTTACTTGTTGTCACTTTTCTTCCGTTGGCCGCCGCCGAACTGTGGAACTATATAACTTTTTTTTTAGATCTAAAATAAAAAAAAATGATTTCCTCCAAAATTAAAAACATATTTATTAGTTCGTGAAAAAAATGCGTTTCGTTATACCGTGCGTCTATCTTGTTATCGAGCTAAAGCCTTAATGGATTGATGGCCCAATAAGAATGGACATACAAGTGTCAAATAAAGGAAACAAATTGTAACAGGCTGATTTTTGGTATACCATTGGTATATTTTCAATATTTTCGTCTGCCTATGCGTCACTAGAAAACTAGATCAATACTGTGGCCGTTTTCGAAAACGTCATCTGCGTCAATAATCACCCTTACTACGATAGTCGTTTGACTAAAACGTCTGTAAAACGACACGGCTCTAAAAGCAACACCTGGCGTTTCAGTGAAACGCTTTACTTAAAATTTCATTCTTACACCAATTGTCATTTCCAGAGCCGTATCGTTTTACTGGTGTTTTAGTAAAACATCTATCGTAATAAGTATTTGCAGAACGTTCTTAAACGCAAACTCTAAAATTCTTCTATTCGAAAGCGCAAATACATAATTTAAATGCTTGTGCCCTATTTCACGAAGACTTTGGAGTCATAACTTGTTTCGAAATTCAGTGAGTGTGAACGAGAAAAAACATTATGATCATCTTCGCACTCATAAGTCGTCGTGTAAAAGGGTAGAATAGGATTGTGTTCGATAATGTAGCTAGCTAAAGTCACATGTTCGAAAATATAGTCTGCGGTGCAGCTGTGCAGTACAAAAATCAAGTTCACAAACATAATATTGAAAATCCATTGAGCGTGTTCGTAACATCAAGTCCGTCTGCAAGTATACATTTACCGACATTGATCTAACCCATTTTGTGTAAGCAAGAATAGTGTCTTTTTGACGATCGCAGTATCTGCGTCGAAAAATGACGATCATTTGACTATAAAATTGACTTTGGTTTGACGTTTTCGAACATGGTCTGTATATGTTGTCACTCCAAAGGCATTTCAAGTTATTTATTTTATAAAAATGACACGTGGCTCTAAAAAAACTCGCCTTGGAATAATTCCAAAAACTCAATTCAATACTTTTACCGAAAATTTCACTATTTTATTCGTGTAATTGGTAAAATGTTTTCGTTCCTTAACGTCAAAAATGTTGATTTTCGTATTGCTTTTTACTAACTGCATCTCCTTTAACCCTATTTACTTTTATGGAAAAATAATGGCACCAACCTTTGAAGAAAACGACTACTTTTGTGCATTTAAGGTGCACAAATATTAAATAATGACCCCACCCGGAAAAACATGTAGTTTTTAATGGGGCGCCAGAAAATTTTATATTGACCCAAACATGGGCCTAGCCTAGCAAGGGTAATTCTTAATTTTAGCCTTTTGCCTCGAAAAAAAAAAAAAAATTGTTTTAGTTTGGATCTCAGTCCAAATTACAGTTGTTGTGTCATGTTGTAAATGAAAAACTATACTTACATTTTTCTTACTAGTATGATGGTGATGGGTAGAAAATATTTCTTTTTTTCTTATATGGCGTATTTCTGATGGAATACAAAGATTTATCTAATAATTTTTTACTTGAAAGTTTTTCTTGTCTAGATTGCCCCTACCGAAGAGCTTTCAGGGTATTGAATAAAATTGACAAAAATTTGCCATTTTCCCTCGCGGAACATCAAAAATAATTTATGTTATAGTAGGCAGATGATTTTATACATTCAAGGTTCGAGCGAACCACGGAAATGAACGACGATTTTAAAGTGTATGGGTCACAAAGCCCGTAGAATTACGAATAAGACACCCAAGTATAGCATTAGCCTAAAAGAATGGAAATAGCTATCCAGGGCAAAATTTGATTGACCCCAGGTCTCTTTAAACCGAAACATGGGAAAAAAGACTGCTGAGGATATTATACTCAATTGCAATTGGATTTTTGGACTTATGATATATGATTGAATGTTTACGGATATTTAGATCCTAGCAATTGATTTAACACCACACTGCTTGTCTAATAATAGCTTGTTGTTATTGTATACAATCAGATAGTTATTTTACTAATCGAAAACCTTTAAAATAATCCGGAAATAACAAGCCAATAGAATCTACAACACAATTTGGTAAATCATTAATAAAAATAAGAAAACAGAGTGGTCCTGAATGGCTACCTTGTGTTACTCCTGAGTGATTGAAAATAACCTTTGAAAGATAAGATTTTATGTTAGCAAACTGTTTTCTGTTTTCAAAGCAACTCCAACTCATAAGCCATTTCAACAAGCTAGAGTGAAAACCTAGGCTTGCTTACTTTTGCTCCAAGATATGGAATTGAACGCGATTAAAAGCTTTAAGAAAGTCTGTGAAAATAGTGTCAACTTGATTGTACTGTTCCATGTATCAAATTCAGTAGTTAGTCAAGATCACTAAATTATATTAGTTAGGTATATGGACTAAATGTCATAAGAACTTTAAAATAAATTAGTTAGGGTTGACCTACTATTACAAACCCATGTTGAAAATCAGATATCAACCCGCGAACAACTGAGTATTATTCTCTTTTAGCGATAGTTTCAAACAGTTTTGGGGATATAGCTGAAGCTTCGGAATGGGCCTATAATTTTCGAGGTTTCAGAATGGAGAATATATATATCTATACAAATATTTGATATGAAAGGTATGGGTCACAAAGCCCGTAGTTTTGGTGTATAAAACTAAAAAATTAACCTTAGTACAACCTTAGTGATGACAAATGTCTTTTTGGTAGTTTTGAAAGCTGCAAGTCGATGTGTCATCCATAAAAAAAAGTCACTGTTGTTTTTATGTACGGATGACTATATTTTCAGTGGTGAAAGGGTGTTTTTTTGGGGGTTGGTGTAGTGGTGAATTTATAACCATAAACACTGTGACAAAAGTGGTACCCCCATAAAACTCGGTCAAAATGTGTTATGAATAAATAGCATGAAGAATCATAAAGGTCTAAAAAGTATTTCGCATGGAAAGGTGTTTTTCAAAGGTAGGGGGAAATGTGGGTTATTTTTCAAAATTCTTTGAAAAGGATGGAGCGTATACCATTCTTGGTAAATATGTTTCGTTTACTACGAGAATGAAGAATCAAAGAAGTTTACAAAAATATCTAAGATGAAAAGGTGTTTTTGCGGAATGGGTGTTTTTGGTTTTTGGAAACAATAGTTTGTTTGTAAAAAATTTTATAATTTTGTTTACTCACAAAAAACGTCCCTTTTACCAAAGATATTTTATAGACTCTTTTGATACTTCATTCAGATAGTTCATAACACATTTTTACTAAGTTTCATGAGGGTACCAATTTTGTCACAGGCATTATGTCAATAATACCCCCATAACCCCAACCCCCCAAAAAACATCTTTTAACCACAGATATTTTTCATTGATTTTTGTTTACTATTGCTTTTCATGGAAAATTAACCATCAATGCAAAGATTCATCAATGTACTACTATTTTCCATTGGTTTTCGGTAGTATTTAACTTTTTTATGCTGAAAATTATAGTCATCTTTGCATAAAAACGACAATTACTCTTTTCACGGAGGCGACATAGGTTTGGTTATTGTGTCATTTGATTCAGCATTTAAAACTTCCTTAAAAACATGTGTCATATGCTTAGGTGGTTCCAAGGTTAATTTTTCTATTTGATACACTAAAACTTATCCCCTCCCCCCCCTAAAAAAAAAACACCCTTCCATTTCAAATATTTTTATAGACTCTTGATTTTTGTCCCTCATAGTACATGAAACGTTTTTACCAAGTTTCATGATAATACTATTTTTTATTTATCCTATTTTACCTGTAATGTTACTAAAAAGTTTAAATTTGAATACTAAAAATGTTTTGAAAATTTTATATGTTAGATACTAATAAGTTTTCTTTTGGTAAATTCAGATTTTGATCTGAAAATTGATGTTTTTTGTCGCGAATGGTATACGATTTCAGTTTAATTTTTCTTTTTCATTGTATTGGTATACATATAACTTGTGTCTGTGAAGTTGTAGTAGCTATCCAAACTTTCTCAAACTGATAACTCAGCGGGAAAAATTTAAAAATTCATTGAGGAAAAACCTGCTTTTTCCTTGAGAAATGGAAGCTGCATCAGCCACTTTTCAGCTTATTCCTTTGATGAATTTAACATGGGCGTGTCATTGGCGGGAAGCACATGCCACTTTCTTGATGAAAATTCCTCAACGAAGTCACTACTTCGTTGGAAGATGTATTCACCAACCCAGGTGATGAAAAACTTGGTGATTGCATAATCTGTGAATTCACTGCATACCTGTAATTGCCTTATTTATCAGTTCTATATTATTAATGAAAAATGTAATGAATATTCAATTGCGATATCACAAGATTTTCATAATTTGCCTTTTCAGCAGCTAGTTGTTCAAGATGTTTTTTTGTTTCAACGAACCAAAAAGTAGCTCTTATTTGAAAATTCAAAAGTTTTACCTATTAGCGCTTTGGAAAACGCAATTACAGAAAGCCACTATGAACTATACCCAACAAGATGAGAATTTATAGTCACAAACAAATCACTAAATATGAACTGATGAACTTGTACATTTCTTTTCAACAGATTTTTCATCGCATAACTGTCCCTATTACAATAGCAATTTGTAATTCAGCGAAAGAAAGGGTTGTTTCTTAAGCTCAAAGCTCTAAGAAAGTGGAGTAAAATCTATGAACTGAGGAATCTTTGCATTACTCTTCACTTAATTAATCATTGCATGTCGCTCCTTGTATGATTTGGCAAGTGAATCAATTGATGATTTCAGCTATTAGAATCATTGAGGACCATATTTCCCGCTGGGAACTGTCAATTGTTCTGGTTTGTAATGATGTTATTAAAAGAGGGGTAAATCTGCGGAAAAATCCAGATCTGCAAAACTGATTTCCGATTTAAAAAAAAATGCCCCTTGGAAGGCTTTAGCTGTCAAAATCTGTGTTTTGACAGATCTGAAGGGGAAAAAAATCAACCCCACTTAATCTCCGCCAATTTGAGTTTTTTTTAAGTAGGTTTCAGGTTGTGGCTAAAATGTTCACATAACGAAATTTATAACATTTGGCAACTATGGGCGCTTTTATAACTTTATCTCAAATTCAATTTTAATAAAACTTTTAAGTTAGTACTCCGAAGAAGTTCTTACCAAGTTATTTTGGATACCAAACTTAAAAAAAAATTCTATGAAAATAATTTTCACAAATCAATTTTTACATATTTTGACTCTTCACAAGTTCTCCTTAACTATGCGATGGTATTAAACAAATATTATTTCCTAGCATCTTGAATGCTTAGCTTCATAACACCAACATTGAACCACATCGATACCCTCCAGTGCGAATATACATACATTCAAAAATATCAGGCATCGCAATAAACCTCTGGAATATTTTTTTTTATGTGTGCATCTAAGGAAATCAAGAAAAAATTGGAAATTAATTTTCAACTCAAAACCCCTTTAAAAATCGTTTATTACAACAAAATACACAAATAAATAATTAAAAAAGAGGCTTTTAAAAATTTTAATTTAAAATTTTCCAAACGAACGATATAGTGATATATCGTTGGCTTAGAGTGAGAAGAGGCTCACTCCACATTTTTACCATTATAGACCACTTAAATTGCTAAAAAATACAAAAATCTATCAAATGTTTTCAATTTCACTGAATTTAGCAATAACGAGTGTTGAAAAATATTTAATGTAATTTTGGTTTTATTCAAGTAGTGCGAACACTTTTTTTTAAAGCTGATGCTTTTCACTCTAACCTCTACCCATTAATTAAAATATTAATCAGACAAATATTTTGGTTTCTGTTTTCGAAGTTTTGTTTATAAAAAAAACAAACAAAAATATTCAAATCTGTAGTCGGAATTTTGATTTCTGCCTTGACTTTGAGCATGTGGTTCTGCAGTGCGCCGACGCGACGTCCGCCGTCGGTCGTCGTCGTCAGCTACGTCATTTGTCTTCATAAATAAAGTGCATTAAATGTGGCTTTTGTGTTGTATTTGCATATTGCATGCGATTAGACGTGATAGACACACTAAAAAATGAGAATAACCCAGACAAAGATTTGAATTAATTTATAGAAATTGATTATATAATACCGAACAAACTTTAACCGTGTTGATTAAAAAAAAATGATTATGAATCTGTGAACGCCTTGATTATGTTTATGAAAATAAATATATAATATATATAATTTGTTTACTTTGATGTATAGGTATAAATGATGGTGATGACTAAGTTAATTAATAGTTTTTTTTTTATTACTGTGCATTGTTCAAACAGAGACTAATTAGCGGTATACAGATTTTTTTTTAAACACGCCAAACTTGTTTTGCTTTAATTTTGTGTTGAAGAAATCAAAACAAAAGTTGTTTAGTGATAATGCCCATAAAGTGCAAGATGAAAAATTATATTGGTACCCAAGCGTTACCCAAAAATTTTGAATTTTTTTGTAATGATTAGAGAATGCGTAGGCTTATAGGTTTTTTTGATTAATTCAACCAGAGTCATGTGTTGGTAAATATCGAACTGAATGCTTTACATACTAAAAACATACACGCACAACACATACATACAAACAATATCTAGGTACTTTAATTTATTTTAAAAGTAGAAATTCATCTTTACACATAAGTAGACAAAGTTAATGGTGAACAGACTATAATATCAATTATCTTAAAATTGTGTTACTTCTGATGCAATAACGTTAATACTTTTCTTTTTTGAAAACAAAAAATAACAAAAATGTTGCTAGCTCTGCTACACTGATTTAGGCACTGCGCTGTGGTTGAAATGTCCAAAGCCATGGCCGCAAATTCCATGTTGGGGTTTTTTTTTCTTCAAATAAGCCAAAATTGAATCATGAACAAAAGCGCACACCTACGCTCAAGGTCAAATGACGGTTTGACTGGAGTAATGTGAGAGAGGCAACGGTATGGGTTCTAATTGAAAATCAAAGACGGATAATTATAATTGTTTGTTACCGATGTTTTCGTTTTAAACCAATCAAACTGGTTTGATGACAAAAACATCTTTCCATTCTCATTTTTTATTCTGCAATTTTCAGGTAGATACTCGTATCGTATGTATGTAGCTGTAAGAAATGTGATCAAATTGTGATTTCTAAAATAGTTTGCCGTAAACTAATAGCCAAACCACAATCTCGCCTTCGGTCGGTCGGGCTTTGACATTTCAAATAAAAACAATGGACTCAACAACAACAATGAGGCAATCCGAAACATTAACTTAGGCGTTGCGACGGCTTTGCATATTTCGTAATATATGACAAACGTCAGACTAACACCAGACCAAAGCAAAAGAAGATCTATTTTCTATTTAGTAGTTGGGAATTGAAGTAAAATAAGAAGTAAGCTTAGTACGAAAATCGAGACAAAATTTATCTTCCATATAAATTTTTTCCCAGGACAAATTTTATATCGGATTTTTTTCCAAGCAGTAATACGCAGCTCCAGCGCCAACTTTGACTGCAACTGCCTGACCACAATAGAGTGCTGCAGCTGCAACTGGAATAGCTGTCAAAAAATGTCGTACGTGATTTTTTTTAACTCGCCCATAATATGCTGTACAGCTTTCTGACATTTTTGTTATTTGAAGCTGTGTCAATTTAAGTCAACACGAACAAAAAAATTTAAACAAAAATAAAAATAGAAAGTGACAAAATGGAAGCTAAAATTACTTAACGTCTTTATCAGAAATTGAAAAGAGTTTGAAACTCTCTTCAACCCCCATATAAATACTTGGTTGTGCTCACAATTTTGAAACGTCAAAAAGCTGCATGCAAAAGTTAAAAATATGTCAACTTAAATAGCACAGCTGGTTTAAAATTAGATAGTGGCGTAGGTAATGCGAAAGAGAATACAAGGGCAACATACAGTGTTCAGTAAAAAATTTAAATTGATTTCCAAATAAAATTATTGGAATCAGCAAACTGAGTTTTTAAATTAAATTGGATTACAGATGCAGTAAAAAACTATAAGCATTTCTGATTTTTGCAGGGGTTTTTAATCCATCGACAAAACATCCATCCTTGAATGGAATTTTAAAGTTGACATATAGGGAAAGAAATATATTTTGACTAAAACAGTTCATTTTGATCCAAATGTCAAAAAATTGCCCTATTGTTTTTTAATAGATCGACATCGTACCCTTCCTCCAATATAATTTGACAATTGATATGGCTTCACAGATAGGGGACAAAATATATTTTGACGGAAAGCTGTGTTTTTCGATCCAAATGTTACCAAATTGTCTTAAAATAGAGGTATTTTCATCCATCCACATTGTACTGTTTGCCATTAAGCTAAGGCGATCAATTTTTCTTGCTCTGCAAGAAATAATCTAGTTTTATTAATGAGAATTGAAGGAAATTTTATAATTTTTTAAATGTCTTGCTAATAATAATAATATCTGTTTTTATCTCTATATTTTCAGAATTTGTAAAGATACAATTTGTCTTTGCTCGATCTGCGTACTAGGCTTAAGTAATTGAAGCCTTTATTTTATAAATAAATCAAAAAAAGTGTAGTTCTGTTTTTATTTAAGTCATTATATTGTTTCAGAAATCTTTGACCCGCCTGTATGAATCCCATTCACTTATAGTTATAAATTGAATTGGTAAAATATTAACAAAAATCTTGTTCAATACCATATGTGATACCTTGTAAATTATTAACCAATAACAAAATTTATTGGAAAATTACAATTAAGTATGCATTTATCAAAAATTTCATATAAATGTCAGCCAACGCTCGCGGTTTAAAGCTAAATTTCGTTCTGCAAATACTATATGCTGGCCGTTTTTGACACATAAAATCGTAAATAATGATCAAACGCCCCAACACCAACCTGTATTTTCAATCTAATGAATACTAATCCACATACATTTTCATTACTTTTAAGGGCACCAAACTTTCTGTTTAAATTATTCGCTAAGAAAGCCACATTTATTCTGGCTAAATAGTAAATTTACAAATCCTTCTCTGCTTTCTTTAATAAAATGTAACCTTTCGATTAAAAACTGGCATGACCTTCGCCATTTAAGAAACAAAATATAAAACGTTGGGAATACAATATTACATAGAATAAGCAGTTATATTCCTCACTGTATGTCACGTGATTCAGCTTATCACATTGAAGAGGTGCATCTCTTGGTCATACATCGAAAATGTTCAGTTGAAGCTCAAAAAAGGTCGATTGTTATATGTGTGAGTGGAAGGTGAAGGTGGACATAGGACTACCATGGATACAAAATTATTTTTGTCTAAGGTGTATAGCTTACATTTCTTGAAGTTCATTTCTTGGGAAAAAAAAATCAAAATTTTCAAAACAACCTTTCACCTTTTCTGTGCATAAAAGAGATTATATTTGGATGCAAAAATAGTTGTTTCCCAATTCTCGACCTACAGTTTTATAATTAAGGGTAAGTTTTGACTCACGTCAAAGCAAACATTTTTCTACAATATGATACAAAAGCATAGTTGGAAAATTGTTTTGAAAATTTTGATAAAAAAAAATTAATTTGGTGGCACAACAGCTCGTGGAGAACCAAAAGCTAGTGACTAACAACTCTCAACCATTCCTGTGTGCGTTGGCAGGAATGGAGGGTATCTACAACTTTTTGCCGAGTTCGAACGGCTAGCTGAGAAGCACTTTTTCATGACAAGTAATACTCTTGGGGGATTTGTGAGTTCCTCGCAAGAGGCAATACCTCGGAAAAACATTTCTGTTTTTAGATGGTAGTGGCTGGGAATCAAACCCAGACCTACGACATGACAGAGCCCTCCGACATAATTTTGAAACCCATCTGAGCACTGAATTCTCGTACGATTGCGATCCGCAACGAAATTATTAGCTACAAATTTAGCTCTACATTTTATGCAGAATAAAAAGTATAGCTAAATTTTACGCTGTACGACAAGCAAAAATGATAATAGTAGCATATTATTTAGAGAAGTGAACTCTTGGAACCTTAAAACATGCCATCTTTTTGGTCAAAAAAGATTAACTTGTCTTAGAAATTGGTCAGCTCTAGTAGATTTCTAATCAAAGAGCTCAAGGCTTTCATGCTCGATTTTTGGCCCTCATTTTTGGGATATTCAACAAAAATATTTACCATCTGAAAGACCACTGATTATGATTTTTTAAAGTTTTTGTTTTTTTTTCAAGGTCACGAACTATTTTCCGAACCTCATTTATAGGATATTCGTAAAAACTGTTTACTATCTGTAAGGCCATGATAAAAGGTCAAATACGTTTAAAGACTAATGTCTTTATTATTAGTTGTGTTTTTTTCAAGCTTCAATAGCTAAGTAGTCAGCACTTCGAATGACGTAAAGAACAATGAATACATTTTCTGCAACATAGCTAAATACATGATTTCAGCTAGTTAAACAGTCCTTAAATATTAGCCGAAAGCCATGATAACCTAGTTTGATTTTTCAAGCTATTTCATGATTTCAAAGTCCCCCAGAGATTTAAACATTTATTATTGCCCTTCTCTCCAAAGTCCAATATTAGAAGAGTGTATATCGATAATACAATAAATTTTCAAACAAAATTCTGAATGCGACTCTTCTATGCAAAACCAAACACAAAGCCAATCGCATTTTTTTTCGCAAAAGAACGTCAGTGACATTGTTTTCTGATAAAAAATTCCGTGGTGATGATGACAATACATATTTTTGTTTTCACAGTTCGATACAAAAAATTTAATCGACAAACATTTTCTTTGCTCTCTAAAAAGAAATACATACATGTACAGTCGACTACCTCTAAGTCGAATTTTCACGACATACCAAAATTATCTCTAGTTATAGACTTTTGGAAAAATATGTGTTAGGGTGAAATATGTTTTTTTATCACTTAACTTCGTTTTTTTGAATATGTGAAAAAGGGAAATAAATAAAAAGAAGCTTTTGGTTATTGCAGAGAGTAAGGTAAATAACCAACCGATTACGTCCTTTAGAAGTTAAATTTTTTGTTATAATTTTCTTTTCCAAATTTACGCAAAGTATAACTTAAAAGCTGATAACAAAAAAAAATTAAATAAAGTTAAAAAAAATCCTTATCAAACCGTTTACTTTGTGTTTATTCCCTACCAAGTTACATAAAAAACATACTTATAAACAGAGATTCAGAGTTTGTATCTGCTTTGTAAGTATAAAAATACAAGTTGCGGGAGGGTTTAAAAAAAAAATCTTCCACACAAGTAAAATTTTAAAATTGATTGAAAGAGATTGAAAATAATTCAAAAATGGAAAAAATATATCCGCGTTAGAGGATGGGTTTTCTATGAAAAACTGAGCATAATGCAAAAATTTTAAACGAATTCGTTTTTATTGTTAGATGAAGTGTGAATTAAGGGGAGTTGACTGTAGTTTTTTTTTTGTTAATGAAGTGTTTACGTACATATGTACCTGCTTACCTTTAGGCTGAAAAATAATATGTACTTTGGTGCAAATGAACTTCTTTAGCTTTTGTATTTTAATTTAGCTTGTAAATCAAAACGATAAGGCAGTCTATTTTAAATTTGGTTATATTTTTAGTATAGAACATAGACCAATTAAGACAAAAACAACATTTCATGATTCTAATCCCGATTGAATTTAACGAAATTTATCATGGACGTACCTACATAGGTCAAACTTATTGGTTCGAGTAACAAAGTCTAGACATCTAATGGATGATTGCGAGATAAAATTTTAATTTATTACACTTATATCAAAACAACGTTGTCATCAAATAAACTTTGATTGAAACAAATTCCAATGACATATTATGAATACCTACCTACTGATTGATATCACATTTGGTGACGAATGTTAATACAGAGTGTTCCCTTAAAAAGTCAGTTACTTTTTAGTGTATCATTGCGTAAAGGAAACAACTCGAAGGGCACGATGGACATGTCAATGGATTGGATATGGCTTTTGACATGAGCTGATCACTACATCGGGAAGCTTATTGCGTCCACGCAATCATTGTTTCTGAAAATTTTGGAGAAAACTATGTAGATCTTGATACAGTGTGAGTTGTGGGTGTTTCAAGATTGTCCAATGGTAAAAATATAACTTCGGAAGTACGTGCAAACGGAAACAAGTCTAATCTACAAAAGTCAAATGTATTTAGTTTGAGTCATTAAGTATTTTATCTTATCTTTAATGATTTGTTGTTTTCAGTTTGTGTTGTAGTAAAAAAATTGAAATTGGCTTATCTCAAATTTTAATTGTCTTAAGTCCAATTTCATGAGCAAAGGTTGAAATGGTGTTGTTGATTCAAGTGCCATATACATTTACGGACTAGCTAGCCCCTTAATGCCCTTTCCTTTTGTACCACTTATAAGAATGCTATAAGTTTATCGTTTTCAAGTTGCTGTTTAAATTTATATTCCATACCATAAAATATATATTGAATGAAATGACATTTTTTTTTTGATAATGTTTCAAAATGTATCACAATGTATCATTGTCGTTCAATTAAAATTCTTCAAAACCATTTTTAAAAAAAACTCCACAGTAAAAAATGGGGTTGAGTATCGGGACTCGCATTGAAGATGTGTAAATACCTATCCGTTTTCACCTAGAGATTCGGATTATAACCGCGAATCAAAACAACCTAGAAAGCAAAATGAACGAAAACAAAATATGATCAATTTTGGCAATTTGTAAATGGTGTTTTTTTAAACGTGTGGTTTTCAATCAGGCAATATTTTGTTCGTAGTTATTCTTTTTGACAGCTGTCACTTGATTTACGCTCAGGTTGGTTCGCCATTTCATAATGAATAGATTTACTCCTGGACACCGTTTGCAAATCGTGCAAATTTATTACGAAGCAATCAATTTATTGAAGGAAACTGCTACCAACATTTGTATTATTATTATTTTGGTAATGAATTTGCACGATTTGCAAACGTTGTTCAGGAGTAAGTCTATTCATTATGAAATGGCAAACCAAACTGAGCATAAATCAAGTGACAGCTATCAAAAGACCAACTTCGCAAAAAGTATTGCCAGATTGAAAACCAAACTACTAAAAAAAACACCCTTTACTTTACAATAAAATAATTGAATTTGTGGAAAAAATAAGTGTTTCTTTAAATCTTTTTTGAAAATACTTATGATTGTTTTACCCATTGGGAGTCGCACACTCTTATTTTAAAAAAAATACCACCAAGCAAATGCCAAAATAATTCAATTTAAAACTAAACTTCCTTATCTATTCGAGTTTACATAGTTATACACAGAGAAAACAATTGAACTCATTCATATTTAAATCATACTCAAACACATATAATTTGGCATGGAATCGATTTCTATTTAATTTAAAAAGAATCGTATTAATTCATCGTTGAAACGATTTGAGCATGATTTTGTTCAAATTTACTATGCTTTCTATTTAACATTAAGATATTTCTGTTTGTTTTAATTAACTTCATTTAATGTTGTTTCAAACAAAATCATATTAATCTCTTTATATACTTTCGTATTTGGGTCGAAAATTTTTTCTGTTTAAATCAAATGATTTCAATGTTTGTTTTTCCAAATAGAAGCTAGCTCCTGTTAACTTATAACAAACGTTTTCTATTTGTATTGATGATGGTGAAGTTTCCTTTAATACATGCACTTAGCGAGTTTTACCTTTGGACCGACAGATGGTATTACGATGGCACTTATTTTGGAACTATTTTATATTTTAAGACCGATCGATGGGGGAGACTAACTCATTTTCAAATATCTTAGACGCTAAACGCCTTAAGTACGAGTACTTTGAGTTTAATTCAAATTGATTCGAGTTTAAATTAAACAACTCTGTTCAATTTTTGCTTTTCTTATTATTTTAAATACATTTATATTTGAAACAAACTCGTGCATGTTGATTTCATGTTGAACATTTTAAGTGAGTAAAATAATTTAACCGGTCTTTCAAAAATCAAACTAAAATGGGGTTGAATTTACGTAAAAAATTGCTGGTAGCTTCCAATGTAATAATTAAACATGAATGTATATTTAAACAGATTTAAACCAAAATAATAGTATTTTTGAATCTAAAAACATTTAAATCGAATTCTATTTGAACAAATTTAAACATAAAAAGGGTATTCATACAACTTCATTGGTTAATGAACTGTAAAATTTTGTATGGGAAATGATTTACACAATTTGGTTAAACTTATCAAAGGGTTTTGTTGCGTAAAATTAGCCAAACTGGTTAAACTTATGACTCTTACTCTGATTGTATTACCTAGCATTTAATCATATGTATAAAAAAGGTCGTTCATGCAAACTTTGCGTAAACTTATCATTGACGACGTTGCATGACTACCCTTACAGTTAAACAAACATGCTTCTGTTTAAATAAGTCATAGTTCAGTTTTCTCAGTGTACCTAACCGTCAACAAATAAGTTTTGGAAATTAAAATTTTAAGACAATATCCGCCCAATACGATTTTCAATTTTCCCCATACCGAAGGCTAAGATATTTATGCATCAAAATAGATAGTTGAGGATCTTTCAAAAAAGACTTGAAATTGGCTCTGCAACTTTGGCACCTCATATATGGGCAATTTATATAATAACTTGTAATCAAATCAAATCAAAATCAAGGCTTAAAAATCCTCAAGGTCACGCTCCATTTTTGGCACCCCACTTATGGGAAACTTACAAAAGAAGTATATTATCCGAATAATCTCTAGATCTATATATAAGATCAGCTTGTTTCAGTAAGATCTCTAAATCATCCTAAAAGGTCAACTATTTTCAGTAATTGGTCAGCCTTATTTTTTTTTTCTATGAATTTTCAAAATTCGTTTCAAGGTCACAAAAAAAGAAGTATGCCATTTGAAAGGCCTCCTCACGGTCATAAAAGATGGGCTATTTTCAGTAATTGGTCAAGCATACATATTTTTTATGAATTTTTAATGGATTTAAAAAAAATTCCAGGTCATACCGATTTTTGGGACCTCATTTATGAGAAATTTGCAAAAATTGTAAACCTTCTGTAGAATCTCTAGATATTTATAAATGGTAGGCTAGTTTCACTAATTGTTCAGCTATAGATAATTTCTTAAGGTTTTTCAAATTTTTGTTCAAGCTCATGAACAATTTTTGGCATTACAATAAAAATTCATAAAAAGAAATCTTTGGCTGACCTAACTGACCTGATGATCTAGTAACGTATCGGATGGTATATTTTTTTTGCAAAATAACAAATGTCCATAATCGTTCGTGACCGTGAAAAAAAGCTTTGACAAATCGTAGAAATCGACCAATTACTAAAACTAGCTGACCTTTTATATAGATCTAGAGATCTTTCAGATGGTTGACAATTTTCGCTAATTTCCTTTTATAAATAGGTTAGGTATATGTTTGGTTGGCCAATTACTAAAAATAGATGACCTTTTATGACAGTGAGAAGCCTTTCAAATGACCCAAATGAGACGCCAAATGTATTTTTTTGTGACCTTGAAACGAGTTTTGAAAATTCATAGAGAAAAACTATGGCTGACCAAAAATGGCTGAAAATAGTTGACCTTTTATCACGGTCTAGAGATCTTTCGAATGGAATACTTTTTCTTGTAAATTTCCCATAAATGAGGTGCCAAAAATTGTGCGTGACTTATTTTGATTCCAAATTACAACTTAATCGATAACGTAACTGACCCTCTGGCCAGTAATGGAGAATCTATTACTCCTAGCCGAGTAGACTCTCCGAATATGCTTCCATAGTCTATACATACGGATAACAACATACACAAATAATATTGTTCTTCCTCTTTGGATTTTTATTTGCCCAAAATGTTCATATTATTTTATTTATAAAACATTTATTTTCAATTCAGCAGGGCAAGTTACAAGTTAGTCCCTCTGGCCCAACTTCCGTTTTGACACTTTTTTAAAATGATCGATTTATTGCGACTCCAAAAATAGTTATTTTGAATATTTCTTGCCTAAGAACAAACTACATATCTGCAGTTAGTGTCAAGCTGTTTTGAGGGTGGCTTAGAAATACCAAAAATCCCGAAAAACATCAATCAGTAGTGAAAGAGTAAAATATTTATACCATTTATGAAAATGGCTAACGTCTGCTGAATATTTTACTCCTCACACTTTCTTAACAAATTTCCTTTATCACCTTTTATAATTTTAAGAAAATTGCTTCGTCTTTTAAATAATGCTTCAACATTTACATAACTATATTCAGGAGGAAACGATTAATAATACACCAAGGTGCTAACACAAAGCGAATTCCTTTATTTTGTATAAAAACAAGTAGTAAAGACGCTATAAATGTATAAGACTCTATGTATTTAAATCAACTCAATCGTTCAACCTTCTATTCAATTTAACATACATTTACAATATACATATGTATATGTATATAAAGTTAAACCTCCACTTGTTTTTAAAAATGTGAATTTGAATTACACAATGTGTTTGTACACTAGATATAGTTTCCTACATTAAAAGTCATTGCTTGACTCGAAACTCTTTGACCTTTTTCGCATTAAATTAAAGCCCTAGGTAATTTGAAAATTCAGCACTTCTTACTCAAGGCCAAACTGGGTAAATTGTTGATAGTAAATTTTATTTGCAATTAAAAAAAATATGCATTAAAATTTCACCTGAAAACTATAAATTGCAAAGAATAAGTGTTCAACGAATCAGTGTCAAACATTTAGACTGAAAAATAGAAGAGTTTGATGATAAAATAAAAAATGTTTGTTGTGAAATTTTTGTATCGAAACTCAGGAAAATTCTTTCAATATTAGTAATCGATACTTATAAGCTTCAACACTATAGCCCTACAGTGTATTCCAGTCAGGATCATTTAATACTTTTTTAGTTTGCTTCATTCTCAGAGATTTGTGACCCAAATACTTTACCCTTATTCTACCAAAAACTGGCCAAACAGACGGGAATTGAAGCAATCTTCTTTTTCGTTCAAATTACACATTGAACAGAATCGGTTAATGTTTGCAGATCAGGGGGAACCATTCAGAAGATGTGTTTAAGATCGTAGACCTAAAAAGTACTGAAATTTTTTTGTAGCTAAATTCATCTAAAATAGTTGGAACTACAAAAATTAGAATTCACCCCTGAATACAGAACTCTACTTGAAGAATTTCTTGCTTGGCGTATAAAATCCTTTCGTTGCAATTCATGAAGTCTTTCCAAATACTAACACTAAAACTAACATCCTAACAGCTTCAATTACTTTGCCCAAAAATGGTTGTACCTCATTTTATATTGAATAAGTTTTTTTTGGCAGTTTGTTTTCTTCATAGCTCAGAATTTTTACAATACAGAAAGCTTGTATCTTAAATGTAAAATTATGAAGAGAAGTTAGCCCACTCTCCAGATAAATAGCATAATTAGGTACATTGGCGGGAAGACAGATGATTATTGTGATGAAATTTCGAAGCACCTTTTCCAGATTTTCATGGAAATAGCAAACCCAAACCAGAGCAGCGCAACAAAGAGAAGATCTCACAACACGACAAAAACTCGGAATTGAGTCGGTAGAATAATATTTTTATCTGACAGAATATTCTTCCATAAGGCATTTACAAGACTTGAAGCAACTTTGCATTTATTTTGCAAATGCTTGTTAAAATCAATACTTGGAGTTAAAGTGACTCCTAAGTATTTGAATTGTTTAACGACCTCCTCGTTATAGAACTTTACAATATGTACAATAAAAAACTTTATTTAAAAGCATATTAGAGAATGGTTTTGCGGCTTTAAAAAAGCCATTGCATGGCATTTTAAGTGATCCCGTTTTTTTTTTAAAGTAATATTTTCTGTTTTTAGTAAACTAATCTATACGCTTTGATATATTTTTTCGCGTGTTATAAGAATCACCCTTAGCCCATTATTAGTAACCTAAAGTGAAAAGAGTGAAAGGAAGTGGGTGAAATAAAAATATGTAAAAAATTTGAATTTCTTTTTCTATTTAAAGCCATTTGACCTCTATCCAGCTCAGGATTTCAAAAAACCTTATATAGGAACCACCCTAATATATGTATTTTATATAAAAATGAGTCTTTCCTTATGTTTTCTTAAACTTGTTTATATTTATCGTGATTTATTGCTATTCTTTGGTATTGTTGTACTTGTTTATAATTGATTGTAACCGGTCGAGTAGGTACTTTTACTTTAACATTAATCAAAATAAGAAGACTTCGATGTATTCCATACTGTCATTCTGTAAAACATTTTAAATGTCGTTAAATCGGTAAAACCCCATCAGCTCACCCCCTACCGAGCCCGAGGTTATAATTTAGTCGCTAGACGAAAGACTCATTAATATTTTAATATGCATTTTCTTATTATACATGACAACTAGCTCAATTCCGTTTCAATGCAGCCTTTGTTTAGAATGAGAATTCTAATCGTTTATTTTTTTTTTAATATTTTTGCTATAATTTTAAAAGTTTTGAATCTAATTTCTAATTTTTGTATTTCAGAAAACCCCGCCCTGAGGATCAAATATTGTATACAATTAGTGAAAAGAAGGATAAAAAAGCACCAAAGGCTCATGTTAATTCACTTTTCTTCAAACAATTAAGACAACTGCTGCGTAAGCTTTTTTTATCTATAATGATTTTAATATAGAACATGGCATTATTACTTTGTACATTTATTTATTTAAAGCTATCCTTATACCCGGAGTATGGAGTGTCGAGAGTGGACTTCTGGTGCTTATTGCTGGTGCACTAGTTGCAAGATCTATAAGTGATATTTGGATGATTCAAACGGCAACCGTTGTTGAAAGCACAATTATAGGAATGGATAAGACTAAATTTAAATCGGCTCTTCTTAAGTACCTTGCTGCTCTTCCACTGGTAATTTCCTTTTCTAATTAAAAATAAAAACAAAATGTGTAAATTGTCTTCTTTTTTGTTCTAGATATCAGTGGTGACAAATGTTCTTAAGTGGAGTTTGGGAGAGTTGAAATTAAGATTTAGAACAAATTTGACTCATCATTTGTACCAAGAGTATCTGAAGTAAGTTTCAAGATTTTTTTCACGTTAAATTCGTTAATATTATTATAGAAATATTTTTCAGAGGTTATACGTATTACAAAATGTCTAATTTAGACAATCGCATTGCAAATGCTGATCAGCTACTCACAACTGATATTGATAAATTTTGTGAAAGCGCAACCGATTTATATTCAAATATCAGCAAACCAATATTAGATATTATTATCTATGTTTATCGATTAACAATGAATCTTGGTGGACAGGTATGTAACTATGTACCTACAAATTGTATTTATAAGGAACTTAATAGTCTTAAAATAGTAAAATAATTGCTTATTCTTTCAACGACGTGTCGTCCATTTCGTTGGCTCCTCATATTAGCTTGTTAAAAAAAAAACAATATTTAAACATATTTTTTGTTGTATCTTATTGACAATTAAAATTTTCTCAAAAAACAAAGACAAAGAATTACCAACAAAACAGCGTGGATTAAGATTAAACATATGTGGGCCGAAAAAAAACATCCATTGTAGATAACAAATATGAAATTACTTTCTTTGAAATAACTGTCATACCAGCAAAATTATTTTCAAATTTATAAAAAAAATTTAATTTAAGAAGTGTGCGGAATAGATAAAAATGATCTAATTAATTAGGGTGGTCCTTAAATTAGGCATAGTCTTGGATAGCTCTCAGCCCTCATTCGATTCAAAATATTGAAGAACAAATTCCCTAACTTTTTCAGATTATTATTTTACCCCTCCCTCATTTTACTTTAAGGTACTAATTATGGGAAAGGAATATTGTTTTAAAAAATTACCGCTCCCACCTGGGCGGGGGGAAATAGATCCCCCTTGGATACAATTTTTTGTCCTCTGAATCTAATGTATACGTTCTGATTTTTTGTTCGCGTGCTATAAGAATTATAGCTTACCTTACCCCATATTTAGTACCTTAAAGTGAAAAGAGTGAGACAAAGGAGGTAAAATAAAAATCTAGAGCCATTTGGTGGCTATCCAGCTCGTCATTTGAAGAAAAAAAAAACAATATAAGAATATAAGGACCACCCTCTTATACATAAAACGGCTAATTGATCATGCAGCAAATACTCACAGAACTCCTTTAAAAGGTAATGGCGCAAAATTTTAAACAGCCTTAAGGGCTTAGCATGATACTAGTAAACAATCTTCTAAATATTTAGTCAATTACTAGCTCTTCCAAATGCTTAAACCCTTTTTTTGTTTAACTAACTAGAATAATACTGATTCCATTTTAATTAAAATCTTGGTACGGTTTTAAAGTAGTGTTTTAATTTCATGAACATTGGTTTTGTGCGCAAAAAAAAAAAAATAAAAAAGTTGTGTACCCCCAGGATTCAAACCCTAAACCCTTCGGTTCGATCCTGACGCATCGAGCAGAAAATTCCAATCCACACACAATATTGCTACGAAACTTATTTTTTAGATATTTAATACTAAAACCTATGGATGTCGATATCGAAAACGATATCAGTCTTACATGATAAGAACCCAGGAAAAATTGTCGGGTGTTCGAAGCGATAAATAATTTTGTTACCTTCGTGCATTAAAACTGTGTTAATCCATTAAAATTCTTCCATTTAATTTATACAATATAACTAAATTTAAATTCTGTTTGGAAGAAAACGACAGATATCATGGATTTAGCACAATACTAAAATATTAAAATAGCCATTTGGTGATTTTAACTTTAGTAAAATGTTAGGAGATAGAACAATGCTAAACTGTAATTTAGTATCATGTTAAAATTGCTTCAGCATCGTACTAAATCGTTTAAAATCGTGCGCTAATAGCCGTTTTCCTTTCGAGGTGGCAAAGTACTTGTGAGTAGATGAAAACCCTAATCTAGTACTATCAACTGCACATTTAACATGGAAAAGTAGTGTGATGTGTTCCATTGAAAAAAGCTGGCAAAATACTTGCAAGTACTTCGCCACCTCCAAAGGTAAAAGCCTAATATCATTAGCGTTTTAATTTTTATTCAGTTCTGTGCACCTATCATAAGGTCTGTTTCTTTACTCGCCCGCGGGTTCCCAAAGTATCCCAAATCTACCCAAAGCGTATTTCTTTACTATTTTGTGACAGAAAAATGCCTGAGCTTTTGACTTTTTTTATTTCCCCTGTAGCAAGAATCTACCCGAACATTTTAGGTTTGTTCGTGTACTTTCTGGGCAGTCTGTCAAAATTTGAGGAGTGGAGATGCAATTCTCTCAGAGAGAAGTAAAATTGTGCGAAAGTACACGAACGCACAGAACCAAAATTTCTACCAATTTTTGAACATCAACAAAAAGTAAACAAAAAACCCCCATAAGAAATCAAGAAAACGAATCCATAGCATTGGGATTTCAATTTTAACTTTATATTAAAAACAAAAATTGGTGTTTTTTTTTATATTAGTCTACTAATCACAAACATATCATTCCAGAAATAAAAAAATTAAATACTTTTACATAAAATAAAATTTCTTTATTATTAAAAAATAGTTTTTTTTGCTATTAAATATCAATTTTTCTAACCAAAAACTACTTCACAATAAACAAAAACATGAAATGTACTATTAACACAAATTTTCTGTCTTGAAAATTGATCAACAAATTTATTTAATAGAAAATAAACAAACAGATAGAAAAATAAAAGCACTTTTACCAAAAAAAAAACTAAACTAAAAGTAAACAACAGCCATTTTATTTTTTGTTGTTGTTCTCATCTCAGAACACAAAACTGACAATTTCTGTCGAAAGAAATTTCTTGGGCATAATTTGGCAAAAATTGTAAGGAAGGGGAAATTTTTTACTCTCTGGTGAGTGTTCTCTTCTGCCGAAAACTACACAATTTTTGCATACGCGAACAGCTTTGGGCTAAATTTGGTAGATTTGGGTAGAATTTGGTAGTTTTGTGGAGTACGCGAACAGACTTTTTAGTACCTGCACTTTCTTGCTTGTTTAAGTTTAAGTTTAAGTTTATTTCGTATAAAAGCTAACACTGTAAGATAAATCTTATAAGGTAGTGATAGTTTATGAATATATATTGTTAATGATGAAATTAACATGTTAAAGTATAGTAAAGGAAGATCTGTATAAGGAAATAGAAGAAGAAAATAGAAGAAGTTAGTGGTTGCTTTATTCCATGCAAAAATGTTTTAATTTGCTCTGAAATTGTTGCATGTTGTTAAGCTCGCGCAGATAGGATGGTAGTGAATTCCAGAGGCGGACTGCAGCAATAAAAAACTGTCTCTCAGATGTGAGACAAGAGAACCAAGGGAGTACTAATAAGGTTGATCTGGTTGCTGCTGGAAACCGAAGTTTTTCGAAGAGATATGTTGGTTGACGTGTTCTAAAAATATTAAAAAGTAGTATCAGAGTACGATACTGGATAAAGTTTTCAAAGGACATTTTAAGGAGGTTCTTAGATAGATGCGAGACATGATCATATTTTCGGAGTCCATATATATTTACATAGGTAGAGAGAATCAAAAATGCCACTTTTTGCTAGTTCGTTCAGGATT
The DNA here is from genome assembly GCA_946251815.1 of Dasysyrphus albostriatus. Lineage (NCBI taxonomy): Eukaryota > Metazoa > Arthropoda > Insecta > Diptera > Syrphidae > Dasysyrphus > Dasysyrphus albostriatus. Next base: position 62,945,689 of record OX276336.1, on the reverse strand, counting down.
GCACGAAAAAGGCGACATCAAGGTTTATATGTATTATCATATCATCACTAACAAGTGGCAACCTTCCAAAGCAATCAATGGAACAACACACGACATTAAAATAAAAATTATTCTGGGTACAAAATTTCTTAAAACAATGTAAAATCAAAACTTGAAATTCAACTTGAATAAACAATTTTTTTGGATTCAACACCTCAATAATATTTTAATTCCATAAAAACTGTGACACAAGTTTCAATAAGTCTCTAGCTCATTGATAACCAATTGCAATATTGTTACAATCAGACCAACTAATTCCGAAACTTGCCAAATGCCTCTTTTATAATATAAATCAAAACATGAAATAATTTAATGACACAACACACTAAAAAGTACGAAATAATTTTTGTTCGCCACATATGCAATACCATTATCAATTGCTTGCATTGGACGTGTTTTTAAATGTACTGGGCTAGGAAACGTTATTGTAGATCTTTTAGCGTATTTAAAAAAAATTATTATAGTAATATTTGTTCATTCTTTTAACTTTAATAATAAATTTATTTTAGTTATTTTAAATAAGAATTCAAGTTTTTTCTAAGTTTTTTTCCTTGTTCATTTAGACACCATCAATTCTAATGGTATACCTTCTCTTCGCTGGAGTTATGTTAACTCGTTTGAGACGACCAACTGGAAGACTAACAGTCGAGGAACAAAAACTTGAAGGAGAATTCCGTTATGTAAATAGTAGACTTATAACGAACTCCGAAGAAGTTGCCTTTTATCAAGGTAACAATCGCGAGAAACTTACGCTTTTGGCCAGTTTTTCCAAATTACGATCACACCTGAGGAAGTTCTTAGAATTCCGCGTTAGTATGGGAATCATAGATAATATTGTTGGAAAATGTACTAAAAAGAATTGTTTTTATTGCTAGAATTATTGCTAATCTTCTTTTGTATATAGATTTCGCATCCGTTGTTGGTTTCTGGGCAGTTTCACTTCCATTTTTCACAGAAAATCATCCACTTCTTTCTGGATCTACAAGTGCGACTAGATTGCAAGTATGTGTTTGAAAATATATTCTCATTCTTTACTTATTATTTGATTTTAATTTTAAGGCATATTACACATATGGAAGAATGTTGGTTAAGTTAGCTGAGGCTATTGGCAGACTTGTCCTAGCTGGGCGTGAAATGTCCCGATTGGCTGGTAAGAATATAAATTAAATTCTTTTGTCTTTATTCACGAAGAGTTTTACAGGTTTCACTGCACGTGTAACTGAATTGATAAAGGTACTTGGTGACCTAAACCAAGGCCATTATGAACGCACAATGGTGAACAATGTTAGCAATGGTGAAACTAATTTCGGTCCAAATATGGGTAAAATCGCTTTCCAGGATAATATAATTCGATTCGAGAAAGTTCCATTAGTCACACCGAATGGAGATGTTTTGTTGAAAGAGCTTTCATTCGAAGTGAAGTTAGTTTGAAGAAGATCAATTTTGAATGTTAATATAAAAAAGTGTATTTTCTTCTTTTTTGCAGATCAGGAATGAATGTTCTTGTTTGCGGACCAAATGGATGTGGTAAATCTAGTCTTTTCCGCATTTTAGGTGAACTATGGCCAACGTGGGGTGGTAAGGTGACAAAACCACCACGTGGTAAACTTTTTTACATTCCACAAAGGCCCTACATGACTCTTGGAACACTTCGTGACCAGGTTAGTTGGCTTTTAATTAATTTAATAGTTTTTAGTTTTTGATTAATTGTTGGTATATATTCTATTAGATTATTTACCCACATACATACGAAGAAATGACTCGACGAGGCAAATCTGATAGCGACTTGAGGAAATTTCTTGAAATAGTCCAATTGACAAACTTGGAACTACGTGAGAATGGCTTGGATGCCATTGAAGACTGGATTGATGTTCTATCAGGCGGTGAAAAGCAACGTGTTGCCATGGCAAGACTGTTTTACCATAGTCCACAGTTTGCTATTTTGGATGAGTGTACCAGTGCTGTTTCTGTTGATGTCGAAGGAGTAATGTACCAATACTGCAGAGAAGCTGGCATTACGTTGTTCACTGTTTCGCATAGAAAATCATTATGGCAGCACCACGATTATTATCTGCAGTTTGATGGACGTGGCACATATGAATTCGCAAAAATTGACAGTTCCAAGGAACAATTTGGCTCGTAGAATAAGTTAATAGAAAATCAAAACCCCTTTCCCATAGATCAATTTAATTGTATGTGTTATTATAATTTTATTCAATGTATTCGCAATTCTTGCGAATCGTTATAGTTTTATCTGTGGTTTCAGTTTCGAAGAACAAACTTTAGTAGGGATTAATAAGTCCATGTTTATAGAAATAACAATGAAAATGAGGTGCTGGATTCCTTTAATTTTTATTTATATAATTAATCTTTCGATGAACAATCCTGTTAGTTTGTAAAATTACTTTTTTATATTATTATAAGTAAATTGGAAAGAGTAAACCAAATAAAACTTATAAAAAACAGTTTACTCCAATTTGTAATTATGATAATGATTCGTGTTCCTTAATTCCGTTGCCTGTAATAGCTCGGGGCAACTCTCAAGACCAATATTGTTTTTTATTGTGTTCGGCTCAAATAATACCTAAAAAATTGTTTAAACTGTTTAAATTACATGGCTTAACTTTCCTCCTTCTTAGGCACTTAAGACAAAGAAGTACTTGTGATTTTGTTGCTCAGTTGTTTAGTTAATCTCGTACACTCTTCTAGTGCGCAACGGACCGATTGCCAACCGAATTGACTTGAGCTATACCATTTTTTTTTTTTTTGTAAAACTCGATTTTTTCGAGTATGACTTTTAATATATTATGTACTTCCCATTCCAGCAAAGTCGGTAATTGTGCACGAAAGTCGATTGAAATGTTTGTATAAATTGTAAATGGATTAATTTTATTTATTACTGACGTGTTTTTCATTTTGGTTATTAAGAGGAAAACGAATTTTATTTTTTAAATAATTGTATTGTAGTGTAAAAATAAAAAATAAATTAACTCAACTGTCTCATTTTACTGTTTTGGGGCTTTTTCAACTTCAATTCACCATTTTGGTGGAAAATGCAAAAAAGTCGGACCCGCTGAAATAAAGAGCGTGGGACCTATTTCGATTTCTTTTTTACGTTGCAACAAAAGCCGAGGGTGTTAATGTGAATTCTTTTGAGGAATTTAATAGTCAGAAGTTACAGTTTAAAAAATAGCCGCCTTATTTATTAGACTTTTTAGGCGGTTGACTAGACAGTTTTTTAAAAGTCCTTAATATGTAGTTGGAAATATGCCTTTATTTAATTAAATAAAACGTCAATTTAGACAAATCTTAGACAGTCCAAGTTAGACAACTGTAGGGCAAAAGTAAATAAAGTTTATTAATAACTTTGGAGTTGGACGGCTGTCTAAGGTAAGACAAAGTTTTAAAATATTTGATCATAGAATTTTGTTTAGAATTTCCAAATTATTAAATTATTTTCTCGAAATCCAATTCATTTCACTCTTTATTTTCAAAAAATACATAACTTTTTCCTATACAAATTTGAATTTTACTCTTAATTTTTTTAGAACTAAATTTAACTGTATCTGCCATATAATTTGTTAACAGTTCAAAATTCTAAAAAATTACCCCACAAATTAAAAAAAAAAATCAATTGCTTTTGGTTCATATCTACAACATTTCAATGATAAATCTTTTTCCGAAAATGGGTTGCATCTCCGAAGGAAGAATTTTTTTGACTTCCCATTTCTCAAAAATGGTAAAAGAGGTCTTGATAAGTTTATTTTGATTTTCAAGAAATACTAAAATATTTTTTTTTTGAAAACTCATCACATTCAAAAACAATTTTTTACCACTGTTCCTTAACATTTTTCAATATATTTAAAATATAATACAGGGGTGGAATAGGATTAACTATTGTCACTGTTTTGATTATCAGCTATCCTTTGCTCTGTGTGAAGTGACCACGAAAAAACGCTTGACACTTGGCAGGGGCCCTACTATGTAAATTTGTTCTACTTTCGAATCCATTGGAAAGTTGTTTTCAATGCTTATTTTGAGTGGTAGTATGTAAGAAAGTGGGATCACCTTTTATTGCGTCCGACTTTTTGTCACAGAACCTTCAATTATAGCAGTTTTATTTCCGTTAAAAGCGCTTGCTTAAAAATTAGGGAGCGGATATCTTGCGAAATCGAACGTTCTTACTGTAGAATCGAATTACATAGCCGGGCTCCAGTAGAGGAGACAGCTTTGGGAAGTTATACGATGCTGCAAACAGCACAACAGAGGTTGACGCCACCAAAATTCATATCTCAAATTGGCCTGGTGTCTGCTCCCCCTGGACAAAATCATGCGGGCGACTATGCTAGGTTGTTATCATTGTCATTTTGCATCAGTTTTTTCTTTGTTTTGGATTTAAAATAAACCCAAACATTTTTATCTTCGCTCAAAGAAAGAAGCATCTATAACATCAACAATAGGATATTTAACAAATTGTTGGTGTATTTAACATGCTAATTTTTTTAGGCGGAGATAAAAATGCAATTAAAAGCACGGCTAATGTCAACCCGATTTGTTGAAAATCCCTCGGCTATCTCAAGATTTATTTCCATTAATCTGGTTAAGATCTTCTTTCTGTTTCTGGATGGAACGATATTGCAATTTTTTATTAAAAATACCACAAATATTTCATAAAACTAATTTATTTTTAACAAATATAGGTATATCTTAGCTTACTAGACCGAGAGCCCACAACAGCTTTTAATGAAGCATTTGAAGCCTTTACTTCTCCGTTTGCTATCATTTACACCCAAAATCTGCTGTCGGCTCTTAGTCTATACATGTTTTGTCAATATAATCGGCAGAAAAAAATTAACGAGAATTTAATGATATTTTCTTCGAATGATTAGAAATTCAAAGTTTGCTTGGTTTCTAAAGGTAAATGAACTTACGATTGATAAAGTGAACTTTTTAATTGTTCGAAACTCAGAACGAAAATTATTCTTAAATAAGGCTAATAATTATTATTAGTAAATTATAATAGGGCACTTATGAAACATTGTGAAACTATCGTATTCAAAAAAGTTCGGATAGTTTCAAAATTTTAGTGTAGAAGTTTTACTTTCAAATATTTCGATCTTTTACAAGTTGCATGAACACCCTTAGTAATTAATAAAAAACAAAATAATTTTTTCAAGTCTCCTTTAAAATGTTGTTCTTTTCCAACGAGGTCCAAATGTTTTTAGCCGTTGGCCTATCTTCAGCAGCTTCATTTGTACAACAATAAAACAATTCTACTACTGCATTATATTCAGCTGTTAGTTCAAATGCCTGTGGCAAAGGTGGTCGAGTTCCAAAGGCCGTTCTGAATTTTATTTCAGAACAATCCATTGATGCATTACTGTTTTCTTTAAACGACTCTTCTAAGTCATCTTCCCCAAAGTCAATTGTATAGGGAGGACATACTGCGATTGTTTCATAAATAATTAAACCAAAACTAAAGATATCAGCTTTTTGATCGATTATGCTTTCTCCGTCTATTACTTCTGGAGCTGACCAAATATGCGTTCCTTAGGAAATATGTGTGGGTTAATACAAAATTGAAAAATTCTTAATAAGGATAGTTAAGTACATACCAACATATTCCAGATTAGGATTTTCATCAAAATTGATAAGACCGTTCTTGTCCATTGGAAGGCTTACGCCGAAGTCACACAACTTGCAGATTTCAAAGTCATTCTTGACAAGGACGTTGAAAGATTTGAGGTCCCCATGCAGTAGTTTTGCTTCATTGTGCAAATAGTCCAATGCTTTCGAGATATCGAAAATCATCTAAAATTATACATTCAACTATATTTCGCACTTTTTCGGTATTTCCAACTCCCTTACCTTTAGAGTTTTGTTTGCCGGTAAGGCCCCGAGATTATCGGATAAACGATCTTCCAGTATTGTTCCAAGGCATGTTTGGCAACACTCAAGTGCTAGTGAGTCCATGCCGTCTTCGGTCTTTTGTATTCCGCGAAAGCCCACAATATTTGGATGTGAAAGTTTTCTATGCCAACAATATCAATAACAGCATCTTTAGAAGCAGTGCATTTAAAAAATTTACCTCAGAATCTCAGCCTCTTCCTGAATGCGAGCATTATATTGAGTTTTTCCTGAGCAACGTGCTTTACGTGAAACTCGCTTTACAGCCCAAGGAGAGCGCATTTGTCCACATCTCGGAGAGCGATCTAGTTTATAGACATTCACGCAAGTTCCATATCCCAGACTTTTCATAAAAGGTGATGGCGGGATTTTCATTGGAGTACTCATGCTAGCAACATTTTCTAAATGTAAGTTGCGAAGAACTTTTGCGGGAGTTTTATCCATTATTATGTGATAAATTTTTAAATTGAAGAAAATAAACTTTCGATTATATTTTATGAGTTCTCAAGCTCTTTGTTTCGTTTTTCGTACGGAATAAACAACAAATTCCGTTTTTTAAAAAGGATTTAAAAATGTATTTAAGTATGTAACGCAACGTAAGGTAAAAGTAAAAATGGATAAGTTCAAAAAAAGGCCGCATTCACCAGAAAATGGCCGCATTCAATCCAAAGTCTGAATATTTATAAATTTTTGTTGATGACCCCTATTAAGGCTCTCCCAAACCAACGCGAATTCGCAGCGACGACGAATTTTTGTTGTTGTTTAGCGTTGTGTATTTGTCATATTTTTTTCTATTGTTGTTTAGCGCTGTGTATTTGTCATATTTTGTACTATTGTGAATGATTCACTGCGAATGCAGAGGGATTTTTGTACTACGAATCTTTCACAATAGAAAAAAATATGACAAATACACAACGCTAAACAACAACAAAAATTCGTCGTCGCTGCGGACTCGCGTTGGTTTGGGAGAGCCTTAACTATTGTGAATGATTCGCAGCGAATCATTCACAATAGTTCAAAATATGACAAATACACAACGCTAAACAACAAGCGTTGTTTATTTGTCATATTTTTTACTATTGTGAATGGTTCGCTGTGAATCGCTCCGCATTCGCGTTGGTTTGGGAGAGCCTCTGCATTCGCGTTGGGACAACCTTAATACTACGTTTTCATTAGAGCCGAAATGAGGTGATTTCCCAAATTACAGAAAAAGTGTTTTCATCTAATTACCTAATTTTGTTTGACAACTCTGGTCAAAATTGTTAACTAGGTTTAATATTTTTATTTTTAAATAAATATTTAATATTTTTGAATACTAATTTTAAGTAAAACAAGCTTAGTGAAAATGCTGATAAAGGCCTTTTTGGGAGTAAATAATAAACCCAAACGAGTATTTTTAAACATAGGTTTATTCCACCTTTTTTCATCGTAAACCGTAATGGACAATATTTTTTTCGATTTCCCAGCTGTTTTCTTGCGAATGGTACACAGTATCACCAACGATCAATCGTAACAATTCCTCTGGATGCTTTACCATTTGTGGTATTTCCATCTCCTCATCCTGTTCAATCGTATTTCTAATTTCTTTTTCCACTGTGCTGTTTTTAATTTGGATTATTTCACACGCATCGTTTCCACGACATCGCCAGTGAACTTATCTTTGGCTTACACAGGCTCTTGGGGGCTTTCTTAACGACTTGGGGAGTAACACGTTCTTTTTGTCTGACATGCTTCTTGATTTCTTCGGCCACATAATCTTTATAATAATCAATATAAATTAATATCAATAAAACCATCAAAATAATATTTATCATTTTACTTATTTACCTGATTGTTTCTTTTTCTTTACAACTTTCTGCTTTATTTAATTTTTTATTTGATACTTGAAACTTGAAATTTTAAGTCAAAAGTTGTTAGATTGTGAATTGTGATTCACAATAGCCGTTTTCCTTTGTAGGTGGCAAAGTACTTGTGAGTAGATGAAAACCCTAATCTAGTACTATCAACTGCACACGCTCTCATGTGCGAGTAGATACATTTTACATAGGGAAACAGTTTAATGTGTTCCATTGGAAAAAGCTGGCAAGGCACTTGCAAGTACTTCGGTACCTCTAAAGGAAAACGCCTAATAGCGTTAATTTAAATGTGTCTAAACGGTTTCACTTAATTTAGAACCTTACATGCCAGCTCCACTAGACATGAGCCATGCTGGGACTATGAACCTGTAGAGAAAAAAACCAATGAAGGCAGAAAAATCCATATGTCTTGTCGACGACATGTCGAAGAAATCCAAATTTTGAACAGCATATGAACGCTGTTCAAGCTTTGCCATGAGATTTAAGATTTCACGTGCGCGTGTGAGTTTTTTGTCTGATTTTCGTTATATCTGGAGGTAAATATTTGGCCAGTTTATATTTCTTGAGCGCTCAGTATTTTTCCTCAATTTTTTGACAGAGCAGGAAAATTAAATATAAACAGTATTCCTCACATAGAAGTCAAAACAACATTCCTTTTCTTTTCTTCTTATGTAATTTACTGCGACAAAAAATAATTGAGCAAGCGAATCCAAAAAATTTCAGTCTCAGTTTTTAAGGGGAAAACTGAGGAATTTTTGTGAGGAATCCTGTTTATATTTCTGAGCGCTCTGAGTCCTCTGAGATCTCAGAAATATAAACTGGCTAATTGATGCAAAAGTTGTTTGAGTTGAATATTGCTGCAAAAGATAGAAGTAGTGGTGAGAAAGAAATTAAACGACATGACATAATTTGCCCAGCGGGAAAAAATCAGCTGTTTGTTGATTGGATTGTGGTTGTGATGTTGGGCATCTGTATGTTCTGTGGAGTCGGGGTGTTATTTCGTGCAAATTTGGTTGAAATCATCTCATTTGGAAGCTTGAATTTGTATGTGCCCTATTACACGACGACTCTAGAGTCATGACTTTTTTCGAAATTCAATGAGTGTGAACGAGAAAAAACATCTGATCTCACTTTCACACTTATTTAATTTCGAAAAAAGTCATGACTAAGGTCATGTAATAGGGCACTATATTTATATTTGATCAATTTGTGCCCTATTACACGACGACTCTAGAGTCATGACTTTTTTCGAAACTCAATGAGTATGACGGTGAGATCAGATGTTTTTTCTCGTTCGCACTCATTTGGCCAGTTTATATTTCTTGAGCGCTCAGTATTTTTCCTCAATTTTTTGACGGAGCAGGAGAATAAAATATAAACAGTATTCCTCACATAGAAGTCAAAACAACTCTCTTTTTCTTTTCTTCGTACTTAATTTACTGAGACAAAAAATAATTGAGCAAGCGAATCCAAAAAATGTCAGTCTTTTTTTTTTAGGGGAAAAGTGAGGAATTTTTGAGAGGAATCCTGTTTATATTTCTGAGCGCTCTGAGTCCTCTGAGATCTCAGAAATATAAACTGGCTAATTGAATTTCGAAAAAAGTCATGACTCTAGAGTCATCGTGTAATAGGGCACTTTGTATAGGTATTTGGATGAAGAATTTCCTATCTTGAAGAAAGCTTTCAAGGGGGTCAATGATTTGAGGCGGGAAGTTAAGGTTGGCAAATTTGAAAGTAAGCCTCTCTCCAGACACTCAAGAGATGATAGTGAGATACAAATAACAGACGTCAAAATGAGTCGCCTCTGTGAAGCTCGAATGAACCCTGTCTATGAACACCGTCCATTACGTTTCGATGAACAGGTCAAACATTCAAAATTCTATTACAATTAACGTCAATGTGACACTAATAATTTTGCTGTCAAAATCTTCCGTGGGCTAGCTGAAACACCATCAAAAAAGTTATCTTTACGTAATTTCGGATTTTTAAAACCGTTCTGTGAGCTTAATAACATTATTTATAATAAAATACCAATATTTACAATTATTTCCTACAGAGACACAACATCATGGGAAACGCATTCGCCCTATATGCCAGGCCTGAAATAACACCAGACCCAATGAAAGAACCAGCCTTCGATCCCCAAATGGGTTTCCCAAATGGTCGTAAGGAACGTGTTATGATTGCTACTGAAGCTGAAATGCAATCGGCAAAACTTGCCCAAGAAGATCGTGACTTTTGTGCTCATAAACTTCTCAAGTATCGTGCATGTCGATCGGATCAATTCCCATTCGTGTACAAGTGCCATCATGAGAAGCACGAATACCTGACATGTGAATACGAAGATTATGTGTTGCGAATGAAGGAATACGAACGTGAACGACGTTTGATGGAGCGTGCACAGCGTATCCAACACAGACAACAGTTGGCTGCCTGAGATTAGCTCGAGAAGCTGTAATTTTCTAGTTTAATTATTAAACAAATAACTTTGTTAAAACTATACATTGCACGGGAACTAAGCCCTATCCACGATACCAGAAATAAAATCGACACCGTGATTGTTGTAAAAATACAAACGTCTATATTTCAAATTCTTAACTATTTTATACAATAATAAAATTGAAAGAAAATTATGTATTTCAGATTGCTAAACAATAGATTTCCCAGCATGCTTCTTTTTTTTACCAAATTTAATCTTCTTTTTCGATGGTTGCTCTTCGGCCACAATTGGTTCATCCAACCTCTTTACTCCACTAAAGTTAAGAACAAATTTATATTTTTTTTTTTTTCCTCTATTGAAGATGTTTCTTACCTTTTTACAGAAATCAGTTTTGATTTACTAGTTGCAGCAGATGAAAGTGCTTTTGACCAATCTTCGTCCGTACCCTTGATCACAAAGTCTTGGAGGCTTTCCTTTTTAAGTTTCTTTAGTTCTTCTTTTTGTTGTTTAGATAGGAGCTGAAATTGATTAATTAAGATAAAAGACTATATTTGTTTTGATTTTGAATTACCTTCGCAGTTTCTTCCAGTTCGTCATTCAGTGAGAGTGAAATAGGAACAAAGTCTTCACCATGATTTAGTCGTTTTTCGCTCACCATTGAGCTTTCAATATGGCCTTCTATCACATTCGCAAAGTATTTTGTAGTCTTTTTCATTAGATCATAAAACTTTGCAAGAATCTGACTTGCAGGCATATTTAGTTCGGCGGATATTGCATCAACAGTCTTACCTTGTACTCCCATTGCAAGCAGAATTGCCTGAAGACAATGGATGAAGTAAAGAAAACAAATAAATTAAAATAAGATTTTCTTTACCTTTTGCAAGGAGTCAGCCTGGAATCCTTGAATTCTCCCTTGGAAAAACAGAGAACTTATATCAGTTACTAAATCAAGAACTAGTCTGAATTCAACTTGATTCCTAGAATATGCTTCCAGCCTTTGAATGTCGTGTGGCAGGAAATATACATCCAGTGTATACTTGTCCAATTCTGTAAAGACAGTTTAAAGTTAGTTTTTGGTTTGTCAAAAACTCAAGTATTTTGAATTCACCTTTAGTTTCGACTTTCACTGATCTATTGTCCAACAACGAAAGTGCTAAGCTCGTTGAGAAATCCTTAAAAACACGTCCCAATAATTTAATTACTCTTCGTCGAAAATCATTAAAATACAAAGACAACCATTCGGTGGTTGCTTTTTCCATTATGCCTTGTTTGTGCAGGGTGTGTAACATTATGCAAGAGTGCTCCCCCGTCAAATCATTTGCTTTTTGACTGAAAATTATAAAAGGTTATATCAATATCTTTGTTGTTTTTGTCAAATGGATAGCTTACCTCACATAAACAGGAACGAATCCTTGATTTTTCCAAAATTTAAGGAGATCTTTTGTCAAGCCGTAAGATGTTCCAATGTAATCAATATTTTCTGGGGCACGTTCATTAAGACGTTTTAATAAAGTTGGAATCTTACGACGGGGAGCAATTGTTTCCTTGAGAAGGCCAACGTCTTGTTCGTCTACTTCTTCGATTCCTGTAAGTTAATTCGAATGCAAATAATTGAGATATCAGAAAAAAACAAACAACATCATCTCAAATTCCTAAAGGAACAACTAATCAGACAAAGCATTGTCATTTTGTCAACTTATAACCAGGAGCAGTTGAATATCTCAATAGATTACTTACGGTTTTCTTTTTAATTCAAAGTATAATAAACAACATGAGTAAGACTCACCACGAATAATGATGTCGTGGTCAGATACTCCTGCCGTTTTGAAATTGTTGTGAACTCATACAACCCTAAAATTTGCATTTTGTTCATGAACTTACCATTTTCTTCTCCATTTGCATTTTCGTTTAGATCAGTATACTTGAGATCATAGTAGTCCTTAAGAAGTTTTATAGCCCGTTTACCATAACCCATCTGCAAAGAATAATTATATAAGTGCATACAAGCAAACAGAAAATCTTTTGATAACAAATTACTCTTTGATAATTGGGATGAGTTGCAATACGAACAATTCGTAGTCCGGATAACTTCGGAAACTCATGATCACCGAATTGCTCAGAAATATTCCAAGGTATTAAATCACCGCTTGCTTTTTTGCCTCTTCCCAACGAACTTGTTATCGTTTGAGATGATATTTCACCCTCCAAAGCAACTTGTACTACAACCAATATCTCAGGCAATTGATCTTTCCTTTGAATTGGTCCTAATAAACAGAATAAATGATGGGCAGGGGCATCACTTATCATTTGCAAGTCATTCGGACTGTTTTTGTAGTGCGATGCAACGTAAATAGATATTACTCGATGGAGGAATGATTCGGCAGCTTTGTGATAAGAGAACAGGGCGTCACGATCGATGTAGTATAATTCGCAGACATCAGGAGTTGGGCAGCCTGAGCTTATGTTCGGAACGGTGGTTGCATCGAGACATAGAAGATTGATAAGCCAACTCTCAATGTCATCTCCTTCCCGATAACGAATCGATTCTTCCAGTTTTATCTTAAATAAAAATATGAATTTTTAAAAGCTCAAAGAATTGATGAAATTATGTAACCACTTACCGGTGGCGGAGCATTGCTTTCTTTTTGCAGCTGTGAAATCAATTTTAAACTGAGGGATCTTCCAGTTCCTTCGTAGCCGTTAATTGTAGAGGCCATAAATATTAGATACGGGCCAATCATCTTTCTGACAAGAGGCAGTGGGATAGCAGCAGCTTCGTCAATAAGCAAAAGATCTGCTGCGTTCAATAGATGAGTGTCGTTGGGAGAAATGTACTGAATGGTTTGTCTATTCTGTCGATTAATATTGATTCTTATGATTGCTTTTTTATAGTCATCATTTGTTGATCGAATGATGGTGTAGTCAGAGTGCTCTTGATATTCTAAAGCGTCAAAGCCCTTGAGGACAAATTCGAACAGAGTAATCAAATTCTCTGGATGAGGAGATGTCACATAAACATTAACATAACCGAAAGAAATAGCAGCCGCAATTGAGAGACCCATTGCAGCGGATTTACCACGACCACGAGCGGCAGTCAAAGAAGTTGGTGGCCTGAGAAAAAAAATTAATGGTTTTGTTAAACACATTTGTAAGTAAATAAATTTGGGACCTTTATATTATAAATGTCATTTACTTGGCCCATCCTATTATGATTCATTTTTTTTAAATTGAAATAAAATAAAGGCTTTTCTTAATAAGATTTAAGCAGCGTAAAATGAAGAAATAGTTAGCGCATAAACAGGGGGGAAGGTATAATCTGATGTTTCTTAATGCTTTTTATAAAAGATGAACATTTATAGAAATAAGCGAAAATTAGAACATGATTAAGTAAAACACGATCTAACTCATCATAATTTCAAAAATATCATTTTAACATGGCATTGCCTGAATTAAATATAAGGTAAGCAGTTAAGTTGAATGGATTTTAAAAATTAACATAAACAAATATTTATCGGTGTTTCAGTACTGATTAAACCTCTAAAAATATAAATAACTCAGGTTTAAAATATCGGTTAACTTTTCGACAAGAGAAGACAACTTTGGCTTTGTTTTTTAGTGCATTTTTATATTCGCATGAAAAAAAGTAGCATGTTAATTACAACAAAAACTGGTATAATTCTGTATTGCTGTTTTATTTAACATGCTTCTGTTTTCTAAGCTTGTTAATATTTAAATACCTGTCATAATACTTATTACTTTTATTACTCTTAAAAATCAGAGTTAACCTAATTTTCCAAATATTTTGGCAAACACAAAATATTTCGACTTACTTAAGTTGTTTTTCCGCTAAAGCTTCAATAAACTGAGCTACAGCCTTTGCTTGGTCATAGGTTTTACAAAGATTGACCAAAGGACCTGCAGGTGGAGTGTCTCGAAGATTCTCTTTCAAATCCTGAAGCATTTCATCATTTTCGGATTTACCAATTACAGCTGGCTGGGAATGACAACAACATTTTTTAATAATTAAAGTTTAATAAAAAAATAAATAAACTTACATTAACAGGATCAATATTAATGGTCTTTGAACTAAGAGGTAGTACAGTGAGATCGTCATTCACAACTAAACACCGCTTACAATCGGCCAGAGATAGAATCAAACGTTCATTAAACCGGCACGTTATTGTCTGATGAGCTTCGGTTCTGAACCTTTTGTGTACATCCATACTCATTGTGTAGAGCTGTTTAAGAGACGACAGAGACTTCAAAAGCAAAATGATTAATCCGCCTCCTTCCACTGTTTCTACAGTTCGAGCGAGCAAATTAGGAGTAAGTGCTTCGAAGTCCTAGAAAATTGGATATGAATTAAAGTTTTTGCTTTTTTTTTATCAAATTACCTGAAGCACGCAAACTCCATAAGTTCGACCAAGAATAGCATGGGTCTCATTATAGTATCGGCCATGAATAGTCGTAGACACTCTAAAGGTATCAAATAGATCAGCATCGTTTACATCTATTTTACCAGCAGCTATTTTCTTAGCTCGTTTCTTTCCGTGGCTTTAGGAAACAACACAAAAATGTAAAAACAAAAATATGATTTTACGAGTATAATGATAAAAAGATCAATCTTACTTGGAGATAGCCTCGTCTTTGTTCTTATAACACCAAAGTACTGTAGGGCGGGTTTTGACAGTTGATTTTGTAAGAATATCATACAAAATAGGAACCTAGAGCAACAAGGGATTGTTTCATTCATATAAATATAAATTTTTATAAATTATTTTACCTGATCTCTGGCTTTGTCGCCAATAATAATAAACATTGTCCGATGTCCAAGTTTGACACCATTTTCGATCATGACACGAATACGATTATCAATCTTCTTTTTAACCATTTTATCAGAATATCTTGAACAATGGATTTACTTTAAATTAATTAAAGGAAACTTGATTAATTTTGGTTTATTGAAATTGTTATTAATCGAAGTCTTCTGCACGTGCAAACAGATTTTTTTTAACAGCGGGTCGTTGGTTGACGTTTATCTGTCATGCTGTGCACGAAATTAGTGCTGCCAGTCAAAATTATTTATATACTTCTACTACAATCTGAAAAATGGCAACTTGAGGGAGCGCTTGCATGCATATGAAAAAGGCCTGCGATTTTTGTTCGCTAATTGACTGCTTGAACAGAATGGGAGACGTGAAAATTAAATATCTGTTAAACTCTTGCATTTGCAGCTGCAGCATTTTTGATATATATTTCAGCTTCATCTCCTATTCTGTTCAGGTAGTAAGTTTGCTCGCTAATTTGCGGTGACTACAAATGTAGTTCAAAGTCTGTCAATGTACTTATCGTCGGCTTTCTCCAAAAAGTTGTTAATAAACTTTGTTTCCTATTGTCCTTAAGTTGTCGAACTTGGACAACGGGATCAGCTGTCTAAGATTTGTCTAAATTTACGTTTTATTAAACTAAATAAGGCATATTTCCAACTATCAAGGACTTGCAAATAACTAGTCAAATACCTAAAAAATCTAATATATAAGGCAGTGCATGTTTACCTGAAACTACTTATTTCTAGTAGTCCAGAGGTTCTGTCAAAGCTACTATAAAGAATAAAATTGGACTAAATGGTGCGGAATTGATTGTTTTCTAGGTTGTTGGTGCAGATTCTGCTAGATATAGCATACTGAACTTTTGTAAGCCCACTTAAGAGGCCAGTTATAGCATCCATTCGATTTGAATCAAAAATGCTAAATTAATCAATAGGCGCATCTCACCAACTAAAATTTCACTGAGCACTGAATGTCAAGTTGACGGAGGTGGAATGCTTTGGTGGGACATGATTCTCTATTGAATTATATACAACACATATGTGTCATAATTCTCCTACTGAAATTCTGGAAACGAAATTTCAACTTTGCTTAAAATATTTAAGCACAAAACTTTATGAAATGAATGAAAAATTATAGCAAACACAATTTATTTTCATTTTTATCAACATTCCACCTTAATTTTGTATTTTTTATCGATTTTAGAATTTGTACAACAGCAAAAACTTGCAATTTGGCTGTCAAATGAACAGCTGCTTTAGCAGAGATAAAGAACATTGAGAATTCAATCCAAAAAATTTTCGTCTCAGTAATCTCATTAAAAAATACAGTGCTCAGGTCAATTTTTTGTCCCAATTAAAAAAATCTCTGAGCACTCAGAGATTTTATTTGGTGAGACTAATAACAAATAATAGCTCAAAGTATTTTTTGAACACAAACAAAATTTGTTTAATTTATGGTAAGAAATGCATTTAATTATTTTTCCTAAAATGAAAAATTAATTTTCATCAAGAAAATAATTAAAATAGCAATATTTTCTAGAAAAAATAACTGTTTGATAGAAAATTTTACTTGCACAAAAAATTCTTTGTTTGGTTGCCATTGATTCGTGTTATATTTATCTTTCAAATCGAATAAAAACAAAGTAAAATAAATTCATTTAAACATTTTTTCCAGATCTGTTTCCTGATCGTTATAACAAATAACTGCCCCCTAAAAGGGTGGCTCAATGTAAAAAGGGGGCTTTCCTAGAGGCCATCTATATAAACATTTAATCCGTGGTTCAGCAATTTTAACTCACCGACTTCTGCGGAATTACTGATGGCTTTTTCGATTGGCAATCCAAGAGATCGGAATGCGTGTAAGCCCTTTTGAAAATGTTCTATTGGCATTCAGAAGGACAGTTATTCTCCTGAAAAGAATAGAAAACGATTCTAGATTTCATTAATCGAGACCAGAACAACTCACACATTCGAACAGTATTGTCAAATATTGAAAAAAGTAATTTTTTTTTTACTAAAATTAAGTAAATTTCACACATTTTACTGCTTCTAAGAACAATTATTTTCCTTTAGAATATAATTTTGCCATTTTTTTATTGTAAATTATCATACTCGTCCATATTTGTGTCCGCCAAGTTTCCAAATGTGAAGAACTAGGTATATCGGCATCCGCAAGTGATGGTTGTACAAATACTTAATCCATGTCCGTGGCTCTGCAATTTTAGCTGACTGACTGCCGAATTTTCGAAAGAACTCTCCGATCCGGAACACCAATAAAGCAAAAAGGCAAATGTAGTTTGATTCTGAGTTTTTGTATCCCTGTATTTGTGCAACTTCAAGCTTAAGACGTATTATTTACATGAAAATAATGAAAATTCAACAAAGGAATAAGTCGTATCTGAAAAAAAAAACTGTTCAAAATTTAAGAGAATCGGTCATATCAGCGGCTAATATATCCGTTTAAATATTTCATAAGACATTAATACATATTCTTATTATTATTTATTATGCTTTACATATAAATGTTTCGAAAAATATACATACTAAAACTCAAAGTTATCATGGCTTTAAATTCAAAAGATACTAAACTTCGGTTGTACATCTGCATAGAAGCTTCTACCCAAAAGTTAAATTTTTTTGAGATAGGTCACTACGACCTTTTCGCCTAGTAGGGCAGTATTTACATGAAGGAATGTTGAAATGATTTTCTGTACATTTCTGCGCATTTTAGTCCAAAGTTCTGTCAGAATTCAAATAAAAATTATTATTTGACACAAGTTTGGACTAAAAATCTTTAATATGTGTACTGTGATTAAAAGTTACTAATTTTTTTTTAAAAAATCCTAAAAATTGTTTTGTCTAAAGCTAACATTTTTGTTTTCAAATTTTATTATTTCTGCCTCAATCTTCAATTTGAGATACATATAATGTGTATTTTAGTTTTCCAGAAATGTTTGTTTGTATTTAACTGCATTCTTCACCTTGATTCTCACTTTTTCCTTTCGTATTTAAATTTGTAGATTGGCGCTGAATCTTTAGTTCCAGATTCAATCCGTTTCGGTTTCAAATGCCTTTTTTGTTGAAGCAAACGTTTGATTTCTAACTTTTGCTGGACTACACTCAGTTCTTTCTCTCGTTCAATTCTTTTGCTAAGTTCCATATAAGATTGTTGTTTCTTTGCATTGATCTTTTTAAAATCCTGAAATTAAACATTCAATCACCGTTATTCTCAAAAAATGTACACACTAATAGCTCACCTCTTCGCTGATATCAGGAACTTTGAGTTTCGCCAAATCCTGCAACCTAGGTCTGTTAGTTTTGCGATCCAAAAGACTAGGGTGGGTGTCCAGCCTTTTGGCAACATCGAAATCACTTAAATTATTGGCTTCGTCTGCATCAACAAAGAACGTATGTTTATTCTGGACTCCATTGGCGAAGTCAATCATATGCAATTGAGATTGAAGTCTTTTAATTTTTTTGGTTTCCATTGTGCGTTTCATACTAATATACTTCAAATCTTGAGTTTCCATAAGAGACAATTGATCCTTAGTGTGTTCGTCGGGTTTATCGAATTCGATGTGTTCGTCATTCGTTATTTTAGAATTTATCATATGGTGGTAGAATTCATCAGGATTTTTGTTCAATGCACGCTTGTGGAGGAACTTCAATGTTTGCTCCTTATGATGCGCATAATTGGATCGCTTCTTGTAATCTTTCTTCTTTTCAAGTAGCCCGAGGTGCCCTCTTGATTCGGGCTGATGACGTTCTCTGTGGGTTTTTTGGTTACTCTTGGAAGCTTTTTTCCACGAAGACATTTTAATGTTATTAAAGGATTTTAATTAAAGATTACAAAGTAATTCAGTATTAGAAATTTATGAATTTAAAAACAACGCACAAAAACCAAACATGTGTTAAGAAAAAAAAACTCAATTGACAAATGTCAGTTGTGAGTGACAGCGAAAATACTTGACATTTAGAATTGTAGTAGACTTCTTGAAAGGGTGATACGAAGTCGAATGGTACTTCCCAGCAGCAATTAGGTGTGCTTGTTAAGGTAAGACCGCACTCGACGAAACTGCACTTCAGCGGAACTGCGCTACACAGCGCGGCACTCTACGGCACTTTTTTGATATACCGCTCCACGCTACAGTACATATTGGCTTCACTCATAAATAAATGCGTAGTGCCTATAAGTGAACCCATTAGTAGTGCCATTGTGGTGGTATTACTTATACGTTCGACCAAGCAACAAAATAATTATTTGATCGCTTGACCGATATATTTTCTCCTTTTTTATTTTGAGCATGAAATATTTCTAAAATGTAGGCGCTACTTCCCACGTGGCACAGAAAAAAACAAAGCGCAGCCAAAACACAACGTTTGGTGACGCTTGCTATATCGCACTTGCGATAACCAACAAATTTGGTTGAAATTATCTCATTTCGAAATGTGAATTTGTTATATGGAAAATGAGATGATTTCGTATCGAACTTGGAAATTTTCAACAAAATTACCTCATTTGGCCTAATAAAAACGTAGTATTAGCGTAGTGTGGTCAAAATTTTAATTACCGAGTGCAAAGTGTGGTGCAAATACTTGAATCATTCCCAACGAAAGAAAATACGACATATACACATACAGATTGCCCTTTGGGAGTGACAGCTTAATCTTAAGTCTTTACCAGCCATTTTCAATGGAACGCACAAAATTCGCTTCGCTAGTAGCAATAAATTACAGTTTTAAGTGATATTCAAGTGTTCATATTTGTAGTGTGTGGAATCCCTCATAACAACAATAAAGTTGAGAGATTGTTCACACACTTTCTCAGCTTAGTGAAATTTTGCAAATATGTTTATGTACACAAACTACAATAAATTGAGAAAGTATGGGTAGAATATTCTTTTAATAATTTTCTTGTAGGTAATCTTAGCTTTTTTATTCTATTTGAATAAATTTAAAGATATGGCCGACCAGAGAAGTGCGAATAGGTGCAATAAGCAATAAGCAACAACCACAAATTGTCGCCTAGTACGTTAGTGATGAAAAACGAAATTTTTAATTGGTCTCCAATAAGACAATGAAATGCTTGCAAAACGGAAGCGAACAAATATTCGTTCACAGCTGCAGAAATTAAAAAAAAAAATATCACAGGGAGCCATGCAATATAATGAAAGAAACAATAAAAATAAACACGAAAACACACAAAAGTTATTCTTTCGCACACAATAAATGGCCTGAGGGGGTCATACCAAAACAAATACCCAATTCAGTTCTTATAAATTTATTAGTTAAAAGACTGATCCACACGGTTTCAATTTTTTTCGCTTTTTGTACTTTTTTTGGAATTAATTTCTGCTGGTCCCACAAATGTTACCATTTTTTTATGATTATAAAGAGTTGGGGTCGAAATTTTAGCAAGGTCAAAATTCGTTTTTCAAAACCTTTCTTTCGAAATTTTGTTTCTCAATATTCTCCAAATTCCGTTTACTTAATTTTGACAAAATAAAGAGAAGTTTGGAAAATGTAAAAAGGGCGTAATTTTTTCTTCTTTTTTCAATTACCTTTTTAATCATCTTAAAATAAAATACAGTAGACGCTCGATATAAGGCGTTTTCCTTTGGAGGTTGCGAAGTACTTGCAAGTACTTTGCCAGCTTTTTTCAATGGAACACATCAAACTGCTTTCCCATGTAAAATGTATCTACTCGCCATGAAAGCATGTGCAGTTGATAGTACTAGATTAGGGTTTTCATCTACTCACAAGTACTTTGCCACCTCCAAAGGAAAACGGCTATAGTGATAAATAATAAAACCAGCCAGTTCACTCTTTCGAGATTGTTTCCTTTTTCTCAGGAGTTGAAGCTTTAAACAAAGCTTTCAATGAGGTTTAAAAAAAAGAAACACTTGTTCAGTGTCCTTAAGCAATGTTAAATTCTTTCGGAGGTTTTTGTAAAAAAAATATGTTTTTATAAATAATTTTGTGTGTTCACTATAGTTAATTTTTTAGATTTACTAAATCGAGCGTCTACTGTATTATTATTTGCTGACAAAGCTTAAACATTTTTATATTAAGGGTATTCATGCAACTTCGTAAAAGCGTAGATAAGTTTACAAATTTGTTAAATTTATCTTTTGGTTAATGAACTGTCAAATTTTGTATGGGATATGATTTACACAATTTTGTTAAAGTTATCAAGGGATTTTGTTGCGTAAAATAAACCGAACTGGTTAAACGTCATTGTCACTCTATCTCTGATTGAATTACCTAGCATTTAATCAAATGTATAACAAAAGGTCGTTCATGCAAACTTTTAACACAATTTGTAAACTTACGTTGCATGAATAACCTTATTATTTTCTGTGTAAAACACAAATTTTGTAGACCTGAGCTTTGGAAACAAAATTTTTATCCACTCCCAAATTTTAATATGATCTTGAGGTTGTGTACCAAAAATATTTCATATGGATTTTTTGTGCACGCTAAAAAAAGGAGGTTTTGGAGATGTTAATCTTAATATTAATATTTTTTAATATTTTTCTTACCCTGAGGCCACACGAGCCAGTACTGGCTAGCCAATTGGGTACATACATTGACTGTCAAGTTCCTATTCGTGTATTGGCTGTGACGTAGGCGGCATGCTGTACTGGCTTCTCTACTGGCCAGGGTTCGGAGGTTAATCCAAATGGAATAAATCTACTCCGATTTCAGTGAAAAAAATAGAAGTACTATGATATTCCATTCTTTCAAAATTAAATGAACTAAAAACACACTAATACTATGCGACAAAACTAGCAAAAGAACAGAACGTTACGAATGGTTTGCGTTGGTTCTGGAGAGCCTTTACTTGTTTCTGTAAAGGCTCTCCCAAACCAACGCGAAACCATCAGAAAGAAAATTAAAATTTTACTTCTCAGAATTTCCTTACATGGCGTTAAATGAGAGCAACTACACTGACGCGATGGCAATTAACTAGAAAATTTATTCACTTTGGTTTGGGAAAGCCTTCTCACCACTTAATCAATTTATTCACCAACTTTTTGGTTCTCTTATCGAATGGTAAGAGGACCCAAAAACACACCACACGAGGCCTATAGCTTATTTCAACCACTTTGAAAAATTCAATTTAAAAAACTTTGGGGAGGCTATGGCGAGACCCAAGCGAGATGATGGCAAAACATGCTCAATGCAAAGGACAGCGTTTAAATGTGATGGCGAGACCAAAGCGAGAAAACCTGACATGGATTCCCGTGTAAATGGGCATGGCGAGAACATAGCGAGACGAGCTTAATGACCATGATACTGGGAACTACGTTTCGACGACCACGGCGAGACATGTGTATCTTGAGTAAGCCAATTCGTTTTCCAAACTCTGTTGAAAAATCTTAGGTTTGATATCACTTCTTGAAATTAAAATGTCAAGAAAAGTGAATAATATAAAATTCGGTATTTATCTGGATTTAATAACTTAAACTGACCTCCAGAATGCAGTTTAAATCCAATTGCATTAAACGAGTGAATAAAATGAGCATTAGCAAATTTATAAAACTTTGACTCCCCGGTTCTTTAATATTTTGTGAAATAAAATGCGAGTCAATTTTAGTTTTAAGACCTTTTTTCCAAATCTGCTCCGAAAAAGTACTGCCGAACCCTGTAACTGGCTGCTCTACTTCCTTCCCAACTGGCTACGAAAAAAGCAAGCCAGTTGACGAGCCAGTTGCTCATGCTTGTATGTGTCGGTAAAAAAGTGTGAGTGTATTGCGACTGGCTAGCCAGTACTGGCTCGTGTGGCCTCAGGGTTAATATCTTTCGTGAAGACAGTTTTAAGGGACAGTTTGCATTATTTGATAAGGGGATAATAATGAGGCTATAACTTTCTCATTTATCAATCAAAAATTGTGGTAGTTAGAACCACTCTTTTATTGAAGACAAAAATTCTTAGCTTTCACAATTTGTTTTTATTTATGCCTGAAAATGAACATGTGAAGTATTGGCCGTAGATCAAAAAATTGAATGCAGACGCAAAATGGTCTTCGAACTTTCAAAAATGTTTACAATATGTGTAAATTTAAAATTACCTTCTCAATGGGTTTTCTTATGATAATTGAAACATACAAAATACGCAAAATGCAAATACAAATTCTACTGCGTTAGTATTGTGTTCAATAGTCAAGTTCGCTAAAGTCACGAATTTGAATACATCATCTACGGTGCAACTGAGCAGTATCAAAATTGAGTTGATGATTATTGAAAAGGTAGAGAGCATGTTTGTAAACGTCAAAAGCCTTAGAAAGTAAATTGACTGGCGTTGATGAAAACAAATTTTCAACAAACAGGACGAATACATATTATTTGTCATGACGCTTTCTGCGTCAAAAAAACGACGATCATTTCACGAACAAATTGACTTTGATTTACCGATATTGTGATCAAATCATAGTTTAGGGAATAATGTTTAAAAGCACGCTTAACTTGCGTTGGATTATCATCAATCGAATATACGATCGATACGATCAAAAGAAAATGAATTTTGAGCATAATCCAAAATTAATAGTTATAGTTAAATTCGTGTTTAAAAGTCAGACAAGAATGTGTGATTAGAGTTTTTGTTGATTTTATTCAAACATTCCAAGCAGAGCGATGTATTTTAAGTTACGTTGCGTTGGAATGAAATTAACGATAGAAAAAATATCGAACTAAAAATAAAAATGTCGACAGGTTAAAAAATCAATTTATATCAACTTTTCTTCTATGTACTAAATATTGTGAAGAAATATCGAAAATTCGATCAAAGTCGATCCTTTTCTCGACTTTCTTTTTAGGCTGCTGACTTTTTGTCTAAGTTCGAAGCTAAAAATTTTATGAACTAGTAACCAAAATAGGTATTCTTACATGCAAAAAAGTTGATATAAACCGACATTTCAACTAGTTAAATCGCCTTTTTTGCTGGTAATTCGTACGTAACCTACACCGAAAAAAAAAAGTAATGTAAAATTGACATTTTTGTCATATCAAATTCATTTTCGTTCAAAAATTTGAAAATAACTGAAAAAAATGTGTTTTCAACTAGAAAAAACGTCCGAATTACAGTTTTCCTATCAGAAACGCATTAAACGCTTACACTTTTGCAATGTAAAATTTACGCTGCAACATCAAAAATTCATATCAAATTTTTTGCCATATCATTTCCACATTTTATGTAAAATAAAATATAAATTCTACATTTTTAGTAGTTTTTTGATAATAGAAATGTAAAATTGATATGCAAGAGGTTCATTTTTACATTTTTACATTGCAATATATTTTTGACATTGCTAAAAAATGTTATATTAACATGAAAAGTCCATTTTAGACAATATCAATCTAACATTTTTAAATGTTTATTTTAAAATAAAATACAAAATCCACATTTTTAGTAATTTTTTGATATTGGAAATGTAAAATTGATATTATTTAGGTTAAATTTAACATTCAAATAATGCAATGTTCATTTGACATTGTTTTAAAATGTTATTTTAACCAGAAACATCAATTTTTAGACCATATCATTTTCACATGTTTCAATGTTTATTTCAAAATAAAATATAAAGTCAATATTTTTAGTAGTTTCTGATGTTGCAAATGTAAAATTGATATGACAAAGGTTGATTTTACATTGCTATATTGCAATGTTTTTTTGACATTGTTAGAGAATGTAATATTAACCTGAAATATTTGTTTTTCTGCCATATCAATTTCACATTTCTAAATGTTTATTTGAAAATAAAATATAAATTTTACATTCTCAGGAATTTTTGATATTGCAAATGTTAAATTGATATGCCACATGTTGATTTTACATTGTCATATTGCAATGTTTTTTTGACATTGTTAGAGAATATAATATTAACCTGAAATATTTATTTTTCTGCCATATCAATTTCACATTTCTAAATGTTTATTTGAAAATAAAATATAAATTCTACATTCTTAGGAATTTTTGATATTGCAAATGTTAAATTGATATGCCACATGTTGATTTTACATTGTTATATTGCAATGTTTTTTTGACATTGTTAGAGAATGTAATATTAACCTGAAATATTTATTTTTCTGCCATATCAATTTCACATTTCTAAATGTTTATTTGAAAGTAAAATATAAATTTTACATTCTTAGGAATTTTTGATATTGCGAATGTTAAATTGATATGCCACATGTTGATTTTACATTGTTATATTGCAATGTTTTTTTGACATTGTTAGAGAATGTAATATTAAACTGAAATATTTGTTTTTCTGCCATATCAATTTCACATTTCTAAATGTTTATTTGAAAATAAAATATAAATTTTACATTTTTAGGAATTTTTGATATTGCAAATGTTAAATTGATATGCCAAAGGATGATTTTACGTTAGCTGCGTTTTTTTGCATGTCCATATGGACTTTGGCGAAAAGAACGACATCGGGACATTTTAACATTTGCCTTGGTTCTACATTTTGTATTGAACTGTCTTACCAACAAACATTTGACATTTCTATATAAATTACCGATAACATAATGATAATGATGGCAATGCCATTTTTATCGCGACACAAAAGTTAAATTAACTTAATTATTTGGACATAGCTAAATCTATATGGACAAAGTTCTTGTTGTATTTGACATTTAAATTGCTTTGTTTGCTGCCGTTTTTTTCAGACAGTATTATTTTGAGTTGTAAAACACAACTATTGTAATGAATCAATGGAATTGAAATATTTTTAACCTTAAAATTTCATTCATTTATGTGAATTATGAAAAAAAATAACATACTCTCACCAAGTTTAAAAAAACGGAAAACGAACGAGGCACTAAAATCTTTGTCAATTTTTACATAAAAATAAATGTATCTATAAGGCAACAATACCAGAAATCTTTTTATTTTTGCAGTTTGGGGTTATTTTTCATTGATTTGGAGCCTTTGTTCATTTTTCAATTTGGGTGAAATTTCACTATGAAAAATGGCTCCACAATTTCAAACAAAACTTAGTACTTACTAAATGGAAAAGAAAATAAACCAAAAAATGGTACTGCAAATGGTGATTTCTTCTTACAAAAAAAAAAAAATTGCCTCACTCCTCTCGAAAAATATATATATATAAATAAAACATACTCTGACAAAGTAACATTCAGACTATTTTTTTGTTCGAATTCATAAGATTTGTTAAATTAAATATTTTTATATGATTTGATGAAATAAATTTGAAACTACTTTCTTTTTAATTAGAGATAATATTGTTAAATGAGATTAAAATAGGTAGGTGGGGCTGGGCCAAAAATCTTCAAAATGCAACAAATTTGATCTTATATGGCAACTTCACGCATTCTAAAGTTGTTATTTATACATGATTCAACGTCATTAGGATATTGTTAACGTGAAAATAACATGAAAAATATCAAAAATTTTCACGTAAATGTAGTGTTGCCAGAAACACCTTGTTATTTTTTTCCTGAGTATTCAAGTTATTAACGTTTACCTAAATTTCCAAATGTACTTTTACAATATGAAAAATTGTGTGATTTTTTTTTTTGTACAGGTAGAACTTGTTTCATTTTTCTAATCGTTGTGACTTTTAAGTCGCATATGTACATTCACGTTATGATTATTAAACCATGTATCTCATTTCTGGTAACTAAATAATCGTACGATTAAAAATCACACGTGTGTGCATGACCTTTTCTAGTTTGGACAATGAAATTTTACCCACACTTTTATAAATCACAAGTTTAAGCAGAAACATCTTAATGCGTTTGTTTCATTCATCATTCATCATTCATCATGCTAATTTTTGCGGCTGGGACAAAAATCTTCAAAATGTAAAAAAATTTCAACTTATGGCAACTTTGCGCACACAAAAGATGCTATTTTTTAATGATTCAACGTCATTGGAATATTTTTAAAGTGAAAATAACATTCAAAATATCAAAATTATTGGTAACCAACAAAATTTTTCAAGCAAATGAAGAGTTGCCAGAAACAACAAGTTATTTTTTTTTTAGTTTTCAAGTTATTTATTTTATAATTATTTAATCAGAGATGTTTATATATTATTTTGAGAAATCTAGAAAAAAAATAATTGTAGATACACAAACATTAATCAAGTTATTTTTTTTTTAATCTGAATAAATTAACGTAGGTACATATATACAAAAATCACGAATCTCGCACATTCTGAACAAGCACACAAAAATATCATTTTTACATGAATCAATGTGCTTGGGATATTTTTACATATACATTACAATACATTGCGAATTCTGAATGGGGATTGTATGAAGAAGACCAGTATTCCCATGTGTGTACTTTAAGAAAACTGAAATTAAAAGTTTTTCTGTTAGTCAAAAAATTGTCAGCATAATTTAAAATTCATTGACGTTGTACCCAATTCCGTTTTCTTACTCTTTTATGACATGTGCTAATATAAAGTGGGATATTGTAGGTAGGTTATCAAGAAGGAAAACACCTGCAAATAAGATTTTTGAGACAAAAATCCTACTTTATAAATCCATGGCGATCGTAAAGAACCAGGTAACTCAGACTCCTACAAAATTTAGAAAGTCGGGGTTTATGTTAAATATCATTCACAGAACCTTAATAATATGTAAGAAAGTATTCATCATTTTTTCAGATGTTTTAGGAAAGTATTACACCAGGTAAAATTTCGTTAAGTAATGTATTTATTTAATAATTCACTTCAGGTATCCCAAATTATTTTGTTCTTCGCGAGCGCCAAATATTCTGTATTAATGAATGAAATAAAAATGCCTAAATTTGATAATTTTAAAAGTTTTATTATTAAAATCTAAAAAAAAAACTTTGTACACAATTAATAAATTAAAAATTATTCGCAAGAGACTTAATGGTGTTTTAGAGCTTTATTCTTCGTTGTTTGGTGTGCTTGTCTCTTTTTTGTTTTTAGTATGATTGTATTAAAGTTGTTCATTAATCAATACAAATTGATATAATTAACAAAATCGTATGAAAAATAACAACAGAAAAACAAAAAAGAGAAAAGTTTTACAGGAGAGAAATTTTAATAAAAAAAAAAAAAAAAATGCTATATTTTCCTTCAAACTCAAAAATTGGATATATTATGGCTTCTGTGTGTATTTTTGTTTGTATTTAGGTATAGTTTAACAATTATTTATTTTCTCGTTTTTCATTTTTAAGCATTCATTTTAAGGTTTGAGAAGAAATTTGAATTTATCCTGTGCATAGAGCTTCCAAAGATTAAAGCATCCTAAAATCTAACATACTAAAATAATAGATAATGGCAACGCTGTGACAAATGCAAATTTAAATGAACCAATGTGTTTGGTATATTTTTTAATGTGAAAAGAACATGAAATTTTCCTTGCCGCCAAATATCAGAAGACTAAGAGTCACAAATACTCGTACTTTTGCAAATTCTCATTGTGTATGCACAAGCACACCAAAATGTCATTTTTACATTAATCAATGTGCTGGGGATATTTTTAATGTGAGAAGTATATACAGACGCTCAGAAAAAATGTAATTTAAACATGAATCATCGTCGTTGGGACATTTCCATTGTATAAACACGTACACAAAAATGTATTTTCAACATAGCCCAACGTATTTCGGATACTAATAATGTTAAAATAACATTGTCTTTGTGCTTTTAAATGAATTCATAAATTCCATCCCTCATTCAGTGTTTTTCTTTTGCTGTGATCGGTTCGTCTCGTGACTTCATCTTTTATTGTGTTTAAAAAAAAATTTTAGAAAAACATATAAAATATTTCAAATATTAAAGGTAAAGTAAAAACCGGTGCTCATTGTTCGTTTCGTATTCCTTGTACGTGTTCTTTACACCATTGCTAAAATGGATCCCGATGAAATAATTTATGTTTCACAGGAGGATCTAAATAAACTCCTCCAAAATGATTGCCCCAGTTTTTCGGAGCCCGGAATGGCATTGCTTCCTAGTTCTCAAGATCAATCGTCAACTCATCTCGTTATAAATAATGGTCAAAATTTAGTCGAAGATGATGTACTTGACAAAAGTAAACTCGAAGATTTGCTAATTGATTTCGGCTTAGGAAATGCATTTGACGCCCTCTCAGGTAAGTAAATTTTATTGTTAATTATACTTAAATATTCTGCCTAGGGCCCAAAACCATTTGCGATCGCCCTATTCTAGATAGCAAAGCGGATTTATATCGATGGTGGATTTGTATTTTCTTATTCTCAAAAGCGAATTTAAAATTTAAAAAAAAAAGTACCTTTTTACTTCCTAGATAATAAAGAAAAAAACCTTGCTTTGAAAACGATCCACCTTGCTGCATTTTTTAGAATAGGCCTAGGTTACTTGACATTTTTTTTCTTCTTGTTTTTGGGGCAATAGTAATATTATTGGCAAAATAAATACTTTCTTATTTGAAACTTCGGCCGATTGTGAAATCTAGTAAGAAAATAATTTTCTCGATAGAAGAACCTTTGATAAATAACAGAAAATATTTTCTTTCTCGTGTTTTGTAGTTTATAATATCGGCCATTAAAAAGAACATCGTCATAAATAAAAATTTCCTGTTTAGAGATAAATGTAATTGAAAATTTCGTTTTCATGAAAAATATATTAAACTATAGACGCTCAAAAAGAATGTAATTTTAACATGAATCATTGTTGTTGGTATATTTTTAATGTCTACAGGTACACACGAACACAAAACATTATTTTTGCCATAGCCCAATGTATTTGGGATACTAATAATGTGAAAATAATATTGACTTTGTGCTTTAAAATTAATTAATAAATTCCATCATTCATTCAATGTACTGTTTCTCTTTTGCCATGATCGGTTTCATCTCACAACCTCTGTCTATTAATATAAAACTGTACAAAAATAAGAAAAATTATTCTTTTTGATTTTAAACAAAAGTAAGTTATTGAAACAATTGATTTGTTCACAAAAATAAAAAATAAGTAAATAACAAGAGATTTTGCTTACAATACTATACTTAGTTAATAACCATCAATTTTTGAGTAATGAAGTTGTTCTTTTTAATTACACCACTTTTGCACTCACAGCTTCACATATATGTATATATATCTTAAAAAATACATTAAACTTTTTAAATTTCGTCTAATCTTATCTCATCTTAATATTTTTATAACAGATAAACTACGACTTTGGGGTTTTGTATCCTGATAAGTTGTATGAACTGACTAATAAATGGGAAGAGTTGAATAAAAGTCTTTACCTTTATTATGCTACAAATATTAAAGACAAAAGATTCAGAAGTTTGTTCGAATCTTTAACTTTAAAAGACGAAAATATCAATAAAAGTAAGTAAACAATAAAAATTGTATAAAAATAATTACAATGTTTTTAAACTTTTTATTTAAATAAATGCTATTATTGAGTGCGCCAATAAAAAGAATTGTAACAAATATTCGAACTATAGCGCACTTAAATATAACTTTTATTTAAGTAAAATATGATCCGAAAACTTTACATATTTTATTGAACCACACATTTTTTTAAGATTCCAGAGACTGTATATTGATGATGCTGTTAAATACAGTTTTAAAACCAACTGCAAGGTTCGTCTCGAAGAAGGAAGGAATAAACACTGTGCAGAAAACCACCATTAAAGATGCTATAAACAGCATCTTAATCCATTTACGCACCATAAACGACCTGGAGCTTGCAAAGGAAACCCAAATGACAACATCAGTTCTCAATAAAAGCACCATCCAACCATTTATATATGTAGTAGGCACCGAACTCACGACACTGAAGGAGTTTTATGTAAGTTTCGGCAACAGTATTTTAAAGTTTAATTCTTTTGTAGTTGCGCTTGTCATTTGTTTCAAGATATTTCAAATTTTCAATCTCAAATATCCTAAAGAAGCCTCACTGAGTTGGCTATTTATTCAAAAATATATTTTCCAAATAAAAACAATTTTTGATGAAAAGAGTCTGGCACTAGCCGAATTTATCAATAATATACAAAAATAAAATGTAAAAATCCTTTTTTGTATGTAAAGCTAACTGAAAAAATCCTTTCTTTTCAAATCTTTCCACGATCACAGAAAATAAAATCATTAAAAAAATATCTTTATTGAAATTAATTTATTTTGAATCTAACAGTCCGTTTTTTCTTTTAAATTCTTCTAACTTTCGATCAATTATTCTGAGGAAGTATTTTTGAGCTAGCCTTACAGTCAAAAAAAAAGTATCCAAAATTTATGAAAATAAAATCCAGAATGGCTATAAATTGTTTTGTTTGTAACGCTTGCTTCCAAGAAGTGTCCGTATTTTGCAAACATTTCAGACTTATCCATGGCTTAGACTCTTATAGCGAATTTAAATGTATTCTATCAGATTGTAACCAATATTTCTCAAACATAAGCTCATTTCAAAGGCACACTAAAAATCATTTAAAGAAAATTTCCCCCAATGTTATTGTTGACAAGGAACCAAATTCAGAAAATAAAAATTTAGAGCACATAAATAATGATGATTTGCTTTCATACATTGTACCAATTTTACCAGAAAATCAAGTTTCAATCCCTAAACAAATAACCTTTTTAGAATCTAAAAACTTAATGTCCAAAACAAGCAAGGAATTTTCCATGAAATTGCATAAAAAGAATAATATAACCCGAAAGGATGTTTTAGATATTCAACAAGGAGTTTCTTCTATAACATCGAGTATGACAGAAACAATAAAACAAAGAGTCTTAAGCTATATTTCTGATTCCGAGAAAGAAGAGTTTTTAAGCTTTTTGAATATTTGCGCAAACCCTTTCGAGCAAATAAAATCGGAATATAAATTATTTCAAAGTTTGCTTAGTTCAAATCAATTCGCTAAGCCTATGTTTTTTAACGTTGATAATGAAATTTCTGAAATTATTTTAAATTTTGAACCGACTTTAGGACCTAGTAATGTTCAAGGTTGCATTATGCCCATTGAGTTCCAATTCCGTAAATTTTTTGAGATGCCAATATGGCGAATATGACAAAAAAAAATCAACGCAAAAACTTTAAACCATTTTTTTAATTCATCTTCCTTCAAAAATTTGGTTCAAGTTTATACAGGTAAAATTATCATGCCATTTTTCATATATCTTGATGGCTTTGAAATAAATAATCCTTTAGGTAGTCACGCCAATGTTGATTCTGTTTGTGGCGTTTACTACAGTTTTCCTTCCTTACCTCAATATCTTTTGTCTAATTTGAATTATATATTCGTAGCTACCTATTTTAAAACCAAAGACCAAAAAATATATGGAAATGACCCATTTTTTCGTCCTCTCATAACTCAACTAAAACAAATTGAAGAGAATGGAATAATAGTCAACACAGAATCTGGGTCTCATAAAATTCATTTTGTACTATGTGATATTCTTAGAGATAATTTGGGATTATATGATGTACTAGGTTTCACAACTTCATTTAATTCTAGCTTTTTTTGTCGATTTTGCAAACGCCAAAAATGTGAAATGTTTGAAGACGCTGTAGAGCACTCTGAATCTTTGAGGAATATAAATAATTACAACGCTGCATTAGTAACAAATGACGTAAAGCTCACTGGTATAAAGAGTTACTGTTTGTTTAACGATTTGCCTTCCTTTCATGCTACTAACAATTATGTTGTTGATATTGTTCATGATTTATTCGAAGGAGTCTGTATATATGATTTATGTGAAGTATTGATACATTTCAAATCCAAAAAATTTTTCTCTATTGAAATATTTAACTATAGAAAACAAATGTTTAATTACGAAGAAACAGAAATAGGCAATTTATCCCCATCTTTAGATATGATGTGTTTTGTCCATTTTCTTCCTTTAATTATTGGTGATCTTATTCATTCCGAAAATGAGGTGTGGAAATTTTTTACACTTTATTACAACTAGTTGATCTCTCATTAATAAGTCAATTTGATGAAAACCAGCTTGGAAAAATTGAGTCCCTAGTTAAACTTCACAATGAATCCTATATACGACTTTTTCAGAAACAACTAAAACCAAAATTTCACTTTTTAGTTCATTACGTAAGGGTAATCAGACATTCTGGCCCATTGAAATATTTATGGAGTTATAGATATGAATCTAAACATAGAGAAGCTAAAACATATGCAAGAAATATATCTTCAAGAAAAAATATCACTTTTACACTAAGCATGAAAGCATCATTAAAATTCACAAATTTCCTTAACGATCATCAAACTGGTCTACCAAATGTATCTAAATTCGAGCGTTCTTATTTTTTTGATTTGGAAAATTATGGTTATAAAAATTTTATTAAAAATTTTTCAACTCAATAGATAGATTTCTCAAACAATTTGGCAACTAAAATTCTGACTCTCAAATTTACTTTTTTTCTATTTTAAACCAACGTTTCTTTCAATTTTTATGTAGGTAAATTCGGAAATAACTGCTTACTTAGAAATATGAATTTAGCTATATTTAAAATAGCCCATAAAACTTAGAAACATTATCTTAAAAAGATCAATTCTTTTCTCTTAAATATTGACAATTTTTTCAAAATTCTTCAAGTTTTAAATCTAAGCTATCCTAAGGATGCATCCTTGAATTCTGCAAATTTAAAAAAACGTTAAATTAAAAATATACTATAGCTACTCATCTGCTCTACTATGTTTAAGCTGTGCGTTGGTTATGACCCAGTTAGGCAGTTAGTATATCCTTTAGATAATTTTGCTACAACTTGTTGAGTAAAGTTAATCATCATTATAACTTGATAATTATAATTCCTTGATCAAATTTTTACAAGCCATTAAAAAATACTGTCTGTATAGTTAATTAAGTATCTTATTAAGTCATCATGCATCAATAAGATTAATCTGCCATCGAATCTTAACTATTGTAATTCTATTGAGATAAAAAATATAATGTCAATTTAAGTTACATACACAATTCATGTTAATTATTCCTATTGAAAAAACCTGTTTAATAAAGTCTTTAAAAAAAGTTAACAAATCCTTTTTATTTAAAAGAAATGAAGAATAAGATTACGAAAATAACTAAGCTATCTAAGTATTGTTCTTAATATGTATAAACTTAACATTGGTTATGGATTTGAGAGTTTATTCATGTTACTCTAACAGGATTTTGTTTAAGTGGACAAAAGGGACTAATACTTCGGGATTCTTTTTGAGTCGTTGACGAACAAAAGTATCAATCAAAGTAAGTTAACACTGATTCTTCTTTCATTTATATGTATTTATTGAAGAGATTAGAAAAATATTCAAAATTTAGATAATTGAAACAAGTTTAAAGTTTATTTATATTATTTTAAAAATGTTCGATATCAAATTTTTTCCTTTATTTTCTTTCATTGAAAAAGTAAAATTTGCATTAAAGTGAATTGGTTTTTACGTTGTTATTAAGCTAGCATTTTTTTAAAAGAGTATAGGACCAGTCAAATATACATAAGTATGTGTATGTTTGTCTTTTCCTAATCTTTAAAATTGTAAGCTCGAATTGCAACGTTTGAATGACGGTAAGATTCATGCTATTTTGACGTTTTAAATGTAGAAAATCTAGGGAAATTTAATATAAATTTGACATGAAGCAACGTAGGAATAACATTTTCTTCATGTCAAAATTACATTGAATTCATATCATTTCTACAGTTTTAATGTAAAAATTCAATGTAAATTTGACATGAAACAACGTAAAAATAACATTTTCTTCACGTCAAAATTACGTTGAATTCATATCATTTCTACAGTTTTAATGTAAAAATTCAATGTAAATTTGACATGAAACAACGTAGGAATAACATTTTCTTCATGTCAAAATTACATTGAATTCATATCATTTCTACAGTTTTAATGTAAAAATTCAATGTAAATTTGACATGAAACAACGTAAAAATAACATTTTCTTCATGTCAAAATTACATTGAATTCATATCATTTCTACAGTTTTAATGTAAAAATTCAATGTAAATTTGACATGAAACAACGTAAAAATAACATTTTCTTCACGTCAAAATTACGTTGAATTCATATCATTTCTACAGTTTTAATGTAAAAATTCAATGTAAATTTGACATGAAACAACGTAGGAATAACATTTTCTTCATGTCAAAATTACATTGAATTCATATCATTTCTACAGTTTTAATGTAAAAATTCAATGTAAATTTGACATGAAACAACGTAGGAATAACATTTTCTTCATGTCAAAATTACGTTGAATTCATATCATTTCTACAGTTTTAATGTAAAAATTCAATGTAAATTTGACATGAAACAACGTAGGAATAACATTTTCTTCATGTCAAAATTACATTGAATTCATATCATTTCTACAGTTTTAATGTAAAAATTCAATGTAAATTTGACATGAAACAACGTAAAAATAACATTTTCTTCATGTCAAAATTACATTGAATTCATATCATTTCTACAGTTTTAATGTAAAAATTTAATGTAAATATGACATGAAATAACGTTAAAGTTACATTTTCATTATCATTTTTTGATGTTGTTTCATGTAAAACTAGCATTGAAATCCCATAATTTTTACAGTTTTATTTTTAGTTCAACGTCAAATCTACATTAAAATCATATCATTTCTACATTTTTGAACTAAAAATCCAATGTAAATCTAACGTTGTTCATGTCAAGGTTACCTTAAATTCATATCATATTAACAGTTTTGAACTAAAAATTTAATGTAAATTTCGCAAGAATAAAATGTTAAAACTACATTCGCAAAATCAAATTTGATATGACAATAATGTGAAAAGTGATATGACACAACATCAGCTGGAAATTGTAAGCGAAAACTGTCAATTTTACGGTGGTTTTTTACACTTTTTTTTTTCGGTGTATACTGAAACATGTTGGTACTAGGTTTGAGTCGGAACGGCCCTGGTGTATGGAATACGGTTTAAAGTAAAATTTTTGTTTTTCATTGTAATATTCGTATAATATCTGTTTAATGTGATAGTTTTCACACTTTTTGTTCAACGAAAAAATAAAAGAAACTGTATTCAAATTTAACTTGCTGCCACTTCGTGTGGTATAATTTCAAGATCTCAACGACTAGTAATTAATTATGATTTATATTTCATTTGAAGAGCGTATTTAGGTTTCGTTAAGTATAAATTGAAAACTATTCAGCATAGTTTTAAGTGTTAACCTTTAAGTTTAATTAGTACTATTTAATTTATTTATTTATTTCAAAGAAGGTTTTTCTCAAAGCAAATTATTTTAGTAAATCAATTCTATATTTAATATAAAATCTATGGCATTAACAATATCGTCTGTTATTTTTTGTATGCATTCATTCATTTATTTTTTTTTATCGAAGATGACTTCCTTGATATTTTGAACAAAATTCTCACAGAATAAGTAAGTTATACCGATCAAAAACAATATTGAAAATACTTTGAGCATTACCCTGAGGCCACACGAGCCAGTACTGGCTAGCCAATTGGTTACATACATTGACTGTCAAGTTCCTATTCGTGTATTGGCTGTGACGTAGGCGGCATGCTGTACTGGCTCTTTCCTGCCAGGGCTCGGATGTTAATCCAAATAGAATAAATCTACTCCGATTTCCGTGAAAAAAATAGAAGTACTATGATATTCCATTCTTTCAAAATTAAATGACTAAAAACACACTAATGCTATGCGACAAAACTAGCAAAAGAACAGAACGTTACGAATGTTTTGCTTTTGGCTCTGGAGAGTCTTTACTTGTTTCTGTAAAAGCTCTCTCAAACCAACGCGAAACCATCAGAAAGAAAACTAAAATTTTACTTCTCAGAATTTCCTTACATGGCGTTAAATGAGAGCAACTACACTGAAGCGATGGGAAAATTGATTCACTTTGGTTTGGGAAAGCCTTCTCTCCGCTTAATCAATTTATTCACCAATTTTTTGGTTCTCTTCCCGAATAGTAAGAGGACCCAAAAACACACCACACGGGACCTATAGCTTATTTCAACCACTTTGAAAAATTCAATTTAAAAAACTTTGGGGAGACTATGGTCAGACCCAAGCGAGATGATGGCAAAACATGCTCAATGCAAAGGACAGCATGTAAATGTGATGGCAAGACCATAGCGAGAAAACCATGACATAGATTCTCGTGTAATTGGGCATGGCGAGAACATAGCGAGACGAGCTTAATGACCATGATACTGGTAAGTAGGTTTCGAAGACCACGGCGAGACATGTGAATCTTGAGTAAGCCAATTCGTTTTCCAAAACAATGCATGAAAATTATAACAATTTTTTGGTTAATCTATGTTGAAAAATCTTAGGTTTGATATCACTTCTTGAAATAAAAATGTCAAGAAAAGTGAATAATATAAAATTCAGTATTTATCTGGATTTAATAACTTAAACTGACCTCCGGAAAGCAGTTTAAATCCAATTGCATTAAATGAGTGAATAAAATGGGCATTAGCAAATTAATAAAACTTTGACTCCCCGATTCTTATTTTATTAATATTTTGTGAAATGAAATGCGAGTCAATTTTAGTTTTAAGACCTTTTTTCCAAATCTGCTCCGAAAAAATACTGCCGAACCCTGTAACTGGCTGCTCTACTGGCTACAAAAAGCCAGTTGACGAGCCAGTTGCTCATGCTTGTATGTGTCGGTAAAAAGTGTGAATGTATTGCGACTGGCAAGCCAGTACTGGCTCGTGTGGCCTCAGGGTTAAAGAGGGTATATCTGCCAAAAACGTAGATCTACCAAATTGATTTTGAATCAAAAAATAAATCAATGCTGAAATGTTCCGAATGCAAAAGTGGTCAAAATCGTCGATTTGATAAATCTTCACAAAAAAAAAAAATTGATTAATTTCGACAATAAAACCCCAATAGTGTTATTCGGGCAATGGCTTATAAATGTTGATAGGAGAAGGTAAATAATCTTTACCAATAATGAGTAGGTTGTCTATTCCAAAGCTATAAGCAAATAATTTTTTTTAAAATTATATTTTAAGATTGCAAATATTTTTGGCTTTTTTATTATTTTTTGCGTATATCTTTTGAGTTCTCGGGGGGGGGGGGGGGGATTCATGACCCCGTGACCCCCCCCTTGTATAAGCCGTTGTACTGTAAGACTGGGCAAAATGAAATTTTCGTTTGGATAGAAATAATAATGAAGGCAAGAGCACTATTTTGGCATCAAAAAAATCACTCATTTATAAACGTCTTAAAATAATTAATTATAAAAATTTTCAATTGCTAAGTTTATATAGCAGGAGTGCTCACTGAGCTGACTGAGCAAAGATTTTTTTTCTTAGCTTTTGACAGCCAAGCTTGAGAAATTCTTTGAGCGCTCACAACTCAGAAGTTTAAACTGGACAAATGATAGTAATAAACGGCTCTTAATACGTAAAAAGATATGATACTAGTAGATACGAGTATATGAGTCATTATAATCTATTTTACGTTATCACGAAATATACATTTCCGATAAATAATTTATAACAACAGGTAATATAGTTAACAGTATACGCCTAGTACACAGGTCGAGACAAAATTAATCTCCCATATAAATTTTATCTCGGATTTTTTTCCAATCAGTACGCAGCTCCAGCGCAAAATTTGACGTCCGTAGTCGCTGTACATAAAAAAGCAAAAGAAAGTCTCCACTACATTTTGCGCGGAAAAAGAATGTTCGAAGCATTATTTTTCCGGACAAATTGTGTTGTGACGTTTTATGTTTATTTCAATTGTATATTGCAGATCGAGCAAAGATCCTACATTTTTTTCACAAGACAAATTTTGAAGTTGTAGAGATAAAACAAAGTCAAATGAGAACAGTAGCGTAGCTAGAAATTTAAAATATTATAAGATTTCCTTCAAATCACAAAAATTTTATATACAGAAGTCAGATTCTTTCAAAGCATTTGCAGAGCAAAACAAAATGGATGAAAATACCTCTAAAAAGTCGGAAATTTTTATTTTTATTATTACTCTAGAGAAGGCGAGTGAAGTTATCTTATTTCTCCGAAAATGTGATTTTAGGGCAATTGGTAGACATTTGGTTTTCTCTTGCTCCAGAAATCCACTTGATTTTTGCCAGATCAGTTTGCTGATTCCATCTTGGTTTAACTCGGTTTGGAAATAAACTTAAATTTTGAGTAGAAGAAAATATTTTCCGAATCTGTATGTGGCTCTTTTGTACCCTTTCCTATTAGCTACGCCACTGACTGATTTAAAACAGCTGTTTATATTTTATTCTCTATGCACACCTATCATACTCGCAAGGGTCATTTCTTAGTATTCGTATTTGTACCGCCGCACAGTGGAGTGATCAGTACAAATTTCCGGTAATGGTCTGATTTCATTCCTTTTAAGATAAGACCGCACTCAACGGAACTGCACTTCAGCGGAACTGCGCTACACAGCGCGGCACTCTACGGCACTTTATTGATATACCGCACCACGCTACAGTACATATTGGCTTCACTCATAAATAAATGAGTAGTGCCTATAAGTGCACTTATTAGTAGTGCCATTGTGATGGTATTACATATACGTTCGACCAAGCAAAAAATTAATTATTTGATCGCCTGACCGATATAATTTCTCCTTTTTTTATTTTCAGCATGAAATATTTCTAAAATGTAGGCTCTACTTCCCACGTGGCACAGAAAAAAACAAAGCGCACAGCCTAAACACAACGTTTCGTGACGCTTGCTATATCGCACTTGCGGCAACGGAACGGAACGGAACTTCAGGCTGCGTCAAAGTTGGCGAGATTATCAACTTTGACGTATGGTGCCGTGCCGTGAAGTTCAGTTGTCGACTAGTGCGATATAGCTCATACAATTTCATACAAAAAATATTTTGAAGTTCAGTTGCGGTGCAGTTCCGCTGAAGTTCAGTTCCGTCGAGTGCGGTTTTACTTTTAGTCTAGAATCGCATTTGTGATTTCAATCGCACGACTGTTCAGTCGCTGGAAGTAGAAAACTTAAATTTTGTGGCAAGAACGCACTTGCGATTTTTTGTCGCGTTATAATTCAGTTACAGAAAATAGAACACATGAGATTAAAAGAGAATGAACGCATATGATACTAATGTCGTTTTCGATTGGACGTTCAGCGTACTCCTTTTCCACTCCTTTTTGACTCCTACAACTCCAAAAGCTGTTCCGAGTAATGTTTTCGGAGTCTTTTTTTGTTCCCGATTTCAAGAAGGAGTAGATTTGGAACACACGCATCATATAAAGATTTTCGTCGGACTACTTGTCAAAAGTGATGAATGCTTGAAGAAGCCATTTTGTAAAATTGCTTCATTCAGTAGTGTGTGTGTAAATTTGAAAACATGATGTTTTCATATTCGATTGGATTTAGAAAGGAGTACAACATTCCGCAAATCCAATCGAAAACGACATAAGGAATCATACTGGGTTGCGATAAAATTTTTCAGTCCCAACGGCAGAAAATCGCAAGTGCGGTCCTAGCCTAAAAGCACTTCAAACTCGTCCAAATTGTTACAAGGTACCTACATATCTATTACACTTACT
The DNA here is from genome assembly GCA_946251815.1 of Dasysyrphus albostriatus. NCBI lineage: Eukaryota > Metazoa > Arthropoda > Insecta > Diptera > Syrphidae > Dasysyrphus > Dasysyrphus albostriatus. Next base: position 62,905,099 of record OX276336.1, on the reverse strand, counting down.
AAGTTGTTTTGTTTACGCAATTAGAAGTTAGGTATTTTTAGAAGCCGTTTTGCTTGATGCATTTCTGAGCGACACGACACACGCTTCACAAAAACATGGCTAATGATAAGGCATTATTAAACTATCAGAATTAAAAGAGGAGGACGCCATCCATAAATTTGATTACATATATTTACACCCCAGCAAATAACACTGTAAAACAATCGCTTAATCATAATTCAGAATAGTTGCAAAAACTTCGATTATATACTTAGAGAAGAAAAGGGCGGGTTTAAATCAAAATAACCATCCTTGAAGGCCGAAGCATAGGTACACCCATCTTGAAGGGAAAAGAGGGCAGAGGGAAATTATGTTACTGGCTTATCATCCTGTTATTCACAGCAATGCAACACGTGCAGGATAGTCACGTGTCGGCACGTGTCTTCTATATCGGTGAAAAACATAGATTACGATGTCATACACATCACTTTCTAGCTCTGATTTCTCGGATGCACCATGCTCGAAAAATGAAGCTGGTGGTTTATAAAAGTAAAGGACATCCCGATCGTCAACCCCAGCCAGTGATTTGTAATTTTTAAAACAGCTTAATTTTCTTTCATTAGACTCACGCGTCACTTCAATTGTGGGCTTAAGTCTTGTCGCTGTGAGAACTGATTTGCCCTTTATCCAAAACGATTCCCTGTTGGGAATACTTAAAAATCCATTTCCTTTGACAAGTGTCAAAAACTGTATTTTATAAATACATATTTATGTAAATGATTTATGAAGTTTTATTTTTGGATTCAGTTGTCTTATAAGTTATGTACCTACTTAAGTACATAATCAGCACTATCTAGTACAGTGGTAAATTGCCATTATGTACGAACGAGTTCAATGAATGCTTTTTTCGGGTTTCGCAAAAGATTCCGATTGCGATGGAATATCTACGTTATAGCCCCGAATAATTCAAGATAAACCTATTCGGTCTGATGCAATAATGTCCTTTTAAATAAAAAGATAAAATAAATTTGGTGGAACAAAAGCTCGTGGAGAACCAGGGCCTAGTGACTTTTAACTCTCAACCGTGTGAGTGTTGTTGGCAGGAATGGAAGAGACCTACAATTTTTTGCCGATTCCAAACGGCAATAAGTGAATCACTTTTTCATCATATAGTAGGGGCGTTAGTGCAAAATATGAGGGCATACCTATCATTTTGACCTGACGAGTTGACGTCTGGTCATCGTCCAACCTCTGTTTCTCGATTTATAGGCCAATGTATAAAACAAGTGGCAACCCTTGTCGCATTCTTCTGACAATATTGCCACTTTGGCAACAACTAAAGCTCAACCCGTCAGGTCTAAATGACAGGTTGGTCTCGCTTACAGCCCCACTAAAAGGAGGGAATCAAGATTTAGGTTAGGCTGTTCGTTTTTGCGAAAATGTTTGTAAGCAAATAAGTAAGAAAAACAAATATACAAAAACAGTGGTTATATATGTGGAGAAAAATCCTTTTACTCTTCTTGTCTTAGGCCAAACATTCATTCTTTAATTTTCTTTTTAAATTAGGCTGTTTTAATTGATAGTTTTTGAAAAATTATTTTCAAACCCAAAATTTTGCTAAATAAAATGATAATAAATAAATCAGCCAAGTAGAAGACTGAGCATTTAGGATTGGACTTTTTATAGCATTTAATCCTACAAATTGGTGTTTCGTACTCGGACTCATCAGTAAGTTCAGTTTAACTAATATGAATTCTTTGAAAAAAATCGACTGTAAACTATATCCAATGAGATTAGAATTCCTAATCATTAAGCCGGAAATTTGGTCTGGCATAGTTTCTATAAGAATGTTGTTTTTTATTTGAGTTTTTAAGGAGATATTTTAAAATTTGCAAGGAAATCCGCATTTTTTTTTTTTAAGTTAACCAAATAAGTCATGACGCACATCATTGGAAAGGTCTATTCAAGCCTTATCCGGATATTAAAACAAATTTTATTTTTATTGATTTTTTAATGAATTTGCTGTATTTTGGAAACTATTGGGTCTACAGAGACGACCTAGTCCCTTAATTAATTAATTGTACCACGCAATTGCTGTCAAAAACGAGTTCTTGAGAGTTGAAATTAATAACACTGAAAGAAGTGCGAAAAAATAGAGGTATTTTAGATTTTTGATAATGTTGCGTTAGGCACTTGAGGTCGAAGACTTCGATTATACATGAGACCTTCACCGTAGACAACTGAGCAAAAACTCACAACTACCAGATTTGGATTCCTGCACTGTTTTTCAGAATTTGACTTCAAAATTTTGTGTTGGAAAATTATTTGTTCAAAAAACAATCCATTAAAGAACAACTTTATTTAAAAAGGATACTGGAGAATGGATTTCTGGCCTAAGAGGAGCTAAATAATTTTTCTCCATATATGACCACTGTTTTTAATACTTGATTCTCTTTTTCAAAAATAAATCGAAACTGCATTTCAGTTTCGATATCGGACACCAAATCAAAGGTATTGCTTTTACCATCTACTGTTGCTGAAAAATAAAAATCTTTTTCCTGACGTCTCTTTTCTGATGCTCGTATAATCGTTAAAAATCTCATACTTATCTGAATATTTTTCTATTTCAAACCAAATCTTAAAATCATTCCTTATTATTTTGAAAGTATTTGCATTGTACTGTATACAGTGTACAGAGTACTGGTAACTGGTACAATCCATCGACATTGTATGCAGTAATCCTTCAACGGAATTTGACATTTGATAGCTTGACAAATGGAAGATTTTTTATAAAACTCGAAATATGCCAGCCCCACTGACGCGTACAAAAATCAAACCGAAAAGATTAAGAACTATAATGCTTGGAGGGGCACTTAAGTGGTCGGAGAGTACTTAAACATCCCATTCTTTTTTGTATTTCTTTTTGCTAAGTGGAGCTATTGAAGTTCTGAATCTGAACGCACCCCAAAACTAAAAACTCGATTTTTTTGCAATTCCTAAATTAGCCCAGTCAAATTAGTCTAAAAAAGGGCATGTTTGTGTACGCCTCCTCATTAAAAACGAGTTTTCGGAATTTTCGGACTTAGGGAAGAGTAGCCATTTTGAAAAAGAGATTGGTTTCGTTTTTATTTAACAACTCTTTGATATTTTATTTTACAACAAAATGTCCTGCTTAAATCGTATAGAGGATAAAACTACCTACAAAATAAGCTATTACCGACTTCTGTAAGTTGTTCCGTCTTTATGTAATATTGGGTCACAGTTCACCCATGATTCATGTGTTGGGTGGTATCACGTTTCTTGTAATATCTCGCTCTTCTTTGTCTCTTTTGGATAATTCTCACGGAATGATTTGTAGTCATTTTAATTACCTATTAAATGAGCTTTCGACTGATATTATTGGTCACATATTGTGTGACCAAGCTAATACAAAAGTACAAACTTTCAGAATTGAAAAATAAGTTTTTTCCCTTTGCTTGTTTGGTTGGCAATGTTTATGACGTCAAAAAATAACCATGCATTTGATTTTTTTTTGTGAAAAAGTATCTTTATACTTCCAATTAATTGTTTGGTAAGAAATGTTTATGACGAAAAAAAATTTACTATTCAAAAATGAACCTTTTTTTCTTGTTTTTCGGGAAAAAAGTATCTTCCGTTTTCTTTTAATTGCTTAAAAACTAGGAACAATTTTTCAATTTAGTTTTCAATATTTAAAAAAAAAACAGTGGAAATTTTTGAGAAAAAATCGTCTTTTTCACAACTACATAGTTAACGGCAAATCATTAAGCACTAAATGATTAAATTTTAGAAGTTTTTATCGATTTTCAAAAAAAAAAAAACATTGAAAACTTAAAACCACAAATTCGAAATTGTCACAACTAATTACCGACAAACAAAACAGATGCAACTTTCAAACTTTAAATCCATAAGAGTTGCTTTGCTTACTTGATATCAAGTTAGCAAAGCACCCCCAAAAAAACATAGAACACAACGAATGACAAATTCTTTATTATCACAACTAATGAAGGAGCAAGTAACGGCAAACTATGCATCTATTAATTTTTCTATTCGTCAAAGTTGCTTTGCTAATTTGACACTCATGAGGATAAGAGCAAGTAGCGTGCAGCCCAGTAGTGCATTGTATTTTATTTACAAGTATGGACAAGTCTTTTGTAAATAGAACAAGCTTTTTTCAAAGGCGTTTTTAGTTTAATTTCTCTTCTATAGTTCTTGTCTGGTCTCTAAAGTTAAGCTCTTTTGAGTACACAAATTTGATTCCAGTGGAATAGTATAATCTTTCATTGTAATTATCCTTATGTTTATCTGTTCAACGAGGCGTTATTTATTGCAATAAAACGGGACTGAATCATTTTAAAGGATTGCTTAAAACGAGAGCATAAAATCTTTCATCCAGAGATCGGTCTGTCATTTCCCCAATATACGCAACACACCAACATCATCACACTGAAATTATATAGGTATCAATCAAAACAAAAAGAAACCTAAACCAGAGATTTGACATGGATCAGTAATCTAATACCAGATTACAATTCCAAGAAGGGTGTTTTTTCTTCAACCCTCCACTTGTGGCAGTCCTGGGTGGGTGGCATCAATCTACTCATCCATCCATCTATCCACAGTCACAATGCCTGAGACTCTCTGCCAAAGGTGGTAGTATTCTGTAATATTCCATTCATGACGTGGCGCATAGGTACTGTAAAGGACCTAGCGTATATTTAGTGGGGTCGTGGGGCAGCATTTCTGTCGCTCTTCGTTTGTTGTTGTACCCACTTGTCTTCTACGTATGGATAAATCCCAACGAGGACATCGAGGGTGCCGTTCATTGTTGCAGAAAATAAGAATTTTCGCTTGATGGGTATCTACTACTCCTTTGGAACTTCTGGGGCATCTGCATGACATGCGCCCTCTTTCTTTTTTTTGTGTGCGTTATATTCCCCATTGGCTTTGTATATTTTTTTTTTTTTGCTCACTTTTGGTTTCGTCCTTATCTGTACATTCTCGTATGTGTCTCTAGGCTGTCATTTTATTTCTGCCAGAATGTGTTTCTTAATTTTTTCCCGCTGTATTCTGCCTTGTGCCATTCTATGATATTTATATATGCAAGGTCTTCCAAAGTACAGAGGTTGGTTGATAGATAGTACCAAGGGTCAGATGAATAAACGTACACACCAAGAAAATTCATAGCAACTGAAGAAAGGTGGAAAAAAAAACAACTGAACGGATTATTACCGACTTTTTACGAGGGTTGACGATGGCTGATGGTGGGTGGGTTGGTTTTAGGTGGGTGTTGAAAATGTTGGGTGTTGTTGTTATCGAAAGGTGATACTCCTGCGGCATACTTTTCGCATCTTTTTAAATGATAATTTATTCAGCTAGGAGGAAAGATGTGAACAAAAGATTATGCCTTTTTTTTTGGTAGTTTTGTTTCGAGTAATTTAGATAAACACAACGACACGGGCACACGAAAATGAAATGGCATTGGAAAGGACATTATCATTTCAGGAGATGACACTGAAAGAGATTTTCATTTTGGCATTTGACTTGAAATTCTGTATACTTATACATATATACTCGTAAAGGTTGATACCTTTTAGTTGAAGACTTATTTAAAAAACTTTTTTAAGAGTTTAAAGTATTTCGAAATGTGTGATAGATGTAAAGTGGACACAAAAGAGCTCTTCGATGGAAAAGGTAAGCAATTCACATCACTTTGTTTGTGGTATTTTGTGCATGACATCCATGTTAAAAAAAGTTGGAGTCATAATAAACATTTAGTTTCATTATATTAAATCATTAAATGGGTCTTAAGTGATGGGTGTCTATAAATTAAGTTAAGAAAAGAAAATGAAAAAAAGTTAAAGCTGATTCAAACCATTTTAATTTGCATGCATCGGTGAGGTGAATTTAATCATAGTTTTGCTGGTTAGGCAAGTCACATTTAGATTAGACAAAATAAATGACATCACTTTAATATCTCACATCAATAAGGGATAAGTATAGTTATACCACTTGCCAGTGGCTTTTTTAAAGATTTCGCGTACCAGGTCAATAAGTTTTGGTGCTCCATTAACTAAGTTAAAAAAATCTAAAATCACTTAAGGTGTAATGAAAAAAATAACAAACATAATTTTAATATTTAAAATTTTGTCAACGCAACTGGGTTAACACATTCATCAATATTACTGTTGTAACTGACCAGTCAGAGTATTTAAAAAGATGGCTTAACTGAGGTCCCTTATTTTGGCGGACAATTGTTATAACACAGATTTATACGGTCTAAGACACGGGCAAGTATAAAACTCTTTAAAATGTAATTTTTTTGGTGCTGGTTTTTATGATAATCCGTTATTTTTGAGGCTAAATATCCAACGAGCTGTAAGTTTTTCAAGGGACTTGCAAAGACTTTTGAAAGAACTTTACGAAGCTTAAAAAAAAAATATCAGTCGTAATACACTTACGGTATTATTTTTTGTGCTCTATTTATATTATAAATAAAGCACAGCAAACAGGGCCCGATCTAGGGTGGATAGAGCCAGGCATTTTAAAAATAATTTTATTAATTTTGTAATTGATTGAGGCATACCTTAAACATAGATTCTAAAAGCTATTAATAAAAAAGGCTATTCAGTAAAGTATTCATTAAAAAACTTTTCAAACTCCTCAACTGCTCATGAAGCTGAAATATGAAAGAACAAAATTTAAAAAACTTATTTTGAAAAAATTCGATGAAAGTGTCATTACAGAAAAGTGTCATGAGAGAAAAGTGACATGACAGAAAAGTGTTTCATTACAGAAATGTGTCATGACAGAAAAGTGTCATGATAGAAAAGTGTCATGAGAGAAAAGTGACATGACAAAAAAGTGTCAGGACAGAAAATTGTCATGACAGAAAAGTGTCATGATAGAAAAGTATCATATCATGATAGAAAAGTGTCATGACCAAAAAATGTCAGACAGAAAAGTGTCATGACAGAAGACTATCATGTGAGAAAAGTGTCATGACAAACAATTGTCATGACAGAAAAGTGTCATGTTATGTCGTTTTCGTTTGGACGTTCGGCGTACTCCTTTTCCACTCCTTTTTGACTCCTTCTACTCCAAAAGCCTTCGATTGGCTGTTCCGAGTAATGTTTTCGGAGTCTTTTTCTGTTCCCGATTTCAAGAAGGAGTAGATTTGGAACACACGCATACATGTACAGTTTTTGTCGGACTACTTGTCAAAAGTGATAAAAGCTTGAAGAAGCCATTTTGTAAAATGGCGTCATTCAGCAGTGTGTGTGCTTGAATTTGACAACACGATGTTTTCATATTCGATTGGAATTAAAAAGGAGTAGAACAGTCCGAAAATCCAATCGAAAACGACATTAGAAAAGTGTCATGATAGAAAGGTATCATGACAGAAAAAGTCATAACAGAAAAGTGTCAGGACTGGAAAATGTCATGACTGAAAAGTGTCATGAAAGAAAAAAGTCATGACAGAAAACTTTCATGACAGAATAGTGTCATGACAGAAATTTGTCATGACAGAAAAATGTGTCAGGACAGAAAAGTGCCATCACTTTTTTCTGTCATGAAATTCAAGATCATTCGCAATTCGCTATACGCAGCTCATGCGAAAAGCACTTGAATGTAAAGTGATAATAATTAAAACTATGTAATCTTAGGCAAAAAGGAATTTTAACTTACCGTTATTTTCAGCAGTTTAACTGAAGGTTCAACGATGGTTTTAGCCTGTAATTGGTTATTACAACATATTTGAAACTTGAACCATTGTTGAAGCTCAGTAAATCAGCCGAAATCAATGAATCAACAATGATGAACCACGGATTAAATTTCGAACTGCGTTTGTACAACTGGAAGTAACTGAAGTTCAAGAATGGTTCAAGCATATTTGGCTTCTATCACATACTTGAACTCTAGTTGAAGCTGAGTTAATCTACTAAATTGGTGAGTTAAAATTACTGATCGAAAACTAAGAACTTACATTTAAAGTAGCGATACAATCTTTTTCTTATTATAATTATTATTAAATTATCACAAATAACGTCATCTACTCCATGTGTAATAATAATAAGTCTGCTATTATACGACGACTCTTGGGTAGTGACTTTTTAAAATTAAATGATAGCACTCAATTCATTTAAAAAAAAGTCGATTAAAAAGTCCCAGTGTAATAGCAACCTAAATGATGACTTTTTTACTTTGACCATTATCTACCAACAAACCCATACACCTTTTTTATTTTACAGATGCAAAGTCAATCAAAAAAATCAAGGGACACAAATATTCTATTGATACTCGTACATAAATCATAATTTATATAAATAATTAGTTATGCTTTCCATTTTACTTGAAAATAAGTTAGTTTTTGTTACTATTTTACTTTTTATTTCTACTTTTAACTTTCATTAAATTCACTTTTGTGCTCTGACAGCTGTTTAGGAGTCCAAAGTGCATGGGTGAAAATGTAAGCCTTCAAGTAATAATTTCATTAAAATATTTTTCTATTTTAATATAAATATGCTTAAAATGAGTATTAGTATTACATCCGCTGTAATTACGGTGACCATATTCCTCCGAGCAAAGCCCAGGACGAATAGTTAAAAAAAATTTAAATCCTAAAAATAAGACTTTTTCTAAAATAAAATTTTTAAAAAATAATAATAGTAAAACAAACGAAGAAAATTTCTTAAAAAGAAAGGAACAGTAAGGTAAATTATAATATCTTCTGTTTACAAAGCAAAATATTTTCTTAAATTTATTTATATGTATATGGGAAATAAAAGAAACTTCAGAAAATGTGCAAATACCGGACAAATACGGGATTACCATTCATAATAAAACCGTTTTTTAGGACTTTCTTTTAAAAAAAAATATCTTTATACTTCCCATTACGTGCTTTGTTGGTAGTTTTTATAGCGCTAAAAAATTACCATTCATAGTTTTACTCTTTTTTCGTTTTTTTTTTTGGGAAAAAGTCTCTTCCGGTTTTTTTTTTTAATTTCTTAATTAATTACCCAACATTTTATAAAAATCAACTTTAATAAAAAAAAATCATAGGGGAGATAGAAATTTTCCCCCATACAATTTTTTTCTTAGAATGAAACCAGAAATCACTTCTCAAAACATCAATCACGAATTTGGAGACACCAAGCTTACAGTAATATGCTAAAAACGGCGATATCAGATTTCAAAAACCTTGAAGTTGAAAATTAACTTGAAGGCTTGACAGCGGGCTTGACTTTGGAAAGCTATAAAAACAACTAAAAAACTAAATCTTCCAGTGCCCCCGATTAAGAAAAGCCAAAATGAATGACCTAAAAGTGACAAAAAAAAGCGATGGTTTTCACCGATTAGTTTTTGAAGGAATACTACTCCTGTCCCTTCAGTCGATAATAGAAGAGAAACAATTAATAACTGAACATCAGTTCGGATTTAGAAGCAAGCATTCGACAATTGATCAAGTGCATAGAATTATTGACGTAATTGAGAGAGCTCTCGAAGAAAAGAAAATCTGTTCGACAGTCTTTTTGGACATGTCGCAGGCATTTGACATGGTGTGGCACGAAGGCCTCAAATTAAAATTGAGACAAGTTCTACCTAAAGGACTTTATAACGTTCTAAACGGATATCTAGACTAGGCAATAGACTTTTTTGTGTAAGGCACGGAAATGACTATTCTAATTTCAAAGAACTATTGGCTGGTGTACCACAAGGAAGTGTATTAGGTCCAGTTCTGTACCTTTTGCTTACACGCGATATACCCCAAACAGAAAACACTATCGTAGCCACGAATGTTGATGATACTGCAATACTAGCAGTAGGCAAAACGATTAGCGAAGCTACAATTAAATTACAAAATGCTTTTAGGAATTTCGATGAGTGGACAAAAACATGGTGAATAGCGCTCAATGAACAAAAGTCAGTCCACGTGGAATTTACGTATACAAAAATAAATAGACTACCCGTTTTTCTTAATACCGCTCGTTTTCCATTTGTAAATGAGGCAAAGTATCTGGGAATGACTCTAGACGCGAAATTAAAATGGAAACCGCACGTGAAAAAGAAATGCGAAGAACACTAAAAAGTAAATTAAGAGACATGAACTGGTTGCTCGGTAGCCGGTAAATATCCAAATCTTAATATTGAAAATAAATTGATTTTATTATACAGGCAGGTACGTAAACCTGTTTGTATACAACTTTGGGGTTGTAACTGCGATCCAAACTTAAATAACTTACAAACGTTTGAATATAAATTTCTTAGGTCATTTGTAAATGCTCCGTGGTGTATAAGAAACGAAGATCTTCGCAGAGATTTCGGGATTCCTAAGGTCCGGGACGAAATAAAAAGTTTCGCGCGAAAACATAGAAATCGACTTTTAGAACACGCTAATTCAACGATTATTAACATTCTTGACGAGTCGAATTAAGTACGCCGTCTGCGAAGAACAAAACATTCCGACTTGGTGCGGTGAACAGAAAACCGCTTTAAAATCGCGGATTAAGCAGGAACTTTCACCGGAAAGTAACCTGCAACACGTTACTTAACTTCGTTAAAAATAAATTGCTAGATATGTTTCAACTTAGTTGCAATCGGGAAGTGGAGGTGGTTTTGGTGAAGTAAGAATCTCACACACCTATGAGCAAGCGTCTTTCGGTCCTCATAGAGCCTGATATGCAGGTTTTGCACCTACCCACGGGAAAATAAATACAAAAGAAGAGAACTTTACGCCAAATATTAAATAATGCTTAAAGATGTTGGTGGATTCTAAAAGTGAATAAAAACAAAATTCTTTATCCAATTAACATCGATTTTTTAAACATTAGCATATTTTCGCCAAAAATAATGACTCATTCGTTTTGAAATGTGATAATTCAGTCTAAATATATATGTAGCGGCAAGCAGGGGGCACAGAAGTTATGCTCTTTTAAAAGTTATAAGAAAAACACAAAAATCATATTACACCTCAATTGAGTAACGGTTTTCAGATAAAAACCTGACTAATTTTTAACTAAAAAATATACAAAAATTATCTAAATACCTTGTTTTCTTTATTCCATAATTCAAATTTCAAAAGTAATTCCTTAAAAAAATATTTTACATGATTGTAAATGCTAAAATTGAAAATTTTAACTTCCCTAAAATTGGAAGCACACACAACTTGCATGACAGATCTTACCATAGTGACAACAATTTAGAGAATAAAGATGGCTGGATTTTATTTGTCCCGTTATTAGAGATAACATTTTCATACAAAATAATAAATCATTTAAAAAATATTGAAAATTGAAGATTTTAAGTCTAAAAAACACTTTAAATGAAAAAGTACTATAATTATCCTTAAAATAATTGGAATAGAAGAGTTTGGAAATCAAACCCCTCATCATTGTGTGGTTGTATGTATACCATTAGAAACAGACGACAAAATCTCGGTTAGTTCAAACAAGAGGCATTGAAATCCTTGCGTTATCTACCTTTCGTAACGTTGATACCATATCACAACGATAATATTTAAAGTAAAAACTAATTTTCCCTCTCACTTTCGTCAAGCGTGAAATAGTTTGTGTTGACATTTTGTAACATCTACTTGTCAAATAGTTTCAAGTTCACATTTTCCACGAGCAATGAATCGTGATATGAGAATAATAGATATACCCTGCTCTGGGGTGATATGATTTCGATATCCTTTTTGCATTTGCCAAGCAGATACAACTACCCTTTTTTAAATAACAAAATATTTTTAAAACTACCCTCATCTAGTCATACGTTGAAGGTAATTGTCATTTACTTACATAATTACTTATGTTCCTTCATGTACATTGTACATTACATATAAGTTTATATGTATATTTGATACAAAAGATAAAATATTTAGTAAAATCATAAAGTAAACTCTTGAAGCTGTTCAAGTTCACCCAAGATACTGCTATAAAAATAATCTTCTTGTACCTTCTATAATCTATTCTTTTTCTAATAAATATAACGTCGATTTCGATCGGATTTTGTAATTGTTCGATTACACCGAACAACTAAACGACAAACGACATAAGAAAGCCTTATTTAATACTTATAAATGGGTTGAAGAAAATTTTAAAAACAAAGACCAAAGACTGTTCCTTCTAATCTAAATTTATATTTTTGACAGATTGCCAAAGAAGACATTTTAAGAAATTGTTCGATTTCTAGGAAGGAACAAGTCAACTTTTTTGGGTACAATGCCGCATCAAATTCGTTGGCTTTGATGGAGGTTCAAAAAGAAGAAGAAGAATAAATAAAAAACAAATAACCAAGAGCCAAAGAATGGGAGATATTGCTTTTGGCTGAATGTTTAATAGACCGCGGTGGTGATGCTCAAAAGCACCAATTATCGTTATTGGCCATATTAAAAATCGAATGAGAAACACATCTGTCACGCACGACCCGCGCCCTGTGATGATGAATATTCGCAACTGTTTCGAAAATAAAAATATGTAGGTATAAAGTTTACGTGCTGGGCTGCTGGGTTGCTGAAAAGAGGATCGTCCTTGTCCTTTGAAATGATTGAGGAGGTAAAGAACACAAAATTCAGAAGGGCGATGACGGAAGGGTGTTGACTGCATATGACCGATTATAATTTTTCAACCTTTATAAATATGAAAACTTATGAGAACACGATTGCTAACAATATTTAACATCAGGGCGGATGTGACGACGGCAAGGAGGGCACAAGCACAGATGGCAGGTTGCGGGTTGACAATAGTTTATATTGTTCAATGAGTTTATTGTCATTGAGAAAAGATGAGGCTATTTGGAAATAATGACAATTAGGATGCTGCTGGTGAGAAAAAATAACTCAGATTTTTTGTTTTTGCAGATACAAATAACATAAGACGTCCATTTCTAGACTTCCACAAGGTAGGTACATATTTACATTTTTTTGACAGTGGGATAGCAAATTCCAGGGAAAGAATTTCCTGATAAACGATTTCCAGATCTCGACTAAAGCTAGAACTATAATTCTTGGAGGGACACTTAAAAGATGGGAAGTAAACAATCGAATATTCGGAAGTCAAATGACGCGGCTATAGGTGTGGAGTGCTACGTTTCTTTAGTTTCGTTCACTTTTCCTTTCAGAAGTAAGGTGCGCCTGCATATGTATTTGTATAGTGTAAAAGATGATCTTTAACTGTTCATAATTGTCATGGATAGTTGCAAACTAAACAAAAAAATCCTTCCCTTAACCCAGTTTTGTAATTAATTTTGCATCCCCCATGAGTCTGCTAATAATACGTCTTAAGCAGGGATGAGAATGCTGAGTCCAGAAAGTGAAGCAAAATCGAAGTAGATTTGCAAAATGTGTACCAGATAATGAAAATATTTGTTTTTATAAAGAAACAATTTAATTTCATTTTATTCAATATTCAGAACAAAAACTTAACATTGACAAATCATTTGTTTTTAGTCTAAGAGCTGACAGCGAATTTTTGGTTTTGAGGTATAACCAAAATTCGTGAATATGTATGTTGAGGTATAAAGGTCTCGATTTCAAAATCAATCGTCTGGCAGTTTTTTTTGTCGCGGGGGCTAGAGGAGGGGAGTTGAAAACGGTAATTTTCCAGATTTTAGTTTGGAGGGTATAACCACTTTTGAATATATGCTAATTTAAGAGAATTTAGCTTTGATTAAGAATTTTGGGGTCCCAGACAATTTCAGTGTCACCACACTCAAACAGACGCCTTCCAAAAGGGGTGAAAAATCAAATTTTAGTTTGAAAGGTATAACCGCTTTAATTTAAATGTAAACTTAACATAACTACGCCTTGATGAAGAATTTTGGGGTCCTAGACGATTCCAGTGTCGCCACACAACCGTCTGGTTTTTTGCCCTACAAAAGGGCAGAAAATCAACTTTTGGTTTGGGAGGTATTAGTACTTTAATTTATATGTAAACTAAAGACAACAATGCCTTGATGAAGAATTTTGGGGTTTCAGATGATTCCAGTGCGATCCAGTCGTGCATTTAATTTTCTAATAATAGCTAAGTAAGATTTTTAAATTTATTTTTCGGTATTTGACTAAGACTTGGTAATAATATTGAATATTGAACACAAAAACAGCACATAACTACGAACATTTTTCTAATAAAACTAAAAATTGTAAGTTTTTTTTTTTAATTTTGGCATTGAAATTTAATTTCTCAAATAAGGGCTTTATTCATGTTTTCTGATTAAAGTTTAAATTAAGCTACTTTAAACTTACATATTCGTCAATAAAGAACCAGATTACATTTGACAATATTTAAACACTTCTAACTAGTACGTTCTGAGTATTTAAATGGCCAGATGAATTATTGATTAACAAATTTAACTGGACCGTTGGAACAAATAAATGTGATGTTTTAGACTTTTACTGAATGCAAGAAATCTAAAATTTTAAAAATATTGCTGTTTGCATCAACATTTTTTTTTTTAATACAAACAATTTTTATATTAAATAAAATTTTTTCTTAATACAGAAAATTAACATTAACATTTTTCCTAAAAATAAAGGTACCTGCCACCCAATTTTTTCAGCCATTATACAAAATATAATTTTTCTCAAAAACGGCCCCACAGCTCCTTGAAAAAAATCAATGAATTGCTTTCACCCTAGGATAGGTAACCATTTTTTAAAAAAGGTTATTAAAGGTCCCTCCCAAAGAACCATTTATTTATTTTCGATTTTCTTCAAAATAACTCTCTTTCGATAATTTTCTATACGGAAACTAAACAATAAAAAAAGATTTTTTTTACCAAAATTTTCAAAAAAAAAATAGTTTGTCATTTTTTAAAACATATTCAAAATAATGTTTGTAAATCAAATATTTTGAAAACTATACGGTTGATTTTTATAAAACTCGGTATACATGTTTTTTTTACACTCTTTAAAGTATTTAATAAAAAGAATTTTACTTTTAAATACAAATGTTAAAAAACCGTTAAGGAAAATATTTGTTTTAAACAACGCGATGTACTATAAAAAAAATCAACTATATAAAGTATTCTCATAGAAGTATTTTAAAAATTTTTAATTTTCTTATTATCGACTGAACAGATTTAGATAATTACTACTTATATAAATTTCCAAAAAGACTAAAAAATATTGGGTACCAGAATTAAAAAAAGTTTTCGATTTTTTAAAAAAAGGTTGAATTTTTTTTCAGAAAATTCGATATTTCAAAACCGGATCGACAATTTTGTTTAAGGTTTATTTTAATATCCACATTAATAATTGCTTAAGATTTGAATATCAAAAGTTTTCCATACAATTGTTATAAACATTTTATATATAAGAAATTATTTTTTAGAAAAACTGCTCCAACGATTCTTAGTTTTTTTTGACACACAATTTATTCAATTAGAACTAAAAGGCTTTTCATATCAAACCCCGAAACTGGTTTATGGCGAAAATTTTTTGAAACCATTCACACTGACATTACACGCTTTCGCTTGACATTACAGTTTTTTTTTAACCAACAGCTCACAATTTTCTTTTATTTTTTTTTTGTTTTCTTTCATTTTATGCAAGTAAAATTGTGATTACTCGTATTTATAAAGTGTGGTTAAATTTTAAGGGCCAATGTTGATTTTGAATAAAACACAAATTATTTAGGAAATAATTGTTATTTCTTTTTATTTCAATAATATTGGTATGGTTCAATTATGTATGGAATAAAATATCAGCCAAATGGCCACTGCGACCTCGGCGGCACACCTCCATCCGATGGTCCAAATTTTCGATGACGCTGAGGCATAATTGATGGTAAGGGTAAAATGATAAAAGTTCAACATTATCACCAAGTTTCCTAAACTTGGTTTTGTTCTGCTATAGTTTCGGACAGCACATTGTGAAAATTATATAAAATTTGAAAGAAATTTCACGTTAACAAACACATCTATTAACTGAGCATTTTTGACATATGTCACGACTCGCGAACCAAACATGAAATGACAATGACATAAGGGGAGGACACTTGGGGAAGACTTCAGTGTCAAATGACACAACAAAATACTTTAAGAGGTAAATCACTTTGAGGGAAAACATTGGTGGCGGCAAAACCGATTGGATACAAAATATTTTTTGCAAGTAATAAAACAAATTATTGAACCACAGATAAATAAATTGGATTTAATTGCATAGTTATAAAAAAGAGCTGTGTTAAATCGTAAAATATATTCGAGCCGTGAAAATGTCTATAGATTGCTGCATAAAAACTGTTTAAAAACAAATTCAATGCAGAAAATTGAAGATACTAATTGTAAATTGGAAATAATAGTGAAAACGTAGTCATCCTTACATTGGATTATTACAAAATGGTAATAACTTTTTTCACGGATGCCGTTATATATAAAAACTACTTTAAACAAATGTGTCATATGCCTAGGTTGTACCAAGGGAAATTTTCTCATTTCATACACCATAAATTTCCCCCCTCTCCTCCTTAAAAAAACACCTTTCCAAGTGAAATATTTTTATAGACTCTTTTGATTCTTCATTCTCATGGTACATGAAATGTTTTTACAAAGTTTCATGATGGTACCAATAGATAGCTTGGTGGAAACTTCTTTAGAAAACCAAACATCAAAGAAATCATCCACTGTATCAACATGAATTTCTGTCATCTGTCAAAATTTCCGCCTTCAAAGATCAATCCCTAAAAAATAGAAATTCATATGTAAGAAGGTTCCTTTTACAAAAATTTGAATTACGAAGGAAGGCTTTCCCAAAATTACTCCTGACAAAAGTCCTCATACCTATGTATAACTGAGATGTTACACGTAACAAACTGAGTCTGAGAGTTATGATTTTTAAACCAATTTAAGGATAACAAACCCAAATACATAATTTTCAAAAATAATTATTAAAAAAAAAATTAATTAAAGATTATTCTGAAACATAGCATAAGGTAATGGCAAAGTGGTTGTGTTAGTGGTAGAAACTTATCTCATAAAATCAATTTTCTCTTTTAAACACTACGCATCAACATCAGATAAAATATCAAAATCCAATAGAAAATATTTGCTATCGTTATCGTCATCACCCCTATGGCACGTTATGTGGTAAGTATGTTTCCTTTTTAAATTGATTTTTTGTTTTATTTTTGACTCAAAACTCTATGCATTTGTTTTTTTTTTATGAATTTTCAAATGTAATTGCCCAAAAGTACTCCCCAAAAACAAGTGTAGGTACATAGTATTTATGTTATTTAAACAACATCTCTACCTCCCCCATTATAGTATTATAGTCGAACGAAATTATTTCCGTTTGAAGTGGATGAGGGTGGAAAATGTACCTACTATGTAGTCCGATATAGAATCATCATCATGGGAGTCTGCGAGGCGGTGCCATAACGATTACGTTGATCGTTTTTTTTTTGTTTTGTTTGGGGATAAAATGTCAGTAGGTATAGGTACAAAAAAGAAGGAAAATTCATCCAATACGATCCCCTTGTTTACGAAAGAGCATAAAGGTAATCATATTACCTCGATTCGAAATGAATTCAT
Organism: Dasysyrphus albostriatus; assembly: GCA_946251815.1. Lineage (NCBI taxonomy): Eukaryota > Metazoa > Arthropoda > Insecta > Diptera > Syrphidae > Dasysyrphus > Dasysyrphus albostriatus. Next base: position 62,887,576 of record OX276336.1, on the reverse strand, counting down.
AACTGAATTTTCTTCTTCTTCCGTCATCGTTCAAAGCCATGGTGAATTTTCTCCCAGTTCTCTGGGTGGTGTGGCGTTGCCATTCTCTAATTTTAAATTTGTACAAAATGAAAAATTGAAGTTTCATATATTTATTTCCTTTGTTCCACTTTTTCTTCTGGTTGACGAGGTGGGTCGGAAGAAGAGAAGAACGAGGGACATGAAAATCAATTTTTTTTTGTCCTATTTTCTACTTATCGCTTCGTTAGCTCTTTCAAGGGCTTAAAAGCAAATCCTTCCCTCGGCTATTCCAATCACTCTGACATTCATACATTCATTTTGATGATCACTGGTAACGTCTCACGGGGCAATGGTATGACTGCTGGATTTAGGTTAACCGGCTTCTTAGCAGGAAAGAACATGATTTTGAGTAGCACTAGATTTCCCCGTCTTGATATCCACAAAAACTCTTGGTGGTCCTCCGATGATCTAACCTGCAACTTAATCGATTGTGTTCCTATTGACTGAAGCAATTTTTATAGCGTACTGTGCTTTCGTACGTATACATCAGCTATCACTGACTTGGATCATTACCTGAATAATGCTAGGCTGCCAGTACCATTTTCCATGGAAGCTTTTAGGAGAACGTCAACCAAGAATGAGGAAAGAATATTGGAAGACTGGAAGTGGAAGAGATTGACATACCCTTTGCCGCCCAATTCCCCAGAGCTTGCAACCTACTACCCTACTACTAATGATAGGCAGGCTCAGCTCCCTGGCAGTAATGTCAAGGCCAACAAGCCATCAGGAATGCTGCAGAAGGTGCTAGGATACTCTCAGCCACCTCAGAAGAACCTCTGGATTGACTTCGAATGTGCTCAGGCAAATTTAGCCAAAACGGATGTTTAACGTGGCAGTAAAGGAAGTCAATGGCTTCTTGGATTACGTTGACAAAAGAAGGGATGAAAACCACTTGCTAAGAAGACTAGGAGATTCAGAGATGCTTAAGCAGAAATCAGGTGCGGAAAAGATTTAAAAAGAAGACAACAGGATTCACTAGCTGGCTAGTTAAGGGGCGAAGTAATCCGAAAAAGTGAGGTTAAATATCTAGGTTTAGAAAATAACTGTAAGAAAAGCCACAAAATCCCTCATGATTTGCAAAAACTAGCAGGCATATCATGGGACAGCATAATACTAAGTATCCTTAGGTGGATGTATACCATGATGGTAAGACCCATCATTACTCGTACCTATGGTCCAGTTTCGTGGCATAATAGAACCGAACTAATTACGACTAGAAAATCACTAGAAAAAGTCCAAAGGCTCGCATGCTTGTGTATAACTGGAACAATGAGAACTGCACCAATGGAAGTTATCCTTCATCTATCTCTCTGACATGAAGCCATAGAAAGGGCTGCAAAGGGAGCCATCATGAGGTTTGCAAAAGAGGGCACCGGTACTGGTAAATTCATTAGTCTCTGATTTAGGGATTGCATTCCAAAGTCAGCGGTAATCGACTTTATTGACATTCCAAGAGATGTTATGATTAAAAAATAAAACTTCGAGTAAAATTTCAAACGAAGCTATGTAACAAAAAGGAGTGGGTAGGCGAAACAGTAAACTTCAATCTCAAACCAAATGCAATCAAGTGGTACACTGACGGATCGAGAACAACTGAAGGAATTGAGGCTGGAATCTTTGTGCCCAGAACCTCAGAACGAAAAGAATTTTGAGGTGGCAGTGAATTTGTCTAAATGGGCACTGCTGAACTTGTGAACTCTGAAAATTAGATCAGTGCTCAAATCTAGCGTAGTCACTGTTTCCTTGGATTTTCTACGCAATTAAAAAATAAAAGCCCCATCTAGCCCTATCATCACTCCGGTCTTGCTCTATGTTGCATAAGTATAGTCCCTCTCCTAGGCGGATTAAATCTCCTTTGATGTCTTGAAGAGAAAAGTCCGATTAAAGTTAATATTCAAAATAACAAATTGTGGAGGTGATCCAACCAAGAACTATAAGCGGTTAACAGCGACGTGCTCCTGGTCAAAAAACTAGGTCTTCAACGGTTACGATGGCTAGGTCATGAAGTCATGAAGAGAGAATGAAGATTAACTCTCCAGCTCGTAACATATTCAACGCCAAAGGGAGTGAGAAACAGGGACAGACTTCATCTCCCTTCAAATGACCAATTTAAGGGAGGTATAAGCCGTATTGGTCAGAGTTGCCATGTCTTGAACTAGTTTGATAGCCCAATTTGAAAAATAGTGTAGCCCAATATCGGAGCGTAAAATGTAGCCCAAATAGTAGCCCAATATCAATAAATTTAAATTTTGTAATTCTAGTAATAACAGATGAATGAATGAGTTATTAATGATGTGAAGATTGTTGCGGTTCCTTTGAAATGTCAAATTCAATTAGTATATTCAATGAATAAAAAGTGGTGCCAGATTATGGATTGCGTTAAAGATATGTTAAGGGACAGAAAAGTAGTTTTTATATGATTTATTTATAGGAAAAAAAAATATCGTCCAAGATTAGATTTGGGCTATTTATAGCCCAGTTATGATTGGCCTGTCATACTGAAATTGCTGTCGCCAATTTTGGAAAAAGTTAGCCCAATTTCCGACAAATAGCCCAATCTGGCAAGCCTGGTATTAGTATACAAAATTAGAGTCATTAAGCTAGAGATCGAGATAGCTGGTGGAGTTTATTATTGCTTGAGGCCCAGGAGCATCCCATGCTGTAGGGTCAAATAGTGAGTAGGTAGAAGTGACTGTCAGTTTCAGTAGTAAATACTGAAACACTTAAACGAAAGCTTGTCCGTTGTGATACCACATGAATCTAGAAAACTCGTTCAATACTCTTTAAAACAGTTAGCGCTCCTGACGAAGTGTAGGAGACTATTAATGTCTGTGTTTGACAGATTATTAGGATCGTTATAAAAGTATTCACCTAAGTGTAGTCTACGTCAATGGGAAAGAGCAGAGGCAGGTAAAGAGAAGGTGATGAATTCTTTCTGCCTCCTCCACGTCCATACAGCTTCTGCAAAAGTCATTTGAAAGTATGCCAAGCCACGTTATGTGCCTGCATATTAAACAGGGTCTTTTTATGACACCTACAACAGAGCTGATGTGCAGTCTGTTTAAAGATATTAAACACATGGTGCTTGGTGATGTGCAGTCTGCTTAGAGATATTAAACACATGGAGCGCATCCTGCTTCAGCAAAAGTGTACACATTGCGATGGGTATACCAATATCTGTCTTTTTAGATAAATCGGTAGAAATGTTCCACTTCTAGCGAGTTCATCATCTTTACAATTGCCTAGCGTGAAATAAAGTTAAGTAAAGTAAGTAAGCATATATGAGCGAGCCGAATTGCATCGTGTGACTGGGCTCAGTTGAAAACCCATAAACCAAAATGGCTCGAAGCCAAATGGCTCACTTTAAAATGGCCAGTGTTACAATTTGCTGTTCTGCACCTATTGATCAACATCCAACAAAGGTGCTGCATCATATCCATGAGAAATGGTGGGAAGTTCGGCGATTGTCGAATAGAGTCAACAAATTAACTAATGGTTTGGCTGTCCAAAAAGATAGAGGAGATATCTGAAGTTGATATAATTTTTTCCTTATAAGATAAGATAAGACAAAACTTCCTATAAAAATAATTTTCTTCTGAACTATGATTAAATGATAAGATAGCTGGAAAGAGAGTATTGATTCAAGCCTGCCCTGGTACTTACATTTAACAACATAAATTGGAATTAATGTATGTTTTTTTTTGGATCTGGCATTGCTGGTATTGTTTCTATCAACGACCAGGCAACAACCACCCTCATTTGGTAGGATTGCAATACAAAATAAAAAAAAAATCGAAAACTTTTTGTTTTCTTTCGTTTCAACACCTCCAGGCGATTTGGTTCTCGTTATCTGGTGGAACTGACAATTTCACATAGGGTCATACTATACAGGCATAAGCAAAGCATTCACATCATCCTTGTTGTGGGGCCATAGAACTGAAAAACAGAATGGTATATATGTACAATTTACACTGTACAGAGAGATACCTTAAAACAACGTAGGCTTTAAAGGTAACCCAATGCAAACAAAAATATTTTGTGATGCTGTTTTTGAGGGTTAAAAGCTGGATAGTGTATGTATGAATGTGTGTAGAACATACCAAAAAAAAAAACGCCCACTGGGTGGTAGCTGGTATAGATAATTGTTTTCCTTCGACTTTTTCTTGTTTTTTTTTTTAGATATACCTACCTTATATCCCATTGTTTGGAGAATGGATATTTTTTTTTTAAACTCTCCTTCAGAAAAAAAAGGATCTACCTCTATACGCTTTTATGGTAAGATTGGTAAGCTTACAGATGAAGATACCACAGAGAAAGACTAAGCTATATCAAAGAAAGAGGAATATAGATTGGAGAGATGATGGTGCAATGATGGAAGTAGGTTTTCAAAGTTTTTGTTTTTTTTAGTGTATATACAGGATTAGGATTTTGTTGGAAAAAGAAACTTAAAGATATCTCTTACGGAGAATGCGGAAAATCGAAGAAATTCCATTTTGTTTTAGGAGGAATTCAAAGAAAAATATAGACGAAGCAATCATGACTGGAATTGGAAAATGTTTTGTATTTTGAAACAAGAGTGCAAAAACAAATTGATGGTATGTTATTGAACTATATACTCAAGAATTCTCGTTTTGTACTTATATTCAATGTGTATAACATTTCTCAAACTTAATATTTTTAGAATCAAGACTTGTCATTTTTTAACATCAATTTACGACTTTTACAAAGGTTGATCTGGAATATTTTCTCTTTATATTAGAGGTGCGCCTCCTAATTAAATTTTTCTTGCATCATTAAAAATTTTATACAGAGGGTGAAAGGCCCCCCAACAGGAATATCTCCCGAAAGCTAACTTTTACAAGGTCACGAAACATGGTATTTCGTTTATACAAGGGTGATTCGCATTAAAGGCTCTCCCAAACCAACGCGAATGCGGAGCGATTCGCAGCGAATCATTCACAATAGAAAAAAATATGACTAATACACAACGCTAAGCAACAACAAAAATTCGTCGTCGCTGCGGATTCGCGTTGGTTTGGGTCAGCCTTAAATGTAATAAAAAGGTAGAGCATGTGGGGTGGGTTGAGAAGAGAAAAAAAGGAGTTATATTCTACTACTACTACGCCAGTATCGACAATTTTCCAAGGGTAATACTTACAAGGCCATGTTATACCTTTTTGTAAAGCCAAACATTCAAAACAAGCATTTTTTACTATAGCGGGATCCATCGCGTCCCGTTTAGGAGTTAGGGACAGTTTAAAAAAAAAATGGCTTGAAATAAAGAATAAGGGTAACACTCACTATAAAGTACTACATCGGTCTTAAAAGCCAGAAACCTGTTCTTTAATGCCAAATTTAAATAAAACTATTTATGTCAATAATTTTTAGAAAATTCACATGCTAAATTAAAATTTTGATACAAAAATATAAAAAACAACAAGTTTCATCTTTTTTTCAAAATTGTGAAATTAAGCAGAGTTGTGAAGTAATGATAAAAAAGTAATTGAGTTCTCCAAACACTATCTCGATTATACTTTGAAATGTAACTGAAGAAATTCATTTACTAATTACTTGTAACTAAAAAGTTAATTACGTTTGTGTTATTGAATTGAAATTGTAATTATCAAGAAATCTGTTATTATGACTTTTTTCAGTAATGTTTTTGTCAATTACATTTTCCGTGATATTGCGCAAATGGTTTCTGGTAGTGTTGATTCTCTGTATATGTTTTAAACTTATTAGTATATATTTTATTAATTTTCATCAGGTTTTTAATTTACTCTCGTCTTTTAGATAGTCTCTTTTTGAAAATAATTAAATAAATAATAATAAAATGAGCAGAATAGTATTTTTTTTTACTTTTACAATTATAATAATTTTTAACAAATAAAAACATGAAATCAATTACAATCCAAGTAATCAAATAACTTCAATGTAATTAGCACAGGACTTTCCTTCAATTACTTTTAAAAACCCACTACTTTTTCAATTACATGTAATTTGTATGTTTTTTCAACTACAATTACATATGTGTAATTGTAGTTGAAGAAAATTCAATTACAAGTCACATATTATTGAAATTAAAGTTGAAATAAATTACAAAAAGTAATCATTATTTCCCAACTCTGAAATGAAGTTCTTAACTGGCTTTTTGTGGTCAATGCTAATATAAATTCTGAATCGAATACTGAAATTACTTTTTTATGAAATAATTTTTTTTTGGCAAAGATTTAAATGTTGATAAATGGGCGATTCCACTATTGCCGGTGCAACATTTAGACTCATTTTAATAAATTTATAATTAAATGCAATTTTTTTAAATAAAAAGCTATTTAAAATCAATAATTCAACAAATCCACTCCTTAATGCTTAGTCTTGTCCTTAGCTGATTTATTTCAGTATAGTATATAGAATTTGTATTATAAAAAAAACATTCTTATAGAAATTTTGCATGGCCCGGGCAATGTCTCATTAAACATCCTCTAAATTCATCCAGCAATTATTCAGATAAGGTCGCAAGTCTTAATATGTATAACAAACTCAATCTTATCTGGGTATCAGTTATCAGATCACAGTAGCATTGAGGGAAATGAAAGCTAAGAAGAACTGGTCAGGCAAGAATCAGCACTTCATAGATCACTTTCTTTCGGAAAGAGTCACCATTCCATTTAAAGTTTTGAAGGGCATATTTTGTCTACAGAGAAGTTTAACCAACTTGACTATATCCAGGAAAATTTGGGGAAGGCTATAATATCTTGAAAAATTGATCTGATATGCAGACCGAGGCACGACATGGCCATCAGAGTCATTGCAACTTGTAATGAACACTGGCCAGAAGTAGAACTTCTTAAAAATAAATAAAATATTGCCTGAAATTTGAAAAACGGTCTCCTGAAAAGTAAGGGTCTGTAGGATAAATAGGAATTCTCGTGATGAATTGATGCCGAAAATCGTCTAGGGGATGTAATAAAGGGTGATTTTTTAAGAGGTTAAGAACTTTAAAAAAAAAACACAAAAAATTCGAAAAAATGAATGAAATATTTATTTGAATCGATAGTTTGAACCTTACAATTTAATGTTTAAAGATAATTTCATGCAAATGTTGACCGCGGCTGCGTCTCAGGTAGCCCATCCGCTGAGTCCAATTTTGGCATACTCTTTCACACATATCGGCCGGTATCTCACGAATTAATGCATGGATGTTGGCTTCCAGTGCGTCAATCGATGCGGGCTTGTCCCTATAGACATTAGCCTTGACATACCCCCACAAAAAATAATCTAATGGTGTCAAATCGCACGATCTAGGCGGCCAATTGACCGGCCCGAAACGTGAAATTAACTGTTCACCAAACTCGCCTCGCAATTGCGCCATTGTTTCGCGTGCTGTGTGGCATGTGGCACCGTCTTGTTGAAACCACATATCATGCAAGTCAAGAACTTCCATTTCGGGCAAAAAAAAGTTTGTTATCATCGCTCGGTAGCGTTCACCATTGACAGTAACGCTGCGATTCGCATCATCTTTGAAGAAATATGGCCCAATAATGCCGCCGGCCCATAAACCGCACCAAACAGTGGCTTTTTCGGGATGCATTGGTAGCTGTTGCAATGCTTCTGGCTGATCTTCACTCCAAATGCGGCAATTATGCTTATTTACGTACCCATTCAACCAAAAATGAGCCTCATCGCTGAACACAATTTTTCGATAAAAAAGCGGATCCTCGGCCAGCTTTCCAAGAGCCCATTCACCAAAAATTCGGCGTTGTGGTAGGTCGGCTGGCTTTAGTTCTTGCACCAGCTGTATCTTAAAAGGCTTTACGCCCAAATCCTTCCGCAAAATTTTCCACGTAGTGCTGTAACAAAGGCCTAACTGCTGGGAACGGCGCCGAATCGACATTTCGCGGTCTTCTGTCACACTAGCTGATACGGCCGCAATATTTTCTTCACTACGCACAGTACGTAAACGTGTTGGTGGTTTAATGTCCAACAAAGTAAATTTGGTGCGAAATTTGGTCACAATCTTCCGAATAGACTGCTCAGAAGGTCGAGAATGCCGACCATAAAATGGAAGCAGCGCGCGATGAACATTTCGAACCGAGCACGAATTTTGATAGTAAAATTCAATAATTTGCAAGCGTTGTTCATTTGTAAGACGATCCATGGTTAAATTGCAAACCAAACTGAAGCTGTTTGACAGTGACACAAGGTACTAAATACACGTCAGCTGTCAAAACCAGTGTTGCCAAAACCAAACCAGCTAAAAAATCACCCGTTAGTTGGGTTAAAATTTAAATCCAGATTGAATATTATGGCCGTAAGCATTCTTCTTCGAAACTTACCCCTTAAAAAGAATGATTGTAGCTGCAGCTAGTAGCAAGAATTGAATTTTGTTTAACTTGTGCTACACCATATATTTCTTTCTACATTGACTGCTTTACATTGTGGCACTGTACTATTTTTGTATCTTTCTACTTTGAAATATGAGTTTTACGCAAAAATAATAAACTATTTACTCGTAGCTTTCAAATTTTGATTATTGAGAACAATTGAGCCGAAATGATATTTCTTGGAGAAAATAATAGCTTTGTTCCTAAGATCTATGAAATTTTAATGAAATTCTATCAGCAAATAATTGCCGAAAGTGCGTAAAATAATTCAGTGGCAACTTTTGCTTTTATCTCTGACGTCTGACCAACCTCAACCTCGCATTTCATAGACCTAAGAATTTCTGCCCAAGGGATTTTTTTTGGAAAGAATTTATCAGGAAGGCGAAATGTTTTACTCTCGGGTGAGTACTCTCTTCTAAACAATGTTTGAAGTGTGGAACAGAAATTGAACCAATATTGGTGAAAAATATTAGTTTGGGATAGAGCTAATGTAAGTGAAAACAAACTTTTTTTTTAATATTGAAGAAAAAATACCTACCTGCTATCCGATAGTCAATCTCGAGAGTTTTGTAGTGAAAGTTCTCTCAAATGGAAACCCAATTTCTTTCGCAGAAAGTATTAGGGTTGCCATGTCTTGAATAAGTTCGATAGCCCAATTTTGAATTTTGTGTAGCCCAAAATCAAAACCGAAAAAGTAGCGCAATAAAATTAAAACAAAGGAAAATAAAATAAATTTTTTTTCCCATTAAAGAAAGAATTATGTAACATGGATTTTTTTTTTTAAGTGAAGCTTGTTGCGGTTATTTTGAAATGTCAAAACCAATGAATATTGTGTCCCATATCATATCGCACCCATTGGAAAGAGTTAGGCGTAAAGAATCATCGTGTAATAGTGACTATTCAGTAAATAAAAAGTTGTGCCGGAGAATGCTTAAAGAATACTCAAAGAATGCTTAAAGAATGTGTTTAGATGGAGAAAAGTGTTTTATTTTTGATATATTTATACGAAAAAAAATATTGCCCAAGATTAGATTTGGGCTAACTGAAATTGGTGTCGGCAATTTCGGAAAAAGATAGCCCAATTTCCGATAAATAGCCCAGCTTGGATAGTATCTTAATTTTCTTCTGAAGGGGCATGCTAATGAAGCTTAAATGGTAGAATTAAGCCTTGATGCGTTTATCGCCATTCTTTCGATGACAAAATCACGAATGCCTAAAACTGTTTCCCTAAGTTATAGTCTCTGACCGTAAATGCACACCCAAACAATGGCTTCTTATTATCGAGTATAGGCATTTCTCGAAATAAAAATAGCAGTCTTCTTATTTCCTCTCAGCATATTGGTGAGCTGTTCTGATTTACGTGCCCTGTGAGGTGTACCCACGTTCCATGTACACACCCGTATGCCATTGTCCATTTTTCGTGTGCGGGGGTATCGTCAACATTATTAGTCCATTCTACCTGGGGCAATTATTTCTTCTCTTCTTCTTTTGCTCATACAAAAGAAGAAGAGAAGAGATTGTAAAGTTTGTCCAACGTTTGTTGGTAGTTCACCTTACAGGCTTTACAGTAGACACCAATACGACCTGACGAAACGATTTAGAGCCATCATTAAATTTCTTCAGTTTAGTAAATTGTCAAACTTAAGAAAGAAAATTAATTGTGGTTTTAATAGAATTCATACAAGTATTTTTAAAAGAATTTCAATGGCCTCAAATAAACTTTATTCCTTTCAAATCGATCACACCAATCTCTTATTTCTCTCTTTCAAATTTCTCACCGTACTTTTCACCTTTTCCGTCTTGACAAAAAAAAAATTGTAAAAGATCCCCTTCTGGGATAATAATATCATTTTTTGAATCTAATAAAAAGAACTAAAACAGCTAAGCTCACCTCGCATCCTAACCCCAGACTCTAACAAGGACACAGTCATTCATTTATTTCAAATTATACTCATCGTTGTGGTGCTCATGAACCTGCTGATGCTGAGTCTGCTTTTGATATGGCCTGCAGTACAACAACCATCGCTGAGGGAGTTTTTGCCAACAACGGGAACGCTCCCCCGGGACTCATGTCAAACAAGGCGCATCTGTTATCATCTATCCTCCTGTTCTATATATTTTGCTGCTCGTTGTTGTAATAGTCTGCCTCATGCATTTCGCAATTCCACCCATAAATCGACTTGTAATTGTATCTAGTGTGTACTCAAACTGTGCACACAAAACAGTTACAAGTTCTTTTTTTGTTGTTGTTGCTTTTGCTGTATGGTCTTTTCTAACCCCTGTTGTTCTTTAATGTTACCCTTTATTTTGGCTGATTTTGGGTTTTCCACTTTACCAACATACACGAGTGATGTGTTTGCAACAAGGACCCTCTTCCACCGGGAAAATAAAAATTAAAATACAATCATCTCGTGCGAGAACATATGACCAAGCAATCCGGACAAGTGCCCTCTTGTGATGGATTTGTTACAGACAGAAGAGCGGACGCAGGAGTTCGGTGTTTGGAGAGGATGTCAGACAGACGAGGCGAGGAGGCCTATGAAATAAACTGGTTCGTTTTTATATCTGACTCCGATCTAGGATGTAAATCAAATCGTCAGATAATCGCGTTACAAAGGCAACTCTTGCAATCAGATTCCCTGCCAGTCAGGCGAAAACCTACCAACGACAACGGGCGCTGACTCTATTGAGTTGGAAGGAAGCTATTCAAAGGACAGAACATCTAAAAAACTTGATATCAAAACCACCCCAAAGTTAATGACAGATTTTGGTCGCTCTGTGGGTCTGGAATTTTTATTTTAATGTTGTGTGTTAAGGGTATACAATCATCACGACAGGAGGTTATAATATGAAGTGCAGAGAAAACATGTATGGGGTGTGAAATCTTGGAATACTGCTGGGTGTGCACACACGCATAACAAAAACCCAGCACACCCCCGGATTGGGTTAGAATGCTATTTATTGCATTAAGAAGCAAATTGCGGAAAAATTAGCGGCTGATTTTGGGATCATCTAATTATGCTCGGAGTTACTTTTGCCCTCGGTTCATTCAAAACGATTGTTTGTTTCTTTATTTGCTTTGTGTTAAGAATGAAATTCAATGATATCGATAGTTGTATTTTTGTAACATGCATGGTCTCATTCCTATATCACATCATGAAAAAGTTTTGGTGATACTGAAAATATGTTTCACTATCTCAGAATTCAGAAAAGTCAATCTTCATAAAAAACTGTTTTAAAAAAACGACTTTCTCAAAATCAAAGAAAAGTATTTGATTTTTAAACCGAATGTTTTGTTTCGAACACCATTTCCATTATGGTTAATCTTTCTCTTAAGAGTACGTAAATGTTTCGACTCATCAACAGGCAATAGACACTTCATTCATCTCAGCAAAAACAGAATCTTAACGCTTCATTTGCATAAAATAAACTGATATTCCCCATAGAGGTTAAGTTTCAAGAAACTTTGCCAACAGATTCGGAAGTTTTTTTTGTATTTGTTTGTAATTTTTCTTTTCTTTTTAAATTTTATAATCCCGAGATGAAAAAAAGATAATCTGTAATTAGGAGTTGGCATCGCTCAGATTCAACACATTAACCAAACTTAATGTGCCATAAATGAAAATAATTTCGTTAGGCTCCTTCGAGACCTATTAAGAGGTCGACGCACATGACGCCGCACTATGCTGCTCCAGCCGGCGCCGCCGATTAAGAGGCGTTGCGTTGGTGGGCCGAGGTATTCAAGGCGGGTGCAATCCTAACAAACAAAGTCACATAGTCACTGATCCACAAGAATGTTTTGAAAGTAGAGTAACGCTGAATGGTTTGAACTTGGCTCACTCTTTAGTTTTTATAAATTCAATTTTCCTTTATATAAGTTTTTTTAAATAAAACAAAAACGGTTTTAGATGTTAATGAAATTCTTTATTTCTGTGAAAGTACGTTTGATGCCATTATATATGGAACTCGATTTCTTTTGCATGGCCGCCACGGGCACGCTTGCAGAAGTCCAGACGCTGAACCCAATTTTCGACGGGTTTCAAGCATAAATCGGCCGATACTACTGCAATTTCACGTTCGATATTTGTACGAAGTTCATCAACCGTCGCTGGCTTGTTGGCATAGACCATAGACTTGACGTAGCCCCACAGGAAATAGTCTAACGGCATCAAACCGCACGACCAAGGCGGTCAAGCGACTGGACCATTTCGTGAGATCACACGTTCTCCAAACTTCGTTTAAATTGATTGTGACATTCGCTATGTGGCTTGTGGCGCCGTCCTGTTGGAACCACATGTCCTCCAAGTCCATATCATCTAATTGGGGCGAAAAATATTCGGTTATCATTGAACGGTAGGGATCCCCATTCACAGTAACGTGCCGGTCTTGATCATCACGGAAGAAGTACGGCCCAATGACGCCGCCGGCCCAATGACGCCGCCGACTCATAAGCCACACCAAACCGTATTTTTTTCGGGATGTAATGATGATTCATGGAGTACGTGTAGATTGCTACCTGACCAATACCGCATATTTTGTGTATTGGTGAAGCCATTCAGCCAGAAATGAGCCTCATCGCTGAAGATGATTTTTCGATGAACATCCGAATCATTTTCAAGTTGTTGCTCAGCCCAATTCACGAACATACGACGCTTCTGGTGGTCAAGCGGCTTCAGTTTTTGCGTCAATTTAATCTTGTTAGGATGTAGGCAAAAATCTTTTCGCAAAATTCACCACAATGAGGTCACAGAGATGCCCAACGCTTGAGAACGACTTGTGAGAGACACATTTGGGCTTTCTGCAACTGAAGCCTCAGCGGCAGCAACATTTTCGACACTACGGGCACTTCTTTGTCTCACTGGCACGGGAACATTTTGTACTGTGCCTTTGGATTCAAATTTTTCCACTAGACGCTCAATTGTTGATCTGCTAGGACGATTATGGCGACCATAAATTGGACGTAGTGCTCTTAGCGTTGAGGCCACTGACTCCGAATTTCGGTAATAAATTTTAATAATTTCGACTCGTTGTCGAAATGTCAAAAGAACGGCAAGAAATATGGCGTCGTTTGCTGTCCCTGTCGCTCTACTTTTGTAGCGTTCCTGTTGAAAAACCGTTTATAAATAAAGAGAGATGTCATACGTGAGTAGATTCGTACTAATTAACTGTGGAAAAAATAAAGAAATAAAGTGCTAATGTTTTGAAACTTTTTGAAAGTAAGAAAAAATCAAAAACAAAATTATGTAAATCAATCGTTAACAAGTGAATGGGTTAGGTATATTGTATCGGAGTAAACCTTGATTTCAAGCTGATGGAAAAGTAACGCAGAGAACAGGATGAAAACAGATCTTTGTGCTTTATACACATGCAAGAAACCTTCGGTACCTACACTGTGGTTTTGCGACCGCAGGTGATCCAGGGGATGTACACGATGATTGTTCGTCCCATATATAACCAATGGTTCCATCGCGTGGTAGAAGGCTGTTGAGAAAGTCAGCTATCTCAAAAACCTGAAAAAGGTTCGGAGACTAGCCTGTATAGGAATAACGGGGGAACAGAGGTCTACCCCACAAGGAGGGCTAGAAACTATTCTGAACTTAACAGTCTTGGACAAGAACATTAGATGGACAGCAGACAAAAGTGTATTTCGACTCAAATAACTGGCCGCTTGGAAGCACAATGGTAATGGGTCTTTCTTGCAAAGATATGAGATATGACATAGTGGCGGACTTGATGTGACGACTGACTACATACCACATGCACTTCTCTATTTAATACCCGAAAGGGTATCCCCATCTATACCGATGTGGAACAAATGGAAGAAGTACCAGGAGCTGGGGTATTCTATAAAGCAAGAACTGACAAGGAAAGGGTCAGCATCAAAAAGAAACAGTAGTTGCCAATTAGATAAGGGACCACGTGCTTAAAAGAAAAATAGAAAGAACAAATCAATAACTCAAGGGGCCTATTTCATAAAAAACTGTAAGACTAGTAATTATTTGTGAATTATAGTCTGGGAGGCGATCGAACTCGAAGCAAAAACCTTCAAAAGTCTGTCTGACTATCAGTGAAGTATAGAGGGCAGTCTTAGCATTCATTTGATATCCAATTAATAGAAGTTCCTTATGTGAAAGATACGCTTAGTCGAAAATGCAACCCGAAAACTACATTTTCTAACCTTAGTAACCGAGAAATCCTATCTCCCCAGCGGTTTTGTAAATGTTTGGAATAAAGCTCTCGCCTGTTTTTTAGGAGCCGTAATGAGATAAGAAATTTTAAGGTTGTCTCTCGAACTATAATTCGCAAATAATTATTAGTCTTGTAGTTTTATAAAATAGACCCCAGGACGACCAGGAAGGACTGCGTTTTCTCTATTAGTTTATGGCCAAGAATTAATGGAAAGAAAACTCAGTACATTTTATCGCTGAGTAAAAAGAATATTAGAATCTTGATATGTGTACTAACGGGTGCGCCATAGGTTAATATACCGAGAACCCACAGCAGATTTTGGGTGAGTGTGAGTGATAGCAAAAAAGGTGTCGAAAGCATATTAAAAGCAATTCAGAAATGGAAGTTGGTTTTTTTAAACAGTCTGGCAGGGTGAACTATATACTCAAATGATCTCAGATTTCGTGATATGGGATCCGAGGAGCTTATCTATAGGGAAGGATGAAAGTCAATTACTTTTGGAAATGCATACATTTTTTTTTTATGCACTGTTTAATCACAAAGGCCCCAGTTGTGGACTGCGGTACTTCAATTTTTGCAATAGCGTTTAATGAAACTTTCGATGCCTATACTTCTTTTTTTGCTATGATTCACACCAAAAATCTGCTGTTGGCTCTTAGTCTATAACTAAACCATGTCTACAAAAATACAGTGATTTTTTTTTTATCAAATTGTTTGAGTCGTTTTTGAGATTTTTCTTTACGGTTGTATGGTAAGCCGTTATTTTTGGAGCTAAAACAAAAAACCAATTTCCCCTCTGGGGAGGTACAAAAAAACCTTAAGTTCAAAATTTGATGAAAATCACTTCAGTGGTTTAGGCTGTAGTTTGAGGTACAGACAGACAGATAGAATGGTGCCAGCCATTTTTCTATTATTCTCTGTCATTGTCAAGTTCGATTTTTATCTCGAAATTTTGTTTCTGCGAGAATCAAAAGCACATCAGTATAAGTAATACCTATAGTGCTGGTAAAAATTTTCATAGATTTGTTGGTGATACTATCTGACAACTAATATTACTAAAATATGTATTATATTTTATTGATAAAATAAGGTTTGTAAAAGAATGCAATCTTTTGTGAATGTAATCTTTTGTGAATGCAATCTTTTGTGAATGTAATCTTTTGTAACTTTAATTAAAGGATTGCATTCGTTGACTTCACTTTGAATCTGAGTTCTGCAATCACCTTAAAATTGACCTTACAATGATTGCATTAATTTTTGCCTCCAATAATTTTACAGCAAGCAATTGAATGAATTTTCTACAATATTGGGATTCATTTGCATATCTTTCATTTATTTGCATTTCATTTGAATTCTTTGCATTTTTTAGCATTTTTTCTGCATTCATTTTCATTCTTTGCATTCATGTTACTATCATTGAATTCTTTGCATTTATTTGCATGCATTCCATGACTGCAAATTAATACAATACCCTTCCTTAACGCTTGCACAAAATCCAATTTAAACGAAGTTGAACGAAATTTCAACAAATGGTTTCAACATACATTGAAAAGATTGAATTTATGATTTTTCTGACTTATGGCTTAAAAGCAAGAAGAGGAAAGGATAAACCTGTAGGTGATAAAAATAAGAGTCTTATAATAATAAAATCTAATTTTTCAAAATTATTTTTTTTTATTTGGGTTTTCGAAAATTAAAAACAGGGAAATATTAAGAATTACTTTTTTGGAAATTTGTTTTAAGAAGTTCGGTGAGTTATATTTAAAAATTCACTCGAATCGAATTTCGGTGAGTTATACTCGTATTTAAAAATTCACTCGAATCGAATATTTATATTTTTCGAAATAATTTTTGTGAAATTTGTATTTTCGAAAAAATTTAATCCAGTTATTTAAAAAAATTCATGAGAAATTTAAAAAATTACCTGATTGAATTTTTAAAAAATTCAAATTTAAAAAAAAAACGTTTTAATACAAATTTCGTTTGTCACAAGAGTCTATTATTAGATTTTTCAAACGGTTGACTAGTTAGACAGTTTTTTCAAAAGTGCTTAATAGTTAGAAATATGCCGTATTTAATGAAATAAAATGTCAAATTAGACAAATCTTAGAAAATCGATGCCGTTGTCTAAGCTAGACAACTTTAGGACAACAGTAAACAAAGTTTATTGATAACTTTTTGAAGTTGGACGGCTGTCTAAAGATTAACCAAGTTTATAAATACGACTATATTAGCCCAGTCAAATTATACTCTAAAGGGACCTTATCGAGCAAATTGAGGTAGTTTTGATTTTTTTCTTAACTAACTTGCTTTTTTTCGACTAAAATTACTGTTCCCAATAATCCACCCGAAAACACTAATTAATTACTTTGTGTGACAAAATTAAAAAAATTTTGACTTTAACATAAACTAAGATACGCTTTCCAGATGGCTTTTGAATCACTTTATTTGAATATGGTCTCAAAATTGGTGTAGCACGTCATAATTTTGAGATGTTTGAATCAAAAATTAAAAAAAAAAACTTGATGCAAAACTGGGGTTTTATTTTTTCTCTAGGTAATTTCTTGCAAATAAATTTGTGTGGTCATTGCGAATGGAATTGCGAAAAATATGTTCATACTTTAGGATGACCCTACAAATTTTATTGAGAAAATAACCTCGAGAAATAATATGACCCCAAATTTGCATCGAAAACGCATTCCTCTTTAAAACTTTCGATTCATATATCTCAAAAACGTGACGTGCTACACCAGCTTTGAGACCATATTGGAATTAAGCGAATTAAAAAAATCTGAAAAGTATAGCTATCTTCGTTTTGTTAAAGCCAAAAATTCAAATTTTGTCACATAAAACAATTAATTAGTTTTTTCAAGTGGATTTTCGGGCACACTATAAATGGGGTTTCGCAAAAAAAAAAATAGAGATTTGTTGGAAATTGAAAATACATACTTTCAATTTTAGTTTGATGAAATAAACGAATAATTGATAGTTTTCTCAAATTTTTTTTTATGTTATACTTAAAATTCAAATTCCATTGAACTTTTCTGGTGTTCTCTTGAAATACTGGTTCTTGCTTTGGACTATATCAAGTCAGGTTTGGGTCCTGCCGATTCACCTAAATTATTTATTTACTTATCAGAGGTTTAGAGACATTGCCTCTTGCGAGGAAGTGACAAATCTTTCAAAAGTTTCTCTTTTCAACCAAAGGCGTATGCAGGATTTCGGTAAGTGTGGGAGGGGCAAACTCATTCAGGATTATGGTTGGGGGGGGGGGGGGTGGTAGATTTGATACAGAAATCTTGCTTTAAAATGCTTTCAAAAGAAAATAAATTGCCTAATGTATGAAATATTTTATAATTAGGGAGGGGGGGGTGCAAGTGGCCCTACCTTGCGTATGCCCTTGTTGTCAACCCAATTCAAAATATTCAATGAAGGTGCACAGAAATTAGTCGTCCAAAAATATTTTTCTAGAAAACTTAAGGTTTTCATAAATTGTGAGGATTATGGCTTGTTTTAAATTGGAAACCATATTATCTTTAGGCCGACCGTTCTATACTTAAATCTTGCTAACCACTTACACTTATGTACATAATACATATATACATAAGTTTTGTGTTAAGTTCAAAATTAAATTTAAAAATGCCAATAGCATACCAAATCCACGTAACAAAAAAAAACATGTTCATGAGATGGATTCCATTGTTGCTAGGTGATGGTCCGAATCCGAAACGGTGTGATGATGACGTATTTACGTATAGCTTATATACCAAGAAATGGAACCTCAGCACATCACTTGTGTTTATGCCACTAGATAGCTAAATAATAATAATGTTGAAAGAAAGGACCAGTGCAAATAAATAAATTATTGTCTCAGTTGGTCGTGAGCTTAGAGAGGATAGCATGTAATCATCTTGTCCATTATCGTGTCCTTTGTTGGACACGGAACATTGATTGGTGGCACCAGTGCAGTGTGTGGTTAGATAGCACAATACAGGCCATGCCAACACACCGTAATCCATGAACAGAAATCGTGAAATGGCACGCACGTCAAGAGCCACGAACGAACACAAGGGTGTATTAATATTTAATAAACCATATTACCTATTATAATAGTGTGATGTGTTACATAGAGTGTGTGTTACGAGTTATAACGACGACGACGATTCGAAGAAAGGATTGCGTGATCCTGGTCGTCATTGTCTGTTTATCACTTGGTCTGTTGTTAAATTCCTCATTAAACTGATTTCGTTGAACAATTCAAGGAAATTTGCTCGAAATCGAACGCTTCGCCTGCTGTCAAATACAAAGTAAAACATTAAATTTAATGACGTTTATAATGTTCTTGGACTGCTCAGCTCAGTGTCAGAAGAACCAAACATGACCCTGGTTGATCAATCAAATATCGAAACGTACGATGGAATAGACATCGCATGGAAGTAGGTAGACGCATCATCATCATCATTATCGAAAATGACCTTTTGGATAAAAACTCGGGAGGAGATGCATCATCGTATATACCTACCTATTCACCAAGCCCGATATATAGTGGACGGAGATATACTAACAATACATCAAACTGGCGTGACCATGCACAGCTGTTTGATTTTTATTGCCCTTTTCAAGCGGCCAGCCGGGGTGAAGATGTGGTGTCTATCTGTCTGTCAGGCTGTGCTATCTATTTGATAGTGATGCCTCCAAAACTGGGTGCACAATATGTGTGAATTGTGCGGATTAATAGTGTCAATTCACAGCACTAAATAACTTGGTTAAGATGGAATGGTTAGTTTTTATTTGTCTCCTCTCTTCTTTTTTTTTTATGACATGTGGATATCTAAGTTCCCGGGTTCCTTTGTTGTATTTTTATATCCTTTTATTTGATTTATCATTTTCACTTTAAGGGATAGATGAGTTTGAGTTTATTAAAGAGGTATTTTCAGGCATAAAATGTCATGTGTTTTGTCTTTAATATTATGGTTTCTGATATTATAAAAGTACATAATTATTTGTATGGTCTTTTCGACGTTTAAGCAATTTCTTAACAGGAAGTTTTTATAAAAGAAATTGTTACATTTTAGATTTCAGCTAAAGAAGAGAGATTTAAATATTTTCAAATTAAAAAGTCTGGCAGTATAAGAATTTCGATGATTTTAGGAAATCAGACAAAAATTAAAAAAATAGGGGGCGAATGGATATCATATCAATGATATTGACTGATCCTGAATTTTCACGTAACATTGGAAAATATGTGGGGCAATATGATCTATTAGGTTCCCTCGGACTATTCTAAATATGCACAGTGATTGTTAAGGTGAAGAGCTTTTATGTGATTTCATCAAAATTATTCTTTTTTTTTTATTGTTTTGGGCTATTATTTGGGCTACTTTTTCGGCTCCGATATTGGACTACAAACATTTCTAAATTGGGCTATCGAACTTGTTTAAGACATGGCAACCCTGCTATGAGGGTGTCCATGGTATCGATATATCATTGGCCGCTCTCAATAACAAAACTCCACTATTGATGGCAACAACTTCGAAGTATCGGGGTTTTCAATAAGAGCGCTACAAAAGTTTTTTTTTAAATAAAACAAAAACGATTTTGGATATCAATGAAATTCTTTATTCCTGTGAAAGTACGTTTGATGCCATTATGTATGGAACTCGATTTCTTTTGCATGGCAACCACGGGCACGCTTGCAGAAGTCCAGACGCTGAACCCAATTTTCGACGGTTTTCCAGCATAAATCGGACGATACTGCTGCAATTTCACGTTCGATATTCGTACGAAGTTCATCAATCGTCACTGGCTTGTTGGCATAGATCATAGACTTGACGTTACCTCACAGGAAATAGTCTAACGGCGTCAAATCGCACGACCGAGGCGGCCAAGTGACTGGACCATTTTGTGAGATAACACGTTCTCCAAACTTGGTTTCCAATAAATTGATTGTGACATTCGCTGTGTGGCTTGTGGCGCCGTCCTGTTGGAGCCACATGTCCTCCAAGTCCATATCATCCAATTGGAGCCAAACATATATGGTTATCATTGAACGGTAGTGATCCCCATTCACAGTAACCTGTCAGTCTTGATCATCACGGAAGAAGTAGGGCACATAGACGCCGCCGCTGCCGGCCCATAAACCACACCAAACCGTAATTTTTTCGGGATGCAATGATGACTCATGGAGTAAGTTTATTGCATACTTTGTTTATTGATGAAGCCATTTTGTTTATTGATGAAGCCATTCAGCCAGAAATGAGCCTCATCGCTAAAGATGATTTTTCGATGAAAATCCGACTCATTTTTTAGTTGTTGCTCAGCCCAATTCACACGAACATACGACACTTCTGGTGGTGAAGCGGCTTCAGTTCTTGCGTCAATTAAATCTTGTAAGGATGTAGGCCAAGATCTTTTTGTAAAATTCGCCACAACGACGTCACAGAGATGCCCAACGCTTGAGAACGACGTGTGAGAGACACATTTGGGCTTTCTGCAACTGAAGTCTCAGCGGCAGCAATATTCCCCGACACTATGGGCAATGCTTTGTCTCATTGGCACGGGAACATTTTGCACTGTGCCTGTGGATTCAAATTTGTCCACTAGACTCAATTGTTGATCTGCTAGGACGGTTATGACGACCATAAATTGGACGTAGCGCTCTTAACGTTGAGGCCACTGACTCCGAATTTCGGTAATAAATTTTAATAAATTTGACTCGTTGTTGGCTCGTATATCTTTCCACCATAAATTGGCAAGCCTTACTGAAGAGAAATGTCAAAAGAGCGGCAAGAAATATGGCGTCGTTTGCTGTCCCTGTCGCTCTTCTTTTGTAGCGTCCCTGTTGAAAAACCCTTTAGTTATGCGGCTCTTGATTCCGGGAATAACACCTTAGTGCCGTATAGTGGCAAATCAACGTAATTCACTACCAATATCACAATCATTCTAAAATTATGTAGGTTTATGTGAATCTTTTTTTATCGATTTGATCAAATTCTAGAAATGAGGAAACAAAATTGCTTTGTATACTTTAGAAATATCCCTAAAGTCTGGGAGGTGACCAAAAGATTACCTTTTTCATCGCGCCCACGCAAAAAGAAGTAGTACCAACTGATAGCTTTATATCAAACATTCTCATAACTTCCGGTCGGACAAACATTATCTGGGGACAATGGTAAGAAAATGCACCTTTCAGGTTTCATTCTGTATACATAATTACGTACATATAAGTAACTTCTAGGATATCAAATGAATGCTAAGACTTTCCTCTATATATATCATACTAACGTTTGGAAAAACTGAGTAAACTCATATAAAATAGCTAAGAAATTGGCCTAGTGTTTCATGCGGCAACAACCAGAAAAAGTCTGTCTGGACATGTTTGCCGTATATAGTAGAGGACAATCTAAGCTTTCATTTAACACTTATATAGAAGTTTTACCCGACCAGCAGTAGCTTTCAAATTGTTTGGAGTAACAAACAACTTAGTTCCATTGCACATTTGTAAAAAAGGGAAAATACTTGACGCAAAAGAAGAACACGAAATTTATAAGGCCAATAAACAAGAACAGGACAGACTATTGAACGAAAAGTTGACAATTAATACAAAACCACTCTACGATAGAGCAATTAAAAACAAAATAGAAGAAAGAACACAAAAACATAACATTACATAATAGCAAAATTCTACAACATCATAAGACGGTGTTCACATTGGATTGAAAAACTTGATTTTTTTTTGACGTATCAGTATTCACATCTCGCTCCCACTTCTTCAGTAAAGGAAGATGTAAATACTGAAACGTCAAACAAAAATCCAATTTTTCAGTCCAATGTGAACACCGTCTAAAGAGAGACACCGGCTTTGACAAGGAACTCCAATGTCAAATTAAGTTCTTAGCCCGACGATGGAGATAAACCTACAATCCGAAACGCGTAGCTAGATATTAAAAATAAAAATATTAACAAAGTAGCGATAGTAAGTTGAAAGTTAAATCTAAATATTTTTTTTTTAGTTAGAAGTCTTATGGCCTATTTCACGAAAGACTTTTAATTATTTTAACAGTTATTTAGCCTTTAAATGATGCTTTTTGGTGTCACCGAATGCTTTTAAATTAAAGATAATTTTAAATTCTTTTGTACACTAAAAGCTCGTTTTTGTTTCATTAAATTTTAAAAGTCTTTTTTGTTCAGCCATTCCACTCAACAACAGCTAATATCTTGCTGTGAGAATAAAAGCCCCGACACATAGAATCCATGCGTCCGTTGCGGCGATGGATTCATTGACGTTTGACGAATACGACTGATTGAGGTGACCCAATGAATGTGTCAACATTCATATAACAACCACTTGAAATCCATCCATCTGCCGTAGTGAAAAAGTTAAAAGTTCAGCTACTTTGTCCGTTGCGGCTGACGCATACGTCGCTTACCGGCCGGTTTCCATAAGAAAACATGTATTCAATCGAATGCCATAAAATATTCCTTTTCTACATTAATAAAACCGACAAATTTTAAATGTCTGATAAAATTTAGAATGAGTTTAGATAAAAGCAATTTTAGTGTTTGCTTATGAAATTGGCCATTAGTGTTTCTTTTTATTTATTTAAGTGTCTTAACTTATATATTTATACATTTATTTACTTATTTAAACAAAAAATCACTGAACCGTTTTTGCAATATCGAATTTAAAAAAAAATTTTTTTTAGATCCAATATTATAATTTTTTTCAAATTTTGAGATGCAATATTATTGACACGTCAATAGAACTTTTTCATACAAAATTTGATTGAAATTGGTTAGGCCGGTAATGACTTGTACCGATAATAATAGTTTTTGGCTAAACTTTTTTGTATCAAAATGTACAACATAGCATCCACAATAATACATTGATTTTTTTTTATCTAAATCGTTTTAGCCGTTTTCTTCAGATAAATAAAAAAATCCTTAACAGTAATATGGCAAGTACCGTTATTTTTGGAGCTGAAACAAAGATTTCAATTTCCCAAAATCATCAAAAAGCCTCAATAGTTGATTGAAATTTTTCAAAATTTTGGCCGAACCTTACATTTTGGGTATGACAACGTTTTTTCTTTTGATGTCTAGGGGGGTTCAGTGTGAGTATAAAATCAGATTTTTGGGATTGAAAGGCTCCCTATTTGGCTACCATCTTGAAAGGGGATGAAAAGGGGCTTCCACGATATATTGATAACCGTGAGATCTACGAAATTTTTTTCAACTTTTTTGGTATAAATTAAACTATCTATAATTTACAAAATTGAAAATGAAGAAGTTACACGCGCGTCCATTCATTAACCTTTTGCCTCGAGAAAAAAAAATAAAAATTTGTCTTAACCGGGATTCGAATCTACGATCTTCTGATTACAAACCCAATACAGTCATTAAATAAAATGAAAATAATCAACATATACATAGATACGTACCTACTTTAATTATTTTTTAACAATTGTATGGGTATATGTACATAAATATTCGTTTTATTTTGTTCTATGTCATGTATGTGGTATTGGTGCAGGGATAACAAGACTATTTAAACAAGTTTATATCAGCGAGGGCATCACAAGTATTTGGCAAGTTTTACTTATCTTGATTGTCCCTACCCTACAGGGCTTTGATTAAACTTGACAAAAACTTTCTATTTTTCCAGGCGAGTAAATGAGTTCGAGGGTGAGATC
Source organism: Dasysyrphus albostriatus (assembly GCA_946251815.1). Classification (NCBI taxonomy): domain Eukaryota; kingdom Metazoa; phylum Arthropoda; class Insecta; order Diptera; family Syrphidae; genus Dasysyrphus; species Dasysyrphus albostriatus. The sequence continues at coordinate 62,863,251 of OX276336.1, read as the reverse complement.
ATTTGTTTTTTCTCGATGGCATCATTGAAATCCGAAAAAAGTCATGACTCAAAAGTCATCGTGTAATAGGGCACATCTATGAGATGACCTCATTGTATTTAATATATTTTTGATCTGGAAAAATCCAATCTCCACTTGTAACTGCTTACAAATTAAATTTTTGAACATAACGCTCCATATTTTTTCTCTTTTACCCTATCAAAACGGCGCATTAAAAAAAAGTCCTTTTTTTTGTAGAAAATTGTTATACTATTAATCGTATGCACAGAATACAAGACGGAGTTGGAATAGATGTCAAAAATGCTGCAGCTAGAGCTGCAAAAGTTGAACAATTTTTGACTTTCAATGCAGTATTTTTAACATCTATTCCAGCTTTGTCATCTATTCTGTATTGGCAGTTACTTGACTCAACTGACAACTGTTCTTTATTTGATAAGTATTTTTGCAGTCAAATTTCTCTTCTATTTAACACATTCAAAGATATAATTAACGCATTGAAAATTCCCCACATCCTAAATTATTAACAAACTCACTCCATATCCATAGCTGTTTACTCATCCAATGCGTCCCAAAACTGTTTTGTTTCTCTTGGTTCAAAACTTACATAATTCAAAATAAAACAAAGCTTCTATTTTCTTTTTATTTATGTTTTAATGGTTTTTTTTTGTTGTCATGTTCTTAACTTATTACATAATAATATTTATATTCTTTTATTTTTCTTATAACTAAATTATTTACACAGTACATTCACATGAATTTATATTAACGTTTTTTTGTTTTTGTTTTAAGTTATACAATTTATTTACTTTTTACATCTTTCTATATAAAGGCTTGATTCTCAATTAGTTTCTTATGCATAGCTATTTATAATGTTTCCACGTCCTTTAAAAGGCTTGTGGTGGATTAGTGAAAAATAATAATTTGTTTGTTTTTGCTGTAAAATATAAAACAAAATTAACTTTCCACCTATACATACATACATATATGAAAATATATACTTTAATAGGTATTTAACTAATAAATATTTACAAACAGCACACATCATAGACACAATTATTTTATTTTATTTTGTTGTATTTTACAAAAATATGTTTTAAATACGCTTAGTTTTCATTAACATTAATTTTTTTTGTTCGTCAATTCATTAGTGTCGGTGAAAATCGGTATCAGACTTTTTTCGAGTTAGTAGGTTTTTTTTTTGAAGATAACGGAGCCTTATTTAGATGTTTATTAACGTATTTCTGCAGATTGGGCATATATACTTGTATGGGTTAATGTTAAAGAAACTGTCCAAAGGGGACTGACTGAGAAGAATTTGTTTTAGTTTTAATTGGAAAACATTAATATTGTTTGAAAGACATTTTTCGAATGTTTTTTTCTTGGCAGTTCCATTCCATCTCTCATTAATTTTTAGAAACGTCAAGTTATCAAAACAATATTTGCCGATCATAATATAAGCGCAATAGTTCATAGTTAATTAGTATTTGATTAGTTGTGAATTTGTCAATTTGCTTTGCCAAATTTGATAACTTGATCATCAAAGCACTTGTCATATTTAGTTGTTGAATGTCTTATAATTTGTCATTAATCAGCTGTTAACTACATGTGATAATTTCGAATTCTAATTAACTTAGTGCAAAGCAGTAAAAAACAAATACAACATCGCATCACAAATTTGAAATTGCCACAACTAACTAATTAACAATAAATTAACTGTCAATTATCCACCTTGATCGGTGAGAAGGGCTTTGTTAACATGGCGTTAATTTCATATTTGCACTAGAAGATACGAAAGGATACAAATTAATATCGATAAATGAGCTTCAAAAAGAAATTTTGCTTACCAAAAATTGTAGGAAATCCCTCAAAATTTTGAAAAAAAAAATTTCCCTTCTTGGGATAATTCGATATCTTAAGCCTTTAAGGTCAGCAAAAGATCTAATATGTGACAGCTTACGATAAGTAAAATTTAGAACATAAGTGATTCAGTTGATAATGCCAAAATATTTGAATTTCATTTCAGCAAACGGCCCTTAATGAATTTTCTAAAAGAAAAGTTTCATAAATAAAAATCCTTAAATACCCAACCTGCGAACTTTAACGTATGGAATTATTATAATTTTTGTTTTTTTATTATTTCTTTTACAATTGTACAACATGCATATATAATAATTAATTTATAAAATATATATTTATACTTTTTTATTTTAAATATTTATACATTTTTATCTTAACAATAATTATTAACACTAATTTTGAATTTTATAACTATTTTATATAATTTATCATTGACTATATACAATTTTATTTTTTTTTATCATAAATATACTTAAAGCAACACAAAATAGAAGTAAATTACACAACAAAATTTATTTGCATTTTTTTTATAAAAAAAGAATTTAATTTTTGAAATTAAATAAACTAAAACATAAAGTGTTGTTTTACAACAAATCAAAATTAAATAAGATTCTTATAACATACAAATGTACACATGGATTATAATTTAATTTATTTATATTTCTTTTTGTTAAAAAATTTACATAGTTTTTTATTTTGTTATCGGACTTTTTAAAGATGTTTCTTTGTTTGTTTATATTTTTGCGATTATTCTCTGCGATTTTTTTTTCCAAGCGAATTTTTAATTAAATTTGTTTTTTGTTTTGTTTTCTCGAATTTTATTACAACTATTCTCATTGCATTAGAGACTTAAGCAAGAGCAGAGAATTCGCAAAAGCTTTTCTATATTACCAAACCACACCTTCATTGAGCATATTTTGCGGTTCAGAGAAATTGCCTGACGTCATAAATTCAGGTGATCCACTGCGGGGGCCTCCACCAATTCCACCACCTCCACCGCCATTGCCCATTATATGATCAGGTGGTGGGCCACCCGCACTGGCCATGTTCATTGATTGGGGGCCGGCTTGATTTAGGAAATTAGATTCAGGTGTTAGACCGAATTCACTAACCATGGGTATTGGTCCGGAATGATCCATGGGTCCACCTATTCCAAGATAAAGAAATAAAATATTTTTGTTTAATTTATGTAGATTTGTATACTTAATTTTCCAAAGTACTTTTATTTTTTATAATTCAATCAAGATTTTGTTTTCCATTTTTCAATAGGTATAAATTTATTGCAAAAATTAATTAAAGTTTAAATTTCATTTTAGAGGCTGCGTAAAATTAATATGGCTCTGAATGCAGAAATATTATATTTATAAAAGTTATTTGACGTTGAATTGACCAATTTTAAGCTAAGCATGTTAAAAGGTTGAATAGAAATTTTAGATTGACATCAAAATGTAATAGATTTCTCTTTTAAGTAGATACCTACTTCATTTGACACAAGGGAATTATTGCTAAAATGGTCCGGAAAATGTTTTACGAACGAGGATTTACGCAACGTTGAATAGAGCCTTAATAAGAGTTTATACACTACGTAAATATTCACTCGTTAAGAGTTGTTTTAGTGAATTTTATCGAATACGACTGTTAATGTTTCACTGTGAACGTTTAAATTAAAAAGAATATATTTTTAAACATACATTATGTATGAGTCGAGGCATTCATGGTAAAAGAGAGTCTTATTTATGAACTCTTCACACAAGTTAATAACTCTCCACAAACGGACGTATTGGTATTACTGAACTGTTAGTGTGATATGGTTTGCAAAACAATGCAATCAGTGATGCCAGATGAGATTTCAACATGTTTCAGGAATTGCTCAGCCATAGGATTTTTTAAAATAATTTTTTAAAGTTTTTGTTTTTGCAAGGCCAGGAATAATTAGTGTTCCAAATCATGCCCATAAAATTCGAAAATAGGCAAGTTTATCAAATTGCGGTTATGGTTTAACAAACAGGCATAGTTTACCTTTAGAATACGGATGTCTAAGATATTATTCAGTATCATAGTGACAGCAAAGACATTGGCCCACTCACAGATAAAATTGCAAAGCAAACAAAAAAGATTTGCCCATATTGTTCAAACTTAACTTTATGTAGTATTTGATGATTCAGTTGAAGCAGAGTGCATTTGCTTCCAAAAAAATGGGTTTCACTTAAATAGTACTGTGCCAAAGTCTCGTGTTTTAACCAAGTTAGGGTTTTTTTTCTTATGGTTTCTGTCAACAAATTTTGAAAATTTTCAAGAAATTCCACTTAAACAAACACACTTAAAGATGTCATGTGCTTATTGGAACTGCTTAATTTCTTTTGATTCAAAAGTAAAATGAAAATAGTGCGAAAATAATATAATATTGAGCGACAATTGCCCTTAAGTGGGTTTTGCTGTCGGTGGGTAGCATTATGAATGCTCTTTCAGTGTTGTTGGAACTTTTTCATTGGGGTTCCAAACTCAAAACAAATCCCAACAAAATATAAAATTTTCTTTTGACGGTTCCAAACTCAAAACAAATTCCAACAAAATATAAAATTAATTTTCTTTTGACGTTTGCTGAAGATTCTTATAATAAATCGTTAATTTGTTGAGAGCCTATTTTAAAGGGTTAAGCGTGATACTAATTAATTATTCTTTAACTTTGATTTTGTTCTCTAACTTTTCCTGAATTATAAACATTTAAACTGAGTGTCGTGCTATGATTATTTCGTTAAAAAATTAAAGTTGAACTCGCCTAAATGAATGACCGTTCGTTAAAAAAATATGACAGATGTCAAACGAGCTAGTGTGACACTAAAATATAATTAAAATCAGGGGCCGAGTTATAACGTCCGTGGTGGAGTGATTGAGTGCCATCAATGATCAAATGATCGAGTAACCACAAATTTTGGTACACTAGATTACTCGAAATGTAAGCGGTAGTGCTAAACTCACATAATTCAGTCACGTATTGCTCGATAGCTGATGAGGTCATTCGGGGCCAGGTTTTAGTGATTTTAGTCTTGATGCAGTAGTTTAACTGGGTTAAACATCGTATTTAAGAAAATGCCATTTTCAACTAGTATTCACCAAGGGCGTACGCAAGGGGCAGGTAGGGGCACTTGTCCTTCCAATAATCACAATATATTTCATGCAATTGGCGATCTATCTTCTTTTTAAAGTGTTTAAGAGCAACATTTTTGAACCAAACCTATTTTTTCTATCAAAACTATTATTTTCTCTTGATTGTGTGTTCGCCCCCCTCCCACAAACTGAAATCCTGCGTAAGCCCTCGGTGTTCACTTTAATGTAGTATCAAATTAATTTCACAATGATTTTTCCAAAATACTCGTATAATGTAAATATTTAAAAAATGAAACTTAAAGATTGCAATAAATATTGATATAAAAACGAAATCTTAAAAGAACTACAAAACTGTCAGTACTTCAATTCGAATTAATTTTTGAATAAACTTCAAATCAAATGTTGCTTACTTAATTTGTTTCATACATACAAGTTCATGCTATTTGCAAATGATTTATTGTATTTAAATAGTTTAAAGAACCATATTATGGATTTCCAAAACATTATCAAATTATTTTCATACACAACATTTTAATCATTATTTATTCTTTACACCACGTATCAAAACTTACAAACTCACCTGGTGTATTAAATGGCATTGGTCCGCCAGGATGTCCGGGAAAGAATGGTCCATCATGCGGATGAAATGGTGGCCCACCATAGCCAAATTCAAATTTACCATCAGCACTGAAATAAGGAAAACCAGGAGGCCCATCATCCATACCACCAGGTGACAAATTCATAGGGAAACCGCGCATTTTTCTCGCTCCACCAAAGAATGGCGGTCGACCCATGCTGGTGATTTGTTTCATTCGACGTTCTTTTGATCGTTTATTTTGGAACCAAACCTGTAATAAAACAAACATTATTATTATTATTAAAGAGTGAACATTTATGTATATGTAGGTATATGAGAGACAGAAATGGGCGAAAAGTCGGTACTAAAAGCATAAAAGTATCATTTTTATTACACCAGTATTTAATTTTATTTATTTATTCAACCGCAGTATTATGTAATCAGGACCGCAACGTAAGGTGTTTTTTACATTATACACATACAGGCGCTTTGAGATTACGCAGTCACGTGTAAGGCATGGTGTAAATAACGCAATGATATATAGGCTTCTTGACTTTTGTGTGAAAATTATGAAGAAAGATAAAGTTGCATTTCCATTTGAGAGTTTACTTCCACTACAAAAGTCTCGTTGACTACCCTCTATGAGCTAGTTTAGGGAGCGCTTCTCTAGAGAGCTGCTTGAGAGTTTCTCGCATTGGCTTACCCTCAAATGCAAGATACATGTCCATTTCTGAGTAAAGAGACTGCGAGCAACTCTCAAGAAGCTCTGGAGAATAAAACTCGCAAGTGAACACCTCTCTGTGAGCCAATGGCGAATCTAACTCTCGAGACCAGCTTGAGAGTTGCTCGTATTGATTTCACTCTTTAATTGGTATGCACCTGCAAGCAGCTCGAAAGATTCGAATCCGTTTGAGAGTAAAAAGATCGGAATCAACTCTAAAGCAGCTCTAGAGAGTAAGACTCGCACGTGGACAGAGTCATCTAAGTAGCTAACAGAAGAGTATAGACACAAATGCGAGAGCCACTCTTAAAATTTTATACTAAAAACACTCTCAAATGGACAGGCACCCTCAAGTGCAAAAGTAGAAAAAGTGAACACAATCTCGAGAGTTTTCTAGAGAAAATATACTCTCGAAAAGACAGGCGCCTTTATGGTGCGTTTCCATTTCAAAGTTTTTTGCACTACGAAATTCTCAATAGTGAAAGTCTTTCATGACAGTGTCCACTTGCGAGTCTTACTCTCGAGAGCTGCTTGAGAGTTACTGAGAGTGGAATTTGTATTCCCAAATTATCTAAAAGATGCAAGTTTATACAAGCAGCTCTCGAGAGTGAAACTCTCAAGTGGCAGTCATGAAATTAACTCACAGAGTACTTGTTACCTATTCGAAAGTCACTCTCGGTGGTTTTGTATTAAAAGTACTCTCAAATTAAGACGCATTTAAAGTCCATGATATTCTCTAGATGAAGCAATCTAAATATTTGAGTCAGGCACCTTACGATAGCCAGTGCGTCCCTGTTGTAAAGAAGTAACAAAAGTAACAAAAAAAAAAAAAAAAAAAAAATTAACCCATAAACGGTTTCAACAAACTTAAATCAGGGCAAACCACAGAAAGCACGGAACTGAGTAAACGTTTAGAACTATCATCATGATCAAAGAGGTTTATTTTTTTATTGGTTCTTGCAGATGATGGTCTTAAAAATAATTTAATGATCCTTTTCGCCCTTATTCTATATATGTATGCATAAAATATAGGTGTTTCCTCAGTATTCCGCGTAAGTGGCGCGAGTCTTTTTTGTTTTTTTTTTTTGAAAAGATTATAAAATTTTACGATGCAGCAGTCGATAATTGTTCCTCTTCTGCGACAAAAGGGATATACACTGGACAGAAAAAATAAAAAACAAAAAACAGACAACAAACAAGGGATTTCATTGAAAATACCACGTCAAAGAAAATTATCGCGATTATGTCCGGATTGTGTCCGAAACCTCAATTCGATGTTGAAGATTATGTTCAGAAATCCAGGGATTTTTTTCACTCCCCATCTCATCGTTATTGGGCCTTGACGATATCGGTCGTTTGGTGGTTTGTTCATGCTGTAGCTAGTTCTTAATATTTTTTTTAATGGCGCGTCGAAAATGTTACCCTGATTTACGATCATCTGTGGTCTTAAAGTTGTATTCTTATTCTCACATGAAGAATTTTTTTATTTTGCAGTTTGTGGTGGTAAGAAAACAATTATGTTTCGAATTCGTTCAACTTGAAAAATATTGTGAGGGATATAAAAAAGCATACAATACTTTTAAACGTGCTTTCGTTTGTTTTATGGATGTTTTGTGAGCTCTGCTTCTATTTGTAAATATGAATTTTTAAATAAATATTTTTGAAGTTAATATTTCTTCCAAATTAAACTATTTATCAAGAAAGAAATGCCTAAAATAAGCGTTTAAAAAAATTGCAGGTCAAAAAAATTTCTAGCGGCCTAGCTTGTCAAAGTTTAAATAACTGAAGTTGATTTTTACAGTCCAATATATTAGAATCGTATATGCAAATGAAAAGAAAGGTTTTTGATAAATTTTTCCCGAAAAAGAATCAAATTTGAGTTTAAATTATGATAATTTATCTACTTTGAGTACTCATTCGTTCTAACTGTTGTCTTTACGGAAACGGTATCAGGAAGTGTGTTGGAGGTAAGATGTTGCTAAAATTAAACAAGTTTTATATCATTTAGATTTGTTAGTGAAAATTAGTTTTAAGCTAAAACCACACTGAATCAATCAAAATACCCAACATTAATTCATCACAATGCCACTCTAAATATAGTGGCAACAAGCTTTGTTAATTTTTAATCTTGTATTCTGTCGTAACTAGCAAAATTGCGCAGGTAGAATATTTGAACATTCCAAGCATAAATTGGCAAAATTATATGCCACTTGCATTGGTCAGTTTTGAGATGATCACCCTGGCAGAAGACAGATGAGGGACTATGGACACGATGAAGAAACTATGACAACATGCCATTCGTGTCATTCTGCAACTAGAGTGGGTAAACGGAAAAATTGGATGCCAATATGATGAACAACTATGTTGGGGGCATAGTAATAGACAAGATTCTAAAGTTTACAATGCAAACAAATAATATTCCACTTCTGAACATGTGTAGGAGTGCCAATACTCTTTTTGACGAGGCATGTGATAGATTTTTAAAATTTGAATTGTCAATTAAAAGGTGATTAAATGTTCAAAAGTACAAGCTTGCACTTGAAATTGTGAACAAAAGCTAACGGCAAAGAACAGCATTTGGTGTCTTCGTAAATCTCATGTCACTTGTCAAAGAAAAAGTATCAGGAAACATAAAAAGTAGTGATATTTACTAAAACGATTAAAACCGAGTTAAATCCAGGCCAGGTAGAACCGTTTTAATTGTTTCTCAAACCGAGTTAGACCGAAAGACAGTTTGGTTCTGCTTATTTGAAAATTATTGCTTTCAGTTCGGTTTTATATTTGGGCACTTGGTTTTGTATAAGCTCAGGCTGAACATATCTGCTGTTTGTTCTGTTAACAGTCAAACCGAACCGAATAATTGAAAATGAATAAAAATCTAAACTTAGTTGTCTTTACCTACTGCCTACGATTGATGTGAAATAACTACAATGTTTACGGATTAAAAAATTTCCATAGGTGCTCAACTACTCGAGAAAAGGATAATTTTAGAGCAATTAGATGATTGGATGCCTTCAAATAGGTACATCAATAGAATTATTAGAAAGCAGCCACCAATTCCGGATAGTATATTAAAGCTATACTAGCACAAGAAAAAAAGGAAATGTTTTCCAGCATTTTTGGACGAAGTTGAAGTATCCATTCAGCAGGTACTGCAGCCTAATCCGGAAGAAGTCATATTTGATGAAATTATTGGTGATTCGAGGCCAAAAAAGTTCAGCAGTATCGGATAGAATCTCCAACTACGTCTTAAAAAGGCTTCCACAATCCACATATAGTGATGATCCTCATCACAATCATACTCAATAACTGCTATTTTCTTCAGAAGTGGAAAACAGGGAAGATAGTTGCGAACCCGAAGAACGGAAATCTCAACTTGGTGTTCAACTACAGGCCTATATAGCTTCTCAACAACTTCAGGAAAATATTGGAGGCTCATCCCAGATGAGAAAAACACTCGACTCCGTATACACTTCAAAAATTCCAATACGATATCACCTAAGCGCTGAATAGTCACCGTGTCTTGGATGCTTCTTGGAAGTCAAGAAAGCATTCGACAGCGTACATATGGAGGCCCTTATTTACAAACTACATCTAATACACTTACTTACCTTTGCCTTTGCCACCAATACATTTTTTTTTTTTCAGAAAATTTTTTGTTCAATACAATACACGACGCAGCTGGACAAGTTGGCGAACTTTTTGATTTTGTATACAGCTTTTTTGACGTTTCGAAATTGCAAACACAACCGAGTGTTAACATGACGGTTGAATCGCGTTTCAAATTCTTTTCAATCTCTGATAAGGACGTAAAGTAATTCAAATTTCCATTTCATCATTATCTATTTTTATTTTTGTTTTTACATATTTTTATTTTTGTGTTGAATTAAAATCGCACAGCTGATTTCAAATAACACAAATGTCAGAGATCTGTACAGCACATTGTAGGCGGGTAAGACAAATCACGTACGATATTTTTTGAGAGCTATTACAGCTGTAGCTGCAGCTCCAGTTGCAGCACTTTATTCTGTTTAGACAGTAAATCGGAACTTGTCAGCTTAAGGAAGCCCTTAACAGGCAGATGCAATTGCACTGCAGCGAAGTGCAGAAATATTGTTCTGAAACTCCAAGACGAATCTATCGCGAAACGGAACGTAAAGAAATTTGGAATCCGTGAGTTGCTTAGGTTCAACCCACACTCAAGAAATGTGCCCAAAAGAACCAGCTTGGCCACCGTTTGTACCCCCGGATAAAAAGAAAAACCGGACTAAGCCAATAGACGAAAATACTGATGTAAAAGAAACTCTTGCGGCCAGTCATAAGCTATTGCTTCTCAGTCTTGTTCTCAAACTGCAAGACAGCGATGAAGCAGCTGCTAGTCTTCGAAAAGAAAATTATTAGAATTTGCATCACTTTGACCTTAAGAATTTTAGTGTGATGTAAATCCTGCACAAGATAAGGTTAGTTAGAAGGCCTGAAAGTTGATCTTGTTACCGTCACACTTAAATCTATGTAGATCCGTTGTGATACCCTAGGAAGTTGTATTCCACTTAATGTAAAAACCTATATGTTTTGCACAACAACATTATCAAAATGGACAGTGAGAAAGCAGTTTCCTTAAACGCTGACACGCCAAATTGTATGCATATATCAACTGTCAAACCATATTAAAACTATGTCAAAAATTAAAGGATGGCTACGATGTTGATGGATTAAAAAACTTCTAAGACGATGTTCACACTGGACTGAAAAAATGGAAAAAAAAAACTTTGCTAGGACGTTGCTGATTTTCTCACATGGTTTCAGTGGCATTCAGAATTGCACACTACTCACCTTGTATCTACATGTACAGGGTGGCCGATGGCAGGCGGCTGGACTTAAAAATATCATTATTCCCCGTCGGTCGCGGAACGTTGGTAGTAAGGCCGTTCTAGTGAGGGAGATGGGAGGTTTTGTCAGCTCGTGTCACCCAAATGAATTGGTCCTATCAAAAACGTGTTTTTTGTGTGGATGCATATTATATGACTCAGAGTTTTTTCGGGCATCAGCCTGCAAAGCAAACGTTTGATAGACTTCTTGCGTGATGGATTTCCAGGGTCCGTTATCTCCCTAAGAGCTGAATTGAGCTGGCAAGAAATTGCTGTTTTATCCTGTGAGAATGTGGATACTTGGTAAGAAATTTTCGAATAGTTTGCGTTTAATTGATTTTTAAAATTCATCAATCTTTTCGTTTTTGTTTCCTCAGTAGAAATCTGTTTCTGACAATTTGCTGAAATGTAAAACCTAAAGCCACCTACACAATCCTGCCCATGCATTTTTTTACGGCAGATTTTGTTTGATTTTTTGTTAAACTGATAAAAAAAAACACAATTCAAATTGACTTCAATAAAATGAACCCAACAAAAATGTCGTTAAATAACAAATTTGTTGCATGTTGCATCAATTAGGGTGCCAAGATGACATCCCTCTGACAGAAAGGATTTAAAAAATAAACGGGCAACCACAAAAAAAAAAACGACAACCATAACAGGACAATTTATGTAACATTCACATATCACCACCACTTGTACGACCGACACGATGATCCTCCCTCTCCTTTGACCATGGTTTTGACTAAAGTCAAAAAAAGGTAACCACAACAAACCATGATTACACCGATTTATACATGTGTATCTTTTGTAGTTCCCATCCTAATGGCTTATAAAACTGTTTTGCATATTCGACTAAATATTTAAGAAAAAAAAGGGGAACAACAACAACATGAATATAAAATTATTCTTTATTGCGTTCAGACTTCCAGACTCATCGCAGTGCTTCCCAGATTCCCAACTGACAGCGACAACATGACAACAACGACGACGACAAATGACTCATAAAAAAAAATCTTGTGGACAAAATGCTCTAAAACACAATGTACCTTGATGTGTTCTACACGATGTACCGCCATGCTCTTGCCTTGGAACAGGAACACGCTGCTGGTGTCATGCAATACCTTGAGAGTGGTATAGAGAAGACACAGCGTCAGTAGTGCCTCCTTTGATGCGGCTATGATCAAAGAAGCTCATGTCGTGTGTCTTGGGCAGGGATCATGTGTCGCAGAGCGCAGCCAGCCAACCAATAATGTGTTGGTAGAATATCTTCTAACATTTAGATATTGGGAATGGGATGTGGGAAATCTGACAGTTAGCTCCCTGTGGTTGTGGATCATATAAATAAATGTATAGGTACCCAGGCTCGGTGAATGCTACTCCTTTCGGGTTTTTGGGGTGATGTGTTTGTCGTGAGTTGTGATGCTGCTTGTGCGCGCTCCTGCTGTTTGATACTTAAACGAAGAACTGCTTTTGAATTTGTGTGTTATCTTTTTTTTTAATTCTTTTTTACTGAGCTCTTTTTTGTCAAGCTTATTCCGTTTGACATCAGAGACAGGATGAATGTGTGAAGATCACATACCGCTGTCACCTGCTACTTTGCCATTGCCATTGGGATAACATGACACGTCTGGTTCCTTGGAATGGTATGAATATGAATACAAACAAATATAACATCAAGAGGGGCTTGTCTCTTTGGAAGGAGTTAACTTGTCATGCATCATATATATGTATAAATGGAAAAGAGAGATTTGAGTGACTTACTCTTTGGAGTTTCCCATGGTTTAAGAAAAAAAAAAAATACATCAAAGGATGTTGAGTTTCAGAACTAAAGCATCCTTTTTTTCTGGTATTAAAATTCTGAATTCAATCCTGTCAAAAGAATATTTTCTTTTTTTTGATAAAGAGGATAGAAGAAAAAAAACTAAGGCCCTTAAGAGGATTGGAAATATAATTTCATTCCAAGAAAAAGAGTATATAACACTTCTTGATATTCTTGTTAATGCAACATTATCATTAAAGGAAATCAAAATGCAATATGATAATCATTAGAGCTTGACAGAACTACAAGATTTATTTAATTGCATATTTGTCTTAAGTGGCGCCCAATTTAAAACGTCACTATTGAGAACGAAATAAACCCAGGGTATAACCTATGTACATACAAAAAAGATGACTTATTGGTAGGTAATTCATTGATATTTGGATAGTGATACACTTTTTCCGTCAAAATGTTATTCACTCTAAACTGCCAAGCCATTACCTGTCAAAATCTAAAGAAGGATGGCTACAATGTAGGTAAATTAAAAAACCTCTTAAAAACCGGAAATTTTCCGTTAATTTTAAAAAGTGATTTTAGGGAAATTTTTTACATTTGGATCGAAATATGTACATGTTTTCCAATAAATCTAGTTCGCTCCCCCAACTGTCAAACCACTAGCTATCGAAATCTTAAAAGAGGATGGCTAAAAGAATTCTAAAAAATTAAAGAATTTCACGTTTTTTGCACTGCTCAGAAAAATTGCTATTTTAAGGAAATTCTTTGACATTAGGATCGAAATAATTTTTTTTGTATACAAGTCTCATCTGTTAAGTCATCAATTGTCAAATTCTATGGAAATATGGCTATGATATCGATGGATTTCAAAAATCAAAAATGTTGACTGTTTTTTTTACTGACCCGGAAAAGCGTGAATTAAGGCTGTAGGTGCTAGGTGAAATACTTGACATTTGAAACGAAATACGTTTATTTCCGTCAAAATGTAGCTCGCTACCATCTGTCAAGCCATCGACTGTCATCTTCTATGGAAAGATGGCTACGATTTCGATAGATTAAATTTCTCTTTCAATAACTATTAATTTTCTTATGGTAACCCTAGGCTGGAAACTGCCGCTTCCACGGATCTGCGAGTCTACTTATGGGGTATGCACCGTAAAATTTACATTTTCACGAGTCAATTTAAGTCGACATACGTTGCCTGAACAAAAATCATAATCAACCACCAACGCATCTAACACATCCGCAATACTCTTCTTCTTCATAGCTCTTACCACCAATGCATGCGTTACCGAAACAATCCAATTATGAAAACAGTAATCATTTCAAAATAATAAACAATGGCTGGATGGCGCAGGGCGCACCGACAAATAAAAAACACTGAATGGCTAATTTTCCATTTTAAATGAACAATAGCCGAGGGTCGGATTCAAAACGGCTGCAACTCGGCAACAATAAATGAAAGTAAACAACTTTTTTTTTCTCAATATTACCAACATAATGATGGGGGCGTTTGCTCTGACAGTTTTTGCAACGTCATGTAAAGTCAATTTCAAACCACACAAATAGAAAATAAGGGAAACCACATAGAGCTGTAAAAAAAAAAATTAGGATACTTACCTCAACGAATTAACAAACGCTTAACCAAAAAAAAAAAACCTTTCAGCGGTATCTTACAACATCATTCGGCTATCATCAAGAACAACCACTCAAACCACATGTAGGTTAGATACGCCACCTGTACCATTTTATTTATGGTAAAAAAGATTAACCTCGAAGTTACCCATTCAATTTTTTTTCCAACAAGTTACTTCTTCTAATAATAAATGTAGAATGTACAGATCTCTGAATAATATCTAGGTAAAGCCATGAAATACCCTATAAATATGGTGACCATAGTTTTGGACAAATTTCGAAATACATAATTGAATTGGTAAAAATATATTTCACAAATGTTCCATTAGCTAGATTTTTTCTAATTTCAAATTAATATTAAAAAAGTCTATGGTTCTTTTTAGAACTTGAAAATAATCTCTAACTGCAATTGCAAAAGTCCTTTCTTCGAAAACGGAAACATGCATTGTCTTCGATAATTATATTCAAAAACGTCAAACAGGCTAGCATTTGAAAATCATTTGAAGTTTAGCAAAAAACATTTTTGCAAACGATGGTTTTCGAAAACTAAAAAGCATTTCTAAAAGCAAGCAAACACACAAGTCCATTCATCGAAAAAGAATATGAACTGTCTTCGATAATATGTATTTCGAAAAACGTCAAATGGTTTACGAAAAAACATTTCGCTTTGCTCAAAAAGCATTTTTGTAAGCAGAAATATAACGATCGTTTTGTAAAACTGTAAAGTATTCAAAACACAAATAAAAGTCAAAGGCCATTTCTTCGAAAACGAAAAATACATACGAGTATAATCTTCGATAGTATTTCGAAAACATCAAATGTGTTTGCAGTTAAAAATCATTTGACGTTGACCGAAAAGCATTTTTTAAGCTGAAAAATTAGGTACGATCGTTTTTGAAAACGAAAAAGTATTCATAGAGCAAACAAACTGCAAAAGTTAATTCTTCGAAAATGCATACGATAATCTTCGATTATATCATTCGAAAACATCAAATGCGTTTACGGAAAAACATTTTTTGTTGTTCAAAAAGCATTTTTGAAAGCTGAAAGATTACGATAGTTTTCAAAAACGGTAAACTATAATGAAAAACATTAAAAATCTACGCAAACGCATAGTCTTCGATAATATTTCGAAAACGTCAAATGTGCTTGCTATTAAAAATCATTCGACGTTGACAGAAAACCACTTTTAAGTGGAAAAATTAGGTCGTTTTTGAAAACGAAAAAGTATTTAAAACGAAAAAAAAAACATCAAAAGTCAAATGTGTTTGCAATTAAACATCATTTCAAGATGGGCAAAAAGCATTTTTTAAAGATTAGTTACCATAGTTTTTAAAAATGAAAAAATATTCTAAAAGCAAAGAAACTGCAAAAGTCAATTCTTCGAAAATGCAAATATGCAGTGTTTTCGATAATATTTCGAAAACAAGAATACCACTTGTAGAGACTTCAGTAACGTCCTTGTAATGAAAAGATAACCATTTGTTGTTAAACTTGACTATGATTTGAGGTTTTTCGAAAATGGTGTTTTAATTGTAACACAAATAACTCTGTCTTCTTTATTTAAATATATATTAAAAATTGTCAAAAGGTAATTAAATTTTAATGTTGTTATTCAGAACGGATGGTAACCTTGAAAAAACCATATACCTATGTATTACTTCAAAAGTTCGTATATGTTGGCTTGATGCTGATGCTTTTATGCTCATATGGTGCACAAACAAAACGCCTGACGTTCCCGACATTTTTAATGGCGAAACGAATTCATTTCAAATCGAATGAAATGGTTATAGTCTGCGCGAGAGTGAATGTCTTCGAATACAAGTATATGTAGTATGTGAAACTACGACGAGTAGTTCTCCGTAGACATGGAGCTGATATGCCTGCCTGCCAGAGTGCCAGCTTACCACATATAAAGACCACCTCCTGGGTGTTAGATAATTAACATTTTTCTTCTTGGATGTCATTTTTGACAGTTCAACCATTTGACCATAGAGGAATGAATGAAAAATAGGATTTAAGTTTTAATGGCACTTTTTAATATTTCATTTTTGTTCTTTTTTCTGGTGAGGCCTCTTTGTGTGTGCAGTGGATAGGCGTTGAAAGCTATTACGCTATCACGAAGGTGATAAATATAAAATTGTCGAAGGTAATTGTGCTAAATCGGTTTTTGCAATAAAACGAATTTATCGAATTAATTTCGAATAAATTTAAAAGAAGTTTTGTTTGACTGTGGCTGTTTAAACTTTTAGTTTTTTGGGAACATCATTTTGAATTTTATATATTCTGGTTATAAATATATTCTGTATAAGTTCTAACTGTTCTGTTTAATCCTTTTAGGTACTCCTAAATTTAATTATATTTTTCTGCTAAAGTCTAGTACACTGTTGAAATGCGAAACGAAAAATCTATTACAAAAGTTATGCACTTTCATTCTGCTAGGAGTCAATCCTTGATCTGTGAAACTGTGACGAGATAAATATGATAACACCCTTAAGCCAAATATGATTCTCAAGGTATGCAAAAATGGTATCAAATGTTTTCATGTGATGATTTTTTTTATCACAATCAATTCATTCTGTGACAACATGTGAAAAGATAAATGATAAACAGAAGCAAGATTATGCTCATTTGATACACCAAAGTCACCATCTTGATCTTTCTGACATCATAATTATCTTTTACTATGAGCAATTGACGGTATTTTTCATTTTAGTACTTTTTAGTACTCACTTTGTTACCTGGATTTCATTACGATGTTTGTGAAGTGATGTTTTCATTTCACAGTTTCACTGATCGAGAATTGAACCGAAATTGATAGGTGTAGCATATTATTTTTAAAAGTCTACACTGTTATTTTGCACGAAATTATTTGCCCAGGCCATTTATTGTGTGTTAAACAATACAATTTGTGTTCTTGTGCTTATTTTTGTTGTTTATTTCATCATAGAATGGCTGCTGTGATTTGTACTTGCATTTGTTTTTATTTTAAAATTTGTCTGTTGTATTTTTGTATCTAAGCATTTCGTTGATTTGTTCGAGATCAACTCAAACTATCCTTTCTCATCTGCAACGTACTAGGCTTTTAGCCTTGCTTCGAATGCGAAACAAATTTTAATGAAGATTTCAACAAGATAACGGAATGCTCACAAAACCACAACCACAAATTATTCATGGAGAGTTTCATTCAATTCAAAAATAAAGCCAGAACAGACAGTTCATAAAAAGTATAGAAAAACTCAAATGTCAATTTTCTGCACAAAACAAATGGTCCGGCCAGTTAATTTTTAAGCCTAGTACGCTGCTGATGCGAAACGAAAACTACCATACAAAAATGACACCAGGAAATCTTAAACGAAAAAATTTAGTCTAACTGTTTGTTCTGCTGTACGCTGTTCGATGAACGAAATTGATAATTGTTCCATATTTTTTTGGAGAAGTCTACAATCTTTTTTCGCACACAATTAATTACCCAGGCCATTTATTGTGTGCGAAAAGATTATATTTGTGTTTTTTCGTGTTTATTTTTGTTGTTTCTTTCATTATAGCGTGGCTGCGTGTGTTTTTTTCATTTTCATTTGTTTTGATTTTTTGAATTAGTGTAACTATCAATGAATATTTTTTCGCTGCATTTTCGTTAGCATTTCGTTGTTTTGTTTGAGACCAACTAAAAATTTTGTTTCGCAATAGCAGCATACTAGGCTTTAGTGAAAAAAAGAGGGGAGATCTCTCAGAATAATAGGATAATAAATTTGGCTCATCCAACAGTGTAGTTCCTCAGTCTGCAAAACGAAAAGAGAAACGAAAGTATTCATTTATGATTTTTGTATGCTTTTTTTTTGTTTCGCATCAACAGCAAACTAGGCGTTAATTCGCAAACAAAAATCTTTCTTTCCTTCCCTTCTGCTGTACACTGTTCGACAAGAGAAATTGATAATTTTAGCAGAATATTTAGTGAAGTCTACACACTATTTTCTGCCCATAATTAATTATCCAGACCATTTATTGTGTGAGGAAAAATGACATTTCTTTCAAACAATATGGCTGCCTGTGATTTGTTTGCATTTTTTTTTAATTTTTTTTAATTTGTGCAATTGTCAATTAATATTTGTTGGCTATTTGGAGACCTTAAAATTTTGTTTTGCATCAGAGGCATCCTAGGCTTTATTGTTATTTTTTTTTCTCGCATTATTATCATTTTTATTGGTCGAAATATTAATTTTGTGTAAAAAAGTGACCTTAGCCACCAACATTTGTATTTTTTCTGAAGAATTTATTTTGTGGTAACATGTGCCTGGAAATGAGAAAATATTGCAAATTAGCAGAAGAAGGTTATGTGTTTTCTGTTGACTTTTGGTACCATGTGACAAAAAATAAAAATTGAATTCTCATTTAAGCAAACTTTAGCTTTGCAAAATTTTGCAAGTTTGCAACTTTTATGTTTCAAATTGAAAAAAAAAAATATGAAAATTACTAACGTACAGGATTTTACAGTGCAGCGAGAGCGCATGTGCGACAGGTCAATCCGAGAAGGAGACTGGCATACGATAAAAAAAGATATAAACAGCTTAAAGAAATAAACATAACTTAAAATCAGATCAAAACTGCTTCCAAGGCTAATGATATTCAATCACAATCATAACATTGATATTCATTCTGTTTGTATAAACAGACTTATAACTTCTACATACCACGCGTGACACATTATCTTGGCGCCACTTTTCAAATTCTTAAAAAAGTCGTTAGTTGCCCTTTTTTAAAATTTTAATGTTTCATTTCATTAGAGAGGCTTATAATATGCTCTCTTTTGTTTGTTAAGTTCCCCTTCAACGAAATCAACTTACGCGTAGATTGAGATCGTTAAATAAATGATTTCACATTTCAGCCACTGATGATGGTTTGGTTATTGGTATACAAACATAGGTATGTCAGTTAATGTGATTGTCTCAGTTTTGAAATTAATGGATTCAAGATTTGTTTTTTTTTTGGCCCGCGCCAAATGCGATGTAGATATTACTGCGGTTTTAAGTTACGTAGATTTTACGACTTGGGTGGATAAAGAACAAATTGAAAAAAAAAAAATCAAAACTAAACCCTCATACATTTGGTATGGAAAAAGCTTTACATGCTGAAATTAGATTTATTTCATTTTTGTGGTCAGCAGTGTGGGAGTCTGATTTTAATAGCATGTTCCACAAGAGGCATACTTTGTATCATGAATGTATGACTTGTATGTTGTATGCATATTCAATTCGAATTGCTTAACATATTATCGTATTTTAGTTTTAAGTTTGAAGAAAAAAAAAAACAAAAGAAAAAAATGCAGAAAACTTTTCGAGAAACCTCTTTTAAGTTGCATTTAGTTGCAGGATCTTTGTTGATAAATATTCGTTCTTGTTGATTCTCATAAACCTAAATGATACATTTAGATTTTAAATTTTATGCTTCATTAGGTTTTATTTCTTTTTATGTTATTTATCAGTATCTTAGTATCTATCAGCCATGTGAAAGTTAAACAAACATTCAAGAAAGAAACAAAAAAAAAAATTCAGTATCAATCCGAAAGATAAACTTCATTAACGTCACACTTCAGGTGATGATGACATAAGTGACAAAAACTAAATTTGGTGGCTATTAGAAGATACAAATTTTTCAATTCTTTCCACATGTCAGCTTCTATTACACATTTATTTACAATAAAAAGTAAAAAGATGTTTATGACATAACTCGTGGTTATTCTTAATTTATTAATAGGTAAATAATAAAAAAAAATTAAGGCACAATTCAATCAATTTAAAGACCAACGAATTCTTAAATTAATTTAATGAAAAGTTTCAAAAAATGTGCCATTTTTGCCCCCAATTAATCGAATTTATGATGTTGCCATTGAGGGAATCAGTAGACTATGACTTATTTTTCATAGACCTGCGGTTACAGATAACTCAACAAGACAAAGTCTCAAGGAGTAAAAGTACGCACGATATTGGTGGCCAATCACGCCACCTACACGAGAGATAACCCTACCCTCAAATTCTTTAGGAAGAAGATCAAAAGAAATTGTTTATCATTGATCAGTGTCTCTGTAGTAGTACCTCGTGGGATGATTGTAAATGCGTTTGACTGTCATGTCAAAGCTCTGGGTCGATTCCTAGCCACTGCCACCTAAAAAGAGAAATGTTTTTCCCGAGGTACTACCCCTTGTGAGGAACTGACAAATCTTGTCATGAATAAGTGCTTCTTATCTATAGCCGTTTGGACTCGGGAAAAAATTGTAGGTCCTCTCCATGCCTGCCAACAACACGCACACAGGAATGGTTGAGAGTTGTAAGTCACTAGGCCCTAGTTCTCCAAGAGCTGTTGCACCACCAAATCTATTTATTTATTTATTTTAGTAGATGTCTTTGTTGACTGAATTGAGTATATGACTGCATCGGGTTCTACTGTAAACTCATATGAATAGCGGCGATGTAGAAAATCCTGTATTTCGTAAACTTACCAGTGTTGGCTGATTGTTCACGACTGACTTGGATTTGGTCTTAAGGCAGACGTGATTCACGTGACTACAACACGTAGTGCAATCGAATGAAGAGGGCATTTGAAGGATAAAATCTTGAGACATCTACTACGGAAAGTGATATAAGGAGAAAAGTCAGCCAGCGGCTGTTCGGTTGTGATGAGTTTGTAATAAGAAGAAGAATCTTAATAAATACATATGCGGAAAAAAAATCTATAAACAAAATCAGTTTTTATTAAAAAAAAATAAATTAATAAACAACTCGTTGACTTCAACGCAATTTTCCACATCTCTGGGTCAAACTAATAAATCCTATGTTTAAAACGAGGAACTGGATTAGCCACTTCATCTTATTTCATCTGACTCCCGTGCAAAATCCACTGAGCAACACAAAATAAAAAAAAAAAAAACAATTAGCCTAGCACACATTTCAAAAAACCCGAAAAAAAATACATTTTTTAAATTTTAATTTCAAACCAAACGATTTAACGTTTGACAGCGAAATATTTCGCAATTCGCATCGCATTCATACATCACAACGCAGAAACCCTGTCATTGATTTATGACAGGATTTTTTTTTCACCCTCCATCCTCACAAAATATGTAGGTTTGGTATTTATGATAAATTAAAACAAAACCAAAAGTACTATATGCGTTTTCCCCCAACTGCCAAACTGCCACCTCATGTAAGCAAGGTGGTTTGGAAAAGCACCTAGTTCTCCTCTAAAGTGGAAAATGAAAACTTGTGAGCTGCGGTGAGTGAGTGTTTGTTGGCCGCGTGCAATGCTGTCAGCTGTCATGTCAGGGGCAACGATGACAGTTGATGAATGTCTATTTATTTCTCCTTCCGTCGACAGTCCAACACAATTTGAAGAAACCAAGCAAAAGAAAAAAAGGCTCCCCAAACTTGTTCATATATCTACACTTGCTAACTGCGACTTCTATGGAAAAAACTATGATAAATCAAATCGCAAACTAACTGAATACAAAAAATTACCTTTTAAGTGAAACCTGAACAATTTTGGGTTATAAATTCACATGAACTTCCTTTCAAGATGATGGTTTTATAGACGCATCAAAAATCATCGACGAGGTCTCATAAAATTGAAATTTCGCTGACATAATATGCGATAAGTAGTTGACCAGATGATCACTGACAACAACTGACGACGACGAGGTAACACGTAAGTATAGCTAAGTCGGCTTTTTCGACAAACACGGTCACGTACAATTTTGGGTAACAGCAAACCGAACATCCGTCAATTTACGCCCCGACCAACGACGATTATAATGATCGTCGTCATCATTATTTTTATCTCCGCTCCGGTGTTTCGCATTTTTCAAGGGACTCTTGTCTGCCTCCGTTTACTTTAATTTCTATAATTTTTCAAAAAAAAAAAAAACTACAAGAGGGTGGCTGGCAGGCAGCAGCGGGTGGGGAAACAAAAAAAAAATAACTCCTATCAAAAAATTTGGGAAACGTATAATTTTGATAAATGTTCTTTTGTAACAAAATAATAAAAAATATCTACAGAAAATCTGAGTTGAAAATTGTAGCGGAAATGGAAGGAATCGCACTGAGACTGACATGAACGATCGTTTAAATTGATCGAGCGTTACTGAGTGACCTTAAAGCCACTGACCAATACGCTGGGTGTATATAGGGTTGTTGAAGCCGACAACCAATTCTAATTGGATGTTGAAAGCCCCCAAAGTGCGGCCCGCGATCGAGGATGACGCAGATTAAGAAAATTACTGCAATTTCAAGAATGAAACTTTGGACTTGACTTGACGATCATCATCAGGGACTGAATATCTGTATGTAAGTAGGTACAGCGTACAGGTAGGTATGTGGATGGGTCAATCGATAGTTGTTGACTTCCAGAGATGATCTTTGAGATCTTGATCTCGAATGTTTGGCAGTAATTGGGTAGTAATGTGATGAAAGATTTTTGACTTATACATAATTATCTGATGGTTTGT
Organism: Dasysyrphus albostriatus; assembly: GCA_946251815.1. Lineage (NCBI taxonomy): Eukaryota > Metazoa > Arthropoda > Insecta > Diptera > Syrphidae > Dasysyrphus > Dasysyrphus albostriatus. Next base: position 62,840,211 of record OX276336.1, on the reverse strand, counting down.
TGAAAATTGGCCTGATTTGAAATAATGCACAGACGATAATTTGATGCCGAAACGAATGTTTTTTACGACAAAAACTTATAGATTAGAAGTTCTTATATAAGTTGGCCCATGTTTATTAAATCATTTATGAGTATTTATTTCATTGTTACGGAAGTGACACTGATGTGATCTAAGAATTTTGTACACAAAACTTTAATTTAAATAAGATAAAACGTGGATAATCTACAATATTACAGTTAACGTAATATTCCTTACGTTAATCAATGGACAAGTTGAGCAAGTTGTGTCATTTGCGTTACGGGCGTGACCTTGGATAATAAGGAATTTACGAATGCAACCTTTGATGAGTGTGAAGTGTATATTCTTTACAATATTTACCTGTAGTCTGTGAAAACTGTCTTAAATCTTAGTTCTAAGTTGTAACCGATGTGACCGATAAGTGTTACGGCTGTGACTAAGTATGATTACTTTAAATAAAAATAAAAAAAATAAAATAAATTGAAATCTATTGATAAAATAGTTTCATAAAAGTGGGGATTATTGCTCCTAAGAAAAAGGGAGAAAATACTTCTTTAAAAGAAAGAACGGAAATATATTTCCATTAAGTGTAGAAAAAAAGCCCATTAAGGATATTTACACTTAATTTTGTCCGTACAGCTTAAATTTCATATCTAAAAGCAAAATAGAAACAAGCCACACCAAACACTCAGGTTCTGTTAACAATTGAATTTTCAAACTGGTTACGCTTGTGACAAAATTTCCAAAATATAAATTCAGACTTAATATAATTTTAAGATCAACGAAATTTGAAGTCTGACCGTACACAGAATTCTTCATACTTCCAAAAAAGAAAAAAAATTCTGTAAATATTAAAAAAAAATGGTTACATATTTTGTGACGTTTCTGACTCTTAAAAATCATCTATGTGAAATACCAGCATAAATTTACTTTTGAACTTGGCATCGGTGTAACATTTAAGCGTATAAGATTTGGGATGAGTATAATTTCCAAATTCAGCAAAATTTTGTCTGATGGAAGATCATAGTATTCTTCTTACTCCCTCGGAACAAAGATGCAAATTTTGGTTTTTTTGTAGTTAAATAATTACCTACATATCCTTGTAACCTTTGTGACACTAAGATTTTTATGAATCAGCTTTGCAAAAACTAAGTTGACAGTTAGCTACTACTGAATTGCTATTAAGCCTCTCTCTCTGCTGAACCTGTTATGGGTAAAATATTAGCTAAAAGCTTAAAATTTGAGTCCATTATGAGTTTCAAATTCAGCAACTTTTAATTTGATGAAGGCATTCTTCTACCTTCCCCTAAACAATCAATTTGATTCAATTTTTGACTTTGTTGAAGTACAATGATTATATTATATTTGTAAGGTTTGTGACACTAAGATTTTTATGATTCAAGTATGCAAAAACAAAGTAAATAGGTATTAACAACTTAATTGTTAACCTTCTCACTGGTGTCACACAAGCTTTAAAGTATATATATATTTACTCAGTCTAGTCAATGAAATTTCGTATGACAAGTGACAGTCACTTTTCCCAAAATAAACGGTTTCATAAATATTTAAGTTAAATCATAGTAATATGCATATATATTTTTGTTACGCTTGTGACACTTACTACTATGTTCAATTTCAGTTTGAATTTACTTCTGAACTGTTGCTTAGTACCTCGTGGCATAACACTTAGTGCGTTCGACTGTCAAGCCGAAGGACTGGGTTCGATTCTCAGCCGCGGAACTGACAAATCGTATTAGAGTATGCTAGCATGAATTAGTCATCTAACCATTTGGATTCGGAAAAAATTGTAGGTCCCCTCCATTCCTGGCCAACAACACGTACACACATATGGTTGAAAGTTTTAGTCTGGTTCTCCACGAGCTGTTGCACCACCAAATTTTTTAATTTATTTTTATATGAACTGCTAAACCAGTTACTGTTGTAACATTTGCTTAAAACATAAAATTTGACCCAAGTACGAGAAGATATGACTTTAAAACTCAGCTAAATTTAATCTGATGGCGGTATTTTTTTAATTTCCCCGAAACAATCAGTTTAGTACAAATTTGGTCTTTACTGTAGTAAAATGATTATTTTTTTTGTAACGTTTGTGACATTAAAAACTTTATAAACTTGTTATGCAGAAACATAAGTTAGGATTTACTACTAAATTGTTAAGCCTCTTACTGGTGTCATACAAGCTTTAAAGTATAAGATTGGGATTACTCAAATCAATGAAATTTCTTGTGACGATAAAGAGTATTCTTTTCCTCTCCCAAGAGAACCAGGTTTTGGTCAATATTTTGGTTTCATCATAGTTAATGTGCCTACATATGTATGTACATACTTTGTGTAAATATGTATTTTTGTTACATTTGTGACATCATATGCATCAGCTATGCAAAAATTCAATTTATATGAATTATTGAATTGCTTAATTAGTTACACAATTTTAACAAAATAAATTTAATAGTTTTGTCTGACTGTAGATCAAAATATTCATATGAATTGCTTAAGTAATCATAAATAACAACAATTTTTTTTTGTTACGTTTGTGACACTTTCAATTTTATTAATCAACTTAATGAAAATTCTTTTATTTGTCATAATCAATTCAGATCGTAAGACAAGTAATAACAATTAAAATTTATGATTGTTGTTTCTGCTTTGGGGCTTTAAAAAATTAATTTTTTTAATAACTTATTGCTTACTTTTTCATCTTGGTATGCGTGCTTATAGCAAAACATAACAAATAAAGATATTGAATAAATTGAAACAAATCATCAAATTTATACTTAGATTAAATTTCGAATTAAAAATCAAATTAAAACATAAAATAACATCCCTGGCAGATTTTTCAAGATCAAAATCACTTCACAGTCGCAAGATTCGTAGACCTTTCTTAAACAAACAACACTATTAACTGGTTCTCATTAATTAAAATAAAGATTTGGATTCAAAAACAAAAACAAAAAAAAAAACAACATTACCCATGACAATAAAAATGTGGAATAAATTAATTTCCTTGAGTTTACACATAAACTTTATCCAAATTCGAACTGATTTCAACGCCTACCATTCATTACTATTATAGAGCTGGCGCCAAAAGCACCCGTAAGCTGCTGATGCTGACATGCTGTTCCGTTCCGATTAGTCCAGTTATTAATGAAATCTATAAGTTGTCATTTTATCTTCGATAATTATCAATGAAATATGCGTGTACCGCAATTACACGAGTGGCACTTGATTAGCCAATTAAATTGCTTGGTAAAATTAGGACAGACAACTTACTATTTGTAGGTTATAGGTACCTTTATATAGCTTTAACTAGGTATACGTATATAACTTAGGCAGTCAGAGTGTTTAAGACGAGACGGTCTCCTGTGGATATACCTATAATATCTTTTTCTTAACCATAAGAGAACCGATGATGTTGTTGTTTTTATATTTTCGGCGGTTAATGAATGAACTCGTATAATATTCATAAGAGTTTCAGTTTGAGAGTTTTTTTTTCAAAACTTCTCTCGAGCGGCACAAGATGATTTATGATCAAATCTCTGCCTTTTTTGGACTTATTCATGGTTTCGGTTCAAAAAAGGGCAGTCTCGTATCTGAATGATGAAGATAAAAAAATCACCCAAAATTTATTCGCTAAATAAAAAAAAAGTATTTTCCTGTAGGTACCTCTCTCTCTACCTTGAGTAGATGTTTTTTTTTTAGGTATTTCGGCTCTTTATGTGGTGATGATGTGGTTTTATTTTAGTGCTTTTTATTCTTTGCGGCATAAATGATTTCTCTAGGGATCCAAATGGAGAAAAAATCATCTTAAGAACTTATTTCATGGTTCTCAACCAGAACACACAAACAAAAAAAAAATAAAATCCTTGTCAGAATAATTTTTGACGTCCGACCTTAAGTTTTGCATAAAAAGTGCATAAATAATCGGACTTTTGAATTTTAATTTTTGTTTCAGACACTAACGACTAAGACGCGCCATAATTTCGTAGAAAATCGAAAGTTTTGATTAAGCTTCATAAGGATCCTTTTATCTATTGCAAAAATAAAAGAAATTTGGTGAAATTAATAAAAACAAAAATCAGAAAATTAATGCAGCAGCGGAAAGGATTAAAAATATCGATTCACAGACGGTGAAACATATTTTCTAAGATCAAACGAAGATTTTAGAGTTTTGGACGGGAATTTCTGAACCATTCTGCAGCAGGTTGCATCAAACTTTTAAAAGTAGTTTTGCCATAAAAGTAGACCCCTTCTTTTACGTATTTTAGAAAAACATCAGAAAGACACGAACCAGAAAACTAAATTACTATCAATTTCGTTCTTAATGTTGCTACAATTATTTATTTGTAGAATTTATCCAAAAACAAAATTTTTCCGGAAGGTGAGTGGAATCATCATATAATAAAAAGGCAAACACGAATTTTGTGGCACAATTTACGCGGTCTACAAAAGCCAAAGGCATATAAATTATATATCGTTGAAACGATTTTTTTTGCACAGAAGGGCAGAATGCAAACATTTATTAAGTAACTGCGTCACAAAAACTAAAAAAAATGAAATTGCTTAATAAGTGCGAGCAAGAGCGAGACCGATAAATTATTTGTTTTTATTTGTCGTAACCTAAATGTGACGTTTCGATTTTTTCCACCCACTAACCAACCAACTTTCCAGCACTGACTGGAAAGATTACTGGAATGCCTGATGGCAGCGTTCAGTGTTACAGAAAATAATAATAAGTAGTTCATACCACGTTTACATAAGCGGATCGAGGAATTGGATTCAATCCGGATCGAAATTTTGACCCAGGTATATGACAATTCCAGATCGAAAGATTGAATTCAAATGGAATTGAAGTGAAAGTTTTGCTTTCATTTTTCGACCACAAATAACAAGCAACCAAAAGAAGCCAAAGATGCAAAATACGACAGTCTGGAAACAACGCAGGCTACTTTTAAAAGTTGCTAATTGGTTAATGTTTTCAGTGAAGTAGTAAATCGCACTAATTCAAGCATCATTTTGAAAAAAAGTTTAATAAAATTGTAGAAGTCATTTTTGGAAATAATTTGTTGTTGAATTCGTGTCGAACCATTTAAACACATGCATGATTAAAAAGAATTTTAAACTCTCTTCAACCCCCATGTAAGCACTCGGTTGCGCTCACAATTTCGAAACGTCAAAAAAGCTGCATGCTAAAATTAAGATTTGACCAACTTGTTCAGCTGATGCGTCTGCAGCTTCATCTGCAGCTGCATCGTGTTGTGTTCGTATCATTGCATTTGTGTGTATTCAACATCTTGAAAGCTATTTCAGTTGCAGCTCCGTCACCATTCTGGTCTGACAGTTAATGATCGTCTTATATTATGCCTTACGAAAATTGGATTGCCAACAGATAGTGCTACGTTCACATTTAGACTCACGTTTGACAGCTGAGAAGTATATTCGATCTATCCACATTTCCAATTGATACGAAACGGTTTTATCTCAATATTGTTCGGTCAGTGTAAATTGTAATGGTTCAACTTTATTCGAGAACCTGTGGACGGTTTGATGCCACATTTAAAAAAAAGGATGTCATCGGAAGACTTTTTTACCAAAGACACACAAATTGGGACACAACATTGGGCGTTTGACTTTTTTAGTTCCGAGTGGATCCTGAACTGCCAAACAAAAAATCGTGTTTACAGTGTATATAGGTAAAATAGTTCAAATTTGTGTTTGGTTTTTCGTTGAAAGCATGTTCAGAGTTTGTTCTGAGTGCACTCTTTGCGCTCGGTATAATAGAACTTAGCAGACAGAGTTAAATGCTGAATAGCATCAATTTGACAGAAAAAGTTAGTGCTGGAGTGTGTTCCATGAAATGATTTTGAGTTCTTAAGGCCTGGCCAAACAGAGCGCGGTCTGGCGGGACGGGAAAAAATGTTGACCGTCGTGTTACTTCTGTCTTCTATAGAATTATTTGATGTTGTTCAAACAGAACGCGGTCAGGGTCAGCGGTTAAAAATAGAACGCGACGGTCAAATTGAAAACGTAAATTTTTACAAAAAATGCGTCAGTCAAGTGACAAGACAGAAAAAAAACAAAACAAACATATTCCACTGATCTGAGCATTTTGTGATTTTGCTGAATGTTGAACGTGTTTATTTCTAGCAGACTAAAGAAAAATCAAAATATTAACCAAAACTTTGTGAATTCTTGTTAGGAAAATCAAGCAAGTTTCAATTTTCATTCTGATTTTATAAATTTGAAAAGTATCTTTGTTGTTTGTTTGGTGAAAGTACACTCAACATGGCTAAGATGCACAAGACAAACAACATAAATCCAAAGCAAAAAGAAAAAAATTGCTGGCTTTGTTTGATCCCATAGCGATTAGATCTTAACATCTTAAAACACCTCCTCACGTAGTTCGAATTTATTCTTGTATCAATTTATTTTCGAAAATAACAATGCAGACTACACTCACAGGTAAGGAAATCCGTTCCTTCTACTTGGACTTCTTGAAGAAAAAAAATCACACTTGTACACTCATCGAGCACCATTCCTTTGGAACATCCAAAACTTTAGCTGTTTAAAACATTGGAATGTTTCGGACTCGCTTATTTTGTAGCAGCAAATTAAAAAAAAAAAAACAAAGAAAAAAAAACAGTTTCCTTGACTTTTGACAGAAATTCAGTTTATATTATTCACGTGCTCCAGAACTGGGTCAATAGAACGCCGAAGACTGACCGCGCTCTGTTTGTCGTTTGACGTATCAGAACGCGGAGGGCAGATGTGCGTTCTGACCGTCCCGTCGGGCAGCGTTGTGTTTGAACAGGCCATTAGTAGAGAGTGCTATCTCTTGAAAATGTTCAGAGCATTATGCTCATGTTATGTTCAGTGCTCTGCTCTGAATGAAAAAAAAACAGCTTTCGCTAATGCAGCATTTTCTGTGACTCAAGTTTGGTATAATGTTGATATATTTTTCCTCGAACGCAGTCAATTTGTGAAAAATGTGAAAAAAAGATGCAAAATTCCTGTTAAGGTCCCATTTGCGTGGATAAAAGTTGCCCGCTATAACTTCACAGACATTAAACCGATTATGCTTCAAGAAAACGAGGACAAGAAACTGTTTGCTATATTATCAAACAATGAAAGATCTGTCAACTGGCTCCAACAAAACGTCACTGTTGATAGCAACAACTTCGAAGTATCGAAGGGGTACATCTATATCCGAGTAAACATTAATTCCACGAACGACATCTAAGTGGAGATTCGACCAATAATTAACCTAGCAAATCGGTGATACTTTGTTTTGGCGCAACAGACGGATTTCAAAACTCCTAACACACGTAAGCGGAATGAAGTGCACTCTCTTAAAAGTGTTTATACTCCCAGTACTACTTTTTGGCGCTGAGTGTTGAACGATAAGCATAAATGGAGAGTTGACACTGAGCTCTTCCGAAAGAATAATTCTTTGATGGATATTTGGTGTTTTAAGTAGATACTAGAGCATTAGGCGCCAGTTGTATCTATCATTGAAGCTCATCATTTAAAAATTTCATGTTTAATTTTGGGACTCTTAGAAAGTAAAATCGATAGTTATTTTGATGGGCAAATAAAGCTCAAAACTTGATTAATATTTCTAGTGGAATAAAATCAAATAGGCCAACTTTTAATATTTAAAAGAAATTTTTAAAGTATGGAATGTGTCAAATTCCATCGAAATGAACATCAAACCACAGAAAAAATAGGTAATCAAACAAGGTGAGATTACAAAAAATTCGAGTCCAATATAAACTCACTTACAATAATGTACATACCTATGTCTACACATTTTCGGAGGGAGCAAAGGCTATTATATATTTTCAGTAGCTCTCACGCCATCTGGTTTTCTATTGGGCAATCTTCTATACAAGTTCTAATGATCTTGCAGGGTCGTAAGAGAATATAATCTTCTGGGAATGAAATGAAAATCATTTTTTGAGTTCAGTCAAAAGATTGCATTCATTTTTTGATTTCACTCAGAGGCTTCTACTTCATATAACGCAATCACCAGTCAAAAGTGAACGTAATGAATGCAATCTTTTAATTCTTGTCTGGTCCTTATAACTGTTAATTTCATTGCTTCTGAGTCTTATCGTCAACATTATTTATTTTAAGCTCTAAGCTTAAGCTTCTTCACTACAAATGTATACAACGCGCAGGCAAAACTTTATGGTTCAAAGTCTCTAGCTGGAATTATGGGCAAAGGCCATGGAAAAACAAATCGATTAAGTACTATAGAGTTGATGAGCCAGAGCCTAATATCTTGAGTATCCTTACTTGAGTAACCTTACAATCATAACCTCTTTTTCGCCATAATCTTCTCTTTTAACACATTACACAAAACTTGTTTCAGTAAAAAAAAATTATATTTTATTCCGAACTTTTCGTTGAAAACCTTGAATTCTTCATTCATTAAAATGTGTGGTAAGAAAAAAAATCTTTGAAAAAAATCTCATCACCAGAAAATAACTCACCTGTATCACCCGCATAGGCAGACCCGTTTCTTTCGCCAGTTGTTCCCTAATGTGTCTTGTTGGTTTCGGCGTTTGATTGAATGCTGTTTTCAGTACCTCCAGCTGTTTCGCTTTGATAGTTGTACGCGGGCCTCGTCGCTTTGAACCATTCGCACCATCATCAGGACTTTTATTTTCCGCTTGAGAATCACCCCGTCCATCTGGGTCGCCATCCAGGGATCCCTGTCAAATACGTTAATTTAACATCAATAAAAGAAAATATTGCTAAATCAATCAATAACGCTCAGCATGATTAATCATCACCATAATACACTATACACAGTTATAACGTGTCGGCGCAGTCTTTGTTTATTAAATTTTGAATTTTGATGATGATTATTATTTCCAAGAGATAGCTATCTGTTTTTTTTTTAATTCAAATGTACCTACATGTCGTGTATATATTTATATGATGTAAATGAATGTATTTTTGTACATATATACCTGATCAGAGTCATCGTGCGTATTTTTACTATCCGTGCTCATACTTTGCACTGAGATATCTGATGCGCCGAGTTGTCCACCTGCTGAGTCTGGACCATTCGGTCCCATGCCACCCAATCCGAGTGGTGGTCCTCTTAAATGTGGCTCATCATCGTCTTCGTCCTCGCTGGCGGATCCCATTAATGAGTCTGGAAATATGCAAGAAAGAAAGAAAGAATGAAATCCTTGTAACCTTCATCGTGTGTTGTTGATGATTAAAGTGTTTGCACAAGTGTGGGTTCGGTCTTTAGTTCCACCACGTTCACGTGTCCCAAATAGTGTAACTAATATGGGATATAGTGAGAAATCTGTACGTGGTACGGATGTTTCCTATCTACAGTCTATATCTTTACATCACCCGCCAAAAACTGCCTGCACGCGCCAATCCTTTCTTTCAAATGCATGCAAAACCTGCAGCATGGCACTGGCACAGACGTTGCTCCTCATTGGGTATTAATCGTGTTTAAAGTCGAGACACACGTCACTGTCGCACTTCGTCCTGTTTGTAAATCTTTAACTAAAGGTCTCAGGACGTTTGTCAGTTTTGTATCAGATCCCTTGGGTATGATAGAGAAGGTTAAGTTTATGTAGAAGAATAATCTTTTGTCAGGAAGAAACGTTGCTGATATCGGAAGAGGGTGTTTCGGGTGTGCGCACATGTAGCATATTCATCGCGTGCAAAAAAAAAGGACTCTAGAGAAGTTTCTTCTTTTCTCCTGGGAAATGTCATTTGAATGTGATTGAAATAAAAATTAAATGGAATACCAGTCACTTTGGGTTAGGGTTGTGATTGAGTTCGAAGGACACCGCATCACATGGCGGGAATAAGGTAATGAGAAGGGTGCTTGGGTTCTTGTTTTGTGTTGTTGTTGTTTGAAATTATATATTTATAGAGGGTGGTGAAGGACAGTTACGTAATTAAGTACAGATTGTTGTTGATGTAATTCAGTCAAAAAGTTATGTAAGTGACAGGGAATCGGATAATAGTCGTTTAAATATACGAGTATATAGTTAAAATGTGACCTTTAGAAAAAATATGTCACACATTGAGGGAATCTATATTGTTTGCTTAATTAATTTATGGTTAGCAGTTTTTGTTATTTAAACACAGCTTTTTCGATTTTTTTTATCTGACTTGTTGTTGCTTTTATTGGTCTTTTATTTATGTTAGAAAATCTCTAAAAAAGTTTAATTTTAGAGAAGAGAAAGTTCATTTGTTTCAGGTAAAAAATGTGTAACAATTTTAAAGTTTAAGATGGGGTCCATCAGGGTTGCCTTCTCAGTTCACTCTTTTTAAGTTTGTTTAATAAACTGCGATATGAGATATTGATTAGGTATCAGCCAAGAGATTTGACGAGCATGGAGCTAATATTCAGAAATGATACGACTGGGACAGTGACGATAAAACTAAAACAAAAAAAAACAAATCTAACCAATAATACATGGTTCTGTAAGAGAAAAAAAATGTAAAACAAAATTTTGTTTGCTTAAGAAAAGTTAAGAAGTAAATGATAATAGCTTGAAAGAGAGTTTTTGTTTTTTTATGTTGTTGTTTAAAAAATCTTTCTTATTTGCGTGTTTATTTTAAGACACGCAAATATGCTTTAGCTACCAGAACAGCCAAATTTCTCACTTTAACTCAAAGCATGGCATAGTCAAGTCATCGCTGCAGTTCGTGTTGAGAACTTAAAGGGAAGTGCAGAAGCATGTTGATGTTGATTTAAGCGTATAACTCTCATAATACCTTATGTAGCCAATAAATATGTAAAGCTACTGTTGTATATGAAATCTAATAAATAACATTAACTTATATTCAAAAATAAAGATAAGAATGGATAAGGGTTAAAGTTTTTGTAAGAGGGTTTAATCGATTCTTTTATGAATTGTGCACCAAAATGTGCTGAAATTCAGTAAGTTGACTGAAAATGGCTTGTAAATACATAAAAAAAACAGAAAAAACGAGTAATTAAATTTATACTTAAGTAATGTAAGCACCCTTTTTTATGTAGGTAGGTATATGTTATAACTTAAATGGTGAACAAATAGATTTATCGAAAATAAAGCATTGACATTTAAAACTCATATTTTTGTAATTAAGATGACGTTTTGTGGCCATATGGGTGATTTATCGGCTGTACCAACTGTGATTCTTTTGGTAATTGAAATATTGTCTCATGAATTTGTGGTTTTGTTAAATTATGGTTTGAGTTTAGAAACGGATTGTTTACTATGAAATTGTGGTTAGATACATAATTGTGAGTTTCACCCGAACAACATTCAACCCGGAAAAATGGACATTCCATTGCGAGTTTTACCCAAAAAAGAAAGGAAGAAATTTCCCTTTGTAGTGAGTAATGATTTCAAAAAAATGTATCGTAATAAAGAGCAAATGTATCGTAACACCCCGACTCCACAGAACATATAGATGCCCAACATTACAACCACAATCCAATCAATAAACAGCAGATTTTTTCGCGCTGGGCAAATTATGTCATGTCGTTTCATTTCTCTCTCACCACTACTTCTATCTTTTGCAACAATATTCAACTCAAATTATAGGAACAAAGGTCACGTAAATAAATAACAACTTTTGCAGCAATATTTACCTCTAGATACATATAACGAAAATCAGATAAAAACTTACACGCACATGAAATCGCAAATCTCATGGCCAAGCTTTGAACAGCGCTCATGTGCTGTTCAAAAGTTGGTTTTCTTCAACATGTCGTCGACAAGACATGGATTTTTCTGCCTCCATTGGTTTTTTTCCCGACAGGTTCATAGTCTGAGCATGGCTCATGTCTAGTGGAGCCGGCATGTAATGAAGAGCTTAAACTGTGACTTATTTTTTGACGACCACAAACAAAAGAAAAACAAGGGGTACTGGTACTCTTTCCGCAAGTTTTCTTTATCAATTTGAGGCTTGAAAAAGTTTGGGTGAAATTTTTAAAATTCCGTGCAAACAAAAAATGTTGGAGTAAAATATTTTCCGGGTGAAACTCAGGGCTTCCAGGCCAACAAACACTTCTGCAGCCCAATTTCAGAATTCTTGCAGCCCAAAATCGCTGCCCTTAGCAGTAGCTCAAAAAGTAGCCTAATTTTATTTAAAAAATATTTAAATTTCTTACACACTCCACGATCTTCTGGTTTTTTGGAATAACTTCTAAGGTCATATCCTTAAAATCAGGATGAAATTAAATAAATACTTTCGGACATATGTAACGAATTTTCTTAAAGGCAAAAAGAAGTAATATCAAATTGGGCTATTTTTTCGAATTCTTATCACAAATTTAGGAAAATGATGGTGCAATCTGACAACCCTGGCTGAACTCAAAATATGGCTGTACGTCAAATTTAGTTAGATATTCCACATGCTCGAACAAGTATACCATGATGACATTTGCGTTCCTTGTTTTTCCAATTCAATGTTCTATTTTTCAAACGAAACTGAAAAAATTTTGTTCTCATGGAGCCCATGGGGCTGCAGACATAAGAAAAAACATTAAAATATTTGATTGTAAAATGTAAATAAAAAAAAACTAGATGAAAGGAAATAATTATTTTTTTTTTTTTTTGAAAATCGGTTACTCGGTGTAGGTAGGTTTTAAACACTTTTTACAACATATTTATAGGAAATATTGTACTTTTGTGAACAATTAATAGCACCTTTTATTAAATATGTTAAAAAACCGCTTAGAAAATTCTATTTTTCCCAATTGAAAATAAAAACAAAAATAATAAATTTTCTATTATTTACGTTTTTATTCCAACTCTATTTTTCCCAAAGACGGCCTTAACGATTTTGATAAAACATTTTTAGTATGATAAATTCCGTGTGATCTACTACTTTAATTAGTTAAGGTAAGGAGGGGTTACAATGTGCATTATCTCACTCGATGAGAGTAGGTAGGTGAAGGGAGGGAAAGGGAAACGGAGGGGATTATGGGAATATCTCGGTGTGAGGGGCTTCGTTGAACTATCCTGAATTCTGAATAAATTTTAGGATGTTTTTTTAAGGTGCGTGTACATTTGAGAGTAAAAAGAATAAAAGTAACTCTCGAGAGTAAAACTTGTTAGTGGACACAGTCATTAAAGTGGCTAATAGAAGAATAGACAGCTATTGGACAGTCATTAAAGTGGCTAATAGATGGATAGACAGCTATTGGACAGTCACTTTCGAGAGCTTGATAGTGAGAGTACTCTAAAACGCACGCACCCTTAGTGGCAAGACCAGAGATTTTGCACAGTTCACCGAAAAAGGTGAGCTGCTTTTATGGTTTGGTCTAGGCTGGGGCATTCACAATAGAAGTTAGGTCACCTTTTCTCCGCCTCTTCATCAAAACCCCCACTACATAAGTCCGACGAGCTGATGCTCATTCTGCTCATTTGTGTTCCAATTTCAATTGACTTGTAAAATGTAAGTTGTGAACAGTTAGGACTCCAACAAAGATCGATAGTTCAGGCCTGCTTTTTTTGAGTAAGTATTCACTCAGTTTTTTCCCCCGAAATATTCAGCAATTGATGACCTTTGGATTTTAATTTTTTCTTGTTCCTGTGGCACAAACTCTACTACTTAATATTTAAAAATTAACAATTAGTAACTATTAATATCGGGTTTTTCAATAAGAGCGCTACAAAACTTTTTTTAAATAAAACAAAAACGGATTATGTATGGAACTCGATTTCTTTTGAATGGCCACTACGGGCACGCTTGCAGAAGTCCAGACGCTGAACCCAATTTTCTACGGTTTTCAAGCATAAATCGGCCGATACTGCTGCAATTTCACGTTCGATATTCGTACGAAGTTCATCAATCGTCGCTGGCTTGTTGGCATAGACCATAGACTTGACGTAGCCCCACAGGAAATAGTCTGACGGCGTCAAATCGCACGACCGAGGCGGCCAAGCGACTGAACCATTTCGCGAGATAATACGTTCTCCAAACTTGGTTTCCAATAAATTGATTGTGACATTCGCTGTGTGGCTTGTGCTGACGTCCTGTTGGATTTGGGGGCAAAAATATTCGGTTATCATTGAACGGTAGCGATCCCCATTCACAGTAACGTGTCGGTCTTGATCATCGACGTGTGAGAGACACATTTGGGCTTTCTGCAACTGGAGCCTCAGCGGCAGCAATATTCTCGACACTACGGGCACTTCTTTGTCTCACTGTCACGGGAAAATTTTGTACTGTGCCCGTGGATTCAAATTTTTCCACTAGACGCTCAATTGTTGATCTGCTAGGACGATTATGATGACCATAAATTGGACGTAGCGCTCTTAACGTTGAGGCAACTGACTCCTAGTTTCGGTAGTAAATTTTAATAATTTCGACTCGTTGTTGGCTCGTATATATTTCCATCATGAAATGGCAAACCTTATTGAAGAGAAATATCAAAAGAGCGGAGGAAAATGACTGAGCGATCAAAAAAATAAACTGGCTCATTTGGCGTGTTCAGGAAATGAGACCTCGAAGGGCTGAACAAATTGTATCCATCAAAAAGTGAGCAAGCGAGCCCAAAACTTTCTTTCCTTTGTAATTTGACAGAAATTTTTTGAGGAATCCTGTTCACGAGACTGAGATTGCTTTTTTGACTTCTGCGTTCGAAATTCAAAATAAAATTACAAAATTGCTTTATTTTTGATTACCTTCTTCTTGAGTTTCAAAAAATGTTAAAACTAAAGTTATTCAAAAAGTTAATGGAAACGAAAAAGAGAGATAAAATCATTCAATATTTCAAAATATTATTAATGAGTTAAATGGAGTATGTTTGAATAATATTTCCAGATAAGCTTTAAGTTCGAGTAATTTAAATGCTCCATGAGGATCATTGCGATATAGGCCATACAAAACAACTCGCTTGACTGTATTGCCGGTCGCTTAACATTGACCAAAGCATCGACTGTTGAGTCTAATGAAAAAGGTGTTCCCTTGGTCAATCATGTGCTGTCGATCCTCTCAAACAGTTCATTCTACGGCCGCGCCGCAACCTGAGAAGCCTTGGAAGCGTATTCATTAACCGTAATGCCCTTTTTAGTAGGTAAAACAGCATATTCCAAACAAAAGTTTAAGTGACAGAATTTTTGGAAACCCTGGATCTACCTTCCACAAATTTCCTTATATCCTTTAAACACATTTTCAACAATTTTTGGTTAAAAAATAAAATTATAAAAAAAGAAAGATTCCATTGACAATTCGTAACCAAAAAAATAAATATAAAGCAACACCAGTTTTAACTGAGAGAAAAAGATTTCCATAATATAACACAATAAACCCAAGAATGATACAAAAAGCCAATCTGTTACCACCGCATGCACCGGAGAGAATACCAGCATTTTACATGGACAATAAAACCACCCATAACCATGTTATCCGTAAAAAAATATATAAAATCCCATCTGAGACCCGTTTTCAACCTTCATCCAACACAATACCCATAAACCAAGTCTATATCCTCCCCTCTCTGATATTCCCAGCAAACAATTCATCATCCTTCAAGGATTTTCCAACCGTGAGCGTATCCTTCCATACATAAGAAAACTGCTGCCGTTTGCATTTTAAGCGAATACTTTGTGCGTAATTCACCATTTTTCTGCATCACGGACCATATGATGCAAAACTAATTTGAAATTAATTTGCGTCAATGGTATTGGTGTGAGTCCTTGATATATTTTTATGTAAACAGCACACCAAACGTCACCATGCTGGTATGAATAAGATGGAAACTGTTTTAAAATAACAAAACAACAGAAACACCACAGGAAATAATCAATAAAAGAATTTACAGAAAAAAAAAAACAGGTGAAGAACCGCGAATCCATATAAAAGTTAACCCAGTAAATATTATCTAGAAAATTACAAAAATACTCTCTGAACTCACACAGTCCTTTAACATCCTCGAGGTCTCAAGCCCCGCACGCAATACATTCATCTCGGAGTGTTTTGATTGTAAATTGAATTTGAAATATCAAAAAATGGTGGTGGCGGAAGTGGAAGTGGGAAATCAACAGCAATCCAGAGGCCAACCAAGTGAAATGAAAAGCTTGTCAAAAGGTCCTTCGACATCCTTCTCTGTTGAACGATGTAATAGCTTTGCGCAAGGTTTATGGATAAGGATTATTCTTTAAATAGCATAAAAATACTTCCATGCGTAGAATGTCGACGTGCGTCGTCGCATACTGTCAAAAACAAACAAACATCTGTGACCCGTCTTAAGAGAGTCCTTTGAATCACATTGAATGCTGGGTTGATGTATCCTTGCACTGTCCTGCCCGAGCAGTTTAAGGACTTCATGTACAAATTTTCCCATTAAATTTTCCATTGTTGTCATTTATAGGGGAGGATAAATTTTTTGCTGTGTGTGTACTCAATGCCACACATCAAAAGGGATGACAAAACCACTTGCAACACAGCATCAGGATTCAGCAGAACCCTGGTGGTTGATGGTTTCAAAAAGCAGTGGCGGCGATCAAGAGCATAAAGGATGTTATGCATGGTGCGCGCTTTATTATAATAGTAAATGTTTTTCGAATAAAATTTATATTGTAATGTCGGTTGGGGGTTGATTGCTATGTCAGACAAGCAAAGGGAGCTACTCTTGAAAGGACGATGACGACGACAACGATTTGATTTCGTTCAAATAAGGTTACAAAAGGATACACATGTACAAGTAAATGAATGTTTTGGATTTTATATCGGGCGTTGGGTGTTTTCGTTTGTTTTTTTTTTATTGTTCAAGTGCAGGAAGCCAGAGAGTTGTTTGAAGTGTTGTTCAGCAATTGTTTGGTTAATTGTTTGAATTACAATTATGATGTTGTTTTGAAAGGGTGTTTCTCTGTGTCTGTGTGTATAAGTTGATAGGAACAGTGGAATGTATGTCAACAAGCAGGTGGAAATGAGATGTTTTCAAAAGTTATTTATTTAATGTTGTTTCATATATTTACAAGTACATGCATGGATAGGTAATGGTGAAGAAGTCTCAAATAAATATGAACAATTTTCATTGATTTGAAAAATGTAATGTTGAATGGACTGATAAGAGAAATGTGCTAATACAATCGAGTGCCCACTTGGTAATATTTTGCGAGAGACTTTTTGGTGCCACGAGTAGATTGCATCTAAAAGCAACTAACAAGCTTTTCCCATTCATCGTTCACGTGCTTTTGGACTTTTGGCATAATAGTTAGTAATTTTTACAATGTAGTAAAAATTGCTAGGTGAAAGCATCTAGGTTCTATACAAGGAACTCGTTTAAAAAAAATTAATTTCTATTAGCTCGTATGGTTCAAAGCTAAGTAGTGGGACATCTGTTGGATTTTATTGAATCATATGTTTTTATTTTGCCACTGACACGTCTTATGCCCTGGGATGTTCAAAGGGTAGATAAGTGCATCCAAGTAAGACACAAGCGTCCACAGGTTTTTTGTTAAATCCACCTCTATCTATCATCTTCTATTCTCACCTTCCTGTGGTGGCATGGGGTGATTAGTACCTCAACTGGAGATGGGGCTTCAATACCTGGAGTGGTTGTTAGAGGCAGTAAATGAGAGAAAGGGATGAGTGTTTACTTATATTTTCATCGAGTTGGCAGTGGAAGAATTTCCCAGAAGGAATTAGTGTTGGTTGGCTACTTAGTGAAAACCTTATAAGGGCAACTTTGACATAATCGAAGCTAGGGATACTAAGGGTCTCGTCCTCCAAGTTGGAGGACTTGCTGTCTGGGTGACTTCTTGGTCATGAAAAGTTATTGCCATTACGAAACGAGGCTTATTGTCCTCGGATATCGACGGATTTAATATTGACAAACCTAATAAACGAAATAATGACAAGATAAGACTTTGGATCTGCACATGGAATATTTTTACTCTAAAGGCCACGTACAGCTAAATGTTAAGCGGAAGCCCACCATCCAAAAAGTGCGACTAGATGAGCCGGTCAAAAGAAAAATTATAAACAGTGATATCTACTATAGCAATTGTAACCGGTAAGTAGTAGTACCGGTACTGGTTAGAGGTATAGACTTAAGCATGAAGTCTTGAGTTTCAACTATGTGAGCGAGTACCCAACAAAAATTCTTATCAACATTTTAAATTTGCTAACATCAGCATCATATTCGCAATTGCCCTGAAGATGATACCAAGCTTCTGGACAAGACATATGAGCAGTAAAAAAATTTGTCTTGAGCGATTCTAATATCAAACTTTAGGAGGAGGAAATGTCTTTGGTGGTTCAATCGGAATATATAACCCGAACGACACCACATCTGATAACGAACTCAGGTTAATCGACTTTTCTGCGGGGCAAAATATTGTGGTAGCTAGTACGAAGTTCCACATCTCGATATCCACTAACAGATATGGAGGTCTCCAATCAACCGTCAACCAAGTTTACCACATTGCAATTAACGCAAGGTATTCCTCCAGTAGGTCTAGGATGTCCGAACGTTCTAAGGAGCCAACATTTTCACGGAACACTACCTTTTGCTGTATAGGCAAGATAATTCTATGGATATCCATTTAAAAAGCTAAAAAAGAGAAATACTGTGAGAAAACTCTACGTCGGATGGCTACAGTGGTAAGGTCCTTTTCTAATCGAGTCTTTTAGACCCTTACAAAAATTAGTAGATAAATTGCTAGCAAACCCGCAGCCAAACAACAGGAATATGAAGCGTCACTGCATATAAGTAACAGATCTGCTAGCAAACTCTACAATCATAAGAGAGGAGAGAAACTGCAGTTTTTCAGAAGGAAAAAGAGATAGCCTGGGAGCACATGATTGATGAAATAGAAGGATGAAAGGCAAACAAAACTTTCACTAGGGCTGAACTGATGTCTTCAGGAATGATCAGGAGAACATTGTAGTAAAATCGCAGTCAGAGCTGTGGATATAGAAAAATCATCTCTAAAAATTATATAATGCCCAAGATGAATCAACTCCAGGAAAGTCCACTATCGACAAAAAATTCGCACTGCGGCTGATTTTGGAAAAAAAAAACAAAAATTTCAAAACTATACCCTCCACCTTTTCAGCAATTTCGTGGCCGCGGGTGACAGCATCTATAGAGCCGAGCTAAATAGAGCAATGTCTAATTTTGGCATCGTTCCCAAAAAATTAAATTGGCTCGTTTGTGCAGGATGATGATGGAAAATGCATAGTGTTCCATTAAGGTCAGCTAGGACCTTTCCAATACCTTTGATATTTGATGTCAAAAAAGATTTAAGGCAAGGCGACACCCTGTCATACAACTTCTTCAACAACGTTCTTAAAAGAACAGTGCAAAGCTCTTACGTCAACGCTAGAGGCATATTCCATCCTATAACTAGAATTCGTTCGCTGACGATATTGACATAATCTGACGAACAAAGCATAATGTCAATGATTCTTTCGTGAGTATTGAAAGGAAAGCCTAGTACCATTCATTGGATGAACACAACCATTACAACTATAAGGCCAATTGAAACGTATGCATCCATACTATACTCCAACGGCTGCCCTAGAAACTTTCCTTTCACTTGACCCACTCGATCTGTTTACGAAAGAGTTAGTGGCCAAAAGGCATCTACTCTGATAACCCACCCATAAACAGATCTATAAGGCTTCGAAGCTCTTGCAGTGTATTCCAACCGGAAGTGCTGGCAGTTTGCGAAGCCGCCAAACATCTTGCCTCACGTGAGTTGATCAACAATAATATTGACTTTTTCATAGATAGCCTAGCGGCAATTAAAGCCATTTTCTCAATCACCACAAAGTCGAAACTGGTCAATAGTTGCTGGAATGAGCTAAGAGTACTCAACGCAACAAACACATTTACCCTAAGATGGGTCCCAGGACATAGAGATGTTCACGGCAACGAAATGGCAGATGAACTATCCATCTCTTGATGCGAGCCACATGGAAACCTCGGTGCTCATGCCATTGATGCCAGAAAAAAGTAGAAAACACCACGGTTTCTTGGAAGCTGCAAATGTCAGATAGTCATCTATCGACATTTTTCGGGTTTCAAGGAACATTTGGCCGAATATTTCGAAGAAAAAAACTGACTCGAGTTAAGCAGACCTCAATTATCACTCATAGTTGGCGTCCTAACGAGCCACATCCACAATTCAATGGGAACCCACATGAGCAGAATATGCAACAGCTCATCGGACTTATGAAGAGGATCGATGTCATGATGAAGAGGCGGAGGAGAACACTTCTTCGATGAAGTGGGCCACATCTTTGTCTTGCTACAAACAAACATCCTAAAATTCATTCAGAACTCAGGGTGGTTCAGGAATGACCCCCACCGCTAAAACTTTACCTTAACACCCTCCCTATCCCACCTCAATTCCCAACTTCACCCAGGGGAGCGCAATGGATCCACAGAGATCTCAGTGAGATGATGCGGCATGCCGTGTTATCACCTTTTCTAACCTAATCTTACCTAATCAAATCATCCGAATGGACAACAGAAACGCTCCAGAGAAAAATGCCCTCGAATTCCAGTCCTAGGTTCAAGGCGATATACAAGATTAAACTTCAAATTTAAAGGGGTATAGCCATCATCATCACCATCCATCTCAATTCAATAAAATTGTTATTATTATCTTTATCAAATTCGTATCTATCTATGTCTAAGGTTAATTTGAAGTTTTTTATTTCCAAAGCCTATAGATTCTTTGCGTGTTATTCCATTTCAGCTGTTTTCCGAATAACACAAAAAAAAACCCAAATTGCTATACCTCGATTCGTTTCGACTTTGACGCCAATACTGCTGATTCCTATGCTTACGACCAACAACGCGACGGACGACAACGACGACGACGACGTCACGGATGTTATCACAAATTCTGCACGGAATTTCACACACGAACGACCAAGTATTTATTTATTTTTTTCTTACTTCTCTGATGTCTACTGAAATATGTATGAATGCGCTCTTGGGCCGGAGGAGGCTAACATTTATACAGAATTGATGTCAGAACCAGAAGCAACATTCTCGGAAGTTGATTATGTGGAAGAACTTCAATACTCGTACCCTCATTGCAATTTTACCCTGTTTGAATGCACACACTGAATTAGAAAACGTATAGAGTTCAGTTAATACACATTCTTAGGCTCGTAATAGCTTATACAATATATCCTCCCTCTGTTTTGGCCTTAAAATGCCACATTCAAGTCGAAGACGACGACTTTTGTGTGGTGTCATGATTGAGCACAATTCTTACATACATACTTAGATATACACTTGTTCCTTATCGAAGAAGGTATGTTTGTATGTCCAATGTGGGTGGATGTTTTAAGGGTTGCGTGTAGTACATAGTTTTTTTGAAACTAAACTTCCACCTTACAACAATTACAAAATACCAAACATAACAATAAAAGTTCTTTTTTCGTTGTTCTTTTTTGTTCTTTGGTCTTTATCATCATTTTAGCTCTCTACTGCACCACTTCCAATACTATAACCTCTCCCTGGAGTTTTTTGAAGAAAAAAAACTAAGAAAACTAAGAGTTCAAGAAACTCCCATCATAAATCATAAATCTTTCTTTGAGAAGGGCAAACTTTGTGTAAAGCATCGATTTTAGTATTTGAGGGTAGATAGAGTTGATTTTGATGCTGGCAATGTTTTGCCGACGGAAATCTGTTTTTGATATTATTTCAAACTGTTTTGAATGTTTCTGGAGAAAAAGGGGGCTATACAAGTGTATAAGCAAGTTAATTTAATGGAAGAATGCTTCAGACTTTAAAGAATAATGACAATGTTGTGATTTAACTTAATTTAAAAGGATGGTTTTTTGAAGATGAAATTTAGCTGGTAAGTCATTGTTATTGTGGTCCTGTCACTTGGATGCCATTAAAAAAAAATGGCGCCCAATCTGGGCCAACTGATGAAATAAAATAAATTTTAAATTACTTGCAAAATGTCCATAATTTAAACAATGGTTTATGTCTTTGTGTGTTTACTGTGGAATAAAATGTCAGTGGTCAGTCTTGGCATTTTTCAGAAAAATGCCCCTTTTTGATGTCAAAGTGTGGGACCTCCACTGATTTTTTGGCAATTTTTAATATTTTGAACATGAAAAAAGTTGTGGAAACACCTCTATATGCCAGATGCCAGATGCTTCCCAAATGGTCGATACATCATCATCTAAGATGTGCTTACTTTTCGAGGGCCAAGCTTTGACTCTGACCATTCGTCGTGGCAAGGTTCAGAGCTCGATAATAAAACGAAAAGAAACTACGAACCACCTTAAAGAAGATGTTTGACGTTGGTCGCCTTTTAGCATACCTGGGAGTTGCCAGAGACTAAAGTAAGCATCTGAGCGAGAATTTCTTCGTTGAGCGTTCATCTGCCCCAAACGCCAACAATAAGGTGGTTTAAGTATCATGATAAATCAAAGAGGAAGCCAAGACCACAACCATCCACGATAAAAACTCGTGGTGTGATGGTGAATGCATATAGCTGGTGACAGAAGATGCACATGCGAGTAAGCAGAGTAATACAAGTACAGCGAGAGAAGAGTATCGGGCAAGTAGAAGAAAAGAGAAGAAGGACCTGCGAAGAAAGACGAGGACAGCGGGCAGCCTCCCAAGTCAAAGAAATCCGAGAGTCTCGCGGAATAACACCCTGAAGTTTTATAAAGGGTTTTTCAACAGGGACGCTACAAAAGTAGAGTTGGGCATCTCTGTGACATCGTTGTGGCGAATTTTGCGAAAAGATCTTGGCCTACATCTTTACAAGATTAAATTTACGCAAGAACTGAAGCCGCTTGACCACCAGAAGCGTTGTATGTTCGTGAATTGAGCTGAGCAACAACTTGACAATGATTCGGATTTTCATCGAAAAATCATCTTCAGCGATGAGGCTCATTTCTGGCTGAATGGCTTCGTCAATAAACAAAATATGCGGTATTGGTCAGGCAGCAATCCACACGTTCTCCATGAGCCATCATTGCATCCTGAAATAATTACGGTTTGGTGTGGTTTATGGGCCGGCGGCGTCATTGGGCCGTATGTCTTCCGTGATGATCAGGACCGGCAGGTTACTGTGAATGGGGATCGCTACCGTTCAATGATAACCGAATATTTTTGGCCCCAATTGGATGATATGGACTTGGAAGACATGTGGGTCCAACAGGACGGCGCCTCAACCCAGACAGCGAATGTCACAATCAATTTAAACGAAGTTTGGAGAACGTGTGTTCTCACGAAATGGTCCAGTCGCTTGGCCACCTTGGTCGTGAGATTTGACGCCGTTAGACAATTTTCTGTGGGGCTACGTCAAGTCTATTGTCTATGTCAACAAGCCAGCGATGATTGATGAACTTCGTACGAATATCGAACGTGAAATTGCAGCAGTATCGGCCGATTTATGCTTGAAAACCGTCGAAAATTGGGTTCAGCGTCTGGACTTCTGCAACAGTGCCCGTAGTGGCCATGCAAAAGTAATCGAGTTTCATATAATGTCTTCAAACGTACTTTCACAGGAATAAAGAATTTCATTGATATCCCAAACCGTTTCCCTTTTATTTAAAAAAACTTTTGTAGCGCTCTTATTGAAAAACCCGATACCAAAGAAAAGAAACTGGCTGCTGGCCTTAAGCCCAAAAATGCAGGCTCATCGAAACAGCAAAGGTAACCTAGTCACCAAAGATTAGGAAATATTATTAGGTATATTCAAGGAGGATTTCGAACATATACTGAATGGGCATCAGGTAGAAAGAAAAATAGGAAGAAAGGCAAACCCAATTCCACCTATCAATGAAGAAGCAGTACCACCACCCTGTATTAAAGAGGTAGACTTAAATATAAAAAAGCTCAAAAACCAAAAGACTGTCTAATGGTTTACAAGCGTTTGTTGAAAAGGTGGAAAAACGCATACCCGAGTGACTGGTCTATCAGCTCTATTTTTGCTATATCTTCAAAAAAAGGGTGATCCTATGTCCTGCAAAAACTACCAAGGCATATTCCTGATAAACGTCGCATACAAGATTCTATCCATCCTACTGTGTGAGCGTCTTAAGCCCTTCTGCAACTTTAAACGTCAAGTTCCAGTGTTGTTTCTAGTTATTCAGATCGACCATAGACCAAATATTAACTCTCAGGTCATTCCAGGAAAATACCAAAAGACTCACCATCTATTAACCGAATAAAGGGCTGCATAAGACAGTATTCATATGGTCAGGAGTTCGATGTTGATGGCTGAACTTGGATTCTCTGGAAAAATTTGTATTACTATGTCGCGTAATATTAGAACATATACGAAAACCGAAAAGCTCTTCCAAGCTTTTTCAAACTTGAACGGGGTTTCGGCAAGGAGATGCACTATCATATGACTTACTCAACCTCGTTCTGGAGGAAATAGTGCTCAGGGCAGGTGTTAGCACTGAAGGCACTATTTTCAACAAATCTGTCCAACTTGAGAGTACCTATGCCGATGATATCGACATCATCGGGCACTTCCAACAGGCCGTTATAGAGAATTTCATGGCAGTTGACGAACAGGTGAATATTGTTAGTCTTTAAGTAAACGAGGACAAGACTAAATACATACATAAACAAGCAATGAAATATCTGTCAACTAACTAGGACAACAACAAGCAAGAAGAATAACTTCGAAGTAGATAAGGGAGTTCATTTACCTCGTAGTAAACTTCAATTCCTCGAACGACATCTTATTGAATATCAGATTAAGAATTAGTCAAGCAACCCAGTGCTACTTCGGATTGCCGCAACAGGTTATAGGTTTAATGGAAGCACTTAGCAATTAAGTCTTAATCTTCCGGGTGGCCTACTACACTTTACAAAGCCAACTTAAGCGTTGGCCATCGCCATTGATGTAGCAATCCTTTTTGAGCGAACCAAAATTACTATTGTGAAGGTTCTTCTAGCCATGTCTGTATGAAGAATCGACACAATAACAATGCAACATCAGAGGAAGCATGTTTAGTGTGAACTTCCAATTGTTTTTGCCTTGCAGAGGAAAATTCGAGTTGGTTAGAATTTTTTCTATCATATCAAAAGTGGACCTATCACTAATAATTTACCTCGAATTTGGTACAACCCCAGCAACTACGGCACTCGCCAAAAGAACCAACCCAATATCACAAGAGGGCTTTACTGGAGTAGCAGGGTCAACTTCTGATCCCGTTGTACCTTATTCGGCACCTGGTTTACAGTTCTGCTTTACTAAGGTCGACCATCCCTAAAATTATGGATATTTTCGTATCCAATAATTCAAAATGCGCAATCTTACTCACTACGAGTAGCGACTACAGTATTGATTAGTCTTCGTTTCGTTCTTTCGAAAGTGCAGTGAATCGGGGACGAGAATCCTTGGTTTGATTTTTAAAACAAATACCAGTCGGAGTCTCAGGTGGATAGTTAAAAATCTAAGTCATACGAAACAAGTTCGTCGTGATCTGGGTAATACACTCATCGACATCCTATAAGCTACTAGTCCTCATCCCATCTACCGATGCGTTGCCCAGGCTTCACCTCGTGGAGGTACACAGTTCGGTAACTTTTGGTTCACGTTTGATAATCAGACTGCCTCGGTTCTCCCGAAGAAGATCCAACTAGTACCGAACATCACTGTGTGCCGATTCAGCACCTGGCTTGGCGCAACAGATGGGTTCAAAGCTTCTCACACAAAAGACAAAGTGTAAGCTCTATAAAACCCTCTAACTGCCAGTCTTGCTTTTGTTTTATTGCTCTGAGTGTTGGGTGGTAAGCAAAAAGGGAGAATTGATACTGGGGTCTTTGCGAAGAAAAATGTTTCTGTCAATTGTCGTTGAATTCCAGTCCAGGTTCGTGAGAAGGAAGAAGAACATACCTCCAGCTTAAAGACGAAACCATTGGGGATGCCAGTGAAGGCTAAGTCTTAAAGACTGCGTGCAGCTTGCTTGAGATCGTAGAGGATGGAAGTCTATGTCTCAGGGTAGGGACTGGATAGCAAACAAAAACGGTTGAAAGTTCAAACATAAACATTTAAAATGTGATAAGGAACATTCTACCCAGCAGCTGTATATTTTCAATATTTAAATAACAAAAAATTCCAACCAAGTCAATTTCCCAGCAAAGTCTCAAAGATAAACTTTTATTGGGATTGCCAAGTATCGCTTAGGAGAATCATGATAAATACAAAGAAAACCATTAAAATTCAGCTGCATGCCTATTTCTAATTTCTATAGTCGGAACCATTAGTTCATAAAAAAATTTCAACCATTTCAACTGTATAGGCTCAAGTAGCAGCCAACTATAAGCGTTTGGTCACTTTTTTTATGATCCCATTTATACCAAAAACTTCTGGTAATAATGCAAAAGTCTTTCCCTTAAGCTGCCAGTATATGACGATACATGAACCACAGACGTTAAAAAAATTAATAAAATATCCACTTAACATTTTGTAGGTACTGATGATGGCGTGGATGTAAAATGGTATTCCTTTTCTCTTTTTCTGAACCTTTTTTTTATTTTTTTACTTTGAAGGTGCTGAATTCCGTTGTGGTTCGTTCGGGGTATAGTATTGGAGTTTCTATCTAACGGAAAGACTAAAATTTACGACTATACGGGCAATAAACGTTGTCAAATAAACATTATCACATTGTTCCCATTATACAAAAATATACAAAAAAAAAAAAAAAAAAAAAATATTCTCGCGGTGCGTGGACAAGAGTACGAATATATTTTTCTGAAATTTTATCATAAAAAAAGCTTTAAGGCTCCGGAGAGAGAGAGAACAATGTAGGCAACAAAAATAAAAGTGAGTAATATTACCCATGAGTGTGTGTCTCCTTCCGTCTGGACAGATTGGTGTGGTTGGGTTAAAGTAACAATATGACTTATGACAGACAGGACTGAAGTCATAACTGACTTTGTGGTGACCAACGACCGGACAGGCTATATATTTGGTCCACAAACGAAGCCACTTTACGGTGTACATTCATAAAAAAGTCAGTCACAGTTCGGGGAAGGCATGTGTCGTGTAAATACATTCAATGCTCATAATTCACATTTTGTTTTTTCTTTTTGTATTCTCTTTTTGGAATATGACAGATTTTACTGCAAAAACAGGGTACGTACGCAGGCTATGTGGTCATTGAAACGGCTTCTTGTTGGTCGAATATGAATGAGAATGACCCACATTAGCCACATTTCAGACAAAAGGTATTTTTGAAATTTTAATTGGTGCTTTTACCTATATTTAAGTGAAGTTTCCAAATAGATTCTGATAAATGGAAAGTTTCAGGATAACCTTACATTTTAATTGGCCTTAATTGTGTTTAGATAATGCTTCTGTGGGTTAATGTCGTTAAGAATCAAGTGACCCTTACATACATTAGATCAAAAATCATCAATATGTTTTCAAAAAATATTGATATTATTTTCAA
This sequence comes from Dasysyrphus albostriatus, assembly GCA_946251815.1. NCBI lineage: Eukaryota > Metazoa > Arthropoda > Insecta > Diptera > Syrphidae > Dasysyrphus > Dasysyrphus albostriatus. The sequence goes on along the minus strand of OX276336.1, from coordinate 62,812,785 downwards.
TAAAGGGTGTTTTTTTTTGTTTAGGTATAGAACTTTAAGTTGGCAACACTACTTAAACTGATGGCCAATTTTTCAGCTGTCAAGTGATTTATCTTTAGTTTGGTTAAGCATTTCAAGATGAATAGACTGAAACCTCAACAACGCTTCCAAATTGTGCAAATTTATTTAGAAAATCTTGGTTCTGCTTGAAATACGTATCGCAATGTTTTGTTTAGCGATGACCGCCTGAAGGATAAAAATTGCCGTGTTATTGCCGATATACGGCCGTAAATGTTGGCAAAAGTTATCGAAAATACATTGTGTCCGAGCCAGCCATGGCGGTGGAAAAGACACCCTTTATAAATAGGAAATTTTTTTGTTGGAAATTAAGTTTTGTTTTATGTTTAGTTTAGTTTAGTTTAGTTTAGTTCAGTTTGGTTCAGTTTAGTTTAGTTTCGTTAAGTTCAAATAAATTTAGTTTAGTTTAGTTGAGTTTAGTTTAGTTTAGTTTAGTTTAGTTTAGTTTAGTTTAGTTTAGTTTAGTTTAGTTTAGTTCAGTTTGGTTCAGTTTAGTTTAGTTTCGTTAAGTTCAAATAAATTTAGTTTAGTTTAGTTGAGTTTAGTTTAGTTTAGTTTAGTTTAGTTTAGTTTAGTTTAGTTTAGTTTAGTTTAGTTTAGTTTAGTTTAGTTTAGTTTAGTTTAGTTTAGTTTAGTTTAGTTTAGTTTAGTTTAGATTAGTTTAGTTTAGTTTAGTTTAGTTTAGTTTAGTTTAGTTTAGTTAAAGTTAGTTTAGATTAGCTAAGTTTATTTTAGTTAAGTTTATAGTTTAGTATAGCTTAGTTAAGATTGGTTTAGTTTAATTTAGTTTAGTTTAGTTCAGTTTAGTTTATTTTAGTTAAGTTAAGTTTAGTTTACCACCCCCTCCGGGCACTTATGATTGCAATCTGAGTGCAGTCTGAAAAATGGGAAAACATCCTTGTGTTTGTCGATTTTGCAGGAGATATTCAAATAAAATTTGATTGATTGGTGATTGACAATCTACGAGTATTTAAGGGAAAAGTATGATTTTCAGAAAATAACTCCTTTATTCAGGGAAATTACAAGCAAAATCGACAAATCATGAAATTCCATCATTCGAAATGCAAAGCGACATTTTGTAAATTTTACAGGCGTCGACAAAAAAAATTATTATTAATTTGTGTATTAAATGGAATACAAAATTTAGAGCGGGATTTCCAACTCAAATACTCATATACTTGTCACAGGTTCCCGAAATTGCTTGAATATTCTAGCATTTGCTTCTAGAGCTTTCCATATGGGAAATTTCCAACAAATTTCCTTTTGTCGAGCATTAATTTTGTTTTGACGTTTAGTACTAAAAGTTCCAAAACTCACTAGAGCTCTCCGTAGGTGGGTTTGTATCATGTATGTTCCGGAAGATTGCGCTTCTTCATTTGAGAGTGATTTTAGTTCATTCGAGAGTCTTAATAGTACAAAAGTGAGAGTCTTTACAGTATCAATATATAGTATTTAGTAACCAATTAAAATCAAAATTAAATTACACAGTTTTTAATAAAACTAGCATTGGGCGCCACTTAATGATAAGATAGAAATCAAAAAATGGTATTTTGGGAATTAAGAACAGGATTTTGTGCACTTAATTATTAGTTCCGTACCTATAGTAACAGAAAATTTTTGACAGCTGTCAGTTGTTGTTCATTTTAGAAGAGAATGTTTTTATTTGTTGCTGATTTTTATTTCTGTCTAAATTTTTAGAATTTAGTTTTAAGCTGGCCAGGTTAGGAAAGTGGGATATCACAAATTTTACTCTTTCAAAACGTGAACAGAGGAATTCAGATTATTTTTATGTAAAAGGTATCTTTTTGACAGCAAAAACAAGAACCTTTGTAGAGGAATTTAGTTCGTGCATTCCAGAGAAATGCATTTTCTGAAAATGCCTAGTTGTTCTGACATTGCTTTTTTCTTTGTTGGCACTGTAGGAATGACAATTCTTCTAACTAATTTTGTTTTAAGATTAACTGAAATCTTTATTTTGCAATTCTATTCCGTTCGCATGTGATATTTTTCCCACTGATTGAAGGTTAAAGACCTGATGGAATTATGTAGATCGAATTCGTAAATGTTCATCTGATATAAATATTTTTTGCCTGTGCTCTCTCTCTCTGTTCACTTATTTTGGAAAACTGTATATCGACTATCACAATTTCTGCAATAATATTATTTTATCAACAAACATCCCAAGGCTTTATTCAAACTTCTACTTCCAACACCCGGCGGTAAAGCAGTTTCAGATAGTAATCAGCCAGCTATACATAAAACCTAACCAGAGCTCTGAACCCTCAATATCCGCATCTCCCTTCTGATAGGAATGTTTTTTTTTTGCGAGCTCTTAAAGGTAACAGCCATCAGCCACTCTTTGGTGATGGAATATCGTATCGTTATTTAGCCCGATGGGTACAGTTAATGCCTATAGTGCATACCTACTTAAATACGTATAAAAGAGAGCATGGAAGTGGGATTGGCAATATACGCGTTCGTCCATAAAAATCGTCTTATCATGATTTTCTACTCAATAACTGATCTGGAATAAAGTGGTGGTTTGCCACATAAGACTTTGGTTAGTACTGAAAGGTTAATCCTTTATTCATTTACGAGTGTGTTACTCCCCGATAAGCCCCGTTTGTGCAGCTATATGAAACTGATGCCCTCGATTTTGTGTCGCTAAATCTATTTTTTTGTTTGTTGCCTTGATTCTGTCAGTCATTTTATAACAATAGAGAATTTTTAGCTGCATTTATGTATATTTTTGATTCGTATCACAGTTTAGGTCAAACCCATCAGCTGTTTTGTATAAGAATACATTTGCCTTTTTTGTCTGTATTGTTTTCAAAAAATGCTACTCTTTAAGTTTTACATTTTCTTATTTTGTTTTGAGAGTCTAAATCAGACAGGACCTATATTCTTTTGATTGTGAAAATTTCATCTATACTCTCTTTTTTTTTAAAGTTGATCCTTTTATGTTGTTTTTAACCTTATTCCATCCGAATAAACAGTTGTGAAAATAATGAAAGAAAAATACAAGGGGTGTCGAGAGAGAAAAGAATAATAAAAAAAAAAACATTTGCAAAACCATCATCAGGCTGAACGCGCTGAAGGATTGATTGCCTTTACCATCATCCACCAAATTGTTTGTGGGTATTGAAATATTTATAGGGTATCCATTTCATCACAATTTAATTCCACAACAAGTTTTTTTTTTTTGTTGGTATAATGAGAACCATAATCCCCGAGGGTATACTATGCGAAAACATCAACATAACACACCACAACAAAACAATAATAATAATAACATAAGAAAAGGAAATCAAAACATTCAAAACGGAAGGAAGGTAACAGACTGTAAGGTAATGAAACAAAAATTGTATCAATGTCAGGACATTGTATCTAGGGAGTTTATTTTTTGATGTTGTTTTTAAATTTTAAAACGAATTGTTTATATTCGATGGGTTTTTTTTTTGTTAAAGAGGTTTTTGGTCGAAAAGTATTCGGACTACTTTCAATAAAATGTTTAAATACCTGCGTTTGATATTTGTCAATATTAAAACCCATTTTCCATAGGCTTTTAATGATCTTGATTTGAGAAACACATAAGGCAAAAAAAAACTAATTTAACTGACTCAAAATATTGAAAAATGTTAAGAAGCAGGGGCCTATAACAGGGAACAAGTCAACTAGTCAAAAATTACTTGTTCAACTATGTTTGTTCAACAAGTGAAAATTATTTCTGTAAATCAATAAAAACCGTAACAAGTGTCTTCTGAAAAAAAAATCCCTCCACTTGTTGAACCAGTTCACGATGTTTCGTAAAGTCTCCAAAAAAACATTTTTATTTGAAATCAGCGCTTTTCTTTTATTAGTGGACGAACTTTATTTGCAGGAAGGACTTTCAGTGAGATAATCGACATTTTGTACACCGCACACGGACAACACATGTGGCTCTATTTCAAAGTAAATTTTTTTTAAAAATATATTTAGCTAATTTTGATTCTCGTCATCACTGTTCTATTCAGAATAAAAAACTAAAACACTTTATAGACCAAACTCTTTACCTCTTAATAAATTCTAAGCAATCTTACCGATTTCATCACTTAATAAACATGTGTTTATTTTTAGCTTTTTGACTTTGAATAAGTCCGCAGCCGTCCGTTGAAATTTATTAACTATTCAACAAGTTTATTCTCTATTTTTTGAACTCTTGTTGTTTTCAGTTACAGAAACGGTAGATTTATGAAATTTTCCTCTTGTTGAAAGAAGCCAAAACGATTGTTAAAGGTCTTTAAGACTTGTTGATCCGTGTTACATAAACTTTAAACAGTTGTTGAATTTCACTTGTTCAACAAGAACTTTATGTATTGTGTTATAGGCCCTTACAAATTAAATTTCAAAACAAAACAAAGATTGTTGTTTTTAGACTTGTGGTTTTCAATTTGGCAATACATTTTTCGGAGTTGGTATTTTTGACAGCTGTCACTTGATTTATGCTCAGTTTGGTTTTCCATTTCACAATGAATAGACTTACGCTAGTCGCGCACATTCAATTCTCAGTTTCGAAACTGTTTGGTTGCAAAATTGAGTCCTATGGACTCGTATGAGACTCCGCGCACATGCAGAATTCCGTCGTCGATTCGAGCAACTTTTCAGTTTGTGTTTTGGCACAATCTGGACGATTGCCCGAAATTAGTTTTTCAGTTTGTGTAACTGCGCGGACATTCAACCAAATAGTTGCGGATATTTAACCACATCGTTGAATTTTGTTTTCTGTGCGAAAGAGAAAGAATGTATCTCTTCTTTAATTTGCTGAGCAAAAGAATAGGACGAAAGCGATAATATTTTTGTTTGAATGTATAGATAGAAAAACTGAATAAACGTTGTGGCTGTGTTGGTTGGGTTCGTTGCGATTGCTTGTGGAGTTGCTCATATGCGCGCTCAGTAGTCAACTTGTGACTAAACTATTTTGTTGCGGTAGCAGATGCATGTGCGCGACTAGCCTTAGTCACGAACAAAGTTTGTAAATCATGGAAATTTATTACCAAAATAATGGTTCGATTCGCGTGACCCAAATTTTGGTAAGGCGCCGAATAGTCTCGGGCTTATATGCGTAGATAAGCAACTTCATATAACCCCACAAAAAATAGCCTCACGACGATATAATGCACTCACCAAAAGTTTTCTTCAATAAATTGATTGTTTCGCGCTGCTGACTTCAATCATTATCTTAATTTAAAAAAACGACGGAAGAAAATACATTTTATGCTCATAAAAGAAAGAAGAATTTTAATGGAAATTCTAGGACCATAATAGAGAAACTGAATGATTTTAAAGTAAAGTTTATTGCGGTTGATTTGAAATGTCAAAACTAATAAGTATCTATATGTCCCCTAATTACCTTTGCGCCTGGCTCTTTCAAATTTTTATATCTGATTTCACATTCGCTCCCATTGTTAAAAGTAAGACGCAAAGAATCATTTTGTTGAATAAACAGTGATGCCAAACAGTGGAATTCTAAAAAAGTATGCTTAGGGTTGAGAAAAGTTCCTTATTTATGATTTACTAATACGAAAAAAAACGCTTGAGATTAGATTTGGGCTATTAGTAGCCCAATTATGATTGGGCCGTCACACTGAAATTGTTGTCTGCAATTTCGAAAAAATATGGCCCAAATTCGGATAAATAGCTCAATCTGGCAAGCCTGGTTACCACATCTCAGCCTTCAGAAGGAGACAGGTAGATCAATCGGCTGTCAATACGATTGACGTACGTCACCAACTGACTCAGTACCACTGAGTGATCTGAACAACAGTGCCCAGATCTACGGCTGCGGATATTGCAACTCAAGACAAAATAAAAACATTCTGTGAAAAAGTTGTAAGTCGCACATCTTTTATAACTAGAATAGATCCCACGTAGTCTCTAATAACCTCTTGAAAGTTCTTTATCACCATGTATCAAGTATTCTGACTTTATTATGAACTATAAGTCAGAAATCATCAAAGGAGCATTTTGTCGGCTTAAAATGCCATTTTTATGTATTTCAGATCAAAACAAATCAAAGAATTAATTAATGTCTCTTAACTGTGTCATGGTTCCTTTTGGTTCTATCAACCGCACAGATTTAAAATTTTGTACTATCTATGAACTCCATTTTATTATCTCTTAAGTCGTTTTGTTTGTCTTCTAAGCAATTTTTCAAAACAGACTTCCGAGGTTTTGACAGAAAGCCGACGATTTACCGATGGGAAATCGATAATTGGCTTTGGCATCCCAAGTAATATTAATTAGGGGAAACACCCCTTAAAGAGCAAGGGGGCACCCACGTTACTGGAATCATAGAAAAATTTTGACATTGTCGGGTCAAAAACTGACTGAAGGGGTTTCTCCCTTCTTAATATTTCTTATCTTGAGATACCATTCTTTAATGATAATAAAAAAAAAGGTACAATTTCTTGCAAAAGGTGTAATTGTAAATATTAAAAACCAATCGATTTTTTCTGTTATGTCATGTCAAGCAGTTTGACCTATTCAACCTAGACGACATTAACTAACATTTCCGTCCAACCGATTTGGATGAATTGAAGATACATAGCTATGTATATTTTTTCTCTGTTCAAGTCCAGGGACACCTAGCCCCAGAATACCCGACTGCATTCCACGCATTAAAAAAACTATTCGCAATTATCAATTTTCTTATCATTTCAAATAAAAATTTTGAAAAATTCTATAAAAATTAAAATAAATCTCCAGGAACACCCTGTGTCAACTATATAGAATGAGTAACACGATGTTTACTCACAAATTTGCTATCTTTTGCTACTATATACTTGCATTACTGACTTTTAAAATATCATTAACGACAAATTAGTAATGCTACAACCAGGTATGTAGGTAAGCTTTTATCACCACCATTCGAAATGCGAAGTCAGTAAAATAAAAACAAAAAAAAGCACTAAAAATTAAAAAAAAAAAAAAAAACATCAACCAAGTATACCTATTATAGAAACCGCGCGCGCAAATGGAGCGCAACACCATGGCTAAGTTTCTAATTTACGTTTTTATGAGCTTCAAAAGTCTTAAAAAAAAAAAATCAGTTACAGTTTTATTTTAAGATTTGACGATATATGTAGGTAGGTACAAGTAGTATGTACTTATTCCAGGAAATGCGACTATTAAATAAACTTTAAAATATGTAAGTATAGTTGCAATGTATATAGTTGAGTGTTGAGTGCACATTACGTATCTGAGACTAATTAAAAGTTCAGGTAAACCAACACCATTACTAAGCGAAACTGATTGTAAAATTTTAAGTTTTATGAGGTGAAGGCTGAAAGTAACAATGTTATATAGTTATAACGGGTGATTTTTTAAGAGGTTTAGAACTTTAAAAAAAAAAAAACACAAAAAATTCGAAAAAATTAATGAAATATTTATTTGAATCGATAGTTTGAACCTTGCAATTTAATGTTTAAAGATAATTTCATGCAAATGTTGACCGCGGCTGCGTCTCAGGTAGCCCATCCGCTGAGTCCAATTTTGGCATACTCTTTCACACATATCGGCCGGTATCTCACGAATGAATGCATGGATGTTGGCTTCCAGTGCGTCAATCGAAGCGGGCTTGTCCCTATAGACATTAGCCTTGACATACCTCCACAAAAAATAATCTAATGGTGTCAAATCGCACGATCTAGGCGGCCAATTGACCGGCCCGAAACGTGAAATTAACTGTTCACCAAACTCGCCTCGCAATTGCGCTATTGTTTCGCGTGCTGTGTGGCATGTGGCACCGTCTTGTTGAAACCACATATCATGCAAGTCAAGAACTTCCATTTCGGGCAAAAAAAAGTTTGTTATCATCGCTCGGTAGCGTTCACCATTGACAGTAACGCTGCGATTCGCATCATCTTTGAAGAAATATGGCCCAATAATGCCGCCGGCCCATAAACCGCACCAAACAGTGGCTTTTTCGGGATGCATTGGTAGCTGTTGCAATGCTTCTGGCTGATCTTCACTCCAAATGCGGCAATTATGCTTATTTACGTACCCATTCAACCAAAAATGAGCCTCATCGCTGAACACAATTTTTCGATAAAAAAGCGGATCCTCGGCCAGCTTTCCAAGAGCCCAATTTGCAAGCGTTGTTCATTTGCAAGACGATCCATGGTTAAATTGCAAACCAAACTGAAGCTGTTTGACAGTGACACAAGGTACTAAACACACATCAGCTGTCAAAACCAGTGTTGCCAAAACCAAACCAGCTAAAAAATCACCCAATACAAGTACAATACGATGAGATGATAAGAATAACTTCTTGATAGCATATTGAGGTAAAAAGCTAGAAATGTAGCAGAGCAAGAGGTTAAAATTATCTTGTGACCTAAATCATAGACTTTGACCGTTACATAGTTGGAGAAATAAGTTATGGGCTAGGGGGAATTTGCAAAAAAATTATAAATGCTTAAGATCAGATAAAAAAGGCTAACAAAGTACAAGCTAAGTTATGAATAAGCTAGTGGAACTTATTTCACTTTTTTCCTTATAAAAATTAAAAATGAAAACACAAGTTGATCAGAAAGTTTTTATCTTCAATATCTGTATTTTCAACAAGCTTTTCTCAATGTCAATATTCATATTCGAAAGAGTATATCCCTTGTTGTTATTCTGGGAACCCATAACTTCAGCCGCCGGTGGTATATAGAGCTTCTGATGATGATTGCTTTCATAGGTTTTGTAGTCGATGAATAGATGCTGAGTTTCGACTTGAAATTCAATGATATTTTCTAGAATTTGCCTGAAGTTGATTATTATTTAGTCTGTGGTCAATCTGCCTGATTTGAAGTCACACTTGTATTTGCTGATTAAAGTGTTGCAGCTAGAGATGCCCTCACATTATCAGAGTTATACCTCAGTTGTTGTTCTTCCAGGCCTTTAGGTTAGGTTAGGTTAAGGTAGGAAGGGCGTGTACAGCATAGAGGTCGTTGCATACACGGGAGCCTATTGGTCCATTTTGATCTCTACGTTATAAAGTGGTGATGCTCTTAAACTTATACAGCTCACATAGACTTATTCGTTTGCGAACCAGCCTGTACTTTCTATGAATTTTCTGATGTTTGCCATTGAGACCTGTGCCAGATCGTCCAGTTCTCCAGCAAACCTGTTTCCAAAATAACGCGGGCGATTTACTTGGAGTTTTGACAAATCGCAGAGCATGTGTTTAATGGTTTCTATTTTTTCGATATCCTGACAGCTCCTACAGAAATCGGGTGCGAATACACCTAGCCTGGTGGTGGTACTCGGTCCTCATTGACTAGAGGTAGGTTCTTTTCTTGTTAGCAGCTGCTGTAAATGTTGTTTGAATATATCTACTACTCCCTTTGCTTTGGTAACTAGGTTACTCCTAATTAGCATTAAAAAAAATATAAAAACAAAAATGCTCGCATAACTTGAATATAATCAAAATTCCAATTGAAGAAATTTGCTAGATTTTGGATTTTTTTTTTTAATTTTTGAAGTGCTTAGTAACTACCTGAACAGAATGGAGATGGAGCTGCAGCTGGAACTACAACTGGAATAGCTATCAAAATGTTGAATACACACAAATCCAATGATACGAACAGAACACGACGCAGCTGGAAAAGTTGGTCAACTTTTAACTATTGTATGCAGTATTTTTGACGTTTCAAAATTGTGAGCGTAACTAAGTGTTTACATGGGGGTTGAAGAGAGTTTCAAACTCTTTTTAATTTCTGTTAAAAAGATTAAGTAATTTTGGCTTCTATTTCATCATATTCCATTTTAATTTTTATTTTAATTTGTATTTTTGTGATGAATTAAATCCGCACTGCAGACTTCAAATGCCAAAAATATCAGAAAACTGTACAGTACATTGTGGGCGAGTAAAAAAAATCACGTACAGCATTTTTTGACAGCCATTCCAGTAGCAGTTGCAGCTTCAGTTGTATAGCACTCTATTCTCGCCAGGCAGTAATGGTTCAAGAAATGTGAAGTTAGCCGCTTTTCACTCAAAGCTGACGATAGTATTAGCTTCTGAGAAGTCAGTTAGTGTGAGGCCATTTTTTGTTGACGTTCCCGTTTGAGGGCTATCATTTTTCGAAACTCTTAGTGTCTTTCTCATGACCGTATTTCTTCTTGGTAGGGAAGTTAACCTGAAGACACGACCCCCAAATCCACAGGTCCATCAGGACCTTGTTATACCTTGGAACAGCAGGCTTGATAATCTGATGCCAGTAGATTACTATGGGGAAATGAGCGCTGCCATTGTGTTGGCTCGTAAAGAGTTTATCCGCCACCATCTCATTTTCAGCACTTTGGCAAGTATTGAAAAACCTAACCTCATCTCAAGCTAGACTAGGTCATGTAAAAGTTTTGTCTTCCAGACCTTTGATTCTCTACAGAAGTTTCTAGAAAGTTGAAAATGTATCAAAATTCAAAGCTTTCGCAAAAATAGCATTTAGTTTTTCAAACCGCATTCAAACCGCATTCAAACCGCATTTCAAACGGCATTCACTCACAACTGTGGTATGAAATTTTAATTCTTGCCAAAACGGACTTTGTTATACCTAAGTTTGAATAGAGAATGTATTATTTATCCAATGTTTTATACCAAGAACAGTTTTTACTTAGAGTGCTGCGACAAACACGAATTTTGTGGTACAATTTACACGGTCTATAAAAGCCGAAGACATATAGATTATATATCTGGGGGAAGCTACCGACTGCTATGTAGAGACTGTAATTGGCTTTTAACTTAATAAATTATATATCGTTGGAACGGTTTTCTTGCACAGAAGTGCACAAAGCAAAAAAATATTATAGAACTGCACAAAATAAAAAAAAAAACAGTTAACTAAAACTGCATACTAAGTGCGAGCAAGAGCGAGACCGACCAATAATTTGTCAGAACGTAAATGTGACGTTTCGATTTTTCCACCCACCAACCAACAAATTTTCCAGCTCTGACGGGAAAGATTACGGGAATGTCTGATGGCAGCGTTCAGTTCTACAGAAAATCATACCACGTTCACATGAACGGATCGAAGGATCGAATTCAATCCGGGTCGAAATTTCGACCCAGGCTTATGACAATTCCACATCGAAAGATTGAACCCAAATGGGATTGAGTCGACAGTTTTGCTTTCATTGTATGGGTGCGACGTTGTTACTCGTACTAAAAAATTCAAATACAAATAAAGCCGGCCATTCACGATGAAACTGTCGTAAGGGCTGTCGCAAGAATCGTAGAGATTCTCTATGGAAAATTGACAAATTCTATTGTGAATAGACCACGTTTATTCTGAAGTTCGTTGAATCTCTACGAACCTTGCGACCGTCCCTACAACTGTCTCAACGTGAACTCCCAGCTTAAGAAACAACCAAAATAAGCCAAAGATACAACATACAACAGTCTGAAAACAAAATGCACAATTACGCACGCACACCAACAAGCATCTGAAATCTCGATTCTTCAATCCTTCGATCTAGGTATATTCATTCTATTTTCGATTCGATCCAGCTTGACGAGCTACAGGCCTACATGGACCTAAATCCTGATTCAATTCGAATTCAATTCTTCATGTAAACGAGGTATCAGTTTTTCTCTTCGCTAAAGACAGCTTTTATTGACAAATAATTTTATTAGCTCTCAAACTTCCAGGGCTGGACAAAGGTGTCCTATTGAAAACAAGAACCCATTTGAATCATAAAATTTATCTAACATATGTACATATACAGTTAAGAAAGCGAAACATTTTAATACAGTAGATGCTCAATATAGTGAAGTCATAAGAACCAGGCCTGTTCACTCTTTCGAGATTGTGCACTTTTTCCAGCGGGAATCTTTAAAGGCTTTTTAAAGATGAATTTTATCCAATATGCAAATTTTGTTCGATGTGTATATTCTTACATTTATTTAAGCTTTCATAACGTTTAAAGAAAAAAACAATCAGAAACAATTCCTCAGTGTCCTCATCAACCAATGTTTAAATGCCTTCAAGACATTTTTATAAAAAATTCATATAAAATTTTGTGTGTTCACAATTGTGGATTGTTCACTTTTTCCAGATTCACTAAGTCGAGCGTCTACTGTAATTTTATTCAAGAATTAGATTTTCTTCGATTGAAATCCTTTTCTCCTTCCTCAATGTAAAAAAAACTAACAAAAAAAATGAAACAAAACCAAGTCAAGTCCTTCCTAGAAGAATCTCATAACTCACTCATTAATGAATCTTTTCACCCAATCGAACTCTTTCTCTCCAAGCAAAAACCGATTAACAGCAATAACTTATTTATTTTTATATATTGCGCCTATACCAACAACAAAAAAAAAAAAAAACATAAATAAAAATGCCGAAAGGTGCTCAATGAATGGTCTGTCAAGCATGTGAAGTTTTTAATAGCAAAAACTAAAAATTCAACCAATCCTTACTTTGTTCTTTCAAAGTCAAGTATCTGTTTATAGTTGGCACATTAACATGATCTACATATACATCCAGGCATATATATGCGCTTGTGCCTATATGGCAGGTTCTCCATGTTTTTACCTTGCCAGCCGCCACCGATTGTTCGATTGAACTCTATTGATAGAATCCGCCAGCACATGGGAAAACATTCTGCCCATTAAAAATTATACTAATCACCTGACCCCCAATGGTGAAGCCCCAACACAGCAGGACGCACTCGAAAAATGCATGTACAAATGCGAATCATATTCGCGCTGATGCGCGCCCTCTGTGTGATGGTCGATGGTGATGGAGGTTCTCAGGAAATATTTCAGCTTCCATGGTCCATCGTTGGCCGTCCGTGCGTCGGTCGCCCCGTCGGTATTATGTGAAAATGATATATGAAATGTTTTGCAACTATTTCTGATCCTACTGACAGATGGACACTGGTTCTGACACCTGACCTGAATGTTGGCAAATGTTTAGCTTAAGTTTGGGATTCAAAAAAAAAAAAAAAAAACACACACACAGCTTAGCCTTTTCTAGGATAATAATAATTATAATAACCGCATTACAGTGATGGTTGACTATATGTGGGCAAATAAAGGGTACGGCACATCATCAGGACCTCACAGACATCTTCACACACTCATGTTGGTACACTTATGAGAAACAAGCGCGATCACATCAAGATCAAGCTAATTCGCTTTGTTTGATATTCGGAAGATTATACCTTTACCCTACAGCCGGTGTTTAAAGGAACCTTGTCACTGTCTTTTTTCTGTTGGGAAGTTGAAACTTGGGATACACATCTACCTGAACCCACGCTCGACTTCACTATTGTCTAGGGATTTGCCTTTTCCAACGCGTTGATCTTTTATGATCTTCATGGATCAAGTACCTCTATATGTGTATAGATGCTGATGTTTTTGAGAACAATGTGTTGAATATCGAGAACATATCTTCTGTGTATAAATCAGGAAACGGGATTATAATAAACAGATATGTCATTTAAATCCAAAAAAAAAAAGATAAGACCTTTCCGTTTATAGTTTTTGTATATATTCAAAATGGGATAAACGCGCATGCGTACACGCATCATGTTGTTGAGGATGACTTTTGTCAAACAAGATTAAATCGTCAGGAATATCTTCTTAGACTTTTTGTATATAGTCAATCCCTTTTTTATTCATAAACGATGACAAAATTTGAAGATATGAACAGCTATGTGGAAGTCTTAATGCGGATTTTACTATTAGCTTGTTTGGTTTTTGTAAATGAACATGGATTATAGTTTTGATATTTCACGGAAACGAATGTAAATAGTATTTGCATATGCGATTAAAGCATGAATTAATTAGAAGAAATAGTTTCCTTTAGTGCACGAAGATATAATTTGTATCTAATCTATCTGTGGTTGTTTTGGGTTTATTTTAAACCTATCAAAAAATACAGGCTTAGATTGTAGTCATTATTATTACTCATATATTTTTCGTTTTAAAACTTTGAATAGACAATATCAAAAGTGCTGGAAATAATCATGTTGTTGCATTTCTTTCTTTTGATTTTGATTTAAGTGATATCCCAAATGAAACAACATGACAAAATAAAAAGTTCGACAAAGTAAAAGACCAGCCAAATGTCAAAAAATTCTGTTCGACTAATTCTGAGTAAATTTAAAAAGTAGTGGTTCGTATACAATGAGATTTCAAATTAATTAAAAAACATATTTTTATAGATTGAAATTGAAAATAAATAAATATTTTAATAGCCATTGAAAAATCGGGCCTAATACTCTCGAACATTGTATGAAGTTAACCTATCACAGCTAGAATATAAAAAATGGAGTTTTTCAAAGAACAAAATATATTTAGACGATTCATTTTTACTGGCGATGGATGTATAGGCTCTATATGGAAAAAGTAATGTATTCGTAAAGAAATTTAACTCGAGATTTTGATCATTACAATGACAGAGATGCCGAAAAAAGTGGTTCTTATAATTCTGCCTGTTTTTCGCCAGCCTTAACGGCTGCACTTATTTTCTTCAAGCTTATAGTCAAAAAGTGGTTTTGGTCATTCCTCCCACACGTTTTTTTAACTTTTTTTAGATTAAAAAATAACGGTACTTGTCGTAAGAATCTTAAGTAATTTTACAAAATCTTTTTTACTCAAAAGCGGCACCAACACTTAATTAATAACGATTTCAATCGCCACGACTGTTCAGTCGTCAGAAATAGAATACATGGATTTAAATGAAAATGAACGCATAGGCAACCGAGATATCGCGGCGGTTAAAGTGAAAAATTTGTTTTATTTTTTGGGCAATGCGATTGTCGATGCGGCAATGTACCGCACGTTTTTTTGCAGTATACATCCAAACGGCCGTATAAAACCAAACCGCAAACGTACAAACGTCGTGTGAAAGGTGTTCTATGTAAAGGGTGTTTTTAGACGTGTGGTTTTCAATCTGTCAATCCTTTTTTCAAAGTTGGTCATTTTGACAGCTGTCACTTGATTTATGCTCAGTTTGATTTGCCATTTCATAATGAATAGACTTTCTCCTGAACAACGTTTGCAAATCGTGCAAAATTATTACCAAAATAATGGTTTGGTTCGCGCGACGCATCATCGTGAAACAATCAATTTATTGAAGGAAGCTTTTCGTGAGGTGCCGATTATTCTCTTTCAAGGCGTCAATCGTCTTGGGCTTATCTGCGTACATAAGCGACTTCACATAAATCCATAAAAAATTAACCCACGAAAAAATGTTCTTTCAATAAATTGATTGCTTCTCAACGCGTTGGGCAAGCCAAACCATTATGTTGGTAATAAATTTGCACAATTTGCAAACGTTTTTCAGGAGAAAGTCTATTCATTATGAAATGGCAAACCAAACTGAGCATAAATCATGTGATAGTTGTCAAAAAGACCAATTCCGAACAAGTATTGCCAGATTGAAAACCACACGTCTAAAAAAAAACACCCTTTAGTATATAAAAATACCTTTCCAAAATCTTAATTGGATGTTAGGCTTGTAGACCGTTTTGTTTTTTTTTCTCTTTTGCTTAAACAAAAGTTAGCACAGGTATGGGTTTAAACTTCATACAAATCCTACCGATTGCAAAGAAATCAGTGAAAAAGTTGGGTTGGCTATAACAACTTGAGGTGAAACTTATCCTATTTGGATTTTAAAAATAGCTTATAAATATGATACCCAATCCAGAACGCAGATGATTGTGAAAAGAAATACTGATTTTAGAAACTTTGATCCATGCTATTACAAGAAAGTTATTAAAAATGCACGAATATAGATCACTTGCTCTTAAAGTCTAACAGCCCTTTCAAATAAAAGTGCTCTGATACCTATTAGTGAAAAATCAACTAAATTTTCAATCAGAAAGTTATTTCAAGAATTAATATTTTATCTTCATATAATAAAACATCAAACACGAATTTTGTGGTACAATTTACGCGGTCTACAAAAGCCAAAGGCATATAAATTATATATCGTTGGAACGGTTTTTTTGCACATAAGTGCAGAATGCAGACATTTATTAAATAACTAAACCACAAAAACTAAAAAACAATAGAATAAAATTGCGTAATAACTGCGAGCAATAGCGGGAACGAGACCGAGCAATTATTTGTTTTTATCTGTCGTAACCTAAATGTGACGTTTCGATTTTTTCCACCCACCAACCAACCAATTTTCCAGCACTGGCTGGAAAGATAACTGGAATATATGATGGCTGCATTCAGTGCATATAATAATAAGTAGCTCATACCACGTTTACATAAGCGGATCGAAGGATCAGATTCAATCCGGATCGAAATTGTGATCCAGGTTTATGACAACGAGCTGGATTGGATCGGGTAATCCGGATTCAATCCGATCCAGGTCTACATAGGCCTAAACCCTTATTCAATTCGAATTCAATTCTCCATGTAAACAAGGTATCAGTTTCTCTCTACGCTCTCTACGCTAAAGACAGATTTATTGAAAAATAATATTTTTAGCTTTCGAGTTTCGAGAGCTGGACGTACTAGTATCAATAAAAACATAAACTGCTAGCTAATTCACTTTGAGTTCAAAATCTAAACGAAAATCTACTACAATCAACAAGAATTCTGCTGTTACCAAAGACTATTTTGTAACTTAGTTTCTTATTTAATGAATCTTTACCTTCCTACTTTGGAGAGTTATTTATTACCTTAAATTTTGATTCATTGGTAGGATTTGACTTTTTATTCACTAACTAGAGATATGTTATTCGTATTTTATTTGTGTTTTTGAATACCAATGTTTATATGTAGATTAGAGTTGTAAGAATTTTATTTACGAACACCCTTGCTAAATATTACTCTGTTTCGAGACTAAAACATTGAAAGCAAATACTGTGGAGTTAAATTACCTTTTGACTTCTCAGAATTTCATGAAGTTTAGTTTTTATTCCACTGATGTTTTTGAACTGCCAAAGCAGCTATTAGATAGTCAAAATTCTTTGGTCTTCTCACGTCAAAATTGGAGGGTGGGGTTGAGTCTGTTGCTATACACTGATATTTAAGCTTGTTAATTTGGCAGGAAGTGCCTTAAACCACTATTTCTATATTTCTAACAAATAAATGCAAATGAATGCTGGACCACAACGCATATGAACCGCGACACAAGACAAAAAATTCATTTTATGCCAATTTAAAATTGGAAATATCCACTAGTTGAAAAAAGGTGTTAATTTTGCCTTCCAGCAATTATGGTCTTTGCCATTGCCAAACTGTCTCGAAATGTAAGTGGGTATTTTAGTGCTTTAAATATTCCATGTAGGTTTACTATTTATGTCCGAAAAAAAACTATGCAAATATTTTCGCATGTAAAAAATTATTGAGGTGAAATGCGAAATTATTTTTTGCCAGATAAGTTTACATTTTCAAGCCTAGTTTACAGTTCCAGTTCTATGAAAATATTCTCGCATGTCAAAAATAATTGAGGTGGAACGCAAAATTATTAGTTTATAGTTTCATGCAAAAAAAAAACATTACTGTCATGAAATGTCCTGCAAAACAATTAATATGTAATTGTTTGGCATATGAAAAAAGGTCGGTGATTAAAATTTATTTTTTTGGATGGTTCGTTTACACTTAAAAAAAAAAAATACCTCAAGGCATTGTTTGCATACAAATGGTTCTTGCATCAAAAAATAATTGTTTTTAATTTTTAAGCTTTTAGTTAATTTACTAAGGGAACATTTATGTGTTAATGTGAGGCTTAGGCCAAGCCAAAGTTTTTTCACATACAATATGGCGCACAGAATATCTGAAAAATTATTTGGAAGTTTTTAATTTTTTTTTCACATGGGAATTGTAAACCATGCTTTAAGGGGGGAATTGCTAACGATTCAATTAAAAAAAAAAAATTAAGGAGACTTGATTGATATGTTTGTTTTTGCAAATATGAACAAACAAAGCTATTAATTAACAAACAAAAAATTTAATAGCCTTTAGCCCATATAAAATTTAGCATTTCGATCAGGCAATTTCACTTGGAACCATCAGTGACTAAAGTCAGAGCATTTTTTCTTTGCTAGTATGATGAAGAAAAATTTAACACTACCCAGAATTAATAAATCTTAAGAAAGTGAAATTCTTGTTAAAATTATCGGGTTTTTCAATAAGAGCGCTACAAAAGTTTTTTTAATAAAACAAAAACGGTAACGGTTATTCCTTTGAAAGTACGTTTGATGCCATTATGTATGGAACTCGATTTCTTTTGCATGGCCACCACGGGCACGCTTGCAGAAGTCCAGACGCTGAACCCAATTTTCGACGGCATAAATCGGCCGATACTGCTGCAATTTCAAGTTCGATATTCGTACGAAGTTCATCAATCGTCGCTGGCTTGTTGGCATAGACCATAGACTTGACGTAGCCCCACAGGAAAAAGTCTAATGGCGTCAAATCGCACAACCGAGGCGGCCAAGCGACTGGACCATTTCGTGAGATAACACGTTCTCCAAACTTGGTTTTCATTATCCAATTGGGGCTAAAAATATTCGGTTATCATTGAACGGTAGCGATACCCATTCACAGTAACGTGCCGGTCCTGATCATCACGGGAGAAGTACGGCCCAATGACGCCGGCGCCGCCGGCCCATAAACCACACCAAACCGTAATTTTTTCGGGATGCAATGATGACTCATGGAGTACGTGTGGATTGCTGCCCGACCAATACCGCATATTTTGTTTATTGACGAAGCCATTCAGCCAGAAATGAGCCTCATCGCTGAAGATGATTTTTCGATGAAAATCCGAATCATTTTCAAGTTGTTGCTCAGCCCAATTCACGAACATACGACGCTTCTGGTGGTCAAGCGGCTTCAGTTCTTGCGTCAATTAAATCTTGTAAGGATGTAGGCCAATATCTTTTCGCAAAATTCACCACAACGACGTCACAGAGATGCCCAACGCTTGAGAACGACGTATGAGAGACACATTTGGGCTTTCTGCAACTGAAGCATCAGTGGCAGCAATATTCTCGACACTACGGGCACTTCTTTGTCTCACTGGCGCGGGAACATTTTGTACTGTGCCTGTGGATTCAAATTTTTCCACTAGACGCTCAATTGTTGATCTGCTAGGACGATTATGACGCCCATAAATTGGACGTAGCGCTCTTAACGTTGAGGCCACTGGCTCCGAATTTCGGTAATAAATTTTGATAATTTCAACTCGTTGTTGGCTCGTATATCTTTCCATCATGAAATGGCAAACCTTACTGAAGAGAAATGTCAAAAAAGCGGCAAGAAATATGGCGTCGTTTGCTGTTCTTGTCGCTCTACTTTTGTAGCGTCCCTGTTGAAAAACCCTTTATTTTCATTATTGAAAAATAAAATATTTATTCTTTTAAGATTTGAAATAGCTTGGTTAGACATAAATTTTGCTTTAAAATTTAAAAAATAGGAATTTAAATATCAGTAAAAAACCTTGAGTCAACCAATAAACAGAACAAGTTGTATATTTATTTGAAATCAGATATCATAAATTCCAAGAAAAATTATTCATGAATCCATATGGTATAGGTATCTATATGATGTCCTGATATACCTCTAGCTCTAACAACCAAGCCTCCAGGCAACATGCCAAGCTTGAATGAAAAAATGTATTTTTTTTATTCACCACATTTGCAATTCAAATTATATGGGTTCTTCATAATTTGAAAACATTTCAGCTTCTGGAATATTTTCACCAGAAAACAGATCAGACAAAAAAAAGTAAAATAATCAACTCACACCTTTGTAGACTTTTTTTGATAGAAAATTCATCATTAAAGTGCAAATTTTCCAATCAGAAACTTTTTTCCAAAAAAAAAAAAAGAATTTGATCATATATATTCCCTCAGTCTATTGAATTTCAATAGGCCTGTTTGTTACTGTTTGCTGGTATGTGTTTTTGTTTTGATATCAAATAAAATATTCATATTCATTCATTTATATAAATTTCACGGAAATAGCTAACAATTAATATTACAACAAAAAAAAAACCTTAAAGTCATCAAATATACTATATTTATCATTTCGAGCACTTGCAGCAATATTAAATCGTTTTTCGTAAATTATTCAAAAAATTTTGCGCTTTAAATGCTAAAAGAAAAGTAAATGCCCCACAGCGATTGTGCATATAAAATAATTTATTCTCTTTCCATTGAATTCTATACTTATAATAGAAGAGAAGCTCTTATTAAAGCCCATCATCAGCACTGAGATATAAATTTCAACACTAAATTTTGTAGCAAAATTTAAAAATTACAAAAAAAGCACCAACAAAAAAAAAAAAATGGAAGAAAATCCACTTTAAATGGAACACCACACAAAACTTTTGGATACATCATCACCAGGAGAGTGAACATTTTGTCAGATTAACTTTGTATCTATATATACACAGACATTCCCCCCATAAAACCCCAACCTTCTTTATGTATTTATGTATATGTATGTACTCACACCTTATGTACTTTTACCTATAAACGACAACGACCAAGCAGCCATTTCAGTTTTGTTCTTTGTATTTGTGTGTGTAGAGTAGGTTCGTAAAAGTGAGGGAGTGTGAACATGAACATGGAAAAGGACTTTCTGTTTTTTTTTTTCGGTTTGTTTTTTTTTTCCTTTCAGTGTACTTAAAGTGTACGTGACATAAGGCTCCAATACATTTGTGAAATTTATGAGATCATGCGCTCTCGGGGAAAATCCCAACAAAAATGAATCGTACTCCATTTTTATACTCTTCTTTTCTATCCCCAACCTTTGCTCTTTCACATCATATCGTCCTTTCAAAGAACTTGGAGGAGAGAAGGAAAAAAACTAAGCAGGACTATATAAAAAAAAAACAGAAAGTACCTGTTCGTATCTAAAATGACATACACACATTTATTCTTTGACCCCCATTCCATTCGTTCGATATGTCACCCTCCCCCTCTTATTTATGCATGGAACTGTAGCAAAAGATCCCTTCTACATATTTTCATTCCTACTTCATACCTTTTCTATATCCATACTCTCGAAACGGGAATCGATTTTAGCTTTGAATTTGAATAGGAAGATAAAAATGGAAAACAGTATCCCAACCAGCCTGAGTTCAGTAAGTGTAGTAGTGGGGCTTGAGGGTATAGAAAATTGAGCCCGTCATTTGGTCTTTGGGGTAGCTTAAGCCCTTTTATAACATTCCACCCACCTTACCACTTTTTTTTTTCCTTCAAATACTATAGATGTCACTTTTAGGTAGAGAAACAAGTATAGAGATGTACATGTGCAGCATTTAGATACGACACATAGCCAGGATATTTATGGTCGTAACTGGGAGAGAAAGAGAGAATGCGGGGGAAAAAGCTCTATCTGTATATCCCTGCTAATGGAACAAAGACAGGAATCCTTATTTTTTTTTTCGTTTGTTCGTTCGTTCTGTTCATCTGGTTTATATTGCCTGGAATGCTACTTTCTGATGCTGCTGGGCTTTAGTGTAGTTTTGTGTGTTTTATCTCGACGAAAGATCTTTGCCATTGGTTGAGTAGATATAGAGATTCACAATAACCATTCAGAACGACAGCAACAACAACAACAACAACAACGCCGAGATGAAGATTCCCTTGAGAGTGCAAGGGTGGATGGCACCATGGGTATAAGGTGGTGGTATAATGGGGCTTGGGGTGGTGTAGATACCTACGTAAATGTATACACGTTTACGGCATTGGAATTGTCATCGTTTGCTTGAAGTTTTGTAAATTTCTGATACCTATTCGGTTTGAGGCGTTTTGTGTGTTTGAATGTGTGTGTGTGTGCTGTGAATGAGATGATAAAATAATATAGCTACAGCACACAAATCAGTAATATGAATGTTGCATAATGAAAATGGGGGGATGATAAAAATTGCTACAAAAAATTGCAAAAAACCATCTTTTTGTGGTGTCCGCAACAATGGTGGATTTTGTTCCTGCTAAGTAAATGCACCAACTAGAATAAGTACCTACAACCTTTATTGGTTATACTATATTTGAAAAAAAAATATGCGGGGGTATATGTATTCAGATAAATGCACATATGTGTTCTTAGGTAATTTCATTTTCCTTGTAAAATCTGTCAAGCTAGCAACTGAAATATTTCTATTTGTAATACCAACTTAACCAATTTTGCAGAGTTGATTTGTCAATTTTGCAATTTCTCTAAAAGGTACAGAGTTAGCCATCTGCAAACTGTCTCAAAATGTTATAAAAAAACTCATTAGATATTTTTTGAAAGACAATTTTTTAAGCTCTAAATTAGGTTTGATTAAAATTCACCTTTGTGACTTAGTCCGGACAGGAAACCGAATCCTGCGCGATTTTTGAAAGGGACTTCTTTTTATTAGTGGAATTTATTCCCTGCACATTAAGGATGAAATTTAGCTTTGACATCATTTTTGGAATTCTGTCACCTGGACCCCATTTTGAAAAATGGCGCCCAACCTCAAGTATGGTAAGGAAACCAAAATCGCTGCACTTTTTGTGGGGGAGGACATTATTTGCATGTTGATATCAAATTATTTTTGATATAACAAGGATATTATTTAGCTGAGGAGTCACTGTTCCAATCCTGTTGCTTGGACACCATTCTCAAAAATGGCGCCCAACGTGTTGAAAATGTTGTATTTAAGAAAGTTGTAAATTACTTGAATAATTTCCACAATCAAAATAACGATCGATATCTTAAGAGAAAGCTTTTCGAGTAGACGCTCCTTCGGGTGAAATTTCACTGTTGCCACTTTTCGGGAACATACTTTTTTGTTAAGTCAATGGGCGGAACCTCCACTTTTTTGATCATTTTTAATATTTTGAACATGAAAAAGTTTCGAAATCGCCTATAAATGTCAAACGCATGTAGGGATTTAAAAATTAATACTTTGAAAATAAGTGTTGAGTGGAAACACTTTCAGTTTAAGTGTCAATGTTGCAATTTTTCAGGAATATATTTTTTTTTTATGACAAAATGTGTTAATTCCCCCCTTTTAATGTGAAAAAAGTTGTGGAAACGCCTCCAGACATCAAACGTTTGTTGGAAAAACAAAGATTGATGTCTTACGAGAAAGCTTTTAGGTAGACACACCTTTGGGAAAATGAAGGTAGCTATATTGCCACTTTTTGGGAAAATATTTTTTTTATACCAAAGAGTGGGATTTTCCACTTTTTTTGGTAGTTTTTAATATTTTTATCGTGAATAAAAATCGGAAACGCCTTAAGGCTCTAAAAGCAGTTCGAAAAAAATGGTTGATGTCTCAAAGTATTGGGCAGACGCAACTTTGGTTTAAATTTCAGTGTTTCGACTTTTCGGGAACATACTTTTTTGATTTCAAAGTTTGAGATTTTCACATTTTTGGTAGTATTTAATATTTATAACGTAAAAAAGTTGCGTAATTGCCTCCAGATACCAATTGCATGTTGAAAAACAAGTTTTTTTCCACCTTTTGATATCAAAAAAAGTATGTTCACGAAAAGGGGAAACACTCACATTTTACTCAAAAGTGCGGCTACTCTATTTTTTGTTTCTAAGATATCAATAATTATTTTAGCAACATACGTTTGACGCCTGGAGGAGTTTCCGTAACTTATTTCACGATAAAAACTATCAACATTAACCACATTTTAGCATGAAAAAGTATGTTCCTGAAAAATGGCAACATTCTTATATAAATCTAAGGTGTGTCTACTCAGCACTTATAATTCAAAATATAAATTTATATTTCCCAACACCCATTTGGCATTTATAGGGGTTTCCGCAGCTTTTTCATATCCAAAATAATGAAAATTATCAAAAAAGGTTGACTTAAGAAAAACTATGTTCCCGAAAAGTGGCAAGAATGAATGAATGAGCGTCTATTCAAAACCTTTTTTTGAGGAAACCCATCGTTATTTTGATCCATTGACATTTTTCGAAGTAATTAACGTTTTTTTTTAAATTTAC
This sequence comes from Dasysyrphus albostriatus, assembly GCA_946251815.1. Classification (NCBI taxonomy): domain Eukaryota; kingdom Metazoa; phylum Arthropoda; class Insecta; order Diptera; family Syrphidae; genus Dasysyrphus; species Dasysyrphus albostriatus. Next base: position 62,788,790 of record OX276336.1, on the reverse strand, counting down.
CATTTTCAACAAGTTTGGCACAATTTTTTAAAATGGCTTCCAAGTTACAGAATTAGAACTCCTTAGCTAAATAACGTCATTAGAACGTCAGAATTAATTGCAAAAGTGTAGGGAACTCGATTTCCTTATCGGACTCCAGATTGGGCACCATGCTTCAAAATGGCGCATAAGCGACATGATTCAAAAATGATTTCCGAGCTTAATTTCATCCATAATGTGTAAGGAGTAAATTCCCGTCTGAAAAAAGGTCCCGTTAAAAAACGCTATTTCTTCCTCCTTTCAGAACTTTTATTCAGAACTGTTCCGACAATCACTCACTTTGCAACACTCATTCCACCCAAGTACCTAGAAATTTGCAAAACCATACGAGGTTGTTAAAAAATAAAAATAGATTTGATGGCGCAACAGCTCGTGGAGAACCAGGGCCTAGTGATTTATAACTCTCATCCATTCCTGGTTGTGTGTTGTTGGCTGGCAGGAATGAAGGGGACCTACAATTTTTTGCTGATTCCGAACGACTAGATGAGAAGCACTTATTCATGACAAGTATACTCTTGGAGGATTTGTCAATTCCTCACAAGAGGCAGTACCTCGGGAAAAAAACATTTCTGTTTTTTAAGTGGCAGCGGCTGGGAATCGAACACAGACCTTCAGCTTGATAGTCCAACGCACTTACCATCATGCCACGAGTTACTACGAGGTTGTTACGTTACGAATATGTAGTACGTACAATTTGAGGTAAAAATTACTGTTATAAACTGTTTGGTTGTTCACATTTTTGAGCGGGAGTTCAATTTTAGAAAGTCTGAAAATATGCTTAGTGTAAAGTCATGGCAACTTTGCATTTTTACTGACACATTCTGGTTAAAAACAAGTAATTTGACTCAATCAGTATGTGCAAAATGTAGTTCTAGAAGAACATTATTTTAGCATAGCAAAATCCTACCATAAATTATAATTACCTGCATAGTGGAAAATCTCTAATATCGATTCATATTATAGACCTAATTACCAAGTCTTCATAAAACCATTGTGTGCGTCAGCTAATATAAACCTCTATTCCCAAAGTTCTCTTTAATTTACTATCTAAATATTGTTCATTGTTCTAAGTATAATGCAAATGAATTTCGAAAAAAAAAAAAAATTAAACAAAAACAAAAAACAACTTACCACTTAACGAATGATGGCCGGGAGCTTTACCTAACAGATAATCATCCTTGCAGATAAATTTATTGTCATCTAATACGTATAGTTGTTCCCCCGTGCTCAATTGTTTTCTACATATACAGCAGGTAAAGCAATTTAAGTGAAAGACTTTATCACGAGGCTTTCTCACTAAATCTGATGGTGCTATTCCTTGTCCACAACCACTACATTTTGTTCCATATCGCCTAGAAGAATTAAAAATACTTTTGAATGAAAATATTAAATGTGATTATTTAAAGTAAAGAATTTGTTAATATTAAAAAAATAAAATATGTATAAGTTTTGATTTCATAGAATTAAATTAAATTATATTATAAAATATTAAAAATATATGTTTTAATTAAAACAACCTGTGTTTAAGGAATTTTTAGTAAGATTTGGTTTAACGTCATAGGCTTAGATTTTAAGAGAACGAGTATACTCCCATTTTTTTAGGTCAATTTTTGATTACCTCTTCATATTTTCAGTTGCGATAATATATACCAAGGTACTTTATGTCAAGTTAGGCACTTGTACACAGAAATTGAATCGAAAATTTTGATCAAACTTTGCTTGAGATGTCAAAAAAAGTGTGTCTCTCAGTTCTGTCGGTAGTTCTTAACAGCTGAATCGATTTTCTTTAAGCTTGGGGAATTAGGAAAAGCACCCAAGGAAAAAGGACTCAAATTAATTTCTAAATAAGGCCCAGGAAAACACTGAACAAATTGTTGTTGTGATTTTTGTTCCAGTTTTGGGTGATATTTCCTTATTCCGCTATCTTTTATAGAATGAAACATTGCCCAAAATAATAAATTAAAAAAAGTCAAATGGGAATTAGAGCCTAAAATAGGAAAAATTTGCTAAAGCAACTGAGCAACTGCAATTTAAGGAAATATCAAAAGTGTTCGGGGTGATTGCAGAAAATTTGTTCATCAAATAGGACGCACTGTGAGGATGGAGATGGAGGATGGTGATAACACTCGGCTATATATTGCGGCCCATGGACCGCTTCAGGATCGGTAAGGCGGTGGCGCGAGGATAAATTCAAAGTTTCTTTAAATACAGATTTTGTAAATCTTTGTCTGCACCCAACCCCGCACCTACACTAAATCCTGTAGTGTGTAGGGGGATACAGGAAGGCTGAGGGTATAAGAAAATTATATGTAAAGCGATGGATATTAGAAGAGAACATTGTTTTAAATAATGAAATACGATATTTAAAATAGCTTATTTGAGAGTTTGAGATGAAAAAAAGAACGCTTAGTTCTTTATTGAGCATCTATTTATGGATAGATTAAAAAGCGTTGTTTTAAATATATAGTTTCTTGTACATCAAATTCCTAAAACATTTTTAAGGAAAACTTTTGGTATGCAATTCCTTAGTGGTTATACAATGTGAATATAAAAGAAATATTTCAAAAAAAATATTGTCAACCCATTTTTGAGATATAGAATTTTCAAACAAAAAATTTTTGCAATTCAAAATCTTTTATTTTGAAAATTTTGATATGTTATATTTTTTAATCATATTTAAAATTTGTATATAAAAAAATTGATTTAAATCTTTCAGCCAATAGTGAAAAAAATCTAAATAAAAAAAAGTGTTCTATGAGAGGTACTATTAATGACGGTGTTCATATACAATACGTGAGGCAACTAATTTTGACGTCTCTTATTTATAGTACCTCGTAGCATGATGGTTAGTGCGTTGAACTATCATGCCGAAGGGTTGGGTTCGATTACTAGCCGCTGCCACCTAAAACATAAATGTTTTTCCCGAGGTAGGAACTGACAAATCCTCCAAGAGTATACTTGTCATGGATAAGTGGTTCTCAACTAGCCGTTTGGACTCAGCCAGCAAAAAATTGTAGGTCCCCTCAGTGGCATGTTTAAAGATTAGACACCCCGGGCCATTAAGTTCTTGCGCCCCATCAAAAAATATTTCGTATTGAAAAAAATTCATATAAAATTAAATCTGTAAATCTGTGTCTTGGTTCTAAAAGGGCCAATGTTTATTTTTCACAATATTGACCTAAGTACACTATTTTACTCAGCGGAAGATGTCTTACGAATGTAATAAGGGCTAATGTGACCCAGTTGTTTTTTAACAAGATATTCATGGTTATGGAAAGCTTAATTTCATTGGACATTGGCCCTATTAGAACGAAGGTACAGAAATATTAAATACAATTTTAAAAATAACATTTTTGCTGACGCAAAGCTCAAACTAGTTGACAAATTCATCAATAGCCCTGTTTTAACTGACCGATTTTGTATAAGTCAAAATTAAGGGTTTTAAAAGATAGCTTAACTGACGTAGTGACGTCCCTTATTTTGGCGGGATCAATTATAATAACAGAGGTTTAAACGGTTTTTGACACGAACAGAAAAGACTTCTTTTGAAAGTGATTTTTGGCGCTGAGTCCAAATTCATCACCCGTTTTCCGAAAACCTTTTAAAACATTTTTTTCATAAATATCTAACGAGCTTTAATTTTTTTCAACAAAATTAACAACAACAACAAGTACTTTCTAATTTTCTTATTCTTTAAAATTCAGTTAAAGTCATCCTGATATCTGGTTTAGTCAAATAAATTTCAACAAGGGATTCATCAGAAAATAAATAAATAAATATATAAAGGGTTGTTACAAAACTTAAAAAAAAAAAAAAAATGAAAACGTAAACCATAGATAAGTAGCTTGAGGACTTTCTTATTATTAAAGTCACTGATAAAATAAGTCTAAAGTTAGTGGTAAAGTTAAAATAACTAGTCTTACCCCCCGATCTGCGTCAAAATTCCACACCACTCCAACTATGAAAGTTAGCTAAAAAAATGGAAAATTTGAAGCAAATAACTTTTTTTGCCTCCCCGGGCCATGGCCCTTATAGCCCTAGGGTAGATACGACACTGGGCCCCAACATTCCGGCCATCAACACGCACACAGGAATAGCTGAGACAGGTAAGACAATAGGCCCTGGTTCTCCACGATGTTGCACCACCAAATTTATTTTAATTTGTATCTCATAAGCAGAAGTTTTTAAATTTTTTGAAAATTTCCGCCATCTCTTTCTATTGAAGAAGTAGAAATGAGATGAAAAAGAGAAACGTCAAAATGAATCACTTCACGTAAGGCTTTTATGAATAGTTGGTATATGTAATTTTTAGTAGTGTCGCACTAATTTTAACATACGTACAAAGTTTTCTTAGCAGTTTTTTTTTTATATATTTTTAGGGAATGAACCGTTATTTTTTCATAAAACTAATTTTTTTCTTCAAATAAGTGCAATAACCTCTTAACATCCAGCTTTCTAAAATCGACCATGTAGTTTCGAAAATATTTGAACATTTTTTAAAAATATAAAACAAAATTTTGGAAAATTTTAGTAAGAAAAATTGTTTGTATTATTAAAAAAAATTATTGAAATCAGTTTTTGCAGAAAGTTGAAAGATAAAAATGATTCTTTGAGAAATGATTTGAAAATGATTTCTCGTTCAAAGGTAGCTTTTACCAACAAAAATATATTGAAGTTTTAAAAAAAAATGTGTGGAGCCGTTTTTGAGAAAAATAAGATTTTGTAAAATTGCAAAGAAAAAATTTTATGGCAGGTACTGTGATTTTTCATTCTAAAAGAATGAAACAAGCAAATGCGTGGGTAGACTCACCAAAAACTACTATGCACCAAGTTTTAAGAAAATTGATCCAGCCGTTAAGCCTGGAGCAGACAGAATTGTGAGAACAACTTTTTTTCTTCTTTTCTATCATCGTAATGACAACACTTTTCAAAATCTCGAGTAAATTTTTTTTACTAATGCATAATTTGCCATATAGAGCATATTATATCCCAAGTAAAGTTGTATGAAGACGCTTTCGAAAATAAAAGTGGTATTGTAAACCTACTAAGATTTTCTAAAAAAAATATTTGTTTGGATTAAAAAAGGAAAAGATTCCATTTTTTTTTGGAAATGATAGGTCGGTTATTTTGAATCTTGGTACCTAAAGATCTTTGGCACTTCTTAGAATACTTTGTAAAAATATTTTAGTGTATGAAAAAGTAACAGTTGGTACCTTTCATATACAATTACTGAGAAACACTTATGGAAAATCTTTTTTTCTCAAAAACAGCTGCTATGTCCTCTTGTTTTTCAGTTTACTGCAATCAATTACAAAATATTAAAACAATTCTTAATGATCCTTACGTAACACTAGTGAATATTTCTTCTGTTTACCTTAGGTTGGGTCAAATTTAACGAACTTGCTTTGATTTTTTTGATACCATAAAAAATTGGTAGCTTGGGGCTCAAAAAAAAATTCTCAAAATTCTCTAATGTTTAGAACCCCCTCATCGCCATTTTGTTTTTTCCATACAAATTGCATGGGAAATTATTGGAAGAAACTTTGAAATTTTGTAACTTCCTAACCATTAAACCTTGAAGAAATTCAGCGACATTTTTGAATAGAAAATTGAATGTTCTAAAAAATGGTTAAAATCAAAATTTTGATAGGAGTTGCCGTTTAGAAGATATTAGGTGTTAAAACCAAAGTTGTTGACATTTAACTCTTTTGAATGAACTAGGCTTAGCATTTGAATTTTATTTAATCACACTGGCCATCAAAACATGCTTTTCTATACATAGGTTTCAAGTGTTTTAAACTCGATTCTGAAGTCAGAAATATCCCATCGGGTTACGTTTTTGAGATATTCTTATACTCGTATTATAGCCTGTTTGTTCACTGTGGTGTATGTGGAACTTTTTTATAGTATTTTTTTTTTCTAATAATAGAAGCTTATATTTGATTGCAAAGTTCATAAAATGTTAAATATAAGCATTAATACCAAATGTTACAAAATTATATTTACACTTGGATTCGTGGAGATTTTAAAAACGTGAATTGGTCAATTTTAACACAATTGACACATGGCTTAAAGGAAACTTTCAAAAATAATTATCCATCAGTTAATCTTAGATTGAAGATTAATATAAATACGAGTTTTTACATGTGTTTATATTCAATACGATTGTATACGTTTGGTTGATTTGCATATACCTCCTACTGATTTGCATATAAGGTGGATATTAGCTGTTCAAATCTAAACATCTAAATCACTATCACTCAACAGAAGACACAAATCCCAACCGCAGCTTTATCTACTGAAGTGGAAGATGATTTTCCCATTTCAATCTTTTATTTCTACTTGGAGTGATGTTAGCATAAAAGCTGGTAAAGGAGTAGGAAATTAAAATAATAAAAAAAAAAAAAAAAAATAAGACTGCCAAAGCTGATGCTGGCACTCCAAGGTAAAAAGTCAATCTCCTTGGCTTTTTAATTTGCCTCAACGACACGGTAACGACCGATGATGTTGGTAAATTCTATTCCTGCTATACATACATTATTCACATACGATATAGATATAGGTTCTGCATATATGTACCCACACCACATCAGTATATGACAGAAAGTGCAAGAAAAAAAAAACGTGCTAGATTGCTTTCTTTGTTCAAGAACTGCTTTATGTCAATGGCAGAAAGGCACATGTTAATTGAACATTTCCCAATAAAAAAATCACTCTTGACTTTTTTCTTTGAATAAATCAAAATCAACAGCAAAGAAAAAAAAATCAACCACTAATCAATGAACGGTGAGGTTTTTTAAATTCTTTTTTTAATCAAATTAAATTGAATAATTAAATATAGGTGTAATTTTTTTTTGTTTTGTTCGATTAAGTACTTACCTAAAAAAATCATTCCTACAATATAACTTAGATTCTCTACTAAAACATTTATCCGTTAGTGGTTGAAGGCATTCACAGCAGCGCACACATGATGCATGCCATCCTCTTTCGAGAACATTTAATAAAAACTTATCTAAAATTGGTTTATTACAGCCCGCACATGGATCACCAACACCAACGGGCGGTTCCCCTCGACCTGAAATGATCAAGAAAAAAAACGTGTTAGATAAAAATGCAATAGATGTACATTTATTTCAGTTTATTTTAATTATTTACTTCCAATATTACCTACACACAAAAAGTTACTAAAATTAGTTTTTTTTTTTTAATGGAGAAGTCAGTTTTGAAACACAATTTTTTTACATCTCCGAAGGGAACGTTATTGACAATGTTATCATTCCAAAATACCTCGCTTGTGATGGAAATACAAAGAATTAATAGATATTCAATGTAAGTGCTACTCATGAACTGAGTGATTTGAAAGGTTAGAAGATTCATACAATGAAAATTGTTTAAGCTCTGAAGTAGGTATATAACTAGAAGAGTAAAACCCATTTTTGGTAGAGTCGAAGAAATAGCTAATTGTACTACAAGCGAAAGGACTTCTTCTGGCTGAAGTTGAAAAAGGGGTTCCGTGACATTCCACAAACCAATATCTCGAATAACGAAATTTAGCTTTTTTTCAAATATCGGCAAAAGCAATGTCTCGCAAAGTAAAAATCTTGTTTTTCATAATCTCGCAATAACAATCGCTTTTAACAATTCCTCATTTACATCCCTCAACAAAAAATCTCGCAAAATTTCAACCAAAGTCTAGCAAATTTAGATCTCAAAACAACATATCGAAAAAACTGCAAATGGAAAAAATACTTGAAAACTTTTTTTTCAACTTTTAAATGTTACCAATATTTTTTATTTACCAAGAGTAACTAAAAACTAATTTCTTAAAACAAAAAGAAAATTAGGAAAAAATGTACATATTTTGAATTATTGGCATGAGAATATTTGATATGTGAAGTCTTTGTTAAAAATATCTTCCAAAAATTTATTTATGGAACTTAAAATACGAGTTTTGCAATTAAGGTACACATGACACACTAGAACTGGCTATAAAATATTTATGTTCCATCTTGTTTTCAAAAAATTGAAGAAAATAACAGCAACAATTATCAAATAACAGTGTGATTTAAAATTAGGTAGGCACTGCAAACACATAATTAATTTTGATTTTCTCAAAAAAAAAACAAGATATTTGAATAAACATTTTTAATTGCCTACACATTTTTTTTCATTTTTTAGAATTGAAAAATAACGGTACCTGCCATACAATTTTGTTTCCAATTTTTTCAAAGTTTTATTTTTCTCATAAAACGGCTCTACAACTTTTTTAACAAAATTCTTTAAATTTTCTTCAGTGAAGGCTACCTTTGGATGGGAAACGACTTTTCAAAAAATGGTTATTAATGGTACTTCCCAAGTAAGCATTTCTTGTATGCGATTATCTTTAGCTCTAATTTCAATAATTTTTACTTTTGATATATGTAGGTACTATAGGGCAAGTTTAAGATTCGTGCAATCTGGATCTACAGACTAAGCCAATGATGCGATCTTTTTCAAATTTCGAACTTTAGGCTTTTGGTGATTTTCTAGAGAAATGTATGTATTTCAAAAATGGCTCCAACGATTTTGATACAAAAATAAAATGCACGACTGGATCACACGCACTTGTTCTTATGTTCAAGTTGTTTGGAATAATTTCATAATTTTGAAAAATAAAGTTGGTCCAACCTTTTTTTTAATTTTTTTAATCAAAATTTTGAGTTTGCATGCGAATATTTCGAAAACAATTGCCATAAAGGACTTAATTTAAATTCAGAATTAAAGAACAGATTGTTGGCTTTTAAAAAAGATATAACACTTCATTGCTGTTATTTTTAAATACATTTTTTTATTTAAAGTCGTTTTTTCTTAAATTGCCCCTAGCGTGATAGACCCCCCTTTAATAGTAAAAAATGTTTATTTTTGACTCCTCTACAAGAAACTTTTATCAATTTTTGGCACCAAAGTTATCGTACTCTCTTCTCGAAAAAAAACTCAGTTTTACATTTTTTAAAAAATATTGAAGGATTATTTTTGAAAATTTAATAATTCAAAAACGGGTTGATGAATATTTTAAACTAGGCTTATTAGGGGTATTGGAATTTTTATATTTAAAATATATCGTATCGTATCGTGGATCTTGTAAAGGATTTCGAAGAAGTAATTTTTGTTCTGGGACCCAAAATTGAATTTTGAGACCCCGCGGCCGGTTTTAGGTAGAAAACCACAATTCGAAAAAGTGGTTAGGAAACCCAGTTAAATTTGCGTCGATATGTGGTCACAATTCCTTAAAGTGACTTTTTCTTACTTTTTTAATCTGCTGCTAAGAAAATAAAATAAAAAAAACTGCTCCTTAAATTGTCATAAAATAACTTTTGACCTTAAATATTCATGAAAACCCCCGAAAAACCCATTGATTTTCTAGCTGTTTTCGATTATTTTTACTTAATGGAATGCTCGAATCAGCCCAAAAACATTGAACAGAATACTTGAATTGATATGAAGTCAATACCAATGAGTAAAAAATCCAAAATAAAACATAATAAGTAAATGTGCTCACATATTGACCCAAACTTAAATGGTTTTTCGGACCATTTTTTTCAAATTTTAGTTTCTTACCTAAGATCGGCCGCAGGGACTTAAAATTCAATTTTGGAAAATGGCCCAAAACAAAAATTACTGCTTTCTAAATCTCTGCGTTTTAATTTGGCTCCAAAATCTAATACGCAACGGAAAAAGCAACCAAATTGATTTCACAACATCGCCCAAAATTGTTTGTTATCACCCAAAAACAAATAAGAAATTGGAAACATTGCCCAAAACTAGGTACCTTCTTTCGGCCCAAAATTAAAAATGGAAATATTACCTAAACATTTTGCATATGTGAGTTTTTTTTTTGTGAATTAAGTTCATATTTAAATTAATTTTGGATGATATTTCCAAACTTAATTTCAATGAATTAGGAAAATTTGTAGGCATATTTGTGAAAGGAAATTTTTTTAATCTATAAGTTCTTTAAAAATAATTGCATACAATAGTTGTTCTTTATTGGCAAATGTTTAGGCAGCGCAGCAAACGTTAAACACAATAAACAAAAATAATCGAATAGTGCGGGTAAATTAGTCAGTAACAAATATTGCTTATAATAGTGCAGGTAAGATTTTCGGAATGTATGAGATGGAAAAACACATGGGACTTTGATCATACAAGGATGTGAAAGAGAAGATCTATCTGTCAAAGAGTAAGAAATTCGATTGAAGGAGAGCTAAGAAAAGTAAGCATTTGAAGAAAAAGAAAAAATAATTTTATTTAAACTCAGAAATATCATTGCCAATGGAAGCACTAATGTAAGATTTAAACGACACATACTTGTCCTAATTCTGTCTATTTTCTTAAATTTTACGAGGAGCAGGTAAAAGGCAATTGAACAGTTTTTTTTTTCTGGTAACCCAGCATAAACGAATAACCATCTTTGTAATCGTCTTTCGAGTAAAATAAATGATTTTAAATATTGTTTTTCTTAAATCATTCTTTTTTCAAACCAACGTTTAGTTGTATTAATCGGGTTTTCCAATAAGAGCGCTACAAAAGTTTTTTTAATAAAACAAAAACGGTTGTGGATATCAATGAAATTCTTTATTCCTGTGAAAGTACGTTTGATGCCATTATGTATGGAACTCGATTTCTTTTGCATGGCCACCACGGGCACGCTTGCATAAGTCCAGACGCTGAACCCAATTTTCGACGGTTTTCAAGCATAAATCGGCCGATACTGCTGCAAATTCACGTTCGATATTCGTACGAAGTTCATCAATCGTCGCTGGCTTGTCGGCATAGACCATAGACTTGACGTAGCCCCACAGGAAATAGTCTAACGGCGTCAAATCGCACCACCGAGGCGGCCAAGCGACTGGACCATTTCGTGAGATAACACGCTCTCCAAACTTGGTTTCCAATAAATTGATTGTGACATTCGCTGTGTGGTTTGTGGTGCCGTCCTGTTGGAACCACATGTCCTCCAAGTCCATATCATCCAATTGGGGCCAAAAATATTCTGTTATCATTGAACGGTAGCGATCCCCATTCACAGTAACGTGCCGGTTCTGATCATCACGGAAGAAGTACGGACCAATGACAACGCCGGCTTATAAACCACACTTAACCGTAATTTATTCGGGATGCAATGATGACTCATGGAGTACGTGTGGATTGCTTTCTGACCAATACCGCATATTTTGTTTATTGACGAAGCCATTCAGCCAGAAATGAGCCTCATCGCTGAAGATGATTTTTCGATGAAAATCCGAATCATTTTCAAGTTGTTGCTCAGCCTAATTCACGAACATACGACTCTTCTGGTGGTCAAGTGGCTTCAGTTCTTGCGTCAATTTAGTCTTGTAAGGATGTAGGCCAAGATCTTTTCGTAAAATACGCCACAATGACGTCACAGAGATGCCCAACGCTTGAGAACGACGTGTGAGAGACACATTTGGGCTTTCTGCAACTGAAGCCTCAGCGACAGAAATATTCTCGGCACTCGGGCACTTCTTTATCTCACTGGTACAGGAACATTTTGTAGTGTGCCTGTGGATTCAAATTTGTCCACTAGACGCTCAATTGTTGATCTGCTAGGATGATTATGACGACCATAAATTGGACGTAGCGCTCTTAACGTTGAGGTCACTGACTCAAAATTTCGGTAGTAAATTTTAATAATTTTGACTCGTTGTTGGCTCGTATATCTTTCCATCATGAAATGGCAAACCTTACTGAAGAGAAATGTCAAAAGAGTGGCAAGAAATATGGCCTCGTTTGCTGTCCCTGTCACTCTACTTTTGTAGCGTCCCTGTTGAAAAAGCCTTTATTTTTAGCTCAGACAGAGTGTTATGTTTTTAAGTGTTACTTTTTAACTATTCTGAGAAAAATTCAATAATTTTACAGCGAAGTAAAATGTTAAAAAAATTATCGCAAAGTTTGTTTACTTATTTCAATCTTTTCACCCATATATGCATGTAAACACTTCATTTTAACTTTTAATCAACCTGACATACAAAAAGCAATACTTTTCCAACACATCCCTTATTCCAAAGTGAGTTTGATTTGGAAGGTATTTTATCTTTTTGTTTTTGATTATATTCAACCAATTAGGACAAAACGTTGTGCAAAAGGGCAAACAAGTGAAACCAAAATTATCTAAGGAAGAGAATTATCGCCGGTGCAATAATGCAAATTCGCACAAGTGCCATTTGAAACCATTTTACTTGCATTTCTGTTTGCATTCCAAATACAGGGTGGCGCACGAATCGTGCTACAAAAATAAAACGTAATAACTTTTTTTCTGTTTGAGTAATCAGCTTATTTTTTTTTTATTTTGTAGGTTACTATTTAGATTTATAAAAATGGATGCTTGGGATACGGAGAAAAGAATTTGGATTGTGCAACGGTACCATGCTTTGCAGTCCGTCATTTCCGTCCAAAGGGAATTTAGGCGGGAGTTTGGCGGTAATCCCCCGAGTAGATGGACCATTATGAGGTTTGTAAACATGTTTGCCGAATCTGGAAGCATCGCACGAAGGCCGTACCATCGAGATGCCAATGTTCGGGTTCAGGATACAATCGCAGCAGTAGCATCTGCAATACAGGCCAATCCGAGCGTTTCGACCCGAAACTTATCGGGGAAAATTAGAGTTAGTAGACGGTCATTACAACGGATACTTCATGACGATTTAAACTTGTTTCCGTACAAACTCTAAATTACTAGCAAGTTAAACCCTCAGGATTTGCCTGTTTGCCTGGAATTTTGCCAAAAAATGATATCAATGGCCGAAGAAGACAACACATTGATCAATTGTTTGTTCATGTCTGATGAGGCCCATTTTGATCTTAACGGCAATGTAAACAAGCAAAATTGCCGTATATGGAATGAGTCTAATCCAGAAATGCTCCATAAGACGGAACTGCACCCAGAACGAGTCACTGTGTGGTGCGCAGTTTCATCTTCATCAAGGTGTATTGTCGGGCCGTACTTCTTTGAAGAAAACGGTGTAACCGTTACTGTCAATGGGGACCGTTATTTAAAGATGTTGAAGGAGTTTTTTCACCCAGAACTGCGCCGAAGACGTATTCCATTCAACAACGTTTGGTTTCAGCAAGATGGAGCAACTGCACATATAGCCAGACCAGTTATGGCGGAGCTAAACAAAAAATTCGCAAACAAATTAATTTTTAGGAACTCTACTCTTCGCTGGCCCCCAAGGTCACCTGACCTGACTGCACCAGACTTCTTTTAATGGGGTTATGTCAAGCAAGAGGTGTATAAAACGAAGCCCAGGAATTTAACTGAATTAAAGCAGTCCATAACGACAATAATTGAGGCGATCCCAACTTCAACTCTTCAGGCCGCAATGAATAATTTTTTGATCAGGTGTCGCATATGCGTGGGAGAGCGTGGAGGTCATTTGCGGTCTATAATCTTTAAAAACAACTAACCATTTAAAATAAAATTAAATTTTCTAACCAATAAAAAAATAAATGAAATACATCGATTAAAAAAAAAGTTATTTGAATTTCTTATTGTAGCACGATTGGTGCGCCACCCTGTATTATAATTTGTTCAATAACAGCTGATCTTTGACAATTTTAATGCCACGGATACCAACTTTAAAATTTTAAATAAGAGTAGATATAAAAGTGCATAAATGCTTTATCCGGAAACGCCTAATAAAAGCTTCAAGGAAGTTCTCAGCTGTGAAGCGTGTTCTCATAAACATCGTTTGGATCCGAGTTGGTGCAAAATTGCCCGGTGAGAAATGATGACGGTTACCTACCCATCCCACAGTTCCCGATCTGAATGCTGTTCACGGGAGTACTTGTTAGAGTCGAGATCGAAATTATTGTATAACTCGCTAATGAAAAGCTACTGCGCCGTTTTTTTTTGTATTAAACCTTAAATACCCTTTATCAAAAATGGTAATGCTTAAGTGTGCCGAGCCAACAAAAACTAGCTATCCACTAAAAATATTCTCAATATAGGTGTAAAGGTAGAATTTTAATTGTTCAGTTTTGCGCATCTATCAAAATAAGTGTCAAATATCAATATTTGTTGTTGTGTTTACGTTTTTTCGAATAGTAATTTTTTTATAATTGACACTTTTAATTTTAAAACTCACACATTGAGAATCTCTTAAATCAAATTAATTATAAAAATAACCAAATTAATAAGAACATATGCATTTCAAAAAAATAAAATTTTACTTTTTCAAATTAAAAATAATATTTATCGGTACTAACTTTCTTTGCTATAAAAATCTTTCAAGGAAATATTTTTATAGGAATTTTTTAAAATTAAGAAATTATTTTGTTGTATATTGACTTGAAGTTTTTTGTTTGTTTCAATGTAATAAAATATTTTTTTGTCCATGGTTGTGGAGTTTATTTTCGAAAAAACATATGTTTGGCTTTTTATGATTAATAAACTTATGGCATTTAATATATATTTTGTTAATTTCAAAGCTATTTAACAAAGAGTTTCCAGTTTTAATATTTTCAGAAAACACATTTAAGATATAAAATCGAACATTGACATGGATTATTAATTTATGGAATGAATATTAAAATGCAATGCTCGCTTCTTTTTCTCTTTCCATGATTATATTATGACCTAAGCCTAAGCAATATTATAATAATATTTATTATGAGGTAAAAAAAGTATTAAGAGTCACTTCATAGCGTTTTTTAATATTTATTATTTTTGTTTGCATACATTTTTTAAACTTGATGGTTATTATTGCACATGACATCATCACCCACTAAGAAAAATAATAATTTAAAAAAAAAATAATTTAAATAAAAACGACCTTAACAGAACTCTTTATACAAAATTTACCTATTTTTCCATAACCGAAAGGAGCTACAGTTCTGCTCCATTTGCACCTTTATAAATTATTAACGATCCGCAACGGATACGGATACCTACGCTACAGCCGAACCAATAGTCCGCATCCGCATCCAATTCAGAAATGCTCACTAAAAGAGGTCTGTCTTTCTCTCGTCCATAAGTTTGGATTGCCTAGAGGCATTAAAAAAAGCTGCGCCACATTCAAAAAAAGGAGAGCACCATCGCCTCGGTTAAATATATATACGTCATCCGTCCATCATGATGGATGACACCCAGCAAAGAGTCGACGTTGTCGACTTGAATATTTCGTTTCGCCCCAAAGCTAATCCTGAATTTCGAATGATGGAGGTGCCCCATGCTAATTGCCCATTGAGGAGGAAATTACATCTTCTAGATGCTCTGTTGATGCTAAGAATATACTGACGAGCCTCATGCCGGATGATGATGATGATGAGAATGCGAATAGGGAATAGTGTCTGGCACGTATATAATCTTCTCATACCTGGAAGGTAACCCACCCAAACCTCTCGAATAAACTGTGATGGCAGATCCTCGCGCCGGAATTGAATATTAAATTGGGAATCCCTTTTGTCTGCATTTGTTGTATTTTTTTTTTGCATCTTTCTGATACTTTTTGATAGCTTCTACATATAGATCTGGAATCTTTTGTTTGGGCTTTGTTGAATACCAACAGAGTTATAAGGTATCTTCATCCCTTCGGGGTAAGCTCTGAACATGTTATTATTCGGTTGCACTTTTAGGGTGTGCTTTGGCTTCTGGTAGATCAAGGGTACACACAAACCCACCACTTTGGGGGCTGATTGAAGAGGAAATGAATAAGGTGTAAAGTCTACATGCGATCGCACTAAAATTAACATTCGCCTTCAAGGGGCTATTTAACTCAAAGAAGGCGAGAGCAGCAGCATGATGTGCTGCCCCATCTCCGTTAAAGAATGATGGAAATTTATTTAAAATTTGTGCCCTTCTCTAGCAGTTTGGAGTTTGGGTCTTTGAGAAATTAAATTAAAAAAAATTCCAAATGATTGAATTGCATGGAGATAATTATAGGGAAAATGTATTTGTTCCCGTTGATCTGATGGAACTCGAACCTGATGCATTATTATATCCCCAAATGACTCTATTTATGGTGTGTTAAGTATGTTATTATTTAATATCTTGAGGGTATATAAATAGGTCTAATTTTGATGGTTCATTAGCTAAAGCCATGCCGTGTGTGTCTGTCATCAATTGATAACAAGGTGTTTTTAAGAAATTGTGTTTCAGTTTTTTTTTTGTTGGGATTGATAACCTGCAACTATTTTTATTATTTTTATCTCTTATAAACGAGAGCATTTTGACTTGAATTATTGAAAATATACTTATTAAGATTGAAGCTAATTTGAGAAAATTATTCATCAATTTTAGAAGGTTTTTAAATAACAAACAATTTTGTATTCTTTTGTATGAAATTCTGAATTCAATCAAAAATAATTAATTAATGAAAACGTTGAAAAACGTTTAAAAAATGCTTATATCACTTGACTTTAATTGAAAATTTCAAATTAGTTAATTTTAATTGTTTTGTATTAATCAAAATCATTTTCACTGATAAGAAAAGTACCTTTAGTAATTTATTTTTGTGAGATTATCAAAATCAAAAAAATTCGCTTTGTAACTCAATTAAATAAAAAAAAAAAATTGTCTTCAATATTAAATTTAATACAAGTCAATTCAGATCATACACTTTCAATGGTGAGCGATGATTTATGATAACAAAATGTTTGTGGTCTAAAGCGGATGAGGGGTTGCAAAAGACCAAACAGGACATTCTGAATCGGACATTTTGCACGAGTTATTAAGTCCATATAGTAATGTGATCTCGCACTAAGAAGTCGACAAACATCATTTTATGGAACATATTCAGATTTTTGAAATGCAATTTGATAACGTTATTGAAACATTTGGAACAAGATTTTTTATTTATACAATCAGTTTCTAAATGTAACCAAAAGAACTACTTCATTTAAAATGGTCGTGGAGCCCCACATATTTTCTAGTTTGAAAAAGTTGTATTAAAATTTTCTTTTTCGACTAAGTATTTGTAAAAGCTTTATTAAAATGACATCTTTTGAGCAAATTCTTGGATTTTAGGTTCACCTAAGGACAATTCCAGTCGTCACGTGTCACTCCAAGTAGTTTCGTTGTTTTTTTGTCTACCAGCAACAAACCTTGTTCACATAAACATAATGTAGAAACCATAACGAGACATTTTATTGAATTGTTTTGAATGTTAAAGCATCGATATGTCTTTTAGCTTCCTTCCATAAAAAATTTTCAAGGCAATCAATATTTGCAGCTGCAATCATTTTAAACTTCAATAAGCTCTCTTCTTGAATTTCATAAATACTGGAAAGTAATATTTGACTTTGACTATGATCGCATCAAAATGACCAATAATGTGCTGTTGCAATATTTTCTTGTTCACGTTGAAATTTTGTTTGAAAGTTGAAAACATTAGTGTATTTTATTCTTTTAACTTTTTCGACTTATGTGTGCAGCTAAATTTCGCAGACGAATGCACGTTGAATAACTGTCTTCAAAACTTAAAGTTTTTCCAAATTTTTCTGATTTTTACTGTCAGATACCTACTTTGATTCTAAAAAAGAGAAATGTGTCCACGGACCACCAATTGGGAACCATTGATTTAGTTCCTGTGGGCTCCACCAAACAGAGAATTTTCTAGTCAAATATATATAAACTAATTACTTTACATAGGTATTTTATTCTTTTATTTTAAAATCTTCAGCTAGAAGCCCTGGTAGCTATTAATAATAATAATTACTTTTTAATATTATTTATACAAATCATGCATTTTTCAGTTTTTGGTATTTGAAAAAGAACTAAACAAAGCAACTTCGACAGATCAAAAAATTAATAGGTGGATAATTTGCCGTTAGTTAATGTTGTCAATGTTCTTACCCTCTCGAAAATTGGTAAAAACTTCTTATTTTTAATGGTAAATGGCTTAATAGGTGTTAAGTAGAAGCACGTTCGATTGAAATATCAGTGCTGCCACTTTTCGGGGACATACTTTTTTTAGTGTCAAAGGGTGCCATTTCTTAATTTTTGATAATTTTTAATACTTTGAATATGAAAATACATGTAACATTTTATTTTGAAAATAGTTTTGGTAATAGAGGTCACTCCGCATATTGTTCACGTTGAAAATATTTAAAATTAAAAAAATTAAATTGTTTCTACTTAACAACTGCCTTTCACGATATCAACCGATATTTTTCCGATACACATTTGATACCTGGACCTGTTTCTGTATTTTTGTTCATATTCAAAATATCAAAAATTACTAAAGAAATGGAAATACCCACTCTTTGGTATACAAAATGTATGTTCCCAAAAATTGGCAACATTTACATTTTACGCAAAGGTGTGCGTCGACTCACAACGTTTCACACACGTTTGACATATGAAAGAGGCGCTTCCGCAACATTTTTGAAGTTAAAAAGTACCAACAAAAGGGAAATTCAAAATTTTGAAATCGCACGAATTTTCTCTTAGGTTCAAGTTGCTTGGAATTAAGAACTTTTAAAATATGATAGTAATTATAGAAAAAATATATGAAATACCTTATATACCTAAAAAGGTATTTAAATCGCTGTTTTAACTGTACATATTAACAACTAGAAAAAATCTCTTAGAGCTCAAAACCAAGAACCTATGCCATTTGATAACTTTGATAAAATGCTAAAAAAATTAAAAATCGTTCGAGCGATAATATTAGCAACATATTTAAAAAAAAAATGTATGCTATGCCAGTTTACAGTTTTTAAAACACATTTGAAACCCTAGTTTCAAAAATATTCAGCAAATATTGAATTTTACAAAAAAAAAAAAATTAAAACAAATTTTTAAATTCAAAATTAACTTTTTTTCAGAATTTTGATGTGTAATATTCATTAATATTTGAAAGGAGTTCTTGCATAAACATTTTGATTGATATCGTGTGAGCCGTTGATGAGAAAGTTGAACGATTTTGTTAAATTTTGTTTACCAAAAAGTACACTATAGCTTACAATAATCGGCTGATTTTTTTTTTTTATCAAAATGTTTGCAGCCGTTTTTGAGATAAATACATTTATTTTTTTTTTGTACGAATTCAAAACTAGTATGTTCCTATATCGCAAGCTTGCAAGTTTGAATCTGAATAGTAAAATTATTCTTGGATTCAGATTGAGTGTGATTTTTATGTATTTTGTTCAACTGAATTTGAATTTTTTTGCCCCATTAATGTTTCAAAATTAAAGAAATCGAAAAAAAATTGAGAATATCGCAGTAACATTTTATCGGTTTTTCGCAATTTTTTCCAATTTTGACAGGGGGCTCAAGGAGCTTATTAACGTTCAGATTTAATGAATTAAAATACCTACAAGAAAATCATCCGGATCCACAAAAATGTTTTTATCGCTCTGATTGCACTTTTTCGCAATGCTTTGCAATTTTTTGTGTTTTTTGCATTTAACTCAAATCAGTATAATGACCACCAGGACAAAGAGACTTCAAATTCGGATTGAGAGGATGGAAAATACATATATCTCCGTAGATGTGTCCGGTCACATGCACAAACTACTTTTTATTTGAGCCGGTGTATTTAAATAGGTACAGTTACAGTTGTAAGTAAGTGTGAGTAGTTTCCCCACTCAGTGAAATAACTATCCAACGAAATTACGGTGTCGTGAAATAATGCCGAGCGAAATTACGCTGAATTCCGAAATTCGGCCTTATTTCGCTTTAGTAAAGCCAAATTTTAGCATTTGCCCTAATTTCGCTTTGGCAAAGTGAAATAAAGCTGAATATTACCTGAAAAATAAACTCGAACAAAACAAATTCCAAATTTGGCCTTTTTTCAATTTCGCAAAGTGAAAAAAACCAAATTCTTCACTATTCATTCATAAATAATAATAATAATAGTCGTAATTTAAATGCAAAAGAAACATTCCTCAGTATTTATTCGCGCGAGTTATTAAATTTCACAAACTAAATAAATCCTCTCCTTTGCGAAAAGTATAGCAACGAAATTATCCGCTCGTGAATCTTTACCGATTGCTCCTGCCTTGCAAATACACAAATAAATACAGTGCTATAGCATCCAGCATTACGGCGAATAAAAAAAGAGCTATATTTGGGGGGAAATGCTGCTCCCCTGCAACCCCTTGTTTGGCAGGTGCGAGTTTGGGTGTATGCAATGTTTCTTTTGTTTTTAAGGAATCTGGCTTTATATAGTCCAGTCAAAAAAGTTTGTGCTCAAAAAAGGTTTTAGCGAGCAAATTGTGGGGAAGTTTTGATTTTTCCCCTCTTCTATGTTTTCGAGGATGCTGCACCCGAATCTAAGGTTTGCGACTAAAATTTCGTGACGGAACATGGAAAAAAAGAAAAAAAATATGCAAAAATGCATTTTTTGGGAGTTTTTCACTAATGGCTCGAAAACTACCAAGACTTGAAAATTTCATCAAAAAACCATTGAAAATATACACAATTTCCAATAAATCTCTGTCTAAGGTTTTATTTTCAGCAACAATCCATTTGGACTCAAGCGCTAGTTGAAAATTGACGTATTTTTACTGTTTTTGAAAATCCACTCGAAGGCACTTAGTAACTACTTTATTTGAAAAAATTGAATGTTTGCATGTAAAATGAACCAAGATGTACTTTTTTAATGATCTTTGGTGCGTTGAGTTCGAAACTGGTCTTGAAAATACTCAAGCATTTCACGTTTTTGAGATATTCGAATCCAAAAATATAACAAAATGCGTTTTCTTGTGCAAATTTGGGGAAATATTTTTTGTCAAGGAGTTTTTTCAGTGACAAAATGTTGATTCAAAATTCTTTTTGAATTTTGTAAATATCCGAAATTAGTTCCTAAAAGAAAAGAAGAGCCGTATTAAAAGTTTAATTCACTAGTTAAAAAGTCAATGATAGCAAATCCAGAGCAAACAAAAAACTGTTTCATGGGAAGTTAGGTAAAATACTAGGTTTGCTAAAATTGTGAGAAGGATCGTTAGGCCGTTTCTGACACCCCAAAAAGTATAAGAACAAATCGGTCACTCCTTAACTGAATTACAATTTTTCCTCCGCCGTAGTTAAACGATACCACTGAAAGTCATAGCAAATTTTGGTTCGAAAATAAGGCATGGTATCAGTATCGTCTCGGTATCGGTTCAATTTCCTGGCAATAAGTATATTCTTACACGCTTATAAGCAAATGCAATGGCAAAATGGAAGAATACTCTTCAAAAACATAAGGTTATTTTTTTGTCTAAAGGTCTTAATTTTTTCGGAACCTGAAATTGCATAATTCTTAAAAGCAATTGGCCCAAATTTGGCATAAATCAGACATGGCAATATTTAAGTGAGTTTGAATTATTCCCAATTGAACCCAATCAGCGATAAAAATTGTGCATTCTGTCAACACTGATGTAGCTTCAAGAAAATTGCCTTTGAACTAACTTATAAGGTATAAAATACAAAAATCACTGACCAAAATGCATATATAAGTATAATTTATCTTGTTTTCTGTCTTTCAAACAAAAATATCTCCAAGCGTTATTTCTAATTCTATTGTTTAAATTCATGTAAAGTGCATAATAAATAAGTTAAATTATTAAATACATAATATTCTATGTCACATGTACGTCATCACATTAATAAAATGACACTGTAGCTAAATAGTGTAAAGGATACAAACAAACAAAAAAATAAATTAATAAAAACGTCAAATGCCACAACACGTCAAAATAAATAAATAATAAAATATTTAAACAGCACAACGAGAGTAAATACATAATTATGTACATATATTACTATTAGAGGTGTGTGTGTATGTAGGATTTATGTCTGTAAAGTACATACATAGTACTATGTAGTACATGCATATATACAACATCAAAAAATACAAAAATCTCAAAACAAAGCTTCGTATACAGTGCGAGTCACTTGGTCAGATATTATAAAGTTCATATGAGCACTTATAAGAAGATTAAAAACTTGGGACGTAGTATTGCATCCCACGTATGAAAAGTGAAATTTTTTCCCTTTAGCAGAAGTATCTATTGCAAGATCTGATATCGTCGGCTTTCTGTCAAAACCTCTTAAGTCTTTAAATGCGCTTTTAGTGTAAGTATTTCAGAACAAACCAAATCACTGAATTCAGATATCAATGTCTCGTAACTGTGTTGGGGTTCCTTTTGGGTTTATCAACCAGATTAAAAACCTTTTTCTATATAAGAATTCTATTCAATTACCTTTCAAATCAGCTTTTTGTGTCTTCTAAGCGATTTTTCAAAACAGACCTACAAAGTTTTGACAGAAAGCCGACGATATGCTATTTTTTGGAAGAAGTCATTTTAGAAATTTATTAAATCAAATGGACTCTTACCATTACAAACAAACTGTGGAACTCTTAAAAAAAATTAATTTTATGAAAAGTTCAAAAACGGTTTTAAAAACTTCGTGAAATGACAAAGTGTATCCAATCAAATGAACCGTATTGTATATTTGATTCGACCCACCCATCGCAGGTGTTTAAAGTTGTTTGGCAAAACTTAGCAAAAGGCAGCGAGGCAAACTGGTTTCATCTGTTGTAGGTCGTCGTCTCTCGTCTCGTGGGGAACGAACCTATTTTCGTTTTGTAGCTTGTCATAGCTTACACAATAAATATTCTCTATGGGTGTGTTCAGTTCCAGTATATGCAGTCATCGGTCACTGCATCACTTGTTTTAAATCCTCTGATGTTCACCTATCACCTTACCGCCACATCATTGCGTCCTCATTCTACACCTACGGCTTTTGGTGTCGATGAGAGAATTTCCCCCTTCAACCTGCAAAAGTATATCTTTGTCCAGTGCAAAAGATGGCAGAGCCCCCTTCAAATTGGGATTTAATGTGTAAGAGTTGAATGCATAGCTATATACCTCTGCATATTTTGTATAAAGGAAAGGTTTATTTTTTTGACACAATATGAGAACGAACGCAAAAGGGGATTAACTTGAAATCCTTATCTGTCGACATGAATGTTTTGGGTAAGATACCAAAATACACTCTGGACTTGGCTGGCACTGGCACACAGCATCCGCATTTATGTGCTCATTTTTGCTTCTGGCTTGTGGTGTGGCTCGACTGCTGTTCTTGATGACGTTGAAAAGCTTAAGTTATCGGGTGTCATCGTGCGATGCACGCAATATTTTAATGTGGCATTTGAATGATCGGTGTCGACGTTTGCAACCGATTCGATGTGACATTTCGTTCGGGGAAGATTTTCTGCTTGTAATATTTTTTATTATTGGTCCAACTCCAGATGAATGAATGGAACTGATAAGAGAATTTTAGAGGGTGAGGTATTGAGTTAGGTTAAAAACTATACAGAGGGTGTCTGTCTTTGTCTGGGTTTTGATTTCAGATCTTGATAAGAGTTTAGAATTTATTTAGGGTGGACTTTACCCTCTTAACTTGCATTTATAGAAAGCTGTGGTCGTAATATGGAGTGTGGTTGACATTCGATAAGATGTGTCTGGTACACAGTGAAATAGGAACTTGATCGTTTTAACATTTGCTGGAAAAATATTTTGACAGAGATAAGAATTCCTCCCCTTGATGGGCTAGGAATAAATTAAAATAGCGAAAAGGTTTCCTTGTATTTTATGTAGATACATATTTTAATTCAAAATTATGTAGAAGTTAAAGATTAAGCTGGGTTGATAGATTTTGATCAAATTTCTATAATTTTTTTCTGACTTTAAGTTAATTTTTTCAAAATATGTAGTTAAATCAATTATATTTTTTTTCAGGTAGGTATGTAGATCACTGATGAGTCCAATTGAAATTGCCGGACAAAACGCCAAATTGTACGACTAAAACTTATAAAAAAACTATTTTGAATCGGTAGGTATAAGGTACAAGTTCAAAGGGTACGCTTTAAGGCATGACATATGTATGTACGATATTGAAATTTGCTAAAACAACTTCTTTGAGAGTTTGAGATGAAAAAAAGAACTCCATCTTAATTCTTGATAGAATTGATTGTATGAAAAAAAATGTATTTTTTTTTTAAGTAATTTAAATCTTAAGTATTTATTTATGTAACTTTAAATATAAATTAAAAAAAAAGATCCACCCGTTTTGAGCTATCGAATTTTCAAAAACCCTTTTTTAAAAAATCCAAAACTTTTTTTTGACAATTTTGATATGCAATATTTCTTAATTTTATTTGAAATTTATATATAAAAATATTAATCTCAATCTGTTCAGCCGATAGTAAGAAAATTTAAAAAAAACCCTTCCATAAGAATTACTATTAATAGTTTCGATTCGATCGCACTAACTAATTTAAGCATATAAAAAAGTTTAATTAAAATCGTAGGAGTCCTTTTTAAGAAAAAAAAATATTTTCTTTACAGGTTTTTGAACATGTGTATCGAAGTTTCCATTATTTTTTCATAAAAATAAAATTTTGTCTAAAAATACTTTTAAAAATGTTTAAAAAAACCTTACCTAAAAATAAAATAAAAAACTTTTATAAAAATCGAATAAGTAGTTTTCAAAATATTTGACTTTCGAAAAAAAAATATTTGACAATTTTTTAAAAATTCAAAAATATATTTTTTTGAAACTTTTGGTGAGAAAAAACTACAAACTACACAAAATTATTGAAATGAAGATAACTGTTTTGAAGAAAATTGAATAGAAAAAATGGTTCTTTGGGAATGTACGCGTTTTTGAAAAATGGTTTCCAGTCCAAAGTTAGCTTTTACTGAACGAAATTTTTTTGAACTTCTTATGAAAAGTTGTGAAGCCGTTTTTAAGAAAAATAAGTTTTTTTTTTTAATTTGTTAACAAAATTGAAAAGCAGGTACCGTTATTTTAAAAACGTGTTGGTAGAATCACCAAAAACCACTTTGTACTTACATATAGTCTTAAAAAAATTGATCGAGCCATTCAAGCTGTAGCCGAACAGACAGACAGACAGAATTGTGAGAACTGCAAGTAAATTTGAACTTGAACTATAAATATTGTGTACTTGAAACGCATACTCTAAATAAGAAAAATAGAAAAACTTTGATAATGCAAACATTGTTATAGCGATACCTTTACCGAAACAGTGGATATTTGAGTCCAAAACAATGCTTAAGCGTTTAACTTACAAGATATTTTATCTAATTGAAAAACAGCAGATAGTTTCATGATTCATGTAGAAGAAGAAAACAAAGCCTCTATTTATTTTCACAAAAAAAAAAAAACATTGTGCGAAGACAGGATATCTGCAAATCGAATATATTTAGTTTTTAGTGAAAAAGTCACTTTTTATAACTAGAATGCAATGAACTTATTCTTTATTATTTTTCAAAAAAAAAAAAAAAAAAAAATGTTGGTAAATATTTTTAATACTGTTTTCTTTTACCTATTTTTCAATTAGAAATGTGGAGTTATTAGGAATTTGTACCTAATGCTTGAATTTATTTTTGAACTTCAAGGTTGCAATGTTTCAAAAACCAGAGTTTTCGGATTGAATTCAAACTCAACATATGAAAACACCTTCCGAAAACTATAATAAAGTCTATTTCAATTAAAAAATGAAAATGAAATGAATGTCAGGGTTGCATTTATTTGCGCTTATTCAAAAAGCTAATGGCCAGTTTCACAATACAGGTCTAAGCTCTGCCTTTGATTTAAACTTGAAATCTTATTCGGATTCACGCGTGTCTAAATTAAAACATTAAACTTTGAACTGACTTTATTCTGTAGCTTAGATTAAATCGCAGGGTTCGTAATATATCATAAAATACCTATTTTTATCGTTCTTTATCAATTTGAATTTTTGAATAGCCTTTACTGAAGCTTTTGACGTTTATATACTTCTATTTTTTCTATTACTACCGGATCTATGGGGGGCGAACCGGGGCCTGTGCCCCAGGCGGCAGCCTCCAGGGGCGCCAAATGCATATGCCAAATAAAATTGAGAATTGCCGATACTTAATGAAATGGAATGAGATGCGGCAATGGAATTTCAATTTGCATTTTCACTCAGCCTTAGCAGTTTTTCTACCATTTTATCATATAAAATGCAAAATATTTCAAAAAACCAAAACTCAGTTACGAATGTAATGCCATTTTCACTTAGTTTTGTGTTCTGTTCCATTTCTATGGCTTATGGAAAAATTGGAGTAGTAGGAGTGAGAGAGGAGTAGAAAAGGAGTACTCAAAACATCCAATCGAAAACGACATAAATATCTTTGGAGTTTGGAGAAACATGACAACTCTATTTTTAAATTTGTGTCCTTACGTTCACTATACATTGATCTAGACAGACATACAAAGGACCTGGAAAAAGTCAGTTTAAGTTCTGCCCTAACATTTGTTTCTTAAAAAATTTAAGTAAAATGTTGTTTCTTTTTATTTATTTTTTTCTCATTTTAAGCAAATTTTATAAAACTAATTGAAGGACAAATGTTATTTCAGTTTAATATTCAAAAAGTGATTTTTGTTTATAGTAATTTTTGTGCAACGTTTTAGTTTATTTTCTGATTTTTTTAATTGGGCTTTCCTTCCTTTTAACAAATCTGGAAAGTTTGAAGAAACTTCTGCAATGCAGGCATGTGTATGTACAAGGCCGTAGCCAGACATTATTTTATTTTAGGGTGGAAGGATTATTTAATTTATCAAAAAAAGTTCACCATTTGAATTTCTAGCCTGCAGCAAATATATTGATATACGAGTATCTATTCTCTCCTCCTCTGTGTTAATTTCAATTTTTTGATGATAAGACATTTACGCTAATCCTGTAAGTTTTTCTTCGACGGTAAAATAATATTATATTAAGATTATAGTAAAATTTCTTAGGTATGTTTTTAGACGTTTCACTGGTCTGGTGTTATGTTAAAACAAAATTTGGCTCCTAAGCATGACGTCAGACTTTAAAATATGAATTGTCACATTCCAAATTTTTATTCGTTAAAATTTTGTTTATTTTAATGAAAAAACTGAGGAAATCAGAATGCAGAAGGACTTATGGTTCTCGAATCTCATTTTAAGCGGACTTAATAAATCAACAGGATAGAGGTTCCTTACTATATTCATTAAAAATTTTATACTACGCGAGCTTAGAGTAAATTCTGAAAGTTTCAAGCATAATTAGTAATCATCCTAGAAATTTTAGTACATATTTCTGATCCTAAACCGAAAATATATGATTTAAAAATGTATTTCTAAAAATGTTCGAGTTGGGAAATTAAACCCAGTAATCCCCCTCTGGCTACGGCCTTCTTTTTGTATTGTATAGAGTGCAAATCATTAACAAGTTTTTATCACTCGGTTACAAAAAATTCAACGAAGTACCTAAATATGTATATGCTATTTTTTTATTAATCTAAAAACTGGAGGGGCGCCAAATTTAAGTTTTTGCCCCGACTTGGAAAAATCATAGATCCTGATGATAGATGACTGATTACTACTACATAAAATCCACTTTGAGTTTCTAGTCTATATTTGTTTTCCTCTTCTTAAGGTTTTTTTTTAATTCTTGAGTTGAGCACTGAACAGAGACTGAGTAAAACAAATAAACTTTGAACAGAATATGACCGGAACTTTTCGATTTTACTATCTAACACTCTCTAGCACTGCAATGTCTGCAGGAGGTATACAATAACCAAAATAATAAATTGTTTCGAAACAATCAAATATAAACGAAACTTCAGTTGGGTGTTCGAAATTCTTTGGGATATATAGGAGCTAAGTTTTATTTTGCATATTAATTCGTATCGATATTTCCAAAGCATTCGATAGAGTTTGGCATCAAGATCTTTTGTCGAGAATGCATGCTATTGGTATCAATGAAGCACTTCTTCGCTGGATTAGTAATAACCTTTCTGACCGTTCAATCCAAGTTGTTTTGGATGATTTCAAGTTTGAAGTTTTTAAAATAAATGCAGGTGTGCCCCAAGGCTCCATATTGTCTCCGACACTGTTCCTTATTTTCATAAATGGCCTCTTATCAGAAACCACTAATCATCTTTACTGTTTCGCTGATGACAGCACCCTTAGTTTTTCTTACTCCTTTCCAGATTCACCTCCCTTTTGGTCAAACGTTGATCAGCCAAGGCTGAATATGATGAGCTCATTAAATTCGTATTTAAACAGCACTGTCAAATGGGGTATTAATAACCGTATGGAATTTAATACATCCAAAACTCAAAGCTGTCTTTAGTCGTTAAAGCGAAATATACCCCCTTAACCATTATACATGAATGGAACTTGCATCGAGGAAACCGAAAATCTTGTAGAATGACCATACACAAAATATAGCTAAAAATTCTACAAAATGCCTAGGTTACCTCAGGCGATGTAAGAACTATTTTTCTCACTCTGATTTGGCTTCAATATATAAAGCATATATACGCCCAAAGCTAGAGTATAATTCCAATATCTGGTCAGGTGCTTCCAAAACATGACTGCACTTACTAGATAGAATGCAAAATAGAGCTTTAAAACTGATAGGTGGCAGATCGCTTCCGGCAACATTTGTTTCATTGGAAAATCGTTGAAATGTTTCTAGCTTATTACTGTTTTATCAATTCTTTTTCAAACGTTGCTCTGTTGAAATTGCTAACTGCATTCCTCCCCTTAGTACCTCTTGGCATGGTGGTTAGTGCGTAGGACTGTCATGCCAAATGTCTGGATTCGATTGCCGGCCATTGCCACCTTACAGAAATGTTTTTTTCCGAGGTACTGCCTCTTGCGAGGAACTGACAAATCATCCAAGAGTATACTTGTCATGAATAAGTGCTTCTCATCTAGCCGTTCCGACTCGGCAAAAAATTGTAAGTCCCTTCCATTCCTGCCAACAACACGCACACAGGAATGGTTGAGAGTTGTTAGTCACTAGGCCCTGGTTCTCCTTGAACTGTTTTGCCACTAAAAAAATTAAGCCCCTTAAACAATTTAAGCACAATACCCACTCTGCTAGTAATGCTCATCAGTATACTCATGTGCCTAACTTCAGATGTACCGTCAAGTACAGAGATTCTATCTTTAGCCGTACCACACGAATGTGGAATTCCTTGACCAAATCTGTTTTTCCTAGTCATTTCAATATCCAGACGTTCAAAAAACTCATAATTTCTATTTTCAATAAAAAAAATGTATTAAATCTGTAGCATTATTCAAGCACAAAAAGGCAGGGTAAGGAAAAACCCACTCATATGTGTACTTATATCTTTTGCCCATAAGCATGAGCATTTTTCAAATGCCTATGAGCATGATAGTATAAGCAAAAGCAAGAAAGGAGATTCTCTTTCGTAGTCAAATCAAAAATAAAATAATATAAATGCTCATTTCACGAATGTGAGGAGTTCTGAGCGTCATGAGCAATATGGCGAGTATAAGGTCAATTTTTCCAAATAACATGCTATTATGAACTGATTTACTTTTTTCACGGAATTTAAAATAACAAATTAATAAAAAAAATTGTTTCACGAAGAAAAAAATATCAATGTATTTTCATTATAAATCCTCAAATAATAATTACTCACCGGCACATAATTGCTCACTCTTGACTCATATGCTCAAAAATCAAACATATTCTAGAGTGAGAACTATGAGCGTGCTTATGGGGTGAGTACGAGCATACTCAAACAGGCAAGGTCTAAAGCATGAGCAAAAATAAAAATGCTCACAGCTTATAATTACTCATGAGCAAAAGCCTTTCATAAATGCTTATGAAGTTTTGCTCACACATGAGCAGATCAAGAGTGAACATTTCCGTACAATGCAAAAAAGTTGTGGTTGTGGTTAATGTTAGAGTACACTTTAGATAGCTGATCGACGAAATCGTTCCCTCGCGAATGTTCCCTTTAATATTGTGTTCCTTATAATAAATTATATTGACAAGTATTAATTTTTCTTATAATAATATTAAAATGCTTCAGCAGCTACTGTACCTCTAATCAAGTTTTTTTTTTATCATCACAAGCAATCTTACATCCTGGTATTCTATCTTGCTGGCTATACTGTTGGTTTGAATTGCAACCGTTGTTGGATACAACATAAAATGTATAAAAAAAAACAACAACTTCATGGGTAACACCCCCTTTTGAATATTTCTTTACTGCTGCTGCTGCTGCTGCTTCGAATTGCTTTATGTCCCCCAAGAGACAGTCCATGGAAACAGAAGTACGTATCTCTATACTTATGTACAGATGGTAGATGGAAAATGGCTGCCTTGTCAGACAGCAGCGCATATGAAATCCGCCTCCTTTTTGGTCGCAATATAGCCACTGTCAAGTCAAGCAACAACAGCAACAAAATAAAGAAGAAAAAAAGACTACATAATTCTGGCGTTCCTTGTGATTCAATCCACTCTCTTATCCATGGCGAATATTATTCCCGATACTATACTTGCTATACCTACATCTCTTCAGTAACGCTACGCCATATACCTACGACAGATGAACATTGCTATGCTGCTGCACACAGGAGGCAAACAAAACGTCTAACCACGACACAACTCTGACGTGCTTTTACCACAGAAATCCAAAAAAGGAGTCGAACGTAGATGGAGTCCATGGATGCACAACGGCACAGGCACCAGCACCGAGCAAGGCAAGCAAAAAAAAGAAGAACAACCCAACCAGCCAACCATCACGTTTCCCGTCTTTTCACGGTTACAACCGGGTTAAACTTCAACTACTTCGGTTTTTCTTGCCGCACCTTGGCCCCCTTTCATTTTTTGTGCTTCATTTCGTTTGTGCGGTCTTGGTTTTTGGTCTTTTGGCACAACACAACGAGTGAGGCAATAAGCCATTATTACATATCTAACCTAAAAAAAAACCGTAGATACTACAGTGTGTACCTATCTCTCGGATATTTTTTTGTTGTTGTTCTTCAGTACGTGCAATGCATAAAACAAATTGCAAACCTACACACACCCAAAATTGGTAAAAGTAGAAGAAAAAGGATGGACAAAAAAGATCTAGCTACTTGAGGAAAAATATATATTAAAGATGGATCCATGATTTGGACATCAGATATCTTCGCAGCTCTTCCTGCCTTAGACCATCTCCATGCGGCTATGGGGGTATTTTTTCAGTTAGCTTGACTTGGCTTTGTGGAATTGGATGTTGGAGCGCTTTATCATTGCAGTCACGTTCATGCATCTGCTTCGGCAGCGAAAACTAAAAAAGGAGGTGGAACAAGGTATGGAAATGCCATGAATTCTGACCGGAATAAATGGCAGGCATAATGAAGAAAAAAAAATATCATTCCATTAAATTTTCTATACCATCCAATGGAGTTTTGAGTACAATCTTCTCTATCTGAAGCTGAAGATATAGATAGAGGGGAATGTATACACGTACAGTACCTGCAAATAATACAGATTGAAGATTGCAAAATTCAGAATTCAGAAGCAAATATAGATACCCGTAGACATTTATGGTATGGTTTTTTTGTGTTGCTTCTGAGATCGTGAACTTTGTTTCGTTCCAACTTTACATTGTTGGAAATTACGTAGATAATGGATACAAAAGATACATATGTTCAAGATAATGTTACAAAGTAATATGTATAGAGTCTTATTTTTGTAATTTTTTCACATTATTAACTCAAATTGATATCATCTAATTGTCAAACAGAAAGCAGCTCCGCCACCAGCACAAACTGCAAAGGACCAGTGGAAACACTGTCAACAAGCCATCAGAAATGCCGCTATTGATATGCTGGGTTTGACTAGGTGACCATGAAGAATTCAAGCAAGCGCATGCAGCCAAGAATGAGGCCTACAAGTCAATGCTGCAAACTAGAACCAGAGCTGCTGAGAGAGCAACCCGTGAGCTCTATACGAGCAAAAACGAAAGGAGGAACGCCGACTTCTCAGGAGGAAAAAAGGGAGCATGCAAAGAGGGCTCTTGAATATATTGACTACTGTAGTAAAAAATTCCGCTGTAAGATAGAATTCATTCAATCTGGATGACGATGGTCCAAATTTCCGTCCACTCGAACTAAATGAAGTGCTGTTAGCGATAGCTTATTTTAAAGTATACCAGGCTGCTGGTGCAGTTGGTCTGTTAGTCGAGCTATTCAAAGCAGGAGGAGATGACTTGGTAAACCTCAACTTACCTCCGAAATTTGGTCGAAAACCCCTGAAAAGTATGCCCGATGAGTAAAACCTTGGTAAAGTATGCCCCATCCACAAGAAAGGGAATGCTCTGAATTGTGTCAGCTACAGAGATATAAGTCTCCTAAACGTCACATAAAAATCTTGTTATTTGTACTTTGTGATCGCTTAAAACCGTTTATCAATTCCAACGATCTGATTGGCCCTTATCAGTGTGGTTTTAGGCACGACAAATCAACTGTCGATCAAATGTTCACACTCCAACAGATTTTAGATAAGCCCCAGAAGCTCCGATACACACCATCTCCTTATCGAATCTTTAAGTCACGTATGATAGCGTAAACGAAAACAAGCTGTACAGAGTCATGTAGCATCTCAGCATCTCTGCCAAACTTATAGGCATGTGCAGGATGACGATGGATAAATCTCGCTGCTCTGTCAAAGATGGTAAGAACACCACTCAACCCTTAAATGTCGAGAAAGGTTTGAGGCAAGGCGATGCATTATCACATGCAACCTCTTAAACATCGTACATCTTCGGTCTTAGAAGGCATTTGAGTAGTAAAGCCCCCTCTCAAGGAACCAAGGAGACCTTATATAAGACCCTAATCATCCCGGTCTTGCTGTATGGGTCAGAAGTATTGACTCTGTCAAAAACGGATGAGAATCTGCTTGGGTGCTTGGAAAAGAAAAATGTTTGGGTGATCTTCGGTCCAGTCTGTATCGATGGAGTATGGAGGAGAAGATTTAACAACGAGCTCTACGGGCCTTACAGCGACGTCGACCTGGTCAAAAAGCTGTAATTACAGTGGCTGACATGACTGGGACACGTGGAGCGTATGCACACCTACGCACCAGCCCGACGAGTCTTCGAATCCACCCCTGATGTTCTGCGCAGCGGAGGAAGACCCCACAAGTGGAGAGCAACCTCAACCAACTTGGAGTGCGTAACTGGAGGCAGTTAGCTAGGCACCGATCTGGCTGGAGGGGCTAGTTGGTTAGAGGACTATGAGCGCCATCTAAAGTAAGGCATGTAATATCGATATTTCTTGATAAAATATTATTTCTGCACCTACACCAAATATCGAAAAAGTTAAACTCTGTACCTGTGCCTACGTTCTGTAACTCTTGCATCGATAAAATTGGTCGAGAAACGTTGAAAAATGGAACAAAACTCATACAAATTTGTTCCAACTTTCATCGTTTCTTAACTGGTTTTGGCGATGCGAGAGTTACAGAACGTAAGCACTGTATAGCAGTTTAGGTTTAGCAGCAAAAACTTGACGGTTGATCCAGGTTACTGAAACTGATGTAATCAAGAGAGCTCTTGACGAAAACAAAATGTATTCGATACTTTTTTGTGGCATAAAAATTCCAAATTTAAATTTAAAAAAAATCTACCAGGAGTTTTGTATCCAATTGTTCATGTAAAACAAGTAAATGGGTTCAAATTACAAAAAACAGAAATAGTAGTAGGGGTACCTTAAGGAAATGTCCTGGGTCCAGTTATTTTTATTTTATTAGCAGGTGAAATTCAAACTTCAAACAGGAGACGTATCGACGTTTAGTGACAAAACTGGATGCACTACTAGCCATCGGCAAAATGTTTATCAAAACTTCAATTAAATTGCAAAACACTCCTTATAATGTCAATATGTAAGCCAAAACATGTTCAATAGAAACCAAGTTTCACAAATATCGGCCCTACAGGTCCTTTTCCTATCGAGTCACCTTCTTAAATAGTCCTATTTCCATAGTGAAAGCCCTGGTTTGATAAAGAGTGCTGGCAATTGCATGCAGCCGAATAACAGGCATACAAAGCAGTGCTGCATAAAAGGACCAGTGTTGCTCTAAGATCATGAGAGGCAATGGAAGAAATATAGGGATGTCATTGTGGAAATGGAGTTTGGAAACTTTTCAGGGTTGCAAGTCCCGAACTCGAAGCCTACAAGGTGCTTAGGATATGGAAAATGATTTCTTCAAATTGTATAATGGCGATTACGAACTGAACTCCACTGCCATGCAGATTCCATACTATTCTACCTGTGTCACAATATCCAATGTGGCAGGTGCTCTTACGGAGCTTAGCGCTCCATTTGGCTTGTCTATTTGGATACTGCACCTTCTTAGTGCACAAATATCAAATATGAGGTTTGCTTGGTATTTTTTTCCAAAAAATATGTAAAGTCAAATTTTGAAGAGGGGGAAAATTCTATCAGAGATGGGGAATTTTGAAAAAAAAATTAACAAACGCTTTGAACCATGAACTGCACCACTTTTTGTAAGAAACGTCATGATTTCCATAAATCTAGTGCACTTTCTTCGTAAAACAAATCTACTGCTTTTAAATTGTGTCTACTGCACTTTTATTTTTCGGAAAAGAAAATTATCATTCATCAAAATGCAGTCCACTTAATTTTGAATTCTGTTCTTACGGCTTCCGCCTATTGGCTTCCTTTGGTAACAATCGTGACAGCATAATTAATTATAATACGCTATTTTTAATTTCTTTTGTTCTTCTATTTTCAAAATAAAAGTAAAAATTGGAATATGATGTTGATCTTTTGGGGGAATATTAAGTATACTGCATTTTTGTTTTTAAAACTACTTTCAAAAATTTTCCGGCTAATGGCAACGCTGTGACAGAAACTGATCACCACTTTTTTTGACAGTACTTGTAACACTTCGTGTACACAGAAATAAAACAAAACAAAGTGTGGCAAGGATTCGCAAGTTTTTCAACGGAGGGCTCTCTCGACGAAACTTTTTGAGTTAACAAACAGGAATTTGTGAAAATTTGTGAGAATTTGTAAGAAATTTCACGTTAGAGAACACGGCTATGATTGACGTACGACGGCAACGCCATTTGCAAAATTATGACATCTTCCGATATTGTGAATAGTCTTACGTCACTTTGTAGAAGGTATACTGCAAAACGCAAAGATTGAAGACTAGCCTGGCTTTTAAACTACTTTTATTGAAACATCAACGAAGTTCAATAAAAAAAAATATTCCAACAAAAAAATGTCTTTAGCGTAAAATTGATCCTATTGAAATATAATAAACACCATCACGTGGTTGATTTGATATTATGTGAACAGGTTCAGGTACGTAAATCTGTATCTATAGCAGACACTGACAAGTCGCGATTAAATGAGAGCCACCTTGAACGAAGCAAAAAACAAAAAAAAAAACAGAAAAACAAATTTACAAACAACACTCCTCCAGAGATCCAGATCGGTATTTACAGACAAAAACAAAATATATTTGTCAATACCTTTAAACTTTGATATCTTATTTTGAAGTAGCAATGTCATTATCTCCAGCCGATAAAATCTCAGACTATATAACAGCTTAACTTTTTCTCTTATACAATTTTCGAACTGCTTCCTTATCAGTGGCACTGATGGTAGGTATATAAATGGATTCAGATGTTGAAATGCCGCCGCAGTACAGATTGACAACACCTTCGAGTATAGGCTTTCATATAAGTTTGAAGGCTCTGTTGACTATACTTCCAAAGGGTAAACGCAAGTGTTACAAAAAGTTAAGTAATTCGGAACTGGGTCATGTTCGATCTCCAAAGTGAATTCAACAAAAATAAAAAAGAAGATATGTATAGCTTGATTATAGCCACAATCCATGTCCAACGCAGATGTTTTTTTTTTTTTTTTTAAATAAAAAAGAAATACCTATCTGCCGACCTACGATAATTTTTTCCAATCGGATTTAATTTTTTTTCATTTTTTTTTATAAGAACTTATCAGGATCGAGAAATCTTTGGAGTGTTGTTCGAAATATTTAAAGATAGATATGTAGGTTTTTTTTTCTCTAATAAGATAAGGTAAGGAAAAAAGTTACACCCCAAGTATAATTTCATATCATTGTTTGTTTGTTTACCCATCAAAGTTTCAACGTAGTATTTTCATGCTTTTCTTGAAGTTTTTTTTTTTTTTTTTTTTTTTTTTTTGAGTGCGTGTGACAGCTATAAATCAATATTGGTCAAATCACCG
Source organism: Dasysyrphus albostriatus (assembly GCA_946251815.1). Taxonomy (NCBI): domain Eukaryota; kingdom Metazoa; phylum Arthropoda; class Insecta; order Diptera; family Syrphidae; genus Dasysyrphus; species Dasysyrphus albostriatus. The sequence goes on along the minus strand of OX276336.1, from coordinate 62,752,687 downwards.
TCAAGTTGATATATACTATCTCAATAAAATGTACTTCAAATGTGTCCATTAATGTAATCTTTTTATGACTATCTTGAAGGCTTTTGACAGTTTTTATGTCTTTCTGTACTCAAGAACTACATATAAAGGTAAAGTAGTCAGCCTAAAGAAACCCTCTAGACTTTGAAAGGTTTTCTAATAAAACTAAGCTAAAAGATAGTTAAGGAATGTGAGCTTTAGTTGAAACGTATAAATAGAATTGGATAGGTAATCTGACAATGGGGAACTGTTTAGTGTCTCAAGATCATAAAAGTTGCAGAAACATATTGATCACATTTTTCACCTTCTTTCAGTTATTCAAATTTATGAAATCAAAATTCGCGGTTAAATTTGTGATTAAATTTAACCAGAAATTGAATGCTTGCTTTCAAAACCTCGTAAGCAAATTGAAAGAAATTGACATTTAGATAAATTTCAGATCAACGAAAATCACATGTCGGTCAAATTAGCATTATCACTTAAAATTTTTTAAAAAACCAATAATCGGATTAGGTGTCGTAAATTTGACGAAGAAGAAAAACAATTTGTAGCTCCGCTTGATTTTTAAGAATTAACCCCTCGTTAGCACTACCACCCCTCGAAATAGGATAAAATAGACTCAAAGTTATTTATTTTTTAATCAAAAAAGTACGTTTTATTGTGAAAAGAAATTTAGTTTAAAAAGTTTACGTTACCTTGTTGGGATAAGCTTAGTTTCCTTCAAGGAATCCGTTGCGGAAGCGCCTACGCACAACCTTGAGGAAACGCATACCTACGACCAGTTCCAGTGGTCTTCCTTCTCTAAGCCTTCACCGACCAGTTGTATGAACGCAACTTGCCAGCTGGGTATCCACATTAGGAGCACTTAGACTTAGACTTAGACAAGCTGCGTCCGCACCGACGACACAAGGTGTACGTCTTATTGTGGCGTTTACCAAAACTTGATGTACCTTTCGTCATCTTTTTATCGCTGAACAACGGTGACTATTTCAAAGTTTTTTTATTTAATTTTTTTTAATAATTCATTAAAATCACTTTTTCCAAACATACTAGGCACCCTTATAAAAATTCATACAATAGAATTTATTGTTTCAATACATCCAGAATTACCATATGAAAATCATTTATTCTTAGTTTTTTCTTGGTGTCGAATTTATTGAAGCACTTGCGTGGAAACGGGCTCCTATTATACTTAGAGTAAACATTTTTATTTGATTTTGTTGGTTAGAAAATCTCTTAAAGTTTTTATCAAACATTTTTTTCACATCTCTTTCCAATGAAAAGTTATTCTTGACAAACTGTCGAAAACGTTAAGTAAAAATGGTTTTTAGCGTTTATCTCGCCTTTTGATAATCTGTACCAAAAAATGGACCAAAGTATTTCGTAGAGTATCTGATTTCCTACAATTTTTTATAATTAGATTTTATGTAAAACAAAATTGCCAATATCCAGCAAATAATTCTTTAGGGCAGATTACAATTTACACGGAACTGCATAATACTGAATTCGCCCTCATGGGCTCCAGGTTTTTTCACGGGAAAAGAATTCAGAGCCTCGATATTGAAATCAGCTGTTGGCAAAAGTGGAATGTCAAAGGAAAAGTATTTACTGCAAGTTCTGATGACTATTTTAAATGGAAAATGCTAGCAGTTTTATAGAAGATTTTGTTTCTGATTATTAATTTTTATAATCATAAACATATTACTAAGGAAAATCTATGGAAGCTTAGAGCGTAGATGAAACTGCACAAAAAAGTACATAAGCAACTTTACATTTTTGTCACACAACTGCAGCCCTTGGGGCCGATTCTATTTCTGGGAAAATATTTATCGAAAATCTTTGCATGTTTTCACACTAATTCCGATTCCCGTTCTGTGAAAATGTGACACCAAATATCAAAAACTTGTATTTGATTGAATTTCTTTCACGCCGTCATTTGGGAGTGAATATCCAAAATGAAAACGTGAATACAAACAAGCAATGTCAAATTCAATCAGATCTCTTTCTTTGTCAAATCAAAAGTGTTTCTATCTCATGCATTTTTTGTTCCCTTCAAAAACAAAAGAAAATTGCGAGAATCGTTCAGTTTTCGGGAGAAACGGTAAGGTAATTCGAACATCGATAATGTAGTTTTCATTCATTGGACCAGAATCGCTTATTAGTGACAAATTTATCGAAAAAGTGAAAGCAATGCTTGGCAGCAAATATGAAAACTATTCATTCGATTCAATTTTTAACAGAACCAGAATCAGCCCATAGGTCTACAATTACAAACCTTTAGAAATTCAATAGATAGCATGATTAAAAAAGCATGTCGATAAAGTCTTTAAAGTGGAGTTTAGTAGCAAGTTAAATTTGGTAGGCAAATAAAGAACATCTACGAGAATCATTGGAACGAGAACTTAACATTATGTCTCAATGAGACAGCTGAAAACCATAAAAAATATAGTTAAGGCTGGCCACAATACCAAGCCGAACGATACTTTGGCAAGTTTAATCTCAGTGTCGTCAAAATAAAAAAATTCAGTATCGTCTCGGTATCGGTGTCGGTCTAGTTACGGCTGATTTTTTAAGAGGTTTAGAACTTTAAAAAAAAAAACACAAAAAATTCGAAAAAATGAATGAAATATTTATTTGAATCGATAGTTTGAACCTTGCAATTTAATGTTTAAAGATAATTTCATGCAAATGTTGACCGCGGCTGCGTCTCAGGTAGCCCATCCGCTGAGTCCAATTTTGGCATACTCTTTCACACATATCGGCCGGTATCTCACGAATGAATGCATGGATGTTGGCTTCCAGTGCGTCAATCGAAGCGGGCTTGTCCCTATAGACATTAGCCTTGACATACCCCCACAAAAAATAATCTAATGGTGTCAAATTGCACGATCTAGGCGGCCAATTGACCGGCCCGAAACGTGAAATTAACTGTTCACCAAACTCGCCTCGCAATTGCGCCATTGTTTCGCGTGCGTGTGGCATGTGGCACCGTCTTGTTGAAACCACATATCATGCAAGTCAAGAACTTCCATTTCGGGCAAAAAAAGTTTGTTATCATCGCTCGGTAGCGTTCACCATTGACAGTAACGTTGCGATTCGCATCATCTTTGAAGAAATATGGCCCAATAATGCCGCCGGCCCATAAACCGCACCAAACAGTGGCTTTTTCGGGATGCATTGGTAGCTGTTGCAATGCTTCTGGCTGATCTTCACTCCAAATGCGGCAATTATGCTTATTTACGTACCCATTCAACCAAAAATGAGCCTCATCGCTGAACACAATTTTTCGATAAAAAAGCGGATCCTCGGCCAGCTTTCCAAGAGCCCATTCACCAAAAATTCGGCGTTGTGGTAGGTCGGCTGGCTCTAGTTCTTGCACCAGCTGTATCTTAAAAGGCTTTACGCCCAAATCCTTCCGCAAAATTTTCCACGTAGTGCTGTAACAAAGGCCTAACTGCTGGGAACGGCGCCGAATCGACATTTCGCGGTCTTCTGTCACACTAGCTGATACGGCCGCAATGTTTTCTTCACTACGCACAGTACGTAAACGTGTTGGTGGTTTAATGTCCAACAAAGTAAATTTGGTGCGAAATTTGGTCACAATCTTCGGAATAGACTGCTCAGAAGGTCGAGAATGCCGACCATAAAATGGAAGCAGCGCGCGATGAACATTTCGAACCGAGCACGAATTTTGATAGTAAAATTCAACAATTTGCAAGCGTTGTTCATTTGTAAGACGATCCATGGTTAAATTGCAAACCAAACTGAAGCTGTTTGACAGTGACACAAGGTACTAAACACACGTCAGCTGTCAAAACCAGTGTTGCCAAAACCAAACCAGCTAAAAAATCACCCGTTATAACTCAGTCTTGTCTCGGTCTCGTGTACCAATCTCTCGTTTCGGTATCGGTATTATTATGGTCTGGTTTCGGTCTGGCCTCATTCGTAAATCAAATTAAAATACACGACTTGGTAGTAAAAATCACTTTGGCATTTTTAAGAATTAATAAAAAATCTTCATATTAACAAGACAAGTTGACTTAACAATTTTTAAAGGCTTGTTTCACTATGTCTATAAGCCCTTCCACAATAGCCCACTGAGTATTAATATATGTCAAATTGAAAGTGGCAAAGAATTTCTTGCGACTGTCAAATTCTTGGGAAACATGACTTTCAAATTTTCCTTCCACACTGGCTTGAATTAATACATGTCAAACTTGTGTTGACTCACAGATGAAATGTATTTTAAAATTAGAACCAACCCTAAAAATTGCTGTCAAGCTGTGTAAGATGGGCTGTCACATCTTGTATTAATACCTGTCATATTTTGTTTCCACACTATATACATTTTTTTCCCCACTTTTTTGACATGTCTTAATACTCAGTGGGCTAGTATTAATACATGTCAAAAATCTTCTCCCTGCTAAGGAGAAACGCTCGGTCAAAATTTTTGAGAAAGGCATTAGAAAACCATTGTTTCCGTTTTAGTCTGAAATTTATTTAAGTTTAAATGAGCTCAACTCCATTGTGTTACACCCAGGTATGACAGTGGGGCTCATCCTCCTAAAACACAAATTTGTACCGATGGTTACCGACTAATATCAAAATCACACACGGAAAGAATTGAAAAATCACCAATTGATAAATTTGCATTTACTATTTACGAATAATGTTTTTTTCGTAAATCAGGGAACTTTGATCCCAAATTAATACAAAAACTGGTAATTTAACATTTAAAACGTAGTAAATTACAAAATTTGTTCTTCGTGATTTTAATAGCAAAATACAACTTTTCTGGTGAAATTTACTCTCCAAGAAAATAATTTCACAAGCAGCATTCAAAAATATTGATTTACGATAAATATTTTGTAATTTACATTGCACAATCACTGGTTTACGATTTTTTTCGCAATTTCCATGAGAATAGTTGCAAATTTCCAAAAAAATCTTAAACTACGACTTTCTTGTCGCAATTAACTTCTCGGTGAGATAAAGCACCACAACATAGAATGTATCTAATCGTTTATGTGTGACACCAACGATCTATATTGCAAATTGGCATAGTGGTTGCGTGCCCGCTCCGCAAGTGGAGGTTTGCGGTTTCAAATAAATAAAATTTAATGTGTGTATAACCTGCAAAATAAAGAGTTGAGCAAGACGATCTTTCAAAGCAGCAATATCACGAAATAAAAGTTGTCTGATCAGAAATCGTTTTTGCAAATTTACAAATTCTGCAATTGAGGAATGTTTAGATCAAATTGCGATTTGTTGTTGGCAAATTTCTCTCGATAGATTAATATAGATTTACGATTTTTGAATATCAATATCTTCATTTTGCTCAGTTTCGCAAATTGCAAGCAATTAGTCGTAAATTACGAAATCCCAAGCCAAAGTATAAATCGGGATTTATTTTTCGTAATTTCATTCACATTTTTTTCGAAAAAAAACTTATAGTTTTCGAGAAATTGAGAAAAAATTGATCTTTTACCCCTTTACAAAATTTATGGAATTTTCCAGGAAATGCTTAAAACGTCAAAAAAAGCTCTCCACCAAAATTCAGCTCTGTCGATTTTTTTCGTGGTTTTGCCATTTTTTTGTCTATTTTTTCTGGACTAGAAACTGATTCGCAGTTTATTATTTCTCAACAACCAATTTTTTTTGGATCACTTATACCTATGTATTTTTTAGAAAGATGTCCTGCTTAGTTCATATGAAGTTAGAACGACACTAATTCTTTCGCTAACCAAAAATGAAATTAAATTTTTTCTTGCTTAACTTATTCGCATTTGTCATTTGTCTTAAATTTTGAGAAAGTTGTTTATTATGAAGTTAGCAGGACAACCATTTTTCGCAAACCAAAAACGCAATAAATATGATTTTTGCGTACCTAATTCGCAAAACCATTTTTATTTTTTAGAAAGTTAACCTACTAAGATCACATGTAGTTAGCAGGACACCTTTTTTCTCGAAAACCATAGAAGCAATACATTTTTGTTTGCGTAACTAATTTGTAATTAAGTAAGCAACTTATGACACGATACTTTTTTATCGTAACTTCTAAAAGTGTCTTGCAATTTACATATACACCAAAATTTTACCAATATGTTAAAAAGCCAAGCACTAACTGCCTTCACCATCAGCTCTAAGCTTGTTTGGGAGTATGTGAGGAGGTTTAACAAACTTAAGGCAAGACTTTAATGCTGTCACATTCAATTAGGTACAAGGCTACGCTGGTAATTAACGATATGAAGAGGAGAGACAGAGAGACTCCGTAGACAAAGAGTAGGAGTAATATAACAGGATCAAATAAAAAAAGGAAAAAAGGTCAAAAAATCCATAAATTTGAATAGAAGCCTCAAGACTGGCACTGAGACAAGCCAAAATACTACTTGGAAACTATAATCGAAAACGTAAAGAACCTCTGCCTGAGTAGAAACAACTTGTGAACAATAACAGGCCCCCTCAAAGGTCACTGCAAGCTAAGAAGACATTTCCAGCACAACATGCAGATTCTGTAAAACTAGGACGTAAATATATCTCGGAAGAAGATTGAAAATACCCCAAGTATTAACCTACTCGAATTGCTGAAAAGTTGAGAAAAGAAACTACACCAAATGTTGTGAAGCTGCACTTTTACGAATGTGCACGGCACTTGGAATATAATCATATATTATTTGGACCTCGTTTTACTAAATCAAGAAATAGTTTCAAAATTGAATTGCTGCAATGCCAATGATTGACATATTCCATCTATAATTCCATTTTCAAGATCCTCTTCTCTTTTGATCACATCAAAGATAAAAATAAAAACTTCAGAAACTCTTCAATCATACTTCAAGCAGAAACACCGACTACTGTATCGCCTTGTGTGTCACCTTTTTCAAGATGACTAATTATAGAATTTACACCTTCTTAAGAAGATAAAATAAAGATGATGACAACAGACGATGCGACGACGCGACACGCACCTATAGTTTAGATACACCAAAGAACTCCGACTTCTGTTTGAAAAGGTCTTTGGGCCTCACAAAGTGTCATATTACATAATTTCCACTTGAAACTGTCTTTCGAACAAATCATTAATTTAACATTCTACTTATGTGAATAACAGCCAGGATTGTTGTTCGTTTTTGTTATAACTCTATACTTTATCACTTTTTTGGTAAGAATGAACGCCCATTTCACACTTAAATACTACATGGTCATGGAGGTCTTGAGAATCTCTCGACAAATTATAATTTATTTTTAGTTATCACACAAAAGTCTCTCAATAGGAATAAAGTGTGTGATGTACCTAATACAGCATTAATGTCCGCACAGATGTCCGCATTTACGACAGCAGCATAAGGAATAAGAAGGAACTCACGATTTGCTGATGATATGTAGGAAGGTATAGAGCGAGGCATTTTCCTTCTTTTTTCGAACTATGGAACTTCTGAGTTCTCGAGATCGTGGTCAGCTACAATTTTTCGAATATTACACGCGTCATTATATTGAAGTCCATTCTCGTGGGTTCTTTTATTGAATGTCTGTAGCCAACCGATTTGTCGCGGTCATCTGGGCTGAGTGTTATACAACAATATGGTTACCACTCTCATAGAATTTTAGGGGTTTTAATTCAGAGCAGCTAGCCTGAGTTACCAAATAAAATCTTTTTTGTTTTTCTTTTTGACAGTTTCACTTTCGATTAAAAAATTGTTTTTTTTTTACCGTTTCAGTATTGTCATCTCACTTCAATGAAGGACTGGGAGCGAGATGTGAATACTGAAATGTCAAAAAATACAGTTTTTCTGCCCAATATGAGCACCGTCTTTCAGTTTATATCATTCAGGGATTTAGCTTTCTGTTTCTTGCTTTTTCTTCAGAGCATAAAAAGAGCATGTTCAGAGCTCTGGACAACTGTTTAAGTGCAGTCTGAGTCAAAACCTCAGCTCTGAACAACTGTTTGAGTGCAGTCTGAGTAAAGACCTCAACATGGATAAAAGTCACGGTACTGACCTATCAAACTCATCCACCAGACGATAAAAGACGGTATAAGGAGAAAAAAATAAAAGGCAGATGAGACTTTATTTTTTAAAACTCAAGTGTGTGCCCTAAAGACATAAAAACTCTCTGAAAACGCATATTTGAAGTCAAAAACGAAACAAGCAACTTAACTGTTTCACTCAAAATGTTCCATATTAGTTAATAGTGCGAGCTCTCTGCATTAGCTTTTATTTCATTATATTTTGTCCTCGAAAGATAAAACATACGATTAGGTATTTACTAGAGTTTATTAGGGCTGATTTTTCAGTGCTTGATTATCCAAGTTTCGGGGTTAAACCTAAATTAATTCCAAAAACCTTATTTTGAGTCAATTCAAATCTTAAGTTAACTATAAGTTATCTAACGTAATTTGGTGAGATGACTGTGGGCCTCAAAAGTCAAAATAACGAATTCGTATTCATTAGAGTTTTTTAAAGGCAGGTTTTTCAGTACGGGGCTAAGCCTAAGCTAACTCCAAAGAGATTATTTTCAGCCAATTTAAATCTTAAGTTAACTTAGAGTTATCTTACTAAATTTGGTGAGTTTATTGTGGCCCTCAAAAGTCAAAACACACGAATCCTTATTATTAGACTTTTCTTAGGGCAGATTTTTCAGTGCGTGTCTCAGGTTTAAGCCTGAGCTAACTCCAAAAACCTTATTTTCAGTCAATTCAAATCTTAAGTTAATTTTAAGTTATCCTACCTTATTTTGTGAGTTTACTTTGGGCTTGTTTTTCAGCCTAGGATTTACTCTGAGTTAAATCATAGTAAGCTAATCCTGAACATAAATTGACCCCGAGTTAATTCAGCAAAAGTTTTTCAGTTGAGGATAAACTTTATATTTTAGTTAAAATATATTGTCATCGATGTGCGGCAGTGTGTATCACCCTTTTCTACGCATTTCATGAATCGAAATAGAGATGGCTCCACAACGGGATTGCAAGGTCAATATCTTTCATTTCTCACTCAGGCTTAACCACGATACTATCACGAACTAGCACTGAAAAACTGGCTTGATAACGATAGCGAACGTTGAAATCTTTGAAAAATAAATAAATTTAGTGTCGCATCACCTCTTGGAGAATCAGGGCCTAGTGAGTTATAACTCTCTCTCAGCCATTCCTGTAAGAGCGTTTTTGGCAGGAATGGAGGGGATCTAAAATTTTTTGACGAGTCCGAACGGCTAGATAAGAAGCACTTATTCATGACAAGGATACTGCCACGAGGTACTAAAATCTTTGAAAAGTGCAAATTTTTCTTGTATTGTGGCATTACAATTTCAACAGTGAAAAGCGTAAAAGTATGGTATCCATAGAGTCACCAATCGATTTACATAAATAGATTTTTGCCAACTGTAAGCTAACCTGAAAAATTGCTTCTGATCTAACTCAAGATTAATTTATATTAAGGGTGAATTAACACTGATTTAAGTCATGGTTAACTCAACACTGAAAAACTGGACCTTACAGAGTTAACTACTTAGTTAGACTTGGTCTTAGTTGTTCCAAATAGTTGGTTAACTAATATGTCATATTAGTCAAGGCTAGGATAACAAATTCAATTGTCTAAGTTAGGCAACTCTTAAACAACAGTGTACAAAATTTAGTGATTATACTGCTTCAGCCTTATTCATAAATGCATTTTTGGAGACTGTGTAAAGAAAAAAATCCTTCAAACATAAAAATTTTATTCATAAAGGCATGTGACGATGAATACTACCATTTTAAGCTAAGCACGTTTAGAGGTGGAATAGTGAATGCGTAAGGATGTTGTTCGGCGTTAAAAGCTTACTTGAAACAAAATGCAAGTTTGCACTCAACTCTTTTAAAATATTTGGGTAAAACTCTCTAAAAAAAACTCTCAAAATAAAACACATCTAAATCGCTTGCTGATAAAATTCCAGTGACGTTTTATTACTGCCCTTCACATAACCTTCGTTTTTCATCAATATCGTAAGTATTAAATGGTATACATTTTAGGGGACTGCTCCGAAAGTCAACCAGGTGGTCATGTCCAGCAGCTTGTAGGTTGATGTGTGTCGACAGCATCCAACATTCTCCCCCGCCAGTGAACGTAGTTTACGATTTGAGTTGGTATCAGACGCCTGCGCTGGTCCAGATGCATCACAAAGAGTTGGTTAAATCCTTTTATAAATGTATGGTTTGTCTCACATGCAAAGAGAGATTTTATTAATACTTATAAAAGAATATTAATTGAAGTTTAAAGAAAAAACAAGCCTTCAGTTATAATAAGCATAAATTTTAATTTGCCTATCGCCGCTTACAAAAAAACCCACATGAAACACGAACATGCCCAATTATTCTAACATTGTGCAAAGCTGACTGAAAAGAAAGTTGTTTTCCAGTCTCCTTCTGTTGAACCTCAGCCAACTTCACATTTCATATTGTCATTGGCCTCTTTTATGGTTGTTCGTGTTAGTTTGTTTTCTTTTTATAGTTTTATCGTTTTAATTTAATATATTGGACAAGGTAATTTTTATAAAATTTAAGTTATTTCGTGAGTGCAATGTATGTTTGTGATGTGATTTTGGTTGGCTTCATGGTGCTTTTGACTGCTTTTTAAGACCCATTATTTGTACGTACTAAGTACGTAGTAGATACATGAGCGCCATTGAAGCTATGTTTTTTTTTCTTTTTTAATATTTCGTTTGATATTTTACCTTGTTTGTCGCATGTGGTATTCCAGCACAGGAACAAACAAAATTATTGTGTATTGAATTGTGTATTAATTATAAAGATAATAATTTAATCGAATTCGATTTAATTAATGAATTTTGTGTGTAAGTGTGTATGTGTGTGTGATGTATTCTGTTTCTGATGACTGCATTGATAATTTGTTGATGTTGTTGATGTGAACGGGCATGGTTGCCACCATGGGTGATTGCGAATGATGTGTTTTGATTTCCATTTTATGCGATAAGTTTAAACTAACTATTTAATTATTAATTCATGATTATTTAAGTTCGTAATTCATATTAATGAATTATTTTAAGATCTTTAATATAAATTTCCTTATTTTATTTACAGGTATTTCTTCCATTATGGTTTCCGTTTTATTTCAGCTTTTCATTTAAATTTTTTTTTTTGTGTTGGGTTTTAGATTTGGTTTTTGAATGTGGATTGATTGTATGTGTGTCGGATGTTTGCTAAGTTAATATTTTTTTTAATTTACTTTTCCTTATGACTTGTGCAACTTGTTAATGATGTTTCATAAGATTTTAATTTAAGATTGTGTTCTGTTTTCCTTTTAGTAAATTTTCAATCCTATGTTTCTTCCTCTTTCATCTTGATTTACTGTGTCGGTTTCTTCTTAGGTGGACTGTATATTTGTATTGACTATCTGCTTGTGTGAGTTAGGAATGAGTGACTGATAGGCGATAACTGAGTGAGCATAGAGTGAGTGAGTGATTGAGTGAGTGAGGGAGTGAGTGATTGAATGCTGAGTGAGTGAGTAAATAATTTATTGATGAGTGAGTGAGTACTTGAATGATGAGTGAGTGATTGTATGGATATTCTTTTAAGAGTGAGTTTTATTTTGTTTATTTCATGATTTTACTACGCTTTACTGTGTTTTATTTTTCATTATAATTGTTAGTGGGTTAGTTTCTTCAACGTATTGCTTTTTTAGAGTTTTAACTGTATATATTTCGTTTCATGTTGTGTTGGGGTTTCCCTTTTAGATTATTGTGTCTTCGGTATTTGTGTCGTTTGATGGAAGTGGACATATTTTGGTTATGGGCCTTTTGAATTCCCCATTTTGGGTTTTTACTTTCACTACTCGGATGAGTTCATCTTCTCCAGGATAGGTTACTGTGATTCGAGCCATGAGCCATCTTGAGGGTGGAAGCCTTTCATCCTTGAGTAGAACTAAATCTCCTACTTTTGGTTGTTGTTTTGTTTTAAGCCATTTTGGACGATGCTGAAGCCTGTTTAGATAATCGCTGCTCCATTGTTTCCAAAATGTTTGTAGTGATGCTTGCACACGTTTCCATCTATCAAGGTAACCTATTCTTTCAGCTGCTAGATCTGGTTCGGGAACAACATGACTTGAAGTGCCGATCAAAAAGTGCGCTGGTGTTAGGGCAGTAAAGTCGTCGAAGCTATCGGTTAATGGGCAGAGGGGTCTCGAGTTGAGACACGCTTCTATTTGAGTTAGAAGTGTGCTGAGCTCCTCAAAGGTTAACGCTTCGTTACGGGCAACACGTCTTAGATGGTATTTCACCGATTTCACACCGGCTTCCCATAATCCACCGAAGTGAGGAGAAGCTGGAGGAATGAATTTCCATTCAGTGCCTGATTTGCTTAACGATTCGGCTATTTCCTTGTAGTCGTGGTTGGCAGCTTTTAGCATTTTTTGGAGTTCCGTACTGGATCCTTTGAAGTTGGTTCCGCAATCACTGTATATGTGGGAACAAATTCCCCGTCTAGCTGTAAATCTTCGGAAGGCGGCAATAAAGGCTTGGGTTGTTAAATCCGTTACAGCTTCCAAGTGAATTGCCTTTGTAGCAAGACAAACAAATATGGCAAAATATCCCTTAAAGGTTTTTGATCCTCTTCCTTTCCAGGCTTTTACCTCCATGGGTCCAGCGTAGTCAACGCCTGTGTGTGTGAATGGCCTTGATATGTTGACTCTTGGTGCTGGTAAATTTCCCATTAATTGTTCCATGGGCTTGGGTTTCACTCTAAAACAAGTGGTACATTTATTAATAATCTTTCTTACTATGTTTTTAATATTGAATATCCAAAATTGATTTCTAATGCATAGGATCACTTGTTGCAACCTACCATGAAGCGTTTTCTCATGTGCATCATCGATGATGAGCTTGGAGAACACATGATCTGCTTTCAAAATAATTGGATGTTTCTGATCGTATGTAAGGGAAGAGTTTTGAAGTCGGCCTCCGACCCTTATGATGCCAGTTCTGTCCATAAACAGGTTGAGTGATTTGTAGAGTTTAGTTGTTTTACTTTTCTTTAACTCTTTGATGACTTCAGGAAACATTTCTTGTTGTACAAGACGTGCGGCAGTAAGCAAAGCAATTTGTATTTCTCTGGGTGACAAAATAGAAATCATCCTAAACTCTTTGGCCTTTCTTACGTTGTAGACAAACCTATTTATAAACGCAAGACTTCTCAAAACTTCAATGAGTGTTGAATATTTGTAAATCAGATGTATTAAACCTTCTTCATCATTGATAACGAGATGTACTTTAATGTCCTTTTCCTCTTCTTCCGTTACTAAATGAGTGGGTTGTGGTGGGACAGAGAAATCCCATTTTTCTTGGAGAACTGTTGGTCCTTTCCACCAAAGAGCACTATGTAGTAGCTTTGATGGCAGCATACCGCGGGATGCGAGATCCGCTGGGTTTAATTTAGTTGGAATGTGACGCCATATGCTCAAATTCGTAAGTCGCTGGATCTCAGTAACCCGATTTGCAATGAAGGTTTTCCATCGTGAGGGTTGTGCAGTGATCCAGCTGAGGGTAATTGTGGAGTCAGTCCAAGCATATGTTTTTATGCTTTTAAATGGAAGCACTGTTTGAGTATAGCTCAGAAGCTTTGCAAGCATAACCGCTCCACAAAGCTCTAATCTTGGCAATGAAACGGTATTTACTGGAGCAACTCTAGTTTTGGAGATAAGTAAATGAGTGTGAATGCAACTGTTATGGTCCAAAACACGAATGTAGACGGCAGCTCCATACGCCTTAATCGATGCATCGCTGAATCCATGGATTTCGATCTCCTTGATATCACCTTGGGTATTAATCCACCTGGGAATCTGGATATCTTGCAAAATGGACAATTCTTCTTGAAAGGATAGCCATTCCTGTTGCAGCTCCACTGGAATGTTTTCATCCCATGAGAGACCATTTAACCATAGCTGCTGCATAATAATTTTGGCCTTTATAATACAGGGTGCAATCCATCCTAGCGGATCAAATAAACGTGCAATCGTGGATAGTATTGTACGTTTCGAAACTGTTGCTTCGACGTCAGTTTTCTGGAATGAAAATGAATCAGAAGAAGGGTACCAACTGATGCCTAATGTTTTTGTATGATCCTGCGATTCTAAGGTGAGTGATACACTTGTTCCTCGATCTTCTTGTGGTACCACATTAAGAAATTCTTCATTATTACTCATCCATTTACGAAGATGAAATCCAGCTGATTCTAATAATGTTGAAATCTGATTATATTTTTCTTTAGCTTCTTCTAGTGAATCTGCACCTGACACTAAATCATCAACGTACATATCTTCACGAATCATTTTTGCGGCTAGTTGGTATGTACTCTCTTCATCGCAAGCAAGCCTTTTAAGTGTACGATTCGCAAGATACGGTGCAGGAGCCGTACCAAACATCAACACTTTCACCTTGTAAAGTTTGACGGGTATCATCGGATTGTCACGCCAATAAAGCAGTTGGTAGTAGGCATCATCTGGATGAATTTTGATTTGCCTATACATTTTTTCAATGTCGGCAGTGAAGGTAATTTTGTTTGTCCTCCACCTTAGAACAATTGATATTATGTCCGTTTGAGTTTTAGGCCCCGTCATCAAATGGTCATTTAAAGAACTCCCGTCCGAAGTCTTGAATGAGGCATTGAAAACTACTCGAAGCTTGGTTGTTGTGCTTGACTCCTTGATGACTGCATGATGTGGTACGACATATTGGTAAGGTGAATTTAATGTGATGTCCTGATTTATGTCAACTTCTTCCATATGATTGAGTTCGAGATACTCAGCTATACATTTGTTATAATCATTGTAGAGTGTTGTGTTGTAGAGTAGCTTCCTTTCTTGCTTGTAGAACATGGCTAAAGCATTTTTATGTGTGGACTTTAGCTCTGGGCGATGATTCTCTTTGAAGGGAAGTGAGACTTCAAAGCGCCCTCCCGGCAACCTTTTGGTGTTGTGTAAAAAGTGTTGTTCGCACTCCAAATCTTCCTCCTTTTCGGCTTCCTTGTATGGGGATTCCTCAATCTCCCAAAATTGTCGCAATTGGGTGTCAATATCGACAAACTGACTGAACACTTGTAGTGTGTGAGGTCTTTCAAAAGGAACTTTTCCCAAAATCATCCAGCCAAACTGGGTTTTTTGAGCAATCGGCGAAATTGGATCTTCACCCCTTATAATATCGGGTAAAATGGTCTCGCAATACACGTCATTGCCCAGCAAAAGATCGATGTTGGCAGGTTGATTAAAGGTAGGATCGGCCAATCTCAAACCTTGAATGTGTTTCCAGTTGGTTGTGTTCATTTCTTGACTTGGTAGAAGTCCTGTAAGGGTCTTGTAAACATAGCCTCTTGTCGACGTCTCAAAGTCTGAACATGTTGAACTGATGTTTAATTCGACATAGTTTTGGCAAGAACCACTCTTAGTATGGCCTACCACCGAGACATCTAAAAGCGTGCGGTGTTTTTTCAAACCTAAAAGCTGAGCAGCAGACTCCGTTATGAACGACGCCTGTGAACCGGGATCAATTAAAGCTCTTAATTTGATGAAATCACCTTGTGCTGTTCTTACTTTAATAATTGCTGTAGCTAATAGAATTTGAGTATTTCTATATTCATTCAGATGGAAACAATTTGCAGATGTTGACTGTTGTTGTATATCAGAAGGGTGAAAGGAAGCTGCGTTTGGGTTAATTTGACTGGATATATGATGTGTTTGAGCTAAATTTTGATTATTAGTGTGTGTGTTAGGGTGAGTAAATGAGTTTTGATTATTATTTGAATGTGTAGTGTTCGAGTGTGATTGTGGTTGAGATCGAGTGAATGTGTTAGGATTATTTGAACTGTATGTTAATTGATTAGACTGATTGAGTGCCTGTTGTGTGTTTGAGTTGTTTTGTGAAGCATTTCCGTAATTATTACTAAAACGTGTATTGTTATTGCCAAAATGAAGTAAAGAATTGTGTGGTCTTTGGCAAAAATGGCAGGTCTTATTACTTGGACACTTATTTGTGCGATGGCTGTAAGCTAAACAATTAAAACAATTGCCGAACTGTTTCACAACTCGCTGTCTTGCATTGATGTCCATTTTCAAAAACTTAGTGCAGGAACGTAATGAGTGAACACCCCTATGACATACTTTGCATGTAAAGTTTTCTGTGGGTTCAGAATTTACATGGAAAACGTTTTTTGTCTGCCTCTTATGTGCTGATGTTGATTTCTCATTAATCTGCTCATCCACCATCTCTAACGTTCTAAACTTTGTTTCCAAAAATTCAGAAAATTCTTTAAAGGTGGGAATCTCTTTTTTTGTTCCCAATGAAGTTTCCCATAAAGACTGGATTTTCGATGGCAATTTTTTCACAAGCAGAAAAATGATTATCGCATCCCAATGATTGACGGGCAAGTCTAAATTCTTTAAAGCATGTAAGATTTTTGTCGAATTATCCAACAGTTCACGAATTCCTTTGGCACTTTCTTCAGAAACGCTTGGCAAATCGTAAAACAACTTAAGCTCGTGGTTTACCAAAATCCGCTTAAAATCATAGCGAGACTTTAAAAGTTCCCAAGCTTGGTCATAACTAGCGTCATCTACATTTACGTGATCAAGTAAAGTGCCCGCACTTTCCTTACAGCATGACTTTAAATAATGTAACTTTTCTATTTTAGTAAGAGACGAATTACTGTGTACAAGTGAAACAAATTGGTCATGGAAGGAACGCCAATTCTGGTATTCACCTGTAAATGTGGGTGGATGAATTTTTGGAAGCCGTACATCGTGTGACTTCTGAGATGCACTTTGCTCTCCAGGGACCACCGTTTCATTTGTTTGAATAGTTGAAGGAAATTTCTCTAACTCATCCAAAAGAGTAGATTTGTACAACGTGTAAATTTCCTTTGTTTCGTAGTGAACTTCCTCCAGAGATTTGAAAACATCTTCCTTTAGTTCGTCATCGCAAATAATATCTTCATACTTCTTTTGAATAACTAACAAATTACTTTCTAACAAGTCGAGACGTGTGGTGACGTAATTTCTTGTCCGACGACTTGGGCTCACAGTCTTCTTGAAATTTTCAAAATCTTTTGAAATTTGTTTGCAGGTATTTTTAAAAATCTTAGCTGCACTCATTCTCACTCAACTATTACTTATTATTTGTATTATATAGTCTTAAGTAAGTAAATATAAGTAAAATGTACTCACTTTTCTTTCAGTGTAGACAGGCGGCGTGGCAGCAGCGCTCTTCAACTTCCTTTGATGACCTGTGGACTTCCTTCACTCACTTTGAAGCTTTTTGTCTTAATTTTTTAATTTAATGTCTTTATTTGTAAAAAGGAATGTTAATAATTATTTTTAAATGTTTTCTTGTATGTTACTTTTAACAATAAATTTGTACTATGCGACAAAATGGTCGCCACACAGTTTTTCTTTTGCTTCACAATAATTGCACAATTAATTTTGTTTTGTGGTTCACTCTTTTGCCTCGAAGGACCAAAAATGTTCGGCGTTAAAAGCTTACTTGAAACAAAATGCAAGTTTGCACTCAACTCTTTTAAAATATTTGGGTAAAACTCTCTAAAAAAAACTCTCAAAATAAAACACATCTAAATCGCTTGCTGATAAAATTCCAGTGACGTTTTATTACTGCCCTTCACATAACCTTCGTTTTTCATCAATATCGTAAGTATTAAATGGTATACATTTTAGGGGACTGCTCCGAAAGTCAACCAGGTGGTCATGTCCAGCAGCTTGTAGGTTGATGTGTGTCGACAGCATCCAACAGATGTTTTAGTATTTTTTTTTAGTATTGTATTTTTTGACAAACTGGGTTGATTCAGCACATCAAAGCGTAAAAGAGAACCTTTTTTGATACATTATTTGACACAAGGGCATTGCAACGAAAATAGACCGGCAAATGTTTATGAGTAAGAATTTACACAACGTTGAATAGAGACTTAGTAAGGGCTTATAGCTGCGCACCTTTTCACCCGTTGAGAGGTGTTTTATCGAATTCTGACGAATATGCCTGTTTGATATTATATGGTTGCCTAAAGATAGACAGAGCTTATAAATACGACTAAAAGTGTCTAATACTAACCTTAATTAAGTAGTTTTAGTTAGTTAAACTTAAAAATTCCTATTTATAATTCATTGGAAGACATTTTTAAGAATCTGCAAAGCCATATCGTAAGTACTTCTTATTATTTCAGAGAAACGGAAAACAAGAAAGAGAAACGGACAACCAATTTAGATTTCAATTCAATTTTATTTTGAAAAATTCTATTAAGTTCAGATTTTGAGTTGTCTGGCAACCATGGTTTTGAAAATGCACCGAATGCCGTAACTAAATCGCGGTCATCTTCATTGTTGTCATTACCAAAACCAAGGAGTCTCAGCTGTTACGACAAACTATATATTTAGTATGAGCCAATGTCGAAGCCACACAAAATATACCTACAGCTCTTCCTTTGACAATTGAATTTTGAATTTGTGACTATGGCAACCGCTGTGCAGCCTCTTGAGCTCAACTGACTAATTAATTAGGCACTAATTCACTTTTCTCTCCTTTTCACTTTATATTTTATATAAGCGGGGTATAATTTTGTTGTTGTTGTTGTTCAGGCATTGTGTATTTCTTTTATTTATTTTTTGTTTTTTGTTGAAAGTTTACGCGCCATCATTATAAGGTATTTTTTAATAGTGTTATACAAAATAACACGTTCCGCGCCGGGCCTGAGCATTGAACAAGGCACAAAACAGCATAATAAAAATTTATGAAAAATTGACAACGAATCTGCGGGGAGTTTTTATATTTGTGCCGCACGCGGTCTTCTTGAAGCCATATAAATATACCAACCTTTAAACGCCGCGCCGATATACATTTTTATAAATATACAATTCGGGTTGAAGATACAAGACTTTAAGTACCATAAACAGCTCAATAAAATATTTGATTCGTGATTAGCCATAAAGATTGTCATCTGGTAATTTATAAAATCTTTTTTTCATGTATGCATACATCCATATAGGTCTACCTATACACAAATACAAATGTAAAGAATGCTTAGATAAATGTTTGTTGACTTTAGGCAGTAAAAGGTTTGGTTGAGGTTTGATTTGGTTTTTTTTTTTCTTTTCTTTATTTCTTTTATTTATTTTCGATTTACTTATTTGCTTTGGCTTTCAAAAGCTGAATAAGGAATTATTATTGATTTGATTGGAAAAGATTAAGTTGAACTCAAATAAAATAAAACAAGAAGTATATATGCAGTAATTAAAGCTGGTAGTAAAATATGCTTCCAATCAGAAGGAGCCGCAGTATAATTATTGTCGAGATTTATTATTTAAGAATGATTTATATCTAATCTTTGTTTATATTGTTTTTATATAGGAACTTGGCATAGTAGGAGGTTTTATTGAATACAAACAAATTATGTAAAGTAATAAACATTGAAGTTTTTATTGATGTGGAAGAACGGCACTGATTCACTAATGTCATATTTTTCGTATAGAGGGACATAATTTCCCAAGATATAAATCACAGGCCAAAGTTCTCAACGAATTGGTGGGCATATTCCTGTCCCGGGACTAATAATCATAAATGTACCTATATAGTTAGACAAAAAAGCTTACGTTCGATCAATTTACAATTTACTTCAGAGGCGTCTTTATCGCAAACCAATAAGGAAGAAAATAGGAGGAGATTAAGCACTCTTTTGTACACTGTGAAGAAATCAAAATTATTTTTCTATATCGAGTGATCTCTAAAAGGATTTGTACTACCCTTCCAAAACTTAAAATAATGAGAGGTTTAACAAAATAGGGAAGCATTTACGTGAAGAAATGGATGCATATTAATTTCGAAGATTTAAATATCAAAACTTGAAGGAAAAGTAAAACTTAAAGGGCCTGGTCAATTAACATTGAAAAAACATAATTCAAAATTTAAACCATTTTAATTTTTAAATCATTCAAAAGTAAAATCATTGATTTGTATTTTCTAAAACTTATGAATAAAATTATTATTTAAGTCGATAAAAATACTATTTTTATTCAAAGTTTTACATAAAAATCAGTTTTATTATTTGAATGATCATGATATGGTTCGATGTTAACTGATCTATGAAAAATATTTTTGAAAAAATTTTTATGACTAACAATAGACTTGAGTGGATGTTCTATTTTGTATTGACTAAAATAAAAATTAAAAATAATCATAAACTTTATTTTTATAGCAAAATTTTCACTTTTTAAATTTCTAAAATTTTAAATTCAAGTCTTCAATAATGTTGAAGCAGTAGCGGATCCCAGGGGGGCTATGGCAGGCTCTTGAGGTTAATTAACTTGAAAAATACCAGAGATAATTCCTTTTTTTTTTTTGTTTTTGATAGTTTCATTTTCATCTGAAATGGAACATAATAATATTTTTTGTTCTCTAATTTAAGAAAATACTTAATCTTTCATAAAAATAATATCATTGACTTAGATTGAAAAAAGCTAACTATTTTATACAAGAAAAAAAAATATTTTAAAAAATTTATATATTCGCATTACTAGAATAAAACCAAAATTATATTAAGTATTTTTCTACACTTGATATTTCTAAATTCAGTGAAATTGAAAAGATTTGATAGATTTTTTGTATTTCTTAGAAATTTGTGAAGTGGGGTATAGTGGTCAAACAAAATAAGTGCTCTATAATGGCTCTATAATGGTCAAACAAAATGAGGAGTTAGCAGCTTTTCACTCTAAGCAAACAATATGAGAAGTGCGATTTATAATAGGGGCCAGTTATCGCGATCAGGAAAATTTTTTCAAATAGGTTATTTACTATGGTTTTGACAGATTTAAAACAAAAATTCTACACGAATCAATGACAAAACATTCCAAAAATGTTTGTGCCAAAAGAATTTTCAATTTTTTTTCAAAAAAATATATTTTAAGTATTTTCTGATGCAAAATAATATAGTTGATACGCAAAAATAATTTGCATCAGGAAAATAGTTAAAATACATTTTATAGAAAAAGTAATTGTTCAATTGAAAATTTTAACTGCACAAAAAATTCATTGAGTGTTTTGTCATTAATTTGTGTAGCATATGTGATTCAAATTCGTTGAAAACATAGTAAATAATCCACTTAAGAAAATTTTTCTTATGCGGTTTCCTGTTCGCTTTCCTTTTATTTATAATAAAATATGACCCCATTTTCAAATTGAAAAAAAAAAATGGCCGCAAAATTATTGAAACGAAAATAGTCAGACAGGCGAAAATCAACTGAAAAATGTTTATGAAAATAACAAATTGATCTGATTTAATTTAACGGCTTGTTGTGATTTTTATTTCTTTAAAGCCTTTTTTAATTTCATAGTTCGAGGTTAAATTTCATTATAAAAAGTGGAACCTAAGACTTTATGAACTTTTCTATAACGAAAAAAGTAAAAAAAAAACATTTTTCGGTACGATTATTCAATCGTAAGGATCATTCCGAAATCAGGAATAGTGATTTTTAGTATTAAGGATCATTTCATCAGTGAGTAAATAATCGTTCAAAAAATCACACACAAAATTACCCTTATTCGGAAAATTGAACTCAATTGTTGTTGTGTTTCTTTACATTTGCACATTTATGGGCCATTTTAAGTTGTTGGTGTAAGGCTGTTTCTAATTTTAATTCGTTGTCCATAATAATAAAAAACAGTCCCGAAAACCTTGAAAAATCTGCTCAATTTCCAAAATTAAATTTTGTTTGCTGTTGTATCTTTTCATTATAAATTTTTGATACCATTTTTCATTTTTTAAACATTGAATCATCAAACACAAATTATTATTTAACAATTTTTATTTCAAAATCCAAAAACCATATCTTTTATAAAGTTATATAATACAATTATTGTTTAAATTTTAAGGAAGTTTCCATATAATTGTAAATTTTATATAAATTGGTAGAGCCATTTTTGAGAAAGTCGGAAATAAAAACAATTTACACCGGCAGATACCCAAAATAACGATTCTTGTTACAATTTTGTTTACCAAAAAGTCGTGTCCTTTAAATGTATGCCTGTACATTTAAGGGGCATTCCATGCCTAAATTGAAATTTTGTTTTTTATTTTCCAATTTTTTAAAAAATATTTTTTAGTATCCAGCTAAAAATACTTTCTGGTAAGTTTTTAAATTTTTTAAAGGCCCTTTCAAAAGATATTGAATTATTAATTATTGATCATAACCATTTTTAAAAGTGAGTGCATATTTTCATTTTTTTTTTTTAAATACTTTATTTTTAACTTTTATGAATTTGCCAACCTTTAAGCTAAGGTAGATGTGGGCACTTCATATTTTCCTTCTCCATAGAGCTTATTTAAAGGAGATATAGCCAATTAAAATCATAAAAGCCGTTTAAACTTCAAAACGAAGCGAAAATGAGAAAATTTCTCCATAAGTTTTTCGACTTAAAATTAATTCAAGAACCAATGGTTTTTCTCTGCGGCGGTGACTGTAAGACACCCGTATACATAATAATAACAAAATAATGATTTTAAAAAATCACAATTTTCAAAAATCGAAAAATAAAATAGTAATTATAAATTGGCCACGATTTACCTATAGGCTTAAAAGTTTGTGAATTGATAAAAGTTTATAGCAACAATTTTCAAAAAATCTTAACATACACTCAAGAACTTAAAATTTATAAAATCACGTTTAAAAATACCTTGAATTTTTTTTTTTGAAAAGTTCATCAAAATCGTTCAATTTAAAGAAATGGTTCAATTTGAACCATTTTAATGAGCAATTGACTAAAAAAGAGCAATTTTTTGATAATTCGATATCTTTTGAAAGGACCATCAAACAAATTTCAAAACTTACCAGAAAGTGTTTATCGCTGGATAGTAGGATACTAAAAAATATCAAAAATTGAGAAAATAAAAAACAGATTTTTTAAAACTGTCTGATTTGGCATGGAATGCCCCATATAATTTTCTTATCCGTAAGAACCGTTAATTTATGAGCTAAAAACAAATTTTAATTTCCTCTATATACCGAATTACCGAAAGGCCTTAAGTTCGAAATGAGGAAAAAATCGGTACTAGGTTTGTAGGTATGTACTAATACATTGCACATGCTCGTACATATATGTATATGAAAAATTCCAAATTCGTAAAAATATTCGAACTCAAGAATTTGATTAAATATGACATAACGACTATAGAGAATTTTAAGAAGAGGATAAGCTTCCAATTTTGTTTTCTTTCTGTTTTTAAATACTTCCAGATATACTGACCTTATGCCTGATTGGCTAACAGGGCATTGGGGCCTTTTGGGTACCTTCTATCATTTTCGGCACATTATATGTTGGTTGGTAAGCAATTTCTTATATTTTTGGAAGTTTTTGCTCAAAAATATATTCAAATAAGCTTGAGTATTTTCAAAAAAATCGAAATTTAAAAAAAAATGTGATTTTCCATTTCCGAGAAATGATTTTTACCAAAATTGAAACTTTAGTTAAGTAAATAACATGGCCGTTTTTGAGAAAAATTAAGTATTGTTTAATTTGCTAAGCAAATTGTATAGCAGGTACTCTAAAATTTTGTTCTAGCTCTAACAGGAAAAAAAGTTTTTTGTGAGACTTTTTTACGAGTACTTTCCGGATTTTTGCTTTCTAGTTTTTTGCTTTCTTGATTTCATATTCGTAGACCCGGCGAAACAGCTCAATTTTTTTTTTAAGTCCAAGGAATGAAACATAGAGCTTATTTAAACAAATGAGGTTGGGGCTAAGCAATACCCCTTAGCTGTGTTTCTTTTCAGCTCCCAAAGGAACTGAATAATGGTTAAGGAACATATTGGAAAGAAAGCAATTGACTAAAAACGTTTTTTTAATTTTTGTTTACGGGTAAATCCTGAATTTACAAAAAAAAAGTTTTTTCTAGCTCAGAGCATTCAGAGCTTTGAATATGTGTTTCATTTGTTCTTTTGTTCATTTTGGCCGTATTCAGAGTGCGCTCTACGACTTTAGAATAAAATAACAAAGCAGACAACGTTAAATTAAATTTGATGAAATGTCAAAAGTCTCGTGCTCAGGTGTACATATTTCAAAAATAATTGAGCGCATTCAGAACATGCTTGGTTTAGAGCAGTGGTTCCTAACTCAGATTTGCCCGCGGACCCCAAGAAGAATTTTTATTATCAGCGGGCACTTAAAACTATACCTAAGCTTTATATTGATGTAAGTTTTAAGCACTCATTTATTTAACAATAGCTTGAAACTCTAATCTATATAACAAGAGATTTTGAAAGCCATAATTAGATACCTTTCCAAGAAAAGTACAGATAAAATAGCCTATTAATTGGGAGTGGGTCAGAATTCTGGCTTTCAAAATTCTGTTTGGCCAAACTTCTATATTTCAAAAATCTGTTAATATGTTGTAAAAGAGAAATCGTTTTGATAATGTTAAAAAGTACGGACTTTTTTTGAAAAACAGAATTTTGTAATATAAAGTTTTGAAAAAACAGAATTTTAGTCTTGTAGAATTTTGTACAACCAGAATTTTGAAATAACAGAATTTTGACTTGCAGGATTTTGAACGCAGAATTATAACCCTACACAATTTCGACCGCAACCCATTAATTCTCAAACACATTCAAAAGAGTTCCGCTAGAAATCGTAAACTTATCTCAGGATAATGGCCACTTGTTGCACACACATACTCTTATCTATATAACAATTGATTTTAAAAACCTTTCTATTCGCCATTAAAGCGCATCTCCTTAACTCCATAGACAAGCATTTCTGGGAGGTACACATTCATGGTATATAAATTATAGCGCTATCAAAGTGCTGGGTGAACCAAGACAACGATCGGTCGTCTGTCGCGACTCTCAAACTATGCCACACATTGATGCTATTGCGCAGCTTCCCCACAAAATCTTATTCCCATCGCCATCGACGACTGACCGAAGCACCATTGAGATCTAAGACGGAGCGCGACTATGGCCACTGCTTATGCTCCCAATAAGAACTCATCCCACAAGGTAACAATAATTTATTATGATATAAATGTTCGAACCCGGACTGGACTGTGGAGTCTTATGTTCGTCGTCGTCATCGTCGTCGTCGTCATCATCGTGTCGTCGTCGTCCGTTGTGGTCGTTGAATGGTTCTAGCTATATAGAATTTGTTCCAAGCAATGAAACTTAAAGGAGCCTCTGAATAGATACAACATTACATGTCTTGGTGCGCAGTAAATTATCATAGATCGTCAGCACTCGAGGAGTAATGATCTTTCGTTGGCGCTGCTGATGCTGCCGCTGCGCTGCTCCTGCTGCTGCCTCTGATGCCTTAGCGCTATACCAAAATGTATAAGATTATGAGGATTTTTGCATTGTGCAGTTCATGCGGTTCCATCATGCAGCTCCTTTGTGCCACAAGGATATTATGGGATTGTAATCTCACTGCTTACTGCTGCTGTACTTGCGCTCTCTGTTGCCAGTTCATTTGCACGGCCTTTCTTGGTTGCAATTTGTTCTATTCGCACACTGAGAGGAGGCAGCAAAAAAGTAATGGCCGCCATAAAAGTGAATAAATAATTTTCTATGCCCTTTGACTTGGAAATCTTATGATTTGAAAGATGTGCGCGGTAATTTTTTTTTTTAACAACGCAACGTTGCAAGTTGTTATATTAGTTTCATCGGGTGTGGAAACGAAGGAGGTAAATTATCTGCACTTCGCCATGCTATCGAACACAAAACACGAGGCATTTATTTTCTAAGTCTTGCATAATAGTAAATAATAATATTCGGTCATAAAAATGAACATGAATAAATAAAAAAAAAAGTATCTTCGATGCAGAAAAATTGTATTCGCGTGAAGAACATTTGAGCAACACATATAGATAGATGCACCAAACTTGATGATAATATTGCTTGGTAGCAATTCTTCAGAATGTAGTAAACACTAGAAGGTGGGGTCATAAATATTAAAGCTCGTAAATATATTTTTTTGTTGAAATATTTTCTTCCCTATACACTCGTATAGCTACCTCCGTGAATTGTTTGACTTTGTCAGATCAATCGTATGGAAAATTCAAATGACTTTTCATCACAGTCTTTGTTCATTTCAATAGCTCATTGAAAAGTGGGCGGACAAAATGCCAAAGGTATAGCTTTTATGGGCTCCTTCCAGGCAAAAAGCCAGTGAACTTTAGTTCACCAGTTTTAGTTTTAATGATTCAATAAATAACAGTTATGGATGAACATTAAATATATCTACATAGCAATATATTCTTGCATGCAATTTTACAAGGAAATAGGTATGACAGAATTACCAGAGACTCCTGTAAGCTATTTTATATTGAACTTTGGAATGTCATAAGATTTTATCCAAACAAAAAGTTTACAAAAATACTACACAACGCAAATATTTTATTATTTTTAAATATTAAAATTTAGAGAGGTTCTATTCTACGGTATGTTCTTCAATGTAATTTTATGAGTGGTCAGAGAGGTCATAATTCCACTTTCCACTTTCCATATTGCTTTTTTGAGAAATAGTTTATTTTGGTTGTCAATTTCTTACTGGATAGACTTAATAGCCTTAGAAAACAGCACCCCAGGAATTAGCTCAAAAATCGATTTGGAAACGTCATCCAAGACTTTTTTTTTACCACCCAAAAGCAAGGAGGAAATTTGAAATGTTGGTCAGAACTACCTGGAATCAAAATAATAAAATGAAAACATTGACCAAATATTTGGCATGCAAAATGGTTTTGAAGAATCTTAGCGCTATTTCCTTAAATTGAGTTATATTTCTAAACTTAATTTCAATAATTTTGAAAGTAAGTATTTTTTAAATAAAGTGTTTAAACTAATTAGGTACAAAAACGGTTTCTGGAGTGAAGGGGGGGGGGGCAAGCACATCAAGCACTGTTTTTGATCCCACATGGCGTAAGGCTTAGCGTCAAAAACTCGCACGAAGCACCGCCTCCTCCGCAGCACTTCCTATTTAAAGAAAAAAACACGTCATTCTTTTCTGTTTCACTTTTTTTGCAATCAGCAAAGCTTCTAAACATTTTTTATACGAAATTTAAGAGCAAATTGCAATATCTATAAAAATTTTCTGCAATCGTCTTTTCACTGCTTGAAATCTTTTGACAGCTTGAAGTCTTCTAACTTCATGATGTTTTTTTTTATACGTTAGATTCTTTTTACTTTTTCAATCTAATCTTTTTGAAGACTTAAGCTACAAAATTTATTCTAATAATTCTAAAGGAATCGAAATAAAACACAAAATAAAAAAAGAAATGTTAAGTTAAAAGTCTCCAGTTGAAAGAATTCAAGCAGTCCAAAGATTTCAAGTAGTTAAAAGACTTCAAAGCAGTCAATTAACTGCATTCGTAAGAGTGCAATCAAAAGACTTAAAGAAGGAATTCTTTGTAAAAGACTTCAATGACTTCAAGCAGTCTTTAGAATTGCATTCTTTTTACTTTAAGTCTTTTGACTGGTTTAAATGATTGCATTACTAAAGACTTCAAAATTGAATGGGAATTAATCGTTGAAATAAAAATATTTATAAAAAGTAATTAATTTCATTCGCAAAGGAAAGTTAAATGACTGAGATTTCAAAGAATGAAATCAGAAATACCAAAGTTATTGCATTCATTCATAACTCTGGTGTATAATAGGTCCCCTTTTTGACAATACGGAAATCTACTTTAAGTTGGTTTTTGACATTAGTTTCAGTGCCCTTCCGACTGTTATAGCTCTCCCATATAGATCTTTTTAATGAACTGAGCTTACAACTCAGAGATTCAGCCATCAGAAAATAAATCAGCGAGTTAGAAAATGAATTAGACAATTTTGTAATTTTGAAATTAAATTTTAACGAATGGGAATTGAGATTGTCAGACTTAAAAATAAAATAAAATGCACGACTGGGTCGCATACACTTGCTCTTATGTTCAAGAGGCTAACAGCCTTATTTATTAGATTTTACTAATACTCGTTTCAACCTAGTAATACTTAAACGGAGTCGAAGCCTTACTCAGTTCTGACGCCACGCCACGTCAAACTAATCCTAATTTATAAAAAAAAAAATTCCCAGCCGTTTTAGTTATATCAACGAAAATCGGCAAATCTAAAACTCTGGTTACTAGAAACGTAAACAAACCCTGCTGATGCTCATAGTTATTGATTCCAATTAATTGTTTTTAGTTGAATTTTGGTAAAGTTATAATAAATAAATAGTTGGGAAAAGAAGGTAAAACAAATTTCAATTACACTCCTTTTTGTGAATTTCACATGATTTCATGTCAAAATGACATTTACATACTTAAACGGCTCTACTAACCTATACTACCTCCTATGAACAAGTTTTAGGTTACCCCGCCTCTATTCCTCGTGTATTTTCTTATTTTTTAAATAAGTTTTTCAGGGTTATAGGCAGTTCAAAGTGAGAGTAACCTTACTCGTGGCGCTAAATCGAGATTAAGGCTGTAAGGGTTTAAGAACATTTTATGCAAAGACTTGGAAATTATGAGAGAAAAATGTTTTAAAGCATGAATTACGATATTTGAATTCCCTATAACAACTTTTTCGAGAATAAAACATTTTTAGAAAAACTTTTGGTATGCAAGTCTTAAGTTTTATTTACTTATTATTTATTTTATTTCTTTTAAATTTTATTATTATGACTATAAAAATAAAATTTTTAAAAATTATAGTAAACCCATTTTTGGAGATATTAAATTAAAAAAAATAACTCTTTTTTAAAAAAATCGAAAGATTTTTTCTTGAAATTTGTATATAAAAATTGATTTAAATCTGTTCAGCCAGTAATGAAAAAATTTAAAATAAAAAAAGTTCTATGAGAGGTACTATTAGTAGTTGCTATATTTATAAATTCTTATGATTTTTAGTACGTAGTGTATCGCACTACAGGAAACGTTTTTTGAAAATCGTCGTTTTTAGGAAAATAAATATTTTCCTTAAGGGCTTTTTAACATTTGTATGAAAGGTACCTTTTTTTTTATAAAAGTAAATTTTTTCCTTAAAATTATATTAAGAAATGTAAAAAAAAAACCTTAAATGAAAATCGACAGTGTAGTTTTCAAAATATTTTATTTTCAAAAAAAAAAAATAGTTTGGAAATTTTTTTAAAAATATATCGTTTGAAAATTGTTGTAAGAAAAACTATTTACCTTGGTAAAGCCTAGTCATATAGCACTTATTTTTAGGGTGGTTTTTAATGTCAAATGACTCAAAAACCAAATTGATGTGGTCTCCGTGAAAAAAATTATTACCATTTTTATGTAAAGATATTTTTAGTATAACAATAATCTATTACCGAAACCCAATTGGAAATAATGGTACATTGATGAAACTTGGTAGTAATGGTTCATTTGCCATGAAAAACAATAATCAGATATTAAAATATCTTGGTGAAAAGTTGTTTTCTTTTGGAGGGGGGGTTAGTTAGGATGGATTTTTGACCATAAAACCTGTAATAAAAATGGTACCACCATTAAACTTGGTAAAAAAATGCTTTATAAACTAAACAAAATGAAGAATCAAAAGAAGTGAAAGAAATAAGGAAGTGTAGTAATATTTTTCAAATTTCTTTGATAAGGATAGTACCTGGAAAGAATGTGGTAAAAATGTTTCATTGACTACGAGAAATGACAATAAAAGGAATTTACAAGAATATCAAGGGTGAACGGGTGTTTTTGTGGATTTGGGTAATTGGTGTTATTTGTTTTTCGAAATAATATTTCTGTTTTTGAAAAAAAGTATTATAGCTACTTTCCATCACCCATAAAAAACACCCTTTTACTATAGATATTTTTTTAAACTCTTTTGATTCTCCATTTTTTTAGTTCAGAACATATATTTACCAAGTTTAATGCAGGTGGTACCATTTTTGTCACAGATTTTGTGATAATAATCCTACTACTAAAAAAAAATTTTTTTTTAGAGTTTTTTTGACTTCCCTACCATCGTACTGACAAGTCTGATCAAAATCTTGAGTTTAAATTTTTTTTTCGAATGCATAATTTGTCTATAGTACCTTCATCCTACACTTATAATATCGCAAGTAAAAATATAAAAGCACTGAATAAAATTTTGCATTAAAATCACAAGATGTCGATACAACTCATTAAACTTTTCTATTAAAAAAAATTAACGCAAGCAATTTTTGTATTAAAAAAAATAAAAATTGTTCTTAAAAATATTAAGTATATTAAAAAAAATTATGATGTAACTCAAAAATCGTTCGCATTAAAAGAAAAGTAAATGCAAGTGAATTATTTTTTTGCACTAAAAAAAATAAAAACATTTTTTGCATAATACAAAAAAAAATGTAATGCAAGCCAAACAACGGCTTCAACGATTTTGATGAAAAAAATCAGTGTACTGTTGTAGTAACATGTATAAAAATTACGAAAAACTCTTGTCTACAGTACCCGCCATACATAATTTTTTGAGCCACAGCCATCATCGTGATTCCAAACAAAAAAAATAATAAACATTTTTGAATGCTTATTTACTTTTTAAATTATACTGTTTTAGTGCAAAATTTTCGTGAAATGAAATTTTAATTTCACTAATTTTTCAAATAAATCAACTTGAAAAAAATCACAGTCTTTGTATTGAATGGTTTTGTGTGGACACGTATTGAGGGGCAAGCGGCAAACTGGGACCTCTGAGCACTTGAGCGGCGCGCATTGCTCTGATTAAGAGCTTGGTAACGAAGTGAGCAGCAGAGCGGCAAAAAAGATTAAAACATGTGCGATTGTATAGTTGTGCTTGTGGCCACGTACTGCGCGGCAAGCGGTAATTCTGAGTGGTTAAGTGGCGGGGACGCTGTGTACGCATACTATAAATTTAAACTATAATAATAAGCCTATTAAATTGTTGTTATTCCGTGTGCATGCGTTAAAAGTTGCTTTACTCGGATAAGTGAAAAATTTAAGAATTAATTATTATTTTAATAAAATTAAATCACTTAATGGTATCAACTGTTTAACTTTTAAAGTTAAACTATCACCTTATATTTGTTAACTAAATCAGTAAATGGTATACGCGAGCAGTTATTAGCGGCGTTTATGAAACGTAAACATACAATTTCATTCAAATGGCTAACTAACCACTTTAATTAGTTTAAATGTTAACAAATTTAAGTAAGTAAGTAAGTTAAGTATAGAGTTTATGAGTTTGTTTTAATTTTAAGACCAACTAAGACAAGTTTTTGTTGGGTTGTGTTACCGACGGAAAAATCACGCAATAAAGAACCAATAAATATAAATCAATGCTGATACTTATAATCTCAATGCATAATCGAGTCTCACATCATTGGCGTAGCGAGCCTTCGGGGGCCGTATACCAAATTTTTTAGGGGCTCCTTTTTCCTGAATGTGGCACATTCTTAAGAATTTAATTTTTTTAAGTTTATTACAAATATAACAATGACATAATTTTGTCTTAAATTAATGGTAGTTCAATGTTTGCCATTTTAGAATATTACTGTTAACTATATCAAAAATTTGTTTGCTAGACAAAAATAAACACCATCAGCTGTATTCAATAGAATTTCCTAAAACACATGTAAAGTCTAAAGAGGAAAATATATTTACGCAGTGTATAAGACCTTAGGCAAGCTCGATTCAACGTTGCGTAAATCCTTATTCACAAACAATGTTCCATTACAATAACATATCAATGTCAAATAAAGTACCAAAAAGAGAAATCTAGTACGTTTTTGTTTCAATCTAATCTAAACGCATCAAGACCATATAACTCTTATGAATAAAATTTCCATGTTTTAAGGTACTCGTATTTTAACTTTATGCAGTCTCAAAAATGCACTTTATAAATAATAAACAAATACAAAATTGAAAGATCAATTTGGTTGAAGGTTCGATGTTGAAATGAAAAGAAGCTTGAACGGCAAAAATAGCAAAGGCCTCTAAATAGAAAAGCTTAAAATTTGTTGGGCTATACAAAGTGACCATATATGTTAAACCAACCTTTATTAAATTTGTTATGTGTATTTTTCAAGTAAATTATATAAAACAAATCACAAATTTAAAGTTTGGTCAATGCGTGCATATCATCAAATTTTATTTTCAAAATCAATCGAAAAAAAAAACATTATGTGGAAATATCACAAATCAAAAATAACAAATCTGATGGGTTAGCTCCGAGTCTACACAAAATTTTAACTAACTGAAAAAAGTCATGCTTCAAGAGTAATTAGAATTTATTACTAGAGCTTATAGACTTTTATGGGAAATCCTTTGATTTAGATTGTATAATTTAAACGTATAGAGAAAATGGCATAGCTGTTATTAAATTTAAGAATGTATTGTGGTAAAGTAACAGACTTTAAACGCATGTTCAATATTATTCGTAAATCAACTATTTTACGCCACACGTGTTTAGTTTGACACTTACACTTTTTTTTTTTTTTTTTTTTTTTTTATAATTCATTTTTATTTTTCAATTTTCTTAAAACTATATTAAAGCTAGACAAAAATTCATAAAAACTAGCCTACTTATCAATATCTTAAAACTAACTTACTGGCCCCAGTCGGGCGCTCTAAGTTAAACTATAATAACTTAATGCTAATGCCTTTCGGCCTAAGAACTATCTTAATACTAAATCCAGGTCGGTTTTATTTTTTACCGAGAAGAATTTCACAAAAAAACTCGGTATCTATGTCTTTATTTTTGGTTTTATATAAAACTTACAAACTAAATAAAACTAAATTAAAGCTAATTAAAACTACTTAAAACTACTTACAACTAATTTTAAACTAATTACAACCTACTTATGAGCTACTTACAAACTAGAACAGCCACAGCAAGCATTTTCCGATTTTATATATTTTTTTTGTATTTTTGTTGATTTTATAATTTTTTTTTTTTTTTTTTTTTTTTTTGTGCCACCCTGACTGTCCCTACTTAAAACTAACTACCTAAACCTATGCAAGTCGGCCATACAAAAGAAAATAGCAAGGTCAACTATTAAATATCTGAAGAAACTTCATCTTCGTTTTTCAACCACCAGAACTGGTTCTCCTGCTTTACCCTATCTCTTCGGTCCCGTTCGGACACAGTCCTACTGAACCGAAGGTGCTCAGCTCCGTCTTGTGCGAGGACGTCCCGACTGTACAGGAGCCGCCGATCTACAGTTCTCCGGCAGACGTGGTAGATTAGCGGAATCGCCGCTCTATCCTGGATCAACCCTCGACTGTCTAGGTGGAGGAATGCATCGGGAGGAATAAAACCGCTTAGACGCACACTCTCGTAATATTCGTTGTTGGGGTAATAAGCCCCGAAAATTAAGCTGTTAGACGAGGACATCGCTCTTGCAATGTGACCCCGAATAAGCTTCAGCAAGAAATTATCTATTCTGTTTATGTTGGCGCCGTTGTATAGAGCCAGGTTGGAATAGTAGTGTTTGTACTCCGACTCTGGTGTTCTGTACAATCCAAGGCAGCGTCGAAGACACTTCCTCTCAAACACCCGAATCTTTTCCATTTGAGATGGGGCAACGTTGAACCAAACCGGGCATCCATAGGCAATCATCGGCCGGATAAGGGCCATGTAGCAAATCACCTTCACCCTGCTGTCAAGCCGGCTGCTATAAAACAACCGTTTCGTCAGGGCAAAAGCTCCCCTAGCCCTGGCCAGAGCAGCATTTATATGTCTGTCGAAATACAAATACTGATCCATCCAGATGCCAAGGTACTTTACTACACTTTTACTCGCCAGTGGATGTCCATTTGGCCCTACGATCACCAGCTTGCACCAGTTCTTTCTCGTATCCCTTGTGGCTCTAAGCAACGGAGTCCTAAACAAGATAGTTTCTGATTTCTGAAAGTTGATTTTCAACTTCCAGTCATCGCAATATCGCTGAATCTTCTCGAAGTCACGCTGCAAAAGAATCCTGATGACCTCGACTTTTGGACACTTACACTTTAATGTCCAAGTATGTACATATGTAGATACATACTAGCATAAAGAATAACAACTCAATACATTTCACATAGTTGCATTCACGTCAGAAGTCAAGTGTGCCTCCGAAGTAAAGTCAATAATATAAAATAATGTCGTTAAATGTTAAATATCGATCACGTAATTATAATTAATTGTAGGAATACATTAGGTATTTTTTTGTTTATTGACAAGAAATTTGTTGTAGATAAATATACAATGTTGCAATAGAGAGATAACTACTTATGACCTGTTGTTATTGATTTTATCTCTCCGATTCTAAGGAAGTTTCTAATGACACTCTGATGACAACTGATGATTAATCAAAGAAGACCCATATTAATGTCAAAAATTAACTTATTTTTCTTACCTCTTTTTAGCTTAATTGATTGGAACAAAAGTGGAAAATAAAAATATGTAGACAAAAATAAAACAATTGTTTTGCATTTACACAATTTACAAATTGGCAGTAAATCGACCTATAGCGACTGCCAATTGAATAAATTTGTCTATTTTTTTGCCATTTTTTTTTCCGATCGAAAAGTGCATCTTTGTCTGTCGTGTAAATCTAAGATCAAAACAAATCTTAATAAATGTTGTTTTCCTAAACGCACTTGATTACTTGAATTGAAACCGGAAAAGTTGCAAAAATTATTGAATACAAACGTAGTATCTAGTGGCATGATGGGTAGTGCGTAGGACTGTCATGCCGAAGGTTTGGGTTCGATTCCCAGCCGCTGTCACCTAAAAACAGAAATACTTTTCCCAAGGTACTGAATCTTGCGAGGAGCTGACAAATCCTCCAAGACTATACTTTCATGAATAAGTGCTTCTCATCTAGCCGTTTGGATTCGGCAAAGAATTGTAGGTCCCCACCATTCCTGCCAACAACACGCAAATAGGAATAGTTAAGAGTTATTTATTTAATTTAAACATTTTCTGTAAAAAATAAATTCATTTTATTTTGACAAATATTTGTCTCAAATTGGCAAAATAAATAAAAAAATTTAATTTAATAGCACCAAAGCTTATGGAGAACGAACTCTCAACCATTTCTATGTGTTTGTTGTTGTTGGTAGGAATGGAGAGGACCTGCAATTTTTTGCTGAATTCGAACGGCTAGATGAGAACTTATTTATGAAAACAGGTAGATACTCTTGAAGATTTGTCAATTCTTCACAAGAGGCAGTACCTGAGAAAAAACATTTTTTGTTTTTGAAAAAAAAGAAAAGAAAGAAAAATAGTTTGGTATTACTGCGGATTGTTGTTGTATTTGTCCTAAAGCCTAGTCCGCTTCTGATGCGAAATGAAAAATCCCATACAAAAATGGCACAACGAAATCATAAACGAAAAAATTAATTCTACTTTTCGTTCTCCATCAGTGCGCTGTTCTATGCGCGAAATTGATTATTGTAGCAGATCATTTGGAAAAGTCTACACTCTTTTTTCGCACACAAACAATTACCCAAACCATTTATTGTGCGCCAAAAAATCACATTTGTTTTATTTTTCGTGTTTCCTTCATTACATAATGGCTGCCTGTGATTTTTTCGCATTTGCTTTTGTTTTAATATTTTGAACTTGGGCAACTTTCAACGAATATTTCGTAAGCATTCTGTTGTCTTGTTGGATACCAAATAGATATTTCGTTTCGCTTCAGCAGCGTACTGAGTTTAGAAACAAAAACAAACGACTCTGCACGTCTTCCCCAAAACTTCAAACTTCCATTTTGTTTTGTTTATGAACTTGGCAGTCTTTTGTTTAAAACTGGAAGTTTTGTGCACAATATCATAGCTGTATAGAAACAAAAAACACGAACACTAATAAAATTCAAATGTAATTATTTTCTGCGTATGTACTCTGCACACAATTAATAGTCTGGGCAATTTATTTACTGGAAAAAAAGAGTAAACACTTTGGTTGTTTTCGAAATCGTCATTTACGTCAAAAATCCAAAAGCCTTCTTTTTAAAAACGCAAAAAGAAGTTTAAGACATATGTACATATGCTCGGGGTATGGCAAGTATGTATGTTTTGCCAGAATAGTTTGGCAAATTGAGGTTTCGCTGGGCTTCATTTCGACATTTTTTGTTTAACATTTCGTTGCTTCTCAATTTACGTTTGATAACCAACTGTTTCTTTTCTAAAGGATTTGACAAATCATCACTCCGCATTTTTCATCCCTCAATTTTTGCAAACTATTTTGTTTGATTTGCGTTATGACGATTGACAAATGTTTTCATTGCCATTTTGATGCTTTGAAAAAAAATTAGGTAAATCTAACCAAGCCAATGATAAAAATGAAGGATCAAACAATCAACCGGCTAAACGATAATCAGCGAAATAATGAAATGGCTTGGCGATATTTCGCGAAATAATGAAACGTCAAAACGTTGTTTTGTGAGAAAAACTCTTGACCAAATAAAAAACAATTAAAAAAAAAACTGAGCAATAAATTGCTACATAAATGAATTGATTGAAATTGCAAAGAAAAGCGAAAGATAAAAACGATAAATCTGGACTGCAAAATGATTGGAAAGTATAATGAATAAAGAAGACAACGTAAACTGTGAATCAAGAGAAATATTAAGCGACTAATGCGAAACAAGAAAATGCCATATGAATTATGCGAAAGAATGGAGACCCGCCATATACTCAAAAGCATAATCGTCAGTTCAATTCTAGAGTAAACTACAAAAATATTAGGTCTGTTGCTTTACTTTGAATGTCTGTAATTTTCTGTGCATTTTTGGGGATTTTAATCCGAAGTTCTGTCAAAATTCATATAAAAACAATTTTTGACATAAGTTTAGAGCAAAAATCAGAGAAATTCAAAGTAAAGGAACACACATAATATTTGCATTAGAAAATAACGGTCAAATTGACGTTTATTTGACGTTTTTTAAAACGGCCTTCTTTAAATATTCTGCTACTAATGTTTGATTTAAGGTTTCATTGCACCATTTTAATTGCTTAAAGGGTTTAATTGGCTGACGACAAAAGTTAACGAAAACTAAACGAAAAGTTCCAAGTTTCAAATCAATGTACGTTATATAAATTCCTTGTTTTACACAGTTTCGTAAGACTACTTAACTTACGATGGCTTCCGAAAGTTTTAGTTCTAGCTTTAGGCCGTGGTCTATTCGGAATTTTTAGTAAAAAGAAATTTCAAACGGATATGCATGTCTACAAAATAATTTCCTAATAGCCAGTATGGAATAGTCGCATCAGTTTCACCTCAAAAAAGACCTATAATACATGCGAACGTTTAAAATATTTTTACTTTCTTAGACCCGTCGGTAAAATATCTTGGGTAAGAAATTCTCCCGCAAATTGGAAAAAGCTTATGGCTAAGTAATTCAAAGATGACAATAACACCACTTGGAACTAATTACGATATTGGAAGTTTTAAACACGAGAAAATTGAGTTTCCAGCAATTTCTAGTTTCATAGAAGATAGTAACAAAAAGGAATGGGAGTGAAAAAAATCGATCTGGACAACAAAGGTTTGAACAGATTTTTTTTGACATTCTTTCTTACAGAACAATGTAGTGTCAGCCTCATTACACAATTAGTTTTTTGATCGTTTTGTGTTTCGTCTTTTTGACAAATTAGTTGAGGGGTGTAGAAATATATATTGGGAATAAAATAACGAAAGCACGTATGATATTTTTTGACTTTTTCTGGTTGAGTTTTGACGTTTATGATTTGATAAACGAGTAGATAGAGCCAAGGGGTGAATATAAACTTTAAATTATGATCTTTAAATTTGTACATTTCATAATTTAATAGGCAAAAAACTGAGCACGAAGTGATTAAATTTTATTTTAAATTATAATTACTATGTCTATTTTCCAATAAACAAACTGCACACATTTTGAACTTCGAAATCACGAAGAGACTTTTTTCGTTGTTTGCCGAATCGTGTAATCACAAAGGTAAGAATCTGTCAAAAACATGAAACACCAAATTACCCAAAAAACAAATAGTGTAATCATGCTCTTAACAAGGAAACTATGTATACAAATCTCTGAAGATTTTGGAAGGAATTTTAAAGAAAATGTCAATAAATCTGTGTTTTTCTGTTCCGTCACGTTTTATGTGCTGTTCAAAATCATACGGAATAAGGTGTCGTTTAAACTGGAGGCAGCCAGAAAAAGAACACGACGGCAAATTATGGTTGAAGATTAAAAAAAAAAAATGCGACGGGAAAAAGTCAGCGCTCTCTTTGGTCAAGCCCCACCCCAATGAAAACAATAGGACTGAACTTTTGTTTTTGTATCATGCAATTCTTTTGTGCTAAGACACAATAAACATGCGAAACAAAATATTTACATAATTTTCACACGTTTCCTTGCATTTTGAATCAAATTTTGTTTGACATATCCGTTGTGCCTTAGCCTAAGCTCCACTCTTACCAAATTCAGGTAAAAACAACACAAGATTAAGATTAAAGAACATCTTAAGGGATTTGACTTTGGCCGTGGGTAGATTGCCTTATTTCTGACGTTTTCACACACATTTCAATACAAATGTCACACGGCCATTATTATTTTTTAACCAGTTTAACTGCGGTACCAAAAACAAACAGAACCAAAACACTGCAGTTGTCAGTTGCACTAATTTTGTTAGCACCTTAAATTACATCGCACTTTAACTTTAATTTAACAAAACAATACCCATAGATAGGTACCTATACACACATTTTTATATCACTTCTGTCACTGTCAAAATTGAATGTCTATAAAAACTCATTTAAAGATTTAAAACTGCTAATGACACATATAAACCAGAAGCATCACTTTAACAATATCGCTTGTATATACTTATAACACTTAAAGGGACACATCACCAATAAATTACCACCCCCACCACCCATCCTTTGGAAATTTTAGCTATAGCCAGGTATGTACATATTATATAGTAATCCACATGTACATTATTATATACTTGCTTGCTTAAAAAGGACCCCCACTTTTGACATTACTCTCTTAGCTGTCAGATATACAAAATTATATATCTATAGGTACATACATATATACATACCTATATTGTGTTGGTTATGTTGTAATACTGATCCGAAAGCCATAAGATCCTTTACCGGTGGAGCTCGTGCACCGAGGGCGGAAAACCCGTCCCCTAAATAGGACGCCAGTGCGACAGCCCCAAGGGGCGCTTTAGATACCTCGGTGAGAATTTTGAAAATCACGTGTAAACACTTGTTTTCTTGATATACTAAATATAAGTATAGGTATATCTATATTGCACTTAGAATTCACTTCTTTGGAACTTTTGAGCTATCCGAACTAATATTTTCCAGCTTTAAAAATAACTTAATCCTCTTTTTTTGTAAAGGTTGTTAGATTATATTCCTATGAACATTTGTGTCACCTGGGTGATTTTTATTAATTAAATTCACCTCACTCAATATTTTTTTTTTTTTTGAAGGTAATCCGATATTTGAAAAGTCCGACGAATCTTTTATTTTATGTAATGTTAAACTCGCATTATTCGTGAGACGAAAATTCAGCTTCGAACAACGACGACGCGAGCGAATATTCGAACGAGAACAAAAATAAATCAGCGACGATAGCGAAAGAACGACGACGTAGACTTCGCCACACACCACAAACGTCAAACGACAAGCAATGACTATTGACTGGTCGCTTGGTGGTGAAATCAGTTAGCTGTCATCCGGGCGCTGTTGGTTCGCCAGCGCCCTCTATACTAATGGTGGGGTGTGTTCAGTTATCCCTTCCCCTGTTTTAGCACATGCCGTACTCTTCTTTATCAGGCATGACTGAGATAGTAGATGTGAATCAGCAATGGAGTCGGTGCATGACAGTTGAACGCTATTCGCTGTACGCAATCGTGGAACGTGTGACCCTGGGCGTTGCTAAGCAACTGTCAACTAGTTTTGCCTGGAGTCGGAATTAACCAATGGTTGGCGTTTCTGCCGCCTCCTTGACAATGAGTGTGCATACATTTAAAGAAAATAAGCTGCTAATAGAACAGGAATGAGGTGAGCACAGGAGTGTATGTGTGCGATTAAGGGTCTGTTTGGTGGTGTCGGGAATTGTTTTTTTGTATTGTTGGTTTCATTCGAATTTATTTGCCCTAGTGATGGTTGAGTATTTCCATTGATGTCGTTGGGATTTGATGTCATGCAGAAAAAAAGGAGAAAAAAGAAAACAGTTCTTTTATCTGTTTTACTTCTTGGAAGATTCTCTTCATGTTTTTTTTTTTTTTTTTCTTGCTTTTGATTTCTCGCTGGGGTTCTGTTCCTGTTTATTTGTTTTGTGTGTTTCACGGAGAAGGCAACACTTGAACTGGTAGTTTTGTTTTGTTTGGTAGAGATGATGATAGTAGTGTTGTTGTTGGCTGGCATTGGACTGAAACTGGTACTGGTTGGTAGGTAGATAACTGGTAGTGTGGTGCCGGCGGGGATGGTTGATGGTGGTGAATGCTGAATGGTGATGGTGAGGTTGATGATGGTAGTATGGTAATGGAGGTGGTTTTGATAGCTGGCTGTTGCTGTTGCTGCTGCTGTTGGACACCTTT
This sequence comes from Dasysyrphus albostriatus, assembly GCA_946251815.1. Lineage (NCBI taxonomy): Eukaryota > Metazoa > Arthropoda > Insecta > Diptera > Syrphidae > Dasysyrphus > Dasysyrphus albostriatus. The sequence continues at coordinate 62,712,126 of OX276336.1, read as the reverse complement.
GGTTGAATATGGTGGAGTTTTGTTTTTTTGTTTGGTATTGTGATTGTGATAAAAAAGAGGTTGGTTGTTTTGTAATGGATGAATGGAAACAAGTGCGGTTGGCCTTCTGTCAGATTTTTTTTTGACAGTGTGGTGACATTTTGTACTAGGGATGGTTAAACAAAAGCGCTTTGATGTTTTGCGGTTGAAAATGTAAGATGACAAGTTTATGCTTTTTTGTGTGATAAGGGGCTGTAGCTGTAGGTTTAAGGGTACCTTCAGGGTAATGATGGGTACCAATGAACCAGCGACTTTTTCTAAGCCAACCAAATTGAGGGTGCGTATAACAAAACACGACCTAGTATAGGTATCTATAATGTACCGATATCATACCTCTATGTAAGTATGTAGATACTTGTGGTTTTTAGTCTCAAATGTTTTAAGCTTGAAGTTGTATTTTTATTTGTACAGTTCTGCTCTTGGGTACATACAAGGATCGATATTCAGCGAGAATATATAAATAAAAACAATAACAGCAGAGCTAAAATTTATCCATAATACTTGTCTTCGATTGGAACGCACGCAATGAATATTGAAATGATAAGAAAACTGACAGGTGTAAAAAGGAATATTTATGTATATGTGTATATCAGTATACCTAGGTATATCACATAGAAGTGATAACAGTCATACCTTCATCCAAAAAATAATGAGACAGAAATATAAGCCTATACCGATGTGAATTCGATAAGTTTGTAGATTGTAGGTACGTAAGTTATAAGTATAGTCTATAAACAATATCATGAATGATAAGAAATAACTTAGATAGTTGGGTACGTAAGTAGGTTTACCCATGTACGTCTTAGAACGTTTTGTTTATGTTAGCAAAAGTATATGGGTAGGTATGACGGAATCACGTATATCAACAACTGATTCATTGAAAACTACACTGCTATACGAGTGGTGTGGTTTTTTTTTTTTTTAATTACTCATAAGTATATCTTTTTGGTAGCATTTTAGAACAATTTTAAGGGTTTTAAGCAGGCGCGTATTTTGAATTTTCAAAAGAGGGAAAGGGGTATTACAATGCGCTAAATGCTTACTTTTTGTAGTAGTATAGCTTAGTGAGAAAAGCGACAAACTCGACATTTTTTAACCCTTTAAGACCACTTCAAAACTTGCTTACTACAGGGCCCTTCCTAGTGCTAAGAACATCTGGGGCAAGTTCAGAGAAGACGCCCTTTTTCGCTACAAATATTACAGAATTAATGAAAAAATTGAATAATAAATCGTATTATTTCCACCGTCTTTATACCGAATCAAAACTAGTACTTTTAGTATATGTTACCTACGAATGACCGACAAAAAAGGCGATTTAAACAGTTGAAATGTCGGTTGATATGTCTTTTTTGGTTATTAATTCATAAAATATTTACCTTCGGGCTTAGGCAAAAAGTAAGCTGCGGAAAGAAAGTCGAGAAAAGCATTGACTTTTATTGACTTGTCGATATTTTTCCCAATACTTATAGTACAACAAAAAAGTTGATGTAATCGACATTTTAACAATTCAACATTTTTTTTGCCGTTCATTCCAACGTAACTAAAAATACAATGCTCTGCTTGGAATATTTTCATGAAATCAGCAAAAACTCAAATCATATATTCTTGGCTACCTTATAACATAAATTTAACAGATATTTGATGCTATCGAAAATTTTAGATTATGCTAAAAATACATTTTCTTCCGATCGCTTTATTTGATTGATGACGATCCAAAGCAAGTTAAGCGCGTTTTTATACATCATTTCTTAAACTATGAACTAATCACAATATAGGCCGTTTTCAAAAACGGCAAAACAAAGTCAATTTGATCGTCAAATTGTCGTCGTTTTTTGAAGCAGATATTGCGTCATGACAAGTAGTATGTTACCGTTCTGTTAGCAGAAAATTTATTTGATTAACACCAGTCAATTTACTTGCAAACGCATTTGACGTTTACAAACAAGCTCTCTAGCTTTTCAATATTCGTCAACTCGATTTTTTGACTGCCCAGTTGCACCGTAGATGATGAATTCAAACATGTGACTTTCGTAAACTTGAACACAATGCTAATGCACACTGCACAGTACACAAAGAGATGGTATTAGGTGTGTTACACACCGAGTTTCAAATAGTTTTAGACTGCTAGATTTAGAGCATACCCGTTCCTCAACTGAAATATTGGACTGGCCCGCACTAAATCTGGCGGTCTGAAACTGTTTGAGACGGTTTGAAAAAAAAAAAATAAGGAACAGAGGTAGGTACATTCCGGAGGTTGTAAAAATTGGAATTCGGAATTGTCAGAACTACAATAATGGCTGTGAACGTTGTGTTAACACAATTTTCTGTCGAGATTAAAAAAATCCACTTTATCGACATATATCGTACCCAAATCCATTTCAGTTTTTGGTCAATATAATAGCAATAATTTCTCAAATTTTTCTACGTAAGCTCACCTCGTGTCAGCCTTCACGACATGGTGACGCCTTTTATGGAACATGGCGAACCATTTGCGGTACGGCGGGTATGATGCTCATTCCAGCAAGGCGCCTGAGGCAGTTGCCCCATTGCCCCACCCCTAGACATGGCTAAATAACACTTAAATCTATCAAATCCTTTCGATTTCACAGAGTTTGGTAATAATGAGTGTTGAAAACATTTAATGTAATTTTGGTTTTATTCAAGTAATGCAAACATATTTTTTTTTTTAATATTTTTTATAAAAAATGCAAAATGTGAGTTAGTTGCTTTCCACACTAGGCAAATGATATACAAAAATTGAATATCTGTCTTACGAAACTAAATACTAGTCAGGTACAATTGTTTATTTCGGGAAAAACTCAAAACTTTAAAACAAAAAAAAAACCCACAAGAATTCTAAAGCCAAACAAAAACTCACACAAAAATATTAAATCCATAAATTGTTGGACGTGGCTGTTCGAGTTTGTAAAAGTTTTAGACCCGTTTGCTGATACGAAACTTAAGGATTTATGTTCTACTTAAAAGCTTATGTGCTACTTTTTCTTCTTCTGCGTTTATATTCTACTTAAATATTAAGGTTTCGCATCAGCAAATGGCCCTTAATAATTCAGTCATATTGTGTTTTTACCATGAAAAATGTGGTTTTGTTTTTTTTTTATTTTCTTCGTTAATGTTTTCGGAGGTGCTGAAACCGAATCTGAGTTTTTTTCGTCACGCAACATAAAAAATAAAATGCAAAAACTAATTCAGAAATGCATTGTTTTAAAAGTTTATCACAAATGTCTCGAAAATTATCGAATATTTGTAAATATCTTCAAGGTACCTACAATTATGGATTTTTAGGTATGGCGCTTGAGTCTAAAATCCAAATGGATTGTCACAGACGAAAACCTTGAATAGAGATTCCTTGGAAATTGTGAATATTTTTAATTGTTTTTCGTTGAAATTTACGAAACTGGTAGCTTTCGAGCCATTAGTGATAAACTCCCAAAAAATTAACTTTTATAGCATTTTTCGCATTTTTTTCTATTTTTTAGTCACAATAAATTGTACACAGATACATCGGGTGTTGTGAATAAAAAAAAGCTAAAGCTAAAACTTGCATTTTTAAGTAAAAGCTAGGTTTTGTGTGAATAAAAACAAGCTTAAGCCAGCAAATAAAAGATGTGTTCTAGTAATAGCTTTTTCAAAATAGCCAAAACTAAATTCATGTAGCTTAAGCTTGTTTTTCCAGCTTAAGTTCCAAAAAAAATATTTTTTTCTTTTATTTAAATACAAAAATTATTTATTTTGGAATCCATAATTATCTTTTAGTTTTAATAAATATTTGTCCCAAAATTAGATCAATGTAATCCAAATATTCTCAAGAAACTTTAACGCTCTTTTTCCGTTATGTGATTTTTTCACCAATAACCTACAAGCAGTGTTGCCATAATCTCAAATTTCACTATGCTAGATTTCAAATTTAATAATGCTAAATCGTATGGGAGCTCAAAAAACAGAATACTAGATTTCAAAATTCATATATCTATCTATTTTCCCTTGCATAACATTTTATCAAAAATATTTTGTAAAACAACGAAATTTTCATCGAGTCAATGAATTTATTTAATAATTCAACTTATATCACATTAATTATTAAATAAACACATTTACTGACTCAGAACTAAGCCATTATGTTATCAAAGTTAAAGTTCATAAATAAGTTCAGAAATAAGCGCTAGAAGAGGTATAGTTAAATAATTTTATAAAATCAAATCCAGCATTATAGAATGCTTAAAAAGACATATGCTAAAAAAGCATTTGGCATAATTAAAATAATTAAAATTCAAAATGCTTTTCACTCCTGTATTGTGCTATAATATTTAGCATTTATAATGCCATTATGGCAACGCTGCCCACAGGTACAAAATTTAATAAAAATTCTTAGAGACAATTTTGAAAAAATTTGAGAATATCAAAACCATTGTATTGGAGCAACCTGTCCTAGATGGACTAGCACATGAGTTTGAACTTTTCATCTAGGAAATGAAATACAAATTCTCTGTACCGAATTAAAAAAAAACGGTCTATCCGTTTAGGCTCCAGACCGATATGTACCAGTGGACGAACAGCAGAACGGACGGACGGTAGGTAGGAAACAAAATATTTGTTGGACCTATACGTCAGCATCGTAATTTTAAGTTTGATTTAAATCTCGAAATGTTCTTTTTACATAAAAACAATACTTACCATAGAGAGCAAGTAAACAATTTTGGTAGATCAAAATCCCAAATCCACTCATTTTGCTTTTTGGTTCCAAAAATAATAGTTTTTTCTAAAGCTTATAAGACAAAACATTTGAATAAACAAACTTAAACTAAAAAAATTAAGCATAAGCTGGAATTTTCTAGCTAAAGCTGTTTATGATAGTTTTTTTTATTCACATAAAACAAAGAACTATCTAACTTTAGCTACTAGTAATTGCTATGACTAGCTAGTTTAAGTTTCTTCCAAAAATAGCTTTTACTTCTTTTTTATTCACAAGGCCCTAGGTTAGAGACATTTTGTGGTGCTTTATTTCCTGGTGAAGTTAATTGCGTCAGTAAAGTCGTGATTTGGGAAAAATTATTATGTAACCTCAACTATTCTTCTGGAGTTTCAAATTGCGACAGAAAAACCATGGTTTCCTAGAATAAATACTTGGTGATTTATAAATCAGTGATTTTGAAATGTAGATCACTTTACAGTTTTTATTTTTTATTAATTTTTCCGTGGGTAGGTGCAAAACCGGCATAAGGCTCACTTAAAAGTGATCAAATAAATTTTTGTCGTTGATGGTATAGTGAAATTATTTTTTGGAGAATAAATTACGTCCCCGCAACAAGACGACGAAATTCTCCAGAAAACGAAGCGGAAATATATTCATTGACAGTTGCATTAATTCAAAAAATTAAATCAAACGCAAAAAAATCACTGGCAGCCATATTGTGATTACAGAAACAACAAAAACAAACACGAAAAAACACACAATTATCATTTCCCGCACAAATTAAATGGTTGAACTTAATTTTTAGTTTTTGATTTCGTTGTGTTTCGTGTTTTTTCGTTTTGCATTTTGTAGCTTGCTTTGTTCTGAATGTTATTTTTTTTTAATAGATTTAAAAATAAAACATATTTTTCAAATTGCAACTGAAACTAAGCAATTGATTTCCACTCTACAAAATTCTACCAGTATTAAGAAAAACGCAGGTTTTTCAAGATTTTCCAAACTTTAGTTTTTATTATCGGTATAATTCTGTTAAACGGCCATTCAAAAAATTTCGAAACCATAAGCAACTCAATTTGAAATTATGAACAAAAATTTAGTCCAGTCATATTGTATTTAACCATGCAAATTGTGGGGTTGTTTTGATTTTGCCCCTCTTTCGTGTTTTCGGCAGTGCTGAATCCGAATCTGAGGTTTGCGACCAAAATTTCATGCAAAAATTAATTTTTTGGGAGTTGTTCACTAATGGCTCGAAAACTACCAATTATTCAAAAATTACATCAAAATACCATGGAAAGCATAAAAAATTTCCAAACAATCCCTGTTTAAGGTTTTTTCTCCAACAATCTATTTGGACTCAGCACTAGTTGAAAATTGAAGTATTTTTACTGTTTTCGAGAATCTACTCGAAAGCACTAAGTTATTACTTTAAGTAAAAAAATTTAATTTTTGTGTGTTACATAAGCCAAAATATATATTTTGGTGATAGTCTTTGGTACGCTGAGTTTGAATCTGGAATTGAAATTGCTTTAGCACGTCACATTTTTCAGATGTTTTGAAAATAAAGATATACAAAAAATGCTTTTTTTATGGAAATTCGGAATTATATTTTTTCTCAAGGTAATATTGTTCTCGAAAAAAGTTTATAGTTTATGTTTCGCGCGAAAACATAGAAATCAACTATAAGAACATACTAATTCAACGATTCTTTACGAGTCGAATTTAGTATGCCGTCTGTGAAGAACAAAACCTTCCAACTTGGTACGGTGAACTGAAAACCGCTTTAAAATCGCGGAATAAAGCAGGAACTTTCATCGGAAAGTAACCTGCAATACGTTACTTAACTTCGTTAAAAATAAATTTGTCTTAGACAGATATCTTTTATTTAGTTTTGAAAAAAACTCAGTGGCGTTCTTTCAGTTTAACAAAAACGCTCACATTTATAAAATTTCTAATATTTTATTTCACCACCTTGTGCATAAGCCAAAATTTTGGTACGCATAAATCACTTTCGGATTTTTGACATTTGTTGAGTTTTGAAAACAAAGGTTCCCAATTGGAAATAATTGACACTTAGACATAACATATGTATATGTAACTAGTAATAGCCCAGGAAAATAAGACAAAAAATGACAAAACTACAAAAAATGACAAAACTCCGACAAAGCTGAATTTTGGTGAAGAGCTTTGTCTTGACGTCTTAAGTATTTCCTGAAAAGTTCCTTAAATTTTGGCCGGCTAAATTTTTAAGGGGGAGTTAAGGGGTGTAAAATTCACTTTTTTTTTTTAATTTCTTGCAAAGTAAATATACAAATTTTTGAAAAAATGTGAAGGCACAAACTGTAGCTTATGTTATTCTACATAAAAAAGATTACCATACTTTTTTTTTCTGAAAAAATCATGCAAGAACTTCACGGTGGAGTTAATTTTGGCAAAAAATGTATTAAAACTTCATTAATCGATGGGCAAAAGTTTTGGTTAAATTTGAGTTCCGTCTTATAAAACCAAGTTTTTTGGGTGCCAAGGCTGAGGGGAAGACCGCCATCTTGAAAAAGAAAGTGATTTGGTTTTTGTTCAACAACTCAATGAAATTTCCTTTTACAGCATAATCATGAAAAATAATATTAAGACATTAAAATTATGTTAAAAATGAGCTGTTAACAAACTCTATAGGTTTTTTAATCTTGAAGTTATAGCGTGTCAAAGCAACACTTTTAATTTTGTAATGTAAATGGACAAATAACGGTTTTTTGTTAATATCTCAGCAATTTTTTTTTCTAACTAATGAACTTATATTAATGCTCATAAAATTCTATACAACAGGTATTGAGAAAAACGTGCATAAACGCGCTCATTACCTATTTAACGAAGGCAAAATGAAGAAAATATAAATTATATCAGTGAAAAGCTCTTATTATGACGTTTGTGCACGTTTTCTTGAAATCTGTTGCTCCAACGAAAAAAATGTGTCATAATCTTTTTGTACATAATTTTACGAACATTAATAGAACTGGTGGTTTTCTGTTAAAAGCTTTTTTTTGGCATCGAAAATTTTTTAAATTTGAGAAAAAAATCACGCAGGTCTAATGCTTGTTATAAATTATTGTTTAACTGAACTGGCCCGACCAGTTGTTTTTAAGCGTTTTTAGGATGAATTTTGTCTTGCTACGGAAATAACACCTCTGTTAAGGAAATGACGATGCAAATATCTGGAGACACATATTTGAAGGTTTCTTAGTTCATTGTTATAAATGAATACATTTTATGTTAGGTACAATCGTATTTAACTATGTATGTACATATTTTGGATACTTGAATCGATAGTCAAATAATTTTATTTAATTATTTAAAAGCGAAAAAATAACTTTTTGTCTGCTAAAACGGAAATGACGTTTGGCCTCTTGATGTTACCTTTTTCGATTAAATGTTTGAAAATATTTAAACTTGGGAAGAAACATTGCTAACTGTGTTATTGGGTTTAAAACATTTTCAATTTTTTTATATTTTCAATCATTTTTGGCCGGGGCCATGAAAATGAAAAGGAGCCTTTAGTGGAGTATCACTCGTATATATTCTAAATTAATTCACTTAATAAGTAAAGCTTGAAATACATTTGAAGGCTTATTCAACAGGGACGCTACAAAAGTAGAGTGACAGGGGCAGCAAACGACGCCATATTTCTTGCCGCTCTTTTCACATTTCTCTTCAGTAAGGTTTGCCATTTCATGATGGAAAGATATACGAGCCAACAACGAGTCGAAATTATTAAAATTTACTACCGAAATTCGGAGTCAGTGGGCTCAACGTTAAGAGCGCTACGTCCAATTTATGGTCGTCATAATCGTCCTAGCAGATCAACAATTGATCAACAATTTGAATCCACAGGCACAGTACAAAATGTTCCCGTGCCAGTGAGACAAAAGTGCCCGTAGAATCGAGAATATTGCTGCCGCTGGGGCTTCAGTTGCAGAAAGCCCAAATGTGTCTCTTACACGTCGTTCTCAAGCGTTGGGCATCTCTGTGACGTCGTTGTGGCGAATTTTGCGAAAAGATCTTGGCCTACAAGATTAAATTGACGCAAGAACTGAAGCCGCTTGACCACCAGAAGAGTCGTATGTTCGTGAATTGGGCTGAGCAACAACTTGAAAATGATTCGGATTTTTATCTAAAAATCATCTTCAGCGATGGGGCTCATTTCTGGCTGAATGGGTTCGTCAATAAACAAAATATGTGGTATTGGTGAGGCATCAATCCACACGTACTCCATGAGTCATCATTGCATCCCGAAAAAATTACGGTTTGGTGTGGTTTATGGGCCGTACTTCTTCCGTGATGATCAAGACCGGCAAGTTACTGTGAATGGGGATCGCTATTTTTGGCCCCAATTGGATGATATTGACTTGAGGGACATGTGGTTCCAACAGGACGGCGCAACAAGCCACACAGCGAATCTCACAATCAATTTATTGGAAACCAAGTTTGGAGAACGTGATGTTATCTCACGAAATGGTCCAGTCGCTTGGCCGCCTCGGTCATGCGATTGGACGCCGTTAGACTATTTCCTGTGGGGCTACGTCAAGTCTATGGTCTATGGCAACAAGCCAGCGACGGTTGATGAACTTCGTACGAATATCGAACGTGAAATTGCAGCAGTATCGGCCGATTTATGCTTGAAAACCGTCGAAAATTGTGTTCAGCCTCCGGATTTCTGCAAGCGTGCCCGTAGTGGCCATGCAAAAGAAATCGAGTTCCATACATAATGGCATCAAACGTACTTTCACAGGAATAAAGGATTTTATGGTATCCAAAACGCTTTTTTGTTTTATTTAAAAAAAAACTTTTGTGGCGCTCTTATTGAAAAACCCTTTATAAAGATTTTATAAACAATTGTAGAAATTTCGTGTGGAAAGTTTAAATTTTAATTATTAAAGTTTCAACCACTTTTAACATGTACCTAGAAGTATACGCACCTGATTCTGGAGTGTGTGTTGTTTCATCACTTCTAGAGGTGTGGATAAATAACCTGATTAAAACCTAGTACCTAGGTATCGAGTAAATGATAATGGTTATCAGTACAATTCGGTAGCATGTTAAGTGAGTTAATTTTTTTTTATACCAAAAATTATCTTACATTATCATATTTTTGATCAAACACCCAGCTAAGTCAACGTCACACCCTCTTAAACTTATGACGTAAATAAAATTAGATAATTAAAAATTTTGTGTCATTTTGTGAAGAGATATAATGCATGAATGAATTCCAGGTATCGTGACTATGTATAAATTTCATGTGATATGGGTTTTACTTGAAGAAGATATCTCATTTAAAAATAACTCTATCATTCTAAAAGTGGTTTGAAGGTGAATTTGTTCGTCAAAAGATAGATGACATGAGATATTAATTGAAAGATAGGCAGTAAGTAGGTAGTGTGAACCGTATTAGCTACATGCGTCTCAGGTTTTCCCATAGGCTTGATTCGGAAGGGTGATTAAACTGCAAAGTTACATCATGTCTCGGTATAGGTGCTCGTACATCTATTGTCCTTCCCAGGATGTTGGTATAGGTACGTATGATAGTAGGTAGAAAAGAAATTATATCCTTTGGTTATCTTTGTTCTCTGTACCGTTTGCTTCAATGTTGAAAGCATTACTCCAACCACTTTTTCTAATTAAGATTATATTCATTCAGAATTTCTGTCATACATTAGAGTAGCTTGACCAAGCTCCAATTCAATGTGAAAAACTCAGATTTCTACCAAACACAAATATCTTGAATAATACCCACACAAAATTGGCATTTTTTGCATATCTACAGATATACCAACACGTATATTTCACCATTCACGTGAAAAGATACAAAACTGTTAGCATCTATAATGGAAATGGACAAAATGAACAAAACACCTTAGCATCAATAAATCCTAAACAATGAATACGAGTGATAGACTCATCTTACCATTTATCTCTCTGTACATCCCCAATCTGGTGCAGCAAACATCCAATGACGAATATTGTAGGTAAAAGCAAAAGAAACCCTTATCTAATGGTCGTACAACAAAATGGAATACGAGCAACAGGAATTATTTTTACTTTCTATGCAAAATGTAAAAAGCTCTTAAGGCAAATTACGAAGTGGTAAAAAAAATATATTCCAATTACCCGCGTTTTCGCTGAGAAAAAGTGTAAAAGATTTTTTTTTTTGTTTTCCAGCAGGTAGAATTCGTGAAATTTCGAAAGCGCTATTGGCAAATATAAACGTTAAAAACCATTTTTGTACTTAAAAATTTCGACAGTTTTTCGACAAAAAATTTTTCATACGAAAGATTTGCCAAAAATTTTTGTAAGCATAAGTTCTATCAAAAATGTTAACCGACAAAGCTTTGTAGTGCTTGTCTTGTAAGTGCGAGTGATGATCAAGGAAAGAATTGCAACACCAAACCGATGGCCCTACTGATTGGAGGCTAGTGCGTTGGGCTAACGACCCGGCCACAGTAAAAAAATTGTTATGAAAGAGAAGCAAGAAGCCTCGGTTAACGACCCCTCTCAAATGGCAACCAGACCCGGAACGAAAATGGACTACGACCTACGAGTATGAACCTTGAATGTAAGGACACTCTATACCCCAGGTGCTACTCAAAAACTTGAATCTGTCCTCACGCGGTACAAGGCAGATATTACTGCGATCCAGGAGATACGATGGATAGGATCTAGGATGCAAGGATGCGGATTTGTCGTGGGAAATTGACTCAGATTTAGTCATCGATTTTAAGCCGATCAGCTGGCTGAGATCCGGATCAAAGCTACCTTCCAAAACATCTGCCTAATATGTGCACACACCCTTACTGATGAAGCTGAGGAGTCTAACAAGGAAGAGTTTTACGACCTCCTGGACAGAGCCTACGGAACCTGTCCGGAGTACGATGTCAAAGTTGTGCTCGGAGACTTCAATACTAAAATCGGGAAGGAAAATATCAGCCTCCACGAAACGACAACAGTCAACGGCTTTGACTAATCTTTGCTGCAACTCATATGGTGATAAGTAGCACTAGGTTCCCCAGGTGAAGGATACACACAGCAACCTTGCGATCACCATTGGTTGGATGAAGCGCCAACCAAATCGAACATCTCTGACGTGCGAACTTTCCGAGGTGCGAATGTGAACTCTGACCACTTTTTTGTTGTGACAAAGTTCAGAGTCCGTCTGTCCAACGAAAAGAAAGCGAAGACCACCCAAAAGAAGAAATTCAACAGATCATGCCTTAGTACGTCTGAGAAAGCCAGAGACTACAGTGAGCAATTAACCGGGAAACTCTCTAATGTACTCCTACCCAAAAGTGTCAACAACCAGTGGAACTTGTATCGCGACATCATTAAGAAGACAGCCGAGGCCACTATAAGTTATCAACCACCAAGAAAACAGAACCCGTGATATTATGAAGAATGTTCGATATTGAAGCAGGAGATAGAAAATGCACGAATGTAAATGCTGCAACGCAAAACAAGAGCAGCAAGAGAGGAATACCGTGAAAAGAGAAGGAAAGAGAAGAAAGCCCTGCGTAGAAAGAAAAGAGCATCCGCAGCCTCTCAGTTCAGGTATCTCGAGGAGTCTAGCACCGCCACCAATACCCGCCGGTTCTACAAAACAGCGAAGCAACTGGCATATGGTTATAAAACCGGCACGCAAACTCTTCGAAACAGTGAAAGGAACCTAGTCATCGAAGCACAGGGAATTGAAGACTTGTTAGAGCAGCATTTCCAGCAGCTTCTCAATGGACATTCTGTAGAAGAAGCGACAGGAGAACAAAGAAGCATGAGACCGGTCAATGAAGATCCATTCCCAGCACCCAGTACTAAAGAGATTAAGAAAGTCATCCACAAGCTTAAGAACAACAAATCCGCCGGCTCGGATGGTTTATCAATGCTTAATGTTGCATACAAGAGCCTCTCCAACGTACTATGTGAGCGTCTTAAACCTTTCTGCAACACTATGATCAGCACGTACCAGTGTGGCTTCGGGCCAGTTAGATCAACGATAGACCAAATCTTCACATTACGTCAAGTCCTGCAAAAAAAACCAACGAATTTCAAGGCGAGACCCACCATCTTTTCATGGACTTGAAAGCGGCAAATGATAGCATAAGTCACCAAGAGCTTCTATTGGCGATGTAGGAACTCGGGATTCCGAAAAAAACTGATCCTATTATGCCGCTTGACGTTAAAAAATACGTCTACGTGGTGCAAAGTCCAAATGGGTAACAGCTCATCCGAGCTATTCCAGACATGTACAGGGTTCAGACAAGGAGATGCCCTATCATGTGACTTCTTCAACCTAGTCCTGGAGCAGAAAACTCGCAAGAGTGGTGTTAACCTGGAAAGCACTATCTTCAACAGGTCTTCGCAACTGCTTGGCTATGCGGACGACATCGACATCATCGGCCGCTCCAAGCGAGTTGTACTAGAAGCATTCACAGCTATTGATGAACAGGCGAAACGCATTGGTATTGAAGTAAATGAGGACAAAGCAAAGTATATGCTATCAACAAACAAAGCTTTATCTGTCCCTCGCCTAGGACAAAATGTCACTGTTGGTAGCAGTAATTTCGAGGTAGTCAAGGAGTTCACCTACCTCGGAACAAACGTCAACCACATGAATGACACCTTAGCTACTTCAGTTTGGCCAAACAAATGGGTTCAAAACTCCCGGAAGACAAAGTGCACGCTATACAAAACGCTAATTTTACCAGTTCTACTTTACGGTGCCGAGTGCTGGATAAGTTTCGAGAGAAAACTTCTTCGGCGGATATTTGGTCCAATATGCGAGGAGGGTGAATGGAGGAGAAGATTCAATCGTGAATTATACGAGCTGTACCAAGGTGTGGATGTAGTCCAAAGAGCCAAAACACTCCGACACATCGAGCTAATGGACAACAATGCTCCAGCCAAAAAAATCTTCGAATCCCAGCCCCCAGGTTCGAGACGACCAGGAAGACCGAACCTCCGCTACAGGATCAGGCGGTTTCCGGCGCAAAAGTGCTTGGCCTCGATGACTGGGGGAGCGTGCGAGGGACCGCAACCGATGGAAGACAGACCGCAATATCTCAGGCAGAGAGCCTCCATGGATCAGGAGCTGGATAAGTAAGTAAGTAATAGTGTAAAAAATGAAATTGATTGATATTCGCTTTAAAGTTGAGTTTTATGTCCAAAAGTTGTATTTGCTTATCAGAGATATCGATAAAAGGGAGCGAAATTATTTTGACAAGCCCAGGGTATTCACTCTAAATACGGATCCAAAGTTTTTAAATGGTTGGAATATAACAAAAATATCTTTCTAGGCTTCAGCGATCTTATTTCTTGAGCGCTCAGTTGTTTTCCTCCGTTTTTTGTCAAAGCAGGAGAATAAGATATAAACAGTATTCCTCACATAGAAGTAAAAGCAACTCTCTTTTTCTGTACTTCTTTTGTAATTTAAAAAAAAATAAATTTGGTGGCACAACAGCTGGTGAAGAACCAAGGCCTAGTGACTTACAACCCTCAACCATTTCTGTGTGCGTATTTTTGGCAGGAATGGAGGGGACCTACAATTTTTTGCCGAGTCCAAACGGCTAAATGAGAAAGCACTTATATTCATGACAAGTATACTCTTGGAGGATTTGTCAGTTCCTCGCAAGAAGCAGTACCTCGCGAAAAAAAACATTTCTGTTTTTAGATGGCAGCGGCTGGGAATCGAACCCAGACCTTTGGCATGACAGTCCTACGCACTAACCATCATGCCACAAGGTACTACAGTTTTGTACTACTCTTTTGTAATTTACTGCGACAAAAAATAATTGAGCAAGTGAGCCCAGAAAAAAATTCAGTCCCAGTTTTCAAAGAAAAAAGTGAGATATTTTCGTGAGAAATCCTATTTATATTTCAGAGTCCTGCAAGACTGTCAAAAATAACTGTTTTTCACTTTGAATTTTCTTAAACGGTCTGGCAGGGCGTACTAGGTATACACTCAAATGGTCTTGGATTCCGTAATATCACGATTACTCTCGAAGTTGGATTCATATTTTTTTTTCACTGATTTTGATTTGCAAGACTGATTTTGAATAGCCTTTATCCTTTAATGAAGATTTCGACGCCTATACTTCTTTCTTTTTTTTGCTGTCACTCACACCCAAAATCTTCCCTTAGTCTATGTAGGAACCATTTCTACTTTACATCTTTTTCCGATGGCTTTCTTGAGGAAAAGCTGTAGGTAGGTATCCAGGTTATTTGAAATTCACGATAAGGTGAATATTTTTCAACTGGATCAAAAATATAATCCTAATGAAGAATTTTTTTCAAATCAGTTTTCTTTTAACAACTTCATAATGATGCAAGCTATCTACATGCTGGCTGTTATACTTCCTGGCACAATATTTTAACATTATACAGGGTGTTCACCTGGAAGGTATACTACTTTGCTTTGCCGCCATTTTGGTAAACATTAGTCTTGACAGTTCATATTTGGCAGTCGTGAAGTAGACTCGTTGCTAATTTATTATGGAAAAATATTCGATAATTCGATAATTTTATCAAAATCAATCATCGATTACTGTGACGATGAAAAAGTTACATGAAATTTTTGGGAGAAACAACAAATTCACGCGTAGTGAATAATTTCAAAGAAAGAGGGTCTGTAAGTGATAGGCCCAAGCATGGACCACAACGTACTGCAAGATCGGCTGAAAACATTACTGCTGCTCAAGGAAGTGTTCAAAACAAACCCTCAACCTCAATTCGATGCCGTGCTCAAGTAACTGTGAATGGAGTTGTGATTGAAAACTTTTTAACACAACAAGACGGTGCCAAATTGCATACAGCCAGGATTACAATGGAATTACTGCTGGACAAACAAAGTAGTAGACCTTCCTGGAGGACACCCTGTGCGAACAAAAACTAGGAACTTTTACCAGTAGTTACTTCAAAGTTTTCATTTTGAAATTACTTAGAAAAATTATTTCTTTTTAAGTACTTCAAGAATTTCGCGGAACCCTAGAGACTGTCTCACGGAAACCTATAGTTCCGCGGAACACAGTTTGGGAATCGAGGACTTAGACTATTAAAGAGGTATTCTTTATAAGACAAATACAAAATTTGACACAGTATTTTTTGTAGATACAAAATGCTGATTTGGCTGCACTTTTATTGTCAGTTCAATCATAATTTAGCACCAAGAAGCAAGTTTAAGCGACTAATTCGTGGTGTTTTCTTTATTCTCTCCAAGAGTGAGGAGTTTGCACAACTTCCGTATTCAAAATGTCACCGATGTCGTTTCCTCGTCTGCTACATACATATGTACATTCATATCTATGTATACTACATATGTATGTTGACTGTTTGGTGAATATTTGTATTCGATTTGATAAAATCAAACCCCAGTGCTTGATGCCTTGATGGAGCAAGCACACTTCTAGCAACGACATCGCGCAGCAACTACAACTGACGACATAAGAAAACTCTGTTTTTCATTGTTGACACACCCAACAACAACCCACGTAAGTATATACGTGTCGACCTTTCGATCGGTCTTCACCAAAGGACTTTTGTCTATTTAATATGGATAGAGCTGAAGCAAAAATGGTAAAATGTATATCTATGAGGTAAAATTCAATGAAATACGCTGCGGCTAGGGTGATGACGAAAACAACGATGTCGACATCGAAGGATGATGGGTGGCTATGGATGATTTTTTTTCTCTGTTGTATTTACGTGTAGGAAGCTCCCAGGAAGTGAGTTCAATTCGAATCTTGATTTAATTTTATTAAAAAAAAAAGAAACTTTTGTATAAGGTATCTACCGTCTAGGAATACCTTTAACATGAATTTTGTATTTGGTTAGATATTGTGAAATTTTAATAACTGAAAGCCCTATTAATCCGGTTTCATACCAGAAAAATCCACAATCGATTAAAGTATCATGAAAAAAAGTTGAAGAAAGAAATAGTTTAAATTTCAAGATTTCTCAATCGATTAAGAAGATGATGCCCAAAACAGTATTAATAAAATTACGAGTCGAGTTATGTCTAGTTTTGCCATCCTTGTCCAAGTCTTCCGTGTAACTGTCTGAGCATTGAATACAAAATGAAGCTAGAATAGGTGTCAAAAATGATGCAGCCAGATCTATAAGATATGAACAATTTTAAACTATTACTGCAGTAGTTTTGACATCTCATTCCGGCCACGTCATACCCATTCTGTTCAGACAGTTATTTGTGCAAAACGACAATGGATGTTTATTAAGGTCGGTAACAATCGAAAATGGATTTAAATGTCCCTTATTTTGGCGGAAGCTTTGGGGCTGAATCAAATCATTTTGATATCTGAATTTATAGCTAATATAATTTTAATTTGTTGCCTAAACGAAAAATGTGAAGTTCGAGAATACTTTTCTTGTTATTTAATTTTCCGCTAAAATAAGACTTTAGTTAGCGGACAAATATCCGAAACTAATAATTCTGTTAATGCCAAAAATTGTAGCCTTTGAAATGCAAATTTGTTTCCCAAAAACAAGTTTTGTATCTTTTATGGAATTTTTTTTATAAACATTTTAAGTTTTGAAATATTTGTTTGCCAAAATTTTTTAAGCATTTCCTACCCTAATTTGTTGCAGAAGCTGAAACCAAAAATTTATAATTCCAACCATTATGAATAGGAAATTATTACAGCTTTCCAAAATGTTAAATTTTTTACCATGGATTTCGGAAAAAACTATGGGTTAACTCCTTGCCATTTAAAAAAAAAAAAACAGCTTTTTTTCAAAGTTAATGAAATAAATCGTGCCGTTCGTTAATGGAAAGGTCTATTCAAACCCAATTGACATATGGAAAGAAACATTTTTTTTATCCTATGGTTAAGTAAATATTCGCTCCAAAGTGATTTTACTGATTTTCTGCTTCAAAATACCAACCTTAATGTGTTTGGATAACGATATTTCCAAAACCAAGCCCTGTAGAAAATAGAAAAAACCAAAAACCGATAGAAATTTTCCAGATCTTTTCAAAACTGAAAACAAAAACCATCTACAATGTCTGGTTCTCTAAATATACGCATCCAAAGTTACTTGCATATAGTTGCGTAAAGTTGCGTAGACTTGCGTAAAGTTGCGTACACTTGCGTAACCTTGCGTTAACTTTTTTTTAATATAATTAAAATAAATCTTGACATACGTCATTGGAAAGCTCTATTCAAAGCCTATCGATATATCCACGGTTAATTTTTTTTTGTTGGTCTGGTTAGTAAAACATTCGCATCCAAAGTGATATTAGTGATTTGTTGCCCCAAACCACCTACCCTAATGTCTTTGAATGGCTATATTTCCTTAACCAAGCCTTCAAAATTGATGCGGTTTTCAGTGCTACGTAGGAAATTAACCCACCTTTTCAAAATCACCAGAAAAATTTTTTTTTTTCAAGGTCTGGTTGGTAAGCTTTTTTTTTTTTAATTACATATTAGATCATGAAACTTCAATTTGTTAAAAAAAAATATACAATAGACAGAAGTACTCGTATACAAAAAAATTTATTACTAAATTTTCTTCTTCGAAAACAGATTTTCCAAGCAACACATGCATTTGAGGAAATCATTTGGTTGATGAAAAGATAAATAAATTAATAAATTATTCACATCTCCCAAAAACTTTCTGGAACTTAGTTTTTTTTCTTCTATGATTTCTGACATCAAATTGTGAAAATAAGCAAATAGTTTTACAGACAAACATACATGCTTACGTATTATAAAAATAAATAAATTTGGTGGTTGTTAGTCAATAAGCCCCGCTTCTCCATGAGCTGTTGCACCACTAAATTAATATTATATTATAAATTTGGTGGTGCAACAGCTCGTGGAGAACCAAGGCCTAGTGACTTACAACTCTCAACCATTCCTGTGTGCGTGTTGTTGGCAGGAATGGAGGGGACCTACAATTTTTTGCCGAGTCCGAACGGCTAAATGAGAAGCACTTATTCATGACAAGTATACTCTTGGAGGATTTGTCAGTACCTCGCATGAGGCAGTACCTCGGGAAAAATATTTCTGTTTTTAGGTGGCAGCGGCTGGGAATCGTATTACTAACGTATTACTTACAAATCATATTTCACCAGAATTGCTCATACAGAATTTTAAATAATACTAGTAGGAGTGAAGGAAGTGGGTACGGAACAATAAAATAAAATAAAGATTACAAAATTTGAAACAGACTGGATTTCAAATTTCTCACTATATACAATACACACATACTTTCTTGCCCTTAAACTGACACCACTGAATACCTAAGTTTAACAGGCCAAAGGTGGCAATTGCCCATAAGCGCATAAATATAAATGACAATGAAAAATTATCCTGCGAATCCCCAAGATTGCCTTATATCTAGGTACGTGTGTCATAGTAATGTTTCTTATTGAATTGAGAAGACCACATTCAATATTATTCAAGTTCTGGGTCTGCTATAAGAAATAAAAAACAATATTTTAGTCTGTTAGTATAGCAAAATGTGTTTCAATAAGATAGCGAAATTGTTTCGCCTTAGGTGGACATAAGTCATTCGACGACGACGCCGACACGCCGACAACACATAATGCGCCACTCCAGCCAGTTTTAAAGATATTGTTTTTGTGATAGTTTATATATTGTCCTTAGCAAGTCATTGGTGACCTTCGATATTTACGATCAATTTAATCAGACGGCCTAAACATACATACATCTGTACAGAACAAAGTGATATAGCGACATAACGTGGGGATGAAAATAATGAACAAAAATTGCGTTGAAACATTTATGTACATTCTTCTTAAAAACATCATGTCAGGTAGAACTGACGATTTATAACAAAAAAAAAATTATTCCTACAGCCCGCGTCAGTTGGTTGAAGCTAATACTTTTTTTATTTTGTATAAATGCATATCCGTATGCAAAATTTTCCTTTAAAATGTTTAATCTAAATACGAGGCCACTTTCATCCAAAAAAATATTTTAATTGTTCAGCTGTATACTATCACCCAAAGCCAGTAGCGTAGCTACCGCGGTTTCAGCCGTATCAATGATACGGGGCCCCGAGATAAAGGGGCCCCCAAGATCCAGAAGACTATGTGTGTGTAAAATATTTTTCTTGAGATGAACACGACATACAAAATCGATTACATATTAAAATTGTTCTTTTTTTGTTGCATGTTTCGATAGTCTTCCTAACATCAAGTCCAAGTTCTGGCAAAACCAAATTTTGATTGGAGATTCGTTATAAAATCTCAGACATTTAATAAAAGATATCTTTAATTTAGGTTGGGTCTAATATTTTTACTGGGGTAGGTACAAATTTTAACTTATTTTAATCTGTACTAAAACGGGAGCGAGTAAAAATTCTGGTTTCAAAATTCAGTTTTTTTTTCGAAAAAAATCAGTTTTTAAAATTCTGTTTAAAATCTGCTTTTAAAAATTCTGTCATATAACATTTTTAAAAATAAAATTCTGTCAATTTTGCTTTTTCTGAAATAAGTTGTATTATTAACGAAAATAAATTTAAAAAAAAAGTGTACAACTCTTCGCAGACCAATTGTCTTATTTCTGGTTTTAACCATGTCCAATTATAATCACTAACAATGGTAACTTCGACGATATTTCGAAAAAATTATTTACGAAATTCTGCCAATAATAAAAAGACGGTTTGGAAAATGTTTAAAACGCGTACTTTTTGACATTTTCTAAATCTTCTTTTTATTATTGGTAGAATTTTGTAAAACAGAATTTTGAAAACAGAATTTTGAAAAGCAAACTTTTGAAAGCAGAATTTAGCAAAGAGAATTTTGATCCTGCTAGTATTTCGATCCTAACCCTACTAAAACAACTAGATTATTTTTATCATACCATCAATTATTTAGAGAAAAACTTGCAAGAACTTCATGACCAGTTAAGCAAAAATAAATTCTAAACAATTTCTATAGAGCAACAGATTTTGTAAAAAACGTGCCACCCTACTGCTGACCTTCTCAGTGGAATCTTAATACTGAGCACACTGAGTGTTAAGCTGGTTTTTATCAAAATCTGTTTATACGAAAGAAGTGTTATAACCTTTTTAGTGCACAATTCCATGAGCTATAGTTTAAATCTTTTGAAAAAATTTGTGATTTTCAAAATATTTAAAAAAGTTGTATTCTTTTTTATCTCATAACTACAAAATAAAATGGCAAACATTGAACCACCATCGGCCCGTGTCAATCCAAAATCGGTCGTATGTGGGGTGGATCGGCTGCCGATTGGATTCTCAGCCAATCTGAAATCCAGATAAGTCAAATGGATCGGATGGGTCGGTCGTGTGGCCAGCTTGAGACTAAATTATGTCAAGGTCTCATATTGTTATATTTTTAAAATAAACTTATCTTGAACCTGATGCAAGTTTAATTTATAGGAAAAAAAATTATATCTCTAGGAATGTGCCACTGCCAGGAAAAAGGCGGCCCCTAAAAAAAATTTTGATACGGGGCCCCCGAAGTGCTGGCTACGCCACTGCTCATTTCAGCTATATAAACAATTTTGATTTTTGTATCCAAAATAGAAAGTTGGATATATTTGTTACTTTTCTTTAGGCTCATTAAAAGCTTCTATAGAAAAATTAATCGGTGTTTTCGAGTGGATTTTCGAATTTTCGAAAACAGTTGAAATATGTAAATTTTCAACAAAGGGGGTTGACGCAGAAAGAAACCCAACACAGCGATTATGTATATACGTACTTTCAATTATTGTACTTTGCTGAAATTTACGAATAATTTATAGTATTCGAGCCATCATCAGAGAGAAACTCCCAAATATAATGCATTTCTGCATTTCTTTCTATAGCTACTTTCCATAATTTTAGTAAAAAACGTCAGCAAATCATGATCAGAAGACTTGAGAAGTACTTCGAGGGGAAATGGCTGGAAGTAAATGTGGGAAAGACGAAAGTGATGAGGTTCAAGAAAGAAGGAGGGAGGAACAAAACCGTAGACTGGAGATGGAGGGGAAAAAAGATCGAAGAAGAATGAAGGGCAGGAAGCACATATAAAGGACAGAATAAAAAACACTTGGATCTCCGTGGATCCATTGCGCTTCCCATGGTTAAGGTAGGTAGGTATGAGGAAGGAAGGGGGATTGAGGGGAGCTAAGGTATGGGATGCCTCCTTGAACTATCCCGAATTTTGAATGAATTTTAAGATATTCTTTAATGGCAAGGAAGAGATGTCCACCATTTCATTGAAAAAGTATTCCCCGAGGGCTTCTTTTCTAGTTTAAGCCAAGCTGGGGCATTCACAAAGAAAATGTGATAAGCCCTCCTCTGCCTCTTCATCTTGACACACCCTACATAGGTCTGATGGGCTAGTGACCATTTTTCTCATGTGGGTTCCAATTGAGTTGTGGCCCGTTAGGACTCCAACCAGGAGTGATAGTTGAGGCCTGCTTATCTTTAATATATATTCAGTTTGGTTCTTTGAGATGTTCGGCCACAAATTTCTTGAAACCCGGCAAGTGTCAATTGATTGATCTGACTTCTGCAGCTTCGAGGAAATTCTGTTAGATTCTACTTTTTTCTTGCTCCAGTGGCTCAAGTTTCAAGGGTTCAACCTGGCTTGGATCAAGAGATTATCCGTTTTTGGACAGTTCTTCTGCTAATTCATTCCGAAAAATATTACCATGTCCTCGGACCCATTCAAGGGTAGCAGTGTTTGTTGCCCCAAGAGATTTCAGCTCAATTCGAGAACGTTCTACCAGTTTGGACTTTATAGTGATTGATGAAATAGTCTTGATTGCCGCCTGGCTGTCTATGAAAATGTCGATATTACTATTGACTACACTTCATGAGATACAAGATATTTCGCGGCTTTGCAAACTGAAAGCACCTCCGCTTGGAATACATTGAAAAGTGGGGGTGGGTTTTCCGAGTAGATACTTGACCCTACCCCTTCGTTTGTTTTGGAACTGTCAGTAAACACCGAAACATGATCCGCATTAATGACCCTGTTTTCATTCCAGAATTCCCTTGTTGGGATATCTGTTATCGACACTGGGTTGAAATCTATGTGTGGTGTGATGTAGTCTGTTTGAACGACTATGTCCGTGGATGTTTGTTATTATTATATGACCGTGATGGCCCCTTTTTCAATTATGACACTGCTTGAGTCTTACAGCACTTTTGACCGCCATCTCTTTCGTAAACAGATCGAGTGGGGCTAGTGAAAGGAAAGTTTCTAGGGCTGCCTTTAGAGTAGTTCTCATAGCTCTGGTTGTGCCGATACACGCTATTCTCTGGATTCTTGTCATGGCTTTTAGATTGATTTCCTTATCTAAGGTGGACCACCAGACCATGCATGCGGACTCAAGAATTGGCCTTATTATGGCTGTGTATACATCCAATGAATGGTTCTGGGACTGGAACCCCATCTTTTGCCAAAAACTCTACTGCAGGTGTAGAATGCTATTAGGGCCTTTTTCCTTCTTTCTTTAATATTTTTTTCCAGTTTAGTTTACGAACAGTACAATGCGTGCCCGAAAGCTTCAACAGAATTCCGTTAATGGTTGGTGGGTCTATGTTCCGAATATTATGTTTCCTCGTAAACATCACCAGTTCTGTCTTCTGTGGGTTAACGCCAAGTCCGCAGCTGCTGGCCCAATTACTGTGCTTGTCAAGGGCCGTTTGTAGGAGTTTGCACAGAGTGGGGGGGGGGAAATTCCCGAGGCCATTAACACAATGTCATCGGCATATGCAATGACCTTGATACCATTCAGGTTAAATTTTGCCAGAATCTGCTTGACAACAAGGAGCCAAAGACGAGGAGATAAGACTCCACCCTGTGGAGTACCCCTACATGTCCTAACTTTTAGCTTGGTATCACCCATTTCCGCATTAATGAGTCTCGTTTGGAGCATGAAGTCAATCCATTTTATCAGAATCGGATCAATGTTAATACAGTTTAAGGCTTGTCGAATTGCGCTGTTGTCAACATTATTAATATTAAAGGCCCTTTCTATATCGAGGAATACAACCAGGCAAAATTCCTTGAAGTGAATTGCTTTTTCGATTGTGCCGACTACATCATGAAGCTGAAGCTGTCTCAACAGATTTGCCCTTCATGTATGCATGTTGTGTCTGTGAGAGCACGCCATCATTGAGTTTTAGGTGGAAACTGTTCTTGCTCAGTACTATGTGTGTGGCTTCATTTTACTTTAAAAACCGCTTTTCACTTCTTGGTTTATAGATTCTTTAAATATTTTCTACTGATTTGAAACGATTCTTTGCTAAACAGTTTGAAGTCAATGTCAAAATAGTGGAAATTCTGGATTGCAATCGGTAAATTTAACCTCTTTCTTGAAATCATTGGGATATGGATAAATTCATTTTAATTTCCCGGTTAAGAAAAAACTTTAAGATATTATTTGTTAATTAATTAATACATTTTGACAATTGTTAGAACTACAAAATGAAGCTTTGTCATCAGCAAAGAATGAATTTTTACAGTACAATTGTAGGGAAAATCCGCAAAATACATATGAAATAAAAGGGGAGATAAGGTTGATCCTTGTGGGACACCAATTAACCAATACTAGGCTTTAGCAAGGCAAACAAACAGGTAGACTCAAAGCTTATATTTATGAGAAGATTTTTGAATGTGGTGCAGGGGAGAGATAAAAAACTATACTTTAGTAAGTTTTTGCTATTAAAGTATTATAGTAACTACACTGAGGAACTGAATGAATAATATGGTTGGTAACCATACCTTTGAGACATTCAACATTTCAAAAAAATAGAAAAAGAAAAAATTATATAAAAATATAGCTGGCCACATTTACAACTCCTGTATCTGGCTATGAAAGCATTTTATTTGGGATTTTTTTTTCTTTTTTTGCTCAGGAAACACAGGGAACAGAGTACAGCGTACTTTTGGATTTTGTTAAACGCCCTTTATAGTCGAGCTGTGTGGCAGTCTTCTTCCTTAAAACGAATCACATCAAGTAAGGGTAAAGGTAAAATATTGTATACTAACCAAGAATATCGTGGGTGATTGAGATTGGGACACACTGGCGGATATACAAAGATATGTCTGCATTGCACTGCTTTACATGTTGTATACCGTGTACCCATCACAGCAACAAAACTAATACTAAAAGTGTATATTTGAGATTTCCTTGGTTGTCTCCATTTTTTTTTTCCAGACTCTGCTTTCGTTCCATTTAGGTATATGTGTGGATTGCCTCCTTGATTTTGTTTTTTTTTTTTGTCATCGTGGGACATGATTTTTGGTCGTTTTATCTTCTTTGTGCAATCATGGAGGAAATGGAGAATATCAAGCAAAATCATCTGTACAACAAGACAAAATAAATACATATAAAAAAAAAACAAACACAAAAATGAGCCAAGGGAGAGACGGAGCAATAATGACAAACTCAAACATGTACCTAGGTTACAGGACTGAAATGAAAATGATGAAGCAGAAATCTCTTGGGTGTTATTGAAGATATTAAAGATTTTTTTCGATTAAACAATCCCAAAGAGTTTTTCTACTTCAATAGTTAGAGACTGTGAAGGTATGATATTTATATGCCCACAGTTATTTAAAAAAAGTCATTATGATGGTAGAAGTTAAGTTGTTAATTTTAAAAATGGTGCCCAACGTAAGGAATGATTCAGTTGGCTTTTGAGTCAACCAACGTTCGAAAATCTTTTGAAAAGTTAACTATTTACATATATGCTTGAAGTAATTTTCAAGCAATGATTATGATGGTAAAAGCCTTATCGTTCATTTTGAAAATAGGACCCAAGGAAAGGATGGAAGCTTGTGTTGTAATTCATCAAACAATGGAAAGAATTCTCAAAAGCGCACTTTTTATATGTTTGCAGGTATTTTTAGAAATCTATTATGATAGTAGTACCTCGTGACATAATGGTTAGAGGGTAGGTCTATCATGCCAAAGGTCTGGGTTCGATTCCCGGCCACTGCCACCAAAAAACCGAAACGTTTTTTTCCCAGGTACTGCCTCTTGCGAGAGACTGACAAATCCTCCAAGTGCTTGGTTGAGAGTTGTTTATCACTAGGCCCTGGTTCTCCATGAGCTATTGCGCCACTAAATTCATTTATTTATTTATTTTATTTTGATGGTTAAAGTTAAGTTTTAAACTTTAAAAACTGGCGCCCAATGCAAGGATTGACTCAGTTGATTTGTGCACCAACAAACGTTAAAAAGTCTTCTGAGAAGTATTCTATTTTTATGCTTGAAGTAGATAATTTTTCAAGAAATGATTATGATGGTAAAAGTTTAATTAATTTAAAAAAATGGTTAATAAATCAAAAAACATAAAAGTCTTTTAAAAATTGAACTTTTGATGTGCTTGCAGGCATTTCTCAAAGTCTATTATGCAATGCAAAGATGAATTGAGTTGGTTTGTGATTCAACAAAAGTTGAGAAGTTTTTCAAGTAATGTACTTTTTATAATTATATAAACTTGTTTGTTTTTATCAAAATGTTATATGATGGTAAAAATGGCGCCCAACATAAGGATTTATGCAGTCAATTTGTGAACTAACAAGTAATGTTGAAAATCTTTTCACGAAATGTTGGTATTTTTATGGAGGTATTTTTTAAAAATCTATTATGATGATCTAAGCTTAGCCCTTAATTTTAAAAATTGGCGCCCAATGCAAGGATTGATTGAATTGGTGTGTGAATCATCAAACTTCTGAATATATTTTATGGAGTATATTCTTTAATTAATAAGGGTAATCATGCAACGTCGTAAGTTTACAAATTGTGTAAAATGATAAGTTTACGCAAAGTTTGCATGAACGAACTTTTTCATACATCTGATTAAATGCTAAGTTATTCAATCAGAGTAAGAGTCACTCATAAGTCATAACATATTATGATGGTAGGAGCAAGGTTATTTGTGCCCAACGGAACTGTTATTTTTGAAGTGTACTATTTATATATTTGTGGCTATTTTTCAAAAAATGATTATTATGGTAAAATTTAAGTCGTAAACTTGAAAAATGGCGCCCAGCGCAAGGATTTATCCAAAAAGGTATTTTAAAGTCTCTAAGGAAGTGTAATTTTTATATGCTTATCAAATATATAACGACTGTGGATATGGAAGGAAAATCTTAAAATGAAAAAATGGCGCCCAACAGACACCTTTGTTGGTTGGCTTGTGAAGTAACCAACACTATGAAGTTTTATAATAAATTATAAGAAAACTGAAGCTTTAAGAGTTGTGCTATTGATAGATGATACAATTTAACAATATGCTGAGGATTTTTGATAAAAAGATTGATCTCACCTACTTTTAAATTATCAACTTGATATTTATTTTTTTGCTTCAACTTAAATTCCGCTGCAACCTAAAACTGAAATTTTTTTTCCGATGTACTGCCTCTTGCGAGGAACTTAAAAATTCTCCAAGAAAATACCTGTGCTTCCTATCTAGCCGCTTGGACTTGGTAAAAAATTGTAGGTCCCCTCCATTCCTGCAACCCATACGCATACAGGAATGGTTGAAAGTTGAAAGTTACTAGGCTCTGGTTCTCCACGAGCTGTAGCGCCCTCAAATTTATTAATTTTAATTAAAATTTACTTGGATGTTAACAATGTTAAAAACTTGGTTTATATTTAATTTATATTGTTTATTTCCTTCAGACGAAATTTTGAAAGGAAATGCTACAAAGAGTATTTACTACTTTATTTAAAGTATTTACTCAAATAGTTAAACTGCAAGAATTTAGTTGGTGCTATGCCTTCAATGTTGATAATTCTTTTTGAGCATTTACTTAATTTGTATGCAAATCGTAATTATTTTTAGGTATTTGCTATTTTTGAATGCATATCATCTATCCTGACATGAATGAAATTAATAATTTTTCAAAATACAAAGGTATAGTTGTAATCCCTGTTGGCCACACTACCTTTAACCAAACGATGAAAAAAAAAATATAAGATATTTTCCTCAGTAGCTGGGATGGAAGAGTGGACGTTGGTCGGTTGATCGGTAGCTACGAGCAAAGCCACCATAGCACAAGTTTGTGTATAAGAAATTGGATTCATTATTTACGGCCCGAATAGATATTATGCTCGAGATTATTTGTTGAATGGGATTCGTGATAATTTTGCACAAAAGGAACACTTCTCCTGTTCTTCATCATTATAGGTATAGGTATGTTGATATAAGAGTAAAGTATTGGTGGTGTCGTGCTCGGTTCGTTTGAGACGGAGCATCTTCAGCGCTTTGGTATAATGGCAGCCACTATTTCCAGTTCCAGTACTGGACATGGATACGGTTGATATATATAGCTACCCTCACGTCATATCAAAGGCCAACACCACCATTTTTGTTTCCCTGTTTCCCCTGATGCCTTAAACACGTCAACGTTCATGCTCTTTTCTTCTTTATTCCATATAATCCATTGCAAGTCAGTGAAATGGTAGCTGAACTGCTAATCGTAGGAATAATGTGTTTCGGCTTCTTCTACTTTTGAGACCACGCATTGGGGCTCGTACCTCACCAGCAGCCCAACCATCATCAGAGAGTCTCTTTAAAAGCACGTCCCAAGAATGGAGATGATTTTTTGATGGGCCAGGTGTTGATGCACTTTCAACTTTGAAAAGAAAAATCATCACGCGCTCACCGAGAGTGTTGTGCAAGTTGTGCACAAGAACTGCAATTATGATGAATTACGAAAATAGTCGTTCGTCTTCGCGGATGAAGTTGATTTTTTTTCCTCTTTGTTTCCGTTTGTTGTCTGCAGTGAAGCACACTGGGTTGGTAGGTGCTACGGCTTCCATTAAATTGTCAGAAAGCACGCCATTAGCTTTAGAGTTCAGGGATTTAGTGAAGTGCAGTGTATACTACTTGTATACTGTGCAGTGCAGCTGCTGATGAACTAACTTGCAATAAGCTATTATGAATGAAATCATTGCTGATGGGTTCTTTAAAGTAAAGCAAATTGATTAGTTTTGTACTTACTCTCAGATCTGCAAGATTGTAGAATATCATTATAATTTTATAAGTGGGAAGAATAATGTTAATCTTATTGGGAATAGCTTCTGAATATTAAAACCGAAAAAAAGATACAATTATTTATTGCTTAAGGGTAAGCAGCTCCCATGCAAAAACAAAAACTAAATTTTCAAAACAATTTTCCACCTACTCTGTGCACCAAATTATATTACATCATTAATTTACCCTTTAAGTAATAAACTATAGGTCTTAAAATGGAAAACAATTATTTTTGGATGCAAAAACCATTTGCAAGCAAATAATGCCTTGAAATGAATATATTTGTTTTGTAAGTGTAAACTAGGCTTTATACTCAAAACTTACGTTTGCAAATAAAAACAGTACAAAATTGCTAAGTAACAGAATAAAAAGAAGACTTCTTGGTTAAACTAAATGGAAATCCACTAAGGTTTCGAAAAACACAAAAAATTAAAAGGAAGACAATGTTTCGAAAAACAATTTTTCAAAAAAAAAACAAAGTTCCATAAGGCGCAAAGTTTCGAAAATAAATTTTGGATTTTGGGACAGCAAAAGAGGGGAGGAAAGGAAGAGACCCAAGACATGTCAACATGAGCATGACAGTGGGAGACCTTCAAATATTTTTTTTTTTTAATGGTAGTACGTCAAAAAACACTGTTGGTATATGTACATTATGCTTATGTGCCTACCTTGCGACTGAAGACTGAACAAGCCTTTTGCAGAGTAATGGAGTTGCATGAGTGATACAGAACACAGAGCTCAAGAAGGAAGCTAAAATTCGTTGAAGCCAAAAATCGGGCCAATCAAGGAACTATTGATGGTACTTAAGGCTTGAAGAAATTTTTAAAATTGGCAGTAACATTTCGAATCACACTTTATGAAGTTATTTTTTCCAAAACTTTGTTTTTCGGTTATTTGTCTTTTGAAAATTTTGTCCTTTCGAAACTTTGTTTGTCGTTACTATTTAAAAAAAGGTTTCTTATTGGTATGGGTAGATGCTGGATCTACTCAGAGAACTAGTTCTCATTAAATAAAAAAAAACTTAAGTGAAGTAGACTGACTTAACTCCTACGAAAGGTGAGAAAGTAGTCTACTTTGTTTTGAGAACTAAATACACATTTTGAAATACAAGAGGAGGGAAATAACTTTCAACGATAAAAACTATACAACTACAAAATCACGCGATTTTTTGTTTTTCACTTATTTTCAGAGCCTTGCAAACTGAATTTCGTATTGAAAACACACTAGAAATTGCTCACTACGATGAGATATTCAGTTTACCAGTTAGGATAATTCTGACAATTTCGCTGATTAAATTTGGTTGATATTTTTTGTTTTCAGGGAAAAAAAGTAGGTATTTCTATTTCACTAATAAAATTGAATAATATATTAGGCTCGCTTAGCAAGGAAAACGTAATACCTCGTGGCATAATGGTTAGTGCGTAGGACTGTCATGCCAAAGCTCTGGGTTCGATTCCCGGCCACTGCCACCTAAAAACAGAAATGTTTTTTCCGAGGTACTGCCTCTTTCGAGGGACTGACAAATCCTCCAAGAGACTTGCCAAGAATAAGTGCTTCTCATCTAGCCGTTCGGACTCGGCAAAAAATTGTATGTACCCTCCATTCCTGCTAACAACACGCACACAGGAATGGTTGAGAGTTGTTAGTCACTAGGCTGGTTCTCCATGAGCTGTTGCGCCACTAAATTTATTTATTTTTTTGGCAAGGAAAATATGTGATTGAGGTTCTTGACTTACTAGTATATTTTCCTTTTTTTTGTGTTGGAAGTGGGAATTAATTACACATTAAAAGGTATGAAGTATACATAAAGTATGCAACAATTTTTGGGGAATTTAATTCACATCTTCTATGGGACTTAGTCCACTTCGAAAAAGTGGATTTTGTTCCCATTTAGTAATAATAAAGTTCCTCAGTGAATCAAGTTCTAAGGGACTTAGTTCCCTACATCTAGGTGCTAACAGTCTAGAGCGATCGTAATGTTATTTTGGTGATATCTATCAAATTAGTTTTTTTTACACTGATACTTAGTCATCATGGCAAGTAACATGATTGAGCAACCCACATGATTAAATTTTATCATCAAAATCAGTGTCTTGTGTCAAAGATGCTCATCCATTTGATGAGTTACATGGTCTTCCTTTCCAGTCGGTTATTCACTTTTGGTGACCAAATCTAATTCAACAGGGTTAAGTAAACAATCTACCAATTTAAAATTTAAAATTAGATTAAACAAATCTAAAAAAACATTACAATGAAAGTGGTAAAATTTAAGAAAATTACCTTACTAGGGTGTTTTAGAATCTTCAACTAATATAAGGTATTTTAACATTAGATAAATGATTTAAATAGATACAAAAATGTATCAAAAGTCCATGATTGGAGTAATAAAAATAATTTGTATAGTAGATTTGACAAAAACACTGGTAAGTTGAAGGAAAAACAGGCCATTTTTTTTAATTTGACAATTTTCTTTAGCTCAGCTCTCTCTCTCTGCTAAAATTTTAGTTTATGAGTTAACAATAAATATACCCATCAGGCATTTTAATTTTCCATTTAATTCCATTTTCTAAGCTTTATTAAATTTAGAAAGAAACATGCCGTAAATAATGACCTGGGGCCTATAACACAGAACAACAAGTCAACAATTCAACAATTACAAGTGCAAATCATTTCTGTAACTCAATTAAAAGCGTAACAATTGTCTACTGAAAAACTCCCTCTACTTGTTGAACCAGTTCAAAACAAATATTTCTTACACGATGAGTCGTAAAGTTTCCGAAAAAAAATATTTATTTTAAATCAGCACTTTTCTTTAATTGGTACACGAACCTTATATGTAGGAAGGAATTTCAGAAACATAATAAACATTTTGTATACCACACATGGACAGCACATTAGGCTCTATTTATTATTTTTTTTATTTATTTAAATAATTAGTCTATTTTTAATTCTCACAATCACAGTTCAGTTCAGAATAAAATTTAAAACACTTTATATAAGCCAAATTCCTTACCACTTAATAAATTCTTTTATTTCTAACTTGTTGACTTTGAACAAGTCCACATTCGTCAGTTGAAATTTATAAACTATTCAACAAGTTTATTCTCTATTCTTTGAACTCTGGTTATTTTCAGTTACAGAAACACTAAATTTATTAAATTTTCCACTTGTTGAAAGAAGCCAAAACAATTGTTTAAGGTCTCCTAGACTTGTTGTTCCATGTTACACAAAATTTAAAAACTTGTTAAATTTAACTAGTTTAACAAGCACTTTATGGATTATGTACTAAGGCGGCAGTACGAAGTTTCCTTTTATCGATATAAAGCAAAATTTTGTTGCATAAGGTTTTTGATAGGTGATGATAAATGTATGTAGGAAAACTTGATCGTCCACCCCCACATATCCTGAATAGATCAGCTATCTGGAAAGCTTCTAAAAGACATAAAAAATACATATTTGTAATGAATTTTAGAGGTTTGACGGCAAAAATTGTAAGCGTTGAGCCCCTCACACTAAAAACGAAGTACACGCTCTATAAAACCCTATTACTTGGAGTTTTTCTTTTTTGGCTCAGAGCAAAGCTTTGAGCAGAGTCTGAGTGATCAGAGCAGAGCTCTGAACAGATTATGATCAGAGCCTTCAGATTTAATTATGAAACACATTTGAGCACTGAACTGTCATATCACGGGTTTGTTTGCTAGTGTGTAAAATTTTTAAAAATGTCTAAGCACATTAGAAAAAAATCAGGTTTTGTAAAAATTAAGTGAAAAAATAAGTGAGGTTGGCTTCGCTCAGCGTTTAGCTCGATTCGCTCGGTCTTATTTATATTGAGCTAATTGAGCATTAGGTCTGAGCTCACTCCGATGGAAAAAAGAAACACACTTTTTATGCTCTGATATGTCTGAGATAAAAAAACTGCTAGGCATAGTAATGACAATAGCTTATTTTTCACGAAGTCATATCGACTTGATTGTGGTGTCATGTGATTCACCATTTAAAGCAATTATTATTTATTTTCAATACTTACTAAGCTTTGAATATTTACTGGGTAACCAGTTCATATCTCTTAGTTTACTTTTTAGTTCTTCGCATTTCTTTTTTACGTGCGGTTTCCATTTTAATTTCACGTCTTGAATCATTCCCAGATACTTTGCCTCATTTGCAAATGGAACACGAGCGGTGTTAAGAAAGACGGGTCTGACGGACGGACCACGTGGACTGACTTTGGTTTATTGAGCGTTATTTGCCATGTTTTTGTCCACTCATTGACATTATTAAGAGCATTTTGTAATTTAATTGTAGCTTCGCTAATCGTTTTGCCTACTGCTAGTATTGCAGTATCATCAGCAAACGTGGTTACGATAGTGTGAAAGGTACAGAACTGGACCTAATACATTTCCCTGTGGTTCCCCAGGCACAATTTTTTTGAAATCAGAATAGTAATTTCCGTGTCTCACACGAAAAAGTCTTTCATTTAGATATCCGTTTAGAATGTTGTAAAGTCCTTCAGGCAGAACTTATCTTAATTTTAATTTCAGGCCTTCGTGCCACACCTTGTCAAACGCCTACGACACGTCCAAAAAGACTGTCGAACAGATTTTCTTTTCTTCAAGAGCTCTCTCAAATAAGTCAGTAATTCTATGCACTTGATCAATTGTTGAATGCTTGCTTCTAAATCCGAACTGATATTCAGGTATTAATAGCTTCTCTTCTATTATCGGCTGCAGGCGCTGGAGTAGTATTCTTTCAAAAACGTTTGATGTTATAGGAAGAAGCGAAATCGGCCTCTAAGACTTCTTTTCGTGAGATGGTTTGCCAGGTTTCAAGACTTACGCAACTTTTCATTGGTTTGGAACATATTCTAATCTAAGAGCGGCATCTTTTATGTAAGGGAGGTTAATAAATCCTTTACGAGGAAGCATTTTTAGAATTTCTGCCGTAATTTAATCATATCCTGGAGCTTTATTTGACTTAAGCTTCTTTATTTCTCTTTTTAATTCGGCAAGTGTTGCATTTCTTGCTATGTAGCTTTCATTTGAGGTGAAATTCATATTAATATTTTCGTTAAGTTCTTGCCCATCGAACGGCTTAAATGTTTCCTCTAAGTAATCAGCGAATACCATCGCTTTTTCTTTGTCACTTTTAGCCCATACTTACATATGAAAAAATTGGAAGAAATAGTTTTATAAAAATATGTTTTTCTTGTGTACTTACATAATACATATGAAGGGTTTTTCAACAGGGACGCTACAAAAGTAGAGCGACATGGACAGCAAACGATGCCATATTTCTTGCCGCTCTTTTCACGTTCCTCTTCAGTAAGGTTTGCCATTTCATGGTGGAAAGATATACGAGCCAACAACGAGTCGAAATTATTAAAATTTACTACCGAAATTCGGAGTCAGTGGCCTCAACGTTAAGAGCACTACGTCCAATTTATGGTCGTCATAATCGTCCTAGCAGATCAACAATTGAGCGTCTAGTAGAAAAATTTGAATCCACAGGCACAGTACAAAATGTTCCCGTGCTAGTGAGACAAAGAAGTGCCCGTAGTGTCGAGAATATTGCTGCCCCTGAGGCTTCAGTTGCAGAAAGCCCAAATGTGTCCCTCACACGTTGTTCTCAAGCGTTGGGCATCTCTGTGACGTCGTTGTGGCAAATTTTGCGAAAAGATTGTGGCTTACATCCTTACAAGATTAAATTGACGTAAGAACTGACACCGCTTGACCACTAGAAGCGTCGTATGTTCCTGAATTGGGCTGAGCAACAACTTGAAAATGATTCGGATTTTCATTGAAAAATCATCTTCAGCGATGAGGCTCATTTCTGGCTGAATGGCTTCGTCAATAAACAAAATATGCGTTATTGGTCAGGCAGCAATCCACACGTTCTCCATGAGTCATCATTACATCCCGACAAAATTACGGTTTGGTGTGGTTTATGGGCCGGCGGCGTCATTGGGCCGTATTTCTTCCGTAATGATCAAGACCGACACGTTACTGTGAATGGGGATCCCTACCGTTCAATGATAACCAAATATTTTTGGACTCAATTGGATGATATGGACTTGGATGACATATGGTTCCAACAGGACGGCGCCAGAAGCCACACAGCGAATGTCACAGTCAATTTATTGGAAACCAAGTTTGGAGAACGTGTTATCTCACGAAATCGTCCAGTCGCTTGGCCGCCTCGGTCGTGCGATTTGACGCCGTTAGACTATTTCCTGTGGGGCTACGTCAAGTCTATGGTCAATTCCAACAAGCCAGCGGCGATTGATGGACTTCGTACGAATATCAAACGTGAAATTGCAGCCGTATCGGCCGATTTACGCTTGAAAACCGTCGAAAATTGGGTTCAGCGTCTGGATTTCTGCAAGCGTGTCCGTGGTAGTCATGCAAAAGAAATCGAGTTCCCTACATAATGGCATCGAACGTACTTTTACAGGAATAAAGAATATCAATCATAAGCTTGTGAATCTCATGTACATGAAAACAGATAAAAATATGTTTCATAATTATATTAAAAACGATTTCAGCAACCCTTCCTTAAAGCGTGGTATACATTAGCAAACCTGAGTGTCACCCGTGTTGGATATCAAACCTGCGTGAAAAGTTTCACGCACACACTTATCAGTTGTGTTGGATGTCAGGCAAAGCAGTCCCGCTATTCTCAGAAGATTTGTTTTTTTTTTTTCTTATTTCGAAATTATTTTCACCACGAATCATCTTAATTTTTTTTTACATCACACATCACGTTTTCACATTTGCTTGCACTTTTCCCACTTATTCGCGCTAATAATTCTTATTTTGTCCAGTGAATGACGGCTCATGAATTAAATTTTGTACACATTATCGATCAACCGCCATACAAACTGAGGGTTGTTAGGCAGTATCAAAAAATTTTGTGAGCAGCAGGTTGTGAGTGTCAACCCATCATTCAGAGTGTACACATTTGAAAGTTTTGTTTGATATCCTACACGCCTGACACTCAGGTTAGATAATGTGTACCATTGTACCATGGAAAACAATAAGTTTTGAAAAATTAGTTTTAATCCAATTTCGATTCTTTCCCTCGCATATCCATATGTGTTTGAAATAAGATATCAAAACGATTTTTGTTTGTTTTATTATTTTCCTAATGAATTTAATTCATTATTTTAGATTTTCTAATTTTATTTGGAATCACCATATTTATTTATTAAAATAGAAAATAAATAAAACACGTAGGTATATTATCCGATGATAGCTTATCTCAACTTATTTATATTAATTTTATAACACAAAAACATTTAATGTTAAAATTGAAAATTTCCAAGTTTAATACCTCTTTTTTGATATTTATCTCAGAGGCAGTTATTTTAAATGTTTTTATGTACATAAACTCAAAAACTATATTAGAACAACAATTTTAAATGAAATTCGTATTTTACACATTAAATTTTAATTTTTCTATATAATGTATATTTAAATCTATATATATACAACATAAAAGGCATACGGATGCACTTCAAAAGCCCTCAAATTATAGCCATCATGCAGCCGCATCATCATCATATAATGCAGAATATGCAAGGATATTCACCAGGATAGGATATGAGTATTTTAACTCCCAAAGCACATATCCACATGATTGCGTATCGATTCGCAATTAGTGCTCGTCGCTGTAATGAACCTAATTTGTGCGTAATGAAGCCGCTTTTGAGAGTGTAGTCGATGTCTATTAACCAAAATGTTTCCGAAAATAACCACTTTCGTCTCTTTACGCTCTATATCTATATCAATATTATGTGGAATTTGGTATCAATTATGTGCTGCCAAATTGAGTTTCCCATCGGACTCATGATGCAAAAGGCAGCACAACGTATATATCTACCTGCCAACAACAATTTTATATTAATTGTGTAAAAGTGCTGTTTGCGTATCCGATAGTTATCTTTAATCATAAACATTATATTATAGCAATGTAAATTGAAAGAAAAAAAACGCAACAAAAAAACTAAATTCAAACTTTTAGTGTGGCGCATAATCGATATGCGTGTATACATATTTCATGGCATAAAATTGAATAATCATCCGGGCAAAATATGGGAAAATAAAAATGCTATCGTCGCTTCGGTGTTCGTCTGTCTGGATTCCACAGAGGGACATCCAAGAGGCTCATTATTCAAAAGGCTACTGCTACTACAACATTATAGGTGATGGTACTGACTAACGCACATGCATGCTAACTATACACGCCCCCGAGATTTCATAGACCTTTGACCGCTTCGAATTTCAAATCTTATTTTCCGCATTGCCGCCTAGAAATGTGATGGCAGCGGCCAACGTACGATGACGAAGATGATGATGATGAAGATGGGATCCTTGTAAGCGGCGGCACAGTTGCCGCCTACCACATCCCAAAGGAATGTCGTTTGACAAGGCCGTAGATATATCAGGAGACAAATCATATCTCATACCCCAAAAATGTATTCCTATATATTTATAGAATGAATTTATGACATCAAAACTTTACTTAAATGCATAGCTTTTTTTAAGGCACTAACTGTCCCGTATTTTTTAGTTATTTGTATGAAATAATTTTTCAACACAAAGCAAACAAATCCTACCCTCCCTACCAGTTAGCACATTTGTCTACGGCCTTGTTCTAAAGTTGTTCATCATGGCAGAGCGGCAGTCAGCATTATGAGTATATTGTCAGTGTACGAGTCGATGGTAATAAATTTTTCTGTTAATTAGTTAGCGAGTGTGCAAGAGCAAAGAATTTTCCATCAAAATGTGGGGAAGAAATTAGCTGTCATTTGTCGTCATATGTCAACAATTCTTCCTCAATTTTTGTTTGTATATTTCTGTAGGTTAAGGTAGTCTATTTTTCATTCATCAAACAAAAATATGGGTATTTGTATGTTACGATTTAGTTTTTCACATGGTAGGAACTCTTAGCTCTATATTGTTTGGAATTCATGACAAGTGATTTGATTAAGATTTTTTTATAAATTTGACAGTTTGTTGTCTAACATATTTTTGAATATATTCAACGGTAAATGTGATAAGCTTGTGACAGATTATCAAATGTTTGACAGATGAATTTTGAAGTGAAAAATAAATACTAATATTTTATATTTTTTGGTTTCTTATTTTTTGGTATTCTTATTTCGAACAACGTACTTCCTACCCATATGTACTTACGTATGTTTTTGTTTAGAAGGTTTTATACTTTCATCAAACAAAACTAGAAATGTAAACACAAATGTCTGTAGGAAAATATGAAATAGTAAGGGTATTCATACAACAGCGTAAGGCCGTTAAAAACGTTGAAAAATTAAAAATTTCGTAATTCTGTAAAAATTTATATGGAAAATTTGACA
The DNA here is from genome assembly GCA_946251815.1 of Dasysyrphus albostriatus. Taxonomy (NCBI): domain Eukaryota; kingdom Metazoa; phylum Arthropoda; class Insecta; order Diptera; family Syrphidae; genus Dasysyrphus; species Dasysyrphus albostriatus. The sequence continues at coordinate 62,673,979 of OX276336.1, read as the reverse complement.
TATTTACTACTTTACTAAGTTAACGACACGACTTTACGTTGTTACATGAATACCCTCAGTATTAAAATTTCTAAGCATACAACTAAGCATATTTCAGTCAGATCAATGACTTAAGACAGAGTCTGCTTAGTAATTTAAGTTTTCTTTTAAAAATATTGCATAATTTAGGGAAAGAGGAGTAACTGGCATGCCTTTTAGCCCAAGTCGAGGGAAGAAAAACATAGCTCCATACAAACGTCTTATGTGTGAAAGGGTGGCCTGGATTTTCCATAAACGCTTGACAAAACTTTAGTTCTTTTAATTTTGTTGACTTGTGTTGTTCGAAAAAATGTTCGAATATTTGTTAATCATTTTCATGCTGATAAAACTTGTTTCTGAGCAAAAACATTCCGTAGAGAGATCCTGATAGTGGAAACGAAATCCAGGGAAGAAACACATTCCGAGGGAAAAATTATTTCCAAGGAATTATCCCGATTGAAGACTGATTCAGTTAAATGCTTTGATTGAATGCAAATTTACAAGTTTTACAAGATTTTTTATTGAACGGTTTACAATTTGCTTAACGTTAGCTATCTCAAAGTATACATTAATTATTAAATATATGTTGACACAGTTGGGGGCCTAACTTTTTACATTGATAATTAATTTACAATTAACTGTCATTTTGTTTATACCTTATCTTAATCTAATGGTTGCTTCATTTCTCGGAGTGTCCAGGTGCGGTTGTCATTGATGTGGTTGGTATTGAATGCAAATTTGACCCAAGTAACTATTTTGAAATGTCATACTTGGAACTTTATTATGAACATTTACCTTAAGGTGATCGTGAATAAAGTACCGATATTATTTGTATCTAAGAAATACCTCACACCAGAAATAAACCCTTTACAAGCTTTAGTTAATTAACTTTTCGAACAAAATTTTCAAGACAATTAATAAATCACAAAACAATAAATTATAATCAACTGATATTCTGACATAAGTGCACTTGACTTGATATTAAATGAGATTTTACCTCTACTTACTTTCCTTGTCAAATTTCCAATATAGTAGCATTAATAATTAGAAAGCAATATTTTGGCAACTTGCCAATCAGAGACTAGACACTTGTCTTAATTTCTAGTCCCTTGGGTCGTCTAAACATACCCAATTGAAACTAAAAGCTTACGATTGCCAACTGACTGAGAACAGAACTGACATCTTCTCTTCAAACAAATTTCCTGTGCAGAGTTTGGCAAAAAATGTCAGTAAGGGAAATTTTTTAGCTAATTATCATTTTTATACCTAATAACAATGTTGTAACTTTTTCAAGTATTTTCATAAATGGAGTCCCCGATTTTGATGTAACTTATTTCTAAACTATTCAGAGCACTCATGTCATTAACTTTAGATCAACATTTTCTTCTGGGACACCATTTTACTCTTAGTGCCAAAGGCCCAAAAAAGTTAAATCCGGCCCTGTTGATATGTAATAGGTTTCAGAAAAATACCCAACTGTGAGTGTTAAGCAAAAAAAAAATAATGGGATCTTATATATCTTATTGACTAAATTAATTTAGAAACAAATTTCATACATCAAAAGCTTGGTAATTATTTGTTCTTAAATAGTAAAGGGTAATACAAGAGTAATTTTTTTTCTTATATAAATGAAAAGACAAATAAAAAAAAAAAAAAAATTGTAATGGTGGTTGGTTGAAAAAAGTAAAGGCATTTAAATTTTTTGAGACCAATGACCAAACTGGGGGACTGATGTGCATAGTGCATCGATATGTATTCATACAAAAAAGTACCACGAAGGAGGAAATTGCTGCCTGCGGAGTACTGTTTATAGTTATTTGGAAGATACAATTTTCTTCGAGAAACACCTCTTGATGAAGCACTGTACCGTAGCTGCTGATGCAAATCGAAATTTTTAGTTGATCTACAACAAGAGAGAAAAATGTTTATGCAAACACAGTGGAAAAAAACACTGTCAGTTGCACAAATTCAAAAAAATGTAAACAAAGTTTTTCGGAACTTACCGCGTTAAAATCGAAGAAATTGCATTCTTCGTGGTCTTGAGATTAGAAAATCTAATAAACAATGATTAAAGTCTGCGAAAAGAAAAGTTTAAAATTTTATAATTTAAACAAATGCAAAAGAAAACACAAGCAGCCATTCTGTTATAAAAGGAACAAGAGAAATAAACACAGAAAAACAAAAAAGTGTGTAGACTTCTCTAAATAATCTGCTACAATAATCAATTTCGCTCGTCGAACAGCGTACTGCGGAAACAAAAAGTAGAACTAAATTTTTCGTTCATGATTTCGTTGTGTCATTTTTGAATGGGATTTTTTGTTTCTCTTCGGCAGCATATATAGGTGCTAAGCCTATTTAACCTATTGTGATTGCTAACCTGCAGTTATATTGTAAATTTGATTTTGCCTGTCTTTCTTGGGTCCTTAAACTAAGCTTCTGCGCTTCAACATTCATAATCGCTTTTACCAAAAAGTACAAGACTTTCTGGGAAATGCTTCGGAATCAACAGATTCAAGATGGAAATCTGTTAAAAGTGGATAAGTTTCTGCTAGAACAGATTGGCCACATTCCAGAACATCTACTTAGATTAATATCAGCCCCAATATACAACAAGATGTGAATATGAGTGTGGAACTTGCCATTGCAGTAACACCGAGGGCGAAGAAGATTTTAAAGAAATTAATAAATATTTTAAATATAATTATTTAAAAACTTAACTAACTTCTATTTAAAAAAAAAAAAGAACAGAAAACTAATACAAGATGGCTACTTAAAGTCACTGACTTATTTCAATAAGCCTCACACAATCGCAGCCCGATAAATTGGGCACAAAAACTGTGTATCAACACAAGCAGCAGCCACTTGACGAATATCATCTTTTCCACTTAACACAAAAATGTAGGTTAAAGTTCAAATAAAGATCTCAATCACTCAAAATCATTTTTGAGCCACTTTATTTCAGCCAATAAAATATTGATAGAAAACTTGTTTTTAACTGAAATTTGTTTTTTTTTCATTGTTTTCTTTGAATAGAAAACTTACGTACAGGAGGAACCAGAAAGATGTTTCAATAGACGCAAAATAAAATTGGAAACAAAATAAAATTTTAATTTATTTTAAAATTGGTTACAATTTCCACTTTTTTAACGGTAAAATCTACAAAACTCATGCAATCTTTTATCAAATGCCCACGTCGTTTAAAGTATTTTTAAGTCTTCATTCAACTCAGTTTGTACCGTTATATTGTTTCTTACTCATACTTCTGATAAAAATTAAATTAAAATTTCATCTTTGTCAGAAGAATTTGACAAGGATGTCATGGATTTAGTACGATTCTAAAAATGGGCATTTGGTGATTTTGACATTAGTATGTAATATCATGTTACGAGATAACAACATCATTTAAATTTAGTAACTTCAAAATTTGCTTTATCATCATCCTAATCGTTTAATATTTTTCTTCTTTCATTTTAAGTGAAAGTTAAATGTCTATTAGTGTAAAAGACTGGGCCTCTTTAATTTTCTGTTACAGCTGGAAATATTAATAAGGTTTTGAGCTTTATTTCTCCCATCAAAATAATAAGTCACTTTTCTTTCTTATTAAATTCCTCAGAATTAAAGATCAAAATTTTCAACGATGAGTAAAGTTAGCTTTAATTGGCGCCTAACAACCGTTTCGTTAAAATAATACTTGTACAAAAAAATCAAAACTCAAACCAGCAAGACCGAAAGTTGAAAAGGAAAAAGGATTGAATTAGCGCTATTTAACTCACCAGATGCAGATGGTGTTTTTTGAGCACTTTATATTCCGTGGTGATTTGAGTTGACACACTTAAACATGACTATATTAATGCGCTAAGTTTTCAAAAAGAAATTTTTGTGTTTTTAGGTTTCTAGGCAGGGTTGCCAGGTGTAAAAGGCTTTGTGTACCTAGCCCAATTTCAGAATTTGTGTAGCGTCCAAAATCACTGCCCTAATTGTAGCCCAAAAACTATCCCGATCTCATTTAAAAAATCTTGAATTTCATTTATTGTACCTGTTATTATTTAATTCCAAGTTCTTCTTAGTTTTTGAAATAATTTCTGAGGCGATATCTGGACTAATTTAAACATATGGTTAGACTAATGTAATAAATTTTTATTTTAAATTTTATAATTAATATTTAAAGACTGTAGATATAGTAAGAAGTACTTGCTACTTTTTTTAAATTCTTGTTTCAAGTCAAGGAAAAAGATGTCCCAATTGGTATATGTTCTAACAAGTCTGGACAAAATTATTGCATTAAAAAAAACTATTCGAAATAACTTAATTAAACTTTTAAATTATTATTTAACTATTTAATTATTAAATTCCTCTATATGCAATTCACCATTCTTTTCTATATGGATATGGTCTATGTGTTTTTCAATTACGATGTAAAAAAGTTCATATATTTTCAGTTCACATATTTTTTTCTTAAATTTATTTTGAATATCAACTGGAGAATATCCTTTTAAATTTTTATTAATCCCATCCATCTATGCTTTATTTGCATCTCTTCCTTTACCAAAACAAAACATAAAAACATCTTAAAGGTTTAACCCTAAGGCAATTGACACCTGAGAAAAACAAATTGTTCATAGATTAACATCCACACCTTTGCTTCCTTTTTAATAGCATAATGATAATGATCGCACAGTGTCATAAGAAAGTCGCACCTTAAATCACAGATGCTCATCAAAAGAAACTCAGTCAATGGAGCTACCGGAGTTCCGCAGAAAAGTGTGGTTCCACAATAAGAATATAATTCATTGTTGAAAAAAAAAACATATATACAAACTCTTGCTACCTATATGGGTATTGTGGTATTGTAGGATTATACTAACCTCATAAAGACTTTATGTCTCGGTCCTTGGTGTCATGTTCGCTTTGCTGGAAAATAAACACTGACTGAACATCAAGTTTGAAATTTGAATTTCAAATTTATTGTACACTCCTCCTAATTCTAAACTCGTAAAACGCATTTCAAAAGAAGAGGTCCACAAAAACAAGTTTAGAAAAATAAGCCACACGACTGAAATTAAATGACAATTCGAGATTCGTGTAAGGGAATTTCACCAGTTCATCTATCTATAAATGATAAACAGAAACATCATAAGATACACCCAAGTCGCCATCTTGGTCTTTCGACAATGAGTAGCTTGTGACGTATTAATGGTCAACAGCGAGAGATTCTATAAGATAAGTCAAAAGCGGCCTTTGAAATTATCTAACTTTTCAAAGAATAACGTTAATAGAGTCGGGCGCTATTTTTCCTCATGAACATTTTGATTTACATCAATTCCATTTTGTAATAAATCCGCCATTTCAAAAACCACATAAGATCTATGCGAAAAAAAAAACAAATGTCCACCTATTCTGTGCACCATATTGTTTAATATTCAAGGCGAAAAATGTTTGCCTGGGCCTGAGCAACCCATTGAGTCCTTGGTTAACCCTTAAGAAATATAATTAATAAACTTTAGGCCTAAAAATGGAAAACAATTATTTTTGAATGCAAATTCTTTTTGCATGGAATTAATGCCTTGAGGTGGATATATATTTTTTTAGTGTAAAATGAACATACAAAAAAATACATATGTTTCACAACATTTTTTTTCGCATGCAAAACCAATTGCCGGTCAATTGTTTTGCATGACATTTGCAATGGTTTTTTTTTACATGAAACTGTAAGGTAATCTTAAAAAAAATATAATTTTTTATTTCACCTCAATAATATTAGACATTCGAAAATATTTGCATATTATTTTTTTCGCACGGGAACTGTAAACAAGGAATAAAGATCAAATTTTATTTTATTTTAGACATTGCGAATTGACAAAGCTTTTGGCTTTGCAAAAAGAAGCTTTAAACTTCTTCAATTTATTTCAACTTTAATATTTTCAACTTATCGTAAGAAAGAATAATATCAAAAGGAAAAAGAATAAGAAAGGATAAAAGAATAAGAAAAAAGAAGTAAAAATAAAAAGAATATGACGAAAAATAAGAAAAAGGAAGAGAAAGAAAAATAAAAAATAGAAAATGAAAAAGAAAAGAAAAGAAAAGAAAAGAAAAGAAAAGAAAAGAAAAGAAAAGAAAAGAAAAGAAAAGAAAAGAAAAGAAAAGAAAAGAAAAGAAAAGAAAAGAAAAGAAAAGAAAGTTAAATTCTCTTATAACACAAAAAGAACAACAGGAACAACAATTTTCAAATTTCATCGCTTTATTCTTAGAAAATCTTGAAATAAAGAAGGTGGTTCTGGATGTCTGTGTACATACTTTTTTTTCACCTGCAATATAAGGAGTATGGGGCAAGATAACAGTGAAACACGACATTACAATGACAGAAAACTCGAATAAAATGTGTGGCACAATTTTGTATATCTACGTTAGGCCCACAGCCTTAGCCACAAAGGCGATTTTCTTAAAATTTTGAACTTAAGGATTTTTGTAACTCTCCAGAAGGGAAATTAAATTTTTTTTCTTTGGCTTAAAAATAATGGTACTTGCCATACAATCGATAAAGAAGAACTCATGTATCTTGAAAATGGCTCCAACGATTTTGATTTTAAAAAAATCAGTGAATATTTTACTTTTTAATAAAAACTTTTTAACCGAAAACTGATTATTAACAATACCTGCCATATAACAATTTTTTTTTTTAATTTTCAATTTTTTCATGGACAGGTGAAACGATTTTAGTCAAAAATTTTATACAAAAGCTCCTTGAAAATGTTAATATTAATATTGCATATCAAAATTTTGAAAAAATAATTTTGGATTATTATTTTTTTTTTTTTAAATTCAATAATTCAAAAATGAGTTGATGATTTTTTTTGAAACTAGATTTATAAATATGTTTTAATATAAAATAGGCGAACCAAAACTTTTTTAAAAATGTAACCAAAACCCTCAATCAACTAGGGAGGACTTTTTTGCCGTTTTTATGGATTTTATTTTACCTTTTTTTAAGTTCTTAGGTCAATAAAATCCTTTCCCTGGTAATTGTGTATGTTTCAATCAGATTTAAAGAAGATTTTGTTATTATTTACGGCTCGTCGATTACGAAATATGAAAATTTAGGGGAAATCTCTTTGTTCTTAATTTGGGCTTTTTGTTCAAAATTAAGTTTTTACTTCAGTGTGTAATGGCTATTTGTTACTCCGCATTAAATATTTCTTCTTACTTATATCCTGAAAATGCCAATACTTCTATGAAAAAATTGTGAGAAATTTATTAGGCTCGTGAAATTCTCTTAAGTCTCTTTGAATGGTTCTTCGAAATGAATAAAATGACGTTATCCCAGCCAGCATCACCTAGCGCACCGCCTACACACTCCACATGCTCTTCACTCTTCCTCATTGAAACCGAAATGTTTTTCCATAACTAAACTACCTGTGATGATGTGATGAGGTGATAAACGTATTAGCACAACTTGGTCTTAATTTTTAAATCTCCAATCGGTCAAAACATGTAAATCTGCACGACAAAAACAGATGTTACCGTGCCAAAGCAGGAAAAAGGATTTAAGACAACGCAGTATACCGTTGTTTTGCGGAGGATTTATTCATATTTGCAACCAACCTGACGATGAAGACCGAAACGGACGCGACGATAAGAGACAGAGCAGGGAAATGTGTCATATCCTATTACGGTGTCGGGTTTTATGGGGGATTCGTTGTCAGCTATATCTTAAGAAGATACAATTATTTTTAATTATGAATAGGTGCCAGACTCAGGAACAGGTATATGTAATATGTACGTAGGTAGGTAGCAGGTATAGGCATACAAATCATCACTATACTCGAGTTGATGTGTATGTTTGTGCATAACGTGAATCAGAAATGAAAGATGTTTGAGCCAATACACTTTCGCACCTGAATAGTTGTGGACATATTCTGCTTCGCCAGGATTACACCTGATTTAATTAAAATTTATAATCTTCACCAAGTCTGAGAGGAGTGATATAAAATGTGTGATTTGGTAAACAATAAAGATTTAAGACAAACCAGATGAACATATTTATGTTCCCTAATAGATTTAAGGAAATATATATGTACTTAATGGCGATAAAGGTTTTCAAAATCATGGTAAATATTTTGAACTATAGCTTCCCAGATCAAAGGTGAGGACGAAAACACATGATTTTTATGAGGCCAAGTCAGGAAACCAACTTTGACAAATCAAAATATGAATAGGTTAATACTTTGTCACTATTTAATTGTGACAATCTTGAGTCTGTTTTTCAATGTTTTCTATATTTTTGTGTGCGTTTTCCTAACTTGATATCAATTAAGCCAATCAACCTGTCAAAATCGGTGAAATCTTCTTAACCCTGATGGTTTATGGCTTAATTATTTGGATTAAAAATTCTTTAATTATCGGTGATGAATTCTATTGGATCATGCAATATTTTCTATGTTTTTTGGGTGCTTTGCTTAGTTGATAAATTATAAATAAATTAATTGATAGTAGTACCTCGTGGCATGATGGTAAGTGCGTACGACTGTCATACCAATGGTCCGGGTTCGATTCCCAGCCGCTGCCACCTAAAAACAGAAATGTTTTTTTCGCGAGGTACTGCCTCTTGCGAGGAACTGACAACTCCTCCAAGAGTATACTTGTCATGAATAAGTACTCGTACTTCTCATCTAGCCTTTCGGACTCGGCAAAAAATTGTAGGTCCCCTCCATTCCTGCCAAAAATACGCACACAGAAATGGTTGAGAGTTGTAAGTCACTAGGCCTTGGTTCTTCACGAGCTGTTGTGCCACCAAATTTATTTATTTATTTTTTGATTAATTGATATCAAGTAAGGAAAGCAACCCTGAGGGATCGAAAAGTTTATAGTTGCAAGATTTGTCTTTAATTAGGTGTGACAGTTTCAAATTTGTCATTCTATGTTTTTTATGTTTTTTTTTTTTCTGAAAAGTGGTAATAACTTTTTCAAATTAGTACTTTTGTTCTGAATAATTTGCCGGTGCTTAGTTGTGAAATAATCAACTTTGTCGTGCAATTCAATGTGTTTTTGGGTTATATGTTTTCTATGAGTGTCAAGCTAGCAAACCCTTTTTGACGAATCGAAAAATGGGAAAGTAGATAATTTGCCTAATAAATCGTTGATTAGTTGTGAACATTTCAGATTTGTCATTCAATACTCTCTATGTTTTCTTGGGTGTTTTTGCTTTGCTTACTTGACATAACTTAAAAAGCGGTAAAAACTTCTTGTACTTAATGTCTTATGGCTTAATGATTTGATGTTAATTAGTCTTTAGTTAGTTACGAAAATTTAATTCAATCGTACAATGTTTGCTTTGTTTTTTTTTTGGGTTTTGCTAGCTTGATATCAAATTAGCAAGGCACCACCTAAAAAAAGTGATATAAGCTGATAGTGTCGAATGGCTTAATAATTTTCCAATAGTTAGTATTTAGTTGCTTGTGACTAATTCTATTTGATCATGCATTATTTTCTATGTTTTTTAGCAACTACTTGATATTAAGTAAGCTAAGCAACTCTCATGGATCAAAAAGTGAATAGGTGCATAATTTGTTATTAATTTTGCCATTCTGTTTGCTATGATCTTTTTTTTTTAAGTGGTTAAAGCTTTTTAAATTTTATATTTCAAAGCTTCTTATTTGCCGTTAATTAGTTGTGAAAAAATATTTTTTTCGTGCTATTCTATTTGTTTTTGTGTTTTTCTTATGAGTGTCAAGTTAGCAAAGCAACTTTTTGACGACTTGAAAAATGTGTAGGTGGACAATGTGTTTTGTTTACTTGACATAGCTTGAAAAGCAGTAAGTCTTATGACTTAATAATCTGCCGTTAGTTACTGAGCCTTTAATTAGTTAGAAGAAATTCATATCATTCGTGCGATGTTTTTTTCTGTTTTTTTTTTTTTTTTTGGGAACAAGTTAGCAAAACGCCACCTAAGAAGCGGTAGAAACTAGTAGTACCAAATAAGTAAAGGCTCAATAAATGAAGGTTTCGAACTTGTGAACTTTTTCTACGTTTTTTGAATTTTTTGTTAACTTGATATCAAGTAAGCATAGCACCACCTCAGAAAGCTTTAAAAACAGCTTAAACCAAGCCGATAATGGCTACATGATATGTGGTTAATTCTTCTATTTTCTAAAATTCGTATAATAAGAAAAGAGCTCCGGAAAAGTTCTTAAAACCAATTTAATTGACAATTTAATTAATTAATAATTTGTTTTTAAGTAGCCATTGATTATATTTTATTTATTTATTAATTTTATTTTATTAATGAAAATTTCACAATTAAGAATACAATCTTATTATAAGTAAAAGCTTTACAATAATTAAGAGTGCTTAAAAATGTTTAAAAAAAAAGTTTAACAAAGCAAAATATAAATAATAATAAATTACAAAGTTTTGAGTTTATATTAATAGAAATTAAATAATTTTTTTAGTAATTCTATAAATACGTCTTTGTATTTAAAAAGACGGTTTTTGAATGTGTTCGCGTTTATGATGCTTCTGATCGTTCAGATGCATTATTTGTTTCGAGTAACTGGAAACATGCTTAAAATATCTTATATTAAAGATGTATCTTGCAAGATTGTTGTATATGACATTTAGTTTTCGGCTTACTGAGGAGTCAAGACTGCAGAAGACTTCACATCCATACAGCAAAATGGGTAGCAAAAGTGCTTTGACAAGCAACATCTTAGTTTTGATAGGAACATACCTTTAGGATGACCATAAAAGGCGCAAAGCACTATATAGTTTACCAATTGTAGTAGTTGCACGATCAGTCCAAGTCAAAGTTTCATTGAAAATTATCCCCAGGTTCCTAGCGGAATGCACATAGTCAATGGTCCATCTACCTAGTCGAACTTGTAGGTAACTTGATGTACCTTAAATGCATTTGTAAATGTATAATGTCTTTGACATCCCCGGGTTGAGAGAAAGGTTATGCTTGAGAGCCCACTGTAGGATAATTTCTAGGTCTTCATTAATATGGCTGATAGCATTACTGATGCCATCTAACGGACTGCACAAGTATAATTGAACGTCGTCTGCGAACATAAGAACCTTGCAGGAATTAATTAGATGGGGAATTTCATTCACATATAGCGAAAATAACAGTGGGCCAAGAATGGAACCCTGTGGTACTCCTGCAGGGACATTAAGATATGAAGACAACTGATTTCCCACTGCCACGCACTGCTGATGATCTCTTAGGCATGAATGCAGAAGTTTTACTGCGTAAGAAGAAAACCCGAAATTAAGTTTTTTACAAAGTGTCAGGTGATCTACTGTGTCAAATGCTTTAGAAAAGTCTAACAACGTTAAAAGAGGAGCACAGTTAGTATCCATCGATCTTCGAAATTCTGCTTTCTCGAAATCCTGATTAGTTCGAGCTTAAGAGATGGTTTGTTTTAAGATATGCTTGGATTTGTTTTAAGATGGACTTTTCAAAAACTTTTGACAGAAATGACAATATAGCAATAGGTGTGTATTCAGGAGATTTTTGTCTTAGGAATTGGAAGTATCTTGGCATTTTTCCATAGTCTCGGATACTCACAGTAGTTAACATAGAGTTGAATAAATATATGTGACAACATTGTGGTGCAATTGTTTCTATGTTTTTGTTTTAATTCTTTAATTCATGTGGAGAAACATTCAAAAAGATTATTTTTTATGCGACTAATAAATGGCAAATCATATAGCAATAAATTATTAAATTTTATAAATTCTTACCACCTTTCTAAAAAAAAAAAAAAAAAAAACACAGAATAACAAATTCGAAACTGTCGCAACTAATTAAAGAATAATTAACAATAAATTCTACACCTGTCCATTTTTTGATCAGTTAATGTTGCTTTGCTTGATAAAGTGATTTCAAGCCAAGTTAGAAAAGCATCCAAAAAAATCAGAGAATTCGATTAGTCAAAGCTGATTTTTTTACTTGACACTCATTATAATTGTTTAATTTCAACTGTAGGGGGAAAATATTTGAAATTTGAGAAAATAGTCAGACCCTGGGGCATAATGAAGAGCAAGCCCCAACGATCATAAAAAAAATCAAATTCTGTATAATTGAGTCTCGCTTTTAAACCTTGTTCTATTCTATTTCTATCCCAAACAAATTTTGTCTTGTCTAGCACCCAACAAGAATATTTTGCACCTCATGCGATTCACTTTGTAGATATTTGTGTTGGCAAAAATTACGTCAATTATAACTTTATTACTTTACACCATGCACAAAATGAACCAATTTGTTTCACCAAAACGGAACTAATGCCTTTTGTGTTATTTCTGTGTTGTTTGGTCAGAACATGAATAAACATTATTATCAAAAAAAAACAAAAAAAAAATTAAAACAAAACGAACAAGACTAATGATTTATGAATGACGTTTAACATTTTCAGAGAGTAAAGTGCCGCCGAAAAGTTGGTTCTTTTATATTTCTTCCTTAGAAAATGCATTTTGTATATGTATCGGATTCGGCTCATTACTCAAGTGGAACGAATGTGGGCTTATCGCCTCATTGTTTGTATTTTACTTTCAATCCGTGTGTGGATGGGTTCATCCTTTGTCTACCGTATATGTGTATATTCAAGAAGATGAGAATGAGAAGTTATGAAGATCAGATAGGTACAACCGACCGGATGCTATATAGGATGGTGCTCCCAAAGGTAGTAGAGGTACCCCTGATATCCCAAGGGAGAAGATACACCTTCTTTTCATATAACTATGTAACCTAAATGGTTGCTATCGATTTAATGAATGAATATCGTTTCAGGATCCATCTAAATTTTTTGAATTAAAGCTTTTTGCATTATGCTTGGTTAAGAATCATGCCGAGAAAACTAGAAGGGCTTGAAAAAGCCAATGACTTTAATATAGTTGGCCCACAGGTTGGTCCATTCATAGTTGATGTTGCCCATCACAAACATTCATAAATACATAAAAAAATCATAAAATAAAATCCATTTTAAATAAACGAAATAAAGGATGGCATCCGTTGATTTAGCTTTTGATTATATTTCATGTTATGGTTTCTTCATCACATATGTATAAGCGTGCTGATGTGTGTAACGCAAGACATCAAAACACAACATTGGACGCTACAGCCAGCAAAAATATCCCAAGATACGAGAGTAAGTTAGGTACCTATACTCCACATCAGAATTCAGAACGTGAACAGCAGGAAATCACAAATCAAAAGCGAATTTGATTAATTTTTAATATTTCGCATAGCACAAGCAAAATGAATGCAAATCGAAATCTTAACACATTCAGACCGATGCGATGCTATGAGACGCTGAGCACTGAACATATAGTTTGATAATTTTTTTTTTTTTGTTTTACTTAAGACAGTAAATGAAAACGATATTAATGTGAAAAATATGCCTTAGGAAAATAAGAATAATTCTTTTTAGGAAATTAAACATTGCTAATTGCAAAAGTGGTCAAGTATGTATAAGACATTATTGAAATCCTACTAAGGTGTATCAGAATGTTTTAATTATTATTAATCTCCGACGGTCAGTCGATTTGCCTTCTTAAGAAGCTTAGTATTATTTTAAGAGTAGTTTTTTTTTAAGAGGATTTGGGCAACAATGGCCCCTTACATATCAATTCTTTTCGAATAAAATGACTCAAAAACCAAAATCCACAAGTAAGTATTCACCGATGACTAGAAATCATAATTAACTGCATTTCTTAATGCAGGGCCTACAAAATATAAACATTCATACTAACCAGGCTTGTAAACTTTTAGGTACAAGACCAGTCAAGTACCCAGTACATTTAACTGAAGTCCACCATGGTCGGGTCGTCCAAACGTGATTTTCACTCTTGTCGTCATTGTGTTGTCTCGCTGCGTTTTCGACGTATCCATTTACACGGAAATCTGTGTCGTTGTTTTTTTCGCTATGTTTTTGCTTTGGTCTCGCTGAGACATTTACACATAATTTTTGCCATTCAAAATGTCTTGACGTCATCTCGCTTCGATCTTGTGCGGTGCATTACCGTATGAACCAGGACCAACACTACTCAGCTGCAGTGAGAAGTTCTCTCTTATTTGGTGACGGGCACGCTTGAAACGATTTAAAGAGTTTTCAATTTTTGTTTCTAATTAAAAAAATTGCATGTTAAAAAAAAAATACTTTGGCGGCACTATAGCGAGATAAATACGAGATCAGAAAATCATTCTTAATGCCAATATAACCTTGTGTAAATGTCAAGGTTTGACCAAAGCGAGACTATAGCGAGAAAAACACGACATAGATCCTCGTGCTAACTAGGCTTGATGAGTTCACAGCAAGACGGACACACACACACTGAAACCAAGTTTGGACATTCAACCAGGTTTTTTGCTTATTTTAAGAACTTTTTTGAAAATGTTATTTTGAAAAAAGATTAGGTACTTTGGCGAGACTATGGCGAGATCAAAGCAAGATGATGGAAAAACATTCTAAATGCCAAAAACCAAATGTAAATTTCACGGCGAGACCAAAGCGAGAATATAGCGAGAAAACCACTTCACAGATCCCTGTGTCAACTTAGTGATTATTTTAAGATACTTACGAACATTCTGATTGATGCAGATGAGATTTATTTTTTTCTCTCAGTGATAAATCTCACTGATAGACCGAAATATAAAAAATGTTTCTCTCAGACCTTGACCGAAAAATGTTTTTTTAGAATAAAAGTTATTGAGTGACTTCTATTAATAATGACAATAAATAATGATTATTGAAGTATACCTTTCAAAAGATGGAGTTTTATTTACTATCTGCTTTAAATTTCATTTTCTAGCACTTTATAAGAAGTTAACACATTTGTTTTGTTTCCCATAAATTTGACTGTCTGTCTATCTGCTCGGCTACAGCCTAATCAGCTGGATTATGATTTTCTTAAAACTTGGTACATAGTAGTTTTTGGGGATTCTACCCACAAGATTTTTTCATTTTTCTTATAACATAAAATAACGGTACATGCCATACAATTTATTTTATAAATTTTACAAAATCTTATTTTTCTCAAAGATAACCTCACAACAATACTTTTTTTTAAATATTCCATAAATTTCTTTTTCTAAAAACTACCTTTAGACGGGAAACCATTGTTCTAAAAATCGGTTCTTAATGGTACCTCCCAATGAACCTTTTTCTATATTTTATTTCGATTTTCTTCAAATTTGTATTTCTGATTTCAATACTTTTTATACATTAGCTCCTAAATAATAAAGATATTGTAATATTTTCTCAGGTTCGTTAGTAAAACTTATCTGCTTTATTTAAATTCTCCATTTATTTACTTCACAAAATAAAATACTTCACTTTCCTTACTAAAAATCAATTAATTGATCACCACTGAAATTAATTCACCAACTTTACTCATTCACGATTAAAAATAAACAGCGTCCTCTGCCGGCCAGACTTGTGCTTTTATACTTTTCATAAGGTTCTCGAAAAATGTGGAAGATTCTAGTATTTGCTTCCAGAGCTAAATCTCCCTTTCCAAAGCTTTCATTCTGACGTTAAGTATTCGAAGTTCTAAAGCTCACCAAAGCTCTCCATAGGTTGGCTTGTGTCATGTCTAATCCGGAATTCGGTGTTTCTTTTTTTCGAGAATGGGTAAAGTTCATTCGAGAGTGTGACAGTCGTAACAATATTTTTTCTTACCAAAGTTTTCGAAACAAATATTTTTTTGAAAATCAAATATTTTTAAAACTACATGGTCGATTTTTAGAAAAGTTAGCATTCAAAAGTTTATTTACACTCCCTAAAATATTTTAATAGTACAGGTGAAATAGTATAGAAAAGCCTTCGAATAAAAATAAATTGGTACCACCTGAAACTTGGTGAAAACGTTTCATGTACCTTGGTGTTGAGGTAAAATTTACCACAACAAGTTGGACCTGCCTATTCTTTATCATTAACCATTTTTAGCCTTTCCTTTTTCCGTTGCTGCTCCAAAATGCTTGACAAGTCCATCAGCCAGAGATCTACTCTTAAAGTATTTTGGAAAAGCAACAAAAACAGGTTTCCAAATTACTGAGTGGAACAGTTGGTTCCAAAACCATCGGGGTTACTTATGAAGAAGACGGGCGGTCTCTTCTAGAGGTACCAGTGGATGAGCTGAAGAAGTAAGGGAGTCAAGCGGACTCTTACTTTTATCTTTATTTATATTAACAGCCCAACATAATTTTCTATTTAACTTAATGTAACGTAACGTAGCTTAATATTTTTGTCAGAAAATGGGTTGTTAACGTGTTCTTAAATTCTAAAATCTTAATGTTGTCAAATAGTGAAATAGACCTATCGGAATTGACACGCGAAAAGAAAAGAACTGAGTAGATCTCGGCATTTAAAAAGATGTAGTCCCCTCTTACCTCAAGGGATTAGTTTTGGAAAGATTGCTCCGCGTTTCGAATCACTCGCGATTGTTTTAGAGTGACTAGGAGAATGCCAAAAAGAAACTTTTTCTCGATTTTGGTCTTTTTAAGTTTTTTCAAAATATCTAGTTGAAAGGGTTCTGAACTCGGCCATTTGGATTCGGCAAGTTTAGGAAAGACATCCAACAAATTGCTGAATCATTGAATGTGTGTGTGAGAGTAAAGTTTCGATGAGATTCGACAACGGAGGAACGGAGGCTTTCGAGGAGAGCACGTAGCTTTCCAAGAAGCCGTGATCCCGTGACTGAAGATCTCGAAAA
Organism: Dasysyrphus albostriatus; assembly: GCA_946251815.1. Taxonomy (NCBI): domain Eukaryota; kingdom Metazoa; phylum Arthropoda; class Insecta; order Diptera; family Syrphidae; genus Dasysyrphus; species Dasysyrphus albostriatus. Next base: position 62,657,254 of record OX276336.1, on the reverse strand, counting down.
CGATTAGCTGGCTGTACGAATGTGTGAAAGACTGGAAAACTTATAAGAAGATAAAAGAGAAAAAGTTATTTATTTTTTTTTTTTTGGTTTGAGTTTCGAGGAATTTTAAAGAAAAGTATTAAAAAGTGATTCGATGTGGAGAAGCACTTTGGAGGAAACTGAGAAAAATTCGAGGTGATAGCAGGAAAGAGGCAGATAGGAGATCCGCATACATATTTAAAAGATTAGTAGAGTGTTTTTGTTTTTTATAGTTTGATATATAGTTTGATTTCGTTTTGTCAATTCCGATAAGTTAGTTTGCTTTTAATTTCCACTTTCATCTCAATTAATTGTGGGACACGGTTTTGCGTCGTTAACGGCCCATTTTCATTGCGTTTTCTTTTCTTTGCTTTCGACTTTACGTTTCACCGTAAGCCCTTTAAACTTGCTATTTTATATATATCTATATCTTTAAAAAAAATTTTGGGTTTTAATCCCTGGGTTTCAGCTAAAAGGTTTCCCAAATAAAAATAATTGAAGTCCCCATCTGGCCATATAAATCTTGTGTTTTATTTTGGTTCTTGTTACTTCTTATATTTTCTTCTCTCGTTAAGAAATTAGTTTTAGAATTCACTAATTCTTATTTCGTAAAAAATTCCTGGCACCCATTTTAAGTACAAGTACACCCTCTACTTATACTTAACATTTTATCAATTTTCTTTTTTTATTTAATTTAATTAATCGTATCCGATTAATAAAATCATTTTACTTACTGAACCCATTGCTGAGCTACTGGGTGGCAGCACTATATGTGTTGTCAGTTGTGCGAATTATTAAACGCACCCATGGGTTGACAGTTCGTCATCTTCATCGCTTTCATTGTTTTGCGGTGACGACGCACGCAGATCGGTTGTGTTTAATTGTTTTAATAATTATTTCGTTTATTTGGATTTATATAAATCCATTGAAAAGTTAAAATTCGCGTTTAATAATTTCACAACAATGGGAATGAAGAATCAAGAGTCTATAAAAATATTTTGTATAGAAGGGTGTTTTTTTTTTGAAGCAATTGGAAAGTGTGGTGTTATTTTTAGAAATTCTTTGAAAAGGATGATAGCCTCAAGAAACATGGTAAGAATGTTGCATTTACTACGATAGTGAACAGTAAAAGAATTTTACAAAAATATCAAGGGTGAAAGGGTGTTTTCGTTGGTTTGAGTAAAGGTGGTGTTACTTGATTGAAAAAAGTATTATTCTTACTTTATACTGTACCCATAAGAAATGCCCTTCTACTTAAGATATTTTTATAGACTCTTTTGATTCTTCATTTTGATAGTTCAGAACACATTTCTGTCATGTTTTATGGTGGTTCCATTTTTTTAAAAGGTTTTATAGTAATAATCCCACTATAACCCAACTCCCCAAAAAACAACTATTTACCACAGACATTTCTTTGGATTGTTCTGATTATTGTTTTTTTACGACAAATGAACCATTGATGTCATGTTTCAATTATTTTCAATTGGTTTTCGGTAACATTTAACGTTCGTACTGAAAATACAATCATGCTAACATAAAAATGACAGTAACTTTTTTCTCGGAGGGCATATTGACTTAAATTTGGTATTATTTGATGATGATTGATGTGCCACATGCTTAGGTTGAAACAAGGTTAATTTTTCAGTTTGATACATCACAACTTTCTCCCCGCTACCCTTTAAAAAAAAAACACCCTTCCATACGAAAAATTTGTATAGACTCTTTTGATTCTTCATTCTCATAGCGCTAAAAATGTTTTCACTAAGTTTCGTGATTGTACTAATTTTTTTGATTTATTTATCCTATTTCACCTGTACTATAAGACAACATTGTATTTTTAATTTTTATTTCCATACAAATGATTAAGAACGGTTAAGAAAAATATTTATTTTTTTTACATTGCTCCTATGATTTTTATAAAGCTGTTTTCTGTATGCTTAATTTAGCGCGATATGCACTACCAAAAGTAATACAAATTTAAATATACAGGGTGGCGCACGAATCGTGCTACAAAAATAAAACGTAATAACTTTTTTTCTGTGTGAGTAATCGGCTTATTTTTTTTTTATTTTGTAGGTTACTATTTAGATTTATAAAAATGGATGTTTGGGATACGGAGAAAAGAATTTGGATAGTGCAACGGTACCATGCTTTGCAGTCCGTCATTTCCGTCCAAAGGGAATTTAGGCGGGAGTTTGGCGGTAGTCCCCCGAGTAGATGGACCATTATGAGGTTTGTAAACATGTTTGCCGAATCTGGAATCATCGCACGAAAGCCGTACCATCGAGATGCCAATGTTCGGGTTCAGGATACAATCGCAGCAGTAGCATCTGCAATACAGGCCAATCCGAGCGTTTCGACCCGAAACATATCGGGGCAAATTGGGGTTAGTAGACGGTCATTACAACGGATACTTCAAGACGATTTAAACTTGTTTCCGTACAAAGTCCAAATTACTAGCAAGTTAAACCCTCAGGATTTGCCTGTTCACCTGGAATTTTGCCAAAAAATGATATCAATGGACGAAGAAGACAACACATTGATCAATTGTTTGTTCATGTCTGATGAGGCCCATTTTGATCTTAACGGCAATGTAAACAAGCAAAATTGCCGTATATGGGATGAGTCTAATCCAGAAATGCTCCATGAGACGGAACTGCACCCAGAACGAGTCACTGTGTGGTGCGCAGTTTCATCAAGGTGTATTGTCGGGCCGTACTTCTTTGAAGAAAACGGTGTAACCGTTACTGTCAATGGGGACCGTTATTCAAAGATGTTGAAGGAGTTTTTTTACCCAGAACTGCGCCGAAGACGTATACCATTCAACAGCGTTTGGTTTCAGCAAGATGGAGCAACTGCACATATAGCCAGACCAGTTATGGCGGAGCTAAACAAAAAATTCGCAAACAAATTAATTTCTAGGAACTCCACTCAATGCTGGCCCCCAAGGTCACCTGACCTGACTGCACCAGACTTCTTTTTATGGGATTATGTCAAGCAAGAGGTGTATAAAACGAAGCCCAGGAATTTAACTGAATTAAAGCAGTCCATAACGACAATAATTGAGGCGATCCCAACTTCAACTCTTCAGGCCGCAATGAATAATTTTTTGATCAGGTGCCGCATATTCGTGGGAAAGTGTGGAGGTCATTTGCGGTCTATAATCTTTAAAAACAACTAACTATTTAAAATACAATTTAATTTTCTAACCAATAAAAAAAAAAAAGAAATACATCGATTAAAAAAAAAGTTATTTGAATTTCTTATTGTAGCACAATTGGTGCGCCACCCTGTACATAGCAACTATTAATAACAGAACGTTTGATAAATTTTGTATACACAAATTTCAGATAAGACTTAATAATATTGCATATCAAAAGTTTTTAAATTTTTAGAAAAGTTAAAATTTTTTTTTTTGAAAATTCAATAGTTCAAATACGAGTTGACAATTTTTTTTTCAAATTTTATTTTTACATGCACATAAATAAATGCTTAAGATTTGTATACCAAAAGTTTTCTTTAAAAATGTTTTAGGAATTTTATATATATTTTTTTTAAGAAAACCACTCCAACACCCAGTCGTGCATTTTATTTTGAATAGTTTTAATCCACTCGAAATCAAATAACAAATAAGCACTTACTTTAAACATCAAAATAAAAAAAAATTAAATTGAAAACAATAAAACTGCCAGTTAACGACACCCTTAGGTACATGTTAATTTGAAGTCACCTAGAAGATGGAGATACATTTTTTTTTAAATTTACTATAATTCTGGATTCACGTATAATTTTGTCTCTCATATTTTTTTACCATAATCGTGTTTTATAACAAACAGTGGTACAAAATAGTACCAAGAAAATTCATCGTTATTTATTTTCTTCTAACGAGATCCAGACAACAGCTTTTTATGCTTACTCGTTGGGCTTTGAATTTGTCTTTAGACTTTTATACCACGGTTTGTGTCTTCACTCTCTTACAAAAAGCAGATGCGGATAAAATGAGAACTTTTTGAAAGTGATTGCAGATGCTACAATAACTGCAAGCATTAAAAATAAAATATGGTTGATGTCTGTGATTTCGAACTCGAATTTATATATTTTCTAAGAGCTTGAAAACTAATAAATTCCTATCAAAAGATGTCGCTAAAATGTAATACAATAAAATATTCAAACCATTTTTCAAAATTGCACTTCTCAATTGTGCATTTTATAACCAATTTTTGTCGATAAAAAACATCCTCCATAATTTAAAATTTCTTTCCCTTATTGAACTATAGTTTTTATACTATCAAATTGTAACTTTCGCAGAATAATTAGAGCGACTTGCGTAATTTTTAACACACAAATACTAAGAGTATTCAAAAAAAAATGATAAGTTTACGCAAAGTTTTTATTAAACATTTGATAAAATGCTACGTAATTCAATCAAAGTAAAAGTCACAATGACGTTTGGATAAGTTTAACCTGTTTGGTTACTTTTACGCAACAAAATCCTTTGATAAGTCTAACCAAATTGGGTAAATCATTACCCATAAAAAATTTGACAGTTTATTAACCAAAAGATAAACTTAACGAATTTGTAAACTTATCTAGGGTTTTACGAAGTTGCATAAATACCCTTATTAATTTAAAAAAAAAATTATGTATACATATAAAAATTAGTAAAGCAAACCAAAAAATACATGTTTTTAACACTTCTAATCTGTGTAGCTGTTATTAATTAAGAAAATTAAGCAATGGAAGTTCCACATTCAGCGGGTAGAGAGGGGAATTTGAAAACAGATACGAGAATCTTAGAGTAAATATTTCAATACTTAGAAGTTTAAGCTAAAAGGGCATTTAGAAAACTTGGAAAAGGTTTGGATATAATATAAAGCCTTGTTGTACAGTAGAATTTTTGGTGATGTCAAAATTCAATCCATACAATTTACATGTGTTGAACGTCCCGAAAAATAATTTTGAATCAATTCAGTTTTAGAACCATTGAAACCAAATGCATCCATTTTTGATTTGGAGGATCGATGCTAAACTCTATTAAGTGCCTTTGAAATATGAAGTGCAATAATTTTGATTTTTTCAAATTAATACAGAGATACTCATCTTTCGTAAAGATAAACAACAAACACAAACAAAAACAATATTTAAGGTCACCTAGAAGTTTTTTATTTACAAAATATTTCATGATCTAGAAATTTATCAACGTTTCTTTCTATGATCTTGCAAAGTATGGATAGTAGTGTATATGTATTTTTAATGATCAGGCTGAATAAATACAGCTTTTAAGGAACTAGGAAAGAGACCAGAAAAATGAGACAGATATCAAAACATTCGCAGCAGTTTGTGTAGTATAAATTAGAATTATAGTAGAAATATAATCTTTACCCCCGAATTTGTTTATGCTAAATCCCAGTACAAAGATCATGCTAAAATTTCAACTCTAATGTAACATTTTCTCCAGTTCGTTAATAAAACTTATTTACTTTCTGTAAACCTCCACTTATTTATTTCGTTCTTATTTCCAAAACACTTTTACTTTCTCACTACAAAACCATTTATTAATCACCACTCAACTATACTGAAATTAAATCACCAACTTTTTTGTGCACTTTTATTACAACCAACTTTTCTAATTCACGATTAAAATTAAACTGTGTCCTCTGCCGGCCAGACATGTGCTTTTGTACTTCTCATATAGGTTCTCGAAAAAGCTCGAAGGTTCCAGTATTTGCTTCTAGAGCTCTCCATAGGCGAAATTTCCCATAAACTTCCTTTTCCAAAGCTTTTATTTTGACGTTTTTTATTGGAAGTTCTAAAGCTCTCTGTAGGTTAGTTTGTGTCATGTAGTTATAATCCCGAATTTGGCGCTTCTTTTATTCGAGAGCCATTATAGTTCATTCGAGAGTCATTTTAGTACAAATGTAAGAGTCGTTATACTATATAAAATTTTCTCACAAAAATAGAGCCAGCAATTTTAGAAGATAAGAACCCATACGCAGCTTCAGCTAAGAGAATCATATTTTCGTTTCTGACACAGCACATATATATCAAAATGTCCCTCATAAAATAACCGGAACATAAATTCTCGAGCTTTATTGAGGCAAGTTCTTTTAGTCTTGAGATTTATTTCAACCTTTCCTATAAAAACAAACGATTAAACAAAGGAGGGAAAACCCAAATATTTTTGATAAGATTCTTTTTAAATATTGAAAAAATATTGACATCGCTGACTAGAATTTCTAATAAGCATGATCTGCGTAGTAAAAGCTTAAGACATTAAAATACTCTTTCAACCTTTGAAATTGGTGAACATTTTGTTGTTTTATTGTTTTGTTGTATGAGTTAGAATAAAATTGAGTAGGTTTATGCTTGTACTGTTTGGGATGTTTTCTAGGACTGGAGGTTCTATGTCGCTCTTAAGTTACGTGGAATTGGCTCCAAACTGTGCTGCCAAAATACATGGACTTTTTTAAAAAAGGCCTTTACTTACATTTGAAGTATTTGTTGCTTTACTTTTTTGGCATATAGAAATATAGCTTACCTTATATTGCAATCATTTCTAGCAGTTTGGTATATACTTTTTGTCGTAGGACCACTTTTTGCTTGAAGGTGCATAACTTTTTACTGATATATTATTACATAACAATGAAACTGAAATTTATAGAAAGAATGTCACATCGGCTTCTTAAATAAATTTGAGAATATTTTTAATATTGAAACGACTTTCACATATGAAATTATAAACAAATTTGGAATGAAGAAGCGTCATCTTTTAGAAATACATGATACAGACCAACCTACGGAGAGCCTTGGGGGACTTAAGAACTTTAGTACTAAACGTCAAAATAAAAGATGGACACGGGAAAATTATTTAAAAATTTCACTACGGAAAGGTCTAAAAGCAAAAAACAAGCATTAAAGCTATTTCGGGGACCTTTGTAATAATTATAAAAGTGCATGTCTGGCCGAGAGAGGACCCATTTTTGCAATCGTGAATGAATAAAGTTGTTTGCAATAAATAAGAGTGTAAAGAAAAATTAAATTTCAGTGGTAAACAATAAATTTTAGGTTAGGTTAGGTTTGAAAGTGTTTGAAAGGGTGATGATACGGCAAGCCATACCATCTCACTCGGATCTCAATGGATCCATTGCACTCCGCATAGGATATGGTTAAGTTGGTGATTTGGAAAAGGTTTCGGTATTGGGAGCTTCCCTGAACCATCGTGAATTCTGGAAGAATTTTAGGATGCTCTTTGGTGGAGCGCTGCTTTCTTGGTTCTGGCTAGGCTGGAACATTCACAAAGAAAGTGATATGAATCCACCTCTACATCTTGACATCCTCTACACAATTCCGACGAGCTAATACCCATTCTGTGCATGTGGGTACCCATAGAATTGTGACCCGTGATAGTTGAGGCCTACTAATCAGAAGTAAATATTTAGTCTTTTTTCTTGAAATATTCGGCCATAGATTCCTTAAAACTCTGCAAGTGTCGATGGTTGACCATCTGACATCCGTAGCCTCGAGGAAACTTTGGTGAATTCTACTTTTCTCTTGCTCCAGTGGCATAATTACCGAGTGTTCGCTTTGGTTCGGATCAAGAAATGACCTGTTTTTGGCCAGTTCATCTGCCATTTTGTTCCTGTATATACCTGGGACCCATTTAAGGGTGACTGTGGTCGTTGCGCTGAGAATCCCCTGTACATTCCAGCAACTATCTCCCAGTTTAGACTTTGTAATGATTGCGGAAATGGCTTTTATTACCGCCTGACTGTCTATGAAGTAGTCAATATTACTATTAACTATATCACTTGAGGCAAAATGGTTTGCGGCTTCGCAGACTGCAAGTATTTCCGCTTGGAACACTGCTAAAAAGTGGGTTAACTGAATAGATTCCTGACCCTACCTGTCTTGGAACCGTCCGGATTCTCTTATCGGGATATCCGTTATTTTTGTTCTCATTCCAGGATTCCCTTGTCGGGATATCTGTTATGGCCACTGGGTTAAAATCTGTGTACGGTGTGATGAAGTTTGTTTTATTGTCTATGTCTGTGAAATTCATAACAGTTCTATGACCGTAGTTCCAGTTATTACACTTTTGAAGTCTGTAAGCTCTTTTGGCCGCCAGCTGTTTGATAGAAAAAAAAGTAAAATGTTTTATTTAGTTCAATAAACAATAAATAACAATACATTTTTAAATATTTGAAAATATTTTTTAAATAAATATTTTTAAGGAAAATTAATAAAAACAAAACAAAACAAAACCAAAACTCTCTAAGTGAATATTCGATTAAAATTAAATGAAGCCAGGAATAAACTTTCCCACTATGTATTCAAATATTTTTAATTTATTATAATTTTATGTATTTTTCCTGATAATATTAGCATACAAAATAATATTTATTTCTGATAATTTATAAACCAATTTCATAGTTTCAAGACAACTGAACAAACGTATACAAAAAAAACTCCTTTCAACAACATTCAATGAGCCGACAATTTCAAATAAAGTTGAGATTTGCTATATATTTAACATGCGCACAAGAAAGCAGGTTTCCTATATCATCGAAATAAACACACCAACCCCAAAAATAAAAAAAAAGCACATTTATTCCTATATCTTCCATCTAATGCGGCAAATATACACAAACCGACGAACTAACCATCATCGGCAAAATGCTAAAGGTAGTCGAGGTGTAACGTTAGCCAGCCAGCTTGACTATGCTTGCCTGAATCACAAGACCCAGAGTGCACCCACCACCACTGCCAATGTTGCCTACAAACTTAATCATCTTCGTCGTGGTGCGAGTGTGAGTTTTCTTAATATTATATCGTACAAAGTTCGTACCTCAACTCTTTCGTTTTTAGTACAATTTCAATGGTCGACTATTGCGGTTGTGTTTTCTGTTGTAAAATTTAAACGATTGTCTTGTTATTTGAAAAAAAAAAATATTTTCTCCTTACCGTTGGACTATAAACAATCTTCGTGTTTCACCTTACGATACGAATATATGTAGTTCCCCATTAGTTGGTGTTTGTTCCATTTTAATGTTTCTGATTGAAAAAAAAAAAACAAATAATACGGAAAAATCAAAAATCTCAAAATCTTTCGAACTTGTTCTCTTTTCATTTTTGTATTTCATTTGTTAAATAAAAAGAAGTGCATTTATTTTGACTAAATAGTAATTATTAAATCGAAACAATTTATACATTGACACTTAAAATAATCAGTTCATTCAAAGAGGTAACCCTATTAATAGCCAGCCATCACCAGCAATAATAAATTTGCCAACGTAGTATTTAAACTGTGCAAAGAGAAAGAGAGAAATCATCGTAGATTCTTCTTTAATGCCATCTTACAACTTATGTGTTTTGTTCTTCTTTGCGGTTAGAGAATTATTCTAATATTGTGAATTGGTGGTATTCGAGCGTGTGTGTGGAAATTCTATTGTATTCGTGTGGTACTATTCGACCATTGCCTCAAGTGTTGTTTTTTTTTGTAAATAAAAAAAATTAAAACAAAAAGGGGGAACTGTTAAGAAAAAAACAAAAACAAAAAAAAAAACAACAACACATTCCAATTAAAGGGATACTTTGTGGGTTTCATCATCTTTTTTTGCCTTCTTCGTCTTAGACTTTGGATTATTAAACAAAAAATAACACATTCTTCGGTAAGTGTACCCTTATATGATTTATTTTTCATATCAAATTAATTGACACTAAATACATGTTCCCCAACCTGAAGTGCATTGCAATTATACCTTCTCGCATATGAAAATTATACTAAGTGAAAGCAATTAAAATATTACACTTGTTTAAGCATCTCTTCTTTTATCATTTTGATAATCAGTAGATAGATATATTAGTTGACATTTCTTTTTAAGCTTCTTTTCACATAATCTGTGCCGGATTGTCGGAAAAACTAAAAGAGAAACAAATAATATATCACAAAGTAGAAAGTCGTTAAAAAATATTAATCTTTTCTCAGCCGTGTGTATATGTAGCTTTGCAACTGTAGAAAAGATTCTCAGATTTCTCTAAAAATTAATTCAAAGAAGATAAAAACATTATAGCATGATTAACTCTGGTTTTATATGGGAAATTTTGTTTGAATTGTAAGAATAACGGTCAATGTTTTGTGGGCTTCCGTTTATTGAGCTGAAGAAGTGATAGTGGTTGTATATAAGTTGGGTGTGTGTTTGATTTATTCTTGACACATTCTGTATAACTTAAAAGATTTGAAAACAAATTTATCAAATATTATTTATAATATCTTATTTTTATTTGTGTTTTATTTAAACATCATTCTTAATTTCAACTCAAAAAATTTCTATAGGTTTAGCAAAATATTTTTTTCTAAAAATTATTTTTAATAAATTTTCTTAGAAACATATGTCAACATTTTTCATAAGCGACTTTTTCCGAAAAAAAAAATTAAAACTTCTTAACGCATGACTCCCAAAGCAGCTTCATCTAGCAGAATAAATAAAAAAAACTGTTAAAAGAGTTCATAAAAACGGCTGGGAAGGTACACATGAGTCTACTCCTATATGATGAAGGGTTTTATTTTTAGGGGAAGGGAGCATAGATTTTTATTTTGGCGCAATATTTAAAATTTCCCTTAATACTTGATAAAACAATGACAAAGCTTATTATTTCTTCGAAATAATGTACAATTTTTAAACATCTATTATTGGCAAACAATACTATTTTAGTGGTACAAACCTACTATATTTCTTCCTCCAATCAAAAAAAAAAGCCATTTGGACTATAAATATTTTTTTTTTAAGTATTAATATTCTTCTCTGCAATAGCAAACTAAATATTTTTAACAATTGGACAAGTTTTATTCAATTTTTTTTTAATCTGGTTTTAAAATTGGCAACACTGTTTCTAGAGACAGAAAAACAAAAAAACTTCTAAATTATAATATATTTTTATAAACTCTTTTGGTTTTTCTTATTTGTTAATAGTTTTATGAATAAACTATTTATTCTCGAAGGGTATTTTGTTATTTTTTTTGTGGTTTTTTTTAACCTGTAGACAAGCCCCAATTTATATTTAAAAACACTTTCAATTAAGACTTGGACTTGATTATAATTTGACTTAATTTTTCATTAAAAATTCAAATTATTACGGTACCTGCCTACATATATATATGTAGGTATGTATTTGTATATTTTAAACATGTTATTTAAAAATAAACATATAATTACTTAAATGTGTATCTTAATATTGTTGTTTTGAACGAAATTTTGTTTCAAAGCAAATTTTTACTTTTAATAGTTTTATGGAAATCCAAGCATCTATTAAAATAAAAAAACATTCCATAGGTATGTTTTGAATATTTTATGCATGTTTTTCCCCTGACTCACCTTATCGCTTTAATTTAACTATATATATTTGGAATTAAAGGTAACCTTTATTTGTGCAGGTTAACTAAACTAATAGCTATGCAAGTATTTGTTTATTAGCAGAGGAAGCTCATAAAAATTTGTAGTTCCTCTCAAATGTGTGAACATGTGTTTTTTCTTTTTTGAAATTTGTTTGATTTATTTATTAAGCTTTTTCTATCAATTAAGAAGATTTAAAACCACATTTGAAAACAAATCCTTTTAAGCCAAATGAGCTAACTAGATTTTTGTATTACTACATTCACATTTTTTGACCATTTGAGGCCACTTCAAAAATTGCTAAAAAAAATACAAAAATTAATCAAATCTTTTGTAGGAAAATATTTAATGTAATTTTGGTTTTATTAATGAACACTTTTTTTAAAACATTTTTTTTAATAAATGCAAAATAAGAGTTAGCTGCCTTACGCTCTATCTAAGTCAACGATCTGTCTCATACAAAATAATGTTAATTCTGGATTTTCTTCCGTCTCTTAGAAAACGTTTAAATAAAAGAAGGAATTTTTCAAAAATTAAATCAAAAGTTAAAGAAATCCTTTTAGAAAATTTTAATATAAAATATTATTTCATCTTATTTTAGATTTTTTTTTGTAAAAATAAATTAATTTAAATCCATTAAGCCGATAATAACGCAATTTTAAATCAAAATAACAGAAGCTGTTTTTGGGAAAAATAAGATTTGCCCTAACGGGGTCTTTACGTTTTTTGTAGTTGCTGGTAGTATTATGATTAGTGTGTTAGAGGTTAGACTATTGTGCCGAAGGTCTGGTTTCGATTCTCAGTCACTAGCACCTTAAAACAGAAATGTTTTTTTCTGAGTTACTGCCTTTTACGAAGAACTGACAGATCCTCCAATATTATACTTGAAACTGTCATGAAAAAGTGCTTCTCATCTAGCTATTCGGACTCGCCAAAAAATTTTAGGTCCCCTTCATTCCTACCAACAACATGCAAACAGGAATAGTTAGGAGTTGTAAATCACTAAGACCTGGTTTTCCACGAGCTATTTTACAAATTTATTTACTTATAACGGTTTTTAGCATCATAGAAAGTACCGTTATTTTTGCATAAAAGTCAAATATTTTCTGAAAACATTATAAATAGCTTCTGAGTATCCGAATATTTTGGATATTCGGATATCCGAAACAGATCCGGATCCAGGTTCTGATATCTGAACTATACGGATAGTGTTGGATCCTTTCCTCAGATCTATATTCAGATCCGGATCCAGTTTTATGAGCTTTAACGTGTATAGAACAGGTACAACAGAGAATATAATAACAAAATAAACGTAACCTTCATAAAACTTAGCAAACAAAGTTTAAAAAAAATGGTTCGGAGAGTAACTTTTTTGCGGTTGGTTGCGGGGAAAGAAGCGATAGGGGGAATATTGGATTATAAAACTGAGTAATAGTTTTGGTAAAATCTAAACATATGGCACATGATTTCAGGGTAATTTTTAATGCTTAATCCAATAAAATAAAAATTAAGATGATGTAAAAGAAGTTAAATTGCCTTTTTCAAAAGAATATGAATTTGGTTCTAAAACAATTTACGACAAAATTGTGAGCAAAGGGGGTTGATCAAAAAATAACCGATTCATCTATTTTGGCTGCAATCTAACAGGCTGACAGACACACGGACAAAAAGATAGAATTATGGGAAAGTAGCTTTTCAGACTAAAATAAGAAAAATAATAAGAAATGGTAAAGAATAACTATCCATATATCTGTCAGTTTTTAAATAAAATGTCTTTTGGAACATACCTCATTTTTAAGCATAAAGCCCCAACTTAATTTTAATGCAGTATGTCTGAGTCTATTTGAAACATATGCGCAATTTAGTAAACAAGCTTAGAAATCTTTGATTTTTCAAGTGTTCCTGATGGGTTGGGTTTTCAAAATTTGGCAGGACGTTAACTTGTCTGATGCTATGATCTCCAATCATTATTTCAAAATATTAACTTTGATAAAAAACGACCCCAACTTCCGAAGTCCGTAAAGAAAAATATATGATGGTTTTGCTAGCGCAACAACTCGTAAAGATCCAGGACCTAGTGACTTACAACTCTCAACCACTCCAGTGTGCGTGTTGTTGGCAGGAATAGAGGGGACCTAAAATCTTTTTTTCAGAGTCCGAACGGCTAGATCAGAAGCATTTATCCATGACAAGTATACTCTTGGAGTATTTGTCAGTTCCTCGCAAGAGAAAGTACCTAGGGAAAATCATTTCTGTTTTTAGGTGGCAGTGCAGCGGCTGGGAATCGAACACAGATCTTCGGCATGACAGTGCAACGCAGCAACGCAGGATAGCCTTCATTCGATTTAAAATATTGAAAAACAACTTTCATAATTTTTTCAGATTTTTATTCACCCCTCTGGTGCCCCTATTTTCACCTTAAGGTACAAATTATGGGATAAGGGTTATTCTTATAACACACAAAAGAATTTAGAATGTATGGATTAGATTCAGACGAGAAAAAAAATAGTATGGGAGGGGGTCTCTTTCCCCCCATTCTGGCGGGAGAAGTACTTTTCTAGAAGTTTCTTTAAAAACAGAAAACAATTATTTAAAAACACACTTTCAAATCCACGCTATAACTTCTTTTAAAGCCAAGAACCCTTTCAATAATATGCTTTCTAAATAAAGTTTTTATTGAAAATATTTGTTAAAAAAATAATTAAATAAAAAAAAAACTAAGTTATAATTTTTTAATATTAGAATTATTTTTTCAAAAACTTTATTTTGAAAGCTATTATAGAATTGAATTCAGGCTTTAAAAACAGCTAAAGCGTGGCATTGTAAGAATTCCCTTTTTTTTAATAATTTTTTTCTCTTTTGAGCTAAGCTTTTAAAAAATTATCAACATTATAAAATATAAACAGACCAACACTCCATTACTATTTTTTTCTCATCTGGATCTGAACTATACATCCTGGTTTTTTTCCTCGTGTAATAAGAATAACCCTTACCTCAAAATTAGTACCTTAAAGCGAAAAGAGGGAGACGAAGGGGGTGATATAAAAATCTGAAAAAAATTAGGAAGATTGTTTTTCAATGTTTTGATTCGAATGAGGGCTATCCAAGACCATGTTTAATTAAAGGACCACCCTTATGTACATACATATTAATGAGTTACACATGGAAAAAAATAGTAGTCAAAACGACTTCATCAAACCATCATCGTCTTACGCGATGAGAGCCCTGTTGTCATAGGCATCCCCTAATCATAATATATTTCATACATTAGGCATTTTATCTTCTTTTTAAATCAAGATTTCTGTACCGAAACTATTCCTTGAATAAGGTTGCCCCCCCCCTATTTAAAATCCTGAATGAGTTTGCCCCCCCCCCCCTCAAACCAAAATCCTGCTTACGCCTTTGGCACCTGTATGATTCGTACATCGTACGATTTTTTCTAAAAACTTAAACAATGTCGTAATTATTCAATTATTAGTTTCATTTTCGTTTTATTTAAAAGATAATGGCTAAAAATCAACGTAAAAGCGTTTAGCAATCTTAAACACTTAAATAATTACAAGACAATACCTTTTTAGCTATCATCTAAGCACTATCGTTTTAACGAAAGTGTTTTTTTTTACAATTATTGACTTACGCAAAGCAAATATTTAATTACCAAAAAGAGATTGCCAAGACGATAGTCATTTTCCATGTTACCTGAAGCAAGGCTATCATCTAAACGATTATCGAAATTTGGAATGACCCAAGTATGTACAGGGTGGCGCACCAATTGTGCTACAATAAGAAATTCAAATAACTTTTTTTTTAATCGATGTATTTCATTTATTTTTTTTTTATTGGTTAGAAAATTAAATTGTATTTTAAATAGTTAGTTGTTTTTAAAGATTATAGACCGCAAATGACCTCCACGCTCTCCCACGAATATGCGGCACCTGATCAAAAAATTATTCATTGCGGCCTGAAGAGTTGAAGTTGGGATCGCCTCAATTATTGTCGTTATGAACTGCTTTAATTCAGTTAAATTCCTGGGCTTCGTTTTATACACCTCTTGCTTGACATAACCCCATAAAAAGAAGTCTGGTGCAGTCAGGTCAGGTGACCTTGGGGGCCAGCATTGAGTGGAGTTCCTAGAAATTAATTTGTTTGCGAATTTTTTGTTTAGCTCCGCCATAACTGGTCTGGCTATATGTGCAGTTGCTCCATCTTGCTGAAACTAAACGCTGTTGAATGGTATACGTCTTCGGCGCAGTTTTGGGTAAAAAAACTCCTTCAACATCTTTAAATAACGGTCCCCATTGACAGTAACGGTTACACCGTTTTCTTCAAAGAAGTACGGCCCGACAATACACCTTGATGAAACTGCGCACCACACAGTGACTCTTTCTGGGTGCAGTTCCGTCTCATTGAGCATTTCGGGATTAGACTCATTCCATATACGGCAATTTTGCTTGTTTACATTGCCGTTAAGATCAAAATGGGCCTCATCAGACATGAACAAACAATTGATCAATGTGTTGTCTTCTTCGGCCATTGATATCATTTTTTGGCAAAATTCCAGGCGAACAGGCAAATCCTGAGGGTTTAACTTGCTAGTAATTTGGACTTTCTACGGAAACAAGTTTAAATCGTCATGAAGTATCCGCTGTAATGACCGTCTACTAACTCCAATTTGCCCCGATAAGTTTCGGGTCGAAACGCTCGGATTGGCCTGTATTGCAGATGCTACTGCTGCGATTGTATCCTGAACCCGAACATTGGCATCTCGATGGTACGGCCTTCGTGCGATGATTCCAGATTCGGCAAACATGTTTACAAACCTCATAATGGTCCTCATAATGGTCCATCTACTACTAAATTCCCTTTGGACGGAAATGACGGACTGCAAAGCATGGTACCGTTGCACTATCCAAATTCTTTTCTCCGTATCCCAAGCATCCATTTTTATAAATCTAAATAGTAACCTACAAAATAAAAAAAAATAAGCCGATTACTCACACAGAAAAAAAGTTATTACGTTTTATTTTTGTAGCACGATTCGTGCGCCACCCTGTACCTATACATAATTGAAAAATGACTAATTTAAATTCGAACATATGTACACAGGTACATTTTTACGTCTTCGTTCTGTGCACTCGACTCAGAATATTGCAGTAGTTTCTGAAAGAATGATTCTCAACTCCTGAAGATAAACGCACAACAAATCTAGGCAGTTTTGAATATCAGTCACACTGGCCTGACATAAAGCTCTCTTGTTATTCCATCAAATTATAAATTAACTTAGAAATTGAAGCTTAGAATAATTACGACCCGTTCTGCTATCGCTTCCCTGCTTGCTTTGGAGCTTGAAATTGATGATTTGCTCAAAAAATAATTGGAATGCATTTTTGCACTTTGTTAGTTCAGAATATTGCTTTTAGCAGGGTCCGAGCATGTAAAGCATTGTTCTGAATATCCTCTGAATCAAGCGTGTTCTGAATGCTTCGAATTATTTCTGGTGTACACTCTTAGCTGTCATAATTTTTGACATTTCCATCTTTAAAATGTTTGTGTTCAGCATTTTACTCTGTCTGCTTTGTTATTCATACATTCTATTCATTCTATTCATTCATATTAGAACAAAAATAGAAATTCATATTTGAAGCTCTGAATACTCTGAGCTAGAAAAAGAAACACAATTATTTGTTTGACAACTTTAGAAACATAAAAAATAGGTAAATCTATCCTGAAAAGGTGACTTTTTAAGGTGCTTCTTGGAGGGGCTCAGCTTTCTTCAGAGGAACGTCAGTGGAGAGTGCTATACCAACGAAATTTTAAGTGACCTTCATAAATTGAGAATTTGGACCTGGGCAATATATTATTGCAGCAATATGGGGCAACTTACAACTCAACCGTCAAGCCATTCAACAATCGATTTTTTACACACTAAATTCAATAATCGTGTTATCAGTCGTTTTAGTGATGTTGCATGTCCAACATGTTTCAGTGATTCATTTGACGGCAGATGTTTGAGTTTTTCTCGGGAGTGTAATTGGAGATTGATTCTTTGCACAGAATCCACTGATTATTCAGGCAATTTAAAACAATTTTGGTGAAGCCATTCGTTGAAAAGAGGCTGAAACCATCCAAATATATAGAAAACTTTTAATATCAATTTTGTAAGATATTTGATTCAAACGATTACTACTGTTCAAGAACCTACGTTCCTCAGTCTTCACCTCGTGTATTTTATTTTACGTTGAAACACAGCTCAAAAAAATAATAAAGTAGTAATTTTTTTAATTTTAAAATGAGCCACAATATATGTTAAAAACAAGACAACCAACATCTATGAGACGCATGTTCTAAACATTCTTAAGATTTTATTTAATATGCCTTGTCCAGGTAACTTAAAACCAGCTTTTTTTGACGGACTGTTGTTCTTCTTCGCTCTTAAGCTTTTTTTTCTGTTAACCGAACCATTGAGCTTTACACATAGCGTAACCCACTATCGCATTCATTGTCATGTAGATGTTCCTACCTATGAGGCTCTCGAACTCTATATGAGATGCATGAAGTGTCTGTTTGGTGTATATTTAACATTTCTTTGACTAAAAGAAAGTTTATAAAACCAACACTCTTTTGCCACTTATACCACTACTCTCTTACTCAAGAAGTACACTATCTAAAAAATTGTGGTGAGTATAGATTCGGGAATTTCGCTATTCCTCTCGAAGATATTTCTGAAGAAGAAAAGAAAACAAAAAAAATAGCAAAATACAAAATATTCAAACCAATCTTACCGTCCATTACAATACAAGGGTTGCCAATTTGTCTACGAGTGAAGAAGTTAAATTTAAAATAATCTTAAATTTCACATAAATCAGGAATTAAAAATTTTGTTTTCTGAATCTCAAATGAGATTTTGATGAAAATAAAATTTCTTTAAAAAATGTTCAATAGAATTCGAAATGTTTGATGAAAAAATATATAAAAATCATGCTGGCAACCCTGGTGAATATATAAATAACTAGTTCCACATGATTTATCAGCAATGTCTTGCGCCTGATGTTGATGTTACTGTTTTGCTGCCTTGCATAGAACATGCTGCCAAACTCGTTCTGCCAGCATCAGCTAGACTTCTTTTTCTATCTGCATCTATATATGCGGTCTCTCTATCCACTTAAGATGATAGTAATAATATTTTACTATTGGTCACTATATGGCATATACCAGACAGCAAACTAACTGCAGTTCTCCTCTTTGATATCATTCACAGGGACATGCAAAAAAAATAAGTGTTCCCACTTAATAAATTGAAATAAAAATAAAAATAACAGTGAAGGCACTTAAAATAGATGAAAGACATTAGATTGTTTATACATATATACGTGATGCGTGATGCGGTTCTTCAAATGGAAAAAGGATATACCAAATTGATGGAAACAACTATTAAAATAAAATGCAAGATATAATTTGCATTCATCGAGGAGTAGATGATGATAATGTTTATTTACCATCAGGAGAAGGATTAATGTGCGAATGCGAAGGCAAACAGCAACGACAAGTATTAAGGCGGACTGGTGTGTTTTGTATGTAGGTGGTTTGTAGGTTTTAACAACACACGAGTAGGCAGGTGTATCGCAGTATTGGGCTTGTTGGCAAAATAAATTTTATATTTGATAAAATTTTTTTTACAAAACAAAAAATGCATGGTCATTATTTTTTACAAGCTGACTACGCATGGTCGATTTTAGGGCATATTTTGATATACAGGAAAGAACTACTAAAAATGGCGAATACTATGAACATTTTACAGCTTTGGATGCCATGAATCCCTTGCATGAAGTTCACTATTGGAAATACGGTAAGTCGGGAAAATCCTCAAGATATCTATTCTCGAACGTTTGAAGCTTTCTTCTGACAGCAGGTGTTACTTTTCAAGTGGTGCACCCATAAAGAAGAATGGATTCAACATTAGGGCGGAACAGTCGTAGCTTTTTCTTTATAGGCTTTCTCCATTATTTTGACAGCATTCCAAACACAGTCTTTGCTCTTCCGATTTAGCTGATTTTGTCTAGTTCATACCCGTTATCAGTACAGACAATAGTCTCAAGATATTAAAAACTCCCTACCATCTCTACTGATTGTCCAGGAATGCTAAGAGCCAACGACATAAAAAGTCATGTCATTTGTGTAACATTGTAACTCATATCAATAATAGGCTTTGAAATGTTGAACCAATAACCGTTTGATTGCCTACCTAAGCAGCACGTGTCGAACATGTGTAAAATTTTACGTAAAATTTTTGCATCGATTTATTTCAATATTTCAATACCTACTGGTCGGAGGGAAAAAGTGTGGACACAAGAAATATTCAAGTTGCAATTTTGAACAAATGTTGCCTTAGGTTCAACTCTCTGTAGAAAGTCCCAAAAAAGATATAAAGCGGCAAATTTTCCAAAAATCACTTTGGTAAACAAGTAATATTAAGTAATGCCTGGAAACTTTGTTCCTCTTTATCTTCTTAAGGACTAACTACAAAAAGTTTGACCTATAAGACAACAATGGTTCAAAATTGCAAGCTTAATATTTCTTATGTCCACACTTTTTCCCTCCGACCAATAGGCATTGAAATAAATCGATGTGCACAAATTTTTCAAATGTTTGACACTTGCTTAGGAAGGCAGACTTGTCACAAACAGAGCAGTATACAGCGTTTTCTTACCCCACCTAAAATTTCAAAATCCTCTGACAACCTTCCTTTATGTAGAACGTGACATCAATGAGTTTATTTGGAATGCTCGTCCTGCACAAAAGAAGACAGAAAAATACGATATTGACAATGTTGAAAGCCTAACCATCCATAGGTTGTCTATGTGATCCAAGAAGATCCAGAATGTGGAATCTTGCATGTTCTAGGTCAAGTGTCCATTCAAGAACGATTTGTGTTATTACTCTAGCTACTGAAAGCAGCATTCAAATTCCTCACCAATTTTCGTATTGCGTAAGGTCTCCTATCTTTGGGATCTTGACAATCATTCTCTTTATCCACTCTTCAGAAAAACTCTCTGTTTCCTAAGCTCTCTCAATGAGCTGCAGGAGCACATTTGTTGTTGTTTTTATGGGCACCGCCTGTAAAAGCTCTGCGGGAATACACTTGACAGAATTCCCAACCACCATATTGTTCTTCAGTGTTCTGTTTGTGGATAAGATTTCTTCTTTACTGAGTGTTTCTTCCACCTTTTGAACTGGTCGCTAGTCCTATGTTTGCTTAGAGCCTGAGACACCAGTTAGATCTTTGATAATTCCGTAGACGTTAATATACTGTCACACCTACTAACAGCCTTTCCTGATTTTGTAGCCAATGCGTTGACATAGCAACGCTTATGACGGCACACGCTCCGTAGAATTTCACTCAATTCAGTTTTAAACTGTTTTGTTTCTTCGATCCTAGTCTAAGTTTCTTTGGAAACTAATCACTATTTCTTCTTTGCAACCGACCGACTATACTTTCAGTACCGGATATGAAAACATTTTTTACAGCTAACGGATAGAGGATCTTATTCTTATTGCTCTCAATCCTTGTGAAATGTTGTCCCTAAATTTTTGGCGGAATGAGGGATCCTTATGTCTATCAGTATTAAACTCCGACATTCGGGTGGTTTCTTGAGATCTCCGAACTGCAATTGTACGTATTCTTACGGTAGCAACTATTAAGAGGTAGTCCTGGGCAGTTTCCATATGTGAATTACAACGTCATTTTTTTAGCACGGCCCAATTTAAGAGTTTCTTTTTGATTGTTTACTTATTGATCCGGCTACCAATCTATGAAGGGTCACTGAGATACGGCAGCCTTCCATCCTTTACAATCCTGAGCAGAATGGCTCCAGTCATCTAGATCAAGCTCTCTATTATTATCGATGTCTTGGGCTTCAAACCGAAGGCTCAGTCTTCTTCATTCTCTTCAACTTGGGGGCTGGGGAATGGCTGGAGCATTATTGTCAATTCACTCGCCAGGCTAATGTAGTCGACAAGTTTTGATTTTCTGAACTACATACAAACATTCACATCCTGATATAGCTCATAAAGTTTGCAGTTCCCCTTCCTTGCACACAGGACCAAATATCCGTTCAACGAATTTTTCTTTCGAATGAGACCAGAATCAGTTCTACATTTTTGCTTATAAGGCTCTGAAGACGCTCGAACATGGTGCGAGTAGACTTGGTCTGCGTACTGTGTTCGAGTTGATTTAACTTGTCTGCGGGCTGGTTCGAGCACCAATAATTTGGTGGCAATAAACAAAAATTTGGTCTCAACAAAATCAAAAGGAGTTTGATATTGATCGATGTTCGAGGGCGGGGCTATTTGTCTATCGCACAGGATTTGATTGTTTGCTGACCGGTTTTGTATTCGAACATTTCGATTTATTTACAATTTTAGTTGAAAAATTAAAAAAATAAAAAAAGAAAATTGTCAAACATCTTAATAAAAATAAAATAAATGTTCAAGTCATGTTGTCTGAGCATGGATTCACTGCCTTCTGAGTTTAGTCGAACTATGTTCACTCGCACCATGTTGGAGCGTCTCCAGAGTCCTTATCGCCTATCACTTGGCACCATGGAAGAAGCTGGACTGGTAGTATAAGGGATTTATGGAGCTTGCACTATGTCTTCCGCGTGAGGAGTTTTGAACCCATATTTTTTCGCTAAACCAAAATATCCCCCTTTTGAATCTCCACCTACTTACAGTTAGATGTCATTTGTGGGATAAATGTTTACACCGAGGTTGGTAAACTCCTTAACTACTTCGAAGTTTTTGCTATTAGCTGTGACGTTTTGTTCTAGCCGATTGACAGATCATTCATTGTTTGTTGATTGCATGTATTTGATCTTTTGTCCTCGTATACTTCAAGCCCAACAAGTTTTGCCTATTCTTGAATTGCCATGATAGCCTATTTAACAGCCTGTTGAGACCAGTTGATAATGTCGACATCATCGGCATACCCATGAACTTGGCCAGATCTGTTGAAAATAGTGTCTTCACTGTTCACGCACTATTTGCTCCAGATCGAGATTGAAGAAATCATGACAGAGCATCTCCTTGCCAAAATTCTTTAAAAATAAGATAAATTTGGTGGCACAACAGCTCGTGAAGAACCAAGGCCTAGTGACTTACAACTCTCAACTATTCCTGTGTGCGTATTTTTGGCAGGAATGGGGGGGACCTACAATTTTTTGCCGAGTCCAAACGGCTAGATGAGAAGCACTTATTCATGACAAGTATACTCTTGGAGGAATTGTCAGTTCCTCGCAAGAGGCAGTACCTCGCGAAAAAAACATTTCTATTTTTAGATGGCAGCGGCCATCCAGACCTTTGGCATGACAGTCCTACGCACTAACCATCATGTCACGAGGTACTACGCCAACATTTTGTACATGTTTTGAATATTTCAGAAGAACTTTTCCCTAGTTTCACATTGTATCTAGCGTCTTCCAATGTCACGTGACTCAACTGAATCAGTTTTCACAGGATCCCAAATTCAGCCATTGCCATATAGAACTCCTGGCGATGGATGCTAGAATTATGTGGCTTTGAAGTCAATGAATAGGTTGTGATTATTGACTTAAAATCCGTTGATTTTTCCTATGATTGGTCTATGAGTGAATATTTTGTCTATGATCGATCTACCTGGCTAGATAGAAGCCACATGGATACTTGCCGATTAGAGTATTGCAGAATGGCTTAAGACTCTTACACAGTAAGTTGGACTGGATATTGTATACGATGCTTATCATGGATAATGCTTCGATAGTTATTGCCGAACATAGGGTCGCCATCTTTTGTAGATGGGACAAATGGGGCTAATGGACCAGTCATCCGGTATTCTTCCTTCAACATAGTTGATGAGTTGATGCCCTTTTAACACATCCTTTGACTGCTTGAAGAGCTCCACTGGTAATCTATCAGATCTTGCAGCCTTGTTGTTCTTGAACTTTTAATACCTCTTCTGGGTGGTAGAACTGGTTCTTAATTGACTAGAGTTGGGTTTGCTTCCTGTCCTTTTTCTCTCCTTACGTTATGCAGCTGCTGAAAATGCTGCTTGAGTATATCTACTATTCTCAGTTTTTTGGCTTTTTCATAAAATTTCTCGATTTTGTTGTGATCAAGAGTCTCTTCGATTTCTTTGAGCTGGGAGGTTACATACGCTCTCTTCTTGCTAAGGGTTTTTTCTCCTCTAATCTCCTTGCTTGATACTCTTAACATGCTGCCTTTGTTTTCTGCTACAGCACATTCGCGTGTG
The DNA here is from genome assembly GCA_946251815.1 of Dasysyrphus albostriatus. Taxonomy (NCBI): domain Eukaryota; kingdom Metazoa; phylum Arthropoda; class Insecta; order Diptera; family Syrphidae; genus Dasysyrphus; species Dasysyrphus albostriatus. Next base: position 62,633,563 of record OX276336.1, on the reverse strand, counting down.
CATCTTTTGTCACCCTTTTCAGGTGGACGCATTCACCATCATACCACGATTCTTTCTGGGGGTGGGTTGGTAGCCTGTTTTGCTTTCGGCTGCTTCTTTAATTTTTTTTTCTCCGTGGGTAGGTGCAAAACCTACATATCAGGCTCTATGAGGACTGAAAAACACGTGGTCATAGGTGTGTGAGATTCTTACTATACCAAAACCACCTCCATTTCCCGATTGCAACTAAGTTGAAACTTATCCAGCAATTTATTTTAAACGAAGTTAAGTAACGTGTTGCAGGTTCCTTTCCGGTCAAAGTTTCGGCTTAATCCACGATTGTAAAGCGGTTTTCTGTTCACCGCACCAAGTCGGAAGGTTCTGTTCTTCGTAGACGGCGAATAATTGTTGAATTAGTGTGTTCTAATAGTCGATTCCTATGTTTTCGCGAAACTTTTTATTTCTTCCCGGACCGTATTATTATTTCGTCTTGAATGATATCGTGATACTGGAAACAATGGTTGTTGGCGCCTGTGGCAGAAAAGTGTACAGCGGAGATATTCTCAGATGCTCCACTGTAGACTCTTACGGTGACTCCTAGGGTTCTTTTTAAGAAATGCTTAAGATGTCAAAACAGAGCTCTTAGCTTTTGTAAGAATTTTTACGAAGTGAATGTCTAACTTAACTTGGTTACTTAAAGAACAATAATATGCTAAATCTATAGTCGGCAAACATTTTTTTCTCGTAATTTTATATCGGGTTTTGAATTTTAATTTAATTTTTTTAATAAATATATTAATTTGCATAAAAAATGTTTTCAAAGCAAAAACACAAATTTCGACACTTGAATTATGTACATTACAAGAAAATATTCAGATATTTATTAAAATATTCAAAATATATAGCTCAATTAATATTAATTTATTTTCTCCGGGACACCTATATAAACTCAAATTTGTTTACAAACCTGTACATAATACTAAATTATTACATTTTAAACACTCATTCAATTATTGTCAATGTTATCTCATCGTTTTGGGTATTTTGTTTATAATAATAATAAATTTAAGGAAACAAACCAAGAAAACCCACCAAGCTTATTGTTTTGCTTAATCTACTAAGAGATTAACTTCGTGGCTAGGCACGAATAAATAAATAATTAAATAGTTTTGAAGTTTGAATTAGCTTTTTTGTTGTTGTAGTTTGTATGTATGTGTGTTTGCTCACTTCCTCATTTAGAGTATTTCTCATGACCCATTACTAAAACGAAATGCATTTGACAGGCTTCATTTGTCTGTTTCTTTGTTAATAACTTGTACTACTTGTCTGTTCGTCTTTTTATCACTACCACCGCACCGGCAAAGGCAAAGGCAAGTAACTAAGGCAACTGGTTTCCTTATAGTACCTTTATAGTATGCGAATTAACGTTACATATTTGTTCACTAGTTACTCTCATACAAACAATTGAGTTTAAAATTCAAATCAGAAAAGACTGAATAAATTATTTTTTCACAAAGATCTGAAACACAGACTTATTGCAACTGAACTAGGCGTAAAAGAAAGGAAGTTTAATCGAAATAGATAAAGTCGTTATTGAAAAAAATTTACCAAAATCATTGTATGCATTCTAAATTGAGCATTGATATCGGTTAACGTTCAGGCAAAGGACATTATTTTGACTTAAAAATTTTTATTAGATATGGAAATTTTAAATAGTAAAAATACAAAAAATACAACTTTGCTTCTTTAACTATACAAATTAAGCTCGAAGAGCCGGCATAGTGTCGGTCTTATTGCATGTTTTATGTCACTCTGTGAATTTCCGATATTTGAAATTGGAAACTACAATATCTAAGCAACATTTTTGTAAATTAATACTAACTGAAGGAAGGCGCAGTACCCGCCATCACAGTAAGACTTCCCATAGCACATCGATTCTTCCTCAATTTCATACACACATGAAATTATGGAGGAAAAATTAAATAAATTTTTAGTCAGAAAGAGAAGAAAACAAAAACTATTAAAATGATTGAATGCTGATGTAATCATAAATAATTAAATTTTAAAAATATTATGATGGCATACAAACATACATATATCTTACATAATGTACAAAAAAAAATACAAATATTCGCCAAGTCAGAGATGATACTAACTCAAGCAAAATTGTACTGCCGGAAAAGTTAATTTATTCAAATAGCCAGGCTATTTACACTAATGGCCAAATGACTGACGAAATTTTCGCCTTCAATTAACTTTGTCCGAGTATACCTATACAAATATAGTAAATTGGTCATTTCAATATGATGGCTGATTTTTGTATTATGAAAGAATTAAAGATTCTCTTAAGCCACAAATTACTTGTAGGTACTTTTCCTTAAGATAATAACGTAGAAGAGATATAAATTTTTACCTCAGAATACAAAAAGTTTGATGATGGTACCAACCTATCTCTGTGGGTGATGAACTTTGTGTGTGTATTCTTACTGATGCTTAAATTGTTATTAAATAAAGCATAAATTAAGTTAATTTAATTTAATTTGATATTGTGGAACAGGTTTATTTTTTTATTTTTTTTTTTATGCAAAAATTTTAACTACTAACTTGAGAACAAATTTATGAAAGTTTAAACAAATTAAAGCGCAGGCTTTGATTCAGATAAATATATAAAATTTGTTTTATTTAGTCTATGACTCACAAGATTTTTTTTTAGAAAAAAAAAAAACAAAAATAAGAGTTTTTTGTTTGGTACCTAACAAAAACTGGATTTTTATTCAAATTTGTATAAAATTTTTTGTTATTTGAATCATTTTGGTATTTTCCTACTCGTATATATTTCCAGCAAAATAAAATGTATTTTTTAATTTTTTTTTTTAATTTTTAACTACAATAACTTTTAGTTATAAAGGGTGTTTTTTTTTAGACGTATGGTTTTCAATCTGGCAATACTTTTTTTCGAAGTTGGTCTTTTTGACAGCTGTCACTTGATTTATGGTAAGTTTTGTATGCCATTTCGCAATGAATAGACTTACTCCTAAACAACGCTTACAAATCGTGAAAATTTATTACCAAAATAATGGTTTGGTTCGCGCGACGCAACGTGAAGCAATCAATTTTTTGGAGGAAGCTTTTTGTGAGGCGCCAAATATTCTCTTCCAATTCCAAGGCGTCAATTGTCTCGGGCTAGGTATAGATGAAAATATTAAAGGGACAGCAAATGACACCATATTTCTTGCCGCTCTTTTGACATTTCTCTTCAGTAAGGTCTGCCATTTCACGATGGAAAGATATACGAACCAACAACGAGTCGAAATTACTAAAATTTACTACCGAAATTCGGAGTCAGTGGCCTCAACGTTAAGAGCGCTACGTCCAATTTATGGTCGTCATAATCGACCTAGCAGATCAACAATTGAGCGTCTAGTGGAAAAATTTGAATCCACAGGCACAGTACAAAATGTTCCCGTGCCAGTGAGACTAAGAAGTGCCCGTAGTGTTGAGAATATTGCTGCCGCTGAAGCTTCAGTTGCAGAAAGCCCAAATGTGTCTCTCACAAGTCGTTCTCAAGTGTTGGGCATCTCTGTGACGTCGTTGTGGTGAATTTTGCGAAAAGATTTTGGCCTACATCCTTACAAGATTAAATTGACGCAAGAACTGAAGCCGCTTGACCACCAGAAGCGTCGTATGTTCGTGAATTGGGCTGAGCAACAACTTGAAAATGATTCGGATTTTCATCGAAAAATCATCTTCAGCGATGAGGCTCATTTCTGGCTGAATAGCTTCGTCAATAAACAAAATATGTGGTATCGGTCAGGCAGCAATCCACACGTACTCCATGAGTCATCATTGCATCCCAAAAAAATTACGGATTGGTGTGGCTTATGGGCCGGAGGCGTCATTGAGCCGGACTTCTTCCGTGATGATCAAGACCGGCACGTTACTGTGAATGGGGATCGCTACCGTTCAATGATAACCGAATATTTTTGGCCCTAATTGGATGATATGGACTTGGAGGACTTGTGGTTCCAACAAGACGGCGCCACAAGCCACACAGCCAATGTCACAATCAATTTATTGGAAACCAAGTTTGGAGCACGTGTTATCTTACGAAATGGTTCAGTCGCTTGGCCGCCTCGGTCGTGCGATTTGACGCCGTTAGACTATTTCCTGTGGGGCTTCGTCAAGTCTATGGTCTATGCCAACAAGCCAGCGACGATTGATGTCGTACGAATATCGAACGTGAAATTGCAGCAGTATCGTTCGATTTATGCTTAAAAACCGTCGAATATTGGGTTCAGCGTCTGGACTTCGGCAAGCGTGCGCGTGGTGGCCATGCAAAAGAAATCGAGTTCCATACATAATGGCATTGATCATACTTTCACAGGAATAAAGAATTTTATTGATATCCAAAACCGTTTTTATTTTATTTAAAAAAAAAACTTTTGTAGCGCTCTTATTGAAAAACCCGATACATAGTTTGACAAAAAATATTTATTCTTTTAAATATGAAACTGATTGTACCTATCCCAAAATACAGGAAATCAATTCTTCTCAAATTAAATAAACATTTCATTTTCTCATTATTGCCTTTTTTTTAGGTTTACCTTATTTCTCTTCTTAAGTGACTCCACTTAATCTTTAAACTTTATAATTTCGTCAATAGATTAATTTTATGTTTTGTTGATCTTTCTACCACAAATCCATTTTTTATTTATTGCTGATGATGGTACCTATAATTTAAGTTAAATATACTAACCATACGTGCTTCTTAAATTGAATAATTTATTAATTTATAATTTATCGTCATAATCTGTGAAATATTTTTGGATTATTATTATTTATTCAAATCGAAACTTTTAAATTTTGCCTCGAGCTCTTTGTTTATTTTATTGTTTGTGTATTTACATCGATCATATGATGAATGTGTTGGCCTATTGAAATTGATAAAATTTTACATAATAGAAAAGAAAATAGAGAAAACACCATCAATCTGGTGCCGAAAATATCTCAGTAGGTATACCTAACCTACCTATAAAAAAAAAAAGAAAAGTCAATTTCTGAGAATGTGAAACAATGTCATTATTTGTATATTATTTTATAAACATACACTTTTATTTTATTAATTTAATAAAGGTATATAGTCAGGTATTCTTCCATTTGTAATGTTTGGCACACGTTCCAGAAATATTTTCACACAACTTACAATAACAAAAAAAAAAAAAGGTTTGAATCATATCAAAAATGCTTAACGAGGCTTGTACTCGTATATGATGTATGTAACTGGTTGCAATTTCAAGGTTTACCTTTGTGAATTGTAATGCAATTTTTTTACCATTTGGCTTTTCTTTAACGAAGTAGTTGATTACTGGCACATAAAATAGTCACACCTTCCGCCGATGCGACGCGACACCGCACAGCACAGCGCCGGGCCAGGCCAATTTATTAGTTATTCAAAGAGATGGAAAGTATCTATCTCTACGTATCTATAAAACATACTTGTTGTGCCGCCAAACTTGTTGCTTTCTCCCTCACCTGTACAACATTTTCACTTTTAATTGCCAAGTGGCGTGAAAAATATTCACACACAAAAAAAAATAATAAATAATAAAAATAATGTAGATACAGCAAAATGTGCTAAATTCCATCGGATAACATGTACACAAAATTCAATCTTATTTATTTGTATCTTGTGCTCAGCAAAAAAAAAGTATCTATCTCTGTAGATATCTCTACACTTGTATCTGAAAACGGAATGATATAAAATAAATCACTAAAAAAACCAGTTGACCACCATCGAATCACACATTTGGCCGGGTTGAAGAATTTATAAATAACGATGAAGACATCAGTAAACTATCGAGTATCATTATCAAGTCATTCTTAAAGTTTGTCCTTCACCTTTATAAGTATGTTCTTATACTTAGATTAAGTAATCAAATAAAATATATGTATGTAGGTAGGTATATGAAGATACAACAAATGTTTTTACTTACTTGTATAATGTGATTTTGTCATTTCGATAAATAAATAAATTAAGAGAAAAACAACATTTAAAAAGTCATAAAACCCATTAAGATGTTCATTTCTTTGTTAATATATGAACATATATGTTGTATATATTCTTACTATACATGAATGCTTATATGTAAAACTTTGCGTGATTCTTTCCCTGGAAATATGTATAGGATAGGTTTAAGAATAAATAAAAAGATTGAAGTTAGAGTAACAATGTCTTTTTGCTGGTATTTTTATTGAGGTTATGAGGTAATTGTAAATTATTTCTTTACCTCTGCGTAAAGAACTCCGGAGAAAGGTAGGTAAGCAAATTATCTGCAAAAGAAAATGAGTATGGGAAAATGAGGCAAAAAAAAAAAACGTTACCAATTGTGCATTTTTCTTACCAAGCTTCTTTTTTTTTTAATATTGAAAGATCATCACTGTGAGTGGAAGTGGGCAAGTACCACTTTTATAGAATTAAGACATTAGGGGCTAGATTTTCAGTAACAAATTAACTTTGAGTTACCTAACTTAGAGTAATCTAATCCAGAAAAAAAATTAAACCTGGGCTACCTCAGAAGCAGTTTTACAGTTGACGATTAACTTCATCTTTCAATTGTCAAAAATCTATTGAAAATGTGAGATACTATGGATATCATCCTTATATGCCTTTCAGTATCAAAATCAAAATAGCGCTACAACGGATACTGAACTGTTTAATGATCTTAATAATAAAATCAAAATGGCTGCCCCACGACGAAAATTAATATCAGTTTAGTCAGGGTTAACTCACCAACTTATCGAAGTAGGTGAGTTAACTCGGAATTAACTAAGGGCCAATTTTTCAGTTCACGGTTAGCTCTGAGTTAAATCAGAGTTAACTAATCTTGAAAGTAAACTAACCCCAAACTAACTAAGGAACAGTTTTTCAGTTGAGGATGTGAGGATGAACTTTAGCTTTCAGCTGTCTATTGTCATCGATGTGTGACACTATGGATATCACCTCTGTACACCTTTCACGCATCAAAATAGAAATTGCACCACAACGGAAAAAAATCTCATTTTAAGTCCCTCACATCACCCAATTGGGTAAGTTAACTCGGGATTTAAATTGACGGAAAAATTCGTTTCTGGAGTTAACTCAGGTTTAACTAGGATGATCACGCACTGAATAACTGGCCCTTAGGGTTTAAATTGACGAAAAATCACACTGGGACACTGACAACCTCCCCCCCCCCCTCCCTCGCCCATATCAACGTGTATTTCAAACATTTAACACGTTTTATGTTTTTTGGATGCAACTTAAATTTCTATACTTGCTTATACTAATTTTTAGTAGATATGCCCCCCCCCTGATCGAAATTTTGCGTACTTTCTTGATATATTGCCTGATAAAATTCAAACTACTTTCATATTTTCCAAAATGATCTTAACAATGTAAAAACAATTTTTGAATTTTATGTGTGTTTTTCATAATCTTGTTCGCAAAGCAAATGTTTTCAAAGGAACTATTAATTCAAGGTAGGTAGGGGCGCTTGCTCCCCCTGATAACAATATATTTCATACATTAGGCAATGTATCTTCTTTCAAAAGTATTTAAAAGCAAGATTTCTGTACCAAAATTTTTTTTTCAATAAGGTTGCCCATCTTTTACCAAAATCCTGAATGAGTTTCACCCCTTTCTCTTCGTAAAAATTAAGCTTTGTTGCACTTTCATAATTTGTATCCTTCATAACCATAAAAAAGCTGTTTATAACATCTTTGGACCCCAGCCATATTCTTGTTATATGTCGTGTTGGATTGGATTTTTTGACTGTTCCACTTAATTTTGATTCAATCGAATAAGAAAACATCAAAGTCACATCACACATTACCGAATAACGCCATTTTACAAAATGGCTTCTTTAAGCATTTACCACTTTTGACAAATAGTCAGACGAAAAGTTGTATATGTATGCGTGTGTTCTAAATCTACTCCTTTTTTAAATCGGAAAAAGACTCCGAAAACAGTAATCTGAACAGCTGATCGAAGGCTTTTGGATTACCTAGTGGGAGTGAAAATTAAGTAGAAAAGGAGTACTCCGAACGTCCAATCGAAAACGACATAAGTATCTTGAAATTTCGTTGCATATAGTTTAGCATTTAAATTGTTGCACTTTTCTTCAGTCCAGAAATTCGATCTTTTTTGCTAGCGTAACAAGAACATAACGCTTTTGGTCTGTCTTGTATATATTTTTCTTAGAACAGAATTTAACCGTTAGACTTTACTAAAAGATGGTGTGCTTTTATCTCAAGGTCACAACATCTAGGTATCTTCCCTTTATACCTCTTTCCTCTTGCCATCACTTTCTGCTTCCACAAGTGTTTTCTTCGAATGTGACCCACCATCATTGTACCGGCATCCACACACTTTTAGATCTTCCTGATCAAAGTTTAGTGTATGTTTGTCTTAAAAAACCTTATGAAAAAATAAACATAATTATTGAGTGAGTGGGTAACAACAACAACTAAGAACGCCCATACAATTTGTGTTTATTGCTAATACTTATAAACTCGAAAACATTATGGTTTTTGTTCGCCCCATGTTTATTGTGACTTGGAAGTCAATGGCTTCATTGAATCCATAATTGGTACGATAGATTGTTACGACCAAAAATTTTAGAGTTTTAAGAACTGTAACTTTTAGCTATTAAATGAATTTGGTTTAAGAGAACCGGTTAATGAATGAAACTAACCAGTAATTGGTGTAAAAACATAACATCGGTAACTATCCTAAATAGATTATCATGTTTTTAAACAATAGAAGGTGATATCTACATATATGTATGAAGGAAGGTGATTTGGGTTATTTCAGTTCAAATGGCCTTATGCGAAACGTAACAATTTTAGTTCTATACTTTTTGTTGTGAAGTATGCTGTTCGATGAACGAAATTGATGATTGCAGCAGAGTAATTAAAGAAGTTTTCGTTTTTTATTTTTTCGCAATTAATTAATTAACCAACCATCTACTTTACACCCCGAATTGGTCACAAGATGTCACTGGAATGTCCGTGAGTCAATACATATATACTTACTTTTCCCATTATTTTTGGTCAAATTGATAAAAAAATAAATTGAATGTGTAAAACAATAACATTGTTTTTCAAATGTTTGAGTTTTCTACTTCCAGTATTTTTCTTTACCTTGCTCCTACCAAAAATATGAATAAAACTTTTTTTGTAGAAAATTAAATTATCTTTCATTTTGTAGTGTTAACTTTTCCGCTAATACGCTTAAATTTAAAAATATCCCCGAAAAATTAAAAAAGAGGATTTTTAACTCCCCTCCTGCCTTAAGCTCGTGGTACTGGGCTGGGCACTTTTAGTATGTTATACCAGGGGGTCACCCCTACGATTTAATATTATAACACAGAGCATGATTTATTGCATTTATTTTTCCTTCGTTGACTGGGCTAAAAAGGGGAAACGTGCCTCAGTCTAGTTTGTAAGCAATTATTGCATGAAATACGATATTTAAACTGGCTTAAATAATTTTTTTGAGAGTTTTTTTTTGATCGGTTTTGTTAAACAAAAATCTTGTACATCAAATTCCTAAAATATTTTTAAAAAAATCTTTTGGTAAGTAAATCTTAAGTATCATATATAAAACGGCAAACATGAAATTTGTGGTGCAATTTATGCGGCCTAAAAACTGAAGGCATATAAATTATATATCGTTGGAAAAATTTTTTTTGTACAGACGTGCAGAATGCAAAAATCGATTTAATAATTTCACCACAAAATCAAAAACAATAAAAGCAAATTGCATACTAAGTTCAAGCGAGTTTAGTTTTTATTTGCCGTGACCTAAATTTGACGTTTCGATTTTTCCACCCACCAACCGACCAATTTTCCAGCACTGACAGGAAAGATAATTGAAATGTCCGATGGCAGCGTTCAGTGCTACTAAAAATAATAAGTAGCTTATACAATAGTTAGTTGAATAATAGTTGCGTTTTTTTGGCAAGTCAAAATATTATGGTCTGAAGAAAATGAAAACAAACATTTACATGTTAAATACAACAACAACTAGGTCCATATAGAGTTAGCTATGTCAAGATAATTAAGTGGATTTAACTTTTATCCCGATAAAAATAATATTGCCAAACTACCATTGTCGTAGTGTTATCGATAATATACAGGGTGTCCCCTGGGAAGGTATACGTCTCGCAGTAATTCCATTTTAATCCTGCCTGTATGCGATTTGGCACCGTCTTATTAATACCACATCGTTGGCTTAGAGTGTAAAGTAGCTAACTCCTATTTTGCATTTTTTGCATAAAAATATTTAAAAAAAAGTGTTTGCATTACTTAAATAAAACAAAAATTACAATTAGTATTTTTTAACATTCGTTACTACTTAATTCAATGAAACTGAAAAGATTTGATAGAATTTTGTATTTTGTAGCAATTTTTGAAGTGGTCTGTAATGGTCAAAAATGTGGAGTTAGCCGCTTTACATTGTTAATCAAGTCCAAAGCATGCAGTGGTGGCGTTAAAAAGTTTTCAAGTTTACTTGAGCACGGCGTCGAATTGAGGTTGATGGACTATTTTGAACACTTAATTGAGCAGCAGTAATGTTTTCAGTCGATCTTGCAGTACGTTGTGGTCCATGCGTGGGCCTATCACCTACAGACCCTCTTTCATCGAAATCATTCACTACACGATAAATAGTGCGTTTTGTTGGCACGTTGCTTCTCCCAAAAATTTCACGTAACTTTCTCATCTTCACAGTAATCGATGATCGAATTATCGAATATTCTTCCTTAATAAATGAGTCTACATCACGACTGCCAAATATGAACTGTCTAGACTAATGTTTACCAAAATGGCGGCAAAGCAAAGCAGTATACCTTCCAGGCGGACACCCTATATATCTGGAAGAGTCAAATGTGAATTGGGAAGATAGTTCATTACAAAATGGTAGACCAAGGCAAAAGGTAAATAAATGTTTAAATGTCCTGATGTCTTTCCTTTCGCCAAAGTCTATATGGACATGCAAAAATCACAACAAATAATAAATGGCTCAGTTAATCTTCACGGTAAGGACTGCTTTAAAACGATGGATTTTGTCTAGCTATTTCTTACTTAATGTTGGAGAAAATTGAGGGTAGTACGCTTTAACCTGCAATCAGTATTAATTTCTTAATTTTTTTGATGAGCAAGGGCGTATAATATTTTTTAATCTTGTTTGACATTTGTATACAAAAAATTTCAGCCGATAATGAAAAAATCCAAAATTACAAAAAAACAGTTCTATGAGAGATAATATAAATTTGGGTAAATTTTGGTAGTACATCGCACTAATTTTAGCATTCGGAAAAAGTTTTGTAAGAATTATAGGAGCTTTCCGGTGTTCCCCAAGGCAGCCTAGGCCCTCTTTTGTTCATTCTTGCTATTAGCGATATTGAAAAGGTCATCAAACACTCTTGTATTTCACTGTACGCTGATGATACCAAGTTTTTCAAGATTATTTCGTCGACACATGACTCTTCTCTTATTCAACAGGACCTTGACAGTTTTTCAATTTGGTGTCTTAAAAATTGCTTGGAGCTCAACGTTGCCAAATGCCAACCAATCACTTAAATCTCCTCCCCGTCTTTACCTCCTTCATGATCAACCCATACCCACCGTAGAATTTATTCGTGATCTTGGCATAATATTTGACCCGGAACTTAATTTTCTCTCCCATGTAGATGATATCATTCTCAAGGCAAATTCAGCCCTCGGCTTCGTCAAAAGATGGTCAAAGGAATTCTCTAACCCTTATGTGACTCGATCCCTATACATATCATTTGTTCGCCCACTCCTCGAATACGCTTCTCAAGTTTGGTCCCCTTATCAACTTATACACATTTTCAGAATCGAGAGCGTCCAGCGTCGCTTCCTTCGCTTTGCTCTTCGAGGCCTTGAATGGACCAATCCCCTGATCCTGCCTCCCTATTTAGACCGCCTTCAACTAATCAACTTGAATTCTTTGAAAGAACGTAGAGAAATATCAGACATTCTCTTCATTCATCGATTATTTTCTGGTTCCGTTGAATGCATTTCACTCTACAACTCTATCTCCTTTAACATTAACCCTCGTTCTCGAAATCCTCGTCTTTTTTATCTTCCAACCCACAGGACTTCCTATGACTCAAACGAACCTATCTCTCGAATGCTGCGAAATGTTAATCTGAACATGAACTCCTTTGACTTTCACCTTAGTACTCCATCCCTAAAACTCCATCTTCTGAATCGCCCTCCCCCTCACTAACGTTAGCTTAAGTTCTTAGTTTTAAGTTAGATTAAGAATTAGCTTGTATTAAGCCGAATAAATGGGGGTTTTGCCCCCACCAAAATTAAAATTAAATTAAATTTTTTTAAGAAAAACTATTTTCCGTAGCGGTTTTTTAACATTTGTTTGTATTTTTCATTAAAAAAAAAATTCTTAAAATACTTTAAAGAGTGTAAAACTATTCTTAAAAACCGTGTTTTTCAAAAAAAAAATTTAAGTTTTTTTTTAAAATCCAGAATATATTTGTTTGAAAATGTTGGTAAGAAAAAAATATCAATGTTATTTAGAAGCTTTTGTAAAGGGTAATTTTTTAAGAGGTTTAGAACTTAAAAAAAAAAAAACACAAAAAATTCGAAAAAATGAATGAAATATTTATTTGAATCGATAGTTTGAACCTTGCAATTTAATGTTTAAAGATAATTTCATGCAAATGTTGACCGCGGCTGCGTCTCAGGTAGCCCATCCGCTGAGTCCAATTTTGGCATACTCTTTCACACATATCGGCCGGTATCTCACGAATGAATACATGGATGTTGGCTTCCAGTGCGTCAATCGGTCCCTATAGACATTAGCCTTGACATACCCCCACAAAAAATAATCTAATGGTGTCAAATCGCACGATCTAGGCGGCCAATTGACCGGCCCGAAACGTGAAATTAACTGTTCACCAAACTCGCCTCGCAATTGCGCCATTGTTTCGCGTGCTGTGTGGCATGTGGCACCGTCTTGTTGAAACCACATATCATGCAAGTCAAGAACTTCCATTTCGGGCAAAAAAATGTTTGTTATCATCGCTCGGTAGCGTTCACCATTGACAGTAACGCTGCGATTCGCATCATCTTTGAAGAAATATGGCCCAATAATGCCGCCGGCCCATAAACCGCACCAAACAGTGGCTTTTTCGGGATGCATTGGTAGCTGTTGCAATGCTTCTGGCTGATCTTTACTCCAAATGCGGCAATTATGCTTATTTACGTACCCATTCAACCAAAAATGAGCCTCATCGCTGAACACAATTTTTCGATAAAAAAGCGGATCCTCGGCCAGCTTTAAAATTCAATAATTTGCAAGCGTTGTTCATTTGTAAGACGATCCATGGTTAAATTGCAAACCAAACTGAAGCTGTTTGACAGTGACACAAGGTACTAAACACACGTCAGCTGTCAAAACCAGTGTTGCCAAAACCAAACCAGCTAAAAAATCACCCATTATAAACAAAAATATTGAAATCATTTAAACCAATTTGAAGAAAATCGAATCTAAAAAAATTGTTCTTTCGATTTTTTTCAGAAAAGTATTGAAGCCCTTTTTGTTAAAAATAAGATTTTGTTTTTTTTTTTGTTGCTAAAAAAATTGTACCTATAGCAGGTACCGTTTTTAGTTAAAACAAAAATTTGAAAATGTGTTGGTAAAATGTGTCCTTCTAATTGTAATAATGTCGACTAAAATATTAATATTGGCAGTTCCGAAGTCACTTACTACTATCAGAATGTCAGCAGTACTACCACTTTACTTCAACTGAAGTAAATTTACTTCTTTTTTTCAAAAAGAATTAAAATCTACTTCCTACTCCTAACCATCACCAAATTATTGAAATCTACGAGTACTTCATTTTATAAATCTCTGTTTCAACTTACTTCAATTTTTCATAAATAGGTCAAATCTACTTCTTTTTTTCTCTTTTTTACTCAACTACATAATTATGTATTCCTGGAATTTCCATTAAAACAACATCAAAATTTATACAATTTTAATAAAAGAATGAGTAAAAGTAAAAAGTGTAGCACCGCAATAGTGTGTTTACGAAAAGTTCTCTGAGTGTGTGAATTTCAAATGGGTTTCCATTTTTTAGTTTATTCTAAATTCACCCTTTTCTATTTTGGTTGATATTTTGGTCTGTTTATTTTCCCTAATTATAATCATGTTATTGTTCTTTCTTATAACAAAAGAAAAGATAAAGTATATAGCTAAACTAAATAAAATTTAAAATTGTTATAAAAACACATGATGCCGAATATACATGCCGAAATGAAGTACCTTTGTTTTTTTAAATTGAAATAAATATGTAAATATAAAGTCTGAAAGAATTTATTTTTGTTTTTGTTTAATTTAATTTCTTTAAATATAAATTTGCAAAAGAAAAGGTCATTTTGGAATCTTAATCCTTTTTTCTCAATCTAATTCGTTTTTTTCTTTAAATCTACTTCGACTTTTTTTCGCGAAGTGGTAACGCCGATTCTCACACTATGAAGTTAAACTTTATTTATTTCTCAGGAACTGTCTAACTGTTATTTATATTTATGTTAATTTAATTCACCCGATCCATTGACTGTAAGACACTGAACTAAATATGACCTAATATCTGAAAACAAAAACTCTTTCTAGGTGTATCCACAATCCACAGTCCACAATATCTTAACAAATGGCTTGCATATATAAATTCGATTTAATTAACAACAATTTGCTATTAATTATTGTTCAATGTCATATCAATCAATGCCAATGCTATTTGAAATATACAAGAAACCAATTCCTGGATATGAACTAGTTTTTTTTTTTATTTTTTATTGTTTTGAATTTTTATCCAAAGTTGAGCTCGTCTATTGTTATTTTTTTTCTCTTATTATACCTATATACAAGAACAAATTGTTAAACCAATGCTGCTTTTGCCATTCACAATGGTTTTTTTCTTTTCCAAAAATAATAATCTCTGAAGGTCATTTTTATATCAACCACAGGTTCTTAATTGTCATTTTTCAAAGGCGTTGTTTGATTCGGGCTTCACAGAATAAAAAAGAAAAATGCAACAACAACCAATTATATTCCAATTACACTCTCACTGTTAAGCCTTTGTCGTCGTCGTCGTCGTAGTCGGTCACATCAATTTCGTCGAAAGACACCAAATTGTCTTCACCTTGTTTCATACAGAAGTAGCCCATGGAGCAACCTCCAATAAACATGGACAACTCTTCATTTCGGTCAAATGAAAACGAAAAGGTTCCGGTTTTCATAACTCAAACATGAGTTATCCACTTAAATTTTGTTTGTAATGTTCATAGCACGAGTATCTTTTTTATGTATCGTCACCTTAACTTTCCTCTCGGTCTCTTCGAGAATTCCGTTTAAAAAAAAAAAAAACAAGGCACTGACTCCACCTGTATAAATCTTTCGTTGACGAAAGTTGTTTTTCAACAAAACCACAGAGTGCGCTGCGCGGCTTCTTCTTAAATTCCAACTGGTCTTCTGGGATGACCTAAATGTCAATGGGCTATAGAATTGATTATTCGAAAGTTTTTTTTGAAGCTTTTCAGCTCTTGGGATGCAGGTGATTAGCGAAATAAATCAATCGAGTAGGTATAAAGTTTTTTTTTCATTCTTTTTTTTTTTTTTTGTTTTTATTTAGAGGCAACATTCTTATTCTTCAATTTTGTTGTCGCAGAGATTTTAATTTTTTTTTATCACTAAAATTACTTGTTTAAAATTCACTCACCTTGGTATTTTTGTTTGTGGTTTTATCGAAAATTGCTGCGGGTATGTTTTCAAGACACAAATTTGTTTTTGTTATAAACTGGTACGAGATCAAGGTGCCTGAGGTGCAGAATGAAGATCTACTCAGAAAATTTGTGACTCAAGTACACAATAAATATTAAATTTATTATCATTCAAGCAAGTATCGTAAATATAATATTTAAATGACCTTGAATGCATATTATGACCTATTATTATGAAGATTCACTAAAGGTATGTAATTTCGATGATGCTTTTTTTTTTTAATTGAGGGTTTACCAATTATGCATGGGATAATCAGACTTTTAGATATCATTTTTATATTTAATTATTATTTTTAATGCAAACAAAATTTTTATGTGATTTTTATGTGAAGTTTGTTATGTTATGAAGATGCAATGTCCATTCATGGCAATTTTTGTATTCGTAAACAAAAATGTTATTCAATTACATTAATGTAACTGAAAACAAAAGTAATAGTTCCTTGTAGTGTTAAATGTCTGCAAGTGCGTTGTTTTAAGCCTATAAACATATTTTATTCACTTTCATCGGGGTATTACTTTATTGTCGTCTTTTGAATTATTTATTTTTGAAAATAATTAAATTAGCAATAGTAAAATGGTCAAATTTATAGTTGCGTTTTTGGCTATTTGTATTAGTTGAGCAGTTAAAATAACTGTTTTAACTTTTATTATCATTACTTTATTGTTTAAATAATAAAAACATGTAATTAACTACAATCCAAGTAATCAATGCTTTTCTTCAATTAATTCCAAAAACCCATAACTATTTTCAATTACAAATAATTTATTAGCAACGTTTTCCAAATACAATTACAAGTAATGGAAATGCATGTTTTTTTTTGTCAATTACAATAATTATGTGCAATTGTAATTGAAAAAAGTACAATTACTAATTACGTGTATTGAAATAGAAGTTGAAACAAATTACAAAAAGTAATAAATATTTCCCAACTCTGATTACGAAGATAGGGGAGATGAAAAAATGGGTCTCGCATTCGGTCTGTCTGTTTGGCTGCAGTCTAAACGTCTTGGTTGATTTTGTTGAAAAATGGCACAGAGTGTTTATCAGTCGTTGCCTCCGATATAAAAAAATGATGTCAAAAAGACAGTACCTGCCTTATAATTTTTTTGCAATTTTACAAAATCTTATTTTTACCAAATCCTTTATTAAAAAAAAAAAATTGGTTGGGTGTCCATAATGCGTTTGATAAAAAAGTGGACATATTCGAAACTCCAAAACTCTAAATTTCTACTATTAGACCCCCCGCTGAAAGTATTTGTGTTTGCGCATTACAATTGTGTGTTTTTTGATCATATGTTACTTCAAGTTTATGATTGGGACTTTGACTTCACAAATAGTACATAAGGATTCATGCTAAGAATTTTCTGGCTTTTTTTTAAAAACGTTAAATCTACTTTACAGCTTGTTTAAAAATACACCTCCACTTGCTCATTTTCTTTTTTGTTGTAACAATAGATCAAAAAAAATTAGCTATACACTAGTACTTTTTTTTTTATTATAAATTTCGTGTGTCTACTTTTTGATGTTAAGACGGAATAAAAAGGTACAGAGGTGGTGTGGTATTTACTTTTAAGAATATTACCTTATGCATAAGTTTAGTAACCGTAGGTGTCTTCACACAAATGTTAAAAAGCGTATAGACAATCTTGCTTTTCTAAAAAAACAACAATTTTTAGATTGTAAAAGGTTTAAAAGCTTGTTGATTGATTTGAAAGGAGCTTTGAAATGTAACCGTTTCACACACTGATTTTTTGAGTATTCAAAAAAAAATTTCAGAACAGACACAATTTTTTTTTAAATATTATTTTTGATATCAAACGATACTGACTTTTAATTATCTACTCCAAAAACCTAAAAAAGTCTAAAATCTGAACTAAAATTTGATGTGTTGATCGCGCTGATTTGAAATGCTTTTTTTATTGAAAAAAAAATAGTGAAGTTGGCTGAGCTCAGATTTTTGCTCCATTCAATCGGTCTTTTTATTTTGAGCTCATGGAACTTATTGACTAAGAGCCGACAGCAGGTAATTGACTTAGCCAAAACTGGTTTTAACCCCTTACCAGATAAGCTCCTCGGATCACATATCACGGAATCTGAGAGCATTTGAGGGTATACTTCGCCCTGTACAACTGTTTAAAAAAACGCTTTTTCACTTTGAATTTCTTAAACGGTTTGGCAGGGTGAGCTATGCACTGAAATGGTCTTGGATTCTTATCTCAGAAGGAGGGAAAACCAATTTTGGCTAACTCGATTACCTTCGAAGTTTTATTCCTTTTTTTTTTAATCACTATTTAATCACAAAAGCCGCATCAGATGTGGACTGCAAGACTTCGATTTTTTGAATAGCTTTCAATGAAGCTTTTGAAGCCTATACTTTTTGTTTGCTATCATTCACATCCAAAATCTGTGGGCTCTCAGTCTTTCACTCGAACAGTACTCTGCTTGGAGCTTAAAAAGAAAAATGCCGGTTCAGAATGCTTCTGGACCTCCAATGGAAAATGACATTAAAATTTGAACCGTTTCACAGTAGTTCAAATGACAACAAAAGCTGGTATCAAATCAAAAGGTTTTCCAATCAGTACGCAGCCCCAGCGCTTAATCTGACGTTCGTAGCCGCTGTACATGAAAAGGCAAAAGTAAGTCTCCATTATATTTTGCGCGGATAGAAAATGCTCAAAACATTATTTTTCCGGACAAATTGTGACGTTTTATGTATTTCGCTTTTTATAAACTAAAATCATCTCCCTGTTTCATACTTTCCATTGTTAAGACGTTTTGAGAACGCATGATTGAAATAAAATATAAAATGCGTAAAGAAAATGATGACATCAGAATTGAGAATAGAATGTGTAGAACAGCTGATTTAAATCAGTCATTGGCATAGCTAATGGAAAAGGGTACAAAAGGGCTACATACAGATTCAGAAAATATTTTCTTCTATTCAAAATTTACATTTATTTCCAAACCGAGTTAAACCGAGTTGGAATCATCTAACTGATTTGACAATAATCAAGTAGATTTCTGGAGCAGTAGAAAACTCTGAACATTTTTGATTTTGGCAGGGTTTTTATCCATCGACATCACATCCCTCCTTGAATCGAATTTTTTAATTGATAGCTTCAGAGAAGAAAAGAAATTTTTGATGGAAAAGTTTATTTTGATCTAAATGTCTATCAATTTGTGTCTAACAAAATTGCGCTAAAATCACTTTTTTCCGGAGAAGTAAAAAAACTTCAAAAAATTCTGATTTTTTAGAGCTTTTTTAGACCAACGGCATCGTAGTCTTTCTTTAATGGAATTTAACAATTAATGGCCTGACAGGTGGGGCACAAATTATGTTTTGACGGAAAAAGTTAATTAAAATTCAAACATCAACCCATAGCTCTGAAATCAATTTTTTGCAGACAAGTAAAAAAAAATTAAAGAATTTCGACTTTGTAGCCATCTGTCAATTTAACCCGACAGTTGATAGCTTGAAAGATGGAGGACAAACTATTTGTTTTTACGAAAAAAGTCTATCTTGGTCCAAACGTCAACCAATTGCCCTAAAATCGCCTTCTCTAGAGAAACAATAAAAAAGAATCTTAGACCTTTTAAGGGTATTTTCATCCATTCACATTATATTTTTCCGCAACAAGCGCAGGCACTCAATTTTTCTTCCACTGCAAATGCTTTGAAAGAATCTGATTTCTGTATGTATAAAATTTTTAAACTTGTGAATTGAAGGAAATCTTATGAGTCTTAAAATTTCTAGCTACGCTACTCATTTGACTTTTGTTTTATCTCTACACCTTCAAAATTTGACTTGAAAAAAAAAAAGTAGAGATAAAATTTGTCTTTGCTCAATCTGCGTACTAGGCATTAGCAAAAAACTTTAAGTTAAAAACTTATAAAACATAAGTTTTGTTCTTAGAGTTTATATGTCTTTGGTACACAAGTGCTTCACTTTAACCTAATATCTGGTCCGGTGTTTTCTTACAAGCATTTCAGAATAATCACGCTGGTAACGTAACTTCCTGGAGTATTGCTGATAAAATTCAATAGTCCTGCTTCTAGTTTTTCTGAATTAGTCATTGAAAGCTACATATTTTTGACGCTTTCAGTTACAATAGCTACCAGCTGAAAGAACTATTTCTAGGATAAAACTCAATCAAAAACTAGCTCAAAACTTCTATGAGACAAGAACGTTTATCAAACACATTAATGTAGTCAAAAATCTGGAAAAACTAAAATCATGTTTGGTTATAAGATCTAGTTAACAATTTTACAAAAAAAAAAGAAATATATATTTCTAAAATAGTTTTTTGTTTGAAAAGGGTGCACCATAGAAATTTTTGATACTGGACTTCCAAAGTAGTAAATACGCCAATGTCTATTATAATTTATAATATAATATTATTTATTCAACTATACAATTATGATATGAAGACACTTAATAGATCATCTTTCACCTCATAGACTTCTTTAATTTAAATTTCTAAATATTTCTTGTCAATTTCAATATTTTTACATAAATAATGAACGAAAGTTTTATTATAATATTTATGTGACCAATTATTTTCACACTATATGATTAATTTTTTGTTTAGGCTCTTTTGGTCTGTTTTTGTTTTGAATACAAATAAAAATCTTATTCCATTGGAATGGAATAAGATTTTTATTTGCATTCAAAACAAAAACAGACCAAAAGACCATTGGAATGGAATAAGATTTTTATTTGCATTCAAAACAAAAACAGACCAAAAGAGCCTAAACAAAAAATGAACGAAAGTTTGTTTAAACTTAAATTGACTTCAAAATAAATTCCTAGATTTAAACTTTTTTGTTTAACAGCATTAAAGATTAAACAAATTGATAAAAAAAAAAAGAAATTGAAATTTTACTATAAAAATAACTTTCTGATTCTCTCCAAAGTAAATTTAAAATTATAAATCCCCTTGCAATTAATTGATAAAAGTATTCAAAGAACGGCGTAAGACAGTCATAAACGATGTAAAGTTTTAAACTTTGTAAATCTTTCAAAATAAATATAGGAAATTGGAAAGTTGTCAACAACTTTAGGCTAGGAACACACTTGCGATTTTTTGTCGCACGATTATTTATTCGCAAAAAATATAACAAATGATTTTAAATTTGAATTAACGCAAATTACACGAAATCCTACTAAACTGCAATCACTTTTTTCTTCGCTGTAGGAAAATCGAAAGTGCATTCCTAGTCTTGCTACTATTACGAAAACTTTTCACATTAAAAGGAAATTATTAGGTAGATAGCTATATTTTTTTTTTTTTCAAATTCTCTAAGTCTAATAAACAAATAAGTGAAATGCAAATCAAAAGCATAAATATCAATTTCAATACAAAACAACTGGGTCATATCTATTTGGCTATGCTGCACCATAAAATCCCAGTAGTAGAAATATGTACACAAAAATCCTGTAACTGAAAAGTTAAAAAAAATATAAATAATCATGCATCATGTTAGCAGTCACTTTAATAAATAATTT
Organism: Dasysyrphus albostriatus; assembly: GCA_946251815.1. Classification (NCBI taxonomy): domain Eukaryota; kingdom Metazoa; phylum Arthropoda; class Insecta; order Diptera; family Syrphidae; genus Dasysyrphus; species Dasysyrphus albostriatus. The sequence goes on along the minus strand of OX276336.1, from coordinate 62,612,210 downwards.
CTCCGAACTATTAAAAACTAATTTTATGAATTTATCTCAAATAAATTTTTCTTAACTTACTTGATACATGATACTTTTTACAGCTTACTAATCTGGATTAATCCATCTAATCCATGAACCTGTTTTGTGCTTATAAACATTTGAAAAAAAAAATTAGATCAAACCACTTTTATTGCACGCCAACCAACATACCTACATTCATTTAATTAAATTTTGCGCGCACTCACCAGTTAACAAAAACAACCAACAAATAAAGATAATAAGCAAAAGTGGTTAAAGCTGTCACTTTCCTTTCTGACCTGTTCATATATTTACTTATACCTAGTAAGTGTTGTGGAAGAAGACATTTTTCTTAAGTCTATTTTTTTGTCTATTTTGTTGTTCATTGATTTGAATTGTTTATTGGTTTGAGCAAAAAAGAGTACAAAATCACTTTAAGTATCATAAAATGTACAAACACTTTTCCAGAAATATTTTTTTGAATATTTCCATAAGGAAACACCAATTTTTTAAAAGTACGAAAAAAAGTTCAATTGGCAACAATACCACATACAATACCTTTTTTGGTAAAGTTTAAGTGTTTTTGATTTTGCCAATAAAGTGATGTTATCTTCCGAACCTGTATTTATTGTTTGATTTTAAATAAAATTGAATAATTTGATTTTTTGTTTTTTTTTTTAAATGTATTTGTATAGACATTATATTAATTGTATTAATGCACCTTCAAATCTAGTTTTTATTGTTGTTGTGAATTTATGGAGAAACTAATAAATTTTAATTCTTGTTTCTTGTCAAGACACAGCTATATATGTACGTATGACAACTTTCAAAATGTCATTGATGTTGAGGTGGTCTTTTGTCAGCTAAAATGTCTTTTATTTTTGTGTTTAGTTGAAACTCTCTGTGATTAATCATTATACAGACATAGCAGACGGTTTTTATTTCACATGTCGCGTATTCAAGAGTTGATGTTTATGTACATCAATTATTATCGAAAAATCTTCCAGAGAAGGCAAGGAAGATGTCTGCCTACAATTATATGGTGGATGTAACTTTCAAAAATATAATTATTTTTTTTTTCCCACATCAGGTTAAGTGCTTTTTTAAAAACTGAGGTACTATAGTTACCTACATGCAAAAATAAAATCCTAGGAAATAATAAGAAATTAATTCAGTTAACTTATATGCAGACAACAGATTTAGTGTACGATGACTTAATTATAATTCAATTATAATTTATTAACTTTGCAAATTAAACTAATCATTCCAAGTGAGAAAACCTGGATGGAAACAAATTGATATGCAGAATGGAAAAGGTTTCTTGTTTTTGGTTGAATTTTACATAAGAATGGATTTGACTCTTTATTTAATGGGTTTCTCTAGTCTAATTATAATTTAAGAAGTTTTGTTTAACATAATGTCTGATAGGGAAGGGGCTGGTCCTAAGTTTTCTATACGGAAGCATTCCAATTTCGTTTTATCCCAATTTTATATCATTTTCAGTAATTGATCAGGAATACATTTTTATATGTATTTTTACAGTTTTTAACTTGCTATATACATAAGTACTATATAAGCAAGTTTTGGATTCGTGCAAAAAAAATGTCGAGATAACTATCAAATATGACATTACAAGGATACAGAACACCAAGCAAAGTAGGTGGCAATATTCTGTCTGTCTGTCTGAACCTTGACGTACAGACTAAGCCACTGAAACGATTTTCTTCAAATTTAAACTTAAGGTTTTTTGAAACTCTCCAGAGGGGAAATTGAATTTTGTCTAGCTCTTTTTTAACTTTCAATTTTCTTATTAACGGCTTAAACGATTTCAGTCAAAATGTTTATACAAAAGCTCATTCAAAATGTTAATAATTTTGGATTTTTAAAAAATATTTAATTTTTTTTTTGAAAATTCAATATTTCAAAAATGAGTTTTTTGAAACTAGGTAAAAAAATGAATTTTAGAACATACTCAAAATTGGCACACCAAAATTTTTCTTTTTAAATGTTATTAAAATTTTATATATAAAAAATAAATTTTTAAGAAAACCGTTCCAACGAAACTTATTTTTTTTTCATATATTTATATTTTTCATGTAATCAAATGGCATACTTGTTTTTGAGCTCTAAGTTTTTTAAATGGTGGCTATGCAATTAAAAGAATGATTTAAATGCTATTTTTATATTTTTATATTTTTTTTTATAATTACTTTCATATTTTAAAACTTCTTAATTCCAAGCAACTTGAACATAAGAGCAAATACGTGCGATACAGCCGTGCATTTTATTTTTTCAAGGTCACATGTAAAATATTCAAAGAAATCTAAGCCTGCCCAATTTGAACCTATAATAGTTGACTTTTTATGAAGATCTAATAAATAATGAATAACAAGAACTAAAAAAAAGTGCACGACTGGGTCGCACGTACTGGGTCTTATATTCAAGACGCTGAGGTTATAAGAAAATTAAATGGAAAGACATGGAAATTATGAGAGAAAGATGTTTAAAAGCAGGAAATACGATATTTAAAATAGCTAAAACAACTTCTTTGAGAATTTTAGATAAAAAAAATGCAATCTTAATATAATTTCATGAAAAAGAAATTTAAAATCTATGGACCGTTTTTTTTTTAAATAATTTTTATATATCAAATTCTTAAAACGTTTTTCTTAAAACGTTTTTAAGAAAAACTTTTAATATGCAAATCTTAAGTATTTATTTATGTGCATATGAAAATAAAATTATTAACCAGTTTTTGAAATATAGAAATTTCAAACAAAATTTTTTTAACATTTCTTAAAAATTCAAAAAGTTTTGTTTTGAAAATTTGATGTGCAATATTTTTTAATCTCATTTGACATTTGTATATAAAAAAAAACTTATTTAAATCTGTTCAGCCAATAATGAGAAAATCCAAAATAAAAAAAAAATCTATGAGAGTAAATTTTTATAATTTTTGGTAGTATATCGCGCCAATTTGAGTATACAAAAAAAGTTTTATTAAATTCGTTGAAGCCGTTTTTAAGAAAATAAGAAAATATTTTCCCAAACGGTTTATACAGGGTGGCGCACCAATTGTGCTTCAATAAGAAATTCAAATAACTTTTTTTTTAATCGATGTATTTCATTTATTTTTTTTATTGGTTAGAAAATTAAATTTTATTTTAAATAGTTAGTTGTTTTTAAAGATTATAGACCGCAAATGACCTCCACGCTCTCCCACGCATATGCGGCACCTGATCAAAAAATTATTCATTGCGGCCTGAAGAGTTGAAGTTGGGATCGCCTCAATTATTGTCGTTATGAACTGCTTTAATTCAGTTAAATTCCTGGGCTTCGTTTTATACACCTCTTGCTTGACATAACCCCATAAAAAGAAGTCTGGTGTAGTCAGGTCAGGTGACCTTGGGGGCCAGCGAAGAGTGGAGTTCCTAGAAATTAATTTGTTTGCGAATTTTTTGTTTAGCTCCGCCATAACTGGTCTGGCTATATGTGCAGTTGCTCCATCTTGCTGAAACCAAACGCTGTTGAATGGTATACGTCTTCGGCGCAGTTCTGGGTAAAAAAACTCCTTCAACATCTTTAAATAACGGTCCCCATTGACAGTAACGGTTACACCGATTTCTTCAAAGAATTACGGCCCGACAATACACCTTGATGAAACTGCGCACCACACAGTGACTCGTTCTAGGTGCAGTTCCGTCTCATGGAGCATTTCTGGATTATTCATATATCATTTCTGGATCATTCCATATACGGCAATTTTGCTTGTTTACATTGCCGTTAAGATCAAAATGGGCCTCATCAGACATGAACAAACAATTGATCAATGTGTTGTCTTCTTCGGCCATTGATATAATTTTTTGGCAAAATTCCAGGCGAACAGGCAAATCCTGAGGGTTTAACTTGCTAGTAATTTGGACTTTGTACGGAAACAAGTTTAAATCGTCATGAAGTATCCGTTGTAATGACCGTCTACTAACTCCAATTTGCCCCGATAAGTTTCGGGTCGAAACGCTCGGATTGGCCTGTATTGCAGATGCTACTGCTGCGATTGTATCCTGAACCCGAACATTGGCATCTCGATGGTACGGCCTTCGTGCGATGCTTCCAGATTCGGCAAACATGTTTACAAACCTCATAATGGTCCATCTACTCGGGGGATTACCGCCAAACCATTGGCGGATACAAGGGGGGGGTCATGGGGGTCATGACCCCCCCTGGGGCTTTTCCCAGATATAAAATATCTGAATGAACACATGAATTTAATCATAAACAAAAAATTTCACTGCTCAAAGGATATAATCTGCCTTCAAATTTATTTTAATTAAACGTGCGTATTTAAAGAGTTAAAACACAAAAATCAAAGTAAAAAATACATATCGTCGGCTTTCTGTCAAAACAAATTTCTTATTTGAAAAATTGCTTAGAAGACACAAAACACCGATTTAAAAGGTAATAAAATGGAATTCTAAGATAGTGAAAGGTTTTAAAACTGGTTGATAGAGCCAAAAGAAACCATGACACAGTTACTAGACATTGATTTTCGAATTCAGTAATTCTTGTTGAACAAAAGTACATTAAAATGTCATTTAAGGACTTGCTATGTTTTGACAGAAAGCCGACGACATGTTTATCGTTCGTGAAAAGTTGAAAAAATAATTCTTCAGCCAAAAAAACAATAAAAGTTTTCATTTCAAGAATAATACAGAATTCTACTTTTTGTTTACTATAGTTCTACCGTAAAAATAATTTGAAATTGATTTGATGATTTTGTGAACATTTCTGACACCGTACACCGAATCACATTACAAATTCCATGGCATCCCGTATGTGTACTCTTCGAAAGGTTACTGGTCATAAAAGGCCAGGTAGTAACAGTAGATCATGTTTCAGGCATACAATTTTCAAAAAGTAATACTGAACCATGAAAAAACTTTGAAAATTCATTTTAAAAAATGTATGTCACCAATGAATCTAGGAGACCTTTAATTACAAATTAGTGACCTTTGATATGAAATATTTGTTTTTTAAGATAACCTTAATAAGGTACCTAAAAATTTTCTTCAGTGACCTGGAATGACTTAAAAAAAAACTTTATAATCCCATTAAAACAAATCCGCAACCAACTAATGTAGCTAGATGACCTTTTATCAGCAGTCTTTTGATTTGGGCACAAATTACAAAACCGTGCAAATGAAAAACTCGCATTCGAGATCTTGCAAATAAAAGTATTACTAAATATGTGACCAACTCAGTTTTGAGTAGGTATTCGAGATTTAATTTTTCGAGATTTTGGTTGACATTGGCAAGATTGTAAGGTGAGAATGCAATGTTTTTTCTTTACTTAGTGTGAGATATCATTTTTCAAGATCTATAAATAATGCAGTTTCGATATTTTAGATTTAGGTATCTTGCAATTTCTCACAGTGAAGTGCGAAAAATTGGGAGGTACTTGGAAAAACTCTGATTCAAAATTTTCTAAGTCTAACTCAACAAATTTATAAAATTAAACTTTTTGGACTTTTTACTGATCACATACATTCTTTGCAAATATCCTAAATGACATATCGCTTGCTTAATCTCAAAATCAAGGACTAGCAACCATTAGGCAACTAAGTTGTAAATTGCGATAAATTTTTAGTTTCTAGCACTATGAAGTAACTTTAAGCATTGAGCAACTCGGAGACGAGTGCTAGCAAGTTTTTTTTTGTGGGAAAACTACCTCATTTTAATTCGTTTTCCCAAGAATGTAATTGCTTACGCTTTTCCACTAACTTGGGTGCACCATTTTGGGAATACAAAGATTTTTGTTTTGTAATTTTGACGTTTCATGAATTTGTTTTGTTCGGGGATGTCATTAAGGAAATTGGTACGTATAACAAAAGTAGCTTCTAGTTGCCAGGCAAAAGATCAAAATAGATATTGTAGAGTAAATACGATCTTATTGTAAAGAGTTAAGATTGTAGGGCCAAAAATAAACTTTTCCTAGACAATATTTTAAGTATCTGGTGGCATGATGGTTCTGGCTTCAATTCCTTAATTAATTAATTTATTTTTCAAAAAATATTTGCAATGGAAATAAAATTGCAGCTACTTGCTCTGATGTTCAAGTTGCCTGTAATTAAGAACTTTTAAAATATGCCAGTAATTACATATATAAAAAATATAAAAATATATAAAATGAGGACATTTAAATTGTTCTTTTAATTGTTTAACAACTTTTCAAATAGCTTCAGACTTAAAACCAATTTGATAACTTGAAGAAATGTGAATATAAGCACAAAAAAAAACCTTGTAGGGATTTTCTTAAAAAACTATTTTTTATATTAAATTAAATAATAATTAATTTTAAAATACATTTATAAACTAGTTTCAAAAAAATTCACCAACGCGTTCTTGAAATATTGAATTTAAACAAAAAATAATATCTTCTTAAAAGGCTAACATTTATTTTTTATTTTGATATGCAATTTTATTGAGATTTTTATGGACCCTTTGCATGCAAATTTTGATTGAAATTCTTTGAACAAATCAAAGTTCAAAAAGCCTTAAATGGCAGGTACCGTTTTTTACAGTTTTTCGGATTTTTTTCCAGAATGTTCACCATACCTACAGTAATCCACTGGTTTTATTAAATTCGTTGAAGCCGTTTTTCAGATAAGTAAGCTTTTTCTTAATGGTATTTTTTTGGTATAATTTTAGAAGGTAAGGTAAGAATTGAAAAAAATAATTTAAAAATTTGAAGAAAATCGCTTAAGTGGTTTAGGCTGTAGCTGTAAGCCAAGGAATAGACAGACAGACAACCAGACAAAATTGTGCCACCCAAAAAAACTTGCCTTATATCGTAAGTAAAATTTTTTTTTGGGTGCAATACTTTACTGAAGTTTTAAGAAACGTGACCCCCCCCCCCTGGGGCAAAGTTTGGATCCGCCCTTGCGCCAAACTCCCGCCTAAATTCCCTTTGGACGGAAATGACGGACTGCAAAGCATGGTACCGTTGCACTATCCAAATTCTTTTCTCCGTATCCCAAGCATCCATTTTTATAAATCTAAATAGTAACCTACAAAATAAAAAAAAAATAAGCCGATTACTCACACAGAAAAAAAGTTATTACGTTTTATTTTTGTAGCATGATTCGTGCGCCACCCTGTATAAAAAAAATTATTTAAATCAGAAATACGAATTTGTAGAAAATTGAAAATAAAAAAAATATTCTTTGGGAGGCACTATTAATAACCATATTTTGAAAAATGGTTTCCTATCCCAAAAGCAGCTTTTACCAAAATAAATTTATTGAATTTTTTTTAAGAGAAATTGTGGAGCCGTTTTGGAGAAAAAAATTTGATTTTGTAAAATTGCTAAAAAAAATTGTTGGCAGGTACCGTTTTTTTAATTCTAAAAAAAGTGAAGAAAATGTGTGCCAAGTTTTAAGAAAATCCATTCAACCGTTTAAGCTGTAATAGACAGACAGAATTGTTAGACCTACTTGTTTTGTCTTCCCTGGATTTTCATTCATTGATATTTAGGGTTATCTTTTGGTATTTCTCATAAGAAACCCTACCATCTTCTGTTATAGAAATTCAGTGATTGGCTTAGTGCTGGGGGGAGTCAAATAAATTCCTATTTTATTTTATAAAAAATAAAATATGAGTTAGATTTATTCGACATTTCCTTTCACTTCTAGATTAACGTGCTTTCAACCAATAGACTTTCATAAAAAATCTTAAGAATTGCCTGGATTTTTTTTCCTTCTGAAAAGTACCGAAAATGTTTAAGGAAAATAAAAGCTCTCCTAAAACAAAGCGAAATATGAGCAACACATTCGCAAAGATTAAAAGACATACAAAATGCCAAATAACAACAAACAACTTTCGTCAGCGATTATTTTACGTCGGTTTGGCAGAGCCTTTAAAGTTTAAATACCTTCAGTTACTTTTTTCAAAAGTAAAAATAAACATGTGTTCTAAAAGCTAACAAAAAAAAACAGCTGATCATTTTTTTCACACACAACATTTCGAAACAAGTTAGTCTGAAGCATAGATTTTTATTTCTCACTTTTTTTTGCTAAAATTAGCTGAGTGTAGCTGCTTTAATCTTAAGACAAACTAGTTTGTTAAAAAAAAGGAAATTTTCGGATTATTTTAGGAGTTTTTCTTGAAGAATACCCCTCAGCACTGGTTTAACTCAAATGTTATTTTCGTTTTTTTTTTCGATAGAACGGAGTTTGCAGCTAATGTTGCCACTATAATACGTGGAATCATCGAATCATCGTAAGTTGGCTGCTAGCAGACCATTTCATAAGGTGTGTTTTATTGGGAAATCCATAGCTAGTGCAGTAAAATTTCCCTCGGTAAAGAACAACCAATAAAACCCGACTAATATGTAAATGACTTTGGCGTTCTGCTTATGAGGGCAAAAATGCATAGTAAAAAGTGGTTCATATAAACCTATTTCTACTAGTAGAAGAAATAAATATACGTATATTCTTTGTTATATTATTTGGTGCATTTAAAGCCGTACAAGCCATATGTTATGTGCTTCTGCTTCCGAAAAAGTCACGCCTCGTGCCTTGTACCTACATAAAGGGTGATTTTTTTGAGGTTAGGATTTTCATGCATTAGTATTTGACAGATCACGCGGGATTTCAGACATGGTGTCAAAGAGAAAGATGCTCAGTATGCTTTGACATTTCATCATGAATAGGCTTACTAACGAGCAACGCTTGCAAATCATTGAATTTTATTACCAAAATCAGTGTTCGGTTCGAAATGTGTTTCGCGCTTTACGTCCGATTTATGGTCTACATAATCGACCAAGTGAGCAAACAATTAATGCGATTGTGACCAAGTTTCGCACTCAGTTTACTTTATTGGACATTAAACCAACCACACGAATGCGTACAGTGCGTACAGAAGAGAATATTGCGTCTGTTTCTGAGAGTGTTGCTGAAGACCGTGAAATGTCGATTCGTCGCCGTTCGCAGCAATTGGGTTTGTGTTATTCGACCACATGGAAGATTTTACGCAAAGATCTTGGTGTAAAACCGTATAAAATACAGCTCGTGCAAGAACTGAAGCCGAACGATCTGCCACAACGTCGAATTTTCAGTGAATGGGCCCTAGAAAAGTTGGCAGAAAATCCGCTTTTTTATCGACAAATTTTGTTCAGCGATGAGGCTCATTTCTGGTTGAATGGCTACGTAAATAAGCAAAATTGCCGCATTTGGAGTGAAGAGCAACCAAAAGCCGTTCAAGAACTGCCCATGCATCCCGAAAAATGCACTGTTTGGTGTGGTTTGTACGCTGGTGGAATCATTGGACCGTATTTTTTCAAAGATGCTGTTGGACGCAACGTTACGGTGAATGGCGATCGCTATCGTTCAATGCTAACAAACTTTTTGTGGCCAAAAATGGAAGAACTGAACTTGGTTGACATGTGGTTTCAACAAGATGGCGCTACATGCCACACAGCTCGCGATTCTATGGCCATTTTGAGGGAAAACTTCGGAGAACAATTCATCTCAAGGAATGGACCGGTAAGTTGGCCACCAAGATCATGCGATTTGACGCCTTTAGACTATTTTTTGTGGGGCTATGTCAAGTCTAAAGTCTACACAAATAAGCCAGCAACTATTCCAGCTTTGGAAGACAACATTTCCGAAGAAATTCGGGCTATTCCGGCCGAAATGCTCGAAAAAGTTACCCAAAATTGGACTTTCCGAATGGACCACCTAAGACGCAGCCGCGGTCAACATTTAAATGAAATTATCTTCAAAAAGTAAATGTCATGGACCAATCTAACGTTTCAAATAAAGAATCGATGAGATTTTGCAAATTTTATGCGTTTTTTTTTAAAAAAAAGTTCTCAAGCTCTTAAAAAATCACCCTTTATATGAACATATATCGCAATTAAAAAATTATTAAGAAAAGGAAAGTCTATACTGAAGCTAGTTGGCCTTTTATAGCGGTTTTAGTGTTGTTTTTAGGAATATCGTTCAAAATGAGGTGCCAATAAGGTTTATGGCCTTAATTAAAAATCTTTTTTTTATTTAGCACCAACCAACTATCGGAACGATAGTTGACCATTAAGGACAATTTAGTGACTTTTCAGAGAGCATCATATATGTACTTTATTTGTATTGTGTTCCACATATAGGGTGCAAATATCTGAAAGCCCCGAATTTGGGTTAAGATACCAGAGTATTTTAAAAATTAAATAAAGATTGAATATGTAAGACCGATCTACATTTAAAATAGCCCCTTATTAAAACCTTCAACTATTTATTTTATTTTATTTTCATATTATTCTGACAGTGTATTTAATTTTTATTTTATTTATTTTTTCAGGCTTTACTTAAAAAGATTGGAAACTTGTAAGTGATTGTACATTTTTATCAAATATTAACTCATTTTATTTAACATTTAAAATTATTTATTTTGGCTTAACACGTTTTTTTTGCTTAGTTAAGAAAAAACTTAAAAAATAGTCGGCTATGAATTACGCAAACGTATCTTTAAAATGTATGCAGTGCATTGCAGATGACTTTGTTTAAACTATAGTACAGCTAACAAATCCTAACAAACACTCTTTTGAATCATGTCGTAAACCTTTACAGAATTTGCATTTTTGTTTACCAGTGAACGTACTCGTGAAGCTATGTGGAAAGTTTTTGTTCGCGAGCAATTCCCGTGCAAGATGTATGTGAACTCCCGATGAACTGTTTATAGTTCAATTCCAAACATAACGTCAAACGTTCACAAAATATTCGCAAGTCTGAACCAGTGAGAAATGTCAAAAAATCACTTTCTCCACTAGGGATTGCTCACTTCACTAGGAAGTATGAAAGTGAGTTATGCCAACAAAGCAATTTTTTGGAGTTTTGCAGTTTTTTCACAACCTATTAACTGGAAGAATTGCTCGGATAAATCAAATAACATAAAATGCACAAATGTACAAAAAAACATCAAATGCACTGAACTTACTTTCAAAAGAGAATTTTGTTCAATATCCCAAAAAATGTTCAATCTTCAGTTTTTTTTTCTGAATCGTTTAGTACCTGTATTGGAGCTTGTTCAATCTACTTTTTGAATCTTTTTCAAAATGTTTAGGTATTAAGAAATAAGTGTTAAGCATTTAAACTTCTTTCTGCTTATGTGAAGAGAAAAAAAATTTACAGAATTTTCTTAGATGATTTAGACCAGGAAAATTAGACAAAAATGACAAAATTACGAAATATTCCGGAAGAGTTATTGAAACGTTTTAAAAATATTTCACATATATATTCTGGAAAGTTTTAATGATTGATTTTGAGACATTTAGAAAACAAAATCTGTTATTATTTTTATGGACAAGTAAAGCTCAAGACTTAGTTAATATTTCTAGTCAAAAAAATTCAAATAGGCCCAACTTTTCACATTAGATATCGTACTTTCCCAAGAGTTCTTTTTATTAATCTTCTGCGCGCAATTTATTGCAAGAAATTATAAATACCAACAGTCACTCAATTATTTTGAATACAAAGTTTTTGTTAAAATAGGTATTATTTTCGATTTTTTTTGAAAAAAAAACTTACTTGTGTTCATTTTTTTGTTAGTTAATTTTGCAACAAAACATAAGAAAACACTTTAGTTTTTTCTTATTTTAAGTTTGCTTTTATAAAAGAATTCATGCTTAAAAAAAAAACTTTTCATTCCGAACAATTTTGTGAGTAACCGTATTTGATATTATCGGTTTTGTTTGGTTGATTTCTGTTAACTTTTTCTGCATTTTTTTTTAATTTGTTAAACCATCATTTTGACAGTATATTTTATTTTGAATTTTTTAAAGTTTAAAGAATTACAATTGACTTTAATACAACTTAAGGACATTTTGATCAAATTGAACTTTCAAGCAAAGGTTTAATGGAAAGTTCATTATTTTTATGATTTGATCTTTCAATTTAATCCTTTTGAGCTCTTAAGTTTAAGTTTGACTAAAAAAAACACTTCATGGTAATGTTCGGAAAAGTGACAGGCGTATAGGGCAAAATTTCGGGATCCGTTTTGTTTTTGTTCTGGGATCCATTGGTCTTGTTCTGGTAATGACATATTTTAAAATCTCTTGAATAGGTCTTAATAAATGCAAACATTGAATTATTATTCAAGGACATATAGGTACATATATTATTCTTGTATCAGATATATGTAGATAAATTTTAATCTATATGAAATTTTATTTATTAAAGTTTTGGTTGTAATTTTTGCTTCCCAGAAAACTCAAAGTTAGTAAAAATTCCATATGGACTTTAAAAAAACAAAAGAGTGATTTAAAATATTATTTTTTTAAATAATTTCCCTTAATTAAAAATACTATTTTTGACTGATTATATAGGATTATTCTGTATTCAACCAAACCTTAAGTTTATTGAAAAAGATTTATAGAAAATATAAAAATCAAATCAAATAATGTAGCATCATCAAAGCGAAATCAATATTTGTTTTGAAATTTCATAATAAATTATCACTTATTCTAGCGTTGTGATTTATACCAGATAATTTGCCTCTAGCCATTTACTATGTGGCTTTATTTGCATGACCACATTTTCTTTTGCAATTTTCACGTTTTACTCATGTCGCAATAAAAAAAAAGCTAAGTAAAATATAAAAAATAAAATCAAACAACAAGGCAGCATCCAAGCTCTAAATAAAATATCTATGGAAAGCCTATCCCATCCTATGAAGCATGACTAAACTTTGTGGGTTTTTTGGCCTCATATTTGCCTTACAGTACATCACGCACAATAATTGCACACCATGAGCACGACTCGTATATGCAAATTAACGAAAGATGTTTTTTTTTTAAATAATAAACCTGACATTTTGCGGTAACTATGTTTTTAGAGAAAAATTATTGTTTAACTCACTAAAGACTTAAACAATTGGTGAGCATCGACATTTTATAATATTTGCATGAATGAAATCACCCAGTATATACGACTTGGGTACAGGTACCTTACTTACATATACACCAAGTGAAATGAAAACTCTTGACTTCACTAATTGATAGAAAATCATTTAACGATTTGGCAGACGAGGAGGTACAAAAAAAAGCTTAACAAAACAGATACAGAATGAAAAAAAAAATATACATATATCTTGTCAGCCAACAACAAACAAATACAACTTTCACTGGATACCCAGGGGGACCCAAAAGATGCGACAAAGCCTCGACAAACACATTCTTCATACTTGCGATCTCAACATCATTATCAAATGGTCTGAACTGAAGACGCAGAAGAGGGACACGCATATGGCTCGCCATCGCCATCGCCATCGACCACTGAGATGTTGAACAACTTGTTCGACAGAAAGTTCAGAGATTTCGCCCTGGGGTACCAATGGAACCACACGATTTCTGATGCCGATGATGATGGCGGCAGAAATTCTCTTTTATTTTTCGGTTTCCATTTGGAATAAATTAAGGCGGTGGAAGTTTCCATCTTCTTTTTCTTCTGTTTTGGCACTGCCTGGATTAACTTACGATTACTACAGGTGAATGGAACACATGATTCTTTCTTCTTTTGTGGCTGTAAGGTGTTTTCTTATCTTCTTAGATTAAATTGCTGGAGGAAGAGAGTGAATTACCAATGGCAAAAATTGGAAATCTCCTTTGATTAGTATGTAGGTATGGCAGTTTTGTAATGCAAATAAATTGGTTTCGAACTAAAAGCAAAATATACATAATTATTGAAATCTTTTGAAATAAAGAAAAATTAATGCTGATATCCTCAGGCAGGTTCTAGCATTATAACCATTTTTTTACTGACGATAAATAACATATACCAGTACACAGTCGTATTAAGAAGAACGCGCGTTTTCGTATTTGGCATTTTAAGATAAGCTTATTTTCTGTTTTTAATTCAATTTTTTTGTTATGAATGTTTCTCTTAAGATTATTTGTAGGATCTTCAAATGCGTGACGGAAGTTAGATCTTCAAATGCGCGATTTAATTTTTCTTAAAAATAACACGATGATTTTTTGTAAGAATGACATTGTTTAAGTGTTATTGTCTATTAAAAAAGATAGTTAGAACTTTTATTTTTAAAGAATAAAATAATAAACATATCAAATCAAAAACTCAAAACAACCAAAAATGAACATTCGTTTTGTTTTCATAAACGGAGGCAACAAGCTTAGGGCAAGTTTAAGACCAAACGATGATAGAAAATACCGAACAAAGTCTCTATACCTGGAAAATAAAATGTAAACAAAACTTTTACTACCATGTAGCTCGAATAAATAAAAAAATAAATTTGGTGGCACAACAGCTCGTGAAGAACCAAGGCCTAGAGACTTACAACTCTCAACCATTCCTGTGTGCGTATTTTTGGTCCGAACGGCTAGATGAGAAGCACTTATTCTTGACAAGTATACTCTTGGAGGATTTGTCAGTTCCTCGCAAGAGGCAGTACCTCGCGAAAAAAACATGTAGCTCGAATATAGATCCTTTTTTTCTTATATTTGACTTTCTTGTAAAAGGTATTACCAATTAGTCTAAGATTCATATTTTTGGGTTGAAGACATAGCCAAAAAATGAGTAGAGGGTTTGTAAGTGCATGCGTCTTGACATCAATACACTTTAATTAAATTATTAAAAATAATTTTTCTCAAGTCCACAAAATTTTAATGACTTGAAAATCAAAACTCAAGATTTAAGCTTTTGAACCGTATTTTTTTGATTTTTTAATCTCTACTATCAAGTCAATTGTTTAACTCTCCAAATATCTCTCGACATAGTGCACCTTAAAAGTATATATATATATATATTGAGTTGAATTAATTGTGGACTTAAAAAAAATGTCCGAGCACTATTTCTCATTTTTAATAAATGAAAAAAAATGCATGTGGCCTTATCACAATAGTCCGAAAGTTGCTATTTTTAATCTTCGTCCTTACCACGACTTCTTTGTCCTGCCAGACTTTTGAATTTTATGTCAAGATGCTTGCGCCTACAAGCCCTCATACTCAAGTTTAGTTGTGTGTTCAACCCAAAAATTTGCTGCCAGCTCTTATTGGATCTTTGGATCCATACACAAATGAAAACACACACTAAAGTTCTTTTTGTCTTCATAGATTTTATTTTGTTTTCACTTATTTTATAAGTTGCATGGTGAAGATCATTGCTAATTGGATCTTGTTTACTTCTTCTTCTCACACCAAATATTCGGCCATCTTCTTCCAACCGTTTCGGCTTGATGACAAGTTCCAAAGCTTTATAAATTCGATTACAGTTGTTGTATGTTTTGGCTCTTTACTACCACCAATTCGCTCAACAGAATACCTATCTCTCCCATTGGAGCTAGTAACTTTGTAGAGACTTAAAAACAAAGCTTTTAATTTGTTATCAGGCCCAAATTAAGTCCGCTTGGTAGTGACAATATCATTAACCAAATATAGTGTTCTCTTTTCCTCGTAAGGTTGTACGTTTTCTTTATTTCTTCTTGGACTTAACCTATTTGAACTTTTGGTCCTGCTCTAATTTCTTCTCTGCTTTTTTCGAACTATTCCTATTCCTATTTCCTGGTATAGAGCCCCCAACAGCTCTATATCTTCCTTTTGTTACGTTTTTACTCCAACTAGAACTTCAAAGGGCGACGGACGTGTTAATGGATCTTTGGAAAGTTAAATTGAGCACACTCGTTGCACCTTTTCGAAGTGCTTTTACCAGTTGGTTAGCAGCGTTCACCCCTGAAAGTTATTTCAACATCGGGATGCTAATTTGTAGAACCCTTTCCACTTGTCCATTTGAACGTGGTACGCCATCAACAGTGGTGAAAACGTGGTGCTTTATGCCTTCGGACTCACAGAAATCCTTAAATGCTATTGCTGCTTCACGATCCGTCACAATTATTGTATCAGGATTTCCAAACACCAGTTGAACATTTAATTTATTTAGTACCTCTGCGGAATTTTTTGTTTTTGTTGGATACAGAACCAAACAAATTTTGAAAAGTCATCGATCACTGCAGATATATATATTTGTATCACTCACTTGTAGCCGTCATTGGTGCCAAGTGGTCAATGTATTAAAGTTATTTTGTCTAGTCCTAGCTAATTTGATTCTTATGTTTGCTTATCATTGTGCTTACATATTCCAAGTGAAACTTCTAGCAATAAAAAATTTTACTTAAGCTCAAAGAAAACAGAATATCAACTTTGGATTTCCCAGTCTTCTCTGGATAGTCAAACTGCTATTCTCTGTCTCTATAATCTCTAGAATTGCCTTTTATTGACAAAAATCTCTGAAGGATTTGTCACAAATGTCAACTATTCACTCATGTTGAGTGCTCAGCCGTAGGAAAATTTCAGAAAATTGTAAAACTGATGAACTCACTAGAAGTGGATAGATATTATCTATTTAACCTTTAAAGTTAAATATTGTTGTTCCCATCGCTATGTTTAAACTGACAGTAAAACTAATCTAGCCTAATATGTCCTAAGGCTTTCAAAGTATTAGATATATGTAAGTAAATTGCATATCTGCGTGATTGAAGGTGTCATAACAGCACACTCTGTTTCGTAAGTAAGCACGCAACAAAGCTCAGCGAATTTTTAAATTTTCAATTTTTACAGAAGCTTTATGGACAAGGAGGACGGAGAATCGATTTCTAACTTCTCTCTGTACATACTCGTATGTCCTGCTCTTTCTCACAGACGTAGGGTCAACTTGGGAAATAACCACAAACAAAGGCAAGCAAAGACATTAATAGTCTCGTACGCTTCGTCAAGAGGTCTTAATGGTTCAACGAGTAAGGAAAGGAGTTTGCCGCTAGGTTTTTGTGGTATCCTAACGGACCAAAATCGGTCTAAGTGTGTCATTCTTAATTACTGGCAGTCACTTTTACCTAACCCTACTCTACGCAGTATGAAATTTTGGTGGATTAAGTCTCCTTTATGTTGAAGTCTTTTATTTCCACCTATTTTGCTTATCAAACTCTTCTACCTAATTTATTTTTTGATCCTTAAACATAAATTTAATCAACTATTGCTACGCAAAACTTTAAATAATGGGATAAATAAGAGGGCTACAAAAGTTTTTTGGCCACCACGGGCACGCTTGCAGAAGTCCAGACGCTGAATCCAATTTTCGACGGTTTTCAAGCATAAATCAGCCGATACTGCTGCAATTTCACGTTCGATATTCGTACGAAGTTCATCAATCGTCACTCGATTGTTGGCATAGACCGGATAGACTTGACGTAGCCTCACAGGAAATAGTCTAACGGCGTCAACTCGCACGACCGAGACGGCCAAGCGACTGAACCATTTCGTGAGATAACACGTTCTCTAAACTTGGTTTCCAATATATTGATTGTGACATTCGCTGTGTGGCTTGTGGTGCCGTCCTGTTGGAACCACATGTCCTCCAAGTCCATATCATCCAATTGGGGCCAACAATATTCGGTTATCATTGAACGGTAGCGATCCCATTCACAGTAACGTGCCGGTCTTGATCATCACGGAAGAAATACGGCTCAGTGACGCCACCGGCCCATTAACCACACCAAACTGTAATTTTTTCGGGATGCAATGATGACTCATGGAGTACGTGTGGATTGTTGCCTGACCAATACCGCATATTTTGTTTATTGACGAAGCCATTCAACCAGAAATGAGCCTCATTGCTGAAGATGATTTTTCGATGAAAATCCGAATCATTTTCAAGTTGTTGATCAGCCCAATTCACGAACATACGACGCTTCTGGTGGTCAAGCGGCTTCAGTTCTTGCGTCAATTTAATCTTGTGAGGATGTCAAGGCCAAGATCTTTTTGCAAAATTCGCCACAACGACGTCACAGAGATGCCTAACGCTTGAGAACGACGTGTGAGAGACACATTTGGGCTTTCTGCAACTGAAGCCAAACGGGAACATTTTGTACCATGCCTGTGGATTCAAATTTGTCCACTAGATGCTCAAATGTTGATCTGCTAGGACGATTATGACGACCATAACGTAGCGCTCTTAACGTTGAGGCCACTGACTCCGAATTTCGGTAATAAATTTTAACAATTTCGACTCGTTGTTGGCTCGTATATCTTTCCATCATGAAATGGCAAATCTTATTGAAGAGAAATGTCAAAAGAGCGGCAAGAAATATGGCGTTGTTTGCTGTCAATGTGGCTCTACTTTTGTAGCGTCCCTGTTGAAAAATTTATCTCAAGTAAACAAACATCAGATTATTATAAATATTGAAATTGAAAAAAAATGAAAAATATGTATGAAGAAAAAAGGGTACGTATACGCCCCAGTGTCTCGTCAATTGTTTTTCTTTCGTTTCACCTCTAGTTTAACTAAGTTTTTAAACTTTAAAATTGCAAATTTTTGGTGTTGATAAAATAATTTTTTACGTACAAAATTAAACATAATTTCAGCATCCAAGGGTCAATTCTCGATCTGTGAAGCTGTGAAGTGATAAAAAAATATCATTTGAGTTTTCACAATAAATTTTCATTTCATCACATAACTGACACGTGATAGTTGATTCTCTAACAAAGTTTGTACTAAAAACTACTAAATAATAAATCCTGTAATTTTTCAGACAATTTTTAATTTTCCTTTTCAGTTTGATTTGTGAAATGCCTACAATAATTTGGTTTTAGATAAATTTTGATCAAAAACATGGTTCATTTTATAAAAGTGCAAGGCATGTGCGGTGTTCTATTCAAGATTGTGTATTTTTTTTGTCATTTGAATTATTCCCTTCAGGATTTTTTAAATTATCTTTGAAAATAACATTTTTATTCTTCACAGAATTTTAGAAAGTTGTTTGACTGTGATAAATAATTTATCCTATGTAAAAGTATTGACATTTCTGTTTAAGTTTTCATACATAAAGAATCGAGTTAGGCGTGATGTTGTGAAAAAAAATATATCACTACATAGCTTCACAGACCGAGAATTGACCCCCAGCACTTATTGAAAGACTTTCGAATATTATGAAATAAATTAAATTAAAGGAAAAACACAAACAATAATAAATTATTATTTTTGTTTATGTTTTTTTGGACTGTATTAAAACTAAAACTATATTTAAAAAATATGTTTTCTATTATTATTTTCACAAGTAAGAGGTACTTCAAAACAGTATTCATCTGCTTATTCTGCAATATGGATGCCTTCCAACTTAACGAAAAAACCTTTCCTTACATCTTAGCCTGTCCAAGTTCATATTCACAACTATTTGATACTGTTTTGAGGTATGAAAGAGGGAAGAACTTTTACGGCTTCCTTATTGCTGCAACTTTGCTTCTTTATGACTCCCACATGAGTGAGATTCTGAACAAATCTTCTGTTCAAAAACAATCCAAACAATGCCTGATAAGCAATAAAAATAATAATTATATAAATGGCCTTTAGGCAACAATTCTAAAAATTCTGTTCTGTATTAAAAAGAAAAAGCAAGATTCTTACACTCAGTATATACTTGTATCTAGTCATACCTATATTTAAAGTTGCAATGATGGTGCATGTGCAATGCAACTATCCGAAACTAAAACAGCTTTTTCCAAGGCTCCCGCGCACCGCCAATTCTTTTTGTAAGTACTCCTTTACAGTTTTGTACCTACTTACATATATATATGCATGTATTGGAAATCAGGAAATTATTTTTATCATCATTGACTATAACAGCACCAGCACCATAACTGCTTGCACCATTAGTTGCAGAATAGAAGTGAATTTGCAGCAAAAGATTGTTCCGAGGGAGTGGATTGTACATACATACTTTTCTCTATATGTATGTTTGTACGAGAATATAGAAAAAAGGCAAAACCTGTTGAACTACTTTTGGTCTATTACATGTTTCTACCTTGAGTTTGAGTGCAATGTGCAGATAGACCACCTTATTTCGTCGCCCCGCAACCGCACCACCACTGACTTTAATCTGTCGAAGCTTAATGAAGCAAAATCGAATAGTCTAATAGAAACTAAATAAAGTCCAACACAGGGTTGTTCGAACCTGCTTAAAATACTCTAGGTTAATTTAAGTATTTTAAAACTGAAAATTTAAACAAAAATTATTTAAATGATAAATATTGAATTAAATAACTTAAAATGTCATTTAATTCCAGGTTAAGACAACCGAATTTGTTTTCTAAGTTCAATAACTCTTGGGCAATAGTAAAAGAATTATATTTATTTCTTTTTGTAATCGAATAGCTGTCCAAGGTTATATAAAATTTAAAAATATTACTTCTGTTCTTTATCTAAGTAGTTGTTTTCTTTTGTTTTGAAATTAAAGACTTTTTTTTCAAGGAACCACAACATGCCTTCATACTATACTTATATCGCATACGGCCAAAAAGAAAAATTGAAAAAAGAAATAACAATATTTTCCATTTTTCTTCAGTTGCCACTCTGTTGAAAGTTCTAATCTCATCTGAAGCCAAAGCCACCCGTTAAGTCAATTGCGCACTAGCACACTCTGACACCCAACAATTTCACGATTGCACAGTGGCCTCAGTTAAAAAAAAAACAACCAGCAATCATGAAAAAAATTACAGAAAATTTAATGTAATGAAAGTTGAGCAGGCCTGTGTCAATGTCAACAGAATGCTGTCAAAAACTCTTATGTTGAAAATATTTTCAAAAACTACATTGAATTTAAAAATGGATAAAATTTCTTCTTATGTACCTTCAAAAACTACGAATTTCTACGATTGTTAGTAAAATTTTATTGTTTGTTTGAACTTTGACAGAACTAAGGACTAAATTCAATTAAATTCGAAGTAAGCGAAGTGATATAAGTTTTCAAATAATCTACGAAAGCATTCTCTCATTTAAATGCTATTTGTATGTATGTATGTATGTATGTTTGTACTTTAATTTTATGTGTGTAATCATCTTGGTCATATCTGGTATTTGAAACTATTCAACGTTAAAAAATATAGGGCTTGTAAATTCAACATGAAACATTATTAGTTCTTTCATTATTTTTTTCAGTCCCGTCCCATTTGAATCATGAATGTTCATTATTAAAAATGTAATCATGAGAGTCAAAATTCTCTATGCGAAATTTTACTACCAGAATTCTGCATTTTAAAATTCTGCTTTGAAAATTCAATTTTAAAAAACACTAATTTTTAAAATTAAGTTTTTCAAAATTCTACCAATAAAATAAACAAAAATCTTAAAAAATATTAAAAGGTCTTATTTAATATTTTAATTTCTTCACTCAAAAAAAAACTTCGAAAACCCGTTCATCCAAAAAACTAACTTGTACATAACGTATTTTGAAAGATTATCAGATCATGATCACATTTTTACAATACCGGAAAAGTCTAGGTATCGTTTAGTATCGGTATCGAAAACTAAAGTGATACTGAGATGACACCAGCTCCAAGGCATCCGAAATGATACCGAGACGATACCAAGCCAATAGTTTACTTTTGGGACCAACATTTACCGATAATTTCTGTTGTATCGTTTAGTATCGGCAAAAAAATAGATTTTTGAATATTTAAATTAATTTATTACAAATAAACAATTCTTGTAGTTGCTTTCTCGGAAATAGCTTTCCAACGGTTTGAATGACATTTTCACAGTTTTTTCTATTAAGTTAGGAGACCTTCTCTAACTTAGCAACTACATATTCAAATTAAAGCCACCCACTGTCACGCCCATTGTTCTTATGCTTTGTTTCTCGGAATCCAATTATTTAGATTGAATTTTCAGGCTTAGTTCTTTTTAGCTGCAAAAAGTGACTTTAGTGAAATCTACTTACTCCTACTGCTTTGCATATATTTTCTTATATCTTGGTTTCAAGGATGATTTTGTATAACAGCATTGTTTTCCTTCTATGATATTTTGATACAGAATTTATGTTTCAGATAACTAATCGGATCTTTACTTTAATATTGTGAAACAAGCCCTTAAAATTGTTAAGACTTTAAAGAAACTTTAGTTAAAAAGATTGTCGTTCATAATATAATGTTTTTTTTTATAAAATCTTAAAAATACAAAGCGAGTAGAAGACTTAGTGAGAAGAACAAACCAGAAAGCATTTTTCAGAAATAAAACATTCTCCATCTATAGTAAATTGGTCTGTTAACTCAAGGAAAGGATGAGTTCCAATAAATATTATAGAAAATGCTATGAGGCAGGATAGATACAAAAAGGAGACTGAAAATGTATCCACAAATTCAAAAGTGGCATCAAATTTCCACATTCATGTGTTGAGAAATTGCAGTGCTCTTTCATTAATGCAAATGTGTCATGGTCTTTTTCAATCAAAAATAATTAAAGTATTGGACTGGCCTCTGAATTTTCTTGTACACAGCCCCAAAAGCTCACTTCAAATAAAAGAACTGGCCTCTTGGAAGCACAGCATCTATGGTGATAGATCTATCTTTGAAAGGTATCACACAGTGTCTGAACATGATGTGATGAATGACTAGCCTATAATAGATTTTAACAAACACTTCTATATTTCAATACCTGAAAGACATAGATGGGAACAAAACTCACTAATTAGTAAATAGGGTATCTACTTTTATACTGAGGGGTCAAAAATGGAAGTAGGAATAGGAGCTGGAGGGTTTTGTGAAGCTCTTAATATAAGATAATCATATAAACTCCCAGATGAGTGAAGTATCTTTTAGTCTGAGATTCACGGTTTTGAAAAAGGCACAGAAATAGAACACAAGAAAAAACTGACCTCATCGAAGATTACATTTTTCATCCACAGCCAAGCCGCTATCAAAGCAATAGCCATTGAGAGTACAAGATCCAAAATGGTTGCAAAATGCCAAGGCATACTTAATAATATTTGTAGCACTAACCGAGTCAAACTCTCCTGGGTTCCTGGAATGACAAGGAAAGGGTCAGTATCAAATAGGAACAGTAGCAGCAAATTTTTAGATATCAGACCAGACATTTCGATAGCCAAATAACGAAAGAGCAAATAAATAATTCCTGGATGACAAGGAACAACTGCGTTATTTCTAGAAAATACTCAGAGAGACTTAGTACATTCTATCGCTGAGTAAAAAGTCAGGAACTAAAAAGAAATAGAAACCATTAAACACCTGCTCTGCGATTTTCTAAGCCTTCAAACAAATCATATCCGTTACTTTGGAAACAAGTTTGTTGGAGAACTGGACGATCTAGCACCAGGTCTCAATGGTAAACATGAGGAAATTCATAGAAAGCATTGGTTGGTTCGAAAATTAATTATGTCTATTTGAACCATTTGCTTAGGAGCATCTCTGCTTTCTTCTTTTAAGGGGATTACAATAGCGGAATAATCCCCCGTAAATGGAACAGCCTCTGTGCACGCCCCTCGGTACCTAACCTATGACATGGTACTGTGGTTGTATACTAGGGAGCAGCGTTGATTGGATTTTGCTGTTAAGCAACACAAGGCATGTCTGGTTACTTACTTTAGAGCATTGTCAATGCTGGC
The DNA here is from genome assembly GCA_946251815.1 of Dasysyrphus albostriatus. Lineage (NCBI taxonomy): Eukaryota > Metazoa > Arthropoda > Insecta > Diptera > Syrphidae > Dasysyrphus > Dasysyrphus albostriatus. Next base: position 62,588,765 of record OX276336.1, on the reverse strand, counting down.
AGACTTTGTTAATAAATTCGATGGACTGAAAAAAGAATTCGTTTTAGACAAAAAAATAACTCCTCTAAATTGCCACTTCCCTAGCAAAATGCCACCCAGGGGCATATTTCCCCCTTGCCCCTGTCACCTATCAGAAATCGGAAATACTCATTGGGAAACCTATTATTACTGTAAGCTTGGAATGGAATAGATCATAAACCAAGGTCTGACAATCAGTCAACATAAAATATTTATATTCCATTCTGGACTTTGGGTGATATGCATAAAACACAGTACATGTATGCTTTTACTAGAGAATTGAATTATTGAAGTATATGCTATTTTTGATACGCATAAAAATGCAGTTAATGTCGAAATTCAAGTATTTACTTCAGGCGGCCATAGAACTTACTTTTTTTGGATGAATTCTATTAGTAAATACTTCATTCCGTATGCATAAGAACTAGTAAGAATTTTTTGATTTGTTCTTTAGGAATTACTTGATTTTTTAAAGTTGCAGAATAGCAACATGGAAATTTCATACTTCATACTATTTGATTTTAGTCCCCAATTAATTTTTATTTGGATTTGTGTTAATAGAAACAATGAAATTTATGAGTATTAATTCTCAAAGAGTCTTTAAAGGTAGAAAATTGTTTTCAGAGTTTTATTTTAAACAATTTTATCGATCTAAGGCCATGTATCACTTGGATTTTGAAGTAGTAAATTTTGACTAAAGGTCAAATTTAAACAAAATATTAACCCAATTGATACATGGCTCAAAAGGGAAATTACCTCTGTGGGCTCATTTTCCTCTTTTATTATGATCCTCGTTAAGTTCGATTTCAGCTTTAGGTTTCAACTAACTCATAAATTAGTCTCAACGTTTAAGATTGTATTAGTATTCGGAGGCTCACTTTTAATTCCAAAACCAACAAAAATGACATTCCCGTTCCGTCAAAGGAAGCCAAGTGAAAAGAAGCTTCCATTACTTAGTTGTATTTTTTTGTTAGGAATGTAAGTTAAGCTCGGCAGCCTCAATTACTCGCATTATAGTTAAAGAAAAAAATTACCTGAAATGTAACAATCGGCTATTTTAAACGACAATTTAAATAAAAAATAAGTATTTACTATTGATTGCCGATGTATTACTATCTTCGAAAAGTATTTGCCAGGTAGTATAAAATAATTTTCATGCATACGAAATGCAGTCAATACTTAAAATTTTACCTTCTACTAGAAGTTATAGGAAGTTATAGTGTAGTAGGACATAATCTTATTTTTAAAAGAAAATTGTGAAGAAAAAACATAAAACAAAATATTGTTTGCTATTCTCTCTTAAAGAAGACATAAATATCCCAGCTCTCAAGTCATATTTAAAAGAAATCCGAAGTTACACCATTTATTTAATGAGCGAAAAATATTTACCTGATGTTATTAGTTTGAAGAAAATTGGTTCAGTAGTTTAGTCCTCGAGGTTAGCAGTTAGGCAAAAATTGCAACATCAATCACGAATAAAAACGCAGACTGGTGCGTATACAAAAAATTGATATTATGAAAACAAAAACAGCTTAAGGCAGAGACTAAGACTAATTAACTTAAGTGTATGCATATTATGAAGCTTAAGTTGAAGCTGTGAAAGGTGTATTTCATATGAGCTTTATAACTTTACATACATAGTTTAAGACAGAAAATTTTGTATAGTAAAATATTGCTTAGATTAAAATAAATAAATTTGGTGACACAACAGCTCGTGGAGACCCAAGGCCTTGTGACTTACAACTCTCAACCATCCCTGTGTGCGTATTTTTGGCAGGAATGGAGGAGACCTACAATTTTTTGCTTAGTCCAAACGGCTAGATGAGAAAGCACTTATTCATGATAAGTATTCTCTTGGAGGATTTGTCAGTTCCTCGCAAGAGGCAGTACCTCGGAAAAAAACATTTCTGTTTTTAGGTGGCAGCGGCTGGGAATCGAACCCAGACCTTTGGCATGACAGTCCCACGCACAACCATCATGCCACAAGGTACTACAATTGCTTAGATTTGTCCTTAGTATTTATAAGTGCAAGAAAATCATTAAATCATAAATTTTATGTCAGATAAGGAACTTAAATTTTTGTTAAAAATCCAAAACTAAGCTGCTAACTTTTTTACTCCCAAGCTGCAAACAATCAAGAAAAATTAATTTCATTGCTTTATGACAGGCCCTATAAAAAGAAATACGAATTTATAAAGCTTGAAAAAGTCAAACCACCAAGCTAAGGATTAAGCATTTTGACAGCTGAATCTATTTTCTGTCCTTAGTTTTGATCAAATAAATTTTAGTTTGAGCTACAAGTTGAATAGCTAGTTTTTGATTGGCAATGCTTCCAAAATCTTAAGTTTTAACTTCTTAATTCATATTAAATATTACCCCAGAAATTTTGTCAAATAGAGCCACTGTGTGAAAATTGTGTAGAGTCCGCGAGCAAAAATTTTATGGTCTTATCTCTTTAATGGCAACCAGAAGAACATTTTTTTTGGTACTATAACGTTCGAACCACTCGAGTCTCTTATACGGTGGTACACACGCAAGTATTTAGCCAAAAGGCATTTAAGTCTCGAACGATATACCCCTGGGCTGACATTTTGAAAGATTATAGCAGTACAACATGATTTTTGTAAGTTTTAAATTTGCAATGCTCGAAGTTATTTGATCGTTGAACTCTTCTAACTACACATACTTTATACAGACTCATAGTGACGATAGGCAAGAAGTGGTTAGCTTACATCTTATTTCAATCTTTATGACTGAAATGAAATGGGACTTGGAGTTGTTGAGGTTAATATAAAATTAATTTTGTGGTATTTATTTAATCATCAAAAATAATTTATTTAATTTCAATTTACTCACATATTCACCTGTTGTTAGATTTGTTTGGTAGTGGTTTTTTTTTTTCTAAATGAAATGTTTGACTTTCATTTGACCAAAGGCATTTTAATTAAGATCACTTTCTAAAGTTACTCTGGTCGCAGTTCGTTTAATTTATAATAATGAATCGAAAGGCTGAATGTGTATAAGGTGTACTCGTCAACTAGTGAAAATTTAAGTGAATCTTACCACATTACTCATGTATGTAGGTAATTGATTTCAAGCAATTGAGTATAGTTTTTGCTAAGGTTTCTGCATGATCTTAAGAAATTTTCCAAAAAAAATCAAATAATTAATTCCTTTTTTGTAAGCAATAAAATTGTTAAAGGTGAAACTGTGGTTACTCTGTTGCGCTTTCCAACATCTGTGCCTAATCTACAGGCGACATAAACCGTTGAAATAATAAAAAAATAATTATCTTTACCTGATGCTGAATTGAGTTGATTTCAGCTATTAATGAGAATGAAGTGATAGAGGCTCCTCATTAAGCAAGAAACATGTCACTCGTACACCTATTAAAAAATATATACGTAAAGTGTATGCGAATTTTTTATCATCGATCACACTATTCAGTTTACTTTTACATATTTTCATTGATCCGAGACATGTTCGCGTATCATATCCATATTTGTTCATTCCCACATTTATAAACAACATGTCATGTGGGATAAATGGTTAATTGAACAAATCTCAATATATGTACTCGCACTTAAAGATTTTTTTTCTCATAATTTACTCTTTTGGATGCACTGAAATAAATTTCTGTCTTAAACAAAATTCAGCTGATGATGGACTTCGTTGGCTCAGTGCATCGTCATTTATACACTTAGAGAAAAAAGAAGGTATAACTGAACAATTTCTAGTTTATTATACCTGATTTTCAGGGTGTTATTTTTCAACACGGTAGATTAGGTTAACTGCTTAACCAGATACCTGATTTCAATGTCATATTAAATCAACGTAGGTTGCAGGTTAAATCTGCATGGCATCTTATAAATTTAACACTGCCTCAATTAAGTAAAATTGTAAATGTTGCCTGAAAAATGAAAATATAGTTAATTTTACATGAGAATCTAGTCGAATTAACATGACTTAATGTTCAATATCCTGTAAATTTAACATGGACATTTAGTTAATATAACATGATTCAATGTTGAATCAACCCTGTATTATATATATATTATGTCGGATTTAATTTTTAACGCTGATTATCGCCCAATTCCTTTTGAATTATTATGAAAGTATAAAAATTTATTATTATGTACATACGTAAATATGTTTATTTATTCATCTTAAAAATACTTTGTGATACTAACTATGGTTTGAACTGGGAATCTTTCACATATGGAAAGGCACGCATCCCCTGGGCCACAGCGCTGTACAAAAATCAGATGCCAATTTTCAATAATTTGAAACTCATTTTGCTTAGTTGGCTTATGTGTGTGTGTATTTCAACACTGGTTGAATGCTTGTTTAACAGGAAGCCATGATAAACTCAAATTATTTCATTTTAGATGCCCTGTATGCATGAGTTTTAACAATGATGTCATGTTGAAATTAATTGGCTGAGTGCCTCTTTAACAGGAGGAAAGGTTAAATTAAAATCATTTTATTTGAATGGCCTGTGTGTGTGCATTCTAACACTTGCATCACATTGAAATTAACTGGCAGAAGAGACCATGTGAAATTCAATAGGTTAGAATGTAAAAATAACCATATGAAATGTTAATGCAATCCGATTAATGGTAAAGTAGAAATTATAAGATATAGTCATGAAAAAACACGACCCCCATTAAAAATTAACCCAAATTGTTGTTAAAATTTTTTACTTTCAAGATTTAGGGCTTGAATATGGCAAGAAAGACCACCAGGTTGATTTTACACTGACTATAAGGTTATTAAAATCAAGAAAATTCCTGAACTGTCAGTAACTACAAAAATGTATTTTGTTGTCCAATTTGAATTTTGGTATTCCCGAGGAAGAGCAGATTCCTGTGTTCCTTATTGTTTTTATTTATGACCTGGCTTTGGTTTTAAGAAATTCTTAGAGTACGAGAGCTATGAAGCAACAATAAAAAAGAAATTATTTTAGTATGGTGGACTTTTTGATATATCCATGGCGGTTGGCGTTAAAAAATATAATCTTGGATGATGGGCTTGAATGGGCTCTAAGTGAATACAAAAAAAAATCCATAATTTTCTGAAGATTTTTTTGTTTATCCCCTGTGACCATTTTTCTAAATGCAAAGAAAACAACAAACCTTTGGCTCCCTAAAATTACGCCATAGGAAATAACGCCTAAAAATAAAAATGGAAAAAAGCCTAAAAATCTTAATACTGGTTGTTTTTTTAAGCAAGAAAAGAAATCCAAAATGTTTGGTGTAAACTCCAGAATTGTTAGTTATTTTTCAAAAATTTTCTTGGTCTTTTTTCCTTTTAGAATAATTACAAAAAGCCAAAATGTGTTGCATTGTAAAAAGCGCCAAAAATTAATTTTGGATTTTCTGCCAAACAAAAAAGGAAAAACGCCTGAAAATAAACTTTTAAGCTTTTTTTCCAAATCGAAAACAAAAAATTCATGTTTGTAAAATGTATGCATACAAAAAAATAACAATGATACAAATTTTTTGCGCTATTTCCAAAATTGTTTTTTTGCGTTATTTCAGGGAGCCGACAATCCTTTATTGATGAAAAAAAAAATTAAGAACGGATCATACTTATTAAAAAGTTTTTACTTCAAGCAATCGTACAGGGTGTCCTGGGTTCCTGGGATAATTCTAAGAAAAAAAAATGTATGGGGAAAATTTAAATGAAAAAAATTAAGGCTTACCTACATTTCATTGTTTATTTGTTTATTAAATCAAAAATTGTCAGTTTTTTTAAGTTGTTTCTTTTCAAAATTAGCAAAATTAAGGGCCATTGTTTTTTTTTTAATATTTATAATTTCTTAGTCAAATACTAGACGTAACAAAAGCTGCGTTTTATTATCTTGCGGTCTTGATCGAGGCTATCTTAGGTTTCTTTAGTATCTTTTTTTCCAAAAAAATGTGTTAAGCCTGTCAAACTTTGAGAATAGGGGAAAATTCTATCAGAGTTGGGGAAATTTGGGAAAAGTTAACAAACGCATTGAACCATGAACTGCACCACTTTTTATTAGAAACATTATTTAACATATCCACTGCTTTTAACTCGAGTCTACTTCGGAAAAGAAAATTACCATTCATCAAAGTTCAGTGCATTCATTTTTCAATTCTATTCTTACGGCTTTCAGCTATTAGCTGGCATTTTATAACAATCATGACAGCATAATTTATTAAATTACGCTATTTTGAATTTCTTTTGTTTTTCTGTTTTGAAAATAAAGTAAAAATTGGAACATGGAACATGCATTTTTTTTTGCAACCCTAAAAGGTTTATCCGTGGACTTTCTGGGCTTAATTTGGCAGTCTGTCAAAATTTGAGGAGTGGAGATGCAATTTTCTCAGAGAGAAATAAAATTGTACAAAAGTACACGAACACATAGAACCGAAATTTCTGTCACTTTTTGAACGTCAAAACAAAACAAAAAAACCTCCTATGAAAGCCACAGCGTTGAAATTTCAATTTTAACTTAATATTCTTAAAAAAAAATTGTTATCAATATTTTATTAATTTCTTTATAACAAACTTAGGATTTCAAAAATAAAAAAATTAACTACACATAAAACAAAATTTCTTTATTATTAAAAAATTGTTTTTTTGTTATGAAATATCAGTTTTTTGTTAACCATGAAGCACTTCACAATAAACAAAAACACGAAATTCACAATTAAATCATATTTTCTATTTTTGAAATAGATCAATAAATTTATTAAATACCAAAAATACGAACAGACAAGAAAACAAAAACACTTTTACCAAAAAACAAAACTGAACTAAAAATAAACAAATGCCATTTTGTTTTTGTGTTGTTTTTCTCAACTTAGAACACAGAACTGACAATTTCTGTCGAAAGAAACTTCTTGGGCAAAATTTGATAGGAAGGGGAAATTTTTACTTTCTCGCAATAGATCTCTCCTGCCAGTTTTCGCGAATGTGAACAACTTTGGGCTATATTTGGTAGATTTGGGTAGAATTTGGTAGTTTTTTGGAGTACACGAACAGACTTAAAATGACCACCGCGATTTTTGACAGTAGTTATAACACTTCTTGTTCACAGAAATTTGTGTAGCAGAAATTGGCTGGTTTTCCAATGGAGGGAAAATTATTCTCATTTCGCTCTCAACTTTATTAAGTTAACAAACAGTAATTTTACACAATTTGTTAAAACTTGTGAATATTGGTGAAAATTTGCAGGAAATTTCACGATAACAAACAGATCTCTAATAACACGTATTACAAAAACAACATTTTATCCAGGTTTCTATCGAGGTTTATTTCAATAACCAAGATACAAGTTTTCGTTCTGGCAGATGGCTTTTTTCTATTCTGAATCATGTCAACGACTTGTCAGCAGAGCACTGCAGTGCTATTAAATAAAGTATAGAGAGGTCATGATGCCGAAAATGAGGACTGTCTTCTCAAAAATAAAACAGATGATCACCGCATGTATTGGGGAAATTTGTTTACATTTTTTTGCATACCAGATGATTCGCGTAAAATGTGAAGAAGAAAAAATCAGGATGCAGGTTGAAACTAGAATTGAAAAAAAATTGTGCAATAGTGGGCTTATTTCTTCCTCCAATAATATAACAATGAAGCTTCTACACTGCACATTATGCAATCTATCTGAAAGTTGCATCTCAATTTCCACAATGATAATTTTCTAAACAATAAAACGCAGTTAAATCATGAATATTATGTTAAATAAACAAACTATCAAATTTAAAACTTTCCCAAATGTATAAGCGTTCCGAACTCAAGTTGATAATTTAACTAAACAAATTATCACATTTAGTGTCTGATGGTGTGTTTCTTTTTTCTTTAACTATTGATTATATATATATTTCTTCGTTCGCACGCACTGGTGAAGTATTATTCTTATGCAATAATGAAATCTCTCCAAAACTGTCTGTGCGTACGCATTCCAATAAATTTGATAATTTAATTACCACATTGATCTGACATACATGGTCTAATGACTTTCAAACTCAAAGACTTATAACTTAATTGATGCATCATTTGTGACATACATTAATTATACCAATTGGATTGTAATTAAAAATAAAATAAAGAAAAAAATCTTCGTCATTCGATACGGTTTGTCGCTTGCAATAATTATAGGTCTACTATGAATATAGTACATTGTATCTTAAACTTCGCGGTCGTCATCTCTATACATTAGTCGTCAGAAATTTTTTACCATCGAAGACATATAAGATTGGATTATATCATGGGAAGCAATTCAAATGATATTCCATCATGGTCAATTATTACCCTAGGGGCCATTGTTAATAAACTATTACAAATTACATCAAGATCTTAAATTAAAAAATATGACCAAATAGATACCAGAAAGGTTACTCAACAGACGGAAATGAGCAAATCATGCTGATTGCACTTTATATTTTACATAAAATGACAGTTGACAGTTAAATGAGTACAAACTTGACAGATTTCAATTTTTAATCTTGAAAAATTTTGGTTAAAATATTTACAATGCAAAGCCAAATTTTTATCACTCTTGATCACTTTTGACTACGAGATTTTGACAAGTTTGTCAGTAATTTGTTGTAGAATAAGTTTACCAATAACCTACACCTTTTCACCTATAATTACAAGTAATATAAAATTATTAAGTTTAAATGATTTAACTTTAAATTGTCCTTTGAAATTGTATCAACAAACTTGCATAATTGTAACAAAAAAAAATTTAAATGGTCTTATTTCTTGAAAATTTTGTATTACTTCACCTCGGGACATTTGAAAGTATTTGGAACACATAGTTTAACCAAGTCAGTTGAGTCAAGTTGAAATAAAAATTGAAAGGAATCCCACACTCAAAATAACATTTCAGAATTAACTAATCAAAACATAGAAGCACAAAGTAGTTTCATTAAATTTTACCAAATTGTCTTCTCGTTTTCAATCTTTGGTAAGAAAAAAAAAGAAATATTTAATTCAAGTCCAACAAAATTGCTTAATCCATGTCAATTGCCATACGACAGGTTGTTCAATTGAATATTTGGAAACATTATAAATACGAGTATTTCCCAAGCACATCGTTTGCATTTGATTTGCAGAATTCACTAAACACACAGTTCCTAGACTCTATGCATCACTCAAATGACCTGATTTAGACCTGCGCTTGAGGAAGGCATAAGACAATGAATGCTCTTCTTGTTTCGGAATCGTCAAAGCACAACAATACCTAACTATAATTTTCTAGCGGCTCAGCTGTAGTATGGGTAATGAAGCCTGCCACAATGCTTTTGGCTTAGAGCGATGGTTAATGTGCAGCAATGGTGCACCTTCATCAGATTATATACGTATGTATGTATACTGCTTTGCTACTACTAATGTAAGTAGGTTGATAAATAAAAAAAAAAAGATATTAAGATATAGATAGCTACTCTTCTATAGTAGTAGAGTACGAAATGCCATTGTTTTGTTTTACTTCTTTGCCAGCACAGATTTTGTAATAGTTCATTAAGAAAAAAAAATTATTTACGACTTTAACAGTTAAGTGTAAAATACAAGAAAGAATTAATTAACAATGGATTTTTTTTTCTTTTTTTTCTTACAGAACAAGGACGTTGGTCTTGAAAGGTTTTTTTAATTAACACCACATTATTTCAAAACATGTAAGTTAATTTTATTGCATTTTTTAACTATAGGTACTATTTTTTTTAAATATTTTCTGCCTTGAATTTAATAAGGTACCTACTTAAAATTTATTACAAAAACTCAATTCAATTAATTAACAAAACTTGGCAGAACGATTATTTTTGCTGCTGTTTTTCCAGTGAAACAGTTTGAAGTTAAATACTACATTGTCACGGGCTGGAATGACATTTGATTCTGAAGATTTTTATTAAAAAAAAAAACATGCATAATAGGCATGGAAGCCTCTGCTCTTTTGTAAAAATATTCTTTTGTTTAAAAACTATTGATATTTTATGAAAACTTTGATATACGAGTAAATTAAAACATTTTTGTTAAAAGAAAGTTCATATGGCTTGATTTTTTTAAGCTTAATTTGATACGCAATCATTGTTGTCAATAACTAAGGTTAGGCTAGGTCACTTGGATCTCGTTGGATACATTACGCTCCACAGGGTAAAGGTGAGAAGTGAGGTTAGGGGAAGTTTTAGGTGAGGGAGGCTTCCTTGAACCATTCTGTATACATTTTAAGATGTTTTTTATTGGCAAGACAGAGATGTCGCCCAGTTCGTCGAAGAAGTATTCTCCTAGGGCTATTTTTCTGGTTCTCGCTATGCTGGGGCATTCACACAAGAAGTGAAAAAAGCCCGCCCTCCTTCGCCTCTTCATCATGACATACTCTACATTAATCCGATGAGCTGATGTCTATTCTGTTCATGTGGATACCCATTGAATTGTGGCCCGTTAGGACTCTAACTATGAGAGATAATTGAGGGCTGCTTAGCTTGAGTAAATATTCTGTTTTTTTTTTCGAAATATTTGGCAAAGAGTTCCTTGAAACCCGACAAGTGTCGATAGATGACTATCTGAGTGAGTGGCGTGAGCACCAAGGCTTCTATTTGGGTCGGGTCAAGAGATGATTCGCTTTTAGCCAGTTCATCTGCCGTTTCGTTTCCGTGGATATCCATATGTCCAGGGACCCATCTTAGGGTAACTGTGTTCGTTGGGTTGAGTACTCTCAACTCATTCCAGCAAAGGTTGATCAGTTTGGACTTTATGGTGATTGAGGAAATGGCCTTAATTACCGCCTTGCTATCTATGAAAGTTTCAATATTATCGTTGGCTGCATGAGGCAAGATGTTTCGCAGCTTCACAGATTGCCAGCACTTCCGCTTGGAATACACTGCAAAAGTTTGGAAGCTTTATAGATCTATTTATTGGTGGGTTTTCTGGGTATATGCCTGGCCCAATACCCTCCAAGGTTTTGGAACCGTCAGTAAAGACCGAAACATGATTTGCACCAATGACCCTGTTTTCATTCCAGAGTTCCCTGTTGGAGATATTTGTCATGGTTACTGAGTTGAAATCAATGTGCGCCGAAACGTAGTCTGTTTGAATGTGAATGTCTGTAAAATTCACTACAATTCTTTGACCGCAGAGGGCCCTGCTCCAATTATTACATTATTGAAGTCTTAAGGCACTTTTGGCTACCAGCTCTTTCGTAAACAGATCGAGAGGGGCAAGTGAAAGGAGAGTTTCTAGAGCGACCGTTGGTGTGGTTCTTATAGAACTAGTTGTGCCGATACACGCTAGTCTTTGGATTTGAGTCATGGTTTTGAGATTGGTTTCTTTATCTAAGGCAGACCATGCATGCGTACGTAAGAATTGGCCTTATAATGGCTGTGTACATCCAATGAATGGTTCTTAGGCTGGGACCCCATCTTTTACTAAAAATTCTACTACATGTGTGGAAAGCTAATGAGGCCCTTCTTTCCCTTTCTTTAATATTTTCTTTCCAGTTTAGCTTATGATCAAGAACAACGCCAAGATATTTGGCAGTATCTGAGATCTGTTACGGAGTTCTTTTAATGATTGGCGGGTTTATGTTTGGAATGTTATGTTTCTTTGTAAACAGCACAAGTTCTTTCTTCAGTGAGTTAACATTTAGTCCACAACTACGGGCCCAATTTTTCATCTTGCCCAGGGATGTTTTCAGAGAGAATTTTCCTGAAGCCATTAACACAATGTCATCATCGGCGTATGCCACGACCTTGATACCACTCAGATTTAGCTTAGTTAAGATCTGGTTGACGGCAAGGAGGCAAAGAAAAGGAGATAAGACTCCACCCTGTGGAGTACCCCTACACGTCCTAACTCTTAACTTGCTATCACCCATTTCTGCAAAAAAGTCAATAACTTAAAAGACAGATTTATCAAGCAAAAATATTGCAGTGCATGAAAGTGTTGATGTTTTTCGGAAGGCTTCGCAAAATCAGGTCCCATAAATAAGGCCCAAATTGGGGTAATTTTACATAATCAACTTATGGCTAAGAAGATAAGGTCCCACCGAATAAAAAATAATAAATTCATTTTGTGTTTATTTTTTATTTGGATAGGCTTAAATCAGCTCCAAATAAAGAAAAAAAACTAATTTTTTTCAAATTTTTATTTTCATCCCCTATAGCCGTTATTCTTTAGAAGATTTTATGTGAATCATCTAGAACCACCTAGTATGCAAATAAAATGAAAATTAGATCAGCCTATACAGCCACTGCCACCAAAAAACAAATGTTTTTTTCCAAGGTACTGCATCATGCGAGGGACTGACAAATCATCCAAGAGTATACTTGTCATGAATAAGTGCTTCTCATCTAGCCGTTCGGACTTGGCAAAAAATTGTAGGTCATCTCCATTCCTGCCAACAACACGCACACATGAATGGTTGAGAGTTGTTAGTCACTAGGCCCTGGTTCTCCAGGAGCTGTTGCGCTACTAAATTAATTTATTTTTATACAGCTAGAGATCAGAAATAAAACTCAACTTTTTGAAAGGTTCTTCAATAGCTCTTATTTGTTTTCGTTTTCAATAAAAGTCACTCAATAACCTTATTGAAATTAAAAACATTTTTTCGGCCAAGGTCTGAGAGTACTAAAAATAATCGCCAAGTCGGATTACACGTTGATCTGTGATGTGATTTTCTCACTCTAGTCTTTTTTTGATCTCGCCGTGGCATTTACACGTGGTTTTTGGAATTTAGAATGGTTTTCCGTTATCTCGCTTTGGTCTCGCTATATTCTGGCCAAAGTTTTTTTTCAAGTCAACATTTTTTTTAAATAAATTGAAAACGCCTCAAATCATTTCAAGTGTCGGCAAATCAGTAAGAACTTCTCACTATACCTGGGTAGCGTTGGCGCTGGTTCACACTGCAATGCACCGCGTGAGACCAAAGCGAGAAGACGTCAAAACATTTTGAATGGCAAAAATTACTAAAAATGTCACGGCGAGACCAAAACGAAAAAGCAAACGGGCGTGACGAAAACACAACGTGACAAACGCAATGACCACGACAGTGAAAATCGTTTAAGTCATCGGTGAATACCTATTTGTGGATTTTGAGTGATTTTGGGCAATATAGTGAAAACCATTTTGGATTTAATTTTTAGTGAAAAAGGTTTAATATTGACCCTTTCCATTTAATTTTTCGTGAAAACTCAACCGTTGAGAGATATTAATAAAAATTAATCTGAACCGATATCATAAATTTTTATTTTTTTTAAATAAATCTCAAACCTAACCACAAGCCACAATGCCTCGAATGACTAGTAATCGAACTGTCAACTGTTCACCAAGAGTTTCCGTGTATTTTGCACGGAAATTGCTCGTGAAGGAATATTCTCCCTATAGCCGCTTCACGAACACGTTCGTGGGTGAATAAAAATGCAAATTTTGTACGAATTCACGATATAATTCTTAAGTATGTAACTAGGCTTAATGAATGCATAAATTGTACATATATGTATGTGTACATACCATACATATTGATATCTTAGTTTACAAAACGCTATTATAATGAATTGAAGTCTTTCAAAGGCTTTCTTTTGAAGACTATCTGGGTGGTTTGCGTTTGAAAGAAATGTGTTGCTCAGAATTATTAAGACATATACAAGGTGTCCCACAGGGACCATCACAGACAAAAATAATTTTTAGTTGAATAACTTAAGAAAATTTCTTGTTTTCTATTATTGCCAATTTACGAAGTGTTCTAATTTTTTGTTGGCAAATTTTTAGCCACGTAAATCTAGTTTACATGTTTGTTCTTATTTGGCTAAAAGTTTTCTCGCAATTTATCACCAAATATGATTTTTTAGATTTTTATTTTTCTTACTTTAATATCGTTTTGTTCTCTTTCTTAAAGCCAAATGTATATAAGAGATTTTTAAATACAAAAAATGTTGAAGAATATGGTATTCGATATTAAAATATTTTGATCAAATATAAATGTACGAAATAAATGCTAAAATCGTTGGAGCGGTTTTAGAAAATTAAATTTTTCTTACGGTAGGTTTAACTAAATTTTTAAACCATTTTTATATGCAATCTTATTTGAATTTATTTAAAACTTGTACAAAAGAAATTAATTTTAATCCCTTCAGCCAATATTAATAAGACAGCCAAGGTTCAGAGAACGATAAATATGATTCGTAGGTTCTCTCGTGCAAATTGCAAAAAAGAATTTTAGTTTTGATTCTTTTATAGAGTTTTTCTTATCCATTGACATCGCAGCCATCCAAAAATAGAATTTGATAATTGATAGCTTGATATATGAACTGTTCTAAAACTCCTTTTTTCTAAAGCAGTAAACAAAATTTAATTCAAGTCCATACACTCACTTCTTTCATCTGCTCTATAATCGTAATGTCAAGTTTGATCAAAATTTCGAGTTCGATTTTTTTACGAATGCATAACATACTATTGTAGTACCTTCACCAAGAATTGATAGAAAAATACATTTCTGTTCAAATAAATAGTTATTTTTATATCCAAATATTTTGTTTGTAATTTTTGTACCTAGCTTTCCAACAATTATAGGAAAATAATCAATTTCCTATTGGATAATTAATGCTTAACCCTTTTCTTTGCTTAATCTAATTCGTCTTTTTACTCTAAAAATTTCTAAAAACAATTGCAAATTGAACAAAACAAAAAAGAAAAGGCAGATACATTAAATTAAAAAAAAAGTACGTATACGTCAGATTGTACCCGGGCAATCAAAATATTTAGACTAAATGGAATTTCTAATGTATCAAAAATTCTTTGACAATAATTTACAATATTTGTGTTCTATGCTTTATTTGAATGTATTTACATTTATTTTGTAGAATATAAAGCTAATCAATACTAACAGAGTTGATTGGTTACTTGGAAGTAAAAGAAAATAATTTTATTATAAACTAGAACTTACTATAGTCATTTCCATTGTGGCAATTCAGAGTCAATCTTTTAGTTCTTATACTATGTAAGTAGGAACTCTGGCGTGCTAAGAAGAAGAAAAAAACGTATCTACATTTTTGGCAGTTTTTAGTAAGGACCCGTTTTGACACCTTTGATATGAAGAGTCCAGGTGAAAAATGACTTAGGTCCAATTTTTTAAAAATCTAAACTAATGATGACATCTTATATGTAGATTTTTATGAGTACTAACTAATGTGGTAAAGCTTTCTGCACAAAGGATTTTCAAAACTCGCAAAAAAGCACACTTTTTAAAAAAACGTTTTTTCCGAAAATTTTGTGTTTGCCAAAAAAATTAAAGAAAGAAAAACTTGTGCTCTGACCTCAGAGATATCCGATATTCTAAGCACTTTTTGTCGAAGTCCTGTCAAAACATATTGAATTTTAAAAACGGTCACACTTTTCACACTTGTGAAATTAATTTCATCTTCAAACTATATTTTTGAAATCTCTTCTTTTCTTGTAAAAGAAAATTCCAAACAAAACATTAGAAATGTTGCTTCCCACGTCGAAGGTTCTTTGAATTATGTCAGCGTATCATGCAACAAAAATTCAACATCATGTTAGAATCAATATATGTACAATTGTACTCGTACATTCAAAATGTTTACATATAAGAAGATGAGTACTTCGTGCTCGACAAAAAAATGTTGACTAATAAATTTACAACTTCATTTTTCTCGGAATAAAATCAAGTGGATCTAAGCCGTTTTACTCCTGGAGCTTAAATCATAAGCTTAAATATAAGCTTTCATTTCATAATTTCACTTCAAGTTCAAATAACTATAAAATATTATAGTACTCTTAGGAGAAACTAATAACATAAATAAATACCCAATGACCTTCTTTTGTTTCTAAAAATTTTGATTACAAATTTGAAGAGGTATTATTTTTCTTGTAATCCTCAAATTTGATCAAATTTTGCAATTACCAACAATAAAAATGAAAACAATAATAAATTTTGTGTCAAAATATGTTTTTGTTTGAAAATTACAACAACGCAATGCGTATGAAAGCAACGCAACACTCTCCCAACAGCTAACAATAATAATAATTGGACTACATATTTATTTTAGTTATTCACATACCAACTCTATGCACCCTCCAAAAGAAATAAAAAATAAATTCAAAGTAAAATGAATGATTGCAATGCAGTGCGAGTAATTTATCATTCTGAACAAAACATTGCAAAAAATTCACATGAAAGTTGTTGTTAGCGAATAAAAAAAAAAATAGTTAAATAAAAAAAAAATTCTCAAGCCTTTTGGCTCTGTGAACCGAACGCCTTACAAGTGTGAACGTAAAGACGTTGTAAATATATTTATGTACATATAGTATATGCAAGAGTATTTAAAATTCAAGCTCAGTCACCGTTAGTGGAACAAACCATCCAACAGAAAGAACTTATCACTTTCGTTATCGTGATTGAAGTTGACTTGGCACAGAGGTTATACCAACTATTTTACATGTATGTCGTTTGGAACTTGTATAGAGGCGAATTTCGTATTCGGAAATTGTTTTCTATTTTCCCGTTGAACACGACTTAAGTTAGTTGAAAAGCAGAGGTATTGGGAACTGCACTAGGAGGGTTTCACTATTGAAAAGAAAACTGAATTAAAATGCACGGAAGCACCTACATAGCCATTCGTCTACAAATGGTGGTTTTAATTTTTTTTTTTTAATGGTGCACGCATTCGATGTGTTTTTAATTCAACATTGGTAAATGAGTGAATAGACTGAAAAGAACAGACAAAACTAGGTTAAGAATAAGAGATTTCTTCAAAACGGTTTTAATTTTATATCGAGAGCATTAGCGACTTCAAAACAAACATGTACCGGTAAGTAGTAGGTGATTTAATTGAGATTCAGTTTGTTTTATTGTTGTGTACTTTTAGAGTATAATAAATGGATATGGACATGGTCAAAGGGCATTAGGGTGGTTGTTGAGTTCATTTCTTTTAACAATATGGAACACAGTATATAGAATAACATATGTTCGGGATTTTGAATAAACTTGACAATACTCTGAAAGGTAGAACAAAATTAGTCAGTCTTCTATAGATTTTTATAAAAAAAATCTCAATTGTCCACTTAAAAAGCCAATTTATTTGATCTACATTAAATTTAAGTTGTCATAAAAAAATAGTAATGATAACATTTTGCAGTAATCATTTCATAAAATTGAAGTCAATCTATTGCTTTTGTCACTTACATTTAAAGAAATTTTTAATTAATGCAAATATTTAATAAATAACAATTCATTAAATAAATTACTTTAAATGTAATTAGCATAGTGCCTTCTTTTAATTACTTTGCAGAAACCCGTTAATATTTGTTCAATTACATGCAATTGTAAAGTGAATTTTTTCAAGGTAGGTACATGTTAATTGAATTTAATAATTTCAATTACAATTACAAGTAATGGAAGATCAATTACAAAATGACGTGTGATTAAAATGAAAGTTGAAATAAATTACAAAAAGTAATCATCATTTTTTCCAAACTCTTAGTTCATACAACGAAAGAAAAATAAATGCAATAAATCATGCTCTCTGGGCTACTTTTTTGTGTGGTAGGGGTGCCTTCCAGGTATAACATACTTTAAGTCCCCGGCCCAGAGCTTCAAGTCTCGGATTGGAAAGGGTTTAAAGTTCCCCCTTTTTCCATTTTTCGTGAATATTTTGAAAACTAAGAGTATTAGCGGAAATGTGTTAACTACAAAGTTAATTCATACTTTCGTTAAGAGCAAGGTTAAGAAAGATACGGGGATTAAAAATTTCAAACATTTGATATAAAATAAAATAGTTTTTAATGGCCTTTTTAGTCCCACAAATTAGCCTTTCATCTGGCTTACTCACTTGGACTTATCAGTGACATAGTGAGGGCCCTTATCATAAGCTAGTTTTTAGAGTTTAGTTTAACTATCGTGGATTTTTTAACCCTTTAACCTATATCCAACAAAATTAGAATTCCTAATCATTAAGCTGAAAATGTTTGTCTTTCCAACAAAACAATGTTATTGTCTTACATTATTCATGTTTTTTAATTAATTTACCCACAAAAATCGCATGAAGTTAGTACATACTGATTTGTGCTAATTCCAGCAAGTTGGCGTGTAAGAAAGGGGGTTGTGTTTAAAATGCCCATTTTTAATTTTTTGATAGAGTGTTTTTATATATGAGAAACACTCTTTCTTCAAAGGTACACAGCATGTTTCCAAGTTATTGGCCAATAGTTTGTGAAATAATCTTAACACAATGTTCTATGAAAAAAATTTTTAAGAGGGTGGGTGCATTTCCCCCTCTTTTTTATACAGGAGGGATAAATTCCTGAAACGCTTATTTAGTTATTTAAAAACAACGGCTTTGCTCTTTAAATACTGAGGAACAGCTTAATTAAAAGCTATTTAAAACGTATTCTTTTATTATAAAGCCAAATCATGTAAACAATTTTTGAAAAACTTGTTTCAAAAGTCAAAATTAATAAACAAAAAAATAATAAATTTTGTGAAGTGAATTTTTATGAGGGGCATCGGGTATAAAGGAACGATTACGTGCAAGAGTTTATATTGTTGAATATATTTGTTTGGCCTATAAGCGTGCTTAAAACTGAAAATGCAACTAAGTTCACTTATGGGTTTCTGAGAGAATGGTCATACTTTTAAATATCTTGGTATAACACCGAAAATAAGCTGAATCTGACAATCTTACACATAAAACTTTTTGTTCAAAATTAAATTTTCTATCGAAATGGATGGTTTGAAAAATTGTTTAAGAAAATTAAGCATGAAAAATTAACAAAAATCACCTACAAAAAATTAAGAAATCAAAGGTTTTCAAACTCAAAATTTTGATTAAATATGACATTACGATAATAAGGAATATTTAAAAAGTAAGTAATGGCGCAATTTCGTTTTCCAGCTTTTTAAATGCTTCTCAACCTACAGACTAAACGGGCTTGATGCAAGGAATATTAAATTTAATATGTGGTGCCCAAAAATAAGCTTTCGAGAATTATTTAAAATTTGGAAGTTTGATCACCTGTTTTCAATTAATGTGCTGCTTTCTTAACATGTGCTATAAAGGCCTTAATTTTGTCTGAACGTGTCTTAAGTTCATCTTTGCTTTGAGAAAAGCTATGATTTTTCGATTTTATTTTGGTCGGTTTTTGACAACTTTTCCTGCTTAAATTTTGTTTTATAAAAAATTTTTAAACAATCCATTTTCGGGTTTTTGATAACTTTTCCTGCTTAAATTTTTTTTATAAAAATGTTTAAAAAATCCATTTCGATAAAAAAATTTAATTTTGAACAAAACTTTGTATGTTTTAAATTTTCAAACTCGATTTTGTTTCGGAGTTATACGAATAATATTGAAAAGTGGCTGAATTTGGTAGCATTTGCGGTTTCAAGCATGCTCTTGGGCCAAAAAAAAACATTTTCAATACAAAAATACACGGGAAGAATTGAAAAATCACTAATTGAAAAAATCGCAGTCGCAATTTACTACAATGAGCCAAAAAATTCTGTTTCACAAGAAAGAAACTGTTTGCCACAAGAGATAAAAGGCACCAAGCGCCTTAGCTTCTTGTAGTCAATGATTCAATACTTAAATGACAGCTTTAAATTCTTTGTTTGCAAAAACTAAAACTTCGAACTGCAAATGAAAATTTCTCGTTGCAAACAATATTTACTCTCACAACTCGTTTTATTATTTTTAGCTCAGAGCGAATAAGCATTGAAGATTAGCTGTCTAATATTTCGGTATAAGTATTTTTGAAATTTGTGGAAGAAATTTATCAGATTGACTCTTAAAGTTTAAAACTTAGAATAAAGATTAAAACCATTGCATTAAGGAATAATGTTATTTGCCCCTAGAACTTAATCCTAAAACTGCAAAACTATTTTCATTTTAACTACAAAAAGCTTACTTTTTAACCATAAAGGGAAAGTGTTAATGACAAGCAATATTACCTTTAAAATTTATTGCGAAGCGAAGAATTGTTAATTTATAATTCTTTCACTTCCAAATAAAGGTAAAATCATTATTATTAAATATTATTATTAATTAAATTGAATACTCATAGTTAAATGTGTACTCAAAGTTTTAAAAATTTCAGAGTCAATCTGGGGCCTACCATTAGACATAAAGTCTTGTCTGGTATATTACCAAAAATTTCACAAACATTGCTTAATGTTATTAACTTTAATGATATAAGACAGTGTGAACTAAAAGACGATAAAGTTCAAAGCACGTGATTTTATCAGTTTTGAATATTAACACCAACTTCGCAAATTATTCATCCTCACATTCTTTGTCAATTACAGCATAATCTATATCGTTTGTTACAAACAATTAAATAATTAACCACTAATGCAATTAACATTTATGTTAAATTCTTTGGCAGTTTGTGAACATAACTTTTTCTTTGTGGAATACAGTGAAAAACCATATTCACAAACAATTTGGTCCAAAAATGTGTTCTAACGCCATAAATTCTTGAAAGACCTAGCTAAACGCTATATCCCATAAATAAATATTAGTAGTGAATAATTTCTACTAAAATTAAGCAGTATTAAATACGCAATACTTGTAACAAGGAAATTTTTCTGGGAGTGTAGAATACAACTTTTTTGTTGTAATTTACTCCCCAAAAGAATAATTTCACAAACAGCATTTAAAAATAAATTAACTAAATTAATTTCTTATATACAAATTTCAAATAAGAATAAAAAATATTGCATATCAAAATTTTGCAAAATGTTTTCAAAATTTGATGTAAAAAAATTATTTTTAAAAAACCGCTTCAACGATTAATTTTTTTTTGTATTCAATCAAATATATTCAATCAAGAATCAAAATGGCGTTCTTTTCTTTCTTCTCAAACTCTCAAGAAATCTGTTTGATTACTAATTGAACAGGCCATAAACATCGAATTTCACGCCTTTGAACATTTTTCTCTCATAATTTCGTCTCCTTACATATAATGTTCTTCAACCTTCAGCATCTTAAAAATAAGAGCAAGTATGTGCGACTCAGTCATGCATTTTATTTCAGCTGTAATCTGAAGTGCGTGCATACCTACTTATTTCTTATTTTAAAGATTTGTAAGGCCCTTTTGGTGGCAAAAGCTTGAATAATATTATACTTTTATTTACATTTGTGCTTTTATTATTGATTACAATCAGTTATACATTTATTATGTAATTTGCAAAGGCATTTCATCGAAATTCATCCAAAATTGTTGAAAGAATTCATTTTTTAAATATTATGCTATTAAAATATTAAAATATGTCAATGTCTTTTTTATGCTTCAGGCTTTTTGGAATACAAAAAATATACAACGGCCCTAGAACTACAAACATGTCATGAGACCCATCATATTTGTGATTTCCATAATTTCATTTGTGGCTAAACTTTGAAAGTAATTTCCGATACCAATATATAGATACAAGTGCGTGTATGGTACAAGGTTTTGATTCACGATAGCTTTTCCAAAATAAATTAATTTGAAAATAATCTTTAAAATGCTAATTAAATAAGCCTCTTTTTGCTGCTTATATAACAAAACTGAACATGAAGCTATACAACTTGATGACAATTTCCTGAAAGTCCAATTCACTTTCACTTGAAAACGTTCTGCCAAACTAAAGCAAGTCATTGTTATATATGTTGCAACTGGTGGCTTACTTTTCATCTAATAATTAATTGCTGCAATTTTATTAGAATTGGGTTGAAAGCAAGTTGCACCTTTGTAATGAGCTAATATAGTTACACCCAAAAATGGAGGTGGCAAACAAGGCTATGTTAAGGAATTCAACATTGCATAATGAAATTGTAACAATTAAAACAACAGTAGTCAAATCCACTTAACTGAAAATCCAATGTGAACTTTAATTTTCGAAGTATTTTCTCTTAAGAAAAATTCGAATAATTTAAACTTAAAGAAACTTTTAACCGGAGTTCCTTAGAAACTGTCAAAATTTTGCTACCAGGATCACAGCTAACCAAATTTTTATTTGCTCTATGGAGGGCAAGTATTGGTTTGGGGTCAGAACTACTTGAAAAAAACCAACACGTGGGTTACACCATAACATCTCTCGGTATTTGTTGATTTTCATCAATTTTCTCAAAAATTATTCAACTGATCTTGATAAAACTTCGTACTTGTAAGCATTTTTTTTTTTTGAAACTAGCGAAGCACTTTGCAAGCTTTTTTCAATGGAATAAATTAAACTATGCTTTCCCACTTAAAATGTATCTACTCCCACATGAGAGCATGTGCAGTTGATTAGGGTTTTCACCTAGGTGAGTATTTTGACCTCCAAAGGAAAACGGCTTGAGTTGCGTAATAAAATTGCATTTTTCTTCTTGTCCAAAAATGCACATTACTAAAATAAGAATTTTACATTTTTTGATAAAAAATCTAAATTTTTTTATAGACACAAAACAAAATGAAAAAGAAAATATTTTCTTAGTAATTTTTCACACTTTCCCGTAGTCAATTAAAAACGTATTTTCAATAACTAATGACGTTATATAGTTTTAAGCCAAGCCTATGCGATTTTGCTTCGATTTGTGTATATTTTTTACAAGTAGTTCAAATAAACGTGGTTGACTGATGCACCCCTTCCATCATTGAGTATTTTTTTTTTTTCATCAAACTGAAAGTGAGTAACTATTTGAAAACATTGGATTTATCAGTAAGCAACCTCGATTTTATGTTAGTTGATAAAATTTGTTTGACATCCATCCAATAAGAGTCTTTCAATAAAATAACTATTTAATCTAACTTTCTAACATGTTTACATTGCTATCTTAACTTTCATTAAACCTTGTTATTTATTTAAATTTTTGTTTTGTTAAATTGTTACTCCAATATTAGAAGTGCAAAAATCGTGCAGATTTTTTCGTGTTGCAACAATTTTAGTTTCGTAAATTTAATTTAAAAAAACAAGCAAGTTTCCATCGAGACTGTCCTTGGCCGATGTATAGGTTCAAAATCTGTGTACACGAATTGAATTCAAATAACAATGAGAGGGAATGCCATTTAATGACAACATTTCATGTTTAAGATGGTGATTAACTGGAAATTCATGTTGCCGATAAAGACACTCCTCTCATTTACCACCTGTCAGTGAAAAATTTTGTAATTTTTTTTTAACTTTAAGAAATATATAGTACCTACTTTTGGTGGTAAAGTTATAGTTTGTCTGCAAGCCAAAAAAGAAAAACCTTTAAGCATTGAATATTAAGTGCACTTTGATGAAGCCAACATTAAAACAAACCCAAGTAGGTACCCACTCTAGACTGATATAAATGATTTACCAAAAGTATGTCTACCCTTTGGACTTTGAGTTAGCAAGTGCTATGAGCTTTTTATCTTTATGTAGGTATAAGAGTGTTGGCGTTATTGTCGATGCAATGAACCTGGTATTTAGATTTACTAGTAAGCTGATGCAAACATTTTTATTTGTGTACCTACTCATAGAAAATACCTTTGGATATACATATTTATAAAATACCATACTTAATTGTTGATAATTCATATGCAAACATTTATTCATTGTTTGAAACAAATATTTCCGTGTTTTTTTTTCCATTTGAATAATTTTAAAATAAAAAAAGATATATGTGTCGCTGTTTGTTCGTGATTTGCTTAAATAATATTGTTTGTACAAGAGAAAAGTCTTGACTCTTAAAACTACCATTATTTGCTACGAACATTAAATACCTTAAACTTTGATCAAGAATATTTTTACTTTTGTTTTATATTTGGATGGGGACCAAAGGCCCACCTTAAAGTTGCCGATGTCGGCTCAGTTTACTCTAGTTTCTAGGTTAAACTTGATTTTAATGCTGAAACATGTTTTTTTGTAAGCAATTTATACCCCTGAGCTAACTCCAAGCTAACTCAGTACTCACCACATTGTATGTATTTTTTCTGAATAGTGAGGGTGCCAGTGAAACAAATCTGTTATCACAAATAATTAATTAATTATTATCACAAATATTATAATTATTTGTAATACACTCCTCGTCAACTGAATACGCACAAACAATTTTTAATATACTTTATCCATTTTTTCCAAACAGTGATGGTTATTATGTCATCTGTTGATGCTAACTATTCCCTTAAGATGTTAAGCAGATAATTCCGAAAGAATTATCCAAAAACAACCGTGAGTTTTTCTTCAACCACATTCAAAGTGTTTTATATGCAAAGTAGGAGTTTTTTTTCTAGTCAACTGAATAGGTACAACGCCATTTTCTTCGTTGTTTATAAGTTTTTTGGAGTGCTTGACAGTTTAAATTAACGATTTTAGTGTTTTCAGTAAAATTTAATTCTTGATTTCAAATTTTAAGAAAAATGGGTAGATCTACGTGTCTTAACAGTGTTGAAAAAGCTAAAATCGATTTACTTAGAGACCAAGGCCTAACTGGACGTGCAATAGCTGATAAAGTTGGCTGAAGTTTTAATGTAGTTTATTCTTACTTGAAAAATAAAGATGCATACGGCAAAAACATGAAGGGAGGTAAGAAAACAGCAACAACAGCAGCTGAGAGACGAAGAATTTTAAGATATGCATTTTAATTTAATTTCTGCAATCAAATTAGCGTGGAGCGAAATTTCGTTAAATTACATTAAAAAGCTATACGATTCCATGCCGGATCGAATTAACGAAGTAATTAAAAATAAAGGTGGAAGTACCCACTACTAAACTTAAACAAAAACTTGTTTCATTCCATTCCAATACCAATTTTAATTTTTGTACCTATTCAGTTGACTCAAAAAAAAACTTCTACTTTGTATAAGTTACACTTTGGAAGTGGTTGAAGGAAAAACTCACGGTTGTTTTTGGATAAAACTTTGAAATTCTGTTATTTATATGTTACGAACATTTTTACCATCAACAGATGGCATAATAACCATCACTGTTTGGAAAAAATGGATAAAATATATTCAAAAATGTTTGTGCGTATTCAGTTGAAGAGGAGTGTATAAGGCTTTCAGACAGGTACAGTGTTGCCGAAAGTTCTTCCATAGGAGTATTGTACTACTTTCAACACCTCCGTACTCCCGTGATCCTCCTTTTACATTTGTACTCCTATTTTTCTTAAGGACCTTAAATTTCTTACACTTGAATCAAAGCGTAATATTAACCTTAATACATTTAATTCACTTCAAATTTAATGCAAATTTGGCAGCACTTTTATCTTCCAAAATCCAAACTGTCGTCAAAAATGAAATTTCCCTCTCTCTTGTTTGGTTGATTTATTCGTTAGCTTCATGCAATTTTCATCTGTCAGTTCGGTATATATATTTTATTGTTACTTGAGATGTTGGTTTGGTGGTTCTATTTTTTTTTTTTTTGAGCTTCGTGAATTTTTATGTATAGTTCAATAGAATGAAAAGGATTATTAATTTATGCATGGAATATTGTAATTTCTGTTAGAATTATTCAAATGTTCATAACTGTTTCTCATTATAGATATAAAAACGGAACAGATTTGAGGTTAAAACATTAAATGCGTCGAATGGGTTTGCAAGGAATTATTAAATCGAATTGATTGTAGTCAATAGAATCCTTCAAAAACACTTCTGCTATGAATCAAAATACCATGTTTTTTTCGGAAAGCCGCTTGTATTTAATGTATTTAAAACATAATTATATTGTGATTATAATATGAGTTCCTTATTTTTACATATAACAGGTGCGTTTTATTGGTATTTATGGCTAGAGCAGCAATACAAGTACCAATAAAATGCTATACTCACTTTTATGCTCAACCCTTTTTCAGTGCCACGTAAGTTTAAACTTAACGAAACTTTATATCAACCTTTATATCCACTTTTTACTGACTTATTTATCGACACTTTTGGGTTTGTTGTTGTTTGTTAAGAGAAATTTTACTGTGCTAGCTATAACAATAAAACACGGCCGGCTAGTAATAACAGTTTTAAGTGCATTTTTATCTTCGCTTTAAGCATAGTTTACAGTTTTTCCTGGGCACCATATTGAATAATATTTAAGGTAAAAAACGTTTGCCTTGGCCTTAGCAACCCATTGAGTCATTAATTTACCCTAAATTAATATACTATAGAGGATGCAAAAACTATTTGCATGCAAATAATGCCTTTAGTTAAATAAATATTTTTTTTATGAATGATTTGTATGGTTTTTTTTTTTTGTGAATGGAAATAATAAGGTATGCTTTAAATTTTTAAAAATTTTCTTGATTTTACTGCGCTTACGTTATATCTATAAATATTTGTGTTGTGCTCTCTTTGAGCGGTACAATATCCAGCAAACCAAAATCTTGCTTTTCATAATCTCACAATTAGAAAATCTCGCTTTTAACGTAATCTCTTACCAAAAAACTCGCAAAATTTCAATAAATTTAAAATTTTACAATTTAAAATCTCGCAAATCAAAATGTTGCTACAACTATAAATGTATATTAGGGTAGTCGTTGAAATGGGTTTTATTGAGTTTATATATTTGGATGGGCCCTAATTTTTCAAGTTATTATCTTCTTCCAAAAAAATCGGTGTAAGGGTTAAATTAATTTCCATTTTTCATTTTTATATACTAGGTGATTTGAGTAAAATCGGCCAAAAAATTTAGAGCAGGTAGGTTAGAAGTAGACAAGAAAAAATCCCAAGGGAAGGGAAGCGGGGGGCTCTTCCCCGCTTTTTCTTCAAAAATAAGTTGAAAAACTACGGCAACACTTAAATTTGGTAAAAAAATCAACTTTTGATTTTTTTTTTAATTTTTTCGTTTGAAAACAATATTTGCTGAACCTATTTATTAAAAAAAAACATTATTTAAAACAAAATTCATAAAAGTGGACTTCTGGCTTTCAAAAAAAAACTACAAAACAAAACTGTAAGTCTTGCCGTCTTGTTTCCACTGTAAACAAATTTTTTCCCCCAATCAACATGGTTTTCTTACCGGTAGATCAACTACTACAAACCTAGTTGATTTTGTTTCTGATACTACATGCGCCATGGAGGCTGGGAAAGAAGTTGACGTCATCGCTACTGACCTTAGCAAAGCCTTTGATAAAGTCTCACATTCCCTTATTCTCTTCAAACTCAAAGCACTTGGCTTTCCTCCCTCCTTCATTGCGTAGATCCATTCATATCTGAGCAATCAGCAGTACACAATCCTTTTTAGAGATATCGAA
The DNA here is from genome assembly GCA_946251815.1 of Dasysyrphus albostriatus. NCBI lineage: Eukaryota > Metazoa > Arthropoda > Insecta > Diptera > Syrphidae > Dasysyrphus > Dasysyrphus albostriatus. Next base: position 62,561,592 of record OX276336.1, on the reverse strand, counting down.
TCTAATCCTATCCTTGCAACCTCTGGCGTTCCGCAGGGAAGTCATCTCAGCCCTTTGATTTTCATTTTGACCATTAATGATGTAGACTCTGTCATCAATGATTCTATGATTTGTATTTATGCTGATGATAAAAAAATTTATAGATACAACTCCTCTCCTTCCGATTCCATTCTTCTTCAGCAAGATTTAAACAGATTTTCTATCTGGTGACAGAAGAACTTTCTGGAACTTAATGTTAGTAAGTGTCAAGCTATAACCTATTCCCGTAAACGCTCACCTCTCCCTCCTCGAACATATTTTATTAACAATGAGGCAGTCACAGTAGTTGACTCACTATGTGATTTAGGTATTCTTTGTGATATAGAACTTAATTTTAGATCTCACATCACCACATCTATTAATAGAGCTAACTCTGCACTTGGTTTCGTTAAGCGCTGATCAAAAGAATTTTCAGACCCCTACGTTACAAAATCTCTTTATCTCACATTTGTTAGGCCTCTTCTTGAATATGCCAGCCAGGTTTGGTCACCATGTTATGTTACACATTCCCTTCGTATCGAAGCCGTTTAACGAAGATTCCTTCGATTTGCACTTCACGGGCTTCCCTGGCTTGACTCGTTTCACCTTCCACCCTATAAAGATCGTCTTCAACTTATTAATCTGCAACGTCTTGATGAACGATGCAAAGTAGCCGACATTGTATTCATTCAGCAAATTTTAGCCGGTAATATTGATTGTCCTACGCTTGTCCAAAAAATTTCTTTGCACACTAACCCTATAAGTCTTAGATTGGTGTCTCTCTTTGATGTCAATTTTCATCGTACTAATTATGGTAGTAACGAACTATTGACACGCATGCTCCGTACCTCAAACCTTATGCAAAATTCTTTCGACTTTCGACACCTCCAAACACTCTCTCAAAATCTCGCTATATTCCAACCTTAACCACACAATCCCTGCACCGCCTTAAACACTCCCTTCTAGCTCTTAACTCCTTGCCTTCCATTTTTAATTTTTTTTTTTTTATGTAAAAACTGGTGGGTGGGCCTACGTGCCCAGATTATTATATAAATAAAAATAAAAATAAAAATAAAAAAAAAACAACGAAAAACCCACCATAGATTTGAAGTTTAGATTTAAGTTTAGATTTTAGTGCATGCTTGTATTAAGCTATATAAATAATAATTTTAACTTATTTTTAATGTAATTTTTTAATACAATTTCTCCTCCTGCCCAAGCGGGAGGAAATATTATCCCATCCTCTGAAATTTTTGTCTTGTCTACTTCCAACCTACATGCTCCAAAAATGAAAAAAGGAAATTAAATACACATTTCCCAGAATATAGCAAATCTCGCAAATTCTCGCACGTGATTTTAATTTGCGAGAATTTAATTAAAAAAACATGTTTTTGTTGCAATGCACCTAGATTTTGGTTTCCGAGATTTCCTCTAGGGATATGGAATCATATACAAATATGTACTAAGTTTGAGTTAAATTCATTTAGGCTATAGCTCAATGTAGGTAGATGTGTAAGTACACCTGGATCCGCATTCCGTAAGAGTGAATTTTTTCTGTGCACACAGAAAATTATTTACCTACACATCGATACCTTCCCGTAAGAATATATTAAGCGACTTTTAAAAAATTTTAAATTAAAATTTAAAAAAAACCTTTTATTTAATTATTTATTTGTGAATTTTGTAATGATAAACTAGTTTTGAAATGAAATGAAACACTCACCAGAGTTGTGAAAGAATGCAATACTTTGGTATTTCATTCTTTAAAATCCCCCCATCCTTTTCACATGCAGTTAATTTCTTTTTATAAGTATTTTCACTTCAACGTTAATTCCCATTGAATTTTGAAGTCTTTAACAATGCAATCATTTAAGCCAGTCAATAGACTTAAAGTTAAAAGAATGCAGTACTAAAGACTGCTTAGAGTCATTGAAGTCGAAAGACTTCAAGCAGTTAAATGACTTCAAAGCAGTAAATTGACTACAGTCGTAAAACGCAATCATATGACTTAATAAATGCATTCTTTGTAAAAGACTTTTAAGAGACTTCAATGACTTCAAGTTGTCTTTAGTATTACATTCTTTTTACTTTAAGTCTATTGACTGGTTTTAATGATTGCATTACTTAAAGACTTCAAGTTTGAATGGGGTTTACATTTTGATGTTAAATTACTGAGGTGAAGTAAAAATACTTCAAAATAAGTCTTTTTTAATCAATTGATTGCAATATTAAAATGTTTGCATTCCTTGACTTCTCTGACATTCACGCTTCACGTAGAATTGGGCCCTTGTACCTGGAAGCACAGCCGAAAAGACAAACAGACCAACGAAAAAAGATTCACGAAATACGAAAACCTCTTTTTAGAGGTTATGTTATAGAGTTGATCAAAACCTCGAAATTTGTTAAAACACGAAGCCAATACCTGCCCTTATAAGGCAACTACAAATCTATCTCATTGCATTTCATTCAAATTTTACAGTGATTCGGCATCACCTCCCTACCATCGAAATATTTAGTTTCAACTAGACTTAACTAAATCCCACAAGTTTTTTTTCAACTAGACAACTAAATCCTTGAAAAATTCTGACATTTTACCCACCCACATACATGCATGTGTTTAATTTGTTACATTGAATCAAGATGGTGTAGATACACATTAGTTGTTAAAAAAAAATAAACAGTTAATTTCCTATTCATATACTTATACGTTATACATGCATAAATGCAGTATCTCCTTCGCAGCTTTCCACCACATAACTTTAATTTAAGTACAATCGCTATCATCACCTTTCATCAATAACCTAGCCTCTCCACTATCGAAATATAAAACTTAATTTGCTTAAAACAATCAATCATAACCATTGCAGGCATGACAGCATTATATACCCTAAAACAAAAAAATTAAAATTTTAAATAACATAATTTGGCCTTGGACCTTTAAGAGCTTTTATAACTATCTAACAAATTAGAGATGCAAACAAATCAAAATAAATTCCAAATCAAAAAAAAAAAAAACTTATACTAATTTCCGTTATGGCCAAACAAATATAACAACAAAGTGGGAAATCAAAATGTCTACATTTATAGATAGGTAGGGTACGTATACGAACATACAACAACTAAAACACGCTTTTAAGGCTCTTTCAACAATTCATAATTTATTGAGGTTACGTATCGAATGAAAACCAAAAGTGAAACTACTTCAATAGCCAGTGCCATGAGGCACCAAGCTAAGTACACACAACACACGAGCACTGAAATTTAAGTTAAGAAACAAGACTTTTGCTGCAACAACTACTATTTGTTATAGTACATACCATAGCCTAACATCGGCATCACGTCCTTCAAGAAAAATTCGCGCTTGCTGCACCTTGATGGCCTTTTATGATCATCAGTCAGCGCAGCGGACTTGAGTTGATTTTTTTTTGATTTTTTGAATCCCTTCACTCCATCTCCATGAAACACTCACTGCACAGTGTAATATGCTTGTATTTCATTTCAAGTATAATTTTTGCAAGGAGTATTGGACATTTGTCAGACATTTCTACACTATAAGAAAAATGGCATCCGTTTTCACCAGTGTTGCCCCCACAGCTTTCTTCTTCGTCCAAAAATTACGTATTAACAGACGATTCCTACATGGGTTTTAAAAAGGATTTTACAAATAGGAGCATTATAGAAAAAACACATGGCAAAATAAAATAAAAATCTTAACAAATGAACTTTTGACATTTTACTTAATATAAATTATCCAGAATAACAATTCAACACTTATGAAAGCTTCTGGTTCTTCTTATGACGGTGTTCACATTGGATTGAAAAAATGGATTTTTTTGACGTTTCAGTATTCACTTCTTGCTCCCACTTCTTCAGTAAAGGAAGATGTAAATACTGAAACGTCAAAAATATCCAGTTTTTCAGTCCAATGTGAACACCGTCTATGAAATCAAATAACAACCAGAACTGTCAATCTGAAACCAATCAAAAAAGCTAATATATCTGTTCTGTTCGTATACCTCACAAAACTACGAACTTCTACAAATTAAGCCCAAAGCTCATATATATAAAAAATAATCGTAGAAATTCGTAATTTTGGGAAGTACACGAACAGACATATAAAGGGTGATTTTTTAGCTGGTTTGGTTTTGGCAACACTGGTTTTGACAGCTGACGTGTGTTTAGTACCTTGTGTTACTGTCAAACAGCTTCAGGTTTGCAATTTAACCATGGATCGTCTTACAAATGAACAACGCTTGCAAATTATTGAATTTTACTATCAAAATTCGTGCTCGGTTCGAAATGTTCAAAATGTTGGAAATTGTGTTCAGCGATGAGGCTCATTTTTGGTTGAATGGGTACGTAAATAAGCATAATTGCCGCATTTGGAGTGAAGATCAGCCAGAAGCATTGCAACAGCTACCAATGCATCCCGAAAAAGCCACTGTTTGGTGCGGTTTATGGGCCGGCGGCATTATTGGGCCATATTTCTTCAAAGATGATGCGAATCGCAGCGTTACTGTCAATGGTGAACGCTACCGAGCGATGATAACAAACTTTTTTTTGCCCAAAATGGAAGTTCTTGACTTGCATGATATGTGGTTTCAACAAAACGGTGCCACATGCCACACAGCACGCGAAACAATGGCGCAATTGCGAGGCGAGTTTGGTGAACAGTTAACTTCACGTTTCGGGCCGGTCAATTGGCCGCCTAGATCGTGCGATTTGACACCATTAGATTATTTTTTGTGGGGATATGTCAAGGCTAATGTCTATAGGGACAAGCCCGCTTCGATTGACGCACTGGAAGCCAACATCCATGCATTCATTCGTGAGATACCGGCCGATATGTGTGAAAGAGTATGCCAAAATTGGATGGGTGGGCTACCTGAGACGCAGCCGCGGTCAACATTTGCATGAAATTATCTTTAAACATTAAATTGCAAGGTTCAAACTATCGATTCAAATAAATATTTCATTCATTTTTTCGAATTTTTTGTGTTTTTTTTTTAAAGTTTTAAACCTCTTAAAAAATCACCCGTTATAAAAACTTCCATTAAATTTGCAAAGTACCTATCTTCAATATTTGAAATAAACATTACAATTTATGTCTAGAAAATAAAATTTGAGAAATCTTAGCAAAATCAGAAACATGATTAGGATTCGCTGGCGAAAATTCGGCGTATTAAGCTTGCTCTGAGCAGAACACGGAGCAAAGCTTGAGCAATCTGAGTCAGCTCTTAGCTGAGTATGATCAGAGCTCTCCGAAATAATTTACAACAAATCTTAGCGTTGAACTGTCTTTCAATATTAACCGTTGCATTTAACTCACCAAAATTAAGCACCTATACCTACTAACTTTTAATTTTTATCTGACAACTGGTCAATAAAAACTCAACAAGTTGACCTGGAATTTGATGTTTTGAACGCGACAATTTTAAAGAGTGAAAAAGAGTGAAATTTTGGCAGATGCTCTCAGGTTTTTGCTCTATTCGCTTGAGTTTTTTATTTTGAGCTCATGGAGCATACTAGCTCAGATTGAAACAAAATATGAATTGAGCGTTCTGCTTTGAGCTAAAGGCTCATTCAGACGGTCATTTTAGTTTCTGTATCAGTTAAAGGCCACCTTACACTATAATAGAAGTCATATGACCTGTCATTATATATATTTTCTGTATGATTTCTCAAATGAGCTTTCATTTCAAGTCAAGTCATACGGTTTTGATTTTTAATGTTAACACGTTTTTACTTCGTATTTGATTTTCTCTATAGTTATCTGTCAAAACCAAAAAGAATTAAAAAGAAGCCAAAAACCAATAAGTTTCTGTAAGCAAGATTACCTTTTTTGGAATCATCCATTGTTGTTTTAATTCCAAATTCAAGCTTTTTGTAAAAATATTTTTATTTTCAATACTCTGAATTCACTATTTTGCATAAAAACAATAAATCCCGTTTGACATCTCAAATGAAATTAACTGCAGTTCTAATATCAAAAAAGTCATTTGTGTACTTTTTGCTTTTGAGAAGTAATAAGAGATTTATGAGTGTGTTCAGATGGTTTGGTGTGATTTTTTTTAACAAGTCTTATGAGAAATCATATGACTTCTATAATCGTGTAAAGTGACCTAGCTTTCAATTAAGCTGATGTTTAACTGAAACTAATGTAATTCCCATAAGTTTTCAGTTCAGTTATCAGTTAAACTGACGTGTAAATACTTTTGCGTTCAGTTGTCATTCTAATCGCAGTTGACATTGGTGAATCAACGCCTTCGAGCTCCTGTTTTTTCCAATTAATCAAAATGGAGTGATAATTTGGTCGATTTCATTGCAATTTATAGCGCGGATCTGTGTTTGTGAAAGAATAGTAAAACTGAAATTTTAACTGATAACTCAACTAAGATCTAAATCTATAATAATAGTCTGAATGGGGGCTTAAACATTTTAACTGAAAATCCAACTTAACCTCTACTTAAATGATCGTCTAAATGGGCATTCAAAAAATTTTGTTCGACTGCTCAGGGCTACGTTCGGATCTAAGAAATAAAAACGCTTAAAACTGTTGAGTTTAGTTGTCAAATAAAGACAAATATTTTGGTCTCACTTACTCACTTTGCAAAGGAACAAAATTTATAAGATCCATTTTTTCTGAACTAATGATGACTAAATTGTATTAAATTTTATTCCTCTTGTTAAAGTATGAAATGGTAACACTAGTTACCACTAATACCCATATTTTGTGAAAGTTAAGATGTTGAACTTTCAATCTATTAAACAGTAAAATATCAATTACATTATTAATTAAAACTGTGGAAAATTAAAGAAAATTGAATCAATATTGTCACCGTTAAATATGGCAAGTGTCTTGTGTGGCTATCACCTTCTATTAGCTTATATTAGATGCCCGCAGCTAGTGCAATTATTTATGGTCAAGATAGAGAAAACATTCGCAAAATATATGAACAAATATAAAAATTAATATTTTTTACTATACATTAGATCGATAATAAAATATTTATATTTAACAAAAAACAGCCGCTTAATTTGGTTTGAAAATCAATCTCGCGACACCCAACGGAAAACATGTGTGAACTTTTATTGTTATACTAATGTTTTATGCATATTTAATTTATAAAAACTGAAAGTTATATATGCGACTTAGAAAAACAGGTGGATTTAATTTTTGTCTTTTTCTTTGGCATTAACTGCTTAAAAATAAAATTATAAAAATTAAATACCAACCAATTAAATAAATTGGAAATTAATTATTATTCATAGGAATTTATTGGAGAAAGAAAGTGAAAACTGAAAGAGTACAAAATAAGTGCTTAATGACAGTTAAAAGAATGACTGTATTATAAAGTGATCAGTTCCATAAAAGCTTTTAGGTAAATAATAAATATTTTTATGCATGTAGTTCTATTGATTAAATTTATTTACTTCAATGAAAAGTATAGCGACGCAAATTTTTCTCAAATTTAGACAATCGCAATGAATGCGGACTTTTAACACGAAAGTTTATTATTACAAATTTAGATATGATTTAGTCAGTATTAATTATGTCTTTTTTAACTTCCTCTTAAGCAGCGGGAAAAATAATGGAAAATGGCTGAATGTGTTCATTCGTTTTGCCGCTCTCAGAAGAGAGTAACAAGTCGGATTTGAGACAAAAGAAAAATTTAAAAGAGCAGGAAAAGATTAAGAATTTAATTTTGGTTTATAAGGAATAGAGTAAAGTTAAGTAAAGTATAGACAAATAAATTAGAATTTAGAGAAAATTGAAGTTAATGATTGGGGAGACAGAAAATTCAAGGTAAACTTTGAGGCAGGAAAAAGAAAAGGAAAAAAGACAAGAAAGGAAGTTGGCAGTCAGCATAATGCAAGGCTTTTCTTCGGTGTCGTATAGATTACTGAACATTTAAAGGAGCTAAAAGTGATTTGGGCCACTACTTCAACCTCATTGTAGGCTAGGTAAGATTTTGGTTATCCCGATCAAAAGCAAAACAAGAAAATATTGTGAGTTACATCTCCCATCGAGTCTCTAAGAAAGGAGACATTTTGGCACCATCATCTCTATTTATCAATTTCAAGGCCACTTGTGAGTTATGACAGAATCTATAAACGGTGTTCACATTGGACTGACTCTTCCGACTTCTTTTGACGTCTCTGTACTTTATTTCACTCCCACTTCATGGTGAGAAAGAGATGGCCGAGTCAGGCAGGATTTTTTTTAAATTTTTTGAAAATGTATACATTTTTTTGTTGACGTTTTCTTTTGTAACAACTGCTTTCTCTCTATTTACTTATTCATTGGCAAAAAAATACTACAGAATTCAAAGTTTTTTAATTTGAAAAGATTTTAAACAAATAAAATTTAAGCTTTGGAATGAAAACAAAATTAGTTAACCCATCAATGAGCTCAGATTTGTGTTCCCCTTCAACGACCTCTCAGCGTCAAAGTGAGTCTTTTGTGTTCACATTAGTTTGTGTTTGAACAAAAGAAGTTGGATGAATGTCAAAATAAGTTGAAGTTGACAGTGCAATGTGAACACGGTCATAGACTTCTTGAAATATGAGGCACAATCTTTAAAGGGACACTTCACACGACTTGATCTAATAAGTAAATATTCTTACTTGCATACCGGCTGATTCTCCAAAAGAACCCTTGGCTTCGCTGACCTCCACTTGGAACAGCTTGTGCATTACTTCAAGAGGCTTGCCCTTGATTAAGGGGGTTTCTTGTTCATATAGCGAGTTCAACAGTTACTCGCCCTGTTTTATCTACTGTTTTTTTACTTTTTGAATGTGGACCAAGGTATCGTTTGCATTACCTCTGTTCCTAAGCTTTTTTACACAGTTTAAAACAGTTTCTCGGTGTGGAACACACCCATGTATTTTTTTGTTCATGCTCAATTTCTCCTAAGGGACTGTAATTGAATGACTGAGTAGAGTAGCCACTGAAATTTGACTTAATTTTTTGTCTCTTCTTTGTTGCACAAACAACAAAAAACACGCGCAGATTGTCATTTATGAGAGCCAATATGACATTTTATTAACAGGTTGAGAATACCAAAAGCTATCAAATTGCATTCTTAAAAAAAACTCTTAGCACAAGAAAATTAGACACAATAATGGCAACACTACTGAAAAATTCCAGCAAAGCTAAATTTTGGTAGAGAGCTTTGTTTTGACGTCTTAAGCATTTCCTGAAAAGTTCCGTAAATTTGGGCCGGGGCTTAATTTTTTAGGGGGGGTTAGAGGGGGTAAAATTTTCTTCATTTCTCGAAAACTATAAGTTTTTTTGAAAAAAATGTGAAAGTCAAATTGTAGCTTATGTCATTCTACACAAAAAAGATTAACATACTTTTTTTTCATACAAGCAGTCGATTCTGAGAAAATCATGCGAGAAATTCACGGTGGAGTAAATTTTGTCAAAAAATTTATTTAAATTTCCATAATCGATGGGCTAAAGTTTTTGTACGATTTGAGTTTGGCTACATTTCTTCTTTATAAAACCAAGTTTTTGGGGGTGCCCGGGCTAAGACCACCATCTTGAAAAAGAAAGAGATTATCGTTTTGACGATTATCATTTTGAAAATAACGGACCAACCCCTCTGATTTGATGCATTTGCTTCTCGCTTTCCAACATTTTCTGTACTATGTTCCCTGGATTCAAGGTGCCCTATTTCCCTCTTGTTCTGAGTGTTCACGTTCCCATCTTTAACATTCGGAGATAGTGTGATAGGACATTGTGGTGTTTCTGTATTGGCAAAAGAGGGTCCCTATGTCTTACAGATTCTTTGTATCTGGTTACTCCATTCCGCTACATTTCTGATAAGTATCACTATCCAGCCCTTTCAGTTTTTCATCTCTTATTGTTCTTGACACTTCTGTTCTATAAGCACTTTTGCTTCCGTGAACACTACTTTCACTCCAATTTCCATTTTGTTCTTGTAAAAGTTCTCAAATTGCGCTACTAGAAGATTGATTGGCGTCACTCCTGCCATAACAAAAGCGGCCAGCTTCATTACCCTGTGGTTTGAGCTAACTACGTGAAGAGTTCCTCCTACCCTTTGTACTGCTGATGCCATCTGCAACCTGTATTTCTCTTGTTGAACAGCAAATGTCCATATTTTACTTCTTTATAGGGGAATTGTATGAGTTGTAGATATCACAAGTCTTCTTTTGCTTGCATTTGTGTTTCCGATGTTTGCCATCAAGCTGGACGTGGCTGTTGTGGTTTTTGAAACCCGTTCAACGGCCGATAACTGTTCGCAGAAACTCAATTTTGTGTCTGGTCTTATTCCCCGATATTTCACCGTATTTTTGCTCATTCGATCTTCAGTGACGATGTGGAAATGGATTATTGTGGGGTTTTGTATTGTTGTCAGAAGCACTGCTTCGTTTCTTCCAGTCACCAGAAATAGCCCGTGTGTTCCTTTACCCAGAAATATGTTCTTTGAATGACTTGGTTCAGGTTTTCTCTGTACGCTTTCGGCACCAGCGCGTTGATGCCATCTGCGTATACGACTAGGAAAGAATTTTTTGGCACCTCCATACAGAGAAAAAAATATTCTGAAGGTCAAGTCCAAGGATAGATCCTTTCCCTGCTCCGGGTGTGAAATCTTCACAGTTTTTCCATTGTTCAGTTTTAGTTCGTGGTCTCTGAGGCTATCTTTTATCATCTGTACTGCAAAATATGGTCTAGAATGTGAATTCTGCTTCCGTAATACCGATGCCTTGAACGAACATTTCTATTGACAGCTTTTACTTTTAGGTCCACTACTATATCTAATCAGACAAAACCGACGTGTGCCTAAACCAAACGAAAAATAACTGTTGCCAATTGCTGCTTCTTCGGCTTAAGAAGACATTTGCATAACAAACGCCTCACTTATCACCAAGGTCATGATATATGGTGCAGAGACATGGACTAATACCGATCTAATCCAATCAGTGAAAAACCAACGACAAAAATGGCTGGGAACTGATTAAGAATTGACCTTAGTCCGGTAAAGCTGTGACTATAGACTATCACTAAAATCTGGAGTTGGATTTTTCCATACCAATGTCCAACACAACGCAAATAAAAATAAAAAAACATAAAATGTGTATCCATGCTTCCCCCTGAATTCAAAATTAACGGAGTATACCTAAATGAAGTGCATTTTATGTTGATGCCTATTTTCAGTTTTCACATACAAAAATTAGCATTCAATGCTAACAGTATACAGTACCTACAATTACTAATCACTTTTGAAGGTATGCTATTAAATTACCTTCATTATTTCTTGGAATGTTCATTTTGCAGTTTAATTTGTTAAACTTCCATCTCAAAGTCTATTAGGAGACCAATAAAACTAATTTATTGCATTGCATGTTCAACATGTGCCTTCGTTTTGATTAAACTTGAACTGGAATCCGTTCACACTATATTTAACAATTCATTGCCCACAACCTTGAATGCAACAAACCATGGAGTAAAATATAAATAACTGCTGTTTTTTTACGGTTTAACCAAAACCCATCAAAAGAGCCTATTGTAACGTTTAAGTCATTTTTATTTTGCTTTTTTTATTGCTTAATACATTTATATTGCTAATGTAGTATGTGATGTGAGTGTGTTTCGGTTAAAGATTGGAATGATAAAATATATAAACCTACTCCCACATTTGTTTCATTTTAATTTTTTTTTTTTTTTGCGAAATAGCAGAAATAAAAAAACCAGAACACCAGTATACAATTCTTTTTAAAATCCCATTCTTTTTGAGCTCATTATTAACTACCTATATATGAAGCAAAATGTGATGCGAAAAGACTGAGCAAACCCAGATAAAACAGAAGAACAAAACAGATGTATAGAGAAAAAAAAAGTTGTTAGTAAAATATTTCTTAATAAATTGGGGTCACCAGTTATAAGGCAATTTATTTTACACTTGGCAAAAATGATGTTAAGAATACGTAATGGTTTTTCTGTACTCTTCTCAAAATCATCCATCACAAACGAACAACCAGACATCAACCCAAATTTTGTATAATTTTTGTTTTAAGTGCAAAAAAAAACAATACTTGAAGCTTTTGTTGGCACCGTTCTTAATTTACTGGAAGTTATAGATGTTTAGACAATTGCTCCGAGCCAAGATAATGTGCGGTTTTGGTCTATTTAAGCTGAAATTCTTGATTCTAATTCGTTTTTAATTGGTGATCAAGATATCACAGTTCAGAAATAACATTTCCGTTATTGGAAATTCAAGTAATGGAAGTTACATATAAGTAACTATGTTATATTGATAATTTTTATTTAATAATTAGGTTAAGTACGTATACCTACCTCTATTCTTTAATAAAATAATGCGTTTTTTAAGAGGTATGTTTACAGCTTAAAAATTTACTAAAAAATATTGGCCATATATTAAAAAGATAATTTTCTACCATTAATGATTTGGGCATATATAAGCGTAACGTTAATGTTGAGCATTCTGAAAGTTTAGTTTTTGATCACTTCACAGAGCTCTGGCGAGGTTTGATTATGGTAAATGCTTTAAACATCAGCTGTAAAATAAATTGTCACTGTAGTAGTTCTACCAATTTTAAAACAAAGCCTACCTAAAAATACAAAGATGCTCTAGATGGTTCTTTTTGAGTAAGTCGATGCAAAAACCTATGCATACAAAAGACTCTATGAACACCAAAAAAATGCTAAAAGCACCTCCACTTCCCGATTGCAACTAAATTGAAACTTATCTAGAAATTTATTTCTAATAATATTAAATAACATGTTGCAGCTTGGAAGTAACCTTCCGGTTAATGTTCCTACTTATTCTTAGATTTTAAAGTGGTTTTCTGTTCACCGTACCAAGTTTAAAGATTTTGATTTTCGTAAAAGAAGCATACTTAGTTCTAAGAATGTCAATAATAGTAAATTTCGTGTGAAAGTCTTTGTTTCATCCCGAACCGTTCTTTCTGGACTTCATACACATCTTAATACAGCTCATAGAGTTCGTGGTTGTATTTTCTCACCACCCCTTACCATCCTCACCAGAAGACTAAAAATCTGTGAAAGAATTTTTCTTTCAAATAGGCCTCATACAGTGTTGTCGTTTTATAAACGATCAGGGCAATACATTACAAAAATTTGCATAACTTTGGGACAAAAGAAGTAGGTACATACGTGATATTTTCATTCCTTTTTTTTTCAAGTTTTTGACTACCTAATACACTGTGTGTCCAAATTACAGTTTTTATTGCAAAAATCATTGCATTGGAACGCATACAGATACCACTTTAATGTATTTTTTAGTTTGAAGCCTTGAAGTAAATTTCCAAAATTATAAAAATGGTATTATTAAGTATAAGTTTACTATTTTTCTATTACAGAATTTGTTTGTAAAATTATAATTTAATCTAAAGTTATAAGGTTGAGTTTTTTGAACTAAATTTAAAATGTATTTATCTAGTTTAAAGATAAATAATCAGGTACTATTTTATTTTTAATTATAAATACAAATATTGCTGCATTGTAAATAATTCTCTGTTTGATGTTGAGATACCGTAAGTACGAGAGCATAACATTGATCGGTGTATAATAGCTTAATTTCAAAATGATTCTCATCGCTTTATTCCTGCTGTACAGGATGTTTCGGATCCCTTGGCTGATATAACATTTTAGACTAAGAGCTTGCAGCATATTTTTGGGTTGAACACATAAACAAAAAAATGAGAAAGAGGTTCCATAGGTGCATACATCTTGACATAAAATTCAAAAGTTTGGCAAAATTGTTTTGGCGCCCTTGGTAAGGACAAGGAGTTGAAAATAATGGGTTTTAGACTTTTTTTTAGGGCCACATGCACTTCATTTAATTTATTAAAAATAAGAATAAGTGCTCTGACATTTTTTTTGAGTCCACAGAGTTTAATTTTTACGATCCGATTAATAAAACTCAAAATATAAACTTTTTAGGTGCACCATATCGAGAGATATTTGGAGGATGAAGAAAATCAAAAATTACAAAAAAAAGTTCATTTCAAAAGCTCATATCTTAAATTTCACTATTCAAATCGTTAAAATTAAAGTCTGTGGACTTACAGAAAATGACAGAATTTCTCTTTTCATTTTTAATAAATTAATTTTAGTGCACAAAATTCTGAAAACCGCTTTTTTCAACGTCTCGTCGTTGCCACGGGTGCCAGAAAAATCCTTTGAATTTGATGTCAAGATGCTTGACAGGCCCTCATAATCACTTTTTAGTTCATCCCAAAAATATGCTGCCAGTTCTTTCCTTAGAAAAAAATTTCCTGAAAAGGAGTTAAAGTACCTACAACTTTAAAAGCTATCAAATTTTGTGGAAAAACCATACTAACACAAACACAAAGAAGATACACATTGCTGTTTGCTTAATGCTCAGTTGATAATACATGGTAACATCATTTTCTTAAACCTTAGAGCCAGGTGGCTCTTTCTTGACAAATTACCCAAAACTGCTCATTTTAGACAATTAAACAACATACAAAATTACAAATGAAAATGGAACGTGAAAAAATATAGGAAAAGAAATTCCATCGCTATTGTTGTTCAATACATTTAATTAAGAACAAAAAATTTCAAAAAAACAATAAAAAAGGTCTGTAGAAAATGCAGTAACAACAGAGGTGAGCAATACGGCAGTACGCACTAGGTGAAAGCAATACAAGTATTACAATTGTAAAACGGTCGATAGCACTGGCGACTGGCCCGAGTATCAGTTCTCTTTTTTGATTAACGCCCACTACTATGTGCCATAAAGAAGGACTGGTAGTATAAAGGTTTTATGAAGCGTGCACTTGCACTTTATCGTTTAACGCATTTTGAACCCATCTGTTGCGTCCTTATCTACTTCGAAGTTGCCATCAACAGTGACGTTTGGTCCTAGTCAGTTGATGGATCGTTCATTGTTTTATTGATGACATGTTGTGTTGCCCTCGTTTACTTAAAGACCAATATGTTTCTCGTGTTCATAGGATCGCCATTTTTTTAGATGAGAGATATGTAGCTGAGAGATATGAAGCTGATATACAAGTCATTGGCCATGCTTTCTTTCTCCCAAACTTGGTTGATGAGTTGTTGCATGCACCCTTTCAACACATCCCCTCTGATTGCCATTCCGTGACATCTGGAAATAATTGAATACAGTTAATTATTCCATATACTTTGGTGAATAAGTTCTTCTTTCTACGCAGGGTTTTCTTTTCCTCTCTTCTCCTGACTTCTCAATGCTAATGAGAACATTAGTTCCCAGGAAAATTTTAATCTATGTCGCAAAAAGGAGTACAGACTTTTAATCAACCAAAAACATACAAACAAAATACTACCATGGTACTGAAAGATAAATTTGTGACATATGTAGTTTCTTCGAATGAAAACACATCATGATTATTTGATTCAGCAATGAGTATTTTGTCTTAATTTTTTTAAAAATTTTGTCAAGCAAGTATTGAACCCAAACTTTTCTAAAAACAACATTTCTATTCATTGAAGTAGTAGTAGAAAGTAGCAGATTTAATTGCAAAAACAAAGAACGAACATGCCACGGTACTGACATTTTGACTACACTTTTCCAAGCCATGTGGAATAATTTGCAAATTTAGTCATGAAATTAAAATGTAGATTGTAGTAAATAAGCATTCACCCAATTAGTCCAGTCAATTTATGCTCAAAAAGGTTTTTTCTGTGACATGCACTGAGTTCGAATTTAGTGTTGAAATTGCTCGCGATTATTATGCAAATTGGTTATATTTTTTGTCGAGGTAATTTTTTTTGAAAAAAATGTTTATGGTCATTCTGAAATATTTTTCCAAAAAAAATAATAGATTTATTAAAATGTATGAAAGACTGCGTTAAAACACTTAACTTCATCTAGTATCGCCTGGTGAATCAAAGCCGAAAAAAAGCCAAGGTATGTAGGTTTGTCGGCAGATAAGGTCATGGTGATATGTTTTGGGATGAAAGCACATCAAACCCCTTGAAAATGGTTTAAATATTCAAAGCAAAAATAAAAAAATTGCTAGGAAAACAAAAGACAAAAAGAAAAATCCTAAAGGGCATCAGAACTTCCTAATTTTCTCTTGCATCGTCAAAAGAATTTGGTCAGCATTTTTCTAAATTCTGTCTGACTTCTGACTGGATCCATACATAATTATGCTTTTTAAAAATTGTATATCCTTATATAACTGTGTTTGTTTTCTTTTTTTTATATTTTAACTTCGTGAATATCAAACAATAGATTTATAACAATTACCTACTAAATTAAAAAAAAAAAAGTTTGTACCCCAGCTCTTTTGTTTTAACTACTTCATAATGAAATTTTATAGATTTTTGGAATGTAAATAATGAAACTAATACAATTTAACAGTTTGACAGTTAAGATTTGAGTTCATAGTTGATACTTAAAAAATCTGTGGTTTTTATCTCTCTATTTTGTTATTTATATGTAAATAATTTCTTACATGGAAAATCCATTTTTTTCTGTGCATTTCTGCGCATTTTAGTGCAAAGTTCTGTCAAAATTCATATAAAAACCAATTTTTGACATAATTTTGGACTAAAAATGACAGAAGTAAAGGAACACACATAGAATTCCTACCAAAAATTTAACAAAAATTAATAATTATTTGAAATACCAAAGAAAAACCAAAGGATGACTTTCATCAAACAATTCAATCTCCTGATAAATTGAAATTCCACAGTTTCATACTTTTATTGTTAGCATTTCATTAAAAAAGCCACGCATGGTTTAATAGGAAATATCTCCAACAAACCCATAAATCTAAAGGTGAACTGCAACTCCTCTTCAGACATTTATATTTGCAACAACCTGCGTCAGACCTTTCAGATGCAAAATAAAAAACAAATAAAATATTTTTTTTAGGGCAAACTAACAGGTTAATCTATTTTTAAATTGCACAGACTACAAGCTTGTGGATACTCAAGCTGAGTGTGCATCAAAATGGAAAACTATACAATTCAGAGTCAGGGAGGAGAATACTTGACATTGAAAGACATGACATCTATCTATTTTTTATCGTCGTGGCTTACTTTCTTCAGGAGTTTTGTCTGAATGAAATAAGTCGCAGCAGAATGAGTCAAATAAAGAGAATATTTTTTTTTTCTTTTCAAAGATGTCTTTTACTGTCTGGTATTACAAAGCTAGTAGACAAAGTCATCGTTACTCTCACAAAATGTGCACGTATAGAATGGGTGAATGTAAAAGACTGAGCTTGATCTAGAATTTCAAGCTGTGCCAAGGTGATGATAGAGTATGAAAAGACTATACATAAGAGTCCATAAAGTTGCTGATTGGATAATTTTCTTTAAGAAACATTTCTTCTATAGCTATGCACTGAAAAAAAAAAATAAAGAAAAATAAAATCTAAAAAAAAAGTAGTATGTAGATACTTTTTTCTAATACTCTAAGTTCTTAATTCAAAATTTAAAAAAATTAAATATATTTCGTTAGTAATAAGAAATTAAAATTTCTTATCATCAAAGCTGGTTAAAATTTGTTTAATAATACAAAATATATTATGTGTGAACTACTGAAATATCTGAAGAAATCTTAAAATCAAGTATTCCTTTATTGATTAAGACATTCCTATTTTGTTCAATGAAAAAAATTTGCGTGAACTCTAAAGAAAAAGAGTTCTTACTCTTCACTAATTGAGAATTTTTATCAGTGTACTTAACACAAGTTGAATCAATGTTTTAATTCAAATGGGTGTTGAAGGCAACAACGAACAACATTACAGCCACTGATCTCTTTCAATGGGAGGCATATCCGATTTCAAGACAAACAAGATACACAACTGCGTGCGGATACATTTTGACGATAAGTCAACCTACTGAAGTTGCAATTTACTGTCGTCCCAGTGAACAACTTTTTTTTTTTTGCTTTCAACTAAGATCTTCTTCCAGACATATAATAATTATAACAAATCGAACAACCGTTTATATAGACGATATCTAAGATACCAGCCAGAGCTTCGGAAAGAAATAAAAATTTAATGAAAAACTCATGATAAAACCTGATGATTTGATCCACTTATTCCAGACCAATGGCTTTACTTTGATCAATGCAACTGCATACATATGTGTCTGCTGTCAGCACGCTAATTGCAGTGAAATAGGAAAAAAAAATAAAAACATTGCACCAGTGACAAAAATTTCACCAAAAGTCAGAATGATGCGTTTGAAATTTTATTATTAAAATTAAATTAAAAGAGAAATTAAATTCCGAAAGCGATACTTATTTATCCACACATAATGTGGCTACCGGTTTATCCGGACGTCTTTCCGAGAGTTTTAGATTTTTTTTTGTCAATATTGGTAGTTAGTACCCTCGTCAGATATAAGCAAATGATGCTAGATTGCTGCAGTTTCTTGTGATAAATTAGGTGAATCAACACGCATGCATGTGGAGACACTAGGTTTAATTATTGTTTCGTAATTTTTTTATTTTAATATTGAATTGCTTTTGTGAAAAGTGTTTACCTATTTAAAGAAAAAATTTCAAGTGTTGGTGTTAAATATAAAATTTTTTTAATAATAATTGATACTTGTGATGATATTTTTTTATTTATGTATATAAAACCAAAATGAAAACAAAAATAGTTTCATCAATATTGATATTTGACTTTCCTTGTTAAGAAATTCTCAAAATGAATAAAAATTAAACCCAAATTAATTTGAATCTGTAATCAAGGTAAATAATTGTCTTATAGGGAGATGAATAGTAAATTTTCATGTGCTGTCGAAATTTAACATTAACATATAATATGTGCTCTATACATTCTCAGTGAAAATTTGTTTTCTCAGAATATTATGTACGTATAGATACCCATCAGAAAGATTTCTGTATGAGTAATTTTAATGAGCTGAGTACATGCGTACATAGCATATCCAAATCTGTCCTGACTGCATACATTTAAAAGCTTTGTTTAAAAACAATGTACACACGTAAACGAATTTAATACATAAATCATGTATTGCGTACATAATTTGGGCATTGATTCGTACTCATCAGAATATTTCATAAACAATTTTATGTAGTACATACAACTTCTGGTATTCACTAAATTTGTCTTCCTTTTTATGAAATAAAAAAAAAACAATTCAAGCTAAAATTTCAAATGAGCTCAACTCCGTTCAATTAAAAAAAAATTATTTTAAAATCAAATCCTTCCAGGTACTGTGCAAGAGTGCAAGAAATGAATAAGTTGTAAGTATTATTAATAATTTGTGACCAAAACTACTCATTTTATAAGGACGTGTGAGCATTACATAATATTTTTCTGACGTAATACACTTTGCTTAAGTGCATTTTATAGCTTTCTGTGATAAATACATGTTTTAAATCAATATAGTTGTCCATATACATAGCCATGTATTGAGTACATATTGCCTGTATTCACAACACATGAAACATTTTCTAACTGAATATTTAAATATTTAAAGAGTATTATTTTTCTTAGATAAAGGATTTTGAATATTTTTGTACTCATTACATATTTCTCGTATAGTTGGTTCATAATGATGTAGTATAAAGGTACATGTTACATAACACAAAACATTGTTGGATGTAAGGCGTGTACCAAGTATAAAATGTATGCATTCAGTAAAAGTTCTGCAAAGGTTTCAATTAGTACATTGTTACTAATATACTCCAACAGCAGCCGTTACAACTTTAATGAATATATTTTATACAAATAATCTGTATTAAATACATTTAATTTCTAATTGCCTAAGCAAAGTCTCCAAAAAAACAATTAAGTCCGTATTTCTTATTTAACCCAAATTAAACCAAATTACAAATTACCCGTTTCCATTTGGCGACTTTTTCAAACTCACATGGACTTCCAGGTATTGGTTTGATGACGAGATTTTTCATTTTTTCAGCTGTTAGACTGCTTATGCCTTTTTATTTCCTCCCTTCTTCTGTCTCCGTCGCCAGGAAACCGAAACTACTTTAGGTTTTAGCGGGTGATGACTTTATTTTTATATCTGTTATTAATTTTTGACCTGTTAAGGAAAAAGTTTAGGTTAAAAATCATTGTTGTAATATTGTCGTTGGGCGCCATTTCTAAAAATGGCGCACAAAACACATTCATTATTAGGAAAGTCTCCATGGTTAAAATGAGGGTTAATGTATTAAAAATTGAGTAGACATACCTTCGAATAAAATATCAGTGTTGCCACTTTTCAAACATTTTTTATGTCAAAATGTGGCAACTCTACTTTTTTGCTAAGTTTTGATAGAAAAAAAAATGCAGAAATGCCTCCACATGCCAAACGCAAGTAAGAAACCAATAGATAACTTGTCAAAAAATTGATTTTGGTCTAAATGTCAATAGTGCCAATTTTCGGGAGTATATTTTTTTCTTATGTCAAATGGTGGAACTTTTTTTGTAATTATTAATATTTTGAACATGAAAAAGTTAAGGAACCGCCCGAGACGCCAAATGCGTGTTGGGAAAGTAACAGTTGATAATTTTTAAATAAACGTGTTGAGTAGATGTGCTTTCCAGTGTTTCCACTTTTCGGGAACATACTTTTTTATGTCAAAGAGTTGGAACTACATTTTCAAACGAAGCAATCACTCAGAGCCCGGTCTTTTTTTATTCAATTAATGTTAATCTGTATATTCTACATTTACTGACCATAATTGGTTCTTCTTTAAACTAAATTAACTATGAAGCTACCCTCGAGTGCCTAGATATAATCATACTGCATCACTGCCAGAAACAAATGCTAAAAATTGCTTTCGTTGTTTATAGCAAACACCCACGCCCCACGGTTCTTATAAAGTAGAAAAACTGTACCCCGGACGGTTTTTGCCAGAAAAAATGGAACGTGAATTTTCTTGTGTTGCCAAACTTTTACATTTACGAACTCAACCTACCTCACTTCAATTTTATATTTCTAAGTAACAATCCCATCACCTTTTACTAATCATAAGTTTATTCTTATTTTTCTTTCAGATGTAACCGCACAAATGGCTTTACGACTACGTCGTGATGTACAAAAAGCATCATATTATGTTTGGTTCTTAGGCGCTGACGAAGCCAAAGGCTTACGAGGCCCAAGAGTGATAAATTCAGTTCTTCCATATCTAATCGATAGGTCGCGTGACCAAGAGCCACTTAAAGTCACTTTACAGGTGTCTCATAAAGGAATCAAAATCTTACAGGTACAGACATAGCTATAACTTACAACCTCTTTTACAGTTCCGATTTTAAATTTGTTTTCTTGGTCTTTTCTTTCATTCGACAATAACAACAACAAACACAAAAAAGGGTTCATCAAAACATTTCATTCCGCATAGTGCCATAACTAGTTCTGTACAATCTGAAGATATCGTTGCATGTGTCCTATTACTTTATAATCCGGCAACAAAATGTCCCCTACATGTGCATGCGTACAGATGTGACTCAGAAACCACAGCCGAGGCATTACATCAACAGTTGCAGATCCTAATAAATCGGCCTGAGAATCAAAAACGTTTTGAGGAATTGGAATCCAGGTGAGTTACGTCTATCTCTATATCAAAACTATGCATCTTATGGTTTAAACTTCTTTGTAACTCGCATTGAGTGAAAGTGATGATAAATACAACACACACACATACAAACAAAAAAAATACAAAATTAAAATGCAGAAAATATGTTTGGAAAAAAAGAAAAAAACGAACCTACGACTTGTACCACAAAGAGGAAGCTAACAAGCTCTATCCAGCAATGGAGCATAAATAAATCGAACGCCATAAAGTGTGACAAGCAATAATGCATTTTTTGTCAATTAATTATTTTTTGTATACCGTTAGTACTCTTGTAATGGAGATAACTTTGTTGAAATGCATCTGAATGATGCTGTGATCAGTGGAGATAGATTAAGGCCTCCATTAATGCACTGAGGGAAAATTCGTGTTAAATCAAAAAATAATAATCGAACGTTAATAATCTTGCGTACATATGTAAGGTAGCATTGTTTTTTTAAGTAGTTTTTTGCTTACAAAAAAATTTCATGT
Source organism: Dasysyrphus albostriatus (assembly GCA_946251815.1). Lineage (NCBI taxonomy): Eukaryota > Metazoa > Arthropoda > Insecta > Diptera > Syrphidae > Dasysyrphus > Dasysyrphus albostriatus. Next base: position 62,539,525 of record OX276336.1, on the reverse strand, counting down.
TAAATACAACAACAATTCAGATTTATAGCAATTTGTTTTTGTATTTTTTATGTACGAATTTTTTAAGCGAAAATAAAAATGCACCAAAAAACACGTCTAATTCATAAACTTTTTGGATTTTAGGGGCTTTTTTGTTTTTCGATCAATTTGAAAAACATTTTCAATCAATTTTTTATATAGTTTAAAAAATGAAAAATGTAAATTAAAGTTTAATCCAACTATTCATTTTTTTACATTTTTAATATTTTCAATTTATAAACGTTAAATATGAAGGTAATTTTTTTTCTCAACGTTAAATTTCTCTGAATGTAGCAGAAAAAGTAGGTATTGTTGCTCCAAACCGCAGAGTTTAGGAAGCAAAGATTTGAGTGTGATGTAATAGCACGTTGCAGGAGCTCAACTCGGTAATACAAGATTTGTATGCATGAATGTGTTACAGTGAGCTGCACTCGACTGAAGCACAGATGCACAAAGATAAATGTAAACAGATACAGGTCCACTGAATGCAGAAAAAAAAAGTAATTCAATCTTTGTTTTTTTTTTTGCCAGCCTCTAGCTTCAGTTAAGATGCACCGCAAAATATATTTAAAGTGAATTGTAAAAATGGCTGTTTTAGGTATATAAAGGGTGTTTTTTTTTAGACGTGTGGTTTTCAATCTGGCAATACTTTTTTTTTTTGATTTGGTCTTTTTGACAGTTGTCACTTAATTTATGCTCAGTTTGATTTGCTATTGCAAATTTTCAAATTTACTACCAAAATAATGGTTCGGTTTACACGACGCATTGCGAAACAATCAATTTATTGAAGGAAACTTTGACCGCATTATCTCGCGCCGAGGGAGTGGCTGCGGTCATGCGATTTAGTACCGCTGGGCTATTATTTTTTGTGGGGTTATGTGAAGTTGCTACGCAGGTAAGTCCAAAACGATTGACGCATTGGAAGAGAATATTCGGCCCGTTTTTGCTGATATACGGCTTCAACTGCAGCAAAAAGTGTCCGACAATAAGGCCTCTAAACTGGAATTTATTTGAGCCAGCTGCGGCAGCCACTTGCCAAAAATTATTTTTAAAACATAATTGCAAATACTTATTCTTTATAATTAAGCTAAATTCTTGGCCATAACATTAAGTTATATGCGTTTTATTTCTTCTTGAAAACCACACGTCTAAAAAAACACCCGTTACATTATTATAATTAATACCTATAGGCGCAAGCTCTTAATTGCTACTTTGATTCTTTGATCAAAGAACAGCTTCTGGGTAGACTCTTATCAATAATAACTGATCTTAAATCTTTCCGCTTGGTTAATAATTCCTTAATATATAAACAAATTTTAAAAAAATCATTAATAATAGGTAGGTACATGGGAAACACAAGGGCCTTGTGAAAAACAAGTTTCAATCGTTGTTAGTTCACAAAAATGCAAAATCCCAACGGCTATGATGAGAGATACTCTTTTCCGCTATTCCCTTGGAGGGTTGACACCGCTTTGTTAGAGGAGCATCCACTATTTGATCTGTGGATCATGATTTTAATCTACTGTTCGCACTGTAAAATAGCCAATAACACACTTCAATTTTGGCGTCGCATCATTCCTTCCTCAAAGGATCCAATTGAAAATCTAGCCAGTTCAAGATCTGAAAGATGTTCTTAGAACATCTAAGACATATAAGATAAGACATTATCAGCTGCTGATGCAGGGGGGTTTTAAGGCTTCACCCCAAATTTTTGGAACAAAAAATTAATTTTAAAAAAGGAAAAAACAAGTTCTATGATTCCTCCTCAATAACAAATTCCATATTTCAATATAGATTTCAAATTTGCATGAATTTAAAAAAAAAATAACTTAATACGTTTATATTTCCAGAAACTCCTTACTTATTGTGGAGGCAGAGTCCTTAAAGTATTAAAACAATCGAAGAAAATCACTTGTTCTTTACGCATTTTGCCAAAAATTTCGCATTACTCAAAATACTAACGTCATTTGAAGCGATTCCTTCCAAAATCACAAAAATTTTAAAAATTTCCAAAAAAAAACTATTTTTCTTGTTAATTAAACATTCTGAACTTTGACTTGTTGGTTAAATTCCTCCAAACAACCAATTTCTATCCTTACATTTCCATCCTTACATAATAGTTTTGTTCGTTGAGCCCTGAAATCACCCTGTGCTCGCCCCAAAGCGTTTTTTGAAAAACCTGAACTGACCCTGAACTTGCCCTACAGTAGAACTAGGTTTTTTGCTGGGGCGAGTTGAGGTTGAGAATAAAATGTCAAAGTGGTAGGAGCTCTGAAGCATTTTTTTTGTGGATTCACATGCTGCCGGTAGTTCATTTGTTTTTGAAATAGAAAATCAAGGAATACACAAAGTTACATAAATAATTACAAATAAACATAGATTTTGAAAATCGAAAAACCCAGGTTTTGTTGACAATTCTTGGGGTTGTCAAGGAAACCTGGGTCAACCTTGGGTAAACTTCAACGAACAATCCTAATATTTCCAAACTATCATAATTTCGATTGCTATTGGTTGGAGAGAGGACAAGCAAAAACAAGGCGAAAACAAATAGGTAAAAAGCCGCAAAGTTTCTAATTATCATTATTTGTTTCATTTGACTTATCTTTTTGGGTACACACCCCGCAGAAATTGAATATTAAGTAACGAATGCGCAATTTTTTGCGACATCAACTACTAAATGGTCGTGAAATTTGACATTTCTTTGACATAATAGGCGCGAACTGTCATATAAAATAAACCAGTAAAATGGTTCCTTAAAAAAATTTGAGGTTAAATTCGAGCGATATCCAACAAGGTTAGAATTCCTAATCATTATGATGGAAGTGTTTTTCTATAAGAAGGTCAAAGCGCCAATTTGTAGGACTTTAAGACCATATATTAAAAGAGATTTTGAATCAATAGCCGCATTTTATTGTCCACATGATCTGATCCGGATCAATTTCTTACACGTAACTACAAAAACAACATGGGATCCTGCTTTTTATGTGGATCTATGTATTTCAATGATCCAAAAATTAGTTTTCACTCTGATTGTTTAATCCATCGACTGTAGCCATCCTACCACAGAGTTTGACAGTTGATGGCTTGACAGATCAAAGATGGATTACAGTTTGATGGAAAAAGCGTATTTGAATTTAAATGCTACGGTTTTCCCGTAGTAGTGAAAAAAAAACTGTGAACAGTTCTGGTTTTTAGAGGTTTCTAATCCATCGACATCCAAGCCATCCTTAAATAGAAGTTGACAATAATTATAGATGGTAGACAAACTATATTTTGATGTTTTGTTAGCTTCTATTTCATAAAAAAAAATATTTAACTTGCTCAAAAATGTCTTTATTTTCCCCATTTCAACAAAAAATTGTTCAAAAAATAAATCACTTCGTAACCGTATTGACTGTATATTCAAGTCCGTACGCAAGGGTGTCAGGGAGGGGCACTTGTCCCCAATACTAAACTGGTAATAATTTTTTTAATGATTCCCTCTAGTCCTTGATGAAAATTTTTTTTGTTTTAAGAATCATTTCAGATCATTTTCTTGAGAAAACCTGTTTTTTATTTTCTCTCTTTTTCTCTCACGAACGAGATATACAAACAAAATGTATTAAGTTTATTCTATGAACTGATAAGTTTATAGATCGAAAATGTTATTGTTCGTGAACCTTGTTCTTATAGTTCGTGAGAAGATCGATAAAGATTGATAAAGATTGATAAAGAATGATAGAATTTTATGATTCGCCAGCGATATTTTACGAACTCTGACAAAGTGCAATTGACTCAAAGAATATTGAACACAGACCATAAACGTCTCTTATGGAATACGGCCAAACAGTCACATAGGTAACGACATAAAAAATTGGTCAACAGTATCTACCTACTGATGAGTCCAACTGTCATGCCTGGACGAAATCAAAATTGAAAATGATTTTCTACTAAGGGACCCCAAAAAAATTTTCGAATGAATTTCAACTTTATAAAAAAAGGAGGAAAAATGGGTAGGGGTTAAATCGCTGAGTCACCACGTATGTACATTTTTGCTAAGCCCTTAACTTTAAGGAACAATAAAATGCCATGTCCAGCTTATTTCAAAATATTTGTGATGAATACCCATTTTCCTCTTTGTTGGACTTTACTACCAGATAAAAAGTGACTTATTATTTGTCTGACCTTTCTTTATCATTTGCTTACCTACAAGAGACCACTTAAATAAGCTTCATTGCAGTTGTAAATCAAAAATTAACTATTTTAATAAATGTGCACAGCATTGTACGAGTATGTTTGAACATTTGTGTTGTGTCTCTACTTTTTTAAGATGATGGTTGATTTTTTTTTTTTGTTACGATTCCGCACATTGTTGGTACGATTCAAGTCAGTATGACAAGATTATTTTTGTATACATTTCATTAAATCCTCTCAATATGATGCTAGTTGATCAACAGCCAGACAAGAAGACTGTTGGATGAAAAGATGAAAAGGGTGAATTCTATACAAAATGCCAAGTGATTTTTTTTTTCTGGAGCCAGTCCATGACATACATACAGCTAAACAGAAACATCACAGTGGTTAGAGCAGGAGGGAAGGCAAAGATAAAATGATGCAACCGATTAAGGCGCAGCCGTATATACACACCAGAAAGCATCTTTCATAACAAAACAAAAATGTCAGTTCGAAATAATTTTTTGGTATTTTTGTTAAGAGTCTAAAAAAAGTGATGATGCTTGAACATACTTAACCTACCTATAGCCGTCAAAGTACCTAATACTTGAGATTTGTTTATTTGCTTTTTTTTTTTTTTTGTTTCTCTTGCCTTATGGAGGCCAACTTCTATACACCGGTAAAGTGATCTTTATCAAGCAGTATTTTGTATTTTTTTTTAACTTGTTAACATTAAAAAAATTGGGTATCAATGATGAAATAAAGCTTAGCTAAACGAATAAATCAGTTTCGAAAAATGTATCGCAAAAATTATCCAATTGGGTAGTAAAAAGACTGCGAGCAGCTCTCAATCAGCTCTTGAAAGCGGTTCAAATTGAAAAATTTACATCTATTTTAATTCTTTTCGATTGTCTAAAAAAAAATTTAAAAATGTGCTGTATTGTTTGAGTAATTTAAAAAAATCGCACAATTACATCTTTTATGGATGAAAATACATTCTGAAGCTAGAAGTTAGCACCACCATTTTTGATTTAATAAAAAATTAAATTTTGCAGTTATGTGCTAAACGTGCACCGCCTTGTTCAAATTATTTGAACGAATTATTTTTTACTCTTTTATGATTTTCCAGAAAACCGAAACGGATGACCTACCTATTATTTTTTTCTCAACTTTTGCTGCCATCATCTGAAAACATCACATATTTGCAACTCTTATAGCAGAAACTAGATTTTGCGAAGCCTGACGTTGCAATTTTATTTTCAATTTTCTAAAAAAAAAAAAAGTATCTGCTGCCATTTGCCGGAGAAATTAAAATCTCGCAAATTAGTAAATTCTGGGAACGAACCATTTTCTTCATATTTTCGTTTTTTTTTTTTTAAATAAAAGTTGAGTCATTATGTCAAATGTGCTCAAATTGTATTCATTTAGTTGAGCAAAATACAGTTCAACTTCTGATTTTACAAAAAACAAAAAGAACACAAATGGTTTGTTCGTAAAAGTTGCAACTTTGCAATCCTCTTTTTTCTATATAAATGGCCCAAAAGGGGGCAGCATGAATTCAGAACATAAGGCGAATTCTGATTGTTTTCTTAAATGAAAATCGCATTTAAAAGCTAAGTACCAGAATTTTCAAGTGATTTCGTTGCAAGTACGAAGTGTTATGTACTTAAGTAGTTGAGCAATAGTTCTAGGTACTTTTTAGTACTTTTCCAGTAGTGCTTTGAAGTACTTTTAATTTCTTTCAAGTAAGTACTTCACAAGAACTTGATCGTTTCTTTGATTGATCGCCAAAAAAATTGTTTTGTATCAGAATACCAGTAAGTCTCACCTGAATGGTGGTCAAATGGTTTTAAAATTTCGAACAGACTATATTTTGGTTAAAACGGATGATTCACTTACAGTTTCTGGTCTTCTGATCAAAATAACACATTTTACTGATGAAATAGGTAGGTATGTACAAACTAAAATTATTTTATAAATATGAATTTGAAGAAAGCATTACTCAATAAGCCAGAAAGTACTTGAAAATATGTACTTCAAAAAGCTTGAGAAGTACAAGTCAAGTGCTTAAAGTACTGGTCATGTACTTGAAAGTACAGCTGAAGTAGGTAATATGGTACTTGTATTTTATACCTGATATTTGTAACCAAATACTTAAAAAATAATGGTACTTGCATTTTTTCAAGTACCACTACCAGGGTACCATTACTTGTACCTCAGAGGACTGAAGTACTGAAATACTTGAGTAGTTTACAGGTTTGATTGATACTTTACATAAAACTACGTACAAGTTATGAACAAACAGGTAGGATAGGCGAATTGCTGCTTAAACTCTTCAGTTTTTTAGTCAACACAATAAAAATATAAACATTACAGTAACAAACATGTACAAACATTTCGAACACAATAAAATCATTATAATCATAAGAAAACATCTAAATATTTTTTTTTTCTTGTAGACTTGGTATCGTTCCTATCTCGAATGGTGGTTCACATAAATCCTCACAGCCATTCGACCAGCAGCAAAAACATGGCCAACGAAGACATGAAGCCTCTCCGAAGCGATTTAGTTCATCACTTGGCAGCGATACCGGCAACAGCACCCGAGAATCTGAAGGCAGTGAAGATCGCAACGGTTCTCCAATGTCACGCTCTCCACCGATCATCAAACAGAAAGGAGACCTTTTCGATTCATTGGCAGCCGAATTACGTGCAAAATTAAATGGCAACGGTCCCCCATTGCTGCTCCCACCAAGAGATTACGATACCGTCCACAGATCAAAGGGTAATCTAGCTGCAATAGAATTGCGTCGTTGTCGAAATTCATTGATTGTGGGTGCATCGACGCCAGCGGGTGCAAAGCAGCAAATGTCATCGCGAGGATCTTCGGGAATCGGTTCCGATCTGGCTCCTAGTCCAGAACGGCAAGACATTAATAGCTCGAGTGGTAAGTCTTGCAAAGCTTACTATTCTATTTTTTTATTATTCGAGTCTGCTGGCTCACAGTCATGTTATTCGACCATTCTTCATCTTTAATTCTCTGCATTGTTTGTTCCTCATTGATTTGTTTGTGTTGTTTTTTTTTTAATTTTTGCAGAAGATGAACACTGGTCAAACGAAGCAGATAACTCAGTCATAGCCTTGAAGCCATCACAAATTCAAATGGAACGCAAACAGCCGCTGAATCGTAAAAGTACTATGCAACCGCCAGAAGATAATTACCTTCGTGATCTTCCATCGAAACCTTACAACCCGTCTATGGCTGGTGGTAGTAGTGGTGGAGGTGCAGGCAGCGGCAGTCGCGAAAAGGAGCTCCGACCAATCGCCAGGCCAACACAGTCATGGAACAAAGAGGATGAAATAAAGCCAATAATCATGCGACCATCCGACTACGATGCAAAGTTCAATCGAGTGCTCATGGATAAGCACCATGATGATGCAGCATACAAGGAACGCAGCCATAACTATACACCACCAGAAGATACCGGTTTCTGTAAATATAAGGAAGAACCAGCACAAAAACCGTCATATGACGCTCACGATGGTGGATTCCACAATCATATAGACAAGATGTTGAAAAAGAAGCTGTCACTGGAGCGGAAACCAAGCTACAAGGTCGAAGAGGAAGAAGATGACTACGATTCTGAGGTTGACCATCACATCCCAGTTCAGCCAGCTGTGTCGGTACCAATGGGTTACCGGAAAGAGAATTTAACTGACAAGCAAAAGTTTCAAGAGTACAATGGCAAAAAGGTCAAAGGCTATCCAGAGCCAGATCGTTTTGGAAGACATCGTTATGTAGATCCTGCTGATCTACCATTTACTCAACCGAAATCAGTGTCGCATCAGTATCCAAGCCATTCACCAGAGCGTGAGGTACAACGTCCAGTGGAAAGGCATAGAGATCGTCAAAGACCTACGGAGCCTCGGCCTCGAGAACGTGAAGTATTCTCTCACAGCAACGAACGGAATCCGTATAGAGAACCAGGCAGCATTCCATACATAGAAAGCATGGAAAAAATGATGAAGTCTCAAGCCATGCGATACAAATCCTTCGAAAACGATCCGAAAGTAGAATACCAACCTGAGATGGAGAAACATCTCAGAATAAGCCCCCGTAAGTCGCTGCCGAGGAGTGAAAAGTCATCACATGTCCCCGAGGAACTTGATGTTGAAAAGGAATTCTCATATAGTCGAAAGACACAGCCAAGAGATCCAAGAGAATATGTCAATTCAAATGTTACGCCCAAGGACAGATTCAAGGATGCCAAGGAAAAGTTCAGAGCAATGGAGCGATCAAGGTATATCGCCGAAGAAAAGGAAGCACATGCTCCATCGCGTATACAACCGGCATCAAGGAACCTTCAACGGCGATCATCGATCGAGCACACCGACAGTGGCATCCGATATGATGACTGGAGTGACGAAGAAGAATGCCCCGTTCCACAGCCAAGGTCAAGCAGCCGTGAACACTGGGAACCACCACGAGATGCATCAAATGATCTTCCCCGAGAATACCATGAAATGAGAGGTCGTGATATCCCAGATTCACGTACCGATCACCGTGACTATCACCATCACCGTGAAGTGCGAGAGCACATCAGAGAACCACAGCAATATCGTGAAAGACCAACCGAAAAGCGATCAGATGGTTTCGGTCCTGGTGTCCCATTACCGATATCCAATTCAAAGAGCCTCTCCAATCTAACCAAGGGCTACCGACATAGCTATGCAGAACCAGCCTTTGCTAGATCAGGCGGACGAGTTGGACTTGCTGCTGTTAATCCGTATTAAAAATTTTCTAAAGCGTAGATCACTTATACGTTTGTAGCAATAATTTTAATATTGTTCGAATAATTTGTTCAAGAAGAAATACCAGTTTAGGTTTTTCTCTTAAGATTTTTACATTTTTAATAAAATCCACATGTGCCTTAGATAAATTGAATAACATGAATAACAGTATAAATAAAGTTTTAAAATTGTATTTTTATATAATAATCGAAAGTTGTAACAAAACAAAAATGTAAAAGTTATATAAACTTACCTATAGCAATAAATATTAAACTAAAATTATATGCTACGTTGTTGGTTTGATATTATGATAATTTTTGACTAATAAAAAAAATGTACCCAATGTATTGTTTCTTCTAATGATTAATTTTTAACATTGTGCACAGCTATTCTTTTGTACCTGGGTCTACTCCGAAAATCATGGTGGTGTGTTTTAAATCTTGCAATGTGGGCATTAATCCGGATTACGACACTTTCTGAAAATTGGCCTACTGATTTTTGTCGTAGAGCGTGAAATTTTCGGTAATGTTTGTTTATGCATTAGAGTTTACTTATATTAAATTTGAAAAAAATGTTTGGCAAATATTTCATAAAACGTTTCTTTCATACTTCATACTTTCTGCGTCAAAAAACAGCGGTCATTTTGATGATACAATTGACTTTTATTTTCTAAAGCATGTCAGACAAGAATTTATGATTCGAGCTTGTGCTGATTTCATGCAAAATTTCCAAACAGTGTTGTTTTAAGATTCGTAAGAATGAACGACTTACGATTAAAAAAATAACGACAAGTTAAAATATTGATTTATATCGACTTTTTGTATATAAAGGGTGTTTTTTTAGACGTGTGTTTTTTAATCTGGCATTACTTTTTTCGGAGTTGGTGTTTTTGACAGCTGTCACTTTATTTATGCTCAGTTTGGTTTGCCATTTCATAATGAATAGATTTACTCCTGAACAACGTTTGCAAATCGAACAAATTTATTGAAAAAATTATGGTTTGTTTCGCGTGGTGCATTGCGAAATAATCAATTTATTGAAGGAAACTTATCACACTCTCATTAATTTAAAAAAAATGGGATGGCCAACTGTGGCAGACATTTTTGAATTGGTCAGTTTATATTTCTGAGATCTTCTCAAAAACTCCTCACATTTCTCCTTAAAAACAGAGACTGGCATTTTTTGGACTCGCTTGCTCAATTTTTTTTTTCGCAATAAATAACATAAGAAGAAATGAAAAAGAGAATGGTTTTGACTTCTATGTGAGGAATACTGTTTATATTTTACTCTCCTGCTCTATCAAAAAATGGAGGAAAAATACTGAGAGCTCTAGAAATATAAACTGGCAAAATTTTTGAAAATTTCTGCCTCTCCATCTCTTTTTTTTTTATGAAATTGGAATGGGATACAAAAGAGAAAAGAGATGTCAAAATGAATTGCCTCACGTGAAGCTGGTATGAACATCGTCAAGTCAAGTCAACGCAATTGATTTTTTGTCAAGTTGTGATTTCAAAAGGTCAATATTTAGTGAATCAGTAAGAAAACTAGGTATTTTAAATTGGAAGATAGTCGATATAAACTGATATTTTAAATAGTTATTGTTTGCATCTTATTCGTACGCAACCTACTGAAATATTTGTAACTGGGTGGAGTCCAGTATTGAGTGCCAGTTATAGCTATCATTAAAACACATCCTTTAAAGATTTTTTTCTTTAATTTTGATTCATTAAGAAAGCAAAATCATTTATTATTTTGATGGACAAATACATTTCAGGACTTCATCAGTAATTCCAAATTGAAGAACAATATTTTCAATGATTAATTTAAAATTTGTTGTTTCAAAAAAGGCGGCAATTCTGAGATTTCTTCAAGAGCTCTAAAGCTAGGAACGGCCCTGAGTACAATGTCACTATCAGGGCCCGATCTAGCTTTTTTGCTGCCCTGGGCTAAAATAATATAAGTTGCGCTTTTCAAGCCATATGTCACTGCAGAGATGGTTCGATTTTTAACGAACTTTAAAAAAAGGAAGAGGAGGAATTTAAAATGGTGTAATATCCATATCCATTATTTTAGTCTACTAGGACTTCTTAACGATCAAGTAGATAAATATATCAAATTTTATGAGTGTATGTTTTGTGGGTTCACAAAGTTCTCAGAATCAACTGATTGCATGTCAATGCATTTCGGTTATTAACATAAAAAAAGTTTATCAAAATCGGTTAGGTAGTTTAAAAGATGAGACAAAAATGTCTTAAAAGTGGGTTTATATTTATATATCTTTTGAAGTATCGACTTTCTTGAAATAATTGTTGCCTTCAGTTTAAAATAAATGGATAAAATCACACAAGAACTGTTTTTTTTTTTTTTAATTTGATATAAAAAAAACGATAGTTATGTTTATGTTAATGTTCTAACAATTTATCTTTTAGTATTGACATTACACGACCTTGTAATGGTGTTCTATCGAAATCGAATTTTGACCGAACCTTGCATTTTGGGTAGGAAAAGGTTTTTTCTTTTGATGTGTAGATGGGTTCAGTGTGAGTATAAAATCCGATTTTCGGGATTGAAAGTCCCCATTTGGCCGCCATCTTAAAATATGGATGGAAAAGGGATCCCAACAATATCTTGACTCTTATTAATTGTTAGCAGAGAACCATTTTTTTTTTTATTTTCTATTCTCTTCAAAACGATGACTTTGTTTTTAATATTTTTTTTATACAGAAGCTTCTGCAAAATGTAAATAATTTTTATTACTAAAATTTTCAAACAAAAATATTTTTTGGATTTTTAAAAAAATTTCCAGTTTTTTTTAAATAAAATATTATGAAAACCAAACAGTCGATTTTTATAAAACTCGGTACTTAAGAATTTTTTTTATACTTTGTAAAGTATTTCAAAAAAAAAAATTGCTTTTATGAAAAAAAAACAATACCTTCCATACAAATGTTAAGGATAGTTTTTTCTTAACAACGGTTCCTAAGATTTTTATTAAACTTTTTCTGTATGCTCAAATGATTGCGATATAATACCAAAAATTATAAAAATTTAAAAATTATAAAAAGCAAATACAAAAACTACTTCTCATATAACTTTATTTAAATTTAAAAATTTTTTTCATTATCGGCTGAACAGTTTAAGATTATTTTTCTTATACAAATTTAGAATAAGGTTAAAAAATAGGGCATATCAAAATTTTATTTGAATTGAAATTTTATTTTTATGCGAACATAAATATATTCTAATAATTTGCATACCAAAAATTTGTCTTAAAGAATTTTATAGATAAAAAATTATTTATTAAGAAAGCCGCTCCAACGATTTTAAATATTTTTTTTTATAAAATCATATTCAATCAAGAATTAAGATAGCGTTTTTTTTCATCTCAAACTCTCAAAGAAGATATTTAACCAAATTTATGTATCGTATTTCATGCTCTTAAACATTTCTCTCTCGTAATTTCTATATCTTTTTTTCGTAGTACCTCGTGGCATGATGGTTAGTGCGTAGGACAGTCATGCCAAAGGTCTGGGTTCGATTCCCAGCCGCTACCACCTAAAAACAGGAATTTTTTTCCGAGGTACTGCCTCTTACGAGGAACTGACAAATCCTCCAAGAGTATACTTGTCATGAATAAGTGCTTTCTCGGACTCGGCAAAAAATTGTAGGTCCCCTCCATTCCTGCCAAAAATACGAACACAGGAATGGTTGAGAGTTGTAAGTCACTAGGCCTTGGTTCTCCACGAGCTGTTGTGCAACCAAATTTATTTATTTTTAATTTATGTCTTTACATATAATGTTCTTAAACCCTTAGCGTCTTGAACATAAGAGCAAGTACGTTCAACCCAGTCTTGGATTTTATTTGTTTAGTGGCCGTAATAATGTGATCACCCACTGAAATTAACAGTATAATGAAAATTACAGTGTGCTTGGCATAAGAGGCTTCAAAACTCTACAACCTGTAGCTTAGGTTAAAAGAATAAAAAAAATAATATAGGAACAGGGCGCATATCTCCCTGTTCAGGCGATAGGGGCATTTATCTAAAAACGTGACTTAAGACAGGAAAACAAATTTTGAAGATATAGTGGTAATAACTGAAGAAACATCCCTTAGCTCCTTTAAGGTCAGAAATACTTTCTTCTTTGAAAATAACGTTTTTCTGGTTTATATTTTTTGAAACAAAAAAATATTTTCAAACACAAAATTTTGATAAAAACAATGATTTTATTTAAATAAATTCTTTTGCTTTCATTTTATGTGCTTTTGAACTATTTTTGATTAAAATATTTAATTCTCTTAATAATTTTCAGTCAAATACCGAAATCTAGTTGTAAAGCGGTCTTCTAGTTTTAGAAATGATTGAAAATAACTAAACCCACCTCACTATTTTTAGTGTAGTTAATTTTTGTTATTATACTGTCTGTTATACTATACTATAGATACTTGTTATTATAAGTTTACAACTGCTTTCTTTTGAACAGAAGTATTTGGGAAACTATTGGGTCTAGAAAAATAATTTCAGGCTCAATAAACCAATTCAATCGTTAAATTAAGTGTAATACGCAATTGCAGTCTTTAATGGTCCTTAAGGGGGAAAATACTTAAAATTTGAAAAAGCGTGAAAAAATCGCGCTATTTTTGATTTTTGACAATGTTGCGTTTGGGGCTAGAGGTCGAAAACTTCATAATTCAATTCATAAAACCTTCGCCATAAACAACTGAGCAAAAACTCAAACCTACCAGATTTGATAAAAGGTCTTCTATCCTTTGCCCAATAAGGTTCCCGCACTATTTTTAGTGAAGTAGATTTGGTTATTCTTATTTTTCTCAAAAACTAAAAGACTTTTTAGAACTTGGTTTTCAGAATTTGACTTAAAGTTGAAAAGAACATTGAATACTAAAAACCAACAAAAATACCTAGTACCATAAATTAAAAAAAAAATAGTAAACGAACAAATTCAAATTTTTCATTTTCAAAAATTTGTGTTGGAAAATGAATTTTTCAAAAACTATTAACTAAAACAATCTTTTTTAAAAAGAATATTGAAGAATAGATTTATGACCAAAGGGGAGCTAAAGGATTTTTCTCCAGATATTTCCACTGTTCTTCAATATTTGTTTTTCAGCTTTTAGTCTTTTTTTTTGATATACTATTACTTTTTGTTATAAATTTATTATTGATACATTTTGAAAGGATGTTCCAAGAGACACCCTTGGTATCGACTTTTGGGTCTACAGAGACGATTTTAGGCTCAAATTGCTGCAAGTTAAATTAATTTCAAATCGTAGAGCAATGTTTTCATCAAAAATTAGTTAGGTATAAAATCGGAAAAAGCGCGAACCGCGTTTTTTTTTTAATTTTTTATCATATATATGTAGTTACTGGACTATGGCTATCATACTGAAAAATTCTGCAGAGAATAGGAATCTACAAATAACTTCAATAACCCTAGATAAGTTTAAAAATTGGTTTAGTTTATCTTTTGGTCAATGAATTGTCAAATTTTGTTTGTCTCTTTCGGACTGAGTGATCTATTTCGATTTTCAACCAAACAGCCGAGCCAAATGGATCGGATGTCTCGGTCGTGTGTGGTTTAAAATATCGAGAATAATTTGTGTCTTATATCCTTAAGGACTAGAATAGCTGAAGGTATCCCGCTCCCCAATGCAGCGTTTTTTTGTTCAAATCCGAAAACTGTTTCAACTTCAACAATTTTATAAATCTTCATATATGTAAGTTTTATATTCAACGTGTTTCTTAAAAATCCGAATGTCATGTTTTTGACTAGAAACTTACATATAATTTGGATATTAATTTGATGTAAATTTTTAGAACATGACCCAAAATGCAAAATCAAAATTTAAAAAATTTAAAAATTAATTAACTAATACATAACATTTAACTCCAGTCATAAGAAACTTTGTAGCTTTTGAACTTTAGGGAAAATTCTACCGGCCTTGTTAATATTTCTTTTTTTTGATAAATATGAGAACTAAAAAACAAATAAAAGTTTCGAGTAGATACATTAAAGTTATATTTTAAAATGATTTAAGAAATAATAATAACACAGTTACATCAAATATGCAGATAAATATATATGATTGCTTTTTCTGTACGAAATACACGTTTTTATCCTGGTCACACAGCATTGAATCATAAGACGATTTTATTTCAGTTGAAGGCATACACAGCTTAGAGATCAACAATAATAATAATATTAATAATAATTAATTATAATATCTTTTAAAATAAGTATTATTTTTTGTATGTTTTTAATAAAAACATTTAAAGTCATCTAAGCAAGAAGGCTATAATAAGTCGTAGTTATAATAGTATACAGTTATACATAAAACAGTAGAATTTCGTTGGAACAGAATGGAACTAAGTTTATTATCGCGTTGTATTTGGCTCAGCAAATTCTGGGCGTAGAAGGGTTTGCATTCCGTTTAGATTATCTTTTATTTTGTAATACCTGCAAAAAGCCCTTTTGACCTATTTTGCTAATTTTTGCATTTCTTTTCTCTGTTCGGTCATGGATTGTTCAGCTCTATCGGCCTTATGGATAAGCATATCCAGTTTGTCTAGATGGGAAGTCATTTTGCCTTGAATATCAAGTGAAGCATTTCTCATCATAGATAATCTGCCTGGTTGCTTTTGCATTTCCTCAAGATTGTCGAGGGCATCATTTATATCGCCTCCAGTTGATACATCTCCAGTTGTGCCACGGCGGCTGCTCGATGAGGAGGAAGCGGTTTCATCAACAGATTGTCCTCTAAACATGGTGGTGATACTGCCGCGGGCGGATTGCTTCAATCGATTTATTTTGGACTGCGTCGCTGACAGAATACTATTCAGCTCGTCTAATTTTCCACCGCTATTTTCAAGTGATTCTTCATCTTTTTCTAAAGTCTATTTAGATCGAAAAAATACACTTTACATAATTAACTAGAATTTAAAAAATTCTTACTTACACTAGCTTCTAAAGCTTCAATTTCATCTTGTTCTGCCTTCTGACGCTCAGCAAGAGCCTTTTCAAATTCTTCTTGGTCGGGCTTCGCAATTCCAAGAAGTTCAGCTCGCATACACTCAAATTCGTATGTACCTTCAGCCATTTTACTATATTAAACTTTTTCGTATGTGGATATTATTATTTTCTTGTCACTTGATGATGGGTTGGTCTTGTACTATTTTTTAATTCGATTGATGTGAAATGCTTTTAAAGTCAATGGCTAATTGAATAATCAATTAATTGCTTTTGTTGGGAATCAGAGCATTTTGATAATAGCACGAATAAAAATTAAATTTACTGCAACTTGACAATTTCACTTTGTACTTAAGAGATGTTTTGAAAGTATTGATTTAACAATACATTTTAACTAGAGGTAGGTATGGACGGCCGCAGAAAGGCGAGGATACCTACATAAATCGATTTTTTTTCTTGGCATGATGCTTAAGCTTTATAAGAAATTTGTTTACTTTGTTATTTATCCGAAAAGCTTTTAATTTAGACGACGCCATATTGAACTCATGTTCGAATAACCTACCGAGTTTAAATTCAAATTTTTATTTTAGATAACCATTTACCGAAAAAAATACTAGAAAAAATGTTGTGCAAAAATATTTCTGGTATAGATACCTCGAAAGTTTTCAAACGTTATAAATATGTGCCAGGCAAAGTTCTATTTATGAATTTGATTGCAGTTTCCATTCCATAACAATTAGAAAACCAAGCAATCATCCCTACTTCTAAAGGGATAAGATCAATCAACTTTTGAATTTAGTGATTCCAGAAAAGATGGTATTTTGCTTCATTTGGTATCACAGGAAAGTGAATCAACAACCGGCTACGGTCGCCCAAACATAAAAAAATATGAAAAAAATGGTTTAAATAAAGCTAAGATTTTGTGGACATCAAATAAAAACCCATCTAGAATTTAAGTATTAAGATAGGTCTTAGGCCGAAAGGCATTAGCCTTAAGTTTTTTTCTAGTTTAACTTAGAGCGCCCGATTGGGGCCAGTAAGTTAGTTTTAAGATATTGATAAGTACGCTAGTTTTTATGAATTTTTGTCTAGCTTTAAGATAGTTTTAAGAAAATGGAAAAATAAAATTAGATTAAAAAAAAGATATATTTTACATGAAAAAGCAGTTTGATGTGATCCATTAAAAAAAGCTAGCCTCCAAAGGAAAACTCCTAATTTAATTATGTATGTACATATATGATATGGTGGAAGACAAAATAAAAAACGTAAGCAACTGAACTTGAGTGGGGGTTATACTTCGCTTCTCATGTAAACAGTTTAAAAATGCGAAAAGTAAACTAATTTAAACATAATTTAAATTTTGTTCTGCTTTCGCTTTCCATTACTTTTTCGATAATTGTAGCAGCTTACTAGAAGAATTCACTTCTGCAAGTAATCTGCTACAAATATAGTCATAGATCTGGTAGCATATTTTTGAGTTGAACACATGACCAAAAAATGAGTATGAGGGTCTGTACGTGCATGCATCTTGACATCAAATTCAAAAGTCTGGCAGTATTTTTTTGGCGCCCGTGGTAAGGACGAGGGGTTTAAAATAGCGGTTTTTAAACGATTGTGTAAGGGCTACATGAACTTCAACTTATTTATTAAAAATTGGAAAAGATGCTCTGTCATTTTCTTCAAGTCCATAGATTTTAATTTTAACGATTTGAAAAATAAAACTCAAGATATGAGCTTTTGAATTCTTTTTATTCTTTTTTATTTCGTTCGTTGAATATTGCACTGCAGCATAGTAGGATGCTGATGCGAAACGATATTTATAGTTGGTCTCAAGACTGGATAGCGAAATGATTACACAACGCAACGGAAAAATATTCAATCTATTTCACCAATGCAAATGTAAAAAAGGAGTTCCTATTAAAAACGAGATTCAGGGTTACAAAATACATTTAAACAATGGATTCTACCTCAATCGCATCGAATTGAAATTTCTATTAAAAAAAAAATCTTATCCCCTGACAAAACACCTTTTTATCAGATATTTATATAGACTCTTCTGTACTTTATTTGCATGGTAAGTGAAACGTTTCTAATAAAATTCATGAGGGTAAGAATTTTTTTGAAGGATTTTATTTACTATCTTACCTGTACTAACTAGCTTTTTTGTTTTTAAAATATTTTAGATTTTATTAAAAATGTCTTGAACGAATGCAAAAGCAAATTGAATTTTAGATAAATTATTGCATCATTCGAATGCTAAATGCATAGACTTTTTAGACTTTTTAGACTTTTTTTAGACTTTTTCGATAAAAGTTGATGGATAAAATTATAAGGCCGCCATTATTGAATTCTTTTTGAATAAAAATAACGTTATAATAAAACAATTACTCCTGATTGACTAGCTAAAAATCTTCAGTCTCATATATTTGTATATAAGATTCAGTTAATGTTATCATTTGTGGAAGGATTTCAGTGACATGTAAATCCTGCATTTCATACCACTGGCCATTGGCTTTGTGCAGGATATGAGCGCGAAATGTGCCCTTGCCTGGTTCTCCATCGTGCACAATATTCGCCACAAGACTATATTTTGTATTTTTGTGTTTGTCTCTGTTACTCTGTGTGAGTATATCCCCAAAGTCTACATTTCTGCAAAAAATTATTTAAGAATTTACTTGTATCAACTCAAGCCGTGACATTGCTTCACTTACTTAATTGGGAAGTTGACTATAGTTGGATTCTTCTCCAAGAAAAATGTATTTTTGGTGAATCGTTTGATATACAAAATTATATACTGCGGAAGTCGAGTTATCTCAAAACGTTTCAAGTAGTTGTCCTTATAGGTTTTGTATTCCTTGTCCATGGTCCCATTGAATTTTGAAAGAAGTTGATACAAATTTACTTGGGGAATAATATTCTCTCGGAATTCATCGGTAAACAAAGGAGGTGGAGGCAAATCGCAGGTCAGATAGAGAAAGTTTGAATCTTCACACTTTTCCTGGTACTCTTCGGTGGCTAGAAGAAGTGCCTTCTGTGTATCATCGAGTTCAACTGGTGGTATTTTTCTGGTGAATATTTTCATTTCACCCAGGAAGATCTTGTAGATGATGGACGAGTCCGCTTTTTTGGTTCCTTTCATCGCACGATGCAGTGTATGCAAGAACCAAGAAAGAAAATCAATAGGATCACCCTGTTCGGTGATTTGGAAGCGTTTGTTACTCCAAAGGACGACTGCTTGCAACATTTCGTGGGGAGACACGTGTGCCTTGAAATTTCTTGGATTCCACATTTTCCGCATAAGTTCCCCAAACCTCTGGACAAGTGTAAATATGGAATCACCTGGTGGACGACGAATTTTAGCATAACTTTCTTCTCGCAGGAAGTAGTTTCTCAAAGGGCCAACATGCGAAAGAGCGTGTAGTACAACATTGCAGTAGTCATTTGCTTTAATATTGTTCAGCCCGACAACTCCAGGCAAATACAAAGTTCCATCGACCGTTCGAGAATACTTTACTAGAGGATTGTCCAGGTTTTTAATGTGCTTAACACTGAATGTTGGATTAAGGACGTATTTAATGTCATCTAGTGACGAGTCAATGATTTCATAATTATCCGGCAGGCAGTAAAATCGAAGAGTTTGCAGATTCAGGAAAACATGGTGGGATTCGGATACGGAATGGGTGTAGGCATGCGTATTTGTGCCTCTTCCCTGGAAATATTTTCCACAAACAAGGCAAGCGTAAACGTTTATCCGAGTCAGTGAAATTGAACACAATTTTTCAAAGTCAAAATCCAAGAGCGGGCGATTAATTGTATCGAGATAGGGACACACTCTGAACTTGGGATTGAAAGCAGATGGAGTTTCGAGTTCTGTAAAAGGAAATATTACATTTTAAAATAAATAAACTTGTTCGATTTTGTAAAAAAAAAAAAAAGGAAAATAAGAGAGCTAACCATCTTCATCGTAGTCAAGTTTTGGTTTCTTCACACGGGGTTCTGAAAAGATTAATGATTAAATTATAAATTAAACAAATAAATAAATAAGTTAATTTGTTTTCGCACCGAGTTTAGTCATCTTAATATAACTTAATTGCCAAATCTTAAAAGAAAACTTTGTTTTTATAAAAACAAACGCGGCAAATAGAAATGCAACTCAAGGAAATGTCAAATTTGACGTTGGTTTGTCACTTTATGTGTGTTCATAAATATAAATTAAGTTGTGTTCAGTGGGAGACTGATCTGGATTTGAACTGAATTGTACCTCTGTCCGTTCTGCCCAAAACTGGCCATTTCTTTTCTACCAATTTTAGTTCAAAGTTCTGTCAAAACTCATACAAAATAAAATTGGTAGTTTTGAGCAGCAAACGAACAGAGCAAACAGAAATATGTCTTCATGGTTCAAATAACATTTTTGTGTTTGCCACTTTTTGAAAAAAAAAGTCTTGAATGAGTATAAGATGTCGCTAACATATATTTGTATTTGTCCCTTTTGCACTTTTCTACAAAAGTGAAATGAATGTAGTAAAACCACACCAGCAAGTACTGGCTAGCATTGACCTATTATATAGTATATCAATGCTGGCTAAAATATGTACTATGGATCAGTTTTACAAACGTGGGTAAAATTTTGTTTCGATTCAAAGATGGTTCAAGGTATGTTACGATAGCAAATTACTACCTTGAACCACCGTTGAACCTTATTTAACTCGCCATAATCGGTGATTTAAAATTGTTATTCACGCGGTAGCTACCATTATCAGTACGTTCATCGTTCATTAATATAATGAACAGTTCTGTATTTGAAGACAGTGTTCATTATGAACTAATTTGTATACAAAAATGTTCTGTATTTTAAAAGTTGTTCATTGAGGCTCTCCCAAACCAACGCGAATACGCGGTGACGGCGATTTTTTGTTGTTGTTTAGCGTTGTGTATTTGTCATATTTTGTACTATTGTGAATGATTCGCTGCGAATCGCTAAACAACAACAAAAATTCGTCGTCGCTCCGCATTCGCGTTGGTTTGCGAAGAACCTTTATTTGTTCTATATTCCAAATAAATTCTTAAGAACAAAAACGCAAACAATACGAAATTAAAATTTTATGATAAAAATTGATAATGGTTGCGAAAGCTTACCCACTGAACAAACGAACAAAATATCTGGTACAATTTTTTTCACCGGGCAAAAAACATTCAAAATTTAAACAAATATATCGGCTGTCCGACGGTGTTTTAAAAATTTAAATTTGTAAATTTGACTTGAGGCTATGCAATTATAAAAATGCAATAAGATTATTGTTAACCCTAATGCTACCTGATGTAAATGCGACTTGAAATGGGATCACAAATTAAAGAAAATGACTGGCGATGTGAAATGCAGTAAATTTATGACTTTTTTTCATAGTAAATTTGGAAACAAAACAAAAAAAATCTGCCGGCTTGGTTTGATCTCGTGCTGATTAGATCACTCAACATCTTAAAAAACCTCCTCAGTTCGAATTTGTCCATAAGTTTATTTTAGAAAATAGCAATGCAGACTACACTCACAGGTATTATTTTTTGTCGCAGTAGATTAAAAAAAAAAAAAACAGAGAAAAAAACGGTTGCCTTGAATTTTGACAGAAATTCCGTATTATATTATTCAAGTGCTCTAGAACTGGGTCGATAGAACACCGAAAGCTCTGTTCTGTTTGAAGTATCATAACTCGGTGGGCAGCGGTGCGTTCTGACCGTCCCATCGGACAGCGTTCTGTTTGACCAGGCCTTTAAAATTAAGCAAACACTGAATTCCTAACAGCTTTAAATTATATTCTATTTTAAGTAGAGTCAATTTCTTTGATGGATATTTATTTAAGTGCATAAATAATTGAAAATTGAGTTGAATTTTGTTTCTTTATTGTTATTGTTTTGCATTCTTAAATATGATTACGGTAATTATCAGCCGTTTTATATATCTGAGATCTCAGAGGACTCAGATATATAAACAGGATTCCTCACGAAAATTTGTCACTTTTCCACAATTTCAAACGTTAATGACTAGATTGGAATTTCTTTAAATAATGTTTTTTTGATTGTTTTCCTGAAACTATACACATTAGTGAATAGCGACGAAAAATTGATACCCTGCTCTTTGAGTAATCGATATTAATTACTTTTCTATAATTTAGCCAGTTTATATTTCTGAGATCTCAGAGGAGCGCTCAGAAATATAAACAGGAGTTGGATTCGCTTGCTCAATTATTTTTTGTCGCAGTAAATTATATAAGAATAAGAAGAAAAGAAAAGGAGAGCTGTTTTAACTTCTATGTGAAGTTTTTCTATTCACGTACCTCCCAAAACTACGATTTTTTACGAATTTAGCTCAAAGTTCTGTCAAAGTTCACAGAAAAAAAAATCGTAGTTTTGGGAAGTACACGAACAGATATACTAGGCGCGTCTCACCAAATAAAATCTCTGAGCGCTCAGAGATTTTTTAAGTGGGACAAAAAATCTCACCTGAGCACTGAGATTTTTTGCGGAGATTACTGAGACGAAAATTTTTTGGATTCATTTCTCAATGTTCTTTCTCTGCTTAAACAGCTGTTCATTTGACAGGCAAATTGTAATTTCTCGCTGATGTGCAAATACTAAAGTCGATTTAAAATTCAAAATAAAGGTGGAATGTTAATAAAAATGAAAATAAATTGAATTTGCTTTTATTTTGCATTCATTTGATAAAGTTTTGTGCTTTTAAATTTAAATATTTTAAGCAAAGTTGAAATTTGTTTCCAGAATTTCAGTACGAAAATTTTAACACATGTTTTTATATAATTCAACGGAGAATCTTGTCCCACCAAAGCATTCCGCCTCCATCGACTTGACATTGAGCGCTCAGTGAGATTTTAGTTGGTAAGACGCGCCTACTGTTTATATTTTATTCTCCTGCTCTGTCAAAATACTGGCCAATTAATTGAACGAAATTTTCTCATAAATTTAAAAACTCGATTACTTATTACCGGATGGGAATATAAAGCCTAGTTAGTACTTCAAAGCGAAGTGAAATCAAATTTGAAATCAAACATCAATAATTTATGCACCAAAGGGTGCAAGTTTTTTTGTGTTCAAGTTTTTTTTTTCAATACATATACAACATATCAAAAAAAGAGCGAAATCAAGTGGGTCGGGTCAAAAAATCGGAGATTATTTTTCAGCTCAATTTGCTATTCGCTTTGACTGGTTGTGCATGCAATTGAAATTGAGTTTCATATCGTCCCGTTTCTGCGTTAACCTGGTAACTACATATTTGACGAAATTGGGTTCCTTATGGCACTATACTAGTAAACACTTATATAATCTGGAGAACCAAGTATGAATGTAAAAATGATACAACAAACATGTTTTACCGTTAATTCTTTTTCCTCGTAACTACTATCATATCTTTTGGTTTCGACGAGAACCTCGTAACTACGTTTTTAAGTTTTAGTTGCTAGGTCTTTAACTTTCTTTGCACTGAAGTCTGCGAGAGGTTGTGAAGGTACGTTTGGAACTGGGACAAAACCAGACCCACCTCCATATTTTCCTCTATCAGACCGACCACAAAAAAAACATGAAAAAGTTATTTTATATAATGTGTTTCTTTATTCCATAGTAATACGTCATTCAAGAATTTTTTAGGAGGGGGAGAGGTCTTTAGACATAAGGTGTTCAATTCTCGATCTGTGAAGCTGTGAAGTAATACAAAAATTTCATTTGAGTTTTCTCAATAATTTTCCTTTTTATCACATCACAGACACACTTTATGCGACTCTCTATCAAATTTTTAATTTAAGAACATTGGAAAACAATATTCTTCTGTTTAAGTGGAGCGAATGAATTAAGATCACTTAATAGTTTTATTTGAACTCTCTTTCAGGTTTGTATAAAAAAGAACTAAATGATAGATCCTTTCATTTGTCTGACAGACAGATCAGATTATTAAAATGCAAAAGAAACTTTGCATACACCCAACCTCGCACCTATCACAAATTCTATACTCAACCCAAGCAGGGAGTTACTAGGGGCGAACATACCCCCCCATACCTACCTCACTGTTTATTCATCGACCATAATTCTGAATGTTAGATCTTATTTACACTTGCCTTGTCTTACATAAATACAGTAATGGCACCCAGCATAACGGGGAATAAACAGTGAGATATATATAGGGGCATGCTACCCCCTTTCAACCCCTCTGCCTTGGCTCACTATGGGATTTGGGGTAGGTGCGAGGTTGGGTGTATGCAAAGTTTCTTTTGCATTTTCAGAATCTGGATTTAAGGAAACATTGAATTTATTCCATACCTACTTGCAACAATAATTGTAATTGTACTTATAATTGTAGAAAACCTCACCACAAAAGTGAAATAATTTCCCATAAAAAAGTTAATCTATCTCCCAACCAAAGTGGGCAATAATTTCACTTAAAAAATGTGAAATTATTTCTTATTAGTGGAGAAGTTTTTTCCAATGTGAAGTTATTTTCCGCTGAAGTTATTTCCCTGCATATATATTTTATATTTCAGAAACCTTGTTGTGTTGTTTCAAAGAAGAGCAATAACCTCGTATCTGAATTTTGTACATACAAATATTTAAGACGGAAACTCGTATGTTTTATCAGTATTTAAAACTGGTAGTCAATAAGCACAGTAAAATATTAATTTAAAAACAATAAAGTTTTTATATTGTGCTTAACTGTAACAAAGCAAATGTTTTTTTCGATTCCTGACAAATTGTGTTTTTGTAGATACGAGGTTAACGCAGAAACAGGACCATATGCTTATCGTTAGAAATTTTAGAAATTCTTGCATATTTTTAAGTTCCCAAACTCCAAGCAACTTAAACCATAGGAGCAAGTACGTGCGAGCTAGTCGTACATTTTATTTTTAATTATTTTTTAAATGCAATAAATACATACTTCAAAAACGGGTAGTAAAATTTTTAAAACTATAGGATAGATTTAATTTTTTTTCATATTCATAATACTCAAGTATTCAACCAGCATACATAAGAGTATTTGTCTAAAAAACTCGGCCATACAATAGCTAAAATCTCAATAGGCAACAGTATTTTTTTATTTTGGCTATGAAACTAGTTCAAAACCATCGAATATTTTGTAATGAACAAAAAAAAATTGTAGGTATGTGCCATTTGTTTGAATTATTTGTTAAAAATTTTTTGTATTACCTATTTAGTAGTTGTGTATTTTTAGTACGCAAAAATCAACTGCAGATGTGTAAGTTATAATAATAATATTGAGCCTTTTTTTACGACAAATATTTCAATATTTATATTTTTTTTTTATTTTTTTAATGCAAGAAAATACCGCTGTCTCACTTTTATGCCCTCAAACTGACTATTTGCTCTGTTATTTTTCTTTCGGATTATATTTCGTTTTTTTTTCGGAATTATTGGGTAGTTGTATTTACATAAAATGGTTAACCAAAGCCTAAAGTATCGATTTAACAAAACAAAATAAATATTTTAATATTTAGTATTTTTAATAAAATACTTAATACTAAAAGATTTATTTCATAGTTTGAGGGAAATCAAGACAAAATTTAATTTTGTTCAGATTTTGCATAGATGTGCGGCTTCCTTTTTAGTCCTAAGTCTTGAGTAACTAGTTTTTAAAATTAATGAATTTCATGTTTCGTTACCTGTTTCTATAATTATGTAGACGCTTGCATATTTTTGAAATAAAAAATCTCTGAAATTAAAAGCAAATGGAACTACCTATAAGATCAAGTTCCTGCGACTCAGTCGGTTCATGTTTCAGTCATATTTAACAAAAATTCAATTCATCGTCGATCATGAAATCCAAAATTATCTAGAAGTTGGACCAACTGTTTGCAATCAATTAACAATCCTTTACCCCCAGTTTCAGTCTCGTTTAAACCTTGATCTGAGTTCAATTGTTCTGCTGAACTAAAGTTTAAACTCCCACTGTTAAATTGGGGGTTAAACTCGACTGCGTCCCATTTTGCTACAAACTATTCTAAGATGGCATGCATTACTTTCATTTGGTTTTTGTAGGTATAGCAATGCCAAGGTAACGAATACAAATTATGTTATATTAGTTGAAAAATTCATTCAGATTACAAAAGAATATTTATTTTTAACCAAAATACAAAAAAAAAAAAACAGTAAAAAGTTAATTTATCATTGTAACTTGATAATTTGTCGGCAAATTAAGAACTTGCAGCACGTACTAAGTCCTTTAGTACAACCTCCAACTTACGGCAATCAACAGCAAAATTACGAATACCTTCAGAAAGCTTGTCATTTGCCATAACATCCTCATTTAACATCCAACGAAATGTAGGCTCGTCCAGCGAGATTTTCTCCAAACGAACATTCTTAGCATTCTCGGGATCCAAAAACCTATCCACTGATTCGTCGCTTTCTTTAAGCTCCTCAAGCAACTTCGGACTGATAGTAAGCAAATCGCATCCAGTCAATGCTTTGATTTCGCCAGTGTTGCGGAATGATGCACCCATAACCACGGTTTTATAGTCAAACTTCTTGTAATAATTGTAGATTTTTGTTACCGAGACTACACCAGGATCTTTCTCGGGCTCAAACGATTTATTGTCTGTGTTCTTAACGTGCCAATCCAATATGCGGCCAACAAACGGCGAAATCAATGTCACCTCCGCTTCAGCACAAGCCACAGCTTGGCAAAATGAAAAAAGCAAAGTGAGATTGCAATGAATATCATGTTCCTTTTCCAGAACTCTAGCTGCTTGAATACCCTCCCAGGTGGAGGCTAGCTTAATAAGCACTCTATCCTTGGAAACACCAAGCTCTTCATAGAGTCCAATCAACTTAAGGGCCTTTTCAATGCTTTTTTGAGTGTCATAAGATAGACGAGCATCTACCTCGGTGGAAACCCGACCCGGGACTATCTTAAGGATTTCACATCCAAACAATACACAAAGCATATCCATAGCTTCCGATAGCTTTTCCTCTTCGGTTCTATCGATACAAAAAAAAATATTAAGATAAAGGTTGTAAGGGGGTTTTGTAAAGCTTACTCTCCGGCCTTGATTCCATGTTTGACGGCCTTATCAATAATGCTCTTGTATTGCTCCATTTTTGCCGCCGAAAGAATCAGCGAAGGATTTGTTGTGGCATCGGTAGGCTTGTAAGCTTTAATGGCTGTAAAACACTTTGAATTGTTACATATTCCAAGATCTTAGGTACATATTTAATAAATGAAAGTGTTACATGGACATTTACATCAAAAAATAGCTATTTTATTTGGATAGGTGTAAAGTGACACAGCAACTTCACATGAAAAAACAACAACTACAAAGCCCCAAAGCCAGAACTTTCCATTCGCAAATATCGTGAGTGCTATTCCGGTGTCACCTTGAATATCATACGTTTTTCGTCTTTCCAAGCATCGCGTTGCTAGGTGTATCTCGCATAATTACCTTCAAAGTCTCCAGTATCGGCAACAATTGTAGTGTATTTCTTTAAATGATCCAAGGTGGATGTCATTTTAACTTTTTTCGACTGATGTGAGCTCATTATTTGCAAAACGTTGTTACCACGAAGTAGCAAAAAAAATATGAAAAGCACCGCAAGTTAACAGAACCCGTGTCTTCTCAAGCAAATAACATGGAATGAAAATCAAACTAAAAACTAAAATGGAAAAATAACACGAAGAGGTTATCGTTATCGCTTATTGTAAGTGTTGCCATAAGGTGAAAATTAAAGTCGCTTAACCAAATAATTTGATACAAAACATATACGAAGAAACTTAAAAATTACAATTAATTATTGAAATGAATTAAATGCATTAAGGGCTGTAACCTGTAACACTTGTTGCATTTTGGCTATGAGGGTTTTAAATGGAATATCCAACAACAAAACTATATTTAAAGGGTTTTCAATTGAAACTAGTTGCCAAACAAAAATTAGTTCTTCATAGTTCTGGTCTGGTTTTCCCATTGGACTAAGGTTAATAATAACATTAAATAATATAAGACAATCAACTACTTTATAACGTAAAAATGAAAAAATCAATTTACAACACGCTTTCAATTTTTTATTGCAAACTAGGTTTTCTATCGAGTTTTTCAAAAACTATCAAGTTTATTTGGCTATTTATAATAAAAGAATCTGTTTTCAACTTTACAAAAAGCTATAGCACAGTATTGTAAGTATTTCCGTTGTTTTTAAATTTAAATACATAATTATCTACTCAAGGTTGCAGTCCTATTATGATTGTCAATTATCAAATTGGAAGTTGATAAACCTTAAAAATTTGGGCTTTTATACTCAATTTATTAAAAAATTGATCAATTTTTCTTTTATAATTTCTAATTTTCTTGAAAATTAAATACGGACATTTTAAACACAACCACCTGCTTTACACCTCAACTTACCCTCATGACGTTACTGAAATGTCCATACATCAATATGTACACACTTTTTCCGTTGTTTTTGGGTAATTTAATAAAAAACTATTAATTATGAAGGTCAATAAAATTCAGCCCTATTATGGTTGGTTGTCAATTGATAATTGATCAATTTAAAATTCGATGTTTCAAAACCCAACTGAGAAAAGTTTTGATTATAGAGAACAGACCATAGCAAACAAAAGAAAATTAAAAACAATAGTTGATCAATTGAGTGTAAAAAACCCAAATTTTAAGGTTTCTCAACTATCAATATGATAATTGACAACCATAAAAGGGCTGATTGTTTTTCAAATGTCTGACATTTCTATTCCCCGCATCTCTCTAAACCTTGCTCTTAGCGAAAATATTCCGATAATACGTTTTTTAAATATTCAAAAAAAAAAAAAATACAAAAGGCGAACATTAACCCCCTCTCCTGTCAAAATCTCGCAGCCCTGGGCTGGGAACTTTTAGTATTTCATATCTGGGGGTCACCCCCTACCACATAAAATATAATAGAGCATGATTTATTACATTTATTTTATAATTTTGAGTCTTCGTTGACTGGACTAATCATCATCGAAAGACAAATAAATCTTCGTGATTATGTAGATTGTCAATTAGTATAAAATTGGTTAAAAGTTCATCAGGAGAGCTTTCAGTAACGAAACTTTGTTTCGTATCTTCATGATTTATAGAAAACAAAATACTGGCCTACTTAAATTGCAGTTGAAAATTTATTTTTATTAATGAACATTGTTTATGTTGGCTTAAGGAGGCAAATTTGTTTTTAAAATAAATTAAATCTCATCATTCTTGGATCCTCGTCTTTTTAAATACATTCTTCTAAAAAAATATACACATCTTATCTTACAGAACAATAAAAAAAAAATGCAAAATATACTCTAGTAGAAGACATAACTTAAAATAAATTCATTGCTATAACGATATACTTCAGGTAGTAACTTCGAGTTCCTTTCCAATCGCCTTTGCAGGGCCGAGAATAATGTTGGTGAAATGCGAGTGGTATGCACACTTATGTCTTGCAGCCAGCACTTCAATGTAGTATTTGATTCATCTTCGTTATGAAACTGATACAGAACTTTGTTTGCCTTACATTTTTCCAATTTAACTAGGCCCCAATTATTATTGAATCCGTCTTCCGAAGAAGTTATGTTTCGCAAAATATCCAAGTTTCTTTCGAGTATGTTGAGTAAAATGAATTTCTTTTTTCTTGTGGGCATAACTGCTTCTATGATTGCTTTAGAAAATTGCATTATTTGCATTTTATTGTTGTCAATTGAGCATTCGTCAAGGATTCTGCACATCAATTGGCTCACCATAGACTCTATATCCCTTGGCCTAAATATAGGTTCTTGCAATGTATCTGCCCAGATTTTTACAGCTTTGTTGTCGAAGAGGGTCTCACCTAGATGCATAAGACACCGCCCGCAGAAGGCGTGTCCTTCTTTGATCCGAATTCCTTTCAAACATTCGGCATTCAAGATCATAAAGAAAAACCCATAAAACATGTCGTTGAGTTTGGGAATAAGCACTGCATTTAGATCTGGTCCATGGTGACAAAAGAACTCACCAACATCTATCGTTCCTGATGGAAACTCCAGAATACGATCAAACTGAACGTCATCTTTAGTTACTTCGTTTTGACATCTACTGCATGTAAGTGTGACTTTTGCCAATGGTGATATCTCGGGCACTTGCTTTGTTACCTTTTGGTCGATAGAATCATCATTTGGCCACAATGGAGAAGGTGTGTCGATGTTCATACGGAAGCTAGCATTGTTCTCCTCCACAACCAAGCTACTCAAAGATCGTGCCTGAACGGTAAGGTGTCCTTGAAGTGCAATTGCCGTTTCCGTGGAGTATTCCCGCAGTTTGATGCTGTCGTTATCGACCTGAATTTTAACAAATTCAGTCTCGGTTAGACTATGATCAAATTGCAGATATACATTGGCACAATGCAAGTTCTTGCGAACTTCTAAAGTAATGCATTTCAAAGACATGGGTAACAATAGGGCAGCTGGAATAGAATATATTTTAGTTTTCATTTACATAATAGTATAATTCGAAGGATAAACCTTTTTTATAGCCCGTTGTGGTGATGGGTTTATGCTATCTACATACCCAAAACGAAATAACCAAAATTTAAAACACGGCTATAGTTGCATTACTTTTTGTTGAAACGAAACGAACTTTGTTTTTTTTTTCTTTTTGTTTGCTTTTGCTATTTTCAAGGAGTACACTTCACTTCTTCTTCGTGGTTGAGAAGAAAAAAAATTTAAACAGAAAGATGACACATGACAGATTTGACGCCAAAATCGGACACGTTCAATCGAAGTATCTGAAAATTTAGAATTTTTTTTCGTTGAATGCAAAAAAAAGGATGCGTTCGGCTGGTAAATCAATAGGGTATCTATAGGTGTGTTTTTTCTACAAGGCCCAGATGAATCGGACGAAAAAAACGACATCACAGAAAAAAATATTTTCCATACAAACTATCGATAACAAGTATGAAATTCCTGCCGGTAAAACAGTTTTTATCTGGGCTAAAGCTAAGCCCCATTCGGGCAAGAAAAAAAACATACCTTCTCACATGAAACATTCTATCTCTTTTCCATTTCATAAAAATAAATGAAACACTTTTTGCATTTTTATAGGTGCTATCAAAATAAATCTTTTTTAAATCTTTTTGTGTGGTGGAAAGCCAAAATAGATTTATTTAATTTGAAGTAAGATAAACCTTAGGAGGAAATATAGCATTAACGTGTTAAAATTTCACAGTGTACTTCGTTCGATGCATCCACACTTGTTTCACAATTCACACTTATCAGACAAACAGTAAAATTCAATTATAAAATAACGCATCTTTCATCTAAATTTTACGTAGATTTTAGTATTTACCTAGATGGCCAACATAGAATCTTTTGTACAGAGAAATAGTGAAGCTTTGCGACCATTTTGTTGGAGGCAAAAATGTAAACAATATACAATTAAATGCTTCAGTGCTTTCTGTAAATAACTTGTTATATCTTGGAATTTAAAGAAAAAAAATTGTGTAGGTACGTTTTTAAGTTTGGCAATACCATTTTTATCGGGACTAAAGTAAAATCCACTTAATTATCTGGACATAGCTAAACTCTATCAGTTGTATTTATAAACCCATTCAAAGCGATGTCTAACTTTAAACACTTGTCCAGCTTCAAAATGTTATTCATTAACATTTTGCACCTCGTGGCCAACTTAGCCACTGAAATTTGTTGTTCAAATCTTTCTCCGCGCACATGCAGAAACTATTCCGTCGTCAATTCGAGCAACTTTTCAGTTTGTGTCTTGGCACAAACTGAACGATTGCCCGAAATCAGTTTTTCAATTTGTGTCATATGGAATAATATGTTACCAAATTGTTCCATTATTCTTTCCAAAGTTCGTTATGTTTTCTGTGCGAAAGAGAACAAATGAATCTTTTCTTTAATTTGCTGAGCAGAAGAATAGGATAAAGGCAATAATATTTTCTTTTGAATGTATGAGAAAGAAAAACTGAATAAACATTGTTGGTGTGTTGGTTAGGTTCATTGCGATTGCTTGTGGAGTTGCTCATGTGTGCGCTCAGTAGTCAACTTGTGACTTAACTATTTTGTTGCGGTAGCAGTTGCATGTGCGCGACTAGCCTTAAGGCATTGACTAGCCGGGCAACTTTCTAAGCGTGTTCTAAGGCCTGGCGCCCACTGGGCAACTTAGTTGCCAGCAACTTTTAGTTGCTCAGAGTTGCCGGCAACTCCGAGCAACTAAAGAACGTATAACCCAATAAAATTGAATCGGGAGCAACAAAAAGTTGCTGGGGTGAGCAACTTAGGCCTGGCACCCACTGGGCAATTTAGTTTCTGGCAACTTTTAGTTGCTCGAAGTTGCTGGCAACTCCGAGCAACTTAGGTTGCTCGCCATCGCCCACTAAACAACTTCCAAGCAACTAAATGGAATTTGGCGTCATGTTTTTGTGTTTTTGTTGTGTTGACTTGTGACACGGACACCATTACAACGTTAATAAAAATAATAGTAGCTCATTTTTGATAAATCAGAATCAGAGGATTAGAAAATTGAGAAATCTGAAAATCTATATGTAAGATTTTATCGTTGAACATGGTCATGTTTGAAAGATTAAGTTGCCGGCAACAAAAGTTGCCCAGTGGGCGTGGCCAAGCAACTTAAAGTTGCCGGAAACTTAGTTGCCCAGTGGGTGCTCTCCCATATAACCCAATGTAGTTGAATCGGGAGCAACAAAAAGTTGCTGCCTTAAAGTTACTAAGTGAGTGCCAGGCCTAAGAAAATCTAACTGTCCAGTTTATGTTTCTGAGCGCTAAGTTTGGCTGTCAAAAGCTAAAGAAAAAAATCTTTGCTCCATCAGCTCAGTGAGCGCTCCTGAAATATAAACTAAACATATAAATACGACTGCTAATATTTAACAATTTTTTGCTTGAAAAATGATCTTTTTAATGCAAGCCATAGCTTTGTCTCATTAGAGACAATCCAAAATAAAAGTGATTCCAAATTAGTACAATGAATTGTATATCTGAGATTGGTGGAGCGGTTAAAGAGCAAGACAATTATGCCGATTAGTGAATTTGCAATATTTGACTCCCCTAGAGTTGTCCAGATTTGCGCTGGATTATCTTTCGCATTTTTTTTCAATGAGTGAACTCGTCGGATGAACTATATTACCCATTCCTGAACTTCTCTACCATTTTCCGAACTATAGTATCGCTTCTGTCATTTATTGACACTTCCAAAATCTCGAAGAGACAGATTTTTTCACACGTAAAACCTGTCTGAACGCTATCTTAAAATCTTAAACAATTTATTTCTTTAAAAAGAATGTTAAATTAAAGATAATTTTAACGATACTTTACTTTTAAATTCAGAATTATAAGTTTTAAATTACAGTTTTTGTTATTCATGATGATTTTCTGGGGAAAACAGAAAACAGCAGATTCTCAACACAATTGGTGCGGATATAAAATGGGAATGTTTGCATGAATGAGGTTAAAATGACGTCACTGCGCATGCACATGTAGTTATTACATGCCGTGTACTCGTAGCAATAGGGGTATTCACGATCTGGTGCATCAAGCCTATTAAAATTGTTAAATTTTATACTGTAGAAAATTCCGAAAGTTTCACAAACAAATATCAGCTGACAGTAAGAATGACATTTGGCGAGTTATCAAATACACTAGCACAAACTTTATGGTTTATTTTTCTTTTACAACAGGGTTGGGGTATAGCAAAAGTGTAAAAGTGCAAAATTTTGACATTCAATATATTTTCTTGTTGTAGTTTAAGAAAATGTTACACTTTGCAATGATACAAGACCAGTAACATAGGATCGTGAATACCCCCTATATGTTTTTCATGTAGTGTATTCGCTAGTTTGTCCCCTTGCACACGAAGAAACAAGTTTCTCTAGATTTTTCTAACGTTTTCTTTTAATTTATTTAAAAATCTCTTGCATCTTTCACACGAAGAAACAAAATCTAGGCAATTTTTAGATTTCCTAAAATTCTATTCTTTGGACGAACTTTAACCCTAGATATGAAAGGAAATGTCAAAAGATGTCTTCAAATCCTCGACCGAGGAAATTTTGTTCACAAGTCTTCCCTCCTACCCTTCCCACCTAAGAACTGAAAGTTGCTAGCAACTCAGTTTCCTTGTGTGAAAGGGGACTTGTCTTCCGACCACTCAAGTGCCCCTCCTAGTATTATATTTTACTACTCGGTAAGGAACACAGCTCATTTCATTTTCACTGAGCTGTCAAACTACCGAATGACAGCAATCAAGGTCACAAGCACAAAATGCCGTTATGCCGCACTGAATGCACTGCTTTCCGTTATATATTTCCAATTCCTCCTCCTCGATATTCCATTTCGATTTTCAGTTTTCAGAAAGTTGTTGTAAAGTGATAAGTGAAGTTCGTCTGAAGTGTTTGTCAATTCGATTTCACTTGATATAAAATCAAGAAAAAATAAGTAAAAAGTACATTCAAGTCTTTAACAAAAGAAACAAAATTTAATTTTGAATCAAATTAATTTCATTCTTCTAGTTTAATTTCTTGATATTTTTGCTTTCCCTGACTCATTTTTACTTCAATTAAAAAAAATGGTTTCCAGTAAGTAAATACAAAATGCATTAATTATTTTCTTTTTTCTATTTTGTTCTTGTTTTGCTGTTGCAAAAAAAATATTGAATCGCCAATGGAGAACTTTAAGAATTCCAAGAAAAGAGTATTCACACGTATATAAGCGAAGCGATAGTTTAACTGCAGTGTGTCGCACCCGGGGCTCGGGCTTGAACCATAACCAATGAACTACTCCCCCTTCTGAAGCATTTGCTTTTTTTCATGGATAGGCCAACAACCTACTTTCTATATTGCTCCTTCTTTCTTTTGTTGGTTTTGTCGTTTATGGGTTATTCTTTGTGATTTTTGTTACTGTTGCTGTCTTGATAATATTTTCCGGTGTGCGGGAACGTTGTTTGCAAATTTATATTGGGCTATGGGCTTTGTTTTTGCTTTGTGATCGCATTTTCTAATCAAATCGTCCATAGTTATCTGATTTGCACAATATTTTTCTCAGACTCTGGAGCCTAAATGTACATTATCTATATACCTATTAATTTAAAAAGTTTTATCCGCCTGATTATGCAATCAGGTGGACCAAGATTATTATCGTTGAATATTCAATCGACAACTTTTCTCTGTTGTTGGGCGCCCGTTTTTCAATAATAAATAATAATTTCCATTTAATCTTTGTTTGATTTCAAATGAAAAAAAATGGTCTTGCAAAATGTGCTCCCTTCACTCCTTCATCTCGCTGGTTTTGTTATTATTAATTATTATAATCGACATCGAACTATGAGAATCAGAACTAAGGGTTTATTAGATTTAGATGCTTCAATTGAGTTTACTGCTTGTTTGTTGGACAACGTACTTGTAGCGTAACTTGTAGCTTGCATCGATGTGGGCATCTAATCGTGATGTGAACAGCTCGATTTCATTTGCATTTCTTAAACAGCGAGTCATATGACTGCAGCACTCCCATCTAAAACGAATGCTTGTAGGTACTTACCTGTTAAGAAGCGTATATATTAAGTCCAGTATATTTTGTGAAAGTAATATTGTTTATTATTTAGTGGCGTCTATCGCTGAACAATTACTGAATCTTAAATAAGTATATGAACAAAAATATACACACGGGGGTACATTTATGCATGTAAATACTCGTATGTGTTTCTACCTGCTACGTATCAAGTGTTTGGTATCCATTTTGAGGTATTTATTTAAAATAAGTCAGCAATCTCTCGCGTAGGTTCATATCGACAAATAGCTTTTCGTCTTAAAAATAAATTTTTCACAAACAAAATATTTTGGTTCTTACACTCATCACAATATTTGATACATGCCGTTTTAAAACTATTTATCTCTGTAACTTCAAAACTAAACAATTGATACCTCCAGATTTTTAACATACAACGAACACTTTTAAATACACTTGTGGTTATTCCCCACACATTTACTTCTTGCATGTATATATTCCATATAATGTTGTACGTTAAAAGACTGAAGCTGTACCTAAAATCATTCATTGCTTACCTATGTATATCAAAAACTAAAAAAAATATATTTTTATTTGAAATTTGAAAAAGATTTTCTTTTGAAAGGTATCTCGAAAATAACTTCTTTTAGCTTTGAAACTAGGATCTTTCTTAGTAAGATTGCTTCTTGAAGAGCGTGAAATTTGTATGTTTACTCTTTTAAACTCTTAACTAATATTATATTACATATTCTGTTTTGTCGGAACTATATTGGAGAAAGGCGTGGTAAACTTTACAAAACAAAAATGCGTTTTTGCTAAGATGGTCAAAATTCGTGTATATAACTAACTTTCTTGCAATCAAGAGATGATATGAAATAAGTCGAAAATATTTTTGTTCACAAACTATATTAGCATTTGTTTAGTCTTCTGGTAGGTACTACTAAAAGAAAGAAAACACATTTTGTTCACAAAGGTATATGCACCTAGTAAGCTCAAGTAGTAGCAAAAGAGAGATATGAAAATTATACAAATGTGTATGTATTTAAAATCTAAAAAAATAGGATCCCGGCAATTTTTTTGTATGAACGGTCCAAATTGTTGTTAAAGCAACCGAATGAACATTCTCGGTATTAGGTACAATAAGTAAACATTCAAGTGACTCTCCGAGGACCAACAATTAATGACGAATTTACTAGACTAAAATATTAATTTTAATAAACCAAATGGGCGTATTTATAGTAATTCATCGTAGATACGCTAATTCCACATATTTTTTGATTATTATAAGATCACTGCTAAAAAATACAAAAATATATCAAATCTATTCAATTTCACTGAAGTAAGTTATTACGAGTGTATACAAATACTTTGCATTCTTCGTTTTATTCAAATAATGCGAAACCTTTTTTTTGTAAAATATGCAAAACCAGGAGTTAGCTGTTTTTCACTGTCAGATCTAAGTCGACTTTATAGTAAAACATAACATTTAAATTATTTTTTGACATAGAATTTCATTAATGGTTGGTCATATTAATGTTTGAAGCTATAAATGTAGTATAATAATTAATAATTAACAATTAACTTTTTTTTTATGAATAACCAGTTAGCAATTTGGTAATGATGAGGAGCTTTATTCTTTGAACCATTTGATCTTTAATTATATACCTACTACTTTTATAAAAGTTAGGCCAGTGAGTATGAATACACCAAAAAGAATAAAATAATATCTCCAAACGATAAACAAAACTACAAAAAGCCATTAACAATATGAAACCAATGCAAATTAATTTTTAAATAATTATGATGCACCAGACTGAAAAAGCTGACAGAGCACAGCCCAAGCTAGTAGAATTTTGTGTTTACTGCTAACAAACTAAATAATTTATTGTGATGAAGTTCTTGTGCAAACAAATGTTTTCGTTCCTCAAATTACATAATGTATACAATATGTATGCATACATACGCCTGTTACATACAGTGTTGCCAAAACATAAGCAACTTTTTCAAGAGATTTTAATATATTTTATAGTTTTTTTTATTAATGAATGCTCTTAATATTACCAAAATAAAAGTAATCATAACAAAAATGATGTTTTATAACTAAAAATATTATAAAATCAAATAGTACTGACATCATGTCCTTTTTTATCTGGTCAAAACATAAACAACTTTTGTATTAATACATGTTTTTAACTAAATTTAATGTTTAATTTTTATATTTTGTGACAAAACCTTAGTATTTTATCATCGCACTTAGTATTTTATCATACTCTGCAGAATATTTGGAACAGTGTAAACTGGTACATTTTTCCAAGCCTCTATGACCTGGTCAAAAAGTTCCTTCCTATTTCTGCAATTTTCTCTAACTATTTTTCGATCTACAGTCTTCCACTGATTTTCAATGGGTGTGACACCGGGATACTGTGCTGTCCACTTCATATCATCAAGTTTTTTTTTTTTTGTATTTGAAACCATTTTTTTTTTACCAATTTTTCGGTATTGTTCGGATCATTATCTTGATGAAATATCTGTTTCAGGGGAAGATCCTCCTCGGTTCATAATTCCATATATTTCTGGAATCGAACACACTCCATGCTCAGAGAAACACGACCAAACATCCTGGAACCAATTTCCTTCTCCATGTTTGACTATGCCCTTTGTTTATTCGGTACCTTGGAATGAGCTTGGTTGATTGACCAACGGAGGTTTGGAGGTTTTTTTGGGTACCATAATTCTCCGTCTGTGTGTCTCTATCAGTGATTAAAATGAATACATATGTTCGAATCAGTTCGAAAAAATCTGTTGAATAAAGACTGAAGACAAGACGGTATTATTTCTGCGACCTTATTTCACTCAGTTGTCGTCGTTAGTTAGGTATAATTTAGGGCCCTATTACAACTACCCGTTTCCTAACAAACGACCTCAATGGCACGTGGCACGGATTGAAAACTTAACTGCGGCTCTTCTCTGTATTTCGTTCCGAAAGTCAATCCTGTTCGTAAGTGCTTTCCGTTCTACTTCCAAATTGTTACTCTGTATAACTTTCGAAATGTAAAAAATAGTACTTAATGCTTTTTCCTCTTACGGATTAATTTATTTCGAGTCTCAATTTGTTTCTTTTGAGAACCTTCGAATCGACAAAAAAATCAAAAGAGATAAATAACAAGGCGGGGAAAAGAAAATTTGTAGTTTTTAATTAAAGAATTTAATGCAAGCAAAAAAAAAAAAGATTCGATTGCACTTTGGAGCGATGCAGAAAATAATGCCTGAACAGAATGGAGACGGAGCTGCAACTGGAATAGCTGCCAAAATGTTGAATACACACAAATCCAATGTTACAAACACAACATGGCGCAGCTGTAGACGAGCTAGACAAGTTGGCCAACTTTTAACTTTTCTATGCTGCCTTTTGACGTTTCAAAATTGTGAGCGCAAACGAATGCTGCATACATAGGGGTTGAAGAGAGTTTCAAACTCTTTTAATCTCTTATAAAGACGTAAAGGGTTCAATTCACCATTATCCATTTTAATTCTTGTTTTGACTTCAAATGACAAAAATGTCACAAAGGTGTACAGCACATTGTGGGCGAGAAAAAAAATCACGTACGAC
Organism: Dasysyrphus albostriatus; assembly: GCA_946251815.1. Taxonomy (NCBI): domain Eukaryota; kingdom Metazoa; phylum Arthropoda; class Insecta; order Diptera; family Syrphidae; genus Dasysyrphus; species Dasysyrphus albostriatus. The sequence goes on along the minus strand of OX276336.1, from coordinate 62,500,439 downwards.
ATTTTTTGACAGCTATTCCAGTATGACATGACTCTATTCTGGTCAGCCAGTTAAGCGTAAGATTGTACGGGACAAGTCGAATATTATGGAAGTGTGTGATAAATTCGATTCGTGGCAAAGATTCATCTGACGGAGGATGTTCTGGAGGTAATGTCTGCAACTTGGAAAGGGAAACTACTACTTCAAATCTATGGAAGTTATTTAAAAAAAATTGTTCCTTTGTCCCAGTTACAGAAACCTCCTCCGTCAAACCATATTCCATCGGACCCAATATCAAATAAAAAAATAACAATTTCTTACAAAACTTGCATTTTAAGTCATTCCTTGTTCGTTCCGTCATCACATTTGTTGCAAAAATAAATTTTCCATATTTCAATGCTTTGAGTATACGGAAACAGTACGAAAATTCCACTTTCGGAATTGTGAATGCAAGAGTAGTAGGTTTCATTGGAAACTTTTATAATTACAAAAAACATAATAAGTCCCACGAAGAAACAAGTTGCCGGAGATTTTTGTTTGAAGTTTTCTTTAAATTCCCTAAAAATCTCTCTCTCTCTCCCTTTTATACGAGGAAACACTATTTAGTCAATTTTTTGAAATTTCCTTTCAAAGTCTATTGCTTGAACGCACCTTAACCCAGATGTGAAAGGAAATGCCAACAAAAATCTTTCTTCAAATCTTGCCCTTCTAACCAACTCACTGAAAGTTGCTAACAACTCAGTTTTCCTCGGGAATGGGCACTTATGTAAGTCTGGATAGTATATTCAGCTTGGAGTTTTGAATAATTGTAATAGACAGTCATAGTGTCTGTAGCTATATATTTTGGCTAACCCCAAATATTTATTTTTGTGGCTATCACTTAGAATCTGTAGTTCTACGGTTTCAAATAAATTTGGTAATGAGTTGAGGTTAATTGATTGCCGTGGTGAATTAAAATCGGTGACTTTATTTTCCTAAACCAAATTTTGTACGATTTTATCGGCATCGTTCGCAAAATGATAGAATGGTGAATCTCATATTTTTAGCAATGCAATTTTTTACTATGTGGCAACTATTTAATGGGACATAGCTATTGGATGAATTTTTAAAATTAACATTTAAAGTGCCTTATTTCGTTTCATTTTGTATGTTCGGAGAACTCGTTTTCCACTTCAACTGCGCCAAGAGTAAAAACAAAGTAAGTGAAGAAAAAAATGCACTAAAAAGTAGGATTATTGTATGTTCAAATGTTGGAAGTACTCATTTGGCACTTCTTTTTTACTTACGATATATGTACATATATATGGGTTTTCGTTATAATAGATTTTTTGAGTTTTAATATTTAGATAGGCCTAAATTAGTTCCAAATGAAGAAAAAAAAAAAATCCTTATTTTTTTCAGATTTAAATTTGCATCACCTATAGTCAGTCGCTGTAGGGTTTAGTTTAATTTCCTTTTTTGTTTTTCATACAAGGTTAATCGCGTAAAATCTAGATAAGAAAAATATCCCATGGGAGAGGGTAGAGATGCACGAGGATACTTCTCACTACTTGTGTCACTGCCCTGCGTTTCCCCATCTGAAAAATAGACTTCTAGGGAGAGAATTCTTCAGCGACTTGGAAGAACTCGCTGAAATTTCAAGTAAAAAGAAGCTACCAAATGGCTTGGAACTTTTTAACCACCCGACCACGAAATTGTAAACTTCTGCAACCACAAACAAACGGACACACACTGGCCACTAACCTATCAAACTCATCCACCAGACAATGAATCTACATTGATCTAAGTGTGACGGTAACAAGATCAACTGCAGCCCATTGACCTAACCTAACCTAGGACTTGGCCTTGTTTAAAAATATGTTTTAAAAATTAAATTAACAAACTTTCATTTAAAATTAAAAGAATCTGGCTAAATGAACCGGTTGATTAATTTTATAATTTGACAAATTGAGAAGATCGTTGAATTTTGAAACCAAAAATAGGACTTTTAACTACGTGAAATGTTGGAAAGAAATATTTTGATTTTTTTTTTTTAATTTAAGTACTGAAATTTAATTTTTCAAAAGCGGTTCATTAAAACAACTTTATTTTAAAATAAAATAAAAGACAACAAAATATAAGATGTCATTATAAGTGTTATCGCGTGTTATAAGTGTTGTTATGTAATCGCTCAAAAAACGTGAAGGGCATGTAAGATGATAAATGGGAACGGTTGAAAAACATATGTACATACAAATTGCCCCTGCCGCCAATACGATTTTTTTTTAATGTCGACCTAGCCTACACGTTCTATCCTTTTGGCACACATTCGGCGAATTATCCTGTATATGTACAGCAAAAATTAGTTTAATTTTTTGTCTCTTTGTTTGTTTCTTTTTCTTTTAACTGTTTAATTTTTGGGAGTTTTTTTTGTACCCTTAATTGTATTTGAAATGTTTTCATATTACCATTCAAATTAATTTTGCTAAATTTACAAAAATTATCTAAATCTTTTCTTAAATGACGATTCTTCTCGAATATTTGTAATAATTCATTGCAGTTTTGCGCTTACAAAAAAATTCTGCTTCCTATATGTTGTATCGTCATTTAAGAAGAGATTCGCAGTTATTAGCTACCCAAACAAATTTGCGATTAATGCAAGAAAAAATAATGAAATTGCATTCTTCAAATGCATCAAATATATCAACAACCTCAACAACAACAACAACACAACAATCAACTACCTCAACGAATATATTTTTAGCTCCAATAACCAGTGAACAGTTGGACAAGTGGCGCAAGGAATTCTACAGCGAGCCAAAAAATCTACTCGCACAAAATGTCTGTTCTAGAGGTGATCCCTTTGAGGTGGCTTTGTCGCGTCCAGTCCTCCAAAATACTAATCACGTCTTCACTCATAAGGTATGTATTATACAAATAATAATTACCTACATATGGTTTTTATTTCTATTGAATTTTTTTTTCTTTCGATTGTTTAGGTGGAGAGCGAAGGTAAGCCTATTACAAACCAAAAAAGCTCAGGAAGGTGCTGGCTATTTGCAGCTCTAAATTGCATTCGGGTTCCATTCATGAAAGCTCTTACATTGGACGAATTTGAGTTTTCCCAAGGGTATCTATTTTATTGGGACAAGATCGAGAGATGTAATTATTTCTTGAATAATATTGTGAAAACGGCAGAACGGGGTGAAAAAGTTGACGGTCGTTTGGTGTCATTTTTATTGAATGTAAGTGACAACATCCATATGAATTCATTATTATTTTTTCTGATTCAAATTTTCTTACTCCTGATTCAGGATCCAACATGTGACGGTGGACAATGGGATATGTTAGTTAATCTAATCACAAAACACGGCCTTATGCCAAAGAAATGCTTTCCAGAGAGTTATAGCTGTGAAGCTAGTATGCGTATGAATGCCATTCTCAAAAGTAAAGTGAGTTTATTTAAATAAACAAATAATTTTGAAACATTTCAATAACTAGAGTTTGCCTTCTAGCTCAGAGAGTATGCCAAAAATCTGCGAGAACTTCATGCATCCGGTCCACAAGAAGGTGCCCTTCAGGCAGCTATTCAAACAATGATGGGAGAAATTTATAAAATTGTCGGCATTTGCTTAGGAATACCACCACAAACCTTCACATGGGAATATTATGATAAGAGTAAGAATTTCTTGAACGTTGGTCCATTGACTCCGCTTGAGTTTTACAATCAGCATGTTAAACCAATATTTAATGTTGAAGACAAGGTAATAAGAAAACAAAAATCCATAAAGTTTCATTTTAATTTTGGTATATATTTTAGGTTTGCCTTGTTACTGATCCACGTCCCACAAGTAGTTATGATACCGCCTATACAGTAGATTGCTTGGGAAACGTCGTCGGTGGTCGTCCAGTTTTGTATAACAATCAACCAGTGGAACTTTTAATGGAAGTTGTTACGGAAAGCTTGAAAAAGGGTGAACCTGTTTGGTTTGGCTGTGAAGTAAGCAAACGATTTGCTTCCAAACAAGGCATTGAAGATCTAACGATGTGAGTATATTACCGATTAATACGTTTTGCTTTACTTTAGTTTTGTTGTCATACATACATACATACATACGTATTTGCTATTTGCGATTTTAAAGCCTTAGGATGCATCAGCTTTTTAATGAGTCCTAAAACGCAAACCAAAAGAGGCAGAGACTGATAATAGATATGATTAATAAAAATACCAACAGCACTGACTGTTTAATAACATCCTGTATCCCACGAATATGAAATAATCAATGGAACCAATGAACCGATAAGAATTCTCTGATGCATCGAGGCCAAAAAATCGTACATAAGCCAATGATTTGGTTGTGAAAAGCTCATGCATTTACATTCAGCAATCCACTGCGGGCTTTTAAGATCAGACTTCAAAGTAGTTTTCATTTATTTAGCTACAAATTTAAGGGACACCACAGTCGGAAACGTTGCTGTACTCATCGTAGAATTGCAATAGTACTGCTTATAAAGCTGCTCCAGTGCTTGTTCTAAAGCCACTCTTTAACCCATATCGGCCAGAGTTTGAAAATTTTGCGTTCGATACTGTTCCTTATAATTTTCATCGTCCAAAAATATAACGGTTTTTGGTTTTTAGAGTCTCTTTATAAGCACATGTGGGTTCATTGTTCTCAAATAACACATATTTTGCATATTAAGAAAACATTAAACTAAAAATAAGCTTCAGCAATGAAGACAATAATTTTTTGTAAAAATTCAGGATATTTCAATTTTTTGCTAATCCAATCGGAGTAGTTTTGGCGCTTCAAATAATCAAGAGGCTCAGTCTTTCAGTAAATAAATTAAACCATTTCAAATTATGGTACAGGGTGGCGCACCAGTTGTGCTACAGTAAAAAAAATCAAATAACTTTTTTTGTTTTTAAAGATGATAGACCGCAACTGACCCCCACGCATATGCGGCAGAAAATTGTTTATTGCTGCCTGAAGGGTTGAAGTTGAGATCGCCTTAATTATTGTCCTAATGGAATGCTCCATTCAGTCAAATTCCTGTGTTTCGTTTTGTACACCTCTTGCTTGACATAACTCCATAAAAAAAGTCTGGTGCAAGTCTGGTCAGGTGACCTAAGGGGCCACCAAAAGTAGAGTTCCTAGAAATTAATTAATTTTTGTTGGAGCTCCACCACAACTGGTCTGGCTATATTTGCAGTTGCTCCATCTTGCTGGAATCAAATGCTGTTCAACGGGGATACGTCTTTGGCGCAGTTCTGGGTAAAAAAAAATCGTTTAACATCTTTAAATATTATCTTTGAAGCACGATTCGTGCGCCACCCTGTATATTAGATTGCCCGAAACGTGAGCGGTAATGCCCAACTCACATAATTTAGTCACATGGCATGTTACACGAAAACTGATGCGCTAATTTGGCCCTGATCTCTTAACGGTGTAGGATAAATTTTCCACAATGTAGACTGGACACTGTGAACGGGGTGAAAATTAAATTAATTTTCCATCTATATCGCTGAACTACATAATGAAAATCGATAGCAGCTGTAAAAATGCTGTACTCGCCAAATATCACATTTTCTTCAGGTTAAGGTCCACAATTCTGCTATCAGCTTATTTGTTTAAATTTATATTACTATGGCCCTTTCATCTGAAGAGTTTTATTATCGATGGTTCTCTACCAACTTTCATAATCAAAAATTAATAAAAACATTCGAATTAAAATCCAGTCCCAGCTTTTTGTCAGCAAAAGGAGAAGTTTGCTGCCTGTCTTCTAAAGAGTCTAAGAATAAACTTTTGTTGAAAAGCGTTCATAACTATTTACCATCTAATGTCACCTATTTTCCTTTTTATTAAATTAAATTAAAATTTTGCTAAAATTTATCTTTGCAGACACGATTTTAAATTGGTATTTGATGTTGACATCCAAATAACTCTTCCTAAAGCAGATCGCCTTCTGTACGGTGAATCAGCAATGACTCACGCCATGGTTTTTACCGCTGTGTCTGTTGATGTAAGTTTTATCTTTTGAATTTGTTTGAAATGATAATTAAATCCCTTTATTTGTTATAGGGCAAGGGAAATCCAACCAAATTTCGCGTTGAAAATTCGTGGGGCGAAGACCGTGGCGAGAAGGGGTATCTTGTTATGACGGCTGATTGGTTCAAAGAATTTGGATTTGAAGTTGTCGTCGATAAAAGTCTTGTTCCGAAAGAAACTCTGAAAGTATTCGATATGAAACCAATAGTGCTTCCAGCGTGGGATCCCATGGGAACTCTTGCTCAATAAAATAAAATATAATCAAAATTCATCACAGGAACATTACCCTAAAAAAAAAACAAGGAACTATATTTCTTTGAAGGAGAACAACAAAAAAAAACCTGCATTTCGCATACTAAATTCAATTGAATGCCATTTCTTTTTTATGGATAAAAATTATGTTATTAATAATGAAGAAATAAATAAACAAATATTTTATACACTTATGTTGATAGAAAGAATAAAAATTTATTGAATTAATTTTTAAACTTTTTCTATATAGTTTTCTTGTTTGATCACAATCAATGAGAGGACTGTTTGAGTTTTGTTCATTTGATGACGTTTGTTCCCTTTTTCAATAAAATATTATCCTAATGAATTGGTTTAACAATTGTAGGCTTTTTTTCCTGATTAGTTTGTTTTCTTTTCTGCTTCAAAATATATTCATACTGAAGGCGATGCCAAACACCGAAGCACATTTTTACTAGACGACCGTCTATTGCCTTATGCTCTCGGGCAAATTTGTACTGCTCTCTGATAATGTGCTTTGCATAACGCAGCTGTCCAGTTTGAATTAGCGATATGCTGTAGTAGAGTTTACATCGAGCCTGAAGAAATGGATCACCGAGCCGCAATCCTAGTTGTAATTGGCGGAGTGAGATTTTACCAGCTGTTTCAGCCTGAAATAAAGGAAAGAAAATCAATTGAATTCAAGGTATCAAAGACTAAAGAAGGAGAGCAAAACTTAGGTGGAACAACATCAATTGGTTGGGGAAAAAAAAAATCTGGACTAATAGCGATCTAACCCAATTAAGGTTGTCGTTTTATCAAAATGGGCTCATGTTGCCGTATTTTCGAACACTCCGCAGGAGTTATAGGTATGGAAGATTAGGAGGAAAAAATGATTTCCCAATTTTCTGTACATGTCTTGTCTTTCATATAGCCGTACGCTCATCAAGATCTATTAATGGTTGACCGAGTAAGGAAGGTGTTTCATAGATTCATGTCGTATCATTTATCATAACGACCCATTTGTTGTTAAAGTACGTCAGTTATTTCTAGCACCCATTCTACCTTACCTAGCCATAATCGTTTTTCTTTCACTTTAATTTCTAAGGCCAAAGCGTCGGGGTTTTATCTGAAGTGAGAAAAAAAAGAATGTCATTGCCATACTTTTGGTTTACAAGAAATTGACTGATGATGGTATTCGAAAATCTCATTTTGTTATTTTATGGAAAGGGAAAGATTCTTCCTTATCGTTTTTCTTTAACTATATTTCGAAATTTTAATATCCTGGATGAGAAATATGAATGTACGGTTAGATCAGACAAGCGCCAAAAACCAAAGCTCTTAAATTTAATGAGATTTATCTTACCTCTTTTTCAGAAATGGTTTTTTATTTTAGAAAACGCGGTTTCGGCCTATAGTAGGTACCTAATTTAATTCAAAAAATATAAAAATTTAATAAATAGAAGAGAGTGCGTCAGCTCGTGGAAAGGGGACATCATGATTGTCATTTATGTCGGATGTTGACATGAGTTCATGACTAAAATTGATAATGTTACTCATGTACCTACCCCTTTTAGGAGCTAATTTAATTCTAATTCTACTGTCTACAACTTTTCTATTTTATTTTATTTCTTTTGTTACCTGTGCCACAAGTAAGATATAAAGAAAACACTTACACATGTTGAAAATTGTTCGCCAAGGGCTGAAAATCCTCCACCCAAGGTCGATAGCCATGACATCAAATAGTCAACTTCGATTTTTTCCCATATCGTATAAGAGGTCATTAGGTTCCTGTGAAGAATAAAGAAAATAATAATAGCAATAAACAAAATAATATCATGTACATTACCATTTGTAATCGATTACTTCTCTTTCTGGTGGGATAATCTGAATTAAAAGGAAGATTCCATCTTTTTCATTATCCTTAAAATATTTTTGTCTATAACTTGTGAAGTTAAGGATTTCTCGAATAAAGAAGTACATATCTATTCCATTTGCTTCAGTCCTGCGTTGATGTTTTGAAACTTTATTTCGCGGAGGAGGTTTCTTTTGAAGTGTTACTGCATGTTCTTCACTAAATGTATAATATTCTTTTTCGTTAAAATAATTAGAAACACATATGGTTACTGCCATATTATATGCTGATTATTTTTATATTTGCGGTCAGTAGGATAAATTAAAATTTAAATTAATTTTTCATATGTGAAACAAAACAAACAATTTTTTTGCTGGTTTTTTGATTTCGGCAAAGGCAAAAACAAGAGCATCAGCTGATTTTTGACAGCCAACTGATGTGAAGGGTATATTTTTTCATGGGGGAATTAATTTAAGGGTGACAACGCAATTAATCGTACTGTTGGATTTAAAAACTATTTTGAAGCGGGCTATACACGAACGAGCCAAATGGAACCACATCACGTGTTTTATTGAAAAAGTTATAGCCAGCACATTAAAATTTTCCTTAATAATAGGATTTTCACATCAAACCCCAAAACCAGTTTTCGACGAAAACTCGAAAACGATTTACACCGAACATTACACATTTTCGTTTGACATTACAGATTCTTCTTAACCAACCACTCACAAATTTCTTTTCTTTTTGTTGTTTCCTTCGATTTTATGAAAGTAAAATGGGGATTATTTACAAAAATATGATCCATATGAACAATTTGAATTACCATAAACAAAATATTAAGGGTATTCATACAACAGCGTAAAACCATCGTAAAGGTTCTCCCAAACCAACGCGAATCGCTCCGCATTCGCAGCGAATCATTCACAATAGTACAAAATATGACAAATACACAACGCTAAACAACAACAAAAATTCGTCGTCGCTGCGGATTCACGTTGGTTTGGGAGAGCCTTAAAGGTTCTCCCAAACCAACGCGAATGCGGAGCGACGACGAATTTTTGCTGTTGTTTAGCGTTATGTATTTGTCATATTTTTTACTATTGTGAATGATTCGCTGCGAATCACTCCGCATTCGCGTTGGTTTGGGAGAGACTTTACGCTGTTGCATGAATACCCTTATTATCAATTTTAAATAAATTAAATAAATTTGAGATTTAAGTTTTATATTTGATGTGGCAGAATTAAGTCAGCTGTTTTCAATTTTTTGCTTAAAGCATCCAATCAGTTTCTTTTTTGACATTTTATTTGGCACTAAACTTTTCAAAAGGTATGTTTGTTTTGTTTATCTCTGAATTCCAACATGTTTTCGACTGGGTGTATATAACACTTGTGTTTTACGCTTTGAGTATATATAATATGGAGAGTTGGTTTGTATTTCGAATTCGTAATCATCATAGAGAGTGTGCTACTTAAGTTTGTGTAATTTAAAGTGACAGCCGGCAGCCGAAGGATAAAGATTGAAAATTAAATTAAAGCGAATGCAAATGCATGTGTATGGACAGATAAATTTATAATACGAGAAAGTGCAAAATTTGCGAGACAACGGGGCGAAAACATACACTGATAGCTGTCACCTTAAGTTACAGAAAGTGAAACAGCGTCCCTTATCTAGGCTACACGTACAACAATGCTTTAAGTATAGGAGCGAGCCCTCCATATTATATCTATATACTCAAAGGTTTTACGAAAAACCGAAGTTATAAGAAATGTATGGGAAAACTTGTGTTTTCGATTAGGTTTTTCTCTATATAAATAAACTGCCTCACTCATTGCTATTTCCTTGAATAATGCAAATGGAGACGCTTTGTCAATGCCAATATTGCCCAATAGATGAAGCAATTATTTATTTCCATCGTCCATTAAACTGGAGCAAAATGAGGTTCTTCGTGATTTTGAATTGCTTCTTCCTCTTCCTCAATTTGTTCTATAAAGAGGTAAAAATTCAGAACGTACATGACAAAATTATAGTAAATTAAAATTCCATGTAATCAAAAATAGCAACACAAAAGCATTTGTTGTCAATTATTTCTATGCACACATTTTATAACTGAAATTGCTTGGCAATGAAAATTCCCACCAAATCAATAAGTTGCTATTCCTATTCAAATTGCCATCACCTCAAATATTGCAAATGGAGCAACAGCGTTAGGAGATTGATGCCTCTGTAGTTGTTGTAGTCCAGAGGATTATTCTTCTACGGGATCGGGAAAACAAAGCTGTGGTTCCATTCATCGGGCATGGTTTCCTCCAACCATATTTTGCTGGTGCATATGCATACTGACCAATTCATTAAACAGCTTGGCTGTACGGCCATGAGCTCCGGCAGCTTTATTTAAGTTATGATTTAAGTTAAGAAAAAGTTATAATCACTTTGTCGAGATCGGCTGGACGGAATTGTTGGCATACGTCATCCAGTTTGAATGGTGCAATCTGCATGCCAGCGAAATTTATTACGTGATTACAGTTATATAATTTACAGAAATGATTTTTCCATATACCTAGCGCCGCTGGATCAGTAGCGTAGCTGGATGGGTGAGAGCCCTTGAGCACAAAATAATTTGGGCCTCTCAACAGAATAGGCTTCGTTTTTTCCTTTCTTTTGAGGCTGACTATTGTTTATCTATATATGTACATACTCGTATTTAAGAAATAGAAAATTTTGCATCATTTTAAAAATTTAATTTAATTATTTAAAATTTAATTTTTTAATTTTAAGTTTAATATTAAAAGCTTAAGCTTACAAACCAGAAGACTGTAGGTTTTTGATAATTGATATCTAAAACAAACTGAGCATAAACTTCCTTAAAAATAAAAAAAAACTTTTATTTTCAATTTAATTGTTTCTGGGGCCCGCAATGGCCCCCAAACCTTCCAGATACTGGGGCACCACTCCAGTTTGCCTCAAGGTGAATGTGATCCTACCACAATGTTCGACTTGTGTCCTTGTAAAATATAATTTGTCCTTGGTCCTTGTAACCTTTTGGGAGGTTCTTTTTACTTTTTGGTATTACTTCCAAACTTCATTCCTGCAATGGCATCCCTCTATTTCCTCAATAGCGTGCTTCTATTTAAGAGAGGGTGAGAGACTCGATCGGACTTGATGATTCCTTGCAACTGTAGCCGTCCGAAATTGAACTTCCTCACAGTATTTCCCTGTTTTAGCTTTGGTCTGGATATCCGTAGCAGTACCTTGACTTCAACGTGGTAGTTCTCCGTTTAAGCGTTGGCTCCTCGGAACGTTTGGACATCCCTGACACTGGAGGGGTCCTGGGAAGTAGCCTCGATGACACAAACCCTAACCTGGAGGACTAGGCCCTTAGTATGACTCCAAGGGAGGGAGCCAGATTAACTGCTCCTTATAGGCTTTAGCTCCGAATATGTGATAGTGTGTACCTACCCATTATAAGGTGTTCCACTAATTAGTTCAACCAGACCATGAGACTGTTGTTGACCACAGTTGATTCCATTTGGGGAATTCTTCCACTACGAAAAGAGAAAGTGCCACAGTGGGAACACTCCCTCCCCCCTCTCTTTTTCGCTGCCCCCAGCAACAGTTCACAGGGTTTCATACTATACTGCAAGCACACACGGGATGAGTTATTCTTGTTGGAAAAATGTATATTTATGCACCTATTTTAACAGTCGTAATATTTTCGTAATTCGTTTTCTAATCCATTCTTCCACTCCAATTATGGTAGAGTTTTTATTCTGTTTCGTTCCGCACACTTCGTTTCCCTCTCCTAAAAGCTGGCGGATGAATTCATCTCGTGTGCACTGGCCATATGTCTGTTAATGCAGCAACCTAACGTTTTTACGAAAAGGTCTCCCTCCTGAAACCACTACATAAGTACATATACAAATAAAGATTGACGCCGGATTAACACGACTGGAGAACTACCAATTTTTGATCTTGGTCATCAAACTGCAAGTTTTCAAATCGTGTGAAAAAGAAATAAGTATACCTGTCACCTCCCGTAACTGAGGACCTTGTGATAATATGGAACCTTACTTTCGCTACCACATTGACAACATAATCAAAATTAATTATAAAATTTACAACTACGCATTGGCTGATTTTTTGACATTTCTTAATAGAAAAAGCAATTGCTCAATGCTCAGGTTCATCAACACGATATCAAAATTTTTAAGTAGCATTAATGCAAAAGTAAAATAACTGATCCATATGAAATTATGATTCATTCATTCCAATGCAATCTAAAATTAAATTTTCAGATAATATTCATAGAATGAATATTGAATTTGTAAACTTTGTTAATTTAATACGAATTCTAATGACAATGTTATTTAAAAATGTCACAGGTGGTATGACGAACAAAATAACCTGCTTTCGTATTAAAAATCAAAGGATTCATTTCTTGTCTAAACTACCATATAAGTAGGTAGGTCGAGTAACGAGTTTATTGATTATGATATCGATAAGCATTATATAGCACCAAACCTTTATTTGCATAAAATCGTGTAAATAACAATTTAAGCTTGAAACCATTTCATTCCATACACAAAATTATATTAAACTTTATCACAACATTCTGAAGAATCTATGGAGTTAGTGATATGAAAAAAAAAATTGATAAGATTAGAAGCAATATTGACGATGACGATTTAAGCGGCAAAAAGCAATTTAACTTTCAACAAAATAATTGTAGTTTGGTTTTATATTGTAACGGTATATCGTCGTGTTAAGTTCATAACTGCTCATAAATTCGTGTTCATTAAAATATAAATAGTTATTAAATAAGTATTGAAATAAAATGCAATACTTTTATCTTGTTATCGCAGCTTTAGCGTTTGTGACATATGTCAAATGCGGTAAATATATAGTATAATATAATATAATAATGTTCAATCTTATGCAATTAAAAAAGTGGATTAATATATTTTCGAAACGAGTTTTTGTTCGACATCAAATATATATGTAACAAATACCTACATACTCGTATCGTCGGTTTAATGTGTAAAACTGCTATCCATTCCATTTAAATAATTTTGTGTAGAAGAACAAAAACAATAATACTAATTTGCATTAGGGTCCATACAAAAACTTAATTTTTTAAAATATTTTTTAACAGTTACTTAACATTAAAAAAAGCTATCCGAGCAATTTCTTTAGGATTAAAAAAAAAAAACTATCAAAATATCAATTTTGGCTCAAAGTGGACTTAGCAGCTTTACCTTTATACAAACCTTGTTACAAAAACGAATTATCTAATATCTACCATACCATAAAAGCGTTCGATGAAAATCAAATGATTCAACTAAGTATATAGATACTTTGCTTAATCATTTTTATAATTAAAAAAACACACCAAAGTCCGATAATCGTCAATACTAATGCTGCACAAAAGATAAGACGTGTTTAATAGACTTATCATGTTTCCCATACTTGTGTGTTTAGGTACCCAGGTGATATGCTATGTGTGAAAATAGTTGGGCGTCTCCCTTATTTGCCGTTAAATAAATATTTAAGAATATTGTAGTTGTTTTTTTTTTCGAATAGAACAGGGCCGGAGTTTTATGATGATGAATCACACTAACGTAACATTCTACTGAATAAGCAAATGGATTATAGCTGTAGTAGTTGTTGTAGTAGAAAGTAAAAGTAGTAGATCGTTTTTCTCCAATTTAAAAAAGCCATGTTTTGTTGAGAAGTTGCAACCCAGCCAGTTGAAATCAACAACAATCACCAGCTGCCAATAGCTTTACTTTTTTTCTGCAGTCAAATTTGAATAGTGAAGAGTTCTTTGGAACAGTTTGAAGCTATGGAATTCTCATACAAAAAGACCTCTATTAACCAATTTGTTCCGCGCCGTTTTGTTGAGAAGCTTTTGCCCGACTGTGTATATAGGGTTCAACAAAACGCGCTAATATTATCGTTCTGTCTTGTGTGCTTGTACATTAATATGATTTAAACTTGAGAAAACTAAAACATAACTGATTGTGATTATGCCGCTTTCGGTTGGATGCTTGGAGCACTCCTTTTCTACTCCTTTTTCAATCCAGCTACTCCAATATTTCCATATACCTTAGGAACAGAACAGAACACAAAACCAACCAAAAACGTAATTAGTCTCACCAGCTGGGATACCTTAACCCAAATCCCAAGTGAAATGAAGGAAACATTAAGAAACGCTAACAATATGAAAAATCTTCCATATAGAAAGAGAATAAATTTTTCTGCTAAAAGAGGATAGAGGATACCCGTGAGCTGAACACAGATTCCGTAAATCTCGCGCCGTTAAAATGAGTCGAGAAACGATGAAAATTGAAACAGAATACATGAGTTTGTCCATTTTTTAACGTTTCTCAACCAGTTTTAAGGCCAGGACCCATGTTCTGTAACTATCGCATCGATAAAGTTAGTCGAGAAACATTGAAAAATGAAACAAAACTCATACGATTTGTTTCAGTTCCCATCGTTTCTAGAAGAATTTTATCGATGCGATAGTTACAGAACATGGGTCCAGGTCAAAAAGAGCGCAGGCCGACGGCGACGGGACAGTCAATACTTAAGGGGCCACCGATCAGGAAAACGAAACGGGAAACATTTTCTAATGGGCTATTTACGATGTTTTAATTCTATCGGGTTTTTCAATAAGATTTTTTAGATAAAATAAAAACGGTTTTGGATATCAATGAAATTCTTTATTCCTGTGAAAGTACGTTCGATGCCATTATGTAAACACAAAACACACTAATCAATTACAATTAACTCAAAGAATTTTTGTTTAGCTACTAAAATTTCAAATTGGTTTATTTATTTTTTGATTTAAATGTATTTAAGTATATTTTTTTTCTGATGTAAATTAATTTTTCGTGTCATCAGGCACTCAAATAATTGGAACGATTTGTGACATTTTGTTTGATCAACTGGCACGAAAAATGAATTTAGATCAGGAAAAAAATAATGAAACAACTGAACATTTTATTAGGAAAAAAATACTTTGAGGTAATTTTAATTGATAAGTGTAGCATTTTGTGTTTGAAAACATTGCAATTTTTCTTACGGGGAAAAAATAACGCGGCAGTCAAATTTTGGTTTTTAATTTTTACCCTTATTGATGCGAGGTCTACAGTACGGCCTAGTCTTAAAGAAGCCTCTGGAATGAAGAGTCATTATAAAAATCCTTACAGTAACGGAAGTAGTATCATGAAAGCGACGTCATAGCAGCGATGCCGGACTTTTAGCCGAAAGTTTCCCACGTTGATGATCAAAAATACCCTTTTTATCCATGCGCTGAAGAAAAAATCTCTCAATTTTTCCCACAGCGAAATGTATATAAAAACAGATAAGATACCTATAAAAAAACGGTATTCATTATGTTAAAACTTATGTTGTTTTGGGACATCCAGAAGGCTTCCGAAGCGTCCGGAAGTCTTCCAAAACCATTCCATTGGTGAAAAAATCCTCTTCTTCTTCTTTTTGAGAAGAGAAATTCTTTTCTTGATTTGAAATCAGAATCTACTCGAGAAGCACTTATACATTCAAAATCAAACGTCAAAACAAACTGCAGTACAACTTCATATTTTTCGAACATTCCATTCGTAATAATTGTGCACTCGAAAACAAATATATTAATATAATTTAATAAATAAATTAAGAAAAACAAAAAGAAAAATTATTATTTGCAAGTTAGGGGTAGATACACTATTGTTGACAATTTCACTTTTTGTGTGCCAACAAAAAGTTTCTATTTAATGATTGACCAACAAAACTTCATAATTGAGTAGAAGTAACAAGCACTGTTCCATTGGTTTTAGAATGAGTGTCTTCTTGAGTGAAACCAATGGAAAACGACATTAAAGAGGCTGGTTGAGTTTTCGACTTCACTTTGATGCCCTCAGAAGTTAGAGGACCGATGTCATTTTGTTATTAAAAAATTTTCAATTCAAAATCTTCGAAAACGTTTTCAGGTATTCAGTAAAGACCAAAGACTGTGCCCAAAACAATGTTTAGTTAATGAGTACAATACAGATATTTGTGAAGAACAATTTTGTTTAACAACTTTTGGTAGTTTCTTTTAGTTTTTTTAGTACAAAAAAAAACTGTATCTGAATTTTTTAACAAATCTTACCAGTTAATTGTAAGCTAATGTGTATAAAATTAAATTTTACTAAAGCCAATATCGTCGTTTGTTCTGAAGATATTTGAGACGAATTTTTATCAATTTTTTATTATAACTTAGTGTATAGAATAAAACTACCCCGAATCCAATATCATTGACTGTTCTACAATTTTCAGCAGTTTTTGTTTTTTTTTTAAGAAAACTTTAAGTCGATATTTTTTATATTATTACTACATCAATATGCTATATGCGTTGAATAAAATTAACCCGAAGTCGATAACATAATTTATTCGGGATATATTCGAGACCAAAGAAACTTAACAACGTTTTTTTTTTTAAATTGCTACAGTAAAAAAATCACTCTTTGAGTTTTTTTTCGAAAGTCCTTGAAACTACTATCTATAAAATAAAATTTATTAGAAGTAGATATTTTCATTCGTTCTTGAGATATGGTAAAAGAGAAAAAGCAAAGGATCGTACGTTCGGACGTACACACGCAAACAGCTCTCTAAAAAATGATGGATTCCGATTTAAGAAGCATGTAGATTTATGTAAAAGTTTTCGATTCGACAAATCGGACCAATTACAATAACTTCCAATGGGAATTTTATAAACGAAACCAACAACGAAGAAAAATATGTTTACAAACATAGACGGAACAAAGTATTATGGCCTATTCGATTGGCAATTCGGAAGAACACTCCGATCCGGAACACCAATAAAACAAACAAGCACATGCAGTTTGATTCTGAAGTTTTAGTATCCTTGTATTTGTGCAACTTCAAATTCGAATGTCGGATACAAATATGGACGAGTATGATAATTTGCAATACAAAAATGCGAAAATAATATTCTAAACTAAAAATAATTGTTCTAAAAAGCAGTAAAATGATTCAAGTCTACTTATTTTTAGTTAAAAGTTTACTTTTTACAATATTGGACAACACTTTGACAACTATGTGTTTGAATGTGTGAGTTGTTCTGGTTTCGATTCTGAAATAAAATCTAGAATCGTTATCTGTTCATTTCAGGGGAAGAACCGTCATTCTGAATGCCAATAGAACACCTTCTGAAATGTTTACACGCATTCCGAACGCATCTGGATTGCCAATCGAAAAGGCCATTAAAGTAGGTCCCTATTTTATAAAAAAAACTGTTAGTAAAAAAAATAGAATTAGAAAATTGGTTAATAGAAGCTAATGCTCTCAGCCAAATTTACAGGGAAAAGGGGGACCGGGCAGAAATTTCATGGATGCAGATTAAAAGAATCATAATCACACTTTAA
Source organism: Dasysyrphus albostriatus (assembly GCA_946251815.1). Taxonomy (NCBI): domain Eukaryota; kingdom Metazoa; phylum Arthropoda; class Insecta; order Diptera; family Syrphidae; genus Dasysyrphus; species Dasysyrphus albostriatus. The sequence continues at coordinate 62,482,922 of OX276336.1, read as the reverse complement.
AAAAAACCAACGCCAAGCACTTAATAAAGAAATTTTGTATTTTGACTTTTGACCGGTTGTTGTATGCAAATACTCTTATGTGTGACGTAGGTCTGGAGTGAAGCTTTACCAACAAGCTTCTTTCAGCCAGCTCGGTTTTTAGCTTGCTGCCTCTAATTTGAGGCCCTCGAATTAAATCGGATATGAAATTGGCTGAAAAATAAATTTCTAGAGCTAACTCCTAGACTAAGATGATCTTGCACTAAAAAACTAGCCCTTAGTAAGAGCTCATTCCGCCTTGCTAAAAAGGAGGACTAAATTATACTAAAAACTCGATTCAATTACTAATCCCTAGCTTATTATAAAGCAAACGTACATATATTTAACACAAGTTTGTCTCAGGGGTTGAAAAACCACATTGTCCTACGATATTTCGAAAATTACTAATTAATAAATCATTATTTATATTTATTTATTTATTTTCTAAATTAAAATACATACATAAATGAATAACACTATCATAATTATATTATTTCTCTAAATAGATGCTTGTGTTCAGTGTGATTCCAAATCTGACCCAAAATGTGCGACAAATCCTGAGAGATTTTTAGCAAAAGAATGTTCGAACACCACATCCAAATGCTATTCAAGAGTAATTGGTAAGTAAAAATATAAAAATTAAATTGCTATGTTTTGAATAAATTTAAATAATAAAAACATTTCATTAAAAGATGGAGCAACAATCAGAGGTTGTGCTTCTGACTTGGATAATAAAACAGTCAGTGCATGCACAAATGAAATGGATTGCTTGGTTTGTACATTCATGGAAGGATGCAATAGAAATGTAAATCATGAACAAAACACAAGCTTAAACGCACTACTTTAGAACTAAATGTTGAATTTCTATATTATAATAGGTCTTCCCAACTCACAGATCACAGTGTTTACAATGTACAGGAAATGGAACAGGAGTATGTGCAAGTGATACATTTGCAAGGCCCAGAGTTTGTCCCATTTACCATATTGGCGATAAATGTTTCATCCGCAAGTCGAAAAGTAAGTTTTTTTCAATAATTTTAAATAATAGTCTTTAATTTTAACTTATCTCCTGTTTTAATAACATACTCGTAAAAAAATAAGCAACCAGCTTATACACTTTAAGTAAAGGAAGGGCCATCTGTTGGCTTCTTTTTATAAAGCTGTAAAATAACATTAGGTGTGTTTTTTTCCTTGTCCGTTACTAACATTTCGTTGTCCTGTGTTACCGGCACGAATTTCATACTTGTTATCAATAGTTTGTATGGAAACTCCTATTTTACAGTGATGTCATCGCTTAAGGCCACTTTACACGATTATAGAAGTCATATGATTTCTCAAATGAGCTGCCAAACAAATCAAACCAAACCGTCTGAACACACTCATAGATCTCATATGACTTCTCAAAAGCAAAAAGCATATGACTTTTTTGACATTAGCACTGCAGCTAATTCCATTTGAGAAGTCAAACAGGAATTGTTGTTTTCATGGAAAATAGTGAATTCAGAGTATTGAAAATAAAAATATTTCTACAAAAAAATTTGAATTTTGAATGAAAACAACAATGGATAGTTCCAAGAAAGTAATTTTGCTTTACAAGAATGTATTTGTTTACGATTTTTTTATTTTATTTTGGTTTTGACAGATAACCACAGAGAAAATCAAATGTGAAGTAAAGACGTGTAAACATAAAAAAATGATAACCGTATGACTTGACTTGAAATGACAGCTCATATGAGAAATCATACAGAAAAAGTATTAGACAGGTCGACTTCTATTATCGTGTAAAGTACGCTTTAGCCCCGATGTCGTTCTCGTTCTTTTGATTCGATTCCCCTGGGTTTGCAAAATAAATACATCTAATGCTCAATATATTTATTTTCGAGTTCTGATTCGAATGACTTTCTCGACTGGCACTGCCGTTACAAGAGAAAAAAAAAAAAATCTAGGGCCAGAACAACAATTTTATAAAATTTAATGATTGGTATCGACGCAGATTTTCACAGCATATCAAAAGTCCCCCATAATCCCCGTATTGGGAAGTAAGGAGGGAGTTAGCAAATGATTGAACTACACTTTTTTAATACTGAATCTAATGAGACTAAAATCGAAACGATAAGACCACCCTAAAAAAAAGCCTGTCTCTTTTATGTTAGTTTGAATGTACAAAAGTGTGTTTGTCGTGGTTTGTGAACGTGTGAAAAGAGGTCTGTGGTTCAGGGTGGGTCTTATCGTTTTGATTTAAGTCTCATTAGATCAAGTATTAAAGATATCGTACAACCATGTGTCAAACATATATGCTTAGATTGTATACGTTTGTTTTAGTTTGATAACTTCCACGTCCTTCCACTTACCACCTCTTTAAAAATGACTAAATAAAAGCCAAATAAGTAAATTTGGGGGACTTTGGTATATGCTGTAGATTGTAGAAGGTGAAATTCTGCATGGACAACAATCATTTAATTTCACGAATACATTTTTTTTAAAGAGGTTTTGGAAATATTTTAACTGTTGTTCTATCCTGTCAACCCGATTTACAATACCTTTTTAATGGTTTCGGGCCCTATTTCTCGAATAGCTGGACCAATTTTTTTCTTAAGTGACTGTATTCTTTTTGGATTATTCACATACTTAGATCTTTCTTTAATTAAACGACTGACTATAAGATTATTGAACTTGGGCCACTTTGTCCAGAGTGGGATAAATTTGAAAAATGACTTTCACAGGTTCTCATTATCTGGCTATAACCAACCAAAATTTTATGATTGGTGATTTCGATGCATAGCAGCTCAAACTTTAGATGCATATATTGATGAACATTTTAGTTAAAGTACACATTCGATGATTTATACCCAGTGGCCATAATCTGATTAAAGATAAATTAGCTGAGAACAAATTGGTGACAGACATGAGCCATGCTCAGACTATGAACCTGCCGAGAAAAAAAAAACAATGGAGGTAGAAAAATCCATGTCTTGTCGACGACATGTCGAAGAAAACCAACTTTTGAACTCAACATGAACGCTGTTCAAAGCTTGGCCATGGGATTTGAGATTTCACGTGCTAGTGAGTTTTTTTTTTGTTTTTGTTGTATCTGGAGGTAAATATTGCTGCAAAAGTTGTTATTTATTAACGTGACCTTTCTTGCTAAAATTTGTTGCAAAAAATAGAAGTAGGTACCTAGTTGTGACTTGTGAGAGAGAAATGAAACAACATGCTGATTGTTGTTTGGATTGTTGTTGCGATGTTGGACATCTGTATGCCCTGTGGAGTTGGAGTGTAAAGAAACTGCAGACGATGAAAATCATGGGAATTGAGTTCCAAAACAATCCATGTGCGTGTCTACGTTGTCTTCTTACTGAAAGGTGGATCCATTAGGTAGATTTCATGTTCGAAAGAAAGAGAAAAAAGATTTCACCCAAAATACACCGATGCACCACTTTTAATAGGCGTTTTTCTTTTTTAATTCAGAATAGAGCTCTGAACAGAATCCGAGCATATCGAGCATGTTTTGAACACCCTCTGATCTGAGCCAAGCGTGTTCTGAGTGCTCTGAATTATTTTGGAAGCACACCTGAACAGAACACTAGCTGTCAAATGCTTGTGTTTAGCATTAAATCTATCTGATCAGTTATTTTATTCTGAGCTCATAGACGGCGTTCATACGAGCTTCACGTGAGGTGACTCATTTTGAAGTCTCTTATTTGTATCTCACTCTCAGCTTTTGAAAAAAAGTGAGGCAGAAGTTTTTAAATTTGTTGAAAGCTTCTGCCTCGCCTCGCCTTTCTTTCTTTTCAAGAAGTAGAAATGAGATGAAAAAGAGAGACGTCAAAATGAGTCGCCTCACGTGAAGCTCGTATGAACACCGTTATAGAGCACGCTCTGAAAAAATTCAGAACACACTTAGAACGAAAAAAGAAATACGAATTGTATGTTCTGAACGCTCAGAGCTAAAAAAGAAAAACAACTTTTTGTTTGACAGTTTGGGCTCTACTCTGAACTAAAAAAAAAACGCCAAATAATAATGCTTGGCTTCAACATGAAGGATTCTTTTTTGTGCGAGTGATAGATGTTTGTAGTTTGATTATGTGAAATTAGGATGGGTATAATGAACTGAAAGGATTTTTTTTGAACGTAGACACGCTGTTCATCAAAACGACTTTTAGTAAGAAGACAATGTAGACATACTCCATCAGTCAATCCTCGCGTTCCAATGTTTATTCGCTATGTTATTTAGTTATCTTAAAAATTTCAAGATAACTTGAGTTGTTGTTGTGTCATCAGCTGTTTTTAAACAAGGGACTACAACAACACAAAGCTATCCGGATAACTGAGAATAGACATCGGAACGTGGCCAATAACTTCTTAGAACAACTTTTGGCAATTAGAAATGACCGAATTCTGGTTGATGCATATTGCAACTGGTGTCATGATTTCGTTTCCGCCAAACTTTTGTGAATTGAAATCATCGAAGATCAAAGGAAAGAACTCTATTTGAAAGTGTTCCTTAACATTGGAAGTAATTATTTGAACCATGATTGGCTGAATGAACATGTGATTTTAGCTGCAAAGGACGTAAATGATCTGAATTTCATACTATTCAAAATCAAATATCAACCACACTATACATTCATTAAAAACGGTTGATCACAAAGAACCTAAATGATGACGTTGTATGAAACTTTCTTATTAAATGTTCGTATTTGTTGAATGTATGCTCGGTCTACCACCGCATTAAAGTTGTCAATATCAAAATATCAATGGATTCAAAAAGAAATCGAAAGATGGCCATGTGCCGTGGATTCTAGCCAGGTTTTTAATGCAGGTACTCGTACCTTCACAGTTATAGGCGTTTTCTTTTTAGCTCTGAGCAGAGCATGGAGTAGAGTTTCAGCTATCAGAGTAAGCCCTGAGCAAAGTATGACCCAGAGCTCTCCGATATAATTTTGAAAAATATCTGAGCACTGAACAGTAATGAACAGCGATGCGTTCAACGCACCATAGTTTAGTACTGACTTTTAATTATCATCTGATAGCTACCAAATCAAAAACTCGAAATATTAAAAATGTGAACAGAAATTGAAGTGTTGAACGCGCCCATGTGAAATGAGTGAAAAAACAGCGAAGTTGGCTGCACTCAGCTATTTACTCCATTCAATCGGTCTTTTTATTCTGAGCTCATGGAGCATACTCCGAACTAGCTCCAATTCAAAAAAGAAACACAAGTTGAGCGAACTGAGTGCTCTGAGCTAAATAAGAAACACAGATCTTCTTTTGACACTTCAGTTCTATGCTCGGAGCTAAAAAAGAAAAACGCCTTATAAGATTGGAAATTGGGTTAAAAGTGTTTGCGAGTTTCAAAAGCTGAGTTCTGTTTTTCTGCTATCTCAATGAAAAAGAAATATTTTTAACTCTGAAATTCAGTCAGATCATTTAAGGGCAATATTTCTCATATCTCATATCTTATTAAACTTTGAAGATAAAGCTTTCTTTATCTTTTCAAGCTGTCAGGCCTTTTGTTTTTTTTTTCAGCAATATTTTTATACTGCATGTATGCATACATTATTTTTGAGACTGTTTTTTTTCCGAACACAATCCAAAACTATCCTTGTTAACCTATATACAAAATTACCCTTTATCCTTGCAATACGTAATATTTTATCTTTTCGAATAAAATTTATTTTTTACAGATGCCAACCTCACAAACGCATTTATGAGAGGATGTCTATCATCGGCCCAAGCTGAGAAATTATGTCGCAAAGACGATTGCTACACTTGTGAGGGTACTGGATGTAATTACATACCATCAGATTCAAGCGATATTCCCTTTGCCAATGCTGCAGCTATCCTAAACTACTCGTTGTATTTACTTTCCGCAATTTTCTTAATTCGGTCAAAATTAATTTAAAGTTTAATATAAAAACTAATTTGGAGTTTTATTTTTTCTATTCCAATGTAATCTTTTTGTAAGAATTTTTATTTCATTTAAAAAAAAAAAATTTGGTTTTTATCAAATAAAATCAATTTAGTATTTTTGTTTTTAATTTTTCGTTATCTTTAAAAATTGTATTTATGAAGATGAATATATATTTTTGTGTTTTTTTATTTATTCTGTTTTTAAAATAACACTTCAGTGTGTATATTTGTGTGTGCAACGGAAGTGCAGGAAATAAGAAAAATTAACGATGTGCCAGGGAAATGCAATTATACAAACGAGTCAAAGGAAGGTATTGAGTAGAGTAAATAATATTAAAGGAAAACAGATTCCGGGATCGAAATGAAAATTGTTTTTATTTTAAGGGTGACTCTGTTACTGTTTCAAATAAATATGTTATCGCAATAGCGAAGAGCGTTTTCATATAAGGGTAAACCTCATTCATTAAAAAGGAGCACATAAGTTATTTGATCTTTTGCAGTAGTTGTGTGTCTTTAAGTTTTAAATACCTACACACATATATTGTACATTTATGTAGGCACCTTTAAATTATTTGGAGCCACTATTTCTACAGCCCGACGGGCGGACGTTTCCTTTAAAATATCCATCGACAATGGTTTTTCTTTTGACTTGATGTATTTTTGTCCTGTCCTTTTCTATTTATCTTAAATAAAACTTGATGTGAAAAATTTTCAGAGAAACTGAATTTTGGTCTAGAACTTTTTTTTGAAGCCTCAAGTATTTCCTTATTATAGTAGCTACTCCTTTACCCCAATTATGGACTGGGTGCTTAAGTTCTTGAGGAGGTTAAAATTTAAAAAGTGGTAAGATTCAGGTTTTTGCTAATTTCTCGATAACTACCTATTAGTTTTTTTGAAAAATAATTGCCAAGTTAAAAATTGTAGCTTATGTAATTCCAAACACATCCTTTAAGCTTTTTTAAGAAGTAATATCTTATAACTGATCGTTCGTATGTCAAAAAGGTCACACAATTTTTTTTAATGAAATACATGCAAAGGTGACTAGTGTACAAATTTTGTATGAAGTTTTTTTAAGCATTCACCGCGGAAAATCCATATTTTCGTCACTCTACGTGTTTTGAGATGATATTTTCTAGCCAATCAGTCAGATGATGACAAAAACTTTTTAAATGCACAATGTTCTTAATGTTACTATAATAGATTAGTTAGTGCTTGCTTATAATTACTATTATTCTTTTTTACTTATAAACCCATTCCCAATTGACAATGCGGTGAGCTTTCTCACGGTGGGAATTGATTTTCTTCGAAAATAATAGTAATCAAACTGATTTTTTAATTAACATTCTCTTTAAATCGATTTCGATTTTTAAATTGCTAAAACAACTTTGTCAATAGTTTGAGCTAAAAAAAAATTCTATGTGAATTCTAGAACAAATATGACCTTATGCAAAAACAATTTATTTAGCAAATAGTCCGCCCTTATCTCAAAACCTTTAGTTTTCAGAAAACGATTAGAAGTTTTTATTTGTCTAACAATGAATTTTCATATAGGGTTCACGTAACGGTTGACGTAGTATTTATAACAAAAAACTATTAATTTTCTACTTCTTTCAATGGTATTATAGCTACCTTCAAAAAAGATAAAAAAAACATTATAGTGAGATCTTTCGTTGAATTTTGACAATTTTTTTTCCAGCCACGTTAAAATACATTTACGCCTATATACATTAGGGTGGTCCTTAAATTGGACGTAGTCTTGGATAGCCCTCATTCAATTTGCTTTTACTAGAGAATTGTTAAGTATATGCTATTTTTGATGTGCATAAGAATGCAGTAAATGTCGTAATTTAGGCATTTACTTAAGACCATAGTACAAACTTTTTTTTTGATGAATTCTTTTAGTAAGTACTATATTCCTTATGTATTCAAACAAGTAAGTACTTTTTTCTCTAGCAAGTTCTTGATTTTTTCAAAATCGTAGAATAGCAAAAGGAAAATTTTATAGTTAATACTTTTTTGGTTTGAGCCCGCAGTTAAGGAGTTGCAAAACCAAAAATTAACATTCTTGAGTCAGATTTTAAAGCAAAATCAGGTCTCTGGGTTTTTTTTAAATTGGGTTTGTGTTAATAGTAACTGAAACGGCAAAATTTGTGTGTTATAATTCGTAAAGGTAGAAGACAGTGTTCACTGTATTTTAACTACCTTATCGTTTAAGCGCCATGTGTGACTTGGATCGAAATCGTGTTCAACTTAAAACCAAGTTTGAAAGAGAAAGGTTTTAATTTAGACTAGTGATTAAATTTAAACGAAATATTAATTCAATTTGACACATGACTCAAAAAAGAAAACGTAGATTGGTTAAGTGACTGTTCTCGTTTTATTTACCTCTGTCGTCTCTTTTGACTCTTTTTATCTTGATCTTGATCTTAAGTTCAATTCTAGCTTTAAGTTCTAATAGTCTAAAAGCTTCTGGCTTAAGGTTGATTAATATTCGGAGGCTCACTTTGGCTAATGTTTAATATCATATCCCAACAAAAATTGTATTTCCGTATCGCCAAAGGAAGGGTTCGCACATGGCCAAACCAAAAGTACGCAACACTTTTTCCGAATGTAAGTTTAGCTCGGCAGCCTCACTTACTCGTACTGTAGTAAAAAGAATAAAACTACCCGAAATGTAATAATCAGCTATTTTGCGCGTTAATTTGAATGGAAAATAAGTATTAACTATTAATTTCCGATGAATTTTAGTATTTACTTGGATGAATCTACTATCTTTTGAAAGTATTTGCCAGGCAGTGTAAGCTAATTTTTATGCATACGATGTGCAGTAAATACTTTAAATTTTAGCTTCTGCTAGAAGTTAAAGTTATTACTTTAACCTTTTACTTCTAGTAAGTACTTCCGTTTTATGCATATCACCCATTGAAAAACAATTTCCCTTATTTTTTCAGATTTTTATTTCACCCCCCTGGGTCACCCTATTTTCACTTTAAGGTACTAATCATGGAGTTAATATTATTCTTATAACACACAAAAATATATCAGAATGTATAGATTAGATTCAGACGAGAAAAAAAAATGTATTGGAGTCGGGGCCTATTTCTCCCCGTTCAGACGGAAGGGGTAATTTTCTAGAAATTTAGCTAAAAACTGAAAAAAAATTATTTAAAAAAAACGGGAACACTTACAATGCCACGCCTTGGCTTTTTTTAAAGCCACGATTCCATTCTATAATACGCTTCCTAAATAAAGTTTTTATTTTAAATAGTTTTTGAAAAAAAAATTATTATTTTTTTTTTAAGTTTAAAAGTAATTTTTTCAAAAACTATTTCAAATAAAAATTTATTCATAAAGCGTATTTTAGAATGAAATCGTGGCTTTAAAAAAAGCTAAGGCGTGGCATTGTAAGTGTTCCCGTTTTTTTTAAAATAATTTTTTCATATTTTGAGCCAAATTTTGAAAAAATAATCCCTCCCGCATAAGCGGGGGAAAATACACCCCCTTCTGATATTAATTTTTTTCTCGTCTGTATCTAATCTATACCCTCAAATATACCTGTTTTTCGCTTTTTATAAATTTACGCTTACCCCATAATTAATACCTTAAAGTGAAAATAGGGAGACCAGGGGGTGAAATAAAAATATGAAAAAATTAGAAAAAAAATTTGTTTTCTATGTACAGCCATTTAATACCTATCCATCTCAGAATTTCAAAAAAACCTAACATATAGACCACCCTCATGTACATATACATATATAAAACAATTTAACACGAGGCAACTTTTAACAGTAAGAACCTAGGTACCTCCCATAGAATGATTTTTTAACTTTGAATTTTGATAGTGAATTTAGAAACTTTCAAAAGCTTCAAAATATTTTTAAATTTTTATCTGCATATTAATAAAAAAAAAGGTTTTGAACATTTTATATTTCGTCCCAACAGAAGCAGAGTGCTTATGTATGTATCTCTGAATTTGAAGATTTTGAGTCAAAAAAAGTATATTTTCCTGTCAAGCAGATATAAAAATAATTTTCTTAAACTAAAGCGTGAGTTCGATATACCGTTTTACATTTTAGATAACATGTCTAAACTATTATCTGGCAAAATGACACTTACAGCTTATACCAGTAGAATGTAGGAATACACTAAAATAAATATTTAATTTTATTTTTGTTTTCTGCACTTGTATTTATTAATAACACTTTTTTCACATACCTAAAAAAAATACACAAAAAAGTAATAATAAAACCAATAGTATGAAAAACGTCAAATTATTTTTTATTCTAACGGGTGATTTTTTAAGAGGCTTAGAACTTTTTTAAAAAAAAAACACAAAAAATTCGAAAAAATGAATGAAATATTTATTTGAATCGATAGTTTGAACCTTACAATTTAATGTTTAAAGATAATTTCATGCAAATGTTGACCGCGGCTGCGTCTCAGGTAGCCCATCCGCTGAGTCCAATTTTGGCATACTCTTTCACACATATCGGCCGGTATCTCACGAATGAATGCATGGATGTTGGCAAATCGCACGATCTAGGCGGCCAATTGACCGGCCCGAAACGTGAAATTAACTGTTCACCAAACTCGCCTCGCAATTGCGCCATTGTTTCGCGTGCTGTGTGGCATGTGGCACCGTCTTGTTGAAACCACATATCATGCAAGTCAAGAACTTCCATTTCGGGCAAAAAAAAGTTTGTTATCATCGCTCGGTAGCGTTCACCATTGACAGTAACGCTGCGATTCGCATCATCTTTGAAGAAATATGGCCCAATAATGCCGCCGGCCCATAAACCGCACCAAACAGTGGCTTTTTCGGGATGCATTGGTAGCTGTTGCAATGCTTCTGGCTGATCTTCACTCCAAATGCGGCAATTATGCTTGTTTACGTACCCATTCAACCAAAAATGAGCCTCATCGCTGAACACAATTTTTCGATAAAAAAGCGGATCCTCGGCCAGCTTTCCAAGAGCCCATTCACCAAAAATTCGGCGTTGTGGTAGGTCGGCTGGCTTTAGTTCTTGCACCAGCTGTATCTTAAAAGGCTTTACGCCCAAATCCTTCCGCAAAATTTTCCACGTAGTGCTGTAACAAAGGCCTAACTGCTGGGAACGGCGCCGAATCGACATTTCGCGGTCTTCTGTCACACTATAGCTGATACGGCCGCAATATTTTCTTCACTACGCACAGTACGTAAACGTGTTGGTGGTTTAATGTCCAACAAAGTAAATTTGGTGCGAAATTTGGTCACAATCTTCCGAATAGACTGCTCAGAAGGTCGAGAATGCCGACCATAAAATGGAAGCAGCGCGCGATGAACATTTCGAACCGAGCACGAATTTTGATAGTAAAATTCAATAATTTGCAAGCGTTGTTAATTTGTAAGACGATCCATGGTTAAATTGCAAACCAAACTGAAGCTGTTTGACAGTGACACAAGGTACTAAACACACGTCAGCTGTCAAAACCAGTGTTGCCAAAACCAAACCAGCTAAAAAATCACCCGTTATTATTCTTTTCTTGAATTTTATGTTTAGTTCAAGTTGATTGAGTGAAAATTTTTAGAGAAATAAAATTTCAAATTCAAAAGTTTAAAAAAAGTAGGAATCCAAAAACGTGAAAAAAAGTAGAAATCCAAAACGTCAGTTAAATTTATTGACGATTTGACTTCTAAAAGTTAGTTTCGTATTAAAACTTTGTTTCATGATTTCAAGATAATTGCATTAGCTTTAATTTTATACTAGAACCGTCTCTATATACCCAAGAGTTTTCAGGAGACAACTATTCAAAATTTAATAAAAATAAAGAACGAATACAGGCTGAATTATAATACTAGAACATGAACGTTAGGTCAAATGAAGAAAAAATCACATAAGAGGGGGATTTAAAGTCCCCCGTTCAGGTGGGACGGTCAATTTCAGAAAAAAAAACTGTCCTAATATATAATCTGGACTGAAATTTTATAGTTTAGATAGAAATCGATTCTTTAAATTCCTTTTTGAAAAAGTTCTATTAATCCATAGTTTTGGAAAATATCTATTTTAAATGCAAAATTAAAAAAAAATGTTTTTTTTTCGATTTTTGCAATGGCCTTTAGGGTCAAAAATTTGGATTTATAAACAGGCCAATGTCAGTAACAAAAAGCAACTCAACAAATATCAGAATTAACGGATCTGGGGCCTGGTCTGATGTAAAGGTTGTTCTTTTTACACGAGTGGTTTTCAGTGTGGGCAATACTTTTTTCGGATTTGGTCTTTTTGACAGCTGTCACTTGATTTATGCTCAGTTTGGTTTGCCATTTCATAATGAATAGACTTACTCTTGAAGAACGTTGATGTTGACGACCTTTGTTTCCAATAAGACGGCGCTACATGCCATACAGCCAACTTTTGGGGAGAACATTATCTCGTGTCGTGAGCCTGTGGCGTGGCCTCCAGGATCTTTCGATTTAACACCGCTGGCTGCATCACTATTTTTTGTGGGCTTATGTGAAGTCGCTTGTCTACGCAGATAAGCCCAAGACAATATTGACCCCTTGGAAGAGAATATTCGGCGTGTTATTGCTGACATACGGCCCCAATTGTTGCAAAACGTTGTCAAAAATTTATTCGAGCCAGACACCGCTGCCACTTGCCCGAAATCATTTTTAAAACATAATGGCAAACCCTTATCTTCACAATAAAGCTAAATTCTTGGCTATAACAATAAATTATATGCGTTTCATTTCTCCTTGAAAACCACACGCCTAAAAACACACCCTTTTTAAAGTGACTGGACTATTAACAGCCTTGGGCCGTAGCAGATTTTGATGGTTTGTCATTTTTTTAAAAAAGGTGAATTTAACTTTGAAATAAAGCCTAAAGGAAGTTCGCTGGCCCAACAGCAGCGGGGGTTTGGATACAGCAGTTGAGGGCTGCTGTAACATGTATTATTTTTATTATACAAAACCATCATCAGTTGGCGGTGTATTGGTGGAAAGGTTATCCGCCGACGTAATGAACAATGCACGTATAAAAACACGGTTTAATGCCAAGGTTAAAGTATATAATGCACGTTTTGGAGAATAACTCAAGATAGGTTATATCTCCAAAGCTGAAATTTGGATATAAAATTGGTGATATAAAAGGATATAAACAAAACAGTAACCAGCTTACTCTATACTTGGGGAAAGACCGACTTAGACGTAGTTAATTGTACCCGTGGCATTTACCCATGTCTTATACGTGCATTGTTTATTACGTCAGCGGACAACCTTTTCACCGCTACAACAATAAGTGTTCAGTAAGCATCAATGGAAAAAATTGCATTCCAATAAAAAAGTTAAACACGTAATGCACTTATAATGATAAAATAAATTTAATTTTGATAGCATTATGAAAATTTTGGGGGACTTGCAGGACATTATAGGAAATTGCGGTGGGTAAAATTTGTTTTGTGGGACAGACCCGTGCCTGGCGGGATTTTGGGCATCCCTGGTCTACAGAGACGATTCTGGACTCAAATCGATGAAAATTTCAATAAATTTTATATTGTAGGGCGATGTTTTTTTTTAATCAAAAACTAGTCCTTTACGTACAAAATCAATAATAACTGAAAAAGCAAGAACATTTCGGGTTTTTTTTTCAATTTTTGGCTTTAGTATTGAATTTACATAGCTACACTAAGCTATACGTTTTAATTATGTATACGCTTTTAAGTAAGCTTAAAATTCGGACAAAAATTGTATCTGTCACGATCCGTCCCAACCACATAATAATGCCTTTACGCCAGTATGTATACAATACATAATGCGAACTCAAAAAAGGTATAAGGTAAGATTTTAGTGTTCCAAAGTTAAGAATCCTGAGATGATCTCCAATAAATCTGCATCATTACTTTTGGGATCCATTTTTAGTAAAACTCCAAGACCACCGTGCCATACCTAGGTGTATAAAGTATTTATTTGAAATGACATTTTCATTTTGTCACAGTTTCAAAATAATAATATATTTAGCACAAATTTAAATAAAAGTAAATAAACTTAAGTATTATAAAGAGAAAATATAAAAATATTTATTTATTTTCATTAATTTTTAATAATTATTTGCAAACTTCATATTTGTCCCACCGTTTTTGCGTATTCAATTTGGAGAATTGTTGTCCCTTACTATCGGGTTTTTCAATAAGAGCGTAACAAAAGTTTTTTTTAAATAAAACAAAAACGATTTTGGATATCAATGAAATTCTTTATTCCTGTGAAAGTACGTTCGAAGTCATTATGTATGGAACTCGATTTCTTTTGCATGGCCACCACGGGCACGCTTGCTGAAGTCCAGACGCTGAACCCAATTTTCGACGGTTTTCAAGCATATATCGGCCGATACTGCTGCAATTTCACGTTCGATATTCGTACGAAGTTCATCAATCGTCACTTGCTTGTTGGCATAGACGATAGACTTGACGTAGCCCCACAGGAAATAGTCTAACGGCGTCAAATCACACGACCGAGGCGGCCAAGCGACTGGACCATTTCGTGAGATAACACGTTCTCCAAACTTAGTTTCTAATGAATTGATTGTGACATTCACTGTGTGGCTTGTGGCGCCGTCTTGTTGGAACCACATGTCCTCCAAGTCCATATCATCCAATTGGGGCCAAAAATATTCGGTTATCATTGAAGGGTAGAGATCCCCATTCACAGTAACGTGCCGGTCTTGATCATCACGAAAGAAGTACGGCCCAATGACGCCGCCGGCCCATAAACCACACCAAACCGTTTTTTTTTCGCGATGCAATGATGACTCATGGAGTACTTGTGGATTGCTGCCTGACCAATACCGCATATTTTGTTTATTGACGAAGCCATTCAACCAGAAATGAGCCTCATTGCTGAAGATGATTTTTCGATGAAAATCCGAATCATTTTCAAGTTGTTGCTCAGCCCAATTCACGAACATACGACGCTTCTGGAGGTAAAGCGGCTTCAGTTCTTGCGTCAGTTTAATCTTGTAAGGATGTAGGCTAAGATCTTTTCGCAAAATTCGCCGCAACGACGTCACAGAGATGCCCAACGCTTGAGAACGACGTGTGAGAGACAAATTTGGGCTTTCTGCAACTGAAGCCTCAGCGGCAGCAATATTCTAGACACTACGAGCACTTCTTTGTCTCACTGGCACCGGAACATTTTGTACTGTGCCTGTGGATTCAAATTTTTCCACTAGACGCTCAATTGTTGATCTGCTAGGACCATTATGACGACCATAAATTGGACGTAGCGCTCTTAGCGTTGAGGCCACTGACTCCGAATTTCGGTGGTAAATTTTTATAATTTCGACTCGTTGTTGGCTCGTATATCTTCCCATCATGAAATGGCAAACCTTAGTGAAGAGAAATGTGAAAAGAGCAGCAAGAAATATGGCGTCGTTTGCTGTCCCTGTCGCTCTACTTTTGTAGCGTCCCTGTTTAAAAACTCTTTATAAACAGTAATATCAAATGGTCGTATTTAAAAAAGGACTCAAAGACGCGTATCAATACCAATGTGAAGTTGGTACAGGGCTGTACCAAGGGGTGGGGGAATGGGGCAAATGCCGCGAAGTACCGTGAAAGGTGATCGACATTTTTTGAGATTTCAAAAGTCGACATAATGAAACTCATGGTCGGTTTCTAATACGTCATATGCGCTCTGGTATAAAGTGCAGCAATAGTTTCGAAAAGTGATTATGTATCTCCCCTGCAAAGTCGTTAAATTTATAAACAACATTTAAAAGTTGTAAGTTTATCACAAAAACGTCTCTCCCCTGCCGTATTCCCACTGGTAGTAGGTAATCTTACGGTTGGCTTCCGAACTATGTGAAAATGAAATGAAAATAGATAGAAAAAAAAAAAAGATCCTAAGACTTTCTTTCGCAAGCTGAATTGCCGAAATATTATGAGTTGCAATTCTTTGAAACTGATGTCTTTCAACTTATCTAATGTATTTTTTTCTTTTGAAAATATGCCTGAAAAATACGCATGCCATTTTAAAGGAAAAAATTATTAAGAAATATGCTTTTGCTGATTAAACAAAATATTAATTAACGACCCATCCAGAACTATACATTATGGATGTTGGATGTGATTGCATTTTGTTTAATTTCCATCATTGACTTATATTTTCTTAGAAATACCCGCTCTTTATTTTGTTTGTTAGCATAACTAACGAGCAAACAATTCATATTATGTTTAGATTTTATTTACATCAACTATAAAAGATAAGTTAAGGTTTACTTAAACTCCAACCTATCAGATCATCCATTATTAAATTTACTGCCAGGCTTTATAACCAAAAAAAAAAAACAGACACCGAATGAATTTCGAAAGGATCACGTTGAAAAAACACACAAATGTTTTTTTAAAGATCTTCACAGATCCAAACTTTGTATATTTTATGCACCGACACAAGTAAAGTGGGCGGTAAACCATACAATTCGTTATTTAATTTTACCAATATTTACACTTTGACGCTTCAATAAAGCATCCGAACTGAGCAGCCAAGGTACTTGGTTTCTGCCTTGTGATTTATTACCGTGAATTGTTGAATTCTACACATAATATAAACTAACCATAGATACACCTGCCAAGACTTGATGTTCCGAGAATAACCAGAAACAGAAGATACTCCTCGGTAATATCGAGAACGAGAAGGTGCTCCGCCAGGTATTCAAAGGAATCTTCAGAACTATTGTTTACAGTATTTAAATGTTTCTGTGCAGCCATTCCGATTCCAATATTCAATGATGCTCCAACCTGGCAGTCGAAATTAATTTAAACAATTTCGAACTTCGGAAGTGTTTATGACCGCGGCACTGATCGAATAGAAGGCGTATCCAAATAGGGGCCAACCCGTTTGGCATTTACAATAAAATCTGTGATCTTTCCTCGGTCTGCCATCCACCAGCAATGAATTCAAAATTCTCCCTTTTGTTCGGAGGCAGCAGTCGGGTGATCTTTCGGTCGCCGAGAGTCAGAAATTGTTCCAAAAATAGAATACTTGTCATTCTCTTTTTCGAAAATGAGACAATCCTATTGGCTCGCTGCAACCATGCTATGCTATGGATGATTCCTGCGCTTTCGAGTTAAAAAAAATTCAGTATCGGTTCTCTGTCTCGGTTAATGTGATCTTCACACTTTTCATTTATTTATAAACAAAGATCACTTCGGCGTGATTGCTCATTAGTCCAATCGATAGTCGGATTTTTGAATTTGATCTTTGAAGTTTTACGGGAGGGCCTGACTTTCTATAAAATTTCTAAGGCTACGCGTGGACAGACATTGTCGACGACGTCGACGTTGATTTGTTGAGTCGCTTGTTGATTTTTGAGAAGAGCGTATATACGTGTCAGCTGAGGAATATCTGTGCGGACGGTTGAAAGTTTAATTGACGCTAAAAAGGTTATTGCGCTGATATAAAAGTGTCGAAAAATTGCAAATCGAAAGTGCTAGACAATAAGGTGATGATCCGATGTTTGTTATAATTCGGTGATTATTCGGCGATGAAGTTTCTCACTCACTTGTGCTAATAGTATTTTTATTTTTTATTTTGGTTTTTAATATTTCGGTCTATTCGTGTTAAAATGCTGATTGTAGTTTTATTGAAAATTCGTTTAAGTCTTTTCAACACTTTGTGTTAATTTTTGTGATTATAAAATTTTAAATTGATTGTTTGTTTTGCAACAATTGTCTAGTTGTTGTTGTTTTGCTGAATAAGGAATTTTCAGTTTGTTGTTGTTGTTAAAAGTTAAATAACTAGAGTGATTGGAATAATAAAAAAATGCACCAGACGGCTTATCGTCGAGCAATGTCATCAGATTGCACTTCTATGGTAGCTTCGATGTCACCTTTCATCGAAAATGGATTAAATGCGAGTTTCACGGAATGCTGTTACACTACACCGGATTATTGGTCTGGATCTTATGGAAGCAGTGCCATTAGTCCAATGAAACAAATTGAAGGTAAATATGGCTATGAATGACCTGATTTGAATACTGTTTTTAATTTTTCCTCGAAACGATTTATAAAATAAAGACTCTGGCATAGAGTTTCAAGATACTGGCTATACAAAGTCAATTTTTCCTTAAGCCTAGCTAAGGCATCCATGCGAAGTTAAGATTTCATATAAAAAACAATTTTTTCATAGGCGTGAAAAACTGTTAAAAACTCAATGAAATAATTATTGCGACAAGGAGGAACAAATTTGTCTCGAAACACATGCAACTCAATGGGCTCTTTCAAACCAAATTTTATGACAAATTTTTTTTTTTCATTTCAAAATTGATTTCACTTCGCTTTGAAGTATAAACTAGGCTTTAGCCATCCACTGAAATTCGCCATCGAAACTTAATTTGTCTGAAAACGTCTTTAACAATTTTGTGTGTGGAACGTTAAAATAAATTAAATTGTGTATTTTCATACATAAATCTTATAATTTTTTAGACTAATTTTGCTCAAATTTCAAACAAGGTACCTTCTCAAAAGCAGTTCAAAAAGTGTTGCATTCCTAAATTATTCAAAATTATGAATTTAAGAATAAAGTTTCACAGCAGTATCAAATTCTCTCCTAAATTGGTCGTATAAATGGCGATGTTTCGAATCTTTTCTTACTTTCTGCGAGAAGTTGTTTAGTATTTTTAACTCAAAAAAACACTTGAAAATTCCAAGCTAAGAAAATAAAAATAAAATAAATTTTGTAATGGATACAGTCCCGTCGGCGTGCGTGCTTTATTTAAATTTTATTTTTTACTGCTTTGTAGTTCCAATACCAGATAAAGATTGAATCAAAACTCTTTGATGATGTTTTTATTGTCCGTAATGCCGCATGTAGAAAACTCAGTATTAATGCTTGGAAGAAGCAAAACGTGTTACAAATATGATACTGTGCTGGAATATTACATTATATTAGACTGGATTGAAACATTTCCAAGTATTGATTCTCCTCAATATTTGTGCCCAGTGAATAACTATTGATACTCCATAGTTGCCACTATTTTTAAAATAAATTTCCCTGACCAATTTTCAAGTTGTTCCTGACCAAATTAAAAAAAAATTAATGCTCGGATGACAGGTTTTTAGCTGCTCAAAAGTGCTATCTATTAATGTAGGTAGTTGTATCAATACCATAAATAAAATGCATTTAACAACAGCAGATCTTATGGGTCGTTGCATATGAAATCGTCAAAAATTTTCTCTACACTGTTCTAGTTTTAGTTGTTTTAGAAATTGTAGCAAGCGTCAGCTCCCTTATTTAAGACTATTGTTTAAAAATGTTTTATCTAACATATCTAAATGATCTAGATGCAATTGTAATGCTGAAAGATATTTTTGTTTGCAAAAAATCAAACACACATCAATAAAAAACAATTAGTCAGTTTATATTTCTTGAGCGCTCAGTATTTTCTTGCGTTTTTTGACACAGCAGGAGAATAAAATAGTTATAAGCAGTATTCCTCCCGTAAAAGTCAAAACAACTGTTTCTTTCTTTTCTTCTTATGTGAATTACTGCGACAAAAAATAATCGAGCAAGCGAATCCAAAAAAATTTAGTTTCAATTTTTAAGGGGAAAACTGAGGAGTCTTGTTTGTATTTCTGAGTCCTCTGAGCCCACTGAGATCTTAGAAATATGAACTGGCTAAATATCAAACATGGTGCTGAAAAAGCATTGTTTGGGAATTTTTAACCAACTCTAGTGTTTTGACTATTTAATGTAATAAGCAAGTCAGCCTTATTTTGAGTTTCACATGTAAAATATTTCACCCGAAAAATGAATGTTCCCCCGGATTTTTTAATGCCTGAACTTCTCTTGGCCTAAAATAAACAAAACCTTTGCGCAAAGGGAACCCGTACCCTCTGTTTCCTTCGTCGTGGATAACTGACAGTTTAAGCTATAAGTTACGAAACATTTCAACCAAAATGAGAACTCAAAAAAAAGGGGAACTGTCGTTAATTGTCAAAATGAGCGAAAAGTGAAATGTCACTTTTTTCACCTGGAATGATGTTCACGTAAAACTCATAATAGACCTAGTATTTCTCAGGCATCAAGATAAAAGAAGAAATAAAGCTTCAAAAATCATTTTATACAAAAGATTCGTATATGAAGTTTAGCAATTTTGAAAAATCGCACTTTTTACTTTTGCTTTGAGCTTGCTGAGGGTCACACTTTTCACGGCTTCATTTGGCTATTATTTTGTGGTTTTTTTGATTAAACGCAAAACTCATTGTAGAATGTAGAAAGAAAGCACATGCAGTGCGTTTGAGAAAGCCCGAATTCAAAGTTTGAGCTAATAAGACTGATAATATTTCTACATTCCAGTGAGTAATTTTATTTTTTTTTAAAGAACAAAGGCCAAATTGCAGTTTTTTAAAATTCATATACCAAAATAGATAGTTAAAGTATCGACAATTAGTTTGCTTTGATGGAAAAATGTTTAAATTCATTGTACATACCAGACCGATTAAATTTTCTTCACGAGTCGAGGAGAAAAAATTAGCGTTTCTTAAAACTATGGGCTGAGCTCAAGTAAGAAAATATTAGACAAAATTAGTGTGAACAAATTTTCCCTGATCACTTTGCGAATTCCCTGACTATCCTTGACTTTTTCTGACCAAATTTTCGTATCCTGACTTTTCAGTCGAGTGGCAACTATGTACTTAAACGTTTTTAACAAGAAGACGATTTAAAGCGCATTTTAGAATTCAAAAAGCAAGCATTTTTAAACTTCACAATATCTTTTAAACTAAACAGTTATTGCATCATATTTTTTAAAAGCAGTGAATTTCACACATAACATTTAAAAATAAGATTTCAGCAATATTTTTGTTTTTAGATTCAAGAAGTATTTTGAGCTCGGGGAACTCACTTTATGAATTGATCCTAAATCTTTTGTATATTCTTATAATTTTTTGTCCTTATATCTTTTGAATGAAGAAACTTAATTTCATAATTTATATCAGAGCTTGGAATCATTACAAAAATCGCTAATTACGATTTCTTGTAGTTTGTAGTTGAAAAAGTTCAATTACTGATTATTTGAAATTGAAAATTTCAGTTACAAATTACAAAAATTGAAAAAAACACAATTACTTGAATCAATTACATTTGTGTGTAATTATTCAAAAAAAAGTAATCAGGGTTTTTAAATAACTTTATGTTCTTCAATTACTTTTTTCCAATTACATGCATGTAGAATTTTTTTGTCTTTTGTTGCTTGAACCAGAACAGTCCAAAAAAAAATTAACACTTTACAACTATTTACATTCCTCTCCCCTAAAATCCTATTTTTGATTTTTTTCATTATTGGCTGATGGGATTTAAATAAAATTTCTTATACGTAGAATCTCCAAAAAGTTTAAATAATATTGCATTTGAAAATAAAACAAAAAATATTTTGTGAGTTTGAAAACAAAAAAAATCATAAATATTTTTTTGCAGAATTCGATATTTGAAAATCATCAACCCGTTTTTTTTTTTGAAAATATTATTTTTATCTGCATTTAATATTTGCATTCGCATTTTTATCTTTTACATGTGTTAAAAATTGTATACACAAAAAAGCATTTTTTTTAATTTAAAAAATTGTAAAATATATTTTATCACGAATTCAGATGCAATTTCTTATTCATACTTTAAACTATTAAATAAATTGCTTTAGAATATTTAACTATCGAATAACATTTAAGAACAAATTAAACTAAATTGAAATTTCAAAAGCATCGTTAATAGTACCTACAGGTAAAATAGGATAAATAAAACAAACAAATTAGTACCATCATGAAATTTAGTGAAAACGTTTTATGCACCATGAGAATGTAGAGTCAAAAGAGTCTATACAAAATTTTCATATGGAAGGGTGTTTTTTAAGGGGAAGAGGGGGGGGGGGAGTTGTGGCACATCAAACTGAAAAAATAACCTTGTTACAACCTAAGTGTAATCTGACACATGCTTATAAGGTAGTTTTTAATGTTGAATCAAATGATACCAAAATCAAGTTAATACGACGTCTGAGAAAAAAGTTATTGTCATTTTTATGTTACGATAACTCTTTTTTTAGTACAAAAGTTAAATATTACCGAAAACCAATTGAAAATAATGGTACATTGATGAAACTTGGCATTAATGGTTCGTTTGTCTTAAAAAGCAATAATCAGAACAATCTAACAAAATATCTGTGGTGAAAAGGTATATTTTTGGAGAGTGGGATTATAGTGAGACTATAAAAAAATGGTTCCACCATTAAACTTGGTAGAAATGTGTTCTGAACTATCAAAATGAAGAATGAAAAGAGTCTATAAAAATATCTGTAGTAGGAGGCCATTTTTTATGGGTGCAGGAAAGTATAATACTTTTTTCCAAAAACAAGTAACACCGCCTTTTCTCAAACCTTTTTATCATTATTTGAATATTGAACACGAGAATAGCACTCAACAAAACAAAATTTTTTAAAAATATCAACTTGAAAAAAATTACCAGTTAAAAATAAAAATTTGACTTTGGAATTTAATTTCTAAGAAACTGTTTTTTAGAAGAACTTGATTTACAAAACAAATAAAAGTATGGAGTTTTAGTTTCCAAAAAAGCTTAAGTACATTATTGTATATTCTTTCGTTTGTTTTGCAATTTAAATCTATTTTAAGAAACTGCCCTTGCATCAGGGGCACTGGTACAACTTTCCCCCAATACAATTTTTTCTTAGAATATACCCATGCCCTAAATTAATATTATTGTCAAATTAAGGGACACCCTGTATTTTTTTTTTAACAAAAATATTTTATTTTATTCAATTTTAAACCAAAAATCCAGTGCTCAAGAGGGCTCTTGTCCAAGTTGTAGGGTAGTTTTGATTTTATTTCTGCTTTATATTTTCGAAGATGCTGGATCTGAATTGAGGTTTGTGACACAAATTTCATGACGCGACAGGAAAAGAATGCAAAAATGCATGCTTTGAGAGTTTTTTACTTCTGGCTCGAAAACTATCAATTATTTGTAAATTTTATCATTCATTTGAAGGAATAAACAATTTTCAACAAATCTCTTTTTTAAAGTTTTTTTGCCGAAAACCATTTAGACTCAAGCTATTTAGTTGAAAATTAACGTATTTTTACTGTTTCCGAAAATCCACTCAATAACACTTATTAATTTCTTTGTATGAAAATATTTATATTTTCGTTCCTAACATACATCTTTGTGTGCGCTCAGTTCAAATCTGGCCTCTAGTTCTAGTACGTCACGTTTTCGAGATATTTAAATCTAAAGCTTTGAAAAAACTAGTTTTTTTTTGCAAATTTGGGATTATATTATTACCATAGTAATAGAGATATTTTTTTTTGTCAAATAAATTTGTATGGCAATTGGAAATATGAATATTGTTCCTCAAAACTATTTTTAAATCTTTCAAATACCTGCTTTCATCTTTGAGAAATCAATTGTTGTTAGCTTTCTTTTTAAGCTATCTAATTTGAAATGTGTCCGAAAGGGTAAAACAACCACTGGCGGACCAAGGTAAGGATTAAACCTTCATAAAACTCTTAACGAAACGTTTTATTTAGTAATTAATTAAAAAAATGAGTAGAAGAGATGTACATAGGTATATTTTAATATGTACATATACCTAGTTACCTTTTCATAATAATTTTATTATAATTTTAATATAAATGTTTTGAAAACAACTGCAGTATCCACTAAGTCATACTACTTATAAGGTTTTGAAAGAATTAAGATACAACAAAATATTCAGTCCGGAATTGAGATACCCATTCGCTAATTTTTTGTTAATATCAAAATTATAAAAGTAAGTACATAGTTTTTGAAAAATTTAATCTCGAATTCAAAATTTTTGAAGAATGGAAAACTACTGCTTTAATGGATCCTAAACGACGTGACCGAATTTGATGAAATTCTTGTCAATCAAGAAAAATAAGTTGTAAAAATTTATTTTTCTTAAATCCCGACAGCACTTGTAGTGGCATAATGGTTAGTGCGTAGGACTGTCATGCCAAAGGTCTGGGTTCGATTCCCGGCCACTGCCACCTAAAAACAAATGTTTTTTTCCGAGGTACTGCCTCCAAGAGTATACTTGTCATGAATAAGTGCTTCTCATCTAGCCGTTCGGACTCGGCAAAAAATTGTAGGTCCCCTCCATTCCTGCCAACAACACGCACACAGAAATGGTTGAGAGTTGTTAGTCACTAGGCACTGGTTCTTCATGAGCTGTTGCGCCACTAAATTTATTTATTTTATTTAAATCCCGACAGCAAATGATGCCCTTGAATTTGGGTTAATTTTATTTTACGCATATTGATCTAGTTAAAAATATAAAAACAGAACAAATTGTGAAAATTGATGAAACTAGTTTTTCGACACGAATATCTCACGAAGAGAAAAAGATATTGGCTTCGAGACGATTTTATTCTACGCACAAGTTGATGAGATTTGTAAAAAAAATATTAAAAACTATCTTTTTTTTAGAAAAAGGGTTTATAATATTTATATAATATTATATTTTATATTTATTATTTTAATAATTATTTTTAAACACAAAAATTTTGTTCAAGCCTCAAGATAATTGGATATTTAAATGAGAATGGGACTAGAAAGTTAATATGTTGGCTGCTTTTTTCCTAAGGTCTAAGGACAAACAAGGTTGGGGCTTATCAATTTTACATATAACCTGCTGTTTTTTCAAGCTTCAAGGTAATTGATTAAGAAAATGGTGTTGGGATTTAACAACTTACTGCCTGAATAGAATGCAAGACGGAGTTGGAATAGTTGTCAAAAATGCTGCAGGGTTGAACAATTTTAAACTTTTACTGCAGCATTTTTGACATCTATTTCAGCATCGTCGTTCATTCTCTTCTGGTAGTTTCGTGTAAAATGTGTTTTTTCTAGATCCTAGGCTCTAGGGAATTGAACGAAAAAATAATGTAGACGAAAAAATGTTATGTTTTTGTCCAAAAATTGGGCTAAACAAACGATGTTATTTAGCAAATTTACATGTTGAATGCAAATGAATAGGTCAAAGTTAACATCTGATATTTTTAATATAAGCTGGAGTTATAACTTACTATTTCACGAGTGCCACCTCGATCTTTAGACTCCTTTAGTGGTATGTAGTCTGGTTATGCTCGTATTAATTGAAAAACACTTTTGAAGTGATCTGGGAGCGAACCATGAACCTTACGATTCATTTTATACTTTTTTCAGTAATTGAAAAACCGGAATTCAGATATAAGTATTCAATAATAAGATATTACCTTCTGTCTTATATATTCCTTTACAGGTAAAATTTTAAATAAGGCTTTTTATTGTTTTTAGCTTTATCCTAAATTAATGAATGAATTCTATCGATAGCAAAGGATATATACCGATATAATTCATCACAAAAGAACCTATTGAATTTGACCACAAGAGTAATTATTTTAGTCAAAGTTCATTAAAAAAATGAACCTGACAGAATTTTGGACTAAAATGGGCAGTTTTGGAAAGTAGTATCACATTTTTTTTTAAGCTCATCTGTTGATATCTTTTCAGCTAAGCTTACCCCAGAAATTGATTAGAGCTTATAGGGACTATAAAAACTGTGTTTCTGGCTTGTTTTTGTTCCTTTAAATCGCAATTTCAAACTTAAATTTCGCTCCAAAACAAAATTCTCTCCAAAATTTTGTAAAGCTTTTTAGGCTAGTGGTACGCATTTCCAGAAAAAAAATTCGTTCTTTAGTGTCGTACATCACTTTCATATCTGTCAAAACTTGGCGCACGAAATTATTATTGGCCGTATTATTCTCGAGCTGGTAATTTTGTAAAAGCTTAGATTTAGGTCAACTTTACTTTAGTAAAATAAAAATCGCAGTCAAGAAATATTTGACAATACAAAATTTTTCAAAGTCAAAGGGAAAATCCCATTTTATTTTAAAAGATTCACTTGATATATTGAAAACAATTTTTTTTTTCAAACGGTTTGGTAAAATTTTTATTGAGAGAACAGCAGCTTTTTTATTTGAAATTTTCTCCACAAATGTTATATTTTTGACTGTGCATGAAGAACAATGTGGGAGCTAAAGTTCAGCACGTTCTGCGTAGTGCTTGGATGTATTAATCCTACAAAAAACATTCAGAATTAAAAGAAATATATTTGAGTCTTTAAAAAAAAGTTCTTACAACTTTTTTGTACAGTGTGACGTTCTTAACATTTTATGCGAATAGGTTAAAGTGCGTTATTCATATAGAATACCAATTACAGCTTCTCCATTTCCCGTCATAATACAATTAGAATTGAGGTAAAAAAAATGCCTCTAGCCCCCCCCCCCCTCCTTCAGCCAAATCCTAGATCCGCTACTGGAACGCAGTTGGTTATGTTCCATTGAAAAAAGTTAGCAAATTACTTACAGTACTTTGCTACCTTCAAAGGAAAACGGCTAAAGAAACGATGGAAACACTAGCGAGAAAAAAACAAAAATTTAATTTAATTCACTTTTACCGATATTACTTACGTACTTTCAATAACCATGTTCAATAAATTCAGATAACATGTTTACAGCAGCTTCCCAATCAAGTCCTCGAAAAAGAAAAGAAGTTCTGACTACGTATCTTAAATGTGTTGCACACTGAAACATGCAATTTATCCCATCAGCGAAAGAAAAGAAAATAAGACAAAGAAGGATTGTTGCACTTTGTGCACACTACACCATTATAAACACGTTCTTAGCTACATTCGTGAGCAATATTACATGACAGCTTCTTCTTCTATTGCAGTTTTTTTCTGCAGTTATAGCTTCTTTCAATTGTTTTCAGCCAGTTAATCATTAAATACACAAAATTTTTCATTTAAATTGAAGACTCCGTTCATAAGATTTCTCTCATATAAATATTATTATATTTTCTAACCTATGCACAAACATGCACAATTGTATGTACATAAGTATAAGTACATACATCATTATTCCAAATTATTTGGCTTAACATGTAAAACATGTCATAATTAATTATGATCTCAGCTTCTGACGCAGATTTCTTTAGTTAAGCTAACCTAATACCCAATTAATCGCTTATGATTGCACTCTGAAATGGAACAAATAAGGACACTGCCCCATCAGTTCTTCAACGTTTGCGCCGCGGTGCACACAATTGTGACGGGAAAAGTGATTTATTCGCTTTTAACAGCGCCATGAACACTTTTCTGACATAAAGATTTGTAGCATGCTTCATAGGAACTCAAAAAAGGAGGCATTTTAATTCAAAATAATAGACGACTCTCATCGCGACTTTCACACCAAAAGAACAGAGATCACTTCATCTAATTATGAATCCAAAGAGATCTCACCTAGTTTATTAGTGGCCAACAACGCATGCTTCATTTGTGACGATTGACATACTTGTGCAGGTCGATTGCTCGACGAATTCGAAGGATGGCCAACCATCACTACTACTAATATACCACACCAGCATCAGAGTCTTGCCACACGTAAATGACTAAAATATCAAGTGAAGTGAATTCTATTTTTGGCCTTTCAGGAACAAAGTCTGCTGATGCCGCCGATTTGTGCTATGTATACTTTCGGGAACAAAAAAATAAATCAAAAAAATTGTATTTCATTTGGCTGAGAACTCGAGCGTTCCGGATCAGACGCGACACGTACATATAACCACAACTTTGCAACGCTAGGCTTATGTTTCAAAGGAGATCTTATATTCGTTTGTATGTGGAGTGGATATAGAAGCAACATTGCTCAGTATTTAGTCTTGAAATGACCCATGGCGGGTCGGAATGCCATCAATTGTCACTAACAAGACATCGGAATTCAACTTGCTACTTATTTTGCGGTGGTTTTAACAAATAATTAAATAAAAATTATCCTTAATGGCTCCGCATCGGTGCGGAGATGGTATTCAATTAGTGTGCTTTAGATTTGTCTTATACCCTCGACAAAAAATTGTATATATTGGTACGCTCGAAATGTAACATAGCCCGTGACAGATTCAATCAATTTAAAACATTGACAACTATTGCTGTATACTCAATGAACTGAATGTTTATCATTTGTTAACAAAAATGGGTGCCATAGTTTCTGAACTTAAGTATTTTTGGCTTCGTATTGAAACATACGACGCGACCATTGGAATTTTGAATAACTTTAAACAAAAACCAAGAAACCGCACAAAACTACTAGTATTATTGTTAGCAAAAACCCTTTGATATTATAATAGCTTTGTCTGCATTTAAATAGAAAACAAAGCGAAATATTGTGAATCACTTTGACAAAATAAATAAACCCTAATTCAAAGTATTTCTGTATCCAATGGCAGTTTGCTTATGTGAGAATTTAATATCACTTGTTTTGAGGTTTGTATCTGTTGGTAGAGTGAAATATTTATTTTGTCGAAAATGGTTACTTCGCTGTTTTTTTGTGCGAAGAGTAGTGTGGGTTGATAATAATTACATTGTAAAATTTTGTTTGTGTATTTATGTTCCCGTGGGTAGGTGCAAAACCTGCATAAGGCTCTATGAGGACCGAAAAACGCGGGCTTATAGGTGTGAGAGATTCTTACTACACTAAAACCATCTCCACTTCCCGATTGCAACTAAGTTGAAACTTTTCTAGTAATTTATTTTTAACGAAGTTAAGAACCGTGTTGAAGGTTACTTTCCGGTGAAAGTTCCTGCTTAATACGCGATAAGATAAAGTGATTTTCTGTTCACCGCACCAAGTCGGAAGGTTATTTGTTCTTCACAGACGGTGTACTAAATTCAACTTGTCAAGAATGTCAATAATCGTTGAACTAGTGTATTCTAATAGTCGATTTCAATGCTTTCGCGCGAAACATTTTATTTCATCCCGAACTGTAGGAATTCCGAGATCCCTGAGAAGATCTTCGTTACTTATATACAAGGGAGTATTTACAAATTACCTAAGCAATTTATTTTCAAACATTTGTAAGTTATTTAAGTTTGTATAGCAGGTACAACTCCAAAGTTGTATGCCATAAGTCCAAATGATTGTAAAATGAGTTACAAAATTAACAGAGTTTTTGAATTTGATATTTGCGAAAGATGAAGAAAAAGGACTAAATATATGTTTTTTCTGATATTAATATGCGATACAGAGCAAAAAAAAATATAATTTGCCAGAGTAGCTTATGCTAAGAAAAGTTAATTTGTGAAATCAACATTTTTGCCTTTAATTTATCTTATGTTAATTTTTTCATCATTAAATAAGGTTCATTCATCAAATTTCATGTCCATGCATTTTTTTATCTTCCACAGAATAACTTATGTTTACATAAGTGTCTGTGAAACCCAAAAATAAAAATGTACCCAACTACTTATAAGTTAACATAAGTTTTTATAAAAAGCGAAATATAAAATTTAAAAAAAATTGCACAGATTACTTCGAAGTAAGATTTTGCGTAGAAATTTTAAATATGAATGTTTTGAACAAAAGGAAAATTGCTCGACAAAAGATATTTTGTTGAAAATATTTTCAAGTCATTTAAACATAAGTGGTTAGGAAAAAACGAAATTGTCGGTAGGGAGAAGATTTTAAAAACGGAAGAATTGTAGGGCTTAAATAAAAAACATATCTATTTTATTTTCATTATAAGATTATTCTGTGGCATATGTGGGTCAGTTTACCTTTGAATAAACTATGGTTCACTGTGGTGTACGTGGATTTTTTTAGTTCTAAGGAATAATAATAAAAAACGATAAATAATTGAATAATGGAAGTTAAAGTCAACTTTGCAGAAAATATTTTAGATTTTAAGGTATATAAATGCAATCAAACATTTAAAAGTCACTATGGCGTATGTGAAGCATTTTACTAAGTAAATTAATAATATAATATATTGTGGTGCATGTTTTTCTAAGAAATTATAATAAAGGGTTTTTTAGACGTGTGGTTTTTAATCTGACAATACTTTTTTTGGAGTTGGGTTTTTTGACAGCTGTCACTTGATTTAAACTCTGTCTGGTTTGCCATTTTATAATGCTTAGACTTACTACTGAACAACTTTTGTAAATCGTGCAAATTAATTACCAAATATCAATTTATTGAAGGAAACTTTTGGTGAGCACATTATCTCCCGTCGTGGGCCTGTTGCGTGGCCTCCATGATTGTGCGATATAACCCCTTTGGACTATTTTTTGTGGGGTTATGTGAAGTCGCTTGTCTACGCAGATAAGCTCAAAACGATTGAAGCCTTGGGAGAGAATATTCGGCGCCTTATTGCTGACATACGGCCCCAATTGCTGCAAAAAGTGGTCGAAAATTGGGCCTCTCGACTGAAATTTATTCGAGCCAGCCGTGGCAGCCACTTGCCCGAAATAATTTTGAAAACATAATGGCAATCTATATCTTTATAATAAAACATTAAATTATATGCGTTTTATTTCGTCTTGAAAACCAAACGTCTAAAAAATAACCGTTATGATGTGATTGAAAGTTGCTGAAATTCTACCTAAGGTTTGATATTTTTCCATCATTTAAAGAACTTAGATTTAGGCAAATCTGACTATTTAAATACAAGTCATTTACTTTGGAAGGCATGCTCCGACACGTGTTATGTACTTTTTTCATACAATATGAATATGAGGATTCTACAAAAAATGGAATTTTCGACGGATATATCAGTGGATCCGGATTTACACTAATATTTTAAGAACCCTTCAAGTATTCAATATGATTTTTTTTGTAACTTTTTATCTTATTGGCCACACAAAATTATTTTGATCTGACATATTTTCATTACTCAGAAAATTCTTCGGGACGGGTCCCCTGCCTGTTTTCGAAGGGAAAAATTCTTACAGTTCTCTTATCTAAGTTTCAAAACCAAAATAAACTTTCAATTATTGACGTTAGATAATGTATCTTTTTATGATATAAATTAATATTTAGTACCATTATATTATATTTAAAAAATAAATCATTGAACTTTGTCCCTCGGATTTCTAATCAGTCCCCCTTGACCAATTAAAACAGTCAAAAATATCTTTAACTTTGAAAACTATCCAAGTTTCAGATCTAGCAGCATGAAGCATTAAGTCTGGTTACAGTAAAATAATTTTCATATCTTACGGTCGTTTGCTATTTCATTTGTTAAGGAGGCATTTATGCGAGAGGTCATGGATTGTCCGTTCAGTTTCTCAATCCCCTGATGAGTGTTTACAGAAAATATTTATATAAAAAGCAGGTATATATTTTAGCATTTTAATATAGGCTTAGTAAAACCTTTATTGTGTTATTTTTTTTAATTTTTTTTTTTTACAATGCGTTAACGTTTTAGTGGCAAAAACTTTGAAAATACTCAGTCCCCTGGCCCCAGTCCCCTGACCTTTAATTACTGATTTTATCTCTTGAGGCCAAAAATGCTCACAAAATGCTGCTTTTCTTCTTGAAAACATGTAAAATAAAAAGCAAGACTCGATCGCATGAACCCACTCTTATTTCCAACTGGTTAAGCAATTGAAAGATAATTTATACAGGGTGTTTTCCATAAATTGTATAAAAGTGCTAGAGGGCACAGGTTCGGTCGAAACAAGAAAAAAATTGTGTTGGAGGGTGTATATTTCTCCCCATTGAGACGAGGGGTTTGATTTTCTTAAAAAATTGACTTAAAATAATAAAAAGTCAAAAAAAAATGTTCTGTTCTGGGACACTTGTTTTCAAAAAAGGCTATAACATCGTTGTTTTTAATTGTTTTGACTGGCGTGTGTTACGACTTTTTGCTTCCAAAAGTGCTATGTCGAAATTATAATCATTTTATTCCATTTTTTTGTAGAATCACCCATAATTCTCTTTACTTGAAAAATTCTTCAGGGTGCCTCAGTTCCCTGACGTGTCCCATGTCCGTTTTCGAATAGAAAATTTTTTACAGTTCTCTTACTTTAGTTTCAAAACCAAAACTAACTTTTAACTTAATTTCCTCGAATTTCTTATTAGTCCCCTGAAACAGTTAAAAATGTCCTTAACTCTGAAAAAATTTCGAGATTTGAGATCTAGCTGTGTGAAACATTTGCCTGGTGTAAATAAAATCAGATCAGTATCTTACGTCCATTTGCTATTTAATTTGTTAGGAAGGTATTTGTGCAAGAGGTCATGGATTGTC
The DNA here is from genome assembly GCA_946251815.1 of Dasysyrphus albostriatus. NCBI lineage: Eukaryota > Metazoa > Arthropoda > Insecta > Diptera > Syrphidae > Dasysyrphus > Dasysyrphus albostriatus. The sequence goes on along the minus strand of OX276336.1, from coordinate 62,450,881 downwards.
CGTTCAGTTTTTCAGTCTCCTGATGAGAGCCATGCAATTGTTACCGCAACAAAAAAGTTTAGTCACAAAATGACTACTGAGCGCGCACATGAGCAACTCCACAAGCAATCGCAACGAACCTAACCAACACACCGATAATGTTTATTCAGTTTTTCTATCTCATAAATTCAAAGAAAAATATTATCGCCTTCGTCCTATTCTTTTGCTCAGCAAACTAAAGAAAAGATACATATGTTCTCTTTCGCACAGAGAACAAAATTTAATGATGTCGTTAAATATCCGCAACTATTTGGTTGAATGTCCGCGCAGTTACATATTATTACATGTAGTGACACAAATGAAAAACTGATTTCGGGCAATCGTCCAGTTTGTGCCAAAACATAAAATGAAAAGTTGCTCGAATCGACGACGGAATAGTTTCTGCATGTGCGCGGAGTCTCATACGAGTCCATAGGACTCAATTTTGCAACCAAACAGTTTCGAAACTGAAAATTGCATGTGCGCGACTAGCCTTATAGGAAATATTTCTATGTAAGCAGGCATATGTTTTACCATTTTAAAATAAGCTTAGTGCGTCTTTAATTATATAAATTGTTTTAATTTTTATCGTTTCCTGCGTTACTATGTTTTTTTTTGGCAAAAACTATGAAAACACTAAGTCCCCTGGCCTCAGTCCCCTGACCTTTAATTACTGATTTTATCTCTTGATCCTTCAGGTATGATCAGTTAATGCTGTTTTTCTTTTAAAATATCCGGCTTTTCAATAAGAGCACTACAAAAGTTTTTTTTTTAAATACAGGTTTTGGATATCAATCAAATTTTTTATTCCTGTGAAAGTACGTTCGATGCCATTATGTATGGAACTCGATTTCTTTTACATGGTCACCACGGGCACGTTTGCAGAAGTCCAGACGCTGAACCTAATTTTCGACGGTTTTTAAGTATAGATCGGCCGATACTGCTGCAATTTCACGTTCGATATTCGTACGAAGTTCATCAATCATCGCTGGCTTGTTGGCATAGACCGCATAAACTTGACGTAGCCTCCCAGGAAATAGTCTAACGGCGTCAAATCGCACGACCGAGGCGGCCAGGCGACTGGACCATTTCGTGAGATAACACGTTCTCCGAACTTGGTTTCCAATAAATTGATTATGACATTCGCTGTGTGGCTTGTGGCACCTCGCCGTCCTGTTGGAACCACATATCCTCTAAGCCCATATCATCCAATTGGGGCCAAAAATATTCGGTTATCATTGAACGGTAGCGTTCCCCATTCATAGTAACGTGCCGGTCTTGATCATCACGGAAGAAGTACGGCCCAATGACGCCGCCGGCCCATAAACCACACCAAACCGTAATTTTTTCGGGATGCAATGATGACTCATGGAGTACGTGTGGATTGCTGCCTGATCAATACCGCATATTTTGTTTATTGACGAAGCCATTCAGCCAGAAATCAGCCTCATCGCTGAAGAAGATTTTTTGATGAAAATCCGAACCATTTTCTAGTTGTTGCTCAGCCCAATTCACGAACATACGACGATTCTGGTGGGTGGTCAAGCGGCTTCAGTTCTTGATGCGTCAATTTGATCTTGTGAGGATGTAGGCCAAGATCTTTTCGCAAAATTCGCCACAACGACGTCACAGAGATGCCCAAAGCTTGAGAACGACGTGTGAGAGACACATTTGGGCTTTCTGTAACTGAAGCCTCAGCGGCAGCAATATTCTCGACACTACGGGTACTTCTTTATCTCACTGTCACGGGAACATTTTGTACTGTGCCTGTGGATTCAAATTTGTCCACTAGACGCTCAATTGTTGATCTGCTAGGACCATTATGACGACCATAAATTGGACGTAGCGCTCTTAACGTTGAGGCCACTGACTGCGAATTTCGCTAGTAAATTTTAATAATTTCGACTCGTTGTTGGCTCGTATATCTTTCCATCATGAAATCGCAAACCTTACTGAAGAGAAATGTCAAAAGAGCGGCAAGAAATATGGCGTCGTTTGCTGTCCCTGTCGCTCTACTTTTGTAGTGGCCCTGTTGAAAAACCCTTTATATCTAAAATAAAAAATATGACTCTGTCGCACGAACTGCTTTTGTTTTCAAGTGGCTTGGAAATTTAAAGATAAGTTATACAAGGTATTTTGCATGAATTAAATAAAAGTGCTAGACGGCACAAGTTGGCTCAAAACAATTAAAAAATTTCAGTTCCCTGGACACTTTAAAAAAACCGAAGTTTTTAATATTTTTGACTGGCCGTTTTCAGTTATGTGAAAGGACGCTCTTAAGTTAACATCTAGTAAGTTTTGATGGCCATTTGCTTCCAAAAATATTGTATGAAATGATACAATTAAGAGTGAATATTATTGATTTAAAATAGCTTTTATGACAAAATTTTACTTCAATGAGCAAGTTTTCGCACTTTAACTAGTTAATGTGTGAATTATAACGTATACGGCTTCGTTAAAGTGCGAAATTGAGATATTGTGGCACTTATATTTTGAAAAGGAATTTAACTACTTAGAAAAGCATATTTACAACCTTTAAACAAGATTAGTTGAACAATTATTAAGGAACTATACAGGAATAAACTGAAGTATTCTATCATTAAAATAGGGCCCAAGAACCTGTTAAATATAGATTTACCAAGCTGAAAGAAAAGTTTTTTTTCATTATTTTAAACTGGTTAAGAAGGCGTAGAAACAAATTTTTGGGTGAAATCTAAACAAGAACCAACCTTATTTTGTATAGATATGAACAACGAAGAAGAATTTATAGGTTTAATCAGCACTAGAAAACTCAATTTAGTCAAATGACTAAAAGAACATTTGATGGGAACTCAACTTATATAATATAATCTATCGGACCGCATTTTTGAAACAAGAAAGAAATATTGTAAATCACGAATACTTTTCAAATTCTTTTCTGAAATCAGTGAAAAAGTTCACAAAAAATATAATTTTACATAATATAAGTTAATAACCTATTCGTTTTGTGTCCACTTGTTTAATTTACAGCCTGCATTCAAACAGCAGGAAAAGATCGATCTTCATATAAACCCCTTGAGCACATTGCAATCAATTCCAAGCATCCTGAGGAAAGTAGTTGCCAGGATAACCGCACCAACAATGAAAATATTAACAATAATGGAAGCAATGGAAAGAAGTTCAAATCAAAAAAGGATACAACCAAAAATGTATTAATTCTTTAAAATATTTTTTTAAAAAAATAATAAACATTTTAATCATAGGATGAAATCGTTCACCCGTCTGTAGCCCAAGCTGTGGTCATTCTAGAAACCAAACAACTGTGGGATAAGTTTCACGAACAAGGAACGGAAATGATTGTCACAAAAACCGGAAGACGAATGTTTCCAACATTTCAAGTTCGAATTGGCGGCCTAGACCCGCAAGCAACGTACATCATGATGATGGATTTTGTCCCTGTTGATGATAAACGCTATCGATATGCATTCCATAAGTAGGGCAAACTATTTAAATTTTGAATTTGATTAAATTAATCTTTTCCCGTATGCAGTTCCAGTTGGGTTGTTGCAGGTAAAGCTGATCCAATTTCACCACCACGCATCCATGTACATCCAGATTCTCCAGCACCCGGCACTAATTGGATGAAACAAATTATTTCCTTTGACAAACTCAAACTCACCAATAACCAACTCGATGAGAATGGCCACGTAAGTCGAAATCCCAAAAGTAAACAAACAAAATGCATTCTTCTTTTGAAATTCCAAAACTCAAAAATCCATTTCTCTTTCTTTCAAATCGATTATAATTTATACACTTTCTTTGTTTTTGTTTGTTTTCTGCAGATAATATTGAACTCGATGCACAGGTATCAGCCAAGATTCCACATTGTCTACCTGCCACCTAAAAATACATCTTTGGATGAGAATGAACATGCTAGCCATTTTCGCACTTTCGTCTTTCCGGAAACATCGTTTACGGCGGTCACTGCCTATCAGAATCAGAGAGTAAGTACACGAGTATAATTTTCAAAATTTAATAATAGATTCAGATGAAATGCGATTGTTTAGTGGCTCTTGGAGTATAAGCATGTTCGACACTAATTATGACTCTAATGACATCTATTACGAGTCGATGCTTCGACTGATATACATCATGAATGGAAAAATGTTTTCGAAAATGTGTTCACAACAATTTATATAAACGTTGTCGGTGTTTTTGAAAGTTTTTCTTTTTTTTTAAACCATCAGATTATATTAGAAAAGGCAATAAAATCAGATGATTTAATATTCCTTTGGAGCACATTGTTTTGATAATTTATGTTATGATTTGGCGGGAAGCTCCAGTTGTGGCCAACTTGTGTTCCACACAGAGAGATATGGAATTTTATAATTTATTTTCACATTGTTAGCTAGTGACACACACACAGAATTGTTGGAACTTTGTAGTTTGTGGTTTATTTGTCTTGAATGCTTGCATTCTATATAGTTTCAACATAGTTTAAGGTGGTTCTTTATTAATCATAAAAAATTAGTTATTTGTAAAATTTACGAATAAATAAATTGAAATTCATCATTTCTTCATTATAGTGTGTAAATATATTTATGACTTTTAATATTAACCTATGTGAATTGAATGCTGTTTGATGTCTCTTTTTTTTTGACAAAATCAAAGACTTTTTTGTTTGATATTTGATGTTATGTGAGGTGTGTAAATAATGTTAAGTCTCTTCTTATTATATTTTGAAAATGAAGCCTTCAAATTTTAAATGGTTTCAATATTCACAGATAATAATGTCGTTAAAAGATCTAAGAGTCTTACTGTGAGAGTCTATTCGAAATAATTATTCGAATTTTTGAGGTTATGTAACAACCATAAAAATAAAAATTAATAACAATTCTTCAAAACACTAATATTTTACTTCAAAATTTTATTTAAGTTTTTCCGATATCTTCGTTACTCTTCGAGATATCCTTAGTTAGCCATCACCGCTTTTCCACTACTTTTGAGGTTATGGAACCACCCTAAATTATTTTTATTCCACAAAATTTGCAAAGATTTTTGAAATAATTATTTTCAGTTAAAACCTTTCCTGGCGGCGTAATGGTTAGTGAGTTGGACTGTCATGCCGAAGGTCTGGGTTTGATTCCCAGCCACTGACACTTAAAAACAGATGTTTGTCCCGAGGTACTGTGTCTTGTGAGGAACCGACAAATCCTCAAAGAGCCCAGTTTTTTAGTTCTTTTTTATCTCAGCTTAAAAAAAATTACTAAGTAAAGTACAACATAAATTTTGGTATTGTTCCGTATTGTTGTTATATATTTAACACGAAAAAGCGAAGATAAAAATTCACTAAAAAACAAGGGCAATGATTGCTCTTAACAATATGAAAACTTTAATTCTTATAAGTTTATTTATCATTTAGTTCATGAAGAACAAAAATAAAGATCAAGATATATAATGAACGGTGCAACGCAACAACTGTTAATTAAATACTGACAAATATTAGCTGCGTTTTTCTTTCTGCAACTCCAGTAAATTTTGTCTGAAAAAACGACAGCAAAACAAAGCAATTTATATGTCAAATACAACAACAACTATGTCCGTATAGAGTTAGCAATGTCCAGATAATTAAGTGGATTTAACTTTTGTCCCGATAAAAACGGTATTACCAGACTGCTATTGTCGTTGTGTTATCAATAATTTGTATAGAAATGTAAAATATTTGTTGGTAAAATTATTCAATACAAAATGGCCGACCAAGGAAAATGTTGAAATGTCTCGATGTCGTTTTTTCGCCAATGTCCATTTGGACATGCAAAAAAACGTAGCTATTGTAAATTACATAAGTTAAGTACATTACATAGGTTTATATATAAACTGTAAATTATATCATGTTTTACAAGGAATGTTTAGAAAAAAGAGATCTCAGCAATCTCAATGTCATGATCAGGATTCCTCAGCATAATTTTTCGATTTTGTTGTCACATAATCACACTACTGACGAAACAAAATATAGGATCCGTTGCTCAAATTTTGACGAAGTGAACTTATAGCTGGTGTCTTATTTATCTGAACATGTCTGCTGCCCCATATAAAGATTTTTAGTAAAAGTTTCTCATATAATACAGTGATTATTTCATGATGACTAATTTTGAACAAGAAATTGATAATTTACTGACAAATTTTATGACACACATAACCATAGATAAAAAATAGGCGCGTCTCACCAAATACTCGTAAAATCTCTGAGCACTCAGTGAGATTACTGAGACGATTCATTTGGATTCATTTCTCAATGTTCTTTCTCTGCTTAAACAGCTGTTTATTTGACAGCCAAATTGCAATTTCTCGCTGATGTTTAAATATTAAAGTCGGTATAAAATACAAAATAAATCGGAATGTTAATAAAAATGAAAATAAATTGAAGTTGCTATTATTTTTCATTCATTTGATAAAGTTTTGTGCTTTTAAATTTTTATATTTTAAGCAAAGTTGAAATTATGTTTCCAGAATCTCAGTCCGAGAATTTTAACACATGATTTTTATACAATTCAACAGAGAATTGTGTCCCACCAAAGCATTCCGCCTCTGTCAACTTGACATTGAGTGCTCAGTGAGATTTTAGTTGATGAGACGCGCCTAATATAAAGATGGCAACCTCAGCTATCAATTTAATTTGCCTAGAAGCTGAAGCGAACAGCTGATGTATTAGATTTGCAAAGTATTAGTGAAAAACATTGAAAAAAGCACACATATAACCAACTCTTCCATTCAGCACATTATTCAGCACAGGTCTTGTTGTTGTTGCAATTCATATCTATTCATCGTCATGAAATGAAATTACAAATACAACAATGTAAGCAAATGGATTTTGGAGGCTGAAAAGTACGAAAGATTGGCTTCTTAATAATTGACCTCTGCACAGAACTATGTATGTGACGTGGAATATGTATGCAAATATATTTATTTATTTATTTATTTATTAAATTAACGGTGTATCTACATTAACTACGTTTAACTGGCTGAACAGAATGGAGACGGAGTTGCAACTGGAGCTGCAACTGGAATAGCTGTGAATATGTTGAATACATACAAATCCAATGCAGCTTATTTGACATTTTCAAAATTGTGAGTGCTTACATGAGGGTTGAATGCAGTTTCAAACTCTTTTTAATCTCTGATAAATAAAGATATAAAGTAATTTTAGCTTGAATTTCATCATCATCCATTTTAATTTTTGTTGCAAAATTTTTTGACAGCTATTCCAGTTGTAGCTGCAGCTCCAATTGCAGCACTCTACTTTGGTCAGGCAGTAATACAAAAAATATTTGAGTTATGACTGAGTTTCATGAAATTAAGAGCGCTCATTAGGCTAGGACCGCACTTGCGATTTTCTGTCGTTGGGGCGTTTTAGATAATATAAACCTAATGTTATAAGCTGGCCTAGGATTTCTATGTTAATTCATATTTTAACTTTCATACTATAGGACATGTTTTGGACTCGTGAAACAAAATTGAGAATCGAGATAACAATCAAACATGACATTACTATGGGTGCCAAATTTCTGTCTATCTGTCTGTCTACAGCGGAAACAATGGAAGCGATTTTCTCCAAATTCTGAACTTAAGGTTTATTTGTTAGAGGGGAAATTGAAAAAAAACGTTTAGGTCCAAAAATAACGGTACTTACCATACAACTGTTAAGGAAAAGCTTATTTATCTCAAAAACGGCTCCAACGATTTTAATAAAAACAAATCCGTGGGTTATTGTTGGTATAGTGTACTTTTTGTTAAAAAAAACGAAAACCGTAATAAACACTGGTGCTTGCGTTACGTGTGACCCGTTATTGAGAAAGTCGAAAATCAAGAAAAATCGGGGGTTCAATAATGTTTTTATTAATTGAATTAGGTATTTTTCACTTTTATTATTAACATTTTTAACTAAATCACATTAATTTATTTATTCTCCAGGTTACCCAGTTGAAAATTGTGAGTAATCCCTTTGCAAAAGGATTCAGAGATGACGGGACTAACGACGTGTAAGTATTCTTGTATGCTTCGAAAACAAATTTAGGCTAATTATCTTCTTAAAGTTGTCCTAATAATGATCGTAATAAATTACGTTTAAAATATGTTCAATGTTATAATCAAGTATTATATCAAGTACCAAGGTTATTTTCAATATGGAATAAAATCGGCTGAACTCAAAACAAATTGAGTGGCTCTGGAATCTTAGCAATTATTAAATGGGATATTCGCAATAACAATACATCATCTTGTTGGTCAGTAATTGGTCGAAAAAGGACAACTTGTTTTAGAAAGTGATCAGGCTAAGAAACCTTTCAATGAAGGGTAAACATTTTTCATGGTCACGGAAGTTCACACTCGATTTTCTGAAAATAGCTGACCTTTTCTCTGTTGATCTTTTAGATGGTTTACATATATTTTTGAATGAATGAGGTGCTAAAACTTTCGCGTGACTGCGTGGCCTTGAGAAAACTTAAAACTAGATCACAAATTTTCTAGGGCTTACTAATTTCTACTTAGCTTTTTGTAACATCTACTTTTTAACTTAAGGCTCGTGTGGCAGAGTATTTTGACCACCAAACTCATGTGTAGTACCTCGTGGCATGATGGTTAGTGCGTAGGACCGTCATGCCAAAGGTCTGGGTTCGATTCCCAGCCGCTGCCACCTAAAAACAGAAATGTTTTTTTCGCGAGGTACTGTCTCTTGCGAGGACCTGACAAATCCTCCAAGAGTATACTTGTCATGAATAAGTGCTACTCATCTAGCCGTTCGGACTCAGCAAAAAATTGTAGGTCCCCTCCATTCCTGCCAAAAATACGCACACAGGAATGGTTGAGAGTTGTAAGTCACTAGGCCTTGGTTCTTCACGAGCTGTTGTGCCACCAAATTTATTTTTTATTTTTTTTTAAACTCATGTGTCTTATGAATGTACATAAGCTAACAAACGTTTAAAATCTGCCTTTTTTGTAAAGTAGATTTGTAGATAAGCTTTGAAGTGTAGGATGTAGATATTAAAATTTTGGAAATAAATGAAAAAATGCATTTCTTATAATACCTTCTTTATCAACTGACAAGCACTTTCGACTACCAAGCTCGTCTGTTACTATTTTTTGCATATTTGAGAAGACATTATGTAAGCTAATAAATATTGAAGGCCGGCTTTTTTTTTTACAATTATTTGATATTTTTAATAATACCTACTTTTCTGGCAAGGAATTATAACCAAAAAACTCGTCTGCCACTATTTTTACATATTCCAAGAAGGCTTAAGCTAACATGTGTTCAAAAATCGGCTTTGTAAGAGTAAGTGTGATGATTTTTCCAACTATTTTAAATTAAAAAAAATGTATGACAGCCCCTAGAACTGTGGATAATTTGAAATTTGACTATTATTTTTGACTTAACTGATCATGAATGAATAATACACCTAGTTTTTTAGAGTATCATCAAACAAGTCTCTAAAATAAGAAAAAAAGTCCATTTATAAACTTTAAAAACTTGAAATTAGCTTAGTTTGAGCGACTGTTTCGCGGTCAATTTAGATTTTCTGAAAAGTTATTTTAAGGAAAATTTAATTATCTTTCTTTTATATGGAGCAATGCCTATACCTTTCCCTCCTGGTAAAAAAGTTCTAGGCAAATAACTAAAAAAAAAGAACAAAAAATGCGATTTTCACATTTTTTTCAAAGATTTTTTTTTAATTTAACTACATTCCTTTTTTCCATAACCCATTTAACTGTGAATTACTATATTTCTTACAGAAAAAAGATGTTCACCATTATCTCGAAATTTTACTTCGCAAAAAACCAAAAAGTGCTTTTGAACCCCCTTTAAAATGCATGCTCTAATTAAATAGCACACCGGGCTTTTCTCATCTTCATGACCCATTTAATGATTTTTACACTAAAAACCCATAAACGCCATAGTTGCTTGTTGTCCCATCTAGGAAATCGAAATCTGCCTCCTCATCACCCTGACCACGTATTCAATGAAGCGTGACTTTATTCCTCTTGAAAAGTTTATATAACATAAAATCTGTGGCTTGACTAAGTTGCATAATTTCGACAACGGGTTCCGTTGTCTAAGATTTGTTGGCAATTGTTCATAGGTGGATAGGTGGTTCATAAGGGAGTATAAAGTGAGGGGTAAGGACCAAATCGTCCGTTCTTGGCAAACTGACACTATTTTTCCAGATGTTTGCGTTCTCTTTCACAATATTTCTAGTTTCTTCTGTGTGTTTGGTGTTAACCAGCGTTGCCACTAATCGGAAAATTTTTCTAAGTAGACTTAAAAAAAATAAATGATGCAGGTAGATTGAATTTTTTACATTGCCTACGATCTGCGAATGCGAAAAAATTTGTTTAAGTAATTCCAAACGCAAATATCACCTCCCTCTTTGTTTTATTTTTTCGAAGAAGTGAAGAAACATGGCTTGAAATCTGTTAAAATATTAAAATTTCCTATTTTATATTTTCCACTCGACCAAAAAGATCTTTTCTGAGAACTTCCAAACGCAGTCCACAAAGCAGAATGTGAAAAATTCACTGGTATTCAACATTTTTTTAACATACACTTACTGGTTTGTTTTTTATGACAGTTCACGTCATTTAGGAACAAAGCAAATAACTCATACGAAATAAATGTCAGAATTCACGACTATTTGCTTTTTAGTTTAATATTCACAGCTCATATGCAAAGCACTAAGATTGACTGCATTTCAAAGACTGAATCGAAAAATTATTGGTGGTTTAAATTTTGTTGAATATTTTTTTTTTTCGTAAAACCAAAAAGTAATTTTTAATGCAATAGATTGATCTACTGCAATGCTGGTTTTAACGTGCCATCTACCTCTGAATGCAAAATGAAAAGTGCAGCAATAAAGTATGAAGAGGACAGAGACAGAAATCGGACGGGAAAGATCGTTTCATGTAAACATTTCACCCGATTTTTACGGAATTCTCTTAAAAATAAGCAAAAAAATAGTGCTTGCCATTTATATTACACCTGATCACTATGGAAGGTGGTAGCAAAATAGTAACTCAAATTCAAACAAAACCCCATTAGACGTAACCAAATTTCAGCCTCTTAAGATACAGACGAAGAACATTCTTCTCCTTTTAATGTTATTAGAAATGAAAGAAGTAATTCTTACAAATTTTAATTGCAAAGAGTCGGATACCTCTGTAAATTCTGCAATTTGAGGATAACACCTGAAGCTATTCCAATTGATGTATGATTAAAAATTATCCAAAATTTGACCAACTGGCAATTTAAAAAAACTGAAATTAGAAATTGGAGTAAACCATACATCATCTGTTCCATAATAATAATCTAAACAATCATACATTTTTGTTCTTCTTAAAAACAATTTTTTTTTATTTAGAGCAAAACCATACACGAACGTAAACAAGCTGAAAGAAAGAATTTTTTTGATTAATTCCTCATTTTTCATCAAGAGTGGGCTCTTTAATTTTATAAACAATCGAAAAAGTTGCTTGGTTTTGATAGTTTTGAAATATTATAAACGAAGTATAAACTCATATTGAAGAGATGAAATATTAAAAGACACTGGGAACAATGAATAAATGAATTATTATGAATCAACATTTTTGTTTACAAGATCTTGAATAATTGTGCTTGCTTGTTTGTTGTTGTCTCTTCTCTGGATTCAACCACTCTTCATTATAGGTTCTATGTACATTATGTAGATACAATTCTAGAAGTTTGGATAAATTGAAACGATAAAAAAAATTTGAAGAAGGAATTTTTTATTTGATTGCAAGATTCAGACGAAAGACGCGTTCGCATTGTTTATGCGTTAAATCAAAAATATGTTTTTGGTATAAATATACAAACAATTATGACTGCTTTCAAATTGAATTTTCAAATTTTTGGCTTTTTTCGAATTTGCTTTAATGGAAGATTATTTTTTTTTAGGCAAATTCTTATACATTTAATTGCCAAATATTTGCAGGCTTTGCTCGTTTACCATAACATCGTGAAAGAAGGCAATATTGTTGCAGTAATTTTGCTTAAGTGTTTTCAGATTGTTGAATTTTTTTAATTCGCTTTTCGAAAAAAAAAAAAATAATTCCTACACTTTATGTGGCAGGCACCACTCAACGTCTTTTGTCCTTACCGCTCGTTAACTTTAAAGTCGTAAACTACTCGTATTAAAAAATATTTTATTAACATATCACACATGTGAACTTTATGAACATTTTACTTTATAAGTGCAGAATACGTTTGATAGTCTTGCGACTGCGTTTAACTAACAAAGTCATGATTTATGGCTCATACAATGTAAGGCAAGTTAATCAGGTACAACATTTTTAATTTAGCATTCAATTACAATTCTTTCGTGAGTCTTAAAAAAAATCAATGATTCTTTAAAACTTTATTCATATTTGATTTGAATTCACTTCTTGAAAATTCGACAAACGTTGTCCGTCCGACCTTGATAAAGTAAAGGCCTATTTATCAACCTTCTAGGTCATAATCTCTGGAGAGTGTCTGTCGCAAAGCTAAAATGGCTTCTAGATTAGTTTTTTTAAGTACGATTCTTGAGTGATGGTCAAATCTTAACAACTCAGTAAAATTTACTTGGGAAATAGGTAAAGAAGCAAAGTATTTTCAAAATGTAACCCGAATATGTGCGCATGTCCCACACAATGGAGTTGAAAGCTGTTTAAAGGATAAGTTTTATGACCTCTTGGACAAAACTTACGGAACATGTTCGGAGCACGTTGTAAAAATTTTGCTCAGAGGTGTTAACACCCAAATTGGAAAGGACGATAATAGATGACTGGAAGCAGAATAGGTTAGGTTAGTTTAGGTGGGGTGATGATGCGGCAAGCCGCATCACCTCACTCGGATCTCAGTGGATCCATTGTGCTCCCCAGGGTGGGGGAAATGAAGGAATGGGAAGTTTAGGAGGGAAGGTTAAGTGAAGTTTTAGGTTTGAGGTGCCTCCCTAAACCATCCTGATCTTTGGATGAAGTTGAGGATGTTTTTAAGTGGCAAAGACGAGATGTCGCCCAATTCGTCGAAAAAGTATTCTCCGAGGGCATTTTTCCTATTTATAGCTAGGCTGGGGCATTCGCAAAGGAAGTGAGATGAGCCCTCTTCCTCCTGTTCGTCCTGACACCCTCTGCATAAGTCAGATGTGCTGATGCCCATTCTGCTCATGTGGGCTCCTATCGAGTTGTGACCCGTAAGGATTCCAACCAGGAGGGACAGTCGAGGTCTGCCAAGCTTCAGTAAATATTCTGTTTTTTTCATTGAAGTATCTGGCCAAAGACTTCTTGAAACTCGACAGGTATCAATAGTTGACCATCTGTCATTAGCGGCTTTAAGAAACCTTTGGCGAATTCTGTACTTTTCTTGCTCCAGTGGCATTAGTACCCAGGGTACAATTTGGCTCAGTTCAAGTGATGAACCGTTTTTGGCCAGTTCATCAGCCACTTCATTCCCATAAATGTCACGGTGTCCTAGGACCCATCGAAGGGTGATAGAATTTGTTACGCCGAGTAATTTTAATTCACTACGGCAACGGTCGACTAGTTTGGACTTCGTGACAATAGACGAAATGACTCTGATTGCCGCCTGGCTATCTATGAAGATGTCAATGTTTTTGTTCGTCAGTTCACATCTGGAAAGGTATTTTGCGGCTTCGCAAACTGCAAGCACTTCCGCTTGGAAAACACTGCAAAAATTTGGCAGCCTCAACGATATGATTAGGGGTGGATTTTCTGAAAAGATGCCTGATCCTACCCCAGCGTCCGTTTTGGAACCGCCTGTAAATACCGATACATGATTTACTTTTAGGACCCGGTTTTCCTTCCATAATTCCCTTGTTGGAATATCTGTAAGTGCGACTGGGTTAAAATCTATGTGCGGTGAAATAAAGTCTGTTTGAATGTCTATGTCGGTGAAGTTCATTATAGTACTGTGACCACAGTGGCCTTTTTTCCAATGTTTGCACTCTTTAAGTCGTAGAGCACTTTTGGCCGCCAATTCTTTCGTGAACAGATCGAGTGGGGCAAGTGAGAGGAAAGTTTCTAGGGCTGCGGTTGGAGTGGTTCTCATGGCACTATTTATGCCGATACATGCCAGTCTCTGAATTTTGGTCATGGCTTTAAGATTGATTGCCTTATCCAAGGCTGGCCACCAAACCAGACAGGCGTACGTCAGGATAGGCCTTACAATGGCTGTGTACATCCAATGAATGGTCTTGGGGCTGGGACCCCATCTCTTCCCAAAAATTCTACTGCATGTGTTTTTTTACCTTTCTTTGATTTTCTCTTTCCAGTTAAGTTTCCGATCAATAACTAAACCAAGATATTTGGCCGTACCAGTTATATGGAGTGGCGTCCCATTGAAGGTGAGGGTATTTATAATTGGAATACTTCGTTTTCTTGTAAACAGAACCAGTTCTGTTTCCAGTGGGTTGACATTAAGTCCACAGCTACTGGCCCAATTACTGAGCTTGTTAAGGGCTGTTTGTAGGAGCTCGCACAGAGTGGGGACAATTTTTCCTGATGCCATTATAACTATATCATCAGCGTACGCCACGATTTTGACGCCGCTTTGCCCTAAATTGACTAAAATCTGGTTAACGACAAGAAGCCAGAGCAGAGGAGATAAGACTCCTCCCTGTGGTGTACCTCTACACGTCCTAACTTTAAGCTTGCTATCACCCATTTTTGCATTAACAGTTCTAGTTTGAAGCATGGAGTCAATCCAGTTTGACAGCATCGGTTCAATGCTGACAGAGTCTAGGGCTTATCGTATTGCACGATTTTCAACGTTGTTGAAGGCCCCTTCTATGTCAAGGAATACTCCCAAGGTATATTCTTTAAAATGGATTGATTTCTCAATCGTGCCAACCACTTCATGAAGTGCCGTCTCAACAGATTTGCCCTTTACATATGCGTGTTGGGCCTGTGAGAGAACACTATCATTAAGCATAAGGCGAATGTGCGTTTCTATCAGCCTTTCTAAGGTTTTGAGAAGAAAAGAAGATAGGCTAATTGGTTAAAATCTTTCGGTTCAGTGTGAGTGGGCTTGCCAGCTTTCGGAATGAAAATGACATTGACTTCCCTCCAGCTAGATGGAATGTAAGTGATGTTTAAACATCCTTTGAATATTTTCACCAGAAATGGTACAATGACGTCTTTAGAGCTTTGGAGCATAATAGGAATTATTCCATCAGGCCCTGCAGACTTGTACGCTGAGAAGGAGTCTATGGCCCAGGCTACTTTTGGGTTATCTACTGTTTGACTGCCAATGCTAGAAGTCTGGCTTATGGTGGAGCCCCTATCCATAAAAGATGCATTAAACACACATCCTGGGAAGTGGGTGCTCATAAGAGCCTCCAGGGTTTCAGAGCAGGAGTCAGTCCAGGTTCCATCCGGTCTTTTAAGAAAACCAGGGGGTGTGTGGACCTTTGACATGACTTTCCTGAGCCTAGCAGCATCATTTGTTGACTCTATGTCTGTACAAAACTTCCGCCAGGCTGCTCTTTTTGCATACGTAGTTCTGTTTTTATATTCATTTTTGCTGATTTTGAAAATATCCCAGTCAGAAGGTTCATTACTATGTTTAGCTCTATTGTAAAGCCTCCTAGATTTTGTCCTTAGAGTGGCCAATTCTTTAGTCCACCAAACGGGGTTGAGTTTGCCTATCCCTTTGGTAATGGGGCAAGAACCTTCGTTAGGTCTGTGAATAGCTGACATCAGTTCCTTGACATGTTTTTCAATGTCCGAAGAGTTTAACAGAGGCATATTTTCACAACGGTCTGTTTTTCTGGGGTTTCTATAGGGCTTTGGGCTGTCTATTTCGTGCTCCACTTGGAATGTTATCATTCTGTGATCTGAGAATGTAACATTGCTTGAGACTTTCCAGTTTTTGACTACAATGGAATCAGAATTTGTGGAAAGCGTCACATCGAGCACTTCCCTTCTATTTCTTGTAATGAAGGTTGGTTCTTTACCTCTGATTAAATTCAAAAAATTTTTCTTTATAATATATTCAAAAAGTGACTCACCCCTTGCGTTAATATCAGTGCTCCCCCATTGTATGTGATGAGCATTTGCGTCGCAGCATACCAGAAGGTCCCAGCCATTCTTACCTGTTGCTGTTACCAGGTCATCAAGGGCAGTTGACGGCGGAGGGCCCGGTTCATCACCTGGCATATAAATGGAGGCTAAGATAAGGGGCGGGGCCCCTTTTCTTTCGCACTTCACCGTCGTCATGTCTGCGCTACAATGGGAAGATAAGAACTTGCCAGTCGGTGCTAGGGAAGTTGGAATTTTGACCCCGCAGGAGGTTCCCCAGCAATTCTTTTGTCAAGCCTGGGCCCGGAACATTTATCCGGACTTTTGATCTGGTGGGAAGGTCCCTTTTGGAGCCAACTTTTAAAGTATCCCCTTCAAGTAGCCCCTCCATACCATTGACGGTGGCTTGAAGCCATTTCAGTGTGGGTTCGTCACTGCAGGAAAGGATTTTGAATCCTTTAATGGTCGGAAGCAGCATGCTCGGGATTATAGAGAATGTCACTGGTTTTAAAATGGGTGGAACGACAAACTTTAAAGAAGAAAACTATTAAATGATTTACTGAATGTCAGCTACTTTAAGCTATCTATCAGCCACATATTTAATGATTTTTTTCAAGGTTTGTGTGATAAATTTGTACTGGACCTAGCTGATTGATTATTACCGTTTAAGGAACTATCAAGTAGGGCACTTATTTTTATTGCTAAAATGAGATGTTAGTTTTCCTTTACCATACTTTGAAAATATTGAACAAAACAAAAACAAAAATTGGAAAATTCATTAACAAAAATCAATGGTTAAACAATTAAGAAAACTGAAGGACACCTTTGGCCATAATTACTGACCTTATAGAAAGGAAAGTCTCGTAAATGAGGCGCTTATATAAAAATAAAATAAACTTAACAACTTGTGAAGAAATAAAATTGTTGCCTTCATTGGGCTAGCGAATTACGAGTTTGAATTGTTCAATAATCTAAATCAAACGTAGACCTTAATTAGGATTTTCTGTCGCGCGATCATTCAGTCGCAAAAAATAGAACACATGAGATTAAATGAGAATGAACGCACATGACCAATAAATCAAACTAGGGTGCTATCAAATAATTTAGTCGCAACGACAGAAAATCGCAAGTGCGGTCCTAGCCTTAGAGACCTAAAACAGGCCACACACGACCGAGCGACGCCGATCCTTCTGTCTCGATTAAATTTCAGAATACTTTAGAATTTTAAGTGAACAAGTTAGAAAGAACTACTGTCCAAGGTCTTGTATTTTATTAAACCTAGTCTTAGAGATTCGATGAGAAACCGGATTCTAATGCTTAATGCTACTTATAACTATTTAACATTCAAATATTTTTTTCTTTTAGAACATCAAGCAACATGAGTATTAGCCAAATGAACCATGATAATCACAATCGTATGAAACACCACACACAACAGCAACCTTCACATCAGCCACAATTAAATCAATTGAAGCTCTCATCCAAAGATTCGAATTTAGGTAATAAAATTACAATTCATGTTCTTTTTCTTGTGTTGTAGTTGTATTTGTTTTCTATACGAACTTTCCCTAAAACATAAATCTGTCAATTGCTCTCTTCTATTTCAGAGTTAGATGCACATCAAAATTCACTGCAAGTGACAGCTTCCCTTCCTCCCGCAACCACTGCCCATAATAATGGTTCACCCGAATTGGGATATCATTGCAGCAATGGCATAAAAACTGATGTGGCAACTGCAGCTGCGGCTGCTTCGACAGCAACCCTCAACAACACCCAAATGAATAGCCTGGTGACAAACGCGACCAATATATACTCCGCCATCGGGCAATCCTACACCAGCGAGAGCAGCAACTTCGGAGCTATCTATCATCACAATCATCACCATTTGTCTCATGGCCACGGTTATGGGAATCCGTATGATTTTAAAAGTAAAGTGCCAGGTCATATGCGTCAGACGAATCCCTACAGTACATATCAGACTTTCTATGGCAGTCCCCACCATCAGATGGTTCGCCCCAATGGATACATTGACTTGGTTCCAAGGTGATATGGATATCTTCTCTGTTCCAATGTCATATTTGTATTATTTTTGTCATATTTAATTAAAAAAAATATAACTTTTATTTTGTTATCATTATTTAAATTTTAAATAGGCACTTTGTCCCAATTACTTGGCTTTTAACATTTAATTATGTCGTTTAGTTTGATTAAGAAAAAAAAAACAAGTTAATTTTGTTCTTTGATGATATAAATATATTTCTTCAAGAATAAAAAATATTGATGTGGAAAACATCACAAAGTATTATAAATGTTTATCATGATTTTTGTGAGTTTTAAATAAATTATATTTTATGAATGTATATAAATCTTAATTTAAATTGTTTCTCTAGATTTATTGAACATTATTTTATTAGTCAAAACGAAATTCTTTGTAAAATGCTATCAATAAAAAAATTCGAATCAATAAGGAACTTGATTTATGATTTTTTGAAATGGTAGGGGCAAGAACGATAAAGTAAAAAAGTAGTAAGTAATGTCGTTTATAAATACGGTAACCATATTTTAGAATGTCGATTGATGAACAAAAAAAAAAAGAAACCAAATTCAAGTCAATTTTCAATTACCATTAAATAAATATCCATTCCTCACAAAATAGACTTTACTTCAAATAGAGTATAATTTAAGGTCATAAGGAATTCAGTCTGCTTTACAATAACCCTTTTTTGGGTTGAAGTTGTTCTATCAGTAACATTGCACTTCACTGCTTGCAAGTGTTGGTCGACAAAGAGTATTTTAAATTATTGATTATGAAAAAACAAAATCATGATTTTTTTTCAAGAATTTGTACTGCTTTTCACCATTATAAGGAGTTTTTCAACAGGGACGCTACAAAGGTAGAGCAACAGGGACAGCAAACGACGCCATATTTCTTGCCGCTCTTTTGACATTTCTCTTCAGTAAGATTTGCCATTTCATGATGGAAAGATATACGAGCCAGCAACGAGTCAAAATTATTAAAATTTACTAACGAAATTCGGAGTCAGTGGCTTCAACGTTAAGAGCGCTACGTCCAATTTATGGCCTTCATAATCCTCCTAGCAGATCAACAATTGAGCGTCTAGTGGAAAAATTTGAGCCCACAGGCACAGTACAAAATGTTGTGTCAGTGAGACAAAAAAGTGCCCGTAGTGTCGAGAATATTGCTATCGCTGAGGCTTCAGTTGCAGAAAGCCCAAATGTGTATCTCACACGTCGTTCTCAAGCGTTGGGCATCTCTGTGACGTCGTTGTGGCGAATTTTGCGAAAAGATCTTGCCCTACATCCTTACAAGATTAAATTGACGCAAGAACTGAAGCCGCTTGAACACCAGAAGCGTCGTATGTTCGTGAATTGGGCTGAGCAACAACTTGAAAATGATTCAGATTTTCATCGAAAAATCATCTTCAGCGATAAGGCTGATTTCTGGCTGAATGGCTTCGTCAATAAACAAAATATACGGTATTGGTCAGAAAGCAATCCACACGTACTCCATGAGTCATCATTGCATCCCGAAAAAATTACGGTTTAGTGTGGTTTATTGGCCGGCGGCGTCATTGGGCCGTACTTCTTCCGTGATGATCAAGACCGGCACGTTACTGTGAATGGGTATCGCTTCCGTTCAATGATAACCGAATATTTTTGGCCCCAATTGGATGATATGAACTTAAAGGACATGTGGTTCCAACAGGACGGCCGGCGCCACAAGCCACACAGCGAATGTCACAATCAATTTATTGAAAACCAAGTTTGGAGAACATGTTATCTCACGAAATGGTCCAGTCGCTTGGCCGCCTCGGTCGTGCCATTTGACGCCGTTAGACTATTTCCTGTGGGGCTACGTCAAGTCTATGTTCGATGCCAACAAGCCAGCGATGATTGATGAACTTCGTACGAATATCGAACGTGAAATTGCAGCAGTATCGGCCGATTTATGCTTGAACACCGTCGAAAATTTGGTTCAGCGTAGTCGGGGTATAACTTTCATTTGGGACAATATTTAAGGACACATAATGGCTATTTTTTTATATAAATTGGAAAAAGACTTATTCATTTTACTTTCACAAAACAATACTCATGCCGATGGACAAAATATATCAGTAAGTGGGCATATTCAGACAGATTTTGAAATAAAAATAGTAGTAGCTGTGGCCCTTTAAAATTCAATAAAAAGTGCATCAGCAGTCTTCCGCAGTTAATTCAACTTGTACTTGAAAGTATGCATATAAATGTACCTTTTCAACAAAATAAAATTTTGGTGGGGGCGTAGTGGGGCATAACAGTTAAAACACAAATCGTGGTTTTATTTAAGTTTTTTGTAAGCCCAATTTCACAGCCTCACCGTTCTTATATTCATTCGTATAGCGACTCAAAAAATACAAATTATAAAGAAAACAAAACAGTTCACAGGCAATGCAAAACAAAAGCAAAGAATAACTGCAGTCAGTAACCCTAATTTTAGAGGACTAAAACTAAAACGCTTTGTGTTCGTGCGATACACTTCAATGACAAATATCTAATGGTATTGACGAAACATATATGTTCTTACTACTTATATTAAGTTTGCCTTTAAAAGGGTTTTAGAACTATCAGTTAAACTTCTTCTAAAAACCTTTTAAATTGGTCTCTACTGGGGAGCCACAGTTCAGTGTATTCAGATGCCAGTTATAGTCACCATTGAAACTCAAAATTAACAATTTGTAAAATTGATTTTGAGACGTATAGAAGGTAAAACCAATGGTTTTTTTGGTGCAAAAATAAATCTCTTGTCTTAATTATTATTTCTGGCCCAAAAAAATCGCTTTTGAGCAGTTTTCATATTAAATGAATTTTATTATTTCAATGATTTAACTTAGTTTACCAACTGATCATTAAAATATTAAAAGCCATTCATGTGAAAAGTTGGGCCTATGTATTTGAATTTTCTTTTTGCTAGAAATATTAACTAAGCCCTGAGTTTCATTAGTCCACCCAAAATAATAAATAATTGCTTTCTAGTCACTTTAATGAAAGCTATAACAGGCGTCTTACTACATTTTCACCTAACACTAATCTGAGATTTAATATGATTAACCTCTAATCTTTTTCAAATCGCGAAGATTTACCATACAAATTTATTTCGAAAATCTTGAAGATTAGAAATAAATCTTGTTAAATCTTCCTTGGGCAAATACTTCTACAAATCGAAGTAACTTATTCTTATATGGCGCTGAAGGATTTATTCGTGGCTACATTAACCCATAACAATATGGTTTATTTCACTGATATATTTAGCCCGTTGCTAAATTTGATTATTAGTAAGGCCCATTGACTTGGAAATCATGATCATTAAATGTATGCAAACCATGTACTAGGATCCGCCTAGGATGTGAGCAGTGAGACGATATAAGTAGATTACTGAAAAAAATAAACTTTGATTGTTTAATTAATAACAAAAAATAACACACAATTAAAGCCTCACATGTATTATTCACTTTTAAGGCCGTGTGCCAATTGCATTAAAATTTTGGTTAAATTTGGCCGCATTTAAATTTCGTCCGTTTTTATAGGAATGAATAAAATTTAAAGTTTTTGCTGTGCCATATTGGATTAAAAGGGATTTTTTTTAAGACATAATTTCCCATTAGTTTTGCATTTTTCAGTAATGACAGTACGCCAAGCTAAAAATTTAGATTGCAAAAAGAATGATCATCTGAAAAAGTATTTTTAATCATCCATTTTGTTGATTTTTTTGTACTACGAGTATAAAAAAAATGTATCGCAGATAATCCAAATAAACGGAGGAATGCAATTTGAAATTTATAAGGAGATCAGTCGAAGTGCCCGCAAACATTTATACTTGAAAATTGATACTTCAAAAAGAAATACGATATACGAGACCCTCACCCTTTACAAATAAAAACGATTGACTATTTGTATATGTTTTAAAGTCATGAGTTCATACCTTATTATAATGCTTTTGTTATATTTCTTAATCTTTTCATTTTGTTTTAGTTTTTCATAATATTTTAACTACTTTCATCTCTCTCACTTAATTAACTTGATTTACTTTTATATCGGTTTTTTGTGTCTTCTAAGCAATTTTTTAAATTGGACTAACGAGGTTTTGACAGAAAGTTACATAGACATATTTCTGCGATGATTTAAAAACATATACTCTCATCTCATTTAGTTTAACTCGCTTCTCGTGGGCTAGTTTCGTAAAAAAATGAGTCAACTCGTATTGTGTCAGATAAGTGCCTTGGTCACATCTATGGACGTTTTAAATATAATTTTGCTAGGTCAACTGAAAAGTGTGTTTTTGATTTTAAAATCATCGACCATAAGTACTGTGACTGTAACCTAGTAAGAATATAATATTTTCAAGGAAAAAATGTGTGACAGGCTGATTTTTGGTACACAAGTTGGGATTAATGTTACCTGAGAAAAGTCCTAAAAAATCCGATGAACGCTAGGTCAGTTATAAGGGGTCAAAGGTCACGAAAATAACTTTTTGACAAATATCTTGAAAACGTTATGTTTAAAAAAAAAAAAATTGTTATACAAACAGGTACCTGAGGTAATTTTTCATAAAACATTGACTTATATAAAGTTTGTTTGAAACATTAACTGTTAACACTACTTTAACATTAGTAAAAATACACACCTGACCCCTTTTACCAGGCTAAAGCCTCAACATTCTACATACGAGTACATTAGCCTAATCGAGATTACGTGAGAACTCTCGTTCGGGACTAAGCATGCTTGAAACTATAGGACCACATTTCAAATTTTCAATTTCCCCTCCTATCCATGCACTTTGTGGACGGAAAAAGGCGGCAATGGAAAAGGCATTTTTATGTCTATTCTTACTGGGCTATAAATGGAATTCTTAGATCACGAAAAGTTTTAAAACTGGTTGATAGAGCCAAAAGGAACCATAGCACAATGAATTCAGTAGCGCAACAGCTCATGGAGAACCAGGGCCTAGTGACTAACAACTCTCAACCATTCCTGTGTGCGTGTTGGTGGCAGGAATGGAGGGGACCTACAATTTTTTGCCGAGTCCGAACGGCTAGATGAGAATCACTTATTCATGACAAGTATGCTCTTGGAGGATTAGTCAGTCCCTCGCAAGAGGCAGTACCTCAGAAAAAAACATTTCTGTTTTTAGGTGGCAATGGCCGGGAATCGAACCCAGACCATTGGCATGACAGTCCTAGGCACTTTTTTTTTTTTTTTAATTCATTTTTATTTCCCATTTTCTTAAAACTATCTTAAAGCTAGACAAAAATTCATAAAAACTAGCCTACTTATCAATATCTTAAAACTAACTTACTGGCCCCAGTCGGACGCTCTTAAGTTAAACTATAATAACTTAATGCTAATGCCTTTCGGCCTAAGAACTATCTTAGTACTAAATCCAGGTCGGTTTTATTTTTTACCGAGAAGAATTTACAAAAAACTCCGTATCTATATGTTAATTTTTTGTGGTTTTATATAAAACTTACAAGCTACATAAAACTAAATTAAAGCTAATTAAAACTAATTAAAACAGCCACAGCAAGCATTTTCCGGTTTTACATTTTTTTGTATTTTTAATTTTTTTTGTGTTTTTGTATGTTTTATATTTTTTTTTTGTGCCACTCTGACTGTCCCTACTTAAAACTAACTACCTAAACCTATGTAAGTCGGCCATACAAAAAGAAAGAAGCAAGGTCAACTTTTAAATGTCTGAAGGAACTTCATGCTCGTTTTTCAACCACCAGAACTGGTTCTCCTGCTTTAACCCATCTCTTCGGTCCCATTCGGACACAGTCCTACTGAACCGAAGGTGCTCAGCTCCATTTTGTGCGAGGACGTCCCGACTGTACAGGAGCCGCCGATCTACAGCTCTCCGGCTGACGTGGTAGATTAGTGGAACCGCCGCTCTATTCTGGATCAGCCCTCTCGGAATGCATCGGGCGGAATAAAGCCGCTAAGACGCACACTCTCGTAGTATTCGTTGTTGGGGCCATAAGCCCCGAAAATCAAGCTGTTAGACGAGGACATCGCCCTTGCAACGTGACCTCGAATAAGTTTCAGCAAGAAATTATCTATCCTGTTTATGTTGGCACTGTTGTATAGAACCAGGTTGGAATAGTAATGTTTTGTACTCCGACTCTGGTGTTCTGTGCAATCCAAGGCAGCGTCGAAAACACTGCCTCTCAAACACCCGAATCTTTTCCATTTGAGATGAGCGTTAAACCAAACCGGGCATCCATAGGCAATCATCGGCCGGATAAGGGCCATGTAGCAAATCACCTTCACCCTGCTATCAAGCCGGCTGCTATAAAACAACCGTTTCGTCAGGGCAAAGGCTCCTCTAGCCCTGGCCAGAGCAACATTTATATGTCTGTTGAAATACAAATACTGATCTATCCAGATGCCAAGGTACTTTACTACACTTTTACTCGCCAGTGGATGTCCATTTGGCCCTACGATCACCAGCTTGCGCCAGTTCTTTCTCGTATCCCTTGTGGCTCTAAGCAACGGAGTCCTAAACAAGATAGTTTCTGATTTCTGAAAGTTGATTTTCAACTTCCAGTCATCGCAATATCGCTGAATCTTCTCGAATTCACGCTGCAAAAGAATCCTGATGACCTCGACTTTTGAAGCTGTTCTGTACGCAATTAGATCGTCGGCATACGCAATTGCCTGAGATAGACTACTTATCAGATCGCTGGTGTAGTCCTACCGTTATGCCACGAGGTACTACAGACACTGATATTTGAATTCAGTAATTTTTGTTGATCTGAAATACATTAAAATGCCATTTAAAGACTAATGTATAAGGTTTTGAGAGAAATTCGACGATATCTGGTTTAATGGGTGAATGGTGGCCTTAACTGGAAACCCTATATCACGTGGAGCGAGCAGACGTAGGCCGACGGAAATCTCGCATCTAGGCATGTAACTAGATGACCCGCTAATGGTGTATATCGTGGTTCGTGAACAAATCAAAAAATCGTCTAGTCTGGTTTTGTGCTTTAAAATAAACATTCAAGTTTCAAGGCGTGGAAGACGATTCAGAGAGTATGTCCACAAACCCTTAAGTACCTTTCACATGAGCCGTGAACTGCGAACAAATTTCTTAAGACAATACCAGGCGAAAATGTTAATAAATTCTTGTTTTTACTTTTAAACAAACTGGATAAATGATCCTATTTACATTTTTTGAAAGAAACCACGGCCTAAAATTAGTTTGAATTATTAAACCGTTCATGTGAAAGAAAGGTCAAGACTCACCATCATTCGTATTTCACAGTTCGCTATTCGCATCTCATGTGAAAGTCACTTTATAAGTGCCTTACATATTAGCTGCAAGTAGCGAACTACGAATTGCGAATGGTCGTGAGTCTTGACCTTTCTTTATAAGTGCCTTTCACATGAGCTGTGAAGAGCAACCTGCGAATTGCGAATGCTCGCCAGTTTTTAACTTTTTTCACATGACTGGCCGCCGTCAGACGCTAATAGTCATACTAAGTAAACCAGTAAAATACGAGTAGGTGCAAACAAAATTTGGGGTTAAATTCGAGTGAATTTTCGATTCGGAGATTTGTGGAATGCGTCCTGATGTTTTGGATTGCGAATAAGTGTTTGGTAGTTCGCAGAAAATATCTCGTTGGGCGCATACAAAGTATGAAAATGCTAAGTTTAACAGTTTAAACTAATTTGAAGCCGTGTTTCCTTTTAAAATTGTATATAGGATCGTTTATTTACTTTGTCGAAGAGTTAAAACATGAATTTGTTGATATTTGCGCTTGGAACTGTCTAAACGAATTTATTCGAATTCGCAGGTCGCAGTTCATGTAAAAGGCACTTTACTCTAATCCACCGGATGGTGCCAAAACGGCACGGCGCACTCATAATGTGTGAGTGTAATGCTCGTAGCCGTCATTTCTTTATCTACATACTAATAATATTTTGAAAAAAGTTTCGAAAATCACCAAAAAACATTTGAAGATTTTGCCATATTATGTAAACAATTTTTGATCGAAATGCGGTAATGCTGTTAACGAAAAAATCACAAATAAAATCGGTTCTTGTCGTAGGTACCATTACAACTGTTTTAGGTTTAAAATCTTATTCATCAACTTTTACTATGCTTATCCTCTAGAATTCTATGTTATATAAGGCCCAAGTTTAAAGGAAGAACTCGGTACACCCTTTTTCTTATTTAATTTAAATTTTTCAAAAACAAAGTGCATCACTTTTTAATTATTGCCCGCCATCGGAAATTGAGCACATACATATTATAGGAAGTCAAAGGCAATAAAAATCGGTGCCATATTTAATGCTATCCCGTTCTTAAAAGAAGTGATGAAATTTTGAGAATTAATGCTAGTGATGACAACTTCTGTGCGCGAAGAAACGCGCACACTTACTGCCTCAACATGGCCAATGATTAAAAAAAAAAGACACACAGCCCAAGCAAGCAGTATTATTATGCTTCTGTACGCTACGCTATCGAACACTCATGATGACTCTAACCCCAAGAGCAACATCGATCGTTTCGGTTTTTAAGATATTCAAATAGAGAAAATTATGAACTTAAAAACAGAAGCAACTATAAAAATACATACACATAACAAAATATGGGAATAATATTGCCGACTGTTAACAGATTTGTGAAAGCGTTTATGCCTCGATGCAGTTTATGATTCGGATCAAAGTGTGCACTTTAGAAAAACCCACAACACGAGAAGGCAGCAACAGAGCCGTGGTGCATTTTGCATTCCTATAGTCTTCTGAGTTGGGTTGACGTGATGTTACAACTTTTATGATCTTTTACAAACTATACGATATGATTCACTGTATAAGCGATGTCACTCAGTGTTGGTAGCTGGTCCTGGTAGGTATCTTTAGGCTTGTTGTCTAATAAATGATCGAGTTTTTGGCCGAAGACGATACAAGGTTGTAATTCATTGTTTTAGTGAAACAACAACTGGCAACGAAATATTGGATTGGTGATATACTCGTAGTGTTAACATCATCAGCATTTCGCATTAAACATAATCTCATCATGAATAAAACAAAATCACAAATTTCTTTTAAGAATAAATTTATATTTGAAATATTCTTATTTTGCATTTTTATTATTATGCAATTATTTTTTTGTTTAAGTTTTAAAATATTTTTGAGGCCAAGTCACATTGAAGATTTTGGTTTTCGGTGCTAGATGTGTATTATGTAGCCGCCCGAAAAAAGCTTCACAACAATTTTAACTTGCGCTATAAATATATTAAGGGATTCGTCCTGTGGCGTAATAGCTAGTGCATTGAACTGTGCTGCGGAAGGTTTGGTGTTCGGTGCCCAGGAGGCAAACCATATATTTTTTGTTTAAAGGTCTAAAACCTTTAAACCAGGAGGCAAACCAAATATTTTTTGTTTAAAGGTCTGAAATCTTTAAACAAAAAATATTTGGTTTGCCTCCTGCGGACAAGTCCCATGCCGGTGAACATAATTTAAACGAAGTGTTGGCCTAGTTAGTCTTATTTATTGAATTTCTTAGACTTTCTGACTTTATTGGTAGGTATTGAAATTAGAGGGGGGTCGAAGATCGCATGACTTTGTTCCTGTAAAAAAATTTAATTTAGAATTAGACGGCTGTCGTAAATTAAGTTAGACAAAGTTTATAAATATGACCGTCGTTGTTGAGAAATAATTACAATGAATACCCAGAACAAAAATTTTTTGCAACTCATAAGCGACAGTCAAGAATTTTTATTTGGGAAATTTTCTGATAATTTGACCCATAGTAAAAAGTGGAAGAAAGATTATTGCAGAGATATTAGACTTGTTTTATTAGAAAAATTATATCTAGCACAGTTAAATTTCCCTCAGTGAAGAACAAAAAAATAAAACCAAAAGTGTAGATGAATAAGGCAATAAAAAATGGATATAAAAGTTAACATAAAGTTTCGTAAGGTTTAAATTAAGGTGGCGCTGAACTAGGTTTTAAACAAAAATTTATTACTTGAAGGTTTGTAGACTTTTCTTTTATGTAAAGATAAGTTTGAATTTTGAATGGCGAACACCTACTTTTGACATTAATTGGAATGCCTACCAACGTTCAGATAAAAAATAGAGTGAATATAAAAGTAAATATAGCGTTTTATTGGTGCTTGCATTTCTGCGCTAGCTATACAAATACCAATAAAGGTCACCTATTTTCAGGATTAATTGAATCGGTGAGTGGCAGATCAGTATAAGTGCAAAATAATTTTCTCTTTACATTAAAGAAAAATAGACATAACTTTTTACTGCGCAGACACAAAATATATTTTTTACTATATGACAATCAAAAATGTATTGCTCATGAAAAGTTCATAAAATTCTTCATTTTAAAATATATTTACAGTCTCTAAGTGCAAGAGCCGACAGTAAATTTTGGAAGTGGATGTATAACCAAAATCTGAGTAAGAAGGTTTATAGGTACATGTATCGTTATACCAAAGCCTGACAGTTTTTTCTCAGCTTTTGGGAGGGGTGGAGGTTTCTTGTTTTTGTATTTGGGTCATTAATACTTCAATTCACTTTTAAAAATATGAATCGATGCTCTGTCATTTTCCTTATGCCTGAAAATTTTTATGTCGATGATCCGATCAAAAAGACCCATGATATAAGCTTTTTAAGCAAACCCAATCCGCTTTTTTTTGGAGACTTTATTTGTTGATTTTTTGGTTTGTTTGAAATCCCAAACAAAAATTTTGATATTATTCGGATAAAATTGTTATATCTTGAGTTCTATTTATCGGACCTTCATGATTGAGCTATTTATGCTCAAGCAAAATGACAGAGCATCATACTAAATGGTTTTTTAAAGTGGTCTTAACCCAGACAGTAAAATAGGGGAACCCCCCACTTTGACTTGGTATTTAATGTATCACGATACATGTACCTATAAACCCTCATACTCATATTTTGGCTACATGTATATCCACTCCCAAAATTTGCTGTCTGCTCTTAGACTTTATTGAATAGACCAGAAAATGAGGGGTAAAAGGGAAGAATAACGTGCAAGTTTTTATTGTTGAATTGTTTTTTTGGCCCATAAGCATGTTTAAAACCAAAAATGCTACCAAATTCATCCACGCATTTCTGAAAGAATGGTCACACTGGCTACTTTTCAATATTTTTGGTATAACTCTGATTTTCGATATTTTCAGGTTTGTTTTTAGTAACACTGGTCAACAAAATATTAGTTTGTTTTTTGTTACAGAAATCAGAATATACTTTTCTGTAGGTTTTTGTTGTGTTGAACTAGAATCTGAAGTCAGAAAAATTCCATGGGGCTAAGTTTTTGAGATATTCCCGTTATAAAATGAGAAAAATTACGTTTTTTGATGTTTTTAATGTTGTATTGTAACGCGAGGTAAATTGCTTCAGCAAAAATTTCAATGGTTTCTAAAAGAACTAATTTTCTTCTTTCAATATTGTTTAAATCTTCTCAATATTTCTTTTCTATTCTGAGTAATCCTCAGTTAATTAAAAGCCTTTTATTTATAATATAGATTCGGGTTCAGCACACCAAGAACCTACAGAAAAGTATTATTTAGTTTCTGTAACAGAAGCCTTGTTAACCAATGTAACTTTTCCTGCTTAAATTTGTTTGTTAATTTTTTTAAGCCATCCATTTCTATAGAAATATTAATGAAAAGTTTGGAGTTTAAAATTGTCAAATTTGGCTTGGCTTCAGAGTTATACCAAAATATTGAAAAGTGACCAGTGTCACCATTCTCTCAGAAACGCATGGGTGAATTTAGTAGCATTTTTGGACTTAAGCATGTTTATGGGCATATTCAACATATTCAATAATAAAAACCCTTGCAGGTAATTGTTTCTTTTTAAAAGGTCTATTTAATAAGCTATTAAACAAAAAAAATAAACATTTTTTAATTTGTCTATAGATTGCCCTCTCCATTTCCAAGCCAGTGTAAGGTTGTTAAAACTTGCTGCGAAGTGGTCAAAAACAGCATTCTACCTGGACAAATTATTTTCTGATTTTAAAACACTGCTTTAGCGATTCTTATTGAAGATTATTTAGACAGCAAAAATTACGCAATTTTAAGGCTTGTTTTTAAGCAAAAAATCATTTCCCCGACTTTTTACTTTAAAAAAGCTTTATAAAAATTGAATCTCCCGAAAAAATATTGTTTTATTTTAATTTTTGAGTTACTTTATTTTTATTTATTTGGGGAACTAAAATAATTAATAATTAAATTAAATTTTTCTACGATTAAAATGATGATTTGACAGTCTTATACCACTATCCCTTAAGTAAGTGCAAACTTTCGTTCTTGAACTAAATGACTACATCTTCCACTAAAGCTTAACTTAAAATTATTGATTGTAGCTCTAAACGAAAGATTTGCATGTACCTCTTAAGACACGTAAACGAATTTCTTAACGAAAAACAAATCAAAAGAATTAGTAAAATCAATAATGTTTTAGTCTCCTATTTTCTTGCGTTACGAAATGTGCTCGTAGACTTTATATTTGATGTAATAGGTTCATTTGCTGAAGTTATTATAATATCAAGCCTTACAGATAACTTAATAATTTCGTAAGATATAGTTACATGTTTGTATTTTCTTCTTTTTTTAAAGCAGTTTTTACCATATTTCTCCTATTTTGTCCGTTCATCCTCATCAAAACTTTTTATTCAATGGAATTTTAGTATTACTTCTTGGGGATTACTAATATTTGTTTAATTTTTCCAAATAAAACAAAACACAATATAATTTTGTATCCACTAAAGCATAGCCCTTTATTTGAGTTTTGTTTTCAAATACAAAAGAACTAATTAAAACGTTTCACAAAAAATGATAAAACAAATAATCTTTGAATTTTTTTTTTACTATCCACTAACCTTCAGTTGAAAACTCCCATAATTTTGTTTTGTAATCCCCTCCCCTTTACGAAGAATATGCGTTTACTTTGACGACTGGTTTTTGTTTATCTTTGCCTTGATAATCTGGTCTATCAAAGCTTTCCCTTTGGACTTTTGCGTAGTGCTGTTATTTTACGATATATGTATGTTCAAAATATTTTTAAGATATAGTGAATTGGATATTTTTGAGCATATGTATGAGATTTTTAGTTAATTTTAGAACACACACTTTTTTAATTTTGTCCACCATCGACTTTTGTGACCACTGAGTGCTGAGCTAATGTATAATTTCTTTCGGTTTTTGTTGTTTTTCTGCCTAAGAATAAAAAATTAACTAAAACTAAAACAATTGTTAAAATTATGATTATTTTTTTTAAGGCGATGAAAACCGCTTGAATATCACTGCTATCGCAGTGCTTTCTACGCAAAAACATTTCTTATTTTTTCAATTAAATAAAACTTGTAATACAAATTTACACAGCATCTTTCACCTGTAGAATTTTTTCAAAAACTGAAACAAATTTCTAATGACTTTTATTATGGTGCAACAGAAACCTGCAAAAAAAACGATTTTCACAAATGTTTGCTTGTAACTAACAATTACAAGTTTTTTTTGTGAAACGAAAAATTCTATTTGTCAACACATTTGTAATTTGTAATTCGCGGGTGTATGCTCAAATCATAGAAAATTCGAAAATCCCCCATATTTATTGAAACTTCAAGTATAAGGGGAAATGAATAAATTGAGCCACTCATCTGGCCAGTCCCAGATCTGCACCGGAAGTTTAAATTACCATCGGAGAGCACTTTAGTGATTGTTTGTTAAAGTAAGCGACTAAGATTGTCCCCAAAATTGGGAATTCCAGTTTTAGATCACTTTTGTTTACTATGTATGTAATGCCGTTTTTCATTGAAATCCGAAAGATTTAAAATTTGGAATTACTATCTTGAATGAAATATCTAGGCATATTTTTGAGCAGATTCAGTTAAAACAAACAGCATACATACACGTATAAACATACAAATGACGTATGGCGTTGACACAAAATGCATACAAAACAAATTTCCCTATTTCGATTTGTAATTTATAAATTTGACAGGTGAAAGTTTGCATGTATGGGTGAATGCAGATCAATCTTTCAAACCCGAAAGATCGCATTTTTTGCCTTCAAATCACATCTTTTTTTGAATAAAATATGAAAAAATGGAAAAACTGCAAAAACGACATACTTAAGTGAAAAGCGGTTTCGACTGCAGCTCCCTTAAGTGAAGCTGGCAATTGGTGAAATCAGGATAAATAAAACGTTTTTTTTCGACATTCAATCCTTTAATCATTAAATTAAAAAAGAACAGCCTTGTAGCTTGAACATTAGTGCGGAAGCATAAAACCCAGTCGTGCATTTTTTTTTTAATGAACAAAATCTGACTTTTATAGTGTAGACTGTAGAACATTGCACCACACCAAAAATATGTGGAATTTCTGGTTTTATTTCTCATCGTCGTCGTCGTCGTCGACATGACTTAAATTGTTCTTAGTGTCAAATAACACTATTTCAGTGAAGTACGACCACCAAGATGTCCTTCAATACATGATTGACACTTTCAGAGCATCTATGACACTAACAATGTCAAGCTGTCAAACATCCTTCATGTCTTGCATACCAAATTGAACCTATGCATTTACTTTTTTCATGCTATACCTACATACATTTAAGGTTGTACTTACCTGCATACATACGTAAGTTATTGCATTTGATTGGCAAGGTCAGTAAAAATTTTTGAATTCGATCTTCTGATGTTCTTTCAAAAGAAAAATCAATTACCTAAACAAATTTTGACCAAATTTATTATTCTTTGCCATAAATTACTGCCGCACAAATCACTTGAAACAGTCACAACGAAAAAATTAATTATTTATAGCTTCCTCACTGCTGAATCCCTCATCATCATCGGTTGTCGCTGCCTGTATTGCATATGCATAGCCTGTACTATGAATCCCACTAGTCTTTGCCGAAAGTGAACAAACATATCCATAGCGGGAGTGTAAACAGATTTGTTTACTTATGGAGTCATTTGTCATTGGAGTCGAATTGCGGTACTTTACATTATCGATGGTGGCACCCTGTGGCGCACACGCCATTCAATTGCCCAAACTGCGCCAAAGAGTATCTTTCGACTTACTTGACTGTTCCTTGTATCTTATTTTTTTTAATAAGCGTGTGAGGTCCTTGAATAACTGAAATGTGATGATCTTGCCGCAGTATCTGATCTGAATTTTGAATCCAAGAATACAAGGACTTTGTTTCACTTTTGTTTGTGCCTTTTGTCTGCATTTGAGACTTTTCTGTCATTAATGCTAGACATGGGAAAGGGTTTTTTTTAGTTCCAACATTGCCACTCACTGACACATATTTCAAGTTTTACATACAAGTATTCTTTAGAGTTTTTGTTTATATTCTATGTCGAGAACTGAAACATTTTGAAGTGGATATTATTTATACACACAAAAAATTCAAAAATTCTGATCTGTAGAGCTGCATTTCAGTTTTGTTTTGGTGATAAGATATTAACCATGTTTTGAAAAAGAAATTCAAAATAAACTGATTTATAGAAAATATTAATTTTTTCAGGAACTATAGCTTAATAGACCAATAAAATTAATAAAAATCTTAAGGGTTACATAAGAGCTAGGAAAAATTAATTCATACAACTATTTCAATGTTGGTATCGACGCAGAATTGCACCCTTTGTCTATATAGCATATCCAAAGCCCCTCAAAGTCCACGCATTGGCTTTTGATATACTTTAACGCATTTATAGAGGGATTGAGGAGGCTTTAAATTTTACCATAATTTTAGAGCATCTTACAAAAACAAAACTCTGATAATACCAGCCTTAAAAAAATGTATAGTCCTTTTCAAGTGAAAACAAATTTTTGAAATAGTAGGTTTGTTCGTTGAGGCCTGAAGTCACGTTGGGATCACCCCAAAGCGTTTTTTTTTTAAACTGAACTAACCCTGACGAGCCAATTCTATGTTTTTTGAAACATAGGGTCGCCCTGAACTCGCCCTGAAGTAGAACTAGGTTTTTTGCTGCGGCGAGTTGAGGTAAAAAATAAAATGTCAAAGTTGCAGGAGATGTGATTCATTTTTGTTTGTTGTGGATTCACGTGCTGCAGGTAATTCTTTTGTTTTTGAAATGGAAATTCAAGGAATACACGATACACCAATTTACTTAAATAATAACAAGAGGAAAGTGTGGTGTCTTTATTTTCATTGTTTTTTTCTTATCTCAACAACACAATCAAGAGCCGTTTGGTGTTTTTAGAGAACCAAAAAACCCAGGTTATTTTTTACTATTCTTGGGTTGTCAAGAAACCTGGGTGAACTTCAACGAACAAACCTAGTAATTTTTGTAGAACTTTAATCCTTAATCGAACACAATTAGAACATAGATACATATGAGGGTATATTTGTATAAAGATAGACTATTGTCACAGTACACATATTACAGCGTAAAGCGAATAGAGAATGGTCGCGAATTTTGACGTTTGTGGAATGCGTCCTGATTTTGTGTATTGCGAATAAGTGTTCGATAATTCGCTTTTGTCCTATGGTTTGTCCAATTTGTAAGACTAAAGGCCATACAAAGCAATTTTGAATTAATAATTCTAGACTTGTTGAATAATGCTAAGGGTTCTACTTGGCTGATTTCTTTCAGTGGTATATGGAATTTGTATTATACAAAACATTTTCCTATATATGCCTGATTTCGGGGAAGTAAATTTCCAGCCTAAAGCTAGAACTAGAATAGGCGGAAGCCAGCGAACGTGGTCGTAGGAAACCGAAAGCATACAAGAAATTCATATGACGCACACATATGTAATTGGTACTCTTCGTTTAGTTTTCGTTAACTTTTGCCGTCGGGCGAGAGAGCGCTCAACGACCGCTCATTTGTAAGTGGACGTTACACAAAAAAGAATGGAGGAAGCAAACAAAAAAGAATTTGGCGCTTGGTGTAGTTTTCAACTGTTTTATTTTCTGTTTGATGTATGAGTGAAGTAAAATCTTTAATTTATTTTTAAATTAATTTTCGTGGCTTTGCAAAATAAATAATTAAAAGCCTATCACTCTGTGCTGTGATAGGCTTCAAAGTAGCAGTAGTAGAAGTCAAAGAAAATAAACATTAAATAAATAATTATTTACTTTTTTTCACTTTCCACCACTTGTGCATAATGGGTCACTTGAGAAATTGACGTTTCGGAAAGCTACTTTTCGGTCGGTTTTGACATAAGCTTCGGACAGCTACCGTCTATTCTAGTTCTACCTTAATGATTAGGAATTCTAATCCTGTTGGATATAGTTTACAGTGGATTTTTGTCAAAGAATTCATGTAAGTTAAATTTAAGTCACTATGTCACTGATAAGTCCAAGTGAGTAAGCCGGAAGAAACGCCCATTGGTAGGACTAAAGGTCATAAAAAGTGTTAAAATTATCAGTTTTAAATGGAAGTCCGTAAGTACAAGAAACAAAACCAAGCTTAAGAAAGAACTTGAATGAACAAAGGTTTTATTAGGAATAAAAGTAAACATATATTAAAAACAGAAATTACGATTACAAAAGCTAAGTGTTTTGGAACAAAGTATTTACATTTAATAAATATTTCTAACAAAAAGCTATTTTGAATCAGTAAAAATGCTAAATTTAACAATTTAAAACAATTGTTGGCCGTGTTTTCTTTTAAAAGCGGTAGATAGGATCGTTTATTCAGTTTGTCGAAAAGTAAAAACAAGAATTTGTTAATATTTGAGCTTGAAATTGCCTAAACAAATTTATTTGCATTCGCAGTTTGCGGCTCATGTAAAACGCACTTAATATTATTAGAATTTTGACTTTTGTTCACTGATTCAATATTTGTTATTGTGATGACGTGTAATTTTTTCTCACGTTCACAGCCATTTGGTATTTCTGACAATACCAATTTTGACAACCTCCAGAATATAATACCTTCCATTTGTGGTGAACAGTGGACTTTTATTATCTATGGTTGTTTTGACAGATTTAATATTTGTGATAAATTTCCTATGTAAGTGTACGAGTTTTTTCATTGGTGTTATGGTAATAATTATACACCTTTCCCTACTTTGAAATAAAACATCCTTTCAAAACTGTTTTTATGATTCATGAGCTTATGGTTTCAGTTGTTCTGACAAGGTTAAATATTCCTAGAAGTAAAGTAATAACCAAAATGAAGTTTTTTTCTGTGTTATCTTGAAAAATATTTTAACTAGAATTTACTGCCTGACCAGAATAGAGTGCTGCAACTGGAGCTGCAGCTGCAACTGGAATAGCTGTCAAAAAATGCTATACGTGGTTTTTTTACTCGCCCACAATGTGCTGTACAGCTTTCTGATATTTTGGGCATTTGAAGTCAGCTGTGCCAATTTAATTCAACGCTAAAATAGAAAATAAAACAAAAATAGAAGTGGATAGTGATGAACTGGTAGCTTAAATTACTTTACGTCTTTATCAGAGATTTAAAAAGAGTTTGAAATTCTCTTCAAACCCCATGTAAGGACTTGGTTACGCTCACAATTTTGAAACATCAAAAAAGCTGCATGCAAAAGTTGAAAGTTGGCCAACTTGTCCAGCTACGTCTGCAGCTGCGTCGCGTTCTGTTCGTATCTATGGATTTGTGTGTATTCAACATTTTGAGAGCTATTCCAGATGCAGCTCCGTCTTCATTCTGTTCAGGCAGTTACTCTCCTCAATATTCTAAACCGGTTTATTTCTGCCCTAGTTAAATCTGCAAGGGACTTGATGGAACTGGGGTACCTTCTAATCTAAGAGAATGTGAGTTGATGCTAATAGGAACTCATTACCTCAAGAAAGACAGAAGAATCAGTTACACAGTAACACCAGATGTAATTTGGTGCACAAAAATTATGTCAGCTATTCTACAACGTTTTTTGAGAGATTTTAAGTAGTTAATGAGCCACTTGATACGAGGCAAGTTGAACCCATGGGAGTCCCTAAAAGGAATCTTCGCCGTACCTATTGCTTTTATTCATTTTAAGCGTTTCTTTAAAAGTTCCGTAAAATTGGGCAGAGGCTTAATTTTTAGGGCTAAAAGGGGGGTAAATTCATTTTTTTCTTAATTTCTCAAAAACTACAAGTTTTTTTGAAAAAATGTCAAGGTACAAATTGTAGCTTATATTATTATGCACAGAACAGATTAAAATACTTTTTTCATACAAGCAATAGATTCTGAGAAAAAAAGGGTGAAAGGAAAAATGCAAATTTTTGGAAAAAGAGGAATATTTAAATTTAAAAGTAAATTACATTTCTATAGTTAATTTGTTTTCATTTTAAATTCTGTATCAGCTATCACCTGTGTCAATTTCATTAAAACCGACCAAAGATACAATAACACATTTTTGAAACACCCCGTTTTAAAAATATTTTTTTTTGTTTTAATCCTGTCTCAGCTGTCAATATCCGTTTTCCTTTGGAGGTGGCAAAGTACTTGTCAGTTGTGAGTAGATGATACCCCAAATCTAGTACTATCAGCTGCACATGCTCTCATGTGCGAGTAGATACATTTTACATAGAAAAGCAGTTTGATGTGTTCCATTGAAAAAAGCAGGCAAAGTACTTGCAAGTAATTCGTCATCTCCAAAATAAAACGCTTAATTTCATTACGCTTGTTAACACGTGAAGAACGAAAGTGTTCAGATGTGAAGAAAATTACTCTGCAGATTTTGTTTTCTGCTTTGTGTTTTTCGTAGTTTCATAATGAAAGACACGATTTGACTGGTTGGATTGAATTAAAGAAGGAACACAAAAGAGAACGTCAATTTTCTTCACCGATTATTTTCAAATATTTAAAAATATTTCATCCCCCTACCTCATCTGCAAGTTGCCCCGCTTACCATCACAAATCGCAGGAAATTCTTTAATTTTTTCACGTGTGGGCAGCGATTTTGAAGTAGCTCAAGGAACAACGAAGTTGACATTTTTTTTAAACACTGTTGAAAATCAGCTTTTGCTTATGTCAAACTCATTGAAATCACTCAAGGAACAACGAATTTGCAGTATATTGACGTGTTCTTCATAAATGTATGTTGTTTGGAAAGAAATTGAAATAGAAAAAGCCCATTGAAATGTTACAATGATCTTGGATTTTGGCTAGGACAAAATTTTTGATGTGTATAGGAGGGTTCAGTTTAAGTATAAACCTGATTTTTGGGGTTGAAAGCCCCCCATTTCTAAAAATGGGGGTAGTAAAGGGGTTCCGCGATATCTTGAAAACCGTTAGTTTTACAAAGAAAATTGTTTAACTTTTCTTGTAGAACATTAAATTTTCTACAATTTACTCTGTACCTTATTGCCGTGAAATTGATAATAAAGAAGTTACAGATAAAAACAGACGAGCATCTTAAGTGTTTTTTGAATACAATTTTTGTTTTGTTCGAAGTTACTTCTTTATTTTCAATTTTTCCTAAAAAAGTATTTTGAACAAAAAAGTTTAACAATTTTTTTGAAAGGCTAACGGGTTTTACGAGTCCGGATTCAATTTCCCTAATCTAAGGAAATTCATGTAAAAGCGTAAAGTCTACGTAGACGTTGTAACGTGGTTAACTCCTTAGATTTGTCCTTTTATTCTATGCAAATTGTGACAGAATTACGAAGTTGAAAACTTTACCACGAGTATGACGGCTTTACGCTGTTATTTGAATACCCATACTATTTTGAACTAACGAAGATCACCAAAAAATAAATGCGTTGGTTCGTATTATTAACCGTGTATGTTTTAACAGCAAGACGAACTTAAACAATCAATGGGCGCATTCAGCAACGTATCTTTAGCGATCCGGATTTGTTTGTGTTGTTGTAATCCTTTGTTAAAAAACAACTGATGCAAAAACAACTCAACGTATCTGAAAAATTTTCGGATTATGGATAGCCTATCGCTTTACCAGCCGAACGCAACCAATGATTGCCACCATGTGACTTGCAAAAATGAACTAACAAAATAAGTGGAATCAAAAATAAAACCCTT
Source organism: Dasysyrphus albostriatus (assembly GCA_946251815.1). Classification (NCBI taxonomy): domain Eukaryota; kingdom Metazoa; phylum Arthropoda; class Insecta; order Diptera; family Syrphidae; genus Dasysyrphus; species Dasysyrphus albostriatus. The sequence continues at coordinate 62,411,787 of OX276336.1, read as the reverse complement.
GTAGACAAATGAATTTGCGTATTTTCGTGTGGTGTGAAATCAAAATATGAAAATCATTTTCATCACACAAATTTGGAATTCAAACGAAATTCATTTCTAATTTATTCTGACAAGAGTTTTGATTTCAAACGGCAAATTCTATAAATTGTTTGGCATAAATATAATTCAAATTAAATTAATTTTTGTTTAATATTAAACTTAATAATGCAGTACCTTTGATTTCAGTAATTTTATTTGTCGTAATTAACGATAAAGGTGAACCCTTGAGAAGTAAAATGTTTATAGTGCCAAAAGTGAATAGCATATAATCTAATTTAATATACATCATTATAATAAAAATAAAAAGAATCAATAAAAAGGTAGTTATTTTATTTTTAATTTCATTTCCTATCCAAGAATAGGTGTGACAAAAATTCTTGAGAAAAATCACAAATACCTATCCAAACATGTTAATTTACGAACACATACACCAAGTCACTGCTAAAATATACGGCGAGTAATCTGACATTTCATTTTACTCGCCCACTCACTCACTTTAACCCGGTTCCCTAAATTTTTTTAAACAGTTTCAAACACTTTCAGACTGCCAGATTTAGTGCAGGCGAATACAAAATTTCACTTGTGGAACGGGTTTGCACTAAATCTGGCGGTTTCAAACTGTTTAAAACTCACTGTGGAACACACCTTTTAACTAGCTAAATCGATTTTCGGCGAAGTGTCTCATTTCACTCACTCCCTGCGGTTTCGAGCTAGCTTAATCTTGGCACGGGAAACGAAATATGAACCGGTTGATAATAAATTGCCATCAAGCGAATTTATTTTGACGGTTGCTTTCCCTATACCTTCAGAAAAAGTTGGTGACAATATTTATAAAAATGTATGCGTTTGTTCACTTTGATGTTGTTTAATTTGGCCCAATTTAGCCCATTGCGAACAAAATTCCGATTCCAATTGTTTTTCCGTATTTAACAAAATAGCCGATACGGTATTGAACCGGTTCATCACAAGAGTGCGAACGTGGCTTAAGAACATGATTTTGGCATCACTCTCCTAAGTTGTCACAAATGTCAGCTGTCGAAAGTGAAGTTTGTAAAAAGTATTTATTTTATTTTATTTTACAAAACGAAAACTTTTACAAACGTACAAAATTAATTTAATTCTTTAAATAAAGCCAATTTATTACAAACAAATCAATCATTATCATGGATGAATCACCTGGCAGTCAAGCACTTCAAAATATGAAGACTCTAACCAACAGTTTGGTGGAGTTTAAAAAGCCAATAATTCCCAAGAAACGCAATAAACCTAAAATCCTAACCGAAGAAAAATATATTGAGGTAAGATAAAAGATTTCAACAATAAATTGCTTTGTATTCAAACTCAATTTTTGTGCAGGAACTATCTAAAATAATTCAACGTGACTTTTTCCCCGATTTGGATAGATTACGTGCACAAAACGATTACCTAGATGCCTTGGAAAAGAATGACCACGTTAAAATGCGTGAAATTCGTTCAAAATACAGTGGAAAGCAACATTCTGAACGAAGTAGATGTAAGTTGAATGTATGATGTGATTATAGTAATATCTATTAAACCGCTCTCGTTTCCAGCAATGACACCAGCTACATTCGAAACTCCACAAATCAACGCGACAGGAAACACCCCACTTACTAGGCAAACTGAACAAAGTGACACTCCCAAGTCAACGGAATCAAAATCAAGTGAGCCGAAATCATTGTCCACATCTCATACGCTGGATTCTTTTTTGCAAGCCTACACCAGCGAGGATAATTACAGTTTTCAAGAAATCATCGAAACCGCCGACGAAAAACTTCGAGAAAAGTTTTCGGTGCTTTACAACCAAGAGTTCCTATCAGCAGATAAACTGGCCCGGGCTCTAACCCTGCCAAGCATCGAGTCACAGTTCAGCGAAACAGAACCACAAAAAGCGGTAAGTTCAAGAGAATCCATGTAAACTCACCTACAATAATTTCCATTTTAGATAGAAACATGGTCCTACCGCAACCGAAACTACATAATGTACATCCCCGAAGGCGTGGAGCTGACAGAGGATGAAAAAATCGAGAGTATCAACCGACGGCAAGTTATTTCCCACAGCAACACTCGGCTGTCGATGAATCCCTTCAATGAATCGCGAAATAAGGAAACCATGTCGGAAATAATCAAGACTCAGTCACAAATGGTTAACGGCAAGGTTGGCGTTGACGGCAACGTTATGAATTTGAAAAATGTGCTAAGCGTTGGTGGTTTTGATCTCGTAAAGACGCCTTCCCCTCGGCCGGGTGAAGCATTTAGCCCTTTTATGACATGGGGTGAAATAGAAGGTACACCCTTTCGATTAGACGGCAGTGATACCCCAGTGAGATCGAATAATGGTCCATCCTTTCGAATTAACGAGAATTCACGTAGGGAAAACATTGGTTTGGCTCTAGCTGAAAAAGTCGGTGAAAAGATGAGGGCTCAAAAGCAACGAGCAATGGATACTGCTAGGAAAAACATAGGTTCTCCTTTCATTCGATCATCGATGGATCGTCTGGCGTCTATGTCTCCAGCGGCAAGACGTTTAGCAACATCAAAACTTGGTCTACGTACACCTAGTCCATTCCGAACACCGGGATCGGCATTTGCAAAGAATAAATTGAAAACAACTCCCTTATCTATGGCGCAGCGAAGAAAAACACCAATTGGAGGAGTTACAATCTCTTCGGATGTCTCAAAAGCACCCGATTTGACTGATGATTTGTTAAAGATTCCAACGAAAAGATTAAATGCATCAGATTTCTTTTGAAATCTCTTCGTATGTATGTTTGTTATTGGTGGCGTCTTAATTCAGTAAATTATTGAAATGAATTAAGTTGAAATTGAGTTTTTCTTTTTGGAATTTATTGATGTTAGCAGAGCAGCGGTGAATATAATTTATACCCGGTTTAACTTTACATTGGATTATAGTACTATGGAATGCATAAAGTTTTTTAACTTGCAACAAAATGCTTTTGAAGGAGATAAAATTTGGTCATTGTCGCCACTTCTTGCTTATTCGCTGAAAACGATCAGCTTGAAACTAAAAATGTTTCTTTTTGTTTTTTTTTGTATGATTCTGGTGGGCCACGACCACATACAAATAACGTAAACGATTCGGAATGTAAGGAGTTTTTTTTATAAATAATTCCTTGAAATTCATGTTATGTGTACAAACAAATTTACATATATATATAAATTATAAATAAATCGGTCGTGCCCTTGGCTCAGCTTATATAATAATAACTTATACAGAAATTGTTATTATATAACGTAAGGAAATTTTACTAGGGCGCGCATGGATAGGTACGTAGCAGTAGTTTCGAGAAAAATGAGAAAGGTTTTTTAACATTTGTATGGAAGTTACAGTTATTTTTTTGTATAAAAGTAAAATATTTATTTTAAATATACATTCTAAAAAGCACTAAACACGGTTAAAATGGATCGTTTTTGAAGTTATTGGGTACTCAAAAGAAGCATATATTAATATATATATTTTTTTTTCTTAAATACATTTTGGTTTGGAACACTCTTTAAGCTTTTTGATAGCATCTGCATAAAATAATGGTTTGAGTCGGTCTTCAAGAAAACCGAAAATTAAATGAAATGGTTATTTGGGAGGAATCATTAATAATTTTTAAAACAAGGTTTCTCATCCGAAGGTAGCTTTTACTAAAGTATTAATTGATTTTTGTTTAAGGAAAAATTATGGAGCTATTTTTGAAAACAATTAGATTTTGTAAAATTTCTAAATAAAATTTTTTGATAGGTATTGTTATAATCGGATCTTAAAAAATGTGTGGTAGGAACCATCTAAAACCAGTATTTACCAAGTTTGAAAAAAAAAATGGATTCAGCCGCTAGGCTGTAACCGCACAGACAGACAGAATTGTGTGTTTTCGTTTTCTCAATAATCGTAATGAAAAGTCTGTTTAGATTCTCGAGATCAATTTTGATCCGATTATCTTCAAATTTGAAATATGATTCTTGGATGATTATGTTCATATTCAAATACATATACATTATGTACATTCCAAATTTGAAGAAAATTGGTAAATTCGTTAAGGCTCTTGCTCGATGTAAAATAGACGTAAAGACGCAAATATTAAAATGGAGTTATGTATCATGTATCTCCCATACACCACCCATAGGTAAAGGGTTTTTCAACAGGGATGCTACAAAAGTAGAGCGACAGGGACAGCAAACGACGCCATATTTCTTGCCGCTTTTTTTGACATTTCTCTTCAGTAAGGTTTGCCATTTCGTGATGGAAAGATATACGAGCCAACAACGAGTCGAAATTATTAAAATTTACTACCGAAATTCGGAGTCAGTGGCCTCAACATTAAGAGCGCTACGTCCAATTTATGGTCGTCATAATCGTCCTAGCAGATCAACAATTGAGCGTCTAGTGGAAAAATTTGAATCCAGGCACAGTACAAAATGTTCCGGTACCAGTGAGACAAAGAAGTGCCCGTAGTGTCGAGAATATTGCTGCCGCTGAGGCTTCAGTTGCAGAAAGCCCAAATGTGTCTCACACGTCGTTCTCAAGCGTTGGGCATCTCTGTGACGTCGTTGGGGTGAATTCTGCGAAAAGATCTTGGCCTACATTCTTACAAGATTAAATTAACTCAAGAACTGAAGCCGCTTGACCACCAGAAGCGTCGTATGTTCGTGAATTGGGCTGAGCAACAACTTGAAAATGATTGGGATTTTTATCGAAAAATCATCTTCAGCGATGAGGCTCATTTCTGGCTGAATGGCTTCGTCAATAAACAAAATATGCGGTATTGGTCAGGCAGCAATCCACACGTACTCCATGAGTCATTATCGCATCCCGAAAAAATTACGGTTTGGTGTGGTTTATGGGCCGGCGGCGTCATTGGGTCGTACTTCTTCCGTGATGATCATTCACGACACGTTACTGTGAATGGGGATCGCTACCGTTCAATGATAACCGAATATTTTTGCCCCCAATTGGATGATATGGACTTGGAGGACATGTGGTTCTAACAGGACGGCGCCACAAGCCACACAGCGAATGTCACAATCAATTTATTTGAAACTAAGTTTGGAGAACGTGTTATCTCACGAAATGGTCCAGTCGCTTGGCCGCCTCGGTCGTGCGATTTGACGCCGTTAGACTATTTCCTGTGGGGCTACGTCAAGTCTATGGTCTATGCCAACAAGCCAGCGACGATTGATGAACTTCGTACGAATATCGAACGTGAAATTGCAGCAGCATCGGCCGATTTATGCTTGAAAACTGTCGAAAATTGGGTTGAGCGTCTGGATTTCTGCAAGCGTGCTCGTGGTGGCTATGCAAAAGAAATCGAGTTCCATACATAGTGGCATCAAACGTACTTTCACAGGAATAAAGAATTTCATTAATATCCAACACCGTTTCTGTTTTATTTAAAAAAACTTTTGTAGCGCTCTTATTGAAAAACCCGATATATGTGCGAGCAAATTGCATATAAAAAAGAAATGTAATATTTGTGTTAGGATGGCGCTTATTTTTGAAATTTTTTTAATTACTTTCGTCCCCTCCCCAAAAAATGATCAAGGTAATTAAAAATAATGCATGTAAAATTTTTCTGAAATCGGTCACACTTGAAAATTCCCATAAAAAAAATGAAAAAAATTTTAATAAAAAAAATACATGTTTTTTTTTATTAAAAATTAGGGTAAATACTTTAATGTGAATGGAAAGAAAAAATATTTTTGTTTTTTAAACAATATTTACCCCGTTAAAAATAACAGTAAGTATCCTTCTTTTTGAGCATTTCATGCTATTTTTACTTCCAGTTTCATATTGGAAGTTTAAACGCCACTTTTGGTTTAAACTTTAGGTCATCAGAACAATTCAACTCAGTTTAAAGTTTAAACGGGGCTGTGAAAGTGAAATTGCCATTAACATATTAAATTTGTATTATTATCAAATTTATTTATGATTTTTTATTTTACCCAATTATTACCAAACATAGTTTCACATGAAATAACTTAACTATTTTGTTTTTACTTCAAGTGTGCTCATTTATGGTAAGGCATTGGCATAGATTAATATATCTTACGCAACCCTAAAGAAAAAATCTAATGGTTTAAAATCGCACAATCTTGGCGGCCAACAATATTGAAGTCTCCATTTTGAAATATCACTCGTCCAGAAAATTTGCCGCTTAAGACACAAGAGAGCATTGGGCTTTATGCATAAAACTAAAGTGCTTACTTCTAGTAAAAGGTTAAAGTAAAAACTAGTAGGTACCTACAACTAGTAGAAGCTGAAAATTATAGTATTTACTGTAGGCATAAAATAAAGATTACAATATTGGTTACCACATACTAGAAGCAAATATTGAATATAGTAAACTGAATAAATGAGTTTACGTGTTATTTTGAATTTCTATTGCAATTTATCGTTCTATCGATTTAGTACAGGTAAAAAAGTATAGAAAATTCTTCGAATAAAAAAAATTGGTACCACCATGAAAACTCGAGAAAACGTTTCATGTACCATAAGAATGAAGGATCAAAAGAGTTTATAAAAATATTTCACATGGAAATAAGTAGGGTTGCCATGTCTTGAACAAGTTCAATAGCCCAATTTGAAAAAATTGTGTAGCCGAAAATCGGAGCCAAAAAAAGTAGCCCAAATAGTAGTCCAATAACAATACAAAAAATGTTCTCATAACTTTTACTATAATTTATTTTTATTTAAAAAAACACCGGAAACTGAAATACATTTTTTGCTCACATAAGAAAGAATAATTTAAATGAAAATTCTAGAAACAACAGAGAAACTGAATGATTTTAAAGTGAAGTTTGTTGCAGTTGATTTGAAATTTTGAAAAAACCAACGAGTATATGTCACTTTTTGAATTTTTAAATCTGATTTCACTTTCGTACACATTGAGTTAGACGCAAAGATTCATCAGTTGCAAAATTGTAGAATGTTTAAAGAGTATGTTTAGGGGGAGAAAAGTATTTTATTTATGATTTATTTATACAAAAAATATATAGCCCAAGATTAGATTTGGGCTATTAGTAGCCCAATTATGGTTGGGCTGTCAAACTGAAATTGTTGTCGGCAATTTCGGAAAACGATAGCCCAATCTCCGATAAATAGTAATTTGGCAAGCCTGATGGAAAGGTGCTTTTTTGACCGGGAGAAAGGGGGAGGTATGACGTATGGTGCAGAGACATATACACTATTAAATGCTTATAAAGCTATTAATCTTGGTCGCCTGAGTTATCACACTCTCCCTAAATATTCAATAATTCTTCCTAAATTTAAAATCTTCATATGTAAATGGACTAAATATTATCAAAATTTTAAGAACCCTCATTTTGTATTGAGAAATTTATATTAAAAAAGCATCTGAATTTTAGTAGTACCTCTAGGCATACTGGTTAGTGCTTTGGATTGTCATGCCAAAAATCTGGGTTCGATTCCCAGCCACTGCCACTTAAAACCGAGGTACTGCCTCTGGCGAGGAATTGATAAATCCTCCAAGAGTATACTTGTCATGAATAAATGCTTCTCACCTAGCCGTTCGGACCCGGCAAAAAATTGAAGGTCGCCTCCATTCGTGCCAAAAACACGCACACAGGAATGGTTGAGAGTTGTAAGTCACTAGGCCTTGGTTCTCGACGAGCTGTTGCGCCTCCAAATTTAATTTTTAATCTGAATTTTTTTGATATAAAGGTAATAGTTTGTGAGTAATCTGATTCATAACTAAGCCCGTGAATTAAAATTTTATTATAACTTCTAAGCTACATATCTACACATATACATACATTTTTATATCGATTAATACATAATTTAAATTTAAGCCAAAAAGTGTTTAATATTTTTTTTTTATAAAAAAGCACAGGAAAGGAGAAAACTCCCCCAAAAAAAGTTGTTTTTCCAAGATGGCGGACGGCATACAAGCCCAGAAATGAGACAAATCTATATTTATACTAGCTATGCACAAGTGTGTGAAAACTGTCAGAACAAGAAAGAACAGAAAATTGCAGCTATGTGTTTAAGGAATTGACCGTTGCCTATCAGCTGTGAAATTTCAAATTTAAAAATGCTTCTGTTGTTATTTTTGTTTGCATTAATTTTCAAATCAAATTTAATATAAATTTACACTTTTTATATTATTTAATGTCTTTCCTTCATATTAAGTCCAAAAATTCAAATAAATGGTATTTCTGTGATAAATTTTAGTTTATTATCATCCCAAACAAACAAATCAGCTGCTACTTTGATATTTTTCACTCACTTGCTCCACTTCAAAAGTAGGTGCAGGAAATACTGTTCTAAACTGTTCTGAAAAACTTTATGGGACACAAAGTGACAGAATGTAGAACAGTTTAGGGCAAGGTTTTTACTCATGGAACACACAATCCTGTACTTTTCTGTAATTTTCTGTTCGGAACAGATTCATTAAACGCACCTACCTTATAAGCAACCCCTCTTTAAAACTATATTCAAACTTTTCTTAAGTCAAAACTTTTTTTCAGATTGTTTTTATTTGACTCCCCGTTGACTGTGCTATTTTGCTCTTACATTTTTCTTATAAAATAACAGTTATAGAGCTATTCTGTTAAAAGTTATTCTTAAATAGGTATAGGTACGTAAATTCGAAATTAGAAATCTCGTTCATCAATCAGCCTCAAGGTTTAATACATGTACCTACCTATTTTTCATGAGTCAATACCTAGACAACATTATATAATTGTATGCACAAATCGTTACGACACACGTTTTTAGACAAAAACCCCCAGTGACTCGGCTATTAATAGTTCACATTGCAATTAAGCAATGAAACAGAACTGCAGTTGATTTCGAAGCCTAATTTAATTTTTCTTAGAAACTTTAACAATACGACTGTTGATAGTATTAACACCTGTTGTTCTATTTCCCGCACAATGTAGGGCTTTCCCTTACCTGTAGCGATGAAAGACCAACTTTGAGAAAACAGTGTGCCTGATACCTAAGCCAATAGCAATGAGTGGCTCTATGTGTATAATGTAGATACATAGCATTCATATCTAGGGACTGTACTTGTTGTCAAGCTGAGCCACGCCAAGTGGCTCACCGTCTAACGAAAGTATTATGCGTGTAAAATTCTGAAGCAGCTTGTTATGATATGATACATTAACATCAATTATTTAACAATTTGGTAAAATGTGAACATGCTTTCCAAATTGGAAATTCCAACTATGCAATTGTTGAGGGGGGCGTATGAGTATTTTGTGTGTCTCGATTTTTTTCATTCAGAAATGTCTGTATGCAAAATTGCAATACACTTTATTTTGCTTACTTACCCTTGAGAAAATATAATAATTCGCAGTATGCCTTATCTAATTGCCCTTTAATATTGCTTATCTATGTCGTCATTGATCTATAGCATACGCAAAACTTGTCGTTAATCTTTTAAAATAAACTCTCACATAGTTACACAAAATTTGCATATCACTCTCTCTTAAGAAAAATTCTATTATTTTACAAAAGCTTTTGCAAATAAATCATCATCTGGCCCATTCATATTTATTTTACAGTTTTATTTAATGATCCATTAAAAATGGTTATTGCTATTAAAACATTATTTTTATTGGCTAGGGGTGTCTAGCAACAGATAAGAGAAATGATGGTCTTTATCGCATACAGTGAATAACCAGATTTTTGTTTAAAAAGTATACAACAACAAAAAAACAAACATATTTTAATAATAACTTAAATCTAAAAGCACCGTGAGAAAAGTTAAATGAATTTACTTTGAGACAATTAATATTAGGTATTTAAATAAAATAAAAAACATTTAATTTTAATCGTAATAGTCGACATGGTCTCCAGATTTAAATTTGAATTCCTTTATAACTGCCAAGCATTTAGCAGTAGTAAGTTGAGTTGTTAGTATTGTCTTTTGCTCCCTTGAACTCCGGAAACCTTCCCTTAACTCTTCGTTCATAGATTCCTCTTGTAGGATGATGGTCATATCAGTATCAACGGGGCCTGGTGAATAGTTCAACACAATTGTGTCCTTTTCTTCCACAGCCAACACTTTGAAGTACATTTCCCGAGCTGCCTTTCCACAGCCATATTCTGCCATACTCGGGAAGGGTTCGATGCCAACTTTCGATGTTATATTCACCACTAATTTTGGGATATCTTCGAAGTACTTCATGAATTCCGCATTCAGTGCGCAAACTCCGAAAACATTCAAGTGGAAATACTTCTTCCAGTTATCGACGTCAGAAAGTTCCTTTGCTGATTTGGATACATTTCCCACCGAACCGACATTATGTATAATAAATGCTCTTTCAAATTTGTTTATCTCAACTCCAGTCAAGGCATCTGTTAGAGTCTCATGATATTCTTCAGAAGAAATCTCACCCAAGTCAAGGGGATACACTTTGACTGTGATGTCACCGTTTATAGCCAGAATCTCGCTTTTGGTTTGTTCCAGACCAGAAGCTGACCGGGCAAATAAAATTGCCAAGCTTTTAGGCTTAAATAATCTACAGCATTCGATAGCCATAGTCTTTCCAATACCCTTAGATGCACCAGTTAGGATAAAGATAGTTTTTTTGTTCAGATCCATTATAATGCCGACAGGTTTAGTTTATTTGATTATAAGAAAAAATATCGATTGTCCGACGACGACGACGAAAGCAGAGCGACAGCAACGATGTCTGTATAGCAATTAAATGAGAAAGTAAAAGTTCAACTTACTGGTTGAACACACATACAGCACATTTAAAATATGTAAGTATACAATAAAAAATGTATACAACCATAATAGACACCAGTTCTGGCTTCTGGGTTGAGTCAACGAATTCTCGCAATTCCGTTTAGCTAGCTTTTGGTCACGAAATGTGAGTGTACCTACCAGTCTAGTTCCAGTCGCTAAATAATAAATAATCAAAGTTTTCACTCAAAACAAAACACAAAAACTACTTGTTGTTGAGTTGTTCTATTGCTGTTTAAGTCGAATTCAGGAGTGTTGCCATAACGGAGTAGATTTGTAGATTTTTAATTTAACCGATAGTTTTTTTTTAAAGGAGAAATTCACAAAGAAAATAATTTTGAGGATGCATTTACAAGGCTATTGAATATACACTGGAAAAAGAGAGGGATATGGTTAAAAGTTCAAGGTGTTATTGAATTTATTTGTTTGGGGCATTGGCAAGCTTAAAACTGAAAATGCTACTTATTTCACTTTTGCTTTTATGAGAGAACGGTCACACTGGCTGCTTTTCAATATATTAGAAATAACTCAGAAACTAAGCCAAATTTGACAATTTTACACTTAAAACTTTTTGTTTAAAACTAAATTTCTTATCGACATGGATGATATAAAAAAATTCCATAATACATTTCAGCAGGAAAAATTAACAAAAATGAATAAATATAATATTTCAAAGCTTTGTACTAAACTATAAGCATAATTTTTGTCCAAGAAAAGATAGGCTCAAGACAGACTTCAATAAAATAAAGAAATGCCTTCAGGCTTTAGTGTTATATTTTGAAAAATGGCCTGCACAATTGTGGGGGAGAGGGACTTATTTGTATGCATGCAATTAATTTTTGACATGCTTAGGATGTAATTTAGCTTTGGAGTCACTTGGACGCCGTTTCAAAAAATGGCGTCCAATCAGTGGCAAATGGTAAGTTAAAGAAACACCCATAAACTGTTTGGAAGATTTTCATGATCAAAATAGCGATTGATGTTTCAAAAGAAAGGTGTTGAATATAGGCGCACCTTCAAATAAAATTTCAGTGTTGCCACTTTTCAGTAACATATCTTTTCTTGAAGTCAAGGGGAATAACCTCCACTTTTTTTTTTATCATTTTTAATATTTCGAACAAAATAAAGTTGCGGAAACGCTTCCAGATGCCAAACGCATGTTCGGAAATAAAAATTGATATCTTCAAAAATAGGCGTTGAGTAGACGCACATTCGTTTGAAATGTCAATGTTGCTTTTTTTCGGGAACATACATACTATATACTTTTAAATGTCAAAAAGCGGTACTTACCCTTATCTTGGTAGTTTTTAACGTGAAAAAAGTTGCGGGAACGTCTCCAGGCCAGGGTTTGAAAAATATCACTCCTGAATAATTAATTTCTTTAATACTAGAGCTAGTTATTTGTCGAAATAAAGTTTGTCCTCATCCTGTTAAGTCATTCATTGTCAAATTATATTGAAGGATGGCTCTACGATGACGAGGCATTTAAAACCTGTAAGAAATCAGAAATTTTAACAATTTTTTTACTGTTCTGGAAAATGGGATTTTAGAGGAATTCCTAGACATTTAAATATTTTTAATTTTGTGTTTGCTCTCACATGTGTCAATTTTATTGATCACTCAAGAAACAACAAAGATAAATAACATTGACATATTTTTAAACTACTGTTTTAGTTTTTTCCTTTTCTAATTTTGTAAACACCCTTTTTTAATTTATTTTGTTTTTCTAATTCCGTGTCAATTTCATTTAAATTGCTCAAGGAACAACAAAGTTGCAATATGTTGAGGTTTTTTTAAATACCCTGTTGAAAATATTTTTGTCTTTATTAATTTTATATCAGCTCTTTCAAGGAATAAAGAAGTTGGCAAATATTGACAGGTATTTTTGAAACACCCTGTTTTTAATTTTATTTTTCTTACTTAATTTTGTGACAGCTATCACCTGTGTCAATTTAATTGAAATAGCTCAAAATGTTAACATATTTTTGAAACACCCTCTAAAAAATATTTCTTCTTTCCAATTTTGTGTTAGCTTGAGTGTCAACTGTCTGTTTTCTTTCTTAACTGAACGAAACGTGAATGGATCTTTAATAGTTCTCGCGTGAAAAATTTTGGATTGAATCTTATTTTAGGGATCCTAGCAAATTAGATTCGATCGTGATAACGAATTTTATTTTAAAAGATCCGAAAAATAAGATTCGCAATCGGATCAAATATAAAACTCCGTTTAGAATTTTTCACGAGAACGAATCATATTTTTCCGTTCTCCCAAACTTGCTTCAGACGCCAAACGTTGAAAAAGTTTAAATAAAAGTTGATACCTTAAAAAAGAAATGTTAAGTAGACACATCTTTGGGTAAATTCCAGTGTTACCACTTTTCGGGAACACATACTTTTCTTATATCAGACCGTGGGACCTCCACTTTTTTTTTGCTAATTTTTATTATTTTTGAACATGAAGAAAGATGCAGAATCGAGACTCCAGATGTCAGATGTCAGATCAGGAAAGAAAACGATTGACATCTTAAAAGATACATAGGTGTTGAGTAGAAGGACCTTTTGTTAAAATTTCAGTGCTGCCACTTTTCGGGAATATAGTTATTTTGATGCCAATTTCCACTTTTTTGGTAATAATTAATATTAAGAACATGAAAATAGCTGCGGAACGCGTCCAAAAGTTTCAAGTTTTTTCCGTGTTCAAAGTTTACCACAGTGATTAGCGAAATCACTGAGTCGGCTCTGAAAAAAGTTAGTAACTGGGCCACAAGTAGTGGACTAGGGGTTAATCAGAGTAAAACGGAACTGATGCTCTTTACTACCAGGACTAAAATACCTACCTTCACACAGACAAACTCTATCCTTATCTTCTAAGGCAAAATACCTCGGAGTTATTCTTGACCCCAAATTGAATTGGAAGGTAAATATTGAAGAACGGGTTAAGAAAGCCTGCATAGCTTTCTATGCCTGCAGAAAAACATTTGGTAAGATGTGGGGCCTACAGTCGAAGATGATCTTGTGGACGTACACTGCCGTGGTTCGACCGATTTTATCATACGGATCGATTGTGTGGTGGCCTGCACTTAGCAAACAATATAATATTGGAAAACTTAAGAAGGTACAAAGAACGGCTAGCGTCGGCACTACAGGAGCCCTTCGAACTTGTCCAACAGATGCCCTTAGCGTTATCCTGCACCTTCTACCACTCGATCTTTATATAAAATATCTAGCGGCATGCAGTGCTGTAAGACTAAAAGAATCTAATTGTTGGTTTTCAAAACCCTATGGTCATGGAAATATAACAAAATTGATTCCTCAGGATATTTTTCTAACGAACACCGACTACTGTATTCCCCCTCTTGGCCTAGGCGGGGACTTCAAAGCCGTTTTTCCAACCAGAGAGGATTGGAAAAATGACATTGTTACGAAGGACTACGACACTATAATCTTCACTGATGGGTCTAAGATGGAGTGCGGTGTTGGTTCTGGAATTTTTTCTAAGACCCTTAATATATCCAAGTCCCTCAGACTACCAGACTTTGCTAGCGTATTTCAAGCTGAACTACTAGCAATCAGGGAAGCATGCAAGTTACTCAAATCAAACCATAATCAATTCAGGAACACAGCAATTTGCTCCGACAGCCAGGCTGCCATTAAGGCTATTAAATCGGCTACATCCACCTCTGTACTTGTCCAGCAATGTCGAGATGAACTATCAAGTCTGAACATTAACCTCCAGGTCACTCTCATTTGGGTTCCAGGTCACAGTGACATAGAGGGTAATGAACGGGCTGACGTCTTAGCTCGACAAGGCTCGGCCCTTCATAGCTCACTAGCCGTAAATGTAAATATGCCTATTGGTGCTATGAAGAGAAATATTTTCTCGATTTTTCTCGATGAATCTAATCTCAGATGGAGCAGTCTTACAAACTGTGTCATATCAAGAATGATATGGCCATCCTATAACAAAACTCGTTCTAACGATCTTATATGCAGACCCAGGCGCGATATAGCCAGGATCACAGCAATTTGCACCGGACACTGGCCCATAGGGGAGCATGCAAGGAGGCTGGGAATCCCCTACAACTCCCACTGTCGTAGCTGTGGAGACCCTCAAGAAAAAGAAACTGTAGTTCATTTTCTTTGCAACTGCCCTGCTTTAGCCAATTCTAGATTGTCATCTTTTGGAAAGGCCTTCCTCGATGACCCAAAAGAGCTTTCTGAGAAGAAAATCAAAGATCTGATTATCTTTCTGAATGCGACTAAATGGCTCTAACAATAGTCCGTTAAAGTCTATAAAGCCATATAATTCCGTATTAAATCCCTACTAGGTTAACACAAGTAATTGGTATCAAAACGGCGCACTCCAGCGCTAATTGAGTCGCGAGGCCAGGGCTAGCGACTGCCATCTCTACCTACCTACCTTCCGTGTTCAAAATATGAAATATTACCAAAAAAAAGTTTGAATGTTCCAAAATAATAAAAATTAACAAAAATGTAATGAAAACACAAAACAAATTAATTTGATTTTGTGAAAATTGCTAACACCGTACACCCTTACTGAGAAAAAATATATGTGTGCCATTCGAAAGGTCTCTAAATGGTTTGCAGAGATTTCGCAGGCAAATGTTTTTTCAGGATATTCTTAAGTGACCTTTGATGATCATTTAGTGACCTTAGAAATATATACTATATATATATACTATACTTGTTCTTTTTTAGATATTCTAAATGAGGTACTAAATATTTTTCCAGAGTACTGGAGTGACCTTGAAAAAAAAAACTTTAAACATTTATTAAAGCTGATCCAAGATATGTAAATAAAATTTAAATTTCGTATTTGAAATCGCGTTACGAAATCTCACAGTTAACAAAATACCGATTTTTATAATCTGGTGATTCAAAATCCTGCTAATAATAATAATAATTTGCGAGATTTTGATGGAAAGTTTCTATGAACATGTTGCTTGCAATGACATTAAATTTTGCGAGTTTTTGGTCCCAGATCCTGCAATTAAAAAATCTAGCAAACTTAAATCTCAGACTAAAATCTCACAAGATTTAATTGCATAGCAATAATTCATACATTCATATTTGAGGGTATCTCATATTGAATTTCGCAATTAAATTCTTGCACGAGACTTTGTGCGGTTGTGTTGCTCGATTATTTAAAATAAATTTTAATATTTTTCTCGCAAGCAAACGTTCCCAGCACCACTGTACACGTGGTCATTATTGGCACACCTAAGTGATTTGAGGTATCGAGTCTATTGTTTTGATTGCAATACTATTGCATTGATTGCACTTTTCCACCAAGTG
Source organism: Dasysyrphus albostriatus (assembly GCA_946251815.1). Lineage (NCBI taxonomy): Eukaryota > Metazoa > Arthropoda > Insecta > Diptera > Syrphidae > Dasysyrphus > Dasysyrphus albostriatus. The sequence continues at coordinate 62,395,690 of OX276336.1, read as the reverse complement.
TGCTGCAATTTTTAGGAAGTCAACGTTTTTTTGTATGTGTGTTGGCATTTTCAGCATTTATTTTGTTAAAGGGATGTGAAATGTCATTAAGAATGTGAAAAAGGTGTGATTATAGTGTGGGTTAAGGTTTTAAGCAAAAAACTGTTCCTAAACTTTCTTTTCAAAAAAAAAAAAAATTAATTGAATTTTAAAAGCGTGACCTCCATCTGGTGAAAAGTTTGGATCCGCCCTTGGTTCCACCACAGTAATTTTTATGAATTTTTTATCTACAGTAATTTTTTACTTTTTACTTACTTACTTACTTAAGGTGGCGCTACAGTCCGGGGTGGACCAGGGCCTCAACCAACAAGCTTCTCCCAGCCGGCTTGGTTTCTAGCTAGCTGTCTCCAGTTTTGCACGCCAAGTTGGTTGAGGTCCTCTTCCACTTGCGTGCGCCACCTATTGTGTTTTCTTCCTCTACGTCCCACGGGGTTGGATTCAAAGACTTTTCGGGCCGGAGCATTGTTGTACATTTGCTCTAGGTGACCCAGCCATCTCAGTCGTTGGCAGAAATTGTATATTACATATTTTATTTTCGAATGATCTTTACAAAGTTTTATCTTGCAGTAGTTGCCAGTTCCTTCTTTACTTGAAGGCTTTTCGGTGTTCGGCTGCAGGCCTATTGTTTTTTGGGTAAGAATATTTTATTATATCGAGACTTTATCAATATTGGAACTTTAATATGAATATGGCCTATTAGTTCCTAGCCCTTAGAGAACCTGGTGCAAGCACATATATTACTACTTGAAATATTTTTTGCAAGTTAAAATACTTCATTTCTCACTGATTCACAAACATTTAAATTTTTATAATCTCAACTCTACATAAAGTAAACTTTCTTTGAAAAAAAATGTCGAGAAAAATATGGATTTGTCGATATTTGTATAGTGCATTCAAAAAATCGATATAAATCATTGTCGAGTTTTAATCAATTCGACATTTCTTCTGCCGTAAATTCTTATGTAACTTAAAAAGCAATGCTTTACTTGAAATGTTTCCCTGCATCAGCACAAACTCGAGTCATAAATACTTGTCTGACTTTTTCACGCAAACTTTACAGTTATTTGATGATGGAAAGTCTTGGACTCATTGTTCCTGTTTAATTTTTACAATCGCTTAATTTGAATTGCTGACAATCCAGAGCGATCGTTTTCGAAAACTTCAAATCAAAGTGAATTTGATAATTTGACGTATCGTCATTTTTTGACTGCAATATTGCTATTGTTAACTTTGTACCTGGGTGAAACGCAATACATGGAGGATGGAGCAGAGCTCACTTAAACTTTTTCAATTGAACTCAATTCATTCGCCCCACTAAAACAGAAGACTCTTATTTTCTAAGTTTTTTTTCAAATTCATAATTATTATCATCAAATATGCAATCGACTTGCTTGCAAAAATCTGTTTAATCAACGTTAGTCAGGTAATTTGTAAGCGCATGTGACGTTTCAATATTTTGTTCGTCTACTTGATTTTTTTTTACCGCAGAGCTGCACCGCAGATGATTTTTGTGAACATGTGACTTAAGCAAATGGCATTATCGAAAAACTTATATTTTAGTTTTGGAGCAGAAACTTTTTCAGCATACGTCGCACTTTTGACGCATATGACGCATCGACTGTTGAAATTTCGATTCATATTTCGATTTTAATTTCGATAGCAGTCGGAGTTTTGATGGAACTTTTGTCTATTTTTTGATCAGTCTGTCCAGTAGACATTTTTGTTGTCGAGATTATAAAAATCGACCTTATGAAGTCGATATTTATAAAGCCTTATCAATTACAGTTAGTCAATATAATAGCAATAATAATTTCTTAGTTAAAATTTTGTTGTTTTTCTACCTAAGTTCACATCGTGTCAGCCCTTACGATATGGTGGTCCATTAAAGCTTAAACGGAACGTGGCATACCATTAGTGGTACGGTGCTTTTCACGGCAAGGCAATTGGCCCTTTTACCCACCTCTAGACACGGCCTTGATAGGAGTTATCTGGGTTTCTTTTTTCAGTCAATTTTGTTAAAGGTAATATTGACCATTTATGATAGATACAAAAATTTATTCTTAAACTTACCTGTTAAAGGACCAGTTGTAAAAACGTGGTTCAAATGTTTAAGTATGTTATAGGAGCCAAATTAATGAATAAACTGGCTTTGAACCTCAGTAAGTTTTCTGAAGCCAGTGAGTTAAAATTGATGAACCACGAGTTAAATATTTGTACAACTGGCCCTAATGAACTAGTAGGCTTTTGATTATGTCATTTAAAAAGGAACTAAGACGTTCATGGGTTTTTATTATAAAAATAAATAATTGGGATATTTAATATAAGAAAACAACGGAGTGCTATTAAATTAGAGGGTGCATTTTGAAGGGGAGGGGGCTGCAAAAGCACCCTTTTCGGATTTTTGCTTATAATTCGAAAACGAAGCAAAGTTTTGGGATAGTGTTGCAAATCTTTTTTCATTCAAAAAATTTTTCTAAAATTTTTTAAGTTACCTAAATTAAGAAAAAAAATGTGGAAATCAAATTTATATACACATTTATAGGTTACATTGTTTTTTCTATTTTTCATTTGCCTATAACGAGTTTTTCGATCGAAAGTGCTTGCTATTCGAGGTCAAAGTTTTTAAAGCAATATTAGAAATTCAAGTTTCGACAACCAAACTCATCTGGCACTATTTTTTTTCAGGTCCAAGAAGGCACTCTTAGCTAACTTATGTTCAAAAACCGGGTTTTCAGTAGCAAGTTGGTTGTTTTTGGGAATTATTATTTTACTTTGAAAAAAATTAGAAAGCAACTCTTAAACTGCGACAAAAATTTAATTTCCCTATTATATCGTCTTCTTATGGTCAAGCAAGAATAACACACCCAGTTGGAACGTGCCATCTTACACGTTTTTCAAAATAGCTATAAAAACCATATATTTTACTATTAAATCTTAAAATCACCTTTGTTTGAGCCACCGTTACTCGGTCCATTTGTATCCATAACTTTTTCTGAATATGTTTTTTTAAAGAAATTCAAAATCATCTTTCTTTCACAGGTAAAAAAGTTATAGGTGAATAAGTAAAAAATGTGATTTTTTTTAAATTTTTAGAATTGTTTGAAGGATCTAATTCTATGGTAAATTTAAATTGCATTGTTTAGAAGAAAGGTTTTCAACTTTTTGTCAAAATTTTGCTATGTTTTCGAGTTATATGCAAAAATCCGAAAAGGTCGCTTTTGCTCCCCCCCTCTATAGTGCACTCTCTTATTTAGTAGCACTACGCGATTTTCCCATCTTCAATGACCCATCTATTGATTCTTTATTGCCCTGTTTTTTAAGACATAATCAAAAGTCTATTCAGGCGTTGTGTGAAAAATCACCTGGGTACAAGGAATTTTTCACTCTCTTTTGAAAATTTTATCAATTAATCCTCACACCTGTAGTTTTCAGAGAGATTGTAATAAAACTGCAATTCAAATTATTGCCAAAAAATAATATAGTAAAAAAAGATAACTTTTTATGAAAATCATTTACTTTCAAGATCAATCCAAAGTTTTAATATCTAAGGTACCAAAAAAATTTCCCAAACATTAATAAAATACCCACAACTTGCATTCATTTTCAATACAAGTTTATATTTTTATCTCTAAACGATAAATGCAAGTCATGCATAGATAATGTGAAAAGCTTTTTATTAAAGTGAAACTTTATTATTCAGACAAACAATACATAGGAAGGTGCGATGCAATGAACTTTATTAGATTTTTGGAAAGTTTATAATTTTTTTTTCTTTTTAGTACTTGTTGTAATTTAATCAAAATAAGCAACGTAATCTCCGGATTTGAATTTTAGCTCCTTCAATACTTTTAGAAACTTTTCCGTAGTAAGCTCGGTTGTTAGTATTGTTTTCTCTTGTTTGAGTTTTTCAAAAAATTTATTCATTTCATCATTCTTTGAAATCTTTTGAAAGTTAGAAATAAAATCAGTATCAACAGGACCTGGTGAATAATTCAGTACAATTGTATCCTTTTCTTCTACAGCTAATACTCTAAAGAACATTTGTCGAGCAGCTTTTCCAGAGCAATATTGCGCCATTGTGGGATATGCATTAATAGCTGTACCTGATGTTATGTTGACAACAAGCTTTGGGATATCACTAAAGCGGGTCATGAATTCAGAGTTCAATGCACATAATCCGAAAACATTTAAGTGATAATACTTCTTCCAGTCATCAACGTCAGAGAGTTCCTTAGCAGACTTGGCAACATCTCCTACTGAACCTACATTATGAATAATGAATGCATTCTCAAAATCTTTCACTTCGAAGTCAACCAAAGCATTCGATATAGTATTATGATAGTCTTCAAATGAAGCCTTCTCTAGATCAGTAGGATATATTTTAACTGTTATTTTACTGTTTGCACTTTGTATATCTTTGCGGGTTTTTTCTAGACCATCTTTTGAACGCGCAAACAAAACTGCCAAACTATTTGGTTTAAATAAGCGGCAACATTCCACTGCCATAGTTTTTCCGATGCCTGTTGAGGCTCCAGTTATTATAAAAACTGTTTTTTTATTTAAATCCATTGAATTGCTTTGAATAAATATTTTATGTAAAAAAAAGAAACACTACAAAAATTCAGTTTGTGCAACTTCACTACAGGTATTTATAGCTCACAGCTCACATAAATGACACCTTCACCGCAATATTAGAATGACTAAATATTTATCTACCTATACTTTCGATATTTCATTATCTTTAACGTAAAGAGATTTTGCTTATCATTGCAGACTTACTTATGTCGAGTATTTAACAACAACTACGAGTATATGGTTGCCAATCAAAAAAAGATATAAGTAATTGATCAAGAAATAAGCTGGGCATTCACGTTGAGACAGTCGTAGGGACGGTCGCAAGGTTCGTAGAGATTTTCAACGAACTTCTGTACAAATGTGGTCAATTCACAATAAAACTTGTCAATTTTCTATAGAAAATCTCTACGATTCTTGCGGCAGTCCTTACGACAGTTTCAACGTGAATGGCCGGCTATAGAAATAAAAAATACGTGAAATTCGTTCTTTAAATTATTTTTTCTAAAACAACTCTTCAAATAGTTTGAGCTGAAGAAAAAGAATGCCATCGGAACTCTTGAGCAAAAATTAATTTGAGGTGGACTTTCCAACAGTGAGGCGCGTTAAATAGTGAACCATTAAAAGTTTTCTGCTTCCCTGTATGCATTGGAAAAAATTAAAACAGAAATTTAGAAATAACTGTGTTTTTATTTCTTTTGAACAAACTAAAAAGTTGGAGCTGTTCAAGCTAATGGCTACTTTCACAGAGCAGGAATCTGCTTTTGATGAAAAAGTAATGTGTCTAGATAGATTTGTTGAACATAATTTGCAACTGTAGAAATTATTTTAAATTTAAATCAATGATTAAGAAAAAAAGATTCGGTCCTTTTTTTATTAAATTTTTTAAAAAAAATATACTATGTTCAACCATTAACCAACTTTAAAAATTACACTGTGGACCAAGGAAATGATATCTTTAATGCAGAAGTCGAAGATAATATTTTTTAGACTTTTTATTCCTTTTTTTTTAAACTAAAGATTTGCATTTTGATTTGATTAGAATAATCCTTTATTTTTGACAACTTTTAATGTTTTTTTTTAATCATAATGATAAGCAAATATAAATGATTCACTGTGTAACAAGCAGTGTTTACTGTTGCCACCTCTTGTTACACAGTGAACCAGTTTATTTGCTTTTTCCAAAAACTTAAAATTTTCTATTTCCCATGAACTTTATAGAAATGTTTCTTTAATATGTATAAAGTTAATGAACCAAGTATTAAGCAATTTTAAACTTCTAGAAGTTTTAGCCAATAATTGGAAGATATATCAAGCCAATCAAAAAGGGGTTCACTGTTGGACAGTTGGCCCTATAGGTTTTTTTCAACTAATTTTTGTACAGTAAAATTTTTAAAACATTTTTAAGGAAAAAAATTACTAAACCAATATTAAATTTTTATTCATATGCCAATAAAAATTAAATACAAAAATGATAAACCCAAAATTGAGGTATCAAATTATATGATATAGATTTATATTATGAACATATATTCCTAAACTATTTTTTATTAAATTTTGTACTTTTAAGAAGTTTTGTATAAAAAAAAATATTTAAATCCTAAAATCAAAAATAGTTTTTCTAGGGGAGGTAGTTTTAATAGTTGCTTAGTCTAAATTTTTCGATTTTATAGTAGACTGTTTTAATTTACTCGTAGTTCACACAGAATTTTTTTTTAGATCACAATCGAAGAAGTCATTTTTGAAAAAAAAAATTAGATTTTTTTTTGCCACGATTTTTAACATTTGTATGAAAAAAAACGTTATTTTTTAAGGCCACGATTCCATTCTATAACACAAAGTAACCGATAGTCCGCAGCAGATTTTGGGTGTGAGGGATAGCAAAAAAAAATAGGTTAAGCTGGCGAAAGCTTCATTTAAAAGCTATTCAAGTTAAATGCTCTTATGTTCAAGACGCTGAGTGTTTATGAACATTATGTGTAAAGACATGGAAATTATGAGAGACAAATGTTTAAAATCATAAAATTTAAATTAGATAAAACAAGTTCTTTGAGAGTTCTAAATATAAAAAGAACGCCATCTAAATTCTGAATATGATTGTATGGAAAAAAAAGTATTTAACATCGTTAGAGCGGTTTCTTTAAAAAATAATTTTTATATATCAAATTCTTAAAACATTTTTAAGGAAAATTTTTGGTATGCAAATCGTTAGTATAAATTTGTGTGCATATCAAAAATAAAATTTTGATAAAAAATTGTCAACTCGAGATATCGAATTTAAAAAAAAAAAGAAATTGAAACTTTTTAAAAAAATTTTTAATGTTGTTTGAAATTTGTATATAAAAATAATAATATAAATCTGTTCAGCCGATAATGAGAAAATTCCAAATTAAAAAAAAGATTCTATGAGAATTTCTATTAATAAGAAGTTGCTATTTGTAATTTTTTTTATAATTTTTAGTAGTATATCGTATACTAATTTTAGCAAGCAAATAAAGTTTAATTAAAATCGTTTTAGTCGTTTTTAACAAAAAAAAATATTTTCCTTAACGGTTTTCTAACATTTGTATGGAAGGTACCGTTATTTTTTCATAAAAGTAAATTTTTTTCTTAAACGGTGTAAAAAACCTTTAAATACCGAGTTTATAAAAAAGGAGCAAAAAAAACAAACTTACCAAAATAAATTTATTGATTTTTCTTAAGAAAAGTTTTGGAGCCGTTTTTAAGAAAAATAAGATTTTGTAAAATTGCTAAAAAAAAATTGTGTGGCAGGTACCGTTATTTTAAGTTCTAAAAACAAAAAAAAAGCATGTCAGCAGAATCACCGAAAACCACTATCTACCAAGTTTTAAGAAAATCGATCCAGCAGTTATAGTCCAGTCAAAATAGACATACAAATGTGCAAACCTAGCCAAAACTCCGATAAGGCATTTGGCCATTTTGAAATCACAATATCTTGTAACTGACCACTCGTATGGGAAAAACCGTTAGAACCTTTTAAGTAGAAAATTTTGCCATCTACAGACTGAGCTCGCATTTTTTTTTGAACACCATTGTCATTTGCGAGTAAGAAAAGGAAAACCGTTATTTTTGGCTTTTGACCAGATTCTTAAAAAAATTTTATCTTTTTAACGGTAAATACTAGAACAAAAATTTTAGCATTTTCATATAAGGGATCAAAATAACTAAAAACATTATTTGAATCACTTTTCGATAACATTTACCGTTAAAGAGCTATTCCCAAAAAAACGATATTTTCGTCAATTTACCATTTTTGAAATAGCTTTATATCTTTAACCAATGGTCTTACGAAAAAAAAATGTCTTGATGTTTTTTGTAGAAAATTGCTTGAACTACACAGCTTTCTGATATTATTTTTCGATATCAGTCACCGTTCAAAAGTTATAGGCCAAAAACCAACTTTTTCGACACTTTACCTTGAATAACTTTTTATGCTCAAGTGGGATTGACTTTTGTTTGTTATGCCAAAACAAACGTCTATACCTATTTTCAGTCTTATGGGAATTTTGGCTAAGTCAAATGTCTATTTTGACTGGACTATTAAGGCTTAGCCGAAGAGACAGACAGAGTGTGCCAATTCAACATTCGTAAAAATATTCGAGCTCAAATTTTGGACATTACGATTATAAAGAGAATATTTGAAAAATGGTAAGCTCACTATTTTGTTTTCTGGCCGTTTTTAAATGCTTCTGGACCAAAAGACTTGATTAATATAAGACTTTGGTATTAGGTGCATCTATGCAAGTAAAAAACAAAAAAAACTGCTATGGTAGTACTGAAAATAGGCTTTTGGGCATTTTCCGGTATGTTCGATAGCCTTTTCCCCATTGAATTATTATATATGGACTACCAGTCGTTTATTTTTTTCATACAAAAGCTCAATTGAAAAGGGTTCAGCTTCTCCTTAGCAACATAAGAGCTCCCGTCAAACATGCGGGGAACAAAACAACTATCCTAACGTCTCTATATGTCGATTACTCTATCATACTTGTCAATCAAAGTCAAAATGTATTATTATTTTTACTGAAAAGTCGTTGTTATTTCATTTAATTAAAAAAAAATAACTTAAAAACAATCATGGAGCAGTTCGAACATACAGGATAGGTATTTAACCTTCCTACTGATATTATTCACCAATCATCAACATGATACAAGGAATTGCAAAATGGTAAGTCAAAAACGAACTCAAAAATCAAGTGATAGATGAATAAAAAGCTCTTGAAACAATCTAATTCTTCTTCAGAATTCAGAGGAGTGGTGACTGACTGGCAAATCCAATTAAAAATAAACAAATTTCAGCGGATAAAGGAAGCTCTTCTTAAGTTTTTTTTCGCCAAAGAAAAGGCGAATTTGAAAAAAAAACTGCAAGTGTCAAGCTGCAATAAATGATTATTTAGAGAAGAAAAAAGAGACTTCAAATATGTGCTTAAATAAGTCGATTAATCTTTTAATAAATGGTTTCAATACTTTTTAAAAACTGAATTCATTTGTTTGTTGTTATTGTTTTTCAAAATGAAATAAAAAACAAAAGAAACACTCAGTTCATTTGTCAAAACTTACACCATGTCTGCCGCCTAATCGACGGAAGCGCTAGTGACGTATAGTAATAGACTGAACAGAAGTGAAGTTGGCTCCTGGCAGTCCATATATAGTAGGTCAATGCTTTTCCCTATTAATGAAATTTGCTTAAAGAGTACAGTTGTCCGATTCGCCTATATTCACTTTTTTTCAGTTCTTTACTTCATTTGAAAGATCTTCTTGAAGATATACTTTTTTCAAGAAGGTTTGTGTCAATGTGCATCTGCGAATCGAGGCTGTATATAATCAGACAATTGCATTTTCCTGCCTCTAGAACTACTGGATCTGACGCAAGGTCTGATATATACGTATACGCTACTGAGTGCTTTTCAAAATATTCAATTACATCAATCTTCATTCATATTTAAAGGTAATTCAAAAATTGCAATCTTTTAGTCGCCATCTTTTCATCTATCATAACTAGAAAAGCATTGCATACTTCTAAGAACTGCGTTGAATAAGTTTTATGATAAAATAAAAAAATATACTTTTAGGAATTTTCTTTCTTTTATCAAATATGAAATCGAACCGATACGCATCAAAGGTCAAAATGTTAACTTGAGTAACTTATTTTTAATTAATTATTTATGTAGAGCAAAATTTGTTCATTTGTAACTATTAAGCAATAAATTAGTTCACAACGGCTAAATGTTGTCGAATCTTTTATCTTTAATTGCAACAAAAAAAGATTCTTTTTATCTAAAAAAAATGGAGCCTTTTAATCTAATTATAAGATGAAAAATTACAAACAAAAATTAAATGAATGTACCGTAAAATGCGACAAAAAAAAACCATTAAGTTCAAAACTATTTTTTGAATGAATGTGCCACCCCCTTATCCAAATTCTGCTTACATTCTTTACTATGCTGCTAAATTCAGCTGGCGTTTTTGAGTGAATGATCATACAAGGCACTTTTGACAGAAGCCACACTAAACAATGTCAATTTAACACTTAGATTTTGTTTACCAAATTAAACATCCTATTTTTACAAAGTTAAATATTCTATTGAAATTAATGTTTTTAAAAAAATTTAATTTAATAAAAAAAATAATTGCGAAAAATTACCAAAAACCAAATAAAAAACTATCGAAAAATCAAATATTTCTTATTTTTTTAAATACCTGAATTTAACATATTTTTTTTTCGAATGAAACTTAGACATAATATCATTCGTTATACTGGAACACCACTGTAATTGTAATTAAACTTTTTTTTTATCATTATTTCTCAACTACCCAGCTACCAACCAACGCAACAGGAATTGCAACGTGAAACCACTTTGTTTGTTATTGTTCTTGGACCAGAGTTTAGCTGCAGACACAAAAAAATATTAAAGTAGGTACCTACTTTAAACGAAACAAGAACAATAGAACATTTAATACAGATAACGTAAAAGCACACGGCTTTCATTAGATTTTCTCAAAACTCATCAATTTAATTGACTTGATATTAAATCATTATACTGCTTCAAAAAATTTATGACAACCTGTTTTCAACAATTAAAGAAGAAAAATAACAATAACGATTTTGATAAGTTGTTAGAAGATGAGAACATTTTAGACCTCTAATCGTACTTTAAATTGATTGTGTATTGTTAATTGTTTAAATATTTTGACTATTTAAAACAATTAGGTACCATTGAATAAACATTTCAGAGCTTCTATGATCAGAATAATCATTGAATATTTTTACTTGTTTCTATTACTCGTGTCTTCTACTTGTTACTTTTATTCGTTACTTCTATTCGTAATTTTTACTCGTTATTTTTATTCCTTACTTCAAGTCGTTTACTTTTACTCGTTACTTTTACTAGTTTCTCCTTCATGTTACTTTACTCGTTACTTTAACTTGTTACTTTTAAGGTAGAACTAGAAAAGGTGGAAGTTGTCCGAAGCTTATGTCAAAATCTACCGAAAAGTAGCTTTCCAAAACATCATGTTCACAATTTCACCCATAATGTACTTAAGTATGATTGAAAGTGAAAAAATTGTTTTGTTCAATGTCTATTTTCTCATCGGTCCTTATTTACAGCACAAAGTGATAGACTCTTATGCCGGATTTACACGAGTGACAATTTGTCATTAATTCATGTCATTAAAGTGACAAAATAATGGTAAAATCAAATCATCAATGACATGCATTTACACGAAGGCAAAATAATGGCGTTCTGATTCTTTGTGATTATGTTGGCAAAGAATTATGATAATTTGTCACTTGTGTCACTTTGCTTAACCATTAAAATTAAACCTAAACCATTTAAATTCCACCAAATAGTTGTGCTAGAGAAATCTTGCTTTAAAATGCTTTCAAAAAAAAGATAAATTGCCGGATGTATGAATTATGTATATTATGATTACGGGGGAGGGGCAAGCGCCCCCACCTTGCCCCCTTGCGTACGCCCTTGATTAAAATCTTTCCCAGCTCACAAAATAGCCTCTTTCTTACAGTCGGAAATCTCTCCCTTAACAAAATTATCGAAACAAATATTTTCTGTTTACTTTTGTTAATAGGTACATTAGGGTGGTCCTTAAATTGGACGTAGTCTTGGATAGCCCCCATTCGAGTCAAAACATTGAAAAACAGTTTCCCTAATTTTTTCAGATTATTATTTCACACCCCTGGTCTCCCTATTTTCACTTTAAGGTACAGGGATTATTTTTATAAAACGCAAAAATAAATCAAAATGTATAGATTACATTCAGACGAGAAAGAAATTGTATCGGAAAGGGAGTCTATTTTCCCCCGTTTAGGCGGGAGGCGTAATTTTCTAGAAATTTGGCTAGAAAGAGAAAAAAATTATTTTAAAAATATGTGAACACTTACAATGCCACGCTTTATTTAGCTTTTTTTAAAGCCAATATTCCATTCTACGATACGCTTCATAAATAAAGTTTTTATTTTAAATAGTTTTTGAAAAATAATTTTAATCTTAAAAAATTATATATTTTTTTTTTTAATTTTTAAGTTTGAAAATTATTTTTTCAAAAACTATTCGAAATAAACTCTTTATTTAGGAAGCATATTATAGAATGAAATCGAAGCTTTAAAAAAAGCTTAATTCTGGGATTATAAGTGTTTCCGTTTTCTTACAATAATTTTTTTCTGTTTTGAGTCAAATTTTGAGAAAATTACCCCTCCCGCCTAAACGGGGGAAAATAGACCCCCCTCCGATACAATTTTTTTCTCGTCTAAATCCAATCTTTACTTTCAGATTGTTTTTTTTCATGTTTTATAAGAATCACCCTAACCCCATAATAAATACCTCTAAGTGGAAATAGGGAGACCAGGGGGATGAAATTAAAATCTGAAAAAATTAGGAAATTTTTTTTTCTATGTAGAACCATTTGATGCCTATCCATCTCAGAATTTCAAAAAAAAAACAATATAAGGACCACCCTAAGGTACATATATAAATGAGTTACATATGAGTCATCCCATATGAAAACGTCGAAAAACAAAAAAAAAATGTACTTTAGCATTTTAGATTTTTTTTTCAAACTTTGTGAGAGTATTCCTTATGGTTCAAAGGAAGGATATCCACCGTGTTTTAATTTTCTCATGCCTCATTCCCCTCCTGTCCCCATTGAAGTATTTGAAAGTCGTCATTTTAGTGCTTCAGTATTTTTGCTTTAAGAAAAATTCTATTAAAGATATCAAAACGTTTGATATGACATATAAAAGCTTATAAAGAGTACTAATTGTGACTTATATTTTAATTCACATAATCAATGTCAAACAATATCAAAAAAGTGCCGAAAATACGATTTTTTGTCGTTTTCAACTTACTCTGGTGTCACGACTGTTGAACGCAACTAAATACATAATTTTTCTTTTTGAAAAACCACCCAGGTTAACAAACAGTAAAACCAACTGGGATGGATTTAAAAAAGATATCGAGGACAACGTTGAGTTAAGGGTATCATTTCAAACGCCTCTGGAGCTTGAAGACGCAGTAGATACCTTTGTTGATATAATACAAAAAGCAGCTTGGGATAACACACCTTATCAAAGGCTAATGCCTCGCTTTAAAGATATAAAATATCCGCAAGAAATAAAAGATTTAGTGAAAGAGAAACGAAAAGCACGTAAAAAATGGCAGCAAATCTGTGCTCCTCAACACAAAGCTCATTTAAATCGCTTGAGTAATATGCTAAAAACGGCGATATCAGATTTCAAAAACCTTGAAGTTGAAAATAACCTTGAAGGCTTGACAGCGGGGAAAGAATCCAACTACTTACTTTGGAAAGCTATAAAAACAACGAAAAAACCAAAGCTTCCAGTGCCCTCGATTAAGAATAGCCAAAATGAATGGGCTAAAAGTGACAAAGAAAAAGCGACGGTATTCGCCGATTACTTAGAGGAAACATTTAAACCGTTCGATGGGCAAGAACTCAACGAAAATATTAATATGAATTTTACCTCAAATGAAAGCTGCATAACGAGAAATGCTACACTTGCCGAATTAAAAAGAGAAATAAAGAAGCTTTAGTCCAACAAAGCCCCAGGATATGACTTAATAACGGCAGAGATTTTAAAAATGCTCCCTCGTAAAGGGTATATTAACCTCCTTTACATAATAAATGCCACTCTAAGGTTAGAATATGTTCCGAGCCAATGGAAAGTTGCGGAAGTCATAATGGTTTTGAAACCTGGCAAACCATCTCACGAAAAGAAGTCTTACAGTCTGATTTCGCTTCTTCCAATAATATCAAAAGTTTTTGAAATAATACTACTCCTGCGCCTGCAACCGATAATAGAAGAGAAACAATTAATACCTGAACATCAGTTCGGATTTTGAAGCAAGCATTCGACAATTGATCAAGTGCACAGAATTACTGACGTTATTGAGAGAGCTCTTGAAGAAAAGAAAATCGGTTCGACTGTCTTTTTGGACGTGTCGCAGGCGTTTGACAAGGTGTTTCACGAAGGCCTCAAATTCAAATTAAGACAAGTTCTGCCTGAAGGACTTTACAACATTCTAAACAAATATCTAAATGAAAGACTTTTTCGTGTAAGACACGGAAATGACTATTCTGATTTCAAGAAAATAGTGGCTGGGGTACCACAAGGAAGTGTATTAGGTCCAGTTCTGTACCTTTTATTTACACGCGATATGCGAGATGATACTGCAATACTAGCAGTAGGCAAAACGAATAGCGAAGCTACAATTAAATTACAAAATGCTCTTAATAATGTTAATGATGGCGAATAGCGCTCAATGAACAAAAGTCAGTCCACGTGGACTTTACGTATAAAAAAATAAATAGATTACCCGTCTTTCTTAATACCGCTCGTGTTCCATTTGCAAATGAGGCAAAGTATCTGGGAATGACTCTAGACGCGAAATTAAAATAGAAGTCGCACGTGAAAAAGAAATGCGAAGAACTAAAAAGTAAATTAAGAGATATGAACTGGTTACTCGGTAAATATTCAAAGCTTAGTATTGAAAATAAATTGATTTTATATCGACAGGTTCTTAAACCTATACAAGGTATACAACTTTGTGGTTGTACCTGCGATACAAACTTATAAACTTAAATAACTTACAAACGTTTGAAAATAAATTGCTTAGGTCATTTGTAAATGCTCCGTAGTATATAAGAAACGAAGATCTTCACAGGGATCCCGGGATTCCTACGGTCCGGGACGAAATAAAAAGTTTCGCGCGAAAACATAGAAATCGACTATTAGAACATGCTAATTCAACGATTATTGACATGACATTCTTGACGAGTCGAACTTAGTACGCCGTCTGCGAAGAACAAAACCTTCCGACTTGGTTTGGTGAACAGAAAACTGCTTTAAAAGCGCGGATTAAGCAGGAACTTTCACCGGAAAGTAACCTGCAACACGTTACTTAACTTCGTTAAAAATAAATTGTTAGATAAGTTTCAACTTAGTTGCAATCGGGAATTGGAGGTGGTTTTAGTGTAGTAAGAATCTCACACTTCTATGAGCACGCGTTTTTCGGTCCTCCTGCCTGAGCCTGATATGCAGGTTTTGCACCTACCCACGGGAAAATAACCACAAAAAAAAATTATTTTTCTTGAATATAAAGTACACATATAATAAAAGAAGTCAAACCTAAAATTGACCCGTTCAACTCACACTTGAAATTTTTAGATTTTGAAAAATCGCAGTTTTTAGACTATAATATTGCTTAACTGAATGAAAAAATTGAAACCTTCAGGACCATTAGTTCTTATCTTGATCTTTAAATCCTGTAAGTTTCGTTTTGTTATTTTAATCAGTTATACCAGTGGTTTAAAAGAAGAAGTATCAGTCAACAAATAAAAGGCTATTGAAGAGTATTATTAATGTCTTACTATATTTACTATATTTACCAGGGTGCCCCCCCCCCCTTCCTAAAAGTGATCAATTCCAACCTTAACACGTGCCAGCAAGCACTTGAAATTTCCCGTACAAAATACATTTTATTCATATGGAATGACTCATATATGTACATAATATAGGTACGTATTTGAGAAAAGACGGAATGATATTGCTTAAAATATAGAATTACAGAATTTTGAATAACAAAATTGCAAGACAAACGAACAAAAAGCTGAATATAGGAGAAAAATAAATAGTCCAACCAGTGCCCACGTTTTGTAACTCTCTCATCGATAAAATCAGTCGACGAACTTTGAAAAATGCAACCAAACTCATGTAAGTATTTTTTTGTTTTATTATCATCGTTTCTTCATGCGAGAGTTACAGACAATAGAACATCAATTCGCTCCCCTTTTACTCGCTTCGGGAATAAAAAGAGCTCACTACGTCACTGCTTATACCACGAACATCCTATTTTTACTGGGCTATAAATAACTGACAAATTTAAGACCCAAAAGCACAGCAAATATTAATACAAATGTTTGCGTCAACACCTTTTCTACACAAAGAAAACAAAGGTAAAAAAAAACACTCACATTGCAAATATTTAACACAAAAAAAAAAAAACAAAACAGTACCAACAATTCAAAAAAATTTTGCATAATAATAAATTATTTTATTAGTTACATTTTCGTCAATTAAATTTAATATCTTTTTCGACAATGGAACATTTTCACAATACAAGCTATCCTTAATATTTCTAAAACTTAGTCAATTAGTATAAAAGTCTATATCGTGTCCTGAGCTGAACCTTGAACATTCCAAGGTATTGATCAGCTTGTGGACAGTTTCCATTGGCTTGACGTAGGGTCTCTTCGCCTTCATTGCTTGCTTAATTGAATTGACATCATTAATATTGTTATTTGGATCTAAACAGTTAGTTTCGAAAGATTCCATGAATCCAGGGCGATAATTGAGAACTGTCACTTTTTCTTCGGCAGCTGCCATTGCGCGGAAATACATATCACGGGCTTTTTTCGCCGAACACTTGAGTTTTTCGAATAGGAATGGAACAATTGGAGCACTTGGTGTTAGATTCACCACCAGCTTTTCGTGGTCTTTGAAAGTATTCAAAAACGCTTGATTCATGCCAACCGTGGCATTAAGACTGATTTGAACATAATGCAACCACAAGTCACTATTTTTGGGCTCACTAACAACATCGGTTGCTATCGCTCCTTCGTTGTGGATGATAAAAGCCAGTTCGAAATCATCGCGGTTCAAGTCTTTGAGGATGTCATCGAGGTGTTTTTGGAAAAAATCTGTTCTGCCCTGGGTCCAATCGATGTTGCAGCAAATGACGTTGATTTGATTTTGTTGAGAATAAATAGCCTTTTCTGTGCGGTCCAAATCTGACTGAGAATCTTCGAACAGGACTACCACTGATCCTGGCATGAATTTCTTACAAAATTCAATGGCTGCAATTTTGCCTAGTTCATTGGCAATGCCACTCACAACGAAGAAACAACGTTTGTTGAAATCAATCATTTTTTTTTTATTTATTTTTTTTTATTATTTTTTCGATAAATTCACGAGCAAATTAGATTCTAATTTTGTTGCTAAGGTCGTTTTAGGTACCGTTTGCGAAAGCGTCCAATGTGCGATTGGATTAAGAATTGATTTGAAACTGATGCGACTTATATACCTAGTCGCCCGATACAGATTTCGCTATTGTAGAGATATTAATAAGCAGCTTGATAACAGATGAGAAGGCAAGTCTGTGCTTGTGCCCGTAGGAGCTGATAATAATTATGATGAAATAGTGTATTCTATTGAAAGCCCCATTGAGTGACAGAGAGGTGAATACACAATTTAAGGTAAAAAATTTGTTTTCTGCCAAAATGGGGACTGTACTCTAAACTGAATGGCTTTAAGAGATATGAGATTAGAAAATTGTTTAGAAGCAGCGGCTGGTGACGGACGGCGGCGCGGCGCAAGCCCATAGGTAAAAAAGTACCTACTTATTTTAATAATATAATGTTGATAGCGAGGCAGTTTCCCTTCGGTAAATTTCGCTGCGGAAACGTTTGCTTTTTTTGTTAGGTGTGCGGGGGGGGGGGGGGTGGATGTTGTTTTCTAATTATTTTGGGTGAAAATAATGAAGATTACATGGCTCACCCTTGTGTACATGTGTACATATATTTGAACGATATAATTATTCATGATTTAGATAAAGAGATTTTAATCAGAGGCATGGTTTGTACCTGCTTTGTATCGTGATAATTTTGTAGAAATTTCGGTAAAAAAAAAAGAAACAATAGCAAATGATGTAAGACCATTCAATTATTTTTTAAGAATGTGACAGGCTGGTTTTCGTTTATTTACATATGTAGGTACCTATGTATATCTTTAATTAGTGTAAATAAATAAATTTTATCAGTGAGAAATCGTAAATAGAAGATCTTATCACCAAGAGAAATAGGTAACTAGCAGCTCAACACAAAATAATGTAAATAATGTAGGTGTAATATTTTTGTTTGTGAAATAAATGTTAGACAAAGCAACGTAAAAGAGCTTAGGTGCTGTGTTATCTTCGGAATGGATTTTATATAAAAAGAAGACTCATAAATCATATTTATTGACGTATTTTATTCTTATAAAAACTGGTACTTACAATATTAAGTCGCACAGTGCTAATTTGCAGTCTCATTGCGAGTGGCAACTATCAATTGGCAGGAGTTGATAAATAAAGAATTTTGTATTGTTAAACTCAATTTATTTAATGAAAAAAAACTTCTTCTAACAATTTGCATTATCATATCAATTATTAGTAGTACCCCGTGGCATGATGGTTAGTGCGTTGGTCTGTCATGCTGAAGGTCTGGGTTCGATTCCCAGCCATTGCCAACAAAAAACAGAAATGTTTTTTTCTGAGGTACTGCCCCTTGCGAGGAACTGACAAATCCTCCCCAAGAGTATACTTGCCATGAATAAGTGCTTCTTGTCTAGCCGCTTCAATATTTATCAACTATCAATTGTAGTTGGGCTGTTATTGAGACGTACCTGTCATTTTGACCTGACGGGTTGAGCTTTAATATACTAATAGTTCATGTCCTTACTTACTTTACTTTGCTTTAGATGGCGCTCACAGTCTAGGATGGACTACGGCCGCAACCAACAAGCCCCTCCAGCCAGCTCGGTCCCTAGCTAACTGCCTCCAGTTACGCACTCCAAGTTGGTTGAGGTCGCTCTCCACTTGTGTCCGCCACCTTAGGTGGGGTCTTCCTCTGCTGCGCAGACCATCAGGGGTGGATTCGAAGACTCGTCGGGCTGGTGCGTAGGTGTCCATATGCTCCACGTGGCCCAGCCATCTCAGCCGCTGTATTTACAGCTTTTTGACCAGGTCGACGTCGCTGTATAGCCCGTAGAACTCATTATTAAATCTTCTCTTCCATACTCCATCGATACAGACTGGACCGAAGATCACCCGAAGAATTTTCCTTTTAAAGCACCCAAGCAGATTTTCATCCGTTTTTGACAGAGTCCATGCTTCTGCCCCATACAGCAGGACCAGGATGATAAGGGTCTTATATAAAGTTTCCTTGGTTCTTTGAGAGAGAGCTTTACTACTCAAATGCCTTCTTAGTCCGAAGAAACAGCGATTGGCCAGAGTAATTCTTCGTTCGATTTCTGCACTGATGTCATTTTGCGATGTAATATTGGAGCCCAGGTAGACAAAGTCCTTGACAACTTGACAACAACAACCGTATAATACTTGCAAACGTGCCGGTAACAGCTCGCTTCGTTCTTCCCATGACGTCAATATCATCTGCATAAGCAAGTAGCTGAACGGACTTTTGAAAAATTGTACCTCGGTTGTTAACTTGCGAGTTGCGTACAATTGCTTCAAGTATGATGTTAAAGAGGTTGCATGATAATGCATCGCCTTGCCTCAAACCTTTCTCGACATGGTGTTCTTACCTACTTTGACGGAGCAGCGAGATTTCTCCCTCGTCATCCTGCATAGGCGTACGAGTTTAGCAGGGATGCCGAGATGCGACATGGGTCTGTACAGCTCGTCTCTTTTTACGCTATCATACGCGACTTTGAAATTGATAAAGAGATGGTGTGTATCGATTTGAAACTCCTGGGTTTTTTCCAAAATCTGTCGGAGTGTGAACATTTTAACGAGCTAAAATATTTATCTTGGTATAATCTAAGCATATGGCACATGATTTAAGGGTGTTTTTTAGTGCCCAACCAATCAACCACCTTAGAAAAAGTTATTGACTCTTTCATAAAAGTAGACTGAATTTTAAGTAACAAAAGTAAAATTTTACCAAATTTCAACACGTAAGTGATGAAACGTACCAGTTTTGAGAGGGGTTTAATGGTAGTAGTTAAAAATTTTTCCATTTCATTGAAAGAAACACCCTTTCACTTCAAATATTTTTGTTGGCTTTCTTGATTCTTATTACTCATGACAAATTAAATATGTGGACCAAGTTTCATCACTTACCTGTTGAAATTTGGTAAAATTTTTCTTGTTTCACTTAAAATTCAGTCATCATTTATAGAAAAGGCAATAACTCTCTAAAAGGTGATTGTATCGAGTTAATTTTGATTTAATAAGATTGGGCACTAACAAACACCCTTAAACCATGTGCCTTGTGGTTAGATTATACCAAGATAAATATATTTTAGCTTGTTAAACTTTCATATTCCCCCTCCTCAGAACTTTAAAAGTGACTTTTTATAAAACTTCCCAAATGATTTTTTTCCACCCTCTTCATGCAAGGAGAGGGGAGGGAGAAAATCAATAATGTGGTCCTAAGGTTACAAGGGGGTTGGATCCAACGAGAGTTCTCTGGTCATCGTCCGATCTCTGATGGTTCTCGATTTATAGGCCAATGTATGAAGCAAGTGAGAAGGCTTTTTTCTTTCTTCTGACAGTGCTGCCACCTTGGCAACATTTCTTAAAAGTAAAGTAAGGACATGAACTATTAGTATTCTAAATCTCAACCCGTAAGGTCAAAATGACAGGTATGCCCTAATATCGTGCACTTACGCCCCTACTTTTGATATAGTTGTGGGTCACAATAAGAAAATGTTTTATAAATAAAAGTTTGTTTGACGTTACTTATCAAAATCATTAAAGTTTGTTGGTGTCACCGATATACATGAGTATCCATGACATTGTTCATTCTGAAAAATATGACAAATTGTAAACAAATTATTTGTTTATGCATGAAAAAATATTTGTAAGATCGGTATGGATATTCTATGAAAAACTTTGTTATAGATTTAAAGTATTTACTCGTATAATTGCTATACTCGTTAGTATCACGGAAGCTAAAATATACTCAGACATAACTTTTCACTTTATTAATTATTATCATGGTATAAACTATAATTTGTACTCACTATATTATAATTATTACCACAGAAAAGAAATATACCAAAAAGATAATATGGATTAATAATATTAAACTTAATACATTTAATAAACAAGGAAGTACATAACAAAATGGCAATTTACTATTAACAATGAAAATAGTATAATAATAATAATACAAATAATTAAAAAAAAAAAACAATAATAAAAATAAAAATGTACTATAATTTATAAAACAATAATAATAAAACTAGTAATAATAATAAATTATATAATAAATAACTAAGAAAGTTTTTAAATGTATAAAATAAAACGAAAAGTTTTAGCAGATGTCAAATTTTATATTGATTTCTAATAATTATATGTTCATTAGGGTGGTCATTAAAAAAAGGTCACCTTGGGTGGGCCTAAATCTTCTCTAAGTAAAGAAATACCAAATTTCCTATTTATTTTCAGAATTTTATTTTCTTCCTCTATAGTTGCTGTAGGGGTTAATAAAATTTTATTTTTGCATACTAGGTGATTCGCGTAAGGTCTGGAAGAACTAATTTGATTTACTCATATCCATAAATGTTTTCATCCATAGACTTATAAAATCATTATAAAAGTCTTTGTTAGCCAAGCTTCGTTAAACTTGAGCAAAGAATCCAGTTTTTTTTCGTCTGATGTGAAATTTGGTTTATTTTTGTAAACAATTTTCTTCATTTTTTTCCTTCCCAAAACTGAATAAAATCTTATTCCTAGTTTTATTTTTTTTTTAATAAAAATTATGAAAAAATAAAGAAGAAATTAACTGCCAAATATTCGTCAGCAATAACAACAAATAAATTTTGTACGGAAACCAAATAGAGACTTCAAAGTAGTAATCTACTACAATTTTCCATTTAAGTGACATTTCACTATGAAGCTTGGTACTATAGTAAAACAATAATGACATTTTTCGTTTATGATTTCTTTGTGTCAGTTTTTGTATGAAAATTTTCGTTTCACTTCAGCTGCGTACTATGCTTTAAAGCAGGAAAAAAATTCTTTAAGGTTCGAAGTAAAAAAATATTGCCTTGCACAACAAATAATACAGTCTTATTGTGAGTTTCACGTGAACAACATTCCACTCGGAAAAATTGACATTTCACTTTTCGCCTATTGTGAGTTTCACCCGACAAACGAAAATTCTCCTATTTTGTGAATACTCATTTTGTGTAATTATTCGTTATTAAGATCCTAAATTATCACTTATTTGTTGATGGCGAACGAAAGAAAAACAGAGGGTTCTGACTGGTGCATTTGCGCAAGTTTTTTGTTTATTTAAGGAAAAGAGAAGCTCAGGCGAAAATCATTATAGCTTCTAAAATTCCGTGGGAATACAAATTTTTCGGGCGAAATATTTTCCAAGTTAAACTCATAATAAGGCTAATAATAATAAAATAGTCTAAGGGCCAGTTTTTAGAGTTAATTTAATTGACTGAGTAAAATCAGGTTTAGATAATCATGAAAATAAATCAACCCTGTCAAAAATCTATTGAAATCGATGTGAGATACCGTGGATATCATGCTCTTCTGGAATTAAATCAGGTACAACCCAGGAGAAAAAAAAACATTGAATAATTTCTAATTATTAATTACTAATTACTAATTAGTAATTATTCTTTGATAAGACTTTGACTTTGAAAAAATTTCAAATAGGCTCCATTTTGGTGGAGTTATTTATTTTGTCGTCTAAAGCATTTTTTAAAAAAAGTACCTTGAATTAGGGCAACATTGTTTAAGAAGTGTTCAGGTAGTAAGGAGTAAAATTCAGTTTTTTGAAAATTTCCCGAACGAAATTAGTTATTTTTTCAAAAAAATTTGAATGTAAAAATTGTGGCTTATAGCTATTATTCAGCAAAACAAAAATATTCAAATATTTTAAACCCAACCAAAAGACTAAGCGAAAAACATGGAAGAACTTAATAATAATTTAGCAGGCATAGGAAAAAAATTATTAGAATTGCCTTGCTACAAATTAAGGGTACCTACTTTTTAGTAAATGCTTATAAAGCAAAACTGTAAACCACCGGAATCTCACCCTATGACAAAAAAAAGTATCTTCCCGAAAAGTGGCAGCACTGACACTCTAATCGAATGCTTCTACTCAAACTTATTTTTTAAGATGTCAAGCATTATTTTTCCAATACGCTTCGGCATCTGGATACGTTTCGTAATTTTGTTCATGCTGAAAATATTAAAAATCAGCTAAAAAAAGTGAAAGTCCCACCCTTTGATAAAAAAAGTATGTTTCCAAAAAGTGGCAACACTCACATTTTACCTAAAAGTTCTCTTTCTCAAAACTATTTTTTTGAGACATCAATCGTTATTTTGATCATGAAAATTTTCCAAGTAATTAATGATTTTTTTTTTTAATTTACCATTTCCCACAAGTTGGGCGCCATTTTTGAAAATGGCATCCAAGCGACAGGTTTGAAATAATGATTCCTTAGCTAAATAACTTCCTTATCATGTCAGAAATAATTTACAAACATACAAATAATGTCCTCCCCTACAAAAAGTACAGGGATTTCAGTTTCCTTATCGGACTACAGATTGGGCGCCATTCAAATCACGTTAAAATTGCAAACTTCTTGTGTTTCAAATCATGTTAAAATTGGTATTTTCTTCTATTTCAAATCTCGCTTAGATTGAAAACTTTTTGTGTTTCAAATCATTTTAAAATAGTTATTTTTTCTTTGTGTTTCAAATCATATTAACATTGTTTATAATTTATTTTTCAAGCATATGGAGACTTGAGACATCTAGCTAGAGACCAAGCCACCTGGAAGAGGATTGTTGGTTGAGGCTTTGGTCCACCACGGACTGTAGCGCCACTTTAAGTAAATAAGTAACACCTGTCCCTCTTTTCTCACGTCAGATACTCCACCCATTCTGAACCTCTTTTTTGAACGAACGCATCCCACCTGTACACAAATACCTCATATCGCAACATTTAAAGCCACGGGAGTTGAGCTCAAAAGTCTGTTGACAAATGCAAAATTCATCTTAATTTTTTTTTATAAATACAATTTTCTTGCTGACACATTATTTTTTGCCGTAACGACCGGAAATGCTATTGCGATAAAATATTTTTACACTTTTCCCACTATTTACGGAAATACATAATTTTACTCACACAAATATCAAAAGCCGCACGCTTAATGCGTAAAGCGTGTGGAACAATTTTCCAAACCAAACATAAATTACCTGATAAAATGCCAAAAATAAAGACTGCGCAATTATTAAGACACAAAAGAGACATCATGTATGTATGCTTGAGACTGAAGCTCATGAGCTTCCGATTAACTCCCACCATAAATAGAAAAGGGGGAAAAAAAGAAGAAATTTCAAAAGAAAACTCATAATGAAAGAAGAAAGAGTAACAAAACAAAAAAAGTGAAGAAAAAGAAATTTTAAATTAATTTTCCTTTCACTCGTTATGAAACAAGGTCAATCCATAACCTTGAAATCGAAATCAAATGATTCAATTGCTTCACGCGACACATATACTCACACACTCCATAGTCAACGAAAAACAACAAATTGTCACATCTTTAGAATCAAATTGAAAAATGATAGATTAATATAAAAACAGACGATCGTTTGTAAATGCAACCAGAACATCAGTAAAACCTTTAACGAGAAAGTCTGTGCATTTCTAATTTTTCAGCTCAGTGACTATACTTAATTCAGGGCCAAGATGATATTGAGACCCATGCTGCTAGGAGCTATGCTCTGTCTTGTCTTAGTCAATAGGGTAAGGCTTCAAGAAAAGGTTATACAAAAGTTTGTCATTATTACAGTGAATTTGTTTCTATTTTTCCTTTAGGCTTCCGCACAGTGCTTGTGTGCGTCCAAGGGATTGGACTTTTGCTCCTGTGCTGCTGTACCCCCAGTGCGCCCGGTACCAAAGGTGGTGCCAAGACTTCCTTTAGCGAAGTTCCCACCAATAGGAGACAGTTGTTGGTGTGGCAAAAAATTGGTCGAGCCAGCGATTCCTCCAAAACCATTGTGCAAAGTATGTGACACGTATCAATGGCTTAGTACACTTAAGACACTCGCTACACGAAAAATCCTTAATAAGGCAATAGCGCATAAGCAAAAATGCCTCTCTCATTTGCAACAGAAGCTTTTAAAATTCGAAACACTTGCTGCACTTGCTGCAGCACCTATAGCACTTCCTGAGCCTGCAGTCCTTCCTGTACCCGGAGTGCTGCCTCCCCCTGCATTGGCCTTGCCTCCTCCTGCATTGGCAGTTCCTCCACCTGCATTGGACTTGCCTCCACCTGCATTGGCCTTGCCTCCACCTGCATCGGCCCTGCCACCACCGGCATTGGCAGTGCCTCCACCTGCATTGGCAGTGCCTCCACCGGCCTTGGAAGTGCCTCCACCTGCATTAGCTTTGCCTCCACCAGCATTGGCAGTGCCTCCACCTACATTGGCCTTACCTCCACCGCCTCCATTACCATTAGCTTTGCAGCCAGCACCACCACCACTAGTTCCAAAGCCAGCTTTGTCGCCTTTCTCTTCTTATTGTAGTTCATGCCTCACCTAAGCCATCACTTCGAAGTGCGACACAGTAAACATTTACTAACAAAAACTAGAGTATACTTTTAGGATTACACATTTAAATTATTTTACAACACTTTTGTATTGGAGAGAAAAAACACACACCTACACAAAAAACAACACAACACAACAACTTACGGTAATTAATACTTATTTAACGATTTGATTTGCACATGACTTGTTGAGACCGAAAAAATATCTCTAAATCGTAGGTCTTAAATTTCTCTACAAAAGTAAGACTAAGTTACGAATTGTTTTCTTTCTCTTACAGCCCCCTCCTGCCCCTTGCAAGTGTAGCTGTGAGTGTTGTCCAACTGGACCACCTGCTCCAAAAGCTCCATCATGTTTTGATGCTTTTGTGTAAGAAAATTTGAAGATTAAATTTTATTTTTTTATTTTTTTAATAACTTACTTGAACAAATTAATATTTTCAGACCACCAACACCAGCGCCATGTGCACGACCTCCAGGAATACCAGCTGATCCACTTAGTATCAGCATGGCATTAACTGCAAGTAAGAGTTTTGCTGTGCCTGAAGCTAAGCTTAGTTATGGACCTGTGGCTGCTCCTCTTAATGCTGTTCAAAAAATCTTCTTTTCGAATATTCCCGAGGAAAAGCTTTACGGTCTGAATGCCCAAATAATTGAAATGAAGAAAAAATTCCCACTTCCAACTAAAGCCGAGCTTCTTGCAGAAGCATTAGAAGAAGCCGAAGAAGAACAAGCTGCTGCAGTAGCCCCTGCTGCTTCGTACTTAACATATGCCGATTTAGGCTATGGGCCAGCTTTGATTAAGAAACCAACGTTCCTACAATTAAGTGCACAGCCAGCATTACCATTGGCGGCAGTGGGACCAAAGCCAATTCTAGGAGGTTGTAGTTATATTCCGGGCAAAATCGCAACTGCTCCAGAATATCTTGAGCAGCCATTAGAATATGGAGCTCCATGCTTGTGAGGATAAGTTGTTATTTTTTTTTGGCATTAAGATTAGAAATATTTTAAATTATACTTTTGTGCACAGAGGGTAGATTAAGTATGTTATTTTAAACATGCTTTAAATTATTAAGGTACTGACCATGGTTGTTGTTAATGTGTTTTAGTTAGTTATAAGGAAAATTGTAAATTATAAACAAAAAAGAAATAAATTTCTTAATAATAAAAAAACAAATAAATTTTATTTAAAAAAAATTATTTAACCATATTTTTTATAATCTCAATGCCAAAAATTTCTAGTGTCTATTTTTAGACCGTCTGATCAAAAAATCATTTTTCAAAATATCGACGCTTGAAACTATATAAGCATTTTAAATTGATATTTTTAAACATTTGTTTAAACTCTTTAAAAAATGTGATTTCGAAATAAAAAAACGTTGACGAGACTATAGCGAGACCAAAGCGAGTTGACTTCAAAGAATGGTCAGTGCAAAAAAGTCAAGTGTAAATGTCACGTTGAGATCAAACCGAGACCATAGCGAGAAAACCATGACATTGATTCTAGCGTTAAAGTACACGGCGAGACAACAGCAAGACGAACTCAATGACCATGACTTTGAAAACTAAGTTTGGTATTTTTATTTTAACGTTTTTACAAATTTTTACTAATATCGGCGAGACTATAGAGAGGCCAAAGCGAGAACAAGAAAAAGTCAAAAAATCAAAGATTTCTTAATGTTTTTACTTGACTTCGCATTAATTTTTTTGGAGCATAATTTAGAGAAAAAATATTGGTAGAAAACTTTGATGTTTTTATTAACACAGATTAAGATTCAAGTTCCAAAAAAATTAAGCCCGATTTTAACATATCGAATTTTAAACAAATATTTTGCTTTAAAAACAAATGCTTGAAAACTTTGAAGTGCAATTTTATTTATAGTTTTTGGAAGTATAATATAAAAAAATAATAATAAGAAAAATAAAAAAAAAATGAAAATTAGTAAAAAAAATATCCGGTTCTCCGGGTTCTTTTGGCAAAGACTAATGAACATAATTTTCGTTTTAGTACTTATGTTCAGCGAAACACGACCTAAGTATATGTAGGTCCCAGTTAATTTCACAGACCAAATACACAACCAACGTAATCCACAAAAGCAGTAACATAGTCACAGATCCACAACGAACTTCATTGACATAGACGTTAAAACAGACTATATTTCGCAGTATTTTGATTTTAAGCCAGTCGCACTGACAGACTTTCCAAGACAACCAGGGATTTCTGCAAGGAAAATCGGTCTTTTCAGACGATTCCAAAATGGAAGCTGGGGTAGGGTCAGGTATCTTTTCAGTTAACACACCGATAAACAGTTCAATAAAGTTCCCAAACTTTTGCAGTGTCTTCCAAGCGGAAGTGCTTGCAGTTTATGAGGCCGCTAAATATCTTTTTACATGTGAACTGATAAATAAAAAGTCATTGTCACCTTCATAGATAGCCAGGCGGAAATCAAGACCATTTCGTCAATCGTCACGAAGTCAAATCTGGTTGATCGTTGCGGTAGTGAATTGAGATCACTCGGCAAGACGAATTCAGTCACCCTTCGGTGGGTCCCGGGACACAATGACATTTACGGCAATAAATTGGCAGACGAATTGTCCAAAATAGGTTCAGCACTTGACCCGAGCCAAATTGTACCCTGGGTACTTATGGCACTGGAACAAAGGAAAAATAAAATTCAGCAGAGCTTCCTTTAGGCCGCCAACAACAGATAGTCAACAATTGACACGTGTTTGGTTTCAAGGTATCTATGGCCAGGTATATATAAAAAAAAAAAAAAAAACTAGAGCTAAGCAGACCTCAACTGATTGGAATCCTAACGGGTCACATCTCAATTGGAACCCACATGCCCAGAATGGGCATAAGCTCATCTGGCCTTTGTGGAGGGTGTCAGGACGAATAGGTGGAGGAGGGCTCGAATCACTTTCCGTGTGAATGCCCCACGACGTTCGGGCGACATATCATTTTGGCCACTAAGTAGCATTCTGAAATTCATTCAGAACTCAGTATGGTTCAGGGAGGCACCCCACTTCTAAGATTTCCACTATCTCCCTTTCTTCTTCCAATATCTACATCCTGGGGAGCATAATGTATCCTTGGAAATCCGAGTCAGGTGATGTGGGCAACCACATCATCTCTTCTAACCTAACCTACGCTAACCTTTAATTTGAGTTTAAAACTAAATAATTAATGAATATATATTATAAGGAAAAAATTGGCCCAAGCTTTTAACCTTGTGGAACCCCTATGTAAGCAAATTTAAGTCTACTCTTAACATTGCCAGTTTTAACTTTTAACGATCTATTATTACGATTAAGATTAAGATTAAGAATCTAAACCAGTCCCTCACAAGACTTGTTAAACCAAAATTTTCTAGTTTAGTAACCGTTATATCATGGTTCGCCATATCAAATGCTTTAGTGATATCGACGTTTAGGGCTCTGGACCTTTGGCACCTCATATATGGGACATTTGAAAAAAGAAAATGCCATCGAATTGGTCAGAAAAGGTCAACTAGACCTAGAAACTGTTCAACCCCTTACAACTTGTAATCAAAGCTCAAGGTTTCTCAAAGTCCAAGCGCGTTTTTTTGGCACATCATTAATAGGAAATTAACAAAAAAAAGTATACCATCCGAAAGATCTCTAGATCGTGATAAAAGGTCAACTATTTTCAGTAATTGGTCAGCCAAAATTTTTTTCTATGAATTTTCAAAATTCATTTTAAGGTCACAAAAAAACTTCTGGCACCTCATTTGGGTCATTCAAAAACAAAAAGTATGCCATTTGAAAGACCACTTTGCGGTCATAAAAGGTCAGCTATTTTCAGTTATCAACCATAGATACTTTTTTTTTTAATTAATTACAAAAAAAACAAGGTCAAGCGATTTTTGGCACCTCATTCATGGAAAATAAGCAAAAAATTAATAAAACTTGAAAGGCTCTAAGATCTATATAACAAGTCAACTAGTTTCATTAATTATCCCAGCTTTAGATTATTTTTATGAATTTTTAAAAATGTTTGCAGGGTCACGAACATAAGAATAAGAATAAAAATTTATAAAAAAAATCTATGGCTGACCAATTAATGAAATTAGCTGACCTTGTTTACATGTATATCTTAGGGCCTTTCAGGTGGTATTAACTTTTTGCAAATTTGCCATAAATGAGGTGCCAAAAATCGCGCCTGATGACCTTGAGTGAATTTGAGAAACTTTAAGCCTTGATTACAAGTTATATATGGTTGACCAATTTATAGGACTGGTTGAATTTTTGACCAATAACTGACCAATAAGATGGCATTTTCTTTTTTCAAATTTTCCATACATATATGAGGTGCCAAGGGTCCAGAACAAAAGTAAAGCCTAGCTGTGAACTTTTCGTTATCTAGGTTATTGAAAATATCGGAGCAATATATCAGAAGAGCATCTTCCGTTGATTTTCTTTTCAGAAAACCAACTTGCAAGAGATTTAATTTTGTTTCTATTTTAAAAACCAATAGGTTTGGTTTGTAATTTTATATTCAAAAATGTTAATAATTTATAAAAGAATTGAAATGGGTCCATAATTGCTTACATTATATGTTGTTATGATTAATTTAAAATTAATATTCATTTTGAAAGAAGTTATACTTTAGCTACAGAAAATGTTTTGAATCTGTACTACCACACCCTACGGAGCTAACGCGGAGTTTCAAATGAATCAGTCCCGGAAATGACGTCAGTTTTATTTGTTTTGCTTACTCAGCAAATGTTTACTTTCTGAAGCTATGAGTTAATCATATTAAGAGTATTTTCACATATACTATTTTACAAATACCAAATAAGTATAGGTAAACAACAAAAAAACCCACCTGATTTCATACAAAAAATAATTCGAATTGCTCTTTTTATACTATGGATTAGATTATAAAGATATTAACATTATAACTATGTGCTTAATAGGCAATGTGATAAAATACTTAGTATCATTTTAACTTTTTACTACACAGAATATGAAATACACAAAGGGATTCAAAATTTACATTAAAGTTAGCTTTAACAAAATTTTCTTAAACATTTTTGTTTTTTTAAGTGTAACGATTGCAGATTAGACTTATGCAAGGCAAGGCCCCAGGCAGGATTCTATAAATGTTGTATACTTCCCGATTCTTGAAAGAACCTAAAAGAAACAAAAATGTCATATGCAAATGCAACCAATAGTTTGGTACAGTAATTTCTTACTTTGAAAGCTAAGAAGTCACTTCTTCGGTTGGAATGGTTGAACAAGTGTTGTGGTTTGCGTTCAGATTTATATAAAGCAAAAAAACAGAAATGTTTACCCCTGTTCTTTAAAAATCTATGATGTAAGCTTTCGGTTTGCTTTAAAACAAATGCTTTATAGGCATTTGTGATGTTTTTATACGAAAGTATTTACTTTTGCTGAATAAAATCTAACAAAAATTGGATCGGACCCCGCTGGTGAGTTTTAAAAAAACGTCTACCTGCAACTGCTATCTCGACACTATACCTCGACCTACAGTATCAGCCATCAAATTGATTTTTTTTTCAAGTTCTTAAGGTAAGGGTTTTCGACAACTTCCTTAAAGGAGAATTGAATTTTTTTAATCTCCAAAATCAGAATAGTTAACGTAAACAATATACATATACTGATAAGAAACTTATTTATCTGAAAAACGGCTCTAACGATTTTGAGTTCAAAAATCAAAAAATAAGTTTTTTGTAAAAACAAAAATGTGTAAAAAGTATTACTAATGGAACCTACCAATATAGAGTTTTTTTTAACTTCTCATTTTTTTTCAAAACGGCGCTACTGGTTTCAATCAAATTTTGCACACATAAGCTTTTTTAAAATGTTAATAATATTGTATACCTTTCTATCTTTTTCTTTCAAAAATCAATATATCAAATATAGGTTAGTAAATTTTTGTGAAACTTGGATTAAAAATTTAGGATTAATAAATTCTGAAAATCAGCATTTCAATTATTTTTTCTAAGTGTGACAAAATTTTATATCCATATAAAAAAAAAGCTTTTTCTATTTAAAAAATTTTTTTTATTACTCGCTTTGTGATTTCTTTCTTATTTAATGTTATCATTAATAATCCATCCGATGCACAGTGGAACAAAAAGATGAAAAAGTGAAATTCTTACATAAGCAAGCATTCTGACTCACATTATCGGATTCTTGATTTTTTTCTATAAAATATTGAAAAAAATTGGATCCGACTACGCTTATGAGGTATAAAAAATGTCAATTTTTGAAAATCATTTTTTTCTGGAAATTCCTATCTTTTTTATTTATATTAAAATACATATATGTGTAAAGTACTAAGTGCTTAGAAAAAATATTTTTCTAAAATATGCTAAAATTTTAATTAATTTTTTAAAATTAAGCAACAAAAACTACTTAAGATACACTTAAGACAACCTAAAATCAAATTCTTCATTTCGAATTTTCGTTGAAGTTATTGGCTTTGGTTCGCTAAATGGGCTTTAAAATTACATCAAAAAAGTTTTCGAGAAATTATAAATCAGAGTAAAGTGTTTTGTGTAATTTTTGAAAAGACTGAGTAATTTCAACTTAAAATTTCGACGTGTGAGTAAAAATATTTTCAGAATTCTAAATGAATTTAAAAGGGGGGATAAAATACCTTCAGACTCCGGAAGGAGTTTTAAAAAAAAAAAAATTATTTTGTGATGTTGCATAGCCTCAAATATGGCGAAAAAACGTTTTACATTGGTTTTTTTTAGATCTGTATATTTCAAAAAGGCTTCTTTACATTTAAAAAATATTTTTTTGGAATAAAAAAAAAAAATAAGAGAAAACACAAACAGTTCTGCTTTTTCTTTGAATGGTGAAACATTTATTTGTTCACATTTTTTTTCAGAAATCACATAACTTTTAACAAAGGGTTTCTCGAAAAGTAAAATATAAATTGATTTTGAAAGAAGAAAATATTTACTTCTAGCGTAAATTTAAAAACAATAAATCAATACTAGCAAAAATATGTTTTTTTTTGTCATTTTTTGTATTTAAATATAACCAATTGTCTTAGAAAACTTCTTATTTAGTTTTTATTAATCTTTGATATATTAAAAACAAAATGGCGAAAAAGTCATCCCAGTCCATCCACTAATTCAAAAGTATTTTTTCATGACTTTAAATTGTATCAAAAACTAAATAGCCTACAACCGTTTGGTTTTTAGCATTCGACTTAGAGTTGATAAAAACATTAAATGCTGAAAGACAATTTACTACTTTATCGTAAAACAAAAAATACGAAATCACTTATAAAAATTTTTCAAAGTTTTTTTTTTTTAAATTAATTAATGATTCCAAGTTTCATCAATGGACCATTATTTTCAATTGGTTTTTGGTAAAATTTAACTTTTGTACTGAAAATACAGTCATCCTAACAAAAAAATGACAAGGTTGAATGGACTTAATTTTGGTTTCATTTAATTCAGCATTAAAAACTACCCTAAGAACATGTATCACATGCTTAGGTGGTAACAAGGTTAACTTTTCAGTTTGATACACCATAACTTTTCCCCTATACCCCTTAAAAAACCCTTCGATATGAATAATTTTTATAGACTCTTTTGATTCTTCATTCTGATGGTACATGAAACGTTTACATCAAGTTTCATGGTGGTACCAATTTTTTTTTATTCGAAGGCCTTTCTGTACCATTTAACCTGTACTATTAATAGATTCAAACAATACAAAATTTATAGAAATTCATCCTAGCGTTTAAAGGAATTGATAATATCAGTTTTTTTCGTGTTACTCTCAAAATTCTCAAAAGTGGAAAAGAATAGTTTTTTAACTACATATACCCCTAATATATCTGTCGTTCTTAAATCGCTATTTATCTACTTAAAATTAATGTTTTAAGAATTTATCCTTCCCGTACGAAAGGAAGGGGGATATATACCTCCCCTCTTAAATATTTTTTGTCTTAGGTCATGTCTCAAGATTATTTCCCAAAGTATTGGCCAATAACTTGGAAACATGCTGTGTACATCTAACCTTTGAAGAAAGAGTGTTTCGCATATGAAAAAACGCTGTATCAAAAAAATTAAAAACAGGACATTTTAAACACAACCAACTTTCTGTCATGACGTCACTGGAATGACCACGTTACGTTTTCCATTTTTTATGGGTAAATTATTCAAAAATCATGAATTATGTACATATATAAAACATAATAACATTGTTTTTTAAATGTTTGCAATTTCTACTTCCCGGATCTTTTTTAAACTTGCTCTTAGCGAAAATATGAATGATGCTTTTTTGTAGGACATTTAATTTACTTTCATTTTGTAGCGTACACTTTTCGGCCAACACTCTTTGTTTTCAAAACATGAACGAAAAATTGCAAAAGGGGACCAAACACCCCCCTGTCTGAGGCACGCCACTCTGAGCTGGAGACTTTTAGTATGTTATACCTAGGGGTCACCCTTAACATATAAATAAACATATGATTCCATTTATTTGATAATTTTGAGTCTTTGTTGAGTGGACTATATTTAATTTTTGTACCAATGTTGCTATACTTTTCAATACATCTATGCAGGAATTATTTAAAGACAGGTTGTGATATTTTTTTTTTCTTTTTAATTTACGTAAAGGTAATCAGATTTTTTTTTGCAAAATTTTATTATAATCTTATGATAACGGTCCTCTTAGATAACTGAATAACTGGGTTAAATTAATGCGAAATGCCCATTTCTTACAAAAAAAATTATTAGGTAATCATTTAAATTAATTTTGGCAACTACATGTAGGTACATTAGAGTGGTCGTTTTTTTGTTTAGTTTTTATAAGCATTTAGATTTTATTTTGGATTTTCAACTCCTATAGTCGCTGTTAAATTTATGGCATTTACAGTAAGCGTCAAAAATAAGTAAATACTAATATGATTTCTAGAGTTACTTAGTAAATTACCACCCAACCGATTGGGACTTTTCGGGATTTATAAAGCATTTTTTCCTAACAAAAAACTCAACATAGGTACAAATGTACTCTTTATTTTCAGAGTTTATATTTTGGTTTAAATTCCATGTTACTCCAGAAATCATATTAGTGTTTACTTACTTTTGACGCTCACTGTAAATGCCTTAAATTTAAAAGCGACTGACTATAGGAGATGAAAATCCAAAATAAAAACCTAAATACTTATAAAAACTAATAAAAACTAAAAAAAAAAGAACATATAACGACCACCCTAATGCACCTACATGAAGTTGCCAAAATCCATTTAAATGATTAGCCTACTAATTTTTTTTTTGTAAGAAATAAGTATTTCGCATTAATTTAACCCAGTTATTCAGCTATCGTATAGGACTGCTATCATTAAATTATAATAAAATTTTGGAAAAAAAATCTGATTACCTATACGTGAATTAGGAAATACAAATATCACAACCTGTTTTTAAATATTTCCTGCATAGATGTAGTAAAAAGTATAGCAACATTGCTACAAAAATTAAAAATCTCAAAACAAATATAGTCCACTCAACGAAGACTCAAAATTATCAAATAAATCTGGATTATTAATTTATATGTTAAGCGCAACTCCCAGCCCCAGGTGTAACATTCTAATGGTACTCAGGGCCCTTTTTATGAATTACGAAACGAACGGAAGAAAAAACGAAACTCGAAGAAATGAAAGTCAAGGCGAAGAGCGATTATAAGATATGACAAAAATGATAATTTTTTAAAAGCGCAACTTACTTCACTCCTATTAACAAATGCCAATTTTTATGTTTTTCACAATTGTATTTATTATTTACTTACTTTTTTTCGCTCACTTAACAAAACAAAAACCAACCAAGCCAAAATAAAAAATAATAAAAAATACGAGTAAACATTTCAAACATTTGAAAAACAATGTTAGTAAGTAAGTACATACTGATTCATGGTCATTCCTGTGACGTCATGTTAGTTAGTTGGAGTGTAAGAAAGTCGTTTCTGTTTAAAATGTCCTTTTTTAATTTTTTAATAAAGTGTTTTTTTATATGCCAAACCCACTTTCTTCAACGGTAAGATGTACACAGGATGTTTCCAAGTTATTGGCCAATACTTTGTGTGTACTCTTGACACAGAGGGGAGCTGTATTTCCAAAAAAAAAAAGGAATAAAAATACAGATGAGAACCCACGTAGCTGGCGACTGATTGTCATTCAAGAAAGCTGAAAGATTACTTTCAGCAAAATTAAAAAAAAGTCCATAACGAGATGAAACAATAACCATAAATACAAAAATTTCGTGGAAATCCATATGGCGAAACCCTATTAAAATGAACACCATGGCCCACAAATGAGAAAACCACGTGAAAATAGCCATGGCCAGACGAATGCTATAGCAACAAAGACACACCACGTTTAAACGCATCGGCAAGGTGACGAATAAGTGGCCAGTGGTTAACCGAAGCCAAACAAAATCGAAATAAAAGTTTCTCACGGAGAAAAACCGAAAAATGTTCTTTTAAAGTTAAATGGTTATCTAACCGTACGATCAACCCCTCTCCTAATAATATTTCTAACACGAGCACCTCCTCTATCGGCATAAACTATAGTAATTTCATCCAATCTCACACCTTAAATCCAGCTCCACAATCTTTTACCTGAAATCCTCTTCCTTCATCTGACCCTTCTTCTAACGTTACTAACCATACTCTTGATTCCAACACACACCTTTTACCTCCCTCTATTCTCGATCCTATGTTTCCTCCTTGCGTTAGACTTACAGCCAATTTTGCTAACTCAAAGCCTTTTATTAATGACATCAATGGCCGTTATTTGATGGCTAGGCTGCGAGACAACAAACTGTACGATAGTGTCCGTCTGTACCTCGCATTTTTACACGACAAGCCCGATTCAGTTTGCATCGATGGTAGAACTAAAACCAACGTCACAGATTCTATTCTAAAAGAAGGCCTCCCAACAGATCCCTCTACTCTCTATAAAATGTTTACCTGCTTTCATGAAAGCTTCAACATATCTCCATAAACAGTCTCTACATACGCTTCCCATGTTAGCTCAAAACGTTTTTCATCTACAAAACGTTCGGAAGAACCTCCTTTTTAACATTAGTCCTGTTTTACAGCCTGCGACTATTGACTTAGCCTGAACAACCTTGTCCCTTTACTATCAGAACGTTAGAGGTTTGCGTACCAAAACTTCTGCTGTGTTTCTTAACTCTCAAAAATTACCTTTTGATATTTTTGCCTTAACTGAAACAAACTTGTGTCCCAATATTCTAGACTGTGAGTTATTTTCTTCCGATTATGTTGTATTTCGTGCAGATGGTCAAAGCTATGATAATAATTGAGGCTGCCGCTTCAAGCGATGATTTTATCATCATCGGTGATTTTAATTTACCCGATTTACTTTGGATTCCATCAGAGGACGAATCATTCTTTGTTCCCGGCAATCCCACTTCTGAAAAAGAATCTCTTTTTGTCGATCATCTCTTTGAATCTGGCCTATTTCAAATAAGTGGAATCTCTAACAACCTTGTACGGTTGCTCGACCTCATCTTTTCATCAGATCCTTGTAATTCAGTTGTCACTGAAAGCTCCCATCTTCTTTCCAACCTAGACCTCTACCACCCTCCTCTTTCTCTTCTTTTCACATATGATCAATGAATTCCTACAGTTGATTCGGAATTATCTTACTATTTTAACTTTCGTAAGGCTGACTACAATCAACTTAATATCCTTTTAAACAATATTGATTGCAACCTTTTTATAAATCTTACTTTTTTTCTATACTGCTGTGTTCGATTGCCTTATTCAATGTGTCCCTTACTTGCCCCAAAAAAATTGTTTATCATCTCCTCCCTGGTACACGAAAGAGTTGCGAACTCTTCGTAATCTTAGAAATAAACTATGGAATAATTACTTGAAATCTCGGACTCCCTTTGATTTTTCAGTCTACCAACAAGCTTCCGTCGATTTTTCTTCCCTTTGCGAATCACTATACCATGATTATCTTGCCAAAATGCAGACAAGCCTCATTTCTGAACCTTAGCGGTTCTACCAATTTATAAATATCAAGAAAAAATCGGATGGCTTACCTTCCTCTTTTAATTTTCGTGACTCATCATCTGCTGATCCCCAAGTAATAGTTAACCTCTTTGCCAATTTTTTCGGGCAGTCTTACAGTGATGATACAAATGTGCCTGACCTTGAATATTTTAGCTTCCTATCGAACAATCCTCAAATGTCACTTGTTTCTGTCGATATAAGTCTTAGTTCGGTCTGCAAAAAGATCAATTTATTGAAAGACGATTTTTCTCCTGGTCCTGACGGTATCCCTGCCATTTTTCTCAAAAAATGTGTCAATGTGCTATCTGAACCCCTTTCATTTCTTTTCCTACTTTATGTAAAAACTCGTTCATATTCCCAATTCATAAAAAAGGTAGTAGAAACGACATCTCAAACTATCGTCCGATAGCTAAACTCTCATCAATATCCAAGCTGTTTGAAAGCATTGTTTACGACTCTCTTTACTTTCATTGTAAATCAATAGTGTCTCCCCTTCAGCATGGTTTTTTAAAGGGTAGGTCCATGACCACTAATCTGGCTCAATTTGTTTTCATGACCCTTTGTGCTTTGGAAAAAGGCTTTGATGTTGATGTCGTCACCACTGACTTCAGTAAGGCATTCGATAAAATATCTCACCAAATTATTTACATTAAGTTGAAAGCCTTTGGTTTTCCTTCTTTCATTTTATGGGTTAAATCCTACTTAGAGAACCGGCTTTATAGGGTTATTTTCAGATGCTCCTAGTCTAAACCTATCTATGCCACCTCAGGCGTTCCTCAGGGAAGCCATCTTGGTCCACTACTATTTGTCCTTGTTATTAATGATGTTGAAAGCATAACTTCGTACTCTGACCTTTCTATTTATGCCGACGATATAAAAATTATAAAAGTGATTTTTAACTCTAACGATTCTTCCTTGCTTCAAAATGACTTAAATTCCTTTCTTACTTGGTGTGAAAAAAATTTCTTTGAACTCAATGTGAGTAAATGTCAATCCATGAACTTTTCAAGAAAACGCCCGAACTTATTACTTTCGCAGTGAACCTGTTTCCGTAGTTTCTTCTATCCGAGATCTTGGCATAATTTGTGATAAAGAACTCAATTTCCGTATGCACATTGACCATATTATTGCAAAAGCGAATTCTAGCTTCGGTTTTATAAAGCGTTGGTCGAAAGAATTCTCCAATCCTTACGTCACCAAGTCACTCTTCTTCTTGAATACGCCAGCCAGGTTTGGTCACCTTACCAATCTACACACTCACATAGTTAGAATAGAATGTGTACAGCGAAGGTTCCTCCGTTTCGCTTTACGTAATCTCCCCTGGTCTGATCCCCATATTTTACCACCCTATGAAGATCGATTGCAATTAATTGGCCTACATACTCTTGCCAAACGCTGTGCTGTTGCCGACATTCTATTTGTCCACCAACTAATTACTGGTGCCATCGATTCTCCGGCACTTCTTCAACTCATCCTGATTAATGCCAACCCACGTAACTTTTGATCCATCCCATTCTTCCGCCTGCCTACCCACCGCACAAATTATGGCCATAACAATCCAGTCATCAAAATGTTACGCCTAGCCAACAGTGAACAGGAATTTTTTTGATTTTAACCTTAGTTCATCCTCCCTCAGAAGAATTCTTTATTCCAATAACCCTTAAACCCTCTTTTATAAACAATAATTTAAGCTAGATTTATCAGATTGTTTAATTTAATTATCTAAATATTGTTATTTGTTAGCATTTTATATTAAGATTTTTTTCTTTTTTTTGTTATATTTTTATGTTAATCAGCTTGAATTAAGCCAATAAAAAAATAAATAAATTATTATTAGGACCATTTTAAAAATCTCGGCAGGTAAGCGAAGTTTTAAAGACTTTTCAAAAGATTGAGTCTAGTTTTTGACCTATGTTTTAAATCATCCCTTTCGATGGAAAATTAAGTTTTGAAAAAAAAATTAAAGCGTAAAATTGTCAAATTTGGCATAGTGTCAAAAATAAAATTATATGTATCTCAAATTTCACAACTCAAAAGATTTAAGTTTGAATGTACGTTTTCACGTAATAGGTAGGTAGAAAGCAGGTAGGTCTGTTTAATGAATCTGTTCTGCAAAGAAAATTAGAAAAAAAGATCAGAAAAGTATAGAAATGTGTATTCCATCAGTAAAAACCTGAACAATTAAATACAATATTTCCTACACCTACATTTGGGGTATGTCAAGTAAGTGAGAAGTGTCAAAACTTCTGTTGATTTTGTTTGTTTTGGATAATAATAAGCTAAAATTAATCATAGAAGTTCATTTTTAATATTTTTGGACTAATCATGAAGAAGAAAATATAAAAGAATATAAAAATATGTGAATTGATATTTAATTCGAATTGAAAATTAATATAAACAAATAAATACGTTAAATTTCGTCAGCAAAAGCTGCACTTTTCTGTTCTCTTTTGTGCCGACAGTTTCCCCACCTCTGTGCTGCTCTGATCTAGTTTTTCTTCAATAAACACACCTTGTAATTCCAATGTGGCTGATGAATTTACAAAACTTAGAAAAAGTAAATAAGAGTTTAAATTATAACATCGATTAGGCTACCAAATATATTATTTTAACAACAAAATATTTTACAAGCATCGGAATAGGTATTACGAGTATTATTTTCGTAATTATAACAAAAATAAATAAACAAATAAAAACTTTTGCGTTTTGTTTTCCTACCAATTTATATAGTTATATATTTCAAAGATTGTTCTATAGTTGCTATCTGGGCTATTTTGCTTTCAAAATTCTAATACCAACACAATTTGATAACAACGTACCTATATTTTATTAATTGTTCAGTGGTAGGAAGATACGATCTGCATTTGCACTGGAGTACTTAATTAGGCTAATCAAATAATAATGGGATTTTCCTTAATTTTAAGATAAAAACAAATTTTTTGATATCGTCTTGGCACACGATCATTTGGCATGTTCAAATTGGCTATTATTGTGAATAATAGTTTATTAACTTCCTATTCGAAGTTATTGTTTTAAATTAATTGCAAAAATTGCTGTTAAAATCAAAATTTTAGCTTATTGAGAATTGCGCATCAGCTTACTTGTGGATGAAATTTTGAGCCCGTCATCACCTGATGATATGTTAACAATAAAATGATCTTTATCTTATCTAACGTTGACGTCAAGTTATATGATATTATGGTCGTGCCCTCTAAATATGTAAATATTTATCATGAGAGGCATATTCCTTAAAAATTCTATCATCACATGTGTCCCACCGCGGGTAAAAGATTTTGAGATTTTGTGTATAATGTAGGTATGTACGTAGGTACATATGTAAGATTTAAAGGCATGTACCTAGATATTTACATACAGTAGTGTAACCGAATGTTTTTCGAAACTACACCCATATGTATGTATATTACGGTGGTTCAAAACAAGTTTTTTTTTTCATTTTATGACCGGCCCTCCACATAATTTTGTTGCCTCAATCAATTGTGTTATCGGCACAAAATTTCAACCTCCTAGGTTGAAAAAACGAACCTAGCTATAGTTTTTAAAAGAAAACGCGAACTAAAATAATTTAAAATTGTTAAATTCAACATTTTTATATTTTCTACGCGGCCAAGGAGAAATTTTCTGCGAATTCTCAAAACACTTATTCGCAATCCACAACATCAGGGCACATTCCACAAATCTGCGAATGAAAGATTCGCTTGAATGGCGTTCTATCTCCAATTCCAATTTTCTGAAAAATTGGGATACAAAGGAAAAAAAATTATTGAAAATCAACGAAAGCACATACAATAATGTGTTATAGTTTTTTTTTTAAATCAAAAATCTCATTCTTTTATTCGTTTTTCAAATCAAGTTGTTTCAAAGAATAGGTTTCGAGAAATTAAATTTAAAAAGAATGTTTTTGAAAAATATTGAAATTTTTTCTCTAAAGTTGATTTTTTTTTCAAAATTTAGCATTTTTAAGCACCACTGTTGTTTTAAATTTCAATGCTCTTATCGATTTTTAGTCAAATATTTTCGTTGCTCCTAGTTTTTCAGCAATAAAAAAAAAAAACAGAAGAAACTTTTTCCCGAAAAAGGGGTTTAATAATGAATGGTAATTTTTTTTTGTCATAAACATTACCAAGCAAACAAGCAACGGGAAAAAATATCTCCTTTTTTTAGTTTTCAACAACTAAGAGAGATTTTTGCATTGGTTTTCAATATTTGACTAAAAATTGATAAGAACATTTAAATTAATTAAAAAAAAAACTTCTAAACAAAAGTCGCATTTTTTTTTAAATTATTTTTGAAACTTAATTTCTCAAAGCCTATGTCAGTCATAAAACAACAAAACGGTTTTCTTAGACCACCCTAATGTACATATCTTGGCACAATAATACACTGACGCAATTTCAATTAAACTGCGTAAGATTTTTTTTGATAGCACTTTTTTTATAAAGTGCTTTCGAAGCAAATATTTGTTTAAAGTTTGTATTTACATTTGAAATTTGTTATTATGTTTTGGCATTATAGCCTAGGAAACAAAAAAATGGCTCGAAACAAACTTTTATATGTTGGTAATAGCTTTCATACTTACATATATTGTAGTGAATACTACATAAAGGGTTTTTCAAAAGGGACGCTACAAAAGTAGAGCAACAGGGATAGCAAACGACGCCATATTTCTTGCCGCTCTTTTGACATTTCTCTTCAGTAAGGTCTGCCATTTCATGATACTCGTAGAAAGATATACGAGCCAACAACGAGTCGAAATTATTAAAATTTACTACCGAAATTCGGAGTCAGTGGCCTAAACGTTAAGAGCGCTACGTCCAATTTATGGTCGTCATAATCGTCCTAGCAGATCAACAATTTGTCGTCTAGTGGACAAATTTGAATCCACAGGCACAGTACAAAATGTTCCCGTGCTAGTGTGACAAAGAAGTCCCCGTAGTGTTGAGAATATTGCTACCGCTGAAGCTTCAGTTGCAGAAAGCCCAAATGTGTCTCTCACACGTCGTTCTCAAGCGTTGGGCATCTCTGTGACACCGTTGTGGCTAATTTTGCGAAAAGATCTTGGCCTACATCCTTACAAGATTAAATTGACGCAAGAACTGAAGCCGATTGACCACCAGAAGCGTCGTATGTTCGTGAATTGGGCTGAGCAACAACTTGAAAATGATTCGGATTTTCATCGAAAAATCATCTTCAGTGATAGCTCATTTACAAAATATGCGGTATTGGTCAGGCAGCAATCCACACGTACTCCATGAGTCATCATTGCATCCCGAAAAAAATACGGTTTGGTGTGGTTTATGGGCCGGCGGCGTCATTGGGCCGTACTTCTTCCGTGATGATCATTCACGACACGTTACTGTGAATGGGGATCGCTACCGTTCAATGATAACCGAATATTTTTGCCCCCAATTGGATGATATGGACTTGGAGGACATGTGGTTCTAACAGGACGGCGCCACAAGCCACACAGCGAATGTCACAATCAATTTATTGGAAACCAAGTTTGGAGAACGTGTTATCTCACGAAATGGTCCAGTTGCTTGGCCGCCTCGGTCGTGCGATTTGACGCCGTTAGACTATTTCCTGTGGGGCTACGTCAAGTCTATGGTCTATGCCAACAAGCCAGCGACGATTGATGGACTTCGTACGAACATCGAACGTGAAATAGCAGCAGTATCGGCCGATTTATGCTTGAAAACCGTCGAAAATTGGGTTGAGCGTCTGGACTTCTGCAAGCATGCCCGTGGAGGCCATGCAAAAGAAATCGAGTTCCATACATAATGGCATCAAACGTACTTTCACAGGAATAAAGAAGTTCATTGATATCTAAAACCGTTTTTGTTTTATTTAAAAAAAACTTTTGTAGCACTCTTATTGAACAACCCGATATATATAGAAAAAAGTATCCATCCTTATAAAAAACCTAGTTCTGAATTCTTTAAATTTTATAAGAAGTTTGTCAAAAGTATATACATACATATATTCTTATATATTTTTTGTACCTTTTTTTAAAACGTTGATTACTCGGATTTCTGAGGATTTTTGGCCAGACTCCTTTTAACTAGCTCTACAACCTCAAAAATTTTCAATCCTGATACTAAAATTTAGAACTTTTGCACAAAGTTTCTGAGCTATAAGTATTTTTTTTGTTTGTTTTGAATTGATTACAGTATTTACAGAGCAACTATACATATACATATTTCTTTCGGAGTCGTAGAGTAAAATCTTGAGGTGGAGCCAACGCGTTTTTCTGTTCTTCACTTAAAATATATGAAAAAAGTATGATTCAAAAGTTTGTTTTTAAAATTTTATATAAAATATTTTGATTTATATAATATATTTTTTATATATAAAATTGTTAAAATATTTTTCAAAGCTTAGCTTTGTAAATTGGAAGTATTCATTAATATGCAGTACACATTAAATTTCAGTTCAAACATCTAACTCGATTTTGAAAAATCGTTTTTTTTGTTAATTTAAAAAAAATTATGATGAGCCACCACCCGGGTGGCTCATCAGTTAGATGCCACCATACCAACAATTACCTTTTAAAAATGAATTTTATTCATAAAATTCACAAAAATTAAGAAATAATTGGTTTTATTGCTTATAGTCTTTGACTGTAAAAAATGTCTCCATTTATTTTTTTAAAAACACTTCTATTTAATTTTGTATAAGTTTATCAAATTCTTAAA
Source organism: Dasysyrphus albostriatus (assembly GCA_946251815.1). NCBI lineage: Eukaryota > Metazoa > Arthropoda > Insecta > Diptera > Syrphidae > Dasysyrphus > Dasysyrphus albostriatus. Next base: position 62,351,398 of record OX276336.1, on the reverse strand, counting down.
TCATTTATGAGTACAATTTTTGATTTGCAAATCGTAAGTATTTATTTATGTAAATATTATAAAAAATAACTAAAAAAAAATGGTCAACGAGTTTTTGAGATATCAAATCATCAACAAAAATTGAAACTTTTTTTAAAATTCAAAAACTTTATTTTAAATTTTTATATGACATATTTTTAATCTTATTTGAAATTTGTATATAAAAAAATGTATCTAAATCTGTTAAGCTGATAGTTGAGAAAATTCCAAATTAAACGTTCTATGATGAGAAATATTAGCTATTTGTAAATTTTTGTTATTTTTGGTAGTACCCATATCCCAATTATTTTAGCACATAGAAAAAGTTGGAAGAAAATCAGTGAAGCTAATTTTAAGCAAAACAAATATTTTAACTAACGGTTTTTTAACATTTAAATGGAAGGTAGGTACCATAATTTTTTCATTAAAGTAAAATTTTGTTTTAAAATACTTTACAGAATGTAAAAAAACTTTAAAAACAGATATTTAAAAAAATTTCAACTAGTTAAGTGTATTTGATTTTCTAAATTTTGAAAATCCAAAAAAAAATATTTACATTTATTTTACTATTTACATTGTTTAGGAGCTTCTGTATAGAAAAAAATTTTGGAATCAAATTAACCGCTTTGAAGAAAAAAAATATATATATTTCATTGGTAGGTGCCTTTAATAACATTTTTGAAAAAATGGTTTCCCATCCAAAGGTAGCTTTCATCAAAAGAAACTTATTGATTTTTTTTAAGAAAAGTTGTGGAGCCGTTTTTGAGAAAAATAGGATTTTTTATTTTTAGGTTTTAAACAAATCAAAACTTTTTTAACTTTTTATTTATTTTCTCATTAAATACAGTAGTTTTTTATATGATTTCTTGTTAAAATATCTTCTTTAAAATACATTAAATATAATATATATATATGTATTATATATATATATAATACAAAAAAAATTTTAAGTAATTTATTTTAATTTTTAACTTAAGTTAATTTTTGTAGTTTGTCATAAAACACCATATTATAAAAAAAATTAGAAAAGCCAAAACCAATGAACTGACCCCCAATAAAAAAATGTCAACAAAATTGATTTGAATTTTGGAGTAGTTTATTTTAATCCAGGGATGGCATTGATCATTTTGGTGCTAATATTTTTATTTTTGCCCAACTAATTTTTATTTATATTTTAACCAACAGTATATGAGGATTTCAAACTTAACATTAACAAAATATATAAAATTTTTAAACAAAAATAAAAAAGAAAACATATATTCAAGGGTAAAAATATATTTATTAAAGTTAAAAAAACAAAAGATTTACCGAAAAACCAGAAATGTTTGTGTTTTAGTACTTTTTTAAAACTATATGTGAAGGATAAAAATCTTTTCAAAATCTTTCAAAAATATCTTGTAAGACTGTTTAAAAAAAATAACTACACACAAAGTGCGAAAGAAGAAACACAAAACTGAAGTATGCTTTTTGTTTCAACTCAATACGACCACTCATCACAAAGACACAACTCTTCAAAAACCACTAAAATCTTGTTCCTTTTATTTTTTTGACTAGTGTACTAATAACATTCACCCCACCTTTTCATCGTACGTATGTACCACATGAGCGTTAATTATCAATATTTATCAGCAATCTTTATAACATTTAAACATTGTTGTTGATCTGCTATCGAACAAGCATCTTCAGTGTACTTTTATTCCATGACATTACTTCCATTAGTCATCTTTAAAAAAAAAAAACTTATGAACATTTACAATAATTGGTAAACATCACATTCTATCATTATAAAATTTCAAAATTCCAAATCCATGTTATATGACACATTTCTTTAAGTAATTAAACCGTTTTAGCAATAAAACGTACAATTTTTCTCCGAAAATCTTAAAAAATCTTCACAATCACGTCATTTAAAAAAATTCAAGCTCAAACACAAATCCGATGGGTGATAATCGCTAGGTCAGCTTCAAGAACATTTAAATGATATTCAAAGATTTTTTGTTATATAAAAGAATTGCAATAGCACGATCTTGAGCATTTGCTTAGTGAATTTTTCAAGTCCAAAAGCACAATGAGGCAATTGGATAAAATAATATTTCTATTGATTTTGGTGAAGGTTTGTTTTTATTTTGAATTATTTCGTATTGCTTTTTTCATATATTTTAATTTGTACATACACAGGTGAATGTACTTCAAAGTAAACCAATATTGGGTTGTTCATGTGCTAAGGATGTCCCACTCGTACTTAACGTTCCAGTCGCGCCACCACCTGCTGTAGTACCATGTCCCACGCATGGATATAAAATTGAAGTACCACCACCCCCAGCTTTGGCTGCAGCAAAGCCTTCATTACCATTGGACTTGGTTGTCGAAGCACCTGTTCCATGTGCTCCGCCACCGGTTTGTGACCCGAATTTGTATGCGCCTATCGCTGCTCCCGCTCCATTGCCGGCTCCACTACCTGCACCATGTGGATGTGCTGCACCGGTTCTGCCACCAGCACCACTTCCAGCAGCCTTGCCTCCACCAGCACCACTCCCAGCTGCCTTGCCTCCACCAGCCCTTGCACCATGTGGATGTGCCTTACCAGCACTGCCACCAGCACCACTTTCAGCTGCCTTGCCTCCACCAGCCCTTGCACCATGTGGATGTGCCTTACCAGCACTGCCACCAGCACCACTTCCAGCTGCCTTGCCTCCACCAGCCCTTGCCCCATGTGGATGTGCTTTACCAGCTTTGCCACCAGCTCCACTCCCAGCTGCCTTGCCGCCACCAGCCCTTGCCCCATGTGGATGTGCCTTACCAGCTCTGCCACCAGCACCACTCCCAGTTGCCTTGCCTCCACCAGCCCTTGCCCCATGTGGATGTGCATTACCAGCTCTGCCCCCAGCACCACTTCCAGTTGCCCTGCCTGCACCAGTCCTTCCATGTGCTCCACCAGCTCTTCCGGCCTTAGGTAAGATGAAAAATTTTAATTGCTATCCAAATAAATACAACTATCCCTGCATTTAGTTGATGATTTTAGTGGAGTGGCAGCGCTCAAAGCACCTCTGCCAGCGGCAGTGACCTATGAGCTGATACCTTCTGCACTCCCAGCTGTACCACCAGCTCCACTTCCGGGTGCCTTCTCACTTCCTCTTTCAGATCTCATTTGCGCATGTGAAAAAACTCCTCCACCTGAGCCACCATGTAGGTACGTATCGAAGGACATTGAATCCAACATAATATATCGAGGGCGTTCCAAGCGTGAAGTCGCTACATTCAAGCATAAATCCATGGATGAAATACTAGGCTATGTCAAATCCCTGAAAACAACTCGAGTTGCACGTAAAGCTAAGAAATCAAGACTAGTAAAACGTGACATCAAAGGTGAATATGATCTTTTGCAAAGAGAACAATCCCAAATGGATTTAACCATCCCAGAGATCATTCAATACATGCCTGAAACTATGATGCCGAACTTTAAGCGTGGCAAATGCAATTTCGGCTGCAAAAATTGCATCAACCTAGAATCAAATGAAAAATTAAAAACAAAACAAAATTCAGCGCTACCCACAGAAATAAACAATAAAGAAAACGACCAACCATCCGAACAACAACAAAAAGCCTTGAATGAGAACCCAACGGAATCGCCAAATCAGCATTTCGATTTGAGTCCACAATCGGCTGAAGAAAATTATTTTAAACGAAGCGTAAATACATTTCAAAATCAAAACCCAAATCCAGGCTACTCGGGGTTATTGCCTCCGCCATACATTTCCAGTGCGATGGAATTGACTAAGCTTGCGCAAAATCCAGGTAACCCCATTTGGTATCAGCCACAACCATTGACTGACACGAATGTCGAATACGTATACGACAGACTAGGTCACAAGTACAAAGTGAAGAATGGCAGTTTTAAGCTTGTGACACCATCAGAACAGAATGACGACGAGGTAAACAACAGATCCACTCATGTTGCTTCGGCGGAAAATACAGAAGAGCCAACAACAACAACAACAACAACAACAACTACTACTGACAAAGCTGAAGCATTAGACTCATCTGTTCCGAGTGCAAGCGACCAACAGATGATAGATGAAGAAGCCCGCAAAATGTTTGATTCAGCACTTCAGAAGCATGATTTTATTGATGTGAATGCTCCATCGGTTGATAATGCCCAAACGATGATTCAGACACCAATTGTAGGTGCACCATCAGCCCAGCAACATAAGCCAACCAGTGATCCGCACATGGATAAGATCATTCGAGATATTGTTTACCAACATCCCGACTTCATAGATGCCTCTCAGCATGCTCCGGGATCGCTGACGTTGCCTGAAGAAGTTACACGCGACGAAACAATGCACTTTCTGGACAAATTAATTCGAGGTCGTCTCAGTAAATGGTTTGGGGAGCCCAGTGAAGAGGTTCCCATGCATAGATTACAAGATCTAAATCGATATTCTCGCGAAACGGGAACATCGATAAAGTTCATTCCAGTAGTGACGGTCGATAAAGATCGTTTGGATAAATTTCGACAAACAAATTCAGAAGATTTTACTTCTCGATGATGCAAGACTTGTTTATTAATTTTTTAGATTAATGTTAATTTATTTTAGAATAGTTAATTTTTATTTATATTAGATTTAAGATTGTTGAATAAAATACAAATTATTGATAAAGTTTTTTTTTTTCTTTTTCTTTCTTGTTTATTTTTTAGTGACCTAACTTAAATAGTGTGTATTGACTGCGGGGGTAGTCATTTAGTCACGCCAAATGACTGAAAGAGAGCAAGGAAGGAAAACACAATTTTCGTAAAAAATACTTTTTTATAAACACAATTTTTATATACTTTTTATACCTACAACATTTAATAAATCATATTTTTCTTAGAGAGAGACTTTTTTGTTGAACTTTCATTAAGTTTTTAGTGAAATTCCTTTCTCGCTCTCTTGTAAGTCTTCTTATAATATAAACAAAATATTATTCCATTTATTTTGTTTAAAACCGTTAAGAATATTAGGTGTGTTTTATTTTTGTAAACCCAGGGAATCGGACCAAAAGAACGACTTAGCGACACCATGACAGAGAAAAAATGGAGTTTCCATACAAACTATCGATAACAAGTATGAATATCGTGTCGGTAACACAGTTTTTATCTGGGCTAAAGCTAAGTCCTGAAAATTCTCTGGACTTAGCTATGCCGGCAGTGGCTAAGTTGTTGTTGCATTTAACATGTAAATTGCTTAGCCCCAACGTCGTTCTTTTCGTCCAAGCCCATTTGGGCAAGAAAAAAAAACACACCTATTATTTCACGTAGGAACAGTTATTGGGCTTTTCATTTTGTGGTGATTAGCGGTCTATGAAGAATAAAAACAAATATTTTCAAGTAAAAATTATGATAATTGACATATACAAGAACTGAGAGGCAGAGATAACAGTAACATTTCCATCAACTGAATTTACAGAAAGGATTGATAGTCTAAAGTTAGAACTAATAATGCTCGGAGGGGCACTTTAGTGGTCGGAAGAAAACAAGCGCTCCGGAACAAACTTCAATTAAGTAGACCTGACATTAGGTGAAATAGGAATTCCAAAAAGAGATAGATGATGAGTACCGTATGGATGTGTACCCCTTATGACGATATGGAAAACTTCTTTTCATTGATTGTTGACATTAACTTCAGTGCCCTTCCGACAATTATAGTTCTACCTTAAGAGCCAATGACATAAAAAGTCAAGTCATTTGCTTAACATTCAAAGTCATATCAATATGTTTGTAAGTTGATGCCTGGTCGGAAAATTCCGTGTTTTATGATACCTTTGAGCTTCATCTTCAAAATATCTACTCTTTTTTTCTTGCATTTTTTTATTTTGAATGAATATATGCTTGAATGTATGTGTTTGAAGGATGTACTTCCACAATTTCGAAGCCAAGCAAACCATTTTCGCTTTGCATTTTCACATTTCTCATTCCTCATTAAATCATTTCTTTTTAAACATTGAGATTTTTGTATGAAGCTGTCTATGTAGCGGAGATGATCTTAAGATGATTAAATCTGACATCAAGCTAAGAATTCTGGTAGCTGAGAGTTGGAAAAAAACGTTACTTTTAAAAATTAAATATGCTTAAATTGCTTAATAAATAATGGTAATTTAACGTTTTTTCAATTGTCAACTGTCAGAATTCTTAGCCTGATGATAGAAGATAGAAGTGTACCAAATTTCATTAGTTTGTATGAAGAACTGTTTTGGGAAATGATTTTTGACGCCAAAGTTCAACAAAGGGACCACTGTGTGATGGGCTGAACTTAAGTATACCTACTAAAAGTTCATATCCTAGCTTTACTTTTAAGAAGTGTTGCCAAGGTGGCAACACTATCAGAAGAATGAGAAAAGGGTTTCCACTTGTTTCATACATTAATAAACCTACACCATATAAGAACTTGGTTTAATAATGAAGAGGTGTAGCCAAGCATCTACCAGGACTTCGATGGATCCCTTGCGATGACAACAATTTCATTTTCAATCCATTTAACATTACAACTGAACAACAAACAAGCTTGTGTTATTAATTTTTTCTTTGAAAATGGATATAATCAAATTTTTAATTTCAGAAATAATTTTTGAAATGTTCTTGACCTAGTTTTTACAAATATTTGTGACAAGTTTATTTTAGAAGAAGCTTCATCCATTATAGCTAAAAAATCAAGGATTTTCCACAAAATATTTAAAATAAGACATTTCTATTCAGACAAAACACGGTCCTTGGTGAATAATTGCAATCTTGTTTATGATTTGAAAAACACAAACTATGATCAAATTAATAATAACATAGAAAACAAAAATTGGTGTGATTTTCTAGCCAACAGTGATATTAATGATAAAGCCTATAGATTTAAATGCCAATCACACTCTATTTGTGATCGCTTTGTTCTCAGAAAGGTTAAAACCTCAACTAATACTCCACCATGGCATGATAAGGTATTGATAAACTTAAAGAATAAAAAAAAACAAAGCGCATCGCAAATGGAGTTCTTCTGGTAACTTAAAAGATTTTGAGACTATGACAAAATTTGCTACGGTAGATATATCTTTGAAACTGGCTCAATGATTAAATCAAATCCTCGTCATTTTTTTAAATTTAATAACTACAAAAGAAATGTTAGTAAGGGTATTCCTGCAACTTCGTGAAACCCTAGAAAAGTTTACATAATTGGATAAGTTTATCTTTTAGTTAATGAACTGTCAAATTTTGTATGGGAAATGATTTACACAATTTGGTTAAACTTATCAAAGGATTTTGTTGCGTAAAATTAACCAAACTGGTTAAACTTATCCAAACGTCATTGTGACTCTTATTCTGATTGAATTACCAATCATTTAATCAAATGTTTAAAAAAGGTTGTTCATGCAAACTTTGCGTAAACTTATCATTTTACACAATTTGTAAACTTACGACGTTGCATGAATAACCCTTAGTAATTTTCCATCAAAAATGCGCTTTGAAGATAAAAGCTACTCAGACTCAAATGAAATATGTGAAATGATTGCATCATTTTTTGAATCGGTTTCAATTAGTTTTGAAGAATTGGTACTTGAATTAAAAAATTTAGATACCAACAAAGGTGTTGGACCTGATGATATTACATTACTGAAACGTTGACAATACCCCTTTTGGAACTATTCAATGAATCTTTGGAATTTGGTGTTTTTCCAGAAATATGGCGCGAATCATATTTAACTCCTATTTTTAAAAGTGGCAACAGGTCTGATTTAAAAAATTACAGAGGAATTGCAATATTGTCGGCCATTCCAAAAGTTTTTGAAAAACTTATATCTGATAGATTGTGTGTAGGGTTGAAGCCAGTGTTAAGTGAACATCCAATATCAACAGGGTTTTTTTGAAGGAAGGTCTACTGCAACCAATCATTCTGACTACTCTTCTTTTATTTTAACTGAAATGGAAAATAGAAACCAAGTTGACGCAATCTACACCAATTTCAGTAAATCTTTTGACAGAGTTGATATTAGACTGTTAACTTTAAAATTGAAGAAAATTGAAGTACGAGGTAATTTATTTAAGTGGATTTTTTCATATCTATCAGACAGAAAGCAGTATGTGAAATTTTGTGGTCTTTCTTCTCGTGCAATAAATGTTATTTCGGGTGTCCCTCAAGGTAGCCACCTTGGTCGCCTGTTCTTTTCAGTATTTATTAGTGATTTGACTGAATTGTTTATATACTGTCGGTTTCTATTATTTGCAGATGATCTCAAGTTATTCAATGTAGTTAACAATGTGAGTGATGGGCTCAAAATACAAAATGAAATCAATACTCTGGTCAAGTGGTGCAATATAAATGGTATGTCGTTCAATGTCGTTAAATGTAACGTAATCTCTTTTGCAAGAAGAAAAAATGTATGTCTTATTAACTATATTATTGATGACAAAAACATTGAAAGAAGTGAAGTTATAAAAGATTTGGTCATTCTTGTTGATTATCGCCTCACTTTTAAGCATCAAATTGACAAAGTTTGTTCTAAGAGCAACAGCATGTTAGGATTTGTGAAGCGTAGGTCAAAAGAATATAGTGACCCTTACATTACCTAAGCAATATATCGTTCCTTAGTTCGTCCTCTTCTTGAGTACTGTAGCATTGTTTGGTCGCCTTTGTTTGATGTCGACGTTAGAAAACTAGAATCCGTACAGAAACAATTTCTTTTATTTGCACTGAGAAACTTCAATTGGAATGGCGAGAATTTTGTGTTGCCACCATTCGACTTACTTACTTACTTATCCGGCTCCAGATCCATGGAGGGTCTCTGCCTAAGATATTGCGGTCTTCCATCGGTTGCGGTCCCTCGCACGCTGCCTCCAGTCGACTTACTTACCTACTTATCTGGCTCCCGATCCATGGAGGGTCTCTGCCTGAGATATTGCGGTGTTCCATCGGTTGCGGTCCCTCGCACGCTCCCTCCAGTCATCGAGACGAAGCGTTCTTGCGTCGGAAACCACCTGATCCCTGTAGCGGAGGTTCGGTCTTCCTGGTCGTCTCGAACCTGGGGGCTGGGATTCGAAGATTTTTTTGGCTGGAGCGTTGTTGTCCATTCGCTTGATGTGGTCGAGCCAGTGTAGTCGACGTGTTTTGGCTCTTTGGACTACATCCACATCTTGTTAGAGCTCGTATAATTCACGATTAAATCTTCTCCTCCATTCGCCCTCATCGCATATTGGACCAAATATCCGCCGAAGAATTTTTCTCTCGAAAGTGCCCAGTATCAATTCCCCTTTTTTACTTATCGTCCAGCACTCGGCGCCGTTGAGTAGAACTGGTAAAATTTGCGTTTTGTACAGCGTGCACTTTGTCTTCCGGGATTGATGTTTGTTCCGAGGTAGGTGAACCCCTTGACTACCTCGAAATTACTACTACCAACGGTGACGTTTTGTCCTAGGCGATGGACAGATGAAGCTTTGTTTGTTGATAGCATATACTTTGTTTTGTCCTCATTCACTTCAAGACCAACGCGTTTCGCCTGTTCATCAATAGCTGTGAATGCTTCTAGTACAGCTCGCTTGGAGCGCCGATGATGTCGATGTAGTCCGCATAGCCAAGCAGTTGCGAAGACCTGTTGAAGATAGTGCCTTCCAGGTTAACACCACTCTTGCGAACTATCTGCTCCAGGACTAGGTTGAAGAAGTCACATGATAAGGCATCTCCTTGTCTGAACCCTGTACATGTCTGGAATAGCTCGGATGAGCTGTTACCCATTTGCACGTTGCACCGCGTATTTTGTAACGTCATGCGGCATAGCTGGATCAGTTTTTTCGGGATCCCGAGTTCGGACAACGCCAATAGAAGCTCTTGGCGGCTAATGCTATCATATGCGGCTTTGAAGTCGATGAAAAGATGGTGGGTCTCGACTTGAAATTCGTTGGTCTTTTCCAGGATTTGCCTCAATGTGAAGATTTGGTCTATCGTTGATCTGCCTGGCCTGAAGCCACACTGGTACGTGCCGATCATAGTTTTGCAGAAAGGTTTAAGAAATACGTTGGATAGGATCTTGTATGCAATATTAAGCAGGGATATAGCTCTGTAGTTTTTGCAAGACATAGGATCGCCTTTTTTGGGGATATGGAGCTAATTGACCAGTCGTCGGGCCTACTTTCCTCCTCCCACACTTGGTTGATGAGCTGGTGTATGCACCCTACCAGGACATCTCCTCCATACTTGAAGAGTTCCGCAGGTAGGACATCCGAGCCGGCGGATTGGTTGTTCTTAAGCTTGTGGATGGCTTTCTTAATCCCTTCAGTACTGGGCGCTGGGACTGGATCTTCATTGACTGGTCTCATGCTTCTTTGTTCTCCTGTCGCTTCCTCTACAGAATGCCCATTGAGCAGCTGCTGGAAATGCTGCTTTAACAAGTCTACAATTCCCTGTGCTTCGGTGACTAGGTTCCCTTCGCTGTTTCGAAGAGCTTGCGTGCCGGTTTTATAACCACATGCCAGTTGCTTGGCTGTTTTGTAGAACCGGTGGGTGTTGGTGGTGGTGCTAGACTCCTCGAGATACCTGTGCTGAAAGGCTGCGGATGTTCTTTTCTTTCTACGCAGGGTTTTCTTCTCTTTGCTTCTCTTTTCACGGTACTCCTCTCTTGCTGCTCTTGTTTTCCGTTGCAGCATTTGCATTCGTGCACTTTCCGTCTCCTGCTTCAATACCGCGCATTCCTCATCATACCACGGGTTCTTTTTTCTAGGTGGTTGATAGCCTATGGTGGTCTCGGCTGTCTCCTTAATGATTTCGTGATACAAGTTCCACTGGTTGTTGACACTTTTGGGTGGGGGTATGGCAGAGAGTTTCCCGGTTAATTGCTTACTGCAGTCTCTGGCTTTCTCAAATGCGCTAAGGCATGCAATGTAGAATTTCTTCCTTTGGGCGGTTTTCACTTTCTTTTCATTGAACAGCCGGGCTCTGAACTTTGTCACAACAAGAAAGTGGTCAGAGTCCACATTTGCGCCTCGGAAAGTTCGCATGTCCAAGATGGTCGATGCGTGCCTTGCGCCAATTAGCCACATGGTCGATTTGGTTGGTGGCTCAACCATCTGGGGATCGCCAGGTTGCTGTGTATATCCTTCGCCTGGGGAACCTAGTGCTACTTATCACCGTATTACAAGCTGCAGCAAAGTCGATTAGTCGAAAGCCGTTAACTGTTGTCGTTTTGTGGAGGCTGTGCTTTCCAACTAATCCGCCAAAGATATTTTCTTTCCCGATTTTAGTCTTGAAGTCTCCGAGCGCGACTTTGACATCGTACTCCGCACAGGCTCCGTCCAGGAGGTCGTAAAAATCCTCCTTGTTAGACTTCTCCGCTTTATCGGTAGGGGCGTGTGTACATATTAAGCTGATGTTTTGGAAGGTAGCTTCGATGCGGATCACATCCAGGCGATCGCTGATCGGTTTAAAATCGATGACTCTCGATCTGAGTCGATTTCCCACGACGAATCCGCATCCTAACATGTGCAATCTTTGATGACAGCTGTAATAAATGTCGCAATCTTTTCTTTTCATAATACCTGATCCTATCCATCGTATCTCCTGAATCACGGTAATATCTGCTTTGTACCGCGTGAGGACAGATTAAAGTTTTTGAGTAGCAACTGGCGTATAGAGTGTCCTTACATTCCAGGTGCATACTCGTAGGTCGTAGTAGGGCCATGGGTTTGGTGTTGCAATTCTTTCCTTTATCAACACTCGCACTTACAAGTTTAGCAAGTCATGACATAAAGCCAAGACCAGTATCCGGCGGTTACCAACTTGGAGGTAATGTAAGCACTTGATGTGTAGAAAAAGATACAGCTCGAGGCCCCCAAACGAAGCCATCTTTGTTTATGATATTTTGAATGGTAACATTACTTCAACCACTATATCTTTTAAAATATGTTAACAGAATTCTCGTTGTCTACGGCATACAACATTTTTGTAAAACACAATACACAAAACAAGCTATGCAAATCATGAAAATACACTGACTTCTACAATATTAATATGAGTAGAGAAACTTTCAATGAAACTATATTGTCTCAAATGATGTATGAATCTTCTTTGTAAATATTGTTATTTATATTTAAATTTTTATTTCATTATTTTATTAAAATATAACTTAAATTAACTTAAATTTATATTTAAATAATTTATATTTAATTATTTAATTTTTTTCTAAGTGATGTAAATCCATTTTCTTAGACTTAAATGTTGACTGATATTGACAAAAAAATAAAACTAAACTAAACTAAATCGAACAAAAAATTTTGCCCATCTTTTAATAAAATTTGTATGAGTTTTTGAAAAAAATTTTGGTCCACGCCACCTTTAGGAAATGCTTCAGACATAAAAAAACAAAGCTATCGACCAAAATTTAGCTTTTTTCGGAATTTTTTCTGGGCTACTTGTATTTTTGTATGTGTGTTGAAATTTTGAGTGGGAAGTTTTTATTTATTTTGTCACGGGCAAAATTTTGAAATCCCGTTATATTTCTTTATTTATCCCATCAAGCTTCTAAAATCATCTGCATACAAAATTCGTGTATGATCGCGTTCATTTAGCTCTTGTTGTTTCTAAATTATTCGCGTTGTCCAACTTGCCTGGTAAACACAACAAGCCTCTAATTTTTTTAAAAAAATATAAAGAATTTCAAAAGAAATTATTTGAAAGCCCCTTCTCAACTGTAGACGGGCCTGTCAAAACTTTTTAAAAGAATTCAACATAAGATCAAAAGCGTGTGACCCAATCGTGCATTTTACTTCTATTACTTTTTTTTAATTTCAAACCCAACACATTAACAATATTAATATGACACTCAATTTGTTTGGGTTTTTTCGGATGAAACCTACATATATTATTAGTACGAAGCTGATGTGAAGCGAAATTTGTTTATGGCCTCCAACCCGAGAGCAAAATCAAGATTTTTACTAAAATCAAAAACAAGAAGCATATGTAATCTTAACATAAACACAAATCGGAGAAAGTTTTAATGAAAAAAACACTCTAAAAGCAAATAGCAAATAATTGAAATGTAATCTTTTTGGAAAGCATTTAAACATTACAAAAATTTAATGAAAACTTCGAAACTGCTTATTTCATCTATTTTATCAATTTCATCATTACGAAAAAAAAAATTCACAGAAATATATCTTTTTACAACTTTGAATTCCAAGCAGAGGTGTATAATTAATTCCGATCATATTCAAGCTGATTAGGCAAATTTTAATTAGCTTTCACGCTTTGATGACATCCCAATGAGTCACGCAAAATTCTTCTTCAATTAAGAAACGACGACCTTTTTTTTGGCCCACAAAATTGAACTTTATCACCTTGAGTGCAAGTAAATGAAATATCGTGCATGCTTTTTTTTAGATTTTTCTCTCAACCTCACGTAAAGCCGTCATGTCACATTATTTTGATTTAATAATTCTATACTAGACAATATACATAATAAGAGAAATTGGAAAGACTGGAAACTTATATTTAAGCTCAGTCAAACAATGATTTAGTCTACAATGTCAACGAATACCTAGAAACATTATGATCCAATTTTGTATTTACTTGTTTCTTCCCTTTACCAGTGTAAGTATATTTTTTTATATACATATTGACAAACATATACATAAATATATATTTTATATACTTATGTACATATCTACAAACAAAAAATAATCAACCATTTTTATTTCAATAACAGGTCTTATCATATCCAGCAATCAATAATAAACAAAACGACAAATTTGAGCTTTCCAATGACTTTTGGAGTCATCACTTTGGCCCAGATTTCAAAGATGCCATCCATTTTCATCTTCAGCAATCGGATATCGTAAATACTGGCAATGTTTTAAATAAACATTTTCCCGGGATTAAAAATAATGCAAACTTCAATAAACCCACATACGTTTTGCATACGCCACAACTTGTGAAGCAGCAAAATCAAACACTAGACAATTTTATGAAAGTTCAACTTTTGGCGCCAGGTGAAATCGAAGCCCTGGAAAGAGGAATGAAAAATAAAGAAATGTACAAAAGTCCAATAGTGGTAACCCTGCCTGAATTTGGAAGCATACCACCTAATAGTTTTAATCATGCAACGTCACCATCGATGATAGCAAATAATCCTGCGGTAGGCTATCAAAACAACCAACACAGCCAGCAGCCACAGTTCTACCAAAACAACCAAGAATTTTGGCCCCAAAACCAACAGTACCCATCGGAATATTATGATCCCATGGCAACGTATCAACAGTTGCCAAGGCCTGCTTATGAGAAAGCAGTGCAACCTTCATATGAGAAGATTTTGATGAAGCCTTTGCAGGCTTCGTTCGAGAAGAGCGTTATGCATATTCCACACGAGCAGATCTCACAGCCCCCACAAGAAAAGAAGATGGAGCCTTTGGTGCAGTCTTCACTTGAGAAACCTTTCGAGTCGTCCCCCGAGCAGCAGGCTTTATATGAACAGCATTTGAGTGGGCAGCATTTAAATGACCAGCATATGAAAGAGAATATCGATGAGTCTCCATTTGACAAAACAATTCAGCCTCTAATGGATAAGATTCCGCCAGCAACTGATGTAAAGGAGCATTCAACCGATGCGACACAACCTCCAGCCGATAAGATACAACCTTCAACCGATAGCATGAAGCCTTCAATCGATCAGATGCAGCCTCTAACTGATATGATTAAACCTTCATACAAAACGATTCAGCCTTTGTACAAGAAGATCCAAGCAACATTTGAGAAAGTCTCAACTACTTATCCCAAAATGAGGCAGTCTGGATATGAAGAAATCACTTCCTCGTACGATCCACAACCAATAGATAAATTAAAAAAACAGAATCCATTTGAAGATATTCCGCATTCTTCCTTTCACAATGAAAGAATGACATCTTACGAGAAGACAACTTCGACATCTGATCATGGCCGGCAATCTTTCAATGTTGAACACCCTATACGTTCGTTTGAATCTAAACAAGGTTCATCATTTGATGATGTACGTGATGCCAAACATGAATATCTTGGTGAGAAAAAGACTAGCACATAAAAATAATATTATTTATTTTTAATTTTCTAAAAATTGTGATAATAAAGTGAAATTAGTTTTAAAATGTTTTTGTTGGCTTTAACTTTCACGGATGAGGGGGGGGGATGAATGAACAGAAAATAATTAGTAGAAAAAAACTGGGTAGAAGTAGATTTGAAAAAAAAAAACAAACGTTTTAATACACTAGTCAAAAAAAATTAAGGAACAAGTATTTCTTAGTTTTTGTTACGTTTTTTTTGAAGAGCTGTATCTTTGTGATGATTGGTTGTATTGAGTTAAGATAAATAGCATATAAGAGTTTTTATTTTTTGTTTTCAGATTTGTTTGCTATATTTTTTTTTGTAGAATATCAAGGAACCGAGATAGTTAATAAAAGCTATTTTTTTTCATCCGAGGAAAATCTTCAAAAGACACTCGGTAAGAATCGGTGCTGAGTAGTGTGGCACTCTTACCACACTAAAACTACCGGTGAATCAGGACCAATCTATGAAAGATCGACAAATGATTTTTCTTTCTTAATTTAAAAATCACATCGAGGGAAGTTTATAGTTATAACACTTCTCCATAGCTCTTAGACAATCAGCTCATGAGGCTTGGTTCTTGGTTCTTAATCACCGAACATTGTCTCGTACATTTAAGACGGTCTCCATTTCGGAATTGGTATGACTTTGCAGTCGCTGATTGTGTGATACAGCATATTTTTTGGGCACTTCTGTGACCATTTCAATTTGAAGGTCACGATGTAGATCGCTATTTCTTATATACCAAGGGGCATTTATTATTCCGCGAAGGACCTTGCTTTGGAATTGTTGGATGGGTTCAGTATTTGTTTTCTTTCTACAGCCTTATAGTTGCCCAAACGGATTTCAATACTTGCTTAAATAACATTAGTTTGTTCTGGATTGATTGGTCAGAGTTCTTTACTAGCAACCAGTACATTTTTCTGTACTTCAAGTTAAGTTCTTCTCTTTTCTTTTTGATATGCTCCTTCCATTTTAGCTTCACATCCAAAGTCCAAGTTCCAAAGTATTTGGCAGTATTGGAGTAAAGTACTGCTGTACTGTTTATAAGAATTGGAACATTGTTTATTTTTTTGTTTGTAAAGTTTATATGCGTCGATTTTATTTAATTTAGTTTGATTCGCCATTTTTGCGCCCAATCACTAACTTTATCGACTGCATTTTGCAGTATTTGTGTAGCCTTTGTAACGGATTTATCTGGCACCAATATTGCAGTATCATTAGCAAAGGTGGCCATGATAGCGTTGATGTCTACTGGAATATCCCTTGTATATAACAGATACAGGGTTGGTCCTAGGACACTTCCTTGTGGTACACGGGCTTCAATTTTCTTTAGTTCCGAGTAATTTTGGTCGTACCGTACTCTTAAGATTTCGAAGTACGGCCTGGGAAGATCCCTATGCAGTTTGTACTCAAGTCTAAGTACCAAACATTGTCAAAGGCTTGAGCAACATCTAAGAACATACTTGTTTTTCTTCAAGTGCCTTTTCCACAACATTCGTAATCCGATGCACTTGGTCTATCGTGGAATGTTTATTTCTAAATCCAAACTGATGGCTTGGAATTAGTCTTCTTTCTTCTATTATTTTGCTTAATCTTTTCAGGAGCAGTTTTTCGAAAAATGATTGGTCTAAGCGATATAGGTCTATAAAATGTTACTTCTGTTGGTGGCTTACCTTGTTTAGGTAATGACTTCTGCAATTTTCCAATGATGTGGCACATATCTTTGTTGAAGGCATGCATTTATTATAAATTGGAGTTTTTTTGAAGGCTATTGAAGGCATTTCTTTCAAAACCTGAGCAGTTATTAGATCGTACCCTGGTGATTTTTTGTTAGACAACTTATGTTGACACATGCTTCTTACTTCTTTGAGCGTGACAAAAGGAATTTCACATTCGTCGTTTCTATCAACAAACTGTAAGGGATCTGTAGCTGTGCTTGCTGGCTTAAAAACATTCGCGAGATGTTCAGCGAAGAGATCAGTCTTTTGTTTTGGGTTTCCGATCCATTTACCATCTTGAGATTTTACTGGCGGGTTTTGTGTCTGTGGTCTTTTTAGGCGCTTAGCTGCTCTCCATAAGGAGTATTCCGTAGAAGCATCCGCCGTCAGACTATTCAGGGGAATCTATTAAGTGAATAACTTTTAAACTTACAGATTTTTTTTCTTTAGTTTGTCGTTAAGACGGTTAAAAACTGCCTTATCACCTGGAAATCTCGTAGCTTGCCGTTTTCTTCGTGATTAAATATGTAGATATAAAGTTTAAAAAGAAATGATATAGAAATATTTTTTATTATTATTACTGTCTATTTCCCAATAAATGAACCTCATATTTTTTGAACGTCAGAAAAACGAATGGACTTTTTTGGTTGTGTGTAATCACGAAGGTACGTACCTTCAAAAAAGACGAGAAACAAAACGAACGAAAAAACGAATCGTGTATTTAAGCTCTAACTCGGTGACGATTATGGCCATTTTAGAATTCTTAATCTGCATCAAAAATGCATTTACAGAATGTTCTTAAACACAACCTGCAAAAGTATTCTGTTCGAAAACGCAAATAAAAATTTGACTGCATTAGCAGTGTATTCGATAGCGCAGCTTGCCTAAGTCAAATGATCAAAAACATCATCTGCGGTGCAACTGTGCAGGAAAAAAATCGAGTTGACGAAAAAAATGGTGAGAAACCACAGAACGTGTTAAACGTCCAATGCATTGGGAAGTAAATTGACTGACGTTGATCAAAGGAGCATTCTACGAAAAATGTTAATCTGATGCGAAATTTAAAAAGTTGTTTCCGTGATTAATTTTGTGTGAAAATGTGAAGCATCTCATGCTACTAATAAAACAAATTGATTTAAAAAAAATATATATCCTTGGTTACCTAATTAGCCCCAGCTATTTCCATATACATATTCACATCGGATTTTTTCTCATTATGTAAAACATTTCAATGCTCCGATGTGTTTTAAAATTACATTAGAAAATAAAAAAAATAAAAACAGAACAACATTATTATTTTTTTATTATTTAAGCTAAAAAAATTTATTTAATTCAAAGGAAAAAATCCTCCTCAATTATTACTATTAGAGCTACTGAAACAAAGCAGAAAATGTCAATAGCTATTAGTAAATTCAAGTTTTTATAAAACAGATTCCAACTTCATTTAAGTCTAAATGAAATGTTATACTTATTATAAATATTTACAAATTTGCAGCTCTAAACAAAAGGTCTTAGAATATTAATTTCGTATGTGTCCCACACGTTACAAATTTGTCCCGCACATAACAGGGGTACTTAATTCACTTTAATTATTATTTATCTCATAGTTTTTCTTATTTTTAGTTTGGTCATAATTTAAAGAAGTCTTTTAAAAGCAAATAATCTAAGTTCTTAAGTGAATTTTTAACTATGCAATAAAAAATTACAACGGGATGATCCGCTTATTAAATAATTGACCTAAGCAGATCAAACTTGGGAAAACCAAAAAAAGTGTTTTTCTTGAAAAAAAAGTAGGTACTTTTTATTTCTTTCAATTTCTCAAAAACTAAGATAAATTTTAGCATCTGGTTTTCAGTTTCTTTTTAAAAAATACGAGCATTGAATTTTGCAAACAAAAATTATACTTAATTACATAAAACTTTCCTCCAATGCGATTTTTTTCTTGTCTTAAGCCAACCTACTCGCTTTATTTTGTTGGTGCACCTTATACTGATCAGGATCACCTTGTATTGATAATTTTTCAAGTAAATGAATAGCATACTTGTTTTTGAGCTTACACGAGTTGCTTATAACCATAAATACTTTTTTCTATTATTTTTTTTTTGTTATTACTTGCATATTTCAAAAGTTCTTAAAATCCAAGCAACCTGAACATAAGAGCAAGTACGTGCTATCCAGTCGTGCATTTTATTTTATTTAAGCTTCTTCATATGGAGTTGATTCTATAAGCATTTTAAGTCTTCAAAATTTGTTTCTACTTCAAATTATCTATTCTTTACTGAACAACTGCATTTATTATAAAAAAAAAAAATCGGCAAACGTAAATACCATTTCCAAACCACACTGGTTCACTATGTCGTATATGTACTTTTTGCTGCATTTGCAATTTTATTAATTTGTTTACTTTTAGGTGTGTTTTTTTTTTTTTATTAAACATTACACTGCAAATTTAATTTATTTGAATATGAATGAATATAGTTAAAAGCATAGTATCAAACCGAATGTACCTATGGTTACTAATAAGTACCTACAGCTTATCTTAGATACGTTTGTTTATACAATAAAATTAAAATCAACGTTTATCATTAATTTTCTTAGATTTCCTTTTGTCTCCCGTTTTTACTTGCGGTGAGCACATATTTACATTAGGGGTGTCGGATTTTTTTTTTATTTTTTAAATTCAAAATGGGTATCGTGGATCTTGAAAAGGATTTAGAAAGAAGTAATTTTTCTTCTGAGACATTTTCCAAAATTGAATTTTGAAACTCCGTGGCCATTTGAAGGTAAACAAACTATAATTCTAAAAAGTGGTCAGAATGTACATATGTATGTAGGTAAGGGTACCAGTAGCGTGGCATGAATAATTTTAAAGGGGAAGTCGAACCAAAAAATTAATCACGTGCAAACTTAAAATTCTATTCTTACAATAAAATCATGCAATTTGTAGTAGTTACTACATATAATTACGGCAAGCTTTGGAGTCGTAAAAAAAATTAAATTCGAGAAATTTGGTTTCATGAATCATTCGGTTCCGACTTTCTTTCCAATTCGATCGATTCTTCAGGACAAAAAACAACGGTGTCTGCCTACTATAAATTTTGTTTTATAATGAGGTTTCTAAGAACATTTAATGGATGATTCTCTGCGAATTATAATTCTTTGTATCCAGTGATATTTTTAATGTACAATCAAATTTATAAACTTCATGTTTGAATTGGAAAAATTACTATTATAAACTAAAACCTACAAATACATTCGACTTGAGATCATGAAACCCACTTGACATTTCAATCGCGTGACTATTCAGTCACCAGAAAGAGAACACATGCTTTAAATGAGAATAAAGGCACATACTACTGAGAAATCACGATAGTTATAAGTCGAAAAATTTGTTTAATTTTTTCTAGCGATGCAATTATCGAAAATTAAAACAAATCAAACGCACTTAAGGCTAGGGCTACACTTGCGATTTTCTGTCGTTGCGACTAAAAAAAATTGATGGCAACCTAGTATGATTTCTTAGTACCAGGTACGTTCATTCTAATTTAATTTCATGCGCGTTCAATTTTTTTCGACTGATCGATCGCGTGAAAGAAAATCCTAAGTGCCAATAGCGCGACTTAAAAATCGTAATAGCAATGAAAAAAAAGTCATTCACGCACTTTGTGATTTTCAATCGTAAGTATACTTAGCCGTAAGAAATGAGACACATGACTTTAATGTGGATGCACACACATGCGACTTTAAAATCGAAATGAAACGAGTTCTATTTTTTTAGCGTTTTTTAAGTCGCAAAATTAAATAGATATAATGAAATCAAATTGATCTGCATGCACGCACTTGCGAGACGTTGTATATGTTTACATTTATATGCATAACAGCACGACAGATAACTGCAAGTGAGTGTATAACAATAGTTATTTTGTTGTCTCAATTATAGAAAACCACCAGGTTATCGCTAGGCTATGGTTTAAAACGCATTTGCGATTTTTTGTCGCAGCGATTTAAAAAAGTAATCGCAGTTTAGTGTTCTATTTTTTGCGACTGAATAATCGTGCGACAGAAAATCGCAAATGCGTATTAATCATTGCTAATACATTGCGACATGTGTGTGCATTTACACCAAAAGTTGAATGTTGTTTTTTTTCCTGCGATTAAGGTATCGCGCGATAGACGATAGCAAGTCAGTGCATGGCCATAATATCTTGCGATATCGATTTTTTAATCGCATCGATTGAATCGCAAGTGCGCTCCTACCCTTACACTAGGAAAAACCTTGTGATTTTCTGTCATTGCGATAGAAAAACTATTGCCATACAAAGCTAACGTGTCACAACTGCCTGCAAATTCATCTAATTCCATTTGATCTCTTTGACGTTGCGACAGAAAAAAAAACAAGAATTGGTTTCATTTTTTTAATCGCTGTGATTTTAAAATCGTATGTGTGTTTATTCACATTTAAAACCATGTGTCTCAAAAATTTAAAACCATGTGTCTCAATTGCGGTTAAATGATCGTACTATTGACTTTTTCTAGTCACGACTACGGGTTTTAATCGCAGGTGGGAACCACAAACATCGTTTGATATATTTAAACTTCCGACAATCGCATCGCAAGAAAAATGGAAATAATTTTCGGCTATTAACCACCGTGATTTTTCGGTAGCATGTGCATTCAATCTCATTCGAATTCATGTTCTATTTCTGGCAACTTAATAGTCTAGCAATTGAAATCGGAAGTGCGGTCTTAGCCCAATATGCCTTCGTCGAAAAAAGTGTGTCAAACAAATTTAATTGTCAGGAGTGCAATATGATATCAATTTGATTGATTATTATTAGAATTTTGAAAAAATAACAGTTTATATTTAAATTTTTTTTATAGAAATGAGGTTATTTAAAAAGTCTTAATGTCATTAAATTTTCTTAGTTTTAAACTGAAGAAGTCACAGTAAAATTTGTTTAAAAAAGTTTATATTTTTAACCTGCGATATAAAGGTAAGTTATGCATTCGTAAAAAAAATACAACTCGAGATTTTGATCAGAGTTGTCATTATCCAAAAAATGGTTATCAATGGTACCTCCTAAAGAACAATTTTTTTATGTTTAATTTTCTTTGATTTTAATTTTTATATAATTTAATTTATAATTTTAAAAATTGGTATTCCTGATTTCAATTATTTTTTTATAAAGAAGCTTCTGAATAATAAGGATATTTTTTCTTACCAAAATTTTCAAAACTAAATTTTTTGCAATCAAAAAATGTAAATTTTTTTTTTGAAAGTCAAATATTTTCGATTTTTATAAAACTCGGTATTTAGGAGTTTTTTACACTCCTTTTTATGAAAAAATAACACGTAAAACGCGTCAACAATTTTTTTTAAATTTAAAGTAAATACTTAAGATTTTTATACCAAAAGTTTTCCCTAAATATGGTTTAAGAATTTGACAATTAAAAAAAAAATATTAAAAAAAAAAAAGCTCCAACGATCTTAAATATTTTTTTCCATACAATCATATTCATTCAGGAATTAAGATGGTGTTCTTTTTTCTTCATCTAGATCTCTCAATGAAGATATTTTAGCTTTCATAATTTCCATGACTTTACATATTTAATTCTTAAGCCATCAGGGTCTTGAAGATAGGAATAAGTACGTGCGACCCAGTTGAACATTTTATTTATTATTATGTAAATGTGGTGGGACTTATCCAGCAAGTTTTCTTAGCAAGGGCCTCACTAGTGTTTGGCAAGTTTTTCTTGGGTAGCAGATTGCCTTTTCCGAAACCTTTTAAGGGCCTTAATTAAACTTTACAAAAACTTACTATTTTTCCAGGATGGGATATAAAAACGTACCCAACAAATTTTTATTAGAAAGGGCCTCATAAGTTTTTGACAAGTTTTTCTCGAAAAGATTTCTCTTACGTACAAATTTCCAGGGTATTGAACTTAAATTGTATTTTAGCAATTTATAGAACGAATTTCATACTTTCTTCTTTCATAATATCCATGGGGAAAAATTTCAAGCAGCCTTTTATTAATCAATAATTAAGTAAGCTTAATAGCCAAATCGTTTTTTTAACTTCAACATTGTACTCATTACTAATCAACTAAGATTTGGCGCTTTTTTTTATTTGTTTTCAATTTTTAAAATTTCTAAACCTCTTTAACATAAGAGTAAGTACATCCGACCCATTAGACGTATATTTTAGATTTTATTGAAAAGGTTGATATGTATTTTGTTTTCGTTTGGAAGTTCTAACTTCTGAGTACTTATTTATCTGACGCCAACTGCACCAAGGGTGAATATAGGAAATGCAGAAGGCGTACCTCCAAAAATTTAACAAAAAAAGAAATTGAAATGACAAATCTCAAATTTGCAACTTAATTTTTTTCTTCGCTTTAGAAATTTTTTAACAGTTTCCTTTTTTCCGGATATGGCGGCAAAAATTCATACTACGTCACTGCTTTGAATAAATTTAATGCTGTTCGCACTGGTTCAGAAGAATCGATACATAAACACCTGGCTCGGTATAAGAAGAATTGCGAAAGCGCCTAAAGATGCAGAAAGCAACACAAAAGGACTTTTCCGCCCACAAATGCCTAAAATGTTATAAAAAAAAGTTAATAAATAGTTAACTTCTGTCATAGTTTAGCTTTCATCTCCGATCGAAGATTTCATCATAAATCAAAAGAAAACTGTTCTAAACCGCAAAATTTTCCATAAAAAAATTTGTTGAAAATATTTTTGTTGCCAATTTTCTTAAAATTAAAACCAAGATAGTTTGCTTCAGTCCTAAAATGCAACCACCCTTTTCGGAATAAGAGAGTTTTTGGAGGTAGTTTTTTTGCTGACCCCTACATACCACTTAAATTTCTATAGACGTCACTTTAATAAAAAAAAAAATATTTAAACTACAAAATATTAAAAGCTAAGTTTCAAACCTTTACAGAATTAATTCAAGAAATACAAAATTTTAAAGGGTAAATTCTTCTCTTACAACATATGCATTTAAATTTAGGCATACACAAAATAATACGACCTCAATAAATTAATTATAAAAAGATTTCGCACAAAACAAACCATAACCACGTTAGCTGTATTTATTTTGAACACTCTCAATCTCAATCTAAATAATTTGTGCTTTAAACTAAAAAACATATACAAATTCATGTTTTTGCAAAAAAAAATCAGCTAAGCATTCTATGTGACTTCATAACTTTTCGAGTTTTTTTATTTTTGTTTTTTTTTCTTCTTGTTACTTTTTGACGAATAAATCCAAGACAATGCAGGTAAGAATGTGCGATTAAATCACGTATCATTATGATCAAGCATTAAATTGAAATTGATATATAAACAAGTTGATGATAACGGAAGAGATCATTAGCA
Organism: Dasysyrphus albostriatus; assembly: GCA_946251815.1. Taxonomy (NCBI): domain Eukaryota; kingdom Metazoa; phylum Arthropoda; class Insecta; order Diptera; family Syrphidae; genus Dasysyrphus; species Dasysyrphus albostriatus. The sequence goes on along the minus strand of OX276336.1, from coordinate 62,327,198 downwards.
TCAGCAACTTTAGGTTTCAAACAACATGAAGTTCAAGTTCTTTATCGCAGTGGTTGCAGCCATAGCACCGGTAAGTTACATTATAACATGCACAATTTATGGGAAATGTTTCTTAACATCCGTTTACACTTTTTCTAGCTTTCGCTTTGCCAAACCTTGTTGCCAAATGGTCCCTTTGGGTTCGGTCAGATTAACCAGCTTCAGGGTTTGTCTAGCCTTAATGGCATGAGCAGTTCTGACAGCCATGCTCAGGCTCAAGCCGAGGCACACTCATCATCCAACTCATTCCAGGAGCAAGCAAATAATGCTGGTATTTCCAACGTTAATGCCCACCAACTGCAATCATACTTGAATGCTCTGCAGTCTGGTCCATCTAACATTGGACCTGCAATTGCTGGAGTTCCTGTTCTGTCTGGACTTGGAGTACCAGGTGCTGCATCAGCTATACCACAATACAACCCATACACCAATCAGGATGCTATTCAAGAATCTTTGGCTGAAACCAACTTAGCTTCCAGAATCCGTCAAGGATCTGTTCAAGTTGTTCCACCAAATCTATCATCCCAGGCTGTTCTTCAATCCATGCATGTTCCAGTTCAGGGACGTTATGGCAATAGGGTGTTTCATACTCAGCAATTGCCACCAATGGTCGTCACACAGCCAGGCTCGCCAACCATCAATATCAGCAGTGGCCCAGCTGCAGAAGTCAGAGCTGCTCCAGTCATCTACAGACAGCCACCAAGCATTATCTATCAAAATGAGATCATCACCAGGCAGCCTGCCCCACTTAGTCTTAACCCAGTATACGTCAAGGTCTACAAACCAGGCAAGACCGCAGAACTACAAAACTCAGCCCCTTGCGGCACAAACTACTAAGAAGTTAAGCATTTTTGCAAACATTTGAAGAAATATTTTGGAAATAATTTTGTAAAAAAAAAAACAAGTCTAATGCGTTGCAAATAAAACTAGTTAATAAGACAATAACACAGCCTTTTTATTATAAAAAAAAATACTAATAAGTCAGTGTGGGTGTTTACGAATCGGTATAGATTTGTTAAGAAATTTGCATTATACTAGCAAAAGTTTTTCCTTAAGAAGAGGTGACTTATCTTTTAATCTGCAGTTTTTCAAAAAAGCTATTTGAAATATTTGGATTCTTAAAAAAATATAGGGTTTATGCGAGGAACTTAAATTCCTATAGACACAAAAAATATAATCAATAATAATAATATAAGCAAATGGTATAATTAATTTAATCAAATGAATGTATATCAAATTTCGAGATAAGCCACTTTGCTTCCGAAATTATATTTGCTGTCTAACTTCCATCTTATCTTCAATTTTTACCAGTACAAATTCAATATTTGCTTTACTGTCCATTTACAGTTTCCGAAATGGTATTATTATTATAAAATTCAAAATTTGGTCTCAATTTTACAAATTCTTTGTACACTCTCTTTATTTTCAAAAGGTAGCTCGAAATCGTTCAGTTTAATTAGTAAAATAAAATAAATTAAAAAAAAATTTTATAAAATAAAATAAAATAAAATAAAACAAAATAAAATATAACAAAATAAAATAAAATGAAGCAAAAATTACTATAGAAAAGACATGGCAGCAATTTGTGCGTTATTTTATTTTATTTTATTTTGTTTTATTTTATTTCATTCAATATAATTTAACTTAGTTTAATTTAATTTAATTTAGTTTTTTTTTGTTATTTGAATTGAATTGAATTAATTTAATGTAATTTTATTTTTGTTAATTGAATTGAATTTGAGTAATTTTTATTTATTTCCATTTATTTTAATTTAATTTAATTTAATTTAATTTTATTTCATTTTATTTTAATTTTAATTTTATTTTATTTTATTTTGTTCTATATTTTATTTTATTTAATGTAACGTTTTTGAAAAATTTGTTAGATGCTTTCATGTTTTTTTTTTTGTTGTTCTTTTCTTTGATTTAAATTTTGTTTAGCGAAATCAGTAAATCACTAAACACACTAATTTAGCTGAAAAAACACCGAAAACAATTGAAGCATAATAATGGCCGCTGTTTCTAAAGCCTATTTTTGTCCATACAATTTGTAATGAGAAATTTAGACATTTCATGTTTTTTTTTATCTCGAACAACAGTAGGTTATTAATTTTGCATATAACTTTTAAACGGTTAGCGCAATTGAGAAATATTTGATACACAAATGTGGAGACACTTTTCTCCTCCAACTGATCGCGTAGAAGATATTTAACATTTCAAAAAAAAGGGCAAAATGACGAAAATGTCGGTTTTTGGCATACAAATAATTAACGGCGAATCATACCGAAAACAACTTAATGCAATTTTTATTTTTATACACCGTGAAGCCTTCTACAAATAAATTGATTTTTTTTAGAGCTATAATTTAAAAAAAATATGATCATTTTAAAATTTCGTTACAAGCCATCAAAATCCGGTTTTTTGAATTTTAATAACGAAGTTGCCAAAGGATTTTTTTGTGCTCATGAAATAGGTCAAAGTATTGTTTACAAAAAATTATTATGACATTTTTTTCCCATAAGAGAAAATGCATTTCTGAGAGAATGGTCACATTGGCCACTTTTCAATATTTTTGGTATAAGTCGGAAACTGAGGCAAATTAGACAATTTTGACTTTAAAACTTTTTGTTCATAATTAAATATTCTTTCCGAATGGATAGTTAAAAAATTTTATAAACAAACATTAAGCAGGAAAAGTAAGCAAAAATTAACAAACAAAAATAACCCAGGGACCAAAACTGGCTCCTTGAAATAACTCCCCAATGAAATAACTTCCCAAATTGAAAATGAAATAACTCCCCAAAATTTGTATGGAAATGGAAAGTTTTTTTCAAATAAAAGAACTCCCCAATTGGGGATTTTATTTCCTGGCTTTTTTGTGGAGCCTTTTAATTTTTAAATTGGGAGGTAATTTCATGTTGAAATAAGTTCCCAAAATATGCGATGAAAGAAGTCCCCAAAAATATTCTGTTCAATGTATTATATTTCTCTTCGATTTATGCGTCATAAATACAATAAACAATAAAAAAATCTAAAATCAGGAATACAGGAAAATTAAATTCGATAGAAAATTTTATTTTGAACAAAAAGATTTGAGGGTAAAATTGTCAAATTTGCCTTAATTTCCGAGTTATACCAAAAATATTGAAAAGTGACCAGGCATTTTCCGTTCTATTCAAAATAGCCTATTATGCTTATTGAATGGATAACATAATAATATTCTCTAGAAAAAGTTCGATAATAATTTTTTCCATACGAGCACTCTATTCAAATCATTCCGACTTAAAAAAATGGTTAAATGTCGAAAATACCAGTTTTAAAAGTTGCATAAGGAAAAAAAAAACTATTTTTTAACATTTGACCTTGCATAATTTGTGGTGTGCTTACGATTTTACAATGGAATTTTCGGAGAGTGCTCCTTATGGCAAGATAAAGATACATAATTGCATTTAAAAACCACATTGTATACACCCAACTGGAAAAATAGCAAGTTTTTATCAAATTTGAGCGCCACTGTACGAAGTGAAGCTTACTCATTTTCTCGTCCGAAATATGTTTTTTTTTTGAGTGCACGATCAAAGAACTGATCTACTTGAAAGTACTTAAAAATACTTATCAAGGCCTTGGGAAAACTTAGTAGGGGATATCTAGACCAGGAGAACTTGTCAAATACTTGTGAGGCCTTCGTTAGTGAAAACATGTTGAATATTAGATTGCCCACTTGGAAAAATGGCGAGCGGTTGTCAAGTTTAGTTAGAAAAGGCTTTGGTAGGGGCAATCTAGACAAGGAAAACTTATCAAATACTTTTGAGGCCCTCACAACAAAAATACTCGTACTTGTTGGATGAGTCCTTTAATCCCATCACAAGCACCCCATATATTAAAAAAAAAAATATTTTACACTCGTCATACTCGCACAATAATAAGTCAAATTAAAGTATGTATATAGTTTTTCATGTTCAACATTACCCAACTGTAATAATAGCGAAATAGGTCAGTAGAAAATCTTAGGATCAAATCCCAGTCGAGATAACTATTTATTTGTTTTGTTGTCTCTAGGCAAAAAGTTACCTAACGGGCAAGGCCATATACAGAAAATCGATAGTTACCCTTGCTAGCATCAATGGTAAACTTTCTAGGGCCTCGTTAAGAACTATATGATTTTCCAGGAGGGTGGTATTAAGACCCGCGAGAAAAAATGACAAGTTTTTGTCAAGTTTAGTCAATGCCTTCACAAGTTTTCAGTAGGGACAATCTAGACAAGGAAAACTTGTCAAGAACTAGTGAGGCACTCGCTAGGAAAAACTAGTTGGATAAGACTTTTTATCCTTTTCCAAATATCCCATACATACAAACAAAATATTTATACCTACCTACCCATCATACAATAGTATTAAAAGTTTAAGTATATAGTTTTTCATTTTCAACATTGCACAATTGTTTGCGAAATACAGAGCTATTGTACTGGTTATTAGAAGATCACAGGATCAAATCGCAGTTAAGACAACTTTTTTTCTCTCGAGGTAAAAGTTAATTGAACTGGTGAGGCCCGAGACAAAATCGAGAGTTACCCTTGCTAGAACCTTGTTAGGGCCCATGTTCTAGTGCAATGTTAAAACTATATTGTTTTTCCAGGTGGGGAAGATTACAGGATCGGATCCGAGGTGAGACAACTCTTAATTTTATTCTTTTGTTGTCAATTTCGGGGCAAAAGGTTACATAACTGGCGAAGCCTTAGAAAAAACCGAAATGGTACTCTTGCTACACCAATAATTGGATCAATGGGAAAATTTCAACGGCAAAGTGTTTGTTTTTTAGTTTTAAATGATAAAAATGGGATAAAACAAGAGCACAAGTACCGAAATACCTATTACAATCGGAAATGCTCAATGGAAGCGATTTCAGAGAAGCTAATATGCTAAACAAAATTTGGTTGCTTAAGGATGGGTTTCAAATATATGGGCTTTCACGTCAGACATGAAAATTAGAAACGATTTTATCTTGCAATGCATTCCATCCTCGACTGTTAGTTTAAAAAAATATTATTCTTATATCAACTATACCTTGAAGCGGCCTTGGTCGCATCATTTTTTTTGTATCTGTATTGGTATGACTTCGACTAAAAGTAACCAAACTGCTTTAAATATTTAAAAATATATTTGTGGGATTACTGACAAATTTAAAAAAAATTATTAACAAATTTAAAAGATTTTAATTTGTATATTCTTTTTTATGAAACCAATTAACACCCATTTGCTGAAGCAATACTTTATCATTCAGATTCAGCATAACCACAAGTATTATGTGACAGTTAAAGCGGAGGACAAACTAGCACATAAGCTTTTCAGTTGAACTTGCAAAAAATATTTTAGTTTCGAATTACCGAAAAAGTCTTTAAAATTCTGTTGAATGCTTTTCCTATTAAAATCGTATGGGTATATGATTCATTGACGATTTTCTTAAAGAATTTGGAACAAAATATATTCGCATAATTTTTATCTGTATCCGATTCTCTTAAGAAATTAAAGCATTCTTCCGAATGACCACCAGTATAGACAAACAATTTTTTTTTACAAACTTTTTATAAGATTTTGATTAATATACTTCCAGACCACGTTTATTTTGGAGCATAGAGTTTTTTTCTTTTGGCAAGAGCACGCAAATTTAATCATTAAGCGAATACCAATATCTAGACTGTTTTCCACCAAAAAAAAAAAAAAAAAACAAAACAAAAGTTTAATTGGGAAATTTCTTCAAATGTCACGTAATTAACTGGTGGGCCTTTTCAAGATGCAACATATTTAAACAACTTGTCGTTGACAAACCATTAGCAGTCTCATAGGTGTCTCAAAGATAGAATGAATACATTTAGTTTATTGTTTCAAGTCGTGATTGCATTTGTGGTGAGTATCTATACTTATTTTTTAATGGAAACCATTAATTGGCTTCTATTTTTTGTCAAATATAACCTTCAAGATTTCTGTGACTCATTACCAAACAATATTATTTTAATCTTAGGCTGTCAACTGTCAGCAACAATATTTGCAACAACAGTTCTCGGGACCGATTGCTGGAAATATTGGACAAATTGACCAACAATTGTTGGATTCACACTCCAATTCTGGTGCTTCAGCTTCAGCAAGTTCAAATACTGCATCCAATAGTCAGAACTCGCTGTTCAGTAGCAACAACAATGGTCAATTAATTTCTGGACCAGGTGATATTGTCGGACAAGTGTCTGGACCAATTGTTGGATCAATTGGTGGACCAATTGCTGGATCAATTGGTGGGCCAATTGCTGGATCTTATAATCCATCAGCTGCTCAGTACAACTATGCTGCTGCAGACCCTAGGGCACACAACACCCAAGTCTCACAGTCGTACCATTCCAACAAGGGCGAAATCCTTATCCATCGTCCAGCTCCAATTATTGTTAAGCGTCCACCAACCAAGGTTCTAGTCAACCATCCTCCAATTGTTGTTAAGCCAGCTCCAGTTGTCCTCCACAAGCCCCCACCAGTAATTATGCGTAAGGTATTCGTCAAGCAACACCCACGCCCAGTCAAGGTCGAGCCAGTCTACGTCAATGTTGTCAAGCCCCCAGCAGAGAAATACTTCGTCAACGAGAAGGCCTCCCAAGGAGCCGCTGGTGTTGGATATAATCAATTCCAAAATGGACAAACATACTTCCAGGGAGCAAATCAATTCCAAGGACCAGCCCAATTCCACCAAGGACCAGCTCAATTCGTTTCCGGACCAGTGCAATTCGCTACTGGACCAGCTCAATATTCCTTCCAATCAGGTCAGTCTCAGTCACAGTCCCAAGCACATGCATCTGCTCATGCCGATTCAGACACACATAACAGCCAGCAACAACAGTTGACTTTGCAATCCGACCCATCACAATTGCAATTCAGTTCTCAAGTTCAACCACAGGGATGTTACTAAGAATGTGAATGTGTTTGCAAATAGAATAAACACATAGAAAATATTTTGGAAAAAAATGTATTTATAAAAACGAAATTCCTTAAATAAAATATATTTTCACTTTTTTTTATAATTCGATGTTTTTCAAATTAGTTATAATAATGGCCGAAAGACAATACAAAAAATAAAAAGTTGTCTTAACTGGATTTCGATTTTGTAATCACCAGTCCAATACGCTAACTACTAAGCAATTTCGCAATGCAGTTGTGGAATGTTGAAAATGAAGAACTATACTCACCGGCATGGAAACTTGGCTACTCTTTATTTTTGCTGTAACTCAACCTAAAATATTTTTGTTTACGATTTCATTTTTAAACACTTTAAAAAAAAAATCAAAGGTTTACTGTAGTTTTGTAATAATATGAAAGTGCTTCTCATCTAGCCGTTTGGACTCGACAAAAAATTGTATAGGTCCCTTCCATTAATGCCAAGAACACGCCCACATAAATGGTCGAGACTTGTAAGTCATTAGGGCCTGGTGCTCTACGAGCTGTTGCGCCACCAAATTTAATAATTTCAACAGTAGTTTTATTAACGTTAACTTCACGTTCACAGTCAAATCTGCATGGTGTCGTCTGAGCAGTTTTGAACTGCGTGCAAGTAGGTATATGTGCATCTTAATCCCCCATTTTTAGTCAGCGATGGTAGCTACTGATGTCCTGAGTTTTTTAAAGCGCAAACTGCATATGAATGGAAAAAAATTGCGACAGGAAATTTAGCAGTTCGTTTCGAGGGTAGGTAACCAACTTAAATCTAAGTTGACGAAGGGGCAGTGCCACGCCCACTTTTCATTAATCTTGGTTTAATAACAAACAGCTGCACCAATATGGATGAAATTTTCATAATTTGTCAGAGGTAATGACCAGAGAAAAAAATTTAAAAAATATTAAAGTAAAGCCGCCCGCTACCAAGCATACTTTTCTTATACTAGTACCTTGGTTTTTCAGAAACAGAAAAAATTTAGGAAGCACTTTTAGTTTTGTGAAGCCCACTGGGTGTCACGCTTCTTTTTCGTGTGCATATTTGTTAAAGTTATAAAAAAATTGTCTTAATCGTTAGAGCCGTTTTTGAGAAACAAAGACATTAAAACTAGGCATGGCAGAGGTGGATTTCACTGAAAGATTTTTTTAAAATCTTTTTCATCCAATTAGTTAGAGCCGTTCCTAAAAAATAAATATTTTGAAAACGAGGCCGTGGCATTGGGCGGATTCAAATGATTTTTTTTTATTTCCATTTCATAAGAATAAACCCTGAAATTTTTTTGCGAATCGAAGGAGAAAATTTCATGGAAATAGTTGGAGCCGTTCAGAGAAACATAGGAATTACCTATGTACTCGTATATAAGAATAAGGGCGTGGCAGATTTTACTTTAATAATTTCTTTAATTTTTTTTTCTGATCGTTGCAGCCGTTTCTTAATTAACCAAGATTTAAGAAAAGTAGACGTGGCGCCAACCTTTATGGGAATCCAATGTTACGATAACGGACTTGAAAAAGAGAGATGATAGTAGTTTGGCCAAAAGTCTGTGCCGCTGAGTACATACAATATACTTAAATTTTTCTTACTATTGTATGATTTGATTTTTATTAAAAATGGGACATTTATGATAAGATAAAAAGACTTATCCAACATGTTTAAACTAGCGAGGGCCTCACAAGCATTTGATAAATTTTCCTTAACTAGATTTCTTTTATAAAGTGGAATATATAACTAACTAGATTTCCTCTAGCCTTTCCTTTGATGAAACTCGAAAAAAAAATTTGCCATTTTCTAGTATTTTTTTTTTAACTTAATCCACACGAGCTAACTAAAAGCCTGATGCGAAATTAAATTTTTAATTAGTCTGCAACAAGACAACGAAATGACCACGAAAACGAAGCGAACGATAATTGAACAAATTCAAAAAATTAAAACAAATGCAAATGTTAATTAATCACAAAAAGGTAGTTATGAAAGAAACAATAAAAATAAACACGAACAAAATTTCTGTAATTTTTCCACAAACAACAAATAAAATGCAATGACAACGGGTCGCACGTATTTGCTCTTATGCAAAGACCCTGGCTAAGGGTTTAAGAAAATTATGTGTAATTGTTAGATAAATATGTTAAAAAGCATGAAATACGATATTTAAATTAACTAAAAAAAAACTTCTTTGAGAATTTGAGATGAAAAAAAAGAACGTTATCTTAATTTTTCATTGGATTTGATATCGTCACCTAATTGCAAGAAGTAACTCAACTCAACAACACAAATCGAAAATTAATTGTTGTTTTTTTTTTTTTTTTATAAAATCTTTAGCTAAACAAAAGGCTGTTCCTACTTCTTGCACCAATAACTTTCAATGCTTAGAAAATTATCTATCATCTACTTGGCAAAATTAACACAAAGCTCTTCAAGTGCTATTGCCTTCCAATCTCCTGGCCAAAAAGCTATTCGAACTTGTTTTGCTTCCCTGCCGATTGCTGAATGCATCGAATCGCATTCCATTTCACTATGTCCAGGAACCATGAATATTAAATGAATTGCCTTTAAATTAGGAATAACTTGTACAGCGTACATGCATATTCCAAAAACAAATTTATTTAAATTTTGACCCTCACAACGGTCGCTGAAGCACCTCACGTCCTCAATGCTTTCTGGGAGTGATTTAAAGTTTACCTTAAAAAATTTGTCTGTAGAGTGACAGTTTGGCGCAATTCAGGTTCTTCTCTGCACAGTATTTTTTGTACATTCTATACATGGTACCTAAATTCAGTGACGAGTTTAAATATTTTTGAGCAGTACCTTCTCGGCAGTAATGTGACGGAACACAAGAGAACCTTTGATATGCTCTTGAATTCCCACAATCAGCGTGGAATAATAGGGGCTCGATTTGTTAGCTTTTCCTCTTTTATCACATAAAGCTTTATTTTCATTAGATCTCTTCCTCATAGCTATGTCTATAGCTCCTTTTTTTAATCCTAAGGTATTGAGGAACATTGTTTTGCACACCCTAATTTGTTCTCCACTTGATGGAAGGAAATACTTAATTGAATGCTTTCTCTTGGAACTATTATGTGTGGTTATTTGTCTCTTCTTAAAATTAACAGTATTGGCGTGAATTAAATCTCGCTGGCGAGAATAATCAGCCAATTCGTAACATGCCTTGAAAGTTCTATCCCTGTCTTATTCTGAAATGTTCAATGAACATTTAAACAGACAAAAATTATTGCAAACTGCTTTCATAGAGGCAGCTGGTACAGTCTTTTCTGAAGAGGCTACGTACCCTTTCCCCTCGAGTTTTCTTCTCTTTCTAATGTTTCTTGGCCAGAGCTCACTCTGCCTTCTCTTCCACCGGGGCTTAGAGGTAATTTGATGATATTCTTGCATGTTAGTTAACGTATTATTTTGGGAAGGTGTTTTTATACAATTTACCTCTATAACTGTAGATAAACTACTGGCGGAAGATTCCGACTGGTAGGCTTCTTGTGATGCACGCGAGAAATCTTTATCACTGTCACCTGAATCCAACTCCTGGTCAGCGCTCCGAAATGGGTTGCACAGCAAACGGCCCGGCAGATAATATGGGTAGTGAGATATTTCGAGTGGGTAAAATACGCACTCGAGATTTGACGGTATTTTTTAACAAATATTAATTATTTTTGTTATACAAGGAAGAAAAAAAAAATATATAAATTAATAACGATCAAGGTTGAAAAGGTATGTTGTTATATTTTAAGCAAGCTCCAATTTTTTTGAAGCATATATTTTTGGAAATTTTTTGAATTTAATTTGAAAAAATAGCCCAATTTTTAAACAAAAAGTTGACTAAAAACTTCTTGATTTTTGAAAAATTAAGGACGGCATTCTTTTAATCAAAACCTCTACTTTAAGATGGTTTCAAAAATCAGACTGTTCTTATGAAAAAATCATTGTTTAAAATGAAAAAAAAAAACATTTTCCAAGTTCGATTTTTTCTTAAATAATAGTAATTGTTAAAAATGATGCCAAATGGTAGTTTTGTAAATATACAAAAATTCGATGTAACCCAGGTTTTTTTCTCGGAAAAATAAATCAGAGCAGTAAAAGCGGAAGAATACCTTTATCCCATTGGATTTTTTTTTTCTGTCAAGTTCCAACCACCAATTATTGCTAACAGGAAGTAGACGGAGTTCTAAAACACTGAGGACTCCACCAAAAATATTCTCAAGGGTCACTCCATCGAAAACCCTTACCGAAAAATCAAATGACAAAGAAGTCATTAACGAAAAAGGAACCAAAATCTATGAAAAGATCGAAATAAAAGATCCGCAGTGTTCCAAAAAAAGCAACGAGATCCACCAAGTTGAATCCGAAAATTATTTCGAGGAATGGCAAAAAGAAATAATAGCCAGAAAAAAACTTGAAGTGCTCGTTGAAAGTCTTCAGCAACAAGTTAAGAGACTTGAAGAAAAAGTCAGCTTGCTAGACAAGAAAACTTCAAATAATGACAGCAAGACTAGTCCAAAAATACTTGTAGTGAAAAGCCCACCAAAAACCATTGAGTTTCATACTGATGAGGAAGAGCTTCTTTTTGAAACAGATGGTAACAGAAATAAACGTAAATCCAAGAAACGGAAAGCAGAGGGTAGCCCAGAGACTGTTCAAAAAATTAAGCAGGTAGCTTCAAAAGCGGATATTCCTGCAACAGTGAAAACATCAAACAATGAAATAAAAGATGTATCCCAAAAGAAGTATTTTGCTAAAGGTACTAAGCAAACTTCACCACCTCCAATCATGATTTCCGGATTGACAATGTTTGGTGAGCTTAAGAGCATAGTAGAAAAATGCAGTAATAAGGCATGTAAATATACATCATACAATAAAGACAATTGGAAAGTCATTGTTGAAGACGCCGATGCGTATAGATCTATCACTGAAGAATTGAACAAAAAGAGAATTCAGTGGCACTCGTACGAAAATAAAGCTACAAGGTCGATAAAGGTAGTAGCAAGAGGCCTCCACTCTTCATGTGATGCCAAAGATATTGTCGAAGACCTTATTCAAAAAGGTTTCCAAGCTCTCGATGCGAATAATCTTATTAAAAATGAGACAATCAAAGACTCCACTGGGGTATCAACGACAACAAGGAGATCTCTACCTTTGTTTATGCTCACCTTTGAAAATAAAGAAAGTCTCGATAAGATCTACAGTATAAAATCAATTATGGGCATAGTTGTCAAAATTGAACCACTACGAAAGTCAAAAATTGTTCCACAATGTAAACGCTGTCAGGCCTTTGGGCATACACAAAAATACTGCAATCGTGAGTTTGCTTGTGTTAAATGCGAAGGCAAGCATGCAACTAAAAACTGTCCCATGGGCAGAGAACAGAAAGCGAAATGTGTTAACTGTCAAGGCAACCATCCTGCAAGTTACAGAGGATGTCCAGTTGCCAAAAAATTCCAAGACACAAAAAGAAAAAACAAAACTGGGAACAAGCTAAGAAACCCAACAAACACAAAAGCAATAGTTGAAAGCAAAAAAGTAGCCGTTGAAAACAAAACTAAAAATCAACCGCCAAAAGCAATTGCACTAAGCAAAAGTGATGAAAATAAATCATATTCCCAGATTGTTAAAAATGTGCGGAAGAACGAAGAAACATCTATTAAAGAAATGCTTGAACTTATACTGAAAAGGATTGACAAACAAGATTTAAACATAAAACAGCTAAGCGAAGAAGTCGCTCTTAAAAAACAATGATGGACAGAACACTCAAAATCGCAACATGGAATGCAAACGGTCTTTTACAACATGTATCAGAACTAAACATCTTTTTAGACATAGAGCATATAGACATTTGTTTGGTGTCCGAAACTCACCTCGCTATAGAACAAAATCTTGATAATAAATTACCTAACTATACGTGTTATCACGCTCCGCACCCAGCTGACAAAGCTAGGGGAGGATCAGCAATACTAATAAAAAAGTGCTTAACACACTATGAAGAGCCTAAGTTTAGTAATGAAAACATGCAAGTAACAACAGTTAGTATTGGTATAAAAAAGAAAGGGTTTAAGATAGCATCTATATACTGCCCTCCGAGGCGCTCTCCAACTGAAGAAGACTATGAAGAACTCCTAAATTTGTTAGGACATAACTTCCTTGTTGGTGGCGACTTCAATGCTAAACACACCCAATGGGGATCTAGGCTCATAACAACGAAAGGCAAACGGCTATATCAAGCAGGCCGCAAATACAACTGCGAATTTTATTCTTCTGGCTCGCCAACATACTGGCCATCTGATTCTAACAAAATACCAGACCTTATAGACTTTTTCGTAGTAAAAGGTATTAAACGAAACCATATAAGTGTCGAAGGTAATTACGATTTATCGTCAGATCATACTCCAGTAATATTATCACTGAGCGAAGCTGAAATAATAGAGAAAAGTAATCCTAAGCTCGTGAACAAAAGAACAAACTGGAACGAATTCAGAGATAAACTTGAAAGTTTTATAAACCTAAGATCCCCTATGCAAACAATAGAACAGATTGATCATGAAGTAGAACAATTTATTGCTGATGTGCAACAGGCTGCAGAAGAAAGTACTCCAACAATTTCGAACTCAAGAGAAAAAGAAATAAAATATCCTGTCGAAATAAAGGAGCTGATCTTGGAGAAAAGAAGAGCTCGAAGAAAATGGCAAGCTACGAGATTTCCAGGTGATAAGGCAGTTTTTAACCGTCTTAACAATGAACTTAAGAAAAGAATCTGGGAATTTAAAAGTGATTCACTTAGTAGATTCCTGAATAGTCTGACGGCGGATGCTTCTACGGAATACTCCTTATGGAAAGCAGCTAAGCGCCAAAAAAGACCACAGGCACAAAACCCGCCAGTAAAATCTCAAGATGGTAAATGGATCGGAAACCCAAAACAAAAGGCTGATCTCTTCGCTGAACATCTCGCGAATGTTTTTAAGCCATTTCCAGCAAGCACAGCTACAGATCCATTACAGTTTGTTGATAGAAACGACGAATGTGAAATTCCTTTTGTCACGCTCAAAGAAGTAAGAAGTATGTGTCAACATAAGTTGTCTAACAAAAAATCACCAGGGTACGATCTAATAACTGCTCAGGTTTTGAAAGAAATGCCTTCGACAGCCTTCAAAAAACTCCAATTTATAATAAATGCATGCCTTAAACTAAGATATGTGCCACATCATTGGAAAATTGCAGAAGTCATTGTTATACCTAAGCAACGTAAGCCACCAACAGAAGTAACATCTTACAGACCTATATCGCTTATACCAATCATGGCAAAAGTTTTCGAAAAACTGCTTCTGAAAAGACTAAGCAAAATAATAGAAGAAAGAAGACTAATTCCGGGCCATCTGCTTGGATTTAGAAATAAACATTCCACGATAGACCAAGTGCATCGGATTACGGATGTTGTGGAAAAGGCACTTGAAGAAAAACAAGTATGCTCGGCTATATTCTTAGATGTTGCTCAAGCCTTTTGACAAGGTTTGGCACTTGGGACTTGAGTACAAACTGCAAAGGGATCTTCCCAGGCAGTGCTACGAAATACTGAAATCCTACGTTACGAACCGACTCTTTAGAGTACGGTACGACCAAAATTACTCGGAACTAAAGAAAATTAAAGCCGGTGTACCACAAGGAAGTGTCCTAGGACCAACCCTGTATCTGTTATATACAAGGGATATTCCAGTGGACATCAACGCTATCATGGCCACCTTTGCTGATGATACTGCAATATTGGTGCCAGATAAATCCGTTACGAAGGCTACACAAAAACTGCATAATGCAGTCGATAAAGTTAGTGATTGGACGCAAAAATGGCGAATCAAACTAAATGAAACAAAATCGACGCATATAAACTTTACAAACAAAAAAATAAACAATGTTCCAATTCTTATAAACAGTACAACAGTACCTTACTCCAATACTGCCAAATACCTTGGAATGACTTTGGATGCAAAGCTTAAATGGAAAGAGCACATCAAAAAGAAAAAAGACGAACTAAACTTGAAGTACAGAAAAATGTACTGGTTACTAGGAAAGAACTCTGACCTATCTATCCAGAACAAACTAATGTTATATAAGCAAGTACTGAAACCCGTTTGGACATATGGCATCCAACTATGGGGCTGTACAAAGAAAACAAATGCTGAACCCATCCAAAAATTCCAAAGCAAGGTCCTTCGCGGAATAATAAATGCCCCTTGGTATATAAGAAATAGCGATCTACATCGTGACCTTCAAATTGAAATGGTTACAGAAGTGGTTAAAAAACACGCTGTATCACACAATCAGCGACTGCAAAGTCATACCAACTCCGAAATGGAGACCGTCTTAAATGTACGAGACAATGTTCGGAGATTAAGAAGAACCAAGCCTCATGAGCTGATGGTCTAAAAGCTATGGAAAGTGTTATAACTTAAACTTCCCACAATGCGACTTATAAATTAAGAAAGAAAAATCATTTGTCGATCTTTCATAGATTGGTCCTGATTCACCGGTGGTTTTAGTGCGGTAAGAGTCCCACACTACTTGGTACCGATTCTTACCGAGTGTCTTTTGAAGATTTCCATCGGATAATATAAAAAAAAAAAAAAAAAAAAAAAAAAAAAAAAAAAAGTTCCAACCTATACAAACCTACATAAAAGTCCTGGATTTTGAGTCACATCTTATGCGAATCAACCAGTTATTTACCTACCTACATACATACCAGCCCAAACTCAAAGTACAATTTCAATCTTTTCAGTGTGTTGTGCGTGTCGTTAGTTGGCAGACACAGAGTAACTTTACATTAAGGAAAAATTAAGAACAGTTATTTTTTCGAATATTCGTTGAATTTTTTTAATAAGATTCATAGCCATTGTGAACTGCTCAACCACAAAAATGAGCTTTGCAATAATAAATTGATGGTTCAAAAAATTAAACAAGAGAAACTGCATTTGGCCTTTAGAATACCTTAGCTGGCTTATAAATACCTTATATTTATTTCAAAATATTTAAATAAATTAGAAACGTTTTGTACTGCCACCTGGAAAAAACAATCTAGTTTTTAAGAAGGCACGAGAAAGTTTTACATTGACCTTAACAAGCCTCACACGTTAAGAAACTTTTTGCCACGAAACAAAAAACAAGTTGTCTGTAACTCGGCTTCGATCCTACGATCTTCTTATAACCCGTCCAATACGCTTACTTCTGAGCTAGTTCGCAATACAGATGTGTTATGTTGAAAGTGAAAAACTATACTGTACTTTAATTTTTCTTACTATTATATGATGGGTAGGTATAAAATATTTCTTTTTGTTATATATAGGGTATTTATAATGGGAGTAAAAGACTTTTCCAACAAGTTTTTCGTAGCGAGGGTGCCGGTTTTTGACAAGTTTTTCTTGTCTAGATATCCCGTACAAACATAGCTCATAAATTCATTCAAAAAAGCTCTGGATATATGTACAACTGCAAATATGTATCGGTATGTAGTATAGGTAGATATAAGTAGATGGCATAATAATGTTCACGATGTAATATAATATCTACCGGAAAATGCTTATCGATGTCCATCATACAAATTATAGATGGTTGGTTACTTTGTTTATTGTTCAAATCAAAGAGCACATAATGTACATCTGCTTCCGCAAATAAATTTATACTTATTCATGCTCAAGCAAATAATTGTAATAAACATCAAAAAATGTATGTACATATAAATGTTGAATCGCTGAATTCTTATTAGAGAAAAGCGTTTCAAAATGAAACAACATTGAAAACGTTTATTTGATTTAATTTATAGTCTTTAAATGCTGATATGCAATTATATATAGTAATATTTTTTTTTTTTCGAAATAGCGAATAAAGTTTTTCACACAAAATCAAGCAGATTCAATTTATATAGTCTAGAAGTTAAGGTTTGAAATTACAAAAACAATCTTATTCTTTCATATTATTGTACTTAGTAATAATTCTGACAACGAAGCTACAAAACTGCAAGACTTATACAAGAGAGTTGGTTCCACATTATAGTGGTTTTAAAAGTGACCTTATTTTCAGTAAAAAATATAATGGGTCATATCGGGAACATAAAGAATTTTTTTATAAACAGAATTATGGGAAAAGTATTCTCGATACCAATTAGCTCTGAGGAAAGCTTTCAATCATTTTCCTAATTTCCGAATGAGTTAAATATTCTTATTATCATCATCAAGTCCTGTAACACAGGTTGGGTCATTGGGCGCCATGCAATTCGTTAACATCCTTCACGGTCTGCAACTAGATGTTTTAACTGTGGGCATTGTCTTTCTGTGGGAGTCTGCTTCTGCTAGGACTGTTGATTTCTATGCTTTTTCTTGGTCTTCCAACCCGCCGTGCACCCTGAGGATTCCATTCAAAGGACTGCTTTGCAATTGCATCGCTTGTTTTCTTCAGTGCATGATCAATCCATTGCCAGTTGCACTTTTTTATGTCCCCGTAAAGCCACTCTTGACTTGTCCTGCGCCGCAATTCCTCGTATGATATTGTTTGTGACTTCCGTCTTTTTAATTCTACTTTTAACGTCATGCCATCAGTGCCGATATTTGCTGACATAATTTTTCAACAGGTGCCTCCTGAAGAAAAATACGATGATGCGTGCGGAGTGACCCGAGAGCATTGATTAATTTCGTCTTTTTGCTATTTTAACTAAGCCTTTCAAACGGTCTCCATTAGTACCAACGCTGGCCGTCAAAACATCGTTTATTGCCAGCAGAAAAAGAATTGGCCGTAGAAAATCTCCCTATCTCACATCCTGACGCACTTGGAAATAGACGGAAAGCTGCCAATGTGAATGTGTAGGTAAAACAAAACATCTTGCGTTCTTGTAGGACTATCAGATAATGGTAACAATTTATGGGGGAATTCCCCTACAAAGAATTACTTAAGGAAATTTTATTTACAATAAGGGTATTCATGCAACGTCGTAAGTTTACAAATTGTGTAAAATGATAAGTTTACGCAGTTTGCATGAACGACCTTTTTTAAACATTTGATAAAATGCTACGTAATTTAATCAGAGTAAGTCACAATGTGACGTTTGGATAAGTTTAACCAGTTTGGTTAATTTTACGCAACAAAATCCTTTGATAAGTTTAACCAAATTGTGTAAATCATTTCCCATACAAAATTAGACAGTTCATTTACCAAAAGATAAACTTATCCAATTTGTAAACTTATTAAGGGTTTTACGAAGTTTTATGAATACCCTTATTAAGTCGATTAACATGGTTGTCACCATAAGCTTATGTATAGCCAGGTGCGGATCAATGATTTCGTAAACATATGTAAACAGTGATGAATGTGGGGAGCAGTAGCGTACGCAAGAAGGGCCGCCTGGAATTTTTTCAAAATAATTTTCGAGTCGTTAATAGTAAACAAAAATAATGTTTGTACTATAGTTTTAGTGATATATACCCTACAAACTTTTTTACATCAAAACTGAGACTCAGCACAACCCAGGATCCTTTCTCAAGAAGATATAATGAACCTTCTTACACGCTCACTCCACTCGAAAGAGCGTTAAAATAAAACGATATGATAATCAATCGCATAATAGGAAGCCGAATATGATTGGTTTGAGAAGCTAAACCAATTTAAAACAACTATGTATAACAGAAACTTTGAATAGATTATTCAAATGCATTGGACAATGTTCAATTCTATGTTCGAATAAAAAACTGCGAAATGGTTTTTAATTTAGTTTAATTTGTTCGTACCTCAGCAGAAGGCAACTTTGCTTTGAGGATAATGGACACTCTTTAACCCTTCTCAAATGTTTAAACTGGGATATCAAAGGGATCTATCTTTGCACCGATCCTCATGTCACGTCGTAACATTAACAAGCTATCGTAAATTCTTTAATATTGTTTGATTTATCTTTACACTGATTATGTGCAGCTTTTGATAAGTCGAGAGCTTTCGGAGCGAAAAATGATACTGTAGCTTTAATGAATGTGGACCAACTTCTTTTTTTTTCAGTGGTCTAAAAAAAAGAGCTTCGCATAAATCCTATAAAATACATTTATCGGTTTTAAATCCATTGAAGCTTAATAACGAAACCATTGAGTATGTCACAACTGCTAAAATACACCAGGCCAACTTTACAATCGTTTCCTCACTACTTGGGACCACTAGCTTAATAGTGCCATTGGAAAAGTCTATGTCAGCCGTCTTCTTCAGTCACTCTTATACTAACTCTAACTCTTAGCCTAACTCTAACTCTAACTCTGAGATATATAGCGGCAAAATTTTCTTAAAACCACTTAGGTAAACAAGGGTGAAAAGGTAATTTTTGTAAACTTTGGTGAGCCCTATATCTTCTTAAGGACTTATTACAGAAAATTTGCCTTATGAAAAAAAAAATAAATATAGTGGCGCAACAGCTCATGTGGAACCAGGGCCTAGTGACTAACAACTCTCAACCATTCCTGTGTGCGTGTTATTGGCAGGAATGTAGGGGACCTACAATTTTTTGCCAAGTCCGAACGGCTATATGAGAAGCACTTATTCATGACAAGTATACTCTTGGAGGATTTGTCAGTCCCTCGCAAGAGGCAGTACCTCGGAAAAATCATTTCTGTTTTTAGGTGGCAGTGGCCGGGAATCGAGCCCAGACCTTTGGCATGACAGTCCTACGCACTAACCATTATGCCACGAGGTACTACGCCTTATGAAAACAATTGTTAAAAATAGCTAGCTAAATATTTCTTGTATACACACTTTTTGCCTTCGACCAATAGGCATTGAATTAAATCGATGTCAAAAATGTTACACCTTTTCGACACTTGTTGAAGTAGGCAGACGAATGGTTATTGGCTCAACACCTCAAAGGCTATTATGGATATTACTTACATAGTTACGCAAATAACTTGACTTTTTTATCGTTCGCTCTTGGTCTATTAATGCTGATCGTCAATTTTGTACCCATGTTATACGCATTAGAACTCCCTGTCCATATGATAGTTATTTCCTCTTTAAAGGCTTGCAATACTAACTCACTGTTGTGGGCGACATTGAAGTAAATAAAAATACAAATCTGCAGTACAGATGTGCATTAACAAAAATTCTTATAAGAAAACATTCAAACTTGGAAAACAAATAATTTGTATTTGCTGGTTAAGTTGACTTCAATTTGATTTCGGTGTGTGACCGTTATCATTAACTTGTTTTTTTTTTTTAATTTAATTTTTGTAAACCAATTCCAAATAGCAAGTTAAAAAGTAGCAACGAATGGGGTCTTCAAATAGACACTGGATTTAATTTCTAAAACATCAGATAAGATTGGAAAATTTTTGAAGTCCCACTTAAGTGCGGCAACTATTCCATTGTTATTTCTTAGCACCTGTGAGTTGAGCAATAGACATACGTCGCATCGAAATTGGAAACATAAGTACATATCTGCTTCATAAATGTATTAATTCACGCAATGCATGACATAAAATAGTCTGGGAACTAGGTCGCTTATTAATCAAAGGTCAGCAAAATCATACTTAAGCAAGCAAACAAGATCTGTTGTCTAAAGTTAAAATTTGTTTATATCAGTCAAACGGCAAGAACTTATTCCGGTTTTGATTTTCGAAATTCAGCTTAACAAACATAATAATTCTTTTAATATGAAAACTAGGACAATATTTTCTGTCATTGTTTTAATTTGTATCATACGCTTTATAGATGTAAGTTTGTTAAAAATATGACCAACCAGCAATAACATTATAATTATGAAATCGGATAAAGTTGTGTTAATGTGTTTGGTTTTGATTTTATTTGTGCAAAGACGAACTTTTCCACAGGTGGGTCTGTAATTCGTGGAAATTTTTTGTCGATTTCGATTAAATTAAATGCAACTGAGTGAGACATAAACCAATAGTCACAAAGCAATGCTTATGAAGTCTAGTTACTATTTAAGATCTTCGTTTTTTTGCAAAACAAATGTGTCGACATGGAATTTTGTACGCAGAGTGTCGATGCAATACGGTGTGTATAAAGGATAAACTTCTACGTTTGCATTTTATTATTCTATTCTTTTTATTTAAAATTTTCATGTCTGAATGCCTTATACAGAGCAGTGTTTTTTTTGTTGGTTTTTTGTAAGAGGGAGTTCGTTCAACGAGTTCTTAGAGGTAACAAATGCGTCAAAAATTATAAAAAAAAAAAAAGCTTTCAAAGCAACATTTTCCCATTGTAAGTGAAATTATAGAATAGCAGTGTTTTTTAACAACAGGCGTACATTAAACAAACGATTAGTAAAAATTGGATGTAAAATGCTATGCTTTGATACGTGTAGTAAAGATCCATAATAAGCCCAAGGATCAAAAACTTTAAAAAAAAATTTTCTACTTGTTCCATTCGTTTAATTTTTTGCAGGTTCTATTTACATACATATGTAGTTATTGTGCCAACCATTCTCTAAAATAATTTCATACGTCATACACCCAATGAGCATACCTTCTTTCTGTTTATCGAAATAGCTCCATAAAATAATTTACGTCTTTAACATCGAGCTGGAGCTTAAACGTGTAATTCGATTTTCTTCAAATTTGAAACATAATTTTTCAAAATACATAAATATGCATTTGTATAAACATACATGCCCAAAAATATTGCAAATTTGAAGAAAATCGATCAACCCTTTTAAGTTTTAGCTCTATGTAAAGTAGACATAAATACGCAAATTATTTTATGGAGTTATCATTTTTCTATTAAAATTACAAGTTTAAATTCCTTGCAATTTCAATGATTTAGCGAATAAAATACACAAATATCGTCCTCTTCATGTCAAAAGCATGAGTGAATATACAAACTAAAATAGTTTGAAATTATTAGGTGGCTTAATAAATAATTCGGCATTCAGCGTCATCCCAGGAAGCGTATCCCAGAAAGCACCCTGCGATTGCTTTGTTTAGCGAATGTGTGTTTTCCTATTATCGACGACGAGCGCGGGAGAAAAATTATTAATTCATTGGTGGCTCCTACATGAGATTTAAATCGAAAAACAGAAATGATAATTTTCGCCTTCGGGAAAAATCAAATTGAGAGAAATCGCTTTTAATACGATTCGCCAAGCTGGTTGTCTGAAATCAATAACTGGTCTAAGAGCATGCCTTGCATCCTAACCTACGATAGATGTTCTTCTGCTTTTTACCTGGAACAAGATTTCACGATCTGTAAAATCGACTTCCTATACTTACTCTCGATATTTGTAAATAAAAGAAATTATTTTAAATAACATAAACACTTATTTTAATTATTTATTTACTTAAATGCATTTCGGAAGCTATGCTTCCATCGTCAGTAAGTTTTGTATAAATGACAAATAGATATGTGTGATAAAAGTTCGGCTATGAGCAGGAACATCATGTGGTGTGTAGCCAGCTTTTTGGATAGATAAATAAATTAAACTTGACTTATTGTTAGCCCAAGTTCATCAACATCATTTTCTGCCTTCCCATGATTTCTCACTTCAGTTATCTTTTGAACAAAAAAAAACAAGCGTTAACATACGTACTTTCGCTGAACTGAAATCTGTTTACTACATCACCTCGGATTTTCATAATATAACCGTTAAAAATTAAAATACGTTAAATATACCCTTAACGCAACTTGGTAAAACCCTAGATGAGTTAACAAATTGGTTAAATTTATCTTTTGGTTAATGAACTGCCAAATTTTGTATGGGAAATGATTTATACAATTTGGTTAAACTTATCCAAGGATTTCGCTGCGGAAAATTAACCAAACTGGTTAAACTTATCCAAACGTCATTGTGACTCTTGCTCTAATTGAATTGAACCTAGCATTTAATCAAATGTATAAAACAGGTCGTTCATGCAAACTTTGCGAAAACTTATCGTTTTACACAATTTTTAAACTTACGACGTTGCATGAATACCCTTAGTGTTTTCGTTATTTTTGAATATAACAAACAAAGCGAAATAATTTTTTTTTGTAAATGCAAGCAATATTTTTTTCTTCAAAATTCAATTTAAATCATTCCAATATCTTTTATATTCTCCGAGAAAATCGTTGTTTAATTTTGATTTTCATCGTTTTTTCCCTATTTCTGAGGTTATTTTGATGGTTTATTAGGAATTAACTAAGGACCTTCGGAGAGTTCGAGAGAAATCCGAAAGATACAGATACAGACAAAAGTTTACGCACGACCACGATTTCCCAAAAAGGAGGAGATTGAAACCAATGTAGGAAAAGGAAATGATACAGTTTGTTTTAAAATCTATTTTCATTTATTGTTATGCTAATAAAAAAAAAACATTCAAAACAAAACTGCGTGTCATTGCATTTTTCTATATTTGTTTCAATCTGTTCATGTCGGGAAAATCGTGGTTGTACTTAGACTTTTGTCTGTATCTGTATCATTCGGATTTCTCATGAACTCTCCGAAAGAAACGTTAACGTAAAAATTTTGAGCTCATTTTTTTTGAGCCCAATGCTACCAACTTTTCATGGTATCAAGAAAATCAAAGCAAGTTTGTAAAATTGGACCCACCCTAATGTGGACATTTATTTTTTTCTTTTAAAATAGAACATTAAATATAAATAGTGACTAGAAATTAATATAATACTTTCAATGAATACTGTATATATCTATTAATTTTTATTTATATATTTATTAATTTATTCTTTAAAATTGAGTCTGAATTTTTTTGCATTTAGTACACAAATTATATGTGTACTATGACAGATACATAATGTTTTCAAATAACATGAATCAGCTTTTCTGTTGAGAGACCACATTAAATATGTATGTATGGTTTACTAAATTATCTAGTTAACAAAAACGCTACTAGTGCTGCCAAATTACATTTTGTTGTCATTTAGCTATGAAGGGTTTCTAAGGGAGAGAAATTTAATCTTATTTTATTTAGAAAAACTGCACAGAGAACAAAACCAAAAGTATGTGTGCACAGTTTAATCATTTTGTATATTAAAAAAATTGATTTTACCTCGAATTAAAAAACTAAAAAAAAACTTGGTTTAAGAAAAGAATATTGTATGGTATTGAAATGTATAAGGTAAGCTTAGCGGTTATTAATAAATAAATATTAAAAGCATTCAAAAACTCACAGAATTAATTTGTTAATTTATGTATTTTCAGCTTGCAAATTCTTCAAGCATTGCATTAACCGAAACAAACTTCATGAAACATGTTGAATTTAAAAGAATTAGACGAAATGAACCATTTAAAGTAAGAACCATATTTGAGTTAATGATGGAAATAATGGAAAACCTTCAGTTTGGAGGAAGAAGAAAACCAACATTTTGGTTAAATTAAAAGCAACGATGTTATTGTCTTAAAAGCTAAATTTTATTTTTTTTTTTTGTTTTTAACAAACATTTTTTTTAAATTTTTTTTATATAATTAAAACAATGTTCAGTAAAATCTAAATATACTAAAACTAACCTAAGGTAATAATAATAATTGTATGTTAATAATATTGTATATAAATTAATTATGGTGAACTTAATATTAAGTATTGTTTTTGTTGAAAAAAAAATGTATTAGTAAAAATATTTGTATTAAATATTTGAAAATATATACGAATGTTTGTAAGTTATTTGTTAAAAAAAAAACATTCGTCAACAACATTACAACCAGTGTAAAGCAATTAACGAATATCAAGTTTTAAAAATGTATATTTAAAAAAAAACTTTCTAAAAAATTTAATTTTTGAATAACGCCTTAGGTATTACAAACAATTTAAAGTCACATAACTATCTGTTTTGTCTTAATAAGAATCTGTAAAAAAAATGTGAAACATTTGAAAGAAGACGCAACCTGGCAATAGATATTTAAAAACACAATGAATTAGTTGTGGGTCTTTAAATTGTATGTAAGCGACAATTTGTATTAATTTTAGTGGAACATGGTGATGAGAATAAAAAAAAAAACAAAGACTTATAAATTGAAATTTTTGAGTATAACTTTGAGTTAAGGGGTTAAATTAAATAAGAAAAAATGTAGAAAAACTACTAAAATGTAGGTGAGTTACATTTTATAGAATATACATAATTGAAATGTTTTCACTTTACTGATCTCCAGATGGATGTTGAGGTTTTGACTGGATGTCACGACGATTACCTGTAGTTTGGTTGCAGGAAGCCAACATTGTTAGAGTCTGTGGTTGTGGCGAAGGATGAGCTTGCATAGGTGGTGGAATGCACCAGTATCCCTACAAAAAAAAAAAAAAAAGAAACTGAATTTGAAACGAAGGGAACAATTAATCAAAATTTTTAGTCACACCTCAAGATAGTAACGATCGTGTTAAAACGTGAGAATCAAATGCGAGAAAATGTAAATAAATATTTCCATTCACTGAACATCGTCATTTTTTTTGGAAAAACCCATTAAGTACAATTTGGTGAGTTAAAATGTTTGGAATTCCGAATATACTCGTAGGTATTTATCAATTCCATTCAAGATACCAAAATCACAAAAGTTCAAATTCATGTCAAAATTAATTTCAATAATTGCACTATGCTCCGATTTGACACAGTGAAAAATCGTCAAATGCGATCATCTCAAATTTGTTTAATTATGTACATTAGTGGTGTCGGATTTTTGTTTGATTTTTTATATTCAAAATGGGTATCGTGGATCTTGTAAAGGATTTAGAGAGAAGTAATTTTTGTTCTGGGACATTTTCCAAAATTGAATTTTGAGACCCCGCGGCCGGTTTCAGGTAAAAAACCACAATTCGAAAAAGTGGTCAGAAAACCCATTATACCGCAGTCACAATTATAAATAGGTACCTACACTAAAACGAAAGCTGTACGACTGCAAAATGTCAATCGTAAGGAAAAACGAGTATCGTTAAATAAAAAAGATTCCCGTTTTGCATAATCGCATTTAAACGATAACAATAGAATTTCAACGATAATCGTTTTACGTAATAGGGCCCCTGATAAGGATTTCAGAATTTGACTTAAAGTTGAAAAAAGCATTGAAAGAAACCAAATTACCTTAGTACTATAAACTAAAAAAAAAAAAATAGTTAACAAAAAAATATATTTTTTCATTTTCAAAAATTTGTTGGAAAATGAATTTTCCAAAAACTATCAATCAAAATAACACCCCCCTTCCCATACTATTTTTTTTTGACCCAAACTGCAATCTCTTATGTCAAGCACACTGTATTTTTCATTATATTGTTAATTATACCACTAATTGTTATAAATTTATTATTGATACTTTTTGAAATGGTGTCTGTTGGAAACGTTTGAATCTACAGACACCATTTTGGCTCAAATTATTGCAAGTTTAATTAATTTCAAATCGTGGAGCAATGTTTACATCAAAAACTAGTCCTTTAGATATAAAATCGACAACTACTGAAAACAAAACTCGAACATTTCAAGGTTTTATAAATTTTGTACCATGATGCGTTCGGCGCTCGAGGTCGAAAACTTGGATTATTTATCAGGCCAACATCACAAACAACTCCGCAAAAAACCAGAACCTACGAAACTACAAGGTTATTGGACTATTATATCTATCCAATAGTTTTGTTTTTATAGCACTTTTTATCTTTACGCAGAACTCTCTGGTCGGCCGATTGAAATCGCTATACCGAAAATGATCGACAAAATCCATGTTCTATTATTAAATGATGTCCGAGTGATGGTGAGGGAACTTCAAGAGGCTAAAAGTTTTTCACCTAGCTTGGTAAATTTTATTTTGTATAAATATTTGGACATGAAAAAGCTTTCCGCAAGATGGGTGCTGCGTTTGCTTGCTATCAAATAACAAACAAAACCGTATAAACATTTCAAATGATTATCTGGCCTTCTTCAACCGTAACCAAGTGAATTTTTGCCCCGATTTGAAACTGTGGATGAAATATTGATTCATCACCATACACAAGAGACCAAAGAACAGTCAACACAGAGGACTTCTCCAGGTGAATCCTAGCAAAAGAAAGATAAAGTAAGTTTATTGGCGCAAGCAACTTGATAACGAAATTTGGCTTAAATGCTGATTTTATTCAAGAAATAAGGGCATGTTCACATAATTTGCATTATTCTATATATTATGAGCAAAAGTGTAACCAAAATTAATGTGAAATGTTAAAATGAAAAAATTGATTGTGTTCTGCACAATGCTGTAGGTACATAACATATATCATGATATCGAATACAAGTCTCAGCCTTTTGTGAAGGGTGGGGGCTGAAAAAAAACACTTGATATCCTATTTTTGTGTAAGGATCATTACCACATCATTTTACTTTTAAAAATAATGATGAATAATGCTCTACCATTTTCCCTTAGTCTTGAAACTTTTATCTTGATCCAATTAATAGGAGATACAAGATATTTAAGCAAACTTTTTGCAAAATAGTAAAAAAGTTTAATGGTTCGGGTGCTTTTTGTTGGCATGGTGTTGGTCCAATCGTAAGAATAAACGATCCACTGGCCCGGCATCATAGAGAATTTAATAAACCCTTATTCATTGCACACATACTCATGTGGATTGCGGATACAAAAACAATTAATGTTTTTTAAAGTCCGAACTTAATTTTATAAAGAACTTTTGGGCAAACACGGATAGATGATAAAACTAAAAAAAAAAAAATGTATAGTCAAAACTATGCATGAAATGTTGACTGCAGTTATGTATTAAAAATAAATCCTTCCCTACAAAATATTTATATTTACGGTATGCAATGTTGAGTATTTTTAATGAAATATCACCTTTTCGTTGTTGTTTCTAATTCTATAGTCTGGTATTATTTGAGTCTATTTTCTATTTACTATAAAAAAAAAACTGTACAAAAAACTCAACACATTTCTTAAAAAAAACCAGCATTTTAATATCTTTATATATCCCTGTTTCAAATTCTATAACCACCGCTTATGTACCTACAAACCTTCATACTCAGATTTTGGTTATACATCCATTCCCATAAATAAATATTTACAAAAATGCACATATATGACAAGAACATCATGTGTATCCATTTCTATTCAAGCAGATTATGAACTCATCAGTAACTAAGTCTTCTAAAATCTCTCACTATCGAGGAAAACTTTGTTTTACCATTTCTTTTAAAATTATGCTCGACTCCTATTTACCCAAAAACCAAGAATGAAAGATTGAAGGTGTCTTTTGCTTCAGTCCGTTATGGGTAGCTTCTCTTTTTGATAAATCGTACATGACGTAAATGATATTATCTTCAGCTGGATTCCGATCCTTAAAAGCTTATACAGTGTAAAAAAAAAACTTTTCCGGAATGAAACAGAAAGGTTTAAATTTCCAAATTCTGAGAAACAATGTGCAAAGCTGTTAGTTGTCCAAGCTTTTCTTTAAAAATGGCAGCAGTAGGGTGTATAGGTAACCTGTTGAACAAAATGAATGTAG
This sequence comes from Dasysyrphus albostriatus, assembly GCA_946251815.1. NCBI lineage: Eukaryota > Metazoa > Arthropoda > Insecta > Diptera > Syrphidae > Dasysyrphus > Dasysyrphus albostriatus. The sequence goes on along the minus strand of OX276336.1, from coordinate 62,298,771 downwards.
CTGCAGCATGTAGCATGAGTTGAATTTTGTTTAACTTATGCTACGCCATACATTTCTTGCTACATTTACAGCATCACATTGTCGCACTGTATATAATGTTTGTATCTTTCTACTTTGACAGTGTTACTCGCCATAACTACAACACCATTCTGTTTGGCTAGTAAATGCAAAAAATAAAAATTATTTTAAGCAAAAAAGGAAACGAAATACGCAAAGATAGTGAGTTAACCCAACGGAAAGCAGAATGTAAAATTAGAGACAAAGGAAAATGATTGGGTGAATCAAAAGAAGGATTCACGTGGATAAATCTGTTGTAGGAAAAATAATTTGTATACATAACAGAGTTAAAAGAATTTTTTTTCTCAAAATAGATGCTGTCTCAATGACATGAATATTAAATAAGGATTAAATTATCTCACCTGTGGCCCTAGGCTTGGGGATGCCCCGGGTTGGTTGTTAGAAGGTGGCACACCATTAGTTGGAGAATAATAAAATTGAACTGGTGGTGGATATCCAACACAGGGATAATGATTTGGATCCACGGAGGCATCAACCAAAGCAGGGCCACCAGATTCGGCACTGGTAGTTGCGTAATAAGTTGGTCCCATTTGATTTTGCGGTATACCAGCATGTCCTGGCGAATGCACTGAAATACCAGTAGGCGGTGGCCCACTTAAATAGGGATATCCACCAGCTGAATGCATAGCAACAGGCGTAGTTCCAATAGTTGGACCTGCTGTGTAAATTCCATAGGGGGTTGCTCCAACCGGCACGGGCATATAAAGACCCGATGATTGTGCCGCTGCTTGTGGTGGTTGCTGCTGTTCAAATTCTTGAACATATGGACCAACATACGACGTAACAATCTGTCCATTGGAGTTATATGTTGTGGGAGTCTAAAAAATATTCTGATTGCGGTTTGAATCTCAAATTAAATACAAATTTTTCACCTGCATCAAGTCACAATTTTCTACTGTTCCAAAACTTATCATGGGCGAAGCTTGACCTACAAGTTCAGATGTCGACATCACATTTCCCGCACTTGCAGGCCGTGGGAGGTTATTGGACGACGTCCCGTTCCTTGAGTTGGGCGTAGTATTATTGTTCCCTGTCGATGGATGATTTTGATTGGGTTTGTGTCCTTTATTGCCACCACCAGAATTGTTATAATCATTTTGATGATAACGATTGTTTTGTGGAGCCGGCCGATAGTTATTGCGTTCTTTGTTGTTGAAATATCGAGAGGGGAATCGACGCTGACCATTGTTTTGTTTATTTTGGCCGGAATAATTGTTAGCGCTGTTATTTTTGGATGAGTTTGTATTGTTGTTCGGATCTGGTTTAACCTAAAGAGATATTCACAAATACAAAAAAGTTTGATTATACCATAATAATGATTTGTTACAAAAAAAAAAAAAGTATTAACTTGGCTTACACTAATATCATTTCCGTTTTCATCAAGTTTTCCTAACTGCATCTCGGGAGACAACTTTACAATTCCCTCCTTGGAGTCAATTGATAAATCATTTCTGTAAAGTTTCTGATGATATTCAAGACCCAAATTGAAGAAATATCTTAAAGTAGCCGCATCAACTGGCAAATCCGATCCATTTGCTTTTACTGATTTCTTCACATCAAAATTAATACGCCCACTCAATGGTGTGGTGTTAGATTGTCCGCGTCGATGAATCGATGGAGTGCCATTGTAACTGCCACTACCTCCACTTGCTGGCACTTGATAATATTGTGGGCAATAACCGACATGGCTTTGTGTGGTAGCTATCATTTGCGGTGGTGGTGGTGCCGGCATATACATTCCGCCTGCAGGAGGATAGCCAGCATTATACATATAATACAACGGACCTCCACCATTCGGGATCAAAGCCTGCGGGCCAGTTTGAATTATACTCGGATCATAACCATAGGTGAAATATTCATCACCATACGCTGCTGTTGCATACGCCTGTGGCCCATCTGGTGATGCTTCTTGTTGATCAGCATTGTTTTCAAAAACTACACCACCGTTACCATCGCCCCCACACTCCCCCTTTGGAACGTCTGAACAACGTGATTGAGCTCTAGAAGATTCGTTCCTGTGCGATAATTTGCTATCAGACATATTATCGCGTGAATGTTCTACCGTCAATGGCATGGTACAATACTCCATTGTCTGGGTTTGGAAATTCTCCAGGTGCGTAAACTGGTTCAATTTATAAATACAGTCCTGCTGTTTAAGCTTAGGATCGTCATAGAAATCATCAGCCGACTTTAAATTCGACAAGCAGTACTGTGAAGTAAATTGTTGGTCAACTTTGAAGCGATAGTTGAACTGACGCGAATAACGATAAGTGTTGCACTTTTGAATGTGACGTTGTAGATGATATGGCAGTGACCATGGTTTAAATTGATCAGCTGGCAATGGTTTCAAGGAATCATAAGGAACCTTTAATATTAAGTATTAATACCTCAATATAATACAAATAAGGCATAATATTATAGTTACAATAACTTACAAGTCTTTTTTCGCCTAGTTGTTCAACAAATACCACACAATATCCTTTCTCCATGGCAATCTCCTGGATGTGGCAGGTATAGAGATCGTTTTCAGATTTTTGCAATTTAACATGGCACTTGGCACCAACCTGCAAGATTCGGCGCAATCTTCTTTTTTCATATTTGATCAACTATACATGCAAAAAAGACAGTGAGGACGACATACATTTTTATATGCACACGTTTACGAACAATAAGGAACTAAACAATAAGAAATAAAATAATTTATAAAAGATGCTTGAGATTAGTAATGAGAATGACAATATAATCCTGCTGTGTGAAATGTTAACCTAAAAATGTAAGGAAAAAGCAACACCCTGCATCAATTGCAGCCAGAAAATTAACCTTAGAAAGCAGGCCCAAATAGCAAGAGATAAAAGAACACATCAATTGATAATTCGTGCACCCTTAGCTCTTACTGAGCAATATGAACTCATTAAAGGTCAAATTCACATTTGACTTATTGCAAGAATTTAACATTAAAACTAGAAGAACAACAAAACATGCATAGAAGTTCAAATTATTCAATTCGTACTCCCAGACCCCAAGTTCGGAGCAGCTCCAAGTAGTATAATCTCATTGTATTAAGCAACAATTTGTAAATTGTGTCTTTTATTACCAACTGGGAAGAAATTATATGAATAAAGTGTTAATGTTACATTGAGGTAGTTAAAAACTCTGTCTGCCTTGGTTCCGATATCAACTCAGGCAGGGATACCAGCGCAGCGCAGTGATCAAACGAGCCACATATATCAACAACGCCCTCTCTCGAGCAGTACTAACCTTCCCGGTCCTGATATATGGTTCAAAGGTGGATGATAACACGCTCAAGGCCGTTTTTTCAAAGAAATTCTTCGGCTGATTTTTGATCCCGCATGCATAGACGGGGAATGGAATGGAGTAAAAGATGCGCTTAAATGGAATTCTTCTTTACGATGTCACAATCATCGATGTCAAAATAATCTTTTTTGTTCGTTTTTGAAAAGAACAATACTACCGTCCTAACAAAAAAAGGTGCACTTAAATGTAATTTTTGCTTTCCCACCTTCAAATGAAATAATTTTGAAAATTTCGAAGAACTAATTCTCATTAAAAAAATAAAGTTATTTTATTGTTAGTATTCGTCAGTTATTTTGGTTATAACTTAGAAAAATGAACTTGCTATTTTTAAACTGAATTCACCTAAGCAACTTTCTACAAGCTTGCAATGAAATATAATTATAATTAACATTCGTGATTTTGAGAAATTTGCAGCTTCAGACAAAAGAAAGACACAGTTTAGCGGTTGCAGTCCCGCTAACTCAAAATTTTTAATTTTGAAGTTTGTGCCTTTTCAAACTCATTATGGAAGATTAATTTATAAGTAACCGATTACTTGCATTTATCAATAAAAACACTAACACATACAATGAAAATTTATACAAAACAAATAACTTACCTTAAAATTTGAATCACCATTGTACCAATTCTGAAGCTTTAGTTCCTTGCGAGCTTCATTCCATGAATCAAATTCTATGTTTCTATACATATTTGGATCAAGAGCTTTTGCTACCTTATACGGAAATGGAGTTATACCTAATATAATTATTAGCATGTTAAATTAAAAACACAACTCAAATCATAATTAAATTCCAAAATGACTAACCTTCTAATAGCAATTGTCTTACACACGAAATATACTTATCAGTCAAAAGTGAATCAACAGTTTTGCTAAGAAATTTATGTTCGTTGTCTTCCTTCTTTGTTTCCTTAAGCTCGCGTTGCAATTCCTCCGAGAATCGTGGAAAATTCGGATTGTGAAAATGACATAGCCTATGGTTTTCTAATATGCAATAAGTATTCTCTGGTAAATCAAACTCGAATGAACGACCATCTTCAATGAGGATTTTAGTGCAATAGCCCTCCTCATTGCACTCAGTACTATAGGACGATGTTTCAAGTGAATTGGAGTGCAACATTTGCTCGACAGCGAATGTTACGTCGGGAAGCTTAAATAGATCCTTGTAGAGAATTTCGTAGCATATCGCTGTGCGAGGAAATAAATTGTTTTAATAAGTACATAATTAAGTTGAAATTATATGGTTACATTGGCAAATGGCAACATCTTTGATGTAATCACTAGTAAATACCGAATCGAAGTGTCTCTCTGGAGTATAGAACACCCGAAATACATCATTAAAGTCTGGACGGAAACTAAAATGACTGCCAAGTGTATACGGCTCAAAAAGAAGTACATTTCGTCTAAAAAGAGTTAAAAAATATATATAAGGTTTGTATGTTGTATATTCTATGATATGAGAAAGCATCATTTCTCATTTTTAATAAATTAATGAAGGTGGTTGAACTCCTGGCACAAAAATTGGAAAAACGTTATTTTTGGTTAACTCTTAACCCCCTTAATTTTCTGTCGGCTCTTAGATTATTAAACCTTAATAATAAAACGGTATTATCCAATCTTGAATAGATAAACAAAAAATATATTCCGTTATTTTTAAAATGAAAATCAACAAAATGATTTAATCAAAGGCTTTTAAAATCTACTGGTGCATGTTAGCCAATAATATCGACACAATTATAGATTTAAACAATAGAACCTAGCTGGTACATATACTACCCCAGGTGTTTCTCTTTACTTAAAAACTAAGCCAGGGACTCCGTTTTTGTCTGTAGTTATTGTGAGTTCTTAAAGTTAAAGAGAAGATTTAGCCTAACACAAATCATACAAAAAATGTTGCTGATCGATTAAAGCAATTTAAATAAATTTGTTTACGAAATTTACTACACCACGAAGTTTTTGCACGTTTTTTTCTAATTCTACTGAAACATATCTTTTTTATGTTTTATTATTCCTTGCACCTATTATGCTCAAAAAAAGGATATCTTTAGTATATTTACTGTCATTGTCATGTAACTCTAAAGTATTTTTTTTTTTCAATTTCAAACAAAGCTTTTGAAAATAATTAGTTCTTTGTATTGCCTGAACATTTTAAATTTTCAGAGATGTGACCTCTTCGAAATTGGTCATTCAATTATATGGGTACCTTCGCTAAAATTTTACTTTCACATATTTTTTTCAAAAAAAAAACTGATAGTTCGATAAAAAAGAAAAAAAAACTAAATTATACCCCTTTTCACCAAAATTAATTGATTTCAAGTAATTTTAAGAAAATGCTTAAGACGCCACAACAAAGGTCTCCACCAAAATTTAGCTTTGTCGGATTTTTATCATAATTTTGCAATTTTTTCGTCAAACTTGCCTGGGCTATTATTAACTCTTCCAACGGGTGAATTTTTATTTCTGGAAAAAAAGTTCCGATTATACCTATTGGTTATAGTCCAGTAACCTTGTAGTTTCATAGGAGGAAGACTTTGTGTCAGATCTGGCAGTTGTGATTTTTTTGCTGAGTTGTTTGTGACGTTGGCCTATAAAGCCGAACGCAACATAGTAAACAAAATTTTAAAAAACCGCGAAAGTTGCCTTCCCTATGTTGAAAACTTGAATTTATAGCCTAGTAAGAATAGATTCTTTCAAGGAAAAAAATTGTAACTGGCCGATTTTTGGTACGCACGTTGGGATTGATTTTACTTTTAATCTGCGAAAAGGCCTCAAAAATACGATGACCGCCAGGTTAGTTATAAGGGGTCAAAGGCCACGAAAATGAGTGTTTGACAAATATATCGAAAGCGGTAAGTTCAAAAAAAATTGTTCTACAAACAGGCAGCTGAGTTAATTTCATATTAAACACGTACATTAAGCTTGTTCGTAACATTAACCGTTAAAAATTTACACCACTTTAACCGCGATGGTATGAATCAGTAGTAAAGCCGGGAATACTAAGACAAATATATGTTAAATTAAAAGATAAAGATTGGTCCGATGCAGAATTTAACCATCTACATAATTTTCAAAGTCCACTGGAACACCTGCTTTGATTTGTTTAAAAGTCGCTTTCCAACTGGAGGAGAGGAGGAGTATGAAAGTTTATCAAACAAAATTTTCCTATAATATAAGCATGAAATATGAATTTGGGTTTTTGAATGCCCAATCTTCGACATCAAAACGGATCCAATACAACCATAAAAAATATCATAAGCACCAAGAATAAAAAGATACACTGTCCTATTTATAAACTTTGTCTAACTTTAGACAGCCGTCCAACGCCAAAAAGTTATAAAAAAAACTTTGTTTACTGTTGTCCTAAAGTTGTCTAACTAGGGTAGGGTAACAACCGCATCGGTTGTCTAACGTCGTTTTTCATTGAAATCTGAAAGATTTGATTTTAAAACCTAGAAATACTGTTTTGAATAGGCGTTTTTCTTTTTCAATTTAGAATAGAGCTCTGAACAGAGTTCGAGCACGTCGAGCATGTTCTGAGTATCCTCTGGTCTGAACCAAGCGTTCTCTGAGCGCTCGGAATTATTTTGGAAACACACTTGAACAGAACGCTAGCTGCTTGTGTTCAGCACTAAATCTGTCTGCTCGTTATTTTTTTCAGAACGAAAAAAGAAACTCGAATTTTCAGCTCTGGACGCTCAGAGCTAAAAAAGAAACACAGTTTTTTGTTTGACAGTTCATGCTCTACTCTGAACTAAAAAAGAAAAACGCCGAAATAAATACAGAAAAAAAAAAAAAAACAAAGGAGCCAACATAAATTTCAGTTGTTTTGAACTTGCATAGTTACTCCTTTACTCTGATTGAATTACCTAGCAAATAATCAAATGTATACAAAAGGTCGTTCATGCAAAAGGGGGGAGATTGAAAATATAAAATGTGGTCCTATGGTTTCAAGCATGTTTAGTCCCACGATTGTTCTCGCGTAACCGTCCGACATCTGGCTCTCGATTTGTAGGCCAATGTATGTAGCATTTCGGGGTTTTACTCTGGTATTAAGGTTAGGTCGAAGGTGCGTTTTTATTATAGTTAAAGTGGTGTAATTTTGTAACAATTAATGTTACGTTACGAACAAACTTTACATACGTGTTTTATGCGAAACTACTTAAGCTACCGTTTTCAAGATACATATTTTTCAAAAAAACATTTTTGTGACCTTTGACCCCTTATAACTGACCAAGGGGGCACCGGATTTTTGAGGACTTTTCTTAGGTTATACCTAAGTAACATCAATCCCAACTTACATACCAAATATCAGCCAGTTGCATTTTTTCATTTTTTTGGCATTTTGATGTTCATTCTTACTGGGCTATAAGACCTTTACCGTACAAAACAAAGTCCTCGTTTTTCGTCTTACCTGAACAGAATCAGAGTCAGAGCTGCAATAGATGTCAAAAATGCTACAGTGAAAGTTGAAATTTGTTCAACTCTTGCAGATGCAGCATATTTGACATCGATTCCAACTTCGTCTCCCATTCTGTTCAGTCAGTAAATCCTAGTTCTGAACTAATTCAGAAATTTACAGTACCATACAAGACAAGGTAGGTAGGTATATGTACCTCCATGTTAAATTACAAAAGGAAAACTCTTCGGTTTGTTTTTTTTTTTTTTAATCAAAGACGCTGAAAGTTGGTAGATATCTTTGAAAAGAAATGAAAGTGTTGTTTCATGAACAATCACTACTCCATCAATAACCGATTTTAAATACCTAAATAGTTTGAAATAATTCTTCAGTATGAATTGAAATAAAATAACCCTATTCTATTCTAACCGTCCAATAAAGTAACGGCTGTTATCGTCTTTTTGAAGAATTTATTTAAAACATAATAATTATCTATTGTGAATTTCTATGGTGAACACATTCTATAACCAACATCTTGTTGTCTCTTACCAGTAATAATTTGATTTTCGCAGCATTTATCCCACTCCCTCGCGCTGTCGTAAATTCATACATACAAATGAGACAAACATACATTTCACTAAATGACAACAAAAACCGCTGTCAAAAAAATGTTACGGAATATAATTAATTTTTGCAATGCTGCGGAGAGAACGAATTGAAAGCATTCTTTTGCAATAAGATTTATTTATTGGAGTAACTTACACAATATTTTCTAGTTAAACGGAGGTTTGGAAGTCGCAGTTGCTTTTTTGTTTTTCCAAAGTGAAGAAGGATCAAAGTAAGTACAGCTATTTTATGTAGAAAAAAAACTCGTGAACATTTCTCTTCTTTCAAATTCAGGTGCACCGTCCATTTCACTTTTTGTTTTGGGCTTCTTCTTCGACCCATGTGGTGATGCCAAATCTTTCTTCATAATGCAATTTTTTAAACCAAATAGTGTGACAAGATTATGCAGATATAGTTTGCATAGAATAAGTAATGAAGTTTTTTATTCGACAAAAACAAAGAGTAATCCACCTGTAAGGAAACTACCACCTGATGTTCCCGATCTGAGAGAATTTCTCATCGTCAACCGCGACTTGTCTCTCAAATCGAATTTAGAAGCTCAAATTCATCCCGATATTCCAGCCTATTTGGAAAAATCTGACTTCTCCGGTCGTAACCGCAATGTATTTTTTGAAGTTTATGGCTGCCAAATGAATGTTAACGACACAGAGATAGTTTGGGCAATTCTTAAGGAAAATGAATACCAAAAGTGTGAAGATCCCAAAGATGCCGATATAATTTTACTTGTAACATGCGCTATTCGCGATGGTGCGGAGCAGAAGATCTGGCATAGATTAAAGCACCTAAATGCATTGAAGTCAAAAAGATCCAAGAAGAAAGCTCCTCTACAAATAGCTGTTCTGGGTTGCATGGCAGAGCGATTGAAAACACAATTACTCGAGAAGGAGCAGTGGGTCGATGTTGTAGCCGGGCCCGACAGCTATAAGGACCTTCCGAGACTCTTGTCTTTAACTAGTCACTATGGCCAATCGGCTGTCAATGTCATCTTGTCTGCGGATGAGACTTACGCAGATATTATGCCAGTGAGACTCAATACCGAAGCCCCAACTTCATTTGTCTCGATTATGCGTGGTTGCGATAACATGTGTACCTATTGCATTGTACCCTTTACGAGGGGTCGTGAGAGATCAAGACCCGTGAACTCTATTCTTGAAGAAATCATAAAACTACAAGAAAATGGTATTAAAGAAGTAACCTTGCTGGGTCAGAATGTTAACAGTTATCGTGATCTCTCTCAATCTTCCGATTTGGATGAACAAAACAACCTTGTTCCAGGATTCAAAACTGTTTATAAACCAAAATTGGGTGGATTACGTTTTGGAGAGTTGCTGGAGCAGGTGGCGGAGACAGTTCCTGAAATGCGAATTCGATTCACATCGCCACACCCAAAAGATTTTCCCGACAGCGTTTTAATGGCCATAAAGAAATACCCAAATATTTGTGAAAATATTCATTTGCCCGCCCAATCAGGAAATTCGAATGTTCTGGAGCGAATGCGTCGAGGATACACTCGTGAAGCTTATATCGACCTTGTGAAACACATTCGATCAACATTGCCAAACGTAGCGCTATCCAGTGACTTTATTTGTGGATTTTGTGGAGAAACTGATGACGAGTTCGAGGATACTATTACTTTAATAGAACAAATTAAATACAATGTAGCATATTTGTTCGCCTATAGTATGCGTGAGAAAACCACCGCACACCGAAGATTTGTTGATGATGTTCCACAACAAATTAAGATAGAACGCGTTCAGAGAATGATGAATGCCTACCGAAAGGGATCGGCTGAATTGCATTCTCGTATGGTCGGTCAAAACCAACTGATTTTGATTGAAGCGAAAAGCAAACGCTCCAACACTGAATGGTTTGGGCGAAATGATGCAAATATAAAGGTCATTATAAAGGATTGTGATCTGCCTATGAGCGCTTTCGGAGATGAAGATAAAAAGCCAATAGCTTCTGGTGATTTTATTGCTGTGAAAATTGTTGACTCAAACTCGCAAGTTCTGAAAGGGATTCCGTTACATTTTACTACGATACAAAATTACCATGAAAAATATAACACAAATCGAGCTAGTAGTTGTGCAAAATAAAATACAAAAATAAGTAAAACAGACAAATTTGTTTTTTTTTTAGTTTTTTGTTGATTGTTTCAAGGATATTTTATAATTGTTGTCTGAGAACAAGCAAACATTGCCGATCAAAGGAGTTGGAGTTGGTTGTTCACCGAGTTTCGCTGTAACACAGTAGTTGTAAGTTTGCTCAAGATTTAAGACTATGAAAAGGTAAAGTGTTGAAGATATTGGAAATGGTTTATTATTTTGAGGAAAAAAAGGTAAAAGTGTGAGGTACATTTATGTACTACCAAATTTATTTCATATTTATGTCGTTTTCATTGGACGTCCAGAAGCATTACATAGCGTTCCGGTCTTCTGAAACCATTCCCTTGACACAAAAATCTTTTTCTGACGAATTGAAATTTGTCGATTGTATCGATGGGTTTCCATGTGTAACGTAATCAAATGAAAAATGCTTTATTATGAATAACCCACAATCCAATATCTTCAATTTGAAAGTTAATTTTATTAGCGTTTCAATTCTCAAATTTACCATCGACAAATTTGGATTGCAATCGACAATCCCAATACAATATTGAAATTATGAAATGTGGTAGCACAATTAGTTGTGCTATATACATTTAAATAAAGACATCGAATTTCAAATATTGAATAGTATCCATATTAATATGAAAATTTGGTACTTATGTACGTATACATATACAGTGGTGGAAAAATAATTAGAAACACACTTTTTTTCTACTTTTGTATTTACAAAAGGTAGATAAATTTAATACAACTAAATAAATATCAGCAAATAACAAAAACAATGTTCTTTTATATACACTTTTATGAAAAAGTTATGAAAAAAATAAAAATTATAACATAAATAGCACTATATTCGAAAAAAACTAAATAAAAGTGTGGAAATATAATTAGAAACATCAGTTTACTGAAAAAGAAAAATACAAATAAAAGGAAAGAAATTATATTTTCTACTTCAAAATACCTTTGTTCGATTGAAAAAAATCAATATTTTATTAGCAATTACAGCTGCACACCGTTTAGGTAAACTAGCTACCAAATCTTGACAGCGTTGAAGTGGGATATTCCGCCAAACTTCTATGTTTTTGAACAACTCATTTGAGTTTTTGGAAGTTTTGACTCCCAAACTTCTCTCAACGTCAGCCCACAAGTTTTCGATCGGATTCAGATCAGGGCTTTGTGCTGGCCATCTTAAAACATTGATGTTTTTTTCCTCAAACCAACACTTCACTAAACGTGAAGTGTGTTTAGGATCATTATCCTGTTGAAAAATGTATGTAACTGGCAAATGATCAAAAGCATATGGCTCCATAACATTTTCCAATATGTTTTTATACATATGCTGATCCATTCGGCCATCGATGCACACAATAGGACCAACGCCATACCACGAAAAGGCTCCCCAAACCATCACATTTCCACCACCATGCTTGATCGTTTTGATGGTGTAATTAGGATCGAGTTCTTTGTTAAGTGGGCGTCTTACATATCTTTTACCATCAGATCCAAACATATTAAATTTTGATTCATCGCTCCAGAATACTTTTTTCCAAAACGCTAATGGTTTTTGTTCATGTTCCTTGGCAAATGCTAATCGACGTTTTAAATTTTTTTTTGAAACGTGTGGCTTTTTGCGAGCAATGCAACCCCGCAAACCTGCTTCCAGCAATCTATTCCTTATTGTCCTAGACGTTACTCTTGCACTTAATTGGCATGGCACAGCTGAATGAATTGCCTTGCTGGTCACAAAAGTCTGTCCTCTTTGGCAGTTGTTTTTCCTGCACGTTTTTTCCTTTTGGAAAGTTTTATGCTGCCTATCTCCGTATAGACCTTAATTGCTCCATATACCATCTTTTTGGAGCAAAGCAAATCCCAGGCGATGTCATCCATGGTAGCTTTTTCCTTGCAGTACTTGTGAATGATAATCTTCCTTAGCTCTGGTGTGCAGCTCTTGTTTTTACCCATTTTTTTGAACTAGATAGTAAAGCTAAGATATTTGAACAAAACAAAAATGTAGCACCAAAGATTTACCGTTAAATAATATCACTTCTTCAATATTTGCTCACTGTTTCTAATTATTTTTCCAAGCTTAGATTTCAAATTTTCTTTTGTGAGCTGGTTTAAATTGCCGATATTAACAAACTAACAGGTTTATGAAACCTGCAAACCAAAAACATGCTGCACAATAACAGCAGAAAGAGAACTGTATTTTACCGTTTATCATTTTTTGTGTGTGAAGAGCATAAACAATGATAAGAAAAATACATATGCTTACTCTTTTTTTTGTTTCTAATTATTTTTCCACCACTGTATATCTGTACTTAATATTTTTTGAAATTCCATGAGGAAATTAGAGGGATCAAATGGCTCCAAATATAAAAAAATGTGACTTAAAACTTTTAACCATTCCTGTGTGCGTGTTGTTGGCAGGATGGGAAGCACTTATTCATAACAAGTATACTCTTGGAGGATTTGTAAGTTCCTAGTAAGAGGCACAACTTCGGGAAAAACATTTCAGGCGGGAGGGGTAACTTTCTACAAAGTTGACTCCAAACAGAAAAATACTGTCTAAAAAAAATGGGAACACTTACAATGCCATGCTATAGCTAATCCATAAATCCATTCTCTAATATGCTATTCAAATAAATTTTTTGGTATTTCACGAGTCCCATCTCGATCATTAGACTCCTTTAGTGGTGCTTAGTCTGGTATTATTGAAAAAGACTTGCCGTCATCTGGAAGCGAACACCGCGCCACTGAAACCACATGATTAGCGTAATCCCAATTAATACGAGCATAACCCTAAGCATAACTAAAGGAGTCTGATGACCGAAGTGGCACTCGTAAAAAAATTATAACTCCGGCTTATATACTTGGTGGTAATACACACAAGTTGTTGTTGTTCATTCAAAACAACAACAAAGTGCATGTACTGCACTTATGTTTCCATTTACACACAAAACCCTGAAGTTATTATTGTTTATAGTTATGAAAAAACAATTTTCAAACATTAAACATTTTTTTTGAGTTTGAAAATAATTTTTTCAAAAACTATTTATAGTTAAAACTGTACATATTAAGAAAACATATTCTAAATGGGGAAACTAACAACAATGGTATGAATCTCAAAGTAACTCCATATATTCACAAAATTAAGACCTTAATCATTTAACAGATATGACCACTTCTTTCTTTTTTGAACAAATAAGACTGTCTGATCTTTGTTTCGTCGGCTTAGAGTGTAAAGCAGCTAACTCCTTTTTTGCATTTTTTACAAACAAATATTTTAATCAGAGTGTTCGCAGTACTTGAATAAAACCAAAATTACATTAAATATTTTTCAACACTCGTTATTGCCAAATTCAGTGAAATTGAAAAGATTTGATACGACTTTTGTATATTTTTAGCAATTTTTGAAGTGGTCTATAATGGTAAAAAAAAATGTGGAGTTAGCAGCTTTACACTCTAAGCCGACAATATGCAAAAAATAACAAGAACAGATTCTTTAAAGTTAAATATTTAAATAATATTCGATTACTTTGAAAAAACGGCTCATCATGAGCAATTGTTTAAATATAAATTGGAAAATAACATTCTCATTCAAAACCAGTGGGGCTACCGTTTGGAAAACGGGAACATGTGAAACAGCTCCAGTTTTCAGTTGTTTGATTAATAATAACCTTAGAACGTTACATGATAAACATAAAATTATGTTTGTTTTTGTGGACTTCAAAGTCCTTTTGAAACAATATATAGTTCGATACTCCTAATGAAACTAAACAAACACGGTATACAAAATAAAGAACTAAACTGGTTTCGAACATGATTTAATTGACAGAACTCAACCAACTAAAATCAATGAATGCTTATCCAACACTGAAAATAATTTGTTTGATGTGCCACAAGGAACGTTATTAGCCCCACTTTAATTTCTGATTTACATAAACGATATAGGCAAAGTTATCAGATACGGTACTATTTCATTATTCTCTGATGATGTCTTATTTTCTTCCGGCAAAGATTTAGATACAATTATTGAACAATTATTAAATGATTTGATTAACATTTTTGAATGGTTAAATATGAGTAAAATAAAGTTAATACAGATAAAACAAAATACAAACATACACAAACATATAAACATATAAATAAATAACAATCCAATTCAACAAGTGCAATATATAAAGTATCTGGGTGTTATTATAAGTAAAGATCTTAATTTCAATAACCATTTTGAACACATTTGGAAAATAATTTCAATAAAATTCGGATTCTTAAAAAGAATTAAAAATATCACCAATTTGTGCAATAAATACAGGGTGTCCGCGGGAAGGTATACTACTTTGTTTTGCCGCCATTTTGGTAAACATTACTCTTGACAGTCCATATTTGGCAGTCGTGAAGTAGACTCAATAAACCAACGTGCTTTAATCGTTAAAACATTTTATCAAAATCAATCATCGATTAATGTGACGATGAGAAAGTTACGTGAAATTTTTGGGAGAAACAACAAAACGCACTATTTATCGTGTAGTGAATGATTTCGAAGAAAGAGGGTCTGTAAGGTGACAGGCTCAAACATGGACCACAACGTACTGCAAGATCGGCTGAAAACATTACTGCTGCTCAAGGAAGTGTTCAAAACAATCCATCAACCCCAATTCGACGCCGTGCTCAGGAGCTTGGTCTTCAAAGAACAACTTTGAAAACTTTTAACGCCACAACTTCATGCTTTGGGTTTGATTAACAATAGGTGTCAACAAGACGGTGCCACATCGCAAACAGCCATGATTACAATGGAATTACTGCGAGACCTCTTTCCATAACAAGTTATTTCAAGAAATTGTGATTGGCCTCCAGGGTCGCCTGGTTTGACTGCTCCGCACTTCTTTTTGTGGGAATATCTGAAAAGCAAGGTTTATGCAAACAAACCAGAAACGCTTGAGCTCAAACAAAAAATTTGTGATGAAATTAATGAAATGCCGCGTGAAATGTGTGAGAATGTAATGAAAAATGTGCTCAAAAGGGCTCGCATTTCTGAGACTAACAGAGGCGGATATTTACCTGATATTGTATTCCATACATAATTGCCGACATTAAATAAAACATTTATCAATATAAGATCCATTCACTTTGATTTAGGCAAAAATTATAAACAAACAAAGTAGTATACCTTCCCGGCGGACACCCTGTATATAAAATACGATTATAAAACTACATTTTGAATGAATTCTGTTCAACAATTTTGTACTTGGGCAACATATGGGAGATCAGCAGGCTTCAGAAATTTAAAAACAAAGCGATTAGGATAATCCAAAAATACAGTGTTTACACGCCGATCAGTGTTATGTTATACTTATCATGCTTTAGGCACTGGCTAAAAAATAAAACGAAAGGATAACCTACAACGCGACCATCTCTGTATTTAAAGTCAAGAATACAATGGTTTCCGATTATCTATCTCTTATTCTGAATTATACCCATGAAATTCAAAATAATAACTTAAGATCAAATTACAATTTTAAATTACCTTTGTATAGACAGTAGAAAACAAAAAACGGACATGTATAAAAGTGTTTGAAGTTTTAATGAATACCCACAATTTTTGCATTTTTGTAAATTTTTGGATAGGTTATTATTATAAGGAGGAATATTTTGTATAGAATTATTCGCCCTTTATCAAAAAAATAATAAAATATGAATCAATTTGTAAGATACTAAATTCGGCCCTACACATTTTCTACTTAAAATACCAGCTTTAAAATGAACAATCACAACCATTCGGGATTTAACATCGCAAATTTGGAAATTCGGGATTTCGACACCAACCCACCATAATTTAACGTTTATTTTTAATCATTTGCTTCATTTTGATTGCATGTTAAAATCATACCTTTTTTGGTTCGTCGGAATGTTCCCTTCGGTCTATTAACTTCACCAAATGAAAGTACGAATCGAAAGTTGGGGGATCAAGGACTAACGGGATATATAATTTTAGAAAAAATAAACAGATGGAATATGCTCTATAATAAGAGCTGTTAATTCTATATTCCAGCGAGGTACCTATTGAAAGTTATCCATACTTAATTATACTCGGATAGAGGGGTATTTGCCATCTACCCGGGTAGTTGTGATACAGTGAAAACTCCCTTCGGCGGATAGCAACGTTCACAACACGTTTGTCCGTCCAAGAGAAAAAAAAGAAGTATTAAGAAAATATTCTTTACGCCAAAAAATTAAATTATATTAATTGTCCTTAAGACAATGATATATAAAAATATAGATAATAAGACTTAATTTTAAAAAAATAAATATTCACTTCAATAAAGAATTTTAAAAAAATATGCCATAAAATTCATTTACAAGCGGTAAGTAAAGAAGAAGTTATAATCTCACAAAAGCTGCAGAAAACAATACGTTATGCGATTGTTTGTTGGAAATTTCAATTAGGTACAAAAACTTTTTGTCCGCAAACGAGAATTAAATTTAACGAATTGCAGCTGATATTCTTGTCCGCGTCCCACCAAGGGAGTTTTCGCTTAAAGGAAAATTAAATGTATGGAATTTAAATCCTAGATCCACGGTCGCGGGAGTTTGTCCGCTTAAGGGAGCTGTCCACAGCTCTATTGCCATCATATTTTCAATTTTTTAGTTTTTTCTTTTAATTTTGGTATTTAAACCTAGTGATTATCCACGTAATAAAACAAAAAAACTAAAACGACCGCAACTAGCCTTACAAAGAACTCCGCCTGAATTTCGCCAGGGAGCCTTTTAATTGAGGCAATGAAGTTTAAGTTATTGTAGGACCCCATCAACTTTTGCTTTTAGGATTTAAGAAAAGAAGAACTTATTTTATGATGAGAGGAGCTATCATGGTGAGAGGAGCTATCACCTCTTTTAGTTTTGGACCTTTAACTCGGATTTTTCAATAAGACAACGAACCTATCAACACTTCCAGGGCAGCTGAAAGCTGAATTCATTCCGAAAACATGGATCTTTCGCCATGGGCACCTCTTTAATTTTAAAAAAAATTATTGAATACAATTGGTGATGCTACCTTTCTCAAAACAGTAATGAAGTTGGTAGACGGTTTGAAGAAATTGAAGTATTAAAAGAAGCTACAGCGTAAATTTAAAATTATGAATCTGTAAAATTGATATCTTTATCCAACGCAATAGGTAGAACTTTTTTCATTATAAGGTTTTTAAAATTTTTGAAGCCAAGTATGTTAATAGAACCAATTCAATGTGCTTACTTGAAAACAAATGAGACTGCCTGCAGTTCAATCAAAGTTCCATAGGTCTTTGGCTTCGACAAATCATCAAGATATTCGTCCAGATCTTTTTCGACTTGCTGCAAGATAAGGACATGTAAATTTGTAACTAAAATGATTGCTTCATATTCTAACTCACCGATTCAAAATAGGATCGATGTTTTCTCATATAGCTGACGCATTTCTTCCGTATAGTCAAATGATATTGTTGGGTGTCGTACACTTGCTCCGAAATTGTTCTGAACAGACAAGATGCATCTCTCGCTGTATGTTTGCGGTAGAAATTATTTTCTTCCAAATACTGATCGAAGGGATCAGGCGCTTGCCGACTTCCAGATGTAAAAGGTCGCTGCATCTCGAAAATTCGCTTTTTGTCTAATTACAGGAGTAGGTACATATAAAAATAAAAACTTTTATATCAAAAATATTAATGGAAGCAACACAATTTTTAACAACACCTATTTACGGCAACTGTACACTTTACACATTCACAAGCTAAATTTACCGTTGGGTTTATCGTGGTTTGTGGATACACAAAATAACACAACACAAACACAATTAAAGAGGGTTTATGGCCGAATAAAATAAATAACTGTACAAACTAATTTCTGTTTTTTTTTTAGTGGCCAAGATTATTTCGTTATTTTCTTTTAACTTACCTACTTTTGTCCTTTAAAAGTTTTCACTTTGGTTAGACGGAATAAAAATAGTTTAATTAAAAAAAAAAAACACGGCGTTTGGACTAACAATGTTTTTTGATATTTACTGGGCATATAATGTTTTTTAATGACAAAATTGTTTGGATTTGTTTTGCGAAAAGCAAAAATATAATTAAATTTTAATTTAATTTAACTGTTTAGTTTAAGAACTTATTGCTTTTTAAATGCAAATGCAAATTAATTTGCAATTTGAAAAAAAGCTAGAATAAAAAAATGAACTTGCCGGAAACAAATTCTCTTTTGTGGCTGTAGCGCCATTTCATACCATCAGATAGCGATAAATTAAAATTATTCACAATAGTGGAGTTTCCATGTATCAACTTTGAAAACCAAGCAACACAGGTTGACAACGTGGTTTTTATTGCGTTTAAATGATCTAACATAGGTGCAACAATGCTGATCCATGTAAACCCCCTAGGCGTGTTTTATAAAGTCTTTCCCAAACCAACGCGAATGCGGAGCGACGACGCATTTTTGTTGTTGTTTTGGGTTGTTTATGTGTCATATTTTGTACTATTGTGAATGATATGCTGGGAATCGCTCCGCATTCGCATTGGTTTGGGAGATCTTAGAGGACTCAGAGCGCTCAGAAATATAAACAGGACTCCTCCCAAAAGTTCCTCACTTTTCCCCTTAAAAACTGAGACTGAAATTTTTTGGATTCGCTTCCTCAATTATTTTTTGTCGCAGTAAATTACATAAGAAGGAATAGTGTTTATATTTTATTCTCCTGCTCTGTCTAAAAATTAAAGAAATATAAACTGGCCAATTATCTACTATCGGGATCCGGATCTGGATCTGGATTAACTTTTACAAATAATACAAAAACAAAATAATGGGAAATTTTCGAAATTGTTTTTGTAATACGTGTTGAAAGTTAATCCAGATCTAGATGATAATAGCTGCGTTTTATTGAAAGGCATTACTGAATTGGGCGAACGAATTTTAAGGCTCTGCCAAACCAACGAGAAACATTTGCCAACGACAATTTTTTGTTGTTGTTTAGCGTTTTGTATTTGTCATATTTTGTACTATTATTACGAATGATTCGATATGAATTCACTTTGGTTTGGGAGAGCCTTACAGTTCATTCTCCGAATTCACTAATAGAGGTTATAATCTTCTATCGTGATCGAGATCTGGATCTTGATTCACTTTAAACACGCGCTACAACAACAATGTTAAGAAATTCCCATTATTTTGTGTTTGTATTACGTGTAAGCAGTAAATCCAGATGCAGATCCGGATCCCGATAGAAGATAATAGGCGTGTTTTACTATCATCGTTATATGAAACTGGATTAAGTTTTAATACCTACTACAAAAGCAGTTTTTAAAATCACCCATTATTTTGTTTTAGTTTTACGTCTAAAATATAATCCAGACCCCGGTCCAGATCTAGATAAAAGATAACAAAAAAAGTAAATAAAACACGCCAAAAGCTTATCTAGATCCAGTTCCCTATGATAGTAAAACACGCCTAACGTAGACAGGCTCAAAGGTTTTCATTAAGCGTGTTTCATTATCATATGGATCTGGATCTGGATTAACTTTTAACAAGTACTACAAAAATTATTTTGGAAAATTCCAGCTATTTTGTTTTTGTATTGCGTGTAAAAAGTAATTCAGATACAGATGATAATAAAACACACCTATTTGCTGTGTTTTATAAGCTGTATTTTATTTTCTCGCAGATCTGATCTGGACTAGATTTGCATACAAAAATACATGTATTACAAAAACAACATAAAATCTAATTTTGCTTTTGGATTTCGATTTACAAGTCTATTCTGAACTTCTCTGACGGAAAGATGGCTTTTTGTGTAGAAAATACTGAGAAAATAGAGAATAGAACAGAGAGGAAATACATGAAACAATAGAATTAAGGGAGATAGGTATATTACACTCTTGTCACACTGGGCACTGGAGTCCTGCTTGTTATAATGGGCGTGTTTTACTATCATCGGGATCTGGATTAACTTTTTAACTTTCAACATATATTACAAACAAAATTTTTTGTTTTTGTATTACGTGTAAAAGTTAAACCAGATCTGGATCCCGATGACAATAAAACACAAATATTTTGATAATCTAATCCGGATTAGATTTGGGAGATAATAAAACACAGCCATTATCTTCTATTGGGATCCGGATCTGGATCTCGATAAACTTTTAACACGTAATACAAAAACAAAATAATGGGAAATATTCAAAATTGTTTTTGTAGTACGCGTTAAAAGTTAATCCAGATTCAAATCCCGATCCGATATAAGATAATAATGTTTAATTGTCATCGGGATCTGGATCTGGATCTAGATTAACATTTAACACGTACTACAAAACAATTTTTAAAAATTTCCCATTATTTTGTTTTTGTACTACTTGTAAAAGATAATCCAGATCCAGATCCCGATGATAATAAAACACAATCAATAAAACACACGTAATAAGCGTGTTTTTTATTGTCATCGGGATCTGGATCTGGATTAACATTTAACGCGTACTACAAAAACAATTTTTGAAAATTTCCCATAATTTTGTTTTTGTATTACGTGTAATTCAGTGCTTACGTTCTGTTACTCTCGCATCGACAAAACCAGTCGAGAAACGATGAAAGTTGAAACAAATTTGTATGAGTTTTGTTCCATTCTTCAACGTTTCTCGACCAATTTTATAGATGCGAGAGTTACAGAACGTAGACACAGTTCTAACGGGTGATTTTTTAAGAGGCTTAGAACTTAAAAAAAAAAAAAAAACACAAAAAATTCGAAAAAATGAATGAAATATTTATTTGAATCAATAGTTTGAACCTTGCAATTTAATGTTTAAAGATAATTTCATGCAAATGTTGACCGCGGCTGCGTCTCAGGTAGCCCATCCGCTGAGTCCAATTTTGGCATACTCTTTCACACATATCGGCCGGTATCTCACGAATGAATGCATGGATGTTGGCTTCCAGTGCGTCAATCGAAGCGGGCTTATCCCTATAGACATTAGCCTTGACATACCCCCACAAAAAATAATCTAATGGTGTCAAATCGCACGATCTAGGCGGCCAATTGACCGGTCCGAAACGTGAAATTAACTGTTCACCAAACTCGCCTCGCAATTGCGCCATTGTTTCGCGTGCTGTGTGGCATGTGGCACCGTCTTGTTGAAACCACATATCATGCAAGTCAAGAACTTCCATTTCGGGCAAAAAAAGTTTGTTATCATCGCTCGGTAGCGTTCACCATTAACAGTAACGCTGCGATTCGCATCATCTTTGAAGAAATATGGCCCAATAATGCCGCCGGCCCATAAACCGCACCAAACAGTGGCTTTTTCGGGATGCATTGGTAGCTGTTGCAATGCTTCTGGCTGATCTTCACTCCAAATGCGGCAATTATGCTTATTTACGTACCCATTCAACCAAAAATGAGCCTCATCGCTGAACACAATTTTTCGCGCGATGAACATTTCGAACCGAGCACGAATTTTGATAGTAAAATTCAATAATTTGCAAGCGTTGTTCATTTGTAAGACGATCCATGGTTAAATTGCAAACCAAACTGAAGCTGTTTGACAGTGACACAAGGTACTTAACACACGTCAGCTGTCAAAACCAGTGTTGCCAAAACCAAACCAGCTAAAAAATCACCCGTTAGATCCCGATGATAATAAAACACGCCTTATGTAGAAAATGTTATGTAGCTAACTCGGCAAACCCTGTCCGTAGGTCATGAACAAATTATTAACAAATTTACGGAGGAGAATTTATGCACAGATTACACAACACCCCGCACAAATGTTGAAAAACTATTTTCTTTCTCCATCTCCATCCACACAAGAGAGGAATAGGATGCTTGCTTACAACAATGAGTTAAACCGATTGTAGAAATTTACATCGACATCTCTGAGTGTCTCAAGTCGCTAAGACTTCTTTCAGACTCCTCGACAACAGTAGTGTCTTCCAACTTCCAAGCGAAGATTCTAGCAGTGGTTAATGCTACCAAAAAGATCTCAATGATGGCGATACCACGGGCTGATATATCACCTTTAACATTGACAACCAAGCAACGATCAAAGCTATTTCTACCACAGAAATAAAATCCAAGTTGGTTTCATGTTTTCGATGTAGTAAAGAGCTAATGGTTCTTCTCATGCAGCAGAATATAAGACTCTTGGACACCGTGTAATTTTAGGAAATTAAATAGCAGATGAACTGGCAAATACTGATTCATCTTATAGACTTATAGACTTCAGTGTAATCCACCCTGTGCCATTAAACAGACCATTGGTATGAACTAAGAATTAATTGGAAATTACCAATGACAGATAGAACTCACTCATAACTTGTACGACTCCAAAAAATCTGTGACCTAGCTGCAATAAGAAAAAAACGGACAACTTAATAAAGAAATCGCTAAATCTTTTGATAGGGATTATCACAGGCCATAATCTCTTAGGATATCTTATAAAAAAACATGAGAAAAAGTACTGTAGACCTGTGCACGGGCTGTGGAGTCGAAGAACTAGACAAGGGCACCCTTTACTACCTGCTCCGCAAAATTTTAGTTTAAAAGGAATAATGTAAATATTCAAAAATAACTATGAGTGGATTCCCATTGGATCAGAATCCTCCAGCTTTTAATTTAATTCGTTATTACCTCTGTTTTGATGACCGTTTTCTGGATCTAAAGATCTTCTTTCAGCTATATTTGAGTTAATGATAAGATTCATAATCATAACAAACAATCTATGTAACCTTTAAAGATTCAAATAATCTGAATTATAAATTGTAGCCCTACTTTGATTAATCACACATAAGTTTTAGTATATTTGTACAAATATATACATATATGCATGCATGTATAGTAAAATAGTTCATTCAATGCTAAACACGTCATTATAGCATCAATATAGCATTGCGTATGCAAATGATATTAAGTTGCACATGCATTGTCCAGCTTCAATCTAATTTTCCACATCTCCAATGACACTATTCCAACGACACACAAAACCATTCAGAGATTCCTAAAATATCCATAGCAAATGCTTCGGTTCTCTCTATAATGTCAACCGACTGTCTTATCAATTAAAAACTGTGTTCAAGTTGCTAAAAAAAAGAAAAGGGTATCAATGGTCCAATTGCTCCACCATCATGCCGGCACGGCGCGCGCGGCAGCTTGAAATCATTAATATTTCAATGTTTCCCTATGTATTTATGCTTTTCTATTACTTTTAATTCCTTATCAACTACTGTTGGCAAACGCATATTAGAAGATCACCAATAAAAAATTGAAAAAAAAAAAAAAAAATCGAACCAAATGTCTGAAATATTTGTGGAACGGAGCTTATAAAAAGACGGTTCTCTGTTGGGACGAAGTTAGTTTAATTTTGGAATCTGGTACTCGAGATGGGGCTTCCTCCCCAAGGCGTTTAGTTAGAAATAGTTTTTCGGTTTTTTTTTTTTTGTTGAAAAAAACCTCTTCAAGAGGTTTAAGAAAAGATTGCGAAAGTGAAAAGTGATAAGATATTGAATTTTTTTCGAAGAAAATTTAAAAGCGTTTTATCCCTAAGCGTGCGTCTAAATTTAAAAAAAAAATTTGTTCCTTAAAGGTGTTTCTTCTTTGGTTTGATTTTTTAACCTTTTATTTAAAATTTTCCCTTTTAAAAAAAGCTCGATAACGGGCACGTGCGTTCAAAATTTGTTTTATCCTTAAATAATTACAAAGATAAATAGAACCATTTTTCAAATGAAAACACAAAATACATAAAATCGAAATATTTTCAAAATAAAAAATATCGGTTAAAAATTAGAATATCCTCCAAAAATCAAATACTTTCACTGTGAACTCCTGTATTTTCGATTAGACAATCCCTTACCCTCTAGAGTGTGCTAATTTATATAACTTATTTTGTATCTTATTCAAAAAAGTTTAAGTAAAGATAAAGAACATAGCGTATCTATTCGTGTAGATACACTTGAAACTTAAAATATTTACAAAATCAAACTTGGGTACTACTTGCCAAACTATTTAAAAGCTTGATATTGGGCAGATTTTTTCTTCGTCTAAGTGATAACACAGCAGGAAACATTATAACTGTTCATTAGACCTTTGTCCGAAAAAATCTTTAATTGATTTCTTGCGCTGCTAAAAAAAAACAATTAAATATTTCTTTTCCTAGCTTAAGAAAAAATTAACTACTAAAATAGCCTCACCGATAAGAATATAAAACTAAAGGCCCATAGATGTTTTATCAAATTTAAAAAGTCAAACTGATGACCTCTTGCAAGATGCGTGTACTAAAGGCATGATCTATTTTTGGTTGTGGAATTTAATACCTATACACATATTCGTCAGTCCTCGTTATGTAACTTTTTAATATGCTCGTGATAATTCATGATCTTTTGATTTCTTAACTATGTCACTAGCATTTTCGAATGCAGAATGAGATAAAGACGAAGTCTCGAAGTCTTTCACAACTTTAAAGAAGTTATGGCTGGTCGTTGAAGAATTTTGAAATTGATTCATGATCCATATTTGCTGTGAATACGTACATTTTGACCTAATCTCCCAGATCTACAAAAATAAATGATATAAAAATGGAAAGTTGCAATTTAGTTAACAAAGTGGATTTATTGTATTTTTAACATTAAATGTGAAAAAAGGCTGCGTGAAAATTTCTCTATTTTTGTTTGCTTAAAAAATGTAACAAATTCAAATTAACAGCTTCGTCATGTCTGTCTCTGAATCATTTGAAAAACTGCGGACACTGACTAGCCATAACATTAACAAAATTTCTGGCGGGAAAATATTTGTTTTGGTTGCTATAGTCAGAAATTGGCCACTTCCGGTTGCATTCTTGACTAAGTATTACCTGTATGTGAACAACTTAAATTTATAGTTATTCTTCATCTAAATAAAATTGAAAATTAATCAGTTTGAGCGCTCAGTAAATTTTCTCTGTCCTCCTTTGACAATAAAGGAGAAAACAATATACAGAATGTCTCACATAGAATTCAAAATTCAAAATTCAATTCAATTCAATTTCAGTTTGTTGTTGTATTTACGTGTGTTTTCATTCTCACGTTCACAGCCATTTTTTTATTTCTGACAATTCCAATTTTGACAACCTCAGGAATATAAGACTTTCTATTTGTGTATACTGTGAGTTTTAATAGTAATACGAAGTGCTCTGAAATGTAATTTGCCAAAAAAATTTAATACAATACAAAGTGCTCTGAGATCTCTGAAATGTAATTTGTCAAATAATTTAAAAGAGCAATCCTGGATTTAAGTTTCAAACCTTTCAGTGAAAAATGACAACAAAACAGGTCAAAAAAAACTTATTGTGAGAAAGAAGAGATTTATTTTTGGTTCGAGTTTATAGCTTTACTCTCCCGGACGCTGTTTAGATTGGTGAGATTGAATCCGCAAACGCAGATCAAATCTCATAAACCAAAATGATCGAATCTTTTGGCTTAAGATCTTATCTGAGCTTTTTTGTTTTATTACATGAACAAATGAAAAAAGTGCTTTTCTTTTTGCAAAAAATTATACGTTTTCAACAATGATAATTGACATTAATCTCTTCTTAAACCTATTGCAAATTTGACACGAGGAAACAAAATCTTCAGAGATAAAGGAAGTTTTCTTTTAAATTGCTGACCAGTGAGAGGTTTGTGCACGCTCCTTTTTTTCCTGCCAAAAAATCCTGATGTGCAAAATTGATTTCTGATGAAAAAAAATTGATTTTTTATTTCTAGGGCTTTTTTTAATTTTTTTTTAATTTGATCATGAACAATGAACTCAAATTTTAAGAGCTTTTTTCATAAGGAAAAATAGTTTAACTTTATAAAAATGAAAAAATTTAATATCGAAATCAATAGTGTGGCAGGAGTTTTTCGTTAATAATGTTGGGAACGGTGTTGAAAATAGCGGTTTTCCAATTTTTGTGTTAGGTGTAGGTACTACCACTTCAATTCATAAAAAAAAAAATGGGAAATGATGCTCTGTCATTTTTCTTAAGTCCACAGTTTTTAATTTTTACGGATCGAGTAATGGAACTCGATTGATTTAAGAAATCAAAAATTAACAGAAAAAAGTCTCCAAAATAAGGTCGATAAGTTTCGTTTATATATATATATCTAGAGTTCTATTACTGGGATTGTCAAAATTAATATTTGTGGACTTGAGAAAAATGAGAGAGCATCTCCTTGCATTGGAGTTAAATTGAGGTAGTTGAACTCCTATAACAAAAATTGGAAAACCACTATTTTCAACCCTTTGTCTCCAAAAAACGGGCGTCAAAAAAGTCCTGCTAATACTCTTACTATGCGAACTATACTCATACTATGCGTTCACTAAATAAATTCCTCAATATTTTTTTAAATATTTGTTTAGTTTCAGCGATTTTTTCAGAAATATAATACTTTTCAAACTGATAAAGTATCAGACCCGGAGATATCTTTGCTTTACTCGGAGCCTGGTGATCAGAGTTCATCTTCGGAGTCTCCGGTATAAAATATCACTGTCATTATTAAACTCTGAATTCATTAAGGGCGGTATTCATCAAGCACTCATAACCGTCTCTTAAGTTTATGAGGCACCTAACTCAAATAATATTTGTGCTATTCACCAACCACTCACAGCTCTTTTTCGAAGTCCGAAAATGAGAACAACTTTCTCTTCACCAGACATACCCAAACTGGGAAATCAAACTGTTCTCAGACTGGCCCAACTTTGTTGGCACTTTTATGATCCTTACAAAAATGAGTGTTGAAATCTCAAATTCTTTGTGACTAAAGTGATTTTATTTTATTTTCATTTATTTGGTTTTTATTTTTGTTTTGTAAATCCTGCGCTGAATATCATTACATATTTCAGTTTGTTTTATAAAGGGAAATTTTCTTTTAATACTTTTTGGTTTCGCAAGGTGTGTCGTTCATACGATGTTTACTTCGGTTGCGGACCCAAAACGAATTCTTTTACCCTGAGGCCACACGAGCCAGTACTGGCTTGCCAGTCGCAATACACTCACACTTTTTTACCGACACATACAAACATGAGCAACTGGCTCGTCAACTGGCTTGCTTTTTTTGTAGCCAGTTGGGAAGCCAGTAGAGCAGCCAGTTACAGGGTTCGGCAGTACTTTTTCGGAGCAGATTTGGAAAAAAGGTCTTAAAACTAAAATTGACTCGCATTTTATTTCACAAAATATTAATAAAATAAGAATCGGGGAGTCAAAGTTTTATAAATTTGCTAATGACCATTTTATTCACTCGTTTAATGCAATTGGGTTTAAACTGCATTCTGGAGGTCAGTTTAAGTTATTAAATCCAGATAAATACTGATTTTTTTATTATTCACTTTTTTTGACATTTTAATTTCAAGAAGTGAATCAAACCTAAGATTTTTCAACACAGTTTAACCAAATTTTTTTTATAATTTTCATGCATTGTTTTGGAAAACGAATTGGCTTACTCAAGATTCACATGTCTCGCCGTGGTAGTCGTAACGTAGTTCCCAGTATCATGGTCATTAAGCTCGTCTCGCTATGTTCTCGCCATGCCCATTTACACGGGAATCTGTGTCACGGTTTTCTCGCTATGGTCTCGCATCACATTACGCTGTTCTTTGCATTGAGCATGTTTTGCCATCATCGCGCTTGGGTCTCGCCATAGTCTCCCCAAAGTTTTTTAAATTGAATTTTTCAAAGTGGTTGAAACAAGCTACAGAGGTCTCGTGTGGTGTGTTTTTGGGTCCTCTTACCATTCGAGAAGAGAAGCAAAAAATTTGTGAATAAATTGATTAAGCGGTGACAAGGCTTTCCCAAACCAAAGTGAATACATTTTCTAGTGAATTCCAATCACGTCAGTGTAGTTGCTCTCATTTAACGCCAGTAAGGAAATTCTGACAAGTAAAATTTTAGTTTTCTTTCTGATGGTTTCTCGTTGGTTTGGGAGAGCTTTTACAGAAACAAGTAAAGGCTCTCCAGAGCCAAAGCAAAACATTCGTAACGTTCTGTTCTTTTAGTTCTTTAATTTTGAAAGAATGGGATATCATAGTACTTCTATTTTTTTCACTGAAATCGGAGTAGATTTATTCCATTTGGATTAACATCCGAGCCCTGGCAGGAAAGAAGCCAGTACAGCATGCCGCCTACGTCACAGCCAATACACGAATAGGAACTTGACAGTCAATGTATGTAACCAATTGGCTAGCCAGTACTGGCTCGTGTGGCCTCAGGGTTATAAAGAATTATAGTATGTGTGCGTGAGTCACTCATTTTTGTAAGGATCCAAGAAGTAACGACAAAATGAATAAGTGAATTTGCTTGAAGGGTTCTTCGAAGGTTTTTGAATACATTTTCGGAGAGAGCGCTCATAACCTTATCAGCGGTCAGGACCACTCATAACTTTTATGAGCGCTCTTAATTATTCACTTGTATTGCTTGGTGAATAGGTTTATGAAGCTCCTAAGTTATGAGCGTTCGGTCAATACCACCCTAAATCATCGAATTTAACCTAATTTTTAATGCAATTGTTAGAAAGTCTAAATTATTCCAAATCTTTTAATTCATAGGTACCTAGAGCATTATATCTTTTGAGGGACTACAATCCACAATTTTAATAAGCAAAATGGAAAAATCTGGTCTAACGTACATATAACTCTAACTGAAACTTTTAATAAGGGATACTTCATAGATCAAGTAGATTTTTTGGTTCTAAAATTGAATTTTGATCAGTCATAAGGAATCTATGCATTACAGAGCTTCGGATGCCCCTCTAGCTACGAATAGTTTAGATTTTAAGAGAAACACTTTTCAAGGACAAGTTTTCTTTCAAACAAACTTAATAAAACTGTGTTGATTAACGCCATGTTTGCATATTTTTACAGAAAACAAACAAAAATGTATTTTTAAAAAGTAACAGTGTTTCAACATAAAATTTAAGAAGAAAAAACAAAGACTTAAAATGAATAGAACATTAATTGTTCTATGTGCAGTGCTAGCCATAAGTGCTCTTATCACAATTGCTGATTGTGCTAGTGATGGAACCAAACCTAAAAAACCTAGAAATAAATTACGTAGTTTAAAAAGGCAAAAAACCTCAAACAAACATTTTCTAAATAAACCGCAAGCGGAGGAACCTAAGCCACAAGCTGATCTTCCAGAAGCTGATGAATTCGATGGACTTTTT
Source organism: Dasysyrphus albostriatus (assembly GCA_946251815.1). Classification (NCBI taxonomy): domain Eukaryota; kingdom Metazoa; phylum Arthropoda; class Insecta; order Diptera; family Syrphidae; genus Dasysyrphus; species Dasysyrphus albostriatus. The sequence goes on along the minus strand of OX276336.1, from coordinate 62,269,073 downwards.
AATGGCGAAGATGATTATAATTACGAAGATGGTAAGATGATTTATGAATTTATGGTGAAATAAAAGTGTTATGGCAGTGTTTAATGTTTCATTAAAAATTATTTAATAAAAATTTAAAAGTATTCATCTGACAGCAGCTCTGTCATTATTAAAAACTCTATAGCACTTCAAACACCCTATCTTTCGAAAACGTTTCAATTGAATCCATTATGCATTGATATATCGGCATAATTGTCTCATAGAATTGTTGCAGTTTCTTATTTGTAATTAAAATATTTCATATGTGCATTTTTTTTATTTTTTTCTCATAGAAACTGATTCATATTTTCTTCTTAATAGAATTGAAATTTATGAAGTGAGAAAAATGTCGCCACTATCTGTCTTTATTTAAATAAATAAATAACGCCGGCTGCTCAATTAAAGCTTGTTTACTTTATTTTATGCACAAACATGCATAATAATTATTGATTCATTTAACTATAACTATATATAGTTGACTGACCTACTCGTAAATTCTAGCAATCAAATCTGAAAACGTGATGATGTGATCGTCATCGAGGTTACTCAGCAGTTTAAGGGTAGGGTAGGTCAGTAACATACCTTAAGTTGGTTATGCTGCATGTATTTTTTTTGAGGACCTATTTATGGCCATGTTATTAGCTGTATAAATATACAACAGTAACTGATACTCAATACAGTTTAGGTTAAGCACATGCAGTGAAGTCATTGGAAGGATAATTGTTCATCTTATTTTAAAGTTACAACATATGTACATACAAAAAAAAATTTTGTCATAGAAATGACATCAAAGAAAGCAATCAGTTTAGGAGAGAATAAGAAAGCATACAACCTTAATCCTGCCGTCATGTACACGTTTTATTTTTACCATTTCTTTGATTTCAATTTAAAATAGTAGTTCATTTTTTCGTTCATTTGAGTGAGTTCACCGCCTGCCGGGACCCTTAGGGTCCATCACCTTTGCTTTGAACAAGTTGAAGGTCAGACCTTTCAAAAAAACTAGTTTAGGGCTTATAATATACTGGTTTCTTTGATTTAACACAAACAAACAAATTTAGAAAAACTAGAGAATGGGTGGAGGAAAAATCTGAGTATGAGAGTTATTAGGTAAATGTATCTTGAAATTAAATACCAAAGTCTGGCAGTTTTTTTCCCAGCCTTTGAGATGGGTGGGGGTCAAAAAGAGCCAGTTCCTTTATTTTATTGTCTGGGTTATAACTACTTTAAAAAAAATTAATATGATGCTCTGTCATTTTGCCTAAGCCTATACACCTCAATCATGATGGTGCGATAAATAGAACTGAAGATATAACAACTTTATTACCATTTTTTTGGAGATTTCATACAAAACAAAAAATAAACAAAATAAAGTCCCCAAAAAAATGCGGATTAGGTTTGTTTAAAATGCTAATATCATGGGTCCTATTGATTGGATCATTAACACAAAACACTCGAAGCTTATTTTTTTTAAAAGCCAATTGAAGTATTAATGACCCCAACATATTAATAATAAACCAAACTGCGTTTAACCCCCACCCCTCCCAAAGGCTGAGAAAAAAACTACCAGACTTTGGTTTTCTATATCACGATATCTACATGTACCAATATACCCTCATTTTTGTTATACATACACTCCCAAAATTTTCTGTCGGCTCTTGTACTAATAGTTTTCATTATCAAGGGATATAATAACGGGACTTAAAATTTCATAAGTAAATTATATAACAGAAGTTCTCATTAATCTATAATTATCTGAGAAATAAATAAAAATGTGGAATCGGTATAATAGATGAAAAATTGTCAGGATTGAGTCAAATTTGTTAATTTAAATGCCTTTAATAAGGAAACAAGCTATAGGATAAGTACCAACTAGCTATAGTTCAGGTTTTCGGTTTCTCATAACAGTTTTCAAGTTTTTTTATTTGTTTTTAAAAAGTCCATGTCAAATAGAATATAGGTCAATGCATGTACATATGTATTTGTACCAAACTTTTTCCAGAAACAAAATAATCTAGTCGAAGTTTTGTATTACTTTCATAAAAAAGCAGAAAATATCTAACTTACACAAAATTATTGAAGAGTAGCAATACGTAATAGCAGTAACAGATATTAGGGGAGAGGGGGGCACCTTTAAACGTGAGGTACCTTTTAACATCGCTAATAAAATCGCATTAAATAAATATTTCAGAGCGTTAACCAAAAATTAAAATTGCCAATTATGTATTCGATTATCGTCAACGGCTTTATGATTTCCTCTAATAAGCCAATAAAAAGTAGTCCGTTTTGAAGGATTTATTACTTCATTTGTAACTTTTTTTTTTTCATAAGAGTGTAAAATTTTTTTGGTGGGTGTTTCTATTTGTAAAAAATGCATTTTATAGGTGCATATTCATTTAAAACCGTCTAAAGGTTTGATTTGTGATAAATATGTTAAAAGTACTTATTTACTCGAGGTTTTCTGTCACTCGGCATGTTAGGGCAGATTTGAACAAAACGGATGGGGCACCTTTGAACGGTAGAAATTTAGCTGTCACCATCGATCAACGCTCCGGAAACATTAAGGACAGATGCAATATGATGGCTTTTGCCTTTGACTTTCTAAACTTCAATTGGGTTAGTGACTTTATGGTCTTCTTAAAATTTTGTTTTATTCTTTGTGAGTTCTGTTTTTTACGTAAAGTATTTTGTCTCCCTCTGTTTAGGAAATAAAATACATAAAAAAAACAGTTATATTTCTTTTTTTACTGATGGCAAACACAATTACAAAAACGACGTTCACAAGTGCTCCAGCTTAGTTCAAACCTGCCCTACATGGTGGGTACCTTTGAACATAAGGAAAGTAAACATACACCGTTTATTGTTGTATTTAAAAAATCACCTACTTTAAGGTAAGGTAAGCGTTCATCATGGTATAACAATAACAAAGTATGCTTGACAGTTCAATGAGATGATTCGTGCTGTCATTGCGAGTGAATAATCTCAATTCTTTGCCAGATGGAACAAAAACCAAAAATAAATTATTTATGTTTTCAAGTTATTTATTGTTAGAACTCAAAGTAAAACAATAAATTATTTATGTTTTGAAGTTATGTATTGTTGAAATTTAATTAATTAATTTGCGTGTAGTGTAGTGCTAAACTATTTCACCCTTATAGAATAAAACGTAGAAGTGGTGAATAACGTGACAGGGTGCACACAAACCAGGTCATATGGGACAACGAGAATTTTTTAAAGACGTTTTCCGCACTTTTTCTTTTTTCAGTGGTGATAAAAGGCCCAAAGTAAATAATTGGATTTTTAAATCCGGTGATTGGATTTTACAAACAAAAAACTGTTTTGTAACAAGACAAAAAATCTCCGAGGAACACCGGTTTACCGAAATAAAATAAACGGTTTCGGTTTTAACCGCAAATATACACAGTCTAAAAAATCTTTATACTTTGCAGTACTATGTTTTGGAAATAACCCAGCATGTTCGTTTTTTATTGCGTATTGTCACACATATGCAAAATGCTGCTAATGTGAATTTACTGGCTTCATTTTAATGGTAATATTTAATGCCAGTTGGTTTTGCGCATTTAATTTTAAACGAATATTAGGTTTGTTTGGAATCTTTTTCCAAAAAAATGTGTGATCAATGTTGGGGAAATTTGAAAAAAGTTTAAAAAATGCATTGAACCAAGAATTGCGCCACTATTTGTTAGAAACTTGATTTTTGTGTATAAACGGCGTTTTCACTTTGCCATGATTTCAACAGATCTAATGCACTTTTTTCGTTAAACAAATCTACTGCATTTAAATCGAGAGTTTACGGCACTTTTATTTTTTGGGAAAGAAAATTATCATTCATCAAAATTCAGTTCACTAATTTTTCAATTCTATTCTTACGGCTTCCGGCTATTGGCTTGCTTTTATAACAATGGTGATACCTATTTTAATTATTTATATTATGCTATTTTTTTTTATTCTTCTATTTTGAAAATCGAAGTAAAAATTGGAATGTTCAGATCTTCTCTAACCCTGAGGCCACACGAGCCAGTACTGGCTAGCCAGTCGCAATACACTCACACTTTTTTACCGACACATACAAGCACGAGCAACTGGCTCGTCAACTGGCTTGCTTTTTTCGTAGCCAGTTGGGAAGCCAGTAGAGCAGCCAGTTACAGAGTTCGGCAGTACTTCTTCGGAGCAGATTTGGAAAAATAGGTCTTAAAACTAAAATTGACTCGCATTTTATTTCACAAAATATTAATAAAATAAGAATCGGGGAGTCAAAGTTTTATAAATTTGCTAATGCCCATTTTATTCACTCGCTTAATGCAATTGGATTTAAACTGCATTCCAGAGGTCAGTTTAAGTTATTAAATCCAGATAAATACTGATTTTTTTATTATTCACTTTTTTTGACATTTTAATTTCAAGAAGTGAATCAAACCTAAGATTTTTCAACACAGTTTAACCAAATTTTTTTTAATAATTTTCATGCGTTGTTTTGGAAAACGAATTGGCTTACTCAAGATTCACATGTCTCGCCGTGGTCTTCGAAACCTACTTACCAGTATCATGGTCATTAAGCTCGTCTCGCTATGTTCTCGCCATGCCCATTTACACGGGAATCTGTGTCATGGTTTTCTCGCTATGGTCTCGCATCACATTTACACGCTGTTCTTTGCATTGAGCATGTTTTGCCATCATCGCGCTTGGGTCTCGCCATAGTCTTCCCAAAGTTTTTTAAATTGAATTTTTCAAAGTGGTTGAAACAAGCTACAGAGGTCTCGTGTGGTGTGTTTTTGGGTCCTCTTACCATTCGAGAAGAGAAGCAAAAAATTGGTGAATAAATTGATTAAGCGGTGACAAGGCTTTCCCAAACCAAAGTGAATAAATTTTCTAGTGAATTCCAATCACGTCAGTGTAGTTGCTCTCATTTAACGCCAGTAAGGAAATTCTGACAAGTAAAATTTTAGTTTTCTTTCTGATGGTTTCTCGTTGGTTTGGGAGAGCTTTTACAGAAACAAGTAAAGGCTCTATAGAACCAACGCAAAACATTCCTAACGTTCTGTTCTTTTGTTAGATTTGTCGCATAGCATTAGTGTGTTTTTAGTTCATTTAATTTTGAAAGAATGGAATATGATAGTTCTTCTATTTTTTTCACTGAAATCGGAGTAGATTTATTCCATTTGGATTAACATCCGAACCCTGGCCAGTATAGAAGCCAGTACAGCATGCCGCCTACGTCACAGCCAATACACGAATAGGAACTTGACAGTCAGTGTATGTAACCAATTGGCTAGCGAGTACTGGCTCGTGTGGCCTCAGGGTTGTTTTGAAAACCAACTTCGAAAAATTTTCCGATTAGAGTCACCATGATTTTTGACAGTAGTTGTAACTTATAACACTTCGTGTTAGAAATTTGTGTAGCAGAAATTTGCAAGTTTTCCAACGGAGAGGAAATTATTTGTTCTCTCATTGCACTCTCTCGATAAAACTTTTTTGAGTTAACAAACAGGAATTTGTATGAACTTGTGGAAATTTGAAAGAAATTTCACGATAACAAACACAGCTATTATGTCAAATTTGTAAACAATTCACACGATTATCTCATAAATGGGGTGAAAATGAATACAATACATTGAATTTTTCCATTTTTACGTCAGTAGTGCAGGTAAAATTCAGAAGGAGACTAGAGATATAGTGAATGTCCTGCATGCAAAAATAAACACAAATGCAACTTCCCCCCCCCCCCCCAAAAAAAACACTTACATTGTTTTAGGTGAAACAATTCATGGTCATTAGGAATGAAATTTGTTTTTTTTTTTTGGGTTAAAATAATAAAATGTGAACATCAAATATTTTCGTAAGCGGAATGTTTTTTTTGTTGGGGAACTGAAGACAAAAACAACGTCAGGGCTTAACAACTAACGCTACGCAATCAAGCCAAAAACCATTACTTCCACAAAATGATATCTAAGAAATTTAAAAGCAAATATTAAATATATTGTCCGCGTTTCCGAGTGTTTTTCAAAGAATTGCAGTTCATATTTCTTGTAGGCCTTTAGTCTCATTTATAGTGTCTTTGGATTATTTTTATCTACAAATGATTTTTTGAAGTTTCTAGATTTCCATTAAAAAAGTTTCATTTCATATCATTAATTTAATAATAGGCAAGGAAAACTGGTCCGGAGGTTGAAATAACTAATTCAGGAAATATAAAAATTGGTATCGAAGCAGAATTGCACCTTCTATGTAGCATATCAAAAGTTCCCCAATCTCCCCGCATTGGCTTTTTGTGTAGATGCATTTGAGGGATAAAGTAGTCAAAAATTAGAAATCTATCAAACTGAAATATTCGATAACAAAGTTCTAATTCTCACCTTTAACAACATTTTTAGATTGAAATGCTGAAGTTTTCAGGCTTTGTTGCATTTAACATGTAAATGGTTTAGACCCAGCCAGTTTTTTCTATTAGTCTTTAGCAAATCTTTTTTACGGAGATGAATTTAATGGGTAGATTAATATCATTTTTTTTCTTTGCTCACTCCAAGGACTTATTTTTGCGTCTTTAATAACTTCCTCTTGTCTTTCTGATTTTATTTAGAGGTGAATTTTAGAATTTTTAAACTTATTCTTCATTTTTTTTGTATCCTTAAACTCAATTAACAAAATCAAAACAACAAACAATAATTATTCAAATTACTTACACAAAATTCTTGTTTTTTTGCAGGATCTGAGGAAGTCACAGGACAAAGTGGTAATTCTGACAAGTATTAGTAAACATTGTATTGACTAACTATTTTAACGTTTTTTGTCAATTTTAGTTATTACAGAAACAACACCCAAACCAAGTGAAAACATTATAGGTAGGTTCATTAAGTGAACCCATTTTATTCTTACCACTTAACTTAAATATTTTTTTAAAGGTGCCTTTTCATGCTACCATGAAGGAAATTGGTATCGAGAAAATGACCAATTTCGAACTGGTGAAAATCAATGTGCTGTGTGCAGATGTTTTGAAGGATCGGTTATATGTGATGAACAAGCTTGCAGAGCAGCTCCAGATGTTCAAGTTAATGTACATGGTGAAGAAGGTTCAACAACACCAATTTCATTTCTGCCAATACCACCCAATGCAACAACAACAACAACAACTACGCCCAGACCACCAACTACTACTTATCGGACAAACTATGCAGGATATGAAATAGCTTCTGGAACTGGTGTTAGAGGAGATCCGGGCTTTCCTGGTGCAAGAGGTAGTTCTGGAGAAGCTGGGATGCAAGGCGTACCTGGAACGCCAGGAGTCCCAGGAAATCCGGGACCTCCAGGGCCGGCACCAGATCTAAGTTATTACACCCAGCAGTTGGCTGATGCCTTGTCAAGCAGTGATAAAGGGCCTAGTGGAGCCGCTTTTCTTCCAGATCAATTTCAGTATCTTCAATCCTCAGTAGGTTCAGTGGGGCCAAGAGGTCCACCGGGGTTAGTTGGTCCTCTGGGTCCACAGGGATTCCAGGGTGTTCGAGGAGATCCGGGTGAGCCAGGACTTCAAGGAGTTGCTGGTCAAGTTGGCCCAAGGGGACTACCAGGTACACCAGGAAAAGATGGATCACCAGGTGAAGATGGAGAGCCGGGTTCTTTGGGACCAGCGGGAACACCAGGTCCACGTGGTCTTCCTGGTATGCCTGGATTACCTGGAATAAAAGGTCACCGAGGTTTCCCTGGTTTAGATGGTTCAAAAGGAGAACAGGGTGCTCTTGGTGAGAAAGGAAGTACTGGTCAAATGGGAGCAGTAGGTCCTGTAGGCCCAATTGTAAGCTTATTGCCTTAAAAGTTTGAATGGTAGACGATAGTCGTTAACATTTTTTTTCATTTCTAGGGTCCAGCAGGTCCACGTGGAGAAAGAGGTCGTGAAGGACCACCTGGACCACCAGGATCAAGAGGTCTAGATGGCATACCTGGAGCTGCTGGTGTTCCAGGAGTAATTGGAAAACCCGGACCACCTGGATTTCCAGGAAGTCCAGGTGCCAAAGGTGATATGGGTCATGAAGGTCCCAAAGGATCTCAAGGTCTTCAAGGACCTCGGGGAGAGGCTGGACGACCAGGAAACGCTGGGGAGCCTGGTGTGCAAGGCCCATCAGGAAAAGATGGTCTACCAGGAGAAAAAGGTGCTTCTGGATCACCAGGAATTGCTGGGCCTCAAGGCTTCCCAGGCACAAGAGGGCCCCAAGGTTTATCTGGCAATCCTGGAGAACCAGGAATGAAAGGTGCACCAGGAATTCCGGGTGAACGTGGCTATAAGGGAGATTCGGGAAATAAGGGAGACCTAGGGCAAGCAGGACCTCGTGGTCTACCCGGTACAGATGGACCAGAGGGCAAGCGAGGAAAGCGAGGCATGCGAGGACCTGCTGGTCCACCAGGCCCATCTGGTGAAAGGGGAGCCGTGGGCACACCTGGACTACCTGGGCCAGATGGCCCTATTGGTCCTAAGGGACAATCTGGAGAGCGAGGTATACAAGGGCCAATAGGTATTAAAGGAAGCTCTGGTGATGTTGGACAACCTGGGCTACCAGGTGTTCAAGGACTTAGAGGGCTCCCAGGAAGGGTAGGACCTGAAGGCAGACCTGGGCCTATGGGAGAACGTGGTATACCTGGTGCAGATGGAAAACCTGGTGAACAAGGATCTCAAGGGCTTCAAGGACTACCAGGTCCAATGGGTATTCCTGGTGATAAAGGATTTCCTGGAGAGCGCGGTAAGGATGGTGAGCCAGGTCAAGTTGGTCTAACTGGTCCAAAAGGAGATATTGGTAAAGATGGAATTCCTGGGGCCCAAGGACCACCTGGTCCACAAGGCCAAGATGGTTTACGTGGTGAGGCTGGTGCGGCTGGACCAAGAGGCTTCCAGGTAAAATAAATTTATTTATTATGGGAAAACCTGTGTCATGAGATTCAAATGCCATTAATATTTTGATATTTCATTTTCATTGTGAAAATATTTTAAATACAATGATTTTAAATTTACTTTAGGGACTTCCTGGAGTGCCCGGAAACCCAGGAACTGCTGGTAAAGATGGACAAACAGGTCAACCAGGTCAGCAAGGAGCAGTTGGACCAGCTGGACTACGAGGCGAAAGAGGATATCCAGGAGAGAGGGGACCTGTTGGTCAGCCAGGAACTCCCGGTGAACGTGGGGAGCAAGGAGCAATGGGAAACGATGGACAACCTGTAAGATTGAGTTAAGCTCAACATTTTTTAAATTGCCTAATCCCATCTTTTTAATTAAGGGTCTAACTGGTCCTGTTGGAATGAAAGGGCACCAAGGTGCTCCAGGAATGATAGGTCTTCCAGGGCTCCGTGGTCAACCAGGACCAAGTGGTGAGAAAGGAGAACGTGGAAGTTTTGGTCCCATTGGGCCTGAGGGTCCAGCAGGACGTGTTGGTGACAGAGGTCCACAAGGAATTGTTGGGCCACCTGGGGCACCAGGTGAAGCAGGTGAAAGAGGTCAGCCAGGTCAAGCAGGGTCAGCAGGAGAACAAGGAGCTGCAGGATCACCAGGAGAACGTGGACAAATGGGACAGCAAGGACTTCCAGGTTTCCCTGGATCACCAGGAATGGCTGGACTTCCAGGCGCGAAGGGAGATCGAGGAGTAATGGGAATTAAGGGTGAGCAAGGAAACGTTGGGCCACAGGGGTCTGTTGGTGAACCAGGTCTACCAGGTAGAGATGGCCTGACTGGAGGAAAGGGTGCTCGAGGTGAACCAGGACTTAGAGGTGAAATAGGAATGATTGGACCACCAGGACGTCCAGGAGATCCTGGACTTGCTGTAAGTATATTTTGTCAAAAAATCTATAACTATAGTATATATATAATTTTATATATATAGTTTTTGTTAGCTACTCATAATTTTGGATCAATAATGTTGAAAAAACTATTTAATTTCATTTGCACTGACCTAAGTTCTTAAGTCATAAAACTTCGTTTGACTCAGTTAATTTTTTCTTAGGGTCAACCAGGAAGTCAAGGTTTGCCAGGAGCACCAGGCTTTCCAGGAATGAAAGGAAGCCCTGGTGAACATGGAAGAACAGGTGCACCTGGCTTACAGGGTCTTCAAGGAGCTCCAGGAATTGAAGGCTCAAAAGGGGAGGCAGGAAATGAAGGCCCAATAGGTCCACCTGGAAATCCAGGACCTCCAGGTAACCATGGTGATCGAGGTATTCCCGGGTTACCAGGTCCACAAGGTAGCACTGGCCAACAAGGGAAACGTGGTCCGCAAGGAGAAAGAGGTGATGCAGGAAAACCAGGAAAAGATGGTGAAATTGGGCCACAAGGGCAAATAGGACCCCAAGGACAACCTGGACCATCCGGAGAATCTGGTCCAGAAGGGCCACCAGGCAAACAAGGCCCACCCGGTATAGCTGGACGGACAGGCGACAAGGGGCCACAGGGTCTGACTGGTAGTCAAGGTACTCCTGGAAATCCTGGTTTGCCTGGACCGCCTGGTCAAATTGGACAAATTGGACCAACTGGAGAAAGAGGGCTTAAGGGTGAAACTGGTTTGCCAGGCCCTGAAGGACAAGTTGGACCCAGAGGCAAGGCTGGTCCACCTGGCATTGAAGGAGTAAAAGGTGAAATGGGAGACATTGGTCCCAAAGGTATAAAAGGTCATAGAGGATTTTCTGGATTACAAGGACAAATTGGAAACCCCGGTATGAAAGGTGATATTGGCCATCCAGGTATTGAAGGACTGCCAGGGAAGCCTGGAGAGCCTGGTCCAAGAGGATTACCAGGTAGAGATGGAAATCCTGGTATTCAAGGAGCACCTGGTCCATCTGGTAACAGAGGGTTCTCTGGGAATGAAGGTAAGCCTGGTCCTTTGGGTCCACCTGGGCCACCTGGTCCTCCTGGGCCACCAGGTGAGTCAATGGGATATGATGCTGCAGCACTAGCTGCTCTTCTTCAACAAGGAACAACAAAAGGCCCCGATCCAATGGGAGATCAACCATTTAACATTCTTTCGGAGGGCATTTCGGACGAAGAACGACAAGCTATAATACTAAAGGCCTACGAACACGTTAAGGCATCTTTTGAACGAATCGTCAAACCAACTGGACAAAAAACTGCTCCTGCAAGAAGCTGCAGGGACTTATTTGCAGCATATCCCAGCTATGCATCTGGCAACTATTGGATTGATCCCAATAACGGTGATGCTCGTGATGCGATATTGGTGTATTGTGATGCAGAGAGGCGTGCCACCTGCATATTACCACAGCCAAAAGAAACATCCACGATATCTTATACTGGTGGAGATCGTGAGGTTTGGCTTGGTGAAGTGGATGGAGGGCTTAAGATTTCTTACAAAGTAGACTCAAACCAACTGGGTTTCATCCAGCTCCTGTCAGCACATGCTACTCAAAGTATAACATTCCATTGTAAAAAGACTGTAGCTGTATTCCACGAGGAGAAGAATACATTTAGGTAAGCTCTGGTACATAAAAGTACTGAATCGAACCTAATTAACTAAATTTTGTTTTGCCTATTTAGGAATGGATTAAAACTTTTGTCTTGGAATGACGCCGAACTAACACCAAAGGGTCCCCAAAGAATGCGATATGAAGCTGAAATCGATGATTGCAAGGTAAGCTTTCTTAGTTTTATAAATTAAGAGAATAATGCTCTTCATAATAATATTTCATTTCAGCACCGATCTGATAAATGGGCTAAATCTATTATCACATATACAACCGACAAATCACAAAGGTTACCCGTTGTTGACATTGCAGTGCGTGATGTAGGTGAACAGGATCAGCAATTCCGAATTGAAATTGGTCCAGCTTGCTTCTATTAGTTTATTTTTTTACATAGAACATCTTGAAAATGAAATAATTCGTACTTATATTAAGTTTTTAAATATTAATTAATTAAAATAAAATTCTTATAACATTTTATATTACAATTGAAAGACTCTCCTAATTTAATGTACCATATAAATAAAATAAAACACTTTTATAATAAGTTTAAATGTAAGTAAATGTAGGTACACTTAATTAGACTTAAGGGATGTAGATAAGAAATTGTCGTTTAAAAAGTAACGATAATTACTATCAATTAAGAGATAAATAAAATAGTTATACAAAATTCAAGTTGAAATTAAAATTCGTACACTATTTTCGTATTGATACCTAATTATGATTATTTTTTTCCACAAATTTTCAATGTGGTGAGCTTTACTTTAAGAGATAACTTTAAAGATCAGTTTATCAGTGCATTCTTACCGTAAAGATAGAATCGCACTCGAGGAAACGGCACTTCAGCGAAACTCCACTGAAAGCTAACTTAAAAATATTTGACAACGGAACTGAACGAAGCTAAAAGGCTCTCCCAAACCAACGCGAATCCGCAGCAACGACGAATTTTTGTTGTTTTTTAGCGTTGTGAATGATTCGCTGCGAATGCGGAGCGATTCGCGTTGGCTTGGGAGAACCTAAAAGCCGCGGCAAAGTTGGTCAGATTTTCAATTTTGCCGCATGCCGTAAAAGTTCTGTTATCGCAGTCGTTGTTACTTTGCTATTTCGCACGCACTTGCTCCATGGGTGGGAGATGCAGGAAATACTGTTCTATTCTGAAATACTTCATGGAACACAAAGTTACAGAATATAGAACAGTTTGAGGCAAGGTTTTTACTCATGGAACACACAATCCTATACTTTTCTAATTTTGTCTCTTATTTTATGTTCGGAATATATTCATTAAACACACCTATTATTTCATGCACTAAATTTTGACATTTATAACCGTTGTACGAAAATTTGATTTTTTATCTGGAGCTGCGTGAATCTCTCGACTAAAATTTCTGGCTTTTTAGCTAGGTTAAATTTTGGAAAGAGTAAAATTTTACCTTGATCTGCGTACATGGCATAACTGTTGCAAACACAAGGATCCTCCAAACTAACTCTAATTTGCAGCGAATCATTCACAATAGTACAAAAACTGACAAATATGCAACGCTAAATAATAACAAAAAATTGTCGTTGGCGAATACTTCGCGTTGGTTTGGGTAGAGCCCTTTTTCTTTGACTTGCAAATAACTTCATTTCGGCTTTCAGGCGTGGTACACATTATCAAACCTGAATGACATCCGTGTTGGATATCAAACCTGCGTGAAAAGTTTGGCGTATACACTTGTCTGTTCTATTGGCCGTCAGGCAAACAAATTCGACTACTCAGAAAACGTTTTTTTTATTTCGAACCACTATTGGTGTAAATTCTATTCCTCATTTCACCCATATAGGCTTTTTCTTAGTTTTTCTTCATTTTTTCCCCAATTTACTATAAGAATTCGTGTTTGGTCCCGTGAATGACGGCTTGTGAATGAAACTGTGTAGATATCATCGATCAACCTCCCAACAAACCTAAAGTTGACTGGCAATATAAAAACAATTTGTGAGCATCAGTCTTGAGTGTCGTCAACCCATAATTCAGCGTGTACACGTAAGCTGCACTTTTTGAATCCATATGGACTTTGGTGAAAAAAACGACATCGGGACATTTGCCTTGGTTTGCCATTTTGTATTGAACTATACTACCAACAAAAATTTGAGTTGACATTTTTATATAAATTATCGATAACACAACGACAAAAGGTGTGTTTTATAAGCTGCGTTTTATTATCTTTTATCGGGATCCGGATCTGGATCGATCTGGAATAATTTGTACACGCAATTATTTGGGATCTTGCTTTTTATCGGGTTCTATTTCAAGATCCAAAAATTAGTTTTAATTCGGAACACAAGATGAAAACTTTATTTCATAAATGCTTTTAGCACTGTGCAAAAAAAAAGTGAAATGTCATTGAAGAAGAGAAATGTTTTTGTTTCCATAAAATGTGTGTTCTTTTACTTTGAATTTCTGTGATTTTAAGCTTTCAAATTCTACTTGATGTTTATATAAATTTACTGCCAAAAACTTTAGGGATTGATACGTGTGCAAGACGAAATTTGAATTTCTGGACCGTGAAGTATCCGACTATGGTTAAATAGTGTACTGACGAATTATCCGATGAGCTAAGATATAGGTCGGGAAGTGAGTAAGTGACCTCAAAATAATGGAAACGATGAAGGTAAGATAATATTTATTGAGAAGATTAGATTTAATTTAATATGTATTTATTCATAAAATCAAAAAAAAATTCCTTAAACCGCTCTAAAGTAATATGTCAAAACCATTTTGAATTTTCGTTAGTTTTTTTCACAACACTTCCATTGGTCCACAGTCCGATTTTCTTTGCTTCTCTTTTTGAATCAAAACTTTAGATGTTTCTTCTTAAAGGATAATATGCAGATTCTAAAATTGAAGACGTCAGAAAAATTCAGGAATACTACAATCGAAAAGTAAATTTTTTTGGGATCCGGATTGTCATATTATGAAATGAAGATCCATATCGGTCTTGGTCGATAGTAAAACGCTGCTATTATCATCGAGATCCAGATCTGGATTAATATTTAACGCGTGCTATAAAAACACTTTTGAAAATTTCCCATTATTTTGGTTTTGTATTTTATTCAAATATTTTACACAAATATCGAAAATAATTTCGGCAGTAGACTCACTGGCGATAAAGGTTTAAGTAGAATCCTACTACAGATAAACATTTGACGTTTGTTCAAGTATCGAACTCAACTGAATACTTTTATCTCGAATTTTCGATGGTTATGTTTGTAGAGTAGAGTTATGGTGAGTGTTTAGATTGCTAGTTTTGGCTTCGTCATGGCGATAGTTTTGTATTTGAAACCGATGAGGATAAAATTTAACTCACAAACTCATTGTCATGGCGTAGTGAGCAATCACAGTCTAAACAGGGCCTTTCATAAGTGCATGGTTGTCAAATTAGTTTAAATTTTTAAATTTTGCATTTCTGCGAGTATGTATGTTATATACGTGACTATCAAGATATATTGTGCACACTATCAAACATTGATTCGCAATCCACAAAATCAGGACACATTCCACAAAGCATTCTCTACTCTCGCATTTAACTTTACATGCCAATTGACATCATTTGGCAAACAAAAAAATTACTCATGCAATTCAAAGCTTATTAATGCACTTTAACGTAAGTGATAGTAAGTAAAACTTATGTGTGTAATCTTTGGCTTAGGACCAGTTCGTCTAAACCTGGTTCAGTTTTTGATGTTCAGCTTTTGGCAGATAAAAGGCCAGTTGTAAGATGAGTGGAACCGAATTTAAAAAATCTTGGAGCCGGAAATAGTCCACTCGAAAACTATGCTCAAAAACTAGTACATTCTAATTTTTCGATTTGAATTTAAATTTTTCAATCTACCAATTATAACGATTCAAAATTTGATTGAATATGTATTATATATGATTACATATCGTCCCCTGATTGCAAGAACTAGGTAGCTCAATTTTCATTTTTTACAGTATCTCGGCAAAAACATTATTATGTTGTGCAATTTTCAAGCCTTTTCGTCCAAGTTTTGTCTACCATTAAAAATTAAAATTTTAATCGTTCTCCAGTAGTTAGTTTCTATGAACCTTGCCATCTCCAAAAATTTTAAAATTGAGTTACCTAGTTCATGCTATCAGGGGACGATAATGTTGAATACGATTACATGAGTTCCCTCAAATAAAAGATGACCATTTTTAGGACAACCTTTATGTGCAAAGTTTATACAATTCAATTAACGTTCGCAAACTGCTCCAAAAATATCTTCCATACTAGACGACAGAATAATCTTGTGTTATTTAAAAAGTCAAGTTTGTATAATTTTTTTACAGCATTTTCCAGCTAACTGAATTTTGTACCCGCACGTTCCGTAAGTCAAGAAACGATAAGTTAGTTATTGGCCGCGTTCCGATGTTAATTCTCAGTTATTCGGATAGCTTTATGTTGTTGTAGTCCCTTGTTAAAAAACAGCTGATGACTAATCATCTGTGACCAAAACATTTACTACAAAAACAATTTCGAAAATTTCCCATTACTTTGTTTTTGTATTATGTGTAAAAATTAATCCAGATCCAGAAATTTTCAAATTTGTTTTTGTAGTACGTGTTAAAGTTAATCCAGATCCAGATCCAGATCCCGATTATAATAAAACATGGCTATTAATTGAATTTTAGCCCCGCATATGGCTTTTTTCTAGTGCATTTTCATCTGCGCTCAAAAAAAGTCTCATGCTAAATACAACAACAATACAATACCACTACCATTATTTTCTTAAGCGGAAATAATAATAACGTTGTTTATTTTTCTTTTAAGAACATGATATATTTTGATATTCACTGTTTGATTTTGAGCAGTATGGAATATGTAGTGCTTCTCAAATAAGAAAGTTTGAGAGCGTATAAATGGTTCGAGTACTTGATAGATAATCTATTACAGAAATCAACAAATTTCCCGGTATATTGTTTCACATTCGGTAATAAACATACTGGTTCTTGTCAAGACTTTCTGGAAATAGTTCATTAGTTCATTTGTGTCATTTTAAAATTAAATTAGGAGAATTTTTTAGTTTCTCTTCAAATAATTATTCAAATAAGTCAAATTATATAAAGAACTACTTAAATGTGTAATCTTAATTATGTATATGTCCACAATTTGATAAAAAAGATTTAATTGTTTGAAAATGAATAAAGAAATATTCAAAAATGTCCTTTCGATGAATTTCTTGACGTCATCACAATTGACATCCCCAAAAAAGGAAAATCCCACCATAAACATGACGTTTCTTTTGCAAAGAAAGTTTTCCGTGTTCCGTCTGTCATCCACAAAATTTTGGCCCTGCGCGGTGTGTCGTCTTTCGTCTACGTCTCGTCGTGCTCGCAGTGGTGTGTGCCCCACAAAATCCACCCAAATCTATTGCACAGACCGAGTCGTACGAAATCCCAGCAAATTTCTATCTCGCGCTGACCCCCATTGCCGCAGTCCTTAACGTTAAGTCAATGAAGTCTGGGGTATACTTCAAGTTCGCGCTGTTACCGCGACTAAAGTTGTCTGGAAAAGATGTGAGTTCCCTTCTTTTTCTACCTAACATAGTTCAAAATCCAAATTGATGTGCATTTATTTGTTTCCATAAATCTTTGTGTGTTTTATTTAAATGTAACTAAATGAATTATTACATGCAAATTCACGAGAAAAATTTTAAGTAGCTACATTTATGTGTTCCTGTGTGGTTAGATCATTTGCCATTGGGACAATTTACCTAACCAGCAGAATGATTATGTTCTTTGATAATATTTTTTTTTTTAATATTTAGTTGTGCTTCTGAATTTGGATATGGCATTATGCTTCCAAATATTTGCTGGGCCTTTAAGCTAAGCTAAAGAATATTCCAAGTATGTGAAAATCGTGTAAAAGTTGCGTGAAGTGCCTTAAAGATTTCACAGTCTGGTGCAAGTGGTTCTTCATTTTATTTCATGTTCATTGGTAAAATCGATATCATCCAAGAAGAAGTGGTTTCCTCCTTCATTCCTAATTCCTAGCGTATTCGGCGAATTGCTCTTGAAATAGGAAACAACAACACCAGCCAACAAAAAAAAAAAAACAACAACAACAGTCAGCAACAAACAGTGGCCAGTGGAAATGGCAAACAAATGACTAGCCTATATAAGTACGTTTGTGCATAAAAGAGAGGCATGCTGGATTGCAGCCAGCCCAAGAGTAAAGCCACCTTGGTTGGTGCGACGCATTGATAAAAGGAGTTTTATAAGCTCTTATTCTTAAATTCGATTGATTCATCATCAAAAATTGATTTATCTCAATTGAGACTTTAAAAAAACCTACAAGTCTTGTCGAGCCATCTTTAAATTGAGAGAAAGAAAGCCCTGCGAAATGAATGACAGGAATCAGCTGATTTTTGAGTGTGGTGTTCTCTTCTCCATTTCTAGCTCTTCTCAGCAAGTTGTTGTTTTTTTTTTTTTAATTTGATAAAATCCACTCGACAGCACGTGTATCTCAGTCGACTTCGACTGGACTAGGATCTCCTCCTGGGTTGCTTTCTTTTCGGTTGGGTTGAAATCGATTTACAAAGAAAAATCGTCCTTGAAACTCAAAATGAACCTGCAAAAGCACCATGCTTAATGTGCCAATGTGCCACCCACACCATGGAATGTTTGTCCTTTAAGTTTGGCTCAGCCAGCATTCCATCCTGTTCTTGTGATAAAGTGGAAGGTTAAAAATAAATTTCATTGAAAGTACCTACGTAAAAAGAAATCTATTATATACACTTTCAGTTGTTTTTTTTTTTTTTATTTGACTCATTAATTTGAATATATACAGTGGGACTTAAAAGTAGTTTCATATCTTGATCCGAACTACTGTGAAGAATGTTAAGATTTTGGTTGTTCTAAACAGTTGATTCAAAATCCCTTTTGGCTGTTTTGTACTTCATAGTCGCTTTATTTTAAATTCTAAAACAAAATGTCTTTCTACTTTGTGCTAAGCTATAGTACATAACAACACCACTCTTATTGCATTCCAAAAGTGTTCCATTGTTTTTTTTTTTTATTGGATACTACAATTTTCTTGAATTCATATGAGTGCATTCCAATCATTAAAACATTAAATTTAGTTTTTTTTTATTTGGCCAGCGGCGCCAGGCGCATTAAACACTGAACTGACGATTTGATAAGAAAAATATGATTCATTTATTATAGGGGAGCAGGTAGGTACCCATTTAGGTTTTAAGTAGGGTCAGGCGAAGACTTACAGCTTTATTTTTAAATTTCAAATTAATATCCATTGAAAGTTTTAAACTTTATAAAATGGTTCCTTATACGATTTCGTTGTGAACTTAGCTCAATATTCCAGTTCCAAGAAATAAAGGTTGGCACATGAAAGGCCTAGTAATGAAGTGAAAAAAGTCCCCATGAATCCTTGGCAAGCTCTAGCAGCAGGAATGTACAACATTTTTATTTTTTGGGTTTTCATGTTTCTCTTGAAAATTATTTGTCTTATTAGGAAATAATCTGATACAAAAAAGTAGCTTATAAAATTCAATGAAAATGAGCCATATTTAAAAGGCTTTACTGACAGATCGCCATCAGAAATTGCGCTTGTGAGTTTCAAAAAAATATAGGAACTACCTACACGTTTAATGACTTCGAAAATGTAGGAGGTAGCAATTTCCAATGGCGACTAGTCAGTAAAAGTTTTTTATTTGTGTTTTTTTTTTTTTTTCATTTTTTAAGAACACTCCGCTTACGGTTTCTGCTAACTTGGATTCCTTGAGTCGATGCTAGATTTTATTTTAAATATTTGGCTCATCCAACGTTCCACTGATAACGGATCTAACGACTTACCATTTTATAACGAGATTAAGCTTTGGTTTTCTTTCAGATGGTCGGCTTTTGTTGTGATATCTAGGATAGGAAGGTGATTTCAGTTTATTTTGAGATTTTTTGATGCTTAGGAAAGGTCAACTAAGGACCTTAAAAAAACTTTCGAAAAATGTAAAAAAGAATTTATACTATGAAGTTGCCTTTGAATTGGCATATCTACTTTCTACCTACTTACCCAAATGATGTTTGTGACCGTGAAACGAACAATAAAAATTCATAGAAACAAATCTATGGCTGTCCAAATACTGACAAAAGTTGACCTTTTACCACGCTCTAGATATCTTTCAGATGGTACCTATACATTTTAGTAAATTTCCCACTAATGAGGTTCCAAAAATCGCGCGTGGCCTTGAGAAACTTCTAGGGCTAACATTTCTTTGTTTTTATAATTTTAATGATGTTTAAAATGAATCACACAATTAAAATTTCATACGTTATTATTTACCTACTTTTACTGTTTTCCTATCTGCCTCGTTAAAAATGTATATAAATTGTAAACTTTATATCGTACTCCATCAATGTAACAAAGAGCTTAAAAAACTGATCGATTGCACTCACATCTCATTAAAATTTTTTTTTTTTCATTTCCAGTATCACATTCAACTTGAAATCACCCAACAAAATTTCTTGAACTGCTTCAGAAACGTTTTGTTAAATATTTTCTTTTAAAAAAATAGCTCACATTATGTGAGTTACTGTATACGTAGGTATACCCTTTTCAAACTTTTCCAATTTGTATAGTTTTTTTTGTTGAAATTTTGTGAAATGGCCCTCCTGAACCATGAAAATAATGCATTGACGATTTCCTTGCACATTCAAAGAAAGACAAAAAATTCGTTATCGAAATTTTGTAAGTTTTTTTGAAACCACTTCTAGTGCGTCAATAGGTAATGGTACTTTTTTGTTATTTTCCAGATGTCGATACCAATGCTACCGTAACAATGCGCTTAAAGCTGCTTTGTTGTGATAGAATCTAATTCTTTTAAAACCTAAAACAAGATAGCAATTAACATTAATTAACATTGCCATTCTTTGAAAACTTTTTGTTTTAGTTAAATATATTTTAATTTCGCACAATAACTTTATAATCACCTGTTATGCTCCGACTGATACAATCGAGAGTGATTCTCAATTGGGCGACATTGTGAAGCTGCTACCTGTCATAATTAGAACATAAGGTATTTTTTGTTATTATTTTTCGATTTTTCTTAATAAAAAGTGTTTCAATAGAAATGATACACCATTTTTACTTGCGATATACATAATGTAATGTAAAATAGAATACAAAAATAGAGAACACCAAAAAAGTAGGAGCCATAATAATTCTGTCTGTCTGTCTGTACCTCGACCTACAGCCTAAAACAATGAAGTTATTATCTTCAAATTTTTTTTTTAGTTCAAAAAGTAACGTTACTGGTCATACAACCGTTAAAAAAATCTTATTTATCTCCTGTTATGGTGAACAAAATGTCCAAAAAAGCTGTTATTAACAGCACCTGCCATGCAACGTTTTTTTCAATTTCGGTTTTCTCTTAATCGTGCATTTTATTTATTTAATTTTTGACCAGCTTTTATTGTAAATACTGAATCGCTCAGTGGGCAGGTGTTTTAAATTTCTTTCATTTAAGTAAATATTTAAGTAATATCTGCTTTTATTATTTACACAAAGAGTGTCGACCAAGAGGGAGTCGCCCAAGTAAAGATACCTTTTGCCTTCTTTTTGATTATATTTATAAACAAAACAAATTAACCAACCTTTACATCCCTTTTGGAATAAATTGTAAAAATCTATTATTCCTGCATCAGAAAGTCTATGAATTTTGTTTAAAACTCTTTTAAGCTCCAATTTATTCAACCTTCATTAAATTTAAATTTAATTGAATAGTTTATTTTAAAATGTTTAAAATTCGCCCTTTTCTTAAATTTGTCTAAGTATTCAAACTATTTAACCTTGAGAACTTTCTCTAAGCGCAACGAAATATTCATTCGTTCAAAAATAATTATTTCATTTCGTGAGTCAGGGTGCGTTAAGGCATTTTCTGTTGTCTCTGGTGTATCCAATAGGAGCACTAAATCTAGTATTTTTGTATGTATGGGTTTCCTTTCGCTTATTCTTAGAATTTTAGAGTTTCCTTCTTTAAATGTTTTCTTTGGATTTTCAAATAGATAAAGAACACATTTCCCTTTAAATGGAGCAAATATAAACTTTGTGGAATTTTAAAAAGCAAAAGTGATGTAAACTGTTTAAATGTTTACTATGTACCTGGCCTTTTAAATTCCAGAAATTCAACTTGATTTTAGAAATTGTGCAAAATAGTTCCCAGAACACAAAATCTATAGTACCTTCATATATGTATGTACCTTAAGTTAATTCCTTTGTGTGCATCAGATTAAAGTCATATAGTTTCAGATAAAAGCAATATGATTGCTTATGGGAACATCTAATGTCACAGACAGATATAGAGATTGCTTTTAACAAGAACTTACTGGTTTTCTATTACTTGCACTCATGTACATACATATTAACGAAGTTTTATTTGAAATAAATTACATACAAGCAAATATTTCCGCATTAATTATAAATTTTAATAAATAGGTGTCTGAGAATGCTAGTATTCCCTAAGTGTATCAACTTATTGTTATTACACACATTTTATGTAATTAAATTTGAAATAGCTTTACACTGATCAGCATTGTTATTTTTGTACATTTACAGAGTTTTCCTTGAATATGTTTTTTTAATGATTTTCAGTAAAATTGTGTTAAAAAAAGTGAACCTTAATGAATTGTAGGTATATGTTTTTGAATTACCTAAAGGTCTACTAAAATTTAATTTAGCTAAATTTATTTTCTGGTGCAACGATATCAAGTCAATTAAATTTTAAAATGTGAAACAAATAAATGGTTCAATTGAAAGGACACTTTTACATAATGAATTCGCTCTCTTTATAAGGTTGTGAGTGAAAATGTGGACCTTCCGAATAGAAAGGTTAATATACGGCTGCCAAAAATTGAATGAAATCATCATCAAAAAATAAATGTTACAGATTCACCATTAGATTCCATTTTATGTTTTTTTTTATTTATGTGTTTTTGATTTTTTTTAGTTCTAATGAATCACCAGTTAATTTCGTTGATAGAGCTATTTTCTATGAATCTTAAGGAAGTTTGTGGGACTCCTGCTCAGATGTGAGAGTTTTATACGTGCTTGGGGTGCATGTATGATTGGTAGCCAGATCAAAAAAGTACAAATTTTATTGCAATGCCAAAAATAAAAACTTAGAAACTGGAGCATTTCTTACGATTTCAAATATAAGGTAATTTCATAGTAAGTGAGTTTTTGGTTTTCCTCAATATAAGTGTCACTTATTCAAAGAGGCAGTGACGGTTAGTTTGGTTCTTGCGACAAACTGCAGCATTGGGCTCATTCAGACCTGGAGGTCCTACATTTGACGACTTTTTCAACATTTGTGACCGTATTTCGGCAATAACGCGGCGAATTTTGTTCTCCCAGTGGTCAATAGATTCGGGCTTATTGACGTAGACTAACGAATTTAGATATCCCTACAAAAAATAGTCAATCGGCGTTAAATAGCACAATCTTGGACGCCAATTCATGGATACGTAACGTGAAACTATGCTGCTACCAAACGTTTCCTTCAATAAATCGTTTTTAAAGAAGTATGGACCAATTATTTTACCAATCCATATAGGTAGCACATGGTACAGTCAGTTTTAGGAGATGTAACGGTGTCTCAACATACACTTGAGGATTATCATCATTCCAAATACGGCAGTTTTGTTTATTAACGTATCCATTCAATCAAAAGTGAGCTTCATCGGGAAATAAAATTCGTGCAATATTTATTTAGAACAGAACCATGATTTTCAAAATAAATTTGCAGATTTTTTCAGGCGTCAGTCTATTCATGTTGAAGTGCTAAACCAAACTTAAAATAAATCACTTGACAGCTGACAAAATTGCCACCAGTTAAAATAAGGTTTGTTCGTTGAAGTTTACCCATGGTTGACCAAGGTTTTCTTGACAGCCCCAAGAATTGTCAAAAAAAACCTGGGGTTTTCGCTTCTCAAAAAACACCAAACGGCTCTCAATTGTGTTGTTGATATAAGCAAGAAAAAAAATTTGATTTAAAAATGAAAAAAAAACACACTTTCCATTTTCTATTTCTATTTGTTGTTATTTAAGTAAATTGGTGTATTCCCTGAATTTCCATTTCAAAAACAAAAGAATTACTTGTAGCACGTAAATAAACGGCAAAAAAAAACATGCATCAGAGCTTTTGCCACTTTGACATTATATTCTTTACCTCAACTCGCCCCACAAAAAACCTAGTTGTGCTTCAGGGTGAGTTCAGGGCGCCCCCAGGTTTCTAAAAAACATAGAATTGGCTCGTCAGGGTTAGTTCAGGTTTTTCAAAAAACGCTTTTTGGCGACCCCAGTGTTACCTCAGGGCTCAACGAAAAAAAACCATTGTGTTGCCAAGCTCTATACCTCTAAAAAAACACACTTTATAAGGACCTATTGTATGATGGGTATAAAATATTTATTTTTTGTTATACATATATGGGATATTTGTGATGGGATAACAAGACTTTCTGCAACAAATTTTTACTAGCGAGGGCCTCACGAGTATTTGACAAGTTTTCCTTGTCTCGATTTCTCCTACCGAAGCGTTTCCAGGCCTTGATTAAACTTGATAAAAACTTGCCATTTTTCCAGGTGGGTAGTGGGTGTCAGACTTGAATCAATTCAATACTACTTTTATTTGTTTTAGAGAATTGTTGAAACCGAATACACTCATTTCGATAAAAGAGCTTAATGCCAAACTCCATCAAATACTTAAGAAACATCAAAATAAGACAATTTATGAAATATATCTTGATTAGGTAGAAGGTTGACAAGCACCCATTCTTATCCCCCTTGCGTACACCCTTGTTGGCTCCCAACACAGACCCAATAGGTGCCTTCCTAAACACACTAATTGTTTGTATGTTTATTGTAATGTAAATGCCGACATTAAACATAAAAATAAAGATAATTTTCGTCACCTGCTTCTTTCAACGTACCGCCCGCCTCTATGTGTTCATTGCCACCTGGCGCAAAATTAAATATTTTTTAGCTAATGGCATATCTTGATTTGACATCTTTGGCATTACTATCTAAATTCTTTTGTAATTCCTTCATCGAGATACCCCGATTGTAAATTTAACATTTTTTTCTGTTATTTTAACTCCCTGTCTGCCAACTTTCTTATCAATTCGAGTGTAGCTGCAGTTTAGTTCTCATTGAGACTGAGTGTGAATTAAATCGTAGCGGTTTTGAGTGCTTCTAAGAACAAAAAAAAACAACACCAAATAATAATAGACAATTTTCATTGTTTAAATCCAACAAAAAAAATAGAAACAATAATAATATAAGAAGTGCCTTCCTTAGTTTCAAGTAGGCTGTACTTCCCTTAACTTTTATACATACATATTATGTCGTTCGTGCAAAACCATCTTTACTATATCAAGTGTTTTCTTTTGTTAGTTAGTTAAAATAATAAAACAATTTTTGTAAACGTAGTTTTATCTTATCATTTAGAGGAAATACACAAATGAAAGTGTGCTGATTTCTAGAACTTTGTATATGTACATATTAATTTCAAATCAAAATAAAAAATTCCTTACAATATTTTTGTTCGTCGCAAAGTGAAAACTGAAAACCATCTCAAGTGCATAAAAATAAATTTCTCTGTGTGTAGGCACGAGGAGAAAATAAAAATGTATCAAAATATTCATTTGAATTAGATGCAATTTGCAATGCATACAATGCGGTTCACTTGATTAGACTATTTTACTTTAAAAAAAATGGCGAAGCAACGAGACGTAAAATTAAGGAGACTTACCTACTGGTATTATCCAGTAAGAACTTTTCTTATCGACTTAATTGTTTTACTGACAAGGGCACGTTTTGAGAATCATCTTCCTTGTCTTTAAATGTGGTAAACTTTAATATCATAAGGAACTTCGTAAAATTAGACAAAAAATTCCGACTGAGCTGAATTTTGGTGGGGAGTTAAGGTTTTTATGTCATAAGCATTTCTTAGAATTAGCCTAAATTTGGGGTTGGGCTAAAATTGTTAGTTGGTAAAAAGGTGTAAAATTCAGTTTGTATTTATTTCTGGAAAACTGAGTTTTTTTTTTTTTAAAATGTGAACAGGCATATTCTTCCTTGGATAGGTGTTAAAGCCCGCTAAAGGCTTTTTGAAGACCGGACAAACGCTTACTCATTGGGAGTGTGCTCATTGAAGTGTGCTCATTAGAGTGTGCTCATTGGAGTGTGCAACTAAGTTGTAACTTATTTCGAAATTTATTGTCAATGAACCTGTTGCAGGTAACTTTGCGGTGCAAGTTATTGCTTATATTCCACGAATATAAAGCGATTTTCCGTTTACAACACCAAGTTTAAAGATTTAGTTCTTCGCAAGCGATGGGTGTACTAAATTCCAGTCATCAAGAATGTTAATAATCGTTAAGTAAGTGCGTTACAATAGCGGATTTCTTATTCGTAGTACCTCGGTGGCATAATGGTTAGTGCTTTGGACTGTCATGCCGAAAGTCTGTGTTCGGTTCCCAGCCGCTGCCACCTAAAAACAGAAATGTTTTTCTCTGAGGCAGACTGCTTCTTGCGAGGAACTGACCAATCCTCCAAGAGTATACTTGTCATGGATAAGACGCTGTTTAGATTGGGAAGATTTAGACCGGTCTCACGGTCGTGTCTTGTCAAGAGAACTGGGGGGGGGGGGGGGGAAGTCAAGGATGTCGTGAGGCATGAAAAAATATAAACACCGGACTCATGAGATTCATTTGTTGTTGCTTCAATTTGCAAAGTATTGAAGTTGTTATTGTTTCTATGTGTTTTGAGGTTCCTTAAATCACGAGGCTCATGATTCCGGATTCAATTTTCCCAATATAAACAGGCTCTAAGTGCTTCTCATCAAGGCGTTTGATCTCGGCAAAAAATTGAAGGTCCCCTCCATTCCTGCCAAAAAACCGAGGGTGTATAAGAGTTGTAATTAACTAGGCCCTGATTCTCCACGAGCTATTGGGCCACCAAATTTTTTTTTTAATTTATTTTTTAAAAGCCGATTTCTATTTTTTCGCGCGAAATTCTTTATTTCGTCCCGAACCGTAGGAATTCCGAGGTCTCTGAGAATATCTTTTTTGCTTATATACCACGCATTTATAAATGACCTATCCAATTATTTTTTAACTATCTGTAAGTTATTTAACATCCAGTGTTGCATACTACAAGTCTAAACTGGTTTTAGTATTCGGCTTGTATGCAATCAACTTATTAGCCTCATTTTATTTTCGACATGAGATCTGATCCGGATCAATTTTTTACACATAATTGCAAAAAACAAACAGTTCATCCAAGGTGTGTTCCACACCGAGTCAGATTTAGTGCAAACCCGTTCCACAGGTAAAATATTGTGCTGGTTTGAAACTGTTTGAAATTAAAACTAAGGGACAAAGGTCCTGGCTTTTGTTTTGATCTAATCCAATGATCAAAAAAATAGTTTCTACTTCGGTGGATAGGAGGCTATTTACTACTTTGAATTGTCTCAGTTGTGCAAAGAAAAGATGCAACAGATACATGAAAAAAAAACAAACGTAGGGTAAAAAAAGAGACGGGTATATAACAATCATTAAGATTCCGTTTGTTTTATTTACTATGGTTTGATCCATATCACATCATGTATACATAATTAAATGCGTTTATTATCAATACTCAGCTTAGAATATTTTCTGAGAAGCTAGTTCATATCTTTTGATTCCCTTTTCTTCTTTGTATTTCTTTGAACAAGCCTTTTCCATTTTAATTTCCCGTCTCTTTAGAGTCCTTAGCAAATTTTATTCGCAAATGGAACACGAGTGATATTAAGAAAGACAAGTAATCTATTTATTTGTTTTTTACGCTATTCGACATGCTTTTGTCTACTCATTAACGTTATTAAAAGCATTTTGTAATCTAATTGTAGCTTCGTTTATCTTTAAATAAAGCAAACGTGGTAAGGATAGTGCCTTCTATTTGAGGTATATAAATTATAATTAAAAGGAAGAGAACTGGACCTAAACCACTTCCTTGTGGCACTCCAGTAATTATTTCTGTTAAAACTTTTTGTTCAGAATTAAATTACATATCTATCGAAATGGATGGTTAAAAAAAATTACTTTAAAATTTAAGCAGAAAAAGTTAACAAAAACCAAAAACAAACAAATCAAAAGTTTTTAAATTTGTTTCTTAGTTGTGCATAACTTTTGATAAGAAAATACAAAAATGAGGGTAGAACAAATAAAGAAACAAAATCACCCTTTTTATGCTTCAGACATAAAAGCACAATGAAATTTTTGTGCTGTCAAAACCTAGTTTGACTGTAACTACTTTTAGTAAAATTCTCAATTTAAAATAAGAACACTGAAATAAAAGAGTATTTTTAAAATGAATCTAAACAAGTGAATCGCACTGTTTACAACAAAATATGCAGGGTGTTTTATATAAAATGCATCAAAACAAAAGAGCTTGTAGGTTGGGCAAATAAAAAAAAAACAAGGAAGTAGAAAATGTAGATGTCACTCTCCTTAGTTTAGACAAGGGGAACAAAATAATTTTTGAAAATGTAGTACATACATTTGAAAGGTTCAGGGGCTAAACGGCTTAAGTTCACTTTGGTTGATTCTATGAAAAATGGATCAATAATGGATAAATGGGTCAAAGAGATCTTCCACGTCTGAGACAAAATTTCGAATGAACTTCTTGAAAATGTCTTAAAATAGAACTGGGTATGAGTATAATTCGAAACGGGTTATAGTTTTTTTATCAGACATCTTAAGATCTTTAAAATTATTATTTTGAAAATATAATAATTTTCACAAGCACGACCTTGTACCATCCTTGATAAACAATTTTTTTTGGCACGACTTCGAATAGAAGTATTACGAAAGTCTTACGAGTTTTCATAGCCTTTTGTAGAGAGCTAAACTACATCTGATAATACCCATAAAAGATGTCATATCAAGTTTGTTTTTTGTTTTAAAGTTGACCTAAACCGTTTTACCCCTGAAACCTTAACTTTTTTATATCATATTTCTTTTGGATTTTCAAATAAAAAGTTTTGTTGTATTCTGCCCAACTTATTTTGCCGAGAATCACAAAGTTTGCAAAAAACAACAATCTTAAAACAAAAAGTTATACAGTATTGTGCTCAAATTGTGGTATCATGCATCGAGATACAAATTGCTGTAAATTTCATGCTTTATGGACAAAAAAAAATCCCTCATATTTGCAACTTTTAATATTGAAAATTTGCAAATTTGCATTCTTTTTAAATACTAATACAATATTAGACGTTTTTCTTTTTTAGTTCCGAGCAAGCACCGAGCTGTAAACAAATCTGTATTTCTTTTTTTGGCTCATACTCATAGAACTCAGAGCTGTCAATTTGTGTTTCTTTTTTGAATCGGAGCTAGCTTGGGGTCCATGAGCTCAAAATAAAAAGACCAAGCGAATAAAGTTTAAAGCTGAGCGCAGCCAACTTCACTCTTTTGTTTTACTCATTTAAAATGGAAGCGTTCAACACTTCAATTTCAGTTCACATTTCTTTTTTGATTTTTTGAGTTTTTGATTGGGCAGCTATCAGATGAAAATTAAAAGTCAGTACTAAATTATGGTGTGTTGAACGCATCGCAGTCGTATGACAGTTCAGTGCTCAGATGTGTTTCAAAATTATATCGGAGATCTCTGATCATACTTTGCTTAGCGCTAACTCCAAAAGCTCGAACTCTACTCCATGCTCTGTTCAGAGCTAAAAAAGAAAAAGGCCTATTGCAGCACGAGTTGAGAACAATACACCCCGAGGTTTTTTTTTGAAAATCCAAAATGGCAGTACGAGTACAGTAACCTCCAAGTTACCAGATTGATAATAACTTAAAGTCGAGTTTTCTAGGGGAACAAGAGTGTTCAAAAAGGAGGACAAAACATGTTTTTTAAAAAAATATAATACCAGAGTTAAGGTAGAACTGTAATTGTCAAAAGGGCACTGAAGCTAATGTCAAAGACCAACGAAAAGTAACTTTCCGTATCGTTGAAAGGAGTATTGGCATTTCTATTTCACCAAATGTCAGTTTTACTTACTTTACTGCGCTCCAGAGCGCACCTCACTTCCATAAGAAAAGTTAAATTTGACGAAACGCTCCACTGCGCAATTATATCCACGCCATATGCTTTCCACGTATTACCTTGTTTTCTTCCGACCACTGAAGTGCCCCTGCGATCATTATCGTTCTAGCTTTTGTTTTGTAATGAAAAACTGACAAAAGAAAGGATAAATAGCAGCACAAATCATTGGTCGCGTTCGGTTAGTAAAGCGATAAGGTGCCCATAATTAAAAAAAAAATTTAGATACGTTGAGTTGTTTTTGCATCAGCTATTTTTTAACAAGGGATTACAACAACACAAACAAATTCGGATCGCTAAAGATACGTTGCCGAATGCCCCCATTAACTGACAGGTGAAGGAAAACTTTTGAACCTGAAGTGAGGTGAGATGCAGTTCATTGAGTGAATGCATTCAGCTTTGTAAGGTCTTGAACTTCAAATGGATGTATTGACAGAGAATCTTTTAACAAATATTTAATGAGAATATTTTTATAGTTTTCAATTGAATGCTTTCTCTTTTTGAGTTTTTGTATTATAAGAGGGGGGGAGGGGGGAGGGGCAGAGGTTTGCAAAGGGGAGACAAACAGCATTTTGGTATGAAAAAGTTGGACGTCTGGTAACCCTTGGCAGGACAAGTCAAGCACATAGCAGCACAACCTTAACAAAAATAAATGGCAAATAGTTAAGCTAACTATCCGTTATTCTATAATCTTTTGAGTACTTACTAAAAAAAGTTCGATCTATAACCAGAAATGTATTGAATTTCCAACGATTCAATCATTGATTTTCTTTGGGGTCTACAAGGCGTATATACATTTTTTTATGTTTTTTGTTTGCATCTTATGCGGAACACCCTATATGGAATAATATTTACTACACCCAACAGTACTAGTAGATTTTTTAATTTTTTGGCACGGGGCTTGACTGTTCTGTTCTATTTTTATATTTCAATCTCATCGACCAGGCAAAGATAGATTGTGCTGCATTTGTAGTGTCCCGGTGTTAATTTACGCTATGCCATCAGCATTGCGCTGAATCTCAATCACTGATGCAAGTAGGTATATACTGAAATTGTGATTTCCGAATTAAATTACAACTGATAGTGGGTGGAATCATATGCATGTACGTATCTATGTACGAATGAGATGATTATTCTATGGAAATAAATTAAAGCTTTGATAAAAAATAAAAACACACTTTAAGAGTTGTTAATAAACAAGGTTAACAGGGAAACGAAGGAAGCTAGATTTTCAAGAAAATGATAAAATAAATTTGTTTGTATTTTATTTTAAATTTAATATTTAAAATTAATATTAAATATTTTGGCATGGTTTGTGCTGACTTTTTTTTTTCATTTTACAGCATGTTCAAGTGTTGAACACCTGTGCTAATTATATGCAGGTTCATATATGATTTTAAAATTTAAACAGACAATTTCTTTTTGTGCCAATCACTATTTTCAATATTGTTAAAAATATTTTTTTTAGTTTAAAATATTCGATTATCTGGCGAAATTGTGAAGAATTTATTTCAGTTCGAACTAAAAAAAATAGAATTCAATAAAAGAGAATGAAAAAAGTAAAAAATCCTTTTGGCTTTAAGGAAGCCTTTCACTTTCGACCCCAACATCGAAGGTATTTTTGAAAAGTCCTTCACAAGGATCAATTTTGTTTGCTTTAGTTTGAATTATTTTAACACCTGTGACCTACAACAATAATTCGGACCAAATGTGGAGCTTTAAAAACAGAGGCATTCTTAAGGTTAAATTTCATTTCACTTTTAAGAAGGCAATCATTTTATAAATTTGTTTTTACTCGAACCTAAATCAATCTTAGAATAATACTCACCTTTGAAAACAAATGCATACTTTTTGTATTGTTACATTTTAATTAAATGGAACTATGGACATAAATCTTTCCTTAAATTGTAAAAACCACACTATTAGTAAGTAATTTACACACAAAAGTAGCTATCTGTAAGTTTATTACAAATTTTATGTCTGTACTTATATGTACTCGCTTCACCCATTTGACCGATGAGATAAATCATTACTTCAGTTTCGATAATTATTTTTGCGGTTGTTTGTTTATTTATTATTTATAACTAACTAATACTTAAGAAAAGATATGTAACTAATTATTGCTGCTTTAACGATTTTTGTGCTTAAAAGTTGTAATGATACCTAGTACCTTACGAAACGCCTTCTTCACATTTTTTTCATTTAATTAAAAATTATCTTCCAAATTAATGATATTTTCCTACAAATAACAGATTGCTTTACTGTTTTTATAGCAAATATATATCATACAGACAGCACCAGGGTTGCCATGTATTGAACTAGTTTCATGGCCAAATTAAAAAATTTGTGTAGCCCAAAATCGGAGACAAAAAAGTAGCAAAAATAGTAGCCCAATACCAATACATTTTTCTTATAAGAATGTGAATTCTGGCAACAACAGATAAAAGGTGTGTTCCACAGTTTCAGACTGCCAGATTTATTGCAAACCCGTTCCACAAGCGAAATATTGTACTGGCCTGTACTAAATCTGGCGGTCTGAAGATGTTCAGAAAAAAACTAAGGAACAGAGGTAAAGTGAATGATATTATGGCTGTTTGGTATCGTGAAATTTTCACCAAGTTTCCCAAACTTGGGTTTTTTTCTATGGTTTCCGACAGCAAATAGTGAAAATTTGTGAAAATTTGCAAGAAATTTCACGTTAACAAACACACCTATTATTGAAGTGAAGATTGTTGCGGTTGATTTGAAATGTCAAAACCAATGATCATATTCAACGAATAAAAAGTGGTGCCAAATTTGCGGAATACGTTTAGGATATGCTTAGGGGAAGAAAATAAGTTTTGTACATGATTTATTTTTATTTATATGAAAAAACATTGCCCAAGATTAAATTTGGCCTGGCAAGCCTATTTTAGTATGAAAATCTTACAAAAAGAAACATGGACACTCGGAGGCCTTAAAATTTTTTTACTACTCTAACCGATGATTTTGAATAATTTCAACTGGAGCAGAAAATGCACATTTAAAAGTTAGCAATTCTATAACTATGTATTTGTTAACAATGTAAAAAGGTTACTATTAATTATTTATGTACCACAGAATATTTGCTACAATATGTTAGAATATAAAAAGTTCCTGTTTTTAACAAATTTAAGCTTTAACTACTTACCCTTGAATTTTGTAGCAGGAAACAATAAGTCTTGGAGGCTATTGAATATATCTGAAAATGAGGAAAAATATTCATTATTTAAATAATTGGTCAAATATAACTAATCCAAATTACGTTCAAGAGTTTTTATAAGAGAATATGTTTGTTTGGGGCATAAGTATGCTTAAACACAAAAATGCTACAAAATCCACCCTTGGCGTTATTGAGAAAATTATAATCACTCTAAGCACTTTTCAGTATGTTTGGTATAACTTGGAAACTAATCCGAATTTGATAATTTTACTTTTAACATTTTTTGCTCAAAATTAAATTTCCTATCGAAATGAATGATTTAAAAATTTTATAAAAACATTTTGGCAGGAAAAGGTAACAAAAACTAAAAAAAAAATCGAAAAATCAAATATTTCACTTTTTTTAACTAAATCGTGCATACATTTTTTTCGGAGCAAAGATAGGTTTATGATGTTCTCTAACAAAACAAAGAAAAGGCTCAAAGCTATAATATTATATGCTCAAAAACCCATTTTAGTTCGAAACTAGATATATTCACTAAAACTTAACTATTTCTTATCATTTTTCGCAGTTTTTTCCAAAAAACCTATTTTTTGGTACTGAATGATAAATTAAACATTCCTTGCACCTAGTAGTTATATAAACCGGCCCAGCAGTTCAGTCTCTAGGTCTGGAAACATTTAAAAACTGCCTGAAAAAAAATTGTGGGCTTACCTACTTTTTAAATACTTTCCATAATTGTAACGTCATGTTTTCAATCAATATCTTGAGTTCGAATATTTTTACAAATGTGAAATCGGTATTGGTCTCGTATAACTTAGTCTCATTTGCAGGGCCGGCCCGATATAAATATGCGCCCTGTGCAAGCTTCATAATTAGCGCCCTCAACTACGGTTATTGGTGGAAGAAATCATTTCCTCACTACCCAAGGGGTGGACTTTGATAAACACAAATAAATGGGATTTTACTAGAACCTGAGAAATCGAATATTATATCACAAAAAAAATAGCAGCTTAAGATTATAAAAATAGTTGTAAACTAAACTCAAAAAACAAACGAGTACCACAAAAACATATGAACTGAAAAAATATGTAAAGTAAAAAGTACCTATCTAAAAAATAATTCAAAAACATAATCAGGCTTATTGTGAATTTCACGTGAGCAACATTTCACGCGGAAAAATGACATTTAACTTTTTGCCTATTGTGAGTTTCACCCGAAAAACGAAATTTCCCCTTTTTTGTGATAACTTACGAGTATCTCGGATATGTTTTGTTATTAGCAAAATTTGTGACTTATTTCACATTTGTGCAAGTTTTTTTTGTTTATTTTAGGCCAATAGAATACAAAACTCACAATAGCTTCTAAAATTCCACGGGAACAAACATTTTTCGGGTGAAAAATTTTCCAATTCAAGAAAAACTCACAATAAGGCTGAATAATATAAAAATAAATTATTAACTCAGTGAATTAGTGGATTTTTTAATGCTTGCTGGCGCCCATTAGGTTCAGCGCCCTGCACATTTGCACCGCTTGCACGTATAGCTTGTCCGGCTCTGCTCCTTTGGTCTCGTATAGCAAAGTCTCGTCTCGGTATTGTTCTTGTCTGGTGTCGGTTTGGTCTCAGTCACAAACGAGGCGTTTCCGAGAAACCGAGATAAAAAAAATATGCGATGCAGTTGGTGGATTTCACTAAAGTAACTTCTTCCACCTAAAAAGAATTAAATCTGAAAATATCATTCAAATGGTTGGTTTCAGAAAAACAAAGCAAAAGAAAAATGGACTCGATATCGGTCTCGTATCGTTTTGGATGCTTTAGAATTGGTATCGTCTCGGTATCGTTTCGGTTTTAGAAACTAACCAGCCCAATCTGCACCCTCGAAAACAAAACTCAAGAAAGACTGTCACAAAAAAAATCTTCAGGCAGAAATTTCTTGGAAAACATACTTTAAGTTGAAATCGGGCCCTAAGTGAAAAACTCAAAACTAAAAATGCATTTTTGCAGATTCGGATTTCCTGTCCATTTTTTTTACGCTGCAGCGTATATGCACGTGCACTTGAATCTATACAATTTTTCTGATGAACACATTCATCATCATACCACAGGTTCCTGACCAGGAGTCTACTACTGCCTCTTTAATGATATCACAATAGGTATTAAGACTACTTGTCTCTTGGATGTTCGTGGTAGGTGAATGTAAATTCAAGATTTTCTCTTCTTAGGTTCTCTCTGTAGACTATGGCAACTTCTTGTTACAAGGTATGCTGAGGTGTCCAACTCCAAATTTCATTTTCTGGGTGGTTCGAAATTTCTTTTCGTTGGACAGTCGAGCTATGAACTTTGCTGCAACACATATGCATCGCAAGTAAAAACGATTAAAGATTTTGTTTTTTTTTTCTAGAATAACCTGAAGACAAATTTTGTATTATATATTATTAACAAAATCGCACCTCAATATGGTTAATTGAATTTAAAAATAGTTATTCACTTAGGCAAAAATTGTTTTAATTTTAACTGGCAAAAGAATTAAATTTATGTGATGTTGTTTTGCATTTGAAAACTCAATTGATAATAACTAATAACTGCAACGTTAATGAAATAATTAAATTTATTTCTTTTTTTTTCTTGTGGTGGCACACTTATATACAAAGTGTAATAAATAAACCAAAATCTTATATCTGCCGAAAAAATATTGAATTAAAAACTAGCAAGTGCTGATTTTAAAGCGTTAATCAAATTATTGTTCCCGCTTAAATTTTTTGTTGGAGTTCTCCAGGATGCGCAGAAGACCACTCCGTAAGCAAACTTTTTTGTTTTATATCATTATTATGCTTGCTTTTAATTAATGTATATACATAGTTGCTGTGCTTAAATAAAATTAAACATTTGTATAATTTGACATTTTTCATTATAAACTTTTGTGATAGTGATAATAGTACACATCTTAAATATTTTAAATAATTTCTTTTACATAATAATATTAATTGAGTTTAATTAGCATGCATGTATAATTTATTTTAAGTTTATACCTATATTATAAAACTTTTCATAATTTAATTACTGATTGACTATCATCCATTCAAAGTTTTTAATTATACATACGTGACTAATCAATGTGATGAGAGATAAAAATCAATAACCTCATAGATGTATTTGAATATAACAAACACATTTAAATGCATTTCCCCATACTTACTTAGGCGATTTTCTACCTTAGATGAGAAGCACTTTTTTATGAAAAGTATACGCTTGAAAGATTTGTCAGTTCCTCGGAAAAAACATTTCTGTTTTAGGTGATAGCGACTGGGAATCGAACCCAAACCTTCGGCATGACAGTGCAACGCACTAACCATTATGCCACGAGGCACTACCACACAGATTTTTATTTTACGCCTCCCTCTTTTCAACTTTAAGTCACAATTGTTGGGCTTAGGGTGATTCTTTTAACATGCAAAACAAATATCAGAACGTAAAGACTAAGTTTAGGAAAGTCGTATCAGAAAAGGGGTCTATTTCCCCTATAAAAAAATATTAAAGAAAAAAGGAAAATTTACAATGCCACACTATAGATTTTTTTAAAGCTACACATCCATTTTGTAATATGCTTTTTTAATAAAAAGTTTATTGTAAATAAAAAAAATTACCTCTACCGCCTGAATGGGGAGAATAGAATAAATCAAAAGTTGATCTTTTCTTTTTTCCTAAAGATTTTATTGCAGTTTTCTGAAAAAAAATATGTTTTGGTTCTTTGACTTTTTTGTGACTGTGCTAAATACAAAGTTTCTATCGAAATGAGCTGTTTTGAAGGTAATGCAACTAAAACAAGTGTTAACAACTTTTAATAATATGAAAATGGAAAAAAATAATTTCTATGTCGTTTTTATGGCATACAAAAATTCAATTGATAAAAAAGTCGCAGTTCAACAAAACATTCTAAAACATCCCGTGTTCCATTTTTTTTTTCAAAATTGAAAGCTGTGAGTTTCACTTATGTTTGAAAAAAAAAGAAAATCAAAATATCTCAACTCTTTCAAAAGTTATGAGTTTTGCAAGCAAAAATCTAAATCGTGCATACTGTCATCAAGATGTTATAAGCGATGTTGGTTACGCAGGTTGTAGCGATGCGTAGAGGGTTCTGTCTCTTGCTGTTGTTAGGAGCAAATGTTCTTACTGCATCACTGTAGGTATAAAGCGGCAATTGGATCGATTGGGAAGAGATCCCAAGGTCGCGACAGCTTAAAATTTTCATATCGATTGAAATTGTTTTGCGTACCAGACGGTCGATCCAATATTGCTCTGCTTTTCCCTTTGAACAAAATGAAATCGCTGTAGTGCAAGCGTCACTATAATCGCTTACTCGTGTAGCAAATAATGTCGGTGTAATGTTGTGTAGTGCGGGTTAGAACTTACTTCAAACCGGAGCTGGAATAGATGTCAATAATGCTGCAGCCGGAGCTGCAATAATTGAACAATTTTTAACTTTTACTGAGTTCTTTTGACATTTATTCCAGCTCCGTCGCTCATTCTGTCAAGGCATTAATGGCCTTTTTCGATTGGCAATCCAGAAGCGTTCAGAATGCGTGTAAACTATTCTGAAAGTGTTCTATTGGCAATCAGAATGACAGTTCTTCTTCTGAAAAGAGCAGAAAACAATTCTGGATTTCAATTCAGAATCGAAACAAGAACTACTCACACATTCAAACACATAGGTAGTTGTCAAAATGTTGTCAAATAGTGCAAAAAGTAAATTTTTAGCTAAAAATAAGTAAGTTTTACACATTTTACTGCTTCTAAGAACAATTATGTCGCATTTAGAATAGTATTTTCCCATTTTGTTCATTGCAAATTATCATACTCATCCATACTTGTGTCTGCCAAGTTTCCAAATGTAAAAAACTATTTCGGCACCTGTATGTGAAGTTGCACAAAAACAAGGATACAAAAACTTCAGAATCAAACTGTATGTGTCTGTTTATTTTGTTGGCGTTCCGGATTGGAGAGTTCATCCGAATTGCCAATCAGAAAGGCCATAAGCTGTCAAAAATTACTATGTCGCCATATTTGGGGTGCGTTTAATGCAAATGTCTAGAGTTGCAACCTTTCCAAGATGTTTTCAATGCGTTTCAGGTTTTAATTTTTTCACAATTTCTCGTACCCCGCCGTCAAAAAGATGTGCACAAAATGGGTTTGATCAATGTCAGCCAATTTACTTGTAGGTGGATTTGATGTTAACGAACATTTTTAATATTTTATTTGTCAACTTGATTATTTTACTGCGCAGCTGCACCGGCGACGATATTTTTGAATATGTGACTTCAGCAAGCTGCATTATTGAAAACAATACAAATGTGCTCTATTACACGACGACTTATAAATCATGACTTTTTTTTTTTAATTAAATGAGTGTGATGGTGTAATCGGATGTTTTTCCTCGTTCACACTCTTTGAATTTCGATATAAGTCAATAGTCATCTTGAAATAGAGCACAATGTATTCAAAAATTTTGTTTGCGCTATCGAACAGAAGAATTCCGCAGTTTGCGTTTATAAATGTTCTGCAAATACATTATTAACGCAGGTGTCGTTATCAAAAAACCGGTTTCAAACGGCTATAAAAAGAAAACTAATCAGCTGATCATGGCACTCAAAGGCACAATCGTATTTCTAAATCGCAATGACGTGCCCATAATTTTTCGTCACGTTTTTGTTTTGTTTTTGTTATTGTATAAAAAGACTCATCCAACAAGTGTTTCTAGCGAGGGCCGCACTAGTAAGTGAAAAGTTTTCCTTGTCTAAATTGCCCCTACCGAAGCCTTTTTAGGGCCTTGACTAAACTTGACAAAACTTGCCATTTTTCCAGACGGGTAACCAATTCGATGTATCACAAGTAAAATTTTGTTTCTAACCAAATACTCATATAAATTCTTTTCCCTTATGTCTTTTTTTTTACTGTTATACATATATATCTATCTATATGTCCTTGTAATTACACTTTGTTGACCTCACTTCTCAATGATAAGACCAATTTTAATCACAGAAAAAGTCGATTCGTGGAATAAACTTGGTCTGCTGATGAATGCATCATCATTAGAAATGCACGTGATGGTTGCTATTAAGTTCATCATAAATCATAACCCTATTTCAATTCCAAGTGAAGCAAGCTAAGTAATTGTACACATCATGCCTTTTGAACTTAGTTATTACTATATATATAGCTACATATATATAATCATCAAGATATATCATAGCTTTTATGAAGTGAAATTATTTTTTTTTTTTATATGACATACAGAATGCATTCCTCCCACACCCTAATTCTATCTGCAAATAGCAAAGTCGTCTGGAGATAAATGTATGTACATAAACATCAAAACTCATTTAAGCTGCTTTCAGAGTGCAAATAAACAAATAATTATCAATTATTGACAATGTTTAAACTTCACGAAATATAAGATTTATAATTTTAACTAAGCTTTATGTCCAAACATACAAGATAACACCTTTGATTTCTGATAGATACACTACGAGCCGTTTGGATAGGTATAATGTTGTTTTGAAAGGTTCGGCTTATTGTGTAAAGCTTGAATTCATTTCCATGGGAAATTTAATTTTGAACAAAATGTTTTTTTAAGTGTAAATTCGTCAAATTTGACTTAGTTTCCAAGTTATACCAAACATATTGGCAAGTGGCCAGTGTGACCATGCTTTCAGAAACACAAAATTTATTTTGGTAGTATTTTTCGGTTTAAGGAAACTAATGTTTCAAGCAAACATGTTTCAAAAATAAAAACCCATGACTATAATTTTTCTTTTATCCCCCTTATTTTCCGGTATATTCAATAGCCTACTGAAACAAGCCCGTTATTAATCAGTTTAACTAGTTCCCTTCATTAACCAGACTGATCCTGCTTCCGAACATCCTAGCTCACTTAAAGTAAATTTTACTAAACCTATTCGAACAACCCAGAGTGTATGTATTGTATATGTGCAAAGACAATTAAAAAGCAATTTGCAATTGTAATTATTGCATTAGACAATTAAAATTATTTACGATGTCTCACTTCCTAATCAGTCATTTTGAATTTTGACTCTTCTTAAGTTTGTTCTCATCGAGTTTTGGTTCTTTGATTTTAATTGGAAATGTTTTCTTGTTTTGTTTACAATTGGTCTGTCAGCAGGAAATTAAAACAAACTTAATGATTGTTTGTTTGTTTAGGTGAGTGTTCTTAGATAAATCAATACGAAATTAATGTCGAATTGTGTCGGAACTTAACTTTGAAAAAGGAAATTATTTATTCCTGTTTGTGAAATGAACAAATATCTTCTTCAGTTTAATTTCTAATAAGACAGTGTTGTTATAGTTCTATTGAACAGTGTGATTTATTAAATTTCTTTTGAAAGTTGTCTAATTAGCAAAGATCGTAAATCAAAATTGATCTTTTTTGTCAATTGGTTTCTCACTGAGAGATATTTAATTCGTTAAATTTAATATTTGGTAGTACCTCGTGGCATAATGGTTAGTGCGTAGGACTGTCATGCCAAAGGTTTGGGTTCGATTCCCGGCAACTGCTACCTAAAAATAGAAATTTTTTTTCCGAGGTACTGCCTCTTGCGAGGGACTGATAAATCCTCCAAGAGTATACTTGTCAAAGAATAAGTGCTGCTCACCTAGCCGTTCGGACTCGGCAAAAATTGTAGGTCCCTTCAATTCTTGCCACCAACACGCACACAGGCATGGTTGAGAGTTGTTAGTCACTAGGCCCTGGTTCTCCATGAGCTGTTGCGCCACTAAATTTATTTATTATTTATTTAAATTTAATTTTGGTCTTGGTTGAAATTTATTTTTAAAAAATTATTTTGTAGGGTCTTTTGGGGAGAGTTTTTATTTGACTTGTAGAATAACTTATCTGTTGACTTATTTAATAAAAAAAAATAAAGAGAAAACCGTTTTTTTTATCTAAGAAAAAAAAAAAATTGTATTTTTACACAAAAAAAAGAAAGTAGATACTGTCTGAAATATTTAAATTTTTCTCACAATCAGAAGTCAGTAGACTCAAGGTGTTATAACGAGCCTCGTCATAAGCTTATTGCTTGATTTTCATTTCTGGCAGGACGTGACGATGACAACGAGCTGTTTCGGTGTCACTTCGCTAATCTCTCGTCGTAGTCGTCCAAACGTGGTTTTCAGTATCTTTATGGTCTCGCCATGTCTATTTTCAAGAGAATCAGTGTTGTGGTTGGTCTCGCTTTGGTCTCGCCGTGATTTGTACACGTGGTTTTTGGTATGGAGCATGTTTTCCCGTCATCTTGCTTTGGTCTTGAATAGTCCCGCCACAGTTCTTTCTTTTCTTCCTATAATAAAAATTTTCAAAGAGACAAACAAACCGTCATTTAAAAGTCCAAACGTAGTTTTGAGTGTCGTGGTGATTGGGTTCATCTCACTGTGTCCATTTACACTGCTATTTGGTTGTTGTGATTTTCTCACTGTAGTCTCGCTTTGGTCTCGCCGTGATATCTACACTAGGTTTTAATCTTTGTATAAATTGCCCCTACCGAAGCCTCATCAGTGCCTTGACTTAACTTGAAAAAAAACTTGCATTTTTCTATTCCTCATAAAAAAATATGGATGCACTTATTCTTTGGTCAATGCAACTGAATATAAAATTTATTACATACCTGAGTGAAGACAAATTTTTATAGGGTTTTTTTTAGAAACTATCCATCTAAGACATGCTGCATTTCATGTGAATTTAACTTTTTTCACAAGTTCTTTTAAGAGAAATATCTTCTGAACTTATACCTAAACGCGACTCTGGTGTACCGCAGGGTAGTCATTTTGGCCCATTGCTCTTTATAATATCCATCAATGACGTTGTTTCGATAATAAGATCCTGTAAAGTTCTTATCTAAGCTGATATTAAATTATTTTAAAAGAGTTCGACTCTATTTCACTTCAAAATGACCTTATCACCTATTATGACATTATTATTACTAGTACATCCGGCCCTCGAAACTAGAGAGCTAATAACATTATTTGTCAATAAAAGCTGTCTTTAGATTTCAGATGCTTGTTGGTGTGCGTTCGTAATTGTGTATTTTGTTTCTAGACTGTTGTACGAGTATGTTGTATCTTTGGCTTATTTTGGCTGTTTGTTATTTGTGGTCGAAATTTATTTTTACTAACAAATTCGCACTCACACAATGAAAGCAAAACTTTCACTTCAATTCCATTTGAATTCATACTTTCGATCTGAAACTGTCATAAACCTGGCTCGAAATTTCGAAGCGGATTGAATCCGATCCTTCGATCCGTTCATGTAAAATGATATGAGCTACTTACTATTATTTTCTGCAGCACTGAACACTGCCATTAGACATTCCAGTAATCTTTCCAGTCAGTGCTGGAAAATTGGTTGGTTGGTGGGTGGAACAGATCGAAACGTCACATTTAGGTTACGAGAAATAAAAAAAATAATTTTATTTTATTGTTTTAGTTTTTGTGGTGCAGTTATTTAATAAATGTTTGCATTCAGCACTTCTGGGCAAAAAAACCGTTCCAACGTTGTATAATTTATATGCCTTCGGCTTTTTGAGACCGCGTAAATTGTATCACAAAATTCGCGTTTTATTATATGGTTAGAATTAAAACCACCCTAAATGATGACCGTGACATGATAATATTTGCCTTTATCTAAAGGCGAAAAAACTCTAAGAAAATCTGACAATTTTCAATCAAAAAATCTTTTTTCTTTGATTTTAATAATAGGGACACTGACGACGACGGTTTATAAAATTTCAAAAATTTCCTGATCTTGTTAATAAATTAGTTTTGATGGATTTGAGGCACACGCGAAAAATGATTTTTGAAACGGATTTAAAAAAAAAATGGCCAACAGGTAGGCGTTCCAGTCGAACGCACTAGCCATTACGCCAAGCCGTTCTGCCCTGTTGACTTCTATCCTTCGAAATTTACGCACATCTAGAACTTAGTACACGTGCATGGTCGAATTGGTCGCTGTTTTCACCTCCTGGAGAGCTCCATCAAGTTGTTTCATTTTTATACATTTTATTTATTTATAGAATCTTTTACAATGGGCTTTAAAGTCTATAATTAATAGTAAAAGTTAAAAATAGTGTAACTGTTGTGTCGATCTTTTCATTGAATAATTCCCTTAACCACAAAATCTTCAGTTTGCCAAACTTGGTGATTCAAATTGAACCAACAAAATATTCTCATCAAAATTTATCCTTATCAATTCAAACTGATGAAAAAACAACGCATCTTTTCATAAGCATGCACAGCAAAAATTTATTTGTGTATTGTTTAAAAAATAAAATAAAATCTAACTTCGAACATATGGTTTATCTAAATCATAATTATTTTCCTGTCGATAAAAAAAAAATATTATAATTGTTGTCATCAACTTGTTAAAATTATTATATTGCTTAATTCGAAATCATATAAATGTCTAGATGATTAATTTGTTTGTGAAAATTAGCTATTTCAAAAAAAAAAAACAAAGAAATTCAGACATGGTTTTTATCATTTGATATCAAGTATATGTATATATGTTGTATTCATATTGTACATTATGCACTTATATACCTATTGTAAACCCTTATTAGTAACAAAAAATTAAAAACACTTTGATTGACGTCATTGAACATTCGCAGTTGAATTCGAGTT
The DNA here is from genome assembly GCA_946251815.1 of Dasysyrphus albostriatus. NCBI lineage: Eukaryota > Metazoa > Arthropoda > Insecta > Diptera > Syrphidae > Dasysyrphus > Dasysyrphus albostriatus. The sequence continues at coordinate 62,225,596 of OX276336.1, read as the reverse complement.
GTTTTAACAATTTCACTAGACATAGGCACTAATCAAATATAAAATATAAGAATCATTTATTGAGAGATATTAATCAATTTTTTTTCCATTGCGAATAAATTAATTGATACTACCAAACAAATATATGTATACTGAGTCGCATCTAGTCAGATTTAATCTTTGTTGAAGGAAAGCTTCGCTTTGAAAAGAGGGATATTTCTTATTAGAGGAGGAGATTTATGAAATAGACAATATTATTAGTTTTAAAAGATTTGTATAATTTTTTACTTTGCTTACAACAAAGAAAAAGAAAAGATCCCTAAGATGCTATACAATTTTTGCAAATTTCCCATAAATGAGGTGCCAAAAATCGGGCGTTACCTTGCGTAACCATTAGAAACGTTAATCCTTGATTACAAGTTATCTAGGCTGACCAATATCTAGAACTAGTTGACCTTTTCTGACCAATTAGATAGTATTTTATTTTTTCAAATTTCCCATATATTAGGTGCCAAAGGTCCAATACCGGAGTACGCCAAAACTTTTACAATTATAGCAACTTTACTATTTAAAGCTATAGCTAAATACTTGTTTCATTAGCTTTGTAAGGAAGGAAAAAATAATTATATTCTTAGCTGGTTATTTAATTATTAGTTTTAGTTTTTTATTTGTTGATTTTTGTTTTGTTTATTTTCATTTTGATCTGCAAGCCTTGTAGGTTTTTTGGATTTTGTTAACTTGACGTCTAATTCTTGTATCCTGGCCACCAATTTTTTTTTGTGTGAAACAAAACAATCGTTGATATCTTACACACAACTTTTCTTTCCATTTCAATAGCTATCTCTCAGAGTTGTAACAGAATTGTATTATTTGCGAATGCAATCTTTGGTGACTTAAATAAAAGATTTAATAATTCCTTACATTCTTTTTTAAGAATGCGACTTCAACAAGTGCAGTCGCCATTCTTTTTTTGTTGAAAAGATTGCAGTCTTTTTTTGTTTCAAATCTTTTGTCACCATCAACTGATTGCAATCTTTTGAGACTAAATGCATTCTTTGCATTCTTTTTGCATTCTTTTGAAGTATTTTGAATTCTTTTGAAGTCTTTTGAATTCTTTTGCATTCTTTGAATTTTTTCATTTTTTTAAGTCTTGCATACTTTGAATTTTTGCATTCTTTTGAGTTCTTTGAATTCATTGCACTCTTGACAAAAAATAAATTGTTGTTTTTGTTTCATCGTCGTCACCGAAGGTATCCCATTGGCTTGGGAAATCCTTAATGCTTGTTAAAACTTGTATCAAAGGCATTTTAGGCAATTTAACATACCTTTTTTCTAAAAGCCTATACTAATGTTAGAATTATAGGGAGCAAAACGCAAAAGAATGCAATGACTTCAAAAACTTCAAAAGAATAGTAAAGACTTAAAAAAATGCAGAATTTCAAAGAATGCAAAAGGCTTCAGGTAAATTCAAAGAAGGCACAAGACTTCAAATGAATGTAAACAATTCAAAGGACGCAAAAGAATTCAGAAGACTTCAAAAGAATACACAAAGAATGCATAAAGTCTCAAAAGATTGCAATCAATTGATGATGACAAAAGATTGTAAATCAAAAAAGATTGTACTCTTTTACAGAAAAAAGAATGGCGACTACAAAAAGAATTAATGAATGCAATCTTTTGGTTGAATTCAATGCGATATTTATAAAGATTGCATTCACAAAGATTGCAATCTTTTACAATCTATCTTCAATAAAAATGCTACCTTCAATAAAAATAAAAGCAACATAACTTGCATATTCGTGTACCTGTCGTATTTTGTTGGCTCTTAGCTCCTTTAATACTACATGGATCTTGGAGTTGCCTTTGAGAAACGCCAAGCTTATTATAGGGTACCATTGGCTAACATTTCGTTCTTGTCGATTCTATTTTTTTGTCCATACATTTTTGGCCATCTCCTTTTGTAATTACATATATTAAAAAATCTGTTGTTTTTACATAAAAAGACATAAGATGTGTTTTAGAAAATTTTCTTCACTACAAATATTTCTGTAAGATTTAGGAAAATATTCACAAAATAATGTTTTTGGGGGCCTTTTCGCCCTCCCATTAAATTATTTACGGCGCTTATATCGGTGGGAACTATTTTCAGTTGTTTCAAAAACCATTAAAAGGTGTCTATACATTTTATATAAAAATTTAGTGTACATCTAGTCGATAAAGGAAATCCACATCTCTCTAAACGGTTACTGCTATGAAAAAAAAGTTGTTTAAATTTTTTTTTAGAAAATTTTGTTTTTATAAATAACAAATATGTACCTTCCTACAAACACTCCTAACACATATAAAAGTTCAGAAAATGAGTATGGAAGGTCAACTAGTTTCATTGATTGGTCAGTTTTAGAAATTTTGTTATCAATTTTATAATTTTTATTTTCAAGTTCATTAGAGAATGTTAGCACGTCATAATTCGATAACTAGTTTCTAAATACAAAAATGTCAGTAATTTCATAGTCTTATCCTCATCAAAATTTATATTTTTATGTATGTATATAAAGACAGGCAGTATGCATGTTTGGATAAATAGGTAAACAATTAAAAGGGCCAAGCAGAAGGTCTATGGTTAAGCAATTTACATTATAAAAACTGACCTCACTATCAGCATGAAAACTTGTTAATGTACCTACCTACCTATTATTTTTACAAAAAGAACACTGTAACCTTTATTATAGCCATATAACTATATACTCGTATACCTTTTCTGATGTTTAATTATACTCGTCATAATAACATGCATTCCTATATTCGACCCATTTCGAGGTGAGCTGTGATCACAAAAGCAAATAACTAGATATTACTTAACCGAAAAACCTCTAGAGCGAAAGACTTGTAAATTTGATACAAAGGGAAAACACCCAACCTGCCATAAATTACCCAATTCGTAATTAGTAATTACTAATAAAAATCAGCCACACAATACAGATAGAGTACAGCAATGATGGATCTACATATGATTTTTTTTTGCCGTTTTGTTAATAATTATAATAAAATGCTTAGTTATTTTTAAAGCATTCAATTTTTTGTTGATTTGTTTTAGATTGTCTTCTATATTAAGTTATAATTATAATTAAAATCAATGGATGGGAAAATTGAAAACATTTTGTGTGCTAGGAAACAAAAAAGGTACTTAAAGAGCTCCTATGTGCGTGAAGTTAGAATTAGAACAACCATTTTTTATTTTCGTAAAAATAGGTAAAAAAAATCGGTTTTGAGAGAGTACTTACCCATCTTTATAGCGTGAGGTGGCACAGCAATTTTTGAGTAATTGCTCTTATGTTCAAGTTGCTTGGAACTTAAGAACTTATGTATATGCAAGTGATAACAAAAAAAAAAATTGAAAAATAGAAACAAAGCATTAAAATCGTCCTTTTAAAAGTAAAGGGGTTTTCAAATGGGACGCTGCAAAAGAAGAGCGAAAGGGACAGCAAACGACGCCATATTTCTTGCCGCGCTTTTGACATTTCCCTTCAGTAAGGTTTGCCATTTTATGATGGAAAGATATACGAGCCAAGAACGAGTCGAAATTATTAAAATTTACTACCGAAATTCGGAGTCAGTGGCCTCAACGTTAAGAGCGCTACGTCCAACTTATGGTCGTCATAATCGTCCTAGCAGATCAACAATTTGTCGTCTAGTGGACAAATTTGAATCCACAGACACAGTACAAAATGTTCCCGTGCTAGTGAGACAAAGAAGTCCCCGTAGTGTCGAGAATATTGCTACCGCTGAGGCTTCAGTCGCAGAAAGCCCAAATGTGTCTCTCACACCTCGTTCTCAAGCGTTGGGCATCTCTGTGACATCGTTGTGGCGAATTTTGGGAAAAGATCTTGGCCTACATCCTTACAAGATTAAATTGACGCAAGAATTGAAGCCGCTTGACCACCAAAAGCGTCGTATGTTCGTGAATTGGGCTGAGCAACAACTTGAAAATGATTCGGATTTTCATCGAAAAATCATCTTCAGCGATGAGGCTCATTTCTGGCTGAATGGCTTCGTCAATAAACAAAATAGGCGGTATTGGCCAGGCAGCAATCCACGCGTACTCCATGAGTCATCATTGCATCCCGAAAAAAATACGTTTTGGGGTGGCCGGCGGCGTCATTGGGCCGTACTTCTTCCGTGATGATCAAGACCGGCACGTTACTGTGAATGGGGATCGCTACCGTTCAACGATACCGTATGATATTGACTTGGAGGACATGTGGTTTCAACAGGACGGCGCCACAAGCCACACAGCGAATGTCACAATCAATTTATTGGAAACCAAGTTTGGAGAACGTGTTATCTCACGAAATGGTCCTGTCGCTTGGCCGCCTCGGTCGTGCGATTTGACGCTGTTAGACTATTTCCTGTGGAGCTACGTCAAGTCTATGGTCTATGCCAACAAGCCAGCGACGATTGATGAACTTCGTACGAATATCGAACGTAAAATTGTAGCAGTATCGGCCGATTTATGCTTGAAAACCTTCGAAAATTGGGTTCAGTGTCTAGACTTCTGGGAGCGTGCCCGTGGTGACCATGCAAAAGAAATCGAGTTCCATACATAATGGCATCGAACGTACTTTCACAGGAATAAAGAATTTCATTGATATCCAAAACCGTTTTTGTTTTATTTAAAAAAAACTTTTGTAGCGCTCTTATTGAAAACCCCGATATAAAAAAAACTCATAAGATACTTAGAGCTCAAAAACATGTTTGCCATTTGATTACTTGAAAAAAAATATGAATAAATCGTCGGCTTTCTGTCAAAACCTTTAATATGTTTTGAAAAATTGCTTACAGGACACAAACAAATTTATTTTAAAGCTATTACCTTTTAATGCGATAGAACCAAGAAGAACTATGACACACTTATGAGACTTTAAGGCATCTATTACGACTTGCTATTCACCAAGTCGAACGTACAAATGTGACCATGTGGAACTACCATATGCGACTCACCTGAATTGAGTTCGCCTTAAATGACTCAAATTTGGAAAACCTGAAATACACTCAATACCTTTGGCAAACATTCGCCTATGTGTTGAAATGTGATTCTTGGTAATTTTGAACAAAATCGCAGTTTTATTTTTGAAAAGTCGAACGTTCGAGTTGAGTCAAACGTTAGACTCGAATCGCAAGTCATAATAGGGACCTAATATTATAATTCAGGGATTTTCTTGGCTCTGGACCTTTGGCACCTCATGAATGGGAAATTTGATGTTTGAGAATGCCATCTTAACTGTCAGTAATTCGTCAAAAAAGGTCAAGCCCTAGATAACTTGTAATTATGGCTTTTTAAAGTTTCTCTAGGTCACTCAAGATCACGCGCGATTTCTGGCACCTCATTTAAGGGAAATTAACAAAAATAAGTATACCATCCGAAAGATCTCTAGATTGTGATAAAAGGTCAACTATTTACAGTGTTTGGTCAGCCATAGTTTTTTTCTATGAATTTTCAGAATTCGTTTCAAGGTCACCTCATTTGGGTTATTCCAAAAAATTAAGTGTGAAAATTAATTTCTTATATATAAAATTTTGGTACATTTTTTAAGTATTTACCTACTTCTATACATTTATAAACCTAGTTTAAAAAAAATCGTCAATCTTTTTCGAATCTTTGATCTTTTCAAAAATGTTGTCATCTAGTAATTATTTTAAAAGTCCAAAAATTATTTTTCGAAAGTTTGTTATGCAATTTTATTGACATTTGAAAGAAGCTTTTGCATAAAAGTTTTGACTGCAATCGCGAGAGCCGTTAATAAGAAAATCTAAAATACCGTTAGAACGGTTTTTGGTATTTTTTTGCCAGAAAGTTCATCATGCGAACAACACATTGTTTTTTTAATCAAAATGGTTGGAGTCGTTTTTGAGATAAATAAGATTTTACATAACGGTTGTTTGGCAAGTACAGTTATTTTTTAAACTGAAAAAAAAATGATTTTTCACTCCGGAAAATCAATCAATAAAAATTAAATTTGACTCGCTTGGTATTTTTAAGATTTAATAAAAAGAAGAACAATTTTTTTTACAATTTTATTTTTAACAGTTTGTTTCACAATGCCTAAGTAAAGATCCGATTAATTATCTGAACAATTAATTCTGCGTCAAAATATCATGTAGCAGGAAAACGATGCTGTTATAAAATCATTGGTGCCATTTCCGGGAAACCAAGATATGAGAAAAAAAATATGTGAGGCAGTTGGTGGATTTCATTTAAGTCACTTCCTCCAGCTAAAAAAAAACTTAACCTGAAAATTTCAATCCAAATGATTGGTTTCAGAAAAACAAAGCAAAATAAAAATGGGCGTGGAAGTAAGTGGCTCTTATTTAAAGAATTGCTTAAACCTTCTGCCTACTTTCAAGAGAATAAACAGTGAAAATGGCAGTTAAACCATTAAAGCCGTTTCCGAGACCGATCCTACCAAAAGTATCGCGGTAAATTTCGTTCCCAAAAGTATCGGCTCGGTTTCGTTTCGATATCGCTTCGGTTCCCACTACCGATACCAAATAATGCCGAGACTTTTCTGGTATCGTGGCCAGCCCTACTTTTTTGTCATAGTAACTTCATGACAAACAAAAATAACTGGCATGTGTTTCTTATGCGAGTGGTTTTTGCGCAAAAAGAAAAAATAGTTTGATGTTTGTATTTTGCTATCAAAATGCGAAAGCAGAAGGAAGAACATTTTATATTCTCCACAAATTTTTTCCCGCAAAACAATTTCCCGGATTTTTGTTTCCATTTCCATTTGTGTTTCCTCTTGCGTAGAACTGGCTAATTCTAATTTTTCCAAGCTTATTTGTTTTTTCAAAAAACTACTTACTATAAAAAATTTCTAAATTAAAAAAAAAAAATATATTTTAGGCTCACAAAATGTTTGAGGTTTCTTTAAGGTGCATCTGTCTTTGATCTTTGCAAACAAATCTCAAAACAAAACATAAAGCTGTTAAATCAGCCCTGGATTTTCCATAAGGCCGACTAGGCCCAGGCCTAAGACAGAGGAGACACCAACAAAAATCCAATAAACAAGAAATTCACAGTTTAATATTTTTTTCTTCTTTTTTTAAATAGATTAAGAAAATTATTAAGTTAAAAAAGACAAATATAATAAAATAACTTTTACATGAAAAAAATGAAAAACAAGTTAACAATAGAAATTTTGTTTTTCTGTTTTAATTTTCTACCGACAAAAAACACAGAACTCACAACTTCTGCCCAAATAAATTTTTTGGACATTTAAAACACTACCACCTGCCTGCCTTTCGTGGTGTAATAATTGCTGTCATGATTCACTGAAATAACCATGAATCAAAATGTACTTACTTTTTCCATTATTTTTGGGTAAATTTATCAAAAAATCATAGATAATTCATAATTATTATAAATTATATTCAGTATTCCACAAAAACAAAACCAAAAATAATTCTCAATTATTTTTTTCTCATTGCTTATTTAAGGCTATAACATTGTTTTTCAAATGTTCGAAATTTCTACTCCTCGTATCTTTCTTAACCGAAAATATGTATATTTTGTAGAAAATTTAGTAATCTCTCATTTTCTAGTTTACATTTTTCATTAATACTCTTGATTTGCAAAATAACTTAACTACAAAAAACTACAAAAGGGGACCTTTAACCCCCTCCCCCCCATCCTGCCTAAAGCTCTTGGACCTGGGCTGGAGATTTTTAGTATGTTATACTTAGGACCCCACTTGCGATTTTCAGTCCTTGCGATAGAAAAATCGGTATCGCAAGGAATTATGGCCATGTACTCACTTGTTCGAAACTAACTAAAAATATCGTTTCAAATCAACATGTAGTAGACCTTAGCATACTTTATAAAATAAATGGTACGCTCACTTGGGCGTATACGTACTTTTTTCAAATTTAATTTTTGTTTTGATTTGATGCTAGTATGAGTGTGTTTATTAGTTTTGTAATGTGTTAAATTTGACTGACTAGCAGTAGTTTTTTTCAACTGTCTCAGTTTCTCTTTACCACATTACATACTTTTCATGTGTAGATATTCTTCCCTTAGTCGCTACGCATGTTTATATCCCAATCTTTATAGTTAAATTTTTTTCTTTAGGAATATGCTAAGCTCAAAATAAAAAATCGACATACCTGAATTAACTATTGTCCAGTAAAATTAGCATTTTATAACTACAAATTATGTTTTTTTGTTTCGTAAAGAGTTCCAACAAAAAAAGTACATGCGTTGTCCGCCATTTTGGCCGTTGAAAAATTTAAATGAGATTTTCTCGTCTCCTGTAAGACGGATAGTAATATTTTATTGTTGATTTTGTAGGTTAAAATATCTTGTAAAATCTTTTGCTAGGACAAATTGTTGAATTACACTAAATTGAATTGAATTGAATCGAATTGAATTGAATTGAATCAATTTAAATTTACATTTAATTAAAATAAATTGAGTTGAATTGAACTAAATTGAATTAAATTGAATTCAATTAATTTGAATTGAAATGAATTGTTTTGTTTTGTATCGTATTGTGTTGGATTGTATTGTATTTTGTTGTTTTAAATTTAATAAAATTAAATCGAATTTTGAAACTTTGGCTCATAGTAGAAATATCTTCGCATCTCATTCGTCGGATTCTATAATCGAAGTCAATAACACATTATTCTAGAAGGGTCAACTTAAGTGTTTCATGCTTAAGTATTTGGTTGTAAGGTAAAATTCGATAATGTCTATACATAGGTATATCAGGTTTAACCTTTCAATCATTCATATCTTCAGTTGTAAGCAATTTTTGTTTATACTGATATTTATTTTTTTTTTTGTTTTTTTTTCAAAATCTATCGATACCATACCAAAACTCTCTTCTTCATCACTCTTCGATTGAAAAACAGATTCTTGACCTTATTCCTAGTTACCCTTTTATTAACCCTACTAAAATTCCGAATTTCAAAAAAAAAAACAAATTATTTAGTCTTTAAATACCATTACCTTTCTCATGATATTTGTTGAATAGCCCTACTATATAATCTGGTTTAGATGATTAAAAAAAAAATTCCTGTCGAAGCAATCCACTGCCATAAATGAGTTCCTATCTCTCATTTAGAATGGGGGTAGTTTGTCCTATGGTCGGTTTCTCAGAATCTGTTTTAAGAAACTTGATTTTAATAGTTTTTTTTTAAATACAGTAATTATTTTCTATGTGAGCATGTCCAGCGTTTAAAAGTGAAACAAGTATTACTTAAGTTTGAAGTAAATTGCAACCTGAATAAAATTACTGTTATTCTAAAGAAAATTGATGAAATCTAACTCTTTTGATAATATCGTAAATTTCTTGCCACCACTTCAGTTAACGCATCATTACCTTCATTAATCTTAAATTTACACTTCAGTGCAAAAAAGCAGTGTGTTATAGCATGTTCGCCCGAGGCGCATTCAAGCTGCTTTGCCTACTCGCCCGTTGACAATAACACCACATACACAAGCAGAAGCAACTACCTAGGTAGTCATTTAAGTTCACTGTCAAGGTGCCGATGCCGCAGCGAGACACTAGGCCAGCCCGGTCCGGCCCGCTAGATCTATAGCTGGCCGGTAGTAAACACATGTGCGCTGTTTACAAAAGGCACACTCAACAAACACATTCACGAAATGGAAGACAAAACTTTAATGAACAAAATCAATGTGGAACAACCCAGAGTCTCTATTGGGTGGGGTGCAGAAGCACATGCTACAAGTAGTATTTATTCTGAAGAATTCGCATGGCGTGCATCCATGTGTTGAGAGTATATGGATACGCATTCATTACAGTACAGTGGTCATGAAAACGTTTCGTATTACACTTTTGTGGCGTGTGACGTAATATTGATTGTTAGAGAAGGTATGGCAGTTTTTTTTTATATTTATTTATCATAACAATCACAAACCGCAGGAATAGTTGCGAATTGAAATACAAAATTTGATTATTGATTGTTTTGTAAATGAGGTAGTTCCGAAGATGTGCAATAGACACAGTGACGCGCGCTGTTTATAATTAGAGATTTTTCTGTTGGAAGTAACGAAGTGTTTACTTAAAATTAGGAAGTGTCTTTTGAGTGATAATAGAGTGATACAATGAAAAATATTTTTTTAAATTCAATGAAGTCTATGAAGAAATACGATTCATTATTGTTTACAGGTACTTTGAAATGTTTAAATAAATTAAATTTAAATGTGAAATGGAAAACGGATAAAAGTGATTAATACATTGCTTGATAAATAATTTTACGCTATTTTTGTTTTTAATTTCAATGTAAGATTTAAAGTGTGTTTATAAATTAAAACTTAATTTAATAGATTTAAGTTTATAATACAAAAATATAGAGCTCAACATTTTGAAAAATTATCTCTGGCTCGTTGGTATTATGTGTTTAAGACAAAAATTGGATTAAAATCTCTGACAAATTTGCATCACTTTTTAAATTAAGAATGCGGATATTTTACTCAAACTCACCTTTAGTTTGAAAAGTTTTGAAATCTCACTATTATTAATGTCTGTGAAGTGAGAACCACCATTTTTTATTTTCAAAAAAAAAAAAACGTAATGTGCCGAACTCGTGCTGCCATGTGCCGTTTTTCCAAAAAAAAATCCTACTAAGGGTTTGGTTTTCAGAGGGTAACCATTTTTTTAGTTAGCACCACCATTTTCGATTTTCGAAAAAAAAGTGCTGTTTTGTGCTCAACTTGTGGTAGCTTGTACCGTAAATATTTTTGAAAAATTCGTAAATTTGCTAATTTTACGAATAAAATTTTTGCGAAATTCCAAAATTTCTTTAGAAAAAAATTGTGCTGCCAGAAAATCCTACTAAGAACCAAAAAAAAAATCGCATTGTTCCTACTAGTATAGCCAAAACAAAACATTGCGAATGGTTGTAGCGTGAAGTTAGCACCGCCATTTCGTATTTTCAAAAAAAATTCTGCTGCATTGTGCTCAACTTGTGCCGTAAATATTTTTAAAAAATTCGCAAATATGCAAATTTTACGAATATAATTTTTTTTAAATATCGTTAATTCTTAAAAGTGAAAATTGTGGTGTTTTGTGCTGCCATATTAAAAAAAAAGATAAAAAAGTTCGCATATTTGTAACTTTTAGGTAAAAATTTATTTTATGATTTTTTTTGTAAACTTTTTCATTTTTCTTAAAAATGTACTTGTTCTTTATTGCGCTCAGTTGTGCTGCTATATTCCGAAGAGTAAAAAAAATTCGCATATTTGGCACAAGTTGAGCAAAATACAGCACACTTTTTTTTGAAAATCGGAAATGGCGGTGCTAACTTCACGCTTCGGAAAACTGTTTTTTGGATCCTAAAAGTTACAAATTTTTTTTTATCTCTTCGGAATATGGCAGCATAAAGTGAGCACAAAACAGCACAACTTCAATTTTCTTACAAAATTGCTAAACTTGAAAAATGTCCTTCCGTAAAATTTGCAAATTTACGAATTTCTTAAAAATATTTATGCCGCAAGGCGCACAAGTTGAGCAAAATTCAGCACAACTTTTTCTTGAAGATCGAAAATGGTGGTGCTAATTTCACGCTAAAGCCCTTCGCAAAATTTTTTTGGCCATAATAGTTGCATTTTTGGGATTTTTTTTTGGTTCTAATAGCATTTTCTGGACACAAAGCAGCACAATTTTTTTTAAAGGAAATTGTGAAATTTTGCAAAAATTTCATTCGTAAAATTTGCGAAGTCTTCAAAAATATTTACGGCACATGCTAGCACAAATTGAGTGCAAAACATTGCAACTTTTTTTCTCGAAAATTGAAAATGGCGGTGCTAACTTCACGCACATTTATAGTTGGACTATTATTAAATGTAGCCTGATATTTAACCTTCCTTTAAGGAACTCAACATTAAAGATCTGATTATTATAAATCAAGTTTAATTTTTTTTATCGGCGGTTTTTAAGATTTGTTCGAGACTAGTCCCCCTTTACCCTAATAAAATAAATTTGGGGGTGCAATATCTTGTGGCGAACCAGGGCCTAGTGACTCATAACTCTCAGCCATTACTGTGTGCGTATTATTGGCAGGAATGGAGGGGACCTACAATTTTTGCCGAGTCCGAACGGCTAGATGAGAAGCACTTATTCATGATAAGTATACTCTTGGAGGATTTGTCAGTTCCCCGCAAGAGGCAGTACCTTGGGAAAAAAATTTTTGTTTTTAGGTGGCAGTTGCAGGGAATCGAACCCAGACCTTCGGCGTTACAGTCCAACGCACTAATCATCATGCCACGAGGTACTTCCTTTGCCCTAAAACAATTATCAATTACCATACTGATAGTTGATAAACCTTGAAGTTTTGAATTTTTAACACAATTAATCAAAAAAAACTGATCAACTTTTTTTTTATAATTTTTGATTATCTTGTGCTTCGCAATGGTCTGCATCAACAATTTTAACAGTTGGGTTTTTGAACATCGAATATAAAATTTATCAATTATCAAATATCAATTTCATAATCAATGCTTTGAATGTTCGTTAAATATTCGGGATGTCCAATTGTAACCCAATCACTTTATCACCTAAATTTAGCTGACTTGATTTTGAGGGCACAATGTTATTTTGAATCGCCCCATATCCGATAGTTTTGCTTGTACACAACATGCATTCATCAAAATTGAGCCTCGTTTTAGGCGAGAAATTTTTTTTTTTAAATTGCGTTTTAGCCCAGTGAGAATAAATTTTTCAAACATGAAACTTGTATAACAGGCTGATTTTTTGTATAAACGTTACGATTGAGGTTATTTATATTAAGAGAAAAGTCCTCAACTATCCGTAGGTCCGTTAGAAAGAGTCAAAGGTCAGAAATGAGCCAAATTACTCAAGAAAAAATTTTATAGTCAAAACATTCAGATAAACAATCAGGGGATTGATTCTCGGTCTGTTAAGCTGTGAAGTGAAATTTTTTTTCTCAATTTCACGCCTAACTCCATGCAGTATATTGTAAAATTTAACTAAAATATCTATACTTCTACATAAAATGTAGTTTTTACCACAGCCAAACAAAGCTGTGTTTAATGAAAAAACTAGATCAGAGCAGAGCACAAACGCACAAGTGTGCGAAAACTGTCAGAACAAGAAAGAATAGAAAAGTGCAGTCATATTGTGTTGACGGAATTGACCGTCGCCTATCAGTTGTGAAATTTCAAATTTAAAAATGCTTCTGTTGTTATTTTTGTTTGCATTAATTTTAAAATCAAATTTAATATAAATTCACACTTTTTATATTCTTTAATGTCTTTTCTTCATATTAAGTCCAAAAATACAAAAAAAGTATCGGGTTTTGCAAGAGCGCTACAAAAGTTTTTTTTAAATAAAACAAAAACGGTTGTGGATGTCAATGAAATTCATTATTTCTGTGAAAGTACGTTCGATGCCATTATGTATGGAACTCGATTTCTTTTGCATGGCCACCACGGGCACGCTTGCAGAAGTCCAGACGCTGAACCCAATTTTCGACGGTTTTCAAGCATAAATCGGCCGATACTGCTGCAATTTCACGTTCGATATTCGTACGAAGTTCATCAATCGTCGCTGGCTTGTTGGCATAGACCATAGACTTGACGTAGCCCCACAGGAAATAGTCTAACGGCGTCAAATCGCACGACCGAGGCGGCCAAACGACTGGACCATTTCGTGAGATAACACGTTCTCCAAACTTGGTTTCCAATAAATTGATTGTGACATTCGCTGTGTGACTTGTGGCGCCGTCCTGTTGGAACCACATGTCCTCCAAGCCCATATCATCCAATTGGGACCAAGAATATTTGGTTATCATTGAACGGTAGCGATTCCCATTCACAGTAACGTGCCGGTCTTGATCATCACGGAAAAAGTACGGCCCAATGACGCCGCCGGCCCATAAACCACACCAAACCGTAATTTTTTCAGGATGCAATGATGACTTATGGAGTACGTGTGGATTGCTGCCTGACCAATACTGCATATTTTGTTTATTGACGAAGCCATTCAGCCAGAAATGATCCTCATCGCTGAAGATGATTTTTCGATGAAAATCCGAATCATTTTCAAGATGTTGCTCAGCCCAATTCATGAACATACGACGCTTCTGGTGGTCAAGCAGCTTCAGTTCTTACGTCAATTTAATCTTGTAAGGATGTAGGCCAAGATCTTTTCACAAAATTCGCCACAACGACGTCACAGAGATGCCCAACGCTTGAGAACGACGTGTGAGAGACACATTTGGGCTTTCTGCAACTGAAGCCTCAGTGGCAGCAATATTCTCGACACTACGGGCACTTCTTTGTCTCACTGGTACGGGAACATTTTGTACTGTGCCTGTGGATTCAAATTTTGCCACTAGACGCTCAATTGTTGATCTGCTAGGACGATTATGACGACCATAAATTGGACGTAGAGCTCTTAACATTGAGGTCACTGACTCCGAATTTCGGTAGTAAATTTTAATAATTTCGACTCGTTGTTGGCTCGTATATCTTTCCATCATGAAATGGCAAACCTTACTGAAGAGAAATGAAATTCCAACCGAGAGACCCAATTTTCGAGCACTTTTTCCAAAAATTGGGGCTGTATGTCAGCAGTAACGCGCTGAATATTCTTTTCCAAGGTGTCAGTCGTCTCGGGCTTATTTGCGTAGACAAGCGATTTCACATAACCCCACAAAAAATAATCCAGCGGTGTTAAATCGCACGATCTTGAAACCGATCCATGTTTGCTCGAATTACTGACTCTGCTGGTTGATTATATCGACCGAATATTGGACAGCACGCGAACCGAACCATTATTTTGATAATAAATTTGCACGATTTGCAATCGTTGTTCAGGAGTAAGTGTATTCATTATGAAATGGCAAACCAAACAGAGCATAAAATAAGTGACAGCTGTCAAAAAGACCAACTCCGAAAAAAGTATTGCCAGATTGAAAACCACATGTCTTAAAACATCCTTTTCGGTTTAATTGGGCACATAATCCATTTTAAGATCCTGGGGTCGGTTTCCTAACTATTAAAATGTGAAGTGAAAAAAAGTTATCATTTTAGTTTTCACAGAGTTCATTTTATCAACAACAAACACGCGAAAAGCGATTTCCGAACTCGTTATGAAAAACTACTGCCAAAAAGAGTACTAAAAAGTAGTAAAACGAGAAATGCACCTCATCTCTCATAGTAAAAGATGGTTGTTGTGTCATAGAGTGACCAAGATGGCGACTTCGGTGTATCTATTGAGCATAAATTGTTTCTCTTTTTTCACAGGTTTTCATAGAAAGAATGGATTGTGATAAAAGAATTATCATATGAAAACATTTTGGCTTTTGTTTTCATTTGTTTTGCATAATTAGATTTATCACTTCACGGTTTCACAGTTAGAGAATCGACCCCCTGATATCCCAAATGCCTGAATTCTTCCAAAATATTTTGTTCAGTTTTAATTTTTCAAAGAATTTTATCAAATGGTTACAGGACAAAAACGTAACCATGTCAAAACAGGATACAGAAATAAGCAATATAAATACGCATTTAATATAGTTTGATTAAAATATACTCTTATCTTCTAAATTTTGTTCATAAAATTTATATTGAAAACGTATACCTGCCATAACTAATAGGGCCATCGATTGCGGAAATTATTATAAACGATCAAAATGTTTTACAAATTGAACATTAAAATTAAAAAAAAAAAAAACGATTACCGGGTTGACACATTCAATCATTAAAATTGTACCTGGTTTAAATAGTCATTAGCAAAAAAAAAAAAACGTGTAGATACTTAACAAGAGATTATAGACTTAAGATAAAAAAATGTTTCTAAACAAATTTGTACAATTAACTATTTGTTTATTTTGTGTGCGTAGCAAAGTGATCTTCATACAAATGTTAAGTCGTAATTTGAATATAACCCTAAATAAATTAAACACTTGCCAAACATTAATATGAAATAAAAACAAAATCAATTTACATTTTTTTAAGAAACGAATTGCGACTTTGCTCGATTATGCTATAACTCGGGTAGATGTCTTGACACATTTCTACCAATCAGCTTTTTCTAAACAAGTTCTATTGTTACATAGCAGGTTTTCTAAGTGGCTGCTTGCGTCAAAAGTCAAAACTAACAGAAGCCAAATATTATTGTTTTTACTTGTGATATCGATTGTTGTAAAACTTGAAATTTCAATTTAAATTGACAAGAGATTATAAGAAAAAATTGATCAACTGTGGTCTCGAAATATGTGATTTTGTGTCATGGTCCTTATCTTGAATACATTTTTTTTTTCTAAGAAAATAGTCTTTTTTCGGTTAAAGATACAACAATAATTAAAAACAGCATGATACTCGAACCCACGCCTCTTTGTTAGAAGTCAATCACTCAGCCACTGTTTCATTGCCAGCCGCACTTCATTGTTTTTTACTCTCTTTATTTAATTTCACTATAGATTACAACCAAATTGGATATTCGATGCTGCTTCTGAACTCGAAAACATGATTGATCCCCATCTAAAAGAAATAAAATACAAGACGCTGACGGTTTAACAAAATTTTATGTAAATACATGGAAATTATGAGAAAAAATGTTTAAAAGCATAAAATACGATATTTAAATTAGATAAAACAACAAAAGTTGTGGAGCCGTTTTTTAAAGAAATATGATTTTGTCAAATTGCTAAAAAAAAAAATGTATGCCAGGTGCCGTTATTTTAAGTAATGAAAAAAGTTTATTTTTCGTGGGTTGTGCAAAACCTGCATCAGGCTCTATGAGGACTGAAAAAACGTGTGCTCATAGCTCCACACCTCCACTTGCCGATTGCAACTAAGTTGAAATTCATCTAGCAATTTATTTTTAACGAAGTTAAGTTACGTGTTGCAAGTTACTTTCCGGTGAAAGTTCCTGCTTAATCCGCGATTTTAAAGCGGTTTTCTGTTCACCGCACCAAGTCGGAAGGTTTTGTTCTTCGCAGACGGCGCGGTGTACTTAATTCGACTCGTCAAGAATGTCAATAATCATTGAATTATCGTGTTCTAATAGTCGATTTCTATGTTCTCGCGCGAAACTTTTTATTTCGTCCCGGACCGTAGGAATTCCTAAATCCCTGTGAAGATCTTCGTTTCTTATATACCACGGAGCATTTACAAATGACCTAAGCAATTTATTTTCAAACGTTTGTAAGTTATTTAAGTTTGTATCGCAGGTACAACTCCAAAGTTGTATACCATAAGTCCAAACAGGTTTAAATACCTGTCGATATTAAATCAATTTATTTTCAATACTGAGCTTTGAATATTTACCGAGTAACCAGTTCATATCTCTTAATTTATTTTTTAGTTCTTTGCATTTCTTTTTTACGTGCGTCTTCCATTTTAATGTTGGGTCTAGAGTCGTTCCCAGATAGTTTGCCTTATTTGTAAATGGAACACGAGCGGTATTAAGAAAGACGGGTAATCTATTTATTTTTTTTTATACGTAAGGTCCACGTTAACTGACTTTTGTTCATTGAGCGCTTTTCGCCATGTTTTTGTCCACTCATTGACATTATGAAGAGCATTTTGTAATTTAGTTGTAGCTTCGCTAATCGTTTTGCCTACTGCTAGTATTGCAGTATCATCAGCAAACGTGGCTACAATAGTGTCTTCTGTTTGAGGTGTATCGCGTGTAAATAAAAAGTATAGAATTGGATCTAATACACTTCCTTGTGGTACTCCAGCCACTTTTTCTTCAAATTAGAATATTCATTTTCATCTTTTACACGAAAAAGTCTTTTACCTAGATATCCGTTTAGAATGTTATAAAGTCCTTTAAGCAGAACTTGTATTTATTTTAATGTGAGGCCTTCGTGTCTCAGAATGTGGGCAGAGTCACCTAAAACCACCATGTACAAAGTTTTTAAAAAACCGATCGAGCCGTTTAAGCTGTAGCCGAACAGAATGACAGACAAGCAGACAGACAGACATATTTTGAGACTCACTTTTTTCGTCTTCCGTATCATCGTAATGACAAGTCTGATCAAAATCTCAATTTTTTTTACGAATGTATACCTTGCCATTGTAGTACCTACAGTGGCTCACAGTGAAAATAGCCCACCCTTAATCAAATTTTTTTGTTTGAAAAACTGTAGGAAATCAAGTAAAAAGAAAAAATGGAAAAATTTATTTCTAATAGAGTATTGTATTTTAGATTTGAAAAAATAAAAAAAAAATAAGAAAATAACTAAATAAAGTAATAATTTCGTCTCACAGTGAAAATGGCCAAATAACAATTTAGTTGTAAAACGCGTATTAAAATATTGTTTTGTATTTTCTAGAGAATTTTTTTTGTCGTATAACTGATTTAAGAAGATTTGGGACTGCATCAAGAAAGTTTTCGGTGAAATTTGGGCGTGTTTTATACCATAACTCCAATACAATTCTTTTCAAAACTGTTTCATTGTAAAACTCATGTTTTTGAATTTCAATTTGCAATTTTTCATTAAAATTGTAAATTATTTTTAGATCCGGTGATTGTTGTGGGATCTTGATCACCCTTGTACAATTGTGCAATAGCCATACCCTAGTAATTTCAACCAAGTTCTTCGGAACATTGTTTTGATAGAGATATAAAGTGTTCCAATTACTATTTTCAAAATTAATTTTCTAAATATCTAAATATTGATATCTGCTCATAATTCCTTAAACAAAATGTAAGGTGCCAACCCCAGATGCTGAGCATGCACCCCAAACCATCTCAAGACAACCTTCGTGCCTTTCTTGACACGGAAAAATACATAAGGGGTACGTAAATAATACATAAATAATGAATGAATAGTAATGAGTAAGATCGCACCAGAATCACCTGATATAATTATAATTAACAATTTCTGACAAACATTAGAAATAAAAATTCAGAAACATGAGATTTTCAATGAAACTGACTTGAAAAGAGTTTTGTTGGAGGAACGTAGTGAAACAAGTCCCAATTACGTCAAAAAACTATTTGAGGCAGTCCCAAAACGCTTTAAATAAGTAATAACACACAAAGGATTCTCCAGAAAATAAATACCAAACGCGTTTACCAAACTTTTTACAACTAAAATGTTACTTGGCCATTTTCACTGTGAGATGAAATTATTACTTTATTTTGTTATTTTCTGTTATATTTTTGTTTTTCAATATAGTTCTTAGAATTTTGTATATTTTTAAAATAAAAAATACAATACTCTATTAGGAACAAATTTATCCTTTCTTTATATTACTTGATTTCCTAAAATTTTCCAAGAAAAAGAATTTGGTTAATGGTGACTGATAATGCTAAAAATCTTTTTTGTAGACAATAAAATTTACCTTCCAAATTGATAATTAAACATTTTTTTTAAAAAAATGTACCTAATTAAAAAAATTATTGCAAAAAAAGGTGAAAATCACATTTTTTTGTTTTTTTTTTTTTTACTTATTTGTCTATAACTTTTTTACCTGCAGATAGGTATATAAGTATATCGGCATTGCTCCATATACAAGAAAAACTTGTTAGATAATAAGCTCGAACTTGGTTTTTTTTCATGTCCAAGTAGGTATAATTAGCTTACATGTGTTAAAAAACCTAGTTTGTAAAAGCAAGTTTGTTGATTTTGGCAATTATTTAAAATTTTGAATATAAAAAAATAGATGGCAACTCTTAATACCAACAAAAAAAAAATTACACAAGTCATTAAAATTATTAACTAAAAGAGTTTTTTCTTTTTTGATTTTGGGTTTTTTTTTAATTAAATTCTGTTGGTCCCACAAATATTACCAATGTTTTTTAGATTCTAAAGAGTTGGGGTTGAAATTTTGGTAAGGTCAAAATGCGTTTTGCAAAATTTTACTTTCGAAATTTTCAAAATTCTGATTTTCAAAATTTTGTTAACATATGTAATTCTGATAATAATAAAAAAAGAACGTTCTTTTTTCGTTTGTACCTAGTTTTAAAATTAAAATATGAAATATTATTATTTATTAACTGAGTTGAAAAATTGTAAAAAAAATATGTGGGTTATCGAGATGGTAGTCATGACCCCGTTACCCCCCCCCCTGTATACGCCGTTGAAGGCAATAATGTAAATGTAATTAAGTGGACATTATTGAATCAAGAACGATAATTTTTTCAAAATAATTATTCGAAAAAAGTTATTTTTGAATAGAAATGGAACCAAAAAAAGTTATGTTTTCTAAAAATGAATTTGTAAAAAAAAATTGTCACAATTCCTGTTTACATTTTCATTCGTTAGTATTTTAGAACAAAAACTCTAAACTCAATATTGGTCTTTGTACAAGCAAGAATACTTTTTACTGAAAGGAATTTCCAATGATTTGTTGACTATACCCATATAATTGACTTGTCAATAATAATAATTCCAACTATCCAATTATTTGTGTTTAAATGATAAATTATATCTGGCGCTTTAGTATCTCATTTATGGATGAATTCGAAGTTATAATAAAGTAGGTTTTTTTTTTCTGATCGAAAAGCTTTTAGGTGGATAATTTGTTGTTAATTAGTCGTTAATTTGTTGTGATAATTACAAACTTTCCATATAAATAAATTGTTCTATTTTCTAGTAGCTAACTTCACTGTGAAGTTAGTCGTGCATGTCCATGTTTTTTTCTCAGAAACTGGGCTAGCTATGAATCTGAAAAACGGCTTTAAATATGCAGTTTAATATGCATTTCAAGAAAAGGATAACCCCAAATTTTTTGCAAACAAACAATTTCACCAGTGTAGTTAACCAGTGTAAAACAAATTTTTGATTTTTTTTTGTCAAATTTGGACTACAAAATTTGAACTGAGTTTTTTCTTGAAGTGCATAAAAACTGAAAATTTAGAGCCTCATTGCAAATTTTTATCTAGCTCCGATACTGAAAAAACGACTGTTCTTCTAACTTCACAGTGAAGTTAGCAGTGCAGTGAATTACACCCACTATTTGGAGAACTGCAAAATTCGGAATAGAAATGCATACAAAAAGGGCTTTGCTTGTATGTCTTGTCAAGGAGCTAGTAAAATCCTTTCGTTCCTCGCGCATATGAAGCTGATATTAGTGAATTTAACCTTGATGCGAATTGTCGTGAGGATCCCGTTCACATAGTTGAAACTCAAGATTTCTTGTCTAAGTCTGCATTTTACGATAAATTAAAAAAAAAAAAAAAACGCTGCCTTTGCTGTCGGCAACAGTCGCCGTCTTTTGCCTAGCGCATCCCATCGCACTTCTTGGATGGTGGTGATGTCTGCTTTGTAGCAGTCTAGGGCCTCCGCTAAATGTTCCACTGCACGTGGTCTAAAGAGAAACAGAAAATACGAATTTCGTGTTCCTTATTTCGTTTACTAGTTAGGCTTGCTATTGCCTTGCAACTAAATATCTTTACGTGGTCGGGAAGGCATCCCGGCGCGACAGCAAGATCCTCGACCTGGAGGACCAGACCCTTAAGTAGTTTAATTTCAAGGCCCGGGAGCCGGATTAACCGCTTGCTTATAGGTCTGTGCTTCAAATATATCGTAGTATCCCGCATTAACTAACTAAGTAGTTCAACCTGACTAAAACTGTAGACGCCACCCTTGATTCGATCTGGAAAATTATGTGCGTGAATTTAGCACCGCCATTTTGGATTTAAAAAAAAGGTTGTGCTGTTATGTGCCCAACTTGTGCTGCCATGTGCCGTAATTAAAAAAAAATCGTACTAAGGGTTTGGTTTTTGAGAGGGTACCCATTTTTTAGCGTGAAGTTAGCACCGCCATTTTTGAATTTCGAAAAATAAAAAGTTGTGCTGTATTGTGCTCAACCTGTGCTGGCTTGTGCCGTAAATATTTTTGAAAAAATCGCAAATTTTCAAAATCTACGAATGAATTTTTTTTTGTAAAATTTAAAAAATTTCTAAAAAAAAAACGTTGTGCTGGTTTGTGCTCAAAGAATGCTCCCAAAAACCAAAAAAAAAACAAATTGCATAATTGCAACTTTAATAGCCAAGACAAAACTTTGCGAACAGCTGTAGCGTGAAGTTAGCACCGCCATTATGGATTTTCAAAAAACAAAGTTGTGTTGTATTTTGCTCAACTTGTGTCACCTTCTGCCGTAAATATTTTTAAAAAATTCGCAAAATTAGCTAATTTTACGAATGAACATTTTTCGTATTTTGCAATTTTGTGAAAAAAAAAATTAAGTTGCGCTCACTTTGTGCTGACAAAAAGATGAAACGAAAAATACGCATGTTTGTAACTTTTATGGCCAAAAAACTGTTTTGGAAGCGTGAATTTAGCACCGCCATTACCGGTTTTTAAAAAAAATTTTGTGCTGTATTGTGCTCAACATTTTTAAAAAAACTAACTTCACGCTTCACAAAACTGGTTTTTGTCCATAAAAGTTATAAACATGCGTATTATTCTTTTCATCTTTCGGAATATGGCAGCACAAAGTGAGCACAAAACAGCACAACTTAAATGTTTTACAAAATTGCAAAATTCGAAAAATGTTTATCCGTAAAATTTGCAAACTTGCGAATTTCTTAAAAATATTAACGGCACAAGGTGACACAAGTTGAGCACAATACAGCAAAACTTTTGTTTTTAAAATCCAAAATGGCACTGCTAACTTCACGCTAAAAAATGGGTAACCTCTAAAAACCAAACCCTTAGGTGCCAGTTATAGCTATCATTGAAACTCATCATTGAAAACTTTAATGATTGATTTTGAGATATTTATAGAGCAAAATCATTTATTATTTTGATGAAAAAATGAAGCTTAAGACTTAATTAATATTTCTAGTCAAAAAAAAATTTCAAATAGGCTTAACTTTCCACATAAAATGACTTTTAAGATTCCAATGATCATTGGTAAGGTTGTTCAATCATTGAAAAAAGAAAAGTCTTTTTATGTGGAAAGTAGGGCCTATTTGAAAATTTTGTTTGACTCAAAATATTAATTAAGTCTTGAGCTTTATTTATCTATTAAAATAATAAATGATTTTGTTTTCTAAGTGTCTCAAAATCCATCATTAAAATTTTCAATGATGAGTTTCAATGATAGCTATGACTGGCACCTTAGTATGATTTTATTTTTAATAACGGCACATGGCAGCACTAGTTGGACACATTACAGCACAACCTTTTTTTTGAATCGGAAAATGGCGTTGCTTACTTCACGCACATTGGTAAGATCTTCCACTGCCGCCTTGATAAAAAGAAAAGATAATTTGCTGCAATCAACAACCCTCCACAGGGATTGAAAACCCATCTTTGATTGAGGTACTTACCACCCGATGTTCACCACGGAGAGATGAGAGTAGGACTGGATAGACAGAGGTGGATTCAACAAAAACCCCTGGTTACTCTTGTGTCCTCTTGAACCCACATGTCTACATCACACTATAATAAACTAGCAGGTATCTGATTTATTAAGACCATTTAAAACAGAAAACATCAATATTCAACATATCTCGTAAGAAAAAAAAAATATAAAGAGAAAATTATACTTTTGCTTCAAAAAAATCCGAGAAAGCTGAATTGTGGTAGAGAGCTTTGTAAGGATGTCTTAAGCATTTCCTAAAAAGTTTTGTAAATCTGGGCCGGTGCTAAATTTGTTTATGGAGTGGGGGGGGGAGGTGTCGGTCAAAGGGGAGTATTTTTGTTCCGATTTTTTTAAAAACTATCAGTTTTTTTATGTGGAGGATAAATTGTATTTGTAAAATTTAATGAAATTTTAATTATCGAAATTCAGTCTTTCAGCAAAATTTTGTGTAAGATATGTTGTTGGCTACATCTCCTCATTTTGAAACCCAGTTTTTGGGTGCCCGGGGTTAGGGGAAGACTACCATTTCGTAAAAGAAAGTTTTTTGATTTTTATTCAACAAGTCGATTTAATTTCCTTTTACAACAAAATCATGAAAGTACAACATTAAGACAGTAAAATTATTTAGTTTGAGTTAACTGCTGGAAATAATCTTTCGGCCGCAGCTCTACTACTATGGAAGACAAACGAAAGTTGTTTTTTCATACGCGGAAACATTTATTTATTATTTCAAAATGTTTCACTTCTCCTTTATGAATTTGTTTCCCCTATTTTAAGCTTGTTCCTTGATTTTTCCTTTTTCATTATAAAATCAGCAAAAGTAGTGCTTTTCCCGTCAATCTGGGGACCCTGGGCTTAAGCACTAAATTGCGTTGTTACCTCAAAAATTTCCATTGCTTAGCTGTATCGTTTTTCTTTCAGACTAACAATATGTAGATATGAACATTAGGGTGGTCGTTAAAAAAAAGTCATCGTGAATGGGCCAAAATCGGCTCCAAATGAAGAACAAAAAATAATTTTTTTCAGATTTTTACTATCATCCCTTATAGTCGCTGTAGGGGTAAATAAAATGTCCCTTCTTTTTTTGCATACAAAGAAATTTGCGTAAAATCTGTCAAACAAAATTCAGAGCATGGTAGAATGTAGACAAGAAACCTAAGGGAGGGGGGTGGTAATATCTCCCCCCGCTTGGACAGGAGGTGCAATTTTATGAAAAAATTGCCTAAAATAGAAAAAAAAAAAAAATAATTTAAAAACAACGGCAACACTTACAGTACTCTTTTTTAACTTTTTGGTAAGCCAGAAATTCATTCTCACGGTTTTTTTTTTGCAAATACAAATCTAAACAAAAGTAGGGATTGTTTTTTTCTTCATTTGGAACTAATTTTAAGCCCATCCAAATACGAAAACTTAGAAAAAAGCCATATAACGACCACCCTAATGTATATTTTGTATAAGAACATAAAATGAAATAACAGCTATAGTAGTTATGATACTATAAATTTATGGCTACAACATATTTTTTTTTATGTGACTTCATATTATAATGTTCTACAAAAACATTTCTGTAATAAAATATCACACGCGTGAGCTACATTCATGTATGTCAGAAACTTCATATTTTTATGTTATGTTACCACCTCTATATAATTACCAATCTCTTTATGATATATTCAGTTAATTTAATTTAAAAACTTCAACCGTAAACAAAATACTTATCACAGCTGCAGGTATATTATATTTATGGTTCTAGAAAAAGAAATCCCCATGCATTATTGCCACAATGGACACTTGGGGTGTATCTTTATAGAGTAAAGAATGGCTATTCAAAAGTAACGCGTAAATACTAATGAGATAAACCAATTATTTTAAAGCTTTCATTAATTAATTTTATTTAAAAGATAACACAAACGTACAAAATTTAAGTTCTTTGAGTTTTTCGATTTTTTTTTTTAATTTTTGTTATATTTTGAAACTCTACTTTGAGTGATTGATGAAACATGGATTCAGGAACCCGAATACCTATCCAGAAAAGGTACTTATTTTTCCAGAAAAAGATTTTTTGTTGACGAAAGTTCCTAAAATATCTTCTTTCTTTTAGAATTAATGCATTTTTGATCTTAATTACTGTCTACTTATATTATTTTGACCCATCCTAAACGATATCAGAATTAAATTAGAGGAAGTACATTAAATTTATTTACTCAAAATGAAAACAAATATGATAAGAAAAACTGCGCCTTTATCACCTGATCAAAGGCATTAAAATGTTTTTTTTTTCCTATCGATGCGATGATGGTAAAATTAAAATTTGCCTATGAAAATTTCATTTCGAATGATAAGATAGCTTTTTTCTATATAAAAGTTTAATCGTACCATTTTCAAAAAGAGAATTAAATTGGTTAAGACTTGTGATGGTAAATTGAATTTTAGCCGTACTTGAAATTAATCAATCTAGGATAAGAGTTTTATGTCTCTTTAGTTGTTCATATTGTCAATAAATGCACTTAAGATTATTTTCGTATTTGTTTTTAATCTTCAAGGTAACTGACGCCATCCAAATATTATTTTATCAAAAAATTGCTTCACATGTTTGAAAACAACAAACTGATTTGGTTGTCCATATAGTTGCGTTTAGAGCTATATTCCATGAAGTGATGTAGGATTAATGATGTTATATCCTGTTAAAAAATTGCAGTGTCAGGGCAAGATAAAAAAAAAAACACTTGTATACTGAGTAGTAGGTGCAATTCTAATAATAATTTGCCGTTAATTAGCTGCGAAAATAAATATTTAAATGCGATGTTTTCTATGTGTTTTTGGATTATTTGTTTTCTGTGAATGTCAAGTTAGCAAAGCAACTTTGACGAATCGAAAAAATTGAGGTAAATAATTTGCCGTTAGCTAGTCGATAATTAGTTGTGACAATTTCGAATTTGTCGTTCAATGTTTTCTATGTTTTTTTGGGGGCTTTGCTAGTTTAACATATCTCGAAAAGCGATAAAAACTTTTTATACTTTATGTTTTAAAGCTGAATAATTTGCCGTTAACTAGCCTTAAATTACTTTTGGAAAATTTAATTTAATCACGCAGTGTTTTAGTTATTAAGTTTTTTTCTTCGAAATATTCAGCCAAAGGTTCCTTGAAACCCGACAGGTGTCGATAGATGACCATCTGACATTTACAGCTTCCAAGAAACCCTGGTGTATTCTACTTTTTTCTTTCTCCAGTGGCATGAGCCCCGAGGCTTCGATTTGGCGCGGATCTAGAGATGATCCGCTTTTGGCCAGTTCATCTGCCATTTCATTTCCGTGAATATCCCTATGTCATGGAACCCATTTTAGGGTAACTGTGTTCATTGCGTTGAGTTCTCTTAACTCATTTCGGGAACGATCGATCAGTTTGGACTTTGTGGTGATTGAGGAAATGGCTTTAATTGCCGTCTGGCTATCTATGAAAATGTCAATATTATTGTTGACTAATTCACATGAGGCAAGATGCTTCGCGGCTTCACAAACTGCCAGCACTTCCGCTTGGAATACACTGCAAAAGCTTGGAAGCTTCATTGATCTATTTATGGGTGGGTTATCTGAATAGATGCCTGACCCAACACCCTCCAAGGTTTTGGAGCCGTCGGTGAAGACCAAAACATGATTTGCATTTATGACCCTGTTTTCGTTCCAGAGTTCCCTGGTGGGGATATCTGTCATGGTTACTGGGTTGAAATCAATGTGCGGTGATACGTTGTCTGTTTGAATTTCAATGTCTGTAAAATTCATTATAGTTCTGTGACCGAAGAGGGCCCCTTTTCCATTGTTGAAGTCGTAAAGCACTTCTTGCAGCCAACTCTTTCGTAAACAGATCAAGTGGGGCAAGTGAAAGGAAAGTTTCTAGGGCGGCCTGGTTGTGCCGATACACGCTAGTCTTTGAATTTTTAGTCATGGTTTTTATATTGGTCTCCTTATCTAAGGCTGGCCACCAGACCATACATGCGCACGTTAGGATTGGCCTCATAATGGCTGTGTACATCCAATGAATGGTTCTAGGGCGGGGACCCCATCTTCTACCAAAAATTCGACTGCACGTATAGAATACTACTGAGGCTTTCCCCCCCCCCCCTTTCTTTAATATTCTTTTTCCAGTTCAATTTACGGTCAAGTACAACACCAAGGTATTTGGCTGTATCCGAAACTTGAAGTGGAGTTCCGTTGATTATTGGTGGGCTTATGTTGGAAATTTTGTTTTTCCTCGTAAACAACACCAATTCTGTCTCTTGAGGGTTAACGCTAAGTCCACAACTGCTGGCCCAATTACTGAGCTTGTTGAGGGCTAATTGTAGGAGGTCGCATACGGTTGGGGCAAATTTTCCTGAGGCCATTAACACAATGTCATCGGCGTATGCAATGACCTTGTTGCCACTCAGATTAAGTTTAACCAATATCTGGTTGACTACAAGGAGCCAAAGTAGGGGAGATAGAACTCCACCTTGCGTAGTCCCCTTGCATGTTCTAACTTTTAACTTCGTATCACCTATTTCTACATTTATGAGATTTTTGTTAAAGCATGGAGTCAATCCAGTTTATTTTATGATGCTGATCGAGTTCAGGGCTTGTCGAATTGCGCTATTATCAACATTGTTAAATGCCCCTTCTATGTCAAGGAATGCTACCAGGGTGAATTCCTTGAACTGGATCGATTTTTCGATTGTGCCGACCACTTCATGAAGCGCTGTTGCAACAGATTTACCCTTCAAATATGCATGTTGGGCCTGTGAGAGCACGCCGTTATTAAGTTTTAGGCGAATGTGAGTCTCCATTAGTCTTTCTAAAGTCTTGAGAAGAAAAGAGGATAGGCTTATAGGTCTAAAATCTTTAGGTTCGGTGTGGGTGGGCTTGCCAGCTTTCGGAATGAAGATGACATTGACTTCTCTCCAGCTAGAAGGAACGTAGGTGATGTTAATACAACCCCTAAAAATGTCCACTAGAATTGGAACAATTACGTCTTTTGAGCTTTGGAGCATAATAGGAATTATTCCATCAGGCCCTGCAGACTTGTATGCTGAGAATGAGTCTATGGCCCAAGTCACCTTTCTGCTATCTACGATTTGGTTACTTATGTTAGAGATTACACTTATGTCGGGGCCTCTGGCCGCAGAAGATGAATTAGTAGTACATCCTGAGAAGTGAGTGCTCAAAAATGACTAAGGTCTCACAGCAGGAATCTGTCCAGGTTTTATCAGGTCTTTTTAGAAAACCCGGAGTAGTGTAAACCTTTGACATAACTTTCCTGAGCCCAGCAACGTCATTTGTTGACTCAATGTCTGTGCAAAATTTTTTCCAGGCTGCCCTTTTCGCGTAAGTTGTTCGGTTTTTGTACATACGAGTATTTTTGCTGATCTTGAAAAGATCCCAGTCAGCAGGTACATTACTATGTTTTGCACTATTGAAAAGCCTCCTTGAGTTTTTCCTAAGGACATATAATTCTTTCGACAACCATACGGGGTTGAGTTTACCTTTACCTTTAGAAATGGGGCAAGAACTTTCATAAGCTTTATTTATGGCCAATGTTAGTTCATTGATATGTTTTTCAATATCTGAGCGATTTGTCAATGGCTGATTTTCATATTGACCCAAAGATGTGGCCATTCTTATCTTGAAGGAATCCCAGTTTGTCCTTCTGAGGTTTCTGTAGGGTTCTGGGTTTTCTGTTTTCTGTTCGATATGGAATGTTATCTTTCTATGGTCAGAGAATGTTACATTGCCTGAGACCTTCCAGTCACTGACTACGATAGAATCGGAGTTAGTGTAAACCGTCACATCGAGCACTTCTTCTCTGTTTCTAGTAACGAAGGTTGCCTCTTTACCTTCATTTAAAATCAAATCAAATGTTTCTCTATAATATATTCGAAAAGTGACTCACCTCTTTTATTTATGTCTGAGCTCCCCCAGTGTATGTGATGAGCGTTTGCATCACAACAAACCAGGAGGTCCCAACCGTTCTTACCAGTCATTGTAACGAGGTCATCAAGAGCATCTGGCGGCGGAGGCCCCGGTAATAATCATTAAAAAAAATAATTCAAACGTTTTTACGAAAAACATTGCATTTTTATTGTGTAGGTAGGTACCCAGCATACGTTGTTGTGCCTCCTTGGCACACTGCTAAACCGATTTTCACCAAATCTTGCAAAAACTGTCTGGAGTAAACACAAAACACATCGGCTCTGTCAATCAATGCGTACCTATGCAAGTTGTGTGAGAATTGAATTTCGAATTTTGTTTTTATTTAAGCTCGGAATCGTGTTAAACTAAATTAATGGTATTGTATGCACCATTTATTTATTAATTTAGCAATCGTTGAAGGATTATTACCTTGTTCTTTGAGTTCAAAAATCACTATCAAAATAAATAATTTTCGTCTGCAAGATTCCAATAAAAATAAAACCTTCATACTTAACTCACAAGTGTGTCTCTGTCCAGACTATTAATAGCAAGTTTCGGAGAACTATAAAATATGATTCGTTCCCTCGTGATAAATTCGAAAAAGGAATCTTATTTTTGATCCGATCTTATTTTATGGATCTTTTAAAATAAAATTCGTTATCATGATCGAATGAAATTTTCTGCGATCCGTGAAATATGGTTCGATCCCGAATTTATCATGCAGGAACTATTTAAGATCCATTCACGATCCGTTTAAATAAGAAAAATAAAATAAAAATATTTGTACGAAAATAGCCAGTTGACACTGGTGAGAGCTGACACAAAATTGAAAAAAAAAAAAAAAAAATCCAACAGGGTGTATTTTAAAAAATTTAACGTCTTACAACTTCGTTTTGCCTTCAGCGATTTCAATGAAACTGACACACGTAGGAGCTGACATAAAATTAGTAAAGAAAAAAAATATTTTCGACAGAGTTTAAAAAACTCCAACAAAGTTGGAAAATGTTAATTTTTTTTTTTTGAAATACCAGGTTTTGAAAATATCCACAAATGTCAACGAAAAAAAAAAACTGTTGAAATTTCTAATTGCTTAGGGAATTTTTAATTACTTGACATCGTAATAGAATTTGACAGTCAAATGTTTGACAGGTGGGGACAAACTTTATTTTGACTATTTGCCAGCTCTTTCATCATAAGACAAATAAAAGGTGTTTTTTAAGGTTTTCAATCTGGCAATCCTATTTTCGAAGTTAGTCTTTTTGATAGCTGTCACTTGATTTATGCTCAGTTTGGTTAGCCATTTCATAATTAATAGACTTACTTCTGAATAACATTTGCAAATCGTGCAAATTTATTACCAAAATATTGATTCGGTTCGCGCGATGCATCGCGAAAAAATCACTATATTGAAGAAAACTTTTAGTGAGGCGGCGAATCTTCTCTTCCAAGGCGTCAATTGTCTCGGGCTTATCTGTGTAGACATGCGACTTCACATAACTTCACTAAAAATAACCCCACGACGGGTGATAATGCGCTCACCAAAAGTTTCCTTCAATAAATTGATTGTTTCGCGATGGGCCGTGTGGTAGAACCTCCAATATTCCCTTTTTTTCGACATAAATACCTACTAGGTATATTTCGTTAGTTTTCTCAAAAATAAAGATTAATTTTATTGGATACATTGAAATAGGTATACCTTTAGTACAATACCCGAATAGAAATGTTGTTAATTAATGTATAATTAAATTAATTATTCTAAAAGTTTTTTTTGTCAGTTATAGTCTTGCTTCTTAACTTCAATGGTTTTAATCCCGAATCTACTCGTAACTACCTGTTAAAATTTATATCACATTAAATTTTAAACAAATACCAAGCTTACATATCGAACATATAAATCTCCGACAAACGTTTTTGCATTCCACATGTCGCAAAATAAAATTTAGAAATAAAATCTATTCTAAAACGTTTTAAGATTTTTAAAATACGTGCAACTGTACCAAAAATTCAAAAAAATTATCAACTGTCACATTTGTTTCATTTATTAGTAATTACCTGTCATAAAAAAGACGTTTATTGCAAATAAATGACAAGCACTATGACCGATTGCATTCGTGTTAATGCGGTATAATCAAGTTATCTCTAAACACAGGAATTCAAATTTCCTAACTTCTTAACCATTATTAAAGTCAAATTGTAATCGTAATCCAATCATTTATAAAGTGAGGCTTCATTTCATGCGATGTTGAAAAAAGATTGTAGGTGGGTATAATGGTACTTAATGGAAGTCTTTGGCCCTCAACTTGAACTTGATTTTTTCATATTTTTTTTATATTTATGTGCATGTTGTTTTAATAATGAAAATAATATTATGCTTCTCATGATTCAATCAAATGGCCTTGAAGGCGTTGTTCATTTATTATTTAATCCCTCGTTTCGTGGTGCGACATGGCGAGTGCGCTAGTAAGTGCTTTTTTAATTTATTAGAAATGAAAAAATAGACACAACAAAAAAAAACCCACATATACTCGTACCTTCCCAAAAATAAAATATCGTGGGAGGCTAGAAAGCACAGAGATTATTATTTTTAATTTTTGTTAATTAAAAAAGCTGATATTTTTGTTAATTGAATGGGTATTTGATGTTTTTGATATAGGTAGTACCTAATAATCTTACAGATGAAAAAGATTCTTTTTGTTTGAGATTTTTGTTTTATAGGGTGTTTTTTTTTAGACGTGTGGTTCAAGAAGAAATAAAATGCATATAATTTAATGCTATGGCCAAGAATTTAGCTTTATTACAAAGATAGGGATATGCCATTATGTTTTAAAAATGATTTCGACAAGTGACTGCCGCGGCTGACTCGAATA
Organism: Dasysyrphus albostriatus; assembly: GCA_946251815.1. Taxonomy (NCBI): domain Eukaryota; kingdom Metazoa; phylum Arthropoda; class Insecta; order Diptera; family Syrphidae; genus Dasysyrphus; species Dasysyrphus albostriatus. The sequence continues at coordinate 62,193,497 of OX276336.1, read as the reverse complement.
AATTCTAGTCCAGAGGCCCAATTTTCGACCACTTTAGTTACTTCCAATATATTGATTGTTTCGCTATGCGTCGCCCGAACCGAACCATTATTTTGGTAATAAATTTGCAGGATTTGAAAACGTTGTTCAGGAGTAAGTCTATTCATAATGAAATGGCAAACCAAACAGAGCATTCATCAAGTGACAGCTGTCAAAAGATTAACTCAGAAAAAAAGATTGCCAGATTGAAAATCACACGTCTAAAAAAAAAAAACACCCTTAATAAGAAGCAGTGAGCAAGTATTTTTTTTGTTAAACATTCAAAATAATAATAATTCGAAATTTGTTTTATTAATAAGATTTTATGATGAATAATAAATCACTTTCAAATATTAATATATTTTATTAGATAATAATAAGATATGTAGTTTTTTTTTCTTATTATTATTATTATGTACTGAAGGTGTTATGAATACTCTTTAAATTTTCTGACTTTTGAGTGTTAAGTTTGGTAAATCAACTTTGACAAATCGAGAAATGAATATGTGAGTAATTTGTACTTCATTAAAACGATATTTTATCTGTGCCAGTTTAAAATTTGTCGTTCTATGTTTTTCTACATTTTTTTGGGTGCTATGCTAATTTGATATCAAAGCAACTCTCACGAATGATGCATAATATGCCGTTAATTAGCCGTTATTTAGTTGCGACAGATTTGTCGTTCTATGTTTTCCTATGTTCTTGTTTTTGAAAGTGGTACAAACTTCTAAAACTTCACATTTCTTACTAATGTGCCGTTATTAGTTGTGAAGAAATTCAAATTTCGCGATATTTTCTATGTATTTTCAGTGAAATTATCTCATTTGACCTAAAGACAAAGTAAACAAGCAATTAATGGTTTAATAAAATCAATTTTATACCCTTTCTGTATGTTACTTCACAGGAATTAATCTCAACAAAAAAATAAAAAGAAATAAAACTAAAAACATAGAAAACATTACACAACTGTGTTTAAATTGTCACATAAATCAATGGCTTAAAATATAAATTAATAATAAATTTAAATTTCAGTATAATTGGTTGTAAGAACTTTTTCGGTGACTCTTTTGGTGACTTTAAATGATTTTATGAAAATAAAACAAAAAACATAGAAATTATTTCACGAAAAAATTGAAATTTATGCAACTTACTAACGACTAACTATCAGCAAATTATTTTATGAATTTAAACCACTTTTCAACAAAAAAAAAAAAAACACATAGAAAACATAGAATAACAAATTCAATATTGTCAAAACTTATTAAGGACTAGTTAACCATGGGTTTTAAAAACATAAACCATTCCATTTAATCAGTTTTTACCTTGATGTCAAGAAAGGAACCAATAGAACGTAGAAAACATTGCACGATAAATTCAAAATTGTCAAAAACAATTGAATACTAGTTAACAACAAACTATTAAGCTATAAACCATTCGGTATGAGCAGTTTTTACCCCTTTGGTGCATTACTAACTTGATAACAATCTTGAAAAGGACCCAAGAAAAAACAGAAAATACTGTATGATCAGATTCAAATCATTTTTTCACAACAAATTAATGGCTTATTACCGGAAAATAATTAAGCAGTAAAGCATTTAATATAAGAAGTTTTTACCGTTTTTTGAGTTATGTTAAGTTAGCAAAGCAACCAACAAAACATAGAAAACATTGAACGAACAAATTCGAAACTGTCACAACTAATCAACAACAAATTAAAAACAAATTATTTCTACTCATTTTTCGATTCGTCAAAGTAACCTTGCTAACTTGACACTCATAGAAAATAAATTACCCAAAAACACATAAAAAACATTGTATTGAACTTGTTGCACCTAATTAATGGCAAATTGAACTAAAATATTAAATTTTTAAGTTTTTACAACTTAAACAAAAATATTTTTTTTATCCGATGGAAATCTTTAAGAAAAGACATTTGGAAAGAATCGGTTCCGAGTAGTGTGGGACTCTTACCACACTAAAAACATCAGTGAATCAGGACCATTCTATGAAAGATCGACCAATGATTTTGCTTTCTTAACTTATAAATCACATTTGGGAGCAGTTTGACTTTATAACACTTTCCCATAGCTTTTAGACTACCAGCTCATGAGGCTTTTTAATCCGCAAACATTGTCTAGTACATTTTAGATGTAGACATTTCGGAGTTGGTATGATTTGATACGCCATTTTTGCGTCCAGTTAGCAGTTTCTGTGTAGCCTTCGTAACGGATTTATCTGGCACGAATATTGCAGTATCATCAGCAAAGGTGGCTATCATAGCATTGATGTCTGCTGGAATATCTCCTGGTATGTAACAGATACAGAGTTGGTCCTATAACACTTCCTTGTGGTAGAACAACTTCAATTTTCTTAAGTTTCGAGTAATTGTGGTGGTACCGTACTCTAAAAATTAGGTTCGTTACGTAGGATTTCAGTATTTCGTAGTACCGCCTGGAAAGGTTCCTATGCCATTTTAACTCAAGTCCCAAGTGCCTAACCTTGTCAAAGGCTTGAGCAACATCAAAGAATATAGCCGTGAGCATACTTGTTTTTCTTCTAATGCCTTTTCCACGATAGACCAAGTGCAGCCGTTTACGGACCAATGCACTTGGTCTATCGTGAAATGTTTATTTCTAAATCCAAACTTATGGCTTGGAATTAGTTTTTTTCTTCTAATATTTTGCTAAGCCTTTTCAGGAGCAGATTTTCAAAAACTTTTTCCATGATGATTGTTATAAGCGATGACAAATGTCGTCTTGAATTTCATCTTTTTTTTCTGGTAAATGGTTAATGGTTAAGCCATTTTGAATGAAATATTATTTTCTTAAAAGTTACTTAAAGAAAAATAACTTTGAATTGTATACAAACAAAACAATAAACCCAGTTCACGCTTTATGAATGTGTCTGCATCCTTTACGTCTTGAAATATATTTATAATACCAATCCAACCTTAACTAGATTATCAATTGTTGGTGGTAAAAATTTATTTAACAATGTTTTATTATAAGCGTGTTTCTTAAATGTAATCTTCAAAATTTAATATAAACAACTAAAGTCTAAGGTTCAACACAAAAAAAAAATAATAATCTTCTGTTAACCGATAGACAAAATTGCAAGATCCACTAATTTTTTTTATCATCATTCTCTTATTATGTAGATAGGTACGAGTTTTATCAATAGAATTGGGCATAAACATTTTTTTTGCTGATAAGAAAATAGACAAAATTAGAAAGATTAATTATTTTGATTATACCTAAACACCTTTGACAATTCAGATGATTATCTTTGAATGCAAATCATGTTTTTTTTTTAAGCCTTCTAAATGATTTTTGTTTCAAAAAAAAAAAATTAATCTTTGAAAAAAGAAACAAATTACAAACAGTATTTATTTTAAAAAAATTAAAAAAACATTGATATTGATGGTTTGTTGACGTTTTCTAGACAAGGCTATCTTCTGATTCTCATATGAAATTGATTTGTATTAAAATAAAAAAATTATCTCTCAATATTTGCTCTCATTTATATCTGAACTTTTAATTACAATGACAACCTATTATGTGATATCATTCAGAAGGGTGCTATAAACTGATATTATCAAGGTATCACAAATTAAGGTTGTAAGTTGTCTGGACATTTATTAAAATAACAAAAATAAAAATGATTTAAAAAAAGCGCGGTTTTCGTAAGCAGATATTTTTTGAATAGTAAAAAGTGGTGAGATCTAAAAGGTTAGCCTTGTTTGATTCGTTTCGGGAAAGGGTTCAATTTTCAAAAAAAAGTATATTTTGTAAAATCAACAACATTTAGGTATTTTTTCAAAGCAAGAAAAGTCATTCTTTTTTCTGTACGCTTTTGAAAACTCCCCAAAACTTTGAGTCCAGTCATTTAAGCTTTTTGCTTCGGAAAAAATGGCGGAAAGCTCAACTTTGGTATAAAGCCTCCTTATGGCCTTCTTAGAAAACTGAAAAAGTCCCCATTTAATATTTTGAAATTTTGAGTTTGAAAATTAATTTTTCAAAAACTATTCACTTAAATAACTTTATTGAAAATTAAAATAATAGAAGAAGTTTCTGGCCTTACCAAGAGGTACAGTATTGCATTTTTCCCGTTGTTTTTTTAAGTCATTTTCTTAGAAAATTAAAATTGAACCCCTACTTCCATACGATTTGTTTCTTTTCTTAAGCCTTCATACACGCTCTAGCTTTTTATCACATTAAATGCGAATCACCCTGTATAAACGAAAGACCATGTTTCTTGACCTTCGACTCCGTATGATTAATGTAGTGGAGTCCGAATTGATGGGGAACTTTCCCAAAACCTTAAAATAAATCCATGTTTATAGTTTTTAGCACCGTTTTCTAATTTTCCTCATTTTCCTCTTGGATCACACGAAAGAAAAACTCAACTCTTGTTCTCAACTTGAAAAGTGATGTAAAAGAATACATTTTGTACAGAACATAAAATCCGTAAATGTGCGGATTGAATTTTTTCGGGAACGGGTACAGTTATACAAAAAAAGTTACTGAACATTTTTGTAGAAAATTTTCTAAGCTACAACCTAGTCTTTGACATTTTTTCTTAGGAGTTACCGTTCGGGAGATATTACTTAAAGCCCGTTTGGGGGGCCTTTGACCCCTCATAAAATTGTTAACGGCGTTCATCCTTTTTACTGAAGGTAATATAGAATGCCACGGCTAAAAGTCACATTTTTGGAAACCTTACAATTTTCAGAACTAAAAGTTTTGGCTTAGATGTCTTTTGATGCATTAATATTAAAATGTAGCGATTTTTCCAAAAAATGGGTTACACAACTTTTGACCTCACGGCCTTATATAGGCAATTTGAAAAAAATCCCATCTAATTGGTCAGAAAAGGTAATCAAGGCTTAAAGTTTCTCAAGGTCACACAAAGTCATGGGCGATATTTTGCACTTAATTTATGGAAAACTTACAAACAAAAAGTACGCCATCCGAAAGATCTCTAGATCGTGAAAAAAGTAAAATATTTTTAGTAATTCGTACGCCAAAGATTTTTGCCAATGAATTTTCAAAACTCGTTTTAAGTTCACACAAAAAAAATCCATAAATGAGGTGCTCAAAATCGCCCATGATCTTGCGTGACCTTGAGAAACCTTTAGCCTTGATTACAAGTTATCTAGGGCTGACCAATTTCTTGGATTATAGTTCACCTTTTCTGACCAATCATTGACCAATAAGATGGTATTTTTTTTTTTCAAATTTTCCATTATGAGGGGTCAAAGGGGTCCAGAGCCTTAAAAACTTCTTAGAAATCACAATTTTATTACTGCTCCGGAAAAAGATTTTTTCGGATATTTTCAAATCTTTGTGTTAAAAATGTCTACATTTTCCAAATTCGTTGCTCCTTGAGCGATGACAGGTGATAGTTGAGACGGAATTAGAACAAAAATTGTGTAAAACAGGGCGTTTCAAAGGGAAGTTTCAAAATGTTGATTTTTTTAGAGTAGGTACCCTATTTTGAAATAGTTTTTTTTTTCTTTTCTGTCTACCTATGATGAAATTTTCTTGAAATACCCTGTTGAAAATATTTTTTCTTTTCTTATTTTGTGTCAATTTCATTGAAATCGCTTAAGAAACAGCGAAGTTGTAAAATGTTGACACATTTTTGAGAAACACCCTGTTTTGATTTTTTTTTTTAATTCTGGCCTCTTATCATTATTCTAAAAGGAAAAAAGGCCAAAAAATTGTTGGAAGTATCAACTAAAAATTTCGGCATTTACGACAAACTTTTTGGGTTCCTTTCCTAGGAAAAAAAGCCAGTGTGGAGAATTTTGGGCTTATTTCTCCATTTATATTTTTCGACGTTATTTCCTACGTCGTAATTTCAGGAGGCAGTCGATGAACTAAGTATTAATAAGCATTCGATGTTCAACGCATGGCGGTGGGAGTTGAAAGGCAAAGGCGCGTTTAGAAAAAAATCTATGGACGTTGGTATTCCCTTGAATTCACGTCTGTTGCCTCTGAACATCTTTGAATGAAAAAATGTAATTATTGATTGAAAAGCTATGGCGTATGTTTGTTTCTTATATTTAAGGTCAAATTTGTAGTTATCCCCATCGCGCCGCGTAGACGGTAGATTCCCTTCGACACGAATCTGTCTTCCACTTACCTATACACATTCTAGCTTTTCATTGCATAAATTGTATATCCGCCTCTTTTACTTCAATCTGGTAAATTGTAGGTATTTAACACTATTGTTCTAGGTACCAATTCCCCCAGTCAATGGGTAAATAAAAATCCCCGACATTACCTATATTAAGAAATACCAAAATGCAAGTAGCTTGTTAACATAATTCCATTTTCATTTGTTTTATTTGTATGCAAATCTTTTTATTTTAGTGAGTACAGTAAGTCACTTCACTTAGGGGTTTCCAAATAAGAATTTTTTTAAATACATAATTTTGAAAAAAAAACTTCCCCAGCAACAAGTGTTCGTATCATCATCGCAGGGAAGAGCAAGGGAGAGAAAATTTCATAATTAGCTGAAAACAAACCTTGTTATAAAAAGCCAGTAAGTATAGGTATGTATTTTAAATTATTTATATTGTGTCAGGTTGACAGTATTTTTCTGTATGTCCCATTTATGAGTGATCAATTGTTTTTATTTTGAGGGGAATTTTATTCTTTTCATGACTTTAAAGTGCTACAGTACCGAGAACAAATTGGTGTTAAAACTTATAGCTGAAGTCGTGATTCCATGTCAAATTCTTCAGGTCATAAATTAATTTAATATGTCAAACGAGTTCTAAAGGGCTTAATTGACATATATTCAACAAGCTATATGTATAAATATTTTATTTTAAACAATAAAAAAAGACATCACTTTAGCTTAAATTTGCGGATGCAACTCTTCCCTCAACTTTTCCTTCTAATTGACTTCGTGCTGTGGAGTGGTTTTCTTTCCGAATACTACCAATTATTTTCTTTACTTGGCATCAAAAATGATTGAATTAAAAATTGAATAAAAAGAACATTGCATTTGGCCTTGTATAGTAAAAATTAAAAGACAAAGAAATAACTGATAAATTGTGTGACGTGCTCAAAACACAATCAATGAAAAGTGCGAAACAAGCCTTTAAGTGTTGGCGGAATTATGGTATTGAAGTATTACAATTAAGTACATAAACCCTGCGTTTTATCATTTGTCCCACTTCAAATATAATATCAAAATCAGTACAAAGTCAGTCCAATTTAAACAAAAAAAAACATACTTCTTTTCCAACTATCGCATACATCTACTCGCATGTAGTCACGCTTTTTCCTTATCAATTAATATAGAAACCCTTCAGTTTTTCAAAGATAAACCTCATTATATCAGAACATACGGTAATTGTTTACAAGTGCAACGGTTTCCATTTTAATTAAAAAAAGTTTTAAAACCTTTAGCTAGCGCGTCATCCTGTATGAAAAAAAAAATTAATATTAAATGTTGGGAAAATTGTTTAAAACTTAAGTGGTTTCATTTAGAAATTTTTTTCCGCATCAAATCGAGAGATTGTTTAACTATCTCTGCTGAACAATAAAGCATCAAAACTTAAAGATAATATCCATTCTTATGAGCACCTATCTGAACAAAATTAAAAACAAAAACACTATATTGTCAACGAGAATACAGGTGCGCGTTAGCTATCACTATTCACTTCGACTAAAAGTGAGAAGTTCTTTACAATTAAAGATAACCTTTCATTAGTTGTATAGTCTAGGATATAGTGTTGTATTTGACGTAGAACCTATTTTAAGTGTCGCTTCCAAGTTATGTGGATTGCCATGCTGAACATCCCAGACGTTCAGCATGGCAATCCACAATCCTAGCCCATGCCAAATAAAAATTGTGTTTTTTTCTCATCTAGTGACTGCCTCTTGCTAGCCAGTAACAAATCATCTTGTCATAGAAAAGTTCTACTAATTGAGAGGCATGTTCAGAACAACGAAAGCTCAGTTTCTGAAGAGCTACATCCACGAAATTTTTTTATTTATTTAACAGCTTTCCATCGTCCTCGGTCCCTGGCACGCTGCTTGCAGTCATTAAGACCTATCGCTCTCAGCCGGAGATTCAATATTCATTTTTGTTGAAATCTTGGGGCTGTGATTCATAGACTCTTTTGGTTGTTCTTTCGCTCGATTTGGCCGTGCCATTGTAGTCCACGTTTTTTCAGTTTCTGGAATAATAACAATGTCGAATAATAGCCTTGTTTTTAAGTGCATATTTACGTTCCCTAAAAAATAGTATAGCATCTTAATTATCGGGGTTTTCAATAAGAGCGCTATAAAAGTTTTTTTTTTTTAAATAAAACAAAAACGGTTGTGGATATCAATAAAATTCTTTATTCCTGTGAAAGTACGTTCGATGCCATTATGTATGGAACTGGATTTCTTTTGCATGGCCACCACGGGCACGCTTGCAGAAGTCCAGACGCTGAACCCAATCTTCGACGGTTTTCAAGCATAAATCGGCCGATACTGCTGCACGAAGTTGAACGAAGTTCATCAATCGTCGCTGGCTTGTTGGCATAGATCATAGACTTGACGTAGCCCCACAAGAAATAGTCTAACGGCGTCAAATCGCACAACCGAGGCGGCCAAGCGACTGGACCATTTCGTGGGATAACATGTTCTCCAAACTTGGTTTCCAATAAATTGATTGTGACATTCGCTGTGTGGCTTGTGGCGCCGTCCTGTTGGAGCAACATGTCCTCCAAGTCCATATCATCCAATTGGGGCGAAAAATATTCGGCTATCATTGAACGGTAGCGATCCCCATTCACAGTAACGTGCCGGTCTTGATCATCACGGATGAAGTACGGCCCAATGACGCCGCCGGCCCATAAACCACACCAAACCGTAATTTTTTCGAGATGCAATGATGACTCATGGAGTACGCGTGGATTGCTGCCTGACCAATACCGCCTATTTTGTTTATTGACGAAGCCATTCAGCCAGAAATGAGCCTCATCGCTGAAGATGATTTTTCGATGAAAATCCGAATCATTTTCAAGTTGTTGCTCAGCCCAATTCACGAACATACAGTGCTTCTGGTGGTCAAGCGGCTTCAGTTCTTGATGTGTCAATTTAATCTTGTAAGGATGTAGGCCAAGATCTTTTCGCAAAATTCGCCACAACGACGTCACAGAGATGCCCAACGCTTGAGAACGACGTGTGAGAGACACATTTGGGCTTTGTGCAACTGAAGCCTCAGCGGCAGCAATATTCTCGACACCACGGGCACTTCTTTGTCTCACTGGCACGGGAACATTTTGTACTGTGCCTATGGATTCAAATTTTTCCACTAGACGCTCAATTGTTGATCTGCTAGGACGATTATGACGACCATATATTGGACGCAGCGCTCTTAACGTTGAGGCCACTGACTCCGAATTTAGGTAGTAAATTTTAATAATTTCGACTTGTTGTTGGCTCGTATATCTTTCCATCATGAAATGGCAGACTTTACTGAAGAGAAATGTCAAAAGAGCGGCAAGAAATATGGCGTCGTTGGCTGTCTCTGTCGCTCTACTTTTGTAGCATCCCTGTTGAAAAACCCTTTATTTGATTGCAATTCTACAATGGCAGATCTATTGCATCATTCCGATACCGATACGCTATCGGTACATTAAAATATTTTAACATAAGAAAAACTGAAAAGAGCGAAAGCGAATCAGGTATTGATGATGTGAATGTACTCATTGTTTTCTGTCTTAAAATACTTTATTATATTGGGGCCTTATCGATAAGAATGCTTTAATGAATTTTGCCTTAAAGTTCATCAGAAAAGTCGCAGTAACTTTTTTTCAAATTTTGTATTTTTTTAGAATTTACTCATTTTTTCAAATATAGTTTTGGGATTTTGGCCTTTCTGGATTTTGTGGTTTCGGGATTTCGGGTTTTCTGGATTTTGAGTTTTCGGGATTCTGGGTTTTCGGGATTCTGGGCTTTCAGAATTCTGGGTTTTCGGTTTCTGAATTATCGGGATTTTGGGTTTTCAGGATTCAGAATTTGTATTACAGAAAAAACTCTAATTACAACGTTTGTGCACGTTAATATAAGAATAAAATCTGAGGATAATTACTTGGAACTATTGAACTATTTTTTTTGGTTTTCTGTTTTTCTCTTCGACGAAAATAATTCGATTTTGATGAAATTTGGCTTGTTTCAAACAAGCTGTTTATACTTTTTAAGCAAAGTATAATTTTTTGTTAATTTAATTTGAAGCAATGGCCCAAATTTCAATGAATAAAAGTTGACGGAAATTTTTCCATCGAAATCTCTACTTTAAGATGGTGTAAAAAAATCACACTGATATTTAAAAAAAAGTATTGCCAAAAATGGCAAAAAAAATAAAATTAAATGCCAGTACCTAATTGTTCACTGTTTAATTAAATGAATTATCAAAAGTAATGCATAACTGTAATTTTAACGCAATATATGTAATATAGAAACCAGCTTACCCACCCCACCCCACCTTTTAAGCCACCTACCCTACTTCCGTTCATCTGTTGCGGGCAATTTATATACAAATAACTTAAATTTGTCCATTACTCATACTCCTAATAATTTTTACTTGTGACTTTTGGATTCGTGTAACACAAAAAATTCTGTCTGCTTATTTGTTTGTATCTATGTACATCTACAGCCTACCCTTAACCAATGCAATATTCTTCAAATTTTGAACTTAATGCTTTTTCGTGATTCTCTAGAGAGAAAATGGATTTTTTTACCAAGCTCAAAAAACAACTTTACTTGCCAAACAACCGCAAAGGAATAGCTAATTTATCTCAAAAATGTCTTAAATTATTTTGATAAAAAAGAAACAGTGGTGTATAATTGTAGGTATGGTGTATTTTTTGGTTAAAAAAAACCAAAAACTGTTATTAACGGTACCTGCCACATAACGTTTTTATTATTTTCGATTTTCTCATTAACGGCTTAACCGAGTTGAATCAAAATTTGTATGTAAAAGCTCATCTAAAATGTCAATAAAATTGCATATCAAAATTTTGAAAATAATTTTTGAATTTTTAAAAAATTTACCAATAAATAAAAACTCATCAATATTTTTGAGAAATTTATATTAATGAATACTCAAAATTCTCATACCCAATTTTTTTTTATATTACGAAATAAAAAAAATGTTTGTATAGGAAACCACTCCAACGATTTAAATAATTTTTTTTTTTTAAATATATTTTTTTTCAAGTAACCAAATGGCATTCTTGTTTTGAGCTCTAAGTTATTTAATGGGTTGTTTTTCTTTTAAAAGTGCAGGCTTATTACACATTTAGACAGTTGTTAACAGCAGTTTGATGGTTAAAAATGTTAAATTAGGTTATAAGGAATTTAAAATAAATCTATTTCCCAGTAGTGAAGTTGGAAGGAGTTTTTGGGGTCAAAAACGGGAGGGAGGGAAAAGGAATTGTATTCTTTGTTTTGCGACCAAAGTTGACGTCAAAATGAAAAGTGTTTTGTAAAAAGAAAACAAATAAATCCTTAATGAACTCTATACGATGATTTTCTGAAACACATTTTTCATTTAAAAAAAAAGTATGTTTCACGAACAAAATTGAATATCTCAAAAACTAATCTATGGTTTTAAATAAATTAAATAAATTTGGTGGCGCAACAGCTCGTGGAAAACCAGGGCCTAGTGACTTACAACTCTCAACCATTCCTGTGTGCGTGCTATGTGCAGGAATGGAGGGGACCTACAATTTTTTGCCGAGTCCGAACGGCTAGATGAGAAGCACTTATTCATGACAAGTATACTCTTGGAGGACTTGTCAGTTCCTCGCAAGAGGCAGTACCTCGGGAAAAACATTTCTGTTTTTAGGTGGCAGCGGCTGGGAATCGAACCCAGACCTTTGGCATGACAGTCCAACGCACTAACCATCATGCCACGAGGTTTAAGTTTAATTTAAATTGAACTATTTTTGGGGACATGAAAATTAAAAAAACAAAAGCAAAAAAAGACGGTTCTTCGGGATTATCTTGGTAATTTTGAGGTTATGTTTAAAAAATGAATCAGATTTTTGTGCGATTTGCAACTTTTCTATAGAACTCTTTTCAAAAAATCGGAGAAATACTTCCCCGCCTCTATTTTTGGCCCCCAAAAACTCCTTCCAACTCCGCTCCTAAGAAATTTTGATTTATTTTACATTCCTTATAAACACCATGCAGCATTTTCGATCGTTAAACTGCTGTTGACAATTTTTCCTTTATATTATGTTATAAGCTTCTGCTTTTATTTAAACTTAAAAAATGCTAATAGTTTTTTTTTTTCAAAAAAAAAAAATATTTTTTAGATCAATTTTTTTGTTTGAAAATTAAATATTTTGAAAACAATATAAAGTTTTTTAACATTCTCTTAGATATTTTAAGAAAAAACTTTATTTTACGAAAAAAAACGAAAAGGGGAAATATTGTTTTTCTTTTATAAAACTTTTTCTGTACACTAAAATTAGCGCGATCTAATACCAAAAATTAACGCCTAGAAACTATTAATAGATAGTACCTCTCAAGAACGTTTTTTTTTTATTTAGAATTTTCTCATTATCGGCTGAACGGATTTAGAATAATTTTCTTATATGCAAATTTTAAATAAGATTAAATAATATTGCTTACCAAAATTTTCCAAACAAAAATTTGAATTTTTAAAAATAGTTTCTGTTTTTTTTTTTGAAAATTCGATATTTCGAAAACGGGTTGACACTTTCTTTTTGAAAATTTCATTTTTATAGGTGTGCACAGATTTATCAAAAATGTTCTAAGAATTTAATATATACAAAAATTAATGGTTTAAAAAAAACTCCCATGATTTTTAAGTTTTTTTTTTTAACCAACAAATTCAATTGAGAATTAAGATGGCGTTCTTTTTTTCACCTCAAACTATCAAAGGAGTTAATTAAGCTTTTTTAAATATCATATTTCATGCTTATTAACATTTTTCTCTCATAATTTTCATGTCCTTACAAACAATTTTCCTAAACCCTCAGAGTCTTGACTATAAAAGCAGTCGTCCATTGTATTTCTTAAACCGTCAGAAGTACACAATTGTATAGTTTTTTTGTACAGGTCGTCTAATTTTAATTTAAAACTTAAATAGGAAATTTTTATAAGAGCATTGCATCGAGATAAGAATAGACTCATGAAGAAGATTTTGTAGCTTACCGGAAATCAAATTTTGATTGCAAGTTAACATTTCAAAATAATATTTTTGCTAACCTCGCCCTTTTGATATTTTTTTTCTTACCTCAAAACGAAGCATATAATTATAAAAAACCAATATATAGAAGTCACATTCCGAATTTTAAAGAGAAATCTAAATTCTTTTAGAAGATATCTATACATGAGTTTTAGTGGTGGGCGCTGCTGCCGTGCGAAAACTGAGAAGACACTCGGTCTGTCTTTCTTGTTTGCGATTTAACCGATTTCGATTGCTTATAGTTACAAGATAAACCGCTAGAAGAAGAAGGACCGAATGAGCCAATTATAAACCATTCCCGTAACCTAACTTGCTTTTTTTATGATTATGAATTCAAATATAAATAATTCAGTAGTCTCTTAGTTAAAAGTATTAATTTTTGTTTGCCTAAGAATTTAATGAAAAAGAAAAACCATCATTTAGCCCTTTTTCAAACTGTCTACAAAGTTCAGGGTCATTGTAGTTCATGCGTAGTTTATCTTAAAATTCAATCACTCGGTTGTCATCGACAGGTGTGACATTGCCAAAAAAAACATGACAACGGTATCTCCCAGGCTATATGGTTTATTATACAAAAAATTAATCGACTAACTTACCGAGTAAAAGTACGAGACGAGTACCTAATCAAGGGGATACTCCGTAAAACACCTCTTAAACAATTTTGTATTTGTAGGTATATTTCACTCATCATATCTTGCGCGATTCGTAATCGGGTGAATGAATTGGATTATATACGAAGCGGTTGGCGTCTTTGGTCATTCAGTATTCAGAAACTCGGCACACAGTCAACAGACTCTAGCTTCAAAGAAAGAAAAAAGATACTTAAACTAAAAAAAAAAAAAAAAAATACGAAACAAGAATCAATTAGCAATCATAACGCGACGCGAAGCTACGAACGTCTATGTCAGGGCTAAAAAGCTACACAGCCGAGAAAAAGGAATATTAACATTTCGAGTTTACGTCTGAAACCGATCACAACCGATCACTGACTTGCACGTTTTTTTTTCAAATTTAAAACTTAACGAATTTACTTAAAAAGTTTAATAAAAAAATCCTGCCGATTACGAAACTGCGATTAGAAAAAAAAAATACCTAAAACATCAACAAAAATAAAAGTTTTTGTAAAAAAATTATTAAAAAAAAAGAAATGTAAATATAATTTTTATTTATATTTTAACATAAATTTTCTGCAATCAAATTACAGTATAGTGAAGTTTTTTTTGTTTTTCTTTTATTTGTGTTTGGTTAAGCCAACATATTTTTAATCCCGGTTACCTAAATCAGTATGCAAGATCATACTTACAGCATTTGCATTGTTGTTGCATAATGTCAACGATCAAGAGTGAAGGCTTTAATAAATAAATTTAAATGTGTGACAGTGATTTTCAATTTAAAAAAAAATATTAAAAATTTTAATAATAAATCAAAAAATGCCTTGAAATTTATAAAAAAAAAAGTGCCTAAATAAGTGCGTTTTTTTTTTTTTTGTTTTGATTGATTGATACAAGTACCTATAATCAAAAAAGTTGTTGCAAAACAATAAGAAAAAAATATTGACATACATAAATGTACAATCGAAAATTTTGGAATACACTTGTGTCATTTTTTGTGGGTAACTATTTGTATTATTTATGTGACTGCGTCAATTTTTTTTTTACTTAAAACCCCTTGCACCTGTTTAATCAAAAGAATGCCTTAATTTTACTAGTTGTAGTTCTATTTGCACTGTTTTTGTTGTATTTTTTTTTTTTTATCAAAAGAATCTTTCCATCTTCAAGTCAAACTATTTAATCAAGAAAGTGCAGATACACTTGGTTGTTGTTGATGCATGCATGCATGCATGCATCCGAGATGCACTTGACTTTGGTCGTTTTTATTACTTTTAATTGGTTTGAGTTTATGGTTGTCTCAGCGTGTAGATCGCGCTAGTGATAATTTTTGAATTTTTATTTTTATTTATTTTTTTTTAGTTGTATTGGTGCATGTTTTTTTTTTTAGTATAGATATTACGGATAGTTCATATTCTTGTTATCATGAAATGAAATTTTTATGGATTGATTTTTATCTTTTACATTTTTTTATTATTTTTTTTTTTTGTTTATCGATTAAAAGTGATATTTTTCTGTTTGGCTTATAGTTAAACTAGTTTGATTTTTAATTCAAGCAATCGATTAGCGTTAGGCAGATATTTGTGTAAAATTTGCTTAGCTGTCTTGTTGGAGAAGAGCTTTCTACATTATTATTTTTTTTGGTTTGGTCAAGTTACAGACGACGGATTAACAGTGGGGTCAAATTGGGTTTTGTAAAATTAGTTAGGTATTTAATTTGATATTATTCTGACCAGTGAATAAACCCAATTAGACAGATTATCCATGAAATTTAAAAACTTTTTTTTTTTCAAAAAGGAAGTTTTGTGTTTAAGGTAGAATTTTTAAAAAGTTTGCAAGTTTTAAGGATTTATTGATTTGTAGGTAAAAATTAAATTTAAAAAACAAAATTATCAACCCCTTTTTGAAATAGCTACCTTCTGTATTCTGCAATAAAAAAATATTTAGATTTCTTTTTAAATTCAAAAAAATACATGTTTGGAAATTTGGTATGAAATATTAGACTTTTGAGAATTTTGTATATATATTTTTTTTTTAATTTGGCCCTCACTATGTCACTGGTGAGCCTAAGTGAGTAAACCGGACGAAACGCCAATTTGTAAGACTAATGGCCATATTAAGCTATTTTAAATAAAAGCCAAATAATTTATTTCCAAATTATAATTTTTATATTTTTCTTAAGGTATTTTTAAAAATATGTGCCAGTTTTTTTTTTCAAATTGTGTACTTTTTTATTAAATTTTTCAGAATGAATTTTGAAATATTCAGTTTTTTTTTTCTGAGAGATCGAAAATAAAACTCAAGAGATTGTTAAAAATGGTCACTTAATAACCATTTAACTAAAAAACAACTTTTTTCGGTTTCTCTCAATGAGAAACTTTTATTTCGATTTTTTTTTTAGGTTTGGGTTAACCACTGACCACTTATCAATGAGAGAAAATAAAATAAATCTCATTTGGAGATTTTTATTTTGTTTTGTCCATTAAACAGCACTGCCTTTGAAATTTCAAAGAATTATTTTATGATTCATTGTTTAACACTCCTTAAACAAAGTTTAGTGGAAGTGCAGTGATCGTGAGTAACTCTTTTTGGTCTTAGAGTCTGTAGGGTTGTGGTTGGAAACTTGGACATGAAAATTCTTGCAAACTGAAATAGCACGTCCCCGACAATGGTAATAATGAAGATTTCTTAGTGTTATCTTGCTAATTGCGATCACACATGGTATCGTCGTTTGTCGCAATGACATACTTCTTGCCGTGGCCGTTTAGACATGGTTTTCCCATTTGTGGCCATGATGTTTATCTCGTCAGGGTCTCGACGTATGAATCTTCGGCTCCGTAAAATAACTCCCTAATGAAATAACTTCCGAAATTTAAAATGAAATAACTGCCCAAAATGTTTTTGTTAGCTTGTTCTTGTTACTTTTAATAAGAAAATTCATAGGAAATCTTTGGGGACTATTTTCATTTTCAGTTTGGCGACTTAGTTCATGCCTTTTTGGGATTTATTTCATCTTCAAAATTGAGGACTTATTGCAAAATGCAAAAACTCCCCAATTTTGTCAGTTATTTAATTTTCAGTGTGGGGAGTTATTTCACTGGGGAGTTATTTTTTATTTATTTATTTTTTCTTGATAAATATTACTGAAAAAGCTTGGGGTCACTAAATACATTGGTACCTACCCAAAACTTTTTTTTGCTTTCAAATATGGGGTTCACAATTTAGATCAAAACTGATTGGTAACTTCAGAACAATCAGAATTGTCAAAGTTGTAAAATAATTTTCAATAAAAAAAAACTAGTGAAATCCTTGTTTGAAAAATAATTTAGGAATCGGTCGTCGTCGTTTGAGTAAAGTGTAGAGTTATTTAAAAGAAAATAGGTACCAAAATCCTGCGAAAACTACTTCTTTGATTTTTTTCAACTCATAAATGATATTTACAAGCTCGCAAAACTACGATCTGATCATTATCAACTCGTTTTGCTTAATGCATAAACCACCATTCAAGAAACTGGTAAGTGATTATTTAAAGTTGAACAGAAACTTGTGTTATAAATCAGAATCATTCAAGCAGAGCGTTATTTTCTTTGGGTTACGATCAAATGACCGACAGAATAAATATCGACTAGTTAAAATGTCGACTGGTTAAAATGTCGAATTATAGCGACTATAAAAAAAATATCGACAAATCCTATTTTTCGTTGTGTTTTTTTTTTTTTAAGGCAGTCGACTTTTTGTCAAGTTGAGAATTTAAAATGTTTAAAATGAAAAAAATTGTATTTTAGCTAGTAGAAAAGTCGAAATTGACATTTATTCTTACGTAACCCTTAAAAAAATTATAACGAAAAATTGTACTTTCAATTTTTTAAAAATAAATTGATACTTATTATTTTTTGTACGGAAATTAATATCATTTCAAATTCATCATCATCATTTAACGATTAAAAATTTCCTTTACTTATTCGTTTAACGAAAATTGGGTTTTTCTATTTTTGTGTTTTTTAAAAAATTTTTTTTATTTTTTAAATTATTTTTTTTTTTATAATCTTTCTTAGAATTTTGTCAGAAATTCTCTTTGTATTCAACTTCCTTAAATATAAATGTATCATTGTTTTAGTCTTGAGTAGGTACTTCCAATGCGTTTATTAAAAATTTAATCTTTATTAGATTAGAAGATAAGGTTTTCTTTAAAATTTCTGTGACATCAATGTTATTTCCTGAAATTTCAACCAGAATAATATAAAGTGATTTGATTTATAAATAACATCAATGACAGAATATTTGGTTTTGTTTTTGTCTAGCTTTAGTACGTTTAAGATAAAATAAAAATTAATTTACATTTTTTTAATAATGAAGATGTTGCAAATATCATATACATATCATAATAAATGGTAACACTGTAATCAGAGATTAAATTTAAAACATATTCTTTCCAAGAATAATATTTCTTTGAAATGGGAAGCTTCTTAATTTTTTTTTAATATCTTTATAGTGGAGCCACCTTAGGAATCCAAATAAATTTTAATAAAACTTACGGGACATTAGCGCAAAATTTTAAACCATTTTGTCCGATGTTAAAACAATTTTAATATGATACTAATTTAAATAGAGCATTTTGCTTATTTTGAACAATTTTAGTACTATCTCTTAACTTCATACTATCTCTTAACATGTTACTAAAGTTAACATCACCAAATAGCTTTTTTTAATTTTTTAGTATCGTCCTAAATCCATGATATCTGTCATCTCCTTCTGAACAAAATTTTTGGTAATTGTATATCAAAGTTGATTTGGTATAGATTGGTTTTTTACGAGAAAAAAAATAGTGTGGGAGGAGGGGTCTATTTTCCCCCTTTAAGGCTGTAGGGGTAATTTTCTCAAAGCAGGCAAAAACTATTTAAAAAAAAAACAGGAAGACTTACAATGCCACGCCTTAACTTTTTTAAAAGCTACGATTCCATTCTATAATATGCTTCCTAAATAAAGTTTTTATTTCAAATATTTTTTGAAAAAACAATTTTCAAACTTAAAAATTAAAAAAACAAAAATTATTAATTTATTAGATAAAAATTATTTTTTCAAAAACTATTTAAAAAAAGACTTTATTTAGAAAGCATATACAAAAATGGGATCTTGGCTTTAAAAAAGCAAAAGCGTGGGCATTGTAAATGTTCCCGTTTTTTTTAAAATAATTTTTTTATGTTTTTGGCCAAATTTCGAAAAAATTACCCCTCCCGCCTGAACGGGGGGAGTACAGTACAATTTCTTGCACGTCTGAGTCTAATCTATACATTCTGATCTATTTTCGCATTTTATAAAAATGATCCTTTACCCATAATTAGTACCTTAAAGTGAAAATAGGGTGATCAGGGGAGTGAAATAAAAATCTGAAAAATTACGGAAATTATTTTTAATGTTTTGAATCGAATGAGGGATATCAAAGACTACGTCCAATTTAAGTACCACCCTATTGTACATAGCTAGTACCTATACAAGAAAAAAATTCCACGGTAGGAGGGTAGTATTCTTCCCCCCCCCCCTTTGGACAGGAGAAAAAAAATATATTAAATTGACAAAAATTAATTAAAAAACAACGGCAATACTAAAAGTATTTTTTTGTAACTTTTTTGCTATTTAGAAGTCTATTTTAGGATTTCTTTTTAAATTGTGTTCTAACGAAAATTGTTTTCAAATTAAAAAAATTAAAATTTGAATTTGAAACGATTTTTTGCCAAAACTGCTTTTTGAAAAAAATTAATTTGAATTTGATTCTTAGTTTGTTAGCTTTTCAAAAAGCTGCAAAGTAATACTGTTAGTGTTACCGTTGTTTTTCAATTATTTTTATTCTATTTAATGTATTTTTTTTATAAATAAAACTACCCCTCCTTCCCAAGCAGGGGGAAATATTACCCCACCTTTCTTGAGTTTTTTTTTCGTTTCTACTTTCAACCTACATGGTCTGAATTTTTTGGCAGATTTTACGCGAATCACCTATAATCCAAAAAAGGGAAATTTAATAGACCCCTACAGCGACTATATGCAAACATCCCTTAATCTAAACGAAAAAGGGAATTTTATATTCTTTATTTGGTGCTGATTTAGGTCCATCCAATTATATAAAATTAAAAAAGAAAACCGAAACAATTTTTACGACCACCATAATAAACAATCACACTACTGTTTTGAAAAAAAGCTCGTCCATAAGCCCTGTACTGACAATTTGTTTTGAACAGAGTATAGTTAAGAAGAAGAACCGAACGTCATTTAAATTTATTTTAGTGATGGCTAAATATCAACAATAGGTTAACATACTTAAGGCATATTAATTCTACTCACCGATTGATGGGCCTAGTGCCTGAAACAACTGTATACTAGGTACACAATAATTAGTCCAGTTATGTAAGCTTTTTGCTTTAGAATAAATGGCAGAAAGCTGAATTTTCGTATAAAGCCTCCTCATGATATTCTTAGGAAACTGTAAAAGTCCCAATCGATAGCGCCGTTAACAATCTTACAGGGGGTCAAAGGCCCCCCCAAATGGGTTTTAAGGAATATCTCCCGAACGGTAACTCTAACAGAAAAAACGTTAAGAACTAGGTTGTAGCCTAGAAAATTTCCTACAAAAAATATTATGTAACTTTTTTTCATGAGAGTTACCATTTTTGAGATATTTCAATCGGAAGACATTCGGATTTGATATTTAAGTACAAAATGCACCCTTTTACACCACCTTTGAGGTTGAGTACAAGATGACTTTTTCTTGCATGGTATCCAACAAAAAAATTCCCTTCGACCAACCGGCATTAGTACTGTTTTTCCAATTTTCCTGTTGGATTGCACATAAGAAAAATTCATCTCAACCTGAAAACAAGTGTAAAAGAATACATTATGTACAGAAACATCAAATCCGTAACTCTTTCTATTACATTATCTCGAAAACGGTAACTCTTATCAAAAAAAGTTACCTAACATTTTTTGTAGGAATTTTTCTAAGCTTCAACACAGTACTGACATTTTTTCTATTTTGTCTGTAAAAGTTATTGTCCGAAAAGTTTTCGTTAAAACCCATTTGGGAAGGCCTTTGACCCTCTGTAAAATTGTTAACGGCGCTCTTAGAATGCCACGGAGATGCAATATATTCCAAAATCCAGCGTAATTTGGCTGTTTTTCGGCTAATATGGCTGGATTTTAATTTGAACTTCAATAGAAGCCTGCTTCCCAAATAATTGTAGTTACGTCTGTTCGTGAGAAACTTTTTAACTAAAATTGCAGTTCAATATGCCATTAATATGTCATAAGGCATTTGGCCATGTTTCAGAAATTTTTCAGAGAATCTAATGATGTGGAAAGATGCAATCAAGTTTATCTAGCAAATATACATTAAGCCTAAATCACAAGAACGACAATTTGCGAATTACTTCACTTCGTGAAAAGAGGGAAGATGTTTACCTTTCTACCTACATTCGATTGAAATAATTCTTTGCTTGAAAATTTTAACTTTCAGAGTGTCATAAACGCCATTTTCATCTAACCATAATGTTAATTCCTCCCAAACAAACCAGCTCTTAAAATAAAAAACTTAATTTTTGGTTAAATATTTTGTTTGCATAAACCAGTTGGCAACTTTCCTAATAATCTAGTTTAAAAAGTTTAGACTCTAAAACTTCGTTTCCACCAAAAGATAATTTAGTATTTGATTGAACAGATTTTTGTGATGTTTCTACCAACAAGAAAAGATTACAAATAAAGATTCACTCTGACAGCACACTTCAAATTCAAATGGGGTTTCATTTTTTCTTTTAAAGTGGAATGAGATAGAATATTTCATTTGTGTCAAACAATGAAGAACTGAATGCAGTCATGAATGAATCCTTCAGCACCATAAAAGAATAGGTTAGTTTGATTTGTAAAACTATTTGAAGAAGATTTAGCAAGATCTTCAAGATTTGAATGAGATTTGAGGTAAAACTAAAGCTCGGTTTAGTGTTCGGTGGAATAGTAGTATAATTCTTGAGTCTAGAAGACTGTCTTTCCCTTCAGCATAATGTTATAAATTTGATTAAAATCTGAGCTTTGACAGCATCAAATTTCTATTTGGCCTCACTGTGCTTTTATGTCGGGGCACGCGCTCTAAGATATTCGTCTTTATAATTAGATTTGGTGATAAAACCGAAAATAAATTAAATAATGTGGAACAAATTTAAATCCAAGATCAATAGCTCTAAAGCGTGTGAAGAGTTCAAACATGTTCCGGTTTTTTTTTTTTTTTTTCTCAATTTCTTTATGTATAAATAGAGTCAAATGATTTACATATCTATACATATCTTGCGCACACTATAAAAACTGATAATAAAATAGATAATAAAAAAAAATGGAAATTATCCTTTTGGCATGTTGTATATCGAAATCAGCAGCCAGTGTTTTTCCATTATAAATTTTGCTTAGTTTCATACTGGTTCATAAAAAATTTTATGTTTCTACCTGTTCTATTGCATCTAAATATGTGGTGAAATGTCGTACAAGGAAGCTTAGCAAAATTATGATAAATTTTAAATGGCTAATAAACTACATACATACATATTACAAACTTAGTTATCGGTTTCTTTGCTTGTTTCGAAGTCGTTTTGTTGCCAACCGAAGTGATCGGGTTTGGTGATTTGAATTTAATTAAAATGAGGGACGCCGCTCTTCGTCGTCACTGCCGGTGGCCATGCGCGTTCGATGGTTCGATGGTAGGCTATCAATATTTAAAAGAACTTTCTTTTAAAATGATTTGAAGAACTGTTGGTTCAAAGAACAGACGAGTATAGAAACAAGACAAAAAAAAATATGTTAAACGAAACCAGAAGTGTGGCTCGAAATTAAAAATTTCAAGCGAATCGTGTAATAATATGCCCAGTTTTGTCACCATGTTGTAAAATTGTATGAATTACAAATATAATTACAATAAATATGACATAAAAATGACTCGTCGCACTTGAAAATTGTCAGAAATTTTTGACATATGAAATTTTATTATCTTCCTTTTTGATGCAAAATGTTTTTTTCGAAAGGCTTATTTTTTAAAAAACTTAATTATAGAAAGATAAATAATTAAATTTTCTAGGGAAGTGGTCCTTACAATTTGTACGATGGATGGTTCTTCTGAGAACTTTTTTCAAATTGAGCTTAAGTACAGCACTCCTACAGTCCCACCATTTTTACTGAATACTCAAACCAATTGCAATCATAAAATTTAAACGAAATATTTTAACATATGTATTGTGAAAATTCTTTATCTGACTACTAATGACTGAATTTAAGGCAACAGAAAAAAAAAGTCTTCGTGCAATTGTAAACAAATGTCAAGTTTTAATTTAACTCTTCTCGCAGATCTATGCTATATTTGTTCTTAACCAATGATGATGCAAGTTGTTGCTTTAAGAAGACTATGATGTATGAAGTAGGAACTCGAATATTTGTTTATTTAATTTTTTTCTTTTTCCTTAGCTTCACTATTGATTTTGATGAAATGTAGATAAAGCATAAACAAAAAGAAATAATTTACAATTTTTATATTTTAATTTGATTGCGCATCACTTTAAGGCGCTATTTCACGACATAAATATTCACGCATTGTGTTATATGTTTGTCGTTTGAAATTTATTGTTTTTATTATCAAAAGCCTGTTGCAGTTTTTAAACAAAATGTTTTTAAATTTGGGTTTTTCATATACATTCATCCACACAGAGTCGCTTCTCTCTTGCATTCTTCCTCAATAGGCTTCTTACACCAAACTTCAAAACCGGTTTTTGACGAAAACTTTTCAAACACTTGAAAACCACACGAGGAAGTTGAGTTGTAAGGGCCGGAGGAAAGAAGACTAAACAAAATCTCCCCCGTCGCGACGCGTCGAGGAGATTTTTTTGACATTTCCTTCCACATGTAGGTTAGGGCTCGTTTCACCAATAAACTTTCATAGGAAATTTCAAAGTTTGCCTAGATTTTGTTTGCTCATGTGAAGGGTTCAAGAGATTTTTTAAGGAAATGTAAGAAAATCGTCAGATAAATCTCCATTCACTTTATGACAGTAAAATGGAGATTATTTATGTAAATAGTATGTTCCCTATGAACAATTTGAATAGCCACAAACAAAATATTAAGGGTATTCCAACAACGACAGAAAGTCTTCATAAGCGTAGCAAAGTTGTAAACTGTGTAATACTATGTTCTTATTACGCCAAATGAGGTTATTTTGCTGAATATTTCAAAATTCGATACGAAACTATCCCATTTCCCACACAAATTCACATTTTAAAATGAGATAATTTCAATCAAATTTGCACGAAATTAGGTTGGAAATTAAGACAAAAACCTAACGAACACACCCATTTGGCGACAGTCAAAGCTCAATGGAAGTCGAAAAAAAAAAAAAAACACTACACAAAGCTATAAACTGCCAGTTGAAATTCAAAAACAGAAATGAGCTGTGAAACGAAATTACCAAATTACAGTTGAAAACGCTTTTTCTGATTTTTAAAAGGTATGTTTGTTTTGTTAGTTTCTGATTTCCAACAAGTTTTCGACTAGTTTTAAATAAAACTTGTGTTTTACGAAAACCTGAAGTAACAAGAAAAAATTATAGGAAAACTTGTGTGTTTCGATTGGGTGTTTTTCCAAAACCGATATTTTCGCGAAAACCGCATTTAGGGTTCAGTGTGAAAAGGCTATTAGCGTTCAATGCTAATTAATATGTCAGTTCCGTAACTGGGAATTAGTGTTTAAATCTGTACTCAACAAATTTGTTGTGTTTCACAGAATGTTCCCCTATTAAGCGTTTTTTTTTTAAGCTCCGAGCTTTTAAAAAAAGATCTGTGTTTCTTTCTTAGCTCAGAACACTCAGCGCACTCAACTTGTGTTCCTTTTTTCAAACCTTTACTCAGAAGTAAACGAAGTATTAGAAATCTAAATGACGCTAATGTTGAGTTACTAAAATTTGCATTCTAATTGATATTATATAGGAAATTTGAATTAATAAATTGGAATAATATCTATTCGCGACGACCAAATTTTAGTGACTCAGTATTATCTTTAATTAGATTTTTACCATTTTGTCCAGTTTTTTTGAAGAATTTAGTTTCACAAATTTGTTAAATCCCGATTTGTTTGTTTATTCGTCGTTAGTTGCTCTCATGCGAATGGCCCTTTAAATGGAAACTGAAATTCAAAGCGCTGAACGCACCTATTTCAAAAAGTCAAAGAAAAGAGAAAAAAGAATGAAGTTTGCTGTGCTCAGTTTTTTGTTTCATTCACTTGGCCATTTTGTTTTGATCTCATGGAGCGATTTATATCGAATCTTTTGACATTTAAGTGCTTAGATATGTTATAAAATTATGCCAGAGTGCTGTTGTCGAACTCGGCACAGAGCTGACTCCGATTCCTCAAGCTCTGTTCCATGCTCTGATCAAAGAAATTCACAAAAAAAATCTAAATTTGTATTCTTTCGTAATATTTTTTTGTGAAAAACTAATTTTTTGATGACGAAAACAACTTCTTTGGACTAAATATGCCCGGCAAATAAACTGTCTTTTATGACGCATCAGTTGCAATTGTCAAAATGCATTCGTAATGGTTTTTGCTAAACGTCAAATATTTTTTTTCTGCAAGCACATTTTAAGTTTTTGATCAAAACAAAAAGGAAACGGAAAAATGTGTATTGCTTACGTTTGAATAAAAAAACTTTTCTAGATGTTAAATTACAAATAACAGAAAGATTAACACGGTTATAACGGCTCCTAGAAGTACTAATCTTCTTCTTCAAAATTAATTTTTAAGTCTTTCCAATATATTGTTAAATCTTCGACAACTCCTTAGTTATAGTTGTTAGCCTTCACCTGCCCTTACATTATTTAATTGGACGGTTGAATGCATGAATATGTCAGTTCCGTAACTGGGAATTAGTGTTTAAATCTGTACTCAACAAATTTGTTGTGTTTCACAGAATGTTCCCCTATTAAGCGTTTTTTTTTTAAGCTCCGAGCTTTTAAAAAAAGATCTGTGTTTCTTTCTTAGCTCAGAACACTCAGCGCACTCAACTTGTGTTCCTTTTTTCAAACCTTTACTCAGAAGTAAACGAAGTATTAGAAATCTAAATGACGCTAATGTTGAGTTACTAAAATTTGCATTCTAATTGATATTATATAGGAAATTTGAATTAATAAATTGGAATAATATCTATTCGCGACGACCAAATTTTAGTGACTCAGTATTATCTTTAATTAGATTTTTACCATTTTGTCCAGTTTTTTTGAAGAATTTAGTTTCACAAATTTGTTAAATCCCGATTTGTTTGTTTATTCGTCGTTAGTTGCTCTCATGCGAATGGCCCTTTAAATGGAAACTGAAATTCAAAGCGCTGAACGCACCTATTTCAAAAAGTCAAAGAAAAGAGAAAAAAGAATGAAGTTTGCTGTGCTCAGTTTTTTGTTTCATTCACTTGGCCATTTTGTTTTGATCTCATGGAGCGATTTATATCGAATCTTTTGACATTTAAGTGCTTAGATATGTTATAAAATTATGCCAGAGTGCTGTTGTCGAACTCGGCACAGAGCTGACTCCGATTCCTCAAGCTCTGTTCCATGCTCTGATCAAAGAAATTCACAAAAAAAATCTAAATTTGTATTCTTTCGTAATATTTTTTTGTGAAAAACTAATTTTTTGATGACGAAAACAACTTCTTTGGACTAAATATGCCCGGCAAATAAACTGTCTTTTATGACGCATCAGTTGCAATTGTCAAAATGCATTCGTAATGGTTTTTGCTAAACGTCAAATATTTTTTTTCTGCAAGCACATTTTAAGTTTTTGATCAAAACAAAAAGGAAACGGAAAAATGTGTATTGCTTACGTTTGAATAAAAAAACTTTTCTAGATGTTAAATTACAAATAACAGAAAGATTAACACGGTTATAACGGCTCCTAGAAGTACTAATCTTCTTCTTCAAAATTAATTTTTAAGTCTTTCCAATATATTGTTAAATCTTCGACAACTCCTTAGTTATAGTTGTTAGCCTTCACCTGCCCTTACATTATTTAATTGGACGGTTGAATGCGGTTTATTATGCTAAAATTTTGTTGAAACAAATTACGAAGGGTGGTAAAATATCCTCAATAATAGAAAAGAGGTGACGCATAACACCTATGTAACTAATATTTTTCACCAAATTTTTATGAAAAAGATAAGTGATTTTAGGAATAATTTTCTAACTAACTTTATTGAACAACATTATCTCATCTTTTTAAATAGCATCAAAAATAGATAACGATTATTTTCTAATTTTCTAACAAAAATATGCCGAAACCCCAATCTGATAGCGAAAAATAGATCATGGATTTGATCTCAGAGCCCAAAAGTAGGTATACCTAAAAGCATTCTTCACTTGTTGTCTTAATCTTTTTTTTTGTAAACCTGTGTTATTATTATCACAAAAATAGCGTAAAAATTTAAAATATAGTAACAAAAGAAGTTTTTTTTCAAGATAACTTTTTTTGTTGCAACATAAAAAACAAAATGTACATGTCGAATATTATTCTTTTTCGAAGTCCGATCTTCGAATCTGAGTTTGGCATTTTAGGTGGAAACATTTTAAACACAGACTACAAAGTATTCTGTTAAAAAACGCAAACACAAGTTTTACTGCATTAGCATATTGTGTTCGATAATGCAGTTTGCTTAAATCACTAATGTTCGAAAACATCATCAATGGCCAAACTGTGCGTACAATCTTTTGTTTTATATTAGGAGCAACTCACTACTAAAATGAAATTGTATGACGAAAGCTTATGTGGTTTTGGGGGTTAGAAAGACAACACATTTCGTATTTCCTTTTGTTGTATTCGAAGTTTTTAAAGCTTAGATAATGTTTTCGAACATCAGACTGCATTATCGAAAGCAAGTCTAATGCACTTAAATTCGTATTTAGGTTCGTTTTCGAGCATAAAGCTTGCGCAGTTTTCATTTAAGAATATTTTCCAAATGCATTTTTAAGGAAGCACGTAAGTTTTCGAAATTTGCCTATACAATAAATTCATAGAAAATTTAACAAATTGACAATTTAGTTGAAGGGATCGATTAGTAATTTGATGACATTTCAATTTTAAATTATTTGAAATTTCATGAAAAATTTTTTAATTTTTTAATAGAATAGCGATACTTTAAACTTTAAAAAGGATTTATGTGATTGATTCAAAAATGTATTCACATCAGTTTCAATCTATTTCAATCATATTAAATGTGAAGTTTATTGCACGATATGTAGGTACATATCCTAGGTATCCAAATTGTTAAATGAAATTTTTTTTCAATATATTTTTTTCAGTGTAGTCACTAGTATTTGCATATTTCATATTAACACATTTAATTATCCAAATCTCCAACATTCTTAAAGCTTATAGATTTCGTATAAACTTTTGATTCATTAAAAAATAATAAATTTGTACTTTTATTTTTGTTGTTTATTTCGCAAGTTAAACATTTGCAGTTCATATATTTAAACAGTGAAGTAAGTCCGTCTACCTGTCAGTTGGTAGTACCACACCTCTTTTAAAAAAAAGAAAAAATTGTTGATTTTGGCACATGTTGAAATGGTGACAAAAATGTTTGACTATTTCGAAAAGGTTATATTAAAAACAAAAGACTGACGTTTTAACTCCAAAGTAGACACAAAAAAAATATATAAATATCAACAAATGGAGATGACATCTCTCATAATAAAGAGAAACAATTTTCAGGTGTTGGATATTCAATTTATTGACTATGGGTTTTATGTACCTACTTCATTCCAATCGAGCAATTCGAATTTAAATTATTCAACTAGAATAAGGCATAGAGAATGAAATTCGTTGAATGACGTGTTTGTGTACATACTGACATTTTTTTGCATACAAGAAATAAATCGAAAAAATCTGTTGTTTCAAAGCGGAAGTTAAGTGATGTGGCGGTGGATTGAAATGGCTTATAAATTTAAAATTGCATGAATCATCCTAGTTTTAAAGATCAAAAGCATGTTTTTTTTATTTAAACTCAATTCAAATAGCTTTTGTTCTTGGACAACAAAAATCGAACACCCACACTCGATTGTTTTTTTTTTTTTTTTTAATTTGGGTTCACTTTAATTTCAATTGTCCTCTGTTTTATCTTTCCTGCATCTTTTAACATTGAGTGATTGAATACAGCTTAAACGCAGGGGCATATTCATTGATGTTGTTTAAGCTGTTGCTGGAGTGGAGTCTGGAGTATAAAATGGAAACACCATGAGGTAAACTACAGTTTTGTGTAGCAACAGCTCTAACAACATATATGAATATGCTTCAATATTTTAGCGTATGGTACGAGTATAATAAAGTCATGTCATCAATGAATACAGCTTCTATTTGTAACCAAATTGATATAATAGCCCAGGAAAATTAGACTTTCACTTCGAACAAATTCCGACAAAGCTGAATTTTGGTAGAGAGCTTTGTTTTGACGTCTTAAGCATTTACTGAAAAGTTCCGTAAATTTGGGCCGGGGCTTAATTTTTTAGGGGGTTAAAGGGGGTAAAATTTAGTTTTTTTCTTAATTTCTCGAAAACTATAAGTTTTTTTTTGAAAAAATATGAAGGTACAAATTGTAGCCTTGTAGCCTCATTCTACACAAAAAAGATTGACATACTTTTTTCATACAAGCAATAGATTCTGAGAAAATCATGCAAGAACTTCACGGTGGAGTAAATTTTATCAAAAAATTTATTAAAATTTCCATAATCGATGGGCTAAAGTTTTTGTATGGTTTGAGTTTGGCTACATCTTTTCTTTATAAAACTAAGTTTTTGGAGTGCCCGGGGAAATGGAATCGATAAAATTTCTTTTTACAGCAAAATCATTTAGACAATAAAATTATCTAAAAAATGAGCTATAAATGAACTCTGAAGGCTTATTAATCTTGAAGATATAGCTTATCAAAATAACACTTTTTATTTTGTACTGTAATTGTACAAAAAACAATTTTTTGTTAATATCTCAGCTGATATATTTTTTTTTTTTTAAATTAATGAATTTATATTAATGCTCTTAAAATCTTAAACAAATAAGATTATAACCCTATTTTTCGTAGGAGCAATAGATTTTGAAAAATTTTCAAAAAACTTAAACTTAAAATTTTGATACGCGATATTTTTGTTCATCCTATTTGAAATTTGTATTTTAAAATTGTTCTATGGAAAATAGTATTAACAGTATTGTTAACTGTACATTTTTAAGTATTTTGTAAAACGCACTTATTCAAGCATGTTGAAAAAATTTGTTTAAAATCGAAAGAGCCATGTTTAAAAAAAATTCTTTAAAAATTTTGATAAAAAATACTTTATATTTTTAAGAAGTTTCTTTTCTGCATGCAAAAGATAATAAAAAATCAATCATTCCGTTTTCAAAAATTAATCTGAAGTAAATAACGGTTCTTTGAGAAAAATGGTTTTCCACCCAAAAGTGGCCTTAACTAAAAATGATTTATATTTTTTTTTTTAAGAAAAACTTGTGTGCATATGATAACAAAAATTATCATCCCGTTTTTGAGATATCGAATTTTCAAAAAAAACCTGGCAACCTTGACCTATAATATTAATAGTTCCTTGGTAAATTTTTTTATAAATTTTAAGTAGAAGAAATTTAAGCTATGTATATAGAAATTTTTTTTTTTATAAAATGTAATTTTTTTTTCTAAAAATATTCTAGAAAATGTTCGAAAACCCTTAGTACTTATTTAAAAAAAAAATCGACTGTGTCGTTTTCGAAATATATGTTTGATCTAAAAATTTTTGAAGATTTTTAAAAATGCAAAAAATATTTTCTTGAAAATGTATTGCAGGTACCGTTATTTTTAGTCTTAAAAACAAAAATAAAAGAAACTGTGAAGAGAATGACTAGAAATTTAAATAACGCTGTGTACCAATTTTGAAAAAAAAATCCATCCAGCCGCTTAGGCTGTAGCTCAATGGACAGACAGGTAGACTGAATAGTGAAACCAACTTCAAACAAAATCTTGAGTTTGATTTTTTAACCCACATATGTTTTATTTATACATCGCAAGTGAAAATTATGCTACCATTGCTTGCATTAAGTTGTCGGTACTGATAGCGTGATTGATTTTTTTGACGCTTTTTCGATCGAAAATCACTGTTTTTTAAAATCGAAAAAAAGACTTAAAATAAAAAAAAGGTTGTTTTTCGTGTTTGGTTTTCTGATACCTATTATTTACCCATTTGTTTTGTTACCAACACTAACCAAAACTAGCACTTATTGTTACTATTTGTCACCAATTTCCGCAACATTTTTGTGACACACTTCAAAAATTGGGTTATTTTGCCAGAAGAGAGCAGGTGCATACAAAAAAAAAATTTGCCATTCTAAAAATCTCTTAAACAAAGCTGTTATGTATTTTGATCAAACAATTAATATCAATTCCGGCAAGTTTTATTCAATTTTGAAGCTTTTAGGCAAATAAATTGTATAATGAATAGCAACGTCAGTGTTCCAAAAATCCTGAAAACGTTCAAATGAATGATGTTGAGAGTCTTAAATGGGTTCAATTCGTTTATATCCAAAAAGATATGTCCTAAAATTCTTTCAAAGTGCCTTTAAGAGTCAATCGCAGAAGGCCTTAAGCAGAGAATATTAAAAAGCTATTGAAAGTTCAATTTTATGTTAATATTTTCTTTTATTTAAAGTTCCTACATACTTTCCCTATTGATAACATATAAAAAAAACTATGATTTAATATCCCGTAAACAAATATTATTAAAGTTAAAAATTATTTTATTTGCAAATAAAAATAGTTTAATTTCATAAATAATCGTACTATGTATTTCCTATTTCGTGTTAGAGCTGTGTAAATGGTTCATTTCATATGATCGAATCGTTAAGGAATCGATCACAAAAATGATTCGATTATTTCAATCAATCGGTCATTCGATCATTTCCAATTCACTCAATTCATTATTTGATATTTTCTGATTCGATTTTTATTTCCATTCCGATCCAATAAAAAAATTAGAAATTTTGGTAGAATTTTTACTGCTCGTGAAATATCGTTTGTCTCTTATCTGTTAAGAAATCAATTGTGAAATTTCATTAAAGGATGGCTAGGATGTCGATGGAATAAAAAAACCTCAACGAATCAGACATTTTTGAAGAATTTTTACTGCTCCAGAAAAAAAGGTGATTTTAGAGCAATTGGATCAAAATACACTTTTTCTGTCAAAAAATAGTTTGCCCCTATCTGTAAAGCCATCAACTGTCAAATTTCATTGAAGAATGGCTACAAAGTCGATATTTAAAAACCCTCTAACGACTCAGACATTTTTGAAAAGATTGATACCATAAATCGATATTCTTTATTGAGATTGGCATGGAAAATCGAGAAACATCGCAATGATTGAGATTGGAATCGATTGAAATAAAATTTGTGATTTCCATCATCGATACTCTTCGATAATCGGATCAAAAAAATTCAAATCGTTCCTGATTGACACAGCCCTACTTCATGTGAGATTTTATTAAATTTATAAAGACTGTCATTTTGCATTAAAATGTTGTTTACTGTGCTATTCTCTTCTTATACATAAAAATCATACTTAGTCACACCCGTTTAATTTACCATGTCACACCTGTAATAATTTAAGAAATATATTTTATAGTTTCCTCTCTCATGAATTATTTAACTTGATGGTGCGAATAACTTTAACAGTTAAATGCATTTACATACATAATACCAAAATTACTTAAATGCAGATGCGCCCTTTCTTGGTTTTTTTCTATAACGATGCACGGCAGTGTAAAACAAACGAACAAAATGAAAACAAAAATATTTTTAATAAATGTGATAAAAATACAAATGAGTCTTAAACTTTGCATCATACTATTCATACACACAATAAAACCTTTCAAATTAAGACCAAACAAAAAAAAGGGAATGGAAATGCTTTATTTTATTTCATCATTTTTAATCACTTAATTGATTTTAAAAGAGAAGTTCAACATTTTCAAGTTCAACATAAAATGAAATGCATGACTATAATTAGGTTGCTCACTATAACTATACTCCTATTGAAAATTGTAACATAATTAGCCAAAAGTTTGAGGTATAATTTTAAATGATGTAATTTCAATTGAGTTGAATGAAAAAAAAAAAAAACTGATTTGTATGATATTTTTTTTTAGAAACATTTAAAGCCACAATTAAAGCTATTCATCAGAAATTGAATTAAACATATGTAAATTTTAATAATGGGTGTGCGTATATTGGGCGTGTGTCATGAGGATGGACTTCTTTTATGTGCAATATTAAATACAGGAAGAGGACAAATTAACTCATATCGATTGTTTCAGAAAACAGTGTTTTCCAATTTCAAGTTAAAGGGCATACGCGTGACACCAATTAACTATTTTTCAACTACTGTGCAAGAGTTTCCTTTCTTTTCCCGAACTATATAAACATTTGCAACACTATTTATAAACACAAATAAAATACTAATTATCTTTACACCAAATTATCTTTATGCCAAAAACTAGGAATAAAAGGAAACACATGCAAGTGACCCACGGTGCTTCTTACAATCCCAAATGAGAAAGTGTATGTGCAAAAGTTCACATTTTCTGAGAAAGTATATGTGCAGTTAAAAAAATAGTCTTTGGTAACAACAAAGTTTTTGTTGATTGTAGTAGATTTTCGTTATGATTTTGAACTTAACGTGAATAAACAGGTTATATTTTTATTGATATGAAATTTAAATTCGTGAATTAGATGATATGTGAACACTTTTTTGTATAGGTCTGTTTGTAATAATTGTCGTGTTAAGACCATTTGCTTAACAAACTGAAGTTAAATTCACCTAAGTTAATGACAGTTCCCGACAAAAGATATGAAAGATGTCATACGAGCTAGTGTGACACTTAGATATTAAAACCAGACTATGACTATTTAAATTTAAGGCATTTTTCTTTTATAGCTCTGAGCAGAGCATGGAGTAGAGTTCGAGTGATCAGAGTAAGCTCTAAAGAGAGAATGATTAGAGCGAATCGATAACTCTGTAATTTTGGAACATATCTAAGCACTGGACTGTCATACGATTCGATATAAATCGGTGCGTTCAATATAGCACCAAAATCTAGGGCGGTATTCACCGAACGTTCTATATAAAACAAACTAAAACATGCTTTAATTTTTGCCCTGGGATTTAAAAAAAAAATAAAAAAAAAGATAAGAAAACATTTTGTTTGGCATGCAACACTAATTTTTTTAAGAATCCAAAAAGTATCGACAAAATTGGGCAAGTGAATTCGCTTGAGGCTTATGCCTTTTCACACCGAATGAAAATCTAGATTTAGAGCCAAAATCCCAAAATCTCATCAAAATCAACTAGATTTCCCATACATTTTATGCTTTCGTAATCTAGTAGATTTCCAACAAATCTTCTTAAAAGCTAATTGGCCTATTCACAATCACACTCAATTACTCATTTTTTCTCTCTCGTATAACAGTTTGTCCATAGAAAAGAGAAGATAGAAAAAAGAGTTTTTGTATATATGAGTACAGTGTTAGCTGATTGTGGTCCTTTTTATGTTTTATTCAAAGAAAAAAGTGAAATGTATGCAACTGTGTCCTGGGACAATGGACCTTTTTTAGAAATCCTATGACGGTGTTCACATTGTACTGAAAAACTGGATTTTTTTGACGTTTCAGTATTTACATCTTCCTTTACTGAAGAAGTGGGAGCGAGATGTGAATACTGAAACGTCAAAAAAAATCCAGTTTTTCAATCCAACGTGAACACCGTCTATGAGCACTTAAATTCTTTTGAAATGTCAGATAGAATCTAGATTATGTGTGGGTGAACGATTCAAGTAGATTTTGAAATCTTGTTGGTCAAAATCGAGATTTCGGTTCAGTGTGAAAAGGCTATTAAAGAGTCATTTTCGAAAACAGTTTGATTGCCCAGTGTGGGGGTGTCTGATAGAGAGAGAGTAGTTCTCATTTGTCCACTAAAAAAAGTGGTATGATTGGTTAATGAATAGCATAAATAATATTTGCGTTAACAGCCTCATAAACTTAATAGCTTGATAAATACTGCCCTTATTGACTTTTATTTTCATCTGACAGTTGGCTAATCAAAACTTGTAAAATTCAAAAAGCTGAACTGTAGTTTGATGTATTGAATGCCTCGATTTGAAAGAGTATAAAAAAGAGTGAAGTTGGCTGCGCTCAACTTTTTGCTGTAGTCTATGTTCGTAATACCTCTGTTCCTCACTTGCGGAACGGGTTTGCACTTAACCTGGTGGTCTGAAATTGTTTGAATCTCGGTGTTGAACATACCTCATATTTCTAGGATTATTGACGTAGAAATATCTGTAACCGTGCACTACAAAACTCTCAAAAGTGACTTTCAGATAACTGTCTATCCCACTTTTAGCTTATTTAAGCACCTTGGGAGTTGCTCACAATCTTTTTACTCTTAAATCAACGTACACCTTTAAGTGAAGGTGAAGCAGGACAGATGCATGGAGATGAGGAATCACTTCTACCCCTTTCTCGTCCATACAGCTCCTGTCAAAATTGTTAGAAAATACGCCAAGATACATTGCGTGCTTGCCTATAAGACAGCTTCCGGTTTTGATACCACTCATGGAGTTGATGTGCAATCTTTTCTTAGAAATATCAAAAATTAGATCGTTTCAAATCCATAATTATTGGCCATGATCCAATTTGTTCTTTCGCCAAGAAAATGGTGATGTTGTTCTACCTCTTGGGTTTAGCAACTTGCTTCAGCACTTAAAGTTGTGTTTAATTTTTTTTGCAGATTGTGTTCCTGGCACTGTGAATAAATTATACTTAAAATCAGTTCAAAATCAAATAGATAAAAGGTAAAGATATAAATCTGTTACAGTTGGTGTGACACACTCGATAAACTTTAAATTCCAACCAAGTATAGTTCCCAAGTTTGATGATTTCTTTTCTAATGGTAGATCACATTATTGTACTTCCTTCTTCTAAATATCCATTTCTTGTTGTTGTAATAAGATATTCATACATATTTTTGTTACGGTTGTGACACTAACCACTTTAAGACTTAACTGCTCACAGGACAGTTTGAATGAGTGTATGAATAAGTAACAATAAATTACACCAAAACGTGCTCTGAGTTTCGATAGTTAATGGCCCTCAATTTGATACACATTAAAATACATATAGTTTCCAACTTTAGTTATGTAAAAAAGACTTCTGGAGCAATAAACTACCAGTCTTATAGAAAGAGTATTCTAATAACAAATTAAATTAATGATATTTCCTCCTTGGAAGCGAAACATGGAAGCTTTTTTTTAAGTGATATATCTCTTAATTTAACATTAAACACACGCACAACGTTTTAATAGTGAAAAATGGCAATTATTCGAAAACGTGATGAAAAATTTTATAAAATAAATGACTATTTGTAGGCAGGTCAGAGGCGTGGCAGACATTTGGAAAATGCTGTAATCCATTATTTACCTCAGATCTTGTACTTAAATTTAAAATAAAAACATTACATTTTTAAAGTTGTAATGTTTTTTTTTTTGTTTTACCCTTGAATAAATTAACGAATATTTCCATATCGATATTGTTACCAAAATTGGTATCAATTTTGAAGACGATTTGTTAAAACATTTTTGCGAGTATTTCAACTTTGTCAACCCTATACCCAAATGTCAAATGTGATTCTAATCTATTGTTAAATTAAAACTAATGCTAAACCTAACGACACATTAGCTAGCTACCTATGAATATTGTTAAGTAAAAATGATAAAATACAAAATTACTTAAAACAAAATCCCCTGTCTGTGTCGTCTTCGTTAGAAAGAATACACAAAATAAAAACAGAAAGATACTATGATTTCCGTTTAAAACTATTTTTTATTTCTAAACTTAACTTAAACCGCTCCAATTTAAATCAATCTCTATCTCATTTAATAATTTATGCAGTGCATTTAAAAATAAACTCGCGTGCGAGTTATAAATTAATGGCAAACTACCCCATAAATATTGTGTGTGAAGATACTTATAGTTGCGGTGTTGTATGTACATACGTCAGATGAACCACAATAGAAGTGTTCGCTGACATGTATTTTCTATATATATTTCAAGAGTGTTTGGGGGTTCACATATTTGACGTTTGTCCATTCCACCCTGACGTACATATATGTGTATGATGAATACAAATTGCCAAAGTAATCAAACCACGTGCTTAAATGGTTATACGTAATATGTGGATGAGAATAAGATTTTATTTATGCTTCATTAAGAGAAGAAATTTTTTTGTTTCATCTGTCAAATATAAAATATTTCAATTTGTCATTCATAACAGTTTAAATCTGGCACCTGTATATCATACAAATTGACAGGCTGTTTGGGAATTTACTTGATCACGTAAACGTTATGAAATTAACAGTTTAATTTAAAAAAATGATGTTAGTATATGAAATTTTATATTTACCATGTTTATGACGCTTTAGTTTGACGTTAAATTGGTCTAATTTTATACCAATTACAACTTTTGAATATTGGTTTGCTATATATTTGCTTCGGGTATTACAAATAAATAGATTTTGTGGCCCAACAGCTCGTGAAAAACCAGGGCCTGGTGATTTACAACTCTTAACCATTCTTGTGTGTGTTGTTGGCAGGAATGGAAGAGATCTACAATTTTTTGCCGAGTCCGAACGGCTAGATGGGAAGCACTTATTCATGACAAGTTTAATCTTGCAGGATTTGTCAGTTCAAGAGGCAGTACCTCGGGAAAAACATTTCTCTTTTTAGGTGGCAGCGGCTGGGAATCGAACCCAGACCTTTGGCATGACAGTCCAACGAACTAACCATCATGCCACGAGGCATAAGGATGCTAAAAACCGAACATTCTAATAAATTCACCCTTGTGTTCCTAAGGGAATGGTCTCACTGGCCACTTTACAATATGTTTGGTATAACTCGAAAACTAAGATGAATTTGACAGTTTTAAATTTGACAATTTTAAATTTGACACTTTTTTTAAAAAACAAGATTTCCTTATGAAATCGATGGTTTGGTTTTTGTTTTAGCAGAAAAAGTTAATAAAAAAAAAACTGCATCGAAAAATCAAAGTTTTCCAACTTTTTTTTAAATAAATATTGCTCATAACTTTTTTAAAGCTAAGAAATGGCATGTTCAAAAAAGCCATTTTTATTCAAAATTGACACGGATATATCCATTCAAATTTTACTATTTCTTATTATATTTCGGATTTTTGCACAGCTTTACTATTTCTAATAATTTTTCGCATTACAGGCCAAAATCCTCTTTTTCTGAATTTTGTGGCAAATTCTACATTCGTAAAAATATTCGAGTTCAAGATTTTGATCAAACATTTAGTTAACAGTTCCCATGCGAAAAAAATTAAAATTTTCGAATTAATTTTCCACCTATTCTGTCCACCAAATTGAATAATATTGATTGCAAAAAATGCTTGTCTCCCATTGAGTCATAAATTTTATTAAATTAATAAACTATAGGCCTACAAATAGAAAATAATTATTTTTGGATGCAAAAATCATTTGCACCCAAATAATGCCTTGATGTGAATATATTTTTTTTGGAAGTGAAAACCAACCTTCTAGAAAAAATTATTTTATTCGCCTACATTTTTTCTCGCATGCAAAAAAAATTGCCGGTCCATTGTTTTGCATGATATTTCATGGCAGCAATGTTTTTTTGCATGAGTAAACCATAAATCATGCATCTGTAAACTAGGCTAGATATGACTAAACTATCAAGGAGAATTCCAGAACTACAGACTGAAAGGCTGGGTCGATTTATAGAAACCTTTTGGTACTAGAAACAAGAAACCTTATATTTGTCATGTAGTACCAAAAAATAGGCTTTCGGGCAAAAACCAAGAGTAATTTTAAGAAATGGTTAAGTTTGAGTGGCGATATCTCTAAATTTGAAAATTAAGATGGCTTTTTTAACAGGTTATAATTAAAGCCTTTAACTTTATTTTGTTCAAGCATGTCTTGAGCGTGTTCCGAAAAAATGTAGTAGATAAAATAAGAAATCTTTGATTTTTCGCTTTAGTTAGCTTTTTCTACTCACATTTTTTTTATAAAATTTCTTAAACCATCAATCTCGAAAGAAAATTTAATTTTGAACAAATAATTTTAAGTGAAAAATTGTGTTGTGGAATCCTGTTTAGGAGACTGAGTTGTTTTAGGTCTCTGAGAAATCATTTTTTTGAACAGAACTAATGGTGTTTTAAGAAATGTCGAAAATAATGTAGTATTTCATTAATTTTTGTTAATGATGTAATATTTTGAAAAAAAGGTACTAGGATATTTAGCCCTGAAAAATTAGACAAAAATATGCAAAAATATGGAAACAAATCCTACAAAGCTCAATTTGCTCCACCGTGAAGTTCTTGCATTATTTTCTCAGATGCTATTGATTGTTTGAAAAAAAGAATATTAACCTTTTTGGTGTAGGATTACATAGGCTACAATTTGTTGCTTCATATTAAAAAAAAAAAGATAGTTTTCGAGGTATAAAATAAATTGAATTTAACCCCCCTTTTACCCCCCCCCCCCCTTACCTCTTAGGCCACTAACATTTTTTAAAATTTTACTAATGAAATATTAAAAAAATAAAAAAAAAATACAAAACCGTTGAGGAAATCTCACATTAAATTAATAAATCTCACATTTTGAATTAGTAGAGTCCACTGTTTTAATTAAGAAGTTTTTTTTTTGTTTTTAATATTTTGAGAATTAAAAAACCGGTTTTCAATGCTTGACTAAAAAAAATAACGGAATTGAATTTTGAAAACAACCTATTAAATATTTTTAAAAAACTTTTTTTTTCAAACCTTTTTTTTTTTAATTCTTTGTTTGAAAATCCATTTATCAAAAAACTGTATTCTGTAACAACTTTATTTAAAAATAAAATAAAAGAAGGTACATATGTCTGACTTCACAAAAAAGTATAACTTGTCATTATTAAAAAAATTAACCGTTGTTTTTTAAATATTTTTTTTTTAATGTAGGTAATTTTTTTTAGAAAACTAACCCCCCATCTAAAACCAGGGGCAATACGAATATTTTATTGTCTCGAAAATTAGACTTTCACTTCGAAAAAATTCCGACAAAGCTAAATTTTGGTAAAGAGCTTTGTTTTGACGTCTTAAGCATTTCCTGAAAAGTTCCGTAAATTTGGATTGGGGCTTAATTTTTTAGAGGCGGTTAAAGGAGTTAAAATTCAGTTTTTTTTTCTTAATTTCTCGAAAATTATTATAATTTTTTAGAAAACGTGAAGGTACAATTATAGCTTATGTAATTCTTCAAAAAAATGATTAACATCCTTATTTTCATACAAGTCATAGATTCTGAAAAAAGAAAATCATGCAAGAACTTCACGGTGGAGTAAATTTTGTCAAAAAATTTATAAAAATTTCATTAATCGATGGGTTAAAATTTTTGTACGATTTGAGTGACTACATCTCCTCTTAATAAAAACCAAGATTTTGAGAAAAACGTGCGCAAACGCGCTCATTATCTATTTTACCAAGGCAAAATGATGAACAAAACCATTACAGTGAAAAACTCTTATTATAACGTTTTTCTTGAAATTTGAAATTTTCTTGTTGCTTCTATGAAATAAAAGTGTTGTAATCTTTTTTGTCCAGAATTTTATGAGCATTAATATAAACTCATTAGTTTTTTGAAAAAAAAAAATTATATTTGCTGAGATATTAACAAAAAACCGTTATTTGTCTATTTACAGTACAAAATTAAAAGTGTTACTTTGATACGCTATAACTTCAAGATTGACATTAATAAGAACCATCCTAGTACGCATATGTAAATCAGCAAACTCCAAAACTTTTGAACATTTTCGCAATCGAGTTTTTAGAGCTTAAAAGTGTGGTTTTTGATAGGCATTCAACCAAAAGTACCAAAACTCTCCCATATTAATCAAAATTAAAAAAATAATATATATATAACTATAAGTGCACAATGCACAATTCCCCCTGTATCTCCTACCTATGGTATAATGCCTGTCAATAAACGTTTCGTTTTACGTTAGATTCTACCTTGAATAATTTTAACTTTCGATACGCCCAAAAAAGTTTCACTTACAAAAAATAAAACATTTTGTTTAAATTTTTCTTAATTACATTTATGCAAAAATAGTTTAATGTAATAATCTCAACAGCTCTAAAAATTTAAAGCAATAAAAGGGAGTATTTTTGTTGTTCATTTATTTGTCTTACACTTTGATGTTAGATGGAAAGTTTTAGCTATCTACATTCTACAATCGCCCCTCCTGCCTCAACATTACCTCTTAAATAGGCTTATTTCATTTTATTGGAACGCTATTTTTCTATACTTGTACCTATTCAATATTTATGTGTCAATGTTTACATACACTAAGTTATAACCCTCTCTGCCATTTCTGTCGATCTAAGTGTATTTAAACAATTAAAAGCTATTTGCATTAATTAAAAAAAAAAGACATAAAAATGAAACTTTGACGACACATTTATTTGGCTTGAAAAGTGGGTAAATATTTATTACCAAATTTTTTTGTATCAAAATAAGTAATAAGTCGTTTAGCATTTTGCTGATCAAATTATAGAATTAAAACTATAATAAAACATGTAGGTACCTATAAAACCGGTTAAGATCCTTTTAGATAGATGTACATTGTGCACATCAAATATCAAATTAAAGTTTGTTTAAATTCAAATTAAATCTTTCCATTAACGGTGGGGTTTGTGCTATATCATCTTAGTTTGATGAATACTGCGGGACTAAACACATATAAGTAATTTTGTTAGATTCATACTTTTATAAAGTTTTCCGTAAGACATCAGAAGATTAGATAACAAGTTTATTTACGTTAGTTAATGAGCTATTGAATTACTCGTATTATATTTTGTTTTGTTTTGTTTTATTTTTTTTTTATTGTAAATTTATTTGTTTGTATATTTTTTCTTTTTATTTGCCGGTTAAAGGATAAAAAAGAATTTTTGACTTTAAATTTACCAGAAAGTAGATAACTACACACAAACTAAATA
Source organism: Dasysyrphus albostriatus (assembly GCA_946251815.1). Lineage (NCBI taxonomy): Eukaryota > Metazoa > Arthropoda > Insecta > Diptera > Syrphidae > Dasysyrphus > Dasysyrphus albostriatus. The sequence goes on along the minus strand of OX276336.1, from coordinate 62,151,490 downwards.
GTATTTAGTATTCTTATGGCTATGACATCAAAGTTGATTTGTAAGGAGATATTAATTTTGTCAGAATTCAAATAAGACCTAATAATTGTTCTCTGTATCTTTATTACTTCTAAACAAATACTAGAACTTGGAGAAAAATTGCTAGATTTACATTAGTGATAAGTTGTCCGACTATCACTTCTTTTACACTTTCTACGTGTTTTCACATCTTCAAATCTTAGCTATTTTATAGTTGAATCGTTAGAGCAGGTTCGTGTGATCTAGTCTAATACTCGGAGTTGTAAATTACTTAAGTACATTTGCACTTAAGTACTTTGTATGTAGCCAGGACCTTGTACTTGTACTTGTACTAAAAAAAAACAAGTTAAATGTACCTGGTACTTGGAAAACAACAAAAACAAGTACTTTATGAAGTATTTTGTTTCAAGTAAATGTACTTGGTACTATAAATCTGCCCAGTACATTTTCAAGTACTTTTCAAGCAGAAGTCCATTTGAAGTACTTTTAAAGTACTTGAACATTTCAACTAGAAGTCAATTTCAAATACCTTTCAAGTACAATTCGTTGAGTAGCCTGTTTGAGCTATCGTGAGATGACGCCAAGACGACGAAACGATACTTCAACGGGACTACTCAACGATCTTTTTTTGAAGAGTACTTCAAATGGACTTGTACTTGAAATGGACTTGTGCTTGAAATGGATTTATACTTGAAAAGTACTGGAAAATGTACTGGGCAGTATAACGATACCAAGTACATGTGCTTGGAACAAAGCACTTGACAAAGTACTTGTACTTAAAATTTTATAGGTGTGCTCACACTCAATTCAATTTTAGACTTATTAAATAATCATCTTGCCAGTTTCTCAATTTTGAAGTTGTAGAAATAAATTCCAGCTGTGAAGCTATTAAGGTAAATATATCAAAAAAATAATTCAAATATTGTACAAGGTCCCTGAACCATAACAACAATTTGTGACGAAACATTTCACATTTTTTTTTTTTTATTAGAGAACAACAATTTGTCTTAAAAATTGATTTCGATTTGAAGTATTTTTATGGTGGCCTAAAAAAAGCCGCGAACAATGATAAATTTAATTTTCTGAACATCTTTTCATAACAATAATATTCAATTAATTCAATCACTATATTCGATTTAATGTTTTAATTTACACTTTATCAAAAAAAAAAAAAACATTAACAAAAAACAGAACAATTTTCTTCAATAATATTTATAAAAGAGTGATTTCATTTTGTTTAAGCTATAATATGCTAATAATCTTGTTTAATAAAAACAAATTAATCTTGGAATGTATCTATACCTTAATCGATCGGTACTTTCTTTCATGATTTTTAAACATTAAATTTATTTTGTATATATGTATATATCTTTTAAAATGAGAATTTAAAGTTATTTTCTTCTTAATTTATTTATATATTCATTTAAATATACAAAACCACAATAAGTCATAAAATCAAATTTATTTTTAAACCTAAATTTAGAAACTTAAACCTATATCGACTGATGTCTAAAGTTCAAGGTAAGAAAAGTGCATGGTTGTAATCTTAAAAAGATTAACCCATTAACAAAATAAGCAACAGCAACAGCAACAATTAGTCATTCGACTATAATCAATTAAAAACAAACTAAAAATAAAAATACTTGAAGAAATTAAAGCAATTGTAAAGATGAGTGTCAAAAATAATAATTATTATTATTCCTATACCCGTAATTTGAATTCATTTATAATGCATGCAAATAAACAATACAATTTGGCATTGAAATCATAGTTTATTGAATATTGAAAAAAATAAATTCATTCAGTAAACCCAATTAGGCTTGGAAGTAATAACCCCCAGCAGCTATAATATAGTTTAAGTAAAACTAAAATAAAACATTTAAATTGATAAATGCAAATCAAACTGTTGATACTAAATGGATCCACATAGTTCGGGATGTTATGTTGCTTTGTATAAAATATTTTTTTTTATTTGTATCTAAGGCCTTGTACGCTGCTGATGCAAAACTAAATTTTTAGTTCTTCTGCAACAAGACAACGAAATGTCTACGAAAACTAAGTGAACAAATTTGCAGTTTCTACTCACCACAGGAGCGTAGCTGAAAATGCCAATGGGCGCAAGTTGTAGTTTTTTTTGATAAGGAAATTATAAACCATCATCGGAGCGAAGCCGGCGGCGACACGGTCATTTTGTGTAATTGTAATTCACGAGACGCGAGGTCCGCTTTGGAATTTAACGCTAGCAAAATCGAAATGAAATTCTATGATGATATTACGTCTTTGAAAAATCCAACCGAATATTAGCTTTTCATTTTTTTTTCTTGTCAATTTTTCCCTTCTTGCAAATTCCCAAATTCCACTCTCCTTCAGTTGAGTTCTTCCATGAGAAATTCTCAAAACTTTAACTCGTAACATAATTAAATTTCTTCTCTATCACAGTTTTCAAAACTTAAGATTCTTTAATTTTTTAAACCTTTGGCTTGTTCTATCAACGGATAAGAAGTGCCCTTTCAAACTTTCTTTTAGATTACCTGGATGGCCCAATACTTTTGGCCAGTCAGTGACCGTGGATTTATGTCGTTATTTATTTGGATTAGTATTCAATCATACCGCCGCACAGTGGTCCGTTTATTGAATTTTGGCGCCGAAAAAACACCAATACTTAATTTAAATTAATGAAATTTGGTTGACTTGATAATTTGGGTACGCTTAATTCAAATGGTGCTGCCTATTTTTTTTTCTAATTCAAACAATTTAGGTCAGAACATGGTCCCAAATTCCAAAATTTTAAATAAAGTACTGTTAGAGTCAGGAACTGAATGAAGTTTATTTTTGAAATGTCCTAAAATATGCGCTTGAGTGTATACTTTCATATAAAAATGACTCAATACTGATTTGTTTCAAATTTAAAGAAGATTGTCCAAAATGTTCAGAAATGTTCCCAAGGGATTAGAACTAGTTTTGCTGCTTATTTTTAAAAATGTATGATTTGAAAATTATTTTTAGACCTAATTTTATTGAATCATAACAAAAATTAACAAATTTGAAGGCTGGAAGTAGCGAATCAAATTTAAGGCCAACTGCTTAAAAACTGGAAAAAATCAAAAATAATATAAAGTAATAGTTTTAATAATGTTGATACTTTTTCTGGTTGCATTATTTTAATCTGGCATCAGGCCAAGAATTCTGATACTTGAAAGTTGGAAAAACCATTAAATTACCATTATTTTTAAAATATAAGAATATTAAAATTACTTCGTGAATAATGGCGGTTTAACGCTTTTTTCAAATTTCTACAGTCAAAATTCTGAATATTTAAATAATAAGACGAGACAAAATGTCAACATTATTTAAACATTACTTTACATTATTTTCGTTTTTTTCCAGGTTTTGAGTAGTTGACCTTAAATTTGATTCGCTACTTACAGTCGTCAAATTTTTTCAAATTTTGTTCAAATTCAATAAGATTAGGTCTAAAAATAATTTCCAATACAAACATTTTTAAAAATAAGCACTAAAATTAGTTCTAATCCCTTGACAACCTTGTTGAACATTTTGGACCATCTTCATTAAATTTGGTACAAATCAGTATTGGAGTCATTTTTAGTTCCTTACTTTGATAATGCTTTATTTAAAATTTTGAAATTTAATTGTAAAAATTGTGGTTCAAATTATGCTATATTTTCACTAAAGGTTTGTCTCACTTCAGATCTAAAAAATCTATTTGCACCTTTCACACAGCACCTTTAAAAATGCAAATAGTGTTTCATTTTTCTTATTAAGTGGAAGTGAAATAGAATGCTTCATTTGGGAAGAACTGAATTTATCCTTCAGCGCCATATAAAAATAGGTTAGTTCGATTTGTAAATATATTTATATTATCGTTGGCAAGCAAATTCATCCACTGGATAGACTTCTCAAAATGTGGTGTCAACACACCATCAACAGTCCACAGGTTCTCGAATATTGGTCGCACTATCACTTTATAGAAAAGGAACCGTTTCAGTTTCAGTCGTCAAGTGGAAAAGTGCGAATGTACTTTTTAGTTGTCAAACATGAGGCTGAGAGCGTAAGGTCATCTGTTGCCATTTTGCTAACCCGTTTTAGTGAGCAACAAAATTATTGAAATGTCAATTCCGTAGTGTTAATATTTTCTTGTTTCCCGGATTCTTTGATATTGCCTGAGGGTCAATTCTCGATCTGTGAAGTGATAAATATTTGAATGCCTTCACTCCAAATGCCAATCTCGAAGTGTGAAAAATTAAAACCAATGCTTTCATATGATAATTTTTTTTATCACAATCAATTTATTCTGTGACAGCCTGTGAAAAGATGAATGATAAAGAGAAACAATTTATGCTCATTAGATACAACCAAGTCGCCATCTTGGTCTCTCTATGACACAACAATCATCTTTTACTATGAGAGATTGAGAGGGATGAGAGGCATTTCTCATTTTAGTACTTTTTAGTACTCCCTTTGGCAGTTGTTTTTGATAGTTCCGAGTTCGGGAAGTGATAAAATGATAAAACTCTATGAGAACTGAAATGATAACTTTGTATTTATTTCACAGTTTTTCTGATCGAGAATTGACCCCCTGAAGGTATAAAATTTCGTTTCAAGATCTTCTGAATTTTCCAGTCGAAATTTTAATTTCTTGTGGTTCAATACTAATCCAATCCTAAAAATATCAGTCTTATACTTACAATTAGTAATATTTTTATTAGAAGTATTTCGAGCATCAGGTGACTTTCTCTATTGCTTATATCGTTAGGCGAAATGATAGGCAGTTCATCAAATATTATATCCGACGGTGTAAAATTACTTGCTATGTTATTACTTCTCTGACTATTAAAGCATTGAACTTGATTGCTATTGTGTTTGATAATTACAATCATAAGACCAGAATAGATAGTACGTAGACCGAAAAGCCACTAAGTAACCTTTAAAAAACCGTTCCGCCAGCTAAAGTTTGTATAGAAAATGTCAATTACAATTTACTAAACAATTACAAACAGATGTCTTGAAACTAATTAGTACCTACATAATCACAAATCGACACCGTTTGAACTTTCCAATCGTTTGCAATAAAAAAAAAGAAATTTTTAAGGAACGCTTAAACAAACAGAACAAACTAAAGGCCAATAGGTACATAATTTGTTTGAATACAAAAATACATGCCAACCCTGTTGCAATATCAATTTATGCACGTTTTTACAGGGAAGACATTTGAAGTGGGATTTTGATCATTATACCAGCATCTCACCAGGCCGCTTCTGTATGCATATCTACGTGTATAAAATTAATTTCCTGCTGTGGTAGAAAAACTTATCAATTGAAGAAAATTTTAAACAGAAAGGAAAAATACCTTTATATTCTTATGATGCCGATGCCGATGCCGATGCCGACTTGTTGTGTAATTATTTAAGATAAAATTATTTATACAAACGAGACAAATGTTGTTCTCCTCTGTGGCATATTTATATAGAATAACTGTATACACATCGGTACAGACGTTTATTGCATAATGTGACATTGTCAGAAATGAAACTGAAAAGCTTACAATTTAACGCTGCAGATATAATAGGTTCATACAAACGTTTAATGTTTATTTATCTATTTGATGAAATTGTAGATACTTTTCGATTTGGATATTTTTTACTTCCTCTTTCAAAAGCTTTTGTAATTTTTTTTTTTTGTTATTTTGATTGGTTTTTTTTTTTTTTTCTCTTCATGAATGGAACTTTATTTTATGAATCAAAGTCAACATCGTAACATGCTATTTTTAAATTTAAAACAAAGTTTACTGATAGCTAGGGTAGGCGATTAAATGCAGTCACTTGTTAAAGTGTCAAAAAAATGATTTCTGTTTTTTTAAGTAGCAATCATTTGAATCTAAGATAACAAAGTGATGTTGAATGGACACAAATTTGGGTTTTCCTATTCACAGGGTGATTCACAGAAGTTATAACAAAAAGAATGCTACCTCATCTTTATATACTGCGATGTCATTTTGTTTCTTTGACTTCAGAATCAATTCTAGGGCCACTTCTGTTTTCCAACGTTATCAATAATGATGTTTTTATTCATCCTTCACTCATCTTAAAACGCAATGGCTTAAGGTAGAACTAGAATAGTCGGGAGCCAACGTTAATTTTCGTACGAAACAGAGCTAAAACCAGAAATGAATTTAACGCGCACATAATTGTGATTTGGTACTTTTCGTATAGTTTCGTTAACTTTTGCCGTAGGGCGTGCGAGCTCTCACTAACCGCTCTTTTGTAATTGTGCGGATGCAAAAATCAAAATGGTGGAGGCAAACTAGTTCTACCTTTAGTACTATCAAAATTTCATATTTTCAACTTATTTTGCTAAATAAATCAAAAGCTTAATTATGAAAATTGCAACAAAAAAAATGTTGTGTTACATTTACATAAAATAATCACATAAAAGTGTGAAGTGTGTCAGTTTTGCTAATAACAGCCATTTCAACCTAACCTAACCTAACCTAACATAATCACATATATTTGATTGGGTAATACTACATTTCCACCAAACACTTATGTCAGATTTAATAAGATTCCCCTCAAATCTTGTTTGAATCTCGAAGATTTACCATACAAATTTGTTTCGTAAGTCTTCAAGATAAGATATTAATCTTGTTAAATCTTTCTAGGGCAAATACTTTTACAAACCGAACTTACCTATTCTTATATGGCGCTGAAAGTATTCATTCGTGGCTGCATTCAGTTCTTCAAAGATGAAGAATCCTATCTCACTTCCACTTCATGAAAAAAAATGAAACAGCATTTGCATTTTTAAAGGTGCTGTCAAAATAAATATTTTTCAAGTCTTTTTGTTCGATGAAAACAAATAGGTAAATAGATTTATCAAAACTGAGCTGAGTTAAACCTTTGGTGGAAATATATATAGCATTAAACGTTAGGAGTTCTTCGAAGATCGTTGAGTCCAAAGAAAAGAACACTCCCTGCTAAATCATTGGTTATTTCTGTTTAACAGCGCTACCTTTAAAAAAATGCTTATTCCACCTTTTTTCCACGGGCTAAAATTCCCAATTAAAAAAAACTAAAAGTTCATCGAATAGTAAAGTGGCGTTTACCGAAAATTCCTTAAGAAAATCTACTACAATAAGTACGAGGTCTGTTCAGTATTTGGAAATTTTTGACAACTTTTGCAAGCTTTGGTTTTCTTTTGTTTACAGCTTAAAATTTCAACCCAAATTATTATTTTTATGGAAAATTTTATTAATAAAAGGAAAAAAATTAAAAATTATAGTACCAACGAGACAAAGTAGTTTATGAAAATAAACCAAATTATTTAAAAACTACATTTTGATTTATATATTCTTCAGAACCTACTGGAACCATTGTGCTTTAAAAAGCCAATTTGATTCGGAGGTGGCAAAGCACTCATGAGTATATAAAATCCCTAATCTAGTACAATCAGCTACACACCTGCTCTCATGTCCGGGTAAATACATTTTACATGAGAAAGCAGTTTAATACGATACGATACGATACGATACGATACGATAATATATCAAAAATTACTGAGGTGAAATTAAAAAAATATTTGTTTGCATATGATTGGTTAACAGTTTCATGCAAAAAAGGATCCATTGCTGGCATGGCATGCCAAAAAAAATCAATGAACCGGTATTTGCATGCAAAAAAACTGTTAATATGTTTTTTTGTATGGTCGGTTTACACTAATAAAAATAATCTATATTCACCTCAGGCATTATTTGCATGCAAATGATTTTTGCATCCAAATATAATTGTTTTCCATTTTTGGGGATAAACTATATCAATTAAGGGTAATTTAATGATTCAATGGGTGGCTTAGGCCAAGTCAAACATTTTTTTGCCTTGGATATTATACAATATGAAAAAAACAGTTCCATGCAAAAAAATTGTTATTTTCAATACAATTTTCCACCTATTCTGTGAGTAATATTGTATAATATTCAAGGCGAAAAATGTTAACCTTGGTCTAGGCCACCAACTAAGCCATTAATTTACCCTTAGTTAATAAACTTTAAAAACTTAAACTTACTGACCTCAGCGTTAATAACCTTAGAAGATATGACCATGTATCAAAAGTTCGCAAAAAAAAAACTTGATATGGCCTTGGAAGACTAAAAGTCAAGCTTTGAACTCTTGTTTATCTTTCAGAGTATTAAAAAAAAAGCAAACCACTCAAGCTGCCTTTTAAATAAAATCAAGTTAGTGGTATCTGTTTTTTGATCTCTAGTATTAATTTTTGGTCTCACTGATTTCACTACTTTTTATCCAAAAGACAATTTTCTTCATTGCTGCTAAGTATCTGGCTATGAAATTCACTTCCGCGTTACCAAAAAGAACTGAATGAATCACATTGAATTAAGAAGGTACCAATTGGGGACATTCCTGTCAATCTAGAATCTAGATCAATTCAAAAAATCCTGTTTTTCTCTTTTTCAAGCAATCTTAAATTAGATTTAATGTTTAAATTTTCTTAATTTCTAAACTAAAATTAAATTGCAAGCATTAGTTGTATTGAAGGTCCTTAAAGTTAAAAATAATAATTTCTGTCCTTTATTATTAGTTTAAAAATGGTTTTATTTATAATTTTTATTTATCACAGAGTGGTTTTATATTGCTTTGTTATACACCGGCTTTGATTTCTTTTTCCTCAATATCCAATACCCTTGCTACAACATACTGTCGGCCAAGTTATGCAATGTCATAATGTTAATGTGCCACAATTTTTGCAAAAAGTGTTAAATATAATTGTCTTTTGAAATGTATGTATAGAATTAGCTGAAGAAAAAAGAAGCATAAATGCGTGTATCAACTCAGAAAGTAGTAGTTTGGCAGATATAATTTTCTCTACTTTATGTTATTAATGTTATGCTAGGTTTCCACAACTTGACAGATATGTTTGAACGACAAGATTGACAGTTCATTTCAACTTGTGTCTTTAATTGACACAAAATCGTTTATCTATTCAAAGGCTAAGAAATATTCACAGACGCCTTTGTCAGTTCAATGACAGTTATGTCTATTTACTTCGTCTGTTTGAGTTCAAACAGTTTCAAAGGAGCCGACTCATTTTGACGATTTGTTTTTTTCTATCTAACTCCTTTTTCTTGGAAAGACAAAGATGGCGAAGCAAGACAGGAATTTTCAAAAAAAAAAAATTAAAACCTCTGCCTCACTTGGCCATCTCTTTCTTTTTACGAGATCAGAGTGGGATTTTAAAGCTTATCTAAACACCGTCTTTTATGAACTGACACTCACTGTCAATGGGCTAATTTTCATAGCTGTCAGTGATTCAATCAAATGTATGCAAATTCGTGAAAGGAATTATTGATTTTTGTCTATTTTTATAAAAAGACAATAATTTCGAATCTCTGTACCTTTTGTATTAGGTTCATCACTCTATTCCAGACTGTTTTTATTTTGTTGTTGTCAGGAATATATCATCATAGATGTGAGATAGTCGTGATCACTTAATTCAATGCCTTATTTGCTTACTTTTGATAATAAAATCGGCCAAATTTTCAAAATAAAATTCAAATTGATTTTATTCATCGGTCAAACTCTTGTCTTTCATTGACAAAGGATTAAAACACGTCGCCAAAAAAGTATTCATTCTCAGTCAAAAACAAAATGACATTTCCATTTTTCAATTGAACTGCATGAAGAAAAGGACGTTAAGAGAATAAAAAGTGTGATTAATAAAAAAATTAAAATTAATGCAAACAAATTACAATTGAAACATTTTTAATTTGAATTGCACAGCTGATAGGCAACCGTCAATCCCGTCAACGTAAAGTTGCACTTTTCTGTTCTTTCTTGTTCTGACAGTATTCACCCACTTGTGGTGTTCTGATCTAGTTTTTCTTCTTTAAACACAGCTATTTTCACTTGTCTTTTAAATTTGTTGTCTTTCAATGACAAACAGCATTTGACAGTTCATAGACAACCAATTGAATAGTATTTCCCCTTGTCATCTTGTGAAATGACGTTCGTAAATGACAACTGGAAAACTAGAATTACGCCTTTAAAATAGTTTTGAAGTGAAAACTGAGCCTAATGTTTCTCATTACTAAAAAAATTGCTAGCCCCACCTTACACGTACATACATGATTTATCATCTCTTATTAGGTCCAGGCAGTTTGTTCTCTGAAGTCCTAAATGTCAAAACTTATCAAAGGCTTGACCAACATCTAAACATAGAGCCGAACATACTTTTGGTCCATCGTAAAATGTTTATATTTCTGAATCCAAACTGATGCAATACTTCGACTGTCAATTTAAAATTCTATTCTATTCCGTAAACAATTATTGTATCAGATTAACTTTACATGATAAATGCTCTGTCTCAATCAGTATTCTATTAGATTTTTTTTCAAATCAAGATTCATACACAAAATTTTAATTAATAATTCTAATTATAATAAAGTTCAGCAAAAACTTAATTTGTGCATGATAAACTAAATATATCTCCAAACTTTGTTTTATGTTTGTTTTTGTTTATGTATAAAAATATTTAAAAAAAAAACATTCTCTTTAACAATAAAATTATATATCAATAAAATCTTATCGAAAAATTGATAAAACAATCATATTTAATTCAATTGAAAAAGTATCGCTCATTTAATAACATTTAATAACAATTTTAATATCAATAATAATTGATCTTGATACCTACTTCTTTGGTATTTTACCGGCCACGTGTGGTGTTTTTTGTGTATTTGAGCTTTCGCCAATTAGAATTTTTTGCGAACTTTTGCTTTGCTTTTTTATCTTTGGAATTGAAAGCTTTTAGTTAAAATGAATAGCAACAGTAGTGGTTCGCTTAACCAAATCTAGTTTTACGTGTGTTTGACATTAACAGCTGTTAAAATCCAGCCACTGTCACGCCCACTTTTCTTATTTCTTTGTTTCTTGGAAGCGCCTCCTACGTTTTGCATCACATTTTTTGTGTTTATTCTTATGAACAAAACAATTAAAAATAAATTATTTGGTTTAAATTCGCTCACTTTCTTAAATCATTCGTTTCTTGGTAACGGCTCTAACGAATTCGATGAAGTTTTCTGAGTTAGTACTCAAAATCTCTCATTAAAGTTCGCCTCTCTACCACGCCTACTTTTTATATCTTTGTTTCTCCAAAACAACTCTAACGATGTGTCAATTTTTGTTCTCATCCATAAGGACAAACTCTGAAATTTTTCTTGGAAATCGTTAGTGACGTTTCCGAGATTTAAGAAAAGTGGCAGTGGGTGGATTTTACTTTAATAATTTTAGTTGTAGGTATACCTAATACCAAAACGACCTGCAGTATATTTCAGCCTCCTTCTATTTGTTTCCATTTACAATTCTTTTTTTCCAGACTTATTCTTCTTTCAATCATTTTGTACGCCAATACTTTTCCACTGATCCTTTTAAACTTAAACTTCGCCTATTAAAAAAAATTTGTATAGTTAAAATAATTTACATACAAATCAATATCAAATTCAATTCATCTAGTACAATTCTGTAACATTTTGTTAAACCTGTTAGCCTGATCTATTTTTTTTTTTTGATTTAAGAACTCATTTCATTTAAATAAGTGAGTAACAATAACTTAATCTAACAATTAGTTTAGTCATTTTGAATTACAGAAAGAATTGGTGAAGATTCAAACTGCTGAGTGAAATGATAAGAACTACCGGCAAATTCAGATTAAAGGTGATTAGGACCAGTAATTGGGCATTATTGTACAAAAAAGTATGACTAAATTTTCTAGAAATACTTTAAAGTTTCATAAATGCTTAAGAATGTGCTTTTATCAGTAAACCTTATAGTATGTTTCAAGGTTAAGGCACTTAAAACTATCTTTGCAAGTGCTGATTTCTTAACCAAAAAAAAAAAATAACAAACCAACCTGCCAATCACAAAAACATTGATTAATTTTATTCGAAAAATTTACCTTTCATATTTTTTGTTTAATTTTAAAACAGAAGTAAAACGACCACTCAAAGTAGTTGACTCGGATTTTTGTTAATCGCAATATGTGTAATATTTTGGGCTTTCACATCATTTGCAAATGCAAAAGTTGAGACCATTTGCTTTTTGAATAGCAAAAGGTATAAAATTAAAAAAAAAGTTATAAAAAGTGGTAAAAATATAAAATCTTGTGAATAATTACAAAATCAAAAAGAATGTTTTCACTCAGTAATTTAATCTGTCAAAATTCTTAAAATAATTAAAAAAAACAGCATCCAATTGAAACGCCGAATACCAAAATTGTAAAAACTCAGTGATTTTCTCGTTGTTCAACACTAAAAGTGAAACTTTTTGCTATCTTTCAAAAAATTATCAAAATGAAAATATTTTATTTTATAGCAAAATCAACATTATTATTATTTCTGAAACGAGAGTGAATGTTTTAGTTAAAAGTTTATACAGCTTAACTTCGCCAGTATATTTAGTTGAGAATTGATGGTAATAGATGGTATCCGTAATCGAAACAGGTTTCTATTATTGCGAAAATTACTATAACCTTGGGTTCATTAGTTAATTGACATTGTACATCGTACTGTTCGCGTTGCCAAAAACAGAAGCCAAAATGGGCGCTTAACGTACAAGAAATATCCCATTATCAAAAACGTAGAATCAACGTCAATGTGATCGCCAAATGATCGTAATTTTTGACGCAAACATTCCTATCGTCAAATTTGCAAAAAATCTTTTTGATCAACGGCAGTCACTTTTCCTACAAAATCATTTGTCGTTTACGAACACGTTCTTTGGCTTCTCATAATATTTTATGTCAGTTCGGTTTATTTAGTGTAGAATTACACCGCAGATGATGCTTTCCAACATGTGAATGAGCAAACTTAAAAACTCGACTTTTTTTACTTTTGATTCCTTGATTAAAAAGAGATGTAAATACTGAAACATCAAAAAAATCAGTTTTTCAGTCCAATGTGAACACCGTCATGAAATACAATGCCTACGCAGTAAAAATTGTATTTGCGTTTTTGAACAGAAAACTTGCAGTTTGCGTTTAAGAACAGTCTACAAATGCATTCTTGACACAGATCAAGTTTTCGAAAATGACAATCGCCATACTTTTATATTCGCATACATTTCTAAATTTTGTTGTTGTCTGATGACGAAAGAAGGAGCGCCAAATTTTGACGTCTTAGACATTTTTTGGAAAGCTAAAAGTGGAAAGATGTATTTTTACAGCTGACCTATGTATGTATTCGCTGGAAAGTCCCCGCTTCATCTTCTCATGTTTTGATTCTCCGTGTGCGATTATGGCTTTCATTATGAAAAGCGAATCGATTGTTCGACTTAAGCCGAATGATAAAGTGAATTCCTTTTATTATGCAAAATTATCGATAGAGCTTCCACATAAGCATCAAAAATCAGTGCTGCCAAAATTAATTGCATTACAATAACACATGTTAAACGTCAATTGTTCTTTCAGATTGTGTTTTTATTTTGCAAAAAAATTCTTACAATTTGCTATCAAAGATCATAGGAGAAAAACCCCCTATTTAAGAAATTTGTGAACATTTCAAGTAATCGAACAGGCATATTATTCTACCATTTTTAAAATATAAGCTTCTTTGAAAGTGACAAGACAATGTTTTCCCTTTCATAACGAAGGACCGGAAAGTTCAGTTCTATTGCAAACTGCTCCGAATAAATAAATATGAAGGTTATTCACGCTACCTCGTAGTTATACAAACTGTGCAAAATGATAAGTTTTTTGTCAAGTTTATTGCTGTGTAATTGAATTAGTTGTTTGTACAGCGCCAAATGTAATGCAATATTAGTGCTTTTCTTCTTTTGCAAACAGTCTTCACTAACTGAAAAACTGGAAGTTTTTTTTTTAACTTTTCAGTATTCACATCTCGCCTTACTCATTTAGTGAAGTAAAAAAATCCAGTTTTTCAATCCGCAAAAGGCGTTTTCTTTTTTAGCTCCGAGAAAAAATCTGTTTGTTGTTATCTCAGAGAGAGAAATTTGTGTTTCTTTTTAATTCGGATCTTGCTCGGAGTACATGAGCTAAGAATAAAACACCGAGCGAATGGAGTAAATAGCTGAGCGCAGCCAACTTCACTCTTTTTTCACTTATTTTGAATGGGTGCGTTCAACGCATCAATTTTGGTTCATATTTTTGAATTGTTCGAGTTTTGATTGGCCAGCTGTCATATGAAAATTAGGTCAGTAATTTATTTAGGCTTAATTAAGGTGCGTTCAACGCATCGCATTCGTTCATAGTTCATTGCTCAGATGTGTTTCAAAATTATTTCGGAGAGCTTCTCAGAGCTAAATCGAGCTCGAGCTCTATTCCATGATCTGCTCATAGCTAACAAAAAGAAAAAACGCCTAAAATGAATACCGTTTTAGGTGTGTGACCGATTAGACGTCTTCAGATCTTGAAGCTTTTTTTAATGGAGAATCTCGAACCGAAATCAGAATAGTAGTTTCGGGACGGTACAAAAGGTGAAGGTAGAACTATACTACCGTGTTAAGAAGAAAAAATGAATATATATTTTTTGCATTTCGAGCGAATCGTTCGTTTAAGACGAAGAGTACAACAATAACAACACGTTGTTGAAAATGTAAGCTACATGTTGTTGATATAGTTTCGTTGTCGTCAACGAATTATTCGCATTTGTTAGTCTTTATATAGGTGCATTTATTTATTTCTACCTTAATAATTCACAAAAATAATATTTCCTCATCGTTGAGCAAATTTAGATATTTCAGTTACTATTCTTTGTATCTATACGTTTTAATTCACAACTTCTATCGCAAATTAATTGCGATGCTAGAGTTACAGAACACAATCAGAGTTTTTTTAATTCTCTGAGACATCGTTTTTATCATATTTCTGAACACTCCTAAATCTTAAAGTTACATTGACGTTTGGACAAGTTTTATGCTATGTTTCCATCAATAGTTTATCTTAGTTCAGATTTCCATCAATAGTTTATCTTAGTTCAGATTTAATGAATCTATTTGGTGTTTCCAACACACGAACAAATTTAAAGAAAATTTATTTTGACATCACATTTAAAAATACAAATGATGTTTCATTTTCTCTAATGAAGTGGAAGTGAGATAGAATGTTCTTTTTGTAAAGAACTGAATTCAGCCACAAATAAATCCTTCAGCGCTATTTAAGAAAAGGTTCGTTCGATTTGTAAATGGAAGATTTGATAAAATTTATTTCTAATCTTCAAGATTTACGAAATAAATTTGTATGATAAATCTTCGAGATTTAAAGAAGATTTGAGGTGAATCTTATTGAATCTTAGATTAAGGTTTGGTGGAAATGTAGTATTACATGAAAAAATCAGCACTGTTGGGAATTATCATATAGAGATTTGTTGCGTTCTAGAATATGAATCATTTATTTGGTTGTCTTTTTAAGTTAGCTTAAACATGCAGTTAACTGAATTAATTTGCGTTACCATGCGCGCATGAGGCTTGAGTGTCAATTTAATTGTCATAAATGCAAGCTTAAAATAATAAGCCATCTTCCATCTACCTCAGGGAAGTCATCTAGGCTCATTTATGTTTTTTCCTGTTATGCTTCATCGTGTGTACAGCCTTGAGTGACATTTATATATTTAATGATTATATGTACAAAGGTATAAATTTTTTAAAGCAACAAATCCAATTTTAATGTTTATCTTTCTCGGTCTAATGTGAAACCTTTTTATTCCATTTCACACCAAATATTATTAATTTTAAGGTTTATTTCGCTTCACAAAAAAAAAAATCAATTGACTTTCGCAGGCAAATTTATGTTTTGTAGTGAAATGAGTTTTAAATTCTTTTCCCGTTTCCTTTTAGTTTTAATATTTTCAACACCATTTCTAGACTTAAGATTTTTAAATTAGAGCAAACAAAAACAGCAAAAAAAACTACAACTAAGTAATTTTTATTATTTTTTATAAAAACAAACAAATTTAAATATAAATACATTTTCCGTCACATAGAATAAACTATATAGTTAATACCATTAAACAAAAAAAAAAAAACCCAACAAAATGATTTGATTGCAGAATCTTTAAGTCAACAAAAGCTTTTCAATATTGTCATCCTCAAAAAAATCCAAATATTAATTTTAATTACAGCCATCTCAACGGTCCGGTGACTAAAAAGTCTTACGATTTTTTCTAACTCAAACCAAAAAAACAAACAAAACAAAAGCGGAACAATGTAAACCAACAGGGTTTATACTTCACACCAATTAAATCGAAGGATCAAACAATTTCATTATTCCTTTTGAACAATAAAAACAAAGAATAAACTATAATTATTCCCAACCTATACCTATATAAATTAATTAATCATTCGATAATATTAAAATAAATAATTTGTGTGATATATAAATAATGTAAACATTTAAATACTATTTCCATATATTTTTCTCTTTAAAAAAATCACTGTTTGTAATTAAACCATAAAAATATTGGATTTCTTATAAATGTAAATATAAAATATTTTTTCGATACAACTAATTTCTATACTTAATTTTGTTAAATCACATTTTCTTAAATCTAAAGCTAAATTTTATTAAAAAGCTTAACAAGTCAATATTATATATAAATAACCTAAATACAAAAATTTTGTCGTTGAGGAATTTTTGTAGATGGCCAATTAATGAGTAGTTTAGAGCAGCAACAAAAAAGTATTTTCCAAAGACTAACAAACATGTTGAATCGTCAGTACGCCGACTTAAATTATACAATAGTCTTATTTTACAAAAACTAAAACAAACAAACACACACAAAATATCGCAACACAAAAAGTATTAAAACAAAATAATTATAAATATTACTGAGTTCTTTTTTTTTGTTGATTTGTTTTTGATTTTTACTTTTTCTAAATATACATAATATATAATATTAGTTCTTAAAGTTAGATTTTCTTTATTTATTTATGAATTTTTATATAAACAAAATAATAAATATAACTATACTTAAATTTTTCAAAAAATAACCAATATCCCATTTATAAACATAAACTAAAAATAAATAATTCAAAATGAATCAGAGAAATCCAATTAACGTTAAAGATTTTATTGATAGTAATAATTTCCTAAATAGCTGCGATAATAGTAATAATTATAATTCCGATACACACAAAGTTAATATAAATGACACACATTTAATTACAAATAATAATGGAGTACCACCAGGACACTACACACAGGATGACAAATATAAATTATTTACTATTTATGGAAATGGTGAGTTTTATTTATTTTCTTGAATATCTTTATGAAGTTTTTCTCTTTACATATTTTTTTTTTTTGTAATTCTCAACTTGTACATTTTCTATTATTTTCTTTGTCCAATACATAATTTTATTCTATCTTGTAAATATTTTGGTGGTTTGTATTTATTTATATATAATATAATATTTCCTCAACCAAACAATGAGTGAGTGTGATCATTTAACTGTGTATGTATTGTAAAATGTAAACAAAATATTATATTAGTTTTTATTTTTAACATTAAAATGTAAAATAATCGTCTTAAATTTATTTTGTATGTAAATTTATGTACCTACTCGTTTTTAAGCCGTTTTAGATTCATATATTGAATACTTATATAAAATCACTTTAAAATGTATCACAATCTTTTGGTACCACAAAAAGGTACAAATCCAGTTTTTTTTTTTTTTGAAATTGGAAAAAAACTCTATTTTGGTTGTCTCCTTATTTAATGAATCTGTTCTGTTTATTTTTTGTATCAACTGGAACCGGATATAGTGATACTTAAAACTAACCAATGGGTTTTTTTGAAAAACTTTTTTCCCTATAAATTCCTGTCCCAAAAATGTGTAAATGTGAATAATTATTTTATTAAATTATGTTGCCTTATAGGAAGTGTATTCATGTTCGAAATGTCGCTTATCATTAACAACGCATTGTATTGACCTGAAGCCTACTTAAGAACTTCTGTTTGTTTAAAACACATGAGTTCAAACGTGAGTGAATGCACATTATATTAAAAAAAAACTTTGCTATTTTAAGGCCAAAATTTGTTTATTTGAATTCGAATGAATCAAATGCACTTATGTACATGTTTGTGCTAAGACTTGCGATTTGAAATAGTGTAAATAACAAATCATTGTTGCAACTATAATTATTCATTCATGGACTTGTGATTTTTAATCGCAAGTTTATTTTACCGAAAGAATGGAACCCATGATTTAAAATGTGAATTCGACTTAAAAACCGCAACCACTGAAAAATGAAATCAGTTCCATTTCCTTAAAGCGATTTTTGGGTTGTCGAAAAATTATATAAATGGATTGAAATTGAATGAGCACTCAGGTCATGTTCAGAAAACATAGAAACATTGAAAACATGCGATAAGAACATAGAATACATTGAATGACAAATTCTAAATTGTAACAACTAATTAACGGCAAATAATCCTCCTATTCGTTATTCGATTCTTTAAAGTTGTTTTGCTAACTTGACAATCATCTAGAAACGGCTTTACAATTTTCAATATGTTCTTACTTGCGATTATCTGTCGCGTCATAAAATAATCACAAGCAAGCACTAGATGAGTGTCAAGTTTGCAAAGCAATTTTAGGAAAGATAATTTAGGAGGATAATTTGCCGTTAATAAGTCGTTTATTAGTTGTGACAATTTAGAATAGAATTTGTCATTCAATGTTTTCTATGTTTCTATCGCACGAAAAAACTATAAAGTAATAAAATGTTATGCCTAGAAGTTTTTAACACTTAGAAAAAAGAAGAACATAGAATGACAAAATCAAAATGATCACAGTTCATTAACGGCTAATTAATGGTAAATTAATAAGCCATCAACAATCTGGTATCAAGAGTTTTTAACCAGTTTTCAGGTGATACTTTTCCAACTTAACGAAGTTAGTAATGAACCCAAAAATATAGAAAAATTTGCACGAAAAATTCAAAACTGTCACAACAAATTGTGGACTAATTAACGGCAAAATATTAAGCCATAAACTGTTTGATATTAGCAGTTTAAACCCCTTTTAGAGGTGGCACTTTACTTACTTGATATCAAGCTATAGAAAAACTAAAAAAAAAACATAGAAAACATTGCACGATTGGATTCAATTTTTCACAATTAATTAATGACTAGTTAACGGCAAACTATTAAGCCATTAAACATAAAGTTTAAGAAGTTTTTCATGCTTTTCGAGTTATGTCAAGTTAGCAAAACAAAGTATCGCGCGACAGATAACGGAAGTTAGTGCATGACAACAATTTTTTGCGGTCCCTATTTTCTAATCACACCTACTGCAAATTGCAAGTGTGATCCTAGCCTTACGATTTAAAATAATGCTATTAAAATATCGTAGTTCCAACACGCATGCACGACGAGACGCCCAGTCTTAAATGGGAATGCACTCATACATATTTGATTTAAAAATCGCAGCAACTCAAAAGTAGAAGCAGTTCCAATTCTTAAGTGTTTTTTGCGGCTGACGCTCGTGCCCCCGCCCCGACAGGGGGACGCCCTGAATATATCCAATCGAGAAAACCAGTCAAGTAATAAATTGCATTAAGAAATCTACTTTGTTTGCTTCGACTCTTGAACTAATGATTTCGTATAAAAAATTTCATTTAAAACGGATGAGGTCAATTTTTTGTCTGAAATTCCGACACATTTGAATGTTTCGTCGTGTAAATTCAGCATAAGGCTAAAAACACATAATTTTTGGCGCTGAATTAAAATCTGTTCTCCGCTGTGGATCTTTATAATATTTTTAAAAAATGATGGAAAAGTTTAAACTGAATTTAAAAGCTCAGAAATAGTATTTTCGTTACGAATTTTGTTAACAAAAAAGTTATATTGAGTGGTTACATAACCTCAAAAATAGTAAAAACAAAAAAAAACGGTGACGACCGGTGAGCAACAAAGATATTAAAAAGATTTTAAACAAATTTTAAAACAAAATTTAAAGCTCTTGAAAATAATAATAAAATTTATTGAACAAAAATTACCTTTCAATTTTACAAAACCTCAAAAATGTCGAAAATGATTATTTTTTAATTTTACTTCGGAAATATCTCAAAAACCCGAGCTGATAGCAAAAATGGATGATGGATTTTAGATCTGCGCCCAAAAGTATACCAAGAAACGTTCCTTATCTGTCGTCTCAAAGTTTCCTGATATTTGTAAACCTGTGTTACTGTTTGTTTCATGAGTCGATTTGATTGATTCGGTGGTATTTTCAGCCTGTTTCCCTTTATTAAAAGAGAGTACAAAACTTAAATTAAGCAACATCAAGCACACAAGACATTTCCCGATACCATCACCGCACAGTGGTTCCAATTGTATGGAAAAGCGGTCATAGGTTCGCAGAATCGATTTTGATGAAATTTTCAAGGACGATCAATATTTCTATAAAACATCAGACAATATTTCCGCCTACTAACACGCCCATTTGTTCGAAGTATTAAAAAAAAAGTTGGAGTGTAAGTTTAACCTGATGGTTTAATATTGAACTATTCATTGGATTTGAACTTTTTTAGGGCATTGGGTGGTATGGTCATTGATAAATACTATATGGAAATATAAGACGATAAATTCAAAACCAAGTTTTATACTTTATGTCCTACTATGGTCTCACTGTCCACCGTATAGCGCTTACAGTTAGACAGAATGAGAATCCAATTTTGGGCTTGATTTATGATAAGAAAGCAGAAACTAATAAAAAATTCAACTTAAAAAAATGTTTGCCTATAGAACTAAATTTATTAACAAAATATTTTTAAAATTGATTGTTTTAAGAAAATGACGATTTATTTAAAAACAAAAATCTATATGTTTTGTTTATTTTGTATCTAGGTACTAAAATACCTTCCTACCTGTATCAATATCTAATCTTTTTCTTTTATTTTTTATTATTTTCTCCACGTTTCTGATACTTTCTAACAACTTGACATAAATTTAATTTTATTTTATTGACCCTACTTTGGAATTTGAAGCCCAATTCATCATTTCATTGTTTTATTGATTATTGTTTAATCGCTGATTCGATGTCAATTGACCACAAAATCATGACAACATACTTTTTTTGTTTTAAGTTTAATAATACCGTTGGAAAATATGTCAATTGAATTTGAGATCTTGTCCGATATATTGTTTTTGACATTAATTTATTATCGTCGTTCAACGTTTTAAAATTTATTTTGTTTTTTATCTTATGATCAAAAACGATTATAATATTTTAATAACACATTTATTTATGTACATATTTTTTATATTTCACTAAAAACTCATTTCGAATGTGTACATTCTTAATATTGTATCTTTTTTGCGCTGTAATATCTGAAATATTTATCTTAAAGAAATATTCTATTTGTAATGCACACTTGGAACGCAGTTGATTTTTTATATTGCAACCACAAAATTAGAAAAAAAGCCATTTGATTAAGCTTCGCAAAATACAATAATTATTATCTTTACCAGGACAGAATGCTTGATGCAAAAAAAAGACAAAGAAAAAGAATAGTCTTGCAACGAATAGAAGACTGCATTTTTATGACACAGCTAAAAAATAGAATTAATAAAATGCTTTGAGGTATTGTTTTTAACTCTCAATATTTTCCAATCTTTTTTTATTAAAATAGAAAAACTTACAAAAAACAATATACACAAAAAAAGTATACCATAATGATGTTGTCTAGAAAAGAACTTTATAAACAAACAACATGAGATAACATTGGTGGGGCTTTGTTCTTTAATCTTCTATTATTTTTTCATTGATAATGAAGATGCACTGATGGTTCATACAGGCTTTTATTCAATTAATCTCCAGTACAGGTTTACAAGTCTGTGATAAAGCATCACTCATTATTTTTGACAAAATCTCTTAAGTATACAGTTAACTAAACGAAATGAGTGTAAACAAAGTTCGGGCGGTCTCTTATGATCTAATAGACGAACTGATAAGAAGATCTTCTCTTCAATTCACATTTAAAAGTATGTACATACACAAGTCCCTTGGCATATACATATATATATTGCCATGCTCTTCTTAACATTATTTGACACATAAATTAAAATTTTATTTGATTGTAATCACAACTCATATGTACATAACTTTATTACACTTTAAACAAAATAATAAAATTATATTTGACATCTATGTAATTAAAAAATGTTCTTATCAAAAACTGACGAAGTAATTCAAATAACTTAAGCATTTTATTGATTAGTAAATAAATAGTAGATAAATTACATAAATATTAATATTTGGTTGTTTACATTTTACTTGTGTACGGGATTTTTTTTTAAATTAAATCATTCATGTTTTTTCACCTTCTTTGTTATTGGCGCGCATCATTTCTTTTCATGCGGTGTCGGTCAAAATCAGAGATGTTGATATAAGTATAGTACGGAACGTATTCCCTTAACACTACTTTCGTACAAAGTGATCTCCCATAGTTCTCATTTGTTGTTTTACTTTAGATTGATGAATTCAATTCAAAAACAATTTTAGTTATCATAGCTACATACAAATCACTTTTTGCTATTTATTTCAATTTTTCCATTACAATTACATCTACATAGTTGTAATTGAAAAATATATAAAGATGTATCTAATTGAAAATAGTAATGGATTTTTGCATTAAAAGCAATTGATTTTATGATGTGTAATTAATTGTAATTGACAAAAGCAATAGATTAATCACGTGTTTGTGTAATGATAACTGAAAAAAGTAATCATTACTCATTTTTTGATGACTACTTTTGTTTTCAATTACATTAACCTAATTCAGTTGCAAGTATCTAACACTTTTTCAATTATATATACGTAATTAGTAGATATGAATTAAGTCTTAAAACTTTTATCAATTTCTAATAAATTTGTGATACTTTATTCTGTCATTTTTTGTTTGAGTCAAAAAAAATCAAACATGAGCAATAGTGCAAAGTAGGTCACATAAAAAAAATTCATGCCCTCATAAAACTTAGCAAAAATATTTCATAACAATGTTTTGTTTTTACTTTGACAAGAAGTAATATGTGAGTTTTTATAGTCTGAACTTTTATTTTGATGCAATCGAGACATGTCTATTTATAAAAAAATCTTTAAAGAGTATATTTGAAGGCTGAACCTAATTACAGTTAAATTATAATATGATACAATCGCTCTTAAAAGTTATATAATTTAGTTATATGTATGTAAATATTTAAATGTTTGCTTTCTTCGTGATTTTGTAGTTATAAAATAAAGAAGATTGTATTTTCGATAAAACATATTGCTATCCAGATAAAATAAAGAATTTCTTCGCAAGAAAATCACATACAAATGTTTTATACTAAATTTGAAGCAAATTAGTGCAAAAGTTCACATTTAGTGAGAAAGTATGTGTGCAGTTCAATTAATAGTCTTTGGCGATAGCAAAGTTCTTGTTGATTGTAGTAGATTTTTGTTAAGATTTCGAACTTAACGTGGATTAGTGGTTTATATTTTTATTAATATGACGATCTGAGCAATTTTTATGGTTAGGGCTGAAAATTTCAAAGTGATGTCAACAAATGTAACATTTTAATTGAATTCAATGAATGATTTTTAAACATAATAACTCACAAAAGATTGCATTCTTTAACAATTTTAATTCAAAAGTTCACAATTTAAATTAGAAAGTTTTGGCTACCTGCAGTTTCTTGGATAGATGTTAAGTGTGTTTCATCAAAATATTCTATTTTGCCTCGTTTTGTTTCTACCCGTTTTTAATTTAAACTAAAAGCCTAACTATAATAGACTTAACCGCTCTTCAGTTAGCTTAAGCCATCGAGTCAGTACACAGTCTTATATGTTTTTAACCATAATAGCCGTCTGCTCCCCTTCGTTTAATTTTCGTTAACTTTCGCGTAATCAGGAGAGAGCCAATGAAATGGCTCTCAACTTAAGGAAATTTAAGAAATGCTGTTTAAAACAGAAAAAAATAAACACAATAGACAACATAATACACAGATGTTTGATTCATTTCACGAATTTGAACATGTATGTATGTGTAATCTTTTTGTTGAATTGTTATCACATTTTTACATGTGTTTTGAAATACGGAACAAAACACAATGTTGGAATCTGAATGTGGGAAGAAGGAGGAGGGAGATTTTTTTAAATTTTTGCTTATGTGCGATTAAGTCAAGGAGGTAATTTTGCAAACATAAGTAAATTTTCGTTGGCTTTTTGACAGTAGCTTATGCTTGCTTATACCTATTATGGTTGGACCTTAAGTTAATCTTTTTACATTCTAAGACGTAATCTGGAGTCAAATTCTGAAAGAGTGAGTGTGATTTTTGCGATTCTGCAAAATTGTGTTCAAAATTTTTGACAGATAACGTCTATCTACACTATCAGTCAAATTTATCACTCTTGTTTTGGGTGTGAGTAGAGTGTATATCCCTAAATCATTCACACTTGCGAAATTGGGCCTCTGATTATTTTTTGATGCTTAACTACATTGTTCAATAGGTATAAACTCACAGATATGTAAGGATAGGAGTCTATTCAAATCCAAACACAAAACAGATGACGTGAATCATTTTTTAGTACAAAATAGGTAAATTAATCCAATGAATTTATTGGTGTTTGGAAAAAGCGCCCAAATCGATTTGGAAATAACGCCCAAAAAAACATTGAACAAATTGTGGTTGTATTTTTTGTTCTCATCTTGGATTTTTTCTAAGAAATAACACAATGCATGAAATAATAAATTTAAAGAGTCAAGTGGGAAATAAAGCCCAAAATAAAAAAAATGCGCCAAAAACTACATCGACAAATAGTGTTCGGGGTGGTTGAGATTTTGTTGCTATGCTGTTTGCTAATGGCCACTTTACACGATTATAGAAGTCATATGATTTCTCAAATGAGCTGCCAAACAAATCAAACCAAACCGTCTGAACACACTCATAAATCTCATATGACTTCTCAAAAGCAAAAAGCATATGACTTTTTTGACATTAGAACTGCAGCTAATTCCATTTGAGAAGTCAAACAGGAATTGTTGTTTTCATGAAAAATAATGAATTCAGAGTATTAAAAATAAAAATATTTCTACAAAAAAATTAGAATTTTGAATGAAAACAACAATGGATAGTTCCAAGAAAGTAATTCTGCTTTACAAGAATGTATTTGTTTACGAGTTTTTTTTTCTTTTATTTTGGTTTTGACAGATAACCATAGAGAAAATCAAATGCGAAGTAAAGACGTGTAAACATAAAAAAATGATAACCATATGACTTGACTTGAAATGACGGCTCATATGAGAAATCATACAGAAAAAATAATAGACAGGACATATGACTTCTATTATCGTGTAAAGTACACTTAAGAAGAGTGACTGTTTTAGCGGAAATATCACGGCGAATATTTGGGCGATATTTCCATTTCAAAGTATTTTTTGGCAATTCTTCTTTGCTTTTGGGTGATACAAAAATTATTGGGCACTATTTCTAAAACTATATGAGCACTCTTTTCTTGGGGGCTTTTTCTTTACGCCGAATTTATTTCATAAATTCTATATTTCTGTTAAACTTGTCAAAACATAAGTAGGTAAACTGAAAAATAGAAAAAGTATTTAAGAAAAGCAGTCATTCAAGTTTGCCTATATGCAATAGAATATTGGGCTAATAGAAATAAGCACATATCCTATGAATATATCTTACATTAAATTATAAAATTACTATTTCAATTACATTTTCATAAAAAAAGGCCAATTTAATGTTTGCAATAAACTTTAAACGTAAAACTAATAATCATATCTTAAACGACCGACAGCCCTGTTCATAATTCTGTAAAAAAGTTTTATTTTGTATTTTTTGTTTGTAAAGAAGGTGTAAATTTGATTTTGTTTTTTTCATTTACAACTGAATTTTATTAGATAGGGTCTACCGTTTAGAAGATATTAAATGCGAAAATGTAACTTGTTTAGATATCACTATCTTTTAAATGAACTATGCTGAATTTTTGAATTGTATTGAATAGCGCAGGTCAAAAAGGTTTTTGTTTAAAAAACTAATAGCCTTTTTACATCGAATGAAAATCAAGATTTCGATCTAAAAAAAAAAACAAAATATCATCAAAACAAATTTTAAGATCTGGGAATCTAGTAGATTTATACCAAATCTTCTTAAAATCTTGTTGGCCTATTCACAATCACTTTTAACTACTCATTTTGTCTCTCCTTATAACAGTTTGCCAATATAATAGGTAGAAAATAGAAAAAAATATATTTTATATTTATGAGTACAGTGTAAACAGATTGTGGTTCTTTTTATGTTTTATTCAAAGAAAAATTGAAATATGTGCAATTGTGTCTTGGAACTTTGAGTGATTGCAATGGATCTTTTTCATTAGAGCTCTTAAATTCTTTTGCAATGTATGTCAGACAGAATCTATATTATGCCTGGTGTGAACGATTCAAGTAGATTTTGAAATCTTCTTGCTCAAAATCGAGATTTCGGCGGATTGGTGTGAAAAGGCTTAAAACATATTTTTCTGTAGGTGAACACTTATAAAATTTAGTAGTTGTAAGCTGCTCTATCTAATATATGAGTTCTATGAACACCATTCAACTCATTTACAAATGATTTAACTTAGGTATATTAGTAAAATGACATTTACTATTACCTCCTGTCAATATTGAACAGACTAAAATGATAAAATATAACTTACATCGATATTCATAAACGCAAATAAAATCCGAATTATCTTTAGTGAGTGAGTTAGAGCCTGTTTAGATTGGGAAAATTGAGTCCGGACTCGTGAGTCTCATCGTGTCTACATTCGAACATTTGAGGCGCCTCAAAACACATAGAAACAACAACAACTTCAATGCTTTGCACATTGAAACAAAAATATATGAGTCTCATGAGGTTGGTGTTTATATTTTTTTCATACCTCACGACATCCCTGGACCCCCACTTTTCCTGTCCAGAAACTAGTGTGAGACGAGTCTCAATCTTCCCAATCTAAACAGCGTCTTAAGTGTTAAATCTTATCAATATTCAAAATAATATACCTCCTAATTCACCAAAGTAAGAACATTAAACGATAACTAGGTTTAAAATGCTTCTGTCATTGTTGCCAAAAACTAGAGATAAAAGGAAACCTGACGGCTAGGATCAACTCTTGATCTTAATCAAGCAGAAACAATAGTTCAGGTCACACTCTGTAATCTTAAAGAGGTAATAAATAGCAAAATTCTTACTACGACAAACGAGCGATAGAGCTAACTCGATACCTTTGTTATACTTACAACCAGAAAATAATGGCCTAATAACCGAACGACTCGCGTGTTTCTTGTAAAGGCGGCAGTAAACGGAGAATGGACACCTTGCCTAAACACCAGCTACTGTTGCCTCTGCGGTGAATACGAGCGTCAGTGAGTTGAGAGGGCCAACTCTCCCCAAATTAGTAAAATCTTCTTGAGGAAAGGGACAGCCCCCTCGATTCATTTAGCAATTCTGACCAAGCAAACGGACACATACACCAACCACTGACCTATCAAACTCGTCTACCAGATGTTGCATGAAGCCACTTGCTTCTACAGGCTTGTTTTTTTCAAGTGATTGTAAAAGAAGGATCACACTCTTAAAACGCGTCTTCTTCTCCTCAGTCCGATGATAGTGTGACAACAGGCACTTCTTCAATGACTAAGAAATACCCACCGACTCTTCTGGCCTGCTGAAACTTATCAACACCCTTTACGGGCTTGAATGACACAGGATTTATCATAGGGTTCATTTAATGGGGATAAAAACCCTTAGGATATCACAATGGATTAACATTGATCTAAGTGTGACGGTAACAAGATCAACTGTCAGCCCATTAACCTAACCTTACCTAACCTAACCTAACCTAACCTAACCTAACCTAACCTAACCTAACCTTAACCTTAACCTTGGAAAAGTATTTTGAATCCTGGAAAAAAATAAAAATACAATGTATGTATGTTTAATAATAGGAAAAGTTATTAACAAAGCGTTACTCGTAAAGAGGAGATCGCACCTTATATAAATAGTTAAAAAAGATTAAACAAAGGACAAAACTGCTTGGAATTGGAATCCTCGATGGCCCTTTATATTGTATTTATTAAATGCCCTCACAAAAAACCAGGATGACTTAAGTTATAAATTCTCTTACTTAAACTCGGATATCTTAAAAAAGGATGCCATTTCTTTAAACCCACAAGTTATATACAGTTACTCACAAAATTATTCGGAATAAAAAGATTTTTTAAGTATTAGTTTTTTTTAATTGTAACGATTATTTTATGATGGAAAACTTAAAATTAAAGTTAAAACAAAAAGTTTATCTAATGTTAAGATCTCTTTCATAAAGGAATCGTTTTTTTAAAAACGTTTCTTTTATGACGTTTTTTTTAACTCAAGCTTAAAAAAAACTTTCTATTCCGAATAATTTTGGGAGTGACCGTATTAAAACCTGAACACATGTACATATATGGAAACATTATAAAAAATATGACACACTTTTGAATTAAGTTTATAAAATACATTAATTTCATTTAAGTCAGCAGATTAATGTTTTGTTTTGTTAAAAAAAATACAAAAACCAAAATATATCTTCCATTCACAAAACAAAATCGATACATATATTTAATTTAAAAGTGGGGTGGGAAATTTTAAAAGAATTAATTTTAACTTGTGAGTTAGTGACCTACCTGTCTCGTATGGATCGTAAGTTATTTTTCTTGTTTCTTGCTGCAAGCCAGTTTTAAGGCTGAATAATTTAATGCGTTTTTTTTTTTTGAATATGCTTAAAATTTAATGCTTGTTTTGTTGATAAATAATAACAAACATTACAAAAAGGTCACAAGGTCTAAATCTGTTGTTTTGTTTTTTTTTTTGTTCTAATAATACATTAATAGAGGTGGGTACTTCAAAGTTTTTTTTATATATTTTTTGTCAACTAGCAATGTTTTGAGTCTATTTACTAAAATAAATTTTGCATGCGCTATTTTAACATTGTGTTCACCATATTTTCTGTATACAAAAAGTTTTTAATAAAAGTTTTATTTATTTTTGTGGTTTTTTTTCTATTTACAGACACCGACAATGACAAATTGTCCGGTCTTCCACATTCGACAACTGGTTCACTAAGCTCAATCATCACGACGTCAATAGCATCATCAGAACCTGATCCAGGATCGGATAGGGGCGGTGCGGGTGGTGGTAATGATGGTGGTGGCAGTAGTGCTGGAAATCCGGGTTGTGCTGATGAAAAACAAGCATTAAATCGTCCTGGTGTGAAACAAGAAAAATGGACGACCATATTGGTGCAGGTGTCGATACCATTCTTTTTAGCTGGTATTGGTACAATTGGAGCTGGAATTATTTTGGGAAGAGTCGAGGTTAGTTTTTTTTTCATTATTGTTGAAATAAAATAAAATAAATTATTATAAAATATTAGGAAAACATTCTCCGAACAACAATTTTATCTGCCTCGTTACCTAATCTTGAAACAAAAAATGTTTGTACATACAGATTTTAATCAAATTCAATTATTAATAATTTGCGGCCTTATACTCAATTGAATATCAGTTGTCAATTTTTAGTTATACCGGGTTTGTAACAAATGGTCGATTTAAATTTTTTATTAGGTGCGTTTTATTGGTATTTATAGCTAGCGGCGCAATGCAAGCACCAATAAAACGCTATATTCACTTTTATATTCAACCCAATTCAAGCGCTACATAAGTTAAAACTTAACAAAACATTATCTCAACTTTTATATCCACTTTTTTACTGACTTATCTATCGACACTTTTAAGTTTGTTGTTGTTAACCAAGAGAAATTTGACTGTGCTAGCTATAACTTTTTCAATAAAACACGCTTATTGATAGTCTTTGTTTATCAATGGTTTTTCTACCTATATATTATAAATGAATTAAATAAGTTTTATTTATAATATATAAAAGATCGTGGAGAACCAGAGCCTAGTGACTTGCAACTCTCAAACATTCCTGTGTGCATGTTTTTTGGCAGGAATGAATGGGACCTACAATTTTTTGCCGAGTACTAACGGCTAGATGAGAAGCACTTTTCATGACAAGTAAAGAGTCAGTACCTCAGAAAAAATATTTCTGTTTTTAGGTGGCAGCGGCTGGGAATCGAACCCAGACATTCGGCATGCCTGTTTAAGACACTTACCATTATGCCACGAGGTACTACACCTACATATATATACATTTCTTTTAAAATCATTCAACTTTATTTACTTCACCTGGTCTGAAAGGTTAAAGATTTAATTTGAAAAAAAAAAAATAAGTTTGGCAACGCTGTTTTCATATTTTGACGGTTACGAACTAATACCGCTGGCAAACATGTTGTAAACTTTTCAACAAATACACAAAAAAGGCTAAACGTGACTAAAAAATTGTAGTCACAACTAGAAGAAGACATGCACGCACTTTGTGATTTTAATCACGCGATTATTTAGTCGCAAGAATTGAGACACATGGTTTTAAATTTTCAGTCGGTGGTATTAAAAAATTGGTATAGCAAAAAATTACGCCCATACGCTCATTTCCATTATCTATAGTGAAATTCTTTAATAATAATTTTTTTATTAATAGAAAGAATAACAAAATAACATTAAAAGTAAATTTCACATAGTGTTTGATAGGAAGTATTTATTCTAATCCGTTGATTCATGTTTTATAGGTATAACTTGTTTCTTTATTTTTTAAATTCTGAAACACCATAAAAACTATATTTTATTGGAAGTACCTGACATCATTTTTATATTGTATTATCGAAATATTTGTGTCATAAAAACCATAATTATTGTATAAAAATATATGATAAAGATTTTTTTTCATAACTATTATTATCAACTGCTAAAGGAATTAAAAAAAATATTTAGTTATCTTCATATACATATGTAAAATAAAGGCGTGTGAAATGAAATGCTTTTTCTGTTTATCAGTATCAATTTTCAAAACTAGTACAGCCATGGACAAAAGTATAAGGCCACCCTTAATTGTTCGATATATAGTAAAAAAGGTGAAATGTGTATCTTTATCCCAAAAGAAATGATAAAAAAAATAACCACGTGGGTTTATAATACGAACAGTCGTCAGAAATTGTAAAACAAAAACTTAAAATTAATTGTTTTTTGACGTAACGGAACATTTTTAAAAAGCAGTCTTCGTTTTAACCGATAAGAAAACTTAGAAGGTGCTCCACGTGGTCGAAAAGCGAAGAAAAAACCATAGCTCTCAGCAAAAACCAAAAAAAAAAAAATCGCCTGGAAAAAGTAAAAAAATGCCAACATTTTACCGTAGAGGTAAACATTAAAAGGTGTTCACAGAGGCCCCTTAATTTTGTTTGTAGCTTTATAAACAGGTGTTTTTTTTTTAACTACTGTTGGACAACAACAGTTTGGTATATTTCCGTATTGTAGTTGTATTTAACATGCTAAACTCTTAGATTTAAATGGTTTTCTTTATTTTTCACATTTGGTTGGGCCTAAATCAGCTCTAAATACAGAAAAAAAAATCCTTAATTTTTCAGATTTTTATTTTCATCCCATATAGGCGCTGTAGGGGTTAGTTTAATTTTTGTTTGCTTTGGATAGCAGGTGATTCTTGTAAAATCTGCCAAAAAAAAAATAGATCAATTAGGTTAGAAGTAGACAAGTTCCCCGCGCTATAGCGGGGTATTATCCCCCCTGCTTGGACAGGAGTGTTATACAAAAATTACAATAAATAGAAAACAAAAAAATTGAAAAAAAAACGGCAACACTTACAGTTTTTAGTAAATTTTGTCTATTTAATGTAATTTTTCAATAAAATTTCCCCTCCTGTAAATATTACCCCCCTCCTCTGGGATTTTTTTCTTGTCTATTTCTAACCTACATGCTCAGAATTTTTCGGTAGATTTCACGCGAATCACCTACATAGTATGTGCCCTCATGAC
The DNA here is from genome assembly GCA_946251815.1 of Dasysyrphus albostriatus. Classification (NCBI taxonomy): domain Eukaryota; kingdom Metazoa; phylum Arthropoda; class Insecta; order Diptera; family Syrphidae; genus Dasysyrphus; species Dasysyrphus albostriatus. Next base: position 62,119,475 of record OX276336.1, on the reverse strand, counting down.
TTTATTCGAAATCCAATTATTCGAAAAATCTGAAAAAAATAAGATTTTTCTTATTTATGCCATTTTTCATTGAAATCTGAAAGATTTGATCTTAGATTCTAGAAATGCTGTCTTAAATGAAACATCTGGGCATATTTTTGAGTAGATTTAGTTTATACACAAAGCATACATACACTCATACACATAAAAATGTCATATATGGCTTCGGCACAAATACCTCAAAATAAATAAATCGCTCTATTTCGATTTGTCGTTTGACAAGAAAATGTTTGCACGTATGGGTGAATGCAGATCAAATCTCTCAAACTAGAAATATCACATCTTTCTTCTTTTAATCTCATGGAAAAAGTGCAATCTTTTCGCAAAAAGATCAAATCTTTTCAGAAATGAAAAACGACATGAGAGAAGATTTAGGCCCATCTAATGTGACCTTTTTACCACCCTAATGTACATAGATCGAAAGTAAAAAAAAAATCCAATTTCAAGCAAAATGCAATAAGCAATACAGTGGCGTAGGCTACAAAGTGAGGCAGGCATCCCATACACATCCATGCAAACAGAGCGACAGACAGTGTAAAACCTACTTTCCAAATATGTAATATCAGAAAAGCTGCCAGAAGTGTGAAAAAAGAAAATATGTATTTCATCTTAAAATTATTATGGCGTACAGGAAACAGGCGCTTACGCCTCCCAATTATTTCACACAACTTGTCTTCTTTTTTATGCAACTTAAAACTTGATTCCTTTATTTATATCATTTTTGAATAAGTCTGACCCCCTGATCAATATCCGCGCGTACGCCGGCCGTTGTAAGTAGGCTCCCAAACTCCCGCTTTCTCGATATTATAATGCCTTCTTTAAACTCCAATTACATATTTGTTGAAAAATGTAAACTCATTTTTTTTTATTTTATTTTTATAGAAATGGAAAGTGTTCAAGTCGATTTCTCAGCTTTTTATTCTGGTTCCTGCACTTCTTGGCTTGAAGGGAAACCTAGATATGTGCCTGGCATCACGACTTTCAACCCAATCCAATCTCGGCAATATGGCACTACGCAAAGAAATTATAAAGATGATTGTTGGCAATATAGCTTTAGTTCAGGTCCAGGCGACAGTTGCGTCCTTTCTAGTTTCATTGTTTGCCATCTCAGTTGGTGCTGCCATGGATGGAAAGTTCGACTTTACCCATACCATGTTGTTAATTGCTTCGAGTATGTTTACTGCTACCTCGTCCTGCTTTGTTTTAGGTAAGTCTTTTTTTTTGAACAATTCTAAGAATAATATCTTATTTTTAAAAAAATAAATATTTGTTTTCAATTTTAGATTTTGTGTTAGTAGCTGTGGTATTATTATCTAAGAAATTTCGATTAAATCCAGACAATTTGGCAACTCCATTGGCGGCGTCAATTGGTGACGTAGTTTCAATTAGTGTACTTTCGTTTATTGCATCTCTTCTTTATGATCACTTGGGTATGTATTGTATTGATTTTTTAAATTGTTATATATATCATTTTATAACTTCTGTAATTTAACAACATGTTGTAATTTAATTACAGACACCCACCTATGGATTACTTTCGCAGTTATTGCAGTCTATCTTTGTCTGCTACCGATTTGGGTAGTTATTGTATACAAAAATAAATATACTCGTCCTATCTTAACAAATGGCTGGATTCCTGTTCTCTCAGCGTTGTGTATTAGCGGGTAAGTTGATATTTTTTTTAATTGGTCAGCTGTTCAATTCAAAATCCTGAATTAATCTTTTGAATTAAACATCTTCATTTTTGAGTAAAATCCTTGCAGCTCTCATTCACTTTTAATGTCAAAAACGCACTAATGACTGTTTTTGTAGATTTTGTGAGAATCATACTTCAACTTCAACTCTTGGAGTTGTGAAACGAACAAATCTAATGGGATTTTCTTTTGGCAACATAAAAACAACTAGAACCGTTTACACTACAAATTATCTAGATTTTGTTTGACATTTCAAACGAATTTAAGTGATCATATGACGCTGTTTGGATAAGGAATCTTCCTTGAACCGTGAAAAGATTGTTACGAGTTTCGCGAAAATTGCGTTTCTTCCTATTTGCGTTTTGACAGCATACCTATTATGTTATTTTTAAAAAAATGTGAGAAATTTAATTGTATGTAGTCTTGCCAGTTCGAAGTAATTGTGATAGTTCAAGAGAAATTGAAAATCGACTTCGATTCTCAATCGACTTAAAAAATTTTGACTTAAAAAAAAAACGTTGAATTGCACGCTGGTTTTAAATTACCTCTGATATTTTTAATGTCTTTACAATTCAACTAACATCATATACTGTGAATCAATGATTTAGTCTACGGTTTATTTGTTATAACTGTATAACAGTTGTTTATTTATCGCAAAAATAATGGAAGCTCTTTTTTATATCCGCTTATATCTTCTATAACAAAACCAAAATAGGCTCATTGTTGTATTTGACAAGCAAATGATTTTCAAAAAACATCGCAATTTTTTTTCCTCAGTAATCTGACAGCAAAGCTTAAAAATGTTGCTGAGAAATTTTGTTAACGAGGCTGAGATTGCTGAGATTGCTGAGATCTAATTTATATAGAAATTAGGCGTGTTTTGTTGCCTCCTTAATGTGAACATTAAAAAATGTTTAACGTTAAGCCAAATTTTCATATATACAAAATTTCTGCAACAACAAGCTAACCTCACATTTTAACTTTAGTAACTCTATGGCTGAAACTTTCATATCTTAATGTTCACAAGCTCAACAAAACACGCCTATTACCTAATTTTAAAAATATTATTTAAACAATTTTCATTAATCATTTCAGATTTGGTGGCTTAGTACTAGATGCTTCTGTCGATGTCTTTTATGGTTTTGTTGTATTTCAACCAATTATCAATGGCATTGGTGGTAATTTAGTTTCAGTGCAAGCAAGCAAAATATCTACCATGCTTCATCAGAGTTCAATAATCGGTATTATCCCACCTCATGCCAAAATATTTGAATGGCCATGGAGAGCAATTTTCAAAGGAGGTAAAATAAATAAAATAAAATGTTTCTTTCAACTTATTAACTTTCTTTTTTTTGTTTACATTTTTTCAGTTCCTTATGCCAGATCTGCAAGAATTCTTCTCATGCTGTCAATTCCCGGTCAGATATGTTTCATCTTTGCAGCCGATTATATTCACATGTCAGAATCAACGATTTCATTTACATTTGTTCTAGCGTACCTATGTGCAAGTTTAGTTCAGGTAATGTTTATGAGTAATTCAATATTGCTAAAGAAACCTTAAATATGATGTTAGTAGGGTGAATACTACTTGGCAATTTGTAAAGCTAAGACAACAGATATTTTCTCTTAAATCTGTAATTGCCTCAGACATCTTTACACATTTTTAAGGTTTTTTTTTTAATCTCTATAAAGGCTAACATTTTTTGAAAAGAAAATTCAAAATTAACAAATTTGTTTTTGTATAATTTTAGGTGTCGTTACTCTTGTATTTAGCTCACATTATAATTCATGCAATGTGGAAGTGGAAGATCGATCCCGACAATTCTGCCATCCCTTACTTAACCGCTTTGGGTGATCTCTTCGGATCGAGCTTTTTGGCGCTGGCGTTCCTATTCCTTGTGTCAATTGGTAAGCAATATGGTGGCGACACGGACATTCTTGATGTACCTACCTAAACAAAATAACAAAGGAGTCCAATCTCCTTTCCTTTGGCATCTACTCCTCATGATATATGTACCTAAAATAAGAACACAAAAGCAACCTTACAGTAACCAAATAAAACAAAACAAAAAATGGAAACTAAGTAAAATTATAGTTTATAATACAAAATTTACAAAGTTGTTTAGAAAGATTGTTTAACACCAAAACGAAAAAAATATAGAGTATTCTAAGTTTTAAGAGATTCGTAGTTAACAAGGACTTATTATAAATAAAAAAAAAAACATTAATAAAAAACTCTCTAAAAATATTTAGAAAAAAAAAACTGAGAGCAAAAAATAATAACAAAATCAAAAACCTTAATTTTTCGACAGTATTTTTGAAAACAATAATATAAACAAAATTAATTAAGGAAAAGGCAATGTGCGAGGAATGTTTGAAATTCTCACTGATTACAGGAAACCAAAAAAAAAAAAACATAATATTTTTTTGGTCTTTTGATTTAATTGTTTGTATTTACATATTTTTTTTTGTTGTCATTAAAAATGTAGCCAATCAATTTATTTATTTTTAAGCAACCTGAGGCAATAAATTCGTTCTAGTGTTATTATTTTTTAATTTAATCTAACAGAGTTAGTATTTGCAATCAATTCCGATTTACTATTCAACTAAAAACAACAACAAAGAAAAATGAAGAAAACATACAAATAAATTGCAGATAGTATTATAATATTAAATTATTATTATTGATTGGGTTTGATTTTTACAAGCCGAGTATAGGTACGTAAATACTTTAAGATATAATTTGATTTAGTTAGTCTTTAATTAATTTTATAATTTATAAAATGTATTGATTGTAAATTTTTTAGGCCTAAGGAGATGTCAACTGAAAACAAACTAAAATAAAACAAAACGATTGTAAATAGATTCCATGCAAAAAAAAGAAATACTCCCATATTTTTCACAAAATACCTTGCCCCAACCACAAACCAAAAGAAATAAATATCTTTTAGCAAACCGACAGCTCCAACTTGTGTTGTGTTCTGTTTGAGTAATAACTATTTTTTGTATTTGATTTATTTACAAAAGAAATAGTTTATTTAAGATACAAAAAAAAACGATTTAAGGACAAATTATATAAAAAATGAAAAAATTGAAGACATTAAAGTGTTAAAATTAAATCAAATAATAATTAAGATATAAAATGAAGGACTTGTGATCGATATTAATTACTATGTTATTGTTAATAAAACAGAAAAAATAATTTATAGAAAGAGATTATTATTTCTTTTGTTTTAAGCTCCAAAGGCAATATTTAAAGAGTAAGTATTGCTGTCGATCGAATCCTCTTACAAAATCGGGATCTAACTAACAATAAATTTCAATTTTCGTGAATCATAAGGTGGGAGGGGCCTACATAATTGTACTAAAAAATTATTGTTAATAATATCGTAGAGGTTCTGATCGTGATGGTTTGGCTTCGACCAACTCCCTAGGTCGCTAGGAGGCATTTCTTTCTTTAAATGCCTAGGTTCAATTGGACAGCCGGCAGCCCATTGTATTTCAAGAAATATGAGTAGGCAACTATGTATTTATATATCCGAGGAAAAATAGTTCCCAAGGAATTCCTGATAGGAGTGAATAAAAAATATTGTACATGCATACATAGGTAAGCACTGGGTTTTCATATTTTGCAGAAAGTAGTATATCTCGAACAATTTTACTGCTTTGCAACAAATACATTTCTTGCTAGATTCAAGATTGCTCGATTTCGTTATTGCGAGGTTATGAAAAGTGGGACTTTAATATTGCGATGTGCGTATAACTCGATAACTAGAAAATATAAAAGGTTCTGGTTTTCAGATTTGGAAGGCTCTTTAGCTGTTACAAGGCTTGGTTTCAGAAATATCGCCATCCAAGACATGAGGTAGGTAGTTGAGGGCAGAAAATCAGTAAAATCTTTTTGGATGCGAATATTTCCCCAAGCAGACCATGACAAAAAAATCAGCTTCAATTATTTGATAGGGTTTGAATAGACCTTTCCATGGACGTACATTACGATTTATTTCATAAACTATGAGAAAAAAGTTTTTTTTTTATTTTTTAAATGGCAGGGGGTTAGTTAACCCATGGTTTTTTACGAAATCGATTAAATTTATTTGTAACGAAAATTTTACATTTTTAGAAAGGTGTGTCAGTTTCCTATTAAGCACTGAAAAACGCAACAATTTTGAAAGGTCGGTTCGTTAAATATTGGCATATAACGGATTGCGTCAAAATTCAGTAAAATTACTTTACTTTGGGTGAAAATATGTAAGGAACTAGACGTTGCAGAAGCTTTTGGTCTGCATGAACGGATAGCTTTTGAATAGAGGATGTAGAATTTGAAAACCGAAACCATTTGTAAGGCTTGGTCGCGAACATATATCTATCCAAAGGCGTTTTCATACTAAATGCAAATAATTTAATATCTACTTTGGATGCGTATATTTCAATTTCAGTTTTAGAATGTTCTGGAAAATATCTCTCTGTTTTTTTTGTGTGTTATTTTTAGCTATTCAAGGCTTGGTTTCAGAAATATAGCCATCCAATGACATGAGGTAGGTAGTTGAGGGCAGAAAATCAGTAAAATCACTTTGGATGAGAATATTTCCCCAACCAGACCATGATATAAAATCAGCTTAGATAATTCGATAGGGTTTGATTAGACCTTTCCATAAACGTACGTCACGATTTATTTCATAAACTTTGAGAAAAAAAATTGTTTTTTTATTTTTTAAACGGCAAGGGGTTAGCCCATGTTTTTTTACGAAATCGATGAAATTTGATTCCAAGGAGTCTTGCTTTGTTTGTTTATTGAACCCGTTCCTCACTTTTTCGTTTAGTTCTTATAGAATTTCACTTCCACTCCTCAAAACTTGACTGAATGTCCTTTTTTGCCCATAAAAACTATGGAACATACCAAAATCTTAAATTAATGTCCTTGCTCACCTCTAGATAAATAAAAAGTGTCCATCCGCTGAATTTTGGGTCTGACTTCTTAAAGGTTTCTCAAACCGATTCGAAACATTCACTGAAGACAGTTTTTTGTAGTAATTTACCATTGTCTCTTTAAAGGCTCATAACATTTGAAATTCCATTCGTTGCAAATACTGTCATGAAATTTTTTTTTCACATTTCACGTAAAACCAATATTTCATGAGTTAATTGAATTTACCTTTAAAAGTTACAAAATCATAAACCCCTTTAAAAATCCAGGGAAGAAAACTACTTCATATTGTTCTCGTGATACTTTCTGGCAACCGTTAAGATTTCAATGAATTTAACCCAAATTCCGACGCACCATGTGACTGAACTAAATTCAAAGCTATTCCGATCTTACGGTATTGTTTAATGCTTGATTAAAATCTAGTAAGTGTTTTTTTATTTAACACTTTGCATTTTAAGATTATGAAACCAAGTCTTCAAAATTAAAACAATAACGAAACGAAAAATTGTAACATAATGTTGTTTAACAATGTGAAGCCATTTTATTGAAACGATATAAAAATGTTTAAATACTGGTGCTTAGCTTAAGTAGTCCCTTTGTCCATCTCTATGTGTTATTGATTGAAAATTATATTTTCTTTGTAGTTTTTTATTTAACTTAAATAAATAGAAATTATTTTATATTTTCATGTTAAACATGTATTGGAAAAACATAAAACATTTTTTATTTCTTTACACTCCTGATAAAACGGAGCGAATAATATGTGAGTTTTTCAGGACAGGAATATTTGTTTTGATTCGTTGGTGAAGAAAGTTATGTAGACATTGAGCCAGGCACTTAAGCTGCTGCTCGTTTTGAAGTTGGTGTTGTATGTGAGCAGACAACCTAACTGCAGCAAGTAGCTGGGGTAGGGTCCAAACCAGAGCGCTTTGTGATTGCCAGACGTGTAAATTCCTCAGCAGTTGTTGGATGAATTCCAACAGTATTCAGAAGAATGTTCATTGTTAAGCCAGATCTAAAAATTAATGAAAAAATTAAAACTTTTGTAGGATAAAACTAATAAAAAATAAACTTACTTCACTGCGGCAGCGAATCCTTGCATAACTTCACCAGCAACTGGACCAATGTAATGCAGACCTAAAACTTTTTGGTCTCCTGAACGTTCAGCTACCGCCTTAAGATAGCAGTATCTTACGCTTTTTTGAGGTACGAAGAACTCAGTCGGCTTGTAATATCCATGGTAAACTTCAACGTTGTCTTCGCCAAGCTTGGCAACAGCATTTTCTTCACTGAGACCTACGGAACTGTATTCAAGAGGTGAGAACACAGTGGTGGCTACGTTGTCGTAGTCCATTAGTTGAGTAGCACCATTGAAAATACGACGCGATAACAAACGACCAGCGTGAATAGCAACGGGGGTCAGTTCTGGTTTTCCATGAATAATGTCACCAACAGCATATATGTTAGGTACATTTGTTTCCTCTTTTTCGTTGACTGGAATCTTATCACCCTTCATTGTAACACCAGCGTTTTCTAATTTCAAATCATCAACAAGTCCCTTGCGGCCAATAGCCCACAGAACGGTATCGAATACATCACTGCCTTCTTCGTTGGTTTCAGTGTTAATGTACTTCACAAGAAGTCGACCATCTTCGGTCTTTTCAACAGACTTTGGAATAGTGGTACGCAAGAACGGAATGTTCCTTTCAACCATAGCATCGGCAACAATATTGGACATTTGCTGATCGAATCCACGTAGAATAATTGATCGCACCATAACGGTAGCATCATAACCGAGTCCCTTAAGGAAACCAGCGCATTCAAGACCAATATCTAAAATTAAATGGAAACAATAGTATTTTAATTTATTTAACAAAAAAAAAAGTAAACTTACATCCAGCTCCTACAACCAAAGTTTTACCAGGTTCCTTTTGCAAACTGAATATATCATCACTAGTTATTCCGTATTCAACTGCACCGGGGATATCAGGGTAACGTGGACGTCCACCAACGGCAATTACGATATTCTTAGCTGTGAGCTCTTTCTCGGTGCCGTTCTTCATGCGAGCAATAACGGTATTGGCATTTTTAAATGAACCCAATGCATTTATGTATTCTACTTTCCTAAAATAAAAAAGCAATTTGTTAGAACAAAAATAGTTTTGAAACTTTTTGGGAAAGTTTTATAAAGATTAATTAAAGAAATGACTCGAGAAATGCCAATTTATAACAGTTTTCTGTTTAGGTACGGCCCATCATGGCCAGAGCCTTTCACCGGTGGATAAACTACAATCACATACACATTGTGTTAAAAGTTGCGCAAAACGGGTTTATACGCTCATACTTTGGTCAAACTTTTAAAAGCAATGTTAGCAAAACAAAACAAATACAAAGCAGATATAAAAAATTGTTCAACAAGATCACTGAACAAAAATATTTTAGATTTGGCAAGAAAAATTGTTTTTACTTGAATGACAAAACTTTAAAAATCTTTTGTAGAGGTATCTGGTGTAGTGGCTTTTTAATTAAAAAAAATATGTAAAATGGAAAAAGATGAAATCTTTTTACGGAGAAAACAAATCTTTTTCTCTATGAAAAACGCTTTAACATAATTTGAAAGTATTTTTGTAAGGTGATCTAAGGAGATAATTTTTCAGTTGTACCTTTTAATTAACGGCATGTGAAATAAAATTTTCTATCAAGTACTGTAATGCAAATTGCCAATTCAACACGCAAACAAATAATATAACCAACTTACTTGTCTCTAAGATCGACTCTAGTCACCCAGTTAACTGACTTAATGTGATTCTGGACAGATTCTACAAGTTTTGACCAATCTGGCTTAACTTTTTGAGCATTTTCTACTTGCCAACCATAAGCAACAGCTTCCTGCAATTTAAAATCATATTTGTTAATTTAAATTTTAACAAAGCCTAATATAAGCAAATTAATTTACATGAATTCCTTCACCCAACATAGCTGCCTGATGCATTAACTTTTTGGGAATGCATCCGACATTAACGCAGGTTCCACCGATACCCCATTTTGTGCCCAATGTTGGCGTAGGGGTCACATAATCCAGTACAGCTACTTTAGCACCGTTTGCTACAGCGTCTTTAGCACAGGCCAATCCACCAGATCCACCACCTATGACAACTAAGTCATAATCGAAGTCTGCAAAAAAAAAAGAAAATTGGTGAGCACAATATAAACGAAAAGAATTTTATTGAAAATTATTTCTTATCAATTTTTTTAACTAACGCAATTCTTCAGCCATATCTCATAAAACAAAATCCTCTTTGCCCCAGCAAACGATATTGTCATTTAATTTATTATGAACATGTGACATTAGCACTCCCATCTCATATAATTAAAAATTAAATCTTCAAATAATTCTCCAACTAATTATTTTATTTGTAATTGGAAAATTTCTGTTAGTTTTCTCAATCACACTATATGTGATAATTTGACATACTGTGAAAAGAATACATTATAGGTACATATTAATAAGTGTTATTGCTTTTACACAAACAATTTTACCCCCACACATTGCCAAGGCAACATTTGCTATCAACATAGATTGGAAAAAATGGTGTATAAAATATGAATGTTAGTCATTCACAGTAATTGAGTTTTGCGTCAACAGGTTGGTAGTATAACGTTTTTTTAAAGTTTAAGGGCCAAATTGTTCACTGTGCGTTATGAGAACGTGGTGCTAACCCACTAAAATTAGCTAATACCCCAGTAAGAATAGACTCAAAAATGACAATGAAGGGAAAAGTTTGTAACAGTCTAATTTTTGGTAGACATTGGTATTGATGTTACTTATAACGTGAGAATGAGATGACCGCTAGGTTATTTTAAGGGATTCAAAGGTCACGAACAAAAATTTTTGCCAAATATCTTCAAAACGGTAACCTCGTTTCACACACGCTGAACAAAGGTGGTGTTTTGGCTTTGTTGAAAAAAAAAAAAAATAAAATTCGAAAAAATATTTAACGATAAGCTTTAGAACAAAAATTATTTTACAAACAGGTTATTTTCCATAAAAACCGTTCATGGAATTGTGTGCGTAATATCAACCATTAAGAACATGTTGCATAGAGATTCGTATGACAAAAATTGTTCAAAATTGCGGGCTAAATGTTTCTTGCAAACACATTTCACACATTTCACATTTCTGCCGACCAATATAGGTATTAAAAAAATGGGGAGAACAGAAGCGTTTATGTTTTGTTTGTTATGCTTTAGACTTCAAGAAACAATGAAATGCAAAGTATACCCTGTTATGTTTCGATTTACACTCTTTTATCTGTCGAATAGAAACTAAAGATTGCATTTGTTTAAAAATTTCTTATTGGAAGGTGAATGATAAGTAGCTTTTAAATTTAACATGATTTGACTAATCCGATTGTTGTTTAAAATTGCGAGTAACCAGTTCTTTGAACAGAAATTATGAACAAGGTAGGAATAGATCACGATGCCAAGAGTCAACAAATCTATTGTAACCTTAGTCTTCAAAAATAGGTTTTCGAATTCAATTAAGGTACAAAAAAGGCTTCTTGAAGTACTAAATGTTAGAAGTTTCCTCCAATACTTGATGATTCGGGATTAATACCAGCAAAGTACTCCTTCTTCAACGAATGACATGAGAGTCGAACCAGTTTTGTCCGAAATTATGAAAACAGATCTGAGGCGAGATATACAGGTTAGGTTAGGTAGAAGTGGCTGTCAGTAAATTAAAACTGAAACAGTAAGACCAAAGTTGGTCCATTGTGATACAACTGGGCATGTACAGAGAGAGTGAGGAATCGTTTCTTCCTCCTCCTCGTCCATAAAACTTCTGCAAAAATTGTTTGAAAGTATGACAAGCCGCTTTGCGTGCCTCCCTCTTAAACAGTTTCCTGTTATGACACCTACAACAGAGCTGATGTGCCGTCTGTTTAGAGATATTAAACACATGGAGCGCTTAAAATCAAAGTTTGGCAATATTAGTTTGTTCGCCAAACAAGTAGAGATGTTATTTCACCTAATGTTTTTTCTCTCCAAAGCATCCCGCTTTAGCAAAAGTTTACAAGTAGCGATGGGTATACCAAAATTTCCTTTCCTTTCAGATAAAATGGGTAGTAATGTTCCACTTCTAGCGAGTTCACCAGCTTTACAATTTCCTGGAATGTCACTATCAGCCGGCACCCAACAAAGGTGACAAAGATGAATATTAAACTGTTGCGCCATCTCTACCAGAGATGCTCGACAGTTAAGGGCAGTACTAGAGTTTATAGATACAGAGTCCAGAGACTTAACAGCGGCTTGACTATCAGAGAAGATATGAGAGGTTGATATCACATTTTCTTTGAGCCAAGATAATACTTTAATAGCTAGACGGTCTTCGATCCGTCGGTGTAAAAGTGATTCGATTGAGATATACAGGAAAGTAAGACAATTTTCTCAAAAAACTTCAAACTATACTTATATATTTCCATTAAATACATTTTAGGTTCTAGCTATTTGTTCAGTAGACATACAGGCGCACATACCGAAGGACGGTATGACGAAAACCACTTACGAGGGCGAGTCAATAAGTCCGTGATTTTTTGAATTTCTGACCTCTTTACTGAAACAGCAACACTGCTCCTGTCAACAGGCATCTGTCAGTTGACTCCTGTCAAAATTTAAACTTGCTGCGTCAGTTAGTTTGTATTTGACAGCTATTTTTATCAGACTACTCACTAATTTGAGGAGAAAATGGAAAAAAGTGAATTTCGAGTGCTTATTAAGCATTGCTAGGCTTGATAAATACTATGGAGACTCTGCACCATCGATTTCAATGGTAAAAAAGTGGTTTACTGAATTTCGTTGTGGCCGTACAAGCACTGAAGATGCCGAACGTCCTGGACGCCCAGTTGAGGTCTCTACACCCGAAACAATCGAAAAATTTCACGATATGGTGTTGGCCGACCGAAGATTGAAAGTGCGAGAGATTGTGGAAGCCGTAGGGATCTCGCATGGCTCAGTGGTTTCAATTTTGAATGATCACATGGGCATGAGAAAGCTTTCCGCAAGATGGGTGCCGCGTTTGCTCACAGTCGACCACAAACGCAATCGTGTAACAACTTCACAGGAAGGTTTGGCGTTGCTTAATCGCAATATGGAGTAGTTTTTTCGCCGTTTTGTAACCGTGGACGAAACATGGATCCATCACAACACACCAGAGACCAAACAACAGTCAAAACAGTGGGTTTCTAAGGGTGGATCGGGTCCAAAGAAGGCCTAGGTGGGTTTGTCAGCCAATAAAGTTATGGCGACTGTTTTTTGGGATGCACGCGGGATAATCCACATTGACTACCTTCAAAAGGGAACAACAATCAATGGGGAATATTATGCCAACTTATTGGACCGATTCAATGACGATTTGAAAAAAAAACCGACCTCATTTGGCCAAGAAAAAAAGTTCTTTTCCACCAAGACAATGCAAGGGTGCACACATGTGCAGTTGCCATGGCAAAAATCCATGAATTGGGCTATGAATTGCTCCCTCATCCACCCTATTCCCCAGATTTGGCTCCGAGCGACTACTTCTTGTTCCCAAACCTGAAGAAATGGCTTGGTGGAAAAAGATTTGACTCCAATGATGAAGTCATCTCGCAAACAAAGGCCTATTTTGAGGACCTCGACAAATCATTTTTTTTGGAAGGGATACAAAAATTGGAGAAGCGTTGGACAAAGTGTATAGAGCTCAAGGGAGACTACGTTGAAAAATAAAATTATTTTTTTATCAAAAAATCTGTGTTTTATTCCAAAAGTCACGGACTTATTGACCCACCCTCGTATTTAGACCTTGGACTTGTTAAAACCTTGAAAATAAGGTATTAACTAGATGCACGAAAAATGCCATCATTTTTAAATGGATTTGAATACCCAAAATTTTTATTACGGAAATCATAGGCGTTGGAACAAATATGGTATTAGCTAATTGTTTGCTTTTTTTGAAAAAGTGATTTCTTTAGTCTTTAGTGCGTTATGCTCCTCCTTTTATTTTTAACAGGCTCGTCTCACCAACTAAAATCTCACTGAGCGCTCAATGTCAGATTGACGGAGGCGGAATGCTTTGCTGGGACAAGATTCTCCGTTGAATTGTATACAACACGTGTTATAATTCTCGAACTGAAATTCTGGAAACGAAATTAAGCACAAAACTTTATGAAATGAATGCAAATTATAGCAAAAACTATTTATTTTAATTTTTATCAACATTCCACTTTTATTTTGTATGTTTTATAGATTTTAGAATTTGTATAACAGCAAAAAATTGCAATTTGGCTTTTAAATGAACAGCTGTTTTAGCAGAGAAAGAGCATTGAGGAATGAGTCCAAAAAAATTTCGTCTCAGTAATCTCCTTAAAAAATCTCAGTGCTCAGGTCAGATTTTTCGTCCCACTTAAAAAATCTCTAAGCACTCAGAGATTTTATTTTAGTGAGACGCGCCTAATACATCCAGGCGAAGTGTAAATTTTATATAAAAAAAATCCTTTAAGTCGTGATGGGCTTTTCCAAACGAAATTTTATGACGAAAACTATTTTGTTTGAAAACCCTTTGGTGTATAAATTATTGATGTTTCATTTTAAATTTGATTTCATTTCGCTTTGAAGTATAAACTAGGCTCTACAAACAATAATTAAACAGAAATCTAACAGCTGTGAATATAATATTTTTTATATAACTAGCTGAGTAAAAATGTGAAACCAAGTTGGTCTGTTAAATTTGCACCTGAGTGTGATTTGAGAGCAAAATATACAACCGAATAGAATACAAAAAATAAATTAAAATTACTTTACTGAATCAGCATTATTTTTTTTAGAACTTGTTTTTAACTCCCATCACGCTGCCATTCACTGATGTTTACTTATTTTACCTAGTCATTTCTATAACTTTTATTTGAGTGATTTCTTGTCAATATAAAGATTTTATAGTGATAGGGATGTAAAACCTTCCGACATTTTTGATAATAACAAGCCCTAGACTGTAAAGAAAACAATAACAACATTATCAGTGGCTTATCATTTAAATTAAATTATAAATGGAGATATGTATTGCAGATATTTGTAAGTGTACAATTTTTTCTTTCACCCAGAACGGAATACAACATAGCAAAAAACAATTGTCTGAAGTCAACAAGTCGAGTTATTATTTTGCATAATTTATAAAATGTTACTGATGATAATTGCCATTCGGCTGCATGCATAATTGTTTGTTTTTCTGTTTTTAATTTATTCAATACGTATGTACATATGTATAAAAAAAAAAATATTTTAAATACAAGAAGAATTTTTAAAATATTGAAAAAATCACTACTTTTTAATGAATAATTGAACATTGGGTAACAAGTATGAAGAATGATTTGTTGCATCAGCTTGATGATAAAAAGTGAATGAGGAATCAAAAACAAAATGACTTAAGAATTAATTAATTTTAATATTATTATTATGTCATTTTTAAAAACCAAAAACAATATTGTTAATATCAGGGTTTTTGAACCAACTGCAAGTGAAAATAAAAAAATCTAATTCAAAATATATTTCTAATCGACGACGATAGCATTCATTTAGTAGATACACCTAACACCTTCCATGTCATGTTCTACGTCATTCGTGTGATATCATTGATCTGACCTTGAGCTTGCGAGTTTTTTTTTGTGTTGACTTCCTTATCTGGTACGAATGAACAATCACGGAATCTATGTATCGCAGATTGAGGGAAAGAGGGCTTAGTGATGAAATGAGATAATAGTTTGGAATATCAGATAAGATTAAATTAAATATATTTTAGTAAACGTGCTCATGGCATGAAAATTAAAAAAAGAAATTCATAATAATAAAATTTAAAACTACTTGAAAATTCGATTTTTTTTAACATTATGATTCGAATAATTTTTTAAGGAAAGATAGGGGTAGCTTTTGTTGGAACGATATCATATTTAATTTTTATTATTTTCACAGATTAAAGTTTTGATAAACAATGGTAATGAAAAACTTGAAGGAATTTTATTTCTTATTTTATGATAATATTATATTTCTAGGAATTTATAGGAAAGGAGTACACGTCAAAAGATTATAATTACGAACGGATAGTCGCACTTTTATTCTACAGAGTGTTCATCAAAACAAAAATGTGAACTATTCGGAAAATTATTTAAACCTAAAATTCAGCTCGATCTTTGACAAAGAGCAGTCAAACAATTTTTTAAATGCCAAAAAATTAAAATTGCCTCCAAAGTTAAGTATGTATTCTTAATTAAATGATAAAGATTGTTTTCCAATCGCAAATACAAAATTTCATTCATAGCAGTAGTGAGTCATTTATAAGAACTATTAGCCTTAGACAGTCTCGTATTCACAGAAAACAGGAATATGAACCATAATCATTTCTTACATAATGTAGGCTCATTGAACAAAAGACAATACAAATTCTCATTATTTTTTTCCGGGTCGTACTCAAATAATTTGATTTGATTTGAATGCTTAACAAGTCGTGAGTGGCTCATAAAATATAACAATGTACAGCATCAAAAAGAAACACAGAAAGCAGAAGAAAAACAAAAAGAGAAAGCTTTTACAGGAGTCATCTATGCAGCGAAAGCAAACAAATGGCACGCGTGCCATTGGTAGCACGTGAATAAATATTATTGGCACGTCATCAATTGAGAAATTCGATTAGAAGTACCTTTGAGTGGCAGTATCAGCTGCCTGCACATCGAGTTTAGTTTTCTTCTTATAGCGGTTTAAAAAAGCCGGCGTTTGCTTTCTTGACAATATTTTCATCTACCTATGTGTGCGAGAAACAGTTTTGTTTGTTTCTTTTATTAAAATGGATTAAAAACTATGAATTTCAAAAATTAATTACTATTTAGATTTACAACTAGGAATTTTTTGTTTTATTAGTAATTAGAAAACTAGATCAAAACCTTAATTGCGTTTACAAGTAAATTAACTGTCGTTTATCAAATCGATTTTGTGCAAGCAGGGCAACTGCTTTTTTGACGATTGCAGTTTTTTCGTCAAAAAATTGCGATCATTTGACGATCAAATTGACTTTAATTTGACGTTTTCGAAAACGGCATGTATATAAGCACGCCAAAGACATTTCAAATTATTTATTTTACAAAAATGGAACCAGCTCTTAAAAATGTTTGCCATCAATGATTTTTACCATCATTTATGCTACGAAAGTGATGACATATACACTGCCGCTCATCTGAATAGGTTCAACTTTTTTTGCACCTTGCTGTTAGCTTCTCTTCATATATATTGCAATGATACATCTTTATTATGTATGTAATGAAAGAGCATCATTATACGCCTAGTTTGGAAGATAAAATTTAGTCTTAAAGCTTACCGTTATTTCTCACACGTTAGCTAGACCAAATGCATTCATAAAAACAATCATATTTTTGGATCATCTGGATAGGTTCAAAGGCAAGAACTTTAGTTTGAGTAGTCGCGTCGTTAAAATGTTCTCAAATTTTTGTCTGCCAATTAATTTAATAGTGTTTTACCTATTAACGACAAAAATGGGTCGCGGAAAATTGTAAAGTGAGGAGGAAAAGAGCAAAATTAAAGCATTTTGAGAGTTAGGACTAAACCAACGACATATCGCGAAAAAAATTAGGAAAAGGCAAAATTAAGTTAGCAATTATATGCAAAATGTCAATAAGTATGGACGAAATATGAAAGGGGGCACTTATACGGCCACATCTGGAGCCGATAGACGTGCAATCATCAGAGAAGCTTCCAATTCTCATGATTCCGCGTCAAAAATCAAAATAAAAACTGGTGTAAGATTTAGTTTGTCAATATTAAAACGAGTTATTAGAAGTACTAAACATTTGAAATCTAAAATGTTTCTATTAGTTAATACTTATGTTTTGAAAACCCAAAATGTAGGTATGTAAATAAATAATCTCATTTTTTTTATTTGGTTTTGGCAGTGATGCAGAGAGAAAAAATAAAACATTTGAAATTGTGTCTTGGGACTTTGGCAGATTGCAATGCATTTTTTTTTAAGTTCCTATGAGCACTTAAATTCTTTTTAAATATTAAACGATAGAAAGTTTATGCTCGGTGTTAATGATTGAAGTAGTTTTTGAAATCTTGTAATTTAAAATCGGTATTTCGATTCGGTGTGAAAAGGCTATTATGATACACCGGCTTACAAAGTACTGTGGCTATTATTATGAATCTTGGCTACATATAATTTTGATTGCTACCTTTAATCTGAATGTATACAATAGGTGTGTGTCAAAAAATTAAATTTCTAAGGCATCAGAGATCTCACCTGAGCACTGAGATTTTTTCATTTTTCAATAGTCTTTCTCAGCCAAACCAGCAGTTAATTTGACAGCCAAATTATAATATTATTGGTATACGCCTCCCTGCCGGACGCGTAAAAAAACATCATGTTAAAATTCTCTTACTTAAATTTCATCTTTGCTTAAAATTTTCAATTGCTAAAGTACAAACCTTTACAAAACAAATGCAAAATAACTACTTTTAAGACATTGAAAAACTATAAAACTATTAAATAAATTTGGAGGCGCAACAGCTCGTGGAGAACCAAGGCCTAGTAGTGGCTTACAACTCTCAACCATTCCTGGGTGCGTGTTGTTTTCAGGAATGGAGAACCTACAATTTTTTCCGAGTCCGAACGACTAGATGAGAAGTACTTATTCATGACAAGTATACTCTTGGAGGATTTGTCAGTACCTCGGGAAAAACATTTGTTTCTTTTTTTAGGTCACAACGGCTGGGAATCGAATCCAGACCTTCA
Source organism: Dasysyrphus albostriatus (assembly GCA_946251815.1). Lineage (NCBI taxonomy): Eukaryota > Metazoa > Arthropoda > Insecta > Diptera > Syrphidae > Dasysyrphus > Dasysyrphus albostriatus. The sequence continues at coordinate 62,100,991 of OX276336.1, read as the reverse complement.
GCATGACAGTCTTGTCGTACATATTTGACTTCGTATATGTGTGCGACAGAATCCTACCTGCCACATATGGGTGCTTACATGGTTACGGTTGTGACAGTGAGTTTCCAAAACAAAACGAAATTTATTTGAAAACGTTAAGGGTGTGACCGAGTAGATATGATTTGTATACATAAAAACAATATTTAAACGGGAAATCGTTGTTATAGATGTAGGTATAATCATTTCTCAGATGATTTGAGAAAAACTTTTTCTAGAAAAACTATGTTTTTCTCACTAAAAAGTGAAAAGATTTCTCACTTCAATTCACTTCACTTAAGGTCGATTAAATTTTCATATAGGTACATATAGTAGATTTTCTTAGAATTATATCCAAACGTCGTAAATTTCGTATCTAGAAGCAAAAAACTAAAAATGAGTTGAAAAACAGCAAGAATAAGTATTGAAATGTCAACCTGTTATGGGCATGACATAGACTTAAAATGTTTAATACGGGCTTAGCATTAATTTCAAATGCTTGAGTTTTCGTCTGACTGTAGATCATAATATTTTTCTTTTTTCTCTAAATTTTCAGTTTCAAACAAAATATTGTTAATGAAACAAGAATATGTATATAAGTGACCATAAAATAAATTATTAATAGGTGATTTCACTTTTCAAATGGAACATCGAAGCTTTCAAAATCGTCGTATGTTATTTTTTCAATTCTATATACCTAGGTATTTTGTGTTTTTTCGTAAAAGGTCGTTTGGTATGGAATTCTTTACAAAATTAGTGAGACTACAACATTTATAGCAATTCTAAGGTTGTAAATTCCATGCCGATTTATGGATTCGGCTTAGCTTTCCATTGCGGTAGCACAAATTTTCGCTGGTGGATACCTACTTTTACTAGGTAGATTTAGGTTTCTTCAAAGTTATAAATATCATAATATTAAAGTGAGGAATTTTTATTCATATTTTTAATTAATTTTTAAAGTTTCCACTTTCCATACAAAATGTATGTTTGTCAAAAAAAAATGGCTCAACTTTCATGATGCTAAAAGTAATAAATACCCTAAGATAACACAAGTCAAATCTGATTTTGTGTTCTATTTACCATTAAAGATTTATCATCAGACTCCTAAATCTGAAATGGTTGAATGGAAGACCCTATAAAAATAAAATGTGATGAGTGATGACGTATGCATTAAGTTTGTAACAACTCTGAAATTCACTGCAAAGCCCCCTTCAACCTTCACTCCCCCTAATTTTCGATCACAAAACAAGGTTACGAAATGAACAAACCCGAACCGGCATGTTTCCAGTTGTCAAAAACTGTGACGTCAATTTTAATAGAAAAAACGTTCCGTTTTAATTATGATGTATGTATATGTGCTTAAAAAATGTAGGTATACATTTATAATAAAATTTATAATTTTACTAGTCACGACAATATTATTGTACCAGCTGCGCTGACCAGCGATAGAGATATCGGAATAAATTACGTAAGGCAAGTTTAATAATCTCAGAAAAACAGCACCAAAGAAACAAGACAGTTGATCGCGTCCATCTTGTGTTGTGAAATAGTCTTGTCATCGTGACGCTGCACCCCAGAAAAACACCATTCCTCAATAGTTCTTTGTCATAACGCTTGCTGGGAGAATATACTTACTATTCAGAGCAAAACATCTTCGCGAATAGCTCTCAACCGTTTTGCGAATCAAGGTTAACGTGGATCTCTGACTCCGAATAGTTAAAATCGACATTTTTCTTTAACGTTGGAACAATAATACCGGATTTCAAATCACATTCACACAGTCTAACTATAACTATACTAATTAAAGTCAAAGCGAGATAAGCTTGTCGAGTTATAAATTTGTTCAACCAAACGACTAGGTTAAGTTCTAGACAATTCTTTAATTCTTGTGTAAAATTAGTGCGAGGTTCACAATGAAATCGATTTTAATAACTGGATGCAATCGAGGACTTGGATTGGGATTAGTGAAGACGGTCCTCAATTTACCAAAACCACCGAAATACGTTTTTGCGACATGCCGTAATGTCGAACAAGCTGCGGTGAGTGTTTTCGTTTTTACTTTTCTTTTTTTTTTTCTTGTCTGAGAGATGACAGAATACGGATGGGAGGAGTGACTTGTATTGAATAGCTTTTTTTTTGTGATAAAAATGATGGTCAGTTCGACTTACTATTTCCAATTGGTGCCATGATAGTTAATAAATATGCAAAATGTAAAAACACAAATAATTTATACACAATAAATAATTAACGACGAAAAGGTAATTTAATTGCCGCAGCAGCTAGTAGAAAACTCGAACTTTAGTAGTTGACTGGAAGCAAGAGAATGATATGTGAAGGAATTTATCCGCTCTTTAATATATATTCCATTTTTTATTTTGTTTTCGGTGTTCATGAGGTGAGGGAAATTTCCATTTTCCAACTGGAACGTGGTCATTTCATGGTGGAAATTGTTTCTATTTTTCCGGTTTTCTCACTAAATATACCTTTTGATTATGATTCTAGATTCTATTCTAGTCTAGAAGGTTTTAATAATATTGGCCGACTCATCCAAGTAAAAAATTTCGTCATAATTGTCTATTGTCGGTATGTAGTAAGTAATTTATTAATAGTAAATAGGCACTGTATAGAGCAGCCAGTAAACCATTTGTTTTGATGAAAATAACGACAACGTTTTTCGCAAAAAGTGCTGCCTATACTATCAGTTTTCAGTTCCCATTTCAGTCCCCTATTCCGGTTTAATGACAAAAAATAAATGTTTATGACATTAGCTTCTGATTTTGGTTTACTTTCAGAGGATAATAAAACAAACAGCTCTAGCTATTCAACAATAATTTAATTCAATTGGAATTAAATAAAAAAAAAAAAAAAATTGTATGAGTTTTGTTTCATTTTTCAACTAATTTTATCGATGCGATAAGTCAATAATTTTTTTAATTTTTCCATTTTTTGAATCATTACTGGCATTAAAGCAGTTCTCTTGTCCATAGACAAAACTGCTTTAAGGTTTGAGTTAATCTTTGAAAGATTTTCTGACAGATGAGAGAATCGAATACAAATCATTTAGCCAGTTTATATTTCTGAGATCTCAGAGGACTCAGAGCGCTCAGAAATATAAACAGGATTCCTCTAAAAAATTCCACACTTTTCCCCTTAAAAACTGACTGAAATTTTTTGGATTCGCTTGCTCAATTATTTTTTGTCGCAGTAAATTACATAAGAAGAAAAGAAAAAGAGAGTTGTTTTGACTTCTATGTGAGGAATATTGTTTATATTTTATTCTCCTGCTCTGTCAAAAAATTGAGGAAAAATACTGAGCGCTCAAGAAATATAAACTGGCCAATTGGAACGATTTGGGTTTAACTTTGATTTATTGAAAACGATTTCAATAATTTAAATAAATAATAAAACTGATTTTGTGGGAAAGTGTTTCGCAAATGAAATATTTTTTAACAAAACAAATTATTTAGATAATAGGTATAAGCTTTAGTTTAAAAAATTCTATCGATTTTCTTATTTTAAGAGTCTTAAAATCGAAAGCAAAATTTTCACTGATTATGTGCAATGAAAGCTAGAATTGCAGCTTAAACATTGAGCAATTGGAAATCGTCATTAAAAAATAATGTCGTTTTTGTTTGGTTTCTGTTTCATTCCTATGGAATATAAAAAAATTGAAGTGAAAAAGTAGTATGTTTATTCCATATCAGTCTATAACAGTTGTTGTAGGCAATTATTATTTCTATTTCTATATTGGCTTTGCTCGTAAGCGAAGGTGTTTATCTTTTCTCACTTAGCAAAAACTTGTTGTTTTCATTATGGACATTTGTACATAAAAATTACTTTTTGAAACGAAGACAAAAAACACAATCATACCTATTACGGTTGTCGTTGCTCTAAATAGGACAGTTGGTTTTATAGTAAAACGAATATCCTTGTAATGGTAAAGGGTGGTGAACGAAAAGAACGTTGAGGTTAAAGTTTCATTTAAAAGCAAATTTTTGCGAATCGTGCCGTTTTACGTTTTACATTAGTTTTGATAAAACGCCAACCGTAGTAAAGGGTGAATATCAGGAAGATAATAGAAACATTTCAGCCTTAAAATGGGTACACAATATAGCATTTTAACCGTAAATAACATCGATTTGATATAGATATTCAAGAGCTTTTCAAAATACTGAAAATCAGATATCAAAAAACTCTTAAGAAATATATAGCCAACCCGAAACTACGTAAAACCTGAAATTCAAAATAAACAAGAACTATCTTCCATCCCAATAAATTATGAGAAATTTAATAATAATTTAATATATTTAAAATCAATTTCAGGATCTGAGGGACCTCGGAGCCCAAAACAGTAACCTTCACATCCTCGAGATAGGTAATATAGTTCCTTTCTGTTTCTGCATTGTAAAATATTCCAAATTTCATAACTTCTTCTTTCTCGATTCACAAAGATCTAAAACATTTTGACACCTATGGTAAGCTAGTAACGGATGTAAGCAATATAGTCAAAGATGATGGACTCAATGTTCTCATAAACAACGCTGGAATAGCTTCAAAGTCAACTCGTCTTAATTTCGTACAGGCTGATTCGATGATTGATAACTTAACCACTAACACCGTTGTACCTGTTATGATGGCAAAGGTAATTTAATTGAACTTTGATTTAGTAAAAAAAAAAAGAAACTTAATCAAGTTTTTTTCCCAAAGGCCTTTGCTTCACTTATAAATAAAGCTTCAAAGGCAAACGATTCTCTCCCGATGGGTGTGAATAGAGCTGCCATCATTAATATGAGTTCAATTCTGGCTTCGATTCAGAAGAATGATTCTGGTGGCATGTATGCCTATAGAACCTCAAAGGTAAGTAAACCTTCTCATCGTAAAAAAAAATAATTAAATGCCATATTCACTGCACTTTCAGGCTGGTCTCAATGCTGCTACAAAATCAATGAGTCTTGACTTGAAAGACGGCAAGGTTCTCTGTGTTAGCATCCATCCTGGTTGGGTCCGCACTGACATGGGCGGGCCGAAAGCCCCACTGGATGTCGAGACAAGTACAAAAACCATCGTGGAGACTCTGATGACCATGAACGAGTCCCACAATGGTGGTTTCTTCGAACACAACGGAAAACCTTTACCGTGGTAGGAAAAGGAAAAATTACTTTGTTCCCGCATTTTTGGAAGTTTTTCCCTTGAAACGTGGCGTTTGTTTTTCTTCGTTTCTTTTTAATAAAAATATAATTAATTTGTTTTTTTATTTAAAATAAATATAACAGTAGTTGAATGCATGCATTTCCTTTCACAATTTTTTTTTTGTTTAAAATAAAAAAAATCAGAGCCTAAGTAGAAACTCCGCGCTGAGAAGAGGGTGTGTCGTGTGGGCGTGAAGAGATTTATGAAGACGACGTTACATCAAAAAATGATCTTTCACAATAGAATACAAGAACTCAAGATTCGTCCAGCTGCTGTTGTTGGGGAAACAATCAAATGTGTTGTACTGGGTTTACTCTGTCGTTGGGGTTTGTGATTCGTGGCATTGCTGGAACAAGAACGCAGTTCGTCGCTGCCTGGGGACTACTGCTGTTGCTGGCCGAGGTGGAGTTCTGGTGTTCGTCGACCGTCGGAAGGGTACGTGCGTTATTCGGTTGAAGAGTCAAGATTATGTGTCGTAGAGCTACGGCCCAGGTGGAGCACTCATTGGAATGGCTTAATACCAGAGATGTATAGGTTTCCATTGCTTCCGCCATGCTATTTGTTTCTACAGCTAAAATAGATTAAAATCAAGGGTATAAATAGGTCGAGAAATTCTCTGTAAAAAAAAAAGAGGAACCTTTAGCAATTTTATAGATTTTAGCCTGAGCTGGCATAGTCAAATTTCCCGATTGCCAGAGCTGCTCCATAACACCGACACGTCGCTGGATTTCCTCGAGACGCACATTCGGGGACTCTTGAACTTTGATCAGTTGCAAACGAAGAATACCCAGAGCAAATTGTTGTGCATCATCGGGCAGCGGTTCTTGGAAGTGTTGCGTTGGCGGTTGAAGTGGGGACGTTTGAGCTGCTGCCGTCGGAGGCTGGGATGGTGGTGGTGCATTTACATTAGGCATTGGATGAACAACGGCAACTGGGTGTAGACTATTGGACGCCCCCACTAGTGGTGGCATTGTCAGGGGCAACGGTGCACTAGTCTGATTGGGTTGAACTATTGCCGTGGGTTTGGAAGTTGTGGGGCCACCTTGGAGTGGAAATGCAATTCTCTTGTTGAGATTAAGTTTGGTTTTACCACTACCAGTAGTTGCTGGGAGGGCATTGAATTGAAGATTTGGTGGATCATTCCAACCTGGGGTATGTGTGCCTGCTTTCGAAAGGGAGGGAGAATATTTTGAGTGTTATTACATTAGTTGCATGAAGTTATAACTGAGGAAATACCTGAGGAAGTTGGTGGTGCTTTATCGGACATTATAAATCGACACAAATTCCAAATAACTACAATTAAATGCTTTTTTAAGAAGAAAATTTTTGTTTCGCAAAATAAATCAATCGCGATTGACGTTTTTGCTAAACGTCACACCACGTTCAGGTGTAAAGTTGACATTTTTAACTAAGCAAAGCTCTACATGGGCATAATTACATGATTACTAAGAATATGGATAATTCACAATAGGTTTGTTTTTTGCAAGCCCAGTGAAATCGGATGAAAAAAATGACATTGGGGCTTAATAGCCCTTTTACACCGAACGAACATCTAGATTTCGAGCCAAAAGCCCAAAATCTCAACAAAATCAACGAGATTTCCCATAAATTGAAGATTTCGTAATCTAGTAGATTTCCACCAAATCTTCTTAAAATCTAATTCGCCTTTTTACGATCCCACTTTAGTACTCATTTTTTGTTGTTGTTTAGCGTTGGTTTGGGAGAGACTCGCAGCGAATTATTCACAATAGCACAAAGTATGACAAATACACAACGCTTAACACCAACAAAGATTCGTCGTCGCTCCGCATTCACGTTGGTTTAGGAGAGCCTTTTAAAAAGTGAAATACATGCAATTGTGCCCTGCTTACACAGTGAGTAAGCCGGACGAAATGCCAAATGGTATAATGTAAGGCCATATAAATAGCTATTTTGAATCAATAATTCAACAAGTCCAATCCTGAAGCTGAAGCGAAATGAAAAATGTAATACGGAAATTGAAACAACGCAATCATAAACAAAACATTTTTTTTTTGGTTTTTCGTTTGTATGTAGTAGTAGATTATTATATCCAAGTCTCCACTTTCACATAATTAATTGCCCAGCACAATATTCTTGACGAAAATTTGACAGTTTGTTACATTATTTATATTTATTATTTTATGGAGTTTATGTTTATTAGCTTTTCTTTTTTAATAAAAACATTTAAATTTTTTAAATAAAAAATAACAATAAAATTATTATAATTGGATATAACTTTATTAAACAAAAATAAAAAAAACGAAATTAATGAAATTTTGGTAACCAAAAACACGGTTTGAGATCGGTTTTAGTTCGGTTCATTGATTGGTTTTAGAACGGTTGGAGATCAAACTGATCAGTTTGAAAATGGTTTGAGCTTAGTTTGAGATTAGTTTCAGATCGGTTTGAGATTTGTTTGAGATTATTTTTAGTTCAGTTTGAGACTTGTTTCAAATCGGTTTTACTTCGGTTTGAGTTCAGTTTGAATTTGGTTTAAGTTTGGATTCAGTGTGATTTGTGTTCAGTTTGAGTTTGGTTTGAATCCAGTTTGTGTTCAGTTTGAGTTCATTTTCTTTCCTTACCAAGGTTCTTTGGTCTTTAGACTATGAAAATCATCCATCCTACGCTAATGAATTTAACTGGAAAGGAGCCGAATTCCCTACTAATTTCTTTTTAATATGGTTGAGAGTAGGTCGATACAGTAACAAATGATAATAGAAGAGAGATTTATGCACTAAATCAGTGTTTTTCAAACTTTTTGAATGCTTGACCCATTTTTTGTTAGCAAAAACATTCTGGTGACCCCCGTATTCATAATTCTTGTTGAATATAACGTGAAATATAATTTTCCAATTGATTCTGATAGCAAATTGTGAAGATTTGCAAATTTTGGAAATTTAACGTTTACCAAATAGCAACACCCTTGTCAGTTATTTAAAAATGACATACGCTGAATCCATTTCATACCCATTCATTAAGTCTCCCCCAAACCAACGCGAATGCGGAGCGATTCGCAGCGAATCATTCACAATAGAAAAAAATATGACAAATACTCAACGCTAAACAACAACAAAAATTCGTCGTCGCTGCGGATTCGCGTTGGTTTGGGAGAGCCTTTATACCAGATTCCACTTATTCGCGATGAAGTTTTCATAATGTGCTGTCAAAATTTAATACAAAAATTGCAGCAGGGCTCAGTTTAATTTTCTTAATTCATATGTGCACATCAGAATTGTCATTTAATTTTGATCAAACAATTAAGTGTTGTGTATAACTTGTCGGGAAATATTATTGAGGATAATATCGAGTGAGGATAAAATTATGTTGTCTTCGATTCTCCAATTTTTCCATATGCCATAGGAATGGAACAGAACACAAAACCAATCCAAAACGACACTAATAACTTCTTCAAAGGACCATTGCAGCCTTGCAAGAGCAAACAACACAAAACAGATTAAAATAGACTTTATGACTACAATTACATATCTTATATATGGTTTTGAATAATAAGCCTCAGTTTGTAATTTGCGTTGAAGTATGATACAACTAAAAGTATAAAACCATCAAAGCTAATGCAACATCTCTCACATAAACATGCCAAAAAGATGATAAGCCATTGGAATTTTTGAAACGAAAATGATTTTTAACAACCACGATTTTAACATTTATTTAAAAATAAATAGACAGAAGTAGTCGTTTTACAACCTTTGTTTTTCAATCTTTTCACTGCGTCCGCGAATTATATAATAATATTACATAATTGCGTGCGAAATAACGTGTGGACCTTTAGACTTCTCCAAACAATCTGCTGAAGTAAGCAATTTTGTTCGCCGAAGAGCGTACTGCCCAACGAAAATTAGACCAACATTTTTCGTTTATAATTTCGTTGTGTCATTTTTGTATGGGATTTTTCGTTTCGTATTAACAGCATCCTAGGTTTAAAGTTAAAATGTTTTCCCCACTACTTTGACCACTTTTTTAATGAGTTTGATTCAGTTTTTTTATATAAGTGAAAACATTTATTCTCTTTTCCACATCACTAGCTGTTTATAATGAAATGAACTATTTGGAACAAATCTTTGCAACAACGGCGAAGCAACTTATAACACATTCGTGTTAGATATGGGGATCCAGCTTCCATACATTTATGCCCATTCTCATCTGAGCAACCTATCGATTTGCAATAAAAAAGCTATTTTGCTTGTAATAAAATGGTACACTGCGGCGTATGCGTACCATTTTACTCAAATTATTTAAACAGGCAAATAGATACAATCCAATTTTTTAATGACTTGATTTGGTTTTAAATCGATCAAAAACTAACCATCTATAGCCGCGTTCCTTTGAGAGTGACGAAGTACTCATGAGTAAATGAAAACTATAATCTAGTACTTCCATCTACTCATGCTCTCATACGAGAGAATTGTTTTATTTCTATGTCGTGTAGTCTCCCTGTTGCGTTAAATATGTGTATATAAATAAAAAAAATACAATAATTTAAAAATATTAAAAGTTAATATTTGAAAAAAAATATTTTAAAGGGAATAAATTTTGGGAAAACAATACCTCAGATTCACAAATTAAGTCCGATGATGGTTCTCTGAAAACCAAAATGAGTCGCTTGATTCCCAAACAAAATTCATGGTGTGATAAAATTATAATTAAATAAATTAAATTTTTTCAAAAATTTACCTATTTTTAATATTTTTAAATTATTTAATTTTTTTATATTTTTATACGCATAATTGTTTTGTTTCTTTTAAGTACACATACTCACACTTCTTTTGTTGGCCATAGCTGTCAATTTCTCCAAATATAGTAAAAAAATTGAGATTACTAATGTACAAGAATATTAGATATTACAACAAAATTCAACACACTTTCTCAATTTATTGGAGTTTCTGTACCCATAATGTACTTGCAAAAATCCACTTCACTGAGAAATAGTGCGAACAATCTCTGAATTTTGTTGATATAAGAGATTCTTAAGATTATGACCACTTGAATATCACTTAAAATTTTAATAGATTGCTTCTATCGAAGTGAATTTTGTGTGTTCCGCTGATAATGGCTAATGAACACGGCTAGTAAGATATGTCATACCATGAAAATATAATGTATGAGCATACCCGACTCTCTTAGTCCACAAGAGACAAATTGTTAAAGAAAAAACAAAACCAATCTCTTTTTCAAGATGACGGCTCTTTCCTAGCCCCAAAAATCCCGCAATGTCGTTTTTATAATGAGCGAGCGTACCCAAATTTCCATATTTTCATTCCATAAAACAAATTTTGTTCATCGAAATATGCGATTTCATGCCCTTTTTTAACTAATTTGACAGAGCACAACCCTATGACAAAAATTTAAACAAAAAACTGAATTGCTAACATTAGTATTTTATTATCGACATGATCTAGTCTGGATTAATTTTCACTATGAAATTGTAAAAGCAACATGTTTTAATTGGATATATTTCAATGATCCAAAAATTAGTTTTCGCTCTGGTGCCAATATGATCTGCTGTTGTAAATGATCTCTGTAGTACAAAGAAAAGACGCAACAGACACATGAAAAATATGCAAACATTATACAACGCTTTCACCAAAAGATGATCTGGGGTTTGAAAAAGAAGATTTAGACCGGGTTTAGATTGGTTGGTTTCACTACAATTCGGTGGTAAAATCGGTGAAGTTGAAAGAGAGGGGTTACTCAAGATTTAAAAAATTTAAATTTCTGTGAGTAGTCAGTCACATTTTGTAACCAAGTAAGTCCATTTCATTCTATTTTGTTCATTTTTACCTGTGCGTTCAACAGAAAGGTTCTATCTTGATATGAAGTTGGAGATCAGAATCAAAAATGCTCTTACGCTGCCCAAAATCAAATTTGAAAATATTTTATTAGCAGCATCATAAAGATTCACTTGTGTGAAACCTACAAGTAATTTAATTTAATTTAAGTAACAATTTAAGGCCCAATTCACGCAGAGCTGGCATATGTTTTCGGCATGATTCTGGCATAGATACAATTGCCATGTTGTGGAATTCACATGTTCAATTGTGGGGCAATACACACATAAAAGACGTGGTGGGGATATGGTGCACCCTTTCATTGCCACGCTGTTTCGCCGCCACGAATGCCACGTAATAATGAAACTGCATGAGGTGTTTGTGTTATTTGGGCTTACACACAATCTGAAGCTCTGATTGCTTAAGAATATGTGAGTTAACTTATATAATTGCGAAAGCATTATGTGAAATAACAATTAATAAATATAATCAGTAGTAAAAATTGAGTTCTAAGACGAAAGTCAACTGACAAATTAAATTGTCTGTTCAGTGTCACTTCTAAGTGAATTTCACGCATCACATCCACTCAACGCCCGTAAGACCCCTATTACACGATGATTATTTGCGTCTGAGTCTTTTCAAAATTCAATGGGTGTGACGCACTGATCTCTATATACACTGGTTAGTGTATTCCTTATAATGTATAACAGTTTTTTTCTTCCATTTGAAGATGACAATTAGGTGGTCCTGATTTCAAAATTTCAATCTGAAGAAAGAGAAACAGACCAATGATATGAAAGGGAAAAACTTTGTGGGAGTTTATTTTATAATTTTTTTTCATTAAGTTATTCATTGTGTACATTTTGTTTGTGCTATTATTTTCCAATGGCACTAGAATTATATCAATAGAAAGGTGTTTAAATAGATAAATATGTAGATGGGATATGGGAACCATCGACTTCGTTCATTATTTCAGTTTGCAAGTTGAACAAAACAGCTGATAAGTGTGATGAGGAGAATGCGATTACATAGTCTGTGTTTTTTTACGATTTTACCTCCTTGTCACACTCTTTACATTTGTAATTCCGTTTCATTTAACCATTTGTGAATGAAAAAAATTACAAACACAACAATGTTAGCAAAGAGATTTGGGGGGGGGGGGGAGCAACGAACGGAAATTTGACGTCTTCATAGTGGATTATTTTGTATAAATTGTTATACAGTCATATTGTTATTCAAAAAAATGGTCAGCTTCATAATATAACAATTCTTCAAATGGAAGCGACTTTCTTATGTCGATACGCTATCCAGTGTATTATAGAGATCAGTGGTGTGACGGTGAAATCAGATATTTTTTCTCCTTCTCACTCATGAAAATTCGAAAGGAGACAGAAGCAAAGAATCATCGTGTAGTAGGGGTCTAACACGCCAGCACTATATGACAATTCTATGTGAATTGGGCCTGAACAGGGTGGTGTTTCCACCGTATGAAAAGACTAAAAAGAATATTAACTCTGACAGCACACTTCAAAAGAAAATGGGGTTTCATTTTTTCTTATGAAGTGGAAGTGAGATAAAATGTTTCACTTGTGTTAAACAATGAAAAGCTGAATACAGCCATTAATAAATCATTCAGCCAGCACCTTGCAAAAATAGGTTAGTTCAATTTGAAAAACTATTTACCCTAGAAAGATTTAACAAGATTAATTTCTAATTTACCAGATTTATGAAATAAATTTGTATGATAAATCTTTGAGATTTAAATGAGACCTTACTAGAGCTCGGAGTATAATACTATATCTACCTGAGGTTTATCTCAGTTCAGATTTATTTAAATCTATTTGACCCTGTTAAGATTGGGAAGATTGAGACCGGTATCACGGCAGTTTCTGGACAAGAGAAGTGAGGAAGTCAGGACCCCTCTTCTCCTATCCAGAATACATGAGACCGGTCTCAATATTTCCAATCTAAACAGGGTCTTTGGTGTTTCCACAACACAAAAATATTTTAAGAAGTTTTATTTTGACAGCACTTTTATAAATGCAAATGGTGTTTCATTTTTTCGTATGAAGTGGAAAAGAGATAGAATGTTTCATATGTGTAGAGGACTGAACTCGGCCATAAATGAATCCTTCAGCAACATGTAAGAAAAGGTTAGTTCGATTTGTAAAAGTATTTCTCCAAGGAAGATTTAACAAGATCAATTTGTAATCTTCAAGATCTACGAAATAAATTTGTATGATAAATCTTCAAGATTTAAAGATGATTTGAGGTAAATCTAATTAAATCTCAGATTAGTTTTAGGTAAAAATGTAGTATAAGTCAAAAAGAAATAAATATACAACACTCCAGTCACTCCTGTTTGTTTTATTTAGCATGATCTGATCCGAATCAGATCAGGTAGATAATAAAATCCTTTAATAGTGAACTTGTGTCAATTGGTATTTCATTTTTGCAAGTTGAAGGCTGATAGTTTAGGCACTTAAACTTAGATGGAGTGAAAGACTTTTTTGTAAAGTTATCAACGAAGACGATATAGCTAATCATCATTATTAGCAATTTTTCAATATAATGATTGGCATTTGTCCTAATTTATATTTATTACATTCTACATACATAAGTCGCTTATGTGTGTATGAATCAATTTATTATCGTTGAACCAGGGAAGCAGAAAAATGAACGCAAGAAAAAAGTTCTTTTTTTTAGCAGGAAAACAAAAATAAAAACAAAATTGGAACAGAACAGAACATAAACTTTAAGCCATCTCCTCATATCTTTAGCCAACCAACTCAACCGAGCCAATGCTAAGCAATGCAAAAAATTTAATATCTCTAGGTTGGCTGTGGGTGGTAGTGGGGATGGTGAATGGTGTTGGTTTTGGTAGTAGCTATAGCGTTTCAGTTCGTGATGGGTTTGTTGAAAACTGAAACATATATTAATCGAAAAACTCTGCAGCCATACGAACGAACGACCGCGTTAAGGAGATTTAAAAATAAAATCCAAAATGCCTGCTGATGGTCTCTAAAATGGAAGTCTATAGAGAGGTAGTTGTTGTGCAACTATAGGACGTCGCTTTATCTGGACTAGGTAGGTATATACGTAGGTATAGGTATACCCGAAAAATAAACTCTATTTTCTCTATGCCAAAGGTGTAGGTAGGTTCACAACAATTGATAAGCCATTTTTTTGGATTCTCTGGTATTCCGGGAAGGTACTTGAATATATATATATATATGTATATGTAGTACTACATTATGTATGTTTATAAGAACAACTACAAAAAAAATATAAATAAGCTTCGAGATACAGAGTATCCTATGTACTCCTTCAAAGCAATCAGATCCTTTTTGAACCCTCTTTTTACCTCACCTCTATAATGTTGACCTCATTTGAACCAAACCCGAACCAAACCTAACCGAACTGAAACACATACAATCTACATAATATCTATATGTACTATTGCGAGATGAGCCCAATGAGCTCTTGGAGTGAGCGTCATAAAATCCTTATTTTCCCGTCATGATGCCTGTTCCTGGCCTGTGACTGTGATGATGAAATGACATACTTTTTAAAGAAGATTAAGGATGAAAATCATTACAAAGGAGGCACAAAAAGAAGCTAGCAATTCATTCGTATTGAAATAGTTTCCCATGGAATGGAAAATAATAATTAAAGGCACTAGATAGATAGACAGATAGATAGATAGAAAGATACATACATAGTACCTTGTAAATAAGAACAGTGGTTTCTCGGTTCCTTTTCTGATTTTTTTTGCTTTCTTTATGTTGTAAATATTCCCTTCCTGGCCTCTCTATCTCTCTCCATCTTTATTCCCTATGAGTTCATTGTTACAACTCTTAGAGGTGGAGAGAGGATTGTCTTTAAAATGGAATTAAAGTCCTTTGTAAAAGCGTCACGTTCATGCGGAAACGGATCCGCTCGAACCTCGAAGCAGAGCGTAATGTATCAGTATCCGTCATGTGCATCCAATTACACTTTTTTGTATCCATCTATCTATACTATATTCTGTTCCAGAGTCAGAGCCAGGGATGTCGTTTCGTTTCAGTTCAAGAACCACCGAACAGATTGACAATATGACAATTGTATTTTGTTGCAAATCTAACGCAAACGGAAACATCTGGAAACACATCAAGTATATGTAACATCTCCATGGCTCAACGAAATACTCCATAAAGAATCTTTG
Organism: Dasysyrphus albostriatus; assembly: GCA_946251815.1. Lineage (NCBI taxonomy): Eukaryota > Metazoa > Arthropoda > Insecta > Diptera > Syrphidae > Dasysyrphus > Dasysyrphus albostriatus. The sequence goes on along the minus strand of OX276336.1, from coordinate 62,085,775 downwards.
GCAACACACGTATCATTCTTTTTCTTTAATTTCCACAACCATGAACACCGCGATGTAGCTTCATGTGGATTAAATTTTCAGTTTAATGTCCCTCCCCCTCGCTTTTATTTGTCCTGCAGAAGGTCTCTATGACTTGGTCTTTAAAACAGGGCTTCATCTTGCTTGTAACTTCGAACCTGAGGACTCTTGATTCGAAAATCTGTTGTTTATTCCCTCGATGTGGCTGAGTCAATGCACTTGACGTATCTTGACTGCTTGGTAGGTATTGACATTTTTTAGTTAGCGTTCATGATTCATGATTCATGACCTTCCGACACACGTTTCATGAACAGCCTTTAAATAGTCCAGTGTAAATGGCGTGTGGTAAACCAATCAGCTGATTTAGTTATTGTAATTTTGCTAATAAGAAAGAGTTTTCTATCTTTAGTATTTTTATTTACGACTCACGTTGTAAATTTTCTGAAATTTACGACGCTTACAATGGTTGTTACTACGTTGCATGAATACTTTTAATATTTCTTTCGGATAGAATTTTAATTAACTAAAAAAGCATGTCTAAAATCTGTTGAATATGTACAGTATAGACAAGATCAAGATAACGAAGGCAGTTCAATTACTAATTGTTATTATGTTGTTTTCATTTGGAAGTTCAGAAAATCCTCTTTTACTCCAACTGCACCAGAAGGGAAACAAGGGCGCAAAAAGAGCACTCCAAACATCCAAAAGAAAACGCTATTTTTATATAAGTAACACATTAACCGACAGCACTGCTCTGACAGCAATATCTCCTCACTCCATGTAATAGTTTCACTAGTTCTTCGACTAACAGAAACACACACAACACAGCATATATCGTTATGATGGTGGCGCGAATTTGAGTGGATCTATAGTTGCGGAGGAGCTTCCGGTTCGCAGTAAAAGTAGAGAAAATGTAAAAGTTGGTGCATGTGCGGTGAAACAAAACGTTATTATTTCTATGGCGCTTTAATAAAAATACCAAAAGAAAATAAATGAAACCTACCAACACGACTCCCAGACAACTTTATTTGCTATAAGCTTTTGCATAAAGGGTTAAAAGGTTATTCAATCAGCTTAACACACCACCAGGTCGCATCTCACAACAAACCACCCTTAGCAAAAGCCATCATTATTTTTTTTTTTCATTTTTATCTAAAGCAAGCGAAAAATATTATGCAAACTCAGGTTGGTTTTGACATTTTTATTTTCTTGGAAAAATAATGTTATTTAGATAAATGATATGGATATAGAAGGTATGTAGGCAACGGGCACACACAGCGTGATGACTTAGGTCATAGAAAGTCCTTAATAGGACCGTTAAATATTTAATTTTTGAAATGGGAACATCCAAATGGATTTCTGGATTCAAACGAGTTGAAAGGCAAAACCTATATCGTTTCGTTCTTAAAAGGTGAATTTGAGGAATGAATTAATAATGATAGAATTGGATATTGATACGTATATGGATAAAGAGGTATTGAGATGCATTCAAAAATCTTATATACATATTGCTATATTGTAGATTATGGTGTAAGCTTTGTGGAAACAGATGAGCCTTTCAAAAGATAGTTCAATAATTCTGTTTGGAGGTGAATTAAATATAAATGCACCTATAGACGAATTGAACTTTAAAGCATAAATGGTTTGATGTGGCTTTACAAAAGAGACACGAGAAACCTCTGATTATGATTATCCTAAAATGGCAACAAGACCCAAAATGTCTCAACACCCGGAGTGCTACTTAAAAGCTTGAATTCATCCTCACACGGTATAAGCCAGGCAGATACGAGTATTACTGCGATGCAGAAAAGACGATGGATAGGGTGAGGTATGTTTAAAATGAAAAAAAAAGAAGAGTGGCATCTATGGTAGTTTCACTGTATAGGAAAGCGGTTTGAAAGCATAGTTATTGACTTTAAGTCTGGCTATGATCCTCATCTCAAAGCTTCCCTTCAAAACAAAATTCAAGATTAATAATTATGCACACTCCTTTGAGGAGACCTTATCATGGAAGAGTTTTATAACCCTTTATACGAAGCATGACGAAGTACGGTGTTAAGGTTGTTTTGAGACTTAAAGCAAAAAATATCGAGGCTTTACAAAAAGACGACTGATAACAACCTCCAACAACAAAACTTTGTAAAAGCTCAGCATACAGTGATAAATAGTACTTGGAATCCAAGGCACCTTTGCATATCTGAGAGCTCCTGAGACAGTAGATGTTCGTGACAATATTCTGCTTCTCGAATCAAGCGCGATTGAAGCATTCAATATACCCATTTTGAGCAACATTTTACGTTCAGTATATCTGCTGATCTAGTATTTCTAGACAAAACTGAGGCATCCATCCAACTGACACATATGTCTATCTTGGACAAAAAACATTAAACGATACCATCTTGCAAGTGATTCAGTCGGTAGTCCACACCTGAGCCAAGCATTCCAAAGTAACAACCTACAAGCTTAAATAGTCATTGTCTTCCTAGCCACTTCTACGTGCTGGGATCATGTTCAACAACTATAGAACGATATTTTCTTTCAGCCTAGGAAAGTTTTTGAAAGGATTAATACTCAGGAAGCTCAGGAAGAAAAAAACCAAGTTCTATTTTTATGAAAATAATTCCTACTTCATCAACAAAATTATAACAAATTCTAATTTCAGCATGTCTGTGTACAAGTATCGCTTTAGCTAGGACTCTAAAATGAAACCAAATTAACAGACAAATTTGTAGCACTAGATATTAAGGCTTCAACTTCAATGAGTTGCTGAGTTATAATTCAGCCCCCAGATTGTCCTAAACGAATCGAATGAAAATATGGTTAACTGCTTTGAGAGAAAGATTCTTCGAGTATTTTTGTTCCTGTGTGTATTGAAGGATTCTGGAGAAGAAGATTCAATGACGAGCATTACGGGGTAAACAGTGACGACTGCGATCTATAAAAAAGCTGAAAATACTAAGATGGCTGAAGCACGTGGAACGTATCGATATCAACGCAACAGTTCAGCGGATCTTTGAATCCAACCCTGATGGTGTACGAAGCAGAGGAAGCAGAGAAAGACCCCCAACTGGTGCCTCACACAACTAGAAAACGACCTCAACCCATTTGCTTTCCATAACTGAAGGAAGCTAGCAATTGAAAAAGCTGAATGGAAAGGCTTTTTGGTTAAGGCCGTAGTTTATTTTGAGCTATGAACGCCATTAAAAGTAAGTTAGTCATATTAATGTCCTAATAATTTACCTTCAATGACATCACATCTACTGGCCTGAGTCAGCAGACAATATTTCTCATACACACAAAAACTGCTGAAACCAGTCATCAGCTACAGCTTCCCGATTTGGTTTAAGATCTCCAAAAAACATGTGAAATAGCTGCAAATATTTGAAAGAAAAATAATTGAGAATCTAGGCTGAATTTTACGTATTTGTCAATAGCGTTAGCACTTCAAGAACAAGCAACTCTATTCTGAAGACAAAATTATCCCCCTAGGCACGTATTCAATTGCTTCCAAACAAAGAAATTGAGTTCCGAGACACTTTTAATTCTTAAAGTAGAGCTATAATGGTCAGAAAGGTACTGAAGCTAATGTCAAAAACCAACAAAAAGTAGCTTTCCGTATCTTGGAAAGGGGAACACATCCAAACTGTGCTTATCATCTTTTTCCTCCTACTACACCAAATGTAAGTTTAACATAAGCCAAACTCTGCAAATATGGCCGCGTCAATTGTTTTCCATACGTTTTCTTTTAATTACTTTAGTGCCTCTCCGAGCATTATAGTTATAGAGCTTTAGATTTTAAAAGAACGATATAAAGGGAGTGAACTTAATCTTTCTAGTGAACGATTTGAAGATATTTTTTGACATTGCCTTCTTTCACTTCATATAGTTTACAGTTGACATATAATCAATAGACCCTAAAGTGCCTTTCACATAAGCTGCAACTAGCCAATGAGGGCATCCAATGTTTCAGATATCTGATTTTTTCAGGCTCCTGAATGGTCAGCTGTCAAAAAATATATGAAAATTCAGATGACCTTTGCTTACGTTTTGGTTACGTTTGTTCTGAATTTTCAGACTAGAGATTCTTATCTGAAAATTCATACGAAAGTAATGGAAGATGCGTTATGGCAAAAAAAAGTGCAAACATATTTATATGGAAATTGAACTTTACTGTTTGTCTGATAAGTCGTGAATTGTAAAACAAATGTGGACGCATCGAACGAAGAACGCTGTGAAATTTCATCACGTTAACTTACGTTTTATTGATTTAATTACACATAACTACGTCTTCAGAAGTGTGTGTGCAAGTGTTAGGAATAACTCATCATGAATTTTGAATTTTCAAATAATATAAATGTTCTAATTTAATTATTTTTAATGTAAAAACCAAAAGTGAATGCAGTATTTTGACAAAACTAAAACAGCTGACTTTAGACTGAAAATTCAGATCTTTTTTGCATTCAACGAAAAAATTTCTGAATTTTCAGGTACTTGGGTTGAGTGCGGCCAATGCAAATAATTTTTTTTAAGAAATTCCAAGCAAAATATCGAACAATTTTTGTTTTAACTTTTCCTAAAAAACGGTTTTTTGTACAATTTCCAAAAAAAATCACGTCCTTAAATTATCTTTAATCGCAGTACTTTTATAATTTCAAGTCGATCAATAAGATATTTTTTGTGAACTGTGAAACTCTTATTCACAGTCCGTATAACATCCAAGTGTATTCCAAAAAGCAGTGATAGAAAAATTAGGTCAAATTCAACCTTACACTTTCTTATGGTCCCCTTTTACTGGTTTATAACTATTTTAATATGACAACTTACTTCTATTGAAAATGAAACTAATTACTCATGTTGATGAAATGTCAAAATTCACAACCATTCGCAGTTAGCTATTTGCAGCTCATATTCCAGACATTTAAGGGAAAACGCGCAAAAAACTTCCTAAGATTTTATTTCCACTGAGTGCAAATAGAGTGTGTACATGAAAAATTCATACATGCTTGCGAAATTTGGTTCCAAATTTAAAAACAAAGCGCTAACCTCCACGAAACTGCTGACAAACGTCATTAAAGTCACTGTTTCCTTATATGTGTTCTTAAATTATGTGAAAAATAAATTTGGTGATACAAAATTTCGTGGAGCAAGTACATATTATAGCCTTGTTAATTGTTTTTGCATTTTATTATTTTTATTATTAAATTATCAAAAAAGTGGAAATCCATGCATTTCCATCGAAAAAAGTATATCCCCCAAAAGTGTCAACACTGAAATTTTATCCGAAGAAGGTGCGTCTACTTAGCACCCATCTTTTTAAGACATCAATAGTTATTTTGATCATAAAAATTATCCAAGTAATTTATGAGTTTTTTTTATTTTACCATTTTCCAGGCCCCCCCACAAAAAGCGCAGGGCTATCGGATTCCAAACTGAACTACAAATTGGGCTCCATTTTTCAAAATGGCGTCCAAGTGACAACATTTCAAAAATGATACCTCAGCTTAATTATTTCATCCTAAGTATGTAAGGAATGAATTCCAATCATAAAGAAAGGTCCCCCGCCCCCAAGAAGCGCATGGGATTCGGTTTTCTGACTGGACTATAAAAAGGCCTGTGTTGTAAATTTGCAGAGATGGAGGCATCCTACTTTTTTTTTTAGTGAATTTGAATGGCTATAAGATGAGAGGCATATGACAAGTGATACTCTTGAATAATTTGTCACTTCCTCGCAAGGGACAGTACCTACTGCCGAAAAAATATATCTTTTGTTTTTAAGTGGCATAGGCTGGGGATTCAATTCCCAACCATCCAGCGTGACAATTCAGCACAATATCTTACCAAGAGGTACTACACAATGATAAATTGATGTAGCATATAAAAATAATGTTGCAATCGAATGTCTTGACTTAAAAAGCAAATATAAATATTTAGGCACTTAAAAAAAAAAACAAATATTTATGAGTTCCCACAAAACTACTGGAAGGAGATAATTTTTAAATAATTTTCTTATGGTATTTTATTAGGTAACCTGTAACCACCTACAAGTGCTGTATGAAATTGAAAGGTCTTGACTTCATTAAGTTGAAAACGCAACACGTAGACGTGTTGAGTTACTTTGAACGAAACAAACATTATGTACTCACTACCTACGAGTACAAATAAAATTATAAAGCTAATAGCGATGTAAGATTTACCTTTCTATGTTTGCAAGCAGCGGGAAGTCTACTAAACGTTGGATAAATATTTCAGGAATGAAGCACACAATTACAAATTTATGAAAGGCAATGTGCAGGTACTGAAATATTATCTCACCTGGCATAATTCCAGTATAACAGTCAATTTCTAAAAAAAAAAAAAATACTTTTGCCTTCATAGGCAAAGTTCCCTAATTCCACCTTAGTGCACACAACATAAACGTCTACATAAACCAATCCATTGTTGCTACTCTATTCCATAGCTTAAATCCTCTTTACGTTTTCTTAAGAAAAACTTTTATTCATCAAAACACAAAATGTGGCATTAGAACAAAAATATAAAAAAAAAACTTAAATCAAGTTTCATTTTACGTACATAGGTAAGGTACCTACGAAGAAATTCTATAGCCGCCAGGTGTTCCTTTTGTAAATCTTTTCACACATCGTCGTTTTTCCTTATCAAATTAATCCTCATAAAACTTTCAAAAAATCAATTTTTCTTACTCAACGTAGATTTATGTAATATTTTCGTATACATTTCTCATGAGTCCTTCGTTTTTCCACCGAAACTTGATACATTTTCTTAGAGTTACTTAATTCAAAGTTAATTTTATCTTTTCATACAAAAGTCTTTAAAGGTATATAGCTATCTGCATAGATACATCAATGTTATTAACATTTATATATAGTTCAAGCTCCATCAGTTCCCTACCTAGCTTATGTAGGTACATCGTTATACCTATAAGTAAGTAAAAATGTTTGCACCAAAAACTTTTATAATTTATAGCGCCTCTATACTTCCGCTTATTATAAGATATAAAAAAAATTTATTATGAGATGCAGAAATTTGAGTGTCAGCTGTCAGAATTAAGCATCCAATTCATTACTCAATCACTTTAAGGTTACTTTTTTCTTTAAAGTCTCTCAACTGTTAAGGTCGTTCTTATGCCCACACACCATATGCACACTCACACACTCTCCAATCACTCCATCCTACTTCACCAGACAGCATAACGATGCCCTAAAACCTAAATATACAACCCATCAACGATGAAAAGGATATGCACCACCAATTCTTAGAGCATCTCCATCATCAGAGGCCGACAAAGAAAAAAAAAAGGATACATGAAGAAAAGCACCACACTCAGGTGATGCAGCAGTGGCTGCTGATGGCCTTAAAAATGTATACGAACAGAAAAAAAATTATTAAAGAAAGTCTCAAGAGATAAAGTTGTGGGTATTTTCTAATACACCAAGTGGGGCAATATATCTCATCAGAAGTCTGAAGTATGCATTGCGTGTGGTGTGCACCGTACACAGAATGCGGCTATATGGATGTCAGGATCTCACTTCCAGATATAGGATGCTCTCTTTTCGTTGGGTATTTAATTAACTGTCATTACAGGCACATACTACTTAACTTTTTGCAAAGAGTCAATAAAGCTCTGGGAAATCTGAAACCTCCCCCTGTATAGAAAAAGATTGCATAAGAAACAATGGTTTCGTTGTGTGTGTATATAAATTTGTGTGTGCGATGGGCCTTGTGCCACACCTTCTCCATCAACAATCCTGGGGGTCACCAAGCCAGATAATAACAAACAACAAAAAAAGAAAGAAGAAAAACGTGATATGTAGGCACCTTCATTGTCAACAATGAATGTACATAATTTATTCCACTCTAATTCTGCAAAGTCATCATCATTTCTAGATTTGAATTTGTATCCGTATCCAGAGCTTCATTTTTTTATTTTTTGTGTGGCACTTTCTCTAGGAAATCATTTTCTACTCAGGCGGGAAAATGAATGCAGCCAACGCTTAAAAAGTGATTCTCCCATGCTCCTATAGTCTTCCATTCTATTTGCATTACATTTTGTGCAGATTTTGCATTCAAAATTTCTCAATTTTGTTCTAGTGAACAAAAACAAAAAAAAGAAAAGAAATAACAAAAACAAAAAAAAAAACTCACATGCGTCCTGCAAAATATTATTTTCGCTATACCAGAGGTGGATTTAATTTGTTGAACTGTGCTCTATATAGGTTGTTTTTGTATGTAGGTAAGTATGCACACAAATACATACACATACACATACGTACAACAATAGTTCTTACTACTAGGCAAGTCTGTGCATTGTTAAAAAAGATTAAGATTTTACTGAAATCTTAAAAAAGGCTGAACGACCATAGATTTGAAAGGACATTCCCTATTTTAGATGTTAGACACTATCGATTTGAATTAAACTGTTAAAACCAGGAGCGTCTATGCATACATTTATTATGTTTAATGTATTGTTAATAATTATCCGCTAATGCGAAAAACAGAACGGACTAAGCCAAAAGACGAAGCTTCTTCTGTACAAGCAGTTCATCCGACCAGTTATCACCTACTGCTTTCTCATCTGGTACATAACGAAAAAATCACACATGAAGAAACAAGCAATATTTGAGAGGAAGATCCTGCGGATATGCATAGGACTCGGACTGCACTTCGACAGGATACGACGAAAATACCTCAGCAACAAGAGACTCTATGAAGAGGACAACATTTTAAAACTTAAAAGATACCTTATCAAATCCAGCAGTCTACAAAGTCTGATGAACCATCCGAACCCTATTATAGAGAACTGTAAGCCATCCAAAATCATCCCAACCAGCGATATACCTCAAAGCGATGTATCTGTTAGATGGGGATATTATTTCAACCGCCGACGAAGAGAATATTCCCTTCTGAATTGATCCAAGGTCAGCTCACTACTGTGGCTAAAAGCTTCACCCTCCCCTAACGAATGGCTACCGGACCTGAACACTTCGAGAATTAAAGCAGCCAATAGATTAAGTTAAGATACATATAAGCACAATGACAGTTAAATGTAACTTTAGCAAAAAATTCACATTGTAAACAGTTAAGCCCCCTTTTGTGTCAACATATACTAAATTTATTAACACTAGTTAACAAAATTTTGGGTCATGTTAGGCAGGGTCGTTAGAAAAAAAATTTCTATTAGACCAATTTTGGGTCGTTGAACACGAAAATGAAAATTTTTTTTTTCCAAATAATTTTCTCATCAATTTTTTTAGATACCTGCATAAATCTAGCTAACGGTTAAGCTAATTTACATAAAATAAAAATTTTCTGAATATTCTGTCCCTTTCCGATGCAATGTATGGCTTATGTAAGTCGGATTAAGATTTAATAAGTTTAATAAGTTACATCGTTGGAAAAGTATTTTTATGAGCTACAATATAATTACTATAAAAGTTCATTTCAAATCCCTATGTAAAAATTACTGTAGCACCTCGTGGCATAATATGGTTAATGCAATGAACTGTCATGCCGAAGGTATGGGTACTGCTTTTTGCGAGGAACTGACAAATCCTCCAAGAGTATTCTTGTCATGAATAAGTGCTTCTCATCTAGCCATTCAGATTCAGCAAAAAATTGTATGTCCCCTCAATTCCTGCCAACAACATGCACACAGGAATGGCTGCCACCAAATTTATTTATTTATTTTATGTGAATTTATTCGCTCAAGAAACAAGGAATTTTCAATACGTTGATATGTTTTTGGAGCATCCTATTTTGAAAATATTTTTTGTCAATTTTATTTTTTTTGGCCCCCATTTGGAAATATTTTTTTTTTCATTTATAATTCTTTATCTGTTGTCACAGATGGTCAATTTAGTAGAAATCGCTTAAGGAACAACGAAGTTTCAATATGTTGACATATTTTTGGAACACTCTGTTTGGAAAACATTTTTTCTTCTTTTAATTCCTTATCACCTGTATCGATTGGGTTGAATTTGCCCAAGGAACAACTGAGTTCCTTGAATTTAAGATTTTTTTTCGAAACTTTGCTATTCGATATTTTCTCTTCGAAACTTTGACTTTTCGAAACTTTCTCCTTCTGAAACATCGTTTTTTAAATTTTTGTCTTTCGAAACTTTATCTTTTCGAAACTTTGTAAATTCGAAACTTTGGTTTTTCGAAACTTTATCCTTCAAACTTTTGCCTTTTAAAATTCTGTATGGTGGACCAATAATAACTGAAAATAGCTGACCTTTTTCAGTCTAAGAGAAGAGAAGACAAATCATTTTAGTATGGCAAGTTTTTGATATAATTTTCTCACTTACTTCCTAGATCAGGGCTAGGGAATTGGCGGACCGTGGTAAAGATCCGGACCACAAAGGATACAAATCTGGACCGATGCTTTTTTGATTCGAAAAACTTCGCTTTAAATGTACCTGTTCAATTTCTATTCTCCAAAAAAATTGGATAGTAATTTCCCAACTTAAAGCGATACGATATATAATATTTTACATCTCAATCTTAAGTTTTTTATTTAAAAATTTTACGTCAAATTGAATTACAAAAAGTGCGAATCTTACAATGAAAATATAGAATTTATTACCTTTTTTTGCGTTATCTGAATGGAATACAAAGGTTTCAGCAATAAAATATAAGCTATCTTTAAATTCGGCAATAATGTGCCGGTCTAAAAGCCGTTTCTCTAAAAACATCTCAGGACTTAGGATACTAGAAATATGTGTAGAACAAGGATTGGTAGATCCCTTTTTTCTTTTTTACGCATGTAACTGTGTATGCTGAATCCTTATATAGTATCAAAAAGCATTTTCAAGCTCAAAGATCGTTTGAAGTAAGCATGCAGAACCGAATGATATTTCTGCTGAAATTCAAGACAGTTTTGGCAAGAAACAATACTAGAAAAAGTAAACAGTAATTTTGGCTGTAGAAATTAAAAACAGCTTTCTTGAGCTCTTGCATGATGTGGGAGTCTTTAACGAGGTAAACAGGGTGGCGCACGAATCGTGCTACAAAAATAAAACGTAATAACTTTTTTTCTGTGTGAGTAATGGGCTTATTTTTTTTTTATTTTGTAGGTTACTATTTCGATTTATAAAAATGGATGCTTGGGATACGGAGAAAAGAATTTGGATAGTGCAACGGTACCATGCTTTGCAGTCCGTCATTTCCGTCCAAAGGGAATTTAGGCGGGAGTTTGGCGGTAATCCCCCGAGTAGATGGACCATTATGAGGTTTGTAAACATGTTTGCCGAATCTGGAAGCATCGCACGAAGGCCGTACCATCGAGATGCCAATGTTTGGGTTCAGGATACAATCGCAGCAGTAGCATCTGCAATACAGGCCAATCCGAGCGTTTCGACCCGAAACTTATCGGGGCAAATTGGAGTTAGTAGACGGTCATTACAACGGATACTTCATGACGATTTAAACTTGTTTCCGTACAAAGTCCAAATTACTAGCAAGTTAAACCCTCAGGATTTGCCTGTTCGCCTGGAATTTTGCCAAAAAATGATATCAATGGCCCAAGAAGACAACACATTGATCAATTGTTTGTTCATGTCTGATGAGGCCCATTTTGATCTTAACGGCAATGTAAACAACATTGCCGTATATGGAATGAGTCTAATCCTGAAATGCTCCATGAGACGGAACTGCACCCAGAACGAGTCACTGTGTGGTGCGCAGCTTCATCAAGGTGTATTGTCGGGCCGTACTTCTTTGAAGAAAACGGTGTAACCGTTACTGTCAATGGGGACCGTTATTTAAAGATGTTGAAGGAGTTTTTTTACCCAGAACTGCGCCGAAGACGTATACCATTCCACAGCGTTTGGTTTCAGCAAGATGGAGCAACTGCACATATAGCGAGACCAGTTATGGCGGAGCTAAACAAAAAATTCGCAAACAAATTAATTTCTAGGAACTCCACTCTTCGCTGGCCTCCAAGGTCACCTGACCTGACTGCATCAGACTTCTTTTTATGGGGTTATGTCAAGCAAGAGGTGTATAAAACGAAGCCCAGGAATTTAACTGAATTAAAGCAGTCCATAACGACAATAATTGAGGCGATCCCAACTTCAACTCTTCAGGCCGCAATGAATAATTTTTTGATCAGGTGCCGCATATGCGTGGGAGAGCGTGGAAGTCATTTGCGGTCTATAATCTTTAAAAACAACTAACTATTTAAAATAGAAATTAATTTTCTAACCAATAAAAAAAAAATAAATGAAATACATCGATTAAAAAAAAAAGTTATTTGAATTTCTTATTGTAGCCACCCTGTATTTATAGAAGTGCTGCCAGCAATATCGGTTTTTTAATTTTGTTTTCTATTGATAAATAAAAAAATATAATTTTTATATAGGAAGCATTTACTGACTAGGTTCAAATTTTTGCACGCAAATTTCTTTATGATCTTTTTTGAACCCTCGTTTAAAAAATGTTAGTCATCTGGACCGCTCTTGAAATTGATTGCCGAACCCTGCCCTAGATTAATAATAATTATTTTCGAAGTCATTTTAGTATAATAAATTTTTTTGTACTGCTTTCTATAACCTTTAATAGTTTATCTCCTTAACTAACACGTTAACCTATATTTTAGAATAAAAAATAAAAAAAATAGAAATAACGAAAGTCTTGGTCTGCTTCCGGCTTAGAAGATACAGAAAGAAAACAGTTTTTTTTAAGTTTGATTTTATTTAAAAATAAAAGTATGGAAATTTTCTTTAACAAAAAAAAAAAAAATAAATATAGGAAGGGTCTTAATTGGTCAAAATTCGATTTAAATTGTTATAATCCGGACATCCATACAAAAAATACTACTTTGTTTGTCTCGCAGTAATTCCATTGTAATCCTGGCTGTATGCGATGTGACACCGTCTTGTTGATACCACATGTTAATCAAGCCCAAAGCATGCAGTTGTGGTGCTTAAAAGTTTTCAATCATATCACGATTCGCTCCCCATTCACCGTTACCTGAGCCCGGCGGCGTCGAATAGTGGTTGATGGATTGTTTTGAACACTTCCTTGAGCAGCAGTAATGCTTTCAGCCGATCTTGCAGTACGTTGTGGTCCATGCTTGGGCCTATCACCTACAGACCCTCTTTTTTCGAAACCATATTCACTACACGATAAATAAGGCGTTTTGTTGGCACGTTGTTTCTCCCAAAAATTTCACGTAACTTTCTCATCGTCACAGTAATCGATGATTGATTTTGATGAAATTATCGAATATTTTTCCATAATAATTTTGCCACGAGTCTACTTCACGACTGCCAAATATCACCTGTCAAGACTAATGTTTACTGGCGGTCGTGAAGAAATAGGTAAGTCGAGAAACCTAAAGTAAATTATTATCTTATGAATAATTCAGAAATGGTTATCATTATTTAACAAAATTTTACCCTTGTGTAATACTTTCCTAATACATCTGAAAATACATGGTGAAAACTTGCAACATCTTTTTTTTTGCCGCTTCAGGTTACGACCTAGGGTACATTTTTCAAGATATTCTTTGATTTGAATTAAGTGGGGTACTAACAGAATTTCAGTACAACATAACAAACTGATTTAACATCACGAGATATTTGGATACCAAGAATAATTGAGGAAGCTTCCCCTAAATCCTTCCTTCATTTTGAACGACGACTTATGAGTCATGACATTTTTCGAAATTAAATGAGTGCGAAGGTGAGATAAGATATTTTTTCTCCTTCGTACTCATTGAATTTCCAAAAAAGTCATGACTCAAAAGTCGTCGTGTAAAAGGGCACAAAGCATTAATAAACCTTATTGATACATAACGTGTTACTGGAGAAAAAGTTTCCGTATAATCAACGCCTTCCATTTGGGATATAACCCTTGCATACCAGTCGTGCCTTATATTTCACAATATCCCCCAATCCAAATTCACTTTCCATCGCTGCCTTCCAGTAGTGTGAATCTGAGCGTGACAAAGTCTTTGACAACGTTTCAAGATCTGAAATCCTTAATTTTGCAATCAAACCAGCCTAGTTTGGCAATACCTCTTCTTTGACAGTCTACTTGGACTTTTGGTTTTCATTGTTTGCAGGCCTTTAACATTCAGTTTCTTCATCGACTATCTCAGCATCACATTTTTTTGAAATCATCAAAAGAGAAAACATTTTGGCTGATAATTATTTTTCTTTTTTCATCACACAAGCGATGAGTCTTCGATTCCTTTGAGTATCCCAGCGACATGCACTTTTTGGACTTAGCATCAAGTTTTCTTAATTTTTCATGCGGAATGTGGACCATGGCTGTGCAGCCAAAAACTCACAGCAGCGATAAATCGGGCTTCGTTCCTAACCACAGCTCCTCAGGAGTTTGTTTCATTTGGCGCCCTGACGACAGTCTCGATGGTCCTAGTTAAAAGTCCGTCACTGTATTGCTTCACGCCTCCACATTTCGGTGATGCTTTTACAGGGATGACCGTGCAGAGCACAATATACCAAAGTCGTTGTTGTCATCATCATCATCAGCATCGTCATCATCATCGTCATCGTTGTTAGTGGGAGCATTTCAAGGCCAGCAGCGCATAGAAATTTTTCTCTCTCTCTCCCTTTATGGTGCACACATTATCAAATTATTTCATTACGAGTACTATATTGAAGAGATCCTCTGCAGTAGATAAAACAGCATATCTCATTGTTGGGTCCTTTTTTGAAATGCTGTATGGTCTGTGCGCAGAATTCACATGAGAATCAATGTTAGGGTAGACTCGTCTATTCCATTGCAGACAAAAGAGAGGTATAACATCTCTGCCATTTATTCCATAGGGGAAACAATTCCAAGATCTCGATATATTCATTGGTGAAAAGCTCCCCTTTTGTGGACTTAAATTCGGAGTAAAAAAAAAGAAGAAATATCCCATTTCCGAAAGAAGATTTCCTTTCCTTCCAAAAGGGCAATACTCTCATTTTCCCAAGCCTATACAACCGGGAACATGCATAATATAAGAAATTATTATTTATGCCTTGCTGGAAAGCCATAACAATAGGAAATTGCATCGAAGACGACGACGATGGGAGATTTAAGTGCAAGAATGAGGTAAAAGTGGAATAAGACCAAGCAAAGACTGGGAATGGGAATGGGAAATAGAAGTCATACAAACATAAATATCTCTAGCTTTCGTCGTCTCTCGTCTGTCGTCTCCCTTCTCGCTTGCATTTAAAGTTGGAGACAAGGAATTAGTAATCTTAATGCGATTACACATAAATCTGATAGAGTTGGTTGACTGCCAGGAGATTCAGGGATCTCGTTTATCACAGACAAAAATAATAATAATAAAAAAAAAAAAAATATACCAACATAACTAAAGGACACACAGTTTGCACTTTTCAGGGATGTGATGCGGTTCCTACGCTTTTGTTTTTTGGGTTTTCGAAAGTTTACCATCAGTCCACATCTCTAGGGTAGCGTTAAGAGTTTTCAAAGTTACCCACGCCCATTCATCGATTATGCAATTCTATCTAGCGACTCGGACCGGGACGGGACACAAAATAATAGAGAATCAGAGAATCTATGGGATGAGAGTGTATATTCAAAACAGGATGCTTTTGTTTCTCAGTTAGCACATAAGCATCTCACAAACTGACGCAGAATGGAGGAAACAGCCATGAAAATTTGCTTACTTTTGGCAAATTGACCAGAATTTTCCCTTCTTTTGGATTTTTCATTCCCTTTTATTTTATTTTTCATGGTTACTATAGCAAACTAAAATTATGTAGTAGAGTTTACCTACTAAACGTTTGGATATAAAAAGTAAAAAGCCATTGATTTGTAATAACTCTTTTAAAGGGTGTACTTTAATACATACCCTGCTCTTGTACTTACACGGAGTAGGGCAACTAGCAGTTTTACTTTATTGTGTTTTATTTTTAAACTTTCAAAATGGTACTTCAGCTAGTGAACTAATAACCGGCATAGCCGATGGACAGTAATAACAATACCAACAAACAAAAAATATCGATTAATTCAACTGAAAATGGGCTATATATATTTGATGCCAAGTGCGAGGCGATAAGCCTTATTGCTGTGAAGGGTCGGACAGGAAATTAAAATGGTACACTCGGGGATTAAAAATAAATTCATTTGGATTGATAAGAGCACGACTCTGCGATGGCAATGGCGATTGCGATTGCGATGGTGATGGCGATGAGGGGTAGCTTATGAGTTGAAAGGGATATGATTGAGTACCATTTCAATGGCAATATTCTTCCTTCAGCAAATACAAATGGGAGGAAAACGAAAAGTTGGACTCTTGTTACAAATAACAAAAAAAAAAAAAAAAAAAAAACTGACGGTACATATTTTATTTACCACTATTGAGGATATTTTATGTTTTTATTAAAACATATTTCTGAAATTCATCATGTTTTTAGAAGTTAAACACGAGTTTCTGTTTCGTTTTTTTTTGTTTAAGATCCCTCCAGACAAATTTTTAAGAAATAAGCAAAAAATTCTCAAAATTGATTCTCCAGGACCATAACCACGGAACCTCGTATTGCCAAAATATAAATTACATAAAAGAATGATATTTTGGCATCAAAATGTTCAAGCTACATTTTTTATTTTGGATTCTATTGTTTTTTATTTCAAAAATCCAGTGATCCAGATTTTGAAAAATTAATCAAAACTACCAATGGATTCTGTTTGAAGACGATTTTTGAATTTCATCCTTGTTTTTAAAATATTTGCCTTGAGAAATCGTCAATTTTTCAATAGTGCTTTTAAATAACAAGAAATTAACTGAATAACTTTATCAGAATGACATAAATGCTCTAATAAACTAATTCACTAACCCTGAGGCCACACGAGCCAGTACTGGCTAGCTAATCGCAATACTCTCACATTTTTTTACTAACACATACAAACTTGAGCAACTAGCTCGTCAAGTGACTAGCTTTTTTCTTAGCCAGTTGGGAAGCCAGTAGACAGCCAGTAACTGGGTTTGGCGGTACTTTTCGGAGTAGATTTGGAAAAAAAATGTCTACAACTAAAGCTTGGATTTTCGTTCTACAAAATATTAGTAAGTTAAGAATCGGGGAGTCCATTATGTCCAGTTTTAAAGAACTCAAAGTTTTATAAATTTGCTAACCCGCTTTTTACTCACTCGTTTAATCCGGATAACAACTTAAATCCAGATCCAAAATTAATTTCAATTCAAAAATTAAATCCAGCTCCAGATTATTAACTCGTTTAATCCACACTTAAATCAAAATTTCTGAATCGTGGTCGTCCAAACGTCGTTTCCAGTATGGTTGTCATTAATCTTGTCTCGATGTGGTCTCGTCATGCCCATTTACACAGGGATCTTTATCTCCTGGTTTTCTCGCTATGGTCTCGCTTTGGTCTCGCCATGACATTTACACGTGGTTTTTGGTATTGAGCTAGTTGGCCATCATCTCGCTTTTGGCGCTAAGAGCGTGATTAAAATGTCAAAACGTGGTTTTCAGTGTCATGGTCAACTGTGTCCGTCTCGTGTATTGTGTTGTTGGGTCCTCTTACCGTTCGAGAAAAGAACCAAAAAAACTGGTGAATGTATTGATTAAGTAGTAAGGGCTTTCCCAAACCAAAGTGAATAAATATTCTATTGAATTTACATTAATATTAAATTGAATTCATTTAACGCCATGTAAACCAATTTTGACCGGTAAAATTTTCGTTTTCTTTCTGAATAATTTGCGTTAAAAATTGGTAAAGGCTCTTCAGAACCAACGTGAAACATCTGTAACGTTCTATTCTTTTGCAAGTTTTGTCGGATGTCAGTGTATTTTTAGTGCATTTATTCTTGAAAAAGCGGAATATCGTAGCAGTAATATTTCTTTCCCTAAATTCGGAGTAGATTTACGTCATTTGAAGTAACATCCAAACGCTAGCCAATATAGAAGCCAGTACAACATGCAAATACACGAATAGAAATCGGAATAGAATAGATGTCAGTTAATGTGTGTAGCCAACTGGCTTCCCAATATTGGCTCGTGTGGCCACAAGGTAAAGAAAACTAGCCTAACAACTTAAATTTTGTTAGAAATTACTATTTTACAAAGGTTTTTTCCAATAAAAAGTGGTTATTTTCAAATATTTCAAAAATCTAGTAGCCAAATGATGATTTTTCTTCGAAAATACGGCTGTTTTTGAAAACATCGAACCAAAGTCAATATGATCGTCAAACTATTGTCAATTTTACATGCAGGTACTTTGATTTTCAAAAATGCGATTGTCTTGTTTTCACACAGTTGGCTTGATCAACGGATCAACGTCAGTCAATTTATTTGCAAATGCATTAAACTTTTACGAACTCGCTCTTTGGCTTTTTAATATTATGTTCATACTAAAACTATTTGTTTACAGCACAAGTGCACAGCTGCACCGCAGATGATATTTCTGAAAATGTGACCTATGCAAAGTGCATTATCGAACACAATACAAATGCAGTAAAATTTGTATTTGCGTTTACGAACAGAAGACTTTTGCAGGTTAAGTTTAAGAACATTCTGCAAATGCATTTTTGACGCAGGTGAAGTTTTCAAAAACGGCCTAAATGTCATGTAGTTAGTACGACCAAATCAACAAACGATTATTTTCGTTTTTTTTTCGAAGATAAAAATCATCGAATCCAATTTTCAAATTTTGTTCGGAGGTCTCTTAAGGATAAATACCTAATTCCCTATCCAGTTATGAGTTATGAATTTTAGAATATTTTGACGAATTTTTAAATACACTAAGGTACTAACTTTTGAGTAGTTTCATTTAGATTTAAAAACTACAAGGGTACGCTGAATTTTCTTGTGTGCACTTGTGCAGTGCATGTGATATGGCTATCTAGGGCTCACATTTTGAATTCGAAATTTTTTTGAAACCTCTTATTATTTTCGGGGCACAACTTTGCTAAGTGACAGATAAAGAAACTACGTGTTCTATAGTCAGTCCGAACTTTAAAATTTTTTTTTTAATATTGCCAATCCTGTCCACTGATTCCCTCATTTATTTATTTTAATCAAAACTTACTTTAATCAAAATTTATAAAATATCTAGAAGTTTCGTGGTTTAAATTTTTGTGAATGAGCGTGAGCAGTGACATACATATACATGATGCTTTAAATTTAAAAACATGCAGTGCATTGCCGTGTTAACCAGGCTTGACAAGCAGGCTTGAAACGATTTTAAGCGTTTTTCATAGAATTATTTTCACTCATTTAAAAATTTCATAAAAAAAAACTTTCGAGACTTTAGCGAGACCAAATCGAAATGACGGCAAAACATTCTAAATGCCAAAACCCAGGTGTAAATGGAACACCGACATAATTTCCAAAAACAAAATCCATGCATCCAAAATCCCCACACTTTTGAAAATCCACAAATTTGAAATCTCCAGTCACAAAATCCACGAAACAAAATCCCTGGTCCAAAATCCACAAATCTAAAAGTCACAAAACCAAATCCCCAATCACAAATCAAGGAAGTTGAGTTCCCAAAATTCATTTGCCTTAACCATTTTACTATGTCTACTTTGTAGTTGTTGAAGATTTGTATTTTGTATAAGTTGAATTTGTTATTTTAAATTGCTTAAAATTTATACTTGAAAACAAAAGATTTTTGTTAAAGTTTTCTTCGATGTTATGATGATCATTTTTTTTTTCAAAGCTTAAAGCACATAATGTTTTTTTATAATGAAATAAAAACATAATTTTCTAAGAAAACCACAAAAAAGTTTTTTTACACTAAAGCATCCACAAATCCAAAATTCTTAAGCACAGATTCCCCCTAGCTGAAGTATGCTTTGCGCGCGCCAAATGTGGATATTGGTTTTATTGATTTTAGTATTGTGAATTTTGGTTCGTGGATTTTGATTTGTGGATTTTGGTTTGGGGATTTTGTTTTTGTGGATTTTAGTTTGTGGATTTTAGTTTGTGGATTTTAGTTTGGGGCCTTTGTATTGGGGGCTAGGGTACCCAACGTGTTTGAATATTTGAATGGTTTCAAGAAACTACTTCTAATCTAAATGTCATTTGAACTTTTTTTAGTTAATGCGTTTCTTTATTGTCTGACAAGCTTACAATATAAGATGTGGACATACAATTAGTATGTATATCAACAATTATTATTATTTGCATACCCGTATAATGAGTTTCTATTTTCTGAATATGGAAATTCAAGGGGAAAATAGAAGCATTCACAGCGTTTTACTTATTTCATGTATTACGGTTGGTGATGATATTTAACAAAAAAAAAAGTTTTTTTAAAAGATTTTTCCAAAATTTTGAATTTGAACATGCAATTTTCAAAAAATTCCCACTTAACAACTTTATTTAAAAAGGAGAAGATTTTTTGCTTTACAAAAAGTGTTGATTTTTAATACTTTTTTGTAGTTTTATGTCAAATTTTTAGAAAATGTCCTCTCCCAGCTATACGTACATTTTTTTCTTTTCCCAACCCCCCTAGATGCTCTAGCTTTTTGTTATATTCCATGCGAATCACCCTGTCTAAACGAAATACCAGATTTCGTGACATTTTACCCTTCGCCCCGGAGCACGGATCGAGTTTCTTAAGAGCATCTAAATTTGATGAGTGAAGACCTTTGGACTGGATCAGACATGATATAGAATATAGTTGAAAGTGTTGCCGTTGTTTTATTTTTTACAATTTTTTTCATTTTGAGTATCTTTTTTTCAGGAAATCACCCCTCCTCCATGAAAGAGAGGAGTTAGACTCCACCTCTTAGCATTAAAAATACATGCATTGTACTTTTATACAAGAATCCATTATTTTGTTTGTTCTGAGTATGAATCGTAATATGGAATTATTTGCTGGATATTGGCAACTTTTTAATGCTGTATTTAAGTCACTATTTACTATACACAAAGTCTAAATACATACAAATATTGGAAATTACATGTACTACAAGAAATTATTTGAGTAATTTTTCGCTCAGATAAACAAGAGGCGAGATAAAGTCTAAAAACCATTTTTCACTCCAAAGTTTCGACAGTTTTTCGACAGTAACTTTTCATCTGAAGAAAATGTCAAAAATATTTTTAAGCAAAAGTTCTAGAAACTACTCTTAGCTTCAAAGGAAAAAACCTTATGACTTTCAACTTTCTAAGAGGTACTCTTTGCGAAATAAAAAAATTCGACGAAGTATTTTTTGTATATATTTCGAATTATTTTATTTTATTTTACTGGACTATTATCTCAGTTATATTATTATCTTTGATTTCATAATTCATTTTCCAAACAACAAACTTTAACTACAATAATCGATATCATTTTTGTCACATTAATTACAAAAATATATATAAAAGCCCAAAGCTTTTGGTAATGTACATAAATATTTAACATACCACAACTACCCTAAATTGGTCAGGATTATAATGAGACACAACAATATCGGTTGGAGAATAAAAAAAAATTACTCATTTATGTCGAAAAGTTGCTCTCATATCTTTTCCAAGCCTGTTAAGCAAGGTTGTATTACATTAGCATATAAATATGGAAAATTTCGCCAAATAAATATCACACACAATTGTGTGGATAAATATATTTTTATTTTTATTGGCTATTTTTTTCAGGACAGCAAAATATGTATATTTATTTATATGAAAATGTAACCACCTTAAGTTATTATGAAAAGTTTTTTTTTACAGCTCATAATGATGCTTTTGCTTTAGTGAAATTATGTTTTTCAAGACTTTAGTCTTTAAGATTCTTTTATTTTGAATTCATTTGTTTTGAACTTTATTAAACAACAGTAACTAAAAGTTAGAACTAAAGTAATTATGGTATTGATCGAGCTTAAATTTCACTCCCATACAAAAACTCCCTCCAAAATTTAGCCAAGCTAAAATTTAACAAAGTATTTTAGCTGTAAGGTACTTGGTACGCAGCTCCAGTTAAAAAATAAAATTTTCGTACAGCGGTCATCTGTCAAAATTTAGTGCATGAAATAATTGTAAAATTCATAAGAAAATATGTTTGGTTGACCAATTACTGGAAATGGCTGAACTTTTATGACCGTGAAATTACCCAAATGTGGTGCCAAATCTTTTTCTTGACCTTGAAACAAATTTTAAAAACTCATTGAAAAAACTATGGCAGACAAATAACTGAAAATAGTTGATCTAAAAATGTTTCGAATGCTATATACTTTTCCTTAACTTCCCAATTACTGACCACTTAGATGGCTTTTTCTTTTTTCAAATTTCCCATATATAAACGTCTAGGACAGTATTTTCCATATAAATTATAAGGAGGGATGTTTGTAAAAATGAAGACTTCCAACAGAAGAAGCTTTTGACGTAAGAAATAACCTGGGGGCAAACTACCTACAGGGGCCAGATAACCTACACTTCCCTCACCTTTTTTAAGTCAAATTCAAAATTCAACAAATAAAAGGTTAATGTTCGTTACCCGGGGCCCCCGTTGGTTGGACTTTTAGTAAATTTCTTACAATAAACTATCATGTATCGAATACAAAAAAATAGCCCCAAGTTAATGTCTTTGGACCCCCAAAAAATAAAAAAATTCATGAATAACATTTTTCTTATGGGATTTCAAATACCTTAATTATGGAAAAACCTTTGGGAAAAAATGTTCAATTTTGTAGATACAACTTTTCTCCAATACATCTACAGTAGTGGTCCAGTATAACCAATGATATAATGTCCAAGGTCCATTCGTTATATCGAAAATTCGTTATATTGAATAGGTTTTATCTACAAAGAAGTAGATTTTGTTTTATTTTCAACTCTCTATCACCTCAATTTTATCTTCAAACCCGTAACAAAAACTAAAAATTAAAGCATTTTCATAGTTCAAATAAGCAAATAAGAGAAATTTAATTGAGCACTACAAAACAAAGTTCATATTATCAGGATAAATTACATTAATTCGTGCAAAAGAGTTCATTTTAATAAAATAAATTTTTGCATTCCGGAAAACAAATTATTCTTACAAATTTTTTGTTTTATTTTGTGAAATTCGTTATTTATTCGTTATATAGAATACCTAATGGACTTGAAAAAAATGTTCGTAATATCGATCATTCGTTATATCGGCATTCATTACTGGACCCCCACTGTAATTTTAAAAAAGGCATATCTACACATTTTATCCAAAGATTTTTTTCGTCTTTTTAAAAAGAAAAGAAGAAATTTTATCAAAAACCTAATTTGTTATCAACCTATTATTAGTGCAATTTGTTTTGTTTTCATAAAAATTAGTCAAAAAACTAAATTTTTGTCAAAAATGCCTCCAAAAATGGGCGATTAAAAGAAAGAGCTATTAAAAATTACATTATCTTCAACTTTTCTATAGAACACACCCCTCATTTAAATCTACTTGCGATGATAAGATGACCTGTTTTAAAAAGTGGGCATGTAAATCAGCCCCCCTACAATTTGAAACACTATGTAGCCGGCGCACAGTGAGAAAAACGTGGAAAAATTTTAACTTTCTAAAGTGCCAATTTAAGCCCAGTCAGAATGTTTACATTTGAGGTGCAAAAAAATTTGAAAGGGGGTACTTTTTGACTTAATTTTTTAGGGGGTTCATAAAGAGTCTTCAAAAAAGTTTTCGATCTTCTAACCCTATTCGGTTGGCCGCCATCTTGGATTTTATAAAAAATAAGTTTTTGTTAAATAACTCGGCTATTTTCAACTTTTTACCAAAAATGCGCTCAGTAAAACTTATTCTAAATCTAAATATCAAGAACTTTGGTCATAATCATTCTTTTCTGAGATCAACATTCTTCGACTTAATAAAAAAAAAAATTGCACCATTGTATGTTGTATAAGTATAGGTACATATTTTTCAATTAATTAAATTGAATTGAAAATTGTTTAACTTTTGACCACCATCTTGAATTTAAGGTAAATTACGATACTAAAATATACAGGGTGTTTTGCATAAACAAAGGGAGTATATCGAATAACTAGATTGTGTAGGTTTTGGTTTGATTCAAGAAAAAAATTGTGCTGGAGTTAGGGTCTATTTCCCCTTCCGTTTAGGTGGGAGGGGATATTTTCTAAAAAATTGACAAAAACAGAATTTGGGGTAGTCTTAAACGATCCATTTACACTAATATTTGAACTATTTTATGGAAAACCACTTAACATTAACGATTATTTTTAGTCTCATAAGATTTTAAGTACTAGCGCCAGTGGCCGCTGTCGGCCCACTGTTGTTGGTTGATAGTGCAGGGTGTAATGAACAAATTCCGGCAAAGAACTCATCCAGAACTGTCTAAATTCGATTTTCAGAGCAATTTGAAGTGGGAAAGTCATACGAAAAGGAAATAAAAAAGTTATCATGTTTCTCCCAAACACCATAAAAAATAAAATACTTATTCCGTTTTTATACATCTTTTTATTTGAAATCCAAAAACAAACTCTCTTGTAAAAAGCAATCAAGCTAATTCAGATACCTAAAGAATACAAATAGCAAGTAATCCTTAAGAAAAGTTAGAAAAATGTTTGTATGGGCGTGATATAGGGCCGACATTTTCTATAATAATTCCTTATATTGTCCTTTATCATGACTTAAAATTGAATTAAAATAAATAATGTTGTTGAGATTTTATCGAATCAAGATGGGTTCCTTACAAAAAAAAGTTGAAAAACGTCCACAAATGGAAAAACAACTTTTGTATGAAATATGAAAGTGTGCATGGCAGTAGGTGGTAATTATGTTGGTTTCTAGCCTTAATAATTATAATTCCTGAAAAGGGAATTTAGGGATTTTTTCCATTCTTCCATACAAGATGCCCCGCTGTGTGGTGGTTACTGTGGGA
Organism: Dasysyrphus albostriatus; assembly: GCA_946251815.1. Classification (NCBI taxonomy): domain Eukaryota; kingdom Metazoa; phylum Arthropoda; class Insecta; order Diptera; family Syrphidae; genus Dasysyrphus; species Dasysyrphus albostriatus. Next base: position 62,060,934 of record OX276336.1, on the reverse strand, counting down.
TATACTACATATATATATTTTGTTTTATCAATTATGGTGCGTTTTCAACTTCTTTATACGAGGATATAGCATGGTCGGTTAATATAACTTTGAAACTACCACCAAGTCGTTTGTTCCATCGCAAAACGTTTGTATTTTGTGTCTTGAAAAAAAAAGATACATGGCGTATGAGTACTATTTTTCTATAAGAAACAGAAGGCAAAATGCTATGTATATTTATTTTCTTATTTTGAGACAGTTTAAGAACTAAAATTCAAATACTCGTACAAACCCCTTGACGATAGATGATATGATAAATGTTTGATCAAGAGTGGTAGGGAGAGTAGTGAAATTTTCATTTCAAAGATATTTACAGATAATTTTTTTCGAATAAAAAAAAAGAAAACCACGTCATAGATTATCAACCTTATTACAACAAGTAGATCAAATGTATGAAGTATGAGGTAATTAAGAACTTTAAACGTAAAATAATCATTAAAGTAAAACAAGATCTTATCTTATGAAGGATGTTTTCTTTAGATGTGTGGTTTTCAATATGGTAATACTTTTTTTGGAATTAGTCTTTTTGACAGCTGTCACTTGATGTTGCTCAGTTCGGTTTGCCATTTCATAATAAATAGACTATTTCCTGAACAATGTTTGGAAATCATGCAAATTTATTACCGAAATAATGGTTTGTTGCGCGCGACGCATCGCCAAACAATCAATTTACTGGAGGAAACTTTTGTTAAGGCACCAAATATTTGAATATGGCAAACCAAACTGAGCATAAATCAAGTGACAGCTGTCAAAAAGGCCAACTGAAAAAAAAGTATTACCATATTGAAAACCAGACATCTAAGAAGAACACTTCTATCATTCTACCCATGTTAATTATTTTGGTCAAAATTTTAAGTCTTAATGAAGTTTTCGGGAGTTACTTTGGATTGTGAAATGCTTTCAGTGATTAACCACAAATTTGTGGTCGAGGAATCAAAAGTTACTATGCCGCCCACAGAGAGTGGGAGCATTTGAAAATATCAGGACAACTATTGTTTTCTGTTTGTTTGTTTGTTTCAAAAAGCAAAACCACCCATTTCCATTACTAGATAGTAGCTATAGGTATATATTTTTGTTTGTATACATTTTTAAAATATATCTTTTCAAAAATAATCCTTAAGAATTTACTCATCAGGAAGCTTTGACTCAAAAGTTAATTCGTAAACGTAAAGTTTAATACAGATAGAGATATTTTGTATATTGTACAACTTTAACACAATAGAAACCAAATATGAAAATATAAAAATAATATAATAAATTCCAGGGTTTCCAGTACAAAAAATTCATGTCACTGCTCCCAGAATAACAACTGAAAATATAAAACCTATGTTGATAAAGGAAATGTTCAGCGGAAATATGCTGACGATGTACAGTGATTGAGGGGTCACATTTAGAAAAAAAAACTAAACATGATAAAAAAATAGCATGAAAGAAATTTCTTGTTTGACCGGAATAGGAAACAATAAATTCAGACCATCATAAAATAGTTAGTAGTAGAAAGCAACAGGTATTTACAAGGACTAAGGCAAGTCATCCACATTTTTCAAGTAGATAGAAAGCTATTAGGTTAAGTATGCATCCTTAACAAAGAACATTTTCGTTTCTATAAAATTAAAATCTTTAAGAAAATGAGCCGTGTTTAATATTCCTTAAGGCAATTATGAATTTATGGGCAAGGGAGAAACCACAATATGAGGTGTTATGGGACAAGTCGTTAAATTGGCTTTATATTACTTTGCGAAAGTGATTGTTAAAATGATTGTGATAGTAAAATTGAAGAAAAAACGTGAATAAATGTTCCCTTAATAATTTTTCAACTAAATTGTATTCTTTTATTGATGATTTATAGTTTAATTAAACATGAGTTAAGTTCAAATAGTCAATGCTGATAGTCAAACCTGAGTTATCCACATATTTTCTTGTGAGATTGAGCGACCTTGTGGAATCCCAGTCACCTTGAGAAAAAAATTGAAAGAAAAATAAGCTGAGTTGAAACAGAATGGTGTAATCAGTAAAGTCAGCCACCTCACTCTATGAATCAGTAACTTGATCATAGTGAAGAGAAATAACTAACTACGTCCCTGTCTAGACCCATTGCATGCGTCAATAATGCTTTAGAAAGGGAGAACTATCAAATACCAACGTTAGATAAAATACTTCACAACTTTTCAAAGGCAACAATATTTTCCACCCTTGATGCCAAAAATGGATTTTGGCAAATAGTTTTTGATAGAGAGAGTCGAGATTTAACAACTTTCTGAATGCCATTTGGACGATATGTATGGAACTGGATGCCATTCGGTATTGCACCTGTACCAGAAATTTGATAATGAAACCTACACGATATAGTGAAAGGTTTGAAAGATATCAAAATTATAGCTGATGTATTATCAGTATTTGCTGTATAGTTGCGGTTCTACTGAAGACATAGCTCGAGTTGATCATGATATAAACTTAGAAAACCTTTTGAGGAGGGTTAGAGGCAGCAAAATTTAAAATTAAATTCAAAGAAAAAGAAAATTGGAGTGAATACGGTTACTTTTTCTGGTCATTTACTTACTGAAAGTGGATTGCAAGTCGACGATCAAAAAGTTAAAGTGGTAAAAGAACTTCCAAAACCTTTGAATGTACAAGACACCCAATGATTTGTTGGGTTGTCCATGTACCTGTTTTGTTTCCTTCCTAATCTCGCCACAATAGCTGAAGTCTTGCGGAGAATATGCAGATCTAGAATGAACAAGTGAACGCATTTTCTCATCTAAAACAAATGATAACACAAGCTCCTGAATTACAATATATCGACGTAAAGAAAGCAGAGCCAGTGACAATTCAATGTGATTCGAGTAGTTTTGGGCTAGGAGTTGTACTAATGCAGGGCGAACATCCCGTGACATATGTTTCACGGACTTTTAGAAGAACCAAACAACAGTTTGCTCAAAATGAGTAAGAGTGCTTAGCCATTGTTTTTGTGTTCAAATGTTTGATCAGTATTTGGCAGTAAAGCATAACATTGCTGTAGAATTAGATCATTTACTATTACAGACAGTTTTTAAACGTCCCATACTCTTATAACCAAAACGTCTACATCGCATGAGACTCCTACTCCAAAGATATGTCATCAAAAGTGATCTATAAGAAGGGCAAGGAAATGTATTTGGCAGACACGTTATCGCTAGCTTCCTGTCAAGAAGATCGAATTCAGCAACAAATGAACTATGCGGTGTATATTTACTAACAAGGTAGTGCAAGCTTTGCTCCTGCATATAGCGGAAACAAATGTAATACCAGACGTACCCCATACAAAAAGATCGTATGGAGAAGATTCGAGCGGCTTCTCAATCAAACAGTTAAAGTAAGGCACCGCAGTCAATACGTGTATATTGGAACTACCGAGATGAATTATCCGTTTATCAAGGGATTATTCTTAAAAAAGACCAAGTCGTTATACCTACGGCATCACAAAATGAAGTTCTGAAAAGGATATAATCTGGTCACCAAGCTGTTGAAAGCTGTCTCAGAAGAGCCAGAGATGCAGTTTTTTGGCCTAGCTATAGTGAAAAAATTACAAATATTTCCGAAAGCTGTCAGGTAAGTTTGTTTTATCATATAACTCAAAGGAAATTACCATTACAGACACCAAAACTACCTGAGTACCCCCATTTCAAAGGATCGTTATGGACATATGTGAATCTTATCAAGATGGAATTAAACGAATTTTTCTAGTCACTGTAGATTACTATTCAGATTTTTTTGAAGTAAACGAAATAAAAAAATTAACGGCTGATATCGTCATTAAATGTTGTAAACAAAATTTTAGTTACCATGGCTGCCCCCAAATCGTGATAACTGATGAAGGAACGTATTTTGTCAATCACAAGTTTATTCAATTTTCCAAAGAATGGGAACTTAAACACACAAAAAGTGCCCCACAGCATCAACAGTCAGAAACGGAAAAACAGAAGCTGCTGTTAAAATAACGAAAAATCTTTTGAAAAGAGCTGAGTGATCCGGGGAATGCTTTGGGAGAATACTGTTGGAATGGAGAAACACCACTAACAGTATTGAATCAAGCCATGTCCAACAATTGATTCCAAGAAGAACTAGATGATACATAACAGTAACAACTTTAAAACTCAAACCAGAAGTTCAACATGACGTCGAGAAGAAGATCGGAAGATACGACAATCTGCGAAATTTGACCATTACAAAGGAAGTCGTAGACTACCAAAGCTGGAATATGGGCAAGACGTGATGGTTAACGTGCATCCCACATCAGCTAATAGAAAATGATCACAAATTAAGGTAATTGAAACTCCTACTGATAGATCTGCGATTGTCGAGGTCAACAACAAGTGATACCAGCGAGATAGAAGATCAATTGTATCTATGTTAAAAAGTGAAGCTTTGCAGCTAAACCTTCGCCAACCAACTGTAATGAAACTGATGGAACATCGGAGCATGAGCCACTCTCATCATCAACCATGCCAGCCACAATGTCAGAAGAACGTTGGAATAAAATTAATCCTTGATGGAGAGTCATCACCATCCACAAGAAAATGAAAGGGGTAGTGAACAACCCCTGATAACGTTTCTCCACAAACAAAAGAATCCACCAAAACAATTTAAGATAAAAGCAACCATCAATTAGGAACTTAAATTATTTTGAATTAAATTATAGATACAAAAATTAAGAAAAAAGGAGGATGTTGTAGTATGACATTATGCTTTGTATAAGTATTAGTACCTACAATCAGAGAAAAAAGCAGGTATAACCAACCAATTTATAGTTTATTATACCTGATTTTAAGGTTGTTATTTTACAACTCGGTAAAACAGGATAACGGCTTAGCTAGATACCTGATTTTAATGTCGTGTTACATCAATGCCGGTTTCAGGTAATATCTGCATGACTTCTTGTAAATTTAACACGGAAAACTGTAAATTTTAGCTGAAAATCTTGCTAATTTAACCTATAAATCTAGTGAACTTTAGATACATATAAATCTTGTTCAAAAACATAAATAAAATGTTTTAGCGTCCTGTAAAATTTACATGAAGATCTAGTTAATTTAACATGATTTAATGTTGAGACAACCATGTTTCCGGCAATTATTTTGTCTTGGATTGATGCGTCTAGGTCCCATCTCCAACGTTTACCGTCCGATTCATTTTGCATTATTCTGAAAGTATACAAATTTATTACTATTTATTTTATTTTATTTTAAAAATACTTTGTGAAACTTACTTACTTTTGAAAATGAAAAAACTGGGAGTTTTCTAGAGAAAGATCTTGCGGATCTGCACGGAACTCCAATTTGACCAACGGCAACGAAAACATTTCAGCAACACGCGATTCTATGAGGCATCTGAAATAACACCTCTTGACAAATACATGATCAGTGCTGCCAAAATACTGACGAGCAACCTTAGAAATCATCCAAACCCTGTAGTGAGAACCATCACAAGTGAAGAGAGACACACTGATCCACGATACCTTGATGTGACAGGTCTACTGGATGAAGGAATCATTCCTATCGATGACGACGAGGCAATTCAGGCTTACGAAGATGCAGCGTCGAACTACCACCGTGGCTAGAAGCCACCGAAACCCCACATCCTTCCAAAAAGACAACCGGATTTGAACAACCCGAGATGAATCATCTACAGAGTTTAAAATATAACCATCAATCACCATCTTTTAAATAATTTTGTATAAAAATAAAAACAATGTAAAAACAAATTAGGCCCAGGTTCAGGTTAAATTCAACAAGTAAACATAGCAAAAATAACCATATAAAACGTTACTTCAACCTGATTCGTGGTAGAATGGAAATTCATAGCATACAGTGTTAAACAACCCGATGTCAGTTAAAATTAGCGCTATATTTTTGTAAAAATTTCTTTTTTACAAGAATTCAGTGTTAAAATAACAGGTCATCTTCTTAAATCAACTTGAATATGGTAATATAGGCCACCAGGCTGATTTAACACTTAATATAAGGTTATATAAAATAGGTTCATTTTTAAAATGTTTGTAACTTAATATGGGATTATGCACCTTGTAAATTTCACAGGACCCAGTTTAAATATTTACCTGACTTTTTTCTCTGAGTGTATAAATATGTAATATTATTCTGTTATGCCAAATGCTACGAAATTATACAGTTTATAATCAGATCCCAGCGTGTCGACTTCTTACTATAACAATCTCATTCCAAAGTAGGGTCTTTTACCCCCCCCCCTCCCCCACAACGATTTTTGATTTATATCTTTCTCTGAATACTCAGATACCTAAGCTTAAGCACGCCATCAGTCCATAATAACATGTATATAAGAGCCATCTAGTCTTAAATAATTTGTCTTGATATGTTTGGATGGATGTAGGTACACATGTATGTATATCCATTCCATTAGAATTTAATTATATAAAAATTTGTTTTTTAATGTTTCACTATCATTTATTCATTTAATAACACTCAAAATCTAATTCAATGTAATATTTCAAAGTGCTCTTAAAGTTCCATGAAAGCTCTACCAGCTCCAAAGTGGCTGTGATTTTTCAAGTAGATTATTTTTACTAAAAAAAAAATAAAATCACCATCAAATCCCTTTGCAAAAAACTATCCACTTAATATTGAAGAGAATCCACTTAGGTACATGACGTCCGCTTTTTTTTTCGACACTCGTTTCGAACAACACCATAACACCATATATGCGGATGGTGGATGTGTTCAACTATAGAGGTTAAAAGGTACCTACATAGAGAAAGTATTAGTGTATCTACCTTCATTCTAACCACACTATACTACGGTATACGGTTCGTTCAAGGTTGACTCTTGAAAACTGTGTAGTAATAAAAGCATTTATTTTTGTCAGGTGTGTTCATTTTTTTTAACAATAATCGACTTCAATGGTATTTTTATTAGTCAAATTTTTGTATAGTTTGTCTGTTTGCAGGCAAGTTCATTGTAAAGAGTTACGAGTATTTCATTAAAAAAACTAAACGTAAATGTTAACTTTTAAACGTTTCTAAATTAATTTAATGCACTTCTTGGTTCATATTTGCAAGGTGTGTATGTTGATATTTCGTATCACAAGTGGCTTAATATAATTATATTTTCATTGCAGGGTCTACCAACATGATTAATTTTGCACCCTGTCAATACTAAACCAACAACGTCAACATAATATAGCCTGACGCCAGATGATCATTAGGTAAGTATTGCTTTCCATAATACCCGGTATCACCACTTTTCAAAATAAAAATTGTTTTTTTTTAATGATTTAAAATTATATCTTCAATTATAAAATAAATTTTGTGGCACAACAGCTCGTGAAGAACCAAGGCCTAGTGACTTACAACTCTCAACCATTCCTATGTGCGTATTTTTGGCAGAAATGGAGGGGACCTACAATTTTTTGCCGAGTCCGAACGGCTAGATGAGAAGCACTTATTCATGACAGTAATACTCTTGGAGGATTTGTCAGTTCCTCGCAAGAGGAAGTACCTCGCGAAAAAAACATTTCTGTTTATAGGTGGCAGCGGCTGGGAATCGAACCCAGACCTTTGGCATGACAGTCCTACGCACTAACCATCATGCCACGAGGTACTACTATATCTTCAATTGGAACATTTAAAATTTATAACTTCATAGATACAGTATACAGGCGCGAGAAAGAATGGTTTTAACTTTCTTTTTTCTTCTTAAAACTATTAAAAATTGGTTACTTGGGATGCGAAAAGAATGCCATTTTATATAAGAACCCATTTAATTTTAATGCTTAGAGGTCCCTCATCGAATTTTTATAAAACATAATAATTGCTTAAGTAACTTCTACAGATTCCTCTGTTTTGGAAGTTTTGGTTAGATGTTGTTGTTTTAGGAAGCGGGAAGTCACTATACATGTTATTTTAACCACGCGAGTGTTGAACATAAGAAAATAATAGCAACACTATTATAATGCTCGGTAATGGGTCATGACTGGCTGAATATTGAATGAGTAGGTTAAAGTCTTGAAAAGGCCTATGAAAAGGATGGAATATAGCACAGTGAATGAATTCAATTCGGTGAATCGATGGTGAAGAGACCTTACGTGAACTACTCGAAATTACATGGAGCTGGAATCAGTATAGAAATTTTCTGTACTGGCAAGGGTGCTGAAAAGGTAATGGCAGTGAAAAACTCTCATTTTTCCATAGCCAGAGTCTGTTATCTATAAGTGGTTCATTGGAATCGAATTGTTCAGCCAGTTGTGTTAAGGTAAGGTAAAAGTTACCCATTTTGTTAGAGGTAGTGTCATGGGGTTACCTTCTTTAACACGTTAAATTTAATGGTTATAAGAGACAAACGAGAAGCCTTGGATTATAGTTTCTTAACCTTCAAATGGTAACAAGACCCAGAATGTATACAGCTAATGACATGGGAGCTAGTACTGATAATTTTAGAACACTTTACTCCCACCCCCCAGGTGCTAATTAAAAACCTGTGTCTGTCTTCGCTTGGTCCTAGGCAGAGGCACCACTGGCAATTTTTAACTTCCATAACAATATGTAACCTTTGTAAAGGGTTTTTCAACAGGGACGCTACAAAAGTAGAGCGACAGGGACAACAAACGACGCCACTATTTTAACATTTCTCTTCAGTAAGGTTTGCCATTTTATGATAAAAAGATATACGAGCCAACAACGAGTTGAAATTATTAAAATTTACTACCGAAATTCGGAGTCAGTGGCCTCAGCGTTAAGAGCGCTACGTCCAATTATGGTCGTCATAATCGTCCTAGCAGATCAATAATTGAGCGTCTAGTGGAAAAATTTGAATCCACAGGCACAGTACAAAATGTTTCCGTGCCAGTGAGACAAGGAAGTGCCCGTAGTGTTGAGAATATTGCTGCCGCCGAGGCTTCAGTTGCAGAAAGCCCAAATGTATCTCTCACACGTCGTTCTCAAGCGATGGGCATCTCTGTGACGTTGTTGTGGCGAATTTTGTGAAAAGATCTTGGCCTACATCCTTATAAGATTAAATTGAAGCAAGAACTGAAGTCGCTTGACCACCAGAAGTGTCGTAGGTTCGTGAATTGGGCTGAGTGAGCAACTTGAAAAGGATTCGGATTTTCATCGAAAAATCATCTTCAGCGATTAAGCTCATTTCTGGCTGAATGGCTTCGTCAATAAACAAAATATGCGGTATTGGTCAGACAACAATCCACACGTGCTCCATGAGTCATCATTGCATCCCGAAAAAATTACGGTTTGGTGTGGTTTATGGGCCGGCGGCGTCATTGGGCCGTATTTCTTCCGTGATGATCAAGACCGGCACGTTACTGTGAATGGGGATCGCTACCGTTCAATGATAACCGAATATTTTTGGCCCAAATTGGATGATATGGACTTGGAGGACATGTGGTTCCAACAGGACGGCGCCACAAGCCACACAGCGAATGTCAAAATCAATTTATTGGAAACCAAGTTTAGAGAACGTGTTATCTCACGAAATGGTCCAGTCGCTTGGCCACCTCGGTCGTGCGATTTGATGCCGTTAGACTATTTCCTGTGGGGCTACGTCAAGTCTATGGTCTATGCCAACAAGCCAGCGACGATTGATGAACTTCGTACGAATATCGAACGTGAAATTGCAGCAGTATCGGCCGATTTATGCTTGAAAATTGGGTTCAGCGTCTGGACTTCTGCAAGCGTGCCTGTATTGGCCATTTTTTTTTTTTTTTTATCCGATGGAAATCTTCAAAAGACACTCGGTAAGAATCGGTACCAAGTAGTGTGGGACTCTTACCACACTAAAACCACCGGTGGATCAGGACCAATCTATGAAAGATCGACAAATGATTTTTCTTTCTTAATTTATCAGTCGCATTGTGGGAAGTTTAAGTTATAACACTTGCTTATATAACATTAGCTTGTTCTGGATAGATAGGTCAGAGTTCTTTCCTAGTAACCAGTACATTTTTCTGTACTTCAAGTTTAGTTCGTCTTTTTTCTTTTTGATGTGCTCTTTCCATTTAAGCTTTGCATCCAAAGTCATTCCAAGGTATTTGGCAGTATTGGAGTAAGGTACTGTTGTACTGTTTATAAGAATTGGAACATTGTTTATTATTTTGTTTGAAAAGTTTGTATGCGTCGATTTTGTTTCATTTAGTTTGATTCGCCATTTTTGCGTCCAATCACTAACTTTATCGACTGCATTTTGCAGTTTTTGTGTAGCCTTCGTAACGGATTTATCTGGCACCAATATTGCAGTATCATCAGCAAAGGTGGCCATGATAGCGTTGATGTCCACTGGAATATCCCTTGTATATAACAGATACAGGGTTGGTCCTAGGTACTAGTACTGCCTGGGAAGATCCCTTTGCAGTTTGTACTCAAGTCCCAAGTGGCAAACCTTGTCAAAGGCTTGAGCAACATCTAAGAATATAGCCGAGCATACTTGTTTTTCTTCAAGTGCCTTTTCCACAACATCCATAATCCTATGCACTTGGTCTATCATGGAATGTTTATTTCTAAATCCAAACTGATGGCTCGGAATTAGTCTTCTTTCTTCTATTATTTTGCTTAGTCTTTTCAGAAGCAGTTTTTCGAAAACTTTTGCCATGATTGGTATAAGCGAAATAGGTCTGTAAGATGTTACTTCTGTTGGTGGCTTACCTTGTTTAGGTATAACAATGACTTCTGCAATTTTCCAATGATGTGGCACATATCTTTGTTTAAGGCATGCATTTATTATAAATTGGAGTTTTTTGAAGGCTATAGAAGGCATTTCTTTCAAAACCTGAGCAGTTATTAAATCGTACCCTGGTGATTTTTTGTTAGACAACTTATGTTGACACATACTTCTTACTTCTAGCGTGACAAAAGGAATTTCACAATCGTCGTTTCTATCAACAAACTGTAAGGGATCTGTAGCTGTGCTTGCTGGAAATGGCTTAAAAACATTCGCGAGATGTTCAGCGAAGAGATCAGCCTTTTGTTTTGGGTGTCCGATGCATTTACCATTTTGAGATTTTACTGGCGGGTTTTGTGATTGTGGTCTTTTTAGGCCATTAGCTGCTTTCCATAAGGAGTATTCCGTAGAAGCATCCGCCGTCAGACTATTCAGGAATCTACAAAGTGAATCACTTTTAAACTCACAGATTCTTTTCTTTAGTTCATTGTTAAGACGGTTAAAAACTGCCTTATCACCTGGAAATTTCGTAGCTTGCCATTTTCTTTAAGCTCTTCTTTTTCCAAGATCAGCTCCTTTATTTCGACAGGATATTTTATTTCTTTTTCTCTTGAGTTCGAAATTGTTGGAGTACTTTCTTCTGCAGCCTGTTGCACATCAGCAATAAATTGTTCTACTTCATGATCAATCTGTTCAATTGTTTGCATAGGGGATCTTAGGTTTATAAAACTTTCAAGTTTATCTCTGAATTCGTTCCAGTTTGTTCTTTTGTATCGGCCGATTTATGCTTGAAAATTGGGTTCAGCGTCTGGACTTCTGCAAGCGTGCCTGTATTGGCCATGCAAAAGAAATCGAGTTCTATAACATAATGGTATTGAACGTACTGTTACAGGAATAAAGAATTTCATTGATATCCAAAACCGTTTTTGTTGTATTTAAAAAAAACGTTTGTAGCGCTCTTATTGAAAAACCCGATATATAGAATCTTGACTCAATTCCTGACTTCGACAGAAAAGATTCAATCGTGAATTGTACGAGCTGTACCAAGATGTAGTTGTAGCCCAAAGAGCCAAACTAAACGTTGACTAAACTGACATCGAGTGAATGGATCGATAGGAAATTAAATTTGAACAGAAAGTCTTAAGAGTAAAACTGTCAAATTCAGCTTAGTCTGCCAGTTATATCAAAAATATTGAAAAATAGCCGTTGTGACCTTTATATATTTACATTCTATTCATAATGAGAACAAATAAGTTAAATGTTTTATTTATTCATCTATAAGATCCTTTGAACATACATAAAAAGACTTACCTTATGTGTAAATTAAATCATTAATCAGCGAATGCGTTAAACGTTAGCCAGGTTCCCCTAACGCGTAAATCATTAATCAGCAAATGTGTTTATTATGAATTATGACAGGCTTCCATTTGTCACTTACCTACTAACAAAATGAAAATCAAAATACTTCAAAATTGGTTGTCTTTTTACTGAAAAACTCTGTTAATAAAATGTCACTGCTTTTACATATATTTATAAAAAAAAAATACGACTCAGAACGTACTATTCTTGATATGTATTTCAAGTATAATAAATTACCTGACATACGAAAAAAACACAGAAGTCAGAATGTCAAATGAAGTTCTTAAAAATGGTTGTTTTTGAAAATTTCTGCCTCATTTCACCAAATATTTCTAACCAAGAAATAGGAATGAGATAAAAAGAAAGACGTCAGTATGAATCGACTCAAGTGAAGCTGGTTTTAATATTGTCAATGAGTGTCAATTCTTAAAGACGAAGCAAATGGAAATAACTGTCAATCAACTGACAAAGGCGTTTATCAAAATGTCTTTATCATTGCAAAAGCCAATGATTTCTTGTCAGTTAAAGACACAAATTCAAAGACCAAATCGTGATCTGTCAAACTGTGTCCATTTAAATACAAAGTTGAAATCAAGAACTATTGTTTCAACTAAAAATATTTAAAATAATAGGTAATATTCTTAAGTAGTGTAAGGTTAAGTCTTCCAATTGAATTATGAAATAATTTAATTAAACTAATGAAAATTTCATTGTTTAGCATACTGCTTCTTCAGTGTATGAACGGCTTTACTCTGGGTCAAGAGTTTAAATTAAAAAAATACTTACGGCAATTTTTTTGATGTCTCAACGAAAGACTTTGGTTTAGTGTGTCTTTGACGAAGTGAATTGAAAACTTGTATTTTATAGTACCTATTCTATGAATATTTATAATCTTTTAACTAGAGTAATTCAATTAAATGAATATTGCACGAGGGACGTAGGTAGTTAAACAGCAACAAAAAAAAATCTGACAAAATTATTGTTGCAACTAAGCAGGGAATACTATCAGTTGAATTATTTTTTCTTTTATTTTGACGGAAACTATGTTTTAGAATATTTACAAATACATTATAAGAAAATTTTCTCATTATACGAGTACAATTTCGAAAAGCTTGACCTTTAATTTATTATACCTAATCCAAACTAAATTTCATTAAAAGAAGAGAAATATAAGAAGAAAGAAAAGAGTTCAATTAAAACTAAACTCAATTCATAAAATATACCTTTTTATATTAGTACGTCATACCTCTACTATATATTTTTTTTTTTATATAGCTTAAGCTTTAATGGAAAAGAATGTTCATGATAATAATTTAAATACAAAAGAATCCTTATTCTCGGTCAGGAAAGTGGAAGGTTTTCTCTTAAAGGGTGCCACCTAATGGTGTGCTTTTTTCATAATTTTCCGCTCCAAGGTGCCACCTAGATTATATTTTATTTTTTTTTATTCTGTAGATCCTTTCAAAGTAACTTATATTTTTTACTTTTGTATCCGGCTTATTTTTTTGTTTTGTTTTAGTTCTTCAAAAACTCAGCATTAAAACGTTATGCCAACTTCTTAACAGTGTGTATGAGTTTATATTCATACGGAGAGATTGTTTCACATTCACATTCATAATATACATAAATAATGTAAGTAAAGTACACCTGCATTACTGCAGCTTTTACTTTAAAAAAAAATATATTAATATTTTGCATTTTGCCAGAGAACTTTCACTTTTTATTTGTGATGATGGAAAATGAATGGAGTGAGTGCATTCACATTGAAATAAAACACGTAGGTATACCCACTCAATTTATGGCTATAACAAAACAAGATTGCCAGCTTTTTGATAAATTTGTTGGGATTAATTATTATTTTTATTATTTTTGTTTTATTTACCTGATATTCTTTATCGTTAACTATGGTCATTAATTAGTTGTGAAAACTGCAAATTTGTCATGTAATATTTTCTACATTTTTTTTGCCTCTTTTCTAACTAGACATCAAGTAAGCATTGATGAAAGAATTAACTCAAAAAAGAAGATAAAAACTGCTTAGACCAAATGTTTTATGGGTTTAATAATTTATGGGTAATATATTTTGACAATTTCGAATTTTTTATTGTTTGTTTTCTTTGTTTTACTTCTAAAAATTTTTAAAATTAAAGATTTTACTGATTAATAATTTGTCGTTAACTAGTCGTTAATAAGTTGTGAAACAATCTTTTCGTGCGATGTTTTTTATGTATTTTCCAACGAAATTACTTTATTTGATTCACTGGAAACTTAATAAAGCAATAAACAGTTCAATTTAGTAAAAAAAAGGGTTTACATTTTTGAATTTCATATGAATTAAGGAATTAAAATAAAAACATAGAAAATAAATGCATAACAATGATAAAAAATTGTAAAGTATTATCAATGATTAGTTCAAGACATATTATTAATCAATTAAAGTTTTAATATCGTCATCGTTTTATGAAAACTCCATGAAAAATCCATTTTTTCAAAGCAAATACGATAAAAAACATAGAAAACATCGCACGAACAATTTAATTTGTCACAACAATTGAAAACTATTTAACTACAAATTACTGAGTATGAAAATGTTAAGTTGTGGATAGAAGTTTTAACCACCTTTCCAAAAAAAAAAACATAGAACAAAAATTCGAGATTGTCAAAACTTACTAACTTCTAGTTAACCATGAATTATTTAGCCACAAGACATTTAGTTTAATCTGTTTTTAAACCTTTTTAAGGAAAGACGATGCTAACTCAATTTCAAGCTAGCAAAGAAACTAAAAAACATAGAAAACTTAACACGACAAATTCAAAGTTGTCAAAAATAATTAGTGACTAGTTAACGACAAATTATTAAGCCGTAAAGCATTTGGTGTTAGTAGTTTTTACCCCATTTTTAACTGCTTTTCGAGTAATATCACTAACTAGCAAAGCACAAAAAAACAAAGGAAACATAGAATGACATATTCGAAACTGTCACAACTTGTTAACGATTAATTAACGGCAAACTATCGACCTTTTCATATTTAGATTCTGGGAAGTTGCTTTCCTAACTTGACATCACTAAAAAATACAAATAACCCAACAATATATAGAAAACATCGCATGACGAATAGATTTTTTCACAACTAATAAATGGCAAATTTTTAAGTAATCAACCTTAGATATTAGAATATTCTTACTTTTCTCTTAAAAAGCATAGAAAACATAGACAACAAATTTGAAATTGTCACAACTAATGAACGACTTATTAACAAAAATATGTGCACCTATCAACTTTCGATCCCTGAGAGTTGCTTTGCGTACTTATTATCAAGTTTGCAAAGCACATAAAACATAGAAAACATTGCACTATCAAATTAAATCTGTTACAAATAATTAATGGCTAATTATTGAACAATAAACCATCAGTTCTACTCATTTAATACCTCGTTAGTTACAAAAGTAGCCTGACTCTCATATAAAGATTGATAAATATTTAAATATCCGGCAACCCTCTTCACATAACCTTAAATCATAGTACGTGTGAATGAGTAACTTTATGCCTTTGAAATAAATTACCTCATGGCTGTTCCGGCTCCTAGTGATGTGTTGTGAATTATTTCTTTGACACGTCTCATGGAACAAAAATTTAAAATTATAGATTTATTTATTCTTAATTGCTTTTTATTTCAGATTTTGTTTCGATTCATATTTCATTATTTTTTCTTTCAAAAGTTTGTATACAGAACATTAAAAAAAAATAATTAACACAAATAAAAAGAAACTTTTAAAATACATCAAAAAGCAAAATCGTTTTGGTGAAGTGGCTCAGCATCAGGCCGAGCTATGTATGTGTATAAAGAGCCAGTGTTCTGCCTTTAATGTGAAAATGTGATTGTAAAGTATTGAAAAATGGTGACTTGCTGCCAGTGTGCTCTTGCTTCACGGTATGTATGTATAAGGCTATCACAAGAGAGATTTACGAAACAGTTTCCATTTGCATTAATACAATCTCTCTGCAATCTTTCTATTGTTATTTCAGGCTATTAATTCAATCCTTATACAAATCCTGATGTTTATACTACCTATACTCTTGGAGAGTCTCACTGTCTGCGATGGCTGGCTATGCTGATGCTGATACCGATGCCGCCCGTCTACCTTATCTTAGTTTGAATGTGGTGGATGCTGTGGCTTTGCTCTGTTTCTGGTTTCTGGACCAAGTTTTTACAGAATCCCGGAATAAATGGAAAAGTTTTGGTGAATGATCTGCTGAATATGGTTTACGAAGGAAGCAAAAAATCACACAGACCAGGCAGTGGGCGAGTTAAATTTATATTCGGGTAAGAGGGGGTGGCTCTGATTTATGAGAGTTGGGGGTATTGTGACGCAGCAAAATGTTATTTTTTTTCTTTTTATATTAATTCCTGTGGTAGCACTGGCTAAAGTTGGTTATTTATATGAAATTATTCATGCAATGTTGTGGAATCGGCAGTTATAATACTTTTTTGCAACTTGGGATTATAAAGTTTAAAAAAAAGATTTTGTAGAAATCTTTCAATAAGGACCAGATAATCGTATGGAAATGAAAAACTTTTTCTAAGGTTACCTCGAGTTATATAAGGAATAATATCTTACTTAGAGTGATATTCTCGTTTTTTTTTAAATAATTTTTTTTTATATACCTAATCCGGTTGAACAAATTTTGTTGACAAAAATTACCTCAACAAAAAATTGAGTGACGTATTTTTTTTTTCTTCAAATATTTCTTGTAGTTGTTGCATAAAAAACAACAAAAATTATTCATTTTAGAGGAAAAATTGTTTTGCTAACTTATTTCTATTTATATGTTTTGACTAGAACTTTTTTTCTTGGAAAATAGTTGTTTTGTTAAAAAAATAAGTTTTTTTTCTCAGCAAAGACGTAAGTTAATATGAGACTATCTTCTGTTAAGAACCAATCACTAATTAGCTACTGGCCTTTTTATTCTAATAGAGTTTTTATAGAGATTTGTTTCATAAATTGGCAGCACTTTTTTTGACAGAAAATTTATGTTCTGAATATCTCACCATTTTGTAAAGAGACGTGTCTTAGAATAATAGTGTAAGACGCCATAGGAGTCATAATCTTTCAAAGCTAAATAAGGATTACATAATGTTTTTGGGCAGTAATTTCACGGCAGTGCAAGACACCATACCGAGGGGCTCTTTGAAGAACTCTAACAAGAAAAAAAAAGGTCCTGTTAGGGTCCCTTAACAAAATAAACATTCTATTGAGGTTCTTAGTCCCTAGGTTCATATATCCCCTTCTGCAACCAAAACTCAAAAGACTTTGATGGAGCCTGACAGGGATATAAGGACGTTTGTCGCATCTCTCCATCTGACATCTGTGGAGTTAGCAGGGCATCTATCATCCACGCAAATGGGACCAGACAGGCATTTGCAGTTTATTTTGCCAAATAAGGGTGTAATCGAGGGGCCTGCTTACCGTATACTGTGAAGTTAAACCAAGCATGCTTGGAACTTGCAGTAAGGCTCTAAATTTGCAGTTTTTTTTTGCATTTTAAGAAAAGGCTTGAGGACTTCAAATTTTGAGCCTAGCCTACTAATGCAATGCAAAAAAATGCAAAAAGCCTTACCCATCACAGTGTAGTAAGCACGTCACCCGGTTACACCCTTATTCAGCGAACTGTAAAATTCGGAATCGAAATACAAATTCAAGGTCCCATTTGCGTAGGTAAAAGTTGACCTGCTAACTTCTCAGACGTCTACATCTGACGGCTCCAGCCAGGGCTGTATTGAGACCTGCAGTTAGTAGGTAAGTAAATAAAGTAAGTCACATTTGATTTTCAGGTTTCTACCATTCCTGTGCGCGTGTTATTAGTTGGCAGGAATTGAATGGCAAGGATATACAATTATCCTGCAAGTCCAAATGTCTATGATGCGGGTCACACTTTCATGGCAAGGTTATTCTTGGAATATTTGTTTATCCCACGCATGAGGCAGTTATTCTGAAGAGCTGGTAGGCTGAAAAGAAAATACAAGACCTCAGAGGGACAAGTTTTAAAACCATTTATTATAAAATCTTTATTTAAAAACAGTTTTTAAATTATAAAACACAATGTTTTATTCACTTTTGTATAGATTTTGGTTTAATCGAACAATGAATTATTCACTCGTCCGGTGAATGGGTATCCTGAGGATTCATGCTTCTAGATTTACATAGAAAAAAAAAGACCGCAGTTGTGCTTGCAAACATCATTCCCTAATATTATCATCTGATCATAGTAATGAATTTAAAAATGTCGACATTTGACTATTGAATCTCGATCCATAAAATGTCTGTTTGTGTACTTCCGAAAATTACGAATAAGTACAAATTTAGCCCAAAGTTCAGTCAAAGATCATAGAAAAAACTGTACTAAAATAAGTAGAAATTCTTTATTTTGGGTTAATGAACAGAAATAAAATGTAGATCATTGACATTTTAGAAAGTCGGTAAAAATTCTACGTATCGTATACTTTCATTACCTTGCGAGTTTGTCATTTTGACGTCAAACTCCCTCAAAGTATTGACTTTCTGTAATAATGTTGGATGATCGAAATTGGACCTTGACTGCAAAGAGGTTTTGCCGTTTTTGGTATAGTTAAGTATTGGATCGATCTTCAAAACTAATTTAAAACAAAATGCTAACATGTCACCTTTTGATGGTTGTTTACCAAAAATCGTCAAAAATCACATTAAAATTAAACAAAGTTCTTTGCTTTTGTTAAAAAAGTAGTAAGAAACCGGAACTCTTCCGATTATATTGGAAACACAATATTTAGGTATATCTATCCAAAATCCACCGAAATGGATTTATAATATTGATGTTTCAAAAGCCATGTTCCTTCCATTTTTAATGGAACGCACAAAATTCGCTTCGTTAATTGTAATCTATTCCAATATTAAGTGATATTCAAGTGTTCATAATCTGTGGACAACAAAATTGAGAGATTGCACACACATTTTCTTAGTTTAGTGGATCTTTGCATGTATTTATACATATATGTACACAAACTCCAATATATTGTGTGTGTGTGTAGAATATTCTTTTAACAATATTCTAGTAGGTAATCTAATGTCGTTTTCGATTGAATTTTCGGAATGTTCTACTCCTTTTTGAATTCAATCGAACATGAAAACATCATGGTGTCAAATTTATGCACACACTACTGAATAAAGCCATTTTACAAAATGGCTTCTTCAAGTATTTATCACTTTTGACAAG
This sequence comes from Dasysyrphus albostriatus, assembly GCA_946251815.1. Taxonomy (NCBI): domain Eukaryota; kingdom Metazoa; phylum Arthropoda; class Insecta; order Diptera; family Syrphidae; genus Dasysyrphus; species Dasysyrphus albostriatus. Next base: position 62,041,608 of record OX276336.1, on the reverse strand, counting down.
TAGTCCGACGAAAAACTGTATATGTATGCGTGTGTTCTAAATCTACTCCTTCTTCAAATCGGGAACAGAAAATGATTCCGAAAACATTACCCGGAATAGCAAATCAAAGGCTTTTGGAGTAGAAGAAGTCAAAAAGGAGTGGAAAAGAAGTACACCGAAAGTCCAAAGGAAAACGACATCAGAGTTTGTATGAGTTTGTATGCTATTTAGATAAATTGACAGCCATGGATAACCAAAATAGTGCGAGTAGGTGTAAAAAAAACATTTATAATTTATAACGTTTACAAATGAAAATAGTAAACATAATTATGTTGAAAAGTTAATCAACTTATTAAAATATAAACTGTCTCAAACGTGGTAAAAGGTATTTTTATTTGAAAACAAAATGTCATTTCCAAGGAGCATCTCTTAGCCTGATCAAATGCGTATGAGAGTGTATGTAAGTAGATGGAAGTAATAGATTATACCTTTCATTTACTCATGAGTTCTTCGGCACCCCAAAGGAGCACGGCTAAAATGAACAAAATCTAGCAAATTGAGCAAGAATCAGCTGTGAAATTAATTGCAGCCTTTTGAATAAAAAGGAGCTCAGTGCTTACGTTCTGTAACTCTCGCATCGACAAAACCAGTCGAGAAACGATGAAAGTTGAAACAAATTTGTATGAGTTTTGTTCCATTTTTGCAACGTTTCTCGACCAATTTTATCGATGCGAGTTTTACAGAACGTAGGCACAGATCTCTTCTAAGAGATCAGAAATCAACTAAAACGTTGATCAGAATTAAAATATAAACTGCTAGTCAACATTAAGTACAAAGTCTTTACGAAAATTTACTACAGTCCACAAGAACTCTGCTGTTACCAAAGACTATTTATTGAAAACATAGACTCCCGCAGAATTTTTGCTAGGAGGCAGAAGTAAAATGTAACTTTAAAAAAAGTTTAAATTCTACGAATAAATAAAGCGTTTGTCGTTTTCTTTTTTAATTTAGAGCAGAGCATGAACTGTCAAAAAATTATCTGTTTCTTTTTTAGCTCTGATCATTCAGAGCTTCAAATTTGTGTGTCTTTTTTAGTTCTGAACTTGTTCAGAGTGCGCTCTGTGAGCTCAGAATAAAATATCAGAGTAAACAGAGTAAAATGCTGATCACAGCTGATTTGACATTTGAAAGTTGGAAAATAAAAAAAATTTGCATCAGAACAATAAAAATGGTGGAAGAAGAGGCTGGTCGCTCTAGTGGAGAAGGTTAAATAATTTAATATAAAAACTAAAAGTATAAAACAATTTTATGAATAAAATTAATTTGAGGCGTCAAATGGACAAATGAAATGATTATTTTTTTAATCTTTTTTTTTTTTAAACAACACACGAGTTTTACTTTTTTGACTGACAAATTTTTACGTTTGACAGTCTGAAATTTGACAATTTAAACCATGACAGTTCAGTGCTCAAGTTGTTTCATAATTAAATCAAAGAGCTCTGAGAAAACTGTTTTCAAAAAATATTCTTGCGGCTTGAGTAGATAACATTTCATATGAATAAAGCATACAAAGACCACTCAGTCAATCAATGCTCATTGTCGATCGCAACCAAGTTTTTATTCGGCAGAGAGTGCTACAATTATCCTGCCAATGTAAAACAAACGTCATAACTTTGACGAGATTATTTCTTTGAGTCAAGTTTGGAGTGTTCTAAAATTTTGAGTTGGAGATTGCCAAGGCATTAATTTGACTAAGAAACTGAAACCCAAGAATTGATTTTTGCTTGCACTTTTACATTAAGTCAACAAATATCAAAACCCATCCTTGGTTTAATGCCAAGTTTTATTTACTATCAGAAAAAAATATAAAAAATTGCAACGGAGAAGACACGTACAGTTAAAGATTCTATTTTATTCAATGAAAAGGTCGATATGAGTAGTTGAAATTTGGGAGAGAAAAGCGCAATTTTGTCTTCTCCGTTAACCTGTTTTAGTCAGGAAGACATGATATTAAAATCTAATAAAAATATTCTTCAATAATGCTTTCCAAGTCGTGCTTTGGATGTGAAACAATTTTTAAAATACTTTATATAGTTCACCATTTATACCAACTTTTGTCATTTTTCGGTAACGGAGAAGTCATACAATTTGCAGTTATTTCGACGTGTATATATATTTCTGCAGCATTCCTACCAAGAAAAAAGGCCCAAAATTAAGTAGTGTATTGAAAGTACTTATACAAATATAATTGCACATCGCGAAAAAATACCGAAAAATTACCATTTAAAGAAGATAACTTATGAGTTTTTTTGATTACTTCCCTATTTCTCAACTGCAAGGAGAACTTTGTGTCTACTCGAGAGCTAATAACATTATTTTTCAATAAAAGCTGTCTTTAGCGTAGAAAAAAACTGATACCTCGTTTACATGGAGAGTTGAATCAGGATTTAGGTCCATGTAGACCTGTAGCTTGGGGAGCTAGATTGAATCGAAAATGTATTACCTAGATCGAAGGATTGAAGAATAGAGATTTCAGATGCTTGTTGATGTGCGTGCGTCATGAATTTTCGACTTTTGGCTGTTTGTTATTTGTCGTTGAAATTTATTTTTATTAACAACGTCACACCCAAACAATGATAGCAAAAAATTCACTTCAATTCCATTTGAATTCAAATTTTCGTTCTGCAATTGTCATAGCCTGGGTCGGAATTTCGAACCGAATTGAATCTGATCCTTCGATATGCTCATATAATCGTGGTATGAGCTACTTATATTTTTTTTGCAGCACTGAATGCTGCCATCAGACATTCCAGTAATCTTTCCAGGCAGTGCTAGAAAATTGGTTGGTGGACAAAATTGAAACGTCACATTTAGGTTACTACAAATTAAAACAAATAATTGCTCGGTCTCGCTCTTGCTCTTACTCGCACTTATTACGCAATTTTATTTTATGGTTTTTTAGTTTTTGTAATGCACTTATTTAATAAATGCTTCCATTATGCACTTCTGTGCAAAAAAATCGTTCCAAAGATATGTAATTAAAATGCCATCGGCTTTTTCAGACCGCGTAAATTGTACAACAAAGTTCATGTTTTCCATTTTGTTATATGATGATGATGATATAATATCTGGCATATGAGCGCCATGGCTAGCTCGGACGTAGTCTAATCTGGAGGTCCAATTTTCGATGAATTTTTCCCACATTTGTGACCGTATATCGGCAATAATGTGGTGAATGTTATCCTCTAAGCGGTCAATTGTTCCAAGTTTATTGGCGTAGACTAGCGATTTCACATATCCCCCAGAAAATAGTCAAGCGGAGTTAAATCGCATGATCTTGAAGGCCAATTCACGGGTCTGTAACGTGTGGCATGGGTTGTGTGTTAAAACCACAGCTCCTGCACATAATGGTTGTTTAATTGATGAAAGAAAAAGTTAGTAATCATGGCTCTATAGAGGTCACCATTGACTGTAACGTTTTGGTCAGCATCGTTTTTAAAGAAGTAGGTACAAACAAATTATTTCACCAACCCATTTAGTACAGCAAACAGTCAGTTTTTGTGGGTTTAACATACATTTCAGGATTATCATCACTCCAAATACGGCAGTTTTTGAGCTTCATCGCTAAACAAAATTCGAGTGATACTTATTCGGAACAGAACTATGACTTTCAAAATAAATTTGAACAATTTGGAAGTGTTGTTCAGGCGTCAGTCTATTAATGTTCAAATGCCAAACCAAACTAAAAAAAAATACTAGACAGCTGATGAATGGCTGCCAGTTAAAATTGTGCTGCCAATTTAAAGTTCTATACCTTAAAAAAACACCCTTTATATTCTTAATATTGGCTTACCTAAATATAATTTTTTTCCAGGATTTTAAATGGAGTTGCTTGGTTTCAATTTTTTTTTGGAATGGCTGATTTTCAAAAACTTCCTGTAGTTTCCCTTTGGGTATGTATAATGTTCAATTGATCACCTTCTCTGTTGGTCATCAAAAGACAGTTGTACCTTTGAAAAGCAGAGAGTATCTATGCTTCTGGGTTTGATTTCAAAATCGAAGCTAAAACCATTCCATACATATTGAAATGTTCTTTCGGATTACTCATCAAAAACGCCATAACACAGCATAGACTAGAGTCGCAAAAGTCTGTTTCATTAGTCTTTTTCCGAAATGTAAGCTGCTTTGAGCTTTGCCTTTGAATTTCTATTTGTTTGTCAAGAATGAATACACTGCTATAGATAGATAAAGGCTGTGTAGTGTGTAGAGTTAAAGAAAACTTTTACCTACTTCTTTAAGTAATCATTTCGAAATGAAATTGTGTTTGTTTATTTTTGTTTGTAAGTACATTTCAATATAATCTCACTGAAAGCTGGATTAAAAGTTCTCGAATTCTAGCTCTACTTCAGTACTTAGTGTTTTTTTTGTTTTGAACTCTTTCTTGATAATTCCATCAAGAAGGTTTTTCCAAAACGTTTTTCCGTTGCCAAATAGCATTAACTTACCTAAAAAAAAAAATGGAAATGTAGCTATTTGTCTTAATCCATTTATGTTCAAATATACATTACATCTCAGAAAAATATTTAGAAAAAAAAAATGAAAACTGGTATAAAAGAAAAATAGGTAGATATAAGTACATTGCAACTGCAGTGCCCAACAACCTTATGAAACAACAACATCCTGATGGTTTTTCGCATATATTCGTCCTCGTTTCGGCCGCATACAAAAATAGTAGAAAAATCCTTCCAAATACACAAAATACAATCCTTTTTCTATCTCCATTGAAATATAAACAGTTATATAAAAATTTTATCCGTAAGGTAACAAGACGGTTTCATTTCGAAACACATTCAAACAAATTCCTTACATAACTTAAAATCCTTTGCCCTCTCTTCCTTTCTTTTTCATCATACCAAAACTATAACCCACACATAAAATATCCACAAGTTTTATAGTCAGAGTTGAAGCCCATCGAATTTCCAAGCAGAAAGCAGTAGGCAGAGGTAAACTATACTATAAGGCAGCACACAGGCATTGCAGGTAGGTTGCACACAACAAAAATGAAAAGGATTATTTTCCCTTGGGGGAATTTTACTGGAGCAAAATAAAAGCGAAAGGATTTCCGAATTCATACCTTTCCTGGGCTGGGCTTGGCTCAACTACTATGATGGCCGTGCCATGCCAACCTACATTAAGCATCCGATGACGACGATGACGGGCGGCGATGAGTCCTTCTCTTTCCCTCTATCCAATTCGGAGCTCTCAAGATATAGGTTTCTTAAGGAGCTTTAATTGTACCCATTGGGGAATAGTCCTCATAGCCATCGTGTCGTTCTATACTCCTTCATAAAAACTACAAAAAAAGTAAAAATAATAATAATAAAAAGAAACAAAAACAAAAAAAAAACAAAACCATAAATGAAACTAGAAAAGATTTTATTATTTCTATTTTGTGTCCTTTTTGTTTCCCACTAAAATCCATTTCATTTTAAGTGAAATAAATAACCTAAATAACCAGTGTCCTTAAAATGGGTTATCATAAATTCAGGCAAAGGAGTATTATATTGTATATATAGTAGAGTATAGTAGAAGGAACAAAAATAAACCCGCACTCACTCGGACTTTTCGTTTCGGGCTCAGCTACTTGTAATTGCTATACTGCCACTGAAAGGCACTGGAGCAACGAGCAAAAGAATCAGCTTTCGTATCAGCCTTAAACAAAAGGGACAAAAATAACAGAAAATTGACCAAAGGGACAAGATTTTTGGTGTTGAAAAGTTTGTGGTACAAGGAATATAAATTTGCACTGAAATCTCTATACTTCCATCTGGGTTACATTATGGGAACTCGATCTCGTACATGTTCAGTGTACACTCAAAGAAAATAATAAAAATACCACATACATCTTTAAAATGTCCAGGTTGGAATTCTTTACTTTTGATAATAAGAACTCTGAAATTAACTCAGCAAATTGGGTACTTTAGCTTCAGTTTAACCCAGAAGTCTGGATGATTTCCCCTTATATTAAGTAGCCTATGAGTACTTATAGTACTGAGACCAAGAGCATAAGTGAGCTTAAAGCAAAAAAAAGTCAGTAGATAAAGTAGAAATATGTAAATTAAATCCTCAGTTTTTTGGAAAACCAGAAATCTATTGTATGATTTATTTTCCAAAAACTAGTTTAGGAGCATTTTTTTTCAAATTTAAAATCGAAAGTTAATTTAAATGAAAAATTCTTCACCTTATTGTGTCCACACTTTTTGTATTATTGTTTTCATAACAGTCGGACTACAAGCAGTCCGAAAAGCATATATGTACGTGGGTGCTTTAATTGTTTTTGTCTCGTTTTTAATGTTTTTGTGGCTATTGCCATTTATTTAAATATTATTGCGTTTAAAACAATAAAACAAAAAGTGTGAAAACAGTAAGGTGCAGAATATTCATCTTAATTAAATTAAAAAAGAATTCTTCAAAATTTTAAAATAAACCATAACAATGGACTTCTGACCTTGAAAAAATAAAACTGTTATTTGCTGTTATTTTTTAATATATTTTCATTTATTTCATGTATTTTCTTTTTAATTGCTCCTTCAGTCAAAGTGGGCGGAAATAAAGGGTTTTTCAACAGGGACGCTACAAAAGTAGAGCGACAGGGACAGCAAACGACGCCATATTTCTTGCCGCTCTTTTGACATTTCTCTTCAGTAAGGTCTGCCATTTCATGATGGAAAGATATACGAGCCAACATCGAGTCGAAATCGCTAAAATTTACTACCGAAATTCGGAGTCAGTGGCCTCAACGTTTAGAGCACTACGTCCAATTTATGGTCGTCATAATCGTCCTAGCAATTGAGCATCTGGTGGAAAAATTTGAATCCACAGGCACAGTATAAAATGTTCCCGTGCCAGTGAGACAAAGAATTGCCCGTAGTGTCGAGAATATTGCTGCCGCTGAGGCTTCAATTGCAGAAAGCCCAAATGTGTCTCTCACACGTCGTTCTCAAGCGTTGGGCATCTCTGTGACGTCGTTGTGGCGAATTTTGCGAAAAGATCTTGGCCTACATCGTGAATTGGGCTGAGCAACAACTTGAAAATGACTCGGATTTTCATCGAAAAATCATCTTCAGCGATGAGGCTCATTTCTGGCTGAATGGCTTCGTCAATAAGCAAAATATGCGGTATTTGTCTGGTAGCAATCATCACGTACTCCATGAGTTATTATTGCATCCCGAACAAATTACGGTTTGGTGTGGCTTATGGGCCGGCGGCGTCATTGGGCCGTACTTCTTCCGTGATGATCAAGACCGGCACGTTACTGTGAATGGGGATCACTACCGTTCAATGATAACTGAATATTTTTGGCCCCAATTGGATGATATGGACTTGGAGGACATGTGGTTCCAACAGGACGGGCGGCGCCACAAGCCACACATTGAATGTCACAATCAATTTATTGGAAACCAAGTTTGGAGAACGTGTTATCTCACGAAATGGTCCAGTCGCTTGGCCACCTCGGTCGTGCGATTTGATGCCGTTAGACTATTTCCTGTGGAGCTACGTCAAGTCTATGGTCTATGCCAACAAGCCAGCGACGATTGATGAACTTCGTACGAATATCGAACGTGAAATTGCAGCAGTATCGGTGGATTTATGCTTGAAAACCGTCGAAAATTGGGTTCAACGTCTGGACTTTTGCAAGCGTGCCCGTGGTGGCCAAGCAAAAGAAATCGAGTTTCATACATAATGGCATCGAACGTACTTTCACAGAAATAAAGAATTTCATTGATATCCATAACCGTTTTTGTTTTATTTAAAAAAAAACTTTTGTAGCTCTCTTATTGAAAAAGCTGATATTTTTGGAAGATCTTGTTTAAAAATATTTTTTTCTTTTTCAAAATTTTGTCAGTTCTTACCAGTGTTCCCAGTTCAATATTCCAAATCCAGTCAAACATACCTTAGGATTTTTTTAACTCAAAAGACAGTCATTTATGAAAATTAAAATTTTAATAACGAAGACAAAAATATATTTAATTAGCTATCAACAAAAATAGACATTTGAAAATTCTCTTCACTTCTGTAATAGAAATTGGCAATACTAATATAGAGATAGGAATAGACTTCACACCAGAATGGAGCTGTTTCCTTAATGTTTTTCCATCTAAAAATAAAAAAAAATATTCCCCTTTTCCTTAGTCTTTTTAAAAACAGTTTTCAAGGACCTTTTGTTTTAAATTAATTACTCGTTTACACTTGCTTAGCGCTGAAGTTGAAGTTTATTTTGAAATAAATCAACTGCATATTGAATTAAATCCAGCTAAAAAAAACAGTCAAAAGGGCATTTGACTGGATTTATTTTTGTGTTTTTAGCTAACGGAGTTAAAATCCAGTCAAATCTGACTGCAAACCAGTCAAAATGGCAACACTAGTTCTTACTTGTGTCAACTTTTTCCTTTCGTTAAAATATATTTTCCTTTTTATTTGAACGGATCGTATGAATGGATCTTCAATATTTCCAGCAAAATAAAATCGGGATCGAATCATATTTTACGGATAGCAGCAAATTTAATTCAATCGTGATAACGAATTTTATTTAAAAAAAAAGGATCCGCGATTGGATCAAAAATAAAATTCCAGAGATCACTTGGTTTTCATCATCGCACCCGCTTCTATTACGTCTGGTGTTCGTTTGACGTGTCCCTTTCAAGACGTTCTCTTTAAATCGAGTTAGAACCTTGCCCTGTCATATCGAAAGAAAATATAGATTTCGAGCCAAAAGCCCAAAGTCTCATTAAAATCAACGAGATTTCCCATACATTTTAAGATTTCTTAGTCTACTAGATAAACGGTTCCCAAACTTTTTGAGCTGTGGAACCCTAAAAAAAAGTCAAAATTTAAGTGCCTTTCATATGAGCCGCGAGCTGCGAATGCCAATAAATTTGTTTGGGCAATTCAAAGCTAAAATATCATAACTAATTCTTATTTTTACTTTTAAACAAACTGAATAAACGATCTTATCTACAGTTTTCAAAAGACAACACGGCCTAAAATTTATTTTAATGCTTAAATTAAGCATTTTTATATATTATACCTGACCAACGAGATGTTTTCAACGAATTGTCAAACACTTGTTCGCAATCCACAACATCAGGACGCATTCCACAAATCTGTGAATGAAAAATTCGCTCGAATTTAACCTCAATTTTTCTTAGCACCTATTCTACTGCTTTATTTTGTATGACAATTCGCGTCTGTTGGCGACCACTCATATGAAAGAAATGTCAAGATTCACGTCCATTCGCAATTCGCAGTTCGCTATTCGAAGCTCATATGAAAGGCACTTAAATGAAAAATTCGCTCGGGTTTAACCTCAAATTTTGGGCATCTATTGACGAACACTCATGTCAAAAAAATGTTAAAATTCACAACCATTCACAGTTCAAAGATCATATGCAAGCCACTTTTACGATAGCCAAAAATGCAAGACAAAATATTTCAAAATCAAGGCTGAGTTTTTATTATAAATAGATTTTGTACCCAATCATTTTTAAAATTAGTACCTTGAAAATAATATTGCCAAGATCATGGCGAATATCAGTTCTGGGATCTAGCATGTTTGCTTGCAAAAATTTATAACTGGAAATTATTGAACATCAAGAACAGGTGCATATAAATGCAAAATGCAACTTTCGTAATGTTTTTCAATAAAAAAAAACTATGAATTTTTACCAAACGTTTTCTATTTAGAAAATATATATCTTTTTATTTTAGCTCAAGAAGTTCGCGGAACCCTGAAGATTCTTTTAAGGAACCATAGAGTACCTATACTATCTAGAGAACCGACTCGTACCTCTCTTGCCTAAAACACCCGCAAATTGTATTTGAGCTCATTAAGAGAAAACTCTCTTAAATTCCCTGTCCGTGAATACGTGTAAATTGTGGATAGCTCTAAATGTGACCTTTACAATTTTTTTCGAATCAATTTTTTGTTGTTTTCAGTGTAATGAACATAAATCCATTAAGTTATCATTATTAGTGTAGTTCCATTTAAAATGCATTGGGCATTAATTGGCCTATTCACAATCACACTTAATTACTCTTTTTTTCTCGCTCGTATAACAGTTTGCCCATAGAAGAGAAGATAGAAAAAAGAGATTTTATATTTATAAGTGTAAACAGATTGTGGTCCTTTTGATGTTTTATTCAAAGAAAAAGTTAAATATGTATGTGCAATTGTTCTTTAATTCTTTTGAAATGTCAGACAGAATCTAGATAAGGAGGATTTATATGGATCAACATATCGTTCAAAATTGTTGGCAACCCCCGATGTTAGATCATTTAAACATGGTCTTCAAAATATTTGTATGTGCCAAAAAATCGTGAAATGTATGTTATAACGGGTGAATTTTTAAGAGGTTAAGAACTTTAAAAAAAAAAAAACACAAAAAATTCGAAAAAATGAATGAAATATTTATTTGAATCGATAGTTTGAACCTTGCAATTTAATGTTTAAAGATAATTTCATGCAAATGTTGACCGCGGCTGCGTCTCAGGTAGCCCATCCGCTGAGTCCAATTTTGGCATACTCTTTCACACATATCGGCCGGTATCTCACGAATGAATGCATGGATGTTCGCTTCCAGTGCGTCAATCGAAGCGGGCTTGTCCCTATAGACATTAGCCTTGACATACCCCCACAAAAAATAATCTAATGGTGTCAAATCGCACGATCTAGGCGGCCAATTGACCGGCCCGAAACGTGAAATTAACTGTTCACCAAACTCGCCTCGCAATTGCGCCATTGTTTCGCGTGCTGTGTGGCATGTGGCACCGTCTTGTTGAAACCACATATCATGCAAGTCAAGAACTTCCATTTCGGGCAAAAAAAGTTTGTTATCATCGCTCGGTAGCGTTAACCATTGACAGTAACGCTGCGATTCGCATCATCTTTGAAGAAATGTGGCCCAATAATGCCGCCGGCCCATAAACCGCACCAAACCGTGGCTTTTTCGGGATGCATTGGTAGCTGTTGCAATGCTTCTGGCTGATCTTCACTCCAAATGCGGCAATTATGCTTATTTACGTACCCATTCAACCAAAAATGAGCCTCATCGCTGAACACAATTTTTCGATAAAAAAGCGGATCTTCGGCCAGCTTTCCAAGAGCCCATTCACCAAAAATTCGGCGTTGTGGTAGGTCGGCTGGCTTTAGTTCTTGCACCAGCTGTATCTTAAAAGGCTTTACGCCCAAATCCTTCCGCAAAATTTTCCACGTAGTGCTGTAACAAAGGCCTAACTGCTGGGAACGGCGCCGAATCGACATTTCGCGGTCTTCTGTCACACTAGCTGATACGGCCGCAATATTTTCTTCACTACACACAGTACGTAAACGTGTTGGTGGTTTAATGTCCAACAAAGTAAATTTGGTGCGAAATTTGGTCACAGTCTTCCGAATAGACTGCTCAGAAGGTCGAGAATGCCGACCATAAAATGGAAGCAGCGCGCGATGAACATTTCGAACCGAGCACGAATTTTGATAGTAAAATTCAATAATTTGCAAGCGTTGTTCATTTGTAAGACGATCCATGGTTAAATTGCAAACCAAACTGAAGCTGTTTGACAGTGACACAAGGTACTAAACACACGTCAGCTGTCAAAACCAGTGTTGCCAAAACCAAACCAGCTAAAAAATCACCCGTTAGTATCAAAGGTTAAATTTTAAATGTGTTCTTCGGGCAACTGTTACAATATATTTGCCAAGCTGCCAGACTTCTACAGTGGGACCTAATGTCTGTCACAAACCTTTAAGGTTTTCAAAAAAGTATTTTAATTTACGTTTTAGTATCCAAAGCTAATGCTTTAAGTACTTTGGGTAACTATTTCACAGTATTTTGTCCAACATACCAAACCCAGATAGCAGCGATTCACTTGGGTAATTCTTTGTATTTCTACTAAGCTGTCGTTCGTTGGGTTGACGTTTGTTCCGATGTAGATAGATAGAAGATAGTGCTTTCCAAGTTAACTCCACTCTTGCGCACTATCTGCTCCAGGACAAGGTTGAAGAAATAGCTCGGATGAATTGTTACCCATTTACACGTTGCAGCGCGTTTTTATAACGTCATGGATCATAGCTGGATCTAAAGTTCAGATCGCTAATAGAAGCTCTTGGCGATTTATGCTTATACGTTACTAGATCATTATAAAAGGTCAGTTAGTTTTGTAATTGGTGAACCACAAATTTCATTTTTATCAATTATTGTCCTTATGACACAAATCGTTCGTGACATTGAAAAAAACTTTTAAAAAATCATAAGATGGAATCTGTAACTGACCAATTACTAAAACTAGCTGACCTTTTATAAAGATCTAGAGATCTTTCAGATGGTCTCCCATAAATGAGGTGCCAACAATTACGCATGATCTTGAGTGTAGTTTGTATTTTCATTTTTGTAAAATTATTTTCTGTAGTCTGTAAGATTATATGTATATTCATTTGTATACTTTGATTGATGAAATAAATAAATATATAAATAAATAAATAAAAAAATAAATAAATAAATAAATAAATAAATTACAATTTATCTAGGGCAGACAAACTTCTAGAACAAGTGTAATTTTCTTAACATTTACAAGATATTTTCTTCTTTCAAATTTCTCATATAAATATATAAGATTTTAAAGCAGGAATAAAATCAAAATCACCCCTTAATTATTGGCTTTATTAAAGTTTCTTAGTAAAGTGTGGCCAGTAAAGAAACCTGATTATACTTTAATAGTTGTTTCGCTCTGTGTACTTTCCATAATTTAATAACATTTTGTTGATAACAAACAAAAAAATTTTTCATTGACATTTTTGATTCAAAGGCAATGCGATTTATGCAAAATATTTTGAGCTGAAATCTGTCATAAAATATTTCCTCAGATTACAAATACCTTCGTACATATTTACTGCATAATCATTCAGAATGAATTTTTCTAGGTGCACTTATAGGCTTAATATTTTTCCATTTTCGTTGAACTCCAATAACAGTAGTTGGTCTTTGGGAAACAATCGGAATGGGGACATGTCCGTCTATTATTTCATTCTATTGAATTGTATTGCTATACAGTCGATGCAATAAGCAAAAGAAAATTCGAAATTGCTCTTGTAAGAATGCAATAGCTGCTGATAATTAATTTTCGAGAGAGTTAAATAAATTTTAAAATTACATCGAGACAAAACGCAAAATAAGATAAACCAAAAAATAACCAACAACGAATTCATTTAGTTAAAGTTTTGATGGCGAACAATAGAACATTGTGAAATTTATTTACCATAATAATGGTCTTAAAATTCAAGCCTTTCAGCTTCACTTTGCTTTATATGTGTACACCCAGAAATAGCATTGACACGTGTTAGTGAAATTCCTTGTCAAGGTGGCAAAAGTAGACTTTACAACAAGCAAGGAGAAGGACATTATAACAAAAATGTGAAGTACCCCCTCATGCTCCCCATATAAATAAAGCAAGTCGCTCATTCTTAGAGAGAGAGTAAGTTCAGGACTATATGTGTGTTGTTTATTGTTAAGAAACAATTATTCTATATAACTATAGACAAAGACGACGACGTTTGCCAGGATAAACTGCTTTAGGCTAAGTCTATAAGGAAAGCCTACACATGTACTCCATACAGTGTATACTCGTGAATAAGATTGCAAGACAAGCGTATACTTACATATATGTAAGACGAATACACAAGGAGACAAATTGTACTGCAATTAAGTAACGATGTTCCTACACAATAAGGGCCCCCATCATGCAATGACCTCGGAGTTGGGGTAGGGACAAAGAAAGTCCTTTTCCTAAGAGAGAAAGCTATTTTCCGTCGTCGTTGTCGTCGTCGATTAGTGTTCTTAGACGCAATTGTTAGCCAACTATAATATAAAGAGATCCTTTCAATGATAGTTACCTACTGAGTGAATAGTGAAGTTGTGCAGCCAAAACTTTTTAATAGGCCAACCAGAACAATTTTCCTCGACGACGACGCTATGGTGTTGGATTGAAAACAGAAGAACTGTTAGCAGAGATGAATTAAGTTTAAAATTTCTCTCGATAAAGGGGACATATAATTGTTGTAGGTGGGTTTTTTTTTTGCCAAGAAGACTTTTCTTGGAAATGTTTAAAAGTCAAACAATTTTCCTTAATTAACTTAAATGAGTCCATCAGATAAACTTTTGATTGTTTTGTACTGATATAAGCAATACACAAGCAAATTCTTATAATGAAATAAAGGATGTCCCGAAATTTCCGCTAAATTTAAATTTGCCACCATTTCTGTGCTATGTGCTAATCGACGGAAGACACGCCTCTAACATTTAAAGATGTGCGTACTTTTTGAGGGACCAACGTCAACACTAACTGACTCTTGGAAACTGTTACCGACAGCAAAAGTGGCGTCTTTTTTGGGTGTGGTTTCATCGTTAGAGGCAGATCTAGACAAGAAGTCTTGAGCTTCAATTTTGTGAAGGAGTACCTCGCAGCAATTCACTTTGAGGCTAAAGTCGCAAACACCAGCCCAGAGGAGAAATATGTTGACAAGTTCTATATGGGCTCCTGTACAAGACATATGACCAATGCCTTAGTAATGACATTAAGATCGTCTTTGGTGAATTGAATGTCAAGCTAGGAAGAGAAGACATCTTTGGTAGCATAATAGGAAGATATAGCCTGCATGACAATACCTCCGATAACGGACTCAGGTTAATCGACTTTGCTGCTGGGCGAAATGTATCAAGTACGCAGCTTCCACATCTTGATTTACACAAGAAGAAGTGGTGAATTCCTGGTCAATCAACCGCCAACCAGATTGATGACATAGCGATCGACGAAGTTCTAAGGAAGTCCGAACGTCTTAAGGAGCAAACGTTGACTCCGATCACTACCTCGTTGGGGCCAAGGTAATCCTACGGATATCCCAAACCAAAGCCAAAACAGGAAACTACTGTGAGGAAATTTGACGTCAGCAAGCCATTGCTAGGCCTTTTTCCAATCGAGTCTCTTGCGCAATCTTAAGTAGTCCTATTTCACTTGCTCCAGGCATCGAAAACCAATAGAAGAATTGCCAGGAAGCCATCAGAGATGCCACCTCTGATGTGCTAGACCTCACACGACAACAACAGTGAAACCCCTTGTTTAACGAAGAATGTCGGCATTCATAAGCATATGTATAATAGGCATACAGAGCGGTGCTGCAAGCCTTAAGCCAAGCTTTATAAGCAGAAGATAAGAGAAGATCACCTGCTTCTGAGATGTTATTATTATTATTATTATTATTATTTATTAATCTTACATAAATGTACAGAGTAATACTTAAAAAACTACAGCGTTAGCTTACATGGCTTTCTGCTGGGATAATCAAATTTTCTTATAATTACTAGGATAATTAAAAACAAACCGCGGGGCGATCGAAGGTGTTCACATTAAGAGTTCCTAAACTCTTGAATGTCCACAAACTCCTGATCCGAACATCCACGACCGCCCCGCAAATAAGAATTTATAAGTTTGTCTAAATCTTACTTTCTAGTTCCAGTTTTTGTAAAATTTTATATACATTTTTAACATTAAGTTCAGAAGGAACTGAAAGAATATTTAACAGGTTATTACTGTTGACTAGTCTTATACATAGATTGTTTATTGTATTGCATTGAGATGTTAAGTGTTCGATTGTTAGTGTTTCGTTTGTGAGGCATAAATGGCAAGTAGGGGGATGTTCTCTGTTGAGTAAATAGCTGTGAGATAGTCGCGTGTGTCCAAGTCGGAGTCGAAGGAAGCATCTATTCATTAAAGTTGTGGTGTTTGATGGATACAATCCTGGCATTCCATGGGGGTTAATGTTGGTGTAATGATGAACGTATTCGTTCCATGCTTCGGCTTTTTTTTGTTCCCAGTGGATTTTTATTAGTTTAGCTAAGTCTTTTTTGCTAGGTCGATAAACGTTAGTTTCAACGTTGGAGTTGGTTGCAACTGATTTAGCATTAAGATCAGCTGCTTCGTTGCCCCTTATACCAATGTGTGCTGGAACCCATACAATTTTTATTTTTGATCCAAGAGATATAATGTTGTCTCGAATTTGGTTGATAACTGGGGCGTGATGTTTTACGTTGCTAATGGCGTGAAGAACAGACAGACTGTCTGTGCAGATAACAGTTTTTTTGTTGGTTTTTGATGCAATTTGTATTGCTTTCAGAACTGCTAAGGATTCGACTGAAAAAATGGAAAAGTAGATTGGAAGCCTTTCTGCGCATACAAGGTCCCCGTTTTTGTTGACAATGGCCATGCCAGTGCTCACATCATTTTTGGACCCGTCCGTGTATAAAATATTCCAGTTTTTGGCGTGGAAAGTGTTTATTAATTCTTGAAAGAGTTGGATGAAAACCTCCTTGGGAGTCGCATCTTTACTGTGTTTGGATAAGCTGATGTTAATAGTTTCTTTTGGAGGCATCCAAGGCGGATATCTTTCCGTGGTCAAACTCTTTACATTTGGTATGATTCCAATACTTTTGGCAAAATAAAGCGCTTTATATAGGGTAGAGGGTTGTTTTGGGGTCTTTTTTCGCTTCAAGATCTTTGTTGAATCTGCGATAATTGGAGAACAATACGATTCACAGATTTTAGGGATGAGCCGGGATGTTAAAATTTCTATTCGGTCTTCAATTGATGAAAAGCCTCCCTCGGTAAGCATGTTTTTTATTGGAGTTGTCCTAAAAGCTTTTAAAGATGATCTTATTGCTGCATGGTATGGAGAATTTAGTAGTTTCAGGTTTGACTTTGCACTCTTGCCATATATAACTAGCCCATAATCAATTTTTGACAGAAGAATTGTTTTAGTTATTTGGATTAGTGTGTTAGTGTGAACATAACTATTTCTTGAGGATAAATATCTTATAATGTTTAATCTGGAAACTAGTTTCTTTTTTAGCTCTGAACAATGGTTTTTGAAATTAAATTTACAATCAAAGATTACTCCTAGTATACTTAAATTATTAACATTTGGTATATTTATGTTACTTAATGATACATCGAAACCAGAGCAATTAGTTTTTCTGCATATGTGCAGATGCTTGTTTTTGTCAGAGGATATTACAGCTCCAGATCGAGCACACCAGTTACTGATATTATTAAGTACTTCATTAAGTAAATGAGTACATTGGTTTGAATCGTTACATTTAGACATTAAAAATAAATCATCTGCATAAAGAGAATGTTCTATATTTTTGTGTTTAATGATAATTTCGCTTAACTCATTATATGCAATGATGAAAAGGATAACCGAAAGGGGAGATCCTTGGGGTATTCCGTTTCTTAAGTCATGTATATTTGACAGCGTATTATTGACTTTACAACTAAATTTTCTATTTGATAGAAAAGCTTTTATAAAATTATACATTTTTGGTCCAATCTTCCATTTTGATAATGTATCTAATATGATGTGAATGCCTATGCGATCAAAAGCTTTCTCAAAATCAATCGAAATTAACGAAACATGGTTTTTTGATGAAAGGGCTGATGAGATAAACTCATCAATGTGTAGCAGAGAGTCAATAGAACTGCGTCCATATTTGAAGGCAACTTGGTTCGGATGTATGAGATGGTGTCTCTCGATGTACCATAACAATCTTTTCGAGACTATTTTTTCTAGGATTTTGCTGGTACAAGGAAGTAATGAAATGGGCCTGTAGCCATTGGTATTGGTTAATTGCTTATTTGGTTTAGGAATTGGGACAGTCGTAGCAGTTTTCCATGTCTGGGGTATAATACCTTGTTCAAAAACTTGGTTAAACAGTAATAGGATTCGAGTTTTTATTTGAGAAGGCGCGTTTTTAAGCATAGGGTACGATATTCGATCGTAACCTGGTGTTTTACCTTTAACGGTGCTAAGGCAGCTATCGAGTTCTACAGGATTAATGGGCATTTCAATGAACTTAGCTGATTCCGATAACTCGTAATCTGTATTTACATTATCTAATGTTAAGCGTTTAGCCTCGCAGAAGTCATTCGAAAAATTACTGTCCATAGAGTATGTTGACCAACATTTGGCAAAGTGTTCTGCAATTTGGAAAGAGTCGGTGAGTGCATTCGAGTCAGTTATTATAACTTTTATTGAGGTAGGAATGTAGTTCCCTGTAAGTGTCTTAATATCGGCCCATATTTTTTTAATTGATGTGTTAGGATTTAGACTGGAGGTAAAATTTTGAAAGCTTACTCTTTTTGATTCCTTAGCTTTTCTACGGAAAAGTGCATTAGCTTTTCGATAGTTAATTAAGTTTGTGTCGTTAGGATACTTAACAAATTTTCTCCATAAAGTTTGTTTATCTTTACGTAAAATCGCAAGTTCAGGATTCCACCATGGTACGATTGATTTGATGGGCTTGTGTTTGGTTTGGGGTATAGATATATTGGCAGCAAAGCGAAAACCTTTACTAAGTGTTGCTGCTTCCTGATTGACATTCAAGGACGGGGGGTGATTGTTAAAAAATTCAAGGGTTTTTGTTTGGAAAAGGTTCCAGTCTGCACGGTCAGTCTGAAATTTGGGGGTTGGTACTGATGAATTGTTATGCCGCCCAAGACAAATACTTGTAATGATTGGGAAGTGATCGCTTCCATGGAGTGAGTCTATCCTGATCCAGCTTGAGCAGGGTATCAACTGAGGGGAGATGAGAGTTAAGTCAACGTGAGTTAGGGTTCCATGAGTTGAGAAATGAGTTGGCTTTCCGTCATTTAGAATGGACAAATCGGTGTTGGCTATGAAAGATTCAACCTCTTTTCCTCTTGCGTTGACCGCGGGTGAGCCCCAGAGAGGACTCCAAGAATTAAAATCACCTGTCAGAATAACTGGTGAATGAAGTGTACCTACAATATTTTCCAAATCACTTGCAGAGAAAGGTTGGGATGGGTGGATGTAAAGTGCTAAGATAGTAAGTTTTATATTAAGTTGAATTTCAACAGCTATTGCGGAGATAGTAGAATTTATTTGATGCACTGTATGAGGGATGGATTTATGTATCAGAATGCCTGTGCCTTGCTTTGAGGTTGTGTTAGTGGAAAAGTTGTGAAAATATGCTTCGTATTGTTTTGGGGCTATGACTGTTGTGTTGACTTGGACATGGGTTTCTTGAAGGGAAATTATATGTGGGTTATTTTCTTTTATTAAGATTTCAAGCTCGTGGTAATTGTTTAAATATCCATTAAGGTTCCATTGCAGAACCCTAAGGAGTGAGCTTATAAGCTTAGGAGACTTTTGTGCAGTATAATTTAAGCTATACTGCGAAAAATCAGAAGATGTTGAGCTTATTGGTTGATAGAGTTGACTCTGTCGTCCCGAGGTCGAATCATTCAAACTCCCCGGAGAATTTGAATGTTTCGACCTTTGAACGACAGAGTCATTGTTCGGAGTTCCGATTTTAGGATTATATGTCGTCATCTTCATCATTTTCGGAGACTTTATCATATTGTGTGTTAATGTTTTCGATTGACATTGGTATGGGTGTTGTAGTTGAGAGAGTTTCGTTTGTTTTTTTGTAAAGATTTGGAGCGGTGTTTGATTTTTTGTATAAGTTAAGAGAATTTTGTTCAGAAATTGAGTGTGAAGTGATGGGATTATTAGCCAAGGGCAGTGAGGTAGTAGAATGAGGAGGGTTTAAGTTAAGAGAGTTATGTTGAGAAATTGAAGTGGTGGAACTATTTGACAAGTTTGATTTAGTAAGAGAAGGAGAAGTAGTTTCATGAGTGTTTGAAGAACCATGTGTTATTGTTGTCGATTTGATAAGATGATCGCTGGAGCCAGCTTTAGAAGTATTGGATTGGTGGTTTGAGTTTGTAAATGATTGACGGGGGGGGATTGCGGGGTTTTTCTGTATTGTTATGGGTAAATTATGAGAAGGAACTATGGGAGATGATGTTTGTGCAATTTTATTGATGATTTCTGAGGGTTGGGGGGGGTCGATAGTTTCAATTGATAGAGCAGATGGAATCGATTGTGTTGCATTTCTAGCAACGGAAGAATAAGAAGAGAGAGAAGATGATAGAATTGGATTTTGCTCACTGTACATTTTTTTGGCTTCTGCCATACTACATTTTCTAATAGTTTTAATTTTAAGTGTTTCTTTTGCTTGAATGTACCTTTTGCAAAGTGTAGACGAGGCAGGGTGTTCTTCTGCACAGTTAGCGCAAGAAATGCGTGTGCAATTTACTGGAGCATGCGGGGGAAGGTTGCAGGTGGCGCAAGATTGGCTTCGTGTACAACGTTTAGCTGTATGTCCGAGAATTTGGCAGTTCTTGCAGCGCATTGGGTTGGGGAAATATTCTTGGACTTTGAAATTAAACCAACCGACATTAATAGATGTAGGGGGACGGAAAAGATCGAAAGTGAAGAGAATGAGGCCAGTTGAGCGTTGTACATCGTTTTCAGATTTTTTGAATTTAAAAACGTCGATGACACCCTGGTCCTTCATCTCTTCAAGTATTTCTTTTTCAGTTACGTTTATTAAGCACGGCGCATATACGGTGCCTTTAGAGGAGTTTAGCTGATTATGTAAGGAAACTGTTATTGGGCAAAGATTTGATAGAGTACTTTTAGACAGGAATAAATTGGCAATTTGTTGTGATTTAACTAAAATCAATATATTCCCATCGCGAAGTTGGGTAATATAGTCATAAGATGTACTAATGCCATCTATTGCTTTTTTTAATAGAAAAACACTGAAAGAAGTGAGAGGTTTTTCGGGATCTGAAGGAGATATAGTTATAAACTTAGGATTTTTTGATTGTAGGTGAGAAGGAAGATCCAAAGCAGTATCTATGGGAGAGTATGAATTTTTTTTCTTTTTTCTTTTTGGCTGATCGGTATAATGATTAAACTCATCAAACCGATTGCCCGAAAGCAAATTTGGCCCAGAGGCCATATTAAGATAATTTACCTCTTGATGTACTAGTTTATCACACACTTTTGGCGCACGATTAAAAAGAACAAAAAATGTAGAATAGGCACGCAAAGCGTGAGAAGAAAAAAAAAACACCAACTTTAGAAAGAGCAGAGAGAAAAACGATCGGAACGATGTTATCGGCTCGAGGGATAGTCGGTGACTGTTCTGAGATGTAAAAACAAAAAGTATGAGAAACGCACCATCGAGCAAATAGAAGGATGCAAATGCAGGAATGAAGTTCCGAAGTTTTTCCAAAAAAGTAAAAAGCACCCCGCAGGGTTATCAACCCGGAGCCGAAACCTTCAAGGATGATCAGGGGAACATTATGGACGAATCGTAGTTGCTGCTGAGGATATGGAAAAATCATTTCTGCTAATTGTATAACAGCAATTACGAACAAAATTCCACTGCCAAGATTCCACCATTCAAAGTGGATGAAATGCGGCTAACTTTATCAAAACTTAAGTCCAATAAAGCTGCTGGAGCTGATAGCATTGCAGTCGAGCTATTTAAAGCAGCTGGTGATGAATTGGTTAGGAGTATGCACTAGCTCATTTGTAAAATATGGTTGGATAAAAGCATGTCTGCCCCTCAGCATTGTTGCCCGATCTTGAAGGACAGTGATCCTCTGGAATTTACCAAGTACAGAAGCCTCAAGCTTTTTTATATCGCGTAAAAGATCTTCCTTGCCATACTTTGTGAACACCTGAAGACAGTCATCAAAAACCAGATAGAGATCTATATCGATTTGGCTTAAGGCCAGGAAAGTCCACCATTGACCAACTATTCGCACGTCAGAAAAAAAAAATACTCAGTAGTTTCAAATCCATACCCATCACAGTTTCGTATATTTCAAGGCCTTGTATGACATCATCTATTAAGACGAGCTATATAGAGCAATGTCTTGTTTTGGCATCCCTTCCAAGCTCTTCCCTCTTCCGTTTTAGCAGGATAAAGATGTAATTGACGTCATTCCATTAGGCTCGGGAAAGACCCCACTGATATTTTTGATGTAAGAAGACAAGGCAACTTGCACGACAGACTTCTTCAACATTGTTCTTGAAAGAATAGTGCAGAACTTTAATGTTTAAGTTAATAGTCTGCCCACGGTTAAGCCGATGATATTGACATAATCAGTTGAACAAAGTGTGAAGTCAGTGGTGCTTTCAAAAGAATGGAAGTGGAAGCTAAGATGATGGGTTTAACGGCAAATGAGCCTGATTACCTGATTAATTTTTTCGATCGTTTAGTGTTTCGTCTTTTTGACACATGAAGAAAGGACGCCCAATGATATTTCTGACAGAAAGTCACTATAAACAGCTATAATGTTGAGGAGGTCACAGACTTCGTCTCTACCTACATATGAAGGCTCCGCTATAAACCCAGTGAACGATACCACTGCTCGTGCTGAGATCAAACAAAGAATGCTGTTTTTTTGGGCTAAGAAGGCAATTAAAGAGTGAAGCTCTCTCCAAGAACTTAAGTGTTCCTTCCTTATATAAAACACTTATCATGCTGGTATTGATGTATGGTTTAGAGGAAGTTAAGGAACTGTTATCGAGGAGTAAACAATAATCCCACGAATGATATTTAAGAGGAGATCCGATGAAGAATTACACAACCCGTGCTGGTGCTACTTAAGTTTGGCGCAAGCAAACAATGTAAGAATATTCAGTCCCAAAATATGTCTCATTGTTATTCTTCGGGGGTACTGTTCAAACCCCACGCCTATACATGCACATGGGTAGGACCAAGCCCTGCATTATTAGCCCCTGTCCCGAGCCCGGGAATGTCTGCTCAATGACCACCAAGCGTCCGGCAGCAACAGCAACAAGAAGTAGGATAAAAAGGCCTCACACGTAAGACAAAGTGCACGCTCTAGAGAACCTTTATACTGCCTTTCACTCCAGCTTAATGGCACAGACTTTTGGGAGAGCTGAAACAGGGCTCTTTAGATAGTATATTTAGTCCTGAGTGCAATGAGGGAACATTTAGGAGAAGGTACAATTGCGATATAAAATCAAAATGCGGTGGCTGCATTGAAGCCTGATTCACAATGCCACAAGGAAACAGCACCTCCACGTGACGAGATCTCCTTGCAGTTGTTTTCTCTTTAAAAGAATTTAAAACATGAAAATAATGCACAATACAGTATTTCTGATCATCAAATTCCGTCTTTTTTCAGTTTTTTTAAAAATATGACGCGACGAGTCGTCGATAAATGCTTTACTTAAATTCTTCGTCGCATTGTGAATTAGGCTTGACTAGGCTACATCGTGTGAGTGGACAGTTACGAGAGTCTTGTTATCTCAACTCCCAGGCTCAATAGAGTACGAAAAAATCGAATCAAAAGAGCAAGCCACTTCGAATGCCCGAAGGCTTAGTCTAAATGACTGGAAGCAGAGTGCTCTGGATCGTAGAGGATGAAAGAGTGCCATATTTTGCGATATTCCATCAGAGTCTAGAGATTTGTGTTCTGAGAAGGAGTATATGGAGCAAACAACTTTCAGCTATCCATACTCCTATCAGGTATTGTATGAACGAACATTATGAAGTTGAGAAGTTAAGTTTATAAACATATAATTAGTTATTACATAGGAAGGTGATTTAGTATATAAGACATCTGATGTATAGTTCTAAGTAGAGTCAGCGGCGTATACAGCTCCATTTCTTGGGGGGGGTCATACCAAAACAAAAACCCAATTCAGTTCTTTTAAATGTATTAATTAAAAGACTGATTCACGGTTTCAATTTTTTTCGCTTTTTGTACTTTTTTTGGAATTAATTTCCGCTGGTCCCACAAATGTAACCATTTTTTTTTAAATTATAAAGAGTTGGGGTCAAAATTTTAGCAATGTCAAAATTCGTTTTACAAAACTTTTCTTTCGAAATTTTGTTTCTCAATATTCTCCAAATTCCGTTTACATAATTTTGACAAAATAAAGAGAAGTTTGGAAATTGTAAGAAGGGCGTAATTTTTCTTCTTTTTTCAATTACCTTTAAATCATTTTAAATAAAAAACAGTAGACGCTCAATATAGTGAGGTAATAAAACCAGCCTGTTCACTCTTTCGAGATTGTTTACTTTTTCGCAAGCTTTCAATGAGGTTTAAAAAAAAAACACTTGTTTAGTGTCCTTGAGCAATGTTAAATTCTTTCGAGACATTTTTTGTACAAAAATAATATGTTTTTAAATATAATTTTGTGTGTTCAATATAGTTATTTTTTTTAGATTTACTAAATCGAGCGTCTACTGTATTATTATTTGCTGGCAAAGCTTACACATTTTTATATTAAGGATATTCATGCAATTTCGTAAAACCGTAGATAAGTTTACAAATTTGTTAAATTTATCTTTTGGTTAATGAATTGTCAAATTTTGTATGGGAAATGATTCATACAATTTTGTTAAAGTTATCAAGGGATTTTGTTCGTAAAATTAACCAAAGTGGTTAAACTTATCCAAACGTCATTGTGACTCTTACTCTGATTGAATTACCTAGCATTTAATCAAATGTATAACAAAGGTCGTTCATGCAAACTTTTTACACAATTTGTAAACTTACGACGTTGCATGAATACCCTTATTATTTTCTGTGTAAAACACAAATTTTGTAGAGCTGAGTTTTGGAAAGAAAATTTTGATCCACTCCCCAAATATAATATGATCTTGAGGTTGTGTACCAAAAATATTTCGTATGGATTTTTTGTGCAGGTTGTGTAGGTTTTGGAGATGTTAATCTTAATATTTTACTTAATATTAATATTTTTTAATATTTTTCTTAATATCTTAAGTTTGAAGACAGTTTTAAGCGACAGTTTGCATTAATTTATTTTTTTAATCTGATAAGGGGATAATAATGAGGGGATAATTTTCTCATTTATCAATCAAAAATTGTGGTAGTTAGAACCACTCTTTTATAGAAGATAAACATTCTTAGCTTCCACAATTTGTCTTTATTGAAACCTGAAAATGAACATGTGAAGTATTGGCCGCAGATCAAAAAAATGAATGCAGACCTAATATGGTCTTCGAACTTTCAAAAGTGTTTAAAACATGTGTAAACTTAAAATTACCTTCTCAATGGGTTTTCTCATGATAATTGAAACATACAAAATATTTCTGAAAAACCATTACCTACCAATGTATGTATATGTATTAATATTTATTTGAATAAAATTGATGCATTGATTGACTATTTTTAGAAATCTGCATACAAAAAAATTTATAAAATTTTTGGAATCCCTAAAAGTTAATTCGTAAATAAGCCAAAAATCCTTTAATAAATTCAGATCTCAATCAAAAAATGTTTTTAGGGTGTATGACAGGGTTGTGTCTAAGGGTGGGGCACCGGAGTAAATGCCCCAGGTGCCTTCCTATGAAGGGGGCCATGCCGTACTGCGAATGGCTCGCCACGTTCCATGAATGGTGCCATGAAATGTGTTTGCGGAATATTCGTTAACGCAAACTGCATAAGTCTTCTCTTAAAAAATGCAAATACAAATTTTACTGCGTTAGTATTTTGTTCAAGTCAAGTTCGCTAAGGTCACGAATTTGAATAAATCATCTACGGTGCAACTGAGCAGTACAAAAATCGAGTTGATGACTTTTGAAAAGGCAGAGAACATGTTTGTAAACGTCAAAAGCTTTAGCAAGTAAATTGACTAGCGTTGATGAAAACAAATTTTCAACAAACAGGACGGTTACATATTATTTGTCATGACGCTTTCTGCGTCAGAAAAACGACGATCATTTCACGAACAAATGGACTTTGATTGACCGATATTGTGATCAATTCATAGTTTAGGGAATAATGTTTAAAAGCACGCTTAACTTGCGTTGGATTGTCATCAATCGAATATACGATCGATACGATCAAAAGAAAATGTTTTTTAAACATAATCCAAAATTAATAGTAACTGTTAAATTCGTGTTTAAAAGTCAGACAAGAATGTATGATTAGAGTTTTTGTTGATTTCATTCAAACATTCCAAGCAGAGCGATGTATTTTAAGTTACGTTGCGTTGGAATGAAATTAACGATAGAAAAAATATCGAACTCAAAATAAAAATGTCGACAGGTTAAAAAATCAATTTATATCAACTTTTTTTGTATGTACTAAATATTGGGAAGAAATATCGAAATTTCGATCCTTTTCTCGACTTTCTTTTTAGGCTGTTGACTTTTTGTCTAAGTTCGAAGCTAAACATTTTATGAACTAGTAACCAAAATAGGTATTCTTACATACAAAAAAAGTCGATATAAACCGACATTTCAACTAGTTAAATCGCCTTTTTTTTTGGTAATTCGTACGTAACCTATACTAAAACATGTTGGTACTGGGTTTGAGTCGGAACGGCCCTGGTGTATGGAATACGGTTTAAAGTAAAATTTTTGTTTTTCATTGTAATATTCATGTAATTCATATTCGTATAATATCGTCTGTTTGTTTTTTTATCCATTCATTCATTTATTTTTTTTTATCGAAGATGATTTCCTTGATATTTTGTACAAAATTCTCACAAAATAAGTAAGGTAAACCGATCAAAAATAATATTGAAAATACTTTGAGAATTAAAGAGTGTATATCTGCCAAAAACGTAGATCTACCAAATTGATTTTGAATCAAAAAATACATCAATGCTAAAATGTTCTACACGCAAGTGGTTAAAATCGTCTATTTGATAAATCTTAACCAAAAAAAAAAAAAATGTTTAATTTCGACAGTAAGACCCCAATAGTATTATTCGGGCAATGGCTTGTAAATGTTGATAGGAGAAGGTTAATAAACTTTACCAATAATGAGTAGATAGCCTATTCCAAACTTATAAAAAAAAATTTTTGAAATTATATTTTAAGATTGCAAATATTTTTGCGTTTCTTATTATTTTTTGCGTATATTTTTTGAATTCTCGGGGGGGGTCATGACCCCGTGACCCCCCCCTTGTATACGCCGTTGAGTAGAGTTAAGTTTATATATAAATAAAGAGTCAGTAAAAACTCAACACTTCTTTTATTAACGTTTTCACTCCACAAAACAATATCAGGAATATCAAAAATCCCACTAACGCCCTCTTTTTAAATGAAATGCTTTAAAATCATATACTGGGGAAAGAGAAACTTTGAGGTGCGTGTCCATTTTAGAGTGAAGAGACTAAAAGCACTTCTCGAGAGAAAAACTCAGAAGTGGACACCAACACCAGTCATGAAATTAGCTCACAGAGTAGTAGACCATTTATCCGAAAATCACTCTCGAGAGTTTTGTAGTGAAAGTAATGGAAACACACTATTTAAGTCTCTGACCAACTGATCTTCATAGAACTAAGCATAGAGTACCTATATTATCTAGAGAACTGACTTCAGGGCTTTTTTTCTTTCACCCTACAAACTGCACTGAGAGGATTTCCTCCTCATGGCTGAGCATGTGGTAGCTGCCCAATGCATTTTAAATGGAACCACACCAATTCAATGATAACTTAATGGATTTTGGCTCATTGAAAACAAAAAAAACTTGAATCGAAAAAATTGAAAACGTCACATTTAGAGCTATCCACAATTCACACGTATTCACGGACAGGGAATTTAAGAGAGTTTCTCTTAATAAAAAATAAACAAAAATAAAATTTCCGGGTGTTTTAGGAAAGAGGGGTACGAGTCGGTTCTCTAGATAGTATAGGTACTCTATATGGATCTAAGTGCGATGGTTACAAGATCAATTGTCAGCTCATTTAAACCCTTTTAAACCAGGAGGACTGTAAACTTTGACATCACTCAATTTATACCAAATAACAGTGAATATCTAGTATAATTTCGGTGTTTGCTCTGTTAGATTTATAGGCCCCCTCTCTCCCTGTGATATAGTGTCACCCCTATGGAACACTCTTGTTCTACAGAAAATAAAATATTTGTTGAATTTAATCTTTTGTTTAAATTTTTTAAATTTTAACAGCTAGCGTAGGTACACACCTAACTATAGTAATACACGATAAGCCCCATTTCGAGGTGAACTTTTAACAAAACTGCATAATATTAAAATTGTTAGAAGCCAACTTTTTGGCTTGGCTTTTCTCATAAAACCACAATGCTTTTATGATTACCATTTGCGCGCATCAGTGAAAATTTTTCCTCCAAAAACATTTTATTCCACTACGTCAAATCTGCAATAACATGCACGCCACATTGCACATTGTCATACTTCTTCTTTTTGTGGTCAACGAACCATCCCCAGTATTTCCATTCATGTATGTATATTGTTTATACTCTTCACAATCCATTCTCAATTCATCCTTTTAGTCGATAAAAAAATTAAATAAATATGAAATCCTATTTGGCAGCACGAAAATAAAAATTTAAAAAAAAATATGTATTCCTTGTATAATATGTATGATAAATAAAATCCATCTCAGTTAAAACATGGCAGTAAAATCCCTAAAAGCACAACAACAACAAAAACAAAAAAACATATCTATACTCTTTCTGATGGATAAGTTCATTTCAATCCGCTCAATCTTTTTTTTAAAGCAAATATTTGCGAAAAGTTTCATTATGGCAACATTTTTCACAACACAACAATGAAAATTTGATTTTATTTTTTTTTTTGTTCGAATGAAAATAAATAAAATTTCAACACAACCAACCTAACAGCAGTCTATTTGTATATGAAGCCGTTGTCATCACAAATTCACAATATTGCTTCTTTATTTTTTTTTCTCTCACAGAAATCCTTTAACACTCACCATATTGATTGACTGAGTCTGGGGCTCTAGAAGTCACTGATTGGATCTGCAGTCAAAGGAGCACAACACAAGTTCAGATGATGAAAAAAGGCAAAACCAACTTCCGTCAAATGTACCACAAATTGTTCAAAATGGAGTATATAAAAAACGAACAACACCCACCAGCACCAACAAAAAAAAAGGATTATATGGTTGAGTGCCAAAACTAACTACGTTTTCAAATTATAATGAAAAATAGGATTTTTTCGGAAAACAATTCTAAACAAATAATAAAGTTTTGAAGCAAAACTTTTCAATCAAAATTTTGTTATAATATTGTTACATACGCTGAAAATAGATTACAATGAAATTTATGGATCTAATCAACAATAATATTTATGTAAAAACAGGAATTGTCTATATAAGAATTGAAACACAATTTTTTTTAAATTTATTTTTAAGTAAATATATTTTCCCTTTATTTGAAACAAATTTGAAACTGAAATTCCTTTATTATTTTGAAGCTCCATTCAGACTGCGGCTGTTACATGAAAAGAAAAAAAATCACTTTTTGATCAGTGTAAATAATTCGGAGGAAATTACTTAGTTTCTTGGCGGTTTTGGCCAATTTTACTGTACCTAAGGACACAATACAAGTATTTTTCATATTAAGAAGGATGGTCTATTACTATTTCCTTCCGCTAACAAAAAGATTCTCAAAATGAAAAAAAAATTGTTGAAAAACAGAGGCAACATTTACAACTTTATGTACATTATGTACTTCATCTTTTTTAAAACATAGAATGTAGTACCTCGTGGCATAATGGTTAGTGCTTAGGACTGTCAAGGCAAAGGTCTGGGTTCGATTCCCAGCCACTGCCACCTAGAAACTTAAATGTTTTTTCCGAGGGACTGCCTCTTGCGAGGAACTAGCAAATCCCCCAAGAGTATACTTGTCATCTAGCCGTTCGGACTCGGCAAAAAATTGTAGGTCCCCTCCATTCCTGCCAACAAACACCCACACAGGAATGGTTAAGAGTTGTTAGTCACTAGGCCCTGGTTCTTCATGAGCTGTTGCGCCACTAAATTTATTTTTTTTTAGAACTCTGTTCTTAATAAAAAACGCTTTCAATTTATTTAAAAAGTTGCTATTGTAATTTTCAATTATTTTTTTTCGAAAACTATTCAAAATATAACTAGCTAGCTCGTGAATTCAAAAATAGGTAACAAAACTTGGTATTTCGATGTTTCGTGACCTTTGATCTCGTATGATTTATGAAGGGGAACTTCCCCAAAGCCTTTAAATGAATCCCTTTTTATATTTCTTCGTACACTAATATTCTAATTTTAATTCTGGGGGTACCAGACAAGAAAAACTCACTTTGCACTCAACCTCAAAGTTAGTGTTAAAGAGTATATTTTATATAAAAAACATAAGCTCCGCCACTTAATTGAATTACATCGAAAATGCTTATTCTTATGAAAAAAAGTTGTCTAATCTTTTCAGTAGGAAATTTCTTAGGCCCTTGACCCATAAAAGTGTGCAATTTCTTTTTTGAAAAATTCGAACGCTTAAATTACAACTTTTGACCACCCTTTAATTTTTTTGACCACTTAAAGTTTTCGAGAAAATCGATTTTGAAAAATGGTAGGCCAAAAGAACGCTGCGCCTCAAAAATTGGTTTTTATAAATTTGATTGATGTTTTCGATGGATGCTTTTTGTACATCAATTACCACCCTTTGACTTTTCTTGACTACTTCTAGAAATATATTCTTTTTTTTTTGAAATTTTTTATTTCGATGTTTTTTTATAGGTTTCCTTTTATTTTTTTTTATTTTCGAATTTTGAAAGATGACCATTGAGAAAACTTTTATCTTAAATGACCTTCAAAACTACTCTTATTTATCCAAAACTATTAAATTTTTTTCCAAAAATATACTTTTTTTTAAATTTTGAGAGATGACAATTGTGAAAAACTCAATTATCTAAAATTACCATACTTTAAAATTTCAGTAACTTATCCAAAAATATTTCTTTTTAATTTTAATTTTTATAAAAAAAAAATCTTTCAAAATTAAAAAAAAATATTTTTGGATGAGTAAGAGTAATTTTAAAGGGTGGTCTTAGATAAATGAGTTTTTCACAAGGGTTATCTTCCAAAATTAAAAAAAAAATTATTTATGGATAGGTAGGTAGAGATGGCAGTCGCTAGCCCTGGCCTCGCCACTCAATTAGCGCTGGAGTGCGCCGTTTTGATACCAATTACTTGTGTTAACCTAGTAGGGATTTAATACGGAATTATATGGCTTTATAGACTTTAACGGACTATTGTTAGAGCCATTTAGTCGCATTCAGAAAGATAATCAGATCTTTGATTTTCTTCTCAGAAAGCTCTTTTGGGTCATCGAGGAAGGCCTTTCCAAAAGATGACAATCTAGAATTGGCTAAAGCAGGGCAGTTGCAAAGAAAATGAACTACAGTTTCTTTTTCTTGAGGGTCTCCACAGCTACGACAGTGGGAGTTGTAGGGGATTCCCAGCCTCCTTGCATGCTCCCCTATGGGCCAGTGTCCGGTGCATATTGCTGTGATCCTGGCTATATCGCGCCTGGGTCTGCATATAAGATCGTTAGAACGAGTTTTGTTATAGGATGGCCATATCATTCTTGATATGACACAGTTTGTAAGACTGCTCCATCTGAGGTTAGATTCATCGAGAAAAATCGAGAAAATATTTCTCTTCATAGCACCAATAGGCATATTTACATTTTCCGCTAGTGAGCTATGAAGGGCCGAGCCTTGTCGAGCTAAGACGTCAGCCCGTTCATTACCCTCTATGTCACTGTGACCTGGAACCCAAATAAGAGTGACCTGGAGGTCAATGTTCAGACTTGATAGTTCATCTCGACATTGCTGGACAAGTACAGAGGTGGATGTAGCCGATTTAATAGCCTTAATGGCAGCCTGGCTGTCGGAGCAAATTGCTGTGTTCCTGAATTGATTATGGTTTGATTTGAGTAACTTGCATGCTTCTTTGATTGCTAGTAGTTCAGCTTGAAATACGCTAGCAAAGTCTGGTAGTCTGAGGGACTTGGATATATTAAGGGTCTTAGAAAAAATTCCAGAACCAACACCGCACTCCATCTTAGACCCATCGGTGAAGATTATAGTGTCGTAGTCCTTCGTAACAATGTCATTTTTCCAATCTTCTCTGGTTGGAAAAACGGCTTTGAAGTCCCCGCCTAGGCCAAGAGGGGGAATACAGTAGTCGGTGTTCGTTAGAAAAATATCCTGAGGAATCAATTAAAAAAAAAAGAAAAAGAAAATATACACATCGCCTATAACAACAACGGCAAGCTGAAAAACATTCTCGGTTCAACCAAGGATATCACACCAACAAGTGAGAAGAGTGGTATATACGAAATCAGCTGTAGAGATTGCAACAAAAAATATATAGGCCAGACAAAGCGGAGTATAAAAACAAGATTCAAAGAACACATCAGCTGCATCAAGCATAAGCAATTGAATCGATCATCGGTTGCTGCTCATGTCTTCGCGTCGTGTGACAACAACGAACCACCACACCACATCGGCCCCTTTGAAGAGAGCGTTCGTTTGTTAAAGAGCGTGCAGAATGAAAGAAAGCTTGATGCATTTGAGTCTCTTTTAATATTCAAAGCTAAGAATGTAATGAATAGTGACAATGGGAACATTCTGTCTCCCTTATTTTCATTAACTTAACCATAATTGTAACGTTAATTTTAATTCAATTGTTTGTACTGTATACCCATATATTTGGGTTTTTTGTTTTTTTTCTTGTTATTTTGTTTAAGTGTCGAGTTTCGCTGATGATGAGCTGCATGTCAGTTCGAAATGCATTCGATTTTTAAAATTAGCCAATAAAAATACGTTACGTTTTGAAAATTTAAATCTCGTGTTTTTATTATACAATTTTCTAATTTTTGTAGTCAATAAAGGAAGTGTTTAACTTTTTTAGTAAAATTTTGTAATTCTCGACTACAACATCGGTTCACTACTTTTAAATATTAAGTTTGAAAGTTTTAACAATTATGTTATATTTCCATGACCATAGGGTTTTGAAAACCAACAATTAGATCTTTTTAGTCTTACAGCACTGCATGCCGCTAGATATTTTATATAAAGGTCGAGTGGTAGAAGGTGCAGGATAACGCTAAGGGCATCTGTTGGACAAGTTCGAAGGGCTCCTGTAGTGCCGACGCTAGCCGTTCTTTGTACCTTCTTAAGTTTTTCAATATTATATTGTTTGCTAAGTGCAGGCCACCACACAATCGATCCGTATGATAAAATCGGTCAAACCACGGCAGTGTACGTCCACAAGATCATCTTCGACTGTAGGCCCCACATCTTACCAAATGTTTTTCTGCAGGCATAGAAAGCTATGCAGGCTTTCTTAACCCGTTCTTCAATATTTACCTTCCAATTCAATTTGGTGTCAAGAATAACTCCGAGGTATTTTGCCTTAGAAGATAAGGATAGAGTTTGTCCGTTAAGTCGAGGTGGGGTGAAGGTAGGTATTTTAGTCCTGGTAGTAAAGAGCATCAGTTCCGTGTTACTCTGATTAACCCCTAGTCCACTACTTGTGGCCCAGTTGCTAACTTTTTTCAGAGCCGACTCAGTGATTTCGCTAATCACTGTGGTAAACTTTCCTGAGACCAATAAAACCAAATCATCAGCATACGCTACTGCTTTCACACCACTACATCTTAGCTTGACAAGAATTTTGTCCATGACTAAAAGCCAAAGAAGAGGGGAGAGGACCCCACCTTGGGGTGTTCCTCTACTAACATATTTAGTAGCTGTAGTGTTTCCCAACGATGCTTGAATCCTTCTGTCACTGAGCATAGAAACAATCCATTCAGATATGAAGCCCTCTATCCCGAAGTGAGCAAGTGATTCGCGAATGGATTCAGTTAGGACATTATTGAAGGCACCTTCCATGTCTAGGAAGGTTGCGAGGGTGAGGGTATATTCTTTATAGTGAATTGTCTTCTCGATTGTACGAACCACTTCATGCAGGGCAGTCTCCGTAGACTTGCCTTTGAGGTATGCATGTTGTGATTCATCAAGAGGACGACCAACTAGTATAACTCTAATGTGAGTGTCAAGAATGCGCTCTAGTGTCTTAAGTACAAAAGATGTCAGGCTAATTGGTCTGAAGTCCTTCGCGGATTCATGACCTCTCTTACCGACTTTCGGAATTAAGACCACTCTTACATGTCTCCATGACTCAGGTACATGATTGAGATAGAGGCAACCTTTGAAAATCATTTCAAGCCATGGCACTGCCAAATCTTGCAGTTTCTGTAGCATAATAGGTATTATGCCATCAAGGCCTGGTGATTTATAAGAGGAGAAAGTATTAATGGCCCATGAAATACCATATCCAGTTATAACGGAATTGATTTGCTCCCTATGAGCTAAATTGGTGTTCGTATTACTAAGCGTTTCAGGGTTGCTGTTCACGCAACCCGGGAAATGCGTTGTCATCAGCAGTTCCAAGGACTCAGCTGGAGAGGCTGTCCAGAGATCGTCAGATTTTTTCAAGAACGAAGGATTGCAATGTTCCTTCGATAACACTTTACTAAGCCTGGCAGAATCTTTAATATTTTCTATAGAGTGACAGTATTCTCTCCACCCCAGTTTCTTGGATGCTGCTATGGCTCGCTTGTATTCTTTGAGAATGTCTTTATACGGTTGGAAGAACTTCTCCTTCTGACAGATATTGAAGATTTTTATTTATGGATAAGTTAGAGAAATTTTAAAGAATAATAAATTTAGATAATTGAGTTTTTCACATAGTAATCTTTCAAAACTCAAAAATAAAAAAAAAATAAAAAGACATATATAAAAAAAAATGTCGAAATAAAAAATAAAAAATATAATGTTTCTAGGGGTGTATAAAAAAAATTAAAGTGTGGTCATCGATGTTCAAAAAACATCTATCGAAAAGATTAATCAAATTTGTAAAAAAAAAATTTTTTGAGGCACAGCCAGTGCTGGATTTAGGCTTAGGCCCGTGAGGCCCGGGCCTAAGGCACCAACATTTTAGGGGCGCCAAAAATTTCCAATTTTTGAAAAATGCAAAAAAACATTAATGAACAAATTAATAAGAAAATTAACTTTGACAGCGCTCCCCAAAAGTTTTTACTTTTTCTTATGAAGTTTAAGTGAGAAAGCAGGTTTCATTTGTGTCAAACACTGATAAAATTGTCCAGTTTATATTTCTGAGCGCTCAGAGAATTTTTCCAGTTTTGCTGTCAAAAACAAAGGAAACAAAAATTTTGCTCCGTCGGTCAGCTCAGTGAGTACTCATGAAATATAAACTGGACAAATAAAGCGCACCTCAAATGAATTCAATTAACCAGTTTATATTTCTTGAGCGCTCAGTATTTTTCTTCAGTTTTTTGGCAGAGCAGGAGGGCAAAATTAAAACAGGAAGTCAAAACAACTCTCTTTTTCTTTTCTTCTTATATATTTTACAGTGACAAAAAATAATTGAGCAAGCAAATCTAAAAAATTTCAGTCTCAGTTCTTAAGGGGAAATGTGAGAAATTTTTTTGTGAGGAATCCTGTTTATGTTTCTCAACAGATATGGCCCATATTAATCAGCTTTATATAATTATTAGATATACGAGTACTTATGCGAAAAAATGCTGAAATCGTAGAGCGATCAGCGGTCATACCAAAACAAATACCCAATTCAGTTCTTATAAATTTATTAGTTTAAAGGCTGATCCACACGGTTTCAATTTTTTTCGCTTTTTGAACTTTTTTTGGCATTAATTTCTGCTGGTCCCACAAATGTTACCATTTTTTTTTAATTATAAAGAGTTGGGGTCGAAATTTTAGCAAGGTCAAAATTCGTTTTGCAAAACCTTTCTTTCGAAATTTAGTTTCTCAATATTCACCAAATTCCGTTTACATAATGTTGACAAAATAAAGAGAAGTTTGGAAAATGTAAAAAGGGCGTAATTTTTTCTTCTTTTTTCAATTACATTGATTAAAAAGTCATCTTAAAATAAAATACAGTAGACGCTCGATATAGTGAAGTAAAAAAACTAGCCTGTTCACTCTTTCGAGGATTTTTCCTTTTTCGCAGGAGTTGAAGCAAAGGAAACAAAGCTTTCAATGAGGTTTAAAAAAAAAGAAACACTTTTTCAGTGTCCTTAAGCAATGTTAAATTCTTTCGGGACATTTTTGTAAAAAAAAATATGTTTTTATAAATAATTTTGTGTGTTCACTATAATTAATTTTTTTAGATTAACTAGTTTGAGCGTCTACTGTTTTATTATTTGCTGACAAAGCTTAAAAATTTGTATATTAAGGGTATTCATGCAACTTCGTAAAACCATAGATAAGTTTACAAATTTGTTAAATTTATCTTTTGGTTAGTGAACATTTGTATGGGAAATGATTTACACAATTTTGTTAAAGTTATCAAGGGATTTTGTTGCGTAAAATAAACCAAACTGGTTTAACGACGTTATTGTGACTCTATCTCTGATTGAATTACCTAGCATTTAATCAAATGTATAACAAAGGTCGTTCATGCAAACTTTTAACACAATTTGTAAACTTACGTTGCTTGAATAACCTTATAATTTTCTGTGTAAAACACAAATTTTGTAGAGCTGAGTTTTGGAAACAAAATTTTGATCCACTCTTTATTTTAATATTTTTTGATATTTTTCTTAATATCTTACGTTTGAAGACAGTTTTTAGGGACAGTTTGCACTCATTTGTTTTCTTATCTGATAAGGGGATAATAATGAGGGGATAATTTTCTCATTTATCAATAAAAAATTGTGGTAGTTAGAACCACTCTTTTATTGAAGACAAAAATTCTTAGCTTTCACAATTTGTTTTTATTTATGCCTGAAAATGAACATGTGAAGTATTGGCCGCAGATCAAAAAATTGAATGCAGACGCAAAATGGTCTTCGAACTTTCAAAAATGTTTAAAAATGTGTAAATTTAAAATTACCTTCTCAATGGGTTTTCTCATGATAATTGAAACACACAAAATACGCAAAATGCAAATACAAATTCTAGTGCGTTAGTATTGTGTTCAATAGTCAAGTTCGCTAAAGTCACGAATTTGAATATATCATCTACGGTGCAACTGAGCAGTACAAAAATTGAGTTGATGATTATTGAAAAGGCAGAGAGCGTGTAAATTGACTGGCGTTGATGAAAACAAATTTTCAACAAACAGGAAAAATACATGACGCTTTCTGCTTCAAAAAAACGACGATCATTTCACGAACAAATTGACTTTGATTTACCGATATTGTGATCAATTCATAGTTTAGGGAATAATTTTTAAAAGCACGCTTAACTTGCGTTGGATTGTCATCAATCGAATATACGATCGATACGATCAAAAGAAAATGTATTTTAAACATAATCTAAAATGAAAAGTAACTGTTAAATTCGTGTTTAAAAGTCAGACAAGAATTTATGATTAGAGTTTTTGTTGATTTCATTCAAACATTCCAAGCAGAGCGATGTATTTTAAGTTACGTTGCGTTGGAATGAAATTAACGATAGAAAAAATATCGGTCTAAAAATAAAAATGTCGACAGGTTAAAAAATCAATTTAATCAACTTTTTTCTATGTACTAAATATTGGGAAGAAATATCGAAAAGTCGATCCTTTTCTCGACTTTCTTTTTAGGCTGCTGACTTTTTGTCTAAGTTCGAAGCTAAAAATTTAATGAACTAGTAACCAAAAAAAGTATTCTTACATGCAAAAAAGTCGATATAAACCGACATTTAAACTAGTTAAATCGTTTTTTTTTTTTGCTGGTAATTCGTACGTAACCTATACTGAAACAAGTTGGTACTGGGTTTGAGTTGGAACGGCCCTGGTGTATGGAATACGGTTTAAAGTAAAATTTTTGTTTTTCATTGTAATATTCGTATAATATCGTCTGTTATTTTTTTTCATTCATTTATCGAAGATGATTTCCTTGATATTTTGAACAAAATTCTCACAAACTAAGTAAGTTAAACCGATCAAAAACAATATTGAAAATACTTTGTCATGACCCCGTGACTCCCCCCCCCCTTGTATACGCCGTTGAGAGCGATTTTGAGAATTTTTGCCAAATACTGGTCATAAGGCTAAAAATATTGAAAATGCTGTTTTACGATCATTAGAAAAAAATGATTTTGACATTCTGAACTGTCGTGGTCAATCTAATGATAATGCCTGTAATAAGTCAGGTATATATTTTTGAAAACAAAATAAGTACTTATAGATATTTAATAATGTTAAATTTTGAAAAAATTAATTTGAAATTAGGTTTTTCTTTTCTTGTCAAAATTTTTTCTTATGAAAATTTTTTTATCAAAAATGAAAATGCACTAAATCAACAAAATTAAAAAAAGTACTTTAAAAAAAAAAACAACCTTTCTTTCTTATCAAAACCAATCATCGATTACTGTGACGATGAGAAAGTTACGTGAAATTTTTGGGAGAAACAACGTGCCAGCAAAACGCACTATTTATCGTGTAGTGAATGATTTGGAAGAAAGAGGGTCTGTAAGTAATAGGCCCAAGCATGGACCACAACGTACTGCAAGATCGGCTGAAAACATTACTGCTGCTCAAGGATGACGCCGTGCTCAGGAGCTTGGTCTTGAAAGAACAACTTTGGCCACAATTTTGCACAAGGATTAGGATTTGCATTTGTTTCCATTTAGGATTCAGTTGACACAAGATTTTCTTCCACAAGACCATTTACACCACCATACATATGTCAATAGGATGTTAAAGCTAGCCCATGACAGGATTACAATGGAATTCCTGCGAGACCTCTTTCCACAACAAGTTATTTCAAGAAATGGCGATATTGATTGGCTTCCACGGTTGCCTGATTTGACTGCTCCGGACTTCTTTTTGTGGGGATATCTGAAAAGCATGGTTTATGCAAGCAAACCAGAAAAGCTTGAGCAGCTCAAACAAAATATTCGTGATGAAAATAATGAAATACCACGAGAAATGTCTGAGAATGTAAAGAAAAATGTGCTCAAAAGGGCTTGCATTTGTAAGACTAACAGAAGCGGACATTTTCCTGATATTGTATTCCATAAATAATTGCCGACATTAAATCAAACATTTATCAATATAATATCTATACTCTTTCATTTAATCAAAAATTATAATCAAACATAATAGTATACCTTCCCGGCGAACACCCTGTACTTTAAGCAGGGTCTAATTTAACGAATTTGCTTTAATCTTTTTGATACCCTGAAAAGTGGGTAGCTTGGGGTTCAAAGAAATTCTTATAAACAAATAAGCTCAAAATTTTAACGTTTAGACCTCTAATCTCATCACCATTTTATTTTTTTTCAATACAAACTTTTACGTTTAGCATTCACAGATCAGAGATCCAGACATATTGCTTTAATTTTTGTTTTAGCTTTTTTTTTCAAAATGCTGTTATAAATCCAAATACCTACCTACTATACCAGTTGTCTGCTATAATTTTTTTCTTATAAATTAGAGCATGCAAATTTACATATCAGAAAGCCAGAGTCTGAAAAAAGTTTTTTTTGATGTTCTATCGAGAATATCTCAGAAACGTGAGCCGATGGAAAAGAAATATTTTCTGAGTCCATACAAAAACAAAATGGCAAATGTTTTTAAATAATTTTTTTTACCTCCGTCTGCTAACTTTTCATACTATCAACAAAATTAAAGCAAGTTCGTTAAATTAAACCGCCTTAATGAACTAACTTTTTTCGGTATTTGTACGTAAATTAATCAAAAAACATGAATGATGCAGGACAATAGCATTGTTTTTAAAATGCTTATAATTTCTGCTCCCCGTAACTTTCTTAACTTTGCTCTTACCGAAAGTATGAATAAAACGTTTTCTGTAGGAATTTTAATTTACTTTTATTTTGTGATATAAATTTTTTGCTAATACTCTTAGTTTTCAAAATATTCACGAAAAATGTTAAGTTTTCAAAATATGTATTCACGAAAAGTTGCAAAAGGGGACCTGTAACTTCCCCACCTGTCTGAAGATCGTGGCCCTGGGCTGGGCACTTTTTGTATGTCATACCTGGGACCTATAACACAATACATAAAGTGCTTATTGAACATATGAAATTCAACAACTTTTTAAATTTTGTGTAGCACGGAACAACAAGTCTAGGAGCTCTTAAACAATTGTTTTGGGTTCTTTCAACAAGTGGGAAATTTCATAAATCTACTGCTTCTGTAACTAAAAACAACAAGACTTCAAAGAAGAGAGAATAAATTTGTTGAAAAGTTTATAAATTTCAACTGACGGTTGTGGAC
Organism: Dasysyrphus albostriatus; assembly: GCA_946251815.1. Taxonomy (NCBI): domain Eukaryota; kingdom Metazoa; phylum Arthropoda; class Insecta; order Diptera; family Syrphidae; genus Dasysyrphus; species Dasysyrphus albostriatus. The sequence continues at coordinate 62,001,599 of OX276336.1, read as the reverse complement.
TTGTTCAAATTCAACAAGTAAGAAATAAGCGATTGCAGTAGTGCTTATCAAGTGATGTAATCGGAAAGACTGTTAAGAATAAATTAAGTGGTAAGGAATTTGGTTTATAAAGTGTTTAAGTTTTCTTTCTGAAACGAACAGTGATTGTGAGAGTTAAAAATAGACAAATATATTTTAAGAAAAAAATTACTTTGAAGTAGAGACACATGTTTTTTCCGTGTGCGGTGTACAAAAAGGTTTCTATCTTACTGAAAGTCCTTCCTACATAAAACGTAAGTCCATTTCTTTCGAAGACTTTACGGCTTATCGTCTAAGAAATACTTGTTGGACTGGTTTAACAAGTCGAGGGAATTTTTTTCAGTTGACAATTGTCTCGCTTTTAATTTTGTTACAGAAATGATTTTCACTTGATGAACAAACATATAGTTGAACAAGTAATTGTTGACTAGTTGACTTGTTTTTCTGTGTTAAAGACCCCTTGGGGTCACCCCTGCCATATAAAATTATTACCCAGAGAGCATTATCAATTGAATTTATTTGATAATTTTGAGTCTTCGTTGACTCGACTGTAAAGACTACGAAGGAAACACTGATTTTGAATATAAAATTTGATGATTTGCACAATTTTTTTTAATGCTTTAAACTTCCATGTCGATTTGATATATGTTCAGTTCATATATGTAATATATTTTTGAATAATTGATAACAAAATTGATAGAAATGTTGGTTTACCATCGTGGGCATTAATAATCATAAAAAATATTTATACCTCCATATTTTGAACGTCCTTTAGCTGTAAATTAAAATTTGATCCCTTGTGTTTCATATGCTTCTTTTTCACCAGTTTTTGTAATATTTTTTAACCTCGACCCAAAATTCTAAATAATCAAGAAAAGTCTCACTTCCCATAATTATTAAGTAACAGGACATAACCGCAAAAATTATGGATTCTGTAGAAATAATATCTTAAGTTTTTGAATTTATAAGAACTTAATTTTTTTCTTTTCATTTTCTTTGTTTAAAAATGAATATTTAAATCGACTGCTGCTGCCTCTGATGGTTTGCAAGAAATTTAATATTTTTGTTGGTATAAAAATTCGTTGCAATAGAATTTAAATTTGAATGAAGTTTTTTTTTTTTTTATTCTTTTAACAAACGATAAAAGTTTAATTTTTATAGAAACAAAAAAATCATTAATTTTAAAAGGACGAAGTGTTAATTAAACCAAAAAGTTGAAACAAGTTACAAAACCCTTCTAGTTTTAGCTGCAATTTATTGCAAAATGTAATCAAGAGTGGGGTTTTGTAAAGTTCTTAAAACAAAATGAAAAAAAAAATGAAAAAAAGAAAAAAATAACTGTGCTAATGGACACATTCTTACGACTTTGGAACTTTGCCAAGTTTTTGTTCTTTACTTGCATTCTCCGTCTGGAGTTTTTCTATGAATCGTTTTCTCTTGAAATACAAAATAATAGTTGAAAGAAAAAAAAAAACGGGAAACACAAACAAACTTTTAGGTGCTCTCATGTAATATGAGTTGCTTTCAATGCAGCCAGAAACCTAAAGTTTCTTTGCCGCCCGCGCGCCGCTACCACTGCAACCGCTGCAGCCGCAGCATACCCCTAGATCCCGGTAATCATGATTCCTCCAGTTAACCACTTAAATAAGATCGCACTGCGTCAGGATTCAATCTCTGTATTGCTATTGCTGTTGCTTTTGCTGCTAGTGGGTTACGTTCTCGTGTGAAGTTGATATTTATACGGTATATGCTCTGCTCACCCAGTTTTCAAACAAGTAAACAAATATAACAAAACAAAAGTAGGTATAGTTCAGTGGCGGTTGGTGGTGCACACCACATCCACATCCACATTCATGCATTTGTGGAACTTCAACATGCTATGCATCCTATTAGCTACTTTGTTCACTCTTGAAAGCAGAGCTGAATATACCTATACATAATATGAGTATAGCGTTTCCCATGCCCAAACATATTCCTGTGTTCCTGATGGATTCAGCCACCAACCCAGCCGAGGCAACACCATCATGCATCTCATCATAACATACAGTACCTACATAGAGTGCTCGGTAAACACAGAGACTCGAAGAGCAAAGAGGTCGGGCACCTGTGTGGCTGATGTGTCACCGCATGAAGTGATTTTCTTTGCTTCGAGAAGCCTTGAGAACAGAAATAATGCAAGTACACCCAGCCAACACCATCATTGTGTAAGGGATGCCTTTCAAATGGTGATTAAATCCAAGAAGGACTCTTGTGACCTCAAGTGAGCTTTGCACAAAGTTCCAATACAACAAATGGAAATGATCCTGTCATCCTGTCATTTAGAAGGAGCGAATTTCTTTAATTTTATGCACCAAACGAATCACAAAGTTAATGCTTTATTTTTGTAGGTATATAGGAATAGTCAAAGAGCAAAGGTTTTTGAGACTTGAATGATAATGAGGATGCTTCAGCTTTGAATATGATGAGAGCCCACAATGAGATGAGATAATTTTTAATGATTGAGTTGTTATGGTTTTGTTGAGTGGAGAGTTTTATTATTCAAGAAGATATTAGAATTTATCTCCTTAACAAACAGGACTTTTTGCTTTTTTGTTCATTTTGGTTTGATTAATCGTGTTGAATAAATAATAAGTTTACAATTACTTAGAAGTGCAATTATAATTATTTGATGGAATTTCAATTCTTCTTGCAGTATTTCAACTGCAACGAACTTATTATAAGCGTTCTAAGCCAATTTCACCATTTGAGTCCAAACTCTTCTGGTATTTTGGGTGAATGGGTGACGATTGATTCCTGAACGCAAGCAACATAATTGATAGTTGCTTACGTTGACGTTATGGAAATCCAGCGACTCCGATTCAGCTGTTAGTACCAGGGTTACCATGTCTTGAACAAGTTAAAAAGCCTAGTTAAGACATTTTTGTAGCCTTAAATTGGAGCCGAAAAAGTAGCCCAAGTAGTGGCCCAAAAAAAAAAAAAAAATAAAAACGGAAAGTAAAATAATTATTTCGCTCATAAAAGGAAGAAGAATTTTAATGGAAATTCTGAGAAAAACAGTAAAACTGAATAACTTTAATTTGAAGTGCGGTCATTTCGTGACAATTTTTGCGTGCGACTCTTTCCGAATTTTAGACGCAAATAATCACCGTGTAAAAGGGACTATTCACTGAATAAAAAGTGGTGCCAAATTGTGAAATGCTTAAACTGTATGTTTAGGGGGAGAAAAGTGTCTTATTTACGATTTATTTATACAAAAAAAAAATTAAGGGTCAAGATTAGATTTGGGCTAGTAAAGTAACCCAATTATGATTCGGCTGTCAAACTGAAATTGTTGTCAGCAATTTCGGAAAAAGATATCCCAATATTCGTTAAAATAGCCCAATCTGGCAAGCCTGGTTAGTACAGGGGAAACAAGTTAAAGAAGGTTTGAAGGTTCGAACTGGGATCTGGAAAGACACTTCTTGAAGGGATAGCTCAGAGTACCGAGATCAGATAAAAGAGAATGGAATGAAAGTGATAAAAATTGAAGAAGTTAATATTGGAGTTGAAGTAGAAAAAAAAAATAAAGTAAAGTGAAAACTTAAAAAAGGATATTTTGGAAGAAGTTGGTAGAAAACCTGACTAGTAAGAATAGAGAAAGACGTAAAAGGAAGAAAATCTACAAAAGGGAGGAAATTGGAAAAGAAGTAAAGAGTTTTAAACCGTTTGGTAAATTTTTATTCTGGTTTCATTCGTTCGTTATTTATTGACTGAAAAGTGCTAATTTTGAATTTGGTTAGGAATCGTGACTATAGTACTAAAGTACTCTTGGGTTCTTTCGAGAAAGAGACATAACGGTTCATGTTTATTTAATCTTACTTTTATAAATTTATTCAAAAAAATCTTTGATTGCAGGTAGCCCTGCATATTCACAAGGTTTCCTACGAAAAATAATTCATAAATAATCTTTGATGATTTCCATTCGAAATTATAATTCAATTCTTTTATAATTTCACCGTTGGCTCTGCTTCTGAGGTTCGAGATTTGCTTTTCCAAGAAAAATCACTAGCCTTCAGTTGTCTTCTTTTATTCTTAGCCAACCGAATGATCAAAAAAAAAAAATCGGTTTTCTAAAAAATTGGTATTCTAATAGTTCTGGCCTTATTTCTTTTCCCAGTCCCGAATCTACAATTTTTTCCGAACCGGGCAAAATTTTGATTTTGGTGCCCTTCTAGTTTTTGACATGAATGAAAAAAAAAAACGGTATACTTGGTTGGATTGTTTATAACTTTTTAGTGAATTTGCACTCGATATAACCTCTTTAGCTACTTTCAATTTTACATGTAAGATTAGTCAACAATGCTTAAAAGCCTTCTGAAAAATGGGACTAAACGTCCGTCTTATATTTCCTTGTAGTCGCGCAGTTAGGTCTCGTTTTGAACATATTTGCCGCTACGCCGATAGAAAACAAAAAATTAACAGTATGTAGAATCCTTTAATAGGCCATTTGTCACCAAAGAATCACTGGAGGCCCTTAACAGCTGCTAAGCAGATATCACCACCATCTAGGAAATGGTATTGGATTGGACATGATATTCAAAATAAAATTAAAAAAAAAAAAAATAACTACCTACGGTTGATGCTACGACGACTGTTACCTAAAAAGAAAAAAACGGTCTGTATTTGGGTGTCGATTTGTTGTTGAAGGCAAACTAAAGCAACATGTCCATGATTGCCAATAATTCAATCAACTTTTCTCCAGTATAAGTGATTCTCCAAAAAAAAAAACCTTTCAAGCGTAAGAAACCAAAGCTTGTAAGAAAATATTGTAATAAAATAACGGAGCCGTTTTTAACGACATGGTGAAATCACTTCAGCAATTGCATAAATAGATTGGCAGGGAACTAAGTTGACGTCGATCACAAAGTCAGGAACTGAGTGAATTTAATGTTTGAAATATCATAAAATATGCGCTTGAGTGTATAATTTCATATAAAAATGAATCCAATACTGATTTGTACCAAATTATAGAAGATGGTCCAAAATGTTTATAAATGTTTCCAAAGGATTACAACTAATTTTAGTGCTTTTTTTTAAAAATGTTTGGATCGAAAATTATTTTTAGACCTAATCTTATTGAATTTGAACAAAAATTAACAAATTTGGTAGTGAATCAAATTTTAAGTCTAATTTTAAAATAATGTAATGTGAAAGTTTAAATAATGTTCATATTTTTCTGGCTTTCAAATCTGACATCAGACTAAGAATTCTGATTATTCTGATTGTTGAAGTTTAAAAAAAGCGTAAAACTGCCAGTATTCACGAAGCAATTTAAATATTCTTATATTTAAAAAATAGTGGTAATTTAACGCTTTTTTCAACTTTCAGGTATCAGAATTCTAAGCCTGATGTCAGGTAAAAAAATGCAAACTAAAAAGATATCAACGTTATTAAAACTTTAGATTATTTTTGATTTTTCCAGATTTTAACCGGTTGCCTTCTTTTAGCCTGCAAATTTGTCAAATTTTGTTCAGATTTAATCAGATAAGGTCTTAAAATAATTCCCAATTCCTTATTACTTATAAATAAAAATTTTAAATTTGGGACCAAATTCAGGCCAAAATTGTGAAGCCCCTGTTTGAAGTTGAAGAAAATAAGCAATACCACTGAATTCAACATCCTTAAATCATCAAGCATACCGAATTTCATAAATTTATATTAAGAATTGGCGCGGGAAATGATTTTTGTCACCAAAATTAAATAAACAGACCACAGTGCGTCGAGTAAGGCAGCATGACCATAGACCAAATATTTATTCTCATTTAAATCATGAAAAGTCCAAAAAGGATAGGTTAGGCTAGGTTAGGTAAGGTTAGGAGGGGCGCGCAGTGGCAAAGAGGCCATTGCATACACAGGGTCCTATTGGCCCATTGTGATCCTCTTACAAAATAAAGCAGATATGCTGCGACAGCTGCATAGTTCAGATAGACTGTTTCGTTTTTGAACCAGCCTGTACTTTCTATAAATATTCTCATGTTTGCCACTGAGACCTGTGCTAGATCGTCTAGTTCTCCAAACAAACCTATTTCCAAAATAACTTCTAGAGATAAGGCAATCGTTCCTGGACGTCCAGGAATTATTGATATGCTCTCTCTTTATTAGATCTGTTTTCTTTTAATCATGCCGATGGGAATGTTTGGTCCCTTATTCAGTTGGCTACTGCTTACTTTTTGTATTTGATATTGAACCTTTCCTTATCAGTTCGTCTGCTATATCATTCCCTTCTATATTGCTATATGTCCAGGAACCCAGCAGAGCTTGACTTGGTTAGTGTTACAAATATTTTTCAATATGCTTCGGCATTTTGCTACTGCCTGGAATCTTGTAGTCTAACTGGCTATTGCTTTGATATCAGCTTCGCTGTCTATAAAAAATGTGATCTCTAATGAGCTAAGTTCTTTGTGGTGTACCATTTCTGCTCCTTTTTACAATAGCTTTAATCTCAGCCTGAAAGACACTACACTCATCTGGTAGTTTAAATGATTCTCTAATATTAAAAGCTTTATAGAACACCACAGCTTCTGTTTCCTTCTTCCATTTATGACCCATATCGGTGTAGAAGGGGATACCCTGTTAACTAGTTAGTGAGTTGGGTTCCCATCCATGTCTTTCGAGTAATAAAAAGCCCAACAAACTTCAAGACGAGAGTCACCATCTTTTAAGCAACTTTCAAAGGATCATAAATGGAGCTTTATATATGGTGATGGTTGAGCTGAAGATCCTTGAAAAACTGATAAAGCTGCATTTTTCATCTTCATCCTGACTAGACTAGACATTGCTGTATACAGCTCGTCTTTACAATTATTGCCATAAGTAGCCTTGAAATCGATGAAAAGGTGGTGGGTACCTACATTGATTTGAAACTCCTAGATTTCTTCTATGATCTGACATTGTGAAAATATTTGGTTGATGGTGGATTTTTCTGGCCTAAGGCCACCTATTGCTGTCAGGTAGAAATTATCTTGTACGTGATGTAAAGAAAACTGATTCCTATGTAGTTGATGAGGTTCCATTCGCCTGGCATGCTTTCCTCCGAAATTATTTTGTAGATGAGCTGGTCCTTCTAATCAATTCATGAATTTGTCACCAGCAGTTATGAATAACTCGGCCGCAAGGCCATCAGATCCAGCAGCTTTATTGGACTAAAATTTATAACGGGTGATTTTTTAGCTGGTTTGGTTTTGGCAACACTGGTTTTGACAGCTGACGTGTGTTTAGTACCTTGTGTCACTGTCAAACAGCTTCAGTTTGGTTTGCAATTTAACCATGGATCGTCTTACAAATGAACAACGCTTGCAAATTATTGAATTTTACTATCAAAATTCGTGCTCGGTTCGAAATGTTCATCGCGCGCTGCTTTCATTTTATGGTCGGCATTCTCGACCTTCTGAGCAGTCTATTCGGAAGATTGTGACCAAATTTCGCACCAAATTTACTTTGTTGGACATTAAACCACCAACACGTTTACGTACTGTGCGTAGTGAAGAAAATATTGCGGCCGTATCAGCTAGTGTGACAGAAGACCGCGAAATGTCGATTCGGCGCCGTTCCCAGCAGTTAGGCCTTTGTTACAGCACTACGTGGAAAATTTTGCGGAAGGATTTGGGCGTAAAGCCTTTTAAGATACAGCTGGTGCAAGAACTAAAGCCAGCCGACCTACCACAACGCCGAATTTTTGGTGAATGGGCTTTTGGAAAGCTGGCCGAGGATCCGCTTTTTTATCGAAAAATTGTGTTCAGCGATGAGGCTCATTTTTGGTTGAATGGGTACGTAAATAAGCATAATTGCCGCATTTGGAGTGAAGATCAGCCAGAAGCATTGCAACAGCTACCAATGCATCCCGAAAAAGCCACTGTTTGGTGCGGTTTATGGGCCGGCGGCATTATTGTGAAATACCGGCCGATGTGTGTGAAAGAGTATGCCAAAATTGGACTCAGCGGATGGGCTACCTGAGACGCAGCCGCGATCAACATTTGCATGAAATTATCTTTAAACATTAAATTGCAAGTTCAAACTATCGATTCAAATAAATATTTCATTAATTTTTTCGAATTTTTTTGTTTTTTTTTTTTTTAAAGTTCTAAACCTCTTAAAAATCACCCGTTATATACTCGTAGAAATATTTGCTTCGTCGAGGCGAGTGGACGGAATTTTTGGCCTTCATATTTCATCGTCCAGATTGAATGGTGCAGTCTTTATGGTAGCAGAATTCTGTTCGCCATTTCCGTTAAGCAACTTGCTGTTTGCAGAAATGATTTTTCCATATCGTAATCAACGACTGCTGTGCTATGGATGTCAGCAATAATAACTATTGTGGATTTCTAGAAAAGAATACTTCAACTGGCCGCCTCGATCGTGCGATTAATCACCATTTGATTTTGTTCTCTTTTAGGGTTATGTCAAAGATAAAGTCCAAACTATATGCCAATACTTCACCAAGAATTTATACACATAAAGAAAACATCAGAAATACCTATACATCCTCAATTATTCAAAGTTTCATTTAAGGAATCGCCTCTAGGCAGTTCTACTGAGGTTATCATTAATAAAAGAATCACCTAGAAACTTAACCTCTTGGTGGAACACCTATAAGTGTTAATGCTCAATATAACAAGCGCTGCTAGTTAAATTAATAGTTCATCGCTTAAATATAAAAGCGGTAAAAACTCGAGTCAAATTAGCTGGCTTTGACTTAAAAAATTTGCTCAAGAAATTATTAATCCCATTAAAGCAACCACACATTTTCTTCCTGCCGGCAAAACAGAAAAGTAGAGCTGCGGTTTTGTTGAAAGATTAAAATCAGAGAGGCATAAAAATTGTAAAAATTTTCAATTTCAAAAAATTTAACATCCTTAAATTTCAAAAGGCACACACAATCATAAGATGTTATTGCATTTTGTTCCATACCTTTAGGGGTATCTTACGCCCCCATTTTTTCTTTGATAATTTTTTTTTTCAAGCCATTACAGAAATAAAATATCTAATCAAGCATCTGCTAAAGCTCTTGTGCGCTTTCATCCAACACCACCATCTATGCAGTTTTTCAAAGCACAGAATCAACCACACCGCCACCAACCAAGAACCAACCTCGACCTGAAGCCTTTGAGCAATTTAAAACGGATTCCATCCAACACACTCTTTAGCGTCCTTGAAAAGAGAACACAGCATCCTGGGAGCTCACCCTCATGATGGATTTTTCTATCATCAGTCAAGGTATATACAATATATACCATGCCGCTTCCAACCAACATGTGCATTAGGATCGCTTCTATAACAGAAGGATTTCCTTTCCTTTCTACAATTCTGTCGGTTCTCATAATATTTCTGTATATTTTTTTTTCTCTTCTTTCCTATCCTATATACCTATTTGCTCTCCTAAATGGACCCAGTGAACCATTGAAATTGTGTTTAATTAGGATGCGGGCTTCGACATTATGTCAATTGCAATTGCATATGTATGTATGCATGTAATTGTATTTGCATTAAATTAATTGGAAAATTCCGATTGCATTGGCTAAAGCAATTATTATTATTATTATTATTCTGCTGGCTGCTGGAGCGCATAATTTGAAGCTGAATATTGTCCTCGAAGTCCTTTTTCCTCATAATATCCCCTAAATGAACTGTGCAACGTTAGAAGTAGTTAACATAATAGAATTGAATTCACTTTTATTGTAAATTATCTATTGTTGATGTGCGCCCAAAATTAGGACTACTATCATGGCCGTATCCAAATAGTATTTCCCTTTTCAGTAATGGAAAGTTAGGAGATTTGTCTGTCTGACTTCATTTATACAGGGTTGCCATAAATTGCATTATAAATTGTGCCAAAAAGGATTGTTTTAGTAAGCAAAGTGAAAATGAAATGAAAAACGGACAACCGATAGTGCTTCTTATTTCATGTGTGGTTTTTCATCGAGGAAAAGATTTGATAATTTTTAAGTATTTGTTGAAATGGCTTGCACCTAGAGCAGAGACGAATAATTAATTAGAGCGCATGGCATATTCTTTCAGAATTGTTAAAAGAAATTTAATGTAAAATTGTTTACTGATCTGTTTTGGGTAGTTTGAAATTAACCTATAAATATGTATAAAGGCCTCTTTGTATGCGTAATGTCAAAATTTAATAAATGATTTAAAGTTCTGCTTATCTTTTTGCAATTTCCTCACCTCTTCAAATTTTCTTCGCTGTACATTTTTTTTTCTATTCTTCCTCCTTAAGTTCTCCTTAAGCTTTCTCCTAAATATTTCCAATTTCAAATTTTCGATTTTTGTAACTTAACTTTTTCTACTTTTACACCAGAATTAATTTTTTCGATTTCTTACACTTACTTTAAATTCTCTTTTACATGATCTCCATACTCTGTTCTTCAGTCAAGAAGTGTAGTTCCAAATTTTTAAATGCCTGTTTCGAAACTTATTTATCTTGTTCACCCTGTGCTCTCAGCCATTTGGAGTCCGCGGACTTCGATCACGTCATTTGTAAGCAACTGTCATCTTTGTTGCTGAACAGTGCCACCTTTGACGAAGTCTAGCGGTTCTACGTGAAATTCGCCGATCGCTGGTGTCACTGCCAGGCAAACAATCAGCCATTTTTCTTTATATTCTTACTTTTTTTCGGAAAAAAAAAACCAGATGAAAGCACCAATAATGGGAAAAATCAATTTCGAAATTCTAAACCCATTCTTCTGCTCCAAATCTCGAAAACCAGAACCCAATAGTAAAAAGAAAACTCCAGCGACGAAAAATAGAGGACCTTAAATGCGGAAAGGTAAATTAGAAAATAATGTTCTATTCGCGATAAAAAAACCTGTGAGTTTTTCGGGGAATTAGTTGATAACGGCTCATGTTTAACAGTAAAGTTATTGAATTAAAATTATGTCAGACACTAAGGCGTTCTCAAAAGCAGTAACATCTAGCAGACGGAGACCAAATGTCAACCGCGTTTCAATGGGTGCATTTTAACCGACCTCCTGTCGGTCAGTTAAAAGGGCGTTCAAGGATCAATTGTCACCCGAACCTCTTGTGTTTTTGCATTAATTTCAAGACAGACCGTGATGTTGTTTTAAAAAGAATGTAGCTTGCTCTTCCACTTTAAAAGCTGGTTACGTCGCACAAAGGAGTATTTGTATACAAAACCCGGATACAATTATTTTTGTTTTCAATGGTTTTATTTACACCTGAAACGGTAAATTATATAATTTTTTTTAGATTATTTGTAACTGTATTGTCGAAATAACATGTCTTTTATAGCAATATTTAGTGATACAATTTTTATTAAAATAAGTAACTAATAATTTTAAATGAGCAGAAAACAAAACGGTGGAAACATGTGGGAAATTTTATTGCACTTACTAATGCACCTTGGTCTAAATTTTATGCCCACATCAAAACAATAGCGGAATTCAGCGGAAAATATAAACAAAAACAATTTTATATATTTAGTTTGTTAAAAATTAACCACACAAAGGCATCTTTTATTTTGCCCAATGACGGAAAACGGGAAAAATCAGAGTCAATTTTGTTTGTATCTAAAGTATAAGCCCATAGCTTTTATATCAAATAAAACAATTTTGGGAACTAAGCCCCACGAAAACACAATCTCATTAGAAACAAATACCATTAAAGACAGTTTAACGCAATAGAAAATTGATTAAATTAAGCTAATGCTTTCAGCCAAATTTACATGAAAAAGGTGGACCGGGCGAAAATTGTATGGATGCAGATTAAAAGAACCATCAGCACACTTTAAAAAACCAAAGTCAAGTACTCAGTAAAGAAATTTTTGATTTTGACTTCGACCGGTTTTTTCATGCAAATACTGCTATGTGTGTCGATAACCTTGTTTTTTCAAATTACTGGGATAGGGTACTAATGGCTGATGGGCAATTGTTTTTTACTCTCTCCCACTTCATTGAACGGGACACCTGCAGAAGAAGAAGGAACAGAGTGAAGGAGACAAGTATTTTGGAATATGGAAAGAACAGTTTTTGTCGTGGTTTATTTTATCGTAATAGGGGAGGACGGGGCTAGAAGTAACAGGGGTAAGAAGTAACAGCTAAAAAAATCATCCTTCTCTTTAGAATTAAGAAACGCGTAAAAGAGAAAAATTTTAGTTTTTTCCATATCTACCCGTGTGTCCGCTTCAGTTGCAAATTGGATGTCAACGAAGGAAGATCTACGGTTGGTGCGAAAAAAAGCAGGTTTGTAACTTTTTTTTTTTGTTTTCTTTTTGGTCTTCTTCTCCACACGAAGTAGATACAGTGCTGAGTGTTTTTTTGTATCATGCTGTTGTTTTTTGGTGTTCATTGTGTGTATATGTTATTATTTGTGAATTGCGAGTTTTTTGTATATTTTGTTCTTTGTGAAAATTGATGCGCCGGGGTAAAAAGTAACATTGTGGCGGGGTGAGTTGTAACGTGTTACAACCTACCCCGTTTTTTTTTCAAACTAATCGTTGAGAATAAGAACGATCGAGAAAGAGTTTTTTTTGGGTTTCTTTCGTTAAGGTTTCTGTTTTGTAGATAAAAGTAGGTCGGTCGCTCATGTGTTTTGTTGTTATTTTTGATTCTCGGTCACGAATGCAGCTGGTGGTCGATGAGAATACCGTAAGATGTTATTTTTTTTTGTGATTCACCGGTCGGTCGTTATGTTGATGTATGTAGAATTGTAGATGCATTACTGCTTTGATGCTTTTTCTAATTTTGCGATCGTGCACATTAAAAGAAATTCGTGTGAACCTACCTACATATGTACATAGGTACCTACATAATGAACAACCAAAATTATAACTGCGTGGCTAGTTTCGTTTGAGCATGTTGTTTTTATATCTTTTCTTTAATTTTCTAGCATGAGGGTTTATAAGAAAACAAGTGTACGAGGAACAGTGTCAACAGAGACCTTCGAACAGGCTGCGTCTGTTCTTGAAGAAAACAAAAACAGAACAGTACGGGGTATCGCAAAGGATTTTGGAATATGTCATGTAACGTTGACCAGGTATTTGAAGAAAATTGCGGCAGGTGAAAGTTCGATCCGCGTTGGTTATTCAAATCACAGGCAAGTATTCAACGAAGAGCAGGAAAAGAGGCTTGCAGATTACCTGATTAAGTGCAGCAACATCTATTTTGGACTCACGCCAAAAGACACAAGAAAACTTGCTTACGAATGTGGAACTCAGTATAACATAACCATGCCAAATTCATGGACGGTAAAAAAATAAGCTGGACCTGATTGGTTATCGTCTTTCTTAAAACGGAATAAAAATATTTCGATAAGATTACCCGAAGCAACCAGCCTCAGCAGAGCAACATCATTTAATGCAAGTAATGTTAAATTATTTTTTTCCAAATTAACATCAGTTGTAGACAAATGGAAGTTCCAGCCATCGCGCATCTACAACTGCGATGAGACAGGCGTGACAACAGTTCAAAAACCCCGAAAAATTATTGCTCAAAAGGGTTGTAAGCAAGTCGGCGCAGTAACATCAGCCGAAAGAGGAACACTTGTTACTGTTTGCATTGCAGTAAGTGCGTCGGGAAATTCTATTCCGCCTATGTTTGTGTTCCCGAGAATTAAATATAGAGAATATTTTGTTCGCGATGGACCTCCAGAGTCTATAGGAGCTGGGAACGCTTCAGGGTGGATGACAAATACTGAATTCATTATCTTCATGGATCACTTTATTAAGCACGCAAAGCCATCTTCATCGGATCCTGTTCTTCTTTTGCTCGACAACCATAGCTCGCATCTAGATTTTACAGTTGTTGAAAAGGCAAAGGAAAATGGCATAATAATGTTATCATTTCCTCCACATTGCTCGCACAAGCTGCAGCCCTTGGATGTGGGAGTCTATGGACCGTTTAAAGCATACTGCGCAAATACACAAGATGCCTGGCTCAGAAACAATCCCGGGAAAACAATGACGATTCACAACATTCCCTCAATTGTGAGTAAAGCGCTGCCTTTGGCCCTTAATCCCACCAACATAAGAAATGGATTTAAAAAAACTGGAATCGTTCCTCTTAACGAAAACATTTTTAATGAACATGATTTCTTATCAGCCTTTGTAACAGATCGGCCGAATCCTGATATGGTCGAGAATGAAACAGGAACACAACCAGATATAAATGCTGCTGAACAGTCCCTTACCGAAAATCCGGATGCAACAACGCCTGCTGCTGAACAGTCCCTTACTGAAGAACCAGAAAAAACACCTACTGAAAAGTCCCTTTCCAACGAACCGGACATTCAGTTAACTGCGTCAACACCTCCTCGTTGTTCACCAGGTCCATCGGGACTTCAAAAAACTTCTTTTACCCCGGAAGACATCAGGCCTTACCCAAAGGCCCAACAAAGGCAGAAGACTATTTCAAGAAGAACGCGGAAATCAGCTATTTTAACCGACACACCTGAGAAGGAAGCACTTCTTGAGGAAAAAAATAAAGCATTGGCTAAAAAGGGAGCCAAACCTTTAAAAAAAAGATAGTCAAGAAGAAGGTTTTAGTCTCTTCATCCGAAGATGAAGATGAGCAATCTTTGTGCATTATTTGTTGTGAGCCATTTTCGCACAGTTTGCCAGGGGAGGAATGGGTCCGATGCATATCATGCAAGAAGTGGGCCCACACCAAATGCACAAAAGGATCTATTCGATTATATGTTTGTATTAACTGCGATTCGGATGAAGATTCATCCTAATTGTTTTTGTTATCCTTTAAGTTCTTTTAACTTGTATCTTGCCAAATGAATTGTGATTTTTTTTTTTATACAAAGAATTGTGATTTTGTTATTTTTATGTTTTGTTTACTTTATTTACTTCGTGTTACTTTTGTTAAAAATAAATTAACATTGAAAAAAGATGAATAAATTTTTTTGAAGATCTTGTTACAACATACCCCGGCCTATGTTACAACTTGCCCCATATGCGGGGTAAGTTGAAACAACGGAGTTTTTTTTTTAAAGCTACATCTTAAAATATCCCGAGGACATTTCGACAATCTTTTTTGATGGATTTTGTAGATAAAACATGTTTTTTTAATTGGGAAAAGGATTGGCTGACTTATCTCAAAAAATGTAGAAGTAGCACCGGTTTTAGTAAAAAGTGTTACTTTTAGCCCCGCTCTCCCCTACAAATAAAAATAAAATTAAAAAAAAAAAATATATTTTTTAAAAATTCTAAATTTTCTGTTTTCAAAATTTTTCTTTAAGAAAATTCAATATAAAAAAGATCAATTTGAGGACTACTATGTCTGAATTAAATAGTTTCCTAAGTGTATCTTTTTAAAAAATTTGTTAACAGGTCACACTAATTAAAGTTACATAAAAGGTTTTATCAAAATCATAGGAGCCGTTTTTGAGGAAAAAATTAACGAATTTTTAAAATTTGTATGGAAGGTGCCAACTTTTCATAAAAGAAAAATTTTTTTCTTTAAATATTCTTTTAAGTATTAAAAACACTTAAGGTGGCGAGATTCAAAAAAATTGTTAACATACAAAAATTTTGTAATATTTTTGTTTGGAAATCAATAACATATTGTCTTAAGCAGTTTGGTTCACAATACTATTTATTATTTTTAAAAGCTTTTATACAGAAATTTTTAAAATCAGTAATACCATTTTAAAGAAACTTGAAAATATCATTAAGAAGCACTTTTTGGAAAATGTTTTTTCATAAAAAGGTAACCTTCATTAAAAACAATAAAAACAATTTGTTGAATATTTAAAAAAAGTTGTGGGCCATCTTTGAGATATATAACATTATGTAAAAATGATGAGAAAATGTATGGCAGGTACCGTTATTTTTGTTTCATATAAAAAATAAAATAAAATAAAATAAAATTCACGATTGGGTCGCAGGTACTTGCTCTTATGTTCAAAACGCTTATAGTATAAGAAAATTGTGTGTACAAATATGGAAATCATGCGAGAAAAATTTGTAAAAGCATGAAATAGATGCAAGTTTGAAATGAAAAAAAGAACGCCATCTTAATTCTTGATTAAAAATGATTATATGCAAAAAAAATTAAAAATCGTTAGAGTGGTTTTTTTGAAAAAAATAATTTTTTAGGCATATGTATGAAAGTCCAAAGTACCTATTTCTTTTTATTTTCATTTTCTTATTTAAAAAAAAAGGTAATACGTTTTTGAGATATCGAAATTTAAAAAAAAATCAAACTTTTGTTTTAAATTCACAGACTTTTATTTTAATTTTGATATGCAATATTTTGACTTTTTTTTATAAAGAAATTAATATAATATGTTCAGCCGATAATAACAACATTTAAAATTAAAAAAAATATCTATGAGAGCTTTACTATTAATCGTTGCTATAATTTTTTTTATAATTTTTTGTAGTATATCGCACTAATTTTAGCATATAGAAAAAGTTTTATAAAAACTGTAGTATCCGTTTTTAAGAAAAAAATTGAGTAACGGTTTTTTAACATTTGTATCGAAGGTAACGTAATTTTTCCTAAAAATACAATTTTTTCTTAAAAAAATTATATATGGTGTTTTATAAAAATCGACCATGTAGTTTTAAACATGAGTTTTTTTTTAAAAATTTACCATGTGGGTTTCAAAATATTTGATTTTCAAACAAAATCCTAAAAATATTTCTTTGAAATTTTTGGTTATAAAAAACATTTATACGAGTATCATTAAGAAGCTTTTGAATAAAAAAATTATTAAAATCAGAAAAACCAGTTTGAAGAAAATTGAAAATAAAAAAAGTAGTTCCTACGGAGGTACCATTAATAACCATTTTTTGAAGTATGGTTTCCCGTCAAAATGTTGCTTTTACCAAAAGAAATTTATTGAATTTTTTTAAAAAAAGTTGTGGAGCTGTTTTTGAGCAAAATAAGATTTTGTAAAATTTCTAAAAAAAATTATATGGCAGGTACAGTTATTTTTGGTTCTAAGAAAAATTAAAATATATGTCGGCAGAGTGACCAAAAACCACCAAGTACCAAGTTTTAAGAAAATGAATAGAGCTGTTTAGGTTGTTCCTTAACAGACAAGCGGACAGACAGACAACCAGACAGAAAGAATTAAGAGGACAACTTTTTTTGTTTTCCCTATTGGTAGGTACAAGAGAGCATTGTTAAAAAACATGTCATTTTACTGTGGCTGTTTTTGGAAAATGTATACATTCTTTTGCGTGCGTTGCATTCATTTTACAATCTTTGCATTTTTTTTTGCTTTATTTGCATTTATTTGCATTTTGTATTCATTTGAATGAATAAATTAATGCAAAGGATGCCTATGAATCCAAATGAATTAAAATGAATACAAATAAATGTAAATGAATGCAGGAATGCATTCACTCCCAAATGATTGCATTCAATTCATTGTTGTAAGCTGATTAGGGAAAAAATTAATGGTGATTGCAGAATTTGAAGTCATTCCAAAGTGAAGTCAATGAATGCAATCTTTTAATTAAAGCCTTTTTTAAAGATTGCATGCACAAAAGATGCATTCTCTTACAATTCTGTGGGGTGATAAACCCTAAAAACTGGCCTCAAATCATGGTTTGGATTTGGTGGATCGATTTTGTTTTGTCTAACAACTCATCAAGAATACTAAAAAAAAAACATGTTTTCTCCTTTCCATTCTTCATTGGCAATTTTAAATCATGGGTATACTATAAAATAAAAAAAAATTACTCCAACTTTTTACAAACTTTCCAACCTACCATTTTTGTTTTTTCGGGTTAGTTTTCTATTCAACCCTCTTGAAAAATATCGTTCTTTTCAATAAATATTTTTATGAGATCTTTGAATTCCATCTTATGCGGCAAACAAATCAGAAGTTCTAAGTTTCTTCAATAAACCTGTGCAAAAATAAATATTTTAGCTTTAGTAGACACCTATCCATCTTCGCCAACTTTTTTTGAAAGTGATTATTTAAAAAAAAAAGGAATTTTTGAGGAAATTGGATATAAAGGTGAAATTTTGTGCTGCTACAAAACTTTACCATAAATATTTTTTCTTACTATAGAAATTTTCTAAATAAGTATAAGTAATTGAATATAAATATTATATAAATTTTTGTAGATTTTTTTTTTAGTTTGGCAGTCAAAACCACTCACTTATGCAACTGAATGACAACCCTAAGCCAATTAGATCCCATGATATAGTCAAAATTTAAAAATCCAAGATGGCGATTGTTTTTTCAAGATGACAGTCAATTCCCACCTCACTAAGGATGTTTACGAACTTTCGCTTATAATTAAGAGTACCTTTGAAAAATGTATAAAAATTTCAGATTGTTAGCAATTTTCTCGAGTCATTTAGAAAAAGGCTTGGCTTTGACTTGACTTAAATACAAGTATTTAAATTAATTTCTTAAAGCTTCAAATATTATATAGGCTAACTTACTGTTTGGGGCAACAATTTAAATAACAAAAACTTCAAGCAAGGTCCTTTTGCTTTTTTTGGCAATGTAAATAATTCAAATTATTAAATTTTGTATATCCCTCTGGCCTTATAAAAGGGTAACTCTTAAAAAGCAAAAATCTTATGTTGACATCGCATTCCAAACTCGCTTGAATACATTTTTGGGATCCCCTATATAGCTGATGGTAGTAAAACTTAAGTAAGTCGTTGCTTTGACACAAAGTGTCTGCAAGATAGTTTTATCTCTCGCTGGAAAGCAAAGGAATTTTAATGTATTCATCAGAGACATATTATGAAGCAGTTGCCTTTGTTTCAACAAGACATCTGATAAGTGTCCATATTTTAAAATGTTTTAAGGAAAACAGGAATATTTTACTAAAAAAGATTACATTTTTTTTAATCACAATATTTACACATATATCTAGCTATGTACATTACATAATATACCTACATAATGTATAGATTGATATTGACTCTAGAAGAACTTATTTTTTCTAATGAAGACAAAGCTTTAAACAAAACTTCAAACGAAAAGTTTCACAAACTGTAGATGATGGATGTATGGATGGGTCTAAAGGTTCCTCTTTTTAGCAAGTTTCCTTACGAATGACTTTATAATATTTGTATATACTTTATTCATCAATACTAGTAATGACTACATTATGGCCCCCTCGCCAAAATGCCAGAAGCATGAATTGCAAGTTCATTTTTTTTTAAGTTGATTAGATGGTTTGATAAACTTTTCGGTATTCTATGTCACTCTATAACAATTGTTTGTGTGTGGGTTTTGAAGAGAGGATTTTATTTTAAAATATCAATTTGGCCATAGGAACAAAGACTTTATTCTCATTAAGTAGAATATTCAATTACGATATCGCACCATATTTACATTTTAGCACAATCACGGCTTTGGCATCTGGGGGAGGTATTATCAAGTAATATATAGTAATAGTAACATAACAATATACATACTTATAAAGATACTTTTTTAATTCCCAGTATTATTTTTTTCTATTAAAACTTTTGGAAATTTTCAAACCATTCTGTTCGCTTACATTAATCATTGTAACTTTTTTAAAATATTCAAAATTTACGTCGTTAAAATTAAGAAGTGTAAATTTTTTTTCTTACGTTAAGGAAAGAAGAAATAAATATATCGGGTTTTTCAATAAGAGCGCTACAAAAGTTTTTTTTAAATAAAACAAAAATGGTTTTGGATATCAATGAAATTCTTTATTCCAGTGAAAGTACGTTCGATGGCATTATGTATGGAACTCGATTTGAACCCAATTTTCGACGGTTTTCAAGCATAAATCGGCCGATACTGCTGCAATTTCACGTTTGATATTCGTACTACGTTCATCAATCGTCGCTGGCTTGTTGGCATAGACCATATACTTAACGTAGCCCCACAGGAAATAGTCTAACGGCGTCAAATTGCACGAATGAGGCGGCCAAGCGACTGGACCATTTCGTGAGATAACACATTCTCCAAACTTGGTTTCCAATAAATTGATTGTGACATTTGCTGTGTGGCTTGTGGCGCCACCCGTCCTGTTGGAACCACATGTCCTCCAAGTTCATTTCATCCAATCGGGGCCAAAAATATTCGGTTATCATTGAACGGTGGTGATTCCCATTCACAGTAACGTGCCGATCTTGATCATCACGGAAGCCGGTACGGCCCAATGACGCTGCCAGCCCACAAACCACACCAAACCGTAATTTTTTCGGGATGCAATGATGACTCATGGAGTACGTGTGGATTGCTGCCTGACCAATACCGCCTTTTTTGTTTATTGACCAGAAATTTAAAGCCAGAAATGAGCCTCATCGTTGAAGATGATTTTTCGATGAAAATCCGAATAATTTCCAAGTTGTTGCTCAGCCCAATTCACGAACATACGACGCTTCTGGTGGTCAAGCAGCTTCAGTTCTTGCGTCAATTTAATCTTGTAAGGATGTAGGCCGAGATCTTTTTGCAAAATTCGCCACAACGACGTCACAGAGATGCCCAACGCTTGAGAACGACGTGTGAGAGACACATTTGGGCTTTCTGCAACTGAAGCCTCAGTGGCAGCAATATCCTCGACACTACGGGCACTTCTTTGTCTCACTGGCTCTGTGGATTCAAATTTTTCCACTAGACGCTCAGACAAATTTTTAAAACGTACCCTTTATGATACAGGTCCGTTTGTTTACAAAAGAAACTATTTTCATAAAACACCGACCGTCTAGTACTGATATTGAATTTTAATTCATTTCTTCATCCAGGAAATTCCTTAAACTAAGAACTCATAAAACTAAAAAATGTTTTAGGAGAAAAAAGCAACTAAAAACAAAATTTCATAATTTTTCAGCCACAATGAATATTTTTCTTAGAGCTTATACAAATCTTATAAAGACTTTTCATTTTTAATATTGCTGTATAAGGGGTCAATAAGTCCGTGACTTTTTGAATTTCTGACCTCTTTACTGAAACAACAACACTACTCCTGTCAACAAGCATCTGTCAGTTGACTCCTGTCAAAATTTAAACTTGCTGCGTCAGTTAGTTTGTGTTTGACAGCTATTTTTATCAGACTACTCACTAATTTGAGGAGAAAATGGAAAAAAGTGAATTTCGTGTGCTTATTAAGCATTATTTCTTGCGAAAAAAAAACCATTACCGAGACCAAGGCTAGGCTTGATAAATACTATGGGGACTCTGCACCATCGATTTCAATGGTAAAAAAGTGGTTTACTGAATTTCGTTGTGGCCGTACAAGCACTGAAGATGCCGAACGTCCTGGACGCCCAGTTGAGGTCTCTACACCCGAAACAATCGAAAAAATTCACGATATGGTGTTGGCCGACCGAAGATTGAAAGTGCGAGAGATTGTGGAAGCCGTAGGGATCTCGCATGGCTCAGTGTTTTCAATTTTGAATGATCACTTGGGCATGAGAAAGCTTTCCGCAAGATGGGTGCCGCGTTTGCTCACAGTCGACCCCAAACGCAATCGTGTAACAACTTCACAGGAAGGTTTGGCGTTGCTTAATCGCAATATGGAGGAGTTTTTGCGCCGTTTTGTAACCGTGGACGAAACATGGATCCATCACAACACGCCAGACACCAAACAACAGTCAAAACAGTGGGTTTCTAAGGGTGAATCGGGTCCAAAGAAGGCCAAGGTGGGTTTGTCAGCCAATAAAGTTATGGCGACTGTTTTTTGGGATACACGCGGGATAATCCACATTGACCACCTTCAAAGGGGAAGAACAATCAATGGGGAATATTATGCCAACTTATTGGACCGATTCAATGACGATTTGAAAAAAAACCGACCTCATTTGGCCAAGAAAAAAGTTCTTTTCCACCAAGACAATGCAAGGGTGCACACATGTGCAGTTGCCATGGCAAAAATCCATGAATTGGGCTATGAATTGCTCCCTCATCCACCCTATTCTCCAGATTTGGCTCCGAGCGACTACTTCTTGTTCCCAAACCTGAAGAAATGGCTTGGTGGAAAAAGATTTGACTCCAATGATGAAGTCATCTCGCAAACAAAGGCCTATTTTGAGGACCTCGACAAATCATTTTTTTTGGAAGGGATACAAAAATTGGAGAAGCGTGGCTCAAGGGAGACTACGTTGAAAAATAAAATTATTTTTTTTATCAAAAAATCTGTGTTTTATTCTAAAAGTCACGGACTTATTGACTTATTAAGTTGAAAAGTTTTTGGAATAATGAAGCAGTATTAACTTTTTTTTAATTTAAAAAATACAATAATTTTTAGATTTTTCAAACTCTGGTTTATTTTAAGAAATGTAGAGTCGTAGCATTTATAAATTTTGTCTTACTTAGACAGCCTAACTCGAAAATGTTATTAGAAAAATTTGTTACATAGAAGTTACATAAAAGTTGTCTAACTTGGACAACGGTATCAGTTGTCTAACTTGAAGTTGTCTTATTATATAAATAAGGCATATTTTTAACTTTTAGACAGTTTTAAAAATCTATTTAATATGGTTGGTATTGTTTCTCGTTTTCTTTCTTAGTGTTTCGACAGGGATTGCTGTCTTCAGTAAATCAAAAATACAGTTTAACAAATAAGATTTTTTAAAATCAAATCAATTTTATTTTTAAATTATTTTATTTATTTAATTTTTATATTATATACTTTATTTTTATTGCACCATAAAGTGACCAAAAAAGCCAAAGAGACCAATAAAGTATTTCAACTTAGTCAGATAAAATAATTAAATGCTATTGTCTTCCTGCAATCAAAATCAATTTTTAAATCAATTTTTTTTCTTAATAATCAATAGCATTTTAATAAGAAAATATCAACCCCTTTCAAACGCTGTTGAGCGGGACAAAAGAAACTTGATGGCAGAACCACCAAAAACCACTATGTACGAAGTTTTAGGAAAATCGATGCAGCCGTTTTGGCTGAAGTAGAATAGACATAACTTGTCATAATTATAGTACCTTTATAAGTAGCTACATATATATTTCCTCCATCCCTCTCAAAGGCTGAAAACATAACTTACCAGACTTTTGTATCCGATATCACGGTAAATGTACTTCACACTCTGATTTTGGTTATACATCCACTCCCAAAACTTGCAGCTTTTAAACTATTAAGATCAAGTACAAAAATATGATCTGAATAAATTAAGAAAAGTCCGATCGTACTAAATTTAAGCTCTAGATTTTTGTCTGAGTGTTACCACAAAGCCATTCTTTTTTATTTTAATTAAATAAAAATGTTTCTGTTTTTGTATAACTATTCACCTGCATAAGCACCTCTCAAAAAAAGGTAGGTAGATATTTATGGTGGGGTACTTCAACGAATTTTATTGAAGATAAATATCCAATTTAAAATTGTCTTTAGGGTCTCTAAGAAGTAGATGTTCAAAAATAAATTCATTAGGTCTAAGGTTTTTTCTTACTTAAATCGGTTGAACCTCTATTAACCAATGTTAGAATATATAACCTTATTTAAATTCACGCTCCAATGTTTCTATATTTTTTCTAACGAAAAATCATTTTCTACCAAATTAAAAAATTAAATATATACATTTTATGTAGACCCAAAAAGTCTATGTACAAAAAACGTCTTGCGGGACAGGAATTACGGCCCTAATAAGGGAATAACAACACAGTAATTCGTTTATTTCTTTTTCGTATATATTCTTAATAAAAGAAAGGAAAAACGAAAAAGTTCGTAAAACCTTATTCAACAATGTCATTTGCATAATTAAAAGCAATAAACCAAGCAAATCAGCTTAAACCCATCACAAGGACTTTAAACAATATAAATACCCAAAATGACAGACGCCCATCAAATTTTGTTGCAGAAATGAAATAAGAAAATAGAAAAGCAGCTTGCTTCGACGGACGCGTGTCGCGAGCGCTCTTCTAAATTTATATTTGAAAATTCTTCAATATAATTCGAGGATATCAATCATCCTCCCAAAAGTATACACAATGACAGTTAAATCTTAAGTAGCCCACGTAAACGAATCAAGTGAATTGAAATGAGTTAACTGAAGGAAAGAAAAAAAAGAAACTGTCAGAAGCGCCGCAACATATAAAAAGGATTTACATTTTTATAAATCGCCTTGGTTGATACTGTATCATCTACCCGGAGCGGAGCTGTGAGTAAAACCAGCAAGCAACTATAGGACCAAGTGGAGAGGAGTATTTTGTGAATTATATTCTCATTACTTGCCGCAATGGGAGTGAAGGTCGCTCGCGTCGTCGTTCACCATCTACCACGACACTGTGTGACTTTCTCCGCATAAAAGGATCTTTGGGTATGGACTGTAACAGAGCAAACGTGCTGGGAATTATACTTCCACTTCCATAGTTTTGGATTTCATTGAATCCTTAAGAAAACTTTGAAAATTGGACTTTTCCCTTCCTCGTGACATTGAGCGATATTTTGTGGCAAAACTGTCAGAGTTTCGTGTTTATTTTAGTTTCACTACCAATTTACTTCAAGCAATAGAGTTAGAGAAGAAAACTAGTCAGTGATGACCTCGGTATACAGAATACGAGTATATATGTACCTAGACCAAAATGCTGTCAATCACTCTAAGTTGGTAAACTTAAAAGGATCAACGCCATACATCAGCACTCACTACTGAGGATATTTCTATGTGAACTTTCGATTTCATATGCCATTCTGGTGTGCACAATAATTATCTCATCAAAGTTGATGAAAAAATATTGTCCAAGATGGCAAAATCTTTGTGCTTGTTAGTCCTAAAGAAAAACAAAACAAAACAAACACAAAAAATAACAAACAATAATTTCTCTGTTCGTGCCATCCTTGTGGGTAGATGAAGCATGGAGTGCCTATAAATAAACGAGAAAACGAGTCATTTTTTGCGTTTATTCACTTCTTAACAGCTTTAAGCAAAATATTACAAGAACAGCAATGGGAGAGGGGAAACGAAAAGAGCGTAAAATTCCCATCGAGAAAAATAATGGTACTAAAGTTGTAAATAGAAGGGGCCGCAGCACATTTAATTAACGAGCTCTGGCCGCATCAATCAGAGGGCGATATTATTTTTGTTGTTGTAATTCCAAGGCGTTGCTATTACTATAATGAAAAAACCATTTGAAATGAAAACAAATAAATTAAAGTCAAGACATAAACTGCTCCTTCCAACTTAAATGTTGAATTGTTACGATCTTTGTTTTTAATTTTTTAAATATAAAAAAGTTTTTAAATAAATTAGAATTTTACAACGTATTGTTATTTTTCGGCACACACACTTAACCTACACACATATTTCTATATATATGTACAGTGGGTCATAGCAAAAATGGCCCGACTTAAACCAATTTTATTTTTCTCTGAAATACTGTTAGAAATCAAGTAAAATACAATTAGGAAAAATTTATTTTTAACGTATATTTGTTTAAAAAACAAAACAAAAACTGAAAATATAAAATTTCGCATATAAATTTATCTCCGAATTGAAATTTTATCTTTGTATTTTGTTAAGAATCCTTTTTTGTGTTTTAACTTATTTAAGTTGTTTTGGGACTGCTTCAACAATTTGTTGGTGTAATCGGGGCTAATTTTGCTTCACTCCTGTAATAAAACTCGTTTCCAGTCAGTTTTTTTTTTTTTGAAAATATCATGTTTCAGAATTTTAATTTCCATTTGTTTTTTTTTTCTAAATTGTCAATTATGTTAAGATCAGGTGACTCCGGTGGGCAAATCGAAATGCTGCCAGGTTCTAATACATTTGGGTATCTGTTAATTCCCAAACTATTTTTTGTTTTGGAGAGCAAACCCCATTAACCGTAAGTTTATGCGTCCGAGATCATATATCCTTGCATCGCCTTAGAATTCGTATAAGAATTCGCACTTTTCATATTCAATTTGTTTTCTCTTGAACTGTTTTTTTTTTTTTGATTCAGATTGATTAATTATTTTTTATTAAATAATTGAATTAAAATTTTTTTAAGATAAAAATTGTAATTTATTTCGATTTTTAAAGCTATTAAATAATTTTATATTTTATATTTTTAGGAAATTGTCAATTTATGTATATATATATATGTAGATAAATAATACACCCCTGAAGATGCTGAGGAAATCCAGCGAACGTCGGGATAACATTTATGTATGTATTTGTTTTTATTTGCATACAAATTTAATTGACCAAAATAGCCCAAATATAAAAAAGAAAAGAAATTACATTTTTAATTTAGTTTATTCTTTCTCAATCTTAAGCAGTTTTTGGTATCCATTATTGATTGCTTTTAAATTACAAATTAATAAGTTAAGAGAGATTTTTTTTTGCTACCACCAAGTGTATAGGCTGAAGTTATAGCAATTTCAACAAATGTATGAAAATAAATTATAAATAATTTATTACGATTCTTCAAATTATTAAGTATGTATTTTAATATTTTAGTTTTTACTTTTACATTACTTTTAAGGTATTTTTGTTTTCTTATTTTTGTAGTGATTTTGATTGAACAATATCTTCTTTAAGGAATAATATAAAAAATTAATCGACAAAAAACTACACCCGATTTATTTCAATATTTAAATTTAACAAAATAATTTTGATTTCTTATTTAAAACAAAAAATTAAATTTTGTTCTCATTAAAAAGAGTAATTTGTTAAATTTTATTTAAAATTTGTTGATAAACAATATCTTAAAAAAAAATAATACAAGAAATTATAAATAATAATTTATTTCAATTTTTAACTTAAGTAAATATTTGTGGTTTTTGTTTACCCTATTTTTGCCACTTTTCCATACAAAATATTTTAATTCTTTCGTTTCAAAATTTTATATATTTTGTAAATGTACCAAAGTTTTAAATCCTCATACATGGTTGTTTAAAATATAATTAAGGATAAGTGGGCAAATATAATAATATTATTTTAATATTATATAAAATTATATAATAGGTGTTTTTTTTTGCAAGCCCAGGGGAATCGGACCAAAAGCACGATATTGAGGCTTATCAACGCCATCATTAAAAAAAAACTCGTTTCCATAAAAACTATCGATAACAAGTATGAAAATCGTGCTGATAACATTGTTTTTATCTGGGCTAAGGCTGCGCCCCGAAAATTCTCTGGCTAAGCTAGGGCCGAAGGAGCTTAGTTGTTGTTATATTTAACATGTAAATTAGCCCTTAGCCCTCGTTTTTTTTTTCATCCAGGCCCATTCGGGCAAGGAAAAAAGCACACCTTATATTAATAAGTCATAATTAATCTGGAGGTGGATTAAGAGAAACTACTAAAAATTTATGTTTTTGATGCTTGAGGTTATGTTTGAGTCAGTGGTGTAGAAATTTTTTTTATAAAGTAGCAGTTCATTGGTTTTGGTTTTCCTTAAATATTTGTAATTTGGTGTTATATGACAAAAAATATATTTTATATGAAAGTGTCAAAAAAGGGTAAATGGCTTAGCAAAAACTTAAAAAAAAACAAATAAAGAAGCAGTTTTTAAAGAAACAATTAGTTAATCAGAATCAACAAAAAAATAAGAACAACTGTTATAGTACAGAAAAAAATAAAACGTGAAAAGTGTGAAATTAGCATACAAATTTGTATGGGAAAGTATGGCCTTAGAGGTAAGGGTTAACGATCTCGAGTCAATTTTGTTATCACTATATAATTGTAAAAATAAATAATTGTAGGTTAATGAGGGGTTGTTTACTTGCTAAGAAACATAATTGCATTATTTTAATAAATCTTGTCGGTCTGTGCCCTCTAGTGTTTTTATACAATTTATGTAAAACACCCTGTGTAAATTATCTTTAAATTTCTAAGCCACTTGAAAATAAAAGGAAGTTCGTGGACCGATTCCTGCTTTTTATTTTACAAGTATTAAAGAAAAACAGCAGCATTTACTGAGCATTTTTAGGGCCCCAAGAAATTAAAGGTCAGGAAACTGAGGCCAGGGGACTAAATATTTTCATAGTTTTCATGTAAAAAATAAAAAAAACTAAGATAGTAAAAAGTAAGATAGGAAAACAATTTTATTGTCACCAGACTCAATGCTTCACGCTGCTAGATCTGAGACTTTGATAGTTTTCAAAACTAAGGACATTTTTGATTAAAGAAGAAGAAGAACACTTAAGAAATCCGAGGGACACTGTTCAATGATTTTTTTTGTAATAAAATATTATGATATTAAATATTAATTCATATCAAAAAAAGATAAATTATCTGGCGTCAATAATTGGAAGTTAATTTTGGTTTTGAAACTTAAATAAGAGAACTGTGAGAATTTTCCGCTTCGAAAACGGCAGGGAACATGTGAAGGCTGAGAATTAGACGCTTTGAAGAATTTTTTGAGCAATGAAAATATATCTGATCTTAATAATTTCAAACAGAATAAACAGTGAGGTACGTATCGGGGGCAATGCTGCCCCCCTGCACCCCCCTGCTCGGGATCGCTATAGAATTTGGGGTAGGTGCGGGTTGGGTGTATGCAGAGACTCTTTTGAATTTAAGGAATTTGGATTTAAGGAAACTTTGAATTTATTATATATAATCAACAATAATTGTAATTGTATCATTTTTTGATCTTTAAATAGAATGGTTTTCAAGCAGAGATCACACTTTAAGTGTGGGCTTAAGTGCCAAATCCAAAAAGCTATAACACCCGCGGTTCCTATTTCTTTTTTTTTTTTCGTTGGTCTTATTGCCATTTCAAAATTAAAAAATAAACCCTTGGTTGTTTTTTTACCTTTAATTTTGGGAAATGAGGCCCACGGGCGTAATTGCCGAAGTTCTTTTAGCACTGCACCAAAAGTAAAATGCACGACTGGATCACACGTACTTGATCTTATGTTCAAGTTGCTTGGAATTAAAAACTTTTTAAATATGAAATTAATTATAAAAAAATACAAAAGTATAAAAATAGAATTTAAATCATTCTTAAAAAAAAATGTTTGGTATGGTAATTTTGAGTATGTATTAAAATACATTTTGTAACGTAGTTTCAAAAAAACCAACTCGTTTTTGAAATATTTGAAAAAATATTTTTTTTTTTTAAAATCCAAAAATAATTTTTTTCAAAATTTGTATATGCAATATAAATGAGCTTTTGCATACAAATTTTGACTGAAATCGTTTAAAACGTTAACGAGAAAATCAAAAGTTTAAAAAACCGTTATACGGCAGGTACCGTTAATAACGGTTTTTAGTAATTTTTTTTCTTTTCAAAAATTACACTATATCTACAATAATACACTGTTTTTTATTATAATCGTTGGAGCCATTTTTGAGATAAATTTGCTTTTTTTTAACGGTTCTATGGCAAGTACCGTTATTTTCAGTGCTAAAAAAAATTTCAATTTCTCCTCTGGAGATTTTCAAAAAAAACCTTAAGTTCAAAATTTGAAGAAAATCGCTTCAGTGGTTTAGGCTGTAGGTGAAGGTACAGACAGACAGACAGAATTTTGCCACCCACTTTTTTGGTGTTCTCTATCATCGTATTGTCATGTTTGATTGTTATCTTGAATTTTTTTTCTGCACGAATCCAAAACTTGCCCTATAGTACCTGTATCGCAAGTAAAAATATGTATGGGTGACCAATTACCATAAAAAGCTGACCTTTATGATCGCGAAGTGGTCTTCCAAATAGCATACTCCTTTCTTCAAATGACCCAATTGATGTGCCAAAATTTGTTTGTGACCTTGAAACGAGTTTTTAAAATTCATAGAAAAAAATCTATGGCTGACTAATTCCTGAAAAGAGTTGACCTTTTATCACAATCTGGAGATCTTTTAGATGGTAAACATTGTTTCGTAAAATTCCCATGAATGAGGTGCCAAAAATCATGTGCTCGAAGAAAATGGCAAGCTACGAGATTTCCAGGTGATAAGGCAGTTTTTAACCGTCTTAACAAAGAACTAAAGAAAAGAATCTGTGAATTTAAAAGTGATTCACTTAGTAGATTCCTGAATAGTCTGACGGCGGATGCTTCTACGGAATACTCCTTATGGAAAGCAGCTAAGCGCCAAAAAAGACCACAGGCACAAAACCCGCCAGTAAAATATCAAAATGGTAAATGGATCGGAAGCCCAAAACAAAAGGCTGATCTCTTCGCTGAACATCTCGCGAATGTTTTTAAGCCATTTCCAGCAAGCACAGTTACAGATCCCTTACAGTTTGTTGATAGAAACGACGAATGTGAAATTCCTTTTGTCACGCTCAAAGAAGTAAGAAATATGTGTCAACATAAGTTGTCTAACAAAAAATCACCAGGGTACGATCTAATAACTGCTCAGGTTTTGAAAGAAATGCCTTCTATAGCTATCAAAAAACTCCAATTTACAATAAATGCATGCCTTAAACTAAGATATGTGCCACATCATTGGAAAATTGCAGAAGTCCTTTTATATACCTAAACAAGGTAAGCCACCAACAGAAGTAACATCTTACAGACCTGTATCGCTTATAACAATCATTGGAAAAGTTTTCGAAAAACTGCTTCTTAAAAGACTTAGCAAAATAAAAGAAGAAAGAAGACTTATTCTGAGCCATCAGTTTTGATTTAGAAATAAACATTGCACGATAGGCAAAGTGCATCGGATTACGGATGTTGTGGAAAAGGCACTTAAAGAAAAATAAGTATGATCGGCTTTATTCTTAAATGTTACTCAAGCCTTTGACAAGGTTTCGCACTTGGGACTTGAGTACAAACTGCAAAAGGATCTTCCCAGGCAGTACTACGAAATACTGAAATCCTACGTTACGAACCGACTCTTTAGAGTACGGTATTACCAAAATTACTCGGAACTAAAGAAAATTGAAGCCGGTGTACCGCAAGAAAGTGTCCTACGACCAACCCTGTATCTGTTATATACAAGGGATATTCCAGTGGATATCAACGCTATCATGGCCACCTTTGCTGATGATACTGCAATATTGGTGCCAGATAAATCCGTTACGAAGGCTACACAAAAACTGCAAAATGCAGTCGATAAAGTTAGTGATTGGACGCAAAAATGGCGAATAAATCTAAATGAAACAAAATCGACGCATATAAACTTTACAAACAAAAAAATAAACCATGTTCCAATTCTTATGAACAGTACAACAGTACCTTACTCCAATACTGCCAAATACCTTGGAATGACTTTGGATGAAAAGCTTAAATGGAAAGAGCATATCAAAAAGAAAAAAGACAAACTAAACTTGAAGTACAGAAAAATGTACTGGTTCCTAGGAAAGAACTCTAACCTATCTATCCAGAACAAGCTAATGTTATATAAGCAAGTATTGAAACCCGTTTGGACATATGGCATCCAACTATGGGGCTGTACAAAGAAAACAAATGCTGAGACCATCCAAAAATTCCAAAGCAAGGTCCTTCGCGGAATAATAAATGCCCCTTTGGTTTATAAGAAATAGCGATCTACATCGTGACCTTCAAATTGAAATGGTTACAGAAGTGGTTAAAAAACACGCTGTATCACACAATCAGCGACTGCAAAGTCATACCAACTCCAAAATGGAGACCGTCTTAAATGTACGAGACAATGTTCGGA
Source organism: Dasysyrphus albostriatus (assembly GCA_946251815.1). Taxonomy (NCBI): domain Eukaryota; kingdom Metazoa; phylum Arthropoda; class Insecta; order Diptera; family Syrphidae; genus Dasysyrphus; species Dasysyrphus albostriatus. The sequence goes on along the minus strand of OX276336.1, from coordinate 61,970,118 downwards.
GATTAAGAAGAACCAAGCCTCATGAGCTGATGGTCTAAAAGCTATGGAAAGTGTTATAACTTAAACTTCCCACAATGCGACTGATAAATTAAGAAAGAAAAATCATTTGTCGATCTTTCATAGATTGGTCCTGATTCACCGGTGGTTTTAGTGCGGTAAGAGTCCCACACTACTTGGTACCGATTCTTACCGAGTGTCTTTTAAAGATTTCCATCGGATAAAAAAAAAAAAAAAAATGTTGAGGTGCCAAGAATCCAAAGCCCCATTCTTGTGGTTTATTTTCAAATTAAGGTCTTCTAATAAGTAGGTACCTACCTACAGCGAAAATTGTTTTTATTAAGATGAGAAAAAATTATTTTTCTTTAAAATATTTAGTTGGAACAATTTTTTGTCAAAACTTTAAAAATACTTACAAGTCAATACTGTAAGTGTTCTCGTTTTGCTTTAATAAATTTGTTTCTATTTAATATAAAATTTTATAATGTTTTTTTATTTTTCAAATGTCATGGCAAAAAACCTATAAATATGGATAGTTAACCAGGCTTTTTGGCCACTATAACTCCAACATAACTAAACATAAGATATTTTTGAAGTTCAAAGAAGAGACAAATTTAAAATTTTTCTCATTTTGTGTAGCATGGTAGCTTACAACGTTGTTACATATCTAAACAAAATTAAAAAAGTTAGTTCTTGAAATTTAGGGACAATATTCTGAGTATTGAAGGTGTAATATATTTGCTTTTGATTAAGACACTCATTGTATCATTAATGTAAGAAACAGTGGCTTATTCTGAACTACTCAAAACTTACAAAAAAATTAAATTATTTTTTTTTAAACATCAATTGCCTGTCAAATTTAATTTCTTGAAAACTATTAATTTTATCAAGTTGATTTAAAAAAGAAGTTGGGTGCAGCCTACACTGGTAACTTCCCATTGGTGCCCTCGGAAGATATAGGCCCGATGTTATTTTATAATTTAAAAAAAAAGCCAATTCAAGATTTTCGAGAAGGTTTTCAGATGTTCAATATGTAATCAAGTGCAGACCAAAGACTGAGATCGAGAAAAGATTGTTAGATTGGTGAGTAGAAAACAAATATTTGGAAAGAAATTTGTTTGTTTTTAACCATTTTTGGTAAAGTTTCTTGCAGTTTTTTTTTCGATTTAAAATAAAAACTTGTCTTAAAGCGAATTATTTTTACGAAATCTATTAAATGTCAATCATGAATTAAACTAACCCGAAGTCAATACCATTGTCTATTTTTCAGATATTTGAGACAAAAAAATTGACAATTTTTGGTAAAAGTTCTTGTAATTTTTACTGTTTATTTTTAAATTAAGTTTTTTTGAATGGAATCCTGGTTTTCCAAAAAGTATGCAAAACAATACTGTAAATGTTTCCGTTGTTTTATAATTATTTTCTTCTATCTAATGCATTTTTTTTACAAATTTGCCCCTCCTGTCCAAGTGGGGGAAATATTACCCCTCTCCGTGGAATTTTTTTCTTGTCTACTTTCAATCTAAATGCTTAGAATTTGTTGGCGGATTTTACGTGAAACATCTAGTCTTCAAGGAAATTAAATTAAGACCTACAGTGACTATAAGGTATAAAAATAAAAATCTGAAAAAAATTAGGATATCATTTTAACTCCGTTGAGAAACAATTTAGGTCCATTCTAGATGACTTTTTTTAAAGACTACCCTATATATATATAGTAAAGTACGACACTAATACTCATCAATAACTTTTTATTTTTTGACTGATATTATTAAAGATCAAGGCAAGAACTAAATGCCGTGCAAGTTTCAATTTGCTTCATCGAGTAAAACATGTCGATATTATAGTCTTAAAACTGCAATTTTTCAAAATCTAAAAATTTCAAGTAGAGATTTTGTATACAAAGAGTGGGTTGAATGAGTCAATTTTTAATTTTGAATTCTTTTATAATTTCATTGATATTAAAGAAAAATTGTGAAGTTTTCTTCAACAATCGAGACAACCAGAGTCCGTAGAAAATTACAAAAAAAATTAGCTCCGTTTTGAATATTTTTTGGTATTGATTATGTGAGTTAAGTGTATGTCACAATAAGTATTTTTTTTTAAGCTTTAATATGCCATGTTAAACGTTTTGATATTTTTAATCAAACACTTTTTAGAGCAAAAATACTTAGCACTAAAATGACGATTGGCAAATATTTCAATGGGGACAAGAAGGGAATAAGGCATGCCAACATTTAAAAACAGTTGATATCCTTGCATTGAATAATTTGAAAGTCTTTTCTGCACGTATTGACTTTACTTTGCAAAAAATAAAACATATCCTAAGTCGATATATTCATAAGTTCTTGAGCTATTGAGAATGAAAAAAAGTGAAAAAGTGAAAGAACGTATGAATATACGATCGTACAAACGTGTGAACGTACCTACAAACAAACACATATTTCTAAATATGATAGATTCCAATTCTAGGCAGCTCAGAACGTGTAGATATGTCTAAATTTTCGATTCTTCAAATCGGACCAATTACAACAACTTGCAATGGGAAGTTATAAGAAAGTTGAATTTTTTCTTTCAGAAGTATTAAGGCACATTATTGTGTATGTTTTCCTTTGTCAATATCTTTTTTTATTTAAAATTAAATTTTCAGAAACTGTCACTTCGCGGTCAATCAAAGGACCTTATGAGAAAATCAACAATATTAAATCACAGTTTTTGATAAGAAAAAAAAGTTTACCAAAAAATACACCATGTCTATGATAATTCACTGATTTTTTGTATCAAAGCCATTACAGCTATAATTGAGATAAATAAGCCTTCTTTTCATCGTTTGTACGAGTATGAATGTACATTTTTTATTTTAATTTTTCCTTTCATATAAAGGATTTTTTCAAACGGGACGCTCTTTTGACATTTTTCTTTAGTAAGGTTTGAAATGGTCATGATGGAGAGATATACGAGCCAAAAATGAGTCGAAATTATTAAAATTTACTACCGAAATTCGGAGTTCAACGTTAAGAGCGCTACATCCAATTTATGGTCGTCATAATATTTGACTGAATGGCTTTGTCAATAAACAAAATATGCGGTATTGGTCAGGCAGCAATCCACACGTACTCCATGAGTCATCATTGCATCCCGAAAAAATTACGGTTTGGTGTGGTTTATGGGCCGGCGGCGTCATTGGGCCGTACTTCTTCCGTGATGATCAAGACCGGTACGTTACTGTGAATGGGGATCGCTACCGTTCAATGATAACCGAATATTTTTGGCCCCAATTGGATGATATGGACTTGGAGGACATGTGGTTCCAACAGAACTGCGCCACCAAGTTTGGAGAACGTGTTATCTCACGAAATGGTCCAGTCGCTTGGCCGCCTCGGTCGTGCTATTTGACGCCGTTAGACTATTTCCTGTGGGGCTACGTCAAGTCTATGGTCTATGCAAACAAGCCAGCGAAGATTGATGAACTTCTTACGGATATCGAACGTAAAATTGCAGCAGTATCGGCCGATTTATGCTTGAAAATCGTCTAAAATTGGGTTCAGCGTCTGGACTTCTGCAAGCGTACCCGTGATGGCCATGCAAAAGAAATCGAGTTCCAAACATAATGGCATCGAACGTACTCTTACAATAATAAAGAATTTCATTGATACTCGTCTCCTAAACCGTTTTTGTTTTATTTAAAAAACTTTTGTAGCGCTCTTATTGAACAACCCGATACATTGAAAGCCTTAAATGTAACATCAAATGAAATTCAATATTATGTTCTGTTGTAATGGTTAAGGATTATTTGAAACTATTCACAATAAATTCAAAAGTATTGTTTTCCTACCATTAAATAATTATTATGCAACAAATAATCCTCATAAATCTGCCAGCTAAATGATAGAGGAGAGCATTGCACATATTTATTTATTGATTTCAAAATTAAATTTAATTACATTATTTATTTTTTACATAACAATCGAGTTATAAAGTTTCTAAATATTTTGTAATAATTATTCATCCTCCATAGCTATTTGAATTTGTTTTTGAAATATTTGTTAAGCAATGACATGCAAAAATTCATTATTATTTAACTACGCATACAATGTTGAAAAACTATGAACAACTATAGAATCTCTCTTTAAATACCTACTCGCTCTTCCTTATCTTCCTGACCAGAAACAAAAAAATATTTAGAAAAGTAATAAAATTCATCAGTATCTTCCTGTGCATGAATGTTCCCTACTGTTTTTATATTATGTAAATACAAAAACATTTACATTAATTAAATTAAGGGTATAGCTACCTGATAAAGTGAGAATCAACAAGAACGAAGCATTCCCTAAATGATTGCTCTTTGCTATCTTGTGACTTTATAATATAAATCTTGTAAATTTGTTTTGAAATTTTTGTCAATTCTTCTGCGCCCAGATATTTTGTTATTTTATTAATACCATCCTGTTGGATGATGTAAACAACTATAGAGTACCTACATATATAGCGCGCGGTGTAGGCAACATCAGGAGGAGCAAGTTATATTGGATAAGCTGTTCTATCAGCTGCAGTAGTAAGGCATATAAATCATATCCCGAAGGAGTACGTGATTCTGAATAAAAACCATTTTGCCTTCATGCTTTATACCTTCTTGGCAAGTCAGTAGCGTGGGCTGAGAAACCCTCTCTTAGAAGAAATAACACACAAAAAAAAAAATATAATATAAAGAATCTGTTTGTATACTCTCAACACAAGATGATGGCGGAGGCTGTGTGCGAGAGTGCGAGTGTGACTAACGCTCAAACAATTGTACCAACAGGGATCCTTAGGATGTTCATGCTCCTTCTCGACTATAATATACGTTTTCGTCATCATCATCTTGGTTCGTGTCCGGTTAAGTGTATGGGAGTGGTACAACTATGGGAATAAATAAATGGAAGACGGAAGCATGGTAACCACTATGTTGAATATGCACCAGACTTCATTATAGAATTTTCTAACATATCGTCAACGTTGCGCCGCTGGCCCGGGAGAAAGTCGACAAAACTCATCTAACTAGATTCCGCAAGAGAGCCTAAAGAAAATTCAATTGAGACTCGAAACTTCTGAAATCTGTTGACTAATTCATTTATGTCGAACCTCATTCTACATAAGGTGTTTTTATTTGCTCAAGAAATAGCATTTATTTAATGCAGACTTAAAGCATAACTACAAGTACCAGTATAATTACCTTGTACTTGAAATCTTTTAAGTACCAGTACAATTCCTTGGTACTTGTACTTAGAAAATTCCAAGTACCAGTACATGTACTTGTACTGGTATTTAAGTACCTCAAAAGTACTTGAAGTTTTTGTATTGATTAAATATTTTTTACTTATGACTTGTACTTAAATACTTTTCAATTTCTTTTTATTTCCAAAAGTACTTATAATTCCTTTTAATTCCTTTAGTATTTTCTATTCTTTTTTAGTATAGAATTTATTTTAATTCATATTGGTCATGATAGAAAAACTGTCAAAAGTTCTGATATTATAGAATTTGGAGCAATCGAAATTGAAGCCATCTTTCAATGAAATCTGACAGTCTAAGACCCAATGGATAGGTTATTAACGATAAGTATTTTGACGGAAAAAAGTATTTTAATCCAAATTTTACCTAAAAATAAATAAATAAATAAATTTGGTGGCACAACAGCTCGTGAAGATCCAAAGCCCAGTGACTTACAACTCTCAACCATTCCTGGTGTGCGTATTTTTGGCAGGAATGGAGGGGACCTAAAATTTTTTGCCGAGTCCGAACGGCTAGATGAGAAGCACTTATTCATGACAAGTATACTCTTGGAGGATTTGTTAGTTCCTCGCAAGAGGCAGTACCTCGCGAAAAATACATTTCTGTTTATAGGTAGAAGCGGCTGGGAATCGAACCCAATCCTTTGGCATGACAGTCCTACGCACTAACCATCATGCCACGAGGTACTACCAAATTTTACCTAAATGCAAATTATAACATGTTCGATAATGTAGTTGGCTTTGGTTCCATGTTCGTAAATATAATTTGCGGTGCAGTTCTGCAGTGAAAAATTGAATAAGCGACAAAAATATTGAGGAACCAGAAATCATGTTCGTAAAAGTGAAAGGCATTTTCAAGAAAATTGACTGATGTGGATCCAAAAGATCATGTGCAAGCCTGTTAGACGATAGCAATATTTGCCTTAAAATATGGTGATTATTTGACACTCAAATTGAAGTTGTTTTTGCGTTTTTAAAAACGGCCATAATTCGGACACAAGCATCTTAGCAAATATCCTTGGCTTGTGTTTTCAATTTTTTATATACGAAATAAGGATTATTTTCTTGCTTGTGTTCAAAAAAATTTGTATTTACAAAGCTAGTGGCAAAAACCTTGATATATTTTAAGAATATTACGGGGCATAATGAATATTTGAAAACAAGTGCTTAAAATATTTATCACATCCGAGCGACTTGGATCTTGAAAATAATAAACAATGTCATAAAAAGATGGAAGTATATACTTCACTGGCAAAGAGAAATTATACGAAACTTCTACATTCAAAAAACTGCCTTTGATTATATGCAAACATTCTGAAGGTATTTCAAGAGCTCGCAACATATTTTTGACATGAGGGGAAACCAGACCATATTGATGTTATAGTTAGTCCTGGCAGAGGTCATAACAAATATGTTCGTCTGCCAGCACGTAGTGGTCCCGTTTACCGGAAAAAGTGCATCTAAAGTACAACTTTTTTCAAAAATTGAATTTGTGAAGGAAACCACTTCAAACGAAATATATCGGGTTGTTCAATAAGAGCGCTACAAAAGTTCTTTTAAATAAAACAAAAACGGTTTTGGATATCAATGAAATTCCTTATTCCTGTGAAAGTACGTTCGATGCCATTATGTATGGAACTCGATTTCTTTTGCATGGCCACCACGGGCACGCTTGCAGAAGTCTAGTAGCTGAACCCAATTTTCGACGGTTTTCAAGCATAATTCGGGCGATACTGCTCCAATTTCACGATCGATATTCGTACGAAGTTCATCCATCGTCCATTGGCATAGACCATAGACTTGACGTAGCCCCACAGGAAATAGTCTAACGGCGTCAAATCGCACGACCGAGGCGGCCAAGTGACTGGACCATTTCGTGAGATAACACGTTCTCCAAACTTTGCTTCCAATAAATTAATTGTGACATTCGCTGTGTAGCTTGTGGTGCCGTCCTGTTAGAACCACATGTGCTCCAAGTCCATATCATCCAATTGGGACCAAAAATATTCGGTTATCATTGAACGGTAGCGATCCCCATTCACAGTAACGTGCCGGTCTTGATCATCACGGAAGAAGTACGGCCCAATGACGCCGCCGGCCCATAAACCACACCAAACTGTATTTGTATTTGACTCATGGAGTACGTGTGGATTGTTGCCTGACCAATACCGCATATTTTGTTTATTAACGAAGCCATTCAGCCAGAAATGAACCTCATCGCTGAAGATGATTTTTCGATGAAAATCCGAATCATTTTCAAGTTGTTGCTCAGCCCAATTCACGAACATACGACGCTTCTGGTGGTCAAGCGGCTTCAGTTCTTGCGTCAATTTAGTCTTGTAAGGATGTAGGCCAAGATTTTTTTGCAAAATTTGCCACAACGACGTCACAGAGATGCCCAACGCTTGAGAACCACGTGAGAGAGACACATGGACGTAGCGCTCTTAACGTTGAAGCCACTGACTCCGAATTTCGGTAGTAAATTTTAATAGTTTCGACTCGTTGTTGGCTTGTATATCTTTCCATCGTGAAATGGCAAACCTTATTGAAGAGAAATGTCAAAAGAACGGCAAGAAATATGGCGTCGTTTGCTGTCCCTGTCGCTCTACTTTTATAGCGTCCCGTTTGAAAACCCTTATATGAAAGCTCTGGAATACCAAAGCATAAATATATATATACAATGAACACGGTTTTTCCTTGCAAAGTTGTTGATTAATTTGATTAGATCTTGAAAGCCAAAATCCCGATTGACAAAAATCCCGAATTTTAGTACTTTTTTAGTATTATTTCAGTTTTTTCAAAGAAAACAAATTATTTTGTATGGTGATTCAAAATTTTTGAAAATAAACAATCACCCTTTTTATAAATGTCAATTATCAATTTTATAATTAATAAATATTGAAATGTGGTATTTCAAAAGTTAATTGTTAAAAAAAACTGGCACTATTAATTAAAAATTTTTTATAATCTTTCAATTCACAACGGTCAACATCATTTTCAATAATCAAAATATTTATCAATCACGTTGTTAAATATCAAAATTCAATATTTATCAATCATTCACTGATAATTGTCATCAAAAGGGGTGAATACAAACCTTGAATGTGAAAATTTCGAAAGTACACAATCAATCTTAGAATTAAGATAAAATATAATACATAGAAAAACAAGTAGCACAACCCATTTTCAATATCAAAACCAACAACCAATAAGCACGAAAAATCATTACAAAGGACATATTTTGAAGGCTGGAATCGTGTTCGCTATTTTAAATACTAAAAACAGTACCAAGCCATTCAGGATTTTTGCATTTGGGATTTTGTCATTCAGAATTCTGGCATTGGGGATTATATGCATTCGGGAAGTTGTCCACTAGGGATTTTGTCCAATAGAGATTTTGTCATTGGGATTTTTCGCTTTTTCGAGATTTTAGCTTAATGAATTTCTTATCAAACGACCGAAATAAACACCCATCTTCAAGTATTGTTGTTGCTCTCCTATTGTTGATGTCAATTTTTGTGTAAAGCTTTGTTGGATTTTTGACCAACAAGTCTGTTGATATTCTTGAAGAAATTGACCTGAGTTTTTCTTGCAATAGCAAGTTATAGACCATCGATTGATCAATCATCAATCTACTACTTGAGCAGTATCCTGTTTCAAGGTGAAAGTGCTTCAATTTCTTCAACGTGTCTTTGAAGACTGTTTTCATGCAGTCATCTGGAGTTGATGTGATTTCTACTAGTTCTGCCTAAAGGAAAAAGGATTCATGGCGCTTGATGACTACCTTTACAGCTTCAGGGTCTGAGCCACTGGTTATGTGTATTATTAAACAGGTGTAGTTGATAATTTTTGAAAGAATATGAATTTAATTAGATTAAAACGGAAAGAAGTCTAATTTTAAGGAATCAAATGTGTAGTATGTTTAATGGAAGAATAAAAAATTTAAATTTTTTTAAAGGTTAAGAGATCTAGGTGAATTTTTTTCTTTTATCTTCAAATAAATCCAACAATCGCTCAAACTTCTCTTTTTTGACGGTTTTATGAATTCTTTTAGTAATTTTGATAGAAATTTTCTTCAAGTGGTAACCATGGGCGGAAGACAAAACAGATGGTGACTGACTGACTGACAAACGACGACAATGACGATGACAACGGAAGGAAGAACTGCCTCTTTTGTACTTACAAACAAGCTAACAATCCCTTTTGCCTTTTCTGTTGTATATCTTTGTATCTCTTTCGTACATTAAACTCCCTTTGCCTTCATTCACTTTCGTTGTGTAAATATAAACAAAACAGATAGTTAGCTAAATGAATGCAATCAATTTTATTAGCTTTTTTGGGGTAAGAAAAAAAAATTAAATTCAAAGAGGAAAAGGATGATATGGCAGCAGCAAAGTCAAGCTAAATGCAAAATGTTAAATATTAAATCTTCAGCTCGCAACAGAGAGTGCAGTCATTTGTATCATTCCATTTGTGTCCAAATGGTTGGATGCAATGACTAAGTATCTACTCCTTCGAGATCGTGTTCTTTCACACTGGTGAAATACCATTTGCTGATGGTATATACCTAAATGGTTTCGGGTTGGGTGCTGTTCAGCTGAGAAATGAGAAATGAGAAATTTATTAAGTTTTCAGCAACTGAAAACTCAAAGAGACAAATGATTGAAGTATTACTCTTCCGTTGTCATAGCTATACGCTCAAAGAATTGTTTTTTTTTCTTTGTTTTTGATTCAAGACTAAAGAATACCAAAACGTAACGACGATGACGAAGTCGCGACAGGCATGGTGGATGGGGTAGAAGGCTGAAAACGGATCCCATGATGGTACTGAGTGGCATTCAATTAAAAAGTATCTTTTTTGGGCGCAAATAAAAACTCTTTATATTGCTATGCGATGTGCAATATCCGCATTTTTCTGCATGAAAGAATATGATGGCATTACCAATTTTCTTTCAGATAAAACGATGATGGCAAACACTGGGTGCATTCCTACCTGCTGATGGTAAATTTTAATGTCTGCCTACTCTCGAGCTTGGCTATAACTTTGTGCATCAAAGGGAAACGATAATGAAGTGGATTTGCATCAGTCATTGGAAATTGGGTCAGATGACAAGAAGACACGAGGCAAGCAAATAGGTGCCATTGCCGATGAGGATGATAATGATGGTGTTGCATAGTGGATGAGTTTATGGTATATGGCTGCAGCCTATGCTTTTTGCTTATTCACCTGGCTTGCTTGGATAGCCCTGAGCTGAGATAATAATTCTCGGTAGTTCCAAGAAATAAATTTAATTAAGTGGGCGTGAATTAAGATCATGAGCAAATGCCCAACACAAGACGAGCACTTTGGGACTGATAAAATTGACAAAATGCGGTTAAAATGTGGCACAAGTATAGTCACAGTCAATGTCATTGCGGAAATGGTTTTGTGCAAGTAGTGTTAATGTATAGAGACGTCAATTTTGTGGGAATGGAAATATCCAATTATGGAAATAATTGATAATGGTTTTGCTAGGTAAGCTATTTAAATATTTTGTGGGTGTGTGTTCGATGTATAAACTTAACCTTGAACTTAAAAGTCTCAAAAAATATAGAAAGTTTTCCTTAGCATCCTGCGTTCTCAATTTTGTATGAAGTATGAGTTCTATATGTCTCTAGGTCTTTTGTCTTCTTGACTGGTACTAATGGCAATTGGAAAAAGTATGTTCAAATCTCAAACAAAACCCAAACCAAAACCAAAATATCACTCTTTTCACTGATAATCAATCAGCTCTGTTAGCTACAACTTCCGTTATATCATCCTCTTGATTGTTGCTACTTTCTAGATCGGACGGACATTGAAAAAAATGTAGGATTAGTTGAAGTGGAAGTTCATACCTTCATAGGTCAATAGTACAAAAAGTCAACACACCCTCTTGGATACGAACAAAAAGTAAAAAATGCCTACCACATAAAAAGTACGTATACGCCTAAGTGTGCCATTGTCTTATAAAATATCATTTTTGATAATAATGATGGTTACGATTTTGATCAAGGAGTATTAATATAAACATAATAAAAATAAAATATACAACTGGGTCGCACGACATTGCTCTTATATTCAAGGAATTGAGGGTTTAAGGAAATTATACTCGTATAAAAAGACATGAAAAGTATGGGAGAAAAATGTTTAAGAACATGAAAATACGATTTTTAAATTAGCTGAAAAAAACTTCGCTTAAAGTTAGAGATGAAAAAAAGGAACGCCATCTTTCATTGAATATAATTGTGAAAATTTTTTTTAATTTTAAAATGCTTTACTATTTAATTTTATCTGAAATTCGTTCATATGAAAATTTATCTTAATCCGTCCTGCGGATAGTGAGAAAAAATAATTGCTAAGTGCAAAATTTTATAATTTTTTGTAGAAAATAGTATATGGAAAAAGTTCAAACAAAATCGTAGGAGTCGTTTTTGAGAGAAAAAATTTTTTCCTTTCCGGCTTTTAACTTTTGTATGGAAGGTACCGTTAATTTTTCATACATGTTAATGTTTTTCTAAAAATATTTTAGAGAGTACTAAAAAACTCTTAAGTATAGAGGTTCAAAAACATCGTTCATATCGTTTTCGAAATATTTGATTTTCAAACAAAAAATGAAACAATTTTTTTTTTAAATGCAAGAAATATTTTTTTTTAAATTTAAGTACACAAAAATATTTAAAGTTCTTGGAAGCGTCTGTATAAAAAATAATTCAGAAGAAAACCAAAAATAAAAAAATCGTTCCTTGGGAGGTACCATTAATAACCATTTTTTGAAAAATGGCTTTCGATACAAAGGATGAAGCCCTAACAAAAAGTAATTTATTGAAAATAGAATAATTGTCGAGCCGTTTTTGAGAAAAATACAATGATGTAAAATAAAAAAAAAATTGTATGACAGGTACCTACCGTTATTTTTGGTTCTAAAAAAAACGAAAAAAAGTCTGGGCATTATCACCAAAAATCATTAAGTACCAAGTTTGAAGAAAATCTATTGGGCCATTTATACTGTAGGCGAACAGACAGACAGACAGACATACATACAGAATTGTACCACCCATTTTTTTGTTGTTCTCTATCATCGTAATGGCATGTTTGATTGTTACCTCAAATTTTGTCTTGCACGAGCCCAAAAGGGAGACGGACATAATCCCGAAGTTCTAAATTCAAAACCAAAAATCCCGAAAAACCAAAAATCCCGAAAGCCCAAGATCCTGAAAACCCAGAATCCCGGAAACCCAGAATCCCGAAAACCCAGTATCCCGAAAACCCAGAATCCCGAAAACCCAAAATTCCAAAAACCCGAAATCCTGAAAACGAGTAAATTATTAGAACACACAAAATTTGAAAAAAAGTTACTGCGACTTCTCTGACGAACTTTAAAGCCATATTCACATTAAAGTTTTCTTATCGATAAAATCTTGATATAATAAAGTATTTTAAGAGAGAAAACAATGATTAAATTCACATCATTGATACCTGATTCGCTTTGGCTCTTTTCAGTTTTTATTATGACAAAATATTTTAGTGTAGCGATAGCGTATCGGTATCGACAAAATGGTGTAGATCTGCCCGTAGAGAATTCAAATCAAATATTTGTAATTAATTAATAAGAAAGTAAGGGAGGACTTAATTTTAAGTAAGAGCATTCCATCTACATTTCAAAATAAAAAGTAAATTAGGAAAAAAAGTATGGTAGCATGGATTGGAACAAAAGTACATATAATCAATAACTCTTCATACAAAATCTCGAAGCATTATACATATAAAATGAAAAATTTGCACAAATCGGGATTTTGGATTTTCGGGATTCAGGATTTTGGTTTTTTCCGAATTCTGGGTTTTCGAGATTTTGGATATTCAGTATTCTGGGTTTTTGGGATTATGGGTTTTCGGGATTTCGGCTTTTCAGGATTCTAGGTTTTCGGGATTCTGAATTTTCGGGATTTGGGTTATTGGGATTACGGTTTCCGGGATGCTGACCCCAACCCAATCCAAAACTTGCCTTTAAGTACCTTTATCGCAAGTAAAAAATGGATTCAGCCTAAGTGAGCGCTCTGACCTCTGATATACTATAGTACGATAGTGATAATAACTGACGTCATCTTACCGAGTGGAATTGCATGTGGTTATGGTTATGGTTATGGTTTTTTGTGAAAAATGATCTTAAGGGATTATTAGAAGGATAGTTTACTGCTTTTTTGAACAACAGTGCTCTGAGTGTCACTCCCACAAAACCATCTTCCCCGTTTGAGTATGTAAAGCCGGCAGACAATGTCAACAATTTTCTTGGGCCAGTCAGGCACTGTTGTCAGCAGCTTGAAAAATTTTGTTTCTAAGCCTAAATAAAACCTTAATTAGTACAACAGACGAGTTTTGGCGACTATTATTAAATATGCAAAATGATAAAAACCACGTTAAGATGTTATGGGGAGGTCAAAGTGAATACATAGTGAGAAGACCATGACACACAGTCCCGTGTAAATGGACATGGTTGAATCACAGCTAGACTATGACACTACAAGGAGTCTTTGGTGTGCATCGTGTTCGCCGATATACCACTATCTATCCAAAACTAAAAATCAAATCTTAGACAACTTTAAGTATCTACGAAGTTCTGATTCTGACAGGAACTGAAATATTTCAGACATCACCGATTTTGTATCTATTTTTTCTTAGACTGAAAATACCATTTTTGATTTATTTCCAATGGAAACGTTTAATATAATTAAGATAAGAATTATTTTTTTTTAAAGTCAAATGATAAATCTCCTCAAAAGACATAAAAAATTGTTTTTTTTTTAAATAATTCTCCGACAAGACTAAAATTAATTTTGACATACATATGTATTTATAGACTTCTCTAAGTGTAAAACCAATTGAAAAAAAAGGTCAACTACTATTTCGATCTCTGCTTTTTATTTAAATATGTTGTCAGGCGTCCGTTTTAAATAGATACAATGCATGACCATAGTCTGGTAAAACATAAGAAAATAGAAGTTTCCTAGATCAATAATAACCTGATTGGCCCACTCCATGTAATCAAGGGATTTTAATATCTCTCACGGTTCTTTTGCCCAGGAAATTAGACAATTAAATGACAAAACTACGTAAAACTTCCCACAAAGCTACTTTTTAGTGGAGAAATTTATTTTGGCGTCTTAAGGATTCCTTGCAAAGTTCCGTAAATTTGGGCAGGGGCTAAATTTTGCAGGGGGATGAGAGGGCTTTAGCTTCAGTTTTATATTAATTTCTGAAAACATTCAGTTTGTGAAGGTATAAACACTATAGCTAAGTAATTCAACACAAAAAAGATACATACAAACATATTTTTTCCTTAATCAATAGATTCTGAGATAATCATGTATTAACTTCATGGTGGAGCAAATTTTGTAAAAGAATTAAAAAAAAAAATGTTTGATGCTTTTCCGCAAAAGAAACAAATTTTGAGAAAAACGAGCAGAAACGATATATTAATAGCTTTTTACTGTAATGAAATTGTTTCATCATTTTGCCCGAGTAAAATACGTAATGAGAATATTTGTGCACGTTTTTCTCAAAATCTATTGCTCATAGGAAATATAATGTCCACATTTTTTTTGTTTACAGCTTTTGTTCCTTTTATGTACAGCTCAAAATCAAAAGTGTAACTTTGACACGTTATAACTTTAAGACTAATAAACCAACCGAGCTCACTAATAGCTCATTATTTACATATTTTCATTGTCTAGATGTTTTGTCATGATTTCATTGTAAAAGGAAATTCAATCGAGTCTTCCCTTACCCCCAACACCCTAAAAACTTGCTTTTATAATGAAGAGATATACCCAAACACAGATCGTAAAAAATAATTTGCCCATTTTAAATGAAATATTAATACATTTTTTGATGAAATTTGCTCCCATTATGAAGTTCGTGCATATTTTTCTCAGAATCTATTGATTGTATGAAAAAGAATGTGAATGTTTCTTATGCAAAATTACATGAGCTACAATTTGTACTTTTACATTTTTTTTTTCAAAAAAAGATAGTTTTCGAGAAATTAAGAAAAACTGAATTTTACTTCTCTTTAAACCCCTCTATAAAAGAATAAGCTTTGTCCTAAATTTACAGAATTTTTTAGGAAATGCTTACGACGTCAAAACATAGTTCTCCACAATTCAGCAGCTTTGTCGTAATTTTTTCGAAGTGAAAGGTTAATTTTCCTAGGCTACTTAAGCCCTTTAGCTTAATTGTTTTTTTTTTAAATCCAATAATGTCCAAATTTAATGTGCATTTAATTTCATTGGACTTGTACTACGATACCATAAAAAACATTACAGGCACAAATCAGAATGGCAGGCAAAAAAGTACGTATACGCCTGAGTGTACCAATATTCTATAAAGTCTACTTATTGATATAAATTTATAACGATTCTTATCAGAGATATTTTAAATTTTCCGAAATTAATTTTCTGATGTTTACAGAAATAAAAATATCATGACCATGGCACAGTGAAAGAAGTGTGATTTGACTCTTAGACTCTTAACTTAGCTTGGCGGAATTAGTTTTCTCAAAAAATTTCTTGAACTTAAATCCTTCTGAGAGAATTTTCCTTAAAATAGTTTCTTAAGCAATTTTTGGCAACATTTTTGCCTTATACCTACATGCCTAGCCTACGATCCACATAAATCATTATGTTCACTAAGCTTAATAAAATAAAATAAATAATTTACCTTTCTCCAACTGCATTAATTTTATTCTAATAAAAAAAGAGACACTAGAAACAGGTTAAAAACTGGGTTCAACTAAGGTAGGTACATAAATTATTTTCAACAGGAAATTGGTATTTTCTTTAATAAGAAAATAGTTTTACAGTTCTTAGTTTACGCCACATCCTTATGTTTTCATATACATGCCATAATATTGTTTACTTGAACCCAACAATTCTTAATCATGAAATACCTTCAAATAGTAATTTTCCGTCTTTTGCACACATGCTACCTTTCTCAACACACAAAATAAAGGGTTTATCTTAAAAATAAAATATAAACAAAATGTACCTACCGAATATAGTAATATGAGACTACATATATACATGTATGTATGGGATACGCCCTTATAACACTATATAACTAAAGGTCCAAAGAAAATAATGTGAAGCAGGTGTTTTGAATCTATTTATTTTTTTTATTTGTGTAAGAATTGTTGAAATGAAAGTTTTGTGTATAGGGGTTTATTGCTCAAAAATAGAAGTATGTACAATACATTTAATATTTTTGGCTTAAAAGCATAGAAAACATTAAAATACCTCTGTGTCTTTTTTTTAAGAGCATTTTACTTGGTTGCAAGAAATATTTGAGAATTCTATTTGTTTTTTGAAGTGAAATTTCTTAAGGAGAGTACATGGAAAAACAAATTGAAATAATAGTGCATTGATGGAAGTGACATGACATGATGGATAAAATTTGTTGAGAAAAATAACTCCAAATAAAAAAACAGCGTCCGCTTTTTCAATTAAGGTGCCGTGAGACCGTGCAAGTAAAATGCTTGCAGCAATTGTTTCAAAAATTTCTATTTTGAAATATTCGTGCAAGTATTTGCAGAGAGCAGTCACACCAGGCAGGTAAATTGCTTGCTGAAACGACTTTTTACTTGCTCGTACTGCAAGTACTTTTAAGGTCGTTGCTGAATTTACTTGCCGCAAGTACTTGCTGAAATTACTTGCTGAAATTAATTGCTGAAATTAATTGCTGCAAGTACTTGCTTTATTAGTAGTAGCTATAGTGTGTGGACGGGTGTGGTTTTTGCCATTTGCAGTTCAGTTTCTTTTATTGTTTCATCAGCGACAGATCTAAAATGAATAATCAATATTTAGAAGAAGCTTTTTATGAAGAAATGGTTTTTGAACAGGGAGAATTGTTGGAATCCAGGCAATCGATTCTGGTAGAGACAATAATTCGTGTTCTTCAACATTGGACACAGCAAAATGTGGCCGCTAGAAGAGGATTTTGGGTAAGACCGTTTTCGGAACGTGGTGCTGAAAATACCTACTACGTTACACTCATGAGAGACTTACAGGCAGAGGAAGAAGAATTTTTCCGAAACTTTGCACACGTTTCGGCGAAGCAATTTGATTTTTTGTGTGAAAAAGTGAGAGTGTTTGTGGAAAAACAAAACACAAGATGGCGTGTGTCCATAAGCGTAGAAGAAAGATTCGCGGTGTCGCTGAAACACCTAGCAAATGGAGATTGATTGCAGCAAGTGATTTCAGAAAGTAACTTGCTTACAAGCAAGTTTAACATTCTGATAAAATATTTACTAAAAACTGTTATTAAAGGTTCCTTCAAAATATAACATTTTTTTAAAATTTCAACTTTTTCATTAAATGCAAGTTGAACTGTAAGGATAATTATTTTGATCGAAAAACATACGTTCGCTTGCGCAAATCCTGCAAGTGGCAAGTACTTGCCGCAAGTCATTTCAAGTGATTTACTTCCGGGCAAGTACTTGCAGGTACTAGTCACACCTAGCAATTGTTTATTGCGCAAGTACTTGCAAGCAAGTAAATCACTTGCAGCAATAAATTGGTTGCAAGTACTTTTTTGGGTCGTCACACCAGGCAAGTTTTACTTGCCGCAAGTACTTGCTCGCAAGTAAAACTTGCCTGGTGTGACTACCCGAAAAGTACTTGCAAGCAATTTATTAAAATTATTTATTTATTATCATTTTACTTGCTACAAGTACCTTACTTGCATGGTGTGACGGCACACCTTTATCATTTACCAACAAGTTATTCCAGCATTATTTTTTGTAAAATTTAAAAGAAAAATGTTCGGTACCTATCTGCCAAAACTTAGCCCGTGAAATAATTTTTCGCCACATTAATTCTCGAGCTAAATTCTATCAGGTTCTGTTGTTTGTGAGTTTTATGTGATCTCTACAATGTGAAAATGATAATTGAATAAATAAATAAATTTTGTGGCGCAACAGCTCATGGAGAACCAGGGCCTAGTGACTAACAACTCTCAACCATTCCTGTGTGCGTGTTGTTGGCAGGAACGGAGGGGACCTACAATTTTTTGCCGAGTCTGAATGGCTAGATGAGAAGCATTTATACAAATATAATCTTGGAGGATTTGTCAGTCCCTCGCAAGAGGCAGTACCTCGGAAAAAAACATTTCTGTTTTTAGGTGGCAGTGGCCGGGAATCGAACCCAGACCTTTGGCATGACAGTCCTACGCACTAACCATAATGCCACGAGGTACTAAAAAAAAACTAATAGCCCAGTATAAATAGACTTTCTCTTCGAAAAAATTCCGACAAAACTGAATTTTTGTGGAAAGCTTTTTTTTCGACGTCTTAAGCATTTCCTGAAAAATTCCGTTAGTTAGGGCCGGGCTAAATTTTTTAGGGGAGGTTAGAGGTGGTAACATTTATTTTTTTTTCTTAACTTCTCGAAAACTTTAATTTTTTTTAGAAAAATGTGAAGGTAAAAATATTGTAGTTTATGTTATTCTGCACCAAAAAGATCAATTAAGCTTTTTCTCACAAGCAATAGATTCTGAGAAAATCATGCAAACACTCCACGATGGAGCAAATTTTGTCAAAAAATATATTAAAATTTCATTAACCAATGGGAAAATTTTTTTGTATGATTTGAGTTTGGCTTCATTTCTTTTTATCAAACCAGGTTTTGGGGTGCCCCCCTTAAAAATATTGGCCCGTCCCAAATTAACGAAACTTTTCAGGAAATTCTTAAGACGTCAAATCGAAGTTCTCCACCAAAATTCAGCTTTGTCGGAATTTTTTCATAGTTTTGAAAGTTTTTTGTATAATTTTCCTGATGGGCTATTAAGA
This sequence comes from Dasysyrphus albostriatus, assembly GCA_946251815.1. Taxonomy (NCBI): domain Eukaryota; kingdom Metazoa; phylum Arthropoda; class Insecta; order Diptera; family Syrphidae; genus Dasysyrphus; species Dasysyrphus albostriatus. The sequence continues at coordinate 61,950,992 of OX276336.1, read as the reverse complement.
ATATGTTAAAGTGATGCCAATGCATTATGCTTTATATGCTGCTACTTTATAAAAATTTACATTATTATTAGTTTTAAAAATATGTTAAAAAGCTTTATGTTCATTTAGAAAAAAATATTAAGAACATCGTTGGTAGCATACTGAGATAAACATGGAAAACTTTTTAACTAGGGCTTTATGGCTTGGGGTCGTTATCAAGGCCAATATAATAAAACATTGATAAGAAATTTTACTTAAGGTTTAATCCAGTATCAGTGTGTTTGTTGGTAAAAATTGCCGTTTAAGAAAAAAAGATTTTTTTATAATTTTCAATTTTTCAAAAGCTAAAAAATATACAAGCTTTCTAGTTTTGAAAATTATACTCAAAATTTTTCAGAGCATTCAAAATAAATAGCAAAAATCGTACTTTTTCACGTAAAATTCAGAAAACTAATAAAAAAAATAAAAATGATTTTTTTTTTTTAATTTCTGAGATTGAAAATTAATTAAACAAATTTTTATGGAATCGACTTAATTTTAAAAGTCAGTTAAATAATTAAGCCCTAGCTTTTAAGAAAATTAACTTTGATCTTTTTGGTGTTGTCCTTGTCTTTAGTGTTTTTTTTTTCTAATTTAAGTTTTTTCTCAAGGAAATAACCTTTCCAGCCAAAAGAGGGGAACATAGAAACCTGCCATATTTTTTCCGTTTCAAATCAGCTAATACGCTCTGACATTTTAGTGTATCTTAGTCTTGTATCTTAAAATATCTTGTATAAATGATTATTTCATGGCACATTTTCATGAATTTTCAAATAATGTGCTCCAGATCACAAAAACAAACTTTTTCAATTGAAATATTTTTTTATTTTATCATATGCAGAACTCAGGCACAAAATTTATGTTGGCCAGTATAATCACTTCATTGTAATTCCTAATAGCAGTGATGTGTTTTTGTTCAGTAAAACGTTGATTTGTGACTAAATTTAAATTTTTTTGTCTCTAACATGTACCAAAATATACTTTTGTAATAGTTTTTTATATACTGAATATGAATCTGGTCTGAGATTTGCTTAAGCACGCGCGTTTGAGAGATAATTCAAATCCAAAATTTGAAAAAAGGGGTGTTTGTGGGCATATTTGAAATCAAGGCTTTTTGGTGATTCTACAGAGGAGAAATTGAATTTTTTTTTTGGCTCAAAAATATAACGGTTTTACTTGCCATACAATCGTTAAAGAAAATATCATTCACCTCAAAAACAGCTCAAACCATTTTGATTAACAAAAAATCTGTGTTTTATTGTACGTAAGGTGACCTTTTTGGTAAAAAATGTTTGGACTAAAAACTATTTTAACGGCACCTGCCATATAACGTTTTTTTTCTTTTAGATTTTTTCACTAACTAAACCGAGTGCAATAAAATTTCTTGCACACACGCTCCATTTGAGTGTTAATTAAATTGCATACTAGAATTAAAAAAAAAACAACTAATTTTGGATTTAAAAAAAGCACTAGTTTTTTGTTTTTGGAAATTCAATATTTTAAAAACGAATTGATTAATTTTTTTTTAAACTAGGTTCATAAATGTATATTTTTAAACCGTGTTATAGCAAAGCTTTTAAAAAAACTGCTCCAACGATTTTAAAAATTGTGAGATAACAATCAAACATGATATTACGATAATAGAGAACACAAAAAAAGTGGGTGGCACAATTCTGACTGTCTGATTGTCGGTGTATTTGTCTACAGCCTAAACGGCCCGATCCACTTTCTTCTAACTTGGTACATAGTGATTTTTGGTGATTATGCCCACACATTTTTTTTAAGAACCAAAAAAAAAAACGGTACCTGCCATACAATTTTTTGAAGCAATTTATAACATAATCGTATTTTGCTCTAAAACGGCACGTCAACTTTTCTTAAGAAAAATCAGTAGATTTTTCAAAAAATGGTTATTAATGGTACCTCCCAAAGAACAATTTTCTTAATTTTCGGTTTTTTTCGAAACGGTAAAACTGATTTCAATAATTTTTTAGGTTTTTTTTAAGGTTTCCAAAAACTATAAATATGTTTGAGTACTTAAATTAAAAAAAAAACAAATTTTTGTGATTTTAAATTTTTTTTTCAATTTATATGAAAAAATAACGGTACTTTCCATACAATAGTTTAAAAAAAAACGGAGAGGAAAATATTTTTTTCTCAGAAACGTTCGCTAAGATTTTGATAAAACTTCCATATACTTAAATTAAAACGATCTACTACACAAAATTATAAAATTTTGCACTAAGCAATTATTAAAAGTACCTGTCCTGGAACGTGTTTTTTTATTTTGAATTTTCTCATTATCAGCTTAACGGATTTATATAAATTCCTTATATACAAATTTCAGATAAGATTAAATAATATTGCATATCAAAATTTTCCAAAAAAAAGTTTTGAATTTTAAAAAAAAAGTTTCAATTTTTTTTTGAAAATTCGATATTTTAAAAATGGCAAAAGTTTTCCTTAAAAATGTTTTAAGAATTTTATATATAAAAAATTATTTTTTCTTCTTTTTCATCTCAAACTCTCAACGAAGTTTTTTTTTGGCTAATTTATATATCGTATTTCATGCATTTAAATATTTTTCTCTTATAAATCCATTTTTTACACGTAACTTTCTTAAGCCCTCAGCAACTTGAACATAAGAGCAAGTACGTGTGACCCAATCGCAATTTATTTTTTCTGTTATTACCTACTTGCATATTTCAAAAGTTCCTTAGTTTCAAGCAACTTGAACATAATAGCAAGTACGTGCGATGGTAATGCATTTTATATTCGTTCTAGTTGCAAGTTCTGCGAAAAGATATAATCTTAAGGTATAACATAACCTTAGAAAAAAACAACGTTTTTCTCAGGTTTTAGAGATATCTCAAAAACTAGACTTGCTTTGCTAGAGCAATTCTGAGACCAGATTTGGGTTCAGCGTATCAAAGGCCACAAGGGAAGTAAATTTTACTTTATGAAAAAAACAATCAAAATCTTCTCAACCATACCGTTTCAAAGATATAGTAATAATTTGATAATTATTTTTTGTCTAAGAAAGAAATACATCCAAAATGTTTCTTCTATTTCTTACGTAGGATTTTCTAAATCCTCGAAAGAGGATCAAAAGCTATATATGTATGTATATGTTTGTGTAAATATTAAATATTATAATTAAATTCTACAGAATTTCAAAATACATCAAAATATGCATGGTTAACAAGGAGCCATTTCCATACAAATATTTGTCTTCATCCCACAATGAAACAATCTTCCAGCATAAATTCAATCTTCACAATTTTCTGATATGGGTAGATATATGAAGTTTTAACAATTCTTCTATACTCCAACCAAAAAGAGATGGCTTTATCAAAATGTCATATTTGATTGCTCTACACTAAGATCTTTGATATGACAAAAACTTTTTTCGAGGGCCAATAAAACTTTGATTGGATATAATTTTTGTGGAAAGGATTTTTTTTATTTGTATTACCTTACCTATGTTCGTATATCTGATGTATTTTTTGGGAAAATGTAGGATACATATACATATGTATGTATAAAAGGACAAGAATAAAAGCAATAAGAAAACCGGGTCTTGTTAACATAAAATTTGATTATAACACATACGGTACCGGTCGATATGAAATGGAAATCAAAAAGCCAAACGATATAGCTGTGCCTTGTATATTATATTCACACAGAAGATGATAAACTCAAAAAGTTTACCAAATTGCCTTACAGCATTCTTATCGAAAATATAAACTTAGTTTGATTTTTTGTTTGAAGTTTCCTGTAAATGTTGCTACCAGCAAAAACAAACCTTAAAGGCTTAGTAAATATTTGTATCTTCGAATAATATTTAGATTTTGTTTGTTTCTTCTGTTGTGGCTAAGAAATAATAATATATTCCACAATCTGATGTTACCAACGAGAGAAAGGAGATAAATGGATTTCTGTAGGGTATTTTTTGAAATCCTGTTTATCAAAAATCTAGAAAAAAAAAAATTATAAATCCTATGCTCTGCATAAATAGTTTGTTATTTTGTTTTTAAATGACACCTTGTCTTTCAAAAATTTACTTATTCAATAATTTAAAGCTATTCTTAATCCAAATAATTGAAGTTTTTGTTTGTTGCACATTTGGTTATTGTAGACTGGAAAAATCTAGGTCATAGTCAACACTGATGAGTCTCATTGTGTTAATACTTGACATTCTAGACCATTTGTTGCTGATATTCGATTAACTGAAGAAGATATCAACTCCATTGAACAGAAGAAGGAAATGGTTAAATAGTTTTATCGATATACATACATAGATACTTGAAAAACAAATTTGTATAAATTCAAAAACGATTTAAACTAAATAGCACGGTTGTAAAAGATTGCAATCATTGCGAATGCGGTCTTTATACATCTCTTATTGAATTCGGTAAAAGATTGCATTCTTTACATTCGACTTGACGTAGCCCCACAGGAAATAGTCTAACGGCGTCAAATCACACGACCGAGGCGGCCAAGCGACTGGACCATTTCGTGAGATAACCACGTTCTCCAAACTTGGTTTTCAAAATCCCTATTCACAGTTACGTGTCGGTCTTGATAATCACGGAAGAAGTACGGCCAAATGACGCCGCCGGCCCATAAACCGCACCAAACCGTAATTTTTTCGGGATGCAATGATGACTCGTGGAGTACATGTGGATTACTGCCTGACCGATACCGCATATTTTGTTTATTGACGAAGCCATTCAGCCAGAAATGAGCCTCATCGCTGAAGATGATTTTTCGATGAAAATCCGAATCATTTTCAAGTTGTTGCTCAGCCCAATTCACGAACATACGACGCTTCTGGTGGTCAAGCGGCTTCAGTTCTTGCGTCAATTTAATCTTGTAAGGTTGTAGGCCAAGATCTTTTCACAAAATTCGCCACAACGACGTCACAGAGATGCCAAACGCTTGAAAACGACGTGTGAGAGACACATTTGGGCTTTCTGCAACTGAAGCCTCAGCGGCAGCAATATTCTCGGCACTTCTTTGTCTCACTGGCAGGGGAACATTTTGTACTGTGCCTGTGAATTAAAATTTTTCCACTAGACGCTCAGTTGTTGATCTGCTAGGACGATTATGACGACCATAAATGGGACGTAGCGCTCTTAACGTTGAGGCCACTGACTCCGAATTTTGGTAGTAAATTTTAATAATTTTGACTCGTTGTTGGTTCGTATATCTTTCCATCATGAAATGGCAAATCTTACTGAAGAGAAATGTTAAAAGAGCGGCAAGAAATATGAAGAATATATAATCCGCCTACAAATTGATCTAGTTTTTATTGTGCTTGTCAATAAAGCAGCATTGTGCGTATTTAAAGAGTCAAAACCCAAACATCTGAGTGGAAAAACACATATGTATATGTAGATCCTGAAAAATGAGAAGTCGCAAAAATAATTCTTCCTTCAGAGAAATTAAAAATTCTTGCAATTACTTCAATTATTGCTTAGTTTGTTTTGCTAAATAATAAATTTACAATTTGTTTTAAATAATAATACAGAATCAAACTTTTTGCTTACTTTGCTTTTACACATAAAAATAATTTTGAAAATGATTTCAAGATTTTGTGAAAATTACCAATTCCACGGCTAAGCCACTAGACAACTAAGTTGCGATCATCTTTTAGTTGCTAGCATTGTTAAGCAACTTTAAGCCTAGAACCAACATAAGCGATTTGTGATAGCTGCCTATTTGTTGTTCTCAATATTACCGCAAATTGCTTCGATTACCCGAGGCTGTAATTTCTTCCACTTTTTCACTCACTGCAATTTTGGGTTTTTGTTTTTTGTTTGGGAGATTTGGGTGATGTCATTAAAGAAAATGTATTAAGTAAAAAAAGCTTCATGTTGCAAGGGAAAAGAGAAAAATAGATCTTGTAGAGTAAATGCGATCTTATTGTGATAAAGGGTAAAGGTTTTAAGGGCAACGAAAACAGTTCCTTAGCAATATTTTAAATTAAAAAAATACTGGTGAGTGGAATACAATGGGCAAAAGTCTGGATTCACCCTTGCTTTGGTGTCAATATAGAAGTCAATAAATTGTAGGGATTGGCCTTTCCATTAGAAGCAACACTAAGGTTATTTCAGCTTCTGAGTGGATAAGGAAAAAAAAAATAGTTCACTTTTAGTCAATGAAGACACAGTATCACCACTCAGTGAACTCAGGAACAAGAGAAGCAGTAAAGTTGGGGAATCGAATTTTTTCAATCCCGATCAGCAGCATATATTGCGAATACTACTATCTTCCAAAGATCTCTATAAGATGCTACTACTTCGGTTTGACGAATTATATGCTAAAATTTCTTTCGCATAAGGCAAATCACACACTTTAGAAAACTCTTATATTGACCATTTTTCATTAAGGTACTGAATTTTACATGGTTAACAGAATGGGAAATCTGATATTGAGCTCTCTGGAAGGAAAAATTTAGCATGCTCAAGGTTATAAAGGATTGAAAGTTGATGTGTCTCAGGCTAAATCCAAGCTTCATTTTTTACTGTGTATTTAAAGTGTAAAAAAAAACTTTTTACTAGCTTTTATGACTAATTAAACCTACAAAAGGTTTTATATGAAATCGGATCACATTGCTTGTTTATTAAAAGAAAATTTTACTCACAAAGTAATAAGTGACATATTTAGTTGTTACATTAAAGTATTGCAAATGCTATTAAAGCTTATAGTTAATAATAATTGTTACATTTGATAACGATTACTAACGATTCATTGAAAACCAACCTTTATCCTAAGAATTAAGCTGAAACTGTAACTTGATTGAAGAGAAGAACAAACAGTATTAATTAAATGATCCACCGCTTATACACAACGAAAGCACCACCACAACAGCTGATGCTTCGTCTACATTATGGAAAATAATTATACGATTATTTATTGCCTCGTTGTCTATTTCACGACGCCACATAATCAGTCAAAATGAAATTAGCAAACATCAATCAATAATGCATTAACCCATTGCCATTCACCCACCATTCGCACTTCCCACAAATCTACCTCTGTGTCATATCATCGCTCATCGTCCTTGGGTTGAGGATACAACCCAATGGCATAATGCTATTATACCTCCCCCGTGCACATTAAAGTGTACATCCATTCGGCCATAAGGAGTTTATATTTCATAATAACAAGGTGAACAAACAAAACTGGTCCATCAAGAGTTTTCGTTTAAAAAAAATATATATGGAGTCGAAAGTCAGCATCCCAAATAATAACCGGATCATAGGCAGCTAGCTAGTCCCCATTGGAATGAAACTCTCTCACGTGGTCATTGGACATGGACAAGGATGATATGGAACTATATTTGGTGGCCTCTTTGGGACACAGGTAGGTCAAATTTTTCATTGCACCTTTTTGCGTTGCAGAGAAAGAACTCGGGTTATAAAAATTGAATGCATTAGTTGCATTAAATTTGTCCACTCACGTGAAAATTCAATTACCAATTTATTTCCTTGGCAGTTTCGATTGCGCACATGCCATGAGTATATATGAAGAGTCTGAGAGAGGTAGGCATCTGCAGTATGCATGCACAGCACACTATGAAACCCTCATGATTTCGAACTGTGCCTATTGTATTTAACCAAATAGGTTCCGGCTTCGCCACTGTGCCACCAGCGACACTGGCCGTCGAAGCTATCAGGCTGGTCGGGACATCCCCAAAATTGACTGTCCTTGTGGTCCTGTTATAGTCATTGTCGTTGTGTGCCAGAAGAAGAGAACTTAATATAATTGAAATAAATTGAAATATAGATTCAAAGAACACAATTTTTGAACGGAAATTAAAATTTCTTTTCAGAGATTTGTTGAAACCTACATATGTATATACGAGTACCGCTGGAAGAAGACCATCAGGTACTTTTGAATGTTTTTGATTTTTATTTTATTTTGTAGTTAGGTATAGGTACCTATATTTGGGCTTTATTTTATCCTGCCAAATGCAGAACAAGCCAAATGGAGTATTTAATTTGAAAAATTTTACATTTTCCTTAAGTTTTTTTTTTTTAAGAATTTCTTAAAGCTAAGGAATTTTCAAAGACACGCGATGTATTACGAAGGTACTATGTACCATATGTTCGGTGACCATATTTCTGAGAGCAAAAACCGGGACAAAAAGTTAAAATAAAATTAAAAGTAAGAAATAAGACTTTTAAATAATTTTTACTTGGAAACATCAAAAATAAAAATAAACGAAAATATGTAAATTTAAAAAAAAAGGAAAAGTAAAATAAATTATATCTTAACAACTTATCAAACAATAAACAATTAAAAAATTAAAACTTAACACTTTTTATTTCATTATTAAAGTAATTCATTCTTCTGTTAACAAAGCCACTAAAGGCCAGTTTTTCTAAGCAGTGAGAAGATCATAGTTGGGTGAAAGTTAACCCTAAGTTAGTTCAGAAACAGTTTTTTAATTAAGGATTAACATAATCTTTCAGTTGTCAAAAATCTATTGAAATTGATGTGCGAGACCGTGACACACTATTGATGTCACCCTCTTACGCCTTAAATGTGCAGATACGGGACAAATACGAAATACATTACTAAATACGGGACACTTGTACGTCCCGGGTTTCTTAAAAAATAAACTGGGACAAGCCATAGAAATACGGGATAGTCCCAGGAAATCAAGGACGGGTGGTCACCGTAACTATATGTTAAGTAAGGCATTCAAAGGGAAGACAAAAAAGTAAGACAGTAAATTCTTTCTGTCTATTCTAATCCTTTCTGTATATCAAGCTCAAAAAACTGGATTGAATTTCTTTTTGATTTTTTAATTATTCCCCGAAAATAAGAATTATTAGCTAATTATGCATTTTTGGCAAAAATTTAACTCGAGTTTTTGATACCAGACTTGTCATTACCTAGCGGTTTCTGGGAAACCAATAATAATAAAAGTGGATGTGATGGAGGTGTATTTTAATAAAATAAATTTTAATTCCATTTTTTTATAAAAATAAACTCTCAAAAAAAACAATAATTGCCGAGAAATAGAGCGCAATCGAACTGTTTTCTACAAACCAAAGTTTGTGTGGAAGTTTTAATAAAAAAACACAAACAAGTTCCAAAATTTTTATCCAAATAATTTGAACCGCTTGTGAGATACTTCAAGAGTTAAGATGGGCGTGTGTGAGTCAATTTTTAAGTTGTTTTCCTCTTCTAATAACAAAATCAGAAAATTTCATCAATTAATATAAAAAGTGGGCGTGACAGTTAGCAAATTTTATAAACAAATTTAAAAATATTTTTCTGCTCATACGAACTAGCTCTGAAAATTTTATCTTAATAGTTAGAGCCATTTCCGAGAGACCTTTAAACTTAAAGAAGTAGGCGTGGCAGAGGGTGGTAACTAAAAGAATTTTATTAATTTGTATTTCATAAAAAGAATCCCTGAAAATATCATCCAAAGCTATAGAACCAAATTTGAGAATTCAATAAATTAAAAGAGTGGGTGTGGACTGTTTCTGAGAGACCTTAAAATAATAAAAACACTGTTTATTTTCTTTGGAAATGACAACAACTATAATGTATTGAACCGATTTCAAGAGATCCGCAAATAAGAGAAGTGGGCGTGGCTGGATACAAATTTTACCTAAATCATTTTCGTAATTTTACCTCTTAGTTCAAACAAACTCTCAAAATTGTTGTCGTATCTTTTCTTTAATCCCATCTATGCAGACGGAACCAAATATCCCCCCGAGAATTTTCCTCTCAAAACAGCCAAAAGCCTGGTTTACATGGTAATGCACCGCATGTTTCTTGCAGTATAAATCCAAACGGTAGTATAAATTCAAACGGCAAACATATAATAGTCGTGTGAAAGGCAGGCCCAGCAGATAATATGGGTAGTATGGGTACCAATACCCACTCGAGATTTTTCGAGTGGGTTAAATACCCACTCGAAATTTTATGGTATTTTATTCAATAAAAGTTTACCATGCAAAGATTTAAAAATAAATAATATTTCACAATTTTTAACTTGAAATCATCAATTTTATCAGAAATCATATACCCGGGAAAATTAGACTTCCACTTCGAAAAATTTCCGACAAAGCTGAAATTTGGTAGAGAGCTTTGTTTTGACGTCTTTTGAAAAAAATTATATTTTTGAGATATTTACAAAAAAACTTTCTTTTTTTCCCTTTTACTATATAAATCTATAATGTTACTTAAACTTTTAATAAACTTACTGAGTTCGTTCACAGCTTATTTTTTTACATAATTTTACCGTCTTAATATTGTTATTTAATAATTTTGTTGTGAAAAAAATCCAATCAAGTTGGATGATGGCCCTCCCTTTGCCTTTACCCCAGGCACCCAAAAAACCTTATTTTATAATGAGGAGATTTAGCCAAATACAATCCGCACAAAAGATTATGCCCATCAATTAATAAAATTTTGTAAAAATTTTTTGACCACCATGAAGTTCTTGCATGGTTTTCACTGAATCTATTGATTGTATGAACAAAAGAACGATGGTCTTTGTGTAAAATTACGTAAGCTACAATCTGATTTTTTAAAAAATACTGATAGTTTTCGAGGAATTAAGAAAAAACTGAATTTTAACCCCTTTCACACTCCCTGAACAGTTTTGCCCCAACTCAAATTTAGGGAACTTTTAAGGAAATGCCTAAGACAGGGATGGGGATGGGGAACCTTTTTAGAGCCCCATGCCATTTTTAAGAAATAAATAATTTGAAATGCCTTTGGAGTGCCAACATAGAGGTAGTTTTTGAAAACATCAAGCCAAAGCCAACTTGATAGTCCAATGATCATAATTTTTTGACCCAGATAATGCGATCATCAAATATGCAATCATCCCGCTTGCACAAAATGTTTTTGTTCAACTTAAGTCAATTTACTTGCAGACGCATTTGATGTTAACGAACACGGTCACTAACTTTTAATATTTTTAGAGCTGCACCGTGGACGATGTTTTCGAACATATTACTTTATCAAATACGTTTTTGATGCAGATGACGTTTTCGAAAATGTCCAAAGCTTTGATCTAATTTTCAGTTAGGAAAAAAAAATAATTACACAGTGCGTAAGCTGCCGACTTTTTCAAACAGCTATAAGAAGAAAACTGATCATGATGTAGACAGCTTCTGCTACCACTTAAAGGTACAAACGGATTTCTCAATTTATGAAAGCAGCCATAATTTGTCGTCACGTGATTCCATTGGCACGCGTGCCATTGTTTCTCCATCGCTGGCCTGAGACAAGAAAACAAAGCTCTCCACCGAAATTCAGCTTTGTCGGAATTTTTTTCTGGACAAAAAATTTGAAGAAATTTTACGAAAAAGCTGTAGCTGAACCAGATTAGAAGTCAGAAGTAGCGTCAGAGTAGAATTACAAAATGGCTAGATAGAAGTATGTACTAGAGTATACCTACTTAAAGTACTGTAAGTAGATATACCCTGATATGTATGTATGTAAGCCCAAAAATTTTAAGTTTTACTACCCACTCTGCCGAGCCTGGGTGAAAGGTTCCATTTAGAATGACATTTCCACAGATTTTTACTGCAAAAAACCGTCTGCGTTAATAGTGTTCATCCCTTTACGTCTACACCATACATCAGGACCGGTATGATGCAGGACCAATTTAGTTTCTCGAGACAGCGGTTTTCACTTCTCAATTGCTTTAGTTCACAGAAACAGCGATTATCAATTTGATCTCAGCACTGGTATCATTCGCTGAGTTTAAAGCAGAGCCTTAGCAGACAAGGTCTTTGTTCTTTGGACGGTGTTCGCATTGGACTGAAAAAATGGATTTTTTTTTGACGTTTCATTATTTACATCTTCCTTTACTGAAGAAGTGGGAGCGAGATGTGAATACTGTTTCAGTTTTCAATCCAATGTGAACACCGTATAATGACATTCTGTTTGAGATGTCGGTGGTTGACTACTGAAAGTCCTTTTTTGTTGACAGCACATATTTGGTCTTGCCTTCATTCAACGTTAAGCCCATTTTCTTTGATTCCTTCTCAATACTCACAAAAGAAACAATGACATCATGCTTTGTTCATTCGATTATGTCAATATCGTCACCATAAGGGAGTAGTTTACATTGCTTACATATCGTTTGTATAGAGTGTAAAACTCCACACTTTTTTACCATCATAGACCACTTCAAAAATTGCTAAAAAATACAAAAATCTATCAAATCTTTTCAATTTCACTGAATTTGGCAATAACGGGTGTTGCAAAATATTTAATGTAATTTTGGTCTTATTCAAGTAATGCGAACACTTTATTTAAAATATTTGTTTGTAAAAAATGCAAAATAGGAGTTACCTGCTTTACACTCTAAGCCGACGATATGTATTATAGTCCAGGAAAAATTCCGACAGTGCTAAATTTTGGTGGAGAGCTTTATTTTGAAGTTTTAAGCATTTTCTGAGAAGTTCCGTAAATTTGGGCGGGAGCTTAATTTTTTAATGGGGTTTACAGGGTTAAATTTGTTTTTCTTAATTTCCCGAAAACTAAAAGTTTTTTTTGAAAAAATGTCAAGATACAAATTGTAGCTTACGTCATTTTACATAAAAAAGATTGATATACTTTTTTTCATGCAAGCAATAGATTTTGAGAAAATCATGAAAGAACTTCACGGTGCAGTAAATTTTGTCAAAAAAATTTATTAAAATTTCATAGCTTTGTCGGAATTTATTCGTAGTTTTGCCATTTTTTTTGTCTAATTTTCCTGTCTATTATATCCTAAAATGATTTTTCTAATATCTATTTCTACCTAAGTCAAAAGTTTATGCCCAAAAATAAAGTTTTTCACCAAAGAGAACTGGACAGAATGGCCTACAAATCATTGAAAAGATGTTTTTATGAACTAAAATGAAAAGGTTATTCTCAAGTTAGGGCAAATTTTTTCATACAAAAATGACAAGAAACAAAATTTTGACTTTTATATTTTGTGAGGAAATAACAAAAAAAATTCTAACCGTAAAAAGTTACCCCTCACACAAACTGTTTGGATACGACAGACTACAGTTGTACCTTCTTTGCATACCTGTTCAAAATACTCCCATAAAAATAGGAAGATTATAAAATGTTCATTTATTTCTAATAAAGAATAAAGTCTTCCATTCAACTCCAATTTTAAAATATAAAAAAGAACTGACTTGATAGATCTCAAAACATTCTGATAAAGAACGTTCAAAGCCCATTAAGGTTGGTCGTGCATGGTGCATTTAGCAATTAGTTTCTTCCAATTGGTTGCTCCGCTTCGAGTAGACCGAGTTAATATGAGAATGTTCCTACTTGGTAGATTTCCCATCCTAAACCATATACATCAACTAACCACCAGGTGAGCGACCGCTCTAAACCTTTAGGCAACTTACTGAAAATTTTAGTAAAGTTAGCGAGTATGGCTCACTTTTATAACAATTTGCAATGCAGTTGGAAATTTTTGCCAAGCATATGCACATAATACGAAGTGCTCAGACGAGGTTAAAAAGGTTAAAACTTGAACCCCATGCCCAATGTGTATTAAAAGGACTGTAAGTCGTTTCTGCCATATACTGCACTGCATGCTTTCCTTTTTGACATTTTACAATAGTCATGTCGTGCGTGCAGAAGAAATTTGATGAGTTCACTGAGTTTAAAATTTGTTTAATCTACGAACAAAATAAGGTTGATAAACAAATATTTACAGGGATGGAATTATTGTTTCAAGTCCAAGAATAAACTGCAAATCTAAATCTAAAACAAAGTCAAAAATTTCTAAACAAGGGTTTGAGAGATTTAAAGGGTTTTGCCAGAGTAAATTAAATTTAAATTGCAATCAATTTGTTGAAAGAAGTTTTTTGGTGTATGGTACTAACGAACGAGTAAATGCATTAAACCTAACAACCAAAAGCAAAATCCACTTAAAACTCTTATTCGTCTCATTTGAAATAGGTACCTATGTAGTAGAAACATTTAAAACGGACACCAGCCATACATGCACATTTTCCCGCAGGACTTTCATTTACACTCATCTTCAGCATAGAGTTGATGAATGAAGTTGGCTATATATAGGTAGAATGTTGTAAGCTTGTAAACACTTAGCAAAAGGTAAAGAAAGCACCGAGTGAAGAAGAAAATCAAACAAAATTAAAAATTTTCATCTCTTCACTGTGTGTACATTTTCGTCGTGTTGGTTGTTAGAAAATAAATAAAACTTGGGGTGTAAGCATTCAGATAAGAAAAGTGATACAGAAAAAAAAATTTAAAAAAAAAACAAAACAAAAAATGAGCAACAGCCAGCAGCAGGATAAAAATGCTTGAAAACTGAAAATGAAGAACCAACACCAAACGGTACATAATTAATTGATTGTTTTTGCACTTTTCGTGAGAATTTGCCTGAGTGGGTAAATGTTGGAATATAATGACTGTTACATTGTGATATGGTATAAGTTGTCCGAAACATGGATCTTTAGGAAGATTCGGGAGGTTGAAAAATAATTAGGTTAGTATTCGGTTAAGTGGAACTAAACTTTATATTAATGAATGTACCTCCTTTTTCCTCTACCATCATAATGATTTAATAAAAAGGGAAATTTTATGGTACAATTTACGTAGTCTACAAAAGCTGAAGGCATATAAATTGTATAATAAGTACGAGCGAGAGCCAGAGAGAGACCGAATATTAGTTCCCAACACTTTAAAATTCACGACATTTCGTATTTACATAACTTGAAATTACCTTGAATTTGAATCATACATTTTCTTTTGTTTAATTCCTTTGCTTCAACTGTTTTATTTATTTGTATTTGTTTTTATTAATTTTAAAAAGTTTTTTTATTTATATGTTGTTCTTATTTGTCGTAACCAAAATGTGACGTTTTTATTCTTTCCACCTATCAACCAACCAATTTTCCAACACTGACTGGACAGATTATTGGAATATCTGACAGCAGCGTTCAGTGCTGTAGAAAATAGTAGGTAGCTCAGTTTTTCTCCATGCCAAACACTGCTTTTAAACGGTGGATTTTTTCTGTGAAATTTATTTAATGCTGGAGTACATAGGAGGGGTGGTGCGCTTGCACCTGCAATCAGTATTAGTTCCTTAAATTTTTTGATGACTTCATAAGCAATTAAGGGCGCATGCACAAAATGTGTAACTGGCGCGAATTTGTATGGAAGCCTCAATTTTTAACTAATTTATAGGTTGATATTTACATGGCCCGATTTTTCCATAGACTATGTTTTGTTAATGGGTGAAGGGAGTATAAAGTGAGGGCTTACGACCAAACCATCCGATCCTGGCAAACTAACACAATTTTTCTAGATGTTTACGTTGTCTTTCACTCTTTTTCCAGTTTCTTCTGTGTGTTTGGTGTTAACCGGCATTGCCACAGATCAAAAAAATTTTGTAAGCGGATTTGAAAAAAAACAGCAGGTAAATTAATTTCTTGCAGTAAATAAGCATTTTCTAGTTTGTATTTGTATTTTAGAAAAACAAAATAATAATAACGGATAATTTATTGAAAATACAAATTAAAACATTACCTACTACCTGCCAAAAAATTACATTTGTTTGAGCAATTCCAATATTTTTTAACGTATATTTACTGGGTTTTTTTGTATGACAATTCACGTCACTTGGCGATCAAGCAAATAACTTACGTGAAAGAAATGAATTCAAAACTATTCACAGCTTATACGCCAGACACTAAAAATGTGTTTTGGTTTTAATTTTGTGGAATTGCATATGTACCTGGGAATTACTCTAGACGCGAAATTAAAATGGAAGTCGCACGTGAAAAAGAAATGCGAAGAACTAAAAAGAAAATTAAGAGATATGAACTGGTTACTCGGTAAATATTCAAAGCTTAGCATTGAAAATAAATTGATTTTATACCGACAGGTTCTTAAACCTGTTTGGACTTATGGTATACAACTTTGGGGTTGTACCTACGATACAAACTTACAAACTTAAATAACTTACAAACGTTTGAAAATAAATTGCTTAGGTCATTTGTAAATGCTCCGTGGTATATAAGAAACGAAGATCTTCATAGGGATCTCGGGATTCCGACAATGCGGGACGAAATAAAAAGTTTCGCGCGAAAACATAGAAATCGACTATTAGAACACGCTAATTCAACGATTATTGAAATTCTTGACGAGTCGAATTTAGTACGCCGTCTGCGAAGAACAAAACCTTCCGACTTAGTGCGGTGAACAGAAAACCGCTTTGAAATCGCGGATTAAGCAGGAACTTTCACCGGAAAGTAACCTGCAACAAGTTACTTAACTTCGTTAAAAATAAATTGCTAGATAAGTTTCAACTTAGTTGCAATCGGGAAGTGGAGGTGGTTTTAGTGTAGTAAGAATCTCACACTTCTATGAACACGCGTTTTTCGGTCCTCATAGAGCCTGAATAGCAGGTTTTGCCCCTACCCACGGGAAAATAACCCATTTAAATTGCTGCTAATATGGTTTTTTCAATGTTACTTACAATAATAAAGCTTTACTCATTCACGATTAAAATTAAACTGTGTCCACTGCCGGTCAATCATGTCTTTTTATACCCATCACACAGGTTCCCAAAATAGCTTGAAGGTTCTAGTATTTGCTTCTAGAGCTTTCCATAGGGGAAATTTCTTATAAATTTTCTTTTTCAAAGCTTTTATTTTGACAACAAGAACAAAAAGTTCTAGAGCTCACTGAAGCTCTGCTCAGATTGGTTCGTATCATTTACAGTATGGAAGACGAAGCTTCGTCATTCGAGAGCCGTTATAGTACAAATGTGAGAGACGTTACAATATTTAAAAAGGTCATGGGAAATATTTAATTTTAATTTTTTTCAAAAAGCATACCCACTGGTTCACTGTGTAAGAGTGATCCATTGGGTATTACACAGTAAATCATTGATATTAACTTATCGTAATGATTAGGATAAAATAATCAAAAGTTTTTATAAATAAAATTTTATAATATAAATTATTTTAATTAAAGTCCAAATGCAAATCGTTAATTAAAAAAACAAGATTTTTTATTATTTTTAAGATAGTAAAAAACTAAACAGTAAAAAGTCATAAAAAAACTTATTTCCGACTTCATATGTCTTTTCTTTTTGCTAAGTGAAAATCTCAAGAAGTTATATAATAGGAGCTGTAAATAAAAAACAAAACGTGCAGTAGTATTAATATTTCCTTGGTTGCAGCATGGTCCACTGTGTAATTTTTAAAAAGGGGTTCACTGTTGGAAAGCAATATTTTTATTAAAAAAAGGAAAAGGCCTATTTTAGGTAATCATTATTTCAAGGTTATAATAATATCTAAGAATTCAAAGTATATTCAACAAATTCCTCCATGCACATCACTTTTCCATCAAGAACACGAACAATAAGGGCGATTTCTCATTTACATACAAGCAGTTTCACAGATTCCTGCTCTGCGCAAGTATTCATTGGCTAATAGCTTCAACTTTTTGTTATGTTCAAAAAGATTTTGAACGTGGTTTATTCTAGATTTTTTTAATGTTCAAGAAAACAGAAAACTTTAATGGTTCACTATTAAACGTGGCTCACTGTTGGACAGTCTTCCCTACTTAAAAAAAATTTAAGGTACCTTAAACAAATATCTTTAAACAGATCACCAAGCAAGACCAATGGAGGGAGATGTAGAATGCTTTTGTGTTTCATCTCAATACAAACACTTTCACAAAGAAACCTACAGACCACAGCTCTTTAAAAAACATTGCAAACATTTTAAAAATCTTGTTCATTAATTTGTTTTGATAAGTATACAAAAAAATATTTTCCAAATAAATGCCATTTTTGATTGATTTAAAATGCAATTTCTTATTGGAAAGGCTGCGCCGTAAATGTGGCAGTTAGAATACATTATTTGAATATGGCAAAAAATCAACTTTGAAATGAAGTCTTCAATGCGCGTGTTCTTACTTACCACAGCCTTAATTAATAGTAGAATTTCCTATTTTCTCCACAAAAATTTATTTTCAGACCAAAATTGATGCACATAAGGCCAACAATTTGTTTACTTTTACATTACAAGTAGGTATAGCTAGCATCTTCAAATTGGCCCTTAATTCCACTATAATCATTTTAAGATCCCTTCACTTCCCAAAATTTCACATTGAAATAACCAATCTAAGGGATGTTATAATTGTCCGTTGAGCAATTTGTAAAGCAATTTGTAAAGTTTTCCAAAATCATCATGGCCAAGTTGTTGGAATTTAAATGAAGTGCAAATATCAACAACTTTTGTGTGTTAATATAACACGGACGAATGTTAACTGGTTGTTGGCTACAATTGCTCACATTTAATTGTCTATATAGTCTTTTTCATTCAATCCATATCCACACCCTCCGTTACCACTTGTCTATTTTACAGAGATCTAATAATAATTAAAATTCTTTAATTAACTCTTATACTTGCAGTCATCAGAATTGTTTTCAGTTATAAAAGTTTCAAAGAAAAGTAAAATAACAAAACGATTAACATTATTATGAATATAGATACTCGCAGTTTGGAAAATAAGTTCTTATTACTAAAACCTTATCTTTATAGACAAGCAACCATGAAAAATTTTGTTAATTTGTAAACATTTTTATTGCTTAAATGGTAGACAGGTTTTCGATCCATGTGCAAACGAAATAATGGCATGAATTGCGGATGATAATGGGACAAAAGAAGAACTGCTTGACTGCTTACCTACAGAGACCTAACCTAGACAGAAATCTTCTCCATACACCCAGAGTTTTAACTAAATGCTACCTTTGGGATTTGATGATATAATAAACACCTTATTCCTTAACCCAACCGAATAAAAAAAACCCCTTTCATATATCCTTTCAATCCTTCCAACTAATTGAAAGAAGTATCGTGGAACTAAGATTACATTAAAAAAAATGTAAGATCTTACAGGCATATAAACGGTTTTTCAACGGATGGCCAGATTTGACAGTTTATGGCAGCCATATTGTTTATTTTTTTATTATTTAGACATTATAGACAACAGGTGGCAACTAGGCTTGGAAACATATTTGATCGGCAAAATGTGAATGGTACTTGACTTACATGACATTTTATTAAACTAAAAAAAAAAATCAACCATTCAGAACAACAACTGCTATTATTACGAATGTCAAATATTTAAGTTCAGTTGATTACACAACAGACATTTAGGCCAGTAGGCAGAGGTTTTTTTGAGTTTTTTTCTGAGCTTATTTTAAAAATTGGCGAGGTTGTAAGTGTTGAGCGTCAGACGCCATTTTGAAAAACGAAATAGTACATCCAAAGAATTTGGAGGAAAATAAAGCATTTTGGGTGAAAACACTCACCAACTCTCTGCTTTTTAAGTGTAAAAATGTTGACTTCAGAGATCAATAACTTTTGAACCATCCTACGTCATTGAATAAAAATGTGAATACAAAAATTGTTGGAAATTGCATGGTCTATAACTTCGTTGAACTTTTTTTTATCCACATCAGCAACTGAGAAAGAGAAATAAGTCAAAAACTACAAAAAGCTTATTTCAAGATAATTAAATTATCTGTGAAAAAAGTTCTAACGTGTATTTTGAACGATGAACCGTTCTCGAGATATTGACGTTTTTCAAAATGGTGACTACCGTACAACACTTACAAACTCGCCATTTTTTTCTGGTACCTACTCAAAAAACGACACTTTTATCAATTTCAATCATTGAATTTGCACGAGTTATTCGAGGGTAAGTATGGTTAGGTTATCGCACGCAGGGGTGACATGAGTTAATCGAGGTCAGGCTTTTTAATCCCCATAGAATTTTTTTCCTGTGGGGTGTCTGTTATTGGTAAATATATGCTAACAAAGCTATACACAACTGGCAAACTCAAGTTTAAACTAGCACTTGCCGTTCAAAAAGAAACAGGGAAGCAATCCGTGAGGAAATCCATCGATGTTGGATGGATTGACAGGTACCTTAGCCTGTACAATAATCTCTTGAGAAGTATCATCAACATCAACGGAAACAAAAATTGGGACGTAGCTGTTCATCCCTCGACATAAAGCAGATATTTTATTTGCTCTGAGTGCGACATCTATGTAACTTCATATATAGAACTGGTGATACAAGGCTGATCAGATGACCTCTTTTAAGAGGACATGTCCCCTTTTTATTTAAAAAAAAATTTCCGGTATCTCTTCGGACAAAATTTTTTTTTTTGGCTTTTTCAGTTAACATAATTTTTCGACACTTCAAAGCAACAAGAAAACTTATTGCAACACTTACTTACTTTACTTTAAATGGTGCTCACAGTCCAGGATGGACTACGGCCTCAACCAAAAAGCCCCGCACTCCAAGTTGGTTGAGGTCGCTCTCCACTTGTGTGCGCCACCTTAGGTGGGGTCTTCCTGTGCTGCGCAGACCATCAGGGGTGGATTCGAAGACTCGTCGGGCTGGTGCGTAGGTGTCCATACGCTCCACGTGACCCAGCCATCTCAGCCGCTGTATTTTCAGCTTTTTGACCAGGTCGACGTCGCTGTATAGCCCGTAGAGCTCATTCTAAAACTTAAATCTTCTCCTCCATATCCATCGATACGGACTGGACCAAAGATCACTCGAAGAGTTTTCCTTTCAAAGCACCCAAGCAGACTCTCATCCGTTTTTGACATAGTCCATGCTTCTGCCACGTACAGCAGGACCGGGATGATAAGGGTCTTATATAAAGTCTCCTTGGTTCTTTGAGAGAGGGCTTTACTACTCAAATGCCTTCTTAGCCCGAAGAAACAGCGATTGGCCAGAGTAATTCTTCGTTTGATTTCTGCACTGATGTCATTTTGCGATGTAATAGTGGAGCCCAGGTAAACAAAGTCCTTGACAACTTCGAAGTTGTACCTATCCATCGTGACGTTTTGCCCGAGTCGCCGATGTTGAGATTCCTTTCTCGATAATAGCATATACTTCGTCTTGTCCTCATTAACAGCCAAACCCATTTTCGCCGCCTCGGATTCAATATTTGCAAACGCGCTGGTAACAGTTCGCTTCGTTCTTCCCATGATGTCAATATCATCTGCATAAGCAAGTAGCTGAACGGACTTTTGAAAAATTGTACCTCGGTTGTTGACTTGCGAGTTGCGTACAATTGCTTAACTAACTCCGAAATTTTCTTCATATTTCTGGTGTGACACGACCTTGAATATATTTGTACCTAAACTCATTTACATCTGAATACAACGCCATCTTTTTTTTTTAAATCGTGTTAACACACTCACTCATCTGACAGCTCAGTTCATACCTCATTTTTTTTTAGTTACAATTTCTTATTTTGTTTTGTAACGTATTTGATATACAAGTGGAAAAAGACCTCAAGCAACTATATCGTTCAAATTGGAGACTGTTAACTAGGCATAAAGAGCTAGATGGAAGAAGCTTGTTGATCGAGGCTCTACTCCCCTTTGAACTGAAACGCTACATTTAGTTGTTAGAGTACGAAAGCGGCTCGAGGTTGTTATTCTAAAAGCCCGGAAAATGGCGTCGTCATCAGTTTATTCAAAGGTAGGGCTGATGGCCACGATATCAGACAAGTTTCCGTATAATTTGGTATCGGTATCGGAAACCAAAACGATACCAGCTCCAAAGCGGGCAAAACGAGATCGAGATGATACCTTATAAAGCATCCTTATTAACAAGAACCACCCACTACCATCTTATACTTGGTGTATCTGAAACCAACGACTTGGACAAAATTTTCTTACTTTTTTTTTAGCTGGAGAAAGTGATTTTAATAAAAAAAACCACCAACAGCGGCGCTTATTTTTTCTTACTATTTCTTGGTTTCTCGGAACCGTCTCCAATGACTTTTGAAATAATTTTACAAAAAAAAAAAAACAATTTTCCTCAAATTTTCTTAGGCATTATGAAACAGAGCCTTAAAAACTGTTAAGTAAAAATAAATAAAATATTTTTTGAGGTGATTGTCCTTCATTCTGCATATTTTATAACGGGGGATTTTTTAAGAGGTTTAGAACTTTAAAAAAAAAACACAAAAAATTCGAAAAAAATGAATGAAATATTTATTTGAATCGATAGTTTGAACCTTGCAATTTAATGTTTAAAGATAATTTCATGCAAATGTTGACCGCGGCTGCGTCTCAGGTAGCCCATCCGCTGAGTCCAATTTTGGCATACTCTTTCACACATATCGGCCGGTATCTCACGAATGAATGCATGGATGTTGGCTTCCAGTGCGTCAATCGAAGCGGGCTTGTCCCTATAGACATTAACCTTGACATACCCCCACAAAAAATAATCTAATGGTGTCAAATCGCACGATCTAGGCGGCCAATTGACCGGCCCGAAACGTGAAATTAACTGTTCACCAAACTCGCCTCGCAATTGCGCCATTGTTTCGCGTGCTGTGTGGCATGTGGCACCGTCTTGTTGAAACCACATATCATGCAAGTCAAGAACTTCCATTTCGGGCAAAAAAAAGTTTGTTATCATCGCTCGGTAGCGTTCACCATTGACAGTAACGCTGCGATTCGCATCATCTTTGAAGAAATATGGCCCAATAATGCCGCCGGCCCATAAACCGCACCAAACAGTGGCTTTTTCGGGATGCATTGGTAGCTGTTGCAATGCTTCTGGCTGATCTTCACTCCAAATGCGGCAATTATGCTTATTTACGTACCCATTCAACCAAAAATGAGCCTCATCGCTGAACACAATTTTTCGATAAAAAAGCGCATCCTCGGCCAGCTTTCCAAGAGCCCATTCACCAAAAATTCGGCGTTGTGGTAGGTCGGCTGGCTTTAGTTCTTGCACCAGCTGTATCTTAAAAGGCTTTACGCCCAAATCCTTCCGCAAAATTTTCCACGTAGTGCTGTAACAAAGGCCTAACTGCTGGGAACGGTGCCGAATCGACATTTCGCGGTCTTCTGTCACACTAGCTGATACGGCCGCAATATTTTCTTCACTACGCACAGTACGTAAACGTGTTGGTGGTTTAATGTCCAACAAAGTAAATTTGGTGTGAAATTTGGTCACAATCTTCCGAATAGACTGCGCAGAAGGTCGAGAATGCCGACCATAAAATGGAAGCAGCGCGCGATGAACATTTCGAACCGAGCACGAATTTTGATAGTAAAATTCAATAATTTGCAAGCGTTGTTCATTTGTAAGACGATTCATGGTTAAATTGCAAACCAAACTGAAGCTGTTTGACAGTGACACAAGGTACTAAACACACGTCAACTGTCAAAACCAGTGTTGCCAAAACCAAACCAGCTAAAAAATCACCCGTTATAAGTATTTTTTTTATCTATAAAAACCAAGACCGAAACTTGGCGAGACACAAGACCGATACCAATACTGAAATCGATACCGATAACAATACCGATACCCATACCGATAGCGGTACCGATACCGATAGCGATTCTGACACCGTTAACGATACCGATTACCACACAAATAGCGATTACGATACCGATAACGGTTTCAATTCCGATTCCGATTCCGATACAAATATGACCAATATGAGACTGAGTTATACTAGACCAAGCCCGATACCAAGACGATACCCACATAAGTATCGTTTGGATCGGCATCGTGGCCAGCTCTATTGCAAGGACTTAAATTTTAAAAACCAATCGCAAAGTCTTAGCTATAAACATTTTCCAACATTCTATCAAGTTATATGTATAATTATATTTTGATTAAACGACGATAAAGTAAACTTCAAGTATTTGAACTATGCTGTGATCACCAAGTTATTACCTGGCTTTCGTTTTCGAAATACCAACATCAACACCACAAATACCAAATAGGTTTACCTTCAACAAGAACTTGAAATTAATGTCCTTCTTACTAGATACAACTTGGTGTAAAACTTTTATAAACCTTAAGCATTCATGCCAACAACTTAACCATCATAAAACCCTTAAAATCGCCTTCCTCTACTGATGTCTGCTTACTACTTTACACTTGACATTCACACGAAACAAAAACTCAAGAACTTTCATGACTTCGTTAAATCGAAATATCATCTCTCTTTCATCATGCACTTACATCAATATAGAAGATAGAACCACACCATTCTTCTTTCATTATAAACTCTCTTGAAACTCAATCAAAACTTTGAACAGTTACGTATACAAAAATTTGCATTCCATACAGTTCCTTGTTCTTGCTCCTGCAGCTGATCTCATAACTTTAACATCGTTCGTTTTAGATCTGACAAAAAAAGCAGTTCTGTAATGACGTGCCATCACATATCTTTCCACACACACACACACACAATCACATTACCTACTGCTTAAGTTACCTAATCTCATATCCAAAGAGATTTCGCTAGATAAAATAAACACGCATGCAAAAGAAAAAGAAACTTCACAAACTAATAAACATAGTTCGCGTTCAGCAACCCTGAAATATTCAAAAGAAGTTCACATTCTAAAATTTTCTCCTGTGTAAATAGGCAACAGGGACACATAAGGAGGAAAGGGAGAAATAAGGACGAAGAATAAGGAAATTGCAAACGGGATAGAAAAGCTATTCAAAGTTTCATAACACTTTTTCTACAATATTCCAACAAATCCTGTGACTGGTTAGTTGGATCTGGCTGGGTGGCTATTATCCTTCCTTATGGATCAGCGACTTCCTCCTTCACACATGCAGGGAAGGGATCTATGTTGAATATGTAGGTTCGACAAAATGGTGTGCAATGGGTTACCCCCATAGAGGCTCCATATACAGAGTGATGCTAAAGGGAAAACATTTTCGATAAATTTCCATTTATTTGTAATTTTTGGCTCCACATCGCATGAAAGTGTACAAAACAAAGTTTGCTTAGTGCACAGCACAGAGAACGAAGGAAAACTCTCGAGATGTCCTTTGATATGAGAGAGAGTATATGTCATGCTAAAGTGAAGAACTAAATACGTGTGTAAGTGCAGCGCCAAACAGTGTACTCGTATATAAGTAGAAGAGCTGAAGATTTTGTAGAACATCGGTTCGGGTATGAAATGGGAAAACTTTTGAACTTCCGTCGAACTTTTGTCACCTCCCTCGCGCAACGCCTACACTTACACTCAAACTTCTACAATCTCACAAGACATCACAATGGCCATGATGGGTTTCTTGCATTGGTGAATTATAATTCCCTAACAATTTGTTTTGTATTTAACAAAGGAACAGATATCTGCAGGGTGTGTGTTTATTTTGTTTGCGGATATAAATAGTAAATAAAATACACGAATGGGTCGCAATTACTTGCTCTTATGTTCAAGAGGCTTAGGGACAGTTTCAAGACTTACGGATAATGTCTCGGATAGCCTATTCGGAACTTTTTTGACAGCTTAGGTTAAACTTTTGGTTTCAAATGTCTCGGATAGTGATATCCGACTGATAAAGTCTCGGATAACATATCCACCGGTTCAAGTGGCTGTTAAATATTTTATCCAGAAGATGCCTAGCTGCTATGAGTTTTCATCGTAATATTTTGAATTTCTCTTTGAATTAATCCGTCGTGGTTCATACTGAATTTTAATATTAAAAAGCAGTGACATTTAAAATAAAAACGATAGGGATTGTTTTGACAACAAAAATTTAATTTTCAGTATGTTTTTGATGTTTTATGTTGTTCTCAAACTGTAAATTTATCAATCGGTTAGTTTATCCGAGACTTAGATGATGAAACAGAAATAAAGTAACAGCCACTCTTATTTGCCGGATATTGTTATGTGTCGGATATCTATCCGAAACTTTAACTGAAACATTTGAAACTTGCCCTTACGATTTTAAAAATTGTGTATAAGGATTCAACTATTTCAACTTTTTTCAATATTGTAAGAATTAATTTAAATCTAGTCAGTCAATAATGCAAGTTCAAAATAAAAAAAAAATATTCTTTGGGAGGATTGTGTCAAGTTTAAATAGTATTTTTGGTAGTAAACCACACTTATTGCGGTAAGAAAAATTAAAAAATGTTATTAAAATCGTAGGAGTCATTATTGAGAAAACCGACAAAAACTTTACTTAGAAGGTTTCAAAAAAATGACCATTTCGTTTTCGAAATACAATATCTTCCTATATAATATATTTAATTTTTAAAATACAATTTGGAAATGTTTGGGTATATATTTTTAAAAAATCCATAAATTATTTGTTTAAAAATTTTTGTACACAATACATTTTGATATTTTTTTAGAATCTTCTGCATACAAAATATTAAAATCAGTCCTTCGGTTTTCAAGGAAATCGCAAATAAAAAAAGGTTTCCGTTGGAGGTACGATTAATAACCATCTTTTGAGAAATGGTTTTGCACTTTTAACTTAAAGTGTACAGGATGGTGAGACTGGACAAAAAAGTGGTACTTTTTTGTAGGTTGGTGCAATAGAAACAAAAAATTTTATCGGAAGTTAATTTACCAACGTTTAGGCATCAGACGGGGTAATTTTCTGAAAAACTTACCCGAAATGAAAAAAAAAATATTTTTAAAAACACCGGTGACAATTACAATATTATTTTGAAGTTTTTTTAAAAGATACAAATTCTTTAAAAAAAAACGCTAACAAAGTTGTAATTTCAGGGACGTTCACCTGCTATGAACTGGCCAAAAATTGATCATTTCTTGATTCAAACCAGGTCGAATCCTCGATACTTGTACCATTGGAGCAATAAAAAAAGTAGAATTCACCAGAATTCCCTCGAAGCTGCAGAAGTCAGATGGTCATCAGTTGACACATGTCGGGTTTCAAGAAACTATCAACTATTCAACTATCACTCCTGGTTGGACAACATTTTCTCTGTGAGTGTCCCAGCTCTGCATACACCCAGTCTCGCTTATACCCCAAAACCTATAGTGAGCTCAAGCAGGGGGGTTGCACACCTCACTGTTTATGCGCCATTATTGTAAAGCAAGGCAAGTGTAAATAAGATCGCTAAGAACCAGTTTCTTTTGAGGCTATGCAAATCAGCCTGCAAATAAAACATGAAAACGAAATAAAGCCTTATTTCGTTTTAAAAAGCGAAATAAAGCCGAATCGAAAATTTGGCATTATTTTCATACAGAAAACGAAATAAGGCCAATTTTTTTATTTTGGTTTTATTTCGTTGGGCCTTATTTCACGTCACCAAATCAGACACCCTCTAATACGATTTTTTTCTCATCTGAGTCGTAATTTAAAAAAACCTAATCTAGGGACCACTGTAATTTACCATCCATACATCTTTCTAGTCTAATAAATGTATTTTTTTTTGTGGTTATTTTCCCGTGGGTAGGTGCAAAACCTGCTATTCAGGCTCTACAAGGACCGAAAAACGCGTGCTCATAGAAGTGTGAGATTCTTACTACACTAAAACCACCTCCACTTCCCGATTGCAACTAAGTTTAAACTTATCTAGCAATTTATTTTTAACAAAGTTAAGTAACGTGTTGCAGGTTACTTTCCGGTGAAAGTTCCTGCTAAATCCACGATTTTAAAGCGGTTTTCTGTTCACCGCACCAAGTCGGAAGGTACGGCGTACTAAATTCGACTCGTCAAGAATTTCAATAATCGTTGAATTAGCGTGTTCTAATAGTCGATTTCTATGTTCTCGCGCGAAACTTTTTATTTCCTCCCGCACCGTAGGAATCCCGAGATCCCTATGAAGATCTTCGTTTCTTATATACCACGGAGCATTTACAAATTACCTAAGCAATTTATTTTCAAATGTTTGTAAGTTATTTTAGTTTGTATCGGAAGTACAACCCCAAAGTTGTATACCATAAGTCCAAACAGGTTTAAGAACCTGTCGGTATAAAATCAATTTATTTTCAATACTAAGCTTTGAATATTTACCGAGTAACCAGTTCATATCTCTTAATTTACTTTTTAGTTCTTCGCATTTCTTTTTCACGTGCGTCTTCCATTTTAATTTCGCGTCTAGAGTAATTCCCAGGTACTTTGCCTCATTTGCAAATGGAACACGAGCGGTATTAAGAAAGACGGGTAATCTATTTATTTTTGTATACGTAAAGTCCACGTGGACTGACTTTT
Organism: Dasysyrphus albostriatus; assembly: GCA_946251815.1. Classification (NCBI taxonomy): domain Eukaryota; kingdom Metazoa; phylum Arthropoda; class Insecta; order Diptera; family Syrphidae; genus Dasysyrphus; species Dasysyrphus albostriatus. The sequence continues at coordinate 61,922,945 of OX276336.1, read as the reverse complement.
GTTCATTGAGCGCTATTCACCATGTTTTCGTCCACTCATTAACATTATTAAGAGCATTTTGTAATTTAATTGTAGCTTCGCTAATCGTTTTGCCTACTGCTAGTATTGCAGTATCATCAGCAAACGTGGCTACAATAGTGTCATCTGTTTGAGGTATATCGCGTGTAAATAAAAGGTACAGAACTGGACCTACTACACTTCCTTGTGGTACCCCAGCCACTATTTCTTTGAAATCAGAATAGTCATTTCCGTGTCTTACACGAAAAAGTCTTTCATTTAGATATCCGTTTAGAATGTTGTAAAGTCCTTCAGGCAAACGCCTGCTACACGTCCAAAAAGACAGTCGAACAGATTTTCTTTTCTTCAAGAGCTTTCTCAATTACGTCAGTAATTCTATGCACTTGATCAATTGTCGAATGCTTGCTTCTAAATCCGAACTGATGTTCAGGTATTAATTGTTTCTCTTCTATTATCGGTTGCAGGTGCAGGAGTAGTATTCTTTCAAAAACTTTTGATATAATAGGAAGAAGCGAAATCGGCCTGTAAGACTTCTTTTCGTGAGATGGTTTGCCAGGTTTCAATACCATTATGACTTCCGCAACTTTCCATTGGCTCGGAACATATTCAAACCTTAGAGCGGCATTTATTATGTAAAAGAGGTTAATAAACCCTTTACGAGGGAACATTTTTAAAATCTCTGCCGTTATTAAGTCATATCCTGGAGCTTTGTTGGACTTAAGCTTCTTTATTTCTCTTTTTAATTCGGCAAGTGTAGCATTTCTCGTTATGTAGCTTTCATTTGAGGTAAAATTCATATTAATTTTTCCGTTGAGTTCTTGCCCATCGAACGGCTTAAATGTTTCCTCTAAGTAATCGGCGAATACCGTCGCTTTTTCTTTGTCACTTTTAGCCCATTCATTTTGGCTTTTCTTAAACGGAGGCACTGGAAGCTTTGGTTTTTTCGTTGTTTTTATAGCTTTCCAAAGTGAGTAGTTGGATTCTTTCCCCGCTGTCAAGCCTTCAAGGTAATTTTCAACTTCAAAGTTTTTGAAATCTGATATCGCCGTAACGCAAAGGCGGATCCAGACTTTTTCCAAGAAAGGGGCGGATGGTCATGTTTTTCAAAATTCAATAAATTATTGCATTTAAAATTATTTAAATTTTTATTAGCAAGATAAAACATCATACAAAAAAATCGTGAAATACCCTAAAGTTGCTGCCAAGTGGCTAGGTTACAAAGTGCAAGCAATTATAGCCCCTGGCAAATCGAAGCGAAATGTGGTGGTCAAAAAAACGGACCCACTGCCCAAAGTTGCTTTGGTTTTTCCTAGGCTTAAAGTTGCTTAATGCTAGTAACTAGGGAAACAACTAAGTTATGGTCACAACTGCCAGGCTAATTGTCTTTGGAATCTTACCACCCCATAATGCCGGATATTTAAAAAAAAATACCAAAAAATGTAAATGGTCATTGGCCTATTTTCTATTTTCATAAAAATGGATTGACTGACTGCCAAAGGAAAAGTATTTACTTTGCGAATTTTAAAGAGAACACTGATGGTAAATGTGAAATATTTTGTGCGACCATTTTGTTTCTATCTAGGACTTATTCATACAATTAACAAACAAAATTTCAAGGAAAATCGATAGAGATCCAGTGCTTGCATGAAGGTTTCGAAGTTTAACAAGATATCACCTAACCAACTTAACATTTTTATCATACACATTTAGCATGGTGATATAATGTGTAGCCAAAGCCCTAACAGCCCTAACAGTTTTTGACATTTTAATTTTAATGATATTCCCCAGTGCGCCATAGGACAGAGAACATAGTGTCTTGTGTCCTTGAAAAATAGACATTTTTAAAAGAAATCACTGCCTGCCAAACAAACTGAAACTAACTGACCTTTTATGACTATTTTTGTGACCTTTTCAATGGCACTCAAAATATTGTGTTCCAATGTCCTATATTCCAGGTGAAACAAATTGATTAAGTAGTTAAACTTTTGTCGAATTTCTTTCAATCATTCATTTATTCTATTGGTTGAAATGAATTTATAATCAGATACATTTTTGTATCTGTTTTTGACAGACCTGTGAAATCAATTTTAAAGTAATTTTTTTCGGAAAAAATTAAAGTAAAAAAAAGTTGAATTCTTTATTATTCTTTATTAGACCGTAAAATAAAGGATATAAAGGAACAATTACATGCAAGAGTTTTTATTATTGAATATGTTTGCATGCTTAAAAGCAAAAATGCTACTAAACTTCTGAGAAAATGGTCACACTGGCCACTTTTCAATATTATGGTATAACTCGGAAGCTAGGCCAAATTTTACAATTTTACACTTAAAACTATTTGTTTAGAATTAAATATTCAATCGAAATGGATGACTTCAAAAATTGTTTAAGCAATTTATGCACAAGAAATTAACAAAAACCAAGATACTCTTAAGGAAAATTGAAAAATCATTGGTTTTTAATTTTATTTTTAAATTGCACATAACTTTTTACCAAGCAACGATTGAGTCAAGACATCTATAGACAAAATAAAGCAAAGACTAAAAGCTTTAATATGGCATCATAAGAAAAAAACTAATTTAACCATTTCTTATAATTTTTGACAGTTTTGCAATAAGTCAAATTTCACATTTGAATATTCAAACTCGAGATTTTGATGAAAAATGAGACATTACGATTATAAAGAATATTTAAAAAGTAGGTGTTTTCGTAATTTTTTTCCGGCTCTTTGTGAATGCTTCTAGACCTACAGACTTAACGGCTGGTGCGAGTTATAAAAGACTTGGTACTAGGTCAGTTACACCAGATAAAATTTAATGTACAAAAATTATGTCACGATGTTTTTCCAAAGATTGTAGGTGAATCAGCCGCAACTCATCTTGATGATTAGAAAAATGTTAACTATCAAGCCATGGGAGTCTTAAGAACAAATCGGAGAAATCTACCTTGTATTGCTTCCATTTTCTTGACATGAACTTGGTGGTTGGGGGACTATACTTGCGTATCCAAGTAAGGGTCGTACAAAGGTTGAATGAAGAGATTCTGTTACATAAGGATCCAAAAACTCCTTAGACCAACGCTTGTCAAAACAAAGAGCAGAGTTAGCCCTAGCTGCTGTGTTGCCACAATGGGATCTGAAATTGAGCTCGGTATCACAAAAAGTTCCTATAAATCCCAGATAGTTGTTACTCTAGAAATAAGGTCAGTCCCGTTGTGGCGGACGGGAACGTTTGCTAGAGTATGTGATTGTCTTGCATATACCGACATTAAGTTCTAAACTATTTTTTGACACCAAACAAACAAATTTTTAAGTTCGTTTTGAAGAGGTATGGAATTATTAGGCGAAGAAATTACTCTAAAGATCTTCATTACATCCATGTTTAGGTAGAAAGTTCCGAGTGCTTAATCACAGATTTCACGTCATTGATTGCTAGAATAAAAATAATCGAGCCCCATTATTTCTCTTTGATCTTGCTATAGTCTCAGTTAAGTTCTATTTTTCAAATTAATTTTTTTAAAAAACATTCAAAAAGCGCTAAAAACGTGGTTAAGAACAAGAACAAAAAATTATTATTGTTTTATCTCTTAAGGAGACCCTTTACTCTTACCCTTCTAAGTTCTAGTGAGAAGTGTTTACTCAATGTCAAAAAACTACGTTTAAATAGCAGGCCGAGAGCTAAGTAAAGCCATAGCGAGAAAATCACGTCACCATCCCCGTGTAAACCAACGCGGCGAGACCACATCAAGACGAACACAAATAAACTACGTTTGGACTTTTTAATCATGTTTTCAGCAAATTTTGACTGTTTTGAAAAATTTTTATTTGAAACAAAAAACTTTGGCAAAACTAAAAGCGAGATGATGACAAAATATGCTTAATGTCAAAAACCACGTGTAAATGTCATGGCAGGACCAAAAAGAGCTCAGGGCGAGAAAACTACCACATAGTTCCCCATGTAAACAGGAAGGGGCGCACGGCGAGATTACATCGAGACGAGCACCACCAACAAATCATACATGTGGAACCTTTATGAGGGTATGTCATCTAATGGCGAGAACTTCTAATATTTATGAAGACTTATTTTGGTTTAAAACATATATGAAAATGATTTTCAGTTTTTTTCTCAAAAAGGAATTATAACTAGGAACTTTTGCATTAAAAAGGCATTCAAAGTATTTGAGTAGGTTTAAGTAATAAGTACAAATGTACAACTCATCAGCACAACTTTTTGGAGTACTTTCGTGAAATTAAAGTACAAGTGCGAGTACCTGCAATTATACTTGTACTTGTACTTATGCCTTAAGTACACAGGTCTGGTTTAAACAACTAAAAGGTTGATTAATAGTGATTGTCAGCTGTGTACCAAAATCTCCCAATTCGCTTGAAAGATTAATCGACTTACTATCGTACCCGTAAAATTCTTGTCACCAAAACCTTAGCCAATTTGTATTGTGAATAGGCCTCTAAATAAATGTAAGACTTTTTAAACAAATACTATTTTAATATTCGTCAACACAATATCGAAAAAATACAATCTGCAGTCGTTAAGGGTCGTTGTTCAGAAAATTATTAACAAAATTTCTATAAATGGCTAAATATATTAATTAATCTCACAGTTTCCATTTACTTTTCAATAAGATTTTTTTTTTCTGATGGCTTATACAAGTCGAAAAAGTAAAAACTTTAATCTATTTAAAATGAATACCAAACATGCAACTCTATCGCCGAGACTATAACTAGGGAATATTTGAACCTATTCTCATTCTATTGCATATAGTTCGTTTTTATTTGATTGAAAATTTGTGTAAATCGTACAGAGAAACAATATGCAATATTTATCTAAAACATATTTTATATACTTATATTTTTATCCTTTGAACGGATCACAAGTTATTGTGACATTGAGTTTTATTGTTTAACATTGTAATGAAGTCATGTTTAATGTTTAAACAGAGGAAGAACATCACAAAAAAAAACGTACTAAAACATCACAAAGGGTGCAAAAGAACGGAAAATGTAGAGCAAGGCCGCCGAGCGAGCGAAAGGCAGCAAGCCGTTCCTCTTCTATATAAACCATCAGAGCGATTGTGTGTGTGTGTGCGCATTAACTTGGCTCGTATAATGGGCTCGGGCTTGGGGATGTGTTTTTGACATCAACCGGATGCGCGTATTAAGAGTTTTATAGTTGCGGACAAAAAGGAAAAATGTGACCGGGCGGGCGGTCGTAGGCGGGAGGTGGTTGTGTGGGCTCGTGCCTCTTGGGACTGTAGTGTGATATAGTGCACAGCACAGAGTTAGGTTATGATAGAATTTTTTTTTTTAAGGACAACAAGAAAGTGGGGCATTAGGGTTGATGATTTCCTCGGTCAATGCCCAAAGACAATCAGTGTCAGAAGGGATTATATTCATTTGTAAAGCCTTGACAGAGGTATAATTTGTTAAATAGCGTTTTAGAATTTATCTTTAAATTAGCTTTCTACATGAGTTTACATAAGAAAATTGTCGTTTTTGTATGCCCATCCCTATGTATAAGCAAATGGAAATAAAACAGAAAATGTTGATATAGTAGGAGATTTCGAAAATGAGTTTTTGTTATTTAAATATAAAAGGTTCTCGGAAGTTTTTACTTTGATTATAAATTATGTATCTCTCATGAGTGACGATAAGCAGAATAAATAATGTTGAAAAATATGCAAAACATAATGTCTTTGGAGAATTATTGTCATATCATTTGCTTTTATATCATTTTAAATTTTTTATATTTACTTTGAAGTTCATTTGAAAGGTTGAAACATTTTTGTAAATACTTTGTGATAGAAGTCAAAGGTCATTTGTATTTTTTTTAAATGCTTTGAATTAAAAGTGAAAATAAGGGCATTTTACATGCATATATATATCGCACTAAATATTTTAAAATAGAACACTAATTTTATTCAATGATTTTTCAACATTCGTATACTTACATGTAAAATATTTTGTTTTAAATATTCTTAGAAGTCTTGTTAAAAAGTTTTTTTTTTAAATCGACTAGATTATTTTCAAATAATGTATTGACTTTTCAAAAAAAATAATTAAAACTAATTTAAACTTTTGAGAGCTTCTGCTCAAAAAAATAAAAAAAAATAAAATGCACGACTTGATCGGACGAACTTGCTCTTATGTTAATAGCGTCTGCACATAAAAGAAAAAAATAAAACGCACAACAGAATCGGACGTACCTTACTGTTCTTATGTTCAAGTTGCTTGGAACTTAAGAACTATTAAGATATGCAAGTCATTATATAGAAATAGTTTAGGTAAAAAAAGCATTCAAATGATTCTTTTACCCTTTTAATAACTTAGAGCTCAAAAATAAGGAGGTATGCCATTTTTGATTACTTGAAAAAATATGAATATAAGAAAAACAATTTAAGATCGTTGGAGAAGTTTTCTTAAAAACTGATGGTTTACTTTATGTAAGAATTTAGTAACATTTAAAAAAAAATATTTTGGTATGCCAATTTTGAGTATTTGTTAATATTCATTTATTAACTAAGTTTTAAAAAAATTCACCAACCCATTTTTAAATATTGAATTTTCAAAAAAAAAAATAAGTATATTTTTAAATTCAAAATTATTTTTTTTTTTAATTTTGGGATGTAAATTGATGTTTAATTGAAATCAATTGAGCCGTTAACCCATTTCCTCCTAAAGTTACGAAATCGCAACCTTCTTGCTTTTGATGCCTGGGGATTGCGTTAGATGAATTTCGGTAAACTTGTTATTGATTCTGTGAGTTGAAATGACTCTCTAATCAATCTATTTTTTGATTTTTTTGTGAAAATTTGAATTTCTTATTTTTGTAGCCTGTAAAAATTTCATAATTTTGAGATTTTTGAGACAGCTTTTTTGAACTTTCCAAAAATATCAATACAATTATTATTTCTCAATATAGGTACACAGAAAGAATTCTTGGATCAGATCACGAAAGATAAGCTGCAAATTACAAACAATATATCTCGATTTTTATCTTGCCTCGGGATTTTGTAATTTACGACAATTTGTTTGCAATCTGAAAAAAATGAAGATTTTGATACCCAAAAGTCGTAGGTCAACATTTACTAAGTATCAAATATTGTTCTATAGAGAGAAAACAAAAATTGCGAACAGCAAATCGCAGTTTGATCCAAATATTCCTCACTTGCACGATTTGTAAATATGCAAAAAAGATTTGTGATCACCACTTTTATATCGTGATATTGCCACTTGAAAGGTTAGTCTTCATTTTGAAGGTATACGCATTTAATTTTATTTATTGAAATAAATAATTTACGCATGCAAGGCCGTCCCAAACTATGCTAGGGCCCTTGAGCACACAAGAACTTAGGACCCTTTTGGAAAGTAAAGATAATGAGTTTTACTAACATTTTTTCTGTTTTAATCTTCAATTTATAATGGGTAGTCAAACAAACAATATTTATGCCATTAATGATATAACTTAGTATGCCGCCGGTTTTTTGGATACAATTAAGGTAATGGTTTCTTTCGGGATTTCTGTTGAGCACAATCTTCTAATATCGGATTTTTCAATAAGAGCGCTACAAAAGTTTTTTTTTAAATAAAACAAAAACGGTTTTGGATATCAAAGATATTCATTAGTCTTGTGAAAGTACGTTCGATGCCACTATGTATATGGAACTCGATTTCTTTTGCATGGCCACCACGGGTTCGCTTGCAGAAATCCAGACGCTGAACCCCATTTTCGACGGTTTTCAAGCATAAATCGGCTGATACTGCTGCAATTTCACGTTCGGTATTCGTACGAAGTTCATCAATCTTCGCTGGCTTGTTTGTTGGCATAGACCATAGACTTGACGTAGCCCCACAGGAAATAGTCTAAAGGCGTCAAATCGCACGACCGAGGCGGCCAAGCGACTGGACCATTTCGTGAGATAACACGTTCTCCAATCTTGATTTCCAATAAATTGATTGTGACATTCGCTGTGTGGCTTGTGGCACCGTCCTGTTGGAACCACATGTCCTCCAAGTCCATATCATCAGATTGGGGTCGAAAATATTCGGTTATCATTAAACGGTAGCGATCCCCATTCACAGTAACGTGTCGGTCTTGATCATCACGGAAGAAGTACGGCCCAATGACGCCGCCGGCCCATAAACCACACCAAACCGTAATTTTTTCGGGATGCAAGGATGACTTATGGAGAACGTGTGGATTGGTGTCTGACCAATACCGCACACTTTCTTTAGTGACGAAGCCATTCAGCCAGAAATGAGCCTCATCGCTGAAGATGATTTTTCGATGAAAATCCGAATCATTTTCAAGTTTTTGCTCAGCCCAATTCACGAACATACGACGCTTTTGGTGGTCAAGCGACTTCAGTTCTTGCGTCAATTTAATATGTAAGGATGAAGGCCAAGATCTTTTCGCAAAATTCGCCACAACGACGTCACATAGATGCCCAACGCTTGAGAACGACGTGTGAGAGACACATTTGGGCTTTCTGCAACTGAAGCCTCAGCGGCAGGAATATTCTCGACACTACGGGCACTTCTTTGTCTCACTGGCACGAGAACATTTTTTACTATGCCTGTGGACTTAAATTTTTCTGCTAGACGCTCAATTGTTGATCTGCTAGGACGATTATGACAACCATAAATTGGACGTAGTGCTCTTGACGTTGAGGCCATTGACTCCGAATTTCGGTAGTAAATTTTAATAATTTCGACTCGTTGTTGGCTCGTATATCTTTCCATCATGAAATGGCAAACCTAATTGAAGAAAAATGTCAAAAGAGCGGCGTCGTTTGCTGTCCCTGTCGCTCTACTTTTGTAGCGTCCCTGTTGAAAAACCCTTATGCATTATTTTGAAAGCACAGGCATAAGATAATTACTCTCACAAAAATAATTAGGGCGGTATTCATCAAGCACTCATAAACGACTCTTAAGTTTATGAGGCTCATAACTCAAATAATATTTTTGTTATTCACCAACTACTCACAGCTCTTTTTCAAAGTCCGAAAATGAGAACAACTCTCTCTTCACCAGACATACCCAAACTGGAAAATCAAACTGTTTTCAGACTGGCCCAACTTTGTTGGCACTTCTTTGATCTTTAAAAAAATGAGTGTTACACGCACATACACACAAATTCTTTGTGGTTACAGTGATTTTATTTTATTTTAACTTATTTGTTCTTATTTGTGTTTTGTAAGTCCCACGGTGAATACTTTTTGGTTTCACTACGCGTGTCGTTCCTACGTTGTTTACCTCATTTGCGGACCCAAAACTAAAGGATATACATAACTGAAGTTTTTTTTTTAATTTTCACAACAAAACGGACTAAGACAAGCAATGATCTTCACTGCGTGACTTACAAAAATAAATTTTTAAATATTATAAAATAAGTGAGAAAAAAAAATAAAATCTCTGAAGACAAAAGGAATTATACTATGTTTGCGTGTGGCACCCATTTTTGTAAGGATCCAAGAAGTTATTTTTGTAAGGATCCAAGAAATACCAATAAAATGGATAAGTAAATTTGCTTGAAGGGTTATTTCGAAGGTTTTCGAATAAGTTTTCGGAGAGAGCGCTCATAACTTTATAAGTGGGCACGACCAATCATAACTTTTATGAGCGCTCTTAAATATTCACTATTATTGCTTGGTAAATAGGTTTATGAAGCTCTTAAGTTATGAGCGTTTGGTGAATACAACCCTTAGTTTTCTGACTTGATTAGAATATAAATCTGTTAACGAGATAATAAATTTATTTAAAAATCTTTTACTCCTGCTATGAGACTAATAATTGCCTCTAGTAACTGGCCCGTTTAACTCTCATAACTTTTGTATACGAATCTGGTTGCAGACTAACAGAGTATACATTTTCCTTCCAAAAATCAATATTAAAGAAGTCATTTGAGAGTAAAAAATGACGTCTGTGAAGTTAGCAAAACAATTTTAAGCTAGACCAAATATGTATGCATTTCTACTCCGGATTTTGCAGTTGTATTTTTAGCCCACTGTATTGTTTGCTTGACAGTAAAGTTAGCAGAACAGTCTTGTTCTCAGCAAGTAGCTAGAAACTTGTAGTAGGGACATATTTTAAACACACATATTTTTAGTTTTCAAGTGCATGAAAATAAAAGTCCTAGTCATATGACTTTACATTCATAAACACATAAAAATTGTATCCTTCTTTCCCCTACATACGAACAACTTTCTTGGAAAAGATTACATCAGTAGGTTGTATTCTGTTTTATTATCATGCGAATAAAGAGTAACAATGACTCACGCACTACTTACTAATTGCCATAATAAGCGAGTACCTAATTTGGTTTAATGTAAATAAAAAAGTTACCAAATCTTATATTACATTATCTTGAGTAATTTTGAAAGTAGCTAGTACCCATATAGTAACTTTATACTTTGTATTCATCTGTAGAGTTTCTAATGATTTAGAGTGTCTAATGATGTCACATTTTGTTTAATATAAGGTCATTGCACTCAAAGACAAGTTAGTAAGTACAAGGATAACTTATTATTACTATCTACTTATGGAGTTATTACTCAACTTTTAGAATTGAAGTAAAGGGAGGCATAAACTTTATTATATACAGTTAGGTATACTAGGTATACAAATATTTGTATATGCTATTAAATTCCTTGAGAGAGACCATTTTCACGAATGTGTCTCAGCGTTAAGGCCCGATTATTTCATAGTTTGTTAATTTTAAAAAGTTTGTTAAAATTTTAATTTAAAAAAGTAATTGCAAATCTCCACCATAACCCTTTTTGGCTTCTGACCCAACCTCAGGGGAGTTGTCATGTTTCCTTTGCAATTTGCAGGTTTAACTGTTTCCCGATCGTTTTCTTTTTCTCTTTTTTTATTCTGAGTAATGTTCTGTGTAGCTACAGACTTCCTGCCAGTTTTGTTCGCTGTGTATAACAACTTCTGAATTATGTTTTCTGGCATGATGACCACAATGCTATACTTTCTAGCTGTTTACGTTCAGCCTCCCATCTGTGCAAACGAAGATGGTGCAATGCACATCGACTGTTATGGGAGTCTCTATACAAGCAGGCTGAGCTATTTTTTTTGCCAATCTTCTGGAGGAAAGTATTGAAATATCCGTGTCTGATGAGTAACTGGATGAAGTGATAATTTACCTAACCGTGTTTCCGTTCGTTTCAATCTGCTACGTTCCTGATCAGCCTCGACGTCCAGAGTCCTCTGGTTTCCAAACTCCAGTGCTCTTGCAACTTCTCTTTCGTGCGCTACTTTGCCTCTTCAATTGCAACTTCCACTCTGATTTACACCTTTTTTGTGGAAATACTTCCTTTGTGCCGCTAGGAGATCGATGGAGGTCAACCCTGTGACACAAAAAGGTCGATTGGTTCCAATACCATTCTGTAGGAGCTTGCAATGCGTAGACGCCGTTGCTGCACTACTGCCATCTATTTTCGATACTTCTCCTGCCGATGTGCATCTGCCCGAATTTTGCATCCGTAGAGGAGAATGCCTTGCGTGGTCGACATCAGGAGTCCTTCATTTGCTTGTCTTTGGACCGCCTATTTTTGCCATCAGTCCTCTGGTCACTTAAGACACTCGTTCCACAGCATTCCTTATCTGGTGCTGTGAGTGAGCTTTGTTCTAATCATAGAGTACCTTATTATCTAGAGAACCGACTTCAGGGCTTTTTCTCTTTCACCCTACAAACTGCACTGTGAGTATTTCCTCCACATGGCTGAGCATGTGTTAGCTGCCCAATGCATTTTAAATGGAACCTCACCAATATAATGATAACTTAATGGACTTTTGACTCATTAGACTGAAAACAACAAAAAAATTATTCGAAAATTTGAAAACGTCACATTTAGAGCTATCACATGTATTCACGGACAGGGAATTTAAGAGAGTTTTCGCTTAATGTGCTCAAATAAAATTTTCGGGTGTTTTAGGCAAGAGGGGTACGAGTCAGTTCTCTAGATAGTATGGGTACTCTATGGTTCTAATAGTCACTCGCAGTCGCAGCATGCTTGCTTCCAAATATTTTAGGCAATGTCATCTGCGTTACCTACCTGGAATCTTCCGGCATATTCATGTGGAGAATGGGATCATAGGAGGTCTGGAGGTCTTGTTCTAAAATTGATCCCTGCGCTGCTCCGTACGTAATTGGTTTACATCGTAGGCCTTCTGATGCTTCGTAGACTATAGCACTAGGTCCTTAAGATAATCTTTCATTATCCGTAGCTTATAAGCTAAAATGTTGAATGTGTTCTCGATTCAGCATGTCAGTCCAACCTTCTGAGTTAAAAGCATTCTTGACTTCCAGAATAGCCAGCAATACGATCCGCCTTGAGTAGTGGTTTTCCTGTTAGGTGATTTAGGTGGCCTTCCTCAATCGCTCCGATCAAAGAGTGGCATTTTCTGTTAAGCCATACTGTCTTTCTAGCAGATCTCCTGCCTGTACTGCAATGGTGAGTCTCGATGTCAGCATCTTCTCCAGTAGCTTTCCTGCCATGTCCATCAGCATACACAGAGGTCTGTACACCGATGGGGAATCCGGTTCTTCTTTCACTTTGCTTATGAGTATCAAGCGTTGTGTCTTCCAATTTCTAAGAAAGACCTAAGGCTACTTAAGAATTCTTATCTGCAAAAAAAGCATATTCATCGTGGTATATCATAACGGGTGATTTTTTAGCTGGTTTGGTTTTGGCAACACTGGTTTTGACAGCTGACGTGTGTTTAGTACCTTGTGTCACTGTCAAACAGCTTCAGTTTGGTTTGCAATTTAACCATGGATCGTCTTACAAATGAACAACGCTTGCAAATTATTGAATTTTACTATCAAAATTCGTGCTCGGTTCGAAATGTTCATCGCGCGCTGCTTCCATTTTATGGTCGGCATTCTCGACCTTCTGAGCAGTCTATTCGGAAGATTGTGACCAAATTTCGCACCAAACCAAATTTACTTTGTTGGACATTAAACCACCAACACGTTTACGTACTGTGCGTAGTGAAGAAAATATTGCGGCCGTATCAGCTAGTGTGACAGAAGACCGCGAAATGTCGATTCGGCGCCGTTCCCAGCAGTTAGGCCTTTGTTACAGCACTACGTGGAAAATTTTGCGGATGGATTTGGGCGTAAAGCCTTTTAAGATACAGCTGGTGCAAGAACTAAAGCCAGCCGACCAACCACAACGCCGAATTTTTGGTGAATGGGCTCTTGGAAAGCTGGCCGAGGATCCGCTTTTTTATCGAAAAATTGTGTTCAGCGATGAGGCTCATTTTTGGTTGAATGGGTATGTAAATAAGCATAATTGCCGCATTTGGAGTGAAGATCAGCCAGAAGCATTGCAACAGCTACCAATGCATCCTGAAAAAGCCACTGTTTGGTGCGGTTTATGGGCCGGCGGCATTATTGGGCCATATTTCTTCAAAGATGATGCGAATCGCAGCGTTACTGTCAATGGTGAACGCTACCGAGCGATGATAACAAACTTTTTTTTGCCCGAAATGGAAGTTCTTGACTTGCATGATATGTGGTTTCAACAAGACGGTGCCACATGCCACACAGCACGCGAAACAATGGCGCAATTGCGAGGCGAGTTTTGCGAACAGTTAATTTCACGTTTCGGGCCGGTCAATTGGCCGCCTAGATCGTGCGATTTGACACCATTAGATTATTTTTTGTGGGGGTATGTCAAGGCTAATGTCTATAGGGACAAGCCCGCTTCGATTGACGCACTGGAAGCCAACATCCATGCATTCATTCGTGAGATACCGGCCGATATGTGTGAAAGAGTATGCCAAAATTGGACTCAGCGGATGGGCTACCTGAGACGCAGCCGCGGTCAACATTTGCATGAAATTATCTTTAAACATTAAATTGCAAGGTTCAAACTATCGATTCAAATAAATATTTCATTAATTTTTTCGAATTTTTTGTGTTTTTTTTTTTTTAAAAGTTCTAAACCTCTTAAAAAATCACCCGTTATTATACTCAACAGAAATTGTATTGAGAGAAAACACCCTTTTAATTCAGAAAACTTACGATATCACTAATAAAAGCTTAATAGAAAATCAATTCATTTAATCTTAAGAACTCCTACAATTGAAATAATCATTCTTTATAGTGAGATACAGCTTCAATTTGTTTAACCGGCACAATTTATTCGTAATCAAATCTTCAATGCAAATAAATACCATCAATCTGTCCCAAAGCATCATAGGCAGCAGGTAGTAGGTACCTATACACCTACATATATTGGTGACGCGTGATGGTGATATCTTGATGATAGTAAAGCCAACAACGTGATGAGTTGCTGAATAATTGTATATACACATAGGTGTGTTTTTTTCCTATGTATATTCAGCGGAAGTAGAGAACAGTTGTTGGGTATTGTTGTATATCATGGCAATTGTGCCACCACAATTGACAGTTATATCTTTTCACTGCGATGGCGGGTGCCTTGAATGAGAGTTCTTTGAGAGCCATGAGGGACGAGGCTGAGGGACAATATATTTCTTCCGTGTGTGTAGCTTACTCCTCTACATCTACATTTATGTAGATATTTTTTTTTTATAAAATCTGCAACGCACGAGATAATAATAATAATCACAAAAAAAAGAAAATATCCTTTTGCAAGGATCGCATGTGTGCACAATAATGCGAGATTAAAATATTAATCACCTCCATCACAAATTCAGATGTCAAAAGAGTATAAATCATTTTCCTTCAACTCGCGCTAATATTGCTGCGCTGCATGATTTTCCTTGCCAGTAGTTGCCACTGAGACTGACTGTTTTTGTTGTTGTTGCCGCTGCTGTTGCTGTTGCTAGTGCTGCTTCTGCTGCTGTTGCAATCATGACGGGCTTCAACTTCAAGTATATATACAGCATTGACGAGGCCCTCATAATATTCAGCGCAGAGTATGTCACTTTCTGAATATTAATATCCCATCCCCATGTCGCATCTCGCATCTGATGCGACGCGACGTGCAGTATAGGGTAAAATCAAAGCTGCTGTAAGCAGTGTTAACTATTTGGCATATCATGTTAACATGATGAGATAACACGGATTTTACTACATTCTAACGGTCTCCCAACAGCATACGCATCATCTGCATTTACAGTTTCATATATCCATATTGCTTTTGTGGCGGGCGATAGTGGCGGAAGCGGAATGTTCTTTCCCTCTGTCGATGTCGTCGGTCGGCTGTAATTTGCATCGTGCACTGTTGACACAAGCAATACATCTACACTACACGTCTATGCTTTATACATGCCAATCTTGTTGAATCTGTAATCCCAAATCCCTTGTTATTATAAATAGGTATACATACACCTAAATCTATACACACATACATCTTTCTCTTTCACTCTTTCCCCGCAAATTTGGTTCTTTGAACAATAGCAATTAAAATGTGCAAATAACCGAAGTTGCAACAATGCAACTGTGGCATCAGCCAACAACCGTCACCACTTCAATTCAAACTCTACAAAAGTTTTAGAATATCGACAAGGCAAAAAAAGGGGCCTGCCACCTGCCTCGTCGTCGTCATTGCATCGCATCGCATCGGCTTTGGTTTTCCAGTACAAAACAACAAGCCGCAACGATTAAGTGCAACAACTGTCATCGTGAACTCGCGAGGCATTGTGTGTCAATCATTAATCAATGTGTCAATTGGTTGAAGTTGAAATGGAGGTGGTATGCATATTCATGGCCGTGCAAAGTTTGTTAGTGATAAATTGTAGGTAATCCTCCAGTGCTGGTGTACATACATTCTTCCAGAAGCATTTTTTTGTAAGTGAGTCTTTCCTAATAAGATGTTTTATGTTGTACTTTTTGTTGAAAACCTATAGAATCTATCACATATCAATCTCTTTGACGTTAGCAACTGACAGCTCCATTTAGAACATACATATGTGAAACAAGTTCTAACGGTATAACGACCCACATGAACAAACTTTTGAGATCCCCGAACCTTAGACAGTGTTCACATTGGACTGGATAATAATGGATAAAATACTGGAATTTTTGTGACACTTCAGTATTTACTCCTCACAAAATTGAAAAATAAAAAAAAATCCAGTTCCTATGCATACAGCAATAACAATGTATATGTCTTCCTTGTTTATTTCTAAACGTCAATCTCAAGATTTTTTCTCTTATGACATATATGTATTTATTTAATTCCATTTTGCAAGCAAATACACTGGCCGCATTCCGATGTTAATTCTCAGTTATCTGGATAGCTTTGTGTTGTTGTAATCCCTTGTTAAAAAAAACAGCTGATGACAAATCATCTGTGACCAACAAACAAATCCGAAGTTATCCCAAAAATTCTAGGATACTCAGCAATCCAAAGAGAAATTTCAAAACAGCTGATATTTGACAAGAAGTTTGTGTTGTTCATGTTGAGTTTTGCAGTGTTGGGTTTTTCGAAAGAAAAATTAATTAGTTAGATGCAGCTAGAAAATGGTTATTTGCAACACCTTGGATTCTACGCAATATGCAAATATAAATGGAATAAAACTCCGTTTAAAAAGTTAAAAGTTTTTGCATATTAAAAACAATTTTAATTAAATTTTCTTGTCATCTTTTTTCAGCTAACCTATCTGGTTCTGGTCGTTCACAAAAGTATCGGCTACTCAGTTATCTTGGATGACCTATCCGATAGCCGGCGAAACGCAGCCACTGACATTATGAGACACTAATGTTTTAAAAGCATGAAATACGATATTTAAATTAGCTAAAACAACTTGTTTCTTCCTTGAGAGTTTGAGATAATAACAGAGAAATTCTCGATTGAATATGATTGTATGGAAAAAAATCGAATATCGTTGGAGCGGTTTTTTTAAAAACTAATTTTTTATATATCAAAATCTTTAAACATCTTAAACGAAAACTTTTGGTACGCAAATCTTAAGTATTTATTTATGTGCATATAAAGATAAAATTTCAAACAAAAAAATTTGCTAACCCGTTTTTGAGTTATCGAATTTTTTAAAAAAAAATGATTTGACACTTATAAAAAAATTCAAATTTTTTTTTTTGTAAAAATATTTTTTAATCCTTCTAAAATTTCTATATATAAAATAATCTAAATCTGTTCAGTTAAAAATGAGGAAATACAAAAAAAGTTGTATGAGAGGTACTACTAATAGTTGCGATTTGAAAATTTTTATAATTTTTGGTAGCATACAGCACTAACTGAGCATATAGAAAAAGCTTAAAAAATGGTTCTTTGGGGAGGTACCATAAATAACCATTTTTTGAAAAATGGTATCCCATTCAAAGGTAGCTTTTACCAAAAGAAATTTATTGAATTTTTTTTAAGAAAAATTATGAAGCCGTTTTTGAGAAAAATAAGATTTTGCAAAATTGTTTAAAAAAATGCTATGGCAGTTTGCTACCATTATTTATAGTTCTAAGATTTTTCTTTTTTATCCAATAGAACTTTTCAAAAGACACTCGGTAAGAATCGGTACTAAGTAGTGTGGCACTTTAACCTCACTAAAACCATCGGTGAATCTAGACCAATCTAAGATAGATCAACAAATGATTTTTCTTTCTTAATTTATAAATCACATTTTGGGAAGTTTAAAGTTTAGTTAAGTTACACTTTCGCATAGCTTTTAGACCATCAGCTCATGAGACTTGGTTCTTCTTACTCTCCGAACATTGTCTCGTACATTTAAGACGGTCTCCATTTCGGAGTTGGTATGACTTTGCAGTCGCTGATTGTGTGATACGGCGTGTTTTTTAACCACTTCTGTAACCATTTCAATTTGAAGGTCACGATGTAGATCGCTATTTCTTATATACCAAGGGGCATTTATTATTCCGCGAAGGACCTTGCTTTGGAATTTTTGGATGGGTTCAGCATTTGTTTTCTTTGTACAGCCCCATAGTTGCATGCCATATGTCCAAACGGGCTTCAGTACTTGCTTATATAACATTAGCTTGTTCTGGATAGATAGAGGTCAGAGTTCTTTCCTAGTAACCAGTACATTTTTCTGTACTTCAAGTTTAGTTCGTCTTTTTTCTTTTTGATGTGCTCTTTCCATTTAAGGTTTGCATCCAAAGTCATTCCAAGGTATTTGGCAGTATTGGAGTAAGGTACTGTTCTACTGTTTATAAGAATAGGAACATTGTTTATTTTTTTGTTTGTAAAGTTTATATGCGTCGATTTTGTTTCATTTAGTTTGATTCGCCATTTTTGCGTCCAATCACTAACTTTATCGACTGCATTTTGCAGTTTTTGTGTAGCCTTCGTAACGGATTTATCTGGCACCAATATTGCAGTATCATCAGCAAAGGTGGCCATGATAGCGTTGATGTCCACTGGAATATCCCTTGTATATAACAGATACAGAGTTGGTCCTAGGACACTTCCTTGTGGTACACCGTTCAATTTTCTTTAGTTCCGAGTAATTTTGGTCGTACCGTACTCTAAAGAGTCGGTTCGTAACGTAGGATTTCAGTATTTCGTAGTACTGCCTGGGAAGATCCTTTTGCAGTTTGTACTCAAGTCCCAAGTGCCAAACCTTGTCAAAGGCTTGAGCAACATCTAAGAATATAGCCAAGCATACTTGTTTTTCTTCAAGTGCCTTTTCCGTAATCCGATGCACTTGGTCTATCGTGGAATGTTTATTTCTAAATCCAAACTGATGGCTCGGAATTAGTCTTCTTTCTTCTATTATTCTGCTTAGTCTTTTTAGAAGCAGTTTTTCGAAAACTTTTGCCATGATTGGTATAAGCGATATAGGTCTGTTAGATGTTACTTCTGTTGGTGACTTACCTTGTTTAGGTATAACAAGGACTTCTGCAATTTTCCAATGATGTGGCACATATCTTAGTTTAAAGCATGCATTAATTATAAATTGGAGTTTTTTTAAGGCTATTGAAGATATTTCTTTCAAAGCTTTAGCAGTTATTAGATCTTATGCTGGTGATTTTTTGTCAGACAACTTATGTTGACACATGCTTTTTACTTCTTTGAGTGTGACAAAAGGAATTTTTACATTCGTCGTTTCTATCAACAAACTGTAAGGGATCTGTAGCTGAGCTTGCTGGGAATGGCTTAAATACATTTGAGAGATGTTCAGCAAAGAGATTAGCCTTTTATTTTGGGTATATGATCCATTTACCATCTTGAGATTTTACTGGTGGGTTTTGTGCCTATGGTCTTTTTTGGCGCTTAGCTACTTTCCATAAGGAGAATTCCGTAGAAGCATCCGCCGTCAGACTATTCAGGAATCTACTAAGTGAATCACTTTTAAATTCACAGATTCTTTTCTTTAGTTTTTTGTTAAGACGGTTAAAAACTGCCTTATCACCTGGAAATCTCGTAGGTTGCCATTTTCTTCGAGCTCTTCTTTTCTCCAAGATTAGCTCCTTTATTTCGACAGGATATTTTTTTCTTTTTCCCTTGAGTTCGAAATTGTTGGAGTACTTTCTTCTGCAGCCTGTTGCACATCAGCAATAAATTGTTTTACTTCATTATCAATCTGTTCAATTGTTTGCATAGGAGATCTTAGGTTTATAAAACTTTCAAGCTTATCTCTGAATTCGTTCCAGTTTGTTCTTTGGTTCACGAGCTTAGGATTACTTTTTTCTATTATTTCTGCTTCGCTCAGTGATAATATTACTGGAGTATGATCTGACGATAAATCGTAATTACCTTCGACACTTATATGGTTTCGTTTAATACCTTTTACTACGAAAAAGTCTATAAGGTCTGCTATTTTGTTAGTATCAAATGGCAAATATATTGGTGAGACATAAGAATAAAATTTGCAGTTGTATTTGCAGCCTGCTTAATATAGCCGTTTACCTTTCATTGTAATGAGCCTAGATCCCCAATGGGTGTGTTTAGCATTGAAGTGTTCACCAACAAAGAAGTTATGTCCTAACAAATTTAGGAGCTCTGCATAGTCTTCTTCAGTTGGAGAGCACCTCGGAGGGCAGTATAAATCTGCTATCTTAAACTTAAAAAAAAAAATGTGGACAGAATCACCAAAAATCACTATTTACCAAGTTCTGACAAAATTTTGCCACTCACTTTCTTGTTGTTTTCAACATCGTTAAGTTTTATTTGATCGTTATTTTGAAAAATTTTCACAAATATGCACAAAAAAATTAAAATCGTTGCAGCGGTTTTTTTTTCAAAACTAATTTTTATTATAAAAATTAGGTTACCTACATTTAAAAAATTTAGTTTGCCAATTTTAGTGTTTATTAATAATCATTTATAAACCTAGTTTCAAAAAAAATTCATCAACCCGTTTTCGAAATATTTAATTAAAATTTTTCTTTTTAAAAATTGTATTATGTAATTTTATTGACATTTAAAAGGAGTTTTTGTATTAAAATTTTGATGGCAATCGGTTGAGCAGTTGATAAAAAAATCAGGAATAAAAAAAAACCCTCATGATAGTACCGTTATTAATGGTTTTCGGTAAAAAAAATTGTGATAGAAAGTACAGCATACGTACAATAAAACACATTATTTTTACATCAAAATCATTGGAGCCGTTTTTGAGGAAAATAGCGGTTTGAATGTTTGGTAGAGATCCTTATTTATGGTTCTAATATCTTTAGACTACCGATAATTGCTAATGGTTATTTTCACAGTGTACTCTTATATTATCTGAATAAGTGAAACTCAAGTCTCCCATATTTACCGCTATTTGTTTTATTTTTTTACATAGGTTGCCGGTATTAGTTACCTGTTTCCAAAAACTTGTTTGCCTTTTTAACCGAATATTTAAGATTTCATTGAAAACTTTAGTGGAAAAAATACAGTTGTGTATGAAAATGCTTTCAATTAACCCCAATTTGCTCGATTGAAAGCATTTCTTTACAAAACTGTATTTTTTTCAATTTCAGCAAGCTCAAGGCTTGGCAGCGATTCAATTGCTAAAAGCTTTTATCGCTTTGTTTTAAATCGTCAAAAGTTTAATTAGCTACGAATATTTATTCACATTACTGCCTGAACAAAATGGGTGACGGAGCTGGAATAGATGTGAAAAATGCTGCAGCTACAAGGGTTTTAACAAATTTTAACTTTCACTGCAGCATTTTTGACATCTATTGCAGCTACGTCTCCCATTCTGTTCAGGCAGTAGGTGTGTTGGTTATCATGAAATTTCCCCTCCGTTGAAAAACTTGCGAGTTCCTGCTACACAAATTTCTGTGAACACGAAGTGTTACAACTACTGTCCAAAATCGTGGTGGTAAGTTTCTGTCACAGCTTTGCCATCAATTGGAAAATTTTCCGAAGTAGGGTTTCAAACAAAAAATGCAGTATGTTCAATTTTCTTACAGAATATCTGCATGTTCCAAAGTGTACTTTATTTTCAAATAAGAAGTGCGAAAGAAATTAAAAATAGCATTATATAAAATTAATTATGTTGTCACGATTGTTATCAAAGCAAGCCAAAAGCCGGAAGCTGTTAGAATAGAACTGAGAATTTAGTGGACTAAATTTTGAAGAATGATAGTTTTCTTTTTCAAAAAATAAAAGTGGAGTAAACTCGATTTAAAAGCAGTTTATTTGTCTTACGAAAAAAGTGCATTGGTTCTATTGAAATCATGGCAAATTGGCATTGCAGTTGATACACAAAAATGATGTTTCTAACAAAAAATACTGCAGTTCATGATTCAATACGTTTGTTAACTTTTTTCAAATTTCCCAAACTCTGATTGAATTTTCCACTTTTTTCAAAATTTGAAAGGATTTGCAATTTTTTATACCAAACAAACCTAGTTACTCGCACTAGTTAAAACTGTATACACAGATAACACTGGTCTGTAAAAATTAACTTTTTTTCACCTTCAAATAATTTTTTGAAGTATGACAGATTTGACATAATACTTGCTGTTGATAAAGTGAATTCACGAGGATAAAAATCTTAACCGAAACCCGTCCAAGTCCTACGATAGTAATTTTTTTGTTATACCTCATCTGATTTATTAAACGGCAGCACTGGACAATGATTCGCATTCGGAAGTTATTCAACTTGTACCGGTTCCGGTATGTTTCAACACGCGTGTGGGCGATAAATTATTTTTCTATTTGATTACAAAAATAGGATTACGAATTACCAGTTGACAACTGGTAAATCATTAGCAATGCGATTGCTGGCAATTTGGTAAAACATACCAAACATACGCACCAAATGCAGCTAAAAAAAAAACAAACATTGAAAAATGCGGCTCTCTCAGGACGACTGGAACGCATACAAATGTCTGCAATACACACTTCATGAACGGTGCAACCATATTCGATCTAGGTATATTGTACAGTAGGTACATTGGTGGTATGTAGGGAGAAAAATACCAACAGTGGTCCTTCGATGCTACACGATGGCAGATTTATAACTAGGCCATAATATATGCATGCAAATGCAGATGCAAGCCATAACTGTGTTTTGTGTGCTTGTTCCTTAAATGGCGGGTGTCAGTCCGCCGAAACATTCCATAAATGTATAATAGATGGCTTTGGGTGCGTTGTTCTGCTCTATACACACTACTTGTCTCTGAATGTTTTTTGGGGAAATAATTTATGGTAAATGGTAAGCAAACAGAAACAGGATGTGTGTGTGTGTGTTTTTTTTTTTTTATTGTAATTTTGATTCAATGACCTCTCTTAAAAAATTTAATCGTTTGCCTACAGATATAAAAAGTGCCATAATTCAATCATCTCCCGTCGGGAACAAAGCAGGAAACGTCATTTATGTACACATATATGTAGGTATATATTTGTTTGTACAAATAAATGTATGTAGTTTTGTCGGAACTCGGCAGTTTCAGTGGTGGAGGCATAACATTGAGTTAGTTATTCGAATATTTTACTAAAACCTACGTTCTTAAAATGTACTACCAGTTATGTATTAATAAAGCCAAAATTCCGATAAAATTGAAAATTGGTAGGTATAAACCTTTCTTTTGGTATAACAAATCAACAGCGAAATGTCTTGTCAATCCCATTCAAGCATACCTACTAATTTATTCTAGGTCAAGTGTCTGTCAAAAAAGTTGGTGTTAAGCCTACTTTCAAACCATGAATGCTTCCAAAAATATAAAGAAATTTAGTAGATCAGAAAATTCTCGATAAAAGAGATTGGAGAAGGTTTCGGAAATATAGCTTTTTCAAAAAAGGTAAATAGACAAACATATCGGTTAAAAGCTATAACAGCAAAAACATACCTGCTTACTTACTTTACTTTAGATGGTGCCAGCCCAGGGCAGACTACGGTCTCAACCAACTAGCTCCTCCAGGCAGCTCGGCTCATAGCTATACTTAATTTCGTTTCTTTTAATTCAATTATTTGGTTTTTTTTAATTTTTTCTTGATATAAAACTAAAAATTGAATTTGATTTCTCATATTTATATTGAATTTTATCAATCAAATAGCTTCTTAAAGGTTGGTAATGAAATTTTTGTTGTTAGCTGTAAGCTTGTAAACTTATAAATAAATAAATAAATAAATAAATATAAATAAATAAATATAAATAAATATAAAGTTAGTTTTACGACAACCTAAAGTGTTTCAAATAAATAATAGTTATGCTGAGAAAGTGGGTGGATGCCACGTCTCCTGAATTGAAGACCTCATTTTTTCAAGTCCTTTTGTTCTACCAATTTTCATCGTTTAACAACAATTGGAAGTGCTTTCTTATAATTTATAAGAATTTTTAAGAAAGTGGGTGAATGCCACGCCCCCTGAAGGAAGATTTCTTTTGTATGCACCAGAGGACCCACCGTTGTATGAAATATAAGGTTCTTCGTAGTCAGGAAGTGCTTCATAATTTTGATGATCTTTCTGTGAGTTCAGACAGTTACAGCTTTTGCGATTTTTGAAGTCCTTTATATCGGGAATTACTAATATTAAGAAGTTGAAATTAGATGAGACAACTATGTTTGATCAGTTCAGCAAATGCTGTGAATTTGAAGTTTCAGACTTTATTAGTAGTGAATTTAGAGGTGGGTCGAAATCAACCTGAGTTTGTTCCTGTAAAAAGGGCGTAGTGCCCCGAACTTGGCCTTTGATATTTCAGAAACCATTGATCTTACATAAATAAGTAATTCAATCTTTTTTGTGAATAATGGTCTGATCTACAAAATTAACTTAACATTACACTTCGATAGCATTTATGGTTTGAAAGTAATAGGTGAAAAGACAACTTTTTCGACACTTGATCTTGAATGAAATTGAATGCTCGGGTGGGGCTGACAAGGACTTTTTGCACTTGATGTGTTATAGCAATAGAAAGGTCTATACCAATTTTCAGTCATGCATTATCTCCCAGTATGACTTTGATGAAAACTTTTTGACGTTTCATGTGAACTGGAAAACTGAGGTTTGTTTTTTATTGTTTAACTTGAACACTTTTTTTAAGGCTAACATTGTTTTCAGACTAATCTAGAAGAATATGCATATGACACTCATCGTGGATTCAAACACACGAGAATGGTTTCACTTTTGTAGGTGCATCATCATGTTTTCAGTCGTGAAACACTCACATCGAGTATTCGTTTTTCAAACCAATACTGTTCTGTGAGTAGTAATTCTGCTTGTTAGTAATGTCTTTTTATCTAGAACTTTCAATCCTTAAGCTCGGTAGTCAGAAGAAATTGGTCCTACCCTTTCAAAAAACTATTGGGAAGTACCAAAAACAGGTACAACCCCAACAAATTCTCAGTTTGTGGTTGGCATTGATTCTATTTTAAACAGGCCTTTGCTACCTTTTTATTAGGATTAAACAGTAAATGGCAAGAGCAATTCTTCATATTTGATAACTGCACTGATGTCATTTTCTGAGCTTATAGTGGAGCACACTTAGAAAAAGTCTTTGACTACTTTAAACTTTTATCCATTAAAGTTTATTCAAGTTTCTTTTTCTCTTTCTCTTATTAAACCCTAGTATACACCAGATTATTATTTGGAGAAGTCTCCGTTCTTTTTTGGGAAGAAATAAAATGCCCGGATTATATCAGTTTGCTTACACATGATATAGTCGTGATCATGGTTTGGGTACCACGACTGCGACTCTTTGGTCAGCTTTGAAAAATAAGACAAGTAGGCTATCCACATAATCAGCACCTTTCTATGGCTTTAGTTTGAAAAATCTGGTGGATAAAAATGGCAACTTATCACTGTCCTATTTGAATGTTGTTTGAGGGTTCTGTTTTTAAGTGATATTTTGGTTATCTTCACCATTAATCAGTCTCGAAAAATGTTCTTGTCAAAATCCCCAGCCGAAAAAAAAAACAGATACAGCAAATTTCGGATCTGCACTTGGAATGTGGTTTCCTATACAGACCAAACACAACTGAACATATCGTGAAAACCCTGGACAGGCTGAAGCCTGATGTTACAGCTATCCGGGAAATGAGATGGGATAAAGCGGGCTCACGAAAGGATAAAATAGTGTGACATCCAGTACGGAAAATACTTTATCCAGCAGGATCAGCTGCTATTTGGTTATGGGTTTTGTGATAAAAGGCAAGAAGTCTTGGGTTTAAAAGTGTAAGCACCTGGACACAATCCTCGTTTAAGAATCCCTATTCAAGAACATCACGCTGATATGCATCCATATGCCACGTCCTCAAGGAAAAGATAGAATACTCAGCATAGAAGCATTATACGATCTTCTCAAAAACACGTACGAAATGTGCCCGAAGTACGATGTGAAGATTATTCTGGGAAAGAGGGAAACATCAACACCAGATTCCGATAGGAGGATATCTTAAGTTTGACAGTCAGAGGATACAGCCTGCTTGACGAAACTTCCCATAGCGAACATTGGATGTTGAACTTCATAGGGGTGAAATATTACCAAAGCTGGCACTCGTTTCCAACATCTTAATATACACAAATAGACTTGGTAGTCTTGTAATAAAAAAAAAACTGTCAACCAAATTGATCTCGTCACAATAGACTCACGTCATAATAGACAACAAATCTTCAAATCCAACGCTGATGGAGTATAAAGCAGAGAAAATTAGGGGGGGGGGGGGAGTTTACAAGAATCAACATGGTTGGACAGCATTGCTTAATGGAAGCGGAAAGTTTTTACAAAAATTTGAAAACCATACAATGGAGTGAATTTGGACAACATGCGTTTAAATGATCCAACATTGTTTTCATCAAGCAATGTTATCCAGCCGGGTTGGTTCATGTAAATTCTTTTAATGACTCCTCAAAAGGTGACACATACAAGTGAAAACCCTCCAACTTGCTGCGTGTTATTGGTGATGGCTAGCTAGTGACATATCGGGCTGGATAGGCTTGTTGGTTGAGGCATGGGCTACGAAAGCAGTTAAAAGTTAGAGAAAGTAACTGTGTCTACTGTATTTCCACTCTCATCTCGGAAAGCTTCTGTTTCGACCTTTTATCATTTTTGTAGATCATTTTACCCTTATCACAAAATTCCCGACTATTACAATTGCAATACAACCCCAAATACACATGGAAGCAATTTCTCAAGTTCTTTTTTTGGTTCTTCTGAGACGTCATCGTTGGTGTTTCCCAATTTTTGTTTCTCCAAAGAGCTCCAGGCTGTCGGTCTCTCAGCATCTCTAGTTCAAGCCTTGGCAGAAGTTTTCATTGTAGTCGCAAGATGAATTTCAACAAAATCATAAGCAGCGGAACTTCTGGTGGTATAAGAACAGTGTTGCAACAGGTCTTCTGAATTTTATGTTGGACTTAGAAGCTTCTTAGATTGGGAAGATTAGTGTAAGTATTTTGTCAAGTACTTTGCTCAAAGTTCGTCTTCGTGTACTTAGTACTGTAATACTTCCCAGTCCATTTTCAAGTACTTTTCAAGCACAAATCCATTTCTAGTAAGTAAAAGTCCATTTCAAGTAGAAGTCGATTTCAAGTACTTTTCAAGTACAAGTCCATTGCAAGTACTTTTAAAGAACAAGTCCATTTCAAGTGCTTTTGATGTAAAATTCTATTTTAAGCACAAGTCAATTATAAAATCAAAATATTAAAGTACAGTTAGTTGAGTAGTCTAGTTGGGCGAATAATGACTATTTCAACTCAGAATCACAGATTACAACGGCTGATGGCATCTCGTTGTCTTCGTGTCATCTCGCTAAAGCAATGGTCGTTATTATTCGATAGCTTAAGCAGACTACTCAACGAATTGTACTTGAAAAGCACTTGAGATTGACTTGTATTTGAAAAGTTCTTGAAAATGTACTGGACAGTATTACAGTACTTGGAATAAAGTACTTGTACTTACTTGGTGTTTTTAAGTACCGATTACATTGTACTTGCCTTCTTTTTAGTACAGTTACAAGTACTAGATACTGATGGGTACCTACAAAATACTAAGGCAAAATTTAATTAAGTAATTAACAACTCTGCTATAGAGACACTCCCCTATAACTTTTTCAAGATTTTAAGAAAAACTCCTGGACAAAATCGATTTCGAACGACCGACGACACACCAAAAGGAAGGTTTCTCCGTTCACCTACCACACCCACAAAAGGTAAATAGAGCTAATTTTCGAAGTTCTCATCACAGAGATAGTACCCAAGGGCATAAGTACGTGCGACCCAATTTCTGCTACTTATTGTCTTTATTTGAATCAACTGCGAAATTAGTTTGTAACTGATTGGACTATCTGTATGTATATAAGTATATCTATTGAATTTGGTCAAAGAAACCTACTTAGATGATGATTGTGTAGAATGGGAATATGAGAATGGGTATAAGCAATATAATATTTTAATATGGCAAATGGTTTATCTGTGCTGTGTAGCAAGGATGTGCTACCATCAATAAAAATTAGGTTACATTGGTTATGTTTCCGACGGGGAATGGTTTTGTGTATACATTTGGGAATATTGCCATTCATGACATCTGCTATTAAAATACAATTTTTGTTTCTTTTCTTCACATTCAGGCTTATAATATACAAGTAGTTGTGGGTCATTTATCAAGGAAAGTTACGAGTATATATCTACTTTGTTGGTTTTATATCGGTTGTAGAATGGAGTAGGTATAAATATCTTTACACTCGATTTCAATGACACAGGTCTACTATAACTTTAATCAAGCCCTATCTATTTGAGCGACCGTTTGAGATCAGTTTTCTTTTTTAACAAAACTTTTCTTTAAAAAAAAAAATATTGAAAAATTACTTCTCTTTTCAATTAAGGCTTTGGTAGAGAATAATTTTTTAATTGTTATTAAAAGTTCTTATCTGTTGTAAAACTTATTTGCACCTCTGTATAAAACTGTAAAGTCAATAGTTATTGTTGCAATTTTGCTTTCATGTTACTTTCTTGAATTATCAAATGCACAGTCTTTCTTTAACTATCAAACATTAAACACTCCATTTCTTATTATACTACTGGTTGCCTTTCATTTCAATAATCGATATTATAACAGGTTATGGGCCCAGGTCACTCAGAGAAATAAGAAAGAAGTGTTGTTTAAGTTATTCGGCTAATCAATTTTCTTTGTCTATTCGTAAGTCGAGTTTAATTTATCTATATAAAATTTGCGATGGGTTCGCTGTATCAAATCGATAAATTGAACGGAGAAAATTATGGAACTTGGGCAATCCATATGAAGAGCGTGCTCGTTCACACAGATCTCTGGTCGTATGTCGATGGATCTAACAAGTTGGCGGAGGAGCCAAAGCCCGAGGAAAAGACTGCGTGGGAAGCTGCCGACGGAAAAGCTCTTGCCACCATCCTTCTAAGTGTAAGGCCATCAGAGTTACTTCACGTCAAGCATTCCAAGACGTCCAAAAATGCATGGGACATCTTTCGTGAACTGTACCAGCCAAAAGGTCCTGCAAGTATGGTAAATTTGTTCAAGCAGTTGCTGCAAGCAAAAATATTGGATGGTCAGTCCATGCCAAACCATATAAACGAATTTACAGGTGTAGTAGATAAATTGCATGAAATACAGGTGCAAATCCCCGAGGAGCTGTTGGCAATTATTCTACTTTGTAGTTTGCCAGACTCCTACGAAAATTTCATAGTGGCAATTGAAAGTCGTGATAATTTGCCATCGGTCACAAGCTTAAAGACAAAGCTTATGGAGGAAGAGCGGAGAAGATTAAACAAAGACCAGAACAACGGTGCAGTAAGTGAGCATATTTTTGCTGCAAAATCACGTGACAATAATCATGGTAAAAATAATTCTTCCAACAACGGGAAAGGAAAATGTTATTCTTGCGGTAAACATGGGCATTTCGCATCTGAATGTCGAAAATCAAAACAACGACAGTTATCTTCGTTTGGTCTCTTTTCTTCAATAGATGCATCGGTGCTCCAACGGAACGAATGGTGTTTAGATAGCGGTGCGACATCCCATATGTGCTGTAACAGAGAATTTTTTACCGAATTCCATGATGTCATTGAAGGAGAAAAAGTGCAGCTAGCAAATGATAAGTTCGTCATATCAAGTGGAGTTGGAACAGTCAGGTTGACATTCAGTACAGGTGACATATTTCTGAAAAATGTTTTGTTCATTCCAGAACTGCAAGGAAGTTTTATATCAGTGAGTAAGATAACTAATCATAAAAACACGGTGGATTTTATACACAATTCAGCCGTAATACGAAATCCAAATAAAGTTGTTGTTTTAAAGGCCTATAAGAAAAGTGAACTTTATATTGTTAAACCTCATACTGAATTTTTTTCTTTTCAATCCAGCACGAAAGCGAATACCTTCGAGAAATGGCACCAAAGATTCGGACATCTCAATATGAACAGTCTCCAACAGCTAAAAGATAAGCAAATGGTAACTGGTTTGAATGTGGATCCCTCTGAAGTCAACCTGGACTGCCTTGTGTGCGCCAAGGGCAAATTGACGGTCCAACCATTCCCTAAACAATCATTTAATCGGAGTAAACAATTGCTAGAGCTGGTGCATAGTGACGTCTGTGGACCAATGAGGATTCCATCAGCTGGGGGAGCGAGGTATTTTATCACCTTTATCGATGATAAGTCAAGAAAAATACAGGTATATTTTCTGAAAACCAAGGATGAGGTATTCAGCATATTTAAACAATTTAAAAGTATGGTCGAGGTCCAAACGTCAAGTAAAATTAAATGCTTACGAAGTGACAATGGACGTGAGTTTGTAAACACCAATTTTAATGATTTTTTGAAACAACAGGGAATAACGCGTCAGCTTACGATCCAGTATACCCCGCAGCAGAATGGAGTAGCTGAGAGAGCCAATCGAACGTTGGTTGAGATGGCTCGATGTCTTTTGTTGGACCAGAATCTACCAGAATACCTGTGGGCGGAAGCCATCAACACTGCCGTTTACCTGAGGAACAGGTCTCCATCCAAAATATTAGGTGATATAACCCCATATGAGTTATGGACTGGAATAAAGCCTTGCGTCTCTCACCTGAGAGTTTTTGGTTCCCGGGCTATTGTTCTTATCAAAAAACCTGGCCATTCAAAATTTGCTGCGAAGGGAAGAGAGTTGCTGCTGGTTGGATATTCAGAAGAATCCAAGGGATATAGGCTTTTCGATCCCAAAACAAGAAAAATCGAAAAGAGTCGCGATGTGAAATTCTTCGAAAATAATGTACAAAATACTTTAATTGACACTAAAGATTTTTTACTTGCAGAGGATGAAAACACCGAAGCAAATGAAAAACGATTCCAAGATGCTGAACGTGATGACACATCAAAGGCAACATCCACATGCACGAAGGATGGAATAAAGTCAGCTAATTCACCTAGTTCATCGGGTAAAAACTTGGTTGTTGGCCCTGGGCGACCTAGAATTATTCGGAGTGGTAAGCCTGGTAGGCCAATCAAACAGTTTAACATGGTTGAAGCAGTCAATTCAATCGGAGTTGAGCCATCGATTCCATCATCAGTTGCAGAAGCCAAATCTTGTAAAGATGCCGCCGAATGGGAAAATGCCATGCAGCTAGAGTTTAAAGCACTCATATCTAACGAGACCTGGGATCTTGTGGATCCACCATCAACGGATAAAGTAATTGGATGTAAGTGGGTTTTTAATCTGAAAAGAAAACCAGATGGATCGATTGACAGGTACAAATGTAGGCTCGTAGGTAAGGGGTGTTCCCAAAAGTACATGATTAATTATAATGAAACTTTTTCCCCCGTTGTCCGGTATTCGACAATCAGATTGATTTTAGCTACAGCAGTGCAGTATGAGCTACTGGTACACCATCTCGATGTGACATCAGCCTATCTCAATGGTGAGTTAACCGAAAACGTTTTTATGGCCCAACCCGAAGGATTTGTGGATCAAAGGTACCCTCAGAAGGTTTGCAAATTACGTAAGTCGTTATACGGCCTGAAACAAGCTGGAAGGCAATGGAATTGCAAGCTGAACGAAGAGCTACAGAAAATCGGTTTTCAAAGGTGCCATGGTGACAATTGCCTCTATGTCATGAACAAAGGTGCTGAGATCAATATATTGGCAGTATATGTGGACGATTTCCTCATCGCTTGTTCAACAGAGTCATCAATGAGCTATATTAAGAAGCAAATTGAAGCAGCTTTTAATTGTGTGGACAAGGGACCTGTTGCACAATTTTTGGGTATAGAAATTGAGCGCTCTGAGGAACGGGGTGCCATTGCAATTGACCAACATCAATACATACGAGAGTTACTGGGAAGACATCGAATGGAAGCATGCAGGTCATGTTTTACACCTCTAGATCCCGGGATGACGATGACCAAGTGCAAAAATGAATCATGCAAGAAAGTAGATCCAAGCTACTACCAGTCAATTGTGGGAGCTATCATGTATTTGGCAGTCTCCACTAGACCTGACGTAAGCCATACCATCAGTAAACTATCACAGATTAACGTCGATCCCCATAGTGAACACCTTGCAGCGTTGAAGCATCTGTTGCGGTACATCAATACAACGGTCGATGCAAAGCTGATGTATGCTAAATCTGCCGATGGACTAAAGGGGTACGTTGATGCGGACTGGGGAGGAAATGTTGACGATAGGAGATCCCACACGGGATATGTTTTCACATTTGGAGGCGGGGTCATCTCATGGGAGTCGAAGAAGCAATTGTCCGTCGCCCTCAGTAGCACGGAAGCGGAACATATGGCGCTTTCGCAAGCCAGCAAGGAAGCCGTATACTTACGGAGCTTAATATCAGAGTTAGGGCTGTCTGTAACTAATCAATTCTGTTCTTCTATTTAATGATAATATAGGTGCTCAACAGTTGGTCAAAAATCCAGTGCATCATCCGAGAAGCAAACATATTGACATCCGCTACCACTATATTCGAGATCTGTATGAAGATGGCGTTATCGATCTAAAGTATGTCTGCACTGACGATATGATGGCGGATATTTTTACCAAAAACTTGGCAAAGACGAAGCACCTGAAGTTCAGTTCGATGTTGGGCATACCGCTCAAATAAAATTATTTTGAATAGCAACACCACTATTGTGGGGGAGTGTTGTAAAACTTATTTGCAACTCTGTATAAAACTGTAAAGTCAATAGTTATTGTTGCAATTTTGCTTTCATGTTACTTTCTTGAATTATCAAATGCACAGTCTTTCTTTAACTATCAAACATTAAACACTTCATTTCTTATTATACTACTGGTTGCCTTTCATTTCAATAATCGATATTATAATATTATCAAAGAACCATTTTGTTTTATTATCGATTTGTTAATGTTAATGGTATGATAGAATTTTAGTAAATTATTTAATGCAGAAGCGTTTAAAAAATATTATAAGTATTGTGTATATGTCAACATTTGTTGAACTAATTTAGTAAATTTTTTAAATTTTTAAATTTTTTTTGTATATATTGCTCGATACTCTCGATACTTGTCATAAGGCAACAAATTGTATCATATATTTTTTTTTTTATTTTTAAAACTGTAAACTTTTCTATAAGTGTATATTTCAATGGAATTGAAATTGCATTTTTTTGGATTTTTATAAAATTTTTCAAATTTTCCTTTTTTTTAAAAACTTAATATTTATCAAATCACAAAAGCGTTTTTTTGAAAAAAATATTTTAAGAAAATATTTAACTTTTATGAAAAAATAAAGGTACCGTCCATACATGTTGAACAATTATTAAGAAAAAGCTTATTTAAAATTACGATTAGTACGACCTTGATTTACAACGGAATATTAAAAAAATACACAAAACAACTTCCAGGTCTCAATGAATATTAATTTATATTGTAAATTTCTTGTTTAGTTGTTATTTTAAAAAATTCAATTAAATTTTTCAAATTAAAATTTAAAATAAAGTTGAAATAAATCAGCCTCTATTGTGAGTAGTTTCACATGAAAAAATTTTCATCCGAAAAATATTTGTTCCTCCGATATTTTAAAAGCTGATATTAAATTTCACACAAGGGTCTATTTTATTAGACTACAAGACTAATAATTATTTGTGAGTTATAGTCTGGGAGGATCGGACGCTAAGCAAAAACTTTCAAAAGTCTGTCATCAGTAAAATATAGAGGACAGCCTTAGCATTCGTTTTATATCTAATTTACCGCTCCCTTTAAGGACTCATATATGTGGAGTAACACCTACCAAGATTCAAGTCGTTAGTTACGAAACATCTCTTTAAAAACGTGAATTTTCATTTTTCAGGTGAAACTCACAAAAGGCGAAAAGTAAAATTTCAATTTTGTTGTTCACGTGAAACTCGCAATAAGGCTGAATTTTAAAAAAAGTGTAAAAATTATTTGTTTATAAAATTCAATATCTTAAAATCTGATTTCAACAATATTTTTTTAATTTTATTTTTTTTTTTTTATTTTTTTTTATTTGCACACTAAGAAATACTTAATATTTGCATGCCAAAATGTTGCCCACAAAAAACAGAACTGCTCCTTTTTACGAATAAAAAGAAATTACCAAATTTTAAAATTTTCTTTACTGAAGGGAACCAACTGAAAATCTCCTTTCACCAGATATAACTTGATGACAAGAAATTGAACAGGAGTCTCTTCATTAAGAAAGACTGAATGTGTGTTTGCTTTCTACTACTGCAACTGGATATTTGATAAAATTTGGTGTTCCAGTATAAACATTTTCAAGGAATGCACTGCACAAGTTTACTAACCTTTAAATTATGATCAAGGTACGAAATATATGGCATGTATTGATATTACTGGGGCAATGTGGTCCACCCCCACAGCGAATCTTGAAGTTATTCTCAACTTAAAACCATTAGATTTATATATATATATAGGAATTAGCAGGCAAAAGCATACGTGGCCACATTATATAAGTGGCTTAGTCAAACTGATAGCTGGAGATACAGTGTAACAAGATATGCGCAGATTCCAGAGAAATACACGGCACTGACTACATAACACCCCGTTTAGATCTTAACAAGCCGTTCACAACTGCCTTTCCTGTTGGTTTCTTTTCAAAAATCCTATCCAGCTAGTTCAGACTTCCGAAGAGCTTAGGTAGGGGTTCTTGGTACACAGCACAACTTAAGGCTCTGTTGGGTTCCTGGTCACAGTTGTGTCCTAGTCAATGAAAACGCACTTGATCTTAGTCAGGCAATCATCAGCTGAAATTCAGGTCCCATCGCGTTATCTTAAACAGGTAATCGGAAGCAGAATTCTATCTACGACAGTAACAAGAGATGGAGCTATTCAAAACTTGTGTTTTAATCAAAAAACTTAAGCCAAAGTTTCAACAAAAAAATATACAGCATTATTCAACTAAGTAAAAAGTCTCTTCTCGTGAGAGTCACCTAGGTTTCAACCACATGGGTGACCACAAGAAAAAGATGAAACTCATGGCTTCAAAACTCCTTAGCTCTATCAACCATCCAACCCGAGATTAGAAACCTCTATAATTACAGTCTGAAGAAAAGGGGCCAAGAAGATGACAGCAAAAGAACCAACGAAAACGATTGAACCACGCACGTGTTTCTTGTAGGAGCTATGGCCGGTGAACACGAACGGCAGTGAGTTATTGAAGCCACCTTTCCTTAAAATTGGTAAAACTTTCTTAAGGAAAGGGGCAACCCCTTGGACTCATTCAGCAATCCTGTTCAAGCGATCGTCGAACACATACGCCAGCCACTGACCTATCAAACTTGTCTACCAGACGTTGAAAGGATGCATATCTTAAGCATTTACAAAAAAAAAATGATGAACCCGGTTCTGAGATATCGGACGAAAAAAATTATACTTTTCTAATAATTCAAAAACTTTTTCTTTTGAAAATTTTGATTTGGCATATTTTTTAACCTTATTTGAAATTAATATATAAAAATATAGTCAAAATTTGTTCAGCATATAGTTAGAAAATTTAAACTTAAAAAAAAGTTATGAAAGGTACAATCAAAAGTTGCTATTTATAAATTTTTATAATTTTTGTTAGCATACCGCACTAACTTTAAGCATAAGAAAAAGTTTTATAAAAATCGTAGGAGCCGTTTTTAAGAAAACAAATATTTTCCTAAACGATTTTTTAATATTTGTATGGAGATTTTTTTTTAAGTTTTATAAAAATCGATCATTTAGTTTTCATGATATTTAGTTTTTCATTCCTACCAACAACACACACAGGAATGGTTGAGAATTGTAAGTCACTAGGCCCTGGGTCTCCACGAGCTGTTGTGCCACCAAATTTTATAAGATTTGATTTTCAAAAAAAAAAATTTGTAATAATCCTAAGAATATTTTCTTGAAAATTTGTATAAAAAAAACTATTTATTGCTTAGAAGCGTATAGAAAAATTAATTAAATCAAAATAACCGTTTTGAAGAAAATCGAAAATAAAAAATGGTTCTTTGAGAGGCACCATTAATAATCATTTTTTGAAAAATTGTTTCCCATCAAAAGGTATAGCATTTACCAGAAGAAATTTATTGAATTTTTTTAAAGAAAGTTGTGGAGCTGATTTTGAGAAAAATAAGATTTTGTTAAATTGCTAAAAAAAAAATTGTATGGCAGGTAAGATTTTATTTATAACTGAAATAAATCAAGTAGGAGACTTAGCATTAAGAATTGCATTTATTGAATCATTGATCAAAAATAGTCTTAATGGTCATTAGTTTAACAAAATGGCGTTTCATCCGGCAATCAATCAAGTCCAATCCTAACCGCAAAGTCTTCTACTTGGTTGATTAATTGCAGTATAGTTAGGTATAGAAAAATCATAAAAATCATTTTAATAATAATAACCAGTCCCATTCAAAAATATATAAAATATTATTTTTTTTTTTAGTTTGAATAAGTTTCAAAATGTTTGTATATGAACTTTACTCCTACATTATATGGGGTTAATATATTAAGCATATCAAATGTGTCTTTGCTCCATCTATGTAAATTCACCTTTTTCCTTCTTTACTTAAATCTCCTTCGGTCTATCTTTATAAAAAGAAAAAGGTATTTTCAAACTTACAAACAATAATAAATTTGTCCTTAAACCAATGAGACAGAGTGTTAATTTATCACTTACGTGCTTCAGAGCGCACTCACATGTAAAACTGACAATCGTTCTTACTTTACCAACTCGTGATGGCGGATGGATGATAAAATTTCGTTTAGGATATGTTTGCAAATGGCATCGATCCTATAAGTTACGAATTCAATATTTTCCAATAGTTAGTTGAGCTCCCTTTTATGGTGGCTGTACGGTCGGGTCGATGTGTGGCATTTTTGGAGAAACATATTATTCATAGCACGTGTTTCATATTGATTGAATATTTCTTGTACATTATTCATTTAATTTAGTTTAATCAAATATGCTAAAAATGTGTGCACACAAAATGTTATCAGTAATCTACTAGCTTAATAATTATTGTTAATTAAAATATAAATAGGAATGTGTATCATCCATTTGTATCTAGATAACAAGATGGTTGGGAGTTGAAGTATTTATTTATAAAATGTACTTATGTTTCACTCGTAATAACAAAAATAATCAAAAAATTATCTAAATCCATTCTTGTTTACTTTTTTTTTTGAAAAATCTTAGAAAAAAACTATTAATATCTTTTTATGAGCTTATGAGCTTATGTAAAAGAAAAATTATTGAGATTAAAAACAATGTTTCGATGAAAATTGAATAAAATAAAATTCAAGACTCCAAAAAATTTGAATATATATGCCAAAAAAAATTAAAATTCGTCGCGTGGGAGAGGTTATTTTAAAAAACAATTTTTTTCATATAAAATTTTCGTAACTTTTTTGAAAAAGAAAATTGTTTGTCAGTTTTGAGTAAATATTAATATACATTTAAATACCTAGTTTCAAAAATATTCATCAACCTGAATTTTCACAAAAAAATCAAAATTAAAAAAAAAAATCCCAAATTATTTTTTTTTCAAAATTTTGATATGCAACATTATTGACATTTTAAAGGACTTTTTTGGTAAAAAATTTTGATTAGAGTCTCTTAATTTGGTAATGAGAAAATCTAAAATAAAAAAAAAAACCTTAAATGGCAGGTACCTACCATTAAAATTGTTTTTGGTGATTTTTGTTTACCTAAAAGTAAACCATATTTAAAATAATACACCGATTTTTGTTTACCAAAATCGTGGGTACCGTTTTGAGATACATAGGATTTTCCTTAGAATTCACTCATATTAGAGTTTTTTCCATGCAATTTTACCTGCTTATATTTTCGAGGGATGCTTTATTTGAATCTGAGGTTTGCGACTAAAATTGCTAGTAACATCATGAGAATCTTGCTAATTTTAACTGTATACGAGTATCTAATTAACTTTACATGAAAATCTAGTTCAGAATAAAATTTTCAACGTCCGGTAAATTTAACATGAAGATCTAGTTAATTTAACATGATTCAATGTTGAATTAACCCTATATCCGGTAATTATTATGACTTGTGTCCATGCTTGTAGGTCCCATCTCTAGCGCTGCTTACCGTCCAATTCATATTGCATTATTCTGAAAGTATAGAAATTTATTCCTATGTATATTATTTTATTTTAAAAATACTTTGTGATACTTACTTAGTTATGAACTGGGAACCTCTTACACATGGAGATAGCACGCATCCCCTGGGCCACTTCGCTGCATAATAAGCTTGTGCCAGATACCAATAAGTTTAAACTGACCATGTTTAGATGGCTTGTGTGTGTGTGTGCTTTAACACTGGTGTCGCGTTGAAATTAACTGCCAGAGTGTTTCTTTAAGATGAGGCCAGGTTTAATTCAACAGGTAAAAATTGTAAAAATAACCATATAAAATGTTACTTCAACCTAATTTGTGGTAAAATAGAAATTCATAATAAGCTGGTTTAAGAAAATTCGATCTCGGTTAAAATTAGCGCTATATTCTTGTGAAAATTTCTTGTTTACCCGAATCCAGTGTTAAAATTACAGTTCATCTTCTTAAATCAACTTGAATATGGTAATATAGGCCACCAGGCTAATTTAACACTTAATATAAGGTTATTAAAATCAGGTAAATTTCTGTAATGTCTGTAACTTTATATGGGATTTAATTGGTTAATTAAAACCGCACGCTGTGCAACTAACTTTAATGATATGAGTGAAAAAAGGAATGCCGTATGAATTCTTAAAAATAATAATTTTTGCAAATGAAATTTTAAAAATTTTAAAAGCGATTTTTCGAAGAAATTAATTTTAACAAAGTATACAGACCTATGTGTTACAGAAAGTATACAGACCTATGTGTTACTTGAAAATTAAAAAAAAAAAAAAATCAAACTAAAATGGTGCCACCAAAAAAAATAATTTGTCATCAGTGGCACTTACCGCACACGCCTTCCGCCACTTCTGAGCATTAAGTCTACAAGAGAGCTGCTGGAAACTTTTTCAGGAATTGAAAAAATGGTTTTAATTTAAAAGTCAATCGCCTTGACTTCATTAATAAATCAAATTATCAAAAGGTACACGTAGTTTCCCTTATCTTTAATTTGCCTGGAACTTAAAAACTTTTAATAAGTAAAAATAATTTAAGAAAAAATGTTGTAAATATGAAAATATCTAAATATTTAAATTTTGTATTAAATATTTATATATTTGCTTAGATATATTAAATTTAAAAAAATCATTAAATCGTTCTTTTAACTGTAACTATAAAAGTAGCTTAAAGCTCAAAAACAAGTACATATGTTGTACGTCATATTGATTACTTGAATAAATATAAACATGAAAAAAAAAATTTTTAATCTTTGGCGTGGTTTTCTCAAAAACTTCTTTTTATATATAAAATTTTGGTAATACATATTTAAAAAAAAAAAAAACAGTATACTTGCTAGCGAGTAAATGTGCCTTAGTTTTTAAGTCACTCGCCACTCTACTTACTTCTTAACTGGAAAAAAGGTAAGTTTGCGAGTGAGTTGGAAGGGTTTTATGTAACTCACTAGCGACTTCTGGACTGGCTGGTATAGCCTGAGAGTAATACATTTACTAACACACTTCGTTTCAAAAAAATTCACTAACACTTTTTTGAAATATTGAATTTTAAAGACCTATTGTATACAAATTTTGGTTGAGCCGTTAATGACAAAATCAAGAATAAAAATAATCGTTATATGGCTTATAGCCCAGGAAAATTAGACAAAAAAGGGCAAAATTACGAAAAAATCCGACAAGGCTTAATTTTGATGGAGAGCTTTGTTTTGATGTCTAAAGCATTTCTTGAAAAGTTCCGTAAATTTGGGCTGGGGCTTAGTTTTAAAGGGGATACAATTCAGTTCTTTCTTAATTTTTTGTATACTATAAGTTTTTTTTGAAAAAAAAAATGTGAAGGTACAAATTGTAGCTTATGACATCCTATACAAAAAAAATTAACATTCTTTCGTTCATACAAGCAATAGATTCTGAGAAAATCATGGAAGAACTTCACGGTGGAGTAAATGTTGTCAACAAATTTATTTAAATTAAATTAATCGATGGGGAGGACCGCCATCTTGAAGAAAGAAAGTGATTTGGTTTTTGTTCAACAACTCGATTAAGTTTCCGTTTAAAACAAAATCATGAGAGAATTACATTTAAAACGAAAGCAAAATAGGTTAAATGAAGAATAACAGTGAATTTCTTTTTTTTATCGTATGTAAAGGGTGGTTAAATTTTAAAGGCCAATGTTGAATGTGAACCACACCTAAACGTCAAGTTTTTTTCCTGCATTTTATTTGACATTTCAGATACACAATCGAGCAACGCGTTTAAGTTATTCAGGCTTATTATGAAAATGGGCGTTCAAATCAAAATGCATATCGTGCACTTCGTGATTTTTCGGTCAATTTAGTCGTCCAAATGTGCGTACAATCGGAAAAATTGTGCAAAAATTTGAGCAAACCGGGTCTGTAAGAGATGTGAAAGCATCAGTGCTTGCTTGTACAGCTCGTACTGCAGAAAATATCGCTGCTGTTCGTTATAGTGTAGCTGAAGAGCCGTCCACCTCAACCCGTCGTCGTGCCCAACAATTGCACCTCTCATACTAACGAACTTTTTATAGACCAAATTAGAAGATACGGATGTGGACGATATGTGGTTTCAACAAGATGGTGCCACTTGCCACAAAGCTAAGGAAACCATGGCTCTTTTGCGCGAAAAATTCAATGGCCGTGTTATCTTACGTGGTGCTGATGTCAATTGGCCGCCAAGAACATGTCATTTGACACCGTTGGATTTCTTTCATTGAGATTATTTGAAAGAAAAGGTGTACATTGATAAGCCAGCAATAATTCAAGAGCTAAAGGATGAGATTATTTGGCACATTAACGGCATAGAACCTCAATTTTGCCTCAGCGTCATCGAAAATTTGGACCATCCGATGGAGGTGTGCCGCAAATAGCGGCGGCGGCTATTTGGCCGATATTTTGTACCATACATAATTGAACCATACCAATATATTACCATAATAAAAAGAAATGACAGTAATTTCCTTAATAATTTGGGTTTTATTAAAAATCAACATTGGCCCTTAAAATTTAACCAACCTTAACAAAAAATATTACACATACGCCACAGTGAATCATTTTATTTATTTATGTAAGCATAAATAATATGCAGCTATTGCAATAGTTTAGATCTTTATATATCAGGCTAGGTATTTTTTTGAATATGTATTTACGTAAATATTTAATTTTATACAAACAAACCACATATATGACCATGGTACTCAAATGTGTGTAATCTGTACGAGTAAAAAGCGAAATACTTTCTACTTTTTCTTCCCATTGAGGTGAATTTAAGAAAATTAATTTAGGTTTTTTTTAATTAAAAAAACAATTCATATCCAACAAAATCAAATATAAATCATGTCATGGATATTTGCTAATTTTTGCCGGCACAAAGTACCCATACCTTTACCTTTCGGTCACAAATAAAAAGCCCAGCAATGCAATTAACATATTTTCATGATTTTTTTTTCCTGCTTTCAACAACTAGTTTTTGTGGCCTCTGGCTAGTAGCCATCCAAGGATCCAATAATGCCTCGTTGGTAAATTCAATTTCACGCAGGGGAATACAAACGAGTCGCAAATTGATTTTTAATGTATTTATAAATGCATTACATCAAAAACCATAGCTAGTTGCAGTAGTGAAACTTTACCTACCTTCCTATCTACATTATATTACTCTCTAGGCCAATATAGCCTTTGTAGCTTCAAAACTAAAATTTGATTGACCAACCTATACCGGCATTCATTCGCTATTAACCACATTGGTATGCTTCCACCATATCTGAACTGAACCTACAAATACCTATAACGATTTCCATAGACTATATCCAGGTCCAGGTACTTCTACTTCTGGTGTCTATGGCGAAATCACCCATTTATTGAATTTTTCAACACACAATCCCTTGTTCAAATTGATTCACCACATTCCATTGTGTTTTAGCAAACAAACAAAAGTAAACCATCTACATAGGCAAAGCAAACATACATACAAACATACATAAATGTATGTATCTAATACAGGTTTATAAGTATACATACTCGTAGCTTTGTATAGTTTGAGACTATAGGTCTCCCGATGGACCCTTCCCATTTGATACTCGACCCGATGGCTCTCTGCGTACGCAAAACATCATCCATGAGCCATGAACAAATTGAATATTTAATGATTTTTGTGAACCTAGAAATCGGGTCAGCAAACCAAAAACCTATTATAAAGCGAAGCCCCCACAAATTCAGGGGATCACCAATAGCTAAAGTCCCCAAAGGCAAGGGATTATTATATTTGTTCATGTTCCTATTTTCTTTGCTACCAGAGATTTGTTTTCTCCCGAATCATTTAAACGTAAAAATGTCCCATGAACTGTGATGATGGCTTTTGCCTTGCGCGATATCTTTAATCTTGTAGTAATCTTCATCTCCAAGGGAGTAAATTAAGTTTCAAAAAAGTAAATAATTAAACGGGCATGCAACGTGGTATCCTGCACATCAATCGTTAACCACAGGCTCAATATATATAGGTAACTACTCTCATTGTCATCATTGCCATCTCACAACCAAAATGCAAATATGTACCCCCTACACTTTTGTTCATCGTGTCTTTACATAAATATGAGTATCTCATCCCTTTATCCCTTGGTGAAAACAGTACTGTTGTTTGGGGCTTGGGGGAGATTATGGTAAATATTTATGTATTTTTACTTCCGTAAAAAGTGAAAGTTATATGGATTCGAATTGGATGTAGTTTTCTAGATTTTAATCTAATATAACGATGATTGAGAAAAAGAAATATATAGCTTTTCCTTACAGGGTGTTCTTGTATTAAATGTCAGTGAATTTTTTTTAGAAAATGTTTTTAGGCAAAAATTGATTGACATACTCTTATGGTTATAAACCACGCACATGACAGAATGTAGTACCTTGTGACATGATGGTTAGTATATTGAACTGTCATGCCACAGGTCTGGGTTCG
Organism: Dasysyrphus albostriatus; assembly: GCA_946251815.1. Taxonomy (NCBI): domain Eukaryota; kingdom Metazoa; phylum Arthropoda; class Insecta; order Diptera; family Syrphidae; genus Dasysyrphus; species Dasysyrphus albostriatus. The sequence goes on along the minus strand of OX276336.1, from coordinate 61,880,047 downwards.
ATTCCCAGTCGCTGCCATCTTAAAACAGAAATGTTTTTCCCGAGGTATTACCTCTTGCGAGGAACTGACAAATCCTCCAGGATCATACTTGTCTTGAATAAGTGCTTCTCATATAGCCATTCAGACTCGGAAAAAAAACTGCAGGCCCCCTCCATTCCTGCCAATATCACACAGGAATGGTTGAGAGTAAGTCACTAGGCCTTTGTTTCCCACGAATGGTTGCGGCACCAAATTTTACACGACGACGTCGTTTTGGAATTAAGAATATCGAATGGAACTTAATTTCAAGTAGGTATAGTTGGAAGCGAAAAATCATTAAAAAAAGATAAAGTCACTTTGGTGGTGGTTTTGGTGGTTGGATGTTGTAGGAACTAGGGTCCGCGAGCTGTTTATTTTCCTACACATCAAGTGCTTATATTACCTCCAAGTTGGTAACCGCCGGATACTGGTCTTGGCTTTATGTCATGACTTGCTAAATTTGTAAGTGCGAGTGTTGATCAAGGAAAGAATTGCAACACCAAACCCATGACCCTACAGATTGGAGGTTAGTGCGTTGGGCTAACGACCCGGCCACAGTAAAAAACAATTATTATGAAAGAGAAGTAAGAAGCCTCGGATAACAACCCCCCTCAAATGGCAACCCGACCCAGAACGAAAATGGACTACGACCTACGAGTATGCACCTGGAATGTAAGGACACTCTATACGCCAGGTGCTACTCAAAAACTTGAATCTGTCCTCACGCGGTACAAGGCAGATATTACCGCGATCCAGGAGATACGATGGATAGGATTGTGAAAAGAAAATATTGCGACATTTATTACAGCTGTCATCAAAGATTGCACATGTTAGGATGCGGATTCGTCGTGGGAAATCGACTTAGATCGAGAGTCATCGATTTTAAGCCGATCAGCGGTCGCCTGGCTGTGATCCGCATCAAAGCTACCTTCCAAAACATCAGCCTAATATGTGCACACGCCCCTACTGATGAAGCGGAGGAGTCTAACAAGGAGGATTTTTACGACCTCCTGGACGGAGTCTACGGAGCCTGTCCGGAGTACGATGTCAAAGTCGTGCTCGGAGACTTCAATGCTAAAATCGGGAAGGAAAATATCTTTGGCGGATTAGTTGGAAAGCACAGCCTCCACGAAACGACAACAGACAACGGCTTTCGACTAATCGACTTTGCTGCAGCTCGTAATACGGTGATAAGTAGCACTAGGTTTCCCAGGCAAAGGATACACACAGCAACCTGGTGATCCCCAGATGGTCGAACCGCCAACCAAATCGACCATGTGCTAATTGGCGCAAGGCACGCATCGAACATCTTGGACGTGCGAACTTTCCGAGGTGCAAATGTGGACTCTGACCACTTTCTTGTTGTGACAAAGTTCAGAGCCCGACTGTCCAATGAAAAGAAAGCGAAGACCGCCCAAAGGAAAAAATTCAATATAGCCTGCCTTAGCACATCTGAGAAAGCCAGAGACTAGAGTGAGCAATTAACCGGGAAACTCTCTGCCGTACCCCTACCCACAAGTGTCAACAATCAGTGGAACTTGTATCGCGACGTCATTAAGGAGACAGCCAAAACCAACATAGGCTATCAACCACCTAGAAAAAAGGAACCCGTGGTACGATGAGGAGTGCGCGATATTGAAGCAGGAGACGGAAAATGCACGAATGCAAATGCTGCAACGGAAAACAAGAGCAGCAAGAGAGGAGTACCGTGAAAAGAGAAGGAAAGAGAAGAAAACCCTGCGTAGAAGGAAAAGAGCATCCGCAGCCTCTCGGCTCAGGTATCTCGAGGAGTCTAGCACTGCCACCAACACCCGCTGGTTCTACAAAACAGCCAAGCAACTGGCATGTGGTTATAAAACCGGCACGCAAGCTCTTCGAAACAGCCAAGGGAACCTGGTCACCGAAGCACAGGGATTTGTTGTAGTGTTTAAGAAGCATTTCCAGCAGCTGTCCAATGGGCATTCTGTAGAGGAAGCGACAGGAGAACAAAGAAGCATGAGACCAGTCAATGAAGATCCAGTGCCAGCGCCCAGTACTGAAGAGATTAAGAAAGCTATCCACAAGCTTAAGAACAACAAATCCGCCGGCTCGGATGGCCTACCTGCAGAACTCTTCAAGTATGGAGGAGATGTCCTGATAGGGTGCATACACCAGCTCATCAACCAAGTATGGGAGGAGGAAAGTATGCCCGACGACTGGTCAGTTAGCTCCATATGCTCAATCTACAAAAAAGGTGATCCTATGTCCTGCAAAAACTACAGAGGTATATTCCTGCTTAATGTTGCATACAAGACCCTATCCAACATACTATGTGAGCGTCTTAAGCCTTTCTACAACACTATGATCAGCATGTACTAGTGTAGCTATAGGCCAGGCAGATCAACGATAGACCAAATCTTCACATTGAGGCAAATCCTGAAAAAGACATACGAATTTTAAGTCGAGACCCACCATCTTTTCATCGACTTTAAAGCCGCATATGATAGCATTAGTCGCCAAGAGCTTCTATTGGCAATGTCGGAACTTGAAATCCCGAAAAAACTGATCTAGCTATGCTGCATGAAGTGCAGGTGCAACGTGAAAAAGAGTAACAGCTCATCCGAGCAATTTCATACATGTACAGGGTACAGACAAAGGGATACGCTATCATGTGATTTCTTCAACCTAGTCCTGGAACAGTTAGTTCGCAAGAGTAATGCTAACCTGAAAGGCACTATCTTCAACAGGTCTTCGCAGCTGCTTAGCTATGCGGATGACATCGACATTATCGGCCGCTCCAAGCGACTTGTACTAGAAGCAATCACAGCTATTGATGAACAGGCAAAACGTGTTGGTCTTAAAGTGAATGAGGACAAAACAAAGTACATGTTATCGACAAACAAAGCTTCATCTGTCCATCGCCTAGAACAAAACGTTACTGTTGGTATCAGTAATTTCGTGGTAGTCAAGGAGTTCACCTACCTCAGAACAAACAGCAATGTCCAATGCAACCTGTGAAAAAAAACATATTTTTCATTCAATACAAAAAATTATTCATCGTCACCGCAATGAGCCTATTGAGAAAAAAAGCCATAATGGTGGTCATTAGAAAATTTTCCATTCGTCAAGATTTTCTTAATCTGACAATATATCAGCATTTTCATATGGTCTTCCAAAGAATAGAAGGAAAATCAGTTTCTGGTAATGAATCTACTAGATAACAAAGATTTGCCTTAGATGAATAATGGTTACTCGGGAGTTGGGAAGACACATATAGGGTAGGACAGATGGTTTTTTCAGCTTGGAAAAAAACACACTTCAAGAGCAATAAATAAGTGGCTAAGCTGATTTTAATATTTTAAAACATTCCAATACCTACTCTTGCAATGAAAATGACATGCATACGTTTGTCAATAGAAGATGTTGGAATAGGTGGCAAAGTTAAGCTTCTAAACGAATTACCAACAAATTACTACCACATTTTCTAAATTTTAGCATCTATTTAATAATTCAGTTAGTTGAGCTCTCTATTAATTTATAATTTAATATTATCTCGTGTTATCTCACATCTTAAATCTATAACAGAAAAAAAAAACTTCATTATACTCTTCTTCGTCTTTTCGTTTGAAACTCCAACCAATCACTACCTACGGCCCTATTCACGATGACAACTTAAAAACAGCCACCATTTTCTAATCAATGCATCCATCGGCAAAGATTTTGACTTTCTAATAATGACAACGTGGTGGCTTTTAGGCCATTTTAACCCCCAGCCATCACTTCTATCGACATTTTGTTGAGTATAGCCTCCTTTTCGTCATCGTCTTGTCCCTTTTAGTGTTAAAGGATAAAGTTTTCATATTGAAGGATGCTGTGCTGTGAAGCGTCCTATATATACTCCTCACTACATCTCCATAAACAGAATTTTTTCGCTAGAGCGATTATCAATTGAAGCATTCCATCTTGGAGAGAGAGGGTATAGTCGGAGTACCTATATCCCGTTTGCTGTAGTTGCGGGCTTCCAATTGTGCTGTTGCCATTTTGCCTTCCTTCACTTCTTCTATAATATACATAGTGTATTCGCCAAGGGCCTGGTAATTTCCATTCTTTGCCGTTCGCGCTTGAGAGCATCACAAGGATGCCGGCATTTTGTTAGATAATCATGAAAATTGAATTTATCGAAAGTGTGTGAGAATGGCAGTTTAAAGAGTGTTGGACGAACAGAAAAGAACTGAACTGAACTGAACAGAACAGAACCGAACAGGATAATGTAGAGGCGAAACTTTAGAAAACTTCTTTGGATCTACTCACAAAAACCAAAGATTTCTCTCAGTCACTTAGGGCATCAACATTTTCAATGTGAAATTATTTTTCTGACTTAGCGGAGCGGGTAAGGCGGTTGAGGGCAAGAAGCTACAGGGAGGAATTGGTGAAGAGGAACTTTCAAAACATTGGCTATGTGAACTTGAAGAGCACATGACGCCCACTTTAGTCAAGTCTCGCATGCTGCTGTGAGGGCGGGGTTGGGTGGTTACGAAGGCTGAATTTTCTGTTGGAGTGCATCTCATGCAATAACATGCAACGGATGGATTCGAGGGTGTACAAAACGACAACGTATCTCTGCAATTTTAAGCAGTCTCTGGAGGTAATGTGTTTACCAAACGAAGAAGAAAGTGTATTAAGCATTCTTAATGGAATTCTTTGGCGGAATTGATAGTTTGCTTCATACAAAAAAAATGTAGGTCCCGGTTTTGACAAGGCGTGGTGATGGCGATGGTGATGGCGATGGAGAAGTGTATAAGCATGTTATGTATGAAGCTACTCTCCCACATCGACCTCGTATCAACATACACCTAAGATTTGAATATAGGGAAATCCTTTTCGAATTTCGAATACCAATTTTCTGACAACCAGACTGTGAACCTGGGTCGTTGTTATATAATTTTAATTTTATATCCACCGGGTGAATAAACATTTTTGCTCAATGTGATGGTTGGCGGAAAAGGAAACCTTATACACGAAGAAGAAGGAAACGAAAAATCAATAAACCCCATGGAGTGTGGTTAACCGATGAACGGGCTCGGAAGATAAATGTGGATAAGAGTCTTAAATCTAAAATTCATGGTTTCATTATTATTTACATGAAGAAAGTGTAGCAAAAGGATTTTTATTTTTTTTTTCTCTTTTGTTTGTTAAAAAAAAAAAACATGTAAAGGGAGTATGTGTATAATATAATTCTTACAGGATGAACGAAAGTGGAACACCCTTACGCTTACATAACATCAAAAGTAGATGATTTATGATTTTTCGCTCGATGAATAATTGTTGCGAACTGTTTTCGAGTGATATGATCGTTTGTGACATATTTATTTTATAAATCATTTGAATTGGATTGTTTAATCCATGGTGAGGAAGCATGTAACCATCAGTAGAAGCGCAGATTAATTGGTGTTAAATCCACAAAAAAGTGAAATAAATATCTGGGACTTTGGCAGTGAATTTATCTTATTTTTTGACAAATTTGACAAAGCAATTAGATAAACTTTGGTAGATTTTTTTTAATTGGGTTTGATGAATTGGATTTTATAAACTGATAAAATTCTAATACTTTTATTTATTCGTCTTAATAATATCAGGCCATGAGAAGCAGAGTGGATGGTTCAACTTCCAAAATGGCATTAATCAAAATGTCTTAAAGTTACGTTCCTTATTTAGAGTCATTTCATACGCGTCACCGAAATTATGGGGACTATTCAATGAATGTTTATATTTTTATTGTATTGATAGGAAAATTTTAATCCACTGAAGGTCTGAACAAAAAATTAATGAAAGGCGATAGGGAAAGCTCAAAACAAATAAGCAAATAAGTATTTGCGTTACAAGCAAATATAGAAAACATTGCCAGAATCGAGTTCTCCACCAGAACCATCACTGTTTTCAGGTTGGTAAGTTATTTAGTTTACAACGCACAAACAACCAGAGTTGTAAAAGAGTGCAATCTTTTGTGAATGCAATCTTTTAAGAATGGAACCTTTTAAGACTTCGATTGAGAGATTCCAATTATTGGCTTAACTTTGAGACTTTGACTTCAAATTTTACAATCAACATTCATGGTGAGAAGTTTGCAGTAAATTTTTTGCCACATTTAATTTACACAGTTTGGAGAACGATAAAATATGATTCGTACTTTCACGTGATAAATTCAAATGGAAATCTTATTTTTGATCCGATCACGAATCTTATTTTTCAAAGATCGTTTAAAGTTCGGTATTACGATCAAATCAAATTTTCTGTGATCCAACAAATATGGTTCGATCCCAAATTTATCACTAACTTTTGAGGATCTATTCACAGTCCGTTCAAATAAGAAAAAAATATATATTAACTGTTGGATATTGCCTAAATAATGAAGATCTGGCATAACCAAAACGTTCTTCTTATTCTTTAGCTTTCCTTTTTACTTCCTATTCTTCTATATCTGTAATTTAATATTTTAAGCATAATAAAGCATTCGATCGTAATCGCTAATTGAAACCACACGTGCTTTTGACTTTTTTTGGTTAGCCAATACACTACATAAATGGCGACGAGAAGTCTTTATTAAAAGTTTTTATTTTTAATAACTCTAATTTCGTGTTACGAATTAAAAAAAAATATATAAAAACTAAACGAATTTCGTTACATATACTCGTAAAACATTTAAGAAAGAGTACAAATATATAATTCAATCGAACAATGACACAGCCGACAGCAGCATCAAGTAGTCCAATCACGTTGTTCCAGACTTCTGGAGTTCCAGAGTTTTCACCCAATAATGAAACCTTTTCAATATGGAAAGAAAAATTGGACATTCATTTTTGCGAAATAAACTGCACTGAGGACAACACTAAAAAGGCACTTTTATTAAAATCGATTGGTGCAACTCCGTACAGTGTTTTACACAGTCTATGCAGCCCAGATTCACCTGTATCAAAATCGTACAAGGAATTGTGTAGTATTCTTGTTACTCATTACACTCCACCTACGATCATATTCCGAGAACGAAAAAAGTTTCATTCCTCAGCTAAAACCGATGGAGAAACAATAGCAGAGTGGTATGCTCGAGTAAAAAAATTGGCATTAAACTGTAAATTTGGTGCAAATTTGGATGCTTTCGTCTTGAACCAATTTATCATGAGCTTGCCAAGCACAATCTTCGAGAGGTTATGTGAGGAAGATGAAAAGTTAACTCTACCAGATGCTTTAAAAAAAGCTATGATTATGGAAACAAAAATCTGCGAAAAAGTTGTCAGTGAAGAGACAGTTCATTTTATAAAACATCGCAACACGACAAAGAACAATGGAAAGACAGCAGCAGCTAAAGGTGGCAGCTTTGGAGGCGGCGGAGGCAGCGGTGGCGCAGGCAGCAGTAGCAGTAGTGGCTTTGGTGGAAACAAACAGAACAAACAACAAAAAGTTTGCTCTCACTGTGGTTGGCGTAATCACAGCTCCCAGTTCTGTAAATTTAAAGAAAGCAAATGTCATACTTGTGGGAAAATTGGACATCTGGCATCAGTTTGTCATGTTAAGAGACATAAATCAGTAAATTACGTATCAAATTTAGATAATAATTCTGCTTGTGAATTTAATGATATATTTAATTCTTCTATTTATAGTATTTCTTCAAAATCAAGTAATGGCATCTACTCTCTATCAGTGGCTCTTGATGGTGTTCAAATGGAGATCGCTTGTGATACCGGTGCTCCTTGCACGTTGGTCCCAGTTTCGTTTTATGAACAAATACAACACAAGAAATCGCTAAGACCGTGCCATGTCCCATATGTTGATTATAGTGGGGAAAGAATTTTGATCTTAGGTGAGTACGATGCATCAATAACGTATAGAGGTACTATTAAAGATATAGTTGTTGTAGTCTCTAAAAGTAAAAGTCCTCCTTTGCTTGGTCGCACATTTTTAAGAGCATTTAACTTTGAATTAATGCAAGTAAATTCGGTGAAAATAGACGATAAATACTCAATCATTGTTCAGCAAATAAAAAACGAGTTTTCGGAAGTTTTCAAGGTCGAGCTAGGCGCCTGTAATATAGGCAAAGTTTCATTAGATGTATGCGATAATTCAAAACCAGTTTTTTGTAAGCCCCGTCCGTTGCCACTTGCATGGAAGTCCCGGGTAGAAATGCAATTAAGAGATTTAGTTCAGAAAGGTGTGCTTGAGCATGTTGATAATTCTGAGTGGGCAACGCCTTTGGTTCCAATCTTAAAACCAAGTGGTGACCTACGAATTTGTGGTGATTACAAGGTCACTATAAACAAATGGTTGGTAGATTTTAAATATCCTTTGCCACGCATTGAGGAAATTTTCGCATCCTTTAACGGAGGTGAACTTTTCACCAAACTTGATCTGTCTAATGCATACAATCAACTATTATTAGATGAAAAATCACAGCTACTTTGTACCTGGAGTACACATATCGGGTTATTAAAAGTTAAGCGGTTACCATTTGGCGTTAAAACAGCAGCTGCAATTTTTCAAAAGACAATGGAAACGTTATTACGAGGAATTCCATTTGTTGTGGTATATCAAGACGATATTACAATTACGGGAAAAGATATTCAACAACATCTTGCAACATTAAAGTTAGTTTTGAATAAGTTGAAATCAGCTGGACTTAGGTTGAATGAAAAGAAGTGTGAGTTCTTCAAAAACAAAATTTGCTATTTAGGGTTTACTATCGATAAGCATGGGTTGAGTAAAAACAATGATCGGGTTTCAAGTGTCTCATTAGCACCTATACCCAAAGATGTTTCTGAACTCAGAGCTTTTATCGGTTTGGTAAATTACTATTCAAAATTCATTGACAATTTCTCTAGCAAAATGTTTCCTCTTTATGAACTTTTACGCAAAGACATTAAATTTCATTGGTCAGAAAAATGCCAAAAATCCTATGAATTGATAAAATCTGAAATCACATCAGATCAAGTCTTAGTACATTTCAATCCCGACTTGCCCATTATTCTAACCACAGATGCTAGTGGTAATGCTTTGGCTGGAGTTCTTTCTCACAAATTCAATGATGGATCTAGACCGATTGCTTTTGTTTCAAGAGCGTTGACAAAAAGTGAGAGAAATTATAGTACTTTGGAAAAAGAAGCCCTTGCTATAATTTTTTGTGTTTCAAAATTGAAACAATACCTTTTGGGAAATAAATTCACTTTAAGAACTGACCATAAGCCCCTTTTAGGTATATTCGGTGAACATAAAGGATTACCTCTCATGGCTTCTGCACGCATGCAGAGGTGGGCTCTTATACTGTCAGGTTTTGACTATAATGTTGAGTATGTTAAAGGCACTCTAAATGATGCAGACGGACTTTCACGAATGCCTCAAACATTTTTCACGAATGAAGTTGAAGAGATTAACTACGTGAACTTGATAGAGTTGGAAAACAACTTGAACTTGAATTTTAAGGATATAGCTCGAGAGACCAGACGTGACCCAATAATGTCAAAACTTAGTGAAGCCATTCAGAACGGCTCGGTTCGTAATCTTAAGGGTGACGAATTTACTCCATTTCGAAGTAAATCTGATGAACTCTCGGTAGAATATGACTGCGTGTTATGGGGTTACCGAACTGTTGTACCCTCAAAGTTACAAAGGCATATACTTGATGAGCTTCACGCTTCACATTTAGGTATAGTTAAGGCCAAGATGTTAGCTCGTTCCTATGTTTGGTGGCCTGGAATTGATGCAGAAGTTGAGAATTTAATTCAAAATTGTATTTCTTGTCAAGAATTAAAACCAAGTCCCGAAAAAAGTTCCTTAATACCATGGAATCCTTCTTACTCAGTATGGAGTCGAATCCATGCAGATTTTGCTGGTCCAATTGAGAACCATTATTTTTTAATTGTTATTGACTCATTCTCTAAATGGGTTGAAGTATTTAAAACGAAAGAAATAACTTCTTCGTTTACAATAAGTAAGTTGAGAGAATTGTTTTGTCGTTACGGATTAATGGACGTCCTCGTAACTGATAATGGTCGACAGTTTACGTCCAACGAATTTTGTAAATTTACAAGAAACAATGGTGTTAAACATGTTTTCACTGCGCCTGGACATCCGGCAACAAATGGTCAAGCCGAGAATTTTGTTAAGACCTTAAAGAAATCAATTCTTGCAAATCTTAAGGAAAATAAAAATAGTTGCATGGACACTATTTTAAATAGGTTTATGGTTGACTATCGCAACACTAAACATTGCTCAACTGGTGAATCACCAGCAAAGCTTTTCTTTGGACGCGTTCTGAAAACTCGCTTTAGTTCTCTGAGGCCTCCAATGACCAGAGAAAAGATAATTGATAGTCAAAATAAAAGTATTTCAAATTATAAAGGCAAACGCAACACCGTGTTTTCCAAAGGACAGAAAGTTATGATTAGAGACTACAGGAACATTAATAAACCAAGCTGGACTCAAGCAACAGTAAGAAAACAAATCGGTCCTCGTACTTATTCTTGCATTGTAAACCATAATAACAAAGAGATTAAGCGGCACTTAGATCAAATTAGAAACCAAAACAAAAATCAAAATAATAATCAAAATCAACAAACTGAAATCAATGTGCAAGCGAGTTTATCAGATATTAATACTGATAATAACGATCAATCTATTTGTGCGGAAAGTAGTTCCGATGGTGTAAGTTCCGGTGATGTTTCTGTTTTGTCTGATCAGGCACCTCAGAGTGGCCCTGAGAGAGGATTGAGGCACGACTTAATAAAGTAAATTATCGTGTTTAATAAAGATAAATACTGTACATATTAATTTAAAGTTTAATGAATTTAATTTTTACTGAAGTTAAAACAAGTTTTTAAAAAAAAAAATTATATAAATATCTTGAATTTCATATTATTGTAAAAACTTTCTAAGAGGGGACGTGTTGGATATTGCCTAAATAATGAAGATCTGGCATAACCAAAACGTTTTAGCTTTCCTTTTTACTTCCTATTCTTCTATATCTGTAATTTAATATTTTAAGCATAATAAAGCATTCGATCGTAATCGCTAATTGAAACCACACGTGCTTTTGACTTTTTTTGGTTAGCCAATACACTACATTAACGAAAGGAGAAAGTTGACACAAGTGAGAGCTAACATATGATTAGAAAAAAAAAAACAAAAATATTTTCAACAGGGTACTCCAAAAAAATTTAAATCGACACTGGTGATAGCAAAATCAGAATTGAAAATATTTGTATATTTTTTAATTCCGTCTCAGCTATCACCTGTGTCAATTTCTATGAAATCACTCAAGAAAGAACTACTTTAAAATAAATTGACATATTTTTGAATCGCCCTTTTTTCAAAATATCCAAATGTCAACTACTTCCGGAGAAGTAAGAAAACTGTGATCCGATTTCTTAGAGGATTTTTAATGTCTCGACATCGTAGCCATCTTGAAATAGAATTTGACAATGAACTTTATGTTGACTATTTACTAGCTTCTTTATCATAAGACAAATATTTAACTTATTCAAATTTATTTTCTCCACGAAATCAATTAAAAAAATAAATCACTTCACAACCATACTGAATAGATCCTTGATAGGGAACGATTCGATTTATGTATCTTTTCACATCCTTATCGTTAGAGAACCATTTCTAAATTTTATTTTTTTTTTTATCTCTCACAAATGAGAGATACAGAAACAAAGGGATATAATTTTTTTGTGAGAGAACTATAGATTCGTATTGATTGAATATATTTATCGTTCGGGAACTATATGAGTATTTTTATGGTTTGTGAGAAGATCGATAAAGAATGATAAAGATCGGTATTTTATGATTCGGGAATGATGTTTTTCGAACTCTGTTAATTACAGCTCATTGATAGTTTTTTGAATGATAGACTTCAAAGAGTGGTGGTTGGAAATAGTTGCTCTGAATTTATGTCCCTTGTACAAGGTGTACCCCAAGGGTCAATTTTGGGTCCCATTCTTTTCTGTTTGTATATAAACGATCTACCCTCAATTTGCAAATATTCATCAATTCACCTCTACGCTGATGATGTTCAACTTTTTCATTCAAAACCATTAAGTAACTTGGATGAGCTTGTCTCAAACTTTAATGAAGATTTATCTTCAATTTCTCATTGGGCTGTACTCAATGGTTTAGTACTTAATCCAACAAAATGTCAAGTAATCCCTATTTCTAACAGGTCATTTGAACTTTCTTCTTTGCCTGATATATTGCTAATGGACACGAAGATGAAACTAGTGGAAACCGTAACAAGTCTTGGTTTTGTCATTAATCGGAACTTATCCTGTTATAACCACATCAATGTAGTTGTCGGAAAAATATATGGTTGTCTACGCAAGTTATGGATTTCAGCCAGTTTTACCTCGCTTAAAACAAGGCAAAGATTAGTGCTTACACTCATAATGCCTATAATAAACTACGCTGAGGTCGTTTACAGTAACCTTGATTCACTCTCATATCACAAACTGCAAGTGGCTTTCAACGATTCTGTCAGGTACATTTATCAGGTTCGTAGGCACGAGAGAATCTCTATGTATGCAAAGAATGTTTTAGGTTGCACTTTACAACAACACAGAAGTATTAGAAACTGTATATTTCTCTACAAAATCATTAGTACAAAGTCACCATCCTACCTTTATTCCAAGCTGCAATTCACCCGCTCCCTTAGAACTTTCAACATTGTCACCCATAGATTCAATTATTTAAACTCATCGCGTCTTTTTTTCATCCATGCAATTCAATTATGGAATTCCTTGCCTGTAGACATTAAGCAATTATCCAACATCAACATTTTTAAAACTGCACTTTTTGAATTTTTCTCATCGCAACAATAAAGTATTCTTTCCCTTTATTTCATTTTTATTTCTTTCCTTCATCTTGATCTTTATCTTACTTTTTCCTTTTTACATTCTTCGTAACTCTTTCCTTATTTATACTTTCCACTCATTTTCTTTTTATTATTTTTATTTTTGTTTTCTTATTATTATAATTTTTTTTTCCAATAATTATAATTCTCAATATGTTTTATTTAATTAATATTAATTTCTATTTACTTATATTCACTTTTAAACATAATTCCTTGTTAATTGCTGTACTACAAAAGACCAAGTCTTAATGTATACCTTATTAGGCCAATAAACTAAACTAAACTAAAAAAATCAATTGAATGTAATCTTTTCTCTTTTGAGAATGAAGGCACTTTTTTCATTCTTTTTATTTTTTTTTTCATTTTTCTGCATTCCTTTCTACTCTTTTAAGGCATCCCGACAAAAGTTCGGACTCAAATTCAAAATTTTAAATCTTTGACAACAAAAAAAAAACCAAAATATATGTTTATATGATTTGATCTTTCTGTGTACATGACATTATTTTTTGAAAAACCCATCTTTTGAGAGTTAGATTTACTAAAAATTCGAAATATTTGAAAATAACGACTATTTATTGGAAAAAAGACCTTTATAAAGTGTGTTATTTCTAACAACTTTTATGTTTTTGTGCTAGTGTTCTTTATTGAATTTGTTTATTACGACATTTATGTCATTATGTAAGTAATGAAATTCGTTTGAATTCAATTTTATTATTATTCCTTTATTGAGACTTGTAAAAGACTGCCTAACTTATTACAAACTTAATATCTAAAACCCTCAAACATGCAATGCTTTGGATACCTTGCAGCTCGTGCCAGATATCGCATTTCATCCTTCTCGTCGTCGTCGGTTCTTGACACCAGTCTGTCTCGTTTATAGAATCAGCTGTGTCAGCATGGTTCGTTATTGATGACGACGATGTGTGGCTCGGCGGATGTTAGGCGATCGTGTTAACTCCTCCCTCACTTAGATGAAGGCCGTCCTCGGGCTTCTTGAGAGCTTTGATGACTTTTTGAAGGTCGACATTTTGGCGCTGCTTCTTCTGGCATTGCTTTAGTTTAATGATGGTATAAAAAACTGTAATGAGTGCAAGTGTCGTGAGGCAAGCTATAAGTGGATGGGTCGTCAATTTTGTCTCCATCTCACCAATGTAATGCAAATTGTCCATGTTCATTCTGTGAAGGTATGGTAGGCTCAATATCTCTCTATGACCGGTGATATTAAGGAGCGAAGATGTTGCACTACCGGGTTGCTTTTTCTGGACATTATTTCGATTGATAAACTTGGACCCATTGATCCACACAGCATCATCAAAAGTCAGCAAATACGTCCCGTTGATGTCCGTCTCAAAATCATTCTCCCTTATTCTGGCATTTCTGTTGTTTATTATAACTATGCCATCATCAATAACCAACACGGATTCCCGATGGTCCGGCTGTGTGTTGCAATGAGCCATGCCTCCAGAGTGTAATTGTTGAGCACATGTCTTGGTCGGTAATTCCTTGCAAAATGTTAACGTTGTTGCTACGTTGCAGTCCTCAACAGCTAGCACTTGTCTTCCACATTCCGCCACCACATCATCTCCATTGAAGAATAAAATATTGCCGTTATGAGCAACAGGGTAGATTATTACTTTCTTACAAACTAACTTAGGTCTAGGATAATTAATTATGAAATGTAAAATATAATCATTTTGCAGAACCTTTACATTTGCAACTTCCATAAGTTCTGTAACACTAACATTAAAAAATTGTTCATTTATTATGACTTTTAAGTCATCATCATCTAAAATTACTGGGTTTATGACCCTGAGCTTTGCAAGTGTTATAGAGAACATTAAATTTTGAATTTCTGAAATGAGCATTCTATTTCTTGCTAACAAGATTTCATAAACATGGACAGTGTCGATTTCTGATTTTTTTGAATAAGCCAGAATATTATTTACGGTGTCTGTTAATCTATTAATTTGCTCCTGAGATTTTGTGTTTATTACAGATTGTCTATTGTTGGAATCGATCAATTGGGCTTGATTAAATTTAATTTTTTCGAAGTCGTCGAAGTCAGGGGTGCCAGCCACAATTTTCAAACCTGTGCCTAAGAAATTTAAACTCCTTGCGTTTCTATGGTGGATACTTATACTCTTGAAGAGTGTTTCTAAGTGCTTAAGGTCTATTTCCACAATCTTTCGCATATGAGACTGTGGAGGGAACAGCTCGCTCATGTTTTTTGATTCGTTTATTATTTGCTTAAAGGCAATCAAATTTGTTGTGTGGCGTAAGTATCCGTTACCCTCCCAGACAATGACATCCCCGTCTAGTATTGGAATATAGTTAGAGCTGGTGTAGTCTGTTAATTTAGCCACGACTGTTGTCATCATAAATAATAGAAGAATCCTGAAAGATTAATTGCAAGAATAGAAAATAATTAAGGTTCTATTTTAGATTGTCTTTATGGACCACCCTCCCTTTAATTAAAACCGTTGTTCCTAAATCGGCTTCCACTTTTTCTTCAACGTATAATGGAGTTAGCTTATTACCTAATCGTCTATTTGTTTTTACTAATACCTTTTCTCCTACTCTGAAAATTCTGTTCTGCCTTGTTTCATTTTCCCTTAGCAACTGTAATTCTTGGGCCTTTTGAACTTTATTTTTAATTTTTTCTCTAAAATCTGTCGGGGAGGAGTGTATTACATCAATTGGTCTTTGGTTTGTAACAGAATGAACGGTCCTATTGTATTCTACTGTTGCTAATAGTATCAATTCGACTGTTTCTTCGACTTTTCTGTCAAGTTTTAGACATCTTGCAATTTCTAATAGAGTGCTGTGAAATCTTTCTACCTGACCGTTGGATGTACTGTGTAAGGGTGGAGCATTTACTATGTCAACATTAAAATGATTGAGCAAAATTGACCTAATTGTCTCGGATTTTAAAGAAGCCTCATTGTCACAAAAGATTTGTTTGGTATTTGGGAAGATGTTCATTATCTCCAGGATTGGAACTTTTACGTCTATTATTGTACGCGATGGTATTGGCATCACAACCGTAAATTTGGAAAACTTGTCAATGCAAGTTAAAAAATATTTTTTATCCGTGGAGAATATGTCAATGTGAAGCATTTCTCCAGCATACGAGGGAACTGGTGTCTCGCCAATCAATTGTTTTTTTGGATGCCGATCGTACTTCGACTTTGAACATATTTTACAGTTGGCCACAATCTCGTTTGCCTGTTTCGTCATTTTTGGAAAGAAATAGTCACATAGGATTTGCTTAACGTTTTCCTGAGCCGCTCTATGTGCTCGGTTGTGTTCAGTAATTAAAATTTCTTTTTGTTCATTCGGGTCGAATATATCTAACACAAATTTATTCGTATGCCAAAACTTAGTTGATGGAAATAACTCGACTAAATTGTGTTGGACAAAAGCTAGAACTGGCAGGTCACAATGAATTACGTTGACGACATCTATTTTAATCACATTTTTTAAAGTGTTTATCAATGTATTCCTGTCTGAAAAATTAATGAAATGTCTAGATTTTTTACCAAATATTATAAATGTACGAGTTGAAGCAATTGGGTCTTCCTCTATAACTATTTGATTTCTGAAGCAGTTTAAAGGTTTATCTGTTGTTTCGATTACATAAGTCAAGGATAACTCGCTGTGAATTGTAGCGGCATCAGAAGATGCTTCATTCTCCAGTGCATGAATATTTTGTCGCGAAAGTGCATCAGCGACATAATTCTCCTTTCCTGGCTTGTAAAATATTTGAGCATTATGCTCGTCTACATAAGCTTTCCAGCGCTTAATTTTTGCATTTGTATTTTTATCCGAAACTGAAAATGAAAGAGGTTGGTGATCTGTAAAAATATTTAGAGTTTTCACTCCATAGAGATAGTTACGTAGATTCTTTAATGACCACACAATGGCCAACAGTTCTCTTTCATTTGTTGCAAATTGCAACTCTTTACCTTTGAGTGTTCTTGAAATCATTGTTATAGGCTTTCCGTTTTGTGATAAAACAGCTCCAAGACCATGTGATGAAGCGTCCGTCGTAAGATCGAAAGGCTTCGTGTAGTCTGGATATAACAATGTGACGTCTTCTGACGCCAAAATTTCTTTTAGTTTATTGAATGCTTGGAGTTCTTTTTCTTTTAATTCTATTTTAATTTTTTTTGATTGATTACCACTTATTTTGCCATTCTCACCCTTTAATAAATTAGTAAGTGGTTTAGCTATTGATGCAAAATCTTTAATAAAGCATCTATAATAACTAGCTAGACCTAGAAAGGATCTTATTCCAAAGAGTGTAGAAGGTTGTGAATAATTTTTAATCGCCTCCACTTTAGCAGGGCAAGTTTTTATACCATCCCTCGACACTATAAAGCCTAGGTACTCTACATCCGTCTTAAAAAAATTTGATTTTTCTCGCGAAACCCTCATGTTCGCTTCATACAATTTTTTTAAAACCGAATCAATATCTTTGACATGTTCATTCTCAGTTTCTGAGAAAACAATTACGTCATCGACGTAAACATAGCAATTTTTTCCAATTTGTTCACGAAGGACGTCATCTATAGCCCGTTGGAAAATACTGGGGGCGTTTTTCAACCCAAACGGAAGGCGACAAAATTCGTATTTTCCACCGTTAACGGAAAAAGCAGTTTTTTCCCGATCCCTTTCCGCTAATTCAATTTGGTGAAACCCTGATTTTAAGTCTAGAGTTGTAAAAAATCGTGCTTTGCCTAAATTTGACAAAATCGTTGTAATATTTGGGATAGGATATTTATCGTCTATGGTTTTTTGGTTGAGCTTTCGAAAGTCCATTACTAAACGTTTCTTTTTATTGCCCAACTCATCTGTTCCCTTTTTATCAACTACCCAAATGGGATTATTGTAAGGTGACCTTGACGGTCTAACAATGCCATTCTTTAGAAGATCCTTAATTTCATTATTTACGAAATCTGTCACACCCATAGGATATGGGTAAAATTTTGAGTAAATGGGGTCTTCACTTACTGTACGAATTGTGGCAACGATGTTAGTGTTATACGGCAAAGATTCATTTGAATCTGCAAATGTTTTTATTCTATTACGTATCATATTTCTAAAATCTACGCTTACGGATGATGGAACCTTAATGTCCTCTACTTTCGTAAAGTTCACATTGTCACATTTATGGAAGAGAATAGTTTCTAACCCTGAATCGAAGCGAATTGAATTTTCTTTTAAGCAAATTGTGGCGTTAACTTGTGTTAACAGGTCAAGACCAATAATTCCGTCAAAAGTTGACAGATTGGGTAAAATAAAAAAAGTGCTATTTCTCCCAAAAATATTTATAAAACATTTGAGTTCAATATTGTTAAAACCATGAATTGATTTTACTAAAAAAGATGCGTCTACTGGCACTAAGCCTTTTATCTCTTGTAATGGCCTGATGTAATTTTTCGAGGCACCTGTGTCAATTAAAAACTTTACTAACCTCCCTCCTACTGTTTTTTGAATAAACGGTAGTTGGGAGCTTCCCCTAAAAAATTAACATAGTCAAAATCATGTACCTCAGCTTCCACTTCATCTACCTGCAACGCAGCTGTGGCTTCATAGTCACCTTCATTATTCCGTGGAGGATTTTCCTGCAAATAATTTACTCTTTGGCGACGCTGTCCCGATTGTCTTTGAAAGCTACTTGGTCTTTTATTCCTTTGTTCTTGCCCTTGATCATAGGTATCGTTACTATTTTGGTGTTGATAGCTATTAAATTGGCGTAAACGTGATGATGTCGGATCGACATCCATTTTTTCACGACTGCTGGGGACTTTAGAACTGTTAAGTTCCAATTGTTTGTCATTTTCATAACTTTGCCTTTTGTTAAAATAGGGATTTTTGCCTTGCTTATTAATTTGGCTGTTATAATTGAAGTTATTACTATTATTATTGTTTTGGTAACGGTTCGGCGATCGTTTGATCTCGGAACTTAGAGATTTTTCTTCAGAATTTTTCGCATAACTTGCCGCAAACAGATACCTTTCATTGTTTGCTTCAACTTCTTGAGCTAAAGCCAAAGCAGTAGGCATATCAGACGGACGCGCCGAAAACAATACATCACTTAATGGTTTTTTTAACCCAGATATAAAAACTCTAAGGGCGTCTCTTCTGTACTTTTCGTTAAATGCAATGGCTAATGCACTGTCATATGACATATTGGCTTTGTTTGTAAGGAGGGTAAGTTTTTTTTCAATCTCGTCATAATATTCTAGAACGGTAAGGTTTCCTTGCCGCAATGTACTGAGCTCTTGCTCAATTAAATAAATTGGACGTACATCGGCGTACGTAAAGTCTAACCTAGCTATGATAGCTTTAAAATTTAAAACTGTATTGAATGAAGCCAGAACAGCATCGGCTGGGCCTCTTATTTTATTTCTTATTATTCCAACTGCCTGGTAATGTCTAGAACTACCATCGTATTTTTCGAAAACTTTGTAGGCAGAGTGAACCGCTTGACGCCAAGAGACATAAGTGCCCTGTTTGCCCTCAAATTCCGGGAGAGATTTAACTATGTCGAGACACTCTTCACACCTATGACCTTCCACAATTTCAATTTCTTTAAAAATTTCAACTTCAGGTTTATTTTGTGTCACTGTTAAATTTTTCACTGCATCACTTAACTTTCGTTCAAAATCCAATTTTTGTGCTTCAAGGGCACCACTGACTGCGGATTCAACTAACACTTTTAAATCTGTAGCATTCATTTTTGTTTCTATTTGTTTTCCTATTTGTAGGTAATTAAACTTTTCTAATAGTGTTTCAATATTCTCAGGTTCACTCATTAACGGTAGATAATATTTATATGCAGTTTAATTAATTTCAATATCAAAAAAAACTCACAAACAACAAAAAAATAACACTTGCAAGCTTTACAAATAAAAATATTCAAAGTATAGAAAAATTCTTACATTTTTACATAAAAGAAAATAATTCTTAATGCTCGTAACCGATGAATGATGATTTTTTTTTTCAGTTGGTTGATTCCGGTTGATATTGTTTAGTATTCCAAAAGTTCTTTCAAGTTGGGCGCCAGTAATGAAATTCGTTTGAATTCAATTTTATTATTATTCCTTTATTGAGACTTGTAAAAGACTGCCTAACTTATTACAAACTTAATATCTAAAACCCTCAAACATGCAATGCTTTGGATACCTTGCAGCTCGTGCCAGATATCGCATTTCATCCTTCTCGTCGTCGTCGGTTCTTGACACCAGTCTGTCTCGTTTATAGAATCAGCTGTGTCAGCATGGTTCGTTATTGATGACGACGATGTGTGGCTCGGCGGATGTTAGGCGATCGTGTTAACTTGTAGTACCTCATGGCATGATGGTTAGTGCGTAGGACTGTCATGCCGAAGGTCTGGGTTCGATTCCCGGCCACTGCCACCTAAAAACAGAAATGTTTTTTTCCGAGGTACTGCCTCTTGCGAGGAAGTGACAAATCCTCCAAGAGTATTACTTGTCATGAATAAGTGCTTCTCACCTAGCCGTTCTGACTCGGCGAAAAATTGTAGGTCCCCTCCATTCCTGCCAACAACACGCACACAGGAATGGTTGAGAGTTGTTAGTCACTAGGCCCTGGTTCTGCATGAGCTGTTGCGCCACAAAATTTATTTTTTTTTATTTTATGTCATTATGAGAAAAATTTGGGCTAGCTATTTGTTTTTTTTTTCTTGTTATTCAAAAATACAACTGAAAAATAGAATATTTGACAATTTTCAAAAGCAAATATCTCAATAACAAGAAAGAAATTCAAAAATTAGCCTCATATTCAGGTTATGGCCCTAATACTAATCATTAGCTTTTAACGTGATATACGCATAATATTATGTATCCATTCCTCTTCTGTTAGCCAGATGTTTGGAATTCAACTTTTTGAAATAGAAAAAAAATCTAAAATGTATCTTGAACATTTTGATGCAAAAATGCCATTTCCTTCATATGCATTTTAAAGGCCCAAGTCCTTGGGAATACATCATGCCACTTTCCCATGTTTCCCAAAAATTCACCTGGCGGCCGGCTCTGAACTTTTGGTTACTCATATATGGGAAATTTGAAAAAAGAAAGAAATGCGTGGGAAATTTGGAACAAATTAATACCACCTAAAAGGCCCTAAGATCTTTACAAAAGGTTACCTAGTTTTGGAAATAGGTTACCTGTAGATTCTTTTTTACGATTTCTTAAAGTTTTTTTTTCAAGGTCACGAACGATTTTCATCACCTCATTTAGGTAATTTAAAAAAAAAATTATACTCTCTGAAAGGTTACTAGATCATTATAAAAGTATAGTTAGTTTGAGTAATTGGTTAGCAAAGATTTTTTACTATGAATTTTTATCATTATAACAAATTATTCAATTATTTTCACTTCACTGAACTTGATTTTTGTTTCGATTTTAATGGAATTAAATTTTGAAGAAAAATAAAAAAAAGAAAAACACAAACAATAACAGAATTATTATTTTTGTTTTTGTTCCTGTAGACTTTATTGAAAATAAATTCATGTTTTAATTTAAATTTATCGAATTCAATTCAATTTTTACTTTTCCGATCTTGATCCAGTCCAATTTGTTCAACTTTTAATAACAATACAAATTTGGTTAGATTAAAAAAACGTCAAAATAGTTTGAAATTTTCACAGTTTTGGTACTGCTCAGGAAAAGGGTGGGTCAATTGTCAAAATATATCTTGCCTCCTATCTGTCAAGCTATTAACTGTCAAATTCCATTGACAGATGGCTACAATATCGATGAATTAAAAAAACTCTACAAAATCTAAAAATTTTAATGATTTTTACTGCTCCAGAAAAGGGTGATTTCAAGGCAACTGGGTGACAAATTGGAGCAATTTCTTTTTATTTTTTCGTCAAAATATAGCTTCACTCTAATTTATCAAGCAATAATCTTAAAATATCCACATTGACGGATGTCAGTGATGTTCATTGTTAATAAAACCTTTACAAAATCTTCAATTGTTGATGAATTTGTATTGCTCAATAAAAAGCTGATTGTAAGACGATGACGCAAGAAAAAAGTAGAATTCACCAGAATTTCCTCGAAGCTGCAGACGTCAGATGGTCATCAATTGATACTTGCCGGGTTTTAAGAAATTTGTGGGCGAACATTTCAAAGAACCGAACTGAATATATACTAAAGATAAGCCAGGCCTCAACTATCACTCTTGGTTGGAGTGAAATTCATTCAGAATTCAGGATGGTTCTAAGAGGCATGCCATACCTAAGCTCTCCTCAATCCTTCTACCTTCTTCATATCTACCTGCCTTAACCCTGCGGAGCGCAAGGGATCCACGGAGATCCGAGTGAGATGATGCGGCTTGCCACTGAACTGTCAAATTCAGTTTAAAGCATGGCTTTAGATGCCAATTGATTAAAAACCATCTAAGAAATCACAAATTTTTGAAGAGGTTGAGATTGGGATGGAAAATCAAAATCGATTGGAATGAAAATTTGTGATTTCAATCATCACTAGTTTTCGATGATGGGACCAACAAAATAGAATCGTTCCTGATTGAAATAGCCCTAAAACACAGATAGTCGAATCTATGGTAACGATTGCTTAAAATTTCAAGATAAATACTTTTGCTTTCAGAACAAAATGTATTGAAATAGAGATTTATAAGCCTTTACCTTAACACATAATATTATTGTTGTAAAAGATGGCTGTCATTTTTAAAGTGCTTAATTGCCTCTTATAGTCAACTTTCCCGCTCAATTTGAGGACCACATGTGGATCTAAATATAATATGGATATGATTGTTTTGTAAATAGAATATCCTGATAATCGGTTGGAAATATAAAAAAAAATGGTAGGCTTAGTCAAGCGAGAAATAAAAAAAAATTAGTTTCTTACTAGATAAACAATATTATCCTTTTTAAAGCCTCATTTCCTTGAAAACTAAATCTTATCTACATTTATTTTTTTGCAAGTTTCTTTAAAAGCTCAGATGATTTATTTCACTAAATAAGATGATCCGAATATGCATATTTCATTGTTTCAATTTTTTCTTAGTAAAATAAAAAAAAAATCACCATTATTATTTGGATTTTTTTTTTTTAATATAATGAAAATCAACCGCCAAACTAAACAGCCGCATATAAAAACTCATTAAATCGTTTTCCTTCTTAGTGCCGTATTCTTTTTCACAAACCACCATTCTGTTTGAATAAAACAAACTAAAAATTTCAAATAGAATAAATTCAAATAAAACAAAAAAAAAACACACTGCTTCCGTCAGACAACAATGAAACTTAAATATATTGGTGCTTGGGCTTGGGCGATTCCAAATTGTTTCCTTGTTCCTTTTGTCAAGTTCAATGGTTGAATGGATAAATTGAATTCTTAAGGAAAATTTATAGAAGAATAAAATAAAATTAATATATGAACCTGTAAAATGTACAGGGTGTTGACTAATCAAATTAGGAGTTGTTAAAAAATTATTGTTACCATTTCACGCCAAAAAGATACAAAATTGATCCCATATTTGCTGTTTTAAAAGTCAAATATAACTTTGCAAATCGCTTTAACATTTTTCGATTTTCAAGCAAAAAAAGTTGTGCTGCGCTGCGTGTCGTTAGTGTTAAACAAAAATATCGCACATTTTACGAATTTTATTTTAAATATTTATGTTTATAAAAATTATAATTGCGAAAACAAAATTTGAAAATTTAACTTTTACAGCCAAGGAACTATTTTGCGAAGCGAGAAGTTATGACAAAAGTTGAACACAATACAGCACAACTTTTTTTTGTTAAACTGCGTATTTTTTATCTTGTTAGCATATGGCATCAGGCAGCAAAAACTGAACACAATTTTTGTAAATCGCAAATGGCGGTACTAACTTCCCGTTTCACAAAATTGTTTGTGGTCGTTAAAAGCACAAACCGAGCACATAACAGCTCATCTTTCTTTTGTACGAATTTGCAAAACTTTTAAAAAATAGTATCCCAAGAATGTGCAAGTTTGAGTATTTTGTTTTAGTATTTTCGCAGAAAGCAGCGCAATTTTTTTCAAAATTTAAAATTGTGGTGCTAACTTTATACTACGTTTTCATTAGAGCCGAAATGGGGTAGTTTCGCAAATCACAGAAAAAGTGTTTTCATTTGTAATTGGTAATTTCGTTTGACAGTTCATTTCATTTTTGAATTTCAACTGGATATTATCGCTTATTATCGGATATTTTCTTTCTACTTCCATTGAGCTTTGACATTTTCATACAAAACCTTTTCAGAGCTCTTCAAACTGTGCCCAATTGGGTGTGTTCAAATGGTTTTGACTTAATTTCCAACCTGATTTTATGCAAATTTGGTTGAAATTATCTTATTGCGAAATGTGAATTTGTATGGGAAATGAGATGATTTCGTACTGAATTGGAAATTTTTAACGAATTACCTCTTTTGGCCTAACAAAAACGTAATATTACACTTCTCACAGTTGTTTTTGGCAATAAAAAATACAAACATGCCTATATTTTTTCAAAGAATTTACAAGTTTGAGAATTTTTTTTTTTATTAAGGGTACAAGGCAGCACGTGTTGAAAACAATAAAGTACTATTGTATTTCTTGAAAATCGAAGATGACGGTGTTTACTTCACGCTTCGCAAAATTTGCAAATATACATAATGCGAATATTTTTTATCCTCAAACATAATGGCAGCACAAATTGAGCATCGGACACCACAACTTTCGTTTTAATAAAATTGCTAAATTTCAAAATATTTTCATCCTTAAAGTTTTGTTTTATACTAACGACAAAACCAACATAAGTTGAGCAGAATGTTAATAACATTTTGTTTTTAAATTGTTAATGTGAGTGCTAAAATTGTTCTTAAATTGTTAATGTCAGTGCTAAAAATTTTAAAAATAAAATAGTTAGTCTTTAAAATTAAAAAACAGTATAAGTTTCATTTTTACAAATTTGAAAAGTTAAAAAAAATATCCGTAAAATTAGCAAATTTTCGATTTATTTTATAATTTTCGGGATAAGCATAATTGAAGCACAATAGAGCACATTTTTTACGCTTCCAAAAATTTTATTTTGGCCGTAAAAGTAGTCGATATATGTTTTTTTTTTTTATTTTTTGCATATCGCAGCACAAACTGAACACAAAAAGCTTATTTTTAGTTTTAACGAATTTGCAAAATCGCAAAAACAATTGTATCCGTTAAATATGCAAATTTGTGATATATCTATGCACAACTGTTTTTTGTTTCAAAACAAAAATAACTATACGATTCGCAAAATTATTATAAAGCCCCAAAAGTTGCAAATATGCGAATTTTTTGTTTCTTTAAAAGCTGCGCATAAAATGGCACAACTTATTTTTTAACGAATTTGCAAAATTAAACAAAAAAAAACTATCATTAAAGTTAGCAATTTTTTCTTTTAATATTTATGCCCCAAGGCAACACAAAAAAAAAATAAAATACAGCACAACTTTTTTTAAATTAAAATTTCTTCACGCTTCGCAAAATTGGCCGTAGAAGTTCAAAATACGAAATTTTGTATCGCTTCGGCATATGACAGCAGAAAACAGAACAACTTTTGTTTTAACATAGTTTCGAAATTTCAAAAAAATTCATTCGTATATTTTGTACTTGCAATTGCGATAGAGGTAATATAGGCTCACTGGTCTTAAAGACGTGGAAGGCTACACTTAAATTAATCCTACAAATGAACATACGCAAGGGGGGGAAGGTAAGGGTGCTTGGCCCCCTAATCAAAATATATTTCTTACATTAGGCATTTTATCTTATTTTGAAAGCTTGATTTCTGTACCAATATTTTATTTTAAATGAAATCGCCTATAAATGTTCTATATTTTTTTGTAATAATTCTGTTCTTAAATTTGATGTTTAGTTCAAGTTGATTGAGTGAATAATTTTCCAGAAACTTTATTTCAAAATCAAAATTTAAGAAAAAAAATATTTGTTTCTTCTTTTTTAATTTTTTAAAATTTTGCATAAACAGGGTACAAGTTTTTTCCAAAATTCAATGTTCTAATGAATTTTTAGTCGAATATAAGAACTCGCATGTCAATGGTACCAACCTTAGTTTCTGAAATTAAGGGAAAATTATTTTTTCCCTTGAAAAAAAGTGTTTTTTTTGTCAGTCAATTTATACATCAGATTGCGTCAGATTCGTTATTTCTGATATTTGTTTAGTTGCTTTTTATTACTGATATTAGCCTTGAATAATTAACTATTGAATAAAAGATCTTAATTTAAGAAAAGATTTTAAAAATCGATTTCTGTCTTTAAGATGTCCTTAACAATTTCAGTCCAGATGGTTCCCTTATGGATGTTGTGGAAAAGGCACTTGAAGAAAAACAAGAATGCTCGGCTTTATTTTTAAATGTTGCTCAAGTCTTTGTGAAGGTTTGGCACTTGGGACTTGAGTATAAACAGCATAGGGATTTTCCCAGACAGTACTACAAAGTACTGACATTCTCCGTTACGAATCGACTCTTTAGAGTACGGTACGACCCAAATTACTCAAAACTAAAAAAATTGGAGCCGGTGTACCACAAGGAAGTGTCCTTGGACCAACCCTGTATCTGCTATATACAAGGGATATTCCAGTGGACATCAACGCTATCATGGCCACCTTTGCTGATGATACTGCAATATTTTGTAGCCAGATAAATCCGTTACGAAGGCTACACAAAAACTGCGAAAAGCAGTCGATAAAGTTAGTGATTGGACGCAAAAATGGCGAATCAAACTAAATGAAGCAATATCGACGCATACAAACTTTACAAACAAAAAAATAAACAATGTTCCAATTCTTATAAACAGTACAGCAGTACCTTACTCCAATACTGCCAAATACTTTGGAATGAATTTGGATTCAAGGCTTAAATGGAAAGAGCACATCAAAATAAAAAGAGACGAAATAAACTTGAAGTACACAAAAATGTACTGGTCACTAGGAAAGAACTCTGAGACAATGTTCGGAAATTAAGAAGAACCAAGCCCCAGGACCTGATGGTCTAAAAGCTATGGGAAAGTGTTATAACTTTAAAACTTCCCTGAATGAATAAAGAAAGAAAAATCATTTGTCGCTCTTTCATAGATTGGTCCTGATTCACTGATGGTCTTAGCGCGGTAAGTGTCCCACACTACTCAGTACCGATTCTTATCGAGTTGAAAATTTCCATCGCATACATTTTCTTTTTTTTAATTTGACCAAACGTACACGCTCTATAGTATTTTTTTTATTGATCAAAGCTAAGTACTCTGTATTTGTATACTTTTAAAATATGCTATTAGTTGCTATAAATTTATTATTGCCCAATTTTAAAAAGCTGTCTCCCGAAAACTCTTGGGTCTAAAGAGATGGTTCTGGCTTCAAATTGAAGTTAAGGCAACATGATAATGATAAATTTATCACTTCGGGACATTTAAAAAAATCAATCAAATTTCAAGGTGTCATAAAATGTTTAATTATTTTATTTTTATCGAGATTAGACAAGTAATTTACAATGTTGGCTTCCCTTGTCTCTGAGTGAAATTAGTAAATTTTACATTTCATTCTGTCTACCCTGTAATGAGTAAAACAATCAAACACAGGGGGCCATCAAAACAAGCAAAAAAAAACTAGACCCCTATAAGCTCACCAGCATAAAAGATCCAATATATGCAAGAGCTCTTATAATGTTTGCAAAAAAATGCAATTCAGAGTGCAAAAAGACCACCTTAAGACGACTAAAACAAGATTTATTAAGATATCTCCGCTGAACAATGGACCCCAAAAGGAAGAAAAAAAATCCAACAACGACGAAAAAAAGAATAAAATTCTAGAATATTGTGTTGACAGTTAGACAAGAAATGGGATTCTTAAATTTCTTAGAGTTTCTTTCCTGACTTTGCCTTATTTCCACCCTACACACATCTATTGCGAATATAATATGAAGATAGGCGTCGTAGGGAGGTTTTCTCTTCGATATCTTCTTATAGGATTCCTCTCAAAAATCAGTCTAGCTACGCCACCACCGCAATAAATCCTTAATTTTCAAGCAACCATCGCACCGCACCCCTCATTCACTCCACCCGCAACATTTATCCTCATAAGATGACAGGCGGCCCAGGCCCACCGTTGCCTCGCTTTCCAATCTCTTATTTCATTAAAAGAATACAATTTCAATGAATCTAAAATGAATTGCTGCATCGTGTATTGTTTGGGTTATTTAATTTTTTTCTTCTGCTTTTTTTTTCAATTAATGCCGGGAATATCTTCTCTGGCATTGTGACTGCATGTTGAGTTTGGATGCTCTCCTGCTAGGAACTCTGCAAAAAAACCCTGCTTTCGTCGCTTATGATGAAGGCTGGTTGGGAGCACAACGGATTTATATGAAGTCAAGGTATTTAGATATTCTGCTAAAATAAACATACCAAAGGCATGCAGTAGCAACAATATTGGAGAGGTTGGGGTTGGCGATGGCGATGGGTCTTTGTTGGTTTTGCGGTATTTTAGGTCAAAGTTGACAACTGCAATGCTCCGTCGTCGGATCCTATTGTGTGGCTTTAATGTGTGTGTATTTGGTTGTGTGTGTGTGTAGGTATAGTTTTATAGGGAATTATAGTTTATCATAATACAAAAAATAGGTATAAAAGAATTGTATGAGACAAGACAATTATTGAGGGAATCTTTTGTCAACTAATCTATCCTTCTATCTTTTCTATTAATCTATCATGGATGTAGAAGAAGTCATGTCAATATTATGAGAAAGAAATTAATGATTTTTTTTTTTTTTTTTGTTTACTTGATGGTGAACGTAAACAAATTTATGGGCTGAATATATCATTCAGCCGTCATTAGTAGCGGTGAGATAAAATTCAACTGGATTTAATGATAAAATCTTACAAGATAGAATATTTCCTCAAATCAATCTCTGTTGGGGCTATTAATACGTCCCTGTATCTGATGGTGATGACTGATGACTGTAACAAAAATTGATTGGAAACATAAATTCAAGAAATCATTCTTATAGGCTTCGCTATAAGTATCTCTTTCTCTTTTCTGGTGCAAAATTGTTTTAGTAAATGGAAGATGAAATATTTGAAACAATATGGCCGCTTGAATGAATGTATGTGGTATTTATGATGAATTGAGGTTTTGAGTCTCTTATTTTGTATTTTTACTTTTTATATTTCAAGTTTTGAAGTTAGCAGTCTCGGATGTGAATTTAATTGAGAGGAACCATATACTATACACAATCTAATTGCTACTTATTTGCGTCTACCAGTTCCTCATTTTCCATTAAATATAACTTTAAATTGTATTCACTCATTCTTACTAATAACTAAGTATCGGAAGCTTGGACAACTGTTTGTTTTATTCCGAAGTAATTTAT
Organism: Dasysyrphus albostriatus; assembly: GCA_946251815.1. Taxonomy (NCBI): domain Eukaryota; kingdom Metazoa; phylum Arthropoda; class Insecta; order Diptera; family Syrphidae; genus Dasysyrphus; species Dasysyrphus albostriatus. Next base: position 61,850,747 of record OX276336.1, on the reverse strand, counting down.
TTTCTCTGAGTCTGGTTTGTTTCATTATCCAAGCTATAAGCAATTCAAGCTTTAGTTCAGGAATGTTTGAACAAAACATTTAAATATTGCATATTTGGATGTAGCATCTTCAGCAGATAAGTTTTTAATGAGAGTTAAAATCAATAAGTGCAAGAAAACACTAAGCTCCCCTTCTTCTTCTTCTTTTTTGATATTAAAAAAAATATATTTCCCATAAAAATATATAATTTAGGAAAAATGATGTATTGGTAAAAACTCGCATATTTTAAAACCATTGGTGCATACAAAGAAACGAAATTAAAAAAAAAATAAGTATTTCCGAAGCGCTTAAATTATCAAATTGTCCTATTTTATTACAAAAAAAAGTAAGTTCGGCAAATGTGGCCCATGTGGATAATATGGCCCACCACTGGATTTCTCAAACTGAAAACAGTACCGAAATAAAAAAATGTTCATTAGGGGTGTTTACATGGATCAGCATGCTGGACAACATCACTTGATTGAAATGGAACAAATTTTCAAAAGTTGTCTTTTAATACAACATTGGCTGACAAGCGGTTGTTTCTTGTGTTTAAATGATCAAGCCATGAGCATGCTCTCGAGCATGTTGGTCCATGTAAACACCCCAATTATGAATACGTTCAACCCGGTTTAGCCTCATAGTCTTTCGTGGTGAGTGTGGAGCGACAGTTGGTCTACTATTACATTGCATTGGCCTTCTTCGAATATCTTTTTTGTTTTTTCATTCGCTGATACAAGCACACCTCTAACTTGATTAATCACAAAACCGCGATTTTGTAGCTCGCTTGGCTTTCTTTGTATTTAATTTCTCGCTAAAATAAGACTTTACCACCTATGTAACGGACAAAATTTAAAAAAAAATATTTTTAACTTTTTTTATGACAGAATCTGTAGCCAAATCGGCCTTATTTCCATTTCAAAACCAAAACCAAGGCCAATCTTCGTTTGGAAATTAAGCCAAATGGTTTCATATCAATTATTTCCAGAATTTTTGCATACACCCAGCATCGCACCTACCCAAAATTCTATAGTGAGCTCAAGCAAGGGGTTTCATAAACCAAACTTATCAACCTGTCTCACTGTTTATGTTATTCCCCGCAACGCTGGGTGCTAGCACTGTATTTATGCAAGGCAAGGCAATTGTAGGTACATATGTATAAAAGATCACAAAAAAACAGTTTATTTAAAAAAAATTGGGAAAATTTTTCTTAGTCAGCAGTACCAGCCTGTAAATAAAATTGTAAGTAAAATAAAGCCGAATTGGTCTTATTTCATTTTTTTTAAAGCGAAATAAAGCTAAATCGATAGCTCGGCGTTATTTTTTTTAATTTTGTCCGTTATGTAGGTGGTTAAGTCTTATTTTATCAGAAAATTGAATGACCCCAGCTTCCTGTTTTTTTTTTTTTTTTTTTGAGAAATTAAATTGAAAAGAAAAATATGTTGTTTTTTTATTTTAAATAACAAAATTATTCTGGCTTTCAATAAAGCTATTATGACAGTTACGATATCTCAGGAGAGATATCCTAAAAAAAACGCGAACGCCAACCCCTGAGGGGCTGGCCCAACCGTTCGACTTACTAACGAATAATTTTACTCAAGGTTTTTAGTTTTAAGAATCTTTATTATATGCAACCGTCTTCCTTAAGTGCTAAACTAGAACTAACTAAAAACTAAAGCCGAATAGCTTATGCTCGTGCAAGGGTTAATTGCCGATACAGCATTTCCCAACTGTGGGAACAGCGGATGAGGATCATATTCATTTGTGGCCTTCGGTAGTGCAAGTGCATTTACCTTTGTTCATGAAATGCACTGTCAGCACTTCAAGTTCGACTCGTGGGAAATGCTTTGTGTTAACTTGACATTGCAAGTATTTCGAACTTTTCTCAAAAACGGCTTCACAACTTTTCTTAAAAAAATTCAATAAATTACTTTTAGTAAAGGTTTCCTTTGGGTGGAAAACCATTTTTCAAAAAATGGATATTAATGGTACCTCCCCAAAGAACCATTTATTTAATTTTCGATTTTCTTCAAAACGGTAAGACTGATTTCAATAATTTTTTCATACAGAGGCTTCCAAAAACTATAAATATTTTATATACAAATTTTTGTATATTCAAATATATATTGCATATCAAAATTTTCAAAAATTTTTTTTGAATTTTTAAAGTTTCAAATTTTTTCTGACATATTTTCATTACTCAAAAAATTCTTCAAAGGGTCTTATTCTCAGTCCCCTGAATGGTCCCCTGCCCGTTTTTAAAGGGAAAAATTCTCACAGTTCTTTTATTATCTTTTTATGATATAAATAAATATTTAGTACCATTATGTTTTATTACAAAAAAAAAAATCATTGAACTTTGTCCCTCGGATTTCTAATCAGTCCCCTGACAAATTAAAACAGTCGGAAATATCCTTAACTTTGAATCCATCAAAGCCTTAGATCAAGCAGCGTGAAACATTAAGTCTGGTGACAGCAAAATTATTTTCGTATCATAATTGAATATGAAGAACATTTAAAAAGAAAATTCTTCTGTTCAAACTATCATACCGGGGCGAAACGGAACGGAGTTGAGCTCATTTGAACTTTTAACTTGAATTTATTTTCGTATCTTACGCCCGTTTGCTATTTCATTTTTTAAGAAGGCATTTGAGCGAGAGGTCATGGATTGTCCGTTCAATTTCTCAGTCCCCTGATGAGTATTTACCGAAAATAATTCTACATAAGCAGGCAACTATATGCATTTTAATTAAGACTTAGTAAAACACTAATTATATAAGTTTTTTTTTATATTTTTCTTACACTGAGTTAACATACTTTAGTGGCAAAAACTTTGAAAATACTCAGGCCCCTGACCTTTAATTACGGATTTTATCTCATGAGGCCCCCAAAAATGCTCTTAAAATGCTGCTCTTCTTCTTAAATATATGTAAAATAAAAGGCAGGACTCGATCGCATGAGATTACTCTTATTTTCAAGTGGTTAAGAAATTTCCATAAATTGTATAAAAGTACTAGAGGGCACAGGTTCGGTCGAAACAAGAAAAAAATTGTACTGGAGTGGTAGATTTCTCCCTATTACCGTGAGGGGTATGATTTTCTTAAAAAAATTGACTTAAAATAATAAAAAGTTAAAAAAAATGTTCAGTTCTTTGGAATATTTGTTTTCAAAAAAGGCAATAAAATCGTTGTTTTTAATTTTTTTAACTGGCCGTTTTTAATGATGTGAAAAAACGTTCTAAAGTTTATATATACATAATTAGGTTTTACGACTTTTTCCATCCAAAAGTGTTATGTCGAAATCATCATCATTTTATTCCATTTTTTATAGAAAATATTTTTTTAAAAACCGCTCCAAGCGATTTATAATTTTTTTGTCCATACAATAATATTCAATAAAGAATTAATATGGCATTTTTTTAATCTCAACCTCTCAACGAACGTTTTTTTAGCTAATTTAAATATTGTATTTCATGCTTTTAAACATTTTTTTCTCATAATTTCCATGTTTTTGCATATAATTTTCTTAAACCCTCAGCACCCTCAGCAAGTACATGCTACCCAGTCGTCCATTTTATCTGCTTATATCAACCAAACCTACAAAATCTTTCGTTTCGTTACACTCCTTTTTTCATTTATTGAATCTCTAATGAATTTGACATTTTAGAATTAAGATGAAATTTTCACATTTTTTTCATATGAATGAGAAAAATATAAAAATAAGTCTTTGTAAAATGCGCTATCTGCCACGACAGTGGGCGTGGCAGAAGACGCATTTTTAGTTTTTGACTTTAATAAATCTGTTTCCAAAAATCGGCTCAAATGATTTGAATAATATAAGACAGAAAAATAGGAACAAAATAGTTTCAGGAATATCCACCTACTGACACGCCCACATTTATTATTTATTGGTCGGAACGTACGATTTTGACACAATTTTTAAATTTTTAAATGTTCATTTTTTGGCTATAACTATTTTATTAAAAAACAAAAACATAAACAAAAGTAGTAAATTTTCTATTATTTATGTTTTTATTCTTCATACTTTTACCAACAACAACATCTAACTGATGAGCCCAATTGTTGTACCTGGGCGAAACGCATTTGGACTAAAGGTCACATAAAACATAAAATTGAATTTAAAGAGACAATTTAAAGTAATTGCGCATTAATGTCCTCATACAATTTTTATTTTTTAAAGGTGGTCAAACTTTTTTGAAAATAAATAGGTAATTGAATTGAAAAAATAATTGAATGAAGTGATAGTAAAAAAAAATGGCATCATTACTATTAAACTTTACCACAAACTTATCATTCATCTATGGTCGTAGTGGTCAAGTAATTGAGGAAAGAAGTACTTGTTAAAATTTTCTTAAGAAAGAAATCTTAGCATAGTCTCCGCTGGGAAAATATTTGTTTTATATTTTTTTTTTCTGGAGAGGTCATTAGGCCAATTGCAAGGTTTATTGACAGGACACCCTGTATATGATAAATGATTGGTTAAGCCTTTTTTTTATAAATATATGTACAACATAAATTAATGTGCAAAAGCCGTCTTCCAAGTAAGGGTGTAAGCAGGATTTTGGTTAAGAGGGGGGGCAAACTCATTCAGGATTTCAGATAAATTGCTAATGTAAGAAATATATTGTGATTAGGGGAAATCAAGCACCCTATCTGCCCCTTTACGTACAACCATGCTCCCAAGTACTACGGGTTTTGGATTTTCAATCCATCTTCAGGATGAATAAGTTTATATTTTCAGAAAAGTTTGTGCCCCAACCGTATTTGCAGTACTATATCATGATGATATTTTTTCCTAAATTTGAAGATATATCATATAAAGCTATGCAGTATAAAAAAAGCTACATAAAACGTTGTCACAAAAATATCTTAAGCAGCCCATACACACAACACAAGTTTACACATCGGTGTCCACATCCTAGTGTGGCATTCCATTAAACACACGACACCGATCGAGACACCAACACAAAAATTCAAAATATTTTGATTTTTTCCACATCGTGTCCCACCCCGGAATCAGTGCACACACCACCCCACAGACATCATACATTTTTGCTCACAAGTGTTGTGTGTATGGGCTGCTTTACATAATTAGTTATTTAGGTCGTTTATAAGATGTCCGAAAATTTCCCTTATCCTCTTATGCATGAGAATCTAAAAACTGCACTGATTAACTTAGAACAATAGGACAAGGTATTGCCTGACTTAAATTCAGAAAAATTTATATAATATTTATTATTAAGCATACATTTTTTAAAACTTAGAAGAAAATCATAAGAAGATTGTGATCTTTATCCTGTACGGTCTAGATTGGACTTCTTAAACACAAATTTAAATAAAACTAATTTAACTTAAAAAGGCAAAAGAGAATTTATTATGTAACTCAAGGTTTTCGTTGTATGAGTAAAAATGTTCCTAAAAAGAAGCACTTAACTAATTCATCACAGTTTTACCAAGTAGATACATTGACATTGAGATTGAGTATTGATACTCAGTAAAATATACTCAATGATATAAGTCACGTACTCCATTTTGTGATCCCCATCACTTTAATTTCCATTTGCTTTGTCTATTGAATCCTTAGATACATGCTTCAGATATACTAAGGTATAATAATAAAGGGAGGGCTGGGGGAGGATAGATAATATTACCATTGCATTGAACATAAAGTTCATTCACACTCATTTCTACAGCCGTTCTATATCTGACCAATGACCATTGCAGACGTGAAGAGAATAAGGATTCCACATTTTGTCGTGCTGTGTTTAAGTTTGCATAAGAGAAACCAGAACTTCCAAAGGTTCATTCAAACCCAAAATAATATCCCCCAGCGGACAAGACCAAGAAGACCATAATAAGATTGACATTCGAATAGAGAAGAGATATTGTGCGACAAAATCCTTAGGACATCATCCTATATCCACAGAACCTATGTCTATGTATTGTATACATTCAGTACGTGTATGACGTACATTTTCCTAACCTAAATTTATTATTGTCAAATAGTCAGTCAGTGAGTCTTTTGTAAGAGTGTTTGAGGACGTAGTTGGATTTTCCATTATATTGTGATGTCAATTTGGGACTTAAGGGATCCAAATTATCTGTGTGTGCATAGATACAAATAGTTATCACTTTTACTTCCACATTAGCCCAGATGACTAGAAAACTTTTGATTTCTTTTCTCTGGCTACTTCTTTTCTGATGAGGATATTCTACTACTGTACCTTCTAGTGGAACAATAATTATTGTAGTTGTTTTCAGTAGCTTAGCTGGAGCGTGTTGGTGGTCCATTCAGGAGATAAAGCCAGAAAACTACCTACCGCCACTATAACGTTCGTGCTTATTCTGGGTGAAAGTAAGTAAAAGAGTAATCTTTCTGTGTGCAATATGCGTGCTGAGCACTTTGAAAAACTTAACAACAAGACAACGAGTGCAATTTCTTTTTCTTATCTTCCTTGCTTTCTATCCTTTGCTTGTAATTATACAACTTGACAGCTGGAGGGCGGTTTTTTTTTAAGTCATGTTCAGTTTTCACAACAAAAGGCACTGCTGTGATACGAAAATTAAAGTTTTTAGGCACGCTATACGAGTATACCTAGTCGAGGTTGGTACTTTTCTTTGAACATGATGAGTGAATCTATAGCAAAAGCTACTATGAGTATATAACATTTAAAGATGAACATCTGCTTAAGGAAAATAACAAAATGAAAACACGATATGAAATAGAACATTTTTAAAAATAATTGCTGGAAATTACGTGTATTAAAATTTTTAAAAAGTGAAGACGTATTTTTCTTTTATTACAGCCTATACAGTCGGAACTTCATCCTTATCATAAGTGCGGATGTAAGCTGATGATAACAAACCCATGTTAAGCCGGAGTTTTAGTTTTTTTCGTTCTCTTGAACTTGATGGGGGCTGGTATTTAAAGACTCTCTTGGCTGGAGCATTATTGACCATTCACTCGATATGGTAAAGCCAATGTTGTCGATGTGCTTCGATACATCCTAATGCAGCTCATAGAGTTCGCTGTTGTATCTTCTCTTCCATTCACCCTTTTTCCATTTTCCAAAAATGTAGTTATCACATTTATTGTCGCAATAAACTCAGTTTGTTGGCGCAATTAAATCATTTATTGCCAGAAAAATAAACTCAGCTCGTTGATGCAATTTACTCATTTATTACCACAACAAACTCAGCTCATTGGCGCAATTAACTCATTTATTACCGCAAAAAACTTAGTTTGTTGGTGCAATTAACTCATTTATTGTCACAATAAACTCAGTTTGTTGGCGGAATCAACTCATTTATTGCCACAATAAACTCAGTTCATTTGCGCAATTGACTCATTTATTGCTGTGTCCTTCCTGGTTAACAGCTTTTTTATTGTTTGTTAATAGCAAACAATTTTCTAGTTTTCTTGAAGATCAACTAGTTTAACCTGTTCTTCAATTTCCGTGAAAGACTCTATAACGAACTGTTGGGAGCAGTTGATGATGCTGATATCATCGTTAAACCTTATAGAAGTAAGACAGATCTGTTAAAAAATAGTGCCATCAGTGTTCACTACCCTACCGTGCGCATATACTACAGAATGAGATTGAAGAAATAACAATTATAACGCATCTCCTTTCCAAAACCCTGTGCATGTTTGGATTAGTTCGGAAGAGCTTTTCCTTAGTTGCACATTACATCGTGTATTTTTCAGCATCACGCAACACAGCTGGATCACACTCAGAGAAAAAATCCAGGTAAATAATTAACCTGGGCCCTGTAAAGATTGCAAGGTGCATAATCCCATATAAGGTTACAGACATTTCAGAAATTTACCTGATTTTAATAACCTTATATTAAGTGTTAAATTAGCCTGGTGGCCTACATTACCATATTCAAGTTGATTTAAGAAGATGAACTGTTATTTTAACACTGAATTCTGGTAAACAAGAAATTTTGACAAGAATATAGCGCTAATTTTACCTGAGATCAGGTTTTTTTACACTGCTTGTTATGAATTTCAAATACAAATCAGGTTGAAATTACATTTTATATGGTCATTTTTACAATGTTTACCTGTCGAGTTTAACCTCATCTGCCAGTTAGTTTTAACGTGAAACCAGTGCTAAAACACACACACACAGGCCATCCGAATAAAATTATTTAAATTTAACCTGGCCGCCTGTTAAACTAGCCCTCTACCAGTGTTGAAACACACTCACATGCCATGGTTAAAGAAACACTCTGCCAGGTTTTTTCAACGTGACACCAGTGTTAAAGCACATACATACACAAGCCATCCAAACAAGGTCAGTTTTAACTTATTGATATTTGGCACAAGTTTTTTATGCAGCGAAGTGGCCAAGGGGATGCGTACTATCTCCATGTGTGAGAGGTTCCCAGTTCAAAACTAAGTAAGTATCACAAAGTACTTTTAAAATAGAATTATATGCTTAGCAATAAATTTCTATACTTTCAGAATAATGCCAAATGAATGGGATGGTAAGCAGCGTTAGAGATAGGACCTCCAAGTAAGACACAACAATTACCGGATACAGGGTTGATTCAACATTGAATAATGTTAAATTAACTGGATCTTCATGTTAAATCAACAGGACGTTGAACATTTTGTTCATGTTTTTGAACTAGATTTTCATGTAAAGTTAACTAGATTTACAGGTAAAAACAGCAAGATTCTTAGGTAAAATTTACAGTTTTACTTTTTTAAGACAGTGTTAACTTTACCTGAAACCAACGCTGATTTAACACAACATTAAAATCAGGTATCAGGCTGAGCCATTAATCTGATCTACCGGGTTGAAAAATAACAACCTGAAAATCAGGTATAATAAACCAGAAATTGGTTGGTTATACCAGTTTTTTTCTCTGAGTGCAGCTTCCTTAGGATCTCAATCTCCTGACGAATGAATTCTATCATTTGCAGCTTTGAAGTCGATAATTGGTTGCTGATTTTAGTATTGCAGCCACTCACACAGCATGTTGGATAGGATCTTGTATGCAACGTAAATAAGGAATATGCCTCGGTTCTTACAGAATACAGGATGGCCCAAACCTGGTTGATGAACTCATGCTTGCACCCTTTCTACACATTCCCCCCGTGCTTGAAGGACCCCACTGGTAAACCAACTAATCTACAGCTTTGTTTATTGTTAAGTAGTTTTTTTTATCAAGTTTTATCTATTTTTTACTGGCTGGTGGAACTGGGTCTATTTCCCTTGTTTTACGCTGAAGCATAATTGCATATGCACATTGCCACCTATGTCAGTTGAATGCATTCACTATCTTACAAAGGGTTATTTTTTAGGGTTCGTTGGTAGCCTATTGTGGTTTTGGCTGTCTTTTTGATGATATCACCTAACTAGGACCACTGGTTGTTGGCATTTGTGGTGGAAGAGTGCAAAGTGCTTCCGCTTAGAAACTCACTGTAGGCTCTAGTAGGGCTGGCCACAATACCAGAAAAGTGTCGGTATCGTTTTTTATCGGTATCGGAAAACGAAATGATACCGAAACGATACCAGCTCCAAGGTATCCGAAACGATACCAAGTTGAAACTTTGTTATACGAGACCAAACCAGACTGAGTTATAAGAGACCGATACCGATACCGAAACGATACTGAAAATGTTCTTCTTTGACGATACCGAGACGTTACTAACAAGTGTATCGTTTGGTTTGGTATCGTAGCCTGCACAAGGCTTTAGTGACTCCAGGCTTGCTAAAACGCCGTCAAATTTCTTCTTTAAGAAAGTTTCTTTTCATTTGACAGTCGTGCTCTAAACCTAACCGTAATGTTTACCCCTCAAAAAGTACGCACATCTAAAATGTAAGAAGCCTTTCCTCTGTCGGTTAGCACATTGGCGATTTGGTTGGCATATTGACAATTTATGGAGTGCCGAGTTTCTTCTAAAAAGTCTAATAGTCGAAAGCCGTACATCATTTGTCTCTTTATGGATGCTGTGCCTACCAAAGACATCTTTCTTTCCAATTTGGCCCCAAAATTTTCTGCATCGTAATACAGGCAGATCCCGTTAGCTCAGACCAGGAGGCCATAAAACTCATCCTTTGGAGGGATTTCACCTCCATTGTATGGTAAGGGTTCACACGCACAAATTTGGTTTATGTTTTGAAAAGTGGTTATATATGATGTTGAACACAGCGATCGAAGCAAAATTTTTGTTGAGGAAATATTCTCATTCAAAGTGATTTTATTGGTTAGCTGTCCCAAGCTACCTACCTTAAAGTTCTTGGATGGCGATATTTCCCAAACAAAGCCTTGAAGATGGTTAAAATGACAAATTTGGTATTGAAATTTTTAAAACCTTTCAAAAACTGGAAACCAGAACTTTCTATGGTATCTGGATTTCGAAATATAGATTTATACTACATATGTATATATTATATTTTTATATTTTTTCACACAATTTCAAATAATGTAAACAAGCAAGAAAGTAAAGCATATAGTTAACTTTCTTTTAATGACCCTACATACAAACTTGTATGTATTTGTCTACCTATGTACAAGTACATCCACTATTCTGAACTATTCATATACAATATACCATGTGAATGTTTTGTGAAAGAACTTCGTTTTATAAACTGACACTAAAATAAAAATCTATCAGTTCTCATATTTAGTGACAGCTCTAAGATTGCATAAACGAATAAGCAATGAACGTCCGTTCTCCCGTCCGTCCGTCCATCCGGGTTAGTTTTGCGCTGCAAGCATTCAATATTAGATTCCCACTTGATTCCTGTCAGTTATATCATGTCAACGAAAATTCAATTACAATTTTAAAACATTCTTCCCGCATCCTGTATCTACGGGTATATAAAAGTTCTTCTAAGCAGTTCATCGCTTATATTGCTTTTTTGAACGATAAACGACCTTCCTATGTATATACATATAGTACGAGTATATTCTGGGTATTCTTCTTCTGTGCATTTTTATCGTTCACTCCCTGTGTGTTAAGTAGGGCAAGGTGCCTCTTGTAGGTCAAGGCCCCATTCACCATTCGCCAAACGTGACTTGGGAGACTTGAAAATGAAATGCAATGCCAACAAGAACAAGCCCCATCATGTCGTGGATTCTTCGTTCTCATATTTATAAAAATAAAAAAATAAAAAGTCCACTGTATTAAGGAAAAGTTTACCGAACATGACAGCAAATAAAAATCCAATTGAAGCCAAAATTAATCGACTCAGCCAGTGAGTGAGTGATCGAAGTTCGGAATTTGTATTCTGAAAAAAAATTATCTATTCATTGATTTTACTGATTTACCCAAAACCATGAATATATGTAATGTATACTAGGGTGGTCTAAAAAACGGATTTTTTTATTTTATGACCCGCCCACCACTAAATCTTGTTATTTATATCAATTGTGTTACCGTCACAAAAATTTCAACCTCCTAAGTAGTTATAATGGAAGATGGTGCTCAAGTGACTTTACTTCTCTTAAGTTTAGCTAGAAAATCTCCTGCTTTAATGTTCGTGAAATTGGTAATATTAATGCTTGATGTTTTAGGAGATGACTTTTGGATTTCATTCTATGAAAAAAAATTGTACGGGGGGAGATTCTACCTCCCCCTGAGGCAATGGGCGCAATTTTTAAATAAATTTACCTAAAATGGGAAACAAATTATTTAAAATCGACGAAAGCATTTGGTTTTTAAATCAAGTTGTTTAAAAAAACAGTTTTTGATAAATAAAATTTTAAAGTGAATATATTTGAATAAAAATAAGATTTTTTATCACACTTGTTTTTTTTAACAACATTTTGCGTAATTAAGTACCACTGTTTTTTAAATTTTCAATGCCCATATTTATTTTATGTCGAAATCTCTGCATGCTTGTACCCAAAGCGAACATATAAAATAATTAAAACAACGTAACTGTTCCTGTTATCATATATCATATTTCGGTAAATGACTTATTTTTAAAAATTTTGCCACTCTCCAGAAAATAGTTCTGAGAATTTTACTTCGGCTGGATAAAAAAAAAATAGATGTGAAATTATGTGCATTTCATATTAAATATGTAATTGTTAGTTAATGTTTATCCATAATAAAAATAAAATTAAAATAATAATCCAAAAAATGCTTTGAATTATTCAGATTTGTGTTCATCTTCCATGTATCTTGCAAATTATACAGGGTGGCCCTTTCTTCATGCAGAACCTTTTTTAAATTAATGTTGGATATATATTAAAAACAAAAATAGTTACCTAAAAAAAATGTTTTAAAAATAACAAAAAATTGTTTTTCTGCAATTTGAAACCCCCCGGAACTTCAATTTGTTATTTTAATTCTATTCAACTCTCAATTTACACTTTATAAGTATCACAGTAGATATTAGGTGGATTTTATTATCTTCTGTCGGGACTCAGATCTCGATCTGGATTTAAATTTTCAAAATTGTTTTTGAAGCACTTGTTAAAAGTTAATCCAGATACGGACCTCTACAGAAGATAATAAAACACAGCATTTTTTTTAAACTTCAAGACACCAAAACGTCAAGTTTTTAGTGTTTAATTATGAATAATGAAAACTTTTAACTGAAATTATACTTCATTATGTAAAAAAAATAGACAAAATAATTTTAACTTTTTTTTTAAATTTATGCTTGATAATTATTTTTTTTTTTAAAAGTCTTAACGAAACAAATTAATTTGAAAAATTGATAGAGAATGGTTGTTGACGTATTTTGTTGTGTTCTTTTTTATTTTAAGTAAATTTTGTGGTAAAATTACAAATTTCTGCCGTTGATTTTCAGCATATTTTCTATTTTGGAAAGTCATCACACTCATCTAAAAGAGGAGAAATAATCCCTCCTACCATACAATTTTTTTTTGTTAAAATGTTGGCACCCAAGTATCATTTCATAAATTATTCTGCATGAAATAACACCCTGTATTCGGTTTTGTTTTGATATCTAATTTACAGACCAAGGTGAATAATTCTGACCACGGGACATGCTCAGCAAATATAAACCAAACTAGGGCCAGGTTCACATCAGTATGTATTTGGCGTACACTAGTATGTGTAGCAGTATAAAACCAATTGGACTCACAACCTCATATCCTAAGGTACTTTATTTGGTGCCGGTTGTAGAAACGTGTTTAAAAATTTGATCCGTGAGTTTTAAACATGATTTAAGTTTCAAGTAAGTTATAAAATCTAATTACAAAATACTACCATCCTCAGTTAAACCACTAAATCAGTAATTAAAAATGCGGAGCTATGGATCAAAACATGAACCACGTTTGTACAACTGCCCCTTAATTAAATAAAAAGTTATTGTTTACCGATTGCCGTAAACTTTCCTTGTCTCAACTGGCTTTCAAAATGTCTAATTTTAAAGTGGACATTATGAAACTGTTTAAGGGGTTTGAAGAAATGTTAAGTAATTTTAACGACGTGGTCTCAAGATTTAGCTCGTTAACACTCCTAAATGACCCAGTAGACATCGGTACCTCTACTGATGACCTTATTCAGGACCCACTTCCTCTCCAAATCGTGCCCATGAATGATGATTTGCTTAAACAATCATCAAGCTCAACTGTGCTTGATAACGTTATAGTTACAAAAAAAAGTAACAAAAGGGGGCGAGATAACACATTAGTTGTAAAAAGCTCTGGCCCACCCCCTAAACGAACGAATCTTAGCCCCCCTATTGCTTTAGAACTTGCTTCTTCGGTTCAGGTAAGGAATGAAAGTTCAGAAATGGTCCCATGCACTGTTCCTGGTATAGAATGTGCGTCCGTCTCTAACATAATTGCTGATCCTAGACCTATCAAAGCTGTTTCCAAACCAAAGTCTACCTTTATCTCTCGCCTTGAACCAGAAATTGCTGCCGACGATATCGTTTCCCACCTATTAAATAAAAATTGTATCCCTACGAGTGCATCGGTTAAGTGTACAAAAATTAGTAGAGTGAATAGCTTTGTTTCATCTTTTAAAATAGTAACAAATTCTTCATACTTTGATTCTATTTGTGATTCTGGTAATTGGCCTCCTGAAGCTCTTGTTAAAGAATTTTTAACAAGGAAAACAGGTTTTCTCGTAACTTCTCCAAAATTCCATCCCCAAAAAACTAAATAGGATTTTCCTCTTCTATCAAAATGTAAAAGGGCTTCACACAAAAACTGCTGATCTCTATATTAACTCTCAGGCATTTTCACATGATATCTTTCTTTTGACAGAAACCTGGCTTAATTTAAACTTTTTGGAGACAGAACTTTTTAATGAAGAGTTTTTAGTTTATAGAAAAGATCGTCATGTTGACAGACCAAAAGAAGTGGGAGGTGGTGTTTTGATCGCAGTTCGTAATAAATTTGTATCTTCTCTTATTATATTTCCTTTTAATCTATCAGTTGAATTAATTTGCATAAAGTTAGCCGTAGAGTCAAAATGTATTTATATATTAAATGCTTACATCCCTCCAAAAAGCTCGGACTCAGTTTATGTAGAACTCTCTAAGGCTCTCGATTTTATTATTGAATTGTCTTGCTCCAACAGCAGCATATTACTTCTCGGAGACTTTAATTTACCATCTATAGAGTGGGTTCCTTCTGAGGATGAATCTTATCATGAAGCGTCCTTAACTTCTTCACAAACTGAGCTCCAGTTTTTGGATAGAATTATTACAACTGACTTACAGCAAGTAAGCTGTATTAAAAATTCAAAAAATCGAATTCTCGATTTAGTTTTTTCTTCCGACGCTATTAGTACTCTTGTTCTAGAATCTAGTTCTGGAATCACTAATATAGATAGTTACCATCCTCCTCTGGATGTAGTTCTTGACTTGAGCAGTCATATAATTGAAAATAGCAACGCTTGTGATCGCTCATATACTTTTGACTTTAGAAAGGCAAACTTTCAGTTGCTTTCAGAAGAATTAGCTAGATCTGGTATTGACAGTATAGCGAATTCTAGTAATATTGACGATGCAGTTACTAGTTTTAATACCATACTTTATAACTGCATAAATAACACTATCCCATTAAAATTATTTAAAAACACGAGCTTTTGCCAATTATGGTATACAAAAGAGTTGAGGATACTACGGAATAAAAGAAATAGAGCTTGGAAAACATATTTAAAACATATTTAGTTGACCACAACTCTTACATTGTCTTATTCGAAGAATTTAAATCTCTTTCAAAGTCTCTATATACTAATCTTGTATACGAAATATAAATATCTCTTAAAGAAGCCCCTAAAGCATTTTGGAAGTTTGTAAATTCAAAAAAAAATTCAGATGGTTACCCCGCAAATTTCATATTTGAAAATTGGGTGTTGAAAGAAACTATTGATATTTGCAACGCTTTTGCGAACAATTTTCGTAACCCTTTCGTAGACACACCTCTTGATATTGATGAACATTATTTCGGAAATTTGCATTCTTATGCGCAAACGAGTTGCAACAATTTCGTTGTGCAACAAAGTACTGTGTTTGAGTTTTCGATTAAATCAGGGAAATTTCCCTGTTTATGGAAAACTTCATTTCTAACTCCAGTTTTTAAAAAAGGTGATAAAGCTGGTATTTCGAATTATAGGCCTATATCCAAACTGTCATGTATTCCAAAGATCTTTGAACAAGTTGTGTGTGAGACTTTAGCATTCCATACCAAGAATATACTCGTAATATGTGCACAACAGCATGGGTTTGTGAGAAGAAAATCAACAGTAACAAACCTCCTTACATTCTTGCATAAATGTTCTAACGCATTAGAAAATGGAAGGGAAATGGATTGTATATGTATATATACTGATTTTTCTAAAGCGTTCGACCAACTTAGTCACAACATTATTACCTTCAAAATAAAATCTTTAGGATTTCCAACATTTTTTTATCACCTGGGTAAAATCATACCTTGAAAATAGATCGTACCAGGTGAAATTTAGAAACTGCCTTTCAAACTCATTCAAGGCTCACTCTGGTGTGCCCCAGGGAAGTTATCTAGGCCCATTTCTATTTATTCTTGCTATTAATGATGTTGTCTCAAGTATACGTTCAAGTGATATTCTTATATTCGCTGATGACATGAAAATTTTTAAGACAATAAAAGCTAATCATGACCATATTCTTTTGCAAGCCGATATTGAAAGTTTCGCTACTTGGTGTGATAAACACGGTCTTTCTCTTAACCCTGCCAAATGTCAAACAATTACTTTCTCTAGAAAGCGACTTGCAAATGCTTTTAATTATTCTATTTTACAACACAAACTCTGTCGAGTCTTTAGTTTCAAGGACTTGGGTGTTAACTTCAGCTCAAATTTAGAATTCACTGAACACATTAACTTCATTGTTAATAAAGCAAGCTCTATGCTTGAGTTTATAAAACGTTGGGCAAAGGAATTTAACGATCCGTACGTTACGCTTTCCTTATACAATTGTTATGTACGACCTCATCTAGAGTACGCGTCTCAAGTAAATTTCCATAGATCTAATTACGGTTTAAATGAGCCACTTAACCGTATGTGCAGGGTATTAAATTTAAAAATAGTGATTTGAGGATAAACAAATTATATTAAACCACAACTTATCTTTCGGCGCTTATCTTAAGTCCGTAAGTTCTTTTATTATAAGAACTTTTATGAGAAAAACATTTGCATATTAAAACATTTTTGCAGGTTTTATAACATTGGTGTGGAAGGTACCGTTATTCGTTGATAAAAGTAAGTTTTCTTTTTTTAAATTTTCTTAAGAGTATAAAACAACCTTAATTACTGAGTTTTCTAAAAATGTAGATTTCAAAATACTGGATTTTCAAACAATTTTTTTTTTAATCCAAAAAATATTTTTCTGAAAATGTTGGTTAGAAAAAAAAAAACTACTTGAATTGTTTACAATCTTCTGAATAAAAAAATGATTGTACTCAGAATTAGAGTTTTGAAGATAATCGAAAATAAAAAAATGTTTTTTTGGGAGGTAGCAATAATGAGCTAGGGTTAGGATTCTCATGCACTTAAAAATGAAAAAACTGCGCTTAAAATATGCCCTTAAAAATGATAAATATGCACTGCAATATGCATTTAAAATTACATACCTTACCTCATATCTAGACTTTAGAACTGGAATATGAATGCACTGCTAGTGGAAGAGAGGAAGTTTTCTCAAATGTCAAAAACTGGCCGCCTTCAATAAAAAGAAACCTTAAGTACTTTTGAATCCGCTGTCAGCAGTAATGTATTCACGATGGATTTCAACAAATCTGAATGTGCTCATTCAAAATTGGCGAAAAATATTCATTTTATTTGCAAAAATATGCACTTACGATTAAAAGGAAAATTCATGATTCGTTTAGATAATTTGGTCTCATGCTCTTAAAGTTTATCAAAAAAAAAATATGCATTTGCATGGAAATCCTAACCCTAATAATAACCATTTTTGAAAAGTGGTTTCCCACCAAATGTAGTTCCTGAAAAAAAACTTGGTATAAGCGGACCTAAACTTTTTTATTATTAAAATTTCTGATTAATATTTCTTAAGTTTTTTTTTATTATTTTTAATAATGTTGTATGGTGAAAGGCTCGCATAAGTCCCTAGATCAACATATGAGACCAAGCTGAGTTTACTTAGAAATATTTTTACTTAAGTAATTTGTAAGTACCCAGCTCCTTGTACTTGTAATGTACGTGAGAAAAACAAGAAGAATGTTCTTGGTACTTGAAACACACCAAGTACAACTACTATATGAAGAACTATGTTCCATGTTATATGTACTGCTTTCCTGCCCAGTTCATTTTCAAGTACTTTTCAAGCACAAGTCCATTTCAAGGTATTGTCAAGAATAAATTCATATCAAGTACTTTTTAACTACAAGTCCATTTCAAGTACAAGTAAATTTCAAGTACAATTTGTTGTGTAGTCTGTTTGAGCTATCGAAAAATGTCAACCATAGCGACACTTTACCGAGCTGACGCCAAGATAAAGAAATCATGCGTCGTGATATGTGTTTTTGAATTGAGTTGAAATAGTAATTATTCGAAAGCTCAACCGGACTTCTCAAAGAATTGTAGTTAAAAAGTACTTGAAATGAACTTGTGCTTAAAAAGAACTTCAAATGGACTTGTACTTGAAAAGTTCTTGAAAATGTTCTGCACTGGGTAGTATTACAGTACCAAGTATACTTACTTGGGACAAAGTACTTGACAAAGTATTTGTACTTGGTGTTTTTTAAGGACCAAGTACATACAAGTTGTTTCTTTAAAGTACAAGTACAAGGAACTGGGTACTTGTACTGGATAGTTTACAGGTTTAAGACCAAGTATACTTATTCTATATATATATATATTTATTCAAGCATTCGTACCTACAACACATTTAAACTGTTTATCTTTTAGCTATTTGGCTTTAAGAAAAAAGTAATCGTTGGAAAGACAATTCAATGACTCTTACAAAAAAAAAAAAGAACTCAATCAATGCTTCGTTTTGTGAGAAACTAAAATTTCCAGAAAACAAATTGAATTCTTTCAAAGGTATTCGACAACGATTTTACTTAAATCCGATAGTTTTTTGTTTTCGGCTCAATGCGTTTATTTTCTACATTCCTTTCGATTCTAAAAGTAGAAAAGTCGAACATTTTTGTTATATAAAATTGGTTACATAAAATGAACAGCAAAAAGTATTCAATCTGCATCTTTGTTCCCTTCCAAATACTTCAACAAAAGATGTTAAAATCTAACCTTTTCCTATTTGCAAGTAGCCTTCATATATAACACCTATATATCTACTCTATTGACCCGTTTATGCTGGTGGAGTGAATTTTTGTGAAAATTTCTTCCTCATTTAACCAAAAACAGGAGATGACAAACATTTTTCTTGAAAATAAAATCACATTGAATCAGAGTCAAAATACCTCAAGTTGAAAAACAAGCTACAGAACATGTTTACAAAGGTCGCAGTCAAATAGACCATCATAGGTTTAGCTCAGCATATTTGTCAATTGAATCACTTTAGCTTACATGACATCGATATGTTGTGTTGTTGCTGCTATTGTTAGGCTTTTGAGGACGAAGGAAGTACCATTGAACGTACATAAAAGCAACATCCGTTGAGCAGCACTTTTAATGTTCTACTGTATCTCTCTCTCTCTCTTTTTCTGCCTGGTCAACATAAGAGACATTTTAAGGAGGTGTAAGCACTCCAAGAAATCAATTTGCTTATGGTTATTCAAGTGTTTGCATACAATTAATTTGATGGGCGGGCTCTTAAATTGGGGTTACGCTACTTTTCACCATTAAATGTTAGAAGGGGATGTGGCCGGACCAGATTGATAACATTTTACGGAACTTGCCATCGATATATAAATAACTATTTGTATTTTCCGTTGGGATTAGGCCAAATGTCAACATAATAGCGTTATATTGTTCCAGACGAAAAAAAGGTTAACTATGGAAGGAGACATTTTTTTGTTGAGATTTTAGCTAGGACTATGGAACAAGGAACACAATAAAAACAGGACTGAGTCACACATAATGTGAACATTCTGCATGCAAGTTGTTAAATATAGTAAGGAGAGTATGTAGTTTGAGTATGTACAAAATTTTGATGAATTTTTCCTTTATGAAACACATGTAACAAGTGAAAATTTAAGCAAATTTACAAAATATTTTAATGGGTTCAAACTAGTATCAAATTCAGCAATCAAAACATATACAAAAGGCCGCGCAAGTGGAGGAAGCCTGTACGGAATAAAAACATCATTGCTAAAAGTGTTTACATTTGAAAAGTTTAAAGGTACAACTGTTGTGAAACTGTTACACAAAAATGATATGTATATTGTCCCCTTTTATATTAATTGTACAAAGTGGACTGAAGACTTCGAAATATTTAACAACATTATGCTACATCTAGCAAACAAAGGTGTACTAGTAATAGGAGACTTCAATGCAAGAACGAACAACTTACAGATTACTTCAATACGCAACACCAATAACCCAGCAATGAACCATCACAATACTAGAAACTCAAAGGATTGTGTTTGCAATCAAAATGGTACCAGTCTTATGGAAGTGTTACAGGTTTATGATTGCATAATTCTAAACGGCTGCGCAAATGGAGATTCTGAAGGCCACTATACATTTATAGGAGGCCAAGGTAAATCTGTAATCGACTATTGTGCTGTGAATAACGATTGGATTGATCTTATAAGAAAATTCGAGGTACAAAGCAAACATTTTTCGGACCACATGCCAATTGTATTCGAATGGTCAGAAGAAATAATTCCAACCGAAAGAAATCTGCAACTAATTCCACGGCTTAGATGGAAACCGAACGATTTAGTGATGTACCAAAACAAGCTGGACATAAACCTTTCCGCCGTAAATGTGACGACTGTTTCTATGGATGAACGTTCAAACCAACTTGTATCTTGTATAAGAGATTCCGTTTCAAGAACACCATCAAACATATGCAAGAACTTTAAACAAAAATGGTTTGACAATGAGTTCATGAACGCAAGAAAAAAGTCCTTCGCCCTTCTGAATGCATTCCGGAACTCCAACTGCGAAATCTTGAAAAATAGTTACAGTGAAGCAAATACACTCTACAAAAATCTATGTTTTAAAAAGAAAACCGAATTTGAAAACCAACAAGCTTACATGCTTGGCCAATCAAAAAATCCAAAAGAGTTTTGGAAGTTGACAAAAGAAATCAATAGATCAAATTTCAAGATAGGGTCAGGAGTATCTGCTAATGATCTTTCCATCCACTTTAAAAGTGTTTTACAAGGCAAAACCGATCTAAAATTTTCGTATGCACAACCTCTAGTAACAGACGAGATACTTGATTGTGATATCACCCTAACGGAAGTGCAGGCTGTTATACACAAAGCAAAGAATGGAAAAGCTCCTGGAGAAGATGGAATTCCATACGAATATTTCAAGAACGCCACTTCGACATTTATTGTCCAACTTAAAAATTTCTTCAACGCAGTTTTTTTTTAAAGAAGATGTCCCTTCATCATTTAAAAGGTCAGTGATATTCCCTATTCACAAAAAAGGAGATATTGACAATGTTGAAAATTATAGAGGAATTTCTTTTATGAACGTTATTTCGAAATTATTTTGTGGTATACTTGTTAACAGACTGGAATCATGGGTGGAAGTCAACAATATACTCTCTGAATGCCAGGCTGGTTTCAGAAAAAAACTTCTCTACTATAGACCATATATTTGCACTTACCTCCATAGTTAAAGCATTCCAAGCAAGGAATAAGAAAGTTTATGCGTTTTTCGTTGACTTTAAATCTGCTTTTGATCTTGTGAATCGAAACGCACTCTTCTACAAACTCTCACAAGTAGGAATATCAACTAAATTTATCCGCATAATAAAGGAAATGTATGCAGAATCTAAAGCAGCTGTCTGGGATGGACTAACATACTCTAAATGGTTTGAAACTGACACCGGTGTTAAACAAGGATGTCTTTTAAGCGCTCTGCTGTTTGCACTTTTTATTAATGATGTAGAATCCAACCTACCAGGAGGTATCCGAATAGCTGATTTGACCTTAAATGTCCTTTTATATGCTGATGATCTGGTGATACTATCTGAGTCCCCAGATAATCTTCAATTGATGATAAATCGCCTAGCAGACTATTGCAGAAAATGGAGTCTTGTCATCAACGCTGACAAATCAAAAATTATGGTGTTTTCTAGATCTGCCCGGAATCAAACGACATATAAATGGTCTTTCAATGGAAATCCCCTAGAGATGGTTAATGAGTACAGGTATCTGAGAGTGATTCTCAATAAGTCCGTAGATTTCAACAACCACGTGACTATTAAAGCTAAAACTTCACAAAGTTTATTAAACTTTTCTTGGAAAAACGTTTTCTCAAATCAACGCATAATGATATCAGCGAAATATAAGATATTTGATGCTGTTGTTAAGAGTTCGCTTTGCTACGCTGCCCAGGTATGGGGCATTGACGAATATGAGACGTTAGAAAAGTTTCATAGAAGTTTCCTAAAGAAACTTTTTAACCTACCTCTAAAAACACCAAACTACGCTCTATATCTTGAAACGGGACTCCCAAAACTATTCACAGGCACTCTTAAGTCACAGGCTGATTACATTGTCAAGGTGCTATCTCTTCACGATGACCGACTGACAAAACGAATGGCATTATATGAATTGAGAAACGAGGACTGGTGGGTGTCAAAGTGGAAAATTTTGGGAAACGCTTGCGGCGAAGTGATAACGTTGGATCCCCATAATGTGAGTTATGTAAAAGAACAGCTTTATAAAATAATTCAAGCTCATGAAGATTCTGTACGGAATTCATTTATAGAAGAGGCGCGGAATTCAGATAGCAGACTCATTTACTCTCAACTAAATCTAAGCCTTATGGAAGCCAACTACTTCAATGACTCGCTGAGTTACAAAGAAATATCTCTAATATTTAAAACAAGATGTGAAATCCTTGGCCTAAATGGATCCCCATACAACGGCAGTTTTAATCAGTTTTGTTCTCTATGTAACTTAAAAGCCAAAGAAGACTGTTTTCACTTCATAAGTATATGCCCTATTTTCGCTCCACATCGAAATACATTCTGCGGAAAGAAATCTATGACGCTGCAGGAAACAATTTCAAAACTTAATAATTCAAATTGGAAAAAACTATATCTTTTTTTGAAAAACATTTATACATATAGGATGTTACTTGTAACCGAATTTGCTTAATTCTCTTTTTTGCTATTCATTTAAATTATAAAAACAAAATTATTTAATTTGCTAACCGAGCTGACGGCAATGCCATAGCTACAAAATTCATATTTTATAATCAATTTTGTATCAAAAAAACCGAATCAATAAATGAATTACTTACTTACTTACTTACTTACTTACTAGTAAGGAGAAAATGCATAAAATACATGCAGTTCGTTCACTGAATCTTATAGGTGTGTATTACCATAAAGTTTTTTGAAAAAATTAAAAGTCTGCTATTGAAATTCTATTCCAAAATGACAGTTAAGGAGGCAACTGTAAAATTTTCCGAGGAAAAAGAGTATAGCTACCCAAACAATCGGCTTAGGTCAAACATTTACAAAACTACCGGTTGGACAAGCATTTTTCAAGTTGCATTTTTGGCTAAATCTCGGTTGAAAATTTTGGGGTACATAAGTTCAACATTACAAGAATCATGTATAAGAACTTGTGTCTTACTAAATTTAGTCTAAACTTTTCCTATAGCATCAAATAACTGTTAAGTTTCTGAAACAAAGTCCGGCAAGAATTTATGATTCTTGAGTTTATGGTCATTCCATGCAAATAATTAAAGCAGAGCGTTTTTTTTTTTGGTTATACGTTAAAGTGACTGACAGACAAAATATCGAATATGTGACTAGTTAAAATGGGCTCTGCAAAATAAAGTTCCAAAACAAAACATGTAATAAGGCCCCAAAATCGGTAAAGTTTTCATAATGAAACTATAAACCAATGAAATATAAGGTCCTATAGAAATGGACAAAAGCCCTACAAATAAATTAAATTAAGTCCCAACTTTGTTTGTCTTTTTTAAATGAAACAATATCTTCTTAGAACCAAAAATAACGGTACTTGCCATACAATTTTGTCTAGCAATTTTACATGATCGTTTTTTTCTCAAAAATGGCTCCACAACTTTCCTTAAAAATCTTTGAGTGGGAAACCATTTTTCAAAAATGTACTTTCAAGTTGCTCCAAAACGTTATTTTTGTCAATAATTTTTTTTTTATACAGAAGCTTCTAAGCAATATAAATACTTTGTCTTACCAATATTTTGAAAAAAATATATTTTTTGGATTTTTAAAAATACTTTAGATTTTTTTTTTTGAAAATCAAACACGAGTATATTGAAAACAACATGGTCGATTTTTAAAAAACTCAGAAATAAAAATATTTTTATGATAATAATAACGGTACCATCTATACAAATGTAAAAAAACCGTTCAGGAAAATATTTTTTTTTTTTTCAAAAAAAAGTTTAGAACATTATATATGAAAAGTAATGGAATTTATGAAAGAAAAGTGTTTAATAGCATGAAATACGATATTTAAATTAACTAAAATAAATATTTTGAGTTTTTCTTTTTTTTTTTTAAGTTTGAAATGAAAAAAAGAACGCCATCTTAATTCTTGATTGAATATGAGTGTTTGAAAAAAAATTGGAGCTGTTTTTTTAAAAAAATATTTTTATAAATAAAATTCAAGGAAAATCTTTTTATGAAAATCGTAAATACTTATTTATGGGATGTCAAATTTTTAAAAATAAATTTTGAAACTTTTTAAAAAAAAATTAAAAACTTTTTTTTTTGAAAATTTTAATATTCAATATTTTTTTAATCTTATTTAAAATTTGTTCAATCAATAATGAGAAACTTTAAAATTAAAAAATAAAACGTTCCATGAGAAGTACACTATGAATTAGTAGTTGCCATTTGAAAATTTTTATTAATTTTGGTAGTATATCGCACTGATTTGAGCATAGAGTACCTATATTATCTAGAGAACCGACTTCAGGGCATTTTCTCTTTCACCCTACAAACTCCATTGTGAGTATTTCCTCCACATGGCTGAGCATGTGTTAGCTGCCCAATGCATTTTAAATGGAACCTCACCAATACAATGATAA
The DNA here is from genome assembly GCA_946251815.1 of Dasysyrphus albostriatus. NCBI lineage: Eukaryota > Metazoa > Arthropoda > Insecta > Diptera > Syrphidae > Dasysyrphus > Dasysyrphus albostriatus. Next base: position 61,826,074 of record OX276336.1, on the reverse strand, counting down.
ATTAATGGATTTTGGCTCATTAGACTGAAAACAACAACAAATTGAATTGAAAAATTGAAAACGTCACATTTAGAGCTATCACACGTATTCACGGACAGGAAATTTAAGAGAGTTTTCTTTAAATGTGCTCAAATAAAATTTGCGGGTGTTTTAGGTAGGAGGGGTACGAGTCGCGACTCTAGATAATATAGGTACTCTATGGATTTGAGCATGCAGGAAAAGTTTAGTAAAAATAGTAGGAGCCTTCTTTAAAAAAAAATATATTTCCTAACAGTTTATTAATATTTGTATAGAAAGTACCGTTATTTTTTTCAAAAAAATAAAGTTAAAGAATGTGAAAAATCTTAACCGAGATTTTTAAAAATTGACTATCTAGTTTTCAAAATATCTAGTTTTCCAAAAAAAATAAAAAAAAAATTGAAGATTTTGGTAAGAAAAACAATTAACATTGCTTAGAAGCTTCTGTATTAAAAAATTATTGAAATTTAGGTTGCCGTTTTTGAGAAAATTAAATTTAAAAAAAATGATTCTTTGGGAGGTCTAATTGATAACCATTTTTTGAAAATGGTTTCCCATCCAAAATTAGACTTTACTAAAAAAAAGGATTGAATCTTCTTTAGGAAAAGTTATGGGCCTGTTTTTGGAGAAAAATAAGATTTTGTATAATTGCTAAAAAAATTGTATGGCGCGTACCATTATTTTTAAATCTAAAAATTAAAAAAAAATAATGTGTGGGCCGAATCATCAAAGACAACTATGTACAAAGTTTTAATAAAATTGACCCAGCAGTTTAGTCTGTATCCAAACAGACAGACAGACAGAATGTTTTGAGACCCATACTTTTTTGTCTTTCTTATCATCGTAAGGATAAGTTGGTTAAAAATTTCGAGTTCAATTTTCTTGGCCTACATCCTTACAAGATTAAATTGACGTAAGAACTGAAGCTGCTTGACCACCAGAAGCGTCGTATGTTCGTGAATTGGGCTGAGCAACAACTTGGAAATGATTCGGATTTTCATCGAAAAATCATCATCAGCGATGAGGCTCATTTCTGGCTGAATGGCTTCGTCAATAAACAAAATAAACGGTATTGGCCAGGCACCAATCCACACGTACTCCATGAGTCATCATTGCATCCCGAAAAAATTACGGTTTGGTGTGGTTTATGGGCCGGCGGCGTCATTTGACCGTACTTCTTCCGTGATGATCAAGACCGGCACGTTACCGTGAATGGGGATCGCTACCGTTCAGTGATAACCGAATATTTTTGGCCCCAATTGCATGATATGGACATGGAGGACATGGGGTTCCAACAGGACGGCGCGTGCTCCAAGCCACACAGTGAATGTCACAATCAATTTATTGGAAACCAAGTTTGGAGAACGTGTTATCTCACGAAATTGTCCAGTCACTTGGCCACCTCAGTCATGCGATTTGACGCCCTTAGACTATTTCGTGTGAGGCTACGCAAGTCTATGGTTTATGCCAACAAGCCAGCGACGATTGATGAGCTTCGTACGAATATCGAACGTGAAATTGCAGCAGTATTATGCAGATTTATGCTTGAAAACCGTCGAAAATTGGGTTCAGCGCCTAGACTTCTGCAAACGTGCCTGTAGTGGCCATGCAAAAGAAATCGAATTCCATACATAATGGCATCGAACGTACTTTCACAGGAATAAAGAATTTCATAAACCGCTATCCAAAACCGTTTTTTGTTTTATTTAAAAAAAACTTTTGTAGCGCTCTTATTGAAAAACCCGATATAAGACTTTGTTTTGCTGAATCGGTTTAAGAATTCGTTAAACTATTTGGTTTTTTTAATTATTTCATTTGCTATTCAGAAATTAGATATTCGAGAATCTATTTTGAAGCCGAGAATCTTCCTTTTCAGTTGGTGGAGCTCACACTCCTCACTAGTCTCGCTAATGCTGCCTGTAGAGTTTGTGTAGTGTGTACATTTGGAAACAAAAATCCTTTGTTGTTAGGACTGGCCACAATACTAAATCAAACGATACTTTTTTTGGTTCGTCTCAGTAGGAATACAAAAATCATCAAAATTTCAGTATCGCCTTGGTATCGGCCTTTGTTTCGTAAAACTTAGTCCCGTCTTAGTCATGCCTAACTCAGTCTCGTCTTGATATCGATATCGATTTGTTTGGTTCCGGTCTCATCTCAGTGGCAGAACAAAAAAATGCATGACTTGGTTACATGGTCTGGTTTTTATAGTTGAACTCGCTTGGTGTTATAAAGATGTAAAAAAAAATTATTATATAAAATATTCATAGTGAAAAGTTTTAGGTATATTTTTGACTTAAAAATTTTTAAGGACCTGTTTGACAATGTCTTAAAAAAGTTCCGGTTATTAAAATAATGAGTTTAGCAAAATTATTACAAAAATCATTGGAGCCGCTTTGAGAAATCTAGATATAAGAAAACATAGGCGTCTCAGTCAGTGGATCTGACTAAAATAACATCCTAAAGTTAAAAAAAACCAATAGCTATTCTGAAAATTCAGAGAACATAAGCACAAGAAAAATAGGCGTGGCATTTGGTGATTCAAAACTTAAATTACTGCCTCAATCTTCTCCCTGCTAAATCGAAAAGATTGTGAAAATATCTTCAAGATTGTTAGAGTTGTTTCCAAAATACGAATTACAAGAACTAATAATAGTATTCAAAAATCCATTTTTTCCGTCAATGCAATACCAAACGATTCTACCGAGAGTATCGGTAAATATCAGTCCATAAACTGTGGCATCGGCTCCGTACCGTTTTAGTTGCTTTGGAGCTGGTATCGCATCAGTACGGTTTCAGTTTTCGATACCAATCACCAAACGATACCAAGACTTTTCTTGTATCGTGGCTACCTTCATTTGTTGAATTTTAATGTAGTTTTCAATTGGATTTTAGAAATCTTCGATTGCAATCGAGAATTCAACGCCACCGTGCTCCATCGCCAGATCGCATACAGCCAGGATTACAATGGCATTACTGCGAGACTTCTCTCTCCTCTTTCCACAACAAGTTATTTCAAGAAATGGTGATGTTGATTGGCCTCCACGGTCGGCTGATTTGACTGCTCCGGACTTCTTTTTGTGGGGATATCTGAAAAACAATGTTTATGCAAACAAATGAGAAACGTTTGAGCAGCTCAAACTAAATATTCGTGAAGAAATTAATGAAATACCGCGTGAAATGTATGAGAATGTAGTGAAAAATGTGCTCAAAAGGGCTCGCATTTGAGAGACTAACACAGGCGGACATTTAACTGATATTGTATTCCATACATAATTGCCGACATTAAATAAAACATTTATCACTATAAGATCCAATCTCTTTCATTTAATCAAAAATTATAAACAAACAAAATAGTACACCTTCGTGATGGACACCCTGTATAAATGGTAAATGTGAGATGTTTTCATAGACAATTTTGTTAATTTTAATTAGTTTATATATTAAATGAAATCAATAGCCAAACAGCCACTAGTTTTTTGACATTTAAGTGACATTCCCTAGTACGTGCTGTCACAGTGAATATCGAACAAACCTATTAGTAAAAAAAACACTCTATCACTACAGTTTGCTTTGAATATAGGTAAGTCTTCCACTCGTGAAACGTTTAGAAGATTAACTTTTTTATCAGCCCCAAAAAGTTAATCCTTAATGACACTCCTGCTTACCTACAATATTGAATATAAATTCAATATAAGTTGACTGTATAGGTATGTTTGTTTCATTAACTAAGTTTTTTTTTTAATTAAAACTCCTCTAATATTCAGACACAAAATGTAGGTAGCCCAGAACACTTTTTTTAAACCCTAATTGAGGGATATTCTCTTTGATGTCCTGATTTTATTTTTCCAAGTCCATATTTACGAACTGAAAAAAAAATAATACAAAAATACGTATATTTAAAATAACACGTTTCTAATTTATTTCCATTAACACACCGCACAAACAATCCCTGGGCCTGACCCTTAATGCAGCATTTTCATTCAACATTTTCGATTTCTTTCACTGCGCTGGCTGGCTATACACGAATATGTAACACAAACTTCCATTAGTCCAGTATAAACAACTGGTATGTATAGCTGGAAAGAGCACCCGAAACGTGCTTAGCAAGCTAAATAATAATAAACCTCTTCTCTCAGCTTACAAGTAAAGGTCCGGCAGCTTCAATCAGATACAGATTCCGATTCTATTTTACGAACGCCAAAACGAATATGACTCAAATCCCATCGTTCGTGTCGTTTAGATTGTAGGTTGTTTAGGGTGTTTTCGGATGTATATCCGTCGAGGTATAGGTATATATTGATGTTCTATGTTGTTTACGAGGTCCTTCAAATTGTGGGAATGGAACGGAATGGAAGAGGAAACAATTTAGATGTGCCAAGTTGTTAATGTTTAATTATTATTGATCTGAATCTGAAAATCACCTAATTATACGTGGCTTGTGCTGAGAGGCGAGGGCCCCACGTTTCTCTCTTCCCATCTTCAATCATTTTATTTTCCAAATGGTAATTAAGTGGTGAAGATCTGTGGTAAAGTATATAAAAATTCCATCCATGCACACTACTTAAAATCACCGATGACCGAACGACAAATGAGCTCTCATCAATTATTTGGTTTAATACTTCAATTCTGGCTATAGGAACAGCCAATCTAGCGGAAGTATAGACGTTTCGCGCAGTGGGACCTGGTGGTTCTAATGAGCCTGCAATATTATATTGCCAAACGTCTAATTAGTTGTCAGACAAATCGAAATCGATTTTGTGTCCTGATGGGAATGGTTGGTACAACTTGTCCAGAGCCCGTGTCCTGTGCCTGTACTGTCCGTGTCCACCCACAGAGAGGAAAAACACCCAGTATAAGGCTTTGTTTCAAAATTGATTACACCAAAAACGAGAGAATAAATGAGGTAGCGAATGATATGGTTGGATTTTCGTTGCGCTGCGCTGGCTCTAAATGAAAATATCATATTAAGGACGGCAACTGTGATGCTTTCGATCATTGTCATTTTTATTTTATATTTTTATTTATTTTTATTTCTGGGTGTGATACCTATTCCTGGATCTAATTTCCTGTTTATTGTTCTTTGGAATGTAGTTGATGATGTATAGTTGTTTCTTTCTCGGAATGCTTGTGTTGACGTCGTTTTCTTTTTAGTTTTGACATAAATATTTGAAGGTGAACTGTCAACTTATTGTTCCCTTGACGGTCGTTATTGGTGAAATCAAAAAGTGGATTTTAACAAACATACATATATGTATGTGCGCACATATTTTTTCAAGTTTTGAAGACATGAAATATGTTCGTTTTGTTATTTATGTCATAATATGGGAAGAGGTATGAGTCTTAAACTTAAACCACAAAAGCACATCATGGTAATGGTGTGGTGGGTTTTGGGTTAATGCATTGAACTTACAAAATCATACATGAGTGTGGCTTCCAGTTTAACTTCGCGTCTAGAGTCATTCCCAGATCCTTTACCTCATTTGCAAATGAACCACGACCGATGTTTAGAAAGACGGGTATAATTTTGTATACGTAAAGTCCACGTAAATTGACTTTTGTTCATTGAGCGCTATTCACCATGTTTTTTTTCCGCTCACTAACATTATTAAGAGTATTTTATAATTTAATTGTAGCTTCGCTAACCGTTTAACCTACTGCTGATATTGCAGTAACATCACCAGACATGGCTACAATTGTGTTTTCATTTTGGGGTATATCATGTGTAAATAAAAAGAACAGAACTGGACCTAATTTACTTCCTTGTGGTACCCTAGCCACTATTTCTTTGAAATTTGAGTACTCATTACCGTGTCTTACATAAAAAGTCAGTTTTCTAAATATTAGTTTAGAATTTTATAAGAAAATTGAGGCCTTCGTCCTTCACTTTGTCAAATGCTTGCAACACATCCAAAAGAAACTGTCAATCTGATTTTCTTTTCTTCAGGGGGCTTATCAATTACTTCAGTAATTCTATGAACTTGATCAATTTAGGTATTAATCATTTCTCTTCTATTATCGGCTTTAGGGGCAGTTGTGTTCTTTCAAAAACTTTTGATATTAAAGAAAGAAGCGAAATCATTCTGTATGACTCTTTTTCATGGGATGGTTTGTCAGGTTTTAAAACCATTATGACATCCACAACTTTCCATTGGCTCGGAATATATTCTTACCTTACAGTGGCAATATTATGTAAAGGAGGTTAACATTTAATCCTTTAAGAGGAAACATTTTTTTGAATTTCTGCTGGCAAGTGTACAAATAGTAGACGCTCGATATAGTGAAGTAATAAAAACCAGGCCTTATCAGTCTATTGAGATTATTCACTTTTTCGAGTGGGAGCCTTAAAAGGTTTTCTGAAGATGAATTTGATTCAGCACATTTTGTTTGATGTGAACATTTTTTACATTTATTTAAGCGTTAAAAAAAGCTTATAATTAACATCAAAAAGCACCAATTCCTCAGTCTCCTCAAACGACATTAATTGCTTGCGAGAAATTTTTATACAAAATAAATTTGTATATAAAATTTTTTGACTTCACTATTTTAGATGGTTCCTGATTTTAAAATTCAATAAATAGAACGTCTACCTTATACAATTTTTAGTAGTAACCTGTACACTACTCAACTGTATTGATTTGTTCTCCATTTTTAGGTCTTTTGAGTCTGCAATGCAATATAATGATGATTTTTTTAACGAACAGGTTGATCGTTCATCAAACAAATATGGTAGTCAAGAAAACCCGAGCACTTTAAGGTTTTATTCATTTTTGACATACTTTTCTGATATAAAACATATAAATATCAATAGAAGGTATTCCACGTATGAATTTAAAGTTTTTCCATCATATATTTTTTGAAATATGTATATATATTTTTTACTTATTTTATCAAAGTTAAGTTTATTTTTGTCAAATTGTTCTACAAGTTTCGACAAAATAATTGAAAAGAATTTCAAACCCGGGTATATTTTTTTCAAATCGGGCCCACCAAGGAACTGTTGATGGTATTTAAGGCTTGAAGAAATTTTGAAAATTGGCAGTAACATATCGAATCACACTTTGTGAAGTATTCTGGAACTTGTTTCGAGACTTAATTTTTCCAAAACTTTGTTTTCCAGTAATTTGTCTTTTGAAAATTTAATTTTTTGAAATTTTGTCCTTCGAAACTTTATTTTAAAAATATTGTCCTTTCGAAACTTTCTTGTCGTTACTCAAAAAAAAATTTTAATTGGTATGGGTAGATGCTGGGTCCACTAAGGGGGATTAATTTCATTAAATAAGAAAACTTGAGGGACGTAGATTTACTTAACTGCGAAAGGTGAGAAAGTAGTCTACTTTGTTATGAGAACTGAATAAGAGTAGAGCTCTGAACAGATTATGATCAGAGCCCTCAGATTTAATTATGAAACACACTTGAGCACTGAACTTTCATATCACAGGTTTGTTTGGTATCATGAAATTTTTATAATTTATTGTCTTAGCACATTAGAAAAAAATCTGGTTGTGTAAATATTAAGTAAAAATAAGAGTGAGGTTGGCTTCGCTCAGCGTTTCGCTCGATTTGCTCGGTCATTTTATTTTGAGCTAATTGAGTATAAGGTCCGAGGTTCACTCCGATGGAAAAAAGAAACACAATTTTTATGCTCTAATATGTCTGAGCTAAAAAAGAACTGTTAGGCATAATAATGACAAATACTTTTTTTCACGGAGGTCGTATCGACTTGATAAAGGTGTCATGTGATTCACCATTTAAAGCTTCCTTAAAAACATGTGCCATTTGCTTAGGTTATACTTAGGTTAATTTTTCTGTTTGGTACACCTAACTTCCGCATTTCCCCCTAAAAAACACCTTTCGTTGTGAAATAATTTGAAAGGCTTCTTTATTTCTTTAATCTCATGGAACTTAAAATGTTTTCACCAAGTTTCATTATGAGTTCAAAGTCTTAATATGCTTTGAATGAATTTCTGTACTATTTTACCTGTACTACATTTAAAGATTAAAAAGCAGCAATTTAGTATAATTTTCACACTATTTTCGTATTAAGCTGTAAAAACACTCATTTTGTATTAATAAATTAACTAATAATTCTCTCTTCATTAATTAAAAGTTTGTTTTATTGTAAAAAATAAGCATTTAAGTAATGTTGACAAAAAAGGCGATAAAAACCGAGTAATTGGCTTATTTAGAGCAACTGTACCTCTATCGATTTTTCATAAAAAATTTGTTTGAATGAGGTATTTTTAAAGAAAATGTAATTATCTTTCTTTTATAATTGCCCATACATATCTCTGCTCCAAAAAGAGTTATAGGCAAAGAAATAAAGTAGCATTTCGATGGTAATTTTTGTTCTCTACTAAAAAGATTTTCAGCATTATCTCAAAATTTTACTTCATTTTCGAGTTATTTGCAAGAATCCAAAAAGGTTGCTTTTGCACCCCTATACCAAAATTGTACCCTCCAATATAATAGCATTTCGCAGTTTTCTTATCTTCAATGATCCATTTAATATTTATATTCAAAAGCCTATATATGCTACTTGAACCCCAGCCCCAGGTTTGAAGGAACGAAGAAGACCTCTGGTTTAAAGATCAAGCCATCACGGATGCCAGAAATTTTGGTCTAGATGTCTGGAAGCAACGTGCTCGGGATTGAAGAGTTTGGAAGGCTGCTGTGTCTAAAGCCTATGGCAGTGACTCTTTATGAATTGGGAGCCGGATAAGTTAGTATTGTTTAGTTTAACATGTAAAGTTGAAAGTAGCTGAATAATGGGAAGTAAACATTTTTATTCTTCGAATTACAAAAAAAAACAAAATTGGAGAGGCACCAAAATCAAGTTATTGTCAAGATCGGAAAAATTGTAGATCCAGAGCTGACCTATGTACATACCTACATATCAAAAAATCGGAAGAAATAGTTTTATAAAAATATGTTTTTCTTGTGTACTTACTTAAGATATATATGTTATATCAGAGCACACTTGTCCGCCCCAACAAAAATCAACAAATGTTAATAAAGATAAGCCCACCCAAGCTCTGGACTTTAAATTTAATAATTAAATGTAATGCGATCGCAAGAAACCGTTTAACTTCAAATCAGCACTTTTGCCATCACTTTATCATGCATCTCAATCCATATAATACAAATTTCTTGTGTCAGCATTTTGTCAATATATAAAGAGTATCGCAACTCATTCAACCTTCTTCTTATTTTCTTGTATTTCATTGTGTAATGTCTCTTCGTATAAGTCAAAGATTTCCCCCTACCCAAGGTAAGGAATCTGAGGCTTCAGGCTATACAAATAAATGATAAATAAAGTAATATTTAAAATCTTTCTCTCTTTCTTTTACGAGAACAAAAAATATATTTTTTCGATTTTTTTCTAATAATTAAATAAAAATTATATATCAATCATAAGCTTATGGATCTCATGAACATGAATACAAATAAATATGTTCCATATATTAAAACGATTTCAGCACCCCTTCCTTAGAACGTATATGGTTATTGTAAGTGATGCCAAATCAATGTTATTAAAGCTGAGTAGTGTAGACCATAGATAAAAAATATAAAGATGGCAATCCTCAGCTGTCAGTTTGATTTGCCTACCTGAAGCGAACAGCTGTTGTGATTAGATTTGCAAAATATTAGTGAAAAGCAGTGCAAGCTGCACACATAGAATCAACTGGTCACTCACTACTAGTGAAAGCCGCACACAGAAGCAAATAATTATTTAATTAATTAATTATTAATTAATTAACTAATTTTTCGGTCATTTTTGAAAATCGTGGACATGTTCAAAAAGTATAAAAACCGGAAGAACGAAATTTAAAGTGCTAACTTAACCTTATAATCATCCAAATTAAAATTATGTGGAAGATTTGGAGCAACTTAATATGAAAAAGGTGTAGGTTACTGATATAGTACCCGTGACACACAAATGTTACGGATATTATAATATTGACTTATACCACAAGTGTGTCATGTTCATGTTATAAACTACGAGAGCAAAATGGTAAAAACATCGTTTCAAAAGTTGGGTTTTTCTTTTTTACACGAGCATTGATTTTTTCCTTGGTGGTGAATTCGAGAACTTAATTTTAGTAAAAAATTGTCAATATAATACTTAACAGGATGTGTGTCATCCTTTGTGGCTTTGTAGTATTGCTAATAATATAATATTCATACTATCGTTTTTATACCAGTAGTGTTGTTGTTTTTAAGGCTTTATAGCCTTAACTACATTGGCCACTTTTTACACAATTACAAAAGTAAGAAAATGTTTTCCCTATACCAATTGTTTTGTGAAAAAGAATATAAAAATTTTTTCTTAAACCAAAATTTAAGCTTTCTGCATTTTTATAATTGTTTCAGTGAAAAACACATCATGCCACCGAGGTACTACATAAATAAGAAAACAATTTGTTGTAAAAATATAAGGTAGCGAGTAATAGCTAAATATAAAACTTAAGAGCTGACGTTTTACCAGGCTTATTATTTCACTGAACTTGAACTAAAAAGCTAGTAGCCTTGAAAATCGAAGAAATTAAATTTTTTTTAATCAGTCTAATATGCATATGTATGTACAAAATGTAAAAAGAAAAAATTGTGTCATAATTTTCATATTGTTGTCGTTCAATCTAAATTCCCTAATTCCGTTTTTTTAGAAACCGAAGAACCTCTCGTACAAACGCTATATGTATTTAATACAAATGCATATATGTATATATAATATACACACTTTAAATGGCTTCTGCATGCTTAAATTAATTGAATTTTTATAAGAATTATAATATATGTGTATACATGCTTAGGATATATTATGGACTTATTAAGACCATATTAACCATTTTCTTGAACTCTATGCGCCCTTATCTGAGGAAGTTATTGACTTGAAGTAGAAATAATATAAAAACAAATATTTAGCCCCAAAATCAGAATTTTATACATATTTAATAAAATTTCAGTTGTCTTAAACAATCACCTAACGATAGATACACTCCTCGTCAACTGAATACGCACAAACATTTTTGAATATATTTTATCCATTTTTTCCAAACAGTGATGGTTATTATGCCATCTGTTGATGGTAAAAATGTTCGTAACATATAAATAACAGAATTTCAAAGTTTTATCCAAAAACAACCGTGAGTTTTTCCTTCAACCATTTCCAAAGTGTAATTTATACAAAGTAGAAGTTTTTTTTTTGAGTCAACTGAATAGGTACAAAAATTAAAATTGGTATTGGAATGGAATGAAACAAGTTTTTGTTTAAGTTTAGTAGTGGGTACTTCCACCTTTATTTTTAACTACTTCGTAAATTCGATCCGGCATGGAATCGTATAGCTTTTTAATGTAATTTAACGAAATTTCGCTCCACGCTAATTTGATTGCAGAAATTAAGGTTTCTTTGTCTTCGAACTGACGACCACCCTCATAAACTTTGCGTACTAACCATCCCCAGACATTTTCTATGATGTTTAGATCAGGTGAGTACGGCGGCCATTGAAGCAACTGCACTTGTTGCTCGTCTATCCATGTTTTTATTATGCGCGCTGAGTGAATAGGCGCATTATTATGTTGGTAGGTCCAGTTTATGGGTCCAAAGATGTTAGAAAATTTAGGAAAATTTCTTTCCAAAATTACTTTATACCCAGCTGCTGTCATTCTTGATGTTACAACCTCGAGCTCAACTGTTCCATAATAACTGACTGCTCCCCATATCATGACACCTCCTTCACGACTATGATGGCGCTTTAAAAATCTTTTTTCTTTTCTTAAGTCGTGAAAATAGAAGTTGAACCCATCAGGGCCATCGAAATTAAACTTTTTTCATCTGAAAAAACCACGTGATACCATTCTTTTTTCCAACTCATGTGAAGTCTTGAAAAATCTAATCGCAACATTTTCCGTCTCTCGTCAAGTGGTGGTTTTTTCTTAAGTTTCATTCGTTTAAGATGGCTTGAGTTGTTGATTACTCTTAATACTGTTGAGCAACTTGCGTTTACGCCGACTTTTTGTTTTATTTTTGCCACAGAATCAGAAGAATTTGATGCATATCTTAAAATTCTTCGTCTCTCAGCTGCTGTTGTTGCTGTTTTCTTACCTCCCTTCATGTTTTTGCCGTATGCATCTTTATTTTTCAAGTAAAAATAAACTACATTAAAACTTCGGCCAACTTTATCAGCTATTGCACGTCCAGTTAGGCCTTGGTCTCTAAGTAAATCGATTTTAGCTTTTTCAACGCTGTTAAGACACGTAGATCTACCCATTTTTCTTAAAATTTGAAATCAAGAATTAAATTTTACTGAAAACACTAAAATCGTTAATTTAAACTGTCAAGCACTCCAAAAAACTTATAAATAACGAAGAAAATGGCGTTGTACCTATTCAGTTGACTAGAAAAAAAAACTCCTACTTTGCATATAAAACACTTTGCAAGTGGTTGAAGAAAAACTCACGGTTGTTTTTGGATAATTCTTTCGGAATTATCTGCTTAACATCTTAAGGGAACAGTTAGCATCAACAGATGGCATAATAACCATCACTGTTTGGAAAAAATGGATAAAGTATATTAAAAAATGTTTGTGCGTATTCAGTTGACGAGAAGTGTATAATAAAGATCACAGTTCAATAAAACAAAAGGAAGTATACGCCCTAGTGTGCGTTAGAATTAAAGAAATTAATACTATTTGTACTAGTGAAAGTGTGATGTTACTGTTTCCTGTCCAATTGTATGTTAACTAACCATTCCTTAGTACAGTTAAACCGGACAAAAACACCAATTTATGGGACTAAAGGCCATAAAAAGCTGTCAAAGAGCCCTTAGCAAACAAATTGTAGAATAGTTTTGATTTTTTCCCTGCTCAATGTTTTTAAAAGTGCTGTTTAGTTTTTTATAAGTTTTTCACTTATGGATCGAAAACTATCAATTATTCGTAAATTTCATCAAAATACAATTGAAATTATTTCTGTTAAAGGTTTTTTTCTGCGACAACATATTTGGACTTAAGCACTTGGTTAAAAATTGATATATTTTCATTTTTTCCGAAAATCCACTCGAAATACTAATTACTTACTAGTTTTGTGGACAAAATTTGAATATTTGTCTTTAGAATAATTTATTTACCTTTGAGAAATTATTAATTAAATGTTAGTCCCCTTCTTAAACTATATAATTTGAAAATATGCCCGATTCATACATTTCAAATGAGAAAATAAAAATGGATTAATGCAGAAAAAAACTTTGAAATAAAATGTAATGTAAGAGTATTTTTTCAAGCATGCATTTCTTTTTCTTATAACGTTTCTTTAATAAAAGAAAACTTAGGGCCAGTTTCAAATGTTCCGGTTAAAGTTTCGGATAGATAACCGACACATAGCGATATCCGGCAAATAAAAGTGGCTGTTATTTTATTTGTGTTTCATCATCAAAGTCTCGGATAAACTAACTGATGGAAAAATTTACAGTTTGAGAACAACATAAAACATTAAAAACATTCAGAAAATTTAATTTTTGTTGTCAAAACAAAAAATCTTTATCGTTTTAATTTAAAATGTCACTGCTTTTTAATATTTAAATTCAGTATGAACTACGACGGATTAATTCAAAGCGAAATTCAAAATATTACGATGGAAACTCATAGCAGCTAGACATCTTCTGGATATAATATTTAACAGCCACTTGAGCCGGTGGATATACTATCCGAGACTTTTTCAGTTGGATATCACTATCCGAGACATTTGAAACCAAGAGTTTAAATTAATCTGCCAAAAAAGTTCCGAATAGGCTATCCGCCCTTAAACTTATATATAAACTTAAAATGTTTTTTTATATTTTGTAACAAAACGAACTTATGAAAATGAAAATAAGAAAACACTTACTTATGTGCCGGTTTAAAATGTATTTAATCTTAGTAATCGTTACGATAGATAAAAATTCATGTTTAAAAACACTTTTTTATTCCAAATAATTTTGTGAATGACTGTATATACTTATTTTCAATTTCAATTTGATTAAATTTGTGAAAAACCAATAGTTTTTGATCCATAAGTAAAAAAACTCCAAAAAAAAAGGATTATTGTATATTTTCTTGCATTTTTTTTATATGTTGCATCAAGAAATTTGAGTCGCAAACCTCAGATTCGGATTTAGCACCCCCGAAAACATAAAACAGGAATAAAATTAAAACTACCCTACAATTTGCCCTTTTGAGCACAAATTGACTGGACTAAAAGGCATGTGAAAATCTTTTGGCTTCCACTTTAAAGTCAACAACCATATTCAGCCAGTTACCTGCTGCACCACAGTCTAGTCTATGATAGATTCATCAGATCTTATACATGTGCATTCTCCTGAGGTTTCTCCTGTACTTCCACCATTAAAAATAATAAAATTAAAAGAATCACAGAGCTTTATCAAGAACTTGTTTCCTTTACTGTCCTTTCCTCTTTCGGATTTTATTTGATGCACGACAGAATAATTCAATAACGGTGAGGTGATTCAAGAGTATGGTGGCCAACCGGTAGGGTAGCTACCGCGGTATCAGCCGTATCAATGATGCGGGGCCCTCGAGATAAAGAGGCCCTAACGTACAGGGGATGTCGTGGGGTGAAGGTTAGCGCATTGGACTGTTTTGCCGAAGGTCTGAGTTCAATTCCCAGCCACTGCCACCTGAAGACAGAAATGTTTTTGGGAGGTAGTGCCTCTTGCGAGGAACTGACAAATCCTTCAAAAATATACTTGTCATAAATAAGTGCTTCTTATCAAGCCGTTCTGACTTGGCAAAAAAAAAACTGTAGGTCCACTACATTCCTGCCAAAAACACACATACAGGAATGGTTAAGAGTTGAAAGTCACAATAGGCTCTGATTCTCCATGAGCTGTTGCGCTACCAAATTTAATTTTAATTTTTGTACGTACAGAGGACTCTATGCCGGCAAAATTGTGCTTTTGCCATGCAAATTTTAGGGTAGTTTTGATTTTTTTCCTGATTGATTTTGAAAGGTTAAAAAAGAATTTCAAAGGAAAATTTTCATACTTCAGGATGACCATAAAACTTTATTTGAAAAAGTGAAAAGAGTGGATTTTTGAAAACAGTAAAAATACGTCATTTTTTAACTAGTGCATGAGTCCAAATGGTTTCTTGTAGAAAAAAAAACCTTAAACAGAGATTTGTTGTTGGAAATTGTGTATATTTTTAATTGTACTTTGATGAATTCCACGAATAATTGATAGTTTTCGAGCCATAAGAGAAGACCTGCAAAAATTGCAATTGTGCATCATTTTTCGTATTTTTCCCATATTGCGTCGCAAAGGCTCCCTGAAATTATGCCATAGGAAATTGCACTTGAGACAATTTTGAAAAAAAAGCCCAATAAATTTCGGCATAAATATTTTGGAAAAAGTGCCCAAATTAAAATTGGAAAATACGTCAAAAATGTGGAAGCTACGTAGAACTTTTTGGTGTAATTTCCAAATAAGTTTTGAAAACTATGCCCATAAATATAAACACAGGTTTTTCTGGACCAATTTCCAAAATTTATTTGGAACTAAACCCAAAATATAAAAAAAATGCATGTGAATGGTGCGTGCTAGGAGTCGGAAGGATTTACGTGGAGCCTGCCAGCTGGCTTTTTTAGGCATTGTTTTCCTTTTTTGTTTGGAAAAAAAGGCCGAAACTAATTTTTGGCGCTTTTTCCATTACAGCAAATTTTGGCCGTTTTTCATTATTCTTAACTTCAAGGAGCCATCTCGAAATATTTGCGCACACTTCAGATTGAGATTGAACACCCTTAAAAACATTAAGCAGGGACAAAATTAAAGCTACCCCTCACTTTCTTCGTTAAGAGCCTTTTTGAGAATAAAATTACTAGACTAATACAAAATCGATTAAATATTCTTAAAATGTACTTATTTTGTTTCCATGTGTCTTTTTAATAGTTTTCCTACTTTTGTTAATTCTAATTTCAGCGTTTTAGTACGTTTGTTTTTGGCAAAATCTGTTGCTCTATTTTTTGTGCACAATTTTATAAACTACATATAACTTAAACTGCCTGAAAAAATTTAAGATTCTAAAGAATTTTATAAAAAGCGTTTGATACTTTTACTGTATAAGACATTGAATATAGTTAGCTCTCTTATTAGGTATGATTTGCTGGTATTGCTGGTATTTATTGCTAACGCATAAATGCTTTCAATAAAATGCTATTCTCAATTTTATAAACAACTCACGTCTGGCACCACAAAAGTTTAAACTGAAAGTAACTTTATCTCAACTTTTATATCAATTTTTTTACTTTTGGGTTTGTTGTTGTTTACCAAGAGAGATTTTACTGTGCTATTTTAAATTATTTAATAGTTTAATTATAATTATTAATAATTTATAAATTATTTTTAACTTTTTCAATAAAACACGTCTATTGTTACACTTTTAAAATGATCTTATCTAAAATGCTGATGCAAGTTCATTTTGTAGGAAAACATTTTTTATCATAAGGTTGTGTCTCGCCGTCTGTGGCCAACCAATAACACTTTTTATCCGTGCACTAAAATCTCCTAATAGCCAAGGAAAATTAGACTTTCACTTCAAAAAAATTCCGACAAAGCTGAATTTTGGTAGAGAGCTTTGTTTTGACGTCTTAAGTAATTCCTAAAAAGTTCCGCAAATTTGGGCCGGGGCTTAATTTTTTAGGGGGGGTTAATTTATAAAATTTTAATACATTTTTTGACAAAATTTGCTCCGCCGTGAAGTTCTTGCATGATTTTCTCAGAATCTATTGCTTTTATGAAAAAAGTATGGGAATCTTTTTTGTGTAGAATTGCATAAGCTACAGTTTGTAGCTTCACATTTTTTTCAAAACAACTTATAGTTTTTGAGAAATTAAGAAAAAACTAAATTTTACCCCCTTTAACCCCCCCTAAGAAACTAAGCCCCGGCCCAAATTTATGGAACTTTTCAGGAAATGCTTAAGACGTCAAAACAAAGCTCTCTACCAAAATTCAGCTTTGTCGGAATTTTTTCGTAGTTTTGCCATTTTTTTATCTAATTTTCCTGGGCTATATCAACAAAAACTTGGACTCTTGCAACTGCACAAGTAAAATATTCCAACTGACCAAAGTCTTTGGTACAATTCAGATATATTGGAGGTTTTACCAGTGCTCTCAAATTAAAAAAAAAAATGTGTTTGAGTTGACTTTTAAAACCTACCACCATTTGCTCTTAAAAAATTATGCTTTCTACACGCAGAAGTCCATATGAGTTTTTATCCTCTCAACAAGTTTTTAAATAATTCATATTGATTTGGGAAGAACTGACATATCCTTCAAGACTATACTTGTCATGAAAAAATGCTTCTCACCTAACCGTTCGCACTTGACAAAAAATTGTAGATCCCCTCCAGTCCTGCCAACAACACGCATAGAGGGAGGGGTTAAGAGTTGTAAGTCACTAGGCCTTTTGGTCCTTCGCGGGCTGTTGCGCCACCAAATTTTATTTTATTTAATTAATTTTAATCTCTCATAAAATTAAAAAAGAAAACAGGGAATATAAGTTGGGTTTTTAAGTAATATAGCATTGTATTGGTTATAAAACGCGTGTACGAGAGAGATACAAATTATTATTATTTTATTACACCAAAGATTTTTTTTTTTAATCGACCACGCGGTATTTTTCTAGAGTTAAACTGTTGCCGCTAAGAGTTTAACTTATTTTTTTTTTCTCTCCGAGTTAGGAGTTAACTTTTTACAAAAATATATTCAATCCTCAAAGATTCTTTTATTGTAAATGAATATTTGAACGCATCTGCTTTTACTCATAAAACTCAAACATCGTCGCAGTGCGGCCAAATTATACTGACCCATTCTAACCAAACATACATATAACCCATATTTGTTTGTAAATATTGGTTTTGACTGAGAGCTAAAAGTCACGTGCGTGATGCTATAAAAAAGAAAAAAAATATACTCTACCACTGTCTTGTAGATATAAAAAAAAATAATGTCAAGAAAAAAATGATACTATAAATAAACTCAAAATTATCCTGCGAATACATAGATATTGAAATAATATTTTTTTATAGTTTAGCTTATCAAACTGACATTCATAATATTTCAAATATTATTACACTATTTATTATATTTAATGTAATAAGACTCCGAATTATTTACTCAAAAGTGGACTTAAATTTATATGCGCAAAATCCAAGCAAAAAAAAATTACAAAAATCTATTCTAGATGGGGAAAAATCTGCAAGGTAAAAGTTCCTGTTTTTTTCAAGGGCTCAATAGAGTTTAGTACGTTTACCAAGTGTAGTGCCGCACACACATATCTTAGTTTCTTCCTTCTTTTGCACTTAAATAATAAATATATAGATACTCTCGCTTCGTAGTCCTGCATACATTTTGGGTTAGTTTCAATCTTTTAAAAGAAGAGTAAAATATTTTTCAAAATAATAAAATAACAAAAATATAAGTTTATAGTTTAATTTCAATAAAATTAAAATTAAAAAAAAAAAACTATTCTCGTCGTGTAACTTAAAAAAAAAATCTGCATTTTACAAGATATTGATATACAGACTTTCTCTTCCGATATGTGCTCTAAATCTCACTCTTAAATATGGGAAGTTGTATATCCCTCTGCAAAATCTCATCATATTGCAATGGAAATATCTGCTCCAAAGTGATTGTTGAAAAAAATGGTGGGAAATAACTATAAAAGTAGACTTCTCCTGCGCTAACAGAAATTGGTGAAATTTTTAAAATTCCTTCATTGCGAGTATAAACATCCTTTGGGTTTTCAGTATAGGACGTTGCCTGGAACGTGTCGGTCGTTGTCGTTATACTTTCTCCTGTTTTCTATCTCCGTAATACTATATATTAATCAACAATTTGTTAGTTGTCTCTCTATTTAAATAATAAATATAATTTTATGTTGTTTTGTTTATTTTGTTTCAACTCATGAATCAAAAATTGTGCACGTTTGTATAAAATTAAAAAAAAAACACATAAATATATATAACACCACCCTTGGAAACACCATACGAAAACCAAACTGGATTACGAACACACGGAAAAGAAAAACGAAACGAAAAAAAAAAGAATTAACAAAAAAATAAATTTAATGGATGTGATAACAAAAATTTGTGCACACATAAGCAGTATGAGATTTATTGTGAAAAACCAGTGAATCTTTTCTTACTCTATTAATTTTGTCCTTAAATCCTTGTCGAAGAAAGTGGTCTGGTTGAAATAATAAAAAAAAGGAATATCAAAAAATTAATCACATAAAAAGTATTTTTTTGTTTTTTTTTTTTGAAAAAAAAAGTGGTGCAGTTGAAAGAATAGAAAAGATGAAAAAAATGCTTTGTTATGATTTTGTTGCTTGCTCATGAAAGTTTGTAATCTGTGCGGCATCACCGAAGGATACAAAGCAAAAGTACGTACATCTACATAATAATGTATTAAGGACGAGGAATTATTGCAGCAGTGAATAAGAGAATACACTACGGCCGCCCGCAATGCCATTTGATGTCTATATATACATTTTTGTTACTTTACTTTTCGTTGTGAAGGGAATGAAGGGATAATTATAATTTTCGCGAAATCCTTTTAGTGCTGCATTGATTTTAACCAGACAATTAAAAAAATTTATTTAGCTGCTTCTCAAATTATTGTACATAAGTGGGTTTAAACAATGAAAGAAATTAAAATTACATTCAATACTGTTCTATTATACTATGGCTTGTTGCATTTTATGTACTTCCAATGTATGTTTCTTTAAGTACATTAAATGTCCTTTGTTTTACTATAAGTATTATGCTCTCATTCAAGGACAATACCATTATCCGGAAAATCCGGTGGGTGGTAGGGAGGCATATATGTAGGTGATGTATGAGAACTAAAGTTAAATGACTTTTGACTTTTTTCGATGACAGAAAACAACAACAACAATAAAAAAAAACAAAACTACAAACTACCGACCTACGAAAACTTGACTTAGGTAGGATATAAGTTTTTTTTTTAAATATTCATCTATATCTTCGGGCAGAGTGGGTATATTTCATTTGATATCTGAAGCCCACTTAGTTTGTTTATGTAAATTTGAATGCAAATTTAAAGCACCTTTGAAAAGTTCCTACAATCTTTGTAGGTATATATTATTTTATGTACGAGTTGTATAGTTGCTGATGATGTCCTTTGGCAATAGCGTTGTCATCAAAAAAAAAAAACCTCATTGTTTATTCAACTTTGTTTACCTATGATGTTTTTCAGATTGTTCTTTAGCTTTTTTAACTTTACAAAAATATATGATTCCATTTTGACACTTTTTGCCATAAATTCTCTTTATATAGAATATGCGAAACTGTCTATAGGTAGACCATGAAATATTATTTTTATTTTTGTCCTATATCAACGTTATACTGACATTGGCTGATGACATTTTTGAAGTTAAAATTGCGATTTATTTGAAATATTCAATGAGGTGCAAAAATTTACGCGCATCATTGGTTCATATATTCAAAATATTGTGTACAATTTTGAATCATATCAACAGAGAAGATAGAAAAATGCAAAAATGTTTTAGATTCATGAATTATTTAGGTCAAGCTTGTTTTGATATTTTTGACGAATATATTTAACACCAATAACGATGACATTTTGAATAGAATTTCCTCATATCGAAAACTATCAACTTCGAATTTCTTCATGCTTTATAGGTAGGTTTACACAGACGTACGAGTTACTGGGAATTTAGTTTTCTATTATAAATATTTCAAAAAAA
Source organism: Dasysyrphus albostriatus (assembly GCA_946251815.1). Classification (NCBI taxonomy): domain Eukaryota; kingdom Metazoa; phylum Arthropoda; class Insecta; order Diptera; family Syrphidae; genus Dasysyrphus; species Dasysyrphus albostriatus. The sequence continues at coordinate 61,805,273 of OX276336.1, read as the reverse complement.
GATTAATTGTTTCTTTCTGTCACAGCCATCTTGGGAAAAAATAAAGAAGAAAAAAAAACCGATAAATAACTATGAAAGCTCAAAGATTTTCTTTTTGTTTGAATTTATTACAAATTGAGTTTAGATAGTAACGTAGTAGTATGTATTTGATTTGTGGTTCTTCCTCTGCAGTATGTTGTTATTCATGTTGTCAAAGTGAGCAAGTACCTACCTTATATGCAAATTAGGATAGATAGGTAGGTATATATGTTTGGTTGTTCTCAAAACCAATGTGTGAGTATCAAATCTTAGTAGTAAAAGGGTGCGTTCAAGCATTCTAAACCTATGTTGATTTAGTAAGGATATAAGAGGACAGGCTTATTTGAATCGAAAATATAATAGGTTTACGCATAATGTATAAACATAAAATTTATATAAAATATATTTTTATATATGAACTTTGTCAAGGTTTTTTTGTAGGTATGATGGTAAAGGTATTGAGGTTATCATCCAATCTTACTTAACGTTATTGGGTCTGTTTTGTTTGAGCATCTAAGTGGAGACTTATCCGATGGGCAGTCTTGTGTCAAAACGTATTTTATCAAAATTGCCTGTAACGATTTTGATAAAGTTACGTTCGAATCCCCGATAAATTAAATGTAGGACTGGGGTCGCACGTACTTAATCTGATGTTCAAGACGCTGATCGCCTAGCTAGTTTGATAGTTTTTTAAAAGTCCTTAATAGTTATGAAAATATGCCTTATGTATTTAAATAAATAAAACGTCAATTTAGACAAATCTTAGACAGCCGATGACGCTGTCCAAGATAGACAACTTTAGGACAACAGTAAATAAAGTTTACAAATAACTTTTTGGAGTTGGGTGGCTATCTATAGGGCTGGCCGCGATACCAGAAAAGTTTCGTTATCGTTTAGTATTGGTATGCGGAAACCGATACTGAGACGATACCGTATTTCTTGGACCAAAATTTACCAATACTCTAGGCAGAAAATATTGATTTTTAAATATTTACAATAATTTATTACAAAGAACCAATTTTTGTGATTGGTTTCTAGGAAAAGGCTGATTTAATTTGATGACGTTTTCAGAGCTTTCCTATTCAGCAGGGAGAAGTTTTAGGCAGTTATTGTAATTACAACTCCTCACTGCCACGCCCATTTAACTAATGCTGGCTTTCTCTAAAACCAACAATTCAGATGAAATTTTCAGACATGGTTCTCTAGAAAGAGACCAACATAAGATGTAAAGACCTTTTATTGAACTAAAATGTTTCTACACATTTTAATAAATATATCCTTTTAACGAGACATTTTTCGGTTTCGGAAAAAAATGGAGTTAGAGAGTTTTTAAAGAATGGTGACGATATGTAAAGACATGACAATTATGAGAGAAAAATTCTTAAAAGCATGAAATACAATATTCAAAAGACAATGGACAAAAATGTATGGAACGCTGCCCCAGTACCAATCAAAATGACTTCTATACCCAATAAGAGTACATATTCATAAATTCATTTATACAAGAGTGCAAAAAGAATTAGTAATTAGACATTATTGTACAAGAAAGTATGACTAAATTTTGTAGAAATACATTAAAGTTTCATAAATGCTTAAGAATATGCTTTTATCAGGAAACCTTATAGTATTTTTCAAGGTTAAGGCATTTAAAACTATCTTTGGAACTGTTGATTTCTTAGCCAAAACAAAAAAATTTACCTTTTATACTTTTTTGTTTAATTTTAAAATAGAAGTAAAAGTTGACGCGGATTTTTGTAAATCGCAATATGTGTAATATTTGGGGCTTTTACATTATTTGCAAATCCAAAAGTTGAGACCATTTGCTTTTTAAATAAAAAAAGGTATAAAATAAAAAACGTTATAAAAAGCGGTTAAAATATAAAATGTTGTGAATAATTACAAAATCAAAAAGAATATTTTCGCTGAGTAATTTTATCTATCAAAATTCTTAAAATAATTAAAAAAACATCCAATTTAAACTCGCGCCGAATACAAAAATTAGAAAAACTCAGTGATTTTCTCGTTGTTCTACACTAAAACTTAAAAAAAAACTTTGAACTAAAATGCGCAGAAATAAAATAAGATCACAAATCTTGAAAGAGCAGACCTATTATTATCTCTGAAATGAAATTAAATGTTTTAGTTAGAAGTTTAAAAAATTGGTGGTAATAAATGGTATCCGTGATGGAAACAGGGTTCTAATTTGGGAAAATTACTATAACCTTGGAATAGTTAGTTAATTGACATTGTACATTGTTCGCATTGCCAAAAACGGAAGCCAAAATGGGCGCTATAACGTACAAGAAATATCCCATTATCAAAAACATAGAATCGACGTCAATGTGATCGCCAATTGATCGTAATTTTTGACGCAAACATTGCTATCGTCAAATTTGCTAAAAATCTTTTTGATCAACGTCGTCACTTTTCTTACAAATTCATTTGTCGTTTACAAACACGTTCTTTGTCGCCTCATATTATTTCATGTCAACTTGGTTTATTTAGTGTAGAATTACACCGCAGATGATGCTTTCGAACATGTGAATGAGCAAACTGAAAAACTCGACTTTTTTCCTTTTTGATTCCTTAATTAAAAAGAGATGTAAATACTGAAACGTCAAAAAATCAGTTTTTCCGTCGAATGTGAACACCGTCATAAAACGGTAATGACATACGTCATAATGCTAATGCATTAAAATTTGTATTTGCGTTTTCAAACAGAAAACTTGCAGCTTGCGTTTAAGAACAGTCTTCAAATGCATTCTTGACACAGATCAAGTTTTCGAAAATGACAATCGCCATACTTTTATATTTGCATACATTTCTAAATTTTGTTGTTGTCTGATGACGAAAGAAAGAGCGCCATATTTTGACGTCTTAGACATTTTTTGGAAAGCTGAAAGTGGAAAGTTGAATTTTTACAGCTGACCTATGTATGTATTCGCTGGAAAGTCCCCGCTTCATCTTCTCATGTTTTAATTTTCCGAGTGCAATTATGGCTTTCATTATGAAAAGCGAATCAATCGTTGGACTTAAGTCGAATGATAAAGTGAATTCCTCTTATCATGCAAAATTATCGATAGAGCTTCCACATAAGCATCAAAAATCAGTGCTGCCAAAATCAATTGCATTACAATAACACATGTTAAACGTCAAATCAAACAATGACAAATTGTATTTATTACTGCAAAATTTTGTTCTTTCAGATTGTGTGTTTCTTTTTTTTTTGCAAATTTTCACAAATTCCTACAATTTGCTGTCATAGATCATAAGAGAAAAAACCCCTATTTAAGAAACTTGGTGAAAATTTCAAGTAATCGAACAGGCACATTATTCTTCCATTTTCAAAATATAAGCTTCTTTGAAAGTGACAAGACAGTGTTTTCCCCTGCATGACAAAGGACCGGAAGGTTCAATTCTACTGCAAACTGCTCCCAATAAATAAATAAATAAATATGGAGGTTATTCATGTTACGTCGTAGTTATACAAACCGTGTAAAATGATAAGTTTTCGCTAAGTTTTGAATTAACAAACTTTTTATTCATTTGGTTTAATGCTGCATAATTGAGTTAGTTGTTAGTAAAGTGCCAAATATAATGCAATGTTGTGCCCCAAATGACATGCCGCCCTACAAAGGCATGACCCACTCACAACTGTTGTCGAGATACCTCAACTTATGAAATTGGTATTCATCATCGACAGCAGTTTCACGTTACACTTAATGTGACGCAATGATTCAGTGGGACACAGTAAAAAAGCCTACTTCCAGAATGCATCTCAGTAGGTCAAAGCTGAGTAATGCATTTTGGAAGTAATTGCAAGCAAGTTCCGGGTAGGTCTTTGGGAACTGTGAGTCCGATTGTTACCGTGGTTGAACGTGGTTGTTTTTGATCTTTCTATTATTTTTACACACAACAGCAATATTAGTACTTTTCTTCTTTTGCAAACAGTATTCACTAACTGAAAAACTAGAAGTTGTTTTTACTTTTCAGTATTCTCATTTCGCCTTACTTCTTTAGTGAAGTAAGATGTGAATACTGAAACGTAAAAAATCCAGTTTTTCAATCCACAATATGCGTTTTTCTTTTTTAGTTCCGAGCATAGCACTGAGCTGTCAAAAAAATCTTTGTTTCTATTTTAGCTCAGAGCACTCAGAGTGCTCAACTTGTGTTTCTTTTTAAATAGGATCTTGCTCTTACACTGAGCGAATGGAGTATATAGCTGAGCTATTTTCACTCATTTCGAATGGGTGCGTTCAACACATCAATTTTAATTCATATTTTTTAGTTGTTCGAGTTTTTGATTAGCCTGCTGTCATATTAGAATTAAGTCAGTACTTTATTTAGGCTTAATTTAGGTGCGTTGAACGCATTGCAATCGTTCGTAGTTCAGTGCTCAAAGCTCAGATGTGTTTCAAAATTATTTCGGAGAGTCCTAATTATACTCTGCTCAAAGCTAAATCCAATATCTCGAGCTCTACTCCATGATCTGCTCAGAGCTAAAAAAGAAAACGCCTAATGTGCATACCGTCTTAGGTGTGTCTCAGTTTTTCAAACTGATTTGTTTTAAAACTTTACGTTATTGAATACTACTTTTGTTTTCAGTTTTCAATACTAAAACAGAATATTTTTAAAGGTATACTTTTGAAGATGCATAGAAGAATAAATCAAAAGCAAATACACTTTATGATCGAAGTTTTTTAACAAAATGCTTTGCCTGAGGGGGTTTATGTCGACCTTAGGCTTAGACATTTATTCAAACAAAAACGTCACGAATAGAGGAACAATTTAAGCTTTTTAACTTAAAATACCTGCAAACTCAACACTTTTAATAATAAATAGCACTTCTACTTTTTTTTTTTTTAAATCAATGTTCTATTGTTTGTTTTTAAAAACATGGTAGGACCAGCAAACGGAAGATGTCTGTCGTAACAAATGTGCCACAAAATAAATACAATGTGCACTCAAGTACCTGTTGTGCATCTTCCTGTCTAACAAGTTCAATAATTCTCGATAAAACTTCCTTTTCCTTGTTGAATAAGATCTAAGAGGACGTATATACCGAGAGCCAACAGCAGATGATTTTGATAGCAAGAAAAGAAGTACATGCGTTGAAAGCTTTATTAAAATAAAGAAGAAATACAAAACAATTTGTTTGTATACAAATTATTGAGAAAAAATCAAAATACTAGGAGCCTCCAAAACTTCAAATTTCACAATTTTTTCTGGGTCCGAACGGCTAGATGAAAAGCACTTATTCATGACAAGTATACTCTTGGGAAAGTTGTCAATTCCTCGCAAAAGGCAGTAGCTTTGCAAAAATATTTCTGTTTTAAAGTGGCAGCGCAACATGTTACTTTTGTCCACAAGAAGTGTGTTTCCTATAAATAATGCCTCGTACTCATGTAAGAAATAGTAACTTCGAGCAAAATAGGTTTTCGATTTGTAAAAAATGTATAGATAGTTGTTCAAAAGTTATTAAGATTCGCATCGATCAAGGAATGCACGCTCTTCACTTCTACAGCATATCATAAACCCTAAATTTTTTTTATTTGACTAAGAGTGCTTAGAGTAAGAGGAAAGCGAGGAGTTTTCAATACTTTATCTTTTTTATCTATTTAAAAAATAAAGCCATCATCGTGAGAATAGGACTGTAACTTTTCAGTTATTCCAACAAACCCAAGAGCAGGAACCCCAAAAGTAAAAAATACTCCTTTTGTCCCCGGCCTCCCCTATACATAAATAAGCCAAATTGCCCTACACATAAATAAGCCATTTTTGGATATAAATAGTATTAAAATATAGAAGTCAAATTTACGTTTTCTCAGAATATATGAATTTGAGTGTTTCAACTACAGGTTGTGAAATTCCCTAAATAAATTCTTAGATAGTTATGTTTTCAACATGGATGAAGTTTTAATACGTCAACAGAATGAACTTATAGCTATATACAAATACATATGTATGATATTTACTCAAGTCAAAATCGACTATACTACACAAAAGTTTCGATAAGATCAAAGTGTCTGGTTTTTTGTTTTTTTAACAAATTTATCGAAAGTGATTCAAGGCACTTAACATATTTTCAAGACGCAATTTTACGTCTATGTTCCTTAGGATTGTCCTTCAATTGGACATAGTCTTGAATAGCCCTCATTTGTATCAAAACATTTAAAAGCAATTCCTCTATTTTTTCAGATTTATATTTCACCCACTTTGTTACCCTCTTTTAACTTTAAGGTACTAACTATTGGGTGAGCTTATTCTTATAAAAAGCGAAAAAATGTCAGAATGTATAGGTTAAATTCAGACGAGAAAAAAACCTGGAAATAGACCCTCCTCCGATACGATTTTGTACTAGTCTGTATCTAATCTATGCCTTATGATTTTTTTTGCGTGTACAGCTTACATTTAAAAGAAAATTAAGGTTTTTTTCTATTTAGGGCCATTTGATGCCTATTCATCTCGGAATTAAACAAAAAAAACATGAACCACCATAATATTCGTATATAGTGTACTAACATTTTCTAATCGGGCAAGTATTGCTTTTTTGCAGAAAAAAATTATAGATTGTAACCAATAATGAAAAAATCCAACCGAAGCAGTGTCGAGGTACACAAGGGCTGGTGTCAAACAGGAAATTTAATATTTATGATGCAATAATCAAAAACTATCAGTGATTGAAATCACAATTTTGTATTGCAATCTATCCTATTCTCAATCATTTCAATGACTCTCGATATTCAATCCCGTTCTCAATTATTTCGATGGTTCTCGATTTTCCATTCCAATTTCAATCACTTTCATTCTCAAAAATTGTTGAGTTCTAGGCGGTTTTTTAATCCATCGACATCGTAGCTATCCTTTAATAGAATTTTACAGTTGATGGCTTGGCAGATAGGGGACAAATTATATTTTGACAGAAAAAGTGTGTTTTATTTCTATCCAAATATCACCCATTTTCCTTAAAATCACCCTTTTCCTGAGCAGTAAAAATTCTTCAAATATTTTAGATTTTTAGAGGTTTTTTTAATCTATTGACATCTTAGGGCCATCCTTCAATGAAAATTGGCATTTGATAGCTTGACAGATAAAGAACATACTATTTTTGGATAGGAAAAGTGTATTTTTAATGTCCGTCAAGTTAGCATTACCACTTCAAAAATTTTACAATCCAATAATTGGATTTAAATTTGTCGTAAATTTGTCGTGAAAGAAAAAATTTGTCGCGCTTGCTTTTTAAAAATTAATACCTCAAAATAGGGTTAATTGAACTTAAAAAGAAAAAAGGAGTATGCATGAATTTGTCGTAAATTTGTCGTAAATATATCGTGAAAGAAAAAAAATGATATCACTTGTTTTTTAAAAATTAACCCTTCGAAATGGGGTAAAATGAACTCAAAAAGGAAAAAGGAGTATGTGTGAATTTTTCATAAATTTGTTGTAAATAAATCGTGAAAGAAAAAAAATTTTCGCACTTGTTTTTTTTTTAAATTAAGCCCTGGTTATGCTAACTTAACAATCAAGTTAGCACTACCACCCCTGAAAAAAGGGTAAAATAAACTCAAAAAAGAAACTAAACTATATGTGAATTTGTCGTAAATTTGTCGTAAATTTGTCGTAAATATATCGTAAAAGAAAATAAATTAATAAAAAATTCCTTGAATTTGAAAGTAACCCTCAAAATCGTTGTTTTTTCAGCTTTTTCAAAAAAACAGCACTACCATATGAAAAATTTTTTATTCTTAGTGTTTTTTGGTATAGAATTTGTCAAAAGAATTGTCGTAATTTGTCTTTAAATAAGTTGTGTCAACAAATAATTTGTTGTGCCATTTTTTCTATAAAAAAAATTCCTTGAATTTGACAAGAAGCCCCAAAATCGATTTTTTTACAGTAAATTTTTTGGCAAATTCAAGGAATTTCTTATAGAAAAAAAGGCGCAACAACTTATATTAAAAACATATAACGAAAGTTGTTTCAACAAATTCCATACCAAAAAACTTAGAAAAAAAGTTTTCATATGATAGTGCTAGATTTATTGACAAAAAAAAATCAATTTCGGGGCTTTTTGTCAAATTCAAGGAATTTTTTATAGAAAAAATGGTGCGAAAAATTATTTTTTGACACAGCTTGTTTAAAAATAAATTTCGACAATTGTTTAAGCAAATGCCATACCAAAAAAACACTAAGACTAAGACTAAGAGTTTTTATATGGTGGTGCTGTTTTTTGAAAAAGCTGAGAAAAACAACGATTTTGAGGGTTTTGTCAAATTCAAGGAATTTTTTACTAATTTTTTTTTTCGCTTATGATATATTTACGACAGTTTTGCGACAAATTCACACAGTTTATATTACCCTATTTTCAGGGGTGGTAGTGCTAACTTGACTGTCAAGTTAGCATTACCAGGGGTTAATTTTTAAAAACAAGTGCGATAATTTTTCTTCTTTCACGAAAAATTTACAATTAATCCAATTATTGGATTGTAAAAATTTTGAAGTGGTAATGTTAACTTGACAGATATGATCCAAATGTCACCCGATTGCCTTAATATCACCTTTTTTCGAAGCAGTACAAATTCGTCAAAATGTCTGAATTCTTAGAGGTTTTTTAAACCATCGACCTCGCAGCCAACTTTCAATGCAATTTGACATTTGATGGCTTGACAGATAGGAGACAAACTATATTTTGACAGAAAAAGTGTACCTCGATCCAAATGTCACCCAATTGCCATAAAATCAGCTTTTTTCTGAGAATTTAAAATTCTTCAAAAATTTCTGATTTTTAATAGGTTTTTTAATCCATCGACATGGTAGCCATTTTTTTTTAATAAAATTTGACAGTTGATGTCTTGGCACAAAGGGGAAAAAATGAACATTAAAAGAATTGTAAATCCAATCAAATTGTATTGTTTTTTTTTAAATTTGGAATAGTTTAGATTCGATTTATGACACAGTATTGAATGAAATCGTTAAATTTTGACTGGATCTTATCGAAATTGAAATAAAAATCAAATTAGAAGAGTATCGAATTATGAACGCGATCGATTCTTGAACGATTCGATTATTTGAAGTGAGCGATTAACTGCCTGAACAAAATGGTAGATAGAACTGGAATAGATCGCAAAAACGCAGTAGTTGATGTCAAAAATGCAGCAGCAAAAGTTAAAAGTTGTTCAACGCTTGCAGCTCCGGCTGCGGCACTTTTTACAACAATTCCAGCTTCAATTTACATTCCGTTCAGGCAGTAACACAGCTCTTACATACACTATATAAATAGAGCTAAATCCTAACAAAGGTGGTTGATTCAAATTTCGAAATAGCATTCCCAAGAGGAAAAAATTCGACTATTTGTTTTGGGTTATCTAGAACGAGTGGCTGTAGCTGCCATACAGCGATTTTGATGAAACTTCGTATTTGTGATTTTCAAATAAATTCAAATCAAAGTTGCTGATAATAACATAATTTTCGAATCTATAAATCACTTCATCAGCACTTTCACTGTAAATTTTAATTTCAAGTTTGAATTCTTAAAGCTTTTATCAAAATCCAAAAACATGAACAGTACATACATGTCTACAATATTTTGATGAACCAACTTAAAAATTTTAGGACATTTAAAAAATCCCTAATTGATAAGTACCTTAGTTGTTTTCCTTTCAAACACTTTTAATTTTGGGCTTTTAATAAAACTTAACGAGTCATTATTTTTTATTTCAAAAATACAAATTAGATTTCGAATACTTTAAGGGACTTGTGCAAATTATATTTTCTTCTAAAGCGTTAATGCCTGTTTGTTATTTTTACAAAAAAATATCTAACATTGAGGATTAGTAACTTTTTTCATATCAAAAGCTTAAAAGGTTGAATATTTTTATAATAGTAAACAAACCCATCCCTTTTTCTAAGTACATAAAGCTTACTCCCTCATGTTTATAATGCTTGTCTGATAATTATATGCAAAACACAAATAATCTAAATTGAAGTTAACCTTTTGGAAACATTTCCTTTATACTACAACTATGTACATAGTACATATTTATGTACACTCCATTTCACCTTTTTACGGAAAGGAATTTTTTCAAATTTAACATTCCATTCGTTACAATGGAGAGAAAAAACCTTTTTTAGAGTATAAGAAGGAGTGTGATTCGCATAAAATACGAAAAAGGCTTTTTGAAGCAGAGATACATAATTATATGGGTGGATTCTCTACCAATTGTAATTCCTTGTGTTTTTTTTTTTTTTTTCATTAAATGTTAAATTTTCTTATGAATTTTTGCTCCGAATGATGTTAGGCTCTTTACTTCAATACATATTCATTCGAGATAATGATGGATTTTCTTACTTAGGTATTTTATTTAGCTCGGTAAAGAGTAATTACTCAAAGTAAAGGAAATCAAAACATAAAAGGCATTTCAAAATCTAGCCAAAAATATTGTTGAATTATTGAATAACGATAAAAATGAACAAACAAAAAAAAACAGTTTTAGTACTGTGTATTCGAAACTTTGTACATTTCACTTTATTTTTTGTTCTTTAAAAATTGTAGCAAAGTGCTTTTGAAGATACGATACTTATGATACCTACTCAAAATTGTCATACAAAAAACTTGTTTTCATTTTGCTTAAATTTTTGAAAACTTTAAAAAGTTAAAACTAAAATTGCCTATAGTAAGTTATCAAGTGAAACGGAGTGTATAAGCAGGAACACAATTTAATTTTCATTTAAATTTAGAGAGAAACCTAATCAAACCAATTAAGTGAAAACTCCATACTCTTTCTGTGTAATATAATATATGTTGAAAAACCCTTATCATTGAATTAAGGTTGGGGGCAGGAGTAAATATTGTGAATAAATTGTTGTTGAAACAGCAAGAACTAGTAAATACATAGTTCCCGTCGAAACATTTTTTGTGGATGGTTTTTGTTAGGTAAATCTTTATTAGAGATATAAGCTACAGCTACATATTTCTGTAGCAAATTCTACCAACCAACATCCCTTACAAAATATTGAATCATTACAGTCCTAGTGTATGGTGAAGACGAAGAGGCATTGCATTGACTTTGTCAAAAGAGGATGAGGACAATTCAAGTTATTTTGAGAGGAAAATTAACCAGGTCATTTTTGGTTAGATAAATTGATACTTAGCCCATTAATATGCTGCGTCGAAGAGTGCTTAAATAACTTATCGATCGGCTAAGTTGATAAGCCTGAATTAAATTGAAATCAGTTTTGTCAAACTCAAGCTGACTCGATACGCAGATTAAAATTGAAATTTAAGCCAAAAAAACTATGCTGAAGAGTTGATTTTGAAAAATTCTTAATTTGAAAAATCCTTGGTTCCACTTTTGTGTTAGTTTACATACCAAGAGTCTATCTACTTTTATTGAAACAAGTTTTGCGGTACAATTTACGCGATCTACAAAAGCCGAGGCATATAAATTATATATCGTTAGAACGGTTTTTTTGCACAGAAGTGCAGAACGCAAAAATTTATTAAATAACTGCACCACAAATTATTGGAATATCTGATGGCAGCGTTCAGTGCTGCAGAAAATAATAATAAGTAGCTATGTATCTATGTATGATCTATGTATTTGCATTCTATTTTTGATTCAATCCAGCTCACCGAGCTACAAGTCTACATGAACCTAAATCTTGATTCAATTCGGATTCTATTCTCCATGTAAACGAAGTATCAGTTTTTGTCCACGCCAAAGACAGCTTTTATGGACAAATAATGTTATTAGCTCTCGAGTTTCGAAGGTTGGACGTACTAGTGTATATTAATATGTCAGCCGTGTATATTATACAGTTATATATAAAGGTTGCCTCCCTAAGGATCGTTTCACAACTATTCAGCTGCATTTTGTTCCGTATATTAAATCTATCTGAATAGCTTGGCCTTGTATTATTGTTTGTCCCAGTGAAACCATCAAGTAGAACCAAAATTTCTCATCTACCTTTACCAGGCTCCATGTCTATTCACTTCAGTTGATCGATAAAGAGTTATCCAAATTGATGGTAGAGCCAAAGAAGTTCCTAAGTAAGCTTTGTTCTTCCAATTATGTCAATATCGTTTCACATTCAAATTAAAAAAAACCCTTTAGTGTTAGATCAAGAGTTTTTCACTGTTGTTTCAAGAATGGTATTCAAGAAGTCACTTGGTACCGCATTGGCTGCGTTTTAGGGACCTTCTCAATGCAAAACAATTTGTGCATCTACCAAAGCGCTTACCTTAAAGCAATGTCAGTCAGTGGAGACTGCGTTGCATGAAGTCGTTTCACAAATTGAGAAAAGTTTTGAGCACAAAGAACATACCCTGGCAGCATTTTTAGACATCGAAAGACCGTTTAACAATGTAAAAAGGGAGTACATCAGATCTGCTTTGGAAGAGTTTGGAATCTACTGTGGACTGGATTTATACCATGCTCATTGGTGGAATAATAAACTTGCAACTTGATGATACTATTGTTTTTGAAAAAACAGTTACAAGAGGCACACCAGAGGGATAGGTAATTTCACCTCTCCTTTGGGTCTGGGTTCTCGTTGATAGCTAAATTCTTACAATAATTAGAAATCAGGGCATTAAAATTTGTGGCCTATGCAGACGACATAGTTAGATATCGAGAAAATATCTTTCCACTATCAATGCTATTATGGAATCCTCACTTAAATAACTATCTTCTTAAGCAGCAAAAAACGCTTTCGGGGTTAACTCTACAAAAACTGAACTAAAGTTCCGTTTACGAATGAAAAGAAATCAAAAGACTTTGCCCCTCCTTCACGATATTCCTTTGAAACTTTCCAAAGAAGATAAATATCTTGGAGTGATCCTTCATTCCAAGCTTACACGAAAACGGAACACAGAGAAAAGAATTAAAAAAGCACTCTGTGCTTTCTGATCCTGCAAAAAAACCTTCGGTACACTGTGGGGTATGTGACCGCAGGTCATAGAGTGGGTGAACATGCACACGGCAATTGTGTCCCATACTTACCTATGGTTCTATCATGTGGTGGAAAGCTGTTGAAAAAGTTGATTTTCTCAAAATATGAACAAGGTACAGAGACTAGCATGAATAGAAATAACTGGGGCACAGAAGTCTTCGCCACAAGCAAGGCTGGAAAATATTCTAAGTCTTCCCAATCTGGACGAGCACATAAGATGCACAGCATCCAAAAACGCACTTCGAATGAAAGAACTGGGCTCTTGAAAGCACAGCACCAGGGGTCTATCTTGAAAGGTATGGTACATTGGGCGGGCTTGATGTCGCATCATACTTGCATACTACCGATGATAGATTTTAACAAACACTTATCTGTTTTAATATCCGAAGGACATGGATGGGAACCCAACTCACAAATCAGTGAACAGGGTATTCCTTACTACACCGATGGGTCAAAAATGGAAGAAGATACAGAAGCTGTGTTGTTCTGTGAAGCTCTAAAGATTAGAGAACTATATAAACTCCCAGATGATTGTAGTGTCTTTCAGTCTGAGATTAGCAAGACACAAATTAGCAAGTCACAAATTTTCAAAGCTATCTTGAAGTTTATGGCGTAAGGCCTACAATTAAAGAAAAGAAAACCTAGTAAATTTTATCGCTGAGTAAAAAGAATATTAGAATCTTGATAGATTTATAAACGTACTAATGGGTCATTGCTCCATTGGCACAATGGCCACTGGATGTACTCGCATCCGATTTCTATATAAGAATCTAAACCACCAAACAAATCACCTCCGTTATTTCGGAAACAGGTTTGTTGGAGAGCTTGACGATCTAGTGCAGGACTCAATTGAAAACATGAAAAAATTCATAGAATGTACAAGCAGTGGTGTAGCGTGAGATTCTGCTGCCCGGGGCGGTGGAAAATTTTGCCCCTCCAACCAAATTTGTAAATATTCAAATCCAAAAAATAATCTAACTAAATAAACAAATATAAATTTATTATTTATTCATTTCTACTTCTTTCAAACTAGGTCACCACGCTAGCGTCAACGTGTAATAGCGGACATAAAAAAGAAGTAGTTCTTACGATTAAACAAATCTTACAATTCTCTTAAAAAAAGCTTAACATGAAATTTTTTATAAAAATATCTCATTTTACTACTGAATTTTGTATTAGTTAAATTAGTTAATTCTCTTTTTCCAAAAAAGTTTTGATATAAACTTTGTTTATAAAAAAAAAATATCTCCTGATTTTTCAAAAACGGCTGGAATGATTATTGTGGTGGTTTTTGGTCTTTTTTTACCAAAAGTAACTGTGGATAGTGCCTTTTACCTGCATTTCAATTAAAAAATAAAATGCATTACTGGATCAAATGTACTTGCTCTTATGTGCAAGACGTTGAGGGTGTATGAATATTATATGAAAAGACATGGAAAATATGAGAGAAAAATATTTTAAAGCTTGAAATGCAATATTTAAAATAGCTCAAACAACTTCTTTGAGATTGAAAAAAGAACGCCATCTTAATTCTTGATTGAATATAATCTTATGAAAAAAAATATTTAAAATCGTTGGAGCGGATTTCTTAAAATATAATTTTTCATATATGTATCAAAAACATTTTTCGTTTGCAAATCGTAAATATTTATTTATTTGCATATTAAAATAAAATTCAAACAAAAAAAAATTGTCAACCCGTATTTGAGAAATCTACTATTCACAAAAAATTTTTTTTTAAATTCAAAAATTCTAAACCTTATTTAAAATTTTTATATAAAAAATAATCTTAATCTGTTAAGCCGATAATGAGAAAATTTAAAAAAACTTTCTATGAGAAGTTCTATTAATAGTTGCTATTTATAAATTTTTATATTTTTTTTAGCAATATATAGCACCAATTTAAGCACACGGAAAAAGTTTAATAAAAATAGTAGGAGAAAGAAAAAAATATTTTCCTTAACGATTTTTTAACATTTGTATGAAAGCTACCATTATTTTTTCAAAAAATAAAACTTGTTCTTAAAATACTTTAAAGAGAATGAAAAACCCTTATTTACGGAGTTATTTAAAACCGATCATTTAGTTTTCATAATATTTGATTTTCAGAAAAAAAAAATTGAACAAAATCCAAAAATAATTTTTTAAAAACTTTAATTAGTAAAACTACTGGATGCATTGTTTAAAAGCTTCTGAAGTTATTGAAATCAAATTAACCTCTTTGAAGAAAATCGAAAATAAAAAAAATGGTTCTCTGGGGAGGTACCATTAATAACCATTTTTTTTTTTTTTTTTGAAAAATGGTTTGCCATCCAAAGGTATCTTTAACCAAACGAAATTTATTAAACTCAAAAAAGAAAATTGTGAAGCCGTTTTTGAGAAAAATAAAAGATTTTGTAAGATTTAAGAAAAAATTGTACTGTTATTTATAAATGCCGAAAACGTAAGGGCAAAATCGCCAAAAACCACTTTGTATCGAGTTTTAAAAAAATCTACCCAGCTGTAAGACTGCAGCCAAACAAACTGACAGACAGACGTCTCTATAATCTTAATATCATATTTGATTATTATCTCGAAATTTTTCTATTGCACAAATCCAAAACTTGGCTTTTAGTACACGTATTTTTCATCTTTTTAAAAAGTAAAGAAAAATGAAAGTGGGTAAAAATTGGCGAAGTTTCAGGCTGCTCTACTCAAAAAGGATAAAATATTATTTTTTTAGCAGTAAAATGTAATTTTGGGGGTATATTTAAAGTTTCAAGTAAGCCATCTCTTTTAGTTCAAAGTGACCTACATTTTCTACCCAGGTGTCGGTTCAAGTTCTCGGGCTTAAGTGCACACTTTTGCCAACAGGTGCAATATTTTTTATTGAGCACACATGAGGAACAGGGACCATTTACAGTTTTATCAATCAGCGTTTGCTGAAGTCTTACGTATTTTCTTTACAAACATGCGTACAGTAATTACCGTTGGTGCATTATTTCTCCTAACAATTTTATTCAAAACTCAAACTGTAGTCCTTTGTAACTTCTTCCTACTTTCGTTTTTCTTAAATAAATCTAAATTATTGCTGGCATTGCCCAACCAAAAACATTGTAATAAGCTATGAATTATTGGACAGTTAAGCGGATTGGGTTTTTGACCGAATGGTTTTCCCAATTCAAAACGAGTACAGTAGATAATTTATTTACAATATTTTGATTTAAAAACATGAAACAAACACAGTATCCACATTGATAGTCTCCTAATATAGGTATCCCAAATCCCAACATTGTTTAAGCATTATCTATCCATTTCAAGATGCTAGTGTACAAATAACACACCAAAGTACTCCATTGTTGGTACCAAAGCTCTTCTTTACTTAAAAGTTTTTTGTCATCAAATACCAAGTGTTACAGCGCAGGTGGTAGGGACACTTAAATGGAGTTTTCCTAAAAATAAAAAAAATTGTCAAAAATTCCTTAAAATCTATATCCACATGGGTAAAGTTAAACATCAAAATGTCTGATTGTCATAATTTTATAAAAACACAGCCATAAAATCATCGTTTATCCAAAGTAATGCTCAGTTTAAAATAAAATTCGGTAACACTTCAAAAAAGTGTTTATTTTTGTGCGAAGAAAATTATTTATATACCTTCAATCTCAAACTAGGAAGTGCGGATTATTATTATTGATATTATTGATTTTTAAACATAATGTTTATATAGTCCTTGAAAATCCACGGTTCGTTTTTTTTTAAGGTTTTATAACTAGTTGAAAACTATTTTTGAAGTTTTCATACTTTGTCATTAGTTCGATGCAGGGCCTGTGAGAGATTACGGCTGACAGAACAGAGTGACAAGGCGCTAGAAAATTATAAAAGCTTGACAACTTTATTTTTCTAATAAGTTGATTGGAAAAGGACCTATTTTTCTAAATTTTTGTTCGTATGAAATTTTTGCTTCAAGATTTTTATTGATTATTTATAAATTTATTTATGCGAGTCATGAAGCCTTTTTTTATGACAGGATTTTATTCTTTTTACATTAAGGCCTAGTACGCAGATCGAGACAAAATGTATCTCCCATATGTTTGTATGTCCTGGACAAATTTTATCTCAGATTTTTTTCCAATTAGAACGCAGCTCCAGAGCAAAGTTGTACGTTCGTAGCCGCTGTACACGAAAAGTAAGTCTACACTACATTTTGCGCGGAAAAAAAAATGCTCGAAGCATTATTTTTCCGGACAAATTGTGAAGTTTTATGAACTAGTTTTTATAAACTAAAATCATCTCCCTATTTTAACATTTCATTATTAAAACGTTTTGACTGAAATAAAATATAAAATGCGTAAAGAAAATGATGACATCAGAAATGAGAATAGAATAAACAGCTGTTTTAAATCAGTCAGTGGCGTAGCTAATAATAGAGGGTACAATTTGGCCACATACATACTCGGAAAATAATTTCTTCTATTCAAAATTTAAATTTATTTCCAAACTGAGTTAAACCGAGTTGAAATCATCAAACTGATCTGGCAAAAATCAAGAGGATTTCTGAAGCAGTAGAAAACTCTGAACATTTCTTTTTTTGGCAGGGTTTTTTTATCCATCGACATCACATCCACCCTTCAAAAGAATTGTATAATTGATAACTTCACAGATAGAGAAAGAACTATGTGACGGAAAAAGTTTATTTAGATCCAAATGTCTATCAGATGCCAAAAAATCACTTTTTCCGGAGATGTAAAAAACCTTCAAACATATCATAATTTTTCGAAGTTCTTAAACCAACGACATTACCCACACTTTAGTGAAATTTGACAGTTAATAGCTTCACAGATGGGGAATCAACAATGCTTTAACGGGAAAAGTTAATTTTAATGCAAATGTTAGCGAATTGCTCTGAAATCACTTTTTTGCAAAAAAAAAAAAATAAAAAAAATTATTCCATCGACATCGTAGCCATCTGTCAATTTAATCCGACAGTTGATAGCTTGAAAGATGGAAGGCAAATTATATTTTTACGAAAAAAGTTTGCTTTGGTCAAAATGTCAACCAATTGCCCTGAAATCGTCTTCTCCAGAGAAACAATAATGATGAAAATTTCACACTTTTTAGGGGTATTTCCATCCATCCACATTATATTGTTCCCCAACAAGTACAGGTACTCAATTTGTCTTGCTCTGCAAATGCTTTGAAAGAATGTGATTTCTGTATATAAAATTTTCAAATTGACGGGAATCTTTTAATTTTTTAAATTTCTAGCTACGCTACTGTTCTCATTTGACTTTTGTTGTATCTCCACGCCTTCAGAATTTGTCTTGAGAACACAAATGCAGAGGCAAAATTTGTCTTTGCTTGATCTGCTTACTAGGCTTAAGGAAGAAATTTTGCCCGGAAATCATTTTTGTAATCCTGTCGCTCCAACGGCATTTTGAAAAAAGACACCCTATCTGTAGTCCGGTAAGAAAACTAAAATCTCTGCACTTTTTGTAACTTGAAAAATGTTATTATAAATATAAAAATTCATGTCTAAAAAGAAGGATTTTGAGTAGACGGTCCTTTGGGTAAAATTTCAATGCTGCCACTTTTTCGGGAACATAGTTTGTTTAATTCGACGGCTGAATCCTCCGCTTTCTTATCATATAAAATATTTTGAACATTAACATGAAAAAATTACGGAAAAGTCTATAAACATCAAACTCATGTTGGGGAAAAAAAAAATATTTCGGAAAATAAGGGTAAGGTAGACTCACCTTCGGTTTTAGTTTCAATGTTGCCACTTTTCAGGAACATATTTTTTGTATGTCAAAATATGGAGCTTCCCCCTTATTTAGGAGAAAAGTTGTGGAAACACTTCCAGACGTCAAACGTTTGTCGCAAAAATAATGACTGATGTCTTAAAAGAAAGGTTTTGAGTTGGCGCACATTTGAGTAAAATTTAATTTTCAATGATTTTTAAACATTTTGAACACGCAAAATATGCGGAAACGCCTTCAGATGCCAAAAACGTATTTGTAAAATGACGTATTGAAAAATGATGGATGAAAGATAAGTGCTGAGTAGGAGCACTTTCGATTAAAATGTCAGTGTTGCCACTTTTCGTGAACATATTTCGTTTCGTGTTTAAATCCTTAAAATCAAAAATTGTGTGGGAAGTCACACTCTATGGTATTAAAAAAATATGTTCCTGAAAAGTGACATTATTGAAATTTCAACCAAAGTCACGTCTACTCAAATTTTTTTTTTTTTTCAAAAATATTTATTTTTATTTCCCAACACTCGGTTGGCATTTATAGGCGTTTCGACAACTTTTTGCTTGATCAAAATATTAAAAACAAGTATGTTCTTGAAAAAGTGGCAACACTAAAATTTTACCCTTAGAAGCGCCTGCTCAAAATCTTTCTTTTAAGACGTTAATCATTATTTTGATCATAGAAATTTTCTAAGTTATGTACGATTTTTTTTATTTACCATTTTCCATACGCAATTTTTCAAAATGGCGTCCGATTGACAGGATTACAAAAATGACTTCCAAGCTAAATTTCATCTTTAATGTATAAGGAATAAAATCCAGTCATAAAAAAGGTCAAAAAGGTCCCCCATCAAAAAACCGACGGGATTCGGTTTCCTGACCGGACTAAATCGGCTTTTTTTCTTTTACACCTCACATTCCTTATTATAGTGAACTTAAGGCAAGCTTTTATGCAATATACCCGAAAATAGCGGTGTTAAAGGAACAACTATTACGTCAAGGGGTTTTATTATTGGATAGATTTGTTTCAGACAGAAGCAAGTTAAAAACCTAAAATGCTACTTAATGCACTTATACGTCTCTGAGAGAATGGTCATGCTAGCCACTTTTCAATATGTTCATAATGTAAGCTCAATTTAACAACTTAGTACTTCTTGAAACGTGTTTTTTTTAAACAAATTTCCTATCGAAATGGATGTTTCAAACCAAAATTGTAAGGAAAAGAAAAAATCAATCAAAAACATTGGAAAGTAAAATAATTCTATTTTTTTTTATTAAATTGTACCTAAATGTTTTTGGAGCCAAGAGAGGCTCAAGACATCCTTAAACGAAATAAAGTAGAGACTCGAAGCTGTAATAAGGTGTATCAGAAAAAAAAATTTTATTCAAAACAATCAACATCTCTATTTTTGACGTTTACGGCATTCACGATACAAATTCTGTTCGAAATGTTACAATTTGTTGCAAAAGATTTTCAAATACAAAATTTTGACATTTCGTAAGACGTTTTTTTAAGGTTTTCGACGTTAAATGAAAACCCTTATTATATTTTTTTAAGAACACGATTTGAGAAAAACATAAGCTGGTATTAAAATTAAGAGAGAGAGAGGGGTTTTTGTTGTTTGAGTCACATCCATGCAGGTAGAGACTATTTGATGATTCCACTGCAATATTTAATCCTAAAGCCTAGTACGCTGCTGATGTGAACGAAAAATCCTATACAAAAATGACACAACGAAATCAAAAACGAAAAATTTAGTCTTACTTTTCATTCTGCAGTACGCTGTTCGGTGAACAAAACTGATAATTGTTGCATATTTTTTGTAGAAGTCTACACTCTCTTTTCATTCACAATTTACCACCCAGGCTATTTGTTGTATGCGAAAAAATGACATTTGTGTTTTGTTGTTTCTTTCATTAAAGCGTGGCCGCCTGAATTTTTTTTATTTATTTTTATTTGTTTTTTGTTTTGATTTTTTTGAATTTGTGTAACTGTTAAAGAATATTTTTGCTGCGTTATCGTAAGCATTTTGTTGTCTTGTTGGAGACCAACTAAAAATTTCGTTTCGTATCAGCAGCGTACTAGGCTTAATATTGTGCGAGAAATACTTAAAATAAAATGCATGTCTGGATCGCACGTACTTGCACTTATGTTAACGTTGCTTGGAATTAAGAACTTTTAAAATATGAAAGTAATTATAAAACAATATTAAAATAAAAAAAAAGTATTTAAATCATTCTTTTAATTTATAAACAATAAGTTAAAAAGCTTAGAGCCCAAAAACAAGTATGCCATTTGATTACTTGACAAAAATATGAATATATGGAAAAAAAATTTTGAATCGTTGGAGCGGTTTTCTTAAAATTTAATTTTGTATATATAAAATTTTAATAACATTTAAAAAAAAGTTTTGGTATGCAAATTTTGAGTATGTATTAAAATACATTTTAAACCTAGTTTCAAAAAAATTTCATCAAATCGTTTTCGAAATTTATTTTTTCAAAATTTTAATCTGCAATATTATTAACACTTTAAAAAAGATTTCGCATACCAATTTTGACTGAAATCGTTTAAGCCTTTAATGAAAAAATCGCAAATTAAAAAAACCGTTGTATGGCGGGTGCCATTTATAACGGTATTCTGTAATTTTTTTCTTATCAAAAAGTACACCATACCTACAATTATACACTGACTTTTTTTATCAAAATCGTGAGAGCCGTTTTAGATATATGCTTTTCATTTACGGTTGTAGGACAATTTCCGTTATTTTTGGTGTTAAAAAAGATTCAATTTCCCCTCTGGAGAGTTACAAAAGAACCTTAAGTTCAAAATTTGAAGAAAATTGCTTGAGTGGTTTAGGCTGTAGGTCGATATACGAACAAACAGACAGAATTGTGCCACCCACTTTTTTCGTGTTCTCTACTACCATAATGTCATGTTTGATTGTTTTCTCGATTTTTTTGCACGAATCCAAAACTTGCCCTTTAGTATACCACCTATATCGCAATCGTAAGTAAAAAGTGGAGACTTTGTTATCACGGTTTGCAAAAAAAAAAAACATTCCAAAACCAACGTTAGGTTCAAAGGTAGCACACAAACTGACACAGGTATAGGTCTGTTGGTTTACGTCACAAAATTACTCTAGGCTAGCTATGCCCAAAGGTGGCCCGACACCAATTTTTTAACCAATTATCTCCGGGTCTGAAAAAAGCACGCTAATATTTTCACGATCTCATTAGTTCTGTTTATTTACTTAATCGGAAATCTGGTATAAGCTGCTTAACATAAATCACAATTCCATAGGCAGTTCATTGAAATTGTTGTGGTGTGATGATTTTGAAATGTGAAAATATTCCTAAATTGTACAATTTCATCTGATGAGTATGTTTAAGGCCTGTTTGTTAAGTTTCATTCGGTGACATTATTTCTGAGCTGCCATTTCCCATTTTGTGACAAATGCTTTAACAAGGAAGACGTACCTATAGGTTCCAGGTTTAGTAAATAACATTAATTCCCCATTCGCAAATATAATTATTATTGAAATCAAAGTCAATCAAAATTCAATTTTAATTTATTAATTAAATTTTATGTAGAGTGCTTTTGCCTTATAAATACTTTCCCGTGGCGCCTTTAGCGCTCGCACAGGTCCTGGTTCTATGTATGATATACTAATACTAAAATGATATGAAATCCGTTTCTTTTTGGAATACATAACATCCTGATATACACATACCCATCCCATATACTACATCATAAGGTTAAGGATTTAAGAAGACAACAAAAAACTGTGCATACTCTATTTTAAGTGAAATCGATGGTTGATAGCAACAAGGGATTCAAATGGATGTGAACGACAGTTTGCAATATTCAAACTTCATGAATTCAATACACGTTTTCTTAGCAAAAAATAAAAAGAATAAACAAAATATATGTACGTACGTACATATATGAATGTCTATGTCATAATCGATTTTAGCTATTCGAACACTCACAATACGCGATTTTTTATTCAATGTCAACAACTCAAAAATATGTGTATTTCCAATGAAATGTTCTCTCTTCAAATGATCTTAATATTATTGCTGTGGTGGATTCCACCAGAGATTTTGTGTTTTTTTTTTTTTTTTTTGTTGCCAGGATGTTGCACACGGACAGTTTGGGATTTGAAATGGAAACCAAAATTAGAATGAAAATCATTTCGAATATGAACAAGAGAAATTTCAGCTTATTTATTAAAAAGGGTCATCCAATAAGGTTGCTTCAAATTTGGTTCGATAAAAACAAATTTGATTATCTATGTATCTAATTTATCGTGAATAATAATTATTTAAACAGTTTTATAGTTCAGAATATCTATTTTATTGTAAATTCTCTATTGTCAGTATATTTTATAAATTAGAAACTACACAAATAAACAAAACTTACAATTTAATTCAAAAATAAACAAAAAATATTAAACGTTCCTCCCGTTTTTACTCAAATTAATTTTTTTCTTTTTTTTTTCATTTTTCTTTCCAGATCAGCACTTGTTTTTTTTTTCATATATAGTTACACTAAATAATAATATTAAAATAATCAAAAATGAAGGAAAGATACCACTTTAATATGGAGATCTTAAAAGTAAAATAAAATTAAAAAGAAAAAATATTTATCATAAACACACATTAATCTATACGAAATATAAATAAAAGCAATTAAAATGAAAAATTAATAAAAATTGTAATATTTAATCAAAAAATAAAGAAAAAACGTCTTGAATACAAAAACTAAAACATAAACTTAAATAAAGCCCCAGACTAAATACGAAAAAAAAAATATAAAAATAAAAAAAAAACTAAAGTCAATGTAAAACAGATTCAACAACAACAAGAAATATTAATATACATATATACGTACTGATTTAATTTTCTTACATAATTTCTAATTTTAATTTTAATACTAAAGAGTAAGACACAGCGCTATGCAAACAACATCAACAATTATTACAAAAACAGCAATTGCAACAAAAACAACAACAGCAACATCAACATCAACAATAACAACAACAACAACACCACCATTCAATATGTATTTGAATTTTTTATAAACATCCCCTTGAAGCTTAAAAAACCAACGTAGTTGATAAATGAACAAAATTCGTTGCGCATGAAATCGTTTCAACTGGATCTTAGCTGACAGGTTGCGGCCAAAAAGGTTTCACGGATCTTAAAGAAGGCCCTTGAATGGGTCAGCAATAAGTAACTTAAAATCAGAAGATACTCAGAGGCCAACAAAATCTTTGCATCAGAATACCTTTTCACACTCACTTTTTCTATCAACTTTAGAAAAATTAAAAACAACAAAAATTAAAACTATACACTCTTGTCAAAAATGTTCTACCTAAAAACTATTATAATGAACTTACTACAAAAACCATTACATGCCCTCTGCTGGATTCTATTAGGATTTGGATCATTACCCGTGCTTCCTGGTAAGTTTGTGAAGCTTTGTACTAAATTTTTTATTAATTTTGTGTTGTTAGAAAAGTTAAAGATTTTTAAGAATTTATGTAGAGCCATATGAGCATTTCAAATAAAATTCTATTTAGTAGTTTTTTTAAATTTAAGAAAATAATATTAATATTTCTGTTAAAACATATTTTATAAGAGAAAGAACAAGCTAAACTTCCCATAATTTGTCGGACACTTTTAGGATCAATCAAACTATTTTAATATCTGAATTTGTAGTTAAATGCTAATTTATTAGCTGGAGTACCTACCCACTTGTGTTGTATTAAATATTTCCTGCTAAAATAAAGCTGGGTTAAAATTAAAATAATGAACATTTTACTTTTTGATTATAACCTAAATTTTGAGATAAATAATTAAATTCTAATCTGTTTCACGACCCCGAGTTTTTTGCTTAAATTAGTTATTTTTAATATTCAAGTTCCTGCTAAAAAAAGAAAGAAGTAATCTGACAAAAATCAAAAAATCCATAATTCTGCTGATACACAAAATTGTTACAATTCGAATGCTTTATGGATTATATTTTTATTTGCAGTTCAAATTAAAAAAATTGCATTTCCTGTCCACTACCATAGGATGGAATTTGGTCGGTAAAATATGTAAAAATAATTGATCTTCAAAGTTTTTTTTGCTTAAATGCTTATTTGTTGCCCAACTAACGTTTTTTGATATTCAAGCCTAAAGTCAGCTAAAAATTAAACCTCTTAAATGTCAGAATTTGAAGCTTTATTGAACTCGATTCATCACAAAACCAGATTTAGTAGCTCGTTTGCTGTTCTTTGTATTCAAATTCCCACTAAATAAGACGTTACACCCAAATGCAACGGACAAAGTTTTCAAAAAAATTACACTAAACATTTTTACTTATGACTTGTTGCTTAAATATTTAAAATAGCTTTTAATGGATCGTTTTTAATTTGAAATTCAAATAAAATTATGCGCATTTTCTGTCCGCTAAAATGAGATTGAAATATGTATTTGTTGATTTTTAAATGCTAATTCGTTGCGCAAACCAAAAATATATAGCCTAAACGTTCTTGTTTGATATTGAAGTTTCCACTAGCTAAAAAGATACTCGTAGCATAAAATCAAGCCTTCATCTATAATCTCTATATTACTGGTGTGCAAAAATTTTTTTTTTCACCTCCAAATAATTTTTGACCATTTCGATTTTTGTAGATCTAAGGGCCTTATTGCGAAAGTCTATTCGAAAAAAAAATCGAATAGACAAGAGTGGTGCCGCGACATAAGGCCAAAAGCCATAACACCAAATTTAAATATTTGGCCATATGTCACCTTACAAAAGCGGTATAAGGACAAATTTTAAGAGTTGGCTTTATGACGCTTTGGCAAAGTGACATAATAGCCGTTATTTTTGAAGCTAAAAAAGATTTCAGTTTCCCCTCTGGAGAATGACAAGAAACCCATAAATTAAAAATTTGAAGAAAAGCGCTTCAGTGATTTGACTGTACAAACAGACAGACAGGCAATATTGCAATGTCAAGTTTAGTTGTTATTTGGAATTTTTTTTTACGAATCCAAAACTTGGCCTATAGTACCTACATATTTATGTACCTATATCAAGTCTATTCGACTTTAAGTCTACTTTGAAAAGACTCACAATAAGACCCTTAATCTGGTTTCAGTACTTACAGTTCTTTTTTAATTGATTTTTGAAGAGTACCTATGAATGACTTGAAGAATAGAGCCCTCTTTTCTTAGATTAAGTTAACCTGGTTAAACAAAATAAAATTTGTTTGCATATTTATTTAAAATTTGGAGGACTTATTCCACATTATTTAAGTTTTCACATTAAAGAATATTTGTTTTTATCCATCAATTTAACTTTCATTTTAAACCGTTGCTGCAGGAATTTCAAAAGTCCCTAGTTTTTATTATTAACACCATACAAAAATACATCTCATTTGGGAGATAATAGAAATTTTCCTCAATATTTAATATGGCCAAGCATATAAAGAAAATTTTGATCAAAGAATTTAAAAAAAGTCAAAATCATTAATATATCAAAAAAAAATCCATTTCTTTTTCACAGAACAGTGAAACCAGGTTTTGACATCCCAAAAATTTGGTACAGGTAGGACTTTTCTTATATCGGGTTTTTCAATAAGAGCGCTACAAAAGTTTTTTTAAATAAAACAAAAACGGTTTTGGGTATCAATGAAATTCTTTATTCCTGTGAAAGTACGTTTGATGCCATTATGTATGGAACTCGATTTCTTTTGCATAGCCACCACGGGCACGCTTGCAGAAGTCCAGACGCTGAACCCAATTTTCGACGGTTTTCAAGCATAAATCGACCGATACTGCTGCAATTTCACTTTCGATATTCGTACGAAGTTCATCAATCGTCGCTGGCTTGTTGGCATAGACCATAGACTTGACGTAGCCCCACTGAAAATAGTCTAACTGCGTCAAATCGCACGACCGAGGCGACCAACCGACTGGACCATTTCGTGAGATAACACGTTCTCCAAACTTGGTTTCCAATAAATTGATTGTAACATTCGCTGTGTGGCTTGTGGCGCCGTCCTGTTGGAACCACATGTCCTCCAAGTCCATATCATCCAATTGGGACCAAAAATATTCGGTTAACATTGAATGGTAGCGATCCCCATTCATAGTTACGTGCCAGTCTTGATCATCACGGAAGAAGTACGGCCCAAAGACGCCACCGGGCCACAAACCATACCAAACCGTATTTTTTTCAGGATGCAATGATGACTTATGGAGAACGTGTGGATTGCTGCCTGACCATTACCGCATATTTTGTTTATTGCCGAAGCCATTCCGCCAGAAATGAGCCTCATCTCTGAACATAATTTTTCGATGAAAATCCGAATCATTTTCAAGTTGTTGCTCAGCCCAATTCACGAACATACGACGCTTCTGGTGGTCAAGCGGCTTCAGTTCTTGCGTCAATTAAATCTTGTAAGGATGTAGGCCAAGATCTTTTCGCAAAATTCACCACAACGGCATCACAGAGATGCCCAACGCTTGAGAACGACGTGTGAGAGACACATTTGGGCTTTCTGCAGCTGAAGCCTCAGCGGCAGCAATATTCTCGACACTACGGGCACTTCTTTGTCTCATTGGCACGGGAACATTTTTTTCACTAGACGCTCAATTGTTGATCTGCTAGGACGATTATGACGACCACAAATTGGACGAAGCGCTCTTAACGTTGAGGCCACTGACTCCGAATTTCAGTAGTAAATTTTAATAATTTCGACTCGTTGTTGGCTCGTATAACTTTCCATCATGAAATGGCACACCTTACTGAAGAGAAATGTCAAAAGAGCGGCAAGAAATATGGCGTCGTTTGCTGTCCCTGTCGCTCTACTTTTGTAGCGTCCCTGTTGAAACACCCTTAAAATTATTGTTCCTCAAAGTCTAAAATCAAAATAAAAAAATTGGGCGTACTCTCCCTCCCAACGCAGTTATTATAACAGGTCAATACCTATTAGTCTGAAAGAAGAAATGTGTATGCAAGAAATATCAAGCCTACAATTTTGAACAATTTTTGTTATATGTCACTCTTTGTAGTTTGTCCCTTAAAAGATCGAAAGCGCCAAAGTTCTCAAAAACTTTTTTTTTATTTTTTTACCTGAGTAGTTTTTTGAAACTTTGCTGTCTTGAGAAAAAAATTAAAATGATTTAGGAAGATGAATACAGTTTTTTCATATCCTTCTATTAGTTTTGCAAAAAAACATATTTATTGTTGACGTAATTCGACGTCAAGTGTACCGAAAGAAAATCGGGTTTTTGATATCGTTATGTTGAAATATCTCAAGAACGTGACATGATATATAGAAATTTTGACTTCGATTCAGATTCAGCTTGCCAAAATCCTTTAGAAAAGTATGGTTTGGTTTAAAGGCGGTCTTTGTTGCAGAACGGTTTAATTAAAAAAAATGGGAAAATCAATTTTGTGTGTGCCTCTAAAACAAGTCTGAAAATCCTGAAAATAGAGCCATAATTTGAAGCCTTCTCTAACAAGATTAATCAACAAACCATGATTAAAAAAAAAATACACGTTTAAGCGTCCATAGAAGCTACAGAGTTTTCAGTAACCTATTTGCATTAAAAAAGATCAAAACTCTGACAAATAAAAGTTTAAAATCATTCTTTTTGTGTTAATTTTCGTAAGTTATATAACATGGCAACGACTTATTTCATTGAGAATTTGAATTTAAAGAAAACCAAGCATAGAAGGCAGATATCAAAGTAAGAGACGTTGAAACTTAATTTACATAAATCATGAAAAACTACATTCTTACACTAAAATTACCTTCAAAATGAGCTATAAACGAACTCTTTATAAATCTTGAAGTTATGGCGTATCAAAGTAACACTTTTGACTTTGTTCTGTAGAAGGGACAAACAACAATTTTTATTTTTTAATTAAACTCCCTTTTACCACCCCTAAAAAATTAAAATCCGGCCAAAATTTAAGGAACTTTTTAGAAAATGCTTAAGACGTCAAAAAAAGCTCTCCACTGAAATTCACCTCTGTCAGAATTTTTTCCATTTTTTTTAAAGTAGTTGAGGAGAGTTGAGAGGTAGTCCTTGAATTGTTTTTTTTTTGAAATTCCGAGATGGATAGGCATCAACTGGCTCTACATAGAAGAAACTTTTCCTAACTTTTTCAGATTTTTATTTCAAGCATAAGCTGGTACTAATTAAAGGGTAAGGGTGATTCGTATAAAACGCAAACAAAATAATCTGAGGGCAAAGATTAGATTTAGACGAGAAAAAATAGAATTGGAGGGGGGTGTGGGTGTATTTCCCCCCGTTTAGGCGGAAGAGGTAATTTTCACAAAATTCGGCTCAGTACAGAAAAAGATTATTAAAACAAAAACGAGTTTATTTAAAATGCCAGGCCTTTATATTTTTTAAGGTCACGATTAAATTCTTTTATATGCTTTCTAAATAAAACTTTTATATTAAATAGTTTGTGAAAAAATTATTTTCAAACTTAAAAATTAAAAAAAAAATAATAATTTCTTAAGACTAAAATTATTTTTTTTTT
This sequence comes from Dasysyrphus albostriatus, assembly GCA_946251815.1. Taxonomy (NCBI): domain Eukaryota; kingdom Metazoa; phylum Arthropoda; class Insecta; order Diptera; family Syrphidae; genus Dasysyrphus; species Dasysyrphus albostriatus. Next base: position 61,776,012 of record OX276336.1, on the reverse strand, counting down.
TTTAAACTATTTTAAATAAAAACTAAATTTAGAAAACATATTATAGAGTAAAATCGTGGCTTTAAAATAAAGGCTAAGGCGTGGCATTGCAAGTGCTCCCGTTTTTTTAAATATTTTTTTTCTGTTTTGAGCCAAATTTCTATGAAATTACCCCTCCTGCCTGAACTAGGGCATATAGACCCCCTCTCCAATACAATTTTCTTCTCGTCTGAATCTAATCAATACATTCTGATTAATTTTCGCTGAAGAAATTAGAGAAATTTTTTTTCAATGTTTTGAATCGATCGAGGGCTTTCCAACACTATGCCAAATTTAAGGATCACCCTTAACATACATATATAATAGTGTAGCTTTAAAATATGAAATGATTTTTGGAAGACTCAACATGATTGTTGTATTAAGGCAAGACAAAAATATTGTTGGTCATTTGCCGCTCGTTATAGTTAAAGGGTAAGTTTAAAAAAATGATTTAAGCTGTCAAACAAAAATTATATGATCTTTAAATTTATTTTAACATACATTTTTATATCTAAAAAATAAACACAAAACTAAACATAAAACTAAAAATAATATATAAAAAAAAACATTTATTCCTTGTATTTACAGTTTGTTTTGCTGGGCCACATGAAAAAAGATTACTCCATCAGCTGCTTGATAGCTATAACAGTTTGGAGCGTCCAGTTGTTAACGAATCCGATCCATTGCAGTTGAGTTTTGGATTGACGCTCATGCAAATTATTGATGTCGTGAGTAATTTTGATATCCTCAATTAAATTAATTAAAATCCAAAGGACCCAAATAATATGTACGATCAAATTTCAAACAAAAACAAAATCCCAAAAAATTGAAACATGTTTGGGCATTTATACTATTTTGTCCCTAAAAGTTATACATATAAGCATAAAAAAAAATCGAATAAAAAAAATAAAAATGACAAAGTAAACGAAAATTCATTTAAGTAGATGAAGATGATAGTTCAAGTATCTTGTTATGATAATTACGGCTCGACACGACTGGCAAGCTGTATTTAAGAATAAATATGACCATTATTTTCTTGCTGATTTTGTCATTACTTACTTTTGTATTACTTTAAGTATTTCATTCGTGTAAATACGGCATAATGAATGATTTTGCCATTGTCTAAAACAGAAAAATCATTTAATATCATCCCCCTTATGTCAGAAGCATGAAAGTGAAAATTTTTTTTTTTGGTGATTAGTTGCTTTGATAAATATTTCTCTGTTCCATGTCATTCCCAGTTCTGTTAATGTGAGAATATATACAAAATAATAGAAAATAAATAAAGATAAGGACTAATAGGTGAAAGGAGATTTCATGTGCAGTCGACTCCACTTATATTAACATTTGTTTCATTTCAAATATTGCATTAATTTTGGGACACCCTTTACAATATTATAATGGGTGATATGCATAAAACATAGTAAATGCTTTTACTAGAGAATTTTTAAGTATATGCTATTTTTGAAATGCATAAAAATGCCAAAATTTATGTACCTATTTACTTCAAGTCATAGTTCAAACTTTTTTTGAATGAATTCTACTACTACCTAAATACTACATACAGTCCGTAACATTTGGATAGCCTCACTTATATTCATTATTAAATGTAAACGTTTTTTGTAACATTAGAATAGCCTTACTGTGTTTATTGCAATAAAAATACTAACTTATCGATTTATTTCTTAAAGAAAACACTTTTTATTTATTTTTTGCAGTTGAAAAATAATATTTATTGCTTCCATTATATTCAATTGCCTCAAAAAATGCGAGTGCTTAAAGAATTTAACACAGATTTCAATAGGTCCGAGAAAATGATGCTACCAAGACACTTTGATGCCAACAATTGGCTCTTATTTACTCGAGTCAAAAGCTTTATGTTTAAGCTAACCCAATACATTTTTAATGATCTTCCAATCTAAAGAGTAGAGTAGAAAGGAGAATTACGGTCCAGTTTTGGTTTCCAAAAAAGTTTAACTTACACATGCTGTATGAATCGAACCATTGTTCTACTGAAAAACAATAGTTAGGTGTGCGAAAATATCCTTAAACTGTGGCAAGGATATTTCCAATATAGAATTTCATTTCATTGTCATTTTACAGTTTACAGTTTAAGAAAACTAAACAATTATGTTATGAGAAAAGAATGTACCGAATACCAAAACTTTCCTCTCTTAGTTTTGATGGGAATATAAAATCAACTTTTTGTTTTTTAACCAGTGACGATAGTATTTTACCTTCCTTCTGCGTCCAAATTCTATTCTATTATTTTTTCCTGCTTATTTAAAAAAAAAAAAATTTAAAAACCACCAATCGTCATGGTCTTAACACTCTCAAATATATTTTCATTAGTAAAACTGGCAAATTTTTGCCTTAAATGGCGAAAGGCTATTCTAATATTACACAAAAAAAACGTTTATTTTAGTAAAAGTAAACCAAATTAGATTACAAATCTCCACCAGCTTTAAGAAATCAAATAAAACTTAATTTAATCTCGGAAAGGCTGTCTCATCTTGTGACTCAATATTCAATTCCGTACGCTTCCATTAAAAAAAGTACCAAAAATTGTTGATATTTTTATTAATATAAGTGAGGCTATCCAAATGTTACGGACTGTATATTCCATATGAATAAGAACAAGTTCGTACGTAAGTTTTTGATTTTTCAAAGTTGCAGTATAGCAACATGAAAATTTATATTACATACTTCTTTGGTTTAGGCCCTTAAAATAAACATTCTTCAGTCCAATTTTAAGGCGAAATCAGGTATCTGTGTTTTTTTAATTGGGTTTGTGCTATTAGTATCTGAAACTCAAAATTTGAGCGTTATCTTATAAATCTTAAAAAGTTTATAAAGGTAGATGATCGTGTTCAGCGCCTTATTTTAAACAAACTTATGATTCTAAGGCCATTTGTCACTTGGATCAAAATATTAACCCAATTGACAGATAGCTCAACAGAGAAAACGCTGATTGGTTAAGTGACTGCTCTCGTTATTTACCTCTGTCATCTCTTTTGCGTCGTATCTTGATTTTCATTAAGTTTAATTCCAGCTTTAAGTTTTTGTTAACTCATAAATAGTCTCAAAACTTCTAGCTTAAGGCCTGGTTCTCACGGCAATGCACCGCACGTTTTTTTGCAGTATATAAAACCAAACGATAGTATAAATCCAAACGGCAAACGTACAAACGTCGTGTGAAAGGTTCTATGTAGAACGCATACGCCACTGATCATGGATTTGTATATTGCAAAAAAAAAACTTGGGGTGCATTGTTGTGTGAACTAAGCCTAAGGTGAAATTAATATTTGGAGGCTCACTTTATCTACTGTTTAATGCCTTAATAACCAAAATGACCTTGCTGTATCGTCAAAGGAAAGGGACACGGGAAAAGAATCTTCCATTACTTAGTTGTATAAATTTTTTACGAATGTAAGCTTAGATCGGCTCCCCCACTTACTCCTATTATAGTAAAAAATTGGGCAAAATGTAACAATCAGCTTAGTTAAACGACAATTTTAATGAAAAGTAAGCATTTACTATTAATTTCCGATGAGTTCAAGTATTTTATTGGATGATTCTACTCTCACCTGAAAGTATTTGCCATGGTTAGTGAAGGGTGTTTTTTATAGCTATAGAGCTTTAAGTTGGCAACACATTTTTTACTGGCGTCCATTTTGCTAGCTGCTGTCAACTGATTTATGTTTAGTTTGGTTTGGTTTGGCATTTCAATTTAACATGAAAAGACTAACGACGACGCGACGCCTGAACAACGCTTTCAAGTTGTGCAACTTTATTTTAAAAATCAGGTTCTTTTGGTAATACACGTATGGCGTGAATTTTGTATAGCTATGGTGTTCTTTTTTGGTTGAATGGATACGTTTTTAAACAAAACTGCTGTGTTTAGAGTGATGATTTTATCCTCAAGTGTTTTTCGAGACACCATTACATCCATAAAAACTGACTGTTTGATGTGCTCTATCGGTTGGTGGAATAATTGGTCCGTACTTCTTTAAAAACGATGGTTGCCAGAACATTACAGTCAATGGTGAACGCTATAGAGCCATGATTTCTGACTTTTTCATCAATCGAACAACCATGATGTGCTGGAGCTGTGGCTGTCATATGCCAGAAACTAAATTTTAATTATAATGCCAGAAGATAATCTTTCGAATAAAGTAAATTTCGTAAATTAGTAAATCATCTCTATTTTATTCCATTTCAAAGTTTTATACCTCCAAAAAAAACACCCTTTATAAAAAAGTTTTTGTCCATATGAAATGCAGGAAATATTTTAAGTTTTACCTTCAACTAGAAGTTATAATAATTACTTCAACCATTTACTTCTAGTAAGTGCTTCCGTTTTATGCATATCTCCCAATACCGTAACAATTAAAACCTTGTGTTCAAGACTCCATCATTCAAGATTTTACATTCCAAATACATAAATGATGAAATACTTGTAGGTTATATTTATAAATATATAACTTGATAAATTTGCCAGAGCGACGGCTCAAAGAGAGAACATATGCGTGAATTTAGCGCCGCCATTTTCTAATTTCAAAAAAAAATTGTACTGTATTGTGCTTAACTAATATTTTAATTATAAATAAAAAGTAAATATTTTTTTATTTGCAAATTTGCAAGTTTTACGGATGAACATTTTGCAATTCCTGCAGTATTGTAAAAAATTTAAGTTATGCTGATTTGTGCTCACTGCGTACAGCCATATTCCGAAAAGATAGTTTTGTGGAGCCTCAAGTTAGCACCGCCATTTTCTAATTTCAAAAAAAGAAATTTTGCTGTATTGTGCTTAAATTATGCTGCTTTGTGCCTTTCATCCATAAAACTTGCAAATTTGCAAATATGAACAGCACAAGGAGGCCCAAGTTATTCCAAGTTAATCACAATAAAGTACAATTTTTTTTATTTTTATTAAATAAGAAAATGGCGGTGCTAACTTCATGCTTCGCAAAACTGTTTTTTGGCCGTAAATGTTACGAATAAGCAAATTTTTTTATCTTTTCGGAATTTGGCAGCACAAACTGAGCGCAAAATAGCACATATTTCACTTTTTAATAATAACAATATTAAAAAAAGATTCATTCGTAAAATTTATAAATTTGCAATTTTTTTAAGAATATTTACGGCACAAGGCAGCACAAGTTTAGCACAATGCTGCACTTTTCATTTTTTTTTTGTATCCAAAATGGCGATACTAACTTCAAGCTACAGCCCTTCGCAAAGTTTTGCTTTGGCCATAAAAATTGCAACTATGCGATTTGTTTTACTTTCTTTTTCGTTCTTAGTAGCATTTTTTGAGCACTACGCAGCACAACTTTTTTTAGGAAAATTTGAAATTTTGCTAAATTCCTACGTAAAATTTGCGAATTTTTCAAAAATATTCACGGTGCAAGCCAGCACAAGTCGAGCACAACACATTTTTTGAAAATCGAAAATGGGGATGCTAACCCACGCTAAAACAATGGGTATCTACCCTCTAAAAAGCAAACCTTCAGCACGATTTTTTTTTAAATTACGGCACATAGCAGCACAAGTTGGGTAAATTACAGCACAAACTTTAAAAAAAAGTATCAAAAATGGCGGTGCTAACTTCAAGCACATGAAGAGAACTTAGATCTATTGCCTGTGTGCGTTTTGTTAGTCGATAGGAATGCACCGGAACAACAACCCCCAGTCAATACAACATTATTGAATACATTTAATCAAATTTAAAATGTCAATATGTTAACAACTGACATTTTCCCCCAACTCTGATGATCAGCCCAACGCAATTACATTTATGTATGCCTTTTTTATTTAGGGCCTATGAATTAACATCTGTCATTCATTCATACCTAATGTTATTTTTGATAATGGAAAAAAAAACAAAAACAAATTAAATCAATAAAATCATCTTGATTGACATTATTGCGTTTATTGCATAATGTTATCATTATACAAAACAAAAGATTAACTTTTCTATCAGAAGCAAATTGAGACATACAATTTTTATGGCGTAATTTAATTTATTCTGTATACACTTAACGTTGCGTATCCAAGAATTTTTCTTGGAGGGTGCAAAGAAAAAATTTGGATTTGGTCTATTTGACAGTTGTCACTTGATTTGTGCTCAGTTGAGTTTGCTATTTCATAAAGAAATTTATTACCAAAATAGTGGTTCGGTTAGCGCGACGCATCGCGAAACAAACAATTTGTTGAAGGAAACATATGGTGAGGCGACGAATACTCTCTTCGAAGACGTCAGTCGTCACAAAAAATAGCCCCACGACGCGAGATAATGCTCCACCAAAAGTTTCCTTCAGTAAATTGATTATTTCGCAATGCGAACCAAACCAATATTTTGGTAATAAATTTGCACGATTTGAAAACGTTATTCAGGAGTAAGTCTGCCCATTATGAAATAGCAAACCAAACTGAGCACAAATAAAGTGACAGCTGTCAAAAAGACCAACTCCGAAAAAAGTATTGTCAGATTGAAAACCACACGCCTGAAAAAAACACCCTTTATATGACCGAATTCATCTAGATACCCTTACATAATAGTTTTATTAAGGGACATTCTATTTCTTTCAGATTTGGTATTACATTTATTGATTTTTACACCCACCCGAACACGGCTTTGAGTTCCAAATGAGATTTCATCGAATGTACTAAGTGGTTTTGAATGGGAACTGAGCATTTTTACAATAAAGTGGGAACGATATTGGTGTTATTGGGCTATTAACTCAATAAAAATGAACGTTTTCATAAATGCCTACCATTATTTGGCACGTCCAAGTATAACATCAACGAAAAATTATTATTGCCTCTCAAAATCAACACATGCATACTAATTTTAAGACTATATAGCATAACCCTCATAGGAAATGAGTGTTTGTACGAGTATATTCAAGAAATCTCACAATTTTCCATAAATTAGACAATCATAGCCAGAATTTATTTGATCCTTTGATTAAAATGATTAACAAAAACACTATAGAAAAATTATTTAAGGAAAAAAGAAAAAGTTGTGCCATTTAAAAGGATTAATACACTCAAAGATATATCACATACATATCCCTATTGAATTGCAGCATAAATTTCAAAATCAAACAAGTTTTTAAATATTTTTTGTAAACATGAAATCCATGGTTGATGGTGAATTAAAGCGGATAATTATAAGTTGCAGAAATTTCAAAAGAGACAGAACTGTTCATGTGGTTTTTTGGCGGAGCAATTAATAATACCATAAATATTATTTAAAAGACAGAAATGGGATTGAAAATAAATTCAAACTATAAAAATGTGTGTTTGGATTTAAGATTCCTTAACTCAGTAGATACGAATGGAATATACGAATCAATGCTTCTTAAATAAACTTTAGTCTAGTCAAATGGTGTTCAAAAAGGACTCAAAGTGGAAAGTTCTTGTGTATTAATATTAAGTGGCTCGAATTATGATTTTGGGGTCGCTTAACATGAATCTGAAGTTATCCAACAAAATTTTTCACGTCGAATATGAGAAATCGTCAAAAAATATTCAGCTTCGTGTTTTTTTTTTTTTTTTTGGCTTTTAATAAATTTTTTTTTTTTGTGAAAAATACTTATGCAGATATAAAGTTGATGTATTTACCTATGTACATTTTTTAGGAGTATCACTTCTCTTCGACTTATAGTTTCCTTAAAAACGGAAGCTGAAAAAAGTTTAAAATTAATAATTTTTTTTAAAAAGAAGCAACGATTTTTTTTATTTTGCTTCACGCAAAGGCCATTCATTTTTGTTTTCCGCCTGTTTTAATTAAAGTTATCTTAGAATTTTTATATAATTTGTGTTTCTTAGATTCGTTATTTCGAGTCAGCGAATGCAATGCATACTCAGAGGGTGAGCAAAAGGAATAAGTTCCCTTAAAAATATTTTATTATTTAATATTCTCGAGTTCAAAATAATATATAGAGTAGAGAAAAGTAAGGACCAGTTATGCATCCCAGCTCTTTTCTTGCTATAAAAAAAATCGGTGGCACAATAGCTCATGTAGAACCAGGGCCTAGTGACTAACAATACAACTCTCAACCATTCCTGTGAGCGGTTTGTTGGCAGGATTGGAATCGAATCCGAACGCCTAGATGATAGATAAAGGGAATTCTTTAAAGTATACAAGCAACGTGTTGCAGGTTACTTTCCGGTGAAAGTTCTTGCTTATTCCGCCATTTTAAAAGGGTTTTCTGTCCACCGCACCAAATCAAAAGGTTTTCGCAGACTAAATTCGACTCGTCAAGAATGTCAATAATCGTTGAATTAGCGTGTTCTAATAGTCGATTTCTATGTTTTCGCGCGAAACTTTTTATTTCCTCCCGCACCGTAGGAATCCCGAGATCCCTATGAAGATCTTCGTTTCTTATATACCACGGAGCATTTACAAATGACCTAAGCAATTTATTTTCAAACGTTTGTAAGTTATTTGTTTGTATCGCAGGTACAACCACAAAGTTGTATACCCTTTATAGGTTTAAGAACCTGTCGATATAAAATCAATTTATTTTCAATACTAAGCTTTGAATATTTACCGAGTAACCAGTTCATATCTCTTTATTTACTTTTCAGTTCTTCGCATTTCTTTTTCATGTGCAGCTTCCATTTTAATTTCGCGTCTAGAGTCATTCCCAGATACTTGGCCTCATTTGCAAATGGAACACGAGCGATATTAAGAAAGACGGGTAATCTATTTATTTTTTATACGTAAAATCCACGTGGACTGACTTTTGGTCATTGAGCGCTATTCGCCATGTTTTCGTCCACTCATTAATATTATTAAGAGCATTTTGTAATTTAATTGTAGCTTCGCTAATCGTTTTGCCTACTGCTAGTATTGCAGTATCATCAGCAAACGTGGCTACAATAGTATCTTCAGTTGGAGGTATATCGCGTGTAAATAAAAGGTAGAGAACTGGACCTAATACACTTCCTTGTGGTACCCCAGCCACTATTTCTTTGAAATCAGAATAGTCATTTCCGTGTCTTACACGAAAAAGTCTTTCATTTAGATATCCGTTTAGAATGTTGTAAAGTCCTTCAGGCAGAACTTGTCTTAATTTGAATTTGAGGCCTTCGTGCCACACCTTGTCAAACGCCTGCGACACGTGCAAAAAGACAGTCGAACAGATTTTCTTTTCTTCAAGAGCTCTCTCAATTACGTCAGTAATTCTATGCACTTGATCAATTGTTGAATGCTTGCTTCTAAATCCGAACTGATGTTCAGGTATTAATTGTTTCTCTTCTATTATGGGTTGCAGGTGCAGGAGTAGTATTCTTTCAAAAACTTTTGATATAATAGGAAGAAGCGAAATCGGCCTGTAAGAATTCTTTTCGTGAGATGATTTGCCAGGTTTCAATACCATTATGACTTCCGCAACTCTCCATCGGCTCGGAACATATTCTAACCTTAGAGCGGCGTTTATTATGTAAAGGAGGTTAATAAACCCTTTACGAGGGAGCATTTTTAAAATCTCTGCCGTTAAGTGGAGCTTTGTTGGACTTAAGCTTCTTTATTTCTCTTTTTAATTCGGCAAGTGTAGCATTTCTCGTTATGTAGCTTTCATTAGAGGTAAAATTCATATTAATATTTTCATTGAGTTCTTGCCCAATAAACGGCTTAAATGTTTCCTCTAAGTAATCGGCGAATACCGTCGCTTTTTCTTTGTCACTTTTAGCCCATTCATTTTGGCTTTTCTTAATCGGAGGCACTGGAAGCTTTGGTTTTTTCGTTGTTTTTGTTTTTAAACATAACTTAAGAATTTTATAAAGTCTTTCAGGCAGAATTTGTCTTAATTTAAATTTGAGGACTTCGCGCCACACCTGGTTGCATGCTTGCAACACACCCAAAAAGACCGTTGAACAAATGTTCATATCTTCCAAAGCATAATCGATTCCATACGTAATTCTATGTACTTGTACAATTGACGAATGTTTGCTTCTAAATCCGTACTGATGTTCAGTTATAAGCTGTTTTTGTTCAATTTTTCGCTGTAGGCGTGGAACTAGTATTCTTACAAAAACTTTTGAGATTGTAGGAAGAAGAGAAATGAGTCTGTAAGAATTCTTTTCGTGTAATGGTTTGCCAGGTTTTAATTACATTTCTATCTGAAAGGCCTAAACTCTATATATAAGGTCAGCTTGTTTCACCGATTGGTCAGCCTTAGATTTTTTTTAATTTTTATTTTTTCAAGGTCACAAACGAATTTTGGCATATGGACAAAAATTCATTAAAAAAAAACTATTAGATAGTATAATTTTTTTTTTGTAAAATTACCTAAATGAGGTGTCAAAAATTGTTCGTGATCTCAATTTTTTTTTTTTATTGTAAAAAAGAATCTATCTAGCTGACCAATAACTGAAACTAGCTGGCCTTTTATATAAATCTTATTGCCTTTTAGATATTAATTTGCGTTTGCAAATTATCCATAAATGAGATGCCAAAAATCACTTGTGACCTTGGTTGACCTTAAAATACTTTATAATCCGTGATTAAAAAGTTATATGAGGCTTCCCAATTTCTAGGACCAGTTTACATTTTCTGACCAATTACTTACCAATTAGATGGCATTTTCTTATTTCAAATTTCCCATATTGAGGTGCTAAAGGTTGAGAGCCACTATAGACTCATGTAAAAATAATGCTTAAGTGTTCGAGATATTTTTACTAGATTTTTTTTCTATTTTTAGGACATATTTATAAGAAGATAATTCAAATACCTATGATAAAAAACGACATACCTACAGAACACTGACAGAAAGAAAATTGTTTAAAGTTCGAGAGAGATCAGTTACCTACCATTCTTCGACTTTGGGAGTAACTTCAACAAAAAAATAAGAGTTTCTAAAAACAATTACACAACACATACATACTCGTACATACAAATCTTAAGGTTTCAGATTAAACAAAGGAAAATACCGTTTTTAATCATACAAAAACTTCTGAAAATTTCATACAAATCAGCCAAATAGGATTTATCTACGAGTATGTTTAAGAATTTATTAAAGAAATCCAAATTTATATTTATAGATTTTTCCTCTTGAGCGTAAATCTATTAAAGAAGTCCTTTTTAGCAGTTTAAAGAAAGACTTTCGTGCTTTCCTTTTTCTTACAATTGTTTCTAATTACATTTGATTCCCCACTCTCGTCCAAACTTTTAATTAAATTTTCCCGAAATGGGGTTAGCCAAAAAATTGGATTTATTGTTTAAATTTCCTTTTTGATCGGTATCATTGAATAAATCAGTTAGCGGAAATAGAAGTTTCTATAGTACATAGATAACGAATGAACTATTAGCTCTGTGTGTATTTCAAATTGTATCAAATTCATTATTCCTATCTTCTATTTATAAAAGACAAAATTAATTTAAGTTGATTTTCTTCTTGCAGGATGAAAAAAATCAGCTATTAATTACAAATATTTGGCTAAAGCTGGTAAGTATAGACAATGTTAAAGCAATGATTTTTAATGAATTTATCGCTTTTAATTAAATTACATTCAAGAAACAGACTATTGTACAGTTGTAGAACTACAATTCCCCATTTTCTCTCCTTATTTCAATTTAATTTCAAAAGGAATGGAATGACATGAATCTAAGATGGAACTCTAGTGAATTTGGCGGAGTACGAGACTTACGTATACCACCCCATCGCTTATGGAAACCAGATGTCCTTATGTACAACAGGTAAGTCATGCCATGATAGTAAAAGCAAGAAACATCCTTCGCATGTTATGTCGCTTAATCTGGGATAGAAAAATGTATTTTATTTTTGGGAACAATGTTCTCTCTTGAACAAGGATGTCTCATCCTTTGTTAAGAATATATACGAAATATTATGAAACAAGTTGACTGACGAGGACGACTGTGCGAGTTAAGTTCATGGATCTCATTAAGTTTTTCATTCCAATTAGTGTTGGAAATGTTAATTGTTTAGTTTGACAGTTGAATTGCTGAAATTGGTTTTAATTTGTGTGTGTTTATGTTTTTGTATAATTTAAAGCGCTGATGAAGGCTTCGATGGTACGTATGCCACCAACGTTGTTGTCCGAAATAATGGTTCGTGCCTTTATGTGCCGCCGGGTATATTCAAATCAACGTGCAAGATTGATATCACCTGGTTTCCTTTCGATGATCAGCGATGTGAAATGAAATTTGGTTCATGGACATACGATGGATTTCAGGTATTCTAAATAAAACGACATTAATATTTTAAAATTCTGATGTTTATCATCTTAAATTGAGTAATCAATGTGATTTCAGCTGGATTTACAACTACAGGACGAAGCTGGAGGCGATATATCCAGTTTCATAACAAACGGCGAATGGGATCTTTTAGGTAAGAGGAAAATGTAAAATACTTTTCGAAACAATTACTTTATTATAAAATCTCAAAATAATTCAAAAAATAACTATACAACGCATGAAATAGTAGTTTTATGAAAATAACTTAACATCAATGGTAAGAGAAAGTTTAATAAATAATATTTTACAAATTTAAAATTACATATATTGAAAATTTAAATTTATTAATTTAAATAAATATTATGTTTGTTTCTTTCTTTTGTATATTATTCCCTCAGGTGTGCCAGGAAAACGAAATGAAATCTACTATAATTGCTGCCCTGAACCTTATATTGATATAACATTCGCCATATTGATTCGACGCAAAACTCTTTACTATTTTTTCAATTTAATTGTGCCGTGTGTACTTATTGCTTCAATGGCACTTCTAGGTTTTACACTGCCACCAGATTCTGGTGAGAAGCTCTCACTTGGTAAGTCGGAATTTATTTCCTTTTTCTGCATCAATTTAGATGGTCGTGAAATGTTATTAAACAAAAAAAAAATAATAATAATCTAAATATCAATGAATACAAAAAAAAATGTTTCTCGTAGTGTTTATTTTAATTTTTTCAAAACAAAAAAAATAGCTATTTACGCTAAGTACCTACCTACCTACCAACAATTAAATCGATTAAAATAAGTTTTTCTTTTGAATACTTTATGATATTCAACAAAAACAAATTTAAAGACAATTTAAAAAAGTTATTTAATTCTCTTAAATAAACTTCTGATTCCTAAGTTTATTGAAAGATTTGCAAATGTTTTTATTGTTATCTAGTTAAAAGTTAAATGAAGAAAAAAAGTCAAAATATTAAAATAGACACAAATGTTGAAAGTTTAGAGAACCATTCCTTAGCATTAACTGATTGGATCGCATTTGAATGGAAAGTCTGGCGAGTATTTTTCATTTTGTTAACAAAAGCAAATTGTATACAAACGAAGTTCTTTACGAATTTCTCTGATAATACCTACCCTTCTACCTCCGAGAGAATTCATTCATTGTAATGAATAGTACTGAAATATTTAAACTAGACAAGGTTTAAACTTAAAAGCTTCTTTAGTCCTTAAATTTGAATGGTAAGGTAGTTTTGGGTGTTTACACTATCAAATACTGTCAAAAAGTCTTGTAGCTTTAAAATTTAGTAAATGTGGACCTGGACATAGATACTCAAAGGATAATTGTGATGTGTAACATCTGGTTTTCAATTGGCCTTCCACCTCTCCTCGAAAAAAAACTAGAATAAATACTGAAACTTGAACAAAAATGTAATTTCTTAGAAGGTATATATAAGTATGCACTCACCGTTTATTTCTGCACACATAACTCATGTACTGACTACATGTTTTGTACTAACTACCTAAATGTATAAGTCATGTTCTTCATCACATAAAGAATTCAATGAATGCATTTACATTAATTATGTCGTGAGTACAAAGTAACTACTTATCATATTTGTATTTGTATTTTGTATTTGTATGATCTTCATTCAAGTATAAGGAACATTTTTACAATTCTTACCTATAACTAGTAATTATGATTAAAAAAAACTGAATAAATTAGTGACATTTTTGATTTTGTATAGAAACAGAGTTAAATGTCACGTCAGTAAGTTCTTGTACACAATACCTCAATAGCTATCGCATCGTTAACTTCGTTGCTTATGATGGATTTGATTGTCTCCTTATTGTAGTAGTATTAACAATTATTTAATTCCAAAAAAAAAATAATTTTAAGGTGTCAACACCATGCCGTGAACTAAGCTGTTTCTACAGCTGAGAAAATAACCTAATATCATTGGTAGGAAAAAGTTTAAATATTTTACCAACTTAAAATATACATACAAAAATTAAATCAAAACTGAGTGCATATTTAATATTTAATATTGAATAATCTACTGTAATGAATACATTATTTTCAACTTGGATAGTAGGTTTTAAATATACTTATGTTGTTAATACATATTTCGATTTAGCTAGTTTGGTTTTGTATTTAGTACATATCATCTGTGATCACTAAAAGCTTAAGTAAACGAGTAGTCTAAAAGATGTCCAAATGCATTTTGTTATCACTATACTTTTTTTTTTGTGTAACAAAGAAAGAGGAATGCTTTATGCGCCATAAGGAGGTATAGGGTACAGCCCGTATTCCTCGATCCTTAAATTTGTTCTTCTCATGAATTGGTTCAGTTTTCCATGTGTGCTTTTGGCCACGTCATCTGCGTAGCTGACTAATAAGGTTTATTCAGGCAGCTCCATAAAGAGAATCGCGTTATAGAAGATATTTCAAAGGTCTAATCCTTGCGCTGCTCCGGCTGTAATTCTTTTTTCTCAGTCCTTCTGTTGTTTGGTTGATTAGTTCACGGTCTCTTAGGTACCCTTTTAACATGCGCAAAAGATACTCTGGGATATGGAACCTTCTTTAAACTGCGGTCAAAATATCTGACCACAGCACAGAGGTTCAGGTTGTATAAATAAATCTATTATGAACATGTGAACCGATTTGAATGAAATTTTAAGACACGGTTATAGATACCATAGATAATCATCAAGTTAAATTTCTACCCACTGCACTGACAAGCCCAAATTTAATGAAGAACTTCTTACTGTCAAAGTTGATATAAATCAGGGTGTTCTTTTATGGGTGTTTTTCATTTTTAAATCAGAGCAGAGCCTGAACTATGAAACAAAAAAGTGTGTATCTTTTAATCTCTAAACACTCAGAGCTAAAAATCCGTGTTTCTTTTTTCGTTCTGAGCTTTATTCACAGCATGCTCTAAGAACTCAGAAAAAAATAACTGAGCAGACAGAATTAAATGCTGAACACAAGCTTTTGACAGCTAGTATTCAGGTGTATTTCATAAATAATTCAGAGCACTCAAAACACGCTTGGTTTAGATAATGTTCAGAACATGCTCGACATGCTCGGACTCTGTTCAGAGCTGAAGATATAAAACGTAGTTTCATATAATTTTTCTATTAGAAATTTTCTGCCGCGCCCATTTTTGGTGACGTTTTAAAAAAAATTGAATTTTGAAACAATTTCTAAGAAAACGCAACGAGTTGCTGTAAAAACATAAAAAAAAATGATTTTTCAAAATATTAACCACGCCCATTTTTGAGGGTGTTTTCTAAAAATTGAAAAAAATATACAACAGGCTTGCGTTGACTATGTTGATTAACACCTCGACAACTCAAGCCAAATAAAAAAATTCTTTTAGTTACGCAGTACAATATTCTTCATTTTAGAACCTCAGTTATAGGTGTCACTCGAAGGCAAAGCTTTAAGAAAGTTTCAAAAAGTGTTTCCCCCTGCGCAAAGAACTTTTTGTACCTATAACATTGACGCTTTAAGTTATTTAACAATAAAATATATTTTTTAGGAAGTACTCTCCTTCTTGGTTAATAACCATTACAATTAAATATTCCTCACACTTTTTTAACACAAGTCATCACTATCACAAGTTCTTTAGCAAAAAACTGCACCGATAATAATCGAGATGTTTGTACTTTGAGTGGCAATAAAGGAATAAAAAAACAATGCGTCAAAGTATGTTTAGTTTTGGTTAAAAGTATGTTGAAGAACTTTATTGACACTTTGAGTTCTTGATTAATGACATTTATTTTTTTTCTTGTATTTTTGTTGGTCTATAGAGGTACACACTTTGCAACGAACTGAGTTGAAGGCATTTTGAACATCCGGTGTTACCAAAAGCACAATATTCCTGGTGCATCAGTGGTTTCCTTGTAAGACGATCTAGGCAGCCCTAACTATTTCTCCTATTGCTCTTGTAGAGTCTTTCATACTTGTCGTTATCTATTTACATTTGCAAATAAGATGTGTTATCTGTAGGTACCTACCTAACCTACATAAATCAGAGGGTTAACTACAAAAATACTCAGCATACGAGTATAACTCACTATGTTTAATACATCTTTCTCTTTTGAATTTCAGACTTTATTGGTAACATGAATTGAAATGTAACCAGTACATATCATATGCATCACTCAATACTTAAAGAGTATTCATTGCAATCCAATGCAAACTTCAATTTTCAGTACATAAATTTTACATTGAAATCGCTGTAGTGAGAACATTAATAGATTTATATCCCTTCTGTGTCTTTTATTGAGAATAAGGCTTTCATTATTTCGATTGATGCTCATAGTTGGCCCAGTAAGAATAGACATACAAATGCCAAAGAAAAGGAAAAAAATTGTAACAGGCTGATTTTGGGTATGCACATTGGAAATTGGAATTGATGTTACTAATAATCTGAGAAAAGTCTTCAAAAATCCGATGACCGCTAGATCAGTCATAAGGGGTCAAAGGTCACAAAAATGGGTTTTTGACAAATATATAAAAAAAAAACAGCGGTAAATTTTAGAAAAAAATTGTTCTACAAACAGGTAGCTAAGATAATTTCCCATTAACAAATTGCATAAAGTTTGTTCGTAACATTAAAAGTTAAGAAGTTAAATCACCTGACTTCTTATACCAGGCCGCAGCCCCGAAAAGCTTAATATATTGGCCTATACATTGAGAACCAGATGTCGGACGATTATGCAAGAACTCTCGTTGGACTAAGCATGCTTAGAACTGTAGGGCCACATTTTATATTTTCAATTTTCTCCCTCCCAATGCACTCTGTGGCGATGGAAAAGCTCAGTTGAGAAGCCATTCTTGGTAAGAAAAACATATATTTACTAATACAGGGTGGCGCACCAATTGTGCTACAATAAGAAATTCAAATAACTTTTTTTTTAATCGATGTATTTCATTTATTTTTTTTTTTATTGGTTAGAAAATTAAATTTTATTTTAAATAAATAGTTGTTTTTAAAGATTATAGACCGCAAATGACCTCCACGCTCTCCCACGCATATGTGGCACCTGATCAAAAAATTATTCATTGCGGCCTGAATAGTTGAAGTTGGGATCGCCTCAATTATTGTCGTTATGGACTGCTTTAATTCAGTTAAATTCCTGGGCTTCGTTTTATACACCTCTTGCTTGACATAACCCCATAAAAAGAAGTCTGGTGCAGTCAGGTCAGGTGACCTTGGGGGCCAGCGAAGAGTGGAGTTCCTAGAAATTTCTTTGTTTGCGAATTTTTTGTTTAGCTCCGCCATAACTGGTCTGGCTATATGTGCAGTTGCTCCATCTTGCTGAAACCAAACGCTGTTGAATGGTATACGTCTTCGGCGCAGTTCTGGGTAGAAAAACTGCTTCAACATCTTTAAATAACGGTTCCGTTGTAATGACCGTCTACTAACTCCAATTTGCCCCGATAAGTTTCGGGTAGAAACGCTCGGATTGGCCTGTATTGCAGATGCTACTGCTGCGATTGTATCCTGAACCCGAACATTGGCATCTCGATGGTACGGCCTTCGTGCGATGCTTCCAGATTCGGCAAACATGTTTACAAACCTCATAATGATCCATCTACTCGGGGGATTACCGCCAAACTCCCGCCTAGATTCCCTTTGGACGGAAATGACGGACTGCAAAGCATGGTACCGTTGCACTATCCAAATTCTTTTCTCCGTATCCCAAGCATCCATTTTTATAAATCTAAATACTCGTAGTAACCTACAAAATAAAAAAAAAATAAGCCGATTACTCACACAGAAAAAAAGTTATTACGTTTTATTTTTGTAGCACGATTCGTGCGCCACCCTGTATATAAAGATTGTTGCCAGCACTAAATTTAACCTTCTTGATAATTTTCAACGTTGGGAGACTGAAATAATAAAATGTGGTCCTATGGTTTCAAGCATGCTTTGTGCAATGAGAGTTCTCACGTAATCGTCGACTAACCTCAAAGAAATTTTAAGAAAAGAAATTAGATTGCAGTTAGTTTCAATTAAATTTTTGTTTACAAGTAGCTGCAGTATTTCAATATTCATATTGGTAAAACCAAAGTTAAAAAAGGCAAAATCTCAAAAAACTAAGTTTTGAAGGATAAAGTTTCAAAAAACTAAAGTTTCCAAATGATAGAGTTTCGAAAAGACAAGGGAAAACGTTTCGAAAAGTTAAAGTTCGGCAAAATAAAGTATCGAAGGACTAAGTTTCGAAGACAACTTTCCGAAACAGTCAGAATTTCGTTGTTCCTTGACCGATTTCAATGAAATTGACACAGATGATAGCATACAAAAAAAAATTAAAAAGAGAATAAGTATAATAGGGTGTTCCAAGAAAAATATCAACTTCGTTGTTCATTGAGCGATTTCGATGAAATTGACACATGTTATAGTTGATACAGGATTAAAAAATGAAAAATCAATCTGTTTAAAAAAGGTTGGTCCAAAAATATGTCACCATATTGTAACTTTGTTGTTCTTTGAGCAAATTGGACTAAAATGACACAGATGATAGCTGACAATCATACATACCTACATGGAATAATACTCCCTTCAGGTTTTTTGCTAAGAAAAAAAAAATCCATAAGAAAATCAGGTTTTTACATTTTTGAATAATACAACTGCCTTATTTTTAGGTTATTTTCGTATATCTTATTAATTGCATATTATTTTATTTTGTCAAAACTCATAAGTAGTTCAAACTGTTTGCGTTTAAGCGAAATAAAAGAAACCCCATTTTTTAACATTATTTCGCTAACAATGCTAAATAATATTTAACAATGTACAGTTGAATAGTATTTTGAATATCTGTGGAACAAAAACTTTCAATTCCAACGATAAAGTACTCGTACAACATAATACCTCACCCAATTATTTAAAATATTTGAGTTCACGTATTGATGTTATGATGACATTTTTAGCCCAAATAGTATTACAAAAGATATACAATAAAAACAATTTGCAAGTTTTCCAAAACTTTAGTAGAACTTTTGTGTGTGTTAATAACACGCGCCTTAGACAAAAAAAACTACATAAAGCCCTTCGCTAAGCTCGAAGAATATAATTTAAAAAAAAATATGCATAATTAGAAGCCCTTTTTTGCACTTCGTCCAAATAGCTGTATGTGCAAAACCATAACCCATAAAGTATATTTTATTTATGCCTTTTTTCAACTCGAAACTCCTATTTTAAACATAACAAACAAAAAATAACATAAAATACAAACAAGGTTCTACGCAGAAATATGGTAGTAGTTTTTTATTGCATGTCAACTAAATCTAAGTTTCAAGGTAATTTTGGTGAATTTATTTGATTTAAATATTTTTTTAACAAAATAGTAATTAATATTGTATGTTTTTTTTTCCTTAAAAATGTGATCGTTATACAATTTTAAATGTTCTTGTCAACAAATGAAAACCTCCTTTTTCGCATCTAATAACTGAATCATCAATTCAATTTTATAGGAGTAACAATTTTGTTGTCACTGACAGTCTTCCTTAACATGGTGGCTGAAACAATGCCAGCCACATCTGATGCAGTGCCTCTACTAGGTAAGTTGTAAGGCTTTAATGCTTCTTTACTTTTTTTTTAATTTTCTTTTGTTAATCAATAATTTCCTTTTATTTTTGCTTTTTTTTTTTCTTTAAAATCAATAATTCACTATTCATATAATTTTCTTGAAAAAAAAAACTATTTTTTTTTTTATTCACTCTTTTATTTTTCACAAGTTCACTTGAAAAAAATCACAACCACCTTGATTTAATTTTATAATTTTGTTTTTCTTTCATTTGTTTTTTTTTATTTTTTTCATTAAAAAAAAGAAAATTTAATCAAAAAATCTAAAAAAAAAAATGGTATACACAATATATACATTTTTATCAAAAACATATTTAACCATTGGTATTTCATTCAAACACTTCATAACTTTATAATAAATCGCAAACATCAAAATCCATAAAGTATTAAAAACTTGAATTTTTTTAAACTATATACATTCATATAACTACATACAATTAAAGTAACTTAAACTTTCTACCCAAAACAAAAAAAAAATAGCTACTAAGTCTAAAAATAAGACATCGTATTTGTATGATCTTATATGGGGTTTAAGTTGGGTTTTAGATAAAGGAAAACAAAAATTATTTGCTAAATTATTTATGATATATATATTGCAGTAAAAAATAATTATTTTAATCTTTTCTTATATATGTATATAATTTCAATTTCAATCAGTGCTGTAAGTGATAGAGTTTCTTTTTTTTTAAAGGCTATCAAGGTTATTCCACACAAATCACTCAATTTTTCTCTTCTAAGTTCGATGCTGCAAAACAAGATTTTCTATTTCAAAACTGACTTTTATTCTATCAAGTAACAGCATTTCACGACTACTACACTGCTTTGGCCTTTTAATCAGAGGTTTAAATTGTTGGTGAAGAGTCGCTTTCTTGTCATCTCAAACCTGAGAGCTTACCACACTCCCTCGGCTGAGGCATTTTTTTTTTTTTTTTGAAAAACAATATAGTTGACGTGCTTGAACTTTTAGACTATTTGCACATCATTTTGCTTACAATGTACACTTTCCTCGTGCTCAGAACCAAATATCTATTAAAGAATTTGTCTTTCACAAGAGCCTAGTAATAGCTCTACCAGTCTACCGTTCTTCTTTTCATTCAACACTTGGTTACGTGAAGATGGACTGGCAGAATAAACGTTTTGTAGAGCGTACACGTTGCCTTACTGACGGAGTTGCAACTCAATCTACAGCTGGAATAACTGTCAAATTTTTGACAATTTCAATTTCAGTCGTATGAACACGGCACAACGCGTAGCAAATCAAATGGACCTGCAGCCTGGGTCTGGCCACGACCAAACCAAACGATACGTTTGTAAGTATCGTCCCGTTATAGTCAAAATCGAAAATTTTCAGTATCGCATCGGTATCAGTATTGATCTCGTATAACAAAGGCCAGATCCACACTATTGTGCCAATACCGAAACACTCTCGCTACGATAAAATATTTTTACATAAGAATCAATGAGAGTATCGAAATCGTATCAGGTATCGATTATGTGTATTTACTTATTGTTTATTGTGTAAGAATATTTTTTCGTGTCGATACTTTATCGATATTAGAACTTTAATTTGAATCGGTGTCGGTATCGATATTGGTATCGATATTGGTATCGGTATCGGTATCGTTATCAGTATCAGTATCGGTATCGATTTCATTATTGAGATCGGTCTGGTCTGGTTTCGGTCTGGTCTCAGTCGCAAACAAAAAACTTCATGACTAATTCTTGATACCTGTTCATAATCTGGTAGTTACATTCGCTTGGTACTTTTTAAAATTTAATAAAAAAATTTGAACCAAAGTTTTCTTATGTTGATTTAACTATTTTTAACTTTTTGTTTTACAATATCTGATTAAAGTTCCGATTAGGTGTCCCGCACATAAATGTTGACACAGGGCCGTAAGCTAACAGAAAAACTTTACTTGATGGTTCATTTGAATGAGCTGTAAATCAAAATATTAATTTTTTTTTGACTTGTGGAATATAACTGTCCAAAAATTTAACTGTTATATTTATTAGTAATCAGAACTTTACTCAGACGTTGTATACAAAAAGTCGTATAAAAGTTAAGCAACTAATAAACCAATCCCAAAAACGGTTCTATCAGTGCAGATATTTATTTAAAAAATAAGTTTGATAAAATTATTACAAAAATAGGCGTGGCAGTGGGTGGATTCTACTAAAGATACTTCCTTTTGCTAAAACCAAGTCTGAAAATCCAAATCATTGGTTTCAAGGAAACCAAACATAAGGGCGTGGCAGTGGATGGTTATAGTTTAAATCATTGCCTTAACCTTCTCCCAGCTAAAAAGAAAAAAACTGTGAAAATTTCATCAAAATCTTAAGAGTGATTTCAGGAAACCAAATATACAAACATTTATTTGTTTGTAATAAATTAAAAAAAAATCTTTTTTTCAGTCGATACCAAACGATACTACTGAGAGTATCGGTAAATTTTGGTGCAAAAAGTATCGTTTCAGATGCTTTGAAGCTGGTATTGTCTCGGTGTGACAATACCCAAACTATTCTGGAATCGTGCCAAGTCCTACCAGAGACGCAACTTGACGACTTTGCCAACTTTCAACTTTTACGTTCAGCTTTTTCAAAATCGTGAGCGCAATTGAGTCGAAGAAACTCCATTTCAATTCGATTTGGACTAACAAAGGGGCCGAAGCGAGTTTCAAACTTTTTTTTTCAATTTTCATGATTTGTTGTTTCAATAACTCGCAAAAGTTTTACAGCTGACACAACAAATTATAACCACTTTTCTTTGAAGTGTCAAAGCACTTATGAGTACTTTACCAGTTTTTGGAACGCTTGTGTATTTAATATTACTAGATAAGTGTTTTCTTCTACTCATGGGTTATTTGTCCCTCCCCAAAGGAAAACGATTGATAACAGAAAGCTGTACAATTTCACCGTGGGCACGTACAACATAACACGTAGGAAGTCCTTAATTTATTTGATTCAGGTAAACCAAAATGGGGTCGATTTCCGAAAAAAAAATTGTCTAACAGCATGTCGTCGGCCTTCTGTCAAAACTTCGTAGATTTTTAAATGCTATTTTAGTGTATTTAGGATTAAAGCGAATCACTGAACTCGAACCTTTTACATTCTTAGAATTCAACAGTTTTTTTGTGTTTTTATTCAAAATAGACTAACAAAGTTTTGACAAAAAGCCGACGATAGATACGGATTTTAACGTACATATTTAGCTCCACAGCACTGAGCTGTCAAAAAAACGTGTGCTAAAAAATGGCTGTGAACGTGAGAACATAAACACACGTAATCACAACAACAAATTAAACTTAAAATTGTCAGAAATCAAAAATGACTGTGTACGTGAGGAAAAAATGCACGTAAACACAACAACAAAGTTTACTGAACTGAATTCAAAACTGAAATGATATTACCTTTGACACTATGTGTACTGTGACTAAGAGCGATCAGATTGTGTTTTTTTTTTCAATCAGAGCTAACTCGAAGTACGCTCCATTTTATGAGCACCAAATAAAAAGACCAAGTGAATAAAGCAAAAAGCTGAACGAAGCTAATTTCACTCTTTTTTTTTCGATTTGACAAAACATTTCCAATCTGTCCATTCAAAACGCTTCAATTTCATTTTAGATTTTTTAATCTTTCAAGTTCTGGATTAAATGAAAATTTTAAGTTGGTAATAAATTTTGGTGCGTTAAGTGCAACGATTTTTATCGAATCGTATGACAGTTCAGTGCTCAGATAGGTTTCAAAATTATATCGTGATCGCTCGATTTCTGCTCTATGCTCTACTCGGAGCTAAAAAAGAATATTACCTATTTAACTGCGTGTTTTCTTATGTATGTTACATGACAAGATAGAAAATGCTTCTCCAATTTGTTCCTTGGAGAAGAAATTTTGTAAAATTGCACTAATGGGCAGTGTATGTGTAAATTTAACAATACGATGCTTTCTTATTCGATTCGTACTAAAAATGAGTGCAACAGTCAGAAAAACCAATTGAAAACGATATTAAATTGCTCATCATTAGTTTGATCTTGTACTTAACTTCAGTCAGAATGTATACCTATCTCTTAGGGCCATTTTTTCAGCACGAGATCATCCTAGTCTCGGGGTTAAACCCAGAAACGTGTTTTTCAGTTTAAGTTAACTCCGAGTTAACTCACATAATTTGTTGAGTTAACTGAGGGACTAGTTGCCACGCCATCTCGATTTCGATAGTGCAAGCTATATTGTCAGTGCAATTCCGTTCTGGCGCCATCTCTATTCTTATTCATGAATGGCGTAGAAGGTTGATATCCATAGTATTGCACGTCGATAGTCCGAGATTTTTGACAAGTGAAAGATAAAGTTTATCATAAACTGAAAAAATGTTTCTGAGTTAACTCGGGGTTAATTTATTTTCAGGATTAGATAACTATGATTAAATTCAGAGTTAACCCTGAACTGAAAAACTGGCACTTAGTCTTTTATCTCCATACATTTTTACATTTTTCTAATGATGGCTTTTTTCAATTTCAATATTGATGATGATGATCCATCAGTTAAAAGATTCAGCCTGAAAAAATGTTTACGTTTTTGCCAACTAAAATTTTTTTTGTTTGCCCTATTGTTGTTGAAATAGAACTACCACGAGCAGAGTGAAATAAGAAGTGAAGTGTACAAAAATGGAATAATTTAACTTTAAAGCTTAGCTTATTATTTATGTAAAATTTTAATTTATTACTTTGAATAAGCAGAACAAACCAGTGCTTAATTGAAAAAGAAAGAAACTATTTTTATTTGTCAATAAATTAAACTTCAACTTATAAGGCCCAACTTTTCAGATCAATATCAGAGTTAGCATCGGGTTAAATCCTAAAGTATGTTCTTAAGTCAAATAAAACTGGAGTTAACCCAACACATTCCATGATTTGAATCAGAATTAATTCAAGAGATATTTTCAAATTTACATTATATTCTAACAGTTATTAATTAAGTCTGTACTGGCAAAGCTAGGTCAAAGAATTTACTGAAATAACTTTGATTTCGTCTCGTTTTTATTATGTACTTTAGTTTTGGACAAACAAATATCTTCATTGTTCTTTTTTGTAGTAATCAAACTTTTTAGAAATTAAACTTTCTTATTTTTTTGTAAAGTCAAAGGTCTGTTGAAAAGATTATAAATTTACGGCACTGATAGTATTTTCTGTTTTTTTTATTATTAACTAACACATTTTTAAGCTTATTAATGTATAATACACGTTCAACATTAATAGATTCATATAATTCTGAAGTTCTTAGAACCGATGAATAATATTTATATTTATTTATTTTTTTTAACAAACTAATCGCTTTCCTATTGCATCGATTCACATTATCTTAACATTGTTTTTTTTAACATAATATTAATACTATTTTTATTTATTTTTATCTAAATTTTAGTTTTTTGTATTAAAATTTTAAGAAATATACAAATTTATTTATAATTATCAAAATAATTTGTTCAGAATAATTTAACTAAATAATTAAAAAAAAAAAGACGATATAAGGTAATTAAAACAAAATGTAAATATTTTTGACATACATACTGTATACATTTGCGCTCCAATAAACTAATCACCTGTTTAAATTATCATTAAAATATATATAAATAGTAGAGACCTAGCTTGAATGCATCATTAACATATTTTATTTTTCAATTTCCTCGCATATAGTTAACTTTATTTTCCAATTAAAGTTTTCTTTTTACTAAAAAAAAAAGTTCTTAACTGTATATATACAAAAATTTACATACCTACAAATTGAAAAATAAATAATTTAAAAAAAAAAATACTTACCTGTAAGCTTTGCCCATACAAATAACATAGCACCTGCAACATTTACTTTCATAGCTCGAATATGATGTCAATTATATATTACATGTGATATCAACATAAAAATCATTTATGCCGAAATTTCGTTTGTAGTGTTAATTTATTCTCCCCAAGAATCCTACATAACATATAAAGAAAAGCTTACTCAAAATTTGTTTCCCGCCCCTTAAAGAAAAAAATAATAATTAATTCATTCAACAACTGGCACACAAAATAATCAAAATAAAATAATTCATTAAAAGAAAAAAATATTCTCGATTTTTAGCCTCTTATGATGATTGCGGATAATTGGTTGAACACAAAATTTATAAACGCGTAAATTATACCTACATAAATATGCCTGCATTGTCCGCATACAAAAAAAAATATAAATCAAAAAATCCGTAGGGAAATTAAGGGCTCAGTTTAAAGTATTCGTTTCAAATTGTTGATATTTCGCGAAATAGTTTTATTCATAATACGATTCCATAAAATGAAAGCTTACCATTATCTGTCTTCTATTTTTTTATATTAAACTCATTATTATGATTTGCAAAGCTTCTGAGGAAAATAAATTAAATAATTTTAACAAACTATTCCCAAAAAAAAAATAAAAACGTTTTAATGTCTTGAGATGCCAGCTAAATCGTATTTTAAAATGAATTTTCTCATTCATAACAAAACAGTAATGATTTGACTAAAGACTTCGTCAAGTGACTTCTGCGATATCACTACAGTTAGTGACAAGTTCTTTTACTGGGTTAAACCGGAAACACAACGTTTAGCCTTTATAATTGCGTGTGACTAGGCTTTAGTAGTATAGGCTAGTTAGCAATCCAAAAACAAAACTTTACATAAATGATCCTTCAATTGTTTTTGGATCAGTTGTGTTTTCCCAAGGGATTACAATAAAAAATGTTATCCAGCTTTTGGATACAAATCTGAACTTGCCCATTGCCTACTCTTGCTCATTACTTATCATTTTGGTAAAGCTATTTGTTCAACATTTATCTTATCTTAGTTCAAAATGTCACAATACAAATCTACTAAAGGTGGTCTGTGGTAATCAGAGCACATATTTAACTTAATATGAACAGATGGACCCTTAGGGTTAAAATATAAGTGCAAACTTATGGACTCCAATGTAGACCAATATTCAGGTCTATTTTTTGATCTTTTAATAGAGTAATTTGGGCTGTTAATCCGCAATAATAATTTACAAGAGTTTTTCTGATCTTAGTTTAGTCATGATGAAATTGCTAAATATTCTGACCACAAATCACCTGTCAGTTGTATCAGATTCCTTCCGTTCAGACCCCTTATCCGATAGACTATCTAACTATCCAAAACATTCCTCGTATTCCGATGGATATTAGATTATGCTGTCTAGTCATCCCAATTATTTAAAAAAATAATTTTAGTTGTTTTTGTATCAACTTTTATCAGCCGTTTTTTAATAAGGAATAACAACAAAACAAACCAAACCGGATGTTTTGGATAGCTCCCCGAACGCATCCATTCAGTGTCAGTTAAGACAGTGCTGCCAATTTAAAAACCAAGTCTCTATATAAATAAACCTTTATATATATTTGCATTATTTTTCTTCTAATATCGAAAATAATATTGAAATGTTTTTTTTTTCGATTGAAACAAATTTGCACCGCCATAAGTCCAGACAAAAACATTTCATGCAATTGGTATCACTTGGAATCAGTAGTTGGCAAATTGTCAATACAAAAAATATTTTTTTTACTTCAAGCTATCAGAAAGTAGGTAGTACTAACGTTTCCACAAAATCTTCATTCAATCTCGGAGATTAATCATACAAATTTTTGTTCGTAAACCTTGAAGATTAGAAATTTATCTAGTTCAATATTTTCCTAGGACAATCAGTTTTATAAAAACTGACGTTTTAGGGTTAATTCGTGGCTGTATTCAGCTCTTCATTGTTTGACACAAATGAAACATTCTATATCACTTCTACTTCAAAAGAAAAAAATCAAACCTCATTACCTTTTGAAGTGTATTGTCACACTAAAATCTTATACCTTAAATCCCTGATTATCTTTCGCTGGAAACGTAGTAGTTGTTATATTATTTCAGTAGGCATGCAATACACACACGGGCATTATATAAATTGCCTGGTGGCCTGTCAAAGTTGGAAAAAAAAACTGCCAAGTTCCAACTTGTGATTTTTTAACTTTCAACATAATAATTGCCACTGTGAATACATTTGTTAAGTCAAACCAAAGCGCTTATTTATTACGTATCAATGACATGGTATCACTGGCATCACAACTTATGGAAATAGTGAGAATTCACTACAAAAATAATCAAAATATCGCGGGAAGTTTCGCTATTATCAATTTTATCAATAAATTTCTAACGTTTCGTGCAGAAAGTGTTGAAAGATTCCACCTTGTGTTCATTCGGTAAGATCAGTTTGATGTTTCCATAAAGTCTATCGATTTGGAATCACTGTTTTATTGGAGATCAAATGCCTTAAAACAGATTTATAAAAAATGAAGGCTTACCTTTGCTTATGTTATAGATCAACGAAAATTATTTTTTGAATACGTTGAATGGACGCATCATTAGTAAGAGCCGTTAGGTAAAAATAAAATGCTATTTTTCTTTAACTAAGGGTCCAGTTATAGCTATCATTAAAACATATCATTGAAAATTTTAATGATTGATTTTGAGACATTTAGAAGGCAAAATCATTTATATTTTGATGGACAAATAAAACTAAGGACTTAGTTAATATTTCTAGTCAAACAAAATTTCAAATAGGTCCTACTTTTCGCATAGTAAAACTTTTCTCATTTCAATGATTGAACTACAGGGAAATAAGAAAAGATAGCCATATTGAATTTTTTCGTGCCACTGCATTCGTGTCAAAAAAGCAGCTACTTAAAGGTACATATCTATTTTAGGATAAAAAGACAACTAGCAACTCTTAAGCAGCTCTTAAAAGTAAGACCCACATGTGGACACAGTCCGTCAATGAAATTTGACAGTTGATGGCTTGACTGATAGAAGAAAAACAGACGGAAAAAGTACATTTCAATCCAAATGTCACCCAATCGACCAAAAATCACATTTACCGGAGTTTTTATTCCAAATAAATAATATTTTTTTTGTAAGTTTTGAATAATTTTTATTTGATCAACGGTGCAGTTTCAAATTGAATTCGTAAAATTCAGAAAGATTGGATTTTATCGAAGTAAAAATAAAATAAAATCAGAACACGAATAATGAATTGAGTGAAACAAAAATGATGGAATGTTCGATTGATTGAAAGGATAGGTTAGGTTAAGGTGGCTGTCAGGAAAACTGCTGACACACTTAGGCCAGAATAGGCCCATTGTGATACCACATAAAGAATGCGAGGTTATCCTCGTTAATTAAACCA
Organism: Dasysyrphus albostriatus; assembly: GCA_946251815.1. Lineage (NCBI taxonomy): Eukaryota > Metazoa > Arthropoda > Insecta > Diptera > Syrphidae > Dasysyrphus > Dasysyrphus albostriatus. The sequence goes on along the minus strand of OX276336.1, from coordinate 61,746,942 downwards.
GTTGGAGCTTTTAATAAAGCGATACAGACTGTGAATGTCGATTTTATTTAAGTCACTGGGATCATTAAGGAAAAAATTTCCTGAGTGTGTTTTGCGTCTTTGAGAAAGAGCAGGACATGGGCAAAGAAGGTGTGGGATAGTTTCTTCTTCCTCCTCGTCCATGCAGCTTATGTAGAAATAATTTGAAAAAACACAGAGCCTATTGGCGTGTTTACCTATGAGGCAGTGTCCAGTAATGACACCAATTGTGGAATAAATATGCAATCTACTCAGAGAAAACAAACATTTTGATCGCTTCGGACAAGTAGTGATACCTGTCCATCTGCTGTTTGTCATCTTGCTTAAGCATAAGTTTACATGTAGCGATCGGTATTCCAATATTCATCTTGTAAGGTGATATTGGTGTACTAGTTCCTTTCCTGGCGAGTTCATCGGCTTTACAGTTTCCTAGAATATCTCTGTGTCCCGGCACCCAGAAAAGGTGAATGTTGAACTGTTCTGCCATCTCCATTAGAGACGATCGACAGTTTCGGGCAGTTACGGAGTTTGTAGAAACAGATCCTAATGATTTAAGGGCAGCTTGGCTATCTGAGAAGATACGGATATTCAAAGTAGATATTACGTTTTCTTTGAGCCAAGATAAAACTTCTTTTATCGCCAGGATTTCCGCTTGGAATACGCTACAATGATCAGGGAGACGGAAGGAGAGACTAATGTTTAGTCGTTCTGAGTACACGCCGCCACCGCCATTGATTGAAATGATCGAACCATTTTTTCATCGATTCTTGAACGATTTGATCATTTGAAATGAATGATTTACACAGCTCTAATTTGGCATTTAGTGAAGTTAAATAATACAGTGCGTTGGACCCACATTAAAATTAAAAATATTAAATTAAAGGAATACCAGTATATGAGCTTGTTTTGGTAACACTGGCATCTTTCAAGTAGTTTGATGTTAACATTTATATCCCATTCGATGGCCCAATTTTGTATTTTTGCATCTATGTGGAATTGATGTAGTATTGAATTCCAAACTTTCAAATCACTTGTATTTCTCTACGAGTTGAGTAACTTCCAAAAAGTACAAATGTCGAGAGTAGAAAGTCAACTCTCCGCGAGCTACTCTTCAGCTATTGTGGCTGCTGACAGCATTTTTACTCCCAAATTAACACGTATTTCAAAGTTTGTCAGGTTATAGGGTTACTTAACTGGGGAATAGGAGTAGAAATATTTTTTAAGATTTCAAAAAACACTCTTTTGTTGAACAAACTTTAAATGTGAAAGTTTATTTGTTTTGCTATTATTTTAGCCCCAAAAATAAAGGCTTTTTACATCTTAACAAAGGCTATAAACCTATTATTGTGAGTAGCGATTCGAAAAGGGTTCCCATAGCACGCTGTAAAACAAACAAATTCAATTTTCTGCGTTTCAAAATTGTACCATTTCCACAAGGATGATACACAAAATTATTTGAAAATAATATGCAGTTTCAGGCTCAGTGTGAACATGCCATTATAATCCCTCTTTTGAATAATATGAAACAATCATCTGAGGTGGAATCATTATTTATTTCTGACTCATATCCGTGTAACTGCGTTCAACAAGCATTTAAGTACTCATGGGTTTTGGATCATAAAAGGCATTCATTAACATAAATTCAGTCAAAGCTGGATAATGGCTAACACAAGGCACATGATCAAATTTTATCGGCATTGTGAAAGCTCTTTTCTTCTAACTGGTTTCACTGTCACTTTACCGAACAGAGCTAATTGATAGATGATAAATATGAGGATTCAGGAATGCGAAGTAATTATGGTCCCACTGAATTTTGTGATAAAGGAAAACAAAATATTTTTGAACCGAGCATTGAAAAATTATGTCTCCATTAGAAACTCACATTCTTCGAATTGAAATGAACTAATAATCGTCAAAAACACTAGATCTAAACAAAAAAAAATATACAAAATTTACTGACTTTTTGGAATACATATAATTGATATTCTTAACCCCCCCCCCCCCTCCATGGTGCAAGAGTCTTTGCGTTTTGCGAAACAAGCCCATTTTATCGTGTCAACATGGGAAAGAGTAAGCAAACTAAAATTATTTAAAAAAGTATCAAAATTCATTCTTGGAGGAATCAAGTTCTGTGTTATTTTCAGAGCATGTATTATAGTAATAAATAAATAAGCAGGGTGTTTATAAAAATAAAAGCTTTAGGAGGTCAAACTTTTTTTTGACAATTTTAGATAAAGATAAGGAATGCATATGCACTAATTTTTCTTTTAATCGCATTTCGCTCTATCTTTTTTTGTTTAATTTGCCTAATAATATTTTATTTATTTCTTAAAATCATTTTTATACAAAACAATAACAAAAAAAAAAGATTACATCATCCTCGAGGTGAGCGAGGAGAAAACTCAATTTTGCTATTTTCACTTCACTTGCTAATAATTTTAAATGCTATCACATTTTTTCAAATCAAAATAAAAACTCATTCTTTTGCTACTATGCTACTTTCTTATTTGTTTAATTTTTTTTTTTCATTATAATACATTTCTCAAAATCAAATGTTTTTAATTATTTTTCCGGAGAGTAAAAGAAAAATGCTCTTTTGTAAATATGTACGAGAATCTGTACGAGTATTTTGGGCGCTCAAAAAAGGCTTTGTCTTTTAATTGATTTTGGACAAACTTTATTGTTGACAAAAACTATAATTCTTTTCAGAGTTTTTAGAATTTTAAAAAGCCTTAAGCGACTACACAAATAATATTATTCAAAATAAGTAAGATTGAAAACTGTTTGGCCCCGCATAATGCAGAAAATACGTTATGGAGACATCAAAATTAACGACAACGGAATAGGTGTATTGAATCAATATTAAATATTATGTTTCAAATGACACCACACAAAGGAATTTTCTAATAGATAGATTTTTTTTTTTAAATTAACGGTTTTTTAAAGTCATTTTGCTAATCCACAAGATAGTTTTTTATTTCATTTTCGTTAGTAAAAATCGTTAGCTGATAAATTCTTTTCTATTTTTGTTTATATATTATTTTTTTGAATAATAAATAATAGGTTTTTAATTTCTTTGAAAATCAATCATTCGTGTTTTAGGGGTTATCAATAATTTGTTACATTTAAATTGAGCCCTAAGTTTCTAAAAAAAAAGAAATATTTTAAAACACATAATTTGAAAATTTTCAAATTTTATATGCAGAATCAAAACATTATTATCAAATCATATACCATTATTACCTTCATTATTATATTCAATAAACGTATACTCATAAATATTTGTTGGAAGAGGTTTGTTTTTGTTTTTGTTTGGCTTGAAAATTATAAAAAATTAAATATAGTAGTCGTGAAAATGTTTGATATTCAATATTATAAAGAAAACAATTCAGTAGAACCTTTCCCAAATTGTTATAATCAAAAGTTTTTTTTATAAAAATTAACATTTTACTTTAAAGTTATTTTTTTAAATATATTTTTACATAAGTGACTGGATTAATTAATTTTGTTAAAACTTAATTTTAACTCAACAATATTTATAGAGAAACTTTTAAAATATTGACAGTTTTTATTTTTATATTTTTGGGTTTTTGTTTTCTAACAAAAAGTCATATTTTGTTTGTAAACAACGCTGGTAGCATCATAAAAAAAATAAATGTGTAGGTTATAATTCTATTATTTTAATAAAACATGGAAAAGCAACACAAATATTCAAATTAGAACAATCTTTTTTTTAAGGACAAGGAGGCAAGAAAAACATTTTCGAAGTTTTAAACAGTGGCTATATATTTTAGGGTTAAAATTAAATTTTATAAAAAAAGTACTTCGGTTTAGAATTTCAAAGATTTATTTTTGGCTGAAAAAAAAATGTTGAAATGATATTTCAATTCACATATATTTGCTGTCGTATTGTTTTGGAGATCACAAAAGGAACCAGAGCAGCGTTGCGATAATATTTCACGCTACATTTCCTTAAACACCAAGTTCTCCTTTTTTTTCAAAAATATTTAAGCCATGCCTTGCAAACTCACAGGTTAAGAGAACGCTAAAGTATTATTCGTTCTCTCATGAAAAATTCAATTTTGGATCCGAAAGTCAATCTTATTTTTCGTATCTTTTAAGATAAAATTCGTTATCACGATCGATTCAAATTTTCTGCAATCCGTAAAATATGGTTTGATTCCGAATTTATCATGCAGTAACTATTGAAAATCCATTCACGATCCGTTGATTTAAGACAAAATAAAATGCCCGCACGTACTTGCTCTTATGTTCAAGTTGCATTGAATTAAGAACTTTTAAAATATGCAAGTAATTATGAAAACAACTAGTAAAATAGCTAGGAGTTTGAAAAGAAGTATTCCATTACTTGAATATACGAGTATATGAATACCTAATATGCACACAAAAATTAATATCGTTGGAGCTGTTTTCTAAAAACTAATTTTTTATATAAATACAATGTCGGCAACATTTGGTTTGCCAATTTTGAGTATTTATAAAAATACATTTATAAACCTTGTTCCAAGAAAATTGATCAACCCGTTTTCAAAATATTGAACTTTAAAAAAAAACTTTGCAAACAAATTTTTCTTCATAAAAAAAAAATTGCATCAAAGTTTTGACTGAAATCGGTTGAGCTTTTAATGAGAAAATCTAAAAACAAAAAAAGCGTTATATATATAGGTAGTTAATAACAGTTTTTGGTAATTTTTTTACCAAAAACAAAAACTAAACAAACTAAACTTTACAGTCATCCACAAATGTTTGTAATAAAAATCACTGGAGCCATTCTTGAGATAAAAATAAGCTTTTCCTTAAGGACTGAAAGGCAAGTACCCTAATTTTTAGAGGTAAAAATTACTATCCTTCCTCTAGAGATTTACAAAAAAAAAACCTTAAGCTCAAAATTTGAGGAAAATCGCGATTTAGGCTGTAGATCGAAGTACAGACAGGCAGACAGACTGAATTGTGCCACCCACTTTTTTGAGTTCTCTATCAAAGTGATTACTTTTTGTAATTTATTTGAACTTTCATTTCAATTACATGTAATTACTAAGTGAACTTTTTTTCAATTACAATTACGCATAATTGTAATTGAAAAAAGCATACATTTCCATTACTTTTGCTTGCATTTGAAAAAAAAATTGTTCTAAAATTTTATGTATTTAAAACAAGTAATGAGTTTTTTGAGATAATTGAAGGAAAGTACTTTGTCAATTACAATTAAGGTAGTTGATTACTTGGATTCTAGTTCATTACGTGTTTCCATTACTTAAACATTAAAATAATAAAAAAAAAAGCAAAAGAAAATGGTATTCTAACTTTTAAACCAACACAAATACACAAAAATGCAACGAGAAATTTGGCCATTTTACTATTATTAATTTAATTATTCTCAAAAGGAGAGTATTTAAAAGACGACAGAAAATTAAAAACCCAACGAAAGTGGATAAAATATAATGTTAATTAATTTTAAAGAACGTACAGAGATTCAATACTTCAGGGTACTAAATATTTGTGCAATATCACGGAAAACGTAATTGACAAAAACAATTAAAACAAAATAATCATTACAGATTTTTTCATGATAACATTTGTTTTTGTTTCAATACTTTTCAATTACATGTAATTAGTTATTGAATTTCTTCGATTGCATTCAAAAGTAATCGGAAAAGTGTTCGGAGATCTGAATCGCAAGTAAAGTAATTAAAATTGAATTACTTTATTTATTTTTACATTTCAACTTTGCTACATACAAACATACGTCGCAAGTTAAAATTATTTTTACGAAAGGAGAAAGTTGACACAGGCAAGATCTGACATAAAATTAGTAAAAATAAGCAAAATTTTTCAACAAAAATATTTCAACATTTTGGAACTTCGTTGTTCCTTGAGCGATTTCAATGAAATTCAACCAGGTGATAGTTGAGACAAAATCAAATAAGAACAACAAAAATTTCAAAACAAGGTGTTTCGAAAAAATTTCAATATTTTGCAACTTCGTTGTTCCTTGTTTTGAATGTATTCAAATGTCAATGAATCGCCCCAAAATCACCTTTTTCCGAAGCAGCTAAAAACCTTTTAGATTTCTTAGAGCATTTAAAATGCCTTGATATCACATTCAATAAATTTTGACAGTGAAATGTTTGACCGATGGGGACGAACTTTATTTGGGCGATATGAATAGCGTCTTCATTATAAGACAAATATTTAACATATTCAAAAGACTTTATTTTCCCCATTTCCAACAAAATTACTTATTTCAAAAACTAAACAACTTTAAAAAGTGAATGGATACTTGATGATTAAAGATATACCTTTAAAGATAAGTTCGGATACAAAAAAAAGTACTTAGTTTGTTCTTCAGAGAACTATAAATTTGTATAGATCGAAATTTGTATCATTCACAGACTATGGTTTCATGGTTCGTGAGAAAATCGATAGCGAATGATAAAGATCTGTATACTTAATGACTCGTGAGCGAAATTTTACGAACGCTGGTTTCTAGTGTGTGTTAAGTGCCATTTGTTTGAAAAATGGGTGAAGAACTAAGAGGACTGGGACACAAATCTCATTCATCATTTTAATGTAAGAAATGTACCCGATTTCGAAAAAACTCCCAAGGAAAAAGTCGGGCAATGTTAATGACGACAAAAACAAAATTCGACGATATGCTCAAATATTTGCAATAATTTTCAGGCAGTAACATATATTATTCCATATATCGTCGGCTTAGAGCGTAAGGCGCCTAACTCCACATTTTTTTTACCATTATAGACCACTTAGCTGCTTTACACTCTAAGCCGACGATATTGCATGTGCGCGACTAGCCTTAGAGAAAAAAGAACTTACGAGACACAAAACTAAAAAATGCAAGAAAGTTTTTAACAGAGATTCAGAGATTTCTTACACCAACTTTGAAATCTTCAGTTCAGCACCATTATTATTTCTAGAATCGATGTATGCTTTTGTATGTAAGGTTTTCTAATAAGTCTATAACCAGTATAGTTCTCTGTCTAAATTAAATGGATCAATGTAGATGTCTCTTTCTTTGGCTCATTATTTAACTGCGTTTTATTTTATTGTTAAAGGACGTATCGATTTTTTTAATTTTGATATGTTATTCAAGATTTTCTAAGAGCTTTTATAACTTATTTTCGGGGACATATTTTCATTCTTTATGTGTTGAATTTCAAAAATAATTGTATTTGACCATTCTAAAAAAAAAGGACCAGTTGTAATTCTCTACGAGCAATTTTTCTTATAGCAGACCAATTTTTCGGGGATTCTAACAACGTTTCAAACGGTTAATAGGAAGAATTCAATAAATTCAAATTTTTACAAAAGACACTGTTTGCATATTCCACTATATTTAACTCACAAAAAAACACAACATTTATTAGTTAATTAACTTTCAATGCTTTTTCATTAAAATACTCTCCATCACCAACAGCTTAAAACACATCACTAACTTAACCGCACAAACAACACACTCAATAACACTTTTAAATAAATACTTACATATTGACCAGCAATACTTCATCTATGGTCAAACAAATATTCTTTTAGATAGGTTCCCCCATAAATACCTAGTTTTTATTTATTAAATAATTTAAACATTTTTTTACTAAAGGAACGAATAAACATATAATCAGGTTGGTATTTAAAAAAATAAATATAAAATATTTTGATATATAACGTACAAGTACATGCATAAGAATTTTCAAACTTTTGTTAAACAGGAATCAAGCGAAATTTCATTGGTAGGTATAGATTGGATTCCGCAAAAGGTGGCCATCATCTTGAATTTTATGATCATAAGGGGTGACTTAAAATATCAGAGAAGATACAAATGGGTTTCACATTTCACATAAAAGAAGAAGAATAAAACCAAGCATTTTAAGTTGTTGTTCTATTTTTCATTGATAATTTTCAGAGTCTTTGCAAACTAAAATTTAAAAATCCTTTTTTTATTTTAGTGTGTATTTTTAACATTTTATTATAACATTTTTAATAGAAGACTATATTATAACCAAAGATAATAATAAGATTAAAACTCATTATAGTATAGTGCTGCCTCTTGCAGAATCCAAGAGGGGTTACTCAGTTAGCATATTTCAAGGGCCTATTTCAGCGCTACTACAGCATAGCTACATCAATTATATCAACTATATCAAACATCTAAATCCTGCAACTGGAGTTATTAAAAAAATTTTAAATCTAACTGATGTAATTGTAGGATATATTTGTAAAATTTAGTTGATGTAATTGATGTTGTAGCGCAGTTATATCGGGTTTTTCAATAAGAGCGTTACCAAAGTTTTTTTTAAATAAAACAAAAATGGTTTTGGATATCAATGAAATTCTTTATTCCTGTGAAAGTACGTTAGATGCCATTATGTATGGAACTCGATTTCTTTTGCATGGCCACCACGGGGACGCTTGCAGAAGTCCAGAGGCTGAGCCCAATTTTCTACGGTTTTCAAGCATAAATCGGCCGATACTGCTGCAATTTCACGTTCTATATTCGTACGAAGTTCATCAATCGTCGCTGGCTTGTTGGCATAGACCATAGACTTGACGTAGCCCCACAGGAAATAGTCTAACGGCGTCAAATCGCACGACCGAGGCGGCCAAGCGACTGGACCATTTCGTGAGATAACACGTTCTCCAAACTTGGTTTCCAATAAATTGATTGTGACACTCGCTGTGTGGCTTGTGGCGCCGTCCTGTTGGAAGCACATGTCCTCCAAGTCCATATCATCCAATTGGAGCCAAAAATATTCATTCGGTTATCATTGAACGTTAGCGATCCCCATTCACAGTAACATGCCGGTCTTGATCATCACGGAAGAAGTAAACCACACCAAACCGTAATTTTTTCGGGATGCAATGATGACTCATGGAGTACGTGTGGATTGCTGCCTGGCCAGTACCGCATATTTTGTTTATTGACGAAGCCATTCACCCAGAAATGAGCCTCATCGCTGAAGATAATTTTTCGATGAAAATCCGAATCATTTTCAAGTTGTTGCTCAGCCCAATTCACGAACATACGACGCTTCCCTTGGCCAAGCGGCTTCAGTTCTTGCGTTAATTTAATCTTGTTAGGATGTAGGCCAAGATCTTTTCGCAAAATTCGCCACAACAACGTCACAGAGATGCCCAACGCTTGAGAACGACGTGTGAGAGACACATTTGGGCTTTCTGCAACTGAAGCCCCAGCGGCAGCAATATTCTCGACACTACGGGCACTTCTTTGTCTCTTTGTCTTCTTTGCCTGTGGATTCAAATTTTTCCACTAGACGCTCAATTGTTGATCTGCTAGGACGATTATGACGACCATAAATTGGACGTAGAGCTCTTAACGTTGAGGCCACTGACTCCGAATTTCGGTAGTAAATTTTAATAATTTCGACTCGTTGTTGACTCGTATATCTTTCCATCATAAAATGGCAAACCTTACTGAAGAGAAATGTCAAAAGAGCGGTAAGAAATATGGCGTCGTTTGCTGTCCCTCTGTCGCTCTACTTTTGTAGCGTCCCTTTTTAAAAACCCTTAACCATCTACTTACCGTTATTATTTCACTGGACTCCGATTAAAATCTATTTTTTGGTGATTTTCTTGGGAATCATAAAATTGTTGGAATTAATTTGCACACACAAAAAATAAAGTTTTAGAAAATATGAATGTACAACACGTTGGTCGTAATGTTTATTTAAATTAATTCACCATATTTTCTCAGTTAGCTTACAATTTCCATCTATGAAAAGAGTGAACATTTAATTTTGACCTATGACCAAGGAAGCGGAATTGAGCCAACATTTTTACAGAGAAAAAGAAAATAACTTCTTTTTATTCATTTGAAATGATTTCAGATCTCAATTCTCTTAAGAATGTAAGTTTATATGTACGATCAAACTGTAAGAAAGCAAAAGAAAACAATCCGTAAACACAGTGCAAAAGTTTGTGTTTAGACACATAAATACTTGGGTTAGGTGGAAAGGCTGACAGTTGATCGTGTTACCGTATAAATCCTTAATCAAAAATAGAGATAAATAAATTAAAATGCATTACTGGATTGCACGAAATTGCTATTATGTTGCTTGGAATTAAGAGCTTTGAAAGGAATTTAAAAAAAAAAATACTACAACATCTTAATAAAAAGCTCAGAGCTCTAAAACAAGTATGCCATATTAATATATGCAAACAAAAGTTTTAAATCGTTAGAATGGTTTTCTTAAAAATTTAGTTTTTATATACTTACCTATAAAATTTTGGTAAAACTTTTAAAAAAAAGTTTTGGGATGCCAATTTTGAGTATATATCAAAATACATTTTTTAATCTAGTTTAAAAAAAAATCAACTATTTGAAATATTGAATTTAAAAAAAAAAATATCTAAAATTTTAAAATGCACAATTTGCAAATTTGTGAAAAAGATTTGTGATCACTTTTATTTCGTGATATTGCGCCGCTTGAAAGATCAAGCTTGCTCTTCTCTAACCCTCACTTTGCAGGTATGAGCATTTAATTCTATTTTTTTGAAATAAATACTTTTCGCTACTTGGATTTTAACCCGCAACCCTTCACTTGTGGAGCGAGCATGCAACCACTATGCCATTAAATTAGATACATTCCATATTGTGGTGCTTTATCTCATCGAGAAGTTAATTGCGACAAGAAAGTCGTAATTTACGAATTTTTTTTGGTGATTTGCAACTATTCTCATGGAGTTGCAAATTGCGACAAAAAAAATCGTAAAAAATGTAAATTACAAAATATTTATAGCAAATCAATATTTTTAAATGCTGTTTGTGAAATTATTCTTTTGGAGAGTAAATTACCCCAAAAAAGTTGTATTTTACTATTAAAAGTACAAGCTTGAATTATGAATTTTAATTTCAAATCACGAAAAAACAAATTTTGTAATCTGCTACGTTTTGAATGTAAAATAACCAGTTTTTGTATTAACTTGGGATCAAAATGCCTTGATTTATGAATAAAACAAGATTCGTGAATTGCAACTGCAAACTTTTCAATTGGTGATTTTTTATTTCTTTCCGTGTACCTACATATATTATTGCAAGTAAAAATTGAATAAGTTACGGAACTAAAACCAAACCCAGTTGAACGTCAACGGCAGGACTTACTTTAACTGCAAATTAATTTCGACCATTTGATAAAGCAATATTTTTTCAAGATAACACGACTATACATTTGAGTTGCAATTAGGCATTGCAGAGTTATTGTTATCTTAGAATTAATAATAAATTTAAAACAAGCAACCCTACTAAAGTTTTCAGAAAGTATAGGCTCTCATTATTGTGAATGGCGACTCTATCTTTAAACCTCACATTTCGATTTAAATGTCAAAACTGTAGCGAATTTGACTATCACTTAATTACAAATAATGTTGCCAGACAAAAATTTTTCAATGTCTGGACATCAGGAACCAAACAAATTTGGACTTAGAAAAAAAAACATGGAATTTTAAACAGCACATGGACAAATTTTTACTAACTTACATTTATAACCAGAAGGAAATAATAAGCTTTTATCGAGAGCTTTCAAAATTCAGTTACAAAACTTAATACACTAGCTATCAAAATAAGGGAAAAATTTTTTTTCAATTTTTGTTAATGTTTTTTGAAGATTTTTCCAAGAAATTAAAAGAAAAAAATTTTTTTTAAAAACTTACCTTTTTATTTCACTTAAAGTCAAAAAAGTATATAACCAATTGAAAGCTGTAAAAACTGTTGACGAAAATTGTAGTATTCACTAGATGACTAACACAATTTGGTCCTTTTATTGGTTTGTAAGACTTTGAAAATTTGGTTAAGAAAAACGGTTTGTTGAAGACATTTGTTATTTAATACAAAAAAAGAATAAAATATGAAACACTACAATTTTGAATATTATTTTATTGCAATTATTTTTGGCAGCCATTGAATTTGGCAGTGAATGTAGAGCCTTGGTATCCATAATACCGTTGTAAAGTTCGATTCGCTAATTATAATAAGGGCAATTATCTCTCAAAAAATAATATTTTAATTCTCATTCAACAAAATATAATTTTTTATTTCAGAAGGTCTCTGAAGATAAATTTTTCGAAATAGAAATAAAAATTTCATTAAAAAAATTAGCTATACCTCTGCTTGAAATACATTCAAAAACGACATAACCTCGAAAAAAATGTTAAAATTTTGTTTTGAAGTCCACGTTAGAAGCATTTATAATTTTCAACAAACAATAATTCCCTTTTACCTACATGAAATGTTTGCAATTTTGTGACTTTTTCCTTGTTGGTAAAAGGAAATTATTGTTAATTTTTGATACAAATACAAAATTATACTGTTTTCTACAGCTTTAGTCTAAATGTAAATTGCCCAGCACTGAGGCAAATATTGGTGTTTGTGTTTATCTTGTTCCTAAATCTTGGTTTTACGTTTTGTTCTAGCCTTTTATGGTTTTCTCTTTCCAAACCCAGTCGATTTATTCTCTATTAAATTCAGAGTTGCTATTAAAAAAAAAGGAAATTTTATTAAATTAGGAATATTTATATTCAATAGTAAAGTCGCCATTAGATAAGAAAAAAATATAAATATTTACATATATAAAATGTATACATTCTCCATTTTTACTAAACGATTTAAGAAATCGAAAATGAAATGAATATTGTTTTTCTAAATGAATCTACTTTTCCTAACAGGTAGGTATACATATTACTGAACAAAATTTTAACCTACCACGTTGTGAGTTTTAATAAAGTTTTTAATTTATTTGTACCTCTATTATTTGTATTTCAAGACCAAACTACCGAACTGTTTTCTTTATTGAATCAGACATAAATCGAAATGCTACTTTCAGTAATATTTTTTTTTATTTAAGAAGTGGATAAATGCTAAAACAGCTTACCGCGCAATCATAATTCATAATTTTAATTAAATTCTAGTTATATATATCGATTAATCAGCAAATACATACATTACAAACACAAATATTTCAAGCCAGCAAAAAAAATTATTTTAAGACTATTTTTTAATACATTTTAAAATGTAAATATAAATATTAAAAAAAAAAAGTTGCAACAATTTTGATTGGAAAAGAAAAATATAAAATCAATGATTTTTTAAAGATATATTATGACTGTTTAAAACTAACATTTCATTATGATGTAAATAATACATACTCGAAAGATTTTTGAATTAAATTAAGCACAATTTTCTTAATATTCTTAATTTTGTTGTTAAATAAATATATACCTAATTAATAAGAATCAAAAAAAAAAAACATGACCATAACTACTTCACTGAAGTTACGTTTTTCTTCCAATGAAATAAATAATTCTTTAAAAATTCAAGAGAACCTTAAGAAATAAAACAAAAAGAATTATTACTATAGTAGATTCTTGTTCCTTTTTTTCTATAAAATTAAAATAAAACAATTTTTTAATATTAGTTTTTTTTTTCTATTTGACTGATGGTAGATGATAAAGTTTGATTAATATTATAATAATATATATATACTCGTAGTATCTAGGTACCCTTTGATTGAAATATACACAAATAATTATTATATACCTACTAAACTAATATTAATTCAATTTCAAAAATCAAAAATATAAATGAAAAATATCGAATGATATTTACATTATAATACTCTTAATGTTATAATATACTTCTTTACGAGCAGACCTCAAATATGATGACTAAGTTATAACATTATAAGGAATTAATTTTCTTAACTAAGTTTTTATCCAAAGCTAACCAAAATGAATACAAAAATAAAGTAGATAAAATTTAAAACTAGAAGTTTTTAAGCAAGCTTTAAAAAGTAGACATTCCTTAGTTTTAAATAGCTTTCCAGCCAAATAGGTAAGGCTAAGATTTTATACAATAATATTTAAGAGAATTTATTTTCAAGCAAAAGTTAATTGGACTTAACTTCGTTTGTGTATAGTAATATCTTTATTTATATCTTAATCATTAATATCATAATAGCCAAAGTTTTTCAGTGCGAAATTCTCTTAGTATCAGAGTTAAACCAAAATTAACTCCTAAAACAAGTTTTTCAGTCAATTAGTTGAGTCAACTCAAGAGCTATCGAAGTGTCATATTGGGCCATTTAAATTTCGATAGTAAAATGGGGATATCTAGATATAAGGTCACGCACGGTTTCAATAGATTTTTGATACACAAATTTCTGAGTTTAGATGATTTAAATTCATTTCCATGACAAGCTTTTTCCGATTTAACTTATACTTAACTCAGAATTGAAAAACTGGGCCTAAGACTATCAATTTTATAACCCAAACAAACACTTAGAAGGGGGATTTCTTTTTGTTTTGTGTTTAAAATAAAAAATAAGTATTGGTAAGAGAAAAACCCGAGTCTAAAACTAGGGTTGCCAACATTCTCAAGAAGGAATAGAGTATATTTGATTTTTGAGACATGAAATAAATAGTATGGTCGAGTAAAAAAAGAGTATCATGTTTTAAATTCTAAAACATGTAGTTTTAGTATTTTTTGCTGAAGATAACATTTTTTTTTTTTGTTATTAATTCGTAAATAATATTTTGTAAAATATTTTTTGCTGTTGGAATTTATGTATGATTTCAAATCATATAAATAGATAAACGGAAAGTTTTCTTATTGGTTTATAAACGTTTATTAATGAAATAACGATGGTATTTCTTCACAATATAAACTGTCCAAGTTTATTGGCCATCCACTGTCCACTCACAATTGGTGTTAGTGTCATTATTTGCATCATTCACTTTTGATCAAAAGTTTTTAAGACAAAAAACATAACAATTTCAAGAAGTTAAAAAAGAAAAAAATACTTTGCACTTTCAACAATTTGTCACATTTGACATTTCATTTATAATGTTTTGACAATTGTGGGTACGTTCAGAAACACATGATTCTTAGCATTCGTTTACATTAACCATTCTTATTATACAAAGGAAGAACAAACAATGTTAACATTTTGTGTAAGGAAGTACGTAGATGGATGGTGAAGAAATACAAAATTTTTGATTTAAGAATTACTTACATTATAAAATAAATGGAAAAGGGAAAAGGGAGAAGATAATTGGGAAAAAATTAGTTTAAGTAAAAACAGAGTAATAAGCGTACTCTATTTACAGTCTTAGATCATACGCTTTCATGAAATAGAGTACAATACTCCATAGTTTCGCACTTCAATTTCTACATGTAGCAAATTTATCGACTTAAAAAATATTTCAGAGCTAACTAGAAATTAACTCTGTTTTAATTCAGAGCTAACTCAGCACTTAACAAAACTGGCCCTATGGTTTAAATACTATTTTTATATTCTTAAACCTCATAATAGTTGTTTTATATAAGATTTTCCAAATTACAGTTCCCAGAAAAATATTTTTTTCTGCAAAATGTTTTTGTCGCCCTTAAAATTCAGTTGCTGGCAAACTCTTGGACCAATTTTGAACAAGCTGCATAGAACCCACTCCTGTTAGTGGCAAAAAAATAGTTTGACCTGTTTGGAGATTTTGAAGTCTATAGAAAACATAACACGAAAGGGAGTTAATTTTCCACTTGAAGCTTCCAGGGATATCTTCAACAGCCTTTGCTTCGGCACTGAAATGATTTACTGAGATGGTTAATGCCATAAGCATTTACTCATGCATGCCCTCGTGGTTGTTTTGTGTTGGTTGAGGTCACTCTCCACTTATGTGCTCCACCTTAGGTGGGGTCTTCCTCTGTTGCGCAGACCATCCGGGGTGGTTTCGAAGACTCGTCGGCCTGGTGCACACGCTCCAAGTGTCCCTGCCATCTCAGCCGCTGTATTTTTGTATCTTTTAGAGATGGCTTCACTAATCAAATGCCATCTTAGCCCGAAGAAGCAGTGGTTGGCAAAGAGTAATTCTTCGTTTTATCTCTGCACTAAATTCATTTTGCGATGTAAGAGTGGAGCTGAGGCAGACAAAGTCCATGATGACTTCGAAGTTGTACCTATCCATCGTGATGTTTTGCCCGGGTCGACGATGTTGAGAATCCTTTCTCGATGATAGCATATATGTACTTTGTCTAGTCCTCATTAACAGCCAAACCCATTTTCGCCGCCTCCGATTCAATACTTGCACATGTGCCGGAAACAGCTCGCTTCGTTCTCCCCATGATGTCAATATCATCTGCATAAACAAGTAGCTGAACTGACTTTTGAAAAAATGTACCTATGTTGTTGACTTGCGAGTTGCGTACAGTTGCTTCAATTACGATGTTGAAGAGATGTCATATGAACAGTTTAGAACTGCTAATGCTTGTGAAGGGTTCATTTTATGATTCTATGGCTTTGTTCTAACTCTATGAACAAGCAATTCCTTTTCCTACTCTTGCTAATACTAATGCATGGCTCATGAGCAAAATATGAACATTAGAGAGCAAAAAAAATTAGTACTCTGAGTGAGTATCTCCATGTCCATAGCTAAAAATTATAGCTGTCTAGTCTGCTTTGACGTTCTTTCGTTTCGACGTGAAGATAGCTGCGCCACAAATTCTACAAGGTCCACGAAAGCCTGTTTGGTAATGAAAGGGTTGAAGTAAAAAATTCTATTTGGATTTTTTAAAAGTCTTTAAAAATGGTAATTTTTTCTTCGTTCCTTTTAAACAATTTGTGACTTTTGGCTATAGTGCATTGAAGTGCGTTTCAAGGTCAACTCTTAACTCGATTGCATTATAATTAGCACTAAGTAAAAAGTTATTTCTGTATTATAAAATTTTATCTTGTGGTTACATAAGTTTTCACAAATCCTTTGGACATGAAAGAGTTTGAATATACCTTTTTGACGATTTGTTAGTGCAATAGTTCTTAAGGGATTTTACATTTTGGAATGCAGTTTTGAGATGCTTTTCAAGGTCAGGATTACAGCACTTAATCAGCAGTTAATTAGGACTTAAATTCTGCATCACTCGATCTTTTGATATCTTTTGTGGTGGTTCAATCTTGACGACATAAGTTTGAGAGAAAAGGAAATATACTTACTGCTTAGGTAGGATTGGAGCATTTAATTAAAATCTAGCACCTAATTATTGCATCATAATTTTTTTTTAATTTTCGTTGGGGAAGGATCATCTTGACGGACCTGCTCCGTGAGCACATAAAGGGCAGATGTTAATGATTTAAGCCTTAACACTTAAGCTTCAGGCGAAAATGAGCAATTGCATAGCTAAATACTAGATAATATGTCGGCCATTTACATGTCAAGAGCTAAAAAGTTTTTCCTTCTTCTGTCTTATCCGTATCCAAATGCTGATTCAGCTTTCTGCAGAAATTACTGCTTTTTTACTTTTCTTTTGCTCGGCCTATACCATCACATTTCCAGCATGGCAGGGCCTCCATTAGTCGTTCATCTGTACATTACCTGTACATATTCAAATGTTCCTATCCTTTTTTCGTTTAACAGAGTCGTCAACAGTCGATTTATCCCTATCCGTGATGGTTTGATGCTTTTTAACAAGACTTTTTTCACGAAGAGGTGAAGCTATCAAACCCACGCACAACCCAAACCTAGAAGGCCATATCATTTATTATATCCCTTGGTTGGAAGAGGCCTGACGCTCCGATAATGAACGAGTAAGATAAGGTGTGCACCAAGTACTTTGGACCCCTAACAGGAACTGCAACTGGGTTTAGTTGCATTCTTCTCCACTCTGACTTGTGCACCATGCGTGAATTTTTGGAAGAAAGCAAATTTCGCGGAGATATATTTAATTAAAGCTTCTAGGGTTCACCATGCTAGTAGCAATATCAGTTATAATTCTTGGGGGTGAATTTAACAAAACAAAAGAAAATCCACAAAATCGTTACCAATGTAGAAGTTTTTATAGACTTGCTTCAGATCTATTGATTTTACTTTGTGAGCAAGTTTTTCGATTTTATAGACATTCCACACTTTCCCATTGAGTATTAACACATGTCAAAAAGTGTGAAGATAATCATGTATAATAATGTGGAAGCAAAATATGAAATTTCATCACACATAACTTGACAGCACATCCGACACGATTTGACATATGTTAATACAAGAAAATATTTAGGAACGGTTCTTAGATTATCACATTTTCTATTTCCCTTGGGAGTTTGAGGTTATGGTGAAGCTAATTTGTTTGGATACAAGTGTGAAAGCAAAATATGAAAATCATTTTCAGCAGACAAATTTGGCAGTCGTATGAAATTCTTTCCCACTTAATTCTGACATGTGTTAAAACTTTGTGAGATAGTGTAGAGGCACTTTTACTGTAGGTAAGTTAAATCAGAGTTAGTTAAATTAATCTAAAGTTAACTCAGAAGAAGTTTTCCAGTTGAGAATTAACTTTATCTTTCAGTTGTCAAAAATTCTATTGAAATCGATTACGTCTCTGTAGGTTATCACACTTTTACTCCTTTCACTATTGAAATCAAGATAGCGCCTCAACGAAAAATACACTTTCCACAGATTGCACTATCGCAATAAAGATGGCGCCAAAACGGAAACTACTCTCATATTAGTCCCTGAGCTTACAGTTGTCTCATTAAAATTAGGTGAGTTAACTCTGAGTTAACCTAGGATTAAAATTGACTGGAGGCCAGTAGCATAAATTTTTAACCTGTTGTTCAGTGGTTTTAAATCACCAACTTTGGCGAATGAACTTAAGTTCAACAATGGTTTAAGCAACAATGGTTGAACCTCAGAGAATCTACCGTTATGAGCGAGTTGAACCGCAAAATTGGAAAAAATGGAAGAAAGTCTTATAATTACATGCAATTGCAAAGGTAGGTTTACAAGAATGTAGACTTTAATTCAAATGAATGAATTAAAATAAAAAGAAACAAACATTTCTAAGCTCGCAGTCAATTAACTTCAATTAAATTTTGACTTAAGTTTATGGAATTCTAAAAATGTTCTCAAGATTTAGTAATTTTTAAATAAATATATAGATTTAATAAAAATCATTTTTTGACAAAAATAAAATCTAAAAAATAATACGCTTTTAAAGTTAAAAGTTAATATTTGATATCCATGAACTATGTGAAATTAAAGTTTCAAAATGTCAGCTTAGTATCGTATAGGTATTATTTTGTTGGTATACTTAATGGCAAAGAAAACAAAGCATATCAATAGTTTGTGTAACAACTTAAGTAAATTCCAAGATCAATATATTTCAAATTATGTTCAACTCATTTACTAACGCATTAATATTCTTACTATTAATTTAATTATAAAAATATTTAAGAAAAAAAATTAAATTTATAAATTATTGATATAATTGTTTTATTGTACACTGTCAACATTGAGTAAAATTAACTTAGGCTAAGTTAGTAAGTAAATTAATTTTAAAAGAAACCAAAAGGACATCGTTTCTTCGCAAAAGATCAATAACTGCAAGCCACTAATTTTATTTTAGCTTATATTTGAAGGTGACAAATTAATAATAATAATCAAAAAAAAAAAAAAAAAAAAAAAAATACATCCAAAGAGAAAACCAATAAGCCATAGAGAAATCCAAATTGTACAATTTTGTGTAATTTTTGTGTCCTTCTAGGAACTTATTTCAATTGCATTATGTTTATGGTGGCCTCATCAGTTGTGTCAACCATACTTATCCTCAATTATCATCATAGAAATCCAGATACGCATGAAATGAGTGAATGGGTAATATAAAAAATATATCACATAACAAAACTACTAAAATTCACACCACCATTACATACAAAAAAAAAAACCAAAAGCTTATATCAGCCAACCAAAAAAAAAAAAAAATACTTAGCGATATTTAGAAAATTATATACTATATCTACTCACAGTACAGTATTACTTATTAGAATATTTAGTAAATTAAAAAAAAAAATACACACTTTAGCAAAACAAACAAAACACGTAAAGCAGTATTAATTCAATGGGATTAATTGCATAATTAAATTACTATAGTAAATAATAAAAAGAAAACGATTTAATTTTTCATTATGAATTTGAATTTGTCCTATATCTATACCTTTTAAATGCATGCTTTGAAAAAGTCTACAAACACGCCTGTAATGAATGTAGCATTTGAATTATTTGAAATCTACATACAAAACAAAATTATTTAAAATCCAATCTCCTTCATAGATTCGAGTTATATTCCTCTATTGGTTGCCTTGTATATTACGAATGCAAAGACCGGGACAAGTGGGTTACGAATGTCCACCGCCTCCGTCGAGTTCGTCTTCAGATAAAAAACAACAAATGCAAAATGTTGAACTTAAGGAAAGGTAATCATTGACATTGAAACAACCAACATGATCGCCTGCCACTGACTTTAAAGCCCGGAAGTGATCTTATTTAAGTTGTTTAGATTGGTTGGAGTTTTGTCATAATATTTAATTTTATTTTTTTGTATTGTATCTGTATTTATGAATTATGTATTTCAGTGTTGGAATAATCTTTATTTTAATTGGCGAAATTCATTTCTAGATCCTCAAAATCTTTGCTGGCAAATGTTTTGGATATCGATGATGATTTCCGGTGCAATCACAGATGTTCCAGTGCTACGATACCACACCAACAGGCTTACTACCGAGCTGTATATAGGTATGGTATTTACAGGATGTGATTATTGGTTTGTATGAAATCAAAGAAATGCACCAATTCTTAAGATTATTTTAACTAAATGTACAAAAAATTATTTGATGTCTTAATAAAGCCTGGGATCTGATGTATGTCCTCAGTTGATTCACCAAATTCAGTGCGTTAAATCTTGATTTGCGGGTCAACCCGTTGAACCACGTTTGTAAAATTGGTCCTCAGGGATATTTCACTGGCAAGAAACGTTTAAGTTTGCAAACAAAAGAACGTTAGTCATGCGATGCAAAATGTTTATAAATGACATTCTAGAGTTTGAAAAGAGTCTAAAGTTAGAAGATATGCCTCGAATATGTTTATAATTATTCTGCGGTACCCACTGACCTAAAATGGCACTTTCTGTTGTTGGCAATGGCACTTTCAAAAAATAATTTCCAGCAACGCTGTTTGGAAGCCCTTTTAGATTTCTTAGATTTCATTGTTTGATGAAATTTATGTATTTTATTTCAGTTTGAGTTAAAGTTTACTGAGAAAATTTTTATCGGACGGTAACTGTTGAACTTAGATTATTTTTTTATCATAAATAAATTATAACTAAAATAACGCTAACAAATTTTAACGGCTATATTTCTGCTGATACGGGGCATTAGCTGCTCGATAAATTTGGTGAAAATAGGACTATCGGATGAAGTGACTGTACACATTTGCCCTGAATCATTTTTAAAAACCAATCGCAGATTAATAAAACTAATCTTTCCATAAAGCCAATACCATTGAAATTGGGGTCAAAGGAGGTTAATGTCGTTTAAGATGTTTAGAGTGCTTTTGTCCCACTCCTTTTTCACTCCCGCTACGACACATTTTCCATGTTCCATAGGAATGTTACAAAACGCTAAACCAAACGAAAACGATATTAGTGATTTAGCATTTTCATTTAATTATTTATAATGTGTCCAGGTACTGCCAGTAAACGCTTCTGATGTAAAACAAATAAAGAAAATTTCGTTTATGCTGTTGGATGTGCAAATTTAATAATTGTAGCGGATTATTTGAAGGAGTCTCCACTTTTTTTCACACAAAATTTTTTGTTTTCAAAAATTTAATTCTAAGCAAAGTACGCAACTGTGGTGGAACCAATATTTCCATACAGAAATTTACACAACGAAAACATATACGAAAAATTTAATTTTTATTTTTTTTATAAAGTTCGCAGTTTGATAGTAAAATTTCAATACTTTATCCAATACCACAACTAGATCCAAGTCTCCAGTTATTTTTCGTACACATTTAATTGATTGTAACATTATTTCTGACGAAAATTTGACAGTTTATGTTTTATTTAAAAAAAAAATGAAATATCATCATGGCTGCAGGGATTTTATTTGCATTTATGTACATTCATTTTTTTTTTAATTGAAGCTGTCAATTAATATTTTTTCGCTGTATTTTCGTAAGCATTTAGTTGTCTTATTTTAGACCAACTTAAAATTTCATTTCACATCGGCTTGGTAGCGTATTTAATTATAAAGAATGTTCACAAAAATCTATTACAATCATACAATCGTTTTTTATTGGTAACTTATGGCCAGCGCAGCAATGCAATAATGCAAGTCCGAATAAAACATATATTCATTTTTATATCCACTCTTAGTTAAAATCTCAAAGTTGGTATCTGTTAGTATTTTTAAAGATCAGCTGTTATTAAAAAAAATGAATAGCTATTTGGAAACAAAAATAGAATTAAAATGGTTTCATATTGTACTTGTTCGAGTTTCCATTATTGCACCGGTGATAATTCTCTTCCATAAATAATTTTGTTTCACTTTTTTACCCTTTCGCACTACGTTTTGTCCTAATTAGTTGATTATAATCAAAAACAAACAAATAAATTACATTCCAAAATCCAATTCACTTTATAATAAGTTAAAGATGTGTTGAAAAAATATTGCCTTTGGTATGTCAAGTTTATTCTCCGGATGAATAATTCTGTGCGAAAAAAATTAATGGAGACTTCTCCAAATAATCTATTACAATATATCTAACTTCTAGTTTTCCTTTATTTTTTTTTTTTTTTTTTTGTTTGTTTATCATTTCGTCTCTTTTCGAGCAGCGTACTAGATTTAGAAATAAATAAATATTTTTACAGCTTGGCAGCATTTCTTGTGTTTAATTTCCCATTTCATTCCTAGGCCGTGTTTAGATAGGTTGGTTTCACTACTTATAATGACGGCAGTTCGAAGATGAAATCGGTGAGGTAGAAAGGGAGGGGTAAGTCAAGAAAAAAATATAAAAATTTGAGTGAGCAGTCACGATTCATAACCAAATTAGTCCAATTCATTCCATATTGTTAATTTTTTCTTAAGCCTTCAACAGAAAGGTTCTATCTTGACCTGATACACATATTGAAGGTATTATCATTAGCGTTTTCATTTCTGTTCAGTTCTGCGCATATCTCAAAATCAGTGGAAAATGGTGGATCCCGTGTTGTGTGACTGATAATGATTGTATGTTATGTGTGTATTCCTTTTTTACTTTATAAGAAATCAAAATTGTTTCGAGATATTTAATGCTTACAATTATTATTTTATTACTTTGACAATAAAAAAATTGATTTTTAATGTTATTTTAATTATTCGTGTTTGTTGTTTTTGTAATACGGCAGACAAATCACGAGAACGGCCATCTTGAATTCCTTCTGACAGTTCTCCTTTTAGACAACCTGCGCAATATAATACCTTCTATTTGTGTACTGTGCTATCTTGATATCTATATAGTAGAACGATATTGGAAGCAGAAATGCTTATCCGCTGCCTAAAATCGAATGTTCCAATTCGCAAATATTCCATGAGCAGCAGAGATACACTTGAGTGAAAACTACAAGTGTATATTCGAAATGACTATTCATTACGTCGTCAAACTAACCAATTCAAAGCATGGTCTTATCATCGGTCTGCAAATTGTTTTTGTGTTTCTTGAAGTCTTTTACTTTATCCTCGAAATTCTAGAGTCATTTTGCCTTTTAGAACCTGAAATTCTCTCTTCAAATTCTTTTGATACATGATTTACTGTTTTAACTGTCAACTTCCACAAATAATCAATAAATCTATTACATTTCAAGTTTTTTATTAACCTCTGCTCTGCAGTAGGTGTAAATGAAATATATTAAATTTGCTAACAACGAAAATGTTTTGATAACATCACAGAAACTCTGTTGGAATATATATTTTAATTTTTAGACAAGGTGACGATGGAAGTGTAGGTCCAGTAGGAGAAAGTAGAATCCATGAAGCTATCTCCCATACTTGTTTAAGTTCGTCAGCAGAATACGAGCTGGCCCTTATACTGAAAGAACTTCGATGGATAACCGATCAGGTAAATATCGATTTCTTATACAAAACATAAAATCTGGTAACAACAAATTAAAAAAAAATAATTCATCCCTTTTGTAATCTTTTCTTCTCATTTAATTATTATTTTGAACATAAAATTTAGTTAAAAAAAGAGGACGAAACCGGCGATGTAACGCGTGATTGGAAATTTGCTGCAATGGTAGTCGACCGCCTGTGCCTTATAATTTTCACGCTGTTTACAATTATCGCAACACTAGCTGTATTGTTTTCTGCCCCACATTTCATTGTAAGTTAAATAAAATTTAAGAACTTAGGACCGTATGAGAATTGAAAAAAAGTCAGTTTAAATCAGGGCTAGCCACAATACCAAACCAAAAGATACCAAAGATCGTCTCACGGTATCGTCAAAATCAAAAAATTTCAGTTATGTATCGGAATGGGTTCGATATCGGTCTCGTGTAACAAAGTCTCGTCTGGGTCTCGGTATCAGTCTGATCTGGTCTTAGTCGCAAACGAAAATATAAGACTTGGTTACCTGTTCTTAATCTTGTAGTTGAACTCACTTGGTATTCTTAAGACTGATTAAAAACTGAAAACTTCATCCAAATCTTTGGAGCCGTTTCCAAAAAACCAATAACAAAAATTGTCGATTTGTAATAATTTAATAATTTGTATTCAAAAATTTTTTTTTCTGACAATGTCAAATGATAATACCGAGAGTTTCGGTAAGTTTCGGTCTAAAAAGAACGATATCGCCTCGGTATGATTTCAGATGCTTTGAAGCTGGTATCGTTTCGGTTTCCGATACCAATACTTTTTTGGTATCGTGGCCAGCCCTATTTAAAATGTTTTGTTTTATTCTGAAATGTAATAGACGCCGTTACAAAAATTTCTTTATATTTTTAATCAGTGCAAGAAGCCAAATATTCCACTTTCAATATTACTTGATAATTTAAAAAGTACTCTATTTCTGTTCAAACGAATACGGTTCTAAGAATTTTTAATACATTTTAAAAAAAAAAAAAACTTTAATACAAATATTTTCTTTATTTTTATTTTTCTAATACCTTACAATTTACTGTACAAAATAGTTTTAAGTTAAAAAACAATTATTATCTCACATAAGCAAACAAAAAATAGGAAAATGTTCAAATAACAAATTATAAATTTTGTTATTAGATTGTGCCTAGTTATTATAATAAACATAAATATATTTCTGTAATAAAGATTATAATTTTAATTTGAGGTACCTACATCAATTTTTGTGTTATTTAAGTTTACAAAACGAAAAAAAAAATAAAACGTGTAACATTAATTTTATAAATGATAACGAAATAATGAGAAAAAAAAACATAAAACATGGTTGGTGCTGTGATAACGGACAATTGTTAAAAAGTAAATGAAATGTTATAATTAATTTTACAATATAATTAAAAAATAAATTCAGTTTTGTTGTTTTTTTTTATAAAAGAAAAAATGCATAAATGTATCATTTATCTGCTTTTTGATCATTTTAATCATGCATAAATAAATGAATATTAATCGCAATTAGTGAACACTTTTAAATAAACTATTTACAAATTTAACAAAAAAAAAAAACAACAACAACAACAACAAAAAAACGTATTTATAAGCAAAGATAAATTAACATTTAAACAAAACAAAAATACATTGATGAAAATTAATATTTAAACAAAAAAATATAATACAAAAATAACATAACCTAAAAGTTAACTATTTTAATTAAAACGAAATAAAATTAAAAAAAAATAAATACGTACATTGATTTCTTTGGTAAACACTAAGATTTAGTGTTTCCGAGAAGATGAAAAAAAAAAACAAAAATATATTATTAAGTAGATATATTATAATTTACTAAAAAATTGGATTAAAATACTTTTACAAAACAAAATGGGATAATCGAAAATAATGACAAATACCCTTAACTACGGAATTTGATAGTTTAAACAAAAAAAAAATTAAAAATAAAAGCAATGTATGAGTTTACAAAACAATTAAACGAACAAAACACAAATATCATTAAAATATTGAGTAGTGTAGTTAACATCTTCTATAAAAAAAAAAAATTGTTATGAACAATGTGAATTATCATATGATCAAATTGCGGTTGGAGGGGCTATGATAAGCAAATTGTGAAAGTTCAAATATAAGTTCACAGGCGACAAGACCTCGCAGCTTAAACTTACATTAAAAACACTTTAAACTTTATACCAGTTGTACAAATTTTGATCTGCAGTTGTTTGAACCGGGTTTGAGAAAAAATTTCCAAAAGAAACGAATTTTGCATTTAAATTAGGTGAAAGCCAATAGATAGATTAACTCTTGATTGAACGGTAGCTTTTTTACACTTTCCCTTAATATAAGAGTACTTGCACTCTGATGCTAAATAGTGATTGTTTACGCGTGAAAAACTGAAGTGTTCAGATGTGAGGAAAATTATTTAGTATATTTTATTTTTCTCTTTGTGTTTTTCGTAATTTCAAATTGAAAGACACGATTTGATTGGTTGGATTGAATAAGAGAAGGAACACATAAGAAAACGTCAATTTCCTTCACCGAGTATTTTCAAATATGTTAAAATATTTCATCCCCCTCTCTCTTACAAGTCACCTCGCTCACAATAAAAAATTTTCCAAAAATGCTTGCATTTTTTCATATGTGATCAGAAACATTTCAATAAAAAATATATCACACCCGAATTCCATACTCGTACAAATTTTAATTTTCTAGAAAAACATTCCAGTTTCCGCTTTCAGACAGATGCCTGATTTGTTGAGCTTCTCCGAATAATTTTATCTGCTTATATTAATTAATTAATTAACAGATGATTTAAAAAAAATAAATTGATCCATTAGATAAATTTAAATGCTAATTGTAAGCATCCACGGATATTATCTGTTCCAGCAGACGTTCTCTGCCTTTTTCAATAGATGGCAAGATGAGTGTGATTTCTTGAAATGAAAGAGAAACTAAATCTCTACCTAAGCCATTTTACTTGTGTACAAAACTGAACATTTTTTTGCCTTTTTTCAATAAACTACTCGATCTTATTTTATTCTGTTTCTCAAGTCTTAAGGTAGAACTAGAAAAGCCGGAAGCCAACGTAAGTGGTTATATGAAACCGAGCAAAAATAAGAAATATTTACATAATATGACGCCCACATGAATCCGGCTTGAAACTTTTTTTTTAGATTTTGTTAACTTTTGCCGCCGACATATCACTCGGTGCTATAAATAAGTATGATAAAATAACATTGAACAAACAATTAGTTACTTCTTTTTAACTTTCAACCACCTAAGTGAACTGTCATGGGTGACTTGCTAAATTCACGTTTTGAAAAGCTACTCTTTATCAGTTTGTAAATAAACTTCCGACAGTTTCGACTTATCCTTGTTCTACATTTACAATAGTAAAAATAGGAGCGTTAATAAAGGTAGAACTATAATAGTTGGAAAGGTACTGAAGCTTATTTCAAAAACCAACAAAAAGTAGCTTTCCGTATTGTCAAAAGGGGAACACGCCCATACTGTACTCATCATCTATTTCTTTTTGGCATTCCTATTTCACCAAATGTCAATTTTACTTGCTCCATAAGAGCCTGTTTACATTAGGTCTGTTTCTTTACTCGCCCGCGGGTTCCCAAAGTAACCCAAATCTCCCCAAAACGTGTTTCTTTACTATTTTCTGACACAAAAATTCCAGAGCTTTTGACTTTTTTTCATTTCCCCTTCAGCAAGAATCTACCCGAACATTTTAGTTCCGGCACTTTCTTGCTTGTCAAACAAGAAATCAGCTGATCAAAAAATTTGAAAATAAATTTGTCAAGTAGCGTTAATAAAATGGTTTAATTTAAATAAATTAAATGAAAATGATACAATGGAGTCAAATATAAATTAAAACATTTCTTCTGATATCGTTTAATAGAGCACAAAATGAAAAGTGCAAATGTTAAGAATTGAAATTGCATAATTTTGCATGTGTTGAGCCTACAAGCAATAAAGTCGAATAGGTAATTTTACACCGCAAGAAACCAGAAACATCCCAAATGCGTTTCTTTACTTTTCATTTCTGCTTAAACATTACAACAATAACATCAAAAAGCTCATGCCCAAACTTTTTCCCGAACTTTTTCCCAAACTTTATCCCAAAAGTAAAGAAACAGACCTATTGTCTTCTTACTTAAAGTCGTTTTGATGAACAGCGTGTCTACATTTTGCAAAAAATCCTTCAATCAGTTCAATGTACCCATCCTTAATTAACGCAATCAAGCTCCATACATCTCTTAGGCTAGTCGCGCACACGCAATTTTCAGTTTCGAAACTGTTTGGTTGCAAAATTGAGTCCTATGGAAACGTACGAGACTCCGCGCACATGCAGAAACGTCGTCGATTCGAGCAACTTTTCAGTTTGTGTTTTGGCACAAACTGGACGATTGCCCGAAATCAGCTTGTCAGTTTGTGTCATATGGAATAATATGTAACTGCGCGGACATTCAACCAAATAGTTGCGGATATTTAACCACATCGTTGAATTTTGTTCTCTGTGCGAAAGAGAACAAATGTATCTTTTCTTTGATTTGCTGAGCAAAATAATAGAACGAAGGGGATAATATGTTTCTTTGAATGCATGAGATAGAAAAACTGAATAAACATTGTCAGTGTGTTGGTTAGGTTCGTTGCGATTGCTTGTGGAGTTGCTCATGTGCGCGCTCACTATTTTGTTGCAGTAGCAGTTGCATGTGCGAAAAGCCTTAGGCTAGTTTAACAACACATGACGGTGTTCACATTGGATTGAAAAACTGGATTTTTTCTGACGTTTCAGTATTCACATCTCGCTCCCACTTCTTCAGTAAATGAAGATGTAAATACTGAAACGTCAAAAAAATCCAGTTTTTCAGTCCAATGTGAACACCGTCCATAGCTATATACCTGAGAATAAACGTCGATACTTGACCATTGACACTTTTATTTATATTTTGACAGCTGTGGATACATTCAGAAACACCTCAGTTAAAGAATTTATTCACAATATCCAGTTGTCATTATACAAAGGGAAAAGACGCATTTTTGTACTCAGATAAATTGATGATATATGGAAATATAGTTTATAAACAGGAGTTGGAAATACTTAAGTTATAGAATCAATAAAATAAGGGAAGAATAGAGGGTACTCTTTAAGTTAGTGAGAGTTAAGTTAAGTTAAGTTAAGTACACTTTCCAGAAATAGAGTATAATGCTCAATTTTAGAGTTTGGTTGGCAATCCTAGTCATGTTATTAAACCAATAACTGTTATATTTGTGGTGAACTGTTATGTATTTAGTTTAAATTACTATGACAAGTTTAACTTTAAACTCGGTTAAATGATACCAATCCACACAAGATAACCCTTACAAGAAGTCAATGTTTGCTTCAGACTTTCAAAATGCTATTCGCAGAATCCAGCCAGATTTCTACGACAAAATCATCGAACATTGGTCTCCCGAATTGCTATAGCTTAGAGCATAGATGCAAACTCTACATAGTATCCTTATTTACCCTTCAATTGAATGTGACAGATGAAAAAAAAAACTTTAATTTGGTGGAGCGAATTTCGATCTAGTATTTCTTGAGCAGTAAAAAAAACTCTGAGAATTTCTGATTTCTTATACCATTTCCATTTGGTTGTCCGGAAGCATTCCGAATTCTTCTGAAAACGTTCGTCGTTTGGTATACAAGATGACAGTTCTTCCTCTGAAAAGAAGATAAAATCGATTCTGGATTTGAATCGAAAAAAGCAAAACCAGAAGCATGCAAACATACGCATACTTTCAATGTCAAAATGTGAAATGTAATTTTTTGGTTATTAATCTTCGAATTGTGATTGTGCAATTTACTTACATAAATGTTAATTTGAAGCAATCAGCGTCATCTTCATGTGAAGCTGCAGAATTTGTGCTTAGGTGAATTCATATTCAACCTGAATGATATTTTTTATTTGCTTATGCCATTTTACGTTCAATCCCAAATAAACTTGGAGGAGTAATTGCTTTAGTAATGTCTATTGCTATTTTAATAATTATACCATTTTATAATTTAAGTAAATTTCGAGGGATTGAATTTTATCCTATTAACCAAATGTGCCCAGGTGAAGAAACTTCTTGCAATTAACAGAAATATCAATATTCAGATGAACAGCTGTTGGAACTTTTCATCGCCCAAATGCTCAATTACAACAAAATCCCCAAAGTTTAGAGTTAAAATATTCTCTGCAAGTCGTTGGCTTGGCATTTTGGAACGGAGAGTACCAAACAAAACACTATTAAATTTTTTTAATACATTGACGTCGTAGCGCTCCTTCAGTTGAATTTGACAATTATTAGCTTGACAGATAGGGTACTATATTTATTTTGAAGAAAATTATGTATTTTTGTATTCAAATGCCACTTCATCGCTTTTTGTCTGGAGCAGTAAGACACCTTGAAAATTTCAGATTTTTTGGAAATGTTTGAATCCGTCAACATCGAAGCCATTCTTCAAAAGAATTTGACAGTCATCAGACCTACATATTTCTTTCCAAATTTTATTTTTCAAATCTTTCTTAAACAAGGGATATGGAAAAAATATTTACACAGTTTTTTCGTGAGAGAACTATGCTTACATTCTAATACATGTAGCTCAAATTATAACACTAACGGACATGATATTTTGGAACTTTACTTGTCGGCTACACTTTGGTCCTACATACGTACATATATATGTAGATTGAAAATTGTATCGTTTGTGAACTATATTTCTATGGTTTGTCAGAAAATCTATAAAGAATGATTAAGATTCGTATGTTTTGATTTGCAAATGATATTTAACAATTATTTTGTGCCAATTTTTAACCAACCTGCTTAAGATTTCTATTTGTTAAAATTAAAACTATAAAAGTTTTTAAAACTTAAAATTCCTATCAAAGCCTAATGAACCGCATTTTGATCAAATTGATATCCCTTTTGCAACCCAAAACCGCAACATCCATAGATGCATTCATATATTAATAAATACGAATATATTTGTACAACCACATAAGCTAAATACATTATTATTATAATAAATAAATCATAAGTTAAACAAAATAATTAATACACAATGACGATAACATAATGTTATATAAGTGAGCTAATAAACATTTTAAACATAGATATTAAATAAATAAATTAACAAAAAAATAAACAACAACAACAACAAACTAAATCAAATCAAATGTTATCAGCCGTTAAACATTTTATAACGAATCAAACATATGTTATGGTTGAAAACATTATGTCATATTGACATAAATATTGTTAGCCACTGAAAAAAATTAAAATTACATACAAAACAAAAAAAACACATACACTAAAAATCAATATATGAGTCGTGAATACTCATAGATTTGTAAGTCAGAGTTTTTGAATTTCGATTGCGTCTATACAAAGTGTTGTATTGTAGTCTTGAGATAACATTTTTTGGGCGTACTTTTGACGTAAGATGACATACCCAGGTTTGGTGGTATTAACATACATATATATTTAAAAATTAAATATAAGATTATTGTCTTCCTTGCTTAATACAGGAAAATTATATTCCACTTAAGAATATATTTTGATAGTTTATTTTCAAATAAGAAAAAAAAAAACAATATTTTATTAATTTGATTTTTTTTTTATTTTTTCTCTTAAATTTAAAATAATTGTTTTTATGTCCTATATAGCAAAAAAAAATAGTATTTGGAATTAAAACACTCAGGAGAAAGAATTAAAAAATAATTTTAGCTTTAAGTGAGCTCTCGAATAAACACACAAAAGATAAGATGTTTTTATTTCAAATGAATGCATACATTAAAAATGGAAACAAACAAAACCATACACAAATACATAAATACTTGTTCATTTTTTTCCTGAATATTAAAATACAATATCTACATATTTGAAATATATAATTCAAAATTAAAAAAAAAAATTTAAATTGCAAAATTCGACATCAATCGCACCACAAAACTACTCTTAAAAATTGAAATTGAATAAGCATTAGTTGCAATAATTAATGAACACAAATTAGCACTGTTTTTAAACCAATTTGAGATAATTAATTTCTCAAGCTCTGTGGCTTCATGTTCTTAAAAAAAAAAAAAAACATACACGCCTACACAATCTGAGGTTACATAAATAAAATCTATATTAACAACTTATAAGAAAATGACACAGAAAACTGCCAACAAGCAATCACTATGAACTTATCAAATAAAATCGAAAAACAAATTCAATATAAACTCCAATGCAACAATTTGCCAAATTTTATTAAACTCAGTTGTTTTTTATTTGTCTATAAATTTATTTAATTTTATTAAGTTATTGTTGTGTTTATAACAGTGGAAGCCAATCAACAAAACAGGAAATTTAAAATCAAATACATAATTAAAAAAAAAACAAAACAAATAAGGATTTAAAGGGTTTTTGAATTACATATGGTTTCAATTAATAAAATAAGTAACAAGAACTAATGAAACATGTCATAGAAAAATTGCATTCAGTCATTCAGAGAGAAGAAAATGAATTTCTCAAATTCCGATCTCATTATAATTTCACAATATCAATGTAAACGTCTTTTGTTTTTATTTTTATGTAAATTAAAATCATGATAAATATGTAAGAGATATGCAACCAGTGACTGTTTTTTCTTTTGTTGAATATCACAAATTATTTAACGAGAAATCCCAGGAGCAACTTAGATCTACTACAAAATGGAACAACGTAAACAGCCGAGAGTAAAAAAAAAAACTTACTATGAAGTGTTTTTTAATATATTTATTTTAAGATTATTGTTTATTTATATGTATATTTATGACTAAAAAAATAAATAAAATATTTATATGAATTTCATAGTAGAACAACAAAATCGCAAATATGTTAACATTATGTTAAGTTTTTCTCAGAATTTGTTTATTAAGACTATGTAAATAAAACTCATCAATTTTGCATTAGTTGAAAAATGTGTTTGAATTGAAAATGGTGTACAGGAACAAAACATTTTAAATGGGAACGGAAATCGAAATAGGCGAATGATCCGGTATCTTATCAAAAGATACAAAACCAGCACTTTTTGAAAAAGGTATCGGTATGTACGTCAATTGAAGTATGGTATGATTGATTTTATTTTTATTAAATATTGGGAAATAACCAAACAACTTTTTTTTGGAATATATATTTTTTTAAAGAACCATTTCAGCTGTTTTTATTTTAAGTCAGTTCAGCTTATATAGTCGAAAAATGGGTTGTAAAAAAATTGGTTTTATGAGTTCGATTCAGAATTAATACAAGTACTTTTTTTATCCGATGGAAATCTTCAAAAGACACTCGGTAAGAATCGGTACTGAGTAGTGTGGGACTCTTACCACAATAAAACTACCGGTGACACATGATTTTTCTTTCTTAATTTATAAATCACATTTTGGGAAGTGTAAAGTTATAACACTTTCCCATAGCTTTTAGACCATCAGCTCATGAGGTTTGGTTCTTCTTAATCTCCTAACATTGTCTCGTACATTAAAGACGGTCTCCATTTCGGAGTTGGTATGACTTTGCAGTCACTGATTGTGTGATACAGCATGTTTTTTGAACTACTTCTGTAACATTTTCAATTTGCAAGTCACGATGTAGGTCACTATTTCTTATATATCAAGGGTAATTTATTATTCCACGAAGGAATTTGCTTTGGAATTTTTGGATGGGTTCAGCATTTGTTTTCCTTGTACAGCCCCATAGTTGGATGCCATATGTCCAAACGGATTTCAATATTTGCTTAAATAACATTAGTTTGTTGTGGATAGATAGGTCAGAGTTCTTTCTTAGTACCAGTACATTTTTCTGTACTTCAAGTTTAGTTCTTCTCTTTTCTATTTGATGTGTTCTTTTCATTTAAGCTTTGCATCCAATGTCATTATAAGGTATTTTGCATTATTGGAGTAAGGTACTGCTGTACTGTTTATAAGAATTGGAATATTGTTTATTTTTTTTTTTTGTAAAGTTTATATGCGTCGATTTTGTTTCATTTAGTTTGATTCGTCATTTTTGAGTCCAATCACTAACTTTGTCGACTGCATTTTGCAGTTTTTGTGTAGCCTTTGTAAAGGATTTGTCTGGCACCAATATTGCAGTATCATCAGCAAAAGTGGCCATGATAGCATTCTATTAATTATTTTACCAAAATACTTTCGCGCTTTTGAAAATACAAATCCTTCATAGAAAGCGATCCGCCCTACTTATCAGAAAAAGTTCCCTGAATATTTTTTGCATTTTTTATTGTTATTCATCGACCGTTGGAATGTGAAATACTCGTATATATTATACATTCACTTTCTTTTGAAAGGAGAAAACAAATTTCGGCGTACATGATTATTTTCGAAGTTGCTTTTTATATTTTTGATCTACATTACGCAGTTAAATAGTGAAATGTGAGTAAAATGGAAAATTGTAATAGATTACTACGTCAAAAAACTGTAGTTAAAATTTGTCAGTTGATGTTTTTTTTTATTTTTTTCTGAAGTAGAAGAAGAAATAGAAGAAAGCTCTTTGAAACACAGCTCCAAGGAAGATAGAAAAATCAGACCAGAAAAAAAACTGTCTTCAAGTCGAATGAAAAAACAATGAAAATAAATACGAAAAAGCACACGTCACTTTTCCGCAGTAATAAATGCACAATAAAATTTGTATTTATGATTCGCATGTTGTTATTTTTGTTTATGATTTTTCGTGTCGGATCACTAGCGCACTAGGTCTTAGATTCAAAATGGCTAAATATGAAAGACCGGAAGTTTTTTTCTATTTTTTCACTTCTAATAAAACTCACCCTGTATATTTTTCCAGTCTTTTCGTTTAGGTTTTCATTTGCATTTTGGAAAACACAATTTTCATTTTACTTCGGCAGAGTACTATGCTAAACAAAAATTATACATTTTCCATAATTTTTGGTTAAATCAATTGGTTTAAATAAACTCCATACATGTTCACTTTCGAATCGCATCACTATCACGTCTGAGTGGTGAACTACGCTGAAGAGAAAGGAGCGCAGAGTGGTTTCGGCCATTTTGCGCGATACACCTTCCCCGCCAACCCATCCGTGTGGATATCTCTTCAACACGCATACTCGGGCGAGTGATCTGGTTTTGTTAGCTTAATAATGACATAACAATTATATTTTTTAAACTTAATTATTAAGGTGAGACATTTTCGGCACGGTTCACTTTTTTTCAGACCTGGTATCCGTATGTTAAGGTGTTTTAGTTTAAAATATCTCGAAAGTAAGTAAAAGTAAAATAATTTGGTTCAAAGGAAGAAAATTGTGTGGACCATTGTATCAAAAAGGTGAGTTTTGAAAAATGCCATAAATTCTGTTGCGTAGAAAACACTCAATAAAAACATAACTAGTATTTCTTTTAAAAATATTTTTGGTAGAAAAACAGTTGAATAAAAGGGTAATCATATTTTATCAAGTTCGTCCAAATTGACCACCTACAGCTTGTCAGCTTTTACACAAGCCTTGAGTCTGTAAGGTCAATCTAGTACCTAATTATACACTGGCCACCGGTCTTTTCAGACCTTATTTTGAACTTTTTTGATTGTTGTGCAGTTTGCGAGAGACCAAGAGCTCCAATCTGGACCATTTGACTTTATCCAGCAGACTCAAATCAGGACTACCGCAGGGCCATTCGTCAGCTCTGATTAACTCTAAGACCTATGCTTCTCAAACCACTTTTGATTGAACTTTTGCTTTGTGGGCTGGAGCCAAGTTCATTCAAAGTACCAAGTGCTTTTAAAAGAATATGCCGTCATTCAGGAGCTCAAATTCTTTCTTCAGAATGCATTTTTGATTCGGTTTGGCCTTTGTGTTGACCTCCAATTCACAAAAATAGAGTTGTTTGGTACTTTTATGGTTTGTATCCCCTTTAACCATCAAAAAGGCTAATGATGGCTTCTCTGGACCCTAGCAATCTTATTCTTAGCTTCTTAAGAGTTCATTACGTTTACTCATTAATTTTATTTGTAGTAATTTTTCTCACACGAAAATATTTTTTGATCGGAAAAACATATTTTTCGATTGTTTTTGTTAGCGTAACGAGAAAGTAAAGATTTTGATCTTTCTAGTCTTCTTTTTCTTGGAATAGGATTTAATCATTACCCTGCTGTAGTATGAAAGGCTCCCATCGCAAAATCATTTCTAATAAGTCACAACACCGTAGGTACCGTAAGACTACGAACAGCTGCAGTTCGGAGATCCCAAGAAAAAGCCCGATTGGTCAACTTCAATGCCGATAGACTTAAGAATCCCGCAGTCCGCCAGCAACTAGAAGACCATCTCTCATAAGGATTGAGAGCAATCAGTAGCACAGAAACCACCTCTATCGAAAACCATTGGTGTGCTGTGAAAAATGTTTTCATATCAGGTGCTGAAAGTATAGTCGGTCGGTTAAATAAATTTTGTGGCGCAACAGCTCACGGAGAACCAGGGCCTAGTGACTAACAACTCTCAACCATTCCTGTGTGCGTTGTTGGCAGGAATGGAGGGGACCTACAATTTTTTGCCGAGCCCGAACGGCTAGATGAGAAGCATTTATTCATGACAAGTTAACTCTTGGAGGATTTGTCAGTCCCTCCCAAGAGGCAGTACCTCGGAAAAAAACATTTGTTTTTAGGTGGCAGTGGCCGGGAATCGAACCCAGACCTTTGGCATGACAGTCGTACGCACTAACCATTATGCCACGAGGTACTACGTCGGTAGTACCTCGTGGCATAATGGCTTCCTGGCAACCGACCGAGGTAGTCGGACGGTTGCCAGAAAGAAATAGAGCCTGACTTTTCAAAGAGACTTGGGCTAAGATCGAAGAATGAAAACAGCTTAAAGTTCGCATTGCAGCAACTTCAGCTGCAGGCAGAAACGAACTAGAGTCTGCGTACCGCATGAGGATAAAGCAAATTCACCGTAGCGTGCGACGTGTAACAATATCAACGCATTGGCAACAATAGTACCGTCTACAGAATTACCAAAGAGTTAATAGGTGTCCAAAGCTCTAACCAACACCTGGTAAAGGACATAGATGGATCACTGCTAGTTTTGGATGAGGACCAGCTCAAAAGGTGGAAGGAGCACTTTTCTGGGGTTTTAATCGCGTTTTTACCAGTGAAGCCAACCTAAAACCCAATGACCCGTAACAAATTCCCGAATACGTACTATATCCCCCAGTAGAGAAGAAATCTTAACCGCAGTCAGAGCAATGAAGAACAACAAAGTGGTTCCCGCAGAGCTCTAACGAGCAGCGCCAACAACATCGTCTGAGTTACTGCACCCACTCATAGATAGAGCCTGGGAAACTGAGTTTTCTCGAGGAGTGGAAAAAAGGGATGATTGTCAAGCTCCCAAAG
Source organism: Dasysyrphus albostriatus (assembly GCA_946251815.1). Taxonomy (NCBI): domain Eukaryota; kingdom Metazoa; phylum Arthropoda; class Insecta; order Diptera; family Syrphidae; genus Dasysyrphus; species Dasysyrphus albostriatus. Next base: position 61,709,545 of record OX276336.1, on the reverse strand, counting down.
AAAAGAGCGGTGTAAAAACTGGAGAGGAATTTGCGTGCTTCCTGCTGTAGTGAAGGTTATAGCTAGAATCATAGATAAACTAATAAAGATGGCAATCCTCAGCTGTCAGTTTGATTTGCCTACAAGCTGAAGCGAACAGCTGTAATGATTATATTTGCAAAGTATTAGTGAAAAGCAGTACAAGCCGCACACATAGAATCAACTAGTCACTCACCACTAGTGACAGCCGCACACATAGAAGCAACTAGTCACTGACCACAGTCTGTATAGGAATGGTGAATTAATTTGTCGGTTATTTTTGAAAATCGTGGGACATGTTCAAAAAGTATTAAAACCTGAAGAACGAAATTTAAAGTGCTTACTTAACCTTATATATCATCCAAATTAAAATTATGTGGAAGATTTGGAGCAACTTTAAATAAAAAAAGGTGTAGGTTACTGATATAATACCCGTGACAAATAAGTGGTACGGATATTATAGTGTGTCATGTTCATGTTATAAACTACGAGAGCAAAATGGTAAAAGCATGGTTTCAAAACTTGAGTTTTTCTTGTTTACAAGAGCATTGATTTTTTCGGGAAAGTGCTTCTCACTGGGAATTTTTTTACTTTTATAATATTGCAAAAATAAAAAATAAAAATAAAATTTGGTTAAAGAAAAAATTTGTATATTCTTTTTCATAAAACAACTGCTCAAAGGGGATATGTTTTTACTTTGGTAATTTTCAAAAATGTTCCACTGTAATGTCTGATCACGTACTCCCAAAAATACAAATTTCCCCGAATTTAGCCCAAAGTTCTGTTAAAGCTCATATAAAATTCGTAGTTATGGGAAGTACATGAACAGACTTGTAGTTAAGGCTTAATACGCAATCGAATACCACGTTCCCACGAAACCGATCTAGAGTTTTTAATGAAATTTCATCGAAATATTCATGAAATCTTGTTCCATATACTTGAAATATCAATAGTTTATAACTACAAGCTCGAATTTCATTTTGGTGGGAACATATATTGACAAATTGTTTTTGTCTTTATTTTCATTGGTGTTTGGTGTTTACACGGGATTATTTCTGCTATTACACGATAACTTTTCAGTCATTCCTTTTTTTGAAACTAAATTAGTGCAAACTGTGAGATTAGATATTTGTCTCGTTCGTATTTACTTAAATTCACCGAAATCGCACATTTCAAAATTTCAAAACTGTATGGGGAAATGTGAAGATTCGGACCGAAATGTCCGGTTCCACTCCTAAACCAAAGCAAATGCGGGGCGACGACGAATTTTTGTTGTTGTTTAGCGTTGTGTATTTGTCATGTTTTGAACTATTGTGAATGATTCAAATTGTCATTGGTTTGGGAGAGCCTTTAAAGGTTGTGTGCTTGCCATATTTTGTATCTTTACGAATGATTCGCTATGATTTCATGTTGGTTTGGGGTTGCCTTTATTTATTAGTTAAATCCACACCCAAATCCGTTGTTCTTTTTTTTAATTCTTGCTTTATGAGCAATTGAATTAAAAGCTCCTTCAAACCAACACCAAATCATAGCAAATTATTCGCAATGATACAAAATATAACAGATAAACAATGCTATGCAAAAATAAAAAACTTTCGTCAACTCTCTTCCATTTTGGAAATTAAAATTTATTTCATATTCGATTAATATACCTACTACCTATTCTTGTGCAATATTTAAGTAATAATTGAAAAGCCTACTACGCAAAAATGTAGCTACGAGTAGGACATGTGAAAATAGATTTAAATTTTCGTCACTTTGTTTTAAGCCTCACCCAAACCAACGCGAATGTGCAGCGATTCGCAGCGAATCATTCACAAAAGTACAAAATATGACAAATACACAACGCTAAACAACAACAAAAATTCGTCGTCGCTCCGCATTCGCGTTTAGTTTACGCCAAATACGTACCAATGTGAACCGGGCCCTACTTTGGTTTCTATTTGTTGAACACTCTCCGTGGTCAGAATTATTCACCTCGGTCTGTCAATTAGATGTCAAAACAAAACCAAATACGGGGTGTCCCCTATTTCATGCAGGATAATTTATGAAATAATATTTTTAGAAAAACAAATTGTTTAAGAGTGGCCGATTATTTCTCCCCTTTTAGATAAAAAATAAAAACAAAATAAAAATTAATCAAAATTAAATTAATTTTTTTTTGAATGAATGAAAATAACTTAAAAATACGACAATAGCTACGAAATCATGTTATAATTTCTTAAAATCCATTCTCAAATCAATTTTTCAAATTAAGTTGTTTCGTAATGATTTTTTTAAAAATAATTTTCAAACTTTAAAGTAAAAAAAAAGTTAATGTTTTTGTTAAAACTATTTAATTTTTTTACATTATGAATTATAATTTATTATTATTATTATTATATTCAACACTCAAAACCAAATGCTTAGATGTCGTGAAGTTTAAAAAAATCAAAAATAGCTGTTGTTGTTTTACTATATTCGATAGAGATGCGCATCTGGATTACCTTTTAACACGTGCAACAAAAACGATTTTGAAAATTCCTTAGTTATCTTTTTTGTACTTAGTTAATTCAGATCAATACCCGAATCCCGATAGAAGATAATAAAACCCACCTAATATCTACTTTAATACTTCTAAAGTGGAAATTGAGAGTTTAGTTGAATTTAAACAACAAATTGAAGTTCCGGGTGTCAAATTGCAGAAAAACTATTTTTTTATTTTGTACTTTCTTAACTATTTTTTTCCTTAGAATATATCCAACAATAATTTTAAAATTATTCTGGATGAAGAAAGGGCCACCCTGTATTATATGCAACATGCATTGAAGATGAACGGAAATCTGAGTGATTGAAAACAATTTATAGATTAATTTTTTTGTATTTTATTATAATTGTGGATGAATATTAACTATTAATTACAATTGTTTGTATACATTAAACAATTTAGCAACGATATTTTTGTTTTTAGCCGAAGAATTTTCAAAACTATTTTCCAATTTTCAAAAGAAAAAAAAAACTGAGCTGTCAAAACAAATAAATCTCACCGCGTTACATTGTTGTTGCAATTCACATCTATTCATCGTCACGAAGTGAAATTAAAAATACAACAATGTAAACAAATGGGGGGTTAAACGTACGAAAGATTGGCTTCTTGGTAATTGATATTCTCTGGCTAGAATCGTCCTAGAGCAAATAAAAGACCACCTAGAAGAAACGCTTGACGCCGAACAAGCAGGTTTCCGCACTGGATCTTCCTGTGTGAATCACATAAACACCTTGCTGACAACCATCGAACAGTGCATTGAATATCAATCACCACTTCACCTGATGGTCATTGATTTCGAGAAGCCGTTTGACAGTGTCAATAAAGAATATATTTGGCTTGCCTTGCGCAGGAGGGGCATCCTCCATTAATTCATTGCTATTATTAAGGCTACATATAAATGATCTAAATGTCACGTTCTACTTAATGAAAGGTTATCAGAGGAGTTTGAAAACCAAAGTGGTGTTAAAAAGGGCTGTATACTGTCACCAATACTGTTCCTGTTGGTAATAAGTTATGTGCTGCATGCAGCTTTATCGACTGTAAATGGAGGAATTCAATGGAATCTGCTATCACGCCTGAAACATCTGAGCTACGTGGATGACGTATGCTTACTCACTCATAGGATCACGGATCTCCATCAAATGACAATAAGGGTGGAGGAATAAGCTGAAACCATTGGGCTTAAGATCAATACGGCAAAAGCAAAGAAGATCAGCCTTGGAACTTTCTCATCCACTCAAATAGATATCTCTGGACAGCCAGTATAGTGATGGTAGAGAGCTTTCGATACCTGGGAAGTATTTTCTCGGGACCGAAATAGATATAACAAGCCGAATCGGGAACAAACAAGCCAAACATAGCCCCCTCACTCGCTTTGCAAAAACATAAATAAATAAGATATTTCAGTTTGTTATTGTTCTTCATTTTATTAAATACATTCTACAATACATTTTATTTCAATAAAATTAACGATAACTATGTAGTACTGCTTTAACATAAACCTTTCAATATATATTATGTACATACATATATATTTTTATTATTTAATAATATTGTTTTATATCTCCTTAATACTATATCTTCATATTTTCTTTAACTTTATGCCATTTGCATAACCACAACTTTTTTGTTTTGTAATAATTTTTTTGTTTTTTTTTTTATTTTTTTTTAAACAAACATTAAATATTTATTTTTCAATATAATAAGCATAGATATTCGAGTATCTATGTAAAGTTTTTTTCTCTTTTTTTTATAAATGTCAATTATCTAATGCAATTAAGGTTTTTAATTTGTTTTTTTTTTCCGGAAATTTCATTTGTTTTATTTTTTAATATTTTTTAACTATCAAATAAACAATTTATTCTTTTTTTTCTAACATTATACACGTTTTTTTTAAAAGCAATCAAAATACCACAATGGGTGCTTTCACAAATGGTATATTATTGATATACCGATTTTGAAAGTACATATTTTACTATTTGTTTAAAATTTTGTTACGTTTATTTTTGCAAATGTTTGAATAATATATATACAAATATATATATATATATCTTATTAGATTTCCTCATTAAAATAAATATTATTATTTTTTGATAAGATAAATAACAAAAAAAATACGGTGGTCTCATTTTAATCAAAAAGATTTACAAAATAAGTTGTTAAAAAACTTCATAACTGTCATTTAAATAATTATAAATTTATTTATTTTTTTTTAATATTGTGTTATTTAATAATTATTTGACTTTTCTTTTTGTTTTGTTTACTTTAAGGGGTTGTTCTCTTTTGTTTCTTTTTTTTCTGTTGTTATTTTGTTCACTTAATTTTAATAGAGTTTTATTTTTTTCTTGAATCTAAGAATAATTTTGATTTATATTTTTTTTTTTTCTTCTTCTTAGTAGTGTTATTAATAATCCTGATTTACACAGCACAAGTATTAATTGTTCTGCATAAAATTTTGTGGTTTCTTTTTAATTGTAGGTATGTATGTTTATCCAAAGCATAATAAATTTGTAAATGTTTATTAGCTTCAAACCTTTTTGATCTTAGCATTATGAAATTTTATTCAAAGTTGTTTGTTCTTTTTTTTTAATTAATTTAATCTTGTCCTTTTTGTGATTGAAGAAAAAAAATATAAAACAAATAAGCAGCGCCCGGTTATTATTTAATGGTTCATTGCACATTTCCATTAAGAATATAATGTACATTTGAGAAAAAAAAATATTGTTAGTTTTTATTTTTTAAGGTAAGGGAAGACTATCGAAAAAGTTGATTTAAATGTTTAAAAGATATTAGGATAGAAAGAGTTATTAAATGGAATTTTGTATCTTCACAGGCAATTCAAACAAGTAGCGCAGACTTAAAATAATTTTGCAGATAAATAAGCTTTAGTTAAAATATAAAAATAATTCAAAATCATTTTTATAAAAATATAAAAAATATGATTTGTGCATGTCAGATGTATTTGTTCTCGTATTTTCAGTTTTCTTTTTAATATACATTTTTTTTTTAAATTTTAACTTATATTTAAGTAAAAACTCAGTCAATTAAAAATATATATGATTAGTTACACGGCATGTATAACTTTAAATTTATTTTAGTTTAACAAATTAAAATTATTATTTAAAACATGGAAGATCAAATTATGTAGGCGCATTTTACACAATCCTCTATAGTTGTTTTTTTTTTTTTTGTTTTCTATGCACTATTTAATAGACATCAAAAGTTTAAGTTTGTTTTTGTATTATTTATTTATGTATAAATCTGTTTAAAGATATTCAATAATTTTATCAGGATTACAGACAAAGAGCATTATTGTAAATAATCTTTTAGTAAAACACCATATTTTAAATTATATATGTAATTGTTTTATTCGCTTAAATGTGTCTTGCCAACCATTTTTCCATTTCAAGTCAGTATTTTGGTTTGTATTGAAAATTTAAGCCAAAAAATCGGTTTAGTTGTTATTATTTATTGTCTTAACAGAAAATCATATATGTATGCATAACAGTATTTATTTATTTTCTCAATGTCCACAAAAAGTTGAATTGTTTGGCATACATACTGGGGCTCTAAAAATCATTGTATGCCAAGCAATACAAATTTTATAGTACCTTATTTTTGTTCATTGCGGTTAAGTTATTAGTTTAAATAAAATAAATTAACAAAAAAAATTAAAACTCAAATAAATAATTAATTATTTTATTTATCATGACTTACAAGAAATGTGAACAAGACTAAGGTAAATGTAATAGAAACTTTCGTTTGTAGTATGTGAATTACTTTATTTATTTATAACAATATAAATACCTGATAGATAAGTTTATTTTTTTTTTTTTTTTTTTTTAATTTTTATTTCAAACTTTCTTATTCAAAAGAAATTTGATTTCTTATTTTTCTTTTAAAATTTTATGTATGTAAATAAAGAACGTGTATACATTTTTTTTATAAAACTTACTAGAAATATGCGATGAATTATAAATTTATAAGCTTTTAGCAAAGACAAATTCTTAAGTGCATTTTTTTTAAATATAAAACTAAGTCCTTTTTTGGCTCAAACATGCTCATATATATAATAATTTTATGTTGCTACATAAAAATATAGTTAACAACAAAAATCTATATATTCACTACATATAAATTTCTTTTTATGTGTTCGCCTTATTTCGCATTCACAAATAACCAAGTGTAGCATAAGTTTTTACAAAAGTTGTATCGCTCGATGAAACATCTCTGAAAAGTTTAAAAAAAAATTTAAAACAATTATTTTTTTTTTAAATACATATTATTTTTTTTTTTAGATTTTAAATGCTAAAAAAAACATTTAAAAAATAATGTAAGTATGATCAACTAACTGCCACGCCTTTTTTCATATAAAGGGTTTTCAAAAGGGACGCTACAAAAGTAGAGCGACAGGGACAGCAAACGACGCCATATTTCTTGCCACTCTTTTGGCATTTCTCTTCAGTAAGGTTTGCCATTTCATGATGGAAAGATATACGAGCCCACGAGTCAAAATTATTAAAATTAACTACCGAAATTCGGAGTCAGTGGCCTCAACGTTAAGAGCGCTACGTCCAACTTATGGTCGTCATAATTGTCCTAGCAGATCAACAATTGAGCGTCGAGTGGAAAAATTTGAATCCACGGGCACAGTTTAAAATGTTCCCGTGCCAGTGAGACAAAGAAGTGCCCGTAGTGTCGAGAATATTGCTGCCGCTGAGGTTTCAGTTGCAGAAAGCCCAAATGTGTCTCTCACACGTCGTTCTCAAGCGCTGGGCATCTCTGTGACGTCGTTGTGGCAAATTTTGCGAAAAGATCTTGGCCTACATCCTTACAAGATTAAATTGACGCAAGAACTGAAGCCGCTTGACCACCAGAAGCGCCGTATGTTTGTGAATTGGGCTGAGCAACAACTTGAAAATGATTCGGATTTTAATCAAAAAATCATCATCAGCGATGAGGTTCATTTCTGGCTGAATGGCTTCGTCAATAAACAAAATATGCGGTATTGGCCAGGCAGCAATCCACACGTACTCCATGAGTCATCATTGCATCCCGAAAAAATTACGGTTTGGTGTGGTTTATGGGCCGGCGGCGTCATTGGGCCGTACTTCTTCCGTGATGATCAAGACCGGCACGTTACTGTGAATGGGGATCGCTACCGTTCAATGATAACCGAATATTTTTGGCCCCAATTGGATGATATGGACTTGCAGGACATGTGGTTCCAACAGGACGGCGCGCGCCCCAAGCCACACAGAAAATGTCACAATCAATTTATTAGAAACCAAATTTGGAGAACGTGTTATCTCATGAAATGGTCCAGTAGCTTGGCCGCCTCGGTCGTGCGATTTGGCGCCGTTAGACTATTTCCTGTGGTGCTACGTCAAGTCTATGGTCTATACCAACAAGCCAGCGACGATTGATGAACTTCGTACGAATATCAAACGAGAAATTGCAGCAGTATCGGCCGATTTATGCTTGAAAACTGTCGAAAATTAAAAAAGCTTTTGTAGCGCTCTTATTGAACAACCCGATACACTAGTCGAAAACATTGAAGGAGCAAGATTTTTTAAAATTTTTGTAAGTGTTATTTGAAGACCTGCATCTTTGTTATGAGCGATCGTATTGAGTTGAAACATTCTACAACACTATGTTTTTTGTGTAGATATATTATATGTTTGGAAATCAATTTCTGGCAGTACCGTTATTGCGTCACTTCTTACCAGAGACTAACATTTATTTATTTTTTATTTATTTTGGAGGCCCTTATTTTCAATGTCAATCAAACTATGTAGATATTTTGTTCAGATTCAATTAAATTTTTCTGTCGTAAAATTTTTTTTTGAATGGATGATCTGACGATCTGACTTTAAATCAGAAAAGATACTTTTTAAATAATGACGTCATAAAAAAATTCAAGGACAGTAAGCTTTATACAAGATTTTTTTTTAATTTTGTAGAAATTATTTGTTTTTGATCCTTCACCCTTAGTTTTAAAAAAGTACTAAAAACCGACTTTTTTATGGTCCTTTGATAGATCTTTGTTTTTTTTTTTAATTTTGATTGCAAGGCTTGCATTGGTATGTAGATTTGTAAACTTTTATAGCATCATTTTTCAAATTAATTCACCGAACCATTTTTCATTACCCAATTTTCAAAACATTGCGTAGTCTTCATCAAAATAAATAAATAAACAAAATTTCCGTCGACTTTTTTCACAGTTTTGCATTGGTTCCAAAAATTAAGTTTTTATCTAAATTTTTCATTTTTTTTTTTTTGTTTTTTTTTTTTTTTTGTTAAAATATGCAAATGTAAATAAAAATCATTTCAAGTCAAAAAAGTATATCTAAACTATGCAAAACTGTGAAAAAATTCGATGGGAATTGTTGTTTTAATACTCATTTTGATGAACACAATTTGCTCCTTGAAGTTGGTTTCTAAGATTTTGAAAATTTGGTGAAGAAAAATGAATTAGTGAATCAATTTGAAAATATACAGAAACATTGCAGCTATAAAAAGCTACAAAGGAGGCTTCAGCTCGATGTAAAGTAGAGGTAAAAAGGCACATCATTTTTATATGGAGTTATCATGTTTCTACCAAATACCACAGATGTAGGTATTCAAATTTTTATCCATTTCTTATATTAATTGTTTGCAGTTCTGTACCGAAAGTTTCTATTTTTTTTTTTTTTTGAAATTTTATTGTGAGAACATCGTTTCATTACATGGAAGTTAAGCTCTAAGCCATGAGATTTACGAGATACCACCAAAAACCTACAGAAAATTATTATTTGGTTTCTGTAACAAAAAAAAAATAATTTTTCCGACCAGTGTTATACACTGCCGTATTTATGGTGTGTCTGCAAAACCATCTTAAGTAGTTTAGGAGGATGGCTAACAATTAAATGGTTTCTCGAAGATGAATTCAGGTATTTGAAAGATCGAAAAAGAGTTTTGAATAAAAAATGTACTCGAACAAAATTGCCTCGAGAAATAATGTAACCCAAAATTTGCGAAAAAAAAATTAATTTTTTTAAATTTTACATTCTAATATCAAAAAAACGTGAAGTGCTACAGCAATTCTGAACCAGATACGATTTTCGCATGTCAAATTTGTCAGAAAAGTTAATATATTAAGTTTTGAAAAAATATTAATATTATATGTATTTTAATTAAGCCAATTGTAATTAGAAATGTTCAATGAACCAAAATTGAAAATTGAATTGAAGATTTTCAAGAAATGAATAGAAAGCTGAATGTTTCTCTTAAACTAAAATTGCAGATTCAAATCATTTAAAAAAATGATTAAGCCATACTAATAAAGCTCAGTTTCTTACAATTGTTTGCTTTTAAATGAGAGTCTAGGGTCCTATACGAGCTTAGGCTCGTTATAACTTATAAGTGAATCAACTCACTGTGTTAATAGATTTTTAAGGTACCTGCCAAATTTTATTTTCTTGCAAGCTTTGTCTTGGCCTTTTTGTTGTTAAATCAAATGACAACCAGTTGACAAATGAAAACAAAATCACCACATTTTTTTGGGTAGCCTTCATTTTCGAATCCGAACCACTCCATAAATTTTGTGTTATAATGTGGAGATATTTATTCCAAACATACATCATACAAAAATATTGTCTACCGAAAGTGCAATTTTATTAATTTTGTTAACTATTATTTATCTAATTGTTTCTTAAAGCCTTGTTTGTTCAAACGAAACGAAATTTTAAGTTGATCTCCGACAAGATTATGAAATATTTACACAAAAACAAAGCGGAAAAATATTCATTAACAGTTGCAAAAATTCAAAAAATTAAAATAAATGCAAATGCAAAAAAAAATACAGGCATAGCTGGCTGTAATAAATGAAACAACAAAAATAAGTTCGAAATAACACAAATGTCAATTTTCTGCACACAAAAAAGGCCGCGGGTATTTGTTTGTGAGCGAAAAAAGATTGCAGAACTCTGCAATTAATCTGTGCTACAATAATTATCAATTTCGGTCGTTGAACAGCGTATACTGCACAACGAAAACAGGAGCCAAATATTTCGCTTATGATTTCGTTGTGTCATTTCTGTAAGGGATTTTTCGTTTCGCAGCATACTAGTCTTAAATAATCAAAAACCCACCCTTTTTCTCTCCCTTAAACAACTTGCGCTCCAGATTTAAAGAACCGAATTTATTATTAAATTATGGGAATCATTTTTAGCTTGAGAATTTTTCGTCGATTTTTGAAAATCCATTTCCATTGGATTTCAAGATAAATGCAGGCGTAAGGGTCTGACTTTGCAACCATAATTTTCTTTCAAAACCATTTAAAAGTTGTTTCTAAAGCTTCTATTTCAATGGCAATCAATCAATTATAAATTTCACGTTGAAAATATTTTAGTCGAAAAAGTTTTGTTCCCCCGGAATTTTAAAAGCTATTATGAGTTTCACCTGAACCTGAATTTTGGTTTTTCGGGTGAACCTCGTCTTCGTCTATTAATAAAAAGTGAAATGTCAATTTGTCCGCATGGAATATTGTTCACGTAAAACTCACAATACGGCTGAATGGAAAGTAGAAGCAATTGTTAATACCTACTGTGAAACAACATCTCCGATTAGGGTGATTCAATTTTCGTTCATAAGAGCTATTTCTGAAAATTATTAATAAAGCCAAGTGTATACATCCAAGCTAAATGTAGTTTTCATACAAGAAATTCTTTTTTTTCTAGGCGTAATAAACTAAATGCAATTCTTTTGGCCACAGGAAGGAACAAATTTAACTCGAAAAAAATGCAACTCAATGGGCTTTTCAAAACCAAATTTTGTGACGAAAACTATTTTTTTGAAAACCCTTTGGTGCATGAATTATTGATGTTTCATTTCAAATTTGATTTCACTTCGCTTTGAAGTATAAACTTGGCTTATGAGAAAAAAGATCTGAGCTGAATTACAGCTCCAGTGATTTATTGAGTGAGTCCCATCAGTGACCGAATGAACGATTAACCACTTCAATTTATGGTATACAAGAGATTTATCGAAACGTAAGTGATTATGCCGAAATCATATTATTAAGCCTCTTAAGGCCTCTTATCACTTTTGTACTCATTAAATTTTGGATGAGAAAAAGTCATCGTAATAGCAGTTTTTTTTCAAATTCAAACATTTTCTTAGAAACAAACTGGTAGTTGTTACACATATTATAAAAAAAAATGATTTTGATTATTTTGGAATCTCAGCACTATGCTTTAAAGTTAATAACCAATTCGTGGACAATAATTTCCAACTTCCAAAATCTTCTGTGCGAAATCCTAAGGAAATATCTATAAGGTTGAAGTGCTATCAGTATTTTTCGATTAAGCCACTAATCATATCTACCCGATTTCAATAAGTTTAGTTAAAATATAAAAACTACAATACATACTCATCCTCCCAGGGGCAAACAGTTTTATGATTGGCATCACTATCTGGCTTAGGTTGTGCACCAGCAGCGTTTTCAGGTCCAGTCTTGTCAACGGACTTCCGAGTTTCTGAACTATGTTTCTTTCGCTTTTTCTTCAACTCCTCGGTCTCTGGCTTTTTTATTGGTTGCTCAATTTCATCTTCAACTGGATCAATATCGATTTCAGCTAGAGGTGCTAGCGAGGGCGCAGGTGTTGGAGCTGGCGCCACACAACCAGGAGTTATAACATCGTCAATATCATAGTCATAAGACTCATTTCGGCCCTCGAACTGAAGACCCTCATGGTATTCATCGGTTGTTGGTGAAAGCTCCTCATGAAGCAGAGCTTCTTCGTCGCACATTTCTTCTTCTCTTGGGTCTATCGGAGAAAGTTCAAGGTCCTGATTAATTTTTAAATTCTTAATAATGCAAAGTGCTGTATTTTGTGTTGCACTTGAAGGAAGCTCTATTGGTATATCGGCCTCAATCGGATCAAGGCAAGTTATAACATTTACTGCTTCAGTATCCGTTTTCATTGGAATTGAAGTTTCTTGTTCTTTTAAATCTATTAAACTTTCAACTTGAATTGATGGAGCCTTAATAAGGCTACTAGAGGTATTGGCTATTGGTAATTTAGTATCGTTAGCTGGCCAATTACTTGAATTTGACTTAGCAATCTTACAATTATTCGTTGCACTTTTGTTTTCATCTAATGCCATTTTTGAGTTACTGGCAGGAATGTCAACTTCCTCTGCACTTTCAACTTGCAAAGGATTGTTTATTTCAGGAGTTGGTAAATCAATTTTTACATCGCTATTATCAAGCGATTCAGGTATCTCAACAGAAGTAGAAGCGAGATTTTGTGTTTCGGAATTAGTTTCCATTTGTATCAACTCAATTTGTACTTCAGTTTGTACATCGGCTGTATCTTTAGTTTCGTCGTCAGGATTGTCATCGGGCGTTATTTTTTGTTCATCATCTATCACATCAGTTGAAGTTGTTGCTTCAACGGATGGTAGAATAGGGTCTGATTCGATAGGTTTTTCTAGAACAACAGATACATTTTCACTATCGATGTTTGTTGTTGATTTTTTCAAATCTTCAGCAGAAGAGAGAAATGACACATCTTCGGTATAAATTGGAACATTTAGAGATGTTGCTTTCATAGATCTGGCATACTCCGATATTCTATAAAAAAAAGAAAGGAAAAGTAAAAATTACATAAAGCATTGTGAAAAAAGAGAAAATATTTATTTGCATGGGACTAATAAAATTAATCAGAATCTCTTTTGGATAACAAGTTCAAAAATCAAAACTTAAACATTTACATATTTTGGTCATTCAAGGGTGGGCAAAAGGAAAGTAGTCTAACGTTGTGGAACGATTCTGGAACTTCAAAGGGGATTGTTCAGATGTGACAACCAAAGTTTGTGAGAAGGTTTTTATACAGAGACATCCAAGAGGTATGTTAGTTTTGATTATGCAGGCAAATACATAAGTTTACCATTTTTGCGTTATTGTGTTCACTCAACGTTATACTTGAAAGACTCAACCTATCACATAAAGTGAAAATGACACCAGTAAGATTTTTGTTAAACGTTCAACTATTTGAAGCTTCTGAAAATAAAATAATAATTTTTGTTTATTTTTTTTTTATTGGCTAAAGAATATTTGACAAGCAAATTTTTCAAGATCAATTTGGATAGTTTTTAGAGTTGATGAAAATTACATATGCAAATTTTTAGGGACATTGATGTTAAGGTTTTGGGCGTAGATCCTCTTTAATTTAAAATGACGAAAATAAAAGGTTTTTTGCACTTGATATTTAAGAAGCATTTGATAGAGCTTGGAATCGAGCTCTCTTATACGTATGTACTCAATATCGATGGACCGTTACTTTATTTATTTTGAAATAACCTTCCGCATCGCTCAATACAAGTCGTTGAAAGGCTTTTTAAATTCACAAAATAACCAACCCCGTTGAATGATATTTGAAAATTCTGAAATTTCTAATACTCGTACATTGAAGACTACGCCTAAGCTTTTCAAATTCCTTTAAGAAACCAATAAGAACTTAATTCTTTAAAAACTTAATGCTGTTTTCTATCATTCAAGCAGAACATATTGCTTTTGCTGATGAAATTGTTTCAAAAATATGTTTGCTTTCGATTTTCTTGCAAACAAGCCTTAAAGTTCAGTTCAGCCTAGTTTGCAGTTTCAAATCACAAAACAAAATCTATGCAAATAATTGAGGTGAAATGCAAAATTAATTGTTTGCATGATTGGCTTACAGTTTGATGCAAAAATAATTTTTGCATGCTAAGCATTGGAATGGCAGTTGTTTTGCATGCGAAAAGAAATGTGGTAAGTGCAAATTATTTTTTTGGATGGTCAGTTTACACTTCCAACAGAAAATATATTTATCTCAAGGTGTTATTTGCATGCAAAAATAATTGTTTTACATTTAAGGCCTATAGTTTTCAATTAAGGGTAAATAAATGACTCAAATGGTGGCTAAGGCCAAGGCAAACATTTTTTGGCTTGAATGTTATACAATTTGGTGCACAGAGTAGGTGGACAGTTGTTTTGAAAATTTTAATTTTTTTTTTCGTATGTGAACTCTAAACTAGGATTTAAGCGAAAAAAGACGTCTGTGCAAATTTGAGCTCGTAAAATTAATTTTTAGACATTCCTCATCGTAGATTACGATTTTCCATACGATTTGTATTTTATAAATTATAAATAACTAACTTAATTAAACTAACTTAATAAGTTTTTCTTATAGAAAATTGAACGCTCTATAAAAACGGGTCTGACGTATTTTATCGTTAATCCTGCCGTTTTAAAGTAGCAGTCAGTCAAACTAATTTGATAAAATTATCATTCATTAATTTTACGTTAGATAAAACTGGTATTTTTAAGTAATTGGAGATATTATGGTAAATAATATCACTCTTATTGAAAAATTCCTTAAGACCTTCTTTGTAGAGGACCAATCTTCCCTTCAAATGGTTTCAAATTCTACTTGCCTTCTGTTAATACAATAATAATACACTTTTCCAAAGGTTTTTGGTGTGCAAAATTCGAATTGGAGTTCAGAAATATTCTATAACCCCACAAAAAATTAAAGTTTTCTTCAATAAATCTATTGTTTCGCGATGTGTCGCGTGAACTGAACCATTATTTTGGTAATAAATTTGCACGATTTGCCAACGCTGTTCAGGAGTAAGTCTATTCTTTATGAAATGATAAACAAAACTGAGCATAAATCAAGTGTTAGCTTACAAAAAGATCAACTCCGAAAAAAATATTGCCAGATTGAAAACCACACGTCAAAAAAAAACCCTTTATAGATAAAAGATAAAATGAAATTATGACTAAACAGATCTTATAAAAATGAATGAGGCTGGCTCCTAATCGCAATTGGACTATAAAATGCGCAAATCTTATCTTAGGCGATATTTTTATTCATATAAATATGAAAAAAATAATGGAAAACCACTCTTCTATCCCTTAACATATATCCTTAACGCATTCAACAATTTGGCATCACTTCCTATTCATCGAATATACTCATTGGTTTTGACATTTTAAACAACCGCAACAATCTTTACTTTAAATTCTTTCACTCCCATTTTTATAAGAAAAACTTAATAATTGTTAGAAGCAGCAAGCAAACAAATTTGCAAATAATCATATTGTGACCAGTTCAATCCTTTAAAAAAAAAAGTGATTGTACTATGAGAACATTTTTAAAAATTATTGTTATTGGGCTAAAATTTGGTCTACTTTTCCGGCCGTAATTTTTGGCTACATAATTTTTCAAACTGGGCTATCAAACTAGTTCATGACATGGCAACCCTGATCCAGGGATCAAATTTAAATGATACAAGGCGTAAGAGGAAAAATGCAGATAGTCTTTGGTCTATCTTCTCTTTAACTTCTTCGTGTCTCGATGTGCCCAAAGATCAATTCTGGTTTTAAGTTTGTTTTAAACTAATAAACAGATTTTAGCAAAATGGATTAAATTCTTTTAATTTTACATCCATCCTACTAGTCACTGTTAAAAAATTGAACTCATTCATATTTAAATCAAACTTAAGCACAAATGGTTTTGCATGAAATTGATTTCTATTTAAATTATATAGAATCGTATTAGTTCATCGTTTATGATCTGAACATGATTCTGTTCAAATTTACTATGCTTTCTATTTAAAATAAATATATTTCTGTTTTTATTTTAACCATCATCAAATGAAGTGATGTTGTTTCAAACAGAATCATATTAATCTTCTTAAATATGTATGTGTTTGGGTCGAAGAGGTTTTCTGCTTAAATCAAATGATTCCATTGTTAGTTTTTCCAAATAGATGCTAGCTCCATTTAACTAAAGAGTCATTCCATATGAAATCGTCAAATCGAAAATGCCAACCCTTATGGTTCAAAGGAAGGATATCCACGGTGTTTTAATTTTCTCATGCCTCATTCTCCTCCTAACCCCATTGAAGTATTTGAAAATGGTCATTTTAGTACTTCAGTATTTCTGCTTTAAGAAAATTTCTATTAAAGATATCAAAACTATTGATATAACATATTGAAGCTTGAAAAAAGTACTAATTGTGACTTACATTTTAATTCACATAATCAATGTCAAACAATATATAAAACAGTGCCGAAAGTACGAGTGTTTTTCTGATCTTTTGTCTCATTTTTAATGATGGTAACATTACCTTTAATACATGCAACACACATACATTTCGTCGTTTCAAAGTTAAAACTCACTTACTAAAAAATTACACTTTAAACGGAAATCAGATTGAAATATATTTGTTGCCACTAAAAAGTCACTTTTTCCTTCACTTTTAAAATTAAGTTTCCCGTGCATTCCTTTCAATGTTTTATAAGCCCGGGCAAAATGATATTTTTTGGATTTAAAATACATTTCATTCTCATTTGATTGAACATTTTTGTCTACGCTTAGCGAGTTTTACTTTTGGACCGACCGTATTACGGTGGCACTAATTTTGGAACTGTTTGAATATCTTTTCCGACCGATGGAAGAAACGGACTTATTTGCACATATCTTAGACGCTAAACACCTCTATTACTTTGAGTTCAATTCAAATTTATTCGATTTTAAACTTAAAATTTCTGTTCAATTTCTTTCTTTTCTTAAAATTTTAAATGCACTCGTATTTGAAACAAACTCGTGCATGTTGACTTTATGTTAAAAATTTATGAATGAGTAAAATAATTTAACAGGTCTTTCAAAAATCAAACTCAAATGGGCTTGAATTCACGTAAAAAATTGCGTGTAGCTTCCAATGTAATTATTAAACATGAATATATTTGATTTAAACAGATTTAACCCAAAATAATAGTATTTTTGAATAGATATGAGTTAGATTTAAATCCAAACATGCTTCTGTTTAGTTAAGTCATAGCTCAGTTTTCTCAGTGATTTACCTACTTCAACTTTTTACATTTAGTAAGTAACGGGTGATTTTTTAAGAGGTTTAGAACTTAAAAAAAAAAAAACACAAACAATTCGAAAAAATGAATGAAATATTTATTTGAATCGATAGTTTGAACCTTGCAATTTAATGTTTAAAGATAATTTCATGCAAATGTTGACCGCGGCTGCGTCTCAGGTAGCCCATCCGCTGAGTCCAATTTTGGCATACTCTTTCACACATATCGGCCGGTATCTCACGAATGAATGCATGGATGTTGGCTTTCCAGTGCGTCAATCGAAGCGGGCTTGTCCCTATAGACATTAGCCTTGACATACCTCCACAAAAAATAATCTAATGGTGTCAAATCGCACGATCTAGGCGGCCAATTGACCGGCCCGAAACGTGAAACTAACTGTTCAACTCGCCTCGCAATTGCGCCATTGTTTCGCGTGCTGTGTGGCATGTGGCACCGTCTTGTTGAAACCACATATCATGCAAGTCAAGAACTTCCATTTCGGGCAAAAAAAAGTTTGTTATCATCGCTCGGTAGCGTTCACCATTGACAGTAACGCTGCGATTCGCATCATCTTTGAAGAAATATGGCCCAATAATGCCGCCGGCCCATAAACCGCACCAAACAGTGGCTTTTTCGGGATGCATTGGTAGCTGTTGCAATGCTTCTGGCTGATCTTCACTCCAAATGCGGCAATTATGCTTATTTACGTACCCATTCAACCAAAAATGAGCCTCATCGCTGAACACAATTTTTCGATAAAAAAGCGGATCCTCGGCCAGCTTTCCAAGAGCCCAAAATTCAATAATTTGCAAGCGTTGTTCATTTGTAAGACGATCCATGGTTAAATTGCAAACCAAACTGAAGCTGTTTGACAGTGACACAAGGTACTAAACACACGTCAGCTGTCAAAACCAGTGTTGCCAAAACCAAACCAGCTAAAAAATCACCCTTTACTTCTGATTTATGGATATCACCCATTACAATGTAAATAAATTTTAGATTAAGAAAAATGGCATAATTTTTTCCTAACATTACAGTTTATTGCCTTTTTAGAATATTTAATCAATTAATATATGGTAAATGAACTTTGATCTGAACTTGATTACACCATTTTATATTAAGTGACATTTTTTGTCTGAATGCTTTGAAATTCCATCAAAACATGTAAACATCTACTGGAATATAAAATAAAAACACGACTCTGGTTATGGTTTAGACTTTAGATATTTCAGGGTGATATCACCATCTTTGATGTCGGTATACAACTCGGCAATATACTTTGAGTCGCTTTATACGAAAACAAATTCAAATAATCCTTCAAAATGCTACGCAAGATAGTTCCACTGACACCAAAATACTAAGGACGGTGACAATAAAAAAAAAGTGAGTTCTCAGTACTACTCCCTCTTACCACTTTAACCAGTTTATTGCAACTTCATTTAGAGTTAAAATTGTATTGACGTTTCAAAAACATGTCTACTTCAGGTCAAATAGTTGATAAATGTCAAAGTAATTCAATATTTACAGACCGACCTAAAAAATGGTTCACCCATTTAAAAAAAAAAAAATATCTCACCTTGGTGTCAAGGTCACCGAAGCTCTTCGTTGTTCGGTAAAATTAGGCATTAATCGTTTTGAGCTGCTTTCACAAGTATCCACAGTATTCTGTCTAAGACCACAAGATCTTCTCATTCGATCAGAAACATCAGATATATCAGATGAAGTACTTAAAGAAATGAAATAAAAATTAACACTGCTTTTTTGAAAAAAAAGAAAGAAATATCATGATACCTTGGTAGTCTTTTAGAGGTCGATTGTGCAATTTGTGTGTCTTCCTGTTCCCATGGACAAACCGAGAGTTTTATAGTAGCCGATGGATCTTGGACAGGTTCAGCTTCATCCCATGGACATATGGCACTGGCTGACTCCATTGTTGTTTCTAGTTTATCCACAGCAGGCTTCGAACTGTCCCTTTTTATGATACAAATAAGAAAATGTCATTATAAGTTCAATAATATTTTGAAATATTAAAAAAGCAGAGAATGAAACCCTGTGGGCCTGAGTTGACAATATAGTTAGTTCCAGAAATAGTTTTAAATTTGCATTGCAAAACGGTGGAACCGTATACGAAAGGCCTGGGGCTTCAAAGGAAATAAGTTGAAGTCATGTAATATAAAAATTAAATCTACTAATGACTTGATGTTGAAATGATGAATGATGATGAAATGATGAGCTTTTATACCATGTACTGAACTGGATTTATAACCTGTAACGTTTCCATATAAAACTCTATCAGGAGCAACATATTTGCATAGAACTTAATCCATTTGAAAAGGATATATTTTTTTGTACGTATCTATTTGCGGAATAATAGTATCTCCTAATATTGAACAAATAAAATAGTTAAAAAGCCTATAGAAGCATAAGTAGAAACATAAATACTTGAGACATTAAAAAGGCTTGAGTATGATTCAATGTCAAAAGTATTACTTGAAGTTTTTCTTTGAAAGCCATCAACGTCTATCTATTGCCACTTCAGGCCAATGTGTGTTGTGTATACAATTCATAATTACAACAGCACTACCACTTAACCTAAAATCATGGAGGACTGATGCGGAGGGATGATAAGTGTGTATGAACATATGGGTAGCTTAATTATGACATAAAATAAAATCAAACATACCTGTAGGCAATGTCACATAAATTACTCTGGCTATGCGAATGAGAGACCTTATTGCCTCCATCCTTTCCAAGTCCGATAACCGCTAATTCATGTACCGAACCCGAAAGACTTCGGTCACTACCACGACGACGTGTTAAATGACCGGGCAATGGTATTGGAGCACTTACTGCCGAAGATCCGCTTGGATGTGATTGGGTAGATAGAGTTGCAGCAGCACTCACAGCCACTTTCTTTTTTACACCAACTCCGCCAAAGTTAAAGAATCTCTTTTTATGCAGTGGCTGAATGCCAGTTGCTAAAAGATTTTTATAGTGTTCCGATCGAATGAAACGAGGATAGCAGTCCTTTTTCAGCAACAGCATGTAAATGTGTTCAGCAGCTGCATCAAAAGTGAAACGGGAAGGATTTTTTAAGCCTTTTTGAACTATTTCCATGGTTTTTCCGTCGATATTAATCTCACAGGGTGCTCCAGGCTTCAAAAATTCTCTATAATAAAATAAAAAGAATTAAAAAAAAATATTAGAGACAAAATTCATCAATGAACAAGAATATCCTATTTCAAAATTTCTAATAAAATGTGTAGGTACATTACATATATACATACACATAGGAAAGTTATGCATTCATAAAAATATAGAAAAGACGGAAAAACTGTGTCTGAAAATTCTCTCTGTCTTTAACAACCCGTTTTCCTAGTAAGAGTCAGTAGAACATTACATCAGTCATCAGTTATAAAGGAGACTGAATGTAGGCAGCAGGATGTGTCATATATTTCAACTCTGGAATTTTCACATCTAATAACTTCCAAAAGTTGAATTACATATGTAATAAAATTAAATTCCTCATTTGGAGTTTTCGTCTAAGTTATTGGCTTTGGCTCGCTAAAAAAGCTTGTAAGAAACATCAAAAAAAAGTTATTCGAGAAATCGTATGTTAGAGAAAAATGTTCTGTGTAAATTTTTAAACACTGACAGGTTTCAACTTTAGATTTTGGCGTGAGAAGTCAAAAAATTTCGAGAATGCTAAATGGATTTAAAATAAAGGGAAATAGAACTTTTGGATTCCGGAAGGAATTTATAAAAAAAAAAAAATATTTCGTGCTGTAGTATTCCCTTAAATATGACGAAAAAACGTTTTTTAATGCTTTTTTAGATATGGATGTTTCGAAAAGGCTTCTCTAGATAAAAATTTGAGTGTCATTTTCTTATTCAGTGACATACTAGGCTTTAAATTTTTTGTTGGTACCTTTGATAGATCAAAATTAAAAAAAAAAAAATTACCAATATATTATGTCACACTTAAAAAATTGTATAAAAATAGTACAGGTAAAATAAGATAAATAAAACAAAAAATTAGTACCATCATGCAACTTCGTGAAAACGTTTCACGTACCTTTGAGAATGAAGAATCAAAAGAGTCTATAAAAATATTTCGCAATGATTTTGCTATTTGATCCTATTTTTTACAAATAAAGCATTTCATTGGATACAATAAGTGTGTTTTTAAGCACAGAGAGGAGAAGAATATTTACACATGATTTTGTATTTAGATTTTCTTTCAATCCACTTCGCTTGCAAAATGTACTGGCAGAATGAAATTATTTTGTTGGAAAGCGCTTTCGCTTTCCATAAAAGGTCGAATGAAAAGCAATTCGCTTTTGAGAATAGGAAAATACAAATCCACCATTGAAAGCGATCCGCTGCGCTTTTCAGAATAGGCCCGCAAAATCTCAATTAAAAAATGTCTTCAAGCGTTCAATCATGTTCAATTTTCAGTTTACCATCACCAAAATCTACATATTTTTGCACGAGGAACGTCCTCAAAATGTAATAATTAAATTCCAGTTTCAAAATTAGAACAAAATTTAAAAATTTGGTTATTTCCCGCACCTTTCCTTCTGTTGAAATTCTACTTTATAAAATGTTGCCCTTAAAAATTTGCTGTAATTTAAATAGTCCAGTCAATTTGAGGTCAAAAGGGCTCTTAGCGAGCAAATTGTGGGGTAATTTTAATTTTGCCCCACTTTTATGTTTATGCGACTAAGATTTCGTGAAGGAACTTGTAAAAAATGCAAAAAGTTGATGCAAAAATGCATTTTTGGGAATTTAAATTAAACGAGTTATTCGAAAATTACATTGAAATATCATTAAAAGTATACACTATTTCCAATAAATCACTGTTTAAGGTTTTTTTCTGTGAAAATCCATTTTGACTCAAGCGCTATTTGAAAATTGACGAATTTTTATTAATTTTTTTATTATTATTATAAATTTTCATACTTTAGAATGATTATAAACATTTTTTTCCAAAAAAAAATAACTCGATAAAAAATATAACCTGAAAATGTACATACAAAAACTTTATTTTTTGTAGATTAAAATTCGAATACCTCAAACACGTGACACGATAGAGCAGTTTCAAAACCAGATTTGAACTCAACGCCTCAAAAACTATTAGAAAAGAATATCTTGGTTCATTTTAAAGACAAAAATAAATTTATTCACATAAAGTAGTTACTTAGTACTTTCGAGTGGATTTTCGAAAACAGTAAACATATGTCAATTTTCAACTAGCGATCCAAATAAACTGTCGCAGAAGAAATCTGAATGAAAATTGTGTAAGCTTTCAATGAAACTTTGATGTTATTTTCGAATAATTGGTAGTTTTTGAGCCATTAGTGAAAAACTCCCAAAAATGCATTTTCGCATCATTTTTTCCATGTTTTGTCACGAAATTTTAGTCGGTGCAAAATCAAAGCTACCCCACAATTTGCATAGTAAAAATACAATACGACTGGACTAAAAGCTATATGCAAAAAAAATACTATTTTCTCTGTTTTTTCTTAATAAAATAACTTCCTATTTATAAACGAAAATAAAAAAACAAAAATATTTTTCAACTCGGTTAAGAAATACAAATATGCAGAGGTAATTGAAAAGGGAAGTAAAACGAACGCCAGAAATATTTTAACAGAATTTCGAAAGTAGAATTTCGCAAAACCAATTTTGACCTTTGCCAAAATTTAAATCCCATGCATGCATTTAAAAAAAAATTGTAATATTTGTAGGACCAGTGGAACTTAAATCCAAGAAAAGTCTTAAATCGAAAAAATAAAATCGTGTACCAAGTGAGTGGTCGCTGGCAGACGCGAATAGTCATACAACATAAACAGTAAAATAGTTGCTAAAAAAATTTGAGGTTAAACTCGAGTGAATGTTTAACTCGCAGATTTGTGGAATGCATCCTGATGTTGTGCATTGTCAAGAACTGTTTGACAGTTCACAGAAAACATTTCATTGGTCGCGTAGGAAATATAAAAATGCTAAATTTTACAATTTAAACTACGTAGTTTAAGGCTGTGTTTTCTTGAATATGAAGGTATGTAGGATAGTTCATTCACTTTGTCGAAAAGTTAAAACAAGAATTTGTTAATATTTACGCTTGGAATCGCCTTAGCAAATTTATTCGCATTCGCCACTCTCCGCTCATGCGAAAGGCACTACAAATGCACCTAAAATGTCAATATTCCGATTTCCGAGTTTGATGCATTAAATGTGATTTATTTGTTTCTTCTTCAAACGTCATAAATGTTTATCATAGCAAAATTAAACTTACTCATAGATTTCGGTGACTTTTTTGGAAACTTGTGAGTGAGCCGAACGTCTAAGACGATTAACAGCTATCCAAAAGCGTATATTCTCATGAGAGTATTCTTTCTCAAGAAATGCAGTGAATTCATGCAAGCCAGTTGGATCTGAAACGAGTTCTTCAATAGATATAGCCCATCGACGCACCCGTTTCTCCGTTGGAATATCGACAATTGTATTGTTAAGCTGCCAAAATGTTATATCTTCAGATACCCAAGGATTTGAAGGAAGAACCGGTTGCAAAAAGAAATCATAATCTGCAAATGTTTCCGAATAGCTGACTAAACTTTCACAAGCTTGTGACATTTTCATTCGAGTGCGGGTGAGGGACTTTTGAAAATAGTCTACTTCGCGCTGAAGGTCTTCAACGGTTTTTTTCTTAGATTTCAATCCTTGTCGATCACGTGATGGCACTGGGCAAGGTTCCAAAGGTGTAAACTGGCCGGGTGGTGGACGGTGGACACGCCAATAAGCACGCTCCTATAAAAAAAAAAAATTAACATTCAAAAACCATTATGGGGAAGTTTGATTACATACCTGTGAATCTCCAACAATTTTGTCACCTTTTTTTCGTTCCTTTGCCAATCGAACCTGTTCATCAGCTTGCATCGAAATGAAATCCCATTTGCCTTTAAGATTCTTATGCAAACTGGCTAGGGCTTCGCTTTCGTAATCTTCCAAGGCATGTCGTTGTTTATTGCGCAGAGATCGCTTTGCCAAATAGATGGCATACTCTACATTATCAGGTGCCTTATGTTGCCATGGCCAATAGTATGGAGTCTGGAACCGATAGAGTGATGAGTCGTCTTTAACAACAAGAGTTTTTGTGTCATTGACAGGAAAAAAATAACCGTGCAGACACAATTGATTTGCAATATTAAGTGCTTCAGATTCTTCAATCATCAAACGATCCATTAGCCATTCAATTAAATCATATCCTAAAATTGAATAGGTACGGATTAAATTTAGAGGAGTATAATTTAAATAAAACACTAACCCATAAATGCATAGGGAATTGATGTTAAAAACATTTTCTGCTGCCTCACTGGAACTCCGTGCTCCGGATCTTGCATTTCACGCACCAAAGATTCCATCTAATTTAAAAAAAAAAGAGAAAATAAAGTATTTGTATAGTTGTTTGACCGGTGTCTTATTTGCAATGTCCAATTGCAGAAATGCAAAAGTCACAAATGAATATTTAGAGAGATAGGGACTAAAAAACAGGTGGGATATAAAGAATACAAGCAGAAAAAAGTTGGATTAGAAAAGTTCCTATAAAAAATAGAATTTTTATTTAGATGCACATATATTTGTACAGTCAGTGAACAAACGAAGCCAATTGGATCCACTCTCCTAAGTTTTTATTTGAGGGTGCTGGATGAGTTTTTGATATTTTTGATAGTTGCTATAATAATACTGGAACGTTAAATATTTCCTACTGAGAATTTTGAGATAAACGACCCATTTTGTATTGATTAACATAGATGTTCTGACAAAATAATCTTTCCTCATAAGTTTTTATTTGCGAATACTGGACAAGTTTATGAAGGTTTGATATTTGCTATAAAAAAAATAAATTACAATATTTTTACTAACGATCTCAGTGGACAAATCAACCCAATTTGATCCATCTTTAATTGATTTTGAGAAGCTGTGCTGGATGAGATTTATATTTTGGAAAGTTGCTATAAAAGAATTGATGACTATTTTCTTACTGAGGATCGATAAAATTTTTAATTTGCTAGAAAGACGTGAACAATCATTGTAAAAAATAACCAAATAAGCCCCAAGATCCTAAAATTTCAAATGAGGATGGTGGACCAATTTGGATTTTTTGATAGTTACTTACTATAAGAATTAAAGATTAGATAATCAATTTTGATGCATACTCATTAGAAGTCAGTGAAAAAATATTTTTTTGTATAAAAATCAATAGTTTCTTTTGGTTTTAAATGGACTTAATATCCATGCAAAATATGAACACCCTTTCCCTTGAACAATTCCTACTCACTGCCATGCACTGGACGACTGATTTTTTGATAGTTGCTATAAAAAATCAATATTGATTTTACTGAGAGTGATTGAACTATTTTTTTTTTCTGGCATCCATTCTCCCAAGCTTGCAAGTGTTTTTTCGGCGGGAAAAATGTAAACAAACTAATTGAAACACTGAAGACAGAGTTTTTTTTATAGAAAGTTCCCATATTCTCCAAGAACTCTAGTCCCAATTTCCTGAGCGGCATATTAGAGCTCTACAACAAAATATTTAGTGAAGAATCCTTCTTGACTTTTTCCGATCTTCCAGTATATCTGCAATTTTAAAAACGTAGGACCTTAGCAAACTGCAATGTTATAGAGGCTTTTTGACACTAAATATGTCTCACAAACTTCTTACCAAAATTTGTTAACAAAGGCTGGTTTTTTGAATTGGTTTTGAAATTGAAAATAACAATATTTTCAGGTTTCTTAAACAGACATTCTATTGATTGGTGTAAACCATATTTTTACTTTAACAAGCAGTTAAGCAATTCAAAGTGTTTCGAAAAGTATCCAAGACA
Source organism: Dasysyrphus albostriatus (assembly GCA_946251815.1). Lineage (NCBI taxonomy): Eukaryota > Metazoa > Arthropoda > Insecta > Diptera > Syrphidae > Dasysyrphus > Dasysyrphus albostriatus. The sequence goes on along the minus strand of OX276336.1, from coordinate 61,683,210 downwards.
GGTCCCTGCTTAGGGTTGAGACGAAGGGGCGAATTCCTCAGGCGCCTTGTTGTAAAGGGCGCCGTATCGCGAATGGCTTGCCACGTGTCATGAAAGACGACACCATGTCGTGAAGGCTGCGAGGCGAGCGAGTAGAAAAAATTGAGAAATTATTATTTGCTTTTAAATTGACAAACAACTGAAATGTATTCGGGAACGATATGCCGAAGATATCCATTTTTATAATCTCGATAGCAAAAATTTCTTGTGGTGGCCGACTGATCAAAAAATAGACAGAATTTTATAAAAAAAATATACTGTGGTCGAGATTTTATGAATTGAGATTTCAAAAGTCGATATTTCAAATGTTATGGTCAGTTTCTCATACGTCATTTGCCTCAAAAATGCATTAGCAGAATATTCTTAAACGCAAACTGCAAAAAATTTCTGTTCGAATTCAGTTTGCTTGCTTAAGTTTGAATCAAAACTTCTACGGTGCAACTTAAAAAATCGAGTTGATGAATATTGAAAAGCCAGAGAGCGTGTTTGTAAACGTCAAATTCATTTGCAAGACTAGCGTTGATCAAACTAATTTTCTGAAAACAGGGCGGTTATATACTACTAATACTGTTACTACTGTTATGATGCAGACGTCAGAAAACGACGATTTGACGTTTTCGAAAGTAGCCGATATTGTGATCAGTTTATAGTTTAGGGAATGATGTTTAAAAGTGCGCTTAACTTGTTTTGGACTGTCATCTATCAAATAAAGCCATCAAAAACAATGTATTTGAAACAATATCTAAAGTTTCATATATCATTAATTAACTATTAAATTCTTGTCAAAAAGTCAGACAAGAATGTATGATTTGAGTTATAACTGAATATTGGCAACAAATATCGATCGAAAAGTCGATAAAAACGATTCTTTTCTAGACTCACTTACGAGGCAGCTGACTTTTTGTCTAGGTTCAAAGGTAAAAATTGTATGAATTAGTAACCAAAATAGGTATTCTATCCTGCAAGTAAGTCGATATTAACTGGCATTTTAACTATTTAGTTAATAGCCTTTCCACACCGAACCCAAATCTCGACTTTGAACAACAAGATTTCAAAATCTACTTGAATCGTTAGAAAATCTACTAGGTTACGAAATCATAAAATGTATGGGAAATCTCGTTGATTTTAATTAGATTTTGGGCTTTTGGCTCGAAATCTTGATTTTCATTCGATGTGGAAAGGCTATCAGTAGAAATTTACTAATTTACGAAATCTTATAGCCTTTCCACACCGAACCGAAACCTCGATTTTGAGCAACAAGATTTCAAAATTTACTTGAATTGTTCACACCACACATAATCTAGATTCTGTCTGACATTTCAAGAGCTCGTAGGAACTCTTAAAAAAGTTCCATTGCAATCAGTTGAAGTCCCAGGGCATAATTGCACATATTTCACTTTTTCTTCAAATAAAACACAAAATAACCACAATCTGCTTACACTGTACTCATAAGTATAAAATATCTTTTTTCTATCTCCTCTCTTTTATTGGCAAACTGTTATACGGGAGAGAAAAAATGAGTAGTTAAGTGTGACTGTGATTTGGTGAAAATTTCCTAGATTACGAAATCTTAAAATGTATTAGAAATCTCATTGATTTTGATGAGATTTCGGACTTTTCTCGAAATCTAGATTTTTCTTCAGTGTGAAAAGGCTATAAATTACCTTTTTTTTTGCCCAGTCATTCGTACGCATCCTACTGAAATTTGGTATTGGTTTTGAGTCGGTATAAAGACGGTGGAAGTATAACGATCTTTTATTCGATTTTTTTTTTATTTATTTCTATATATTCAAGCGAAGTTGAATTTTTTATCTAAAAATTGGATACGAAACGGCTCTAAAGACGGGTGTCTCTTAGGTTGCGTTTTAAGTTTACTTATGTATTTGCTCTTTCTATTAATGATATTGAGAATCATATTCCTTGAGCATTACTTTTCGATGATTTGTAAATGTTAAAGTGTCGCTACCCCGATATTACCTAGAATCCTAAATGTTTCAGCTGATAGCTTATAGCCTTATCACACCGAATGAAAATCTAGATTTCGACTCAAAAATCTAGTAAATTTCCACCAAATCTTCTTAAAATCTAATGGGCCTATTCACAATCACGCTTAATTACTCATTTTTTCTCTCACGTATAACAGTTTGCCCATAGAAGAGAAAAGATAGAAGAAAGCGATTTTATATTTATGACTACAGTGTAAACAGATTCTGATTCTTTTTATGTTTTATTCAAAGAAATAGTAAAGTATGTGCAATTGTGTCATGAGACTCTGACTGATTGCAATGGATCTTTTTTATTGGACGGTGTTCACATTGGATTGAAAAACTGGATTTTTGTTGACGTTTCTGTATTCACATCTCGCTCCCACTTCTTCAGTGAAGGAAGATGTATATACTGAAACGTCAAAAAAATCCAGTTTTTCAGTCCAATGTGAATACCGTCTTAGATTTCCTTGAGCACTTAACTTGAAATGTCAGATTGAATCTAGATTATGTCCGGTGTGAACGATTCAAGTAGATTTTGAAATCTTGTTCCTCAAAATCTAGATTTTGGGTCGGTTTGAAAAGGCTATTAGCATACGAAAAAAAGAAAGCAGTTTTATAATAGGTGAAACTTCCTAATGAACAATTCAAGATTTGTTTATATGATATGAGTATTTCAGTGCTTCTACTGGTACGGGTGTGTTTGACATTGATACTCCTGATTTTATTAATTTATTCACGTTTTGAAACTGTGTAGTAAAAAGTTAAGTAATTAACAAGACACATGATGTCCTTTAATTAAATTTTTGCAAAAAAATAAATTCTCATTTAGTAAAAAAAAAAACCAATACACGTTGATTACTCAAGTTAAAATTTTGGCACACGAGTTTTGTGGCAATAGTTTGCACATATTCTTTAAATAAAACCTACCTATTCGCCTACTGCTATATTGAATTTAAAACAAAAAAATATCGGCTAAGGTATTCACATCACAACTGTAAAAAATGTATGTGAAACTAATAAAGTCAACAGTAAGCCACGTTACAAAAACGTCAAGTATTAGGACAAATCCTTTTTTTTAATTTCATTCTATTTTTAGCCATATATTCGACACATGACGGAAATTTTGCAATTTTATTTTTAAAAGTAAGAAGCCATTGATAGGGGACGGGATAGATTTTCATGAAATTACACCCATTCACCAAATAGTTTAAACATTTTAATATAAACAACAAAACAAACAACGACAAAAAAAACTCACTTTATCAAACGCTAATGGACGAGAAAGTTTTTCGATAGTTTGCTGACTTCCAACAGATATACCCATAAGTGCCGAATGTTGCTGTTGAGGTTGTTGATGTTTTGCAGATTTTAAGAGGCTTAAGTTTGGCTGTTGATGTACTACTAATTGCCTATCTTTGTCTGACGATACACCGCCAGGTGGCTCCATGACCACAGGATAGTACAACTGTGCCCTAATTGGCACAATTTGGGAATAAAAATTATTTTTTTTTAAAAAAGTGATTTATCCGAATTCCATTGTATCTTTGTGTATAAAAATATTTGCTGAAAAAAAATTAATATAAAAATAAATATAATATGAAAATTTATAAAAAAAAAAAACTTACAGTGCCTCATTTTTAATAAAACCCGAATCGTTGTTTTTGGTTTAATGTGCACAATATATTTGTTATAAAGGCAACGTATTTATTTGATAAAAAGTCGCACAAATGGGGCTGCGACCTTAACAGATTATTGTTCGCTGGTTCCCGATCCAGCCCCAGGCCCATTGCTGGTTTACTTCCACGTGGGATCTAAAAAAATAAAAGGATGTTTTTATTAATATTTTTTTTTATAAATATCAGTAGTGTTTATGTTTATTGGTATTCTTATTTGCAAAAAGGAAAGAAAAGAGAATTCAAAGAGTCTTTAAATTTATTTCAATTAGGGGAAGAGAATTGGCGGATACAGGAGGGTCATGAGGGCCATGACTTTTCCCAGATATATACAAAAATATAATCAATTCAATCATTAAAAAGTTTTCACAACTCAAAGAATGGAAAGCGCCTACAAAATTATTTCATTTTTATTTTGGTTGTCAATAAAAATTATGATGTGTATTTAAAGCACACAAATTCGAGTTAAAAACACTGTCTTCGTGAAAAATGAGAAAGTCACAAAAATAAATCTTCCTTCAGAGAAATAAAAAAAAAATTGAGGAATAACTACATTTATTGCATGGTTTATTTTTCTTAATAATATATTTATAACTTGTTTTAAAGAATTCAACTTTTTATTTACTTTACTTTTACCGAAAAAATAGTTCTAAAAATGATTTGATGAGATTATGTGAATATTACCGAAAACGTACTACGAATTAGATTACAAATTCTATAGCACCCCATATGTGTGCAATTTGAAAAGGCACTAAATGGTCATAAATGGTAAGAAAGTAACGGTAATTTGGCAGGCATAGTTTTCATCCAGGAATTTATATATTTTTTTCAAAGGCTACAGTATGAATTTATACCTACTGTGACTTTGAACAAAACTTCAAAAATTCATTTAAAAAAAATCTGTGTCTGAAATTGGTGATCTTTAATGACCTTTTAGTGAATTCTGAAATGGCATAGCTGGAATGACCTTGAAAAAAGCCTGAAAATCTTATTAAAACAAATCTAAAGCCAATTTATTAAATTAGTTGACCTTTTGTCACTATCTAACGGCTTCTTAGATTCTGTAGAAATGCATTCGAAATCTCGAATTACGAAATCTCGGAAATAATAATCCCGCTAATAATAAGGGCGGAAAGTAGGAACTCATTTTTTATTTTGCAGAAGGGATAAAATGTTGCATTATTGCATTGCAACAAATTCATATTTAATTTGAGATTTGAATTTGCGACAATTTGATATTCGGGATTCTAATTTTCTAGATTTTGTTTGATATTTGCAAGATTGTTAGCAACTTTGTGATTGCGATGTTATGAAAAGCTGGATTATTTATTTGCGAAATTTTTCATTATTCAAAAAATAATGAAGGTTTGATATTATAGATTTGGATTTGTGGGATAATTTACCACGTCCGGCTTTTTGGTATACAGTTTTAACAAATATCCCACAAATGAGGTGCCAAAAATCTTTGGTACTTGGAAAAACTTTAACCATTGATTACAAATTTTCAAGGGCAGACTAATTTATGTAATTACCTTTTTAGGCTTATTGCTGGCTTATATTATTTGCCAATATCCCATATGTCATATTGTTTGGTAAGATCCTAAAATTTGTAATAAACAAAATATTTTCAAGAGAATTTTTTTAAAGCGTAACCGCCCTGAGCAAAAGTCAGGATCCGCCCTTGGAGCTGGGGAAGAGAAGAGGGTAAGGCTGTATCAAATGGAATTGTAAAGAAACCTAAGCATATGTCATAGATACTTTTTCCAGGTTTTTTAATTCTCAATTAAATGACACTTCAAATAAGTCGATACGGCTACCGTGAAATAAGTTGAAGTCATTTCTATGACAGGATTATACTCGTAGAATCCTAACTACAGGGTGTCCGCTGGGAAGGTATACTACTTTGTTTTGCCGCCATTTTGGTAAACATTAGTCTTGACATTTCATATTTGGCAATTTGGCAGTCGTGAAGTAGACTCGTAGCAAATTTATTATGTAAAAATATTCGATAAACCAACGTGTTTTAATCGTTAAAACATTTTATCAAAATCAATCATCCATTACTGTGGCGATGAGAAAGTTACGTAAAATTTTTGGAAGAAACAACGTGCCAACAAAACGCACTATTTATCGTGTAGTGAATGATTTCGGCTGAAAACATTACTGCTGCTCAAGGAAGTGTTCAAAACAATCCATCAACTCTAAATGAAAAAGGGCGTAACGGTAACTGTGAATGGGGAGCGATATCGTGATATGATTGAAAACTTTTTAAAGCCACAACTGCATGCTTTGGGCTTGATTAACATGTGGTATCAACAAGACGGTGCCACATTGCATACAGCCAGGATTACAATGGAATTACTGTGACACCTTTCCACAACAAGTTATTTCAAGCTATGTTGATGTTGATTGGCCTCCACGGTCGCCTGATATGACTGCTCCGGATCTGAAAACCAAGGTTTATGCAAAGAAATCAGAAACGCTTGAGCAACTCAAACAAAATATTCGTGATGAAATTAATGAAATACCACGTGAAATGTGTGAGAATGTAATGAAAAATGAGCTCAAAAGGTTCGCGTTTGTGAGACTAACAGAGGAGGACATTCACCTGATATTGTATTCCATACATAATGGCCGACATTAAATAAAACATTTATCAATAAGTTCCATTCTCTTTCATTTAATCATAAATTATATACAAACTAAGTATGAGTATACCTTCCCGTTGGACACCCTGTATTTGACAACTGAAAGATAAAGTTAATCATCAACCGAAAAACTGTTTCTGAATTATCTCAGGGTTAATCTATTTTGAGGATTAGCTTTAATTAGGACTAGATTTAACTTAGCGCAAACCTTAAAGAAAAACTGGCGCTGCAAATTTTTTTTTTATCGAAATCGTTTGAGCCATTTTTAAGATAAATAGACATTTCCTTAAGGGCTTGTATGGCAAGTACTGTTGAAGAAAATCGTTTCAGTGGTTTAGGCTGTTGATCGAGGTACAGACAGACAGACATAATTGTGTCCCCACTTTTTTCAAGTTCTCTACCATCGTAATATGTAATGTAATGTTTGATTGTTATCTCGAAATTTTTGTTTTGCAAGAATCCATAACTTGCCCTATTGCACCTAGGTATGAATATCGCAAGTAAAAATCTATGGCTGAACAATAACTAAAACTAGCCGACCTTTTAACCAAAAATCACTATGACCTTGAAATTTTTTTTAAGAAATTATTTCGAAAAATCTATAGATAGCTGAACAATTACTGAAAATAGCTAACCTTTTAAGACCGTAATTGACATACCCATTATTTTGACCGTGACCTTCAAACAATTTTTAACAATTCCTAAAAAATCTGACTAATTACTGAAAATATTTGGCATTTTATTACGATCTATAGATCCTTAGGATGATAAAATTTTTTGTAAATTTACCACAAAACAAGTGCCAAAAATCGCGCGTGACCTTGAAAAATCTTAAGCCTTGATTAGAAGTTGTGGCGATGAATTTCTATAGGACAATGTCTAAACTTACAATATGTTAGAAATGGGTTTATTAATATAAATGGTTAGGATTTAACATGGAAGAAAAGATAAAAAAAACAAGGTTAATATTGAAATTATTGCAAGAAATTTAACATCAGATCATTGTTATATGAGTTTTGAGATATAAGAACCTAAAATACCAGTTTCATTGCAATGGTCTCAGTTTAGATGTTTCAGGTACAGGGCTTTTCAATCAAATTATTTCAGTAATTTCTTACAAAATAAGAAAAAAATCTAGTTCTAGTTGAGTTAAAACAAAAATGCTCTTGATACAGATTGAAGAAAATCTATCCATTCTTAAGGCCCAAGGCTCAATAGGTTGATGTACCTATAGTTAACTTGTATAGGTAAAGTTAGCTTGTCACAGACCGACAAACTTATAGGCGTATGCGGAAAAAATATCTGATCAATATTTTGTTGATGTTTTTAAAAGTAAATGTACGAGTAAAACGTACAAATAATTTGGAAACATTTTATCTATAATAAAAGTATTGTTATCAGTGTCCTACTTCCCTCTTATATGCTTTCTTTTGTACCAACATTATAAATGTTTCAAGTAAATTTCGCTGTTTTGACTTAATAATTAAACAGATTCGGGGAAAATTTGGCGTAGATTATACTATCGGTAGGAAACAGAAAATGGGATTTGCAAATTTCGAAGATTTTGATTCAGCTACAGACACATTTCAAATGTTAAACTACACTTGTCCATTTGCCACTAAAACACTCACCAGGACTAGATATAACGCTTTTTTTTTCTTCATTACATGTTCCAAAAATTTATTACCAATTCTTAGAAGATTAAACACACTGTTACATATTTCGAGTTTTTGATGCTTGTGCCACAAAGCCAAAAAACATTTTTTATATGTACTTGTACATATGCGTCTTCTATTTTTTTTTTTTGTAATGCATAGTGATTGAGGGACATAATTTCTTTGAAGCGATTCCAAGAAAAATATTATTAAAACCACCAAAGACACATTTGATAAAGTATAAATTGAAAATTTGTATCTATGTTTTTTTTTTTTCTTTTTTCAAAGCATTGACATAATCATTGAAATAAGATGTATCTATGGACGTTTTGCAAAAAAAAGAAAATTTTATATAGTTTAATCAAATATCAAAATATGTGTATTGCTCGTGGTATAAGTTTTGTGGATTAAAAGAGTAAGAATATCTTATGAAATATCTGTTAGTATCTAAGTATGTATGTGCATATATAATATATATAAATGTATATATGAATGTGTAAGATTGGTTCTAATTTGTATGGAGGAAAAAATTGTTTGTTTTTACTAAGCACCATTTTAGAGGGTGTCCGCTAGGAAGGTGTACTTCTTTGTTTGTGTCGCAGTAATTCCATTGTAATCTTGGCTGAATACGATGTGGTACCGTCCTGTTGATACCACATGTTAATCAAGCCCAAAGCATGCAGTTGTGGCGTTAAAAAGTTTTCAATCATATCACGATATCGCTCCCCATTCACAGATACCTGAGCACGGCGTCGAATTGAGGTTGATGGATTGTTTTGAACACTTCCTTGAGCAGCAGTAATGTTTTCAGCCGATCTTTAAGTATACGTTGTGGTCCATGCTTGGGTCTATCACCTACAGACTACAAGATAAGTAGTGCGTTTTGTTGGCACGTTTTTTCTCCCAAAAATTTCACGTAACTTTTTCATCGTCACTGTAATCGATAATTGATTTTGATAAAATTATCGAATTATCGAATATTTTTCTATGTTTGCCATTTTTCTATGAGTTTGCCACGAGTCTACTTCACGACTGTCAAATATGAACTGTCAAGACTTATGTTTACCAAAATGGCTGCAAAACAAAGTAGTATACCTTCTCGGTAGACACCCTGTATTTTGTTCTTCTATATTAAAAACGATTTACAAAAAAAATCAGGATAATCGGATTGTATTAACACGTGCCGCAATGAGTTTGAAAATTTGTATATGGATTCTTCATAAGACCGACCAAAACTGGGGGCTATTTAAAGTTTGATTTCCAGAATTAATAAAGTGCATTTTCAAATCTATTACCTACGCTAGCTTAGACAAAAAAAAATAAACGGCTCTACTCTGTCACATGTGCCTGCTCAAAAAGATCAAATTGCTCGGAAACTAAGAACTCGAGTAATTTTAAAAATATTTTTGGAATATTTTAATCGAAATCGTTTTTGCCGTTTTTGAGATGGATAAGCTTTTTCTTAACTGTTGTGTAGCAAGTTATTTTCGGAGCTAAAAAAGGATTTCTATTTCAATAGACCCTAACTCTCACAGGAAAGTCAACTTTAAGCTTAGTGCGGCACGTGTTAATGTGGTTTAAAAAAATAAAATGTAGAACTGGGTCGCACGTGCTTGCACACTTGCACTTATGTTTAAGGCGCTGAAGGGTTGAAGAAAATTATCTTAAAAGACATAGAAAATATGAGAAAAAAATATTTAAAAGCATAAAATACGATATTTAAATTAGTTAAAAAAAAGTTTCAAATGAAAAAAAAACGAGCTCCATAAATATGATTGCATTATATTGCATTGGATTTTCTCTATGGTTATCTGTCAAACCCAAAAAAAAAAAGAAAAAAAAAATCATAATCAAATAATTTTTTGTAAAGAAAATTAGTTTTTTGGAATTATCCATTCTTTATTTTCATTCCTCAAATTTTTTGTAGAAACATTTTTATTTTCAATACTCTCAATTCACTTTTTTCCATGAAAACAACAATTCCGGTTTGACTTCTCAAATGGAGTTATAGCTGCAGTTCTAATGTCAAAAATGTCATGCTTTTTGCTTTTGAGAAGTCATATGAGATCTATGAGTGTGTTCAGACGATATGGTATGATTTTTTTGACAGCTCATATGAGAAGTCATATGACTTCTATAATCGTGTAAAGTGGCCTGTAGCTTATTTTCATTTCCGTTGTGTCAGTTAAAAGAACATATAGTATCTCTTGAGTGAGCTTATACTTAGAAAAACAACGAGGCACTTTCATCTGTTCCAAATAAATCATTTGGCGAAAGATATAACAACAAAATATTTACCCAAAGCAAAAAGGATTGTGAAATTAAAAAATTCCCATGAAATTTTTAATTTTAATTTTCTCCTTACTAAGGAAAACAAATTTACCAAAAGAAGAAGGATTGTGAAATTAAAAATGTTTCACGATTTTTAATTTTTAATTTTACAATCCTTTTTCTTTGGATAATTTTGATGTTCTTATATGTATGTACTTTTCCGCAAGGAGATGATTTACTTGGAACAGACGAAAGTTCTTCGTTGGCTTGCTTAGTATAACACTATGTTCTTATAACGGGTTCACAATGGAAAAGGAAAATAAGCCAAGAAAAATAGGTGAAAGTGCGAGGATATCTAAATTTCGCACATAAACGGAGCTTAAGCTGCCATCTTGGATTTTGTGAAAAATTACGTTTTACCGTATAACATACGATACATTTTACAATTTTGACAAGAAAGGTGTTAAGGCAAAACTTAAAGTCAATTTAATTTTATTCGGTAGAATTTGAAGGGTTAAAAAAAAAGGTAATACGAGTAGGTGTACAAATTGGGGATAAAAGGGGTATTAATCACCCACTGGCTGGCTGTCGACTATACTACACTATAGCAGTACGTTTATTTATTATTGTATTAAAAAAATTTTAAAATACAAGAGTTTTCTTGTGTTTTTCTATTGGAGCTTATTGTTTACCAGGGGCATAGGCTTCAATGAAACTATGTACATTCTATTCATATTCAAAACGTTAACCCGTCGATATCAATCTCCTTTTTCAATAAAACACTTTTTCACACCACCATAGAGGTAGACTAATAGACAAGTCTTTTTTTGTGGCTGGGGTTCCCTTGAAGTCTTATAACTTTGCATTTTTCTTCTTATAAATTTGTATGAGATAATATTATATGGTTATCGAAATCTCCACCTTAAATAACTTTAAAAAAAATATAAATACCTAATTAGATTTTTAGATTAATTTTATGTACGTACTCGACCAACTTTTTTCGGTATCCGTTATTTTTAAGTTTCGTGTATTTGTTTATTAAATGTGCTCAAAAGTAAAATGTAGCAAAATGATAAATGTTTTATGTGTGGAAAAGGAAAAATTGTCAGCTTTGAAGAAAGAAATGGTATTCAGTATCTTTTGTCAGCGATAATTGTACAAGGGTGAGGCGAGCGAATGCTCGAAAAATGTTACGGTACACTCAGCGTTCCAAAAGAGATATGATGATGGAAAAGAGACGGAACTATAGAATCGAAAATATGATCATCGTTGTCAATGAAGATCTTCTAATACAACAAATGTTTTTAAAAGAAGACGATATGTTTAGGAGATTAAAGGCAATGATTTTTGGACATCAATTTTACCTCATACATATCTGCGATACGAAAATGTTGTTTTCAAAATTAAGTGGTACATCGAAAATATTTTAGATCTCTTGGTTGTTGAAGCGCAACTACAACATGACTGTTGGTATGTTTTTTAACAATTCAGGGTAGTACAAATATTTATATGTATGTAGAATATGGGAGGTTTATTTCAACAGGACCAAAGCCAGACGAAGGTAAACAATAGGGTACGAAAAAAAGGCACAAAAGATAAAAATGTACTGGAAGAGCAGCCTAGAGCTCGACAGAGAGTGGCAAGTGTCTCTCATGACCCAACTTGCGTACGCCTATGCCAAATTTCAAAAGCAAAAAATTTAGGTGTTATTCAGTAAAACGTTATTTTTTGTTAAATAGAAAATGGCGGCTTACGCTGCAGTGCAATTTTTCCGAAAACTACACCTAGCCTAATGGAAAAATGCACGATAATTTTTTTTCTTTTCAGGTTAATTTTTTGTAAATATTTATAAGCGACTGGACAACTATAGTTAATGTGCACATTAACTGGTTTTCGCACTCTAAGTCTAGTTTACAGTTCCCGTACGCAAAAACAATTCCATGCAAATATTCTCGCAGGTCAAAAATAATTGACGTGAAAAATTCAAAATAAATTCTTTGCATGATTGGTTTACAGTTTCATGCAAAAAAAAACCACAACAATGGACTGGCAATTGTTTTGTACGTGGTGAATAAAATATTTTTTTTGTTTGATGTTCAGTTTATACCCTTAAAACATTATTTGCATGCAAATGTTTTTTGCAACCAAAGATAATTATTTTCATTTTTAGGCCTATAGTTTATTAATTAAGGGTAAATTAATGACTCAATGGGTGGTTTAGGCCAAGGCAACCATTTTTCGCTTTGAATATTATACAATTTGGTGCGCAGAATAGGGAGGAAATTGTTTTGAAAATTTTAATTATTTTTTTGTATGGAAACTGAAAACTAGGCTTTAAACGGTAACATATATGGATTGCAAAGTTTTGTTCAAAACAAAAGCAAGTTAGAAAAAAGGGTTAGGTACTTACTTACTTACTTACATTATGTTTATAAAATGAGAGTGGAAAAATAAAGAGTTCAAAGAATTGCCATTGTTGTATTTAAAGGAATGAGCGATAAGCTCAAATATTAATAATAATGTTAAAATAATAATTTTTACTTATCTTACATTTATTACATTTAAATAGCGAACTGCTATGCAGGGCCCGATCCATCGTTTTCGCCGCCCTGGGCAAAAATAGTATAAGCCGCCCTTTGCAAGGACATTTTACTAGCCACATTATGTCCCTGCAGAGATAGCTCGATTTTTAACCGGCTTTAAAAAAAAAAGGTTATTATTGCGAGCAGCATGAATGTAATATGGTTGGAATTGTGTATTAAGTACATCTATGTATATGTTAGTCTACTTGGGCTTCTTAACGAGTATTTCAAATTTTATGTGTGAATGTTATGTTATTTTACAAATTTCTCAGAATCAGCTGATCGCATTGAAATAACCTTTCGGCTATTGACACACAAAAATATATTGAAATCGGTTCAGTAGTTTAAAAGATTACACCAAAATGTTTTATAAGTGGGTTTATATCTATATATATTTTATAATATCAAATTTCTTGTAATAATTGTTTGCTTCAGTTCAAAATGAATGAATAAAATTACAGAAGAAATGATTTTTTTTTTAATTTTATAAAAAAAGCACAGTAATTACTTATTTATCTTCTTAAAAAATTAATCCAGTCTTTTTTTGAGAATATTCGAGTCTGCTTAGTGACTATAAAATTGTTTTCTTAGAACTTTTTGTTTAGCAACATTTTTAATAATTTTCAAAAAATTTATACTTGCATATGTAGGTACCAGCCTTTGAACATGACACAAGTAGACCGAATATATTTCTTTTTTCATTTTTAAAAGTTTCCTGGAACTTTTACTGGTAAAGTCAAAAGGATTCAGAGAACAAAACTGATATATGGACCCAATCTTAGTTTTTTTTTTTTTTTCAAAGAGACTGTAGGAGAAAACTATCTTTAATCTTATATAAGAATGTCTTTTTGAAAGTTCTTCTAATTCATGAACAATATCAGATGAGTCCTCATGGGTTAAAATAGTCTTGAGGTAACAACGTTCTTATAATTCATCTACAATTCAATACACCCTTGCATTGGTGTTTTATCGAGTTCGCTCAAAATAAGTTTTTAAATTTTGCTCTTTTATTTTTCAGTTTTCAATTTTGCCGCCCCAAATTTTGCCGCCCGGGGCAAAATGCCCGGATGCCCCACCCTAGATCGGGGCCTGCTGCTATATTCTCTTCATTTTGTAGCCTACATGAATAAATCAATTCTTAATTTAAGTACTAACGTACCTATGTACTTGTACATTATACTGTCTAATTTATCACGAAATAAGAAAAATCGTGAATGGTTTTAAAGTTTTAAGATCATTATAGTAATCCGTCAATGAGAAAATATAAATTGAAGGGATAATTTGGCTGTGAAAAAGATTATTTGCAAACTCTGTATTAAAGAACATTATGAATATGTACTTTTCTTAAATTTCTATAAATTAAAGTAAATTCAAACTTAAATTAAAAAAAATTAATTAATTACCTACATATTCACAAAGTCTAAATAAATTATTATTTGCTTCCGAAAAAAAAATAACACTCACCAACCATTAGCCAGCCTGATTGATCAGTGGATATATTCCGAGGCCCTTGAATTTCACACCATGCAAAATGCTTTTCAAAAATGTATTCGTTATACGAGAAATGTTGTCCTTTTCCTTTGCTTTTTTCGTGTATGTTTTTTTATTTTTTCGTTTCTTCAAGGAAAATCCATCGGGATTCCAAAAGTAATGTTTTTCTTTTTGTTTGTGTTATCTCTGATTTTTATATTTTATTAACAATTATGATTAGAACACTTTTTAATTGAGCAAAAAAACAAGACACACTTCATCCATAAATTTTTGACTTAACACTTCCTCCAAAAAAGGGCTATAATAAAAATATATTGATAATAATTAAAATTGTGGAAGACATTGTACAGAATAGTTGTTGTTAGTTGTTGTTCTCGTGAAAATTATTTTCTTAAATATTTATTAGGATTAATATTTCTTAGATAAAAATCAAAACTAAGTTCATGGTTTTAATTAAAAAGTTTAATTAGACTTCAAGTTGTCATCACAAGAGTTATGAAACAGATCCAAAGAAGCTACACTCATCGTCGTCGTCGTCGTGCTTCCTATCACACGACATACATACGTATAAGATGGGTACATGTACTACATACTCGCATCTAGGATATGAGTACGTGCATATTGCAGATTGTACATAATCTCATTATCAGAAGGTATCCATTCTTATGTGTGTGGGTTGATGAGATGCGTTTTTTTTTACTTCATATTATTGCCATAGTTATAAATACAAAACAAAAAAAAACACAAAACGCGACACTGACGTTGAAAAAAAATCTCTGCCACAAACTAACAGCTTTTCAAGTCAATAATTGTGTTATTCACAATTTTCTTTAAATATACACATTTCTAGAGACATGCGCTATACATATTTATATGACTATAATGCCCTTGGTACGTCCAAATGTACATAGGTATTTAGGACTTGAGATTTCAGCAAAAATTTATCTTTTCTTTGCGGATTGTCTTGAAAACCCACAAGCATTTAATGTTCATAATTTAATGTTATTTATTGTTAAGGGTCTGATCACATCCAAAATTTTAAAAATCATGAAAGAATCAGTCGAATCCTTAAGATGAAATCTTTTCCAATTCCAAGCGAAAAAAAAGTCTATCACATTCAATGTCAACGCCATCCACAATTATTAGGTTTTTTTTAAATAAATAAAAAAGAAACTATAAAATAAAATTAAATAGGATACAAATAATTGCGCATTATATGTAGTTATTTTTTTTTCAGTAGGCGAGATCAGTCTTTTTCCACATCATGAGCTTAGGAATTTTCACTTTTATCTATTTTCTTTTCTTTTTTCATTTGAAATAAAGTTTCACTTGAGAAAAAAAAAAAAACAATTTTATTTTACCGAGATCCGTTTTTAGAGTCGTTTTATTTTATTTAAATATTAAAAGGAGAAAAATATAGATGAAAATAATTAAGGAAAAATTATGTGGTAAAAATTATTATTCATCTCGTAAACAGCTGCACAGCAAAACCGAGTGACTTCTTGTAAAGAAATTTTGTCCGAACTGGGTCTGGCCTGGAAAATTTGTATCTATTTAATGGAAAAATAATTTAGACGGTTTGTTTGCTTGATTCCTGCGTAGCAACATGCTCATTGTAAACGCGCACATCCTCTGCGTGTGAGAGTGTGGAACGTGTTTTCCATGACCGTCACCGTGTTGTTTTTCCAGTTAAATGTTCTCTCAGTTTACAAAATAATTTCGAGCATTTTTCTAATATTTAGAATGCGCAGATACCAGAATATCCAGATGATTGCTATAGAACGATACATACATATGTACACCCACAATTTGATAAGGAAGAAGTTTTTTTTTTGTGTTGTTTGATTCCATAGATACTTTAGACTCTCTCAGAAGAATATTAGCCCAAAAAAAGAATTACCACGAGCTATGAATATAAACACACTTCCAGTGAAAAAGAGTTTCAGCCTATAGAGAAACTTGCGTAATAAAAACATTCGACCGGATTTTGTAGTGTTTTTGATAATTCCGAGTAAAAAGACTTACACGAGGAAAAGTGAAGTTTATAAACGAAAGGAAAACAATAAATAGATAGACAGAAAGTACGTTTCTATATGCACAACGGTAATTTTATGACCGAAACTCGTGCAATATAACAATACTCTTATGGTGATTAGATAGACTACCAAAACTGTTCGCTAATGTAGTTTCATCGTCACTGGTGTCTTACGATCCACAAGAAATGTGCCTAAATTCGAACACTCCGTGTTGAGTGTGTTTCGCAGAGTTTCACAGTTATGCTCAAACTGTTTTTTGGATTACAGGTTCGATTTTAAATAATTTATCTATATTCGGGATTCAAAGTGCATTTACACCATCTCACTAGTCACAAAGTATTGACACATGTGGCTATGACATGTCAGAATAAAGTGAGAAATTCCTCGTACGATTGCGAAATGTATGTGTTGAAATTAAGTTTCATATTCTGCCTTCAAACTTGCATCAATAAGTTAGTTTTAGAACCAATCCTAAAAATGTTCATAAAAAAGGTATCTCAATAAGAGTGCACTTTTTAAATTGTATGTCATTGTCTTTTAGTGCCAGTTGCAGCTCTGAAATTTGACATGTTAAAATCCCGAATAGACAAAATCACCAATGAATTAAATCCCGGATGGTTAAAATCCCGGATTTCTGAATTACGAATGCCAAAGCTCCGAATGCCCAAACCCCTAACAACTAAGTACTAATTTTAGTATTAAAAATTATTTGTAGTAAACAGTTAAACAGAACTAAGTCATTCGAAATACAATCAATATATTAATTTTTGTAATTATTGAATTTTTTTAATATATTTGTTTTTGAGTTTATTATTGATCTTGATGTTCAAAACGAGTTGGAGAAGTTTTATTTGGATATTATGTCTTTCGGGATTTTTTTTCATTCTAAATTGCCAAAACAAAGCAGTTAACTCTTTGAAAGTACTGAAATAGTACTAAAAATGTATTAAATTCAAGATTTATTCGGGATTTTTTCATGCTGAATTTTGGTTTTGTCCATTCGGGATTTTGTTCATTTGGGATCTTGGCATACGGAATTCTGCACCCTTCCCTTTCGAAAAACGGCATTCGTTACAGGTTTTTGTGTGTAGTGTATATGATAACGGAGTTCATGTGGCCTTCCAAACTGAACAAAATCAGTAATTTCCTAACTTTTTTTTTGTATATAAGTATAGACCGGTTTTTTCACTGTCAAATTTTTTTAGTTTTACTAATTTTTACGTGAAGTGACCCCCAACAAAATAAAGCCAAAAATACAAAATTCGGTCTTATTTTGTTTTTAATGCGGAAATAACGCCGAATTGTTTATTTGGCTTTATTTCACTTATGAAAACGAAAAAAAACACCAATTTGGCTTTATTTCATTTTCATGTTTTATTTGCAGGCTGGTATTGTTGACTAAGAAAAATGTTACCATTTCCACAAAAGAAACTGGGTTTCGAGATCTTATTTACACTTGCCTTGTCTTTTGCAGTGCTAGGACCCAGCTTTACGGCGCATAAACAATGAGATAGGTATGGCAACCCCCCTGCTTGGGCTTACTATAGGATTAAGGGTAGGTACGAGGTTGGTTAAATGCAAAGTGTTTGAAAATATTGATAGGAAACCATTGGGAATTTGGCCTTATTTCCATTTTCAAAGTGAAATCAGGTCAATTTTAAATTTAAAATTTGGCGTTGTTTCGTTTCGCCTTATTTCACGTCGCCGGCGCATTATTGTACTAAAAGTCCATTTTGTAAAAGTTATTGGTTTTAACTTCCAAATTAACGTGAATTTTCTGTCAAAAATTGCCTTTTAAGAATTAAAATTTTTTGATGGAGAAATGTTCTTCAATCAAATTGATGAAGCAAAATCTTTGCTATCTCAGCATCGTGAACTGGCTTTGCATACAAATTTATTAATTAAGAAAAGTATTCATTAACTTTTAATAGTCTTTACATATTAAGTTTTTCTATAATTTCTTTCAATTTCATTTATAGTTCAGTCAATTTGGGCACAGAAGGGCCCTAGCGAGCAAATTGTAGGGTAGTTTTGATTAGTTTCCTGGTTTATGTTTTTGAGAGTGCGGAATCCGAGTTTATTGTGAGTTTCACCTGAACAAAATTCCACACGGAAAATTAACATTTTACTTTTCGTCTATTTTGAGTTTCATCCGAATTCGCAATTTATCGTAAACTTAAATTGTCACTTTAAAAACAGAGAGTACTGACTGGTGTTTATTTTAGACCAAGAGAAGTTTCGGCCAAACTCGTAATAGCTTTAAAAATTCCGGGGGAACAACAACATTTTCGGGCGAAATATTTTTCATGTTGGACTCATTATAACGCTGATTATTTCAACTCAAGTGCATAGTTGAAAACACGCAAAAAAGAACACAGAAAAGTTGGTTGACAGTTGAAAATCCCTAGTTTCTGATTGTCTACGAGCTGTCGGTCGCACCTCTGAATATATTTATTTATTTTAAATATCAATAATAGGTACTTTCAAAAATTAGTTCCACTAACACTATTTTGTTTTCGATTAATAATGAATGCTCAGCCTGAAAAGTGTACTTAACTAGTTCTGAGTAAAATAATAAAACGAAATATGAATTGTGTTTTGAATTTTTTATTGGTGCATCGATATTAATACATACATTAGATTTTGTATTGTATACAAAAGATATTAAAAAAAATATGTTGGTATATTTGATAATTTAAAATAAATTAGCTTATAAAATAAAATTATAGTTTGGTTCTTTTATGAAAGCAATTTTGTACTAAAACTGGAAGTCAATGGTTGATTCTTCATTGGAATAATTATGTAGAATTATGTTTTCTTTTTTTATTATTTCCATTGGGGATAACTGAAATATATGTTAAATATAAAAAAAAATTATATAGAAATTTATATTTAAAAAATATTCATTTTCTATAATGTAGTTAATTTTAAGTTAAATTATGAAATATTTCATGATCATCAGACAACATGAATATTTTGATTTTTAAGTATTTTTTAACAAAAATGCGAAGTACGAAGTTTTTATTTAACAATTTAGACCTTAAATGTTTAATTTTAACTCGAATCAATTTGAATTAAACTCAAAGAAACAAAAACATAAATGTAACTGTCTTATGATTCTCGTAGAAGTTTGGCGTCTAAAATAATAATAAATCCGTCGCGCCGGAAAAGATATTCAAGTAATTCCAAATTAAGTGCCGCGGTTATATTGTCGGTCCAAAGGTGAAACTCACTAATAAGTGTGGGAAAAAATGTTCAATACAATGAGATCCTTTTCTTAACCCAAAAGGTATAATTTTGCCGGTTTTTATAAAGACATGGCAGGTATGCCCGGAGACTTAAATTAAAAATTTACTGAAAGTGACTTTTCAGCGTCAAAAAGTTCATATGTTTCAATCTGATTTCCCTCAAAAGTGTAGTTTGTTAGTAAGTGGGTTCTAACTTTGAACCGACGGTGTGTGTGTACTTGTACCTATGTATGTATGTAGCATTATTACAAAAAAAGGTCCCATGATTACAAGTATAAAACGTTTGTTTTTTTTTTTTATTTAAAGTAGCCAGTCTCTATTTGGAGATAAACTAACATTGAAATCATTTATTTTAAAATCATAGGACCAAACATAGATATATTTAAAAAGATTAATATGACTTTATTCAAAACAAAATCAAATGAAATTAATTAAAACATACAGAAATAGCTTTATGTTAAATAGAAACCATAGTAAAATTGAACAAATTCCTATTCATGTGTTAATGTTTGATTTAAATATGAAAACGACCTTTGGCACCTCAGATATGGGAAATTTAGAAATACAAAATGCTATATAATTGGTCAGTAATTGTTCAGAAATTATTAACTAGTCCTAGAAATTGGTCAGCTTTAGATAACTTGTAATAAAAGCTTAAAGTTTCTCAAGATCACATAAGGTCATCCTCGATTTTTGTAAGACACTTTCAGTTATTGGTCAGCCATAGATTCTTTCTTACGATTTTTCAAAGTTTTTTCTTTTCAAGGTCACGAACTATTTTACGCACCTCATTGCAGTAATTTTACAAACAAAAACAATATACCATGTGATATATCTTATGAAATCACAATAAAAGGTCAGTTAGTTTTAGTAATTGGTCCAGACAAAGGTTTTTTTTATGAGTATATTATTTTATGAATTTATCCTTATGATAAAAATCGTACGTGACCTTGACAAACATAAAACTTTAAAAAATAGTACAAAAGAATGTATAACTGACCAATTACTAAAACTAGCTGAAATTTTATGACAGTAAAAGGGCATTTTAAATGGCATACTCCTTATTTGTATGAATGGCAAAAAGAGTTGCCAAAAATTTTTGTAACCTTGAAATGAGTTTTACAAATTCATAGAAGAAAATCTATGGCTGGCTAATTACTGAAAATAGTTGACCTTTCATAACGATCTGTAGATCTTTTGGATGGTTTACATTTTTTTTTAATTTTTCATAAATAAGGTGCCAACATTCGAGCATGATCTTGAGTGACATTGAAAAACTTTAAGCTTTTATGACATATTATCTAAGGCTGACCAATTTCTAGGACTAGTTGATCTTTTCTGACCAATTACTGACCAATAAGATGGCATTTTTTTGTTTAAAATTTCCTATATAAGACGTGCCAACTGCCAAAGGTCCTGAGCCATGAATACGTTCAATATTTTTCTAAGTGTAGATACATACATATATATCGATCGTTCCCTGATTGCAAGAACAAGGTAACTCAATTTTAAAAATTTTGGAGATAGCAAGGTTCATAGATACCTTACTATTAGAGAACGATTAAAATTTTAATTTTTATGTTTCTCATATTTCGTAAATATCTTATATATTTTTATGGTGGAAAAAATTGGACGACAAGCCCTGAAAATTGCACAAAATAATACCTACCGTTTTTGATGAGATATTGTTAAAATTGAAAATTGGGTTACCTAATTCTTGCAATCAGGGGGCAATATATAGTATAAACTTACTCAAATGAATATAATTTTTGTTACTTACACTTTGGATGTATTTCTTATCAATTTTAAAATTTTTATAAAGTGCAATTCTTTGTAAGCTCATTACGGAATGCAAACGATTTTTGGGATTAACATCTAAAAGTCTAAGGAGCACATCTTTTCCATCCGGATGAATGGACTCGAATTCCTCGGGGAGTAAATTTTCTTTCGAGAACAAATCATTGTTGCCGTCGGATAAAGCAGATAATTTAACGATTTCTTCAACGTTAGGGAACTGGAAAAATAAAATAAAATTAAAAATAATATATTTATTAACTTCAATAATTTAAAGATAGAAACAACATTTTAACCGTTTTCTTTTGAAGGAGGCTTTTTTCAATGGAACACATCAAAGTGCTTCCCCATGTGAAATGGTATCTACTAGAGCGGGTGATTAATTACACGGGTACCCGTGACACGGGTACACGTGTTTTAACGAATTGATACCCGTGTACCCGTGTACTTTTAAAATACACGTGTAAATAAAAATACACGTGTATTCAAAAAATCTTTGAACATAACAAGAATTGATTTTTAGTTCTGGTATGTAGACAACACCGACGACGACGGCGAATGTTTCTAAAACCAATTTTAAGGGTTTTTCTCAGGTTCCAAAAAAACCAAATAAATATAAATATATACAGAAATATCAGTGTTATTTGAATGGACTAGTAGAGGTTCCTATCATAAAACAATTTTGTAACTATTCAAACGATAACTGTACCTATTTTCAACGTGCTTTGCATTAGAAAACATTGTAAAATTGATTTCAATAATAATTACAGGTATATTGCTAAAAATATACGGGTAATTATAAATACGCGTGTAAATATAAGGACACGGGTTCATGCAAAGATAATTAATTACACGAAGAACACGTGTATTTTCTCCCGGCCACTGCCACCTAAAAACAGAAATGTTTTTTTCCGAGGTACTGCCTCTTGCGAGGAACTGACAAATCCTCCAAGAGTATACTTTTGTCATGAATAAGTGCTTCTCACCTAGCCGTTCGGACTCGGCAAAAAATTGTAGGTCCCCTCCATTCCTGCTAACAACACGCACACAGGAATGGTTGAGAGTTGTAAGTCACTAGGCCCTGGTTCTCCATGAGCTGTTGCGCCACTAAATTTTTTTTTTACACGTGTATTTAACTATACGTGCATTAAGGGGCTCTAGTGTCTACTCGCCATAGAGGATTAAGAGCATGTGTAGTTGATAATACAAGATTAGGGTTTTCATCTAGTCATGAGTACTTTTAGACCTCCATTGTCGGTTTACAGCAAAATTACTTAAGTTTTAGCAGAGTACTAAAATCATAGTCGATGAGAACAGTAAAGGAACCGAATGAAAATTTACTATAAATTATTTTCTTTAAACAACAATATTAAAACTTAGATAGGTAGGTACTTAATAATTTTGATCGCAGGTTTGAACCTAACAAGTATTTAAACACTTAATAACACTAAGTTCTATATTTGTCAATAATCTATTGCAAGACAACCTCAGTAAGTATAATTAATGTCCATTTAAAAATGTAATCAACTGCAGTTTTTTTTTCTAGTTCTTACGGTAGGGAAAAATCATCAAAGTATCTTAATGAATTGTATCTTCTAACGTTCTTTGTGGGTTTTACTTCACAATCTTCGATATATCTCTCTATTTCTCATCATTAATTTGTAAGGCATTAATATTTAAAGTTCAATCACTTTTGTATGTATGTATGTATGTATTTATTTATTTAAAACATAAGTATATTAAAACATGGTGTCTTTTTTGTTATACTTTGTAAATGTGAGGTTAAGAAACTTAATTGATTATCAAAGTAAAAATTAAAAATTATTATGGCCAAAAAGACAATTTAAAGAACTATTAACAATTTTATAAATAATTGTTATATTAATGAAAAAGTAACCTATTACTAAAGAATTAAATGATTTTAAAGAAAGAGAGAAACAGTTTTAGCATACGTATAGGTTTTTCAAAGAATTTTCAAATGTTTTGTAGTTGTTTAGTCTTCTCAGATCGGCAGGTAAGGAGTTCCAAAGACCAATTGCGTGCACAAAAAACTGTTTTTTGGAATTACTATATTCAAAAGATGGAACAATGAGTACATTACTTCTTTGCGATACAGGGAACAAAAGTTTATTGAATAAATACTCAGGAACTTTATAATGAATTATCTTGAAAAGAAACGTCAGTGTGAGAAAATCCAAATGTTTGTTCAAAGGCATATTGAATACACTTCTTGCATGTACAGAAACATGGTCAAAACGACGCACTATAAATAAAACGCACCATAAATAAAACGTACGATGTTGTTAAAGGCAACTTGCAGCTTGCGTTTACTAGAACCATCCAAACAACAAAAAATGGAACTACCATAGAGAAGAGTAGGAAGAACGAGGGTTTTGGCAATAGTCAATGCAATAACCGCAATGTAGCATATGTTCTTCCAATAACACGTACCAGGTGACTATCCCAAGACAACTTTTCACTTGATAAATAATAAGGGTATTCATACAACAGCGTAAAGTAGTCGTAAACGTTTTGAAGTTTTGAACATCGTAATTCTGTCACAATTTGTATGGGAAATTTGACAAATTTACGCAGTTTACAACTTTGCAACGTTTGCGACGACTTTACGCTGTTGTATGAATACCCTTAATATGTATCTGAGATGTGAGGTTACATTAACCGTCTAAATGTCACTACCGTGACGCTTAAAAGCTTATAGAACTTTAATTAAATAATTTCTTCCAATAATAACTGCTTTCTGCTAATTTGTATCACGAAAGACCAATACTTCGGACAAACCAAAAAAAAAACTATCCAATAAAAACTAAGTAATAACCCAGCATAATGAAAAGGGTTGCCATCCAGTTAAACAGAAATTTTAAGAAGTCAAAACAAAACAAGTGTCTCAACAAAAATATTGTCAAAACAAAGAGAAAACAAATAAAAAATAAAATAAGAAAAAGAGTTTCAGTATCATATATTTGAGGTTTAGTACATTTCACTATATTTTTTGGTTCTTTAAAAGCTGCAGCAAAATGATTTTACAGCTTTGATACTCTGACTAAATAAAGCAACAAAAACAAAAATTGTTTCCTATGATTTTTTATATTTGAAATTTTTTATAAAAAAAATCACAGTTGACAGAGAATCACCCATATGCACATTTTGAACTCAACCATAAGATAACAAAGAACAGCCCAAAATTTCGTCAAATATGTACATTATGCGCATGAATTTCATTATAAAATGCTTAATCGCCTTTTTAACCATTATATTCAAACTATTATACTTTCAACTCATATATGTAAATACCTACTATTCATGCAATTTATGTACATCTACAATAAATTCTACATTTATGATAACAATATGCTGCTGGTAGCTGGTACTTTTCCACTCTGGCTGGACTGACTGATCCGACAAAATTTATTTCCTTATCTGACTCATTCCCTAATTTACCCAAATTGATCAACTTTATGTAAATAGCCAGATAATTTAATTTCCATTAATGCAACAAGTACAAACAAAAAATACTTGCATTCCATTCAGTGACAGCTTATTGTGTATTGTGAAACGTCATAACGGAATCTTTTTGACCCCCTGCGAGTGAAACGAGACTCATTATCCAATTTGATATTTTATTCAATAGAGGCACCTTACACTACATTTTTGTCTTTTTCTTCAAAAAAAAAAAAAAATAATAAAAATTTACAAGTCCACGTGACCTTTGCAGAATGAACTCGAAATGAAAAGAGCAATCAGAGGAACCAGTGTTTACAATCCAGCTTTATCCTGAGCCTCTTGTTTTTTTTTCTTTTTGTATTGTGGGTAGGTTGTTTAGAAAAAAATAAAAACGTACCTTAATAGTGAATACATATGTATGTATCTAGTTATTCACCGTTGTCATTCTGTAACTTAATCTTTCGATTTTATACTACTTTTCTTCTTTTAAATTTTCTTTTTGCTTCTTGCACAAGGTTTTTATTTTTTATTTAAATTTTGCAGTCTAACTACGTATACAATTTGGTTTACTGGATTAGGTACTTTCAATAAATTATATTTTGTATACATTAAAAAATGGTTTATAAACGTTGTAACTCATTAACAGAATTCGCAGTTTGGGTTCAAAAATCTTTTATTTTCGTATTTATACAGCAATGTTAATGGATGGAACCATTTATATATCAGGTTCGCTTAAATTAACTTAAGATTGCTAGGAAAATATAAATATTTTAATTGTTACAGTTTTTCTCAGTTTTTCTGCAAAGTGATATGTCAATACCGTGGAATTTCATAATTTTTACATGTTAAATCTGGTGTGCAAAAAATGTGCACTAAATAGTGCACTTAATAAAAACAGGCTGAAATTTAGCAGGTCGTTTCGGGAGAAGGCATTCAACTTATATCTAAGCTGGCGACCTCCTACCCCTTGTAGGGGCGATGAAACGATTTATTATGCCTGGACGAATTAAAAAAAAAAATGTTTAAGTAAAATTCCCAATCCCCCTCTCTTATTTCTTTGTTTCTCGAAACTGGTTTTAACGATTTCCATGAAATTTCAGAGTTTGTTCTTATGTGATTTTTGTAAAATCTGCCCACTTTTCTTGTTATTTTGTTTCTTCAAAAACAACTTCTACGATTTGCATGAAACTTTCAGAGTTAATTCTAATGAATGAGAAAAAGATTAAAACATTTGTTTTATTAAAATCCACTTGCTTTAAATGTTTACTTCATTGGAACTGCTCTAATGATTTAGACAAAATTTTCAATGTATATTTTTATTAGAGAAACTGATTTTAAAGACCTTTTAGTAAAATTCGCCTAGTTTCACACTCACTTTGATACATATAATATAAATTTACAGACCTACTCGAATATCAAATTTGAGTTCTTTCATAGCATACGAACTTCTTTCAAATAAAAAATAAACAAACTAAAGTCTTCAAAAAAAGTCCAATTAGGTTTGCTTAAAAAGCTTAAATCATGGCTCCTATTGAGCGTATTATCAAGATAAAGTTTTTAGACTTCGGAAAAATTAAGGAGCTTTCCTATTTCTTTAAAAGTGAATTGAAGTGCTAATGATTCTAACACATAGATAGGAAACTCAAAAAATGAACACGAAACCTGCAGGACTTTGGTATTTCATATCACAATACATTCCCGTTATAACATTTAAAAAACGTGGTTTTTCGTTTTTTTTGAAGTTACGTATCCAACGAGCTGTAATTTCGTTTAGCAAAATTTACAATGCCAGTGACACACTGACAATAAACTTTACATGCGATCGTATATAAGCACATATTGTTTTTGTGTGCTTCGTGCATCGATAATATAGTTCATCTGTCATTTTCCTACAACCAGAATAACTTTTTGTGCCAAATAAATCAAAAAAGTGAAAGTAATACTTGATAGCGAATAAACGAACACGATTCATTCAATTTACTTTTTCTAAGAACTAACATAGGGCCCCAAGATTAAGTCGATATTTAAGCAACTCTCTAGTTATGAAACCACCAATAATTTGTTAACACAAATTTAACCTCACATTTAATCTTCAGGTTGTGAAATTCAAGTTATAGAATTTGTAAAGCAAACATATATACATATGTTCTCGGAGATTTTTTAAAAATAACGGGCTCTCTCATCTGAAACTCACAATTAATAAACGAGCAGACTATTGTTTTCTATTATTTACTTGCGATATATTGTATGTACGTACTATACGTACAATGGCAAATATGCATGCAGTCGTAAGAAAATTGAACTCGAGATTTTGATCGGATCTGTCATTACGATGATAGGGAAGACCAAAAAAGTGTCTCACAATTCTGTCTATCTGTCTGTCCGTTTAGCTACAGCCTAAACGACTGGATCAATTTTCTTAAAACTTGGAAAATAGTGGTTTTTGGTGATTTTCCCCTTACGTTTTTTTTTTTAATTTTTTTTTAGAACTGAAAATAATGGTACTTGCCATACAATTTTTTAAATCAATTTTACAAAAATCTTATTTTTCTCAAAAATCAATAAATTTTTTTTCAGTAAAGGCTACTTTTGGATGAGAAACTATTTTTCAAAAAATGGTTATTAATGGTTCCTCCCAAAGAACAATTTTATTTTATTTCGATTTTCTTCAAAACGGTATTTCTGATTTCAATAATTTTTTTATATACAGAATATAAGAAATTGAATAATTTTGCTCACCAAAATTAAAAAAAAAAAATGTTGGATTAAAAAATTAAATCAAATATACTATAAAAACTACATGGTCGATTTTTACAAGACTCGGTATTTAAGTTTGTTTTTTTAAACTTTTTTAAGTATTTAAGGAAAAAATTTACTGAAAAAATAACGGTACCGTGCATACAAATGTTACAAAACCGTTAGTGAAAATATTTTTTTTAAAAACGGCTCTTACGATTTTGACAACACTGTTTCTATAAAAAAAGTTATTTCCTCTGTCAGTGTTCTAGACCCCGCTCCAGAACCTTCTCGTTCATACCCTAATCCATCAGACCCAACACCGAACAAATTTATATGTAATATATTTAAACAAAAAAGTTGTCTCTCCCAGTTCAAGACGCAACCCCAAGACCTCTCCTTTGTCAGGAAAATTTGGCCTAATTTCTCTTTACAAATAGTGAAATAAGACCAAATTTCAACAAAATTTGTGAAATCAGACCAAATGAGTCTTTCTCTTTATTTCATTTTACGAAACCGACCGTACATAGCTACTTTAATAGAATAAAATGAACGACTGGATCGCACGTACTTGCACATATGTTCAAGTTGCTTTGAATTAAGAGCTTTAAAAAATATGAAAGTAATTATAAAAAAATATAAAAAAGCATTTAAATCGTTCTTTTAATTTAAAAACAACTAGTTAAAAAACTTAGAGCTCAAAACCAAGCATCTATTTGATTACTTGAAAAAATATGAATAATTTAAATTTAAAATCGTTGGAGCTTATTTCTTGAAAAAATAATTTTTTATGTATAAAATTTAAATAAGATTTTTAAAAAAAGTTTTGGTATGCCAATTTTGAGTATGTATTAAAATATATTTTTAAACCTAATTTCAAAAAAATTTATCAACTCGTTTTTGAGATATTGAATTTTTAAAAAATTAAAAATTAATATTTTTTTAAAAAATCCAAAATTTATTTATTTTTTAAATTTTGTTATGCAAAATTAACATTTTAAAAGAACTTTTGCTCGTTTGAGCCATTAATGAGGAAATCGAAAATTAAAAAAACGTTCATTGGCAAAAAGTACCATACCTACAATAATACACTGATTTTTCTTGTATCAAAATTGTCAGAGCCGTTTTTGAGACAAATAAGCTTTTCATTTACGGTTGTAGGGCAAGTACCCCGTTATTTTTGGTGCTAAAAAAAATTTCAATTTTCCCTCTGGAGAGTTACAAGAAAACCTTAAGTATAAAATCTGAAGAAAATTGCTTCAGTGGTCAAGGCTGTAGGTCGATATACGGACAGACAGACAGACATCGTAATGTCATGTTATTTTAATTGTTTCTCGAATTTTTTTTTCTGCACGAATCCAAAACTTGCCCTATAGTACCTTATATCGCAAGTAAAAATAGTCTTTGTTTTTTCATCTTTTTTTTAATTTGGTTGGTTGGTTTTTGGTAACTTTTGGTGCAATTTTTTTTTTTTTTTATTTAAATCATCCATTTCAATGGTAAATTTTATTTTGAACAAAAAGTTGAAGAGGTAAAATAGTCAAATTTAGCCCGGAAACTAGGGTTATATCAAACGCTTTTAAAAAACACCAGTGTGAACATTCCTTCAGAAATGCAAGGCTGAATTTAGTGCCATTTGAGGAACTTTTTTTTTAAATCTGTGTTACATTCTGCCTGCTTGTTTTTTTTTTTATTTTATTTCATAACTAACCAAATGATGTGCACTGTGATATACTTACTAATTTATATCATTCTTACCTTAAAGTGGATGATGATTTACATTTTGCATATATTCCACTTGTTGTCGTTAGATACAAAGAAAAAAAAATGTCATCCGGAATCTGTACCCTCTGGGCTTCCCTTTGCCTATACAATAACTCAATCCCACTCCCACAAAAATCAGCCGTCTTAGATTTACCGCACTTTATCACCATATAGCCGCACTAAATTCATCCGCCTCATCGTCATTGTGTATATAATATAACAGTATACACGGGGTATTATTAATCAAAATAACAAAGAGACTCAAAAGACACAGCATAACAATAAAGATCTCATCCATGGCGTATATATTCTGACTAAAAGCGGAAAATCTCTTCAAACGGATTACAAACCTACTACCGAGCACACACAGCAGCTTACGCGACCGAGTTTGAGTATTTAAAAAAAAAAAGAATCCTATAGTATAGAACATTCTGGAGTTAGTTTATAGCGTTCTTTTTATAGCCTGTAGTTTTAACTTTGTATACGGGTGAGTTTAAGTGATTTAAATTTGTTTTAATATAAAAAGAATTGTTATTCTTTGTTGTGTTTAGTGAATGAAAAATTAAAAAAAAAAATTCAAAAGGACTGTTGTTAAATCAATAAAAATACGCGGCTTAAAAAAATGTTATAATTTACTTGTTAAAACTTGTATCCTATAATTTTAAATATATTTTAACGTTTTGAACCATGCATCGGTAATATCTGAAGGATTTTTAAACGTGCTACCTTTTAATGAAAATTCTCCTATTTATACTTAAAGGAAGTTTTAGCGATCAACTAGCTTCGTTTAAACTTATTTAAAACTCCAATGCCACTTCAATATACTCGTAGTTTCTAAAGCAAGATATTTAATTTTGTGTGATCTGAAAACTATATGGAACAAAAAACGGTTATTACCATTGATTTTTTAAGGAAAAATATTTATTGAACTGACAAATTTGGTTTATCAAAAAAAAAAAATGTCCAGATAGATAATACTATCATAAACCTGAAAAAAAAATAAGTTTTTTAAATTTATTTGACACAAAATACTAAAATATTTGTATTGCTAGTTTGGCTTGTTTTTTTTTTTTACTAAAATTAAAATAATCGGTAAAGGCAACTTTTTAGTTAAAATAGAAAAAAATTATTTTTATGTAATGCCAGTAGTTTTGGAACTTTGATTTTTTTCAGGGCATCATAATAATTAAGAATACATACGCATATTCGTTCATAAGGATTTACAAAATGTGAAAATATCAAAAAAGATAAATAAATTCAGATTCAGGATGACAAAATTTCTGCCCAGAAATCAAAAATATACTTTAACGAAGTTCTTTTGAAGCCTTGAATTTAAATCCTACTTAAGATTTACTCCATAGCTTCAGGTTTTCGAATAATTTTTCTTTTAGAACAAAATCAAATATTATAAGTTTTTGTTATACATATGTATTTAAGATTATAAATATACTATTTAGAAATATGTATGTATGTAACTTCAAAACTTATTTTGCCATCTTTAAACCTTTTTGTTTTAGATCTTTTTGGAATCTCCACATTTTCCATTGACAATTTTTTTTTTTTTTTATTTGATGGGTTCTGGTTGTTTATATTGTTACGGATATGACACAGATAGGTACTCACGATTAAAAAAATTATTCGCAAAATGTTTTAAATTACAAAATTTTGTCTAAAGATATTTACGTGAAAGTTTATTTTCAGTATCAGTTAAGAAGTGAGAAACAAACCACAAATAAACCGTCCAAAATCTAAGTTTAAATTGTAAAAGGTGTGTCATATAAGTTTATGTTACGGTTGTGACCCGGTGAAAATTTTAGATATGAACAAATAACATAAATAATAAACTAAATTCTAAATATCATAGAAGTGTAATTATTTCTCACAAAAAGTTGAAAATGCCAGTTTAATGAAATAACTTTTTAAGCTTATTGAAATGTTATTAATTTTTTTAAGTAGATAAGCACTTTAAGTAAATTCAATTTCTATATGGATGAGATAACTATAGAAATACATTCATGCACAGTAAAAACCACGACAAAACTATGTACAAAGAAGTTTTAAAGAAAGATAACATTTTGAAATGTCGACCTGTTACGGTTGTGACAAAATATTTAAACTATAATAATTAGGGCTCTGTATAATTTTCAAGTGCAATTCAATGAAATTTCATCTGACGGTAGATCACAACTTTGGAGAATAGAAAAATGGGTGCGTTTAATTAGCTGTGAAAATTTCGTTTAATGTTTTCTATGTTTTTTTTTGGGTGCTTTACTTACTTGATTTCAAGTTGGCAAAGCAACCTGTTGAAGATCGATTAAAAATTCTTATACTTGATAGTTTATGGCTTAATAACGACTTCAATTTGATCGTGAAATGTTTTCTGTGTTTTTTTAAGGCAACTCATGGATCAAAAATGGATGAGTGCCTAATTTGTCGTTAATTAGTTGTAACAATTTCGAATTTGTCGTTCCATGTTTTCTATTTTTTGTTTGTGGTAAGAACTTCTTAAATTTAATATTTTAGTGCTTAATAATTTGCCGTTAATTAGTTGTAAAAAAAACTTTCTGTCGTGCGATGTTTTTTGTGTTTTTAAGTGATTTATTTTTTAGGAGTGTAAAGTTAACAAAGCAACTATGACGAACAAAGAAATGGTGAATAATTTGCCGTTAATTAGTTTCGAATTTTTCGTGGAATGTTTACTAAGTTTTTTTTTTGGGTGCTTTGCTAACTTAGCATAATCGAAAAGTGGTAAAAAATTTCTTATACTTAATATCTTATGGTTAGATAATTTGTTGTTAATTAGTCTTAAATAAGTTGTGAAAAATTGAATTTGATCGTGTGATATTTTCTACGTTTTTTTTTTGGTCCTTTGATATCAAGTTAGCAAAGCACCACCTTAAAAAAAGGTAAAAACTGCTAAAACAGAATAGTCTACGGCTAAATAATTTGTTATAAACGAGTCTTTAATTTGTTGTCATTGACTAGTTGTTTATTAATTCAATGTGTTTTCTACGGATTTTAGGTTCTTTGCTAACTTCACATCAAGATAGCATAGCACACCTCAAAAAGGGATAAAAACTACTCAAGACAAATTATATATTGCTAAATAATTCATAATTAATTATTCGTTAGTAAGTTTCGACAATTTCGAATTTGTCGTTCTAGGTATTTTTTTCAAAAAGTGGTATGAACTTCTAAAACTTATCATTTTACTTCCTAAGAATTTGCCATTAATTGGTTGTTACAAATTAAATTTTTTTTCTACGTTCTTGTCAACTTTTTTTTAATAAAAAATCAACAAAAAAGTGTGTTTGAAACAATAAAACATATACAGTCATATTTACAAACTTTGTCTAACTTTAGACAGCCGTATAACTCAAAAAAGAATATTTATAAACTTTGTTTACTGTTGTCCTAAAGTTTTCTAGCTTGGACAACGGCATCGGATGTCTTAGATTTGTCTAACTTGACATTTCATTTAAATTACTATTATTCTATTCAACTATTAAGGACATTAAAAGATGTCTAACTAGTCAACCGTCTAAAAAATCTAATAAAAAAGGCAGATAGTAAATATTTTTGTTACGGGTGTGACACTCTTTATAAATAAGTAAGTCAAACACCAACAAATGCTCTCAATATACATAGATATAGTAAAAAACGATCCATCGACAGGCAATAAATCATAAGTAAAAGCTTTCTAACTTATTATATAAAAATATAACTTCTGAGCAGTGTTGACAGATGAAACAAAATATCTCTTAACAGGAAAATTTGGAAAGCCCCCAAAGAGGTTGCAATTTTTGCTATACGATTCTTGTTTTAAGTGGAATACAATTCTGCACTAGATAAAATTTGAAAGTGGAACTTAAGTCGTCTCAAATGTATTTTTTTTTAATAAAGAAAAGCTTCAAAAACTTTTATAATCTCTTGCTTTAATTTTTATAAAATTTTTAAGCCGTCCATTTTGATAGAAAAATTAAGTTTGAACGAAAAAAAATTAAGGGTAAAATTCCCAAATTCGGCTTAGTTTCCAAGTTGTACCAAAAATTGTGAAAAAAGGCCAGTGTGACCATGACCCATGACCATTCTCTCATAAACGCTGTGTGAATTTAGTAGAATTTTCGGTTTTTTTACGTAATTGTTTCTCTTTAAAAGTTCTATTAAATATTTTGTAGTTAATATGAGTGAAGTAAGAAAGTTGTTTTTTTTTTTTTTGATTTTCCCAATAAATTCAAAAACGTCAAAATTGAGTCCGATACCCTTCGCAATTAGATTCTTTAATTGGGGTTAAAAATAAAAACATTTACTTACAAAAATCAGATAAACAAATTCCGAAGCTTTATGTCAGTTTCGAAAAGAATATGATTTTCTGAGCAAATATCATACAAGCATTATAAAATGAGCATTAAAGGCCAGTTTGTTCAAAATGGTTTAAAATTTGAATGTGGCTTTAACAAGGCTCTGATTAAATGGAGCTAGAAAACCAACATCTTCTGACAAGCGAGTTCGACGATTAACAAATAATGATTATTTGGAGAGGTCTACACTTTTTTTCGGACACAATCAACTACCCAGACCATTTATTGTGTGCTAAAAATAGCATTTTTGTTTGTTTCCGGTTCATTTTTATTGTTTCTTATATTACAAAATGGCTGCCTGTGAATTTTTTTGATTTTGCAATTGTTTGAATTTGTGCAACTGTCAACGAATATTTTTTGGCTTCGTTTTGTTGAAGACCAACTTGAAATTTCGTTTCACATCAGCAGCGTACCACGCTCTAAAAACGTATTCCTTATGATTACAATATTTATTTTGACTATTTAACATGCAAAAAACTCATCAGCTGGTCTTCAGACAAATATAGAATAAAATGGTTAAATATCGTGATTAACAGAGTTCATGTGAGCTTCTTTCAAGACTCAATATCAGTTTATTCTGATTTATTTTTAATAATTCACTTTCTACTGGAATATTTTAACTAAAGCCACATGATTAGCTCAATCCCAATGCATGTTTCGTTGTTTATCAATTGCAACAGTGACTAGCATTTTTATAAATTCACACAAGCAGTGGGGTTTTTTCAGTCATATTTTTATTCCTTTATTCCAAGATTTATATATTTATAGATTGCTTCTGAATTGGTTTTTATAGCTTACTTAATGACAGAAAACAATGTGTAAAATAGGAAGATATCATCTACCTATTTCTAATATCATAAAAGTTTGATCTAAAGTTCCTCAAGGATGAAAGATAATTCATTTCTTCTTAAGAATGCTTTTTGTTTGACATTTGCTGATGAAATCAAAATATTTTTCTATTTCAAAAACAGTACTTATGTAATTTTTTAGTAATTTCTAAGATTTATAACCGCAGATGAATAAGTAAATATTCTAAGAACAAAAAATGCTCACGACGTATCTAGAAAAAATACACAAAATAACAACATAACAGCCATGTTATTCATTCAATTAAGATTTAAATAGAAAACATATTTTGTTATAGAAAAAAAATATAATTTGCATTCTGATAACGCATAGCAATAATTATGTCACAGG
Organism: Dasysyrphus albostriatus; assembly: GCA_946251815.1. Lineage (NCBI taxonomy): Eukaryota > Metazoa > Arthropoda > Insecta > Diptera > Syrphidae > Dasysyrphus > Dasysyrphus albostriatus. Next base: position 61,648,265 of record OX276336.1, on the reverse strand, counting down.
TTAAAATCTTCGAAAATATGCAATCTTTAAATTTGTGATTATGTCATCAGTTATCACCTTTTATAAAAATTTAATACAAAAAGAATACAAGATTATATTTTTTTTTTTTCAAATACACCGCAAAAACTTCCAGTAAACAAAATAACAATATTATGTTAAAGAGACAGAATAGAATGTGTACTTAGTACAATTAGTATAGTGCTTCATCAAATTTTAAATCTGATATGTGTACGTACCGACATTACCTATAGTAGGTACTAACAATACCCAGGTAATTCATAAATAAAACTTCAAAGCTTCCTGTCAATTTAATTTACATACTTCTTAAAATAAAAAACTCAAACAGATTTTACGTGATTTTTGTTAATAATGAATAATTATTGCAAATAACTAAATAAAAATAAAATCGCCACTCCTTTTTTATCTATGCCTACAATCTTTATTGACCAGAAAGATATTTATTTGTGATTTATAAGACGTGAATTGAATGCGTAGGTATAGCTTTAATTTTTCGTTGCGTTTTCATATATAAGAACTTAAAATGATGACTGAATACTTATTTTGTATAATAATAATTGTATAAAGAGAGTACGTAGTGTTTTTGATTCAATATACACAATATTTATGACTTTTAACCTACTCCATAGACCAAGTATCATAAGTTTTATTAGTTTAATATTAAAAAAAAAAAAACAAAAATTGAGGCTTTGATATAAATAATTTTTTTTTTAATCAACGATTCGTTAATAAAATCCGAACCTTTTTTAAATGTTAAACTATTTTTCAATGACATTTTATTTGTTCTGCCTTAAAAAGTGAATCAACAACTTAGTTCTAGGCATTTTTTTCTCGACCTAATTGTTCAAACTTCTTCTTTTGGTATTTAATAGTAAAAGGTTACATATTTGTACATTATAAGAACGTCAATGAGTCAATTATTAAGCAAAAGTTTACTTTTACAAAAGAAAAAGCTTCTTGATGTGCAGCAAGTGGGTTACTTTTTTTGTGCATCTACTCAAGGGCAATATATTCTTGTAATTTTTAACTTCAGCCAAGTGGTATAGTTTTTGTATTATTGTTTATTCTCGTCTATTTAGCTTCTAGTAGTACATTGAACTTAAGCAATGAAGTGAAGTCAAGAAATATGTAAAATGGAATTCATTCAGAAAATTTAGCAAATTTCATTGATAAATAAAATATTTTCGCATTTGTTAACCTTAAAGAACAGTTTCTTAGTTAACTTGTTTTTGCATTGTGGTTATTAAAAAAAGTTGTATTTTCTTTAGTTTTGAATTCTGAAAAAAAGTTTAGTTTACGTTGGGTTTTGAATTTTGATTTCCGCAACAAATATTTTCTTTAATGCTGACACATGAATGTGTTTAAAAGGTCAAGTCATTATATAATTTGCTTAACATTGGGCAACTAATTAAAGAATGTCATGAATTACATAAGTGTAGAAGTTAAAGATAATAAGAAAACTGTAAAAACAATGTGAAAGTATTTAACAACAAATTTGATGAACTTGTTCCTTTAAGGTTTATTTATGACTTGTTATTGTTTAGCCGCGACAGTTAAATAAACAAACAAAACAAAAAAACCCGAAGCCTAGCACCTAACGACCTAATACCTACAACACAAATGAACATATTTTAGCGAATGCAGAATTATCAATTCTTTAATTTATGTATAATGCTTTGAGAAAGTTGATAGCCCCTCTCGCCTATTAAAAAATTATCTTTATTGCTATAGCACTATCACGTCTCCACAATTGAGGAGCTTAGGATCAAAAGGTAACATTTTCACTTTTCGATTTTTTTTTATTTGAGTCCACAACGCTGAATTCTATCGATTTCCAAGGAGATTTAGTCAACAATATTCTTACTTTTTTTCATCATAACTTTTTTATTCAGTAATTTAAAACAAAATTAAATGGCGTATCAAGATTTTGTCGTACTAAATCGATTGCCATTTCATTTTTCAAAATTGATGCATTATTACGGAGCTGGTGACAGTTAAAAGTTTCTAAAGTTTTATTTATCGACTATTCACACCTTCTTCATCCCAACTTTTTTGCTATTGTAAAAAAAAAATATGACCAATCGACTACCGTTTTATTTATTAAAATCGAACCATTTTACGCCACTGGTGACAGTCCAAAATATGATATTCAAATTGTCTACAAAGTTCAAGGTTTAATTTGCAGTTGACATTTTTAACATATTGAGTTTTAAAAGGTGACATTGTTATTTGCGATGTTATGGATTTGGATCAATATTTGACGGTTTCAAAATATTTGATTAAATATCAGTTCTTTCCCAGAACTAACTGAAAAAATAATAAATACAACATGAACATTCTCTGCTTAAATGAAACAAAAATTTAAAAATTTGGACTAGCACACTTCCATTTTGGTTTTTCTAAATTTCAGAAAAATGTAGAAGCGAAAATGTCATATTTTGTCCCCAAGCTCATCAATTAATTTTATTTTTTGGCATTGGGGCGGTGAAAGGGGGTGAAATCAATTTGAGATTTTTTGTGTAAAGTTAAATATTGAAGTTTATGTGATACAACACAAAAAAGATTCAGCCTTATTATGAGATTCATGTGAACAAAATTCCACGCGGAAGAAATGACATTTCACTTTTCACCTATTGTGAGTTTCACCCGAAAAACTAAAATTTCAATTTTTTTAACTACAGCAGATGTAATTCATTCTTCAACAATTCCTGCTTAAGGAGTAAAAATTGATGGAACTCAATACTCATTTCGATCGAAATGTTTCGTAGTTTAGAGCTTGAATTGTTATTTATCTCTTGACAACAAACAAAAGAAAAACAGAAAGTGATGATGCCCTTCACGAAAGCTTTTTGTTTATTTTAGGTCAAGAGAAGTTCAGGTGAAACTCATAACAAGCCTTATTGTGAGTTACATGCGAACAACACTCCACGCGGAAAAATAAACATTTCACTTTTCGCCTATTGTGAGTTTTACCCGAAAACAAATAATTACGAAATGAGTATTCACAACAAAGGGGAATGATCGTTTTTCGGGTGAAACTCACAATAGGCGAAAGTGGAATGTCAAATTTTCTGCTTGGAATGTTGTTCACGTGAAACTCACAATAAGGCTGATCACCTTCAAACCGCTCAATACAAGTTCTATTAAATGGTTTGAAGCCTGAAATTTACAAAATAAAAGCTGGTGTGCCTCAGGGCTCCATTTTGTCTCCGGCTCTCTTATTCATATTTATCAAAGATCTTGTGGAACTTAAACGACAGCGTATGATAAACTCATTTTATTCTGGTCTTGACAGCATTGTAGGCCCCGACCGATCCATAGAATTCTTGCGGACGTATTTCTTGACGTTCGCCGGATGCGACGGATTGAGAGGTTACCCACTGAATGCGTTGACATTCACATAATAACCACTTGAAATTCAAACACACACAAAAATGTAGCTGTCAACGCATTTGCCGGAGTGGTAAAGTTAAAAGTTAAGTTCGGCTACTTGTCCGTTGCGGCATATGTCGCTTATGGGCCGGTTCTCAAATAGACCAAGAGCACACATCAAACTTTGGGAGTGGATGTATAACCAAAATCTGGGTATGAGGGTTTACAGGTGCATGTATCGTGATATGAAATACCAAAGTCTGCCAGGTTTCTTTTTCAGCCTTTGGGAAAAAAGATTTTGGTTACACATCCACTCATTTGCTGTCGGCTCTTAGACTAATAAAAAATATTTCATTTATCAATTTCGAAAGCTCAGCTGAATAGAAGTTAAATATTTATTTGATAAACGATTCCATGTCCCCTAATTAAACAGTTTTGGTTAAGAAAATCTAGCGCAAATTTTAAGTGCACATAAGACATTGACAATGAGCCAATGAGCCATTCTTAATTACCTATCGTTGTGTTGTACCCGAACAATATAAAACGAGGGTAATCTTTTGGAGGGAGACTTCAGTTTTTTTTTTCTTTTTCCACCGATTTAATGTAGGCAATGTACATCGTACATACATACATACCCATACCCATACATTCTCAAATATGTATGAGTGGAATGTGTTTGCTTAAGACTTAGTATAAGATTCAATTGATCAGACACAGTTCTTAAACAGAACCAATTGACTTTAATAGCAATTTGTAAATCTGTTACGAGGATTACAAAACAAAGAACTATAATGCATTAAATTTATTTCAATTTTGTCATTTCTATTGAAAAAAGGCCACGTTAAATATTTTGTCAATTGAATTAAGCTTATATCTGGTTGCTATTTTTATATGAATAACAATTTTCTTTAAGTACCTACTCCATCAAAAATGATAATATAATTTTATTAAATTTATCATTTCAGAATGAATTTTCAAATTGTTATCTTGCTCTCGGTGGTTGCGTGTGCACTAGCACTCCCGGTTCCCGATGAAGAAGTATCAGTTCTTCAAAAGGCCGCTGAAATGGCTGCTGAAGGAGTAACAGAAGCTAATGAATTGACAACCGCAATCGAAGAAGGGGCTAATACAGTCGTTGATAATATTACAACTACAGCGGAAACTCTTCCAAAAAAACCCGATATTGAATCCAAGCTTACAAAAATTGTCGACGAAGTGAAAGAAGCTATAGACGATGAGATCCCAGAAGCTCCAAAATCATTGCCAGTTAAAGCTAGAGAGGAAACAGAACCAGTCGTCCCAGTTGCTGGGGTGAGGGCTGAGCCAAAGGAAGGGGTTGAAATTGGTGAAGCTAAGTCAACAGCTTCATCACCAGAAGCAGAAACAGAAAAGACTTCCAAAACTGACGCTTCGGAGACTAATTCAGATGCCAAACAAACAACAGAAAGCACTACACCTGCTTCTGCAGAACAAAAAACCGAAGCTCCAGCAACTGAGGTGAAGCCAACTGAATCCCCCGAAAACAAATCCGCAATTAAACCCGCAATAGCTGGTGATAATAAAATAGATAACTCGATTCCAAAATCTACAGAAATTCCAAAGACATCTCCATCAGATCCCAAAGCAACTAAAGCGCCCAAAGAGAAACATGAACACAGTTCTGAGGAAAACAAATCTGACGATTCACAAAGCGAGGATTCAGACGAAAGCAATAAGTCTAAGTAAAAATATGTCCATGCCTCTGTTTAAGACGCGCCACAAATATTATTTAAGTAAATAATAATTATTTTTTCAGCTTCATATAATTTAACGCACAGCATAAAACCGGAACTAATGATTTGAACAAGAATTTTGTTTTAACTAAAATACTATATTATTTTAAAGGTTTTTTTTTGTTGAAATCAACAAAATCTTGCGCATATATATATAGATTTCCCTATGCAGTTTATTTATGTAAATAAATATAATTTATGAAGTGCCTTAATAATGTTAATAATATCTAATATAATATTTTTTGGGAATTGTACAACATTTTTTAAATAAAAATCTACTAATAATATATTTTTGTTAACAGTTTATAATATAATATTTAATTTTAAATATTATATATTTAAAAAACAAAATAGTTTGTAAAAGATTTAAATACATAATTACTCGTTTACATGAGTTCTTGTTGTGCGTGAGTACGTTATTTTTGTAAAAAAAAAATGAGGATTGCAAAGGAATACTTTTACTCAACTCTGTATGTCCTTTAGACTGAACGATTTAAAATAAACGAAAATTAAAACAAACAAAAAATCGTTTTTAATAATTATTATCTTATAATAGACTTAAAAAATAACTTTATTTTTGTATATGTATTCAAGAGGTTAAAAAGAAAAGTATTCTTGTGTAAAAAACACCGTGCGAGCTTGAAGAAAGTAGAAAAGGTGTTTAAGAGGAGAAACCAATGCACTTAGTTCTGTATATCACAACGAAAGAAAGAAATACAACCGGGTAAAGTTAACCACGCTCGTGTTGTGCAATTTAGGACCGTTTTCAAAAACTTTATCTGCCAGATAGCGTGTTCGTAAACGTTAAATGTTCTTGCAAGACAATTGACTGACCTTGATTAAGCCGATTTTCTGCAGGCAAGATGCTTGCATATTTGATCCGCATCAAAAGTGACGATGATTTGACGATCAATATGTTTTGATTTGACGTTTTCGGAAACAGCCAAAGAAAGAATACAGAGATTCTTGACTCTCTACTGTAAGCTGTAACTTTGTACGTTCGAAATTTGACTCAATGGTAGAAGCCTGAGTATCACGGTTGAATTGTTTTATAAAAGCGATTGAAGCGATTAGGGAAAAATATATTTTATTTATTTTTCTGTAATACTTATAAAGGGTGATTTTTTAAGAGGTTTAGAACTTTAAAAAAAAAAAAACACAAAAAATTCGAAAAAATGAATGAAATATTTATTTGAATTGATAGTTTGAACCTTGCAATTTAATGTTTAAAGATAATTTCATGCAAATGTTGACCGCGGCTGCGTCTCAGGTAGCCCATCCGCTGAGTCCAATTTTGGCATACTCTTTCACACATATCGGCCGGTATCTCACGAATGAATGCATGGATGTTGGCTTCCAGTGCGTCAATCGAAGCGGGCTTGTCCCTATAGACATTAGCCTTGACATACCCCCACAAAAAATAAGCTAATGGTGTCAAATCGCACGATCTAGGCGGCCAATTGACCGGCCCGAAACGTGAAATTAACTGTTCACCAAACTCGCCTCGCAATTGCGCCATTGTTTCGCGTGCTGTGTGGCATGTGGCACCGTCTTGTTGAAACCACATATCATGCAAGTCAAGAACTTCCATTTCGGGCAAAAAAAAGTTTGTTATCATCGCTCGGTAGCGTTCACCATTGACAGTAACGCTGCGATTCGCATCATCTTTGAAGAAATATGGTCCAATAATGCCGCCGGCCCATAAACCGCACCAAACAGTGGCTTTTTCGGGTTTTTGGTAGCTGTTGCAATGCTTCTGGCTGATCTTCACTCCAAATGCGGCAATTATGCTTATTTACGTACCCATTCAACCAAAAATGAGCCTCATCGCTGAACACAATTTTTCGATAAAAAAGCGGATCCTCGGCCAGCTTTCCAAGAGCCCATTCACCAAAAATTCGGCGTTGTGGTAGGTCGGCTGGCTTTAGTTCTTGCACCAGCTGTATCTTAAAAGGCTTTACGCCTAAATTCTTCCGTAAAATTTTCCACGTAGTGCTGTAACAAAGGCCTAACTGCTGGGAACGGCGCCGAATCGCCATTTCGCGGTCTTCTGTCACACTAGCTGATACGGCCGCAATATTTTCTTCACTACGCACAGTACGTAAACGTGTTGGTGGTTTAATGTCCAACAAAGTAAATTTGGTGCGAAATTTGGTCACAATCTTCCGAATAGACTGCTCAGAAGGTCGAGAATGCCGACCATAAAATGGAAGCAGCGCGCGATGAACATTTCGAACCGAGCACGAATTTTGATAGTAAAATTCAATAATTTGCAAGCGTTGTTCATTTGTAAGACGATCCATGGCTAAATTGCAAACCAAACTGAAGCTGTTTGACAGTGACACAAGGTACTAAACACACGTCAGCTGTCAAAACCAGTGTTGCCAAAACCAAACCAGCTAAAAAATCACCCGTTATGTGCCATTCATGGACAGTGACATAGAGGGTAGGTTTCGCCTTTTCGACAGAACATATATCATTCAGCAGAAGTATTTATTTAATTTATTCGGCATGCTGAGTCCGAATACGAAGCCAAAATTGCTTTAGTACGTCACGTTTTTGAGATATTTCAATGTAAACATGTCAAAAACCCGTTTTTTGGGTACATTTGAAGTTGAATTTTTTCACCACTAAATATTTGTTTGCAAAACTATCAATAAGATCTCAAAGAACTTTATTTTATCGTTCTTAATCAATTTAAATCTTTTCGAAATTCATTGTCTTCTCAGAATAGCAAGGTTTCCAAAAATAAATCGCTTAAAAAAAAATTAGAAACTGATGTTTTGATACTTTGCCGCTTTGTACCTTTTAAGGGTCTTACTACAGAGAGTCGGATCTATGGCAACAATTGTTTAAAATTGTAAGCTTAATATTTCTTATGTACACCCTTTTTCTCGCCGACCAATAGGTATTGAAATAAATCAATTTAAAAAATAGAGATGGCTAAATGGGTTGGGAAGCGTTGGCAGGGGGAATACGTCAGAACCTGGTTTGACTGTACTATCAGTGAAATTTGAGCTGAATAGTCACAATAGTTTTATTTTTTTTTTTACCAATACAACCTAATCTTAGAACGCTCTTTTCTTCAAATCATTTACATTTTTCAAAAATCAATTTAAAAAAAAAACTGGACGTGGTAGAATTTTTCTGAGACCACATTTGGATTTAAATAAGTCCAAATCGGTCATAATTTCAAAAAAATTATTCGAAGGCGAAAAAAATAGTTAATTTTTGCAGACCAGTGTAATTAACAACTTTTGCAGCAATATATTTACCTCTAGATACAACTAAAATCAGAAAAAACTCACACGCACGTGAAATCTCATGGCCAAGCTTTGAACTGCATTCATGTTGTGTTCAAAAGTTGGTATTCTTCGACTTGTCGTCGACAAGACATGGATTTGTATGCCTCCATTAGTTTTTTCTCGACAGGTTCATAGTCCGAGCATGGCTTATATCTAGTCGAGTCGACATGTAAAGATACAGGACGTTTCCCTGAAGTTGATCAAAATGAGTGATAAGGATGTACAGTATTATGTAGTTTAAAATCGCTTGTTTAGGTACAAATATTAAGTGCATTTCACTTAAAATATACTCAATTAAAGCTTTTTTGTTCAAAAAAAGATTATACAAAATTGACCTTTAAATAAAACAACTTTTTACTTTTGAACCGACACAACCCACATCTTAATCACTGATAACACCAACGTGCTCTGTTTACATAGTTTTGTTAACTGTGAGTTAAACATACTGTGACTCAAGAAATTGTACATACATTGTACATTTTCTTGAATAAAAAAACCGTTTTTCTAAGCAAATTGGCATCATTTGGTAAACCTTTTGCAATTTATTTGTGGTTTTTTGAAAGTTTTATCAATTCACAATTATATATTTCAAAGCTTTTTTAAATAAAAAATTCAAAAAATTAAGATGAACGAACAAAATACATCAAATAATTGCACGTGGAGGGGTCTTAAACTCAAGTATCTTATAGATTAGTAAAGAACGTGCACTTTTCTGGCTCTTATTAGGTATATATCTGAGACGGTTTTTTATTAAAAACGAAAGCTTAGATAACTTCTGTTGGTATTTGAAACTTTGAAAGGACTTTTGCCAGTTATATGAGTTTTTCGAACTTTTTTACCAAAATGTCCCTTAGATTCTTATTGGTGAGTTCTGAGAATTTTGGTGAGTGAGGCAACTAAGATTTTACACTGTTAAGCAGCCACTCACCTACAAATATAGATGAATACTTCCATCATAGTCATCTACCAGTATGAAATCATTCTGTAAATCAATTCTTTCAGCACTGGTTAAATTTTGTACTCAAATCTGCAAACTTTTGTTTTTTTTTTTCATTGTTGTTCCAAAAACAAGATTGCAGACACCATTTTTATCCATAACTCTCCAAACCACAATGATTTCACCTTCATGTCTCACAGTAGTCTTTAAATTACCTACACGGGTGGTTCAGTTTTTGGTAAACAAATATTCGACCGTTAAATTCAAGAATGTTGAAATTTTTTTCGTCAACAAAAATAACATTGACTGTTTTAAAAAGTAAAACAAAAAACGTTAATTTGCAAATCAATTAATTTCTAGTCGCAAAAGTTAAACATAAAATCTTAAAATTTACAAAATTTTAGTTCATCATTTCTGATACAGTGTATATATTTGTCTCGAGAATAAAATGGAATTAAATCTTGAATATTTGATTTTTAAGTATCTCTTTTTTAACTTCTGGTGATGAAGTCTGGTTAAACAAATTTAATCATGGTCAATTACTGAACGTCGTCTTAATTATGTTTTGATATTAGAAACAATCGATCATGTACAATAATAATGCACGATTGTCATGCAACATACCGTAATATAGAGACAACATTAAAAAAAGTGAAACGTTAGTATGCTTCACATAAAAAGATATTACATCAACACTTATGAATCTTTGAAAAAAAAAGTTGAATCTCACATAATTTGTAGCATTTTATCAAGAAATATTTGCATACTTTTACTTAATTTAATGGCCTTTTAGATCGGGGGCAGAACGACAGTTCTGGTTCTTAAAAGAAGAGAAAATGCATCTATATTTGATTTCAGAATCGAAACTACAAGCGATCACACGTATCAATTCAGTGTTCCGGATTGCCAATCGAAAAGGCCTTAAGGAACTTTTAATTTTCTTGATAGCTATCTTAGTTGTATTCCTATAAAAAAAAAGCTTATAATAACTTATGTAATTTATTCAGGATATGGGTGTTATTTTTGAATATTTATTTTTTGTGGAATTTCAAGTAAACTTACTTTTTGGGTGTACATCTGACAAATTATTACTCCAAGTGCCCACCAATCTACTGAATGCCCATAAGGTTCATTGCGCAAAATCTCTGGTGCTGAAAAGAAAAAATACACTTTGTTTTATTCACAACTTACCTGTAAGTGAAAAATTATGTTAGGAAAAAATTTCCAAAAACAAAAGACTAGCAGCCTCCCTTAATATGATCAATATGAATTTAATTATATGTAAGGGCTGATAGCTATAATATCCTCTTTTTACAAGTATTTCAAAGAATACAAGCGAAATTGATTAAAATGAAGGCTTTTCGTAGACTTTATCACACACATAAAATAAAATTCTCATACAATTTTTGTTTACATATATTAACATATATTTTATTTTTTTTATATATAAAATAATCACAACAAATACATTTTTATATCTTTTATTTACACTTAAAAAATAATTTATACTTTAGAGTTTTAAAATTAATTTAATTCTATATTTTTAAATTCTAACAAATAAGTTTTTTTGCTTGTCTGTTCTTTGCACGTTAGAATTATCGTTTAACACAAACAAACAACACGAATACATTCAATTGATTTTTGTTTAAATATTCTTTTTTAAGTTTAAAAAAAAAATTGTGGTTTTGAAAGAAGTATTACTAGAAAATGTCATAATTAGCATACAAATATAAAATTTACTTTGAGGGGATGATTTTGGTATTGATATTGATATTTATTTACTTTGTTTGGTTTTTCTTTCCTTTTTTGAAGTAAAGAACATGGATAGTGTCGGTAAAAAGTGAAATTTAAAGTACAGTAATGTATTTTGTTCGACAACGTTCTCACAATTAGAAAAAACACTTAATTTTAAAGTAAGCCGTTTAACTGATCCTATGAAAAGCTAAGAACTAAAATAAATAAATTTGTTTGAGCGAAATTGACTTAGGTTTTTAATAAATGTATGTACATACCTACGCACTTTCAAAATGATAAATTCAGTTCAAAGAAAAAAAAAATAACTTTATTTAAATAAGACAAAAATCTCATAATGGATTACTGCAATTAATTGTATTATTGGTTTCAATAATCTACTCATCGTAAGGTGTGAGAACCAGGGCCTAATGACTAACAAACCCTAACCATTTCTTTGTGCAGCTTTTTAGTTAGCAGAAATTCAATTCTATACCGAGTCCGAACGGCACTGGCTTCTCAAGAAATACTATGGAAGGATTTTTTACTTCCTCAATATATCTCAAAAGATGATGATTATTTTAAGATGGCATTGGCAATCGATATCCCACATTTCCGGCGTAACTAGTCCAACGTACTAACCAGTACGCCAAGAGGAACAGAAAAATATTTTTAAAAAAGTCATGGCCTATCCCAAGTTAAGGTGTTGAGAGTGGTTGTAATCATCGAATTTAATTTTATTTTGTTTTTATTTTTTTTAATAATAAAAACTGAAACCTTTTGAAAACTATGCAAAATGATTGCTTGGGAATCTCTGATTCAAATAAAAAATCAGCTATTAACACTAATTCTCAAATATCATTTTTCAGAAGAATGAATATGTTAAACTTTGATTTTGGATTAAATAGTTAACAAAGACTATGGTAGTTTTGTAAAATTCAATAGATTGTTGATTTTCTTCGACTACTTTTTTACAAATTTGACAGGGATTTGATATGACTGTTTCATTCACATACGTTAAACCGAACTATCATGTTAAGGTTTAACATTTTACAATAGGCTAGTAATGCAGTCGAAAGCCAATTGGATCTACAAAAATCACTCGATGGTGTGCAATTTTGTCTGGAGGTATCATTGGTTACGACTTTTTTCAAAAATGAGGAACCTATAGCCAAATGTCAACCATTTTATTTGGCCTAAAATCGAAAATATAGATGTTTAAGACATGTGGTTTCAACAAGACTGAGGTACATCTGACAAAACACGAACCACTAAAGCTTTATTGCAAGAAAAGTTTCCTTGGTAAGTTATTTCGCGTTTTGTTGATTTGTTAAAAACCAAGATTCTGTGATTTGTATAAGTTTGAATTCTTTTTATGGAGCTATGCAAAAAAAACGTGCTTAAACACACAATCCGCAAGATCTTCATGCTTTGAAAGCGAATATTGCCTAAGTTATTGCCCGATATGTGTCGAAAAGTCATCAAAGTCAGAATCAAGTCCTGCAAGAACTCCCATGGAGACAATTTGAATGGTGTTATATTTCATTCATAATGGTAAGACCCAAACAATGTATTGACTATACATATATTTAAATTTACTTTCGGAACCACAGATTGTATAACCCTGTATTTTTTTTTTAATTCGGGTAGAGTAAAATATAAGTCCAACATTTCGACAAATCATATTAAAGGTATTGCTCTAGAATTCAAATCTTTATAATTATTTACTGATGGACAAAAATACATTCATATTGCTTAATGTTAGCATGCAAAAATAGTACGAACATTCACCCTTATTCTGTAAGGCGTTGAACGCCAAAAAAACGACAGTATAATCTTGGTATTCCGTAAAGCGTTCAATGCCAAATGAACGTCAATTTGTCGATTGTCTCTTGTGGAACGCGTTCGTAATATTTTGTTTGTATTCCGTTAGTCATTTCCAAAAAAACGTCCTTCAAAACGCTAAAATCTGTCGTCGGGAGATTTGTTGACCACAGGACTAAAAATGTGATATTTGTATAACTTATTTTGATTTTACGAATGATGAATAAGCAACGCCAATTTGTTGGACTAAAAGTCATAAAAGGCTATTTTGAATCAATAAAAATTTTTTTTAAGGTAAAAATATCAACAAAAAAATCAAATACTGCGACTGATCGAGCTCATGAAGGAGAATGAATAAATAAAATAAATAAATTTAGTGGCGCAACAGCTCATGGAGAACCAGGGCCTAGTGACTAACAACTCTCAACCATTCCTGTGTCCGTGTTGTTGGCAGGAATGTAGGGGACCTACAATTTTTTGCCGAGTCCGAACGGCTAGATGAGAAGCACTTATTCATGACAAGTATACTCCTGGAGGATTTGTCAGTCCCTCGCAAGAGGCAGTACCTCGGAAAAAAACATTTCTGTTTTTAGGTGGCAGTGGCCGGAAATCGAACCCAGACCTTTGGCATGACAGTCCTACGCACTAACCATTATGCCACGAGGTACTACGTGAAGGAGAATGAGCGTGTTGAAAAAAAATTTTAGAATTGGTTTCGATGGGAGGTTTGGATGGGAGTATATTTTTAATAAAATTCAAAACATGTGTATTTAAAGGCCAAAGTATATTTGAATCATTGTTAACAATTATTTCGTTTTATTTAATTTCATAATTTGTGTCAGGCAAATCAAAACGATTTGCTTTAGATCGTATCCAACTCCTCTGCAGTATATACAATTTTTTCTTACGTTTAAAACAAATATACACAAATATAATTTACAAAAACCAACTTATTCAATTTGTAAACAATTTTGATATGTATGTTAAATGTCAGCTGTTTTGGTGGATCATCTTGTGGAATGTAGGAGCGATAGTTACGGAATACCAATAAAAAAACGACACGACTCCAAAAACGACAGTTGGCGTTTTAGAATAAGGGTGATTGCATGTTATACGATACATAAGTGAATAAGTCACATGCAGTAAAAATATTTAACAAATAAAATAATTTTAAGAAAATGTTGGATAACGACCACTAAACTTTTTTTTAGCAACAATCATTTGTGATGATTGTATTCTCATTAAAAGGAAACAAAAGTAAGGTGGATTCAAGTTAAGAAGTGGGGAAAGCTTTAAAAGGCTTTGATGTTTTTTGCTTTACACTTTTAGAAACAACTAAATTTACAACACCAAATTATTATCTGACAAAAACAATACTCAAACTTAAAAAAAAAACAAGAGGACATAAGTATGTACAACCAATTGGTTTTTAGGGTTCCGTTTTTCAAAATACAATAATTGAATTTAAAATTTATTTTTTTCCAAAAATATTAATTTATTTGCGTTGACCCAGCCTACACGCTCTGTATTTCCTATCTATTTTATTATCAATTTATCTGGGCCCGTATTATGAATTATGATTATCGCTCAAAATCCATCGCTTGCGTTACATTGCGATTACATTTTACGAGTCGTTTTTTTTAAACGATTCTCGTTTTATTTTACGACTGCTTTTGTTTGGGTTAAGATTTTTGACAATATTTTCAAGCATCCATTCTAGTAAATCATAAATTGGTCAATTTCGTGAGTATTGTTTCCTTGAGTATCGTATGTTTGCCTTTGGTTTCGTGATTCACAATACGTGGATAAGGCTACGGTTACAGGAGATGTGTAAGCTGACGAGCAACTTTTTTTTCATAATGTTTCTTCTGAGAGGGTGGTTGCAGTGAATGCGTAAAAACCCTCAAAAACACATTTTTTTATCATGAACAGTACACGGTTTATTAATTTTTATTTTGCCCTATCATATTTCACGAGCGATTTTTGAAAGAATAATCTATTTTGACAAACTCCTAAGGATTCTGGCGAACAAATCCTTTTCACTGCAACTACATTCATAAGAACATAGCGATTTGTTAGTGTCACGTCTATGTCAGAACAATTGTTCGTCAGAATACGCATTTACAATAACCATCGCATTAATGTTCTTTAACTATAGTTTAGTAAAACATGAATTCAGTTTGATTATAAAATAGGTTATCATAGAAAACAGTGTTTTTGTAGATTAAAAAAGGTCACTGATTGTTATAAATTAAATTCATTTTGAAAAATTTAAAGCAAGCTTTCTCTTGTTATAACTTCGAATGGTAAAACAAAATTCCATACATATAAGTTGTATATGTTTGTAAATATTTTAGTATTTAGTACTAAGAGAAATTTAACAAAATTAATTGAAATGTGTATGTATGTACATTACATACATTAAGAAAAAAATTTTGGTAAAAATAATTATTTGTTCGTTACCTTTTCTAAAACGGGTGTCATTTTATAATGCATTTAAAAAAGACACCAACTTTTGTTTTTATTTCACTTAACAATTTGGGAAAAATAGCATATATAATGCATAAATAAAAAGATCAGATGGTAGTTAAGTTATTAAGCATAACAAAAACAAAAAAAAACAAGTACGTGGTTTGTTTATTTAAAAAAAAAATCTATAAAACGACAACCCTCTCTAACTATAAATTGGTTTTAATTATAATTCCTTAACAGATTTTAAACTATGAACAAGTTGTGTTTTCATTATATTGTTGTTTATTATTATTTTATCGAACTTACAATACCAATAACACTAGTTTTAAGAGAAACATTTGTTTAAGAACTTATTTCGTGTTGCTCTGTGATATGAAACATTTGTTTAAAATATTTATTGAAAGGAAAATTCTGTTTTATTTTGTTTTTACTGCTAACTATTTCTTCTTTTTCTTCTATTTTTTTCTATTTAACAATAAAAAAAAAGAACACATACAAAAGTTTTAAGATTTGTTGAATTCTAAGCTTTTATCACCAAACAAAATACCAAAAAGCAGAATAAATAAAATCAAGTCAAGAACTAAGAAACGATAAAAGTAAAACAAGACTGAATTTTTTTGGATTTATATGGACTTTGGTCAGTCATAAAGCTAGCGTCTCTCTTAGTATTTTCTTCATAGTGTTGCTTACTGATGGGGTATTTGTGCCCGACGTATTGTAATCGAACTTGAACAAATAGGGTTGAACATCCGGATATGATGTATCAAAAATAAGATCTATTTCATTTTGTATTGGTGTCTTTGGGACATAGTCTTCACGATTCATTACTTCGGTAATGTATACGACTTTTTCAGTCAAAAGATCGCTAACATTTTCACGCGAAAGTTGGCGGTCATCTTCGTTGTCATATTTGATCAAATCCAAACGTACTGTCCATACTTCCCATGGAATACACTCCTGTTGAAAAGGCCAGCGACTTTTTTTCTTTTGAAAAAATTCTAAGCTTATCTGCCCTGAACCGCTGCTATCGTTACTGCGAAGTTGTTCGCTAAAAAGATTGATAGCACGTTTAACAGTGCGATTTAAAAAGTCGGAGGCACAACAGACGTAAGTAAAATCAATGAAATCACAATCGACATCTGTGTACCCGACCGTGCCAATTGAGTATTGGGTTTCGCCGGTATACATGTATTTACCCAGGCAGCGATGAAACAACACTGTATGGAAAATACTAGATATGGCTTCGTCAACCTGTCGACCTTCCATGGTCAATTCGAAAACCTGTGATCGAGCGTTCATGTCTCCTTACTTTTTCGTACATATAATGACAAGAAACCTATACAGCTTTCATTAGAAAAGGGACAACTGTTTTTTTTTTTTTTTTGTTGAACAAAACTACTTTCGTCTTTTAACTTATAATAAAGAAAGCTTGATCACGTCTTTATAAACTACTAACAATACAATTTTTTGATTTTTTTGGTTTTGTGTTTTAAATCAGCATACCCATGTATTGATGAGTGCCGCACATTGTCCTTGTTTTGGCTCCTAACTTCAACCATTTACTAAGACCAAAATCAGTTATTTTAATGTGAAAATTGTGGGTTAGAAGAATGTTTTCTGGTTTTGCATCGCGATATATTACTCCAGCGTTATGAAGAAAATCTATAAATTAACAATAAATGAAATAGAATAAAAATATTTTATTTTATTTACCTACCGATTGCAATGGCTATCTCGGCTACATAAAGTCGAATAAGTTCAGTTGTAAAATTGGTTATTTTTGAGAATAGCTCACCGTTGGATACGTATTCACAAACTAAAAAAAAAACAAATAAGAGGATTTATTGATTAGTAAACATAATTTTTATTATTCACAAATAAACAGACATACGTATATACAAATGGCGACGGTCTTGCCAAGATTCAAAATGTTCAACAATAAAAGGATGGTGGCCACAGAGCTTTTGAATATCTGATTCTTCTTTAATTTGTTTCACACAATTGTTTCTAATTACCTTTAAAAAACAAAGACAGATAACAAAATTAAAAAAATATATTTTTTAAACCAGTTTATTTGTCGTTACTTTACCTTAGACTTTTTTATTTTCTTGAGAGCAAATACATGCTCTAGAGGTTTATCCCTAGGAGATACTTTGAAAACACAAGCAAAAGCACCTTTAGCTACCAGATGTTCAATTTGGAATTCGTCAGCTCGATTAGTGTTTTTAAAGTGAGAATCGAACATACAATTTGTAAGTGGTCTGTGCCAAGGTTCTTGAGAACGGGATATATCAGATCTGTAACAATATTTATAGTTGGATGAGTTTTAAAATCATTAAATAGTTTTCTTGTTGCGATTAGGATACAAAGGCATTATATAAGTACAGGCAGCTAACAATGATCAGATCATGATATTAAAACAAAGAGCATCACAGTTACTAAAACCACAGTTACTATTTCGTTTGAGTGAATTGAAAGCAATGGGTATAATTGTTTTTTATCTAAGCACTAGTTTTATGTATGCTTTTTCCACATAAGCAAAGAAGAATGCGATCAGTTGCAATTATTATGCCAAAAGTGATTGATTTGTTTGGCCAAAAAATTGGAACTTTCAAAATAAATTTTATTAAATAGAGTTTTTAGTATTGTGATAAAGAAAATTTGTACTATAAATACTATTGTAAACATATATTATATGGTGCAGGGAAACAATTCCACGGGCATCTGTTCCACATGGGAGTTTACTCCATCATAAGTGGGAGTCTGTTCCACTTTTCGAAGTGCAATGTATTCTCACCGAGAGAGGGAATTTATTCCACTATTTAGTCAGTAAGATCTCCACTTGGAGAGTGGAGAGTGGTTTTTGCCTACTTGGTATGAGAATCAACTTCACTTCTTTTTTTTTTTTTGATTCGTTCTTAGGAAGCATTTTTTTTAAACATATAGTTTCTTTAAATCTAGATTTCTTAAATGCAAAAGAAACTTTGTATACACCCAACCTCACACCCACCCCAAATCCTATAATGAGCACTAGGAGGGGGGTTGCATACATACCTCATTATTTCTTCGCCATAACGCTGGCGTATTTCTGTAAATAAACAACGACAATTTCTATATTTATGAATCAATCAATAATATCCCAAATTTCAAATTTTAGGTGGGAAAAAATTCCATAAAATTTCGGGTGTAATTAGATCCCTCTCGCGGTGAGTATAAATTGCACTTTGAAAAGTGAAATAGATTCCTACTTATGATGGAATAAACTCCCATGTGGAGCAGATGACCCTGGAATAATTTCCCTGCACCATATATATGTTGAAATATTAAAATTCTTGTTTACGGACATCATCGGCAAAAACAAAACATTTCGCTTAAGATCATCATGCAGGCATTTTGGTCTTATGGGAAGGGGGTAAATCCACCCGAAACATTGCAAAGTAATCAAATGATATTTGAAATTTGAGCTAGAAAAGTTCCTGACACAAAAGTTTACCTGCCTAAAATGGCCCTTAAAGGCAAAAGAGTTAGGAAAGCACTACAAGGTCTATTTATGATTTCTTAAAGGCGTAAAACATAAAACACCGGTTGATGTAAGTGCCAGGACGATTTGTCGAGTCTTACAAACAAAACTAGAATTGTTATCAAAAAAAAATTGGAAAATAGTTTAATAATACAATATAACAACAGTGGAGTTTAAATAAAAAGTATTGAAAATAGATTTTATACAATAACTACTTGGTATACGCGTAATAATGGAAAATTAAACAACTTACGTGCTTTGAAACTTTTTGCTCCGGAATGGATTTGATGTTCCAGTGCAACAATTGCTGACACAACTATTTAAATTCCAAGCTGAGCTCTGTTTAAAATAAATAAATACAATTTTTAGATTACATAATATTAAATAGAAATAAAATACATATTGAAAGTATGCATGTCTGTAATTGCTTTTAGTTACTTTCCAATCGTAGCGGATAATTTTGCTCAAGTTTAATAAAAGGGCAGGTTAAATTTATGAGCAAGCAATTTTATTTTTTTTTTCAGAATTAAGACCAAAATTGAGAGATTTAGGTGAAAAACGGGGTGTACATCGTTTATAAGATAACAGAGACCTCTTAGAACTCAATTTGCGTAAAAATGAAAGAATGTTAAAACCCTAAAATTTCGCAGCAGTTCCAAACGCAAAAATATAGCCATGAGGGTGTGTTTTGTGTTTGATATGTAATATTTAGATTTACAACTTTATTACGATCGTCAATTATCAAATCGATAGTTGATAAACCTTTAAATCTGGATTTTAATTTATTAAAAAACTGATCAACTATTCTGCTACAATTTTTAATTTTCTTGTGTTTTGCAACGGTCTCCATTATTCTCAGCGATTAAAAATTTTGGGGTTTTAAACATCGAATTTTTACTTTGTCAATTATCAAGTTTATATTTGACAATCGTAATAGGGCTGTAAGAAACCTACCACGTAGATATCGCAAGGAGTGAAGACCTTTCATTGAAGTTATATTTCAAGTGATTACATACAATTCCAAAAACGAGAAAAAGTAGCATTTTCGGAGACGTCTGTCGAGTTTTTTGGCCACAGACGTTTTTACCATACTAGTATCAGTGAAGCAAAGGCTTCAGGATGCATTGCGTTTATAGTGGTTTTCCTCACAAATTAAATTTTGAGGAAAGTTGTTAT
Source organism: Dasysyrphus albostriatus (assembly GCA_946251815.1). Classification (NCBI taxonomy): domain Eukaryota; kingdom Metazoa; phylum Arthropoda; class Insecta; order Diptera; family Syrphidae; genus Dasysyrphus; species Dasysyrphus albostriatus. The sequence goes on along the minus strand of OX276336.1, from coordinate 61,628,138 downwards.
TTTGATACCATTTTTATCATAAACAGTAGCACTTTAAGCTGGCAGACGAACATCGTTATCACCTTTATCGGGACTACTTCTAATATAAATTATGTCTGGTTTATTTCAAGCCGAAAATACATTACCAGCTCTTAGGCTCAAAGCTAAATATTTGTCTTGGCCGACGTGAAATCTAATATTTCACAAAATAATTAAGTCGAATACCTTAATTGAATTTTAAATCAATTAGTTATTTTTATCGCCCCCGAAATGGAGGTCATCAATCTAAAAAATATGAAAACATAATTTCTGAGAGGGACACTAGGAACTACAAAGAATAAGTAAAATTTGAAATGTACAGTGTTGAGGTTATGTATCTATCTCCTGACAGTGACATGAGTGATGCTGCAATAAGTGTTAAATTGCAACAACTATTTAGGATTTATTCAATTCCTAGCCGCTGCCACCTAACGAAAAAAAAACAATGTTTTTCCAAGGTACTGCCTCTTGCGAGGAACTGACAAGTCCTCCAAGAGTATACATGTCATGAAAAACAAAGCTTCTCATCTAGCCGTTCGGACTCGGCAAACAAATGCAAGTCCCCTCCATTCCTGCCAACAACACGTACACAGGATAATGGTTGAGAGTTGTTAGTCACTAGGCCTTGGTTCTCCACGAGCTGTTGTGCCAACAAATTTATTTTTACCGTAGAAAAATTGTTTTAGGAGGAAATTGAATAAAACGCTTTAAGCTGGCCATACACGACCGAGCCATCCGATGCATTTGGCTTGGTTGGACTTCAAATAGGCTGAAAATCCAAATGGATTAGGGCTATTGGCTCTGTCGATTATGGCCGGTTTGTACAGCAGCAAGTTGTTAATCTGAACACTCACAACAACTCTCCGGTCTCAATTCTATGTACCTATGTAGCATGTGAACACAATTAGGTTAGGAGAAAGTTAAGAACTAGAACTTAAGTTAAGATTTTTAAAATAAGAGGTATTGCTTGGTAATAATCTAAGGTAAGTTTCCGTTAAATTTCTAGTTTCTTTAATATTTTTTTGTAAGTAGGTACATAAGTATAAGTATCTTTTACGTATATACCTACATAGACCTTAAGATAAAACACAATTTTATTCAATTTCTTTTACAAATGAGAGCACAATGCACACGGATTTTTAACAAAAATGTGTAATTGAAGTATTTGTTTGGAAGATTTTTTTTTGTTTTACTTAAATAAAATGTTGTCAATCAAGGGGGAATACCCTTTTTGCTCTAACTGCATTACCTTAATTTGTAAATATTAGTTTTAATAAAATTATCAAACCACGTTTTGAGGTTGTGTAGCAATTAAGACCACAACATTGGGTTAATAAACTACGTACCTATTCTACAAAGCATGTTTACTTGGACACACAACTAATGACATCAAAATAATTAATAAACTGCGTATAAAATATATATGTACCTACCTACGATCTACATTTACAGATGCAAACGATTTAAAATTATAAAAACAATCTTTACAAAAATGTAGGTAGGTATTTCAAATAAAATAAATCTTGATTTCTTATGAATTTTCATTTGGTTATATTTTGAGATGAAAAACAAGAATAGGTAGTTCGGACAGACATCTAGGGAGGACTTTTTAATTGGCAGGGTTCTTCATTTTTGTAACAATAATTTATGTTGGAGTTTTGTTAAAATAAAACAAACAAGATGCAAGATAAAATCATTTAGGATACTTTAAATAAAACAAAATAGAAACGAATAAGTGTTACCTGGTGACTTGGACTTCTGTTTAAATTGCTGCAACTATCAGAATTAGCAATCTCACATTTCTGTTGTTTTAGATCAATCTGACTTTGGGCTTTTCTTTCAAGTTTGTTTGCAGTATTTTCCATTAAACTTAGAAAAATTCATGTAACTATATTAGCTTAACAAAAATATTTAATTTTTTACACTGTTATAAGTTTACATAGTTTGAAAAACAAAGAGTTTTTACTTCTACTTGATGGAAAAAATTTTTTCACTTCGCGACTTCACTATTTTTGCTTTTCACTTCTTTTTTCAATACAGACCATAGAACATATAAAAATAAAAACAGAGAAACAGACCTATCCAAGGTCTGTTCTGTCACTTTGTGGCGCCTGTACCTGTTCAACATGACATGAACACAACAACGAAAATGGACCGTGCCTAGATTGGCCTCGTTCAAGTTTTAATGGCCGCGTTCCGATGTTGAGCCGTGGCGCCCACTGGGCAACTTAGTTGCTGGCAACTTTTAGTTGCTCGAAGTTGCTGGAAACTCCAAGCAACTTAAGTTGCTCGCCATCGACCACTAGGCAACTTCCGAGCAAATATTTGGAATTTGACGTCATGTTTTTGTGTATTTGTTGTGTTGACTTTTGACACAGACACCATTAAAATGTTAATTAGAATGTAAAAACCAAATAAAATCATTAAAGCTTATAGCTCAATTTTGATAAATCAGAATCAGAGGATTAGAAAATTCAGAAATCTGAAAATCTATATGTAAGATTTTATCGTTGAACATGGTCATCTTTGACAGATAACGTTGCTGGCAACAAAAGTTGCCCAGTGGGCGTGGCCGAGCAACTTAAAGTTGCTGGCAACTTTGTTGCCGGCAACTTAGTTGCCTAGTGGGCGCTCTTCCCTATAACCCAATGTACTTGAATCGGGAGCAACAAAAAGTTGCTGGTGTGAGCAACTAATAGTTGCCTAGTGGCAACAAACAAATCTGAAACTATCCCAAAAATTCAAGGATACGCAGCAATCCAAGGAGAAAAGTTCAAAACAGCTGACGATTGTCAAAAACTTGGAGTTGTTCATGTTGAGTTTTGCCGTGTCGGGTTTTTTGAAAGGAAAATCAATAAGTTAGATGCAACTAAGAAATGGTTTTTTGAATCACCTTAGACTCTACGCAATACGTATAGAAAAATAGAATAAAACTTTGTTAAAAAAGTGAAACATTTTTTGCATTTAAATAAAATTATTAATTTAATTTCTTTGTCAGCATTTTCAGCTAACCTATTTGGTTCTGGTCGTTCAAAAAAGTATCGGCTACTCAGTTATCTTGGATAGCTTATCCGATTGCTGGTGGAACGCGGCTAATGTATAGCCTATCTAGGATAGCTTTGTATCCATGTATGTGTCTGAACGCCAATCAGCTGTTGTTGACATTTTTAATTGGATATCTTTGTATCCGAAAATTTTTAGGATAGCTTAGGATCGCTTTTTTGTCAACACCTGTTTTCTCATCAGCTGTGTTTTAACAATGGTTTACAACAACACAAACCTATATCCTTTAGGCATTGACCTATTATATAGTATGTCAATGCCTTTAGGTACAACATTGAACGCGACCATTGGTTAGTTTCACTTTATAGTCCCCTTTCACACATATAAACAAGTTGCTGGAGATTTTTTTGAAGTTTTCTTTTAATTTCCTTAAAAGTCTCTTGTACTTTTCACACGAGGAAACAAAATCTAGGCAATTTTTAGATTTTCTGCAATTCTATTGGTTGAACGCACCTTAACCGTAGATGTGAAAGGAAATGTCAAAAAAATCTCTTCCAATCCTAGACCGGGGAGATTTTGTTCACTGACATATTCCCCTTTCATACGAGGAAGCTGAGTTGCTAGCAACTTTCAGTTCCTTGGTGAGAAGGGCAAGAGAAAAGAGGGGTGAACAAAATCTCCCCGGTCAAGAATTTGAAGACATTTTTTAACACTCCCTTTCACATTAAGCCTAGTACACAGATTGAGAAAAATTTATCTCCCATATAAAATTTTTCCCAGGACAAATTTTATCCCGGATTTTTTTCCAGTTACAGCGCAAATTTGATGTTCGTAGCCGCTGTACATGAAAAGGCAAACATAAGTCTCCACTACATTTTGCGCGGAAAAAGAATGCTCAAAGCATTTTTTGTTTATTTCGCTTTTTATAAAATTAAATCATCTCCTTATTTCATACTTTCCATGAAGAAATAAAATATAAAATGCGTAAAGAAAATGATGACGTCAGAATTGAGAAAAAATATATACATAGAACAGCTGATTTAAATTAGTCAGTGGCTTAGCTAATGGAAAAGGGTAATAAAAGGGCCACATACAGATTCGGAAAATATTTTCTTCTACTCAAAATTTAAATTTATTTCTAAACTGAGTTAAACCGAGTTGGAATCAGCAAACTGAACTGGCAAAAATTAAGTGTATTTCTTGAGCAGTAGAAAACTCTGAACAGTTCTGATTTTCGGAGAGTTTTTTCTATCCATCGAAGTCACCTCCATCCTTCAATAGAATTTTATAACTGATAACTTCACAAATTGGGAAAAAACTATTTGACGGAAAAAGTTTATTTTGATTCCAATGTCTACTAATTGCCCTAAAATAACTAATTCTGGAGGGGTTTTAGACCAACGACATCGGTGCCTGACAGATAGGGGACAAACTATGTTTTGACGGAAAAAATTAATTTTAATCCAAATGTCAAAAAATTGCTTTAAAATCACTTTTTTTGCAGAGAAGTAAAAAATTAAAATATTCGTAATTTTTAGAGGTTTTTTAATCCATTGACATCGTAGCCATCTGTCAATGTAGTTCGCTGTTGATAATGGAAATGAAAATGGAGGACAAACTATATTTTTACGAAAAAAGTTTATTTTGGTCCAAATGTCAACCAATTGCCCTAAAGTCGCTTTTTCTAGAGAAATAACAAAAAAAAAATTTCACACATTTTAGAGATATTTTCATCCATCCACATTACATTTTTCCCCAAAAAGCGCAGGCGCTAATTTTTCTTATTTTTTCTTATTATTATTTTCTATAAAATTTTCAGATTTGTGAATTGAAGGAAATCATATAATTTTTTAAATATTTAACCACGCCACTGTTCTCATTTCACTTTCGTTTTATCTCTACACCTTCAGGATTTGTCTTGAAAAAAAAAAATGTAGAGACAAAATTTGTCTTTCCTCGATCTGCAAACTAGGATCAGATTAAGGAGCGTTAGACCAATAGAATTTCAGGAAATCTCAAAATTGCCAAGATTTTGTTTCCTCGTGTGAAAGGTACAAGAGGCACAACTAAGTTGCCGGCAACTTTAAGGCTAGTCGCGCACGTGCAATTTTCAGTTTCGATACTGTTTGGTTGCAAAAATGAGTCCTATGGGATTCATATGAGACTACGCGCACATGCAGAAACTATTCCGTCGTCGATTCGAGCAACTTTTCAGTTTGTGTTTTGGCACAAACTGGACGATTGCCCGAAATCAGTTTTTCAGTTTGTGTCATATGGAATAATATGTAACTGTGCGGACACTTAACCAAATAGTTGCGGATATTTGAATTTTGTTCTTTCCGAAGGGGCATTATGTTCTCTGTGCGAAAGAGAGCAAATGTGTATCTTTTCTTTATTTTGCTGAGTAAAGGAATAGGACAAAGGCGATAATATTTTTCTTTGTATGTATGAGATAGAAAAACTGAATAAACATTGTCGGTGTGTTAGTTAGGTTCTTTTAGATTACTTGTGGAGTTGCTCATGTGCACGCCCATCGTTCAACTTTTGACTTAACTGTTTTGTTGCGGTAGCAGTTGCATGTGCGCGACTAGCCTAAGTTAATCGAAGTTGCTCGCGGAACTTTTTTCCAGCAACTTCAAGGCCAAAAAGGTGCTCGGAAGTTGCTTAGTGGGCGATGGCCAGCAACTTTAGTTGCTCGGAGTTGCCGGCAACTCTGAGCAACTAAAAGCCCTTCCACACTAGTCCACTGGGTATTAATACATGTCAAATTGAAAGTGGGAAAGAATTTCTTGCGACTGTCAAATTTGTGGGAAATATGACTTTCAAATGTTCGTTCCACACTGGCTTGTATTAATACATGCCAAACTTGTGTTGACACACAGATGAAATGTATTAAAAATTAGAACCAACCCTAAAAATTGTAAAGTATTAATACATGTCAAATCATGTATGCAGAGCTGTCAAGCTGTGTAAGATGGGCTGTCTCATCTTATATTAATACCTATCATATTTTGTTTGACTTGACTTTTTTGACATGTATTAATACTAAGTGGGTTAGTGTGGAAGGGCTATAAAAGTTGCCAGCAACTAAGTTGCCCAGTGGGTGCTAGGCCTTACACGATGATTCTTTGCGTCTGGTTCTTTTCAAAATTCAATGGATGTGAAGGTGAAATCAGATGTTTTTTCCCCTTCGCACTCACGAAAATTCGAAAAGAGTCAGACGCAAAGAATCATCTTGTAATAAGGTATAGAGGACCGTTTACTACCGCTAGTATACACTGAGATAAAAGATAAGATTGAGTAGTTTTTATTGAAAAAAGATAAAACATTTTTTTACTTATGTACAAAGTTAATTGGGATGTAAATATAGTTAGGCCTTTAGTTTGAATTTCGGTGATTTTCTGTGCCTTTGTAGAGATTTTAGTCCAAAGTTCTGTTAAAATTCATATACAAATTAATATCAGTGATGTTTGTCAAAATACTTTGCAAATCTAATTAATAATTACATTAATTCCATTAGTTTTTCTAGAATCTCAATACCATTTCAACTCAACTCAAAATGGAGCACTCAATCCAAGTGTCGAAAAACCTGGGTCGTATATTCAACCCTATTTCAACTCGAGCTCTACAACCTGCTTGTAAACATAGTATATGGTACAAAAAAGACTCGAGTGCATATATTTACAAAGCTCTGCCACTGAGCTAACCTCGACGCCACACGGGCAAGTACTGGCATGCAAGTTGCAATACAAACACAATTGTTCACTAACACAAACAAACCCAAGCAACTTGCTCATCAACTGGCATGGAATTTTTTAAGCCAGTAGAGAAGCAAGTCGTGAGACAAGCAAGTGGAAGGCAAATGGAATGCAAATAACGTATTTGACAGACAGTGTATGTAGCCAACTTGCTTGCCAATACTAGCACGTGTGGCCTCGTGGTAACATACGTGAACCCATTTGTTCGACTGAATGCTGTCACTACCACACCACTACCACTTCCATCTCATTTATCTAATTTCTAATCTATATGTGGTCGCCTCAGCTTCATATCTGTTTATTTTTTCGTGGTGAGTGGGTTCGTGTCAAAAAGTTTTTTCTTTCCAAAATTAAGAAAAAAAATACTTTGCTAGGAATAAGAAATATTTAGGAACAAGGATAACAAACTCCAATCATCACCACAATGGATATGAGCTTAGACGATATAATTAAAACTAAAAAAATTGCTCCCCATTTCGTTAAAAAAGTGCCTTTGTGAGTCAAAATCAATGCAAAAATAAAATAGTTTCGCATTTTTTATATTATACCAAGATTTGTTTCCGAATTTACAGCAAAAGTGCACCTTATGCCACCGGGAATTTCTACCCTAAAGACACCAGGGTTAAAGATGCTCGATTGAAGATTATTGAACGAAATCGTGCTAAAATTCGTGATGCCCGTGATAAGTTGACCGAAATGACTCGATCCGGCGGTGATGCTCGTTTGCGCCTAGTAAGGAAGCACGGAATTATCAGTTCCAGCCAGCGAAGCAGGAAAGCGTCAGTCCCAAGGGTTCTTAGCAATCGCAATTCTAAATACGCCCTGAATGATCGTAACCGTTTGCCAGATGTTATAGGAATACCTCGCGGTTACGTTGATTATGACAATATGGAAAGAATGGAAGAAGGTAAGAAATCCCGTTAGGACTAAAGATTTTACATAACTCGATTTTACGTAATATTTAAAACTAAATTGGTTTTTATTGCAGAAAAGTATGCAACTTCAATTAATCGTGCTGTTAAAAATGAATTGGCATTTGACAACTACAGAACTGAAAGACATCCTAAAGACCCATGGGAAGTTAACGGTGGCGATCCTTTCGAACTGTACAATATTCCAATATCGAGGGCACCACCTGAAATTGTACCCGAAGACGCAATCCGAAGACAGTTTCGGCAATTGTCGCCATCGAGGACAATAAGGCAGCTAAGTCCACCTTTTTCGAGGCGATATATTCCGCAGCCAGCCTCACACTTGTCCTATGAAATGCGTTCTCGATTAGAACATGCACCCGATCGTAATGTTTCCATGGGAATATTCTCCAACCCCTTGAAACCACAAAACACTTCTCAACTATCGGGATACCGAATTGTAGTCAGCAATTTAAATACCAGTGTAACCGAGGGAGACATAAAAGAACTATTTGAAGACTTGGGCGAACTGTACGAATCCCGTTTGGTACGCCCAGGCATCGCCGAGGTTATCTACAAAGACCTCAAAGATGCAGAAAAGGCCGTCGAGACTTATCACAATAGACAATTAGATGGACAACCAATGAAATGTTTGCTGGTTAATCCTCGTTCATCCAGTAAACCCACTGCACCTGCAATTAAAATTTTGAAGTAAATAAAAAAAAAACAAGATCACTTGTCATTTCATGTCACATCGAATCATTATGTTTTTTATTTGCTTACAGCTCAAATTCTACAAGTCGAGTGCCATCCGGAAAACCTTCAGTAGAAATCGATATAGACGCCTTGCATAAAGTCCTCTTTCGTCGACATTAAATTAATTTACTACTTAGGATACCAGTTCTAGTAAAAATCACTTTACCCATTAACAAACCAGCTTATATTTATACATACATAAATAAGAATCATGACTTGAAAAAATATAATTATTAATGGTTTGCGTTTACGAAAGCATTTTAGAAAATATTGTACTTGTTTGATTTGCATATAAAATAAAATTGAATACCTTCTAGGATTTTGTGGATAAAATTAAATCGGCTTTACTATTTTTTATTTTATTCCACTTAACTTGTTCAAGGCTAGGCTAGTTAAAATAGGCAAAACTTCATTTAAATTACGTCAAAGTCGGATTTTCAACTGTGAGTCTTTATCGATCCAATTTCCGCTTAAAATATTTCCATACAAAATATTCAACACTATCACGGTTGTTTCACTAAAACATTATTTAAACGACAACGTTAATTAGCATTTTAATAAAAGGTATTCCTTATAGTTTCCACAAGTCTTCACCCTTCTCTTCGTTTTACTGAAGGTAAAAAGATAATCTTTTCTGTATTCGATAGATTAGGAAAAAACAAGAAAGTTGTCGGTTTAATATAAAAATTCGGAAAAAAAGAGTGAAACTTTAAAGTCAAAAACGGGGAAGTAGATGGAAAAGAAATAATTTGTGATGATTGGTTTTAGTAAATTTTATATTTTTGAAAAAGACTATTTTATAGATGTTTGAGGAATTTGAAAATCCCAATTTTTTAAAGTAGGTACATTACCTATCTGATCTGTATACTTTTAACGGATGGTTTAGAAATCTGAAATAATTAGAAATAATGTGGACTTTCAATCTCAATTTTTCATCAATTGATTTATCACAGAATATTTAGCGCAGAGAAGACACATTTATTTTGTTTTAGGCAGTAGTAAAGGATAAAGTGCGAGCATGCATTAATTTGGGTTTTCAAACACATTATTTTGCTATATCAGATATTTGATTTTAAATCTTGAGTGAAAAGGTAAATTCGGTCTTCAGGAATAACAACCGAGCTTTGCTTTTGATTCAAGTAGACACAAGTTTATATATTTTTTAGTCCTGAATGAGTAAAGTTGGTTGGGATAAAAGTGAAAAGTAAAGTTGGCTAATTCATTTCAGTAGTGAACAATATAATGTTTTGTAGTAAGAAAAGTAAAGTTTTATTTTGTGAAATATTTAAGTGGAGGCTTTAAATAAAATTAGTAAGTTTTATCAATAAACCTAAGCAAATTAAACAATATAATGCAACTGAAGTTCAAAGAAAAAAGAGAGTAAAAAAAAAAAAGTGCGAGTCCAGGAGGATATTCATAAATGATGTTTAACATCTTTTTGAATCGATTTAAGTAGTTGTAAAGTTAAAATGTTATTAATAAGATACTAGCCAATATGTATTTTTTTTATTTTAAAGTTTATTGGGATTTGAAGTATAGAATATAATGTTCGCTAGTAGAATAACTTGGTAGTACATTTTAAATTTAGTTTTGTGTGCGTTTGAAAATGTTATTTCTAAGTAATTTTAAATATGAATAATACCTGTAGTCAAAGAGCTGTAACGAGGTGTTAAATTCTTTTCTTCAACAAATTCTTCATCGCCACTTAGTACTCAGCGCATGCGAGTATTCAGCACCAATTAATTTTCAGCGAGAATTGCATGTCATCAAAATACAATTCACATTTACCACAAGCATGTGACGTCACCGGAAAATAGACAATAATTATTTGTCATTCTTCATCGGAACAGTTCCCACTCAGTCTTTACAGGAAATATGACAATGGACTTGCTCGACAATATACTCAACGTCAGGCGGCATTTTAGTTAAGCTGATCAGTTAAGGCTGACCCAAACCAACGCGAATGCGGAGCGATTCGCAGCGCATCATTCACAATAGAAAAAAATACAAATACACAACGCTAAACAACAACAAAAATTCGTCGCCGCTGCGGATTCGCGTTGGTTTGGGAGAGCCTTTATGCTCCGGCGTCGGGCCGCAGATGAGTCAAGTCGTTTCGGTTTTCAAGGAACTTCCCCCCCAGTGGTAAGGGTTTTCATATGCCACCAGGGGCTTACTACCTGCTGAATAGTGCCACCAAGGGCGATGTACTTGCTGGTGCCACCAAGGGCGTTGTACTTACTGATTAGTGCCATCAAGGGCGTTGTACTTGCTGAATGGTGCCACCAAGGGCGTTGTACTTGCTGAATAAGTGCCCCAGGGGCGTAGTTCCTGCTGATTAGTGTCACCAGAAACGTTATACCTGCTGAGTACAATATATCACTTACAACCGTTCCATATGCAGCCTTAAGTACCAGAAGCCAGTTCTCCCGATTCAAGAACACCCCAAACGTGAAAGCAGAACAACCAACACGAGTGCTCCACTCGCAATCAGCGGTAACCAGAATACCAATATATGAATACCGCCGTCAACCGATAATACAAAACTAAATTTCATTTGTTATATATATATATAAACAGTTGTTTGAATAAAGATTTTGTCATACGGTTCAAGACATATTCCTCTGAAGTTTCATGTTTTCTTCTTCCTGGCAAAACCGGCGAGCTTAACCTCAGCTGGAAAACAAAAAGCACATCACAGAGCTCACAGCATATTTTTGGTCTGGTCTGGCAGAATTTTTTTGATGCCCGTGCTAAGGACGAGGGGTTGAAAATAGCAGTTTTCAGACTCTTGTGTTAGGGCCACATGCACTTTAATTAATTTATTAAAATGGGAAAAGATGCTCTGTCATTTTCCTTAAGTCCAGACTTTGATTTAATATTGTTGGTGAAGTAAAGAACTTGCTTTTTAGTCTTTCGAAGCTTCTCAGCTACACAAATTTTACGCAAATATAAATGTAGTAAGATATACAAATTTGAGGCAACATTTGAATTTGGAATGAAATGAATCGAATTAAGGGGACCTTTTTTCGCTCCTTTAGTATGAACATGTTTGCTCCATAAGAAATTTTTATTAAAAAAGTGCTATGTAGCTACGCTGTTGGATGTTCGTGGACAATGGTACAATTAGTTAATTTTAATAAAAATTCTTGTATTGATTTCAAATCAAGATTGTGGCGCTTGTACGTGACGTAGGATAATAAACGATGTATCAATATAACCTTAATTTTATTTATATCCGAAAATACAAAAAAAAACAAAGTGATCCTTTCACGCAGCATACACTCAAGAGATATGAGTTCATAAGTGAAAAAAACTGACGTTATCTCCTTTCAACAGTATTCTAGGATTATAATTTTTTGAATACTCATATCATGTCAATAATTTCTATCATCTGTCAAAATTTCAGTTTTCTAGTTCCACCTTTTAAAAAAGATAAAAATCAAATACTACACAAGTTAAAATAATAATTGCATAAACCGGGGGAGCTACACAACAAAATTTCCATAAGGTCCAATATATGCATGATGAACTAAAACCTTTGGCTACTTCCTGAAGCTATTTGGTTAATGGATAATTAACTAATAGACAACTTTTAAACAAATTAAATCTGCCTAGGATATGATTCGACTTAGCAAAAAAAAAAAATGGAAACAAACCAAGATGAATGTAATGTAAATACAAAATAAAAACTTTATTAATAAAAAATAAATTTTGGAATAAAAATTGATTTTGTTGTTGCTGTTGTTTTTGATTTTTTTTTTCAATCAACCGAGTACATTATTTGCATTATAGTGCATTTCAAGAAAGAAAAATAAAGAAACCTATACATTAAAATGTTTTGTTTTATTTTTTGAATAAACATAAAAATTCATTTCCCGAAACACGACAATTCAGGAAAAAAAAAATAATCGATTCAGCATTCCAGCAGCGCCCATCATGTACTTAGGGTCCGACGGCACGTACAGGGAGACGCAAACAGTAAGCTCTTTCCGTTGCAGTTTTCTTGTTTTTTTTTTATCTTTGTTGTTGTTGTTGTTTGGTTATCTTCCAAGAAACAATTGCTCCAACGTCTCCTAGTTTGTCGGCAAAGCAAGCTGACACATTTCTGCTTAGTGAGTTCATTGCGCAGACTTCCATATCTGTCTGATCCTCTAACGTTTTGTTTGTGAGTTTGAGGCGTTTAGTGTTTTGTGTTATTAAATACGCTGATGAAGAAATAATGCTCACACATTAAAGTTGACCGCACTTCTGAGACGCATTAAACGTTTTCTCTAAACTTGTCTGTGTTCTTTTCTTGCTGATCTTGACGCTATTTATTTGATTTGTTATAGTTTTTGTTATTTTGGTTTTACTTGTAAATTGCTTGTTCTAAATATTTATATTTTTGTTTTGTTTGTTTGTTTGATTAATTGTTGTCCTCCTTGTTGATTTATTTTGCATTGTTTTTTCCCAACACGCTTTTATCACTTTTTGTATCTTTATTATGTACTCTTATACCAGTTACCACACAATGAATGCAACTGGGTGCTGTTTCTGTTGTCGTTAGATTATTTTAACCTTCTTCCATGCAATCAATACGGTTGAGAAAACTGGCTTTGATTGTTAAAGCCAATGCTAGGACGATCGCCAACGTTAACCTTAAGAAGAAACAAATGGTTATTAAAAGAGATCTAATGATATGTGCAGCTCTAAAACTATAGTCAAGGGAGTCCCAATAAAGGCGATGATGAAAAAGAATAAAATAATCTGCTAGTGAGAGATATCAACGAAGTTCTTTTTCAATTTATAAGGCCCATGTTTGTCATTATGTATGAGATATGACATCGTTCAAATGTCCGTGCGGCGTCGCTCGGTGGACGAATACCAGAGGTCAATTTTTCAATGTATCTGTTAGATAGATCTTTCTGAATTTGAGTAAAAATCTAACGGAATTAAATCGCACGATCTTAGTGGCTAATTCACGTCATCTCGGCAATAGATAACGTGGGTAGTTCTACTGTTATATACTGTTGGAAATACATGTTGATGACATCCCATCATCACAGCAGGCACACATTTTGCTCACGATTATCAAAATTCGCCGATACATCATAATAACCCTCGATTTACAACCAAAACGTCGACTCTGACCATTTTCAAAGTCTGTACACTCTCCTAACAAAGACGTTAGCAATCATCGGCCCAATTACCACGAAATCATCAGATGTAACCGAAACCACCGTAAGCAAGTCTAGACAGAGAACGTCTGGCATTATGATGAGACAGTGCACTTCAATCAGAAGTGAAAGAAATCAAAATGATACCCAGATATTTTATAAAAAAGTCAAGCTTAAATCTAGTTTAAAGACTTGAATACAGGCTTTCTAATATATTCCAACAACAGCCTCTAGGTTTTCGGCGACAAAAAATACCGATTAATTAATTTGAAGATCAGGCCATTGCGAATGCCAGAGCGTTTGGCCTGTACGACTGGAAGCAGCACGCTGGGGATTATAGAAGATGGAAGACAGCCTTTTCTTGTGGCCGGAAGACAGCCTTTTCTTGTGGCCGGAAGACTGTTGTACTCCTCAAAAATCTTCCGGTACTTGACTTTATCATTGAAGTCTCTCTCAAGAATAGCTCCAGCCTTCTCATTCTGGGCAATCTTGCCAAGAATAAAGTTGACCTTCCTTTACTTTGCCTTGAGAAGAGTACTCGATAATTTTTTCTTACTTCCCCGAGCAGCGCTGCTTTGACTGGAATTACAGCACGAAGGTTTAGGTTCGGTATTGGTCGGGCACAGAGGTACTACGACTAGAAGTAGATGTGCTGTTTTCATTTTTTAGATTCCCCTACGATGCGATGGTCTCCTAGCTGGAGGCCAACATTCATCCGCTGGTACGTAATCTATCAAATCAAGGTCGACCACAATAAAGGCAAACAATAAATAATGGCCCCGCGGTAGGTCAGTCTCTGCAAATCCGATATACCTGGGCAAGGCAGAAGCAGTTTTCTTTATGGAATTTTGAAAAAGAAAATAATAAACAACATATTAAAACTTACATTGAAAGCAACATCCTGTGATAGGATACCGTCCATTTGGGAAATTTGTCCAAAGTCTTGAGATAAATCATGCTGCTGTGAGAGTGTAAAGCCAGGTTGTGACATATTTTGCGACATAAGTTGTTGAGTAAGTGGAATTCCAGTTCCTTGGCTATTTCGATTCTTCGAAAAGAGTTTATCATTATTTCCCGAGCCATCAGCTCGTGAGTTCTTTGGTATGATCCGTTCACCGACTGCTTGACGTCGACCTTGTTTTGCTGCTTGAATAGCCTGTTGATGTTGATTATAGAAACGTGGTGGTATATTGCTCATGTTCATGAACATTCCCACTGGAACTGGCATATTATTCATTGCTGCTTGTGCTCGTTCCGGAGATATATAGCTGATTGAATCATGATGCGATCTCCCAAACATATCCATACCCATATTACGTGCTGGATATCCTCCCATGGGATTCATGGACGCACCCGAAGGGTTCATTGGATTTAAACCATGACCAATAACACCAAAACCAATATTGGAGTTGTGTCCAAAATTGCTATATCCGCGCATTGCCGAACGATCATACATCGATCCCGGAACCATTGCCTCTTTGGCATCACACATCATGGTGCTCATAAAGTGGGCGCCAATATTCATAGTGTTTACAAGTTTTTTGGGCTTCTGGAACTGGATGAGAGACTCCTTTAAATTATTAAGCGAACCTTCGACTAACACTTTTCGGTCTTTATAGAAATTCAGAAGATGGTTCCAGAGAGGTTGCTTGGACAGAACTTTAGGATTACCAACAATAATTGTTCCATACTTTGAACGAGTCAGTGCTACATTCAATCGGCGGGGATCATTGAGAAATCCGATTCCCTGACGTTCATTGGAACGAACACACGACATTATAATGATATCCTTTTCACGGCCTTGGAAGGCATCAACGCTTGCAATTTCTATTTCTTGATATAGCTTAGAATGCAAACTTCCTTGATATTGCATATACTGGACCAGGTAAGCTCGTTGGCCTTCGTATGGTGTAATGATTCCAATTTGTTCCGGTTTTACACCAGCTTTTAAGAATCGGGTAGTTATTTTCTCGACATTAGCTGCTTCGGTACGATTTAGATATGAAGTTCCAGAGCCGGCAATTTCTTCTGAACCCTGTGTTACAAGGAAGAACATAGGTCTATCAGCCTGCGGCCATGGAAAATCAATTTTTAACTTTCGATCTTCAGCACAAACTCCATTCTGTAAACTTCCCTCATAAAAGAAGTTTGAAGGAAATTGAGACAGTTCAGGGTGCATGCGATACTGAACTTCTAAACGGAAGGGCCGAATTCCAAGCACAACTAAACGTTCAAATAAACTCTGTGAAAGACCAGCGCGAGCCGCTTTTTTGCACATCACCACCGGGCCTAGTTGACAGTGGTCTCCTACCAGAATCAATTGCTTTGCTCCCAGAACTACTGGCACCATACATTCGGGTTCAGTAGATTGCATGCTCTCATCAATTAGAATTGAAGAGAACTTTATATTCTTCAAACGTGGGTCACCAGCTCCGACGCAAGTACAGCATATAACATCGGCTGCCTCAAGAAGCTGAAATTCGGCAGCTCGTTTGAGCATACGGTAACGTTTCTCATCGGCTCTGCTTAGTTCCCCAGTTTCATCTTTAAGCTGCTGGAGCTGCTTGAGTTCCACGTTAGTTTCCATGTTTCGAATTTGATTGTGAAGTGCTAAGAAGCTTACAGGACTATCAATAGCTTCGCGAGACTTTGCGCAAACTCTGACAACTTTCAAATTAGTCCTGTGGATTTTTTCGGTAAGTTGATCAACTGCAGTGTTACTCGGTGCACAAACCAACACAGTACCACCGTTTTGCTTTACCAGCTGGTAAACTATAGTAGCAGAAGTGACTGTTTTTCCAGTTCCGGGTGGTCCCTGAATTAAGCTCAATGGTCGCTGAATTGCATGTTTAACCGCATACACTTGAGATCGATTTAAGTCTGGTAGATTTGGGGCACTGAATAACTTAGGAATAGGTCCACGAAATATATCGTCCCAGCCTTCGGAACGGCCATGTCCCAAAAGATGAGCGTATATATAATGCGAAACCGAATTCCGATCCATGGCGAAGACCTTCAGAGCCCTCAACATTCGATCGAACGAAGTACACTTCCAAATAAAATCCACTGCGAAACTCGACGTAAATTTAATTGGAGCCCCACAACTATTTTTCAATTCCAATCCAATATCTTCGCCATAGTTATCTGGAACTTTGATAACATGACCAATTTCACTCCATGGCTCATGAAGCTCTCCGGCATAGCGAAGTCTCAGTTCATCACCATGCATGAGCTTCATATCGCTGTCAGTTTTGGCCAATGTAAAATAGGCTATTGTTTTTTTGTTTAAGCCTACATCCCAGCGAACTTCGATATTTTCTTGAGTCTGAGACTCTTTCAGCTTTTTATCATATTCTGCTTCCAAACGTACCAATGGTCCAAAAACCTTCTCGTATTGATAGCCATCTTCATAGCGCAATAAAACTTGAGTTGGTTCCGTATCGATGCCCGGCTTTTCTAGATCTTGGAAAGTAGCTTCAATGTTTTCTTTCCATAGTTCTTCTAGTTTATTAATTTGTCCAGCTGATATTTGGCGAGCACGTAATTGCTCTTGATCCGAGGGCACTTTCACTAACCACGCCAGGAAACAACGATCGCTTATTAAAGGTTTCCACTGATCCTGGTCCCAGTTCATGTCTTTAAGTGAATTTTGAGCAGCACAGGGTTGTCTAGAAAATAAATTGCTTGATTTAATTTTATGTGTTTAAATTTATAAACAAAAATCTTTATTTACTTAATACATATATATAACGAACTGAAGAAAGAAGAACAAATCAAACTAAAACTTGACATACCAATGTATTTTCAGGCAACAATTCTCAACGTTTACGAGTTTACTGTAAATGGATTTTCTCGTCTGATCAGTTTTGGACTAAGAGCCCACAACAGCAGATTTTGGGTTTAAGTGATTGCAAAATAAGAAGTATAGGCATCGAAAGCTTTAGTATTAGTTATTAAAAAAAAAAGTCTTGCTGTCCACAACCGGGGATTAAACAGTGCATCGAGAAAAAATATGAATGCAACTTAAAGGGTTATGGTTATAATCGAAATTGGTTTTTACCCTTCTCTGGATAAGCTCCTCGGATCTTCGGTCTCGAATTCCGTGATGTGGAATCTAAGGAGCTTATCTAGGGAGGGGCGAAACCCAGTTTCGACTAACACGATTACTCTTGAAGTTGCATTCATATTTTTTTCGATGCACTGTTTAATCCTCGGTTGTTTGAATAGCCTTTACTGAAGCTTTCTAAAACTAAATTTATTTTTATTGCTTTACCATCCACTTAAAATGTGGGCTATTGGTCTATTTATATTAAGTAGAAAAACTCATTAGAAAAGTTCAAATATTTAAAAGAATTTTGTAAAATTTAATAAGCTAAAAGAAACAAATTGGGTTTGCCTTAGTACGAGAGAAATATTAAACTACATAAACACTAAAAATTGAATGAAGGAAAAAATAAAGAAAATGCAAAGCCATTTAAAGAGTATAAGCCCGATAAATCGGTTTCAGTTTTGAATTTTTATGTTAATACTCCAAAAGAAATTTGGTGAAAAAATATCAACTACTTTAAATATAGGGTGTTTCAACAAGTGGTTTAATTTTAAGTCATTAAAAAAAATTAAAGTGGTAATATTTTAATTTATACTATTAATAGGCATTGTGCATAAAATATGCAAAATATGCACTAACAATTGAATGCCATTGAAAAGGAAGTTTTATGATTCGTAAAGATAATTTCAGGCCGTGAGCGCAATAGTGGCTTAACTACATTTTTCATTTTTTTCAGTAGAGATAAGAAACAGATACATTTCAAACGTTTGTAGTTTTAGATATTTTTTTGCAATATGATCGTAAAATATAAGCTTTTTGATTTTGTATTATGATCCTTCAAAATACCGTTATAACTGATCAAATAGGCCACTCTTGCTCTCGAGCTTTGATTTTTTGTAATTGGCCTCTAATTGCAAAAAGGCCTATAACTATGGAATTAACCCTTCAGTTCCGAAAATTTAAACGCAGAAATATTATTTTATAAATACAGATTCAATTTTGGCAATAAAAAATTTCAATAAATTTGCTTCTTAGGCAAATGCATTTGCATGGAAATCCTAGCCCAATACATGGTAATGTAGTTCTATATTTGGAAAATAAAGCGTTTCAAACGCTCTCTTAATAGCTTGATATTTATTTCAATTCAGTTTTATTAAGTTTAGGTGAGACGTGAGACCATTTTACTATACGCATTAGATTTTCCTTATTTTGGTTGTAGTTGTAGCTCAAATAAAATTACTTTTATTTCTTGTCGTCTCATCGCTTTAGAAGTAGAGCAGATATCTTGGGATCTAATGAAAACGTCTACTCTCAAAGCCAGCCTCTAAATGTTTCCATTCACAGACAACGAATTTTTAAAATATTTTTTGTTATCAATTCCATCCTACCAATGGCTATATTTTGAAAAAGCTATCTTCAAGTCTTAAGTATTAAAATCAGATATTTACCATTATGTCTTTACTCCATTTCACCTTATAAAAATCTTATAAATTTGGATAAAACATTTTGAATATAAATAAATTTGTTTCAAATCTTGATCTGAATATCCAACAAATAATTCCCTTTTTCTTAATAATAAACTGGTTTTATCTAATCTATCAACGTGTCGAATTTATGTGAAAAAAAAAAAAATAAATATGTGAGAGAAGATAATAATTTTACTATCGGCCTATCAAATTGTAAACAATAGTTTTAAAAATTTAATTACCTGCATAAGAGTACAACGACTGAATCTGCTTTGGCCGGTATGAAACCCAAAACGAAGACGTTGCGAACTCCGCAAGAATAACACTCCAAAACTGTTTCGCCTAAGGGTCCATCACTATGTAAGGTTACCTCGCGATGTTTAGCACGTACCAAGTGATTGACAATATGCGAACCAGAGGTGTTGCCTCGTCCATTGCAAAACCATTTCTTGCAATTGTTACACATGACCACCGTACCAGGATCATGGATACCACAATATTTGCAAGCATGTGGAGGAAGTTCTCTCACTGCTAGAGCACCATCCTCGTCGTCTTCTTCAAATTGCAGAGCAGCCATACCATTGGTAATGCCCGGCAACTTGGAATTAATTTCCAGTTTGCGTCCGAATGCATTGCTCTTAAAATACAATATATGAGAACAACAGTACTCAAGAAATGTGAAACAAAGACTTTTAAGTTTTAACATACCTGGCTAGTTGCTGCAATTGGATCTAATTGCGATGATTGTGTCTGTGACTGCGATGGAATTGTGAAATCACGAAAATCAAAATCCGAAGCCTGGGTGTCGGCACCAATTAAATCATTCTCCTCGGTGTCAAGGAACGTCAAGGGCTGTGAACTGAGTCCATACGTGCCCACACTCATTGTAGCTACGGTAGCAAACTTTTCCTTTGAAATTTACCACGTTCTGTTGCGACGGGTGTTGTGTCGTCGCACGTCTGAAAAAAATTTAACTGCGAAAATTTCCCAAAATTCGTGGGCGGTGCAAATTGCAGGTAGAATGCTCCTTTAAATGTCACTTTGCAAAATATTTTCAATAAACTTTGTATTTGCTTGGTTGTCTTTTGTCCGATTTTAGTTCCGGTTTATATCAAGTATTTTTAATGATGAAATAAATGCGCGAAAACATCCGACTCACCAAAAGCATTTTCCGCTGATAAAAATGACCAACGAAAAGAAATATATAGAAAGTCTACATTTGTCATCTGTCAAAATTGAATGGCCTCGAAAAAACAACAAAGCAGGTGAAAAAGAAGGATGTAAGATGTTTTTGCTCCCTCTTACTGCCGCATTTGGGCCCAGAATGGAATTTAATGCTGAACATCAATCTTTCCAGGAAAATAAACTATTCACCATGTGGTAAGTTCACCATGAATGGACACGTTCAGGAACGTGTTGTTACATACAATTATCATAGGCTTTTCACACCAAACCCCAAAACAGGTTTTCGGCGTAAACCACTATCGTTTTCGATTGGATTTCATTACTGTTCAACTCCTTTTTGATTCCAATCGAATATGAAAACATAAATTTACATACACACTCCCGATTGACGCCATTTTACATAATGGTTTCTTTAAGCATTTATCACTTTTGACAAGTAATTAGATGAAAAGTTGTATATATATATGCGTGTGTTCCAAATCTAATCCTTCTTGAAATCGGGAACAGAGAAAGACTTCAAAAACAGTACTCTGAAACAGCCAATCCAAGGCTTTTGGAGTACTAAAAAGTACTAAAATGAGAAATGCCTCCAATGCAAAATATGACTGTGACGTCATAGAAAGACCAAGATGGCAACTTGGGTGTATCTAATGAGCATAAATTGCTACTTTTAATCATTCATCTTTTCACAGGTTTTCACAGATTGAATTGATTGTGATAAGAGAATCATCATATGAAAACATTTGTTTTCATTTTTTAACACCTTGTGAATCGCATTTGGAGTGAAAACGTTATCATATTTATCACTTCATAGTTTCACATTTTGAGAATTCAGCCCCTCTACCACTTTTTGTTGGAAACGTCATTTTTGTATATAGACGGCGTTGGCACTTTGCCATGATGATTTCAATAGATCTTATGCACTTTTTTCTTCAAACAAATCTACTGCTTTTAAGGTTCTCCCAAACCAACGCGAATCGCTCCGCTTTCGCAGCGAATCATTCACAATAGTACAAAATATGACAAATACACAACGCTAAATAACAACAAAAATTCGTCGTCGCTGCGGATTCGCGTTGGTTTGGGAGAGCCATCAAGTCTACTAATTTTCCGGAAAAGAAAATTATCATTCAACAAAATTCAGTCACGGCTTATACTGGCCAAAATTCGTGACAATATAATTAATTTTTTGTTCTTCTATTTTGAAAATAAAAGTTAAAATAGGAAAATGCAGATATTCTATAAGAAAATTAAATATATTGCATTTTTTTTTCAAACCCTACTTGAGAAAATTTTCCGATTAAAGTAAGGCTAGTCGCGCACATGCAACTGCTACCGCAATAAAAAAGTTTAATCACAAGGTGACTTCTGAGCGCGCACATGAGCAACTCCACCGGCAATCGCAACGAACCTAACCAACACACAGACAATGTTTATTCAGTTTTTCTATCTCATTCATTCAAAGAAAAATATTATCGCCTTCGTCCTATTCTTTTGCTCAGCAAATTAAAGAAAAGATACATTTGTTCTCTTTCACACAGAGAACAAAATTCATAGATGTGGTTAAATATCCGCAACTATTTAGCTGAATGTCAGCGCAGTTACATATTACTCCATATGACACAAACTAAAAAACTGATTTCGGGCAATCGTTCAGTTTGTGACAATTTCTTACAAAAAATATTTTGTTCATTTCCGCCTATGTGCAGTTTCGTCAAGTGCGGTCTAACCTTCATGGCAACGCTGGGATCGAAACTGACCATCACTACAATTTTTGCCAGTAGTTGTAGTATTTCTTGTTCACAGAAATTTATATAGCAGGAATTCGCAAGTTTTCCAAAGGAGGGGAAATTATTTGCTCTCTCATTGCGTCTCTCGATAGCACTTTTATTTTGTTCAATTCTAGATGAGAACAAATCTAGATGAGAACTTCACACTTTCGAAGAACCTATTGTGAATGAGTTTACTTACATTTCAATATTTGCTTGTAATCAAACACAATCTCAACTCAAAAGCTAAAACTATAATGCTCGGCGGGGCACTTCAGTGGTCGGAAGAAATAGATAAGTACGAAAAAGATAAGAACAATGTGTGTTCTCCTTTTGGCAGTACGGAAAGCTACTTTTCGTTGGTTTTTGACATTAAGCTTTAGTGCCCTTCCGACTATCATAAGTCTACCTTCAGACAAAAAATACCTTCCATTTGATTTTGACCGTGTTTAGAATGGTTGGTTGCACAGCAGTATGCCGGCTGTTTGATGGTGAAATCGGTGAAGTGGAAAGGGAGGGATTACTGCCTAAACAGAATGGAGATGGAGCTGCAACTGGAATAGCTGTCAAAATGTTGAATACACACTAATTCAATGGGCGCGTTCGGCCGGCTATCAGATAGGTTATCCAAGATAACTGAGTAGCCGATACCTTTGTGAACGTCCAGAACCAGATAGGTTAGCTGAAAAAAGCTGACAAAGAAATTTGATCAAAATTGTTTTTAATTTGCAAAAAAATTTTAACTTTTTTAACGGAGTTTTATTTCATTTATATTTACATATTGCGTAGAATCCAAGGTGTTGCAAATAACCATTTTCTAGCTGCATATAACTAATTAATTTTCCTTTCAAAAACCCCCACACTGCAAAACTCAACATGAACAACTCAAACTTCTTGTCAAATATCAGCTGTTTTGAAATTTCTCTTTGGATTGCTGAGTATCTTAGAATTTTTGGGATAACTTCGGGTTTGTTTGTTGGTCACAGATGATTTGTCATCAGCTGTTTTTTAACAAGGCATTACAACAGCACAAAGCTATCCGGATAACTAAGAATTAACATTCGAACGCGGCCAATGATACGAACAGAACACAGCTGGACAAGTTGGCCAACTTTTAACTTTTGCACGCAGCTTTTTTGACGTTTCAAAATTATGAGTGTTTATATGGGAGTTGAAAAGAGTTTCAAACTCTTTTTAATCTCTGATAAAGACGTAAAGTAATTTAAGCTTTAATTTCATCACTATCCATTTTTATTTTTGTGTTAAATTAAAATCACACACCTGACTTTAAATAACAAAAATGTCTGATAGCTGTACAGTACATTGTGGGTGGGTAAATACAATTTCGTACGACATTTTTGTGACATCTATTCTAAATGCAGCTGTAGCTGAAGCTGTAGCTCCAACACTTCATTCAAGTTAGGCAGTAAGTCAAGAAGAAAATATACAAATTTGAATGAATAGTCATTTCTTAATCAAATTCGTCCATTTCATTCCATTTTGTTAATTTCTACTTGTGCTTTCAATAGAAAGGTTCTATCTGAATACGTAGTCGGACGAGATCGAAAGCAGAAATGCTTACGGTAGAACTATAATAGGCAGTAGCTGTCAGGAGCTAATGTCAGAACCAACCGAAAAGTAGCTAGCTTTCCGAAACGTCAATTTCAGAAGTGACCCATAATAAAGTGAAAAAAGTAAATAATTTTTTGTTCAATGTTAATTTTCTTTTAACTTTTCATAGCACAGAGTGATAAGCTTTTAATTATTTATTTTGCAAAACCACGAAAAACTTTGCTTAAAAAATTTAAAGATTTTACTCCACTCATACATCAAACAGAAAATAAAACAGTTGAAAACTATACGCCAAGCGACAAAACCTTTCTCATTTTGTATACGTCCACTTACGAAAGAGCAGTCGGTGAGCGCTCTCTCCCCCGACTGCAAAAGTTAACGAAAACTCATCGAAGAGTACCACTTCGCAATTATGGGTGCGTCATATGAATTTCTTGTTAGCGCTCAGTTTTGTACGATCACGTTCGCTGGCTTCCACCTGTTCTAGTTCTACCTTTACGCGCTGCCCAAAATTGAATGTTCCAATTTACAAATATTCCATTAACACCAGAGATATACTTGTGTGAAATCTACAAAGTGTATACACAACATGACTATTTACTACGTAGTGAAATTAACCAATCTAAACAGGGTCTTTAAAAACACTGTCAAATTCAATCTTCCTTTTGATCTTTTCATGTGGTGAGAGCCCCAAATAAATTCTTTAAGGCCTCGTCAAACAAAATGTAAACCGGTGAAATGACCAATACTTCACAAGAATCGGAACGGTAAAATTTTTTCAGTGAATTTTCATAAAGAACGCTGAATCACACTCTTTTTGACCGGACCTTAAATTGTTTTGATAGAAACGAAGCGTTGTTCTTATTGTTCTATATTTGAAGCAATGAACTGCGTCACTCAATGCTATTGCCTTGAATAATGCAAATGGAGACGCTTTGGCAATCGCAATATTCCCCATTTTCATTAAATTTTTGGTTTCCATCGTCGAGGCCATAGAGTACCTATATTATAATATAGGTACTCTATGGTCGAGGCAATAAATTTAAGCAAATTGAGGTGATTTCAATGGCTTCTTCTTCAGTTTTTTTCAATTAATGGGTAGAATATGACAGCAAACGTGACAAAATATAGTAAATTCAAATCCCATATTATCAAAAACAGAGTATTTAAACAGTGCAAGAGCATTTGCAGTAAACTATTTCTATACATATGTACACACATTTTATAAGTGAAATTGCCTGGCAATTGCCATCGTCTGAAATATTGCCAATACAATGGAGCCATAAAGTTTCCTATAATATCATATTTTTCACTCAATTTCATTCAGACTGCAAGAAAACACGCCTATATTTGTCATACAGATTCGTAAAAATAAAGATGGTTATGTAGATATATCGGTGAGGAGAAAAATAAAGCTCTTAACCAATTTCACCTATGCACGCATCGTCATATGGCGTACTGAAAAGTAACAATCTGAATAGGGGCCCAGTTCCGCAAATGATTTGAATGATTTTCCTTGTATTGTACACCACTTTAATCATGTGAATAAATCTGACTGTCAAAAATTTTAAACTCAATGTAGAACTATAATATTAGGAAAAGTAGCCTTCCGTATCGTGAAAAAAAGAAATCATCCCTACTGTAATTATAATCTATGTTTTTGTTGGCATTCCTATTTCAACAAATGTCACTTTTACTTAAGTGTGATGCTCTCAGGAGCGTAAGGAAACTTGAACGAAACCTGACGAAACGTTCCACTCCGCAACTATAGCCGCGTCATATATTATTATTCCCGTTTATTGGCTTGTTTTCTGCGTGCACAAAAAATCACTCTTGCGGAAATGGGCCCCAGGTCCCAAAAATCGAACAGACCCATGAATTATAGTGTGTTTTTGTATACCTACCCACTTTCTCGGTTAAAATTAAAAAAAAACACATAAAATGCCATCACCGCTTTCTCTGTTTACAATGGATATGGTTGATTGAATTGTTATATTTGGTCATTTCATAAGGAATAATTTGTTACTGCTGTAGCATAGAGGTCAAAAACTGTCAAATTATTGAAAGAAGGGAAAAAATCTTGCATAGAAGGGAAAAATTGCTGCCAAGTAAACAAATGTGTTGAGCCAGTTTTGTAGCAATTCTGTG
Source organism: Dasysyrphus albostriatus (assembly GCA_946251815.1). Classification (NCBI taxonomy): domain Eukaryota; kingdom Metazoa; phylum Arthropoda; class Insecta; order Diptera; family Syrphidae; genus Dasysyrphus; species Dasysyrphus albostriatus. The sequence continues at coordinate 61,602,345 of OX276336.1, read as the reverse complement.
TAAAAAACGTGAAATATTACATACAAATCTTAAAACACAACAAAAAACACAAAGACGTGTTTTGACAGTTGTTTAATTCCTGCACACAGAAATTTGTGTAGCAGAAATTTTCAAGCTTTTTCATTGAGTTATTTGCTCTCTCATTTTACTCTCTCGTTGCTACATTTTGGAGTTAAGGCCCCGACCCATAGAATCTGTGCCGGATGCGATGGATTGAGGTGACACAATGACTTCGTTGCGTTGACATTCACATAACAGCCGCTTGAAATTCAAACACACCCTAAAGAGATGTTTTCAACCATTATTAGAGTTTGAACTTTTTCTGTTCTGCGAATATATCAAAATTAGTGTAAAATGCCAATATTTGTTGTTGTGTGTGCGTGTATCTTGTTCATCACGTTCACAGCCATTTTTTATTTCTAACAATTTCAAATTAATTTTGTTGCTGTGGTTACGTGTATTTAAATCCTCACGTTCACAGCCATTTTTTATTTCCGACAGTTTCGATTTTGATAACCTGCGCAATATAATATCTTAGTTTTGTGTACTGTGGCTGTCAACACATCTGCCGGAGTGGAAAAGTTCGGCTACTTTGTCCGCTGCCGCATACGTTGCTTATAGGCCAGTTCCCATAAAAGCCCTTCCACACTAGCCTACTGAGTATTGATACATGTCAAATTGAAAGTGGGAAAGAATTTCTTGCGACTGTCAAATTTGTGGGAAATATGACTTTCAAATTTTCCTTCCACACTGGCTTGTATTAATACATGCCAAACTTGTGTTGACACACAGATGAAATGTAATAAAAATTAGAACCAACCCCAAAAATTGTAAAGTATTAATACATGTCAAATCATGTATGCAGAGCTGTCAGGCTGTGTAAGATGGGCTGTCACATCTTGTATTAATACCTGTCATATTTTGTTTCCACACTATACACATTTTTTTCCCCCACTTTTTTGACGTGTATTAATACTGAGTGGGCTAGTGTGGAAGGGCTATAAGAAAACATATATTTAATCGATCTGTCAGTTGCGTGCGTCATCACAACTGACGCAACGGCCTTATCTATGGCGTTTAACAAACAGGAATTTGTGAAATGTAGTGCGACTGAGCACGAATTCGTACGAATTTTTAGTAAACAAACGGACCTAATCTTGTTTTCTTTGATTTATGGAACAAGCCCATTAGTTCGCTGTCTGAACGCAGTTTAATCGTTTCCGGTATAGTTTCCAACAAGTAGTGCCAGCAACTTCGCGTCGGATCGATTTCACTCACTCGGTAATTTGAATAAAAAAATGGCCACGGGAGCGCCTACCCCAGGTGCTCCGTTTAGTTTTGAAAAAACGTGTCGTCGGTCGTATGGTCACCGGTAATGTATTCGTGTATTTTTTAGGATAACATGCGCATTTTGGATAAACCATAAATATTTTGAGCTTATTTGGTATTATTTCTGTGTCCAGTTTCAATATTTTGTTCTCAATTTCCAGTTTGTGTTACAGAAAATGAAATGAGAATTTAAATGTTTTTGCAATCATGTTACGAAAAAATGCGTTTTCAAAGGAATTTAAAATTAAGTGTTTTTCACTTTGCTTAGACGATTCTAATCTGTACGAGTATATCCGGTGAGTTTTATGTATATTAATTTAATATGAACATAAAATAAATTGTTTCTGTAGGTAAACGTATTTGGAAAAAGCCCCTGGTTATGCAAGGATAAAATGAAATTGAATCCATGTCCGGGACATGAATAAATAAAGATAAATCCGGATCCGGTGTTAGTAATAAAAAAAGTCCTTTGGGTATGCCATTCGATACGCGTTAATCAATATGAGTGTGCGTGGTAAAAAGAGGCAAAAAAAAGTAATCTTCCAGAAAAAAGTGTTTTTTGATCGGTTTAGTGAAAATGTTTGCTGTTTCATGCCCGAGTAATGTGCTCTTTTTTTTTAAATGTAAAAAGGCTTTTATGCCATTTCCCTTTCATGTAAGAAATGTGCACCGAAAATCCAAGTGCTCCCTCAGAGATAAATGTTCCTATTTGCCCCGATTTAATGAAAACTGTTTCCGTTCGGGTAAAAAATGTGGAGTGAAAATGCAAATGCTCAGTAAGAGAAAAGTATTTCTGTTAAAAACATAGAAAAAAAAATTTCAATCCCATTCGGTCCGTTCTAATATAAAATAAATTCCTTTTTCGGAAATAATATTCAGTGAAAGTGATTCCTAAAGAAAAAACAAAGATAAAAGTCAAGAATTCAAGAGTCGCAATATCGCAGAAAAATACAAATCAAACTAGGGTGAGTTATTATTTGTTTAAATTGAAAAAAATGATTTATTTAATTTTTAAATTTATGTGTTCGCATTTATTTTTTTTCTCAATTCAAATTTGAATTTCCTTGTTGTAGTTATTTTTGTAAGTTGTAAATGTGCCTAGTTACCTACCCGGCAGAGTTAATTTAGTAGCACCATGACATGACGGGGGACAGATATTGGTGTTGGATTCCTCCTTAAATTTGTTTTTGCTGGCTTGTAATAATAAACTTTTTTGCTAACGTAAAATTTCTTTAAGGTTTTCACAGATTTTCACAATTTGCTGTCAGAAACCATAAGAAATATCTAATCCAAGTTTTGGAAACTTAATTAAAATTTCAAGTTTCCAAACAGGCTGCACCTCTCACATAAATAAAACTGACAGTTTTGGTGATATAGGAATGCCAAAAACAGATAAATAATAAGTAGGTACAGTGCGTTTCTCTTTTGACGATACGGGAAGCCCAAGCTACTTTTTGTTAGTTTTTGACATCAGCTTCAGTGTCATTTCGACCATTAGATGTAGTTCTACCATAAAAATTTTGTTTTGTAATACAAACTCTATTAAACTCACTTCGTTGATTATAGCTCTACCTTACCCTAAGGCCTGAGGTCCCATGAGCGAGGACTCTATAGTGAGTTACCAATACAGTATTTTACGGATATAGGAAACACTTTTTTAAAAGAAAAACTTGCTTAAAAGAAATTTACTACAATGCAATTCTCATATCCGTGTTTGCATATAGGTATAATTAAAAGTCGGTAATAAGAAAGAAATTTTTGAAAATGTTTCCAACATGCTCGTCAACTGCGAACTGGCTTGTCTTTTTTAAAGCAAGTAGAGTGGCAAGTGATTTGATAATTAATGTATGGAGCACTCGCAAGTGAGTATACTCTCTCGTGTGGCCTCATCATGGTTAACTCAACCGCTTGGATGTCGAATCCAAATTTTCTTATTATTTCTTATTATTTTCTTTAAAAAAACTGCACCTTTATTCAAGACAGGGGTGACCCTCCAGAGGGACTTTTTGTGTGTACTTTTAACCTATTCTTGCTCTAAATCTTTTGTATGATTTTACGGGAATCACCTGGTATGCAAAAAATAAAAGGCACATAAGGCAAAATGGGTCGCACGTTCTTGCAGAGACATGGAAATTATGAGAGAAAAATGTGTAAGTGCATGAAATACAATATAAAAAAAATTATTTAAAATCGTTGGAGTAGTTTTTTTTTCAAAATATAATTTTTAATATATCAAACTCTTAAAACATTTTCAAGAAAAAATTTTGCTACGCAAGTCTTAAAAATTTATATGCATATAAAAATTTGATTAAAAAAAATTGTCAAACGGTTGAGATATCGAATTTTCAATTCAATATCTCATTTTAATTTCAATTTTCAATTTCTAAAAATTTCTTTTTGAGAATTTTGGTATACAATATTTTTAATCTTATTGGAAATTTGTATATTAACAAACTAATCTAAATCTGTTAAGTCGATAATGAGAAAATAAAAAAAAAATAAACTTTCTATCAGAGATAGATGGTAGTATACCTATCACACTAATTTGAGCATACAAAGAAGTTTAATAAAAATCGTAGAAGCCGTTAAAAAAAAAATTCCTTTTCGATTTTTTAACACGGAATGTACCGTTATTTTTTCATAAAAGTAATCTTTATTCTTAAAATACTTTTAAAAGTGAAAAACTCTCAAATACCGATCTTTTTTTAAAATTGTCCATGTATTTAGTTTAAAAAAAATTTTTTGGAGATTTTCTAAAAATCCAAAAAATATTTTTATTTAAACTTTGGTAAAAAAGCAACTAATAGAATTACCGTTTTGAAGAAAAAAAAAACAGTTGCTTGGGAGGAATCATCAAAAAAAATTTTTTGAAAAGTGATGAAGAGAAAGAGAAGAGAAAGAAGAAGTGAAGAGAAAGAAATATATTGTTGTTTTTTATATGAGAAATGTTGTGGAGCCATTTTTGAGAAAATAAGATTTTGTAAAATTGCAAAAAAAAAAAATTTAATAGCATTATTTACGTTGTAAGAAAAATAAAAAAAATATTATGTACCAAGTTTTAAGAAAATCGATCGATCCGTTTGACTGTAGCCAAACAGACAGAGAGACAGACTAACTTCTGAGACCCACTTTTTTTCGTCTTTCCCATGACCTAGTCTGATCAAAATCTTGAGTTCAATTGTGGTTAACAATGCATAACCTTCCGTAATAGTACCTATAATCAGAAGTAAAAATAAAAAAGGCACTTTAATTAATCCGTACAGCGCCTATAGGGGATGTAAATAAAAATCTGTAAAATAATAGAAAATTGTTTCCTCATTTGCAACTGATATAAAAAATATACAAATATATAAAAATAAAACCCATACAACGATGACCCTAATGTACATACACATAGATTATGTAAATTTATTTGAGCAAATAAATTTTGAAATTTCACAATGGTACGACCTACCCCATTTTAATCGGATCGAAAAAACCCTTTGTGATGTCCGTAAAGTTAACATAAAGACTTAAATTTTTTTAGAATCCAATAATTGGATTAACTGTCGTAAGCTTGTCGTAGAAAAAAAATTGTCGAATTTGTTTTTTTTTTTTAAATAACCCCTCGTAATGCTAACTTAACAGTTAAGTTAGCACTACCACACCTCAAAATAGGGTTAAATGGACTCAAAAGGGAAAAAGGAGTATATGTGAATTTGTCGTAAATATATCGTAAAGAAAAAAAATTGTCGCACTTTTTTTTTTTTTAAATTAACCCCTGATAATGCTAGCTTGACAGTCAAGCTTACTCTACCGCCCCTGAAAATAAGGTAATGTAAACTCAAAACAGAAAACAAAGTATGTGTGAATTTATTGTAAATTTGTCGTAAATTTATTGTGAAAAAAAAATTAATAAAAAATACCTCAAATTGCCCCATTAACGGTGTTTTTTCTGCTAAAAAAAAAACAGCACTTCCATATGAAAACTTTTAATTCTAAATGTTTTTTTTTTTAAATAATTGCCGTAATATGTCTTTCAGTAAATTATGTCAAAAAATAATTTGTCGCACCTTTTATTCTATAAAAATTTCCTTAAGTTTGACAAAAAGCCCCAAAATCGATTTTATGGCTTTTTGTCAAATTTAAGGAATCAGGAGTTAATTTAAAAAAAAAAACTGGTGCGACAAATCTTTTTCTTTCCTATAATGTTACGACGAATTTACGACAAAGTACGATCTATTTTTTGTTAATTTTTTTTTACAATAAATTTACGACAAATTTACAACAAATTCACACATACTTTGTTTTGTGTTTTGAGTTTACATTACCTTATTTTCAGGACTGTCAAGTTAGCATTACCAGGGGTTAATTAAAAAAAAAAAACAAGCGTGGCAATTTATTTTCTTTCACGACAAATTAACGACAATTAACTCAGTTATTTGATTCTAAAATAAAATGCACGACTAGATCGCACGTACTTGCTCTTATGTTCAAGTTGCTTGGAGTTAAGAACTTTTAAAATTTGAAAGTAGGTAATTATAAAAAAAAAATTAAAAAAACAGAGAAAAAGCATGTAAATCATTATTTTAATTGTATTAACAACTAGTTGAAATACTTAGAGCCCAAAAACAATTATGCCATTTGATTATTTGAAAAAATATGAATATATGCAAAAAAAAAAACTAAAACTATTGGAGCGGTTTTCTAAATAATTAATTAATTTTAATAACATTTAAAAAAAGTGTTGGTATTCCAATTCTGAGTATGTATAAAAATACATTTTTAAACCTTGTTTCAAAGAAATTAATCCACTCATTTTTGAAATATTGAATTTTCAAAATAAATTTTTTTAATATTTTTTAAAAATCCAAAATTTTTTTTTTCAAAATTTTGATATGCAATATTACTAACATTTCAAAAGAGCTTTCGAATAAAAATTTGGATTGAAATCGTTTGAGTCGTTAATGATAAAATCGAAAATTAAAAAAACCGTTATATGGCATCTACCGTTAATAACGGTTTTCGATAAATGTTTTTCTTACCAAAAAGTACACCTTACCTACAGTAAAGGTGCCGTCACACCGTGCAAGTAAAGTACTCGCTGCAAGTAAAATGATTGCTGCAAGTAAAACTTGCCTGGTGTGACGACCCAAAAAACTACTTGCAAGCAATTAATTGCTGCAAGTGTTTTACTTGCGAGCAAGTACTTGCGGTAAGTAAAACTTGCCTGGTGTGACGACCTAAAAAACTACTTGCAAGCAATTAATTGCTGCAAGTGATTTACTTGCTTACTTGCTTGCAAGTACTTGCGCAATAAACACTTGCTAGGTGTGACCAGTACCTGCAAGTACTTGCACGCAAGTAAATCACTTGAAATCACTTGCGGCGAGTACTTGCCACTTGCAGGATTTGCGCAAGCAAGTTTTTTACTTTCTTGCAAGCGAACGTATGTTTTTCGATCAAAATAACCGAAAAAATCTCCTCCATCTCCTTGGAAGTCTGTTATCAGTGGTGTATAGTAGGTAATCTTGTGTTGTTTTTTTAATTGATAATAATAATATTTACGAACGACTGGGTCGCACGTAATTGTCCTTATAGTTCAACTTGCATTTAATGAAAAAGTTGAAATTAAAAAAAAAAATGTTATACTTTGAAGGTACCGTTAATAACAGTTTTAAGTAAATTTTTTATCAGAATGTTGAACTTGCTTGTAAGCAAGTTACTTTCTGAAATCACTTTCTGCAATCGATCGCGTATTTTTTGACTTTTCTGTGTGAAGAGAAATAATAATACATACATAGTGAGCGTGCTCAACAATATTTCCTATGAAAATATCGTCAAACGTCAAATTTTGGCAGATGCAATGACTGAAGCAGCCAGGCGGGACTTGGATGAGATGGAGCTCTTCTTAAGTACAAGCACAGTATCGCCCATTTCAGAATTCAACCAGAATTGGACAACCCCAGGCAGCAATTACTTTCAGCAATTAATTTCAGCAAGTAATTTCAGCAAGTACTTGCGGCAAGTAATTTCAGCAATTAATTGCTTGCTGGGTGTGACGACCTTAAAAGTACTTGCAGGAATTTTACTTGCGAGCAAGTAAAAAGACGTTTCAGCAAGCAATTTACTTGCCTGGTGTGACTGCTCTTTGCAAGTACTTGCTCGAATATTTCTAAATAGAAATTTTTGAAACAATTGCTGCAAGTATTTTACTTGCATAGTGTGACGGCACCTTAATGCACTGATTTCTTAAATCAAAATTATTAGGGCCATTTTTGAGATAAATAAGCTTTTCACTTACGTTTGTAGGGCAAGTACCGTTATTTTTGGTGCTAAAAAATTTCAATTTTCCCTCTGGGGAGTAACAAAAAAACCTTAAGTTCAAAATTTTAAGAAAACTGCTTCAGTGGTTTAGGCTGTAGTTCAATATACGGACAGACACAGACAGACAGAATTGTGCCAACCACTTTTTTGGTATTCTCTATCATCGTAATGTCATGTTTGATTTTCATCTCGAAATTTTTTTTCACGAATCCAAAACTTGCCCTACTTGAAGTGGTAATGCTAACTTGACGGACATCTCTTTGTGCATTTCACTACACTGCATAGAAAAAATTGTTCTCATCTCAAATTGGCTGATTTTGTTCATTAACTTAAATTTTAAATTTTCTTTGATGGTTAACCTTTGTATTTTTCATGCAGTTAAGAAATATCTGTAGAAAAAGTTTTAGAAATGGATTCCCATTAGATGTGTTTCTTCGTAGGTTTTCATCTAATATCCTATCTAGGATTAGTTTTTCATTTCAAAATTGACGCATGCCGTCACTGAATTATATTATTCGTTTTCTCCTCAAATAAAACAAATAATTTATTTCTATATTCTTAACTTATTATTTAAAGATATACCACCGTATAAAAATAATGACATGGTTTGACATTTCAAATTTTTTAACACTCTTTTAAACGCTAAAATTTTAGAAAATTCAATTTCAATTATATAGTCTCACATATTGTTCACATCAGAATTTGATTGTTTTTGTTTTATGTTTTTATAATCCTTAAAATTCATATATAAATAAATAATATTAAAAAAAAAAATAAATAAAACTAAGAATTACAAACTAAACCTAAATCTACAGCTGGATGATTCAATAAATTGAAAAACTGCATTTGAGTATCTAAAACTAATTCATAAGGGTTTCTTTTTTTTTTGTTGTTGTTTTTTTTTAATTAGTAAGATTCTCTTCTTCTTTTTTAGTAAACTGAAAATTCATTTGCAATTTAAAATAAGATACAAACAAAATTTCCTTTTTTATGCAGTTCTCTTTTACATTTGTTTACTCTAAAGTTCTTGTGTTTACTCTGCACTTTGTTGTACTGGACCAAATGAACGTAGATAAAAAAAAATACTTAATACTTTGATGAAGAAATCTTCAGTCCAAAGTTGCATTTGGATTTGTATAGGAGAATCCTTGAAATTGTTCCTGATCCATTGATTGAAGAATTTCTTTGTCAATAGGTGTAAGGCGCACTCTTTCTCTAGTAAAACTTCTATCGAAATATTGTGTATCCAAAGGATGTTTCTGTAAAAAAAAATATAAAACATATTAAGTGAGGAACACGTTTTTTAGTTATGAAAAATAATGTCTTAATAATTTACCACTTGAGGTTTGAATGGTGGTGGAAGCTGCCGTTTTTCTAGAAGACCCCAGTCAATATCTTTAAAGAAGATATGATCACAAATATCACCAGCAGGACTATATTGAGAACCAACACGTCTTGTATAGTCTTTTTCCAAGAGCTTTTAGTTTGATAAAAGAAAAACATTAAAATTATATTATTTATAATTGAAATACATAGGTAAGTTCAGTGATGTAAAATTTCTTTAAGTTGTGGATATTAATGGAAATGAAAAAATAAACAAATTTAAATGGAATTTTAAGTTTTAAAAATTCTTTGTAAAAGGATATTTTTAAAGATTAGAAGCTTAAATACTTAGATTACAACTTACGCCTTTTAAAATGCTCGTTGCCTCGGATGTTATATAAACTGGAAACCATGGTATTTCATTACATATTGACCAAAATAATTCATCTTCATCACATCCACTAAATGGTGATTGTCCAATTAACATTTCGTACAGCAAAACACCAAATGACCACCAGTCGACATTTTGATTATATTTGTCACCCTTTTGTTTATTTAAAAAAAAATTAAATAAATATATATTGATTTAATTTATCATATAGGAAATCTCTACTTTTATAATTTCAGGTGCCATATAGTCTGGCGTGCCACAAAAACTATCAGCTGTCTTATCTAAATATATTTGCAGTTTACACATTCCAAAATCTGCAATGCGAACATGTCCATCGAAATCCAATAAGACATTATCCAATTTAAGATCTCTGCATAATTTTTAATTTTAACAGATAAAATAAAATAATAGAAAATGTTTTAGGTATATTAATTATTATTATTTAGTGTATACTTGTGGAATCAATTATTATTATACCTGTATATTATTCCTTTTTTGTGTAAAAACTTAAGTCCTGATATTATTTCTGCTCCATAGAATCGAGCTCTGTCTTCAGGAAATCTTCCACTTTCTTGAATATGAAACATGAGATCACCACCATTCAGGTACTCCATAACAAAAAACAAATGACTCTGAAAATTAAAAAAAAAGTTCCCAAGTTATGGATCAATAGGTTTTTATTTTTTTAATTTTAAACAAGCTGTTTTCTACCAATTGGTTCCACTCCCCCCCCCCCCCCCCTCATCACAAAATCATTTACCGATATAACAGAGGGATAGTGTAGCTCGTTCTAGGATTCTTTTGACCAACAAATTTATCATCATGTCCCTTTTTTTTTACTAATAGCCCAGGAAAATTAGACAAAAAATGGCAAAACTACGAAAAATTGTGACAAAGCTGAATTTTGGAGAGCTTTGTTTTGATGTCTGAAGCATTTCCTTAAAAGTTCAGTAAATTTGGGCTGAGGCTAAATTTTTAAGGTGGAAAACAGATTTTGAAAAAAACGTACACAAAGGCTCTCAATATCTATTTTACCCGCATGCAAAACAATGAAAAAAATTTCATTACAGTAAATAGCTGTTATTACGAGTATATAGTTTTTGGATATTTTTCTCAAAATCTGTTGCTCCTACAAAAAAAGTGTTATAATTTGTTTTGTGTATAATCTTATGAGCTATAACATACTGTTGGTTTGCAATATGTCAATTTGACAGCTGTCATATTGACATATGTCACTTTGACAGCTGTCAGTTCGACATCTCTCAATTTGTTATACAATTTTTACATCGATTTCAATTTATTTCAATGCCTGTTGGTCAAAGGGCAAAAGTGCACATACAACAAATATTTAGCTTGCAATTTTGAACAATTGTTGTCACGGGTCAAACTCTCTGAAGTTAGTCCTTAAGAAGATAGAGAGCAATTAAGTTTCCAAAAACCACTTAGGTAAACACATATACGTGACTTCAACCACTATAGGATTTGGTTCAGGGTTGAGGTTGGGAGTATGAGTATGAGTATGAGTATGAGGTTGGGAGTATGCAAAGTTTCTTTTGCATTTAAACCACTCGACAATAACAGCTCAAAGTGAGATCAACAAAAATACCATAGTATACACGAGTAGGTGTTAATAAATCAATAAATTATACATATAAATATAAATGTAGGCAGGGCCGGACAAGCTATACGTGCAAGCGGTGCAAATGCCTGGGGGCGCTGAACCCAATGGGCACCTTGAGCAAGCATTAAAGAAGCCACTACTTTATAACTCGTACCAACTTACATTTTTAATTTTTATTTTAGACTTTAGTTTACAATATAATTTTTGAATTCCATAATTACTATTATTTTTTGTGATATATATTAGATTTCCTAGTTTTTAATAAAAAATCTATTTATTTTTGTTACATATAGTCAAGTTGGTCTTATGTCACTTTGCCAAGCAACATAAGGCCATTTCCTTTAATTTGGACTTATATCGCTTTTCAAAAGTGACATAAGGCCAAATGCTTAAATTTGGCCTTATGTCTCTTGGCTTTATGTCACAGCACCGTCTAATTTTTTTGTGCTATTAAGGCTCAGTTTTCCAGTTCAGGGTTAACTCAGAGTTAAATCAGAGTTAGTTAATCCTGAAAATAAATTAACTTTTGAGTTAACACCGAAACAGTTTTTCAGTTGTCAAAAATCTAGCAGGGCTCAACTCAATATCGAAAAGTCTTCAAATAAGGGAGTTCCTAAATGGCGCACGCGAGATAAAAGTTTCCAGCGAAAGCAATTCGAAAATAAGTATGTAATATAAGAGTACTATAGGCAAAAGTTATTGTGGCAGAACATGTTCAGATCGTGCATTAAAGGTCCATGCACACTGTTTTCCTATATTTCATTATTATTATTAATTAGAAAAATAGTCCGACAAAACATATTTTTGATGGAAACTTTTATTTTGTTGCCTTTTGCATGTTCTAAAAAATTCCAAGTTTAACCCAGGAACATTCTTGTGAGGGAGGAAATAAGGGGTGAATGGGGATTACTTAACGTCTTTTTTAGATTTATCCAAAACTTTCAACTTAACAAGAAAAAAGTCAATTTAAAAATTAAAGCTTATGAAATTGCGCTCGAAAATGGCCAGAGCACTTTTTTTCCTAAAAGTAATCGTTTTGGAGATATAAGCTGAATTATGTCTCAATAAAATAGGGGCGTTAGTGTATCATATTAGGGCATATCTGTCATTTCATTGTTGATCTTTAGTATAATTATATTAAATATCTTAACTTTATTTTTAAGAAGTGTTGCCATAGTTATGGTGCAACACTGTCAAAAAGACAGTGTTAACATTGGACTATAAATCGAGAACCAGATGTCAGGCGATGACGCAAGAACTCTCGTCGAAGGACTCAACACACCTGAAACCACATTATTTCACCCCTCCCACTTAATTCACTGTTAATTCAGTTATCATTTTATAAAACGGACTGTAAATTTTAATTTCATAAGATTTGGCATTAAAAAACCACTCTTTTAAATATGTGCCATGTGCTTATCTAATAACCAAGATAAATATCTTAGTTTATTAAACTTTTATATTTTCTAGGGCTGGCCACGATATCAGAAAAGTCTCGGTATCCTTTGGTATCGGTGTCGGGAACCAAAATTATACCACATTATATGATACCATCTCCGAAACGATACCGAGACGATACCAAACGATACTGCATTTTTTGGACCCAAAATTTACCGATACTCTCGGTAATATCGTTTGGTATCGGCATAAAATTTGAATATTATTATTAATTTGTTACAAACAATCTATTTTTGTAATTGGTTTCTCGGAAAAGGCTCTTATGATTTAGATGAAATTTTCAGAGCTTTTTTCTTTTGCAGGGAGAAGGTTTAGTCAATAATTTGAATTAAAACTGCTTACTGCCACGCCCATCTTACTTATGCTGAAGCCCACAATTTGGATGAACTTTTCAGACTAAGTTCTCTTTAGTGATGACTTCAGTTAATAAAATTGTCTTTTATAATAATGATTTTTGCCTTAAATCTTAGAAATTCCAAGCTAATTCAACTACTAGATCAAGAACATGTAACCAAGTATTCAGGTTTGCGACTTAGACTAAACTGAAACCAGACGAGACCGATACCGATACCAAGACTTTGTTATACGAGACCAAACGAAACTGAGTTATACGAGACAAAGACCGATACAGAAACGATACTAAAATTTCTCGATTTCGACGATACCGAGACTATACTTACAAAAGTATCTTTTGGTTTGGTATCGTGGCCATGGCCAGCCCTAATATTTTTTCTCCACACCACCTCAAAAGTGACTTTTTAAAAAACCAAAGTAGGGTTTTCAATTATCTTTGGATATAATGTTGATGGTGAAATTTTGTATCGACTCCGAAGTTCTATTTTTACTTTCTTGAATATTTTTCTTATACTTTTCTGGGCTTTGAAAAGATTTCCACCAAAAATCAGAAATGGTGACACAACGGAATTGCACTGACAATGACTTTATCACTATCGAAATCAAGATGGCATCACAACTGAAAAGGCACAAAGTAGGTGAGTTAATTCAGAGTTAACTTTGGATTCCAATTGATTGAAAAAAATGCTTCAGGTTTAAACCCGAGATATTCTGTTCGCACTAAAAATTAGGCCCTTATAGTTTTTTAATCCATTGCTAACGTAGACATTCTTCAAAAAATTTGACAGTTGATATTTTGGCAGGTGGTGAACTTAATTTTGACAGAAAAAGTGTCTATTGATCCAAATGTCACCCAATTGTTCTTAAATTAGGTACCCTTTGCCGGAGCAGAAAATAATATTTTTCAAAACACAAAAAATAGGAAAATATATGCAGAATCGAAAAATCAAATTGGTTTTTAAAGGGAGGTAGCAAGATTTTGACTCAATACCTTTGAGCGAGTCCGATCGACATAAACCAAACCTATTTCAACTCGATATTGTGTTTACCTTATAAAAAAGAAAATTGGAAAGTATTTTAAGAACTTTATCTTGTCCAATAAATTTTCTAGATATGGGGTCAGAAATGTAGCACAATTTTTTAAAAAGGTTTAATAGAGCCAGTTTTCAAAAAAGTCGTCTCATGGTCGCATGATGCAAATAAAGGGCTGAAAATGCGACTAAAGTACTCGTAGCTTTTACTAAAAGAAATTTATTGAATTTTTGTTATTTTTTTATTAGGGACTATCAATGGAGAGTTTGACCTATGACAACAATTGTTCAATATTACAAGCTGAATATTTGTTGTATGCACACTTTTTCCCTTGGACCAATAGGTATTTAAATAAATCGATAACAAAAATTACAATACATTTTACACCTGTTCGACACGTGTTAAGGTAGGCAGACAAATTTTTATTGGTTCAACCCCTCAAAGGCTATTATGGATGTGAATTACCAAAGTATGCAAATGACTTGACTTCATATGCCTTTGGCTCTCAGTCTATAAGGCTCTTTTGTAATTATTGTGAAAGAAGAAATATTTTTTACACTTTAGTAAAATTTATAGACAAAAAAAAAAAAAAACAGCCACGGAACAAAATTATCTCTCCATAATTTTAAATGAAATATTTATTTATTTGAAAACGAAAAAAGAAACAAAAAAATTACCTCGGTTTGAAATGTACAAAACAAATGACACAAATATGGATGTTTTGTTCCCAAAGCCAAGACTTTACGTTCTATAAGAGTGCATTCAACATCATCGTCTTCAAGAACTACGTCTTTTTTTAAACACTTGACTGCATAATAAAAGTCTGTATTTCGCAGTTCTGCTAAAAGAACCTTTTAAAGATATTAAATTAATTATTAATTTAAAAACAAAAAATCGTTAAAAAAGAATTAATAATACCTTTCCGAAACTGCCTTTTCCAAGCACTGCAAGGAAATTAAAATCTTCAACAGAATATTTCTTAAATCTAGGAATTGTAGTGGCCGGAGCTGTTATTCGTCCTGTTTTTTGGAATTGTAAGTAAGTGTACGAAGTTTCTAAATATATATAATAAAAACAGAAAAATATTAGATAAAGAATAATTATGTAAAACATTTTGAAAATTAAGTTTTAATTATAACACAGTTTATATTTCTGAGTCAACTGCTGCTTGTAACTGATTGTTATTATTGAACTTTTGTAAAAAAAAAAAATCTAAGAGATATAAACTGTACTTTTTTGTCATCATTTGCAAACAATATAGTATTATATGTAAAAAAATCATGTGTTAATAGCTATTATAAGAAAATCTTAAACTTAAACTTAAATCTTTTAAAATGTCAAAATAAGTACAAAAATATAGAGAATTTAAAATCATTGCAAATACCATCGTCGTTCGCTTCAATTTTGAAGGCTGGATTCATGCTGAGAGGTGAACATGGTGAATCTCTAGTTTCTCGTGCGCCTTAATTGTAAAAAAAAAATAATGAAGTGACAAAAACATTTATAAAATGGTTTAAAAATTTCAATATCTACTGTAAATTAAAATTGTTTTAGTCAAATATTGAAAAGAGACAAATTATTTAATATTTTTGGAAAACTATTCATCTACATAGTACTGTGCTTAGCCCAAATTTATTCAATTTCTATTGAATTTTAAAGTGTTAAATGAAAAGAGGAGATTTATAAAAAAATGTTAACTTCGCATTTGTAATGGCAACTTTAAATTTTTTGGAAATAGACAAGTAGTCAAATCTGTTTGGCCAAACAAACTATTGTAGTACATAAAGTGTCGACAAACAATTTATTTCAGGCAAGGGCGTACGAAATGGGGGCAGCTAGGGATGCTTGCCTCCCCAAATCACAATATCAATACATTTCCGTAAGAATGTTTTAAGTGACATTTTAAAAATTTTAAAATACATTTTTTAAAATAGCCCCGTCAAATTAGGATTTTAAATCGCTTTTTTCCATGGACAACATTTTTCATGGAATCCGTGTGGGTACGCCTTCTGATAATAAAAACGAGTTTTTGAGATTTTGGGGGTTAAGGATAACTAGATTGGTTTGGTTTTTACTAAACAACTCTTTCACATTTTATTTTAACAAAATGTACAAATACAATCTTGTACAGAATAAGATGCATCTCAACTGACAATTTTTGTTTAATTCATATGCATTTTGGGGACAATATTGTAAATAACTGTTTTTTCGTTCAAGCATTCGGAACAAAAATCGAAAAAAACTTAATTTAGTTTTCGATTCTGAAAAAAAAAATATTTATATTGGCTTTGGATTGAACACACAATATGTGGCAAATAACATCAACCGAAGACTCATTTTATAGATAATTGATAATTCCATAAGTAGTTTCCCAAAAAGACAAAGGAAAGCGAGATATCAAAAGAAACGTCATACCACACTCAACAAATTACTCAAAGGTGAACTTTGATCCACTACAACTTAAAGGTGGAAAAACTGTCAGAGGTCATTAACGGCTTATTTTGAAGATAATTTTATTTTGTACATATATAATTTATCTGGACATTTTGTTGTTAATTCAAATGTGAAAGAGTAAACCAAAAAAATCTCTTTTTCAAGATGGCGGTTCTTCCCTAACCCCGAAAATTCCAAAAACTCGTTTTTAGACAAGAGTACGATAACTTAGGCATCAAAAAATATATTTTACTATAGGGGGGTCTATCTCCACCTGTTCGGGCGGACGAGGCAATTTCATAAAAAATTACTACAAATGTAAAAAATATTTAAAAACAGCGTAATATGTAATAATACATACAATTCATTATTATCTCTTTTTTAAGCCAATAGCCTGTTCTATTAGGTAGTTTTTAAATCATGTGAAATGTTATTCCTAGTTTTGGGAAATTAGAGTTTTAAACTCAAAATTTCTTGAAAAAATATGAAAAACAAGTTTAAAGTGTAATTTTTCAAAACTGTGAAATTAAATATTACTTTTTTTTCCGAAATTGTTTTGATTAATTATCAATCATAATCAGAAACTGAAAATTAGATGATATTATATCTTCTAGTTTTTGAGAAAATTGAAGATTACTAAAACAACATGCATAATAAAGGAATTTTTTATATTTTTATATTCGAATATCTCAAAAACGTGGATTTTCGAAAATACCTAGTAAGAATACGTCAATTTTCGACTAGAGCTTGAGTCAAAATGTGTTATCGGAGAAAAAAACATAAATTGGAAATTGTGCATACCTTCAATGGTACTTTGATGTAATTTTTGAATAATTGGTAGTTTTCGAGCAATTGGTAAAAACTCGTAAAAAATGCATGTTCAAAACATTTTTTGCTTTTTTTCATGTTACGTCTCTAAATTTTAGTCGCAAACATCAGAATTAAATTCAACACCCCAAAAACAGAAAAGAGAGGAAAAATCAAAACTACCCTACAATTTGCTCGCTAAGAGCCTTTTTGAGCACAAATAGGCTGGACTACTAGAGAACTTTAAATTTGTATGATTGTGTTGATCCAAATTTTATCAATCGTGCATGAACTATATTTTCTATAGTTCGTGAGAACATCGATAAGGTACTTAACTCTGTGAAAGTTTCAGGACTTTGCACATTCATTTAGCTCTTTCCTTCTCCCTTTACGCCTAAAAAGAGCCACTTAATTATAAACTGCTTTTTTTTTACACTTCAGATTCTTTGTTGTAGTGAGCTTAGAGCAAGCTGCAAACCTACAATCAGAGGCTCATCATAAGTGCATGTGTTAGTGGTTAGTAAAATAATTCGAGCTAACACATGCATACAAATAAAATTAATACATTTACATAGTTAAACAAACAAACAATAAACATAATTAAACAACGTATATCACATTTGAATTAAATATTATCTAAAAGTAAAAAAAAAAAAAACAATCACGAAAGTGGAGCACTGGTTCGAAACAATTTTTTCAATCCCATCTTACTAACGTTAAAATCAACCGTGGAGCCATTTAAATTAAATATCCTACACATACGGTTAAGAGGCTCATGTAAACCGTAGTTAGTTCTATGGAAATTTACATGTAAAAGTTCAAATCTTCTCAGATGGTGAGATCCTCCACGGAAGTTTATGCCAATTTGGCCATTTAGAAGTTGGTGAAGAAAAATTAGATCATTATTCACCCGCCTTTGATATAAGGTTTGGACTTGCAGTAACTGGATCCTATGTTCATATGGTGGAAGGTTGAATGGATCTGCCCAAGGAAGACCTTTCAGAGCAAAGCGAATAAATTTATGTTGTATCGTTTCAATACGATTTTTATGAATTTCATAAAAGGGAGACCATACTTGAGACGCGTACTCTAGATGAGGTCGTACATAACAATTGTATAAGGAAAGCGTAACGTACGGATCGTCAAATTCCTTTGCCCAACGTTTTATAAACCCAAGCATAGAGCTTGCTTTATTAACAATGAAGTTAATGTGTTCAGTGAATTCTAAATTTGAGCTGAAGTTAACACCCAAGTCCTTGAAACTAAAGACTCGACAGAGTTTGTGTTGTGAAATAGAATAATTAAAAGCATTTGCAAGTCGCTTTCTAGAGAAAGTAATTGTTTGACATTTGGCAGAGTTAAGAGAAAGACCGTTTTTATCACACCAAGTAGCGAAACTATCAATATCGGCTTGCAAAAGAATATGGTCATGGTTAGCTTTTATTGTCTTAAAAATTTTCATGTCATCAGCGAATATAAGAATATCACTTGAACGTATACTTGAGACAACATCATTAATAGCAAGAATAAATATAAATGGGCCTAGATGACTTCCCTGGGGCACACCGGAGTGAGCCTTGAATGAGTTTGAAAGGCAGTTTCTAAATTTCACATGGTACGATCTATTTTCAAGGTATGATTTTACCCAGGTGATAAAAAATGTTGGAAGCCCTAAAGATTTTAGTTTGAAGATAATAATGTTGTGACTAAGTTGGTCGAACGCTTTAGAAAAATCAGTATATATACAATCCATTTCACTTCCATTTTCTAATGCGTTAGAACATTTATGCAAGAATGTAAGGAGGTTTGTTACTGTTGATTTTCTTCTCACAAACCCATGCTGTTGTTCACATATTATATTCTTGGTATGGAATGCTAAAGTCTCACACACAACTTGTTCGAAGAGCTTTGGAATACATGACAGTTTGGATATAGGTCTATAATTCGAAATATCAGCTTTATCACCTTTTTTAAAAACTGGAGTTAGAAATGAAGTTCTCCATGAACAGGGAAATTTCCCTGATTTAATAGAAAACTCAAATAAAAATTGAAGAGGCTCAGCCAGTATATGTCTACACTGTTTCAATAATATTGGGGGAATTCCATCTGGTCCAGATGAGAAATCATCCTTTAACGATGAGAGAAGGTCTAAAACAGTACTCTGCTGCACAGCGAAATTGTTACAACTCGTTTGCGCATAAGAATGTAAATTTCTGAAATAATCTTCATCAATATCAAGGGCTGTATCCACAAAAGAGTTACGAAAATTGTTTGCGAAGGCGTTGCATATATCAATAGTTTCTTTCAAAACACAATTCTCATATTTGAAATTTGCGGGGTAACCATCCGAATTTTTCTTCGAATTGACAAACTCCCAAAATGCTTTAGGGTTTTCTTTAAGAGATCTTCCCATTTCGTATACATGATTAGTGTATAGCGACTTTGAAAGAGATTTAAATTCTTCGAAAAGGACAATGTAAGAGTTGTGGTCAACTACTCTTTGCAAACACTTTCCAAAAGGTCACATAAGTAATCATTTCATAATTTTTGAAATTCTTGAATTTATGTCATTGGTTGCGTATTTTCTTGAAGAATGCAAGAAACCAAAAAAAAAAAAAAATTGTTTTTTAAAGACATCTCAAGATAAGAATGAAGGTTGAAAAGAGATCAACAAAATTAGTTCGTGTTCAACGTATTTCCTTCAAGAGTGTATTCAACTGTTTTTCCACACAAATGATGGCAAAATGGACCCCGATAATTCGAAAACCGAAAGACAAAATACAGACAACAAAAATCTCGAATCAAAATTTCGAATTCAAAATCTATGGTGGCCGTTTTGATTTTATTTTTATCAAATTTGGACTTCAAAATTCGAACTGATTTTTTTCTTGAACTGCATAAAAAACTGCTAATTTTTAGCTAGCTCTGTTACTGAGGAAATGACTGTTCTGATTACTTCAAAGTGAAGTTAACAATGAACAATTAATTAATGCCATTTTTTTTAAATAAGGACTTTCAAAATTAATTAACCTTAATTTTTCTTTAAATGCAAATTGAACTGCAAATCCAGAGCCTAATTTTAGATTCATAGATAGTGCGGATGCTGAGAAAAAGACATGAACTGGTAACTTTACAGTGAAGTTGGCAGTACAGCGATTTATACCCACTATTTGGTGAAGTGCAAATTCCGGAGTAGAAATTAAAATTATTGTTATTCTGACTTCACAGACGTCAAATGGATTGGCTGGCTCGGTACGGTCGTGTATTGCCAGCTTTATCCTGTGTAATTTCATTTCTCAGAAATGTCTATTCATTTTTTTTGGTTACCTACGCTACCATCTCCATAGTATTAATATATCTTTTGGCTTATTTTCATGCACAAATATCTGCTGGAGGCTCTTAGTAAACCAATTTATCATTTTTTGTATGAAAAGTAATTAATTCAGAAAATGACCTCCATATTGTATACAACGACCTTTATTGTTCCAACAAATAACAATAAAATTGTACATGTACGAATGTTAAAAAAAAAAGCAATTTATTAAACTATATTTCTTTACAACTTTTATGAATGTTTGCATACACGATTTTGAGACCATTAAAATTCTTTTCTTTCCATCAAGCTTTTTCAATTGATGGGCTACAGTTTTACTTGCAAAAAACAAACATTGAAATAATGTTAATGAACGCAATTGAAAATAAAAACAAACATTTCATAGACAATTACATACTCGTACTATATAGCGAAGAATTCTTCTGGGCGTTGTGTATAGTTATTTAAACAAAAAAAAAATCGACCACTTGATATTCACAAAGCACTTTATTTTTAACACACATAAGTAATATACGTTTTTGATGCCTTCAATATACTTATATAGCATTTTGCTCAAAAGACTTTGTTCGAATGTTTTCCAATTTATTATTTTAAACATTCTCATCAATATTTTCAAAAACAATTTTTCTATACATAAAATAAAAAGACAAATTTTCTAATTAATTACAAAAAAAAATTAAAAGAAACATTATATGATTTGCATACCTCTCTTAACACATGCTAGAGCTTCAACTATTAGTTTTTGATTCACACCACATAAATTTGCCGTTAAATTTTCACATTTCTTATGACAATTAACGTCACAGTCTAAAGAAAAAAGTTTATTAAAATATAATTTCCATACAAAAAACTTATAGAAAAATTTTTGTTTTACCTGCAGAAGTTTTTATACTTAAAATTAATAAAATAAAAGAAACATGATGTTGGCAGATTATCTAATTTATATTTTACTAAAAAAACTTAAAAAAATCCCAAAAAAATAAAGTGTATTTAATAAAAAAAAAAATAACAATACAAATTGTATATGTAAACTTTGAAGTATAATCATTCATTTTAAAAATACAATTTTGTTTACATTAATTTCTCTTCTTTAGCAAGAGAAATACATAAATAAAAACAAAAAAATATTGTTGAATTGTTCTTTTCGACGAACCCCGACACAGGCCAACGTGTAAAAATAAATTATTGAATTTTGTAGCATCTGATGAATTTAGTATAGGAAGCTCGAACTTTTTGTACCTATAGCTATAGACTTTTACATATATCATAGAAAAGTCTGAATTCCAACGAATATTATCATCATGTGATGTACAAAGGTATTTATTTGTTTAAACATTTAATTTTAGAATTTTTGGAAAACATGTGATTGATATGGTTTTTTTGTGAATCACAATGTTTGAAAGTGGTTACAAGTATTTCAACATCATTATTATCAGTTCCAAAACTAGATCCCTGTTTAAACGTTCTTCAAGAAGTCCTCCTTTCTATTCTGATCTTGATTCTATATTTTGTAAAATGGCGCCCAGTCTTTGGTCTACCTGCGATCTAGGGGCTTATTTTAATTTTCTTAATTTAGTTTTACATGCATGCTGAGAATTTAATCAAGCTTAAGAGTTATTGTGTAATCCTATCAATTGGACGCCATTTTCAAAGATGGCTCCCAATCTGTGGAATTTGGTGAATACAAAACAAAATTAACCTGGGATTTTTTTATAATCAAAATAACGATAAATGTTTTAAAAGAAAGGTGTTCAGTAGCCGCACTTTCGGGTAAAATTTTAGTGTTGTTACTTTTCAGGAACATACTTTTTTATGTCAAAGGGTGGGACTATTTTTATTGGTAATATTTAATATTTTGAACTTTGGAAAACTTGTAGAAACCCCTTAAGATGCAAAACGCTTAGTGAGAAAATAATCGACTTAAAAGATAGATGGTCCAAAGAAGCACTTCGGATTAAATGTCAGTATTGAAACTTTTCGGAAACATACTTTTTGATGTTTTAAGGTCGAATTTCCATTTTTTTGGTAATTTTTAATATTTTGAATACGAAGAAACTTGAAACTTATTTTCTCAACATGAACTTGGCATCTGGAGGCATTTCCGCAACCTTTTCAAGTTAAAAAATATTAAATATTACCAAAACATAGGTAATCCCACTCGCCATATAAACTATGTTCCTGAAAAGTCGCAACACTAAAATCTTAACAAAGGTGCTTCACTATCTTTTCAGGCATAAACCGTTGTTTTTTAAAAACCCTTTTTAGGGTAGGAAGGTTTTTGATGTTTAATGATGGGATTTCCATAATAAAATATGTTCCGAAAAGTGGAAACATTGAAATTTTAACTAAAAGCGCGTCTACTTAACAACTATTTTTAAAGCTATTAATTGCTAGAATTCCCAAATTGTTATAATTCTTCAAACTTCAATATCAACAAAATTAAAGAAAGTGGAAGTTCCATGCGTTGACTTAAAAAAAGTATGTTCCCAAGAAGTGGCAACATCAAAACTTTATTCGAACGTGCGTCTACTCAACATCATTCTTTTGAGACAAATCATTTTTTTTTATCTCGGAAGTTTTCCGAGTAATTTACGAGTTTTTGTTTTGTATTTACATTTTCCACAGATTGAGGGCCGTTTTCTGAAAATAGAAAATAGGTTTTGGTTTCCTCATCGGATTATTAGATCAAATAAAAATTGAAAATGATGAGCTGTGAACAAACTGGCACTAAGGGCCAATTTATTCACAACTAATTATCTTTAAAATAGTTAGGTAATTTTCTCAAAAACGGTTTCACCTATTTTCTTTAAAAAAAATTTAATAAATTACTTCAAGCAAAGTGCCAATCATTTTTGAAAAACAAAATATTTGCAGTTTATCATCGGCCTTCTGTCAAAACCTCGTAAGTCTAGAAATGGCACTTTAATGTATATTTCATCTAATGAAAACAAATCACTGCATTCAAATATCAAAGTTTCGTAACTTTGTCATAATTCCTTTTGGTTCTATCAACCGGTTTTAAGACCTTTCACGATGTAAGAATTCCATTTTACTAACTTTTTAACTGGTCTTTTGTGTAATCCTAAGCCGACAGTATGGATGATGGGAAAATGTCAGACTATTTCTTTATAAAAGGGGAAAATACATTTTCCCGCAACAGACTACCAGAAGTGGTGTGGTTGGGTGGAAAGGTTGAAAACGAGGTTTTTCACGATTTCTGGCAAAAGTAGACCTGCTATCGAAAAAAAGTCATATGAAAAAGTTGTAAACCTACAACTTTTATTTGAATTATTTTTTTAGATAACCTCAAAAAAATTTGAGAAAATACCAAAAACCAATTTCAAATTTTTTATTTTTACCTTCGTCAAAAATAATTCGACTGTAGTTGTAATTTTTTTAAATCATTTTTGGATTTTTTGTGAATTTAATTTAAAATGACCCAGTTTAATTTTTATTGAAATTATTTTATCGACTTATTTTTGAAATATTGAATTTTCAGAAAAAAATTTCAATATTTTTTTAAAAATCGAAAATTTATTTTGTTTTCAAAATTTTGACATGCAATATTATTATAATTAAAAAAAAAATTTGCATACAAATTTTGACTGAAATCGCTTAAGCCGCTAATGAGAAAATCCAAAATTAAAAATATGGCAGGGACCGTTGATAACGGTACATTTGTTTCTCATCAAAAAGTAAACCATACCTACAATAATACACTGATTTTTTTTATCAAAATCGTCAGAGCCGTTTTTGAGATAAATAAGCTTTTCATTTACAGTACCGTCAAGTACCGTTATTTTTAGTGCTAACAAAATTCAATCAATTCACCTCTGGAGAGTTACAAGGAAACCTTAGATAGGTCGGTATACGGATAGACAGACAGGCGGACAGAGTTGTGCCACCCACTTTTTTCATGTTTTCTACCATTGTAGTGTCATGTTTGATTGATTGTTATATCGAATTTTTTTTTGCTCGAATCCAAAACTTGCCCTATAGTACCTATATCGCAAATAAAAACTTTATTAGCCGTTTAGGGTCCACACTGCTGAGATTTCAAGTGTTTAAACAATAATTTTACCTAAGAAATTGAGTTTTAACTATTGAAATGCAAATTTTTGGGAAGTAAAAAGTGTTTGTAACGGGCGATTTTTTAGCTGGTTTGGTTTTGGCAACACTGGTTTTGACAGCTGACGTGTGTTTAGTACCTTGTGTCACTGTCAAACAGCTTCAGTTTGGTTTACAATTTAACCATGGATCGTCTTATAAATGAACAACGCTTGCAAATTATTGAATTTTACTATCAAAATTCGTGCTCGGTTTGAAATGCTTTTTTATCGAAAAATTGTGTTCAGCGATGGGGCTCATTTTTGGTTGAATGGGTACGTAAATAAGCATAATTGCCGCATTTGGAGTGAAGATCAGCCAGAAGCATTGCAACAGCTACCAATGCATCCCGAAAAAGCCACTGTTTGGTGCGGTTTATGGGCCGGCGGCATTATTGGGCCATATTTCTTCAAAGATGATGCGAATTGCAGCGTTACTGTCAATGGTGAACGCTACCAAACGATGATAACAAACTTTTTTTTGCCCGAAATGGAAGTTCTTGACTTGCATGATATGTGGTTTCAACAAGACGGTGCCACATGCCACACAGCACGCGAAACAATGGCGCAATTGCGAGGCGAGTTTGGTGAACAGTTAATTTCACGTTTCGGGCCGGTCAATTGGCCGCCTAGATCGTGCGATTTGACACCATTAGATTATTTTTTGTGGGGGTATGTCAAAGCTAATGTCTATAGGGACAAGCCCGCTTCGATTGACGCACTAGAAGCCAACATCCATGCATTCATTCGTGAGATACCGGCCGATATGTGTGAAAGAGTATGCCAAAATTGCACTCAGCGGATGGGCTACCTGAGACGCAGCCGCGGTCAACATTTGCATGAAATTATCTTTAAACATTAAATTGCAAGGTTCAAACTATCGATTCAAATAAATATTTCATTCATTTTTTCGAAGTTTTTGTGTTTTTTTTTTTTAAGTTCTAAACCTCTTAAAAAATCACCCGTTATATACTTGTTTATTTATCAACTCGTACCGTGTCAAAACATAAGTTTTATCTTATATTTTTTATTTCTTATAGTTTTTTTTGTATATTTTTTGTTTTTTATAAAAACATCTCCGAATCGCTAATTTCTTCTTAATTCGAATAATTTTATTTTAGAGTTAGAATAATTTATAGTTCAATATTAAACTGCTAACAGCATATAAGAATAAAAATAAAAAAAAAAAACAAATACTTAAATAAAAAATATGAAAAAATTAAAAAAAAAACTAGAAATACTTTTTTTTTAATTACAAAAAAGAAATATCAATGAAGGTACGTATAAGCTTACGTTATAGGACTAAACGAGGCGATAAATAAATAAATACATACAAGCATTTTTCCTTGCCCAGAAATTGGCATTTTAAGTAATTTGTTAGGTAAAATAAAGGTTTAAAGTCTTGAGATTTCAGCAGTTTGAACCTTAAATAGTTATTATTATCTTTGTTTCATATCACATTAAAATTACCGTTTTGCATCACTTTAAACAGTTCATTTAATTGAACAGTGAACAATTACCAGCATTTACGAAAAATCGGACTGGAAAGATCGTTTGTTTTTTTTGTGGCCATTTTTGACAATGTTTTTCACAACATGATTTTCTTATACCATCTGAAAGTAGAGGTTTCGAGAAAAAGAGTACTCTTATACATTTTTTAAAATCTTCGCCAACTTTTTTGGTTGAAAATTAGGTCATTGTTTCAAATTAAGTTCACAAGAAATCCAAAAATATTTGTATATTTTGCTTCAAAAAAAGAGCTTCCTTAAAACACAATACCGTACGTTTTCACTAAATTTCATCAAAATAGAATTATTTTTGTCAAAGATAAAAATAAAAACCAAAGAATTTGTTTTTGATATTTTTGAGATTATGTGAAAAAATGATCTGACTAAAAGTTGTAGGTCTTAATTATCTAAATTTATTATATAAACGTTTTTTTGCAGTACCGTTATTGCGTTATTGAACTGAACTGCCACCAAACAAAATTTTTTTTTGGTATTTTTTTTGAAGGTCCCATTTTCATAGATAATTTTTGAGGTCAATCAAATGTAATGGTCAGATAACCTGTTTATTAATTCACCTTTAATTTAATTTGTCTAGTCGTACATTTTTTTTTGCATGGTTAATCTAACTTTTAATGGAAAAAAAATACTTTTGGGGTTTGGCTTTGATTACCAATATCCAAAAATTTTGGAAATTTGAATAAGATTTTAAATGGTTTTTTTAATTGCAGAAATTATTATTTGGGACTTTTAATAAAAGTACTAAAAACGACTTTTTGTGGTCTTTCGGTTAATTTTTTATCACTTTTCAAATTTTTTGTGGTCCTTTGGGTAATCTTTTGTTACTTTTCAAAATTCGCTTGCATGACTTACATTGGCATGCAAATTTATAGACCTTTGCAACATCAATATTTCTGTACATTTTCAAATTGATTCACCGAACCGTTTTTCTTCACTTAATTTTCAAAGTCTTACAAACCAATTAAAGAGACAAAACAAACAAACAAAAACTATTTTCGCTGACTTTTTACTTTTTTCAAAGTTTCGCATTGGTAAGATATTTTTTTGGTTTGTAAGAAATAAAAAGTAAATATTTAAAAAAAAAAAAAAATAGAAAATTTTTCAAACAAAAAACAAATTAAAATTTCGTTTTTAATTTTTTTGGAAAGATGTACAAATATTTATGTAGAAATATTGATGCTGTAAAAGTCTATAAATCTGCTTGCCAATTCAAGTCATGAAACTAAATTTTGAAAAGTAACAAAATTTTAACGAAAGACCACAAAAAGTAGTTTGTTAGTACTTTTTTTAAACTAACGATGAAAAGTCCAAAAAAATAATTTCTACAAAATCTTAAAAAAATCATGTAAAATCTTATCCAAATTTACAAAATTGTCTTTGAATTTTTTCTGACATCATTATTTGCTGAGATGGTGGTAATCAAAGCCAAAAGTATCTTTATCCATTAAAAGATAAATTAAAAATACAGACAAAATTTTACAAAAAAAAAAAAATTGGCGCCGAATAAACATGTTAGCTGACTATTATATTTGATTGACTTAAAAAAATTATCTTTGAAAATGGGGACCTTCAAAAAATACTAGAAACTTAAATTTTTCTGTTTGGTGTCAGTTCTTACAATAACGCAACAACGGTACTGGCAACAAATGTTGTTCATTTGATTTCCATGACTATAGTGTATTTTTATCCATACAATCATATCTAATAATGCATTCAGATGACATGCTTGTCTTCACTTTAAGCTTTTAAAGAAAATAAATATAGTTTTTCATTTTTTTAAACAATTTCTCTTTATATATTTTGTTTTCTCCCTAAGCTTCTTGAACATTAAAGCAAATACGTATGACCCAGTCGTGGATTTAATTTTCGATGTGTTTGCTGTCATTTTTCTTTAAAGAGTATTGAAATATGTACACTAGGGTAGTCCTTAAATTGGACGTAGTCTTGGATAGCCCTCATAGCCCGATACAAAACATTGAAAAACAATTTCCTTAATTTTTTCATATTTTTATTTCACCCCCCTGGTCTCTCTATTTGCACGTTAAGGTACTTATTATGGGTAAAGGATTATTCTTATAAAACGCGAAAATAAATCAGAATGTATAGATAAGATTCAGACGAGAAAAAAATTGTATTGGAGGGGGGGGGGTCTATTTCTTCCCATTCAGGCTGGAAGGGTAGTTTTCTAAAAATTTGGCCAAAATCAAAAAAAAAAATTATTAAAAAAAAAACGGAAACACTTAAAATGCCACTTTTTAAAGCCACAATTCCATTCTATAATATGCTTCTTAAATAAAGTTTTTATTTTAAATAGTTTTTGAAAAAAAATTTGTATCTTAAAAAATAAATTTTTTTTGTTTTTTAATTTTTAAGTTTGAAAATTATTTTTTCAAAAATTATTTGAAATAAAAACTTTATTTAGGAAGCATATTATAGAATGGAATCGTGCCTTTAAAAAAAGCTAAAGCGTGGCATTGTAAGTGTTCCCGTTTTTTTTAAATATTTTTTTTCTGTTTTGATGCAAATATTGAGCAAACTACCCCTCCCGCCTATACGGACAAAAAAGACGTACAATTTTTTTCTCGTCTAAATCTGGTCTATACCCTTATGAGAATCACCCTAAGGTGAAAATAGGGAGACCAGGGGGTGAAATAAAAATGTGAAAAAATTAGGAAATTTTCTTTCTATATGTAGAACCATTTGATGCCTATCCATCTCAGAATTTCAAAAAACCCAATTTAAAGACCACCCTAATGTCCATAGATCTACCCAGATCAAAGCGTGGTATATTGCATTTTAGTGATCCGGATCAGATCACGTGATAGATAATAAATCACAGCTTTTGTCTTCTTACTTAGACAAAGCCAACAGTTAAATATTTTTACAAATACAAGGATGAACTGTTGTGAAAGAAAATATTAGAAGTTTATTTGTGAAATTAAAAAAAAAACATTTCCTGGGACATCCCCTGGATAATTTCAAAACATAAAAAATAAGTTTAACCATTAAATTTTCAATTGAAAAGTGGATTGAAAATAAATCAAATAAATTGTCAAAAAACAAAAAAAAAACATCAAAAAGTGAATGGCACAAATCTTTTTATGGGCGAATTGCTAAAATGAACATTATTCATAAGATTTTCTAAGAAAACAACCCAAATGTCAGTCATAGTCAGGTGATTATATTATTTATTTTTTAATTAGTATTATCAGTGGGCGTAAATTTATTATGATAATTTTTATGTCTTTTTTATTATACTTGAAAGTTGTTTCAACATCTGTTGAGAGATTATTAAAATTGTGTTGAATTTAGAATACCTCCACAAAAAAAACTAGTGTTGTTGCGGAAAATGGACCTCACCTGAAAAAAAAACATAAACAACACTTGTATGGATGTTTGCCACCTAACGGACGCTCCTTGTGAAGGAGCAATGTAACCGCTAGATATGGTGGCTCTACCTGGAGTTAAAATTCAGAATTTCATATTTTTGAGCTTTATAAAATGGAATAACAAAAAAGCCGTCTTTCAATCAAAAGATATGATCATGAATTATTTTATTCATGGACTAGAGATGTGAGCAGATACAGAAACGATGAAAGATACGATTTTTTTAATATTGTATCCATTGCCATTTAAATATCAATACCAAAATTAAAATTTCTCTAATACCAGACTTCTTGGTTGAGTGCCCATTTCTTTCTACTCACAGCGTCATTGCGGTAGTGCAAAATAGTCAAGTCTCGAGGACAACATTCTTCATTCTAGCCATGCTCCGCAAGCAGGCAATAACTTTTCATAGATTAAAGGCATTCTCGATCACATCCATGCTCTTGGTTGACTCTTTTATTTTCTTCCAACTTAAATGACTCTTGTTGCACTTCCTTTTGCCCTTCAACAATTTCATTTGAAACTACAATAAATTGGCAATAATGGTCATGAACGATTCCTGACTGTGAATTATTTAAGTGACAACTGAAAGACTGAAAGATTTATGATCCCTTAGATCAGAATGAAAAAGGAAAGGAAAATAATAAAAACCTTTTTTTTAATTTTTTTTCAATAATTTATATGCAATTTGTTTTATTGTTAAGTAATAAACGAATTTGTATTTATTTATTTTTTTCTTCTTCTAAAAATAATTCAAATTAAATAACATTATATGTAAGGTCACAATCGGTAAATTTATATATAACTTAGCACCTTCTACATCCGCTTTGGCAATCGAAATAAATCACCTTGATAAGCGAGACAAACAACAAAATTTTATCTATGATTGTATAACGGAAAAAAAGCTAAAATCGTTGAAATAACATCATTTAAGCGAAATGTATTGGTAATTATATACATGCACCGCATCATCAGCTGCTGCTGTTTAGGAATTTGTTATTTCGTCCCATTCGATTAGATGATCACATTTAAAGCAGGTATGGATTGCGATTTGGGAGAGCCTTTAATGATTCTGTTTTTCTAATAATCTTCGAAACTTAATCAGAATTATCAAAAAACTGGCTTGAATGGAAATAGAGATTAATACATTTCGCTTTATAACTTGAGATTCGAAAAAAAAGAAATACTGGGAAATAACAGGAAATAGTGGAAAATAGTCGGAAATATTTGAAAATAGTGGGATATAGTGGTTAATTGTGATTAAGAGTTATTAAGATTGATTAAGAGTAATAAAACTAGTAAATTGTGAGAAGTAGTGAATGATAATGGTTTAGAGTGGCAAATAGTGGTAAATAGTATTAAATAGTGGAAAATAGTAGTAAATAGATAACATCGGAATGAAAAACAGTTGAAAATTTAGAACAGTTGTTTGTTACAAAATCAAAATAAAATAAATCCCAACATAGATTACGAACACAGCCTAAATATTGATCTTAGACACCACAAACATTAAAAACAAAAATTTTAGAAACAATTTTCAAAATAATTATAATTTTTGAATGGTAAATTGTCTGTTCAAAAATATTAACAATATCTTTAGTAGACTTTCACACAAAATACAAATTTAACATAAAATGCTTTATGAAAACATTCATTATTTAAAATCTGTAAGTTAATAGCCTTCAATTTCGTCAATTGACCATTTCGTTTATTAAAATTTCTTATAACGAACCACTCAAATAATAAACAAATATCAAAACTTTTTAGAAAGAACATTTAATGACTGCCAAATTAGTAAGAACTATTTATTTTGAACAGCTTCTTTATAATAATGTGTAAAAATAAAAACCCAGTATTTTGGACTTTTAAAGAAAGTCATATAATAATTGTTTTTTTCTTTTGAATGGTAAATTATAAGGAAAACAAGTTACTGTATGGGGCCATATAGGCTTCAAAAAAGTAATTTTAGTAAATCCTTTCGATAAAATTCACCTTCAGAGATGTGTATATAAGCTAAAAACCTGTATTTTTGTCATTTATCTTTTTTAGAATAGCTACATATATTTTCTCATCCAAAGTTCTACGATATTTTTCGTACATAATAATTATATGATCTACAAAATTTAATCAAGGTCCTTTTTACCTTTTTTTTAGCATTCTCACTTTGAAAATAGCATGCGAAAAAAAAACTATTTTTGGATACTTGATATTGAGTAAATTCTTATGCTGGTATCGGATTGATAGAGGCTTTTAGCAGCTGATGGATATAGTAAAAGAAAGATCTGCACAAATTTTCAGGTTTATCGGAAATTCGGCAAAGCTTAAATTTTGTTTTTCTAAGTATTTTGAACCACTTCTAGTTTTTTAAAAATAATGTTTTTTGCCCATAGAAACATATTTTTGATTTTTCAAGCGTGATCAATTTTTCTGTTATTTTTTGCACCTGAAGAAAGCTCCATCCATATGAAGTTTTTTTTAAGCCAAAAAGTTTTCTAAGGTCCTACCTAAAAATTTTTAAGCAAGACTAGCAAGAACCATACATACCAAAATTTTAACGAAATCAGTTTAGTCGTTTTTTAGTTACAAATTCATATTATGATCATGTATTGAATGTAAACGCTTGCTGGTCTGACTTTACTAAAATTTGGTATTTAGCATAGAAGTAAGAATCAAATAAAAAGTCGAAAAAATAAACTTATTCTATTTTGAATCAAACACAAGTATGTACAATAGGGTGGTCGTTAAAAAAAGATTACCTTGGATGGGCCTAAATATTTCTTAATTGAAGAAAAAAAATTCCTAGAAGCTCACTTGAACTTTAAACTTGAAAAAAAACAAAATTTCGTTTGGTTAAAGCTACCTTTGAATTGGAAACCATTTATCAAAAAATGGTTAGGTTATTAGTAGTACCTCCCAAGGTACCATTTTTTCATTTTCGATTTTCTTCAAAATGTTGATTTAAATTTTATTTTTTAAACAGGCGTTTTACTTTCCTAATTCAGAATAGAGCTCTGAACAGAGTCCGAGGCATGTTCAGAATTATTTTTGAAATTCATCTGGATACTAGCTGTCAAAATGCTTGTGTTCAGCATTTAGCTCTGTCTGCTTATTCATTTTATTCTGAGCTCATAGAGCGCACTCTGAACATGCGCAGAATGAAAAAACAATCAGAAAATTGTTAGTTCTGAGCTAAAAAAGGAACACATTTTTTTGTTTGGCTCTGCTCTGAACTAAAAAAGAAAAACGCGTAATAGTTTTTCTTACCAATGTTTCAAAAAATGCTTTTTCAAATTTTCGAAAAATGTTCAATTTTTTTTTTTGAAAATCAAATGGTTTGAAAACTAAATAGTGAATTTTTATAAGACTCGGCATTTAAGGTTTTTTTATACTCTGTAAAGTATTTTAAGAAAACAATTTTACTTTATGGAAAACTAACGGTATTTCCATACAAATGTTAGAAAACCTTTAAAGGGAAATATCGTTTTTCTTAAAAAATCTCCTACGATTTTTATAAAATTTTTTCCCTATGCTTAAATTAGTGCGATATGAATTTTTGAATATGTCTCAGGTTTTCGATGTCTCAAAAACGGGATGACAATTTTCTTAAAATTTGATTGCTATATGCTCATAAATAAATGCTTAAGATTTGCATACCAAACATTTTTAAGAAAACTATGCTATGGAATAAAACAAAACGTTTAAGTTTTTTTTTGGTCTTTTGGGCTGGAACCGCCCAATAGAGCCATTCATCTGCAAGTTACAAAAATTGACTACGCCGATTCGACATTAAGTTATCTTTTTAGGGTTAAAAAATACATACATATGTTGGTTCAACAAAAATTGTTTCAAATGAAAAAAATAGTAAAATAAAAATATAATTTTTCTTCAAAACGTTGAGTTGAAAAAATTTTTGGGAAAGGCTGTTCTGCAAAAATGCTTCATTTGAAAGTAAACCATAAGAATAGATTTTTGGCTTTCCAAAAAGCTATTTTACAATGTTTTAAGTAGTGTCATTGCTTTTCAATAATTTTTTTCTATTAAATGTAATTTTTTCAATAAAATCTCCCCGCCTGCTCAAGCGAAATAATACCTCTCTCCCGTGGATTTTTTTCTTCTCAGCTTAAAACCTATATGTTCTGAATTTTTTGACAGATATTACGTGAATCACCTGATATTCTAAACAAAAAAAAAGAAAATTAAACTAACCCTCAAAGTGACTATAGGGGATGGAAATAAAATTCGGAAAAATAAAGATTTTGTTTCTTCATTTGGAGCTGATTTAGGCCCATCCAAATATGAAAACTAAGAAAAACCGTTATAACGACCACACTTATGTACGTTTATATTATGTAGGTAAATATTACTATTTGAATATGTGGATATATTAAGAAAAACGAAGTACATATTAAAATTTCAATAATTGCTACTGACGCCTATACTCACTACACATTTAGTACATACGCCTAGTACTTCCCTGGTTTTAAGAACCAAAAAATTCTTCTTAACCTAGCCTGTGATCTGTACTTAATTGTTTTTGAAAAGAAATTTGTTTATTTTTTTCTTGTTTTTCTTCCTTTTTTGTTGAATCAAATAAAATGAATCAAATGATTTGCGTCATACATTTCATTTAATTTACAATATCACAAAACAACTACACGCGTAGCTTTGTTAATGGCTTCAATAAAAATCTTAGTTGAAATTTAATTAAATTATATTTGGTACAGTGCACGAGTTCGAGTAATATCCGTTTGGTTTTGAGAATTTGGCATAAACAAATACTTATAACTTTGTTTCAATAAAAAAAGGTCATTGTTTTCTTTGGCCATAATTCAACTTGAGATGGTTTATTATTAAAAAAGTAGTACAAAATAATATTAAGAGGAAAAACTGGTGGCACGACATGTGTGGAGATCCAGTGTTAAGGGACTTAAAACTTGCTATCTATAACTATTCCTGTGTGCATGATGTTCTATTCGGCAGGAATAGAAGATACCTGCAGTGAGAAGAACTTTTTCATGTCTCTTGAATGATTTGCTCTTGAATGATTTGTCACTTCCTCTCAAGAGACAGTAGGTATCCCTGGTAAGGACATTTTTGAATAATGGTGGCATAGGCTGGAAATTGATCACAAAATTCTTAAGTATAAAAACCAATATAGTCCGAACTGGTAATTTCTTTAAATATAATATTTTTAATTTTGTCCTTTTTTTAATATTATTTTGTTTTTATCTAAATTTTATTTGAGTTTTTGCAAAATAATATTCAAATTAAGGTTATATTTTCGCAAGCAATCCCAGATTTGCAGGTGCTATATGTTATAAATAATACATCGTGACACTTGTACATAAATTCAAAAAATATCTTTAAAAATTAATTGAAAAATTTTGTTTTTAAAAATAATTATTAAATATCTTGACAGAATTATTTTGGAGACGTTTCAAAAAATGTTTGCAAAAAAATTTTTAATGCCCGATCATAAAAACAGAGAAAAGAAAATACTGATTTTTTTTTGTTGTTTAAGCGTCATAACAAGAAATTATTTATATACAAAGTAGTATATTGATATGTGGGTGTATAATTTTTTTTATCTTTGGCATTTCCACGTGCTGTATGTGAATTAAAAATATATAAGTAACCACGCATATGCATGTATGTATGTATAGTTAATTTTCAATAAAAAAAGCGTGCAAATTTATATCATACATATTTATGTATATTGTGTACACATCCATTATGTTTAATTTGTTATTTTTTTTTTTAATTATAGTATTTTCCATAAATATCACTTATAGTGAATTTAGATCCCAACAATTTGTTAAAATAAATGGGCGATAAAAGATGGAAAGATGTACGAGTTATCTTTATTTATTTAGTTTTTTTTTCAAAAATTAAATGAAAAAAAAAATTGTAGAGAGATGAAAAGTACAAAATTAATTAATTTAATGGCACTCAAAGGTTTTTATTATCAAATAAATGTTTGTTTAGGACATAAGTAAAGGTAGCCGGAGCATGTTGGTCCCAGGAATAAGTAGACGAACTGTCAATAACATATAATTTATATGCCTTAATTGATTTTTCCTTTTGACTTTGGATAAACCACAGTTGTCATCTTAATCTCACATATTTTTAAACCTGGAATTCAACTTATTTCAAAGAAAAAAAACAGTATTTTTGTGTTCGAAAGTTTTTTTATTTTCTAGTGTTTTCCTATTTTTGATTCGGTTTTTGAGGCTGGCTTCAAACTTTCGTTGGAATTCATACTAAAACTGTGTTTCTAAATCTTTCTATTTGAGATGTTTTGCTATTTACATTTTTCGTTGCTAAAAAAGTCTAGTTTACTTCTAAATGGTCGGTGAGGGCAGGTTTACTAATTTTGTTCGGGGTAAGCTGACTCCTTTTGTATGGGATTTGCAATAAAATTATTTTAATTTAATTAATAAAAGAAGTGATTTTTATTTATTTCCTTTTAATTTATACTTATTCATCAAATAATGTTGTTATAAAAATGTGAGCACAAATATAATTTTATTTAATATTTATATCATAAATTAGTGGCTATCGTAATAAGCTTGATAAAAATTAGTTTAACATACGAAATGGTGTGAAAAACTTCGCAAAACTAAGGGATAGTCAACTCAACAAATAGTGTTACCCAACTAACCCCAATTTTGGGACAGGTTCACCCAATAGAGGTCATCCCACAAATTTAAGAAAAAAAACTATCTTGTCATTTATTTATTTAAATGTTAATATTTTAAGTAAGAAATCTAAAAAGGTCATCTATTTCAAGAGAGTTTGATTTCTATTGATACTTGTCTCCGTTTTGCTTGTACAAACAAAAATAAAAATGTTGCCTCGGGTCCCCCTACATGCTTTAAACCAATCCACTTTTCAAAATGTTTGATTAAATTCGGAAATTAAGTTGAATTTGAAAATTTTGTTCAAAATTAAATTTTCTATTCAAATGGATGGTTTAAAAATGTTAACAAAAACCAACAAAAAAGTCGGGTTTCGCTTTTTTCACTAAATTGCCATTAAGCTAAGAAGTAGAAATTTAAAAACTGATAGGAAACTAAATTGAGAACTTACTAAGTTTTTAAAATTGTTTACAATCGTAATGACATATTTGATCCAAATTTTGAATAAAAATAAAGCTCTCAGGCCAAAACTGCGAACAATTTTAAGAAATGGTAGAATTTGAACTTTTTTTTTAATTAAAAAGTTAAATTTAAAGTTAAAACTTACTGAAAACAATTTTTGTTTTGTTTTTGTGGCTTCATTTAATCAGAAAAACCGTTTTGAAGAAAATCGAAAATAAAACAAGAGAGTTTTTTGGGAGATAAAATTAGTAACCATTTTTTGAAAAAAAGTCTCCTTTTAAAAAGTTGCCTTTACTAAATGAAATTTAATGCATTTCTACAAGAAAAGTTGAAAAGCCATTTTCTATAAAAATTAGATTTTTTAAAATTGCTAGACAAACATTGTATGGCAAGTAGGATAGAGGGAGGCTAGTTGTACCACATGAATAACTCAGAAACCACCAGAGCTAAATAAAGACGATTATACATACGAAAAAAGTATTCAAACTAATCCACCAGTTCTCTTTTAAAGGCGGATTTCGTCTGTCAAAAGAGAACCAATCGTTAGTTTCTGTTTTGTTGAGTGAACAAAATGTTTGTATTCCCATTTGTAAAATTGAAAAATTCTAAGTTGCTGAGCCATTCCTGCATTGTATTTTTAAAAGTAATTGAAAAATATAAAAATATAAAAATAAATAAATAATTTTGATGCAGCAATGATTGTCATCTTAGCTTAAGTTAATGATGAAAGTGGTCGCACTAAAAATTCTGAAATGCCTCGGTAGTAACACTTTTTTTTTGCCACGGTACTGACATTTTCATTCTTAAATCCACTGTACAAAAATTCTTATAGTCAAAATATTTTCCTATTAAATTGAAAAAAAAGTTTAGCAAATACTTTAGTGGTATCTTTATCTTATGCGCAGTAAATTTAATAAAATGTTTAAAATTAAATTAAATTTAAATTAAATTTAAATTTAAAAATGTTTCATTTTCCATTTTTTTTGTTGGTTTTTGGTAACTTTTCCAACTAAAACTTTTTTAAATACATTTTTTCAAACCATCGACTTCGATAGCACATTTAATTATGAACAAAAAACTTTAAGAATAAAATTGTAAAATTTGGCTTAGTTTCCGAGTAATACTAAACTTATTTTAAAGTGGCCAGTGTGACCTTTCTCTTCGAAAAACAAGGTTGAATTTAGTAGCATTTTCGGTTTTAAGCTTGCTTAGGCCTCAAAAAAGCACATTGAAAAATGAAAAACTCTTGAAAGTAAAAGTTAAGGCTACGTTGTGAAACAATGGTACACTTGGGCGTATACGTACTTTAAAAAAAATTAATTTCTTACAAAATTTTTTTTTTGTGTAAGGATTTTTTTTCTACGATTTATTTAATTCTTTTGACTATGGGGTGAAAGACCGAAACCAGAAGAACTGCTAAAAGCAACAGCTTGAAGATGGCCACCTCAGGTGGATAAGTAGAAAGTATGTACCTATTGCTGATGTGGGAGCCTGTATCTACAGTACTTTTATGTACATATATTATAGATAATATCAGTTCTGCGTATCTTTTAAAATAAGTCTATTTATCAAAGAAAAATGCAATTTTGACAACATGCACAGTATAAAGCATTAGACGTGCCCGAACAACATATTTGCACAAGTGGGAGAGGGGACTCCAGAGAGAGTTTGAAACCTCTAAACTAAATGGTCGAGTTTTGACCACATGCCGGATACTAGTACAAATAAATCAGATAAATGGAAGATTTAGCAGTAAGGATTAAGAGACCTTCTTAAAGAATCTATATGCCTGGCCTTGGGCAGAAAAAAACTTCAAGTTTATTGATTTGGAATTCTAATTTTGTTGGAAAAGCTTATAGTTTTTTTTTTTACTCAATGTAAATTGACCTAGAGTTAATATAAGTTGCGTATGGCAAAGACCCTCACTATGTCACTGATGAGTCCAAGTAAGATCACCGGACGAAATGCAAATTTGTAGGACTAAACTTCTTGATGGTTCTCAAGGACATACGGAACTGGGGAATTGTCTTTTTGTCCTTGAAGAATATTTGGTATTATTTTGTTTAAGGAATAAAAAAAAAATGGACTAAACCTTGCCACGTTATCTAAACTGTATAGGTAGACCGAGAGCCCACAGTAGATTTTGGGTGTGAATGATGGCAAAAAAAAAGAGTATAGGCGTCGAAAACATCATTTAAAGCTATTCAAAAAATCGAAGCCTTGCAGTCCACAACTGGGGCCTTTGTGAATAAACAGTGCAACAAGAAAAATATGATTGCAACTTCGAAGGTAATCTAGTTTGCTAAAATTGGTCTTCACCCTCTTCCTAGATAGGCTCCTCGGATCACATATAACGGGATCTAAGACCATTTCAGTCCATAGGTCACGCTGTCCGACTGTTTAAGAAATTACCACCTTAAAAAGAAGGTTTTTTTTTCAAATTTAATTCGTATTTAGTTTTACGTATGGGCTTATCGTTAGTATTGATGTCTTTTCATGGCTTATTTTCTAACCTTTAATAGAACATTAAATTTATTCAAGCAAATAATGTAAATCCTGTCAAATATAAATTCTTCATACGTAACTTGTGCTGGTGGGGCCCCGCCTATGCTAAAACCAAATATGAGGTCCTGTGTATTTCTCAATTACTTCCTTTGCCCTAAGTAATTAATTTCAGCACAAAAACAAATTTTAGATTTCGCTGCGGAGACACGAATATCTAAAAAGAAAGTAAAAGTGGTGCATATGTACTTGTAGATGTTGGTAGCTTGAAGACAGAGACAAATTTGTTTGCTATTTCTTTAAGAATTGAAAACATCCAAAAATCCTGGGTTGGAATCGGTTGAGGTGATTTGTGATAGTTGATAGTCACAACGCCATAGCATTTTTATTGTGTTGTGACTGTCAACTATCACAAATCACCTTAGCCGATTCCACCCCTGAACAAAAGTAACTGAGTGGAAGAATCAGATGGTTACGACACCATAAGGTTTTTTTTAGAAAACTTTTTCTTCTAAGTCACTCATTGAGGATATTGGTTAAAAGGAGGGTTGCAAAACATTTTTTTTTAATTTTCATTCGTATAAACCTTTGCCCAATCTGAGGTGATAAAGTGTCAACCTTGGGATGGTGTAGAAAATAGTTAAACGTAAAGTTTTGTTGAGGATCATCAGATTTCATCATCTTGGAAGAGTTCATCAAATCATCATCTTAAGTGATCTTCTGTCAACCAATATAACAGCTCCTTGTCCAATATGTGAATGCTCCCCTAATCCAAAATCTTTGCTACATCTTTCTCTTATGAAAAATGTATTGCTACCCTAAACTTCTTAATACTTCAAAATTTTTAAGCTGATCATACGCAAAAATCACATCGATATTTTTTGACCGAAGTTTCTTGGAAGAAAAAATTACTGATTTGCAAAGATTTTATCTTGAAAAATAACACAAAATCAAAAGTCTCAATTTTTGTCTTATTCTTAACGTGCCTCTTTTCTCAGTAGATTTTTTGTTTTCAGTAGGTATAATTTGACTTTCAAGAACATCACAAAACCATTTTTGTTTTAGATCATAAACGGTTTCATATCTCCCATATATTGCAATGGAACAAATGAACGCAAAGGACAACCAATCCGGCGAATCTCCGGTCGATAAGTCTTCCTCCGAGTATCAGCAAGGTATTCGAAAAAGTTATCAATAGAGCTCTGTCTA
Organism: Dasysyrphus albostriatus; assembly: GCA_946251815.1. Taxonomy (NCBI): domain Eukaryota; kingdom Metazoa; phylum Arthropoda; class Insecta; order Diptera; family Syrphidae; genus Dasysyrphus; species Dasysyrphus albostriatus. The sequence goes on along the minus strand of OX276336.1, from coordinate 61,562,127 downwards.
AGTGGGCAGAGGACAATAATATTATACCTTATACATGCCACCATTCTTGCCACGTCAAAACTCATTTCTGATGTCCAATGGAACAAATCTAAGAAGCAGTGTACGGGTGCCTGTCTGGTTGATTTGGAGAAGGCCTTCCACACCGTATGGTTAGAGGGTCTTTATCTTAAGCTGACCAGACTTAGCATTAGTAAACCACTATTATATATGCTTTATGATATGCTCAATGGCAGAAAGTTTGTTGTCAAAAGTGGCAATGTAACTTCTGCCACAACCTTTAATATTAAAAATGGTCTTCAGCAAGGAGCGGTCAACTCGCCAATTCTATTCAGCATTTACACCAGCGATCTGATAAGTAGTCTAACTCAGGCAATTGCGTATGCCGACGATCTAATTGCGTACAGAACAGCTCCAAAAGTCGAGGTCATCAGGATTCTTTTGCAGCATGACTTCGAGAAGATTCAGCAATATTGCGATGACTGGAAGTTGAAAATCAACTTTCAGAAATCAGAAACTATCTTGTTTAGGACTCCGTTGTTTAGTGCCACAAGGGATACGAGTAAGAACTGGCGCAAGCTGGTGATCGTAGGGCCAAATGGACATCCACTGGCGAGTAAAAGTGTAGTAAAGTACCTTGGCATCTGGATGGATCAGTATTTGTATTTCGACAGACATATAAATGCTGCTCTGGCCAGGGCTAGGGGAGCCTTTGCCCTGACGAAACGGTTGTTTTATAGCAGCCGGCTTGACAGCAGGGTGAAGGTGATTTGTTACATGGCCCTGATCCGGCCAATGATTGCCTATGGATGCCCGGTTTGGTTCAACGTTGCTCCATCTCAAATGGAAAAGATTCGGGTGTTTGAGAGGCAGTGTCTACGACGCTGCCTTGGATTGCACAGAACACCAGAGTCGGAGTACAAACATTACTATTTCAACCTGGCTCTATACGACGGCGCCAACATAAACAGGATAGATAATTTTTTGCTGAAGCTTATTCGAGGTCACATTGCGATCGACTAACAGCTTAATTTTTGGGGCTTATTACCTTCAGTACGAATACTTAGAGAGTGTGCGTCTAAGCGGTTTTATTCCGATGCATTCCTCCATCTAAACAGTCGAAGGCTGATCCAGGATAGAGCGGCGGTTCCGCTAATCTACCACGTCGGTTGTAGAACTGTAGACCGTTGGCTCCTTTACAGTCGGGACGTCCTCGCACAAGGCGGAGCTGAGCACCTTCGGTTCAGTAGGACTGTGTCCGAACGGGACCGAAGAGATAGGGTAAAGCAGGAGAACCAGTTCTGCTGGTTGAAAAACGAAGATGAAGTTCCTTCAGACATTTAATAGTTGACCTTGCTATTTTCTTTTGTATGGCCGACTTGCATAGTGGCAGCATAAAAAGAAAAAAAAATAATAAAACATAAAAAAACACAAAAAATTATAAAATCCACAAAAATACAAAAAATCATAAAACCGGAAAATGCTTGCTGTGGCTGTTCTAGTTTGTAAGTAGTCTGTAAGTAGCTTATTTATAATTAGAAGTAAATAGTTTTAAGTAGCTTTAAGTAGTTTTAATTAGTTTTAATTAGCTTGAATTTAGTTTTATGTAGTTTGTAAGTTTTATATAAAACCAAAAAAAAAATAAAGACAGAGATACCGAGTTTTTTGTAAATTCTTCTCGGTAAAAAATAAAACCGACCTGGATTTAGTATTAAGATAGTTCTTAGGCCGAAAGGTATTAGCACTAAGTTATTAAAATCTAACTTAGAGCGCCCGACTGGGGCCAGTAAGTTAGTTTTAAGATATTGAAAAGTAGGCTAGTTTTTATGAATTTTTTTCTAGCTTTAAGATAGTTTCAAGAAATTTGAAAAATTAATATGAATTAGAAAAAAAAAACATAAATAAAGAAAAAGTAAAAATTGAAACTGCAAAAAACTACTATTGCCGTTTTGCTGATGTGCATTGCTCATTTCCATATTGGCTCATAGCACAAACGTAATAACAGTTTTTGAACAGTAATTATTTTAACAGTTTTTACATAGATATTATCGAAACAAAAAATCTGTAGGTATGTAAATTGAATGGCAATTTAATAGAAAGTCGTAATTTATAATTTTTTTTCTTACCTATAGATTGGTAATGTTCCACTTTCATCTAAGCAAATTGTTTGCCAAATTTCTAATTATCTGTTGTGCATCGAGAATTGAGTGCGGAATCATTCAGATATTTTTATATTCTCAGTGTAAAACGTATGTTTTGCACTATACAGCAAGGAACTTGAGGTTTAAAAATAAATTTCTCATACGACGACGTAATGAATTTGTACCTATCTACAAGTACAACGTTAAAATAAATTATACAAACAAAAAAAAAACAAAAAACATTTTTTAATGTCAATGGCGCCAAATAATTCTTAAGATTTGTCTATTCCTTTATTGTGACAAGCTTCTTACATAGATTTCCTTCTCTTAACTCTATCTCTATCAACTGGATATAAAAATAAAATGTAATTTCTTTATACTTATTCAAGCAAATCAAAAAAAAATATACTTCATCTCCCGGATAAATTCAACGAATGATTTACATTTTGTGTGATCATCTGTGAAGTCATAACGTCCAACGTTTCTAATTATAAGCAAATGTTGGTCTTTTTTAGCTAGGTCGCTCACCGATGACGCACTATCACGCATGTGTAATTAAATTTCTCGAAAGCCAATTCAATGGCCAACATGCAGTTTTAATACCTGAGCCCATAGTGATGTGATTTTTTCAATAAGTTTTTCTATAGAGTACCAGTGCTGTCGGTGAAAATTGCAGAGCATGTATGTTACATAAGAAGATTTTACAGTTGTAAATTTTTGAAGTAATGATCAAAATTAAAAATACTGTAGGAACTGGTACCGAGTCCTTTCATAAAATAAATAAATAAGTCACAGGACAGTTTTTTGATAAATCATGGCCCATATTTATATGCACTCTCAACTATTTTGCGTTTGCTAGACTCGAAGGCTAATATAATGAGCTAATCAAGATGAGATTATATTCTTGGAGGAAGGTGCCCTTAAGAAAGCATTCGTGAAAAATGGCTCCTTTTAAACCCAGACCTCTGGCATGATATCTAAACTCACAAAATATTTCATTAAGGTGTACTACAGTAGTAGTGTTGTTTAAAAAACACATTTCATTAGGAATATATTTCCTTTATTTTAAAAACATGTTTTTCTAGATATATCCTGCCCAAAAAATTCTTTAATATTTCTTTAATAACTATTTTATGTTGAATTTATTTTTAGTGTTAACTTTCAATAGGAGCACTATTAACGGCAAAATAGTAAACAAAAGTAGTACAAATGCTCGTTTAGTATTTTTTGCGTCAACTCTGTTTATTCTTTGTATGTTTTAAGATACTTTACTGCAATCATTTTTGGACAGATTCCAAACCATAAAATTCTTTAACACCTGACAGGTTGTGTGAAGATGATAGAATGTAAATATTATGAAAATTATTAATAAAATTCTTTTAAGATTGCTAAACAATTAATTTATCTGATGGAGGTGGAAAAAAGGTGTGAAATTTTCACAATAAATTCAAAATTAATTGAAATTGACGCCTAGAATTTCTTAAACTATAAAATGGACATTTTTTAAGTAATAATTTTATTTTATTTAACAAATATACATAGGTACATATTTTTGTTTTGTCTGTAATAAAAATTTGGAAGAAATTTCGAAAATAATTGTTTTATGTTATCAATAAATAATAAAATAATATGCTTGAACAATTCTTCAAATAATTTGAGGAAAACAATGTTTTAAAAATCATTTCAATGAACTTATTATAAGAACATTTTGTATTTAATCTTTAAAACATTTAAAGAAACAAATTTGGTAATTCAATTTTAAAATATTATTATTGTGTTAACAAAAAAAAGTTTCGAAAACAAACAAAAATTGGATTAGATTTTGAAATATCGAAACGAAAATTAGGCAAACAAATTGTATACCTATGGTAAGTTAACAAATAAAAACTTGACAGGAGACTATTGACAAACAACTTAAGTACTATAGTTCAGGTAAATTAGAGCAGCGGTTCCCAAACTTTTTAAGAAGTGGAACCCTAAACAAGACCCAAATATATTTTGGAGCCCCGATACAAAACAATAGCAAAAAATCAAAGACAAAACATTTCAAAATCATATCTTTTTCCATTTAAGAAATTCTATCATACCCTGATTTTAACTCTAAACACCAACCCAAAATTCGTTCAATCATACAGAATCAAAAACATACTTGTTTTATGATGAAGAAAAAATATCAGAGTTTGTATATTAAGTACTTAAGGTTGGCTGAGTTTTCATTATAAATGGAAAGCCATCTAACAAAGATTTGTCTAGGCTTATCAAATGATCAGCGATTTTATTTCGAATATCAGCTGAATTCCAGTATGTTTTCTAGCTAAATTCGTATAAAACTGGAAAACACGCAACATTGTTTTTCAAAAAAAGATCTTTCTAGACATAAGTTAATCATAAATTGATTTTTTAAAGCTGCCAGTTTGTTTGTTGATTTTCCCAGCAAAGCCGTAGAAATTTTGTTTAGTTTTGAAAAAAAGTCTACAAGATAAGCTCATCAAACGATTGAGCGACGATAACATTTTTGATCCAGTTGAAAAACTTTCACCTCATCTTGATTCGAATTACCTGGATACAGCATTTCCTCGAGTAAGACATCGGATTTAAGTATTTGCACACTTCACTTGAGGAAGTGACTTAGGTAAAATCCACCAACTGCCTCTCATATTTTTTCTTATACGAGTATCTTGATTTCTCGAAAACGACTCCAATGATTTTGTAACAGCATTGTTTTCCTGCTATGATATTTTGATGCACAGCTTATGTTTTGGATAACTAATGCGAACTTTGCTTATACATTGTGAAACAAACCCTTTTAAATTGTTGTTAAATGATTGTCGTTCAACAAGATCAAGAACATTTAACCAAGGCGTGTATTTTATTTTATCTGTGACTGATACCAGATTGAAACCAGACGAGACCTATATCGATACCGAGGCGAGACCAAACGAAACTGTGTAACACGAACCGATACCGAGACGATACAAACATTTTTCGATTTTGACGATACCGAGACAATACCTAGGTACTTCCAAAAGGATCGCTTGTTTTGGTATCGTGGCTAGCCATACTGGAGAGGACGCCTTTTCACGAAATTTACAATCTTCACATCCTAATCAAGAACTTTTATTGAAGTGCATAGCGATGCAAATTGCAATAACTGGCTGTTATTCTTCCTGGTTTTTACATTATACAACAACAATAAAAAACGGAATTTTTACCAGTCGTTTCTTGAAAGTTTTTATTTCGAAATTGTTTGTAAAAAAATTTGCGGAACCCTGCAGAATTTCGCATAGAAACCTAGGGTTCCGCGGAGCACAGTTTGCGAACCGAGGTATTAGAGTTTCATGCTAAAGAAAATTTGCTAAGAAAAAGTAGGAAAAATGGTATAAGTATGCCATTTGAATTTTGAAAATCGTTTGAACAGAATTAAAAAAGTATAATTTCTTATACATACATATATAAAATTTTTAAGAACAAATTTTGGTATACAAATTTTATGTTTTTAATAATTTGCAGATGAAACTTAAATTTTCAAAACAAAGTTTGAATTGTTAATATCGAATTTTCAAAAACATATTTAATTTTTTATTTTTAAATGCAGAAAATAATTTGTTTGGAAAATTTTTATATACATTCAATATTATTAATTATTTTTGGAATTTTAAGTATAAACAAAAATTAATCTATAAATCCCAACAGCCATATATAAAATAATTCAAAATCAAAAGTAGTTTTCCAGGAGATATTGGTATACTGTTAATAACAACTTACCCCCAGTCTTACAGTGGGAGTTTTAACTACAATTTTGGTTTAAACTTAAGTTCAGCAGAATAATTGAACTCAATTCAAGGTTTAAACAAAACTGTGAAACTGGGGGTTAGGGTTTTTTTTCTAAATTTTTAGTAGAATGTTTTCATTAGAGCTCAAACAGTTTTTTCATCAAAATCTTAGCAGTCGTTATTGAGAAAAATGAGATTTTCGTCTACGATTGTTTAACATTACTGTTATACTTGTAAACATAAAAATAAAATAGTTTTTCTTAAACATTCTGAAAAATATAAAAAAAATCGACTCAGTCGTTTTCAAAATATCTATTGACTTTTCAAACGAAAATGAAAATTTTTTATTAACAATATTTTTTGAAATTTTTAGGAGCTTTTGCACTTAAAGAAATCGAAAATCAACTAAATGGTTCTTTGGAAGGTACCATTAATAATTATTATTTGGTTTAAATTGGTTTTCCACCCAAACAAATGTTTTTAATTGTTAATCATTTCATTTTCACTGTAGCTATTTGTTATTTTATAATTTTTGTTTTTAATTTTATTTTGTAAAGTGTATGTCTTAAGTAGTTTGTTGCTTACTAACTACTACAATAAGTGATGAGCACTTAATATGTGTTGGCAGTTCCTTGGTCGCACTAAGCTCTCTTCGGCAAATATCTAATAGTCTTAAAAAAAAATATAGCCTTTACTTAAAGTAATTTATAATTTTTTAAATTTAAAGAAAAGGAGAACGGGTCGTTATTTTGTATTCCAAAATTCTGTATAACCAAAATTCTGTATATGGATCAAAATTCAGTATGAACACATCTCTGTATTCTATATTTCTACGTTTCCATTATTCTGTATTCTAAGATTCTATAAATCTAGAATTCTGTATTTCAAAATTCTGTGAGTGCCAAAATTCAGTTTTCAAAATTATGTATAAATCTTGAATTCTGATTTCTAAATTTCTAAATTTCTAATATTTCATCAATGTAAATTAAGACTTCCCTCCCCAGAAATATTTTTAGCTCCAGTTGTACAAACGTTGTTCAGTTTTTGATCCCTGGCTTAACAATTTTTACTGACTGATCTCGGAGGAATTTCTGAGGTACAACGTTGGTTCAAGGTTCAAATATGTTTAAGTATCGAATAGTTTCGAAATATGTTGTAATTGGCTCGTTTCTTTTTTTTAATGTAAACCTATTTGTTGCATAAAATAAATTTTCTGACTTGAAAGATCGTTAATTGACTTAATATACCTTCAACTATTACTGTGTGCATGTGTCAGTCTCCAGGAATCGATGTGACTTGCAATCTTGTGCTGAGTCCAAAAAGCCACGCTGAGATTTACTTTCTTAGGCTCTGTAAAGATCTCACAATTTCTCGAAAAAAAAACCGCAGAAATAAAAAATAATAGGGAGAACGACAAAAAACCATATTAAAAATGTTTTTAACGTTTGTCTTGCCGCTTGTTCATTTAACCGATAAAAAACATCATTTAACATTTTTTAAATGTTGTTATGCAATATTATTAATTAATATTCAAAAGCAGCTTCTGTATACAAATTTTGACTGCAAACGATAGAGCCTTCAATGCTGAAGTCAAAAATTGAAAAAAATACGAGTAATTGTAAATAGAAGGTATAATACGGGTTCTTAGTAGGTAAACAAAAATTTAACAAAAAATTCCGTTTAGTATATTACCAAATATTCTTTACTTCAAAACTTGAAGAAATGGTTTCAGCTTGGTGAACTCGTTTTTGTTAGTGGTTATAAACTCAACAAGTAATTATTTTATCAATTCAAGTTTTACAATTTTAGTATGCACTAACTTTAATATTTCCTTGTAAAGGTAACTTCAGAGTAAAGAGACGGTAAGTTGCCTTCTAGCTGCTCTTTTGAGTAGCTCGGGGGAGTTGGCGTTTTATTTTCAAAATTTTAGCTTTTTGAGAGGAATTCGAAGTGGACAAATACTTTGATCACTATCGGAGATGAACTCGTAAAACTTCAACACAGTTCGTATTTTGCGAGTTACTTGTCGAGAATCAACAAACAATGGGACCGATTTACCACTTCAATAATTTTGTATCCTTTTAAAAATAGTAGGTTGAACGGATTTATGTTCAAGTTCACAAGATGTCAAACGGCAAAATTGTCTGAATCAATAAGCATCTTCAAATTGAAGCCTTATTTTAAAGGTGTGCATCCTAGGCTCCACTATAAACTTAACGATCGACGCCAGTGCTGAAATCCAACCAAGAAGTACTCAATTGAGACGCAAAGCCCTCTCTCGACCAACTAATGTGTCTCTGTATAAAATGCTTATCATCCCTGTCCTGATGTATGGTGCTGACCAATGGACATGGACTTTGGGAAGCGACACCGACCTATCAAATAAAATGAAAAGCCAACGACTGAAATGGCTATGTCACCTAGAGCGTATATAAACATCAATGATTTGGCGTGGAAAGTCTTTCAATCAAACCCCGTGGGACGCGTGCTGTAGAATAAGACAGTGCAAAAGGTAGCACACGCAAGTGGAAAAAGACCTCAATCAACTAAGCGCGAGAAATTGGAGACAGCTAGCTAGAAACCAAGGCGGCTGGAAGAAGCTTGTTGGTTGAGGCTTAAGTTTACCTCGGACTGTAGCGTCACCTTAAGTAAGTAAGTAAGTATTTATTTGGGAGTACAAAGACAGCAACTCTCAAGCAGCTCTTGAGAGTAAAATTTGAAATTGAAGATAGTCTCGAAATTAGTTCACTCAGGGATAGATAGCTATAGGTACAAGGGGAACACTCAAATAGACAGCCACCTGAGAGTAACTCCTGAAAGTTTACTAGCAAATGTACTCAAAAATGGACACGCACTTTTAAAATTAATGAAAACCTTAGATGTGCGTATCCATTTGAAAGTATAAGGGCCTTATTGTGAGAGTCTATTTAAAATAGTCGACTATCCGTATTTCGAAAGTCTTTCTGTAAATATTTTTCAATTTGATTTTTATGTACATTTCTATTTGATAGAAATTTTAAATTTAACAAGAATTCTTGATCGACTTTTGTCTATTCAAAATAATTTTTTCGAATAGACCTAAGCTCTTAAGCTCTTAAAACAATGCCATCAACTATTGAGAATCAAATTCGCAAGTTATGAAATTAGCTCAAAGAGGGGTTAAGCTATACGAGAGTGCTCTCGAGAATTTTTAGTGAAAATACCCTCAAATGGGAACGCGCGCATTTGAACTTGCATACCCATGTAAGTAAAACACTGCGAGCAACTCTCAAGCAGATTGACAAAAAAACACAGTACACACTGATAAAATAAGCTCATATAGACTGACCCCTCTGAGAGATACTATCGAGACTTTGGTAGTAAAATTACTCTCAAATCAAAGCCATATTAAGATGCATGTCGAATAGAGGATAAAAAGACTGCTAGAAACCAGGGTTGGCATGTTTTGAACCAGTTCAACAGCCCAATTTGAAAAATTCAGCAGCCCAAAATCGGAGCCGAAAAAGTAGCCCAAATAGTAGCCTTTTATATATAAAAATGGAAATTCAGGGAATAACAGATAAACAGAATGATATTATAAGAGTAAAGATTAATGGGGTTGGTTTGAAATGTCAAAACCAATGATTATGTTCAATGAATAAAAAGTGCTGCCAAATTATGGAATGCTTTAAGTATATGTTAAGGAGGAGAAAAGTAGTTTTGCATAATGATTTATTTATGTGAAATAAATATCGCCCAAGACTAGATTTGGGCTATTTATAGCCCAATTATGATTGGGCTGTCATACTGAAATTGTTGTGGACAATTTTTGAAAAAGGTGGCTCAATTTTCGATAAATAACTTAATCTGGCAAGCCTGCTAGCAACTCTGAAGCAGTTCTCTAGAATAAAACTTGCAAGTAGACCAAGTCATAAAATTAGCTAACAGAGTGGTTCATAGCTAAACGATAGTCACTATCGAGAATTTTGTATCGATTTTAATCACAAATGAAAACATACCTATAAGGTGTGGGGCAAACAGCATATATCTAGGTGCGTGGCTTACTGAGAATATACTTTGGAAACGCACCCGGGTATCAGACTCAGTGTTCTGTGAGGAACAAAGCTACCTCAAAAAAATTCCTCCACTTTTACAATTTCAAATTGTTCTGGACAAACAAATTTCTTCACTCTAGGGAAATTTTATCAAACAGCTTCTGGGAGATATCATTTCGGACAATCTATGAAGAAACGCAAGCAATGAACAATAGTTAAACTTCTTTTTTTGATCTAAGGAATCAATTGAAAATATTTTGTAAAGCGTACCAAATCAGATACTAGATATCAAAATTTCTATATAGTCACAGTTTATGGTTTCTCCACATCAAATCTTAATTCATTTGGTGAAGAATCCTGTCAATGTTTCTGAGATTGTAAACTTTTCTCTCTGATGTCAGAAAATTCAGCCAGTCAATCTATTTTTGTTAAAATTTGTGACAAAACATTCATTTTATGAAGTTTATCATTTAAAATTAATTTCAAATCATTTGTGTTTATGTTTCTATTTATAAAATCTTAATGGAGATTTTGGCAAGCAAAATTCTAATAAAAGAAAATGCTTTTCAACGTGTGAATTTATGTTATTTACGCCAACTGCATCAAAATCATTAGAGAATAAAATTTTGAGAATTCAACTAATTATCACCTGTTCCTAACGATTTTTTTTATTATGATATTTTTCTAAACAGCTCGAGACTATTAAGAAAAAAATAAGAAGAAAAACAAATACGATATTGTGTACCCAACCTACCTACCTTCTGAGCAGATTTCGAGACTGCCATGAAAAACAATTTCAACAATTACTTTGATCTTTCACATTACAAGTAAAAATACTTGTAACCGTAAAAATATATTTCCTTGACATTGAAATAGTAAAATTGTTTTTATTTTGTTTAAATAAAACAAAAAACGTAGTTCTTTTTATTCAATGTAACATTTTGTTCAATGCGTCGTAACACAGTCTTTTGTCTTTTAAATAGGTTCGCTGAGATTTTGTTGTTTGCAAATGAGGACATTAAATTTTGTTTATATGTAAATGTTTTTATGTGGCCTCCTTGAGAAGCGACTTACCTAGAACTTTTTTTGGGCTTGAAGGTGTTGTACCACCATCGAATCCTGAATCATTGCTGCAGGTGCTCATGCGAATGATTGCATCTTTTGGACACAATTCATCCTCATACTCATCTGAAGTTGTACTCTCACTTTCACTTTCTGTTTCCTCACTGCTACTGTTCGAGGATTCTTCGTAGACGATTTTTTCGCGTTTCCATAATGGTCTTGGTGTTGCCACCAAAGGATATCGCGGGGCTTCCTCTTTCACATAACACTTTTTCTTTGTATCGATTTTAATCTTTTTATTGGGGTCAAACGCTTGCTGCGCTTCCTTAGCTTTTTTCTTGAGTTGCTTATTTTTCTTTTTCATACTTGCACTTAAACTACCGTCCCCGCTATACGAATCGCTAGAACTGTCGCTCTCCTCGGCCGAGGAGGGTATGTAATCCTCTAGATCGGCATCAACGTCTAGCAGATACTGTGCCAAATTAGAAACTGTCGCGAACTTTGATAAATTATTGCTGCCGCTACCGAGGACAGTACTGTGGTCGGTTGCAGTTGTTGTTTTTGTTGTTGTTGTTTCAGCTGCAAATGATTGCGACGAAGATTCAGTAGTAGCAGTTGTTTGTACCTGTGCCACTGATACATCTGGTGTCGCATTTGGTGTCACTAGTAGTGGTGATGGCTGTGTAACGTTTTGAGTGTCTGGTATTTCTGCCGGTGATGACGTTGGTGCTGATAGCAGTAGAGATGATGGTGACGTTGCATTCAAGTTTGTTTGTAAATCGTTTGTTGGTTTTGAGACCTTTTCTGGCTTTTTATCAAATGCTTCCGGTTTTTTGGTACTTCCGGAATTCTCAGATGATTTTATATCACTTTTTGCTGCTGTCGATTTGGTTGACTTTCTCGAGGATGTCTGTGTGGGGGTTGTGGAAGGTTCTTGTGATTCTTCTTTCAATGGCTTTTCATTGTGTATCGGTTTGACTTCTGAAACTTCCTTCTTAACTGTATTGGAAGTGACTTCAGCTAGAGACAAATTTTTGCTAATACTTTGCTTGGGTGCAGGTTTAATAATTTTGATAGATTTCCTTTTATCAGATGACTTGGCATCGCTGCCAGAACTTATTTTTGTCGAAGAGGTACTTTCTTCGTTTGTTGTTATTGTTGTTGTTGTTGTAGTTGTCACAGATGTCAAAGAAGATGCACTTGATTTAGCTTTAGGTTTGGTATTCGATTCTAGAGGTTGAGATATTTCTTCTTTGGCACTATTCTTAGGACTGGATTTCTTTTTCGAAGAAGAAGAAGAAGTCTTAATTGCATTTTTGCTCTTTGGTGAGTCTTTAAAGGTTTTATTGAGTAGGTCGTGAGATGTTTCTTCTTTCTTGGGTAGATCTGATAAGATCTTAGGTTTGTCATTTAGTTTTTTCGCCGATGACAATGATGTTTGTTCGGGAAGTGTTGCGTTGTCAATGACCTGAGTTGATTGATTTGCTTGCGATTTATTTGTTGTTTGTTTCATTGTTGTTTCAATTTTGTTTAAAGAAACTGCCTTAGACTTTTCTACAACTTCTGCTTCGCTTTTTATTGTTTGAGGTGTAATCGAAGAAGTGACTTCAATTTTAGCTGTTTCAGGCGTATTTGTCAGCTTAGAATTAGATTGATCTTTATCCAATGATTTTTCTTTATGCAGAACTGATATTTCAGCAGGTTTGACAGTTATTTCCTTTTTCTTTGGAGACATTGGCAAGTTTTTATCAATTTCATTTGTTTGAATTTTGCTTAAATCTAGTGACTTAATAGTTGTGACTTTTTTATCTTGAATTACTTTATTCACCTTAGTCTTTTCATCAATTGATTTAGATATTGTTGTTGGTTCTTCATTTTTAATCAAAACATCAACATTTTCTTTATTTGTTGATATTTCTGCAGTAGTTTGACTCTTTTCTATGGTCTTCTTGCGTTTATTCATGTACATAGTCTCTCTTGTGCCAATTTGTGACCAAAAATCTTCAGTACTATCTGATTTCATAACTTTTCTAATAGGTTTTGGTGTAGCTACTTTATCATTAGGTTCTTCTTTCTTCTGGGATTCAATCAATGCTTCAGGAGAACTTTTTGGAGATGGTGAAGTGACTTTTTCATTATTTGTTTCCTTGGAGTCGATCTTCGACCAAAAATCTTCACTGATATCTCCGGAGATTTCTTCACTTCTGATAGGTTCTTCCAAATTGGTCTTTTTCTCAGTTAGAAGTGGAGATTCTTCGGGAAAATTAGTCGCCTTCTTTTGTTTCGTTAAATGTGGGGATTCTTCTTGAGGAATAATCACTTGCGTTTCCTTAACCTTTTCTTCAACAACTTTCTTCGCTTTAACACTTTTGACTCTTTTCTTAGGGAGCTTAAAAACTTTATGCTCTTCGATTTCTTCAATATTGAAGGTAAATTTAGGCATTGTAACTGGGCTAGTCGTTGATGGATATTCTTCATCAATAGTCTGTTGAATTACAGGTGTCAAGGGAGGATTTATTATTTCAACATTAGCCGTTATCTTGTGACGGAGTTTTTTGGTTTTTTTCGACTTGCGACTCTTACGGCCATCCTCTTGACTAATACTTCGCTCCAAATGTATAACCTGAAAGGAACCCGATTGTGACTTTTGAAGTTCATTGATAATTTCAATTTCTTGTTCCTGAATCAATGAGGCACGTCTTCTGAGTTCACCAGCATTTAAATCATCATCGATTTTATCAGAAGATATGTCCGAACAAATATCGTGAAATGTTGGACCCTGCGGTATGCTCAGTCTTCGAACGGCAAGTGTAAAAGGATCAACCTCGATCACAACTTCACTAAGAGAAGTTTCACCACTCTGGGATTGTAACATGTCAGTTACACAAACTGGTGAACTCTGCTCTTGAGTTTGATCTTGAATTAGAGATTTCTCTGGGGTATCCTTATTTTTTGCTACCTCTTCATTTGTTTCGGGCTTTGTTACACTATCTTTGGTCGAGCTGTCATCTACCTTTGAAGTTTCCTTACTACTTCTTGGTCGCATCATTGAAAGTCGGACTACGGCTCGGTTGCGTTTGATTGTTGATCTTGCATTATTTCCAGTATCAGTTCCATCGATTCTAGGCATGAAAGGTGAATTTGGATCAACAACACTGCTATTCGTATCACTGTCGGTGTTGTTATTCGCCGATGCTGCCTCGATCTCAGCTGCTTCGTGTTTTTCTTCTTCTTCCTTTCTGTCCTCCATGTGATGATGTTTGCCATAACGTGAGGTAGCCGAAACGTCAATGTCAGCTGTATTGATTGTCTTGAGACGTGTTGTACGAGGTGTAGGAATATAAGACGAAGATGTGTAGAGTTTTGGAGACTTAATTCGAGTTAGAGGAATAAAATTTGATCGATTTAAAGGGGATTCGGTGATCGTTGATAGCTTAGGTTGGTATGACGATACTATAGTAGTGTATCGGGGTGATCTCGAAACAGATGGAAGAGAATAAGTTCCACTATACGATCGATTGTAAGTTGATGAATAAGGAGCATATGGACTCGAAGAAGACGATGGTATAGATCCATACATCGGGCTGCTGTAGTAGGGAGAATACATACTTCCCCCGCTACTACTATAGTAGGAATATCCTGGATCAGAGTACAAAGGCATTGTTTTTTGTTTCTTTCTTGTTGACGTTTAACGAACTTACAATATTTAATTTTAACTTTTTTTCAAACAACAGGGCATTTAAAATAAAATTTTTACTTTAACAAAACTGAAGTACCAGCCAGAATCACATATAATTTCCACAAAAACACAAATAGCCCCTAAGGTGCATATATTTAGCAAAACAGATTTATTTTCAGATAAATTGTCGTAGTATTTTTACTTATTTTTTTTTTTTTAATTATTATGTAATCTAAATATTTTTGTTGTTATATTCTGCGCTCTGAACTTCTCACACAAAAATTGCTTGCTCTTGCATCGAATTTAAAATTTATTTAGACCATTTTTCTTGTATCTCAAGTTTAAAAATTAAAACAATAAAAATAAAAATAAAACTTAAAATAAAATATTTGGAATTTCAAACTCTAAAGCAAGGAGTTGTGTTTTTTTTTCTTCGTTTAGTTAAAATTTTAAATTATTTTTAGCTTGAGACTAAAACTTCCAGTATACATAGAGTAATTTATAAATTTCAAAACTAAATTTATGCAACCGTTTTCGCGGAAACAACAAAAAGTACTAAAAATTTATTGCTCAATTCAATTCTTAAAAGGACGGTGTATTTTATTGAATGTTTAATGCGGCCCCACGACGACAGACAGACCCGACAAACGCTCACAGAATACGAAAAAATTGATGAAATATTTCAAAAAAATTGTTCTCAACGAGGCCTTCGAGCTGAATTTTTGTAGATATTCTGCACAGACTTTGATGGTGAGATCATGGTCTTTAAATGTTTCCTTCTCTTTTGTGGAAAGAAAAACTCACCAGACGTTGGGTACGTACATTAAGTAGTGATGTAGTTCTAGTCGAATGGATTTTCTTGGCTAAAGAGAACTAAAATTTTCTTATAGACTGAAAGCATAATTTTTTTAGCCGCTGAGGCTTTATTTTCTCTTCCTCTGCACTTGCGGAGAACGTGGGTATATATCGTGTATATATACTTAAGTAGTCAGGATTGTCTGATATTATGTATGTACTTGTAAATGTATATACATATATCTTAGAATTAAAAATAAATCCCTCAACAAGAATAGCCAGAAGATACAATATTTTTACGTCAGTGAATGGATGTTGCAACCTGGACGAATTAATTCGTGAATTTAATGATTATTTCGAAATAAATTTTCTAGCATTTGTCATTTACGGAATGACGTTTGTTGTGATTTTTGAAGTCTATTAATAAATTGTTGTAATTTTTAATGTTTTGTCTTTTACAAGCCAACCACTTTGCTATATTCAACGACCGAAACAGAGGTGAAGAGAGAGGTATAGGTTGATTTGGTGTTTTTTTTTTTGTATATGCCCAGTTTACACCATGACCGTGCTGAAAATTTGTGATCTACATAATTGTTTGTATGAGAGAGAGAGAGAGAGAGAGAGACAGAGTGCGGGGTTTATTGAACAAAACTTAACGATAAATAAGTCGCAATTTAGTGGCGGACATTTAACTTTGACTGATATAGAGAATTTTTTGAATTATTTTGGGTATGTGCGAGGTATTTGTGATTAAAATTGCAAGAATGTCAAAATCAATTTTTCAACACGTTTCGCAACTTCTTCGATATGACCTATCAGTTTTTTTTCGAAGTCACTTTCAATCATCAGAGATTTCACTTTTGAAAGTTTTATTAGTCGAGAAAAAAAAACAACAATAATTATCAAGATTATATGTACGTCATACGTCGAAAGGTCAAGCAGCATACCTTTAGTATTTGAGAATCAAAAAGAACACAAATTTTCAAAAATATTCTTGTATTGGCATCAGTTAAAATAAAAGCCCAATGTTATGCCCCAATATGCACCTACTTGGTTTGGTAGTTCATAACTAAATACAAGGCCGTAGCCAGAAAAATATTTCGGAAGGGGGTGGATATTATTTATAAGATATCCATGTAACAATAAAATAATCTACAGCTCAAATTTAAGTTTTAATTTATTTACCTTAAAATTCTGACTAACAAAAAGTGATCCTAGAAATCCAACATTTAAATATTGCCAATGAAAACAAGCAAAATTTTAGATCAGTGTTATTGTTTTTCCCCCATTAACTTTATTAGGGCAACTTTGCACGTAGTTATGAAGATATCAGGGAATCTTTTACCCACGCAAATGAGACCTTGATAGAAATTAGAAATTTTTAAAAATAATTCATTTCTATTCCAGATTATGCAGATCTCCAAATAAGGGTGTAATCGAGTGGTCAAATAGTAATACAGGTCAAATAGTATATCTTAGGGACCAAGCATAGGAACTTGTAATAAAGCTCCAATGCAGCGAATTTTTGCATTTCATCAATAGGCAAGGTTCAAAATTTGAAGTCCTCAATTTAAAAAAAAATCATACTGACCTGCTAGCTTCACAGTGAAGTCAGTATGAAATTAAAAAAAAAAAAAAGACTTCAAAATTTTGACCTGACCTATTCTTGAAATGCAAGAAATTTGCACATTTGGAGTCTTACTTCAAGTTCCTAGCATGCTTGGTTCTTGAGATGCATGATGTGACCGGCTAACCTCACAGTGAAGTTAGCAGGTCAGTATTAATTTTTTTTTTTCAAAAAAATTACTTCAAAATTTTGACCTAGCCTAGTCTTGAAATGCAAAAAACCTGCAAATTTGGAGTATTACCAGTGGTGTAGCTACCATGGGGTGAATTAGGGTGTTGCCCCAGGGCCTAAAAGTTTGGGGGCCAGGAAAATTTCCAAAAAAAAATTTCAAAACGAAAATTAATGTTTTGTTTTATTCTTGAGGGAGTTTATGGTCAGTTTGTTTCGGATATTCATTATCAAAAACTCTTTTGAAAACATAAGTTTTCAACATCTTATTCACTTTCAAAACAGTACCAGATTTTTAATTTTTAAAATATATTAATAAAAATGTCAGTCTCAAGTTAAGATTCAGAAGTAAAGATGTTCAAAGCAATAAGGGAGAAAAGGGAAAATTCTATTAATTTAAAATGAGTTTTAGTATGTAAACGCTTCTGAAAACGGAGCGACCGGTATCTATTTCTATTGAAATTAAAATAATTGGTTTTCCTTGCAGACGTACAATTTGTATTTCTTCTTACACAAAATTCTTACGTAATAGTAAGTGGTTTTTCACAAAAATTAAATATTTGAGGCTAACATTTCTTATCAAACTTAATTTTTCAAAAATGAAACGAAAAAAACGAAACCAATTTGTGTTGAAGGGCCCCATTTTTTTTTCTGTCCCAGGGCCCTCACACATCTAGCTACGCTATTGAGTTCCTAGCATGCTTGGTTCTTGAGATACACTATGTGAATGTGAAGTTAGCAGGTCATTCGATTTAAACTCTTACTATTGTCGAACTGCAAAATCTGGAATAAAAATGCAAAAAAAAGTGCATAAAAGCTGCCAACTCTTGTCAAGGTTCCATTTGCGTGGATGAAAGTTGCCCTGCTCACTTCAGAGACGTCAACTTTTCCCCATGTTTGTATACTAGGGTGGTCCTTTTATACTGATGTATATGAAGTTAGCACGACATTTTTGGAAACTACGATTTAAAAAAAAAGTATTTCTAATGATGACCAAAAGTGGTCATGGACACTTTTTTGGGCCAATTGAACACAGCTGTGCTGGTTCAGTTCTGAGGCCAGGTTCATATTAATCTCATTAAAACGCTCTGAAAAAATACCTACCTAAAATTAAGTTTTCATAAATGAATTTTAATACTCGTAATTAAAACAAAATTATTCTGCCATTACAACAGCGATTTCAGATTAAAATTATGTTGGTAATTTTAAGCTACGATTGGTCATTTATATGTATTTGCAACTTTCGACATGAATATTATTTCCAAGTGGCAACCCTGTGAACACTCATTTGCAAACCAAAAATGTAGTTAAGTTTTTGTTTGCACAACGAATTCGCAATTAGTTCTCAACAACCAAGTTTTTTCAGCTCTACCATTTTTATTTTTCAAAAAGTGGTCCTGCTTAGTTCATGTGAAAATCGCAATACGCCCATTTTTCGCAAGCGAACAAAATATTTAATTTTATTTTTCGTTACTAATTCGCAATTAACTAGTTCTCAATAACCCTTTTTGTTTTAATAGTTTATCTGCATTTTTGAGAAAGTTGTCCTAATAAGTTCATATGAAATTAGCAGCACATTTCTCGCAAATCATGGAAGCAAGTATTTTTTTTTTAATTGCATAACTAATTCGCAATTAAGCAGCAACTAATGATAGGATAGTTTTTATCGTAATTTCCAATAACGCCCTGCTTACTTTATAAAACTTAATAGGCATGAAATGACTCTAGGTAGTCATTTGGAGTAAGGGTGAAACACGTGAAAAAGATCAGAACGTATAGACTAGATTCAGACGAAAAAAATCGTATCGGATGGGGGTTCTATTTCCCTTCGTTTAGGTAGGAGGGTTGATTTTCAAAATATTTACTCAAAACAAAAAAATAATATAATGCACGACTGGGTCGCACGTACTTGATCAAAGATTCAAGATGCTGAGGATTTAAGAAAATTATATGTAAAGACATGGAAACTATGTGAGAAAAATATTTAAAAGCATGAAATACAATATTGGAATTAGTTAACAAAAATTTGTTGAGATGAAAAACAAAAACGCCATCTTAATTTCTCACTGAATATGATTGTATGGATGACTGTACAGTTTCTTTTTCTTGAGGGTCCCCACAGCTACGACAGTGGGAGTTGTAGGGGATTCCCAGCCTCCTTGCATGCTCCCCTATGGGCCAGTGTCCCGTGCATATTGCTGTGATCCTGGGTATATCGCGCCTGGGTCTGCATATAAGATCGTTAGAACGAGTTTTGTTATAGGATGGCCATATCATTCTTGATATGACACAGTTTGTAAGACTGCTCCATCTGAGGTTAGATTCATCGAGAAAAATCGAGAAAATATTTCTCTTCATAGCACCAATAGGCATATTTACATTTACCGCTAGTGAGCTATGAAGGGCCGAGCCTTGTCGAGCTAAGACGTCAGCCCGTTCATTACCCTCTATGTCACTGTGACCTGGAACCCAAATGAGAGTGACCTGGAGGTTAATGTTCAGACTTGATACTTCATCTCGACATTGCTGGACAAGTACAGAGGTGGATGTAGCCGATTTAATAGCCTTAATGGCAGCCTGGCTGTCGGAGCAAATTGCTGTGTTCCTGAATTGATTATGGTTTGATTTGAGTTACTTGCATGCTTCCCTGATTGCTAGTAGTTCAGCTTGAAATACGCTAGCAAAGTCTGGTAGTCTGAGGGATTTGGATATATTAAGGGTCTTAGAAAAAATTCCAGAACCAACACCGCACTCCATCTTAGACCCATCAGTGAAGATTATAGTGTCGTAGTCCTTCGTAACAATGTCATTTTTCCAATCCTCTCTGGTTGGAAAAACGGCTTTGAAGTCCCCGCCTAGGCCAAGAGGGGGAATACAGTAGTCGGTGTTCGTTAGAAAAATATCCTGAGGAATCAATTTTGTTATATTTCCATGACCATAGGGTTTTGAAAACCAACAATTAGATTCTTTTAGTCTTACAGCACTGCATGCCGCTAGATATTTTATATTAAGGTTGAGTGTAGTGCCGACGCTAGCCGTTCTTTGTACCTTCTTAAGTTTTTCAATATTATATTGTTTGCTAAGTGCAGGCCACCACACAATCGATCCGTATGATAAAATCGGTCGAACCACGGCAGTGTACGTCCACAAGATCATCTTCGACTGTAGGCACCACATCTTACCAAATGTTTTTCTGCAGGCATAGAAAGCTATGCATTCTTTCTTAACCCGTTCTTCAATATTTACCTTCCAATTCAATTTGGGGTCAAGAATAACTCCGAGGTATTTTGCCTTAGAAGATAAGGATAGAGTTTGTCCGTTAAGTCGAGGTGGGGTGAAGGTAGGTATTTTAGTCCCGGTAGTAAAGAGCATCAGTTCCGTTTTACTCTGATTAACCCCTAGTCCACTACTTGTGGCCCAGTTGCTAACTTTTTTCAGAGCCGACTCAGTGATTTCGCTAATCACTGTGGTAAACTTTCCTGAGACCAATAAAACCAAATCATCAGCATACGCTACTACTTTCACACCACTACATCTTAGCTTGACAAGAATTTTGTCCATGACTAAAAGCCAAAGAAGAGGGGAGAGGACCCCACCTTGGGGTGTTCCTCTACTAACATATTTAGTAGCTGTAGTGTTTCCCAACGATGCTTGAATCCTTCTGTCACTGATGATAGAAACAATCCATTCAGGTATGAAGCCCTCTATCCCGAAGTGAGCAAGTGATTCGCGAATGGATTCAGTTAGGACATTATTGAAGGCACCTTCCACGTCTAGGAAGGTTGCGAGGGTATATTCTTTATAGTGAATTGTCTTCTCGATTGTACGAACCACTTCATGCAGGGCAGTCTCCGTAGACTTGCCTTTGAGGTATGCATGTTGTGATTCATCAAGAGGACGACCATCTAGTATAACTCTAATGTGAGTGTCAAGAATGCGCTCTAGTGTCTTAAGTACAAAAGATGTCAGGCTAATTGGTCTGAAGTCCTTCGCGGATTCATGACCTCTCTTACCGACTTTCGGAATGAAGACCACTCTTACATGTCTCCATGACTCAGGTACATGATTGAGATAGAGGCAACCTTTGAAAATCATTTCAAGCCATGGCACTGCCAAATCTTGCAGTTTCTGTAGCATAATAGGTATTATGCCATCAAGGCCTGGTGATTTATAAGAGGAGAAAGTATTAATGGCCCATGAAATACCATCTCCAGTTATAACGGAATTGATTTGCTTCCTATGAGCTAAATTGGTGGAAAAAATAAGTAAGTAAATGAATAAACATAAATAAATAAATAAATAAATAAATAAATAAATAAATAAATAGATAAATAAATAAATAAATAAATAAATAAATAAATATATAAATAAATAAATCGTTTTGATTGGACAAGTACTCGCTTCAAGTTCTTACTTTTGAAATCACCATTTGCTTTTTTTTCTTATTGAGACCCAATCTCCCCAACTACCCGTTTAAAGATATGAACTTATATTTTGCAAAAACAAATGATTAATAATTCAAAAATATAGCCAACATCATGTTACTTTTAAGATTTTGTTTTGTTTTTGTTTGAATTTTTTATAATAATTACCTACCTTCACATTTCACGCCTTGTCGAAAAAATCCACAAAGAAGAGATCCACAATGATCGCAAAAAGTTGGTGACACAAAAGTGTAAGCCTTGAACCGATGTGGTACATCTATTTTAAATCTTTCCCGTAACATCTATGATAAAAACAAAAATAAATATCATCAATAAAATAACTTACAATGACATTATGCACATTATACGAAGTACCTACACAAAATTGTAAACAAATTTTCCTTACTGATCAGTAAAAATATACTTGAGTAAACAACTTATTCCATAAAATAACTATAAAATATTTGTGTCTATTTTTGGGTCTATTAAACGAGTTTTAATATTTTTTGACTAGTCTAAAATAAATTCATAATATTAAAAATAAATTATTAAATATTTTAATGGCAGAAGGAAAAATAAAATCAAAATTTGTGTCTTGTATTTATTTTGATATGCTTCAAATGCTTGGGTTGCAGTTATTCATTTTATTAAGAAAAAAAAATATAATGACAATTTAAAAATTTTTAACCAAAAATTTAAATTATGGGGTCACAAGAAAAATTATTTTTAATAACAATTTAATTACAAACATAAATTAAGATTTCGGTAGAATTTTCAAATTGCTCTCAGCGAAATCGGTTGAATTATCATACAGGGTGTCCTTCAATAATTTGTGTTCGATATCTTAGGAAATGAAAAAAAAAATGTTAAGGGGGGTAGGTGGGGGTAAATCATATCTCACTCTTGTAGATATGATTTTTTTTTTGAAAAATTGACTTAAAATATAAAAAAAATAAAGTTATAAAAAATCAACGCAAGCATATATTTACAATGATGTGGTGTGTTTTTTTATCTAAAGGTCAATATTTCAGAAAAACTTCTAATATAAAAAAATGTTTTGTTTTGAATGTTCGCTATAAAATGCCACTGTTTTATTTTAATATTCCGTGCTCTTAATAATTATTAGTCAAAAACTGAAAACCAGATGCTAAAATCTTTCTTAGTTTTTGAGAAATGAAAAAAGTCATAAGGTACTTTTCCCATTATATGTACGTGTCTATTATGACCCAAAAAAAAAAAAAAAAATTAAATTATAAACTTAAACCTTGTTTCTGTGTTTTTTGTTGGAAAAAGTATATTTTCGTTTTTTTTTTTTAATTTCTCAACAACTCTTTAAGTATATAAGCTACGATAAATGACTTTAGGTAAAAGCTACGATAAATACAAAAATTTATATACATTTTTTTATTTGCATCGCAATAATAACAAAGCCTTTTCACTCCTAATGAAATTCTAGATTTCGAGCCAAACGCCCAAAATCTCATCAAAATCAACGAGATTTCCCATACATTTTAAGATTTCATAATCTAATATCAATTAAATCTTCTTAAAATCTAATTGGCCTATTCACAATCACACTTAATAGGCGTTTTTCTTTTTTAATTCAAAATAGAGCTTTGAACAGAGTCCGATCACGTCGAGCATGTTCTGAACATCCTCTGGTCTGAACCAAGCGTGCTCTGAGCGCCCTGAATTATTTTGGAAATACACCTGAACAGAAATTGCTTGTGTTCAGCATTAAATCTGTCTGCTCAGTTATTTTTTTTTTTTTTGAGCTCATAGAGCGTGCTCTGAACAAACACAGAACACACTCAGAACGAAAAAAGAAACACGAATTTTTAGCTCTGAACACCCAGAGCTAAAAAAGGAATAAAATTTTTTGTTTGACAGTTCGGGCTCTACTCTGAACTATAAAAGAAAAATGCCTAATTACTCATTTTTTTCTTCTCCCGTACAACAGTTTGCCAAAGAAGAGAGAAGATAGAAAAAAGAGATTCGATATTTATGAGTACAGTCTTTGACTGAGGGCATTGGTTTTTTTAGAGTTCCTATGAGCTTTTAAATTTTTTTAAATTCTTTTGAAATGTGAGACAGAATCCAGGCACTTTTTTTTTTAGTTCAGAGCAAAGCATGAACAGTTAAAAAATAATTGTGTTTCTTTTTTAGCTCTTATCATTTAGAGCTTCAAATTTATGTTCCTTTTTAAGTTCTGGACATGTTCAGAGCCCGCCCTGTGAGCTTAGAATAAAATAGCGAGTAAACGGGGGAAAATGCCGATTTGACATTGAAAGTCGGCAAAAGCTAAAAAGTGAGCGTCAGAACAATAAAAATGGCGTAAGAGGCTGGTCGCTCTAGTGAAGAGGGTAAAATAATTTAATATAAGAACTAGTATATAACATTTTTATGAATTGAATTTATTTCAGGCGTCAAATGGACAAATGAAATAGCTGTTTTTTAGTAGTTTTTTTTTAAACAATACACAAGTTATTTTTAAATAAACAATTTTTACGTTTGACAGCCTGACATTTAACATTTCATATCATGACAGTTTAGCGCTCAATTTGTTTCATAATTAAATCATAGAGCTCTGAACATACTTTGTTTAGAACTCTACTCTGCTCGCTGAGACTCTGTTCAGTGCTCAGCTCTGAACTAAGAAACAAAAACACCTTATATTATGTGTGGTGTGAACGATCTAAGTAGATTTTGAAATCTTGTTGCTCAAAATCGAGATTTCGTTTCGGTGTGTAAAGGCTTTGATGTAATATGAGCTATTTGAAAGCTTATGTCACATGCCCATCCAAGTTTTAAATTAAGTTATCCTTCTTAATTTAAAAACTAAGATGTGTGTTAATTGAAATCTACAGAAGTGCAGTGCATGCTGCGGAGTAAACATCAATTTATATTGAATAATTGAATGAAACTAGTTCTTGACGAGTTCCTTACTCGTTACTTCTTAGACGCTCATTACTCTTACTCTTTACTTTCACTCATTACTTTTTATTCGTAACTTTTATTCGTTACTTTTACTGGCTGCTCATTACTTTTACTCATTACTACTATTTGTTTCTTTTACTATTTACTTTAGCTTGTTACATTAATTCGTCAGTTTTTAAAGGTTCCCTTTACTTGTTACTATTTTTTATACTTTTTACTCGTTACTTTAACTCGTTAAGACTCGTTTTTGTAGTCCTGTCATTTAGGCACCATTTACAAAAATGGCCCCCACTCTGTGGAAAATTGTAAATAAAAGAGAAAAAAATAAATAAAAGAATAACAATAAAAGAAACTTGCAAATTTCCATGACCAAAACAACGACTAATGCTTAAAAAGGAATGTTTTGAGTAGACGCACATTTTTTTCCATGTTAAAAATATTTTATATTATCAAGAAACTGAAAATCCCAACCTTTGACATTAAAAAAGTATGTTCCTGAAAATTTGCATCACTGTAAAATGTTGGTAATGTGTAAAATGAAGTACCATATGTGCTTCTACCTACACCTATCTTTTAAGACGCCAACCATTATTTTTCCTATGTGTGTTTGACATCTGGAGGCGATTCCACAGCTTTTTTTATGTTCAAAGTACTAAGGAAAGTTGAAGCAGGTGTACCACAAGGAAGTGTCTTAGGACCAACCCTGTATCTGTTATATAAAAGGGATGTTCCAGTTGAAATCAACGCTTTCGTGACAATCTTTGCTGATGATATTGCAATATTGGTTCTAAATAAATCCGTTTTGTAAGCTATACAAAAAGTGCAAAATGTAGTCGAAGTCAGTAATTGGACGCAAAAATGGTGTATCAAATTAAAAGAAACAATCACAAACACAAAACTTTATAAACAAAAAAAAATAAACAAAAAAATAATAAATAGTACAGCAGTACTTTACTCCAATACTGCCAAATACCTTCGAATGATTTTGGATGCAAAGCTTGAATGGAAAGAGCATATCAAAAAGAAAAGAAAAGAACCTAAACTTGAAGTATAGCAAAATGTACTGGTTAGGGTTACTAGGAAAGAACTCTGACCTATCTATCCAGAAAAAACTATATAGCTAT
The DNA here is from genome assembly GCA_946251815.1 of Dasysyrphus albostriatus. NCBI lineage: Eukaryota > Metazoa > Arthropoda > Insecta > Diptera > Syrphidae > Dasysyrphus > Dasysyrphus albostriatus. The sequence goes on along the minus strand of OX276336.1, from coordinate 61,536,366 downwards.
GTAGGTACGAACAACTAAGAGACTGTACAATTATAACAAATGCTGAACCTAAACCCATCCAAAAATTCCCAAAAGAAAGTCCTTTATTGAATAACAACTGCTCCTGGGAATATAAGAAATAGCGATCTACATCGTGACCTGCAAATTAAAATGGTAACAGAAGTGGTTAAGAAACATGCTGTATCACACAATCAGTGACTGCAAAATCGTACCAACTCCGAAAGGGAGACCGTCTTAAATGTACGAGACAATGTTCGGAGATTATGTAGAGCCAAGCCCCATGAGCTGATGGTCTAAAAGATATGGAAAAGTGTTATAACTTTTAACTTGTGATTTACAAACTAAAAAAGAAAAATCATTTGTTTATCTTTCATAGATTGGTCCAGATTTACCGGCGGTTTTAGTGCGGCAAGAGTCCTAAACGGTACCGATTCTTATCGATTCTTTATGTCGATTTTCATCGGATGAAAAAAAAACATTAAAAATTAAAAAAAAAGTAGGAAGTCTCACCCATTGATATAAAAAAGGATATTTCCAAAATATTTTACCCCAAAACGTGCGTACAACCATTTTTTTAAGAAATCAATCGTTATTTTTTCAAAACACGTTTGACGTCTGTCGGCGTTTCCACAACTTTTCCAAGTTAAAAAAAGACCGAAAAAGGGGAAAGTTCTACTTTATGACAAAAAAAAATTGTCTCTGAAAAGTAGCAACATTGAAATTTTTCAAAACAATATTTTTTTCTTAACAGGCGTTTGGCATTTATAGGCCTTTCCGCAACTTTTTTCATGTTCAAAATGTTAAAAATTACAAAAAAAAGTGAAAAAAAAAATATGCACCAAAAGTAGCAACATTGAAGTTTTATGCGAAAGTGCGTCAAAACCTTTATTTTAAGACATCAATGATCAGTCGCTATTTTGACTATGGAAATTTCCAAGTAATTTACCATTTTCCACAAGTTGGGTGCCATTTTTGAAAATGGCGTACAAGCAACAGTATTACAACAATGACTCCTTATGCTGGATTTACCCCAGCGACAAATTGCCATTAATTCAGGTCATTAAAGTGGAAAAATAATTGTCAAATCAAATCATCAATGACATGTATTTACATGAAAGCAAAATAATGGCGTTCTGATGAGCAAGTTCATTCTTTATTGTGTACTGTCATTATTTGCAAAATGATGTCACTGTATTTATATGGCTTCATTTTAATAACAATAAGGCTAGTAGCGCACATGCAATTTTCAGTTTCGAAACTGTTTGGTTGCAAAATTGGGTCCTATGAACTCGTATGAGAGTCCGCGTACATGCAGAAACTATTCCGTCGTCGATTCGAGCAACTTTTCAGTTTGTGTTTTGGCACAAAGTGCCCTATTACACGACGACTCTAGAGTCATGACTTTTTTCAAAATTCAATAAGTGCGAACGAGAAAAAACATCTGATCTCACCTTCACATTGAATTTCGAAAAAAGTCATGACTCTAAAGTCGTCGTGTAATATGGCACAAACTGGACGATTACCCGAAATCAGTTCTTCAGCTTGTGTCATATGGAATAATATGTAACTGCTCGGACATTCAACCAAATAGTTGCGGGAATTTAACCACATCGTTGAATTTTGTTCTTCCCAAAGTGCGTTACGTTCTCTGTGCGAAAGAGAAAAAATATATATTTTCTTTAATTTGCTGAGCAAAGGAATATGACGAGGGCGATAGTATTTTTCTTTGAATGTATGAGATAGAAAAACTGAATAAACATTGTCGGTGTGTTGGTTAGGTTCGTTTCGATTGCTGGTGGAGTTGATCATGTGCGCGCTTAGTAGTCAACTTGTGACTAAACTATTTTGTTGCGGTAGCAGTTGCATGTGCGCGACTAGCCTAAGGGTATTCATGCAACTTTGTAAGACCCTAGATAAGTTTACAAATTGGATAAGTTTATCTTTTAGTTAATTAACTGTCACATTTTGTATGGGAAATGATTTACACAAATTGGTTGAGCCTTATCAAAGGATTTTTTGCGTAAAATTAACCAAACTGGTTAAACTTATCCAAACGTCATTGTGAATCTTATTCTGATTAAATTACCTGGCATTTAATTAAATGTTTGAAAAAGGTCGTTCATGCAAACTTTGCGTAAACTTATCATTTTACACAATTTGTAAACTTACGACGTTGCATGAATACTCTTAACATTTAATGCCAATTAGCTCTGTCATTTATTTTATGACGAATACTGTGGCAAATTTTTAATTTATTTACACAATTTTGTCATCAATGGCGGGAAAAAGGAAGAAATTATGACAATTTGTCACTCGTGTGGATCCGGCATTATGGATTAAACGAAATAGTTTAATTTAACACCCTGATTCATTTAAAGTGTGAAGTTAAAATAAGCCATTAATTGTGTTATTTTGACAAACTTTATTCGGTTAAATCAAGTGAATAGATTATTTATCAGTCGATAAATAATATTAGCCCATGCAACCATTAAGATTAAACAATTTCAGATTAAAATCTAAATACTCGTTTAAATTAAACAATTAGTTTAATTCAAAAAACTATATTGTTTAATTTGAACAAGATGATTATTTAATGTTAACCCAGAGGTTTCTGGAATTAAATAATTTAAATTACATGAATTCCAAATCTTAAACAAGTTTTTCGGTTATTAAAACAAAGTCCTTCGTTAAATTTAATCTTCTTTATAGTTTATTTTAAATAACTTCATTTAATCGAGATGACTATGTTATTTTTAACCTAAGGTACTACGAAGTTTTTACTTGAGACTACGTTATTTTTAAATTATTATTTTTTTAACCCACCGAAAAACGCACTCGGTTAAAAATTATTTATATGTGAAAAAATCGCATCAAAGCGCCAGAATTACAAAAATGACTTCCGGGCTAAATTTCATCCTCAACAGGCGTTTTTTTTTTTAGTTCAGATTAGAGCCCCAACTGTCAAACAAAAAATTGTATTTCTTTTTTAGCTCTGAGTGCTCAGAGCTAAAAATTCGTGTTTCTTTTTTCGTTCTGAGTGTATTCAGAGCGTGCTCTATGAGCTCAGAAAAAATGACTGAGCAGACAGATTAATGCTGAGCACAAGCATTTGACAGCTAGCGTTGTGTTCAGGTGTGTTTCCAAAATAATTCAGAGTGCTCAGACTACGGTGGGCTTAGACCAGAGGATCTTCAGAACATGCTCGACGTGCTCTGACTCTGTTCAGAGCTATATTCTGAATAAAAAAAGAAAAACGCCTAATGTGTGAGGAATAAATTCAAGTCATAAGAAAGGTCCCTACCAAAAAACGCACGAAATACCTACCTATTAACAAATTATATAGATTATATAAGGCCGTCAGTGTAGAAGTATTGTAACCCTTGTGACTTTTTCTCCTAATGTCACATTAAATAGTAATTAAGATCGATTGAATATGACATTTTTGATAACAAAAATTGGGTTACACCTTCATTGCACTCACTGCCTCATATTGAGTACCGTACCTACCTACTTATAAAGATTTATTTGTTCTCCTAAGCCTTGTACTCAGTTTAAGTGAAAATGAAATTTCCATACAAAAATGCCGGTTAATTCACAGCGATGTAATTCACAACGAAAGGTGAGTACCTAAATTCGAGAGTGAAATATGAACCGGTTCGATACATATTTCACGAAATATAGGAGATATGGAAAACATCTGACATTTGCCGATTAATTTATTTGTATTGCTACCGACAGTACAAAAATAACACAAGACACAAAAATACAACAAAATACAAAATAAAAATAAATATTCTTCAAAAAATATTTCAAGATTCTTTCAAATAAATTTTATAAAAATTGAAGTGAGTATTTAGAATTCCAAACTAAGTATCAAAAATTCACGTTAAAAACCAATGATATTTTCATAATGATGATTCACGTGTATACTTATTACAATATCCTGTACCTAGGATATATTAAGTAAGACTGTAAGAATACAAAATAGTTTTTTGTTTTTTGACCCATTAAGAACAAACAGGTAAGGAGTTGGCTGAAGAAATGTATTTTGCAAGCAACAATGTTTATATAAATTTTCCTTATTGAGTTTTATCTAGCCATTCTCCTTTTAAGAAAAGCTGGACATATATGTTTTAGGATTTATACATCTGTTAACTTGTGATTCTTTTAAATAAATGTGTAAATATTAATATTAATTTATTTATGTAAAATTTTAACTCACTATAGTACTTTCTGAATTAAAACTCGATCCAGAGCATTTTCCCAGTAATTTTTCATGGCATCTTTTATGTACGGCAGTTTGACAAGCTGTAAAAAATTAATTATTAGCAAAAAGAATATAATCATATTTTAATTATTATTATTATTTCTTATAAATGAAGATAAAATTTAGCAAAATACAGTATCTAATTATTTAAATTTCGATCATAAAGACCTCAGTAATCTTGTTAGATCAATTAATACTACGTTTTCATTAGGCCAAATGAGGTAATTTTGTTGAAAATTTCCAAATTCGATACGAAATCATCTCAATTCCCATACAAATTCACATTTCAAAATAAGATAATTTCAACAAAACTTGCACGAAATTAGGTTTAAAATTAAATCAAAGCCTATTGAACGCACCCAATTTCCCACAGTTTGAAGAGCTCTGAAAAGGTTTTGTATAGAAATGTCAAAGCTCAATGGAAGCAGAAAGAAAAAAACAGCAACAAATACCAGTTGAAAATCAAAAATTAATTGAGCTGTCAAACGAAATTACCAAATTACAAATGAAATCATTTTTCTGGGATTTACGAAATAACATCATTTCGGCTCTAATGAAAACGTAGTGTCGGGTTTTTCAAACGGGACGCTACAAAAGTAGAGCGACAGGGACAGCAAACGATGCCATATTTCTTGCCGTTCTTTTTACATTTCTCTTCAATAAGGTTTGCCATTTCATGATGAAAAGATATACGAGCCAAGAACGAGTCGAAATTATTAAAATTTATTACTGAAATTCGGAGTCAGTGGCCTCAACGTTAAGAGCGCTACGTCCAATTTATGGTCGTCTTAACCGTCCTAGCAGATCAACAGTTGAGTGTCTAGTGGACAAATTTGAATCCACAGGCACAATACAAAATGTTCCCGTGCCAGTGACACAAAGAAGTGCCCATAGTGTCGAGAATATTGCTGCCGCTGAGGCTTCAGTTGCAGAAAGCCCAAATGTGTTTTTCACACGTCGTTCTCAAGCGTTGGGCATCTCTGTGACGTCGTTGTGGCGAATTTTGTGAAAAGATCTTGGCCTACACACTTACAAGATTAAATTGACGCAAGGACTGAAGCCGCTTGACCACCAGAAGCGTCGTATGTTCGTGAATTGGGGTGAGCAACAACTTGAAAATGATTCGGATTTTCATCGAAAAATCATCTTCAGCGATGAGGCTCATTTCTGGCTGAATGGCTTCGTCAATAAACAAAATATGCGGTATTGGTCAGGCAACAATCCACACGTACTCTATGAATCATCATTGCATCCCGAAAAAATTACGGTTTGGTGTGGCTTATGGGCCGGCGGAGTCATTGGGCCGTACTTCTTCCGTGATGATCAAGACCGGCACGTTACTGTGAATGGGGATCGCTACCGTTCAATGATAACCGAATATTACTGAGAAATCTCCATGTATTTTGCATAGCAAATTTGAAGTGCTTGTGCTTTGCACCCAATGTTTTTGAATTACCTTGATCAACAAATAAGCACCACTGAAACACAGTGGTCCGTTTGTTGAATTTTGGTGATGAAAATCATTTCTCACGCTAATTCTTGCTACAAATTAATGAAATTTGGTACACTAACTATAATGCGAGATCATCCTAATCTCGAGATTAAACCTTAGTTAACTCCAGAACCGTGTTTTTCAGTCAACTGAAATCCTTAGATAAATTATTTAAATTGAGTTCCTTTTCAGTTGTGGTGCCATCTCGATTTCAATAGTGAAAGTATTTAAAATTGCAATTCTTTTGTGGTGCCATCTCTTTTTTGATGCGTGAAAGGCCTACGAGGATGATGTATCCATAGTTTCGCACATCGATGACAGTAGACTCTAAGTTAACTTAGAGTTAAGAACTTAACCTACAAGATCCAATGAGTATAACCGGAGTTATAATTTCTTATACCAACCATATCGGTCGATAAATTTTGTTTTGTGTACATCGGCTTTTCTCTCCACTGAAGCGAATTCGATGCCAACGAATAAATACCCAACGTGAATTTAAACCGTGTGAATGAGACTATATAACACTATACGCTACTGGAAGACGTTTTTTTTATAAGTCCGTTGAGTATTCGATAAACGTACTTAAAGTGCCTCTACACTATCTCACAAAGTATTAACACATGTCAGAATAAAGTGGGAAAGAATTTCATACGACTGCCAAAATTAGTGTGCAGAAAATGATTTTCATATTTTACTTCCACACTGGTATCCAATCAAATTAGTTTCAACATAACCTCAAACCTCCAAGTGGGATAGAAAGTGTGATGGTTTTAGAACCGTTCCTAAATATTTTCATGTATTAACAAATGTCAAATCGTATCGGGTGCGCTGTCAAGTTGTGTGTGATGAAATTTCATATTTTGCTTCCACACTATTATACATGATTTTCTTCACACTTGTTTGACATGTGTTAATACTCAATGGGATAGTGTGGAATAGCTATAAGCTGTGTTCTTTTTCTTGCCATTCACACGTCGTGTGAAAGGTTCAATGTACAATATATACGCCACTGCTCATTCGTACGGATTTATACAGCAAAAAAAAACATGCGGTACAATGTCATGTGAACCAGGCCTAACATGTAAGAGTTTAAGAAATTCTGCGATGTCACAGATGTTGAAAATGGCACATCAGCGAGCATTGAAGGTTCTTGATCCAACAATGAAATGTTTGCACAAAAATGCGAGACGCTTTGGAAAAACAATGATATTGCTGGCTGCTGATATCCTTCAATTTTATCGCTCTTCTATAGATCAACATCTGAAGATGAACTAAAAGTTTGTCTGAATTGGTACGTAAAGAAGCTGTATTTGACGACAAGAATGCAAATTGCTTTGCAAGATCACTGACTGAATTCTGGTTGATACTACAACCCTGCAACTGGCCTGATTTCTGTCCTGTCGATATTTTATGAAATCACATTAGAAGAGGCCTTACTCTTTAATCTGATTCGAAAGTTAAATCTGTTCGAAAGTTATTTTCGATAATTCGATAATTTGAAATAGTACTCTGTATGAATTTCGAATCGGAGGAAAATGTTCCAAGGAAATGTTTGCAATATTTAAATAAATGTATCGAGACTCGTACTATTAATGTCAAAACTGATATTAAAACCAAAAGTCAGATTTCATTTATAATTTGAAGTTATGTTTTGATAAATTTAAATTTAAGTACAATATAGATGTGGATTTGATTATTATCTGCACTATGGTTTGAAGTGGAAGAATGTACTCAAAAAATTCTGTTTCAGAAACAGCACAAGATCTCAAAACTAGTCATTCAAAAAGGAGAAGTGGTGAAGAAGATTCTCTTTTCTTGTGCAAATCGAAAAATGAAAAAATTATGTTGTGCAGTTTACTTGTATCTGTGTAGGTATTTGTGTTGTTATATCTCCTTTGCATGTACTTTGCTTTGCCAATCTTGCAAACAGCGATGCACTCCCTCCTTTGAAATTCTCAAACAAGTTCCTCACTTTTCAGTTAATTAAATCATCACGTATTGGTTAACCATCTGCATTTAAATGGGCTGATACACTTTCTTGGAGTTCTCCTTGCGTCCGCAGTAGTAATTTTGTTTCAAATTTTCTTAATTAATTGATATTATCCAATTAATATTGATCATATTTTCTTAAGTTTGATCAAATACCACTGTTTTATAAAATTTTTTCAATTATATATTTTATTTTAACTTCCAGAAAAACTTTTTCGCTTGATAAAATAGTTATCTAATGAAATTTCCGAAATTCGAAAGCAATTAGCAACGAAATTAGAGTATTAACCAACAAAAATTTCCGATTTTCGAACAAATGGTATCTAGACAAATGATTTGGATAGCACAGTCCGATTTTATCATTCCAGAGTACAAATCATCAGAATAAGAAAGATTTTACTTTCGAATCGGATTACAGAGTAAGGCTCCAGAACTCTTAAGAAAACTATTCCTGAAAATCGATTGCAACAATTGGACGTCAATGATTCAAATTTTATTATTCGAAATCAAATCGCAGCCATACATATTCATTGGTTAAAATCATTTGATCGTGTCAGTAATGATGACGAAGCAAGAAACTATCCAATTGAATTTTTGAGTTCGTTTTATGTGACCAGTTTACCACGGCACATTTTGCAACTCAAAGTTGAGTCTGTCGTTTAAATGCTGTGTTAGTGAATCATCCGAAATTGTGAAAGGTACTCTAATGTACCATAATCAAAGGAAAGTTCCTAGGCGAGGAAGTTCTCACTTTAAGAATTTGACCAAGGTTAATTGTTGCAAGTGTACATATAGCCTAAATCTCGAATTCTACTGCAATTCACACTGAAAATTGTAGGGGGTATGTCAGAAAATGTATTGAAAATGTATTGAAATCAAATATACGAGTAATATGAAAATAGTTTGATACTTTCAATAGATGCTTGACTTTTTTTAAAGGGATACCAATATCAATTTTTGGCAGTACAAAGTTTGCGGGTCAGCTAGTTTTGAATTCAAATTTTAACATATTATATTTAAGCCTAGTACGCTGCTGATGCGAAACGAAAAATCCCATACAAAAATGACTCAACCTCAATCATAAACGAAAAATTTACCCAGACCATTTATTGTGGTGCGAAAAAATGACAGTTGTGTTTTGTTTTGAATTTGTGCAACTGTCAACGAATATTTTCCCGCTTCGGTTTAAGCATTTCGCTGTCTTGTTCTCCAACAACATTTTTCTTTTCGCACCAGCAGCGTACTAGGCTTAAGGCTTTGAGCCTCTTTACTTGTAATACAAAATTTTTCGATTTTTTTGGTTGGTTTTAGTTATTTTTGCCTGCTAAAACTCTTTCATAAAATTATTAAAACCTTCTTTTTCGATATGAAATTACCTAAATTTAAAAGTTCTTAGATTTTATTGTCAAATTCACTTTAGTTTCCGAGTTTTACCAAAAATATTAAAAAGTGGCAAGTATGACCATTATGTCAGAAACGATTGGGTAAATTAAGTAGAAAATTTTGAGAATATATTAAAATACATTTATAAACGTAGTTTCAAGAATTTTTTTTTAAATATTGAATTTTCGAAAAACAAATATTTAATATTTTTTTGAAAATCCAAAACTATTTTTATTTTTTCAAGACATTGATATGCAATATTATTGTTTTTTTTTAATAAAATTTTCTATTGCAACGGTTGCACTGGTAACGAGAAAATCAAAAAAATCGTTATGTGGCTTACACCATTTATAACAGTTTTTGGTAAAAAAAACTTTAACCAGAAAGTATAGCTATATACACCATACCAGCAATAAGTCACTGATTTTATTTTTTATCAAAATCGTTGCAGCCGTTTCTGCTTTTACGTAACGCTTGTATCAATTTCCCCTCTAGGGAATAAAAACATAAATATTTATGTTTCGTATGAGCTCTTAGTCGCTTATCCTTATCAAAAACACAAATACTCAAGCTTTTGATTTTTTAATGAGTATAAAGAGTTATGTAAGAATTCTAACAATTTATCAATTTTTAATTTTTGTCGAAATTTCGGGTGGTATGACATACTTTTAACATTAGGGAAATTTCGTTTTAGGGGCTATAGTACTCAACTCTGTTTGCGTTCTTTCAGTTAACCGCTTAAAATTAATTGTCCATTTTGTCAAAATAGTTACTTTTTTTTCTAAGAATGGAAGAACAAGGCTTTGTTTATCCAAATTAAGTAAAAACCACTTTGTTTGAACTCTGATCCTAATTTAACTGTGTTTTGCTATTGTTTATCAATACAAATAAGAACTTTCTTCTATATTGTTTACATACTAATGCATTGATATCCTTGTTTACCAAAACCCCAAAGAAATAAGTTACAATATGCACAGAATGTAGGTTGACGGAAAAATTTGGCAACAAACCGATGACCATTAACATCATGAGTTCTGAAATAACAATTTAATTTTTAATTAAAAAAGCTTCAACAAAATTAAACTATTTACATACTTTTGATGTTTAATAGCTCCTCTTCGATTTGTTATGCTTCGAGGGTTTGTTCGTCTATCAAGAAACGGTTGCTTATGATGTGAATATGGGTCTTCTTTTGAATTTTGTCGAGGTAAATTAAAGGAATGCGCTGATGAATAATTGTCACTGTAATAACCACTTGAAACATTACTATCCCTTGGTACCATTTTACTTGAAGAGCTTCCACCTTTGTGTCTTGGCTGTTTAATTGAAGAAATATAAAGAAACTCCATTATATTGAATGTTTTGCTAAAAACTTACCTCGAATCCATATTGATTACTTCGACTACTTCTAGGTTTTTGACTGCTTGAGCTTCCATTTGCTTTTTTGCGCCCATGGGCGCCCGTGAACATCATTGTAAAAATTTGTTTTTATATCTTTTAGAACTCTTGTTAAACTAATATATTTGTTGAGCTGAAAAAAAAGGTTTGTGAGAAAATACAAAAATTAAATATTCATATTGTATGAATTGTTAAACAACTTTTGGTAAAGTTTCTTGTAGATTTTTTCGGTTAAAAAATAACTGCATGTTAATTTTTTTTTTTAAATATCATCAATTATAAACTAGTGTATAGAATTAAATTAAACAGAAGCCAATATCATTGTTTGTTCTCAAGATATTTGAGACAAAAAAAATCGAAAGTAAAAAAATCGATTCTTCGAGAGGCACCATCAAAGGAATTGTTTACGGCAAAAAAAATGTGAGCCCGTTTCTGATTTTAAAAAATTGATAAAAAAATTGTATGATAGCTATTGATGAGAAAAACGTGTGAGCAAAAACACCGAAAACCACAATGTACCAGGTCTTAAGAAAATCTAACAGAATTGTGAGACCCATTTTGTTTGTTTTCCCTATTATTGTAATAACAAGTTTTATCAACATCTCGGATTCAATTTTTTTACGAATGCATAACTTGCAGTCTTCAGAGATTTTAATCTCTGGTAATTTCTGAGAAAATTGAAAATCAAAATACCTTACCATTAGAAATGTGGAAAGAACATGCAACAATGCAGGAAAGAACAATTCGAATTCCAGGGTCTCAAATTCCAGGAAATATATTTTTTTTTTACTATCAATTTTCTCAGATACTACGAGACATTTAAGAATACGGTTTTCAGTATTTGATTAAAAAATTAATGAAAATTTTTCGAAAAATTAGTTTGAGAAAAAAGTGGTTTTTAAGTTATTTTAATTATGAATTTGAATTAAATTTTTTTCAAAAAATTCTACCAAAAACAACTTTTTTTTAAATTTATTAAAAAAATGTATTGTTGGCTTTAAGAAAAGATATAGCGTAACGTTGCCTTTGTTTTTTAATATTTATTTCTCTTTTAAGTCAATTTCTTTAGAAAATTGTCCCTCCTGGCTAAAAGGGGGAAATAGGCCCCTACTCGAAGATTGTTTTTTTCTTGTCTAGTTCCGAATTATACGCTCCATCTTTTTGTCACATCCTTTGCTAGTTTGTAGCTGATATTTTCAGCGCGAAGTTTAAAAACTTTGAAATTCATAATGAATACCGATTTGATCTTGAATAACTTTGGAAGAAGAAGACTAATCTGCTAGGAAGTATGGTCAGTGTGCCATTGGACGGCGAACATTGAAAAAATCTATTGCCTGCTTGAAAAACTATAAATTTCTAATAGAAATCTCTGCCTGCCTAACTACTGAAACTAGCTGACCTTATATGACCATTTGGTGACCTTTCAAATGACACACGGTGTCCCAATGTTCCAGATTCCTGGTCTTAGGTGTAACAAATTGATTAAGTTATCATATATCTTCCAATCCTTAATGCTAAATCTTCTACTTGGCTGATTTATTTCAGTAGTATATAAAATTTGTATTATAAAAAACTTCTTAACTTAAACTTTTGTCGAATTTCTTAAAACCATTCATTAATTAAATTGATTTGATTGTATGTGTACTGCTGTCAGCAGTTTAGACAGAATTCTCAAATCAATATGTCAAAATCATTTTTGCGGTAAAATTCAAATAAGCCAAAAGATTGAATTATTTATTATTCTTTGAAGCACATTGCTCATGTATGCTTCTTTTTGATTTTTGCGATTTGATTCTAAAAGTACGGACCGATAATTTTTTAGTAAAAATAAAAATGCAATCAATTTGTAGTAGTGAAACCATTGTATATGATTGAATTCATATATTTATTAATACCTGGAAAAAGTCCCCCATGACCCCCCTGTATTCGCAAATGCCCGTAAGAATGTATTATGCGAATTTTAAAGGCATCGAACAAAACCTCTTGTTAAGTTATTTACAGGAATACAAAGATTTGGAACGGGATTTTCAACTCAAAATTCTTTCAAGCATCAGTTTAATTTACAAATAAATAACTAAGTTTTTTAATTTTAATTCAACATTTTAAAAATGTCGCTTAGTACGTTCTTATATGCTCTGCTCACTTGAGGATCACAGTTTTTAGTCCTAAGAATGTAATTTTATAAATTGGTCGGACTTAGAAAATTTCGAATCTACCTATGGTAAAAGTTTTTGCATGATTTTTGGCACCTTACGCAGGAAAATTATATTTTCACTTCGAAAAAATTCCGACAAAGCTGAATTTTGGTGGAAAGCTTTGTTCTGACGTCTCAAGCATTTCCTTGGAAGTTCCGAAAATTTGGGATCTGGGCAAATTTTTTAGTGGGGTTAAATTGGGGATAAAATTTAGTTTTTTTTTCTTAATATCTTGAAAACTGTAAGTTTTTTTTTTTAAATTGAAGTTTCAAATTAAAGCTAATGTTATTCTACACAAAAAAGATTAATATACTTTTCTTAAAAAGCAATATAGATTCTGAGAAAATCATTCATGAACTTCACGGTGGAATAAATTTTGTCAAAAAATTTATTAAAATTTCATTAATTGATGGGCAAGACCGCCATCTTGAAAAAAAGTGATTTGATTTTAAAATAAATTTGTATATGGCCTTTAGTCCTACAAATTGACGTTTCGTCCAGCTTACTCACTTGGACTCATCAGTGACATACTGAGAGCCTCTTCCATACGCAATTTGTATTAAGTTCAATTTATTTTACATAAATTCTTTGACAAAAATCTACTGCAAACTATATTCAACAAGATTAGGACTTCTAAAGATTAAGCTGGAAATTTGATTTTTTTAATAACTCATTTAGGCATTTAGATTTCAATACATGGTGCTCTGAAAAAAAAGCCGGGTCAAGTTTGACTTCGGAGCTCGAAAGAGTATCATAACTTGTGTCATATTTTGCATAAGATCACAAGTTGTCATATAAGCCTAGTTTATAGTTCCCGTGCGCAAAAATAAATCTATGCAAATATTCTCGCATGCCAAAAATAATTGAGGTGAAATGCAAAATAAATTGTTTGCATGATTGACTTATATTTTCATGCAAAAAAACAAACATTGCTGTCAAGAAAACAATGTCATGCAAAACAATGGACTGGCAATTGCTTTGCATGCGGGAAAATGTGGGGTTAATAAAATATTTTTTTTTTGGATGGTCAGTTTACACTTCCAAAACAAAAATTTTATATTCACCTCAAGGCATTATTTGCATGCAAATGGTTTTTGCATCCAAAAAATATTATTTTTAATTTTTAGGCCTATAGTTTATTAATTTAGGGTAAATTTATGACTCAATGGGTGGCTTAGGCTAAGGCAACCATTTTTCACTTTGAATATTATACAATTTGGTGCACAGAATAGGTGTGGAAATTGTTTTGAAAATTTTGATTTGTTTTTGCATGGGAACTGTAAACTAGCCCTTAACCGGCATCTTGTTTTTAACAGTAATTTGGGTTTTCGCTCATATAACTTTTGTATCCCAAAATTCGGTCATTTAAAACTATAAGCTATAAAATCCTGTTTATTCTTATTTTTTCAAATACTTTGATGGTATATACATAGTTGATACGAAAATAAACAAATTAAATATCTATATAATTTTTAAACAAAAAATATAAATGCACATGTTAACATATCAAAATTATAAATTCCAATTTTAAACAGATATTTAATTAAAAAGTAATAAAAAGCAATTAAACAAAAATCTAACAATAAATTGTTTCATATTTGAAATAAAAAAAAAAAAACTAAATGAAACTAAACAAAGCTGAATACATCTGTTTTATTGTTTTTAAATTTTCTGTATTTTCTAATATGTTAAAATTCCTTTTCATCCTCTTCCCATTTTTCGAGTGCTCCACTTCAGAACTTGCAACAATAGGTGTGTTTTATTATCTCCGGGCTTACACGTATTACAAAAACAACATGGGATCCATGTTTCTGTCCAGGTAATTTCAATAACCCAGATACAAGTTTTCACTTTGACCGCCAGACGGCTATTTACCATTGTGAATGATGTCAGTGTTTTGTCAGCAGATGTTTTCAGTATTAGGAAATATGTTTTATTTTCATGAAGTGGGTTAAGCGATAATTAAACGCGGCTAATATGATTTTTTTTTAAACACGTTCTTTTAACCATTTCTTAATCTTCATTTTATTATTGACACCATTATTCAGACAGAATTTTGAAAAATAGAATTTTAACTTGCAGAATCTAGAAATTTAGAAATCTGAAAGCAGATATTTGACATTGCCAGAAGTTGAGACCCAAACCTTTAAAATCTTTACAAATTTGGTGATATATTTGGAACCAATGGAACTTACTTGAAAGAAAAGCTCCGATCGGAAAAAGAAGGCAATCATGAGCAGACTCTTCATTATTTTTGTATTAGTACTGATTTGGGTAAATCTTTGACGGTATGACCCTGTCCTCCAAAAAGTGAAGCAAATGTCACTAAATTTTCAGTTAAGGTCATCTAGACTCATTCTCATTACTCAGACAAAAATTCTTTTGTAATGAATTTTTAGAATAGTGTCACAGTATAAATTATTGAAAAACTTTATAAAATTTCTTAAAATTGGGGTGCCATGGAACTTGTAATCTGATTAATTGTACGGTGTAAGCACTTTTCACTAAATCATAACATTAAATCAATTTCAAAATTGTTTTTAAGATAAAGTTAAAGTTCTCAAACAAAAAGTTGAATTCAGTATTATTCTATATAGTCTAGTCATATTGAATTTTTACCATATGCAAATTGTGGGGTAGTTTTGATTTTACCCTCTTTTATGTTTTCGGAGGTGTTGTAGGTGCTGAATCCGAATCTGAGGCTTGCGACTAAAATTTCGTTACGAAAAATGGAAAAAAAAATGCAAAAAATGATGCAAACGTGCATTTTTTGGGAGTTTTCCACTAATGACTCAAAAACTACCAACTATTCGAAAATTTCATCAAAGTGCCATTGAAAGTGCTTACAATTTCCAACAATTTCCAATAAATCTCTGTTTAAGGTTATTTTCTGCGACAATCCATTTGGACTCAAGGGCTTTTTGAAAATGGGCGTATTTTTACTGTTTTTGAAAATCCACTCGAAAGCACTAAGTAACTACTTTATGTGAACATTTTTTAAATATTTGTCTGTAAAATGAACGAAGCTATATTTTTCTGATGGTCTTTGATATGCTGAGTTCGAATCTGGCCTTAAAATTGTTCTAGTCACATCTTTGAGATATTCGAATCCAAAGATATAAAAAAATGCTTTTTTGTATGCAATTTGGGCTTAAATTTTTTCTCGATGT
This sequence comes from Dasysyrphus albostriatus, assembly GCA_946251815.1. Taxonomy (NCBI): domain Eukaryota; kingdom Metazoa; phylum Arthropoda; class Insecta; order Diptera; family Syrphidae; genus Dasysyrphus; species Dasysyrphus albostriatus. The sequence continues at coordinate 61,520,472 of OX276336.1, read as the reverse complement.
AATTTTTTTTTTTGAAAAAATGTTTATGGTCATTCTAAAGTATGAACAATCAACTTCAAAACGGTTTTTTTGAAATTTTTAAATACAACCATTGACCTTCGAGAAATCGTTAGCCTTCGGTTTAAACTAAGTAATTCGGAAAATTCAGTCAATTTACATTTTTGAAGCACTTTTTGCAAACTGTTGCATGTTTGCATCAGGAAATTTAGGTCACAAGCCTCAGATTCGGATCCAACACCCCCGAAAACATTAAAGAGGTTCAAACTCAAAACAACCCCACAATTTGCTCGCTAGGAGCCTTTTTCAGCACAAATTGACTGGACTATTAACTGAAAATTGTTTTAGTTTTGTTTGGAAGGAGAATTATTTTTGCGATTTTTCTGAAATTTGTTTTTATTGAACTTTTATATCTTATATTTTTGTATAACTAGGAAAAGCTCCAGGAGGAATGTCACCTGAATCCGTCAATGGAGAAAATGTAGCCAAACCAAATCATACACGAAATTGTGCCCATCAATTAAGGAATTTTTAATACATTTTTTGACAAAATTTGCTCCACCCTGAAGTATAATAATTAATAAATACATAATTTTCTCTGAATCTATTAAAAGTTTATGAATCTCTTATGTGTAAAATTACATAAGCTACAATTTGTACTTCCACATATTAAAAAAAAAAACTAATAGTTCTCGAGAAATAACAAAAAAACTAAACCTAAAAAAATTTAGCCCCGTGTTAAATTTACGGAACTTTTCAGAAATTGCATAAGGACCGGTTGTACAAATGTGGTTCAAATTTTGATCCAGTGTTAAGCAAATTTTACAGGCTGATTTGGCAGAAATAAGTTAAATTCAACGATGGTATCTTAGCCTCTTATAGGTTAGTTTAGGTTTAGGTTTGGTTAGGAGGGGTGTGCACAGCACAGAGGCCGTTGCATACACGGGGCCTATTTGTCCATTGTGATCCTCTTACAAAATAAAACAGAGATGCTCTTAAGCTACTGGTTAAGATAGATTGGTTCGTTTGCAAACGCGGCTGTATTTTCTATGAATTTTCTTAAGTTTGCCATTGTGACCTGCGCTAGATCATCCAATTCTCCAACAAAACTGTTTCCAAAATAACGGAGGCGATTTGTTTGGAGGTTTGGACATTCGCAGAGCAGGTGTTTAATGGTTCCTATTTCTTCGATATACTGACAGCTCCTCAGAAATCGGGTGCAAATACACCCATTCTGGCACGATGACACTTATCAAGATTCTAATATTCTTTTAACTTAGCCATAAAATGTACTGAGTTTTTCTTTTAATTAATTCTAGACCATCAACTTCTAGAGATGAAGCAGTCGTTCCTGGTCGTCCAGGCTCTTTCGTTAATATGTCTATTTTCCTTTAACCCGATAGGAATGTCTGATCCCTTATCTTTCCTTGCCAGTTCATCTGCTAAATCATTCCCTTGGAATGGAACTTGGTTATTGTTGTAAGTAATGGGTTTTTCAACAGGGACGCTATAAAAGTAGAGCGAAAGGGACAGCAAACGACGCCATATTTCTTGCCGCTCTTTTGAAATTTCTCTTCAGTAAGGTTTGCCATTTCATGATAAAAAGATATAAGAGCCAACAACGAGTCGAAATTATTAAAATTTACTACCGAAATTCGGAGTCAGTGGCCTCAACGTTAAGAGCGCTGCGTCCAATTTATGGTCGTCATAATCATCCTAGCGATCAACAATTGAGCGTCTAGTGGAAAAATTTGAATCCACAGGCACAGTTCAAAATGTTCCCGTGCCAGTGAAACAAAAAAGTGCCCGTAGTGTCGAGAATATTGCTGCCGCTGAGGCTTCAGTTGCAGAAGGCCCAAATGTGTCTCTCACACGTCGTTCTCAAGCTTTGGGCATCTCTGTGACGTCGTTGTGGCGAATTTTGCGAAAAGATCTTGGCCTACATCCTTACAAGATTAAATTGACGCAAGAACTGAAGCCGTTTGTACACAGGAATGGTTGAGAGTTGTAAGTCACTAGGCCTTTGTTCTCCACGAGCTGTTGTGCCACCAAATTTATTTTTTTTTAACTGGCCCTAAGACGTCAAAACAAAGCTCTCCACTAAAATTCAATTTCGTCGGAATTTTTTCGAAGCGAAAGTCTAATTTTCCTGGGCTAAAACCTATACGAGTGTAGAGAATTTTTTTTAGTTTTGCCATTTCAGGCCAGGCTCCCCTATCATGCCTTGACTTTATGTGACTAGATCCATGCGTAATTTATTTAAAATTAATTAAATTAAACTACGAGTATAAATACATAGGTAACTCTGAGTGTCTCAGTAAAAATACGGATGAAGGAAGGTATCTCTATCTAGATTGGGATCTTTTGCTACTATAAATCGATCATAATAATGATCATAAATGATTCACTTAATTCAAAGAATTTTAATTGAAAATCAATTTCATGCTTATTTTTCGATTAAGGTACATATTGAAAAGATTTTTACATTGAGGTTTAAAACTAAAAAAAAACAACTAAAAAGTGCCCAATCTCCAATGTGTGAAAAGCAAAGAAAAAAGACATACAACATTCTATAGGTAAAATGTTTTGATAATTTTCTCTCAAAAAAATAAAATTAAAAAAAAAAAAATATTATTTTAAATGGCAACATTTTCTATACCTAAAATTTGTTATTAAAAGAGAAAACTCAGATAGATAAATAAAATCTTAAGTTCGTTCTCTGATTAAAATAAACAACAAAGAAAAACATAAATTTTTGCATTTTTAAACATTCGCACGTACAAATCTATATATCTCACCTCCATCTATTGGTTATCCGATTTGAATTTTATCATTTCCTGCGGATTTTGAAATAAGACAGACATATTCGGGAACACTTAAATTTTTTTGATGTTGAATATCAATATTTAAAACGATTGATCGGCAGAGCACGCACTCTTTCGATGGGCAGGCATTTCAGGTACACATTTAATTTTTGTTCAAAATAAAAACCCACACACGAGCGAACAAAAACACACACGTTTTATATATACAAAATAATTTTTATTCATTTTTGCAATATATATATGTACATCAAAATTATTGTGGAATTCCAGTAGGTTTCCATTAAAAAGAATCCATGAAAATGTACATTTTCCGATATTGTTTTTATTTTAATTAAATTCACATGTGGAATATAAAAGCTTTATCACGCGTTTAGTATACCTACGTTTATACACAAAAGAATTCATTAAAATTACTTTTATATTTATTTATTTTTGGGAGCGATTCTTGTTTTTTTTTCTTTTAATGAAGGTTTATTTTTTATTTTATTGTTGAATTTTAAGGTAGGTATTTAAAGACACACAGAAGAAACTAAGAGAAAAATAGCATAGGCACTATTTTATATTAACGGCTGCACATTCCACATTATTATTTTTTTTTTATTTATTTCTGCAACAAATTAAAAGACATTGTAATAAAAATAAATACATGACGCGTAGATCAGTATAGAAACGTATTCATTGCGAAAAAAAACGTTGCCTAGACCCAGGGAAATACCTGATCTTAAGTAAATTTTTTATATATTTTGTTTTTGTTTTTTTATAATTTTGAATGTAGCTCTTGAGACGTGCACTTTAAGACTGAAAAAAAAACACTCATATTGCTTCATGCCTCTCGATGAAATGAGCTAAAATTATGATATTTACAAATTTTCTTTCGATAAACATAAAATATTTTGAGATTAATTTTTGAATACTGCGCAAGAGTCAAATGGAACAAAGGGACAGTGCGCAAGAGTGTTCATTATTTTCCTTAAAATCTTAGATGAATTTTCTTTGCATTCTTAATATTTCTCTTTGACTTTTTATTTTTGTTGAGTATATTCAGTTTGTGTTTAAAGAAAAAATAAAGTATAATTAAAATAAGTTCAGCAGTCCAATGATCGAACATAGCCGAACGATCAAGGAGTCATTTTTAAAATATATCCGCTCTTGAAGTTCAATGAAACATTTAGAAAACTCAAACTTAATAGTTTCTCTTAAATATTTGGACTTTGTTAAGAGAGAAAGAAAACATGCATAAACAAAATACGTATGTGTGTACAAATATAATAACAAGTTTATATTTATTTACACTTTATTATAGCTTAGTCAATTTTAAATAAACAATTTGTCACCTTGTTTATTAAAAATAAATGTTATTATGATTTAAAGTTGCATTTTGGTCACCTTCTTTAGCTAAAAAAAAAATAATTAATAATACTTTTTGAAGAATCTTAAAAATGAAAAGATCCACTTTTAATATTTATTCTATTCTTTCCTTTTATCCTTTCTTCCTGATGGACTACAATTTTTCTTTTAAACACTTTTGATGTATGCCTGTTTATATCGGGTTTTTCAATAAGAGCGCTACAAAAGTTTTTTTTTTAAATAAAACAAAAATGGTTTTGGATATCAATAAAATTCTTTATTCCTGTGAAAGTACGTTTGATGCCATTATGTATGAAACTCGATTTTTTTGCATAGCCACCACGGGCACGCTTGCAGAAGTCCAGACGCTGAACCCAATTTTCGACGGTTTTCAAGCATAAATCGGCCGATACTGCTGCAATTTCACGTTCGATATTCATACGAAGTTCATCAATCGTCGCTGGCTTGTTGGCATAGACCATAGACTTGACGTAGCTCCACAGGAAATAGTCTAACGACGTCAAATCACACGACCGAGGCGGCCAAGCGACTGGACTATTTCGTGAGATAACACGTTCTCGCTGTGTGGCTTGTGGTGCCGTCCTGTTGGGACCACATGTCCTCCAAGTCCATATCATCCAAATGGGGCCAAAAATATTCGGTTATCATTGAACGGCAGCGATCCCCATTCACAGTAACCACACCTAACCGTAATTTTTTCGGGATGCAATGATGACTCATAGAGTACGTGTGGATGGCTGCCTGACCAATATCGCATATTTTGTTTATTGACGAAGCCATTCAGCCAGAAATGAGCCTCATCACTGAAGATGATTTTTCGATGTTGCTCAGCCCAATTCACGAACATACGATGCTTCTGGTGGTCAAGCGGCTTCAGTTCTTGCGTCAATTTAATCTTGTAAGGATGTAGGCCAAGATCTTTTCGTAAAATTTGCCACAACGACGTCACAGAGATGCCCAACGCTTGAGAACGATGTGTGAGAGACACATTTGGGCTTTCTGCTACTGAAGCCACAGCGGGAGCAATATTCTCGACACTACGGGCACTTCTTTGTCTTACTGGCACGGGAACATTTTGTACTGTGCCTGTGGATTCAAATTTTTCCACTTGACGCTCAATTGTTGATCTGCTAGGACGATTATGACGACCATAAATTAGACGTAGCGCTCTTAACGTTGTGCAATGGCCTCCGAAATTCGGTAGTAAATTTTTTATAATTTCGACTCGTTGATGGCTCGTATATCTTTCCATTGTGAAATGGCAAACCTTACTGAAGAGAAATGTCAAAAGAACGGCAAGAAATATGGCGCCGTTTGCTGTCCCTGTCTCTCTACTTTTGTAGCGTCCCTGTTGAAAAAACCCTTTATAAACTCATTTAGGGAAAAATACTTTATTGACTTTATTCAGAATTATGTTAAAATTAGAAAAAGGAAAAATGACATAAGTCTTATTTTTAGCAAAATTAACTATTAATTAACAAAAATGTGAATGTTATTAATACGAAAGTGAATCTCATGGTAATTTTTTTTATTTCTGCGTTCACAGTTTATCCATAAGTTGTATCCCTCTTTTCTCCTGAAAAGTTGCAAAAACTGACTTATGTTGTTTTTCCTTGTTGCCACAGATATGTCCATTTCCGATGAAGGGACTTTTGATGTCACCGGCTCCCCGCTTACTACATTTGAACCAACACTAAAAAATTTCTATCCATTATTACCAAAGTTATAAAAATTCAAAGTTTTATTGGGAATCTTACATGGGTTTTCCCTCATAGCACTTCTTTCGTCGTGGGGGTCAGGTTAACGGTAAAATAAAGAGAAACAATTTGACAGGATTTTTTTTAAAGTAAAATAATTTGGGGGCTGCACCAACTTAGGGGTAAAAGAATGAGCTTAAATAATACATTTATTTGGAAGAAATTAAGGAAGCTCATCAACTCAACTTTTATAAGTACCACTAATATACCTAGCTATAGATATACTTACTAGGGGTGTCAGATTTTTTTTTTGATTTTTATATTCGAAATGGGTATCGTGGATCTTGTACAGGATTTGAATAGAAGTAATTTTTGTTCTGGGACATTTTCCAAAATTGAATTTTAAGACCCCGCAGCTGGTTTTAGGTAAAAAATTACAATTCGAAAAAGTGGTCAAAGTTACTCCAAGTAATTTTTTTTTGGCTTTTGTAACCTGCTGATAAGAAAATAGAATAAAAAATTGCTTCTTAAAAAGTCATAAATTAACTTTTTACCTTAAATCTTTATGAAAGCCCACAAACAAATTTTTTGATTTACTAGCCGTTTTCGATTATTTTTTCTTAATGGATTGCTCAAATTAGCCCAGTAATATTATACACCGAACTTAAATTGATATACAGTCAATACAAATGAGTAGAAAACTCCAAAATGAAACATAATCAATAATTATGACCAAATATATACGCAAATTTAAATGCTTTTGCCGACCACTTTTCCGAATTGTAATTTTTTACCTAAAACCAGCTGCGGGGTCTTAAAATTCAATTTTAGAAAATGTCCCAGAACAAAAAATTCGTCATTCTACATCCCTTACTAGATCCATGGTACCCATTTTGAATATAAGAAATAAAAAAAAATTCCGACACCCCTAATACTTACCATTGAAGAGATTTCATTTGGAACTTCAATTCAGCTTAGGAAAAAGTCTTGTTAAAAATAGTAGTTTATTTATTTCAGTGTATATTAAAACAAATTAAATTTAGCTTTACTATTTCCATGATTAAAATTTGTTTCTTTTAATCATTATGAATACAATAATATTTTGTTTTTTACATTACTACTTTCTTTAATTTCCAAACATAACATTCACCATTTATTTAACACTTAATAATAACAAATTAGTAAAAAATATTAAATTTTGTTCGTTATATTTTTTATTTAAAATTTTTAATTTTTTTTTTTATTTTATGATGAGGAAATTTCTAAACACAATTATTAATTATTAAATATTATATATGAAACCAAAGAGTCGTTGGATTCTGGACAACAATATGCTGAATAATCAATGAAATTTAATGATTAATTTAAGTTTTTTTTAATGATTTGAGTTTAATTTGTTATTTGTAAGTTTTATTTTTAATTTGATATATTATTTTGTTCGTACATTTACAAATTACAAATAAATTGTTTAAAAGCTTTTATATTTTTAATTCATAATAAAATATCTTAAAAGTAGTTTTAGTTGCGACAGAAATTTCCTCAATTTTATATTATTTATTTTTGTTTTTTAAATGACGGCGAACATGAATTTGTTGAAAAAATAATTAGGCTCTTTTTTATTGTGAAAAATTAAGTTTTTTCTTAAAAGTTAGACTTACAAATTTCTGGAATTATAATTCTTACAAAAAACTAGTTTCTTGCATGGGTACAAATGTGGTCAGTTTTGATTTTAATAACTTCATGTTTTAATGACTTTAAATCCAAAACAAAGCCTGAAAAGGTTTAAGGGTCATTTTTACCATTGCAGATATTTGTAGTCTGACGTTTATGAAAAAAAAAATCTTGTGTGTCTTAGGCTTCAGTTTACATTTATTAACTGACTAGATATGTTTTAAAGCAGATTGTTTTGTTTTTTGTCATAAAATATTAAATTTGAATATTGAATTTGCTCTGGGCACCTTTGCAAATCCACATTTTCGTCATCATAATAAATCTTGGAAGTGGAAATCTGATTTGTGTAAATTTTAGATCTGACAATACCACATCGTACATTATAGGAATCTTATTAAAAAAAAAATATAATATAAACGGAATGAGAACATGACTCGTAGTTTAACTACTTGCAAATATTTTAGCAATTTTTTTAATTTAGTTTTATAAATACACATGAGTGTGACACTTTTGACTTAAAATTGATCTATAAGACTAGCGACAAAATTAATAGATCTTTTTTGTTTTGTTTTGTTGTTTTTTTTTTCTTTAATCAGGCACAGTTTATTCTTCTATATCAAATATTTTTATCTCATTTGTATTACTGCATTTATATTTAATAAACAAAACATTAATTTAAGTGAATAAAATAACATAATTAAGAGACTTTTTTCTCGTAAGATTTTTGAGATTTATAGAAGCAGTTAAGACTGTAGTTAGAACAAAAAAAAATACAAACCCGAAAAGCTTCAAAATTTTTCAATATAGCCAATTATCTAAACATCACATTATTAAGTGATACATTTATACATTTATATTTATTTTATACACTCATTATAAATTATTATATTTAATACATTTATAAAAAAAAATTAATAATTCAGGCTTAAAACATAAAATATCTATAGTCGTATAGTCAATAATAATAACACTTATTTTTAAAAAAACAACAACTATATGTATTTATTTTTTGACACATTTAACAAATAAGAATTTTCACTAATTTATTTTTATTTATTTAACTATATGTATGTATTATAAAAACTAAAGGATAAGTATAATATTTATCAGTCAAAATTTTCTTTTCTTTTTATTTAATCACACATAATGTTCTATAATATTATTGGCTTTGTTTCTTGTGCCTCATAGCTTTTGTTTTATGATGAACATAAATGGACGATAATATCGTGTTTATCTCTTTTGTTTTAATTTTGTTTTTTGTTTTTATTTATTTAAATTAAGTCAATTTATTATAAAACTTATTGTTTGAACACGAATAGTCCCGTAGGATCCCATTCATTTTCATCTAATGGTCCAAAACATTCATCAAAATACCATTCCATGGTTTTGTAAACGTGATTTAGTGACTTGGACATATAATGATCTTCATCGGTGTATACCTGAAAATGACAATTTAAGAAAAATTTACATTTTCAACTATTGCTACCTAGAGAATAATTCAAAAAGTTAGGAAATAGTGCCCCAATTAATCAATAATTTTAAATATTTTTTTATTCATAGGTGATATTTTCTTATATCACTTCTCAGTATTCAGATATCGATCTCACTTCTTAATTTAAGTGAAATGTGAATACTGTAACCAAGCGTTACAACCCCTGCATACCCCTATTAATTTAAGCCGCCAATTATGTCCCTACAGCCCAGCATTGTTTTACACATCCTCATGCACAAACATAAAGTTATTTCATAGCAGTACAAACAAACCTCGAACAAATATAAAATTAATACAATTTTCTTATAAATTTGTTCTTCACCTTTACAATTTACACTGGCTAACTCCATCAAATGCAATAAGGAGAGACAAAATTTTCACCACTTAAGCTAAGACTACAATTCTTTGAGTAAAAAACATAGGTGGTGACAAAAAATAACTGTCCTTAAATAAAAAGGTCAGTGATGTAAACAAACATTTTTTTATTCCTCTTCGCTTACATTAATTTAGGAAAAATACAAATGCAAAACACTAAAAGATTTCAGTAGTGTTGTTTTCCGAGAAAAAAATTCTTCGTTGAAGCCTAGTTACAAGTGCCTGCGTGCAAAAAAAAATCTAGGGCAAAAAATGGAATATAATTATTATCGGATGCAAAAACCATTTGAATGCAAATAATGCCTTGAGGTGATTTTTTTTGAAGTGTAAAACAACCATCCAAAAAAAAATTGTATGCGCCACACTTTTTTCGTATGCAAAACAATTGCGGGTCCACGGTGTATTTCACTTCAATAATTTTTAACATGCGAAAATATTTGCATATATTTTTTTCACATGAAAACTGTAAACTAGCCTATAAAACTAGTTTATAGGTGAACGAAAATCTTTGCAAATATTTTCGGATGTTAAAAATTATTGAGTGATATACAAAATTACTTTTTTGCATCATCCGTTTTCAGTTTCATGCAAAAAAAAACCTTTGTTGTGTCGGAATTATAAAGCAATTGAATGCAGATTTTTTTCTGTGCAAGAAAATAGGTGGTGGATACAAATATTTTATTTATATATATTTTTTTTATATAGTCAGTTTACACTTAAAAAAAATATATTCACCTCAAAGCATTTTTAACATGCAAATGGTATTGCATTCAAAAATGATTGCCTGTAAATTATTAATGGAGGGTAAATTAATGACTCAATGGGTGGCTTAGTTTAAGGCCTTGAATATAATACAAAATTTTGAAAAGTTTCTAAAAAAAATTACTACGCCTGGACGTGAAATATTTTTTTGGGCAAAATATTCACTCAAATGCGTCCGATAGGCTAACTTTCTCAGTTTTGGTCGCAATTTGTCGATGAATTGACATCAACGTACATCCTCTAAGGGCGATTTTTGTCAGTCAAATTTGAACATAACTTGAGGATTTTTATTTTCAACTTGTGAATTTGTTCATATTCAATCAAAGTTGACGTTTCAACTTTCGATTTTCAACTCTAGAGTTGATCATCCCGAAAAAGTAGAAGTTCACAGAGTAAACCTAGGACTTTGTTTTTTCTTTTTGTTGAAAATACATACCTACAAATATTTTGCTTCAGAGCGTTTTGCTTTTTAGCTATCTAATACAGACAAATAATAAGAAAAGGCTATAATGTGTCGAAACAATAATTATTATTATTTTTGGCCATCAGCTTCTTCGCCCCTCCCCAATTCAGCAAACAAATATTGCGGCACTGATTTTTTGGGTTTGAGTGGTTGTTTGGTAGAAACCCTGATGATAACTCCATAGAATAATTTATGTATTTAGGTCCACCTTTCTTCGAGCTTAAGCTTAAACGGGTAAAGGCATCCTTCATATTTGAAATAATAAGTTCTTTGAAAAATTATATTCAAAATTTCAAGAAAATCGGTTCACCCGCTTAGACTCTAGCTCAATTTAAAATGGACGTAACGTGGGAAATTATGTTATTCAATCATTAATCAATTTTTCTATCAAACCCCACAGATATGTACATAAGATAATAACAAAGTTAATGAAATGTGCCAACAATTTAAACGAGGATTTCTTCTATTTTGCATCTTTTATGTTTTTTTCTGGCATTGTTTGTAAATTTTATACGTGTCTAAAAAAAAATTCACACAAAATAACACAAAACACTTCAAAATTGCTTCAAATTAAAATGTTAAACTGACAGTTCTTGAATTATTTTCACAAACATTTCAGGGATGTTTTTCAAATCCGAAACAACTTTTGATTTTCAACTCGGGAGTTGACAAAAAAATTGGTGAATAAAATTAAATTTCAACTTGCGTTTCAACTCTGGATTTGAAGTCAACTCTCAAATTGGTGAACTTGAGAGTTTGCTTCAAGATGAGCAATAGTGACAAAAATGGCTCTAAGTCTATCTTCATCAGCAGAATTTCTTAGGTAAGTCTTAAGACGTTTCACTGTGGAAAAAGTTCTTCCCGGTATACATGTTAAAATCACTAGAGTAACAAAAATTTTAAGAAGCTTGTGTATAAAGTTGTTCATTTCATTTTGTCTACTATAGCATGAAGTCAGACTTTAAACTATAAATTGTCACAAGTGAAAAAAAGTAGTTTTTTTCGCTAACATTTAGTTCATTTTTGCCGCAAAATTTGAGGGAATCAGAATGCACACAAATGTTTATTAAAAATTATGTACTACGTGATCCTGATACTAAATTCAGATAGTTTTGAATATAAATAATAATTATCGCAAACATTTGAGTGTATATTTCATACTTAAACGGAAGCGTTTGAAACTTCAAATGTCTTTCTCAACATTTTCGGGAGGGGGAGATCAAACCCTTGTGATCCCCCCTGGCTATGCTGCAGCTCAGCTGCAAAAAGTTAATCACAATACTGAAACGTTAAATACCCTGTTCTTCAGTCCAATGTGAACACCACCCATCATTGTAACGAATAATATACAAAGGGGATAAACCCTTAACAGGCCAACGGCTGCTAAGTAGTGGGCTACTGGCATCGAATTATTCAGCCTGCTGTCCTACCTAAGGCTTAACATGGATTTGGTCCTCACGGTTTGGGGGCTGTGTCATTGGGTTAACTGCCCTTACACATACAAACATTTTGGTTTTGAAGAGGCACGAGGAAGACACTTTCGGTGGAGGAGTTGGTTGGTATAGCACTAGGTTTCCACGGCCAAGAATTCACAAAACAATCTTGCACTCCCCAAAAAGTGAAAGGTGGATACACTACTAAAATCGACATCTTGTGCTCAGGAATCATATAAGTCTCGGGGTTAAACCTGAGCTTACTCCAGAAATGTGTTTTCAGGTCAATTGATATTCTAAATTAACTCCACTAATTTGGTGAGTTAACTGTGTAGTGGAAGCTACTGATGGCAGTGTAATTTCCCTTGAGGTGCCATCACTATTTCGATAGTGATTGGTGAAGAAGGGATATACCCATAGTGTCGCCTATCGATTTAAAAAAAAATTGACAACTGAAAAATAAAGTTAATCCTCAACAGAAAACCTGTTCCTGAGTGAACTCGGGGTTAATTCATTTTCAGGATTAACTAATTCTGCACTGAAAAACTCGCCCTTAGACGTGCTTACTTTTCGAATGGCAAAAAAAGGCCGACTCTGCCCATTTCAATAGTTGTTGTTGTATAGTAGTAGTTGTTATTCAATAGTAGAGTTGAAGAACTAGACTGTCAAATGAAAAGAAACTACCAACCGCAATAACGAAGACATAACTAGGGCTGCCCACGATACCAAACCAAACGGTTTCGGTCTCGTTTAACAGTCTCGTTTGGTCTCGTATAACAAAGTCTCGTCTCGGTATCGGTATCGATCTCGTCTGATTTCGGTCTGGTCTGAGTCCCAAACCAGTATAAAATGCACGACTTGGTAACATGTTCTTGATCTAGTAGTTGAACGTCGCTTGGTATTTTTTAAGATTTAAATGTTAATGTCTTGAGTTGCTACAGCCTACATTGATCATTTGAGCGAGAAACTTTCCGCTGTGCACTCACCTGTCACGGACGCCAAAAACCAGTGGTCTCAGTATCGTGATATCATCAAAATCAAAGAGACAGGTAAGACCACTAAAGATCAAAGGCTACCAACCAGGTCCGAAAAATGAAAAAAAGTGGCAGAAGATGCACTTGCAAATATGTATCGAGCTAGGAGAAGTATACCCGAAAAAGCAGCCTCCCAGCTTAAGGAAATCGAAGAGTCTTACAATATTTATCTGGTTTATAAACCAGAATACGGGCTCTTTGAAATAGCCAGCGAAGGTAACAAAGAAAACGAAACACAGCGAAAATTGTTAATGCAGTATTTCTGACAGCTGCTAAATGGGCATCAGATATAGCGAAAAATAGGACAAGAGGCGAACCAACTCCAGTCAATGAAAACCCAGTACCACCCCGTAAAGAAAGGGTAAACTTTGCTATAAAGACGATCGTAGAAACAAAAAGGCCGGCAAAACGAAATTGTTTACCAGCGGAGTTCTTTGAGGTGCATGCATCAATAATTCACCATCAAAGGTTGGGTGGAAGGAAGAATATCCGATGTTTTATATGTTCTATCTACAAAAAATGTGATCCTATGTCCCGCAAGACCTATCGAGGCATATCCCTGATTTACCATGATTTACGTCACGTACGAGATCCCATCCAACGTACTGTGTGAGCAATCAAGTATCAGTGTAATTTCCAGCGAGGTTGATCGACAATAGCCCAAGTATTCACTCTCAGACAAATTCTGAGAAAGACTCACGAATTCCAAGTCTAGACTCACCATCTATTCATCGACCTCAAAGCTCAAAGCAGGATAATCGTCAGGAGCTCTATTTGGCATTTGCTGAGCTTAGGATCCTGGGAAAAGTGATCCAGTTGTGTCACGAGATCAACGCGATACAATGTGCAACTTGGGAAAAGCTTCATCCAACTACTTCAAAAAAAAAGGTTTCGGCAAGGAGATGCAATATCATGTGATTTCTTCAATCTCGTTCTGGAGCAAATAGTGGACAGGGAAGACGTTTTCCTCAGATCTGACCAACTTCTAGGGTGTGCTGCTGATATCGACGTCATTGGCCACTCCCAACAGACCATTTTAGAGTCTTTCACGGCATTTGAAGCACTGCTGACAATTATTGGTTTCTAAGTAAATGAAGAAAAGACCAAATATATGCTGTCAATAAACGATAAAGGATCTATCAACTGCCTAGGATAAAACGTCATTGTTGATAGCAACAACTTCAAAGAAATAAAGGAGTTTATTTGCATTGGAGTTAATATTTCTCCCACGAATAGCATCTTAGTAGAGATCTGAGGAAAAATTACACAAGCAAATCGGTGTTACTTTGGTTAGGAGCAAAAGATGGGTTCAAAACTTCTCACATGAACAGCGAAGTGCACGCCTGTTATTCTGGCAGTGCTGCTTTATTGCACTGAATGTTGGGTAATAAGCAAAACAAAAAGAGACCTGATACTGTTCTCCTTTGAAAGAAAATTTGTTTCATGAATATTTGGTCCTGTGTGCGAGGAGGGAAAATGGAGGAGAATGTATTTACAACAGGAAGCTCTATGAGCTGTATCAAGATATTGATAATAGTTGCTCAGCCCCGTAGAAAGAATTTAATGCTCCAGCCAAGAGGGACCTTAAACCCCAACCCCCAGGGTCAAGAGACTAGGGAAGAGGAATCCTCTGGTTTAGACCAAACCAGAACGCTTGGTCTATAGATGGCTGGAAGCAGAGTGCTCGGGATGGTAGGGGATGGAAGGCTGATATGAGTACCAGGCTGCTACCATTCATTGACTGGTAGCCGAATAAGTAAGTACCTAAGTAAGGGGATAATTTCTGAGATAATTTTTAGATAAAATTGTATTGCAGGAAAATTTTATCAAGCTATAGGACATTTTTAGTATTTCATCTAAGCATTTTCAGAGGGAGGAAGATAGAATTTTCCCGCCATTTTTTCCCCCGCAAAATACCGGCCACGAAATAGGGGATAACTTGTATTAAATATTTAATAGTATACATTCAATTTTGTGTAAAACTAACAAAGAATTACCTGATTTCTGAATTTGACTTCCTGATCTACCAATGCTCGAATTAACATAAGAGAATGTTCCTGATGAATAAATGTGTCAGCTGTTCCATGCATTATCATAAGATTGCGGCCTTTGATGTTTCCAGCTTTCATCGTAAGATCTGCTTCTTGCAGAGCTCTCAAATAATCTCCTTTCAGTGGAATGTAACGCTCAGTAAAGAATGAATCTATACAAAAATATCATACAGACATTTCATTCAATCAAAACCATTTTCCACTTACAATGATATCCGAATGAAACAACTGGATTAATTGCAACACCACATTGTAAGACTTGTTGTGAGTCTTCAATTAGTGTCATTGCAGTTGCATATCCACCATAACCTAAGCCATATGCACATATCCTGGATGGATCTATAAATTTCAGATTATCGCGAAGATACCTATTTTGACAAAAAATAAACAAAGTTCATATGAATATAGCTGGGATTTCTAACTTAAGGCAAGTAACATACGTTAGGACTCCAAGTTGGTCTTCAATTTCTACCGTACCCAATTTGCCATGAATTTGAGTACGGAGCAATTCACCCTGAAATCCACTGCCACGCCCATCGATTTGTGCAACAATTACTGAACGCTGACTGCACAGATACCAATTCCAATCGACATGGAATTTTTCCGACACCAGCTGTGATCCAGGTGCTGAGTCTCTGCAAATTCAAATATGTGTGTCATTAATAGTAATAGGACTGTACCGCCAGAGGTCAGGTCGGAATCCTACTTATAAAAATATATTACATACATTTGGAGAATGAGAGGAAACGCCACTTCTTCTTCTTCCCGCATCCCTGGTGGAAGAAATAGCCGAACTTGAGCATGGAAGCCATGACGAATTTCTACACTAAATGTCCTAATCTGTGGTAGAGCCAGCTGAGCCAATTTGTTCCTCAGAATTCCGCCAGAGTTTAAAACAAAAATTTTGTTGTTTGATTGCGTCTCTACCAGATACACAGACGGTGATTCTGGCCCCAAGCACTCCTGAATATAGTACGAAAATTCTCTGCTAAAGTAGACCTTATTGTAGAGGCAATTATTTGGTATCTTGATTGGATTATTATCATCATCTATTGGTGCTGTTTGATTGTTGACTAAAGCACTGGTGATTTTAAAAGTTGCTGGTGAATTATCGCATGTCAGGCAGGTTGGTTGAGTCGATGTGATGTACGTGCGATTGGGTTTTGTAACATTCAGCTTAAGACTTATTTTATAGAGATGCCGTTCACCGGGTCTTTTCTCAGGAGCCGCCATAAAATATACGATTTCGTTGACCTCATCCCAGCCGACAATCTCTGTGACTTCAAATTGTCCCATGGTCAGAGGTACCCACCGGCGATCAAGGGTCGAAATAAAGACAACATGTCGGAAATGACCATGTTCGCCGTCACGTACAGACAAACGCTTTAAGAGATATCCTCCATTTGTGAGCTCGTAGGTCGTCTGACCTTCAGTTACGTTAGCCCGAGCATCTGATCCGTTCTTTGTGCTATGAACATTATGATGAGCATTTATTTGTGCACTTATTCTAGATGAAAATATAGGTTTCTCTCCTGGCAGCACCCAGCCATCACTAACTGTCACTTCGGTATGAATTGATTGACAGATGAAAGATGGCGCCCGACACAGGACTGTGGTGGCCTTTGTTTGTTCTCGATTTGTAACAGTTACTGAGAGATCAAGAGCAGAAGCCCAGGTTAGCCCGCCAATATAGCTACCATTTGTCAGTTCGGGTGGTAGTTTAACTTGGCTTGGGAAAATGTACTTCAACACTGTTAGATTGACAATGTTAACTGTGACATTGGGATTTGTTGTTCCAGCTTTTGGATATCTTTCAGAGCGAATTTCTGGATACTTGAGATCTTCTCCCATCCATGTATATCTAAAAAAATAACAAATATAAAATGGTTAAATATTTAATTCTTTAATAAGAAACAAAATAAAATGCCTACTTACTTATATTCATGGACCTCACTGTCATTATATGTTAAAAATGCCAGATACTGCAGATCTGGTGAAAACATCATTGTGTTGCTTTTAAGCTCTGGAACATTATTATACATCCAATCTGGAATACCATTTGTTATCACTCCAGGTGTTCCTTGAAATTATAAATCAAGATTTAAGTAAAAAATAGATAGGTTTTATGAAATTTTAGAATACCTGTTGTGGTAAGGCGACAAACAAGATCGCTTTGAACTTTTGGCTTGTAGTACAAGTCATTTTCGTAGACAAAGGCTATACCTTGGTTCTTTGATAACTTAACACTAGAGGCATTTTGTGAGCTTGGTGCCCATTCTACATACTGGAGGCGAGGTGCATCTGCACTGTTTTCTGGCCCTAAGGGAAATGTATTCCGAGTAAGAACTTCATAAACATGATGTCTGTAAGAAAGAAGAGTTTTTTTTTTTAAGATCACCTTGTTTTTTTACATTTTATTGTTCTTCAAACTTTTAACAATTTTTATCAATTTATTTCAGTTCATACGAGAAGCGAAATAGAACTGTGTTTCTGAGACCGAGAACCAAAGCAGTGTGTTTTTGGATATGGATTTGTTGTTTGAGGCAGACTTAGACAAGACGTCTTGAGTTTCAAGTAAGGTGATCGAGTGCCTCATGAAAATTCGCAACAAGCCAAGTTTACCGATATTATCCTTATATGCGTTGCTCATGCTCCGACAGAGGAGAACTAGGACAACAGCTCGTGGAGAACCAGGGCCTACAATTTTTTCCTGAATCCGAACGGCTATATGAGAAGCAATTAGTGACAACAGATAGTTTAGGAGGATTTGTCAGTTCCGCAAATATTTTTTTGTTTTAAGCTGGTACTCGCTGGGAATCGAACCCCGACCTTCAGCATAACAATCCAATGCATTATACATTTTGCCATGAGGCACAGAGCAGAATGATGACAATACCAAAAACATGTTCTACGAGCTCCTGTACAAGACATTAAATATGAGCAGTGTCCTAGCTATGAAATTCAAATTTTGTTCGAAGGATTCAAGGCACCAGTATTGATTTGGACCAATATACCAGCCTAAGTAATGCTATGGATACGGCTGCCAGTCTCGAAAAATTATCAGGTCCTTTTCCAATACCGTTAAAGAGTTCTACGTCATCATCAAGCATTGAGAAGAAGTGAAAATATTGTTGAAAGCCATCAGCGATGCCACCTATGGTATGCTAGGCTTCACCATCCTAGTTTGATGATGAACATTGGAAAGTTACAGGCAGCTTAATAGCAGGTATACAAAATGAAAATACATAGAAGAACCGGATCTGCTCACGAGCTCTACGAGCAGAGAGAAACACCAGTCTCTCAGAAGGAAAAGGAAGAGCATGAGAAGTGCGCAGTTGAAAAATCGAGGGAATGAGGTTCTGAAGATTTACCAAGGTATAAAAAGCCTCTCAAGGTTACAATACCCAAACCGAAGCTTGCAAGTAGGACCAGGGTAACATTGTTGGGGAATCACAGTCAGTGCTGATGATATGAAAATATCATCTTTGCAAACTGATAGGCCACAGCCACGAGTCTCGCTACCAAACAGATTATACCACTTATCCTGCACGAACCATGTTAACAACTATTTAAAGTGGCTGGCAATGAAATGGTTAGGAGCTTGCACCAGCTGATTTGAAAAATATGGTCTGAATAAAGCATTTTTGATAAATGGAACCACAGAATTGTTTGCCCGATCCTCAAGAAAAGTGATCCTCTGGGCTGCACCAACTATAGAGGAATCAGTCTCTTTAATATCGCATTCTCTTTAATATCTTCTCTGCCGTACTTTGTGAACGCCTGAAGACATTCGTCAATAATCTGATAGGTCCATATCAGTGTGGCTTTAGGCCAGTGGAATCCACTTTCCACTTGACATTCGTACTACGGCAGATCTTGCAAAAAACCCAGGAGTTTCAAATCGATACCCACCTTTGCATCGATTTCAAGGCCATCAGCATCTATAAAGACCTATCTAGTTTTTGTATCCCTCCCAAACTCGTCCATTTGTGCAGGTTGACGATGGAGAATATACGCTGTTCCATCAAGGTCGGCAAAGACCTCAACGAGACCTTTAATGTCAAAAAAAGTTTTAGACAAGGTGGCGGGCTATCATGCTTCGTCAACATCGTTCTTGAAAGAATTGTGCAAAACTCTCATTTCAACATTTTACAATCTTTCAAATGTCCGTCCAACTACTAAGGTTGACGATATTGACATAATCGGACGAACGCAGATATAAGTGGTGCTTTTGTGAGGATTAATAAGTAAGCCAAAAATATGGGTTTAACGGTGAATGAAGGTCAGGTATATGATGTCAAGAAGAGAGGACCTCCAACATTTACTTGACTTCTCGAAAACAAAGTAACTATAGACAGCTATAATTTTGAGGTGGCTAGAGACTTTGCTTAGCTAGGCTCCACTATCAACTCAGCAAATGATACCAGTACTTAAATCAAGTGAAGAATAACTCTTGCCAATCTCTGTTTCTTTGGGCTAAGAAGGCGATTGAGAAGTAAAGCCTTCTCTCGAGCAAATAAAATGTCCCTGTATAAGACTCTTACTTTCAATCCAATCCTGATGTATGGTGCAGAAGCATATTAACGACAGATGAGTACGCTTTGGGCTGTTTTGAGAGGAAAATTCTCCGGGCGATTTTTGGTCCCATGTGCAATGTACATAGATGAGGAATGGAGAAGAAGATACAACAACAAATTGTACGGTGATACCGACTTAGCCACAAAAGTGAAAAGACGACTTAGATGGTGTTGGTCACCTAAAGCGAATGGACAACAAAGCTCCGGCCCGGAAAGTTTTTGAATCCAACCCCGTGGGACGGTGCAGTAGAGGAAGACAGCGCAACAGGTAGCACACGCAAGTGGAAGAGGATCTATACAACTTATGGTACGAAACTTGAGACAGCCAGCTAGAAACTGAGCCGGATAGAAGAAGCTGGTTTGGTAATGGCTCTGGTCCAACACGGACTGAAGCGCCACATTAAGTAAGTAAGTAGGTAAGCTAGGTGGTTGCAAAACCAAATTTCAAAATACTAGACAACAAAGAGACACATCATCTCAGTCCTTATGTACTTATTGCTGCAGAGTCTTCGACACTATTAAATGTGGATTTAAACGCTTTGTACTGTTTTTTTTTTTAATATCCCATCCCATACGTAAAGACAGCGACACCGACCATGCCTACAAAAATGAAAATTAGGTGGGTTGGTCAGCTAGAACGAGTGAATTTCGGAATATCGAGCCCTGAATGTTTTTGAATTTAATCTCTTGGGGCGACCGACGCAGTATAAACAAAAACTGGAGACTACCAGTTAAAGACCAAATTGGCTGGATGAAGCTTGTTGGTTGAGGTTCTCATAGTCCACCCTGAAATGTTGCAACACAATCTCATTCGTCGCAACCTCATTAAAAAAATAGTTTTGGTACAGAAATTTGGGTTTAAAATGCTTTCAAAAGAAGATAAATTACTTAATTTCTGAAATATATTGTGATTAGGGGGAGCAATTACCCCTATCTTCCCCCTTACATACGGTCTTGGTGCACCTTTCATGGTCAAGAGAAGTGAGAGAACAGAGATGTCGTGAGGCATGAAGAAAACATAAACAATGGACTCATGAGTCTCACTTATTGTCATTTCTACGTGCAAAATATTGACGTTTTTGCTATTTCAATTTGTTTCGATGAGGTACTTAAAACGTTTTCAGTTAAACACGATGAGACTCTTGAGTCTGGCCTAAATATTCCCAACCTAAACAGGATCTTAGGCACGATTCTCAAAACTACTCAAAGTTTGTAGTTAGTGCCCACTAGCCTTGATTGAGTTGTTTTGAGTATCGTGTCTAGAACCCTGTTTAGATTAGGAATATTGAGTCCAGACTTATGAGTTTCATCGAAACAAATAGTTTGTATAAAAAAGTAATATTTAGTAAAACTGATTTTAAAAAAGAAGTTCCTTAAAAAAATGCCATCATCTCTTACCCCAGGTATACAAGTTATTACTGTAATAGTTGTGGAGATATCTATATCCGCTTAATTTATAACCGGAACTGTTAATTGTCACTAAGTAAGCGGAACTGTTAATTGTCACTAAGTAAGCGGAATTGTTTTTGTATTTTTCATGAAAAATATTTCTTAAGTAAATATAAAATTCACAAAAAAGCACATCTATTGGTTTCAGGTATAACAACCTATTTACTGCCAAATTCAACCAGTCACCACCCTTACATTTTTTATTTTGCTTTTAGTTTTAATAAAATTACCTTGATCCTTCCGCATTGCTATCCGACTGCAGTAAAACATACTTCTGATCTGGAGAAACTAAAAACGATTCTGCATTAAGTTGCCTCTAAAATATATATCAAATTCAAAAATATTATTAACTTCCGTCTATCTCTACTGAACACTTAAATTGCAATTTTTACTTACAAACGTTGAATTCGTCATAAGAACTCGAGTGGTATAATTTTCTAAATTTAGAATCGATAGTCCACCAGTTGAATCACGAAACACAAGTTCAACATCTGAAAAATTTATTTATTTTTTTGTGTATTTTATAGTTTACATAAGATTAGTTTAAAATGTCTTTGGATTATTTAATACCATTTATCCATGTGCCATTAAATGATTTCCACTCAAGGCTATTACCAATGACATCGCTAAGTACCATCCGTCTGCCACGAATTCGTGAGCCTTCATCCTCTGTGGTATGGAAATGATATAATTTACATCAAAATATAAGAAACTATTAACACTTGGTTTTGTATGACAAGAACTCACCTGGAGACAATAGAAAAATGGAAAAGATAATAAGGCTGAATACAGCTGCTATCACTAAGAGGGCAATAAAAATTCCACGCCAATTTCTTCTTTCTGGAGATATTGCAACAAGCTCCTGAAATTACAAACAAAAATATATTTTAGTTATTTATTACTAACAATATGCTATAAAAAAAATTTGGTGTAAAAACAAAATATTTGCAACCATTTTTTTCTAATCTAATATTTTTGTTCTTCAGAAAATTCATTAATTTTGAATTTTTATTAACCCTTAAAATTAACCCCCTCAAAGGAAGAGATGTAGCAAGCACTCTCAAAATTTTCAACAATATGCGCTTGAGTTAAGTTTTTACTATTGTAGTTGATAGCAGAGTTGCCATCATTGTTGTAATTTAAAGAACCCAATTTTGAACTTAGTTTAAAGAGACTTATGTACAAAAATGTTGAAGAAGAACTGTTTGTTATTAATTATTCTGCATTAGAAACTTAAAAAAATTATATATTCAATTGGAAAGCTAAAAAGTAGGAGGAAAGTCGAATTTTATTATCAGTGAAAATTCATACGATTTTTAGTTTACCTGCAATACAAAAATTATGCAAGATCCTGTGTTCTAACGGAATCTATTTTCATAATCCAAAAATATTTTCTTTTTTCTGTATTCAGACACGCAATTTATTTGATCATGAGTTTAAAAGCTTAGACAAAAAAGGACAACGCAACCTTTAACCAAAATCTTCCTGGGCCATCAACATCAGCAGAGACCATAGAGCTAGAGCATATGAGTCTAGTTCGATGCAAAGTTATAAGAATTCACGTATAATGCAAAAAAAAGAAAAGATTTTTTTAAGCTCAAGTTCGTAAAGGTCGAAAACGGCTCAAGCGATATTGTTTCAAAAAATGTGTGTGCTATTTTAGGACTGTGTTACTTATGGCCAAAACAAATCCAGGTTCTTCTTCTTATGTTAACAGAAAAATTCAAAAGCTGTATTCACCTCCGCAGCAATAAGTAGCTTTTCGTCGACCGCTGACAAGGTTCAGTGGGGAAAAGTTCTGTTATGCACAGATAGTCTTCAATTTGATCAATTGGAAGGCAGGAGAGACTTCGATTTTAAGGGTCCTATCTTCAAAGTTAAGGTCTTAATGGAAAGCATAATTGTCAGATATGTACAGCATGACAATGCACGCCGCTTCATCATGGTTGGCAAAGACCTCACCGATACCTTTGATGTCAAAAAAGGTTTAAGACAAGGCGACGTGCCGCCATGTGATATTTCTACCATCGTTCTTAAAAGAACTCACAACGCTCAAGAACTCACAACGCCGACGATATTGACATAATCAGATGAATAAAGCGTGATGTCAGTGGTGCTTTTGTGAGTATTGAGCAGGAAGCCAAGAAGATGGATTAAATGGTGAGTGAAGGCAAGATCAAATATATGCTGTCAACAAGAAAGGACGTCTCAGTCTGAAAGTCACTATAGACTGCTTTGACTTTAAGGTGTTCAGAGGCTTTGTCTTCCCAGGTTTCACTATAAACTCTGCAAACGATACCAGTGCTGAGTTTAAACGAGGAAAAATTAGTCTTGACAGTCGCTGTTTCTTTGGTTTAAGAAGGCAATTGAGAAGCAAATCCCTCTCTCGAGCAATTAAAGCGTCCCTTTATAAGACGCATATAATCCCAGTCCTGATATATTGGTGCAGAGATATGGATTCTATTACGATTAATGAGAACGCTTTACTGCCTTACCAGAATAGAGTGCTGCAACTGGAGCTGCAGCTGCAACTAGAATAGCTGTCAAAAAATGTCGAACATGATTTTTTACTCGCCCACGATGTGCTGCATGTACAGCTTTCTGACATTTTTGTTATTTGAAGTCAGCTGTGCCAAATTTAATTTAACACAAAAATAAAAATAATTAAAATGGAAAATGATGAAATGGAAGCTAAAATTACTTAACGTCCTTATCAAAGATTAAAAAGAGTTTTTTTTTCAACCTCCATATAAATTGGTTGCGCTCAAAATTTTGATTCGCCTAAAAAGCTGCATGCAAAAGTTAAAAGTTGGCCAACTTTTCCAACTGCATCTGCAGCTCCCTCTACAGTTGCGCCTTGTTCTGTTCATATCATTGGATTTGTGTGTATTCATCATTTTGCCAGCTATTTAAGTTCCAGCTCTGTCTTCATTCTTTTCAGGCAGTTAGGCTATTTTGAGAAATAAATTCCCAGGGTGATTTTTGAGCGAACGGACAACAATGCTTCGGTCTGGAAAGTCTTTGACAGCGTAACAGGTGGCGTACGCAAGTGGAAGAGGACCACAACCAACTTGGCCTGTGAAACTGGAGATAGCTATCTAGAAACCGGACCAAGAAGAAGAAGGCCCTGGTCCACCCCGGATTGAAATGCACGCATCGAACACCTTGGACATGCGAACTTTCTGAGGTGCAAATGTGGACTCTGACCACTTTTTTGTTGTGACAAAGTTCTGAGCCTGACTGTCCATCGAAAAAAAAGCGAAGACCACCTAATGGAAGAAATTCAATATAGCATGGCTTAGCACATCTAAGAAAGCAAGAGACTACAGTGAGCAATTAACCGGGATTAACCCCCACCCACATGCATCAACAATCATTGGACATCATTAAGGAGACAGCCAAGACCACCATAGGCTATCAACCACCCAGAAAAAAGAACCCGTGATATGATGAGG
This sequence comes from Dasysyrphus albostriatus, assembly GCA_946251815.1. Taxonomy (NCBI): domain Eukaryota; kingdom Metazoa; phylum Arthropoda; class Insecta; order Diptera; family Syrphidae; genus Dasysyrphus; species Dasysyrphus albostriatus. Next base: position 61,495,823 of record OX276336.1, on the reverse strand, counting down.
AAGGCGCGGTATTGCAGCAAGAGACAGAAAATGCACGAATGCAAAACAAGAGCAGCAAGAGAGGAGTACCGTGAAAAGAGAAGGAAAGAGAAAAAAACCCTGCTTAGAAAGAAAAGAGCATCCGCTGTCTCTTAGCTCAGGTATCTCGAGGTGTCTAGCACCGCCGCCAACACCCGCCGGTTCTACAAAACAGCCAAGCAACTGGCATGTGGTTATAAAACCGGCACGCAAGCTCTTCGAAGCTCAGCGAAGGGAACCTCGTCACCGAAGCACAGGGAATTGTAGACGTGTTTAAGCAGCATTTCCAGCAGCTGCTAAATGGGCATTCTGTAGAGGAAGCGACAGGAGAACAAAGAAGCATGAGACCAGGCAATGAAGATCCAGTCCCAGCGCCCAGTACTGAAGAGATTAAGAAGGCTATCCACAAGCTTAAGAACAACAAATCCGCCGGCTCGAATGGCCTACGTGTGGAACTCTTCGAGTATGGAGGAGATGTCCTGATAGGGTGCATGCACTAGCTCATCAACCAAGTGTCAATTAGCTCCATATGTCCAGTCTACAAAAAAGGCGATCCTATGCCCTGCGAAAACTACAAAGGAATTTCAAGTCAAGACCTACCATCTTTTCATTGACTTCAAATCCACTTATGAAAGCATAAGTTGCCAAAAGCTTCTGTTGGCAATACCGGAACTCAGAATCTCAAAAACAATGATCCAGCTATGCCACATGACGTAACAAAATACGCGGTGCAACGTGTAAACGGGTAACAGCTCATCCAAGCTATTCGAGACATGTACCGGGTTCTTCACACAAGGTTATACGCTATCATGTAATATTTTCGACTTTGTCCTGAAGCAGATAGTCCGCAAGAATGGTGTTGACCTGGAAGGCACTATCTTCATCATCATCAGGCGCTACAAGTGAGCTGTACTAGAAGCATTCACAGCTATTGATGAACAGGTGAAACGCGTTGGTCTTTAAGTGAATGAGGACAAAACAAAGTATATGCTATCAGCAAACAAAGCTTCATCTGTCCATCGCCTAGGACAAAACGTTACTGTTGATAGCAGTAACTTCGAGGAAGTCAAGGAGTTCACCTACCTTGGAACAAACATCAACCCCACCAATGACACCTTAGTGGAAATCCGATGAAGAATCACCCTTGCGAACCGCTGCTACTTCGGCTTGACCAAACAAATGGGTTCAAAACTCCTTTCCGGAAAGACAATGTGCACCCTATACAAAACCCTGATTTTACCAGTTCTACTCTACGGCGCCGAGTGCTGGACGAAAAGTAAAAAAGGGGAATTTATACTGGGCACTTTCGAGAGAAAAATTCTTCGGCGGATATTTGGTCCAATATGCGAGGAGGGCGAATGGAGGAGAAGATTTAATGGAGAGTAATACGACCTGTACCAAGATGTGGTAGTAGTCCAAGGAGCCAAACACCCCGACTACACTGGCTCGGCTACATCAAACGAATGGACAACAACGCTCCAGCCAAAAAAAAATCTTCGAATCCCAGCCCACAGGCTCGAGACGACCTGGAAAACCAAACCTCCGCTACAGGGACCAGGCGGTTTCTGACGCAAGAACGTTTGGTCTCGATGAATGGAGGGAGCGTGTGAGGGACTGCAAACGATGGAAGACCGCAATATCCCAGGCACAGGCAGAGACCCTCCATGCATCGGGAGCCGGATAAGTAAGTAGAAGAAGGTATAGACATTAATAAAAAGACGTTAGCATAACGGAAATATGGTCTTTACGGTTTTTGCAAAAATATCCATATTATTATGTTTATCAGGCTATTTATTAGTGTATTAATATAACTCAAATTAAATGAATTTCAAAATAGTAAGAATTAATTTATTGAATGGTATTGCTGGCAACTCTATTAGGAAGACACACAAAATTATTATAAAATAAACACGCTAAAAACTAAAAGAGTGGTGCTTAAAAGCCACAGCGACACATAAAGGCCACAAATAATAAAGTCTCTTTTGCAACCATATAATAATAACAACCATATATGTACCTACCTACTAACAGTAACTAGTTGTTATGTTGTGTTTGCCTAAATGTATAATTCAATTCGCAGCCATGTTTATAATTTTATTGCTAATTTGATATCACTGTTTATTATGAGGCTACCCGCTACTTTATTAAGAGCCAAATAATTTGTTTGGTATTCTAAACCAATTTATAGGTTTATTTATTTCAACATTCAGACATAAATATTGATGTGACGTAAGTCAGAAGAATTTGATGTTTTGAATAAGCAGCGTTTTCTATGACAAATTTAAAACTTTTTTTGAGTTGTTTATATTTTAAAACCAATAAGGATATTTTTGTGTATAAACATTCAAATTCTCTTTAAGATTGGTATTTGAAACGTTTATTTACTTGTTTATTTATCAGGTTTTGGTAGAAATATTATTACCGTCATAGCTTCTTTTTTGCTAATTACGTTTTGCAAAAATGCCTTTTTTTCCGTAAATATAATCAATATTTGCAGTTTTCTCAATTGCTGATACTGATTGATTAATTAAAAGAAATTTCTTAAAACTGTGCGTTTAGAAATTTAAACATAGCGTCAGTATCTTAGGTAAAAGAGTACGAGCAGAGATGAGTATTTACTTCATATGTAGTAGATCTACGTAATTAATTTATTTTTAGGCTTCTACTACGTAGTAAGTATTATTTCTACTTTGTATAACCTGCTTCGTTTATTTAAGCAATTCGCTTCAATTTCTGGGATTAGCATTCTCAACCCTGAGTACGAGTAGATACAAAAGAAACTCATTGGTAAAACATGGTAAGTCATGAAATTTTGCGAGTGTTTTATTTTCAATAAGAATGAAAAACAAGAAGGTTCGGAGAACGATAAAATATTATTCGTTCTCTCGTGATAAATTCAAAAGGGAATATTATTTTTGATCCGATCACGAATCTTATTTTTCAGGTCTTTTAAAATAAAAATCGTTATATCAGGATCGAATCAAATTTTCTGTGATCCTAAAAATATACCAAAAAACAACTCATACAAATTATAACAAATTTATGGTAAAATTCGGTTGAACAGTTTTCGGTTTAATATCACTACTTGAAATTGAAATGTCTAGAAAAAGTGAATAGTATGAAGTTCAATTTTAATCTGGATTTAACAACTTAAATTGACCTCCGGAATGCATTGCCCTTAAATTGACTTCCGATTCTTATTTTATTAATATTTTTTGAAAAACGACGTGAGCAAACTTTAGTTTTAGTCCTTTTTTTTCAAATCTGCTCCGAAAAAGTACTGCCAAACCCTGTTACTGGCTCTCTACTGGCTTCCCAACTGGCTACAAAAAAAAAAACAAGCCATCAGTAGACGAGCCAGTTGCTCAGGTTTGTAAAATGTGTTTGTAAAAAATGTGGCTGCAGCCGTGTTTTGTTGAAAAGTGTACACAGTCGGGCAAAAGCTTTTCACCAAAACAGTGCGGAACAAATTGGTCAATAAAGCTCTTTTTGTATGAGAATTCTATAGTTCCAAACTATTTCAAATTACTCTTCGCTACGCTAGTCACATTTGACTGCAGAAAAAAGCTAAAGTTATTGGCAGCTGCTGATTGTTGTTGCACTGCGTGAAAAATTTCAATTAGCTGTGTTGCAACTTTCCAACAAAACACGACTTGTATTGCAACTGGCTAGCCAGTACTGACTTGTGTGGCTTCAGGGTTAGATACGGTGCGTGATCAAATTATTACGGCCACCAAACAAAAATAACTAATTCGCAAAATATGGTCCAAATATATACAGCAAAAACCTTTAGCAACCTATTTTTTCATTGAATCTTAATTGTAGTTATTAAGCTTTGAAAATAAGAAAGTGAAAATATTGAAAAAAAAATTAACAAAAAACAGTAAGCTTTTTAAAAATTGACTCCATTTCTTTGTAAAGAAACTAATTCTTTTTTCAGAGTTTTTGAAAGTTTGTGTCGGTAAAATTCAATTTTGCTCATTTTAACATGGTTTTTAGCAGAAAAATTTAAAATTTATTATTTTTGAATATATTTTTGTGCATAATATTACCGTTCCCAGAACATTTTTGAAAAATAATGGTAAAGATACTTCAAAAGATATGGAAAGATGAAAAGCCCTCTCCTCACCTTAAAAAATAGACATTAAGATATTTAACATTAATAATATTCTCGGAGGAAGACAGCATTTTTGGCGAGAGTGTCAAAGTCGCTAGTGGACAAAGTTTATAAGAAAAATTGTCGAAAATACTAAAACATTGCCTATAAGTGTCGGAAAACCGTTGTCGTTGCCACTACGTTGTTACCGAAAATCTCATTTCTATAAAAGAAGTCTGATAATTATCTGCATTTTCAAGAAACGATTAAATTTCATCCATTACTAATTAAACACCCTCATTTTGTTATCACAACCAGAAATATTTAATCATTAACGCAGCCCCTGTAGTACCTCGTGGCATGATGGTTAGTGCGTAGGACTGTCATGCCAAAGGTCTGGGTTCGATTCCCAGCCGCTGCCACCTAAAAACAGAAATGTTTTTTTCGCGAGGTACTGCCTCTTGCGAGGAACTGACAAATCCTCCAAGAGTATACTTGTCATGAATAAGTGCTTCTCATCTAGCCGTTCGGACTCGGCAAAAAATTGTAGGTCCCCTCCATTCCTGCCAAAAATACGCACACAAGAATGGTTGAGAGTTGTAAGTCACTAGGCCTTGGTTCTCCACGAGCTGTTGTGCCACCTAATTTTTTTTTTTTTATTTTTAACGCAGCCCCTAAGTGTGATTTTGCAGAAAGAAACATCGACCTTTCTAAGGCATCAGACCCTGTAAAACCATTGATTGAAACACTTAGCAATCTAAGAGAACCCATATATATCGGGTTTTTCAATAAGAGCGCTACAAAAGGTTTTTAAATAAAACAAAAACGGTTTTGGATATCAATGAAATTCTTTATTCCTGTGAAAGTACGTTTGATGCTATTATGTATGGAACTCAATTTCTTTCGCATGGCCACCTCGGGCATGCTTGCAGAAGTCCAGACGCTGAACCCAATTTTCGACGGTTTTCAAGCATAAATCGGCCGATACTGCTGCAATTTCACGTTCGATATTCGTACGAAGTTCATCAATCGTCACTGGCTTGTTGGCATAGACCATAGACTTGACGTAGCCTCACAGGAAATAGTCTAACGGCGTCAAATCGCACGACCAAGGCGGCCAAGCGACTGGACCATTTCGTGAGATAACACGTTCTCCAAACTTGGTTTCCAATAAATTGATTGTGACATTCGCTGTGTGGCTTGTGGCGCCGTCCTGTTGGAACCACATGTCCTCCAAGTCCATATCATCCAATTGGGGCCAAAAATATTCGGTTATCATTGAACGCTGCGGTCCCCATCGCAGTAACGTGCCGGTCATCATAAACCACACCAAACCGTAATTTTTTCGTGATACAATGATGACTCATGGAGTACGTGTGGATTTTTGCCTGACGAATACCGCATATTTTGTTTATTGACGAAGCCATTCAGCCAGAAATGAGCCTCATCGCTGAAGATGATTTTTCGATGAAAATCCGAATCATTTTAAAGTTGTTGATCAGTCCAATTCACGAACATACGACGCTTTTGGTGGTCAAGCGGCTTCAGTTCTTGCGTCAATTTAATCGTGTAAGGATGTAGGCCAAGATCTTTTCGCAAAATTCGCCACAACGACGTCACAGAGATACCCAACACTTGAGATCGACCTCTGAGAGACACATTTGGGCTTTTTGCAACTGAAGCCTCAGCGGCAGCAATATTCTCGACACTACGGGCACTTCTTTGTCTCACTGGCACGGGAACATTTTGTACTGTACCTGTGGATTCAAATTTTTGCTGATATAATTTGCACCATAAAATATTTAAGGATTCAGTTATGCTCCAATAACGTATTTACTTCCTCTCAGAGGGGTAAATGGAGCGCTATAGAAACAAATAAAGCTTGAATGCCTGAAATTGCGAAGCAATTTGGTAAGTTGGGAAGGCAATTTTAAAAAGGATCAATTTTTTACACGAAATATTTTTTTAGGTATAAAAGATACAGAAAATTTGGTTATAATCAATACTATTCACAAAATTTCACAAAATAAATAAACAATGACAGGATAGGATTTTTGGAAATGTTGCACGTTCTTGTCACTAGAGCTAGTCTCGGATTCATAGGGACTTTTTTTACGCTTCATAATTAGATCATTCTTAATAAGTGTGCCAAGTTTAAAAACTGTAGAATTTTTTTTTTTAGGTGATAGCATTTTTTCCCTTCATTGACTGGACTAATTAATGCCCTGTTGACATGAGTCACGTCGATGTACGAAGCTTATTCTAAATTAAATGCATCATCCTCTCTAAAGCCATTCACATGAGAGCGACTAACGATCGAGAAAAAAACGAACAAAACAGGATTTAACACTTTTTACCTAAATTTTAGCAGCAGTATTAATAAAAACTGATATTTGCTCCCTAGCACACGTGTTAACTGGCACACGGATAGAGAATTTGTCCATTTGATAACTTTTCTTAAAAAAAAATGTGATCTTTCCAGTATTTATCACTTCACCAAAATCACTACTTCATCAAACTGTTGGGATTTTCTTATAGTTACATGTGTCACATGCATGTACTGCCTTACGAAGTGTTTACTGGTAGTAGTAAACTGTCCTATCACACGTGTGCGTGTATGTGTTAATAAGTTATTCGTTCATTATACGCAGAATTTGGCGATTTAAGGTTATACGTACGTTTACACACGTCACAGAATTTTACTCATTTTTTAATAAGAATTACAAGTTAACAATTGCATAAACGCTAGCACGTTGTTATCCGCCGTTTATTAATATAGAGGTAGGTCCTTAACTAGCATGAGCCCAAATTGTGTAATATTGCGATTCTGCAAACTTTCGCGGCTTTCAAGTTCTTAGTATTGACAATGGAGATTTTTGGTAAAAAAGGTTAAGTATTGAAAATAAAGTTTTTTTGTTTGAAAAAAAGTACAATAGGTACTTTGTTTCCTAATGTTTATAGCCAATTCCTTAGTAATTTTACTTTTAATTAAATTTTAGCTTATCTACAATTTTTAATCATTCATTTTGCGTGTGACCTTTTTTAATACTGAAGTAAGTTTATTTGTATATGTCCTTATAGGCTTAAGGTATTTTTTAATAAATTAAATCCAAAGATGCTTCGTACGTGATTACTGATTACGTCTACATACATCTTCCCTTTAAAATAATAATAAATATTTTTTTTAAGAGACCCAAAGATGTAGAACGTGTCATGTATAAGAAACATTGTCGAATTTAATTTATCTAAGAAGTCCTACCTAAAACCCAAAAATGAGAACATACATATAAAAGAAATTTATGAATATGCATAAATAACCTCTTTTTGAAATTGTAGGTAAGAATCAAAAAGGGTTTGTTTTTAGATATACATCTTTTAAGAGGGTGTCATAAAGTCTAGGGTATATGGGGAATAATTGATTTTGTATCATTAAGTATCTATTTGTCTTATCTGCGTATTTAAAATAAGATAATATTGATTTGTTTGGCAAAAGATACATTTCCATTGATATTTAAGATTTTCACAAAGTAAATATATAATAATAACAACAACAAATCACAACAACACACTCTTACCTCGTCATTTGGCACCAATGTTACTTTTTTCAATGGAGCATTTACGACAACAGTTTCTCTCTTTAACGACGAAGGTAATTTAACGACAGAAGAACCCTTTTGTATTTCAACCATTTTAATAACAAAAAACACAAAAGCCAGGGAATATGAATCTTAATTGACACTTGGATAAACAAGCTTTAAGAAAGGGCCAAGAAGGCTGGCAACATTAAAACGTCCGCCGTTGAGGACTTTCGTCTACTATATGCAGACAAATCAATCACTTTTTGTTTTAGACAGAGCCATTACCTCATGAATTTAAGTACAAGCTTTGACTTCCTTTTTTTTTGTTGGTCAATTGAAAACTTTGCAAGTTATAAACCAATCGATGATGCAAACTTAAATTCGACGTGAATATAACAAAACACTGCAGATGTACATAGGTAGGTAGCTTCTTTTATTTATCGAAAAAAATACATAGGTGAAATAATTAATTTATGAGCATGAACTGTATAAATAATTCCACCATATGCTAAAACTGAATTAGATGCCACTTTCGAACATCGATTTTACGATGCGTTTTCATAGGTTCATATAGGTGTATACAGATTTCTATACGATTGAATAAAAAAACACACAAAACAACTTGTATTGTTGTTTTTCTTATTAAAATTGATGAAAATGCACTGAGCAAGATGCATTAATTGAAATTATAATTATTATTTAATATGCGTTCCATTAAGATGTTTAACAGAGCACTCTTAGAAACACATTACTTTCGAGAAGACTTCGACTTATTTTCATTACAAAATATCCAACACAACTGAATGGGCATGATTTTATTTTTTTCTTCAATGAAAAATAAACATCAGAGTTTGTGTTTCGAAAAATGAAAATGGAGAGTTTAGAAAACGTGTGGAACGTAATAATTATGCAGTGCCAAAGAAAAGGCAAGTGGATTATGATAGCAAAGGTAGAAAAAGTTATGGTGAAAGCTGCAAAGCTTTATATTCGAATGGTTTGAAAATAAGGTACTAGATAGGTATGCACATTATGGTAAGTTTAAGAAAACGAAAGTTTTTTTGCTTTTCTAACTTTTTGGCTTTTCATTCAATTTACTGAAGAAGCTTTTGGGATTTAGAACTTAACGAAATTTTAACTATTAACCCTTATTTGCAACTTAGGTCAATTTTATATGATTTCAGTTTATGTAAGGTATATGATGTGCTTTCTAAAATTCTTACCCTTTACTCCTTTCAATAAAAATAGCTGAATATTTTCTAATATTTCACAAATAAACTTTAATGTGGATCGGATGTTGGTTCACGGATTAAAAATTCATAAAACCTAATAGAAACTATAAGTTTCTATTCCACGTTAAGTTTCAAATCTTAACAAAAATCTACTACAACCAACAAAAACTGGCTGTTATCAAGAAGTAATCATTGAACTGCACTATACTTTCTCATAAAATTTTAAACTTAATTACCCACTAATTAACATTCTTTGGTGAGTTAGTTTATTATCTTAAATTTTGTTTTATTGACAAGATTCAATGTTTAAAGATAGTTAATGTTTTATTTGCTTTTATGAATACCTTTATTAATGTTATATAATTTAAATTAGAATATCGTGGTTATTCACATAAAAAAAAACTATTTACTTAACCGATACCGACATATGATATATTTTAAACTTTGGATTTGATTGAATGATAGATATTTATTTTTAATAAAAAATAAAAAAAATAGAAATTGAATAAAATGTGTTTTGGTAAGATTCCTTAATATAAATGAGAATCAAAAAGAACGAACTTTTTACTCACGGTAAAGGTATTAATGGGTGGTTAGATTTTAAGGGCCGATGTTGATTTTGAATAAAACACAAATTATTTAGGAAATTATTGTCATTTCTTTTTATATGATACTATTGGTATGGTTCAATTATGTATGAAACACAATATTGGGTAAATTGCCGCTGCGACCTCGACGGCATACCTCCATCCGATGGTCCAAATTTTCGATGACGCTGAGGTATAATTGAGGTTCTATGCCGTTAATGTGCCGAATTATCTCATCCTTAAGCTCTTGTGGTACACCTTTTCTTTCAAATAACCCCAAAGAAAGAAGTCCAACGGTGTCAAATCACATGATCTTGGCGGCCAATTGACATCACCTTCACGTGAGATAACACAGCCATTGAATTTGTCGCGCAAAAGAGCCATTGTTTCGTTAGCTGTGCGGTAAGTCCGTCCTGTTGAAACCACATATCGTTCACATCCATATCTTCCAATTCAGGCCAAAAGAAGTTTGTTATCATCTCACGAGAGCGAACACAGTTCACAGTAACTGCCTGACCGGCCTCATTTTGGAAAAAAGAAATACGGCCCGATGATGCTAACAGCCCATAAGCCACACCAACCGACAATCACTCTTGGATTATCACTCGCCCACATGCGGCAATTCTGCTTATTGACGAATCCACTGACGTGAAAATGTGCCTTATCACTGAAGATGATTTTTTTCGAAAATTGGTCATCCGCTGTTGCCATTTCTTACCACCATTCTGACCATTGACGACGCTTGAAATGGTGAAGAGACTTTAGGTCTTAGGTTGATTGCACCTTGTAAGCGTGTAAATGCAAGTCTTTATGCATAATGTTCATCAACGACGAGCGTGAGAGGTGCAATTGTTGGACACGACGATGAGTTGAGGCGGACGGCTCTTCAGCCACACTATCGCGAACAGCAGTAATATTTGCTGCACTACGAGCTGTACGAGCATGCACTGGTGTTTTCACATCTCCTAAAGACCCGGTTTGCTCAAATTTTTGCACGATTTTTCCGATTGGACGCACATTTGGATGATTAAATTGACCGAAAAAATCACGAAGTGCACGATACGCATGTTGATTTGAACGCCTATTTCATAATAAGCCTGAATAACTTTAACGCGTTGCTCGACAGTCTATCTTTCACTGGTTCAAATTGAACTAATCCGAAATTGAGAAATGTCAAATGAAATACAAAAAAAAAAACTTGACGTTTAGGTGCGTTTCAAATTGAACATCGGCCCTTAAAATAACCACCCTTTATAAGGCAAGTTTTGCGTTCGTGCACAAAAAAATTTCGAGATAACAATCAAACATGACACTACAAAATTCTGTCTGTCTGTCTATCTGTCTATTCGGCTACAGCCTAAACGTCTGGTTTGATTTTCTTAAAATTTGGTACACAATGGTTTTTTATGATTCTACCCACATGTTTTTTTTTTCGTTTTTTTAGAACTAAAAATAACTGTACCTACCATACAATTTTTTTTTTAAATCTAACAAAATCTTATTTTTCTCAAAAACGGCTCCACAACATTTCTTTAAAAATAAATTTCTTTTGATAAAAGCTACCTTTGGATAGAAATACATTTTTCAAAAAATGGTTATTTTTGGTACCTCCCAAAGAACCACTATTTTTTGTTTTCGATTTTCTTCAAAACGGTTATTTTGATTCCAATATTTTTTTTATACAGAAGCTTCTAACCAATGTAAACTGTAAAATTTAAAAAAAATATTTTTTTGGAATTTTTATTTTTTTTTTTTGTAAAATTAAATATTATGAAAACTAATTGATATAATTTTTTAAAACTCAGTATATAAGGATTCTTTACACTACTTTGTAAAATATTTTAAGAACAAAATTTACTTTTATCAAAAAATAACAGTAGGTAACTTCCATGCAAATGTAAATCCGGTAAGGACATTTTTTTTTAAAACGACTCCTAAGGTTTTTTTTTAATTTTGTCTGTTGCTAAAATTAGTGCGATACACTATCAAAAATTTCCAAATAGCAACTTCTAATAGTTATTCTCATAATTTTTTTTTTAATTTTGAATTTTTACATCATCGGCAGATTAAGATTTATTTTTTATATTCAAATTCCAAATAAGATTAAAAAATATTGCATATCAAAATTTTCAAAAAAAAAAAGAAATTTGATATCTCAAAAATGGGTTAAGAATTTCTTTTTAAAAATTAAATTTGCTTAAGGACAAAAATAAATACTTGCGATTTGCATACCCAAAATTGTCCTTAAAAACCAAAAAATAAAGACATAGACACCGAGTTTTTTTGTGAAATTCTTCTCGGTAAAAAATAAAACCGACCTGGATTTAGTATTAAGATAGTTCTTAGGCCGAAAGGCATTAGCATTTAGTTATTCTAGCTTAACTTAGAGCGCCCGACTGGGGCCAGTAAGTTAGTTTTAAGATATTGATAAGTAGGCTAGTTTTTATGAATTTTTGTCTAGCTTTAAGATAGTTCTAAGATAATTGAAAAATAAAAATGAATTTACAAAGAAAACGGCTTGAACGATTTTAAGCATTTTTTTTTTTATAAAATCTTCATGAAATTTGGCTCCAAGGAAAAATGGCCCCAAAAACGTATACGAAAGGCAACAACAACAAAAAATAAATAACATTTTGTGAATTGTGGTGATTTTTAATTTTTTTTTCGGGTGAAATTCCGCTATAAAAAATGGGCCCAAAATTTTTATCATAAGCTAAAAATAAAAATTCACCCCAAAAATGGGTCCATTTTTCATTTTAAAAAATTGCCCCAAATTTTAAAATGGAAAAAGGCCGCAAATCTTATTATAAATTAAAAACTGCTTTAAACCAAATAGTAAAAATGTTTTTAATTTTTTTGAATAAGCGTGGTTTTGGGTCCTTTTTTCATATCTAAGTTGGGGGTGAAATTTCAATATCAAAAATGGCCCCAATTTTGCACAGTGATGAACAATATTTTGGGCCTACTCAATTCTAATTTTAATAAATTTAATACAAAATTTGGAAAAATAACGACCGTTGTTGTTATGGGGATCTTTGTTTTAAGGAACAAAATAATTGTGGCTATCATTCAAAAATAATCACTTTCGCGATCAGTTCATCTGACTACCTTGAGTTCGAATGTAGTGAATAGTTTAAATAATTTCAAATTATATTCAGTGTGAAAAAATTTGTGGGGAGAATGAGAACAGTGAATTATTATATGTGGTCGATCAGAAAATGATTTATAAAAAGAAATTAACTTACAAAAGCATTTGCAAATACGATTATTCAATAAGATATTTTAAAATTTAAAAGGATAATTCTGGTGCATTGAGTTATTTTTCATTATTTTTGGAAAGATTTTTTCACTTTGAAATTGGTACCAATTTTTAGTTTTAATTTTTGAGATTCTTAAATTTTGGGGCTATTTTTCATAATGAAATTTCACCCTTAAACTAAGAAATGAAAAATAACCTTAAAAAAATGAAAAACGGCCCTTAAAATAAGAAAAATCACCCAAACCGTTAAAATAAATCAATTAACGTTGTAATTGTTTATAGTATACATTTTTGGGGTGATTTTTCATTTTAGGTTTTGTTTTTGGGGCTATTTTTCATTTTGAAAGTGTTGCCATATTTCATTATGCAAAATGGCACCATTTTTCATTGGGTCCGAATTTCAAGTAGCCCATTTTCAATCAGAAATTAAGATGACGTTCTTTTTTCAATTTAAAACTTTCAAAGAAATTATTTTAGCTATTTTAAATATCGTATTTCATGCTCTTAAACATTTTGCTCTCATAATTTCCATGTCTTTACACATAATTTTCTTAAACCATCAGTACATGTGACCCAGTCGTGCAAGCACTCTAGAGTGCATATAAAATATTTCACTGTTACATTTTAAGTCTCTTTTGAGAAGAGATATAAAATAGCTCACATGAAACTGCCATTCACTAGAACTGAGAAAATTTAAAGAAAAAGTTTTATAAATTGATTCAGAAGGGTTGGGTACGATTTGTAGATTTTTAAAATGTCGAGGTAAAAAAATTGACCGTCATAATTTCGACTTTCGAAAAGTCGATAGGGAAAAACACCGACTGATCAAAATGTCTACTCTTATAAGGTCGATTTTAAAAATATCGACTTGTAAAAGGTCGACAGTGAATGATGTTCACGTGCAGCGTCTCATGGTGCATGAAACATTTTCACTTTAGATTCAAAATCGATTTTGTTTAAAGGACTTTCTATAGCTACTATTTTAGGTGTGCTATAAACAATGTTACTGAATTAGATAACTATTAAATTAAATCTTCAATGCAAAGCCATGTTATAATCGAGAACTATGATCCAGTCATGCATTTTATTTTGAATGAATCCAATATTTGAAAGAGCAAGTTAAAAAGCTAATCTTCAATGTTTTTGAAAATATGCATATAATCTGAACTGAAGAACTTTTTTAATTGATTTATCAACTTTCACTTCCTCTCTTCACTGAATTTAAAAATTTTAGCTTTGCATTTATTTTTATGCTTGAAACAAATAAAAACCATAAAATATTAATAGTCCTTTCTTTATTTAATGGTGGGTGAGTGATGAAGCTTTTACGCCTTTCATCTGAGTTTTGGTTTTAGACGCACCCATACATAAAAATTATCTCGTGTTCATTGGTTAAATAGGTTGCATTTCAATTCTATTAATGTAGCATTGCATTTAAGAGTACACTTCAGTTCATTTCACTTCCTTTTTCAAAATCAATGTTTTTATGTAATTGAATGGAAATAAATTTCTAAGGTGTTGAAACTTGAAAGTGGAAATCATTTCATTGAAAGATTTTTTTTTTTATATTTTGTGTGTGTGTTTTTTTTTCTCCATATTTTTGGGATGCATAAAATAACAATGTTATAAATTTTCTCAGCTAGAGGCAATATTTATTGTATTGCCTAATGTAGGTTTGGTCTTCAAGATATTTGATATATTCCTCAAAATCTTTTGATCCATATTTCAAAAAAGGTTCATCCATAAAAGCTTTCTATACTCAAACTAATGAATATTTATGAAGCTATATCACTTGAATTCTTAAATCCACCACAAGTTTTTTGTATAATAAGATACCTATCCTATACATGTATGTCTTCTTATATATATAACCTTCTATTCTGATTTGAATAATAGGCACTCACACACAAGGAGTATTTGTAAACAAAAACAAAAATATCTCTCCATGAAAAAGAATCTTAGGCTTATTAAAGCTTTTTTTTTTAATATTTAAACTGTGTTAACTAAAATACACAACTCGGTCACACGTTCTTGCTTAAATCGTTCAAGGCTGAAAAGTTAAATCGTCTGCATCAAAGGATCAAAAAATGAAGTAACGATTTATCGTCCTATTGCTAAACTATCTGTGATCCCAAAACCCGTAGTTCCGTAGTTCTATTATTTGTGATAATCAGCATGGTTTTGTAAAAAAAATCAACAATAACAAATTAATTTAATTTTACGTCCTTTTGTCTATTTGCTTTTGAGGATATAGCGAACAAGTAGACTGCGTTTTCACTGATTTCAGTAAAGCATTCGACAAGTTATATCATAAAACACTTCTTATGAAACTCAGGAATCAGGGATTTAAGGATGTTTTTTAAAAATGGATTTCGTCTTATTTAGAAAACATACACTCAGCGAAAAAAGTCAGGTAGTTAATTAACCTGGGCCCTGTTAAATTTTCAAGGTGCATAATCCCATATAAAGTTACAGACATTTCAGAAATTTACCTGATTTTAATATTCAGGTTGATTTAACAAGATGAACTGTTCTTTTAACACTGAATTCTGGTAAACAAGAAATTTTGACGAGAATATAGCGCTAATTTTACCTGAGATCAGGTTTTTTTTAACACCGCTTGTTATGAATTTCTATTTTACCACAAATCAGGTTAAAGTAACATTTTATATGGTCATTTTTACAATGTTTACCTGTTGAATTAAACCTCATCTGCCAGTTAATTTTAACGTGACACCAGTGTTAAAACAAACACACACACACAGGCCATCCGAATAAAATTATTTAAATTTAACCTGGCCACCTGTTAAACTAGCCCTCTACCAGCGTTGAAACAGACTCACAAGCCAAAGTTAAAGAAACACTCTGCCAAGTTATTTCGAGGTGACACCAGTGTTAAAGCACATACAAACACAAGTCATCCAAAAAAGGTTAGTTTCAACTTATTGATATTTGGCTCAAGTTTTTTATGCAGCAAAGTGGCCCAGGGGATGCGTACTATCTCCATGCGTGAGAGGTTCCCAGTTCAAAACTAAGGAAGTATCACAAATTATTTTTAAAATAAAATTATATACATAGTAATAAATTTCTATGCTTTCAGAATAATGCAAAATGAATTGGACGGTAACCATGGATACAAGACATACGAAATACCAGATACAGTGTTGATTCAACATTGAATAATGTTAAATTAACTAGATCTTCATGTTAAATTAACAGGAAGTTGAATATTTATTCATACTTTTGATCTGGATTTTCATGTAAAGTTAACTAGATTTACAGGTAAAAATAGCAAAATTCTCAGGTAAAATTTACAGTTTTACTTTTTAAAGGCAGTGTTAACCTAATCTGAAACCAACGTTGATTTAACACGGCATTGAAATCAGGTATCAGGTTAAGCCGTTAACTTGATCTACCGGGTTGAAAAATAACAACCTGAAAATTAGGTATAATAAACCAGAAATTGGTTAGTTATACCAGCTTTTTTCTCTGAGTGTATGTAATAAGTGTGTCATTTAGAAATGGGCAATGTGCTCAGTTTTACGTTAATTTAGGTGTGCCTCAGGGTAGCCATTTGGGCCCAATATTATTTGTTTTATTTATAAATGATTTGATCTCGATCATTAAAAATTCATTTCTCTTTATTTATGCTGATGACATTAAGCTTTATAGAAGGATAAATTGGTCCAGTGACTGTTATCTTTTGCAAGAAGATCTTGTTAGGTTTTGAGAATGGTGCAATATAAATTTAATATTGAGATGTGTAAAACCATGTGCTTTACACGGAAGAAAGTAAGTGTTACGTATAGCTACATATTTGATTCATCTCCTTTAAATAAACTTTCTGTGTCTTCAGATCAAAGAATAATCCTGGATTCTAAATTGACCTTCAATGCGATCACTTAAATTTGAGTACTAAAAAAGCCAATAGGGTTCTAGGATTTATAAAACGATTCTTACGTGACTTTCAGATCCTTATGCACTGAAGCTTCTGTTTGTATCATTTTTGTGACCGATTCTCGAGGACGGTTGTGTTGTATGGGCCCCTTACTACTCTGTTCATATATTAAGACGAAGGGTTTCTGGCTTCGATTTCTTCCCTGAGCGCCAGGAGTTATACTACCTTCTTATTCTCAGAGATTAAAGTTATTAGACTTTCGTTTATTCTCTCAACAACAACAATATCTTCAATTCTGCTTTATTTCCGGAATATTAAATGGTTCTATTTCATCTCCATCAGTTCTGGGTAAGTCGGGCAAGCATAAGGAGACAGCAACCTTTGATTCCAATATTTAGTAAATCAAACTATGGTGCAAACAGCAATCAATCAATTAATTATCATATTTAATAAATTTTATTTCCTCATCTTTTCTATAAATAACAAGTTTAAATGTATTAAATTTAAAGCTTTGTTTTATAAGAGCACAACAAAAGTTTTTTGTAAATAAAACAAAAACGGGTTTGGATATTAATGAAATTCTTTATTCCTGTGAAAGTACGTTTAATGCCATTATGTATGAAACTCGATTTCTTGCATGGCTACCATGGGCACGCTTGCAGAAGTCCAGACGTTGAACACAATTTTCGACGGTTTTCAAGCATAAATCGGCCGATACTGCTGCAATTTCACGTTCGATATTCGTACGAAGCTCATCAATCGTCGCTGGCTTGTTGGCATAGTCTAACGGCGTCAAATCGCACGACCGAGGCGGCCAAGCGACTGGACCATTTCGTGAGATAACACGTTCTCCAAACTTGGTTTCCAATAAATTGATTGTGACATTCGCTGTGTGGCTTGTGGCGCCGTCCTGTTGGAACCACATGTCCTCCAAGTCCATATCATCCAATTGGGGCCAAAAATATTCGGTTATCATTGAACGCTGCGGTCCCCATCGCAGTAACGTGCCGGTCATCATAAACCACACCAAACCGTAATTTTTTCGTGATACAATGATGACTCATGGAGTACGTGTGGATTTTTGCCTGACGAATACCGCATATTTTGTTTATTGACGAAGCCATTCAGCCAGAAATGAGCCTCATCGCTGAAGATGATTTTTCAATGAAAATCCGAATCATTTTCAAGTTGTTGCTGAGCCCAATTCACGAATATACGACCCTTCTGGTGGTCAAGCGGCTTCAGTTCTTGTGTCAATTTAATCTTGTTAGGATGTAGGCCAAGATCTTTTCGCAAAACTCGCCACAACGACGTCACAGAGATGCCCAACACCTGAGAACGACGTGTGAGAGACGCATTTGGGGTTTCTGCAACTGAAGCCTCAGCGGCAGCAATATTCTCGACACTACGGGCACTTATTTGTCTGACTGGCACGAGAACATTTTGTACTGTGCCTGTGGATTCAAATTTTTCCACTAGACGCTCAATTGTTGATCTGCTAGGATGATTATGACGACCATTAATTGGACGTAGCGATCTTAACGTTGAGGCCACTGACTCTGAACTTCAGTAATAAATTTTAATAATTTCGACTCGTTGGCTCGTATATCTTTCCATCATGAAATGGCAGACCTTACTGAAGAGAAATGTCAAAAGGGCGGAAATAAATATGGCGTCGTTTGCTGTCCCTGTCGCTTTACTTTTGTAGCGTTCCTGTTGAAAACCCCTTTATTATCTACTCCAATGATTGTTAAATTATTGACATTGATAACGACCCCAACTCTCGAATTCCATAAATTCCTATAGTTAAAACATTTTCCGTGTTCTTCTTAGTATGCCCACGGTGAGGTTTTTATTTTTTTTTTTTGACAGGCAGCATATTCAATTTCAGAGTATGTCGTTTTAAATTTGTTGACATATTTTTTGAAAATGATAGTAATGGAAATAGCCACATTATATAGCAGAATGCATATGCATCACTTCAACTCATTATGAATAACATTTTAGCGTCATTTAATTTAACAATAAAAGAAATAAAGAGTTTTTGACACAAGCGTAGAGATACCAGACACGAAAACTATTTTGTATTTTGTTAACAATGTATAGTTTTGCACAAAATGTTAAAAAGTTATCAACTCGATTTTTAAATATCGAAATAAGAGAACAAAAATTAATTCAGATTTTTTTTTTTTAATTCAACATTTATTTTTAATTTTTATACTGTTGGTCTAGTGGTCAAATTCACTGTGCAGAAAAAAATGTTCAAAAAAATGAGAGTGAAACGTATTTTTATAAAACGAAAAGTCTCATTCTGCACGGTTTTTATAAAGAAACTTGATTACAAAAATTGAGAGGACTTACTTTTCAGCTTCAAAAAGTTTGTTTCAAACTAATTTCCCTCAAAAGTATATTTTTTTTATATTTTATAGTAAAATATTCTTGATTTAGAACAATGAACATTTATTATCAAAATCGTGGGTGTTGTTTTGAAAAAATGAGATTTTCCTAACTTGTTTTTAAACATTTGTTGTTTTTGCGTTAAGGGGAAATATTTTAAAAAGGGCTAAAACATCGTTAAATACCGAGTTTAAGAAAAAAGTTGTCTGGGCCGGTTGCGAATGTTTGAGTTTTCAAACAAATATTTTTAATTGTTTTTTTTACTAGTTGAAATAGATTTTTAAAAGTTTTGGTTCCCAATATTATTTAAATATTTTGAGAGCTTCTTCGAAAGGCAATTATTTGAATTAGTCCCACCGTTTAGAAGAACATCGAAAATTAAAAATAATGGTTCCTTGGTTTTCCACCCAAATATAGCCTTCGCGAAAAGTTTATTGATTTCTATGTTTGGTAGGTAAAACACATGAGGGGGGGGGGGGAGAGCGGTCTATCAACAAAAACAACTTTATACCAAGTTTCAAAAAAATCGATCCAGTCGTTTAGTCTGTAGCCGAACAGATAGACATAGAGACAGAATTGCCAGAACCACTTTTTCGTCTTCCCTATCATTGCAGTGTCAAAAAAAAATCTCAAGACATTTTTTTTATGAATGCATAACTTGCCACTAATATAATAGCAGGCACATATTGCAAGTAAAGTGTGTATTAATTATTTCTGAAGAAAATTGCATTACTTACAAGTTTTGCCAGTTTTAAAAGTAAAAAAATGAAATACAGGGTGGCGCACCAATTGTGCTACAATAAGAAATTCAAATAACTTTTTTTTTAATTGATGTATTTCATTTATTTTTTTTTATTGGTTAGAAAATTAAATTTTTTTAAATAGTTAGTTGTTTTTAAAGATTATAGACCGCATATGCGGCACCTGATCAAAAAATTATTCATTGCGGCCTGAAGAGTTGAAGTTGGGATCGCCTCAATTATTGTCGTTATGGACTGCTTTAATTCAATTAAATTCCTGGGTTTCGTTTTATACACCTCTTGCTTGACATAACCCCATAAAAAGAAGTCTGGTGCAGTCAGGTCAGGTGACCTTGGAGGCCAGCGAAGAGTGGAGTTCCTAGAAATTAATTTGTTTGCGAATTTTTTGTTTAGCTCCACCATAACTGGTCTGGCTATATGTGCAGTTGCTCCATCTTGCTGAAAAAAAACGCTGTGGAATGGTATACGTCTTCGGCGCAGTTCTGGGTAAAAAAACTCCTTCAACATCTTTAAATAACGGTCCCCATTGACAGTAACGGTTACACCGTTTTCTTCAAAGAAGTACGGCCCGACAATACACCTTGATGAAACTGCGCACCACACAGTGACTCGTTCTGGGTGCAGTTCCGTCTCATGGAGCATTTCTGGATTAGACTCATTCCATATACGGCAATTTTGCTTGTTTACATTGCCGTTAAGATCAAAATGGGCCTCATCAGACATGAACAAACAATTGATCAATGTGTTGTCTTCTTCGGCCATTGATATCATTTTTTGGCAAAATTCCAGGCGAACAGGCAAATCCTGAGGGTTTAACTTGCTAGTAATTTGGACTTTGTACGGAAAAAAGTTTAAATCGTCATGAAGTATCCGTTGTAATGACCGTCTACTAACTCCAATTTGCCCCGATAAGTTTCGGGTCGAAACGCTCGCATTGGCCTGTATTGCAGATGCTACTGCTGCGATTGTATCCTGAACCCGAACATTGGCATCTCGATGGTACGGCCTTCGTGCGATGCTTACAGATTCGGCAAACATGTTTACAAACCTCATAATGGTCCATCTACTCGGGGGATTACCGCCAAACTCCCGCCTAAATTCCCTTTGGACGGAAATGACGGACTGCAAAGCATGGTACTGTTGCACTATCCAAATTCTTTTCTCCGTATCCCAAGCATCCACTTTTATAAATCTAAATAGTAACCTACAAAATAAAAAAAAAAAAATAAGCCGATTACTCACACAGAAAAAAAGTTATTACGTTTTATTTTTGTAGCACGATTCGTGCGCCACCCTGTATATGACCTTCTATAATTGATATGTAGAGGTGGACACGATTTGGCAATGGACTTTTTGGTGAGTGTTTTTTATGTCAAAAAAAAACCTTCACTTGGATTTATTCCGCACATTTTTTTAATTTTTCGTATTTAATTCTGAAAGTCTGAATTTCGATATTGAACATACCTATACATACATATACCTACTCTTTATGGGGTTGATTTTCATTTTTTATAACAAAGGGTGGTATTTTTTTTGGTAATTTTAAATATTTTGAACACAAAAAAACTCGCAACTTATCTTCCCATCACGCATTTGGCATGATGAGTTGTTTTTGCATCTTTCTTCATGTTTAAAATATTATAAATTATTAAAGGAGTTGGAGGTTCTACATGGTGACATAAAAAAAAAGTATGTATGTTCCCGAAAAGTAGCAACCCTGACATTTTTAGCTGTTTTTCCCAACATGAACTTGGCATCTGGAGGCGTATCCGCATCTTTTTTCACGTTCAAAATATTTAAAAAAAATATTTAAGAAATTGGAAGTTTCACCCCTTGACTTTCTTTGTTCCCGAAAAGTTGCAACACGGATATTTCACCCGAAGGTGCGTGTATTTAACACCTATATTTTAATACATCAGCTGTTATTTTTCTCTAAACGCGTTTTGGCACCTAGAGGCGTTTCCACAACATTTTTCATGTTTACAATATTAAAAATTACATTTCAACGCCAAACAAAGTGGCAACATTAACATTTTAACTGAAGGTGCGTCTTCAAAGATATCAATTGTAATCTTCACTCATTTAACATCTGGAAGTATTTCTGCAACTCTTTCAGATTCAAAAAATTTAATAAATTATCAAAAAAGTGGAGGTTCCGAACGTTGACATAAAAAAAGTATATTCCCGAAAAGTGGCAATACTGAAAATTTAACCAAATATGCGTCTATCCAATCTGTAATTTAATGGTGTAATTTTACCATTTTCCATAGACTGGGCACCATTTTTGAAAAAAGCCTCCAAGCGACAGGATTTCAAAATTGACTCTCCAGCTAAATTTCATCCTTCATGTTTTGGGAATGAACTCTAACTCCCTTAAAAAAAACCCACAAGATTTGGTTTCCTGGCCTGACAATAATTATAACGTTTAATATTTCGATGAGATTTATAAAAATCGTTTTTAAATTTGTTGCTATGGTCTGGGGGGTGATTTCCCCCTTTTCCTCCCGCAGTTACGTCCATGGTTTATGATAATAAATTTATCTTCCTATTATTTCCATTATATTTGTATGCATACTTGAATGAAGTGTCAAAGTGTCGCGAAGCTTAAAACCTTCCGCTCTCGTACGTTAGTCTATAGTTTTTGATGCGAAAAAATATTTTATAATAAACTACGGAATATTGAAATCTATTTTCTTCAATAAAGAATTGAAATTGATTAGAAAAACATCAACAAGGATGATGCTAAGATCTTTTCCAAGTACACTTTATCTTCCATGAGTTATGAGTGTGACACATTTATTCATTTCTTCTTTTTTTTATTTTATTTATCTAAAATCATCAAAGTTGAAAAAATAAGAGTTTGTCCGATAATAACAATCAATAAATCACATCAGCTCCAGCATCATGATGTCCTTCGGAAAAATATGTGTATGTGACTTTTTGTCATAAATACATTACTATAAGTTGAAAGATAGTCAACTTTCACACATTGACATTATTATGAGGGTAGGACGAAAGGATATATTAAAATACGTGTAAGTATCTTGTTGGCAAAAATGAAAACCATCACAAATCAACAAATGAAATGTTAACTTTGTTTACCTATTGAAGGGCATAACGTTTTGGTTTTGTCGGTAAGCATTTTTCATAACTGAAATCAATTGACGACTTTTGGCTATTGTACCGAGACAGAGATTGGTTTCT
The DNA here is from genome assembly GCA_946251815.1 of Dasysyrphus albostriatus. Taxonomy (NCBI): domain Eukaryota; kingdom Metazoa; phylum Arthropoda; class Insecta; order Diptera; family Syrphidae; genus Dasysyrphus; species Dasysyrphus albostriatus. Next base: position 61,472,796 of record OX276336.1, on the reverse strand, counting down.
GGAATATGAAGACGCTTCTTAGCAACGGAAGTGAAGGTCCTCAAAAAATGCTCAATTAGAAGAAAAAATTCATGCAGTATAAAACTGACACAAAAGATAATTGGACTCGGGGAAGTTCAAGTCTGCAACTCGTTGCATTGTACTACTCTACTCTGGAAAGGAACCTGGAAGTTATCATGAATCTGCCGTTGGATTGCTGCTTTTTAAAACAGCTCTCAAAAGCTTAATTGCTTGGGAGCCTTTCGATAACAAGATCCTGAAAGATTGATTCCGGACTAGAGTACGTTGCGTTGTGTCACTATCGTACAGTATTTTATGCCCCAACAAAAGAGAAGTAGGCCTTTTATAACCCGCTGAGTGCTGTTTATGATAATACACTACGGGGAGACATCATAATGGTAATAAGAGACTTGAATTGGAATTAATGGGCTTAGGCATGTTACAGGAGAGCATGGTGCTGGTGATCGCAACGGCAATGGCAAACGTTTTGTCGATTTTTATACCGCCAACCACCTTGTTATAAGAGGGACCATGTTTGAGCACAACATGTGACACAAAATGAGTTGGGTCTCGAAGATCAGACAAAGAAATTGATCAGTCAGTGATTTAAAAGCAGTCTTCAAGACGTTCGAAACAGAAGAGTGGCCTGAAATAGCCTGGGATCACCATCTGATGGTTGCTACCGAAAGATTACACACAGTTGCAGTTCAGAGATTCCAAGAAAACACCCGAATTCCCAAGTTCAATACCGATAGACTTTAGGACCAAGCAGTCTACCAACAACTAGAGGACAACCTTCCACAAAGATTGAAGAAAGCTATCAGTAGCAGGGAACCCACCATTAAGGGGAACAATATTTTAGTATCCAGTGCTGAAGAATGCCTGACTTTCGTAAGAAACTTAGGCTAGAATCAAAGAGAAAAAACTGCTCAAAGCTGCCATTTCCGCTTCTCCAGCAGCAGGGTAGAAATCTTAACCGCAATCAGAGCACTGACGAACAACAAAGTTGTTGAACCTGACGTCATTCCCATAGGGCACCTACGAGCAGTGCCAACAACCTCGAGTGAGCTCCTGCACAAACTCAATGAGAGAGTTTAGATAACAGAGAGTTTTCCTTAGGAATAAAAAAAGAGAATGATTGTCAAGTTCTCAAAGCAAGGAGACCTTAGGCAGTGCAAAAACTGGAGAGAAATTTGTGTGCTTCCTGCCGTAGCCAAAGTAATAGCAAAAATCGTCCTGGAGCGAACAAAAGACCACCTTGAAGATAGGCTTAAAGAAATGAAATTCCGCAATGGATCTTCCTATGTAGACCACATCAACACGTTGCGGATCATCATCCTACATTGCGTTGAATATCGATTATCACTTCACTTGTTGTTCATCGACTTCTAAAAAGCGATTGACAGTGTCAATAGGGAATTTATCTAGGGGGTGGATGGGGTGGATAAATCGATTGCTACAGCCTGTGAGGGTGTTTTAGATTTTCCAGCCGGGGTATGCTCACGGTGTCCAGGGTTAGTTAAATAAAACACCGAAATTTAACATCAAATAGGTCTTTGTCTTTATTTGTTATTTTCTTTTATCCGAGGCCAGTTTTTCAGTTCAGGATAAACACACAGTGAAATCAGAGTCTTTTAGCGATTATTTTTAAGGTTGAAATAAAAGTCAATTAAAATTAATCTTTAAATTGTAGTTAAGGTGACAGCCAAGACGAGCGAGTATTTTATTATAAACTTATGAAGTTATAAGTTATAATCAGCATCACTGACTATGCGCTGCACCACTGTGCACACGCCGGCCAGTGACAGACACTTAAAGAATTCAAAGAAAATAAAAACAAAAAAAAAAATTCCAAAATAAGCTGCGTTTCATTATGTCCAGGTCTGGGTCGAGGTTATCTTTTTACACGTATTATTTCTATCGAGGTTTATTTCAATAACTCAGATACAAGTTTTCACTCTGACCGCCAGGCCAGATTTTTTTTTCACGAGGTAAACCATATGGGTTATGAGCGATAGTAAAACGCAATTATTAGTTTTAATTTAGTAGTTTTGATCAACATGCTTCAGCTTTAATTGAAAAACCCTAACTCTATCAAACACGTAGCTAATATCAACATCATAATAATAATTAATACTACTGGAATACTAATAATGCATGTCCTGCTTAAGATACAAGTTAATCCAAAAAAAAATCTATTAACAAAGTCTAAAAACCAATATCTCTTGGTTTTTATGAAGGAGAATAAATCCACAAGCCAAAAAGAGAATTCTTGAATTAATTAAGTAAATCCTCTCGGTTTGAAAAAAAAACTTCTTTGTTACAAAATTAATGATGACCCTTAACTTTATATACATAAATACATACATTATCGAGGTAATTAATGCCAAAACCAAGGAATCTGGTTTTCCTCCTTCTAGACGATAAAAATTTATATGCAAGTCGTTAAAAAAAAAAACATTCTATTGAGTGCCCGTCTACTTCTTTGAAATATTTATTCTCATTTTCATTCCTTGAGAAACTCCCTTACATCATACACCTACAACCAACCTTTGTCTTGATGTGCGCTAAAGCTATATGTGGTAATGATACATTTCCGTAAATCCTTTTATATGCCAAAGTTTTCAAATGAACGTGATAAAATGTGTATTAAGTACTTATGTGTAATTAAATAACCTATACACATATACTTACATATAATGACAGAAAGTAGGTACCTAACCTACATATATACCCATACAAATAGAAAGTATTTAAAAAGAAAAATATGGGTCTACGAAGTTTAAAAAAGTTTATGAAGTGCTATATTAAAGTACTTTGTATTTCGTCCGTTGGAAACACATAAAGAAATATATTGTGTTGTTTTTTTTGAACAGGTAGATAACTTTTTGCATTTTCCCACAAAACCAGAGAAGGTTTCTTTTTATCTTTTTTTTTTGGAAACGTTTTGAGGACTAAGCAAATCCTTCTCAATCTGAAACATGAAAATCTATGATACCAAATGTTTATTTTTGTTTTCTTGTGAAAAAGAGGAACTCAAATAATTTTAAATACTTGTATGTTTATACTTAAGGGTGGTCCTTAAATTAGGGTTTTTTTTAGATTTGTATTTCACCTTCCTTCGTTTCTCATTGCTTTCCCATAAAGTTAATAATTATGTTACAAACTATGGTCTTATAACACGCGAACAATATTCAGAGCATATAAATTAAATCCAGACAAGAAAAACAATGGTCTAGGATGGGAGGCTATTTCTCTCCGTCTAAGCAGGAGTGGCATTTTCAAAAAGTTACATTTTTTTTAAAAGTATGAAATTGTATTTCAATTACCTAAAATAACTTATTTAAATTACCTAAAATAACTTCTTTGAGAATTTCGTACAAAAAAAGAACTCCATCATAGTTCTTGATTGAGTATGATTGTAAGAAAAAAAAAATATTTAACATCGTAGGAGCAATTTTCTTAAAAAAAAAATTTATATGTATATCAAATTCCAAAAAAAATTGTAATAACAATTTTTGGTAGACAAACCTACTAATCTATTTCTGTGCAAATAAATTTAAATAAAAAAATTGTCAACCCGTTTTTGAGATATCGAGTTTCAAAAAAAAATTTAAACTTTTTTTAAAAATTCAAAAACTTTTTTTTTTGAAAATCTTTATATGCAATATTTTTAAATCTTATGTATTTCAAATTTTGTAAACAGAAAGTTAATCTATATATTATTAATAGTTGCTATTTGTAAATTCAAATAAATTTTGGTAGAATATCGAACTTATACGGAAAGAGTTTAATAAAAATCGTAGGAGCCGTTTTTAAGAAAAAATGTTTTCCTTAACGGTTTTATCATTTGTATATAAAGGTACCGTTATTTTTTCCTAAGGGTAATTTAAAAAACAAGGACATTACAGAAAGAGAAAAACCCTTTAATACTGAGTTTAATAAAAATCAACCATGGTGTTTTCATAATACTTGGTTTTAAAAAAAATCAAGAAACCAAATTTTAAATCGTTAAAGCGGTTTTCTCAAAAATGAATTTTTTATATAAAATTTAAATAACATTTTTAAAAAAAAGTTTTGGTATTCCAATTATGTCCCGATATGTATCGGGTTTTTCAATAAGAGCGCTACAAAATTTTTTTTAAATAAATCAAAAACGGTTTCGGATATCAATAAAATTCTTTATTCCTGTGAAAGTACGTTCGATGCCTTTATGCATGGCCACCAAGGGCACGCTTGAAGAAGTTCAGACGCCGAACCCAATTTTCGACGGTTTTCAAGCATAAATCGACCGATACTGCTGCAATTTCACGTTCGACATTCGTACGAAGTTCATCAATCGTCGCTGGCTTGTTGGCATTGACCATATAGACTTGACGTAGCCCCACAGGAAAAAGTCTAACGGCGTCAAATCGCACGACCGAGGCGACCAAGCGACTGGACCATTTCGTGAGATAACATGTTCTCCAAACTTGGTTTCCAATAAATTGATTGTGACATTCGCTGTGTGGCTTGTGGTGCCGTCCTGTTGGAACCACATGTCCTCCAAGTCCATATCATCCAGTGACAGTAACGTCACGGAAGAAGTACGGCCCAATGACGCCGCCGGCCCATAAACCACACCAAACTGTAATTTTTTCGGGATGATGAGTGTGGATTGCTGCCTGACCAACACCGCATATTTTGTTTACTGACGAAGCCATTCAGCCAGAAATGAGCCTCATCACTGAAGATGATTTTTCGATGAAAATCCGAATCATTTTCAAGTTGTTGCTGAGCCCAATTCACGAACATACGACGCTTCTGGTGGTCAAGCGGCTTCAGTTCTTGCGTCAATTTATTCTTGTAAGGATTTTGGCCAAGATGTTTTTGCAAAATTCGCCACAACGACGTCACAGAGATGTCATACGCTTGAGAACGACGTGTGAGAGACACATTTGGGCTTTCTGCAAATGAAGCCTCAGCGGCAGCAATATTCTCGACACTACGGGCACCTCTTTGTCTCACTGGCACGGGATCATTTTGTACTGTGCCTGTGGATTCAAATTTTTCCACTAGACGCTCAATTGTTGATCGCTAGGACGATTATGACGACCATAAATTGGACGTAGCGCTCTTAACGTTGAGGCCACTGACTCCGAATTTCGGTATTAAATTTTAATAATTTCGACTCGTTGTTGACTCGTATATCTTTCCATCATGAAATGGCAAACCTTACTGAAGAGAAATGTCAAAAGAGCGGCAAGAAATATGGTGCCGTTTGCTGTCCCTGTCGCTCTACTTTTGTAGCGTCCCTGTTGAAAAACCCTTTATTTAAATACATTCTTAAACCTAGTTTTAATAAAATTTATCAACTCATTTTTGAAATATTGAATTTTCATACAGAAAAGTTTGAATATATTTTAAAAAATCCAAAATTCATTATTTTTCAAAATTTTGATATGCGCAATATTATTAACATATTAAAAAAGATTTTGCATACAAATTTTGACTGAAATCGTGTTAGCCGTTAATGAGAAAATCGAAAATTCATAAAACCGTTATATGGTAAATACCGTTAATACGTAACGGGATTCGGTAAATTTTTTTTCTTATCAAAAAGTTCACAGTACCTACAGTTATACACTGATTTTTTGTAATCATAATCGTTAGAGCCGTTTTTGAAATAAATAAGCTTTTCATTTGCGGTTGTAGGGCAAGTACCGTTATTTTTGGTGCTAGAAAAAAAATTTCAATTTCCCCTCTGGAGAGTTACAAAAAAACCTTAAATTCAACATTTGAAGAAAATTGTTTCAGTGGGTTAGGCTGTAGGTAGATATACGGATAGACAGACAGACGGACAGAAATGTAGCACCCACTTTTTTCGTGTTCTTTACCATCGTTATATCATGTTTGATTGTTATCCCGATTTTTTTTGCACGGAACTAAAAAATTGAGAAAATAATTATGGTATTTTAAATTTTTCAAAAACCAGAAGGTATAACATCATGGACAACATTTAAAGCAAAAAGTTGAATTAAGAGGTACCCAATAATAGATAATTTTATTATAAAAACCTTCGGTATTTTTCTTTTACAAATTTGTTTGTCGAAATTTTTAAGCTGTTCGTTTAGTGAGCTTTATTTAAAAATATTAAAAAATCTAGTTATGGGCTTAAAAAAGTAATTAAATAATATTGTAAGTGTTGCCGTTGTTCTTAAATATACATTTCCATTTTAAGTTTTTGTAATTTTAAAAATAACAACTCCCTGAGGTGAAATGGCCCTCCATCTTCCACGATTTTTTGGTGTTTGGATCTAACCTTTTTCTACGTTGTGAGTTTTTTTTAGAGTGTTAGAATAATCACCCTGTACTCCTAATTAGGAATTTAAAGTAAAAATATGGGATGAAAGAAATATCTGAAACAAATAGAAAATGTTTGCTTCTACTTAGACTTTAGAACCATTTGGTGCTTATTCAACTTTTTGAGAAAAAAAAAACAATCTGAAGACCACCCTTATGAACCCACAGAGGTAGATACTTACGTATATGTACCGTTTGGATTAATGTAAATAATAATTTCGAGGTTTTAATTTTAAAGCAAATATACTTATCATGAAACATGAGAAGTCCATGTCGTTATGGTCTGGGCATCTGTGTGTCCATGTGTCCATCTGCACAGTGACCGTGAGACCAAACGGATGAACAAATATATATGATTTAAATTTGTTATATTATTGTTTTTGCTTGCAATATATTATGCACATTAGGGTGGTTAGCTGAATAGAGATCAAATAGTTTTAAATAGAAAACAAAATGTTTCCTAATTTTTATTAGATTTTTATTTCACCCCCATGGTCTCCCTCTTTTCATTTGAAGTTATATTAAGCTTAGGGTGATTCTTACAACACACACAACAACATCGGAGCGTATAGATTAGACTCAGATGAGAAAAAGATCATAACATATAAAATTACCACTTCCCCGTTCAGATGGGAGGTTAATTTTCTAAAAAGTTGACTCAAAGTCGACTACAAAATTATTTAAAAAAACGGGAATACTTTAAATGCAAAAGTATTAATTTTTTAAGTTTAAAATTATTAGAAAATAAATGTATAGCCTTAAAAAGGCCAAAGCATAGCAATGCATGTAAGTTCTCCCATTTTTTATCAATATTTTTTTTTCTGTTTCAGTGGAGTCATCTTTTTAGAAAATTACCCTTCCCGTCCAAACAGGGGAAAATAGGCCCCCCTCCAATACAATTTTTCTTCTCTCGCTCCTATATTTTTTACGCTTGTTTTAAGATTTAATTTAAGCACATAATAATTAGTAACTTAAAGTGGAAATAGGGAGACCAAGGGGTGAAATAAAAATCAGAAAAAGTAAAAATCAGAAAGAATGAGGGATCTCCAAGACTGACTATGTCCAATTTAAGGACCACCCTAATGTACATGGGTACTATAGTCAAAGTCAGTTATAACGGACTTGATGGAATTGGAGAATTTGTTCCTTATATCCCATGTTTAGTTTTAAACGATACTCGATTTTTTGTTCTTTATTTAAAAGTTGACAAACTTTTTTAAATAGTAGAATTTTTAATAGAATCATCACGAAGTTGGTAAAATAATCGTAGACTTTTCTTCAATTGTTAAAAAATCAATATTTTGAGCTCATTCCAAAATAAACTAACACTTTTAACATTTCTTGAAATATAAAAATTACTCTTCCAGTGCTTCTCAAAAAATTAAAAGTATAAAATTCAATATTTAAACTTTTAAAAACAACTCATTTAACAATTTGAGGTGAAAAAAGATTGTCATCTGAATTCTTGATCAAAAGCTTATTGAATAGACGTTTTGAAGAGGAAAAATTATGCGTGCAAGGGTTTTTATTATTGAATTTGTTTGTGTGACCCTTAAGCATGCTTAATAAAAAAATTCAAAATGGTACTAAATTCAACAATGTGTTTCTGAGAGAATGGTCACACTTTTCAATATGTTTAGTATAACTTAAAAACGAAGCCGATTTTGAAAATTTATCTTTTTAAAACTTTTTGTTCAAAATTCAATTTTCCATCCAAATGGATGGTTTACAAAACTTTATAAAAAAAAGTAGTAATACATTTCGAAAAAGCAAACATTTTGATTTTTTTCTAAATTGCGCATAACTTTTTCGGCCAAGGATACGCCCAACTGATGCTTATACAAAATAAATTAGAGTCTTAAGGCCTTTATGTGAAATGATACAAAAGCCATATTAATTGACAACTGTCAGATATACATCCATTACACTCAGCTTTTTTTTTTATAATTTATCGCAGTTTATGCCCGAAAGTCTATTTGTTGGTACAAGATGACAAATATAGCATTCCTTGAACCTAGTACCAAGTGTTATATAAATCGGAAAAGCCGTTTCGTCTGTAGGTCTAGAAGCTTTTTGTTGAAAAACAAAATTGAGAAATTACATAAAAATAAATAAATACATTTTGGGTCACAACACTTCATAGAGAACCAGGGCCTAGTGACTAACAACTCTCAACCATTCCTGTGTGCGTGTTTTTGGCAGGAATGGAGGGGACCTACAATTTTTTGCCGAGTCCGAACGGCTAGATGAGAAGCACTTATTCATGACAAGTATACTCTTGGAGGATTTGTCAGTTCCTCGCAAGAGGCAGTACCTCGCGAAAAAATATTTTTGTTTTTAGGTGGCAGCGGCTGGGAATCGAACCCAGGCCTTTGGCATGACAGTTCTACGTACTAACCAATATGCCACGAGGTACTACAGAAATCACCTACTTTTTAAATATTCTCTATGATCGTAATGTCATATTTGATCAAAATCTTGATTCCGAATATTTTAACGAATGTGGAATTTTGTCATATTGTACCGGAAAATGGGTTTTGGCCCGAAATTTCGAAAAATTATAAGAAATGGTAAGCTTTGAATGGTTATATCTCTGTCAATTTTGAATAAAAATGACTTTTTGAATATGCCATATTAAAGTCTTTAGTCTTTCTTTTATTTTACCCGTGTATGTCTTGAGATTGTCTTTGATACAAAAAAAGTTATGCGCAATTTATAAAAAAAATTAAAAATCTTTGATTATTGATTTTTTTAGGTAAGTCTTTGTCAACTTTTCCTGCTTAAATTTTTTTTGTAATATTTTATAAACCACCCATTTCGATAGAAAATTTTATTTTGAACAAAAAATTTTAAGCATTAGATTGTAAAATTCAGCTTATTTTCTAAGTTATACCAAAAATATTAAAAAGTGGCCAGGTGATCATTGAATAATGAATTGGACGGTAAGCAGTGTTAGAGATGGGACCTACAAGCATGGATCCAAGACATAAAAATTACCGGATACAGGGTTGATTCAACATTGAATAATGTTAAATTAACTAGATCTTCATGTTAAATTAACAGGACATTGAACAATTTATTCATGTTTTTGAACTAGATTTTCATGTAAAGTTAACTAAATTTACGGGCTAAAATAGCAAGATTCTTAGGAAAAATGTACAGTTTTACCTTTTTAAGGCTGTGTTAACTTTACCCGAAACCGACGTTAATTTAACACGACATTTAAATCAAGTACCAGGTTAAGCCGTTACCCTTATCTACCGAGTTGAAAAATAACAACCTGAAAATCAGGTATAATAAACCAGAAATTGGTTGGATATACCAGCTTTTTTCTCTGAGTGAACCATTATCAAAATCTTGAATTTCCAAAAAAAAATTTACTTTTTCTTGAACCTTTTTCTTAAAAATCAAAAATTTCTTTTTGATAGGTATGCAAAATTTTTAGATCTTATCGGAAATTTTAAAATAAAAAAATTATCTAAATTCTTTCAGATTTTCTAATTTCAAGTAAATCGTTATAAAAGAAAAATGTATGAATTTTTATCTGTACCAATATTTTACCTTTATTTTTTCATAAAATTGTTTTTTTTTTAAATATTTCAAAAATGTCTAACCTACCCTTATATCGAGTTTTAAGAGAATCAATCAATGTCGTTTTCGAAATATTTGATTTTAAAAATAAAAATTAAAGAATATTGTTTTTAAAAATAAAAAAAAATAATTAATTTTAGTACACAATACTTTTTATATATTTTATAAACTTTTGGATAAAAAAATGATTGAAATCATTTATTTATACCGTTCTGAGATTAAAAAAAATGGATTCTTGGGAGTTTCCATTAATAACCATTTTTTGAAAAACGGTTTCCCACCTATTAAGTTTTTTTAATTGTGGAGCCGTTTTGAGAAAATAACGAGTAAAATAAAAAAAAATAAAAAAAAATTAAAACCAAAATTGAAAAACGTGGAGGAATGACCATGAAACGCTATGTACCAAGTTTGAAGAAAATCAATGAAAGTCGTTTAGGCTGTAGCTAAACGGAAGGACGTCGTCCAAATTTAAGATTAGATAATCCAAGGATCTACAACTTTTACCTACTTCAATCATCTGTTCACATAACCTCAAAAATATCGAGAAAAATTTCAAAATTCAAAAGTAAAATCTAGATTTTCGAAAGAAATGGCTACTACGGATTTTCTTAAAATTTTTTGGTATGTTAAAATAAGTTCGATCTATAGCCAAGTTTTGTTAAAAATTTCTCTAACTAACTTAGTTCCTCCTATAGAACAATCTTTGTTTTATTTTGAATCTTCTCATTATTGGCTAAATTGATTAAAACTAATTTTTCTATACACAAATTTTAAATAAAATTTCAATATAATAATACTGCATTATTACAATTTAATTTTTGGTTTTTTTTTTTAATTTTAAAAAAGTTTCAATTTTGTTCTTCATCGAAATATAGATATTTCTAAAACAGGTTGACAATTTTGTTCTTCATTTCATTTTTACATTCATTTGCAAAACATATTCCAAACACTACATCGTCCGCGGTTCCAACGCTCGTCTTTGATGACACTCCTAATGTAAGCTCACTAGAAAAAGCCAATTTGCTTTCAGCACAGTTTGCTGTCAGTTCGACGCTGTCTGAGAGTGTCATGACTCCGCCTGTACTTGAGTGCCCTAACGATTTTATGGGGCGAATCTTCTTTCGCACTCGTGCAGTTGCAAGAGTCCTAAAAGATCTCGATATACACAAATCCGCTGGTCCGGAAAGTATCCCTCCTATTTTTCTGAAGAGGTGCCAACGCTGGAAAAACCACTGCGTAAGCTTTACCATCTATCATACTCTACAGGTCTCTTTCCGAGTGGATGGAAAACAGCATTTGTCCAGCCTGTCACTAAAAAAGGTGAATCTTCTTCTCCCTCTAGCTATCGCCCAATTGCACTTGCGTCCCTTCTTTTCAAGGTCATGAAAACGCTGATTATTTATCAGCTTAAGAAATATCTTGAAGAACGAAAGCATCTAAATGACCGTCAGTATGGCTTTCGTAATAATAGGTCCACTGGTGACCGGATGGTATATCTCACCCAACAGTGGAACAAATCTTTACATCGTTTTGGAGAAAGTAAGATTATTGCACTTGATATTTCCAAAGCATTTGATAGAGATTGGCATCAAGCTCTCTTTTCGACAATGCGGGCATTTGATATCGATGAATCTCTTCTTCGCTGGATTAAAAATTACCTTTCGGACCGTTCAATTAAAGTCGTCTTGGATGGTTACAAGTCTGATATTCATAAAAATAAATGCTGGTGTGCCCCAGGGCTCTGTTTTCTCTCCGACTCTCTTCCTCATTTTCATTAATGACCTCTTGTCTGAAGCTTCTAGTCCATTAAATTGTTTTGCTGACGATAGCACCCTCAGCTTTTCATATTCGTTTATAGATTCACATCCCTGTCCTTCGGATGTGGAACTTCAACCACAGCGTATGATAAGCTCATTAAATTCTGATCTTGACAGCATTGTCCAGTGGGGAATTAAAAACCGTGTAGAATTTATTGCTTAAAAAACCCACCTTCAATGTCACTATCCATGAGTGGTACTTGCATCGAGGAAACTGAACAGCTCTCAGTTCTGGGTATCGGTATCACAGATCACCTTCTGTGGAATGATCACATATTCAACGTCGCGAAAAACACTGCAAAGTGTTTAGGGTTTCTTCGAAGATGCAAGAACATGACATGACATGGCTGTAATATATAAAGCCTTCATCCGCCCCAAGCTTGAGTATAATTCTAACATTTGGGCAGGTGTTAAATCTATCAGATAGAATGCAAAATAAAGCCTTAAAAATGATTGGTGATAGATCAATTACTCAAACAATAATAACTCTGAAATATCGTCGCAATGTTTCATGTCTCTCTTGATTTTATCACTATTTTTAACGGGTGATTTTTTAGCTGGTTTGGTTTTGGCAACACTGGTTTTGACAGCTGACGTGTGTTTAGTACCTTGTGTCACTGTCAAACAGCTTCAGTTTGGTTTGCAATTTAACCATGGATCGTCTTACAAATGAACAACGCTTGCAAATTATTGAATGTTACTATCAAAATTCGTGCTCGGTTCGAAATGTTCATCGCGCGCTGCTTTCATTTTATGGTCGGCATTCTCGACCTTCTGAGCAGTCTATTCGGAAGATTGTGACCAAATTTCGCACCAAATTTACTTTGTTGGACATTAAACCACCAACACGTTTACGTACTGTGCGTAGTGAAGAAAATATTGCGGCCGTATCAGCTAGTGTGACAGAAGACCGCGAAATGTCGATTCGGCGCCATTCCCAGCAGTTTGGCCTTTGTTACAGCACTACGTGGAAAATTTTGCGGAAGGATTTGGGCGTAAAGCCTTTTAAGATACAGCTGGTGCAAGAACTAAAGCCAGCCGACCTACCACAACGCCGAATTTTTGGTGAATGGGCTCTTGGAAAGCTGGCCGAGGATCCGCTTTCTTATCGAAAAATTGTGTTCAGCGATGAGGCTCATTTTCGGTTGAATGGGTACGTAAATAAGCATAATTGCCGCATTTGGAGTGAAGATCAGCCAGAAGCATTGCAACAGCTACCAATGCATCCCGAAAAAGCCACTGTTTTGTGCGGTTTATGGGCCGGCCGCATTATTGGGCCATATTTCTTCAAAGATGATGCGAATCGCAGCGTTACTGTCAATGGTGAACGCTACCGAGCGATGATAACAAACTTTTTTTGCCCGAAATGGAAGTTCTTGACTTGCATGATATGTGGTTTCAACTAGACGGTGCCACATGCCATACAGCACGCGAAACAATGGCGCAATTGCGAGGCGAGTTTGGTGAACAGTTAATTTCACGTTTCGGGCCGGTCAATTGGCCGCCTAGATCGTGCGATTTGACACCATTAGATTATTTTTTGTGGGAGTATGTCAAGGCTAATGTATATAGGGACAACCCCGCTTCGATTGACGCACTGGAAGCCGACATCCATGCATTCATTCGTGAGATACCGGCCGATATGTGTGAAAGAGTATGCCAAAATTTGACTCAGCGGATGAGCTACCTGAGACGCAGCCGCGGTCAACATTTGCATGAAATTATCTTTAAACATTAAATTGCAAGGTTCAAACTATCGATTCAAATAAATATTTCATTCATTTTTTCGAATTTTGTGTGTTTTTTTTTTCTAAAGTTCTAAACCTCTTAAAAAATCACCCGTTATAAGCAATGTTCTAGTGAAATAGCTAGTTCCATTCCTCCCCTTAAACCATTCAACCGTAATACTCGGGCTTTTAGGAATGCCCATCAGTTTACTCTTGAGAACAAACTTCGGACGTACTGTCAAACACAGATTCTTTCTTTAGTCGTACGACACGCATGTGGAATGCTTTACCAGGCTCTGTTTTCCCCTTCCATTTTCATATTCAGAACTTCAAAACCAATGTGCATCGGTATCTCCTTTTGAATCCTACCCTATTTTCCTGATCGCTCGTACTGTGTCTCACCATCTTAAGGTCAGTCAAACCCCCTTTAGTGTGCGCAAATTATATAAAAAAAAATCAGATTAATAAATGCTTAATATTGGCTTACCAAAAGCTTTCTGTATACAAATATTTTAAGAATTTTATGCGGAAGGCTTACAGCTGAACCAATATGATTTTTGATTTTTTTCTTCCATACATTTATATTGCATCGGGTAGCATTTTTGTTTCACCTCGAAACTATATTAAAGGAATTATTGTGGCAAATTTTAATATCGAATTCCATGCTTATAAACACTTTTCTCTCATAATGCACCTGTTTTTTATGTACATTTTTTAAAAGCTTAAAAGCTGAACAATATTCAAACTTTGAATACAAAGCAAAAAATAATAAGCTAAAACAAAATATTTTATTTATTTTCTCGGTTTCTGCTTTATTTTTATCTATGTATATTTGTATATAAATTAATGTCCCTCTAAGTTCTCAAGGATCTTGCATTGCTTCAGCTGGGAAATTTCACCAAATTTTTGATAAGGACATGGGTTCTCTGTATATTGTATTGGAAGAAGGAGGGCCTTATAGAAACTCCCTGAGTGATTAGGTATAAATTTTCAATAAAAGGTTAAAATATACAACGTCCTTTCTTAATAATCCATCATACCTACTTAAAAAAAGGGATTAACCCTTATCGGTAAATTGGATGAGTGATAAAAAGGTTGCACGAAGGCAATCATATCCGAATAAGTTTTTAGTTGTGAACCTTCCATCACTCATCCGAATAAATATATCCGAGTCTATATCCTTATGTAGCCATGACAGTATTTTTGTAACATAAAATCACTTTGAAAAATAGATAACAGACAAAATTGCTCTTAATAAAATATGTATAAACGGCGAAAGGGAAAACAAGGGAAGTGATTCTCTTTGATGAAAATTGAGTAGACAAAATTTAACAAACAGCCTGGACCATAAAAAAAAGGGCTGAACTATGTGAGATTACGCCTAACACTGGACTCTATTTAATAAAGCCTGACTATGGACTCAATACTCCTGAGTTTGTGAGGAAATGAGTTAAATATAAGCGTAAAAGTTCTGTCTTAAGAGAAATTTAATTTTTCAACCATGCCTACATGCGTCGTCATAGAAAAAAGTTAGATGTCCAAGAACTTGAAGAGAGTTGTATTTATCTCTCCAGATAGCCCAGGAAAATTAGCCAAAAACTGCAAAACTTCGAAAAAATTCCGATAAAGCTTAATTTTGGAAGAGAACTTTTTTTAAAGTCTTAAGCATTTCCTGAAAAGTTCCGTAAATTTGTGCTGGGCCTAATTTTTTAGGGGGGAGGGGGTTTAAGGGGGGTAAAACTCAGTTTTTTCTTAATTTCTCGAAAACTATAAGTTTTTTTTCAAAAAATGTGAGGAAACAAATTGTAGTTTATGTCATTCTACACAAAAAAGTTAATATCCTTTTTTTAATACAAGGAATAGGCTCTGAGAAAATCATGCAAGAACTTCATGGTGGAGTAAATTTTGTCAAAAAATTTATTAATATTTCCATAATCGATGGGGTAAAGTTTTTGTAGGGTTTAAGTTTGGCTACATCTGCTCTTTATAAGACCAGGTTTTTGGGTTGCCCGGAGTAAGGAAAAGACCACCATCTTGAAAAAGAGAGTGATTTGGTTTTTTTTCAACAACTCGATGAAATTTCCTTTTACAGCTTAATCATGAAAGCATTACATTTAGACAATAAAATTATCTAAAAATGAGCTGTTAATGAACTCTGTAAATTTATTAATTTTAAAGTTATAGCGTACCAAGGTAACACTTAATTTTGTACTGTAAATTGACAAAAAACGATTTTTTGTTTATATCTCAGCCGATATATTTTTTTTTAAACTTATGAGTTTATATTAATGCTCATAAAATTTGAAACAAAAAAGATTATAACACTTTTTTTTGTAGGAGCAATAGATTTTGAGAAAAACGGACACCAACGCACTCATTATCTATTTAACCAAGGCAAAATGAAAAAAAAAATCACAACAGTGAAAAGCTCTTATTATAATGTTTGTGCGCGTTTTTCTTGAAATCTGTTGCTTCTTCGAAAAAAAGTGTTATAATTTTTTTTGTTCAAAACTATGAGCATTTATATAAACTCATTAGTTTTGAAAAAAATGACATAAACTACAATTTGTACCTTCACATTTTTTTCAAAAAAAACTTATGGTTTTCGAAAAAAATAAGAAAAAACTGAATTTTACCCCCTTAAGAACTAAGCCCCCACCAAAATTTACGGAACCTATCAGAAAATGCTTAAGACGTCCAAACAAAGCTCTCTACCAAAATTCAGCTTTGAAAGTGTTGCCACCTTTTATAACGTAAAAAGTGCTACCACTTGTACATACATTTCTTTTTTATTTTCAACAGCTTTTTCAAAGCCAGTGGATATGGTCTCGTTGTAAAACAAATCCGGGACCACTGGAACCGGATGAAGACAAAAGCAAGGACATATATAAGTGCATTTAGTCGTTCTCAGAAGGAAACTGGTGGTGGAACGCCTTCAAAATAGCCTTCTGAAATTAACTTTCAAATTTCGGTTAAATGTATTGCAATAAAAAGTAAACTTTTGTTTTTCCTTTAGTGAAGTATTAATTTAGTGGTTGGATGTTGTAGGGATTGGGGGCCGCGAGCTGTATCTTTTCCTACACATCAGGTGCTTACATTACCTCCAAGTTGGTAACCACCGGATACTGGTCTTGGCTTATGATCAAAGAAAGTATTGCAACACCAAACCCATGGCTCTACAGATTGGAGGTTAGTGCGTTGGGCTAACGACCCGGCCTCAGTAAAAAACCAATTGTTATGAAAGAGAAGCGAGAAGCCTCGGATAACAACCCCCCTCAAATGGCAACCCGACCCAGAATGAAAATGGACTGCGACCTACGAGTATGCACCTAGAATGTAAGGACACTCTATACGCCAGGTGCTACTCAAAAACTTGAATCTGTCCTCACGCGGTACAAGGCAGATATTACCGCGATCCAGGAGATACGATGGATAGGATCAGGGATCATGAAAAGAAAAGATTGCGACATTTATTACAGCTGTCAACAAAGATTGCACATGTTAGGATGCGGATTCGTCGTGGGAAATCGACTCAGATCGAGAGTCATCGATTTTAAGCCGATCAGCGATCGCCTGGCTGTTATCCGCATCAAAGCTACCTTCCAAAACATCAGCCTAATATGTGTACACGCCCTTACCGATGAAGATGAGGAGTCTAACAAGGAGGAGTTTTACGACCTCCTGGATGGAGCCAACGGAGCCTGTCCGGAGTACGATGTCAAAGTTGTGTTCGGAGACTTCAATGCTAAAATCGGGAAGTAAAATATCTTTGGCGGATTAGTTGGAAATCACAGCCTCCACGAAAATCTCTCTGCCGTACCCCCCCCCCCCACGAGTGTCAAAAACCAGTAGAACTTGTATCGCGACATCATTAAGGAGACAGCCGAGACCGCCATAGGCTATCAACCACTTAGAAAAAAGAACCCGTGGTATGGTATGATATGGTGGCGCGGTATTGAAGCAGGAGACGAAAAATGCACGAATGCAAATGCTGCAACGGAAAACAAGCTGCTTAGAAAGACACACGTTGGTTCTACAAGACGGTCAAGCAACTGGCATGTGGTCATAAAATCGGTACGCAAGCTCTTCGAAACAGCGAAGGGAACCATGGCACCAAAGCATAGGGAATTATAGTCGTGTTTAAGCAGCATTTCCAGCAGCTGCTCAATGGGCATTCTGTAGAGGAAGCGACAGGAGAGCAAAGAAGCATGAGACCAGTCAATGAAGATCCAGTCCCAGCGCCCAATACTGAAGAGATTAAAAAAGCCATCCACAAGCTTAAGAACAACAAATGCGCCGCCTCGGATGGCCTATCTGCGGAACTCTTCAAGTATGGAGGACATGTCCAGGTAGGGTGCATGCACCAGCTCATCAACTAAGTATGTGAGGAGGAAAGTATGCCCGACGACTGGTCAATTAGCTCTTTATGCCCAATCTACAAAAAGGCGATCCTATGTCCTGCAAAAACTACAGAGGTATATCCCTGCTTAATGTTGCACAAAACATTCTATCCAACGTGCTGTGTGAGCGTCTTAAACCTTTCTGCAACACTATGATCGGCACATACCAGTGTGGCTTCAGGCCAGGCAGATCAACGATAGACCAAATCTTCACATTGAGGCAAATCCTGGAAAAGAACAACGAATTTAAGGGTGAGACCCACCATCTTTTCATCGACTTCAAAGCCGCATATGATAGTAGAAGTCGCCAAGAGCTTCTATTTGCGATGTCGGAACTCAAGATCCCGAAAAAACTGATCCAGCTATGCTGCATGACGTTACAAAATACGCGGTGCAACGTGCAAATGCGTAACAGTTCATCCAAACTATTCCAGACATGTACAGGGTTCAGACAAGGAGATGCCCTATCATGTGACTTCTTCAACCTAGTCTTGGAGCGGATAGTTCGCAAGAGTGGTTTTAACAGGCTTTCGCAACTGCTTGGCTGAACAGGCGAAACCCGTTGGTCTTGAAGTGAATGAGGACAAAACAAAGTATATGCTATCAACAAACAAAGCTTCATCTGTCCATCGCCTAGGACAAAATGTCACTGTTGGTAGCAGTAATTTCGAGGTAGTCAAGAGTTCACCTACATCGGAACAAACATCAACCTCACGAATGACACCTTAGTGGAAATCCAACGAAGAACTACCCTAGTGAACCGATGCCCCCAGGTTCGAGACAACCAGGAAGACCGAACCTCCGCTACAGGGACCAGGTGGTCTCCAACGCCAGAACGCTTGGTCTCCATAACCCGCAACCGGTGGAAGACCACAATGTCTTAGGCAGAGACCCTCCATGGATCGGCAGCCGGATAAGTAAGTTAGTAAGTAGTGCCGAAAGAAATTTATGTCATCATATTCTTCGAAAGGATCTATTCTTTTCTATATATTTTTTTTCGGCGAGATTGTGCCACATCCTCCAAAATACTATTGTCATCAATTATATCCTGGTCGTCGGAACACATGAATTTAATGAAACAATTGTTTGTTTATGTTACAAAATAACATAAGTGTTATTTCAACAGCTGTCTTTATGACAAAAAGTCACTCTTTTATGCGAAATATTTGAATTAGAAGACTCTTTTGATTATTCATTTTTGAGGTAAAAAAATGTTTCTACTAAGTTTCATGATGGGACGATTTTTGTTTTTAAGGACTTTGTGTAAAAAACGCAAACATATTTAAAACTTTGTTCACACATAGATTAACGATTTTCAGAGATAAGAACTTAAGCCATACACTCCGGTTAAATCGAATAGTTCCTTATTTTTATAGATTTTAATAAATACAGATCTAATGGACTAAACTGGAGTGTAAGACTGTGTTTTTTTATTTGTTGATTATAAATAGTTCTTTCTGTAACCAAAGTTTCAGCTTTTTAGAAAGTAAGATATTCCTGTTA
Organism: Dasysyrphus albostriatus; assembly: GCA_946251815.1. Taxonomy (NCBI): domain Eukaryota; kingdom Metazoa; phylum Arthropoda; class Insecta; order Diptera; family Syrphidae; genus Dasysyrphus; species Dasysyrphus albostriatus. Next base: position 61,453,416 of record OX276336.1, on the reverse strand, counting down.
TCCAGGTTTAAGTGTCAAATAAGCACATAATTTCGGGTATTGATGAGATCACTCTATATGCTCTATCTCTGTTCTCCGGTGGTTTTGGGTCTTGCTCCAATTGTAAAAAATAATGTACTCAAATCAACCTTTTATTTGGTATGAATTTTATCTCTGTTAGTTTTACGCCCAGGCTCCATACAAATTTGCCCATGGTACTTTATTTTAATTTCTCTTTGGATGTTTTTGTTTTCTTCCATTTTCCCTCTTTTTTTTCTTCCAACTTTAGTTTTTTGAATTCAATACCCCTCGGCCGGTTTGAGGTAAAAAATAAAAATTCGAAAAAGTGGTCCGAAAAACTATTTAAATTTGCGTCGATATGTGGTCACAGTTACTGAAAGTGATTTTTTTTGCTTTTGCTAAGAAAACAGAATGAAAAACTGCTCCATAAAATGTGTTAAAAAAACTACTACAAGTACTTTAAGGACAAGAAGTACGAAAAATAACTAAAGCACATGTTTGAAAAATATAAAAATTACTAAAAGTACGAAAGGTACGAAAAGTAGTGAAAGTACAAAAAGTATTACAGGTACAAAAAGTATCAAAAGTACAAAAAGTACGAAAAAAACGAATGGTGTGAACGGTAGTGAATATAATACATGTACTTTAAGGACAAAAAGTACTAAGAGCACAAGAAGTATAAAAGGTACTAGAAGAACAAAGAGTAGAAAAAGGTAGTGAATGTACTACAAGAACTTTAAGGATCAAAAGTACAGACAGCACCAAAAGTATAAAAAGTAAAAAAAAAGGACAAAAATACGAAAAGTGCAATAAGTAGTAAAAGAAAGTAAACAATAAGTGCAAAAGGTATGAAAAGCAGTCGAAATACAAAAAGTATTACAAGTACAAAAAGTATTGTAAGTACGAAAAGTAAAATAAAGTATGAAAAGTACGAAAAGTTCAAATGTACGAAAGGTAGTGAATAAACTTCAAGAACTTTAAGGGCAAAAAGTACTAAAAGTACAAAAAATACATAAAGTACAAATTTAAAAATATAAAAAGTACTAAAAGTACAAAAGGTATGAAAAGTAGTTAAGATACAAAAAGTATTAAAAGTAAAAATAATATTAAATGTTAAAAAAGTACTTAAAACTCAAATGGTTCGAAAGGTAGTGAATATACTAAAAGTACCTTAAGGACAAAAAGTCCTGAAACCACAAAAAGTATAAAAAGTAAAAAGAGCACAAGAATTACGAAAAGTGCCATAAGAAGTAAAAGTACAAACACTACATTAAGTACAAGTTTGAAAAATATAAAAAGTACTAAAAGTACGAAAAGTAGTGAAAATACAAAAAGTACCACAAGTACAAAGAGTATTAAAAGTACTTTGAGAACAAAAAGTACTGAAACCACAAAAAGTAAAAAATGTAAGTACAAGAAGTATAAAAGATAATAACAGTACGAAAAGTACAAAAAGTTGAGAAAGTACGCAGAGTAGTTAATATACTACAAGTACTTTAAAGAACAAAGGGAGCGATAGCAAAAAAGGATAAAAAGTAAAAGAAGTACAAAAAGCACGAAAAGTACAATAAGTAGTAAAAGTACAAACAATACATTAAGTACAAGTTTGAAATATATAAAAAGTACTTAAAGTACAGAAAGTATAAAAAGTACAAAAAGTACGAAGATTGAGAATAGTACTAAAAGTACTTAAAGTACAAAAAACTTCTACAAACAATACTTAAAGTACAAGTTCGAAAAATTAAAAAAGTACAAAAAGTACAAAAGGTACGAAAAGTAGTGAAAATACAAAAAATATTTTAAGTACAAAAAGTATTAAAAATACAAAAAGGATGAAAAAATCAAAAGGTAGTGAATATACTACAAGTACCTTGAGGACAAAAAGAACTAAGAGCACAAGAAGTATAAAAGTACTTAAAGTCCGAAAAGTACAAAAAGTAGTGAAAATACAAAAAGTATTACTAGCACAAAAAGTATTTTAAGTACAAAAAGTACGAAAGGAAGTGAATATATTACAAGTACCTTAAGGACAAAAAGAACTAAAAGCACAAGAAGTATAAAAGGTACTTAAAGTACGAAAAGTACAAAAAGTAGTGAAAATACAAAAAGTATTACTAGCACAGAAAGTATTTTAAGTACAAAAAGTACGAAAGGAAGTGAATATATTACAAGGACCTTAAGGACAAAAAGTACTAAAAGCACAAAAAGTATAAAAAGTACTAAAAGTACGAGAAGTACTAAAAGTACAAAAAGTTCAGAAGGTACGAAGGGTAGTGAATATACTACAAGTGCTATAAGAACAAAAAGTACAGATAGCACAAAAAGTATAAAAAGTAAAAGAAGTACAAAAAGTAAAAGAAGTACAAAAAGTACGAAAAGTACAATAAGTAGTAAAAGTACAAACAATACATTAAGTACAAGTTTGAAATATATAAAAAGTACTTAAGGTACAGAAGGTATAAAAAGTACAAAAAGTACGAAGATTGAGAATAGTACTAAAAGTACTTAAAGTACAAAAAACTTCTACAAACAATACATAAATTACAAGTTCGAAAAATTAAAAAAGTACAAAAAGTACAAAAGGTACGAAAAGTAGTGAAAATACAAAAAATATTTTAAGTACAAAAAGTATTAAAAATACAAAAAGTATGAAAAAATCAAATGGTAGTGAATATACTACAAGTACCTTGAGGACAAAAAGTACTAAAAGCACAAGAAGTATAAAAGGTACTTAAAGTACGAAAAGTACAAAAAGTAGTGAAAATACAAAAAGTATTACTAGCACAAAAAGTATTTTAAGTACAAAAAGTACGAAAGGAAGTGAAAATATTACAAGTACCTTAAGGACAAAAAGTACTAAAAGCACAAAAAGTATAAAAGGTACTAAAAGTACGAGAAGTACTAAAAGTACAAAAAGTTCAGAAGGTACGAAGGGTACTGAATATACTACAAGTACTATAAGAACAAAAAGTACAGATAGCACAAAAAGTATAAAAAGTAAAAGAAGAACAACAAGTACGAAAAGTACAATAAGTAGTAAAAGTACAAACAATACATTAAGTAAGAGTTTGAAATATATAAAAAGTACTTAAAGTACAGAAGGTATAAAAAGTACAAAAAGTACGAAGGTTGAGAATAGTACTAAAAGTACTTAAAGTACAAAAAACTTCTACAAACAATACTTAAAGTACAAGTTCGAAAAATTAAAAAAAGTACAAAAGGTATGAAAAGTAGTGAAAATACAAAAAATATTTTAAGTACAAAAAGTATTAAAAATACAAAAAGTATGAAAAAATCAAAAGGTAGTGAATATACTACAAGTACCTTGAGAAAAAAAATTTCTAAAAGCACAAGAAGTATAAAAGGTACTTAAAGTACGAAAAGTACAAAAAGTAGTGAAAATACAAAAAGTATTACTAGCACAAAAAGTATTTTAAGTACAAAAAGTACGAAAGGAAGTGAATATATTACAAGTACCTTAAGGACAAAAAGTACTAAAAGCACAAGAAGTATAAAAGGTACTTAAAGTACGAAAAGTACAAAAAGTAGTGAAAATACAAAAAGTATTACTAGCACAAAAAGTATTTTAAGTACAAAAAGTACGAAAGGAAGTGAATATATTACAAGTACCTTAAGGACAAAAAGTACTAAAAGCACAAGAAGTATAAAAGGTACTTAAAGTACGAGAAGTACTAAAAGTACAAAAAGTTCAGAAGGTACGAAGGGTAGTGAATATACTACAAGTGCTATAAGAACAAAAAGTACAGATAGCACAAAAAGTATAAAAAGTAAAAGAAGTACAAAAAGTACGAAAAGTACAATAAGTAGTAAAAGTACAAACAATACATTAAGTACAAGTTTGAAATATATAAAAAGTACTAAAAGTACGAGAAGTACTAAAAGTACAAAAAGTTCAGAAGGTACGAAGGGTAGTGAATATACTACAAGTGCTATAAGAACAAAAAGTACAGATAGCACAAAAAGTATAAAAAGTAAAAGAAGTACAAAAAGTACGAAAAGTACAATAAGTAGTAAAAGTACAAACAATACATTAAGTACAAGTTTGAAATATATAAAAAGTACTTAAAATACAGAAGGTATAAAAAGTACAAAAAGTACGAGGATTGAGAATAGTACTAAAAGTACTTAAAGTACAAAAAACTTCTACAAACAATACTTAAAGTACAAGTTCGAAAAATTAAAAAAAGTACAAAAAGTACAAAAGGTATGAAAAGTAGTGAAAATACAAAAAATATTTTAAGTACAAAAAGTATTAAAAATACAAAAAGTATGAAAAAATCAAATGGTAGTGAATATACTACAAGTACCTTGAGGACAAAAAGTACTAAGAGCACATGAAGTATAAAAGGTACTTAAAGTACGAAAAGTACAAAAAGTAGTGAAAATACAAAAAGTATTACTAGCACAAAAAGTATTTTAAGTACAATAAGTACGAAAGGAAGTGAATATATTACAAGTACCGTAAGGACAAAAAGTACTAAAAGCACAAAAAGTATAAAAGGTACTAAAAGTACGAGAAGTACTAAAAGTACAAAAAGTTCAGAAGGTACGAAGGGTAGTGAATATACTACAAGTACTAAAAGAACAAAAAGTACAGGTAGCACAAAAAGTATAAAAAGTAAAAGAAGTACAAAAAGAATGAAAAGTACAATAAGTAGTAAAAGTACAAACAATACATAAAGTACAAGTTTGAAATATATAAAAAGTACTTAAAGTACAGAAGGTATAAAAAGTACAAAAAGTACGAAGATTGAGAATAGTACTAAAAGTACTTAAAGTACAAAAAACTTCTACAAACAATACATAAAGTACAAGTTCGAAAAATTAAAAAAGTACAAAAAGTACAAAAGGTACGAAAAGTAGTGAAAATACAAAAAATATTTTAAGTACAAAAAGTATTAAAAATACAAAAATTATGAAAAAATCAAAAGGTAGTGAATATACTACAAGTACCTTGAGGACAAAAAGTACTAAGAGCACAAGAAGTATCAAAGGTACTTAAAGTACGAAAAGTACAAAAAGTAGTGAAAATACAAAAAGTATTACTAGCACAAAAAGTACGAAAGGAAGTGAATATATTACAAGGACCTAAAGGACAAAAAGTACTAAAAGCACAAAAAGTATAAAAGGTATTAAAAGTACGAGAAGTACTAAAAGTACAAAAAGTTCAGAAGGTACGAAGGGTAGTGAATATACTACAAGTACTATAAGAACAAAAAGTATATAAAGTACAAAAAGTACGAAAAGTACAATTAGTAGTAAAAGTACAAACAATACATTAAGTACAAGTTTGAAATATATAAAAAGTACTTAAAGTACAGAAGGTATAAAAAGTACAAAAAGTACGAAGATTGAGAATAGAACTAAAAGTACTTAAAATACAAAAAACTTCTACAAACATTACATAAAGTACAAGTTCGAAAAATTAAAAAAGTACAAAAAGTACAAAAGGTACAAAAAGTAGTGAAAATACAAAAAGTATTACTAGCACAAAAAGTATTTTAAGTACAAAAAGTACGAAAGGTAGTGAATATATTACAAGGACCTTAAGGAAAAAAAGTACTTAAAGCACAAAAAGTATAAAAGGTACTAAAAGTACGAGAAGTACTAAAAGTACAAAAAGTTCAGAGGGTACGAAGGGTAGTGAATATACTACAAGTACTATAAGAACAAAAAGTATATAAAGTACAAAAAGTACGAAAAGTACAATTAGTAGTAAAAGTACAAACAATACATTAAGTACAAGTTTGAAATATATAAAAAGTACTTAAAGTACAGAAGGTATAAAAAGTACAAAAAGTACGAAGATTGAGAATAGTACTAAAAGTACTTAAAGTACAAAAAACTTCTACAAACAATACATAAAGTACAAGTTCGAAAAATTAAAAAAGTACAAAAGTACAAAAGTACAAAAGGTACGAAAAGTAGTGAAAATACAAAAAATATTTTAAGTACAAAAAGTATTAAAAATACAAAAATTATTGTTATATATATGAGTAAATCACCAAAAGAAATCTACTACATGAACACATGCTGTCAAACATATCATTTTCACCTCATACACTTCATGTCAACTTCACTGAATACTTACTTAGTTAATAAATCTTTCTTTTCTATTCGCATACTCTGAACCATCAACAAGTCTTTTCTTTATAGCAAATACATTACAAAATTGGCGACGAGGAAATTTAATATTTTACATCGTTAAAAGTACATGTAAAAGAAAAGCAAGCATCGAATTCCGATTAGTTTTATTTAAACAAAGTAAAAAAAAAAAAAAAAAAATTTTTATTGGTTCAAGATCTAAAACGTAAAAACACGTTTTGCGAAAATTTTCAATGCCAAGCGACAAAGGCACAGTAGTCCATTCGACGACCATCAATGAGTTTAATCCAAGCGAAGACAAATGGAGCATTTGGAAAGAGCGTTTGGACATTCACTACACCGAAATAAATTGCACCGACGACAAAGCAAAAAAAGCGATTTTATTAAAATCAATTGGATCATCAGCATACGAATTATAACGCAGTTTATGTGATCCAAAAACGCCAGTGAACACAGATTTGGATGAGTTGTGCACAATTTTGGAATCGCACTTCACACCTCCAACAATTGTGTACCATGAATTTTTACGAGAAACATTTATCACAGTATCCGCTAACGGTTTGTAAAATCCCGTATAGAAATTACGGTGGCAATAAAATCAACATAATTGGTGAGTGTTCAGCAAGTATTTCTTATGGTGACACCAGTAAATGTATTACAGTTGTAGTGACCGATGCAAATGCACCACCTTTATTAGGTAGAAATTTTCTACGCGCATTCAAATTTTTGTTAGTGCAAAGAGATCAAATTCATGACAACCTTGTTCATACGATTCAATCGCCAGAAAATCAAAGTTTTTCCGTTATTATAGATCAGATTAAAAATCAATTCTCCGAACTTTTCGATGGCCAGTTGGGCAAATATAAAGTATGTGAAATTTCGTTACAAATTGATAGTGTCACCAAACCGGTATTTTGTAAACCACGATCAATTCCAATTGCTTGGAAATCCGAAATAGAACAAAATCTGCGTGATTTAGTTGCAAAAGGCGTTCTTGAACAAATTGAAACTTCGAAATGGGGAACACCTTTAGTTCCCGTTCCTAAGCCAGATGGCAAATTACGCGTATGTGGTGACTACAAAACTACAATAAACAAGTTTCTTGTTGATGTCAAATACCCATTACCTCTGATTGAGGAAATCTTCACATCGTTGCAAGGTGGAGAATTATTTAGTAAATTAGACATGAGCGCTGCTTATAATCAATTGTGTTTGGATGAACCATCATCTCTTTTGTGTGCATGGAGCACCCACATAGGTACATTTAAAATGAAAAGATTACCATTTGGCGTAAAGCCAGCAGCTGCAATTTTTCAAATGCACATGGAAAATTTATTAAGAGGTATCAATGGAGTAGTTGTATATCAAGATGATATCACAGTCACTGGGAAGAATTTCAGTGACCACCTTTTTAATTTAAAATCGGTTTTGAAGAAAATGGCCGATGCTGGTTTGAGATTGAATGCAAGTAAATGCATTTTCTTTCAAAAACAAATTTCTTATCTTGGTTTTACCATCGATAAACATGGGCTCCATAAGAACAGAGACAGATTTGCGTCTATTTTGGATGCACCCATTCCTAAAGATATTCATGAATTGAGAGCATTTATAGACATGGCTAATTATTACTCACGCTTCATAAAAGATTTTGCAAGCAAAATGAATCCGTTGTATGTTTTACTTCGTAAAGACGTTCAATTCATATGGAATACAGATTGTGAAAAGGCTTACGACTTGATAAAGAATGACATTTCATCGGAGCAAGTGATGACTCACTTCAATCCGAAACTCCCAATCGTTCTAACGACTGATGCATGCAAACATTCCGTGGCAGGAGTCTTATCACACCGGTTTCCAGATGGACTCAAACCCGTTGCTTTTATTTCGAGATCTCTATCCAAAAGTGAATTGAACTACTCAGTTATTGAAAAAGAAGCATTAGCCGTATTTTTCTCTGTCACTAAATTGAAACAATATTTATTGGGAAACTTTTTCACCGTTTCAACTGATCATAAACCCTTGTTATCAATTTTTGGTGAAACACACGGTTTACCTTTGATGGCCGCAGCTCGCATGCAGCGCTGGGCACTGATATTGAGTGGTTTCAATTATGAAATTAAATATGTAAAAGGCATCGATAATGAGGCTGATAGTTTGTCACGCTTACCTCAGCTATCGTACATTGAAGAATATAATGATGCTAACTACGTAGATTTGATTGAAAAAGATAATGCATTACGAATAAATTTTAAAAATATTGCCATTGAGACGCGACGTGATCCTGTTCTCAGTAAACTTTCACAAGCTATTGAAAACACCACTGTTGACAAATTGGATTCCAATTTTGATGCGTTCAAAAGTAAATCGCTCGAACTTTCCGTCCAGTACGGATGTGTCATGTGGGGATTTCGAACGATTGTGCCAATGAAACTTCGGCAATATATTCTTAACGAATTACATGCATCCCATATGGGAGTAGTCAAAACCAAATCATTGGCAAGATCATATGTATGGTGGCCAAAAATTGATTCTGAAATTGAAAATTTAATAAAAAAATGTATTCCCTGTCAACAATTGCAGGCAAGTCCACCGAAAGCCGAGTTAATACCATGGGTACCAACAAACTCAGTTTGGAGTCGTATTCATATCGACTTCGCCGGACCAAAATTTAACCATTATTTTTTAATCGTAGTGGATTCACATACGAAATGGGTTGAAGTGTTTAAAACAAAAATAATCACTTCTGCGTTTACCATTGCTAAATTGCGTGAATTGTTTAGTCGCTATGGAATTCCAGATAGAATTGTCAGCGACAATGGAACTCAATTTACGTCTGCCGAGTTCAATGATTTTACCACACGTAACAATGTTGAACACATTTTCACTTCTCCAGGTCATGCCGCAACAAATGGCCAAGCAGAGAACTTTGTGAAAACGTTCAAAAAGTCATTTATTGCTAGTGTAAATAGCGCAAAGTCAAACAATAAATCACATAATGTAGACGCAATCATAAATCGATTTTTGCTTGATTATCGTAACACAATCCACTGTACAACAGGTGAAACGCCCGCGAAATTATTTTTTGGACGTACTTTGCGTACTCGCTTCAGTAATTTGCGACCACCAACCATAAGTGAAGTAGTTGAAAACAAACAAGAAAAACAAAAAAGAAATTTCAAAAGCAAACGAAATGTAACTTTTAATGAAGGTCAAAATGTCATGATTAGAAATTACAAAGATCCTAACAATGCATCATGGTTGCAAGCAAAAATTAAACGGAAAATGGGTCCACGTACGTATACTTGTGTCTACACACACAACAATAAAGAAATAAATCGTCATTTGGATCAAATTCGTGATCAATCTATTGTAACAGATGAATATAAAAAACGCGACTGTTATCAATGTTTCAGATGAGAGTTCAGGCAATGAATCGCAATCGTCACCGTCAACTAGCAACGATTCAAGGGCTAATGATCCGGACTGGATTCCAAATACAACGCCGATGAATTCGGATTCGGAAACAGATGAAGAGGAGACAGATGCACAAAGCAATCACGAAAGACAAAAAAAGTTGCGCCTGTGCAGAAATGTTAAAGTTAATAAAAAGTCCAAATAATTTTTTTTTTTTGCCATAGAAATATGAATATTTTATTTTTGATTCAATTTTTATCTCATTTGCAAATTATTATTATTTTTTTTTTCTATAATCCATCAGTATAATCATACATATTATTATGATTGAGTTAATTTATTTTTCATTAATTTAAAGTATTAAATTTTTCATGAGATGTACATAAAGAAATTTTGTATTGTAAACAACTTTAGGGAGAGCGTGTTATATATATGAGTAAATCACCAAAAGAAATCTACTACATGAACACATGCTGTCAAACATATCATTTTCAACTCATACACTTCATGTCAACTTCACTGAATACTTACTTAGTTAATAAATCTTTCTTTTCTATTCGCATACTCTGAACCATCAACAAGTCTTTTCTTTATAGCAAATACATTACAATTATGAAAAAATCAAAAGGTAGTGAATATACTACAAGTACCTTGAGGACAAAAAGTACTAAAAGCACAAGAAGTATAAAAGGTACTTAAAGTACGAAAAGTACAAAAAGTAGTGAAAATACAAAAAGTATTACTAGCACAAAAAGTATTTTAAGTACAAAAAGTATGAAAGGAAGTGAATATATTACAAGGACCTTAAGGACAAAAAGTACTAAAAGCACAAAAAGTATAAAAGGTACTAAAAGTACGAGAAGTACTAAAAGTACAAAAAGTTCAGAAGGTACGAAGGGTAGTGAATATACTACAAGTACTATAAGAACAAACAGTATATAAAGTACAAAAAGTACGAAAAGTACAATTAGTAGTAAAAGTACAAACAATACATTAAGTACAAGTTTGAAATATATAAAAAGTACTTAAAGTACAGAAGGTATAAAAAGTACAAAAAGTACGAAGATTGAGAATAGTACTAAAAGTACTTAAAGTCCAAAAAACTTCTACAAACAATACATAAAGTACAAGTTCGAAAAATTAAAAAAGTACAAAAGGTACGAAAATTAGTGAAAATACAAAAAAAAATTTAAGTACAAAAAGTATTAAAAATACAAAAAGTATGAAAAAATCAAAAGGTAGTGAATATACTACAAGTACCTTGAGGACAAAAAGTACTAAGAGCACAAGAAGTATAAAAGGTTCTTAAAGTACGAAAAGTACAAAAAGTAGTGAAAATACAAAAAGTATTACAAGCACAAAAAGTATTTTAAGTACAAAAAGTACGAAAGGAAGTGAATATATTACAAGGACCTTAAGGACAAAAAGTACTAAAAGCACAAAAAGTATAAAAGGTACTAAAAGTACGAGAAGTACTAAAAGTACAAAAAGTTCAGAAGGTACGAAAGGTAGTGAATATACTACAAGTACTATAAGAACAAAAAGTAAAGATAGCACAAAAAGTATAAAAAGTAAAAGAAGTACAAAAAGTAGGAAAAGTACAATAAGTAGTAAAAGTACAAACAATACATTAAGTACAAGTTTGAAATATATAAAAAGTACTTAAAGTACAGAAGGTATAAAAAGTACAAAAAGTACGAAGATTGAGAATAGTACTTAAAGTACAAAAAACTTCTACAAACAATACATAAAGTACAAGTTCGAAAAATTAAAAAAGTAAAAAAAGTACAAAAGGTACGAAAAGTAGTGAAAATACAAAAAATATTTTAAGTACAAAATGTATTAAAAATACAAAAAGTATGAAAAAATCAAAAGGTAGTGAATATACTACAAGTACCTTGAGGACAAAAAGTACTAAAAGCACAAGAAGTATTAAAGGTACTTAAAGTACAAAAAGTAGTGAAAATACAAAAAGTAACTATTACTAGCACAAAAAGTATTTTAAGTACAAAAAGTACAAAAGAAGTGAATATATTACAAGGACCTTAAGGACAAAAAGTACTAAAAGCACAAGAAGTATAAAAGGTACTAAAAGTACGAGAAGTACTAAAAGTACAAAAAGCACAGAAGGTACGAAGGGTACATGTACTTTAAGGACAAAAAAGTACTAAAAGCATAAGATGTATAGAAAGTACTGAAAGAACGAAAATTACAAAAGGCACGAAAAGTAGTGAAAATACAAAAAGTATTACAAATACAAAAAGTACTTAAAGTTCAAAAGGTAAGAAAGGTAGTGAATATACTAAGAGTACTGTAAGAGCGAAAAGTACCAAAAGTACTAAAAGCACGTACAACGTACGAAAAGTACAAGAAGTACGAACATTTTGGAAAGTACAAAAAATAAATAAAGTACGAAATATACTAGATACTGCCAGTTCTAGTACTTATATTAGTTCTAGTACCAGTAAAAGGTAGTGGATTTAGTACTATCTACGACTAGTATTCTAATAATAGTATTATAAGGTACTAGATCTACTACTAGTACTAGATCTACTACTAGTACTAGATCTACTACTAGTACTAGATCTACTACTAGTACTAGATCTACTACTAGTATTAGATCTACTACTAGTACTAGATCTACTACTAGTACTAGACCTACTACTAGTACTAGATCTACTACTAGTACTAGATCTACTACTAGTACTAGATCTACTACTAGTACTAGAAAGTACTAGATCTACTACTAGTACTAGAAAGTACTAGATCTACTACTAGTACTAGAAAGTACTAGATCTACTACTAGTACTAGATCTACTACTAGTACTAGATCTACTACTAGTACTAGAAAGTATTAGATCTACTACTAGTTCTAGAAAGTATTAGATCTACTACTAGTACTAGAAAGTACTAGATCTACTACTAGTACTAGAAAGTACTAGATCTAATACTAGTACTAGATCTACTACTAGTACTAGATCTACTACTAGTACTAGATCTACTACTAGTATTAGAAAGTACTAGATCTAATACTAGTACTAGATCTACTACTAGTACTAGATCTACTACTAGTACTAGATCTACTACTAGTACTAGATCTACTACTAGTACTAGAAAGTACTAGATCTACTACTAGTACTAGAAAGTATTAGATCTACTACTAGTACTAGAAAGTACTAGATCTACTACTAGTACTAGATCTAGTACTTTCTAGTACTAGTAGTAGATCTAGTACTAGTAGTAGATCTAGTACTTTCTAGTACTAGTAGTATCTAGTACTAGTAGTAGATCTAGTACTAGTAGTAGATCTAGTACTAGTAGCAGATCTAATACTAGTAGTAGATCTAGTACTAGTAGTAGATTTAGTACTAGTAGTAGATCTAATACTAGTAGTAGATCTAGTACTAGTAGTAGATCTAGTACTAGTAGTAGATTAGTACTAGTAGTAGATTTAGTACTAGTAGTAGATCAAGTACTAGTAGTAGATCTTGTACCTTATAATACTATTATTAGAACTTACTTGTCGTAGATAGTACTAAATCCACTACCTTTTACTGGTACTAGAACTAATATAAGTACTAGAACTGGCAATGTATCTAATACTATTTCGTACTTTTCGTGCTTTATTTATTTTTTGTACTTTCCAAAATGTTCGTTCTTCTTGTACTTTTCGTACGTTGTACGGGCTTTTAGTACTTTTGGTACTTTTCGCTCTTACAGTACTCTTAGTATATTCACTACCTTTCTTACCTTTTGAACTTTAAGTACTTTTTGTATTTGTAATACTTTTTGTATTTTCACTACTTTTCGTGCCTTTTGTAATTTTCGTACTTTCAGTACTTTGTATACATCTTATGCTCTTAGTACTTTTTTGTCCTTAAAGTACATGTACCCTTCGTACCTTCTGAGCTTTTTGTACTTTTAGTACTTCTTGTACTTTTAGTACCTTTTATACTTCTTGTGCTTTTAGTACTTTTTGTCCTCAAGGTAGTATAATCACTACCTTTTGATTTTTCATACTTTTTGTATTTTTAATACTTTTTGTACTTGAAATATTTTTTGTATTTTCACTACTTTTCGTACCTTTTGTACTTTTTGTACTTTTTTAATTTTTCGAACTTGTACTTTATGTATTGTTTGTAGAAGTTTTTTGTACTTTAAGTACTTTTAGTACTATTCTCAATCTTCGTCCTTTTTGTACTTTTTATACCTTCTGTAATTTAAGTACTTTTTATATATTTCAAACTTGTACTTAATGTATTGTTTGTACTTTTACTACTTATTGTACTTTTCGTACTTTTTGTACTTCTTTTACTTTTAATACTTTCTTTGCTATCTGTACTTTTTGTTCTTATAGTACTTGTAGTATATTCACTACCCTTTGTACCTTCTGAACTTTTTGTACTTTTAGTACTTCTTGTACTTTTAGTACTTTTTATACTTTTTGTGCTTTTAGTACTTTTTGTCCTTAAGGTCCTTGTAATATATTCACTTCCTTTCGTACTTTTTGTACTTAAAATACTTTCTGTGCTAGTAATACTTTTTGTATTTTCACTACTTTTTGTACTTTTCGTACTTTAAGTACCTTTTATAATTCTTGTGCTTTTAGTACTTTTTGTCCTCAAGGTACTTGTAGTATATTCACTACCTTTTGATTTTTTCATACTTTTTGTATTTTTAATACATTTTGTACTTGAAATATTTTTTGTATTTTCACTACTTTTCGTACCTTTTGTACTTTTTGTACTTTTTTAATTTTTCGAACTTGTACTTTATGTATTGTTTGTAGAAGTTTTTTGTACTTTTAGTACTATTCTCAATCTTCGTCCTTTTTGTACTTTTTATACTTTCTGTAATTTAAGTACTTTTTATATATTTCAAACTTGTACATAATGTATTGTTTGTACTTTTACTACTTATTGTACTTTTCGTACTTTTTGTACTTCTTTTACTTTTAATACTTTTTGTGCTATCTGTACATTTTGTTCTTATAGTACTTGTAGTATATTCACTACCCTTCGTACCTTCTGAACTTTTTGACTTTTAGTACTTCTCGTACTTTTAGTACCTTTTATACTTTTTGTGCTTTTAGTACTTTTTGTCCTTAAGGTCCTTGTAATATATTCACTTCCTTTCGTACTTTTTGTACTTAAAATACTTTCTGTGCTAGTAATACTTTTTGTATTTTCACTACTTTTTGTACTTTTCGTACTTTAAGTATCTTTTATACTTCTTGTGCTTTTAGTACTTTTTGTCCTCAAGGTACTTGTAGTATATTCACTACCTTTTGATTTTTTCATACTTTTTGTATTTTTAATACATTTTGTACTTGAAATATTTTTTGTATTTTCACTACTTTTCGTACCTTTTGTACTTTTTTAATTTTTCGAACTTGTACTTTATGTATTGTTTGTAGAAGTTTTTTGTACTTTAAGTACTTTTAGTACTATTCTCAATCCTCGTACTTTTTGTACTTTTTATACCTTCTGTACTTTAAGTACTTTTTATGTATTTCAAACTTGTACTTAATGTATTGTTTGTACTTTTACTACTTATTGTACTTTTCGTGCTTTTTGTACTTCTTTTATTTGTATACTTTTTGTGCTATCTGTACTTTTTGTTCTTATAGTACTTGTAGTATATTCACTACCCTTCGTACCTTCTGAACTTTTTGTACTTTTAGTACTTCTCGTACTTTTAGTACCTTTTATACTTTTTGTGCTTTTAGTACTTTTTGTACTTTAGGTCCTTGTACTATATTCACTTCCTTTCGTACTTTTGTGCTAGTAATACTTTTTGTATTTTCACTACTTTTTGTACTTTTCGTACTTTAAGTACCTTTTATACTTCTTGTGCTTTAAGTACTTTTTGTCCTCAAGGTACATGTAGTATATTCACTACCTTTTGATAATTTCATACTTTTTGTATTTTTAATACTTTTTGTACTTAAAATAATTTTTGTATTTTCACTACTTTTCATACCTTTTGTACTTTTTGTACTTTTTTAATTTTTCGAACTTGTACTTTATGTATTGTTTGTAGAAGTTTTTTGTACTTTAAGTACTTTTAGTACTATTCTCAATCTTCGTACTTCTTATACCTTCTGTAATTTAAGTACTTTTTATATATTTCAAACTTGTACTTAATGTATTGTTTGTACTTTTACTACTTATTGTACTTTTCGTACTTTTTGTACTTCTTTTACTTCTTATACTTTTTGTGCTATCTGTACTTTTTGTTTTTATAGTACTTGTAGTATATTCACTACCCTTCGTATCTTCTGAACTTTTTGTACTTTTAGTACTTCTCGTACTTTAAGTACCTTTTATACTTTTTGTGCTTTTAGTACTTTTTGTCCTTAAGGTCCTTGTAATATATTCACTTCCTTTCGTACTTTTTGTACTTAAAATACTTTTTGTGCTAGTAATACTTTTTGTATTTTCACTACTTTTTGTACTTTTCGTACTTTAAGTACCTTTTATACTTCTTGTGCTTTTATTACTTTTTGTCCTCAAGGTACTTGTAGCATATTCACTACGTTTTGGTTATTTCATACTTTTTGTATTTTTAATACTTTTTGTACTTAAAATAATTTTTGTATTTTCACTACTTTTCGTACCTTTTGTACTTTTTGTACTTTTTTAATTTTTCGAACTTGTACTTTATGTATTGTTTGTAGAAGTTTCTTGTACTTTTAGTACTTCTCGTACTTTAAGTACCTTTTATACTTTTTGTGCTAGTAATACTTTTTGTATTTTCACTACTTTTTGTACTTTTCGTACTTTAAGTACCTTTTATACTTCTTGTGCTTTTATTACTTTTTGTCCTCAAGGAACTTGTAGCATATTCACTACGTTTTGATTTTTTCATACTTTTTGTATTTTTAATACTTTTTGTACTTAAAATATTTCTTGTATTTTCACTAATTTTCGTACCTTTTGTACTTTTTTAATTTTTCGAACTTGTACTTTATGTATTGTTTGTAGAAGTTTTTTGGACTTTAAGTACTTTTAGTACTATTCTCAATCTTCGTACTTATAGTACTTTTTATACCTTCTGTACTTTAAGTACTTTTTTTATATTTCAAACTTGTACTTAATGTATTGTTTGTACTTTTACTACTAATTGTACTTTTCGTACTTTTTGTACTTTATATACTTTTTGTTCTTATAGTACTTGTAGTATATTCAGTACCCTTCGTATCTTCTGAACTTTTTGTACTTTAAGTACTTCTCGTACTTTTAGTACCTTTTATACTTTTTGTGCTTTTAGTACTTTTTGTCCTTAAGGTCCTTGTAATATATTCACTTCCTTTCGTACTTTTTGTACTTAAAATACTTTTTGTGCTAGTATACGTTTTGTATTTTCACTACTTTTTGTACTTTTCGTACTTAAAGTACTTTTATACTTTTTGTGCTTTTAGTACTTTTTGTCCTTAAGGTCCTTGTAATATATTCATTTCCTTTCGTACTTTTTGTACTTAAAATACTTTTTGTGCTAGTAATACTTTTTGTATTTTCACTACTTTTTGTACTTTTCGTACCTTAAGTACCTTTTATACTTCTTGTGCTTTTAGTACTTTTTGTCCTTTCGGTACTTGTAGTATATTCACTACCTTTTGATTTTTTCATACTTTTTGTATTTTTAATACTTTTTGTACTTAAAATATTTCTTGTATTTTCACTAATTTTCGTACCTTTTGTACTTTTTTAATTTTTCGAACTTGTACTCTATGTATTGTTTGTAGAAGTTTTTTGTACTTTAAGTACTTTTAGTACTATTCTCAATCTTCGTACTTTTTGTACTTTTTATACCTTCTGTAATTTAAGTACTTTTTATATATTTCAAACTTGTACTTAATGTATTGTTTGTACTTTTACTACTTATTGTACTTTTCGTACTTTTTGTACTTCTTTTACTTTTAATACTTTTTTTGCTATCTGTACATTTTGTTCTTATAGTACTTGTAGTATATTCACTACCCTTAGTACCTTCTGAACTTTTTGTACTTTTAGTACTTCTTGTACTTTTAGTACTTTTATACTTTTTGTGCTGTTAGTACTTTTTGTCCTTAAGGTCCTTAAAATATATTCACTTCCTTTCGTACTTTTTGTACTTAAAATACTTTCTGTGCTAGTAATACTTTTTGTATTTTCACTACTTTTTGTACTTTTCGTACTTTAAGTACCTTTTATACTTCTTGTGCTTTTAGTACTTTTTGTCCTCAAGGTACTTGTAGTATATTCACTACCTTTTGATTTTTTCATACTTTTTGTATTTTTAATACTTTTTGTACTTAAAATATTTTTTGTATTTTCACTACTTTTCGTACCTTTTGTACTTTTTGTACTTATTTAATTTTTCGAACTTGTACTTTATGTATTGTTTGTAGAAGTTTTTTGTACTTTAAGTACTTTTAGTACTATTCTCAATCCTCGTACTTTTTGTACTTTTTATACCTTCTGTACTTTAAGTACTTTTTATATATTTCAAACTTGTACTTAATGTATTGTTTGTACTTTTACTACTTATTGTACTTTTCGCGCTTTTTGTACTTCTTTTATTTTGTATAATTTTTGTGCTATCTGTACTTTTTGTTCTTATAGTACTTGTAGCATATTCACTACCCTTCGTACCTTCTGAAATTTTTGTACTTTTAGTACTTCTCGTTCTTTTAGTACCTTTTATACTTTTTGTGCTTTTAGTACTTTTTGTCCTTAAGGTCCTTGTAATATATTCACTTCCTTTCGTACTTTTTGTGCTAGTAATACTTTTTGTATTTTCACTACTTTTTGTACTTTTCGTACTTTAAGTACCTTTTATACTTCTTGTGCTTTTAGTACTTTTTGTCCTCAAGGTACATGTAGTATATTCACTACCTTTTGATAATTTCATACTTTTTGTATTTTTAATACTTTTTGTACTTAAAATAATTTTTGTATTTTCACTACTTTTCGTACCTTTTGTACTTTTTGTACTTTTTTAATTTTTCGAACTTGTACTTTATGTATTGTTTGTAGAAGTTTCTTGTACTTTAAGTACTTTTAGTACTATTCTCAATCTTCGTACTTTTTGTACTTTTTATACCTTCTGTACTTTAAGTACTTTTTATATATTTCAAAATTGTACTTAATGTATTGTTTGTACTTTTACTACTTATTGTACTTTTCGTACTTTTTGTACTTTTACTTTTTATACTTTTTGTGCTATCTGTACTTTTTGTTTTTATAGTACTTGTAGTATATTCACTAGCCTTCGTATCTTCTGAACTTTTTGTACTTTTAGTACTTCTCGTACTTTAAGTACCTTTTATACTTTTTGTGCTTTTAGTACTTTTTGTCCTTAAAGTCCTTGTAATATATTCACTTCCTTTCGTACTTTTTGTACTTAAAATACTTTTTGTGCTAGTAATACTTTTTGTATTTTCACTACTTTTTGTACTTTTCGTACTTTAAGTACTTTTATACTTTTTGTGCTTTTAATACTTTTTGTCCTTAAGGTCTTTGTAATATATTCATTTCCTTTCGTACTTTTTGTACTTAAAATACTTTTTGTGCCAGTAATACTTTTTGTATTTTCACTACTTTTTGTACTTTTCGTACTTTAAGTACCTTTTATACTTCTTGTGCTTTTAGTACTTTTTGTCCTCTCGGTATTTGTAGTATATTCACTACCTTTTGATTTTTTCATACTTTTTGTATTTTTAATACTTTTTGTAGTTAAAAATATTTTTTTGTATTTTCACTACTTTTCGTACCTTTTGTACTTTTTGTACTTTTTTAATTTTTCGAACTTGTACTTTATGTATTGTTTGTAGAAGTTTTTTGTACTTTAAGTACTTTTAGTACTATTCTCAATCTTCGTACTTCTTATACCTTCTGTAATTTAAGTACTTTTTATATATTTCAAACTTGTACTTAATGTATTGTTTGTACTTTTACTACTTATTGTTTTGTACTTCTTTTACTTTTAATACTTTTTTTTGCTATCTGTACTTTTTGTTCTTATAGTACTTGTAGTATATTCACTACCCTTCGTACCTTCTGAACTTTTTGTACTTTTAGTACTTCTTGTACTTCTAGTACTTTTTATACTTTTTGTGCTTTTAGTACTTTTTGTCCTTAAGGTCCTTGTAATATATTCACTTCCTTTCGTACTTTTTGTACTTAAAATACTTTCTGTGCTAGTAATACTTTTTGTATTTTCACTACTTTTTGTACTTTTCGTACTTTAAGTACCTTTTATAATTCTTGTGCTTTTAGTACTTTTTGTCCTCAAGGTACTTGTAGTATATTCACTACCTTTTGATTTTTTCATACTTTTTGTATTTTTAATACATTTTGTACTTGAAATATTTTTTGTATTTTCACTACTTTTCGTACCTTTTGTACTTTTGTACTTTTTTAATTTTTCGAACTTGTACTTTATGTATTGTTTGTAGAAGTTTTTTGTACTTTAAGTACTTTTAGTACTATTCTCAATCTTCGTACTTTTTGTACTTTTTATACCTTCTGTACTTTAAGTACTTTTTATATATTTCAAACTTGTACTTAATCTATTGTTTGTACTTTTACTACTAATTGTACTTTTCGTACTTTTTGTACTTTATATACTTTTTGTTCTTATAGTACTTGTAGTATATTCACTACCCTTCGTACCTTCTGAACTTTTTGTACTTTTAGTACTTCTCGTACTTTTAGTACCTTTTATACTTTTTGTGCTTTTAGTACTTTTTGTCCTTAAGGTCCTTGTAATATATTCACTTCCTTTCGTACTTTTTGTACTTAAAATACTTTTTGTGCTAGTATACGTTTTGTATTTTCACTACTTTTTGTACTTTTCGTACTTAAAGTACTTTTATACTTTTTGTGCTTTTAGTACTTTTTGTCCTTAAGGTCCTTGTAATATATTCATTTCCTTTCGTACTTTTTGTACTTAAAATACTTTTTGTGCTAGTAATACTTTTTGTATTTTCACTACTTTTTGTACTTTTCGTACCTTAAGTACCTTTTATACTTCTTGTGCTTTTAGTACTTTTTGTCCTCTCGGTACTTGTAGTATATTCACTACCTTTTGATAGTTTCATACTTTT
Organism: Dasysyrphus albostriatus; assembly: GCA_946251815.1. Classification (NCBI taxonomy): domain Eukaryota; kingdom Metazoa; phylum Arthropoda; class Insecta; order Diptera; family Syrphidae; genus Dasysyrphus; species Dasysyrphus albostriatus. The sequence goes on along the minus strand of OX276336.1, from coordinate 61,432,784 downwards.
TGTATTTTTAATACTTTTTGTACTTAAAATATTTTTTGTATTTTCACTACTTTTGTACTTTTTGTACTTTTTTAATTTTTCGAACTTGTACTTTATGTATTGTTTGTAGAAGTTTTTTGTACTTTTAGTACTATTCTCAATCTTCGTACTTTTTGTACTTTTTATACCTTCTGTACTTTAAGTACTTTTTATATATTTCAAACTTGTACTTAATGTATTGTTTGTACTTTTACTACTTATTGTACTTTTCGTACTTTTTGTACTTCTTTTACTTTTTATACTTTTTGTGCTATCTGTACTTTTTGTTCTTATAGCACTTGTAGTATATTCACTACCCTTCGTACCTTCTGAACTTTTTGTACTTTTAGTACTTCTCGTACTTTTAGTACTTTTTATACTTTTTGTGCTTTTAGTACTTTTTGTCCTTAAGGTCCTTGTAATATATTCACTTCCTTTCGTACTTTTTGTACTTAAAATACTTTCTGTGCTAGTAATACTTTTTGTATTTTCACTACTTTTTGTACTTTTCGTACTTTAAGTACCTTTTATACTTCTTGTGCTTTTAGTAATTTTTGTCCTTAAGGTACTTGTAATATATTCACTTCCTTTCGTACTTTTTGTACTTAAAATACTTTTTGTGCTAGTAATACTTTTTGTATTTTCACTACTTTTTGTACTTTTCGTACTTTAAGTACCTTTTATACTTCTTGTGCTTTTAGTACTTTTTGTCCTCAAGGTACTTGTAGTATATTCACTACCATTTGATTTTTTCATACTTTTTGTATTTTTAATACTTTTTGTACTTAAAATATTTTTTGTATTTTCACTACTTTTCGTACCTTTTGTACTTTTTGTACTTTTTTAATTTTTCGAACTTGTACTTTATGTATTGTTTGTAGAAGTTTTTTGTACTTTAAGTACTTTTAGTACTATTCTCAATCTTCGTACTTTTTGTACTTTTTATACCTTCTGTACTTTAAGTACTTTTTATATATTTCAAACTTGTACTTTATGTATTGTTTGTACTTTTACTACTTATTGTACTTTTCGTTCTTTTTGTACTTCTTTTACTTTTTATACTTTTTGTGCTACCTGTACTTTTTGTTCTTTTAGTACTTGTAGTATATTCACTACCCTTCGTACCTTCTGAACTTTTTGTACTTTTAGTACTTCTCGTACTTTTAGTACCTTTTATACTTTTTGTGCTTTTAGTACTTTTTGTCCTTACGGTACTTGTAATATATTCACTTCCTTTCGTACTTATTGTACTTAAAATACTTTTTGTGCTAGTAATACTTTTTGTATTTTCACTACTTTTTGTACTTTTCGTACTTTAAGTACCTTTGATACTTCTTGTGCTCTTAGTACTTTTTGTCCTCAAGGTACTTGTAGTATATTCACTACCTTTTGATTTTTTCATACTTTTTGTATTTTTAATACTTTTTGTACTTAAAAATATTTCTTGTATTTTCACTACTTTTCGTACCTTTTGTACTTTTTTAATTTTTTGAACTTGTACTCTATGTATTGTTTGTAGAAGTTTTTTGTATTGTAAGTACTTTTAGTACTATTCTCAATCTTCGTACTTTTTGTACTTTTTATACCTTCTTTAATTTTAGTACTTTTTATATATTTCAAACTTGTACTTAATGTATTGTTTGTACTTTTACTACTTATTGTACTTTTCGTACTTTTTGTACTTCTTTTACTTTTAATACTTTTTTTGCTATCTGTACATTTTGTTCTTATAGCACTTGTAGTATATTCACTACCCTTCGTACCTTCTGAACTTTTTGTACTTTTAGTACTTCTCGTACTTTTAGTACTTTTTATACTTTTTGTGCTTTTAGTACTTTTTGTCCTTAAGGTCCTTGTAATATATTCACTTCCTTTCGTACTTTTTGTACTTAAAATACTTTCTGTGCTAGTAATACTTTTTGTATTTTCACTACTTTTTGTACTTTTCGTACTTTAAGTACCTTTTATACTTCTTGTGCTTTTAGTACTTTTTGTCCTCAAGGTACTTGTAGTATATTCACTACCTTTTGATTTTTTCATACTTTTTGTATTTTTAATACTTTTTGTACTTAAAATATTTTTTGTATTTTCACTACTTTTCGTACCTTTTGTACTTTTTGTACTTTTTTAATTTTTCGAACTTGTGTTTTATGTATTGTTTGTAGAAGTTTTTTGTACTTTAAGTACTTTTAGTACTATTCTCAATCCTCGTACTTTTTGTACTTTTTATACCTTCTGTACTTTAAGTACTTTTTATATATTTCAAACTTGTACTTAATGTATTGTTTGTACTTTTACTACTTATTGTACTTTTCGCGCTTTTTGTACTTCTTTTATTTTGTATAATTTTTGTGCTATCTGTACTTTTTGTTCTTATAGTACTTGTAGTATATTCACTACCCTTCATACCTTCTGAAGTTTTTGTACTTTTAGTACTTCTCGTTCTTTTAGTACCTTTTATACTTTTTGTGCTTTTAGTACTTTTTGTCCTTAAGGTCCTTGTAATATATTCACTTCCTTTCGTACTTTTTGTGCTAGTAATACTTTTTGTATTTTCACTACTTTTTGTACTTTTCGTACTTTAAGTACCTTTTATACTTCTTGTGCTTTTAGTACTATTTGTCCTCAAGGTACATGTAGTATATTCACTACCTTTTGATAATTTCATACTTTTTGTATTTTTAATACTTTTTGTACTTAAAATAATTTTTGTATTTTCACTACTTTTCGTACCTTTTTTACTTTTTGTACTTTTTTAATTTTTCGAACTTGTACTTTATGTATTGTTTGTAGAAGTTTTTTGTACTTTAAGTACTTTTAGTACTATTCTCAATCTTCGTACTTTTTGTACTTTTTATACCTTCTGTACTTTAAGTACTTTTTATATATTTCAAACTTGTACTTAATGTGTTGTTTGTACTTTTACTACTTATTGTACTTTTCGTACTTTTTGTACTTTTACTTTTTATACTTTTTGTGCTATCTGTACTTTTTGTTCTTATAGCACTTGTAGTATATTCACTACCCTTCGTACCTTCTGAACTTTTTGTACTTTTAGTACTTCTCGTACTTTTAGTACTTTTTATACTTTTTGTGCTTTTAGTACTTTTTGTCCTTAAGGTCCTTGTAATATATTCACTTCCTTTCGTACTATTTGTACTTAAAATACTTTTTGTGCTAGTAATACTTTTTGTATTTTCACTACTTTTTGTACTTTTCGTACTTTAAGTACTTTTATACTTTTTGTGCTTTTAGTACTTTTTGTCCTTAAGGTTTTTGTAATATATTCACTTCCTTTCGTACTTTTTGTACTTAAAATACTTTTTGTGCCAGTAATACTTTTTGTATTTTCACTACTTTTTGTACTTTTCGTACTTTAAGTACCTTTTATACTTCTTGTGCTTTTAGTACTTTTTGTCCTCTCGGTATTTGTAGTATATTCACTTCCTTTTGATTTTTTCATACTTTTTGTATTTTTAATACTTTTTGTAGTTAAAAATATTTTTTGTATTTTCACTACTTTTCGTACCTTTTGTACTTTTTGTACTTTTTTAATTTTTCGAACTTGTACTTTATGTATTGTTTGTAGAAGTTTTTTGTACTTTAAGTACTTTTAGTACTATTTTCAATCTTCGTACTTTTTGTACTTTTTATACCATCTGTAATTTAAGTACTTTTTATATATTTCAAACTTGTACTTAATGTATTGTTTGTACTTTTACTACTTATTGTACTTTTCGTACTTTTTGTACTTCTTTTACTTTTAATACTTTTTTTTGCTATCTGTACTTTTTGTTCTTATAGTACTTGTAGTATATTCACTACCCTTCGTACCTTCTGAACTTTTTGTACTTTTAGTACTTCTTGTACTTTTAGTACTTTTTATACTTTTTGTGCTTTTAGTACTTTTTGTCCTTAAGGTCCTTGTAATATATTCACTTCCTTTCGTACTTTTTGTACTTAAAATACTTTTTGTGCTAGTAATACTTTTTGTATTTTCACTACTTTTTGTACTTTTCGTACTTTAAGTACTTTTATACTTTTTGTGCTTTTAGTACTTTTTGTCCTTAAGGTCTTTGTAATATATTCATTTCCTTTCGTACTTTTTGTACTTAAAATACTTTTTGTGCCAGTAATACTTTTTGTATTTTCACTACTTTTTGTACTTTTCGTACTTTAAGTACCTTTTATACTTCTTGTGCTTTTAGTACTTTTTGTCCTCTCGGTATTTGTAGTATATTCACTACCTTTTGATTTTTTCATGCTTTTTGTATTTTTAATACTTTTTGTAGTTAAAAATATTTTTTGTATTTTCACTACTTTTTGTACCTTTTGTACTTTTTGTACTTTTTTAATTTTTCGAACTTGTACTTTATGTATTGTTTGTAGAAGTTTTTTGTACTTTAAGTACTTTTAGTACTATTCTCAATCTTCGTACTTTTTGTACTTTTTATACCTTCTGTAATTTAAGTACTTTTTATATATTTTAAACTTGTACTTAATGTATTGTTTGTACTTTTACTACTTATTGTACTTTTCGTACTTTTTGTACTTTTACTTTTTATACTTTTTGTGCTATCTGTACTTTTTGTTCTTATAGCACTTGTAGTATATTCACTACCCTTCGTACCTTCTGAACTTTTTGTACTTTTAGTACTTCTTGTACTTTTAGTACTTTTTATACTTTTTGTGCTTTTAGTACTTTTTGTCCTTAAGGTCCTTGTAATATATTCACTTCCTTTCGTACTTTTTGTACTTAAAATACTTTCTGTGCTAGTAATACTTTTTGTATTTTCACTACTTTTTGTACTTTTCGTACTTTAAGTACCTTTTATAATTCTTGTGCTTTTAGTACTTTTTGTCCTCAAGGTACTTGTAGTATATTCACTACCTTTTGATTTTTTCATACTTTTTGTATTTTTAATACTTTTTGTACTTAAAATATTTTTTGTATTTTCACTACTTTTCGTACCTTTTGTACTTTTTGTACTTTTTTAATTTTTCGAACTTGTACTTTATGTATTGTTTGTAGAAGTTTTTTGTACTTTAAGTACTTTTAGTACTATTCTCAATCTTCGTACTTTTTGTACTTTTTATACCTTCTGTACTTTAAGTACTTTTTATATATTTCAAACTTGTACTTAATGTATTGTTTGTACTTTTACTACTTATTGTACTTTTCGTACTTTTTGTACTTCTTTTATTTTTTATACTTTTTGTGCTATCTGTACTTTTTGTTCTTATAGTACTTGTAGTGTATTTACTACCCTTCGAACCTTCTAAACTTTTTGTACTTTTAGTTATTCTCGTACTTTTAGTACCTTTTATACTTTTTGTGCTTTTAATACTATTTGTCCTTAAGGTACTTGTAATGTATTCACATCCTTTCGTACTTTTTGTACTTAAAATACTTTTTGTGCTAGTAATACTTTTTGTATTTTCACTACTTTTTGTACTTTTTGTACTTGAAGTACCTTTTATACTTCTTGTGCTTTTAGTACTTTTTGTCCTCACGGTACTTGTAGTATATTCACTACCTTTTGATTTTTTCATACTTTTTGTATTTTTAATACTTTTTGTACTTAAAATATTTTTTGTATTTTCACTACTTTTCGTACCTTTTGTACTTTTTGTACCTTTTTAATTTTTCGAACTTGTACTTTATGTATTGTTTGTAGAAGTTTTTTGTACTTTAAGTACTTTTAGTACTATTCTCAATCTTCGTACTTTTTGTACTTTTTATACCTTCTGTACTTTAAGTACTTTTTATATATTTCAAACTTGTACTTAATGTATTGTTTGTACTTTTACTACTAATTGTACTTTTCGTACTTTTTGTACTTCTTTTACTTTTAATACTTTTTTTTGCTATCTGTACTTTTTGTTCTTATAGTACTTGTAGTATATTCACTACCCTTCGTACCTTCTGAACTTTTTGTACTTTTAGTACTTCTTGTACTTTTAGTACTTTTTATACTTTTTGTGCTTTTAGTACTTTTTGTCCTTAAGGTCCTTGTAATATATTCACTTCCTTTCGTACTTTTTGTACTTAAAATACTTTCTGTGCTAGTAATACTTTTTGTATTTTCACTACTTTTTGTACTTTTCGTACTTTAAGTACCTTTTATAATTCTTGTGCTTTTAGTACTTTTTGTCCTCAAGGTACTTGTAGTATATTCACTACCTTTTGATTTTTTCATACTTTTTGTATTTTTAATACTTTTTGTACTTGAAATATTTTTTGTATTTTCACTACTTTTCGTACCTTTTGTACTTTTTGTACTTTTTTAATTTTTTGAACTTGTACTTTATGTATTGTTTGTAGAAGTTTTTTGTACTTTAAGTACTATTCTCAATCTTCGTACTTTTTGTACTTATTATACCTTCTGTACTTTAAGTACTTTTTATATATTTCAAACTTGTACTTAATGTATTGTTTGTACTTTTACTACTTATTGTACTTTTCGTGCTTTTTGTACTTCTTTTATTTTTTATACTTTTTGTGCTATCTGTACTTTTTGTTCTTATAGTACTTGTAGTGTATTTACTACCCTTCGTACCTTCTAAACTTTTTGTACTTTTAGTTGTTCTCGTACTTTTAGTACTTTTTATACTTTTTGTGCTTTTAATACTATTTGTCCTTAAGGTACTTGTAATGTATTCACTTCCTTTCGTACTTTTTGTACTTAAAATACTTTTTGTGCTAGTAATACTTTTTGTATTTTCACTACTTTTTGTACTTTTTGTACTTGAAGTACCTTTTATACTTCTTGTGCTTTTAGTACTTTTTGTCCTCACGGTACTTGTAGTATATTCACTACCTTTTGATTTTTTCATACTTTTTGTATTTTTAATACTTTTTGTACTTAAAATATTTTTTGTATTTTCACTACTTTTCGTACCTTTTGTACTTTTTGTACCTTTTTAATTTTTCGAACTTGTACTTTATGTATTGTTTGTAGAAGTTTTTTGTACTTTAAGTACTTTTAGTACTATTCTCAATCTTCGTACTTTTTGTACTTTTTATACCTTCTTTAATTTAAGTACTTTTTATATATTTCAAACTTGTACTTAATGTATTGTTTGTACTTTTACTACTTATTGTACTTTTCGTGCTTTTTGTACTTCTTTTATTTTTTATACTTTTTGTGCTATCTGTACTTTTTGTTCTTATAGTACTAGTAGTGTATTTACTACCCTTCGTACCTTCTAAACTTTTTGTACTTTTAGTTATTCTCGTACTTTTAGTACCTTTTATACTTTTTGTGCTTTTAATACTATTTGTCCTTAAGGTACTTGTAATGTATTCACTTCCTTTCGTACTTTTTGTACTTAAAATACTTTTTGTGCTAGTAATACTTTTTGTATTTTCACTACTTTTTGTACTTTTCGTACTTTAAGTACCTCTTATACTTCTTGTGCTTTTAGTACTTTTTGTCCTCAAGGTACATGTAGTATATTCACTACCTTTTGATAATTTCATACTTTTTGTATTTTTAATACTTTTTGTACTTAAAATAATTTTTGTATTTTCACTACTTTTCGTACCTTTTGTACTTTTTGTACTTTTTTAATTTTTTGAACTTGTACTTTATGTATTGTTTGTAGAAGTTTTTTGTACTTTAAGTACTTTTAGTACTATTCTCAATCTTCGTACTTTTTGTACTTTCTATACCTTCTGTACTTTAAGTACTTTTTATATATTTCAAACTTGTACTTAATGTATTGTTTGTACTTTTACTACTTTTTGTCCTTTTTGTACTTCTTTTACTTTGTATACTTTTTGTGCTATCTGTACTTTTTGTTCTTTTAGTACTTGTAGTATATTCACTACCCTTCGTACCTTCTGAACTTTTTGTACTTTTAGTACTTCTCGTACTTTTAGTACTTCTCGAACTTTTAGTTTTTCTCGTACTTTTAGTACCTTTTATACTTTTTGTGCTTTTAGTACTTTTTGTTCTTAAGGTCCTTGTAATATATTCACTTCCTTTTGTACTTTTTGTACTTAAAATACTTTTTGTGCTAGTAATACTTTTTGTATTTTCACTACTTTTTGTACTTTTCGTACTTTAAGTACCTTTTATAATTCTTGTGCTTTTAGTACTTTTTGTCCTCACGGTACTTGTAGTATATTCACTACCTTTTGATTTTTTCATACTTTTTGTATTTTTAATACATTTTGTACTTGAAATATTTTTTCTATTTTCACTACTTTTCATACCTTTTGTACTTTTTGTACTTTTTTTAATTTTTCGAACTTGTACTTTATGTATTGTTTGTAGAAGTTTTTTGTACTTTAAGTACTTTTAGTACTATTCTCAATCTTCGTACTTTTTGTACTTTTTATACCTTCTGTACTTTAAGTACTTTTTATATATTTCAAACTTGTACTTAATCTATTGTTTGTACTTTTACTACTTATTGTACTTTTCGTTCTTTTTGTACTTCTTTTACTTTTTATACTTTTTGTGCTACCTGTACTTTTTGTTCTTTTAGTACTTGTAGTATATTCACTACCTTTCGTACCTTCTGAACTTTTTTACTTTTAGTACTGCTCGTACTTTTAGTACCTTTTGTACTTTTTGTGCTTTTAGTACTTTTTGTTCTTAAGGTCCTTGTAATATATTCACTTCCTTTTGTACTTTTTGTACTTAAAATACTTTTTGTGCTAGTAATACTTTTTGTATTTTCACTACTTTTTGTACTTTTCGTACTTTAAGTACCTTTTATACTTCTTGTGCTTTTAGTACTTTTTGTCCTCAAGGTACTTGTAGTATATTCACTACCTTTTGATTTTTTCATACTTTTTGTATTTTTAATACATTTTGTACTTGAAATATTTTTTCTATTTTCACTACTTTTCATACCTTTTGTACTTTTTGTACTTTTTTTAATTTTTCGAACTTGTACTTTATGTATTGTTTGTAGAAGTTTTTTGTACTTTAAGTACTTTTAGTACTATTCTCAATCTTCGTACTTTTTGTACTTTTTATACCTTCTGTAGTTTAAGTACTTTTTATATATTTCAAACTTGTACTTAATGTATTGTTTGTACTTTTACTACTTATTGTACTTTTCGTACTTGTTGTTCTTCTTTTACTTTTTATACTTTTTGTGCTATCTGTACTTTTTTTCTTATAGTACTTGATGTATATTCACTACCTTTCGTACCTTCTGAACTTTTTTACTTTTAGTACTGCTCGTACTTTTAGTACCTTTTGTACTTTTTGTGCTTTTAGTACTTTTTGTTCTTAAGGTCCTTGTAATATATTCACTTCCTTTTGTACTTTTTGTACTTAAAATACTTTTTGTGCTAGTAATACTTTTTGTATTTTCACTACTTTTTGTACTTTTCGTACTTTAAGTACCTTTTATACTTCTTGTGCTTTTAGTACTTTTTGTCCTCAAGGTACTTGTAGTATATTCACTACCTTTTGATTTTTTCATACTTTTTGTATTTTTAATACTTTTTGTACTTAAAATATTTTTTGTATTTTCACTACTTTTCGTACCTTTTGTACTTTTTGTACTTTTTTAATTTTTCGAACTTGTACTTTATGTAATGTTTGTAGAAGTTTTTTGTATTTTAAGTACTTTTAGTTCTATTCTCAATCTTCGTACTTTTTGTACTTTTTATACCTTCTGTACTTTAAGTACTTTTTATATATTTCAAACTTGTACTTAATGTATTGTTTGTACTTTTACTACTAATTGTACTTTTCGTACTTTTTGTACTTTATATACTTTTTGTTCTTATAGTACTTGTAGTATATTCACTACCCTTCGTACCTTCTGAACTTTTTGTACTTTTAGTACTTCTCGTACTTTTAGTACCTTTTATACTTTTTGTGCTTTTAGTACTTTTTGTCCTTGAGGTCCTTGTAATATATTCACTTCCTTTCGTACTTTTTGTGCTAGTAATACTTTTTGTGCTAGTAACACTTTTTGTATTTTCACTACTTTTTGTACTTTTCGTACTTTAAGTACCTTTTATAATTCTTGTGCTTTTAGTACTTTTTGTCCTCACGGTACTTGTAGTATATTCACTACCTTTTGATTTTTTCATACTTTTTGTATTTTTAATACTTTTTGTACTTAAAATATTTTTTGTATTTTCACTACTTTTCGTACCTTTTGTACTTTTTGTACTTTTTTAATTTTTCGAACTTGTACTTTATGTATTGTTTTAGAAGTTTTTTGTACTTTAAGTACTTTTAGTACTATTCTCAATCTTCGTACTTTTTGTACTTTTTATACCTTCTGTACTTTAAGTACTTTTTATATATTTCAAACTTGTACTTAATGTATTGTTTGTACTTTTACTACTTATTGTACTTTTCGTGCTTTTTGTACTTCTTTTATTTTTTATACTTTTTGTGCTATCTGTACTTTTTGTTCTTATAGTACTTGTAGTATATTCACTACCCTTCGTACCTTCTGAACTTTTTGTACTTTTAGTACTTCTCGTACTTTTAATACCTTTTATACTTTTTGTGCTTTTAGTACTTTTTGTCCTTTAGGTCCTTGTAATATATTCACTTCCTTTCGTACTTTTTGTGCTAGTAATACTTTTTGTATTTTCACTACTTTTTGTACTTTTCGTACTTTAAGTACCTCTTATACTTCTTGTGCTTTTAGTACTTTTTGTCCTCAAGGTACATGTAGTATATTCACTACCTTTTGATAATTTCATACTTTTTGTATTTTTAATACTTTTTGTACTTAAAATAATTTTTGTATTTTCACTACTTTTCGTACCTTTTGTACTTTTTGTACTTTTTTAATTTTTTGAACTTGTACTTTATGTATTGTTTGTAGAAGTTTTTTGTACTTTAAGTACTTTTAGTACTATTCTCAATCTTCGTACTTTTTGTACTTTCTATACCTTCTGTACTTTAAGTACTTTTTATATATTTCAAACTTGTACTTAATGTATTGTTTGTACTTTTACTACTTTTTGTCCTTTTTGTACTTCTTTTACTTTGTATACTTTTTGTGCTATCTGTACTTTTTGTTCTTTTAGTACTTGTAGTATATTCACTACCCTTCGTACCTTCTGAACTTTTTGTACTTTTAGTACTTCTCGTACTTTTAGTACTTCTCGAACTTTTAGTTTTTCTCGTACTTTTAGTAACTTTTATACTTTTTGTGCTTTTAGTACTTTTTGTTCTTAAGGTCCTTGTAATATATTCACTTCCTTTTGTACTTTTTGTACTTAAAATACTTTTTGTGCTAGTAATACTTTTTGTATTTTCACTACTTTTTGTACTTTTCGTACTTTAAGTACCTTTTATAATTCTTGTGCTTTTAGTACTTTTTGTCCTCACGGTACTTGTAGTATATTCACTACCTTTTGATTTTTTCATACTTTTTGTATTTTTAATACATTTTGTACTTGAAATATTTTTTCTATTTTCACTACTTTTCATACCTTTTGTACTTTTTGTACTTTTTTTAATTTTTCGAACTTGTACTTTATGTATTGTTTGTAGAAGTTTTTTGTACTTTAAGTACTTTTAGTACTATTCTCAATCTTCGTACTTTTTGTACTTTTTATACCTTCTGTACTTTAAGTACTTTTTATATATTTCAAACTTGTACTTAATCTATTGTTTGTACTTTTACTACTTATTGTACTTTTCGTTCTTTTTGTACTTCTTTTACTTTTTATACTTTTTGTGCTACCTGTACTTTTTGTTCTTTTAGTACTTGTAGTATATTCACTACCTTTCGTACCTTCTGAACTTTTTTACTTTTAGTACTGCTCGTACTTTTAGTACCTTTTGTACTTTTTGTGCTTTTAGTACTTTTTGTTCTTAAGGTCCTTGTAATATATTCACTTCCTTTTGTACTTTTTGTACTTAAAATACTTTTTGTGCTAGTAATACTTTTTGTATTTTCACTACTTTTTGTACTTTTCGTACTTTAAGTACCTTTTATACTTCTTGTGCTTTTAGTACTTTTTGTCCTCAAGGTACTTGTAGTATATTCACTACCTTTTGATTTTTTCATACTTTTTGTATTTTTAATACATTTTGTACTTGAAATATTTTTTCTATTTTCACTACTTTTCATACCTTTTGTACTTTTTGTACTTTTTTTAATTTTTCGAACTTGTACTTTATGTATTGTTTGTAGAAGTTTTTTGTACTTTAAGTACTTTTAGTACTATTCTCAATCTTCGTACTTTTTGTACTTTTTATACCTTCTGTAGTTTAAGTACTTTTTATATATTTCAAACTTGTACTTAATGTATTGTTTGTACTTTTACTACTTATTGTACTTTTCGTACTTGTTGTTCTTCTTTTACTTTTTATACTTTTTGTGCTATCTGTACTTTTTTTCTTATAGTACTTGATGTATATTCACTACCTTTCGTACCTTCTGAACTTTTTTACTTTTAGTACTGCTCGTACTTTTAGTACCTTTTGTACTTTTTGTGCTTTTAGTACTTTTTGTTCTTAAGGTCCTTGTAATATATTCACTTCCTTTTGTACTTTTTGTACTTAAAATACTTTTTGTGCTAGTAATACTTTTTGTATTTTCACTACTTTTTGTACTTTTCGTACTTTAAGTACCTTTTATACTTCTTGTGCTTTTAGTACTTTTTGTCCTCAAGGTACTTGTAGTATATTCACTACCTTTTGATTTTTTCATACTTTTTGTATTTTTAATACTTTTTGTACTTAAAATATTTTTTGTATTTTCACTACTTTTCGTACCTTTTGTACTTTTTGTACTTTTTTAATTTTTCGAACTTGTACTTTATGTAATGTTTGTAGAAGTTTTTTGTATTTTAAGTACTTTTAGTTCTATTCTCAATCTTCGTACTTTTTGTACTTTTTATACCTTCTGTACTTTAAGTACTTTTTATATATTTCAAACTTGTACTTAATGTATTGTTTGTACTTTTACTACTAATTGTACTTTTCGTACTTTTTGTACTTTATATACTTTTTGTTCTTATAGTACTTGTAGTATATTCACTACCCTTCGTACCTTCTGAACTTTTTGTACTTTTAGTACTTCTCGTACTTTTAGTACCTTTTATACTTTTTGTGCTTTTAGTACTTTTTGTCCTTGAGGTCCTTGTAATATATTCACTTCCTTTCGTACTTTTTGTGCTAGTAATACTTTTTGTGCTAGTAACACTTTTTGTATTTTCACTACTTTTTGTACTTTTCGTACTTTAAGTACCTTTTATAATTCTTGTGCTTTTAGTACTTTTTGTCCTCACGGTACTTGTAGTATATTCACTACCTTTTGATTTTTTCATACTTTTTGTATTTTTAATACTTTTTGTACTTAAAATATTTTTTGTATTTTCACTACTTTTCGTACCTTTTGTACTTTTTGTACTTTTTTAATTTTTCGAACTTGTACTTTATGTATTGTTTTAGAAGTTTTTTGTACTTTAAGTACTTTTAGTACTATTCTCAATCTTCGTACTTTTTGTACTTTTTATACCTTCTGTACTTTAAGTACTTTTTATATATTTCAAACTTGTACTTAATGTATTGTTTGTACTTTTACTACTTATTGTACTTTTCGTTCTTTTTGTACTTCTTTTAACGGGTGATTTTTTAAGAGGTTTAGAACTTTAAAAAAAAAAAAACACAAAAAATTCGAAAAAATGAATGAAATATTTATTTGAATCGATAGTTTGAACCTTGCAATTTAATGTTTAAAGATAATTTCATGCAAATGTTGACCGCGGCTGCGTCTCAGGTAGCCCATCCGCTGAGTCCAATTTTGGCATACTCTTTCACACATATCGGCCGGTATCTCACGAATGAATGCATGGATGTTGGCTTCCAGTGCGTCAATCGAAGCGGGTTTGTCCCTATAGACATTAGCTTTGACACACCCCCACAAAAAATAATCTAATGGTGTCAAATCGCACGATCTAGGTGGCCAATTGACCGGCCCGAAACGTGAAATTAACTGTTCACCAAACTCGCCTCGCAATTGCGCCATTGTTTCGCGTGCTGTGTGGCATGTGGCACCGTCTTGTTGAAACCACATATCATGCAAGTCAAGAACTTCCATTTCGGGCAAAAAAAGTTTGTTATCATCGCTCGGTAGCGTTCACCATTGACAGTAACGCTGCGATTCGCATCATCTTTGAAGAAATATGGCCCAATAATGCCGCCGGCCCATAAACCGCACCAAACAGTGGCTTTTTCGGGATGCATTGGTAGCTGTTGCAATGCTTCTGGCTGATCTTCACTCCAAATGCGGCAATTATGCTTATTTACGTACCCATTCAACCAAAAATGAGCCTCACCATAAAATGGAAGCAGCGCGCGATGAACATTTCGAACCGAGCACGAATTTTGATAGTAAAATTCAATAATTTGCAAGTGTTGTTCATTTGTAAGACGATCCATGGTTAAATTGCAAACCAAACTGAAGCTGTTTGACAGTGACACAAGGTACTAAACACACGTCAGCTGTCAAAACCAGTGTTGCCAAAACCAAACCAGCTAAAAAATCACCCTTTACTTTTTATACTTTTTGTGCTACCTGTACTTTTTGTTCTTTTAGTACTTGTAGTATATTCTTTACCCTTCGTAGCTTCTGAACTTTTTGTACTTTTAGTACTTCTCGTACTTTTAGTACCTTTTATACTTTTTGTGCTTTTAGTACTTTTTGTCCTTAAGGTCCTTGTAATATATTCACTTCCTTTCGTACTTTTTGTACTTAAAATACTTTTTGTGCTAGTAATACTTTTTGTATTTTCACTACTTTTTGTACTTTTCGTACTTTAAGTACCTTTTATACTTCTTGTACTTTTAGTACTTTTTGTCCTCAAGGTACTTGTAGTATATTCACTACCTTTTGATAATTTCATACTTTTTGTATTTTTAATACTTTTTGTACTTAAAATATTTTTTGTATTTTCACTACTTTTCGTACCTTTTGTACTTTTTGTACTTTTTTAATTGTTCGAACTTGTACTTTATGTATTGTTTGTAGAAGTTTTTTGTACTTTAAGTACTTTTAGTACTATTCTCAATCTTCGTACTTTTTGTACTTTTTATACCTTCTGTACTTTAAGTACTTTTTATATATTTCAAACTTGTACTTAATGTATTGTTTGTACTTTTACTACTTTTTG
This sequence comes from Dasysyrphus albostriatus, assembly GCA_946251815.1. Lineage (NCBI taxonomy): Eukaryota > Metazoa > Arthropoda > Insecta > Diptera > Syrphidae > Dasysyrphus > Dasysyrphus albostriatus. The sequence goes on along the minus strand of OX276336.1, from coordinate 61,417,645 downwards.
TCCTTTTTGTACTTCTTTTACTTCTTATACTTTTTGTGCTATCTGTACTTTTTGTTCTTAAAGTACTTGTAGTATATTCACTACCCTTCGTACCTTCTGAACTTTTTGTACTTTTAGTACTTCTCGTACTTTTAGTACTTCTCGAACTTTTAGTTTTTCTCGTACTTTTAGTACCTTTTATACTTTTTGAGCTTTTAGTACTTTTTGTCCTTAAGGTACTTGTAATATATCCACTTCCTTTCGTACCATTTGATTCTTTCGTACTTATTGTTCTTTTAATACTTTTTGTACCTGTAAGACTTTGTATTCTTACAACTAGACTTTGTATTCCTACAACTATTTTTAAATATTTCGAGCTTGTACTTTGTGTTGTGTGTGTTCTTTTACTCTTTTTTTCACTATTCGTACTTTTTGTACTTCTTTTACTTTTTATACTTATTGTGCTTTCAGTAATTTTTGTCCTTAAAGTACTTTTTGAACTTTTAATACTTCTTGTTTTTGTAAAACATTTTGTATTTTCACTAATTTTCGTATCTTTTGAAGTTTTAGTAGTTTTTGTATTGTTCAGAATTATACGTTACGTATTGTTTGTACTTTTACTATTTTTTGTACTGTTTTTACTTTAAATACTTTTTGTGCTTTCACTACTTAAAGTCCTTAAAGTAATTTTTGTACTTTTAATACTGTTTGTACCTGTAATTCTTTATGTATTTCGAATACTTTTCGTACCTTTGTACTTTCCGTACTTTTATATTTTTCAAACTTGTACTCATATTTTTCAAACCTGTGCTTAATGCATTGTTTGTACTTTAACTACTTATTGCACTTTTCGTATTTTTTTTTCTACCTCTTTTGCTTTTTATAATTTTTGTGCTAATAATACTTTTTGTTCTTAACGTACTTGTAGTATATTCACTACATTTCTTACCTTCTAAATTTTTTAACATTTCGTACTTTTAGTACCTATTATACTTGTTGTGCTTTTAGCACTTTTGTCCTTAAAGTATTTTTTGAACTTTAAATAGCTTTTGTGCTGTCTGTAAGTTTGGTACTTAAAGTACTTGTAGTATATTTACTACCTTTCGTACCTTCTGAACTTTTCGTACTTTGTATTCTTTTTGTGCTTTAAGTACATTTTGCCCTTTAAGTATTTGTTTTATTTTCACTACCTTTCATACCATTTAATTTTGTAGAACTTTTTGTACTTTTAGTACTTTTTTTATATGTAATACTTTTTGTACTTTTACTACTTTTCGTACTTTTGTACTTTTTGTATTTACACTGCTTTTCGTACCTTTTGTACTTTAAGTGCTTTTAACATTTTTAAGATTGGTACTTTTTGTACTTTTTTGCCGTCCTTGAATTATTGTCACTACCTCTCGAACCATTTGAACTTTTCGTACTTTTAATACTTTTTGTACCTGTAATACTTTTTGTATTTCGACTGCTTTTCATACCTTTTGTACTTATTGTTTGTGCTTTTACTACTTATTGCACCTTTTGCATTTTTGTACTTTCCTTACTTTTTATATTTTTTGTGCTTATAGTACTTTTTGTTCTTAAAGTACTTGTAGTATATTCGCTACGTTTCGTACCTTTTGATTTTTTCGTACTTTTTGTACTTTTAATACTTTTTGTACTTGTAATACTTTGTATTTTCACTACTTTTCGTAACTTTTGTACTTTTCATACTTTTTATATTTTTCAAACTTGTACTTTATGAATTGTTTTTACTTTTACTTCTTATTGCACTTTTCGTATTTTTGTACTTATTTTGCTTACTATGCTTTTAGTACTTTTTGTCCTTATAGTATTTTTTGAACTCTTAGTACTCTTTGTACTTGTAATACTTTTTGTCTTTTCAGTACTTATCGTACCTTTTGTATTTTAGTACTTTTATATTTATCAAACTTGTACTTTATGTATTTTTTGTACTTTTAGTACTTTTTGCCCTTATAGTGCTTTTAGTATATTCACTACCTTTCGTACCTGTGATCTTTTCATACTTTATCTTACTTTTGGTACTTCTTCTTCATGCACTTTTCGTACCTTTTAAACTTCTTCTACCTTTAGTACTTTTCTCAATCTTCGTACTTTTTATACTTTTTGTACTATTAGTATTCTTTGTCCTCAAAGTACTTATAGTGTATTCACTACCTTTCGTACCCTTTGTACTTTAGTACTTTTTACATTTTAAAAATTTGTACTTTATGTATATTTCGTACTTTCAGTACTTTTTGCCCTTCTTTAAGTTTATTCACTACCTTTCGTACCTTTTGAACTTTTCGTACTTTGCATACTTTTTGGTACTTTTTCTTCATGCACTTTTTGTGCCTTTTGAATTTTTTGTACTTTTAATACTGTTTATATCTGTAATTCTTTATGTACTTCGAATACTTTTCGTACCTTTGGTACTTTCCGTACTTTAAATTTTTTTCAAATTTGTACTTATATTTTTCAAACCTGTGCTTAATGTACTATTTGTACTCTTACTGCACTTTTCGTATTTTTTGTACTTTTTTACTTTTTATACTTTTTGTGCTTTGAGTACTTTTTTCCTTAAAGTATTTTTTGAACTTTTAATACTTTTTGTACTTGTAATACTTTTTGTATTTTTACAACTTTTCGAACCTTTTGTACTTTAAGTTCTTTTTCTTATTTTTCAAACTTGTACTTTATGCTTTTTTTTTTGTACATTAAGTACATTTTGTCCTTAAAGTTCTTGTTGTAGTTATTTTAAGGCATTTTAGGGAGCAGATTTTTATTCTATTTTCTTAGCAAAAGCAAAAAAAAATCACTTTGACTAACTGTGACCACATATCGACGCAAATTTAATTAGTTTTTTGGACCACTTGTTCAAATTGTAATTTTTAACCTTAAACCGACTACGGGGTATCAAAATTCAATTTTCGAAAATGTCCTAGAAAAAAAATTACCTGTTCCTAATCTTTTACATAATCCACGATACAAATTTCAAAAAAAAAATCCGACACCCTTAATGTACACAAATGTATATTGTAAACGACTCTAACTTCGATCTTATAAAAACACGTCTTTACTTCTAGGCTTCTGAGATTCAACTTTTACTTTTATTATATCTTTATTCTTAAGTCTAATGCGATACATATTTTAGCAAATAAGAAAAGTGAAAAGTATATACATTTTATTCAAGGTTTTAATGTTAAAAAAAATATGTTTCCTTGTTCTCGTAAGAGAACACCATCAAATATAAAAACAGCTATCTATTATTTTAAACGGATATCTTTTTATTTATAAAGTCAAACTCTTTTTATTTATAAAGTTAACTCTGAATATGAAAAGAAGAATTTTTGAGATGCAGTGATCCCCTTTTATAATACTTAATTGCAAACGCAGCATTCTGACTGCAGATGATAATATTTTTACACATTGATTGAACAAAATAGCTAAGTGTTTCAGTCATTGAATTTAAAGTACCGAACTTGTGTGGGCTCATCTTTATTTGGTTTTAATGACATTTGTTGGAGCGCACAAGTGGGTTCAGATATAACGTATATGTTTTTGATAATTTCTATGGTATCCAACCACTGACTAACGCCAAAACCCGTACCGCGCTTCGATGGATCTAAGGTGGGGATTAACCTTCTAACCTCATCGGTACCAAATCGCACTGGGAGTGGAGAAGCTGATCTCGTACCACTTTGCGACCGACACTCGCTTTCGCGTTGAATGAGCTCTTTTTCCCGCGCCGTAGTAGCTCATTTGCTTTTTTGAGCAGTTCGATTTGCGATAGATTACTCTCGATTCTCTTACCACGACTCACAATTTTTTTTTTTTTTTATAACCACACACACTCATTGTCGATTTGTTTTAACTTCTTAATTTTTCTATTTTCGCACAGGGTATGACCGACTGTTACTTTAATTTATAAGATCGAAAATAAAAAATGGTTCCTTTGCAAGTAGCAGTTGGCAAGCAATTTTTTTTAATCATTATTTTCTACATAATATAACATCATAGAACAATTAAATAGCAACCAAAATGTACTCCAGTACAAAAGGATGTGCAAAATAACACGCTGTGCGACCGACGCGATGTCCGGACTCAAAGGACTTTGGTTAGCTCATTTGTATACACTCTTTCTGGTTTATTATACCTGATTTTCAAGTTGTTTTTTTTTCAACTTGGTAGATCAGCTAACAACTTAACCAGATACATGATTTAAATGTCGTGTTAAATCAACGTATGTTTCATGTAATATCTGCATGAAATCATATAAATTTAACACTACCTTAAAATAGTAAAACTGTAAATTTTACCTGAAAATCTTGCTAATTTTACCTGTAAATCTAGTTAACTTTACATGAAAATCTAGTTCAAAACCATGAATAAGTCCAACGTCCTGTAAATTTAACATGAGTATCTAGCTAATTAAACATGATTCAATGTTGATTCAACCTTGTATCTGGTAGTTATAATGTCTTGGATCCATGCCCCTAAGTCCCATCTCTAACGCTGCTTACCGTCTAATTCATTTTGCACTTTGTGATACTTACTTAGTTTTGAACTGGGAACCTCTCACACATGGTGATAGCACACATCTTCTGGGCACTTTGCCGCATAAAAAACTTGTGCTTGAAACTGTAAGTTGAAACTGATTTTGTTTGGATGACTTGTGTGTGTATATGCTTTAACACTGGTGTCACGTTCAAATGAACTAGCTTGTGAGTGAGTTTCAAGACTGTTACAGTGCTATTTCAATAGGCGGCCAGGTTAAATTTAAATAATTTTATTTGAATGGCGCGTGTGTGTGTGTGTTTTAACACTGGTGTCACATTGAAATTAACTGGCAGAGTGTTTCTTCAATATGAGGCCAGGTTAAATTCAACAAGTAAACATTGTAAAAATAACCATATCAAATGTTACTTCAACCTGATTTGGGGTAGAGTAGAAATTCATAAAAAGCACTGTAAAAAAAACCCGATCTCAGTTAAAATCAGCGCTATATTCTTGTCAAATTTTCTTGTTTACCAGTGTTAAGATAACAGTTCATCTTCTTAAATCAACTTGAATATGGTAATATAGGCCACCAGGCTTATTTTACACTTAATACAGGGTGTCCGCCGGGAAGGTATACTACCTTGTTTATTTAATTAAATGAAAGAGAATGGATCTTACATTGATAAATGTTTTATTTAATGTCGGCAATTGTGTATGGAATACAATATCAGGTAAATGTCTGCCTCTGTTAGCCTCACAAATGCGAGCCCTTTTGAGAACATTTTTCACTACATTCTCACACATTTCATGCGATATTTCATTCATTTCACCACGAATATTTTGTTTGTGTTGCTCAAGCGTTTCTGGTTTGTTTAATTAAACCTTGCTTTTCAGATAAAAATAAATAAATTTGGTGGCACAACAGCTCGTGGAGAGCCAAGGCCTAGTCACTTACAACTCTCAACCATTCCTGTGTGCGTATTTTCTGCAGGAATGGAGGGGACCTACAATTTTTTGCCGAGTCCAAACGGTTAGATGAGAAAGCACTTATTCATGATAAGTATACTCTTGGAGGATTTTGTCAGTTCCTCGCAAGAGGCAGTACCTTGGAAAAAAACATTTCTGTTTTAAGGTGGCAGCGGCTGGGAATCGAACCCAGACAGCATGGCATGACAGTCCTACGCACTAACCAGATATCCTTATCCCTACAAAAAGAAGTCCGGAACAGTCGAATCAGGTGACCGTGTAGGCCAATCAACATCACCATTTCTTGAAATAACTTGTTGTGAAAAGAGGTCTCGCAGTCATTCCATTGTAATCCAGGCTGTCCAAAGTCCAAAGCATGCAGTTGTGGCGTTAAAAAGTTTTCAAAGTTGTTCTTTGAAGACCAAGCTTCTAGGCACAGCGTTGAATTGAGGTTGATGGATTGTTTTGAAGACTTCCTTGAGCAGCTGTAATGTTTTCAGCCGATCTTGCAGTACGTTGTGGTCCATGCTTGAGCCTATCACCTACAGACCCTCTTTCTTCGAAATCATTCACTACACGATGAATAGTGCGTTTTGTTTTTTATCCCAAAAATTTCACGTAACATTCTCATCGTCACAGCAATCGATGATTGATTTTGATAAAATGTTTTAGCAATTAAAACACGCAGGTTTATCGAATATTTTTCCATAATAAGTTTGCCACGAGTCTACTTCATGACTGTCAAATATAAACTGTCAAGACTAATGTTTACCAAAATGGCGGCAAAACAAAGTACTATACTTTCCCGGCGGACACCCTGTGTAAGGTTATAGAAATCAGGTAAATTTCTGAAATGTCTGTAACTTTATGTGGGATTATGCACCTTGGAAATTTAACAGAGCCCAGGCTAATTATTTACCTGACTTTTTTCTCTGAGTGTAGTGGCAAAATAAGTGTTTGCAAAAATTGTGTGTAGTTGCAGTATGCGAATTTGTTTCAAGGTAAATCTTTTTAATATTATTTAGGTATGAGATCCGAGGCAAGTTGAGGGTGTCAGATTTTACTCAGGTACATAAAGGTAAAGGAGAGACAGGGACAGCAAACGACACCATATTTCTTGCCGCTCTTTTGACATTTCTCTTCAGTAATTCATGGTCGTCATAATCGTCCTAGCAGATCAACAATTGAGCGTCTAGTGGAAAAATTTGAATCCCCAGGCACAGTACAAAATGTTCCGTGCCAGTGAGACAAAGAAATTTGACGCCGTTAGACTATTTCCTGTGGGGCTACGTCAAGTCTATGGTCTATCTCTATGCCAACAAGCCAGCGACGATTGATGAACTTTGTACGAATATCGAACGTGAAATTGCAGCAATATCGGCAGATTATTTATGCTTGAAAACCGTCGAAAATTGGGTTCAGCGTCTGGACTTCTGCAATCGCGCCCGTGGTGGCCATGCAAAAGAAATCAAGTTCCATACATAATAGCATCGAACGTACTTTCACAGGAATACAAAATTTCATTGATATCCAAAATCGTTTTGCTTTTATTTAAAAAAAACTTTTGTAGCGCTCTTATTGTAAACCCGATATCTTCTTTCCTCCGTATCGTAGTTGATGACAGTCTATCAGCTTAACATGTGGTCTATCTGGTTACAAGTGGTAGCGGAAGCTGGCTCCATCAGATGATATCCGGATGACCATTAATTTATAAATATTTAAAACAGAAACCTAATGCTCTCGAGCTAATGGTACACTGTTAAATAACCTTGATTGCGTGGGGCTGTATCCAGTTCGCCGAGACTCCACTATAATACAAACTTCAGGAAGAAGACACACACATATTCGCCGTGAGCTACGACGCACGTCAGCGTCAAAGTAACATCAGCCGTTGCATACCTTCTAGGCGCCCACGCAGATGTCAAAAAAGGACGCACAATGGCGGTTGACGACGTCAGCAAATTAATTTCATTCCTGGTTTTTACAATGCACATTTGGTTTGCGCCGCAGAATCAACAAGTAAGAGTTGAAAATTCATCAAAAAGGAGAATCTTCTTGCTATTCAAGTGTGTCGGTACTAACTATTCTTAACCTATTAGCTATTATTATAAATAATACTAATAACGAAGCACACTGCTGGTTGTCAAGACCAGGAAGTAGCTTCAATATTTTTTGACTTACGCAGTTTAAATCCCCCCTCCCGTTTTTGCTTTGTTCTTGTTTTGTCATTGCTATTAAGACTTGGGAATACGTCCCAACCGTGATCGTCTTTAGATATTGTCAAGACTCGGGAATTCGTTCCACAATCTACTTTATGAAATAACGTGTTATCTTATAGTAGAAAGTTAATAACTATTGTCAGATATATGAAATACCGTGTTGGTTTATAAACTTAAGAAATACAAAATTGTAAACTTATATGAAATACTCTGTTAATTAATAAAAATACGTTCAATACATTGTATTATCCGGAATTCTGATTTCTGAAATCTCTACACACCGAATTTTCACTTTCTACTGTTTGCCTCTGGACCCCGCTGACCTACCTCAGCTGGAAACAAAAAAAAAGCATCACAACATTTACAAACGATAGTTCTTGGAATTTTTCTCAGTTCAGGATCTCATAATAACAAACATATATTTTCATAAGCATCTGCTTTTTTAACTAACTGGATATCTCAAGTAAAAATTGAAATCAATATTCTTTATAATTCACATTTTTCAATTGAAATCTAATAATTTAAGCAAAACAAATCTGCCTCAAGAAACACACAAACATACCCCACATGAAATTTTCTTAAAATTCGACCTATAAAAACTTCTATCAAAAATATAATATTCAAATCTGTGAATGAGAATGCACCCCAAGAGATTTTATGTCACATTGTTTTGCTGACATATCAATTAAGGCCTATATGCTATGAGCTATAGCCATCTCTATGCATCCACAAAGTGCTCTCTTCAAAACGATGACACATAAAATATAAAACAACTTTTCTTCTATCTTTGTATACAAAATAACCATATATGAGAGCCTCATAAGCTGTCAAGTTTTGTCGTGTAATTTGCTTGCTCTGGGCATAAATTTGATGCTTTTGTATCCCTTCAATATACAATACAGCACATTATATTGTTTCCTCTTGTTATGGATCTGGCCTAGTTTCAATAATTTTCAAAAGAAATTCTTACAAAAGTCAACATAAAGATGTTAGATATTTTCGTAACTCAATGACAATTATGTTTCAATTTCTAAGACATTCTGAAGCTACATATATTCCAGGAACTGAAAGGAAATATTTTACAAGTTGCTTGAGGAACGAATGTTAATATTCCTTGTAAGCAATTTGAAGTTTATGGCATTTTCAAACTTTCTTGAAAGTTAAACAATTCAAACATTATATGTACGAGTATGTATGTACTTGGAATTCTGTTTTTGAAGTCTTTATTCAGAGTTGTTAAAGTATTTTTCTTTCTGCTGGGTGTAAATTAAGTTTTCTTATTTTTAATTATTTTTTTGAATAGTTTAAGATTCTTCTAATGAAAATTTTAAAACAGAAACATTTGATTCCAAGTAAATTTCATGAATGTTTATGTACCTATTTATAAATTACTTAGGTACATATGACATCAAAATATTCTTCTAGAAAAGGCTACCTTTCGGTAAACTATTTTTGGAAATTTTATATTTTGAAAAGGGGTTTAGGGATTTTGCTTGATTGCATATTAATCATTACCTAAAAGTGAAATGCCGAGATATTACCTTAAAATTATTTTAAAAATATTATAGATTAAGGGTGCCCCAACATTAACAACATTAATTTGAATTTGTCACCAGTTGTGTAGTAAAGTGTTGGCAACCCTAAAAAAAAAAAAATTTGACAGTTGACAGTTCTTTAGGGGTAATTAAAATTGGAACATTACAAAAGAGAACATTATGTTTTCACTGTTGAATAATATTTCAAAAATAATAAAAATTGTCTTGGGAAATTTCGACACAACACAAATTTCAATAATGAAAACATCTTGTTCTCTCGTTTATTATGCTTCACTTTTACTCTAACTTCGAACTGTCAGCTTTCAAAAATTTAATTTTTACTTGTGATATACTTATACATTATGGGTAATATATTTTACCAAGAGTCCAAAGCAGTTTTGACAGCAGTTTGACAGGGCTGTCCATAGAATGTTAAAAACCGTTAAAATACTTTTTTTTCTAAAAAATGGTTCCTTCGATTTTGATTAAACTTTCTCCGTATAGCAAAACTTATTATAAAAATAACCCTGTACAACTATTATTAGTACTTGCCATATAGTACGTTTTTTTTTATTTTCTTAATGGCTGCTGAACGGATTTAGACTAATTTTTGTATATACAAATTTCAAATAAATTCAAATAATATTTTCAAACAATTTTTTTTTTTATTTTATTTTTAGGAAGTTTGAAAATATTTTTTGAAAATGTGATATCTTGAAAACGGATTGCCAAGTTTTTTTGGAAATTTCATTTTCATATTGTGTCGGCTTTATGTCAAAATCTTTGGGTATGAGATCCCAAATTTCAAAATTCTCAAAATGCTAAGAAAATCGAATGCCAAAACATTGGACAACAAAATCCCGAATGGAAAAATTCCCGAATGACTAAAATTCTAAATACCAAAACTTCGAATGACAGAATACCGAATGCTAAAATCCCGAAGGGCTTAGTTACTACTGTTTTTTCGGTACTACCCAATTTTTAATAACAAACAGAGTTCTAAGCTATTCTATTCTATTTCTAAAACTTATCTTTTCGAATCAGCTGCTCCGTTTGGTATGAATAAAACACTTGAGAAAGTGCTCAATGATTGAGCATCTACATGTTTGATGAGAGCCTTCTCAGGGTTAGAACCTGCTCATTGGAAGGTATGAATTTTTTCATAAATGTCAGAGCTTATACTAATTCTTAATCGGAAGGCTACAAAAAATGACAATTATTTGAAAAAAAAAAAAAAATAACGTGTGGACGTGTGGAAATGTGGATTTCTTAAGGAAACATACAATTTTTAATAATTAAGAATGGATGAGTGTTGAAAAATGAGAATATTTCTTCGTTTTTATTTTTTAGTTCAGAGCAGAGCCTGAACGGTCAAACAAAAAATTGTGATTCATTTTTAGCTCAGAGCCTTCAGAGCTAAAAATTTGTGTTTCGTTTTTCCTACTGAGCGTGTTCTTTGTTTGTTCAGAGCGCGCTCTATGTGCTCAGAAAAAGATTACTTACCAGACAGACAGCCAAGCGGCAATTAAAGCCATTTCCTCAATCACCATAAAGTCCAAACTGATCGATCGTTGCCGAAATAAGTTAAGAATACTCAACGCAACGAACACAGTTACCCTAAAATGGGTCCCAGCACATAGGGATATTCACGGAAATGAAATGGCAGATGAACTGGCCAAAAGCGGATCATCTCTTGATCCGAGCCTAAGCCTCGGTGCTCATGCCACTGGAGGAAGAAAAAGTAGAATACACCACTGTTTCTTGGAAGCTGCAAATGTCAGATGGTCATCTATCGACACCTGTCGGGTTTCAAGGAACCTTTGGCCGAACATTTCGAAGAAAAAAACTGAATACCTACTCAAGCTAGGCAGGCCTCAATTATCACTCATAGTTGGCGTCCTAACGGGGCATAACTCTATGGGAACCCATATGAAAAGAATGGGCATCAGCTCATCTGACTTATGTAGATGGTGTCATGATGAAGAGGCGGAAGAGGGCTCCCTTCACTTCTTATGTGAATGCCCCAGCCTAGCTAGAACCAGGAAAGCAGCCCTAGGAGAATATTTCTTCGATGAACTGGGCGACATCTCTGTATTGCCACTGAAAAACATCCTAAAATTCATTCAGAACTCAGGATGGTTCAGGGAGGCCCCCTACAACTAATACTCCTCATCAAACCCCTCCCTATCCCTCTTCATCACCCACCTTTCACTCTGGGGAGCGCAATGGATCCACTGAGATCCGAGTGAGATGATGCGGCCCGCCGTATCATCACCCCTTCTAACCTAACCTACCAGATAGAGTTAAATGCTTAAAACAAGCATTTTGACAGCGTGTGCTCAGAAGTGTTTTAAAAATAATTCAGAGCACGCTTGGTTCAGAGAACACTCGATACACTCAGACTATGCTCTGAGTTCTATTCTAAATTAAAACAGAAAAACGTCTATAGAAGAAAGGAGCTATGGAAAATATTGGAGTAAGTTACATCAGTCCACGGTTCTTAAATCCTTTTCTTTTAAATTGCAGCAGTAGCTTAAAAACTCTTCAATTGGATCGAATTCTTAACAACTACTGAAGAACTGCAGATTGTAAACCAATAATGTCAAGACAATTCGCGGATTTAAATTTCAACTGTCCATGTGAATCACTTTAAAATGGACCTACAGGTCTTGGAGCAGCATGACTCAATGTCATGATGTAAAAGTTTCATTTGGAAGTACTAAAATTGAAATTAGTACTAAATAGTATTGAAATCCTGAATTCAATCCCGAATGTACTCGAAATTTTTTGTCATTCAGGAATTTGTCCATTCGGGATTTGGGCACTTGGGATTTTGGGTAATCGGAATTATGACACTCGGATTTTCATTTTTCGTCATTCAGAATTTTGGCATTTAGAATTTTGTTTCTTTCTTATTGTAGACTTATGGTAAACTGATGCAAATTCGTCAACAAAATTTCAAAGCATCATAAAAACCAAATTATTGAACTTATTCCAAAGTTTAAGGCATTGTTTAAAAAATTGATATTTTGTGTTTAATCTGCAGTAGGAAACTTTTTCGTATAATTTCAAAGTATTTGTAATTTCTTATTTAAAAAAATGTTAGGGCACTTTCTTTGCTAACGCATTTTGCCACAAAAATACTTTTTCTTAATTTATTCGTGGTATTTACTTTATTTATTATATTAAAAAAAACAGCAAGTGTCAGAGAAATGCCTAAGATTTGGGATTTATAAAAATTTAATCATAAATATTTGTTCTCCGGAAAAAGCTTACGGTAAAAATTGGCTCAGAAAATTTTGTAATGATTTTGCCGACAAACAAGGCTTGTTTCTATAAATTTCTTATAAACTTCCCGAGAACAACGTCTCCTACAGCTAAAGAGCCGTTATCAGCCAAACCTATTTTGGAAACCTGCATTTCAGTCTTATCAATATTTATTTTATTTGTCTACCTAAATGGCCTGACTGAAAAAGGAACTTTCAGACTACACAACAGAATTTATACACATAAATCATTTTGAATAAATTATATTCTCGGAGGGCATTCACCAACTGCCAAATCTGCCCTTAAGCGGAGAATGTTGCCCGATGTGGAATTTTTTCCTTAACGACGTTTTTAAAAACAAAAAAATAAAAATTACAAATGTGTTCTGCTGAACTTAAAAACGATTTTTTTTAACGCTCTTCAAAAAAACAAAATTTCGCTGGGTCTGAAAAAAAAAATAATATTGAAAAATGCTTACTTACCAGAAGTGGAAAATAACACTGAAGACATAACATTCTTCTAATCTTTTACCAGCTCACTTGTACTATCAAACTACAATACTAGGCATGGGTATATAAAAGACCGCGTTTATCATTTAAATTATGGGCTTACACATAACAGTTTTCGAGAAAATTTCAAAGACGAATGTGCTCCGATGACGGATGTGCCCGAATTCATCATACAGTAGTAGATTCCAGTCCAATGCTAGAGCAACTTAAACCTGAATCCATTAAAAAAGATAAATCAGGGAAAACAACGGTAGGAAAGAAATCTGATTCCTGCTCAGAACTAATCCGAAAGAGAACAACTTTATTTTATGGGGAAGACCAAAAAGATAATTTTTAAATGGTACACAAGTACTCCACGAAAATATTTGATAAGTTTGGCATTCTGGCTCTGTGGACCTTTGGCACCATATATGGGAAAAAAAACTAGTCCTAGAAATTGGTCAGCCCTAAAAAACTTCTAATCAGAGCTGAAAGCTTCTCAAGGTCACATAAGGTTACGCAAAAAGTGTATACCACCGATATCTCCAGCTCGTGATTGAATGTATTTTAAGTAAATGGTCAGCCGCAATTTTTCAAGGTCATAGATGTTTTGGCACCTCATTTATGGGAAATGTGCAAAAATCTGACAAATCTCTAAGCCTATAAAAATTCTACTTACAGGGTTGCACTAGAATCTTGCTTCAGAAACAAAACGTAAAAACTTTTTTTGTGTGAATAATCGGCTTCTTTTTAAATTTTCCAGGTCACTATTTAGATATGTATAACAATATAAATGCTTGGGATACTGAAAAAAGATTTGGATAGTGCAGCGGTACTATGCTTTGCAGTCCGTTATTTCCGTCCAAAGGAAATCTAAGCGGAAGTTTGGTGGAACTCCCCCAAGTAGATGGACCATTATGATAGGCTTGTGAACATGTTCACCGAATCAGGAAGCATGTTCGGGTTCAGGATACAATAATTGTGGCTGCAGCATCAGCAAGTACAGGCAAATCCAAGCATTTCGACTCGAAATTTATCGGAGCAAATTGGAGTTAGACGGTCATTACAACGGTCATTCACTCGTTTAATCCAGATTAAAACTTAGATCTAGATTAAAAGTAATTTAAATTAAAGAGTAAAATCAAATTCCATATTATTCACTTGTTTAATCCGCACTTAAATCCATTGTTTTAAATTCAATCCTGTAAAATCCAATTGGAGGTCAGTAAATAAGCTGTAATGTTTTTGGCACTGCGCATGTTTTACCGTTGTCTCGCTTTGGTCTTGCTATAGTCTCGGCGAACATTTTTGTCTACAAAATTAAAATTTTCAAAATGGTTAACAGTCCAAAAGTGGTTTTCAGTGTCGTGGTCCTTGAGTTCTTCTTATGTGGTCTCACTGTGCCCATTTATACGGCTATCTGAGTCCTGGATTTCTCGCTTTAGTCTCGCTTTGGTCTCGCCATGACATCTACACGTTGTTTTTGTCATTGTGCAATTTTAATCAACGACTCGCTTTAGTATCGCTGTCGTCTCGCCAACATCGTTTCAACTTGCAACTCGATTTGCACTCGAAGTCGAAATTTATTGATATTTTGCTCACTTCTAATTAAAAATAAATTATTCTCCATTTTTTGATCAATTAAAAATCTTTTTATTAAGTATATACATTTATATAATATTTTATAGACTCAGAGAAAATACATACTTTCAACTATCACGGGAGAAATTTGTCATCTCAAAAATTTGACATTTGTATTAAATGTCTGGATTTAAAGACATTTCACATCTTGCTTAAGGTAATTTGTAATCCTTTGGATTTAAGGCATGTTTAGAGTGAATAATATGTATGTATATGGATTTAATTTTTTGCATTAAATACATCGGGATTTAATAGTTGGACTTAAAATTCACTTAAATCAAATTTAAATCCAGAGTGATTAATATGGCGGTAAATGTCCAAGTAATTCTTATTATTCTTTATTAAATTTATCTACCGATATATGTATGTACATTAAAAGGATGGTACTCACGTTGTAATTTTTAAAATTCAAAGCCAACCTGAAAACACAGGCAAGTTTATGCAACCCAGCCGTGTATTTTGCAAAATTATAATTCACAATTTGAAGGTAAATAAAAAATTATGAATGAGGTTTCAAAGTTTACTTCATGTTTTTCTCACATCAAAAAACTTTTATGATGAGTTTACAAACAGGTATTTAAAATTCAAAAATACATTTCAAAGTATGTATTTATGTACCAATAGGATGAAAATCACACAGTCAACATAAAAAATCCTCAGGCAATAACTACACAAGGAAAAATTCCTTACTTTATTTAAAAGAATAATTATGACAATTTGACAGCAAATTGAGAAGTTGAAAAAGCTGTTTCTTTTCAGCAGTGTGCTTGTTTTAATTCTACAAAGTGATTTTGAGAGAGGTAGAATTATTTTTTGTTGATATCAAAGAGTTTCATCATGTGACATTATGTAAATAAAAATCCCTATTGGGTATCTACTTTTAAGTATTTGCTTTTATGGTTCAAGTTTGTAAAGTCAAAGCATTGAAAATGCAAACTAAAGTGACTGGTTTATTGATATACTGACGTTTCTATTGAAATATTTAAAATGATATGAAGCATGACAAAAATCAAGAGACCTTTCGAAAACTATTTTGTTTTTATTAAAGTTTTATAAAAAGGAAATATTTTGGTTTTTTGTAGAATTTATTGGTTAGTGTTAAGGCCTTCCAATGCAATCTGAGTCCTTAGGAGATACGAAGTTCGTTTAAGAAATGTTCGTCTTTTAGTTTTATGCAAATATTGATAATACTATTATTTTTGATCTAAAATCGAAACTCTTGTACTAATTCTAGCACTAAGGCTCATAATTCGATATCATTTAAGCCGCAGCATCAAGATGAAATGAAAATACTACTTTTAATCTGAATTGTTTATTCTATTTGAAAATTCAACCCTGCTTATCTATGCATTAATAGCAATTATTATGAACTCCCAATTTTCGTTTCAACTCGAGTTGAATATAATAAATACAAAATTTAAATTATTCCTCAGAAAATTGCGCATAGCGTGTAGCGGGAAAAAAAAAATATTTGCTCAAGGGAATACAAAATAAAATTCACGCAAATTTTAAATTTGTTTACCCAAATTAATATTCCCTTGAGCACAATTTTCTTCAATTATACGATTTGCGTGAATTTCATAAAATTATTTTAAATAAGCCTTTAGCCTTTAATAAACGATTAATCTATGAAGGAAAGGTCATTTAATATACAAATATTTTTATTATTATTTGTCACTAAAAAAGCAAACAAGTAAATATAGACATTGTAAACGAATCGTTTTCGATAGAAATATTTCGTGAGGGAAGAGTTCACGTTGAATTAATTGTTTTTGTACTGTTGACGATACCAATTATTAAAATATGGCTTTTTGCATTTTACAAAAGTTCAATGAGACCATATTTATAATAATGTAGGTTTGTGTAGCTTAAAATTATAAAAAAAAATTATTCGTTGACTAAATAATACATATTGTGGTATGGCCTCATGTCAAGGCACCCTTTTGTTCATCACATGAACCTTTGAATTTGGAGGAGGAAAGTAAGCTTGTGAAGGTTAAGCATTAATCGGTGCTTCCATCTACACACATGCTTCTCAATGATGAGAAGCGAAGCCACTTATGTGCGTTCTTAATGACTTGCAAAGAACGTTCTCATGAGTTTTTCCCATGTCTAAAGAAACGCAGCTTTTTTGATAGCCAAATCAAAGTCCAGTAAAATTACAAAAAATACACGTCATTGTGAGGTTAGCAGCACATATGTCCTTTTTTCAACAACCGGGCTAGCTAAGAATCGTTGAAATTAGGGATGCTCTGAACTTGCAATTTTATTTGCATTTCAAGAAAGGGGATCACTCCAAATTTTAATGTCCTTATACATAAAAAAAAATGACATACCGTACTGATAACACTAAGTTCACTGTGAAAATTACAGAACAGTCCTTTTCTCAGTTTAAGCCAAAAAATTGCAGTTACATCGATTTTTTTGTCAAATTTGGAATTTTTAAAGTGCATAGAAAGCTACTTATTTTGATCATTATTGCAAATTATAATCTAGCTCCGTTACTGAGAAAAGGACTGTTCTGCTTTTGCTTATTTAGATTTTTTTGCATTTGCAATTGGGTTCTGAGCCTTTGGCTTCACATCAGGGTTGCCATGTCTTGAACTTATTCGATAGCCTAATTTGAAAAATTGTGTAGCCCAAAATCGGAGCCGAGAAAGTAGCTCAAATTGTTGCCCAATACAATTTGTTTTCTTTAATTTTCTCATGATTGCAATCACAATTTGTTTATTTTTTCTTATAAGCATTTCAATCCTTGTCACAGGAAAAACATAGCCCAATTTTCAATAAATAGCCCAATCTGGCAAGCCTCCTGTCACATATATAAGAAATGGAAAAAAATCCTTCTAATTGGTCAGTAAGTGGTCAGAAAAGGACAACTAGTCCTAGAAATTGGTAAGTTCTAGATTTTCTACTTGTAATCAAAGCTTAAAGTTTTTCAAGGTCATACGCGATTTTTGACACTTTGAAAAATTACAAAAAATATATACCATCGAAAGTTTCTCAAGGTCACGCAAGGTCACATGCGAATTTTAGCAACTCTTTTGTGGGAAATTTACATACAAAAAATATACAATCTTTTGATCGTGTTATAAGTTCTGCTACTTTCAGTAATTGGTCACCAATAATTTTTCTTATTGAGTTTAAATAAAAAACAAGGTCATAACGATTTTTGGCTCAAAAACTACTCTATGGTTTTACTTAATAAGAAAAAAGATTTAGGACACAACAAGTTCTCAAAGTTTCATATAAATTGAACTATTTTTAGGGAAATAAAAATAAAAAAACAAGACGATTTGTCTTTACATATCTCGGAAATTTGGAGGTTATGTTAAAAAATGACTTTAACAAAAGTTGTAGATTTTTGACGTCCCTTTTCTTGGCGGACACTTTATGGTGGAATCCAAAAAAATTTGACATCTGAATTTGTAGCTTATTAAATGTTTATTTTTTGCTCAAACCAAAAATTTGTAGCTCAAGTACTTTTCGAGTTATTCAATTTTCCGCTAAAACAAGACTAAAGTTAACGGAAGAAAAACTTAATTCTGTAAATGTCCAAAGTTGTAGCTTTTTGAATGAAAATTTGTTGCTCAAAAATTAATTTTGTCGCGTTTATGGTTCATTTTTAATTTGAAATTCAAATTCAAAAATAGAAATTTCCGTCTTTATCAACATGTTGGGTTCAAAAAGCTACAAATTTCGACATAAAAAAGTTTAAAATATTTTTTTTATTCTAATTTTGACCGTTACATAGGTGGTAAAGTCTTATTTTAGCGGGAAATTGAATACAAAGAAAACCAAACGAGCTACAAAATCGCAGTTTGGTGATTAATCTAGTTAGAGGTGTCTTCAAATTGTGGGGAAAAAAATTTCGATTTTTAAATTTTTAGATTTAAGAGGTTTGATTTTTAGCTGACTTTTAACCCAGCAGAAACTTGAATTCAAAATAAACCATTAGAGCTACAAATTTTTGGTTTGAGTAAAAATTAGCATGAAAAAATCTTCATTTTTACCTTTTTCCGAGCCTATGTTGGTGAAACCGGAAGTGCACTTTTTAAAACTTAAATTGTTAATAACAAATTATGCATAAAAGATGCTTAGCTAATTTTTGAGCATTAAATTAGCTTCTAATAAGCTACAATTTTGGACAGAATTATAATTTTAGGATTTTCGTCTGCTGAATTGAGTCTTATTTTAGCGGAATTTTGAATGTTTGAAAAACCGTTAGAGCTACAAAGTTGGGGTTTGGTCAACAAATTAGCATTAAATTAGCTACAAATTCAGATATCAATTTTTAGTGTTCGCCAAGATAAGGGACGTAGATTTCTGAGTTATCTCTATTGAACACTTTCCATTTTCCCCATTTTCAATTGTTAAATTGCTGGAAACTATTTTTCTTTTCTTCGACTAAAAATATGTTAATAAGCCTGCACTATATTTACTTTTGAGAAATACAGCAACCATTTTTTGCAAAAATTATTTTTACCAAAAAGTACAATATGTCTAAGGTAATGCACTGATATTTTTTGGTTGTTTTTGTTTGCAAATTCTTTAGCCATTTTTGAAATAAATAAGCTTTTCCTAAACAGATGCGTGGCAAGTACTGTTATTTTCCAAATAAAAGTTCAAAATTTCAAGAAAATGGCTTGGGTGGCTGTAATTTGAGGTAGAGAGCCTAGCTGATAGTTGGTAAACGTTAAAAGACAACCGGATTTGAACAACCCGAGATGAATCATCTACATAGCATAAAATATAACAATCAATCACAATCTTTTAAATAATTTTGTATAAAAATAAAAACAATGTATAAAATTAGGCCCCTAATGTGCCAAAACAAATTAAAGTATCAATATAATAATTATATAAAATAGAATTAAGAACAAATTGTAAATATCTATTTCCGTTTAATAAAGTCTAACTAACTAACTAAGTTGGTAAACGTCTTCTTAAACTCATAGATAAGCGATGTCGGATACTCACCAAAAGCATGAACTTCCGGTAAGGTCAATAAGGAACCAAGCTTATGAAAGACTTTTTTTAAAAGCTTATTGAAAATTCTAAATATCATTTTTTATGAACAAGTGAAAAATTGATGTTTTCGAATGGATAAATCTTTCATTGACTTAAAAAAAAAAACTTCCTTTAGTCGAACAAAATTTGTTTCTTAAAAATTGAATGAAAAACGCGAAAAACTAATAATGTTTTTAACCGCATTTTATTCGGTTTTGAAAAAGAGTGAAAGCTTAAGCCATTGGTTCTTAAAAACCGTTATGTTTACACAAAAAAAATATGTTATTACTTATGAATAAGTGGACAGAAATTTTTAGTGATGGTACCACTGTGCTTCGTCGGCGTCGGTCGTGTTGATCATAAGCCATAGGTGTTATTTATTCTTCGGCTTATACTCGTGCTTATATTATATAAATCTATATTTATTTCAGAAGATTTGGGTCCCCTAAAATAAAGCTATTTTTGATCTAAAGTTTGTGTACCACGCCCTGGGTATCACTGGGCCTATGGTCTAAAATCGAAATTATATTTTATATATTTTTGAAAACCATCTTTATACTTCACAGTTTTATATAAGTACAGCCATGAAAATACTCTTAAAAACCGGAAACTAACGGGTGATTTTTTAAGAGGTTTAGAACTTTAAAAAAAAAAACACACAAAAATTCGAAAAAATGAATGAAATATTTATTTGAATCGATAGTTTGAACCTTGCAATTTAATGTTTAAAGATAATTTCATGCAAATGTTGACCGCGGCTGCGTCTCAGGTAGCCCATCCGCTGAGTCCAATTTTGGCATACTCTTTCACACATATTGGCCTGTATCTCACGAATGAATGCATGGATGTTGGCTTCCAGTGCGTCAATCGAAGCGGGCTTGTCCCTATAGACATTAGCCTTGACATACCTCCACAAAAAATAATCTAATGGTGTCAAATCGCACGATCTAGGCAGCCAATTGACCGGCCCGAAACGTGAAATTAACTGTTCACCAAACTCGCCTCGCAATTGCGCCATTGTTTCGCGTGCTGTGTGGCATGTGGCACCGTCTTGTTGAAACCACATATCATGCAAGTCAAGAACTTCCATTTCGGGCAAAAAAAAGTTTGTTATCATCGCTCGGTAGCGTTCACCATTGACAGTAACGCTGCGATTCGCATCATCTTTGAAGAAATATGATGAAATATGGCTGATCTTCACTCCAAATGCGGCAATTATGCTTATTTACGTACCCATTCAACCAAAAATGAGCCTCATCGCTGAACACAATTTTTCGATAAAAAAGCGGATCCTCGGCCAGCTTTCCAAGAGCCCATTCACCAAAAATTCGGCGTTGTGGTAGGTCGGCTGGCTTTAGTTCTTGCACCAGCTGTATTTTAAAAGGCTTTACGCCCAAATCCTTCCGCAAAATTTTCCACGTAGTGCTGTAACAAATGCCTAACTGCTGGGAACGGCGCCGAATCGACATTTCGCGGTCTTCTGTCACACTAGCTGATACGGCCGCAATATTTTCTTCACTACGCACAGTACGTAAACGTGTTGGTGGTTTAATGTCCAACAAAGTAAATTTGGTGCGAAATTTGGTCACAATCTTCCGAATAGACTGCTCAGAAGGTCGAGAATGCCGACCATAAAATGGAAGCAGCGCGCGATGAACATTTCGAACCGAGCACGAATTTTGATAGTAAAATTCAATAATTTGCAAGCGTTGTTCATTTGTAAGACGATCCATGGTTAAATTGCAAACCAAACTAAAGCTGTTTGACAGTGACACAAGGTACTAAACACACGTCAGCTGTCAAAACCAGTGTTGCCAAAACCAAACCAACTAAAAAATCACCCTTTATATACTCATTGCGATCATTTTCCATTCGTTTTTTTTTTGGGGGGAATTTTCACCATCATCAATAATGAAAAGTGCTTTATTCCCAGTAAAATGATTACCCAATTTGCGAGACTATTTTTTTTTTGTTAAGATATTTTCATAGAGGTTTTTTTTCTTAGAACCATGACATCAGAAACTTCAACATTTAATACTTTTTACGTATTTTTTTAAAACCACCTGTAATTTATCACAAACATTATGACTTCTTGAGTACTTCTACCTATTATGTATAAGTACCAATGCAATGCATATCACTATCAGTGAGGCAGTGACGTTTTAGCACCGAAAATACACCAGAATCACATGGTAACAACTAATGTCATATAGGTACTGAATGTATCTGTAATCTGTTATATGGCTGATTGCACTTGTTATCAGGGAGTCATGACTTTGGGATTTACATATAGATTACCTAAAGAGCATCACTCAAAACTTATTCGCACATATTCGCATTCTGGTATAGCGCGGGGTGTTGTGTATTTGCGACAAATAACTGGTGTGGTTACCATAAAGTCTAAAAATGCAAATAAATGTCGCGATTTTCCAAGAGTCATTCGATTTTCCATACAAATATTCCAACAAAATTGATAGAAATTCCATATAATTGGAAAAAATCTCATTTTATGAATTTTTTACCTTTTTCGTTGAATGGTCCATTTCGCGATGTAAATTTTTTTTTTTTGATTTTTTTTTCAATCTGTTTTTTTGTTCGATTTCCTTTGATGATACCAAAAATAGACTTTTCTAGCGTTTCTATAGGAACTGACAAACTGACAGACATGAGAAATGGGTTAGTAAACCTATTGCAATGATTTCTATTCAATTTTTCAGAAGTAGAATCATAGAGATTTTCGCACATACAGTACTTTGGGCACATAAATACACTCAGAAAAAAGAAGAGTTAAAATCAAGAAAAACTGTTTTAAAACAAAAGCTATTCGTTGACGAAAGTCTAGTAAACTTAAAAAAATTCTTAAAACAAGTCCAAACATATTTGAATTTTCAGAATCTACAAGATTATCCAAAAAAAAAACCTTTGATAAATTTAACCAAATTGTGTAAATAATTTCCCATACAAAATTTGACAGTTTACTAACCAAAAGATAAATTTAACAAATTTTTAAACTTGTCTAGGGTCTTACGAATTTGAATGAATACCCTTAATATAGAAAAATTTCTTAACAAAAATTGTTTTTTGTAAAATTGTCAAATTAAGTGAAGTTGCCAACCCAACCAAAACAAATTTAGATGGGAAAGCGCCATTTTTGGTGGTGATAGAAAAAGTTCCCTGCAGTTTTTTTATCGAAAAATTTTTAAGAACATTTTTTCTCATTTTCTTCTGCTAAAGAAAAAGGCTCTGAAAATGCCATTTAAATCATAAGAGCCTTCTCTCAGAAACGCATGGGTGAATTTAGTAGTGCTTACGCCCTAGACAAACATATTAATTTAACGTAATTGTTCCTTAATAATATGTATAGTATATTCAATAGTCTATAAAAAAAAACTTTGAAAAAACCATAAGAAATTCAAAAGAAAAATAAAAAAATAGCAGAAATTTAGCAAAACAGAATTCAAAAATAATTTCATTCCATTGCAAAGCAATGTTAAAATAAATCAATTTATTTAAAGTTGATGAAGTCTTAACTCATCCAAAAATATTTAAAGAAAAAAAATGTGTATGTGTATATCGACACATTTTTTCTTTAAATTTTTTTGGATGAGTTAATGCCTCAATAAAGTTCAAACTTCAATTTTATTTATTTAAACAACAATTGTAATGAGTTTTAAAATAGCTAGGCAAATTTGAAGAATCGAAAAATTAATAGGAGGATGATTTGCCATTTATGAGTCGTTAATTATCTGTGACAATTTTGAATTTGTCATTCTATGTTTTCTATGTTTTACTTTTTTGTGGTAAAAATTCTAAAATTTAATATTTTAGTTCTAAATAATTTGCCATTAATTGGTCGTTACAAAGTGGTGTTTTCTATGTATTTTGTGGTGACTTTTTTTCTATGAGGGTAAAGTTAGCAAGTCAATTTTGACGAATCAAAAAATTGGAAGATGCATATTCTACCGATAATTGGTCGTTAACTATATGTGAAAAATTGTTTTCTTCTATTTTAATAAATTCATATGAAATCAGCAAAGGATAGCCACGAAAAAGTCATTAAAATCATTATAATGAAATTTAAGTTGATAAATAATTTGTCTTTAACTAGCTTTTGATTATATGTGACAGTTAAAACATTGTCAAGCATTTTTACTTGCGATATTAGGTACCAATGGCAAGTCATGTATTCGTTAAAAAAATTTAAATCATAACGATGATAGAGAAGACAAAACAAAAGGGTCTCACAATTCTGTCTGCCTATCTGTTCGGCTACAGGCTAAACGGCTGGATCAATTTTCTTAAAACTTGGTATAAAGTGGTTTTTATTGATTCTGCCCACACGTTTTTTCATTGTTTTTTTTTACTAAAAATAACGGTGCCTGCTGTACAATTTTTTCTAGCATTTTTACAAAATCTTATTTTTATCAAAAACACCTCCAAAACTTTCTAAAAAAATTTAAAAAAATTTCTTTCAGTAAAGTCTACCTTTGGATGGGAAAGCATTTTTCAAAAAATAGTTATCAATGGTCCTTCCCAAAGAACCACAATTTTATGTTCGATTTTCTCAAAAGCGGTTTCAATAATTTTTTGTATGCAAAAGCATTTAAGCAATTTTGAAAGTTTTTTTTACCAACATTTTTGAAATAATATTTTTTGGATTTTTTAAAAATAAATGTTCATTTGTATCTAGTATGTATTTTTAAAACTATACGATCGATTTTTATAAAACTTACATACACATATAAGAAAACCGTTAAGGGAAATAATTCTTCTTAAAAAAAGGCCTATGTTTTGTATTAAACTTTTTCTGAATGCTCAAATTAGTGAGACCCTCCATAGTACTTCTCATAGAACGTTTTTCTGTTATTATTTTCTCACTTTCGGCTTATTATTATATCATTTAATATTTAGCATTAGCATACATACAAAAGCATCACAAATTTTATAAAAAACAGAGGTCGCATCGTTCAAACAGGTATGACAGATCCTTTCGACAGGTTAAGGCGGCCTGTCATACCGAGTTTTTCTGAAGGAACATAAAATTGTCCTTAAAATAATATATATTATGTCCATTTCCTTTTGATGTCACAGGCTCTCATGCTATTAATTCATATGAAGTAACATTAATAAAGGATTAAGAAATTAATTAATAATAATAAAACACTGCATGACAATTTTCAAAATGGATAATTAATTAAAGACTAACTAACTACAAATTACGAAGCCAAAAGCAATTCACTTCAGTTTTAAACCCTTTTTTGTGTTGTGCTATGTTAACCCGATTCGATATAAAGTTAAAAAAGGACCCACGATTAAACTCAATATTTTAAAACTAACTAAAGACTAACTAACGACAAATTATATTAAGCCACAAAACATAGAGTATTATTAGTTTTTACAGCTTTTCGAGTTATTTCAAGGAAGCAAAGCACTCAAAAAAACATAGAAAACCTAGAACGACAAATTCGAAATTGTCACAACTAACTAACGACTAATTAATGGCAATAAACCTTCCCATTTTTCAATTCATCAGAGTTGCTTTGCTAACTTGACACTCATAGAATCACAGCATTAGCTCCCACAAGTTCATGCTCAAATAATTCTTAATAAAATATTGAAAATCTTTCTATTTATTCATTCTTAAAACTAAAACAAATACTTTACATTTCAATGTATATACCATTCTTAAAGAATCTTATTGAAATTCCGCTCCTACAAAAATTTTTCTTAGGACTCTTAACAAATTTCCATTTAACTGAAAATTTAAACTTAAACATAAAATTTACCTCCATTTGGGAACCTTTTTTCCCTATGGAAGAGCCAGCATGTCCTCCACTTTGTGCAGCGTTCATTGTAATTGTTTTATGTTGATACGTTTACTTTTAATTGTTTCCAAAAAATTGAAGAAAAAAAGAAGAAATTATTTATACAGTGAAGGGCCTTTTTAAATTAATTGTCCTTCGTTGTGTGCTTTCAATTTCACACTCTAGCTGATGGAAGATTACTTATTGTGTTAACCTGAGCCGAACATCATCATCATCATCATAATCATCATCATGGAGAATTGCTGTGGATTAAGGTATAGATAGATCCTTGTTTTTTGTTTATTTGTATTTGTTTATACAGAAAGGCACGTCAACGTCAAGCTTATAAATTAGTTCTTCGGGCGCGAACGTCTTAGATACAGTCAAATATAAGCTTTTGATTAATTCGCACTGTTGTCAGGTTGAGTTAATGGATGTTGAAGTTGAAGTTGAAGTTGAAGTTGCGAAGACATATCAAAATATTGCATGTTGGTTGCTAAAACACGTAGGTCTATACATACATCATCACAAGATCCTTCGCGCTGAATGCCAATTTACCTTTATTTCTTTTCAGTCACACAATCTTATTCATGTCTTTTTTTTCAACGTTTGATCCTATTTAAGTTTCATCATCACATTCATCACACAACGCCACAAATTCATGTGTAGGTGTATATAGGCACACAAAAGTATATATGTAGGAATGTAGCACACAAAATAAGATGAAAGCAAACTGGAATCAAGCTATTCAAACAAAAGCGAGGAAAGCAATTAAAAAAAATAACACAATCCGAAATGTGTACTTTAAGCGCTTCAAAAGGCAAACAAAAGACAAATTCTGTATAGAAGACCACAAAGTCCTGCCTTGAAGTGTCCTTTAGTGAGTCATTTCTATATATTCGAAATTTTGCTCACACTTTTTTTTACAACCTATACTGTCCGCATCCGCCCACATATATGACCAAGTTAAGAATCTAGTTTCCGCTCGAAATCACGTCATTTCAAAATATCCTTAGTCTTTTAGTTTTATTTTTTCTGTTTTGTTATTTCCAGTGGTTAAATTTAACCACAGATGTATGTACACACGCCTGCTAACCTAGTCGAACCTACACGGTCTACGAACAAAAAACTATAGACACACACCTGTGCGCGTTAGGGGGTAATTAACGACTTGAAAACCACAAAACAGCAAAGAACCACCGCTGTATCCGTGTTACCGTGTTATGTTGGAAATTTATTTGTTCATTTGGAAAAAAGGGATTTTCATCAGATTCAAAAAAAAAAAAAAAACAATTAAAAACTATATGTGACCACTTGGAACAACACCCACATTGTATATTCTGCGTGAGAACACTATAAACGCCACACAAAAACAACAACAACAATAACAGAGTGTCTGCTTATTTTTACAGGACGCAGGGAGGCAAGGAGCATACAAAAACGAAACACGGGATTTTATCTGCAGAGGAATGCTGCATTGCGTGTATCCATTCAATCTACGGGAGATAGGGGGATTCGAAGTAAAAGGTGTTTGCGTAGCGAAATTCCTCCATACCGCGAAGGGGTTGATACGAGTAATATCGGAATTAAGTTTGTTTCACGCACATATGTCTGACATTTGGTTGATTTATGACCCAGCATATTCAACCAACAAATAATATGAATACATTTTAAATTCCCATTTAGTTGGTGGTTTATGTTTTTTTTTTTGTGGTTTTTTTGTTAAATTGGAAAAAGAAGTAAACCGCGCCCGAAGGACGAAACGAAATACCGAAAAGAGTACCGGATTTGAAGAAAGCTCCTAACGAACTGAATTGTTAAACCAGAGTGAGCTAAATAAAAGCTAAAAGCAAGGAAGAGCTTTTTGTGAATTCCTTTCAGATAAGGGAGATGAAAATATTTGTCTACCATAGGATGCTTAAATTTAACTTCATTTTAAGGAATCAGGACCGTATTGACGACAATGAGAAAAGTTAATCTTAGATGGGTTTTCCGTTGTAAAGTGAATATATTATAGGCCACAAAAGATTTGATGGACAGTTTTATTCAACTTGATCTTGGATTAGAGTTTCTTTTTTTGGCAGCTGAAATAAATTTAATGAAGACCAAATAAAGTGCATGAGAGTGTCAAATGTACTTGCTCTTGTATAGTTCAAGAAAGTTGAAGATGTCGAAAAGTATTTTTGTTTGTAATAGATTTACAGTGTTAAAGAATAAATGTTAAACAAATTAGTTTTCTTTATAAAAATTATGTTGTATTGCAATTTAAGTTCAAATGATCTCCCACTCTATTGTGTTTGGCACTTAAATAGAAAAATTTTCATTTCGAATTTTCTTCATATTGACTTAGTTAGTTTAATTTTCCGCTGCCTGAAAAATTAAAACAAAATTCTTTGAGTCATTAACCATATAACACAAGGACATCACACATATAAGACAATTTTTTGAAAAAAACGCCTAAAGTCATTTTTATTATACCGTAACTGCATTTTTGTTGCAAATTGCGCAATCATTTACCAAAAATACAAGCCAAATCATTGTATCCATTTTTTTGTAAATTTGAAGGAAATTAATATAGTCTAATGTATGGCAACAGAGCTGGGTAGCAATAATCATTATAAAAAAGTCAATCAAAATTCAAAACGCAAATATTTTTTGATTATTTTAATTTGTAATTGAAGAGATTCAATTACTGATTACTTTTTATTATAATTGAAAATTAAAGTCACAAATTTCATGCAATTAAAAAAAAAACAATTACTTGATTTAATTACATGTAATTGGAAAAAAGTTATTGAAGAAAACTGTAATGATTACCTTTTTTGTAATCATTACATACAAATGTAATGTGTTAAAAGTAATCGATATTTGTGTAATCAATTACATTCATGAGTAACAAATACCAAAAAAGGAGCAATAACAGTTTTTTTCAGTTTCCTACTTTTTGTTCTTCAATTACTTTTTTTCTAATTACATGTAATTGATTCGGTGAGTGGAAGAAGAGTAGATGAGCAAAATGATAGTTTTGAGAAAAACAGATTTAACTAAGGTCTGTTTTTTTTAGACTTGTTGATTTCAATCTCGCAATACCTTTTTCGGAATTGGTCTTTTGACAGCTGTCCTGAACAACTTTTGCAAATAGTACAAATTTAGTACCAAAATAATGGTTCGGTTTGCACCACGCATCGCAAAACAATCAATTTATTGAACAAAACTTTTGATGAGGTGCTGAACATTATCTTCTAAGACGTTAATCGTCTTGGGCTTATCTGCCTAGGCCAGCAACCTTAATTAACCCCCAAAAAAATAACCCCCCGACACGAGATAATGAGCTCACCAAAAGTCTATTTATTATGAAATGGCATACCAAACTGAGCATAAATAAAATGACAGCTGTCAAAAAGACCAACTCCGAAAAAATATTGCCAGAGTGAAAATCACATGTCTAAAAAAAGCACCCTTTATATCACAAAAACAATTAATTTACTGATATCATGTTGTATAGGAGATTTGAAGTTTTTGATTATGAGTGGAAATTGATAAAATTGTGCAGACAGGAGGACAATGTACTTGTCCTGTTATTTCACTCAATATGAAAAAAGGTAAGTATAAATTTGATTCACTATTTTGTTTAACTTTTTTTATTTTATATAAATCTTTATAAACTAGAAATGGCAGTTCTTTGAGTAATCCTATTAGCCTGGAGCTTCATTATTGGTTGTTTTCCATGAAATATTTATTGTAAGCTCCAAAGCATCTCCAGTTATTATTTTCTATTATTTTCTTAATGTTTAAATGGTTGAATTTTTTTTCCAAAAATTGTTATGTGTCATTTGTCATAAATAATTTTTATCATAAAATTGATTGCTTTAACCAGTGGCGGACTAAGCTTGTTAGAGGCCTGGGGCCAGCTAAATGAAGCCCCTCGTGTCAGAAGATATTTTTGTAATCTTTATACCGTCAAATTTTTCGATACAAAAAATTCAACTCAACATAAGGCATGGCAGATGGCAACCAACAGGTAGAGTATAGATAAATAATGAATAGAAAGCAAAATAAGAGCTTTTATTTAATACAAGTGACCCACCCCTTGCTCTAAACATAGTTCGAGATTTTTTTAAACTTATTTTCTGATTTTTAAGAGGTTTTTTCATTTCATCGACATCGTAGACAATTAACGCCTTGACAGACGGGAAACAAAGTATATTTTAACGATTCACCAAGAAGAATCATCATAAGAAAAATATTTAACTTACTCAAACGTCTTTACTTTCCCTATTTCGAGACAAATTAAAAAAAAAAAAAGTAAATTGTTCAGTTTAGCAGTACTCACTGAGCAGACGACACACTAAAATTCGAGTGTCTGTCGTTAATTTTATTACTTATTATTTTATTTACTTACTAAGAAACATGACTGTTTGAACGCGATAATCTACAAAACAGCTTAATAGTTTATAACGCGAGTTACCTACATGTTGTGGACAGCTAAGAAAGTAATCTAGGTTATTTTTTATTGTAAAAAAGTTAACGGTATCTTTGAAATATTAGTAAAACAATGAAATAAAGGGAACATTTTGTCGAAACAAAAAAAAATATATAGAAAAAAAGGATTATAAATAAACAAGTAAGAAGTAATCGATTTTAAAAGTGTCAGACAGTTTTATTAAATAGAAAGTTATGAAAGTTTTCGTAAAAAAATGTTCCTCTCAAAATTTTGTGGACGTAAGGTACGGATCTCTGAAAACTTAATGCCACCAGCAAGGCAGTTATACCACGGTCATTTTACCAGCACAAGGTATGTTACGAGTATATCAAATTTTATATCTTTTCGAAACTTTTAAAGGTGGATAGACAAGCCCCTCAAAGGCTATTATTGATATGAATTACAATGTCACGCAAATGACTTGACTTTTATGTCGATGGCTTTCAGACTAAGGGCTAGTTTAATTAAGAAAATAAAAAATTTTGGTAAAAAAAAAATACTATTGTGTTTTTATAAAGCTTCTGTGTAAATAATTATTGAAATCAGAAAAACCGCTTTGAAAAAAATCGAAAATAAAAATGCAATTTTTTTAAAAACGTTGAGTTATCCGTTTTGTTAGCCTTTATTAAAAGAATTTTATTATTTGTTTTTAAGAATAGGTATTCAGTCATATTTGAAAAAAAAGAATATTTTGTTAACTTGCTGAAAAAATGTTATTTCTGTATCGGAAGAATCATTAAAAACCACTGTGTGTTTCTGATTTTCAAACAGCACAAGTCCTTTTTTTGCCAAAAGTGAATAAGATAGTAAATGCGATTTTTAATAATGTGTAATTTGTGTGTACACATATCTAAAAGTTTCATAATAACCAAATCGTTCTAGTGATTGAATTAGAACCATTTTTCCGAACTGTCAGAACTACGCAATTGCCGAAAATTATTCTTCAAACGGAAAAGTATTCAATTCAAAAATTGTAGACCCCACAAAAATCTACATCTATTATATGTCATTTTTTAACATAACCTCAAAATTTCTGGGATTTTATTTTATTTTTCATTTCCCAGAAAAAAAGTTTAATTAAAATGAAACTTTGTAGAAACATTCATATTTATTCTATTAATAACCACAATTTTTTTCGAGTAAAACCATTGAGTAGTTTTTGAGATATTCAATTTTTTCAAAAAAAATCCTTTTTTTCAAATGAAAAATGTACTTCAAAAAATTATTGTACAGAGTTCATTTAAGGCTCATTTGTTTTGTTCCAACATTTTCTCTCATATAAAATAAAGATAACATGAATACTTTCCCCAACGAATGTATTAAGCAATATCTCAAAAATTTTAGAGGTACCGAAATAAATCTCTGGATTAGTTATTTATATGTGTATCTAAATTTTGAACGAATAAAAAGATTTGGAAAGAAATTCAACTCAAAATCCCTTTAAAAATCTGTTTATAACTACAAAATACATAAATAAATAATTGAAAAAGAGGATTTTAAAATTTGAACGAATTTGGTGGCATAACAGCTCGTGGAGAACCAAGACCTAGTGACTTACAACTCTCAACCATTCCTGTGTGCGTATTTTTTGGCAGGAATGGAGGGGACCTACAATTTTTTGACGAGTCCGAACGGCTAGATGACAAGCACTTATTCATGACAAGTATACTCTTGGAAGATTTGTCAGTTCCTAGCAAGAGGCAGTATCTCAGAAAAAAACATTTCTGTTTTTAGGTGGCAGCGGCTGGGAGTCGAACCCAGACCTTTGGCATGACAGTCCTACGCACTAACCATCATGCCACGAGGTACTACAAAATTTCAAATTTTTAAAATGTCGCTTAATACTATCTAGGGGAAGGTATCGACCTACTTATGGTCGCCATGGTCAAAAATGCGAAAAAAAATTGTTTTACAACAAGTATTTTTTTAACAATTGTTAATATATTGTTTAAAATTTGTGGTTACAGTATAAATTACTTCACCAT
Organism: Dasysyrphus albostriatus; assembly: GCA_946251815.1. Lineage (NCBI taxonomy): Eukaryota > Metazoa > Arthropoda > Insecta > Diptera > Syrphidae > Dasysyrphus > Dasysyrphus albostriatus. The sequence goes on along the minus strand of OX276336.1, from coordinate 61,385,768 downwards.
TAAATTCTCCGGAAAAATATAACAAAAAAAAGTTTTTTCTTATTATGTATTGGAAGCGAAACAAATTTTGCCGATGCTGTAACAATATTGCTAGAAAGATTCATTTAAGCAATGGGAATTTTTTTTAGACGTGTGGTTTTTGGTCTGGCAATTCTTTTTTCTGAGTTATTCTTTTTGACAGCTGTCACTTGATTTATGTTCAGTTTGGTTCGCATTTTCATAATGAATATACTTACTCCTGAACAACGTTTGCAAATCGTGCAAATTTATTCAAAATAATGGTTTGATTTGCGCGACGTATCGCGAAATCAATATCAATATATTGAAGGAAACTTTTGGTGAGATACCGAATGCTCTCTTCCAAGATCAATCGGCTCGAGCATAATTGCAAACGTTGTTCAGAAGTAAGTCTATTCGAATCAAACTGAGCATTAATCCAGTGACAGCTGTCAAAAAGACTAACTCTGAAAAAAGAATGGCCAGACCGAGAACCACACGTCTAAAAAAACACCCGTTACATAACGTTTTCAATGAAAAACAAGATTTAATGATTAAAGATTTCAATGATCATTGGTAAGGTAGTTTAGTCAAAGAAAAAAGCAAAGTATCTTATGTGAAATGTTGGGCCTTTCTGAAATTTTTTTTTGTCCATCAAAATAATAAATGGTTTTGCTTTCTACATGTCTCAAAATCAATCATCAAAATCTTCAATGATGAGTATTAATGATAGCTTTAACTGGCGCCTATGTATGAAATAAAAAATGGAGTAGATTTTTTCTTGATCTACAACCTTTATATTGAACACTATTCATTTAGACTTCAATTTTAGTCGGCACTTATCTGGAAATTTTGAGATTAAATTTATACTGTGTGACAAAATTTTTATATTTGTCTCTAACATGAACCAAAATATACTTTTCTAATAGTTTTTGATACACTAAATTCGAATCTGGTCTCAGATTTTCTAACAAGTCACGTTTTTGAGATATTTGAATTTTAAATCTGAAAATAAGCGTTTTTGGGCAAACTTGAGGTTACATAATTTCTCAAAGTAATTTTCTTTTTTCGAAAAATAAATTTAATTATCAATTGAAAGTATAAGAATTTATCTTTTTTTTTAATTTTTCAAAAACTTTTACTCATTAGCTGTCAGCCTTTGCCCAGCATAACATTATCCAAAATATGCTAGGCTTAAAAAAAAGGATTTCGAAGAGAGTAATACAAATATTGATAAAAATCCAACTAAAAATAAAGTATTTTTTAGCTTAGATTGCTTAGAGATATTTTAGAATAAGTTACCTCAAAAACTTGGCGTGCTAGAGTAACTCTGATTTCTGATTCGAATTTAACGTACAAAAAAACACCAGAAAAGTATATTTTGGTTTATGAAGCAGAAACAAATTAAAATCAAAATTTCTCAATGTTTAAGCAAAATTTAGTATTTAACACTGTGCCGAAACTTATTAGTTGGAGGTACTTTATTCAATCAAACAAAATAACAATATTATGTAGAAAAAAACTGTACATTTAAGCATGGCTAAGCCGTTTGCCGAGATTAGACAATTAATTTAAACAATTTTGATTTGTAAACGTGAAAATTAAGAACTCACTGTCCCAAAACTTAATTTTTTCAAAAATCTTTTTTCAAAAAACCTACTTTTCATAAAATTGTTTCAAAGTTATGGCATTATTGCCACCCTGCTTTTTCCATTATAAACTACCCCATAATTTGCATGGTTAAAACACAATATGACTGGGCTATATGAATAACTGTTTTTTTATTAAAATTAAAAATAAACAAGATTAACAAGACGAAAAAACTAAAAAGCATTTTACAAATAATAAAGTAATGTTACTTCTTTTTTTTTATAATTTTCAGCTAAACAAATATTTTTCACAAATAAAAGCTCATAAATAAAATTGACTTTCAGGCCTCATAAAATAAACTCCGCACCATATTCTCTGAACAGGTGCAAAAGCACAAACAAAGTGAACTTAAAAAAAACAACGATTTTATACATCGCTTGTCCTGATAAACGCTCCATTGAAAAGCATAAGAACTTCACCATTTAATTTTTATTATTATTTAGAAAGTAAAGTCAATCGACTGCGTAGGGTAGTTAACAAATTTACATAAATTTAACTCTGACATCGATACTCTGGCAAAATGATCAATTACATATTTAACCCAGATTATAAACATTTTAGCAACAAGTTGATGGTGTAGGGACAATCTATAACGAGGACTCAAATAGCTCCATATAAATACATAAGGAGGTATAAGGTTTATATTGTGAATCGAAGTGTGAAATTAGTAGCAAGTGAAATATATATTTGGGATAATTGGCAATAAAGTATAGTCTATCAAAGTTTTCGATGAAGCAGTTTTTAAATTGATTACTTACATTATAATATGTGAGTACTATCAAATATAGAGGAGGTATTTTGTATCCCTTTGTGTTCCTATTCCATTTAATAGGGTAATTTAGTATATCTCGAATTGTATAGGGTACTACGAGTAAGCAAAACTTTATTCGTTCGTAAAACTTTTTGCAGATGTTTATTTCATTACGATTCTCAAATAGCTTTCAGTCTTTTCTTTTGAGTTTAATAAAAATATTGAAGACAACTTTCATTCGGAACGAACACGCGCAACGAAGAAGGTAAGAGGAAACTTGAGGATGTTGTATATGAGACCAATTTATAAGATGAATAGAAAATAATCTCTGTTTATGTATAAGAAGTGGCAACTTTTGTATGCGGTACATATAACAAGTAGGCATCAGGAAAATGTAAATAAAACTTTGAGAAATAAATCTGAGAAAATTCCATTTGAGCTGACAATAATAGCCTGTAGATGTAGATGATACACATGTTGCATATTACATAAAGAGCTTTATGTATTTTTGATTCATGTATTCAAAAGTAACCTTTTTAGAATTCAACTTTCAAGGATTGCATGTAGAGAGTTAAAAGTCACACCCCCTGATGTTGACATTTTTTCCATATCATTTGTTCGTGTTTTTGTGACACTTTCTTGGTGTAATTTGAAATTCATGTTCAGATGTTCAGGTTTTTGCCACTTTTTGTAAGAAAATGTAGGTAGTTTACGTATGTAAATGACTTGACTGAAGTTTTCACTTTTTTTTTAAAGGACTTTTGTTTGAGTAGAAAGTTGTAAGATACACATTTGTAGGTAATTACTGAGATATTTATACATTTATGTACATAATGCTAATCTGGTCCGAGACTTACTTAAGTTTCTTAAGGTTGTTTCTATTTGAATTTTATTTTCTATTTTTATAATAAAGGGTGCTTTTTTTTAGAGGTAAAGAACTTTGAAATATAATAAAACAAAGATGATTTTTTTAATTTAACATCAAAAATACTTTTTTCGCATTATAATTTGAATATGATTTCTGGCATATAATTGCCATGGCTCGTAGTCTAATTTAGGGATTTAATTTTCAACGAATAGTGACTTCACATATCCCCACAGAAAATATTCAGGTGGCGTTAAATCACACGATCTTGGAGGTCAATTCATGGGTCCGTAACGTGAAACTATGCGGTTACCAAACGTTTCCATCAATAAATCAATTGGGGCACGAGCTGCGTGACATGTTTTGCCATCTTCTTGAGACCATTGCTCCTGTAATCATGTCTATAGCGATCACCATTGACTGTAGCGTTATGCCAATCATCGTTCTACACTAAACATTTTTTCAGTTTGTATGGATGTAACGGTGTCTCAGCATACACTTAAGGGTTATCATCACTCAAAATATGACAGTTTTGTTTATTGACGTATCCACTCAACCAAAAGTAAGCTTCATCGCTATACAAAATTCTCGCGATACGTATTTCGAACAGAACAGTGATAATCAAAATAAATGTGTACAATTTGGAAGCGTTGTTCAGGCGTCAGTCTATTTATATTGAAAAGCCGTCTACGAAGAACAAAACCTTTCGACTTGGGAGCGGTGAACAGAAAACCGCTTTAAAATCACTGAATAAGCAGGAACTTTCACCGGAATGTAACCTGCAACACCCTACTTAACTTCGTTAAAAATAAATAGTTGGATAATTTTCAACTTAGTTGCAATCGGGAAGTGGATGTGGTTTTAGTGTAGTAAGAATCTCACACATCTACGAGCACGCGTTTTTCGGTCCTCATAGAGCCTTATATACAGGCTGGCGCACCAATTGTGCTACAGTAAGAAATTCAAATAACTTTTTTTTTAATCGATGTATTTCATTTATTTTTTTTTTTTAATTGGTTAGAAAATTAAATTTTATTTTAAATAGTTAGTTGTTTTTAAAGATTGTAGACCGCAAATGACCTCCACGCTCTCCCACGCATATGCGGCACCTGATCAAAAAATTATTCATTGCGGCCTGAAGAGTTGAAGTTGGGATCGCCTCAATTATTGTCATTATGGACTGCTTTAATTCAGTTAAATTCCTGGGCTTCGTTTTATACACCTCTTGCTTGACATAACCCCATAAAAAGAAGTCTGGTGCAGTCAGGTCAGGTGACCTTGGGGGCCAGCGAAGAGTGGAGTTCCTAGAAATTAATTTGTTTGCGAATTTTTTGTTTAGCAAACGTTGTTGAATGGTATACGTCTTCGGCGCAGTTCTGGGTAAAAAAAAATCCTTCAACATCTTTAAATAACGGCCCCCATTGACAGTAACGGTTACACTGTTTTCTTCAAAGAAGTACGGCCCGACAATACACCTTGATGAAACTGCGCACCACACAGTGACTCGTTCTGGGTGCAGTTCCGTCTCATGGAGCATTTCTGGATTAGACTCATTCCATATACGGCAATTTTGCTTGTTTACATTGCCGTTAAGATCAAAATGGGCCTCATCAGACATGAACAAACAATTGATCAATGTGTTGTCTTCTTCGGCCATTGATATCATTTTTTGGCTAAATTCCAGGCGAACAGGCAAATCCTGAGGGTTTAACTTGCTAGTAATTTGGACTTTATACGGAAACAAGTTTAAATCGTCATGAAGTATCCGTTGTAATGACCGTCTACTAACTCCAATTTGCCCCGATAAGTTTCGGGTCGAAACGCTCGGATTGGCCTGTATTGCAGATGCTACTGCTGCGATTGTATCCTGAACCCGAACATTGGCATCTCGATGGTACGACCTTCGTGCGATGCTTCCAGATTCGGCAAACATGTTTACAAACCTCATAATGGTCCATCTACTCGGGGGATTACCGCCAAACTCCCGCCTAAATTCCCTTTGGACGGAAATGACGGACTGCAAAGCATGGTACCGTTGCACTATCCAAATTCTTTTCTCCGTATCCCAAGCATCCATTTTTATAAATCTAAATAGTAACCTACAAAATAAAAAAAAAACAAGTCGATTACTCACACAGAAAAAAAGTTATTACGTTTTTTATTTGTAGCACGATTCGTGCGCCACCCTGTAGGTTCTGCACCTATACCCACGGCAACGGAAAAAAATGCTGAAAAAGCCAAACTAAACTAAAAAAAATATCATTTGACAAAATGGCCACCAGTTTAAATAGTGTTGCCAACTTAAAGTTCAATACCTCTAAGAAAACTCCCTTTATTAAATTAACTTACCAGATCAGTTATAATGATAAGTATAATATAAAACTGGTAATTATAATGTTTGCATGAATCTTTATAATGTTTTGTTTTTTTTTTTTCAGTTTTAATAATTGGAGGAATTTTGTACATGAGCTAAATGAAGACAAAAATATTCCCTAATTTTTTCAGATTCTTAATTTAACACCCTTTTTTTGATTTGCATACGAGGTAATTCGAATTAAATCTGCCAAAAAATTGAGAGCATGAAGTTGGAAGAAGACATTTAAAAAAATTCATGTATTTTTTTTTATTTTCCCTGCTGTCCTAGCTGGGGAAAATATTACCCGCTCTTGTGGGATTTTTATACTTCCAACCTATGTGCTCTGATTTTTTGGCATATTTTACGCGAATTGTCTATAGTATGTTAAACAAAAGGAAATTATATTAACTCCTAAAATCTAAAAAAATAAAAGGTTTTTTACTTCATTTAAAATAATTAAGAAGACTATTTTTAAATGAAAACCCTAGTATACATACATCCAGGGCAAGATTGAGCTTTTTTGAGCCCGATTCCTAAAGAGTAAATGGTGCCCAAGTTCTTATTTCTTGATTTTTTTTTTTTTTAATTTTTTTTCCCTGTTTTGTGTTTCGGAAGTGCTGAATTCAAATCTATGCGACTAAAATTTCATGATCCATTATAGAAACAAATGCAAAAAATTATAAAATTTTTTTTTCAGTTTTTCACTTATGGCTCAAAAACTATAAATTACACAACTCAGCAATATAAAAAATGGTTTTTGTGTTTGAGCTTATTTTATGATTTTTGTATTTGTCATGCTCAAAAATTATGGAAAATATCCATATACCCCCTAAAGTTTACTTTTATAGAGTTGGTAGTTAAAATACAGTCACCATTGTTTTCATAGAAACGATCAATATTTTTTTAAATATTTTCTTTTAAAGATTAGAGCGGAGGAGAATTGTTGCGGCCATGTTGTATTTTTAGAGTTCACTGATGTCACAAACTACACAGTATTGTTTGTTGTAATTTAAGGACGTAAAACTTTATTAAGAATGCGTTAAAGTGATGTCAAAGAATTTTACTATAAAGATGCTTTTTTATAAAAATTTACATTTGTATCAGTTTTGAAAATATGTATTTTGAAAAACTTTAAGGACATATGGATAGTGTGTCTCTGAAATTAAGGATACTGAATGTTTGTTTTGAAAAAAAAAAAAAATAAACATATCATTGGCAGCATACTGAGATGAGCATGGAAATTGCTATAACTAGGACTTCATGGACTTCGAGGTCATCATGGTCATTATCATGAAACAACGCTAGTAGACAGTACTACTTAAGGTTTTATATTAGGAAAGCACACATCAATATCGGCGTGTTTGCTTGTTAAAATGACTTCTTTCTATACAACCTTCTATTTTTGAAAATTTGACTTAAAATTTCTAAGAGCATTGAATTTAAAGACAAAAATCTAAATTTTTTAAAATAAATATTTTTTTTTTAATTCTGAATTTGCAAATTAATAAAAAAGGTATTCATGGAAAATAAATATCTTTTTTTAAAATTTTAGTAAGTTTTTTTTGTGAAAAGAGTGGAACATAGACACCCCCTCTCATATATTTTTTTTTTTACTTACGTGTTTTTCAGTCTTATATTTTAAAATATCTTTTGTTAATGATTCCATCATAACACATTTTTGTGAATTTTCAAATAATGTACTTGTGACTATAAAAACGAACTTTTCAAGTGAAAACAATATTTTTTTAATAAGAAATATGCAAGGAATAAAAAATTTATATGAAAAACCAAATTTGTGTTGACCAGAGTTAATTATAAACTTCATCAAAGACCAACTGAAAATATACACAATTGCCAAAAAATTTTTCTTGAAGGTTCTTTTCTGTGACAACCGATTTGGATTCAAGCGCTAGTTGAAAATTGATATATTTTTACTGTTTCCGAAAATTCATTCGAAAGCACTAACTAGTTACTTTGTGGGCAAAATTTGAATTTTAGTCTCTATAAAATGAACCAAAATATAATTCCCCGAATTCGAACCACTCCTCAGAATTGTTATAGCATGTCGCATTTTTGAAATATTCGAGTCTAAAGTTTTTTTCAAAATTAATTTTTGATGCAAATATGGGGTTATATTATTTCTCAAGATAATTTTTCCTCAAACAAATTTTTATAGTCATTCTGAAGTATAAACATTTTTCTTAGAAATTTACTTTAAAAAAACAAATACCTCGAGAAAAAATATAGGTAACCCCAAATTAACGTAAAAACTCAATTTTCGTATGTCTTAAGATTCTAATATCTCAAAAACGAGATGCGATATGCTAGAGCAATTTCAAGACCAGATTCGAACTCAGCGTATCAAAGATCATTAAAAAAGTACATCTTGGTTTATGTTTTAAACAAAAAATAAAATGTTCACATAAAGTAGTTACATTGTGCTTTTAAGTGGATTTTCGAAAACAGTTAAGATACGTCAATTTTCAACTAGCGCTTGAGTCCAAATGAGTTGTTGCAGAAAAAAACTTCAACCCAGAGATATTGGAAATTGTGTATACTTTCAATGGTACTTCGATGTAATTTTCAACTAATTGGAAATTTTGTAGCCATTAGTGAAAAACTTCCAAAAATTTAAGTTTACATAATTTTTCGCATTTTTTTCCATGTTTCTTCCCAAAAATGCAGTCGCCAACCCCAAATTCTAATTCAGCACCTCAGAAAAAAACAAAAAAGAAAAGCAAAATCAAAACTACCCCCCAGTTTGCATGGCAAAAATACAATATGACAGGACTATTAAGATATTTTGTTGTTATTTTTTTACATCTGTTTACATCCTCAATTTATATATAAGCCAGATAGTATTTTAGTCCTCTATATCGAAATCGTAAGCAATTATGGATAGGTATCATTGATGGTACACTCTGGTGTATACGTACTTTCTTGTTGCTCTCTGTTGAGTGCGCTTTAAATTATTTTAGGTGACAATTTTTATGTTCAATTATTTTATGGTTACAAACTTTAGGAGGAAGTTCCCATTGGTTATAGACCAGAAGACAGTTTTTTTTTCTTGAAATTGAGTATTAAGTTTTTTTTTAACACTGGAAAGATTTATTGGCTGGTTCTAAGAAATATATAGAAACTAAAATAGTTTTAATGAACAAATGAATACAAAAGATACCTATGTAAGGCATTAGCTGAAGTTAAGTTTTCGCCGAAAATTTCAAATATTAAATTTTAGGTAAGGGTTCAGTTATAGCAATCAGTAAAACAAATCAAAAAAAAAATTTTAAGTGGATTATTTACTATTTTTTCATTCAATTTGAATCAAAAGTGCTAAACATTAGCGACTCGAAGGGTTTTTTGTACACTCATAAATTTCAATTAAATTGTTATTTTTTATTTAAAATACTTTCAATTATTTTCTTGAAACAAAGAACTAATTTTCATCAGAAAAATAGTTAAAGTACATTGTTTAGAAAAAAACTATGTTCAATTGCAAATTTTAATATCACAAAAAATTCTCTGACAAAATATCATTGATTCGTGTAGCATTTCTGTTTCAAATCGATTGAAAAGATTTGTTTCGTTTTTAAAAAGAAAAAATACGGTTTTATTGATTAAGGATCAGACAAACATATTCTTAACTGAAAGTGGTAGAGGATCAAAGTTCAATTGATTATTTTTTGTTTTTTATCTTTGTATGTCTGTACAAAAAAATTAATGAAATAGTGTTTTTTTTAAATTTTTGTTAGTTTTTTTTTTTTGAAGAGGTGTTACTTTGTGATGAATTGTCGTATTGAGCTATTTGCTTGCAAATAATGCGTAAATGCGTTTTTGCAAGAAAATAAAGAAGACAATGAGACTACACTTTTCATACATCCGGAAAGTTATGATGCAACCTTCTTATCGCCTCACATACATAATCGCCAAACACCTTCAAAGCAGAAATGCACAGATCTTCAGTGAATGATCAAGACTAGGGAGGGAGCATAATGTAGCATTAACGTATGAAAATGATACAGCTTTGAGAAGAATACATTTGGAACTTCTTGAGAAAATTGGAGACTCCTAAAGAGACAATTTTCGTATGCAAAGCCAAATGAGCCAAACAAGGAATACTTATAAAATACTCAGACATGAACTCGGGTCCGAAAATTATTTCAACGATGATTACCATCTTGACATGATATCCGTTATCTTCAAAGCCAGAGGTGAGCTTTTACCACTCAACTACTTACCACATAGAACTAATGTAAGCTCAATATGCACTTTGTGCAACCTAAGAATAAATGAAGATATTCAGCACTTTATTGGAGTGTGCCCTATTCTCAAACCGATACGAGTATCAGTCTCGAGTAAAACCACATTATCAGTTGATGAAATGGTTCGAATACTGAATGGAGAAAACTGGAACTGCATTTACTCATACATAAAAACCACCTTAAACTATCGCCAACAAATATTGAATTAAGCCTTCTAAATAATAATAATTAATGAAATTTATATTTTAATTTTAATGTGATTAGTGATCATCCAAACTTTAAAATGAAGAAAACACTCTCTTTTTTGGCTGACGGCAAAAGCCAATGCTTAATTGTGAACAATGTAACATATATTTTAAACTTAAAGAAATAATAAAATCACATATTAATAAAAAAAAAAAAATAAAAAAAAATAAAGAAGACAAAAATTCAATTTTTTCGTATTTTTTTGAAGGTCGTCATTTTTGTGGATATTTTTTTCTTACAATAATTTTTAAAGATTTTGTAGATATTAATATTTTTTGAGCCTTCATTGTTAGTTTGAAAAAGTACAAAGAAACTTCTTTCGGTAAATCATTTGTTTTTTTTTTTTGGAAATTTTGTTTGGATGACTTGCATTGGTACGCAAATTTGTAGACTTTTATATCATCAAAATTCCTGTAAATTTTCAAATTGATTTATCAAACCAATTTAAGCAAACAATTCTGTTGTTCGTTAACATTACGTAATCGTCATAAAAATGAAAATGAAAACAACATTTCCTTTAAACTTTTTTCACTGTTTTGCATTGATTAGATACTTTTAATCACCCTACACGACGAGATTGCGGATTTTTTGTTAAGTTTTATTGTTTCAAAAAGTTTTTACCTTTTTTTCAATAAATGTACTTTTAATTTTATTTCAAGTCAAATAAGAATCTTATTAATGAAAAACTCTGCAAAAAGTTGACGGGAATTATTGTTTTTATTTCCATATTTATGACGATTTCTAAATGTTTAGAAACCAACAATTCATAGACGAGTCAATATAAGATTTTTAGTGGGACAAATTCCAACAAATGGGTTTCTGATGGTGTTTTGCTCTAATGGGTGTTGTATGCAATAAAACCAAAAGCGGACCATCGGAAGTCACTATTTTTCAAAATGGCGATTGGTTACTCTGAAAATCAGAAAAACATTTGTAACTTTGCTAGTTCTTGTCGTAGCACAATGATTTTAGGATCGAAGAGTTTATTTCAAAAAATAAATTTTGTCTATGGGGCCGAAAAGTGGCATAATTTTAATTTTTTGTATGGTTTTTGTCTAAGAAAAGTGTTCCAAACAGTAAAACTAAAAACGAAGGCAGTGAACCAAATATTATAAGAAATGCGTAATTTCTGATATCAAGCATACATTTTTGCAAAATAAGTAACATTTACAGTAAAACCTATTTAGATGCCAACCACTCACATAATTGATTTTCTCGGTTGCTTGGCATTGAAAATGGAAAAATACTAATAATACATTTAATTTTTTAATTTTGGTATATCGAACACTGCGTTTATTTGGTCATAATTCATGACATATGATATGATAGATATGCAACTAATCGGGCATGACTGTATGTACATACAGTGACCCTTGGTTCTTATCAAATGGTTAGCAGAACGTTAAACTTTTACCTATAACTTTTTTTATTTGGTACGATGTTTCAACGAAATTTTAAACTCAATAATAAAATAATATTTCAGCTTAGTAAAGAAGGTAAGAAAATCAGAATTCAAACGTAAAATTGATTTGATTCAATCATAGACAAAAAGTAGCATTTAATTAATGAGTTGGCCTTGTAATACTAATCCTAGTAAGTTCCTCGGGTGGCCTCCTTTTGCTTAGAAGACCACTTTTCACTTCATCGCATGAATCTTTAAACGCTTTATACTGATTTGAAATGAAACTTTGACAAACACTTCGAAGATGGTGTTAAAATGATAGAAAATCTGAACAATCTCTGAAAAAATCTGTATTGACATGCTTATCTTGAGCCCAAAGATATTCGATTGAACAAAGTCACGTTATTTTGAGGTGGCCAATCGAGTGTTCTTAATTGGTAATTCTGCAGCCGCATTTGGGTCACCAGAGTGGTGTATTTCAGATCCAATTTTCTCCCAGGAGAAAAAAATCTAACTAGTTTAATCTTCCTCAGTCCACTTACACTATAATTTGGGTAGGTACTCTTCTATTAGTGGGGACAAAGACTAAAAATACGTGTAAGGTTATGGGGGTGCATGTCTATGAAAGGAGTTGGTGGTACACTGGTACATTCTCTTCCAGCTAGCTATTAGTCCGAAATACACCGCTCAAGTAACCTACGCGTGGCTGCAAAGGAACCAATTACGAACACTTGATTGCCCCCCACAAAACATCATGACTTCAGTCCAATCCAACATCTTTTGGGCTCAAGATAAACATGCCACTTCAGATTTACTCTGATATTGTTCAGATTTTCAATCATTTTGACACTGTGCATCCAAATTGTTTACGAAATTTCGATTCAGGTCAGTAGACAACATTTAAAGAATTTATGCCATGAAGTAAGAAATGGTTTCTAAAGCAAAAGGAGGCCACGCAAGGCACTCAGGAAGAGTTTTACAAGGCCAACTCATTGATCAAATGATTTTTTTTTTGTCTTTCATTGAATCAAATTAACTTGACGGTTGAATTCTAATCTCCAAGCTTTCCTTACTAGATTGAAATATTGTTTTATTACAGAGTTAAAAGTTTCGTTGCAATATCTTACCAAATAAAAAAGTTACAGTCACCATTTGATCAAAAAGCTGACTCACTGTATGTACAGTCATGCCCGATTAGTAGCATATAATTTGTTTTTATATATTATGACCAAATAATCATAGTATTTAATCTTCCCAAATACAAAATTAAATGCATTAGTGGTATTATTCCATTTTTCAATACTAAGCAACCGAGAAAATCAATTAAATGGTTGGTAATTAATCAGGTTTTACTGTGTTACATTTTTTGTTACAATTTATGCTTGATATAAGAAACTACGCATTTCATATAATATTTGATTTACTGCTTTTTTTTAGTTTTTACTGTATGGAACACTTTTTTTAGACAAAAAAGGATGTGCTTAAAAATATGCCACTTTTCGGCCTCATAGACACAATTTATTTTTTGAAATGAATTCTTGGACCCCCAAAACCCTTTATAAGATACAAAAAATGATTGGTCTACGACAAAAATTAACAGAATTTTTTCTGATTTCTGGATAACCGGATAAAAAAAATAAATTTGATGGCACAACAGCTCGTGAAGAACCAAGTCCTAGTGACTTACAACTCTCAACCATTCCTGTGTGCGTATTTTTGGCAGGAATGGAGGGGACCTACAATTTTTTGGCGAGTCCGAACGGCTAGATAAGAAGCACTTATTCATGACAAGTCTACTCTTGGAGGATTTGTCAGTTCCTCGCAGGACTCAGTACCTCGCAAGACTCAGTACCTCGCGAAAAAAACATTTCTGTTTTTAGGTGGCAGCGGCTGGGAATCGAAGCCAGACCTTTGGCATGGGTAACCGGATACTATTTTGAAAAAAAGTGTTAGACTTTTTTTTATGCATACAACATCTATTAGTGCATAACACACCATCAAAAAACGATTTGATTAATCATTTTAAAAATTTACAAGAATGCTGATGCAGCATACCAATGCAAATCATGCAATCGAAATGAACAAAAAAAAGTGTTTATCGAAAATTATGTCTACAAAATCTTTAAGAAAATATTATAAAGAGCTTATTCGAATTCCCAAAACGGTCCTTGAATTTTTTTATGACAGATATCTTTATTTGCTAAGATATTGGTATTCAAAGCTATAAGTAACTTTTTCATTAAAAATCCGACAAACCATGCAAAATAAAATTGTAGTGCTGGATAAACAGTATATGTCACCATTACATTTGATAGACTCAGAAAAAAAATACAAGAAAAATGTTTATCTTCTATCATTTCTTGCAATGATGCTGTTTTCATTCAGTTCAATACAACAACTCATCACAAAGTTACACCTCTTCAAAAGACACTAACAACAGTTTAAAAAAATCTTGTTCCGTTAACTTTTGTATTAGTGTTAAATAAAGTTATTTCAGTACTAGATATATTTTTTTCTTACAGGTTTGGTAACATTAAAAAAAAAACTTAAAACTTCCCATTTTATGGAAAATAAGTCCTTTCGCTTAATCGATTTGAAATAGCCTCCCTGCTAGTCGTTTTTTTGCTTTCTTTTTGCGTTCAAATTCGTGGCACTTCCAATGTTTATCACCCTATACAGCCTGTTTGTGCAATGTTACCCAACTAAAAATTCGAGATTACAATCAAACATGATATAATGATGATAGAGAACTCGAAAGAAGTGGGTTACACACTTATGTCTGTCTGTCTGTCTTTACCTTGATTTACAGCCTTAACCACTGAAGCTATTTTCTTCAAATTTAGAACTTAAGGTTTTCTTGTAGTCAAAAAAGGAGGTTAAAATTTTTCTCGGCTCCAAAAATAAAGGTACTTGCCATACAACCGTTAAGGAAAAGCTTATTTAAAAAATTATTTTAAAAAATCAGTAGATTACTCTAGGTATAGTTGTACTTTTTCGTAGTAAAAATTACCAAAAACTCTTTGTTTTTCACTTTTCTAATTAACGGCTCAACTGTCTTCAATCAAAATTTGTATGCGATAGCCCCTATCAGACCTAAATATTATTGCGTATCAAAATTTTTAAAGAAATAAATTTTGGATATTCAAAGAATGTTTTTTTTTGCAAATTCAATATTTAAAAAATTTGTTAGTGAATTTTTTTGAAACTAAGTTTGTAAATGTGTTGAAATATTTACTCCAAATTGGCATACCAAATTCTTGTTTTAAAAATGCTGTCACAATTTTATATATAAAAATTAGTTTTTTAGAACACCGCTGCAATGATTTTTAATTTTTTTTTAACATTTATTTTTATTGCTTTAAGTAATCAATTGGCACACTTTTTTTTAGCTCTTAGCTTTTTTGTTAGTTGATTATACAAAACAAGAACGATTTAAATGCTTTTTTTTATATTTTTTTCTAGATTACTTGCATATTTTAAAAGTTCTTAATTCCAAGCAACTTGTACATAGAAGCAAGTACGTGCGATCCAGTTGTGCATTTTTTTTATTGGAAGGCCTTAGAGCATCCTAGCTATTAAATGTTTCAATCGATGTTGTAAACAAATTTAATTTGCATCTTCATCAGATTTCTATATCAACTCTATAAAAATGCTGGCTGCAAACATAATCTAAATTGGCTTAACTACAGGGTGTTTTTTTCAGAGGTGTAGAACTTTAAATATAACAAGTGGCAATTTTGTCAGCTGTCAAGTGATTTATTTTTTGTTTAATTTGGCATTTCAACATGAATAGACTGACGCCTGAACAACGCTTCCAAATTGTACAAATTTATTTTGAAAATCATGGTTCTGTTCGAAATACGTATCGCAGGAATTTTGTTTAGCGATGAAGCTTACTTTTGGTTGAATGGGTATATCAATTAACAAAACTGCCGTATTTGGAGTGATGATAATCATCAAGTGTACGTTGAGATACACCGTCACACCCACAAAAACTGACTGTTTGGTGTTAATATAATTGGTCCGTTTTTCTTTAGAAACGATGCTGACCAGATTATTACAGTCAATGGTGAACGCTATAGAGTCATGATTACTGACTCTTTCGTTCATCAATTGAACAACCATGATATGCAGGAGCTATGATTTCCACAACACGGCGCACAATGTCACACAGCTTGTGCCACAGTTGATTTATTGAAGGAAATGTTTGGTAATCGTGTGTATAGTTTCAAGCTACGGATCCGTGAATTTGACTCCAAGACTAATTTAACGCCACTTGACTTTTTTCTGTGGGAGTATGTGAAACCACTAAACTATGCCGATAAAACCGAAACGATTGACCACTTGGAGTACAACATTCGTCACGTTATTGCCTATATACGGCCACAAATGTTGGAAGAAAGTCATCGAGAATTGGACCTCCAGACTAGACTAAGTCCGAGTCAGCCGGGGCGTCCTTATGCCTGAAATCATTGCATTAAACTATTATGCCGAAAGATTATTGTCAATTTAAAAAATCATATTTTTTGTATTCCATTTCAAAGTTCTTTACCTCTTTAAAAAACACCCTTTATAAAAATTCCAAATATGTCACTTTCAGCATTTACAATATTCATGACTTTCAATTTCAATTTTAATGCCGATCGCTAAATCCAATAAACATTATCATCAAAACGCATTAAGTTTCCAACTGTAATCTAATTTATTTTCCTACGAATTGACCCTCACATAAATGTAAACAAAAATATTAACTTGAATTCGAATTCAATAACACTTCAAATAGATTATGTCAAATTGGACAAAAAATTATTCAGAATCCCTGCCATTAAACTCACAATCCCACAATAAAATTTATCTTAAATCTGTTTAAAGTTTACATAGATTTATTTAAGCACTTTCATTTTAGATAATAGTCATTTTTATATTCACGTATTTTGGAAGCTTAACTATTATTATAATGTTGTTACATGCTTTAACATCCGCACACAGACACTACTTTTGTAAACATTTACAGCAAAAAAGTTGTTTTTTGTCACAATTTAAAAGCTTTTAGCCAAGGCACCAACCATATTACATATTTTCCAGTAAAATCAATAACAAAAAATTTAGTTAACAGAATATGTTTTGTACAGTGACTGATACATTTTTTGGGACTAGCAATTGATGTTAACAATATTTTATTAAGCTTTAAAGCTTTGCAAATCCTCGGAAGCCATATTGTGTACAATTCATCTGTATGCAACAGGCACGTTTAGATATTAAATTCAAACAAGGACTTCAGTGAAATTATAATGCAAGTTCTCTTCCGAATGTATAGAAAAACATATTATAATTGCTTATAATTTTTCTTTACAAAAATACCACAAAAATGCCAAGCAATCGCTGAAACTTTTTCAATGATAGGATTATGGCAACCTTGAAGTAACCTTGAGTTTAAGTAAAAGAAATAGAAGAAACTCAATGACTCATGAGATGCGGTGCTGTGGACTAATAAACTGAGACATTGAACAAACATAGAGCTGCAATGCACTTGAATTCTAAATAGACATTACAGTCAAAAGGTGCCACTTGTAAAAAAAAATCCTACGAAATCTCACAAAAGAGTTTTAAAAAAAAATTTCCATATCGAGTAACAACAACCTGCCAATCTGTCAAAGGTTGAAATCAAGTAGGTGGGGTGCTATGGCGGTGCAGCGTGTTCGATAAAATTGAGTGTTAGATCTCTTCCTCAAGACTCCTTACTTTGGTTGGTGTGCATCTTTGGCGAATAAGGATTCATTGGGATCAAAATTTCTATAGCAATCGATGGATTTCGGTATCCAGGTTTCTTTCCAAAAATGCGTGCATTTAGTCCAGCCAGAAAACTGAAATCCGTGCATACGATTTTTTTACCCCCCCGTGGTTTTCACCTTGATGTGGTGGGGGGGCTTACGTTCGTTCCTCCAGCAATCCGGCTGCAGGATCGAACAACAAAGAAAAACCAATAGAGATGTTTTACTATATCTAACAAAAACAAATTAACCATTATAGGTAATACATCAAAAAGAAAAAACAAAGTATGGAAATGAATAAAATCGATATTGAGACAAAAAATCGAACGGGGATATACGTTCAAGTGTCGGCAGAAGTCACGGCTGCCGGCGAGGGCTTGGCTAAGGCTAAGTCGCCAGTGACACATACAACAACAACAACAACAACAACAACAACAACAACAACAACAACAACAACAAAAGCAGTAGACTGCACCTCTGCCTGTAGCAGTGGTCATGCCAGTAAGGTCCATGGGATGTTCTCTGAATACCTCATGGACTTTCCGAACTCTGAGGACGAGGCTGTTGGGACTGACGATGGAGTGATGGCGTCTGATGAGGAAAACCGCATCCTCAATGATGATGACTACCAGTCCTTCGCCAGCTCGGACAGCTCGGACGCAGACGTCACTGTGGCCGAGAATCCTGCGAAAGGTCAAGGGCAGGTACCCCCTCAAGGCGAGTCTGTGGCAAATATCCTGGCATTGCCGATAGCCAAGACTACTTCGACTCCCTATAAAAGGTCTGGTGGAGGTAAACCAACCGAAGTCTGCGCGGATGGCCCAGGGTCTTCCAAGACCGTGATGGCATCCTTTTCCGAAGGTCGCTGCCCGTCAATCGATGGGCCAAAACCGACTCAGGTTAACAAGGAGCTTCCAAATAAGCAGAACAAGGGAGGGGATCCGAATCCAGATCTCAAAAGGATAGAAAACGCCAAGAGGGCCGTACGTAGGTATGGCAAGGGTGATCCAAAACTGCTAAAGCTAAGAGACTGGAAGCGCTTGAGCTGGGCTCAAAAACTGCTTAACAAAATGGACCCCAACAGCAAGACCACTATCGACACTAAGATCTCTGAAATACAGAAAAACAAAGGTGTCTCTCCTCCCAAACTGGCGGTCAGTAGCCCTAAAGTGAGGCCGATAAATGGCCCAAAGCACCCAAGGGCCGAACACACTGGCAGTCAAAGAAAGAGGATGAGGCATAATGACTCGACGCCTCCCATAACGTCCGCAAATAAAAAACACAAGGCTGTACACAGCGCCAACAATGGTACGCTAGCGGACGTAGTGACACAAAGCCTTCAGGTGGCTGTCATAAATGGGGGGAGCTCCGAAAGTCACCTAACTAGTGAGCAGTGGGCTCAGGTGGAGGTAAAGATCCTCGAATGTATTAACACCGAGATTCTCGCTTCCACTGGTTTCGTGCCGAGATTCGGGCCGCTGTCGACAGTCAAGGGGTTCAAAATCATGACGTGTAGGGATGAACCCACACTAAAATGGCTTCGAACTAAGATTGGTGAGATGAAAGGTTTACTTGAGGGGGTAACTCTTAAAGTTGCTCCTAAAAGTGAACTCCCGACCAGACCCAAAGTCCGAATTAACGTCCCGGGCCCTCGCGTATCAAAGGAACTCCTGGAAAACCTCCTTAGGGGTCAAAACTCAGGATTCCCTAGTAGCGATTGGAAGGTTCTGAATATAGAAGCTCCCTCAAAAACAGGACAGGAAGCCATTGTCATGTTAAACCATGATACAATGGCCATGCTTCCGTCAAGGGGTTTCAAGTTGATGGTTGGCATCAGTGAGGTCAAGGTGCGTCCGATGTCGGCCAACCTACAAAGTAAAAATCTTAAAAATGATGAAGGTGCTCCAACTAAACCTCCAGCACAGTAAGTTGGCCTCGGCCACCCTGACCTCATTGTTGACAAGAGATAATATTGACATCGCCCTTATTCAGGAGCCCTGGATCAACAGCGGGAGGATCTGCGGACTAAGGTCCAAAGAGTATATCCTCTACTCCAAGAAAGGGCCTACAGAAGGTAACTATCGGACATGTATAGTGGCGAAAAAATCTATAAATCTTTTCCTCTTATCTTCCCACAGTAGTGCAGACATGACGGCGGTGAAGTGCGAAAGAAAAGGGGCTCCGCCCCTGATCCTAGCCTCCGTCTACATGCCAGGTGATTCACCGAGGCCTCCGCCGCCTGATGCTCTTGATGACCTCATTACAGTGACTGGTAAGAACGGTTGGGACCTCCTGGTTTGTTGTGACGCGAATGCTCATCACATACAGTGGGGGAGCTCAGACATAAATAAAAGAGGTGAGTCACTTTTCGAATATATTATAGAGAAAAATTTGTTGATTTTAAATAAAGGTAACGAGCCAACCTTCGTTACTAGAAACAGAAAAGAAGTGCTCGATGTGACGCTTTCCACTAACTCCGATTCTATCGTAGTCAGTGACTGGAAGGTCTCAAGTAATGTAACATTCTCTGACCATAGAATGATAACATTCCATATCGAACACAAAACAGAAAATCCAAAACCCTACAGAAACCCCAGAAAGACAAACTGGGATGCCTTCAAGATAAGAATGGCCACATCTTTGGGTCAATATGAAAATCAGACATTGTCAAATTGCTCAGATATTGAAAAACATATCAATGAACTAACATTGGCTATTAATAATGCTTATGAAAGTTCTTGCCCCATTTCAAAAGGTAAAGGTAAACTCAACCCCGTATGGTGGTCGAAAGAGTTATCTGTCCTTAGGAAAAACTCAAGGAGGCTTTTCAATAGAGCAAAACATAGTAATGTACCTGCTGACTGGGATCTTTTCAAGATCAGCAAAAATATGTACAAAAACCGAACAACTTACGCGAAAAGGGCAGCCTGGCAAAAATTTTGCACAGACATTGAGTCAACAAATGACGTTGCTAGGCTCAGGAAAGTTATGTCAAAGGTTTACACTCCTCCGGGTTTTCTAAAAAGACCTGATAAAACCTGGACAGATTCCTGCTCTGAGACCTTAGAGTCACTTTTGAGCACTCACTTCCCAGGATGTACTACTGATTCATCGTCTGCGGATAGAGGCCCTGACATAAGTGTAATCTCTAACATAGGTAACCAAATCATAGATAGCAGAAAGGTGGCTTGGGCCATAGACTCATTCTCAGCATACAAGTCTGCAGGGCCTGATGGAATAATTCCTATTATGCTCCAAAGCTCTAAAGACATAATTGTTCCAATTCTAGTGGACATTTTTAGGGGTTGTATTAACATCACCTACGTTCCTTCTAAATGGAGAGAAGTCAATGTCATCTTTATTCCGAAAGCTGGCAAGCCCACCCACACCGAACCTAAGGATTTTAGGCCTATAAGCCTATCCTCTTTTCTTCTCAAGACTTTAGAAAGACTAGTGGAGACTCACATTCGCCTAAAACTTAATGACGGCATGCTCTCACAGGCCCAACATGCATATATGAAGGGCAAATCTGTTGAAACAGCGCTTCATGAAGTGGTCGGCACAATCGAAAAATCGATCCAATTCAAGGAATTCACACTGGTAGCATTCCTTGACATAGAGGGGGCATTTAACAATGTTGAAAATAATGCAATTCGACAAGCCCTCATCTCGATCAGCATCGATCCTTTACTGATAAACTGGATTGACTCCATGCTTCAAACAAGACTCATAAATGTAGAAATGGGTGATACGAAGTTAAAAGTCAGAACATGCAAGGGGACTCCGCAAGGTGGAGTTCTATCTCCTCTGCTCTGGCTCCTTGTAGTCAACCAGATATTGGTTAAACTTAATCTGAATGGCATCAAGGTCGTTGCATACGCCGATGACATTGTGTTGATGGCCTCGGGAAGATTTGTCCCAACCTTATGCGACCTCCTACAATTAGCCCTCAACAAGCTCAGTAATTGGGCCAGTAGTTGCGGACTTAGCGTTAACCCTCAAAAGACAGAATTGGTGTTGTTTACAAGGAAACACAAAATTCCCAACATAAACCCGCCAACCATCAACGGAATTCCACTTCAAGTTTCGGATACCGCCAAATACCTTGGTGTTGTACTTGACCGTAAATTGAACTGGAAAAAGAATATTAAAGAAAGAGAGAAAAAAGCCTCAGTAGCATTCTATACGTGCAGTCGAATTTTTGGTAGAAGATGGGGTCCCAGCCCTAGAACCATTCATTGGATGTACACAGCCATTATAAGGCCAATCCTAACGTACGCATGTATGGTCTGGTGGCCAGCCTTAGATAAGGAAACCAATCTAAAAACCATGACTAAAATTCAAAGACTAGCGTGTATCGGAACAACCAGTGCTATAAGAACCACACCAACGGCCGCCCTAGAAACTTTCCTTTCACTTGCCCCACTCGATCTGTTTACGAAAGAGTTGGCGGCAAAAAGTGCTTTACGACTGCAACAATGTAACAATTGGAAAAGGGGCCTATTCGGTCACAGAACTATAATGAACTTTACAGACATTGACATTCAAACGGACTATGTTTCGCCGCACATTGATTTCAACCCAGTAACCATGACAGACATCCCCACCAGGGAACTCTGGAACGAAAACAGGGTCATAAATACAAACCATGTTTCGGTCTTCACCGACGGCTCCAAAACCTTGGAGGGTGTTGGGTCAGGTATCTATTCAGATAACCCACCCATATATAGATCAATGAAGCTTCCAAATTTTTGCAGTGTATTCCAAGCGGAAGTGCTGGCAGTTTGTGAGGCCGCGAAACATCTTGCTTCACGTAAATTAGTCAATAAAAATATTGACATTTTCATAGATAGCCAGGCGGCAATTAAAGCCATTTCCTCAATCACCATAAAGTCCAAACTGATCGATCGTTGCCGAAATGAGTTAAGAATACTCAACGTAGCGAACACAGTTACCCTAAAATGGGTCCCAGGACATAGGGATATTCACGGAAATGAAATGGCAGATGAACTGGCCAAAAGCGGATCATCTCTTGATCCGAGCCTAATCGTAGCCTCGGTGCTCATGCCACTGGAGGAAGAAAAAAGTAGAATACACCACTGTTTCTTGGAAGCTGCAAATGTCAGATGGTCATCTATCGACACCTGTCGGGTTTCAAGGAACCTTTGGCCGAACATTTCGAAGATAAAAACTGAATACCTACTCAAGCTAGGCAGGCCTCAATTATCACTCATAGTTGGCGTCCTAACAGGGCATAACTCTATGGGAACCCATATGAAAAGAATGGGCATCAGCTCATCTGACTTATGTAGAGGGTGTCATGATGAAGAGGCGGAAGAGGGCTCCCTTCACTTCTTATGTGAATGCCCCAGCCTAGCTAGAACCAGGAAAGCAGCCCTAGGAGAATATTTCTTCGATGAACTGGGCGACATCTCTGTATTGCCACTGAAAAACATCCTAAAATTCATTCAGAACTCAGGATGGTTCGGGGAGGCCCCCTACAACTAATACTCCTCATCAAACCCCTCCCTATCCCTCTTCACCACCCACCTTTCACTCTGGGGAGCGCAATGGATCCACTGAGATCCGAGTGAGATGATGCGGCCCGCCGTATCATCACCCCTTCTAACCTATACGATTTTTTATGACTGGAATTCATTCTTTGCATTTTTTTTACAATTTTTTCTTTTACACTAAAGCCTAGTACGCTGCTGATGCGAAACTTAAAATCCCATACAAAAAAGACACAACGAAACCATAGACGAAAAATTTAGTAAGTTCCCTTTTTGTAGCAGACTATTTAGAAAAGTCTACACTCTTTTTTGTGCACAATTAACTACCCAGACCATTTATTGTGTGCGAAAAATGACATTTGTGATTTCTGTTTGTATTTTTATTGTTTTTTCATTGCAGCATGGCTGCATGTAATTTTTCGTTTGCATTTGCAATTATTTTAAATTTTTTTGGAATTTATTTATACTTTTAACGAATATTTTCTACTTCTTTTCGTAAGCATTTGTCATTGTCGTTGTCTTGTTGGGGACCAACTTAAAATTTTGTTACACATCAGCAGCGTACTTGGTTTAAGGCAGAAATTTATCTTGGAAGTCATTTCGGTAATCTTGTGTCGCTTGAACGCCCTTTTATAAAATGTCGCCCAGTCCATAGTCCAGTCAGAAAACTGAAATCTCTAAGCATTTTGTGGAGGGGGGAGGGAAGAGACCTTATTTTTATACTTGTAATTAACTTTTTACATAATTATGATGAAATATTGGTTAAGAGTCTTTTTTGTTAGCCTGTCACTTAGACGCCATTTTAAAAAATGGGTCCCAATCTGCGAAAAATGGTTAATTAAACAAAAAAACTCGTAAATTACTTTGACATTTTTGTTAATCAAACCAACGATTTATTTCTTAAAAGAAAGGTGTTGTGCAGATGCACCTTCGAGTGAGATTTCAGTGTTGCCACTTTTCGGGAACATAGTTTTTTATGTCAATATGTGAGACTTCTCCTATTTTTTTTAGTAATTTTTGAAGTGAACATAGTCACGGAAATGCCTTCTGGCACAAATATGTGTTAAAAAAAAAAACGGGTGATATCTGTAATGGTAAGGTTTAAATAGACGCACATTTGGGTGAAATATTAGTGGAACATACTTTTTCTTATATCAATGGCTGGGACGTTGGACTTTCTTTTTTTTTGGTAATTTTTAATATCTACATATATTGGAAATAATTGCGTAAAATCCTTAAGATGTCAAATGCTTATTGGGAAAATACGGGTTGACGTCTAAAAATACAAATTATTCTTTTTTGTAAGTGAAAGTGGGGTATTTCTACTTTTTGGTAATTTTTAATATTTTTTTGCCAACATGCGTTTAGCATCTCGAGGCGTTTCTGCAACATTTTTCACGTTAATTATATTAAAAATTATCAAAAAAAAAAAAAAAACAAACTTTGACGCCAAAAAAGATATGTTCCTGAAAATTGGCAACACTGAAATTTAACATACTCAACACCTTTCTTCAAATACATCAGAAATTAAATTATTATTATTTTTTTTTTTGAAAGGTTAACATTTTCAACAGATTTTTAAAATTTGGCAGCCAAGCGACAGGATTATACCAATGACTCATGGGCAAAATTACATCCTTAGCTCGAAAATTAATTACAAATATAAAGATACCCCCACTCCCTTCACAAAAAGTGCAGAGATTTCAGTTTTCTGACTGGACTACAGATTGGCCGACATTTCAAAATGGTTTTCAATTGATAGGATTACAAAAATTACTCTTAAGTGTGGAAGAAAGAATTCCAATCATGAAAAAAGGTAACCGCCAAAAAGCACACCGGATTTGGTTGCACGGCTTCAATTCAGAATGAGTGGGTGGTTTGATAAGGAGACCAAACTTGATTGGCATACTCAAGAATAGGTCTAACATATGTGGTGAACAGTGACTTTGTTACGTATGGGTTTGAAAATTCTACCAGCGCTTCATAAAACCTAAGGAAGAATTTGCTTTTGCAATAGTATAATCTATGTGAGAACGAAAATTGAGCTTTTTGGTGCAACATGTAAGAAAAGAATTAAAGTCTTTTTGAAGCAGGGAAGAATCCATAGGAATAGATATTACTTTCATAATTTTCATGTCATCGGCATATATAGACAGGTTTGAGAAAGAAATAATGCTTTCAACATCGTGAATGGAAAGGACAAATAAAAGTGGCCCCAAACGACTACCCTGAGGAACACCTGAGGTGGCATAGATGGGATTGGACACAGAACATCTGAACACAATACTATATTGGCGTATTTCCAAGTGGGATCTCAGCCATTGGATGAACATTCGAGGAAAGCCGAAAGCTCTTAGTCTAATAACGGGTGATTTTTTAAGAGGTTTAGGACTTTAAAAAAAAAAAAAACACAAAAAATTCGAAAAAATTAATGAAATATTTATTTGAATCGATAGTTCGAACCCTGCAATTTAATGTTTAAAGATAATTTCATGCAAATGTTGACCGCGGCTGCGTCTCAGGTAGCCCATCCGCTGAGTCCAATTTTGGCATACTCTTTCACACATATCGGCCGGTATCTCACGAATGAATGCATGGATGTTGGCTTCCAGTGCGTCAATCGAAGCGGGCTTGTCCCTGTAGACATTAGCCTTGACATACCCCCACAAAAAATAATCTAATGGTGTCAAATCGCACGATCTAGGCGGCCAATTGACCGGCCCGAAACGTGAAATTAACTGTTCACCAAACTCGCCTCGCAATTGCGCCATTGTTTCGCGTGCTGTGTAGCATGTGGCACCGTCTTGTTGAAACCACATATCATGCAAGTCAAGAACTTCCATTTCGGGCAAAAAAAAGTTTGTTATCATCGCTCGGTAGCGTTCACCATTGACAGTAACGCTGCGATTCGCATCATCTTTGAAGAAATATGGCCCAATAATGCCGCCGGCCCATAAACCGCACCAAACAGTGGCTTTTTCGGGATGCATTGGTAGCTGTTGCAATGCTTCTGGCTGATCTTCACTCCAAATGCGGCAATTATGCTTATTTACGTACCCATTCAACCAAAAATGAGCCTCATCGCTGAACACAATTTTTCGCGCGATGAACATTTCGAACCGAGCACGAATTTTGATAGTAAAATTCAATCATTTGCAAGCGTTGTTCATTTGTAAGACGATCCATGGTTAAATTGCAAACCGAACTGAAGCTGTTTGACAGTGACACAAGGTACTAAACACACGTCAGCTGTCAAAACCAGTGTTGCCAAAACCAAACCAGCTAAAAAATCACCCTATATAAATAATTTGGTGAGAGATCTCAGTAGTAATAACATCAACATTAAAGCCTTTTTCCAGAGCACAAAGTGTTATTGAAACAAACTGAGTTAGGTTCTTCTTAGTGGACCTGCCCTTCATAAAACTATGTTGTAGTGGAGAAACTAATGACTTACAATGAAAACAAAGAGATTCATACACAATGCATTCGAAGAGTTTGGGTATTGAAGAAAGCTTAGCTATCGGACGATAATTAGCAATTTCATTCTTATTGCCCTTTTTGTGAATTGGAAAAATAAAAGAGTTTTTCGATAAAGTAGGGAAAACTGCTTGTAAAAAAGAGAGTTAAAACAGAACTGTGAGAGGTTGACACAGTGCGGCAGCACATTTTTTGAGAAAAATGGCTGGAATGCCATCAGGATCATGAGAAAAGTCATCTTTAAGCAAGCTTATGATTTCACTAACCGAAGAAAGAGAAATATTAAGAGAAACAAATGAACTTTGCGAACTACTTGACAACTACTCAAAATATTCTGAATCGAGATTATTAACAGCATCGCTATAAGACTGATTGAAAAAATTTACAAAGAGGTTAACAATTATTTAGCAATCTGCAGATGAGGTATTGTTAAAATTGAATGTAGATGGAAGACCATCGGATTTTCTTTTTGAATTAATGAATTGATAGAAACGCTTTGGTTCAGAGATAAGGCAAGTCTGCATTTTGTCAAGATATGTACGGTAAAGTGAATCGCAGAGGAGACAAAAAATCGTAGAAGCTTACTCGTAATTTAAAAACAATCTGAATATGTTTGGGATTTTGAATAAGTTTTCCATAACTTATTCCTTAAACTACGAAAAGTTCCCAACTCCTTGGTATACCATGGGGGTGATGATAAATGAATCTTTTGTGGCTCGTAAGGGTCACACTCAAGCAAGCATTCAAAGATTGAAGTATAGACGAAATTTAGGGCAGTAGGGGAAGGACAAAAATAGCGTGAAATCAATATCGTTTAATAGGATCTCAAGTTGGTTGAAGTTGGCCTTACAGAAATTGAAATGAAATGACACTACTGGGCCAGTAGCGGATATACCTTGGTCGACATTGAAAAGAAGAGATAGGCGAGGATGATAACGGTTAAGGGTGGAAAGAAGGAGGGAACTTTCGGTGACTATTGAATTGCAAGGGTCAGAAGAGAAATTGAAATCAAGCTGCATTTCCAAAATTTCTAGAGACTCCACTTATTTGAAATAGACCATATTCGAATATTCGATCTGTGAAAAGAGATTCTTTTTCTGGGGTAGTATTGCAGGGAACAAAATGAAGTTCATCCTCAGATGGTATCCAAACAAGATCAGGTAAATTGATCATCACTAGATTTCCTAATAGGACTAATGTGGAATAAATAAATATTTTTGTTCGTTAGTTTCGTTGAGGCTTTTTGGTAGTTATACCCACTTCCCCTCTCTCTTCTTTCTTAACATCTCAAAGTTTGTGGACATAATACAAAATGTCAAAAGAATAAGCCACTAAAAAAACAAATCTTCAGTGTACCTATGCCAAATGAAAAGCTTAACTTCAATTAACGAATAAACTCTTGCAACCCAATTCATCTCCACTAGTATTTCAAATCTAAGTAACTTTATGTTTTGATATAAAAATTACTAGTTTTTGTGTGAATCCTGCCTTTAAAATGCAACTACAAAAGAAAAAACACTTCCTTATTTTTGTAAAACTTGAACTTAATGAGAAAGTACGTGGGACACCATTAGTTGTTGATTACATCTAAATGCTAACTTGCAATTAACCCACCAACAACAATACAGCTTTCTAAATGAAATTGCAAACTAAAAAAAAACATTCGAACAAGATTTCTCCCAAGTCCACTATACAACTTCACATTCTTCACAAACTATTCGAAGAAACTTAAACAATTTTAACTACCATCCACCGCGCAATTTGACTTCTAGCAAAACTATGTGGACATAAAAACCCACACCAGCGATTGGTTAATTATACGCAGGAAGTTCTTCAATTATTCTAAAATGTGGTTTGCAAATAAAATATAATTGTGTACCTTAGTTAAAATTACTTAATGGTAGTGAAAATATTTTGAGAAGAACAAATTCAATAAAAAATAATGAACTGAATACTTTAGAGAGATGAAGCATATTTTTCGTAAAATGTAGATAAGGTACCTTCATTTCACCACCACACACGTGTAGAGATCGGAAACTCTGTGGGAAAATCCCTTGTGGCTATTAAAAAAATTTTAATTTCAAAATGAAATCTGAAATCTTTCATTCCGAAGTATGAAAAGAGAGGAACGTAAGGCTAAAGTTAAAAGAAAGTATGTCAGTTCCATAACTTAGCAAAATGTATGTTTGATTCGAGAAAGTTTTTCAATTAATAAAACGGAAGTTGCCATCAACTAACAAAAGTATCTTTTTACTAGTTGAGTTCTTTCATTGTGCTGGTCTGTTGGCTGGCTAAAGGATACCAACCATTTTATGAAAATAATCGATATGGACACAAGTTAATAGACCATTTGTTTCCACACTGATAAATCAAGTCTTTTAAAGCTAACCGAAGTATTGTTATAGGGATATACGACTATATACAAAGTATACGAAAAGGATTCGTTAAGATTGCCTTAAGCGTTTGGTTGTACCCTTGACGTGTGAATGAATTTCACACAAGATGAATAATTTTGCACTTCCCGGCGTGCATACAAAAAAATCTATGGTCTGCTAGATACATTAAGTCAAATTCTCAGCATAAAGCATAATTTCTAATAAAATGGAAAGGAAAAAGTTTTGAAAAACTTTGAAAATTGCACAGGAGGACGGTTTATATAAATATTATAACAAGAATGTGAAAAAGAATTTCGCAAAAATAATTTTCCTTCTTGATAAAATACTCATATACCTAAAACTTACCTACTGCAACATACTCGCAGATGGATATTTTCAAAGAGAAAACAAAATTTAAAATTATTTAAATTGAAGTTCTCAACGGAACTTTCGCAGCGAAAAAATATCCAAGAGTTGTTTACCTACGTAAAAGTAACTTACATACATATATTTTATGGATATTTGAATCTAACTTACATCAGTATGAGGTTGACAAACTTCCTTTGCTAGCAAAATGTTTGACAAAAAAATTAAAACAAATTTTTTGATAAGTTTCTTCTGGTAGAAAACTAATAGGAATGAATTCGGAGAAAAATTTAAGAGTTTTAGAAACCATAAATCATATTATATGAAACAATTGACCTAATTGACCATGAAGTGGAATTTTTACTACTGCGGTATTGAACTGATTGCAGAAGAAAGAAGTCCAATTGATTTGAAAGGAGACAAAAGGAAATACCCACTAGAAATAAAAGAATTGATATTGGACAGAAGAAAGGCTTGAAGAAATTAACAGACTACGAGATTTCCAGATGATAAAGCATTATTTGACCATAGAAACAGTGTGAAGGCAATATATTATTTTGGAAAGTCATTTAATCAAAACTCACCCACTGCCACGCCCACTTTGTATATGTTGATTTCTCCAAAAAGGCTTTTACGACTATAATAGGTATTAAAAAAAAATTTTATGAACAAGAAAAAAACGGAAGTGATCCTTTGAAACTCACCCACAGCCACGCCCACTTTTGTAATATCTTTCTTGGAATCAGCTCTAGGCATCTGGATATAATGTTCAGTGGTGATTTTCGTGAGCATATACATAGCATATTCCCCATAAGGGCTTAATTCCATATCGCCGACGCTGTAGGCAATAGTATTGCAGCAACAATCGGGAACAGATTTAGATCATCTCATCAACGCATTAACGCATGCACAGAAATTTGTAAATTAACGAAGAAGCAGAAGCAAGGAAAGAGAGGGCTTCCAAATTCAAAATTAAAAAAAAAAAAAACTCGAATAAAACCCTTCTCTGTAGCAAAGGGGCGGTAAATGATTATGGAAAAAAACGCAATGAAAATCTTATTCTTTTTTCCGTTGCGCAGAAGAAAGATTAACAAATGAAAAATCGTAAAAGAAGTACTAAAATGCTCCCCGACGAATGTGCAACTTTTACGTTGCGTCGTAGGAGGAATTCAAAATAAATTCCTATGCACCTGAAATGTAAGATACTCATTCTCGCGGTACAAGGCAGATATTACCACAATCTAGGATATATGATAGATAGAATCAAAAATAACAAAATGAAAAAATTGCGTAGTACCTTGTGGTATAATGGTTAGTGCGGTGGACGGTCATGCCAAAGGTCTGGGTTCGATGCCTAGCCACTGCCGACTAAAAACAGAAATGTTATTCCTGAGGTGCTGCTCCTTGCGAGGAACTGCCAAAACCTCCAAGAGTATACTTGTCATGAATAAGTGCTTCTCGTCTGTCCGGTCGGACTCGGCAAAAAAATGATAAGCCCTGTATTCCTGCCAACAACACGCACCCAGGAATGGTTGAGAGTTTAATGTCACTAGGCCCTGGTTTTCCACGAGCTGTTGCGCCACTAAATTTATTTTTATTTTTATTTTTAAAGGTTGCGAATTTTTTTTAAAGCTGTCATCAAAGATTTCACGTGCCAAAATCCAAATTCGTATTGGAAAATTGACTCAGATCAAAAGTCATCAATTTTAAGCCGATTAGCAATCGTCTGGCTATGATCCGCATCGAACCTACCTTTCGATCCCCAGATCGAACCAGGTTGAACCACCAACCAAATCGACCATTTACTAACTGGTGCAAAGCACGCAACGAACATCTTAGACTTAGGAACTTTCCGAGGTAAAAATATGGACACTGACCACTTTCTGGTTGTGCCAAAGCTCAGAGACAAACTGTCCAAAGAAAAGAAAACGAAGACTGCCTAAAGGAATAAATTTAACATTGCATGCGTTAGTACATCTGAGAGACCAGGCTGAGCAATTGAACGGGAAACTCTCTGTCTTATCCCCAGTCACAAGCAAACACAACCATTAGAACCAGTATCGCAACTTAATTAAGGAGACAGCCAAGACCACCATAGGCTATCTACCACTCAGAAAAAAGAAGATGATGAATGCGCAGTGTTGAACCAGGATACGGAAATTGCACGGATGCAGGTGCTGCCACGGAAAACGAGAGCAGCAAGGGAGGAGTACCTTGAAAAAAGAAAATCCTACGCAGAAAGAAAATAGGACCCACAGCCTCTCAACTCAGATAATTTGAGGAGTCTAGCACCACTGGTTTTACAAGTTTTACAAAACAGCAAAGCAACTGGCATATGGTTATAGGACCGGCATGCAAGCTTTTCGGAATAACAAAGGGAACCTTGTCACTCATGCACAGGGAGCTATAGACGTGTTTAAGCAATGTTTCTAGAAACTGCTTAGTGGAAATTCTGTAGAAAAAGAGCCAGGAGAACAGAGAAGCATGATACCAGTCAATGAAGATCCAGTGCCAGCGCCCAGGACTGAAGACATTAAGAAAGTCACCCACAAGCTTATGAACAAAAAATCCACCGGCTCGGATGGCCTACCTGTGGAACTCTTTAAGTATAGAGAAGATATCCTGGTAGGGTGCATGCACCAGCTCATCAACCAAGTGTGGGAGGAGAAAAGTATCTACAAAAAAAGCGATCCTATGTCTTGCAAAAACTACAGAGGTATATCCTTGCTTAATGTTGCATACTAGATTATATCTAACGTTCTATGTGAGCGTCTTAAACGTTTCTGCAACACTATGTACACGTACTTGTGTTGCTTCGGGGCAGGCTGATCAACTGTAGACCAAAATCACATTGATGCAAATCGTGGAAAAAACCAACGAATTTCAAGTCAAGACCTACCATCTTTTCATTTGACTTTAAATCCACTTATGATAGCAAAAGTTGCCAAGAGCTTCTATTGGCGATACTGGAACTCGGAATCCCAAAAAAACTGATTCAGCTTTGCCGCATGACGTAACAAAATACGCGGTGCAACGTGTAAGTGGGTAACAGCTCATCCAAGCTATTCGAGAAATGAACCGGGTTCTTCACACAAGAAGATGGACTATGATGTAATATTTTCAACCTTATTCTGGTTGAGATAGTGCGCTGTAGTGGTGTTAACCTGGAAGGCACTATCTTCAACAGGTCTTCACAACCGCTAAACTATGTGGACGACATCGACATCATCAACCACCGCTCCAAGCGTGCTGTACAAAAAGCATTCACGGCTATTGATAAACAGCCGAAACTCGTTGGCCTTGAAGTGAATGAAGACTAAACGAAGTTCATGCTATCAACAATTAAGGCTTCCTCTGTCCATCGCATAGGACAAAGCATCACTGTTGGTAGCAGAATTTTCGCGCTAGTCCACGAATTCATTACCTACCCTGGAACAAACATAAATTCCATGAACGATACCTTAAACCTTAGTGAAAATCCGACGAAGAATTACCTGAGCAAACCGCTGCTACTTTGGTCTTTGAATCCTAAGCCCCAGGTTCGAGGCAACCAGGAAGACCGAGCCTACGCTACGGGGACCAGGAGGTTACAGCAAGATGAAAGACCGCAATATCTCTGGAAGAGACCCTTCATGGATCGGGAGCCAAATAAGTAAGTAAGTAAGTAATTAAACACATAGTTTAACAAATCTGTCAATTCATAATCTATGCTTAGTGGAATTCTAAAAATTTCAAGTATAAATAAAAAGTAAGTATCTGAAAACGTCTGTTCTCATACACCACTTCTCTTTTATGAACTCTTTACCAGTTTAAGTGACACAAATTTAACAATATAATTCACTTCACCCAAGGAAAAACTAAGCTATTTCTCTTAAAAATCATTTCATTTTATTTTATTCGTTAAAAAAAATATTCAAAGAACTAAATTGCAATACCCACATATTTTGTATATACTTTGCGCCACTCAAATTTCAATGATTTATAATAAAAATCTCATTGAATATTAAAATAGTATAAGTGCATACACTTTTGAGTGTTGTTTGCTTGTGAATACAAATTGGTTCGCCCATAATTTAGTTGTTTTTTTTTTGCACTTCACAACAGATAAAATTGATTCATTTTTTTTTTTTTTGCAAATAGCCTCTTGAAAAGTACGTACCTCAAACAGTTGTTGCAACGAGGATGATGATGCTTTCAAGGGCATTCAATTCTAAGAAAAAGAACTGCATTTTCCTCAAGTTGATCTCATAAATACAGAAATATAGTGAATGAAGAAGAAAATAAGTGAGGCAATATGATTTATGTATAACAGCAGCGGAAACGAATTGAGAGGTGAATCACTGTGAATTTTGAAAAAAAAGAAAAATAAACATTTCTATGTTTGTTATTGGTACCAGGAGGATTTTAAAATAACTTGTTATTCACAATATTTTAGTATTAAAGTACTAAGCCTTAGAGACTTTTGAACAAATACAAATAGCTAATAAGTTGATAAGGTACCAACAGTAGGTTTGATTTTTGTATATTGGTGTTGAGTGGTAAATTGGTATCTTGAATGGAGATCTGAAACATTTTTATGAAATATTTCATTTAGAATTAGCTTGTTTTTTCCACTTGACCCGGACGCTGAGAAAAGACTTTAATATTTAAGCTTTACTTAAACATTTTTGACAGTGCGTTGGACTGACATGTCGAAGGTCTGTGCCGAGATTTAGCTATTTCAAAACCGCCGGGAGTGAGTGAAATGAGTCACTTTCCGTCGAAAGGTGATTTATCTAGTAAAAGTGAGTGGATGGGCGAGTGAAATGAAATGTCAGATTACTCGCTGGATATTTCTGCAGTGACTTGATGTATGTGTTGGTAAATTTACACTTTTGGACAAGTATTTGTGCTTTTGCTCAAAAAACTTTGTCACATCCATGCATGGAAAGGATAAAAAAAACGTAGATGAAAACAACTACTCTATTATTGATACTTTATATCTCATTTTAATATCAAAGTATATTAAATAAAATTATATTCTATTCACTTTTGAACCTATAAACATTTTATTTTTCAATGATAAGAACTCACATTAAACTTTAATTACGACAAAAAAATTACTAAAATCAAAGATACACCATTATTAAGATTCCATAATGTTTATATTGTACACAGGTAGTATTTGCTACTTTTTTTGCGTCCATTAGTGGTGATTCTGAAACAGAATATCTAACGTAATGAGTATGAGAAGGAGGTAGAATTTGTCTCTTTTATGTTTAGATTTTGTTTCATGTTCGAAACTGAATTCAAACTTACTCATTTCGCTTCAATAGCTAAATCATTATTGCGAGTGAAGTGATATGAGTCGGCGAGTAAGGCGAGTCATCTCGATTCACTCCCTGAAATAGCTAAATCTCGGTACTGGATTCGATTCCCAGCCTCTATCACCTAAATACCGAAATATTTTATACTAGATACTGCCTCTTGCGAGGAACTGACAATTCCTCCAAAAGTATACTTGTCATAAAAAACTACTTCTCATCTAGGCGATCCAACTCAGCAAAAATGGATCCCCTCCAATCCTGCCAAGAACAGGGAACAGGCACACATGAATGGTTGTGAGTTTTGTGTCACTAGGCCCTGGTTCTTCATGAGCTGTTGCATTTACTTATTTACTTATTTACTTATTTACTTATTTACTTATTTACTTATTTACTTATTTACTTATTTACTTATTTACTTATTTACTTATTTACTTATTTACTTATTTACTTATTTACTTATTTACTTATTTACTTATTTACTTATTTACTTATTTACTTATTTACTTATTTACTTATTTACTTGGTTACTTACTCACTTACTTACTCAAAGTGTGGCTACAGTCCTTCATTCCAAGGTCGACCAGGGCCCTAACCAACAAGCTTCTTCCGGCTGGCTCGTTTTCTAGCTAGCTGTCTCCAGTTTTGCACGCCAAATTGCTTGAGATCCTCTTCTGCTTGTGTGCGCTGTCTTCCTCTACTGCACCGTCCCACAGGCTTGGATTCAAAGTCTTTTCGGGCCAGAGCATCTTTGTCCATTCACTCTAGGTGACCCAGCCATTTCAGTCGTTGCCTTTTCACTTAACTAGCTAGGTCGGTTTTGCTGTACAGTCTGTACAGTTCGTTGTTGAGTCTTCTTCTCTATTCCCCATTTTTGCAGACAGGACCACAAATTACCCGAAGAATTTTCCTCTCAAAAAGCGTTTTGGATAAACAGATGATAAGTTGTTCGCTAAGTTTCTCTGACCACCTCAAAATTATAGCTGTCTATAGTAACGTTCTGATCAAGAAGTCGGTGTTCGGAGTCCTTGCTTCTTGACAGTTTATATTTGATCTTTCCGTGATTCGCCAATAAAACCCATCTTCGTGGCTCGCTTCTCAATTCTCATACAAGGACCACTGATATCACGCTTAAGTCGTCTGTCAATATTGTTGGCGTAAGCAAGTAGTTGGCCAGACTTTCCAAAAATTGTGCCTCTAGTGTTGACATGAGAGTTTTGTACATTTCTTTTTTTTGTCTTTATTTTGTTGCATTGTCTTAAACCTTTTTTGACATCAAAGGTATCGTGTCGGTGAGGTCTTTGCTGACCTCGATGGAGCAGCGTGCATTCTCCATCGTCATTCTGTTTGGGACAAGTTTAGGAGGGATGCAAAATTAGACATTGCTTTTATAATTCGTCTCTATAGATGCTGTCATATATACGGCCTTGAAATCGACGAAAAGGTGGTATGGGTATCAATTTGAAACTCCTTGATTTTGCCAAGATCTGCCGTCTTGCAAATATTTTATCGATGGTGGACTTCCTAACTCTTAAACCACACTGATATTGACCTATCAGGTTGTTAACAAATGACTTCAAGTAAGACAGAGATATTAACAAGACCGATTTTCTGTAGTTGATGCAGTCCAGAGGATCACCTTTCTTGAGGATCGGGCAAACAATGCTTTGTAGATGAGCCCCTGACTAGTTCATCACCAGCCACCTTGAATAGCTTATTGGACTTAGGCTAAGATACAGCTATCTTCACTTCGTCGAGATCGGGTGGACAGAATCGTTAGCCTACGGCGTCCAGGTTGAATGGTGCACTCTACATGGCAGTTGAATTTGGTTCGTCATTGCCGTTATACAATTTGCAGGAATGATTTTTCCATATCATCAGCACTGACTACAATTCTAATACGATATGTTCCCGTGATCGTCCTTGTAAGCTTCGGTTTGGCCCTAATAACCCTAGGAGGTTCTTTTTACCTTTTGCCTTTTGGTAAAACTTCCAAACTTCATATATGTAATGTCATCCCTCGCTTGATCTCGCGCTTCTCATGTTCTTTTTTTCCTTCTGCAAAGCCGGTATTCCTCTGCCCACTTCTGATCGTCGAGCTCGTACGCAGCTCTGTTTCTTCTATGCAGCGCTGCTTTGTATGCCTGTTGCATGGCTGAATGTACTTACCAGTATTCTTCGTCGAACCAGGTATTTTGCTGTGGTGGTCGTGTGATGGCTTTCTGGAAATTCTTCCACTGGTTCTGGATGCTAGAATTTCAACTATTTAAGAGGTCGCGAGAGACTTGTGACTGTAGCCGTCTAACGTCGAACTTCTTCACAGTACTCCCCTGTTTTGCAGGCTCGTGTAGTTCGCGAACGCACTAGCTCAATGAACTAGTTCACTCAAGGGAACTAGTGAACTTAGTTCACACACTTAAATCACTAGTTCATTTAGTTCGTTAATTTTTGTTCCAAGAAAGAGAAAAGCTCATCCATTTATCTTTTTTTATATTTCCTTTTGAGTTTTTTTAATAAAGCATAAATAAAATATCAGTTGAGTTTGAAGATAAAAATAATGGAGTTTCCATACAAACTATCGATAACAAGCATGACATTCGCGCCGGTAACACAGTTTTTATCTGAACTAAAGTAAAGCCCCGAACATTTTCTGGGCTTAGCTTAGCCTGTAGAAGCTTTGTTGTTGCTGTATTTAACATGTAAATTGCTTAGCCCCGACGTCGTTCTTTCATCCACACATTCACACATTCACACACAGCACATTTAGGCAAGGAAAAACAAACCCATTATTGGGTTCATAGTCCGATTTCCGAAACGCTCCTGTTTATTCACAAACGTCAAAATTATTTATTTTATGACGTTTATCTAGTTTTGAGAGCAAAAAAACTGGCAAAATGTTCATATAAAAATTTGATATAGTCCAAAAGTCTCTTTGAATTTATTAGATTTTGACATTTTTCAACTGTCATAAAAGTTCTGCTAAGAAATATATATAGAAAACATTTCTGAATAAATTTCAAAACTTCAAATCGAATTAACTGGCTAAACCAAATGAAAACGTGATAACAACGAGCATACGACTGTCACAATCGAAAAACACCCTACACTAGAGTTCCTAGTTCAATAATAATCGCCACGCGTTTTTTATGTTCCTGCTAAATTTGAAAAATATATTTGTTTCTTTGTAACTTGGTGTTTTTTTTCCAAATGTCATCAGCGATCATATTTTCACGTGTAACAAGTTTTTTGTTTTCAATCGACTGTTGAACTAAATTGAATTGAAATGAACGATCTACTTCAGTAGCGTGAATTGAACTAAATTGATCGCCCACTCAAATAAACAAAACTTTGGCTTTGATCAGGATATATATGGAAGTCAACGTTAGCTTCTCGGAACGTTAGGACATCCTTGATACTGGAGGAGTGCTTTACATCGACCGCAATGTGGTCAATCTGGTTGGTGGTTCATTGACTAGAAATTCGCAATGTCCCCTTTTGTATATCAAGATGCGGGAACTTAGTGCTTCTTAGGCGTCTTCTCTTTCAATCTTTGGCATTAAAATCACCCAAGACAACAATCTTAGTGTCATAGCAAAGGCATTGCTCGTATGTCTTGTCCAGGAGATCATATGTAGAACTCGTCCTTGATGTTGTCATCTTTCTCCTCTGTGTGGGCGTGCGCGCATATGAGGCTGATATTTGGCAAACTTTTCCTTGATAAA
The DNA here is from genome assembly GCA_946251815.1 of Dasysyrphus albostriatus. NCBI lineage: Eukaryota > Metazoa > Arthropoda > Insecta > Diptera > Syrphidae > Dasysyrphus > Dasysyrphus albostriatus. Next base: position 61,347,712 of record OX276336.1, on the reverse strand, counting down.
TAGTCGTGAGGTGCTCGTTCACGTAGTTGAAACTCAAGACTTCTGCCTAATCTACCTCCAACGACAGATCCACACCCAAAACGACGTTGTCCCTCCTGTCGGTGGCAGTCGCCGTAGTAGAAGTCGCAGTCTTTCAGTTTTCTCTTACCAGCCCATCCCATCGCTCTTCTAGGATGGCGGGCTTTGAAGCAGTCTAAGGCCTCGCTTTTACCTCTCTATAATTCCTATGGGGTTTCATGGTGCTCTATCATCCCAAATCCGTTCACTTATTCACATATTTCCATTAATCAAAAACAAAAGGTCTCGTGGAATGATATTGATGATGTTTTTTTTTTTTGGGCAACAAATCTCTTAATGCATGTTCATTTCTCAAACGAAGTGCTGATTCCAAAACTGGATTTTAATAATTTAGACACGTTGCTCAACGATATAACCTTCCATGATAATTTGCCATATATGTACATACATCACTACTGACCTCTGAGCCATTCACAATAAATTTGACAAACGATTCTTAAACAACATGGCCGCTATAACCTAACAAATTTAGATCGTCCTTTTCTGAAAGAAACGTTTTTGTTAATCCAAAGTAAAAAAAAAAAACAATAATTTCTATTCCAATCAACACTTCAAGAAAGTCATAAGCCAACATTCAACCCAGTGGCCAGGACCTAATAAGCACTAGAAAAATGCAATAAAGTTGATTATAGCATCAACGTGCTCATTCATAAGTAGCTCATACTTCGCTTCCACTTCGAAAGCCAGAGCCAGTCATTGTTATTCTCCTCTACTTAAATTGTCTCGGCACTCCATATCAATATAAAAAACAAAGCCCTTCTTCTTTTCTAGGTGGGTATTTCGAAAGTTTATTAGCCTCTTCTCTGTGTGAGTCTAAGTGCCAATTCTTCATTTTCTGTATTTTATGGGTAAATTTACATTTTACGTGCGCAGAGATTATCTGTTTTTAAAGAGCGAAAAAAAAAAACTAAGAAGACATAATTAACGACGACAACCGACCGACATCGTCTTGATTGTGTCCTTTATTTGTCCTCAATTTGCATTTTGCTAGAAGAGCAAAAATTTCTTTGAGAGCAAAAGAAGAATAGAGGAGTTAAATCCTTTTTATAAATTATCCCCGGAAGTAAATTCAAGCTGAACAAAATGCAAACCTTTTTTGCTGAATACTTACATACCCTACCAATATTTTGTTCTTTTAATGGGATTTTATTCATGCACTTTCGAATTTTGGTTTGAAAGGTTTGGCTGGTATATATTTATGTATATTCTTGTACATTATTTATACATTAATGTTATATACATATATCAGGCTTCCATTTGGTAGGTATATTTTGTGCATAAATAAAAAATGGCAAGACTAATGCACACATGAATGAATATTAAAAAAAAAAATAAAAACAGTAAGGATTTTGACGTACCTGCACACACATACACCATTACTTCACATCCTTCACTGTTCACTTATCTTAAAACCAACGAGGTGTAATAATTAAAGCTCAAAAGTAGTTTCAGAAAAATGTGTGTGGGAAAGGAAAGTGTCTCTACCTTCAACCAACTTTCTCAGCTGATATACTTTGAAGCCATTTGCAAAAAGAATTTCACCAGGGGATTAGTTTTGATCTTTGAGAAAAAGCAAATACTAAATCTTGCTAATAAAAAACAAATCTAAAGCCTAATACGCAGATCGAGTAAGGACAAATTTTATCTCTTTTTTATTTTTTTCTCATGACAAATTCTGAAGGAGTAGAGATGAAAACTAAAGTAAAATGAGAACAATGGCGGGCGTAGTTAGAAATCTAAAATTCCTTCAATTCACATTAATTTGAAAGTTTTAAGTACAGAAATTAGATTTGTTTAAGGCATTTGAAGAGCAAGAAAAATTGGTCACCTGCGCTTGATTTTAAACAATGTATTGAGGATAGATAAAAATACCTCTGAAAAGTCTGAAATTTGCAGTTTTATACAGGGTGTCCGCCGGGAAGGTATACTACTTTGTTTTGCCGACATTTTGGTAAACATTTGTCTTGACAGTTCATATTTGACAGTTGTGAAGTTGACTCGTGGCAAATTTATTATGGAAAAATATTCGATAAACCAATGTGTTTTTATCGTTAAAACATTTTATCAAAATCAATCATCGATTACTGGGACAATGAGAAAGTTACGTGAAATTTTTGGGAGAAACAACAAAACGCACTATTTATCGTGTAGTGAATGATTTCGAAGAAAGAGGGCCTATCAAGCATGGACCACAACGTACTGCAAGATCGGCTTAAAACATTACTACTGCTCAAGGAAGTGTTCAAAACAATCCATCAACCTCGATTTGACGCCTTGCCTTGGTAACTGTGCATGGGGAGTGATATCGTGATATGATTGCAAACTTTTTTAAGCCACAACTGCATGCTTTGGGCTTGATTAACATGTGGTATCAATAAGACGGTGCCACATCTCAAACAGAAATTACTGCGAGACAAACAAAGTAGTATACCTTCCCGGCAGACACCCTGTACTTCTCTGAAATTTTTTTTTTTTTTTAGGGAAATTTGGTTACATTTGGATCAAAAAAACATTTTTGTCAAAACATAGTCTGTGCTCCATTTGTCAAGCCATCAACTGTAAAATTATGTTGAAGGATGGCTACGATGATTGATTGATGGATTAAAAAACCTCTAAAAACTCCAAAATTTTTTAAGTATTTTTTACTTCTCCGGACAAATGTGATTCTAGGGCAGTTGGTTGACATTTGGATCAAAATAAACTTTTCTCATCAATCAATAGTTTGTGTCCCACCTGTCAAGCCATCAAATTTCAAACTACATGTCCCTGAATTAAAAAGCCTCTCAAACTCCAAAATGTTTGTAATGGTTGATATTTGGATCAAAATTAACTTTTACTTTCTAAATAACTCAGTTTTCTGACTCCAATCCAGTTTGGAAATCAGTTAAAGTTTTTTATTGAATAAAAATATTTTCCATATCTGTATGTGGCTCTTTTGTACCCGTTTCCATTAGCTACGCCACTGACTGATTTGAAACAGCTGCTCTATTTACGCATTTTATATTTTATTTTAGTCGTGTGTTTTCACAGCGTCTTAATAATGGTATAAATGAAACAGGGAGATGATTTTAGTTTATAAAAAGCGAATATTACATAAAACCTCACCATTTGTCCGGAAAAATACTGTTTCGAGCATTTCATATGTGATAAGAATTTGGTCTCGATCTGTGCATTAGGCTTAAGGAAAAAACTCGTTTTTTTAAAGAAAAGCTAGATTTCACGGGAGTAAAACTCTGTTAATTCTTACACCCTTATGACCGGGGTTTTTACTAGTTCTTATTTCTAGAATTCTCTTCCTTAAATTATAGTGTGAATATGGTTTAACACATTTTATGGTCTCCAACCTAAGTCCAGAAAAGGATGCTATATTCAGTGATGATCTTCCTCACAATAATCCTACATAACTACATCAATGACTGTTATACATCAATAACAGTAACTTCCCTCAGAAGTAGAATCAAATGAAGGTAGTGGTGATCTCGAAGAAAGAAGCTTCCAACTTGATGTCCAACTACAGGCTGTTATCACTTCTCAACAATATCAGTAAAATCCTGGAAGAAGTATAATCCTCCGGAGTCTCAGGAGGCTCTGTATTGAAAACGCAAACGCTAACCGCTGCATTATTATTCCAACAGAACAGCACTGAAACGTCATTATGCAACCTTTCAATTCTAACTGTATGCCGAGAAAGCATTTGACAACGTGTATGGATAAAACCCCTATATCCACAAGAATCCTTTATTATTTTAAAATCCACTACCTATCAAAATTCTTTTAGAAAAATGTTCGTCCAACTGGACAACAATAAATCACACATAAGGACCATTTAAGCCGGGATCACTCCAGATTCAATACTTGGCTCTATCCTCTACAGTCTGGTACTACACTTCAGTCAAATAATAATATAATAATTTGACAATCATCTAAATCCATTATCTGTGATTCGTCCGTGTTGCTACTGTTGTTGATTTTTCCCTTGTTGAAATCTGACCAACCTGTCTCAAGCATGCCTTAACTTAAAGACCAACAAGTTTCGCATGTTCTTCCATTGCCGTGAAACCCACTATAATGGCCTGTTTGGAACGGCCGAAGATGTCAATATCAGAAGTGGGACAGATCTATTGAGAATTGTTCCATCAGTCTGTCTGAAGAAATCACGCGATAGTGTATCTCCTTGCTTAAACTCTTTAAATGTTTCGAATAGTTCAGAAGAACTTTTCCCTAGTTCCACATCGCATCGTGTGTATTCCACGCAACACAACTGGATCAGTTTTTCCAGGATCCCAGATTCAACCGTCACCACGCCTGACGATAAATGCGATTAAATTCGGTTTTGAAATCGTGAATAGATGGTGGATATCGACTTGAAATTCGTTGGTCTTTTCCAGGATTTTCTTGAGAGTGAATATTAGGCGTATGGTCGACCTGCCTGGTCAAAGTCAAAAGCCACACTGGTAAACGGCTTAAGACGCTTACACAGTATGTTGGATTCAATCTTGTATGCAACATTTATCAGCGATATGTGTACTTTGATAGTTCTTGCAGGACATAGGATAACCTTGTTTTGTAGATGGGACATATGGAGCTGATAGACAAGTCATCAAGCATGCTTCTTTCCATCCAAACTTGGTTTATAAGTTAGTGCATCATGCCCGCTTTCAACACACCCCCTCTGTGCTTGAAGAGCTCCGCTTGTAAACCATCAGATCCGACCACCTTGTTGGTGTTACTGGGTCTTCATTAATTGGAATTGTGTTCCATTCTGGTCCTGTTTCTTCTATATTCTACTAACTCCCTCACTTATTTGACATCAACGTCGCCCTTACTTGTCATCTGAAAAAAATGGGTCCACATCAACTGACTCTTTGAAATCTGCAGGAATTGGACCATCCGGATTAACACTACTGAATTGGAACTTGTCTTTTTAGGGAAACCCAAAACGGGCTGATGCATTCGCCAGCAAAGTGGAAAAACCTTGTTTTGAAAGTCTTAGATGGATCCACCATAGCTGCCAAATTTAATGTGAAGTACTTAGGAATCCACTTCAGTGAGTTGTTTAGGTCCAACCCGCACTCAAGAAGTGTGCTCAAAAAAGCCAGTAGGACAATCTACCTTCTACACGATCTGATGATAAAGAGAATTTGACTTACTGCCTGAACAGAATGGAAGACGGAGCTGCAATAGATGTAAAAAATGCTGCAGTGAAAGTTTAAATTTGCTCAACTCTGCAGCATTTTTGATATCTATTATATTATATAACAGCCTTTGAGTGGTTGAACCAATAACCGTCAAAGGTCGAAGGGTAAAAGTGTTCCCCCAACAAATATTTAGCTTGCAATCTTGAATAATTGTTGTCATAGATCAAAACTTCTATAGTTAGTCCCTAAGAAGATAGAGAGCAATGAAGTTTTCAAAAACCACTCAGGTAAACACATTATCCTAAGTGGTTTTTGGAAAATTCATCGCTATCTATCTTCTTAGCGACGAACTATATAAAGTTTGACCTATGACAACAATTGTTAAAAATTTCAAACTAAATATTTTTTGTATAAATCTTGTTTCCCTCCGACCAATAGGTATTGAAATAAATCGATGCAAAAAATGTATGTCAAATTTTCCACCTGTTCGATACGTGTCAAGGTAGGCAGATAAACGGTTATGGGTTCCACACCTCAAAGCCTATTATTAAAATGAATTACATAAGTATGCAAATGACTTGACTTTTTATTTTGTTGGCTATTAGACTATAAACTCACCGACACTTAAATATTTGTTTGATATATATTTTTCCTATAAAATTTGTAACTGAAGACAAAATATAAGGTTAGGCCCCTCATGTACCAACATATGGAATTTTTTCAATAATTCACAAGTGCGAATGTTCAACGTTAGTTTGGGAGAACTTTTAAATAAAATTCGTTTTCACGACTGAATCAAATCAATAATTAATCCCAGACAACATTAAAAAATCATTCTACTATAAAGTAGAATGATTTTCAAATGTTGTCTGGATGGATGGATATAAATCCATCGTTCCATTTTTAGACGAGTTAGTATTAAATTTTTAGTGGGACAGATTCCAACAAAAGGATTTTTGGTGGTAGTTGGTGGGTAATGGGTGTTGCCATTGCCATGGATTAATAGTCTTTTTTCATTTTTCAATACCAAGCAGCCGAGAAAATCAATTAAGTGGTGGGTAATTGAACAGGTTTTACTGTAATTTTTTTGTATTATATTACAATAAAAAGAAGAGAAGGTTACTGCTTTTATTCAAATTGAACTGGTTGGAACTCCCTTTTTAAGAAAAAACTATACAAAATAAGATATTTTTGGTTACTTTTTGGCCCCATAGACAGAATTTATTTTTTGAACTGAATTCTTCGATCCTAAAAACCCTAGATTAGTTACAAAAACCATTGTTCTACGACAAAAATGATCCAAGTTACACATTTTTTCTGATTTTCATGGTAAATGCTCGCCATTTTGTTAAAAAAAATGTAACTTCCAATGGTCTGATTTTGGTAAACTCTTTTTCTCACGCAAATAACACCCATTAGAGTCAAATACCATCAAAAAACTTTTTGTTGGAATTTGTCCCACTAAATGTCACTTAGATTTATATTTACTCGTCTATTTTTTTTTTTTTTTTTTTTTTTTGAGAACTGTGAACATTTTGGATTTTAAAAGGTTTTTTAATCCATCCATCCAACATAGTCTAATGCCTCGATTCCCAAACTGTGTTTCGCGGAACCCTAGGGTTCCATAAAACAATCTTCAGGGTTCCACGAACTTCTTGAAGTTCGTTCAGTGAAAACTCCCTAACTCCACTTTTTAGAAACCGAAAAACATCTCGTAAAAACGATAATTTATTAAAATATAAACATTTAAGTTCTGTAAAAAGTCTTTAAATTTATTTATTTATAAGGAAAAAATTTCTTAAAATCAAACATTTTCATTTTCTGGTCAGTAAAAATCCTTTAAAAGTACACAAGTCTCAAAATAAAATAAAATGGAACGCGAAGTTTTTTTGAACGCCGTCGATAATATGTAGTTTCGAAAAAAGCTTTCAAGTGACTTTTAGGTGAAAATTCCTAGTTTTTTTTTGTATAGTTGCATTCTTTTGAGCCATTGCATTTTGTATTCATATGCACTTAGAGATAGATAGATAGATAGATTCTTTATTTTTTCATCATAAAGCTTAACAATTTTTATACTTAAGAATAAGGACATGGCAATACTGCCGTCTGCCTGAGATGACATTTCATAATATGATTTAAAAATAAAAGAAATAATAAAAAGCAAAAATTTTAAAATACTCGTATAAGAAAAAAAAATTTAACAAAAGATATGAAGAAATATTTTTATATAAAACAATGATATCAATTTTAACGTGATTTGAAACACAAAATATTACACAATTTGGTTAATTTGATAAGCTGTTTATAAATTTTTTATCAATTTTAACGTGATTTGAAACACAAAATAATACACAATTTGGTTATGATTAGCTGTTTATAAATTATTATCAATTTTAACGTGATTTGAAACACAATAGAAATATTATCACATTTTGTATGATCAGCAACAAAACAATAAATAGTTAAATTAAGTATAAAATGGTTTTACCTGCAATAATCGGGTAATCGACTAAGTTTGATATGTGAAACTGTTACGGTAAGAGAGAGCATGTTGGCAATATTTAAAGAGGCTGAGCCAGCCCATTGCTCCATTTAAAATTTCAAAAAGTTTTTCCAAAGATATAAAACTTTCCCGAAAATGCAACCGACGAATTTCTTGTAGAATAGGACAAGCAGCAACGAAATGGTAAATATCTTCATTCACTCTTCCGTTACATAGATCACATAGCTGGGGCAAGTCTGATCGATGAGGTACAAAGTTTAAATTTAAAATTTCAACTCTTGCTCTAAAAATAATACTTATAACCGAGGCTGAAAATTCATTACTAAAGTAAGAGACTTCCGAGGGCAGTTGGTGGTTTAAATGACTATAAATAGCTCTTGAAGTAGATGAAGATGCTCTGGAAAGATTATCCAGAAACATTTTGTGATCCACCTTAGCAATCAAATCAGCAAACTGAGCCTGCCAATCGGTCACATTAGTTTCTGTTAAGTTTAAACTTGCTTCGTAAGATAAAGCTAATTCGTTCCAGTCTTTAAACGGGGAAGCATTCACTCGAAGTAATTTTCTTAAAATGATTTTGTGAAGACAAGTTTCACTTCTTTTCATCACTCTAGTAATGAAGCTCGCACTTGCCCTCAAATTTTGTATATATATAGGGACTATTCCTGACTCTACATATATGGCGTAGTTGGGTGTTGAGTTGGGCAATCGAAATATCCTCTTAAAAAAGCTCCTTTGTACAGTTTCAAAAGCTTCGAAGTGTGTGTATCCGAAGACTTGAACGCCATATGCCATGCATGCATTTACTGTCGCGTTGAAAACTTTGTACTTGGACGTTAAATCAACATTTTGGTTCGAAAAAAACTTTGGCCACATTATATTAAGTGCCAATTTAGCTTCGTTGCTTTTTTCTTTGGAGTGCTTTAAGAAGCTTAAATTGTAGGTCAACAGGACACCCAAATATTTAAACTCCTGTACAACCTCAATGTGTGTGTTGTTTAGAGACCATTTTTCTTCCGCTCGCCTTCTTGATTGTCTCTTTTCAAATATAACAATCTTAGTTTTTTGGGTATTAATTTGCAAGCCCCAAGACTCGCAAAATGAACTTAGACGGTTTATTTGCATTTGTAGCGTGAAAGGATTATCAGCAAGCATAACTAGATCGTCCGCGTACAACAGGACTTTGATTATAATGTTAGCAAAATTAACTCCACCCGGAAGAAGCTCGCCAACATCATCTATGAACAGGGCAAACAATAATGGACTGAGGATACAACCCTGAGGAACACCTGTAGTTGTTTCAAATCGATTTGAAAATGTGATACCGTCCCATACCCTTGCATTTGTTGACGAAGTAAAACTTGCATACACTTGGAGAAACTTTCGTGACAAACCAATACAAGAGAGTTTGTATATTAAAGCTTGTCTATTGACTTTATCAAATGCAGATTTAAAATCAACAAAGCAAGTGTATAATTTCTTTTTTCTATCTATAAATTGTTGAGCAATGCTTGAAATAGCAAAGATATGATCCATAGTTGAAAAACCTGGGCGGAAACCGGCTTGAAAGATGTTCAAAAGATTGTTATCCTCAATCCATTTTGTGAGTCTTTCATATAGGATTGCAGTAAAAGTTTTTCTAATTGAATTTAAAATTGAAATACCCCTATAATTTTCCGCAGCATTAGCATCACCTTTTTTAAAAATGGCAAAAATTACAGATTCGTTGAAACTTTTGGGGACACATCCATCATTGTACAATTTGTTATAGAAAGACACGAGGTAGTTTTTAAAATCAATAGTGCTGTTTTTGAAAAACTCGACTGGTATGCCGTCTAGGCCAGGAGCCTTACTGTTTTTCATTTTTTGGAGCGTTACTTCCAATTCGGGTAGTGAGAATTCTAAATCCAGCTCGTTGACTCTAGTATCAGGTAGCGCGTAATCAAAGGTATGAAGGTCTTCATCAGCTGAGAGTAGAGTTTTAAAATGAGCTGCTAACGTCTCAGCTTCTAAAGAGAACTTTATACCCTGATTGCGCCCACCAAGTTCACGCACTGTCTCCCAAAATATCTTTGAGTTTGTGCAGTTTTCCAATTTCTTAGCCACGTTTTTTAAATAGGTGATTTTCTTAACTGAGCACATTTTTTTAAAATCATTATTAACGCGAAGATAGACGTTTTTGAAAAATTGAGAATTGGTCGTTCTAAACAGTTTTAAGTAAACAAACGAAAGTTTACGGAGATTTCTGCAATCCTTATCAAACCATACATTTTTAGCTACAAAAGTGTGTGAACTCTTCAACGCAAAAGGGGCTGCGGTCTTTATAACCCGCTCTATACTTTTACACACCACTTCAGATGAGACTGCGGATTGTTGAGGCAGAGATAGTAAGTGCCGAGAAAGGAGGCTTCTATAGAGGGTTGCATTGTTCTCCGACCACTTCAGTTTATTAAAACTAGAAGGTGTAGCTTGCTGGTTTAACTCCGTTAGCTGAATTTTAATTACAATTGGGAAATGAGCCGAATAGTTGACTAGTGCAACTTCAAAGTCATTGATAATGTTCAGCCAGTCCCCTGAAATCGCAGCAAAGTCAATTACGGATTGTCCCTGTCCGCTAACAAAAGTGAATTCACCACATGCATCACTATTAGAAGACCCATTTAAAACAAATAGACCGAAAACTTCAAAAAATTCTGTTAAACTCCGCCCGTTGCGGTTATAAATTTTATCTTTAGAACACCTACCCTCGGCCAGTGCAGCTCGGGCACTTGTTCTTGATGTTTAATATTTTCAAACTATGAATTTTGGCAAGGAAACATGCTACAGCTAAATACTGATATTCACCACAATCTTGGTAATATTTTTTTTCAGGTTATAATTTTAAAATTTGAATGGGTAAAAAATCCATTTATAATAAAAACTCAGCCTTGATTTGTAGATTCATGGAATGCATTCTTATGTTGCGAATTGCAAATAGGTACGTGTTTGACAGTTCGCAGAAAATTTGTTGGGTAGAAAAAACAAAAATGCTAAATTTAATAATTTATGCCAAATTAAGGCCATGTTTTCTTTTTAAAATTGTAGATAGGATAGTTTATTCACTTTACTGAAAAATTAAAACAAGAATTTGTTGATATTTGCGCTTGGAAATGCCAAAGCTAATTTATTCGCATTTGCAGTTCGCATGTCATTTCAGAAGTATTTATGTGTTGGGGTTCTAAAATATATTTTGACTTTGTGTAAGTTTCCACAGCTCAAATAGTTTGAGAACCGCTGATGTAATGGAATGTGACAGTTTATGGATTGATAGATGGAAGATTAACTATATTTATACCAAAATTATATATTTTGATCCAAATACTTATCATTTAATTTCTCCAAAATTACCTTCTTTCCTATGAAAAAATCAATCATCCATCCTTCAATAGAATCTAACAACAACAATTTAATAGCAGTCAATTGAATGCAATCTTTCGAGAATTCATGCGGTCTTTTACATTTTTCGTATTCTTTCGCATTCTGTGCACTCATTTTTCATTTGCATTCTTTTATAATTTTTGTATTCTTTTGTGTTCTTTTTAATTTTCTTACTATCTTTTTAATTGAATTTTTCGTTAACCTAATTCGGTCATTGCTCTTTAATTCGAAAGTGAGTTTAAAAACTATTTGTATATAGTTCCAGCTATGTAATAGAAACTTGGTAATATCAACAAATAATTCAAACAATGCAAGAAATGCGAGACAATGCAAATTAACGCAAGAAAATGTAATCAAAAAATGAATGCATTCTCAAAAGATTTCATTCAATTGATTGCTAAAATAAATTAGAAAAAATGATTGCAATCATTTCAGTCTCGAATACATGTCGATTGCAGAGTTGGTGTCTTGAAATAAAATTCAATGAATGCAATCTCTTGCAAAATAGATATATGTTTTGAAAAATACAATTTTTTGACAAGTTACTGTTGCATCTTTTTATATTCAAAATAATTTTACGAATATTTTGGTTCATCTATTTATTTGTTTTATCCCGAAATTAAATTAATCTTACTTAGAAAAAATAAAAAATAAAAATAAAAAACCAAATATTACTCTTGGACAGGATGAAGAAGATAATTTGAAGTAGAAATTTCCAGAAGTGCATTAAAAAAATATTTCTTTTTAATTCAACCTACTGTGTATTTAATAACATTTGAATTGGAATAGTTCCTGGTAGAATCAAATTCACACAAGTTTATTTTTTTTTTTTTTTTTCTATACAAAATGTATCTTTTTAATATTTCTTTATATATTATGTAGATTAAAGGAGAATCTCTCACCCTTTAAAGGAAGTCCTTACAGCATAAAAATTTCCTTCAAATGCTTATCCTACAAATACTTACGCGTAGTAGGTTCATGCTTTTTATAAATTCAAATCGAAACCAACGCCAAAGGCTAATACATACTCACATTTTTACAAAAACAATTCAACCAAAAATTTTAATATTTCCTTCAAATTAATTTTACTATCATCAAGGGACGCTAAAACCAACCTTAGTGGTCGTCTCTCAGTGCCAGGCCAAACAAAATAAAAACCTTCTAGAAAAAAATGATGCAAACCCTTCGAATTAAATTCACTTGAATAGATTTATCTCTTCATCTGGATTATCATCTTTTTGAGTTAAGAAAAATAAGAAAAGGCAAAAACACTTACCGAATGCTGTTTGGATTTTGAGAAAAAAAAAACGAAAACAAATTATTTTTATTATTATTAGCTTCCAAAAATGGAATGGATATAAGATAAGATATTTTTGTTCTGTTCTTTGTCGAAATAAGCTGTCTACTGAAAGCGTTAAAATGTAAAAGTGGTCTTGTGTCCTTTAGAAACAAAATGCAAACGCAATTATAGTACTAAAATTAGATGCTGTCGCATTTAAATTAGATCAAAATAAAGAAAATTACAAACAGTAGCTAAATAGTTAAGAAAGATTTGCATCTACAATAGTTTTTTTTTTTTTTCAATAATATAATAAAAGTCATGACTTTTGAAAGAAGCTTCAAGCATCATATCATGCAGATGATATAGTATAGGATTGTATATAGCACTCTTGGCAAGACCTAAAGTTTGCCTGTATAGAAAAAGATTCAAAACAAGTGAAGAAAAGTTTAAGATTTAAATATAAAACTAGACAAAAACAAAAATAACATGCATTTTTATATTTTTATTTATTTCATTTTTGATTTAATGTTTTTCTTTCATCTCCTTTATTGAAATATTATAAAAAAAAAATATACAAACAAAATTCTTTCTTGTATCGAGATTCCATCATTCACAATCACTTCAAATAAATTGAATTTCATGTCATAGAATTTGTAAGACATATTGACATCCTTGTTGTGACTCGTTGCAGGAAGTTCCGGTAAAAAATTCATTGCAGACTCAGTCAGCAGGGGATCGCTGAGTACTGTTTTGACTTGCTTTATATAGGTAAGTACTGTAAGGGCATGTTAAGTTTTCGTAAAAAAAAAAACTAATTCTATATTTAAATCATCTATAAAAATCAACTATTTAAGATGTTATATTAATATTTTACTGAACAAAAAATACTGTCGAATAAGTTGAATAAATATTTGATGAGGTTTGGTAATTCAAATAATTAAAGTTCTTAGGTTTACTAATAAAAATATGTAAAAAACCTACAAGGAAAACCTAAAATAAATTTCTAATAGCATTTTCCAATTTTTTGTTAAAACTAATTATGTAATTTCTTATCAGTTTTTGTTAAATGCAATTTTTACCATTTTGTTCTTTGGATTTTTGTTGAAAATTGCAAATAGCACCAAAATAAGAATAATATTACTAAGAGTTTGATAGTATTACATATTTAATTCCAAAGCCACTGTCTAACTTTAGGATTCCAAAACTTTAAACTCTGAATAAAGCTTAGATTAGATAAAACATTTTTTAAACATGGATCATTTTATTTGTACTTTCAAATATATTTAAAATTTCTTTTACTTCACTGTTTATGTTCTCCACATTCCTTGAGAACGACATTCCCGGAGAAAATAAGGTTTCATTAAGTGTGACGAAGCGTTACACCTTTTCTATGAACTCCCCGCAACCCCTAAACACCGTACCGAACCATTCCCTTTAAATAGTATTTTAAATACTCCGCACCGAACTTTTATTCGGATAACTGTACTGAACCCTGGGAAGCTTTTAATTTATTAGCCACACCAGTTTACCGCACGCACCGTCCTACAGAACCGACTTATAAGGAGCAAGTTAATAGTTATTTAATAGTATCATGCTACCGAACCCTGGGTTGTTAACCATATCAGACATCACACCAATCCCCGCGACCATAACTACCTCCACCAATATAACGTATACAGGCAAACAGATGGTGGGTGAACTGAGCACATGTGGACGTTGCTGTCAGTTTTTTTTTTATTTCTCTCAGTTCACACTGCCTTGTATCTGAAAAGTCAACATACAGAGGTGGGACTTGGGTACTTATTTGTCTGCTACCTTTGCCTGATGATTGGCGCCGATCCCGTGTCGTGTACTGAAAGGAAGTATACCACGTTAATTGAATTTGGGGACCAGATTTAAATTAACTAGTTGAAACAGGCTTCTGGGTATCTCCTTTTTTCTTTCTATACTTTTTCTCAGTGCATCGTAGACAAGAGTTAAGACCAACCGATATATCTTCTAGCCTTCTGCTAAGAGCAGGGCCTTGTCCCACCACCATTTATTTCTGTGGCTACCCTTCTTCAAAGAGTGTCGCAGACAAGCTTGTTGCAGCACCGATTTTTCTTTTAGTTTGTTGCTAGGAGCAAGAAGGTTTAATTGAACCTGTTTATTTCTGCACTCCACTTCCCTAAGTGTATCGTGGGAAAGGCTCAACCTAAATTGAATATTATTCTAGTCTTTTGCTAGAAGCAGAGCTGTACCCTAACGATTATTTTTGTGGCTACCCTTCTGAACAAACCAGTCGTCGTGGATAAGTTACACCGATATCTTCGCTGGTCTTTGGGATAAACCCTGGACACCGACTAGCCTACCTCAGCCTCGAGAAAAAGCATCATATAGTTGATAAATTTTCTCGCAAAAATACCTACATACGAGTATCTCCCCGCAATTTCTTAACATAGCAGCTATTTAATCTATGATCTTTGAATAAGTTACCTTCTAGTCATGGAAAATTATAATATGAAGCCAATATTATAATTTTCTATAATGCCTTGAAGTCATACCATTTTTTATGCATTTAGCAGCAGTTTGTCAACGCTAGTAATGAGTGCTAGCAAAGATTTTTATTTCAGTCCAAAAAGTATATCAAACAAAAAAAAGTTTTTAAGAAAACTGCTCCAAAGATTTCAAATATTTTCTCTAGCTTTTGAGTTTTAAACTATTTTACTAGTTTAGCTAGCGAACACTTGTGTCACAAACTACACACATTTTTTTTTATTTAAAAACCTTAAAATGTTATTTACAAAGTGTTAAAGTAATGATAGTGCATTTTATCATGTATGTGGTTACTTAATCATAAATTTACATTATTATCGTTTTTGAAAATATGTTAAAAAACTTAATAGACACATGTAGGGTGTCTTTGAAATTGATTATGTTGCACGTTCATTTAGAAAAAAAATGGAAAACTTCATTGGGCACTCAGAAGAACAAGGAAAACATTTAAACTAGGACTTTATGCACTTTGAGAATTGGGATCGTAATATATAATAAAATAATAATAATTCTGAGTTTGAAAATTTATTTAAATAAAATGCACGACTGGATCGCACGTGTTTTCTTTTATGTTTAAGTTGCTTGGAATTTATAGAAAAAGTATTAGAAAAAGTATTAGAAAAATCATTTTAATCATTCTTTAATCCGTTTAATAGCTTAGGACTAAAAGTTATGCAAGTATGCCATTTAATTACTTGAAAAACTATGAATAAATATAAAAACAATAATATCGTTGTAGCTGTTTTCTCAAAAATTAATTAATTAAAATTCAGTAATTTTTTTATTTTTTTTATTTGGTATTTTGAGTACTTATTTATTATTATACATTTATTGACTTTTTCAAAAAAAAAATTCATCAACCCATTTTTGAAATATTGAATTTTCCAAAAAAAAATTGAATATTAAAAAAAAACAATAATATTAATTTTTTTTTTTCAAAATTTTGACATGCAATTGTATCGACATTTTTAAAGAGCTTTTGCCTAAAAATTTCGATTTAAATCGTTTGAACTGTTAATGATAAATTCGAAAACTAAAAAAATTCTTAAATGGCAGGTACCGTTTATAACAGTTTTTGGTAGTTTTTTCGTTTACCAAAAAGTACACTATACCTACATTAATACAATGCTTTTTTTGTAATTAAAATCGTAAGTGCCGTTTTTGAGATAGATAAGCTTTTCCTAAATGGGTGTTCGGCAAGTACTGTTAGTTTTGAAGCTAACAAAATTTTCAGTTTCAATTTCCCCTCTGTAGTTAAGGTTGTAGATCCAGATACAAAAAAAACAGACAAACACACAGTACCACCCACTTTTTTCGTGTTCTCTATCATCGTAATGTCATGTCTGATTAAGTAATTTGTAAGAAATAAGAAAATTATTTGTAGAACCCAGGCACAAAATTTGTGACGAACAGTGTCATTGCTTGCATATTTTGAAAGTTCTTAAAATTTAATTGCTTGGTACATAATTGTGTGCCAACATTTTCAAAGAAAAATGGTTTTCTGGATTCTATATAAAAGTTTCCAATTTTTTGAAAACGCATTACTTCGAATTTTTTTTTTTAATTCTTAACATGACTGTTTTTTAGAAAAAACAGCGGTACTTTTCATAATACACACAATTATTAAAAATAAAAAAACAGATTTTGTTTTAATTTAATTTGTAATGTGCATATTAATAAATAAGTTACTCCGGATTTGCATTCCTTTATTTTTCCAAAAAAATGTTTTAAGATTTCTTATAAATAGATACATAAAATGAGCGAATCATAAAAAATATTTAAAAAAAAAATCTTGGGAATATCGCAGCTCCATTTACTTGTTTGTTGTAATATTCCTTATCGCTTTTAAGCAATTTTACTATGTATCTAAGTAGGTAAATTTAAAAAAATAAATACAAATTTTGGTTTCATGATAGATGATTAAATCAAACCGAGATATTAGACATAGATAGACATCCGTTTTTGCCTGAAAGATCGGTTTGTAACCACGATGGCAAAAATTGGGGATCTGCAACACAATTGCTTAAGCAAAATGGCCTGAAGCCCATACGAACCAAACACGAAAACACAAATTAATGTAAACAAAATATGATCAATTTGCATATATGGCAGTCTCATACTACTCGTATGTATGATTTCAAAAAAAATTCAGTGACAAATTCAGAAACAATTTTTAAAAATTACGAATTGAATATCAGTACCTGCCATTATAGTTTTTACTTTCGTTGTTTTTTTTTGGGACTAGTTTATTTGCGATTTTAATTCCGTTCCGAATGAGATAGAGAAATCATCCCACTTTGCAAATATAAAACTTATATATTCGATTTTACTGAGTTCTACATTACTTACAACAAGCAAAGAACAAAATGGTTCGGTAAGGAACTTGGTAGACCATATCCATCCAACACGACTTTCAATAATAAAAAAAAAAATATGTATGGATATAAACCAAAAAAAAGGCGACTGTATGGCAAACAAAATTAAAACGTTGGAGCGTTCTTAAAAAATAATTTTGTATATATAAAATTCCTAAAACATTTTTAAGGAAAACTATTGGTATGCAAATCTTAAGTATTGATTTATGTACATAAAAAAAATTGGAAAAAATGTGTCAACCTGTTTTTGAAATATTGAATTTTCAAACAAAAATTTTAAAATTCAAAAACTTTTTTTTTTGAAAATTTTGATACGCAGTATGAAATTTGTATATGAAAAAATGTATCTAAATCCGTTCAGCCGATAGTCAGAAAATTCAAAATAAAAAAAACGTTATGTGATAGGTTCAATTGATAGTTGCTAGATGCAATATTTTTAATTTTTTGTAGTAGATCGTATTAATTGTATGTATATTAATAAAATTAAAAAAAAATTTTTTTTTAAATCCAAAAAATATTTTTTAAAATTAAATTACACAAAGAGATTTATAGTTATTGACAGCCTCTGTATAAAATGTTTGTTTGAAATGAGTCACACCGTTTTGAAGAAAATCAATATTAAAAATATTGGTTCCTTGCGAGGTACCATTAATACAAAATTTTTGACAAATGGTTTTGCCCTCAAAAGAAGAATTTTCGCTGTTTGTTTTTCGAAAAACCCCAAAAAAAAAAAACAAAAATATGTATATATAACAATTGCCATTAGAGACATCATCAGAGGTGTTAAGTTTGATCAGAATCCTTGGTGCTGTTTAAAAATAAAATATATACAAATTATAATAATTTATTGTATGGCATAAATTCGAATTTTTCCTTCTAGGGAATGATAAAAAAATGCTGATGTGTACCAAATTCGAAAAAAACCCGTTCAGATAACAGACAAATAGACCGAGAATTAACTTTATGGTAGTTGATTTTTGATTTAAACATCAAAGCAATAATTGCAAATAAGAAACACATAACAGTAAAGGTACTACGCGAGTGATGCGAGTAAGCACATGCGATTTAGATGTTCCTCCTTTTTGTATGCAAAGCTTAGTATGCTTTTTATTTCAAATAAAAAGGAAAATGGAGTGAGTTTTGAGTGGGCAAATATTTGTGTTTTTGAAGATGCATACTTTTGCTTATATTGCTGCTTAAATTTTGCCTGTGGTAAAAAATTCTTTTCGGATACCAACTGAAGAAAGTCAATTTTGATTGCTCTCAAGAAGTTTTCATTTAATAAGAAATGTCTTACAGGTAGGTTGTTTTTGTTTAAACATAAATATATTATACAAACATAGATATAATATGTACGTTTGTACATAAAAGAACTGTTAGTTCATGGAATCTTTAGAACAATATTTATCAAGATAAAATTGCTAGACATTTATTGGTTACCCTACTAAAATGAATGTGGCGAATTGGAGTCAAAATAAAGTCTGTTTATATACTTTGAAACCATTAAGATAAGTGGGGTCAAATTGTTTTAAAAGGCATTTAAATGTTTTCTGACTATAAAAAAGTGCTAATAGGCTTATTAACTTTCGCATTTGTTATAATTTTTTTCTAATCGTTTCAACGAAATTCCAGTGAACCTAGAAGTTACAACGACGATTTAGTATCAGAGTCAATTTAAGGTGAAGCTCTTTTGGAATGTGGAATTATTCCAGAAAAAAATACCGAGACGGAAGTACCATCACGAAAATGAAGCAATCCCAAATAGCATAGTAAAAATTCGATTAAGGTTGTAAGTACTAGATACGTGTACATCAAAATTTTGTAAATATACAATTTGATGAAATTTTGTACTTTCACCAAATCGTTGAGTGAAAATAAAGATTTTTCCACCAAAAGGATTCATTAAACATCATTCAAAATACCTTTTTTTTTCAAACCATTGACATTTTCATTTATAGATTAAAGTACAAGCTTTGCGGTCAACAATGAAATAGAAATTTTGCCAAAGGAGGTCACTCCTTAGCTCTGCCTTCAAATTGTGATGCTTTTGATGAAATTTTGCATCATATTTGGCATAAATAGTTATTCGTGCAGTACGAATAATAGCTCTGATGATTTCTTAAGGGCATTAGCACCCGAAACGATACCGAGTCGACACTAGGGCCGAAATTTACCGAGACTTTCAGTAGTTTCTTTTGGTACTGGGAGAACAAATATATTTTTGAATAGTATTCGTGTTAAAAATTTATTATAAGCAAACAACTTTTGTAATTAATTTTCTCGGAAACAGCTCTTATGACTTGGGTGAAACTTTCAAATTGTTCTACTTGAATAAAAAGATGTGTAGGAAATGATTTAAGTCAAAACTACCCACTGCCAGGGCCATTTTTCTTATGCTTAGTTTCTCGTAAACCAACTATATATTGAAATGACATTTTCAGCCTTGGTTCTTCTTAGAATTTAGTACTTCGTGAAGTTCATTCACTGCTATGCCTATTTATACTTGCGATATAGGTAGCTTTGGACCTTTGGCACTTCATATATGGGAAATTTGAAGAAAAGAAAAGAAAAAAAAGCTAAATTGGTCAGTAATTGGTCAGAAAAGGTCAACCTGTCCTAGAAATTGATCAGCCCTAGATAACTTTCAATCTTTAATCAATCAAGTTACTCAAGGTTAGGACCGATTTTAGGCAACAAAATATACCATGAGAAAAATTTCAACTTTTTTCAGTATAGCCACCAATAGCCTTTTTTCTATGAATTTTCAAAATTCGGTTGAAGGTCACAAAAAATTACTTTTGGCAAAAGTTAAAAGTTACTTAGGGTAATTTCTTAAAGGTCCTAGCGATTTTGGTCTCCTTATTTATGGGAAATTTGTAAAAATTGTTTACCATTTGAAAGTTTTCTAAGTTCAGATTTTTTTTTAATGAATTTTTAAATTTTAGTTTTTACTATTTTACAAAATTTTTCTTAAGGTCACGAACGATTAACATCTCATTTGAGTGATTTAATAAACAAACATCATCATCATTAAAGGTCAGTTAGTTTCAATAATTTGTAATTATGAATTTTTATCCTTATGCCAAAAAACGTTCGTGACCTTAAAAATAACTTTTAAAAACCATGAAAAAGATACTATAGCTAACCAGTTGTTACTGAAACCTACTGAAACTAGCTGATCATTTGTCTGGCTGTCTGTATTTCTTTCTGTCTGTCTGTCTCTTTGTCTGTCTGTACCTCGATCTACAGCCCAAACCACTGAAGCGATTTTTTTCAAATTTTATACTAATGTTTCTTGTAATTTTTTTTTTTTTTTTTGCCTCAAAAAGCTTATTTATCTCAAAACAGTTCCAACGATTATAATAAAAAAAATCACTGGATTACTGTAGGTATAGATTATAGAATGAAGAATAAAAACGTAAATAATAGAAAATTTATTATTTTAGTTTTTAGTGGACTTTTGAATATAAATTCAATTTAAAGTTTTTGCGACCTTTAGTCCAAATGCGTTTCGCCCAGGTACAACAATTGGGCTCATCAGTTAGATGTTGTTGTACCCTTCTAAGACGCATAATTTTAGCCGATGGTTACCGACATGTATTAAATAAACAGCACAAATGCACTGTAAATTATATTATCTAGTGGAATTTTGGTTAAATTCAGACGACTAGAAATTGATGATGGTAAAGCCCATGGTATAGATTATAGTGTACTTTTTGGTTAAAAAAATCCAAAAACCGTTATTCACGGTACCTGCCATATAACGGTTTTCTTGATTTCCTACTTTCTCATTAACGGCTTACACGATTTCAATCAAAAATTGTATGCAAAAGCTCCTTTTATGTTTCAATAATATTACCAACATAGCCAACATATATAACCAGAATAACAAAATTTTGAAGAAAATAAATTTTCGATTTTTAAAAAACAATTTTTTTTTGATAGTTCAAATTTCAAAAACGGGTTGAACTCAAAATTGGCATACCAAACCATTTTTTTAAAAAAATTACTAGAATTTTATAATATAGAAAAAACTAAATTTTCAAAAAAACCACTCCAATAATTTTATTTTTTTATACATATATGTATATTTAAATTTGTGCCCGTAATTAAACGATAAAGTACATACTGTTTTTGAGTTCTTACTGATTTTACTAACTGTTCACAACTAAAAGAACGATTTAAATGATTTTTTGTATTAATTTAAATATTTTTACTTTTATATTTCCTAATTCCAAGCAACTTAAACATAGGAGCAAGAACGTACGAGTATTATCCAGTCGTTTATTTTATTTGTTCTGTCAACACTTAATTTAAATAAGCAATGAACAATAAGGTACTGACACTTACAGAAAAATCGGGCCTGAACAAATCTTTTTTTGACAGTATTTTTCCTACGCCATCTTAAAGTAGGTCTTAACACAAAGAATTTCATTCAAAATTTTTTAAAAATCAAAAAATTTTAAGTATAAACTTTTTTGATCAAAAAAACTCAAAAATGATTATTTGTTCCACACAAATTACAGCTTACTTAAAACACAAACATTTCTCTACGTTATAAATATAAATACGTAATAAATATCATCCAAATCGAAGTGTTTCAACAAAGATGAAAATAATAAAAAAATTGTTTTTTGATGTTTTTATCAATATTTTTATGGATATGGGAAAAAATGATCGAAGTAAAAATTTAAGATCTTAATTATCCATCTATTAGGTGTACTTTTGCGAGAAATCCCGTTTTCGCACCCCTACCCACTTCGAATCATTTAGCAATTAATTAGTTTATCACCCATGTCCTGCGTTAAAAAAATTAACCTGTAATGTTGTTTTATAAATATTAAGTTTAAAGAAAATATTTTTTTAAAAAATCGAAAAAAAAATAGTTTTGAAAATTTTGGTACACAATACTGTTCAGATGTATTTTATAAAAGCTTAAAAAAAAACTTATCAGTCATACCATTTTCAAGAAGTCAAATCAACATCAACTAAATGGTTCTTTGGAAAGTACCATTAATAACCAATTAGGTAATCAATTGATTTTTAGAATTTTAAGAAATGTTTTGGAGGCTCTGGACCTTTGGCACCTCATATATGGGAAATTTGATATTTTAGAATGTCATCTAATTGGTCAGGAAAGGTCAACTAGTCCTAGAAATTGGTCAGCCCTTGATAACTAGTTATAAAGACTTAAAGTTTCTCAAGGTCACTCAAGGTCACGCGCGATTTTTCGCACCTCATTTATGGGAAATTTACAAAAAAAAGATGCCATCTGAAAGATTTGTAGATAGTGATAAAAGGTCAACTATTTTCAGTAATTGGTCAGCTATAGTTTTTTTTCTATGAATTTTCAAAAATCGTTTCAAGGTCACAAAAAAAACTTTTGGCACCTCATTTGGGTCGTTTCAAAAACAAAAACATACCAATTGGAAGGCCATTTAGCGGCCATAAAAGATCAGCTAATTTCTGTAATTGGTCAGTCATGGACGTTTTTGTATGAGTTTTTGAATTTTCGTCAGTAGTATAAGAGAATGTTAGTAGCTAATTTTGAACATGAAAGCAATACCTAGTCATGCGCAAATTACCTATGCATCTGTAAAAACAATCTAGTTGTTAAAAAACCCTAGAAAAAATTACTTTGACGCTAATAAGAGCTTGGCAATGGTAATAATCGAAGGTGTCGCCTTGCCATCAATTTTTTGCATTAAGACGCAAAAAAAAAAGTTTGGTTTGTCTGTAGCCCAGGAAAATTAGACTTCCACCATGATTTTCTCAGAATCTATTGCTTTTATGAAAAAAGTATGTCAATTTTTTTTGTGTAGAATGACATAAGCTAAGCTTTGTACCTTCACATTTTTTCAAAAAAACTTATAATTTTCGAGAAGTTAAAAAAAAAACTTAATTACCCCCAAAAAATTTAAGCCCCGGTCCAAATTTACGGAACTTTTCAGAAAATGGTTAAAAAAAAATTGAAGAAAACGTCTAGGTGGAATGACGCAAAAATGCTATTTTTAAGAAAATCGATCCAGCCTCTTAGGTTGTATATCTCAACGAACAAACAAACAAACAGACAGACAAAATTATGAGACTCACTTGTTTGATCAAAATATCGACTTGATTTTTTTATAATTGCATAACTTACGAATGTATTCTTTTTGTAAACAAAAGTTGGCAACCAAAGTTTGCCGCATCGTTTTAACAAGTATCAACCACTTCATTGTTAAAGAGCAAT
The DNA here is from genome assembly GCA_946251815.1 of Dasysyrphus albostriatus. NCBI lineage: Eukaryota > Metazoa > Arthropoda > Insecta > Diptera > Syrphidae > Dasysyrphus > Dasysyrphus albostriatus. The sequence continues at coordinate 61,324,152 of OX276336.1, read as the reverse complement.
AACAAAAGCTTAAATTTAATGTGTTTTATGTAGAATTCATGTAAGGATGTGTATATGATGGTATTTTTATTTTTATAATCTTGCAGTAAAATCTCGTATGTCCCATCTTATATGTAAGTATACAATTCTAAGAATTCAAATTCTATGTACCTACCTACCTACATTATGTAACATTATCTTGTGAAAATATCAACTTCAATGTTAAAAGAAAATCAACATGGTCATTATTCTTATACCTTAGTCCTTTGCTAAGAAAAGCCACCCACTCTTATGTTTTTAATACATTAAACAACACATTGTGTGTTTTCGTTAGAAAAAAAGGCTCTTTTCTTTTCATTCAAACTGTTATTACTATGCTCTATACTCATCTCCTTCCTTATCTGTTTATAGGCCTATCTAAATCTTAATATGCACTTTAACTAAAGAAGCTATTCTTTGGTTTTATAAATATATAGGTGGCTAGGAAAGGTAAGGTAAAAATTCATTATGTTTTAGATCACTGCTGTCGAAGGTACTATTTAAGTATAGAATTTCACTACTTTGGTGAAGTATAGGTATGTTAACATGAAAAAGTTAGCTTATATAAGAGAAATAGAAATACATTTTTGCTATTTTCTTAATAAAAAGAATAAATGGTTGAATCGCAATCCAATATGCTAAAGTCAAAATAAATTAAAGGAAAATACAAAATTTAATTTAATTTAAAATATCAATTTCTTCCTTTTTTTTAAATTTTAGAAAATAAAAGCAAAATATTTTATGAGGCTCAAATAAATATTTTTGACGTCAGATTTATTGACAACGTCACTCAAAGTTCTCAATCAGAACACCAGGAACTATCACGAATTGACATGCGATGTTTTTTTTTTCCTTGACATGTCAGAAACATATATTTCTTCAAAACAACTTTACTATTCGAAATAAAAATAATCTTCATCTTGATTTCACTCCAAAAGTTTTTCCCCACAATTTAATTTATGTATAGATAAATATCACAACTGGGAAATTACAGTATTTCTATTTGTATTCCAAATTCCAATACCAGATATGAACTTTCAAAGCTGTCAACAATATTCTGCTTGTTTAAGTTCGTTAAGCTGCGCTCTACTCACAACTCAAGTAATCCAAAGTTATTCTGATAACTTTATCTCTGTTATACACACGGAGGCATTTATACTCGTACATACATAATTTACCTATAAACTTTTCATCTGAACAAACATATGTACTTTTGAAGGACGAACAATGTTCGCTAATCGAATATGCAACATGGTACGAGTACATATATCCTTGGGCTCTGCTACATTCATTTATTCATGAATAAATTTTATGCAGTTAATTTAAAATTGCCATTGAAATCGAAACAACTTTTGTTAAATTGATTAATCAATACTTCTGAATGCAACCGGAAGCCATAATTAAGTGAAGTGTGAATACTCATAGATAGCAAAAAACACCCACACCCACATAAACTAGAGATAATTTAAATTACTGAATTGTTTTTATTTATTTTTTGTCCAGACAAGAGGACATTGCTAATTGATTCAATTGTTTGGCATTAAAAGGGACAGCAATTGGATTCAGCTCAAAGTGGACAAGTTCAATTTTGAATACTGTTGAGTTTATGGGCTTTTTTTAAATTAGATGAATTCTAGGATTGGAGTGAGACTGTTAGAAAATACATGAATTTAAGCCATGGTCCTAGAGCAGGAAACAGGGTGCAATTGTCCCCCCTGAGCAGGAACGAACGAACCAAGCATAAAATATTAATTCATTAAAATTTCATCAAAGAATCCTTTTTCGTTCTACGTTTATAAAATTTTTTCTTGGCAGTGAAACGAAGACTACACGTTTTTATTTTCCTGATTTTTCATTTCACGAAATAATTTAAGGGTACTAAAATACAAACAATTTATCTCGCCTCTCCCAGATGTGAAGTGGAGAAAAATTCCGATATGCAAAAATAACCTTTAAATCGAGCGATTGTAAAGCTTATAACGTCGGTTTTATAACGTCCAATCTTCAAATTTAAGGTCTTTAATGAAAAGATAAACGTCAGGCTACATTGCTATGTAATAATTTTTTGAGAATAGTCAAATTAATTCATACTAGAGAGCAGATGGAGTCCCACATCGATCTGATTTCACTTTTCAAAAGCCAAATGTGAATGAAAAATGACACAGTTTCGAAAAACAATGTTCCAAAAAGTTAATGCCCCAACTCCCCTCTACAAATATGTATGTAAGTGTTTTTTTATAGTTAAATGCAACGCAGAAGACAGCAGTGGCACTTATCTACATTTTCAAATCAAAAAAAAGGTCAATTTTATTAGTTTTAAAAATTCTAACTATGCTTCGAATGCTCAGATGAGCAAGATTAAGATATTTAAATAAATTTTAAATGACAAACTACTTTTTTGTATAAATATTTTTGAGAAGTAGGTACTACAAAATTTCATACTAAAAAGATGCGTATCCATTTGACAGTTCTTTCACTAGAAAACTCTCGAGAGTAACTTTCGGATGTCTTCCCCTTTTGGTGAGCTAATTTCATGAATGTGTCCGCTTGCGAGTTTAACATTCTAGAGCAATGTCCTCCCTCCCTCCAAGACATTTCCAAAAAAACCTTGGTTTCACCGGGTTCAATGAAGATCATTTGGCAAACGCCATAATCGCCGAGCGAAATGGGCCCAGTTCCCTGTTAATTACGAAGGTGGAGCTCCAGCTCATCTTCGATTCATTAAAGAAGAAGAAGTCAGCAGGAGTCGATGGCATATCCAACGTTGTACTTCGACATTTACCTCAAGAAGCAGTAGACATTTATACCACTCTGTTTAACAACGCTCTGAATAATGCATATTATCCAGTGCGGTTCATGCCGCGTCGAAACTCGTTTCTGATGTCCAATGGAACAAATCTAAGAAGCAGTGTACGGGTGCCTGTCTGGTTGATTTGGAGAAGGCTTTCGACACCGTATGGTTAGAGGGTCTTTATCTAAAGCTGACCAGACTTGGCATTAGTAAACCACTATTATATATGCTTTATGATATGGTCAATGGCAGAAAGTTTGTTGTCAAGAGTGGCAATGTAACTTCTGCCACAACCTTTAATATTAAAAATGGTCTTCAGCAGGGAGCGGTCAACTCGCCGATTCTATTCAGCATTTACACCAGCGATCTGATAGGTAGTCTAACTCAGGCAATAGCGTATGCTGACGATCTAATTGCGTACAGAACAGCTGCAAAAGTCGAGGACATCAGGATTCTTTTGCAGAGTGACTTCGAGAAGATTCAGCAATATTGCGATGACTGGAAGTCGAAAATCAATTTTCAGAAATCAGAAACTATCTTGTTTAGGACTCCGTTGCGTGGAGCCACAAGGGATACGAGAATGAACTGGCGCAAGCTGGTGATCGTAGGGCCAAATGGACATCCAATGGCGAGTAAAAGTGTAGTAAAGTACCTTGGCATCTGGATGGATCAGTATTTGTATTTCGACAGACATATAAATGCTGCTCTGGCCAGGGCTAGGGGAGCTTTTGCCCTGACGAAACGGTTGTTTTATAGCAGCCGGCTTGACAGCAGGGTGAAGGTGATTTGCTACATGGCCCTTATCCGGCCGATGATTGCCTATGGATGTCCGGTTTGGTTCAACGTTGCCCCATCTCAAATGGAAAAGATTCGGGTGTTTGAGAGGCAGTGTCTTCGACGCTGCCTTGGATTGCACAGAACACCAGAGTCGGAGTACAAACACTACTATTCCAACCTGGCTCTATACAACGGCGCCAACATAAACAGGATAGATAATTTCATGCTAAAGCTTATTCGAGGTCACATTGCAAGAGCGATGTCCTCGTCTAACAGCTTAATTTTCGGCGCTTATTACCCCAACAACGAATACTACGAGAGTGTGCGTCTAAGCGGCTTTATTCCACCCGTTGCATTCCTCCACCTTGACAATCGAGGGCTGATCCAGGATAGAGCGGCGATTCCGCTAATCTACTACGTCGGCCGTAGAACTGTAGATCGGCGGCTCCTTTACAGTCGAGACGTCCTCGCACAAGACGGAGCTGAGCACCTTCGGTTCAGTAGGACTGTGTCCGAACGGGACCGAAGAGATAGGGTAAAGCAGGAGAACCAGTTCTGGTGGTTGAAAAACGAAGATGAAATTCCTTCAGACATTTAATAGTTGACCTTGCTATTTTCTCTTGTATGGCCGACTTACATAAGTTTAGGTAGTTAGTTTTAAGTAGGGACAGGCAGGGTGGCACAAAAAAAAAAAAAAAAAATATATATAAACATACAAAAACACCAAAAAAAATTATAAAATCAACAAAAATACAAAAAAAATTATAAAAACCGGAAAATGCTTGTTGTGGCTGTTCTAGTTTGTAAGTAGCTTATAAGTAGGTTGTAATTAGTTTAAAATTAGTTGTAAGTAGTTTTAAGTAGTTTTAATTAGCTTTAATTTAGTTTTATGTAGTTTGTAAGTTTTATATAAAACCAAAAAATAAAGACATAGATACCGAGTTTTTTTGTGAAATTCTTCTCGGTAAAAAATAAAACCGACCTGGATTTACTATTAAGATAGTTCTTAGGCCGAAAGGCATTAGCATTAAGTTATTCTAGTTTAACTTAGAGCGCCCGACTGGGGCCAGTAAGTTAGTTTTAAGATATTGATAAGTAGGCTAGTTTTTATGAATTTTTGTCTAGCTTTAAGATAGTTCTAAGATAATTGAAAAATAAAAATGAATTTAAAAAAAAAAAAAAAAAAACATTTCCAAAATGTTTATGCCCCCCCTAAAATTATGTTTAATTTTGAAATGTTTACTAAAAAATAGGAAGAAATTATCACAACTAGAAAATTATGGTTTTAAATCCAGCGAAACATTTTCCAGATGTGATTCTATAGCGGTTTCAGTCACTTTACATTTTCAAAAACATTGAAACCTGTCAAAATTTGAGTTTGAAATGATTGTCTGAAATATCAATAGGGGCCAAGGCCAAAGATTTTCGTTTTTGCTTCTGGAAGAGTTATATATTTTTTTCTTAAAGTTGCTTATTAAATGAGTATAGTTTTTCGAAAATATCGACAATAGGACTGGCCAAGATATCAGAAAAGTCTCGGTTTCGGTATCAGGAACCGAAACAATACCCATACGATATTTGTTTATATGAGATTAAACGAAACTGAGTTATACAAGACCGATACCGATACCCAGAAGATACCAACATTTTTCGATTTTAACGATACTTACAAAAGTATCGTTTAGTTTGGTGGCCTGCCCTACTCACAAATGCCTTACAATCGACCGTTTGCAAATTTTCGTCTTCAGTTTTATGCTTGAAAGAATCAAATGGTTCCACAAATATTTTAAAACAATATAAGCCCCTCATGCTCACATTTTGTTTCTTACAGAATATCTGAAAAAAGCGTTCACAAGTTGCCACAAACATAAGTTCGAACAAGCCAAGATTGAGTCCGGACTCGAAAATAAATTAGTGCGAAAGTGAGATCTTTTTTCTTTTGGTTCTTTTAATATTGAAATCTTAAATCGATGTGAAGCATCAGAATGTAAAATTGTCCCCTTGTGTGGAGTGGGCCCACAGGGGTTCTATATGAATTTGATCCAAAACGCAAATTTTGTTCGATGTGAATGGTTTTTATATTTATAAGTTAAGAAAAACCGAAACAATTCCCCAGTGTTCTCAAGTAATGTTAATTGCTTGCGAGTTATTTTTATAAAAAAATCCATTTTTAAAGAAAACTTCATGTGTTTACTATTGCGGATAGTTAACTATCTTAAGATTCACTAAATCGAGCGTCTACTGTATTCGTGAAGATTTTTTTCACTTCCATGGAAGAGTTTTAGAAACTTCCGTACTTTTCATCCACAATCAAACAAAATTTACTTCATACCGATGTGCTATTATTCTTTCCGAAATTCTAGGTGGTGCTACGGAATTCAAAAACGCTGTTAAGACACCATGTAGCTGTCACAAACTGCATTACTTCATTTCATGAAGTACCAAAGTACCCGCTGCTCGAGGCACTGTGAAGATATAAAAGAGGTACATAATTGCGTTCTTCAAATTTTGAGTAGTATGAAAAGTACTCAAATTGTCTGTAGATCTTATCAAGATTATGGAAACTCTGGAAACAATTTCGCATTAGTGTGACCAAAAATACACCAAAATTGCCCCCTTTGAACGATATCGTGAATCCGCGCCTACTAATAACCCAGGTTAAAAGTATCCTTACTGCGAAAACAGACAACAAAACATGTAAATGTCATTAAATGCAATTATCTCCATTTAAGCACAAGGAACACTCAACGAAAAGTTCATGTAAAATCGTGTGCAAGGTCAAATAATATCAAACAAAATTTATTTGTATATATAACTTTTAAACGATAAACATAATTAAAAAATATTTAATGAACAGCTTTTGTATCATGCAATTTGCTGTAGGAAATCACTTTTTATCCTCCGGCTGATCCCATTTCAAAAAAAAAGTGCAAAGTCCCGTTTTTGATGTTTTTTTTTGGCATAGAAATCATTTACGGTGATTGCTATCGAAAACAACTCTAGATGCAAAGCTTGTTAACCGTGAAATACTCTACACAAAAGCCTATTTTTTTGTTTCTTAGAGCTATTATTTGCGTTTTATTCTTAAATAACGAAGTTGTTAAAAATAATGTGTGCTTATTAAATAAGTTAAAGTATTGCCTTAACAAAAATTTTATGAAATTTGTTTTGTTCATAAAAACGATCAGATTCTATTTCAAAATGGTGAAATACTGAAAATATAGGTTTTACGTAAACAAAACTAAAACTGTTTGTCAAAAAATTTTGACTGAAATTTATCTTACAAAAAGCATAAACATTTATTTTCTAATAGTAATCCTTTGAAAATTATATAATTACATCAAAAATTGGCCAAAATTAAAAATACTTGTATTCAAGACACAATTTATGCTTATTGTACAGATATTGACAATAATATTCCTTAGAAGAAGTTTGATCAAAGCAAGCGCTCTGTTCAAAGATATTGAGACTTTAAGAAATGGTCAAGTCTAGCTTTTTTGAAAGCCGGAAATCTATTAAATTTTTTTTATTTAATGGTTTTTGTAAATATGTTTTAAGTTTTTTTCTCAAACCTAAAATTTACGTACTTGCTCTTATGTTCAAGACACTAAGGTGCCAGTTATAGCTGTCATTGAAACTCATCATTGAAAATTTTAATGATTGATTCTGAGACATTTAGAAAGCAAAATCATTTATTACTTTGATGGACAGATAAAGCTTAGGACTTAGTTTATATTTATAGTCAAGAACAAATTTCAAATAGGCCTAACTTTTCACATAAAATGAACCTTAAGATTTAAATGATCATTGGTAGGGCCAAAGTCAATGTCTTTTTATGTGAAAAGTTGGGCTTATTAGAAAGCTTTTTTTGACTAGAAATATTAACGAAGCCCTTAGCTTTATTTGTCCATCACAATAATAAACGATTTTGCTTTCTAAATGTCTCAAAATCAATCATTAAAATTTTCAATGATGAGTTTCAATGGAAGCTAAAACTGGCACCTAAGGGCCAGTTTTCAGTGCAAGATCATCCAAGTCTCGGGGTTAAACCTGAGTTAACTCCAGAAATGAAATTTTCAGTCAATTGAAATCTTAAGTAACTCACCCAATTGGGTGAGTTAACTCAGGGACTAAAATTAACGTTTTATCAGTTGTGGAGCCATCTCGATTTTGACAGTGAAAGTAATTGAAAGTGTAAGGTGATATCCATAGGGTCGTTCATCGATGACAATTTTTGACAGCTGAAAGATAAATTTAAACCTCAACTTAAAAACTGTTGCTGATTTAACTCGGAGTTGATTTATTTTCAGGATTAGCTAACTCTGATTAAACTCAGAGTAAACCCTAAACTGAAAAACTGACCTTAAGGGTTTACTAAAACTATAAGTGAAAATATGGAAATAATGACACAAAAATGTTTAAAAGCATGAAATTCTATATTTAAACCAGCCACAACTTCTTTTTGCGTTGGACCTTCATGCCAAAGGTTTTGATTCGATTCCCAGCCACTGCCACCTAAAAACCGAGGTAGTGCCCCTTGTGAGGAACCGTAAAAACCTCCAAGAGTATACTTGTCATGAATAAGCTCTTCTCATTTAGCCGCCATCCTGCCATTCCTGCCATCAACACGCATACAGGAATGGTCGAGAGTTGTCAGTCACTAGGCCATGGTTCTCCACGAGCTGTTGCGCCACCAAATTTTTTTTTTTAAACTTCTTTGAGAGATAAAAAAAAGAACAATATCCTATTTTTTTATTGAAAATGATTGTGTGGACAAAATTAAATCGTTGTGGGAGCGGTTCTTAAAAAAAATTATTTTGTATAGATTTGTCAAATCTAAAACATTTTTTAGGAAAAATTTTGGTATGTGGATATAAAAATAAATTTTCAAAAAAACCCGTTTTTGAGTTATCGATTTAAAAAAAACAAACTTTTTTTGAAAACTTTGAAAACAATAATCCAAATCTGTTGTTCTACTGATAATGAAAGAACTTAAAAATAAAAAAAACTTTTATGAGAAGTACTATCAATAGATAGTATAGCTATTTGTAAATTTTTATAATTTTTGTTAGAACACTAATTTGAGCAAACAAAAAAAAGTTTTATAAAAATCGCAGGAGCCGTTTATAAGAAAAAAATATTTACCTTGTCGGTTTTTAACATTTGTATGGAAGGTACCGTTATTTTTTCATAAAAGTAAAAATTTTTCCTAAAATACTTTAAGGAATTGAAAAAAAAAAACTTTTATATTCCAAGTCTTATAAAAGTAGACGAAACTAAATGAGCTTCAAAAATATGTATTTGATTTTCAAAAAAAAAAATTGAACAGTTTTTAAAAATCCAATGAAAAATATTTGGAAAAATTTTTAAAAAAAATCTCTTTATATTGCATAGAAGCTTCTGTTTAAAAAAAAAAATATTTTTGAAATTAAAACTAGCGTTTTGAAGAAAATCGAAATTAAAAAATTGAAGGTGCTATTAGAAACCATTATTTGATAAAAAGTTTCCTATCTTTCAAGGGAATAATAAGAAATACAAGGAACAAAGTATAATGCTTTTTTTGTAATAAAATAAAATGGTATTAAAAACTCATTTATATTACTACTACTCAGATACTAACGTTAACAATTAAGGGTTTGTTTTGGTTTTGGAGCTAAAATAAAAGAATTGTTAGAATTTTTCCCATCAAAAACGGTCAGGGGACATGTCAGGGGCCTGTAGATTAGACACTTTGAAGAATTTTGTAATTAATGACATTTAATCAGATCTTAATAATAAAACAAATCAGATTGAGTACTTGAACGGATATTAAAATGTCAGCAGAGCCGTCGAAAACTCCATCGTTTGTACAATCACCCGAATAAATAAATTTATCGGTCGTCCCTGTCAAAAAATTACTCCTAGCAGCATTAAAAATTTCCCCTTAGCTCTTTTTTTTATTATTATTAGTTTAAAACTATTTTCCAAAATAGAGAGTCAAAAATTATAATACTTTGTCAAATTTCATTATTAAACGTTTTGGTTTTGATAAAATATTCAGTTTTTTTGTGTCTCCTGAAAAGTTTAAAAAATGCGACATAAAAGGACCGACCCTACATACATATTTTCATACCTACCTGAACCTATATGAAAATTGTTTTTTTTTTATTAAATCTCCGTTCAGGAAACAGGAAGGATATGTAATTTGATCTTTGTCGCACATCCGTGTATCGGAAAAATTAGAATTTCTTTAAGTAAGTACTTTTTTCATGTTCTTTTTTTTTAATTTTGTAATTTGCCTTTATTCGGCGTAAAAGTAACATAATTAAGCTTTTTTGGATTCCCTTTGGTAAAACCTATTCCACAAAAAATATGTAGGAGGTTATAATAACCGAATTATTTCTGTCATGAACATAAAATGAATAAAAGCATCCAGCAGTAACCAAACTCCTCAGGCTGTAAGTTAATTATGAACAAAAATAATTTTTTTAATGACATACATTTAATGGGCTATATATACCTATTACCTACATATATATATTTTGCTTATGGCCATAATATAAAAACTGGTTTCTTTTTCTGGTTTAACCTTGAAATATTTTTTAGCAAAAAAAAAAAACATTCGAAGTGAGTTAAACTGAAACTTTGTGAAAAAGTTTTTAATTAATAAGTAAGGTAATAGTCTAGTCCTTGCAGTAGTTATTGAATTTCAGTTTTAAATATTCTTTTAAAAACAATATCCGGTTAGTTATTTGTTTGCCATTCTTTTTTATGTTTTTTTTTACGTGGCAAATACCATATTGTTTCCTTACAGTCAAGCCTCACTTAGGATGACTATATAAAATCAATATTCTGGAAAATAGAAAAACATATTTATGAACATAATACCTATACGTAATAAAATAGTAAAACCGAGGTATATATTACTTGTATTTATTTATACACATAGGCCCCGCCAATTTGTTTTCAAAAATAAAATTCGATACTATTTTATCCTATAAATGGACACGCACAGTTATGTTGCGAATATATACATAATGTCTAGGAGCATAGACATAGTACCAAAATATCAATTGTAAATACTCATACAAAGTAAAATAAAATGCATGACCGGGTCGCACGAACTTTCTCTTATTTTTAAGAGGCTGAGAGAAGGTTATGAGAAAAAATGTTTAAAAGCATGAAACACGATATTTAAATTAGCCCAAACCACTGCTGTAACAGTTTGGATGAAAAAAGAAAATTTCATTCGAATTCGAATCGAAATATAATCGTATAGAAAAAAAGAAATTAAAATTCTTGCAGCACTCTAAAAAAATTTCCCAATTTTTAAGGAAAATTTTGCTATGCATATTTTAAATATTTATTTATGTGTAGGTACATATGTATATAAAAAAAAAATTCCAAAAAAATTTCAACCCTTTTTCGAGTTTCCAAACAAAAATATTCAAGAAAATTTGAATATTATTATTAATTTATTGCAAACAACTAAGTTTTGCAATTGGTTTCTCAGAAAAGGCTCTTATGACTTAGATAACGTTTCCAGAGCTTATTTCTTTAGCAGGGAAAAGGTTTTGGGAATAATTTTAATTAAAACCGCTCACTGCCACGCCCATCTAAGTAATGCTGAATCCCACAATTCAGATAAAATTTTCAGACTTTGTTCTCTTTAGTTTGTATCGAATTCCTAATTGGAACTTTACTTAGACATTGTGAAACAAGCAAATTCAACTTCAACAAATCTTCAGTTAAAAAAATTATCTTTTATAATAATTTGATTTTTGTCTTAAATCTTAGAAATACTTAGCGAATTCAACTACTAGATCAAGAACATGTAACTAAGTCGTGCATGTTATTCTGGTTTGCGACTCAGACTAGACTGAAACCAGACGAGACCGATACCGATACTGAGACGATAGTGACAAAAGTATCGTTTGGTTTGGTAAGGTGGCAAGCCCTACGGTACGATAATATTTAACTGGATTGAACGTTTGTCGTGTATCTCATAATAAAAAACACAGAGGTGGGAATTTCAGTCGTGATCAACACCCAAATCAATAAGAAACCAAATAATGTCGATTGTCATCCTGCAATTCCTTCATGACCATCAAAATCCATCAGTTAAAGAAATAACGCAGAAGTTCTGTGAGTTGACTGTGTCTACATCTTTATTGAAAAATAATATTTGAAATATTGAAATAATCAGTCAGGTAACTTAAATTTGTCTTTTAAACAAAATGAATGTTCCAAACGTTAATTTTAAAATTTTGTAAATGAACCAAAAACATTTAAAATCTATGTAGGTAATATTCCAATGTTCACTCACATCAAACCGTTGTTTAGAAAAAAAAAAACAAAAATTTTATAAAGATTATAAGTGATTTAAAAAGATGAAATAGAGTTCCTTTAAAAAAAAAAATTTAGTGGTCAAGCAATTCAACTTCAAATGTACCCAAAAAAAGGGTTTTTAACATGTTTATGTTGCAATATCTCAAAAACGTGATGTGTCCGAGCAATTTTGACTTCGCATTTGGATTAAGTATGCCAAAATGCATTAGAAAAGTAGAGTTGGGTTAAAAGGCGATTTTTGTTGCAGACCAGTGTTATTGAAAAAATGGTTATTTTTATTTGTACTAACTGCGAAGAAAAACTTATAAATAAGGATAAACATAACCGTAATTGAAATGGAATATTTCATCGCGCCATTTTAAAATAAATAAATAAAAAATAATAAAATAAAAATAAATAAAGAGTATGATTTTAAAATTCTGGTGATTTGCAATAAGTTGACAGTCATAACACATAGTGCGTCTATTATGTCAGCATTCACAAATCATCTAAGCCGATTCAATCCCTTTATTTTTGTTCCTGCTAAAATATTAATTTATTATTTAATATTTAAAAAACCAACTGAACCGTAAATAAATTAATATGAGTTTTGTTTTTAAACTTGCGAATATTTTGAAGTTTAGACCAAAAAAGTGAATATGTGTAAGTTTTTCTTTTATTTCTTTAAAAATAAAACATTTTATTTTTAATTTTGTTGAGGATAAAACATATTTCTTTCTGGCACGGAAAAATAAATAAATAAAAAAATATTTTTGTTTAGTAAATAATATAGATTTAATTTATTGTCGAATGTAATATATGTATCTAAATATAGTACTTATTTTTTTGTAATCTATTGTCGTATGTGTGATTATTTTGTCGGTTTTATAACTCCAAGACAACATGTTTTCTGCAGTGGTCGCTCCACTACAACTTATTTGTGTCTTTTCACAAACTTTTGTTTATCTTCTTTAGAAAAAGGAATGCAAGTCGATGTTTTATATACAGATTTCGTGAAAGCTTTCGATAGAGTCCACCAAAGACTTCTTATAAGAAAGTTTAAGATAATGGGATTTAAACTTAGTTTTCTTTAATGGTTGGAATCGTATTTGTCAAATCGTAAACAGATTGTTAAAATCGAAGATGATCATCTTTTTTTATTGAGGTATTGTCAGGCCTGCCTCAGGGTAGTCATTTGGGGCCTCTCCTTTTTAACCTATTCGTCAATGATATTCCAGATTGTTTAAAATTTGCAAATTGTCTAATGTTCGCAGACGATTTGAAATTATATTTTCCAGTTGCTTCAATTGACGGCTGTCTTAAGTTCCAGAATGACATAAATGCCCTTTTTCAGCGGTGTAAACATAACCATCTTGAGCTAAATATCTCTAAGTGTAAATTTTTTAGAGCTTTTCGTTCATCACCCAAACTACTATTTACAGTTACAGTCTTGGTTATGAAAATCTTTCAGTGGTAAGTGGAATAAAAGACCTAGGTGTCATTTTTGACACAAAGTTGTCTCTTTTGGAACACGTTAATTTCATAATATCTAAAGCGAATTCATTGTTAGGTTTTTGAAACCGCAACACAGTTTTATTCAAAGATAGTTATACTTTGAAAACGATTTACATGTCCTTAATAATACCGATATTGGAATATTGCAGCGTTATTTGGTCACCTTTTTATCAAAACTCCTCCGACAGGATTGAAAATATTCCAAAAATATTCACGCGTTTTGCTTTGAGGAACTTTGGATGGTCGGAAGGTTTGCCCAGCTATAGTTCTAGATGCGTATTAATAGATTTGAAGTATCTAAAAAGTCGAAGAGAATGCTTAAGAGTTCTTTTTATAAAGGACATTCTCAATGGTACAATAAATTCTCCGGATTTGCTAGCTATTATGCCTTTTCATGTTCCTGAGAGGAATCTAAGAAACAGGGACGTTCTCTTTTTGATTCCTTATCACAGGACAAACTATGGACAAAATGAACCCATAACTCATTCTTTATCACTTTTTAATTTACTTCATCATGAAGTCGACCTTCAAATGAGTAGAAATATGTTTAAAAATATTGTTTTAATTTTTTTTAATGATATATAACTGTAAAATATCTATGTACATATATCCATTGATGATAAATAAATAAATAAATAAGTATGTGTTTGGGTAACAAACAGTTTTGGATAAATCGTCACGTACGACAACGGCATTTTGGTAAAAATGTACCGAAGTTTCTTTCATTATAAGAATGTTGTATTTATGTTAACGTTTTCAAGTCCGCCGTTTACAAGCCATTTTTCAAAAAAAATCACCGTTTAGATTTTGAGAACAAAATTATTGAACTTTAAACGTCAAAAGTAGCAAATTGTAACTTACGACACTATTTTATCCAGTCGATGATTTGTGTATGAAAAAATAATAAATAGTTGCTAAGTGTAAGCTTTTATAAATTTTTGTAGTAGATCGCACTTATTAAAGCATATAAGATTTTAAGAAAAATATTTTTCTTAACGGTTTTTTTAACGTTCAGCCAGTTTATATTTCTTGAAAGCTCAGTACATTTCTTCCGTTCATTGACAGAGAAGGAAAGTAAAATATAAACAGGATTCCTTACACAGAAGTTAACACAGCTATTTTCACGTTTGTTCATATGTAGTTTACAGCGACAGAATGTAACTGAGCAAGCGAATCCAAAAAAATCTGTCTCGGTTTTTTGTATGTGAGTACTCTGTGATATCAGAAATATAAACTCCCTAATTTGCATTGAAGGTAGCGTTATTTTTTCATAAATATAATTTTTTATATATTAAAATATTCTAGAAAGTGTTACAAAATCAACGATGTAATTTTGCAATTGCATATTTTAATTTCAAAAAATAAACTATGAACTGTTTTTTAATTCAAATGTTTTTTTTTTGAAAATGTTGGCAAAAAAAACCAAGTATTAATATTTCATAGAGCTTCTGCATAAGAAAATTACTGAAATTATAAATATCACTTTGTCAGAAATCGAAAATTAATTAAATGCACGACTAGATCGCACGTGCTTGCTCCTATGTTAAAGACGCTGAGGGTTTCAGAGCATATGTGAAGACAAAGAAGTTATGAGGGAAAAATGTATAAAGGCATAAAATACGATATTTAAATTTGCTAAAATAACTTCTTTGAGAATTTTAAATGAAAAAGAAGAACATTTTGATATGAAATATTTTTAATCTTATTTGGAATTTATATATAAAAAAATTAATCTAAATCTGTTCAGCCGATAATGAGAAAATTTGAAATAAAAAAATATTCTCTGAGAAGTACTATTATATAATAAAAATAAAATAAACTATTATATAATAGTTGATATTCTTACATTTTTATAATTTTTGGTTTTATATCTCACTAGTTTGAGCATTCAGAAAAGGTTTAATGAAAATCGTAGGAGTCGTTTTCAAGAAAGTGATATTTTCCTCAGCGGGTTTTAAACATTTGTATGGAACGGACCGTAAATTTTTCATATGAAAGTACATTTTTTTCTTAAAATTCTTTAAGGAGTCTAAGAGGAGTCTTTGGGAGATACCGTAACCATTTTTTTGGAAAATAATATCCCATTTAAAGGTAGCCATTACTGAAATTTTTAGAAAAGTTGTGGAGCCGTTTTTGAGAAAAATAAAGTTTTGTTAAACTGCTAAAAAAAAATTGTATGGCAGGTTCTGAAAAAATTAAAAAACGTTTAGGTTGTAGCCGAACAGACAAACAGACAGAATTGTGAGACCCACTTTTTTCATCTTCCGTATCATCGTAATGATAAGTCTGATCAAAATCTCGAGTTTAATTTTTCTTACGAATTCATAACTTGCCATATAGTAGCCAGGATATGTTCAAAAATAAGCCACTTGTCAGCCCAAAAGACAAAATATCGCAAAATTTTAAACATTGCTCTTTTAAGGATTAGAACCGGCTCTAGTTAACGAAGTTGTTTTGCTTCCTTGTCTAACTTTTTCTTAATTTTAAACGCATTAAACAACTCTTCTAACTAGAGTGAACTCCGCAACGTAACGTAAGCAAATTTGGGTTGAACAAGCCCAAATCTGACAGATGAAGAAAAAGACACAGCTTCACAACAGAAAAAATTTAAAATGAACACAAAATTCTTCGAAACAAAAAATTTCTCGCTGAAGAAGATACATTTTATAAAATATATAATGAAATGAAAGTGCCATTATATTATGATTGTGATTATTATACTTTAATGTACAAGAAGACAAAATTTATATCTTTCATTAAAAAAGATCGTTATCGAAAAAAGTGTACGAAAGGGCGCCTCTAAAATATGTTTGATACGGGGCCTCCGAGTGGTTGCTATGCCACTGGTATAACGCACAAGTTATGAAAGCAACTTTGCTTATTATCTGTTCTTATATTCTACCGACATGTACAATCTTCACAATTAAGTATGGATACAACTCCACAAGACAGTAATCTTTGATAAGCTTATGTAGCACTTACTACCTAGCTGTAATTTAGTCTTTTCTATGATTTTCTTTTACGAATTTTAGAGGCCAAATTTTACGTTTGGTATTTTTCCAATTATAATTACGGAACTAGTTTGACTTTATTTTACTTCCACAAAATGAAACAAAATATCAAAAATCTAAATTCAATCTTCAAAAAATTAAATGTTAGTCTTCTTTAACTAGAATCAAATTTAATTAGCTCTATTACTGCAGGGGTACATGATTCTTTTGAACTTCTTTAGTTATTGAACACAATTTCATGCAATTAGTGTACCAACTTGATTCGGATTTAGATAGGTCCATAATCAATTTGCGGATTTATGATCCACTTAAATGGGACATAAGTGAACAAATTTCTTGATCCTAATAATGAAGAGCTATGTCAAAGCACCGAGATTGTTTTATTTCTGTACTTTATCGAACTTTTAAATTAAAAAAAAAAAATCTTGGTTCTTATGGGTTGGTATATTCTGAGAGTTCTTTGCTGTTCTTTTTCTTTCATTTCATATTGGCATTTTATTAGTGGTGGTATGATTTTAATATACTCCAAGTCTATAAAAGCTTATAACTCCAAGCAAATAAATATTCAAAATTGAAAATCAACCAAAATTTCACTTTCAAAACATCCATTTAAATACTCCATAAGCCTTGGATTAAATTTAAACATACCCACCGATTTTATCTTCTCTTTTTTCCTTAACTCTCTGTGATATTAAAACAGCAGCCAACTCGACTTCCAAATACAGAAAAACCTTTCTTTTTTAAATATTCATTTGATCGATGTCAATTGCACTATAGAATAACCTTCAATCGCTCAATTTTGTTAACTATTGAGGGTATGTACACGAGGAGTATGTATGAATATGTTAGATATGTTCTAGTTCGACATCGACATTTGATATAAAAAAAGGCCTCTACCAAACCATCATCGCGGCTATGAAATTCACTTCGAAAGTTGATAAAATACAAACATTGCTTTCGTCCGTCGTCCTTGTAGCTAAACATGCTCTTTGGAAAATAAAATGAAAAGGACTAGAAACTAAAAAAAAAAAAAACATCACTTTTTATAAACAATTCATGGAATTTACGGCTTTTGGTAGGTGAGGTACCGACGATTATATAAGGTAACTGCTCTCAACTTCAAATAATTATGTGTTATATGTACGTAGGTATATACATACTTAAGTATGCCAATATTGAAGCAAACTGTATACCAGACTATGCTTGCATATTTTTCCGCATTCATTCGAATGAAATTTTCATGATATTAGAATTTAATTTCATGAAATTCAGAGGTTTTTCGGGTAAAATTCTTTTCTTGTGAAAAAAAGCATTGGCTGAAAAGTCTTTCTTAGGAAAAAGGTAGGTAGTAAATTTTCGTTGTGCATAAGTCAAGGGACAAATAAATCCTTAAATAAAAGGTTTTTAAAGGACTTTCTATAGGGGTAGTGCGTGATTTAGATTTTAGAGAAATGAACGCAGCACAATGGTTTGGTTTTTTACGAGAAATCAATGCTTATTCAGTGAATTTGATAACATTTTTTAAAAGGATGCTTTTTCAGTATTTTACAAAAAAATCTAGTCTATATTCATCTGAGAGCATGTTTGGGATCATTATTAACCTGCCATAAAATATTAACGAAGACACATTACTTTTTCAGAACATCATTCATTTCAGTTAATAAATTGTTGAGGATAAACATTTTCCGTTGGTTTGAATTCTCATAGTCGTGTTCACAAGATTAATTCAAAAAGCGTCCCATGAACACAGAATTGGGTGTCTGGAATAAAAATGAGATGTTAGATTTGTTTCAAACACGCACAAGGGTGCGACAAGGATGTACGCCGAGTCTTTTTGCACTCTATAATTATGTATTGTTTTTTTTATATGTTTTCAAAGCTCTATTGTTCACTCAGTGGTAAACAAATTAAACATTTGAGTGAATACTGCAAAATCGACGAGATAATGGGCAATGGATGAGGTTGAATTTGCAACAGTAAACATTTCGAGTGATGAAATGAAAATCGATTTTATCAGGGAATATAAATACTTTAGAATACTCACAAAAAGTAAGAGAAAATCAGCTAATGGATAAATGTATGTAGTTTTCATTTTAGGCTATTGATTGTGTCATTTAAAAAAGAACTAAGACTTTCATGGGTTTTCACCGTATAAATCAATATCTCGGTCATTGAAAATGGGAAAGCCGTGAAGTTCTATTAAATAAGAGGTTACATTTCGGAGGGGGAGGGGACACAAAAGTATCCTTTTCGGTTTTTTGCATATAACTCGAAAACGAAGCAAAATTTCGAGATATTGTTGGAAATCACTTTTGTAGACAATAACATTTACCATCGAAATGGATCATTCAAAAAAAATTTAAAATTTAATATTTCCTTAATTTTAAAGAAATAGTTTTTTGTATTTATTTGCCTATGGGTGATTCCATACTAAACGACCCATGCGAAAAATCACGAAATATGAATTGCAATTGAAAAAAATACCGTTAGATGATTTCAAAAGATTGTGTATTTCATCTATCATGATGAAATTATCAAAAAAAAAATTGTACTGCCGCTTATTTCGCAGTTGGAATCCACTTAGTAGAATATGTCTCCAAATGTTATTTTTGTTATCAGAAGCTCAAAACCATATTTTCAACTAATTAACTGCTTTTCAATTTGAGAACAGGTGGTTATTTTCCCTTATCAGAAGTCTAAGCACGTTTTTGTGCCTTTTGGTTATTCAATAATAAATAAAAACTGGGATTCATAGTGTGGCTAGTGTCACACCCGTAACAAAAATAATATGATGTTTCATGACTAACAAAATTTTATCAAATTGATAATTTATGATAAAAAGGAGAATACTATGATCGACTGTCAGACAAAATTTCAAGGATTTGAAATTAATACTGAACCCGTATTAAAAAATTTAAAGCCTTTGTATGTAAAACCTTTAACAGGTTAGCATTTTAAAACATAATCTTTTTGTTTTTCAACTCATTTTTAGTTTTGTTGCTTCAACTTTAAAAGCGAATTTAATCAGCTTTAAGGGAAAGTTTTTCATGAAAATTAGATATCTTAATCGCAAATCATAAGTTTTCGATGGTCACACCCGTAACGCAACTAAATTGGATCCTTTAACTGGAACCACTTTCATACTTGAGTATACTAACTTATTTGAAGGGCTTCGGAGGTGTCCTGTAGATTAGTTGAGTTTCAATTTATAAATTGGGAATAATAATTTATAAAATATGGAGTCTCACTGTCACACCCGTAACGATGGAAACACCCCTATAGATTTCTTACCTGCAGAAATAGGTATAAGCATTACAGAAATTAAAAAAAACCTGATTTGATTTTCTTCAAAATAAAATACTCAGAAAAAATTTTGGGTAAAAATCGACCTGGAAACGGTCGCTTAAACTAAGCCAATTTTAAGATCTAAAAGTAAAAACAACAAATGTGCTCTTACAAACCCTATTTTTGAACATATGTTGGCTAGTTATACCTTCTTGGACATGAAAAAAGTAGGGCCAGATAAGTTTTTCGGTCGAAAGTACTTCCTATAGGAGCTCAAAGTTTTTAAAGCAAACATTATTAAGTTTTATAAGCAACTTGTGTTTGGACAAGAAGTTATAATTAATTAGTATTTGGGATTATAAGAGTAAGTTTATTGATTTTGGCATTTGTTTAAAAATTAAAAAAAAAATAGATGGCAACCCTTAAACTGCTGAAAAATTTAAATGTCTCTATTATTTTTTACTTAAATGGTCAAGAATGAATCTTACATCCAGTTTGAGCGTATCATCTAATAAGTTTCTCAAAATAGCCCAAAATATTTTACTTTTAAGTCTTAAAATCAGCTTGGTTTGAGCCAGCGTTTCTCGGGCGATTCTTATCTGAATCTTTTTCTGAATATGTCATTTTAAAGAAAATTAAATCATCTTTCTTTAATATTAAGGAATGCCTATACCCATTTCTTCATTTTTTTTTTCAATAATTTTCTTAAAATATTGGTAATTGAAAAATGAATTTTTTTTTTAAATAATGAATAATCCATCTTAATGGTAAATTTTATGGCCTACAAAAAAGGGTATTCAACATTATCTCGAAATTTTGCTTCGTTTTCGAGTTATATGCAAGAACACAAAAAGAGTGCTTTTCCATCCCTACCCTAAAAAAATGCACCCGGGAGAGGTTAGGAATTCTGGTTTTCAAAATTCTGTTTGGTCAAAATTCAAATTTTTTTTGTAAATTCTGTGTGATCAAAATTCTGTTTGGCGAAAATTCTGTATTTCAAAATTTCGTAAATAAAAAATTCTGTGTATCAAAATTCTATCTGGTCAAAATTCTGTTTTTCCAAATTCTACTTATGATAACTAAAATTCTGTCTTAAAAAGATTCTCATTCACGCAAACATTTTATTTTATGAATCTATAGACCCAGAGCTCACAGAAAATTTTGGATGTGAGTTATAGCAAAAAAAGAAGTATAGGCGTCAAAAACATGAGTAAGAGCTATTCCAAAAATCAATGTCAAGACATTTGTCTATTGCCGGTTGTGGACTGAAAGACTTTGATTTTGGGAATAATCTTGACTGAAATATTCGACGCCTACTTTCACCTCTGTTTTTGCTATAAGTCACACGTAACGTAAGTTGTGACACAGACGAAGTCTTAAGTTTTACTACGTTTACTACGGCTTTACGCTTTAACCTTTAATAAAACTTAATTTCTTGGTTTTTAAATAGCCAATATAGCTTTAAGGTGTTTTTTTTTTTGACTCACGCTATTTGCTTATTTTTTAGAAACCTTTTTTTTATGTGCTCCCCATTTTTTCTGTATTCACCCGCGCTTTTGCCAAAAGGAATAAATTTCCAGCTTTTTAGTCTCTGACTCAAAACATCGACAATGTTTTATGTTCTAGTAAAAACTTCCTTATTTGGCTTTTCATCATCAAAAACAAACCAAATTTCTGCCTTAAGATAGTATCTAGTTAATTTAAAATCGTTTCAATTATGTATGTATTTTCTAACAACGTTTGATTTAGTTCCATTACAAGTAATCACTTTTCCAAAATATTCAGTTTAGTTCAGTTTTCAGAATTTTGAAAAACAGAATTTTGACATGCAGAATTTTGAAAGCAGAACTACTCGTATGACCCTACAGAATTTCGACCCCAACCCAATGCACCCTCTCATTTAATAGCACTCATCTTCAATGACCCATTTATTGATTTTTACAATAAAAACCAATTAACGTCTTGGTTCTTACTGCCCTGTTTTTTAGGACATTATCTATAGCCTATTTGGTTCCTCCTATCACTCTTTTTGCAGTTACAATATCAACATTCCAAAAGTCTTTAATTGGTCCGTCGGAGTTAACTTTTTGGAGTGTTTTTTCCTTCTTAATTTCTTTAAGGAGTGAATCCGGAAAGCAGATTTAGATTCCTATGTACATCTAATAGCCCAGTGAAGATTAATTAATTAATTAAATTATTTTTATTTGTGGGTAAGGAATACGCCTGCAAAAGTCCTCATACAAATCTGGCTTGCGTTAAAAGTTAGTCTTATCGAAAGCACTCGTTTTTCGGGTATAGCTTTGGGAAAGTCTGTGAAGTTAATAGATACATTTTAAGCTAGATCAATGGGACCATGGCAGGAGTTTGCAGTTGTTTTGCATTTTTAATGCATTTCTATTCTGAATTTTGCAGTTTTCCAAATAGGTGTAACCCACTTCACTATGAAGTTATCTGTACTTGCCCTTTTTTTAGAAACCGAGCTAGCTATGAATCTAAAATAAGGCTCTGAATTTGCAGTTTAATTTGCATCTCAAGAAAAGGATAGCCCCAAATTTTGGAGTCCTTACATACAAAAAATCTCATACTGCACTGCTAACTTCACTGTGAAGTTAGCAGAATCTTCCTTTTCTAAGTAACCGAGCTAGGTAGAAATTTCCAATGAGGCTCCAATTTTGCAGTTTTTTGTGAACTTCAAGAAAAGTTAATTAATTAATTTTGCACTGTTAACATCGCTGCGAAGTTAGCAGACAGTCAAAAAATAAAATCAATTTTTTGAAGTTAATAGTGCAAAATTGATTTTTAATTTTTTTCTTAAAGTACCTACGTACAAAACTGCAACAACTGGGACACAACTGCAATTTTTTGGCTTACTTGTTTGCTGAAAAATGTACAGGTACTGCTAACTTCACAGTGCAAAAGGAAAAACTATCAATTTTTGAAAATTCTTGTTTCCGGGCCCAAAATAGTTGGAGAAAAAGCATTTTCATTTGGGGGAAAATTCCAAGTTAAGATTTTTAAACACAAATATCTTAATTTTCCTATCTGGCTAGCGTTAAAAGTTATTTAAGATCATACGTCAGAAATATTTTCTTGTCATATGACCAGATTTTTTTGAAGGCATCGAAGAAAAAATTCATTTCTTGTTGGGGAAAATTCCAAGCTAACATTTTTAAATGTAATTTTCTATTTTTCCCTTAAAGTTTACTCGTGCAAAAGTTAAGAGACAAATCGGGTTTGCGTTTAAAAATAATTTAAGGTCAAAGGTCTGAAATATTTCGTTCTTGTTAAGTGCATTTGTTTGCACACCTGCTTTGACGTAAAATGCATGGCAGGTTTTTCTTCCAATCCAAATTGGTGTACAGACTTTTGCATGATTTTTTTTTTGTTATGAAAAAGTAAAGGTAATTGCTTAGACATAAGTTGTAATTTTCCATAATTGGAAATTAATTTTTTTTCTTCGATACAACCCAAACAAAATCTAGTTATAGGGAAACAAATATTCCTGACCTTTGACCTTGAGTAACTTTTTACGCAAGCCTGATTCGTCTGTCGACTTTTGCATGTGTATTCCTTATTCAGAAATAAAAATAATTGCATTTAAAAATCTTCAATTGGAATTTTTGTTGCATTGAAAGTACATTTTTCCTGGGCTATAAGTCCTTTTCGTTGGCCAACTTGCCAAAGTGATAAGTCCTCGAAGGAAAGTTTTTTGATAGACGTGACGTTTGATAGTTTATTGTTTATTAATTTAGAGGATGAATGTTCTTATTCCATATGAAATAATATTCTAAAGCTGAATGAATAGTATTTTTATCACATTTAAAAACGTTCATAAATATAAAAAAAAAAAATTATTAAAATAAGTCACTCCAAGTGAAACTAATTGAATTCCTGCATTTTGCTTTTGTTTAAAGGAAATTCTTTCATTACTCGGTTGGGTCGCATCATCCAAGAATACATTTATTTACCATCTTAAAAAAAAAACAAACGTGTTAATGTTTCTTATAATATAAATGCCAGTCACCAAAATTTCATTTTTACCCAAACTTCTATTTGTGGCATATTTGTATTTATTTTTATTTTTCTCTTGAAATTGAGCAACACGAGTAAATAAAAATGTAATGAAACTTTGACGTCATTTATAAATAAAAGCTATTAATAACGACCACCAAGGCAAATGTAACTATTTCTATACAGACTTCAGCAAGACATTTAACAAGTTGTTGTCTTAAGAGTCTTATTTTTTTTTCTCTGGGTATCCTTTGAGCTTTTTTTAATGGCTATGAATAGAAAATCACTATTGCAATATGAAATATGCACACACTACAGCTGCCCACAGTGGTAGATTCGTTGAATTTTGACGACAAAAATCCAAAAATCACGCCAATTCTTGATGAAGTTTGGTACACTTAAGAATTTGGGGATGTTGAATTGATTGGTACTGCCTACGGTTTTTTACTCCTGACAGTGACTTTACAATTATTATGGTCAGGACAAAGTGCAAAAAAAAAAGCATTTTTAAAATCAAGATCTGAATCAAGTTTACATTTGAAACAGGGTGGTTAAAAAAAATGTCAACTTCATTGTTCCTTGACAGGTGACAGCTGATACAGAATTGAAAAAGAATAAAAGAATTTTCAACAGGAATTTTCACCTTCGTTGCTAAGCTCACCCGAAGTTATGGTTCGACCATTGCACCGATAGATCAAATGGATTAATTTATGGTAGAAAACAAAAGTAATTATAAATCACTTCTGAAAATTTCATCCAAATCAAGCTATTTCTGTGAAAAAAAAAAATAATAGAAGTGGACATGGGAGTAGGTGGATTCTGTTGAAACTATTTTTAAAATTTTTGTATACTTCACTTTTGGCACTTTATACGAGTATATGGGAAATTTGATATTTGAGAATTACATCTAATTGGTCAGTAATTGGTCAGAAAAGGTTAACTAAGCCTAGAAATTGGTCAGCCCTAGATAACGTAATAAAGGCTTGAAGTTTCTCAACGTAACGCGCGATTTCTGGTATATCATTTATGGCAAACTTACAAAAAAAGGATGCCATCTGAAAGATTTGTAGATAAGGATAAAAGGCCAACTTTTTTCAGTAATTGGTCAGCGATAGTTTATTTTCTATGAATGTTCAAAACTGGTTTCAAGGTCACAAAAAAGACTTTTGGCACCGCATTTGGTTCATTTCAATAAAAGAAGTACACCCAAAAAAATATTTCGTAAAACTTTTTTTCGTAAAAAAACAAACAAATATTTCGTAGGAAAATGAAAAACGAAAATTTTGTATTAAAAACATTTTGTACAATTTACGGTAGACCTTTCGTGGTTTTTTCTTGCACGAATTTTAGTTACATATGCAAATCATTTCGTTAGCAATTTTTGACACCTCATAGGTGATTTCCGCATGACTAAGTATTGCTTTCATGTTCAAAACTAGCTGCTAACATTCTCTTAGACTACTGACGAAAATTCAAAAATTCATACAAAACCTATGGCTGACCAATTACTAAACTAGCTGACCTTTTATTAAGACCTAGAGATCCTTCAGATGGTATGCAATTTTCCCAAAGTTCCAATAAATGAGGTGCCAATAATGGCTAAATGGCTATGAATGGCTTGAAAATTAAAAAAAAAATATGGGAAAAATCTATCGCTGACCAATTATTGAAAATAATTGACCTTTTATATAGATCTAAAGATCTTTCAGATGGTATATATTTTTGCAAATTTCCTATGAATTAGGTACCAAAATCGTTATGACCTTGTAATTTTGTTTTAAATAAACTAATAATTAATAAAAAAAACTATGCCTGACCAATTTCTGACAATAGCTGACATTTTATAGCCGTGAAGTGGCCTTTTAAATGACATACTTCTTTTTTTCTTTAATGACCCAAATGAAGTGCCAAAAGTTTTTTTTTGTGACCTTGAAACGAGTTTTGAAAATTCATAAAAAAAAAACTATCGCTGACCAATTACTGAAAAAAGTGACCTTTTCACGATCTAGAGATATTTCGGGTGGCATCACTTTTATGTAAATATCCCATAAATGAGGTGCCAAAAAACCATCGCTTGACCTTGAGAAACTTATGTGTGATTATGCCCACACGAAAACTAGAAATGACGGTACTTATCATACAATTTTTTCTAACAAATTTACAAAATCTAATTTGTCTTTTTATTTTCAATTTTCTATAATATGGTTATCTTGATTTCAAAGTTTTTTTTATGCAGATGCTTTTAAAAAATGTTAATAGTTCTTACCAAAATTGAAATTTGTTTTAAATTTTTAAAAACTAAAAATTAATTATATTTTATGAAAACTAAATTAACGATTTTTATAAAACTCGGTATTAAAGGTTTCTTTTTAAGCATTTTGAGAAATAATTCTAAATTAACGGCACCTTCCATTGGTTAGACAAGATTGGAATGCTGCCAGTCATGAAGACTGACACTTAGACTTAGGGCGGTATTCATCAAGCGCCAATAGACGACTCTTAAGTTTATGAGGCTCATAACTCAAATAATATTTGTGCTATTCACGAACCACTCATAGCTCTTTTTCAAAGTCCGAAAATGAGAGCTACTCTCTCTTCACCAGGCATACCCAAACTGGGAAATCAAACTGTTTTCAGACTGGCCCAGCTTTGTTTACCACGACAACTTACAAAAATAAACTTTTAAAATAGGTGGAAAAAACATTAAATCTCTGAAGACAAAAAGAATTAGAGTATGTGTGCGTGTGACACTTATTTTTGTAAGGATCTAAGAAGTAACGACAAAATGGATAAGTGAATTTGCTTGAAGGCTTACTTCGAAGGTTTTTGAATAAATTTTCGGAGAGAGCGCTCATAACTTTTATGAGCGCTCTTAAATATTTACTTTTATTGCTTGGTGAATAGGTTTATGAAGCTTTTAAGTTATGAGCTTTCGGTGAATACCGCCCTTAGACCATGAGTTGGTCCATTGTGACACCACATGAATCTAGAAAAACCCTTTTCCTTACTCGGTGAACCATTTGGAGCTTCTTATGAAGCGGAGTAGACCTATATCTTGACTTGCTAAGTAGAAGAGGTAGAGTTGTCCCACTTAAAGCGAGTTCATCGGCCTTACAATTACCTGGGATGTCCTTGTGCCACGACACCCAGCACAGGTGAATGTTAAACTGCTGCGCCATCTCCAAGTGAGATGGACGGCAATTTAGGGCTTCCTTCCATACAAATATTAAAAACCCGTCAATAGTAGAAACCTCTCAAAAAAGGTTTTTTTTTAATTTGGATTTTTCTCACTACCAACCGACCAGATTTAAATATTTTTTTTTATGTACAAATTTTGAGATTAAAAACTATTGCATATCAAAAATAGTATAGTTCGCCATGTCCGACTGTTTAAAAAAAAACACCGTCTGTCACTTTGAATTTTGAATTTTTTAAACGGTACGGCAAGGCAAACTATTCACTGAAGTGAATATCAGACTCCGTGATATATATTCCGAGGAGATTATCTTGGGAGGGATGAAAACCGATTTTTGCTAAGACGTTTATCTTCGAAGTTGCATTCCTGTTTTTTTTTTTTGATGCACTGTTTAATCACAAAGAACCCAGTTGTGGACTTCAAGACTTCAATTTTTTGAATTGATTTTAATGAAGCTTTCGACACCTTACTGCCTTTTCTGCTATCATTCACACCCAAATTCTCCTGTTGGCTCTTAGTACATACATACATACATTGATTTGTATTGACTCCCCTAAGGGTTACAAGGCTCCCGCTTCCTTACTCTACTCCCTCTCCACCCCTCTCTATCATCTTATCTTTTCTCACTGCCTCTAGTTCCTTTATCCACTCTTCTCCCTTCCCCGTTTCGTCCATTATTTCCCTCATCCTTTCCCCTATTGATTTTCTTTCATCTCCGACAGATCTGCATCTTTCTAATACATGCTCCCATGTCTCTTGTTCACCCTCACATATTCTGCACATTCTCTCCTCTTCGCGTTTCCAGTACCATCTTTCCCTCACCTCATTCCCTAGCCTGACTCTTGCAATTCTCCTTGTTCTTTCTGTCTTCCAACCCGCTGTTAAGTATTGTGGAATCCCTTCTGTCATTATTTCTTTATACCACCTGTTGTAACTGGATTCTCTTATTCTTTCCCTTCTTTCCTTCTCTTGCTCTCCTCAGTCTTTTATTTCTATTGCTTCGTATCCATTCATACTGTCTTCTCCTCCCTTTATTTTTTCTCTCCCTTGTTCCCATCGTGACCCTCTTCCCCGTTCATCTCTCTGTCTCTCTTTCATCTCCTCTAAACATTCCCTTGCTATGTCACTTCCTTTTCCATCTGTTAATTTCTGTTCATAATTCCATGCCCTTTTCCGTGCTCTAATCATTATCTTATCTCGTTTTGTTTCCTCTCTTACCATGTACCCTGGAGTTTGCCATTCTACCCCTAGCGTCCACTTGAGGTACCTCTCTTGCACCCTTTCCATATTTTGTCTCTCCTCCCATCCCCATACTTCCGCCCCATATCCCATCACCGTCCACACCAGAGTGTCAAAAAGCCACATCTTCCTCTCCCAATCCTTCTCAAATTTCCTCCTTCCAATCCCCCATGCTTCCTTCATGGCCACTGCTGCCTTTTTTATTCTGTCCTTTATATGTGCTTCCTGCCCTCCATTCTTTTTGAACACATACCCCAGGTATTTAAATTCTTTTACTTCTTCGATCTTCTTTCCCCTCCATCTCCAGTCTACTGTTGTGTTTCTCCCTCCTCCCTTCCTGAACCTCATCACTTTCGTCTTTCCCACATTTACTTCCAGTCTTTTCCTCTCAAAGTACTTCTCCAGTCTTCTTATCATGCTTTGCATCTCCTCTTCATTTTTCGCCATTACCACCACATCGTCTGCGTATGCCAGCGAGCAAATTCTTTTTCCTCTCACTTTTACCCCTCCCCAGCTCCCTTTACCCAGTTCATCCTCTACATCCGCCGTCAACAAGTTAAACAGTATTGGGCTCATCGGGCACCCCTGTCTTACCCCCTTTCCCGTCCAAAATGTTTCCCCCATCACTCCTGCCGATTTCACTCTACTCGTTGTTTCTTCGTAGACCTCCCCTACTCTTTCTCTGAGCCCTTCTCTCACTCCTCTTTCCTCCAACGCCTCCATCATAATTTTCCTGTCTACTGAGTCAAACGCAGCTTTTAAATCTATAAACAGTGCCACTAGCTTGCCCCTCTCCTCTGCAACCTCTTTGTTCACCAACTGTTGGCTCTTAGTATATATTTTAAATAAAGTATAATCAAGGATTAAGATCCTTCTTTTCATCTCAGAATCTCAAAGAAATATTTTAAGCTAATTTTGTTCTCTTAAAATGTCCACGTCTTAACACCCTGAGCGTCTTGAACATAACAACAAATACGTACGACCCAGTCGTGCATTTAATTTGTATTTTAATTTCTTATATTGAGTTTGGGCTTTTCTCAGCTAATAAAAATGATTTTTGGGAGAAACTGTTATGATGTGTGGAACCGAAGAGTACTATCATGATCTAATCGAGATGTTTCAAATCTTTTCTTAAATTTCAAACTCACTTAATCTTAAAAGGCGTAAAATGTTCATAACATAATTACCAAAAAGTATGAAATAATTTTTCCTTTTAGTAAATTTATTGGGCTAGAACGTGCAATCTAAGTACTATTTGGTGGACCTTGATTCTGATTTGAAGGAATTGAGGAAGTAGCGTTTAGCTAGCATTCCTTTTTTTATTTCATGGTTTACTGAAATTAGGTTCTTAAGTTATTATTTTAGGATGGACTTCGTGCATCCATTTCTTAAAAAAAAAGAAAAATAAAATGTTTGGTAATGATTCGTTGTTGTATGAATATCCCCTTGAAATGGTAAGTGAGTGTGTCTATGTATGATTGTATATTCCATTCTTTCAGTCCCTCGTTGTTGTCTTTGAGCTTCCGCCCTCTTTTTGTACATTCTATACAAATAACGACTTGTGAGACTCCATACCATCAGCTGGCTCAGCACGAAAGAATATAAAAGTACCTACTTTATCATTTTCTCTGAGCTACCTTCAAGCTCCCAGAGGACACAACTAACTTAAAAATGTGTGTCGAAAATAAGAATGGTCGAGAAAGAGGGGGAAACAAATATCAAGAGATAGATTATGACCAAACAATATGGTCAGAAGAAGTTTTTTTTTTAAATTCTAATTCTTGATATTAAAAATATTTGACTTGAAGTTATAACGGGTGATTTTTTAGCTGGTTTGGTTTTGGCAACACTGGTTTTGACAGCTGACGTGTGTTTAGTACCTTGTGTCACTGTCAAACAGCTTCAATTTGGTTTGCAATTTAACCATGGATCGTCTTACAAATGAACAACGCTTGCAAATTATTGAATTTTACTATCAAAATTCGTGCTCGGTTCGATATGTTCATCGCGCGCTGCTTCCATTTTATGGTCGGCATTCTCGACCTTCTGAGCAGTCTATTCGGAAGATTGTGACCAAATTTCGCACCAAATTTACTTTGTTGGACATTAAACCACCAACACGTTTACGTATTGTGCGTAGTGAAGAAAATATTGCGGCCGTATCAGCTAGTGTGACAGAAGACCGCGAAATGTCGATTCGGCGCCGTTCCCAGCAGTTAGGCCTTTGTTACAGCACTACGTGGAAAATTTTGCGGAAGGATTTGGGCGTAAAGCCTTTTAAGATACAGCTGGTGCAAGAACTAAAGCCAGCCGACCTACCACAACGCCGAATTTTTGGTGAATGGGCTCTTGGAAAGCTGGCCCAGGATCCGCTTTTTTATCGAAAAATTGTGTTCAGCGATGAGGCTCATTTTTGGTTGAATGGGTACGTAAATAAGCATAATTGCCGCATTTGGAGTAAAGATCAGCCAGAAACATTGCAACAGCTACCAATGCATCCCGAAAAAGCCACTGTTTGGTGCGGTTTATGGGCCGGCGGCATTATTGGGCCATATTTCTTCAAAGATGATGCGAATCGCAGCGTTACTGTCAATGGTGAACGCTACCGAGCGATGATAACAAACTTTTTTTTGCCCGAAATGGAAGTTCTTGACTTGCATGATATGTGGTTTCAACAAGACGGTGCCACATGCCACACAGCACGCGAAACAATGGCGCAATTGCGAGGCGAGTTTGGTGAACAGTTAATTTCACGTTTCGGGCCGGTCAATTGGCCGCCTAGATCGTGTGATTTGACACCATTAGATTATTTTTTGTGGGGGTATTTCAAGGCTAATGTCTATAGGGACAAGCCCGCTTCGATTGACGCACTGGAAGCCAACATCCATATGTGTGAAAGAGTATGCCAAAATTGGACTCAGCGGATGGGCTACCTGAGACGCAGCCGCGGTCAACATTTGCATGAAATTATCCTTAAACATTAAATTGCAAGGTTCAAACTATCGATTCAAATAAATATTTCATTCATTTTTTCGAATTTTTTGTGTTTTTTTTTTTTTAAGTTCTAAACCTCTTAAAAAATCACCCGTTACTAATGTCCTGTCTTCTAGTATTATATTTATTTTTTATTCACTTACAATAACACCACGATAAAAGATGACTGTGATAAGTTGGCATTTCTAGTGGGATCTGTAGGTTAAAAACCCCAAGAGAAAAAGAAAAAAATGACAAATGCTAAAGCAAAACAGTGCTGACACTGATGGTGTTCAAAATAGAAATAAGCTTAAAGTGAATTCTAGAAGAGAACTTTTAAATTTCATCTGCATGCATAATTGATCTATAATCTAGGAAAAAGTGGTAAAGGGACTAAAGCTTCCCACAGCTGATTCCCAACATTAATTTTATGATAGAATGGTAAACATTACAATTTACAATAGCCCATAGCAACAGTGTCAATTTTATTATTTTTAATCTTTATCAGTTGTATTTACAAACTTTGTTGTCTAACTTTAGACAGTCTTTTAACTCTAGAAATTCATTAAAAAAAATTGTTAGCTGTTGTCCTAAAGTTGCCTTACTTTGACAAGGGACTCGGTTGCCTAAGATTTGAACAACTTGACATTTTATATTTCTAATAATATAATAAAGCATATTTTTAGCTATTAAGAACTTTAAAAAAAAACTGTCTAACTAACCCCGGGCAAGTACTGGCAAGCAAGTCGCAAAGCAAACACATTAAAACCCAAGCAACTTGCTTATCAACTGGGCATGGAATTTTTGAAGCCAGCAGTGAAGCAAGTTGAAGACAAGCAAGTGGAATGCAAGTGGAAAGCCAGTGGAAGGCAAATGGAAATGCAAATTATGAATTTGACATGCAGTACATGTAGCCAATTTGCTTTCCAGTACTTGGCCGTGTGGCCTCGGGGTAATAAATAAGGCGGTAAATATTTAAAACATAAAATAATTTTTCATTCAGTTTTATGAAGTTCAAAGGGAATTCCACCAAAAAAACATGATGGGATTAAATAATTTGAATATTAAATGCAACTATATTTCTTGATGGTCTTAATTGAGTACATAGAATTTTTGGGGCCTAGCTTAACTCTAAAAACTACCAAGCCCAATAGCGATTGGGCGTCAAAAGCCAAGTTGAAGGAAAATTAAAAATTCATAATAAAGATTTTACGACCTTTAGTGCAAATGCGTTTCGCCCAGATACGCAACAGTTGGGCTCATCAGTCAATCGATGTCTATCGACAACTAATTATACTTACAGCGCCGAAGCACTGTAAATTATATTTTTCAAGGGGAATTTGTTTAAACTTAGACACCTAGAATTTATATGATGGTAAAGCCCGTAGAAAATTTAAAATGTAACTGGAAGAAAAATCGAGTTCGCAACTCAACAATTTTATATATTCAACGGACAAAGTGGTCCAAACCAATTTCCAACAAATCTTTGTTTAAGGTATTTTTATGCGACAACCTATTTGGACTCAAGCGCTAGTTGAAAATTGACGTTTATTTACTGTACCCGAAAATCCACTCGAAAACACTAATTTTTGACTTTAACATGAATCAAAATACACTTTTCTGGTGGTTTTTGATTTGCTGAATTCAAACCTGGCCTTATAGCCTGGTCAGGAAACCAAATGCCGTGCGTTTTTTTTTTTGCGTGGATCTTTTTTATGACTGGAATTAATTCCTCACACATTAAGGATGAAATTTAGCCCGGAAGTTGGACACAATTCTCAAAAATGGCGCCCAACCAGTGGAAAACAGTAAATTAAATACAAAGTCGTAAATTACTTGGAAAATTTCAATCATAAAAATAACGATTGATGTCTTAAAAGAACGATTTTAAGTAGTCGCTCCTTTGGGTAAAGTTTCAGTTTTTTCACTTTTCGGGAACATACTTTTTTTAAGTCAACTCAAGATTTTAAATAATTTTTAATATTTTGAACACATTTAAAGGCCAAACGCATGTTGAAAAATAAAATGAATACTTTGAAAAATAGATTTTGGGTAGACACACCTTCGGTTTAAATTTCAATGCTGCCACTTTCCTTTCCAGGAATATACTGTTTTTCATGTCAAAATGTAGTACTACTAAAGATATGAAAATGTCTCCAGACGTCAAACATGTGTTAAAAATAAAACTATTAATGTCTTAAAAGTGAAGTTTTGAGCGTCCGAACTTTTGGTTAGAATGTGAATGTGCCATTTTTTGGAAATATACTTTTTTATACCAACGATTGGGACTTTCCACTTCTTTGCTAATTTTTAATATTTTGAACATGAAAAAAAAGATGCGGAAACACCTCCAGATGCCAAACGCCTATTGGAAAAATAATGGTTGGCGTTCAATTAAAATATCAGTGCTGTCACTTTTCGGGAGCATACTTTTTGTTGATGTCATAGTGTGGCATTTCTAATTTCCCGATAATTTTTAATATGTATTTTAAACTCGAATAAAGTTGGAACTTATTTGCCCAACATCCGTCTTGTATCTGGAGGCATTGTTTTTAACTTGTTCACGTTATAAATACTAAAAACTACTAAAACATGGGATCTTCAAATTTTGACATAGAAAAAAATATGTTCCTGAAAAGTGGCAAAACTGATAAGTTAACAGAAGATGCTTCTACTCAACAA
This sequence comes from Dasysyrphus albostriatus, assembly GCA_946251815.1. Classification (NCBI taxonomy): domain Eukaryota; kingdom Metazoa; phylum Arthropoda; class Insecta; order Diptera; family Syrphidae; genus Dasysyrphus; species Dasysyrphus albostriatus. The sequence continues at coordinate 61,290,347 of OX276336.1, read as the reverse complement.
TTGCTTTTTACCACATCAGCCGTTATATCTTCCATAAGCGTTTGGTATCTGGAGGGGCTTCCGCTTTTTTTCACGTTCGAAATATTAAAAATTACCAAAAAAAGGGAAAGTCCCACACTTTGGTATAAAAAAAAGATGTTTCCAAAAAATGGCAACTTTTACATTTTACCCAAAATTTCGGCTGCTCAAAGCTTTTATTTTAAGGTATAATCGTTATTTTTGAAACACCCGTTTGACGTCTGGAGGGGTTTCCGCAACTTTGTTCACGTTAAAAACTTCAAAAAAAAAGGGGAAATATCACATTTTGGCATAAAAAAAGTATGTTTCTGAAAACTGACAGCATTGAAATTTAAACCAAAGGTGCATCTATTCAACATCTTTTTTTCTAAATATAAATTTTTCTTTCCTTACCTGCGTTTGGCATTTATAGGCGTTTCCGCATTTTGACATACGAAAGGTATGTTTCTGAAAAGTGGCAACATTGAAATTTAAACCCAAGGTACGTCTACTTTGTTTTTATTTCCAAAGTTCTTGGCATTTATAAGAGTTTCCGAAACTTTTTTAAGGTTTTCCAAAGGTTGGGTTCCATTTTTGAAAATGTCCTTCCGTAAAGAAGTGCAGGGATTTAAGTTTCCTTGCTGGATTGGGCTACAGATTGGGCGCCATTTTTCAAAATGGCGTCCATGCGACGGGATGACAACAATGACCTCCGGCCTAAGTTTCATCCTTAATGTGTAAGAAATAAATTCCAGACATAAGAAAAAGGTTTCACCAAAAAATGCACGGGATTCGGTTTCCTGACCGAACTATTAGAATTGCGATTTCTAACATTTACCCTCTAGGTTTATTTTCGATAATTTACCTTTTTGAAGTAGCAATATCTTGTTAGTGGTCACTCGTATTGAAAAAAATATATGTTAATATTTTTTTGTAGATTACAGTCGAATTTTTCTGTAACTCAAAAATTTATTAAGAACTTCGGCTTTTCAAATTTATTTTCATGAATTTAGCCCTCCGTAATTCGAACTTCTGTTACTCGAATTTCGAAGTTTTTAAATTGCATTTGATGTCGAAAAGTCTCTTTACCTCGAACTTTTCCTAGACGTTTGTTCGGTAGATACACTCTTTGCTCTAAATCGGGAAACTCTTCTTTTGTCTCAATTTTTTGAAAAGTATTTGAGTGCCTACCATGATAAGTTTCGAAAGTTTTTTTTTTGAAGAAGATGGATGGCTGAGCTTAGAGTTTGTATGTTTTTGATTTGAACTTTAGTTTTGGACGAGTTTTAAGTTTGTATGAGCAAAAGTTCCTAGTTTTTAATTGGAAAAGAAGGAGTTCACGAAAAAAGTTAGGAAGAAAATTAAAGCATTTGACTTTCGAACAAAAAATGAAGATCATCAATGAAGTTGGGAGTGATTTAAAAAAAAAATGTGACCATAAAATTTGGTTTACCTCAGAGTCCACTTTTTATACTAAAGAAAAAAGACAATGCAAAAAATCTAATTCTAAAACTTCACGAAACAAAAAATTGTAAATAGGAAAAGAACCTCAAATATGAAAGTGTTCACAAAGTTGTTTTTAAATGGCCAGGAATGAAAACCTCCCAGTTTCAGGGACAACTTTAAAAAAAAAAGCTGAAAAGAACTGCAGTGGGAAAGTACTTACACTTATTTTTTAAACTTCTGGATACAAAAAAAAAGTAAAACCAAAAATTTTGTCTCATTTCTCTTAATCAAATTTTCTATAACTCGAATTTTTTTTTCATTCTGAGAGTTCGACTTGTGGAAGTTCCACTTTACTTATATCTTTATTGCGGTTAACATGTGCACAAACTTTTCATACAAACGTTCATTGTAAGAAAAAAACAATTTTCCTGAAATTGCCCTCCTTTCTCAGGGGGGGGGAGATTCTGTTTTTCCCCTAAACAATTATTTTCTTAGAATATATCTATCACTGCCTTAAACATTGCTGACAAATAAGTCCGTCAAATTATAGGTAGATAAAAAAAATTTAAAATGGAAAAATATTGTGATCACAAATTGTTTTTCGGCTTAACTAAAAGTTGCGTAATAAAGAGAAGAATTTTTAAAATTAAAAAAAAAGCGAAGTCACACTTTTTGAAAATGAGGAAAATCTAATAACTGGGTTATAATTACTTCAAATAATATATTTTTTTTGTTTTTATCCTGAAACTACATTTAAAGACGTAAACAATGATAACTCATACCAGTTTGTAAGGCTGAAAGTTGGTGTTCAAGTAGTTTGCAATACATATAGACGAGTAAATATAAGTCTCAAAGTAACTTTTAGGGTGACAAATTGCAACAAAAGATTTGTGTTTTGCTCTAATGGGTGTGATTTGCATGAGAAAAAAAGTTTACCAAAATCGGACCATCGGAAGTCAATTTTTTTAAAATGGCGTTAAGATATCTATTAACAAATAAAAAAGTTATAGCCAAATGTTTAACGTTCTGCTAACCGTTTGATCAAAAACTTGGGTGACTGTATGTACAATCATACCCGATTAGTTACATATACTTTCTTTGTTATAAATTATACCAAATAAACGTAGTATTACGGTAAAATTTCCCACAACGAAAACTAGCCTTTTGGATTCCCGATCCTTTCGGATTATTTCTTCCCAATTTTTCTTTTTCGGGTGTTTCTTTCAACCTACTGAGAGAGAGAAGTGCAGCTATGGTATGGTCCATCAGCCATCGGCTTACTCTTTCAGTATCTTGAAGAAATAGAAATCGATATGTCAAGTTTGACACTAAAAGCGGATGTGTTCCACTCACCGACAGATGGGAGATCTGTGTTGATCTTAAGTCCGGGCGACTGTTGGTCCACGAGTACAAATACTTAAATTGACTGACTGACGACGGTCTGATCAAAAACTTAACCCACGAAAAGGAGCACGGTTGACACTTGGTCCCCGAAAACTGAGAATGGCTGCGTTCCGTTTATGTAAAAGATGGAACGTAAACTGATAGTCCTCACCCCCCAAATCTGCGCAAAATCCCAAAGAGGTAGAGTAGATTTGCGAAGTAACAAATTATAGCCGACCTCTCATTTTCAACTTTAAATAATTACAACTTGCTTTACTTCGATTTTCCACTATTTCTGTTTCATAAATTGGAGGGGAAAAATGCACGCAATAGAAAATTAAGTTTCTTTAAAGTTTTCTGCAACTGTCTTTTCATTTTGAAAGGGGATGAATTGGATTACATTTCACTGGAAGTCCTACCAAAGTTTGGTGAATTCAATGGCGATGACTGCGTGCATAAAGCTGAGGTTAAAGTGCGAGTAGGAAAGTCGCTGGGTTTCAACTGCGTTTGCTCACTCATGCAAGTGTGCTGAGTGTTGCCGACTGATGACGCGACCGAAATCCACGGTCGCCGAAATCATTGGGCATTGGAAAAAGAAGAGGTCATCCAGGCTATGTTAAAGCTTGGAAGGGCACGCACCCGTGTATAGAGCGAACCAGAGGTTTTGAGCTTTTTTTGAAAAAGGAAAGTTTGAGAAAAAAAAAAGGAAATTTTTACTACCGTCGATAATTGATTTTGAGTGGTAAAATAAAATTTGGAGAAATTGTGAGAAATTGTGGTATGGCTTGAAGGAAAAAAGATTTAAAAGATCTTGGGTTTTGGCCTTACTTAATTGCAAGGTTTCCCAAGCAATTATACAATAAATTCTTTTCAAATTCCCGTTCTGAATCATAAATATAATCTTTAATTTAAAAATTCTTTCACCTTCGGTTCCGCTCCAAAGGTTTGCAATTTCCTTACTTTCAAAAAAATTGCTGGCACCCCTTTTTTTCAGCTTGGAACCTATGGTAAGTGGAAATTGAACCTTTGTTAATAATTTCTATTTTTATCAATATCATACAAAAATAACCCGTGAACCCACCCCCTTACAGAGAACAGTCGTGGTGGCAGCATTTTTGTCCGCTGCCTCTTGCATTTTTATTTGCCTATTTTATCATCAATCAATACTAGGCAACCGAAAATATAAACTAAGTGGTGGGCATTTAAACTGACTTTACAATAAATATTTTTTGTTACAATTTAAACTTGATATAGAAAAAAAACTGCGCATTTTTTGTAATATTTGGTTCAATGTTTTTTTTTTTTGTTTTTACTGTTTTAAATACCTTTTAACATTGAAAATGTTTATAGGGTCGTTTTGGATAAATTATGGTTTTACTAAAATGAATAAAGTGAATAAATGTGTATATGAGATGAACGCTAGCGTATACGGGGGGTACGATCGAATTTTTGGTTGGTGTTACTAAATTGAATAAATGAATTTTAATTCTATATTTATAAAATTAAAAATGTGAGGGTCAATGCAGTCAGCAGTTAATTGTGCAGCTTAAACTATAAGTGTTGGCAGTTAAAAAAAAAACCGTTTGAAAAGAAAATGTATTTAGATGTGCAAAATTATGTTTTTTTTTTTTTTAATTCAAACATTAAGTAATGCTGAGTTATGCTAGAGTGACAAATTTTTTCTTTATCAATAGTTACGTTTAATATAACAATTTCGTTTATATTTTTTGAAATTCCAAAAATCTACAAAATGACATATTAAAGGTTGTAACTTCAAAATTCAAAAATAGATATTTCATAAATTATTTACTAGACATTAGGGTTAGATCTGATTGTAATAAATTTTATAGTTTAAGAAAGATAATAAATAACTGATTGCTTTTTGTTTCAGGAAATTCTTATAATATTTTTATTTATATTTTTATATTTTTTTTTTTTAAATAAACTAATTTCTATCGATCGATTTTTGGCAGTTATATTTTTTATCTTTTTAACTATTCCAATTAAAAATCTCTAATTCATACAGGTAATAGATTAAACAAATCTACATATAATATGTAAAATTTGTAATAACGGGTGATTTTTTAAGAGGTTTAGAACTTAAAAAAAAAAAAAAACACAAAAAATTCGAAAAAATGAATGAAATATTTATTTGAATCGATAGTTTGAACCTTGCAATTTAATGTTTAAAGATAATTTCATGCAAATGCTGACCGTGGCTGCGTCTCAGGTAGCCCATTCGCTGAGTCCAATTTTGGCATACTCTTTCACACATATCGGCCGGTATCTCACGAATGAATGCATGGATGTTGGCTTCCAGTGCGTCAATCGAAGCGGGCTTGTCCCTATAGACATTTGCCTTGACATACCCCCACAAAAAATAATCTAATGGTGTCAAATCGCACGATCTAGGCGGCCAATTGACCGGCCCGAAACGTGAAATTAACTGTTCACCAAACTCGCCTCGCAATTGCGCCATTGTTTCGCGTGCTGTGTGGCATGTGGCACCGTCTTGTTGAAACCACATATCATGCAAGTCAAGAACTTCCATTTCGGGCAAAAAAAAGTTTGTTATCATCGCTCGGTAGCGTTCACCATTGACAGTAACGCTGCGATTCGCATCATCTTTGAAGAAATATGGCCCAATAATGCCGCCGGCCCATAAACCGCACCAAACAGTGGCTTTTTCGGGATGCATTGGTAGCTGTTGCAATGCTTCTGGCTGATCTTCACTCCCAATGCGGCAATTATGCTTATTTACGTATCCATTTAACCAAAAATGAGCCTCATCGCTGAACACAATTTTTCGATAAAAAAGCGGATCCTCGGCCAGCTTTCCAAGAGCCCATTTACCAAAAATTCGGCGTTGTGGTAGGTCGGTTGGCTTTAGTTCTTGCACCAGCTGAATCTTAAAAGGCTTTACGCCCAAATCCTTCCGCAAAATTTTCCACGTAGTGCTGTAACAAAGGCCTAACTGCTGGGAACGGCGCCGAATCGACATTTCGCGGTCTTCTGTCACACTAGCTGATACGGCCGCAATATTTTCTTCACTACGCACAATACGTAAACGTGTTGGTGGTTTAATGTCCAACAAAGTAAATTTGGTGCGAAATTTGGTCACAATCTTCCGAATAGACTGCTCAGAAGGTCGAGAATGCCGACCATAAAATGGAAGCAGCGCGCGATGAACATATCGAACCGAGCACGAATTTTGATAGTAAAATTCAATAATTTGCAAGCGTTGTTCATTTGTAAGACGATCCATGGTTAAATTGCAAACCAAACTGAAGCTGTTTGACAGTGACACAAGGTACTAAACACACGTCAGTTGTCAAAACCAGTGTTGCCAAAACCAAACCAGCTAAAAAATCACCCGTTATTTAAAAGCATCTGAGATGACATAATTACATATTACTGTTCATTAACATACTACCTAATAACTCTTTGGTCTGTGCACCTATACAATTTATTTTTTTTTTATTCGCACCTTCAATAATTGACAATTAATTTGATATATCATACGTAGTTGTACGTTCTTGATGAGCCTCACAAATCTAAAATACAATTTGGTTAAAAAGTGGTACTAATATTCAATCAATATTCCTATAGTTCATCGTCATCGTTGATTTGCAAGTTTGTGTTACGAGAATCAGCCCAAATAAGAAGAACACAAATATTTCCCATAGTGCCACAGTTCATTCAAAATGTCTCTTTCTCTCTGTTCATTATGTTTTTTGATTTGTTTCATTATTTGTCTCTTTGTCAGTGAATTACTGAAGAAAATGACTTTTCATTCAAGTTCAGTATTCATGTTCACTCGTTCAATGTTCTTGTTGCTTGTTCACTGTTTGTTCAGTCGTGTAGACTGTAGATGCTTCGATGCTTCGGGTAGTTTGCTCTGCTGCTCGGCAATTATTTGTTCTGCTAATACCTACCTAGTTAAATTAATAGAATGCAATTTGATGCGTTTGGTTATAGATACTTTAGTAGGCAGAAGGGTAAGATGCCTTGTGGGATATGTTTGGTTAGTAGGTAGGTACTTTAGTAAGTTAGGTAGGATGCTTGTGAGATTCGTTGTTTTTGTTTTTATTTTGTTAATTATTTTACTTTTGAGTTTTATTTAGGTATAATTAGACGGATTAACGAAGAAAATAAAGATATGAAATAAAAATGCAAGAGGAAATAAAAATATACATAGGTCAATGAAATCTGAAAACTAAAACGTAAACCGCTTTATTTATTAGATTTTTTATAAGGTTGACTAGTTAGACAGTTGTTTTAGAAGTCCTTAATAGTTGAAAATATGCCTTATGGATATAGTAAAATAAAACGTCAGTTTAGAAAAATTTTAGACAGCCGAAGCCTTTGCCCAAGTTAGACAAATTTAGGACAGCAGTAAACATAGTTTATTAATAAATTTTTGGAGTTGGACGGTTGTCTTTACTTATAGACAAACCTTATAAATTCGACTGAAAATGTATTTTCTATTTTTGAAAATGCGACAAACGCCCTTATTGGGATAGTTATTCAAAATAGACTTGTTGAATAGACTAAAAGTCGATTTATTGTTATTGCAAATTTCAATTGGTAAATACTTCTATATCTGACTATTATGATCGACTTTTGCCCATTCAAATTCTTTGGAATAGACTTGCAAGAAGCCCCAAAATTAAAGAAAAAAACACAAAATTGGGAAAAATAGAATTTTGCGTAGACGTTACACTCACCAACATTGTATATTTGTTTGTAGGCATATGTAAGGGGAAAAATCAATTTATTAGTTAGCGTTGCCTACAACACACGTTTTAAGAGCTACGAAAAATAAATTCAAATTTAAAAAAAAAGTAACATCGGCAGAAATATTGAATTTTTGGTTGGTGTTACCACAAAGCTAAATCAAAAACAAAATTAAAGTTACCACACAAAGAAAATATAGGTCAATAAAATGATAAAAGGTGGGAAGTGTACAGCCTCTCTGTTTAAAAGAAGGTTCTCTCTTGTGTTTTTAAAATGAAACAAAATTAAAGACCCACAAAGATAATAAGTTAAATAATATGTTGTGGAGACGTAACAACCCCTAGCATTTAATGTTTGTTTGAAGGCATGTATTGAGAGCAAAATTAAATTTAAGTTAAAGGATTTAGGAAAAATAAATACAGAAACAGGTAAAAAAAAACAAGGAATGAGGGTTGAAATTTTGAATTTTTGGTTGGTGTTACAACAAAGCAAAAGAAAAAAGAAAAAGTGTGTTACCAGACATGGATAATAAATAATATGAAACTAGGAGACAAGTGGCAGAAAATATAGGTCAATAAATTGACAAAAGGAAAATATTAAATCTCTTTTGTATTTTTGAAAATGAAACAAAATTTGAAAAAAAAAAACTACAAAGGAAATATGACAAATAATATTTTGTTGAGTTACGTCTCAATCCAACCAACATTGAATGTTGTATTTTTGGAAAATCAAATTTTAACTAGTGTTAACAAAAACGAGATATTGAAAAGGAAAAAACCAATACATAACAAAATAACAAAACAAAAAATAGCAATACATGTCAACCTCCATTTGTCTGTAGTCAAAATTTCGCGAAAAAAAACATTTCTGTTTTTAGGTGGCAGCGGCTGGGAATCGAACCCAGACCTTTGGCATGACAGTTCTACGCACTAACCACTAGCCTTATTTTAAGTTTTGTATCATCTTCGTATATTTGGGTATTTGATAATTTATTTTATTCAGTTTTGTTTGTATGAAGCAATAAAAAGTTCAGATGATAAAAGTTTTGTTGAGACAATGTCTATGATCAAAATAGGGAATGATGAAATGGCTTCAAATTCCGAAAGTGTTTTTAAAGCTGTAGAAAAAAAATCTATTAATGCGCTACTATGTGCAAGTAAAGGTAGAAATGCGAGTGCAAGTATGCTAATTAAGTTTGGCTAAAAACTTTTTTAAATTTTTTTTAATTCAATTTTAGATTGATCTTAGTAAAAATCATGATTAAAATTGGTATAAATTGGTGTACTTGGAAACCAGTAAAGATAAAATTCAAAATAAAAGAAAGATTAATAATTATAAAGATTAAAGATTTCTCTAGCACAGATAAGTCATTTTCAATGTCCCCATTGTTACTCAAGGAGTTATATCTGTAAATTTTTTAGACGAAACCCACACAAACAATAATGTGCTTAAAAATATGCCACTTTTCGATGCCACAGGCAACATTTTCTTTTTTGAAATGAATTCATTCACCCTAGCCTATATAAGATACAAAAATTATTGTTATACGAAAAAAATTAAGAAAATTACATTTTTTCTGATTCCCAGTGTAACCAGCCGTCATCTGGAAAAAAAAGTGACTTCCGATGATCCGATTTTGGTAAACTTTTTTTCTCATGCATACTAAACCCATTTGAGCAAAACACCATCAAAAAAACCTTTTGTTGGAATTTGTCCCACTAAAAATCTTATATTGACTCGTCTAATACCACAGCATATCAAAAAAAGAGCGAAATCGAAGAGGTTCAGGTTAAAAGTTTGGTGCTTTGGCATGGAATGTCCCATAGGTATATTTTTTTTTAATTTAGAGAAATGTAAACATCTTTTTTTCAGGCATAGTAAAACTACTTTTCTAGTTAAATCAATATTTTGCTAAGTTTATTTTTATTCAATTTAATTAAATATTTAGTTTTTAGATGTTATTTAAATTATTTAATAAATTCAGTAATAAATTAGAAAACTACATAAAAGATGTCTGTCTACTTAAAAAGAGAAAAGTTTTTAGAATAAACGTCAGCTCTACAAGAAAAGTTGATCTGCAGCCGATAAATAAAGAGATATTTTAGAGAATATCTATTTTTGTTTTTTTTTTTAATTTTATTTGCCCATTCTGTGCAAAACTTTCAGAGCGAGCACACATGCACAAAAAACTCATTTTCTAATGTTGAAAACTAAAATTCAAAAACAGCTTATATGTAGTAGGTATGTGTATAAGTAGATTATATTAAATATATACTGAATTAAAAATGAACTTACCCCAATGCGTCCCAATAATAAAGCATCCATTTCACCGCCATTTTGAGCTACAACTGGAGCAGTTGTTACAATAGAAATTGCTGGTTCCGGTGCGTTGCTCAAATCCACTGACATTTTTATATATTTTTTTTTTTTTTGTTAAGTTTCACAGCTTCAAATTTCCTTTTTTTAAATATTTTTTTTTATAAAATTGGTTTTATAACCAATTTATGTACATAAATATATTCAAGTTGTCAAGAAAGTCAAATATTGTTTTTTTTTTTTTTTTTTCAAATGCATAAATGATGTGCAGTTAGATATGTTGTGTTTGTGAAATTACATAAATGTAAAGTTTTCTATTGACTTCTGTATCTTTATTATGTGAGATAGTTTTTTGTTTAAGCTTGATTTTGTGTGTGTTGAATTAGTAGTTGGTCCTTGAGATAATTTGATTAGAATTATATTTTATTGTTTATCGTTTAGTAAAAATTTAAATAGATTATCTCTTGATTTGTTTTATTAAAAATGTTCTGATGATTAGGTTCATGTTTCTTAAAGCATTTCTTAGTTACAGGTATTGTACAGTTTTCTAAAAATTAAATTCATTTATATATATTGAAGGTTTATGCCTAATTTTAAAAGAGATTTTTTTTATAAAACACTTAATTTTAAATTTTATTGCAATAAACAGGATGTTGCAGAAATTGACACTTATTTCTTGAGTGCTGAAACCAGAAAATAGAAGCTATTCCTCATTAAACAAACAACACTTTTGCCTCCTGGAATAACAACATGGTTTTTATCCAAGCTCTAACAGGAACCTATAGAAATTCCTTGGGACCTCGCCAGAGGGACAGTAGTAAAAAAACGTGTCCCCTTACTCTATTTATCCGTTTTCAATACTGTCGTGCGAAGTGAATACCTTTACCTACTCAAAAAATTAACGTGCTAAATCTAGAAAAACAGTACTATTACTTGCTACCTATCCGGCTCCCAATCAATTAAGGGTCGCAGCCTGAAAAACGGCAGCCTTCAATCCTTAAGATTCCAATTCCCGAGCGATCTGCTTCCAGTCATCTAAACCAAGCTATCTGGCATCTGCGATGACTCGGTTTTTAAACCAGAGGCAGATATCTTCTTCGTTCCCTCGAACCTGGGGCCTGGCATTCAAAGACTCTTTTGGGTAAGGCCATTCACCCCATGGGGCCAAGGCAATGGCAATGTAGTCGAAGTGTTTTGATTTTCTGTACTACATTCACACCTTGATACACCTCATAGAGTTTGCTGTTGTATCTGCTCCTCATTTCGCTTTCCTCGTACACTAGACCGAACATTCGTCGAAGAATTTTTCTTTTAAAGGACTCAGTTTCAGCTCTCACTTTGTGCTTGTCATCCAATACTCGCTCCATAAAGAAGGACTGGCAGTATAAGGATTTCATAGACCAAGTTCTTCGTTTTTCATGTGAGGAGTTTTGAACCTATATTTTGCACCAAACTAAATTAGCACCACCGGCTTGCTAGGGCAATTCTTCGTCGAATCTCCAATTAAAGGTCGTTCGTGAGATTAATGTTCAATTCTAAGTACGAGTAGATGAACTCCTTGAAAAAGGTTTCACTTGGTCTTGAATTGCCGTGAAAACCTCTATACCACCCAGTTGGGAGCAGCCATTGATGCCACATCACACATCTGTTCAACATAGTGCTTCGATGTCAACGCCTCATCTGCGAACTATTTGGTATATCTCCTTCCGGAAACCCTGGTTCATGTTTGGAATATTTCGGAAGAGCTTTTTTCTAGTTGCACATTGTATTGCGTATTTTCCAATCTTACCCAACATAACTAGATTAGTTTTCCTAGGATTCCTAGTTAAGCCTTCACCTTGTGGAACTCCTGACGATGAATCCTATTGTATATGTGTCCTTGAAGTTGATGAATGCAAGGCGAGTCCCGACTTGAAACTCGTTGCTTTTTTCCAGGATTAGCTGAGAGGGAATATTTGGTCAATCGGCCTAGCTGCACTGGCACTTGACTCTTATTTCTATCCAGGGTCTTTTTCTTTTTTATTCTCTTCTCCTTGTTTGACACTCCTCTCTTGCTGCTCTTGTTTTTCGCTGAAGAATATTCGAATGTGCATTTCCGTGACCTTTTTAAGCTCCTACATTCAGAATCATACCACGGGTTTTTCTTCGAGAGTGATAATTAGGCTATTGTAGTTTCGACTGCTCCTTTGTTCTTTGATATCGCGGTACTAGAACTAGAAGCACGCAATGTTGGTGTCTACGGCAGGTGTATGTACAGTGGAGAGTTTTTTCTCAAGGGCTCACTGTAGGCTCTGGTTACTAAGGCAAACAACGTCGAATTTCTTCTATAGAGCGGTTCGTTTCGTAGTTTATTTTTATTTGACAGTTGAGCTTTAAACCTTGCCGGAAATGATCAGAGTCGATGTTTGCTGGTTCAAAAGTACGTTACGTCTACACAAGATGATAGGTGAGTATCTTCCGTCAATAAGCACAGGGCTTATCGACCATTATTTGGGGAACGCTAGGTTGCTTTGTGAACTTATTAGCCTTGACAACCCATGGCGCTACTTACCGCCATACTATGCAAGCTTTTAAAAAGTCTAAAGATTGATTGTAGGTGCAAAGCAAATGTTCCATTAAAATGAATAATTTTTTACCGACTCGAAATTTTACCCACATTCAACGTCCCTTTAAACTTCTTGATAAAATTTAACTTTTAAAGAGAAAAAGTGCTGGAAGGGGAAGTTCATAAGACTGATGTATGTTTATTTTGGTACACACTAAACATATGTGACAAATGTTTGTATATTTCTTTTTACTGCCGAATATAATAAAACCAGATCCATAAAAAAAGTAATAGTCATTTTAATGTAATGATGACTTTTGATTAAATACAAAAAGTAACATATTACCCGAAAACTATTTGAAAATAATGTTCTGTTAATGAAACATGGAGTAAATGTCTTATTTGTCATAAAAACCAAGAATCAAAAGTACCCATAAGGCAGTTAATATATGTCTAAGGGTGTTTTTTTTTTCAAGGAGAAATACTTTACCTTTTCAACGAAAAATAAAGACATTTGTACTTAATCAAACGTCATCATTACATATTAAAAGGACTATAACTTTTTTTCAGGGCACAGTCATATTATTTTTTGTTTACGATGTTAGTTTTGCCTTTTCATCAATTTAGTATTGATAAATATCCTTAAATATCAGCATTCTTTAAAGGTAACTAACTACACTAACATAAAAATCCACATATTCCCTCTTCCTCAAAACATCATCTTTGAAAGATTGATTTGCACATATTATATCAAGACTCTTTTGATTCTCAAAAAAAAATCATAATTTCATTTGAAAAAAGAAATAATACCTTTCCTAGAGTATTTGTGTTCTTTGGGTTTTGATTTCATTAGATAAAGTAATGAAAAGCCTTGAAACAAATAACATCATGTGTCATACTAATATGCTTAAGTAGATTGCACCAAAATATACATTTCTGTTTCATTAAATTGTACCTTTTCCACTTCTCCCCTACCTTAACTATTCACTATTACACTACGTCTCACTTGATTGTGTATAGGCATTTTTTTGTTTTAATTTTACGATATTTTTCATACCCTTATATTATGTATAATATATTCTATAAGTTAAAAAAAACTACCTACTTTTTTGTCTTACTATCATAGTATAGTATCAAATCTACCTGGTACCATTATTTAATAAAATAAAAAGGTTTTTTAAGTACAAGGGATCTTAGTTCAAGAAATAAGTTCATACAATCCACATCTATGGGTAAAGGAAAGACATGAACCGAGGAGGAAATAGAGAGTTGCATACCGTGCCGTCGACTTTTCTGATAAAGAAAATTTATTTGAGCGGACCTGAGAAAAAAATAAATTTTCAAAGGCGGCACTTCAAAGGAGGAAATTTAGTGGAACTCAATAAGCTATTACGGAGCAATAAGCTATTACGGAACTGTTTAGCTGGATTTCCACAGCTTCAAAATGACTTCAATCACTTAAATATCGATCCTGGCAAGAGCTTTGCACAGTTTTTTGAGTTATTTGCTACAAATTTGTCGGTAGGAAGGTCCTTTTCCACCTTAAAAAGGGCGAAAAACTGCATATTTGGCTGCAAGAATGGGTCAAGATAGACCTAATTCCCTAGCAAATTTGTGCACGAGATTTAATTATTGCAAAAAAAATTTTTCCGTGAGTGAGTGCAAAACCTTTATAAGGCTTTGAAAAACCGAAAAACGCATGATCATAGAGGGTATGAATTTCGTTACTTTGAATATTTATCGAGTAGCCAGTTCAAATCTCTTAATTTACTTTTTAATTCTTCGCATTTATTTCTTACGTACTGCTTTTATTTTAATTTTGCGTCCAGTGTCATTCCCAAATATTTTGCTTCAACGCGCAAATCGAACACGACGGGTATTAAGAAAGATGGGTTAACAATTCATTTTTGTATGCGTAAAGTCTACGTGACTTTTGTTCATTGAGCCATGTTTCTGTCCACTCATCAAGGTTATAAGAGCATTTTGAAATTTAATTGCAGCTCCACTAACCGTTTTTCCTACTGCTAGTATTGCAGTATCATTAGCAAACGTAGCTACGATAGAGTCTTCTGTTTGAGGTATGTAACTATATCACATCTAAATAAAAGATACAGAACTGGACCCAATACACTTCCTTGTGGTACCCAGCCACTATTTCTTTGAAATCAGAATAGTCATTTCCGTGTCTTACACGAAAAAGTCTTTCATTTAGATATCCGTTGAGAATCTTGTAAAGTCTTTCAGGCAGAACTTGTCTTAATCTGAATTTGAGGCCATCGTGCCACACCTTGTCAAACGTTTGCGACACATCCAAAAAGATCATCGAACTAATTTTCCTATCTTCAAAATTTCTCTCTATTACATCACAAATTCTGTGTACTTGATCATATGTCGAATGCTTGCTCCTTAATCCGAGATGCTGCTATAAGCCGTTTTTGTCCAATTATTGGCCGATGTAGGCGCAGAAGCAACATTCTCTCAAGAAAATTGAGACTATACGTAGGTAGAAGTGATATGAGTCTCCAAAAACTCTTTTTGTGTGATGGTTTGCCAGGTTTTAACACCATTATAACTTCCGCAACTTTCCCTTGGCTCGGAACATCGAACAGCATTTAGTATATAAATGAGGTTAATCAATCCTTTATAAGTAAGCATTTTTAATATTTCTGCTATTATTAAGTCATAACCCGGAGCCTTATTGAACTTTCTTTACTTTTCTGTTTAGTTCGGCGAGCGAAGCATTTCTAGTGTTGTAGCTTTCACATGAGTTAAAACTCATATTAATATTTCCACTGAGTGCTTGCCTATCAAAAAGTTAAAATGTTTCTTCAAGAAATTGATTGCGATTATGTAATTGACATTTTCGCGCGAACCAAAAACAATACTTTTAGTCCAGTAAATAGAGCAATTTTAGTACTGAACAAATGGAAAAAAATGGCGGCAGGCTGAAATTTCGACGGTATTTATTTAATTTAAATTTAGGTTGTCGACCACCTAAATCTTGGTTTATTAAGAAACGGCTGCACCAATATGGATGAAGTTTTCAAATTTTGTTATAATGACCAGAAATTTTTTTTTTAAATTGCTTAGCTAAAATCCGCTCACTGCCACGCCCACTATTCTTAATCCATTGTTTTTCACGACTGCAATGATTTCCATGTTATTTTCAGAGTTTTTCTTCGTGGACGAGAAAATATGGGCAAACTAGTTTGCACAAAATCCGCAAACTTCCACGCCCAATTTTCTATTCCTTTGTGTTTCAGGAACGGCTCCAACGATATCTCTGAAATTTTCAGAACTTGTTCTAATGGACGAGAAAAAAATTAACAAATTAGTTTTAGTAAAACTCGCCAACTGCCACATCTACTTTTCTTGTTCCTGTTTCTCGGGAACGGCTTCAACGATTTCCATGAAATTTTCGGAATTCGTTCTTATGGAGGAGAAAAAAATTGATTTTGGTAAATTTCATTTGCTGACGCCTTTCTGAGGATTTGAGTGTGTTTTCTTATACAAAGATTTC
This sequence comes from Dasysyrphus albostriatus, assembly GCA_946251815.1. Classification (NCBI taxonomy): domain Eukaryota; kingdom Metazoa; phylum Arthropoda; class Insecta; order Diptera; family Syrphidae; genus Dasysyrphus; species Dasysyrphus albostriatus. Next base: position 61,274,403 of record OX276336.1, on the reverse strand, counting down.
GGGATGGTCCTAATTGAGCACTGCGTCACCGCAGATGTGACAAAATCAATTTTTGGATAAGGTAGCTTTTTTGACAATCTAAATGAATGGGGCGCCTTGTGATCTTTGCTGCTAAAGCGAAGCCACTCCTCTTTCTTTCACAACTGTGATTTTCCTTGTATTAAAACCATTTTATACTAAATGTCCGATTCTAGTCAAGAAACGTTTTATTTTGATGGTGGATTTTCTTTTTAAAAGCAAACCATTTTGTTTAAGGGCCTCTCATATTAAATAAACAAACTGATATTAAAATAAATATTGATGCAAACTTTAAGTTCCCTTAGACTTATTTAATATTTTGGGAGAAATTTGTTTTTCGATTTATTAGTTAGACGAACCGTTCCCAAAAAATAAATATTTTGAAAAAGAGAGCATGGCAGCGGCCGGATTTAAATGAAATTTAAAAAAAAAAAAAAATTGTCTTGTTCATAAGAATAAACCCTGAAATATTTTTGCTTCTAAGAAACAAATAAATTAGAAAAGTGGGTGTGGCAGTGGGCAGCTTTTATTAAAATTAATTTTTCTCGTCCATTAGAACAAGTTCTGAAAATTTCAGAGAAATCACTTGAGCCCTTGGGCCAACAAGGGGCGTGGCTTCATTAAAAATTAATGAGGGGTGTGGCCTTAATGGGAGGGGCCTAACAAAAAATGACCAAGGGGCGTGACCAAAAAGGGGGCGTGATCAATAAGGGGCGTGGTTTGAATACATTTTAATTGACCACGCCCATTTAGGCCACGACCCTCTTTAAATTTTAGCGAAACCACGCCCCTTTTCATTTTTAACTTAAGCCACGCCCCCTTTTTAAGGGCTATTTTCATAATTTGTTTTCATCTTTTTCATACAAAAAACTTTAACGACCAACAGCCTGTATTTTCGGTCGATTTCGAGTTCAAAAATGTTAAGGCCACTATATCTCAGCTTGAATGCAAACATTTTGTACTATAAGAGGGGGTAAGAGGAATCTACACCTTTTAATGTTGGATGGGCTGTTGTTTCTTAAAAAAAAAATTAATGAAAAAACAAGTTCTAGAAATGTCAGAGAAATCGTTGGATCCATTCCTGAGAAACAAAGGAATTAAAAAAGTGGGCGGGGCCGTGGGTGGACTAACTCAAACTAGTTTATCCATATTTTCTCGTCCATAAAAACAAACTATGAATTTCATGGAAATCGTTGGAACCGTTACCGAAAAACAAAGCAGTGAGCGGATTTAACTTTAACAATATTTTTAAAAAAAATTCTCTAGTCATCACAACAAAATATGAAAATTTCATCCATATCAGTGCAGTCGATTCTTAATAAGCCAAGATTTAAGAAAAGTGGGCGTGGCACCGCACGTGCAGGGTGGTCGATAACTGAGATTTAATTTGTATTCCTACCCCGAAATGACCTGCAAAATTGTAGCCTGCCGCAATTTTTTCTATTTGCAATTCTTATTTTACTGTACTATTTTATATTAAAAAACGGGCGGCATACCAACAGGGCCTAGGGCGGCATCTTACCTTAATCTACCACTGTACCCATTACTTAAAAAAAAAGGGTTAAAAATAAATAAATAAAATAATAAATTTAGTGGCGCAACAGCTCATGGAGAACCAGGCCTAGTGACTAACAACTCTCAACCATTCCTGTGTGCGTGTTGTTGGCAGAATGGGGGGGACCTACAATTTTTTGCCGAGTCCGAACGGCTAGGTGAGCAGCACTTATTCTTTGACAAGTATACTCTTGGAGGGTTTGTCAGTCCCTCGCAAGAGGCAGTACCTCGGAAAAAAACATTTCTGTTTTTAGGTGGCAGTGGTCGGGAATCGAACCCAGACCTTTGGCATGACAGTCCTACGCACTATCCATTATGCCACGAGGTACTACTAAAAGGGTTACTCTTTCAATAAATAATTTTAATTTTTAACCTTTTAACAGGTGGATTAAGCTACTCTTCAAAATCAAATGAGACAAAAAAACAGGTGCATTTTTGATCTGTAAGTATATACAAAATGGAGATTTCCCACATGGAAAAAAAATCTAGTTCTTAGCGAGGCCCTACAAATTTTAACATTGATGCTAGCAAGGGCCTTGCCTGTTCGGTAGCCTTTTGCCTAGAGAGAACAACAAAACAAACAAAAATTGTGTCAACTGGGATTCGATCCTTTAACGCTCTAGGTACTCAGCAATATACAATTATGTTATGTTGAAAGTGAAAAAGTATATACCAACGTTAGTTTTTCTTACTATTGTATGATGGACATAAAATATTTTATTTTTTTTATATATATGATTATATTTGTGATGCGATAAAAGACTCATCCACCCAGTTTTTTCTAGCAAGGGTCTAACTAGTATTTGACAAGTTTTTCTTTACTAGATTTCAGGTACCGAAGACTTTTCAGGCCTTGACTAAACTTTACAAAAGCCGTTTTTCCAGGTGGGTTCGGAGGAGAATTTTAATTACTGAATCGATTCATTTCATCTAATTTCTGGAGTAATTATACCAATTTTTAAAAACATCATACCCAAAGTAACAATTATGATTGAATGTAGAATTTTTAAATTTTAACAAAAAAGCGAATAGCTACCAAAAAAATTATTATACTTAAATGAGATCATTTACATAAAAGGTCTGGCTGGTTTTTCAACACCCAAGAGTTTTTTGTCAATTGCTGGGACACCCTGTTAAGACACATTTCAAATTTATATTCCAACTAAATAACAAAAATCAAGTTAAAATAAATGTTAAAATCACGTTGTTTTATTCTCAAGATATTTTTATTCCACTCAAGCACAACTTTTTTCATTATTAGCTCTCCAAACGACTATCCATTACCATTAAAAAAGAAAATAATCGAAAGAAAAAAAATTAATCTGTAAGATTATTTCAGTAAAATAAAAAAAAATCATAATTTCTGCATCATTTAATCTGCTTTTTTTTTTATTTCAATCTATTTTAATCAAAGTTTATATTCGAATGGCAAAGAGTAGTAAAACCAAACCCACAAAATCCCATCAAACTTCGAATCACATTGCAAAGTGGATCCTACATTTTCCATAGAGTATAAATGTAGATAGGAAGGAAGCTACCTAACCTACTACTCTCAGAGACAAGGAGACATGAACTTTTAGTTGAAATATCAAACCAACCACACTCTCACTAATGTCTTGAAGATGTGATAACAAAACTTGACACATTCCGGTGCGATGTTGATGATGGTTTGGTCTGATATATAAGAAGAAAGTAATTTCGAATTTAACTTGAGAACTATTCAATGTTCATATTACTTTGTCAATAATATTCTTATTGTGTATTAAATAACACCATTAGAGCTTACTACAAGAATTCATATATTGTGTAGATGTGTATATTACCTATACATAGATGGCGCTAAATAAGGCATATATAGCATATTTTTAGGACTTCTTAGAAATTGTCTAACGATGGTTGTTCAAGGACTTATTTATTATTGGTATTGACAGCATTTTCAATGAAGTACTTGGGATGATTTTCAAAATTCCCCACAAAATGGAAGATTATGTTGTCCAAGGAGAGGACTATAAATACTGGTACTGGTACATAATCCAATATATATGCATGAATGTCGCATGCAAACATTCCCTCAGGGTAGAAAACTTATAGAAACTTGAAATTACTTTTCTTTCAAATATAATTCAAGGTCGTAGTTAGAAGAATATTAAGAAGAGGAGCAGTTACTCACGTTGAGACTTGTCCTCTTTTCGTGTGACATCTCTTTTTTTCATAAAGTTGACCTTAGACAAATAACAATTTTTACAGCTGTGACAAAAAGCCAAATATAAGATCAGAGTTAGCTAATCCTGAAAATAGAGTAACCCTGAGTAATCTCAGGAACAGTTTCTCAGTTTTAATATTTACTTAATCTTTCAAGTGTCAAAAAATTTAACTTATTAACATCGATGTGCGACACCTACGCCTTTTACTATCAAAATTGAGATGACAGCACAATAAAAATATTACACTACTCAAATAATTGAATAACAGAATCAAGATGCCACCACATCCAGAATTCTCTTCAATTTATAACCTGACTGAAATGACCAAAGAAGGTTAGTTAACTCTGAGTTAATTTAGGATTTAAATTTTCTGAAAAACACGTTTCTGAATTAAATTGAACTAGGATAATTTCGCACTGTAAAAATGCCCCTTAAGGCGTTACCTTCTTTAGGGCCAGTTTTTCAGTGCAAGATCAGGCTAGTCGCGGGGTAAAATTTCAGTATCGTCTCGGTATTGGTATAATATAATTGGTTCCGAAAAGCCACTCGAAAACATCAAATCCATACTTAAATACTTTTTGAACAAAATTTTAATTTATTTTTGTCTCTAGCATAAACCAAAATATATTTTACTGATGGTTTTTGATTCACTAAATTTGAATCTGGCCTCAGAATTGCTATAGCACGTCACGTTTTTGAGATTTTTGAATTTAAAGTTTTGAAAACAGATACGTTTTTAATGCATATTTGGAATTACATTATTTCTTGAGGTAATTTTTTGTTTGCAAATAAATATGTAAAGTCATTCTAAAGTATGGACATTTGTCTTCCAAATTCATTTTGCATCTTTCAAATACCTTCTTTCACATTCAAGAAATCATTATTTAGTTGTTATTGTTTGAATTCGTCATTAACCTTTAACAGAGATTTATTGAAAACTGTGTATACTTTCAGTTGTACCTTGATGAAATTTTAGAATAGTTTATAATTTTCTAGCCATAAGTGAAAAACTCCCAAAATAAGTATTTTTGCATTTTTGTCCATATAGCATCACGAAATTTAAGTCGAAAACCTAAGATTCGGATCCAAATGGAGTAAATCTCCGAATTAAGGAAAAGAAATATAACTACCACGATATTCTGCTTTTTTGCACTAAAAACACCCTGACACCATTCGACAAAACTAGTTAAAGAACAAAACGTTGCGAATTTGTTTTGCGTTTGTCCTGGAGAGCCTTTACTTATTTCTTTAAAAACTCTCCTGAATCAACGCAAAACATTCAGAAGGAAGACGAAAATTGTACCTGTCAGAATTAGTTTACATGGCGTTTAATGAGAGCAACTAAGCTGACACGATGTGAGTTCACTAGAAAATTTATTCACTTTTTTTTTGGGAAAGCCTTTCTACTTAATACATAAATCCACCAATTTTTTGGTTATCTTCTCGATTGATAAGAGAACCCAACAACACGCGACACGAGAGGGACACAATGACCACGACATTGAAAACCACGTTTGGACTTTTTAACCACGATATGTAGCTTATTTTAACTACTTTAAAAATTTCAATTTTGTAAAAAGAATTTTGGCGAGACTATGTCTAGACTAAAGCGAGATGATGGCAAAACATGCTCAATGCCAAAAACCACGTGTTTTTCATTATAGTGCTTATAATAATCAAAAAGTTTGTACAAAGTTAAATATAAACCAATGCCATTTGAACCAAAAAACTAATAATTTTGGACTAATTTCTGTTGAATTAATAACTCTGTTAATAAAATTTCAGAACTTACTCATTTACACTTAAAATATAATGGCTGAGGAGCTACAAAAATGTCCAGAAGAAATAAGTAAAGCTTTTCAGTTTATAGCGTTGAACAATTTTGCTGGTGATCACTTATTTAAAAATATTTTTTCTTCTGCAGTAAATTTATTAAGTCTCTGAACAATATTAAAACGGATATGAAATTATTCACTCGTTAATAAGCTTTAAATATTTCTTGCAGGACAACTTCCTAACCCAAATTAAGATAAAGGTAGGTACTTAGCTTAAAATATTGCAAAATTTCAAGCTGAGACCAAAACCGAAAAATGTGTTTTAAAAAATTTGATTTTTGATTTTTTTTTTTATATAATTGGAAGAGATTTGATGGGTTAATGAAGTTATAATTTGATTTTTTAGGAAGAATTTTTATGTAAAATATGTGCCGCAACCTTTTGTCAAAAGGCCCCCAACTCACTTCATTTGGTAACTTAACTCATGGATCTAATGGAGGGCCTTTTCCCGGATCTGACACTATCCGGATAGTTTCGGATATCTGGTATTTGCCTTTTTGTAATCAATATGGGGAACTTCTCAAAGAAAAATTACATAATAAAAGTTTAAATTTATAATGAAACTGGTTCTTATGCTGTAAATTGCAGTTGTTGTTTAAATTAAAAAAATATTCATATAAAAAATGCAGTATACCTTTTTTATGATGATTGTATCGTCCTGATTTCAATTTACTTACTTTTCCTCCTATCCTCCATAAATAAAAATACCATACCCAGATATATTTAACTCTGTCTCAGCTACAACCATTGTGAATTTCAATAAAATCGCTCAAGGAATAACGAAGTTGCAATAGGTGACATATTTTTGGAACACCCTGTGTTGAAAATATTTTTTCTTTGTTATTCTGTTGCAACTATCACCTGTGTCAATTTAATTGAAATAGTTCAAGGAACAACGATTCGCAATGTGTCGGATCTTAACTGTCTCATTTAACTATCCGGATATCCAACACTATCCGGACAGTTCGCATATCTGAACCTGGATCCGGATATGTTTCGGATATCCGGATACTTAGAAGCACTACTCTTGAGCTATCTTAATTACGATAGTCATGAAAGTCGTAAAAGTGTGATATCCATATAGAGTCGCGTATTGATTTCAATAGATTTTTGACAACTCCTTAACTGAAAAAAACAGATTCTGAGCAAACTATAAGTTAATTTTTTTTTTTTTCGAAAATCCAAATATATTGTTTTTTAAATTTTCGTAAGAAAATTCTGTATAAAAATAATTATTGAAATCAGAATTACCGTTAAAAACAAAATCGAAAATTAAAAAGTAATTCTTTGGGGAGGTACCATTAATAACCATTTTTTTTATTGGTTTCACATGTTAAGGTAGCCTTTATTAAAGGAAATTTATTATTTTTTTTAAGAAAAGTTGTGGAGCCATTTTAGAAAAAAAAAAAGATTTTGTAAAATAGATAACAAAAAATTTACGGTTGCTACCGATATTTTAAGTTGAAAAAAAATTTTAAAAAAACATGTTGGCAGTATTACCAAAAACTTACTTAGTACCAAGTTTAAAAAAATTGATCCAGCCGTTAAGGCTGTATCCGAACAGACGGGCAGACAGACAGACAGAATTGTTAGACCCACTTTTTTCTTCTTCCCTATCATCGTATAGACAAGTCTGATCAAAATATCAAGTTGAATTTTCTTACGAGTGCATAACTTGCCATATAGTACCTACATATACGTATATCACAAATAAAAACTTACTCAAGCGTCATGGTATGATCGCAAAGTAAAAATGGCTGTTCTACACACGCTCAGAAGTTGGTATATTTCCTTGTTTTTCTATTGTGTAGATCGGAATTGTCTTTTATTTTGCCGTAAACGTTGTTGGCCACTAGATTAGCATCCTATTTGCATGGTTTCCCACTTCTGACTAAATTTAGTTAATAGTTTTTAGTCAGGTAGTTTTTTCGTGATAAAGTGCAACTAATATAATAATTTTCATGATTTTGAAAATTAAAAAAATATACAAGGGAAATAACCAACTTCCTCGTTCTTTTCTGGCAAATTGTAAGATATTCGGAGCACAATTATATTACTTCGTGGAAAATTATAACTTTATTCAATTGATGTGGCCAGATTTGTGGTCAAAATTTGACAGTCATGTGATAAAATTTTAGCATAGCTGTGAAAACACATCAGATCAGTCAAAGCATTTTTTATTCGTAAAGCAAGAAAACATGTAAAAACTTTTGCTTTTTTGCACCCAATGGGTACAAAACAAAATGAATTCTTCATTTCATAACTCAGAATAAAACGATTTGATAGATTCGTCGTGTTTTAAGCCTACAACTTACTATGTTGTCCCTAAAAAAAAATTAACTGGAGTAAAAACGTGTGATTCAAGCAATATCCTGTATCCAACACATTTTGCGATGCCATTACTGTAAAGCTAACAATTAGAACAAATGAGTAGTACTTAAACTGTGTTCAACAAATCATTAGAAATTCAACATAAATAAGTGTTTGTTACACTATGTGTTATCTATTTATTTATTTTTTAAATTTACCATTTGAAAAGATGAGATTTTATTTTATGATTGTATGGAAAATACCTTTGTTTTTGTAAGAAATTTTTTTTTTTTTAATATTCCCGAAAATGTTTGAAAAAAATACATTAAATTCCAATTTTCAATAAATCTAACTGGACCCATATTCTGCAACTATCGCATCGATAAAATTTGTCGAGAAACGTTGAAAAATGATTCCAAACTCAGAATTTTTTTTCAATTTCCATAGAATATGAGCCCTGGATTATTTTTGAAATATTGAGTTTTCAAAAAACGAGCATTTTTCTTTTGATTTAAAAACTTCGCATTAAAACAAAATTATCAAAAACGGTCGCTCCGTTTTCAAGCCAATCGAAAATAAAAAAATGGTTCTTTTGTCTTCCAAATAAATGACTGAATTTTTTGTATCAAAAGTAATATGGCCATTTTTGAGAAAAAAATAAGATATTGTAAAATTGCTTAAAACAAACAAACCGTGGTTTAACTTCTAAACGGTTAATGTGAGGAACAAACTTTGCACACATTTTTTATGGAAAATTACCTCAGCTACCTGTTTGTTTGTAGAATATTTGCTTTTTTTTTTTTCTTAAACTTACCCTTTGCCAGATATTTGTCAAAAACCCATTTTTGTGACCTTTGAACTCTTATATTTGACCTAAGAGTCACCAATTTTTTTAAGACTTTTCTCAGATTGTAAGTAACATCATTCCCAACGTGCATACCAAAAATCAGACTGTTATTGTTATTTTTTCCTTGCATAATCTATTCTTACTGGACTATGACAGTGTATTTCGGAGAGTCAAATCAAACCAATTCCCGTTAATGAGTACTTCATGCATGCATATACATATACATAATGCATGAAGCAGAAGCTCTACCAAAAATTTCAGGAAGTAAGTCCAATTTTTTTTCGTCAGTATTATCTGACATCGAAACAGACATTTTTCTCAGTAACCCTTGAATCCTGTTCATTTATGTATTTATGAGATTGCAGAGAACTCATTAACGAGCTCGTGCAAATAACTGTCCTTAATTAATTGATTCTATCCATTATTTTGCTAGCTGACTGAGAGGAATTTTTACATAAATAAAAACAGACTTTTTTGTTTGTGCTATAAGTGGTACTGATGAAAAGAAAAACTGTAGTGGGAAATCGATAAAAAAAAAAAACAAAAATTGCAATGTACACATAATAAATACTAAATTTATATTAAATACTACATTTTATTTACCTCGATACCTTTTCTTTACATTATGTCTGGGACAAGTCCCCATTTCCCACCCATTTTTCATGTTATCCAATAAAGAATAGAAGATATATAAACTGTTCATTGTTCAATGAATCGTAATGTCTTGCATATCATCAAATCCCAATAAAACACAGAAGAGACAAATTTCTATAAATGGATGACTGACAGAATGAATGATTAATCATTTGTCCAAATTTAACCCCAGGGATGAACTGAACTGAGTTCCATTTGAGTTCGAATGTAGAAACAAAGAAATATTTTATTCGTAGATAAAACACAAGCTGAAGAAAAGTTAATTTGACCTTCAAAAATAAGTGAAGACATTTATTTTGCATCCCTACTTATGTATACTTTCGCAAAATAAAATGGAAAAGATTTTATTGAAAGTAAGACTAGAAAAAAAAAATATGGTTAACTTTCTCAAGCAATATTGAAAATTATATTAAAAATTATTAATTTATTCGGGTTGGTATTTTTGAAAATTGTGTACGAGTATTATATTTCTAGTTCACAACGTGAAATTTGAATTTTCTTTTTTCCTTGAAAACAAATGGTCCTTTGAGGTTGCGGCCTTGTCAGGTCTAATGTATAATGAGAAAACAAACTGCTTTTAATATTATATTATGATGATGGTAAGGAAATTTGCCCCAGGAGGTATATCCTCATCATTGCGAGCACGAAAAGATTTTTTTCAAAGAAGCAAACAGCAAACATTTAACCGCAAACTTTTTTGAACACGTATATTATGACAAACAATATCCGGAATTAGTAATTTTCAAGGTTCGCGCTTTTGGCGCTTCTATAGTAAGTTCATTGTTCAAACGCACATACAAATATATGTAAACTAGAATATATACGAGATAAAGGTGCTTCGCAGTAAAGTTTTTCTTTTGTTTTTTTTTTCTTCTCTTAAGCTGATTCAAAAATGTTGGTTGAATGAAAAAAAAATTATTAAAGTTGAGTGAACGACAGCTTTCAATTTTTGAAAGGTTTTTTTTTTTGAAGAAATTTTGTGGCTGCACATAGAATTTAATCGCTGCAAGACATTAACTAATTGCTTTAATGTTTTGAAGAAAATTATAAGTGATACGCGGCGTCTTTCGATGCTAAAGTCAGTAAAGAAAATATCTTTAGCAGATTGGTTGGTAAGCACAGCCTCCACGAAATGATAACAGTGTGCAGCAGCAACTTCAACAAAACTCTTAGTTTTGACTGAACCAGGAGTGCCGAATGGCGCATGCAGGTAAAAATGAAGCCTACAACGCAGACGAAATCAAGAACTACTGAGAGAGCAGCTCGGGATCTCTATGGGCAGAAAAGGAGAAAGAAGCGTCAACTTCTCTGGAAGAAAAAGAGAGAACTCAAGAAACAGTTGGTTGAACCTATTTTCTTTTTTTCCTTTAGGGGAGCGAAGAAATGCTTTTTTGTACCATAAGGAGGCCTTTTCGGCGTTGACCCCTTGACCATCCCCGTCTGTCGGCCTCATTCAGGTATAAACATACCGACCACAACTCCAACATGACCCTTTTGGCTTCTGGCCCACCCCCCCCAGGACCACTCTTTGCATTACCTCAGGGGGGTTGTCATGTTTCCCTTGCGGGATTATCTTACAGGCTCAACTGTTTGCCGATAATTTTCTTCTTCTCTTTCTTTTCTTCTGAGAATATGTTCTATGTGGCTACAGACTTTTTGCTAGTTCTCGTAACTCTGTAGCATCTTTATCTACAATGTCCTCCGGGGTGATGGCACCAATACTCATCAGTAGGGCTTGGCGAGCCTCCGTACTGGCAGGCTGCACTGCCGATTGTCTGGAGAAAGGCGTTGAAATATCCGTGTCCAGTGAGTACTTAGGTGGCGTAGTAGTTGACCTCACCTTGTTTCCGATCGTTCCACAAAGCCACGTTCCTGATCAGCCTCGCTGTCTATCTTCCTTTGTTTTCCGAGCTCCAACAGTCTTGCTACTTCTCTCTCGTGAGCTGCTTAGCCTCCTCGGATGCCCCTTTCGTTCCCATTTCCACTTTTTTGTCATAGACGTACTTCCTTTCTGTCACTAGGAGAGATTGATGGGCGTCACTCCTGTGACTACCAGGACGACTGGTTTCGAAACCGTTCGGTTAGAGCTAGCTACACGTAGAGCTCCGCATCTTTGCATCGCCGCCATCTGTTTCCGGCACTTCTCTTGTTTAAGAGCGTCTGCCCAAATTTTACTGCCATACAGAAGGAAAGGCCGTTGGACCACCAACATTTGCCATCAGCCTGCTTAATTGATGCAATTGGTTTTTAGGCTCTTTATGCTGCTGCATTTATGTGTTGCCAGTAGGTTAGCTTTGTGTCGAGTGTTAATCCCAAGTACTTCACCGCGGCGCGATTTTGGTGGCGTTCACTACTTACTTCCTATACGGCTCCAATCGTAGAGCCGCCTCTGCGGCAACCGTACTGCCTCTCTGACAGATCACATTAAGTTATTCTAGTTTAACTTAGAGCGCCCGACTGGGGCCAGTAAGTTAGTTTTAAGATATTGATAAGTAGGCTAGTTTTTATAAAAAAAAAAAAAAAAAACAGATCACCTGACGTTTGTACTGCCACCATGAGCCGTGGTTTTAGTAGCCTTTCCAAGAGCTTCCCTGCGGTGTTTAGAATGCACAGAGGCCTGTATGCTGATGGGGAATCCAGATCTCCTTTGCCTTTGCTGATAAGTAACAAGCGTTGTTTCTTTCAGCTCTTTAGGAAAGATGCCTTCTTCGAGGAAGCTATTTAACATGTTTAGCAGCAAGTGCAGGCATGTGCGGGGGCTCTTCTATTTTGCAGGGATTTCACCGCTACACTCAGCTCTTTTTTGCTTAAAGCTGGGATTTCCTGTCGTTGGACCGGCGTGTTGTCGGGTGGCCTGACTGATTGAGCTAAGAAGATCGTATCCACGATTCGTGCCATTTGAGCTCTGAGCTTCCACGTTACGATGTTGTAGGCAAGTCCCCAGGGGTCACCATTGATATCAGGGTGGAGATCCTCCCACTTTTGTTTCTGACTCATGTTGATGGCCCTCTTGAGCTCAGATCTCGTCTCGCAGCCATCTCGAGTATTTGTCTTCCTCAAGAGTCAGTAGTTGGAATTCCCCACTCCTGGGCCCTGGCGTTGAGGTCATCAGCGACCAAGATATCACCTTTAGCGTAACTTAAAAAGTCCTCTAGGTCATCCAGCTTTTGGCGGAACTCGTCGATCCTATCTTTTGGACTAAAATAGGTGCTTATAATCGTTATCCCCTTGCCTTTTACCCACGCAAAACCTCTTTGTTCGCCTTGGTTTTTTGATGGGGAATTTCCTAGCGTCAGGAAGGATTGCAGCGGTCCCCAACGAGTCCAATTTCAAATTTTTTTCTTTGCCCACGTACTGTTCGCAGATAATGACGACATCTATTTGCCGTTCAGCTATTAGCTTAGGAAGTAAGTTGTTTGCTGTTCGGCTCCGGTGGAGGTTTCCTTGTAGGAACCTATTGAGGATTCTACTATCAGGAGTGATGTTCTACCAAAGGCTACAAGGTCTGAACAAAAGTTTATCAAAATCAGAACAGGAACATGGAAAGGAAAGGGGGGCCAATAGAGTTTTTTTAAAAATTCAAAAACTCGAAGATGTTCTTTTAAAGCTCGGTCTTAGGCAGTTTTAGTTTATGTAAGGACACTATAGTTGCTCAAAATATGTAAATGTTATTAAATATTGAAAATAAAAACTTTAAAAAAAAATATTGGGGAGCCGTAGTTTACATTTTTGAAAAAAAAGTTTGAAAGACTATATCTTTTTAAATATTAATTCTACAACTTTTAATTTTTGGAACAATATTAAGAACACTTTTCAAAACCAGAAAAAAAATTAAAAAGTAAGATTTTCAAAAAACAATGGGGCTACAATTTTTTGAATTTTGCCCATAACTTTTGAAATTTTTAACATAGGGGTTACAAAATTTGAAACCATGTTCAGAATAACTAGAACAATCTGGAACAACTTTCAGAATTTCGATTTTCAAAAAAAAAAGGGTTCTAAGTCAAAAACGGTTTTTGGTTTCTTGGATCTTAAACCCCCATTTTGAATATTTTTTTTCAAAAAAAATTGGAACAACTTTAAAAATATAAGAAATCCAAAAAAGGGAGGCTAACTTCACACACTCTGGACTTAAGATCCATACGGCAAAAACTAAAAGGATTAGCCTTGAAGCTTTTTCATCTATCCGAAATATCTACTTCTGGACAACAACCACTTCTTTTGGAGTATTGCCTGTACTAAAAGTTCGGCAGAACTAGGTACAGTCAACTAAATCGGAAAAGCAAATACCGCTTTCGGAATGCTGTCCAAAATATAGAGAAACAACTGTTTAAGCCTAAAGACCAAGCTACAACTGTTTCGCTCCAATGTTGAATCCGTGTTGCCTTATAAATGCAGTACTTTACTTGGAAAGTAACACCCGCTGTCCCATGAAAGTAGCAATCGTTCGTGAATAGCGTGAATATAGTCTGTCAAACATCTCAAATATTTTTTGGCCTAACCATATTTTTAATGATGAACTAAATCCGAGGACAGGTCAGGAAACCATTGACTGTATAATACAAAAACGTAAGTGGCAAGGGTTTGGTCATACGCTTATAAAATTTCAAGACTGCATCGTGAGCCAATTGAGCAATGGAACCTTCGCAGACAAGTGGACTGACGTAGAAGTACTTGGAGAAAAACGGTAAAAGAGGAATCAGCACAACCGGATATGAGTTGAAGAGAGCTGAGGTACATCTCCAAAAACCATACAGGATGGCACGTGGGAGTAGTGGAGGCCCTATAACCACAAGGGAAACCTCACGGACGTAATAGATCTGAAGACCTTAGTAATTAAGTATCAGCAGAAAAGCTTAATAGATTAAAATTTTCAGACTAAAAATAATTTTTAAATATAAAAATAGAGTCGGATATAAAACGGAACCTTGGGGTACACCAGTATTTATTTAAAGAATTTCAAACAGGCAGAAAATGCATATCTGAGGATAGGCTGAATAAATGCACATTTTCAACCAGTCGAAAAGAGAGCAGTATAATGTTAAACAGATACAAAACTTACATACTGGTTTCACTTGCGATGAAGGACGCCTGTTCAGAGTATTGTGTTGGTTAAGAACCCTCAGAACTATTTGCAACTATTTCAATCAAATTGTTTGCACTTTAAAATCCAGAAGCACTCATTAAACGATTAAACTGTTAGAAACTGAAAGTCTCGAATTAACCAGCAAACTTTGCTTAGAAGCAACTTACTAGCAAGCTGGTATTTTGTTAAAGATAAAAGTTGTAGCCGAAGAGGATAAAGTATTTCGTTTTTTTTTTAGAAATAGCCAACTTTTACCACCTGGACTACTTTTAGGGTCCTTTAGTTTGCGGTAAATTTTGCACTCTGCTGTCCAAAAATGTTAATCGTTGACATAAGATACATAAATAAAATAGAAATTGAATAAATTTTACTATAAGGTATCTACAAAATTTTGTGAAGTGACAGCTGAAACCATCTGCAGTTTAACTAAATGGTTCCAAAACTTTCTATATGCAGGCCATCGATCACTGTAATCAATTTTAACATGGAATACCCTTTTGTTTCTGTCTAGACCTGTTCTTTTGAAAACATCATCCCAAGCTGTTTTGTTTGCTTCGAGTTTTTGATGAAATCACTTATTTTTTTTTTTATTGCTTCAATGTAGGTTTTCGTATGTCTGAGATAGTTCTTTTGAAATACATATGGGAGTTTAATTTATCCTCAAATTAGAAAATAAATGAAAAATACACACTCTTAACTTAATTATATTGGAATTTATGTTAATTTTATGGCTCCACAGTTGCTATATGATGTGATACATTGCGTAACCTTTTCCCTAAGTTTCAACAAATTTTTAAACACAAATTAACATCCTTGTCATAGAGGACTTGAACAGCAACACTACATACAGAATCTATTATGATGCTATATTTGTCATCATTATTATAGAGCATACCTTTTTCAAGATTACATGTACCTACCTACATAGGCACCTTCCTACGTCATTCTATTGATTTTGTTGTCTCTCACTTTTATGTGGTTTTACTTTGTTTTTTTTTTTCTTTTATTTTCACGATGATGGAAAGTCTATTATGACACTAAAATGATATTATATAAAATAAAACTTTGAAAAATAACAATATACACAATATTCACTCACTATATAGACTCCAAATAGCTATAAAAGTTGATAGCAAAGGTATCTAAAGGTGCTCGTATTGTTGGTTAAGGAGGTACAATATTGTATGCAGTACTGCAGAGTTAGGTTTAATATTCTTATCATTTCCAGGAGAATAAACCTTTTGTTATCGAAACGATTCTAAATAGAATATCATAAACCACCGAGGACAAAACATGCAGATGCTATGTTTTTTGAAAAATAGTAAAATGAAGTGAAATGGAAGACAAGAAGAGATGTTGAGTTTTTCATTGTTAGGTACTTAATTGAGCTTTGACTTCAAGTTCAAGTATCAAAAACAAATTAAAATCGAAATTAAATCAGAAAGAAAATATGATTATGGTAAAATTATTTGAGATGACATTTAAGCTCTTTGATGATTTTATCTTAATCCAAAAGCAAATTCAGATTCAGAGACAAAATGTAAGAAAGTTATCTGCTTTGAGTTAGAAAGGGAAAATGATTTGTTTGAAAAGATATACAAACGGGTAACCGATATTAAATGTCAGACATTTTTTTTTTTTTTTTTTTGAATAAATTCATTTTGCATTTCACTTAAAATATACATTTATACATTAATATAAGTTTACGTACAAATAAGAACTATAATAGAGCCGTGGTATATATCTGAGGTGTTTGGTAGAAACCTGATAACTCCATAAAATAATTTGTGTCCTTACGTCCACTTCACATCGAGGTAGAGCGTAAACGGGTGAACCAATTTTCTTCAATTTTCCATTTCATATCCTTCGACAAGTTATTCATGATTTAAATTTGAAGAAAAAGACACAGTATCGAACAACGAGAAGAGAGGAAAAGAAGACCCTGCGTAGAAAGAAGTGGACTTTCGCAGTCTCTCAGCTCAATAAGATCGAAGAATGTGGATTAGGGCTGGCCACGATACCAAACCAAACGGAAATTTTGAAAGTATCAGCTCGGTATCTTCAAAATCGAAAAATATCAATATCGTGTCAGTATCGGTGTCGGTATCATATAACTTAGTCTCGTCTCGATCGCGCATAACAAAGTCTCGGTGTCGGTTTTGATCTCGTCTGGTTTCGGTATGTTCTCAGTGGCAAAAAAATGCACGACTTGGCACAATGATTCTTAGTCCTGTATTTGAACTCGCTTATGGTATTTTTGGAATTTAATTTAAAAAAATCTTCATATCATAATGAACAAAAGACAGTTTTTTTAACTGAAGTTTTTTTCTATTCACTTAACAATTTTCAAGGGCTTGTTTCACAATGCCTGAGTAAAGTTCCAATAAGTGATGGAACGCATAAATTTTGACACAGGGTCATAAGTTCAAAGTTCACAGGAAAACAATGAACAATTATTTTATGGCGAGTTTGAATGAGCTGTAAATCCAAAAACTTATTTTTTGACTTGTGAACTATGATTTATCTCACAGTGTATGTGATATTTATCAGTAATCAGCACTTTACTCAGACCAAATGTCAAATTTGGGCTTATTTGAGTTTGAAAATGGAAATAAGGCCAAATTGGCTTTATTTCCATTTCAAAACCGAAATAAGATCAACTTTCGTTTGGAAATAAAGCCAAATGGTTTCCATTCAATATTTTCAAGGCTTTGCATACAGCCAGCCTCGCACATACCCCGAATCTTACAGTGAGCCAAAGCAGGAGGGCAGCATGCCCCCCCCCCCCCATACACACCTCACTGTTTATGAGCCATTATGGTAAAGCAAGACAAGTGTAAATAAGATTTCGAAAAAATCAGTTTCTGTTGAGGCTATGGTAACATTTTTTTTACTCAACAGTACCATCAGCCTGCAAATAAAACATGAAAATGAAATAAAGCCAAATTGGTCTTATTTCGTTCCCAAATCCTAGAGTGAGCCCACGCTGAGGGCCAAATTGGTCTTATTTCGTTTTCAAAAGCGAAATAAAGCCGAATCGAAAAATTTCAAAAATCATTAGAGCTCTTTGCCAGAAACCATAATAAAAGAAAAAAATAGGGTGACGTGAAATAAGGCCCAACGAAATAAAGCCAAAATTACAAATTGTACCCTTATTTCATTTTTATTATGGAAATAACGCCAAATTTTGAATTTGGCTTTATTTCGCTTTTCAAAACGAAATAAGACCAATTTACCCCCCTCCCCCCTGCTTGGGCTCACTCTAGGTTTTGGGGTATGTGCGAGGCTGCATGTATGCAAAGCCTGGAAAACATTGAAAGGAAACTATTTGGCTTTATTTCCAAACAAAACTTGACCTTATTTCGGTTTTGAAATGGAAATAAAGCCAAATTGGCCTTATTTCCATTTTCAAACTGAAATTAGGCCACATTTTAGATTTGATCTTATTTTGTCGGGCCTTATTTAACGTCACCAAAAATAGGCATGGCATTAGCTGGATTTCATTAAAGGCATTTTTTCAAGCTAAAAAGAACTAAGTCTCAAAATTTAATCCCAATTACTGATTTCAGGGAATCCAAACAAAAGTGGCAGTGAGTGGTTATAATTAAATTTAAAGCCTTACCGCTTAACCTTCTCACACTTTCTCACCTTTCTGTTAAAACAATTTTGATCCAAATCGTTCCCGAGAAATCAGTTACAGGAATTGTTTGCTTGTAATAAAATTAATAGATTTATTCAAAAATCAATTTTTGCTGCCGGTACCAAACGATACTACCGAGAGAATCGGTCCAAAAGGTATGGTATCAGCTCGGTATCGTTTCAGATGCATTGGAGCTGGTATCGTCTTGGTATCGTTTCAGTTTCAAACACCGATACCAAAAGATACCGATACTATTTTGGCATCACAGCCAGCTCTAAGTGCAATCAAAACAACATCTGGAAGATTTATAAAAAGACGTTCACTGGCCGCTAGCTCTTCTAAGCAGCGATGGTAACAAAGTCACCGAGGAACAGGAAATTGTAGTTGAATTCAAGCAACATCTCCACCAGATGCTGAATGGTCATCAGGTGAAGCAAGCGATAAATAGTACATAAGAAGTGAACCCGCCTTTAATCAATAAAAGCACAGTTTCATCATTCACCATCCAGTATAGAAGAGGCTTAAAGGCCACCAGATTTGATGGTTTACCAGCGTAGTTCTTCAAGCACGGAAGACGTGTGTTGAAAACTCATCAAACTAGTTTGTGTGGAAGGAAGCATGCTTGATAACTGATCTATCAGCTTCACACTCAGAGAAACCTGGGCCTTGTGAGATTAAATGCAAATTAATATAAACATTCAGGCTTTTAAACATTCAAGTACAAATACCACTCAAGTACCCAAACCAAGACCTTGTACTGAAGTTTCGCCATGGTCGTCCAAACATGATTTTCACTGTCGTGGTCATTGTGTTCGTCTTGCTACGTTTTCACCGTTCCCTTGTAAACACAAGGGAATCTGTGTCGTGGTTTTGTTGCTATGTTTTCTCTTTGGCTTGTCGTGACATTTACACGTGGTTTTTGACATTCAAAATGTATTAACGTCATCCCTCTTTTGTCTCGTGTTCAATTTCTTGCTTATAAAATATGTATGAGAAAACAGCGAGACAAAAGCGAGATGACGGAAGTCTATTCAAAATGCCAAAAAACCACGTGTTAATGTTACGGCGAGACCATAGCGAGAAAAACATGATACAGATAACCGTGTAAATGGACCTAGCAAGTCCACAGCAAGACGAACATAATGATCAATGACTTGAAACCACGTTTGGACTTTTAAGTTTTAACCACATTTTTAGCTTATATTTTACCTTTTAGAAAAATGTTATTTTGAAAAAAAAAGCTCTGAGTCTAAGGCAGGTTAGACCAAAGCGAGATGATAGAAAAACTTTCTTACTACCAAAAAACACTATTAAATATCAAAGTGAGACCAAAGCAAAACTATAGTGAACAATCATAGACATAGATTCCCGTGAAACCCAACTTGGCTATTATTATAAGTACAAAAATATAAAAATATATGATTGATGCAGATGAGATTTATTTTTTTTTCTCTCAGTGACAAATTTCACAGGTCGACCGAAATACTTATTTTAAAAAAAATCACCTTGACCGAAAAAATAAAATAAAATTTACTGAGTGTTTTTTATTAAAAGTGACAACAAATAATGGCTGATTTACAATGGACGTTGCGTTAAAAGATTTGTCTGTCAACGCAAAAGTTCAGACAAAGTCCATTTTTACACGAGGAAACTAGGTTGCTAACAACTTTCAGTTCCGTGGTTAGAAAGGCAGAAGGAAAGAGGGCTGAACAAAATCTCCCCGGTCGAGGATTTGAAGAGATTTTTTCGTTATTTCTTTCCACATCTACGGTTAAGGTGCGTTCAACCAATAGAATTGCAGGAAATCTCAAAATTGCCTAGATTTTGTTTCCTCGTGTTAAAGGTACAACAAATTTTTAAAGAAATTAAAAGAAAGCTTCAAAAAAATCTCCAGCAACTTGTTTCTTCGTGTGAAACAACATTATGCTACGATTTTGCATACATTAGTAAGTACACAAACCAACGTAACGTAAGCAGCTGCAACGCAAAAGTAGAAATTATTCAACTTTTGCAAATTTCAATTTAGACATGTATTGAAAAAAGTTTGAATTTTGTTCCGTTTTATTTCGACGCTTCCGTAACGCATGTTAAATATAACATACCGTAACGACTGTCACATTTGTACTATTTGTGAAACACCGAATTCGGGACTAGACATGACACAAACCAGCCTACAGAGAGCTTTCGAACTTCCAATACTAAACGTCAGAATGTAAGCTTTGGAAAGGGAAATTTCCCCTATGGAAAGCTCTAGGAGCAAATACTAGAACCTTCCAGCTTTTTTGGGAGCCTTGTGAAAAGTATAAGAGCACATGTCTGACTGGCAGAGGACGCAGTTTATTTTTAATCGTGAATGAGTAAAGTTGGTTGTAATACAAGTCAAGTTATTGAACTAATTTTAGTGGTGAACAATAAATTGTTTTGTTGTAAGAAAAGTAAAGTGTTTTATATTGTGAAGTCAGTATGTGGAAAATTTAAATAAAGTGAATAAGTTTTTTTAACGAACCTGATAAAATATTACAATACGCATCGCAAATGCGAACGCATCATTATCAGCCATAAGAGTTATGAAAGAACCTTTCAAAAAGTTGAGTTTTATTTCTAATCTCAGAATAAATGTCTATTCAAACTTTCATAAAAATGCTATTGATCGCTAAGCAGCGTTAGGGGACCTAGAAGTACGGATTCAAGACTTAATATATATATACAGGATACAGGGTTGATTCAACATTAAATCATTTTATTCTAACTAGATTTTCATGTTAAATTAACTAGAATCTCATATTAAATTTTAAAGACATCGAACATTGAGTCATGTTAAACTAATTCAATTTGTATGTAACATTAACCACATTTTCAGGTAAAATGAAATAGATTTTCTTGTTAAATTTATAGTATAACTATTTTAAGGCAGAGTTAAATTAACAAGATGTCATGCCCATGCAACCTGCGTTGATATAACATGGCATTCAAATCAGGTATCTGGTTAAGCAGTTAAACGTTTTTAAAAATTAGAACCTGAATAAAAAACAGGTATAATGTACCAAACATTAGTTGATTATAACTGATTTTTTCTCGGAGTGTCCCCACCACAAAAAACACGATCCTATTTGCTGAAAAATCTATCGAGGCATATCGTTGATAATTGTCGCATAAACAATCCTATTCAACGTACCTACAGTGTGAGATTATTAAGCCGTTCTGCACAAGCGCGGATACAGGGGGAGGGCAATGGGTGCGATTGCCCCCCCCCCTGAGCACCAACCATAAAATATTAATTCATTAAAATGTCATCAAAAAATGTTTTTCGTTCTACGTTCATAAAATTATATCTTGGCAGTGAAAAAAAGACTGTGTTTTTATTTTCCTGATTTTTAATTTCACGAAATTATTTAGAGATACTAAAACAAATGATTTCCCTCCCAGATGCGAAGTGGACAAATATTCCGATATGCAAAAAAAAGCCTTCAAATCGAGCGATTGTAAAGCTCTTAACGTCGGTTTTATAACGTCCAATCCTCAAATTTAAGATTTTAATTAAAAGATAAATGTCAGGCTACATTCCTATGCAAAATTTTTTTGAGAATAGTCAAATTATTTCATACTAGAGAGCAGACCGAATCCCACTTCGATCTGATTTCACTTTTCAAAAGCCAAATGTGAATGAAAATTAACACAGTTTCGAAAAACAATGTTCCAAAATGTTAATGCCAGAACCCTCCTCTACAAATATGTAAATGTAACGCGGAAGGGAGCAGGGGCACTTATCTACATTTTCAAAAAAAAGTGTCAATTTAATTAGTTTTAAAAATTCTTAATTTGCTTCAAATGCTCAGAAGAACAAGATTAAGATATTTAAATAAATTTAAAATGACAAATTACTTTTTTGTATAAAAATTTCGAGTGCGGTTCAGTATGCAACTACAAATGTTGCACATCTTTTGTAGCTATAACATACGTTTCTGAAGGTAATACAGTAGACGTTCGAAATTGTGAAGTAATAAAAACCAGGCATGTTAAGTATTTATTCGTTCGAGATTGTTCACTTTTTCAAGCGGAAGCAAATTTTGTTCGATGTGAATGGTTTTTATATTTATAAGCTTAGAAAAACCGAAGCAATTCCTGGGTTTTCTCAAGTAAAGTTAAATGCTCACGAGTTATTTTTATAAGAAATCCAATTTTACAGAAAATTTGGTGTGTTTGCTATTGCGGGTAGTATACTATTTTGAGATTCACTAAATCAAGCGTCTACTGTATTCGTGAAGATTTTTTTCACTTTCATGAATAAGTTTTAAGAAGTGACGTACTATTAATCAACAAATCAAACAAAATTTACTACATCGAATATTTTGAGAAACTACAGGTTTTCGCCCATTTACTTGGTTTCAGGTTCATTTTTTTGTTGCCTCTGTTTGATTGTTAACAACACGGTGCGAGTTAATTTTGCTTCTTGCAAGCACATTTGACGTTAACGCACACATTCTCTGGCTTCTGAATACTTTTTGGTTCCGTCAATTCGATTTTCTTACGGTGCGGTGAAATTGCATTGTAGATGATATATTCAAACATGTGATTTTAGCAAGCTGCATTATCGAACACTGAGATATTGCATGGAAAAACTTTTATTTTATTTTTTGAATAGAAGACTTTTTCAGGGAATATTCTGCAAATACATTTCTGACTCAGATTACGGCCCTTAACTTATATTTGGCCTCATAATCTTATCCCAGCAATGGGTGAAGCTTTTGCTCGAACTCGAACGTTATGTGTGGGAATAGGAACATACCGATGTGCCATTATTCTTTCCGAAATTCTAGGTGGTCCTACGAAGATTTAGACGGAATTCAAAAACGCTGTTAAAACACCCTGTTACTGACACAAACTGCATAACTTCATTTCAGGAAGTTTCAAAGTACCCGCTGCTCGAGGCACTGTGAAGATATAAAAGAGGTAATTGCGTTCTTCAAATTTTGAGTAGTATGAAAAGTACTCAAATTGTCTGTAGATCTTATCAAGATTATGGAAACTCTGGAAACAATTTCGCATTAGTGTGACCAAAAATACACCAACATTGTCTCCCCCCCCCTGAATGAAATCCTGGATCCGCGCCTAGTTCTGCAAGACTATAATTGGCAAGTACCAGTGCAGTGTAGCAAGCGGCCAATCAGATCGACTATATCATTGACCAAATATTTGCTTTCACTCTCAGTCAAATTCAGGAAAAAAGCAACAAAAATCATGTCATGATCATCACCATCACTTCATGTCACCATCATTTCATTAACTTCAAAAGCTCAAACATAGCATTTATCGTCAGGAGCTCTATATCACATCGGAACCAACTAATCTAGGACTCCCTTTTTGACACAAAACATGGCAGATAAATTCTCTATGACATTGACATTGGTAGAAGGTCTTTTTAATATCGATGGAGTTAAGTTAGCAACGCCACGAGTTTCAAGGACAAAGGAATTAATAGCTGTGTTAGGATTGCCAGCCTTAAATTAGTACTAAACTCCTTATTTTCTGAATTTCCATTGTGGCGTTGGCATATTGACAGACCTTATCATCATCATCTCTTATAAACAAATATTTGTGAATGTTTTGTGTGAAATTTCTAAACATATTTCACCAAATGATTTATCTTTTTCTTTCAATCCACAAAGACAGTTCTGTTTATATTCTCACAGACTATAAAACACATCAGAAAGGTTATTTTACTCCTTTGTATCATGTGGCCATTATTACAGCTGTTGGAGGAAAAAAAAAAAAAGAGAGAAAAAAGCCATCAAACGCAATGCTTTTCATTATTTGACAAAGGAAATAACCCAAAAATGAAAAATTATGAACATGACGCCTGAATAACTTTGATTAAAGCTTAACTAAGGATGAACAATTGGATGATGGATGTACATAAATCCTTTTTTTTAAATTTGTGGAAATTCTTTTTAATAGAGGTGCAGCATGCTGTATGAGGATTAAATGGTCTCTTCATGGGCATGATGGAATTGACTGTGAGCTTCAATGATTTCGTTCATTTATTTTTATGTTTTATTCAACCATCATCAGCTATATACGGGATTGTATAAGCATGAACTACCCAACCAGCTGACAGCTTTTTGCAGTACATTTGTCTTTATTTCAAACATCATCATCAAGGGTGGTAGTTTTTGTTGTTGTTCTTGTTGTTGTTGTTGTTATCTAGGTACATTTGTACTCGTAAAATTTATTTTTGGTATTTATATTTACTTCTTCTTTTGGGTACTATGAAACTCCAATCAAAAACCAAATTAAGCTATATGATGATGATGGGTCTATCTTTACACAGACCTTTGTACCACAGCACAGCACGCATATTTTTTTTTTGTTTTTTTTTGGTTGAAAGTTGGAATGGTGAGATAAGATAAAATGGACGACTTGGGGTTTGTTTATCAAATTAAGCTTATAAATATTCATGAATATGAATTAATAAACTCGTTATTATTTAAATTTGAAACTAAATTTAATTTACTGTCTACTTTTTGGGGCATTGAAGATTAATAAAAATGTGATTTTCAAAACCATCCTCTGTCTATCAATAGCTAGGCATACTACTCTTCTCTCCACACGGTGTGATGGGGATATTTAGTTGTGGCCGCTTTGAAGGGTTTTTGGGGATAGTAAACGAGAAAAGGGAAGCGTGTTTCCACTTTTTCTTGAATATAGGCGGCTGAACTATTGAATAGGGCTAAGTGAACTCCTTTTAAGGAACACATTACGTTACATCACGTAGTTAATCCGGCTTCTTATTTTCTTTCTTATAATTAACGCTCACTTAAGGCATACTTAGTATGACTATAAGAAAAGTGTGTTGAGTTAGGGTCTGGCGATCATTTCTCACTATTCCTAGCTTCCGATTGTGTTTTTTAATGATATTAACTTTCTGTCTCTCGCAAGGCAGTGGAAAACAACTTGATATAAAAAATCAAATACAAATATTAAATCAAGTTGGGTCTATGCCATCAAAAATATTTGCTTTTTTAGTAGTAGGATGTACGTTTCACGAGATATTTGATAAAATGCGTTTTCAAAGATGGCGGCTGATACCATATTAATTAATGAAATATGTTGGATAAAAAAAATCCGGTTTGTTCCGGATTGTTGCAATTTTTGTGTTGAAAAATATTCAAAAATGGTGGTCTCAGACCTTAATACCCGTTTTTGACCTAGCCCAAATTTTTTCAAAAATCGGAATTTTTAAAGTTGTTCCAGATTGTTCTAGTTGTTTTGAATATTGCTCCAAATTTTTGGACCTCTATGTTCAAAATTTCAAAAGGTATGGGCGAAATCCAAAAAAATTGTATTCTTACTTTTTAAATTTTGTTCTCGTTTAAAAAAATATTCTATACATTGTTCCAAAAAATTAAAGTTGTAGAAATAATATTTAAAAAGATATAGTCTTTTAAAGTTATTTTCGAAAATGTAAACTACGGCTTCCTAATATTTGTTTTTTTTTTAAGTTTTTGTTTACATGTTTTGAGCAACTATGGTGTGCTTACATAAGATAAAACTGCATAAAACCGAGCCTTAAAAAAACATCTTCAAATGTTTGAGTTTTTAAAAAACTCCCTTGGCCCCCCTTTTACAAAATTCAAAAAACCAAAAGTTGTTCCAAATAGAACTATGTTCCTTGAAATGTTCCATGAAAATCTATGTATATCTAAAGACATAATCTTACCAAAACAAATGTATCACTTTTTTTTGTTCCCCACGTGCCCCACTCAAAATAAAAAAAAAAATAAATAAATCAAAATGATAACTCTAGCTGCTATTTAAAAGGGTCTAAAATCCTGATTCTTTCATTAAAAAAAATTAATCTATGAGAAGTAGGTAAATTTTTATAATTTTAGTAAATCGCACACTAACTTAAGCATAAAAAAAGGGTTTTATAAAAGTTGTAGGAGCCATTTTTAAGAAAAATCATATTTTCCTCAACGGTTTCTTTTTTCATTAAAGTAATTTTTTTTAAATACTTCAAAAAGTATAAAAAAAAACCTCAAATACCGAGTCTTATTATAATCGACCATGCTGTTATCATTTTTTGATTTTCAAAAAAAAATCTATTTTTTATAAATCCAAAAAAAAAAATTCAAAATTTTGGTAGAAAACTATTTACATTGTTTAGAAGCTTCTGTATAAAAAAAGTTATTTAAATCAAAATAACCGAAGAAAATCAAAAATTAAAAAAATGATTCTTTGTGGAGGTACCATTAATAACCAATTTTTTGAAAAATGGGTTCCTATCAAGGAGCTTTTACGAAAAGAAATATATCGATTTTATTTTAAGAAAAGCTGTTTTTGAAAAAATAAGATTTTGTAAATTTGCTAAAAACAATTGTATGGCAGGTACTGCTATTTTTAGTTTTAAAAAAAATGTGTGACCTGAATCACCAAAAATCACTTTGTACTAAGTTTTAAGTAAATCCATCGAGTCATTTAGACAGTAGAATTTTGCCACTCGCTTTTTTTATCATCGTAATGTCATGTTTGATTGTTATCTCGGAATTTTTTTTCACGAATCCAAAACTTGTCCTATAGTATGTATCTACTAAATAACTACTTTTAGTGGTAGGTAAATCTTTTGTTACTTTTCAAATTTGCATGAGATGAATATTCCTGTGAATTTTCAAATCGATTCACCGAAGCGTTTTTCTTGACCAAATTTAGAAATCTTATAAAACTAATTAAAAGAACAAACTGTGTTGTTCCTATACATTGCAGTTTCGTCATCAAAATGAATTAAAAACAACAATTTTCGTCGAATTTTTTCACAATTTCGCATTCATTAGATATTTGTTTGACTCAAAATGAAATAAAAGTAAATTTTTCAAAAAAAAAAAAATTGTAATCAATTTTGTTGTTATTAAAAAGTTTCGATATTGAAAACAATGGTCCATTGGTGAAACTTGGCATCAATGGTTCATTTGTCATAAAATGCATCTGCGGTGAACAAGTGGTTTCTTGGAGGGAATAATAGTGGAAGGATTGTTATTTATTAAACTTGGCACAAGTGTGTTTTGAACTACCAGAATGAAGAATCAAGAGAGTCAATAAAAATATTTATAGTGAAAGGGGGTTTTTTTTATAGATACAGAAAAGTATTATAATTTTTTCAATAACAAATATTATTTCCAAAAGCAAATAACACTCTTTACCCAAAACACCATTTAATCCTTGTTATTTTTGTTTAATCCTTTTATTTTTCATTCTCACCAGTAAAAAACATTTATTACCATTTGAGAGTACCATTCATTTCAAAGAATTTTGAAAAATAACAAGTCACTTCCCAATTTTTTTGAAATATTTTTAACGACTCTTTTGATTCTTAATTCTCATGGCACATGCAACGTTTTGACCAGGTTTGATGATAGTACTAATTTTTTTTCGAAAGATTTCTTACACTATCTTACCTGCACCTACAAATAAATAAGTAGCATTTTATGAAAAACATTTTATTAGAAAACAAAGTTTTAACTACCCTGAATTATATTTTGTCTTTTTGTTTCGTGTGACATAAGTTTTAAACAAGTTATTCAATTTCACTTGTTCAACAAGCAATTTATTTACTGTAAATTATGTGCTTGTTGGTGAGAATATAAATATAACACGGCCCTTACTATGCCACTGATGAGTCCAAGTGAGTAAGCCGGACGAAACGCCAATTTGTAGGACTAAAGACCATAAAAAGCTTGTTTGGAAAAATAAATACACAAAAATTGTTGTTTGAAAATACGAGTAATACATACATATGGTATTAATACAAGCAAATTGCTGTCATTTGTCAATGTTTAAAATTGATAGTAAATTCAATCTCAATAAAGTTAGTAAAGATTAAAAAAAATCAATATTCAGTTCGTTTTCATGGCTGAGTTTCTATTTTTAATATTTTAATTAAGTATACCAAGGATTTTTGTTTTTTCCTCTAGTTGTATAAAATCTTACAACACGAAAGATTTGCAATTTTGAAAACAAGACTACTATTAATTATAATTGAAAAAAGCAAATACATAAATTGTTTTCGACATTTTGAAAATTGACTTTTTCGAACTCGTGTAGACAATAGTCAATACATTTTTTTAATCGATAATTATTTTTAATTCAGCAATTTGTAAATCTATTGTCTAAGTCAAACTCTAAACAGTAAACCGTAGCAACTAGGCTACGAGCTGTGGTCTAGGAGTCAACCAGAGCAAAACTAAGCTGATGTTTTTTACTACCAAAACTAAGAAACATCCCTTCACTCCACCCCGTCTTAACGGCCAACCACTCTCACTATCAACCAGTGCAAAGTATCTTGGTGTCATCCTTGACCCTAAGTTAAACTGGAAAACAAACATCGAAGATCGGGTAAGGAAGGCCTGCATAGCTTTCTACGCTTGTAGCAAAACCTTTGGTAATAAAAGGGGCCTTGAATCGAAGATGATTTTGTGGAACAGCCGTTGTACGGCCGATTTTAACTTTTGGTTCGATTGTCTGGTGGCTGACTTAACAGAGTATATAACATCGACAAACTTAAAAATGTTCAAAGAACAGCGAGCGTTTGTAGCACAGGTGCTCTTCGATCTTGCCCAACGGATGCCTTAAGTGTTTTTATGCACCTTTTACCACTTGATCTGCACATTAAATATTTAGTATCTTGTAGTGCATTAAGACTTAAAGAATCAAATTGTTGGGTTGCCAAGCCCTATGGCCACAGCAATATTCCAAATTTGATTCCAACTGAAATTTTTTCAACTCCTACTGACTACCGCACGCCTACAATGAAACTCAGTTAAGATTTTAAAGTCTTATTCCCATCCAGAAAGGACTGGGATGATGACGAGAGACTTCGACACAATTATCTATACTGATGGCTCAAAGATGGAGTGTGGTGTTGGTTTAGGAATTTTTTTCTGAGTCTCTTAATATCTCAAGGTCTTTTCGTCTCCCCGATTATTCTAGTGTGTTTCAAGCTGAAGTACTTGCAATTAGGGAGGCATGCAGGATACTTAAACCAGATCCAAACCAAACTCGTATCCTCACAGACAGTCAGGCAGCTGTCAAAGCCGGCTATATCATCCTCTAAATTGGTCCAGAAATGCCGGGAAGAGCTCCCAACCCTTAATATTAACCTCAAGGTCACCCTTATCTGGGTTCCTGGCCATAGAGGCATTAAGGAAAATGAACGGGCAGATGAACTGGCCAGGCAACGATCAGCCCTTCACAACTCACTTGCGGAAAGAGTCAACATCCCCCTGGGAGTTTTGAAGGGTAATTTACTGTCAATCTTCCCTAGTGAATCGAATCGTAGGTCCAGACAGATCTGGCCCACCTATAATAAATCCCGAACAATTGATCTGTTATGTAGACCCAGGCGAGACAAAGCTAGAGTCGTTGCAACCTGTACTGGACATTGGCCAGAAGGTGAACATGCAGCGAGACTGGGCATTCCAAACAATACTCACTGCCGTAGCTGCAATGATCAGCAAGAATAGGAAACAGTCCTTCACTTTCTCTGTAAATGCCCTCCTCTGTCTAGAATGAGAGCACATTCGTTTGGAGTGGCATTTTTTGAAGACATCAACGAACTTTCTGAATTGAAAATCGAAAATTTGATTTCCTTTCTTAACGCCACGAAATGGATCTAAGACAAAATCGGTTGCTTCTGTATCATGTTCTCCCCCAGACCCCAAGACCGTCAGCAATCGGAAGACAGGCCTCTGCTAGGTTTCATGATGCTCAATGACAACGATCATCGGCTGGATCCTTCGCGCTCAAGTCGTTCTGCTATCTGCTGTGCTCGGCATATCGCAGCTGGCTTTGGGCGAGATGCGATCCAATCGACTGAGTGTCTTAAGTCCCGCCTCTTGACGTTGGTGCTAGCCCAAAATATACTAAAAGCATATTCCAAATCCGTTCTAATTCAAATCAAAGAACTCTGGGCTCATGGTTGATGCTAATATCCACTGGAAACCTCCGGTCATGCCGAGTGGGCATTCGGAGGCCCAGGTGAAGAACTCGCATTCAATCATGTATCTAGAAGACCCCCGAAGGAATCAAGTCAAACGAGTTATGGTATCAAAACCGCGCAATTTAGCGCTAATTGGGTACTGGGCGAGTGTTACGCCCGTGCCACCATTTCTACAACAACAACAACAACAAACCGTGTCCATGTTTCTAACATTAATAAATGTATGTCTAGCTAGTCCTTCAGAATATCTTTTTTATTAAATAGTAAAGAATTAAGTATCTTCAATGCATGTGCCTATTTTTTAGTGCCAATCTTAAGACATATTGGTCGTTACTGATTTTTAATTAAATATTTTATCACCACTTTATTTGAATTCCATTTTTTAACTATTATCTTCATTAATAAATTACAAACGCATCAAATATCCACATGTATAGCAATTTATTTGCAATAAAATGTATCTTACTACATAGCTCACAACAACATAAAAAAAAAGCCCACATGTTAAATTAAAGCTAAAATAAATCACGTGCCAGTGAATTGCTTTTTTTATATAGCTTTTACCTAGAATATAATTTGAAGGTCATTAAATAATTCTTTAGGTCTAGTCGTTTTTCTTTTCTATTTCATGGAAGAAAGAAAATATATCTTGATTTTTTTTTTAATTATAAAAAGAAAACTCTACACGCATCAAAAGAAAAAAAATATATAAGAATCATCAATAAATATATTAAAAGCATTGACAATATAAAGTGTGGCTCTTGGAAAAAAGGATATTCTGTTAAGCTAGAAAGTGACTATGGTGCATAGTTGCAGATATGCATGCATATATATAATATTTGGCGAAATCACTGACAGCTGCTGCTTGTATAATTTATTATTATTTAAGACTTCAAGAGTACATGAGAGGATTACTCATTAAGCTGGAGCACAATGATAAACAGGAACAGGATTAAAGGCGAAAAATTTGTTCAAAAGTGGCTTAGAAAATATTTTCTCAAGAGCTTTTTATTTTTAAAAACTTTATGATGAGAATGATTTTTTAATACGGGGGTGGTTAAGTGGATAAGGTGATGGTTGGAAATTGACATAACCAAAACGTGACTTTTTCTTCGTGTGAGGTAATCATCAAGTAGACTTTCGCGCTTTTGCAATTTACTTACATTATTTTGGTGTCGTTTTCAATTCATTTAATTTTTCATATGCATTTATAGGTTAGTAAGTAAATGGTTTTTCAACAGGGACGCTACAAAAGTAGAGCTACAGGGACAGTAAACGACGCCATATTTCTTGCCGCTCTTTTGACATTTCTCATCAGTAAAGTTTGCCATTTCATGATGGAAAGAAATACGAGCCAACAACAAGTTGAAATTATTAAAATTTAATACCGAAATTCGGAGTCAGTGGCCTCAACGTTAAGAGCGCTACGTCCAATTTATGGTCGTCATAATCGTCCTAGCAGATCAACAATTGAGCGTCTAGTGGAAAAATTTGAATCCACAGGCACAGTACAAAATGTTCCCGTGCCAGTGAGACAAAGAAGTGCTCGTAGTGTCGAGAATATTGCTGCCGCTGAGGCTTGAGTTGCAGAAAGCCCAAATGTGTCTCTCACACATCGTTCTCAAGCGTTGGGCATCTCTGTGACGTCGTTGTGGCGAATTTTGCGAAAAGATCTTGGCCTACATCCTTACAAGATTAAATTGACGTAAGAACTGGAGCCGCTTGACCACCAGAAGCGTCGTATGTTCGTGAATTGGGCTCAGCAGCAACTAGAAAATGATTCGGATTTTCATCGAAAAATCATCTTCAGCGATGAGGTTCATTTCTGGCTGAATGGCTTCCTCAATAAACGAAATATGCGATATTGGTCAGGCAGCAATCCACACGTACTCCATGAGTCATCATTGTATCCCGAAAAAATTACGGTTTGGTGTGGTTTATGGGCCGGTGGCGTCATTGGGCCGTACTTCTTCCGTGATGATCAAGACCGGCACGGTTCTGTGAATGGGGATCGCTACCGTTCAATGATAACCGAATATTTTTGGCCCCAATTGGATGACATGGACTTGGAGGACATGTGGTTCCAATAGGACGGCGCCACAAGCCACACAGCGAATGTCACAATCAATTTATTGGAAACCAAGTTTGGAGAACATGTTATCTCACGAAAAATGGTCCAGTCGCTTGGCCGCCTCGGTCGTGCGATTTGACGCCGTTAGACTATTTCCTATGGGGCTATGTCAAGTCCATGGTCTATGCCAACAAGCCAGCGACGATTGATGAACTTCGTACGAATATCGAAAGTGAAATTGCAGCAGTATCGGCCGATTTATGCTTGAAAACCGTTGAAAATTGGGTTCAGCGTCTTTACTTCTGCAAGCATGCCCGTGGTGACCATGCAAAAAAATCGAATTCCGTACATAATGCCATCAAACATACTTTTACAGGAATAAAGAATTTCATTGATATCCAAAACCGTTTTTGTTTTATTTAAAAAAAACTTTTGTAGCGCTCTTATTGAAAACCCCGATATAAGCATTTTCTTTTTAATTCGATAGGCATCTCAAAAACGAATTTAATTTTTTTTTTAAATGCAGATTAAAAGATACTAATCCAAGTTTTATATACCAAAACTTTTTCTAAAAAATGTTTTAGGAATCGTACCTATAATTTTTATTGATTTTTATAAACTACGTACCAGGTAACACTCAAGGAAAATGTTAAATAACTTTACTCGAGTCTTGAAGAATGGGTTGAATAAGTGTTGAAAATGGGTCGAAATTCCAACCTCGATAATTATGTCGTAAGTTAAGTTGAAAGTGTTGATGTCAACATTATTTCACTTAAGCCCCAAAGTCTTCATTTTATTCAACTTTTGTTCATTTTTGTATTATTATAAAAGAGTAAAGTCATTGGTCTATCGATTAACATTTCTTGCTGAAGGATAGGTTCTATTTCAATCCCCTAACCTACACTTCATTTTAATTCAACCCAAACAAAAAGACAACTCAATTAACTTTTATGTTATTTACTCTGTTCCAGTTAAACTGAATGTTCTGACAAAACTTTACTAATGTGCAAAACAAACCTATCGTAAAAGTTTAATACTTTAGATAAACTTAGAGATAAAAATTAACGGATCTTATTTTTTTAACACTCTCATTCTAAAAACAAATACTTTAAAATTTTCAAAACTGTCAACTTGGTATTATATTAATCCGCACTCATGAACACGTTCAGGTGTGTTGAGCTTTTATTCCTTTAACTTTTATAGCCAAATAGCTGCCCAGGATGTATATAAAACTTTCATTAAATAAAAAGCATCCTTCAAATCCAAGGACCAAAAGTTTGATGAGTAGGTATAAGATGATGTTAATAATATTATAAGATATTGTCTTCAAGATAAAATATAATCAATATCTGAAAAAGATGTCTATAAATTTTGAGAACACTCATCGTATACTTATGTTAAAGATTTTATCATGTCGTTTGGAATGAGAGAGAGAACTTGTTTCTAGGAAATTAAATTAAATCCACTTCAGTTTATGATATGATTTTGGGATTTTATTAAAATCCCCCTTTGGGTATGTTTTGTAAAATATTCTCTTCGAGCATTTAAGATAAATTTTCTCATGTCAATTTGTTACATAGTTATACATCAGTTCTCACTCATACTCATTCTCATTCGACCTTCCTACCTACCTACCTACCAACCTAACTTTAACATTCATCTTGTTAACTTTGAAGAAGATTATTGAATTTTGAATTTCGTCGGATACTCAAATCAGACACTAAACATTTATCCTATTTCAAGTGATTACTGAGAGGAAGCCCACTCAAAACAAATATCGATTTTCTTGGTTTGTAAATAATAAATATAACCACCCATTTATCTATCGCATCCAGACATCAAATCTTATAAGTTCCTTGTGTATTTTGATGGAGAAGGTTGAGAAGTGCGAAGTACATACATGAACTTAAAGTAAATGAATTTCACCATTTCTCTTTGAAGAAGCTAGAGATTGGGTTTTCTTATTAAAACTTAATTCAAAAGAAAAGTTTACTTTAATTTTTTGATTTCTTTTCAGATAAAAGAAAAACATAGATGTGTACTTACCTTCAAATGAAAGTAATGCTATCATTGAAAATTAAATTCTTCCTGATGTTAAGAGATTTCTCAAATGAACAGAATTTTTCATTGAGTCGAAGAAAAATTCATTAATTTACAGTTAATGGATTGTTAATGGATTCATTGTCTCAATGAAAGTACTTTTTTCTTTTACTTTGAAGTGACCTTTTTATGAACCTAATCTTTACTTGTTTGTCAAGCTTAAGGTTTTTTTGTAAAGCTTAGGTCTTTGAAACAAATCACCCAAAAATGTAATGAGATCAAAAAACATACCAAATTTTAGGTTTATGATATCATAAAATTCCAAATGGACAAAACCCTACATCTATATAATCCCGAATGCCAAAATCTCGAACGACAGAATCCCAAATACCATAATACCGAAAGCCCAAAATCCCGAATTTCAAAATAGGGAATGGACAAAACCCCGAATGGACAAAATACCGAATACCGAAAAATCCTTGTTCTTTTAAGGAAATCAAACTGTTTTGTATTGGCTTGACTTTGGTTCATTTGGAATCATGACATTTTTTCGAAAAGCAGTAATATAATGCAAAAGATTTTCAAAAGGATTTAAAATAAAATGCAGGACTGAGTTACACGTACTTGCTTTTATGTTTAAGACACTGAGAGTTTACGAAACTTTAAAGACATGGAAATAATGAGAGAAAAATGTTTTAATCTGTTAAGCCGATAATGAGAAAATGCAGAATTAAAAAAAAAAACGTTCTTTCAGAAGTATTATTAATAAATAGTTGTTATTTTTAAACTTTTATAATTTCCGGTAGTATATCGCACTAAGTTGAGCATGTAGAAAAAGTTGAATAAAAATAGTTGTAGCTGTTTTTAGCAAAAAAATATTTTCCTGAACATTTTTTTGTGCATTTGTATGGAAGGTTCCGTTTTAAAAATAATTTTTGTTCTTAAAATACTTCAAAGAGTGTAAAAATAATCCCTTAAATACCGAGTTTTATAAAAATCGACAGAGTAGTTTTCAAAGTATTTGCTTTTCAAAAAACAATGTTTGAACAATTTTTAAAAATCCAAAAAACATTTTTTTTTTACAAATTGTGGTAAGAAGGAGACTATTAACATTGCTTATAAGATTCTGTAAGTAAGTATAATTATTGAAAGCGATATTAAAATTTTGAAGAAAATTGATTGGGGAGGTAACCCATGGTATTAATAACCATTTTTTTAAAAATGGTCATTTAAAGGTAACCTTTGCTGAAAGAAATTTATTGATTTTTTTCCTGTAAAGTTGTGGAGCCGTTTTTGAGAAAAATAAGAATTTAAAATTACTAAAATTATTAAAGTATTCAAGAGTTTGGTTTATACTATGCTTTTATATTTTTAATTGGACAAGGATGATGGAAATCAAATGAAGTGAAAAAAAGAGAGAATAATCTTTAAAACACAGCTCGATGCTCTGTTTGTGTGTTCTGAACTATAGTCTAGTCAATTTGTACTCAAAAAGGCTATTAGCGAGCAAATTGTAGAATAGTTTTGCTTTGCTATTCCTTTATGTTTTCAGGGATCCTGAATCCAAATCTAAAAATTTCTGAATTAACATGATTGTAAAAATTCCATTATTTAGACATTAACTGACAAACTATTTTTTTTGACCAAGAGTCCTAAAGCTCTATGATAATAGGAGAGGGTAGAGTTTTTTTAGCAAGTGTAGAAAGTTTTTAGCAAGGTTCGGCGAACGATAAAATTATAATTTGTTCTCTAGTGAAAAATTAAAAAATAAATCTCATTTTTTATTCAATCGTGAATCTTATTTCTTGAGTCTTTTAAAATAAAATTCATTAAAACGATCGAATTAATTTTCTTGTGATCCCTAAAATATGGTTCGATCCCGAATTTATCACGGAGGAACTATTGAAGATCCATTCACGATCCCATCAAATAAGAAAAAAAGTATTTTTACGAAAGGAGAAAGTTGAAACATGTGAGAGCTGACATAAAATTAAAAAAAAAAACAAAATATTTCCAACAGGGTGTATCAAAAAAATATCAACATTTTGCAACTTCGTCTTTCCTTGAATCATTCCAATGAAATTGATACAGACAGGAAACAGCTGACATAAAATTAGAAAAGAAACAAAAATTTCTTTAGAAGGTTTGAATATAAAATTTCAGTTTCAGTTTAAGCCATCACCTATGTAAAATTTATTTAAGTCATTCAAGAAAAAACGAATTGACAAATTATAAACTTCCTGTTTTGAAATAATAGAACATAAATAATGTTAAAACGGAAGCATACCTGCTAACAATGTGAAAAAATCAACAGAATTTCAAAAATGTGAAACTTCTCAGGGGAATGTTCTTTTCAAATTTTCGGAAGATGTTATAATTTTTCCCAAAATCGCGTCGTACGTCGATTTGATTGACATTTATGAACACAGCTGCAGAATACAAACTCAAACAAGGAATAGAGTGCTATAATACTCCGCAAGACAGGAGTAGTTGCCGCAATGGATATTGTTTCCTGTTCACCTAATCTCCCGTTTTGGCAATTTGGCAAGTTCAGCAAGATCGCCCGATTTGACTATCCCAGAATTCTTTCTTTTGGGCTACCTATTTAAAATCGCGGGCTTATATGCCAACAAGCATCAGAGAATTGCAGTCCTCAAGGAGAATATTCGACAGTTATAGGAAAAGTTATCACCGGAAATCTTGAGAAAAGTCATGGAATGGAAAGTGCTATAAAAGGGGTACAAATATGTATCAACGCTGGTAGCAGCCACTTGACGGATTACGGATATCATTTTTTCCACTTAACAGAAAAAAAATTGTTTAAATAAAGATTCCCTTTACTCAAAATAATTTTTTTTATCTAGTAAGAAAGTAATCTAAAAACAAAATTAAATTATTAATTTATGACATGTTTTAACACACAATTATCTTTGGTACTAAGCAATTAAGATTTGCTTGTCAATGGTTCTTAGAAATGATTTTCAATATTTTACTTCAACAAAATTTATATTTAAAGCTAAAATATTATAAAAAAAATTAATCAGACTTAATTTTTTTATAACAATTGGCTAAATTCTTAAATCTCTTAAAGATCTAAAATTCGGAAACAAAAATACAATGTACATATCTATGTTCGGTTTGGCCTTGGTACTACTGATACTGGATCCATTTTGAAAATGATATATGTAATTGATAAAAAAGATAACTGCAACTCTTTCAACCTAGGGATCAAGCTGTTCAATGTACTTTTGCTACACTTCAGTCAGGCACAGTCTTAACTCTTATATCCGTAACCGAGTCATAGCCTCAAAAAAAATAAATCCTTACAAAATACAACAAATACAAAATCAAAGAACTTATTTAAAAAAAAAGTTATCACTCAAAAGTCGTCGAGCGCGAAATATAACATTGTCTCAAAAATTTAGGAAACTTAGTGCTCTAAAGTTTAATATAATTTTTTTTGTCAGATGAACAAGACGAGAGTAAAAATGCTTAAACCAATTTTTTTTTAACTCGCCAGTTTTTCTTCAGTAACTTGTCATGGAAGAGTTATGACAAAAATGTTTAAAGCTTAAGTTTTCTAAAATCTTGTAACCTACAAAATTAAACAAAACATTTTACTCTACGTCTAATAGAAGCTGAGAAAATCGCATTAACAATTTTTAAAGCCTTTTTTTTCAAAATGGTGGACAACGCAACATTCCATACCAGTCAGACTACCCTCACTCGCATTAAGGGACTTAGAGAAGACATAATTAAAAAAAAAACTTGTCACACTTTTTTTACGTTCCCAGCTCTTGTACTATTATACAAACCGATACCATTGTGAACAACATAATTGTTTTCTCTTTGTATTCAATTCTTATAAAATACTAAAATCCGAAGACTTTTATGGAAAGACTTTAAAAGACTTATAGTTAATTGACTGCAGTTAAAGGACTTAAAGACTAAAACTACAATCAGACAAGTACTGGACTAAAAGACTTTAAACAGTGTTAAGTTAATTAACTGTGACTTTCCTGACTGCATTATCAGAGTACTGGATTTTTTACAGTTCTGCTATATAATACAAATTTGCCTAAATAATTAAATTTTATTCTACATTGTTTTTCAGTGGCAAATAAGAAATTTGTATACAAAAACTTCAGCAATAATGGTAAAAATCAAAATTATCCACATTCACTTATATCCCATTCCCGACTTTTGATGAAAAATGTTTTGATTTTATCTCAGTGTAATCGCTTAGCCATCAGAGATTTAACAAAGCCGGTAAAGTAATTACATTTTATCTGCGCACATTATACAAGCCCACTTACATATCGTATTTTTGTATATGAAAATTGGAAATTCACAAAAATTCAAAAATGAATTTCCTTTTAAAAAAATATTTTGCCATCTTTTTTGGCAAATTTTAAAATACATTATTGTGATACTGCTTTGATGACACCTGCACCATAGATTGCAACGTGTGTGTTCACGTTCCACATCATCTATAAGTGCATTGCAAAAAGATAATGGAATATGGATGTTTTTTTTTTCGTTTTTTTTTTACTTTTTCGACTTTTACTTGTAAATGTTGTATTTTATTTCAACCAGTTAAGATCCTAGAGAAGCACAATTTTACCACATTTTACCGCCTTTTTAAATAGTTTCAAATGTGTAGTGTGTTATTTTAAAATGAAATAAGTCTGATAGTAATAAATTGTGTACTTTCAAGAAGGTAACTCTCTAAAACAGTTGGTCTACTGTGGTGTATACGTACTTTTTTTAATTTAATTGTTTTTATTTGGTTTTGTTATTATTTCCTTTATCTGCCATTATCCTCACACCTTTATCATATTTCAAGGTAAGTTTCAATAATCTCTGATAAATCTAAAGTAATTTGAACTTCCACTTGGAAAATTGGTTCTAGGCCCAACTTTTAAAGTGCGGTTCACTGTTTCTCCTAACCACTCTCTTTCTTGCTGCTGAACTCCATTTGGAAATGTTATGACCAAAACAATACCAAAAGAATGAACAAATTACAATTTTTTTTGTTGTTATTACTGGTAAGCTTTCTAATCGTGTAAAAGAAACATTAGGCCACCTCTTGGAATGCTACTAAAGCTTGTCCCTATTAATTTTAAAATCCAGTTTCCTTCTCTTAAAATTTGAAAGTTAAATTTGCCATTCAAATACTCGTAGTTTCCTACTTGATAGAGGTCTAATAATGGCACTTTCAATTACTTTGTATAAAGGCTCTGATAAAGGATTATCTTTATCCCTAATTTACGATACATTCTCATTGCTCTAGTTTCTATAGAAAAACAAAACACATAACATATTACCCTTTAAACGTTTTCAAGTTGTGTTTTCCTAGTTTTTAATAGTTCGATTCTTTTTGTCCTGTGCAAAGGAATCATAGAGAATGAAGGGTCCTATCATCATGATTAACTTCTACCTCCGGATAGTTGGTTTGACACCACCTAATGATTTGCCTGCAAGTACCTTTCATATCCTTAAAGCCTTTTGTGATGTTTTTTTTAATACTTAAAAGTTGCGTGAAATTTTATAATATGTAATTAACTTAACGGCAGTTTGATCGTCCTTACTGCAACCTAGCGGCATCTATTTCTTTAAATATAAAAATTTCCAAACAATTTCACTGGTGAAATTCTCCATTAAAACACAACAGCAAAATCTCTGCCTCAAAATATTGACAAAACAACAAATCTGTGTACACACATCATACTGTATAGCAAAATTCATTCCTTCCAAATGGAATCTCCTGACACACAAGTGCCAAATGGTAAATGTGTATATTTAAGTATATCCAGTGCAGGGTGAAGTTAGGTGTTCCTATAAGTAAATACAGACATTCACATTCACATGTATGTATAAACGTACAAACAAAGAATATCCCTACCGGCTTCTTCTCGTATAAAATTCATCACCAAATGGATGCCAAGTCTTTTTGTTTTCCCCAAAGTCTCCCACAGTTGTGCCCATCGAAATGTATTTTCAATTTCAATTCATATTGATTCTGTAGCATTTTAACACCACTCTGCTTCTGCTACCAATGCCATTGTCATTGCCACCGCCCAATTCGATTCAATTTCATATCAAAAATACAAATGTGATTACGTTGTAGATATAATTCCTGATATAAATCAAGAGAATTCTTAGAATTGTGTGACAAGAAATTATAATGGCACGCACAGATCTTTCACATATAAAATCCCAATGAAATAAAAAAAACATTAATCTAAGTTCATAAGCTGAAGTCTCTTTAAATTTTTACTTTAAGAAACTCTTAAACTAAAAATGCACAAACAACAAAAGTATTCCCTAAGTATACTAAGGTATTAAATAAAGAACATTCCTCAGCTTACTCATAAATTCCGCTTTGTAGAATTACTAAAAAAAAATAGGTTATCCTCCGAGGGAATTTACAAGGTCGCAGGATTATTAATTAATCGTGAAGTTGGATGTTAAAATTTAAATGAGAGCATAGAGAGCACTGGCGTAAAGGAAGGCAGTCGCAATAATAGTTCGTAGGTTGTTATGCTTTCGACGATATAGTGGAATTATAAAAATAGCTCAAGAACAACGAACACACACTTTAGGTTTAATTACTTTTGCATGGTTTGAACCAACAAATAAAAAAACATACACTAACCAAAAAACTTGATTTCCGAAAAAAACACAAAACAGAATATTTATTTATCGCGTACTTTTTTGATTTCTTTTTTTAAATTATTTGCAAACTTAATATAATAACTCTCCAATACGATATTGTTTATTATTTACAAATAAAAACACAAAGAAGTGCAAAATCGTATAATGCAACACGCGAAGCCCGTAAACCGTTAATCGAAAAACCGAAACCGAAACCGAACACAAACAAAGAAACCACCAACGAAATGGAAAACGAAAAAATAAACACCACGAAAACAAAGACCCAAAAGTAAACAAAACAGCCGTGCAGAAGCAAAGACAGAAAAAAAATGAAAGGACTCGATTTAGAAACAGCGTTAAAAAGCAACAAAATGGCGTGTCAACACGCTCGAGAATATAATTTTCGACTGAGTGAGAAAAGTCCTTTCAATCATCAGCAGCAGGATACTGAACATGAACTTCGTCGTATTGGCATTTAAGCTTGTCGTTTATCGCACACGTATAATAGCCGTTAAAACTGTATGGGTACACATTTTTTCTCAAACCCCTATGTTGTGTTTTATTTTCTGTTTTTGGCTAGAAAAGCCCTACCCCTAGCCCAAACCCAAACCCATGGGACTTACTAGGATTATTCACATTGAAGCATCTACCCAAGGTGACTTAACATAGGCAGCCATATTGCCAGTGTTGTTTTTGGTACTCCAGGGATGTCTTATTTTTTTGCAAGTGGTTGTTGTAATAGAGACAGAGCTACAGAGAGCCAGAGATGTTTGTCATTTGATGAGACAGCTGATTTGGTAAAAGCTTTTCTTACAATAACATAATTTGACAGGAAAAAGAGAGAGCTTTTTGCAGAAATCAGTATAAGAGAATTCAGATGAGAGGGAAAGTGTATTTCAGTTCTCTAGGAGCGAGAAGTTTGGAGTGTGTTATCTGGACTTGAATGTGTTTGGTCTGCAAATAATACAGCTGCATGGAACATTCCATATTAGAACATACTTTTGTCTTGGCATGGCAGCTTGACTAATGAAACTGCAATTTGTTTCAGATGTCAACGCTTTCATGTTTTTATGATGGCATATCAAATTGGCATATTTATTTGAGTGTGGGACTGTAAAAAAGAAACTAGACCATACGAGTGATATGTAGGTGTACACACTCGTATATGTATGTTTAGTGTGAGTTTCATGAATGCAATGAAATTTAATGCTTATACGTTGACACTTTCATTATGGCTGAGTGTATGTTTGTTAAGGAAGGAAACATTTGACCATTGTCATATATTTGCTTTGAGTTTTCTATTGCAAACAATTATTGTAGATGTTTGACAAATGGGCAAATAAATTAATTGTATACCACTAAGCAGAGGCGAGGAAGGGAATCTTGATTTTGGTTAAAATATTGAAACTCAAATACTGGGTCTGTTCGTGTACTTCCCATAACTACGAATTTCTACGAATTTTATTTATTTTATATGAGCTTTGACAGAAATTTTGGCTTAATTCGTAGAAATTCGTAGTTTTGGGAGGTACACGAATAGACATACTTTTTAAGTTCTTAAACTTAGTTTTTATTGACTACTTTAGCAGGACATAAAATCTGCCCTTAAATTTTGTAAAATCTCAGGATTTACCATACTAATTAATTTCAGAAATCTTCTTGATTTAGTAATTTTCTTTAAAAAAAAAAAGACGTAAGACCATACATTTTAGAAATCTAAACCACGCTGAATGCATTCATTCAAAAATCAAGTTTGTTATCACTTGATACACATGAATCTTTCCATGAACTCAATTCAACTTCACAAAAAAAAACTCATGACTGGATCAGCTGGATTTGCTTTTGTGGTTCAAAGGCTATTTATTTGGCCACAAACGTTGCAATTATAAACAATTTTTTCAGAGCGGGGGAGGCCTATAATCACTTTGACTATTCCTTTAAAATCACAGAACTCATTTCTTCAAAAATGCCACCTAAAATGGGCAAGTCAAAGTAAGGCACTCTCAAAATAAAGTTATTGGAAGAATTCTCTGTACTGTTGGAAAAGACTTTTGATAATAACAGCAGTGGCTCAGTTCCATCAGTAAGACTTAACTAGTTGCTGAACAACTCACGTGATCTACTCTACTACTTAAATCAGCAAGGAGTTTCCGCAGCTAGCCAAAATTCTTAAAAAAGTCATGACGGATTAAACCTCTAGGGGCAAATGAAAGCTCACAATTTCTCAAAGTAGATAACTGGTATCGGACTACTTGACTTACACAATATAATCCATGGGTTAAACAAGGACTTGGCCCACAACGCCTGGCAGTTTTGTAGTGTGGTTAACTTTATTATCAAGATAAAAATGTCGGTTTAACCACAAGGAAACTATGAAAATGATAACCACCAAACGGCAACAAGGCCGGGAATGTCTATGGAAAAAAATTGAGGAATATGAGAATAC
This sequence comes from Dasysyrphus albostriatus, assembly GCA_946251815.1. Classification (NCBI taxonomy): domain Eukaryota; kingdom Metazoa; phylum Arthropoda; class Insecta; order Diptera; family Syrphidae; genus Dasysyrphus; species Dasysyrphus albostriatus. The sequence continues at coordinate 61,231,052 of OX276336.1, read as the reverse complement.
TTACTGTTTTAAGGTAAGCAAAAGAATTCTTGGATCCGATCACGAATCCTGGCTTATACCTTGGCTCGGTATTTAGTAATTTACAAAAAGTTTTTATAATACAAATTCTACTGAAATAAATCCGCCAAGTAGCAGACTTAGCATGAAAAATTGAACTTGTTGAACTATTGATTGAAAATAGCTTTTTAGTAGGTAATTTACGACTATTTGTTAGCCATTTGCAAAACTAAGCAATCTGGAGATATTGATAATTAAAAATCATAAATCAACACTCTAAAGAATCAATTATTCTATTGAGAAAAAACAAAAATCAAGCAGACAAATCGCAATTTGATCCAGATATTATCAGTTATTATATGGCACATTCCATGCCAAATCGCTGAGTTTTTGACACGACCCTTTTCGATTTCACTCATTTTTGGATATGCTGTGACATGTATTTAAAACAACTTGAACACCAGTCTTAAGCCACGTCCACATTATGTTGAATTGTGTAAAACAACATTGTTGATCAACAGTGTTGAGTGAGTGTAGACGTGGTTGATCGACAATCAACATTTGTTGACCCTAACACAACCCTATTCAAATGGATAGCAATCAACGAGTAGTTCAACAGAACAATAATCTTTAAGCGTGACAGACCTGCCAGTTTGGGCGTTTTATCGGAAATTGAGCTATTTTTTGTTTTCTAAAATTGCCGACAGCAACTTCAGTCATCAATTTCAATCATAATTGGGCTATAAATACAGGGTGGCGCCCGAATCCTGCTACAAAAATAAAACGTAATAACTTTTTTTCTGTGTGAGTAATCGGCTTATTTTTTTTTTTTATTTTGTAGGTTACTATTTAGATTTATAAAAGTGGATGCTTGGGATACGGAGAAAAGAATTTGGATAGTGCAACGGTACCATGCTTTGCAGTCCGTCATTTCCGTCCAAAGGGAATTTAGGCGGGAGTTTGGCGGTAATCCCCCGAGTAGATGGACCATTATGAGGTTTGTAAACATGTTTGCCGAATCTGGAAGCATCGCACGAAGGCCATACCATCGAGATGCCAATGTTCAGGATACAATCGCAGCAGTAGCATCTGCAATACAGGCCAATCCGAGCGTTTCGACCCGAAACTTATCGGGGCAAATTGGAGTTAGTAGACGGTCATTACAACGGATACTTCATGACGATTTAAACTTGTTTCCGTACAAAGTCCAAACTACTAGCAAGTTAAACCCTCAGGATTTGCCTGTTCGCCTGGAATTTTGCCAAAAAATGATATCAATGGCCGAAGAAGACAACACATTGATCAATTGACCGTTACTGTCAATGGGGACCGTTATTTAAAGATATTGAAGGAGTTTTTTTACCCAAAACTGCGCCGAAGACGTATACTATTCAACAGCGTTTGGTTTCAGCAAGATGGAGCAACTGCACATATAGCCAGACCAGTTATGGCGGAGCTAAACAAAACATTCGCAAACAAATTAATTTCTAGGAACTCCACTCTTCGCTGGCCCCCAAGGTCACCTGACCTGACTGCACCAGACTTCTTTTTATGGGGTTATGTCAAGCAAGAGGTGTATAAAACGAAGCCCAGGAATTTAACTGAATTAAAGCAGTCCATAGCGACAATAATTGAGGCGATCCCAACTTCAACTCTTCAGGCCGCAATGAATAATTTTTTGATCAGGTGCCACATATGCGTGGGAGAGCGTGGAGGTCAATTGCGGTCTATAATATTTAAAAACAACTAACTATTTAAAATAAAATTTAATTTTCTAACCAATAAAAAAAAAATAAATGAAATACATCGATTAAAAAAAAAGTTATTTGAATTTCTTATTGTAGCACAATTGGTGCGCCACCCTGTAGCCCAAATCTAATGTTGGGCGGTATTTTTTTTTTGTATATAAATAATTCATATTGAAACAATCTGGCACCACTTTTTACTCACTGAACATACTCATTGGTTTTCACATTTGAAACTAACCACAATAATCTGCACTTTAAAAATGATCGGGTTTTTCAATAAGAGCGCTACAAAAGTTTTTTTAAATAAAATAAAAACGGTTTGGATATCAATGAAATTCTTTATTCCTGTGAAAATACGTTTGATGCCATTATGTATGTAACTCAATTTCTTTTGCATGGCCACCACGGGCACGCTTGCACAAGTCCAGGCGCTGAACCCAGTTTTCGACGGTTTTCAAGCATAAATCGGCCGATACTGCTGCAATTTCACGTTCGATATTCGTACGAAGTTCATCAATCGTCGCTGGCTTGATGGCATAGATAATAGACTTGACGTAGCCCCACAGGAAATAGTCTAACGGCGTCAAATCGCACGACCAAGGCGGCCAAGCGACTGGACCATTTCGTGAGATAACACGTTCTCCAAACTTCGTTTCCAATAAATTGATTGTGACATTCGCTGTGTGGCTTGTGGCGCCGTCCTGTTGAAACCACATGTCCTCCAAGTTCATATCATCCAATTGGGGCCAAAAATATTCGGTTATCATTGAACGGTAGCGATCCCCATTTACAGTAACGTGCCGGTCTTGATCATCACGGAAGAAGAACGGCCCAATGACGTCACCGGCCCATAAACCACACCAAACCGTAATTTTTTCGGAATGCAATGATGACTCATGGAGTACGTGTGGATTGCTGCCTGACCAATACCGCATATTTTGTTTATTGACGAAGCCATTCAGCCAGAAATGAGCCTAATCGCTGAAGATGATTTTTCGATGAAAATCCGAATCATTTTCAAGTTGTTGCTCAGCCCAATTCACGAACATACGACGCGACGCTTCTGGTGGTCAAGCGGCTTCAGTTCTTGCCTCAATTTAATCTTGTAAGGATGTAGGCCAAGATCTTTTCGCAAAATTCGCCCTACAACGACGTCACAGAGATGCCCAACGCTTGAAAACGACGTGTGAGAGACACATTTGGGCTTTCTGCAACTGAAGCCTCAGCGGCAGCAATATTCTCGACACTACGGGCAATTTTTTATCTCACTGGTACGGAAACATTTTGTACTGTGCCTGTGGATTCAAATTTTTCCACTAGACGCTCAATTGTCGATCTGCTAGGACGATGATGATGACCATAAATTGGACGTAGTGCTCTTAACGTTGAGGCCACTGACTCCGAATTTCGGTAGTAAATTTTAATAATTTTGACTCGTTGTTGGCTCGTATATCTTTCCATCATGAAATGGCAAACCTTACTGAAGAGAAATGTCAAAAGAGCGGCAAGAAATATGGCGTCGTTTGCTGTCCCTGTCACTCTACTTTTGTAGCGTCCCTGTTGAAAAACCCTTTACATTCAGTTTATCTGTTGTTTCCAAAATTCCTTTTTTATAAGAAAAATTAATTGGGCTAAATTTTCGGCACCAATTTAGGGCTACAAAGCTCCTCAAATTGGGCCATTGAACTAGTTCAAGACATGGCAACCCTGGCTCTTCATTTTATTTCTTCAGTCACTGCATTTGTATTGACTCTTGATGCAAAACAGCGTACACTAAATTATTAAAATAAAACTATTAAAATAGTTAAACACAAATGACTAGTCAACAGGTCAACACTTAGACGTACACACAAGCATGTTGATCGACAATGTTAACTAACAATGTTGATCGGCAAAGTGTGGACGCTGCTTTATATTCCAAACCGGTATTGAGTAATCGAGTTTTTGAATTTTTGAGAATATTTTTTTCAATTAACAATAGGCAATTAATTAATAATTTTTCGATATTCCATTTTATTACAATATCTACTGTTAATGTGCGTATATCGAAGAAAATGAACTGAAGTAACAGTTCAGCCACTCGTTGGTTTAAAACTCTGTCTGTTTTTATTTAGTAAAACTTTCAAAAACGATGTTGCGATATTTTGGTGTTTGCACATGCATGTGTCTGGCATAAAGGGGACGATATGAACTTTGACAGAACTTTAGACTTAATTCGTAGAAATTCATGGTTTTGCACAATACACGAACAGACATACGAATAATAATAATTGAGAATTGCATAAAGTGTGTTTTTTTTAAGAATAAAATGAAAAATTATTACAAAAACTCAAAAATATTTCTTTATCACTTTACTTTACAGATTGAAAATTCCTCCAGGCAAGTATTTTTCTAAATAATTTCAGTTTTAATACTACTCGTAAGTTATTATTTAATAAAAAGAGCAGCTTTGGTTTTGTTTTTTCTAGTTGTTCCAATGCTCCGAAAACTTTTTCTTCATAAAGTGACAAAAAAAACTATTTCTTTCTTCTAAACATTTCCCATTCCATCCATTCTTTGAGATTTTATGTACAATGTCATGCCTTAAGTTGATTATCTTGTATTTTTGTAGACTTCTTTAAAAAACTTTAAATACATATTATCATAATGGATGTGTCTGCATTCTGAATCATGGTAATCGTTTTGGTTTCGAAAACAGAAAACTCCTAATGGAAGATTATACAAGACCATGGCGCCTTGTATATTATTATTAGTTTATCCACTATTGATACTTTAAAAAGAAAAACATTTATTTTGGAGTAGACTTGATTTAATTGAAACAAGCACTTGAAAGAAAATTGTTATTCAAGAAGGCCAGACAAAAACATACTTAACATATTAAGTGTTTACTTATTTCCAGGTTATTAGGAAGGCCAAAGGGGACCATGGACGGGAGGGAATAGCAGGCAGTGAAGGGTTGCACAAGACGCCCTTTGCACAAAGCACGACCTAGAATATATGCATTTGCTTCTGAACATTACGGCATCTTTTAATTTTTGCACAATCGTCTGAACAAATGCACTCGTGTAAAAGATCCATGCCTTTTTTATCGCGTTACAAGTACCTATGCTTAAAAAGGTTTTTTAATATGAAAAGAAGTGCATTAAGAGGCAAAAATCTCTGTTTAACCAAGAACTGCAGAACCAATATCAAATGCAAACAATTTTTCAATTTGAGATTCTTAAAGGTATCTTTTATTTCATGACCATGGATCTGGTTATCCTATTTCTATTTCTGAATACATATCCTATGTATTTATATTAAAAAATAGCGAGGCTGTAAGTGTTGTTCGTCAGTCACCATACAAAATAAAATCCACGACTATATCGCACGAACTTGCCATTATGTTCAAGTTGCTTGGAGTTAGGAACTTTAAAATATGAAAATAATTATAAACGAAAAAATCAATTAAATAAAAATAATTATAGACAAAAATATATTAAAAAAAAAGCAAAAGATCTCAAAAACAATTATGCCATTTGATCATTTAAAGAAACTGGAATATATGCAAAGAAAAATTTAAATCGTTGGAGCGGTTTTCTTAAACATTAATTTTTTATATATTAAAATTAAGTAGCATTTTTGAAAAGAAATTTGGATATGCCAATTTTGAGTATTTATTAACATACATTTATTAACTTAGTTTCAAGAAAAATCATCAACTCGTTTTTGAAATATTGAAATTTCAAAAAAAAAAAAAAAAATACCTAAATATTTTTTTAAAAATCCAAATATTTATTTTTTTAAAATTTTGATATGCATTTTTATTAATAAGGGTATTCATGCCACGTCGTAAGTTTACAAATTGTGTAAAATGATAAGTTTACGCAAAGTTTCCACGAACGATCTTTTTCAAACATTTGATTAAATGCTAGGTAATTGAATCAGAATAAGAGTCACAATTACGTTTGGATAAGTTTAACCAGTTTGGTTAATTTTACACAACAAAATCCTTTGATAAGTTTAACCAAATTGTATAAATCATTTCCCATAGAAAATTTGACAGTTCATTAACCAAAAGATAATCTTATCCAATTTGTAAACTTATCTAGGGTTTTACGCAGTTGCATGAATACCCTTAATATTTGAAAGGAGGGCAATATATGGAAGAGACATTGAGAGGAATATTTTTAGTTTTAACCTGTACACTACTCAGAGGCGAAATCAATGCAATTAAGTAGTGTACAGGTTAAAACTAAAAATATTCCTCTCAATGTCTCTTCCATATATTGCCCTCCGCGTTGCAAAATTGATAAGAGTGAATTTACGACATTGAAAAAGTCACTAAGTCCAAACTTAATTGTTGGTGGTGACTTTAATGCAAAGCACACCTTCTGGGCCTCACGATGCATATCTCAAAAGGGTCGCATGATATATGAAGCCGGAATGGAAAATAAATTTGACTTTCATTCGACTGGCCAACTGATCCGTCGAAAATACCTGACCTAATCGATTTATTCATGGTGAAAGGAATACCCTCTAACCGTATAGAAATTTCAGAGGGCTATGAACTCTTCTCAGATCATTCTGCCGTCGTACTCATTATGAGTGAAAGCCTTGTTAAAATTGAAAAACCACCCAGGTTGACAAGAAGTAAAACCAACTGGGATGGATTTAAAAACGATATCGAGGACAACTTTGAGTAAAGGGTATCATGACAAAAGCCTCTTGAGCTTGAAGACGCAGTAGATACCTTTGTTCATATAATACAAAAAGCAGCTTGGGATAACACACCTTATCAAAGGCTAATGCCTCACTATAAAGAAATAAAAGATTTAGTGAAAGAGAAACGAAAAGCACGTAAAAAATGGCAGCAAACCCGTGCTTGAGTAATAATCTAAAAACGGCGATATCAGATTACAAAAACCTTGAAGTTGAAAATTACCTTGAAGGCTTGACAGCGGGGAAAGAATCCAACTACTCACTTTGGAAAGCTATAAAAACAACGAAAAAACCAAAGCTTCCAGTGCCCCCGATTAAGAAAAGCCAAAATGAATGGGCTAAAAGTGTCAAAGAAAAAGCGACGGTATTCGCCAATTAATTAGAGGAAACATTTAAGCCGTTCAATGGACAAGAACTCAACGAAAATATTAATATGAATTTTACCTCAAATGGAAGCTACATAACGAGAAATGCTACACTTGCTGAATTAAAAAGAAAGAAATAAAGAAGCTTAAGTCCAACAAAGCTCCAGGATATGACTTAATAACGGCAGAGATTTTAAAAATGCTCCCTCGTAAAGGGTTTATTAACCTCCTTTACATAATAAATGCCGCTGTAAGGTTAGAATATGTTCCGAGCCAATAGAAAATTGCGGAAGTCATAATGGTTTTGAAACCTGGCAAACCATCTCACGAAAAGAAGTCTTACAAGCTGATTTCGCTTCTTCCAATAATATCAAACGTTTTTGAAAGAATACTACTCCTGCGCCTGCAACTGGTAATAGAAGAGAAACAATTAATACCTGAACATCAGTTCGGATTTAGAAGCAAGCATTCGACAATTGATCAAGTGCATAGAATTACTGACGAAATTGAGAGAGCTCTTGAAGAAAAGAAAATCTGTTCGACTGTCTTTTTGGAAGTACTGTAGGCGTTTGACAAGGTGTGGCACGAAGGCCTCAAATTCAAATTGAGACAAGTTCTGCCTGAAAGACTTTACAATATTCTAAACGGATATCTAAATGAAAGACTTTTTCGTGTAAGACACGGAAATGACTATTCTGATTTCAAAGAAATAGTGGCTGGGGTACCACAAGGAAGTGTATTAGGTCCAGTTCTGTACCATATATTTACACGCGATATACCTCAAACAGATGACACTATTGTAGCCACGTTTGCTGATGATACTGCAATACTAGCAGTAGGTAAAACGATTAGCGAAGCTACAATTAAATTACAAAATGCTCTTAATAATGTTAATGAGTGGACGAAAACATGGCGAATAGCGCTCAATGAACAAAAATCAGTCCACGTGGACTTTACGTATAAAAAAATAAATAAATTACCCGTCTTTCTTAATACCGCTCGTGTTCCATTTGCAAATGAGGCAAAGTATCTGGGAATGACTCAAGACGCGAAATTAAAATGGAAGCCGCACGTGAAATGGAAATGCAAAATACTAAAAAGGAAATTAAGAGGTATGAACTGGTTACTCGGTAAATATTCAAAGCTTAGAATTGAAAATAAACTGAACGAAGATCTTCACAGGGATCTCGGGATTTCTACGGTTTGGGACGAAATTAAAAGCTTCGCGCGAAAACATGGAAATCGGCTATAAGAACACGCTAATTCAACAATTATTGACATTCTTGACGAGTCGAATTTAGTACGCCGTCTGCGAAGAACAAAACCTTCCGACTAAGTGCGGTGAACAGAAAACCACTTTAAAATCGCGGATTAAGAAGGAACTTTCACCGGAAAGTAACCTGCAACACGTTACTTAACTTCGTTAAAAATAAATTGCTAGATAAGTTTCAACTTAGTTGCTATCGGGAAGTGGAGGTGGTTTTTGTGTAGTAAGAATCTCACACTTCTATGAACACGCGTTTTTCGGTCCTCATAGAGCGTGATATGCAGGTTTTGCACCTACCCACGGGAAAATAAATACAAAAAAAAAATATTTGAAAGGAGCTTTTACATAAAAACTCTGATTGTAATCGGTTGAGCCGTTAGTGAGAAAATAAAAACCCAAAAAAAACCGTTTATGGTAGGTACCGTTAATAACGGTCTTAGGTAAACCAAATTTTTACCAAAAAGTACACCATACCTACAGTAACACACTGATTTTTTTATCCAAATCGTTGGGGGCGTTTTCGAGATAAATAAGATTTTCCTTAAAGGTTTTTTGGTAAGAACCGTTATATTTTGAGCTAAAAAAATCCAATTCCCCCTCACCAAAAAGCATTAATTTCAAAATTTGAAGAAGTCGCATCATTGGTTTATAGGGCTGGCCACTATACCAGAACAGTCTCGATATCGTTTGGTATCGATATCGCAAATTAAAACGATACCGAGACGATACCAACTCCGAAACGATACCGAGACGATACCAACTCAGAAATGATACCGATACGATACCAAATGATACCGTAATTTTTGGACCGAAATTTACCGATACGCTTCGTAGTATCGTATCGGTGTCAGCAGAAAATATAAAAGGTATTCATGCAACCATGTAAACTTATCGACGGACGTATACATTTTTTTAATTTACGATGCACGCTTCATGAATGCCCTTTTAAAACGGCTTGTGTTAACATCGTAAGCTAATCCGCTGTTTGTTTAACGTCAAATAAAAAGACCTTTTCGTCCAATTTCGTTTTCCATTTTTATTATTTTTCTTTTAATTGTATCTTTCCTCAACCACTTTGATGAAAATATTTCTCGTTTTGACGTTTTAATTTATTTTGTTTTTTGATTTTTTTTCGTTCTGAATAAGTTTTTAAGTTTACCATTTTTATTTACGATACAAATTCATTTAGGAAAGTTTACGATTTGTTGGAAAATATTTATCATACAAATGTTGACCAGTTCGTTTACGATGTTGTAAACTTTCTGACGATTACGATGTTAACAATAGTTTTTCGACGTTACATGAATACCCTTATAGATTTTTGAATATTATTATTAATTTATTACAAATATGCAATTTTTCTAATTGGTTTCTCGGAAAAGGCTCTAACGATTTAGATGATATTTTCAGAGCTTTTCTCCTTAGCAAGGAGAAGGTTTAGGCAATAATATTTAATTACAACGCCCACTGCCACACCCTTTTAAATTATGCTGGCTTTTTCTAAATCCAACGATATGAATGCAATATTTAAACTTGATTCTCTTTAGTGAGCAATTAACTTAAGTGAAATCCATACAATATTTGTGTGCATTGTTTTTCTGTAAGCTTATGACCCCGCATCAAAATTTGTGTCGAATTTCTGAACGGAACTTAGCACAGACATTGTGAAACAAGCCGTTAGAAAAATTGTCATTAAATGACTTTTGTCTTAAAAATACCAAGTGAGTTCAACTACTAGATCAAGAACATTTAGTCAAGTCGTGCATTTTATTCTGGTTTGCGATTCAGATCAGACCGAAACCTGACGAGACCGATACCGATTACGCGACGAGACTTTGTCATACGAGACCAAAGGAGACTGAGATATACGAGACGGAGACCGATACCGAGACGATACTTTCAAAAGTATCGTTTGGTTTGGTATCATGGCCAGCCCTATTGGTTTAGCCTGTAGATCCAGATACAAACAGACAGGCAGTCCACCCACTTTTTTGGTTTTCTCTACCATCGTAATTTCATGTTTGATTGTTATCTCGATTTTTTTTGCACGAATTTTAAACTTACCCTATAGTATCTTTATCGCAAGTAAAAATATATGTCGATACCTATTAATAAGGAAATGTATTAATTTTTTCCCTGCATACAACATTTTCAACCTTATTTATTAGATTTTTTTGATGGTTGACTAATTAGACAGTTTTTTGGAAGTATGGTTTATTTAATTAAATGTCAAGTTAGACAAATCTTATCCAACTGATGCCGTTGACCAAGTGAGAAAACTTAAGGGCAACAGTAAACAAAAGTTTATAAATAACTTTTTGGAGTTTGGTGGCTGTCTAAAGTAATACTAAGGGCGGTATTCATCAACCACTCATAAACAGCTCTTAAGTTTATGAGGCTCGTAACCCTAATAATATTTGTGCCATTCACCAACAACTCATAGCTCTTTTTCGAAGTCCGAAAATGAGAACAACTCTGCTACAACTGGCCCAATTTTATCGATACGTATTGGATTCTTAAGAAAATGAGTGTTGCACGCATATATACACAAGTTCTTTGTAACTACAGTGAATTGCTTTTCTTTTTACGTATTATTTCTTAGTTTAGTTTTAAAAGTACAGGGATGAATATCATAGCATATTTTAGTTTGTTTTAAGTAGGGAAATGTCCTTTAATACTTTTTGGTTTCGCTAAGTATTTCATTCATACATTGCTTACTACATTTACGCATCCAAAACGGACTCGCTTGATTGAGAGAAAAAACGTATTTGTATTAATAACTGAATTTTGTTTAAGTTTTCATAATAAAACCGACTAAAACAAGCAGTGATCTTCACCACGTGACTTTCAAAAATTAGCTTTTTAAAAACAAAGTGGGAAAAGATATAATCCCTGAAAACAAAAAGAAATTAAGTATGTATGCATACAACAATCATTTTTGTAAGGATCCAAGAAGCACCGTCAAATGTTGTTTGTGAATTTGCTTGAAGGGTTACGTCGAAGGTTTTTCGAATAAGTTTTCGGAGAGAGCGCTCATAACTTTATGAGTAGTCGGGATCACTTATAACTTGTATGAGCGCTCAGAAATATTCACTATTATTGCTTGGTGAATAGGTTTGTAAACCTCTTAAGTTATGATTGTTCCGTGAATACCGCCCTAAGTTTATAGAGATGACTGTTTTTTTTAAGGCTGTACTCTGATAGTAAAGTGCCTTAAAGTTGCTTATTTTATTTTTTGCCAATATTATTTATAGTTATTGCTTTTATGGACTATATTGAACTAAATTCATTTTAAGAGTTTTTCAAGGACTTTGAAAAAAAAAATTCAAAGAAAAATATTCCTGCAACTTAAATTCCTAGCTTAAAATGAAAACGAAATTTATGTGACATTTTATTTACAAAATGCTGCTATGGCAACCCCAATTTCAAGGAAAATCTTTTTTGTACAATGCTTGAATTGTCGTCAAAACAATGCAACCTCATGTTTTAAATAAAAATAAGAAATTGCATTTCTAACCTTGTTGTGAGTTAACCAATTGTAAGGGCTTATTTAAATTGTGTTATGTATTTAAAAATTACTTAAAAATACATTCAATGTTTATAATGTTCGTTTTTTTACATTTTTTAAACATACAAAGATGAAATTCAAAGCTATCACAATAATAATCAGTGTATGTTTGGAATCAAATAAACATTAGGTATACGTACTATCTACAATCTCTGTAGCAAATGTGAAATGTAACATCCTTTTTTGCCACAATTTCATTAACATTCATGTGGTGAATTCTGATCTAGATAACAGATTCAACGTTAACCCCAAATTATAACATTACCACCTCCAACCACATTTTATAACTCATGATGACAAAATATATCTACATTCTAATTCCATTGCACAACCACAGTAGTTGTATTTGTCTGTGGTTTTTTCAAAAAATGACGTAAGATGGTTTTTTTATTCGGGCTTTGCTTTCTTGTTTTTCGGTCCATTATTTTTTATGTTTATTTGTCTGGCAAACACATGCCTAAGTGTTGTGTTGTGTTGTGTTGAAACGCCATACTGAATATCTTCGTTATTTCATGAATTCGAAAGGAACATTTTTACGTAGGTTTAAATAGAACAAATCAAACTGAAAAGGGTCCTTATCAACCTTTGTCATTCATTTAGCAACAACACAACAACAAAAAAGGTATCTCTGGGATAAAATTGAATTGAAGTTGACCATGGAGAAATTATTGTTTAGTAAAAGGTAAGCCTTAAGACCCAAAATAATTTTTATTTTCATCTTAAAATAGAAAATACACAAACAAACCTATAAATAAAAATAAAATTAAGATATAAAAAGCATATTTTGTTGTTTGCTACAATTTAATAATAAATACATATAATTTAAATTAAGTACCTACATTTATGTATGTACATACGTAGGTACATACATATCATAAAGTTGCTGAGATGTTCCTCATAACAAAATAATATGTTGGCTGGATCAATCTTCTCGGTTTTATTGGCTTATTATTAGCACATAGGAGGAGATGAGGGTTGTAAATTGTGTTAGAAATGTCTTTAAATTTCTTCTAGAAACTAGTGCTTCAAATTTTATCGCAATCTATTTACAAAATATCCAGAATAAATAAGAATGGAGCTTTTGAGACTGATATCCGTGCGTAGATAGTGTCAGATATCCCAATAGGTAGTTAAATGAGACAGGTGTGATCCAACGTTATCCAGGTGTTATCCAGGTATCAGCTGTCTCACTCGAAGCTCTTAAAGGGATATTTAAATAAAGCTGTCAATCTTCACAGTTATTAGAAGGCTAGGAATAAAAATGGTTAAAGCCAGAAGTATTGTGACAACATTCACCAAACATTTGGTCCAGTGGCAAAACTGAAGACGTTGCCGTTGTTGATTAGTATCGAGGTCATAAATCTATGCAAAATTTTACGTCAAATTTAACACATATTGGACACGTGTTTAGGTAGATAGACAAACGGTTATTCGTTCCACAATTCAAAAAAGCTATTTTCATTATCATAAGGCTCTATGAGGACTGAAAAACGCGTGCTCATAGAAGTGTGAGATTCTTACTACACTAAAACCACCTCCACTTCCCGATTGCAACTAAGTTGAAACTTATCTAATCTAAGTTGAAACTTATCTAATCTAAATTGAAACTTATCTTATTTTAAACGAAGCTAAGTAACGTATTGTTGGTTACTTTCCGGCGAAAATTCCTGCTTATTCCGCGATTTTAAAGCGGTTTTCTGTTCACCGCACCAAGTTAAAATGCGAAAAAATCTTCTTCTGTGAAAATCTTCGTTTCTTATACCACGGAGCATTTACAAATGACCTAAGCAATTTATTTTCAAACGTTTGTAAGTTATTTAAATTTGTATCGCAGGTACAACCCTAAAGTTGTGTACCATAAGTCCAAATAGGTTTAAGTACCTGCCTGTACAAAATCATTTTATTTTCAATACTAAGCTTTGAATATTTACCCAGTAGCTATTTCGTATCTCTTTGTTAACTTTTAGTTCTTCGCATTTCTTTTTTCCGTGCGTCTTTTAATTTCGCCTCTAGAGTCATTCTCAGATACTTTGCCTCATTTGCAAATGAAACACGAGCGGTATTAAGAAAGACGGGTAAGTCCACGTGGACCGACTTTTTCTTATTGAGCGCTATTTACCATGTTTTTGTCTACTCATTGACATTATTAAGAGCATTTTGTAATATAATTGTAGCTTCGCTAATCGTTTTGCCTACTGCTAGTATTGCAGTATCATCAGCAAACGTGGCTACAATAGTGTCATCTGCTTGAGGTATATCGCGTGTAAATAAAAGGTACGGAACTGGACCTAATACACTTCCTTGTGGTACCCCAGTAACTATTTCTTTGAAATCAGAATAGTCATTTCCGTGTCTTACACGAACAAGTCTTTCATTTAGATATCCGTTTAGAATATTGTAAAGTCCTTCAGACAGAACTTGTCTTAATTTGAATTTGAGGCCTTCGTGCCACACCTTGTCAAACGCCTGCAACACGTCCAAAAAGACAGTCGAACAGATTTTCTTTTCTTCAAGAGCTCTCTCAATTACGTCAGTAATTCTATGCACTTGATCAATTGTCGAATGCTTGCTTCTAAATCCGAACTAATTTTCAGGTATTAAATGTTTCTTTTCTATTATCGGCTGCAAGTGCAGGAGTAGTATTTTTTCAAACACTTTCGATATCATAGGAAGAAGTGAAATCGGCCCGTAAGACTTCTTTTGTGAGGTGGTTTGCCAGGTTCCAAAACAATTATGACCTCCGCAACTTTCCATTGGCTCGGAACATATTCTAACCTTAGAGCGGCATTTATTATGTTAAGCAGGTTAATAAATCCTTCACGAGAGAGCATTTTTAGAATTTCTGCCATCATTAAGTCATAGCCTGGAGCTTTGTTGGACTTAAGCTTCTTTATTTCTCTTTTTAACTCGGCAAGTGTAACATTTCTTGTTATGTAGCTTTCATTTGAGGTAAAATTCATATTAATATCGGGTTTTTCAATAAGAGCGCTACAAAAGTTTTTTTTAAATAAAACAAAAACGGTTTTGGATATCAATGAAATTCTTTATTCTTGTGGAAGTACGTTTGATGCCATTATGTATGGAACTCGATTTCTTTTGCATGGCCATCACGGGCACGCTTGCAGAGGTCTAGACGCTGAACCCAATTTTCGACGGTTTTCAAGCATAAATCGGCCGATACTGCTGCAATTTCACGATCGATATTCGTACGAAGTTCATCAATCGTTGCTGGCTTGTTGGTATAGACCATAGACCTGACGTAGCGTCACAGGAAATAGTCTAACGGCGTCAAATCGCACGACCAAGGCGGCCAAGCGACTGGACCATTTCGTGAGATAACACGTTCTCCAAACTTGGTTTCCAATAAATTGATTGTGACATTCGCTGTGTGGCTTGTGGCGCCGTCCTATTGGAACCACATGTCCTCCAAGTCCATATCATCCAATTGGGGCCAAAAATATTCAGTTATCACTGAACGGTAGCGATCCCCATACACAGTAACGTGCCGGTCTTGGTCATCACGGAAGAAGTACGGCCCAATGACGCCGCCGGCCCATAAACCACACCAAACCGTAATTTTTTCGTTGAGTTCTTACACATCGAACGGCTTAAATGTTTCGTCCAAGTAATCGGCGAATACCATCACTTTTTCTTTGTCACTTTTAGCCCATTCGTTTTGGGTTTTCTCAATCGAGGGCACTGGAAGCTTTGATTTTTCATTGTTTTTATAGATTTCCAAAGTGAGTAGTTGGATTCTTTCCCCGCTGTGAAGCAAAAAGCTATTATTGATATCATCTACAACCTTACGCAGATGACTTGACCTTTTATGTCGTTGGCTCTTAGTCTTTAAGGCCGATTATGCCAAGATCTAGGACTTCACAGCAGAGAAATTCATAATTTAGTCTTATTTTCTATTTTTTTTTAAATAAAATTATTTAGTAAAAAATGGACAAGACATAAGAAATAAAATGAATTTTACAAAATAACTTAAATTTAACAATAGCCATTCTGTGTTTCTATTTTTATTTTTAAATGAAAGAACATATAACTTTAGCCAAAATAAATTTCTTCTACAGAATTTTGCAAAAATTGTCAGAAAGGGGAAATTTCTTATCTCTCGTGAGAGTTTTCTTGTCTCTTCTGCCAAAACAGCTTTGGGCTAACTTTGGCAGAATTAGATAAAATTTGGCTGTTTTATATGAGAACTTAAAGCAGACTTTTTATTGTCTGTCAAACTTTCAATTTTTTTACTCGAAAACCTATTGCCGTTTATCTTAACCTGATTCTATAATTCTTTATGGTTAGTTTTTCTTTGCGTTCAATACAGCTTAAGACGAAACATGATAATGAATCCTGCACTTAATGTAGGTATTCAATAAGACATGCCTTCTTCATGCTATTTTGCCATTCTGATTAAAAAAATCTGTATCACGTGGTCTTGTTAGCACTTTTTTAAAAATTAATTTCCCGACTTTGATTTAATTAATTTCTTAACTATTCTCTAATTCAAGATGAACCTTTTCTTTTATTTGTCTGCTTTCGTAAATTTTTAAAAGAAATAAATAAAATCTAGGGCACCATTTACTTTATGGGCCTAAGGTAAAAAAAAAGTTAAATCCAGCCCTGGACTTCACTAAAACTATCAGTCTTGTTGATAACGATGGAGCACAGTATTTGACAATTAATGATGTTTTTCATGTTAGAACAAAGCCCATAATTTCATTCGAGAATCAGTTATTGCCAGGATGTTTACATTAGAGCATATATACCAACAATAAAGATGATCTACAGATGTCCTCACAAAGCTATTGACCGGAGGAATTCACTGGAAATGCCTTGAAGCTCTTAAGGCTAGAAAACAAGAAGTGTGATAAAGGTTCGTAGATATTAGTTTATTGTCCTTCATCAATATATAATATCATATATTTATTTATACAATAAAAAAGATATATGTATGTAAATACACAAATAATAACTTTGCATGAACACATATTCTATGTAAAATATGTTTATATTTATTATTTTGTTCATTCTTTCTTAAATACAAACATGTTTTCTATCAATCAATAAGTAAACACTGTTCTTTATTATGCAGAATTCAAATCTGCTTCGTCTGGAAAATTTATTCTTTTGGGAAATAACATTTCACATAACCTACAAACACTGTCTATATACGTGCTGGTTTATTTGTGTAATAGTTATATGTGCGAAATGGGATTTTTCCTGATTTTTTGGTGAACCAACCGACCATTTTGGGACGTCTTGACTAGCAGGGATGTTCATTGTTCTATACTTGGTAGGTTTAATATTGTTGTTAGGTTGTAGCAGAGTTGTAAAGTATATAAGTGCATTTGTACTTAAGTACTTTGTAAGTACAAAGTACCCAGTACCATATATTTGTACTTATACTTGAAAAAAAACATGTACCATGTGCTTGGTACTTGAGCAACATCAAGTACAAGTACTTTGTCAAGTACTTGTTCTTCATACTTTAATACTGCCCAGTACATTTCAAGTACTTTTCAAGTACAAGTGCATTTCAAGCACTTTTCAAGTACAAGTTAATTTCAAGTACTTTTCAAGTACAATTCGTTGAGTAATCTGTTTGAGCCATCGGATAATTACGACCATTGCGAGACCTAAGCAAAATGACACGACGCCATCAGCCACCGTTAGCTGTGTTTTTAAGTTGAAATAGTCATTATTTGATAGCTCAACCAGACTACTTAACGAATTATACTTAAAAAGTACTTGCAATGAACTTTTACTTGAAAAGTACTTGAAATAGACCTGTACTTGAAAAGTACTTAAAACGGACTTTTACTTGGAAAATTTCTTGAAAATGTACTTGGTAGTATTATAGTACCAATTACATGTACTTGAACCAAAGTACTTGTACTTGGTGTTTTTCAAGTTCTTGTTTTTTTCAAGCACAAGTACAAGTATATAAGTACAAGTACAAGGTATACTGGATACTTTACTGGTCCAGGTCTGGGTTGTAGATACACTTTAGAAATAATTTAAGTCTTGTCCAATCTATGTTATTCTTTTTCCATTTCTCAAACGCGTTTATTTAGTTTTATGGAAAATCATTTTTGAATAGTTTCAAGAATAAGGAGACTTACCTCTATGGTAATGTGATGCCCTCTTCCGCGATAATTTTCTTCGTTTCTTGGTCGCAAGTTTTTTGAGTCGATTTGAACGTTGGTCTGCATGATTCCTTAATATTCTGTTAAAGAAAATGAAAAAACAATTATAAATGTTGATTTATTTCAAATCTCAAAATATTGAATAGATGTAAATTATTATTCCCTGTTCTAATTTGCGTATGAATTAAGATCGCTAGAACAAGTTTTTTTGAGTCTGCCGGGAAAAATAATTCGTGTTGAGTGAACATTTACAGACAAATGCATTACAAATGCACTGAAAGGGTTTTATCTGACATCTGAAAAAAAGTTATTTAAGATTAAATGACTAAAAGTTTTTCACGTAGACATGGCTTTAAGTAGATAAAGAAAGCATTAATCGAAAAGTAGTTCATGAAAAATTAGTTGAAAGGAATTCAGGAAAATACAAAATATAAATTTTATTTATAAAATCTCGAGAAACAAATAATTGACTGCACAATTTGTTTGTAGCATTTTTTTTTTTAGACATGACTTAAAATTTTAAACAGCCTTATATTAAGCTATTTGCTATTTTTTAACTATTCACTAAAATCTTAAAGTCGAACAATTTTTTCCCAGGGACCTTCTCACACTAAGGTACTTAATCAATTTTGTCGTATGAAAGTGAATGAAATTTTGCTTCTTTTTTTTTTTTGTTATCAACAGTAGATATTTTAAGAGTTAACTTAAATCAACCCTTCATGATAATAAATGAACCAACTTTCGTTCGTTTGATTTTATCCTTTCGGCGCCATTTATAACACTAGATAGAAGTTCATAATATGTGTACGTTCTTTAAGAATGCTTTGGAAACATTAGAACAAATAAATCAAGTATTTGCATTTGTATATAATGTTTTGTAAACAAAGTTATAAAGTTCAAATCATTGACATTGTTTAATAATAATTAATGCTAAAACAGCGAAAGACAATGACAACTGCATTGTGATTTGAACTTTATATCTTTATTCGTAAGACATAATACACAAAATGCATTACATAAACCTTTAACACTTTTGATGATAAGGAGCTGATAAATGTCAAAGGCGATATTTCAAAGGTTAAAACAATAACGGAACTTTACTAGACAAATCAAATAAAATGCAAGACTGGCTTGCACGTACTTGATCTAATGTTTAAGAGGCTTAGGGCCAGTTTCAAGACTTACGAATAAAGGCTCGGATATCCTACCCAGAACTTTTTGATAATTTAACCGTTTTTGAAAATGTCAAATTGACTGTTTTCGAATACGTCAAATCAAAGTCAATTTGATCGTCAAATGATCGTCATTTTTTGACCCAGATACTGCGATCGTCAAATATGCAATCGTCCTGCTAGCAAAAAATTATTAACTTATGTTGAATTCCTTACAACCATTTAAAATCGATTTTTTTCTGGTTGCAAGGAACACACGAAAAATCAAATTTTTCGCGGTCGATTGTGTGTGTGCTATTTGACAGTGGCTTTGGTGCAAAAAGTAAACAAACTAGTACACAAACAAATTAATTAAAAATATTCAAAAGTGCATCCAGTTTATCACGTCGGTTTTTTAGATTTAAGCTTATATATTTCGGAGAAAAGTTGCAGAAATAGACAGAAATCGTTGTGCGGCCATTAAAGTAAAAAAAAACAACCCGAATTCATTAAAAATACTCACTCACTTGGTGAGGACGAGCTTTATGCCTAATTGACTTTGAGCACTTTGAATCGAAGTTAATTGATATTTTGATAACTTCTTATAAACAATTAACTATTTTTTGATTAATAAAAATTTGTTTTAATAATTTATTTGCTTAAAATCTATTTAAATATTGAATGATTACTTTAGAATATTTGTTTAACCTGCCGCAGAATACTTTCAACTCCAGAGAAATATCATATTTTGCTAAATCTATCTGAAATCTTGCTGAAAATTCAAGATTTGTTTTGACAGAATAAAATCGATTCTGCTCAGAAAAAAATCGATTTTTTGGTTGTATGGAATTCAACATTACTTTCAAACGCATTTGACGTTTACGAGCACGCTCTCTGACTTTTCAATGTTTTGTTCGTCAACCTAATTTTTTACTGCACAGCTGCACTGCAGATGATGTTTTCGAACATGTGACTTCAGCAAGCTGCCATATCGAGCACACTGCTAATGAAGCAAAATTTGTATTAGCGATTTTGAATAAAAGACTTTTGCATTTTGCAGATGTACCGAATTTAAATATTTATTTTTATTAGTGAATTCGGCGAATGAGCTTTAGCCACCATTCAACTCATTTTCGAGATTTTAGCTATAAGTGCCCTATTACACGACGACTTATGAGTCTTAACTTTTTTCGAAATTAAATAAGTGTGAAGGTGAGATCTGATGTTTTTTCTCGTTCACACTCATTGAATTTCGAAAAAAGGCATGACTCAAGAGGCGTCGTGTAATAGGGCAACTAAGTGAATTCGCGATAGAAAATTGATCGAATGTCGGTAACATTACCTGCACCACCGACATTCTGTTCAACTATTTTGATATTAGTAGGTGTGTTCCAGAACGAGTTTCAAACAGTTTTGAGCCAGCCTTAGTCATTTTTAGTGCGAAGTGAAAGAGCACTAATGAGAAAGTAAAAACTTTCCCCTCCTTGCCAGATTTGGTCCAAGACGGTGTTCACATTGGATTGAAAAACTGGATTTTTTTTTGACGTTTCAGTATTCACATCTCGCTCCCACTTCTTCAGTAAAGGAAGATGTAAATACTGAAATGTCAAAAAAAATCCAGTTTTTCAGTCCAATGTGAACACCGTCCAAGAAATGTCTTGTGGCCATTTCGGACTGGATGTCAAATGCCAGGTGTTTGTATGTTAGATTTGAAAAAAATGTCAGTTTGAATTGAAATAACAAAACAGAATACAAATTGCAATTTACCTAAGTGTTACTTTTTTTTTTGGTTTGGTTTTGGTGGATGTAGACAATTTATTAATTTATGTATCTTTTTATCCATCAAATGATTTTCTTAAAATGAAAATACATGTGTCGCTAAGCAAATCTTTTTTCGAAGAAGAAAATTAAGCCATGAAAATTTGTGTATTTTATTGTTTATTTTAGTTTTTTCTTCTTTTTTTTAACAAATTTACGATTAAATATGTTATTAATGAATATTTCTTTGCTTAAGTTTAATTATTTTTTCTTTTTCTTAACATTCAATTTCTTGTATAGAAAAAATTGATTCGCTCATGATTGCCCTACGGCAGCTCTATTCAAATATTTCTATTGACGCTGTGCAAATTAGTGGAAATTAGCGCCCAAAGCGTTCCCGACATTTTGACGGTTTTTCTTCTCTCTGAGAGGATTTCATCCCCACCCGTCACAATTTGACATTTAGTCTGAAATAGTGCGAAGAATTTAAGGAACATACCTAAAACCGTATAAAATTCGCTCTCGATACAAACTTTCCCATTTTATATCCGCACCAATTATGTTGCGTATCTGCTGTTTTTTTTTATTCCCCAGAAAATCATCATGAACGGCAAAAAATGTTAGTTAAAACTTATAATTCTAAATTTAAAAGTATAGTTTATTTTAAATAAAGAATTTAACATTCTTTTTGAAGAAATAAATTCTAAACAATTTTAAGATGGTGTTCAAACAGGCTTCACGTGAGGCCACTTATTTTGACGTGATGCCTGTCTGAACACCCTACGAGATTTTGGGAATGTCAATAAATGACAGAAGCGGTACTATAGTTCGGAAAATGGTAGGGAAGTTCAGGAATGGGTAATATAGTTCATCAAACGAGTTCACTAATAGAAAAAAATGAAAAAATGATAAAATGAAAATGAAAAAGAATCCAGCGCGAATCTGGTCAAGTGTTGGGGAGTAAAATATTGCGAATTCACTAATCGGCATGATTAAAAAGCAGTGACATTTTTTTTTTTTTTTGTTCTCAAACTGTATATTTATACACTAGTTACTTTATCCGAGACTTTTATGATGAAACCAAAATATAATAGCAGCAACTTTTATCTGCTGGATATCGTTATGTGTCGGATATCTATCCGAATTTTAATCGTAATATTTGGAACTGGCCCTTACCACTAGGTTCAAAGTGGAAGTGTAAACTTCTCTTTGGGTTTAAACTTCAAATAATTCGATTAATTAACAATTGAACTTAGTTCAGTTCAAGGCTTAAACGAGACAGTGAAATTGGGCGTTAGAGTTTTAAAAAAATTATATAAAAACAGAAATTATTAGGGAGCATACTATTTTTAGGTCAAAGGGTGGGGCTTTAACTTTATTGGTAGTTTTTAATATTTTGTACATGAATACGAATTTCTTTCCCAACATGCGTTTGGCTTCTGAAGGCATTTCCGCAACATTTCCTCAAAAAAAGTAGGAATGTTTCGTATTTTTTTTCACATTAAAAATATTAAAATTAAAAATATTAAAATATCAAAGAAGTGAAAATTCCACCCTTCAAGTATGTTCCCTAAAAGTGGCAAAACGAAAATATTTACCGAAAATGATTTTACTTAACACCTGTCTTTTAAGACGTTAACAGTTATTTTTGCGATATGCATTTGGCATCTGGAGATGATTTCGAAACATGTTAAAAATATTAAAAAGTAATATCAATCGTTATTTTTTCAACATATGTACGTTTAACGTGTGTTGGTGTTTCCGCAACTTTTTTAAGTTAACAACTACCAAAGAAGGAGGAAGTTCCACATTCCAAAATGTCTTTGAAAAGTTTCAATAATGAGATTAAGGCCACAGTTGCGCCTCCTCAACACTTATCTTTCAAAATATTAATTATGATTTCACAACACCCATTTGGCATCTATAGGCGTTTTCGAAACTTTTTTCATATTCAAAATAAAAATTATTTATGTCGTTTTCGTTTGGACGTTCGGCGTACTCCTTTTCCACTCTTTTTTGACTCCTACTACTCCAAAAGCTTTCAATTGGCTGGTGCCATGTTTTTGGAGTCTTTTTCTGTTCCTGAAGGAGTAGATTTGGAACACACGCATACATATACAGTTTTTCATCGGACTACTTGTCAAGAGTGATAAATGCTTGAAGAAGCCATTTTGTAAAATGGCGCCATTCAGTAGTGTGTGTGTAAATTTGACAACATGATGTTTTCATACTAGATTGGATTCAAAAAGGAGTAGAACATTCTGAAAATTCAATAAAAGACATTACAAACATGAAAATAATGGCCTCACCCATCTAAAATGCAGTAACTTTAAATTTAAAAATTGGGCGCCATTTTTCTATAATCAAGCACTATATAGTTACCTAATATATTATCGTCTTTTTATTGCAAACAACATTTATTAATTGATTATAATAATCATTGATGCACACTTCACACGCTGTTTAAAAGAGTTTTAAAGTCAAACAACCTTTATATATACATTTATATTTGACATGCAACACAAATGCGTTCCCAAAGGAGCAAATAAAAAAATCTGTATGTATATTTCTACAAAGTGAAAATTTAGTTTACATATGATGCAAAGAGAACTTTATATATTTATCTATCTCTGATGATTATTTGCAATGTATTTTCTTTTTTCGTTGCATAAAACTCAAACGAATAACGAATAAGGTTAGTACTCGTACTTTGCTTGGCAAGTTTATTTTTTCTTTTATTTTCCTACCAACCGCATTCTTACATACGAATATTAAATGAAATCAGAGATTTTATGAGCGTAGGTTCAACAAGGAGGAAGTCTTTTTTTGGAAGTCTGCAGGCTAGGAAATGATTCTGAGAAAATGTCTCAACAAAAATCTATGTTATCTATTTTGATTCAGCTAAAAATATAATTATGCAGGTTCTGCAAAGTTATTTCAGAAATGTTTCATCAAATTGAAGGCGTTAAGGATATTAGTGTAATCTAATTGTATATTAATAGCTCACCAATAGCAACTTTAGTTATTTGTTGCTTCCGTTCCTGGTGCAAATGTTGGCTTGATTGATATCATTATACTGATAAAGTCTCAAAACATTCTCGATCCAATACAAAATTAAATTTAATACTGAGTATGAACCCGAGTCATTAAGCAACAATTTTGTGGGTGAAATTAAACTGAGAAGACCCATTTTACAGCTCAACGTATAGTTCCGTTCCAATGCAATGAAATAATTATGCCAATTAGTCAACAGTCTACTTCCCTAGAGTTGACCAGACTCACGCTGGATGCGCTTACTTGTTTTTTTTTGTTCAATAAGTGAACTTGTCAAATGAACTATACAACAGATTCCTGAACTACCCTACCATTATCCGAACTATATTATCTCTTCTGTCATTTATTGACATTTTCATAATCTCTTAGGGCGTCCAGACAGGACTCACGTCAAAATGAGTAGCCTTACGTGAAGCCTGACTGAACACCATATTAAGACTCTAAGCAATTTATTTATTTAAAAAGAATGTAAATTACTTAACTTTAATTTATACTCTACTTAAACATTCTGAGTTATAAGTCTTAACTTACATTTTTTGTTCTTCATGCTGATTTTCTGATGAATTAAGAAAAGCAACAGCAGATTCGCAACAAAATTGGTGCGGGTATAAAATGGGAAAGTTATTATTGAGAGTGAATAGTTTGCGGTTTCAGATTCAGTAATATAAAATTAGTGCCTTTTACATGATTCACAAATTGCAAATGCGAATAAATTTGTTCAGGCAATTCCAAGCTCAAATATTTACAAATTCTTGCTTTTACTTACCGACAAAAGAAACAAACGATCCTATTTACAGTTTTTTTTTAAAGAAAACACGGCCTTAAATAAGTTTAAATTGTAAAATTTAACATTTTTCTACGTGACCAACGAGATATTTTCTGCGAATTGTCAAACACTTATCCACCACATCAGGACGCATTCCAAAAATCTGCGAAAGAAAAATTCATTTGAATTTAACCTCAATTTTTTTTAAGCACAATACTGGTCTAGTTTGTATCACAACTCACGCTCACGCCTATTGGCGACCACTCATGTGAAAGAAATGTCAAAACTCGCGACCATTCGCAATTCGCTGTTCGCTATTCGCAGCTCATGTGAATGGGACTTAAATGTCGATGGTGCAGGTAATGTTACCGACATTCGTTCAATTTTCTATCACGAATTTACTAATGGCTAAAAGTTGTGTTGTTTTGCAACTCAAAATAATACTGTTTGAAAAAAATGGGAGGGGGATGAAATATTTTTAAATATTTGAAAATATTCGGTGAAGAAAATTGACGTTCTCTTTTATGTTCCTTCTCTTATTCAATCCAGCCAATCAAATCGTATCTTTCATTATGAAATTACGAGAAACACAAAGAGAAAAACAAAATTGGCAAAGTGATAATCTTCACATCTAAACACTTTCGTTCTTCACGTATAAACAAGCACATATAGAGTTAGATAAGTCCAGATAATTAAATGGATTTATCTTTTGTCCCGATAAAAGCGGTATTGCCAAACTACAATTCTCGCTATGTTATCGATAATTTATATAGAAATGTCATATGTTTGTTGGTAAGATAGTTCAATACAAAATGGCAGACCAAAGCTGAATGTTGGAATGTCCAGATGTCGTTTTTTTTTTGCCAAAGTCCGTATTAACATGCCAAAAAGCCCAGCTAAAAACTCAAAAAATAAGTTGAATGGTGGCTTATTCGCCGAATTCACTAAGGCGCCAGTTATAGCTATCATTAAAACTGATCATTGAAAGTTTTAACTATTGATTTTGAAACGTTTGAGAATCTTTTTATTTATTTATTTAAAAAGGCTCAAATTTCCACATAAAAAGACTTCTTATTTAAATGATTGAACTGCCTTACCAATGATCATTGCAATCTTAAGGCACCGGTCATAGCTATCATTGAAACTCATCTTTGAAAACTTTAATAATTGATGTTGAGACATTTAGAAAGCAAAATCATTTATTATTTTAATAGATAAATAAAGTTCAAGACTTAATTAATATTTTAAGTCAAACAAAATTTTTAAATAGGCCCTACTTTCCACATAAAAAGACTTTTCTTTTTTCAAAGATTGAACTACCTTACCAATGATCATTGGAATCTTTAAAGTAATTTTATGTGGAAAGCTGCGCCTATTTGAAATTTTTTTGAATAGAAATATTAATTAAGTCTTAAGTTTTATTTTTTCATCAAAATAATAAATGATCTTGCTTTCTAAGGCGCCAGTTATAGCTATCATTTTCTAGCTATTATTATCGAAAAAAAAAATTACCGAAAAACGCATGCTCATAGAAGTGTGAGATTCTTACTACACTAAAACCACCTCCACTTCCCGATTGCAACTAAGTTGAAACTTATCTAGCAATTTATTATTAACGAAGTTAAGTAACGTGTTGCAGGTTACTTTCCGGTGAAAGTTCCTGCTTAATCCGCGATTTTAAAGCGGTTTTCTGTTCACCGCACCAAGTCGGAATGTTTTGTTCTTCGCAGACGGCGTACTAAATTCGACTCGTCAAGAATGTCAATAATCGTTGAATTAGCGTGTTGTAATAGTCGATTTCTATGTTTTCGCGCGAAACTTTTTATTCCCTCCCGCACCGTAGGAATCCCGAGATCCCTATGAAGATCTTCGTTTCTTATATACCACGGAGCATTTACAAATGACCTAAGCAATTTATTTTCAAACGTTTGTAAGTTATTTAAGTTTGTATCGCAGGTACAACCCCAAAGTTGTATACCATAAGTCCAAACAGGTTTAAGAACCTGTCGGTATAAAATCAATTTATTTTCAATACAAAGCTTTGAATATTTACCGAGTAACCAGTTCATATCTCTTAATTTACTTTTTAGTTCTTCGCATTTCTTTTTCACGTGCGGCTTCCATTTTAATTTCGCGTCTAGGGTCATTCCCAGATACTTTGCCTCATTTGCAAATTTTGAACACGGGCGGTATTAAGAAAGACGGGTAATCTATTTATTTTTTTATACGTAAGGTCCACGTGGACTGACTTTTGTTCATTGAGCGCTATTCGCCATGTTTTCGTCCACTCATTAACATTATTAAGAGCATTTTGTAATTTAATTGTAGCTTCGCTAATCGTTTTGCCTACTACTAGTATTGCAGTATCATCAGCAAACGTGGCTACAATAGTGTCATCTGTTTGAGGTATATCGCGTGTAAATAAAAGGTACAGAACTGGAACTAATACACTTCCTTGTGGTACCCCAGCCACTATTTCTTATTATCTGAAATCAGAATATTCATTTCCGTGTCTTACACGAAAAAGTCTTTCATTTAGATATCCGTTTAGAATGTTGTAAAGTCCTTCAGGCAGAACTTGTCTTAATTTGAATTTGAGGCCTTCGTGGTACACCTTGTCAAACGCCTGCGACACGTCCAAAAAGACAGTCGAACAGATTTTCTTTTCTTCAAGAGCTCACTCAATTACGTCAGTAATTCTATGCACTTGATCAATTGTGGAATGCTTGCTTCTAAATCCGAACTGATGTTCAGGTATTAATTGTTTTTCTTCTATTATCGGTTGCAGGCGCAGGAGTAGTATTCTTTCAAAAACTTTTGATATTATAGGAAGATGCGAAATCGGTCTGTAAGACTTCTTTTCGTGAGAAGGTTTGCCAGGTTTCAAAACCATTAAGACTTCCGCAACTTTCCATTGGCTCCGAACATATTCTAACCTTAGAGTGGCATTTATTATGTAAAGGAGGTTAACAAACCCTTTACGAGGGAGCATTTTTAAAATTTCTGCCGTTATTAAGTCATATCCTGGAGCTTTGTTGGACTTAAGCTTCTTTATTTCTCTTTTTAATTCGGCAAGTGTAGCATTTCTCGTGATGTAGCTTTCATTAGAAGTTAAATTCATATTAATATTTTCGTTGAGTTCTTGCCCATCGAACGGCTTAAATGTTTCCTCTAAGTAATCGGCGAATACCGTCGCTTTTTCTTTGTCACTTTTAGCCCATTCATTTTGGCTTTTCTTAATCGGGGGCACTGGAAGCTTTGGTTTTTTCGTTGTTTTTATAGCTTTCCAAAGTGAGTAGTTGGATTCTTTCCCCGCTGTCAAGCCTTCAAAGTAATTTTCAACTTCAAGGTTTTTGAAATCTGATATCGCCGTTTTTAGATTATTACTCAAGCACGGGTTTGCTGCCATTTTTTACGTGGTTTTCGTTTCTCTTTCACTAAATCTTTTATTTCTTTATAGTGAGGCATTAGCCTTTGATAAGGTGTGTTATCCCAAGCTGCTTTTTGTATTATATGAACAAAGGTATCTACTGCGTCTTCAAGCTCAAGAGGCGTTTGTCATGATACCCTTAACTCAACGTTGTCCTCGATATCTTTTTTAAATCCATCCCAGTTGGTTTTACTTCTTGTCAACCTGGGTGGTTTTTCAATTTTAACAAGGCTTTCACTCATAATGAGTACGACAGCAGAATGATCTGAGAAGAGGTCATAGCCCTCTGAAATTTCTATACGGTTAGAGGGTATTCCTTTCACCATGAATAAATCGATTAGGTCAGGTATTTTCGACGGATCAGTTGGCCAGTAAGTTGGCTTGCCAGTCGAATGAAAGTCACAATTATTTTCCATTCCTGCTTCATATAGCATGCGACTCTTTTGAGATATGCATCGTGAGGCCCAGAAGGTGTGCTTTGCATTAAAGTCACCACCAACAATTAAATTTGGACTTAGTGACTTTATCAATGTCGTAAATTCACTCTTATCAATTTTGCAACGCGGAGGGCAATATATGGAAGAGACATTGAGAGGAATATTTTTAGTTTTAACCTGTACACTTCTCAATTGCATTGATTCCACCTCTATTTTAAGGCCTATCGAGTGTTCAATGCATTCTTTTATATACAATGATGATCCACCTCTTGCTTTGTTTGACGGATGAATGGCGTGGTAGTCATGAAACCCGTGGATTTTGAGATTTGGTTCATTTTTGGCATGCGTTTCTGATATCAAACATATGTCAATATCATTTTCTCGCATATACATCTCCAATTCTCCAAGTTTTTGCCATAATCCGTTGGCATTCCACGTTAGAATTTTAAGCTTTTCCATCATATATTTTTTGAAAGAGGTTTGGGTCGAAAACAATTTTCGAGCTTACTTAACCTATCAAAGATAAGTTTATTTGTTTCACATTGTTCTTCAAGTTTTGACAAAATTATTGAAAAGACTTTCGAAACCGGGTCTGTTTCAGTGCCTTTATTTACGGGTATATTTTTTGCCGCTATTTGGGCATATGTTTCTGCATTTCCTTGCTTCGATATTTTCTCCGAAGATACTGATACTGTTTTCTTTACCTTACGGATACTAGGTGTTGGACCTTTCGTAGATTTGGCATTCTTGGGAATTGCGGTTTCTAATTGCCTTGGTGGGTTTCATTGTGTTTGGGCAGATTTTGATCGTCACTTTTGTAATTCTTTAGCTACTTCACAGCCCCTATAACTTGCTGGGTGATTTCCATTACAATTAATGCACGTCGGTGGACTTTCACTTTTTCCGTTGCAGTCAACAGTTAGATGTTTTCCAGCGCATAGCTATCATTGAAACTCATCATTGAAAATTTTAATGACGGATTTTGAGACACTTAGAAAACAAAATCATTTATTATTTTAATAGATAAATATAGCTCAAGACTTAATTAATATTTTAAGTCAAAAAAAAATTTGAAATAGGCCCTACTTTCCACCTAAAAAGACTTTTCTTTTTTCAATGATTGAACTACCTTACCAATGATCATTGGAATCTTAAAAGTCATTTTATGGGGAAAGTAAAGCCTATTTGAAAATTTTTTTTGACTAGAAATATTAATTAAGTCCTAAGCTTTATTTTTTCATCAAAATAATAAATGATTTTGCTTTCTAAATGTCTCAAAATTAATTATTAAAGTTTTCAATGATGAGTTTCAATGATAGCTATAACTGGCGCCTTTAAAGATTCCAATGATCATTGGTAAGGTAGTTCAATCTTTGAAAAAAGAAAAGTCTTTTTATGTGGAAAGTAGGGCCTATTTAAAAATGCTGTGCTAATGTATTTAAAGCCATTTAAAACCACTGGCTCTAAGAAGTGTCATGTGGTTGTTAAAGTTGCTGTTGAAATTACTCTGGCAATCTGTTTCTCGCATAAAACTTTTCACAAATTCTCACAAATTCCTGTTTGTTAACTCAAAAAAGTTGCCTCGAGGCAGCGCAATGAAAGAGCAAATAATTTCCCCTCCGTTGGAAAACCTGCTACACACATTTCTGTGCACACGAAGTGTTATAAGTACTGTCAAAAATTGTGGTGGTCAGTTTCTGTCACAGCGTTGCCACTAATCGGAAAATTTTCCAAAGTAGGTTTTCAAAACAAAAATACAGTAAATTAAATTTTCCTACAGAAGCTCTAAATATTTCAATTTTTACTTTTATTTTAAAAATAGAAGAACAAAAGAAATTAAAAATAGCGTTTTACAATTAATTATGCTGTCATGATTGTTATCAAAGCAAGCCAATAGCCGGAAGCCGTAAAAACAAAATTGAAAAATTAGTGGACTGCATTTTGATGAATAATAATTTTCTTTTCCGAAAAATAATAGTGCAGTAGACTCGATTTAAAAGCAGTAGATTAGTTTTACGAAAAAAGTGCATTAGATCTATTGAAATCATGGGAAGATGGCAACGTCATTTATACACAAGAATGACATTTCTTACAAAAAGTGGTGCAGTTCATGGTTCAATGAGTATGTTAACTTTTTTCAAATTTCCTCAACTCTGATAGAATTTTCCCCTATTTTCAATATTTGAGAGGTTTTACACGTTTTTTTTTTTTTGGAAAAAGATACCAAACAATCCTATGGTGTATGTAAATTTCTGGCAGTGCTTCCAACTAAAATTTTTTACACTCAAATGGAAATTATACTTAGCTCACCTTCAAATGGGAAAAAGGGAAATATCCTAGTTTTTCCTTCTCTTCAACGGGATTGTTGGAAGTAATTTGTTGTTAAAAGTGAAATTTCAAGGAATTCCAATAATGCGGCACTTAAGTAGATTCGTAAATTGAAATAGGTTTCAAATGGCAAGATTTTTTTATAAGAATTTTACTATATCTAGATACATAACACATTTATGTACATATCTGCATAGTTTGGTTGAGAAAGTGAGCCTAAGAAAGTATTTTGTTTTGGTTTTCTTATCTTGTATTCATAATAACTGATACGGATAACCCCTTTTTCTTAAAACAAATTGTATACACAACCTTAGGCAAATTTCAGCCATGAACGAACTAACGAACAGAAATTCATAGACGAAGAGCAACTCAATTGCCTTAAGAACTTTTCTCGATTATAAAAGGTCTAGTTAGGGTTGTGGAAAATGTGAAGATACCTGTCTTTCATCGCTTTTGATACACGTTTCAATATGTTATATTTCTTTGGGATATAATTCACCTGCCTTATATTTTATTCATGGTTATGAACAAATTGAATTTGATCTCAGATGAGGTTCAATGAATAAAAAAAAAATATACAGAAATGAATTTGGTTTTATAACTTGAAGTTTTAAGGCTGCATATAAGAATATTATGAAAGGGGTGATATATTTTTCATGAGTTAGATTTTTTTTGATTTGTGCGTATTTTTTGAAAATTAAATTTCCATAAGAACTTGTCAGTGTAAATCTTATAACCTTTAAATCAACTTGCTTATATTTTAAATCAAATCAAACTTGGAAGTTGATTAATGGTGGCTAGGTATTGGATGGACTAGACAACAGAAAACTGTAAGACTGTGACACTTTCTACGGTGACTGTTACTGACAGCAAAGGCAGAGATTTTTGGATGAAGATTCCTCTTTAGAGGCGAAATTAAAGTAGAACTATAATTGTCGGAAGGGCACTGAAGCTACCTCACTTCCGTAAGGAAAGTTGGATGAAACTTGACGAAACGCTCCACTCCGCAATTATAGCCTTACCATATGCTTTCCCTGTATTCGTTTGTTTTCTTCCAACCACTGAAGTGCCCCTCCAAGGATTATAATTCTAGCTTTATGTAAGAAGTCTTGAGACTTAACTATGTGAACGAGTGCCTTACGATAACTCACATGAAGGCTTATTTCGCTAACATTAACCTTATATGCACGCATGGCCCCACAGGGGAGAAAGTTGATGACACCGCAAAACTTATGAGCAATGACCTACAGCTATGACATTAAAATTGTATTGGGTGATTTTAATGCAAAACTAGCAAGAGAATACGTATTTCGTGGCACAATCGGAAGATATAGCCTGTACGATACCACTTCCGATAACCGACTCAGGTTAATCAGTTGTATGGTATTTAGTATGGAGTTCCCACATCTCGATATCCATAAGGGGACATGGCGATATCCCATGGTCAATGAAACGCCAACCAGATTGACTACATTGTGATCAACGGAAGGTACTCCCCCCCCCCCCGTATCATCGCCGTTGATTTGAGCCACTACGCGTCGTTATAGCCAAAGTAATGCCATGAATATCGAGACTAAAGACAAGACGTGCTGGGCCTCGTATGACCATGAAGAATCCCGGCAAAGACAATCAACCAAACAATATGCATTCAAAGCAGTACTGCATAGAAGGACCAGAACTGCTCGCAAGAGGGAGAGAGAAACTCTGGCTTCTCAGAAGAAAAAAGAAGGACCAAGAGAGTTAAGTGATCGAGGGCATTGAGAGATGCCATTGCAGGAAAGAAGTTAGAAAGTTTTAAGAAAGGGTAAAAAGACTCTCCTTAGGTTACAAGGCTTGAACCAAAGCCGGGTGGGCGCTGTGGAACGATGGAAGTGTGGATATGGAAAAATCATTTATGCAAATTATATAACGGCGATAACGAATCAAATCTCGCTGCCATACAGATTGCACTAGTCAACCTATACAATTCTATTCACCCGATCTTGACCAAGTAAAGATAGATGTATCTAAATTATAGTCTAAAAAGCTGCCAGAGCTAATGGCCTTGCGCCTCTGCTGTTAAAAATGGCTGATAATGAACTTCTTAGAGTTATGCACCAACTCACCTGCATAATATAATTGGAGGAAAGATATGTCTGATGCATGGAACTTAGCCATATTTGCCTCCTCCTCAAAAAAACGGATCCCTTATAGCTGCACCAACTACAGAGGCATCAGTCTCCTTAACATAGAAGATCTTCTCTTCCGTACTGGGTGAATACCTGAAACCATTCATTAACAACCTGACAAGTTCATATCAGTGTGACCAAAATGCTTACGCAAAGTGAGGGGAGAAGGTAGGGGTGTTCCCATCCCCCAAATCACAATATATTTCATACATTAGGCAATTTATCTTCTTTTAAAGGCATTTTAAAACAAGTTTTCTATACCAAAACAATTTTTTTAATGAGGTTGCCCCCACTTACCGAAATCCTGAATGAGTTTACCCCTCTCCCTAGCCATAGTCGTGCGTACGCCTTTGGTATGATTTAATGCTAGGAAAGTCAACTATCGACCAAATACTGTCATGACGGCAGATCTTGTAGAAAATTTCGGAGTTCCAGATCGATATCCACCACCTTTTCATCGATTTCAAGGCCGTGTATGATAGCATCTATATATAGAGACAATCTGTATAGAGCAAACTCTTGTTTTAGTACCCCCCCCAAGCTCCTTTCGTTTGTGCAGGATGAGGCATAATTCATGCTTCTCCATCAAGATTGGCAAAGACTTCACCGATACCTTTGACGCAATTGTTTTAAAAGAATAGTTCACGACTCTCACGTCAACACGAGAGCAACAATCTTTTAAAAGTCTCTCTTATCACTCTAAAACTAAGCCTCGTGAAAACACAATCTCGGTAAAAAAAAACAAATAGTTTAACGAAAAAGAAAATTAATTAATATAGGGTTATACTTACAAGTTGAAAATACTTGAAAATAATTGAAAGTACTGGTCAAGTACTTGCAAGTTCTGCTGAATTACTTTGGTACTTAAGTACTGGGTACTTGGTACTTGCAACCAAATACTTGAAAAAATACTGGTACTTACATTTTTCAAGTACCTACCAGAACCAGGGTACTGAAGTACAAGTACCAGTACGAGGTACTGAAGTAAAAGTATCAGTACCAGGTACTGAAGTACAAGTACCAGTACCAGGTACTGGTACTTGAGAGTTCTGAAGTCCTAAAATACTTAAGTACTTTACAGGTCTGCTTTCATCTATGTTCACAAGGAAAGGGGGGATCGGCCGGAACTGCAAAGACTGAAAAGAACCGCTATCACACCTTAAGCAAAACAACGTCATATATTGAATAAAGGAAATTTCGATTTTGACTTTTGAGCGGTCTTTTTTTACAATTTCAAAAATTTCATAAATCACAAAACTTTGATTTGCGGAAATAAATTACCTTACTGAACTTTTAAAAAACATATTCTCAGAAAATTAAGCTCAAAAATGTATTCTTTTTAAGATTTTACTTTTTAAAATTTTCAAAAGCGCAATTAAAAAAAATATTTTTAAAAATTTAATTTGATATTTTAAAACCATTGCTTCTTCTTACTTATGAGCCATAAGTCTGAAAAAAGCATATACTCAACCTTTTTTAATATGTTGAAGCCAATTTGTTTATGATGTTGATTGTAAATTTATTGAAATTGCGTCCATTTTCGTTCTCATTGAATTTTGAGCAAGCATTGAGAAAGAGCTTGACGAATGGGTGCAAAGGTTTTTTGTTAATATGTTTGAAGTCATAAATTTTCTTGTTTCTTTGTTTCTTTCTTTTAGCCCTAAAAAATTAGATTTTTGCTTTGGAAAAATTCCAACAAAGCTGAATCTTTTCTTGATCTTCTTTTGCAAAGAGCTTTGTTTTGACGTCTTAAGCATTTCCTAAAAAGTTCCGTAAATTTTGGACAGGGCTTATTTTTGTATGCGGGCTAAAAGAGGGTAAATTCTGTTTTTAATTTCTCGAAAACTATAATTTTTTTTTAAATATGAAGATAAAAACTGTAGCCTATGTAATCCTAAAAAAAAGATAAGTATACCTTTTTTATAAATACAATCAATAGATTAACAGAAAATAATGCAAGAACTTCAAATTGGAGCAAATTTTTCAGAAAATTTATTAAAATTTCATTAATCTATGGGCAAAATTTTTCGGAATTTCGATTTCCGGGATTTTGGTTTTCAGAATTCCAACCCCAACCCTGGGAGACGGACACAATGCCGAATTTCTGAAAAACTCAGAATCCTGAAAGCCCAGAATCTAGAAAGGCCAAACTCCCCAAACTATATTTGAAAAAAAAGAATAAATTATAAAATTATACTAAAGTTACAGCGACTTCTCTGACGAACTTAAATTCACATTTAATTTTTTTTATCGATAAAGTCTTGATATAATAAAGTATTTAAAGACAGGAAAATGAGAACATTCACATCATCGATACCTGATTCGCTTTCTATCTTTTCAGTTTTTCTTACGTAAAAATATTTTAATGTAGTGATAGCGTATCGGTATTGGCAAAATGGTGCGGATCTGCCCTTCTTGAATAGAAACCAAATAGTTTTAATTAATTAATATCAAAGTAAAAAAGGTCTTAATTTCGAAGTAAATGGATTCCATTTACATTTCAAAATAAAAATTAAATTAGAAACAAAACGTGAAAGCATATGGGTTGGAATAAAAGTATATTCACTAACTGTACATACGAAATCTCGAAAAATTATATAAAATTAAAAATTTGGTAATTATGTGATTCTGAGTTTTCGGGGGTTTGGGTTTTCAGGATTTCGGGTTTTCGGGATTCTGGGTTTTCGGGATTCTAGGTTTTCAGCATTGTATGTTTTCGCGATTTTGGGTTATCGGGATTTTGGGGTTTCGTGATTTTGGTTTTCAGGATTCTTACCCCAACCCTTATTATGCTTGAACTTATAGTGTGTCAAAGTAACACTTTTGATTTTGTACTTTAAATGGGACCGATGACAGTTTTTTTGTAAATATCTCAGCAATTTATATTATAGCTCATAAAATTCTACCGAAAAACGATTATGATACTTTATTTTCGTAGGAACAGTGGATTTTGAGAAAAATTTGCCGAAGCGTTAGAAAGATAATAAGAGCTTTTTACTGAAATGAAATTTTTCATCATCTTGCCAGGGTAAAATATGAGTTGATCACGTTTTTGCACGTTTTTTTTTGGTCTAGATGACTGGAAGCAGCGTGATCGGGATCGTAAAGAATAGAATTCTGCCATGTCTCAGGCAGCGACCTTTCGTGAATTTAGAGCTGGTGAAGTAAGTAAGTACCTATACCTACACTCTCAGAAAAATTTCTTTGTTACAAGCATTGCGAATTTAATACTGTTTAATTTTAGTAGAAACTATTCACTGCCAATATTAATTTATGGGAAACAGCGTTTAGCTAGGTCTCTCAAGAATTTATAGCTTTAGAATACATTTTTTACCAAATTGTTTGTGATTATGGGTTTTCACTGTATTCAACAAGGAAAAGGTTTTTTTCACAAATTGCCAAAAAATTAAACAGTGGGTAATTCTTTAATTGTTTGTCATAAACGATATAGATTATGCTGTAATTGACAAAGCATGTGAGGTTGAATAAGTTGCGAAGTTGGTGTTAATATTCACAATTTATAAAATTACGTGCTTTGAACTTTATTTTCTTTTAGTTCACACTGTCTTACATCAGTAAAGTTAATAACATTATGCAATGTTTGTGAAATTTTTGGTAATATACCATCAGACAAGTCTTCATGTCGAGTGGTAGGCCCCAGATTGACTCTGAAATTTTTAAAAATGTGAATACACATTTAATTATGAGTATTTAATTTAATTAAATTAAAAAATATTTATTAAAAATGATTTCCCTTTATTTGCAAGTGAAAGAATTATAAATTTATAATTTTTCGCTTCGCAATAAATTTTAAAGATAATATTGTTTATCATAAGCATTTTCCCTTTATGGTAAAAAAGTAAGCTTTTTGTGGGTAAAATGAAAAGTGTTTTGCAGTTTTAAGATAATGTTCTAGGGGCAAATATCATTATTTCTTAATGCAACGATTTTAGTCTTTATTTTAAGCTTTAAACTTTCAGAGTCAATCTGATAAATTCCTTCCACAAATTTCAAAAATACTAATAGCGATATATGAGACAGCTAATCTTCAATGCTTATTTCGCTCTGAGCTTAAAATAATAAAATGAGTTGTGAGAATAAATATTGTTTGTAGCGAGAACTTTTCATTTGCAGTTCGAAGCTTTAGTTTTTGCAAACAAAGAATTTAAAGCTGTCATTTAACTATTGAATCATTGACTACAAGAATCTAAAGCGCTTGATGCCTTTTATCTCTTGTGGCAAACAGTTTCTTTCTTGTGAAATAGAATTTTTTGGCTCAGTGTACAGCAAGCTTAACTCGAACTACAGATTAAACCAATGAAGAAATTTTCTTCAAATTTTTTTGTCAAAGGGATGTTGAAATTTTGTAAAACTTTTATATAAAATCTTTGCATTACTGTGACATAGTATACTTTTTGTTAAAAACACGGTTTTAAATGTTTATTTATTAATAAAAACTCAACATTGGCATTTAATTTTCTATCAGACAAAATTTTGAAAAAGTCATTAAAATCCAACCAAAAGTTCAAAAGTTATTCGACAATGCACACTTTTTCAACTTTTTGTTCGACTGTGCGCCCCTAAACAGGTCCTAAAAATGCTACCAGTCCAGTGCTGTCACTCATCGGAACAATGCAATTATCCGATTAAAGTTGATAAATTTTAAAAAGCCCCTTCCGATGTTTAAAATATTAAAGAAACATTAGGAAGAAGAATTTAATAATTTTGATCTACAAATAGACCAAAGAAGGAAGTAAAATATTTAAGTATAGTTATAACAAAATTTTTGAAATAAAAAAAGACAATCCAAAGATTATTTTTCAAATGAAGGAAATTTATCAAAATATCCTTTAGGTCGATAAAATAAGGAATTGGTTATTTAGAAAGTGGTAGTATATTTCTATAACGGACAAATATGCATAACTTTTCTAAAAATTGATACACGAGTAGGTACTTAACATAATAAATGTACATTCAAACATTTATATCAGTTTTTGAGAAAAGTTTTGCGTATTTGCCCGCATTTACTTAGAGAAAACTTTCGTTATATTATTTGACATTGTGGACTTTTGCGAGGATTTGGTCACTCACAATTATTTTGGATCATCTTACAAAATAAATTACTTATTCAAAACACGACACTCAATGCCAAAAATTGTTTACTTAACCGCATTGCCAGCATTGCCACGACTATACTACAAAACAACATGAGTCTGAAACTTTTCAACTTTATCTGAGTATTTGTTTTTTTTTAATATAAAACGGAATACTAATGTATAGTTATACTAGAGACAATCATTCGAACACAGTTTACTTAACAAGAAATACGTAAAAGTCCACATCCAGAGACATTCGAAAGAATATATCTTTTCCATTGGATATGAGAAATATTGCGACGAAGCATGTCATCCTTTAGGGCCATTTTGTTCACTTTGGGTTAAATCTGTAACATAAGACTTTCACAGGTTTTAATTTAATTTTGCTTATCAATCCATATCGGCCATTTAATATTTTGGTTATTAACAACTCAAACTGAGATGAATTACTTAAAATGTTGGTCAAAAAGAACATGAGATGCTTTTCTTGTTGCAATAAACATTGATTAAACATGATAAGCTGTTAACAAATTGGCCCTTAATGTCTCATCTCTCTCTTTTGGTGTTGTTTTACTTGTTCTATATCTCTCCTTAAGCTTCATGCATCAATCAAATTAAAATACAGAACCCAAAAACAACTATAATTACTTTTGTCCTTTCATATCACTCACCACATCACATCACCAACTATGTAAATATTCCTATCCTAATATCCTTTTACCACATTACCAGCAAATATAATCTAAAATTCTTACTACGTAGGCTAAGCTGTGTGCTGCGTGTGATATACATCAAAAGTCCTGTATTAATTTTAAGCATTAGTTAGATGAATAAAAACACAATAGGTCTGTTCGTGTACTTCCCATAACTACGAATTTCTACGAATTTCATTTTTTTTATATGAGCTTTGACAGAACTTTGGGCTAAATTCTTAGAAATTCGTAGTTTTTTGAGGTACGCGAACAGACATAATATAAAGTTTACAAAATACTCTTTGAAACACGAAAATTTAATGTTCAAATTAAATTTAATCAACATTTTAACGCAAATGTTTCTCTGTAGTGAAGAGTGTTTAATAATTAACCATTTTTAATAGCTTTGTACTTTCGAATCAAATATTGGCAATTTTTGTTATATATTTTCAATATTTTTCAATCAACACCTACCGCTATAACTTAGATAATATCAAAATACTAACGCCAGTTATAAGCCTTAAAAAAGGATATTGCCTATCCAGAATCTAAAGGGAGAGAGGTATGTACATGGTTTTACTTACGGCAATTTTCTTTTCAATACTAAAATGAAAAGAAAATTCTAAAGGATGGCTCAAATGACTTTTTTACAAGGTTATATAAAATAATGAGACTAATAAATTGCGTTGTACTGGGGGCTTTAAGGTAACTAAATATTTTTCCCTTATAGGTGTTTTGAAACAAGACTGTTTGCAATGAAATTTTATGATATAGAATTAAATCATATTTACAATTTAAGAATTTCGTTTATTACAACATTGAGACTTTGTTGGTCAAATTTAATTGTATTGCCTGAAATACATATAAAATGGATATAATTTTATTTTGAAATGAAGGTTTTTGACTGCAAAAAAAATATTTAAAAGTAATTTTTTAAAAGAAGTTTATAAATAAACTACATTATAGTGTTTTGCTTAATTTTTCAATGTAAATATTATCAATTTTTGATGAACTTTGTCTAACTTAAAACAGCCGTCCAACTCAAAAAATTTAGTAATAACCTTCGTTGACTAATTTGGACAGACGCATCGGTTACCTAAGATTTGTCTAACTTGACATTTTATTTCATTAAATAAGGCATATTTCCAATTATTAAGGACCTTTAAAAAACTGTCTTTAACTAGTCAACCACCTGAAAAAATCTAATAAATAAGACTGCATGATGTCAAGCTTTGTGATCGCTAAAAAAATGTTTTGAAAACGTGAGGAAATGGAAAAAAAATATCAAATCGCTGGTGCGGTATGGTGGAAAATGAAAAGAAGAAGAAACCCATAAAAAACATGATTAAGAGCTTCCATCAGCATTTATGGGCTTTAAAAGGGTTCTGGACCTTTCGCACTCATATATGGGAAATTTTTTTTCCCGTAGGTAGGTGCAAAACCTGCATCAGGCTCTATGAGGACCGAAAAATGCGTACCCATAGGCGTGTGAGATTCTTAATACACTAAACCCACCTCCACTTCCCGGTTGCAACTAAGTTGAAACTTATCTAGCAATTTATTTTTAAAGAAGTTAAGGAACGTGTTGCAGGTTACTTTCCGGTGAAAGTTGCCGCTTATTCCGCGATTTTAAAGGGGTTTTCTGTTCACCGCACCAAGTCATAAGGTTTTGTTTTTCGCAGATGGCGTACTAAATTTGACTCGTCAAGAATGTCAATAATCGTTGAATTAGAGTGTTCTACTAGCCGATTTCTAAATCGAGTTTTTCAATAAGAGCGCTAAAAAAGTTGTTTTTTAAATAAAACAAAAACGGTTTTGGATATCAATGAAATTCTTTATTCTTGTGAAAGTACGTTTGATGTCATTATGTATGGAACTCGATTTCTTTTGCATGGCTACCACGGGCACGCGTGCAGAAGTCCAGAGGCTGAGCCCAATTTTCGACGGTTTTCAATCATAAATCGGCCGTTACTGCTGCAATTTCACATTCGATATTCGTACGAAGTTCATCAATCGTCGCTGGCTTGTTGGCATAGACCAAAGACTTGACGTAGCCTTACAGGAAATAGTCTAACGGCGTCAAATCGCATGACCGAGGCGGCGAAGCGACTGGACTATTTCGTGAGATAACATGTTCTCCAAACTTGGTTTCCAATAAATTGATTGTGACTTTCGCTGTGTGGCTTGTGGTGCCGTCCTGTTGGAACCACATGTCTTCCAAGTCCATATCATCCAATTTGGGCCAAAAATATTCGGTTATCATTGAACGGTAGCGATCCCCATTCATAGTAACGTGCCGGTCTTGATCATCACGGAAGAAGTACGGGCCAATGACGCCGCCGGCCCATAAACCACATCAAACCGTAATTTTTTCGGGATGCAATGATGTGTGGATTACTGCCTAACTAATACCGCATATTTTGTTTATTGACAAAGCCATTCAGCCAGAAATGAGCGTCATCGCTGAAGATGATTTTTCGATGAAAATCCGAATCATTTTTAAGTTGTTGCTCAGCCTAATTCACGAACATACGACGCTTTTGGTGGTCAAGCGGCTTCAGTTCTTGCGTTTATTTAATCTTGTTAGGATGTAGGCCAGGAGCTTTTCGCAAAATTCACCACAACGACGTCACAGAGATGCCCAACACTTGAGGTCAACGTCTGAGAGACACATTTGGGCTTTCTGCAACTGAAGCCTCAGCGGCAGCAATTTTCTCGACACTACGGGCACATCTTTGTCTCACTGGCACGGGAACATTTTGTATTGTGCCTGTGGATTCAAATTTTTCCATTTTTTTAAGGTATATTGCGTGTAAATAAAAGGTACACAACTGGACCTAATACACTTTCTTGTGGTACCCCAGCCACTATTTCTTTGAAATACGAATAGTCATTTCCTTGTCTCACACGAAGAAGTATGTTAACTAGATATCCGTTTAGAATGTTATAAAGTCCTTCAGACAGAACATGTCTTTATTTTAATTTGAGGCCTTCATGCCACACCTTGTCAAACGCCAGCAACACGTCCAAAAAGAAGCCTGTGGAACAGATTTTCTTTTCTTCAAGAGCTCTCTCAATTACTTGATCAATTGTCGAATGGTTGCTTCTAAATCCGAACTGATGTTCAGGTATTAATTGTTTCTCTTCTATTATTGGTTGCAGGCACAGGAGTAGTATTCTTTCAAAAACTTTTGATATAATAGGAAGAAGCGAAATCGGCCTGTAAGACTTCTTTTCGTGAGATGGTTTGCCAGGTTTCAAAACCATTATGACTTCCGCAACTTTCCATTGGCTCGTAACATATTTTAACCTTAGAGCGGAATTTATTATTTAAAGGAGGTTAATAAACCCTTTACAAGGGAGCATTTTTAGAATCTTTGCCGTTATTTAGTCATATCCTGGAGCTTTATTGAACTTAAGTTTCTTTATTTCTCTTTTTAATTCAGCAAGTGTAACATTTTTTGCTATGTACGAGTAGCTTTTCATTTGAGGAAAATTCATATTATAGGAAATTTGAAAAAAAAATGCCAAGGGTCAGTAATTAGTCAGAAAAGGTCAACTAGAGAACTTGTAATCAAGGCTTAAAGTTTCACAAGGTCACGCGTGATTTTTGGCGCCTTATTTCTGGGAAATTTGCAAAAAAGCGTACCATCAGAAGGATCTCTAGATCTTTATAAAAGGTCATCTAGTTTAAGTGTAGTTGACGTGTTTTGGTCCTTAAGGCCTGGTTCATACGGCAATGTACCGCATGAATCTTTGCAGTATAAATCCAAACGGCTGTATAAAACCAAATGGCAAACGTGCAAATGTCGTCTGGTAGGTTCTATGTAGAATTTATACGCCATTGTCCATTCGCACGGATTTATACTGCACAAAATCGTGTGGTGCATTGCCATGTGATACAGCTCGTACAATTCACGATTGAATCTACTCCTCCATTTGCTCTCTTCGCATATAGGACCAAATATCCGCAGAAGAAAAGATGGTGGGTCTCAACTAGAAATTCGTCACTGTTACCCAGGATTTTTCTTAATGTGAAGATTTGGGTTCATGGTTGATCTGCCTGGCCTGAAGACACATTGGTAAGTGCCACTCCTAGTACTGCAGAAAGCTTTAAAACGTTCACATTTAGTAGGTTCGATTGGATCTTGAAGGCAACGTTAAGCAGGGATATGCATCAGTAGTTTTTGCAGTGCCAGACCTATAACCAGATTCCAGTTGTTGCTAATCAGGTGGTGCTTAGCTCCTCGAGATACACGAACTGAGAGGCTGCGGATGCTTTTTTCGTCTTGCGTAGGTTTCTTTTTCTATTCCCTTCTTTTTTCACGCTACTCCTCTCTGCTGCTCTTGTTTTCCGTAGCAGCATTTGCATTCATTCATTTTTCGTCTCCTGCTTCAATACCGCGCATTCATCATCATATCACGTGGTATATCTCCTTAGTGATGTCGTGATACTGGTTCCACTGGTTATTGTAGATTGAGGCTAGGGGGCAGGGATTTTCCTGGTCAATTGCTCACTGTTGTCTCTGTGCTAAGGTATGCAATATTGATTTGCTTCCTTGCAGTGGTCTTTGCTTTCTCTTCATTGAACAGTCGAGCTTTGAACTTTACCACAGCAAGAAAGTGGTCAGAGTCCACGTTTGCACCTCGGAAAGTTCGCATGTCCTGAATGTTCGATGCGTGCCTTGCGCCAATCAAGACGTAGTAGATTTGTTTGGCGGTTCGACCATTAGAAGATCGCCATGTTGCTGTGTGCATCCTTCACCTGGGGAACCTACTGATATTTACACCGTATTACAAATTGCAGCTAAGTTGATTACTCGGACCC
Organism: Dasysyrphus albostriatus; assembly: GCA_946251815.1. Classification (NCBI taxonomy): domain Eukaryota; kingdom Metazoa; phylum Arthropoda; class Insecta; order Diptera; family Syrphidae; genus Dasysyrphus; species Dasysyrphus albostriatus. The sequence continues at coordinate 61,187,549 of OX276336.1, read as the reverse complement.
CGTTATTTTGTGTCGTTTCGTGGAGGCTGTGATTTCCAACTAATCCGCCGAAGATATTTTCCTTTCCGACTTGTAGTAGTGCATTGAAGTCTGCGAGCACTACTTTGACATCTTTCTCCGAACAGGCTTCGTAGGATCCATCTAGGAGGTCGTTAAACTCCTCCTTGTTAGTCTCCTTGTCTTCATCGGTAGGGGCGTGTACACATATTGGATTGATGTTTTGGAAGGTAGCTTTGTTGTGGATCACAGCCAGGTGATTGCTTATCGGCTTAAAATTGATAACTTTCGATCTGAGTCGATTTCCCACAACAAATCCACATCCAAGCATGTGAAATTTTTGATGACAGCTGTATAAATTTCACAATTTTTTCTTTTAATGTTATTCCTGATCCTTTCCATCGTATCTCCTGGAACACGGTAATGTCTGCCTTGTACCGCGAAGGAACAGATTAAAGTTTTCGATTAGCGCCTGGCGTATAGAGTGTCCTAACATTCCAGGTGCATACTCGTTGGTGGTAGTCGATTTTCATTCCCATTCCAGATCTGGTTGCAATTTGAGGAGGGTCGTTATTCAGGGCTTCTCACGTAGCTCTCATAACATTGGTTTTTTTACTGTGGCTGGGTCATAAGCCCAACGCACTAACCTCCAATCTATGGAGCCATAGGTTTGGTGTTGAAATTCTTTCCTTGATCAACACAAAGCCAAGAACAGTATCAGCGGTTACCAACTTGGAGGCAATGTAAAAACTTTATGTACAGGAAAAAATACAGCTCGAGGCCCCAGGTCCTACAACATCCAACCACCTGAGAGCTTATTTAGTCTTATTTGAATGAAGAACAACCATTTTAACATTAAGGTTCTCATTTTAGCATATTCTATTCAACTTATCAAAATCGATGTTAATTAGCATCATAACAGTTTTAATTTATTCCCATTACGTACAGCCATACCTTTATAAACCAAAATTACAAACAATACAAGTAAGAAGGAGTTTAGAAATCTAAACTATGTAAATGTCGTTAAGTCGGTTGTATTCCATGCTGAAAACAACATAAAATCAAAGATTATAATCCAAAAGTGAACAACATTATTATATAGACCTTTATAGATGCGTCATTATATGTATAGCTGTGTACACATAAAACATGTAAGCATTCTCAGTAAATACATAGCAGATTTGCGTTTCATAGTTTGTCCTTAGTTTTCTTTTGTTCTTTCTTGTTCATTCTAGAAATCTAGGGATATTTGAAACTTTTGTTAAATCAAATTGAAAACTATCTTTGAATTACTTTGCGTGTCATTAGATTCGAAAATGACTTGGTACATTACGTAAATGTTGAATCTTTTGAGGAATTACGACTTACAATAAGAAGATTCAATCATAAGCCTTGTAAAAGAGAGTTGTTGTTCATTTTGTTTAAGAAAAGCGCAAATATGTATACTCGAATAAGTTTTGAGACTTAATGAGTCTGTTAGATGTTATATGGCCCTTCTTTACAGATTTGTTTGTCCTTGAAGTTCTTCCAAAAATATGATAAAGGCTTTTTCAATAAGAGCGGGAAGATACTCACTACAAATGAATAAAACAAGATACCGATACGTATGTTCATATATCAACGAAAGTTTTGGATTATTTGAAAACATTGTGTGTGGATTATGACACCGTTAAATAGCACACGAGGCTTCGATGGGTTGGAAGCATTCCAGAGATTCAATTTCAAATGACTGTGGTGAATTAATTAGGCTTTGTTGAGCGATGGCATGAACTTTATTGTCTTTGAAGCACTAAGAGTCTTGCGGCTTATTGGTTATTTGATAGGTGACAATTTAAAAAAACAGTTTTTTTCTCTTTAAATTTTAATTTTTGAATTAAATCGTGTACATAGGATATGGTTTTGTATGAAATATTACATTACACAAATGGCCTCCACGGCCTTTGCTGTCCCACACGCAACTTTTTTGTTGAAATTTTCCATGACCATTCCTTCATTATTTTTATATTATATTCCCAAAATAAATCTACATATGTACATAATAAGGGTATTCATGCAACAGCGTGAAGTCGTTGTAAAGTTGTAAAATGCGTAAATCTGTAAAAAAAAATTCATGCAAATTGTGACAGAATTACGAAGTTTTAAGCTTTACAACGCTTACGATGGCCTTACGCTGTTGTATGAATACCCTTAGAGCTTGATTACACGACTCGTGTTTTCGTTTTTCACCTTTTTGACAGGTTCGTATTTTCGTGATTACGCACACAACCAAAAAAGTCCATTCGTTTTTCTGACGTTCAAAGAATATTGGGTTCATTTATTGAAAAATAGACAGAAATAATTATTAAAAATATTTTTAAATCACTTCTTTTTTAAATTTATATCTTTTTAATCGCGAAAAAAGCTGTGTTCCTTAAATTCTTCGCACTATTTCGGACTAAATGTCAAATTGTGACAGGTGGGAATGAAATCCTCTCAGAGAGAAGAAAAACATAAATCGGTCGATACTGCTGCAATTTCACGTTCGATTTGCGTACGAAGTTCATCAATCGTCGCTGGCTTGTTGGCATAGACCATAGACTTGACGTAGCCCCACAGGAAATAGTCTAACGGCATCAAATCGCTCGACCGAGGTGGCCAAGCGACTGGACCATTTCGTGAGATAACACGTTCTCCAAACTTGGTTTCCAATAAATTGATTGTGACATCCGCTGCGTGGCTTGTGGCGCCGTCCTGTTGGAACCACATATCCTCCAAGTCCATATCATCCAATTGGGGCCAAAAATATTCGGTTGTCATTGAACGGTAGCGATCCCCATTCACAGTAACGTGCCGGTCTTGATCATCACGGAAGAAGTACGGCCCAGTGACGCCGCCGGCCCATAAACCACACCAAACCGTAATTTTGCTGGGATGCAATGATGACTCATGGAGTACGTTTGGATTGCTACCTGACCAATACCGCATATTTTGTTTATTGACGAAGCCATTCAGCCAGAAATAAGCCTCATCGCTGAAGATGATTTTTCGATACAAATCCGAATCATTTGTTCATCAAGTTGTTGCTCAGCCCAATTCACGAACATACGACGCTTCTGGTGGTCAAGCGGCTTTAGTTCTTGCATCAATTTAATCTTGTAAGGATGTAGGCCAAGATCTTTTCACAGAGATGCCCAACGCTTGAGAACAACGTGTGAGAGACACATTTGGGCTTTCTGCAACTGAAGCCTCAGCGGCAGCAATATTCTCAACACTACGGGCACTTCTTTGTCTCACTGGCACGAGAACATTTTGTACTATGCCTGTGAATTCAAATTTGTCCACTAAACGCTCAATTGTTGATCTGCTAGGACGATTATGACGACCATAAATTGGACGTAGCGCTCTTAACGTTGAGGCCACTGACTCCGAATTTCGGTAGTAAATTTTAATAATTTCGACTCGTTGTTGGCTCGTTTATCTTTCCATCATGAAATGGCAAACCTTACTGAAGAGAAATGTCAAAAGAGCGGCAAGAAATAATGGCGTCGTTTGGTGCCCCTGTCGCTCTACTTTTGTAGCGTCCCTGTTGAAAAAAACCCTTTACTTTCATTTGTTTAAAAATTAATCAAAATAAAATTTTTTTTAATAGTACTAAAAACAGTATTAAAAATCCTGACAGATATTTCTAAAAATATCTGTCGGCGGGAATTTTATTTTTATTATTGTTGGGATTTCGTGATTTGGGATTTTGTGATTCGGTATTTCGTTACCCTCCCTCGTTTTCAGGAAGTCGCCCCTCCTGCTTGAATGGGGGAAAAAAAAGTCTGTTCTACAATCCTCTAACAAACTCTATCATTAATTTATGTTACGGTGATAATCATTTTGGGCCCGAAAAACAAGTACTTTCAAATATTGATCTTTTTTGAAATCTCAATATCTTTTTATTGGGGCCTTGTATCGAAAAAGTTCTCATAAGAGTTCTTATAGAAAATATTATTGTCTATAAAAAAAGTATAAATTATTCGTCGAAAACATCACTATTTAAAAAAAAAAATTATAATTATTTTTGATAATTCCGAATTTGTCGTTCAACGTTTTCTATGTTTTTTGTAGTGTTTGCTAACTTGACATCAAGTTAACATAGCATCACCTCAAAAAGATGGTACAAACTGCTAATACCGATTTGTTTATGGCTTAATAATATGCTATTAATTAGTCTTTAATTAATTGTGACAAAATTGGAATGCCGTGCAATGTTTTCTATGTTTTGTTGGTTCTTTGTTAATTTGATATCAAGAAATTAAAAAACCACTTCAAAAAGCTGCTTTAATACTGAATGGAAATCATTGAATAACAAATTCCAAATATTTACAGCTAATTAACGACTAACTAACGATAAATTATTCAATTACCCATTTTTCAATTCGTCAAAGTTGCTTCATTGCTAATTTTCCACTCATAAAACTTTTTAAAGTCAATGTTTCTTCCATGAAAACCTAAATCATAACAGATGTTTCAATGGGTCCTGGGCCTAAGGGGTGGTATCCACTCTACACTTCTTACAAGAACTTTTTTCTTTTGAAAGAAAATGAATTTATACGATATTTTGTTTCCATGTTTTGAACTAAGTTCATTTCGAATTAATTTATAACAAACTATATAAGTCCCTCTTAACTATCTTCCAAACTTATAAACAAACTTCCAGTACCGAAAATCAGTTAGGTTCATGTTAACTAACGATATTCGATCAAATTTCATATTTTACGCCATAAGAAAACTTTAAGGTGGCTTTTAAATCGATTTGGGCGTTTTTTTCATTGAGCTTTACTGCCTGACTCCTTTTTCACACACTTCTGACAGTACGGGATTGTACAAGCACGTTCGGAATTACAAAACCCAAATCAAAAGATTCAACAAATTAATTCAAAGCCGGTGTGTACAGAGATGAAGGAGTCTACAACGTTGTACTATTTATAACCACCAACAGCTGGCTATGTGTATGGCCTTAAAGTTAACTAAAAAACGTGACTAGAAAACAAAAATAATGAAAATTCTAGATAAAAATGATGAGTGCGTCAAGGACGAAAATACACTTGTTATGGGAAAGGGAGTAAATAAGTTAACGACCGTTAACACTATGTGGCCATATTATATTTAATCTTTTCGCATTTCCATCATACTTAATGTCAAATTGAAATTTGATTGATTGTAAACAAAAAACAGAGATTCAATTTGCTCTAAATAAAGGACCAAACGACAAATAATGATGGCAAAATTCTCTACTTTGAGCTACACAGCTTTATCAGTCATAAAACCTACATACTTCATGTTTATCCCAACAACATGCGTACTTAATTAAAATAGAAATTAATGAACTACGCCCAAGCACTTCCGCCTATAAATTTCCTTCTTCTGACTTAAATTTTAATTTATTTTCCTCGTCCTTACAAATTGGCAGCAAAAAAAAATGTCTGCACAGAAGTGGTCAACTAATCCAAATTATCTCGGTCTATGAAGGGAAGTGACTCTCAGTAGCAGCAGCAGCAGCAGCTTAGTCAGTGTGGGCACTCTTGTGTCTTATATAGAATTCCATCGATTGACAATAATGTCTTGCTATAAACGACCCACTCAAAAACTGATGGAGCCATATCGAGAGGATTTCTCCTTCACACAATTAGTCTGTTATGTAAACTTCCACTCACATTATCTCCTTATGGACGTCGTTGTATTCAAGCATTTAACGCCAGAAAATTTAAGTAAGCCTTAAGCAACTCAAAAGATCCATTGCAACCTACTCTTTACTCTTTAAATGGTTTTCAAACATTAACATATTTAAATAAAAGTCTTCCCAAAGCTCAAATAAACTCCGCTTCCTTTTGGCGTTATTCAAGGATATTTTTCAGTAAATTTAATACTTGAAGTATTAAATAATTTGCCTTAGAAGGGTTTAAGACTTTGAGTTTTGCGCTTCGTTGAAGTGGTTAATTAGATATTAAAATAATATGCTGCTCTTGGGTTTCATTCTTAAATGCCAAAATATGAAGTAGACACAATTCATTGATTTTGAAAGAAAGAAATTCCACGCCCAAGTCACAAGTTTAAAGTGCTTTGATATTGGAGATGTATAAAACAATACTTTATTAAGATGTGTACTTAAAACAAATTGGCACTTTTGTTCAAGCAACTAAGAAGTACCTGTTTAAAAAAAAAAAAAAATTTTAAATTAGTTAGTTAAAGTCACTTCTGGGAAAAACAGACTACGCGTTCAATGAAAACTCCATTCGTGGTCCATTATTAAAGTTTTTTTTAATATTTCAATTGAGAATAATTTTTTTTCTTAAATTCCTAAGTGTTTTCTAACATCAAGCAGGGTTGCCGTATTTTTTGTTTAACAATTCTATACTAGTCGAATATTACTTTTATTCAGTTTATTTTATTTTACTTGAATTAGAAGACGGAAGCTACAAGCATAATCTTTATCTGACCTAAAACTCAGAAATTTAAAGTTTGGGATGAGTTGGGGAGGGAGATATAGCTGATGAAGTTTAAGGCTGGGAGTACGGAGATTGAGGTCAAACGCCCTTGCGATTTTCTGTCGCAGTGACCTAAAATAGTAATTGCAGCTTAAGGTGTCAAGTGCGTTCATTCAACTCAAGTGTTCTTTTGTTTAATATTGGAACTTTAGTGCCGCAACAGCTCGTGGAGAACCAGGCCTAGTGACTTACAAATCGCAACCATTCCTGGTAGGCGTGTTGTTGGCAGGAATAGAGGGACCTCAATTGTTTACCGAGTCCAAACGGCTAGATGAGAAGCACTGATTCATGACAAGTATACTCTTGGAGGATTTGTCAGTTCCTTGGAAGAGGCAGTACCTAGGGAAAAACATTTCTGTTACTAAACGGCTGGGAATCGAACCCAGACCTTCGGCATGACTGCTTGTAAGGGTTTTTCATCAGAGACGCTACAAAATTAGAGCGACAGGGACAGCTAACGACGCCATATTTCTTGCCGCTCTTTTGACATTTCTCTTCAGTAAGGTTTGCCATTATATGATGGAAATATATACGGGCCAACAACAAGTCGAAATTATTAAAATTTACTACCGAAATTCGGAGTCAGTGACCTCAACGTTAAGAGCGCTACGTCCAATTTATGGTCGTCATAATCGTCCTAGCAGATCAACAATTGAGCGTCTAGTCAAAAATTTGAATCCACAGGCACAATACAAAATGTTCCCGTGCCAGTGAAACAAAAAAAAGCCCGTAGTGTCGAGAATATTGCTGCCGCTGAGGCTTCAGTTGCAGAAAGCCCAAATGTGTCTCTCACACGTCGTTCTCAAGCGTTGGGCATCTCTGTGACGTCGTTGTGGCGAATTTTGCGAAAAGATCTTGGCCTACATCCTTACAAGATTAAATTGACGCAAGAACTGAAGCCGCTTGACCAACAGAAGCGTCGTATGTTCGTAAATTGGGCTCAGCAACAACTTGAAAATGATTCGGATTTTCATCGAAAAATCATTTTCAGCGATGAGGCTCATTTCTGGCTGAATGGCTTCGTCAATAAACAAAATATGCGGTATTGGTCTGGCAGCAATCCACACGTACTCCATGAGTCATCATTGCATCCCGACAAAATTACGGTTTGGTGTGGTTTATGGGCCGGCGGTGTCATTGGGCCTCACTTCTTCCGTGATGATCAAGACCGGCACTTACTGTGAATAGGGATCGCTACCGTTAAATGATAACCGAATATTTTTGGCCCCAGATATGGACTTGGAAGACATGTGGTTCCAACAGGACGGCACGCGCTACAAGCCACACAGCGAATGTCACAATCAATTTATTGGAAACCAAGTTTGGAGAACATGTTATCTCACGAAACGGTCCTGTCGCTTGGCTGCCTCGGTCGTGCGATTTGACGCCGTTAGACTATTTCCTGTGGGGCTATGTCAAGTCTATGGTCTATGCTAAAAATCCAGCGATGATTGATGAAGTTCGTACGGATATCGATCGTGAAATTGCAGCAGTATCCGCCGATTTATGCTTGAAAACCGTCGAAAATTTGGTTCAGCGTCAGGACTGCTGCAAGCATGCCCGTGGTGGCCATGCAAAAGAAATCGAGTTCCATACATAATGGCATTGAATGTACTATCACAGGAATAAAGAATTTCATTGATATCCAAAACCATTTTTGTTTTATTTAAAAAAATTAAACTTTTGTAGCGCTCTTATTGAAAAACCCCATACTAAGCATTGAATTAATTAAATATACAACAATGACTTCTAAGCTAAATAACATCCTTAGCATGTCAAAAATAATTTACAAACATACACATAGTTTTCTTCCCAACAAAAAGTGCAGGGATTTCAGTCCCTGTCCTTACCAGACTCTGATTGGGCGCCATTTTTTAAATTGGTGTCCAAGCAACAGGATTACGAAAATGATTTCCAGATTAAATTTCATTCTTAAATGTATAAGGACTTAATTCCAGTCATAAAAAAGGTTCCTTCCAAAAAACAAACAAGTCCTAGTAATAAATAGCCTTTGAGAACCAAAAGGCGCTTGTCTGTCTACCCTAACACTTGACAAAAAAGATGTAAAATTTTAAGTGAATTCTTGTACATGGATTTATTTGAAAGCCTATTGGTCGGAGGGAATAAGAATACACCTTAAGAAAATTATGTCTCTTCTATTATTTATCACTTAAACAAGTATTTAATTCGAGAGAAAATACTTTGTTTTTAGTAATGCGGTTTTAGTGGACTCGTAAATGAAATTTGGAAGTGAAAAACACACTCAGAATACCATTCCAAACAGTCAATTTTCAATTTTATTCAATTTTATTCAATTTAATTTTATTCAATGCTAAGTACAAGCAGAGCTTAAAAACTAGATAACAAATTCTTAAACATGTTTGACATTTGACTAACCGACAGTGACATGTTAGACTTTTCACTCTGGATGTGACATTGTGGAAAAGTTTTGATATTTGAAGTCATCTTCCGACTTAAACACTGAAAAGCATCATTATGTTGAAAGCTGCAATGATCTTATCTCTTTTTTATATGTACAAACACAACACTCAAACTGCATCTTAATTATATTATGTAAATTGCATAACATGTCAAACGAAAGACTACCAAAGGAAGCTGCTTTTCAAATTACCATTAAAAAAAATAAAATTCACTTTTATAAGTGCCTGGCGAACGACGGAAGGCAAAGAGATTCAGTTTAATTTGAATGCCAAAATCCTAAGTGCATATGGAAAGGCACAATTTTAATTTTTTGTCCGTGCGTCAGCTTCTTTTGGTGGTGGGTGGAAAATCTTATAACTTAAGTGCTTCCAGCAGTGTTATTTTCATACTCACTAAAAATCGCCTCTTATTTTGATACGACTATGACTTATTCAACTTATTAAGTGGCATTTCGTATTTCAAAAGATAGTCGTACTGTGCCTACGTGTAGATACCAATTAAACAAACCAAGACAAGTTTGGTGTTAAAAATTTTGAATATTTACATAAGTTAAACTTACATAAATAAAATATTCCTTTTTCCTTTTCTGTATAAATACTCGTATTATGTATAATTTTTAACACAAGAGCTTATGTTGACCCTATAAACGCTCAAATGGTGTGTTGAAAAATGCCCTTTAATAACACCGTTTTTGGATTATTATGCAAAGATTGGAAAATGATGAAATAAAAAAAATCATAAATTACTTTGAAAGTTTCCATAATTAAAATTACGGTTGTTTTCTTAAAAAAAAGGTGTTTAATACGTCTTCGGGAAATATTTAAGTGTTGCCACTTTTCGAGAATATACTTTTTTATTGCAATTTGCCAAATGTACGAGTATATTGGGAAATAACAGCTAATATTTAAAAAAAAAGTGTTGAGTAGACGGACCTTCCGGTAAAATTTCAGTTTTGCCACTTTTCGGGAACACACTTTTTTATTACAAACGCCGCTTTTTTAACAAATTTTTCAACATGAAAAATGTCACGGAAACTCCTCCAGGTATTAAACACATCTTGGAAAATAGCATTTTTTGGCAGTTTTTAATATTCTGAACATGAAAAACGATTACAGGCACCAGACTCGTCTTAGGAAAATTTCGGTTGATATCTTAAAAATCTTAAGGAATCTCAACATCGGCGACTCGGGCAAAACGTCACGATGGATAGGTACAACTTCGAAGTTGTCAAAGACTTTGTCTACCTGGGCTCCACTATTACATCGCAAAATGACATCAGTGCAGAAATCAAACGAAGAATTACTCTTGCCAATCGCTGTTTCTTGGGGCTAAGAAGGCATTTGAGTAGTAAAGCCCTCTCTCAAAGAACCAAGGAGACTTTATATAAGATCCTTATCATCCCGGTCCTGCTGTACGGGGCAGAAGCATGGACTCTGTCAAAAACGGATGAGAGTCTGCTTGGGTGCTTTGAAAGGAAAATTCTTCGGGTGATCTTCGGTCCAGTGTGTATCGATGGAGTATGGAGGAGAAGATTTACTTAGATTTTATTTAGATTTTTTATACAGCGACGTCGACCTGGTCAAAAAGCTGAAAATACAGCGGCTGAGATGGCTGGGTCACGTGGAGCGTATGGACACCTACGCACCAGCCCGACGAGTCTTCGAATCCACCCCTGATGGTTTGCGCAGCAGAGGAAGACCCCACCTAAGGTGGCGCACTCAAGTGGTGAGCGACCTCAACCAACTTGGAGTGCGTAACTGGAGGCAGTTAGCTAGGGACCGAGCTGACTGGAGGGGCTTGTTGGTTGAGGCCGTAGTACATCCTGGACTGTGAGCGCCATCTAAAGTAAGTATCTTAAAAAATAGGTGTAATAGACGCTTCTTTCAGATAAAATATCAGTGTTGCCACTTTTTGTAAATATACTTTTTCTATGTCAAAGGATGGGACTGCCATTCTTTTTTTAATATTTAATATTTTTAACATGAAAAAACTTGAAACTTATTTTTTCAATATGCGTTTGTCGTTCTTGCAACATTTTTCATATTCAAAATCTTTAAAACTACCAAAGGAATAAGGAAAAATGTTCGCGAAAAGTGGCACCACTAATATTTTACCCAGTGGTTCGTCTGCTCAGCACCATCGGTATTTTAACGATGGAAACTTTCCAAGTAATTTACAAGTTTTTTTTTAATTTACCATTTTCCAATGTTTTTAAAAATTTTGATTAATTGACACTATAACAAAAAAGACTACTAAAGATTAACAAACTTTTTGTCATACAATAAAAAAATTTAGAGAACGTGCACTTGCAAATTTTTCATGGTGTAGCAAGCAAAAACAGCTACATCTCTTCATTATTAAATCAAGTTCTAGAGGTGCCCTTGGCAAGTGGATGGCTTATATCTTGGAAGATAGGGTGTATTGGTGTTTATTTCTTAACTCGATCAATTTTCATTATACAACAAATGAAAATGAAAAATTTGTATAGTAAAATAATCTAAAAAATCTTTTTTCAAAAATTAAAGAAACCAAAGTGTTGTGATTAAAAGACGTGATTAAAATAATTCAGGATTACAAAGATTTATTGAAATTAAAGTTTAAGTATAAAAGGTACAAGAAAGAGTTAAGATAGGTTTTGAGGTTGAAACAAGAGTGACAATATCAAAAAGTAAATTGAAAAAACAGCAGTGTTGCCAACTAATTATTGAGTGTAATAGACTGGTAACTTTTAAGATGTTGTTACATCACAAAGAATGTAAATTAATGCAAGAATGCAAATAAATGCAAAAATTCAAAGAATGCATGTGTTCTCAAAAGATTGCATTCAATTGATTGCTGTAAAAGAATGGGGGAGAAATGATTGCAATTATTTAAATTTTAAATAGATGTTAGTTGCAGAACTTAAAAAATGAAGTCAATATATGCAATATTTTAATTGAAGTCGTAAAATATTGCATTCACAAAAGATTGAATTCTTTTTCTTGGAAAACTTGTTTTATCAAATATCTTGTAAGCCATGCATCGTACCTACAAAAAAAGTAGATATTTTTAAAAACTAATATCCATTCTTTTATATACTTTCTTCAATCAAATTGCTTTCGTGAACATTTTTCGAGAAATTTAATTTCAAAGTAAATTTATTTTGAAAAAATATTCTCTTTAAAATCTTATTTCTCAAAAACGTTTCACGAAAACAACTTGATTTAAAAAACACTTAAGAAAACATGAAATATTAGATATCAACTTAAGCTAAAAATTGCATTGATCTGAGTAAGATATTTGTTAACAAAATTAAATCTGCAAAGTTTATTTTAAAATTAAAGTTTAATAAATTTTCTACCCACTGATTGGGAAAGTGTGAACAGTCGGGCTTTTGATAGATCCAAATTAAAACCTATTTCTTGTATTTTTAAGAGCCTGTTAAGATTGGGGAATTTAAGTCCGGACTCGTGAATCTCATCGTGTCTACAATCGACATTGGAGCCTCAAAATACATAGAAACAACAACAACATTAATGCTTTGCACATTGAGACACCAAGAAATGAGCCTCATCAGGTCGGTGTTTATAGGCGTTTTTCTTTTTTAGTTCAGAGTACAAAAAATTGTGTTTCTTTTTTAGCTCTGAGCATTCAGAGCCAAAAAATTCGTGTTTCTTTTTTCTTTCTGAGTGTGTTCTGAGTTTTTTTAGAGTGCGCTCTATAAGCTCAGAATAAAATGACTGAGCAGACAGCTTTAATGCTGAACACAAGCATTTGACAGCTAGTCTTCTGTTCAGATGTGTTTCCAAAATAATTCAGAGCGCTCAGAGCACGCTTGGTTCAGACCAGAGGATGTTCAGAACATGCTCGACAGAGCTCTATTCTGAATTAAAAAAGAAAAACACCTTATATTTTGTTCATGCCTCACAACATCCCTGACCCCACAGGGTCTAACGATTGCTCCATTGGCAATATTTGAGGCGATGGCAATTGGAAAAGGAATGGCAATTTTGTGCTCTGGTGGGCATTTTTACTTCCAGTCAGTTTCTGTTATAAAATATATGCATAAAAATAGTTGATTGTAAATGCTCTTGTACATGATTAAATCCCCTGGTCTTTGATAAAATAGAATTTAAATTTACTATATTTTGTCATGTGCGTGCTCATATTCTACCTATTAAATGAAAAAATTGATGGATGAATGAATAACCACGGGGGCTCCCTTTTGTTCAATTTATTGCCTCCACGATGGAAATCGTTTATTGCCAGTCTAGTCACTGGATAAACTATGAAAAGTACCATTAAATTGGACTACAAATTCCAGCAAAAAACACACTCTTGCATATGTTTCTATTTTTTTCTTGCATAAATAGATACTATTAATAAAATATATATTTTAAAATTAAATATCGCCAAACTTCACCTGTGGACTTTTCAAATAGAGTTGAATTCCAAAATAGTATTGAGCTTGAGTTGACAACAGATGGTTACAATATTGTGTGCATAGCATATTGAATAAATAGTGACAAATCATAAAAGCAGAACATCAGAATCTGAATAAATGCCAGCATATGTAGGTATGTTTTTTCTCCTTAAATTTGCATTTGAATATGTAAACTAATAACATAAAAAAAGTAGTTTTTTTGCTGGTTATTTAGTACATTAGATTATTAGATATGTACATACAGTACATATGCATTTGATCATGGATACAATTTTGAAGCTATTTCTTCATAGTTAGCTTATTAAATATTACGTGATATCAAATGGCACGTTTGTGCCCAGCTAAGTTCGCGGCACTAGACCTTTTTTTACAGGAATAATCTCAGGCGATCTTAAACTTCTTACTTCAGTACTAATAAATTTAGAAACTTCAAATTCACAGTATTTTTTGAGCTGATCAAACACGAGTGGCTCACCAAATTTCTACTCCTTAGAATTAGTAATTCCCGAGATATTGGAGTTCAAAAACCGCAAAAATCTACCTGGCTCACTGAAAGTGCGATCAGCTGGGCCTATTTGATTTTTTTTGACTAGAAATATTAATTAGGTCTTGAACTTTATTTTTTCATCAAAGTAATAAATGATTTTACTTTCTAAATGTCTCAAAATCAATCATTAAAGTTTTCAATGATGAGTTTCAATGGTAGCTATAACTGGCACCAAAGTGAAAGATCACCAAACTTATGGAGCAATTCCCAACACCGTAGATTTTTTTTAAATTTCGCACAAGAAATTTTCTATTTAAGCATGAAAATTGTAAGGTAGTTTTGATTTTCCTGATTAATTTTGAAAGATTCAAAAAGAATTTCGAAGGAAAATTTTTATACTGCATCAAAAACGCATTTCTTTTCAAAATTTTATATCCATATATCTGAAAAACATGACATGCTACAGCAATTCTGATATCAGATTCGAATTTAATAAATCAAAAACCATCAGACAAGTATATCTTTGTTTATGTTTAAGTCAAAAATTCTAATTTTGTCACACAAAGTAATTATAAAGTTTTTCGAGTGGATTTTCGTAAACAGTAAAATGGATCTGAACCTTTGGCACCTCATATATGGGAAATTTGGGAAAATTGTATGCCATCTGAAAGATCTCTAGATCTATATAAAAGGTCAACTAGTTTCAGTAATTGGTCAGCCATAGATATTTTTAAATTAATTTTTGAAGTTTTTTTCAAGGTCATAAAAAAAATGTTTGGCACCTCATTTGGGTCGTTTCAAATAAAAAACATACCGATTAGAAGGCCATTTAGCGGCCATAAAAGGTCAGCTAATTTCAGTAATTGGTCATTCATGGACGTTTTTGTATGAGTTTTTGAATTTTCATCAGTAGTATAAGAGAATGTTAGTAGCTAATTTTGAACATGAAAGCAATACCTAGTCATGCGCAAATTACCTATGCATCTGTAAAAACAATCTAGTTGTTAAAAAACCCTAGAAAACATTACTTTGACGCTAATAAGAGCTTGGCAATGGTAATAATCGAAGGTGTCGCCTTGCCAGCAATTTTTTTGCCTTAAGACGCAAAAAAAAAAGTTTGGTTTGTCTGTAGCCCAGGAAAATTAGACTTTCACTTCGAAAGCTGAATTTTGGTAGAGAGCTTTGTGTTGACGTCTTAACCATTTCCTGAAAAGTTCCGTAAATTTGGACCAGGGCTTAAATTTGTTGGGGGTGTTAAAGGGGGTTTAATTCAGTTTTTTTCTTAATTTCTCGAAAATTATAAGTTTTTTTGAAAAAAATGTGAAGGTACAAAGTTTAGCTTATGTCATTCTACACAAAAAAAGATTAACATACTTTTTTTCATACAAGCAATAGATTCTGAGAAAATCATGGTGGATATCGCGATCTACTGGCCTTTTAGATGGTATAAATTTTATGCAAATACACCCCAAATGAGGTGCCAAAAATCTATACTGTGACCTACATAAAAAAAAATATAACATTCATAAAAATGAATATATGGCTGACCAATTACTGAAAGTAGTTGACCTTTTATTATCGTTAAGTAACCTTTCAAATGGCTTACTTTTTTTTTTTAAATTACCCGAATGAGGTGCCAACTATCTATACTGTGACCTACACACAAATACTTTAAAAATTAACTAAAAAAAAATATGACTGACCAATTACTGAATCTAACTGACCTTTTATGACCGTGAAATGGCCTTTCAAATGGCATGCTTGTTTATTTGAAATGACCCAAATGAGGTGCCAAAAGTTTTTTTTGTGACCTTGAAACGAGTTTTGAAAATTCATAGAAAAAAAACTATAGCTGACCAATTACTGAAAATAGTTGACCTTTTATCACAATCTACAAATCTTTCAGATGGCATCTTTTTTTTGTAAATTTCTAATAAATGAGGTGCCAAAAATCGCTCGTGACCTTGAATGACCTTGAGAAACTTTAAGTCTTTATAACTAGTTATCAAGGGCTGACCAATTTCTAGGACTAGCCGACCTTTCTTGACCAATTACTGACCAATTAGATGACATTCTAGAATATCAAATTTCCCATATATGAGGTGCCAAAGGTTCAGAGCCAGTAAAAATGCGTCAATTTTCAACTAGTTCATGAGTCGAAATGGGATTTGCAGAAAAAAACCTTGAAACAGAGATTTGTTTTGGAATTTGTGTGAAAGTAAACACACTTTCAATTGTACTTTGATGAAATTCACAAATAATAAATAGTTTTGGAGCAATAGGTGTAGACCAGCAAAAATTGCAATTTTGCATTATTTTTTGCATTTTTCCCATGTTGCGTCTCGAAGGGTCCCTGAAATAACGCCATAAGAATTGGGGTTAGGTTGATTTTGGAAAAAAGACCAAAAAATGTTGGCATAAATATTTTGGAAAGGTTGCCCAAAATGAAATTGGAAAATACAAAGAACTAAAATGGAAAAAACGCCAAGAAAATAATAACTTTTTGGTGTTATTTCCAGGTACCTACCAGTTAGTATAAATGTGCCCTTAACTTGGACTGGGGCTAGTATTTTTAGGAGCAGGGGTACGTAAAATTGTAGCTTATGATTATCTGCAGTAAACAAACTAAATTACTTTTGATCATGCAAAATGCAAAGCAATAAATAATTTGGAGATAAACCAGCAAGACCTTCTGACTAGTTTAATCGAAAAGATGTATTAAAATTGCGTTAGCGCAACAGATTTTGAGAGAAATACACACACTATCACTGAAGTAAATCAAAATACTGAGCACACTGATTGTTTAAAAAAAATTGAAGATTTTTGAGATATTTATTTAAAGCGGTATCTTGATACTTTTACCGTATAAGACATTGAACCTCCAAAACCTTAAGACTAACTTATAGTTAACTTTGTTATTAGGTGCGTTTTGCTGCTATTTATAGCCAGCGCAGCAATGCAAGCACCAATAAAACGCTATACTCACGTTTATATTCAAACTAAGCAGTGGCACCACAAAAGTTTAAACTTAACGAAACTTTATCTCAACTTTTACATCCACTTTTTACTGACTAGTTTATCGACACTTTTTCGTTTGTTGTTGTTTGTCAAGGGAGATTTTACTGCGCTAGCTATAACTTTTCAATTAAACATGCCTATTGTTATACTTTTTAACTTTTAAAATAATCTTATCTTATGTGCTGATGCAAGTTTATTTTATAGGAAAACATTTTTAGTCCTTTGGTTATGTCACTCTCAAGAAAAAGGGGGCCTCTTCAAAACTCTTGGTTCCTGACGTGCTTGCTACGCCACTGATAGGGCTTGAAGTACTTAGAAAAAAAAATCAAAAATTTGGAATTTTCCATTCAGGAGGCGTGGCATCCACGTACTTTCTCAAAAATTGTTATAAACAATATGGAGCACTTCGGATTGTTGTAGAACGGTGGAAATCAAAAGAACGGTATGACTAGAAGAGCATTCCAAGAGACAAATACAAAATTGAGAATTTCCATTCAGGGGGCGTGGCATCCACCCATTTTCTAAGAATTGATATTATTTATATGGAAAACTTTCGGTTGTCGTAGAATTATGAAACTTTATTGAGCGGGCTTGATTTTCCCCTGGCAAAATAAAATCTTCCCAAAAAGGAGTGGAACCACATCAAAAATATAAATGTTAAAAAAGAGTCTAATGAGTAAAAAAAACCTGTGCGTAAGAGATTCAGTCAAAAAAGTTTTGAAAATTTGAAACAGTAATCATTAAATACCAAATTTTTGTCCCAATAGTAGAAACTGAAATTCTGAAGTGTAAAAAAAAAACTGATGCTACACAGTATAAGCTATAAAATAAATGAAATAAGTCCATTTAACCCATTCTATATTTTTGTCTCTACTTATATGTATCTTTTATTTGTACATGCAGTGTAAACGGTGACTTAAAAAAATCTTTTTAACGCAGTGAATGTTGTAACTGAATTTTGTAAGGGAATTTAAAGTTTCAAGAAACTTGCAGTAGCCTCAAACTAAATGAATTAACTGGAAAGTGAAAAACTTTTTGGATTGGCATTTTATAGTGTTTTATAGTTCCACAATATTTTTTTTGTTTTTCTATTCGAAAGGGCTAAGTTGGAAAAGTTACACTTTTGATATGATTTAGAGTAATATGAATTGATGTTATCGAAATATCATTGCAAAATCAAACTGGATGCTGGAAATAACAAACAAATTACAAAAAAAAACAAACTATTTACGTAAGAATCCAACTTTGAAGTTAAGTAGGATGGATTATAATAGCTATATTTCTTATGTTTGTCTTATGTTTGGTCTTTGTAGGTAAGTTATGTTAGTTTTAGTTGAAAAACTGCATAACTGATGAGATTTTAATGAACATATAATCCATCCCAATGACTGTTATATATTAAGGATCTTCAAACAAGAGGTTTCGTTTTAATTTCAGGCTATTTCTTTAAATAGCCATCAAGGCGTTGAAGTAGTTGACCTTAATTTTGTTTGACAACTTCTAACTTTCAAAACTATCTTTCAAATTTAACCAAATTAGATCTAAAATAATTTTCAATGCAATAAATTTAAAAGAATAGGGCTTAAATGCAGCTTTTATCCCTTGGGAAACATTGCTCAACAGTTTGGATAAGCCTTTATTTAACATTGTACATTTCTTGTTGTGGAATCATTTTCATATTAAAAAATACATTCAAAAACATATTCTAAGATATTCCATAAGCTTGATGGGGGCTGGAGACTTTCTTGGCTCGAGAATTATTATCCATTCCAATTTATATAGTCGACTTGATTTGATTTCCTGGCCTACAACCATACCTGCACCTGCATCCTTTACATCTATTTGAACTCCTTGCACACAGTATCAGCCATTGGCATATTATATATGGACTGCTCGTAGCCATCATACGATGGCTCCACATATTATAGTGGCAACACTACCGCCAAACTCCATCCTCTCGACAAAAAACTAAAATAGCCACCAGTGCTGAGTGGTATTTTTCCAGAAAAACCCATAAACAAATCCGAAAATTTCCTTTTTTAAAGGTATTTAATTTTGTTAAAAAGATAATTGCGGCCTTTACTCCAGAATGCATTTCGCCCAGACTTGGTGGTGGGCTCATCAGTTAGATGCCACCATACCCAATCTAAGACGCATTGTTTAGTCGATGATTACCGACATCTGCATATAACAATTTCGTAAGAAAAACTCAGCTCCCCCTAGCACTACGCCAATCATTGAATTTCTATAACAGGGCTTCTTATGAAAAATACCAAAAGGTGACTCTAGTTTCTAGTTATGAATGAAAATTCATTTAAGCACAAACCTGCAACAGATGGTAATATTTTATTTATTTTCACCGGTAGGCCTAAATTTGTCGCTAACCTCGACCGTTTAAAGTGGGGCCATTTTCTTAGCACACTTTGTATGGAAATGTCATACAACTAGCTGTCCATATATACATATTTAGCCAGTTTATATTTCCGAGATCTCAGAGGACTCAGAGTGCTCAGAAATATAAACAGAATTCCTCCCAAAAATTCCTCACTTTTCCCCTTAAAAACTGAGACTGAAATTTTTTGGATTCGCTTGCTCAATTATTTTTTGTCGCAGTAAATTACATAAGAAGAAAAGAAAAAGAGAGTTGTTTTGACTTCTATGTGAAGAATAGTGTTTATATTTTATTCTCCTGCTCTGTCTAAAAATTGAGGAAAAATACTGAGCGCTCAAGAAATATAAACAATGGTATCAGCTCTCGCTTTCTACATTTATCGCTCAACGCTCTGCAAAAACGCTGCAAGACTGGCAAGTGGCAATATAAAGCTTTTAGAGAGTGTGTACTTCATTTTGACCTCGGGCGTTGTGGGTTGGCCAAACTTGCCCGATCGAACCAAACGTATCGAAAGGAAAGAGAGCGCGTACACTAATGAATCCAACATCCTCCGACAACATGTTTGGATTTTTTGTCAGATTATACGGTTGATTTGCGATAAAGTTCATGTAATGTCTGGAACAAATTTTCTAAAAGTTATAATAAGAGAAGCATTGCTAAATGACTATGGGCTGAAATTTCATCAATGATGAAATTGTATGTTGCAGAAATAAAGAAAATTAGAGTATGATTTGAAAGATCAATTCCGATAAGAATACAACCAGTGTTGGCCGAAATAACTACACTAGTACGTCCAACCTTCGAAACTCGAGAGCTAATAACATTATTTGTCAATAAAAGCTGGCTTTAGCGTAGAGAAAAACTGATACTTTGTTTACATGGAGAATTTAGGGCTTAGGTCCATGTAGACCTGGATCGGATTGAATCCGGATTACTCGATCCAATTCAGCTCGTTGTTATAAACCTGGGTCGAAATTTCGATCCAGATTAAATCCGATCCTTCGATCCGCTCATGTAAGCGTGGTATGAACTACTTATTATTATTTTCTGCAGCACTGAACGCTGCCATCAGAAATTCTAGTTATATTTTCGGTCAGGGCTGGAAAATTGGTTGGTTGGTGGGTGGAAGAAATCGATACGTCACATTTAGGTTACGACAAATAAAAACAAATAATTGTTGGGTCTCGCTCACACTTATTAAGCAATTTTATTTATTGTTTATTATTTTTTTGGGTGTAACTATTTAATGTTTGCATTCTGCACTTCTGCGCAAAAAAACCGTTCCAACGATATAGAATTTATGTGCCTTCGGCTTTTGTAAGCCGCGTAAATTGTACCATAAAATTCGTGTTTGCCGTTTTGTTATATGATTATATTTTCTACATATTAACTAGGCGTAGTTAATTGAATAAACTTCACGTTGAATTTACTACAATTTATTACGTCTACTACATAAGTAGTTTCTATAAAAAACAATAGAATTAGTATAGGTAAAAATTCTTAAAAAACATGAAGGTTTCGTAAAAACCTGAAAATACTTTTTTTAATTTACCAGTTAAAAAGCTTGTCAAAATATCTAAACAAGAAGGTTTAAAAAAATGTACTTGTGCATGACATAATTTCGAAAATATATCCAATGGTGAATTGGGTACAAAAGGTAATAACTAGAAATTTAAAAACTTATTTTTGCCTAAGAGACCAAGATGATGTTAGTGTATCTAATTAAGCATTTTTTAAGGAACTGTTTAAAAAAATAGCTTTTGTTTATTTTGCTTATTACAATTAATAACAAATAACTTGACTAAAAAATTCAATTTTCAAAGTGACAACTGACAACCTCACTGACAGATCATATGACGTCTCAAACTACGTCTGCTACAATTTGCTTCATTTACTACATTAACTAGGTACATTTAATTCCATAAACTACATAAAATACGTAGCAGACGTAATAAATATATTTATTTGTAAAAAGTGACAGTTCGGCCAGTTGGTGAAAAACTCTATTAGAGTCCGTTGGGAGCGGCCATGATGTCGATATAATACCACTGAATTAAGGGATCCAAAATCACTTTGTGCCAAATTTAATTAATTTACATTTATAAAGAATTGGCTTGAGAAATGATTTTCGTCACCAAAATTCAACAAACGATACTGATTTTATTTATGAGCAACTCAGCTGTGGCATTTGAAATCAGTACATCAAAAACCATTCGAAAAGTAAATTCTATTTCCAGAGATACAAATCATGCCTACTAGAGATAGTTTATTTTTTTCTTGAATACGATGTACTTTTTTTAATTTTTATTCAAAACAAAGCTCCGCAACTGACGAATATTGGCCTAGATTTCCCTCCTTACCACCTACAAGACAAATCAACTTATTTTTAAAAAATTATACTCTTGTCTTACACTATGTCCACTAGATCCCTATAACTATTTACATGCATAATAAACAGAAATTGAAAATCCTCCTCACATCTCAGAAAAAAAAAAAGAAACGACATAAAAATCATATAGGGGTTAACTTTTACAAGCAAATTTAAATTGTGTCGATAAAAAATCCATGCGTGGTCACAGCACATGAGCATCCTAATTTTATTATTTCACATCATCGAGTTTTTAAACGCCTTGACTATCAAAGTTCTTATCCAATTTCATTCAGAAGACATTTTTCTTAGCTACCTTTTCATAAAATCACAATTTACAACCTAAGATCAATTCAATTTAAACGGGTCGATGGATATTATTTTTAATCTACTTGTTTGGGTCTTTGTCGGAAATCAATACATGAAAACATGATAGTTTTTGGTTAGGTATAAAAAATAATAATAGGCAAAAGGAAGCAATTTAATTTTATTGGGTGAATATTTCGTAAAATAAAATGATAAAACGATTTGACGGAGATTCAAGAGTAGGAAACGGAAATAATAACTGGTCCTGGATTTTCTTAGTTCTTGTTTTTTTTAGATGAGTAGGAAATTGGTAACAGAAATCTGTACATTATTGCTCGAATTCTTTATAATAAGAAAAGCAAATTTTTTTTTAATGACATACTGGAAATTAAATGCAAAATAAAATAATTGTTTTGTTTATAGAAATAGGACATCTTTTTTCAAAAATGAAGATAAGAAATAATAAATTGTTGAGAACTTATCAATTTCTAATTAGCCACGCAAAGCAATAAATACAAAAAAAATGGTTGAGAGTTGTAAGTCACTAGGCCCTGGTTCTCCACGAGCTATTTATTTTACATAAAATTTAATTTTTTTTTCTTTTTTTAGGTATATTATGCTAACTATCACGTTTATCAACAAATTACTTAAGGTCTTCTTTGTAGAGGATCAATTTTCCTATTGAACGATGCCTAACAATACTACTACACTTCAATCAAAACAATTATCGAATGGGAAATTACATAAAAACTATATATTTCTTTCTCGATATTTTTGGGATGATTTCTGGCATCATTCTAAGATATGAATTGTATAAGGAGAAATCCTATCTCCCCACCTGATATAAAGCGGGGGGTATTCTGAAAAATGTTTACACTTAAATGAACTCTCTACGACAAGCAGTTAAGGTAGAACTATAAGGTTTGGAAGGGCACTTAAGCTAATGTCAAAACCAACGAAAAGTAGTCTTACGTATTGTCAAAGGGGGAACACTTTACTCATCATCTATCCCTTTTTGGCATTCTTATTTCACCAAATGTCAGTTTTACTTAAGTGAAGTGCGGTCAGGAGCGTCATATACTCTCACTGCATTCGCTTGTTGTCTTTCGACCACTGAAGTGCCCTTCTGAGCATTATAACTAGTTCAAGCTTTAACAATTTTTCAAGATGGTGTTAAAACTCTTCTTCGAAATCTTTGGGAACTGTCAAGGGGCCTGCCTTGTACAATATGCCAAAAAAATTCAGCTTGTAAAGAATTTTGCAGGGTCTTGGGGTAATTTTTGTAAAATTACACAGGACTATATTGATGGGTGGGGCACTTATGCTGGTCGTTCTGTTTTTAAATACTTACAAGGTGTTCTCGTATTGGGAAACTGGTTTAGTTTTCTTAAAACTGTGTCCGCAACGTTCTTTGTGTAATAGAGTCTGTGACAAAAATAATAAATCTTCTATTATTTACGTTTTTACTATTCTTAATATTTATCAAGTGCAACGCCCGTGGTGGGACTATTCAGAACGAATTACATCCCTGGTAGCATAAAATAAGCAGGATTAACACCCCTGATTGTGGCAATGGGAGCTTTCGACTACGTATCTTTAGCGATCCGTATTTGTTTGTGTTGTTGTAATCCCTTGTTAACAACAGCTGATGCAAAAACAACTCAATGTATCTGAACATTTTTTGGATTATGGATACTTTATCGCTTTACCAGTCGAACGCGACCTCTGTTGACACTATTCAGCAGAAACTTCGCTGCTAGTGGCACTTTTCACCAAAAACTACGCCCCTTGTGACGTTCAATTGGCAGGTACCATGCCCCTGGTGGTAATAAACAGCAGGAACTACTCTCCTCATGGCACTATTTAAGACTGCAGCTCCCCTGGTGGCAATACTCAGCAGAAACTACTCAGCTGATGGTACTGCTCTGTAAGTAAACCGCCCTTGGTGGCAATATTCAGTGGGTATAATGCCTTTTATGGCACTATTCAGCAAGTACAATTCTAGCAGGAACTTTGCCATTGTGATACTATTGGTGGCACTATTTAGCAGGATTTACACCCCTGGTGGAACTAATCATCAGGAACTACACTCCTGGTAGAACTGAATGAGCACGATCAACACTAATGGTGACAATGATCAGCAGGAACAACCCCCCTGGCAACAGGGACCGAATCCCCTCGTGGCAATTATTTAGAAAATTTGTCAGAAAACAAAGGCTCTTTATGGGATTTGGTAAGAAATAGCTGTTCTATCTTTCGTATCTATAGATTAGTCTTTTAAATGAAACATCTAACAACTCCACTAGTAGAAGGAAGCTCTCAGAAAACCAAAAGCTAGTAACCAAAAGGACTTTACTCATCTGCGCCCGAAATCAAACTGATCAGGTTTACTTTAATGCCGTATGTCATTTAGTAAGGGTGAAAGACCCTGTTTAGATTGGTTGGTTTCACTACAGTTCGTTGGTCAAGCGATGGAAAGGGAATGGTTTTTCAAGAACAAAAATATACAGCCTTATTTATTAGACTTTTTAGGCAGTTGACTAGTAAGACAGTATTTTAAAAGTCCTTAATAGTTGAATATATGCCTTATTTAATTAAATAATTTGTCAAGTTAGACAAATCTTATACAATCGATATGCCGCTGTCCAAGTTAGACAACTTTAGGATAACAGTAAAAAAAGTTTTTTAATAACTTTTTGGAGTTGGACGGCTGTCTAAAGTTAGACAAAGTTTATAAATACGACTGATAAAGTTTTAAGTGAGCAGTCACGTTTCATAACCAAATAAGTCAATTTCATTCAGTTTTATCCAATCTTGCCTGAGCGTTTGACAGAGAGTTTCCTTCCATCTTGATATGAAGTTTAACGAGATCGAAAGCATAAATGCGTATACGCTAACCAAAATCGAATGTTCCAATTTGTAAATATTCCATTAGCAGCAGGAATACATGTGTGTGAAAATTGCAAGTGTTTACACGACATGACTATTCATTGCATAGTGAAACCAACCAATCTAAACAGGGTCATATGGTGATTTTCATTCCTCAACCTTTATTTTCAGTGCGAATTTGATCGAAGGTAAAAGTAAAATAGCAATTGTGTTTATTTCCTGTGACGTCATGCACCCGTGATGGATATGGGAATTCTTTTTTTCGAAATACTATTCTCGTTAATGGATTTGTTCTTTTCCATTCTTATAGATAGGTCCAAATCAGAGCTTGTTTGCTTCAGAAAACCAGGGGGTGGACGCGGTCGCTCAGCTGGAAGCTGCAGAAGCATCTCCATATAGCACTCCCAGATAGTACCAAAATACCAGCCAAACGCAGCGTCAAGTACCTAGGCATCAACTTAAACGAGCTTCATTCAACCCACACTCACGTTCTGTTATCAAAAAGGCCAACTTTGTTTTCCATCGCCTCTACCCGCTGATGAAAAAGAGAACTGGCCTAAGCCAGCAGACAAAAGTTTTAATCTACAAGCAACATTTGAGACCAGTTATCAGTTACAGCTTCCCAGTTTCGTTCACCATCTCTAAAACAGCTATGAATGAACTGCAAATATTCGAGAGAAAAATCCTGAGGATCGGTACTGGACTTTATTGCGATCGGCAACGGCGTAAGTACTTCAAGAACGAGCAACTCTACTCTGAAGCCAAAATAGTCCCCCTGGACAAGTACTTAATGCTATCTGCAGATAAACTGGAAAGGAATCTCACCAACTACCCTAATCAATGAGAACGATTACAAACCAACAACGACATCCGGAACCAAGGTACCTAGGAGCTAAGGAAATCCTGGATATAACTACAACAATCAACGATGAAGCAGGACACTTCTACAGAGATCCAGGGTCAGCCCATTATCGTGGCTAAATGCCACTCCGATTCGAACCCTAAACTAATACTTGACAACCGAGCCTGAACAACCCGAGGACGAAATTTTCAAAACGATTTTTCACCTGTTTTGTGCATCATATTGAATAATATTCAAGTCGAAAAACGTTTGCCTTGGCCGTAGCCACCCATTGGGTCATTGATTTCCCATAAATAAATAAAAATAGGCCTAAAAATGGAAAATAATTATTTTTGGATGCAAAAACCATTTGCATGCAAATAAATTGAAGGGAATATATATAAATTAATGGTTAATAGACAGGCTTACAGATCAGTAGTTTCCGAATGCAAATAAAACTATTTCATTCTTTCTCGACGTTTCGTTGGTTTTTTCCAACTTTTTCAAGAGATGTTTTTATTTAACTGTAAAAAAATTTTATATTACACAACATTACTTTTTTTGAACAATTTCTCTTACTTTTACATTGGTGTTAATAATTTATATTCAAATACCATTCTTACGTTGAACATTAATAAATCACAACGAAAAAAATAAATAAATAAATATGTACGTTAAACACTATACAATAAAACAGACAAGAACTTAAATGCTAATATCACAGAACTTTCTTTATTGCCACACTGTAATTAGACTTTATGTTGTCTTTGTCTTCTTTCGTATTCATAGCTTTCGTAAGTTTTTCCTGTATTCTCAAGCTTTCTATTGTATACCTCGTATTTAACCTCTTTTCCTTGTCTAATATTTTGACATTATCAAAATCAGCTGTGTGGTGTGTATCATCAATGTGCTGCGATAAGCCTGTTGTTGTTTTGTTCTTTCTTATGTCTGCTTTATGTTCGGCTATCCTCACCCCAAGCGCCCGTTTCGTTGTCCCTATATACACAAGATCACAACTGTCATTTTCATTGCCTAAGCATCCAATTTGGTACACCACGTCATGTTGTTGTTCTTTCTCTATTGGTGTTATCGTGTTTGAGAAAAGCTTTCTCAACGTGCAGTTTGCTTTGTAAGCAAATGTCATCTTGATGTTGTCTTGCTTGATGACTTCGTGGAGGATTTTGCATTGGGTCAGTTTGGGTATGTAGGGAATACTGAAAAATGTTATGGTGTTGCCAGTTTCAATTTCTGTTGTTAATTTATTATTAGCATGTCTATTATTATTATTATGATTTATTTTATTATTAATTATTTCATTTATTATGTAATTTGGATAGTTATTCATTTTAAGTATATTTTTTATTTTGACTACGTTTTCTTCGTGAAACTGTTTGTCGCTTATGTCGATAACCTTATTGGTGAAGTTCGTTGCCGTGTTAATTTTTTGACTCATCGGCTGTGTAGAATGAAAATTCATCATTCTGCCGGAAGACGTTTCCTTAGAATACCAATCAATAAATATATATATTGATTTTTATTAGTAAGTAATTTAAGTGTAAGCCGACCATCCAAAAAAAAAATATTTTATTCACCACACTTTTTTTCGCATGCAAAACAATTGCCGGTCCATTGTTTTGCATGACATTTTATGACAGCTATGGTTTTTTTTTTTTTTGCATGAAACTGTAAACCAATCATGCAAACAATTAATCTAGCATTTCACCTCAATTATTTTTGACATGCGAAAATATTTGCATAGATTTTTTTTTTCGGATGGGAACTGTAGACTTGGTTTTATCGGGTTTTTCAATAAGAGCGCTACAAAAGTTTTTTTTAATTAAAACAAAAACGGTTTCGGATATCAATAAAATTCCTGTGAAAGTACGTTCAATGCCATTATGTATGGAACTCGATTTCTTTTGCATGGCCACCACGGGCACGATTGCAGAAGTCCAGACGCTGGACCCAATTTTCGACGGTTTTCAAGCATAAATCGGCCGATACTGCTACAATTTCACGTTCGATATTCGTACGAAGTTCATCAATCGTCGCTGGTTTGTTGGCATAGACCATAGACTTGACGTAGCCCCGCAGGAAATAGTATAACGGCGTCAAATTGTACGACCGAGGCGGCCAAGCGACTGGACCATTTCGTTATTATGCTGTGTGGCTTGTTGGAACCACATGACCTCCAAGTCCATATCATCCAATTGGGGCCAAAAATATTCGGTTATCATTGAACGGTAGCGATCCCCATTCACAGTAACGTGCCGGTCTTGATCATCACGGAAGAAGTACGGCCCAATGACGCCGCCGGCCCATGAACTACACCAAACCGTAATATTTTCGGGAGCCTCATCGCTGAAGATGATTTTTCGATGAAAATCCGAATCATTTTCAAGTTGTTGCTCAGCCCAATTAACGAACATACGACGCTTCTGGTGGTCAAGCGGCTTCAGTTCTTGCCTCAATTTAATCTTGTAAGGATGTAGGCCAAGATCTTTTCGCAAAATTCGCCACAACGACGTCACAGAGATGCCCAATGGTTGAGAACGATGTGTGAGAGACACATTTGGGCTTTCTGCAACTGAAGCCTCAGCGGCAGCAATATTCTCGACACTACGGGCACTTTTTTGTCTCACTGGCGCGGGAACATTTTGTACTGTGCCTGTGGATTCAAATTTTTCTTCTAGACGCTCAATTGTTGAATTGCTAGGACAATTATGACGACCATAAATTGGACGTAGCGCTCTTAACGTTGAGGCCACTGACTCCGAATTTCGATAGAAAATTCTAATAATTTCGACTCGTTGTTGGCTCGTATATCTTTCCATCCTGAAATGGCAAACCTTTCTGAAGAGAAAGGTCAAAAGAGCGGCAAGAAATATGGCGTCGTTTGGTGTCCCTGTTGCTCTACTTTTGTAGCATCCCTGTTGGAAACCCCTTTAGGTAACAAAATTGTCATTTCATTAAAGCAAACATTTAAAATGAATGCGTACCCAAACTGTGTTCAACTGATCATAATGAAAATAGAAAGCAACAAAATTTCAACATAAACCAATTTTTTTCACACAGTGTAATTGAGTCGACTTTATGTAGCTTAGAACACCCCAATTTTTGAATATTCAATATTTTTAAGTGAAACCATAATATTCTGTTCAAAACTCAAAAATATTGGTTTACTCTTTATTCTGAAGGTTTTTTTCCTTTACAAAGTTTATCTTATTAAAAAGTTGAACCTTTTTCACTGATGATGGGGAGATTTTACGTCTTTGTAAATATAAAAACAAACCCGTCCAGACAACATACATACATTACATACAAAGATTATGCACATATGTATTACACATAAGGAATTTTAAATTAATGCCATCACACACCACAGTTCCAATGCCTTGACATACATATATGGGACTCGCAATCATGTCATGTCAGTACGGAAATTGACTTTGGATTAATAATTTAGTAACGTTCCTTATCGGTTCGCTTCTTATCATCTTACAGGATACAATTTCATCTGAAGTTATTTTTGTACTCGTATAACCTACCTATAGTCGTACAAATTCAAATAAAAAAATATTCTTCAGTTTGATCGATTTTCTTTTGCTTTTGGTGGGTTGTTGGTTAGAGTTTGCTATTTAATTATTTCGATATTCTCTTTACACTTTGGGGTATATAGGTTTATTGTTATTGGTTTTGCATACCGCGTTTGGTTGTGAGATTTCAGTGACAGTCTTTTTTTTCACCAATAGGTATACCATCGTGCAGAAAGAAATTGACAAGAAAGCTTGACAAGGCAAGAAAAAATATCTTGGAATTTTTTTAAAAAATAATAAAACCATTTATATTCAACGTCAACCTCGACACATAACACATCATATACAATGCATATCCACCTATTTCGTACTCGCTCTATTTCTATTGGGAAAGTCGGTATTGGCTTTGTGTAAGAACATTTCCAGGCTTTAATCAAATTTGTCATTATGACGATGAAGACGTGTAAAAATGACTGTTTTGAGCTAGAGCATTATTGTCTATTTGCTTGATGCAGCTAAGATAACAGATTGAACGTGTTTTGACTTTTTGGACTGCATCCAGCTTATAGACTTCAAGTTTCGATTGAAATTTCTTCTTCATTTGGCCTCATAGCACACAGCACCGTATATCCAGTAAAGAATTTTTCTTTTAAAAGACCACAGTATCAGCTCTCATCTACTGCTTATCGGTTAACATATGTTCTTAGTAACTTATGGTTGCGCTACGTTCCGGGTTAGGGGAGGTCTTCAACCAACAAGCTTCTTACAGTGGAATCGGTCTCAAGCTAGTTTTCTTCAGTTTCTTTACTGTGCCATCTCCGGCGCTATATTCAAAGACTTTTTAAGCTGGAGCATTTGTGTCTTTACGCTCTATTTAAAGTAGTCACCTAATTTACAGCCCATAAAGTTCGTTCTTGTATCTTCTTCTCCATTCCCCATCTATGTAGACGGGACCAAAATTTAACCGAAGAATTTTTCTCTTAAAATAACCTGAAGTGTTCTCATCCACTTTTAATAATTTCCATGCACCATACATCGGGACAAGGATGATAAGGGTCTTACGCATGGACACTTCAGTTGTTTCAGAGAGGGTTATGCTTTTCAATTGCCTTCTAAGCCCTAATAAGAGTAATTCTTTGATTGATCTCAGCACTGGTATTTCTCACTGATATAAAAGTGGAACCTAGGTATATGAAGTCTCTGACCACCTCGAAATTATAG
The DNA here is from genome assembly GCA_946251815.1 of Dasysyrphus albostriatus. Classification (NCBI taxonomy): domain Eukaryota; kingdom Metazoa; phylum Arthropoda; class Insecta; order Diptera; family Syrphidae; genus Dasysyrphus; species Dasysyrphus albostriatus. The sequence continues at coordinate 61,157,117 of OX276336.1, read as the reverse complement.
CTATCTATGGTGATGTCCTTTCCAAGAAATCGGTGTTGGGGATCCAAAAGCCCAAAATCTCATCAAAATCAATGAGATTTCCCGTGCATTTTAAGATTTCGTAATCTAGTAGATTTCTAACAAATCATCTTAAGATCTGATTGGCCTATTCACAATCACACTTAATTACTCATTTTTTCTCTCCCGTTTAAGAGTTCCTATGAGCACTTAAATTCTTTTGAAATGTCACACAAAATCTAGATTATGTGTGATGTGAACGATTCAATTACATTTTGAAATCTTGTTGCTCATAGTCGAGATTTCGGTTCGGTGGGAAAAGGGTATTAGACTTGACAGATCATACAATCTATCAGTGTTTCAGTCTTAGAATATCCATCGAATTGAACGGACGTATCTCAGCTAGTCTTAGGATATCGTAGGACAGCCGTCGGACTAGGCGGACGCAGCTGGAGGACCCCAGACTACTCGTTGACAGCAAGTCAACAGCAAGCAAGTTAAACCCATCTTCCTGGCTTCCTTCTTAAAACAAACGAAAGCACCACTGACATCACGCTCTGTTTGTCCAATTATGTTGATATCGTCGCCGCAAGCGAATAATTGGACGTGGTTTCGAAAGATTGTGCCTCTAGCTGTTTATTCTTAAACACATATCGTCATCTTGCCCGAACGGACGAGTTTGGGAAGGATGCAAAAACTAGACATTGCTCAATATAAAGCTTGTGTTTATAGATGATGCTGTCTTACGCGACCTTGAAATCGTTAGAAAAGTGGTGGGTACCGATTTGAAATTAATTAGTTTCTTACCAGGATCTACGGTAGTAAGAATGTTTGGTCGATGATGGACTTGCCTGTCCTTAATCCACATTGGTATGGACGTATCAGGTTGTTGACAAATGGCTTCGGGGGTAATGTGGCAGAGAGGATCTTGTACGCGATTGTAAGAAGACTTATGTCACTGTAGTTAATGCAGTCCCTTTTCTTAAGGAATGGAACTTCAATAGTGAGGTTTAATCATCGGGCATGCTATCATGGGACCATATTTTGCTAATGAACTAACCAATTTATCACCATCCACTTTGAACAGCTCGGTCGCAGGGTCATCACCTCCAGCAGCTTGATTCATCTTAAGTTAAGAAAAATCAAGATATCTTCACTTCTTCGATATCGGTGTCTACATTGCTCAAGTTTGATCGGGCAGTCTGTCTGACAGTGAAATTCGATTCATCATCACACCATATCCTCAACACTGACTGCGATTCTATTACGATGTTTCTCTGAACATCCCTGCAGGCTTCGGTTCAGGACTTGAGCCTTAGGAGGTTCCTTTAACCTTTTGGTAAAGCTTTCAAACTTCATGCCTGCATTGGCATCGCTCTATTTCCTCGATCGCGTGCTTTCCATACCTGTTTATTTTTTTCCTTCTGAGAAGCCGGTGTTCCTCCCTCCTCTTCTGCTTGTTGATCTTGCGAACAACTCTAGTCCTTCTTTTTAGCTATGCTTTGTTTGGCCATTGTATCATGTATGCTGCATGTACTTACCGGAATTTTTAGTGAAACCAGGGGCTTCGTTGTGGTTGTCGTGTATTTCCTACCTAGCACGTCAGAGGTGACATCTATATTTTTCCACTAGTTCTCAATGTTTTAAGTTAGTAGCATAGAATTTATTAAGAGGGTGTGAGAGACACAATTTGAAAAGCACTTCTGAGAATTTCTTGTGAGCAGTGCCTTACGTGAGGATATCACTATCTTCTCTGTGAATATCGATATGGAAGAACTGCGTATTAGCTGCCACAATGTTTTGGCCCGCAGAAAAGTAAATCAACTTAATTCCTTCTGTTATTGGAGTTGCTATCGTGCAGTCTGCCTTCTGGTTATACCTCCAATGATGTCTTATCATCTTAAATTGGCGTTCAAATCTCGATTTAAATGTCATAGCTAGGGCACTGCGCATATGTTTTCCTTCCTTCCTTCCGTCCTTGTTGTTGTCATTTTCACCTCTACGGGGATTTGTGCATATTAAGCCCAAAGTTTTCTTCTTGGAGGACATGGCCTCTTTTTGTTTATCTATTCCTTTATCTTTTTGAAAAAAAAATGCAATTTGTCCCCTTTTTGAGTTTTCTCAGTTAACTTGATTTTTCAGCATCACAATACTTGTCTTTCGGGTGTGAACATAACCTAGAATATAATTGTACCAGAGCTCATTCACTTCTCAACACACATATTTTTTTAAGTATTTGTTTGAACACATCCACTTATTTGACAGTTTAGTCTATGCCATGGTAAGATCCCTATTACACGATGACTCTTTGGGTCTGACTCTTTTCAAAATTCAATGGGTGCAAAGGTGAAATCAGATGTAATGTTTTTTCTTCTTCGCACTCATAAAAATTTGAAAAGAGTCAGACGCAAAGAATCATTATGAATAATAAGGTATGTTTGACAGTTCAGGGTGACCAAATCGTAACGTCATTGCTAGTGAATGATCTCAATTGTTTATCAGATTTGTCAAGTGGAAAAAAATCAAACAATAAATAAATTATGTTCATACATCAAACGAAAGCCTTCATAAAAATACCCATTGTTTAAACCAAAAATGTAAATGAACGACAATATTTTCAATTGAAACTTTTGAAGCTGTCCTCTTTTTTTGGGCGTGGATCCAAATGTTTTAAGTTTGTTTGTTGAAGTTTACTCACGGTTAAGCTAGGTGTTCTTGACAAAAAAAAACTAGGTTTATCGGTTTCAAAAAATACCAAAGGATCCTCAACTATGTTGTTGAAGGAACAAAATTTGCTTTAAAAATTAATTAAAACAAACCACAGCTTACATTTTCTATTTCTATTTGTTATTATTAAAGTAAATTTGTTTATTCCTTGAATTTCTATTTCAAAAACAAAAGAATTCAATGCACACTTTAATCCAAAACACAACAAAATTATTCAGAGCTCATGCCACTTTGACAGTTTATTCCTTACCTCAACTCGCCCCAACAAAAAACCTAAGTCTACTTCACGGCGACCCTGAGTCTCAAAAAACTCTGAATCTGTTGGCCAGGGTGGGTTCAGAGCTTTCAATAAACGTTTCGGGGTGACCCCACGATGACTTCATCGCTCAACGAACAAACCTATCGTAGTAACCTGTATAAAGCGTTCACTAAGGGTTTTGTCAGTATTATACTATATTTCCACTAAAGGTTTATCTGAGTTCAGATTTAATAAAACTATTTGGTATTTTCACCGAACAAAATGATAGAACCAAATTTATTTGGACAGCACCTTAAAAAAAGCAAAGTGGAAGTGAGATAAATTGCTTCATTTGTGAAGAACTGAATGCAGCCACGAATGAATCCTTCAGCGCCATATAAGCATAGGTTAGTTCGATTTGTAAGAGTATTTGCCCTAGGAAGTTTTAACAAGGTTAATTTCTAATCTTCCCCTCCCCTTTCAGCTGGATCTACCCGGAAAAGCTATTGAAAATGGACTTCTCGAATCCGTGCCACCACGAGAAACCAGGACGGACTTTTGAACACACAATAATGGAATACATGATGGGCTTTTCATTTATACACAGCTTGTTTTATTAAATTTCAACATCGACGCGCCACTATTGGAAATCCCTTTTTAAGGTTATATTTGAAAAAAGTAATGATACTGTAAGTCGAATCTCCTCAATTGGATCACATTGGACCCACTGCCCTTAGAATAATGTATACCTAAAATCCTGCATAATATCTAAAATATGTATGTATTACAGAAACCATAAAAACCTCTTGTCTTCAATTTTTTGTTGTAGGCAAAGGATTCATCGATAATTTATTCCCAACAACGCTCTCCCGCTTAAAAAGACGCTATAGCATTTTATTGTGTATTGATGATATTCTATAATATTTAAGGACGATAACCAAGTTTATCTTTGCTTGTTCTTTTATTTCAAAAACCGTGAGGAAAAACTTTTATTAATCTTAATCTGTATATAGGTGAAACGTGACATATTATCGTCATCGATAAAAATAGCGCGATGTTTTCGAATACAATCGAGCTTTAGTTGCGTCTCGAATAAAGTATGAAATAAGTTTGAATACCGTAAAACTTTTTTTTTCAAGTTTAATTTTGGGAAGACGCAGTTTTATCGGTTGTGGTGAATTTTTTTATGTTGTGCTGTTGGAGCTTAACACGTGCCTTCATTAAGTGCTTATAGTTGTTGAATATTCCAAACTAAACCCAGTATGTGATAACGCACAGTTTGAAACGTGAATACTCCCCGGTCTATGTATTATTATGAACCTGTGATACACTTATAAGGATGTGATAAATATGTAGGTACTTGCTGCATTATATGAAAAATAGATGAGAATTATGTATTATAATTTGCTTTTCTCTATAGTAGGTCATTACAACACAGCAACGTGTTAATTAAACCAACAATCTTAGTGTTTCATCTTTCATGAAGGGGATATTTTTTTAAGATTTTGGTAGCTACATAACTAAATGGGTTTCTTTAGTGGAAAAAGAACAACCATGACAGAAGATTAATCTAATATATTTAAGTCTTCTATACTTGCTAAAGTGAAAGGAAAATACGTTTTCGATTTTTTCATGAAAACATTCTGTTCCGTATGATTAAGCTCAATAGATTAAAATTTATTGTTATAGTTCTAGTAGTACCTAGTACCTAAGTAACTGAACAATACTTTTTTAATTTTCTTTTTAGCTTTGGTACTAAGAATCTTTTTTTGTTTTCTTTCAAATCAAATTGAACAAATATTTAGAGCCTTTTCGAGAAACCGAAAAATAGAACAAATAGGCCCACGCCGAAATTTAAAAAAAAGGCAACTGTAAAAAAGCCACGTTTCATATTATTTTTGTTTTATATAAAAAACAACAAACTATGCAAACACAAATCCAATTAATAGTAAAAGTGGTCGTGGTATAAAGCAGATTGCACAAAAATTCATCTACATTTGTTTGTCTTTTAATAATAATAAACTCTCAAAATATCGAAATCATTTGAGTCGTTCCCGAGACATAGAATTAAATGAAGCTGTTTTCACGAAAATAATTAATATTACCGAGATTTAGTTTTCAATTTTTGTCTATAAAGCCTTAACTACAAATGTCATCTCAATCACTTAAGGCAAGGCATAACCTTAAAAAGAGCTAATAAGGCCATTTTTTCTTTTAAAAAACAAATAAAGAAAAATTGGCGTCGCAGTATAGGATTTTAATAAAGTAAAGTGTGTCTTCAATTTGTTTTAGTTCAGTGTGCAAAAAAAAATCAGTACAAATATTCTCGCATGTCAAAAATAATGCAATAATGGTGAAATGCAAAATTAATTGTTTGTATGATTGGTTTATAGTTTCATGCAAAAAAAACCATTGCTCTCATGAAATGTCATTCAAAACAATGGACTGCAAAAAAAAACTGTGGTGAATAAAATATTTTTTTTGTATGGTTAGCTTACACTTCCAAAAAAAATATGTATTCACCTCAAGGCATTATTTGCAAGCAAAAGGTTTGCAAAATGTTTTACATTTTTCGCCCTGAATATTATACAATTTGGTGCACAGAATAATTGGAACATTGTTTTGAAAATGTTGATTTATTTTTCGCATGAGAACTGTAAACTAGGCTTTACAGACAAGTTTTGAAGTGGTCATCTGAATCTAAAGAGAGGTTCCAAAAAACCTTAAAATAATAAAAGTGGGAGTGTCAGTGGGAGGTTTTTACTTTAGCGGTCATAAGACAAAGAATGTTAAAATACTCTCTAAATCTTTCAAGTAGTCTCGATATCAAGTAATAATAAAAGTGGGCGTGGCAGAGGGTTGATTTGTATAAAATAACTTTCTTTAATTTTTTCTCGTTCGTACAAATAAATTTTGAAAACATGAGGTCAATTGCTACAGCCATTTCTAATGCCGGATTTACACGAGTGACAAACTGTGATAATTTCTTCCATTTTCACTCCATTAATAACATAATGGTGTAAATGAATTAAAAATTTGCCATAATATTTGTCATAAAATAAATAACAGAGCTAACTGGCATTAAATATTGTCATTAAAATGAAGCCATGTAAATGCACAGTGACACCATTTCGAAAATAATGACAGTACAGAATAAAGAATGAACTTGCTCATTCTTGGCCAGTATAATTACCGACATCAGAACGCCATGATTTTGTCTTCGTGTAAATGCATGTCATTGATGATTTGATTTTACCATTATTTTACGATTTTAAATGGCGTGAATTATTGGCAAATTGTCACTCGTGTAAATCCGGCATAAGAAACCTGTAAATAATAGAAGAGAGCAAAACAATGGCCATATTTAACTAAAAGTAAATATTTCTTATTTTTTTGTCAATAATAACGAACTCTGAAAATATCATATAAATGCATAAGCCCATAGGTATCTGAGGAATAAGGAAACTAGAAAAGTGGGTGTGGCAGGATCTAGATTTAATTGACACAACTTTCCGATTTCTTGCTCATATAAGCAAACTTCGAAAATTGCATCCAAATGTAGGTACTTCTGAAAAATCAGTAAATAATAAAAGTGCGGGAATGGCAAGAGACAGATTTAACAAAATTCAATTTTTCAAATAACTTTTTTGTGCATAGGAATAAATTATGAAAATTTTATCCCAATCCTTAGATCCATATTTGATAAAACAATAAATTATAAGAGTGGGCGTGACAGTCAGAAGGCAGTTAACTGTGAAAATAACATAAAAATGATTTTGCACCTTTTCAAAAACAAAGCAAATTAGACACACCAAAGAAATGGGCGTGGCATTGGGCGAAAAAAACAAAAAATATTTTTTATATTTTTTTCTCGTTGAATTTAACAAACTCTAAAAACGTCATAGAAAGTATTAAAAACGTTTCCGAGAAACCAATGATTTTTATACATTAAAGATTAGATCATTTTAAGTAATAAGAATATTTATACGTTATTTTGAATTCAATCATGGAAACTTAAATTTCTTATAATGTAGGAGCACCTGTCCAGCTATGAGATTTGTATTCAATCTTGATCCAAAAAAAGGCCAGATCAGATTAGGAGGAACTTTTATTTCATCTTCAAAAAATCGAAACTCTTCGCAGCCTTTTTGGCAACACCTTTTGTGATAATATCATATAACATATTATCACAAAAGGTGGTTAAAGTAGAACATATTGCTTTGCCGTTCTCGAAAACACCAAATTGGTGTAAATTTGATTGGTAAACGACGCAAATATTGCTATCGTCATTTATGCAACCGTCATTTTTGCAAAAAATTCTTTTGATAAACGTCAATAAACGCCAATAGAAGCTGTTGGCAACTTATGCTATCATTTGCGGCTTTCGAATTGATGCGAAGATGGTATTTATTGTCGTTTCGTTGAGGCTGTGGCTTTCAACTAATCCACCAAAGATATTTCCTTCCCTTCTTTAGCATTGAAGTCTCCAAGCAGGCTCCAGGTCCGTCCAGAAGCTCCTCCTTGTTTGACTTTTCAACTTCATAGGTAGGGGCACATGATTAGGCTGATGTTTTCGAAGGTAGCTCTGATGAATTAAAGGTGCATATTAGTAGATCGTAGTCTATTTTCATTCCACTCTGGTTGCCATTTGAGGGGGGTTTTATCCCAGGCTTCTCATGTCTCTCTCGTAACAAATGGTTTTTTTTCTGTGGTCAGATCATTAGCTCAACGCACTAACCTCCAATCTATTGAGCCATGGGTTTGGTGTTGCAGTTCTTTCCTTGATCAATTTTTGCTCTTTGAAGTTGAGCAATCCGGCTACCAACTTGGAGGTAAGGTAAGCATTGGATGTGTAGGAAAAGATACAACTCCAGGTCCCTAGTTCCGACAACGTCCAACCACCAGAAAACATGTCCAAAAAATACTACATGGATGAAATTTGATTAAATTGTTTCAAATGTCATAAAGCGAAAGAGTCCATACAAATATTTTTATAGTAGGTAGTGGTAATGGTAACGAAAAAAACAGTAATTTTCACTTAAAAAGGACTATTAATATGTTTATTGTGGTTATGGTTCCATCTTAGTTTTGTTTTCATTAGTTTCAGCACTTAAACATACCATTAAATCATGTACCTACCACATTTCATATTCCAACCCAGTGTTGGATTTAGGTTCGAAGCTGCCATAGGCCCTGTCTCAATTTTTCTTTCCAAAATTATTGGCAAAAGAAAACATTATTTATCGAATTATGTGCTAAATAATTTTAATTTTCAAATATTATTTTAAATATAAATTGTACATACTTACTCGTAGATATTTCCCAATAATTAATAATTCAATACACTATGAATAAGTACCTACATATTTTTTATATTCACCCCTATCACGATCTTCATCGTAATTGGAAAAATATCACGAATCCCAAATAAAACCTATCACAGAATCCATCGTACAAACTGCCATTACGAACGGATTTGGTAGTATCTTTTTTTCGGGATTCGTATAAGTTTCCGATTAGGATGGAATTCATGATAGGGCTGATTAAATAGTAATCATATTTATAAAGGGTTTTTCAACAGGGACGCTACAGAAGTAGAGCGACAGGGACAGCAAATGACGCCATATTTCTTGCTGCTCTTTTGACATTTCTCTTCAGTAAGGTTTGCCATTTCATGATGGAAAGATTTACGAGCTAACAACGAGTCGAAATTATTAAAATTTACTACAGAAATTCGGAGTCAGTGGCCTCAACGTTAAGAGCGCTACGTCCACTTTATGGTCGTCATAATCGTCCTAGCAGATCAACAATTGAGCGTCTAGCCCGTAGTGTCGATTATATTGCTGCCGCTGAGGCTTCAGTTGCAGAAAGCCCAAATGTGTCTCTCACACGTCATTCTCAAGCGTTGGGCATCTCTGTGACGTCGTTGTGGCGATTTTTGCGAAAAGATCTTGGCCTACATTCTTACAAGATTAAATTGACGCAAGAACTGAAGCCGCTTGACCACCAGAAGCGTCGTATGTTCGTGAATTGGGCTGAGCAACAACTTGAAAATGATTCGGATTTTCATCGAAAAATCATCGTCAGCGATGAGGCTCATTTCTGGCTGAATGGCTTCGTCAATCGTCAATAAACAAAATATGCGTTTTTGGTCAGGCAGCAATCCACACGTACTCCATGAGTCATCATTGTATCCCGAAAAAATTATGGTTTGGTGTGGTTTATGGGCCGGCGGCGTCATTCGGCCGTACTTCTTCCGTTATGATCAATACCGGCACGTTACTGTGAATGGGGATCGCTACCGTTCAATAATAACCGAATATTTTTGACCCCAATTGGATGATGTGGACTTGGAGGACATGTGGTTCCAACAGGGCGGCGCGACAAGCCCCACAGCGAGTGTCACAATCAATTTATTTGAAACCAAGTTTGAAGAACGTGTTATCTCACGAAATGGTCCAGTTGCTTGGCCGCCTCGGTCGTGCGATTTGACGCCGTTAGACTATTTTCTGTGGGGCTACGTCAAGTCTATGCCAACAAGCCAGCGCCGATTGATGAACTTCGTAGGAATATCGAACTTCGAAACGTCGTACTTTCACAGGAAAAAAGAATTTCATTGATATCCAAAACCGTTTATGTTTTATTTAAAAAAAAACTTTTGTAGCGTTCCTATTGAAAAACCCTTTTGTTCTTTGTAATGAAAAAGGGCCCAAGTGATTGACTAGAAACTACAAGCGACTTATAATTTTCCAAAATAGTTTTAGAATCAAACTGATGGTTTGGGGAAGTAAGTAGAATTTATTCTGATCTGTTGTCTGTTTTTTCTTTTCAAGTGAAAAATCATATTTGGTCACTTCTGTAACATTTACTTTTTGCAGACAACACACATAACAACTCGATCTAAGAATTTTTACAAAATTTTATTTCTCATTTCTTATCTGAAATTAAAGATCAACTATCAGGAAATATTTCGTCGTCTTTACAAAGGTAAAACACATTGAAACTTACCTTTTGAAGCTAAGCTGAAAATAAAAAGTCACGTTCCACAAATTTTCAAATAAAGTTCCCGGACATACCTTTGAATATCTATATGAAAACCGGATTATAAAAATGCATTTAACTGTCGTTTTCTTTAATGTTTTGTTCAGCAGTTATTGTTAGTGAGTTTTACTTTTGGACCGACAGTTTGTATTCTCTTAATTTGAAACAATGAAACCACTCCACACCGGACCGATTTTGGATCGTCATGGGCCCTTAGGGTCGTTGGCTTCATCGATAAATAATAATTTTTTGATTTTTTAAATACTATATAAAAAAATTGTAAAATCATTATATCAGTATCACAACCGTAAACATTGAAATACTTTTCAAAAATTCTACACATATAATGACCCCAAAAAATACTACCTTTTTATTAAGTTTGGCCACAATAGTATAAAAAAAAGCGTTGAATAGTTTAAATTTTATTGATTAAAAATAACTTCAAGTTGTGATTGTAAAATTAAGATACAAAATTTCATGTTCACTTACTGTCCAAACAATGTGAATATCCTAGTTGTAATACTAAACTTTATTCTACAATTTAAATAACTTAGTTGTAAAACAAACTCAAACTGTTTCTTTGGCAACCCTGTTGTTATTAATGAATTTAAATTAACTGCTCATAGTATCTTGTTTTGTTTTTTTATACATAAATTGCGCATAATATTCTTCTTGTAAGTTAAAAGCCGCGTTGAATATTACAGACTCTTAATCCAATTGTGAAACATTTTTCACAGGCACGTTTTTCAATTAAGTTGCCCTGCGTACTATATACAACTTCAAGGACCTTTGTTTTAAGAAATATCCATTTCTTTAAACAAACATATAATGAATACTAAGTAGATGTTGGAAATGGTTTTAAATAAGAATACATCAGTTTCAGGGTTAATATGTGCAGCTTAGAAATAAACTAAAGAAAACTCCCAAAGAAAGGGCAATGCAGGGCAATGTATATTTCCCTCAGGGGTCCTGGAACAATGGCTTATACATGAATGTACAGTTTTCTTTATGTTTGATGTAATGAAAAAAAGGAAAGTTCAAGCTTTAATGGGTTGACTCCATGACCCCCTATTCCTATTTCACACATAAAAATCATATTCATTGCCTTTGTTATCGAGGATATACTATGATATGAGGCTTCCTTTTTTCTCGTTCACATAAGGAAACAAAAGGATTGAAATTAATATTGCATTTTAAATACACCTACCTTGTTCTTGATATAATAATTGTATCTTCACACTTAAGGGTATATTTTCACTTAAACAGCTGTAAACTATTATCTACATACAATAAGTTTAGTTCTAGATTTCATTTGTTTTAGAATAATCTCTTCACTTTATTCACTTGTCAAACAAACACGTGAACAAGCACTTTTTTTGACATAAAGGTACCGTTAACAATAACAATGCCATATTTGTTTCATTTATTTAAAGGAAAATAAGAAATACCGACAAGATTCACAAGCACGATGCTGGATACTTGGACAAAATTAACTTTAAACACGACAACCGACGACCGACATGACAACGACTTACATACGTTTGATTTAGAAAATTCATACCAAAAGGACTACTCTCTTCACTGTCACCCGCTGCTTGCTGCCGTACGCTATAGCGATATTAAAGGACCAAATCATACTACTACAACTTGTTGGCATGATGACATTTAAGATGTTTTGTTTTCGTATTTTTTAGTGGTTAGCAACCCTAAAGTCTGATATGCTAGTTTTGAGTCATGGAAATCAGTTTGAAGTCAATGCCACAATGTTCGACAGGCTGAAAAAAAAATGCAGACTGGACCAAAAGTTAAGTTGTTGAAAAGCTTTCACCAGAAATCTACCAAAGATAAACCATACAGCATCCCCGTGGTGTGGTTCCAAACACAAATATTTTGATTGAATTAAGAGTATAAGAGAGTTGTCGAGGGAATCTCTTCCAAAAAATCTCAAAATTAAATAACATTCCACTGCAAAAGCATTTTTTGTGATAAACTTTGATGCTAGAGCTCCTCTATAGTGTAGAGTTGCTGCTCTATCATTATTAAAATTAATTTTGGTATACTTACTCAAAATGTTTGCGTACCAAATTATTTTTAATCACATAAAAAAATATAAACATACATAAAACAAGCTTACACATGTGAGACTAAAACTGCATGCAGCAACGCATGCTTTTTTTAATCTTGTCTTGACATTTGATGTATGCCTGGCTTTGAAAGGAAGAACCAACTGTCAATTAGGAGCAAAGAGTTTAAAATGTCAAAATGGAATTGGATTCTTGGGAACCGTCCCAGAATCTTGAAAGGTTGGCAGTAATCTGAACTCTCAAAAACCCCCTCCTAGGAAGACCTTTAAAAGACTAATAGAATTATTGTTCTTTCTTTTGCCACACGAAAAGTAAGTTGAATAAAAAAATATTTGTCAATGACAACACATGCTGCAGTCCAAAAGAACACACCTCATACCGTTTATGGATTTTTATGCAAGTATGTCTTAGGCATATTTTTTGTTTACTTTTAACGGTCTTTTTTTTAAGATTTCTAAGCCAAACATAACTATCCCGAACTTCATAACCAAACTTTTAAATCAACTCAGAATAATGATAAAGGTAACTCTTTTTTTCATACACCAATACCATCGTTATTTTACTTTGCAAAAGCTCTTGGGAGCTCTTGAGAGAGAAATTCCTGTTTTTGATGAGGGTGGAAGGACATTTTACGAGTATCACTGATTTCTATGAATGTATGAATGTGCAAATGATTTTGCGGTGGAGCTTGGTAGGTACTCAAGTTGGGAATGATATTCAACAAGTATCTACTTGTATGTTTGTTGACGTATACGTACACCATGATTATTTTTTACTAAATGTAAATATGGCGTGTGAATTAAGTATTGGGTTAACATAGGGCGGGGTTGGGGTCCATTTGAAATTACTATTTATGGAAGCTTTAAAATTTCACTTTTCTCACGTATTACTGTTATTTACTCTCATAATTAGTAATTATTTTTACACTATTATCTTTATCAGGGAAAATAAAATGCATGGGTGGATTAAACAAATTTATTCTCTTTTGGTGTAAGGTTAAATGTGGCCAGGCATTACCTAAAGATAATAAAGTTTAAGTTTATTAAAACACATTTTTGAAGGAATTTTTAACAAAATTTCTTAGACGTAAGTAATTTTATGCTAAATAATTACAAATTCAATAAACCATTAAGACAGGCGCGGATCGAGTATTTCATTCAGGGGAGGGGGTGCATCTCATTGGTCATACTCATCTACAGAAAAATGGAGTAGGTACTTTTTAAACTTCTCAAAATTTGAAGAACGCAAACGCGAACGGAACTTCGTGAAATGAAGATATGCAGTTTGTGGCAGTAACAAGGTGTCTTAACAGAGTTTTTAAATTCTGTCAAGATCTTCGTAGCACCACCTAGAATTTCGGCAAGAATAATGACACATCGGTATGTTCCTATTCCCACACATAACATAACGAATTCGAGCAAAAGCTTCAGTCACTGCTGTTATAAAATTCTGTGGCCAAAGACAAGTTAAGGGCTGTTAACCTTATTGAAGAGAAATGTCAAAAGAGTGGCAAGAAATATGGCGTCGTTTACTGTCTCTGTCGATCTACTTTTGTAGCGTCCCTGTTGAAAAACTCTTTATTATTGAGTTCCTTCCAAAAAAGTTAAAAAGTGTCTCTGTCTAGTGAAAGCGGACATAATTGCAATGTATGCACCATGCAGGGAAATTTTGAACTTCAGAACTGATTTTCTTATAACACTGATTAAAATTATATAAAATTTCTAATCAATGTTAAGTGACGTCCACTCGGGCGTACACGTAATTTTATTTTTTATTGAATTTCTTGCGCTTTTCTACAATTTGTTGTTTGTGTTTGTTAGTGGCCTGTCTTAATTTTACTATTTTTGATAACCTTCAAGGTTGCATAATCGAAAAAAAATGTCCTCAGTGAAAACCAACAAACCCAAAAGTGTCCATTAATAAGGCAGGAAGAGATTTCTTTGACAATTCCTCTCACATCTTTAAGGTTAAGGTGCGTTTAACCAACAGACTTTCAAAGGAAATTTAAAAAATTGTCTAGAGATGGTATTTTATTTTACAAAGGCAAGTAAACCAACCGGACATAAGTTTCATGAATAGTATAATTAATATGCCCGTTCCTTTTCTTTCAATTCCTGTGATTTCAAAGTTTATATAAAAATAATTTATTTATAGAAATTTGTAGAAATTTCAATACAAATTGTGACAAGAGGTGTGTTTTTTTTTGCAAGCACATTGGGGCTTAGCGATGATATTACTGACAAAAATTGGAGTTTCCATTCCAACTATCGATAACAGTATGAGATTCGTGCCAGGAATACAGTTTTAATCTGGGCTTTATTTTAACTTGAAAAATTCTGTGGGCTTAAGCCCAAAGGGGCTTAGTAGTTGTAGTTGTTGTATGTAATAAACTTAAGGCCACTTTACACGATAATAGAATAAGTCACATGACCTGTCATTATTTTAACGAGCTGTCATTTCAAGTCAAGTCATACGGTTATCATTTTTTTATGTTAACACGTCTTTACTTTGCATTTGATTTTCTCTATGGTTATCTGTCAAAACCAAAATAAAAAAAAAACTCATAAACAAATAAATTTTTGTAAAGCAAAATTACATTTTTGGAATCATCCATTGTTGTTTTCATTCAAAATTCAAATTTTTTTTAGAAATATTTTTATTTTCAATGCTCTGAATTCACTATTTTCCATGAAAACAACAATTCCCGTTTGACTTCTCATATGAGAAGTCCTACGACTTCTATAATCGTGTAAGGTCGCCTTTAGCCTAAGCGTCAATTTTTTCGTCCAAGCCAATTCGGAAAAGGAAAAAAAACACAAAAAGTATTACGAAATTACATGAAAACCCTGAATAGCAATTTAAAAAAAAATATTTGTATTAATCTACGCACTGAGGGTGTGCATACAGTTGGCACTTTGAAGCTTTTTTTTCTGAGACTCTCTCCTTCTGGCTTTAAAGAAAATGAAAATGCAATAATACGTTTTCATTAGGTCAAATGGATAATTTCGTTTAAAATTTCCAAATTCGATGTAAAACCTTCTCCTTTCCCATACAAATTAAATTCACATTTCGAAATGAGATAATTTCAACCAAATTCTCATGAAATTAGGTTGGAAATTAACAGCCCTATTCTGGCAAACCCCACTGATACCTCACAACCACCTCATAAGGTGAGGTTAATTTGGTTTTGTAAGGGTTTCGTATTCTGGTAGCTACCTCACAAGTTGTGATCCTCCCAAAAACTATCGAAACTATGATCTGCTTTGGAGGAGGTCACAACTTAAAATAAACACCTGAGATTTCACATATAACGACATTAACATGCTCGTTTCTATTTTTTTTTTATTACTTTCTCTTTAAGCAATAAAACTCATTGAAAAATAAACATGCATGCATTTATTATTTGATTTTAGCTTACATATTATTAAAACAATCAAACAAATCATATGTTTCTTCTGTCGTTGTAAATAGGTGCGTTTGACTTAAATCGAGAAAATTATGAAGTTCACTTAAGTATGTTTCTTTTTATGACAGTCAGCCAATCATAGCCCAAGAAATCAAAAAGTCATGAAAAACTGACATGCTTGAACGTGCCCATTTTACAGTGGTGAATTTCTTGTGAGGATTTTCCCAGAATACCAAAAATATTATCGAATCACAACAAACCTCACAAGGAATACCTCACAAGAGCTTGTGACTTTTGAGACCGGCAGAATAGGGCTGTAAGTCAAAGCCGCATGAACACACCCAATTGGCCACAGTTTGAAGAGCTCTGATAAGGTTTTGTATGAAAATAGGTGTGTCCCACACCGAGTTTCAGACTGTCAGATTAAGTGCAAACCCGTTCCAGAAGAGAAAAAAACTAAGGGACAGACGTAATGTCAAAGCTCAATTGGAAGAAGAAAGAAAAAAACAAAAATAAAAAGCGATTAACAGTGACTTGACACTCAAAAATAAATTGAGTTGCCAAACGAAATTACCTACTCATAATTATAAAATCTCTCTTTTCTATCTTCTCTCTTCTATGGGCAAACTGTTATATGCGAGAGAAAAAATGAGTAGTTAAGTGTGATTGTGAATAGGCGAATTAGATTTAAAGAAGATTTAGTAGAAATCTACTAGATTACGAAATCTTAAAATGTATGGTAAATCTCGGTAATTTTGATGAGATTTTAGGCTTTTGGCTTGAAATCTTTATATTTAGCCAGTTTATGTTTCTGAGATCTCAGAGGACTCAGAGCGCTCAGAAATATAAACAGGATTCCTCCCGAAAATTCCTTACTTTTCCCCTTAAAAACTGAGACTGAAATTTTTTGGATTCGCTAGCTCAATTATTTTTTGTCACAGTAAATTACATAAGAAGAAAAGAAAAAGAGAGTTGTTTTGACTTCTATGTTAGGAATAGTGTTTATATTTTATTCTCCTGCTCTGTCTAAAAATACTGAGCGCTCAAGAAATATAAACTGACCAATTCATTCGGTGTGAAAAGGCTATAACGTCTACCAATTGTGTACACTTAGCTTTAGTTTTACTACGTAAAGTCCCTCTACACTATCTCACAAAGTATTAACACATGTCAGAATAAAGTGGGAAAGAATTTCATACGACTGTCAAATTTGTGTGCAGAAAATGATTTTCATATTTTCCTTCCACACTTGTATCCAAACAAATTTGTTTCACCATAACCTCAAACCCCCAAGTGTGATGGTTTTAGAACCGTTCCTAAATATTTTCATATATTAACATATGTCAAATCGTGTCGGATGCGCTGTCAAGTTGTGTGTGATGAAATTTCATATTTTGCTTCCACACTATTATACATGATTTTCTTCACACTTTTTTGAAATGTGTTAATACTCAATGGGATAGTGTGGAATAGCTAGTAGTGAATGTAGCCATGCGTCGTGTATAGACTTATACGAGTAGTTTTTACACAAGTGTATCTCTGCTGCTAATGGAATATTTTGCAAATTGGAACATTCGATTTTGGGTAGCGTGTAATCATTTCTACTTCCAATCCCGTCCACGTACATAATCAAGATAGAACGTTTCTGTTTAACGCACAAACAAAATTGAATTAAATGGACTAATTCGGTTAGACGTGACTTTCTCAAATTTTGTACCTCACCGATTTCACCTTCGAGCTGCTGGCATGCTGTAAAGTAAAACCAACCAATCTAAACGCGGTCAATGGCTGTTTTTATTAACTGCGTGAGCTTGTTTAGATTGAGAAATAAGAATCCGGAAACAACAACAATTTCAATGCTTTGCACATTGAAACAACAACAAATGAGTCCATCATGACATCCCTGACCCCTCTTGTTCAGACATACCGTGAGACCGGTTTCAGTCTTCCCAATTCCCCTATTACACGATGATTCTTTGCGTCTGACTCTTTTCAAAATTCAATGGATGCGAAGGTGAAATCAGATGTTTTTTCTCCTTCGTACTCATGAAAATTCGAAAAGAGTAAGATGCAAGGAATCATCGTGTAACAGGGGTCCAATCTAAGCAGTGTTTTGGGTTTTTTCACATGATTTCTGACATCAAACTGTGAAAATTTGCTCGGACTATAATCATGTCAAGAAAAAAACCAATGGAGGCAGAAAAATCCATGTCTTGTCGACGACATGTCGACTTTTGATCACAACATGAACGCTTTTCAAAGCTTGGCTATGAGATTTGAGATTTCACGTGCTTGAGATTTTTTCTTCTGGTTTTCCTCGTATATGAAGGCAAATACTGTTGCAACAGTTGTTACTTACTTACGTGACGTTTGTTTCTATAATTTGAATAAAATTTTGTTGCAAAAAAAAAGAAGTGTTTTTAATCTCCTCCTATTCCCTTCACACAAAACAAAAATGGCACTGAACAAATCGGGCAATGTAACTACCGACTTATCTTACCCTGAGGCCACACGAGCCAGTACTGGCTAGCCAATTGGCTACATACATTGACTGTCAACTTCCTATTCGTGTATTGGCTGTGACGTAGGCGGCATGCTGTACTGGCTTCTATACTGGCCAGGGTTCGGATGTTAATCTAAATGGAATAAATCTACTCCGAATTTAGGGAAACAAATAGAAGTACTATGATATTTTATTCTTTCAAAATTAAATGAACTACAAACACACTAATGCTATCCGACAAAACTAGCAAAAGAACAGAACGTTACGAATGTTTTGCGTTGGTTCTGGAGAGCCTTTACTTGTATCTCCCAAACCAACGCGAAACCATCAGAAAGAAAACTAAAATTTTATTGGTCAGAATTTCTTTACATGGCGTTAAATGAAAGCAACTACAATGAGGCGATGGGAATTCACTAGAATATTTATTCACTTTGGTTTGGGAAAGCCTTCTCACCGCTTAATCAATTTATTCACCAATTTTTTGGTTCTCTCCTCGAATGGTAAGAGGATCCAAAAACACACCACACGAGACCTATAGCTTATTTTAACCACTTTGAAAAATTCAAATGAAAAAAAAATTTGGCGAGACTCAAGCGAGATGATGGCAAAACATGCTCAATGCAAAGAACAGCGTCTAAATGTGATGGCAAGACCAAAGCGAGACCATAGCGAGAAAACCACAGCATAGATTCCCGTGTAAATGTGCATGGTAAGAACATAGCGAGACGAGCTTAATGACCACGATACTGGGAACTACGTTTCGACGACCACGGCGAGACATGTGAGTCTTCAGTAAGCCAATTCGTTTTCAAAAACAGTGCATGAAAATTATAACAAATTTTTGGTTAAACTTGGTTGAAAAATTTTAGGTTTGATATCACTTCTTGAAATTAAAATGTCAAAAAAGTGAATAATATGAAATTCAGTATTTATCTGGATTTAATAACTTAAACTGATCTCCGGAATGCAGTTTAAATGCAATTGCATTAAACGAGTGAATAAAATGGGCATTAGCAAATTTATAAAACTTTGACTCCCGGAATCTTATTTTATTAATATTTTGTGAAATAAATTGCGAGTCAATTTTAGTTTTAATACCAATTTTTCCAGATCTGCTCCGAAAAAGTACTGCCGAACCCTGTAACTGGCTGCTCTACTGGCTTCCCAACTGGCTTCGAAAAAAGCAAGCCAGTTGACGAGCCAGTTGCTTCGGCTTGTATGTGTCGGTAAAAAAGTGTGAGTGTATTGCGACTGGCTAGCCAGTACTGGCTCGTGTGGCCTCAGGGTTATCCTATAGATGGGCCTCGATTTTAAGCCCAACATTTATCATCACCTGAACAGAAACTGCTATTTCAACCTTGGCATCGGAGAACTGTCAAAAAAACAATTTTAACAGTAAACAAATATTTATCTACACAAATAGGTTTTTTTGTTTGTTTAATGGAAAATCTGTGAAAAGTTATGGATTCAGCCTCTTTATTTAATAAGGGTTCATCTTAAAAAATTTAAATAATTAGCAAAAAAAAAACAATTTAAAATTCGAAAACAAGTTTTATTATTCATGAGCTCGTCCGATTCTCATGACTCAGGTCCGATTCAAGGAGTGCTCACTGCTTTGTTTAGGTACCCACCTATGTTGTTTTGTTTTGTTTTCATTTGTCTGTCTGAATTTGTTCTAATCAATTATTCCAAAAGTGCAATTTAATATAGTTTATTAGTTCCGATTTTAGTATGATAAGGACTCATTGCTGAATAAATGATTTAAAATGAATAACGATATTGGATTAGCAGCAAACGATCTTAAACGCAGTAAACAATGGCAAGAAAATATACCAATACGAGAAAGAGGAGCCTCTGTGAACGAGGATTCTATTTCGGATGATAAGTTTAACATTCAATACCGAGAAATAATTTGGACAGGCTTTTCAATGCTAATGCGAGCTATTACTGTGATAATGAACATCAAATTGGCCTTAAGTTATTACCAAAATGGTAATATCAATTGTTTCATTTTGACGACTGCTAGCATCGTTATTCCAACTATTGTTACAACACTTATTCATGTCAATATGTAATTAAATCACACAATATATACTTGTTTTCAATTTATATTGAATATTTTGTTCGATGATTGTTATAGGTATCTTCAAGATCGAGCTTTGAATAAGGATATTTACAAAGTCACCTGGATTACATTCGTTTCCTCCTTTCTGTTTCGGTAAGTATACATATATCTATTTGATGTTCAAATGTTTCAGTAGTTTAAATATTAATTTGATTTTTTTCTAGTTATTGGGACTCGCTGTTTTATGCTATACGCTGCAAAAAGGCTGAGAACAAACACGACCTTGAGTCACAAAAAAGGTAAGTTCATAGTTATTTTAACATAAGCAGATAGTTAACATTACTGATTAAATATTGGTTACCTATTCTATTGCACTACGCAAAAAAAGTCTTTTTTATGTTCTTGGGTAAGATTTTCTATACACTTCTAAAAAATATTTTAAATGTCTGCAATTAGCCCTATTTCTTTCCGAATGTTTTGCGTCATTGGTTCCTACTACATACCTTTGTTTACAAATGGTAAAATGAGAATATACAAATGTTTTAAAATTATTTTTATTGAATTAAAATAAAATGTTATCCTTTATATGTTTTATTTACTAATATATGAAAGTACAAATCTACAGGTTTTACAAATTTAAAATTCGCGAAGAAAGCGATGTGGCTTTTATACGTATTTTTGATTGTTTCTTGGAAGCAGCTCCTCAGAAAATTTTGCAAATAACAATTGTCTTATCAATGCCAGAAAAAATTTCGAGTAAGTTAACATACACAATATTAATTTTTTAACCATATTCAATTCTTCTTCGTATAGCATTGCAAATTGTGGTTATTTGTGGCTATTTTGGAACTATGGCATGGTGCTTGTCGGATTATCATCGATGTAATCGATTTGCTCAAATTGATAAACATAAAATGGAAACAAACGGATTTGTTCTACAGTTATGCTGGCATTTTTGTGTTTCAGGTAATTTTAAACTTTGCACAGAATATTTACATCATCTTCATCATGTTATTGGACCATCAATTCTGTTTTTAATTGAATTTCTTTATTTTGCATATTATTTCAGTATCACGCATACTTTGTTTGTCATTAGTTGCTAGTATTTTTCCTGTGTGGACCCTTTTTGGTTGCATAATGCATAGCATATTCTTTGGAGTCCTAACTTACCTAATAGATCATCCGCAATTTTGTGCAGCCTCATTTGGGAAATTTGTGTTTTGTATGATTTTGGGTATCGTTTATTTATTTACTTTTATAATGCCAAAAGATGGACGAACTAGGAATAGATATATTATTTATTATACATTGAATTCGTTGGAGAATATCGCGTGCGTTGCATTGTTTATTTTGTTTTCGCCGGAAAACATGCGGTCCTCGGCGTTATTTTATCCTCTTTGTATACTTTCGGTAGCGTTCTATTATATTGGAATATTTTGTATGATTCTATATTATACACGATTTCATCCGAAAATCACTGCGCAATCATCAAATAAATTATATTTTAAATAAATATGTAATTATGTTTAAAATTAGTCATAGAAATATTATAATGTGTTTGTAATAAATATTATTTAAGTAAACTACCTCCCTTTATATAAATACATCTTGGATCATTTGAATATAGGCACATTCCTTAATACTTCATTAATTTGCACGAAAAGCTTTTATCAGGGCCAATTCGATCTTTGAAGCTAAGAATTGATTAAAAAAAAAAATAGTTTGAGTTTTTTAAAATAATTTTTAATTTTATCACTTCACAAACACGCATTATGCAATTCTCGATTAATATCTAAAGTGTGAACTAAAACCCCTATTAACAAAATTTTGTATAGTTGACAATAATGCAGATCGTTGCGAAACACGAGAAAATCAAAAATTATAAAAAAAAAGTTGACCAGTTTTTTAATAAATTGAGTTTAAAAACACAAATTTGAGGTTTATCAACTTTCAATTTGATAATTGACAAAAGTAATAGAGGTGTAAAACTGTTTCTGTTCAATTTTTACACATATTTAATCGAATTAAACATGAAGTTGTGAAAAAATATGTCACTTCACAGCTTCACAGATCGAGAATTGACTGTAGTAGCAGTCAAAATAGGTTGCAAATTCATAAAAATAATTATAGTAGAACCATAGATTTTCAAATGATCTGAGTGAATTTATTTTATATGTTTTCTAAAATTGTTTTTATTTAAAATTTTTTAAATATATTTATGTATGTATTGTTTCGTTAATTAGTTTTATTTTCTCGTATACTAATATTTTCTGCTTAGTTGGCAAATGCATCTTACTTAACCGCTGAGAACGCTAAGCATGTTATGTATGCATACATACACAGTACACAAATAGATATCAATATGTGTATCGTGGCATACATACACTCCCGTTCACTTCAATAGGTACAACATTTTTGAGAGAATTAAGCCGTTGTTATTCTTAATTGAGTGAACTGAATAAATTTCTGTAAATGGTATAAGATGAAGCATCCAATTTGAGTTTGAATTAGAAAAACAAACCAAATTTTACCATTTCTCCTTTTTTTATTAAGGATATTCATGCAACTTCGTAAAACCACAGATAAGTTTAGAAATTGGTTAAGTTTATCTTTTGGTAAATGATCTGTCAAATTTTTGCCTTTTTTTAGTGACGCTTAAAACGTCACTTTTCTCATTGAATTCGCTGTAGTAAGGCTCTCCCAAACTTACCTTACCTTTAAGGCTCTCCCAAACCAACGCGAATGCGCAGCGATTCGCAGCGAATCATTCACAATAGAAAAAAATATGACAAATACACAACGCTAAACAACAACAGAAATTCGTCGTCGCTGCGGATTCGCGTTGGTTTGGGAGAGCCTTAAAACTATTAAAACTTTGTTTGGCTTTATTCACGTGTTATTGTGATTTACGGAAAAGAAACAATTTGATAAGTTGATAATGGGTAAGGGAAAAGCTCTCAGTGCGGTTGAGAATGCGAAAGTTGATAGTTTTCACGACGTTGGACTAACGGGTCATACAATCTCTAAAAAAAAATTAAAAGGCGCTAATGTCGTTTATAGTTATCTGAGAAATATTGGAACTTTAAAATTAGGCCTAGAGCCCACTGGCAACTTAGTTGCCGGCAATTTTTAGTTGCTCGGAGTTGCTGGCCATTGCTCACTATGACCCCTATTCTTTGCGTCTGACTCTTCGAATTTTCGAGAGTGCGAAGGAGAAAAAACATCTGATTTCACCTTCACACCCATTGAATTTTGAAAAGAGTCAGACGCAAAGAATCATCGTTTAATAGGGGACTAAGCAACTTCTGAGCAACGGTTTGCAATTCGACGTTTGTATTTTTTTGTTGACTTTCCCACTATTTTGTTTTGTGTCTGATCCCCAATTTGAAGTTAATAAAATATAAATGCAAAGTGAAATTAATTGAAGTGTATAACTTGTAAATTTTAGATATACTGGAAATTAATAAATAATATTTTATTGTTGAACACGGCCATATTTGACAGATAAAAATGCCCAGTTTGTGCGGCCGAGCAACTTAAAATTGTTGGCAAAAATTTCCGCGAGCAACTTAAAGTTGCCGGCAACTTAATTGCCTAGTGGGTGATCTCCCATATAACCCAATGTAATTGAATCGGGAGCAACAAAAAGTTGCTGGGGCGAGCAACTTAAAGGTGCCAAGTGGGCACCAGGCCTTAGAGTTTCTTCCACTAAAATGACCGCAAACTCGTACAAAAACGTTTTAGAACGTGAGGTAGAAAGTAGATAGAACAACAAGTTGTAAATAAAACAAATAACAGTGGTATAATAAAGTTTCTTTTTTTGTCATTTAATCTCAAATTAGATACTTAATCTTATGCCATTCACAAACAATTATTCAGTTCGAGCAGTTAAGAGTAACAACAGTTTTATGCTCTCGAAAATTTTGTACCCATTGAATTGAACGGGAGTGTATATGAGGCACTCCATGCCAAATCACCGAGTTTTTATCCCACCCTCTTTGATTTCGCTAATTTTTTGATACTTTTTTATTTAAAAGCTCGATAGACTGCATTTTACAATCAAAACTGAAAACTTGTTTGAACAGTAATATTATCTAAAAATAAGTTAATAACGCACTCCGTGGGGCTTATTAATCTTGAAGTAATAGCGGGTAGAAATTGGTCTTTTTTTGCACAGTAAAAAGTTCAGTTATTTGTGAATATTTCCAAAACCGTTGTTTTTTTTTAATTGCAATTTATTTGCTTATAAAATTCCACATAAAAAAACCGACCCCTTTTTCGTAAGAACAGATTTTGAAAAAACAAATTTTTTTCTGTAATGAAATCTCTTGAATTCCACCACAGCAGTATGCTGGAGTAAAGCACGTTTTCTAATTTTTTTAAGAACTGCACCTATTTTCATTATTCAAAAACTTAAATGTGTTAACACCTATGAATTTTACTGCTGTACTACTGTGTATTGCTTTTTTCCTCGAAGTACTGCTTTCTAAAAAAATCAAACGACAGCCCTGTTACTGAGTTGATTTTTTTTTTTTTGGATTCACTTAGCATGTTAAGGAAAATGAGATCTCAGAACAGAGCCCTTAGCAATCTCAGTTTCGTGAACAGGATTCCTCAAAAAAATGTCTGTCTAAAGAGGAAAACAAATATTGGATTCGCTTGTTTACTTCTTGACAGATAAAATTAGCTGAGCTCTGCGAAATCTCATTTTCCTGAACACGCCAATTTTTCAATTGGCCAGTTTATATTTCTTGAGCAATCAGTATTTTCCCTACTTTTTGACAGAGCGGGAGAATAAAATATAAACAGTATTCCTCACATAGAAGTCAAAAGAACTCTCTTTTTCTTTTCTTCTTATGTAATTTTCTGCGACAAAAGATAATTGAACAAGCGAATCCAAAAAAATTCAGTCTCAGGGATAAAGTGAGTAATTTTTGAGAATTTTTCATCTCAAACACTGTTCGTTTGACAGGGTTGATATGTACAAATACGAAATGGATACAAAAACACAGTGGAATTGATGCAAATGAAAATAAACTGAACTTGGTATTATTTTTCATTAATTTCATAAAGTTTTATATTTTTAATTTTTAAGCAAAGTTGAAATTTTGTTTCCAGAATTTCAGTGGTAATACTGAATCTGAAGTTTACACAATTTCCAATTTAAATTTGTTTCTGCGACAACCCATTTTTAATCAAGCGCTAGTTGAAAATTGACGCATTTTTGCTATTTTAAAAAATCCACTTGAAAGCACTAAGTAACTACTTTATGTGAAAAAACTAAATTTTTGTCTGCATGAACATGAACCAAGATATATTTTTCTGATGGTCTTTCATGCGCTGAGGGCTGAGCTCGAATATGTTCTTGAAATTGATCCAGCATGTAACGTTTTTTGAGACATTTGAATCTTAAGATATAAAAAAAGTCGCTTTTTGTTCAAATTTGGGTTTATATTTTTTGTCGAAAAATGTTTATTGTCATTGTAAAGTATCTTTTTGAACTTTTCAAATACCATCGCATTCATCTTCGAGAAATCATAAAATAGTGGCAAAATCAAAACTACCCCATAATTTGCTCCCTTTTTAAGGTTCTCCCGAACCAACGCGAATGCGGAGCGAATCATTCACAATAGTACAAAATATGACAAATACACAACGCTAAACAACAACAAACATTCCTCGCCGCTCCGCATTCGCGTTGGTTTGGGAGAGCCTTTAAGCACAAATTGACTGGACTAAGTTGATAGTACTTGATTATTGTTTTCATCTACTCATGAGTACGTTGCCACCTTCAAAGGAAAATGGCTATTGTGAATCAGGCTTCTCTTTTCACTCACTTAGCCAGTTTAATTTCTTGAGCGCTCATTTTTGTTCTCCGTTTTCTGACAGAGGAATACTTCACAGCTTCACAGATCGCGAAATCATTCTTCTGATTTGATTTTAGTTTGGGCATCATTCATGTCCAGTTGAGCATATCGTCACTGTTCGTAAATGGATTTTTGTGGTTTTCATAGTTTAGCTCTGATAAAAACTGTATTGCCGGCGCGAATTTCATATATGCTATCGATAGTTTGTATGGAAATTCCTTTGTTTCTGTGATGGCGTTAAACCTGGGGGTGAAAAACAATACACCTACAGTCTGGTCTGAGCATGGCTCATACCCAATGGAGCCAGCATGTAATGTAGACATAACGATAAATCTACTGTGAGCATGGCTCATGCCCAGTGGAGCCAGCATGTAACGTGAACATAACGATAGATTTACTAGTTTTCGATACACACAATCCGTACAACTCTCATCACCAGCCGGAACTCCATTTTTACGAAAGTGGGAAGATTTGAAAATGTCAAAAAAAATACAAACACATGCGCAGTTTTTTTGACATTTCTTGTTGTCGCATTTTCTTTACAGAAACATCAATTCCTTTCGTACAAATGAAAACCCCAAACTCATCCAAACTAGTTCGCTTCTTCTCTTGAGTTGTTTTGTTGGAATCCGCGGAATGTTGTTTCGTAAATTGTAAATCACTAAACTTGGCTTCCGTATTACACGCAAAAACTAAATTCAAGTAGCTGAGAAGTTTCTCAAATAAATTAAACTCGAATTTGTTTATATTAAACATTTAATTAGAATTTTCCAAGTGATCATTGTGTAAATTGATCTGTATTCTGACCACCTACATTAATCCCAAAGGTAAGTCTGCTTCATTAAATTTTGTATTCATATTGCATCAACCTACAGTTACTACTACTATTAGTGTAGCAATAATAGCATATATTATAATATTCTTAGCTTAGTTCAAGGTTAATTTATTTAACTCCCAATTGATATAGATAGTATTGAATTCGCAGTTTATCTCAGAGAATTCTATGGAACAAAATCATTTGCGTTGTCAGGATATAAGTTTTGTTCATAATGTAACTACTTGCCAGTTGTTGCCACCAGTGCAGTTTGCACTGCGGAGCCAAACCTGTACATGACAAAAAGTTGATAGTCATCTTTCACTGAATCTCTGTTTGGTTACAGCCGTATGTGGCGTGGGGGGATACAAAAAGCCTTTAAACTGTGTAGGTACATAATGTGCGAAAAGAGTGGCTCAAAACAACAACTATCGATAGTCGATGGTTGGCTTTAGCTTTGGATCTGGCTCATTGTTGTTTGGCCCCTTATTGCAATGGATCCGATTTACTTTGTTTAGGTAAAGTCTTCTTTTTTGTTCGAAAATCACTTTGCGAAGCAGTCCTGAAACAAAAAGTCTCTTCCTTTTGTTCTTGGATCGAATGTAAATACAAAACAATACCTACAAGTAATTATTGCTCAAATCGTTTTATTTTCTTCGTATAATTTATGTATATTGCAAATCCACTATTTATTTTATTCGCTGGCCTACGTTTATGTCTAGGTCAGCTTATTTAGGACAGGCAAGCTCATAGTGCTTACTATCTTCGGTAAATAAATAAGTGCTAATATTATTACATGTGTATGTAGGTACAGTGCCGGTTGAACAAAAACAATTGCTAAGCAAAAATGTTTATACTTCGGCGCGATAAGTTCACTTAAAAACTTCAGCAAAAAAAATTGTAGATACACATCGATTCTTTATGTAATTTAAACCCTGGTTCAAGCTTCATGTGTGGCCAAAACGAGTATGAATAAGCAGTTGGTACTTCAAATCTATTAGTGTACGTTATCAATCTGGAATTAAATGAATCCTAAACAAGGGTATCTATTTCACTCATTATTATTTTCAATCAAGAGCAAGACCCTGTTATGAGGTTAAATGTTTTGTTAATGATTTTCGCGGACATCCTACTATACATACACGGTGTACATGTATCCAAAAATGTAGGCTAAGTTCAATGCAGAATTTAAATCGTTTAAATCTCAGAACTCAGTATTTTTAGATTTGTGTAAGTAAAATATATTCAATTAAACTACCAAAATTAATTTCTGATTAAGGAAAAAAAGTTAATTTTTTTAATTCAGTGACGTTGATAAGCGAAAAGAATACTTGACATTTAAAATTAAATGAAAGTGTGACTCAAAAAATATAGCGGTTATCTCAGCTTATGAACAAAAGCCGACTGTTATAAATATATTTTATTTTGTTGAGCTTTAATCAAGATTATTCTCAACATTTGAACTGCTCAATTGACAATCAGTTATAACACGTGTTTTTTATGACAATTTTTGTGTGAACATTTTTGATTTGTTGGTTTATAAGACAGTGAGATATGAATAAAGTGCATGTCAGGGTTACATCCACTTGCGTCTATGTAAAACTGGACAGCTATGGGCTTAATGTTATTTTTATTAACCTATGCTAAGAAAAATTCTTGTATACGCAATGGGTCTTGTGAATAAAAAACAAGCTTAAGCTAAAACTAGCATTTTTAAGTAAAAGCTATTTTTTTTGTGAATAAAAACAAGCTTAAGCTAGCATATAAAAGATGTGTTCAAGTTATAGCTATTTCAAAATAACCAAAGCTAAATTCTTGTAGCTTAAGCTTGTTTTTCCAACTGAAGCTCCAATTTGTGTGATTAAAAAAAAACTTGAGCTAGACTATTATAGTTAAAGCTACAAAAAGATTAAGATTCTTGAACCCCTAACTAAGAAGCTTTGACTAGTTCTTATTTTTAAGATTTCTCTTCAGTTGTAGTGCGTTCAAGGTCGTTAGGCTAAGAATCGAAGATATATCGCATGAAGACAATTAAAATTTTAATGTATAAGAGTGTACAATTTTTTTTTTTTTTGTTAAACACAAAAAATTGTTTGTAAAACTTTGGAAACCAAAATTATTTTATAGTTTTTAAATATTTCGCCCAAAATATTTGTGCCGAAATTGGATAAAAATTATCCAAATATTCTCAAAAAATTTAAATACTCTATTTCCGTTATGTGATTTTTTTTTACCAATAACCTACAGGTACAAAGTTTAATAAAAATTCTTAGAGGCAGTTTTGAAAACATTTGGAAATATTATTATTGGAGCAACCTGTCCTAGATGGGCTAGCATACAAATTCGAACTTTTCCTCTAGGAAATGACGTAAAAATACTCTACCTAATTAAAAAAAAACTCAGTCTACCCGTTTAGGCTCCATATCGATGTACAGTGAACGTACAGATGCACAGACTGACGGACGGATACAAAATATTTTTTTGGCGTATTCATCACTATTGTAATGTTAAGTTTGATTAAAATCTCGAAATGTTCTTTTTACATGAAAACAATACTTGCTATAGAGAGCAAGTAAACAGTTTTGGTAACTCAAAACCCCAAAACCACTTGCTTTGCTTTTTGCTTGCAAAAATAATAGTTTTAGCTAAAGCTTATAAGCCAAAACATGTGAATAAACAAACAAAAACAAGAAATGTTAAGCTTAAGCTGGAATTTTCTAGTTCAACATGACGTGTCTTAGCTACGTCAGCAGGTAAGTGAGGGTACAAGCATATAGAATGGGTCTTCATTTGCCGGATCCTTCACATCTTGCAAATGTTTTGGTATTTATTATATTGCTTGTAATCTTTATATTTGCATTCCTGAGCTTTTGACTATGTTTTTCTGTATTAAGCATTAAAAAAATCCATATTCGTAATAATGTTTATCATTGTCTGATTGATATTGATTGTTGAAGCTTTTTTTTTTGCATTATAGACAAGACTTTACTTTGTATCTGCTATTTCCTTCTAGGGGAGAAACGGCTTAAGTCCACTTAAATTGATTTCGAGAAAAATGAAGTTGTAAACATATTACCAAAATAATGCTTAATTCAATGAGAAATAAATGAAATTAAAAATTTTGTTTGTTTAGCACAAAGCACTCAATTATGCAAATATTTAATTATTTCAACATGTTGAATTTTTTGCATGATACCCCAACATGAGTCAAAAGATCCTTCGACGTTGGAACCAAAATTTCGAATGATTCATTTTAAATTTTCTTCTGAAAGGACATGAAAATTGGAAACGGTTTTTTTGCTTTTTATTCAGATATCTCTAGATTCTCAAAATATACTTTGGAAATAGTATGATAATTTTAAATTTTTGTTCCTTACTTTTGCTTCTAAAAGCCGCCTTCCAGTATGATTCAAAATGTCTTATAGTTTCACTATTGCTATTATTTCTGTGATTTCGGAATTTGTCAAAAAACTAAAGTAGTTGTTTTTAATTCCAAAAAACAGATTGCTCACATCTAAAACGCATGACATAAGTACTTTCAGCACAAGAAATGGTCGAAGCTACTTTTAGATTCCTCAAAAAAAAAAAAACCGAACGAAAAAATTAGTGATTTCTTTCAATCAAATCTCTTCTTATGAAATTTCTATATTTAAGTTAATAAATCCATGTGTAGGTCTTAATTTTCAGTTGAAAAATTTTGTACGCTCGTAAAAGTGTACCAAAAATACTGTTTGAAAACCATAATAAATAGTCCTAAATGGTATTGCATTATAGGCCAACCCGAGCATTTATGCTTACCACCTTTCCCTAAATGAACTCCCTGTGGCTCATTTTTATTTAGGGTTGTTGTATTACCTTAATTTAGCTTCTATTAGAATTAACAATTTTTTGACACATAAATGCTGAAGAAGTAATAAATTAAAAATAATTAATATGCTAGGTAAGCGAACTCCGGTTTGACTAAGAGTTAATTCAGTATTGAAAAACTGGACCTAAATGTTCATTTATTACCTATGGTCTGTGTCTCCATAAATACCTGGCTTCATTCTGAAAAAGTTGTTATTTATATCAAAAGTCTTTTGTTTTTATTTAAGTCTAACTGTCTAGATTATGCTTATAAGAAATATGGCACATTTTTATCTGTAACATCATGCAAATAAATACAGTGAACATTTTATTTCCATAAAACTTTGGATAGGATTTTGTGAAATCTTACAAAAACATTTGTCATTGTGTGTATTTAAAGCATGATAGTGATTTCTTATCTATCACCGCGGTTAAACTTTGCTACATAGCTAACAAGAAAAAACAAATATGTTCTTTTGAAATGATGGAACAGTTAATTATAACAACAAATACTCTATATTAAATAAATTGCACATGCTCTTTATATGAACATACATTTTTACAACAACTTAATGTACATATTTCACACATTTTAAATGCCAAGATGAATTTATTAGGTCGATAAGTTGGTGATAATAAGATGCAATAAGTAGATGGAATATAATAACCAAACAATATTCAGTTTTTTTTTTATTTAATTGTGATTTCATCCATACATTTATTATTGATCCCAAATAAGTTGAATGCACCTTTAAATTAAACAAGTTTTAAAAAGTTCTTCCATTTCATTATGACAAGACAAATTAATTAAGGGGGAAGATTGGTGATTGTACGCAACAAATTGTTCTTGAAGTCTTTTTATGTCTTCTTTCGGTAGACTTATTAACTACAAAATTAAATAAATTGACAAAGCATTTTTTTAAAAATTGAATAAAAAAAATATTTAAAATTAAAAAGAACTCACTTGACACTTGAGTAGTAACAAAATAAAAACTTCTACTAAACAAACATTGAACTTATACATTTTAAAACATTAAAAATCCTAAATGCAACTAGGTCTGTTTATCAATTTTGTATTAAAAACATCGAAATCATGCAACTGCCTCTACATTAACATTTCAATTCAATCATAGAAATTTATAATTCAGTACCTACAAATGTCTCGTAACAACAGCAGAACAGGTGGATTACGGTACCTCTGGATACCTGGAAGAAGATCCCATTTTAAAGGACGACTAAATTCAACAAACAAACGAATCGACTATAGTTCTAGTCAAAAAAGAAACGAGCAATGGTCTCTGGGAGGCATAAGAAACCAACGAAATTTATTGTAAGTTTTTAGTTTTGTTTTATTTTTGAATTGCCAAAAAATTCCATTAAAACTTTAAGGTGTGTGAAGTCAGAACGCCGACCCCAAAATTATTAGGTTCGTCTGTCCATTGTTTGTCCACCCTCAGAAACAAATATTCAACTTTTCTTTTTTATAACAAACCTAAAAAACAAAAGTCCTCCAGCATCCCCAAATGAAATCTTAAAAGTATGGGGCCAAAGGGGTTCGTTTGTTCACCGGCTGCTTATAAAAAGCATAAAGACATATTGACCAGCATCCCGAACCAAATTTTATAATTGTGGCGCCTCAGTAAAAATTATCTGTCAACTTTAAATTAAAATAAGGTGCATATATTTACTTTTTTTTAATCAAGGAAAAACGTAAAATAAATGAACTGACCACACCCCATTTAGATTCCGTTTGGGGTACCTACTCAAGCCATTTTTTGTTTTTATGTTTACTATAAAAAAAGAAAAGTTAAATATTTTTTTCCTGAGAATGAACAAAGGACTTATCGATGGATTGAAAAGTAAGCCAGTGGACAAACAATCCTTATTCGGCCCACCTCCTAAGATTTTTTATGGATGTTTTTTGAATTCGCTGTAAAAAAATAAACGGTAGGCAAACAAAATGAATTGGCTCCGACCTCTTAAGATTTCATTTACATGCAAAAAAGAAATGTAGAATGGATACATATTTTTTTCCTGAGAATGAACAAAAATTTTAGTATGGATTTTCATAGGGAGTCAGTGGACGGAAAACCCCATTTTCCCCTCCATTAAAATTTCATTTGGAGATGCTGGAGGGCTTTTTTTAAATCAAAAAAGTTAAATATTTTTTTTCCTGAGGGTGGACAGACATTTTTGATATTTGGACGAACGAAACCGATACATAAAGAACCCAAAGAATTTTTGAGATAACAGTTCTGACTTCACACAGCTAAAACTTTAATTGTCGGAGTTAACGTCATTTCCTTAAAGAACATATAACTTTGTCATCACTTTCAAAATAACACATAAAAACCACAGACATGTACATATGTTATCATCATCATGATTCATTTATTAGTTGATGGTGGTACAATCCTAATAATCTAAACTAGATGTACTAAAAATTGCATTTTTTAATAATAAAGTTATTTATTCAACTTCGTAAAACCCAACAACAATGTAAAAAAATTGGTTTTGGAGGGTCAAACGTACGAAAGATTGCCATCTTGATATTGATAATCTCTGGTGGATAACGCGTCGCTTTCCAGGAAGCCGTAATCCAGTAACTTAAGATCTCGAAAACGATTGGCTGGTGATATGAATGTGTGAGAAACTGGAATGGCCCAACTAGACATTAGGTTTAGCATGGAAAGTTCACTCTTCAGAGGACTTTACAAGCAAGAAGTTGTTATTTTCGAAATTCAAGAGATGCGGAGAAATTTAAATTGAGAAAAAGTAATTTTGCGATAGAAATTGAAGAAAGGGTTTCGAATAAAGTTAAAAGGAAAATTAGTGATTCGAGGAGGAGCAGGAATTTGCAGGAGACAAACATAATTGAGGTGATAAAAAAAGAAGGCGAATAGGTGATTGGCAAACAGATATAAAAAAGGCTCTCAATAGTTTTTTGTGTCAATTCCATAGATTTTATTTTGTTTGTTTGTTAATTCGAATGTTATCCCAGTTAATTGTGGGACACGATATTTGTTTCGTTTTCGGCCAATTTTCTTTCTTTGCTGTCGGCCTTACGTCACACCACAAGCCCTTTAAATTAGCTTTTTTTTTATACATATGTATCTATATCTTGGAAACATTTTGGGTTTTAATCCCTGTGTTTGCACTCGAGGGTTTCCCCCTCTGGGCATATCTTGTGTTTTATTTTCTTTATTGTAAACAAAAATAGTTTTGAAATTTACTAGTTCTTATTATGTAAAAACAATTCCTAGTAACCAATTTTTGTAGAGGTAAAACCTGTTCTATAATTTTATTAATTGTTTTATTATTGTTTTTATTAATCGCAATTGATTAGTAAAATTCTTTTAATTACCAGAACCCACCGCTTTGCTGAGCTGCTGGGTGGCAGACTTTATGTGTTGTCAGGTTTATCATTTCTCATATTTTCTTTTCTCAGGTTTCATGCTGCCTTTAATTTGTTTGAATAAATTATTTTTCTTCGTTTTTTTGTTTATTCAGTTCATTCAAGTACACCCAAAAAGAAAATAATAGTTCAAATCAACTGCAACACCTACATGTTTGTATGTAAATATTTTTCTTTAAGAACAAAAGTATTATGTTTCCTGGAATTTTTGCAAATAACCGCCTTTAAAATGGAAATCTTATTATGCTGAGAAGTTATGTAATGGCACTTCACCAGTTTCAGATCGGAACATTGAACTTTTCTTGGCCTAAAATAATACAAAAACTAACGCTAAAGGCATCAGTTACGCTCTGTTCTTCTTTCGTTCGTCGTCAAAAAGTAATTGACAAATTAAGCTCTCAATTACCAAACATTTCAACCGAAAGGAGTACTCACTAAAAAGGGGAATTTTCGCTTTCGGGTGAAACTTGCAACTGGCGCAAAGTGAAATGTCAATTTTCCGCGTGGAATGTCGTTCATGTGAAACTTACAACTCACATTCTAGTTAAAACTACTATGTATTATATCAGTGTTATGCGCCTCGTCAAGTTCAGCATAATAATTTATGGACCCATTCACATTCACCACACTGTTCTATTTCGATGGATTTTCGGATATAGACAAGAGAAAACCATGAGTCCAGTAGGTAGTGTTAACGAACGACGAATAGATACGAATAGGTTTTATAATTTGTCCATTTCTTGGAAACGTTAAGACTTGTTGAAACCACCTGGTAAGCAAATAAAAAAAATAGGTAGTAGAATCTCACTAAAAATGCAACCCATCATGAGTCGTGACTGGTTTGAACGATTGGCACAGTAAGAGTAAATTCCAACGCAAACCCTTCTGCTCCCAACTGCATCAGTAAACGATTAAGTTTAAGTACGACAGTATATTGGAAAAAGTGTTTCCCTCATTAATATTCAAAAGCAGCATTATTAATCATTGATTGTGTGTTTGTGAGTATAACTTTGGTTTTCCATATTATCATCTCGTTTTCATAACCATGGTCATTATTTTTCAGTACCTAGTAGTTTGTTTAGTTAGAATTCAATACGCAAGCGCATATTGACATTAAGGTGTGTGTGAATGCGAGTTTAAGCATGCAAATTATACACATACTCGTACTTAATTTGTTATTTAATAAGAAAACAAGTTTTATTAATTTATTATTTTTTATTTTGCAGAGAGGCTGAAGGATTAGAAAGTAGTCCATCAATATCTGGATTATTACCAGTTTCATGTGCTGCCGCTGTGCCAAGTATAGCTTCTACAACAGAAATGCCTGCGTTAACGGTATTAATTAACTTTTTTTTTTTAATTTTGTATCAAAATTTACTAATTATTTTTGATTTAAAAGGAAAATAAATTCAGTGTATTGGCGAAAATTGATGACAGTTATCAGCTTCCATCGCCACCAAGGGATGGTGAAAAACATAATGGAAATAATGGAAACCATGTATCCGCGAGTGATCTTATAAGTGATTCAACCTCGAATCACAATTTAAAGAAAATCGATGAAGATCTCGAAGATGATTTGCCATCTCCACCAAGTTCTGATGATCATCACAGTGATGTTGCTAGTGAAAACAGTCCTCATAAGAAACATTCGTGTGTAAATAAAAGGAGATCGTATAATAACTACCACCCAGAGGTATGTACTCGTATATAGTATGTGCTTATATCTAGCATTAGTTGCATAGTTACTTTTTCACGTAAACATGTACCCCAGCATAATATGAATGTACAAAAGGGTGGTTAGGTAAGGGTTAAAAGGGTAGTGATACGGAAAACCGCATCATTTCAATCGGATCTCATTGAATCTATTGTGGCCCACTGGATGTAAGGAGGATAGAGGATTAATGAAGGTGGAATGTAAAGTGTGGGCGGATAGGGACCCTTCGTGAACCGTTCTTAATTTTAAATGAATTTGAGGATGTTTATTAGGGCTTGTTTTTCAGTACTGAGTTAATTCAGAGTTAGCTAATCCTGAAAATTAACTAACCCTGAGTTAACACAGAAGCAGGTTTTCAGTTGAAAACTAATTTTAACTTAATGTTTTCAAAAAAAAAGTTGAAATCGATGTGCGACTCTCTATAAGACTTTGAATAGCAAAATCGAGATGGCGCCACTACGGAAATTGCGCTATCCAAAACTTTCAATGACAAAATCAAAATGGTTCCACAACGAAATTTGTCGCCAGTTTAGTCCCTGAGTAGATGAGTTAATTTATAGTTAACTTAGGATTTAAATTTACTGAAAAACACGTTTAGGGAATTAACTCATGTTTAACCCCAAGACTAGGATGATCTTGCCTTAAGAGCCAGTTTTTCCGTGCGGGATCATCTTAGTAGATTTTTGAAAACTGTTAATAATGTTGATCCTCAACTGAAAAACTGTTCCTGAGTTAAGTCGGGGTTAATTTATTTGCAGCACTAGCCAACTCTGATTTAACGCAGACCTTACCCTGAAATGTAAAGCTGGCCCTTAATGGCCAAAACGAAAGTTCGTTGGCCAGTTGGTCCAAAAATTACTCCGAAGTATTTAGAAAAGAAGTGAGATGAGCTTTTCTCCGCCTATTGATACTGAGAACGTGAAAGAGAATGTGAAAAATCTAATTTTCATTCAATGAATTAAAGGTATAATTTTTAGGCATTCATATTTTGGCAAATGTCGGCCCGGCTCTACTTTTCTTCAAATCTGCAGAAGCCGATACATAAAAATCCGTCAGAAGTTACGTATACTGATGGTTATTCTTATCATGTGCGTTCATAATGAGTTGTAAACCGTTGGTATTCGAACAAGGAGGGATAATTGAGACCAGGTTAGCCATTGATTTCTTGAAACCAAACAAGTCTCAATTGACCACCTGACATCTGGGCAATTCCGTGGTAACTTACATTACATTCGGGGGAGCTTTTATATTAAAATTTTCATATCTATTTGAATACAAATGAAACAAGATAAAAATTTCTTTTTTAGAAAAAAATATAAAAACATGTTGGTCTTGTGGCAGTACCTTCCACATTTTCTTAAAATTTAACAAACCAAGCTCAACCAGTTTGTTGAATAAGTTAGAAAAATATATCTGCTTATTATAACTATACAGAAAGTTTAATTTACTGAAAATATTGTATGCATATTTATTAAAATACATGGTAACTCACGTTTTAAAAAATCAGTAACTCACGTTATTTCACGTTTTCGATTTAAAAATTAAGGGTTAAGCCTTTAATAAGTTCATTTTATTTTCAGCCATATCCTTGTTACTTGTAGGAAAAGTAACGAATAATAGACAGGGGGACGAAATACATTTTCCGTTTTTCTATCTTCGTGTCCACTTTTACATGGTATTACCCATCTGTCGACTCTTTGAGGGGGAACCTTTCGAAAATTCCACTTTTTTTTGCTCTAGTGGCATAAGTACCGACGATTCGGTTTGGCTTGAAAC
This sequence comes from Dasysyrphus albostriatus, assembly GCA_946251815.1. Taxonomy (NCBI): domain Eukaryota; kingdom Metazoa; phylum Arthropoda; class Insecta; order Diptera; family Syrphidae; genus Dasysyrphus; species Dasysyrphus albostriatus. Next base: position 61,119,624 of record OX276336.1, on the reverse strand, counting down.
AAGAGATGATCCGGTTTTGGCGAATTCATTTGCCATTTCACTCCTGTATAAATTACAGGGACCATTAAATGGTAAATAAGGAAAATATAAACTTGCTGTTTCTGTAATAGTTATAATGAATAAAGCATTATTTAGTAATGTATGGCGACCATTTTTTAAAAATTACCTTAAACTTGCGTTCTAGGAGTGTTTCGTACACACACTTTATCTAATTAAGCAACATTTTGGTTCAAACTGACTTCATACCCCTCATAAGTTATTCCTTGTTGTCGTACTGCGAACTTGCTTTACGAGCGATATCCAAGGCTCTAGCTCAAGTTATCCATAACCTTGATGTACGATCTCGGTTGACCTTTGTTCTTTTTTTAATCATGGAAGTAAAAATCAAACTTTTTGTTCATCCCTGAAGACAACCATTCGCCAGTCATTTTTAAATTGACTGTTCATATTTCCAAGCCATGTGATTGCTTGTGAATTCTAGTCGAAACTACTTACTACTACTGAGCTTGCTTGTATTTACTCTGACCTCGAACTTGATTTCTAATACCAAACAACTAAGAATTAGATGTACAACGAATGAATTTCCTCCTATATCAGCTGCTGAAACTACGTCTCTTTTCACTTCTTTAAAAAAAATATTGTCAGAAGTTGCTCTTCCTCCATTTTTTTATGTTGCGTACAAGAAAAAATAGATGCTACTTTCTCGGATGTAGTTAGAGGATTTCCTTTGCCCATTTTTACTGGACAGAATTCAATTCTTTTAATTCAAATTTTACTTAACTGTCCTAACATAAATTTTCTTGATAACGTTCTTTACAACGACTGCCTTTTTCAAATGGGCCAATAAATATGAAGCGTTTACCTGGTGTTAACCATTTCATTGTTTAATGCAAAGATGTCAAGTTGGTTATCGCGAGAAAAACTGTTGCCGATTCGAAAAATATTCATCTAAAAATACACCCTATACAAAGACTCGCTTAAAAAAACAAACATTTTCACAAATAGTTTTTGAGGATATAATGAAACCTATAAAATATGCTGCAATTCCATTAATTATAATGCTAATACTTTTTTTTAATAAAATATTAAAAGTAACATTTGTATTCTAAAATATATTATTTCTAGGTTGACATCAATTCAATCGAAAGTGTTAGCGAGGGTAAACTTCAGTATTCGGACTTAGACATTACAGATGGTGTTTACAGCAATAACACACACAATAAAAACAAAAAACGAAAGAATAAAAAAAATAAAAATTCAAAAAATAATAATATCGCAAACGAAGAAGAAGACGAAAAGATTGTTAAATGCTTGTATTACACTCTTATGTGTTGTGAATGTACAATATCATAAGCAAGAAACAAAACGCACAACATAATTAACACTACATTCACATATTTTTTTACAAAATAGATTCAAATCTATATTTCCATGGCAGTTAAAAAAAAGATACAATAAACAACTAAACAAAAATCTCATATATTCGTATAAGAAATCTCCTAAACATGCCAAACTAAGATTCTAAACTTTATACATTACTTCTTAATATGTAAACATTTTGAAAATTAAATATTAACGCAAGTAATATGCGTTAGCATATTTGATTAGACATAGAAGATATTAAATTAAAATAAAATAAACTTATTTTATATACAAGAAATTAGTAGTTTTTGTTTAAGGTATTTATTTTTATTCAAAAGGTTTTAAAGAATATAGTAATATTTGATTCCATTCAGGTAAAGTGCTATACCAATCCAAAGCGTTGTATTCCATATACATTTCAAAAGCAGCACGAAATGTGTATTCATAGGACCTATTGTCCAGTGCCATGGAAGCATTTTGTGAAAAACGGTGTGTCCAACGTACAAAATAATTGCATTCATCCCACACTCGGCAAATGGGTAGCCACTCCAAATTTCTCGAATATCGATGATGTAGTAAAGAATGATCAATAGGAGAAATGCAAGGGAGGAAGTAACTAGGACGAAGGAGAAAGACCTACAAAATGAAGATATAATAAAAAAAAATAATTTTTAAAAATTAAAGCTTATAATACACCTACCATAAGTTTTTATTAATCGGTATTAAACCACCTTCTGTTGAAAATAAGCACAAAATTCCTCCTAAAATGCCTAAGCAAATACACCACATTAACCAGCGTTTTACTCTTGCAAAGCAATCAACATGTGTTGTTAAAATTGTACCGCAAATAACGCCAAAAAATACTTGAACTATAGTAAGAAGACAACCTATGTATGTACATTATGTGCAAAAAGAATTAATTAAATTTAGTATTAAATAAAATCATTGCTATTATGAATCATACCAAAAATGCCCTCAGGATCAAATGCTTTGGAATCATATAAATACTTGGCTGTTGGATGCTGATAAATATGAGATTCTCCAAGAATTTTAAGATCAATATATCCAATTATTCCTCCAATACAGTCTGGATATGAAGCATTCAAATGCTTACCTCCGGGGCCAAGATATCCTCTAGAAAATAACACAAATTAAATGTAAGTATATTAATATTTTATAATCAATTAAACAAATAAATTTATTACCTTGGACAACCTGGAGCATTTATACCAAAAGTTATTCCTAAACTAATTAAAATCAACATTAACATGCAGATGAGCTGTTCCTTCAGTAATATTAGATCAAATATTAATCGTTTACATCCAGACTAAATAATAAAACAGAATCAACAATTTATCTCCATTCTTATAACCTACTGTCGTACACTTACTTGAGGCATCACATATTCTTTTTTAGAAAATATTGTATGAATAACCCCGACGACTAGAAAAGATATACCAAACCTTTGCAAAACTCCCATAATTCTTAAATCTTCTAATTGAGGACCATTTATAGAATTGAGGCACACGCCAATTAAAAACATTTTAATAGATCTCTAAAGAAAAAAAAGAGCTCTTAAAAAATTTGTATATTAAAAATTATTTTCAATGTTTTATACCCAAAGTATTTGTTTGCATATGGATAATTTAGTTGCTCCTCGAGAGAGTTTAGCTTTAATGGAAAAAGGTATACAAACGCCCATTATCCACAAGAAGCATGGAAACACAATATCAGCCAAATGTAATCCATTCCAAGGTGCATGTTCTATCCACCAATATCCGCCACCTCCACTATTGACAAATATCATAAGAACCATCACCAAACTAAAATGTCAAAAGAGAAGAAGTAAGGAAATATGGGAAAGTTTCAAATTTTCTTTCATTTTGTGGTGTATGTAGGTATAGTACAATAATTTTTCAATAATACGTTTATTTTTCAAAACATTCACGAAAAATTACAATAGGGGATCTTTACATACCCCTCTGGGGAAGAGTTTTTTGAATGATTTATAATTAAGTCACCTATTATGACTTGCGATTTGCCAAGTCGAATGTTCAAATGTGACCATGTGGAATTACCGTTTGTGACTCTGAATTAAGTTCGCCTTAAATGACTAAAATTTGGAAAACTTGAATGCCACTTAATACCCTAGGCAAACAATTTATCGATGATGTCGAACTGTAATTCTTGGTGATTTTGAACAAATTTGCAGTTTTTAGCCTATATCTATTCTAACACTTTACTTAACTGTTAACCTTGCCCACAAATGTCATTATGAATCAATACTCACCCTCTAAACGTATCCAAGCTTTTCATCCTTTTCTTCTCGACAGTTTTTGCAACAATTTCTTCCTGTGTATTATTAACTGCATCATCAGCTATTGATGACGATGTGAATCTTCTAGCAACATAATTTGACAATTTATAAATGATTGATAGAAGGACGACCAACAATATAACAGTAAATAAAGCTATGAAAAAATATTAAATAAGTTTCAAACAAAAATCTTGTTTCAAAAATTCCTTACACTTATTTATGTTAACACCGCCTTTGTCGGTTATCATCTCACAGGAACCATTCCAGTGAATAGAAATGTTATAAACCCCAAACTCATCCAGAACATGGTTTTGTAGTGTACACTTTGCAGAACTGAGAAAAAACAATTTAAATCAGTTATGTATGTAGAATTTCTTGACATAGCAGAGATGTTTTTTTTTGTGCCTATTTGTTTGCTTAACATAATAATATACAAAAAACCCCACCAACGCTTACGCCCTTTGTATAACAGTTATAGTAGCTATAATTCCGGTTTTTTTGCATTCGCTTAGTTCAAAAGCGGAGATATTTATTTCGTTTATAAAGCGGAGTTGTGGTTTTGTTATAATATGCTAATTATTTTTTTATCGAAGATTTCGTGCACATAAAAACACACCTAATGCAGATCAATCTTACACATTATTTGGGGCATATCTTCCAACATCATTATCAAATATTTTAAAACTTAGTGGGTGAGCCACGTTCAGCTTTAAAAATTCATTTGTACGATTCGGAGTAATTACTTTCACTTTCGTATACGGACACTGTGAAGATATTTTAAATGTTAATTTCATTTTTTTTTGTAAATACAAAAAATTAACTTACCTCATAACATTCATCAGAAAGTGTGTAAATGTAGTTTTTGTCGGCAAATGACGCAGAATTGATTGAAAAATACGCTTCGTCTACTTTTAGTTCCCGCATTTGTAAATTGCGCCATATTGGATTCGTGTATTCTATCCAACTAGACATCTTGCCTAAAATAAAAAAAATTTATAAATTCATCTCGAACACAATATAAAATAATAATGCGCGACACAAGTTGTTACTTTAGATACTGAAATTGAAATTGAAACCAATATGAGCTTTAGCAGGTTTATCTTTTCTTAAGTGGGTCAAGCTGTCCGAAAGCATATTCGTTACTTGCATAGCAAGTTAAAAAAAAAACAATAATATGAAAAGTTTTTGTTTTTGTTTTGGTTGATTATAGTTTTAAATTCTTGTTTTTACTTGCAATGTTTATTATAAATAAAATACACGACTTGTTTGTTTGTGCGACCAAACTTGGTGTATTACCTAATGAAAAACAATTATTTATCAAAAAAAAAATACATAAGATATGTTGAAAAGCATAAAATTCGATATTAAAATTTATATGTTCAAATATTATAAATTGTATTAAAGAAACTTGATTTTTTAATTGTATAAACAACTAGTAAAATAGCTTAGAGCTAACGAGTATATCATTTGCTTACGTGCGAAAACATGAATATGCCAAGAATTTAAAATCTTTGGCAGGTTTTAGAGGAGTTTTTGCATACAAATTTTGATTGAAATCGGTTGAGCTGCTGTTGAGAAAATCATAAACTTAAAAAAAAACGTTACATGCCAGGTTTCGTTAGTAACATTTGTTGGTAATTTCTTCTAAAAAGCACACTAAATCTAGGTACAGTAATCCACAGATTTTTTTATTAAAATCGTTGAAGCCGTTTTTGAAATAAATAAGGTTTTGCTTTACGATTGCCTGGCATGTACCGTTATTTATTGATCTAAAAAATTCAATTTCTCCTCTGGAAAGAAATCAGAATCAAAATAAAATAGTTTCAGTGTTTTAGGCTGTATGTCGAGGTACAGACATAGAGATTTGTGCCACCCGCTTTTTTCGAGTTCTCTGTCATCTAATGTCAAGTTTGATTGTTAAATCGAAATTTCTTTTTTCCACGAATCTAAAACATGCCCTATAGTACCTGCATATATGATTACAAGTAAAAATCAGTGCAGTGCAGTTTTTAAGAAAAATAACGTTCTGATAAGAAAATTAAAAAACATTGTTCATAGGTATAGCACTGCTATTTTCAACCACTCATCCTTACCGAGGGCAATATGCTGCCAGGCGTGGACGTATATATATAATACGTACATGGTGTGGTTTATGTTCTTAACTCGCTTCTTCGTTCATTTTCCATTTAAAAATAAAATCCAACTGCAAGATCCAATTGCAAATTTTCGTCAAGAATATTGTGTCGGACAACTAATTGTGTGTGAAAAATTAGTGGAAACTTGTTATAGGAGTCAACTATCATTTTCTTTTTACTATCGAACTCCGTACTACATACAAAAAATCACAACGGAATTTTTCGTTTATGATTTTGTTTTGTTTAGAAATTTTCGTTTCGCTTCAGCTGCGTACTATGCTTTACAAATAATAATTTTTCTTTATGCTTTTCATAATTTGTTTATTAAATTATACTAAATTTCTTGTTTTCGAGTGCACAATTAGGTATTAGGAATGGAATGTTGAAAAAATATGAAGATGTACGGCAGTTTGTTTTGACGTTTTAGACTAAGAGCTGGCAGCATACTTTTGGGTTGAACACATAACCAAAAATTGAATATGAGGGTCCGTAGGTGAATGCATCATGTAATAAAATTCAAAAGTCTGGCAGGATTTTTTTGGCGCCCGTGGTAAGGACGAGGGGTTGAAAATAACGGCTTTCAGACTATTGTGTTAGGGCCATATGCACTTCACTTCATTTTTCAAAAATGAGAAAGAGTGCTCTGACATTTTCTTTAGCTCCACAGAGTTCAATTTTTATGATCCGATTAATAGAACTCAAGATATAAACTTTTTACGTACACCATATCGAGAAATATGATAATATAGATATTTGGAGAATTAAAAAAAGTCTCTTAAATAAAGCCGATAGGGTTTGCTTCAAAAGCTCATATCTTGAGTTATATTTTTCAAATCGTTAAAATTAAAATCTGTGGACTTCCCATTTTTAATAAATAAATTGAAGTTCATTTGGCCCTTACGCAATAGTCTGAAAACCGTTATTTTCAACCCCTACATGCATGCACCTACAGACCCTCATTCTCATTGTTTGGTTATGTGTCAACCCATAAATATGCTGCCAGCTCTTAGACTATTTGTGTGGATTCTGATGTCAAATCGAGAAAAGAAATTATATTCTCAGAATAGTTTTTTTGTGCCAATGGAATGGTTTCGAAAGGCTTCCGGAAGCTTCGGAAGGCTTTTGGATTACCAATGGAAAACGACATTAGTATACACACATACCATACACACACGCATACCTACACTTCGATTCTTTTTATGACAAGAGAATGTTCGCATGAATAGGTGAATGCAGATCAGACCTCTCAAACTTACATAAAACTACAAGACTAATAATTGATTGTGAATTATAGTTTGGAAGGCGATCAGACTCGAAGCAAAAAAACCTTCAAAAGACTGTGACCATCAGGAAAGTATAGAGGACAGTCTTAGCATTCATTTGTTATCCAATTGATAGAAGTTCTTTGTGTGAAAAGTATACTTATGGGGTTTTCTTTTGGTAACAAAAATTGATTTTTTTTCCCCTTCCGATTTGTCAAAACACAGATTTTGACAGTAAAAGCCTTCCAATGGTGAAAAAAATCAATTTTTTTTTTATCGAAAATCAAATTTGCAGATCTGGATTTTTCGGCAGATTTATCCCTCTTTTACTAACACCATTACACACCAAAACAATTCACAGCCATCAATTTGACAAGCCTGGATCGCCACAGTTTCGCAGACACAAATTGTACACCAATACAATAAAAGAAAAAAAAAATCAATCTGCAAGCGTATACTATTCGCGACGAAAAAAATCAATTTTTAGATCAAAATCTGAATTTACCAAAAGAAAACCCTGTTAATCAAAAATGCAACCCGAAAACTGCATTTTTTAACCTTAGCAACTAAGAAATCTTATGCGACCAGCGGATTTGTAATGTTTCGAATAAAGCTCTCGGCTGGTATTCTGTTTTTTCCGGAGACATCTTAAAGTCGTCTCTGGATTTCATTTTTTTTTTTTTAAATTACAAAATGAAAAAATGCTAATCTTTTCCCAAAAAGATCAAATCTTTTTTAAAATACACCTTTACATAAGCCCTGTTATTAAATGCATTTTTATCTTCACTTAATGTTAATTACAACAACAAGCTGGTATATCTACGTTTTGTTGTTGTATTTAACATGCAATTTTTTTCTAAGCGAAGATAAAAATACAGTAACAAACAGGGCTATAAAATCTATCTACCTATCCATTTTAACTTATACCATCGCTGCCCATATCCACTGCGCAGGTACCAACATCTGCTTTACATACAAAATAATTGCAATTGGTGTTAAGAATCGAATGAAAACAAAAAAGGAATTATCCATAGTTAGATACTTACTTCGAATACTGTAGTTGTTATCACAGTTATTTAAATAAAAAAAATAAATTAATTAATCAAGGAATGTAGATAGAGAAAGGAATGTCCGACACTATAAAAAAGAATAAACACGGCGATGCGATACCACTTTACAATAAAAAAAAACAAAATTCTCACACCAAAGCGGGAGCAATCTGATATTGAAGAAAAGTCAAAACAATTTGATTTTGCTTCAAGCATTTTACTTATACACTCTCATATACATGACATGCATTTGAACAGTATACACTCCGTCTCATTTGATTACGAACATGCAGTTTTTTGTTTTAATAGGCGCGTCTCACCAAATAAAATCTGAGCGCTCAGAGATTTTTTAAGTGGGACAAAAAATCTCACCTGAGCACTGAGATTTTTTGAGGAGATTACTGAGACGAAAATTTTTTGGATTCATTTCTCAATGCTCTTTCTCTGCTAAAACAGCTGTTCATTTGACAGCCAAATTGCAATTTTTTGCTGTTGTATAAATTCTAAAATCGATAAAACATACAAAAAAAAGGTGGAATGTTGATAAAAAGGAAAATAAATTGTATTTGCTATAATTTTTCATTAATTTCATAAAAGTTTTGTGCTTAAATATTTTAAGCAAAGTTGAAATTTCGTTTCCCGAATTTCAATTCGAGAATTATAACACGTGTTTATACAATTCAACGGAGAATCTTGTCCCAGCAGTGAAATTTTAGTTGGTGAGACGCGCCTAATTTTTCTATAATTTTTCAAACCTCTTACTAACCGGGAAAAAAATTAACTGCACAATGATTGAAGGATATAATAATAAGGGTATTTATGTAACGTCGTAAGTTTAAAAATTGTGTAAAATGATAAATTTACACGGTTTTCATGAACGACCTTTGCATGTATACCCTTCAGTATATTTTTTAAAAATTGGGGGATGTGAATACTGAAACGTCAAAAAAATAGTTTTTCAGCCCAATGTAAACATCGTCTTTGATTACGAACAGAAGCAAAATCTACCTGTTACCTTGTTTTAAATATAATAAAAGGGTATTTCGTGTATTAGGGAGCCCTAAGGTAACGGGAAGACAATAACCAAGAAGGAAATAGGTCAAATTCAAGCTTAACGGGAACAGCGAAAATCCATCCGTTTCCTAGCCAGCAAGATAGAAAGAGGCGCCACTGTTGTATACAGCTATCTCAAAATTGCAGAAAGTGGAGTTAAAGCTAGTTGTTAATGCCATAATTTGCTTTTAAAAAATCTATTTTGAAATAAATAAAGAATATGCTACGGCTATAATTGCAAAGTGGAACGTTTCTTCAAGTTTCGTTCAACAAGGTAGAACTATAACTGTCGGAAGGGATCTGTAGCTAATGTCAAAAACCATCGAAAAGTAGCTCCGTATCGTCAAAAGGGATACACACCCATACTGTACTTATCATCTATCTCTTTTTGGCATTCCTATTTTACCAAGCGTCCGTTTTACTTAAGTGAGGTGCGTTCCGGAGCTCACATCAGGTGAGGTGGAATCGAGAGTGGCACACCGTCGTCGTCTTTTCTGATGAAAAACAATTAATTTGGACGGACCTGATAAATACAGCTGTTATTTCCATGATTTGAGAAAAGTTGAAATACGTCGACTTAGACCCATCCAAGGTGACTTTTTTTAACGACATAGTTCCTTCACCTAAGCCACTGCAGCACTTTCAAAGTTGCGACTTAAGATTTTAAGGCGATTCCCTGGAGGGGAAATGGAAATTTTTTTCACTCATAAATTGGACTAACATACAAAAGACTTAGCACCTATTATGACTTGCGATTCGCCAAGTCGAACGTTTAAATGTGACTGTGTGGAATTACCGTTTGCGACTCACCTGAATTAAGTTCGCCTGAAATGACTTAAATTACGTGCGACTCGGCGAATCGCAAGTCATAATAGGGGCCTTATTTACCTCAAAAAAAAGCATTAACGATTTTGATAAAAGAAACCTGTGTAGTATTAATTGTAAGTATACTTTAAATTTATCGATTAGAACTTTGCCATTCTTGTTGGAGCAGCACGTGTTCTTTATATTGATGGTCCTATCAAAGAATTTGAAACTGGAGTTTCTTATGAACGACTCAAGATATTATAATTCGTCAGTTGAAAGCGTACCTACACAAAAATTAAGCGAACTTTATTCACCAGCACCATTTTTTCAATGTTAATTTCCCCCTGTACGAAATTGAGAATTGGACAAGAAATGTCCAGAATTTAAAAGATTTTCTTTTAAAATCATCGACAAGTAGGAATGGAAATACCAACATAAATATAGGGTTTTTCAATAAGAGCGCTACAAAAGTTTTTTCAAATAAAAAAAAAAAAAACAAGAAAACGGTTTTGAATATCACCTTACTGAAGAGAAATGTCAAAATAGCGGCAAGAAATATGGCGTCGTTTGCTGTCCCTGTCGCTCTACTTTTGTAGCGTCCCTGTTGAAAAACCCTATATTTGTATAAATAGGCGCGTCTCACCAAATAAAATCTCTGAGCGCTCAGAGATTTTTTAAGTGGGACAAAAAATCTCACCTGAGCACTGAGATTTTTTGCGGAGATTACTGAGACGAAAATTTTTTGGATTCATTTCTCAATGTTCTTTCTCTGCTTAAACAGCTGTTCATTTGACAGGCAAATTGTAATTTCTCGCTGATGTGCAAATACTAAAGTCGATTTAAAATTCAAAATAAAGGTGGAATGTTAATAAAAATGAAAATAAATTGAATTTGCTTTTATTTTTCATTCATTTGATAAAGTTTTGTGCTTTTAAATTTAAATATTTTAAGCAAAGTTGAAATTTGTTTCCAGAATTTCAGTACGAAAATTTTAACACATGTTTTTATACAATTCAACGGAGAATCTTGTCCCACCAAAACATTCCGCCTCCATCGACTTGACATTGAGCGCTCAGTGAGATTTTAGTTGGTAAGACGCGCCTAATGTATAAAATGGGGAGACATTAGGCGCGTCTCACCAAATAAAATCTCTGAGCGCTCAGAGATTTTTTAAGTGGGACAAAAAATCTCACCTGAGCACTGAGATTTTTTGCGGAGATTACTGAGACGAAAATTTTTTGGATTCATTTCTCAATGTTCTTTCTCTGCTTAAACAGCTGTTCATTTGACAGGCAAATTGTAATTTCTCGCTGATGTGCAAATACTAAAGTCGATTTAAAATTCAAAATAAAGGTGGAATGTTAATAAAAATGAAAATAAATTGAATTTGCTTTTATTTTTCATTCATTTGATAAAGTTTTGTGCTTTTAAATTTAAATATTTTAAGCAAAGTTGAAATTTGCTTCCAGAATTTCAGTACGAAAATTTTAACACATGTTTTTATACAATTCAACGGAGAATCTTGTCCCACCAAAACATTCCGCCTCCATCGACTTGACATTGAGCGCTCAGTGAGATTTTAGTTGGTAAGACGCGCCTATTAGGCGCGTCTCACCAACTAAAATCTCACTGAGCGCTCAATGTCAGATTGACGGAGGCGGAATGCTTTGCTGGGACAAGATTCTCCGTTGAATTGTATAAACACGTGTTATAATTCTCGAATTGAAATTCGGGAAACGAAATTTCAACTTTGCTTAAAATATTTAAGCACAAAACTTTATGAAATTAATGAAAAATTATAGCAAATACAATTTATTTTCCTTTTTATCAACATTCCACCTTTTTTTTGTATTTTTTATCGATTTTAGAATTTATACAACAGCAAAAAATTGCAATTTGGCTGTCAAATGAACAGCTGTTTTAGCAGAGAAAGAGCATTGAGAAATGAATCCAAAAAATTTTCGTATCAGTAATCTCCTCAAAAAATCTCAGTGCTCAGGTGAGATTTTTTGTCCCACTTAAAAAATCTCTGAGCGCTCAGAGATTTTATTTGGTGAGACGCGCCTATTGAGAAGGAAAAACGATAGTTTGAGTTTTGGCCATTGAGAAACAAAAAAGTCTAATCACTTTTTGTTTGAGTTAAAAAACTGTTAGTTAAAATATTTTAATATTCCATTCAATTTGTTTTAACTGAATAGGTATTTCTAGTTGTTTACAGGCCATTGAATAAATTAAATTTCTGAGAGATAGTAAGATGCATAAATTTAATACATACAGCAACAATTAAAATTAATTAAACACAGTTATTTTATTTGATATATTTATATGATATACGTATAATTATTGTACATTTAATAATACTATATATAAAATAAATTAGTAGATATTGCTAACACAGTTTTTAACTAAAGTTGTTCGAGGGAATAATTGAGTTGAAATACAAACAAATTCTGCAGGATGTTGTGGTAGAAAATTTAAAAAAAACATTCAAGGTATTAAATTAAAAAAATGTATGACTGTTGTAAAAGATATTAAATCTAATTACCTTAGATTTTGTGTTCGATATGTAAAACGGACTACATCACGAATATTTAAAAATTTAAATTTCGAATAACATTTGAGGCTGTAAATGCAAAAGTTGTGTAACCTACTTTTTTATCATATTTTTCATCTTTAATCGATATTAAATACTATTTTTTACGATTCAAAAAGGAAAAATCACATTTTTGGAAAGCTTAGATATTTTAGAATCTAAAAGTTTGGCTTTGATGACTTTTGATGCATAAATGTAAAAATACGAAACATAAAATATAAAAAAAATTACAAAAAAGTGGGTTACACCTCTTTCGCACCCACGGCCTCATTTTAGCTTTCGGTTTCGAAATAAGAATCGAGATTTTCTTGTAGGTATTTTTTGTAAATGAAATAATTTTAAAGGAAAGAATTGAAGGACCAGGAGCTCTATCGGAGAGCACGCTCATTGACTGGTGGTTAAACTTAAGAACTTCATCTCCCTTAAACTTTATACGTCTATCCAAAATATGAAGAGACTAAACAATAGTTTATATTTCTATTAAAAGTTCAAATTTGCTATACTCCAAAAAACGTTTTACCCATGTACGACAATTTCGGTAGCGTAGAGCAAAGGTTGAATTAAATTCAGTCACTCTAACCTAAACGAAGAAGATTCTTTTCAAATTAACTTCATTTAGTAATATTTTTGTAATTTTGGATTGGTATTTCTTCGAAATTTAATTTTTCCATCCATTCCATTTTTGTAGTTCAAAATTTTGGCTCTCAAGATTCTGTATTTTGAAAATTATATTTAAAAAAAAGTCAGATATGTAGATCGGATTAAACTGCAATTCGCTTAAAGTATTTAGTGCAAACTTCTTAGATACATATTAAAACTTGAAGAATTCTTTTCAAAGTAATTGTAAATTGCCACTTAAAAAGATCTTTCACGTTCATTCCGAATAAATAGTTAGTTTTCGATAAAACAAAGTTAAACCTTTCACCACCACCAGAAGTAAAATTACTTCTAAATATAAAAAAAATGAGTTTGCTAACGCAAGGTTTTCCACGAATTGTTTAGAATTATATATATACCAAAAGATTCAATTTCATGTCTGCATTGTTTGTTTGTTATAGATGTAAATAGAGAGATCGTTTCCAATAGTAATTTTGTAAAAAATAATTTTGGAATGATTAAGATTAGGTACTTAAATAAAAATAAAAATTTGATACATGGATTTCGAGAATGTAAAACAAAAATTTAACTAATATATATATGTAACTAGTGAACCCCCTAAGTACCTTAAAGCTTGTGTTAATAGAGGTTTAAAAGAATTCTTAAATTTGTCTGCCTTTGATTGAGTTTTAGAAAAGATATTGATGTTAATCATTTTATTGAAATTGGCAACTCAGGATAGTACTAAATTTAAATTAAAATTTATTCTTTGATGAAAAGTTTAATACCAATCATATAGAGCTAAGAAACTTATCTTTTTTTGAAAATATTTACACTTATTTGCAAAAACACAAGCTTAAAGGTTCAAAGAGTGAACGTCTTTCCTTTTGTGTTTTATAAATTATTGAAAACTATTGTTGAGGTTTTCTAAGGAGGCCAATAGTTTTTGCTTGATCCGCTTATTGCCAGAACACACACACATTATTAAACTGGTCAATTGCTTTTTCGAGTAGATTCCGAGATTCTTTTGTGATTCGATCCATTCTTCAAATTGTTCCACTGGAAAGTAGTAAGCTTTAAGGTAAACATCTACATACGATCGATGTTCGATGAATTTTAGACCAGAAATAAGTTCTATTATTGACATAAAGTTTGTGAAGTCTAATTGCATCAGAGCTCTGCCACCAGCTGAACATTTTTTTGAATTAGAAAAACTATATTTAAAACAAAGAGACAGATATTTTCGGATTAATTTTCTAAATCTGATTGTTGATGTCAATTAACTATCAAATAAATTAAATTGATAATATTAAAATTGGTAAATATAACCGCTATAACTAAACTCTTCACAATTTTGAACATTGTGAGAATAATCTTTTTCGTTATCTTCTCACATTGACATACGAGCATCTTATTTGTTGCACTAATATCGTCTTTCCATAGTTTTGCCCACAGATAAACAATATATTGATATTATCTGGTTTTGCCACTCAATTTTCAAATCAATTTATTTATTTCGAAACAAAAAATGTTGAGTTATAACGGTTATCTCTTTAAAAATTATTGTTCATAATTTTTTAATACTCACCCTTCGACTAGTAAATGAGTAGCAACACGAGCCATTGTATTCCACACTGCAACCGATGGTACAGGAACTTCTTTAGCGATTTCTTCTAAACGCATTGCAAAAGTTTGTACATTCTTAAAAGAAAACAAAGATAATTAATATAGAATTTAATGAAATTTATATACTATACCCTATTCATAACATCAATGTAACCGCTATGCTGAAAGCTCACATGATTAATATCCCATTTGACTTTAGACATACTTGCAAGGATAGCAGGTAGGTCGATAATTTTGGAAGAAACACACGTATACACAGGATGTGCAATATTATTTATAAAATCAGAATGCTCGAAAAAATTTGACAGAATATTTCGTTCATTCACAGGCAGCAAGTGATTTAGATAATTTTTAAGTTGATGAAATTGTTGGATCATGCAGGAACCACTCTCAATAGCAACTATTCTTAACGATAGTCCATAGAGAGTATCAGGATTAGCTAATTCGTTATTTAACTAATTTAAAAACAAACAAAAGATTAAAATTTATTGAGTTAAAAGAATGCACATAAATAAACATTACCAAAGAGGAAAAGTTCAGAGGCCAAATTTTAATGTTAGGAATAATTTTCTCCTCGATTGTCTTCAGTTTAACTTCTATTTTATTTGTATAGAATTTTTCCATTTGAACATTCTGTTGATACAATATATAAGTAGCATACATTCCAAAGCGTCTTACCTTGCGATAAAAAATTATTTAAAAAATAAAAATAACTCACAGAATCCTTAGCAAAGATTTCATGAACTGCATAACAATAAAAGTCAATTAGTTCTAACATACTGCAGACAATTTTTGGTGATATACAGTGTAATAACTTGCACATTTGCAAATATCTTCCTATACACCGAAGTACATTCAATGATGTATTATTGACAATAACATGCCTGTTAACAAATTAAATTAATTCAAATACAGAAAAAAAGTGTCGTAATACTTACTGAACAATACCGTCTTCATCTTTACTTTGTGTGCTCTTGTCATCGTCGCTCTCTTCAGAAAAGTAACACGATGCCTCATCAACGATACCCGAGAGAATGTCTTCTTCAAGCATAGCTGCATCTAGACCACCGTCGAATGGTGAACTTTTTTCTGAAAATCTTAAAAAGTACCCACAAGATCCGTATATTGAACTGCCACCGTCATGGGAATGTGCCGAAACTAATTCATCACAGTTATTGTTACTATTGGGGCTGTTGTTGGAGTCTGTGGGTAGGATTGCAATGTGAGGAGACTTGTGTCGGCGCAGGGTATTGCGAACCGATCGAAATTCCTTGAAATATTCTTGGTTTCAAAACTTTGAATGAGCAAAAGCAAAAAAAACATACTTGTAATTGGAGGATATTACTAAAAGAATCCACAACCGTCCATGATTCATTGTCAAGAAACAGGCATATCTCTTCCAAACAAGCCACATGATATCTATTGAAGAACTCTTCACTTTGAGATTGCATTGTTGCAATCAATTTCTCCGAATACTCTCCACAGAATTCAATACCAACTTTCTGTAGTCTTTGAATTACCGAGAGAACTTGAATAAATTGTTCGTGTTTAAGTGTTCTCAGTTTTGTGCTCGATAAGTAGACACACATTTTTGATTGGATATCATTCCATATACGAGACTGGCCTTTTTTCAGTTTCTCCTGGATATAATTGTCCGGTGATTCTTGTGCGTCTTCAGGATATAATTTATAATTTTGATGCCACATCACAATTTGATAGTAGGAAGCTAATATTGTCCAACAAGTTTTACATAAACTAATCAGACAGGGAATGTATTTGTCTGTGGCAACTTGTTCACATAGTTGTTCGAATAAGTATTTGAGATTTTCATCCATTTTGGGATCATTGTAAGCACGAACGACTGAGTTTACAGATGAATGAATTGATGAAATAAAATTTATATGAAGCTATTTTGGAAAGATTAAATTAATTTGCGTTTTTTTTAATTTTACATCTGAATATTTACCTGATCCATTGCAAAAAGAGATTTATTTAATAGCTTATACGATTCTTGAAGTTTGCCATATTTTTTAACTTCAAAATTAAGTATAATCTGTAAAGAGCAAAATATTTACGCAAAAGTGATGTAAAATTTTTTGTAAATTAATTTTATAAATAATTTATACCTCATTCAAAACTGTATCAAGCTGGAACTCTGTTAAAAGTAATGTTTCTTGCAGTTTTTTTGTAAGCGATTGAACACTATCATACTGTGTGTATTCGGAAGCATTGTCTTTGCATTTTAAAAGAAGTCCGATTGCTGTCGAGAAATTCCCTTCTGAGAGTAGGATTTGAACTTCAACGTCCGTTGATTTCTTAAATGAAATAAGCAGTTTAATATTTATTTAATCGTTGTATAAAAAATCGTTTTAAATTACTTAATTTTATTTGTTTGGACTTTTTTTTAAAGTTTATTTTCTAGTTTGGTTTAGAATAATAAATTCTGTAAACACTTGAACATGGTGCGGGTGAACCTTATTCGACATACAGTATCGGACAAAACGTTTGCAACTATAGGTGGAACCAATCAATTCCTTCAAACCCATAAATGGATTATTCAAAAAAATTACAATTTTTATATACTTTCAAAGCAAGGAGTTCATCGAAAATAAAGGGTCTCCAAAAAATATTGGTATTTATAGTATTTTTCAGGATTTAAATTGACAGTTGTAATTGAAGCATCCAGGTCAAAGACCAGATAACTCCATTTCTTCACGAAATATGTTTTTTGATGCAGAAGTATGCGGACCACGCCCACATCATAGCAAAGGAAGTCATAACAGTATAAGAATAAGTTACTTTTGTACCTAGTTACAGTTTATATTAGTTTTGTTAATAAATATGTTTTATATATAAAATATCGACTGTTGTCTGACTTTTTATTTGGAGAAACCCCACCATTCCGCTCTACCGACATACCATCACGCTACATTTAAGTTTTTGAGAATATTTTGTTTTTTTTATTCTTATATATATATAACATATTTTTAAGGCATTGGTTTTGTCCGATACTGTACATATATATGTATGTAATTCCGCACAGTCAAACCGAGCTTCGGTCATGCTGGAACTTTATTTTTATTTACAACAGACAACATTCATATTATTCCTTGTCATATATTATGACGGAAGATATTTAAGACTCGATAAATTTCTTCCAAATTTCTATGTAGGTATACACATTTGGAATGTTCGACACTATTCTTTTTTGAATGAAATGAAATGTTGTTATAAGTCGTTTAGTAACAAAAAAATGTTATACTTATTAGATTTTAGTTTGCGTCACCATTCAAGAATTTTTTTATTTTTTATTTGCAAAGGATTTTTCAATAACACGCATGTTTTTAATTCTGAAACAGAGGAATAAAGGGTTTATAAAGCTTTAGCAGAACAAGGATTTGATAGTTTCTTGTGAAAACCAGGCGAACGACTTCCGATCGACTTTCTCTGTGGTTCAAATTTGTCGGAATAAATTAAATTTTGTCTATTATAAGTTCACTTAATATTTTCTTGTCCTATTTTCATTAACTGTAGATTTATATATTTCGTTAATAGTGTGCTTTCCACAGAATTCAATTATACTACTCAATCAATCTGTTAGACAACAAAACATTTTATGTCAATAATACTGTAATTCTTATATTTATTACATAGTAAGATTGTTTTTGTGTCACTATGTACTAATTTTATAACAATCATGAAATATGAAAATCTTTCTATCTATTTATCACTTAATTGAGAAACATCAGTAAGTTTTATTTAGCAGTCGAGAAACTGGAGTCTGTTGAGCATGTATATATTTTGATATTGTTTGTGTGAATTCAATTATTTTTGTTTTCAAAAACTACTATACTTCAGATTTAAAATGGCTTTTTAAAGGTTTCGATATCTTTAATAGAAACATTTTAAAAGTAAAGAACAATTGAGCCTAAAAACGAATTTTAAATGTTTCAGTGCGGTAAGAGGAGAGCTGATACCTGCGGGAATTAAATAACGGTGAATTTGATATGGATTGACTACCTATAGCAATAATAAATAAATAAATATTAAAGCAATCAAAACTATTCAACAACGTTTTGGTTCTGTACCGAGACTTAATTGTATTGTATTTTTTTTTTGTATTGTTTAATTTTTAAGCCAAATGATCAACCCATTTTAAGAGCAAGCCAATGTCTGTCTGAATAACCAATTTCTACAATCATAAAAGTAATCCAATTTTGTGATTGCAGAAATCAGAACATAAATCAGACATTTACAAATAAACCGTCGTTGAATGCCAACCCTGCTAGTTAAAAATTGTTTTCTATTTGCATTGCAATTAAAATGTGATAAACTATTTTTTTATAATTTATGTGCGTTTCGACCCTTCTAAGACACTGATCGATGTTAAGATGCGCACTTTAAACAAAAGAACTTTTCTTGATAATTTTTTTCATACTCAATATGTTTACATCAATAAAGATGGCCAGTTATAAATATGTTAGCTGTAAGAAAGCACTTTGTTCACTTACTAGTTTTTTTATTGCATTTAATGACTTTAGCAATTCATTGAGAACTTCTCTCTTACGATATGCAGCTAAAATCTCTAGACTTGTTGTTGTCAAATTAGTTTTTGCATAATTTAAATAAGATCGAGCCTTCCTACACGTCCACAGCGATTCTTCTAGTTGTTTTTGAACATCGTTAATAGCTGCGAGCTCAACATTACATGCACTTCGTTGCTCCAAAATGTTTTGTAATACCTGTTTAGATAATACTTTTTGTTGTTTTTTAAGTGTACTCATGGTTTCTTCGATTGTTTCTAAGTTGACTCCATCACTAAGAACTTTCTATAAACACAATCAATAATAATAAAAAGCAAAATTAGCAATTTAAGCTTTTTCTAGCGAATAATAGTTTATGATGATTAACTAACTTCGAGCTCATATAAACTTGGGTTGCTTTCTGGATCGAAATAAATACTTTCGGTTCCTTCGAGAATTTCCTGATCGGATTTTTGTTGGTTGTCATCTTCGTCTGTTGCAGTCTGCTGTACCTTTGCTTTAACTTCTGATTCTGTGGTAACATTTTGAATGAAATAATCTGAAAATCCCATTGCAGGAATTTTCATTTGTCTGTTCTGAAAGATAATTACTATATAGTTTTGTTGTTCGTTTTTGTTAATACTTTTATTTACCTGCTTTTTGAGCAAATCCAAAAACTTTGTTTTTATTTCATCCATTTCTATTTTGTTTCCATCAAGTCTTTTGTGCGATTTGAGGGAGTCCCGTCTTCATCGTCAGTGAGCTGTGACAAATGACAGTTAACAGTGGCATAAAAAGTTTTCGGATCTAAATGAACGAATTCAGGTAGCACTAGGTGTGTGTAATATATTTTGCCAAGAAACCCTTTGCAAATGAGTCCGTTTTGGATCCGCAAATGTAGCAGACAACGTATGAACGCAGCTTGTCTATGTAAATATTTTCTCATGTCAAATAATTACTGAGGTGAAATCACTGATCACTGAAAATTGAAAGTGCAAATATATGCTAGCGACACCTGTATGAAATTTGAGTTGAGCTGAATTCATTCAAGGCGGAAAAGGCTAGTTCGGCAACTATTATCGATATGAGTGACATCTATGAATCAGATTTTTTACTGTTTATTTAAAAGTGTTTGACTTTTCTACAAAAGTAGTTACTTTTGTAAAACTTGAGATAAAAGATAAGATTGAGTAGTGTTAAAGAAAGACAAAACATTATTTCACTTTTGTACAAAAATGTATTGAGTGTAGTTAAGCCTTAAGGTAAGCCCGCACTCGATGGAACTGCACTTTAGCGGAACTACGCTACACAGCGCGGCACGCTACCGCACTTTTTTGGTGTACCGCACTACGCTACAGTACAATAGGCTTCACTGCTAAATAAATGAGTAGTGCATACAAGTGAACCCATTAGTAGTGCCATTGTGATGGTATTACTAATACGTTCAACCAAGCAACAAAATGATTATTTGATCTGACCGATATAATTTCTAGAGCACAAAATATTTCTAAATGTGGGCTCTGCTTCCCACGTGGCACAGAAAAAACAAAACGCCCAGCCAAAACACAAAACAGAAAGTGAATTTTGGCTAAACACCACGCGCCAGTTAATTCAGCCCGATGATGGTTCAATGTAACCGAAACGCATTGCTATAAAATATAATAATTTATGTTGTGTAAAATAAACATATAAACATGTTTTAAATTAAAAATTTCTAAAATCGTTTTTTATTTCTCATTGATTGAATACAATAACAAAAACAAAACACAACGTTTCGTGATTCTTGATATACCGCACTTGTGGCAACGGAACGGAAAGGAACTTCAGGCCGCGGCAAAGTTGGTAAGATTATCAACTTTGCCGCATGGTGCCGCGCAGCGAAGTTCAGTTGTCGCTTACCCTGAGGCCACACGAGCCAGTACTGGCTAGCCAATTGGCTACATACATTGACTGTCAACTTCCTATTCGTGTATTGGCTGTGACGTAGGCGGCATGCTGTACTGGCTTCTATACTGGCCAGGGTTCGGATGTTAATCTAAATGGAATAAATCTACTCCGAATTTAGGGAAACAAATAGAAGTACTATGATATTTTATTCTTTCAAAATTAAATGAACTAAAAACACACTAATGCTATCCGACAAAACTAGCAAAAGAACAGACATTTATGAATGTTTTGCGTTGGAGAGCCTTTACTTGTATCTCGCAAACCAACGCGAAACCATCTGATAGAAAACTAAAATTTTATTGGTCAGAATTTCTTTACAATGAGGCGATGGGAATTCACTAGAATATTTATTCACTTTGGTTTGGGAAAGCCTTCTCACCGCTAAATCAATTTATTCACCAATTTTTTGGTTCTCTCCTCGAATGGTAAGAGGATCCAAAAACACACCACACGAGACCTATAGCTTATTTTAACCACTTTGAAAAATTCAAATGAAAAAAAATTTGGCGAGACTCAAGCGAGATAATGGCAAAACATGCTCAATGCAAAGAACAGCGTGTAAATGTGATGGCGAGACCATAGCGAGAAAACCACGGCATAGATTCCCGTGTAAATGTGCATGGTGAGAACATAGCGAGACGAGTTTAATGACCATGATACTGGGAACTACGTTTCGACGACCAAGGCGAGACATGTGAGTCTTGAGTAAGCCAATTCGTTTTCAAAAACAGTGCATGAAAATTATAACAAATTTTTGGTTAAACTCGGTTGAAAAATTTTAGGTTTGATATCACTTCTTGAAATTAAAATGTCAAAAAAGTGAATAATTTGAAATTCAGTATTTATCTGGATTTAATAACTTAAACTGATCTCCGGAATGCAGTTTAAATTCAATTGCATTAAACGAGTGAATAAAATGGGCACTAGCAAATTTATAAAACTTTGACTCCCCGAATCTTATTTTATTAATATTTTGTGAAATAAATTGCGAGTCAATTTTAGTTTTAAGACCAATTTTTCCAAATCTGCTCCGAAAAAGTACTGCCGAACCCTGTAACTGGCTGCTCTACTGGCTTCCCAACTGGCTTCGAAAAAAGCAAGCCAGTTGACGAGCCAGTTGCTTCGGCTTATATGTGTCGGTAAAAAAGTGTGAGTGTATTGCGACTGGCTAGCCAGTACTGGCTCGTGTGGCCTCAGGGTTAGTGCGATATAGCTCATACAATTTCATTCAAAATATATTTTGAATTTCAGTTGCGGTGCAGTTCCGCTGAAGTGCAGTTCCGTCGAGTGCGGTCTTACTTTTAACTTTTGTAAAACTTGAGAAAAAGATAGGATTGAGTAGTTTATTGAAAAGAGAAATTTTGTTTTCACTTTTGTACAAAGGTGCAAAAACTGCAAAAGTGAAAAAAAAATACATATATA
Organism: Dasysyrphus albostriatus; assembly: GCA_946251815.1. Lineage (NCBI taxonomy): Eukaryota > Metazoa > Arthropoda > Insecta > Diptera > Syrphidae > Dasysyrphus > Dasysyrphus albostriatus. The sequence continues at coordinate 61,096,931 of OX276336.1, read as the reverse complement.
TGCTAGCGACACCTTCCTACGGAAAATAGTATGAAATTTAAGTTGAGCTGAATGCATTGAAACGCAGAAAAAGCTAGTTCAGCAACTATTAGTCCCCTATGACACGATTATTCTTTGCGTCTGACTCTTTTTACGAATTTCTTTTTAAAAATAATCCTGTAAGTCACGCGTTATTACACGGAATTTCTCAACGCTGGATGCAAAATTGACAGTTATCTTTACTGTTTAAGTGGTTTGTAGAGAGTCTGTATAGGACAAATACGAAAATACGGACAATGCTCAAAGGAAACGTCAAAAAGAAGCTTGAAAATCTTGGCCCATGACGCACAGGGCAACAGGTCTTCTATCTCATATTTCTTCTCTTTCGTACTCATTATGTTCAAAAAAATTCAGACGCAAAGTATCATCGTGTAATAGCGTGCCATCAACTCTATATGGACATAAGGTGTGTTTTTCTTACCATGAGGCCACACGAGCCAGTACTGGCTAGCCAGTCGCAATACACTCATATTTTTTTACTAACACATACAAGCCTGAGCAACTGGCTCGTCAACTGGCTTGCTTTTTTCGTAGCCAGTTGGGAAGCAAGTAGAGCAGCCAATAACAGGGTTCGGCAGTACTTTTTCGGAGTAGATTTGGAAAAATAGGACTAAAACTAAAATTGACTCACATTTTATTTCACAAAATATCAAAAAAATAAGAATTGGGGAGTCCATAATGTCTGGTCCTGGAGAACTCAAAGATTTATAAATTCGTTAACGCCCATATTATTCACTCGTTTAATCTGATTAATCCAATTGGATTTAAACTGCAATCCAGAGGTCACTTTAAGTTGTTAAATCCAGATTCAGACTGAATTTCATACTATTCATTTTTTCTTCACACTTCAATTTCAAGTAGTGATATCAAACCGAAAGTTTTTCAACCGAGTTTAACCAAAAATGTGTTATAATTTTCATGCGTTGTTTTAGGAAATCGAGTTTAAGCGAAAATGACGATGACGACTCATGTCTCTCGCCATGGTCGTCCAAAAGTAGTTTCCAATATCGTGGTCACTAAGCTCATCTCCCTGTGGTCTCGCCATGCCCATTTACACGGGAATCTATGTCGTGGTTGTCTCGCTATAATCTCGCTTTGGTCTCGCCATGACATTTTCACGTGGTTTTTGGCCATATTTTGCCATTATCTCGCTTTGGTCTCGCCATAGCCTGGATAAAGTTTATTTTCAAAATCGAATTTTTCAAAGTGGTTAAAAAAAGCTATAGCTTAAAAAGTTTAGTTTCGAGCATGAAAAAAGACTAAATATAAAAGAAACAAATTGTATATCTTTGTCACTCTCATTACGTTTGATGTTCTGCTTTACATCATTAATAATGGACGCGAAAAGAAATAACAAATAAAACAATGTAAACATTATGGAATCTTAATAGTGGAGTATCTTTGAATTCAGTGATTTTGTTTGTCGTAATGAAAGTTTAATGTGAGTTTTCATCCTTGAGAAATAAAATGTTAAGTGACAAAGTGAATATAATATAATTTTTTTTAATTCACATATGATAATAAAAATAAAATGTATCAAAAAAAGGCAGTAAAAGGATGGTTGTTTTTATCTACATACGTTGTTTTTTTTTTCATTTTCTATACATGAATAGGCATGAATAGGTGTGGTAAAAGTTCTTGAGAAAAAGCACAAACACTTATTCAAAAGTGTTAGTGCTGAAATATCTGACGACTAATCTAACATTTCATTTAACTAGCCCACTTATTCATTTTTACTAGCTAAATCTATTTTTGGAGAAAAGTGACTCATCTCACGCACTCCCTGCGGTTTCGAATTAGCTAAATCTCGGCAAATAAGCGATGCAAAACATTTGCAACGCTCTGTTCCTTTGCTAGTTTTGTCAAATAGCATTAGTGTGTTTTTAGTTCATTTAATTTTGAAAGAATGGAATATCGTAGCAGTTATATTATTTTCCCTGAATTCGGAGTAGATTTATTCCACTTGGAGTAACATCCGAACCCTGGCCAGTATAGAAGCCAGTACAGCATGCCGCCTACGTCACAGCAAATACACGAATAGGAATTTGACAGTCAATGAATGTAGCCAATTGTCTAGCCAGTACTGGCTCGTGTGGCCGCAGGGTTACAAGCTCAGAAAAATCGGGCAAAAAAACGACATCTTGGCGACACCATCACAGAAGAAAAATGGAGTTTCCATACAAACTATCGACAATAAGTATGAAATTCGTGCCGGTAACACAGTTTTTATCTGGGCTAAAGTTAAGCCCTGAAAATTATCTGGGCTTATCTAACCCTGAGGCCACACGAGCCAGTACTGGCTAGCCAATTGGTTACATACATTGACTGTCAAGTTCCTATTCGTGTATTGACTGTGACGTAGGCGGCATGCTGTACTGGCTTCTATACTGGCCAGGGTTCGGATGTCAATCCAAATGGAATAAATATACGACATTGACATACTATATAATAGGTCAATGTACTATGATATTCCATTCTTTCAAAATTAAATGAACTAAAAACACACTAATGCTATGCGACAAAACTAGCCTTTACTTGTTTCTGTAAAAGCTCTCCCAAACCAACGCGAAACCATCAGAAAGAAAACTAAAACTTTACTTCTCAGAATTTCCTTTCATGGCGTTAAATGAGAGCAACTACACTGATGCGATGGGAATTCACTAGAAAATTTATTCACTTTGCCTTCTCACCGCTTAATCAATTTATTCAGCAACTTTTGGTTCTCTTCTCGAATGGTAAGAGGACCCAAAAACACACCACACGAGACCTATAGCTTTTAACCACTTTGAAAAATTTAATTTAAAAAAACTTTCGGGAGACTATGGCGAGATCCAAGCGAGATGATGGCAAAACATGCTCAATGCAAAGGACAGCGTGTAAATGTGATGGCGAGACCATAGCGAGAAAGCCATGACATAGATTCCCGTGTAAAAGGGCATGGCGAGAACATAGCGAGACGAGTTTAATGACCATGGTACTGGGAACTACGTTTCGACGACCACGGCGAGACATGTGAATCTTGAGTAAGCCAATTCGTTTTCCAAAACAATGCATGAAAATTATAACAAATTTTTGGTTAAACTCTGTTGAAAATCTTAGCTTTGATATCACTTCTTGAAAGTGAATAATATATAATTCAATATTTATCTGGATTTTATAACTTAAACTGACCTCCGGAATGCAGTTTAAATCCAATTGCATTAAACGAGTGAATAAAATGGGCATTAGCAAATTTATAAAACTTTGACTCCCCGAATCTTATTTTATTAATATTTTGTGAAATAAATTGCGAGTCAATTTTAGTTTTAAGACCAATTTTTCCAAATCTGCTCCGAAAAAGTACTGCCGAACCCTGTAACTGGCTGCTCTACTGGCTTCCCAACTGGCTTCGAAAAAAGCAAGCCAGTTGACGAGCCAGTTGCTTCGGCTTATATGTGTCGGTAAAAAAGTGTGAGTGTATTGCGACTGGCTAGCCAGTACTGGCTCGTGTGGCCTCAGGGTTAGTGCGATATAGCTCATACAATTTCATTCAAAATATATTTTGAATTTCAGTTGCGGTGCAGTTCCGCTGAAGTGCAGTTCCGTCGAGTGCGGTCTTACTTTTAACTTTTGTAAAACTTGAGAAAAAAGATAGGATTGAGTAGTTTATTGAAAAGAGAAATTTTGTTTTCACTTTTGTACAAAGGTGCAAAAACTGCAAAAGTGAAAAAAAAATACATATATATGCTAGCGACACCTTCCTACGGAAAATAGTATGAAATTTAAGTTGAGCTGAATGCATTGAAACGCAGAAAAAGCTAGTTCAGCAACTATTAGTCCCCTATGACACGATTATTCTTTGCGTCTGACTCTTTTTACGAATTTCTTTTTAAAAATAATCCTGTGAGTCACGCGTTATTACACGGAATTTCTCAACGCTGGATGCAAAATTGACAGTTATCTTTACTGTTTAAGTGGTTTGTAGAGAGTCTGTATAGGACAAATACGAAAATACGGACAATGCTCAAAGGAAACGTCAAAAAGAAGCTTGAAAATCTTGGCCCATGACGCACAGGGCAACAGGTCTTCTATCTCATATTTCTTCTCTTTCGTACTCATTATGTTCAAAAAAATTCAGACGCAAAGTATCATCGTGTAATAGCGTGCCATCAACTCTATATGGACATAAGGTGTGTTTTTCTTACCATGAGGCCACACGAGCCAGTACTGGCTAGCCAGTCGCAATACACTCATATTTTTTTACTAACACATACAAGCCTGAGCAACTGGCTCGTCAACTGGCTTGCTTTTTTCGTAGCCAGTTGGGAAGCAAGTAGAGCAGCCAATAACAGGGTTCGGCAGTACTTTTTCGGAGTAGATTTGGAAAAATAGGACTAAAACTAAAATTGACTCACATTTTATTTCACAAAATATCAAAAAAATAAGAATTGGGGAGTCCATAATGTCTGGTCCTGGAGAACTCAAAGATTTATAAATTCGTTAACGCCCATATTATTCACTCGTTTAATCTGATTAATCCAATTGGATTTAAACTGCAATCCAGAGGTCACTTTAAGTTGTTAAATCCAGATTCAGACTGAATTTCATACTATTCATTTTTTCTTCACACTTCAATTTCAAGTAGTGATATCAAACCGAAAGTTTTTCAACCGAGTTTAACCAAAAATGTGTTATAATTTTCATGCGTTGTTTTAGGAAATCGAGTTTAAGCGAAAATGACGATGACGACTCATGTCTCTCGCCATGGTCGTCCAAAAGTAGTTTCCAATATCGTGGTCACTAAGCTCATCTCCCTGTGGTCTCGCCATGCCCATTTACACGGGAATCTATGTCGTGGTTGTCTCGCTATAATCTCGCTTTGGTCTCGCCATGACATTTTCACGTGGTTTTTGGCCATATTTTGCCATTATCTCGCTTTGGTCTCGCCATAGCCTGGATAAAGTTTATTTTCAAAATCGAATTTTTCAAAGTGGTTAAAAAAAGCTATAGCTTAAAAAGTTTAGTTTCGAGCATGAAAAAAGACTAAATATAAAAGAAACAAATTGTACATCTTTGTCACTCTCATTACGTTTGATGTTCTGCTTTACATCATTAATAATGGACGCGAAAAGAAATAACAAATAAAACAATGTAAACATTATGGAATCTTAATAGTGGAGTATCTTTGAATTCAGTGATTTTGTTTGCCGTAATGAAAGTTTAATGTGAGTTTTCATCCTTGAGAAATAAAATGTTAATACCCAACTAACAATTTAACTTGTATTAGGTCCGATTTTTTGAATTCGGTAGGCTATAGCTAGCATATAACTAAAATATGGCTTTATTATACAAGTCAACCGTTTTCCAATATTAATTTCGAATAATAGCCTGTTAATTGGCTTTTTAATTGAGATTTGCAAGTCGTATACAAGACTTGTATGCTTAAGTATGAAAAGACCTTTTTAAGGCCTGTCCAAGTTGTTTCACTAAAAGTAAATAAAAACATTTTGTATACGACTTACATAAATAAGCTTGTTCTACACCACAAGATTTGACATTTCTCTTTAGTTGAATGTAATCTGCAGCGGGTTTAGCAATTATTCGAAAGTTTTCGTCGTTCATTTCAAAAAATATAGAACTAGTATATTTATCAAAAGTGGTGAATAATTATTAAGAAGTTATACAAATATCAATCAACTTTATTTTAAGTGTCCAAAGTCGATTCACAATATAAAGGGTTGACTCGCCGATGTGTTCCTCGATTGATGTATTTCTTGATATTGTTTTGTGTTTTTTTTTTTGTTTGTTTTGCTTAATTGAATGCATTGCTATTTTTGTTTATTTTTGTATCTTTTCTCGTAAATTGTTTAAATCTTATAAAACTAATGCACTTTTGAATATGTGTTATTTATTTATATAATACCTTCCAACCAAAAAATTGTTCGGAAATGGTTGTAAGGAATTTGGCATTAAATCATTTATAACTACTATGTTTTGAGTACCTAATAATTAATAATTTTTGTAAACTAATAATTTTGTTAAATATATATATGTATACATATTTGTTTGTAAGAATAAAATAAAATTTTGAAAAGAAAACCTATGGAAATTATTGAATTTTTTTTTTTGAGCTATTTCGTTTTACTTTTGACAGATGCCACAGATGTTGCCTCTATAAAGAAAGAATATAGTTTTCATAAAATGTTAGTGGCAAACTTAATTAAATGATTGCCTTCTTTTGTGAGCTGTTTCGTTTTGGATATGACAGCTGTATCCCTCTGTGAAGAAATACAGTCACTCACAAAATTATTCGGAATACAAAGTTTTTTTTTTAGCATGAGTTTTTTTATTGTAAAGGCCTAATTAAATCCAATTAACTTTTGTACAAAAGTAAAAAATGCTTTGTCTTTTTTCAATAAACAACTCAATACTATCTTTTATCTCAAGTTTTACAAAAGCAAAAGTACGAGCATTCGTTTTTCTTTAGTAGAAAAGTAAAACAGAACTACATCTACAAAAATAGTTAAAAAGCTGATTCATGGATGTCACTCACATCAATAATAGTTGCAGGAATAAAGCATTATATCTATTTGTATTTTTTCGAAGGTACATAAGTGAGATGAGAGTATAGTTAAGCCTTAACGATTTTTTTATGAAGGAAGACTTAAAATTAGATAAACTTAAATTGTTTTCTTATGTTCATAACTTTTAGCTTATCGAATTTAAAGTTCTCTATAATAAAAGAATCGTCACAATTAAAAAAAATCATGCTCAGAAAAAAACCTTTTATTCCGAATAGTTTTGGGAGTGACCGTATATAGTTTTCGTAAAGTGTCAGTGGCAAACTTTTAGAAATTATTGCCTTCTTCCGTGAGTTATTTCGTTTCGCTTATGACAGATGCACCGATGTTGCTCTCTGTAAGGAAATATTAGTTTTCATAAAATGTGAGTTGCAAAGTTATTCAAAAGATTGCTTTCTTTAGTGAGCTATTTCATTTTGCTTGTGACAGAGGTAAAATGTTTAGGACGAATGAATCGCTCGAGCCTGCTGTTATAATTATTCAAGTTTTTTCTAAAGCTAACTTTAGATAAATAAATAAATATTTACTTAAAATTTAATAACGAAATAAATTATTGTAAGGATTTAAGTTTTTCCTTCAATCGACAAGAAAATTAATATAAAAATTTCATTTCATTTCATTCGTTAATCTATTTTCTGGGTTCTTGTCATACGAATGTATAGAAAAGATGTTAAAGATTTAAACATAATTTTTTTTATCTTCAAGAATCAATTGATTCATATTTGAAACTAAAAACAGAATTATCAAGATTCACGTCACAGACTATTACACAATTGTTAATAAGAATTACAAGTTAGCAAATTTATAAATTAAAGAGTTAGGTTCTTATAAATCCAACACATGGCCTTTACCACTCATATATTCGGGTAAAATTGTACAGGCTGTGAAGAATACGTGAAGTGTATCAACTCATTGAAATTTGTACATGTCTTTTCTGATTTGGTAATGGCCTAGTGGGTAGCGTGCTGGACCGTTGATTGGGAGGACGTGAGTTCAAACCTCGGAGGAGTCAAAAATAAAGTAACATTTTTTCAATTAGAATAAAATTCTTCATATTTCGGAATAAAGAAAAACGCTGCCCAAAACCCTCTCATGAGAAGAAAATAAACAGAAAAAATAAAATTAATAAAAATAAAATAATTGAAAGCAACCATTTCTTTTTCACAACTGCATTCAAAGGCTTTAATAAGGCCTTAATGCAAAGTCTGTATATGGCCTTTCAAAGGTCTTATAAGACAAGCCATTTGCTTTCAAATAATAACTTGTTTACCTGAGCAATATTTTGTCTTTTTAAGGCCTAATTACACTGTTGATCGGAAGCTATTTAATTGTATAGCACTTGTGATGACAGGTTTTACGGGAACTAAATAACTTGTTTAATGTCAGCCAAAATGATTTGTATAAGGTCTGTTTAAGTTTTAATACAAGCCGGAATATAGCTTGTATTATAACTTAAACAAGTTAAATTGTTAGTTGGGTAGTGACAAAGTGAATATAATATAATTTTTTTTAATTCACATATGATAATAAAAATAAAATGTATCAAAAAAAGGCAGTAAAAGGATGGTTGTTTTTATCTACATACGTTGTTTTTTTTTTCATTTTCTATACATGAATAGGCATGAATAGGTGTGGTAAAAGTTCTTGAGAAAAAGCACAAACACTTATTCAAAAGTGTTAGTGCTGAAATATCTGACGACTAATCTAACATTTCATTTAACTAGCCCACTTATTCATTTTTACTAGCTAAATCTATTTTTGGAGAAAAGTGACTCATCTCACGCACTCCCTGCGGTTTCGAATTAGCTAAATCTCGGCAAATAAGCGATGCAAAACATTTGCAACGCTCTGTTCCTTTGCTAGTTTTGTCAAATAGCATTAGTGTGTTTTTAGTTCATTTAATTTTGAAAGAATGGAATATCGTAGCAGTTATATTATTTTCCCTGAATTCGGAGTAGATTTATTCCACTTGGAGTAACATCCGAACCCTGGCCAGTATAGAAGCCAGTACAGCATGCCGCCTACGTCACAGCAAATACACGAATAGGAATTTGACAGTCAATGAATGTAGCCAATTGTCTAGCCAGTACTGGCTCGTGTGGCCGCAGGGTTACAAGCTCAGAAAAATCGGGCAAAAAAACGACATCTTGGCGACACCATCACAGAAGAAAAATGGAGTTTCCATACAAACTATCGACAATAAGTATGAAATTCGTGCCGGTAACACAGTTTTTATCTGGGCTAAAGTTAAGCCCTGAAAATTATCTGGGCTTATCTAACCCTGAGGCCACACGAGCCAGTACTGGCTAGCCAATTGGTTACATACATTGACTGTCAAGTTCCTATTCGTGTATTGACTGTGACGTAGGCGGCATGCTGTACTGGCTTCTATACTGGCCAGGGTTCGGATGTCAATCCAAATGGAATAAATATACGACATTGACATACTATATAATAGGTCAATGTACTATGATATTCCATTCTTTCAAAATTAAATGAACTAAAAACACACTAATGCTATGCGACAAAACTAGCCTTTACTTGTTTCTGTAAAAGCTCTCCCAAACCAACGCGAAACCATCAGAAAGAAAACTAAAACTTTACTTCTCAGAATTTCCTTTCATGGCGTTAAATGAGAGCAACTACACTGATGCGATGGGAATTCACTAGAAAATTTATTCACTTTGCCTTCTCACCGCTTAATCAATTTATTCAGCAACTTTTGGTTCTCTTCTCGAATGGTAAGAGGACCCAAAAACACACCACACGAGACCTATAGCTTTTAACCACTTTGAAAAATTTAATTTAAAAAAACTTTCGGGAGACTATGGCGAGATCCAAGCGAGATGATGGCAAAACATGCTCAATGCAAAGGACAGCGTGTAAATGTGATGGCGAGACCATAGCGAGAAAGCCATGACATAGATTCCCGTGTAAAAGGGCATGGCGAGAACATAGCGAGACGAGTTTAATGACCATGGTACTGGGAACTACGTTTCGACGACCACGGCGAGACATGTGAATCTTGAGTAAGCCAATTCGTTTTCCAAAACAATGCATGAAAATTATAACAAATTTTTGGTTAAACTCTGTTGAAAATCTTAGCTTTGATATCACTTCTTGAAAGTGAATAATATATAATTCAATATTTATCTGGATTTTATAACTTAAACTGACCTCCGGAATGCAGTTTAAATCCAATTGCATTAAACGAGTGAATAAAATGGGCATTAGCAAATTTATAAAACTTTGACTCCCCGAATCTTATTTTATTAATATTTTGTGAAATAAATTGCGAGTCAATTTTAGTTTTAAGACCAATTTTTCCAAATCTGCTCCGAAAAAGTACTGCCGAACCCTGTAACTGGCTGCTCTACTGGCTTCCCAACTGGCTTCGAAAAAAGCAAGCCAGTTGACGAGCCAGTTGCTTCGGCTTATATGTGTCGGTAAAAAAGTGTGAGTGTATTGCGACTGGCTAGCCAGTACTGGCTCGTGTGGCCTCAGGGTTAGTGCGATATAGCTCATACAATTTCATTCAAAATATATTTTGAATTTCAGTTGCGGTGCAGTTCCGCTGAAGTGCAGTTCCGTCGAGTGCGGTCTTACTTTTAACTTTTGTAAAACTTGAGAAAAAAGATAGGATTGAGTAGTTTATTGAAAAGAGAAATTTTGTTTTCACTTTTGTACAAAGGTGCAAAAACTGCAAAAGTGAAAAAAAAATACATATATATGCTAGCGACACCTTCCTACGGAAAATAGTATGAAATTTAAGTTGAGCTGAATGCATTGAAACGCAGAAAAAGCTAGTTCAGCAACTATTAGTCCCCTATGACACGATTATTCTTTGCGTCTGACTCTTTTTACGAATTTCTTTTTAAAAATAATCCTGTGAGTCACGCGTTATTACACGGAATTTCTCAACGCTGGATGCAAAATTGACAGTTATCTTTACTGTTTAAGTGGTTTGTAGAGAGTCTGTATAGGACAAATACGAAAATACGGACAATGCTCAAAGGAAACGTCAAAAAGAAGCTTGAAAATCTTGGCCCATGACGCACAGGGCAACAGGTCTTCTATCTCATATTTCTTCTCTTTCGTACTCATTATGTTCAAAAAAATTCAGACGCAAAGTATCATCGTGTAATAGCGTGCCATCAACTCTATATGGACATAAGGTGTGTTTTTCTTACCATGAGGCCACACGAGCCAGTACTGGCTAGCCAGTCGCAATACACTCATATTTTTTTACTAACACATACAAGCCTGAGCAACTGGCTCGTCAACTGGCTTGCTTTTTTCGTAGCCAGTTGGGAAGCAAGTAGAGCAGCCAATAACAGGGTTCGGCAGTACTTTTTCGGAGTAGATTTGGAAAAATAGGACTAAAACTAAAATTGACTCACATTTTATTTCACAAAATATCAAAAAAATAAGAATTGGGGAGTCCATAATGTCTGGTCCTGGAGAACTCAAAGATTTATAAATTCGTTAACGCCCATATTATTCACTCGTTTAATCTGATTAATCCAATTGGATTTAAACTGCAATCCAGAGGTCACTTTAAGTTGTTAAATCCAGATTCAGACTGAATTTCATACTATTCATTTTTTCTTCACACTTCAATTTCAAGTAGTGATATCAAACCGAAAGTTTTTCAACCGAGTTTAACCAAAAATGTGTTATAATTTTCATGCGTTGTTTTAGGAAATCGAGTTTAAGCGAAAATGACGATGACGACTCATGTCTCTCGCCATGGTCGTCCAAAAGTAGTTTCCAATATCGTGGTCACTAAGCTCATCTCCCTGTGGTCTCGCCATGCCCATTTACACGGGAATCTATGTCGTGGTTGTCTCGCTATAATCTCGCTTTGGTCTCGCCATGACATTTTCACGTGGTTTTTGGCCATATTTTGCCATTATCTCGCTTTGGTCTCGCCATAGCCTGGATAAAGTTTATTTTCAAAATCGAATTTTTCAAAGTGGTTAAAAAAAGCTATAGCTTAAAAAGTTTAGTTTCGAGCATGAAAAAAGACTAAATATAAAAGAAACAAATTGTACATCTTTGTCACTCTCATTACGTTTGATGTTCTGCTTTACATCATTAATAATGGACGCGAAAAGAAATAACAAATAAAACAATGTAAACATTATGGAATCTTAATAGTGGAGTATCTTTGAATTCAGTGATTTTGTTTGCCGTAATGAAAGTTTAATGTGAGTTTTCATCCTTGAGAAATAAAATGTTAATACCCAACTAACAATTTAACTTGTATTAGGTCCGATTTTTTGAATTCGGTAGGCTATAGCTAGCATATAACTAAAATATGGCTTTATTATACAAGTCAACCGTTTTCCAATATTAATTTCGAATAATAGCCTGTTAATTGGCTTTTTAATTGAGATTTGCAAGTCGTATACAAGACTTGTATGCTTAAGTATGAAAAGACCTTTTTAAGGCCTGTCCAAGTTGTTTCACTAAAAGTAAATAAAAACATTTTGTATACGACTTACATAAATAAGCTTGTTCTACACCACAAGATTTGACATTTCTCTTTAGTTGAATGTAATCTGCAGCGGGTTTAGCAATTATTCGAAAGTTTTCGTCGTTCATTTCAAAAAATATAGAACTAGTATATTTATCAAAAGTGGTGAATAATTATTAAGAAGTTATACAAATATCAATCAACTTTATTTTAAGTGTCCAAAGTCGATTCACAATATAAAGGGTTGACTCGCCGATGTGTTCCTCGATTGATGTATTTCTTGATATTGTTTTGTGTTTTTTTTTTTGTTTGTTTTGCTTAATTGAATGCATTGCTATTTTTGTTTATTTTTGTATCTTTTCTCGTAAATTGTTTAAATCTTATAAAACTAATGCACTTTTGAATATGTGTTATTTATTTATATAATACCTTCCAACCAAAAAATTGTTCGGAAATGGTTGTAAGGAATTTGGCATTAAATCATTTATAACTACTATGTTTTGAGTACCTAATAATTAATAATTTTTGTAAACTAATAATTTTGTTAAATATATATATGTATACATATTTGTTTGTAAGAATAAAATAAAATTTTGAAAAGAAAACCTATGGAAATTATTGAATTTTTTTTTTTGAGCTATTTCGTTTTACTTTTGACAGATGCCACAGATGTTGCCTCTATAAAGAAAGAATATAGTTTTCATAAAATGTTAGTGGCAAACTTAATTAAATGATTGCCTTCTTTTGTGAGCTGTTTCGTTTTGGATATGACAGCTGTATCCCTCTGTGAAGAAATACAGTCACTCACAAAATTATTCGGAATACAAAGTTTTTTTTTTAGCATGAGTTTTTTTATTGTAAAGGCCTAATTAAATCCAATTAACTTTTGTACAAAAGTAAAAAATGCTTTGTCTTTTTTCAATAAACAACTCAATACTATCTTTTATCTCAAGTTTTACAAAAGCAAAAGTACGAGCATTCGTTTTTCTTTAGTAGAAAAGTAAAACAGAACTACATCTACAAAAATAGTTAAAAAGCTGATTCATGGATGTCACTCACATCAATAATAGTTGCAGGAATAAAGCATTATATCTATTTGTATTTTTTCGAAGGTACATAAGTGAGATGAGAGTATAGTTAAGCCTTAACGATTTTTTTATGAAGGAAGACTTAAAATTAGATAAACTTAAATTGTTTTCTTATGTTCATAACTTTTAGCTTATCGAATTTAAAGTTCTCTATAATAAAAGAATCGTCACAATTAAAAAAAATCATGCTCAGAAAAAAACCTTTTATTCCGAATAGTTTTGGGAGTGACCGTATATAGTTTTCGTAAAGTGTCAGTGGCAAACTTTTAGAAATTATTGCCTTCTTCCGTGAGTTATTTCGTTTCGCTTATGACAGATGCACCGATGTTGCTCTCTGTAAGGAAATATTAGTTTTCATAAAATGTGAGTTGCAAAGTTATTCAAAAGATTGCTTTCTTTAGTGAGCTATTTCATTTTGCTTGTGACAGAGGTAAAATGTTTAGGACGAATGAATCGCTCGAACCTGCTGTTATAATTATTCAAGTTTTTTCTAAAGCTAACTTTAGATAAATAAATAAATATTTACTTAAAATTTAATAACGAAATAAATTATTGTAAGGATTTAAGTTTTTCCTTCAATCGACAAGAAAATTAATATAAAAATTTCATTTCATTTCATTCGTTAATCTATTTTCTGGGTTCTTGTCATACGAATGTATAGAAAAGATGTTAAAGATTTAAACATAATTTTTTTTATCTTCAAGAATCAATTGATTCATATTTGAAACTAAAAACAGAATTATCAAGATTCACGTCACAGACTATTACACAATTGTTAATAAGAATTACAAGTTAGCAAATTTATAAATTAAAGAGTTAGGTTCTTATAAATCCAACACATGGCCTTTACCACTCATATATTCGGGTAAAATTGTACAGGCTGTGAAGAATACGTGAAGTGTATCAACTCATTGAAATTTGTACATGTCTTTTCTGATTTGGTAATGGCCTAGTGGGTAGCGTGCTGGACCGTTGATTGGGAGGACGTGAGTTCAAACCTCGGAGGAGTCAAAAATAAAGTAACATTTTTTCAATTAGAATAAAATTCTTCATATTTCGGAATAAAGAAAAACGCTGCCCAAAACCCTCTCATGAGAAGAAAATAAACAGAAAAAATAAAATTAATAAAAATAAAATAATTGAAAGCAACCATTTCTTTTTCACAACTGCATTCAAAGGCTTTAATAAGGCCTTAATGCAAAGTCTGTATATGGCCTTTCAAAGGTCTTATAAGACAAGCCATTTGCTTTCAAATAATAACTTGTTTACCTGAGCAATATTTTGTCTTTTTAAGGCCTAATTACACTGTTGATCGGAAGCTATTTAATTGTATAGCACTTGTGATGACAGGTTTTACGGGAACTAAATAACTTGTTTAATGTCAGCCAAAATGATTTGTATAAGGTCTGTTTAAGTTTTAATACAAGCCGGAATATAGCTTGTATTATAACTTAAACAAGTTAAATTGTTAGTTGGGTAGTGACAAAGTGAATATAATATAATTTTTTTTAATTCACATATGATAATAAAAATAAAATGTATCAAAAAAAGGCAGTAAAAGGATGGTTGTTTTTATCTACATACGTTGTTTTTTTTTTCATTTTCTATACATGAATAGGCATGAATAGGTGTGGTAAAAGTTCTTGAGAAAAAGCACAAACACTTATTCAAAAGTGTTAGTGCTGAAATATCTGACGACTAATCTAACATTTCATTTAACTAGCCCACTTATTCATTTTTACTAGCTAAATCTATTTTTGGAGAAAAGTGACTCATCTCACGCACTCCCTGCGGTTTCGAATTAGCTAAATCTCGGCAAATAAGCGATGCAAAACATTTGCAACGCTCTGTTCCTTTGCTAGTTTTGTCAAATAGCATTAGTGTGTTTTTAGTTCATTTAATTTTGAAAGAATGGAATATCGTAGCAGTTATATTATTTTCCCTGAATTCGGAGTAGATTTATTCCACTTGGAGTAACATCCGAACCCTGGCCAGTATAGAAGCCAGTACAGCATGCCGCCTACGTCACAGCAAATACACGAATAGGAATTTGACAGTCAATGAATGTAGCCAATTGTCTAGCCAGTACTGGCTCGTGTGGCCGCAGGGTTACAAGCTCAGAAAAATCGGGCAAAAAAACGACATCTTGGCGACACCATCACAGAAGAAAAATGGAGTTTCCATACAAACTATCGACAATAAGTATGAAATTCGTGCCGGTAACACAGTTTTTATCTGGGCTAAAGTTAAGCCCTGAAAATTATCTGGGCTTATCTAACCCTGAGGCCACACGAGCCAGTACTGGCTAGCCAATTGGTTACATACATTGACTGTCAAGTTCCTATTCGTGTATTGACTGTGACGTAGGCGGCATGCTGTACTGGCTTCTATACTGGCCAGGGTTCGGATGTCAATCCAAATGGAATAAATATACGACATTGACATACTATATAATAGGTCAATGTACTATGATATTCCATTCTTTCAAAATTAAATGAACTAAAAACACACTAATGCTATGCGACAAAACTAGCCTTTACTTGTTTCTGTAAAAGCTCTCCCAAACCAACGCGAAACCATCAGAAAGAAAACTAAAACTTTACTTCTCAGAATTTCCTTTCATGGCGTTAAATGAGAGCAACTACACTGATGCGATGGGAATTCACTAGAAAATTTATTCACTTTGCCTTCTCACCGCTTAATCAATTTATTCAGCAACTTTTGGTTCTCTTCTCGAATGGTAAGAGGACCCAAAAACACACCACACGAGACCTATAGCTTTTAACCACTTTGAAAAATTTAATTTAAAAAAACTTTCGGGAGACTATGGCGAGATCCAAGCGAGATGATGGCAAAACATGCTCAATGCAAAGGACAGCGTGTAAATGTGATGGCGAGACCATAGCGAGAAAGCCATGACATAGATTCCCGTGTAAAAGGGCATGGCGAGAACATAGCGAGACGAGTTTAATGACCATGGTACTGGGAACTACGTTTCGACGACCACGGCGAGACATGTGAATCTTGAGTAAGCCAATTCGTTTTCCAAAACAATGCATGAAAATTATAACAAATTTTTGGTTAAACTCTGTTGAAAATCTTAGCTTTGATATCACTTCTTGAAAGTGAATAATATATAATTCAATATTTATCTGGATTTTATAACTTAAACTGACCTCCGGAATGCAGTTTAAATCCAATTGCATTAAACGAGTGAATAAAATGGGCATTAGCAAATTTATAAAACTTTGACTCCCCGAATCTTATTTTATTAATATTTTGTGAAATAAATTGCGAGTCAATTTTAGTTTTAAGACCAATTTTTCCAAATCTGCTCCGAAAAAGTACTGCCGAACCCTGTAACTGGCTGCTCTACTGGCTTCCCAACTGGCTTCGAAAAAAGCAAGCCAGTTGACGAGCCAGTTGCTTCGGCTTATATGTGTCGGTAAAAAAGTGTGAGTGTATTGCGACTGGCTAGCCAGTACTGGCTCGTGTGGCCTCAGGGTTAGTGCGATATAGCTCATACAATTTCATTCAAAATATATTTTGAATTTCAGTTGCGGTGCAGTTCCGCTGAAGTGCAGTTCCGTCGAGTGCGGTCTTACTTTTAACTTTTGTAAAACTTGAGAAAAAAGATAGGATTGAGTAGTTTATTGAAAAGAGAAATTTTGTTTTCACTTTTGTACAAAGGTGCAAAAACTGCAAAAGTGAAAAAAAAATACATATATATGCTAGCGACACCTTCCTACGGAAAATAGTATGAAATTTAAGTTGAGCTGAATGCATTGAAACGCAGAAAAAGCTAGTTCAGCAACTATTAGTCCCCTATGACACGATTATTCTTTGCGTCTGACTCTTTTTACGAATTTCTTTTTAAAAATAATCCTGTGAGTCACGCGTTATTACACGGAATTTCTCAACGCTGGATGCAAAATTGACAGTTATCTTTACTGTTTAAGTGGTTTGTAGAGAGTCTGTATAGGACAAATACGAAAATACGGACAATGCTCAAAGGAAACGTCAAAAAGAAGCTTGAAAATCTTGGCCCATGACGCACAGGGCAACAGGTCTTCTATCTCATATTTCTTCTCTTTCGTACTCATTATGTTCAAAAAAATTCAGACGCAAAGTATCATCGTGTAATAGCGTGCCATCAACTCTATATGGACATAAGGTGTGTTTTTCTTACCATGAGGCCACACGAGCCAGTACTGGCTAGCCAGTCGCAATACACTCATATTTTTTTACTAACACATACAAGCCTGAGCAACTGGCTCGTCAACTGGCTTGCTTTTTTCGTAGCCAGTTGGGAAGCAAGTAGAGCAGCCAATAACAGGGTTCGGCAGTACTTTTTCGGAGTAGATTTGGAAAAATAGGACTAAAACTAAAATTGACTCACATTTTATTTCACAAAATATCAAAAAAATAAGAATTGGGGAGTCCATAATGTCTGGTCCTGGAGAACTCAAAGATTTATAAATTCGTTAACGCCCATATTATTCACTCGTTTAATCTGATTAATCCAATTGGATTTAAACTGCAATCCAGAGGTCACTTTAAGTTGTTAAATCCAGATTCAGACTGAATTTCATACTATTCATTTTTTCTTCACACTTCAATTTCAAGTAGTGATATCAAACCGAAAGTTTTTCAACCGAGTTTAACCAAAAATGTGTTATAATTTTCATGCGTTGTTTTAGGAAATCGAGTTTAAGCGAAAATGACGATGACGACTCATGTCTCTCGCCATGGTCGTCCAAAAGTAGTTTCCAATATCGTGGTCACTAAGCTCATCTCCCTGTGGTCTCGCCATGCCCATTTACACGGGAATCTATGTCGTGGTTGTCTCGCTATAATCTCGCTTTGGTCTCGCCATGACATTTACACGTGGTTTTTGGCCATATTTTGCCATTATCTCGCTTTGGTCTCGCCATAGCCTGGATAAAGTTTATTTTCAAAATCGAATTTTTCAAAGTGGTTAAAAAAAGCTATAGCTTAAAAAGTTTAGTTTCGAGCATGAAAAAAGACTAAATATAAAAGAAACAAATTGTACATCTTTGTCACTCTCATTACGTTTGATGTTCTGCTTTACATCATTAATAATGGACGCGAAAAGAAATAACAAATAAAACAATGTAAACATTATGGAATCTTAATAGTGGAGTATCTTTGAATTCAGTGATTTTGTTTGCCGTAATGAAAGTTTAATGTGAGTTTTCATCCTTGAGAAATAAAATGTTAAGTGACAAAGTGAATATAATATAATTTTTTTTAATTCACATATGATAATAAAAATAAAATGTATCAAAAAAAGGCAGTAAAAGGATGGTTGTTTTTATCTACATACGTTGTTTTTTTTTTTCATTTTCTATACATGAATAGGCATGAATAGGTGTGGTAAAAGTTCTTGAGAAAAAGCACAAACACTTATTCAAAAGTGTTAGTGCTGAAATATCTGACGACTAATCTAACATTTCATTTAACTAGCCCACTTATTCATTTTTACTAGCTAAATCTATTTTTGGAGAAAAGTGACTCATCTCACGCACTCCCTGCGGTTTCGAATTAGCTAAATCTCGGCAAATAAGCGATGCAAAACATTTGCAACGCTCTGTTCCTTTGCTAGTTTTGTCAAATAGCATTAGTGTGTTTTTAGTTCATTTAATTTTGAAAGAATGGAATATCGTAGCAGTTATATTATTTTCCCTGAATTCGGAGTAGATTTATTCCACTTGGAGTAACATCCGAACCCTGGCCAGTATAGAAGCCAGTACAGCATGCCGCCTACGTCACAGCAAATACACGAATAGGAATTTGACAGTCAATGAATGTAGCCAATTGTCTAGCCAGTACTGGCTCGTGTGGCCGCAGGGTTACAAGCTCAGAAAAATCGGGCAAAAAAACGACATCTTGGCGACACCATCACAGAAGAAAAATGGAGTTTCCATACAAACTATCGACAATAAGTATGAAATTCGTGCCGGTAACACAGTTTTTATCTGGGCTAAAGTTAAGCCCTGAAAATTATCTGGGCTTATCTAACCCTGAGGCCACACGAGCCAGTACTGGCTAGCCAATTGGTTACATACATTGACTGTCAAGTTCCTATTCGTGTATTGACTGTGACGTAGGCGGCATGCTGTACTGGCTTCTATACTGGCCAGGGTTCGGATGTCAATCCAAATGGAATAAATATACGACATTGACATACTATATAATAGGTCAATGTACTATGATATTCCATTCTTTCAAAATTAAATGAACTAAAAACACACTAATGCTATGCGACAAAACTAGCCTTTACTTGTTTCTGTAAAAGCTCTCCCAAACCAACGCGAAACCATCAGAAAGAAAACTAAAACTTTACTTCTCAGAATTTCCTTTCATGGCGTTAAATGAGAGCAACTACACTGATGCGATGGGAATTCACTAGAAAATTTATTCACTTTGCCTTCTCACCGCTTAATCAATTTATTCAGCAACTTTTGGTTCTCTTCTCGAATGGTAAGAGGACCCAAAAACACACCACACGAGACCTATAGCTTTTAACCACTTTGAAAAATTTAATTTAAAAAAACTTTCGGGAGACTATGGCGAGATCCAAGCGAGATGATGGCAAAACATGCTCAATGCAAAGGACAGCGTGTAAATGTGATGGCGAGACCATAGCGAGAAAGCCATGACATAGATTCCCGTGTAAAAGGGCATGGCGAGAACATAGCGAGACGAGTTTAATGACCATGGTACTGGGAACTACGTTTCGACGACCACGGCGAGACATGTGAATCTTGAGTAAGCCAATTCGTTTTCTAAAACAATGCATGAAAATTATAACAAATTTTTGGTTAAACTCTGTTGAAAATCTTAGCTTTGATATCACTTCTTGAAAGTGAATAATATATAATTCAATATTTATCTGGATTTTATAACTTAAACTGACCTCCGGAATGCAGTTTAAATCCAATTGCATTAAACGAGTGAATAAAATGGGCATTAGCAAATTTATAAAACTTTGACTCCCCGATTCTTATTTTATTAATATTTTGTGAAATAAAATGCGAGTCAATTTCAGTTTTAAGACCTTTTTTCCAAATCTGCTCCGAAAAAATACTGCCGAACCCTGTAACTGGCTGCTCTACTGGCTTCCCAACTGGCTACGAAAAAAGCAAGCTAGTTGACGAGCCAGTTGCTCATGCTTGTATGTGTCGGTAAAAAAGTGTGAGTGTATGGCGACTGGCTAGCCAGTACTGGCTCGTGTGGCCTCATGGTAAGCCCAAAGGGGCCTAGCTGTTGCTGTATTTGTCATGTAAACTGCTTTGTTTTGCTGTCGTTTTTTCAGATAGAATTATTTTAAGTTGCAAAACAAACCCAACTATTGTAAACAAAATTGATCCATCAAAGCCCCCCTAGTCAGTTCAAGTTTCTGAGACCCCGTCTAGCTTTTTCATTGACTCCAAAACTTTTCAAAACCTCGAAAACCATTCGCACCGATTATTACAAGATTTCGTTTGACATTGTTGTTGGACAAGATGTTGATCGATGTCACCCCTTACTAGCCGCATTCATTTGTAGCGCTTGGATGCATTCAGTTAAAAATCTACTCATCAATTTGAGGGTTGAACGCTTCCTGCTATAATGCAATAAAATGGCGTCACATACGCCGATAAGGTAGTTTATTAAAATTTGTTTGACATAAAAAGCGTACCGAAGCAAGTTGAAAAAAAATTTCTAAATTTTATTATTGATTTGTTTGGGAAAATTCCAATTATTAAACATTCAATAAAAAACTATCATAAACTTTTCATTAATTTGCATATTCCTTTCAAAGATTTCTGTTAAAAAGTGACTAGATAAAGTTAATATATTTGTTCCCCGTCTGGCACAAAGTTTTTTTTTTCTCTAAAAATATTAAAGCGCCAACGAAGAAATGGCCACATCGCAGCAATATTCCCTGCGTTGGAATAACTATTTGCGGCATATCACTTACGCATTTGATACTCTACGATTAAACGATGATTTTGTTGATGTTACGCTGTGTTGTGATGGTCAGAAAATCAAGGCGCATAAGGTGCTCCTTTCAGCATGCAGTGGGTACTTTAAAGAAATCTTCAAAGAAAATCCTCATCCACATCCAGTGATTATATTTAAGTTTATAAAGTTTGAGGATTTGAATTCGATTATCGAGTTTATGTATCAGGTAAGGATATTTAAGTTTTATCTTGCTTTCAGACATGAATTAAAGGGTTCGATAGGTACTACTTATATAACTTATTTCTCCAATTAACTTCAATTTTTTTTTTAATTAAGCTAGCCTAGATATATGAGTACTTTATTAAAAAATCCTGATCGTTTCTGATGTAAGCAGGTTCCAATGGAGATTAAAGTTTCCGAATTTGTTTCGGCTTCTCCCATATGGTGACGAAAACAATATCTTTACAAACAGTGCTAATTCCGTAGCAAATAAACTTGCTTAAGTAATATAGTCTAGTAAATGTAAAACTCACGTTTCTAAATAACAAAAGTTACATACTTTTTTTCTCATTCAGTCCTGTGGGTACAACCTTTTGAACTCAATACACGACTATAACTAACTAACGCAAAAATTTCACCGAAATCGGCGAAATCCCTAACAAGCCTTTAAGCTTAATTGATTGGAAAGTTATTTTTTAATCCTTTTTGCTAAGATTTGTCACCCGAATCTCTGTACTAGAGCTCTTGGAACCCGGTGATCCGGAGACCGGCCTGGGTACCCAAATACCCGCGTACCCGGGTACTCGATAAATCCGGTTACCAGAGTACCCGAAAATACCCGGGTAACCGAGTACGCGAAAATTTAGCAATATACATACTATTATTGCACAAAAGCACTTTCTTTGATCTTAAGGTTAACTTTAATTTTGTACATACCTATTAGCTTCGAATTTTATATTTTAAATGCAGATAATCAGCTTTTATAGTACCCGGGTAGAAAAGAAACCAGGTACTACCCGGGTAAAATCAAGAGCCTTACTCTGTACTTGACGTCCTAAGTTTGGTTTCTAAACCAAACTTCTATGGTTGAATTATTGCATGCTATTGTTCAAGAACACTATGATAAAATGATGAGGGGCATTAAACACTGCATTGGTCTTCCAGAGATCTAATTAAATCAGTAAGTGTAAGAATAGTATAAGCGC
This sequence comes from Dasysyrphus albostriatus, assembly GCA_946251815.1. Taxonomy (NCBI): domain Eukaryota; kingdom Metazoa; phylum Arthropoda; class Insecta; order Diptera; family Syrphidae; genus Dasysyrphus; species Dasysyrphus albostriatus. The sequence goes on along the minus strand of OX276336.1, from coordinate 61,074,589 downwards.
CATTGCAAAAAAAAAAAAACAAAAAAATTCTTAAAATATACTTACCTAACTATCTTGAAATAAAGAATTCAGGGAACTATTTAATAAAGTTCGATAACTTAAAAAAAAATATAAACAAATATATTTTTTTATCGGCGTAATATAGAGTCATGAGTGTTTTTCTTAAAGGTTTAGTTTGGGGCTTGTACTGTTCGTCCACTCGGCGCACATTGGCTGTACAACAATAGCTGGTCAAGAGTAAAAAAAATGTTTTTTTTTCTAATTAATAATTACCCAACCATTAACTTAGAACAAAAAAAAACTCCAATTGTCCTCAAGCTTACTTACAGCTGACAACTTGGTAAAATCACCACTTTAGTTTTGCTCACTCTTAATTCAATTCAATTTTGAACGAATGTTAACTTTATACATACACAATAGGTTGGAGCGAAATTCCATTTATTAGATGTCGATTATGCAAAACCTGCAAAAAGGTGCTATTGGACGTCAAAAACAAAGACACAAAATATTATTTGTCTAATCGGATGCTTGGAGGTGCCCGCGGCATGACCAAGTTTTGAACTAAACTCATAAAACATGCCTTTGAAGAAATTCAATAAAAACTATCCAATCACATCCAAGTTTTTAGATTAGTTTATATTTAATATTGTTTTTATTATGATATGATAATAAGCTTTCAAAAAATACAAAACCAAATTCATTTTTAGATTTTTGGAAATTTAAAGCTGTACATATGTATTTCAAAAATGTATGAGGACAAAAGTATTTTGATGAAATTAAACAGGCGTATAAATACTGGGTAGCATTTTGGTGGGGCCGGAAAAGGATATTTCTTAGCATAGCTTTGCACACCATACTCAAATCCATCATCTTTTTTCAGCCATCAAGTTGGGCTTCACAAGATATGCCTGATTAAACTCCAAAAATAGCAAAAACCGCAACTGATGGTAATAAAATAATGACGGATTAGAGTTTGATGTCCAAAAATATGCTTGTCCATATCAAAAAGTTAACGGGTAGCTGTAAGCCTTTTCAATTTTGTCAGAATACTTTTTTAGAACTTTAAATGCGGATTATTATTCCATAATGGGGCTGTGCAGATCAGGATTTTAATGATCTTTTAATACTATAAAGTTGTAGTTCTACATCCGATACACAAGAATATGAATCTGAAAAACGATATAAAAAACTTAACAATTTAAAATTAAATGATTGAAACTAAATGTTTGTTTGTATTTAAGGGCGAAGTCAACGTCCATCAAGAAGCTCTCCAATCATTTCTACAAACAGCTGAATTACTTGCTGTGCAAGGCTTAACATCAGAAGACAAAGAAAAAAAAGAAACTCCCCGAACTCTCACCGAGGAACAAATTATTAAAACCATACCAAGTACAATACGAGCGGTAACAGAAAATGTTACCCAATCATCGCAAACAATTGAAATACCAGCAATTATAACACAACACACTGCACAGCAGACACAACAACATACGCAGCCACAAACGACGCAACAACAGCAAACAACTGCTACTGTAATGAAAAAACGTAAAATAACGTTTTCCGATGACGATGAACATATCTACACTACAGAAACAGTAGAATATAAAGAGGAGCCTAACATTGTTAAAGGTTATTTCATAAATTGTCTTATTTCTTATTAAAGAAAAACAAACTTTACTGTTAATATATTTTTGCTTCAGCTACTGAAATAAACTTCCTTCCGGCAACTGTGAAAATGGACATACCCGAGTATATCGACGTCTCTGATACAAATCAACTGCATGAGTCTGTTACACAATCGCATCAGGCATCTCAAGACTCTGGTGGCCAAAATGTAACGCAATACACATCAGAATATGAAATATTAACGGAATCAGAAATTGAAGAATCGAAGTATCAAGCCGAATCAGGAGATAATACGGAAATTACAATTGAAATGGGTGGGTTTAGAATTATTTTTTTTTTTATCAAATTTAATTTTTGATTTAAATTATTATTAAAATACATTTTAAATTTTACCCAGGACCATTAATATCTCAGCCGGAAAGCACAGACAGTGGTGGAAAAGATGAAAAAGGAAACACCATAGGACCAGGTTAGATAATATTTTTGTTCTTTATAACTAAAAACAAATAATTAAATTTATTTTGGGTTCAAATTTAATTTTTGTTAGTATTTTTTTGTGTGTGTAGATTTTATTTAATGAAATTTGAATAGGGATAACACATTTATGTATTACCTTAATAAATAACGAAATCGACTAATGATGATAAAAGATTAAAACTTTCTTTTCAAACTATTAGGACGTATAGTACTAACTCTAGATTTTATTAAAACTAGAAACTAGATTACTAGTCCTTGACTGATTCTATATTTTAACTCGCGTGAGTTGAAGCGATTGTTTAATCAAGCGATTTTTCGCGAATAGGGTGCTCAGCTTTCAATCACTATATCACCTTTTAGTTACTTTTATATATGCTGTTCTAAGCTTTAAGAGCTCAGGAAAATAAGTTTCATATTGTAATTTTTTTTAAACTGTTTGAATCTGTTTTCAAAATAATAAAAATGTGTGAGATACACCATAAACTGTTATACTAGTTCTATTTACTTTTTGACTGAGTATGTATAAACTTATGTATATATGTATAATACTGCATTTTACATACAAAAAACTTGTAAAATTAAAATTCCAAACAACGTTAGGAGCGAATTCTTGCGACCTAGTTGTGCCTTTAATTTAAGTTTTTATTCCATTCCCGACAAGAATACTATTTTGTGCTCTTAAGGTCTTTTGCATCTTTTTTTCTTTAATGTGGAAACTCACACACTATTAGCTTTCTTAACACTGGTAATTATACTGCATATTGTGCACCAAAAAACTTTGCTTAGAGTACACGATTGGTAGGTCTTACAATATCGTCACATCAGTCAGTGAAAAATTTGCTGCAATGGCTCTGTTCGTGTACTGCCGAAAACAACGAATTTTATATATGTTTTTTTAATGGGCTTTGACAGAACGTTGGGCTTAATTCGTAGAAATTAATAGTTTTGTTGAGTAGTCTTGCAATAAATTTTCATAAAAATTTGTGTGACAATTAATTATCGTATGATCTTTGTCTGACAATTAATTGTAAGAAATCTGACAGTCATGTGAACGCTAGCTGATAATCGCGTAATCTTGCAATTAATTGACAGAAAATGTATCTGGCAATTAATCGTAAAACGATAAATTATAAGGTATTTGATAATTGTATACACACAATTTATTGTCAGGCCTTCAAATCTTTATAGTTGTCCGACGTTTTTGACAATGAAGAAATTGGTCAACCGTGTAAATACGCAACTTATAGCGTTTTCGTTTGGTAATCCGGAAGAAGCCTCCAGAGTTTTCCGATCCAGAATGCCAAACGAACAAGTTCCAAACCTTTTTTTTTATTCTAAAGTTTGGGTTTGTTGTATTTGTGCTTTTGGTTGTTGCATTTTGGTGATGAAACATTCACAGCTGCTTCTCTGAATATTGATACTCCTTAACACCTCGGGATTTTACTTTGAGTAAACTCCTTACAGAAACAAAAACTCCACACATAGTATGAAGATAATGTAAATTGAGAGGATGAAATGTTTGGCCGATCACATGTTTTAATAATTGTTTCGTTTCAACACCAAATTCTAGTATAATGCATAGTCAGTCGGTCGCAATTACAAAATGAAATAACAAAAAAAGTTCATTGGACGATTTTGACTTCTTTATTGTATGCATGTGTGCGTGCTACTGGTTTTGATTCTTTTTAAATCCACAATCGTTTTTATCTTCTTTTTAGAAGAAGAACTGTCATCCGACGACCAAAACGCTATTAATTGTAAGCTCTTTGGTAGATATTGTCAGGTCTGACAATGTTTTTTTATTAGAGCTACCATTATTATGTATGTATGTATTTTTATTTTTGTGTAACAAATAATCTACATACGTAGAAACCAAATATATTTCAATTTTACTTATAATACAAAATGAAACTCTCATTAGATTTAATATTTATGAAAAAACTCGTACATACATACATGATGCATTTTGCATTTATTTCTATAAAAAAATTAATTTGAACAAAAAGTCTTACACGTATTTTTGGTTTTAAGCATGCTTATGGGCCAAGCAAACAGAGTGTTATTATGTGATTCACGTCAGTAAACTGCCAAAATCCGAGGATCTATCTTACACCCTCAGAAATGTCTCATTAAATAAAGGCTGTGTTGTTATGTGGAAATCCGATACTCAGAATTTCGAAATCTCACTGTATTCAAACTGACAAAAAAAGGATAGATGCTTATTATTAAATAACTACTAAAGATTAATACTAACGTGATCTCTATCGGACACGTAACGTGATTTTTCTATACGTGACAAGACATTAAAAAATAACGATCTTTTTTGATATCTTTTCTCCTAAACACCTTAACATCAATTGCACACCATACGGTGACTTCTAGTGGATTCAATGATATTTTAACCTTTCACTTCCACCTATTCGATAATTTAGGTGGTAACGTATGCACCAAGGAAGTAATTAGCCTCATCGCTGAAGAAAATGTTGTGTGCGACCCCTGCTCAGCTTTGAACTTTATGAACGTGTAGGTGCAAATCCAAATACGAAATACCCCCTTATGTGCCGTTACGCAAGCCCAAATGTTATGATCGCCGTGAAATCAACAGATTTGGATCTATTTCAACACTTTCACTAACGACAGCCTGATTTTCTGTAGAGTGTGCATTTCCATGGTAACAGAGCCAGTCTCTTGGAATTTTTGTATAGGTGATGAGCACCAAAACTCATCATGTCCATGCCAGAAAAACTCGTCACAGCCAGATGCAATTGTTTAATATCTTTTTAACGGAGCTTTTAATATAGTTTTGTTTTAACCATAGCAAATATATATGAAAATCTATGATTTCATACAAATTATTTTCTAAGTGCTGTCATTTAAAAGTTATTAAACTTAAACAATTAAATTTGACTTTGGGAATATTTCACTCTTTACAAAAAATGCTCGGTAGCAAATGGGAAAAAAGAAAGAGTATTTAATGCTGCGGCAGCCTGGAACCGAGATTTAGTGGCTTTCACTCTCAACCATCATTCATGCATTTCTTTTAAACCGGTAGGAATGGAGGGCACTTTCAATTTTCTGCTGAATCACAACAGCTTTGATGAAAAGCTATTTATCAAGACGACTTACGTTTTATTAACATTAAATTGGGTTGACTATTTTTAATCTGACAGTCTACAATGTGTTATATTAGTTGATCATTTATGTATATTAAAACCTTATTCTTAAAATTCTTTGGGCTTTTGTGAGTTAGAAAAGAAATAATTCATATTTTACCCTCCAATGTAAATCAAGCGAATAGCACATTAATAAGAATAGCATGTATGTATGCAGTTTCCAATGTAGAAACTACTTTTGATACCATTTTAGTGTTTTTTAGTTATATTTTAAATTTATTAAAATTGCAATAAATATTAATATTATGCACACTACATACTGAAATTATTTCATATTTGTGTGTATAAAAACGAGATAAAAACGATGTAAAATAAAATTTATATACAAAAAAACGAATATGTCTCCAAACGATTTATTCATTAAAAAAAAAACTTTTTTTCCTTAAAAATGAAAATTTTCTTAAAAAACACCGATACTAACAAAATATTATTTTTGTTATACTTTTAGATTTGCCAAATAATAAATGGACTGAATGTCAATTTTGCAAAATGGTTATAACAACCGTAAATCTTTGGAGACATATTCGAACTCAGCACACTCCGCAACCACCTCGGAAGTGTGATCAGTGCCAAAAGAACTTCAAAAACAAATACAGTTTACGTGAGCACATACGAATATCACACGAACAAAAGACCTCGAACCGACACGAAAGCCCATAAGTACCAAACGAAGTATCACAACCAGCCACCTGCGTCCAAACAATTAAAACATTAATAATTACTATATCGACTAATTAAAGAAAATGTGTTTAATAGAAAAGAATATTGTAATTAAATTTACTATTTTACGACCTATACATAATATGTAATAAGTTTAATTTAAAGCCCAGCTTTTAAGTAATGATATAATTTTTTCGGCATTAGTAGTTTTTATTGATCCCTTTTTATAAATAAATAAACTCAGTTTAGTTTTAGAATTATTGCCATCAATACCTAATCCCCCTAGCATTAAAAAATAAAAAAATATATACATAAATACATACATGTATATAAAGAAGATTAATTCAAATCCGAATAAATATGTGAAGTTTGTACTTGTTAAAAATATTCTGGAATATTTATTTTAAATTTTAGTTCAAATAAAATTAAACAAAACGATTTGTATTTATTTTTAATAACAACTAATGATAATGAAGATGCAACATTGGCTTAACACTGCGATGCATTGCTTTACCTTACCAAAACCATTATTCATTACTTATATTTTTTTTGCTTCTGACTGTTCTATATAAATATTTATACACATGTATTCACAGAAATATCACTACAGTGCCCAGTTTGCAGCCGGAAACTGCAATCAGTATCAGCCCTAAGACGACACATGGCGTCAAAGCATTCTATAGCATCGAAAAAGCACGATTGTTCTATGTGTAACAAAAGTTTCAAAACAAAATGGTCTCTTTCAACACACAATTCGCGGTTCCACCGAACGCAGAGGCCGATAAAAGAATGCATAAAATTGGATTCAATATAAGATAAGAAAGAGTTTATTCTTAAATAAACAGAGATACATTATAACGATAACAGTTGATATAGATAGGCATTTAGTTTTTAACAGTTCTGAGATTTTTATTGAGACATCAACAAAATCAGTGATTGTCAGTAAAGTGTATGTACAAAATAAAAAAAATCAAATAATACTAATGTCTTGTATTTTTTTGTTTTTATGTTTATAACTCCTCAATACCAAGTATGGGGAATGAAGTACTAAAAGTTTCCCCGGGATAAAGACTTGACTCTATCAGTCAGATATAAATGTGTGAATTCAGAAACGCTTCCTTACAGGAATAATCTACAATTACTTTCATCAAAATTTTCATAAAGTGTGATTTCATGAACGAGAAATCTTTTGCTGCACAACGCAGCTGATGCTGATACAAATGCATCAGCAACAACACATGAATTTTCATGATTCTAATTTGTTTGAAGTTTGCGCATAATTCAAAATTCATATTCAAGTTTGCAATAATGAATGTTTTACGGAAACGATTCTGCAACGATAAGTTTGTGAATTTTCACAAATACGTACATAAAACCGACCTCACTGTTTGCGTCAAGTATGCATTAATACAAATAAATTTACATGGAATGACGGCCAAACTTCAAACAAACGATTCAAGAAAAAAAAAGCTCAACGAAAAGTCCATTGTCAAATCGTGTGCGCATCAAAAGTTATACAAGATCCTATAGCTTTTTAACGATAAACACGATTGGAAAATGTTTGATACAAAACTTGGAGCATGCAATTTTCTACAAAAAAAAAGTTAAAGTCCTCGAGACTGATCAGATGAAGAAGTAACTATTTGAAAAAGGTTAAAACCACAAAAATGCCGGTTTATGGAATGTATAAATCACTGCCGGTGAATGCTATCGAAAACATCTTAATACAAATTTTGTATACTATGAAACTTACACAAAACCCTAAAACTTGGTGCGTGTATAGGTGGTTTAAGGATGTAAAAATATAGGTCAATTTGAGTTTAAAAAACCGTTATTTATGATTCAAAATAGCTTTAAATGGCCTTTAGGCGCCAGTTATAGCTATCATTGAAACTCATCATTGAAAATTTTAACGATTGATTTTAAGACGTTTAGACACAAAAATCATTTATATTGATGGACAAATAATAGACCAAAAGCCCACAGTAGATTTTGCAACTTCCAAAATTGGTTTCACCGATCCCGAAATCCGAGACAATTTGAGTGTATCGTTCGCCGGCCGTTTAAAAATTTCGAAATTCAAACTAAAAAACGATTTTTTTAAACAGGGCGAACTACATATGATATGGGATGCGAGGAACTTATCTAGGGAGGAGTGAAAACTAATTACGGCTAACACGATTTCCCCCGAAGCTGCATTCATATTTTTCCATGCACTGTTTAATTACTAAGACCCCGGTTTTTGGATTACAAGACTTTAATTTTAAGATTAGCCTTTAAAGAAGCTTTCGACGTAAACTCCTTTTTTTTCTATCATCATATCAAAATCTGCTGTCGGCTCTTAGTCTATAAATTTTAAGACTAATTAATATTTGAAGCCAGAAAAAATGAATAGGCCCAAGTTTAAATATTAATAATAAAATTCATTTTATGTATAAGGCTGGGGCAAAATTAAATTTTTTTTTCTCAAAAACTACTATTGTGGCTGTTCTGATTGTCTGTTGAATTGAATCCATACGGATTTTAAAAACAGTCAACAAAAAGAAAGTTAAAAAAGGCGGGTTGTAGATACATAGATTCGTTTTGCCGTATATCTATGATTTATAAACGTTGGGGAAAACGAATGGATGCACAATGTCATCATGTCCAGTGGAGCCGGCATGTAATAGAAACAAACTTTTGAACTATTATAAACCCTTTTTTATTAGGGTAGAGGGGGAGTTGACGAAAATTAAATAATGCTGGATTACCTTTGGTACTTTAAAATAGTTCCTAACAAAGTTTGAGCGGCCAAATCTAAAACATTAGAGCAGCATTTCATATGGAAATATTCAGTTATGTTCAAATATTTGACTTGACTTTTATAAATTAAGTCTTTATTTTTTAATTAACAGAAAGACAGTAGGCATTTAGTTTTTAACTAGAGCAGCATTTCATATGGAAATATTCAGTTATGTTCAAATATTTGACTTGACTTTTATAAATTAAGTCTTTATTTTTTAATTAACAGAAAGACAGTAGGCATTTAGTTTTTAACATAGTTATGAGATTTTTATTAAGACATCAACAAATTTAGGTGATTTGTCAGTAAAATGTTTTAATTTGTACAAAAATAAAAAATAAAAATAAATATTTCATGTGTTGTATTGTTTGTTTTTCATGTTTAGTTTATAGCTCTCCAATACCAGGTATGGGGAATGTAGCACTAAAAGCTTCAACTTCTCCCGACAAAGATTTTACTCTAGCAGCCAGATCTGAATTGTCGTGTAGAATTTTATAGAAATCAGCTATTTTTGGACCAGCGCTTGTAGTAGCATCTTTAGCAATTTGAAGTGCACGATCAATGAAATCAACGACTTTATCCATGTCGTTTTCATTCAGACCTCGAGTTGTTAGTGCTGGGGTACCAAGACGAATTCCAGATGGAAATAATGCTGACTTGTCTCCAGGAACAGTATTTTTATTGCAAGCAATGGCAACCTCTTCAAGAATATGTTCCCCACGAGCACCGGTCAAACCAGCACTACGAAGGTCAACTAGAATTAAATGGACGTCCGTTCCTCCAGTAACAACAGTGTATCCTCTCTGCTGCAGACCTTGTGCCAAGCGACTAGCATTAAGAATGACCTGCTTTTGATAAGCAACAAACTCTGGGGAATTAGCTTGCTTCATGGCAGTAGCAATTCCTGCGATTGTATTGTTGTGTGGGCCTCCTTGGAGTCCAGGGAATACAGCTTGATTAATACGATTTTCTAAGTCGTACATTATTTTTTCTCCATTTGGTTTCACTTCGCGTACACCTTTGCGGAAGAAAATTATGCCTGCACGTGGGCCACGTAATGTCTTGTGAGTTGTGGTACTCACAACGTCGGCATACTTAAATGGACTTGGAATAACTTTAGCTGCAACCAGACCAGCAATATGTGCCATATCGGCAAATAAATAGGCTCCGTTGTCATTGGCAATTTTCCTGAAACGTTCATAGTCTAAGCACCGCGAATAGCACGAAGTTCCAGCAATAATCATTTTAGGTTTGAATAACTTTGCATTGGCTTCAAGTTGGTCGTAATCAATTAGACCTGTTTGTGGACTTACTTTGTATGGCATACTCTCGAAGAATATTGATGTGGCAGATATTTTCTTTGTTGCTGTCATAAAGCCGTGCGTCAAATGCCCACCATCGGGCAAGTCTAGCCCCATAATTCTATCATGAGGGTTTAGTAAAGCAGTGTACACTCCCATATTGGCCGGAGACCCCGAATATGGCTGAACGTTTACTCCCCATTCTTCGGGATTCAGACCAAAAGTTTCTAGAGCACGATTCTGTGCGAGGACCTCAATTTGATCAATGAACTGATTACCACCATAGTACCTTTAACAATTTTTTTTTAAATTATTTCTTTCACAAAATATAAAATATGATTTTAATCTCACCTTTTACCAGGAAGTCCTTCGGAATATTTATTATGTGCACACGAGCTTAGAGTTTGCAAAACGGCCACCGAAGTAAAGTTCTCACTCGCAATCATTTCCAAACCACATCTCTGTCGTATTTTCTCATTTTTGATCATTTTGGTTAGCTCGGGATCGCTTTCCTCGAGACTATCAAAAAGAATCTTTGAATTTCCAGACATTTTCTAAAAATAAAGAAAAAAAATCTTTAAAAAAAACTATAATTTAAGATTAGTTAAAAAATTATTTACAGAACGATTCATTTTGGTGGTGTGTATTCAACGGCTGATTATTTCAAATTAAATGAGACAATCAGTAAGAAGTGTATGGATAGATCAGTATTTTCAGACTTGAACAAACTAGCTAGAGGGTTAGAGGGTTATATTTGTGATAACTTGTAAGTTCACGCAAATAAAATACAATACGTATGTAGACACAAATAACACCAGCAAAGAGAGATAAGTATTATTTTGAAAAAAAATTGTTTTTCGCTCCCAAATACGTCACAACTAGTATGATTCTAATTCTAACGTTTTATAACCTTATTTTTACGGACTGGAAAAAATAAAAACAGCCTTAACAAAAAATGCTTATCATGCTATTAACTTAAGATTATTTTTAAATGAACGGACAACAAAAATTTTCTACCAATAACATTACCGAAATTAGTTAAATATAATTTTTTGGGTCGAAAGATAAATAATAAATTGTACACACAAATGGATGTATTAAATTAACAGTAAAACAAAAAAAAATTTATATCATTAACAATGCATAAATATATACCAAGATTTATAGTCTGAAGGTTGATAAAGTGCTAAAAAGTGAAAATAAACACGACTTTTCAACAACACCTGTTGTTTAACAAAATTTTTAAAAAATATCTTAAATTTTCCTTTCAACCTTTCCTGAATACTTTTACTTAAACCTGAGAAACCCACAATGCTAATTACAGCTTTAAATAGTCTTATACAGCCAAATATTAATTTTATTTTAATCATTGTACATACATACTCAGCCTTATTTATTAGATTTTTTAGGCGGTTGACTAGTTAGACAGCTTTTTAAAAGCCCTTAATAGTTGGATATGTGCCTTATTTAATGAAATGAATTGTCAAGTTAGACAAATCTAAGACAACCGAAGCCGTTGTCCAAGTTAGACAACTTTTGGACAGCAGTAAACAAAGTTTATTGATAACTTTTTTGAGTTGGACGGCTGTCTATAGTTAGACAAAGTTTATAAATACGACTAACTATGTGTAAAACCCGTTTAATAATTTATTTTATGCTTAAAAGAACAGATCGTCGATCGGATGATTCGCAGTTTTCTTGAACATATTATTGCACCATGGTTTCTTTGAGCTGCTTCATAGTAGCCAAATGCCAATTTAGCTCTTAAAGCACAATGCTTTTGTCTGTTTTGTTTTTGAATGCCCACCTTCCTAAAACAAATCTTACTGACAAAAATCCAATTCTAAGCCTCTTAAAGGGTATAGGTTCATCTAAACTAAAAAATATCGAACGCAATATGCATGTGTACCCACTTAAAGGTTTATACATTATTCAACACCTCGGGTGGGCAACTAGTTACTACATTTTTTTCTCAAGAATGTCAAGAAAATTTAAAATTTAAATTTAAAACCAAATTTTAAAATCATTCCTTAATGTTCCAAAGGTAGTACTGGTACAGAAAAAGTGTATTCTGATTCAAATATTTCCCCATTAACCTAAAATCACCTTTTCCCGGAGCCGTAATTATTTTTTAAGGTTTTTGAATTCATTGTGCTTGTTTACACGTAAAGAACGACAGTGTTCAGATGTGCAGAAAATTAGAAAATTAGATGTGCAGAAATAAGAAAAGGAACATAAAATAGAACGTCCATTTTCTTCACCGAATTTTTTCAAAATTTTAAAATATTTCATCCCCTCCCTCTTCAGCAAGTTGCCCCGCTCACCATCAAAAATCACAGAAAATGCTTTTATCTTCACGTGTGATCAGGGACGTTTACATTATATTGCTCCCATCAAAGCAGGAGATAGGTGTTGACAACTCGGTTTGCATTTTTATAAATTTCCAATTTCTGTTTGGTTCGACTGTTACAGAACAAATAGTACGTTCAGTGACGTTACGAAATTTCATTTGCTGACACGAAAAACGGTTCGGCGACATACCCAAAAAAGGCGATATTTTTACTTTTTAACTTTACATTCTTTTGTAATTATTTTTGCTAAATGAATTTGTGCAACTGTCAATTAATATTTGTACTTCGTTGTCTTGTTGGAGACAAAATAAAAATATTGTTTCGCATCAGCAGCGTACAGGCTTAAATGGAGTCATCGAAGAACTTAATCTGAACGCACCCAACAAAATGAAAATCGATTTCTTTTCCCATTATTAAACTAATTAATTGATAATTCAACACCACCAAGGGATATGACTTACAATGTTACGCAAATGACTTGACTTTTTATGTCGTTTGCTCTTGCACGTTAAACAACAAACATTTAAAGAAATGTATACATATGTACTACATATAAATATTAGAGGGATTCATACAGTACATTTAAACGTTCATAATAAGGGTATTCATGCAAAAGCGTAAAGCCGTCGTAAACGTAGTAAAGTTTAAAACTTCGTAATTTTGTCACAATTTGTAAAGAAAATTTGACATATTTACGCAGTTTTCAACTTTACAACGTTTACGACGATTTTACGCTTTTGTATGAATACCCTTATTATGTAAGTTTAAAAAATATCAAACTTTTCGCTTTACGAAATTCATTTCATATAAGACGAAGTTTTTACATCTTAGATTTGAAGAAGAAAAATATAATTAAATGTAATCTAGGAGGTCTATGGCGAATAAAATTGCCCTGGGAATAATTTTTCCCTCCTCGTTATAAAAACGTAATAATTAACTGAATTATAAGGGGCAAACAGAACGCGATCCGCCGACAATACGATCAATGCTTCACTGGGGAAAAAAGATCACAGCGTTCAAATATTATTAAGGGTATTCATGCAACTTCGTAAAACCCTAGATAAGTTTACAAATTGCTTAAATTTATCTTTTGGTTAATAAACTGTCAAATTTTGTATGGGAAATGATTTACACAATTTGGTTAAACTTATCAAAGGATTTTGTTGTGTAAAATTAACCAAACTGGCTAAACTTATCCAAACGTCATTGTGACTCTTACTCTGATTGAATTACGTGGCATTCTATCAAATGTTTAAAAAAGGTCGTTCATGCAAACTTTGCGTAAACGTATCATTTTACACATTTTGTAAACTTAAGACGTTGCATAAATACCCTTATTATTTGTAATTTCTCACAAAATAAGCCGGATCACGCTCTGTTTGTCCAGGCCTTAAGTCTAGATCCCTAAAATTTGAGCTTCATAATTATCCACTTTAAGAGATTTAATGTTCAAAACTACAATACTATTCTTCAATTAAAAATTTATATTTAGATACCAAACACACATCACACTTTCAGAAGTATTTACAAATATTTACACAAAAAAAGCAACGCAGAATAAAATCAATGCCAAATTTACTGCTATTTAACATAAATAATTGTATCAAATTAAAGCAGATTTAAGTTAAAACTTTTTTGGGTTTTCGCAATAGACATAATAGATAATTATTTTTCGGATAAACCGCGTTATTAAAAGTTTTAAGAGTGCACTTTGGTACTCACTCCGAACGTTTCGCATAAAATTACATTGAGCGTGGTCACCGGGAAACTGCAATTGAAATGTTGTCATGCATTATATTGACTACGCAGGTTGTAGCTGTGCGTCTGTGTAGGCGGTTCTGTCTCATGATGTTGCTGTTGTTTGCTCCCAACAACCTGCACCTCAACAACAACAACAACATTATGGGACAGAACCGCCTACGCACGGCTACAACCTGCGTAGTGCGTAGTCAATCTAATACATGACAACATTTCAAGGGCAGTTTCCCGGTGACCACGCTCAATGTAATTTGATGCGAAACGTTCGGGGTGAGTACCAAAGTGCACTCTTAAAACTTTTAATAACGCGATTTATCCGAAAAATAATTATCTACTATGTCAGATTTAAGTTGTTTTCGGTGGGCGCAGTAGTTCATTTTTCTGTTTTTTTAAGTTTGGAAAAATTTAAAAGAAACTTATATTTCTACGATTAAAACATCCACTCCCAAAACTTGCTGCCGGCTCTTACATTGACATAGTTGCAAAAGAAGCCAACAGCCAGACAGTTATCTGACAAGTTTTGTATCAACAAAAATGAAAACTTCCAAATGGAAAACCGTTTATAGGATAGGTCAATCAAAAAAATATGTGTAGCTATCTAGATCTACACATAGGTAAACATTTATAAATATTCGTTTAAAATACAATTACGTAGTAACCTTTTATATGCATATAAATAAAAAATTGAATAATAATGTATATAGTAATACAACTTTTGTAATAGGTAGGCACCTATGCAAAAATTAAAATAACCCCGTTAAGAATTTTACTCAAATATTAGACACAATTATGGTGCTCATTATTTCATGTTATTTGACATGTTGTATCTTTAGCTAACCATTATTATCAAGAAAACGAGACATGTAATCAATATTGAGGTGTCATACGGCCGGTCTGCCAAGGGTATGTTTATGTTCTCTGTATACCTATAGCCCTATAGGAAGTCTTAATATGACCGTCCTCATATTGCGTTGGTTTATCTGTTTACATTTATGTATGTATAACTGTGTAGCAACTAATGGAATATAAAATAATACAGGCATAGGTACACATCTAATAGCATAATATATAATATTTGCTTCATAACAAGTTTCAGTAATTAATTTGAAGTGGATAACAAGAAATTTAGTTCGGTGTACACCAGAATTTGTTCGAGATTTTTTTCATCAAAACCTTGTTTTCTTTAGGTGGTTGATGGATTTAAGATAAACTACGTTTAGTTAAATTATTATTTATTTGACGAGTCTGCGCAAATAGCTCAAATTAAATACATTAAAGCCTGAAAGAAATTAACAATCATATAATTATTGTGTACAAAATGTAACTAGCAATGAACCTATTTAGCAAGAATTCTTTTCGATTCTCCGAAACAAAATGGTTAGAATCGCAAATTGCAAAAAAGTAAATGAAGAACACGTGTTTAAAGCATTTGGTGTCGCTTTTAGTAGAAATAAACAAACAAAAACTAACCAAAGTATTTATTCCGATAAATTATTGAGTTATAATATAAAAAAACAAATATATTTTTAATAAATAAAGTAACTTAACATACACTTATTTACCTGTAAATACGCTGAGGTCGAAAAATTAAAAACACTTGATCTTCTGCTTCTGCTCGTCGCTCTGAAACTGAATGAATTTGAATTTTCATTTACCAACACCAACGTATTTGAAACATGGCTTTTCCACGGTTGAAGTGCGCTTTTAGCGTTGAGAGTGTAGATGGCACGTCGAGCAATCATTGCGGTGGTAGGGGTGTTGATTTTGGCAAAAGAGCTTAACTTTCTTTACACTTCAAGTCCAACAAATTGTTTATAACTAAAGTAAAAAAAAGAAAAACAAAAACCATACAGGGGGTCTACTTGAACATTACAGGGCAATGATTGAGATAACATTGACCTGATGATAACCTTTTTGGCAAAAATAATTGATCGATAAGAACCAATGAGTGTGGTAGCCTAGCGAATAGATTAATTTCAATTTTAAAGCAAATAAATATGTTGTATGTATATTTTCTGTGGGTAAGTTCGGTTTTTGAAAATCTATTTATTCGAATGCGGCCTGTGAAACTAAGCGGAAAATTCTTGTCTATTGCACTTAATGGAATGTTATTTTACTTTGTTTTCCTATCAATGCTTCTGTACAATTTCTACTTATTATGGCTTACCTTAAAATCTATTTCATCATAAAGTCGAAAAGTAAAAAATTATTTGTCCAAAGAAAATAAACAAACAAAAATATAGTTTTGGTTTGACAGATAACAGATGTAGAGATAAAATCAACTAGTGATGGTATTATGTTACTAAAAGGAGTGATTATATATCGATATCCGTTTTGTTTGATAAAATCGATTCCATAATTTGTTGCATTTTTGACGTTTTTATCGATACAACACAAAGCTATCCGGATAACTGGGTATTAACATCCGAACGCGGCCATTATCTGGACATAGCTAAAGGCCACTTTACACGATTAAAGAAGTCATATGATTTCTCAAATGAGCTGCCAAACAAATCAAACCAAAACCATCTGAACACACTCATAGATCTCATATGACTTCTCATAAGCAAAAAGCATATGTCTTTTTTGACATTAGCACTGTAGCTAATTCCATTTGAGAAGTCAAACAGGAATTGTTGTTTTCATGGAAAATAGTGAATTCAGAGTATTGAAAATAAAAATATTTCTACAAAAAAATTAGAATTTTGAATGAAAACAACAATGGATAGTTCCAAGAAAGTAATTTTGCTTCACAAGAATGTATTTGTTTACGAGTTTTTTTCTTTTATTTTGGTTTTGACAGATAACCATAGAGAAAATCAAATGCGAAGTAAAGACGTGTAAACATAAAAAAATGATAACCGTATGACTTGACTTGAAATGACACTTCATATGAGAAATCATACAGAAAAAATAATAGACAGGTCATATGACTTCTATTATCGTGTAAAGTACACTTAACTAAAGGTGTGTTTTCTTGCAAACCCTGGGCAATCGAACCAAAAGAACGACATCACAGAACAAAAATAAAGTTCCCATACAAACTACTGATAACAAGTATGGAATTCGTGCCGATAAAATTTTTTATCTGGGCTAAAGCTAAGCCCCGAAAATTTTCTGGGCTGAGGTGTTGTTACATTTGACATATAAATTTCTTAGCCTCGATGTCGCTTTTTTTTCATCCAAGCGCATTCGGAAAGTTGTTGTTCTTCTTAGTTTTACTGTCGCTTTTTTCAGACAATATTATTTGATTTGCAAAAAAACACAACTAGTGAAATTTTAGACCGAGGCAAGCCAACGACATAAAAAGTGAAGTCATTTGCGTAACATTGCTCTCGCAATGAAGTTTCCAATAAACCACTCAAGTAAACACATAAACCTCAGTGTTTTTTGGGAACTTCATTGCTCTCCATCTTCTTAGGAGCTAACTATAGAGAGTTTGACCTATGACAACAATTGTTCAAAATTGCAAGGTAAATATTTGTTGTACATACACACTTTTTTTCTTAGATGCAAAAAATTTACGTCAAAATTTACACCTGTTCGACACGTGTTAAGGCAGTCAATCGGTTATTGGTTCAACCCCTAACAGGCTATTATTGATATGAATTACAATGTTACGCAAATGACTTGACTTTTATAACGTTGGCTCTTAGACTATTTATTGAGTAAACAATTAATTAAAAATAAAACAGCCAGGGAAAAGCACAAAGAAGAAACAGCCGTAACACTGAAATTTAAACATGACAACCCCAAGAATTGTCAAAAAAACCTATGTTTTTCGGTTCTCAAAAACACCAAAGAGCCCTAAGTTATAGGTTCGTTCGTTGAAGTTTATCCAGGGTTGAACTAGATTTTCTTGACAACCCCATTAATTGTCAAAAAACCTAGGTTTTCGGTTCTCGAAAAATACCAAAGGGCCCTAAAATAAGATGTTTAGATAAGTAAGAAACATAATTTATTTTAAAAATGAAAAAAAAAACAAACCGCAGTTTATATTTTCTACTTCTATTTGTTACAGTAGATGGCGGATATAAGAAAATCTCATACAAGAAAAACTCGCTTATAAGATAGACATCCTTAAACACCATACACATTCCCAAAAGTAACGTGTCTAATATAAGAAAACCATTTATATTACTTGTACTTATTCCGGTATAAAATTTCTTCCACTGTCTAGATCGTCTTTCAGAAACCATCCCATGAGATAATGTGATTTTGAAAGAAATTAATAATTTAATATAATTTTTTGGTACATTCTGAGCGGTTTTAATGAATTAATGCCAATACAAGATACATACAATTTTCAGTGAGTGCTTCTTTCTTATAATATGTTAATCTGATAAAAGAAATTTTCTTTCTTACATATATACAATTTTGTATATAATAAAACACGGAAAAAACACCACAAAACACCAAATTTGATGGACAGGGTAAGTTCAGGGTTTTCAAAAAATGATTTGAGCGACCCAGGGTGACTTCAGGACTCAACGTTGATATAAGCAAGAAACAAAATTTGTTCTAAAAATTAATAAAAACAAACAACAGTTTACATTTTCTATTTTTATTTGTTATTATAAAAGTTAATTAGCACATTCTTTGAATTTCTATTTAA
The DNA here is from genome assembly GCA_946251815.1 of Dasysyrphus albostriatus. Classification (NCBI taxonomy): domain Eukaryota; kingdom Metazoa; phylum Arthropoda; class Insecta; order Diptera; family Syrphidae; genus Dasysyrphus; species Dasysyrphus albostriatus. The sequence goes on along the minus strand of OX276336.1, from coordinate 61,055,846 downwards.
AAACAAAAGGAATTCAATGTATTACTTTAATCCACAAGAAACAAATGGTTCAGGGCTCATTACACTTTGACAATTTATTCTTTACTTCAACTCGCCCTAGATCTACTCCAGGGCGACCTTGGGTCTCAAAAAACAAAGTATTTGTTGGCTTGAGTGAAGTCAGATTTTTCAAAAAACGCTATTGGGCGACAACAGGGTGACTTCAAGGCTCAACAAACAAACCTATTGTGTAGATAAATCTAGTTTTAGCAATCAAAAAAAGAATTAAAATTGTTTTAGGTATTTTTGAGAAGATTTGATATTTTTTATACCGTTTTTTTTTTATGGAAAATTCTGCATACAAAATTATTAAAAAATAAAATTCAGCTGTCGCTTCAGCTCATACCCTTTTGAGGAGCTGGAGAGCAAAAGAGTGCTAGCCAATTTTTTCAATCATAATCATAAGATATGAATATATATATATATTATATCTTATATATAATATATATATATATTATAAAGCTGGTAATTGTTTGTGTGACCTTAATTTTTTATTTAATAAGGAACTTTTACTAGTAATTATAGTTATGAATAAACCAGAACATCTAGTCAGTTCTCCGCTTTTTGGTGCAGTGACTACCTTGGGAATGAATATGTTTTTCGAACATTTGTAACATCAAAAGATCGTGCAAGCCATGTTGATTACCTTCCCCTGCTCTCAGTAGCAACTTTCAAAATTTGTTCCCATAATTTTGATATGACTACAATATTAGCCGTGTTTTGTTGAGATTTTGCCAGCCAGCCACTTGAAATTTTACACGCAGTGCAACACCAATCACAAGCTTTATAACTCTTCCTTTTTTTTGCAGCCAAATATGACTAGCGAACATTGCTTTGAAACTATTATTAACCAATTTGTTCCGACCCATTTTGTTGAAAAGCTTTAGCTCGGCTATGTATAGTTTTCAACAAAACACGGCTATTGTTGGTGGGACTTTTGTGATTATTACAAATATTGATGGCAAAGCCCTGTCGGGCGTCTAAAGTAATTTTTATAGAACTTAATCTAGCCATATAAATGAACATTTTGTAAAAAGTAAACTTGAGGCACACCGTGTGTAGTAACATATGAATTATTAAATGCTTATGGTTAAAAAATCGCAATGGAAATCAATTAAAGTCATGAAATACATATAAAATTACTATTATCGGTTTATTTTATTAAACATTTCTCAAATTGCTTACTTATAAGTGTACTTATGTCGCCTGAGCCTTTTTCTTCTTTTAGAATATGTTCTGATGGAACATACTTTCCCATTAATTCAGGATGATCTTTCCAAAATTTCTCTCTTATCATATCCTCATGCAAAGGAACACATACTTGTCTTTTCTTTTCGGTTCCCGGCACTTGGACATACTTCCGCAGCAATATCGTGCCCTTGCGAAAAATGACAGGCAACTCATTATAATTAATTCCAAATTTTGAGAAAAGTAATTCGTTCTTATCAGAGGAAAAAGTTCCACGTAGTTTTTCTTCGGCTTCGGTATTTGTTAACCCTTCGTTAAGAACAAGGTTCCAAAAAGCAGTGTTGTATAAATTGTTAACGTGGACGTCGGCTTGCCGCCAACTCAAATAATCTTTAATATTCTGATCCGATGGATAGAGGATGACTCTTCCATCGAAGGAAGGTATACTCTGGAGTTCTTTTTCTGGGAAATAAGTTTTCCAATTTAATACATACGCAGAACTAAAAACGCTCGTAACATAAGACAAGAGTTTTGCCGATCGCCGACTATATACTTTAGTTTCTTTACGAAGTACAAAGGAGTATTCATCACTTTGGCCAAAACTAATTATGATGTCTCGAAATTCTTCCATTACGGCAATTGCAGCACTGTTCATAATATTCAAAGCTAGAGAATAGATAATCTTAGATTTGTGTTACTTTAAATGAGGTGAGAATACGAAATTATATTTACCATTTATATCGTTAGGCTTCTCGAAGTCGTGGATTTTTGTAAATTTGTGGAATCCTTTTCCGTCGAGACGGATAACAATCCATACGTTTGGCATTATTGTATCATCTAACTCAAAGTCTTTAACATACTCATATCGACTGCAAGCCATTGGAAATGTGTGAAAATTACGCTTTAAAATATTAAATAATGTTTTGCATGGCACAAACATAACAAAAATCAAGAACACGAAATTAGTAAAATGTAAGCAAAAAGGTTTCATACACCATGACGTTTGTGACGTTTGCGAGTGAGGATGTTGGATGTCAAAAAGTGTTGTAATGAATGAATAGATGGCGACAAGTACTAATGTTGCCAGACCAAATAAATTAATGTCGTTTTCGATTGGTCGATCCGCGTACTCCTTTTCCACTCCTTCTACTCAAAAATACTTCGATTGGCTGTTCCGAGTAATGTCTTCGAAGTCTTTTTCTGTTCCCGATTTCAAGAAAGAGTAGATTTGGAACACATGCATACAGCCTTAAAGGCTCTCCCAAACCAACGCGAATGCGGAGCGACGATGAATTTGTGATGTTGTTTAGCGTTGTGTATTTGTCATATTTTGTACTATTTTTTACTAAGTGTGAATGATTTTCCGTGTACACATTCCGTTCACGCCCAAAACCATAGAGTACCTATATTATCTAGAGTCGCAACTCAGGGGGTTGGTTCTCTTTCACCCTACAAGCTGAGTTGTGAGCACTTTGTCCAAATTTCCTAGCTTGTATTGGTTGTTCCGTGCATTTTAAATGGGGACTGCACCAACACAATGAAAGAAATGTTGCTACAGTGCTCAGTGCGCAAATTTTGTGGACTACCGCGCTCAGATATTTAAAATATTAATCCGTTGAATTCAAAAATTGAAAATATTTTTTGTTTTTTCAATACAATTAGATTTTTAACGCTTTAGGAACAAAAAATATATAAAATATAGCTTTTTGTTGCTTCTGGCATACAAATAAAACAATATTTCTGTATATTTTTGTTAAAATTAAAGAAAATTAATTCAAAAAGTAGAAGTGTACCCTTGAAACTCAGTGCGTACGTGCCCAACTTCTACCATATCAAATTTAGACAAGTAGCTCAATATTTTGACAGATCAAAAAAGGGTAAAAAAAAGTTTTATAATTGTGGGAAATCAATGAAGTCTTGTCATTTATATAAAAATAATAAAGTTAAATTCTTTTTAATAATACTTAAAATAAGTGTTTTTTTCTTTCAGGTTAAAAGTAAGTTTTTATTTATATATACCTGACAACATATGTAGGCATATAAACAAAAATGTGCAAACAAAATTGTGAATAGAAATTTTTTGGCTTGTGATAGTGCTAGGTCCCAGGTGTTGTTTTCGCTTTTTGTAGGGGCCTTTGAAGCCTCGTTTTTCAAGTGCTAAAATCCCGGTTAGCATTTAAAGCCAGGTCAAACAGTGCGCGGAATAATGGTTGATACATCCCTAAGCTCTAATTTGAATCCTCTTCAAATTGGCGTTTACCAATTTCAATTCCAGTCACCGGTTCAAAATTTGACTTTTGGTAAGAGTGTACCTATGTACATTTATATTGCAATTTGAAAAAAATTATATTTGATTTGGGTGTAACTTCCAAAGTTATTATCCTACAATAATGGTTGATACATCCCTAAGCTCTAATTTGAATCCTCTTCAAATTGGCGTTTACCAATTTCAATTCCAGTCACCGGTTCAAAATTTGACTTTTGGTAAGAGTGTACCTATGTACATTTATATTGCAATTTGAAAAAAATTATATTTGATTTGGGTGTAACTTCCAAAGTTATTATCCTACAATAATGGTTGATACATCCCTAAGCTCTAATTTGAATCCTCTTCAAATTGGCGTTTACCAATTTCAATTCCAGTCACCGGTTCAAAATTTGACTTTTGGTAAGAGTGTACCTATGTACATTTATATTGCAATTTGAAAAAAATTATATTTGATTTGGGTGTAACTTCCAAAGTTATTATCCTACAATAATGGTTGATACATCCCTAAGCTCTAATTTGAATCCTCTTCAAATTGGCGTTCACCAATTTCAATTCCAGTCACCGGTTCAAAATTTGACTTTTGGTAAGAGTGTACCTATGTACATTTATATTGCAATTTGAAAAAAATTATATTTGATTTGGGTGTAACTTCCAAAGTTATTATCCTACAATAATGGTTGATACATCCCTAAGCTCTAATTTGAATCCTCTTCAAATTGGCGTTTACCAATTTCAATTCCAGTCACCGGTTCAAAATTTGACTTTTGGTAAGAGTGTACCTATGTACATTTATATTGCAATTTGAAAAAAATTATATTTGATTTGGGTGTAACTTCCAAAGTTATTATCCTACAATAATGGTTGATACATCCCTAAGCTCTAATTTGAATCCTCTTCAAATTGGCGTTTACCAATTTCAATTCCAGTCACCGGTTCAAAATTTGACTTTTGGTAAGAGTGTACCTATGTACATTTATATTGCAATTTGAAAAAAATTATATTTGATTTGGGTGTAACTTCCAAAGTTATTATCCTACAATAATGGTTGATACATCCCTAAGCTCTAATTTGAATCCTCTTCAAATTGGCGTTTACCAATTTCAATTCCAGTCACCGATCTCAAAATTTGACTTTTGGTAAGAGTGTACCTATGTACATTTATATTGCAATTTGAAAAAAAATTATATTTGATTTGGGTGTAACTTCCAAAGTTATTATCCTACAATAATGGTTGATACATCCCTAAGCTCTAATTTGAATCCTCTTCAAATTGGCGTTTACCAATTTCAATTCCAGTCAGCTTTCTTCTAATTTCCCAAAAATTTCATTTTAGGACTTATCCTTCTTCAAAATGCCGATTGAATTTTACTTCGTTGCATAAATAAATATAGAAAAAAAAATTGAAACATTTTTTTTTAAATATTTGTTTGTTTACAGCATTGCAGAGAAGATGGAAACTGACGAAGATATGATTTGTAAGTTATTTACATACATCATAAACCAAATTACAGGAAACAAATTGTATTATTTCCAAACATTGCGTTGTCATCATCGTGTTTGTTGCGATGAATTTTGACAAATGCCAAATGACCCTCAATTATTTTTTTTAAACAGCTGAGGTTTTTGTCTGCTTACGCGTCCATATAATTTTGCAAAGTTGATTCTTACAGTTCTGCTGGAGACACTAACACCAAATTCCTCTTTGTAGGCATAACAACAACAATAGTTTAGTCACCAGCAATCGCAGCAAATGCAGGCTGAGCAACAAGCTCAACAATAAGCTCAGCAACAAGCATAACAACAAGCTCAACAGCAAGCCCAACAACAGACCCAACAACAAGCTCAGGAACAATAGCAACAGCAGCAGCATCAACAACAGCAATAGCAGTTACAACAAAAGCAGAAGTGTGGCTGATATACCTGCCAGTGGTAATCCAGACGATAGTCGAAGTCCACCACCTCAAAGACATGTGCATACACACCATCATACGCACGTTGGACTTGGTTATGTTGTGTATCCGGCGCCCTATGGAATCAAGTGAAGATAAGTTAGTAGAATAAAACTAACCCAAATCCAATATCATTGATTGTTTTCAGAAGAGAAGAAAAAAGTTGTTTGACAAATATTCGGTAAAGTTTCTTGTAGTTTTTTCACTTTGAAAAATAATATTTGTTAAATTATTTTACAAAACCAATCAAACATTTTTATCGTAGCCAACATATTCTAATTGAAACTAACTCCTTTCAGATACTACATTTTCTCGGAGCAGGGACGCAACAGTTTTCTGCAGCATGTACAGTCTGGGCCACATCAACAGCCTCCCGACTCACTCCCGGAGATAATTTCAACGTAATTAAGTATCGGAGAAGGAATTGCTTCGTGGTTACATTGCCGGTGATTTGAAGTGCAACCTTCCCAGGGGAGCTGCTGACTTCACCTCAGATCATCGCATTGAACCACTCACCAGTGGTCGAACGGTTACACCCCAGTGTTGAATTGCTACACTGCTCACATTGCTTGCAATCAAGCAAAAATCAAAGGCAGATCTTCGTTCAAGAAAAAACCAAATGACATATTTATATCTGTGTTAAAATGACAAATTTATTAATCTTCTTTAAGTAGTATTAGTAATTATATATTATTGTTTATTTAAACTGATCAATACAGAATGTTATCGAACCATTGTGAACAGCATTTAAAATAATTAAAGACATTTTTTTTACCGGCTTGAACAGTTGCTTAAAAAAACGAGTTTTTTTTTATGAAGTTGGGAAATTTAAGTTTAATTTTAAAGCGAAAAAAATATGTAGAGTAGTTGCCTATTTTTTTTATCTACCTAGGAGTAAATTGAATAAGGTCAATTTCCTTGTAACGCTTTCCTTCCAGTTAAAAGATAAAATTAGTTAAAAATTTTAAAATTACCTATGAGAACTTATGTACGAGTAGTATTTGATTTTTATAGTCTTAAGGGCTAGAAGGCTGAAATTTAGATAGATGATAGAAATTATTTCATATATATTTTAATTCCAATCAGTTCATGCGAGGATCGAAAATCTAAAAGTTTAATAGTAGGAATCATTAATAACAATTTAAAGAATAATTTACCTATTTTTTTTTTTAATCGAAGTCCTTAGAGCCGTTTTTGAAATAAATAAACTTCTTAAATGGTTGTATGGCAAAAGTACCGTTATTTGTAAGCTTAAAATTTTTAAAATTTACTATTGATTTCCCCTCCCAAAATTTGAAGAAAATCGCTTTCGTGGTTTAAGCTACTCATTAAAGTACAGATAGACAGACCGAACACCAACAGACAGAGTGGATTGTGCTACCCACTTTTTTGGTGTTCTCTATCATCGTAATGACATGTTTGATTATTACCTCAAATTGTTTTTCAACAATCCAAAACTTGCTATTTATTACCTATGTATATATATCTCAAGTAAAAAGATTTTTTATTTATCAGCAAAAAATTTTTGAATTTTATTAAAACTTCTTAAGCAAACATACATATAAAAGCATCTAATAAATAAATTGTAAATTTGGATATAAAATTAAATACAATAAATAAATTGTAAATTTGGATATTAAATTAAATACAATCAAAAAATATGACAACAATAATACAATAATTCAGCAGCAACATATTCACATAATTTGTTGATGGCAAGTTTAAGTTTTTCATCGTATTCCTATAAAACTTTTTCAAGGTATGTTTTTAATTTCTATATCGAAAAAAGACAATAAAAACATGGAAAATAATAAATAAGGATTGTTCTGTTTTGAAAGTTTTATTTTCTTATATTATATTAAAACGCCTCTTGTTTTGATAAAATTTACTTTAAATTAAGTCATAAAAGCCAAAAGCAACAAATTGAATTGTAGGTCATATTGAGAAGAAAATGCTATGCGAAAATGTATATGCAAAAAATAGGACTTATGATTAAGAAGCAATTTTTTTTTTAATTTGATAAATTGATTTGAAAATTAAAACAATACAAAAGGCGTTCACTAGTGTCTTTCTTTGTCAAAATAGAAGACTAACATAAAGAAAAAACTACAAAATACACATAGTATCGTTTTCAATATAATGAAAGCCACAAACACTTTCGAGTCCTTAAACCTTAAATTTTTTTTAAAGCTTATACAACTCATAGGGAATTCTTACCGAATGTTGGTGTATGTTGTTCACTTATGTGCAATTTGGTTGTATTGCACATTGGTCTTTGATGTTGAAGAATTTTCCTAACAACTTCTTGGTCATCGGAGCCAGTTGCAATAACATTGTCAGGTGTTGAATCAGCGTACTCAATATCAGAAAACTACGGAGATGTAATGGAGATGTTGCTTCCGACGGAGCTTACGGATGCCTTACGGTTAAAGTCTGAAAAAAAGGAGAATTTATAAGATTTATTTATAAGCAAAGATCACTTTTGGGTCACTTCCTACACTTTGTTTTGAATGCCAGTTGTATTCTCATAGGCAGGACTGCCAGTAATTGGTTATTATTTGGCATTTCTGATTTAACTGGTGTATTTTTTGACTCCATGTTGGCAACTAAACTATGATAAGTTCCATCAGCTGTGTCAATGTTAAGCTTTGGTAGAATTTTACAACCTAATTGAGGACCGCACTCTGGATTGGTGGATTGGAAGTTTTTAGATTTTGTGTTAAATATTATATGACTTTACCTGTACTGCATTGCTGCTTTCGGGTTAGCAACTGGAATATTACGAGGTGGTTTACGAGGTGGAGTAGATAGGTTTCTTGGCTTATACTCTACACGAGTACCTCTTAAACGTTTTTGTAACAAACGTCCAACATTTTTGTCACTGCTCCTGGAATTTGTGTTCAATAAAGATTGTTGAAATTCTTCGGTTAGACTATCAATTTCGCTGACACTATCCATGAAGACGAGGGAATGTGATTGTTTAGGAATGTTTTCGGTACCACCGTCAATAATCGTTTGTTCTGCTGTCATTTGCTTCTTAGATGGAGGACTTTTACGATGAATTTTATGTTTGTTCACACGCACCTCCGATACTACACAATTATTGTGTAATTCTTGGATTATGTGAATGAGTGGTGCTTTTGAATTGCGGCTTGAATGTTTTAATGTACTTATCGCTGTAAGTGTTCGAGAAGGATCACTTTTCGATTGGACATCATGCTTTTTTTTTGCATTCAGTGGAAAAGTCTCTCTGTTCCTCATCTTGCTGTTATTGTTTGACACATCTGAAATCTAAAATAAAAAAAATATTGTTTTAGTATCTATGCCACAGATGATTTTTTTAAAATGTTCAAATCCTACGAACCAGTTTCTGAAAATCTTAAAAATTTAAGTTCAACATATTAAGAATGTATTGGGCAGATTACGTGGAGGAAAAAATAATTATTGTATTTTATTACTAACCACAGAGCTTGTACTTAAAATATAAATTGAAATATCATATTATATTATTCATATATTATATTTTTTCAAAAGCTTATATAACTCATAGGGAATTCTTACCGTATGTTGGTGTATATTCTTTAGTATAAGCAATTTGGTTGTAATGCGCATTAGTCTTTGATGTTGAAGAATTTTCTTAACAACTTCTTGGCAAGTTCTTCGTCATCGGAGCAAGTTGCAATAACATTATCAGGTGTTGAATCAGAGTACTCAATATCAGAAGGATGTAATGGAGATGTTGTTTCCAACGGTGCTCACGGATGCTTTAGTCTGAAAAAAGGAAAATTTATAAGATTTAAAGATGATATAGTAATTAAAACTCTGCCTAAATCGCCATTCTTTCGGAGTTACTCCGAAAACATATACTTTCAGACAAAGAGCAATAACCAAAGTTTAACATTAAGTAAAATCATCGATGCGGATTGTAAGGAGAAATCCTATATGGTGTTCATAGTTATATGCATTTTAGTTTTAATTTTTATCATAATAATAACAGCAATTATAATTGTTAGGCGAATTGCAAAGAAACGAAGGAAACGCATTATGGATGTTGTGCTACCAGAAACACGAACTTATAGGGAAACAGAAATTATTTACCAAATTGAAAATGCTGGCTTATTGAAGACTGGTTTGTAAAAAAAAAAAAAAAATCCAATGCTGATATATTAATTATGTTGTTTGTGCACAAAACTTACCCAATAGGCAGATAAGATTCCAAGGCTTGATTAACAGTCAATATTGATTCGGAGAGTGCGAATCCCTTTGACAGCAAAGCATGATGATTTGTGAGCGTGTCTTCGATTGTCGATAGGTCTTCGACTTCTTTGTCATCTAGATGGATATATAAAATTTACTAAATTTAGTGAATAAACGAAAAGAACATTATTTACTAAGATGCTATTTATACAAATTAAATTAAAATGTAATTTATATATTATGTAAATTTTTTTGTTTTTAATTTTTGACCATTTTTATTCCTGGGATCTCAATGTTCAACTTATTCTCTGTATTTTAAAATATTTCTTCATAGATTTTCTCATTAAATTTCCATTAATAATTTTTTCAAATTCAAGTTCTGAATCACAGAGATCTTGTTTTTAAAATTCAAAGCATAATTTCAGCAACAATTTATGCTCTTATTTGAGCAGACATCAGCTTTACTGTTTAGTTAAAAAGCCAAATAAAAATTAATAGAAAATCAGAACAACAATACCTGGCAAATTTAAATCCTTTTTCATCAAATTAGCACTGCACATTCCTCCTAAATAAGCCAGTTCATGTTCCAAACGTATTAGGCAAGAATTCTTTGCAATCATCTGTTTTGAAAAATTAATAAAAAAAAAACTATGTAGCTATGAAACATTAACATTTTTTGTAAACTCTTACCGCTGTTGGATTATCATAACCAACAACAAGACACTTGAATCCAAAACGGTTACTATGCGGATCCTGAGCGTAAAGAGAAGCTGTCTCCAAAGAAAATTCCACCTGATTTCCAGGCAAAATCATAATATTTTGTGGCCAGTTGCTGACACTGTAAATATAATTATCACAAAAACTAAAACCGACAGAAAAGACCTCTGTGGCTTATGTATTAACTTCTTTATGACAACCCAATCGTTGTCATTTGTATTAGCATTTGCACCATGACCTCTAGTATAGTTTGTCACAATGGCATTTTTGCAACTGGAACGTTGCATAGACATGTTATTGTCCAGTATATCCAGGTAATCATTATCAACTTGACAAGCTTCAACTAAACATGGCTTTGTTGGAATAGATATCAATAAGTAGTCTTCAAGTTGAGCAGTTCCACACTGTGAATCGAATTCTATGGCAAACCATTGTACACAATGAGGAAACTCCACCCTTTAATAATATTGAAAATCAAGTTAGTTTTTACATACAATCATTTGCATATATAGATTCTTACCTCTGACATGTTATGGATCCACTTCGATATGGATGCTCGCTCTCTACGATGCAATAATGATTGCTTGTAGTACATATATCTACGCTCTTATCGATCTCATCCATTCTCTTTTTGTTAATATCCAAAGCTGAGAAGTCTACCTTTTTATCGAATAAAGTTGATTTAACGCAGCTACATGTGGCATATCCATATGTTCCTCAATTGGTGTTATATTGTGCTCCGAATCAATTGTCTGAGTATGATTCGAAGAATTATCACTTGGCGATAGAGATGCAGCCAGAGCATTCCTTGCCAAAATCAATAGTTCCGTGCATTTCTTGGTGATATCAGTTGCAACCTGAAGAGCTGTAAAACCAAGAAAATATTAAATCAGATTTAAATTATTATAAAAAAGTATAATTATTCCCACCTCATTTAGAGATGTTTGGGAAACGATCTCAGCCAGAACCCTTGCCAAAAGATGACAATAGTTGTTGATCAGACCTTGATTGATATCCTTGTAAATTCGGTCTTTTCCTGTTGTGTTCGATAAATCATCTGTTCTACCAGGATGGGATATTGATGATTCTCTGAACTCGATAACATTGGAAGACCAAAATTATCACTTGGACTAACGATAGACTGTCGTTCATTACCGGATGTCAAAAGGGAAAATGTTGTTCTCAATTTTATGGAAGGACTGCAGAGTCCAGCAATTATTGCACTGAGAAGGCGAGAGTGCAATTCACCCTTTAGAAGAAATAACTTACAATAATGATTTCATTGGATTGCAAAAAAAACATACCAAAAACATGCAAAATAAACAATATTAATTTGGGAAAACCGAAGTAAACAAAAAAAATCAAGTCGAGTAACACATCGAGTTTCACTTGATCACTCGACTTTTGGCACTTGAAATTTAAGTTATTTATTATTGTTATCCACTTTTACTTAAAAATTACTAATATTTAACCTATAAAAAGTATAATTTTCTTTTAAAACCGAGTTTTTATTGGAAGAATTAAATATAATTAATTCCACCCAACACAAATTAGAATCGAGATCTGTCATTTTGACATTTCATAATTTAACAAAAAAAGCAAAACGTCACTTTGAGCTACTAACCCCATTTTGTATTTTTATCCACAATTCACACGTATTCACCGACGCGGAATTTGAGAGAGTTTTCTCTTGGTGTGCTCAAATAAAATTTGCGGGTGTTTTAGGCAAGAGGGGTACGAGTCGCGACTCTAGGTAATATAGGTACTCTATGCCCAAAACAAAAACTTAAAACTCACTCTTGTGGAATCGCAAAAATTGACGTGTATACAATTTTCTGTGTTCACAGAAGAAACTCCCTGCGTTCAAGGATCCAGAAATCTAAATTTTTGAGGCTTCTGATTGGTCAGCTGTCAAAAAAAATCTGAAAATTCAGATGACTTTTCGTTACGTTTGCTTACGTTTTTCAGATAAAAATTTTCATCTGAAAATTCAGATGACAGCTAAACAACAAGACAAAAAATAAGAATCAGCACATAGAAGCTGAACTTAATAGTAGATGCAGCTATTTTGTGTTCTGTTTTCGGTTTGGTACGACTTGTTGGTTTTTTTTAAGTTTTATTTTCTTGTAAGTGAATAAATAAAAAATAAGATTGAGAAGTAGTTTTTTCCATGGCATTTTGGCTTTAGTTTTTCCTTAGCAAAAAGTGAAAGTTTTACCCATTTTTATTTATAATAATTACATTTGGTGGAAAAACGTGAATAAGACGTGTATTTGGGAGTAATAACTGTTAAAGTTGACAATAACTTCTGATTTCTGTATAAAGCTTTCTGAAAGATTTCTTAGTTGCAAGTGAAAAGTGTGGCTTCAACTATTTTCTTAGGTATTATAATCCAAGTAAAAACAACGAACAAGCTTTTTCCAGTCAACTTACATAGTAACTTCCTCGTCAGAGTCACTTATTATGCGACAAAAAAAGTTCTTCCTTATATTACTTTCAGTAAAATCAGCAGGTAAACACAAGATTTTGGCAGACAAAAAATATATGACATTTGGCTGAAATTTCAGATTTTTTGTGCGTTCAACGTTACGTTTCAGTACTGAATTTTCAGATTTCTGCCGATGAACGCACCCACTCACTCTTGCGGAATTCGGCCCCTACTGTGCCAAAAAGTTGAGGAAAAATACTGAGCACTGGCCAAATAAATTCGGCTCATACAGTTTTTCGTCGGACTACTTGTCAAAAGTTATAAATGCTTAAAGAAACCACTTTGTAAAATGGCGTGATTCAGTAGTGTGTGTGTAAATTTGACAACAAGGAGTAGAATATGCCGAAAATCCAATCGAAATCGGCTTAAAAGTTTCGCGCATGCAATGTGACTCCGCCATTTCCTATTCTGAGGACTCAGGCGTTTTTCTTTGGAGGTAAACTTCGCCAGTTTTTTATTTATTTATTATTTATTATTATTTATTATTATATATAGTACTAGATTAGGGTTTTTATCTACTCACAAGCACTTTGCCACCTCCAAAGGAAAACGGCTACTATGTGCTCACCAAAGCAAAATTTGAAATTTCAGCTGAAAACTTTCGAGATTTCAAATTAATGTTCACACTGCCAAAATCAAAAATTTCTTCTGATATGAATGCAAACAAACTACCTTTGTGTTCTTATGACGCTGTTTATATTGGGAAGGTTGAGATCAGTCTCACAGGAGTTGCTGGAAAAGAGAGGTGAGGAAATCAGGAAGGCCTGGCACCCACTGGGCAACTTAGTTGCCGGCAAACTTTGTTGCCTAGTGGGCGCTCTCCCGTATGACCCAATGTACTTAAATCGGGAGCAACAAAAAGTTGTTGGGGCGAGCAACTAAAAGTTGCCTAGTGGGCGCCAGCCCGAACCCATCACTTTCATACAAAAAATATTTTGAAGTTCAGTTGCGGTGCAGTTCCGCTGAAGTGCAGTTCCGTCGAGTGCGGTCTTACCTTTACCCCTCACTTTATACTCCCTTCACCTTTGAACAAAAGATCGTCTGGAAGAATCGTGTCATGTAACTTTGCTCATTTGATTCTGACGTCTGGTGGATATTCCAAAGAGATTGAAAAAGAACGCACTACGCACCACATATGGCTTTGAGATGTGCGCTGCACAGGCACAGCAAAAGACAGAACGTCATTTTCTGAATTTCAAATTCAAAGGAAGGTAAATATTTTTTTTCGTGCCAGATCAACAATTTATTTCGCTTCTTGCCAGTTAATTTTGTAGGCTAGTTCTAGAAGGTGCTGTTGATCTTGGTACATACAGTTGGTGCAAAAAATATATCAATTGATCGAAATGGCTTTCAAATCTCAACCCAAAGGCTTCGCCACAAAGGCAATTCACAGTGGACAGTCTCCAGAGCAGTGGACCAGCATGTGTGTTATTCCACCCATTGTTACAAGTACAACTTACAAGCAAGACGGTCCAGCGGAGCACAGAGTAAATACTTAAAAATTTTATAAGAAGCAAGTTTTTTTTCATAAACATAAAAAGCCAGCTACCTAGTTCCATTTTGATAAAGACAAATTATCATCTTCATCTTCAATATCATTACTGATAAGTTAAAGATAACCTCCCACAATGTCTCGTGTGCACATTTCCATTTCACACAAAAGCTACATATGTATTCTTTTTAAAAGAAATTTGTCATTATTACAATGATATGTATCTTTTAGTTACCTAACCTATGTATTTATCAATTTATTTTATTCGGCTTATGAAAGAAATTATTAATGTTTAATTGAAAATAATTTGTAGATCTAGATTGGGACAGGCACGTCATAGTGTTGAAGTTAAACACGTTCGGCTCATTCGAGTCGATAATTATATTAAACAAGTAGTGCTTATTGCTTCTGATTTGAATTATGCTGTTGAGAACAAGTTGGTTTCTAGGCAGGTAAAAATAACTCAAATAAGATTAGATGTATACAAAAAGCAAATAATAGAAAATATTTTATTTTTGTTTTTGTGGACTGGGTTTTGAATATTACTGTATGTAGTTTTTTTTTTGTTTATAAGTTTAAATAAGCTAACAGTTTATCATATACTTACATTTATTATAAACCTCTAACAAGCTAATGAATTCATATTAAAAAACAGAATACAGAGAACAAGAAGAAAAACAAAACATTTATAAAAATTTAACGTTATTTATATAATGTAATTCAAATATTCAAAAAGCCAAACTAAAATCAAATTAAACCAAAAAAGACAAGAATATTTAAAACCTTTAGTTCAAAATGAAAATAAAAGATGAGCCACATTCAAAAACAAACATTTTTGGGGTTTTCAAAAGAGATACTCTAAATATCAAACGTTGTGAACGCCTTATTATGATACCTTTGAATTCTTATTAAAGTTTGATAGCATTTCTCTACCCCAGGTGTGGCTAACATATCTTCCATTTGTTAAAAAACAAATTATTTGCTATTTTGTTTTTGTCTGGCAGAAGAAAAAAGCTTTCGTAATTTTTCTATTTAAAATCCATTTCTTTAGTTCGAAACTTCTTCTAATTGTTATTTCTTTCTTTCTATCTTTGTTTGTATGTACGTTACCTTCATCATATTAATTTCACTAAACTACCTTTTATTTAAACTTAAACTGTTATTAGTACGTACTATAAAACACTAGGTCTTACTTCTTGTACCTATCTTGTAACTAAACAATTTGAATAAGAATTAAACTGACATTAAATTCAAATTTTAATTTCATTGAAATTTTATTGTAAAAATAGGGCTTTGAATACTCTCGCAGTGGGAACCCGACGAGAAATGTGCTTGAGAAATGTCTTGCATCTTTAGACAATGCCAAACATGGGTTGACTTTTTCTTCTGGACTTGGAGCAAACACAGCAATTTTGACCATGTTATCGAATGGCGATCATATTGTCGTAAGTGATGATGTCTATGGAGGAACCAATCGTCTGTTCCGGTAAGATGCTTACCGAATTCTATTTAAAAAATCCTAAGAAATTTTTTAATTTAAAGGCAAGTTGCCGCCCGCCTAGGGTTGGAACCAACGTTTGTAGATCCAACAGATTTGAATGCGCTGTCAGAAGCTATACAAAGCAACACCAAACTGTTGTGGATTGAAACACCAACTAATCCTCTTATCAAAGTAGTCGACATTGAAGCTGTTTCAAAGTTGGCTCATGAGAAGAAAAAAGACATTATTGTCGCCGTCGACAACACATTCTTGACTTCGTATTTTCAGAGGCCACTGGAATTAGGAGCTGACATGGTTGTTTATTCTCTAACAAAGTACATGAATGGCCACGGTGATGTTGTAATGGGTGCAGTAACGTTAAACGATGAAAGTTTGCACAATCGCCTTCGTTTCTTGCAGAATGGTGGGTTGATTCTGTTCATAAAAGTTTTTTCTTATAATTGTTTTTATTTTATTAACAATTAGCAACGGGAATAGTTCCTGCACCATTTGACTGTTACCAAGTAAATCGTAGTTTGAAAACATTGGCACTTCGCATGGAGCAACATCAGAAGAATGCACTTGCAGTTGCGAAATTCCTTGAATCACACACACTCGTTGATAAAGTTTTGCATCCAGCGCTTCCCTCTCATCCACAACATGAACTCTCTTTGAAACAGACCTATGGTTATAGTGGAGTATTTTCGTTCTATTTAAAGGGTGATCTAGAACAATCAAGGAAGTTCTTAAAAAGTTTGAAAATGTTCACATTGGCGGAAAGCCTTGGAGGTTATGAAAGTTTAGCTGAATTGCCGTAAGTTGTTTTTTTTTGTCGTTACTTAAAAGAAATTAAAACTATAAAATTATTTGCAGATCTGTGATGACACATGCTTCCGTTCCAGCTGAACAAAGAAAGAAGTTAGGAATAACCGATTCATTGGTTAGAATATCCGTTGGCTTAGAAGATTCAGATGATTTGATTGAGGACTTGCGTGAAGCCTTAAAAGCTGCTTCGACTTAATAAGAAAAAAGCATTTTATTGAAATAAAATTTATATGAATCAAAAAACTTTTAATAAGTATTTACTCTTAGAAAAAACGGTATAAATCAAATTAAAGTTAGGGAGATGACAGTAAGATTGTTGCGACACCTCGGAGAACCAGATTGTAGTATTCTACTAAGGAGGACCTTCAAGTTTTTGATAATCTTGGAGGATTTGCCACTACCTCGCAAGATGCAATCCTCTAAACGAAACACTTGTTTTTAGGTGGCAGATGTTCCAATGCCACGGGATATATGCAATACAAACAGATTGTTATAGTCCAAACGTCCAAACATTTACAAGACCATTAGTGGAAAAAAGATTTTCATGATGCATTTTTGTGTAATTCTATGCCAAAATTAACTTATATAATTGAAATAGCAAATAAAAGCTGTGTGTAAATTTACAAACGCATCGTTGCAGAGATGATGCATAATCATTTCCGCCAAAC
Source organism: Dasysyrphus albostriatus (assembly GCA_946251815.1). Classification (NCBI taxonomy): domain Eukaryota; kingdom Metazoa; phylum Arthropoda; class Insecta; order Diptera; family Syrphidae; genus Dasysyrphus; species Dasysyrphus albostriatus. The sequence goes on along the minus strand of OX276336.1, from coordinate 61,038,534 downwards.
ATTCATAAATGCATCAAACCCACATCACTTTTTGCGTAACGTGTTCATTACTGCAAACTTGCATCAAGTGATACGCACATTTCAAACAAATAAGAATCAAGAAAATTCTTGATGCGGTGTTCCCCATGCAATTGTATCAGCATCAGCTACGCCACGCATCAGCATCGCAAAAAAGCAGTGATGCTTAGGCATTTGACGATTATGAATTTACACTATAACAGCTTAATCAGTAGTCTAACAGAATTATTTTGTTTTATGTCAAGAGTCCGGAAAAAATGAACGTAATTTTGCAATACACATCGCGCAACCGAAGCCACGTCGTTATCAGTTTTTATGTTATATTCCAAATCAGGCTATATTGTTTAACAATCAGTTGAGTATAACGCGGCTAGCATTTTTACTAGCTAACAAGGTTTATCCATATGCTGCCCTTCATTTTATCTCGTACTCATTTCAATTTGTAGGACATGACTGAGATTGGTGTAAAAATTTGACAGTGACCAAAAATTAGTTTTAAAATAAATGGAATTTTGAATGAAAACCTTCCAAATGAAGGACAGGAAGCATTTTATTTCTTGGGGTCAAAGAATTGTTCTCCCAATTTAAAAAAAAAGAAATAGTTGTAATTCAATTCCAAAGATGGGTGGTTCGGTTTACTTTCACTTAACGATTTTTTGTTGAAAGTCGATCACTGAAATGAGACCTTATTTCGGTGTTGTAAATTTTAATATTTTGAACCAAATTGAATTTTTCGTTAACAAAAAAATCGAAATGAAAAATTTTGTTCAACATTAATTTTTTCGATGATCGGCTTTCGAAAAAGTTGTTCTATCGAAAGGGAACAACAACACTTTAGTAAAAAAGACTCCCTTAGTTACCACGGTGCTTTCTGGAGTGGGTGAATGTTTGTTTTTCTTCCTGAGAATTTTACATTTGAAAACTTAAGCATATCACTTTTCCAAATATTTGTTTAAGGGATTAACATAATTTGAATGCCATTTAGACCAAGTTTCAGGATACTTTTTCGGTTTAAACTCAAAATGATACTAATACTAGTACCGATGAAATCTACGAGATACCTCTAATTATCCGGAACCCAAAGAAAACCTTGAAGCCGTAAGCATTATTTGTACTAGAATTCGAACAAACTCTTGAAGATTATTTATGTACCGGCTAGAAGAGTGGTTGGAGTCGCCAATTTTTCAATTAAACACGATATTTTTGTTTTGTGAACTTTTTTTCACAATTTTTTAATGTGTTAATTCTATTACAAAAAGGTAGCAAACGTTATCTATGCCTTAACAGCGAATTTCCTCATTGGATAGATTGACCTCTTACGGATTTCCTTAAGAGTTTTCCTGTTGGCGTCTCTGGGTGACAATGCTTTACGCATAGCACGAGTACGTTTCTTCCTCAAATCCAAAGGCTTGTACTTCTTGTTCTTGAATACTTTACGCAAGTTCTCCTTTTGCTTTTGGTGCATAACAATGTAAACACGAGCGATAGCCTTGCGAACGACTCGGCTGCAATGAAATGGCTATTACTTTCTGACAATAATCACAAATATTTTTCTTGGAAAACTTACATCTTTGATAGCTTTGATGGAGCTCCGCCAGTTACTTTGGCAACACGAAGTCCGAGGAGCTCATTTTTCAGCTCTTCGAGCTGTTTGGTGAGCTCAACCTTGTTTTTGGTTCTCAGATCAGAGCACTTGACTTTCACCTAGAAAATTTACATTTGTTAAGCCGCTCTTAGTGGAAATAAATAATCAAATCACAACAGTGTAGTTTTTTTCTTAAGAATATTTAACGAATAAACAATTTTATAAAAGGATGCCATTGAAATAATTAGAATAAGTTCACATTGATTTCAAAACCTACCATCTTGGCTAAATTCAATCGTCAAAAAGGAGTCTGACAGGCGTGCTTGGCAGCATGTATGTCAAAATGGTTTTCTTAAGCACCCATACGAAGGAATTGTAGGGCAAAAGTAGTATTTGAGTTTGATGCTATCATCCACTAGATGCGTACAGAGCTTAAGGTGTAATCACAATTGGGCCTATTCGAGGTGATCTTTTATTCTGCTATTCTGTTGTTCTGCTATGAATTTCCATACAAAAGTTTAAGCTGTCAAAAAATCTTTTATGAATTTTAATTTTGGTATTCTGCATGCGTAATTCTGTTATTTAATCTGCTAAGAAATCAGTTATGACCTGCCAAACTTTCGAACTCATAGCAAAATCTTTTACAAATCACGTTTTTGGTATTCAGCATGCCAAAATCTGTTATTAAATCTGTTATGAAATATAAAAGAATAAAAGACAGACCTCTCTGGCTTTTATCATAAAAGATTTCAATAAACAAGAAGGTATATGTAGTAAAAATGGCAATTTTTCTTTTATTTCCTCAACAAAATGTTTTAAAATTAGACAAGTGTTAAAATTTATTATCACATATTTTGTAAATAAATAATGAACAAATCAAAATAGGTGTTTTTTGCAGGCGAAAGCACTAAAGCACTATTGATGTGGGGTGAAGATAAAAAGCTAATCTTAACTACATTCACCACTTTTTGCAAAATTACAAAAGTAAAAATATTTGTTTGTTTTACTGCAGTTGTTTTGGGAAAAAGAAAATTTGCCGGTGAGAACCACCAAAAAAGTGAAAAAGTACAAAAGTGAAAATTTTCAAACTCATTTTGGAATGTTTCTCACTGGAAAACTTATAAAAATGATGCAGAAAGCTTAAATTTTGGTTAAGAAAAAAATTGGTATATTCTTTTTCACAAAACAACTGCTCTAGTGGGGAAAAAATATTTTTACTCTTGTAATTTAAAAAAAAGTGGTGGGTGCAGTTAAGGCTTAACTCTTTTCAAATTTCAATGGGTGCGAAAGTGAAATCAGATGTGTTTCGTGTATACCCTTATAGTTTTCAAACAACTATACAGCGTATAAGCATTTCCGCTTCCGATCTTGTTCAACTACATATCAAGATAGAACCTTCCTGTTCAACGCACAAGCAAAATTGAACAAAATGGAATGAAATAGACTTATTTGGTTAGGCTTGGCGCGTACTTGGCAACTTTAAGTAGCTCGTCCCAACAACTTTTTGTTGCTCCCGAATCAATTACATTGGGTTAATGGGAGACCGAAACTAGGTTGCCGGCAACTTTAAGTGGCCCGAAGTTGCTTGCAGAACTTTTAGCTAGCAACTTCTTAAATTTACAAGTTTAACATTTCAATTAATTTTACTTTGCATTTATGTTTTACTAACGTTTTAAACACAAACGTCAAATTCCAAAAAGTTGCTCAGAAGTTGCTTAGTGGGTGATGTCCAGCAACTTTAGTTGCTCGGAGTCACCGGCAACTCTGAGCACTCGGATTTACATAACTGACAAATTGTCATAATTTCTTCCATTTTTTCACCATTAATGACATAATCGTGTAAATGAATTAAAAAATTGCCATAATATTCGTCATAAAGTAAATGACAGAGCTATAATTGTCATTAAAATGATGCCATGTAAATGGACAGTGACACCATTTGCCAAATAATGACAGTACACAATAAAGAATGAACTTACTCATTCTTTGTCAGTCAGTTTAATGACAAAGCATCAGAACGCCATTATTTTGTCTTCATGTAAATACATGTCATTGATGATTTTACTGATCATTATTTTGCCACTTTAATGACCTGAATTAATGGCAATTTATCACTCGTGTAAATCCGGCATAAGTTCTGTTTTTTACTAGCAGAAATCATCCCGTGTGTGCCGGCCAATCTTCCCAATCTAAACAGCGTCAGGTGTGACGGACCCTCAAGCAAAGAACAACAAAAAAACTACAAGAATTTTACAGCACTTGAACAACCCTGGAAATATTTATTTGACACACCAAAAAAAGAACAACAAATTCCGTTACCGCAAAACTTAAAGCCAAGACAAAAAGCCGATTCGCGATTCTAAAAAGATCCTTTCGAAATAATTAATTATCCCAAACTAACATTCACAAAATATAAACTTTAAATAAGTTATAAAAGTAAAATTTGCAGAAAAATAAATTTATTGAAATAATGTCTGATTGGGCTAAGAAAGCGGAGGATCAAGAGATCTCTAATTTGGTAAGAAAATCCTTAACCCTTTAGAATTGGCTGAAATCGTCAATAATCTCACCATGTGCTTGTAGGTCGATAAATTAGATATTAAAAAGAAAGATGATGAACCTGTTCCAGAAGAAACGAAAACCACTCTACCAGCCCCTCAGGAAGAGCAAGCCGACGTTGTAAGGTAAGTTCGGTTGCATTTTGCAATTATTCACCCTCGTTTATCGCAGGTATGTTGTTGAATGCAAACAATAATAATTTTTTTTATTAACCCACACAGTCCGGCCGAAACAAGTTTGCTTCTAAAAATTATTCGAAAGGGATTAGTTGAGTCTAAGTTAGACTTGGAAGTACAGAGAAAAGATCCAACATCGCCGTTGCATTCTGTTAAGACTTTCGAGGCCTTGCATTTGTGAGTACAACATTTATTTTCATTCTACGAGTAGTTTAGCAAAATTAAAGTTTGTTGTCTGTCTAGTATCTTATTGATAATAGCTTAGTAGTATTTGGATATATAGGTATTATGTTATATTCTAAGACCCAAGGACATAAAAAGTCAAGTTATTTGCTCAACAGTGTAAGCCATATAAATAACCTTTCATTGCGGTGCTGAACCAAAAGTTGCTTGTCAGCTTACTTAAACACTTGACGAACAGGTGTACAAACTAAAGTTAATATTTTACATCGATTTATTTTAATGCCTATTGTTCAGAGGAGAAAAAGAAATATTAAACTTGCAGTTTTGCATAATTCTTGTCATGGGTCAAACTCTGTAGCTCTTGCCTATAATATAAGACAAATTTTCGAAAAAAAAATACTCAAGTAAACTCATGGGGCATTTTCAAAGATGCTGTTGATGTTCAATCTTGCGGATTGAGCATCTGTTTGTTTTGCCGAATGTCTTTAAATTATAAATGTTTAGCAAAATGAATGGATCCACAAACAAACATTTTTTAACGTTTTCAATTCCGGTATTTTTTTTTGCCGTTTTCAATCCGTATAGAAAAGCCACATACGTGAATTTGACAACCATTAAATTTCGTTAACAGGAAATAAAATATCACTATTACTGGTCTAGCCACCACAGATTTTGAAGAAGCACTGTTAAAATATGTATTTAATTAAGGAGAGAAGTGCAAGCCACATTCTCATTTAAAGTTTTATTTGGAAAAGAACTAAGTGTCTTCCGATATGCCAATGTCCAAAGTGCCCACCCCTACCCTATTCATAAAAATTGGGAAAAGGAACAAAATGTTTATAACAAGACCCCTTTTTGCTTATTACTGCTTCACATCGTCAATTCATGTAATCCAAAAAATCTGTAAAATGGAATACTTTTCCATGCAGTCTCCACTGTAACCCAAAGCTGTTTGTTATTCTAATTAGTGAGCTTGGAAGCTACTACCACTTTTTTAAAATGGTCTCCTTTTGGTTGAGGTCATTTGATTGGGGAGGCTTATCTATTATTGAAATATAACTGACCCGAAACCACTCCCTCGCATTTTTGCTGGCGTTCTTCGGGTCATTACCTTATTGAAAGACTGTTGAGAGACCCATCTGATTGCCATTTCCTCCTTTATGTGAGATAACTACTATATTTTACGTATTCTTGCGTATACCTATTCAGAACAGTACACATATTCATGATAATATATTGCTCATGTTATCAAAAACCATTTGTCAGGTAATGAACAAAAAAAAAAAAAAAAAAACAAATTAACAGAGACTATCAATTATGAATTCAATGGCCCTCATTATGAATAGCCATTGGAACGTTCACTTAAAAGCGAATGATTTTGCGAATTCCCAATTTTTTTTGACATTTAACATGAATTTATGAGTTATTTTTAGCAGCATTGATTTTTGAAGCGAATGTGGAAGCTCGCTATCGACAATATATCGTGATTCGGGGAATTCGCTAAATCATTCGCTTTAAAGCGAACGTTTGATTAGCTATTCATAATTTGATTTTTGATTCAGCTATTGTTTGATTCAGCTATTCAGTAATGAATATTCAGATTTCTGAATTCTGGCCAATCATAAGTTTGAAAAATTCAGAAATCTGAAAATGTAAATGTAAAGTTTTAAATTTGTTGAACATGCCACCGTTTACATAAGGGTCTCTGAGATTGACACATGCGCTAACTTAAACAAAAATGAAAAATCGGAAGATATTTCCTTAAATATGTGTACTGTGCTTATTCAGCATTTGGTGAGCGTCGCACATTTTAACGGGAATAGTGCTGCCATGCGGGACGATTTCATCATAATTCTTCCATAAGTTATTCCACCAGCCCTGAAGGGGCCTATCGACATGATTCTTAGTAAAATGACTTCTTATGACAATGTATTTGTTGTCATTGGGTTTTTTACATTGAAACTATTTAATTCTAATTTAATTTAATTCTTTAAAGTTTATCACACTCTCGCTAAAATTTAACGGATTTTTTATCTCAGAAGCAGGCAAATGGGTAAGGCCTTCGAGGAACTCACAACCCTTCTAACCGATTAGGGGTACAAAATCCTTTTTTTTGACCGGGTTTCGGGTGTTTGGACGTATTTTTGCAAAGGCTTGAGTGTGTTTTTAAGTTTGAGTATAATTTTACTGCTTATGCAGATGATATTGACATCATGGGGAGAACGAAGCGAGCTGTAACCGGCGCGTTTGCAAGTATTGAATCGGAAGCGGCGAAAATGGGTTTGTCTGTTAATGAGGACAAGACGAAGTATATGCTATAATCGAGAAAGGAATCTCAACATCGTTGACTCGGGCAAAACGTCACGATGGGTAGGTACAACTTCGAAGTTGTCAAGAATTTTGTCTACCTGGGCTCCCACCTAAGGTGGCGCACACAAGTGGAGAGCGACTTAAACCAACTTGGAGTGCGTAACTGGGGGCAGTTAGCTAGGGACCGAGCTGGCTGGATGGGCTTGTTGCTTGAGGCCTTAGTCCATCCTGGACAGTGAGCGCCATCTAAAGTAAAGTAAGTAAGTATAAGTTTTACCTCCTCGAATTGCTATGTTTACCACAGATATGAATGTGTGAATATAATATTGGTTTTATTCTTACCTTGGAACTTGAAATTAATATACTACTTTAAATAATCACAAGATCAAAAAACAATATGTTATTTATTACCATAACCTTGTGAACACTAGTATCATTTTGAGCGCTAAGAAATAAACTAAGATCATTCAAGTGACATTTGTAAAAGAACCGTTATATCATGATATTTTTTTTTTCTAAAAACCGAAGACGAAATGTTCTTGTACCAAAAAAAAAAGTGAAGGATCTAATTACTTGCTTATATTTAAGATTGTAATATAATACGTGGAGCAGAAGGTTAAACTGCAATTATTTTGACTGCAACTGTATATGCAATTAAGTTTTTTTTTTTCATAAAATATTAAGGGTTCTTATGCAACTTTGTAAAACCATAGATAAGTTTACAAATTGGTTATGTTTATCTTTTGGTCAATGAACTGTCAAATTTTGAATGGGAAATGATTTACACAAATTGGTTAAACTTATCTAAGGATTTTGCTGCGGAAAATTAACCAAACTGTTTAAACTTATCCAAACGTCATTTTGACTCTTACTCTGATTGAATTGTGTACCTAGCATTTAATCAAATGTATAAAAAAAAGGTCGTTCATACAAACTTTGCGTAAATGTATTATTTTACACAATTTGTTAACTTCCGACGGTGCATGAATACTCTTATTATCTTAACACCAATTTTATAAAAAAGCAACTTGTAGGTACTTAAAATACCTCTTTTTTTCGATATCATTCACTACACGATAAATAGTGCGCTTTCTTTGCACGTTGTTTCTCACAAAAATTTCACGTAACTTTCTCATCGTCATAGCAATGGATGATTGATTTTGATAAAATGTTTTAACGATTAAAAGATTTTCTATAATAAATTTGCCACAAGTCTTCTTCACGACTGCCAAATATAAACTGTCAAGACTAATGTTTACCAAAATGGCGGCAAAACAAAGTAGTATACCTTCCCGGTGGACACCCTGTACTAATTATTTTTTGGATTAAGAGTCATTTTATTACTTAACTGACCATAATAGTTACTTTATATACTTTGTTGAATGTGTCTCTTACCAAAAAGGGGAGAGAGCACCTACGAAATATTTCTTAAACCGAAATCGAATTGTTTCATTTTAATTATACATTATACTCAGGTACCTCTACCTTCCTATAGGTAGAAGAAGAAGACCTTAAAAGTGAGAATTAAAAATAAAGCAAAGTTAAAAAATTTGAGACGTGTAAGAATAAATAAAAAAAAAACGACAGACGTGTTCAAACGATAATCAATCGAACTGCATTTCCTAATATTTCGTGCCTTATTGTTTTCTTATAATTAATTAAAAATAAAAACTAAAGCAAAATTAAAAAAAAAATAACAGTGGAAAATTGTTATAAAAAATGTACAAATTGCATACTTCTCTAAAATTTTATTAAAAAAATTTCAAAAACAAATTTTTGGTAAAAAAGTTTTGAAAAGTGTAAAAACTAAACAAAATAAAATGCACAACTGGGATGCACGTACTAGCTCTTATGTTCAAGGAGCTCAAGGATTTGAGAAAATTATATTTAAGGACAAGGAAATTATGAGAGAAAAATGTTTAGAAGCATGAAATACATTCAAATTCATTCAGAACTCAGGATGGTTCAGGGAGACCCCCCACAGCTAAAACTTCTCCTCAAACCTCTCCCTATCCCTCTTCACCACCCACCTTTCACCCTGGGAGCGCAATGGATCCACTGAGATTCGAGTGAGATCATGCGGCTCGCCGTATTATCACCCCTTCTAACCCAACCTAACCTATGAAATACATATGTACGATATTTAAATTAGCTAAAAAAACTTCGTTGAGAGTTTGAGATGAAAAAAAGAACACCATATTAATTCTTTATTGGATATGTGTTACAGACAAAAAAAAAATTAAATCGTTGGAGCGGTTTTCTTAAAAAATAATTTTTTATATATAAAATTCTTGGTATGCAAATCTTAAGTATTTATTTATGTACATTTAAAACTTTATTTTTCACTCATGTTTAAATGGCAAAAAAAAACAATACTGTATTTTACCTAACTTATGTAATTATTATAAATATTTGAAAATACAAATGTAACTTCCAAGACGGCATTATATGGCGTTCCGCCCCAATGCCTTAATTATAGAAATAGTATAAATTAAATTTATATATTTCTGTTAAATAAATAATTCTTAATTTTCAAAAAAAAAAATTGAAACTTTTTTTCAAAATTCGAAAACTTTTTTTGAAAATTTTGATATGCAATAATATTTAATCTTATCTGAAATTTGTATATAAACAAATGTATCTAAATTCGCTCAACCGATAGTGAGAATAAAATCAAATAATAAAAAAACACTTTCTATCACAGGTACTATTTATAGCTGCTAAGTGCGAAATTGTATAATTTTTTGTAGTAGATCGTATTAATAATAGTATATGGAGAAAGTTTAATCAAAATCGGTCAAGTCGCTTTGAGAGAAAAAAAGTTCCTTTCCGGTTTTTTAACTTTTGTGTGGAAGGTAGCGTTATTTTTTCATATATTTTTCAAAAAATATTTTAGAGAGTACTAAAAAACTCTTAAGTATCGAGTATCAAAAAAATCGATCCTATCGTTTTCGAAATATTTTATTTTCAAAAAATCCAACATTTTTTTTGGTTTATGTACAGAAAAATATTTATAGTTTTTGGAAGCTTCTGTGTTTTTTTTTTTTTTTTTTTTATTATCCGATGGAAATCTTCAGAAGACACTCGGTAAGAATCGGTACCAAGTAGTGTGGGACTCTTACCGCACTAAAACCACCGGTGAATCAGGACCAATCTATGAAAGATCGACAAATGATTTTTCTTTCTTAATTTATCAGTCGCATTGTGGGAAGTTTAAGTTATAACACTTTCCATAGCTTTTAGACCATCAGCTCATGAGGCTTGGTTCTTCTTAATCTGCGAACATTGTCTCGTACATTTAAGACGGTCTCCATTTCGGAGTTGGTATGACTTTGCAGTCGCTGATTGTGTGATACAGCGTGTTTTTTAACCACTTCTGTAACCATTTCAATTTGAAGGTCACGATGTAGATCGCTATTTCTTATATACCAAGGGGCATTTATTATTCCGCGAAGGACCTTGCTTTGGAATTTTTGGATGGGTTCAGCATTTGTTTTCTTTGTACAGCCCCATAGTTGGATGCCATATGTCCAAACGGGTTTCAGTACTTGCTTATATAACATTAGTTTGTTCTGGATAGATAGGTCAGAGTTCTTTCCTAGTAACCAGTACATTTTTCTGTACTTCAAGTTTAGTTCGTCTTTTTTCTTTTTGATGTGCTCTTTCCATTTAAGCTTTGCATCCAAAGTCATTCCAAGGTATTTGGCAGTATTGGAGTAAGGTACTGTTGTACTGTTTATAAGAATAGGAACATTGTTTATTTTTTTGTTTGTAAAGTTTATATGCGTCGATTTTGTTTCATTTAGTTTGATTCGCCATTTTTGCGTCCAATCACTAACTTTATCGACTGCATTTTGCAGTTTTTGTGTAGCCTTCGTAACGGATTTATCTGGCACCAATATTGCAGTATCATCAGCAAAGGTGGCCATGATAGCGTTGATGTCCACTGGAATATCCCTTGTATATAACAGATACAGGGTTGGTCCTAGGACACTTCCTTGTGGTACACCGGCTTCAATTTTCTTTAGTTCCGAGTAATTTTGGTCGTACCGTAGCTGTGCTTGGTGGAAATGGCTTAAATACATTCGCGAGATGTTCAGCGAAGAGATCAGCCTTTTGTTTTGGGTTTCCGATCCATTTACCATCTTGAGATTTTACTGGCGGGTTTTGTGCCTGTGGTCTTTTTTGGCGCTTAGCTGCTTTCCATAAGGAGTATTCCGTAGAAGCATCCGCCGTCAGACTATTCAGGAATCTACTAAGTGAATCACTTTTAAATTCCCAGATTCTTTTCTTAAGTTCATTGTTAAGACGGTTAAAAACTGCCTTATCACCTGGAAATCTCGTAGCTTGCCATTTTCTTCGAGCTCTTCTTTTCTCCAAGATCAGCTCCTTTATTTCGACAGGATATTTTATTTCTTTTTCTCTTGAGTTCGAAATTGTTGGAGTACTTTCTTCTGCAGCCTGTTGCACATCAGCAATAAATTGTTCTACTTCATGATCAATCTGTTCAATTGTTTGCATAGGGGATCTTAGGTTTATAAAACTTTCAAGTTTATCTCTGAATTCGTTCCAGTTTGTTCTTTTGTTCACGAGCTTAGGATTACTTTTCTCTATTATTTCTGCTTCGCTCAGTGATAATATTACTGGAGTATGATCTGACGATAAATCGTAATTACCTTCGACACTTATATGGTTTCGTTTAATACCTTTTACTACGAAAAAGTCTATAAGGTCTGGTATTTTGTTAGAATCAGATGGCCAATATGTTGGCGAGCCAGAAGAATAAAATTCGCAGTTGTATTTGCGGCCTGCTTGATATAGCCGTTTGCCTTTCGTTGTTATGAGCCTAGATCCCCATTGAGTGTGTTTAGCATTGAAGTCGCCACCAACAAGGAAGTTATGTCCTAACAAATTTAGGAGTTCTGCATAGTCTTCTTCAGTTGGAGAGCGCCTCGGAGGGCAGTATATAGATGCTATCTTAAACTCTTTCTTTTTTATACCAATACTAATTGTGGTTACTTGCATGTTTTCATTAGTAAACTTCGGCTCTTCATAGTGTGTTAAGCACTTTTTTATTAGTATTGCTGATCCTCCCCTAGCTTTGTCAGCTGGGTGCGGAGCGTGATAACACGTATAGTTAGGTAATTTATTATCAAGATTTTGTTCTATAGCGAGGTGAGTTTCGGACACCAAACAAATGTCTATATGCTCTATGTCTAAAAAGATGTTTAGTTCTGATACATGTTTTAAAAGACCGTTTGCATTCCATGTTGCGATTTTGAGTGTTCTGTCCATCATTGTTTTTTAAGAGCGACTTCTTCGCTTAGCTGTTTTATGTTTAAATCTTGTTTGTCAATCCTTTTCAGGATAAGTTCAAGCATTTCTTTAATAGATGTTTCTTCGTTCTTCCGCACATTTTTAACAATCTGGGAATAGGATTTATTTTCGTCACTTTTGCTTAGTGCAATTGCTTTTGGCGGTTGATTTTTAGTTTTGTTTTCAACGGCTACTTTTTTGCTTTCAACTATTGCTTTTGTGTTTGTTGGGTTTCTTAGCTTGTTCCCAGTTTTGTTTTTTCTTTTTGTGTCTTGGAATTTTTTGGCAACTGGACATCCTCTGTAACTTGCAGGATGGTTGCCTTGACAGTTAACACATTTCACTTTCTGTTCTCTGCCCATGGGACAGTTTTTAGTTGCATGCTTGCCTTCGCATTTAACACAAGCAAACTCACGATTGCAGTATTTTTGTGTATGCCCAAAGGCCTGACAGCGTTTACATTGTGGAACAATTTTTGACTTTCGTAGTGGTTCAATTTTGACAACTATACCCATAATTGATTTTATACTGTAGACCTTATCGAGACTTTCTTTATTTTCAAAGGTGAGCATAAATAAAGGTAGAGATCTCCTTGTTGTCGTTGATACCCCAGTGGAGTCTTTGATTGTCTCATTTTTAATAAGATTATTCGCATCGAGAGCTTGGAAACCTTTTTGAATAAGGTCTTCGACAATATCTTTGGCATCACATGAAGAGTGGAGGCCTCTTGCTACTACCTTTATCGACCTTGTAGCTTTATTTTCGTACGAGTGCCACTGAATTCTCTTTTTGTTCAATTCTTCAGTGATAGATCTATACGCATCGGCGTCTTCAACTATGACTTTCCAATTGTCTTTATTGTATGATGTATATTTACATGCCTTATTACTGCATGTTTCTACTATACTCTTAAGCTCACCAAACATTGTCAATCCGGAAATCATGATTGGAGGTGGTGAAGTTTGCTTAGTACCTTTAGCAAAAGACTTCTTTTGGGATACATCTTTTATTTCATTGTTTGATGTTTTCACTGTTGCAGGAATATCCGCTTTTAAAGCTACCTGCTTAATTTTTTGAACAGTCTCTGGGCTACCCTCTGCTTTCCGTTTCTTGGATTTACGTTTATTTCTGTTACCATCTGTTTCAAAAAGAAGCTCTTCCTCATCAGTATGAAACTCAATGGTTTTTGGTGGGCTTTTCACTACAAGTATTTTTGGACTAGTCTTGCTGTCATTATTTGAAGTTTTCTTGTCTAGCAAGCTGACTTTTTCTTCAAGTCTCTTAACTTGTTGCTGAAGACTTTCAACGAGCACTTCAAGTTTTTTTCTGGCTATTATTTCTTTTTGCCATTCCTCGAAATAATTTTCGGATTCAACTTGGTGGATCTCGTTGCTTTTTTTGGAACACTGCGGATCTTTTATTTCGATCTTTTCATAGATTTTGGTTCCTTTTTCGTTAATGACTTCTTTGTCATTTGATTTTTCGGTAAGGGTTTTCGATGGAGTGACCCTTGAGAATATTTTTGGTGGAGTCCTCAGTGTTTTAGAACTCCGTCTACTTCCTGTTAGCAATAATTGGTCCTCCCCAGAATCCGTAGGACCGATCTCCGAAGAGAGTGGATTTACCAGTTTATCTGGATTGCCACCTGGGGTACAATATCTATTTGTTTTATTCATTGCCATATTTTTTTTATTTTTTTGTAACTTTTGTTTGTTACCCATAAATAGCTTCGTTACTTTTTCTATTCAAGGTCTTTAATACAGCCGCCCCTATGGGATCAGACGATGACCAATGAGCCGCACATTATGCGTCAGACGCTCTTGGGTTTCATGGAGAGCTGGTTCTTCAGAGCGATGTCTTATCATATGCTCCTAGTTCCTGAAAAGGTAACTCAGGTGTCTCAGCTCTTGGATCCAATAGATCCAACGCTCGTCGTTAGTTCACCTAATTGGCTATCCAGCGGGCACCACTTGGAGGTGACGATGCGATTTTGCTCCGCCACTGTTTTGAAGAAAATTGAAAATGGTTCTTTGGGAGGTACCATTAATAACCATTTTTTGAAAAATGTTTTCCACCCCCTTTACTAAAAGTAATTTATTGAATTTTTGTTTAAAGAAAAGTTGTCAAGCCTTTTTTGAGAAAAATACGATTATGTAAAATTGATAACAAAAATTGTATGGCATGTACCGTTATTTTTGGTTCTAAAAATAATTATTTTTAAACGTGTGGGCATAATCACCAAAAACCACTATATGCACCAAGTTTGAAGAAAATCGATCGGGCCGTTTAGGTTGTAGAAGAACAGATAGAAAGACAGACAGACAGAATTGTACCACCCACTTTTTTGGTGTTCTCTATCATCCTAATGTCATGTTTAATTGTTATCTCAAATTTTTGTTTAGCGCGAATCCAAAACTTGCCTTAGTACCTATACATATCGCAAGTAAAAAGACAAGCATGTACAAACGATTATCAATAGTACTGCATTTCTGGATTTTTCGGACGTTATAGTTGGTGTTTTTTTTTTTTAGGTGTATATAAAAAAACGGTGAGTGTACAAATTATTCTAAAAGTTGTACAAACGATTGCCATTTCCAGTTTTGCTCATCTTTTCCATTAGGAATTAGTGATCATCGTAAATATATATAAAAGTAGGTAAGCTGGATTTTTTGTTTTCCGGCTCTTTTTAAATGCTTCCAGACATACATACTGACTGAACAGCTGGTCCGATTAATATAAGATAAGGAATATACAATCTGTCATGTGGTACTAAAAAATAGTCTTTCGGATAAAAACCGTGCAAAATTTTAAGAAATTTTAAAGTTTTGAATTGTTATATTTCTTAGGGGTTTCAATTTACCTTTTTTTAAAATGTCTTATAGAGGCCAAAGAGTTCTACTTTATTTTGTCTGAGCATGTCGCTCAAACGCTCAATCTTTCAGAAAAAAAATGTATCTTTTATTTTTCTATTTTTTATGTTTGTTAACTTTTCTTCTGTAATTTTTTTAATCAGCGATTTCGATAAAAAAAATTAACTGTCAAATTCGGGTGGGCAATGTGACTATTTTTTCGAAACCGCATGAGAGCATATATAATAGCATTTTCGGCTTTAAGCATGCTTATAGGCCAAACAAACATATTCAATAATAAAAAACCCTTGCACGTAATTATTCCTTTTAAAAAAGTCTATTCGATAGCCTATAATATAAAAAGCAATGATTTTTACAACTCTTATTTGTATACATTTATGAACCTTAGATTAATTTTGTGTTTTAATTTTTAGAAAACCAGAGTTACTTAAAGGAATATATGCTATGGGTTTTAATGCCCCATCAAAAATACAAGAAACAGCTCTGCCTACACTGCTAGCTGATCCGCCACAAAATATGATTGCACAGAGTCAGTCAGGAACCGGAAAAACGGCAGCTTTTGTTTTAGCAATGTTAAGCCGGGTAGACACAAAGCTCGAATATCCCCAGGTAACTATTTTGAATATCTTATTTATTTTATGTGATGACAATTTGAATTTTGTAAAGGTCCTCTGCTTATCGCCCACATATGAGCTTGCTATTCAAACAGGTGAAGTAGCTGCACGCATGGCGCAATACTGCCCCGAAATTAAATTAAAATTCGCCGTTCGAGGAGAAGAAGGTGGAAGCGCATGAATTAAATATTATTTGTTATAATTTTTTGTATTATCATTCTTATCTCACGTAGTTCCACAAAATACAAAGTTGAATGACCATATAATCATTGGAACGCCAGGCAAAATTCTTGACTGGGGGATTAAATTCAAATTTTTCGATTTGAAGAAAATACGTGTTTTTGTTCTCGATGAAGCTGATGTTATGATTGCCACCCAGGGTCATCATGATCAATGTATTCGGATTCATAAGTAGGTTTTGAGAGATTTTATTCTTTTATTTTTCCCACTTAAAAATTGTCATGCTTTTCAGGCAATTATCTCCAAAATGTCAAATGCTTTTCTTTTCGGCAACATACGAAAAAGATGTCATGGACTTTGCGCAGCACATTGTAAAGGATCCCACTATAATAAGGTTAATAGTATTTGACTTGACCTCTACAGCACACACAAATATACGTGTAATGTTGGTGTTTTCAGATTGTTAAGAGAGCAAGAGTCTTTAGATAACATCAAACAATACTACGTGAAATGCAAAAATGAAGACGAAAAGTACCAAGCTATTCAAAACATTTATGGTGGCATCACTATTGGCCAAGCTATAATATTTTGTCATGTAATATTTATTTCTAAACATATTACGTGTGAGAAATTTTGTTTTCAATAATATTGCAGACGAGAAAAGCTGCTGGTTGGCTCGCTGGTAAAATGTCACAAGATGGTCACTCTGTTGCAGTTCTTTCGGGTGATCTTACGGTCGAACAACGATTGGCTGTTCTTGATAGGTTCAGAGCTGGATTAGAGAAAGTACTTATAACCACCAACGTGCTGTCAAGAGGTATGTAATTAAATAAATAAGAACCAACTCAGAAAATCTTACAACTCTTCATTAAAAGGTATTGATGTCGAACAAGTGACTATTGTTGTAAACTTCGATTTGCCAATGGATATCAAGGGAAATGCAGATTGTGAGACATATCTCCATCGTATTGGAAGGACTGGTCGTTTTGGCAAGTTTTCTTTAAATTAGATTTTCAAATATCTCTCTATGTTGATTATTTTCCGTTTCAGGCAAAAATGGAATCGCTATCAATCTTATAGATAGTGACAAAGCAATGGCCAACTGTCGCACTATTGAAGCACATTTCCAAAAGAAAATAGAGTTCCTAAATGCAGAGAATTCAGACGATATTGAAAAGATTGCTACATAAGCATTCCCATAGGATTTAATATATTTTGACTTGTAAACTTTATTTGCGGTATCCATTTATATATTTTTTTTGTTTTCTATTTTTTATCTATTCGATACATTATCATTAAACGAAGTGTATATTTATATAAGGTAATGAATTATTGTTGGTAAATAGTCCGTTTGTTAGTCCATGCGAAATTACTCAAAGAAAGCTATTAAATTAAAGTTTTTTTTTACAAATCTTGTATTCTTTCTTATGGAAATTGAATTGAATTGCCATAAAAAAGCCAATGAATGAAATGGCTGGGTCACCAAAAACGAGTGTACACCAATGACCCATCTGGAAAATATTGAAATCCAGTCCAGATGCACGACCCACAGAGATGTGAAAGGATAATCATTTTCGTACTGCATTCAATTGATTAAAAAAGACTTATTTTGAAGTACTTTTGCTTTACTTAAGTACTTAAACTTCAAAATGTAATTGCCATTCAATCTTGAAGTCTTTAGTAACGTAATCATTTTACTCAGTCAAAAGACTTAAAGTAAAAAGAATGCAATACTAAAGACTGCTTGAAGTCTTACAAGGAGTGTATTCATGAAGTCTTATGACTGCTTTGAAGTCTTTTTACTTTGAATTCCCTTGACTGCTTTGCAGTCATTTAACTGCTTAAAGTCTTTTGAATGCATAAAGTCTTTTAACTGGTTTGAAGTTTTTTAATTGCTTGAAGTTGACTTCATGAGTTCGTTTACTGCTTAGATTCTTTTTACTTTTTGATATTTATGAAGACTTTAACCATTGAAATTAGTTTAAATACTTCTTAGATAGAGAAATGAATTTAGCCACAAAACTAAAAAAAAATATATTAGGTTGTAAAAAAAATGCATAATTTTTTTATTTAAGTAGTTATTTATAGGTATTTAGGTTAGAATAAAAAAAGGATTGACAGCCTAATTTAAGAATCAATACCATCAAAATTGAAAAATTATTAAGAAAAAATATTTCATGGTTGGTTGAAGTAAAAATACTTGTGAAAGGTAATTAACTGCATTCGCAAAGGAAAGTAAAATGACTGAGATTTCAAAGAATGAAATACCAAAGTATTGCATTCTTTTACAACTCTGACGACCCAGTAAAGAAAGTCGTGACTGGTGGCACACGCAAGTGGAAGAAGATAGAAAACAACTTGGGAGTTCAAAAGCTGATATGGGGGCTTGTTGACTGGAAGAAGCTTATTCGTTGCTGTTTTTTCTACATCGGATTACAGTATTACCTTCTGGTTTGTTGAAGACAAAAAAAGTTGCATTCAGCATAGTTTTGATTTATCTTTCCGTCTCCAGAATATGCTAATTATGGTGATTGTAGGTATATAGCGATAAAAGGCTTTTGCCGAAAGTCGGCCCTCGGGCATCAAAGGTTTAGTGGGATACTGTCGGTTGTAGTTCCAATAATATCCATTGGCTGTGTTTTCACAAGCGACTACAACAGCGCTATTCTGGTAGTTTTGAATACAGATCTAAACACGATTAACTTGCTGATACGATCGACCTTTATCGAATCATATGTTGTATGACAATCACAATATGGTCCATAACTGTGATTAATGAAAAGCAATAAATTCTTATATTAAAAATTCCCCGAAGTATTTATTAATTTAGATTTTATTGTACAAATTTTATTACAAAAAATAGCTCGTTACATTAAAAATAATTTGAATATTAGTAGAGCATACGCCTTTAGAAGGGTATTTAACATGACTGTTACTCGGAAAGGCAAACAAATTATTAAAAGAAGGCGAACAGTTATTTACATGATCATAATCTTGATACCGTGACATATGAGATAAGCTATTATTTTTGGTTGCCTTAACAAATAACAGAAGTAAAATCCTTCTATGATGGAATATTACAGCATACATTTTAGTTTTATTCGGAACCACTTATATCCGATTCGCTTAATTGAACTTGCAATCATGTTGAATTGGGCAGCTGACAGGCTCTAACCGCAACCAATTGCAACAAAACAAATATTGGAGAAAAAACTTCACTATATTCTAGTCCTGTTTGACCTGATAGTTTCAAACACAAAAGATACTTGAATATAGTTATGAGGACCAAAAAATAAGTACTCCACATGAATCTGTGTAATGCTTTTCGCTTGTTCTCTATTGCTAAATACATACGAATAGCAACTATAACACAAAAGTATGCATTTAATACGTCCGCACAAAAGAGTGGACTGAAAACGATAAACCAATCTGTTAAATATTCATCGAAAGTACCGGCAATCTTAAATGCTAGTGTTAGAGAGAATAAAAACATTCCACATAAATTAATGAATATTTCAAATTCCGTCAGTCCCAACCAGCGAACGAGTTCCGATAGTTTAAACATAATTTTTCTATGAACAAATAATTGAATAATAAACAAACTTAATTAAGATAATATTCTAAATATCGACTTCGAAATCAGAGCTTCGGGACACTTTTATATGAAGAGCAGAGTTCATTCTTCGCTGTAAAGTTAGGTCGTCTTGATCCGAGAGAGGGTGAAGCTCGTCTACACAAAAAGCAGTAAGGCAATAATATTGAAACTACTGGGCAAATGAATTAACAAACCTATTAGTTCAATTGTTGATGTATTGGCTTCATAGACAAGGACTCCGTTCGAGTTATTGACCAAAGTTAACGCTAAATTGATACCACGACTTATAGCATTCCCCACGCAATGTAAGTAGATGTCTTTGACTCCAGCATTAAGAATATTTTCGCATTGCTTCAATTGTGCCTGAGGTTAAGATAGTTTTAAAAATGATTCCAAACATTAATTCATTTAAAGTTATTTTGTTTTACTTTAAAGTTTGACTTGGAAGTGATGTAAACATCGTTCTCCCTTTGGTATGGTTTTGAAGTAGGACGTTTTTTTAATTCGTGTGTACCTCGACGTCTTGGGTTTGAATTAACCTTTTTTATTGAGTCAGAATTTTTATTTAAAGAATTGTCCATAATATTAAACAAACTATAAATGTATTTTAGAATTATTACATTACTTTTGAAATACCAAAAGTTATATTTCAAAAATCACTTGTTTCAACAATTACCATGCACTATAAAATATAATTGACATTTGACAGAACGACAAAAACCAGAGATATGCATGAGGAGAGGTGCCAATTTTATTGCTGTTGTGTGTTGTTGTTAACTCATTTTAAGGTGACCATACTCTCCTTTATAGTTTTGAACAAAGATTATCAAATAAAAGGTTTGTTTGGTATCTTTTTCCAAATTTTAAAATTTGTAAAGCTGTCAAATTTTGAAAAGTGGGGAACATTCGATCAGAGTTGGGGTAATTTAAAAAAGTTATGAAAGGCATTGAACTATGAACTGTACCAAATTTTGTAAGAAAGGTCATTTTTGTGTATAAATGGCGTTGCCACTTTGTCATGATTTCAATAAATCTAAAACGAAAGTACTGCCTTTAAATCAAGTCTACTGCACATTTATTTTTTGAAAAGAATACTATCATCAATCAAAACTCGGTAATTTTTCAATTATGTTCTTACGGCTTCCGACTATTGGCTTGCTTTGATAAAAATTGTGACATCAATTATATTATTCTATTTTAAGGGCGGTATTCACCAAACGCTCATAACTTATGAGCTTCATAAAAGTATTCACCAAGCAATAGGTGTGTTTGGTAACTTGAAATTTCTTGCCAATTTTCACGAATTTTCACAATTTGCTGTCAGGAACAATAGAAAAAAACCCACGTTTGGGAAACTTGTTAAAAAGTTCACGCACGTTACCAAACAGGCATAATAAAAGTGGTCCCGACCACTCCTAAAGTTATGAGTGCTCTCTCCGAAAACTTATTGGAAAACCTTCGAAGTAACCCTTCAAGTAAATTAAACTACCCAATTTCGTCGGTACTTCTTGGATTCTTACAAAAGTGTCACACGCACACATAAGTACTATAATTCATTTTGTCTTCAGGCATTCAATCTGATTCCCACATATTTTATAAGTTAATTTTTGTAAGTAGCGAGGTGAAAATAATTATTTGTTTAATCCGTTTTATTGTGAAAATTAGAAGAAAAAAATCGGTCAATAATACAAATTCGTCAATCCCATGCATAGTATATAACGTATGAATGACATACCTAGCGAAATCTAAAAGTTATAATTATTATATAATTATAACAGACAAAAATCAAGCTGACAGAAGCTGACCACCACGATTTTTGACTGCAGTTGTAACACTTCGTGTTTACTGAAATTTGTGTAGCAGGAATTTGCAAGTTTTCCAATGGAGGGGAAATTGTTTGCTCTATCATTGTGGAATTTGTGAAAATTTGCAAGAAATTCACCATTACAAACACAGCGCAGAACTGAACAAAAATGAAAACGCTAATGATATTTAGGCCTATTCGGCGTGATCTTTTATTCTGCTATTCTGTTATTCTGCTATGAATTTCCATACAAAATTTTAAGATGTTAAAAAATCTTTTATCAATCTTAATTTTGGTATTCTGCTGGCGTAAATCTGTTATTTAATCTGCTAAGAAATCTGTTATGAACTGCCAAACTTTCGAACTCATAGCAAAATCTTTTACAAATCACATTTTTGGTATTCAGCATGCCAAAATCTGTTATTCAATCTGTTATAAATCATAAAAGAATAGAAGACAAACTTCTGTGACTTATCATAAAAGATTTTAATAAGTACACACGTATATCAAGTAAAAATTGATATTTATCTTTTATTTCGTCAACGAAATGTTCTTAAAAACGTAAACAAATATATTGTAGATATGTTTTTATAAACAAATTATCAAATAAAATACAATTATTTTTGTAGACTAGTAAAATCGGCTAAGTGGAGCCTGTTGAGTGTCCTGAGTAGTCCTAGTGTGTTTCTTTATCACGACCGCACCAAAAACTAATTTATTAAACATCTAGAAATATTTTTATTATACTTGTTTTAATAAATAAATAAAAGATTAATTTAATATTATTACTTGTGTTAAGCTAATTATCACTGCTCAGAATTTTAACAATACATTTTTTAACAGAACAGCTGATTATGACAACAGATTTTAGGTCCGTTCGTTGACTGATTTCGTTTTCGAAGTTTCATAACAGATTTTTATAAAAGTTCGAACACCTGAATACAAATCATAAAAGATTTTTTATGTTGGAAATCTTTTATGATTTATAACAGAAAATTCATAGCAGAATAACAGATTTGGCAGAATAGGCCTAATTACCTTTAATATGTGCACTCTGTCATTTGAGTTGTTGTTGCGTCAGTGGCCATCAGCAGATTTTTAGAAGGGGATCACAACAACACAAATCTATCCATATAACTGAGAGTAAACATCGGAACGTGGCCAGTTAATATTCATTTAGGACGTCAGCAATGTCGTTTTTCATTAAAATCAAAAAAAATTGATTTTAAAATCTAGAATTGATGTCTTGAATAAAACATCCGGGCATGGTTTTGAGAAAATTCAGTTTACACACATAGCATACATACATGTACACATACATAAAACAAACAAAATGCCTTATATCGATTTGTATTCTGAGAAGAGAATGTTTGCATATGTATGAGTGAATGCAAATACAATCTCTTAAACTAGAAAACAAAACAGAAAATGTTGGCAAAAAACCAAACAAATTAATGGATTTGTCTTTTACCTGATTTGTCTTTTACCTGAGCTTAAAAAATAAAAATTAAAATTATTCTTTGTTTTATCAAGTTCACAACTTTTTTGTTGTTTTTTTCTGACGTCCGGTGAATATTCCGTATAAAATAAATTGGTGGATTTTAGTAGGCTTTCAGGCTCACAGTACTATCTTGACAAGAGAAAGTGGGGGTCAGGGATGTCGTGAGGCATGAACATAATATAAACACTCGACTCATGAGACTCATTTGTTGAAAATTACAGTTAAGAATACGAACATGGCAATTTTGATGTATACTGGATATGAAGTATCATAAACCAAGTATATAAATATAATTAAAAAAAAATAATTTAATTATTTAATAATTATTACTGAATATTCACAAATTTAAAAAAGGAGGTAAAATTTGATTGAAATTCGAATGGAAAGGTGAAGATACTCAAATTTTTCAAACAATTTAACTGATTTGAAACATAAAATAATAATAAAATCTTAGAGGAAAAAAAGTGATCTTAGGGCAATAACTGAAAGGCTTCAGTAGCCAAATGTTTATAGCTCCCTCTAAAAGCTATTCCGATACCTTTTTTGCAGAAGCTGGACCATCCTCTAGCAGCTTTTAATATTTCGTAGAGATTATTAATAGTCAGAACACTTTTTTGGGAATATAAGTGAGCTATATTTCTTGTAAAATTGGGCAGATGGCAATAAGGTGGTAAATATTTTCAGGTTCTCTTCTATTGCATAAATTACACGTTTCCTACAGATCGGCTATGTGTGGCATGTAGTTCAGATTAAGAATTTCCATCCTAGCCCTGAAAATTGTTTTAATAGCCTGGGAAGAGTACTTTACCTTAAAATAACTTTCCTCACTAGACACTGACGATGAACCTCTGGTTAAGTGCTGGGGATAAATTTGGTCATCTATTTTTGCAATGATTGTGGCAAATATATCCTGCCATTTAAAAACATTCCTTTCCGTTAGAGATAGTGAAAGTTTGGTTTTATAAATACCACCCTCAGTTTCTTTGAAAAATTGTGAAAGTTAGAGCTTATGTAACTATACTTTTTTTTCAAAATCTCTTATCTTATCTTAAAAGTGTACATTTTTGAAAAAACTGACGGTTTTGATGATATTAACAAATATCTGTCTATCTTAAGGTCAACTTTTTCAGATCATCCTCAAAGTCTCAAAGGTAAGCTTAAATTAATTCCAGAAATGTGTTTTTTAGGGCCGGTTGTACACACGTGCGGTTGAAATTTTGATCCATGGTTCAGCAATTTTAAATCACCAATTTTAATTTTAACTTTAAACGTCATTTTTAAGTCTTTAAAATCCCTTGACAAGAACTAATAAAGAAACAACTAAAAAGTTCTAACTATAGGATTGATATGAGATATGAGATGGTGCACTGACAGCTACTTTATTTGTTTCATACAACAGTCGTTCTTTTTTAAGTTTTCTATTGGACTAGCTACTTGAGAAGGGAAAAGTGGGGTCTGTAGTTTACTATTTGAAATTTATTTTATTTTGTAAGGAATGTAAACTATCGGTGATTGATTTTCCCTTTTTTTATGTGTAATATGTATAAGGTTTTTTGACAAAATTACGCTTGTAAATTTGATCAGATATTAAAACTGGGATCAGCAACAAGTCTGGATCCCGGGCAGGGGAAAAATATATTTTTTTTAAATGATTATTATATAAAAAGACAAACTAAAAAAAGGATTAAAATTTGTTTCATTTAAAATTCAAGCCAGGCTTATTCTTGGTTTACTACCTAGCTTTACTCATCGTGACTACTTTATTTATTTTTAAGCCCTTATGTTATATTCTTTTGCAATTGAAGAATTGTTAACATTGATTAAGTTGTAATATTTAATCAAAATGATTTTGATGGCTCACATATTGACAAACGATTTTGACTTTGGACATGTTTTTAGATAGGCTTTGCGAACAGAATTGACTTTGAAATCCAAAAATTATTCTGTTTCACTGGCCCTGTGTTCTATGCGAAAAGAAGTACATATTAAACGCAAGATAGCTTCCTCACATGATAATATCCTCGCATATTCGTTTTCTTAAATGAGAATTTTCTCGAAAAAAGGTATTTTCCAATGATAGCTTTCTGGTATAAAAGTTGGCACTCATGACAAATTACACTGGTCAGTAAAATTTTATTTTTTTTGTTACAGAAACCAAATAATACTTTTCTGTAGGTTTTTGGTGTGCTCGAATCTGAAGTCAGAAAAATTTTCGGGCTACATTTTTGACATATTCCCGTTATTAAATCAAATATGTTTTTTTGCTGTTTCAAAGTTGTATTGTAACGAGGGTAAATTGTTTCAAGAATTTTTTTAATGATTTCTAAAAGAACTAATTTTCTTTTTTTTTAAATCTGTTTAGATCTTCCGATATCTCCTTTCGTCTCAGTGTAATCCTCAGTTTATTCAAAGCCTTTCATTATGATATAAATACAATGTAAGGGGTTATGGGTTAAAATTTGTAAGAGCCGGTCCATTTCTCAACACAAATTTATCATACATCGTTGGAAAGGTTAATTTGAGTACATCATTTTATTATGTGGTCGTTAAGCCCTATGCCTTGGGGTTCACAAGATATACGGCTAATATTGAGTAAGAAGACAATGTCCAAATATGCAGTTGCATTATTGTCCTTTTAAGTGCTTTGAAGCCAAATATCTCGTGAACCCGCTTGGCTTGTTAATAAAAAATATTGATTTTATGAAGCCACATTTTTTCTACAGAGATCTGCATTGCAGATTTTTTTTTCATTATTTTTGCAGATTTCTGAAAAAAATTTATGGCAGCACTGCTCACATGTAACACTTCTCATAAAATTTGTCTCACATAAGAGTTTTCTGGTATTAAATAGTTATCCCGCGTCATGGTTCATGCATAATATTTTTTTCACATGAATGTTTTCTCACACACTTCTTGCATGATATATTTATCACTTGATCGTTTTCTCAGATGATAGTTATGTTGGATGATAGTTTTTTTTCACATTATATCTTCTTCATATGATAGTTTTCGTGTACGATAGTTTATAAAATTTTATCGTATAGAGAAAAAAGATGAATCGTCCCCGAGGTATTATTGGCTAAAAGACATTTTTCAAAATGGCGGCTGATGCACAACTCTTACAGCCACGTTATTTTTTAGTAGGTATTCTCCGAAACGACGAACCTACTAATTCCAATAAAAAATGTTTATCAGTATATACGCAGTTTTGAAAGAAAACAAATTTTTACCGACTGACTTACTTTCAAGAAAATTTTAATCTATGATCACTTAAGTTGCCAGACTTGGTTTTTTTTTAAAAAGTTTTTTATATCTAGTGGAAATTCTTACCATTTTGAACCTAATAATAGTTTTTATTTCTTTAAGTTTTAATTTCAGTGGTTATAGAAAAAAAAGTATCTTTAACTTCCGAAATGGCATCTCTACTTAATTTTCTCTTATTTCATGACTAAGTGTCTCTCTTAAAATATTCTCAATTCGAAAACAATCAAGATCAAGCATTTTATTTATTTTAGCTTTGCTTTTCTCTTTTCATAACCGGAATCCAACAAAGGTGCCCAAGACAAGATACAAAAATTCAGGTAGATAAAATTTCTAACCCACCTAAGTCTTTGAAGTATGTAACTTTATGTAGGAAAGACACATGCAACCTATCAACCATTTCCTTCTTTCCTTCATAGCGAATAACAAGAAAATATTATTCAGCTCATAATCACTTGCTTTGGATCAGGTATTTTGCTGAGACTATGTGAATTTATAAGTTAGTATCGCAATAACAGTCTCCGGAGTCCGGAGAAATCTTGACATATTTCTGTTCTCGTTAAGCCTTAGGCGGTGACTTAAAGATTTTTTTCTTCGATTTATATAAAAAAAATAACAATAAATTTACTTCGATAACAATACTTTTTGCAGAACAAAATAATGTGCAACTTAACTTAAAGTTTAAAAATTAATTCTTAAGTGTTTGTATAAAGTGCGTTCAAAATCGCAGTTCCGTTTGGCAAGATCGGTTTCATTTCAAAAGTCATTTTAAAGTAACACAAACAGAAAAATGCCTTGCTCCGCAGTAACTCTATCGATAGCTACAATATCCGCCATCATTGCTAGTGCCTTGTTGGCGATCGCATTCTCTACAGATAATTGGTTATTTTATGAAGTCAAACGAAGTAATATTCAGGTGTGTACCTACCTTAAAATTCTTGATTATTTCTTTTGAAATTTTTGTTAAAAATTGATGAGGGGGTAAGCATATATTTCTCTAATGGTTTTGTTAATGACCTCAAGTTTAATTTTCTGTTTACCGAGCAATAGCCTGTGACAAACAAAAATAACATTTTTTGGAAAATAATTATGAGGAAGAAAAAACCAACGAAACCAACGACCAGCAGAAATACTTATCCAAATTTTCAAAGTCGAGCGTTTTCTCCAAACATCAAACTTTCTACATTTTTTATATGCCACTAACTTTACCATTACCATCCAAAGTGCTAACACAAACACCTGCATATTTGGACTCGGTACGCTATCATCATAGCTGGTATGCAATTAGTCTGTAGGTATCCGTGTCTCTCTTTCTACCTGATCATGTCGATTGTGTATTTTGTATCTTGTACCTGCTCGTACCTAGCTGGCTCTGCAGAGTCAACGAGCGAAAAACCATTTAAGAAAACAAAAAAAATATATCATAAATGCAAGCCTACCCCAAATTGACTCTGGCCAAGTACACAACATGCGAGATTTAATTGCTTGTCTTGCTATTTGCTTAAGCCTATCTTAAGCATTATTCGAAAACGTCTGCACTCATAGTTAAAAATACTATGGATGTTGATCATTACATTTGCTGATGATGTTATTTGAGTATCGTGGTGCATTCCATTTTGATTTAACTATGAATAATGCACATTCCTAACCATTGAACAACATTACTGATTCTATACTGATATTAGCAAATTTACTCACACAGTTAAGATAGTCCAGTCACATGGATAATTTTAGACACCTACTACATATGTACAATGAACATATATATCGTAACTCGTAAGCTGATCGTAGGAATTTCAAAAATTATTAGATATACACGAAATCGATATAAATAAAAAAAAACGAAAGACTTCATGAAGTCACAAACCTGTTTTTGATTGAGCAAAAATGTACTCGTAAGTACCTTTGCCGATTTTATGAATTGGAATTTTGTTTTCCTTATTCTCAAAAAGATACATATAAATATGTCTGAACCTATATATATTATATATCTATATACATATATTTGTAAATATATGTTTAATCTATACATACATAGATATCTACTTTGTCCTGTTCAGTTCTTTGTTAAATAATTTTATTTTTACGAATGTGTATTCATTACGGGTTAGAAAATGATACTAAATACCTCACATATTTGAAATATTTATTTATTTTGGGTAGAATTCCTTATTTAATTAGGAATGATTACTAAAAATGAAAGTGTGGGAAGTAGAATTTCCTCCATAATTTTATTTTGTATTTCATCGTTGACTAACATTTTTTCTCTACTTTTAGCCAAGTTTGTTTGATATAGGAACATACCTACATAATTAAGAAAACGAGTTTTTATTGTTACCCACTTCTCGCAGTTTTTTTTTTTTAATAACAATTAGCAATAGTTTGTTGTAATTGTAATATGAACGTATTTCTTTATTATGCTTACTTGTGCTGCGTGTTGTGTGCGTTCTTAGTAACAGCAATGTACCTATACCTAAAACTTCTTTTTTTTAAAGAATATTTCTGTTGCATGCTTTTCTGTTTGATTGTAGGCTTTTGGGTTTGTTTGGAGCAGTTTCTTAGTTTACTTTTCAGTAAAATTTGATTGAGATTTTAATTTTGTTTTAAATAATTTTTTATGAATTTCAAGGTAGGTAAGAATATATGAATTTCAAACCTCACAACTTTTCTTAAAAGTCATTTTAATTATTTCTGACTTCTTTACCGATAAATGTTTGATTCATGATATCAGTACATTTGTGTTTTTGGTAACTTGAAATTTCTTGTAAATTTTCACAAGAACTCTTTTTTTTTGCGAGACTTGGAAAAAATTTCAAAAAATAAAAATGCATATTATTGTTTGTTCTGGATGACATTTCTTTTTTAGCTGACTTTCTCACATAGGTACATATATTTGAGCAAACAAAAAAAAAACACTCCAAAGCTCAACTGCCTGCTTACTAAGCTTACAAAAAAAACAACACTTTTTGCTTGTCACCATGACAGTGATGATTGACAGTCGTCAGTTTGACATTATTTCAGTGTTGGAAGAAATTTGTTGTGATGTGAGAATATTAAGATTAAAAAACAACAATTTTATGAAGTAAATAGCAAACATTTTGTCGCAGTAAATAACATAACGTCGGCTTTCTGTCAAAACCTCGTAGTTCGGTTTTGAAAAATTGATTAGAAAGCCGACGATAAGAAGAAAAGAAAAAGGAGAGTTGTTTTGACTTCTATGTGATGAATACTGTTTATATTTTATTCTCCTACTCTGTCAAAGAAATGAGGAAAAATACTGAGGACTCGAGAAATATAAACTGGCCAAATGGCTATAATAGCTTTGTCGATTGGCAATCCAAGAGCAATCCGAATGCATGTAAGGCCTTGTGGAAGTGCAAAATTATGGTTTTTCTTATGAAAAGATTGATATTTTTGAATTGTTGTTTATTGTAACTGTAACCATAGATTTAAATTAAATTTGGTGGCGCAACAGCTCGTGGAGAACCAGGGCCTAGTGACTTACAACTCTCAACCATTCCTGTGTGCGTGTTGTTGGCAGGAATGGAGGGGACCTACTATTTTTTGCCGAGTCCGAACGGCTAGATGAGAAGCACTTATTCATGACAAGTATACTCTTGGAGGATCTGTACCTCGGGAAAAACATTTCTGTTCTTAGGTGGCAGCGGCTGGGAATCGAACCCAGACCTTCGGCATGACAGTCCAACGCACTAACAATCATGCCACGAAGTAACCATAGATAAACAATATAAAGATGGCAATCAGCTGTCAATTTGATTTGCCTACAAGTTGAAGCGAACAGCTGATATATTAGATTTGCAAAGTATTAGTAAAAACAGTGTAAAACGCACACATAGAATCAACTCCGCCATTCAGCATTGGTCTTGTTGTTGTACAAATTCAAATCTATTCATCGAACCGATGTGAAATTACAAATACTACAATGTAAAAAAATGGGTTTTGGAGTGTGAAACATACGAAAGATTGGCTTCTTGATAGTTAATAGTCTCTTATTGTAACTCTTACAAATGAATGTGTAAATATCCAGAGTGAAATCAAGTGCTTATAGACTCTTATTAGCCGTTTTGTTCAAATTTTGAATTGTTCAATTACAAATTCTAAGAATGATACACAAACATCAATATCAATCCAGTTGTGCTTCGCTGTTTTCTTTGGGGGTTCTTTTTGATTACCAATCAAAATGAAAATAAGAAATGTTATTTTCAATTGTATTTTCTGATTTTTTTTTTGATTCTAGTACAATATAAAATGAATTGAGGAATATGTTTTGTATATTATTTGATTGAGAATGAGTTGAATGAACGAAACTAGAGTTATTTGTGGAAGAAATATTTGCGTTCTTTTGTTCTTGGGACAGTACGAAACTGTCCCGCCCAAATTGGTCGTATGGTCGGCCACTTTAACTAAAGGTCAACAATAAAAAATTTCCATAGCCCCTTAAGTTATTTACCTATTTATACCAGTACAAAAGTAACAAAAGATCTCATAATTTATCCAAAGGAATAATTTATTAAATTAGCAATATGATGATGAATGGTGTGGAATGTTGTCATAGTTAATTAAAAATTTTGTTGAAGCAGAATACATAAATAGCTTAAATCCAGTTGAATTGATTTCAAGAAAAATGAAGTTATAAATAAAAAATAATGCTTAATTCGAAGAATAATAAATGAAATTAACAAAATTTTTGTCTAACACTAAGCACTCATGTAACGGGTGATTTTTTAAGAGGTTTAGAACTTTAAAAAAAAAAAACACAAAAAATTCGAAAAAATGAATGAAATATTTATTTGAATCGATAGTTTGAACCTTGCAATTTAATGTTTAAAGATAATTTCATGCAAATGTTGACCGCGGCTGCGTCTCAGGTAGCCCATCCGCTGAGTCCAATTTTGGCATACTCTTTCACACATATCGGCCGGTATCTCACGAATGAATGCATGGATGTTGGCTTCTAGTGCGTCAATCGAAGCGGACTTGTCCCTATAGACATTAGCCTTGACATACCCCCACAAAAAATAATCTAATGGTGTCAAATCGCACGATCTAGGCGGCCAATTGACCGGCCCGAAACGTGAAATTAACTGTTCACCAAACTCGCCTCGCAATTGCGCCATTGTTTCGCGTGCTGTGTGGCATGTGGCACCGTCTTGTTGAAACGACATATCATGCAAGTCAAGAACTTCCATTTCGGGCAAAAAAAAGTTTATTATCATCGCTCGGTAGCGTTCACCATTGACAGTAACGCTGCGATTCGCATCATCTTTGAAGAAATATGGCCCAATAATGCCGCCGGCCCATAAACCGCACCAAACAGTGGCTTTTTCGGGATGCATTGGTAGCTGTTGCAATGCTTCTGGCTGATCTTCACTCCAAATGCGGCAATTATGCTTATTTACGTACCCATTCAACCAAAAATGAGCCTCATCGCTGAACACAATTTTTCGATAAAAAGCGGATCCTCGGCCAGCTTTCCAAGAGCCCATTCACCAAAAATTCGGCGTTGTGGTAGGTCGGCTGGCTTTAGTTCTTGCACCAGCTGTATCTTAAAAGGCTTTACGCCCAAATCCTTCCGCAAAATTTTCCACGTAGTGCTGTAACAAAGGCCTAACTGCTGGGAACGGCGCCGAATCGACATTTCGCGGTCTTCTGTCACACTAGCTGATACGGCCGCAATATTTTCTTCACTACGCACAGTACGTAAACGTGTTGGTGGTTTAATGTCCAACAAAGTAAATTTGGTGCGAAATTTGGTCACAATCTTGCGAATAGACTGCTCAGAAGGTCGAGAATGCCGACCATAAAATGGAAGCAGCGCGCGATGAACATTTCGAACCGAGCACGAATTTTGATAGTAAAATTCAATAATTTGCAAGCGTTGTTCATTTGTAAGATGATCCATGGTTAAATTGCAAACCAAACTGAAGCTGTTTGACAGTAACACAAGGTACTAAACACACGTCAGCTGTCAAAACCAGTGTTGCCAAAACCAAACCAGCTAAAAAATCACCCGTTATATTTATTTTAGCATGTTGATTTTTTTTGCATGATACGCTGACAGGAGTCAAAAGGTCTTTCGAATTTCAAACCAAAATTTTGAATGTTTTATTTGAATTTCTTTTCTGAAAGAACCGGATATGATAATAGGAAACGCTTTTTTGCTTTTTATTCAGACATCTCTAGATTTTTTAAATACTTAAAAAAAAAATAGTTTCCAAAAGCGTGAAATTGGACCATTTGCAAAGAGATGCTTCACATACATTTTGTTCTTATTATCTACCTGACATGTTGCTAGATCTAAGAACAAGTTTTTCTTTTCAATATCGCTTTGTTTAGCTTCTGGAGCAAAAAAATGCTATTTTGCAAGTTTTCAAAATCCAATGTGAAGAGAGCTACATCTGATAGTACTTATAAAAATCTATGAAATGTCATCATTAGTTTAGTTTTTTTTCAAAAAGTTGATGTAAGCGGTTTTTCGCATTTGAATTCATTTGTAGTTTCTTTTATTTTGTTTTCATTTGAAAACTGATGTCAAATCTCTGTATAATGTTAGCAGTAAATAATATACTTCATAGTATCTGCACTTACACCTACCTTAATTTTGTGTCTATGATTTATGAGTTATTCATTACCTACTTTTAAAATGTAATTTTAAACTTTTGGCTTACGCAGTATCCTTGTGTTATAATCATTTGTTAATCATAAATTAATGTTGCCTAATTGCAAGAACACTGAAACATTATTTTACTGTCTGGTTCTATTAAATTTGTAATAATTATAGACAGACAATTATTTCCCTGCTTCTTAAATACCTTTGTATGTATTCACATGATAATAATGTAGGTAGTTATTAAATTTGAATTAACATCATCTTAATATCATTTATTATAAATTAGTAAATATTATATGGATTCACCTAACATACACATCGTATTGTTTGTATATATTTGTGTTCGGACTTTTAATATTTGAATACTTTTGTAAATTATTATGTCATTTTGTTGAGATTATTCTAAAATTTTGCAATTTTACCTTATTTATGATTTACACGATTTTTACACAAAAAATGGACTCTCTCAAATTGATCTATACATGCTAATAGGCTACCCTATTCTGCTTTGCTTTTTTGATCTTTAAATATCATTGAAAAAAATTATAAACTGACAACTTTTGTATATATGTGAATTGTATCGACACTGATACAACTAAAAAAAAGGCTGACTTGTTTCATTCAAGAGACCATTTCTCATTTCTCATTGCAATGAAAAATGCCATAAGTGAGTGAATTTGCATTGCTATCTGTCAAAGGAGGTTGGTAGGTATAAATAGTGGCCACGAGCAATCTCGCTCGGTGACCCAATTAGCACTGGAATTAGCCGTTTTAATTCTATAACTCGTATGACCTGTGGATGAAAGTGGATTGGAGTTAAAGTGGAGCTGAGGATCATCTTCTATGCCTTGAGCTCGAGAGCAATATGTTAAGTTAGGCAGTTTGCTGGTTGGTATCAAAATACACACACGATCCATCAAAGGGTCACATATTGGTAACCTTTTTCGAATGCGAGATTGCAGTGGGCATGCGTCTGCATAGCATGTAATGTGCAAAAAAGGCCACGCACGGCATTTGGCATATTCGTTGGATTAAATTCAACGTATGTGGGACATGTGTAATCGTGGTATGAGCGCAAACAATAAGAGGTTTATCTAAAGACACCTACTTAATAGGGTCACACTCCGCATCCCAAACCTATTGGTACATTGTGTCAAACTCAAACTATAGACAGATGCCTGAATGGTACTGAAGCAAAACCAATTCAACTGTATGAGCCTCTAGCCACTTTGCACTGCAAACACCCTAAAAAAACCCATAGTCCGATTGCTCACGATTTAAGAGTTTGACAGAGAACAGATAACACGATACAGAAGGATACAATGTTAGCCTTAGATCCATTTCTACGCGTTGGGAAAGAGAGAGGAGAGAGGATAATATTAGTGACTATTTCCTTAGCTTGTTGGACCTCACAACTAAAGCAGTTAAGCAGTGCGTATTATCAGGAATACCCATCCAAGCAAGTGTTCCAATGCAAGTTGCAACAACCTTATCCTGGGTCCAGACCAATTTTTGGGGACCAAACCTTTCCTCCATAAGTGCAGAAGTATAAAATGTCTCCCGTACATGATTAGATTTAATTAAAATTGGGAATATATTGCCCTTTACAGCTTTCCAATGTTGGCTCTTTCCGCAAGTCGACTATTAAGGACTGATCCTTGCTTAGTCGACTTTTCCACCCATCCATTTTCCCTTATATGACTGTGACTTAGAATTCAGTTAAAATCAAAGGTGATCTTAAGGGTTAAATTCAGACTTGTATCAAGTTCCCCCTGGCATTGCTGGGCCAATTAAGAAGATGATGTTATCTGATCACTTGCTTTAATAGCTGCATCATTGTCTGTGAGGAAGTGTATATTTGTATCTGATGAATATATTGTTCTTGTTTGAGTGTTTTGGAAGCTTTCCTAATTGCCAGTCACTCAGAATAAAATGCACATGGTAAGTTGGGAAGCCGAAAAGACCTACAGATATTAAGAAACACAGAGGAGATTCCTGAACCAACATCACACTATCCATCATTCTGCCATCAGTTAAAATATTTATGTCAAAATTACTCGTCAATGAGCATATTATTGTCTCAATTCTTTCTAGGTGGAAATATTATTTAGAGTGGAAATCTTTTCAGTGGCAATCAAATTTGTGATATTGCTCTGACCGTGTAGGGTTTGGTAAACCGGCAATTTTATTCTTCAAATCTGGAGCGAACGGTTGCTTTTCTGTTATAGGCTATTTAAAGTGCGGATATATATGCTCCGAAGATCTTCTTCCACTGGGGGCCCTACTTTTTATCAAAGGCTTTGCTACAGTCATACAAAACTGTATAAGCACCTTTTTCATACCCGTTCTTTAATTTTGAGTTTCTATTTTATTTGGCAGAATAGTAAATACCAACCTGGAGAAGAGGTAAAATGTTTGGCTGTTGAGTTGTGCTAGAATTGGGTAATTCTTTTTTTAGTTCAAGTTGTAAACATCATTAGTTCAGATCAGAGCTGTGTAAATCGTTCATTTCAAAAGATTGAACCGTTCAAAAATCGATCACAAAAATGATTCGATTATTTCAATCATTAGAACATTTTTATTTCACTCAGTTCATTATTCGATACTGTTCTGATTCGATTTTTATATAGCTTTCGATTTAATCCAATCTTCAATTCAAAACTGTACTGTTGATCGAATCTAAATTATTTCAAATTAACCCTAGTACGCAGATCGAGCTAAAATTCCGCTTCCTTACAAAAATCTCTCCAAAATTTAGCCAAGCCTAAATAAATCCTAGCATTTTAGCCGAGAGGTACGCAGCTCCAGCTAAAAAAAAAACAAATTTTCGTTTCTTACTGTACGGTGCCATCTGTCAGAATTCAGCGCGTGAAATAATTGTTAGGTACATTAATTTCTGAGCTAAATTGTGGTAGGTTTTTTAATTTGTTAAATGTATGTGAGCTTTACATTGTGAAATGAAAATTGAGACCGAAAAATATTCAAAGACAAACGATATATTAATGCCAAAGGAAAAAATCTATTTTATTTGGTTACATTCTCTTGAAATATTGAAATAAAATTCTTTGAAATTTGCGAAATTTGAAAATTTTGTAATGTAATCTCCACAAAAAGTATATGTCAAAATTTACTTAGGAGTTTAGCTGGTGTTTGGAGAGAAAAGTGGGAGCGAAATTTTAGCTCGATCTGCGTACTAAGCTTTAACAAACAATATAATTTGATTGGATTAAGAACTGTTAAGGAAATCTTAAGTTTTCAATTTTGCTACTGCTCCGGTAAATGTGATTTTACGTCGATTGAGTGACATTAGGTCGAAATACACTTTTTTTGTCAAAATATAGTTTGTCCCCTACCTTTCAAGCCATCAACAGTCAAACTGTATTGAAGGATGGCTACGATGTCGATGTATTAAGAAACCTAAGAAATAAGAAGTGCTTGAAAGATTTTGTACTGCCCTCAAAAAAGGTGATTTTAGGAAAATTGGGTGACATTTGGATTGAAATACACATATCTTGTCAAAACATAGTTTGTCTTCTATCTGTGAAGCCATCAACTGTCAAATTCCATTGATGGATGGTGTCGATGTCGATGGATTAAAAAACTTCTAAAAAATCAAAAAATTTTTGAAGAATTTTTACTGCTCTAGAAAAATAGGTGATTTTAGGGTAACATTTGGATCAAAATACACTTAACCTGTCAAAATATAGTTTACCCCTGTCAAGCTATCAACTGTCAAATTCCATTGAAGGATGGATACGATGTCGTTGTATTAAAAAACCTCTAAAAAGTAAGAAATCTTTTAAGAATTTTTACTATTCCGGAAAAAAACTGATTTTAGTTCCACTGGGTGATATTTGGATCAAAATATAAATTTAATGTCAAAATATAGTTTTTCCTCTATCTGTCAAGCTATTAACTTTCAAAATCCATTGAAGGATGGCTGGGATGTCGATGGATTAAGAAACCTTTAAAAATTCAGTCATTTTTGAAAAGATTGATACCAAAAATTGAGATTTTTTATTGAAATGATTGAGATTGAGATGGAAATCGAGAATAATCGAAATGATTGAGATTGAAATCCATTGAAATGAAAATATGCGATTTCAATCGAAACTTTTCGATGATCGGATCAAAAATTACTTTGGTTAACTCCTTGTCCACAACTCATAGCTCTGTTGCTTAACATCCTGAAAACCATCTCCGTATTTTCGTTTTTGGTTCATGGGCGTTTTGAACAACATTTTGCGTTTAATTCAATTTGAAAAAAGCTGACCTATAGCCCATAGGACAACAACAAAATATATCAAGTAAAAAAGGTTATAAACATACAAATATCTCCGTAGTTTCATTAATTACAGGAACAGGAGTGAACCTCTCTGAAACCAATATTAGCAAATCATAAGATAGGTTAAAGAACACCACCATGAGGTTTTTCTCTATAGACGTGTTTTTTTGAGTTTGATATTGAGCGTATAATTCCACAACAAAAATTTTCTAAGCTAATTTTTGCTTTCAAAATCTACCTCATTGGGTATTTCTTAGAATGAATAATAATACATTTTTAATTAAAATTTATTGATTGTGATTTTTCCAAAAATCTCCATTCTATTCTTTTCGAATTATTGTATATTTAGTTTGATAATTAATAAAAGGGCTTTCAGATTAATTCATTTAGTATATAATGTATGTACACATGTAGCTATTGCTATTTTTTACTACAATTGTATACATACTATACAAGAGACTTTAGTTGTTATATATGAGGTAACATTAGTACCTTCTAGGTTCTGCTTAGCACACAAAGCGTATCTTATAATATTTACGTTTTAGTATTAGTTTCATTAAATTGGAATCAATTTAACCACAAGAAAAAGTATTAAATTGAAAACAATTTATTGCGTCTTCGGTAAATGAAAATTATCCCCTACCTAGGTTTGTACAAATAAAAAAATTTAATAAAAATTTGAATGTGCTTTTAAAAATAAGTATCTTGCATTCTTTTGAGTTGAAAGTGGTTCTTGGTTGACTACAATACTAACAACTCATAATTTCAGAGAAAACTTGTTCTTTTTCATACATACAAACATATACATATGCACGAGCAAACAATATATAGTAAATGTTGCAGATCAAAATGGTTGTTTGCTACTTTATTAATAGAAACATGTTAATGTTAATATGTAGATAGATACATAATAATTATGATAAGATATTCAACTTTGTACCTTAAACAATTGTAAATTATGCATAATAAATTAGTTTAAAAATCAAACAGATATTATAATTATTCATAAGTTTAAAGAATAAAGGTATATGTGATATATATGTGATATGTATAGTCGGATATATATTAATGTTAACAACTGGAAGCAATAAATTATATAATTTTTGTAACAACATTTTTTGAAAGATTATATTGGTACAAAAGTTAATTTGAATAATTTTAACCTGTATATACATACATATACATCCATACACATATAAACATATATAAATATCACCCAGTGGGTATGTTTAAAAACCTTTTATTTGAAATTATGCATGAACTTGTACTTGTACAATTCAAGGCTCTAATATGGACAAAGACTAAAATTTAACAGCCTTATTTTTTTAGGTTTTTAGCCGGTTGACCAATTAGACAGTTTCTTAAAAATCCCCAAAAGTTGGAAATATGCTTTATTTAAATCAGAAAAATTTTTCAATTTGTCACTGAGGAAAAATTTATTGGGTCCACTTGCATACATTTAACCGAGCAAAATAAGCTTAGGTCTCTGAAATCCCATTTTTCTGAACATGCCTTATAAATAATTTTTTTTTTGTTATAAAAGTTTGGAATGTTTTATTTCTTGTATCATTTAAAACAAGGGTGTACGCAGAATTTTTATTGGGGGGCAAACTCATTTAGAAAATAGCTTGAGTATAGAAATCTAGCTGAAAAATATGTACATTCAAAGAAAGACAAATTTCTTAATGTATGCAATATTTGATTAGTGAGGGACAAGTGCCCCTACCTGCACCCCTTGCATACGCCCTTGTATCCACGTGTAGCTTAAAAAAAACCAGAGGTGATAGATTTCTGCAGAGCAGATATGATCCACCAAATGTAATGGGATGGGTGTGGAAGTCCAAGAAACTGCGATGACAAATTTAAGATTGTTCATAAACTGTTACATCTTTACCGAATTTTTAAATTTAAAGTGCTCACCGGGTTGACCGATTTCATTTACACAGATTTTTTATTGTATTACTTTGATTACTATTGATATGAGGGGGGAGAAATAAGTTTAAAAATGTCAAAAATATGCACCACCCTAGTGCATATGCACTTGGAAGCACCAAACATAATTCCAATGTTATACATTCCCGCTCAACACAAATATCAAATTCCAAATAGAAATGAGAAACGGTTAATGTAAGTTTAAGTTTTGTATGTTTTAAATTTCTAAAAAATATTCACTAGTTTAATCCGGATCAAAATTAAATACAAATTTAACGTAAGTACTTGATCTAAATACAAAAAATTAAATCCAATTTCATATTATTCACTTACTCGTTTAATCCACTTTAAATCAATATTTTAAAGTTCAGTCCTTATTAATCCAATTGGATTAAAACTGCTTTACCGCAAGATCATAGTCTAGTGCCCATATTACGTTTAATCCAGATTAAAACTTAAATCTAGATTAAAAGAAACTTAAATCCAAACATTAAATCCAATTTCATATTATTCACTCGTTTTATCCAAACTTATATCCAATTTTTTAAATAAGATCTCGACTAATGCAATTAAATTGCTTCCAATTAATTGATTAAAGCTCAATTTCATATAATTCACTTTTTCTTGGCATTTCAAGTTTCTGATTTTTGTGCATTCCCAGAAACTTACCAACATAGTGAAATAAATTAGCTAAAGTAAACAAGAATTGACAAATTGAAAAAAAGGCAGAAATAACTTTTTATGCCGGATTTACACAATTGGAAAATTGGCTTCTAGATACGGATAGCTTTTGAATAGATAATAAAGATTTTGAAAACCAAAACCAATGCCAATATTCCAAAAACCATTTATTAAAGAAGGTTTTAATTTTCAGTTTTGGAAATCTCTTGAAAATTTTAATACCAAATTTTTTACTTTAACCTTCTTGGATGTGAAAATTTTACCAATGAGACATTGAAACAAAATTTGTGTAACATTTTTGAAAAGGTGGGTTAATTTTCTACTCGGCGCTGAAAACTGCACCAATTTTGAAGACTTGGTTTTGAAAAAATAGCCATTCAAAGACATAAGGGTAGGTAGTTTGGGGCAGCAAATCAGTAAAATCACTTTGGAGCGAGCAAAACATGTCAAAAAAAATAAATTCATTTTTTCATGAATTTATAGGCTATTGATTATGTCATTTAAAAAGGAACTAAGACGTTCATAGGTTTTTATTGTAAAAATCAATAACTGGGTTATTGAGCATGAGAAAACCGAGGAGTGCTATTAAATTAGAGGGGGTGCAAAAGGACCCTAATCAGTTTTTTGCATATAACTCGTTAACGAAGCAAAATTTCGAAAAAATGTTGAAAATCTTTTCTGTAGACAATATAATTTGCAATTGAAACGGATCATTCATTAAATTTTTTTGTTGAAATTTTTTACCTAAAGGTAAAATGAAAAAAAAATCAAATCATCATCATTTGTTTTACTTATTTGCCTATAACTTTTCTACCTGCAAAGATAGGTATTGTTTCATATGAAAGAAAGATGACTTAATTTTCTTTAAAATGACATATTCAGAAAAAGTTTTGGGTAAAAATCGACCAAGAAATGGCCGCTAAAACTAAGCTAATTGTAGGATTTAAAAGTAAAATATTTGGCATAAATGGCTATTTTGAAAAATTTGTAAAATGATACACTCAAACTGGGTGTATCATTCATTCTTGACCATTTAAGTAAAATATAATAGAGAAATTTCAATTTTTTCGCAGTTAAAGGGTTGCCATCTTATTTTTTCCAAACTTAAAATAAGTGCCAAAATCAACAAGCTGACTCTTACAAACCTGGTTTTTGAATATATGTTAGCTAATTATACCTTCTTAGACCTGAAAATAATAGTGCCAGATGAGTTTGGTTGTCGAAACTGAAATCTCTTATAATACTTACTTTAAAAACTTTGAGCTCGAATAGCAAGCACTTTCAGCCGCAAAACACATCTGACACTATTTGTTTCATGTTCAAGAAACAATAATTAGCTTACACTTATGTACATATGTTCAAAAATTGGATTTTTAGGAGTAAGTTTGTTTTTTTTTCAAATATTTTAAATTTTGAAAAATAAAGATGGCAACCCTTAAACTGCGAAATTTTTGTTTCTATTATTTTTACTTTAATGGTCAAGAATGAATCACACAACCAGTTTGAGCGTATCATCGTACAAATTTCTCAATATCATAACCAGAAATGCCCTATATTTTACTTTTAAATCCTTAAATTAGCTTAGTGTGAGCGGCAATTTCTCGGTCGATCTACATACATCAAAAACTTTTTCTGAATATGTCATTTTAAAGAAAATTAAATCATCTTAATTATGAATTTAAAAAAAAATTGGAATTTTATTGTCTACAAAAAAGATTTTCAACATTATTTCGAAGTTTTGCTTCGTTTTCAAGTTATATGCAAGAAACTGAAAAGTGTGCTTTTGTACCCCCACCTCCCTCTTATTTAATGGCACTCCGCAGTTTTCTCATGTTCAATAACCCAATTATTGATTTTTACAATAAAAACCCATGGACGTCTTAGTTCCTTATTGGCCTGTTATTTAGGACAATAGCCTATTATGACATTTAAAAAAATCATCTAGAACAAAGAATCTAGAAGCACTCTCTTTGATTCAGCTAAGTTCATGTTTAACTTTGCTTTTTAATCGAAATTGTTGTTATTTTTACATACATTTTATTAATAAACGGAGATATGCGTGTAGAAAAAACACACCTAATGTTTCTTCATTAACTTTCTGAATTTTAATCAGAGCATTTTTTCACTTTCTTTGCATAAATGTTTCTTTGTTTTAGATGCATTTCTTATGCGCATATCTTGTATTATTGAACACATATATTTATATGTATAACTTGAGTCTCATAAATAATCTTTGTTAGCAATATTTAAGGTTCAAGTCATTAATAAACTTTTAACACCTGAATTGAGTGCCATCTTCTTCTTCAAAACCCCAACATTCTCCGTTCACTTTTATATTTGTTATTGTTTATCAAGGGGAACTTCACTGCACCAGCTTTAGTATAATTTCCAACAAAAAATGCCGAATATTTAAATTAACTTAGACCCGATTTATAAATAATTTTATAATCGTTCCTCAGTATTATGATATCCAAGTATATAGTCTTTCTCAAAGCAGTTTAATGGTGCATTTGCATCTTTCCTTTCTATCTTTCCAACTCAAATGCTAAGAATACCCGTACCAGCAAAATCCGTCAAATGCAATCTTGAAAATGAAATTATACTACATATACCAACACATTATAATGTGATATGTCTTTGTTTTATCAAAAAGTTTAAATTCGATTTGCATATCAATTAAGTTGATTTGAGTTTAGCTTTTACTTTTTTGACCTCGTTTATATTTATTTTTATGGAAGACAACATACCAACATGTAAAAGCATATAATTAAAAGAAATAATCACGTAAAATTAACGAAAGTATGAAATGTGCTTCATCAATAAGGAATGAATGGAATGTGGACTATACTTGGAACATGTTTAGCCATATATGTGAAAGAGAAGATTTATTATTGATGCCAAAAAAAATGTGACCTCAAGTAAAGATTTATTAAATACTTCCTAATATTTAAATTCTAAATAGTTCGATAATCTGAATTACAAAT
The DNA here is from genome assembly GCA_946251815.1 of Dasysyrphus albostriatus. Classification (NCBI taxonomy): domain Eukaryota; kingdom Metazoa; phylum Arthropoda; class Insecta; order Diptera; family Syrphidae; genus Dasysyrphus; species Dasysyrphus albostriatus. Next base: position 60,996,049 of record OX276336.1, on the reverse strand, counting down.
TTATTATAGCATACAGTAATATTATATAAAGCTTATCCATGGCTATACTGGTATTGGTATAAGGTGCTAACAGCTGCTTTCAATTCAGTGAATATTTGAAATATTCAAATTTACAACAGTGGAGAATTTTAAAAGGAATTGTGTATTTGTCTTTTAAATAATTTTTTAATTCTGAAAATTACTAAGCTTAAAAATTGTACCAAAGTTCATTTTTGCATAATGCATTAAGGTTTTTTAATCAGTAATCGTTATTTTTAGTTTTAATCTTTAGATGTTGTTTACTTAAAAATATATTTCTTCTTATTCTCACTAAAAAAATTTCCTTTATTTCATTTAAAAACAATACAATAGGTTTTATTTTTATATAAATAAATCTATTTAATTTGCTAGGAAATATTTTGGTTAAGACTCAATGCCAATTTAAAAACTAACATTTTTTCAGACCTTAATTACGCCAGAAAATTGAATATGGCTTGCACGCATGTCAATCATAATAATAGACTTTGAAAGAAGACTACTATTAAATAAATTCAACAATCGCTAATTTAGTGTGAATACGAGTATAATATTGGCGTGACAGAAAATAAGAAGTGAGAGTCTCTAATGATTGTTTAATTCCGGCCTGGTTAACACCGCAATTTCGATTTAGAAAAGGGCCTAATTAAACACTTTCATTTGTCTTTCTTAATAATCGGTCTTGTATAAAAAACTTAGGGTCAGTTTCATAGTCTGAATAATTGACACTTATGTTGCCAATATGGGAGACTTGAATTGATAAATGTGTTTGCTGTGAAATATTTTTCACAAGTCAAGTTGATTGAGCCCAACTTCTGCTTGGGTGAGTGTACTCAGTCATGGATTTCCTCTACTGCAGCATATCCCTTCATAGCTGGATTTAAAGAATTTCCAGCCCAGATCATAGGTGTCTATTCACTATAAATAATAGGTTGGTGATAACGTCTTCTTCACTGTCCATTTGCCACATCTTTTCAGAGAAGAAACAAAAACCACTCGGAGAATTTCCCTCTCAAAACAGCGAAGAGCATTCTCATCCACACCTTTGACTGGCTCAATATATGCCACTGTATCATACGAATATGAAATTGGTTGTAGTTTGGATATCCCCACTCGTACCATTTGCTGCAAACAAGTCGAGTCGATGTTGGCCCCTCGTAATGTTTGGACATTTTTTTGCATCGCAATGTTTGGGCAATCTGGTTGATAGTTTATTGATCAGGAGATTTATATATTCCCTAAAGAACGTTGAGATGTATGAAATGCAAGATAGCTGCCTGAGTCGTTTATTCAAGGTGGTGTCGGGCAAGCTGTACTTTTCAACCGTGCCACAAAAGATATCTTCTCTTCCTAGCTTGGTGTGAATACCACCTTAGACAGTTTTAATGTTAGAGCAAGATGCTAAACATAAGACCAGTGAGTACTCGGCTCACTGGGGAACTTAGTTACCAAGTTGTAGTTGCTTTTTTAAGTTTCTTGCCCTCACCCAGTTGGCAACTTCTGTTAAAATTTCTGGAATATGGCCGATCCTCGTGTATGAATGTAAACAGTAAATACAACGAAAGTGTCAATCAAGCTTACTTTTTTTGACAGGTAAATTTTACTTGTTAAATTTGAGTGTTTTAATTTATTTTTAAGTTGATTTATCTTTGTCTAAAATTTTTGATTAGAAAAGGCGCCAGGTCTCTCTTCATGGAATGTTCATTGGTTGCAAATAGACAATTTTGTTTCTATATTAATTGATTTGTTTATCTTCTTATGTTTTATGATCTGACATCATTCTTTTATGTTTCTTCCACCTATATTGGTTTTTTTGTGTGCATTCTCAGCCTCCAAGCCTACGAGAAGAGACTTCAGTTCGTAAATAAAACAAAAGAGTTGATAAACAAAAGAGTTGATAAGCGAACCTAAAAAAAAAATCAAATAAAATAAAAAGTAATTTTCTTTCTGAGAAAATCATACATTATTATAAATTTCTTAATTTCTTATGATGTTGGTACATATATTATAGCAGCACTTTTAAAATTAATTTTACAATTGTCAACATTTTAATAGGCCTATGCTGGAAAGCACCCAACAGACTCGGAACTACTGCTTACTAGTATGAACACCAAATATTACTACTATACGAGAACAAGAGGACTATTTAGAGTATGCTATCCAAAGGAGAGGCCACCCACCTCTGCAGGTAAGAACTTATTAAATAAATTTTCTTATTTTTGATATATATCTATACACATATCACCAAATATTTCAGTCCCAACATACTTATCGCCTGTTGAAACCCACTGCTCGAATGTTGATTATTTCCCAAATAGCGATGAAGAAAAATCTCCAAATGATGATGCTACTTCAAGATTACATTTGCTGCGGTCATGTGTAGCTTTGCTAATAATAAGGTATGTACACACACACACAACACACCCAATTATTTCACTTTCTTTTAAGAACATGCGCATGGTAATCATTATGGGTGATTTGTCTGTTTTGCAGTTTCGTCACTATATTTTGTGCGTTTTGGACTGGCCTATCCGGGTGCTGGAAACGATCGGCGGGTGCAATCACAGCTACGGCAATTTTACTTTTGGCAGCATGTCTTTTAGCTGCTGGTGCGATGGGCTTATGGCATACTGTTGAATTCTTTGAAAAGGAGAAAGCTGTTGGTGAAGATTACTATCAACAATGGAATACTGTAATTTCAAAGACATTATATATTAGATTACGATGAATGACTTTCGTTCTTTTGTAGGTTCTTAGAGACAATACGAAAGTATCGTACGATTGGTCATATGTTGTTGCATGGGCTGGTGTAGGAACGTGCCTGTTGGCTGCAATTCTTCTTTCCGGTGCTGCCATATGTTTGAAGAGTGAACGCGAAAAGGAGGAACAATTGAATTTACAATATTTAATGCCAGGTAAAAAATTACACATATTAGTAATGAGTTTATTATAAGAAAATTATTTACAAAGATTTGATTGAATTATTTTTTTTAAACTACAAATTAGAATGTTTGGGAGAAACATGATTTTAAAAATTTCACTTTTACGTCCACTTTACATTGAGGTAGAGCCTAAACGAGTTTACTAATTTTTTTCTTCAAATTAAGCATCGGCTTAAGCTCAATGTTAAGTAGACGTAGACGCAAATTTTAAAATGGAGCTATCATGTTTCTCCCAAACACCACAGGTATCAAAGGTCTTTGTTTAAATTTAATTTTGCCTCCATCAATAGATGTGAAAACAAAAAAAATTTGCTACGTTTAAACCAGAATCAGTGCCATAGCCAGGATTTTGTTTTGGAGGGGCTTGCTTCCAAATTTTATGAGGAATTATTTCAACAAAGAACTATATATATATCCCAATTAATTGATTTTTATTAGTTTTTAAATCGAATGCACTTAAATAATTTGCTTGCACACCTTTTTTTAAAGCAGAAGACGTCTTAATTTTATTTGACATGACATCAATCACCTTATCTGGATCCACATTAATATCCAAATAAACAAATATTATAGCAAGAGAGCTTAATCTTTCATTCCCCATAACGCTTCGGGATACTGTTTTAATCCTTTTCATAATTGAAACCATTCTTTCAACTATATAGCTGTGTTCACTGGAAGCGTGGCCAAAACCGTAAGCAAGAAGTTTATACCTCTAAAGAAGGTCTTGTCACATATGTAAATGAAGCAATTTCAAAACTTCCGTAGAAAGATCACTCATCAGTGATATTTTTTCGCACTAAGGAATGTACTCAGCTTTCACAGCTGACAAAGAAATTGTGTTATCAAAATAATATGTTAGCTTATCCATACCCCTAGACTAGACTTAGTAGAAAAGCTTGAAACAATGCTAGATCTTCTTTGACAATGATTCATCCCGTAAGATTTTGTACTAACCAATCTAGGCAAGGAGTTAGTATAGACACTCTAAAATAGGCTTCAGTAGAAAAGGTTTCTGGATTGGAACGCGTTGTTTGTTTCAATAAAGGTCTTGGAGCTCTTAATCGAAATCTAATCTAAGGATTTGTTCTGATAAACTTCTTAAACTAAATAGTTTTTCGCATACAATGAGGCTTACTAGGAAATCACTTTTTGGATCGCTGCCTTAAGTGTTGATGCTTTCGAATACATCACCTACGTTCTGCTCGTTATTTCTTCAAGACTTATTGAGATGCATTTGAAAAGCTCTACAGAAGAAACAATACTGTCTTGCCTTTCAATGAATCTTGTTTCACAAGGGCGAAGAAGTCGAGTGTTTCCGCTCTCTGGTGCGTGTACTCCACTTAATTGACCTGTCATATTTGCGGCTTCATCATAGACTTAGCCAATACAATTCTTCACATCACTGCAGTATGGTTTTTGTTAAGTTTTCAGAAGTTTGTTAATCAACAGGAACAAAACCTATAAAATCTTCCCGAAGAATACCTAAATAGTCTTTGGCTTCTTAACGAAGTATTTTCAAGTAGGTAGTCGAGAACTTTTAGCTAAATTCAAATTTAGTATAGCTACCTGGATAGCCTCCTTATTTTTATAGATTTGAACTTATTAGAAAGTTCTAGATTTTTGTTTAGATTTTCGTGTCTCAAAGCTCCCCCTAGCTACGTGCCTGTCTAGAACCGATTTGGTTTTCTTAAACATAACTGCCAAGTTTTAATCTTATGGTCATATTGACGTTTGAATTGTGTAATCAGTGGCAATTTTTTTGTTGCCACCGACGCATATGCGTCGCTTTATGGGCCATATCTATAAGAAAACTTGTATTTGATCGAGCTGTCAGTTGCGTGTGTCATACAATGGACATAACAGATTCTACGGGTATGACAGGGTCTTATGTTTAATCTGATTTCTGATTTAAAAAAAAATATTTTGTCCATAGAAAGCCTTTGGTTGTCAAAAAAGGTGTTTTGACCGATCTAAATTTGAAAAAATATTTTTTAATACCTAAAGAAAGCTCTCAAGATTAATGTAACAAAGATTTTCAAAATATATAAAATACATATATACCCTTAAGACAATGCACTGCTTGTTGTAAGGATTCTAAAAATACCCATTTTATTTTTAAACTGGCCATACAGGACAGAGCCAAAGAGACAAATGGCCCCGTACCAATTCAAAATTGGTCGTGTGTGGGATGGATCGGCCGCCGATCCATTTGCATTTTCAACCAATCTGAAATCTAATCGAGCCAAATGCATCGGATTCTTCGGTCGTGTATGGCCAGCTCGAGCAATTTGTGCGTCGATGACTTATGGGGTTTTTCCATTGATAAATCTGATTTCAATCTAAAAATTTGTTTCTATTGTTGTGAATGAAATATGATTTCAAATATGTAGATATTTGTTTGCCATTGTATTTGTTTAATATTGAGCCCATCACATTATTTCTAAGAAATTTTCGTCTCTTGATCAAGTTTCTTTAGAGAAATGCACGCATACAATATAATCTGAATTAATTTGAAACTGCTTCCTTTTTTATTAGAGTTCATATTTTGATCATAATTTTCACAATCAAAATAAATCTGCACGATTGATTTTAAAATAAAAATAAATTAATTTTAGTTGCCCAACAGAATGCCAAAACTGTCCAAATCTGCATTTTATTGGCTGATCTTAATTCAATAAACATTTCACCAATGAAAAACCCAACTAGAATTAAAACAAAGTGAAAAATACAAGAAGGCACTGCTACCTGTTTTTTCACATACTTTTCTTAAAATATGTGATTACAGCTAATATTCGTGTCTGTAGCCAAACCGGAATGTTAGCCAAACACATCTTTATAATTGAAGCTCTGTGTGTTTGTCTCAACATTTAATAATAAGCTTTATAAACAATTCAATCAATAGGTTCGTTTATTGAAGTTTACTCAGGTATGTATGTTTTTTTCACGATCCCACGAGTTGTCAAAAAAAAAACTGGGGTTTGCGGTTCTTAAAAAACAACAAAGGGCTTTCAATTGTGTTGTTGTTTTAAAAATTAACAAAAACAAACCCCAGTTTCAATTTTCTATTTCTATTCATTATTATTGAAGTAAATTTGTGTATTCCTTGAATTTCCATTTCAAAAAGAAAAGAATTACCTGCATTCAAAGCTCATGCCACTTTGGCAGTTCATTCCTTACCCCAACTCTCCCCACCAAAAAAACCTAGTTCTACTTCAGGGTGATTTCAGGGTGACCCCAGGTGCCCCACTTGTTTTTGGGAAGTAAAGAGTCTGATTACCCGATTCGTTTTTTTGGACCTTTCGTATTTCCTCTTTTTGAAACATTGGGTGAAGGGTGTAGAAATGTAGGAGGAATGAAAAACGAAAGCACGTATGAAAATTTTAAGTTTTTTTTTCAGTTTTTTTTTATAAACTTTTAAAATTGTTTTTCGTGATTTGCTAGATACAAAATTGAAAAAGAAGTGATCTAAAAATATTTTTAAGTATTATTACTGTCTATTTTCCAATAAATAAACCTAATATATCTTGAACGTCATAAAAACGAATGGACTGTTTTGGTTGTGTGTAATCACGAAGGTGCGTATTTGTCGAAAAGACGAAAAACGAAACGAACGAAAACACGAATCATGTAATCAAGCTCTAAATGACCAGACATATTTTGGTTTTATTTGTGAACAAAAATATCTTTTTTGAGCCATAACATTTTAGTTTTTTATCCGAATAGTTGACAATCAAAATAAATGTTGGCTAACTCTGTTCAACCCTGCGCCCACATGAGCCAGTACTGGCTACACATATTAACTGTCAAATTTATATTCGTGTATTTGCTGTGACGTAGTGGCTTGCCGCATTGGCTTCTCTACTGGCCAGTGCTTGGATTTTAATCCAAATGGAGTAAATCTACTACGTTATTATATTCTATTTTTCAAGATTACAGCTCGAACCACTTTAATCTAAGACTTTTAACTTAAGACGATAAATTTGTAATGTGGAGTAGCATGTTGTGTTGTCAACTGTGCTCACTTATCAAGCCTGCACCGTGGCAAACTTTAATTAGCCGTGTTTTTAAGTATATTTTTATTTTCTACAACAAAAATACGGATTTATAACATATTTTTAAATAAAAAATAGTATTTTTTAATAATAGGAAGAACTAGTTATTAGATATTCCGTTAGTTGAGTATGTATAGGCAATATAATAATATATATATTTAATCTATTTTTGTTCTTATATTTGCAGTGTATTCCCAAAAACAACCTCCCTACCCACCATACGCAGGCTATCCCCAACCTCAAATATATCCAGCACCATATTATCATGGATCACAATACGGACCTTACAATTATTAAAAAAGGAAAAAAACACATTTATCGAAAATGGAGAGTAGCTTATCCAGACTTTTATTTAAACAAAATATTATTGGAAAATTTTACGAACAAGATGCCAAGAACAATGCAAACATACAATCGAATTATTTTAAATTATATATTGTACTTATTGTATTCTATAAAAAATAATCATCGATTTAATATTTAAAAATATTCGTTCGACATTCGATTTCGAATAATTTTTGGCATTAAGAATGTACAGAATTTGAAATTAAAGATTAATTTAAATATCATCATAAAGTATCAGTCATCAAACGAAATATGTCTAATAATTCATTAGAAACTACATATATTCTACAACGAATTAAATATTACACAACGATGTGTGTGTGTGTTCATAAAATATAAATTGTTTTATGTGTAGATTTTAAGTAAAAAATAGGTTATTATTTCATATTTTAAATAGTCATTTTTTTTTTGATTTTATAAGCAAGTCACAAATTCGAGAATTTCTAAAAAAAAAATCACTATTGAAATATGCATTAAAATTAAAAAAAAAAATAAACAAATTCTTCGAAAAGAAAAATTCAAATTGGCAGGAGTTTAATGAATAATTATAAATTAAGCTTTTTTTAATAGTCATGCACATGTCTTCCAAGATTAAAAAAAAATGGTTCTTAACTTTAGCTTGTAATAATTAATTTTATCAGTTTTTATATCAAGTAGGTAATTTTATAATATTTTCTTTCGTTTATACAATTAAACAAACATTCATAATCTTATGTTGACCAATATTTCATATTTACATATGTAATCAAATTGTTATAAATACATTAGCATTTCAAAAACTGTACCTAATTTAATCTTTTATTCAAACCAACCGATCACTTTTGTTAAGACTGGATATACAAACTTTATCTGATTCACGGCTTTTTGTTTAAAAATTTTGTAAGAAAAGCTAAAAGCGATATTCATGTTAACTAATTTTTTTTCGTGATCATCGTAGTATACTTTAGTTTATAAAGTTTGCCCATATACGTACGTATAATGTTTAAAGATGCAACTTTAATGACGAGGCCACATGAATAATTCTTAAAAGTTTTCATTTTTCTTTGAGGACTTTGTCTCATTTTAATAAACAACTATCACTTAAATAAGATTAAATAATGTTTAACATATTTTTGCATATTTCTTAATCAGGCATTGGTTAAGAGACATTTAAGAAAAAATATGTAACAATCTATTGTGTGTTTCTTTATACGGATTCTTTATTTTTTTATATCTATACCAGGAATCACTATAACAATATTGTGCATATCTATTTAAAATTATTATAAATGTAAATATTTTGTAATTTTTAAATAAAAAATATTATAAGTATTTTTATTTGTTTTATTTTGTTGTTTGTTCAAATATTAATGATATATTAATTAAAAAAACCTATTGCCTGCGTATATGATAGACTAGCAAATTTAAAGATTGCTCTTTAATTCCCCGACTTCAATTACAAACAATCTGATATTTCTACAGTCCGACGTGTAAACGATGAAAAAAACAGTTAGTCTGTATCTGAGTTGGGTAGTAATCATTACAAAAAAAGTGAATTACAATTACCTGTAAGTTGTAATTAAACAATTTCATTTACATGTAATTGTAATTGCAAATTTCAGTTACAAATTACATGTAATTAAAAAGAAACAATTACTTGATCTAATTACATGTAATTGAAAAAAAGTAATTAAACAAAAAAAGTAATTGAAAAACCTGTAATGATTACATATTTTGTAATCATTACACACAAATATAATTGATTAGACTTAATTTCAATTACATTTAACAAGATGTGAAGGAAAAATCTTTCCGTACCATTTATTGAGCTCATGTTAGGTGAATGGGCGTACATTATTGATCGTTAGGAAGGTTTTATCCACCAGATGTGAAAAACTTGGACAGTTTTTGATTTTATAGTTTTTAAATGTTTGGTTATAGCCTAAGAGCTAGCAACGTTTTCGAGAAGCCATTTAAGTATGGCTGGCTTTTTTATATATGTTCGCTCTAACTCATTAGATTGTAAGGGTGGTCTGGCTGGTAGGAGATGTTGCGTTGTCCACCTTTTTAAAAAGTGTGTTGAAAAACATAAATGCAATTTTCTCGGCTCCTCGGACTTAGAAAATCAATTATAAAATGTGCCAATTACTACCCAACTCTGCTCTGTACCATGCTATTCCAGTATTGTTAAAGGACGAATACGAACATCAAGGAAAGTACCAAATTGAGTAAGAAAATGTCATTGCAGACTTCGTTTGCAGCAATTGTTCAGGTAAAATCGGATAAATAAAACAAAAAATTTGGTACCACATGGAAACTTGGTGAAAACTTTTCATGTACCGTGTGAATGAAGATTCAAAAGAGTTTTTAAAAATATTTGATTGTGGTGAATCAAACAGAAGAAACAAGAAAATGTAAATCAATCATGCAAACAAATAATTTTGCATTTTACCTCAATTATTTTTGACATGCAAGAATAAACCATTGCTGTCATGAAATGTCATGCAAAACAATGGACAGCAAATACACAAAATAAACTGGAAAAAGTGTGAAAGAGAACGCAGTCATCTGGAAAAATCGTGTGAGTTTGCCAGGAACGGACGATTTGGACCTTACCCCTTACTTTTCGGCATTTACATGACCCGATTTTTCCACAGACGATCTTTTGTTCATAGGTGAAGAGAGTATAAAGTGAGGGACAAAGACCAAATTGTCCGTTCCGGGCAAACTCACACGGTTTTTTCCAGATGTTCGCGTTCTTTTTCACAATTTTTTTCAGTTTCTTCTGTGTGTTTGGTGTTAACCAAATTTGTGTTGCCACTAATCTGCAAAGTAGGTAAAATTGTGCAGTAGATAAGCAATTTCAAGTTTGTATTTGTATTAAAACAAAATAATAATAACTGATATAACTAAACAAATAATATAGTAAAATATTGCCTACCATCTGCGAATGTGAATAAATTTTTTTAAGCAATTCCAAATGCAAATACCAACTCACTCTTTGTTTTAACTTTACGACGAAGTGAATAAACGATGATTTCTTCAATTTTAAAGAGAAACATTGCTTTAAATTTGTTTGAATTGTAAAATTTCGCATTTATATTTTCCACTCGACTAAAAAGTTATTTTCTGAAAACTATCAAACGCATTCCACAAAGCAGAGAATTAAAAATTTATTTATTCCAATCTTTCATTTTAATCATTTTTTAACATCCATGTGCCCTATTACACGACGACTTAAGAGTCATGACTTTTTTTGAAATTCAATCAGTGGGAAGGTGATATCAGATGTTTTTTTCTCGTTCGCACTCATTGAATTTCGAAAAAAGTTATGACTCTAGAGTCGTCGTGTTATAGGGCACCATTTACTGGTTTATTTTTTATGACAATTTCCGCTATTCGGCGACCAAGCAAAACTTACATGAAAGAAAAATCATAATTCACGACTATTTGCTTTTTAGTTTGCCATTCACAGCTCATATGCAAGACACTTATAGGTTGGTTTTCTGGAGCAATAAGATTGGTCTGCATTTTAAAGACAGAATTGAAAAATTAATTCAGGTTTTAATTTTGTTGAATGATATTTTTTTTTCTTAAGACCAAAATGTATTTTTAATGCAATAGATCTTTACTGCAATTCGGCAACGCTGGTGTTAATGTGTCATCTACCACTGAATGCAAAATAAAAAGGACGGCAGTAAAGTATGAAGAGGACAGAGACAAAAATCGGACTAGAAAGATCGTTTCATGTAAACATTTCACCCGATTTTAGGGAAAATCGCACTGGAAAAATCGGGTCATGTAAATGCCGACATATCGAATAAAAATTTGAACGCGAATTGAAACCTGAACGCGGTCACTGTCTGATGGTAATGCTGTGCCCAGAAAAAAACAGCTGTTTCTCAAGCAATTTGTTGTGTCATCAAAATATTCCAATATATTAGAAAACATTTTAAGACTATTTTTTAAAAAAATCGAATGTCTTTATTATCGGGTTAAGTCTTAATAATTAATATACACAAAAAAGGTAATTGAATCTTTCAGATCTTCAATGTAATAAATGTTTTTAAATGACATTCTCTTAGGCAATCAGATAAAAGTGTTGAGTACCCAAAAACTGCGTTTTTTACGGCAAGATGAACAGGTTGCATTCTATTCTTCGGAGCAATTTCAACGCTATTATTATACCGGCTCGTTTGATTCAGATTAAACGCATTCAGGTGTATCAGGTATAATATTCTCTATTTTAAAATATTGAAAAAATCTAATCTTTGATAGAATTGCTATCGCATTCTCGGCGTTGATGACAACTCTGACCAAAACACTGTTCGGAGAGCATACATTGAGATTGTAAAGAAAGTCCATCCGGATAGTGGCCACGAAGAAGCATCCGCCGAACGTTTTCAACAAGTTGATGAGGCTTTCAAGACACTTCAGGAGAAATTCGCGAAGAATCGACGGGGCATTAATGATGACGAAGAAGAACAGGAAGTCTTCGATATCAACCACACTGCACCGCAGCATCGACAGTATCTAAGTTATGAAGGCTATGGATTTGGTAATCCATTCCAGCGTCAAAAACAGTACCAACAAGTAAAAGCGATGAAGGCTCAGGAAAGAGTTCTAAACCACCGCCTGCAGAAGGCACATGCTGGAGAAAAAACAATTATGAAGAAAGGTTCCTTCTTTAAAAATCATGCAATCAAAACAAAATACGGCTTTGATCGTGTCGTAGAAGATTTAATTCAAGAAGCAATGAATAAAGGTGATTTTAATAACCTAACTGGTACCGGTAAGCCATTGTCAAGCGCACAATCACAAAATCCCTATCTGGACTTTACAACACACAAACTAAACAGAATACTGCTCGACAATGGTTTTACTCCTGAGTGGATAATGTTGCAGAAAGACATTAGAGACTCCGTAGATTTTTTAAAAACCAGCTTAGCCAAAGATCGATCTTACTTCGGTGACTACCCTTTTGCCAGGGAACAAGACAAAATAAGATGGGAACTCACAGTATCCCAATATAGTTCTAATGTTGAGCAAATCAATAGGGACATTGATAAGTATAATCTAATTGTTCCAATTTTGCAAAACCAACTTTTTCGGATTAGTTTGGAGAACATTGCGGAAAAGATTCTTAGAGACGAATCGCTTCCAAGAAATCTGAAACGAGTTGAAGAGCAGAGAGTACAAGAAACGAATACTTCCAAGTCAGATTTATTTAGTTTCATTGGTTCATTGTTTTAGTTTGGGAGTTTTATTAATTTAGTAATATATTTTGTTTTATGTTTGTAAATAAATTAGTTTTTTGTTAGAGTATTTTCTAACGTTTTTTTATTGTGTCGGCAAATCCAAATATTTTATTGGTAATAAAATTTATATACTGCAAACTTAGAACCTCGTTGGATTCGAATAAACAAATTTCTTGTATCGCGGATAATTGAGATCAATTTGGACTGGCAACGACTTTTGTCGAAAGTCGATCATCGCAAAAAATAATTTTGGTGTTGAAAATCTTTACTATTTATTCTGAAAAAAATTTTCTTTTGACTTGTTATCGAACAATCTGGTTCAAAAAATTAAAATTTTCAACACCAAAATTAATTTGTTTATTGATCGAAAGCAAACGAAACTCGTAATAAGAGCCATAGTAACATAAGCGGTAATACCCACGACGCACCGAAGGTCTTGGATCAAATTGGTATTTCGTGATTCCTGAAAGGTTAATAATTTACATTTAGTGATGATCTATTTATATCTAGTTCAGTGCGGCCGTCAATAGAAATAGACATTCCCAATATAAAAAATGAGTGTCTAAACTTTCTGAGAATCAATAGAACGGTAAGCAAAGTTTATATGATCGATACTTGATGATCAAGGATCTTGTTCGAAATCGAGAGCTGACCCTACGTGTATTATGAGGGCGACTCCCGTCCAAAGTATATCTAATAAACAAGAGAATAGAGGTGTGTTCGATCCCAAATTTCTACATAACATTTACCAAAAAAGAACATAAACATTTTCAAAGTTTGTATGCTTTTATTTTTTTTTTATATAATAATCGTTTATTTTTCAGTGACTGTTAACGTTTATTGCGTAACGTGTGGTATTCTAAAATAGACACGAATCCAGCATGCTTTTCTGATTTTTACTTTCGTCTTATTATTATTATTTCGTATTATATAAATTTATCGTTTTTCGATTGTTATTTTATTCGAATTTATTATTTTATTAAGATGATTTTTGAATAAAATTAAAGCAAAATAGAAACAATACTTAAAGTATATCTTATTGATATTCTTCACATTATCAATGGTTTCTTAAACTGAATCAGAGTCTTACAACATTTATTGTTTATTTTAATTACTAAAGTATAAATTATGTTTGTAATATTATTCACTTACAGTATAGCACCGAGTACAAATTTTTTATTTATTTTTTTTAAGTATGTATAATAGTATTTTATTTTATTTAAAATTAATATTATCTTTTACTTATTCGTTTTTATCTTATTAAAAAACTAAATCGTATTATATTAATTATAATATTATTATAAAATCACTGCTTACAGCCTAAAAGCAAAATTGACCTTATTATGGCATTTAAACATCTTCCCTTTCTAAACCTGACCGTCTCCAGACATCTAAAATAAAAAAAACAATTAATAGTTACATGGATATTTATAGAATTTTAATTTTTATTTCGCTTACTTGAGATTGCGAACTATCACTTTCTACTTGTTCGGAATAACAGTGTTTGTAGTTTAAATAATCTAAAAGTCTTCTTGGTAATGGCAATGTCTGTATTAGATCTTTACGAACTACAGCTTTCAATATAACAAATCTAAATAAATATACAAGAGGAATCGTTTTTAGAGACATGTAGCTAGTTGAGAAAAATAGAAAATAATTTTTAAATACCTGCACATGTGCTGTAGACTTTGAATATGTTTAAATCTAGATACAGGATTAGTTAATTGTACTCTCATGGGCCCATGCTCTGGTCTTCTATGCAAGAAGAATAAATATCTGTTTTGGAAGGAATAAAAATGTATTAATTTTTTTTTTTTTTCAAATAAAAGACAAACTTACCTTCCACTCCTAGAGTGTTCAACTGCTTTTTCGATGAATTCAGTTATTGTTTGTGATTTGAATTTAGCATATGAACCAAATGAGAATGTTCCTTTAAAAAAAGTTTGCAAAATAAACCTTTGTGAGTCATTTTATATCTAGAATTGAATTTTTCTAACCTTGGTCTTGTTCTATTCTCACATGACGCACACAGTTGTTAAGCTTGAAGCTTAGCGAAAAAATATAATGATCATCGGAACTATCTCGAACAATAAAACTGCCATCGGGCTCATTTGAAAGGACTTTTTCAGCAGCTTCGCTGGAAAGTGGTCCCCAATACCATCCGTACTATAATATAATTTTTTGTTAAATTGAGATTTTTATTAGTTAATATTATGGAAAATTAACTTACGTCCTTAACTTTTTCTATACTAGATGTAAAATGAAATGAACGTAATTCAGTTTTCTTTCTATCTTTATCATCTACATCAGATAAGTTTTCTTGGGTTTCAACTCCTGCTGTCAGCATATCAAATTCAGCTGAGAAATACAAATATGTAAATATATAATATTTAATTTAAACTTCTTTTTAAAAAAATTCTGATGTGTGAACGATAAAAAAAGACCTGACTAAACTATAGAAAATATTTTATAATCAGCCTTATTAGGTGTTTTGGTTGTGAGAGACATGAGGAGCCAGGGATAAAGGGACACAAGACCGGGAAAATCAACGGATAACGGATTGATAGTATGAATCTGGAACATTTTACAACACTTTACACCCTTTGATGCACTTCAAAAGTTTGAGCCTTTTTTCCCGCGGTAGAAGGTAGATATTATCGCGATCAGGAGATAAGATGGATAGGATAGGTATGAATAAAAGACAAAATTGCGACATTTATTACAGATGCGATAGAAGACTGCACATAGAAATAAAGGTATGGACTTAAAGCCGATAAGTGATCGTCTGGTTTAAATCAACATCAATGCCGCTTTCCAAAACATCAGCCTAATATGCGCACATAACTCCACCGATGAAGCTGAAATCGACCTATCAAGGCAGAGTTTTATTTCATTCCTGCCTACAGAGCCTGTGGGGTTGATAAGCACCGCCTCAACGAAACGACAACAGATAACGGCTTTCGTGTCGTACTTGATATTTTCCGCACTGCAGAAAAATTTAGAGCTGGGGTCAGTTTCCGATCTGTGAAATGAAAACAAAGTTATCATTTCAGTTCTCACTTCACTAACACGCTCAAGGCGATTCTCGAACTCGTTATAAAAAACAACAGCAAAAGAAAGTAGTAAAAAGTGCTAAAATGGCCAACTTTTAACTTTTGCATGCAGCATTTTTGACGTTTCAAAATTGTGAGCGAAACAAAGTGTTTACATGAGGGTTGAAGAGAGTTTCAAACTCTTTTTAATCTCAGATAAAGACTTAAAGTAATTTTAGCTTCGATTTCATCACTATCCACTTTTGTTTTTGTTTTAATTTTTATTTTTGTGTTTAATTAAATTCGCACAGCTGACTTCGAATGCCAAAAATGTCAGAAAGCTGTGCAGCACATTGTGGGCGAGTAAAAAAAATCACGTACAGCATTTTTTGACAGCAATTCCAGTTGCAGCTGCAGTTCCAGTTGGAGCACTCTATTCTGGTCAAGTAGTTTGGTGTGAGGGCATTATAATATTTATTACTTCAAAGTTTCACAGATTGAGAATTGACCCCTGTACTTTTGAATAAAAAAACTGTGAACCATCCACAAAAGAGATATCAACGTTGAAAGCCTAAGCATACGTAGAACTGTCAGAGTCTACGGAAAGAACTTGAATGAGATGCTCAGATGCCAAAAATCAGTGTCAGCAGAAACAAACGTAGGCTAACATCCACTACAGAGAAAAAACCCATGATATGATGTTGAATTCATGCACCTGAAAGACGTGAAAAATGAGAAGCATCAAGCAAGGAGAGGAACACCTTACGTAGAAAAAAGGAGGTTTTCCGTACATAGCCTCCCAACTCGATATCTGTGATCGAAGATTCTAGCGATCGAAAAAACACTCGGAGTAAACTGGCTCCAGGGTATAGGACTGGAACGCACACCCGCAACCTACTCTCCAGTATAGAAGCGATAGACTTAGAACATTTACTACACTAGAACTACAAAGTTTAAAAACAACAAGGCTGCTGGATCTGATGGATAATCAGCGGAGGGAGATATGTTTCAAGGGCGCATGCATCAAATAATCCACCAAGTATGAGATCCATAAGCCCTACCTACAAAAAAGGTGATCCTATGTCCTGTAAATATTATCAAGGCATATTCCTGCCAAATGTCGAATATAAAATTCTATCCAAAGTGCTTTGTGAGCGCTAAAGCAGTACTGAAACGTTCGACCACACATAGATCAAATCTTAACTCGTAGATGGATCCTGGAAAAAATCAACGAAGTCCACACCTACCAACTATTCATCGACTTGTATATAAAAAGTATTTAGTAAAAATCTGACTTAAAAATAATACTGGAAGTTCTGCTTTATGGCACTGAAAAAAAAAACAGTTAAATACAAAAAAATAGATTAAAAAAAAACAAAACAGACGTATTTAATGCGTTAACGTGGTTACTCTAATCCAAAAATAGCTGTCAAAAAACCTCTTAGTTCGAAATACTCTAATAAAACTCACCTTTTTTCGGCAAAGGTGGCAGGGCTCGCGACTGAAACTTCCTTCGCTTATCATCAGCCGATTCTGGTTGTTGATTCGTTGTAGTCGACTGTTCTTTATTTGAAGAAATATATTCAGCTGAATCGGTGGAATTGGCTCTGCATCGATTGTGGCTCTTACGAAAACGAAATATACTACAAAACTTCTGTTTCAAATTCAACGTAAATTGTGATTTCTTTTCTGTTTGAATCGTATTTATTTTACTTATATTATTATTATTATTAATGTTATTTATGTTATTGTTATTCGATACATCACTGGTTTTATCGCCACCGCTTCCTACAACTAATTTAGTATTTTTAATACTGGCCGAATTGGAAATGCTTTTTGAGTGATTAATTGACACTTGTTTTAAAGTTGAATGCTTATTAGGTCTAGGTGTTATTATTGTACCGCCACCGTTTCCTCCGCTGACACCACCACCACAAGTACCATTCGATGATCGATTTAATGTTATACTATGGGTGGGTGTTTTGCTAGTGACCGTCGATTTGTGGGCCAAACTACTCGTTGTATTGTTTCTCATCGGTATGTCTTTGGCATCCGAATACAAAGTGTGATAAAATTGCTTCACTTCATCGAGGGTCATGTGAAGCGGTTCAATCGGATTCTCGGGCACACTGTGTCGCTTATCTTCAGCGGCTTTATTGGCTTTAGTCTTGTTCTTGTCAATTTCAAGCTTATCAATTCCAGATATGTTATCATCGGTGCTGGTATTGTTATTGTTCAAGTTGTTTATGTTATTATTGTTGTTTCGTTTCCGTCTCTTATTGTTCCGCGAGTATTTCAAGCGATTTTTTTGGTTCGACTTCATGGTGTCTTTGTATTTACTTATTATTGTATCTTTGGCATCGGGGGGCTTTATCATATCAATGGGAAATGCGTATATATCCGAATCGATTGGCACATTATAGAAATCGGATATCTCACGGGTTAAAAGAGCATCGTGAGACATTGCTTGGGTTATGAAGATGGAATCATCTGCCTTGTTCGCATTTGATACACTCAACGAATTGTGCGAGCTCGACAGTCGGCTGTTTAATGAATTCCGCGAGTTGGGTCTATTACCACTACCACCTGAGTGATAATGATACTGATGTTGATAATGGTGGTGATGCAATGGACTGTACAAAAGTCTTCGTTGTAAGCTTCCATCTTGATATCCACTACGTTTAAGGCCGTAATAGAGATCATAATCGTGAATGTCCGAGAGACCGGCTAAATTGAATCTCTGTAACTGCATCTGTTGGGTGTGTGTAGCAACGTCCTGCTCTGATGGAATAGCTCTGAAATATCGTGTGTGATCTTGAAAATGAGGGCAAAGAGCCATTTTCTGTTGGTCCACAACATCGATGCTATTTCCAACGGAGGAGCTTAAAATATCGTTTGGTTCATCGTATATATTATCCATTATACTGCTATTTAAAATGGAATCACTAGAGTAGATATGTTGCTTAGAGTATGAATCTTTTAGTGCGCTTTCAACATGAACAATTATTGGATTAAGTTCTACAATAATATTTGGCGTGGGCTTGTCCGTCATGTCGTTGATTTGAAGCGATGATTGCGATGACCATCGCGGAATATTGTTTAAAATGTTTTTGGAAAGAGATCTTGTGAGTGTTGTATGAGGAGAATCCTAAAATTGAAAAAAAAAATAAACAAATCACTTTGATTTTAATATGTAAAATAATTAAAGTTAAAAATGTTTACTTGAAACTCTGGTGGCGGGTCGATAGGGGCAAGTGGAACTTTTTTCAAAGTATTGAAATTCTCTGCGCTCATTCCTCCTTCGGAACAATTATCAAGTGAATCGAATTGTGATACTTCTCCATCACTTTCAGCCAGCTAAATTACAATAATAAAAATTATATTTAAATAAAATTAAATTAATATATTTTGCTTTTAACCACAAACCTCCAATTCAAATTTACATATTCCCAAGCGATACGAATCTCCACTTGATATTGAACTGTTTGTGGTAAGCGGAACACCTGAATCATCACTAAGAGAGGTTGCGGCATTAAGTTCAATACTATTGGCACTAATTAACTCATGATTTGAGGCAATCATTCCAAAGCTGTCACTATTGCACAGATTGATTATAGCCGCTGTTGAATTCAAAATAACGGATGGAACTAGAGAGTCATTGCAATTATTGAGCTCTTTAGATTTGGCTGACATTTGAGGTTCCATTTTTTTCTTTTCGCTTACTTTTATATTTGTTTTTTATTTTTGGTTACGTTGCAGTCTAAAAAAATTTAAAAATAAATCATGTTACATCTAAAATTATTATAAGTATACACACATAGATACTATAACGTGATTAAAGCAAAATCAATTGCCATGATTACAAAAAAAAATTCCATAATAAGAAAAGAACAAATGAACAAAACCAATTGTCTAGTCTACAGAATCAGTTGTTTATGTTTAACGGTCAAAGATTAACAACAATTATTATAAGATGACCTTGACTTGAAAAGCAAATTTGAATAAAATAATTTTTTTTATACACATAACGTACATATATACTAAATTATGTATCTGTCTTTTTCAAAAGTGTAAAGCAAGCGCAGCAAATTTTCATAAGTAAACAATTACATATTTCTATATTCACTTTTTGTTTTGTAGGCAAACAATAGCGAAGTATCTTACAATCACATTTTTTTGTAATTGTTTTTATTAAAATTTGCTGGGTTGGCTATACATTTTTAAAGAAAACATGACTTATATTCAATTTTCAGAAAAACAAATTTTTGTGTTTTTTTTTTTAAATCAAGAAATGTATTTCAATGTCGTGTTCGTAGGCTGTAATATTGCCACTTGAATTAGAGAAGACAGTTAAAGTCTCTTCAAGAGGTAAATATACGGATATTTGAAATTGATATCGTGTTTTATTTTTGAGCCTGAACAGAACTTCTTTTAAATTTATCAATTTAAATTTAGATCTCAAAAAGCGGAACTTTAAGGTAGATTTTTTTTTGTTGTAAATGTGCAACCGACAGCAGTTTATTATTTTATGAATTAATCGAACTGAGATACGACAGATTCGCTTAATTTTTCAACGGTTTTTTTGAGATACGACTTGTGAATTTTTCCTAAATATTTTAATATTTCTGGCTTAGGAAGGCTTTTATTGAATTGTAATGATGGGATGGTATAGTCAATGTTACTTGGAAGTGTTCCGAATGAATTCAAAATAATGGAGTGACTAGTTTCGTTATTGATCTACTGTAAAGAGGCTGTGCTCGCAGCCGTTTGTTTGTCTATAGTAGTGAAGTGATTCGATCCGCTTGTCCACAGATATGCTCCGTTTGAACACAGATATGCTGATTCCATTCTATTCTAAAGTACGTATGTGAGTGAGTGAGTGAGAGTCAAAAAAGGACTTTAGGTGGTTGACACAGTACGTTAGCAAATGGCTGGCATGCCATCAGGACCAGGAATAAAGTCATCTTTACGAAAGTTTATCTTTTTCCCGACCGATAAAAAAGAAGTAATATCATGAGAAACATGTGAAGTTTGAGGACGGCCAAATATTCAAACTCAATAAGAAAAAGTAAAAAATTACTTGAGAATTTGGAGATGATGTCTTGATAAAATTGAAAGTGTAGGAAAAACCATCCAAATTTTTTTTTTAACATTTCTTGGAACTGAGAGAACCGCTTCGGTTCAGAGATAAGAAAAGTCTGCATTTTGTCAAGATAAGAATTGTATAGAAGAGAAAAATTGGAGAAAGTTGCTTGTAGTTTGGAAAATTAAAGATGTCTGGGATATAATTTTTTTTTATGAATTTCAGGCATGGTATGACAACTATTGTATGAAAAAGCAATGTCAATCGGGTTGTTACAGTTTATAAAAAGGCTGACATAAATATTCTTAAAAAGGATCTCAGGTTGATTGAAGTTGGCTTAACCCAAGTCGAAGTGAAATTATCACAATCAATTATGGAAAAGCTTTCATAAACGTTAGAGAGAAAATGAGGTCAAGCTGTCTCCTTTTAGTTGTTAAAGATCCTATTTATTTGAAATAAGGTCATATATTCAAATAATCGATCAGTGAAAAGATAATAATTTTTCTAAAGTGGAAATAAAGTACAATTTATCCTGTGATCCTATGCAAACAAGATCAAGTTAATTTCAGTCACCGATGATGATAAAATCGTTTCAGGATTCCCCGGCAAATAAGAATCAAAGAGCTGCTGATATGCGAATTTAATAGCAGGTAATGTAAAAACACTTAAATGAATACGAAGAGTGGCGGCTTAGAGATTTCTACTACAGTTGATCAGTCGGTAGTGTAAAGACACGAAAACTCCGCCGCCCACAGGAAACATTATCGTAACTTTGGCCATTTGCAAGGAAGAGAACAAAATACTAAATATCTCACCGTCAAGAAAGCTGGGACACAGTTTGGCTTCTAAAACACAATTTTGCATTATAAATTAGAGGCAGAAATACCAATATAATAATTCAGCTTCCGAATGGAGGGGCTATATGGAGGGAGTCGATAGATAAGGTTAGCAAAATAGAAGAAGGGTAGGAGTTTACTTCCAAATAGAAGACACAATCGTTCATTAACAATTAGAACCCATTAAAACATATTCATAACCTGACCCTTCTTAGATAATAAAGCTTGGGCTAATACGAAAAAAATGTATTTAAGCAAACATTTAATCCATTTCGGACTATAAAGGCAATTAAGTAAGCTATTCAATTGACCTTGAAAAAAAATTGCTCTTTTGAGGGAAGTGCTGTTTGATTGATTGTAGGTATCGTTTTTTGTTCTATATATCACTAGTGAGTATGGGGAAACTGTCAATCTAGCTAGTGGAAAAATTTTATTTATTTTGTTCGCAAATAACATTTTTATTATTATTAAAGACAAACCACGTCGACCATAAAAATTCCTCCGTTTAGGAGAAATCTGAAAATTCCGTTAGTGTTCACTGAAACGACGTCCACAATACCGATTCTTCAATTTTTCAATATGCAATCACTCGTTGTTGGCTTTCGACAACCAGCGACAACTGCAATAACGGTCAATATGTACACAATGTGGAGGTGAAAAGGTTCGTCGTCTCCAAATCGTTATAGATATTGTACGTCCAAAGGTGGTATCAAGAATTCACTGATGAGTGATGATAATGCATTCAGTTTGTTTTTTTAGAGAAACGACATGCACACAACCGTGCGTCCGAAGATGACATCAAGAATTAACTGATCATAATGCCTGGAAGTCAGTTGTGTTGTTTTAGAGAATCGACAAGCACACAACCATGTTATTTGTAGAAATATTTTTATTTATTCTCATTCCGGTCTGTAATCAAGCTAGAAACAGACCGATGGGACAATATTGTTTTCAAAACAAGAGACGTTTTAAAACTCATAAAGTAAACTTTGGAAATGCGGTTCTTAAAGAAAAATGTTGGAATAAGAAAATATGGATGGATTGTATATAATGGCGTAGAACTAAAATATGAAATGCATTGTCAGAAAAAAACGAAAAGTTAATAAGGAGTAGTGCTTCCTTAGGAAAATCATACCGAGAATATATTTGAACCAAAAAATATCTATCTGAGTGCCAATGTGTTATATTAAATAATCATTTGAAGATATACAATTATATACCATGAGGAAAAATGTTTTCAATGAATTGTTATCGGTCAATCGTCGATGAAAACGATATAGGGTGTTGGTTCGCAATGTCTGTCGGAACTGAAGCAGAAATAAGACATGAGCATAGTGTACCTACACAATACTTTGATACTCCCTCAAACATGTACGTATCAATTGTAAACAAAAATTATCATGATTTAACCAAAGTATTAGCTGAAAATAAAATAAAAGACGAACCTTTACGTTTGTACGAGAAAATGTTGAGGTATTTCGCGAAACCGGTCGGCATTAGATTAAAAAAAATGTTTTCAATAAAATGTGTGATATGTAGTTACAAATTTGCCTGTCATGCGCACGATAGTTACAAACTTAAACTTTTAGAATGGAATTCCGAAAAGCAAGATTTTTTTTAGTTTAAATCGAAATACAAATATACTTTTAAATAAATAAGATTTTGAAATGTTACAGGAATGGTTATTTGCAACCGGATTGTAATTTAACTTCAACTTTTAAGCTTTCAACTGCAGCAACCACTTGGCCAATTCCAATTTTTTCGACGCATCCTTCATTGCCATATTTACACCCTTTTTGGTTAATTCTTAAGAAAAATCAACAATTCTGATTTCTTTTTTTTAAAAAAAAAAGGTTATCACTCTCGGAGGAACTACAATCACTTGACTAGCAAAAGTATGAAATGCAATCACTTTTGAGAAGGGAACAAAAAAAGAACTACAAATCGGAGACAGAGAACAGCAAATCTTGAATTTATTGATTTCTTAAAAATTGCAGCAGACTTTGTTAGAAAAAATTCTGATGCTTTGTGAAGGTATTTATAACACATTAGATATATAAAACATATTTAGTTATAATTCTGGCTTTGATTACATAGTGCATTTCATGCATATTGTTTTTTGTTTTAATTTAATTTGCAAACCTTTTTTTTGTTGTGTGATTGGTTAATTCATGGTTTTATCCAGACGACAAAAACTAGCAGAACGACAAACGGCACTAGAAGCTAAATAACTTAAATTTTAATGAATTTATTCGAATAAATTCATTATTAGAAATATTGCAGTTGCCCGGGTAAGGTATTTTTATTTGACTAAATTAAATTTTTCAATATAAAAGTGGTGGTACGAAATTTTTTCACAAATTTACTATACGTCTGGGCGGCCATATTTACTACAAATTGTTTAGTTTAGTTTTTTTTATGACGTATAGGGAGTCGTTCGGAAATAAGATATTTTGCGTTTGTCAAATTTGACATTAGTTTTGGCTCCATCCAGGCGAAATAGCGCTTTCAGATATTAAGGCCTAGTCTACAATATTTTTGCATCGTCAAAAACTATTAAGGCTCTCCCAAACCAACGCGAATTCGCGGCGACGGCGAATTTTTGTTGTTGTTTAGCGTTGTGTATTTGTCATATTTTTTACTATTGTGAATGATTCGCTGCGAATCGCTCCGCATTCGCGTTGGTTTGGGAGAACCTTTAAGGCTCTCCCAAACCAACGCGGAAAACCTCACTGCCTGACCAGAATAGAGTGCTGCAACTGGAGCTGCAGCTGCAACTGGAATAGCTGTCAAAAAATGCTGTACGTGCTTTTTTTACTCGCACACAATGTGCTGTACAGCTGTCTGATATTTTGGGCATTTGAAGTCAGCTGTGCAAGTTTAACTCAACACAAAAATAGAAAATAAAACATAAAATAAAAGTGGATAGTGATGAAATCGAAGCTAAAATTACCTTACGTCTTTATCAGAGACAAAATATGACAAATACACAACGCTAGACAACAACAAAAATTCGTTGTCGCTCCGCATTTAGTGTTGTGTATTTGTCATATTTTTTTCTATTGTGAATGATTCGCTGTGAATCGCTCCGCATTCGCGTTGGTTTGAGGGAGCCTTAAGTTAGAAACTTAAAAAAATATGACAAATACAAAACACTAAACAACAACAAAAATTCGTCGTCGCTGCGAACTCGCGTTGGTTTGGGAGAGCTTTTATTATTTGGCTTTTGGCATTTCACTTTTGCACTATTTATTACACCCCGACTCCACGGTAGATAATTTCTCTCCAACTAAATAGCAGATATTTACATCTTACATTAGCTGCGTTTTATTATCTTTTATCGGGATCCGGATCTGGATCTGGATTTACTTTTACACGCAATACAAAAACAATTTAG
This sequence comes from Dasysyrphus albostriatus, assembly GCA_946251815.1. NCBI lineage: Eukaryota > Metazoa > Arthropoda > Insecta > Diptera > Syrphidae > Dasysyrphus > Dasysyrphus albostriatus. Next base: position 60,971,110 of record OX276336.1, on the reverse strand, counting down.
GATCTTGCTTCTTATCGGGATCTATTTCAAGATCCAAGAATAAGTTTTTATTCTGAACACCAGGTGACAATTTTATTTCATAAATGTTGTTAGCACTGTGCAAAAAAAAAAAACAAAAAAAAGTGGAATGCCATTGAAGAAATGAATAAAGATATGTTTTTGTTTACATAAAATGTGTGTTCCTTTGATTTGAATTTGTGTGACTAAGAATTAATAAATTATCTATACTTTAAAGGATCTTAGTGATCCTAACTTTGATTTTATTTCAAATACACTTAAAACATAACCCAAATTAAAATTTGGCATCCATTACTGCTAGATGCAAGTAGTCGGCTCCACAGGTATACCACAGTTGAAAAGTAAAATGTTTTGGGATCCGGATCGTTTTATTAACAAATGAAGATCTATATGGATCTTGGTCGATAATAAAACGCAGCTATTGTCTTCTGTCTGCGCTGGGCAAATCATTTTATGCTATTTCAAATCAAGAAACCGAAAATTACACTAAATAACAAACAAAAACTTAATTGCCACACACAAATGCAGAGATCAACATCAACACTGGTATAAGGAAATAAGATAATGAGACAAAAAAAGAAATTTCTAGTCACAAAGCAAAAATATCTCCATCTGTCAAAATTCATGTCGGAGATCTCTGTCAAGATATAATCGCAGAGAGATATCTCTGACATCCCAACAAGCGTTGAAACGGAGAGACTCCATTGGATATTCCATGTCAAGATAAGCATTCTGATAGAAATTATCTCCTGTAGAGTCGGGGTGTTACTTTTTGCGATGGCGATATCAAGGCTGACAGAAATCAAGAAGCATGATTTTCATCTTTTTTAGACATGAAGTTTTTTCAATGTTTTCGAGTCCAAAATCATGTTTTTCTTAATTCCGAATGAAAAATTATAATTTTTTAAAGTCACTTTGTGAAAATCAAGTCTTACGTACGCTAGTCTAAATTGAAATTGAACCAGACTAAGTATTTTAAAACAAACATAGCGAAATAAAACTTGACTCAAATGCATATAACTACATTTTTGTTTCTGTAAGAAAGGAGGAAATCCTATTATACAATTCATCACTTTAAGCTGCTCACCGCATACACACACACTTTCCCAACGAGAAAAATCCACAATTTGTAATTTACTCTTTGCCATTTTCCCTTTTCACAGTTCCCTTTCAAACGAAGAAACAAGTTTCTGATGATTTTTTCCATTTTTCTTTAAATGTCTTTAAAAAAAGCTGAATGTGATTTCAATTTTTTTTTTAGATCTCATTTTTCTCTTTTTTTTTTACTATTTTTCAACTCCACAACTATGGATCATGATTTTTGAACTGGAATCATGATTTAAAATTATGTTTTTTAAATTTCTGAGTGGCAGCACTGAGAAAATCGTTTAGACGATTATCGTTTTTTGAAAATTACGAAATGACCCTTGGTTAATTTTTGACAAATCGATAATACCTTTTGGAAACAGATAATGTTACTTTTCTATGCAGTTGTTTCAACATACAATTTTAAAACTTGAAAAATACTCACATGAGAACAACATTTTAATAGATAGGAGTTCATAACAACTTTTTGTACCAGAAGTTTTCAATATTGGTTTAAGCTTTAAGTTAATAATAAAGTCACATTTATTTTTCGAGCATTTAACATTTATGTCGATCGTTTATTATAAAAAAAAATACTATTAAAACATATTAATTAAATTAAAAAGAAAAGAAAAATCTTTTCATTGTTGGATTAAGGAAATTAAAAAAAATTCATTTTTGTTAACAAGTTTTCACAAATTTGTGCTTTTATCTTCTGTCTGTTTTGATGTTGATGTTGATGGTTCACCCGATTCCGAATCACTGCTATTATGGTCTAAATCATGCTCAATCTCTTTTTCCGCTTCGTTTTCGTTTAGCATTTCAGTAAGAACTTCCACAAGATTTTTTGTTTCTTCTAGCATTTTTCGAGATGTATTCAATTCGCTTTCCAGACCTTCAATGCGTTCATGTAAATGCTGATTTTCAACCAAAGTCGCTTCTAGTGCTTCTCGTCGTTTTTCGGCAAGTAGTTCCCAATATGTACTTCCTGGTGCTCCAGTATCGGTCAAGTCTTCAACGGTTACCGATTTTTTACCTGGGGATGTTTGTGTTGATCGAGTGTCAATTTTCTTTCTTTTAGCTGTTTCTGCCGTATTGTTTAGTAATTCAGAAGCTCTGAAATAAAAACAAAACATTTATTTTGTAGGTGTACACAAATTTTTTTTTTGTAGTTTTGTTATCTACCAACATTTGTTCTTATCTTTTTTTGTAAGATTTTGGGAGTGGAGGTATAACCAAAATAAATGTACATGAATGTGTAGATATAAGCAATATTATACCAAATCCAACGGTCTGGCAGGTTCTTTTATTTCAACCGGGGGTTGGGAAACGGTAATTTTTCAACTTTGTTGTACAACCAGTTCATTTCATATATAAACTACCGAGGATTGTGCACTTATTTTAAATACATAGGTCCCGTCCCAGACGTTTTACTTTCAGCTTTCCCCTTGCCAGACGCCTCCCAAAGTAGGCGAAAAATCAACTTTTGGAGTTGATGGTATACCCAAAGGAATGATAAATCAACAAATCAGAACAATTCTTCTGATTACAAATAAATATATAGGTCCCAGACATTTTGGTTTCAGCCTTGGCCTTGCCAGACGGCTCTTTAATTCCAAAAAAATGCAAGAAAAAAAAACTTTTCCCATTTGAGGTTTAACTAACTGAATGATAACCCCAAAAATCAGAAAAAATCTCTTGATTATGAAAATATAGGTCCCAGAAATTTAGTTTTTCAACATGAGCCAGCCAGGCATCATTTTAGTATCCCTTAATGCATTTTTGTTATGAAAACCCAAACAACTTTTTTCTTTTCATATATTCATGAGCTGGTCACACTAGAATGTTCTACGACTTTTCTTCATTACGAGCATATGGGTCCCAGAAGCCTTGGGTCTGCTAAACGAAATTTTAGTACCCCCAAAATACATTTTTCTAATGAAAACCTCAAAAACTTTTCTTTTAATTATAATCATTTTTTGCGCATTTTCCTCATTACGAGCTTGTACCTAGGTCCCAGACGTTTTGGTTTCAGCCTTGGGCCTGCCATACGACATTCTCTGAATGTGCAGTGATCTTCAGTATAAAATGAAACTTAAGTAAAATGGACCCACAGTGTTTAATTTTGTGCTTGAAACCAGATTCAAATTCAATGCATCGAAAACTATGAGAAAAGTATACTTTCGAGGTGGTACTCGTGAAATAGCTATAACTCCAGCTTTGTGGTAAGGTACACAGGTTGGTGTTGTGCATTCAAAAATTATTCTACATATTTTGGTTCATGTTAGACAAAAATTAAATTAAATTTTATTTTAGCAGGTCAAATAAAGTAAATTTCCAATTTTGGTGAGTTCGCCATAATATGCGATATCATTCTTACATAACCTTGAGGTAGAAATCAATCTTAGTAAGAGATAATTAGCATTATATTTTAATAGAAATTCTGGAGCTGATTTTGCTTCAAAGTTCAATACTTAGCTATGTAGTTGGAATTTGGAAATTATCCTTATTTTGATTTTTTTTTTTTATAAAATTAAAACAACGTAGATCGTAATAGCTACAATTTGGAGACAAAGTAAATGGAAAATACAACTTACCCTTTTAATCGACTTATTTTGTCTAATAAGGGCCGACCGGCCAAGTTTTCTTTGTCGGTAGCGACGCTTTGCAGGACTTTCAGTGTTTTTCTTGTGTTCTTAAGATTTTCCTGTGAAATATAAAAAGAATAAACCATGGTTTAGTATTGGTACAGATTTATAAAAAAAATATATAAATGTATAGGATCAATATGTATATGTATATAAATTATCTATAAATTTTAAATTTTAAACAAAAAGCACCTTTTCATCAAAACATAAATCGAGCGACGCAAATGCTGACCTTACCTGCTGTTCTGAAGCGGACTCTACTTTAATGAAAACTTTTTTAGCTGAGATGTTAGACATTTTACAATTAAATTTATTAATAACTAAAAGCTTAAGAAGCTATATTGGAATATTTAGAATGCAAGTATTTCGCTCAAAACAATTTTTTAAACGAATAATTGAATTTAAGACGCCACCATGTGATTGAGGCGGGAAAAAAGTAAATAAATGTTAAAAAGCGAAGTTGGATGCAGTTTAGAGTGAATGCGTTCAACATGAAGTTTTGTTAAGGCCTGGTCACATTACATGCCCGTGTTTAGATTGGTTGGTTTAACTACAGTATGACGTTACTGCAAGGGGGGTCGGGTGAAATGTGAGGCGTTAAGGCCTGGCGCCAACTAAGCAACTTTTAGTTGCTCAAGCCAGCAACTTTTTGTTGCTGCCGATTCAAGTACATTGCGTTATGTGGGAGAGCGCCCACTAGGCAACTAAGTTGCCAACAATTTTAAGTTGCTCGCGGAACTTTTTCCCAGCAACTTTAAGTTGCTTGGCCCCGCTCACTGAGCAACTTTTGTTGCCGGCAACTTTATCTGTCAAAGATGACCGTGTTCAACGATAAACAGATTTCTGAATTTTCTAATCCTCTGATTCTGATTTATCAAAAATGAGCTATAAATTTCAATGTTTTTACTTGATATTTACATTTTTATTAACGTTGTAATGGTGTCCGTATCATACATGCCAGTTGATGAGTAAGTTGCTTGGGTTTGTGTCTGTTTGGCCTAGCGCCCACTGGCCAACTTAGTTACCGGCAACTTTTAGTTGCTCGGAGTGCCGGCAACTCCGAGCAACTTAAGTTGCTCGCCATCACCCACTTAGCAACTTCCGAGCAACTTTTTGGAATTTGACGTCATGTTTTTGTGTATTTATTGTGTTGACTTTTTGCACACCATTACAAGGTAAATAAAAATGTAAATACCAAAAAAAAAAACATTGAAGATTATAGCTCATTTTTGATAACTCAGAATCAGAGGATTAGAAAATTGAGAAATCCGAAAATCTATTTGTAAGATTTTATCGTTGAACATGGCCATCTTTGACAGACAAAGTTGCTGGAAACAAAAGTTGCCCAGTGGGTGGGGCCGAGCAACTTAAAGTTGCCCAGTGGGTGTGGCCGAACAGCTTAAAGTTGCCGCAAAAAAGTTCCGTGAGGAACTTCGAGCAACTTAAAGTTGCCGGCAACCTAGTTGCCTAGTAGGCGCTCTCCCATATAACCCAATGTACTTGAATCGGGAGCAACAAAAAGTTGCTGGGGCGAGCAACTAAAAGTTGCCTAGTGGGCGCCAGGCCTTAGTGAACAAATGTATTAGTATTGCAACTTGCTTGCCAGTCATTGGCCTACTATATAATAAGTCAATGTTGCCAGAATTTGCCCGTGTGGCGTCGGTGTAACCAAAATTTAAGCTTTCTGCGTCATTTTTATAAGTTCTCCAGTGAGTAACACAATCTCAAAATGAGTTTGAAAATTTTCACTTTTGTACTTTTTCACTTTTTTGGCTCATGTAGTTTGGGCTTTAGTCTTGGAGAAAAATATAAAAATTTGAGTGAGCAGTCACGTTACATATTCGTTCATTTTTGCTTGTGCTTTTCATTTCATTTCACTCTTGATATGCTGTTGGACGAGAGTTGATGGTGGGGTCTACCATATCCTACTAAGCGCTAACTCCATAAGCCAAAAAAGTGAAAAAGTACAAAATTGAAAATTTTTAAATTCTTTTTTGGGATTGTGTTTTTCACTGGAAAACTTATAAAAATGATGCAGAAAACTTAAATTTTGGTTTAGGAAAAAATTTGTATATTCTTTTTCATAAAACAACTGCTCTAACGGGAAAAAATATTTTACTTTTTTATTTTGCAATAAGTGGAGAATGTTGTTAAGGCTTAAAGCCTAACTACATTAAATTCACTTTTGTGCAAAAGTGCGAAAGTTAAGAAAAAAAGATAGGATTGATCAGTTTATTGAAAAGTGTTACTTTTGCACAAAAGTGATTTCAATGTAGTTAGGCCTTTGCGATGGTTCCTTGCGTCTGACTCCTTTCAAAATTGGTGTGAAGGTGAAATCAGGGGCCCAATTTCCCGAGAGTGAGATGTTTCTTTGTGCACGTTATTATTTTTCTAATTCCTCAAGAATAAAAGCCCAACTACCATTTCAGTTTCTATAAGCTTAGAAATATTGATATGCTGAGAGTCTGTTAATGTATAAGGCTTTCATCGAAAATAAATTTTTTATGGAATCCATGGTTTCAATAAGTGCCCTATTACACGACGACCTTAGAGTCAAGACTTTTTTCGAGATTCAATGAGTGTGAAGGTGAGATCAGATGTTTTTCCTCGTTCGCACTCATTGAATTTCGAAAAAAAACCATGACTCTAGAGTCGTCATGTAATAGGGCACTAACTGCTTCTTTAAAATTGTTTGAAAGCTAGATATAGAAAATTAAACGAGAATAGCATCTGTAAAAAATTAATAGAAAGGGCATGAATCTATTACTCTTAAAAGATTCTATAAAATTATTTTATTGAAGTTGCTGTAAGTCAGTCTTCAAAAGGTTTTTTATAAGTTTTATCGAAAACTTCACTTTGACGGATGGAGTCTTAACTACATTGGCCAATTCTTGCAAAATTACAAAAGAAAAATATTTTTTCCCGCTAGAGCAGTTTTTTTGTGAAAAAGAATATACAATTTCTTTCCTAGACCAAAATCTAAGCTTCCTGCATCATTTTTATAAGTTTTCAGTGAGAAACACTATCCCAAAACGAGTTTGAATATTTTCACTTTTTTCGCTTATGTAGTTAAGGCTCTATACTTATGTATTTTTCTTTATGGAAACCTTTCTGAAGCTATCTGTTAAAACCTAAGCTTCAGTAATATTTTGAATAGTGCTCGTTTAAACTTTTTATTGACCATCTTACTTTAGAACTTCTATAATGTTTTCCTTTGCATGTTTAAGGAAATTTTATAAATTAACAGAAACAAGAAAGCCTTTTCAGTTAGGCCGAAACGAAGCTGAAATGTTAGTTGGGTATTCTGCCTTTTAATTGAAAAAAAAATAAAAAAAAGACTTTTTAACTCACAGGGAACTTTTTTTGCTTCAATTTATTGCCATCATCATCATCATCTTTTGGTAAATTTTGCCATTGTCATCGACAAAGCGTGCATGTAAAAATACCGCATTTGCGTGTGCAGTGACATAATATTTACGTCATACATGTGTCCCAATTTTCCCGAACACATCAATCCATCAGTTTTTGCCCTACTACACGAAGGCTTTAGAGTCATGACTTTTTTCGAAATTCAATGAGTGCGAACGAGAAAAAACATCTGATCTCCCCTTCACACTGATTTAATTTCGAAAAAAGTCATGACTCTTAAGTCGTCGTGTAATAGGGCACTTTTACGACGGCGCAGCCACTCCCAGATACAGCCTTAAGCTATTCGTTTCACAATCTCTTCACGATCAGCTTCCTTATCTTCCGAAGAATGAGCTGCCAAAATAGCAACCACAGCCCACTTTTTTTTCATTTTAATTTACTTTCACAAACTCAAAAATTTAATTAAAAGTATAGTGCGTATGCATGTGTGTCTTCTCGAATGTAGTGCACTAGCAAACCACATGCACATGTGTATAAATGGTATACACGCTGTTTGCTGCTTGCCAGGTACTTGACATGTTTTTGGCTCGTATATACATGTGGTAACATTGCATGTAAACATTCTTGATGCATGCAAACATGTGACTTTTGGGACCGATTTCTCATATCGTGTTGTCAGCTTTTTTACACATGCGGCCACTGCCGCATGTTCCAAACATGTGACACATATGTGGCATTCTTTGGTGACGTCAGTGCCGCATGTACATGTAGCATGTACATGCCGTGTACTCGAAGAATTAGCCCAACGTCATTTTTATCGTCTAGGCCCATTCGGGGAAATAAAAAACACACATGATATCTCTTGTTGAGTCGGGGTGTTAATCTTGTGTGAAGGGAGCCTTATACCGACGTACCGAACCGGCGGCTCGTTTCAGAACTAAACTCGGCTAAAAGCTCAACTTTTTTTTCGAAATTTCAATTTCGAAAGTTTAGATATTTTCTTTCGCACAGCACAGCACAGCGCATACCTCTTCGCTGCCGGCCATGTTGTTATTGTGTTGCCTAATGTGAAGAAATCATAAGCAGCAAATTTATAGACACGTGTTTAACTCTGCAATTTTACAGTGAAAAACTAAATAAAAAATCTCTAAAAAACCAACAAAAACCCCAAAACAAACATTTAAAAACAAACAAATATTCAAAACATAAGCAATTGTACAATTGCTAGCGATCTTAATTGACTTATTTGCACAGGTAAGTTTTTATTTTGATATCAGCAAAGGCAACATAACCTCTAGACCATAGGTGTTTGAAATTAATTTTTCTATATATAAAACAATTTTTTTATTTTAATGGAAAAATATTAATTATGAAATGTGTTCTCTACAATGAATTACTAGTGCAGCAGCAGTTTTGAATGAATTTTGCAAAAATGAGTAGACAAGACAATAGACAACTCATCTCAGCACAACCATCTACCACCTCAACTATGTAGTATGTAGTACCACCCACCGTCCAGTGAAATTTGCCAACATATGACCGCATTGCGTAGAAAATGATAAAATTAAAAAAAAATCTCGTGGCAAAACACAAATTTGTTAATCTTTTAACTAGTCTGTACATTGACTATAATCGACCTCAAATAATTTCCTTTAAATATTATCCAAAAGAAATCAAAGTCGAATCGGGCGTGGATCTGACATACCAAAAAGAATACTTGTTATAACACCTATTACGTCTTTCAAAATGAGATAATCGACTTTGCACGAAAAATTTATATGAATGAAAGTACATATTAACTATTAACTCCTATGCAAGGAGCATAACAGCGGCCTTTTATTATTGTCTTTTATCATTATGAATTATTTGAACCACAATCGAGCTCTGGACTTGTTATCTTAATTTTTTTTATTACCTAAACAACGAAAACATACGTATATGTACATATGCATTTGTTTTGAAAATGTGTTTACTCTACAACAAAGTTTCAGGAGTTGTTTTTTATTTCATTCTTTGACGATTTAAGAAAATGAGTTGAACAAATTGGTGTGCAAAAAAAAAACAAGACTTCTATCAGCTGCCTGTTAACTTTTAATAAACTGCATTCGATTTTGTTTGCGAAAATTTGCTGAATTTGGTGTAATAAGTTAATTGAAGCAAACGAATTTCGTTTTATTCAAACTTGAGGCTAGACTGTCTACGATAGCGTTTCGTTCGTTTTCGATTGCACAACGTGTGAAACAAAAAAAAAACGTGCTTACACGCATTTCGCATAAATATGAAAATATACATTTCTATGAAACTTTTTTAAGGATTCTAAATTGTTGAGCTGAACAATTACCTAACCTTAAATCAATGCCGTGGGTCCAGTGGGCTCCATATTCAATCTTTGAACGTGTGCAAATAACGTCGCCGCATCTTCTATATACCTTCCTAATGTTGTAAGCTGGAGTGTGTACAGTGAGAAGGTCTAATCTGGCCCGCTGCTACTTAAGCCAGTTTCAGCATAAGCATGTGTTCCCTGGACCCACGACTATTGATACGTGAATAATTTGTTTCTGTTACAAATTTAATTTTATTGCTTTAATTTGAATATTTATACCTAACTAATACATAAATCAAAGTTTTGTGTCTAAGAATTGAGAAGACATGTTGGATGAATGGTTTAGTGCTCAATTGTCTAGACGAAATTTGCACACTTTTAAATACAAATACATGTTTTGTAACATGCTCTTTTTGACCAATGTCATAATTTTTGTGAAGAAAATTTTAAGTTTTTGTTTTAGGAATTCTAAAAAGAAATATTTTAAGCTGAAAAAATAAGTTTTAATTATTTTGTAACTTTATATAATTTACTAACCTTTACCCGCGATTTTGCACGCCTTAACGTCAAATTTGTCAACCATTTCTGGCTGTCGATTGATATACATATGTAGATATCAGGTAATTGGTTAATACAGATAGAGATTACGTATATGATTTCAAAAAAAAAAAAAAAATAACCCCATAGGTTCTGCCTCACTACAATCCCAATATTAGTCCAAAGCTATTTTTTTGAACAAACGCATAACTAAAATAGAGTTTCAGGATCTGTAGGTGCTTGCATCTTAATATAGCATTCAAAAGTCTGGCAGGATTTTGTCAATTAATAGCACTTGGGATATAAACATTTTAGGTGCACCATATCGAGAAATATTTGGAGTGGTTCCACGTACATCTGACACAAAAATGGGAAAAAACGATATTTTTAACCCCTCGCTAACATGTGCGTCAAAGAAATTCTGCCAGATTTTTTAATTCGATGTCAAGACGCTAAAAAAAAAAACTTACTTTCACATTTATAATATTAGTTAGGATTGCAATGATAGTCCCTACAGCTTATTCCTCTTTCACAACCAATGACAATTTTTTGAACAAATATAAACTAATTCTTAACTTAACCATTTCAAAATGACTTGGTCCACTGGACCCACGTCCTTAGAACCTTTGATAAATTTCATCGCTGGGTTTATACAATTTAAAGAGATGAGAATGGTAATGGATACATAATTTATTAACTAATTATATTATATACAGTTGCAAACACGAAAATAGCAGTGGGTTTAAAATAAACGAAAAAATGATGTTGTATGTAAAAAAAGTTCTTGTGGTTCACTGGGGTCAAGGTTCAGTATTAGGACGTCGCACATACTAGCACGATCAAATACCGCAATACAAAACAATCTTGGACTCATCTGCCCGTAAAATATTCCGTCATTTTTCCAAAGGAACATGTAGTTTCTTGCAAACTGCATTCGTTTCTCTTTAAGTTTTTTGGTGAGGTGGCTTTTCCTCGGCATACTTGCTCGCAAATTTGCGTCTAGCAGTATATTCTCGATGTCATATCACTCATACAATCACACATTACTCCTTTTGTCATGGGATGATATTTTTTGTCCATCTCTTTTTTCTGTATTTTGCGCATATTTTATAGAGTTTGAGATCATATAAGCCAAGCAAAAACAAATGTGCTGCATTCCCTGATATGACGTGCATGACAGAATTAATTTGCGCTGCCATCAGTGTTTACTTCGGTCCGCTTTTGCAAAAAAAAATAGCTTTCTCTTTCTTAACATTGCTTAAGAATTAGACTTTAACTGAATGCATTCTATTTTTAATTTGAAAGTTAAGAATCAAAAGTAGAAAGCATTCAACAAATGTCTGAAATAACTGGATTATGTCTTAAATCCTAAAATTACCCAATCAATGGACATACTTTAGGTACCTATTCCAATTATGTTTCAGTTTGGCCAGTAAAAAACTGTTTACGGCCTCTATTATGACTTGCGATTCGCTCAGTCGAACTTTCGACTTAACTCGAACGTTCGACATTTTAAAAATAAAAACTGCGATTTTGTTCAAAATTACGTCGTTTGACGTCGACGATTCGACGATTGAGGCAAACGTTTGCTAAAGGATTTGAGTGACATTAAAATTTTCCAAATTTTAGCCATTAAATGCGAACTTAATTTAGGCGAGTCGAAAACGCTAATGCCACAAAGTCACATTCGAAGGTTCGACTCCGCGAATGGCAAGTCATAATAGGTGCCTACATTAAAAGTATAAATTTACTAATTTGAATAAATGCTAAGTAATTCAATCAGAGTAAGAGTCACAATGTTGGGATAAGTTTAACCAGTTTGAATAATTTTCCGCAGCAAAATCCTTGAGGATAAATTTAACCAAATTGTGTAAATCATTTCCCATACCAAATTTGACAGGTCATTAACTAAAAGATAAACTTAACCAATTTTGTAAAATTCTGTAGGGTTTTACGAAGTTGCATGAATACCCTTACTATTTCCCACTACAAGAATTTTTGGTAAACTAGGTACACGATAAAATCTTAGAGTTTATATAAAATTAGGTACATACAACTTGTATAAATATTTAAATGCAAAAAAAAAACTTATGGTTGTCTCCTGTAAAAAAAGCTATTGGAACCAAATGGGGCTTGTCCCCACACATGTATCACCCACTGGCTATACACAGCGGTCATCAGGCCGAAACTCACTTATTGGGTGGCTGTTTAGTGGACTGTCATAGATAAAGTAACTTATCGTGATGATCTAAGCAAAGTGCAGAGATCAGCTTGCATGTGCATCAGCGGATCTCTCTGTTCGACACCTTCCGCCGCTTTAGACATACTGCTTAGTATCACACCTCTCGATATACATATACACTAAACAAGTGGCAGCGAGCACAGCTATTCGTCTCAGAGCCATCTCTCAATGGTCTAATAACTCTATTGGCCATACTATCATTCTGAACAAACTCGAATCAATCCCTAAACACTCCGACTACACCATCCCTTAGCCGGTTTTTGGCAAATAAATTCCAATTCTTAATTCCAACAAAACCCACTTGGGATGATGGTGAATTTTAGAGAGATGAAGCAATTCATCACTACTCAAAAACCGAAGAGGGTGGGTGGCGGCGTGTACTCAGAACGACTAAACATTAGTCTCTCCTTCCGTCTCTCCAAGCTGCCCTTAAATCACTAGGCCCTGTTCCTACAAACTCCATCACTGCCCGAAACTGTCGATTGTCTCTAATGGAGATGGCAGAACAGTTCAACATTCACCTTTTCTGGGTGCTGGGACACAGAGATATTCCAGGAAACTGCAAAGCCGATGAACTCACCGGGATAGGAACTATTACAGCAATATTAACTCACAAAGTGAAAATTGGAATACCAATCGCTACTTGTAAACTTATGCTTAACCAAGATTCCATGATGATGACAAACAGCAGACGGACAGGTATCACTACTTGTCTGGCTGACAAAACGGATCTGGCCAACACTGGATCCGAAGCTATAGAAATGTTTGTTATCTCTAAGTAGATTGCATATTAGCTCCACAATAGGTGTCATTAAAGTAGTAGTAGCAGTAGTATAAATTTATTTAGCATTAAATTTGCTATTTTAAACACTATTCGAATTAGTCACTTCCCTTGGCCAGAGAAGCAGCCCCCTGATGTAACAGAGCCACAACTGTTTCCCTAGTATACTTTGAACTTATAGTATCTCACCTCTTGGTTTCCTGACATTTCGCCTTCCATCCGATCCGTGCATGATGAATTTAAATTCATCAACAAGACTGTTTTCTGATGAATCTAACTTGCCTGGACTTTCCAATATGACAATACCTCAAGTATTAGACGAGGTAGGCTACAATTTTGGCTTTCAGAGAAAAAGTCATTGTTTTGCAATGGCCAGCGCAGTCCTTAAACCTTTAGAAAACTTGTGGGAGCTAGTTAAAAAAATAACTTGATGTCAAGCTTTCGGGAGGAAGGGCGATCCTTATGCTGAAATTAATAGGCAGTGGAATGACATACCAGAAAATATTATTAATAACCTTATTGCTTCTATGCCTAGAAGATGTGCAGCTGCGAGAAGAAATAAAGGGTGTTGCAGTCAAATATTAGCGTTTTCTTGCATAAAAGTTAGAAAATTTTAAGACATTGCTTGAAGTTGCAAATGTTTTGCACAACAAAAATCCCTTATTTTTGAGATTATCTCAATTTATTTTTGTTTAAGTGAATTATATTTTATTTTGTTTTCTACAATGATAAACTGTTATTATAAGGTTTTCAGAACTGTACAAAGAAGTTTGCTGTTTGCTTTTTTAGACAATTTGTGTGACATGGTACCATCAGCTGGTTTAAGTTGCAAATGTTTAACACAGCACTGTATTACTGGACGCTGCCTCATAGGCAAACACGCCAATAGACTCGGCGTCTTCTCAAATGACTTCTGCAGAAGCTGCATGGATGAGGAGGAGGAAGAAACTATCACACAACTTCTTTGCTCATGTCCTGCTCTTTCTCAAAGACGCAAAATACACTTAGGAGATTTTTTCTTCGATGATCCCAGTGACTTAAATAAAATCGATATTCACAGTCTCCATCGCTTTATTAAAAAGCCTATTCTGGCCTAGGCGTGTCAGCAGTTTTCCTGGCAGCCACTTTAACCTTACCTAACTTATAGTTGTAAAATAACACAAGTAAAAAAATCAAATTCAAAAATTCAACTCAATACCTATGACCTTTTAATAATCTTTTAAAATTATAGGAGTTTGACTTTTGTAATCTCACTGGATAAATCGTTAAAGAGTGTCACCCCTTCATACATTACCATGTTTTGTGTTCTGGTGTCTATAGTAAGGCAATTGAAAATTATTATTTGATCTAAGGCTATACGATTATTTATTTTTTATTTAAATACAAATATTGCTGTATTGTAAATAATCCTGCATTTGATGTTAAGCCATTGTAAGCACGCACGAGAGCATAACATTGATCGGTTCTCATGGGTTCGTTATTTGTTTCATTTCTTTGAAGAACTTTTATCAACCGCAACAACTACCAAACACAAAAATCATACATTTCATACAAAAATAGCCGAATATTTTATAATAAACGTGATAAGATTAGGTTTAAAATGTTTAATAGTTAGATAGAGAATTAGTTAACTGATATAAAAAATATATACAAAAACAAAGAACTTATGCTGAAAAAATATGAAATTTTTATTTACTTCCATAATGCAAGTTTTTCACGAGTGAATAATCCCATTATTTCTGACATAATTTTCCCATTAATTACCATAAATACTTTTTTTTAGCAAATACTGTCAGAAAATATGGAAAAACTCAAGACACTGGTGCAAAAACACTTTATTTACATATTATAAAGTTATTTTATGACATTTTAAGGATAATTTTTTTAATTCTATTTTCTTAGCCGCAGTTTACAAAAGCAAAAAAAAATTATTCCAAGTAACATGTGACCATTTACATGGTTCTTCTAACCACTTTTGAATTGTGTTTTTTTTACCTAAAAACGGCCGCAGGTTCTCAAAATTTAATTCTGGAAAAAATCCTAAAACAAAAATTACTTCTTTCTAAATCCCTTACAAGATCCACCATACCCATTTAATAAAAAAATCCGACAGCCCTTATGTGTAACGAAAATAATCAAAGCATTTTGCGTTTCGCATGTTCAGTTTAAAAATAAAAGCCGCAACTTTATTATAAAATCTTATACATTTCGTCAGAAAAGTAACTTAAAAAAATAAAAACACGGAATATCTCTTATTTGTGTATTTTTATCGATAAAAAAAGAGAACAAGTGATCGCTCAGCTGACGAATTAAAATTTTTCGCTGAAGCAGCAGCTGAGCGCTGAACTGTGAAGAAGCGGTACACACCAACCCCCAAATTATTTTCTCTGCATTTGGACATTTTAGTAGATAAGCAATCGCATAGCCGTGAGCATTCTGAATGTCAAAGTACTATCGTTTTCTTTTTCGAATCTAAAAAAAAAAAATAAACTTACGAACGCTGATAACGACTACCTATTTCTTCTTCGCCAAACCTTATCAAAAACATTATCGAATTAAATTGACGGTTTACTTTAAAATTAATATCGCTGCATAATTGTTTAAGAAAACTCTTTATTAAATAATAAGGAATAAATAAGAAAAAAAAAAAAACGGATTTCATAATCGAATTCAACGCCGCTGTTCTAAAAATATTTTACTCTGCGCGAAATAGAATAATTACGAGATCAAAAATAAGAACAAAAATAAAAAAAACTAACGAAGAGTATATGCGATGCGTACTTGGTGTACCTCTGCCAAAAATGTTTGTAAACACGTGATTGCACTTTTTGTTTTTTTTTTTGTTTGAAGGTGAACAATAAAACCAAGGAAGAGACCAGACATTTGGTATTAGTTTCTCCATATTCTAATATTTTAGTTTTCGATAGTTCCAACACACACACGACCATTTTTCCTTGGTTGAAGCACCTACATACAGGAAATTTAACATTTTTGTAATCGAAGAAGAAGAAAAAAAAATATAAAGCGGATGATTTCACTGTGCATTATCATAGATACCTATTTGTTAACACGACTTTCGTTAACCATCCGAATCTTATAAGTTTATATCATTTGAAAAAAAAAAACTTTTTAATTAGGTTTATGTGAACCTTCCCTTGTATTTTCGCCAATCGATCAGATATTTTTTCTAATGCTACGGATCACACACATATGTTTCTTGTAAAACTACGTTATTAATGATTTGTATATATTTCTTCGCATTCCACTACAAGAGATAGGTATGTTATTAGAAGTCCGTGTCATTAAAAAATATTACTAACTATGGAAAAGTTCTCTGTTTTTTTTATGTAATAATTAAATTAATTATCCTTATTACAGATTCCCCATCCAAATTCCGATTGATATGAATACATTCACATCATTTGCTTCGAACAAAATCAAATTAAAGCTTTTTCATACAGAAGCATTAGCAAAGCTTTGGAAGCAGCTGACTGACATGACGCTAAAATTTGAATAGCAAAACAAAAACAAAACTTTGTCGATCATTGAAGCTCCAATTTCGTAAAAGACACTCGTCTGAAAATTTAAAAAATTCAGGAAATTAAAAAAAAACTTATTTATTTTCTAAAGTAGTTTTAAATTTTAAAAATTTATTTTGTAGTTACATTTTATTTAAATTAAAAGCTGTGACCTGAGATGGGAAAACTACATGATTCTTAGTCGTCGCTGTAATCTAAATAAACAAAGAAGATTACAGGTTTTCTATATGAAAATAGAAAACCTCGATCATCTAGTTTTGTAAATGCACGTGTATATGAATGTGCCATGGTTCACTGAATTTGAATGTTACGAAATGCTACGGTCGCATGATTTATTATCAGTTTTCATCAGGGCTTCTGATCATACCCCGTTTTTTCACTTGCTTAAGTTGGCTCTTCTTCAAGCCGTCTCGATTTTAGGCTACCTATCTATAGTTTCCAGTTGAGGTCCTTTAAGTAAAGTAAAGTGTTTATTTCAGGTGTGTCTTAGATAATAATGATATCGGTACTTTCTTCATTGAAACTATTGGTTTTTTTCCAAGATCTGCCGTAGTGCGAATATTTGGTCGTTTTTCCATAGTGTACGTTCAATGACCAGTCTACACACACCGGCAGTTTATTGGCAAAGGATTTTATTGACGTCGTCACAAAAAATACGACTATTTCAAAGTCATGGCATATCTTAGAAGATGAAATTGGGAGTTCATTTAAAACGTAGCATTAAACCGGGAGTTCATTTAAAACGTAGCATTAAACCCGTTTTATATTCTCTGAGCTGCTTTCCGAACGCAATCAATTCATTCATCGATAATTTACCATACGTGAAAAAATGATCGCATACAAAACGAATAAAATGCAAAATAAATAAAACGCAGTCCTTCCGAAAAATGCACCAAACTATAAACAAGCATTTATCTTAAACAAGAAGCATTAGAATAGTTTTGCATCGGCGAATCGTTCTGTCACTCACTTCAACTGGTGTTTTATGATTCAAACCCTTCGAGGACATAAATAGATTTTCTTTAGCTTTCCTAACCATGATTGTTTTATCTTGTGGCGTCATTTTTAACTTGTATCATCTGTTTGCACGTTGAGCATCAGAGAAATGCTTTTTCTGTCCATAATGTTTATCAATAAAATTTGAAAATTTATATAACCAATATAACAATATCAGGGGATCAATATTTACCAAAATTTTATCTGTCACAAGATTAAAAGCTCGTTTTGATAAAATTTACTTTGAGTGTTCTTTTTTTTGGCCAAGCCAATGAATCACATTAGGCACAATAATTGCAACTGATCTCATTCTTCTTTGCTTCTGTGGAAAATGAATATATATGCAACTATTGCGTGTTAGTTTGTACACATTGTTTCTACGAAATTCAAACGAAATAGTCGCTTAGTGCAATATCGTTTGAAAGTAATGACAGCTCCTATTTTTGACCATACCTGTATATAACTAATCAGACCGAGTAATCTACCTCATGTATTCTACGCAGATAACTCATTAATTTTAGCCATAAATCCGAACAAGGGATTTTACCTTTTTTAAGAAAATCATTTTTAACGGAAAACACTTATAAAATTTTAGGGTGAATTTGAAATTCTGATCTTGACAGCAGTGTCCAGTGCGGAATTAAAAACCGTGTAGAATTTAATGCTTCAAAAACCCAATGCTGTCTGCTGACGCTGAAGCAGAATCCACCCCAATGCGGCTATCCATGAGTGGTACTTGCATCGAGGAAACTGAACAGCTCTCAGTTCTGGGTAGTTGCATCACAGATCACCTTCGCCAAAAACGCTTCAAAGTGTTAAGGTTTTCTTCGAAGATGCAAGAAATTCTTTTCCCCTTCTGATCTGGCTGTAATATATAAAGCCTTCATCCGACCGAAGCTTGAGTATAACTCCCACATTTGGGCGGGTGCTCTAATAACTCACTTAAATCTATTGGATAGAATACAAAATGGAGTCTTAATGAGAAATCTATTACCCAAACAATAACAACTCTGAAACTGTTTATTGAACAGAGATTCCCTTGCTTGCAAGAGGCAGTACCCCTGAAAAAAGCAATTTTGTTTTAATGTTCTAAGATGGTAGAGGCTGGGATCGTAGTATCTTCAGCGTGAGAGTGCAATGCCTTAACCATTTGTTAAGGTTACGGGATTGTTAGAGTGCGCACTTATTAATGATGGAATTCAAATAATATTAAATTTTTTCCGAACGTTTCAATCATACTATCATACATACATGATAGTGTATACTGAAGAATGTGGCTCTTTTCATTATCTGTTTTAATTTTATTGCCCACGTTAATGTTAAAAAGATCTTTCACGTTGAGTGCTCTGAGAGATTGTCGAGATCGAACCGTCATAGTGACGAACGGTAGAAAACACGCAAACTCCTTGCAAGTTGCTCTTGTGGGTGGTGCGCGGTGCGCCGGCCGTCACAAGACGAATGTTGACTTTGAGCCGACCACAAACACCAATATATCTTTTTAACAAAATGATAATAACTCTTTAAACAGATTTTTCTTCAGTTTCGTTTCTTTCATTGTTTTCTTCCAATTAGTGCATACAATTTGGCCCCAATGCGTGTTGTATGCGATCAAAATACATTCTTCCTTACGACCAGTTAAATGGGAATGGCCCCTTTGTTATACCGTGAAATTGATTCCAATTTCTTATGAATTAAATTCTTCGCAAATTGCGTAGATCAATTTCGTCTAATGCAAAGTACAAAGTTGTTTCAATGTAAGAAAAATTTATCTTTTTAGATGGACCCTAATGTAAATAAACATTTACTTGGTTGTTCGACTTAATGTTTGTTCTGTTTTGCTTCAGAGTGTGTTTACATGTAGCGCCATAGACCCTGACCAATCTGGCAAAATAGATAGTCTCCATTTTGGCAAAAAGCTGCCGGGCGCAGTCGGTCCAATCACTCTCAGTGCCTGGGGCAAAAATTTTGTGTATCACCTTTGTTCTACCTCGACGTAATCTGCATTGCCAGGCGTTTGGTCTGAAATACGCCTTGAAAACGTTAGTAAATCTGTCAACCCCACCACTTTAAGATTGATACCGTCGAGGGGGGAGGGGGATTTATATTCTCTGTAGGCTTGGTTGGTAACTTAAAATTAAAAAAATATAAAAAATGGAATTATTTCATGTACATAGTGCAAGTTTGTTTATAGTGGGATAAATTCAGTTTCTAATTGCTCTTATCAAATTCAGAAGGTTCAAGATAACATTTATCGTGTAAGCATGTATTTTTTTAATCAAACAGCATAAAAATGGATAAGTTTTTGTTCAACTTTTCTTGTTACTTTATTGGGGAATCGATTTTGTCATTAGTTTTTGTCTGAAAGAAATAAACATTCTATGCTGGTAGATAAACAATTTCCCTATTCGATTGTTTGCCTTACTTGCGGCATCTACTCAGCATGAGCCATGCTCGTATTATGAAAATGTCTAAAAAAACGATGTCCATGCAGTGACATTATCCAATCCATCCATACAAATCGGATTGCTGATTGGATTGTGGCTTAGATGTCGATCATCGTTCATGCCCAGTGTTATGTCCCGCTGATAGCATTTTATGAGAGGTTAGGTAGAAGTGGCAGTCAGTAAATTAATACTGACACACTTAGACCAAAGTTGCTCCATTGTGATACCATATAAATCTGGAAGACTCCTTCCTTACTCGTTAAACCACTTAGAGCTCCTGCTGAAGCGAACGAGACTATATATGTCGATGTATGCCAGATCACTAGGATCGTTATGGAAGTAGTCTCCTTAGTGGAGCCTATATCTGTTGAAAAGTGCTGGACATGTACAGAGAAGGTGAGGAATCGTTTCTTCCTCCAAGCCGCGTTGCGTGCCTGCCTATAAAACAAAAAATTAATCTCATCTGCTTTTAAGGCCGTGTGGCATTGCGTTAAAGGCATGGTTAAATTTGATCTCATTGCTAAATTTTGACATTATTGAGGTCAATGTAAACGCGAAAATTTAACCTGCTTAGGAGCCTGTTAAAATTTTGAGCAAGTGGTTAATTTTTGACATTTCTATGCTCATAAAGAAGTAAGGGAGGTGAATTTAGAAAAATATTTTATTTTGTTGTCGTGAAGTCAGGAATCCTATCCGGAAATATCGAAAAAATTAAAATCAAATGAAAAGAAAAAGAAATATAGGCACAGCAAAAACCTTAAATTTTATTCACCCCTATTAAAAGTGATCAAATTTAACCAGAATTTTAACTCAATTTAAGTATGTATTTGGAAGAATGTCCTCGGGTTTATGTCACTCATTGTGTATTGAAGTCTGAATTTATAGCAGTTAAGTAGGTGCTAGCTGAAGTCATTTTTGTTCCTTAAAGTAGTATTAAAAAAGAATCAACAGACACATTAATTCATGGCTACAATCGGCACATGCAATTCCATGAATTTCACTCACCTCTAGTGATTATCAAGTATTTATTTAACTTAGTAACAATTTCGCTTAAAAAAATGATTTTCAGTAAACAGACACGGTGATAACCTGAGCAATCCCTTATCGATTCGGTCCAATGTACTATTAGCAGATCTGTAAGAAAGGCTTCTTGGTGTTTCTGTTGCAAGTTGCAAAAACATTTTGTTCAAGTGTTTGTTTTGTTGGTGTTTAAAAATGATGGCAGTTAATCATTTTTGATGATTGTTTTGTCTGCGGCGGTATTTTAGTTCCAAATGTCTGTCGCATCTTCATATGTTTAAATTTACAACTTAAACAAAATGCAGTCTTTTTAATATTAATTTTTTTTGTTTAATTGCAGTTAAATAAAATTTACTAAGCATTTTGTTGAGAAATAAAAAAAAAAAAATATTAAATTGCAATACCGGAAGCTTTTAAAAATAAAATTGAACTTAAATCGTTCAATTTATACACCAAATTAACTTATCCTGTTCTTACAAAAGTAAAGCGTGCCTTAGGGGTTCAGCTAATCAATCTTTATATTTAAGGTATCTAGCTTTATCTAAGTCTTCGCAAAAACAAACATCGATACTTATTTCGTATTTTTTTTTTCAAATTTCAGAAGCATCTATTCAAAATTCTTACAAAATGGTATCTAATCGCCCCCTATTATATCTGTCGCCCATTGCAATACTTATCACTGGCCTCTTTTGGCTACGACGCCGAAATAAAAATCGTTGTGGGGACATTGGCAAGGATGAGAAGAAAATTGAATCCAAAATAGAAGAACCCCAATGTGTTGTTAAGAATAATGTCCCAAAAAAATCGGCATCCATGAATATAAACGGTACTATTAACACCTCGGAAGATGATGAAAATCCTGCAACTAAAATGTTTGGAAAATCGGCCCCCATCAAAATAAAACAAAACAACAATAGACCATCTCCCAGTAAGCAACTGCCAATAGATTCCGAAGTTTTGAGCACAAAAATACAAGTTGCTGAAAACAAAACCTTACGTTCCATCGACGAAGACTATGAAAATCTGTCGTCGCCAGTGGATCTCCCCGATTCAGTACACAGGCGAGTACCATTTTACGTCAGAGGTAACTCTAGAACTAAGGAAGAACCTGTTGTAATAAAGGCTTCAGCTAGTCCAAAAATTTCACCCGAAAACTCATTCCTTGAAAGCAAATACACTGTCACTTCCGGTTGTGAAGAGAATAATAACAACCACTCACCTAAGAGTGTCAAGAGCAATCATAGCTGCCAAAGTGAAAATAAAACAGATTCAGGAATAAATGAACCATCTGTTGAAGAGACAAAGCTCGACGATGATAAGACCGAATTACAGGATGATAAGAAGCGAAATGCAGATGCATCTAGTCCATCGTTGAGTTTAAGTAGTCTTCAATCGGGTGATTCAGGAAAAGGTTCCAGTCTGCCACGCTCAGAGGCAAATCGTAAAAAAACCACATACGAATTCTTCTTCCCGTGCGGACTAGTTGGCCAGTTGTATGGACGCAAGCGCAATTTTATAAACCAAATAAAGTCTAAAACCTCGGCAGATATTGTCTTGCAAAAACACCCGTTCACATCAAAGGTCAAAATTTGTGTCATCGAAGGCACAGAGAAAGAAATTAATGCTGCTTTGGTACTAATTCGTAACCGCTTGCCATTGAAGCACTATCCCAATTTCACAATGCATAGAATACATTTCGCTCAACCAGAATCTATTGTTCCTCTGGCTACAGAAACTAGGTTAAATTTGCAGGTAAATTTATTAAACATCACTTGTTATATCTCAGAACATACATACATATAATATTCATTTATTAACGTTTTTTTCTTTCAGCTGAGTCTTATTGAAGGCATTAATAATGATGTTGTCGTGAGTGTAGTTATTTCGGGAGCCCATTTCTTCGTACAACAACCACTTCACCCCTCCCATCCATCATTGGCGGTTTTACAAAGGTGCCTATATGACAGCTACAATTCATGTGAGGCACCATTGCTTCCTGGAATTGAACTGAACGCAGTTTGTGTGATTTGCGCCAACAGCTTATGGTATCGAGTACAAATCGTTGAAATTGACGCTGAAGATGATCAGCGTTGTATTGTTAAGTTTTTGGACTTTGGAGGCTATATGAATGTCCATTTTAATGATCTAAGACAAATTAGGGCAGATTTTATGGCAACACCATTCCAAGCAACTGAATGCATACTGTCCAATGTTCAACCAATTGGTAAAAAAAAAGTTTTTTTATTTAACTGACAAAAATAAAATTATTAATTGTTTCTTGTTTTTTATTGACAGATACGTGCTGGTCGCCAGAAGCAGTAGATATCTTATGTAAACTTACTAAAGGTATAGTCTTACAAGCACAAGTCGCTGGCTATAATAGTCACAATATACCGGAAATATATTTATTCGCTTGCTTAGGACCTAATGTAAGTAAAAAAATGAATTTTAATTTTTTTTAATCTGATGGAAAAAACAGTATCGAATTACAAAAATCAAATACATATGCATGAAATTTGTTGATTATATTTACTAAATGAAATTATGTAATATTAAACATGGAACATGCGGTGATGTTGTAGTGAGATGCTTGAAAAACTTTCGAAGTGTGGACTAGGTCCCCACACTTTTCTTTATAGTTTTTGCTGGAAGTAACCCACCGTGAATGACTTTTCTCAGGGTACCTTCATTTGCTTTAAATGGCACTTGATGAATTTAGCTTACCTACTCCAGTCCCATAGAAGGTGGTTGTTTTTGAATTCGTAAAGCATGATTATGTCCTTGTACCGATACCGTATCTATGACTTATAATCTTAATTGGATTTGTATTTTGTTTTTATCACATTGTCAAAAGAATTGGGTCACCGATTATTTGGTGGCGTTAACGCATTCCATAAGCTGAAGAGCAGTCATTTGCAGAGAAACTTAGTTAGAATCGGCTAAAGTTTATATTCAAATTTGGTGACTTTTGCTGCTTGTAAGATAATTATCAAGTCGACTTTCAGTCTTTTTGATATAGAATTCATGTAACACCTTTTTATGTGTGTTTTTCATAAATGTTTGTCATTTTGATAAGATTTCTAATTTTCGCAGAAATCAGTTTTTGAATTACGAAAAAAGTTCATAAAGCCAATTTTATTATCTGATAAGCTTAGTTTTTATATCTTTGAAAGTCTTATTTTTTTGTACGATACACCTACAAGAGATGACAGCATAGCCTATTAAATAACATGATATTCTTGTAAGTGGGTTCCCAGGTACTTCACGCTATGTTTTGCTTTTATGTATTGTAGATCCGTCTGGGAGTTTTATTACATTTCTACACTTTTTTACTCTGCGTCTGCCTTGACTTGTTGAGGGTCTCCCAAAGTCACGAGTTCCGAAAACTCCACTCCTTATGGTACTAAAATAGTTTGGTGATCGTTGCTTTAGTTTTCCTGACGTCTATCAGTGTTGTACATGGTCGAGCCATCGACCAAACAGGTTCTCAAATTCATTTGGGATTAGTTGGTCAGAGGTCAAAATATTGTAGATAATGGTTCAATTTTCAAATTATCCAGCTACACGAAGAAGTTTCTTGAATACAAAAAGACGTAATTTTGATTAGAGGCAGGGTAAGTCTCATAAACTTATAAAATGTAGTTTGCAGATAAGGGCTTTTAACCGTAAGTAGTCGATTGTTTTCTCGACATCTAGGAAACATCCAACAGTGACTTAGTGGCTGCTGATATCGTATAGAAGCTTCAGGGGAGAATGGTTTTTACGAAAGTCGAACTGCATGTCGGGAATGATACTGTTTACGCTGCTTTGGGCTGGTTGAGTATTAGTTCTTGCAAGATCAAATTAACATCACAATGCTTTTTTTGCATGCAAACACATTTTGCATGCAAATAATACTTACGCGTTGGTCGTATTCATCATAGTCTGTGTTTAAGCATACAAATAAAATAACTTAATTATTTTAGTTTGTATAACTAGACAGTCCTAAAGGTCTGGCTGTCGATTTTTATTTGCATTCACCTCAATAATTTTGAGCTATCAGCAATTTTGCCGTTTATTTTTTTTTATTTTTCCCACGAGTACTGTAAACTAGACCTTAAGCAAAATAAAATGAAGGTAACGATAAACAGCGGCCGGTAGTTGTCATTCGATATGCCTGCATGCTGTTTACAAAAGACATGGCCTAGTTCATTGATGGCGAACCTTTTTAGAGCCTCGTGCCATTTAAAAAAAAAAATAAATAATGTGAAAAGCCTTTGGCGTGTCAACATAAAGTCTTGATCTAGTTTGAATTCATTTTAATAAAAGAAACAAACAAAAGGGTGTTTAACGATTAACACGCATAGGTAGACGAAAATATTGTCAAGATAACTAACTCTGGTTCTTTCAAAATCTTTCAAAACAGTTATAAGATGAAAACTAAACTCGATGTAGGCAGCTGATGCCGCTCAAAGGTGCAATCGGATTTCTCAATTGATAACGAGCCCTTAATATTTCGTCACGTGCTAGCAATGGCACGCGTGCCATTAGTTCGCCATCGCTGGCCTTGTTGAATACATGTTTGTTGGTGAATATTTGTAAGGCGCATAATAAATGATTTCATTAAAAATTCACTTAAATTTAATTATAGTAGCATTTAACTATCCACATGATCTGATTTGTATCAGATAAAAAGCAGGATCGCATAGCCAAGTAAAGTTTCTATAAGAAGGTTTTTATGATACTAATTATATTACTACAAATTGCATATGTCAAAAGGCCCTCACTGTCACTGATGAGTCCAAAAAGCAAGATCGCTAGACAAAACTTCAATTTGTGTAGGACTTTAAATCTGAAAGCTATTTTGAATCAATACGTCAACAAGTCCAATTCTCAATGCTCTAAGGGCCAGTTTTAAATGTTCCGGTTAAAGTTTCGTACAGATATCCGACACATAACGATATCCAGCAGATAAAAGTTTCTGTTATTTTATTTCGGTTTCATCGTTAAAGTCTCGGATAAACTAATTTAACAGTTTGAGAACAACATAAAACATTAAAAACATACTGAAAAATAAATTTTTGCCGTCGAAACAAAAAATCCTTGTCGTTCTAATTAAAAATGTCGCTGCTTTTGAATATTTAAATTTAGTATGAACCACGGCGGATCAATTTAAAGCGAGATTCAAAATATAACGACGGAAACTCACAGCAGTGAGGAATCTTCTGGATAAGGGCTTTAACAGCTACTTGAACCGGCGGATATGATATCCGAGACTTTATCTATCGGATATCACTATAAGAAACATTTGAAACCAAAGGTTGAAGTTAATTGGTGCCTTCACGCAAGTTTCTTATTTTTTTTGGCAAAGAGAAGATCAGGTGAAATTCAAAATATCATTTAAAATTCCGGGTGAACAAAAGTTTTCGCTTTTCTTCGCGAAACTTGAGTTTTTCGAAACCTTTTTGTTAAAAACTTTGTTTTTCGAAATACTGTAACTATTCAACTATTCTTTTTTTTGGAAACTGGAAGATAAAAGTAAATCTATCTCGCTTCTGTTGAAAGACTTTTTCATTTGCTGGTAATATAGCATCTGTCAATCTGTCAAAAAAGTTCTGGGTATACTATCCTATAAGTTTTGAAACTGGTCTTAAGCCTTCTACTTGGCTGATTTATTTCAGTATCACACTCCAAGTCTTAAGGTGAGAATAAAAGCACACATTTTTCAGAAGTTGAACTGAAATTTTTCGGGCTATGTGGGAAAGAAAACTAAATTTTTACCATAACATAGATTTTTATTTTATTTTTAAAGAAAGTTCGATCTTTTTAGAGAATAAAATAGTGCTTCCTTCCAAGTGATTCCGTGAAATCCCATTCAATTTCAACTTTATGTCGTGAAACAGCTCTTCCATGTCATCATATTGCTTTTCTCCTTCGTTAACGTTCCGTGTGAGCGAGCCTTATAAATAAAATATTGTTTTTAGGTGTGGTGAAAATGGTTATTAAAGCAGGAAATTAACGTTTTCAATTGTAATGAATGAATTAATGACCGGAGTTGTATGGATAGGGGCATGATTTCGTTTAAATGAGATTGGTTCAAAAAATTTTATCTTCGGACAAAATATTTCTAGCAAAGATTTTTAGCGTTGTACTTCAAATTACCAAAGTTTACTGTGCTATAAATGGATATTTCTCCCGGCACCTTTTCTGCTGTGTTGACGGATAAAATTATATTTAGCCAATCATGCGAGCCTACTCTTTGTTGTGCATTCCAGGTCAAGTATTCTTTATAAAAGACTACTTGACCTGGATCTTCAATCGCTTGAAGTAGTCAGCACTTTCTGTAAAGAACAGTGGATAATCTTTCCGTAACATACAATTAATTCATGATTTTAGATGCAAAAACACCTGGGATATCTTCATAACTTCATCAAGATTACTTCATTTTCATACAAGCAATTTATGAGAAACAAACACAATTACTTAGATCCAAGAATGAGATACTAAAACAAAATATCGATTAAAATAAATAGTAAAAAGACACTGCAAATTTTGTAAAATAAGACAACAAATATTATAACAAATTTATCTTCTGAGTAGAAATTCTTGTAGGACTTTGCTTGGAACTAAGTAAATGTTTTTGTTTCGATAAAATGTTAACATAATTTTTAATAATATACTTTTATTTTTTATTTTCAGAATGTTATATTTATCAATAAGGAATTAGTGGCTAGAAATCTTGCAAAGTGGGTGGAAATACACGACTGATTTTATTAAAACCTAATCACCATAAAACAAAACAAAAAAACCTAATGCACGATTACATTGTTGAAGCCATACATTTAGAAAAAAATTACAATATTTATGTATTCTTAAAGTTTTACCAATAAGATAATGTTCTCATGCTCGGCTCATGATTACCATTTGAGGCAGCAAGTTTTTGCTTTCCCAAGCAAATTTTAAGCATTTTGTATATAGTTAAGACCGTTTAATGCTTGAACAAAAACAAAAAAAAAAACTAATAAATGAGTATGAAAAATGAGGACGGGAATTATATTGAAAAGGAGAATTTATTAAAATTAATAAAATGTACATAAAATTACGATAAAAAAGAAGAAAATTCACTGCGAGATTTAGTTACGTATTATTTTAAATAAATAAAAAAAAAAGGATTACAAAAAAAAAAAAATTATATATAAATTATTATATTACTACTAAAAAGGCATTTTGATATTTTACATGCTGAACTGAAACAAATAGAATTAGTTTAGTAAGTTTACATACTTCATTAATAAATTACGAGTTCAAATATGTTTAAATACGACAACCGACAAAAAGCAATGCTGTTGCCTTTCTTATTTGTAAACAAAAAATAATCTAAGAATATTTTATTAAAAACAAAAAAATTATAGTTTACAACAGCCAATCGAAGTGTTGACGCGGTTAACAAATTAATATTATTCTGCGAATATGTATGCACAAAACATGATAACAGCAACAAAATTGGAGTTTGCATAAAATTCAGTGACTCCATTGTCTACTAATATGACTTAAAAACTAGTAATGGATAAAGTATAAGCAAAACACTGAAGGGCTACGTTTTATTTTTATTTATTTTTTATTAATATTTGTTTTTCTTTATTAAACTCAAACGTTTAAAAAAGTAGCTTCTAAGTTATTAATTCGTAGTTTAGACTTATTTGGTTGTTCGTTTTGTTATTGTAGTTAATATGATCATTAAATTTTCTTAATTACTTTGTAACTATCGAATTCATAGGATATTAAGACTTAACATCAAAATGCCTTTTCTTTGTTTTGTAAGTCAATTTATTCTAAATATGTTACGATGTCAACTTTAACTTAACGTACAGTTTTCTTTTTTTTTCTCTCTACACCCTACACTTTTTTTTGTTTGTGTAAGACAATTTGAACTCTACACTATTTATTACAAAATGGAACACGACAGACCCACAACAAACAAAAACTACTCAATTTTATCTTTAAAAACATATATTATTATTATTTTTATTATTATTATTATTATTATTATTATTATTATTATTTTCGTTTAGTTATTATTTGCTTTTGATATAGAAATAGTTGAAATTAATAAAAAAATATAAAAAATATTTTACTAAATAAAAATTAATGAATAGAGTTATAAAATTAAAAAAAGAAGAAAAATTAAACAATTTAAGAAAGTTATCACCATTTAATAAGCGTTGTTGCGGATTCGGATCGTGCTTCTGGCAGAGAATTACGCAAAAACCATTTGCTTAGCAGCAATGTTTTACTACGTAGAACGGAAAAGAGACACTCTAGGAACTAGAATTAATTGGACGCTAGAAGCTTGCTAGTAATATCATCATTCTTATAAACCAAAATATCAGCACATGAATGGCTTAAAAAATTATAATAATAATTATAACTTTATCATTAAATAAAATTATGTAAAGAAAATTCAATTTTGTTTTTATTTCCTGTTTGTTGAACTTGATGGAAATTATACACTTTTATTTGGCATTACTTAAGGCTTTCAACGACAAATTGGTCGTTTCTCTCTTGCAGGGTTACCTATATGACACTAGTGTAAATTTGAAACCTTTTCGTACCCTCGGATTACGCTTTTTAAAAATATTCGATTGTGGACACACAATATTGCCTTTGCCGTATTGCAGTGTTCAGTGCATGCGCTATGAGTAAATTTTCAAAATTAATGCTAGCTTACCTATGAAAAATAAGCAACATGATAGACGACCTCTCGATATTGCTCGTATGAAAAGACCAAAATTCTTTCGCTTCAATAGCATCCCGTAAAATTATTATAGAGTCTGTTAGTTTTTGTGTCTGTATTTCTACATTGATTTAGTGAGAACGGTGACGCCAAGCTTTAATCGGTCATTTTATAATTTATATTAAATTTGGCAACCGAGCACATATAGTGTAAATTCATAAACGTCAAATGTTTCCGCATCACTGCTTTTTTGCGATGCTGATGCGTAACGCTGCTGATGCTGATACAATTGCATCAGCAACAAGGCATCAAGAATTTTCTTGATTCTTATTTGTTTGAAGTTTGCGCATCACTTGATGCAAGTTTGCAATAATGAACACGTTACTCAAAAAGTGATGCGGGTTTGATGCATTTATGAATGTTTGGCAGAAACGATTGTGCTTCATCTTTGCAACGATGCGTTTGTGAATTTGCACATATTTCTTATTATTGTCAATGTTTTAGGTTGGTATTAATTAATTAATTAATTAATCTTTTATATCCCTATTTATTTAATTAGCAATATGTGTTTGTGATAGCCATACCAATCTATTATTTTATATTTCTCTTTAATAAAGTTATTGCCAGCTTCTTGTCTCATACGAGACGATTATAGATAAAAGTAGTTCCAATTTAATGGATTGAACGTATATCTGAGATTAGTGGTGTGGTTAGCGAGCAAGAAAATTGGTTCAGAGGGACGCGGGTTCGATTCCTGGACCTCCAACAAGTTTTTTGTATTTAATTTAATGTGACTCAAAATAAACTCCATAAAGATACAATAGGAGTGAAAAATGGTCGCCTTTTTCACAATGTTTTATGCAATGCTTTTGTGCGTAGGTTGAATGAAAATTAAAAGCATCTATGGATAAATATAGAAGCGAAATTGTAAGATGGGTATCCTAGTAGACGGGATTTAAAATTTTTTTTTCTTTGTTTTTGAAAAACGGGATTTTAAAAAGTGGAATTCCGATACGCTCCCGACTCAAACATAAATTCACCGCTAGTTAAAGTCTCAAAAGGGCCAGTAGAAGAAATGAAGGCATACGACAAGTTTGAAAAAGCTAGTGTTATGATTTCAAAGATAAAGTGAAAGAATTAAGCATAGAGGAGGAAAACCCTATTAAAAATATCTTTTTCTTTATAATTCCGTCTCGACTATAACAACGTTGCAAATTTCAATGCAATCACTGAGATATGGTGACATATTTTGGAGCACACTATTTTGAAAATATCTTTTCTTTTAATTCTGTCTCAGCTATCACCTTTGTCAATTTCATTGAAATCGCTCGAGGAACAAAAAGTTGAATAATTTTTTGGAACACCCTGTTGAAAATATTTTTTTCTTTCATAATTCTGTCTCAGCTACAACCGATGTCAATTTCATTGAAATCGCTTAGGGAGCAATGAAGTTGAATTTTAAGTATTTTAAAAATAATTGATTGTAACTATAATATCTGTGCATAGCTGGCAGTCCTGCACTTTTATTTACCAAATACTCCGTCACACAGATAATTTTAACGAGCAAATTAAATACATTAACCATAACCGCTTTCGATTAGTTTTAAATATTTTCGGTATATTTTTTTTTGGGACCATTTTTTTTTCGGGGACCAGTTGTCCGGGTATGAGCTGTTCTGGGACCAGCTAAGTCGTGGGATCAGCCGCGCGGGTTCAGCTGTCTTGGCACCAGTTGCGCTGGGATCGGCTATACCCAACCCGATAAAGGTTTTTTTTTTAATTTTATAAAGGTAGGTAGGTACGAGTACTATTAAAGCAGGGTCACGGCCGGCCGGCCATGCTTCAGGCACCCATAGTTTTTTTCAAGCCCTGCGAAGGTTATAACAGTTAAAAATGGGTATCTTCCTAGCCTAACCGTCTCGCCCAAAAAAAAAAAAAACTTATTTTTCAGGCCTGGAAACAAAGACTGTTTAAAATTACGCTGTGTATACATTAAAAATGTACCTATATACAAAAATCGAATGATTTTAAGTAACACTACTTTAAGACCTTAAAGCTTTGTCAAACAGAGAGCGTTTTTGACGCCGCGGTGAGATTGTTTACCACCGCATACGGTAAAATTAATTTAATCCAACGCTGTTAACGCTACGTTAGCGGAATTCAAAAAGAGATTTGTATTGCCGTGCGTTAAGGAACGTTTTTCCTATATACATATCACCCTTAAGAACACTATTTTTTGAAAGATTCACTACCCATGTCATACAGACATGGGTAAATTCTTACTAGTTCGATTAATCATTCCATAAATCCAGCCAGAAAAAATTAAATTACTTTAGGCGTTTTCCTTTGGAGCTGGCAAAGTACTTGCAAGTACAATGGAACACATCAACTGCTTTCCCATGTAAAATGTATCATGGTATGGAACACATCAACTGCTTTCCCATGTAAAATGTATCTACTCGCCATGAAAGTATGTGCAGTTGATAGTACTAGATTAGGGTTTTCATCTACTCACAAGTACTTTGCCACCTCCAGAGGAAAACGGCTTTTACCGTCACGCAATTTCATACAATGCCGCGTTTCACCGCTGAGTCTCAACGCTGCGGTAGTAATTCAACGCAGCGTTGAAAACGCGTTCTGTGTGACAGGTCCATCCATTTCCATACAAAGCAACGCAAATGTCAAATGCGACGGTGAAACGCGCCCTGTTTGACTGAGCCTTTAATCGTAAAGATGGAATTAGAAGAACGGAAGCTATTATTTTTTAAAGAATTTATTTCAATAAATTTTTTAATTAAAATCCATTTTATTTGTAAGAAATCTTTTAAAAAAACTATAGCACTTCTGTTGTACTCGTAGAAGGGTCGATGATAAAATATGCTGTAGTATAATTTTTAAAGTTGTAACTTTTTTTTATAAACTTTTGAATTTAGATTGAAATAAATCGAATTTTAGGGGGATTTTTCACCCTTTTAGTATAAAATTGTTTGCCCTTTCTTAATGATTTTTCTAAACAGCCTGTTATGCCAGCTTTCTTAAAAGGAGTTACCCTTGAAGATCTGATAAGTGTTAGAACATAGAACAATTATCTAGTAAAAACATTCGATGCAGATAATGGGATCTTCCACGCTGGTGAATTGTCGTTTGTGTCCAAGCAGGTAATTTTAATGCAATCTTATTATTTTTTGGTTGATTTGAATAATTAATTTTGACGCTTGTAAAGGGTGTTTTTTTAGGGGTATAGAACTTTGAAATGGAATAAAACAAAGATGATTTTTTTTGAATTGACATGAAATTTACTTTATATAATGAAGATAATCTTCTGATTATAATGCCATTAATTAAATATGTTTTCTTGCACATGACCGACTCGGCTGGCTCGGACATAGTATAATCTGGAGGTCCAATTTGCGATGACTTTTCTCAAGATTTGTGGTCGTATATCGGGAATAACGTGGCAAGTGTTGTCCTCTAAGTAGCAAATCGTTTCGGGCTTATCGGCGTAGACTTCACATACATATATCCTCACAGAAAATTGTCAACCGGTGTCCGTAACGTGAAACTTCGGTTACAAAACGTTTTCTTCAATAAATCAACTGTGGCTGTGTGTGACATGTTGCGCCATCTTGTTGAAACCACAGCTCCTGCACATCATGGTTGTTCAATTGATGAATGAAAAAGTCAGTAATCATGGCTTTATAGCGGTCACCATTGAATATAACGCTCTGGCCGTTCTGGCATTATTTTTAAAGAAGAACGGACCAATTAACCCACCAATCCCTAAAGTACACCAAACAGTCAGTTTTTGTGAATGGAACGGTATCTCAACATACACTTGAGGGTTATCACTACATCAAATACGGCAGTTTTGTTTATTGACGTATCCATTCAACCAAAAGTGACCTCCATTTCGAACAGAACCCTTTTTTTTTAAATAAACTGGCATAATTTTGAAGCGTTGTTCAGGCGTCAGTTTATTCATGTTGAAATGCCAAACCAAACCAGAAAAAAATCACTTGACAGCTGATAAAATTGCCACCAGTTAACATAGTGTTGCCAACTTAAAGTTATATATCTTAAAATAAAAAAACACTTTATAAGTCCTAAGGTAATAAATGAAGTATCAAAATAATGGAATTGGCTATTAGATTTAAGAAAAATAAACGTTACCCATGCATACACTGAGGATCTAAGAGCTTATTATGTATAGCAACCTCAATTCAACCGTTATATCCACTTAACGGCACATATTTAGTTTAAATTTAATCAAAAATACTTTTTAGATTAGACATTTATCAACACTTTACACTCACCTCTTAAAAAGATAATCTCAAAAAACCACCAAAAACGCATTTCAAAACTATTTAAAATTCCCATAATTTCGGTTAACTGAATTTTAAAAACTCTTGCAGATCTAAAAATTTCAGATCGCTCATTAAAAAGATAAAAATTACAAAACAACTTTATAATTCAAATACCCGACATAGGGTACGAATTTACCTTTTTTGAGTATATAACCGGTCAATACCCGGTTTTTACCTACCCATTAATAAATACCTACCAGTTAGGTCAAAAAAACGTACCTGTACTGTCTGTATTTATAATAAATGAATCTGACAAACAATGTCAACAGAGTTATTTTATATATGTAGGTACAATGGCAAATAAAATTAAAACCATTTTACTTAAATGTCGGCTTTATTTCTCTAACAACAACTTCATTCTTCAAACAAAAGCTTTAATAATTTGTTTGTTTTGTTTTAATTGTCGAATAGCGATTTACAAGGTTTTCTATTATCTAAAAAAATTGTTTATAACTTTATATCTTTATTTATTTATTAGAGTTAAATTCAACACGGCAACAATTTATATTTTGTGTTATTGTGTTGAAATTAAGACACATGAGTTAACAAATAATACAACAGTTTATATAAATTTACCTACCTATATATATTTTTTTTCATAAGCTTGTGCTAACGTCACGTATGTCATGTATTAGTTCTATTAAAGAGATATCCAGTTTTTGATCAAACCCAAAAGTCTATAAAAGTAGTTTTCGTTATAATGCATATCTATCTATATGTTAAACCTAATTTTCAAAACAAATGTCCACCTATTCTGTGCAAATGTATAATGTTCGAGGCAAAAAATGTTTGCCTTGGCGTAAACCACCCATTGGGTCAATTATTTATATTTAATCAATAAACTATATGCCTAAAAATGTAAAATAATTATTTTAATTAATATGCATGCAAATGATGCCTTGAGGTGAATATATATATATTTTTGGAAGTGTAAGCCGACAATACAAAGAAAAATATTTTTTTCACCACACTTTTTTTCGCATTACTAGTCCAACATGCTAGCCACTGAGCTATATCGCAATGCAGTTATAACATGTTGAAATGTGAAAAGCTATATATCTACATTAATTTTCCTAACTTTTGTATGATGGGTTTTGGTTTTTGTTATATAGGTATATAGGGTATTTGTGATGGGATAAAAGGACTCATCCAACAAGTTTTTTCTAGCAAGGGCCTCACTAGTATTTGACAAGTTTTCCTTGCCTAGAATACCCCTACCGAAGCCTTTTCAGGGCCTTGACTAAACTTGACAAAAACTTGCCAATTTTCCAGACGGGTTCTCAAACTTTTTTGATGCCATCGTGAAAGTACAAGTGTAAGTTTTTTTTAAAAACAAGAAGAATGATGAATTGCCACGGTAGTGTAGTGACACGTTTTTGTTTGCCAAGGTTGTGAAATTTTCATACCTAAATCCAATTTGCAAAAAATCCAATCAAAATATTTTCCGAATAAATTTAAGATACGTTTAGAAAACTTTATTCAGAAATGTTTCGATTCATGATTAAAAGTAGGTGTTCGAAATGACGCATACCACGCTAGTGCCTTAGGTACCGTTTACTGCCTGAACAGCATGATACGAACAGAACACGATGCAGCTGCAACGGAGCTGCAGACGAAGCTAGACAAGTTGGGCAACTTTTAACTTTTGCATGCAGCTTTTTTTAAGTTTCAAAATTGTGAGCGCAATCAAGTGTTTACATGAGGGTTGAAGAGAGTTTCAAACTCTTTTTAATCTCTGATAAAGACGTAAACTAATTTTACCTTCAATTTTATCATTTTCCATTTTATTTTTGCTTTATGAGCAAAAAAAATGAGCTTAAACTAGCAAAAGGTGTTTTCTATAAAAAATAGCTATTTAAAAAAAAGCCAAAGCTAAATTCATGTAGCTTAAGCATATTTTTCATCTCAAATTTAAATAACTTAAGCTAGAATATCAGCACCGGATCTAAGGGGGGGGGGGGGGGTGCGAACCGGGGCGGCAGCCTCAAGGGCTTCCAAATCCATGTACAATGTATTTCTCAGTCAGCCTTTAGGAGTTTATTTTCATTTCAATTAAAAAATATATGAAAACTATCTACACTTATTGATGAAAGTTAAAATAAGAAGTCAGCTTAAGATGTAAGTTTACATTGAATCCGATTTCTATAAAATACAAATTTTCTCATTTTAACAAATCTTCTTGAATTTGGGTTTATTTTCGGTTCGAACAATTTTTCGAACTAGGCTTTTCTTCCTGTGACAAATCTCGAAAGATTGAAAAACGTTAGGATTGCAGGCATATTTGTGAACAAGGCCGTAGTCAGACAATTATCTTGTGTATCTAGTATTTTATGGCATTTTATCTTCTTAAGCATGAATTGAGACATTGAATTGTCACAATCCAAATTTTTTGTATAAATTTTTTTTTTTTAAATTTTCGTTAAAAATTTGTTCATTTTTGTCAAACAACTGAGGAAATCAGAATGCACAAAGAGAAAAGTATATTTAAAGCTGAAATTATCAGGGTTGGTACTTTATTATGTACTGTAATTTGTATACTAGGTGAGCTTAGTAATAAATTCAGAAAGTTTTGGGCACAATTCGTTACTATCGCAGAAATTGAGTTGGTACAAATTTCAAACTGAAAAGGAAATATGTATATAATGTCCAATGCATTTCTAAAAATTTTTGAGGTGGGGGATCAAACCCCTGTTATCCACCTCTGGCCATGGCTAGAACTATCTAGCTTTAGCTACAGTATAATAGCTATGACTAGCTAGCTAGTAAAATCAGCTTATAAAAGAAGCTAATGCTAGCTAGTCATAGCTATTGCTAGTAGCTAAATCTAGCTTCTGTATATTGATTTCATGAAAAAAAGATCTAGTCAAAGCTTTCTAGCCAAGGGTCCAGGAATCTTGAAATTTTTTTAGTTTTTACTATAATATTCTAGCTAAAGCTATTTAATCACACAAATATGTCTGGTCGCGTACCTGCCAAAACTACGAATTTCTACAAATCTAGCCCAAATTTATGTCAAAGCTTATATAAAAAAAATCGTATAAATTCGTTGTTTTGGGAAGTACACGAACAGACATAATGTGTGAACAATATGTACTTTTATTCTACATACGCGTGTATAAATATTTGCTTGGGCAAAACGTTTGATCAGTTTTATAGTATGAAAGACATCATTAATTAAAACGCAAGTAATTAATAGGTATAATAATTCAAAGATAAACTAATAAATGTGATAGCAGAATGTCATTCCATTCTAAATAAAAGTATTAAAAGAGAACAAATAAGAGCGGTAGGTACATACGTGGAGAAAATAGATATTGTATCTAGTCATTCGCATATTACCATTTGTTGATCCGGGATCGTTTAGTTACCGGGTTAAAAAAACTGATTTATGTAATTAAAAAAAAAGAAAAAAATTAATAACACTAATTAATTAAAAAAAAATTCATAAAACACTTCAGTGGTTTGAAATTTGAAAAATTAAAATATTAATAAAACAAATCAAGTTTAAAATATGGATAAGACACTTTCTCCTGAAGTAAGCATAAACAAAATGTAAAAGACTTGTAATTGTGATCTTTTATTAAATTCATACTGCATACGAGAACATATTTTTTTTTTGACGATAGCAAGCAATTTTAAATTGAAACGAAGAAATAAGTCCAAATTTTCGCTGTCGGAGTTTGGGAATCTGGCATTTCGGATTTAAAAGATTCGGGAATTTTATGTACCGAACCCGTAAAATAGATGTTATACTCGTAGCTAACCCTGCGGCCACATGAGCCACAGTACTGGCTAGCCAGTTGGCTACATACATTTACTGTCAAAATTCCTATTCCCATGCTGTACTGGCTTCTATTGTGGCCAGCGTTCGGACGTTACTCCAAATGGAGTAAATTTACTCCGAATTTATGAAAAAAATATAACTACTAAGATATTCCACTTTTTTAAAATTAAATGCACTAAAGCACATGGAAGCCATGCAACAAAACTAACAAAAGAACAGAATGTTACTTTATTTATTTCTATAAAAACTCTCCCAAACCAACGCGAAATCATCAGAAAGAAAACGGAACACTTTACCTGTCAGAATTTGTTTACATGGCGTTAAATAAGAGCAACTACACTGACGCGATGTGAATTCAATCGAATATTTATTCATTTTGATTTTCAAAAACAACGCATGCGAATTATTAAAAATTTTTGGTTTAACTCGGTTGAAAAATTTTCGGTTTGATATCACTACTTGAAATTGAAATGTCAAGAAAAAGTGAATAATATGAAATTTAGTCATAATCTGGATTTAACAACTTGAACGACCTCCGGAGTGCAGTTTAAATCCAATTGCTTTTAATCGGATTAAACGAGTGAATGATATGGGCGTTAGCGAATTTATAAAAATTTGTGTTCTTTAAGACTGGGCATATGGGCTTCCCAATTGCTATTTTATTAATCACCTCTCTAAGTGAATTCGGCGATTGAACTTTAAGGCTCTCCCAAACCAACAAGAAACATTTACCGACAACAGTTTTTTGTTGCTGTTTAGCGTTGTGTATTTGTCATAGTTTGTACTATTGTGAATGATTTGATATGAATTCACGTTGGTTTGGGAGAGCCTTAAAGTTCATTCACCGAATTCACTAATAGAGGTGAATATTTTGTGAAAGAAAATGTGAGTAAATTTTAGTTTTAGACCTATTTTTCCAAATCTGATCCGAAAAAGTACTGTCGAACCCTGTTACTGGCTGCTCTACTGGCTTCTCAACTGGCTACTAAAAAGACAAGCGAGTTGAAGAGCCAGTTGCTCAGGGTTGTATGTGTTAGTAAAAAATGTCAGTGTATTACGACTGGCTAGCCAGTACTGGCACGTGTGGCCTCAGGGTAAAGGCTCGAAAATTAACTGTATTTAGTTTAGTCCGTTGAAGATTATTAATTGTCGTTGAACTTAATAGATGACCATTTGCGAAAACTTCATCTGCGTCAAAAATGCATTTGCAAAATGTTGTTAAACACAAACTTCAAAAGTCTCTTTTTTAAAAAAAATCTATCTGTGGACATTAAAAAAGGCAGCATATGCAACCGTCGAAATGCAGTTGACATGCGAGCACAGAAATTCTTCTTGTTTGCGTCAAAACAAAAAGGAAGTCGTTAAAAAGTTTTTGTTAAAAATTTAAAATGGAAAACTTTTTGGAATAAAATAAACGTCAAAAATATGTATACAATCTTTATTTTGATGTTTTCAAAAACAGCCAATTGCTTAGCCTCCAAATTAACGGGGTTTTTTTTTTACACTTCAGATTCTATGAGTGTAGAGAGCTTAGATCAAGCTGCAACCTACAAACAAGGGCTCATCATAAGTGCATGTGTTAGTGGTTAGTAAAATAATGCAAACTAACACATGCTTACAAATAACTACAAAAAGAACTAGTGTACAAAACTATAAAAATCAAGTACCTAATATACAAAATTATACAATAAAAAAAAACATTGAAAGTATCTTAATAGATATATAAGACGGTCACGATTGTGGAGCACTGGTTCGAAACAATGTTTTCAATCCCATTTTACCTATATAAAAATCAATGGAGGAAGCATTTAAATTGAAAAGCTTACACATTCGGCTTAAAGGTTCATGAATTACGTAGTTAGTACGATGAAAATCGACATGTAAAAGTTCAAATCTTCGCAGGTGGTGAGATCCTCTGCGATAATTTATGCAAATACAGGCTAACAAGTCAGGAGCATCAATTTCCCCATTTAAAAGTTGCTGAAGAAATATTAAGTCATTATTAACCCGCCTTTGATATAAAGTTTGGACCTGCAGCAGTTGGATCCGATGTTCATATGGTGGAAGGTTATATGGATCAGCCCAAGGGAGACCTTTCAGGGCAAAACGAATGAATTTATTGTTTTAAAATGCAATTCCCTTCAGGTCTTAAATAAAACGCTTGATATATGTACATACATACATATGTACTTTCTCCCTAATTATGACCAAAGACCTGTGGAAGAATAGAGAAAAGTTGTTCTAATGAAGCTTAAAGACGGGATACGGTGGCGTATGGGGAACATTTTTTGCTCAATGCTAACTGCCTGTGTTTTCCTTTGCTTTGAATTTCTGAGATTTTTAGTACAAACTTGTGACAAACATTTTTTATATGAACTTTGGACTGAAATACCCAGAAATAAACAGAAAGTCACCAAAATTTAAAGTAAAGGAACAGACTTTGTGTCTTTTATGGTTTTATATGTCTCTCACTCCACATATAATGTAAGTCTTAATTTTGTTGGTAAATGTGCAATCAAACGTCAGTTGGTGGGGCCACCTCTTCCTATGGACGGTAAATAATTCTTGAGCAAAGGGACAGCTCCTTTGATTCATTCAGCAATCCTTACCTAACAAACAGACACATACACCAACCACTGACCTATCAAACTCACCTACCAGAAGTTGTGCTCCTACAGGCCTGGTGGAGGGATGATTTCTCAAGTGGGGTAAAGGGAAGGATCACTCCCTTAAAAGGCGTCTTCCTCTCCTTGACCTGCTGATTGTGTAACGACTGACCCTTCTTAAATGACTTAGAAATACCCATCGACCAGGGCCGTTCCTTGATTCCCTAGGCACCTTGCCGTGAAGAAAGGCGCTGTACCGCGCATAGCGTGCCACGTTCTATGAAAGGTGCCACTATTG
Source organism: Dasysyrphus albostriatus (assembly GCA_946251815.1). Classification (NCBI taxonomy): domain Eukaryota; kingdom Metazoa; phylum Arthropoda; class Insecta; order Diptera; family Syrphidae; genus Dasysyrphus; species Dasysyrphus albostriatus. The sequence goes on along the minus strand of OX276336.1, from coordinate 60,930,342 downwards.
TTGTGCAAGCCGACACGAGGCGAACTTATACGCGTAGACAAAATTAAGAAATTATTATTGGTATTGTATTGATCAACTAAAATTGGGTACGATAAGGTCGATTTTCAAATCTCGACAACAAAAATTTCTGGTGGTTAAAAGTCCGACTGCAAAAAATAGACAGAGTTTTATTTAAATTTTGACTTTGATCTTTGGCTATAGCCTGCTTCATTGACATGGGGGTCACACAGACGATGTATTTGACTTTAGCAAACTGCATTATCGAACAGAATGAAACAATTTTCGAAATAAATTTGCACAATTTGCAAACGTTATTCAAGTCAATTTCTTACGAAACGGCAAACCAAACTGAGCATAAATCAAGTGACAGCTGTCCAAAAGATCAACTCTGAAAAAATATTGACAGATTGAAGACCACGCGTCTAAAAAAAAACAAACTTCACAAATGTAATCTTTTTTGTAATTAGAAGAAGTTCATTTTATTAAGGCATCCATCAGTGTTGTTTTTTGATGCGATTTATTTATTTTTTTAATTTTAAAAACTAGCAATTGATTGTTTTCCCTTTGATTTGCAGTTGAGACACAACAAACATCTGAAAAATTGAATAACGTGAAGGATATATTTATTTATTTACTATTAATCTATGGACACATACAGCCGTATTTATTAAGAAAATTTAAAGGCTTCGTAACTTTAAAATACCTCTAAATTGCTCTTAAGTACGAAATCGGTATCTATAATCAATTTTCAATTTTAAGCAACGTTACTTAAATGCGTCTTAACTTAAACGCCATTCACCCCGTTCAAAGATTACTTAAAGCCATCTTAAACATATTTTGACATTCGAGATGAATAGTTTTTTTTTCATTACAGAAATACGAGTAGGTACATCTATGTATGGACGTGGGTAGAGTTATCATATTTTTGCTGCACCTAATGATAGGTAGTTTTAAAATTTGTAGTTTCATTAAATAAAAAGTTGTTCGAATAAACTGTTTAGCGGATTAATTAACATATTTTTATATCAAAAGGCCAAGGTGTGAATACAAAAATTAAATAATAAAATTTCTCATTAGAGCATCACAAACCAAAATGGAGTCATGTTTCATTTCTTTGCCATTCACTATGCCTAGATGCTTCTCTTTCTCTCTTGTAATCACAGGCGCTCATCTTTTGTTTGCAAGCTGTCAAAAAACAGCTGAAATGTTAATGTATTAGTGAGTTTTCTCACGTTACGTTACATTACAATCGTTTAGTTAAGTAGCAATAGAAAATTGATTATAGATGAGAATTTAAGTAACGTTATTTAAAGGCAATTTAAATATTTAAACAATCTTAACTAAATGACCTCTAAGAGGCATTTTAAGAAAATCTAATAAATTCGGCTGATAATCTTTTGACTACAATTAAATATAAACTATCAGTATACATTATTAAAAAAAATTTAAAATAACACTCTTTAACATATTCCTGTCCATTAGAAAAAAATATGACAATACGATCGTTGAGAATATTTAAGAAGCCTGCCATTTTGTTTTTCAGCTATTTTAAAATGCTTCCAGGCTTACAAATTGAATTGCTGAGTATTAATCAATAAAAAAAAATCAGCTGATCACTTTAAAGTACTTTCTAACCCGTTGACCACCTATCAAACGTTTCAGTATGCCATGCCTTTAGTTTTAATCTCTGCACTCGATCTCGATGGGAAAATAACAATAAGAGAGCTACAAGAAACCTTACAATTTATGAAAAATGATAAGTCAGCTGGGATTGACGGCAGCTTAGTTTCCGAGCTATACCAAACCCTTGCGGGGTTGCCATTATATTGAATTGAAAAGTGAATTCGTTTTGCTCAAATAAAATCAGGGTTTGAATTACCGCTTCAGTGAACGAGTGTGTGAGTGCCATCAGTGATGTCATGTGGCTGTTACAAAAATGGCGATTACATAGTATACGGCAACTGGGAAGCATATGTGACGTACGTAAAAATGACGTCACTACGCATGCACATGTGGCATTTAACATGTCATGTACTCGTAGCATTAGTAAAAATGGAACATAAGGCTACTGTTACAGTGAATGAAACTGATAAACAATCTAATTGTTCTGACAAACAATTGTTTTAACGTATTCGTCGGAACGCTGCAGAAAAAAACAATCTGATTTGAACGATCGATCGTTCTGACGAATACTAATAGAGAGCAATTATTGTTCATCAGAATACGCATAAACTGCTTCCACAACGATCAGAACAATTGCTACGCATCCACTGTAACCACTACTTCTGACGAAAAATTCTGAGAAAAACGTTAGAACGATTGTTCGTCACTTACTTGAGAAATGATAAATTCTTAGCGCACCCTTTAAGCTTAGGTGTATAAGACCCTATTAAGATTGTGAATTCTTACAACAGTGGCGTGACATAGTTTTTGCGAGTGAGATCGGTAAGAAAGCTCCTCATCCTTTTCATCCAAAAAACCATCGTCATACATAATATATAAACAGGGTCGTAGATCATAACACTTTAAATTATCTAAACTTACTTTTAACTGCTATGATTTTCGTTGAAACAATTTATTATAATAACCTATGTATGTTTTGTTATCTTCTTTAGCAATGTAATAAAAATACCAACAATGTTGAAAACGATGATCGAAAAAGACCAAATTGGTCTAACAGCCTTGAATTTCTTATGTCCTGCATATCAGTGTCAGTTGGATTGGGCAATGTATGGCGATTTCCCTTTACAGCTTACGAAAATGGTGGTGGAGCATTCCTAATTCCATATATAATCGTTCTGATACTAATTGGTAAACTAAAAATTAGCAATATTAAAAAAAATATAAAAACATATAAATATTTACAGGCAAACCGATGTACTATATAGAGATGATACTTGGACAATTTACAAGCAAAAGTTCGATTAAAATTTGGGCAGTTTGTCCAGCATTTGTAGGTATACAAAAAAAGTGTGCGTATATAACAGTTCTCATGCAAAAAAAAATCAAATATTTAAAAACTATTTTCAACTATACTGTGCATAATTTTCAAGGTGAAAATTGTTTGGCAGTAAATTATTTTGCATGACTGTTTATTCACAAGATATTACAATCAACACAAACAGAACCGGAGAGCTTTAAGATACTCGTATATGCAGCCCAACGCACCCAATAGTTTTTTTTGCATGAAACTGGAAGCTAATCATGCAAAAAAAAAATAATTTTGTTTTTCAACTCAATAATTTTTGACATGCAAAAATATTTGCATGAATTTTTTTGTCACACAGGAACTGTAAACTAGGCTTATAATAGTAAAACTTACATAAAATGACATTTGGTTTTTATAATTTTTCAGGTGTTGGAATCGGTCAGGCGTATGCTACTTTATTGATCATAACATATTACTCATCACTTTTGAGCTTAGCATTGTACTATTTTGGAGTTTCATTTCAAGCTGTTCTTCCTTGGACGTATTGCAGAGACGAATGGGGTTCCATATGTGTTCCATCTAATGGAAGTAGTAATAGAACTACACACGGAGAAAATCAACTGCAAACCAGTTCGGAATTGTATTTTTTGTAAGTTTATGTCCCATAAAGTAAAATAATGACCCAAACACGACCGACTTTGGATTGGTGCTCCTTTTGGCTCCTTGCCTCTGTCGTGTATGACCATCTTAAGAGAGCAGGATGTATATGAGTTTCATAAAGAGGGGGGTTTATATAAACGAACATGCTCGACAACATGGCTGGTTGTGGAACTATGCTAGATCATTAAAACGCAAACACAACTGCTGGACCAACATGCTCGACGGATTACAAAACTTTTTGAATCTTGCTGGCTCGTCCAACCAGCGAATTTGTGTAAACAGAGGCTCGACAAATTCTTTTATTTTTTTTTCTCACATTTTGCTGTCCACGTTGACGGGAAAAATGGCAACAGTAATAATTGGTGAGTTTTGGAGAGTGTTTTTCGAATTGTTTTAACAGAGGTTTGTTTATGAAACAGCGTGGGTGTTCTGAAAAATGAAAAATAATGATGGTCGACAGCATCATTATCCATGTAAACGAAAAGTTGGGTGTACAGTTTCTACCGAGCCATGTTGTCACGCATGCTCGTGCATGTAGACGCCCCAACCGAATCCTTTCTGTAATGACATCTTGCCCCTCCCCAAAGTCTGTATCAAATATCAGCCTGAGCCCATTACCAAATATGTTGTCGAGCAGATTGATATCCTCCAAATACTCTACCTTCCCCCTCCTTTCCAGTTTACAGGTTTGAGTCACTAAGGGCCTGATTACACGATACATTTTTTCGGTCATTTCATGCTTCGTCATGTAAATAAAAGAGAAAGAGATATGTTGTTATTTGTTAAGAGCTCTATTGAGAAAGATTAAGTTTAAATCTTGATGGAAACCCCCTTCCCCTTACCACAAAATCACATCCAAAAACTGCCGAACCTGGGGCTGTTCCCTTTCAACCATAAAGTCTTATTTTAAATAAAATTACTTATGTTTTCCTTAAGATTAACCCTTTTCTTACAATTTGTGTTTTTTTTTTTTTATTCTAGGAAGAACGTTATTAAAGAGAAGGACAATATAATAGATGGAATTGGTTATCCAAACTTGCATCTAGCTGCAGCTCTTCTAGTTTCATGGATTGTAATATTTTTAGTTATAGCAAAGGGAGTAAAAAGTTCTGGAAAGGCAGCATACTTCTTGGCACTTTTTCCCTATGTGGCTTTATTTGCTTTGCTTATAAGAGCTGTTACTTTGGATGGTGCCATTAATGGTATTATATTCTTTTTGAAACCAAACTGGGCAGAACTATCTAATCCTAAGGTTCTTTTTTGTTTTGTTAATATTATATAGAATATTTTATGCATACTCACAAAATCATGTCTTGAAAAATCTTTATTTCAGGTTTGGAAAGAAGCTGTTGTTCAGTGTTTTTTTTCATTAGCAGTTGGACTTGGATCAATTGTAATATTTTCATCGTATAACAAATTTAACCATGGAATTTACAGGTAAAAGGGTTATTTTTTATAGTACATATATGTCAAAGGGTGGTCCAAAATTCATGAAAATTCAAAATTATGGCAAAAAATAATTTTCATAAAGAAAGGGCTTTAATTGAAAATTTAAAACTTTTATTGATTCAAAACCTATAAAAGTCGTATTTATAAACATTGTCTAACTTTAGACAGCCGTCCAACGCAAAAAAGTTATTAATAAACTTTGTTTCCTGTTGTCCTAAAGTTGTCTAGCTTGGACAACGGCATCGGCTGTCTCAGGTTTGTCTAATTTAAAATTTTATTAAATTTAATAAAGGTATATTTCAAATTAGGACTTTTAAAAACTGTCTAACTAGTCAACCGCCTTAAAAGTCTAATAGGTAAATAAGGCTAAAAATTTTATAAGAGTTCTCAATATTTGGAAACATGCTTTATTTGATTAAATAAAATATTAGAGAGCAGATGCCTTTCTCTAAATTACACAACAGTGAATGAATTTTTCAAATAAATTTTTGGAGTTAGACAGCTGTCTAAAGTAAAGTTAGACGAAATTTATAAATACAACCGATAATTTTAACTAAAAACTGATATTTTCTATCATAACTAATCCTTGCATGAATTTTAGAATATCCTTTATAATTAAAGAATTACGAATTCATTTATAGAGATGCTATGATAGTAACAACACTGGATACTTTTACGAGCATAATTGCTGGTATAACAATGTTTGGGATCCTTGGAAACTTGGCACATAATCTTAATATTGAAAATATTTCTGAAGTTGTTCGAAGTGGAACTGGTCTTGCTTTCATATCTTACCCAGACGCTATTGCCAAATTTCAATTTGTTCCTCAGGTAAGAAAATTTTATTATAAAACCTAAACAATGTTTGCTAAATCAGCTCAAATCAACGAAATTTTGTTTTCTACCAGTTTACAGCAGTTTACCGAAAATAAGTAAACAAACAGAGCTAATGAAAATGTTTGGCAAATATTTGCTCTGTCAGCTTGTGTTTACCTTTGAAAATTAGATTTTTCGTTTTAACACTTGTATTTGTATTTTGGTTATAATCTGTGTTGATAAAGTGTTAATAAACCAATGAGTATGTCTAGCATAATAGTAGAGTAACCCCTAGCCCACACGAGACACGAGCAAATACGTACTCGCTAGCTAATAGCCCAGGAAAATTAAACTTACATTTCGAAAAAACTCCGACAAAGCTGAATTTCGGTGTAGAGCTTTGTTTTGACGTCTTGAGCATTTCCTGAAAAGTTCCGTTAATTTGGATCGGGTCTTAATTTTTTTAAGGAGGGATTAAAGGGGGTAAAATTCGGTTTTTTCTTAATTTCTCGAAAACTTTAGGTTTTTTTTAGCCCCGGTACAAATTTACGTAACTTTTCAAGAAATGCATAAGACGTCAAAAAATAATAAAAATATTCGTGCATATTTTTATAATTAAAAACAAAAAAATTTGAGTAAAAATTGTTACATTCAATTCAGTTAAATTGTGCTTTTACCACGCAAATTGTGGGGGCACTGAATCCGAATCTGAAGTTTGTGCAGAACAAAGCTTACAGTTCCCATGCGAAAAAAAAAATTCAAAACAATTTTCCAACTATTCTCTGCACCATATTGTATAGTAATTCAAGGCGAAAAATGTTTGTCTTGGCCTTAGGCACCTATTGAGTCATTACTTTACCCTTAAGCAAGCTATACATTTCCTTAACGAAAACAAAACTACATGCATTTCTTGTGGGAATTTTTTCTTGTGGGATTTTTTCGGAAAAAAAATGTTTGCCATTTAAATTTTTTTTATCGAACTGTGAACTAGCCCAAAGAAAATAAATTTATGTTCACCACGAAGATTTTTTTCGCGCAAGATATTGTCACAGACATTCTTTTGCGGAGAAAATTGCGTTTGCTTTTTGCATAGAATAGTCTTATTCATATATTTTTGCAACCAGTAAGCTGACGACAAATAAGAAAATTCTTTTGCACCACGGTTATTTTTAAATATACGAAATTTTTTTTTCTTACCATAAATTTTATTTTTTTTAAAAAAGAACTGTGTACTGAGCCTTAAGCCTAGTTTACAGTTCCCATGTGCAAAAATAAAAAAATCTATGCAAATATTCTCGCATAGCAAAAATAATTGAGGTGTAATGCAAAATTAATTTTTGCATAATTGGTTTACAGTTTCATGCTAAAAATACTATTGCTGTCATAAAAATGTATAACAATGGACCGGCATTTGTTTTGCATACGAAAAAAGTATGGCGAATAAAATAAATTTTTGGATAGTCAGTTTACACTTCAAAAAAAAAAAATATATTCACCTCACGACATTATTTGCATACAAATTGTTCTTGCATCCAAAAATATTTTTTTACATTTTTAGGCTCATAGCTTATGAATGTAGGGTAAATTAATGACTAAATGGGTGGCTTACGCCAAGGCAAATATGTTTTGCCTTGAATATTATTCAATTCGGTGCACAGAATAGGTGGAAAATTGTTTTGAAAATTTTGATTTTTTTCGCATGGAAACTGTAAACTAGGCTTTAGTGAATAAACTTTATGCCTAGAAATGGAAAGCAATTACAGCTAACCGACAACCAATTTGAATTCAAGCGCTAGTTGACATTGACGTATATTTTTAATATTTCCGAAAATCCATTCGAAAACACTTATTAATTACTTTATGTCACAGTGGTAAAGAGATGGCAAGGTGAGGCAGGACGCAGGAATTTTCAAAAAAAAAAAATTCAAAACTTCTGCCTCACTTGGCTATCCCTTTCAATCAATCAATTCCTCTCAAAGAAATAGTAAGATACAAATAAAAGACCGTCAAAATAAGACAGCTTACGTGAAGTTGGTATAAATCATCGTCAAATATATCAAATAAAGCTGTTGACCCTTATGCCGTTTTCGATTGGCAATTCAGAAGCGTCTGCAATGCGCAATGAAAGTGTTAATTCGGCATCTGCATGTAGATGTGAGGCTTAAGGCTGAACACATACACCGATATGAAAACTTCAGAATCAAATTGCATGTGCTTGTTTGTTTTATTGTAATTCCGGATCAAAGAGTTCTTCCGAATTGCCAATCGAAAAGGCCATTCGTTGCCACCATGGTATAAGAATAACAGTTCTTGACAGTTTATAGCTACTGATCCGTGGCGTCATAGCGAGTGAATGATTTCAGTTGCTTGTCAGATTTGTCCCATGGAAACAAAATTTAACAATACCACTGTTCGTATACTTCCGAAAAATAGTAAATTTTAGTCAGTGATGTCAGATCATGGGCTATTACTCATTACTTTTATTCGTTGCTTTTACTGGCTTATAAACTCGTTATTTTTACTTTTTACTTTCACTCGTTACTTGTAGTCATTACTTCTACTCGTAACTTTGACTCCTTACATTTATTCGTTAATTGCACTCGTTGCTTTTACTCGTTACGTTGGTTAAAAATAAAAAATAAATAAATTTGGTGGCGCAACAGCTCGTAGGCCTATTGACTTACAACTCTCAACCATTCCTTTGTGCGTGTTGTGAGGAATAGAATACGTTCTTACGTTACATTGTTTCTTTATAGCCGAATAATTAATTAAATTTAGTATCGAATAAGACACAAATTATATTTATTATGTTCATAAAAATATAACATAGTGTACAGTTATTTCTCTCTTCATAGGTATTTGCAGTTGGATTCTTCTTTATGATGTTCGTTCTGGGAGTCGGATCGATTGTAGCACTACAAAGCTCAATGGTAACAATGGTTTGTGATCGCTTTACTTCCCTTAAATTTGTCTACGTTGCTTCTATTGCATGCATAATGGGATTTTTTAGTAGCTTAGTTTATGTGACACCAGTAAGTACGAGTATTATTATTTACTCTAAATACTCGCTAAGAACATTTGAATATTCATTTGCAGGGAGGACAATGGATTCTTAACTTAATAGATTTCTTCGGTGGAACATTTATTGTTTTTGTTTTAGCAATTTTTGAATTGATTGGAATTACTTGGATTTATGGTAATATTTTGTTTTTCTTCGAAGAGATCATTGTTTTTTTTAAAGGAAAATTATTCATAAGGATTGCAAAGTTTCTGTGATGATGTGGAGTTTATGACGAATAGAAAAGTAACAATTTATTGGCGTTTATGCTGGACAATTTTTACACCGGGAATTATGTTAATCATTTTTATCTATTCAATGGTTACTTTTGATTCGATTAAATACAGTGGCATAGAATATCCAGAATCTGCAAATAGTGAGTAAAGAAAAAAAAGAAGAAAAAAGAAAAAAAGAATATATGAATTTATTTTTTAAGCTGATGAGCATTCACGTTGAGACAGTCGTATGGACGGTCGCAAGGTTCGTAGAGATTTTCAACGAACTTCAGTACAAACGTGGTCTATTCACAATAGAACTTGTCAATTTTCCATAGAAAATCTCTACGATTATTGCGACAGTCCTTACGACAGTTTCAACGTGAATGGCCGGCTTTATTGTTTTCAAAAATAAAATTTTAATTAAATTTTAACAGTTGTCGGATGGATAATATTAAGTATTGGATTTGCTCAATTCCCATTATGGTTTATATGGGAAGCTTCAAACAATTGTTCCAGCAATTTTGTTGCGGTAAGACAATGATGTTAAAAATTGAATTGTTCTTAACAATAATTAAATATATTTAGACAATACAGAAAATTTTGCGACCTAGTGAAGATTGGGGACCTATTGATCCAGAAATTAGAGAAAATTGGATTATTTTCAAATCTGATTTAGCTGAACGAAGAAGAAAAACATGCGAAACGAATAAAATAAGTTTTTTTTGGCAGAAAATATATAATTTATTAGGTAGTAGTTATTAAATTGCAAGACATACATACATATGTATGTATTTATTTAGCAACAAATAAGTACGTGCAGTGCAGATTGTAATATCTTTTGCTTTGCAATTTGAAATGCTTTAACAATGGCAACTATTATTACTTTATTGTTTTATTATTACTACATTTATAATTTATTAGATTAAGAGAACTTATAAATGTATACATATCTATCTATCTACCTATCTAATATGTAAAATCTATGTAATATCTATCTGTAATATCTATTTCCATGACTCATTATTACGGGTTTTGTTTAGTTAAACAAATTCCACGGCTTGATCATACCTGTTCAAGTGGCTTAGAGTTTATACACCTAAAAATTATGAAGAGAGAAATGTAAAAAAGGATAAAATGTTTTAAATAAATAAAAAACAAAAATAAGTGTCACAATATTTTTTGTAGAAAACTACGTTATCTACAAGTTTTTCATACACTGCTTTTTAATGCCATGTATTTTCATTCAAAGTTATAAGCGAAAAACCAGTATTTTTGACATTTAACCTTGAATAATTGTTTACGCAATCCAGATTCGTTTGTAGACTTTCGCATGCGTTGGCCACAAATAAAGATAATTGCATTCAAAAATCTTGACTTGGAATTTTTCCGCAGATTGGCATTTTATTTGTACATTTTTCCTGGACTTTATACGATTGGAAGATTTTTCAATATTATGACCGACCTGTCAGAAGTTTTTCAATTGCTTCCAATAAGCTTCCAATTGAAAATTTTCTATCAAGTGAAATTTGTCCGTGTGTAACGGTTGGTTAATTTTATTCAAAAATCAGCCAATGTTTTGAACGAAAATTGGTTAATTTTTTTTGTCTTCTAATTAAAAATTGGCTGTTTACACGATTGGAAAACTTCTGACAGGTCTGCAAATATTGAAAGATCTCGCAATCGTGTAAATACTAAAAGCCAATCAGTCTTGGAAGATGTTCTTCACACGAATATCTTCCAATATCCAATTAGTTTATCAATCCATTAGAAAAATTGTGTGTTTGCAAGCATTCGGCCAATTTTTTGTTAAAAAACTCACAGGCAATTAGCTGAACAATTTTTTTCTATCAATTTTGGCAGATTGAATTCAATGTTGTCTACACGGTATATAGAAAACTCGTTAAAATTTTTTGTGAAAAATGTGTCAATATTGGTAGATCTTCCAATCGTGTAGCTTTAGCTTTAGCATTAAGAATTGGACTTGTTGAATTTATTGATTCAAAAGAGCTTTTGGTGGCGAGTAAGCAGGACGAAACACCAATTTGTAAGACTAAAGGCCATTAAAAGCTATTTTGAAAACTTTAAAACAATTTGCCAACCTGTTTTCAAGATATAGAATTTTCAAAAAAAAAATAAAAAATTTTTTTTTTTGAAAATTTTAAAACCCAATATTATTTGAACTTGTTTAATATTTGCATACAAGAAAAATAATCTGTATCCGTTCGGTCGATAATGAGAAAATACAAAAATACGTTTTTCTATGGGAGGTAGATACAATAAATTTTTAATAGTTTGCTAAGTTAAAATTTTTTATTAATTTTGGTAACATAACCAATCTTAGCATAAAAGTTTATAAAAATTGCAGTAGCCGTTTTTAAGAAAAAAAATATTTCCCTTAACGTTTTTTTTTAACATTTGTAACGATGTTATTTTTTTTATAAATTTAAAATTTCTTAAAATATTCTTTAAAGTGTGGACAAAACTATTTGAAGAAATGGAAAAAAATGGTTCTTTGGGAGGTACATCACCGTGTGGCCATTACCGTTTTTTTTAGTTCTTAAAGCAAAATGAAAAAAAAACGTGTAAGCAAAACCACCAAATACCACTGTACCTACCAGCCGATTAGGCTGTAGCCGAACAGACATATAGACAGAGTTGAGAGACCCAATTTTGTCGTCTTCCCTATAATCGTGTAATGACAAGTCTGATCAAAATCTGGAGTTCATTTTTTTTTACAAATGCATAGCTTGTCATATAGTTCCTATATATCGCAAGTAAAAGCTTAAAAATTAAACCAAGCGGCGCAAAATTTTAAATTTGAAAAAACGGTTAAAATGCCATTATTCACGAAGCAATATAAATATTCTTAAATTTAAAAAAAAGGTTATTAAACCGTATCAGAATTCTTAGCCTGCTATCAGATTAAAATAATACGACCAGAAAAATAGTTATTAAAACTATTACTTTAGATTATTTTTGATTTTTTCCAGTTTTAGAGCAGATGATATAAAATTTGATTCACAAACTTCCAACCGTCAAATTTTATTAGATTCAATCAGATTAGGTATAAAAATAACTTCCAATATTAAAATTTTTAAAAATAAGTACAAAAAATATTTGTAATTCCTTGGGAACATTTCTGAACTTCTTCTTTGGATCTTCTTCTCTAAATTTGGTGCAAATCAGTATTGAAGTCATTTTTATATGAACGTATACACGCAAGTACATATTTTAGGATATTTCAAACATAAACTTAACTCAGTTCCTGACTTAGAGAGTATACTTTATTTAAAATTTTGAAATTTGGGACCATGTTCTGACCTAAATTGTGAAGCCCCTGTTTGAAGTAGAAATTGGCAGTACTACTGAACTCTGCATCCCTAAATAATCAAGTGATCCAAATTTCATTAATTTACATCAAGAATTGACGTGGAAAATGGTCGCCAAAATTCAATAAACGGACCACTGTGCGGCGCGGTGCGGATGGCCGTGACCTGTATAGTAGTAGCTGATGTACAGTGGCGAGCAAAACTGGATGTATGTTTTTAAAAAAGGCAAGTAAGAGGTTATACCGTTATGTTCTTAATGAAAAATATAATCAAATTGACTATTTGAGAGTTTTTTTTTTGTTTAAAGCAGCTTCTTATTACATGGTGAATAGTAGGTACTTTGTTTTTTATAACGCTCCTCACTCTATTTGACGTACTTTGGAATAAATAATTTGTATGATTATTTGAAAATAATCACCTTTGTTCCTGCACTCTCTGCAATAAGTCATGAAAATTACTTGGAGTGGAATCAAAGGATCTACGCAGCATATTTTCAATATTGCCCACAAATTTTTGATTGGGTTTAGGTTCGGACTTTCTGCTGTCCCTCAAGCCAGCCCTGAACGATTTGTGCGGTGTGTTTTGGATCCACAGTACACATATTAAAGGTAATTATTGAGCATGTTTGCAAAAACCGGTTGTCAGATAATGAACAAAAAAAAAACAAATTAATTCTCGGAGACCTTTTCAAATTTGAAGTGGGTGCATGCATAAATGTTCAAATCTCTGAATTCTGGCCAATCAGAAGTTTGGAAAATCCAGAAATCTTTGAAATGTGTTGAACATGCAACCGTACATATTCAAGGAAGTGACAGGTGTCTCTGAGATTTTGACAAATGCGCGAACTTGAACGAAAATGATAATTCAGAACATATTACCTTTAATATGTGTACTGTGTTTTGGATCAACGTCTTGTTGAAAAATCTAACGTTCAGTTGGATAGCAGCATCCGTCAGCCTATGGATGCAATTTGTTTTGTAGAATACAATAAGGGTATTGTTCCTTCTTCACTAAAAATAAACTAAACTAAACTAAACACTATCACTTCGATCCTGACCAGTGGACCAACGTTCTCCCAGGTAAACACCCCCACACTATCAAAACTTCCACCTTCATGCTTTATTGTTTCTTTCATTTGATCTGTATTTAGGCTGCCTAAAAGAAAAAGTGTACCAGAAAGCCGATAAGATCCCTAGAGGAGCTCCGAAGGCTTATCGAGACAGCTATTTTGGAAATAACCGAGCTTAATTTAGGTTGTGCATAAGAGTAGGTGGAAAGTAATTTGAACATTTTGCTTCGAAAATTTAAATAAGTACAAATCTAACAATTATCTATTATTGTTATTCGTGTTATTATTTTATGGTCTTTTAAATTAATTTTTTTTACACCTTTACCTTGGTGCAATTTATGAAGAGTATTTTTACAAAAAAAAACCATTCAATTCTTTCATTTTTAGTCTTGATAATCAAAAACATAAAACAATGTAACGAAATTAGCTCGTTTTGCATATTACCACTAATAATAAACTATTTACTTTAGATACTGTCGATAGATTTGATCAATTTGTAGTAGTAAGTTAAAAAAAAAGTACACTAAACGAAAAATTGCACATAGTTTAAGTACCCTTTTTCATCTTGCGCTGAAATATCGTTTTCTTTTTTGCGTCGAATCAATACTTGGCTAAGAACAACAATGCTTCAAGGCCGATTAAACGGATTGACTCTCGTCAACATAAATTACGAAATTTATGCTGAACTCGTTGAGGTTGTTGAACAATTTTTCAATTTGGGTACACAAAATAAATTCTAATTTTAATATATACAGAGTGTTCTGTAAATAATGGATAACCTTGCAACCAGATGTAGCTGGCCTTAAGACCATTCAGAAAAAAATTATAAAAAAAAGTATTGTCCATCTATGTTATGATGGTTTTTGAAAAAAGTGGTAAGACTTACGACTTTACTCAGATACTTGAACACTACGACCACGACTGAATGATTTTTTTTTTTTAATTTTTATAATATTATTTTAATAATTTTTAAATAACAGTATTAAGGGATAAGCAGGACAAATTTAACACTTTTTTGTGCATTTTTTTTATAATATATTTTTTTTTAAATATTTTAGTAAAATATTTATTTCCTTCAAAGTTTGACTTTCTCTGAAACCAAAAAAATCTATGAGAACATAGGCGGCCAATGACATACAAAAGTTGTCTATTAAATGTTCTTTTCAAAATGATACAACAAGTTTTTGGAGTCAACAATAATAACCAATAAAATAAGCTATCAATCTTTCGAAGTAGCTTTTTACAATTTTTCAAATTAAAACTTAGTAACAGTGAATTAAAGTGCTCTGGACCTTTGGCACCTCATATATGGGAAATTTGATATTTGAGAATGCCATCTAATTGGTCAGTAATTGGTCAGACCTAGATAACTTGCTATAAAGGCTTAAAGTTTCTCAAGGTCACGCGAGTTACAAAGGTACCCCCAGAACACACTCCACAGACAATAACTATAAAGATGCCAACATCGGCATCACTTGTATAAACAATTCTTTCTTTGTGCACAAACTGCTTGGTCGGCAGCATCATATTTGTATCTCAACCATTCTTTTGTTTGAACTGCTATGTCAGCAGAATGACCATGAAAAAGGCACCATAGAGTTAGATTAAGAATTAACTTTAAGTTCAGTTGTGTACCATCTCACGATCAATAAAGATCTCTTCAAATTAAATTCATCTTGTGTTATTATTTCCTCCGTGCCGGAGTAGAAAATATATTTTTTTATAATCCTTGAGGATTTAGTACTTAACTCGCGCCATTTTTGGCACCTCTTTTATGGGAAATTTACAAAAATTATATACCATCTGAAGGATCTCTAGATCTATATAAAAAGTCAAATAAGCCAAAAAATGTTCGTGACCTTGAAAAAAAAACTTTTAAAAGTCATAAAAAAAGAATCTATAGCTGACCACTGAAACTAGCTGACCTTTTTTTATAGATCTGAACAGAAACTTAAAAATTCATTTTTAAAAAATCTATGGCTGACCAATTACTACAACTAGCTGACCATTTATATAGATCTAGAGAAGTGGCCGTTCAAATAGCATACTTAATTTTTTGGAATGATCCAAATGAGGTGCTAAAAGTTTTTTTGTGACCTTGAAACGAATTTTGAAAATTCATAGAAAAAAAAAACTATCGCTGACCAATTACTGAAAATAGTTGACCTTTTATCACTATCTATAAATCTTTCAGATGGAAACCTTTTTTTGTAAATTTCCCATAAAAGAGGTGCCAAAAATCGTGCGTGACCTTGAGAAACTTTAAGCCTTTGTTACAAGTTATCTAGGGCTGACCAATTCTAGGACTTGTTGACCTTTTGTGACCAATTAGATGGCAATCCCAAATATCAAATTTCCCATATATGAGATGCCAAAGGTCCAGGGCCCAATAAATGGGCTTTTAAAAGAAGCATTGGCAAATATTTAGTGGCAAGGTATTTTCGCCTGATCGAATACAACATTAGGTTTGTTTTGTATGAAAAATGTTTGCAAAACGCATGGGAAAAAAAAACAAGTTTTGGACCACTTGGTCAAAATTTAATTTACAAAACATGCATATTCATTTGACTACCTCCTCAAAACCCGGTCCGGTCCATCGATACAGTAGTTCTCTGTGAAATCGAAGCAGATCCTTCAACATCTACATGAGCGATAGCACGACGCACAGGAATTTCAAAAATTTATTGTGACTTACATACATATGTATGTATGTAAATAAAAGGATAAAAAAAAATCATTCTTAATAAATATAACAAAAAGTTTCTTATTTAGTTAATTGAGCGAACATAAGACTGACTTTCTTTTTCAAATCATGTGTCCTTCTTAAACAAATGAAGACCAGATCAAGGTTTGTGCAGGTAGTCAAATGAATATGTATGCTTTGTAAATTAAATTTTCACCAAGTTGTCTTGTTTATTTTCCTATGGGTTTTGCAAACATTTTATGTACCATACAAACCTAATTTTGGATTTGATCAAGGCGAAAACACCTTACCACTAAATATTTGCCAGTACTTCTTTTAAAAGTCCATTAATTGGCTGTTCACTGTTACTTAGTTTTAATTTAAAAAAAAAATCGTAAAAAGCTACTTCGGAAAATAGCCAATTTTACTGGTTATTGTTGTTGACTCTAAAACTTGTAGCATTTTAAAAAGAGCATTTGATAGACAGCTTTCTTATGTCATTGGTCACCTATTTTCTCATGTACTTTTTTGGTTTCAGAGAAAGTCAAACTTTGGAGGACATAAATATTTTATCATTTTTGTATTAAAATATTTAAAAAAATAATTAAACTAGAAAAAAGCACCAACAAGTGTTATATTTGATTGCTTATCTCTTAATACCGTTATTTAAAAATATTATAAAAAAAATTCATTCACTCGTGGTCGTAGTGTTCAAGTAACTGAGTAAAATCTTAATTCTTTACACTTTTTTTCAAAAAATCATTAAACATGGAGGCCACATGGACAATATTTTTTATATTTTTTTTCAGAATGGTCTCAAGGCCAGCTATACCCGGTTGCAAGGTTATCCATTATTTACAGGGCACCCTGGTATAAATGAAAGTAGATATATGCATGAACAAAAGTTTATGTGTATTATTGAATGAGGTGCATAATTTAGTCATGGGAACGTTCGAATAAAAACTATCGAATTATTCGATAGTAGCTTAATATTCATTTATTCGATAGTACCTATTCATTCGTTCATTCAATAATGCAATTTTCGTTCAATTACTTTTTCACTCGATTTTAACTTTGAACGATTTAAGTATATACTTTTTTACTCGACTTATACTACTAGTACTCACATAATTCTTATTGTGGAATCGTTCATTGCCTTTTCGTTCAATTACTTTTTTAACCGATAGCTTTTGACCGAATGGTGAACGATTTTGTACTACTTTTTTCGTGTTAATCTTGTTAGTTAGTTATTTTTTGGTTATTTTTATTAATTTCACATAGTTTCGGGTTTGTTTTCCCAACTTAATTGTCTATATGTTTTGCTTTTTGTTTGTTTCGTTTTTTTTTTTATTCAGGAAAAGACCATAAAATCTCAATTTTTTCTAAATTTTTTGGAGGTTTCTTAATCCATTGACATCGCAGCCATCGAATTGATGGAATTTAATAATACATATATGGTTTTGTAAATAGAAAACAAATTCTACTTCAACGTAGAAAAAGTATTTTGTTCAAGGTTTCATCCAAAAACCCTAAAATTGTCCTTTTCCCAAACAATAAATAAAATAACAATTTTTTTGATGTTTTTCAATCCGTCAAAATCAAATCAAATCATTTGACAAATAGAAGATACATTTTTATTTGACGTATATTGAGTATTTTGTTCCAAGAAAACCCTTAAATTAGGTCTTTTCGGGAGGATACAAAAAACTTAAATTTGTTAGCAATTTTGTTAGTCTTTTTAATCCATGGACATCGTAGCCATCTTAATAACTGTATAACTTGACAGTTAATGGTTTAAAGACAAATTCTTCTTTCATGCGCACAAAGTTGCAGGTTTCACCCAAAAATTGCCTTTTCCGGAGCAATAAACAAAATTTATATATTTTCGAATGTTGTCAAGGTTTTTTAATTCATCGACACCACAGCCATCCTTTTGTGAAATTTGACAGTTTTTAACTTGACAAAGAGAAGACAAATTCTTCTTTGATGCCCACAGAGTATTTTGTTTGAAATGTCATCATATGAAACCTCTAAGATTGTTTTTTTTTGTGAGCAAAACAAAATCTCAATTTATTCGTAATTTTTTAGGGTTTTTTGATCCATCGTTGCCATCCTTTGATGATTTTGACAGTTTATGGCTTGAAATTATCCAATAATATGTGACTCACTTTTTCATTTTTCTTTTTAATAGCAAATGATAGTTCCCATCACTAATAATTATACTATTCTGTAAGTCTCCTACCTCCCCCAAATAAAGTCTACTCTGGATCTGCCCCTGATGTAGAAAAGGGCTACTATTAAAACCCTTAAAACGTTAGTACTAGTACCGCATTTTATAATTGTACATAAGAATTCAAAATGTTGAGCTTTTAAGTAATCTTAAAAAGTACCTATTTTTGGCGCCAATCAACTTATTAACTATTAAAGATATGGAAAATTTAGTCACAATCAATATTGTAGAGAATTTTATAAGCTATCTTTTGTTTCCAAAAATTTCTTAGATAAATGGGAATAACCAAAAAATAAAAATATTGCACGTTCCTGCCGCTAAAGCTCATCTCAGATTCATGGGTACTTTTTTACACTTCATCATAAGATCATTCTTAATAAGTATGCCAAGTTTTGAAAACTGTTGAAATCTTTTATGAGTTAATGGCTTTTTTTTCCCTTCATTGACAGACAGAGAGGTAGCCAAAATTGTTTCACCAACTTATTTCCTGTTCTCTATCATCGTGGCGTCAAGTTTGACTGGAATGTCAATTTTTGTATGTAGTAAGAATCCAAAACTTGTACATATACATAATCGAAAGTAAAAGGGAAGTTCAATTTGACCCACCTCAATATGTGTAAATTGCAATTAAAAATAAATTTGTGAAACAGATAAATATTTAAACTGTGTTTTTGACTTCTGTAAGAGTATGTTACACACCTTAATGAATATCATTCTTTTTACTCCCTTTCAATACAGACAAAATAATATTATCAATCTGTTTTCAAGCAAATAATAATCATTATAACAATATGACTGCAATTATTGCATAATTTCAATAATAACTAATTAGTGTTTTACTTTCAACTTTTTTCCTAAACAATTTGTAATAATACATAGTAAAACTGCATGCTTGTTGGACGGTTTGAAAATTTAGATGGCACCCGTAATTAAACAAAACTTGTATTCAATGAATAGTACATTGCATTTAATTGTAAGATTAAATAAAAAGATTCAAAAGATACATGATGTAGTTACATTTATTAAACAAAAAAAAAAAAAAAAAACTATTACCTGACTGTTGCAAGTGGGAAAAAGTGCCCAATGAGAGCATTGAAAGTATTCTTTCTTTGAATAGTGGTTATGGAAATGTTAGTTTCACCTTAACCTTAGCTATACTGATCCGTAAACTGGGCAATGATCATTTAGTAATATTCTAACACTGAAGAGTAGCGTTAGCTTAGTGCGGTAGCAAATAAAAAGTAGTAGAAGTTAATTAATAAGCTTTGGTGAATAAAAAAAAAATAAAGAAAAATCATAAAATTTGCTATGGAGCTTCAAGACCCTGCACATAGCCGCGAAGTAAGTTCGATTAAAAAACGTTTCCTATGTAAATAACAATAATATGAGCTAAAGCTAACGTTTATTATCAACACTTGTTAAAATTCGGTTAAAAAGGACAATTTCTCTAGAAGAGAATATAATAGTCATTGTTTAAAATTTAAATGTCACTATTTCAACCTATACGTGTAAATACGGTTTCCAAACAGAAGCTTAAAAGACAAATCAAATGAGTTTTGCATTAAAAAAAAAAAATTGTAATTTATATCCAAGAAAATTTTAAACCTATAAAAATTCTAAAGGAAAGCTTAGTAGAAAACCAGAACCAAAATAATGTGACCCCATGTTATATTTATTTATTTTATTTATTATTTAAGTTTCTAGGGACTCAGACTGGGTTTTCACTGTGGTGTACACAGAAGATCGTGTTTACATAAATAAAGGGCCTTTCAATAAGGACGTTCGAAATATATAGGTTCTGAAAGTTACCATTTTTGTAAAAAAAAATCGTTTCAATTTGTTTTGATTTGTTGTATCGTATAGTGTTGAACTAACTTTCAAATTGTATTTTTCAAAATTAGTGCTCTATTGGTGAAACATCCCGCGCGAATAAATTGAACGAATAGATGTTTGAACAAAGTTAACTGTTTGGGGGACAAGACCAATTCACAGGAAATACATCAGCACTTACACATAAAATGCATCCCACCATTCGTTGTGGACTTGAGTTTCTTGTGGTTGTGCAGTTTTCGTTCTGTAATTCGTATTTCTTCAAACACGAAAGTGGCAATGCCTTAATCGTCAATGAATGGTTTTTCCGATCGTAGATAAGTCCCGTATTACACGATGATTCTTTACGTCTGAAAAGCCGAAAAGAGTCTAAGGTCTAAGCATTTGCTTGTATTGTTACCAAAAATATATGATGTGGATACCGCCGATAGCGACGTGTGGTTTTACAAAGAAAACGCCACACATCCAGTTTATGATACTTATCCTGCGCCTGTGACGAAGTGAACTAATTAATGGCCACTACTGTCGTTTTCGATTGGAAATTCGGAGTACTCCCTTTGCACTCCATTCTCACCCCTAATACACCAAAATCCAGCGATTGGCTTTTCCGAGTAATATTTTTGGAGTCCTGTTCTGTTTTCGATTTCAAGGAATAGATTTGGACCATAGTTTTTCGTCAGATTACTGGCCAATTGTGATATTAATGCTTGAAGAAGACATTTTTTTATATGCAGTGTGTGTAAAATTGACAATATGATGTTTCTGTGGATTTGTTCGTTTAACAAGTTGAGCCAGGTTTTCTTGACAACCCCAAGAATTGTCAAAAAAAAAACCTGGGGTGGAATCGGCTAAGGTGATTTGTGAAAGTTGACAGTCACAGAAATATTATGGCGTTGTGACTGTCAAATATCACAAATCACCTAAGCCGATTCCGCCCCACCGATAGCCAAAATTCCGCTGTTAGACTTAATTCAACCTTAACGATGATGGTCAAATTTTCGTCCACTGGACCTTAATAAAGTTCGGTTAGCGATAGCCAAGTTTGAAGCACACAAGGCTGCTGGTGTGGATGGCCTGCTGGTCGATCTATTCAGGGAGAGATAATTTGTTAGGGAGTATAAACCAACTTATCTTCAAAATTTGGTCGGATAAAAGTATGCCCAATGAATGAAACCTTGGTAAAGTGTGCCTCATCCACAAGAAAGGGAATGCTCTGACCTGTGCCAACTACAGAAGTACAAGTGTCTTCAACATCACATCACAAAATCTTGTCATCTGTACTGTGTGACCACTTAAAACCTTTTTCAACAATCTGATCGGCCCTTTTCAGTGTAGTGTAAGGCCCAAATCAACTGTCGAATCTAATTTTCACACTTTGATAGATTTTGCAAAAAACCCAGAAGTTTCAAATTGATATGATAGCGTTGATAGAAAATAACTATACAGAGCCCTTCAGCCATGTCGAATCTCAGCCGGCATGCTTTGCCAAACTCGTCCGTGAAGATGACCCTGGAGATATATCGCTGCTCCGTCAAAGTTGGCAAGAACACTTTGATGCTGAGAAAGGTTTGAGGCAAGTAGACGCGTTATCATTCTACCTGCTTGACGATTAGTTCTCGAAGCAATCGTATGCAACTGGAAAATCGACACCAGAGGTGCAATTTTTCAAAAGTCTGTTCAATTACTTGATTATATAGATGATATTAAAATCAGTCACACCACAATAGAAATGCTATGGCGTTGTGACTATCAATTATCACAAATCACCTTAGCCGATTCTACCCTCTGAGTGCCATCTAAAGTAAAGTAAAGAAAGATCCAACAAAAAAGGTTACTTTGAAAATACTTTTTACTAAAAACTGCTAGTAAAATATAGTAACGACTTTTTTTTTAAAGAAATACTTTTTTTTGCAATAATAAGTTACTTTTTTGACATTTTTTTTTGGTATAATTGAAACAAGTTAAGAAAACATATGCATAGGTGTCATTCGGTGAAAGTTATGTTGCTTTTTCATCTAGTTACACATTCAAAAATGCATTCGAAAATGAGCAGTTTTTATGTTTTTTTCAAGTTGTATTCATTACTTGCAAAATGAAGTAAAAATATTATAGAGGTACAGTTCATAAGTATATTTTCCATTACATCAATTTCTCAAAAGCATTGGAATACCTGAGCGGTTTTGAGTAGTTTCCGAAAGATAATATTAAAATAAAATAAAAAAAAAATAGGCTGAGTGCGACCCACAGTCGTAACTTTCCAATGTCATTTTATTATCAAAATCATCAATTCAAGATATTTGAAAATATTTTCAGGTGTTTCATATGCAATAAGTTTAATTAGAATATCTTGTTTGTGTTCAAGATATTTGAGACAAACAAAAATTTCTATTCAAAAAATAAACGTTGTTCAGGAGTAAGCCCATTCACTATAAAATGGCAGACCAAACTAAGGATAAATCAAGAGACAGCTGAAATGAAAAAGACCAAATCTGAAAAAGTACTGCCAGATCGAAAACCTCACGTCTAAAAAAAACACCCTTTACTAACCAGAAACTTTACCAAAAATTGTCTTAAATTTCTGTTCGTCTAAAATATCTTGAAACTCAAATATCATGAAGCTTTTCGTTAGGCGCCTAGCCAAATATTCTCTTCCAATGCATCAATCTTCTCGAGCTTATCTGCGTATACAAGTGACTTCTCACAACCTTACAACAAATCACCCCACGACGCGAGATAAAGCGCCCACCAAAAGTTTCCTGCAATAAATTGACTGTTTCTCGATGCGTCGCGCGAACCGAACCAATATTTTGGTAATAAATGTTTGCATGATTTGCAAACGTTGTTCAGGAGTAATTTATTGGCATACCAAACTGAGCATAAATCAAGTAACAGCTGTCAAAAAGACCAAATCCGAAAAAAGTACTGCCAGATTGAAAAGCACACGTTTAAAAAAAAACTATTTATGAGATATTTTTACAAATTTTATTAATACTACTGTCGTATTTATGAACTTTGTCTAACTTTAGAAAGCCATCCAATCCCGAATAGTAATTTATAAAGTTTTGTTTACTGTTGTCCAAGTTTTCTAACTTGAATAATTCTGTACGACAGCTCATTTGAATGCTTATCTTTTCGCAAAAAAACAGTTTTTTTTTTGGATTTCTAATGAATATTTGATTTTCTTCATAAAATCCCGCCAAAACCAATTCCCAAGAATTTTCTCACACAATAAAAAAAATAATGCTTTTTCTTAAGTGGTTTACGGTGTCACGAAGAAGGGAAATATTAAAAAAAAAAATAATAAAATAAAAGTCTAAATATAGAAATTATTTTATTTGAACTAAGCATAAATCTACAATGCCACTTCTCATTTCTTATAAGCTTTTTTATTTGAAGGGAAAAACCTAAAGAGTAATTTCTCATGTTGAAAGACAGTTTAACAAACCTGTTTATTTTGCTGTTAGTATTTTGTGTAAATTACATTTTTATTTAATTGATTTATTCTACAGTTGAAAAACAAAAAGTTAATACGAATAACATTGCAACTGCAAAGACTATTACACAAACTAAAATAAATAAATGACAGTAACAATTCCATCGTGGTGGGTAGTTTGTTATGGCTTTTCAGAGTGAAAACTCGCATATGTTAATTTAGAGAAGAAAAAAATTATGACAACCTCAGATTGAATAATTTAAGGTATCTATTATTATTTTTATCCAGGTGTCGTGCAGGGTATGAAATTGTTACTTATACTAACATTAAAATACAATTGTAATTATTGCAATATTCATATTTATACTGCTCATTATTATTTTTATTATTGCTTGAAACACAATTGAATTGTTTTTGATATTTTATGTCAGGTTTTACTTTGGAAGGGGTAAACTTTTTTTGAACTTCCTACATATAAATATTTTTGTTCTAGTAAAATCACCGATAAAATGGGCTAGGTTCACATTAGATCTGTATTAATTAAAATTTTAATTGTCGGTAGTTGATAGAACCCACCTATAGTCCGGTCAGAAAACCGAGTCCCGTGCGTTTTTGATGCTAATCAGATAAAGAGTTATTGTTGTAATCCTGTCAGCTGGACGCCATTTTCAAAAATGGAAACGGTAAATTAAATAATAAAATCGTAAATTACTTGGAAAATTTTTATGATCAAAATAACGATTGATATCTTAAAAGAAAGGTTTTGAACAGCCGCACTTTTGGGTAAAATCTGAGTGTTGCCACTTTTTTGAAACATACTTTTTTATAGCAAAGATTGGGACTTTCCACTTTTTTGGTAACTTTTATTTTGAACATGAAACAAAAAAAATGCGGAAACACCTCCAGATGCCAAATGCCTATCGAGTAAATAACGATTGATATCGTAAAGGACAGTTGCTATGAAGAAGCATCCTCTGTTAATATTTCAGTTTTGCCACTTTTAGGAAGCATACCTTTGTTTATGTCAATGGGTGGAATTATTTTTTTTTTGTCATTTTCAGTATTTTACAGGTGAACAAAAATGCGAAAAATTTGGCTTGAAAAAGGAATGGTTGATATTTTAAAGGCTAGCTGTTAAGCAAAAGCGCCTTGGGTTAAAATTTCAGTCTTGCCACATTGCGGGAACATACTTTTTTTATATCATAGTTTGGGATCTCCACTTTTTTGTAGTTTTTTTTTATTTATAACGTGAAAAGAGTTGCAGAAGTGCCTCCAGATAGCAAACGCATGTTGGAAAAAAAGGTTTTTTTTTGTGTTCAAAATATTATTCAAATTATCAAGAAATTGGAAATCTCATTCTTTGGCATCAAAAATAGTATGTTTCCGAAAAGTAGCAACACTGATATTCTAATCGAATGTGCTTTTACTCAACACTTATCTTTTAAGAGAAATCATTATTTTTTCCAGTACTCGTTTGGCATCTGGAAGCATTTTTTTAATCAAAAATTTGGAGTTTCTACCCGTTGGCGTTGCCTCAAAAAAAGGTATGTTCCCGAAAAGTGACAGCACTGAAATTTTATTCGAAAGAGCGTCTACTCAAAACCTTTCTTTTAAGATATTAATCGTTATTTTGATAATGGAAATTTTGCAAGTAATTTACAATTTTGTTTTAGTCTACCGTTTTCCACAGGTTGGGCGCCATTTTTGAAAATGGTGTCCAAGTAACAGGATTACAACATTGATTCCTTGGCGCAATAACATCCTTACAATGTCAAACATAATTTACAGCTACAAAAAGTGCAGGGATTTCGGTTTCCCTCCCGGACTATAGATTGGGCACCATTAAAAAAATGGCGCCCAACTGACAGGATTACAAATATGACTTCCGGGCTAAATTTTAAACCTTAATGTGTAAGTCCTCTTTCACATGAAGAAACAAGTTGCTGGAGATTTGTTTCACTTTTTCTTTTAATTTCCTTAAAAATCTCTTGTCTCCTTTAACACGAGGAAACAAAATCCAGGGAATTTTTGAGATTTCCTACAAAAGTCTATTGGTTGAACGCACCTTAATCTAGATGTGAAAGGAAATGTCAAAAAAATCTCTTCAAATCTTCGACCGGGGAGATTTTGTTCACCCTTCTTTCCTCACGCCCTTCTCACTATAGAACTAAAAGTTGTTAGCAAATTAGTTTCCTCGTGTGAAATGAGACTAAAGGTCCTGGCCAAAAAACGCACGTGATTCGGTTTCCTGACCAGACTATTAGTTCCCTCATTAAATTTCCTTGAAATTTTTTCAATTTAAGTATAGGTAGTGAAGTTTAATATCTTATTAAATATTTGGCTTACGTGTACAAATTGTTTTTATTATTTAGAACTGGAACAAATAACTGCTCAAAAAAAATCTATGAAGATACAGCCAAGTTTTTCTGAGAAATTGATTGCCGATAGTAAGAAATTCCTAGAGATCGTTCAGCATCATTCACTTTCCCAATTTTTGAAGAAGAGAAATAGTTTCTATGGAAATTTAAATCTTCTTTACCACAGTTTTTTCATTACGTTCCGTTTTTAAGGAGATGTACAAAGCTATTTTTTTGCTATCAAATGATAAATATAAGCTTTCATACTTTTCAAAAGAAATGAAAAAGTCAGTTAGGAAACTCTGGTGTTCAGTGTTTGAGTACAGTCTGTGAATGTGAGTTGAAACTCAGGAGCCTAAGTCTAAGTTTTTGGTGCGGCGTTTGGTTGGTAATCTGGTTTTGTTTGGGAGTGCTAGGGTGATGCTTCTGCAGCTTTTAGTTGAGAGGCCGCATATGCTTCCTTCTCCAGTCTTCTGAAGTATACAAGATACGATTTGGGTGAGTTGATCCGGATACCCAATTAGGTGTAAAATTCCAATAGTTTTTGGACTCTCAGGCAGCTATTAATGACGAGAATGATGAGAAATATGGAAGTGAGTCATCAGCAGAGATAAGGCTCTTGCATTTGCTTGTAAATCAGAGCTCAGAGGTCATGATGCTGTAGAGGAATGGTCCAAGCTTCGAGCTTTTGGCATAACTCCAGCTCACACTCGCGAAATAGACCTCTGTTTTCAGGAGGTGCCATATCTAGCATTAAGGGCCAGTTTGTTCACATTGTGTTAAATCTGTGATAAGTTTTTCACAGGCTCTGGTTAAATTGAACTAATCAATCAATATTGGCTGATTAGCAATTTCGATAATTAATAACAAAAACTATGGTTTCATTGACTAAAACTGTGTTTAACAAGCACAATCGTGGATTGACCAGTCACAATAATCATTAGTCAAAAATGATAAGCTGTGAGCAAGCTGGCCTTAAGTATGATTATGATGTATTGAACAGAATATTAAAAATAGATCAACTCGTTCTTAACTGGAAACATACAAAAAACAAGGGTTTTAAATTAGTTCTTGTATTTTTTATTCCACGTTTCAAATAGGCCACGGGGAAAGATGAGGATAAAAATAATAAGACTGATGAATCGGAAAGACCAAACTGGTCCAATGGACTTGAGTTTCTTATGTCCTGCATTTCAATGTCAGTTGGTTTGGGAAATGTTTGGCGATTTCCTTTCACTGCATACGAGAATGGTGGCGGAGCCTTTTTGATCCCCTACATTGTTGTCCTAATACTAATTGGTAGGTAATATAAATTTCAATCAACAAACATTATTCAAGAGTTACAAAAAAAGTAAATTTTTAAATTTTGTAATCTAAAGGTAAACCGATGTACTATTTGGAAATGATTTTGGGTCAATTTACGAGCAGAAGTTCGGTAAAAGTTTGGTCAGTTTGCCCGGCTTTTGTGGGTAGGAATTATAAAGATAATACCTATGAATGATTAAATTTATTTATGTAATTAAATTTGTTTGAACAGGTGTTGGGATGGGTCAAGCATTTGCTACTATTGCCATTATAACATATTACTCATCTTTGCTGGCTCTGACGCTGTACTATTTTGTAGTATCTTTTCAAGCAGTTTTGCCCTGGACTTATTGCAGAGACGAATGGGGCCCACAATGTGTTCCGTCAAATGGTAGTACAAATAATTTTTCTGATGTCACCGAACAATTACATTCCAGTTCTGAGATGTACTTTTTGTGAGTCATGAATGATGTTATTTTTTACAGCTTTTCGGTATTTTACATTATTTATAAGTTCATAGAACAATTTACAGTTGCATAACACTTTGATATACTCGTAATTGATATGCAATTTAAAATTTACATTTATTAATGAAATTTTGAATTTTTTTTTTTTCAGAAAAAATGTATTAAACGAGATAAATGACATCACTGACGGAGTTGGATATCCCAATTTAGATCTAACAGGCACGCTTTTTGTATCATGGATTGTAATTTTCTTAGTCATAGCAAAAGGTGTTAAAAGTTCAGGCAAAGCAGCTTACTTCTTAGCACTTTTTCCCTACGTTGTTCTTATTGCCTTACTTATTAGAGCTGTAACTCTAGATGGCGCTGTAGATGGAATTATATTCTTTTTGAAGCCAAACTGGTCTGAATTAGCTAATCCAAAGGTTTCACACTTTTTCATACTATTTCATAATTCACTCAAGTACCAAATGTGATTAACAAACAAATATTGTTTTTTGTTTTTTAAAGGTTTGGAAGGAAGCCGTTGTTCAATGTTTTTTCTCGTTAGCTGTTGGACTTGGGCCAATTGTTATGTTCTCGTCTTACAATAAATTCAATTATGGAATTTATAGGTGAGTATACTTTATGATTGTGAACAAAGACTCGAAAACTTTTGTGTTAAATTAATTTATATTTTTTCAGAGATGCTATGATTGTAACAACATTGGACACATTTACGAGTCTGCTAGCAGGTGTAACAATATTTGGAATCCTTGGGAATCTTGCACATAATCTTAATACTGATAATATTTCTGATGTAGTTCGTGGTGGAACTGGCTTAGCATTTATATCATATCCAGATGCTATTGCAAAATTTCAATTTATACCGCAGGTAAGCCTTTTGGTCTATAAAAACTAAATTGCATATCTGAAGAGGATAAAATAGCCCTTAAGGCTACGGTTACAGTGGATGCGTATTCTGATGAACAATCGTTCTGACGAATAATCGTTCCAACGAACAATTGTTCTGACGTAATCGTTAGAACTATATACGTCTGAATCGTTCGCCAGAACTGTGAGTAGGAATTTTTCGTCAGAACTGTTTATCAGAACTTATCGTAAGAACGCTGCACAAAAAATCAAACTGATTTAAACGATCGATCGTTCTGACGAACTTCTGCGACTTCGGACGAAACGTATAAACGGACGCAGTATAAACGTTTTGTAGAGCATCCACTTCCACACTTAAATCCTTTTGATGCGCAAAACCCAAGTAGAAAAGATTTCATATGGTAATTCTTCGTTGAATTTCCACTAAAGGGTCATTTATCGAATTTGGTGTTTACTCCGAGGTAAATGAACTTCTTAGCTACTTAGAACTTGTTGTTATTATTCTAGCAATAGTGATAGACAGTGGGCAGATTTTTGTTTGTTTGTTACTGTGTCTTGCCCTCGTTTACTTCAAGGCCAACAAGTTTCACTTGTTTTGCTAATGTGAAAGACTCTAAAGCGGTAAATTAAAATGTCGATATCGTTGACTAACATTAATATTTGGACTTATTTGCTGAAAGAAGATACCCTCTGTGCTAAAACCTGCCCCGGCAATACTGTCTTCTTCAGAAAGAGGTTGAATAAATCAAATGATTGTACACACAACTCCTTTGCTGAAACCCTGTGCATGTTTGGATGAGCTATTTTTTAGTTGCACCATGTATTTTCTAACGCGACATAGCCACCGCCATATAGAGCTCCTGACGATGAGTGCTATCATATGCGACTTTGAAGTTAATGAAAAACTGTACCAGAAGCCACACTACTACTTGCCAAAGTAAGTCTACACTTTGGGATTTAAATAGCTAAAACTTCTTCTATAATAGAAGGTCCGGCTGGTCCTTATGAAATGCAGTTACTCTGCTTGCCTTTTAACTCGCGCTATATGATTCCGATTTAGCAGGTGCTCGAAATACTGCTTTTTTTATAATAAACGCGCACTAAAGGGGTTTTGAATACCCTTAAAATGATTTAACACAGGGCAAGCGTTAGGAAAATAGGGAAGGATTTGAGAGGAAATACTGTTGCACATTGGTTTTGTAGTTCTCAAAAAGAGAGGAAGTACAGAACTATAGAACCAGGTAAGGCATTCCACATTCGGGAAGTGCGACTAAGAAAAGAATCTCTATATTTGACAGTACGTCCGAAATTTGGCTCAAGGGTAAACTGATGTGTATTCCTAGAAGTACGAGTATTACGGTGGAACTGCTTAAGGGGAGGAATGCAACTGGCTATTTCACTAGAACATTGTTTGTAAAAATACTGATAAAATAATGAAAGGCACGAGACATTCGGCAGTGTTCGAGAGATGCAAATGTATCCGTTATAGTTCTATCACCTATTATTTTTAACGCTCTATTTTGAATTCTATCCAAGGGACTTTAATGAATTTAAGGAGCACCTGCCCAAATGTGGGAGTTATACTCGAGCTTTGGACGAATGCAGGCTTTATAGATTACAGCCAGATCAGAAGGGGTGAAAAATTTCTTGCATCTTCGGTGAAAACCTAAACATTTCGCAGCTTGAATACATATGCATAATGCATACTTTTCGCAGGGCTTGGAAAACTAGGTTATCTGCTTTTTCGAAAAACCTGCGGTCCGGTCTAAAATGAGAGCCAGTTGCTTCTTTATTAAATAACACCTGTGTAGCCCCTCATAGTTTTTTTTTTTAAATGAATTTTAAAATTTCGGTTCTAATTTATAGGAAATTTGCCAAAAAAATTAATAGTACCTGAAAGGGCCTAAGATCTATAAAGAAGGTAAGCTTATTTTCAGAAATTGTTCAGTTATAGATTCTTTCTTACGATTTTTAAAGCTTTTTTCAAGGATTTTTGGCAGAAGGATAAAAATTCATAAAAATAAATCTGTGGCTGACCAATAACTGAAACTAACTGATCTTTAATTATGGCGAACGTATCAGATTGTGGTTTTTTTTTTTGCACCTTGAATTTTTTTAATTCATTAAAAATTCATAAAAAAAATATGTTTGGTTGACCAATTACTGAAAACAGCTGATCTTTTATGACCTTTATGTGGGCCTTTCAAATAGTATACTTCTTTTTTTAAAATGACCCAGATGAGGTGCCAAAAGTTTTTTTTGGTGACCCTGAAACAAATTTTTTAATTCATTCATTCATCTTTTTTATTAAAAATAGTTAACTTTTTATCACAATCCAGAAATCTTTCGGATAGTATTTTTTTTTGTAAATTTCCCATAAATGAGGTCCCAAAAATCGCACCTTGAGAAACTTTAAACCCTTATTACAATTTACCTAAGGCTGACCAATTTCTAGGACTAGATAACGATTTTGACCGATTAAAGACCAATTAGATTTCATTTTTTTGTTCAAATTTTCCATATATGAGCTGCCAAGGTCCAGAGC
Source organism: Dasysyrphus albostriatus (assembly GCA_946251815.1). Classification (NCBI taxonomy): domain Eukaryota; kingdom Metazoa; phylum Arthropoda; class Insecta; order Diptera; family Syrphidae; genus Dasysyrphus; species Dasysyrphus albostriatus. The sequence goes on along the minus strand of OX276336.1, from coordinate 60,899,094 downwards.
CCCTGAACTCACACTGGCCAACAAATTCTAAGTTTTTTTTTGAGACCTAGCGTCACCCGAATTTTCCTTGAAGTAAAATTAGGTTTTATGCTGGGGCGAGTTGAGGTAACGAATTTACTGTCAAAGTGAAGCTAAAGTGGGTTCATGTGCTGCAAGTAATTTGTTTGTTTTTGACATAGTAAGTTCAACTAAAACACAAATTCTAGAAAATGTAAGCTGTGGTTTGTTTTTATTCTTTTAAGACAGTTTTTTGTCTTGCTTATCTCAATAACACAATTGAGGGCTCTTAAGTGTCTTTAGTGAACCGAAAAACCTAGGTTTTTTTACAATTCTTGGGCTTGTCAATAAACCTGGGTCAACCCTGGGTAAACTTCAACGAACGAACCAATAAGGTTATTCATGCAATGGCGCAATGTCGTCGTAAACTTAGTAAACTTGTAAACTGCGTAAATCTGTATAATTTCCCACGCAAATTGTGACAGATTTACAAAGTTTAAATCTTTCCTACATATACGACGACTTTATGCTGTAGTTTGAAATTTGAATACCCTTTATATGAACAATACATATTTTTATATAGTGCATTTGGGAGATTCCATGCCAAATCACCGAGTTTTTGACCCAACCCTCTTTGATATCGCTTTTTTTTATGAGTGTTGTGGCATGTATTGAAAACACCTTGAACACCAAATTTCAGCCTTATATTCCAAACTGGTATTCAGTAATCGATTTTATAAATGTTTGAGCAAATTTCTTTCAATTAATAATAGACAAGTAAATAATATCGATATCTTAAAAAAGGGTATCATTTTTTGGTCTCTAAAGGTAGTTTCAGGAATTTTTTTTTCAATATTCGAAGTATTTATAACCCAGTTATTAAGGTTTGAAAATTTAAACCGTCTTTTTCAAAAAGTACGACCCCTTCGATTTTTTTTTATTTAAAAATTCTTCTCTTTATTGCACAACTTTTAAACCGAATAAATTTGTGACCACAATATTTTCTATTTTTTTCAATAGCTATTGAATATGAAGAAAATCTGAGAAGAAAGTTCCACTTAGATGCCTGTCGTTCCCTCCTTAGACGCATATTTTTAGAATGGTACGCCAGGCATCTAACTGACACTTTCTTTTCAAATTTTCTTCATATTAAATAGTTATGTATTTAAATGTATACGTAGATTAATTTATGTCGTTTTTTCTTTTATAATTTTCATTTCATAGTTGTTTGCGGTATTATTTTTCTTCATGTTGTTCGTCCTAGGAGTTGGTTCGATTGTAGCCCTACAGAGCACAATAGTTACAATAATTTGTGATCGATTTACATCGTTGAAATTTGCTCATGTGGCTTTTGTAACATGTCTTTTGGGCTTTTTCTTCAGCATTGTATATGTGACGCCAGTAAGTATATTATTCAAAAAGTATAAACATTTTAAAATTACTACATATTCAATTTTAGGGCGGACAATGGATCCTTAATTTAGTTGATTTCTTCGGTGGGACATTTGTAGTCTTCGCTTTGGCGATTTTTGAAATGGTCGGAATTGCATGGATTTACGGTATGATGATATTTTATGATTTCAATTACATTCTAAATCAGCAACATTATATTCGAAGGATTGCAAAATTTTTGCGATGACGTGGAGTTTATGATGGACAAGAAGGTTTCTCTTTATTGGCGTTTATGTTGGACAATTTTCACACCAGGACTTATGCTGATTATCTTTATTTATTCAATGGCTACTTTGGAACCAATTAAATATAGTGGTTTAGAATACCCCGATTCTGCAATAAGTTCGAAAATATAGTACTTTGTTTTTGTTCCTTTTTTATTTTGTATATTGTTTGTTATAGTTGCCGGATGGACTATATTAGCAATTGGTTTTGCACAATTTCCCTTATGGTTTATATGGGTTGCATCTAAACATCGAGCGAGTAGCCCATGGCTGGTAAATAAAATAGTTTTCGTTAACTTTTATATAAACTCATATAAAGCCATTACCAAATTCCTTCTATTTAATTTAGACATTGAGGACTATAATGAAACCTACTGATGATTGGGGACCACTTGATCCAGAAGTAAGAACGAGTTGGATTCTTTTCAAATATGATTTGGCTGAACGAAGAAGAAAAACAAATGAAAGCAATAAAATCAGTTTCTTTTGGCAAAAAATAAATAATCTTTTAGGTTAGCTTTTATAGAACAAAAGTTGCGAGACTGATAAATTTTAAATTAAACCTAGATTTTATTATACACAGTATTTTTTTATAATAAACTTGATATTGAAACGACTCTAGGACCTTATAAATGAACTATTTTCAAAATAACGAATGCATCATCTTCTGGAAATATATGCATATAAAAGTAAGCGACTTGGAAACATTTCCAACCAAGTTGGTTAGTATTTTTTAATAACTGCGAAATCCACTTGTGTCTTTCCTATCATCATCGTCTTATTTCACGTTTGGTCCAAACCCAGAGTTCCATTTTCTTTCGAATACATAGCTTGGCTAATTTATTGTACTAGGTACCTATCCAATAAACATTGTTCATAGTCGTATTTATTAGATTTTCTAAGAATAACCATGGGCAGTTGCCCATTTAGTCATTGTCTAAATAGTTTGGCCATCTCGGTAATAATAAACGCTTTCAACAGTTGTTCAAATATGACCTCATTTATTCAGTGGGGTCTGCATTAATTCAATTTGGAAAGAATTAATGAATTTCAGTAAGCCAAACGTGCCCAAAGCACGTTCAATTAGTTTTACTTTCATTTGAAAACTGGAAAATTATAAAATTAGAAATATTTGCCTTTCATGTTTGTTTAACGTGCCTACTTTAAAAAAAGAACTGGACAGACAAAATTTCAGTGACTAAGTTAGCCACGCGGTGCAAAATGTTTGTAAATAACATTTCGGACTCGGACGACAAGTGCCTAAGTTAAGACATTGCTTAGAAAATAAATATCACTTTATGTATATAACAACTAAAAAGGGAACATTTCCACGGACACCTCAAGGCAACCAAAACACCTTATTGTCGTTATGTTAATTTAAAGTTAAAATTAGAAATGTAACAAAACATATTTATTATGAACAAACAAACGCTTATAGATATGGGTCCCATCCTGGATACAAACGACATAAATTATGAACATTCATTGCCTCATTGATAAGCCTTTGAATTTGTACTTCAACATTTGGAGTTCCCATTTTACCTTCCTCTTTGCCTTCTAGCTTATCTTGAACCCTTAGCAAAGCACGTTGTGCAGTTAGATTTTTACCTTCACCTGTTGACAAAAAAAAATATCAGTACAAAATTTGTTTTCTGAAATCTGTTTTCGTACTATCTGCATCCTTATCGCTGTCCAGGTGTTTTTGGGAAGACCATTTCCACACATACAATGGATCGTACAGTAACACTTCCAATATTGTAGTTAAAAATACTTGATTCTTTCGCAAGATCTTCATAGTTTTCTCACAAGCTTTTTGAAAAACTCCATTAGTTTCGGAAATACCCATTGGGGCAACAATATCACGGGTCAGACGGAATGGTACTGTTTCTGGAGTTGGCATGATTTTGCCTTGTTCAAAAGCGATTCCTACAAAAACACAAAGACACATATTTGTACTACTCATTCAAACTGCATCGTACTTACCAAAGTCAATATGGATAACTTCGGCTGTGAGTTCGTCTATCAAAATATTTTGAACATGCCGATCACCAAGGCCAAGAATAAATCCTACAATAGAAGTTGTCGCAATACTAAAACACAAAAATAAATTAATCAGTTTAATTGATTTTGAATTTTTTGATTTTGTATATGATATACCTTTTTGTGTAGGCAAGCCGACGTTCAAACCAAATACCTGGAACTAAAAATTTCTCGAAGAAAAAATAATGGAATACTGGTTTAATTTTTTCACAAATATGCTGATAGACTTGTAAGCGATGATTAAAATCTTGCTTTTTTAATGCATCCTGTAAGTGCAAATAAATTAAATAAAATAAAAACAAATACACTGTGTAAATAAATAAGATAAACTGAATTTATTTATTTTGTCATTAATCCGTCTTTATGGTTTATAATGGTTTCATGGTTTCAATTCATTTCATAAGGCTTATCTCTAAACAAAGTTGGAGCCACTATGTTTGGAGTTTTGAGCCTTCAGAATTTATGGAGGAATGGAATCATGAGATAAATATATATAAATTGGCAACTCTCGGACTAATAAATACGTAACAGAGACTTTAAGATAAAAAATTGATAATTTTGGATACGTAATAAAAAAAGAAAAGAATCGGGTTAATCAGATTGTTGCTTGTCAACTCATTGCTGAAACTTATATTTTTAAAAATGCATGCAAAAAAAATCTTACAATCAAATATGGACAAATTGAAATTGGTACTACTGAATTTTGAGAAGATCAGTGGAACCACAACTGAAACAATTATGATTTGGGATGTAAATATAAATAAATTTGAAATACACCAATATTTAAATAGCATTTCACAATTGGAAATAATTTCAAATACAAATTTTGAATTGAAAAACGAACTATGTTTGTACTAAGTGTATCAGAGGCAGATGTACTTACTGCACATCACGCTTACGAAGCCAAATCCTAATGCGGGTTTATTGTTTATGAATTTCCCTGGACGACTAGTATTTTTATGGGCGAATTGATGTCAAAGAAAATTTTTTGTATAAATTCTTACTATACCTCATTTTCATTGACTATGAAATGGGTTCACAAGTATTTTCGTTGTTTTATTCTTTTATTCGAAAAATATGTTCTTTGAGCAAACATTTTAATAGGTCTCCTGAAACTTGGCTTGCTTTAGGGTTACTCTACTTACCATCGACAACGTCCTGCACTTAGCAACAGTGTAATCATTTGGTCTATATTTTTTGTGAGCGCCTTCATTTTTCTTATCACCGCAAAGATATAATCCAAGAGGAACCGTATCATTACACCATTCCAATATGCCACTTCGCTGTAATAGAAATATATTTATATGTTGCTAAAAAAAAACAGAACAGAACAAAATGACATTTTCTCTAAAAATTACCATTGAAAGTGGCACAATTCGATAAGTACGTAATAGTAATTTCTGGTCATTTGTTTCGGGATCACTCTTTAATAGCTCATTGACCATCGAAAGAACTTGTTGCATAACTGCATCTTGACGGAGATCATCTTTGCCTTTCAATAGTTGTGGTCTAGAAACCCCATCAGAACAAACACACATTAGTTTTTTTGGTGCGTTGATTCCTCCAACTAAACCTACGTTATCCTCCCATTTACGAATATCTGTTAAAATAGAATAATCAAACAAAATGTATTTTTATATATTTACTGCACTTGAAATTGCTTATGACTTGATTTAAAAATAAGTTATTTGTTATTTTAAGTATTCTTTCAATTACATGTTAGGGAGTATGATTTGTTTATTGAAATCGGCAAGTCCATTGTAGGACATTGTACATTTTCCAAGTTTTTGAGTTTTTTCACTTTATCACTTAGTGAAAGTGATGCACTTTTTCCACTTTCTTTATTCGCAAAGTCGATAAGAGCTTTAAATAGAAAAAAATATAACAAATCTTTGTTTGGATATAGAATGGAAATCAATCTTACCTGTAAACATGGACTCCATTTGCTTTATACAAGATGTATGCATTTTATTCTTGATTTTGCTAATCATGTTTTTAGCAATATTAACACGATCAGAAGATGAAGTATTCCTATCATGAAAGAATTTGAGAAACAAAATTAATAAGAACACTCTTCCATGAAGATTGATGACTTACTTTGGGTCGTCAGCATATGCAAAGACTAAGGCAAAAATTTTATGCAACGTATGATGGGGATGATCTTGAATGCATTTAACTATTAAGATAGAAAATTATTTTTAAAAACAGATATAAATGTGGAAAAATCAAACGCATTTATTTACTCAAGATCTCTTCAAGAAGCTGTAAAAATGATGGGTTCTTAGAACTTAACCTCGCAGACATCTGATTGAGAACGCAAAGGAATTTATAAGTAGGTATTTCATTAATGTTTTCTTTGATTTTAGCATGAAGCTTTTCATCATGTTTGTTTGCAAACCATAGAGCTATTATTCGATAGACAGCAGGACTAGTTATATCTGTATCCAATTTACAAAATTGAATGTAATTTCTGAAAGAAACAGAGTCGAGGTTATTTGATATATGAATATAATATAAATTTATGTATTTTAGTCAAAAATATTTAATCCGAAGTATTTTAATATAATGCTTAAATAAAGTCTTTATTTACTGAGCCCAAACTTAGAAATTCTGGCTATGAAAGAAGCTGATATAGATCTAAGGAAGGTGGAGCTAATTTTTAAGGTTGTTAAAACCTGAAATGCACCCAAAGTTCAAAGTTTGGCAAAAGTCAGGAAAACAATTAAGTGGATCAGAAATTTCTGCTAAGCAAAAAAGTCGGTGGCAGATCAGAATTGTATTTAAAGATATCAGATTTAAACCGTTGTTCCTTATATTGAACGGCTCAAATATAAATTCTAATCCTTCGAAGAAGAGACATTTGAACAAAAATTAACTTATTTTTGATAAAAGAGCTTTGTTCCAAAATCTATCAAATACTTTAGATATTAAGCGCAATAATTTCACAAAAACGGGGTGTGGAAATTTTGTTACGAAAATCGTATTGATGGTTATTAAATGTTTCGATAAAATTGAAGGAGGAGAAGGATTCATACTTTTTAGAGACAGGCTAAAAAATGCAGTTTACAATCTTGAAAAAAACCAGAATAATAGGAGAGATAGAAAAAAAAAATAAACACAGTGGTTATGCTAGTGTTGAAGAAAACTTCTTTAATAAGGAACATACTATCTGGACTAGCAGATTTGATTATCCTTGGACTGTTCCCAGCGCTCTAAGGGACAGGAGGTACTATGCTGCCCTTAGAATCATCGTTGAAGGTGATCGTGGGGATGAAGGATTTGGTGAAATCTTTAATGCTTTTTGAACCAACAATTCTTGATTATTTTGTGGCATTTAAGTAATGATATATGTCTTCTCACTGCCTAGTTTTATATTCAGAGTAAGGGGCTTATATGAGTGACATACATTTACATTTAAGTAAGTATGCACTGTAAAACTGAACTTATGTAGGTGCCCAATGTGGGAAACTTGATGAAGACTTATGCAGGTAAGTGTGCACTATGAAATTCGGTCTAGTTATTATTCAAAAGATTATACAAAACTAAAGAAAATGCAAAGAATTCATATGCTGCGGCCATTAGGCCATTATAACGGATTGCTGCGTTTCGTCTGGTTTTTGTTTATTTTATTCTGGTTGCGTTTACATTTTCTTAGATAATTAAAAGTTTGTCCGTACTACTCAAAATAAGAAGATACAAGAAATTTGAACTACAAATGTTCTGTTCATTGTACTAATGAATTACCTCCATTTTTGCTTGAAATATGTTTTCGAACCCACAGCTGTAATTTTTGTTTTTGAGGAAAATGAAATTCAGACCAATCAAAACCATGTTTTTAAATTAAATTTTTTTTAGAATTTTCCTATTTTTTGAATACACAACTTCACAAATGTGATTATCTTGAAAAAATTTTTGGTGGAGATAATTCACTATTACAATGAATGACACAAAAGCCACTTATATGTAAGTCTTTGCTGAACAAAATTATGCAGATGAACAAGAAATATCTCCGTTCCTTTGTCAGCATAATCACCGGACACAACTTACTGAGATACCACAAAAAGAAAATGAGAAGACGACCCTTGCAGAGGGTGCAGCGGCAAAGAAGCACATGGGGATACCTCACATTTCTTTTGACACTGCCCAGTACTCTGTCATATAAGAAAGAAACACTTAGGGAATCATTTCTATGACTACTTAGAGAAACTTTCTAGAACTTCGGCTAGTAGCCATCATCAACGCCTCTAAATGGCTTGACTGTTAACAGAACACATAGGTTTTTACATTAAGTGGAATACAACTTCCTAGGGTATCATAACGGATCTACATAGATCTAAGTGTGACGGTAACAAGATCAACTGTCAGCCCTCCTACCTAACTTAACATTTGTTGTTTAAAACTTAAACGTCGAACTTAAAAACAGTAAACTATATACTTACTCCACTGCAATACACAAGTTTTCTGATCTCTTCAATGCCAACATTTTGATTTCTTTGTCATCGATACCACAATTCCTTAGCATTACATTTATTCCAATTGATTTATCACGTTCTTTCGATTGCCGAGCAAGACTTTGTGCTTCTTCTTTATTCTTCATCATAATCTGTACTTTAGTACGGAATGTTTCTGAGTTTAAGTAAGTATCCAACTAGATGAGAAAAATATCATTTTCAGAATTTTGATTTAAATTAATGGCAAATTATTTACCTGCATATATTCTTTATCAGCATATTTAGCTATAGTGGCAAAAGCTAATTTACGACTTTCTTTATTAAAAGTTTCGAACTCTTTAACATCAAAGGAAGCTGATTTTAAAATTTTGTCTCTATGTTCTGAGTATTTGTTGAGAAGCTCTATAGATCGAATGAAAAATTCCTTATGAACAACTTCAAACGTTTCGTTGTTTGTTTCTAGCAATAGTTCACCATACATTCTGTTTAATAATTAGTTTATGTTTATTTTTAAAGTAATAAGTAAAATATGTACAGCAACTACGTACCTATGTGCTTGAATTCTTTCAAGACAATAAACAAAGTCCTTGTTTGACATAACATTGTGAAGTATTGCCTTTGCCATTCTTGATTTTCCAGTCTTCCAACATATTTCTGCATCTTCTATTAATGCTTTAGCCTATTTTTGAAGGATTTTATTCAGTTTATGTATTTTGAATAATTAATAAATTTTGTGCAAACCTTCAGCTGTTCGGATGTGTCAATGTTTCTTAAAAGAGTTATGTTTCTTATAGCCAAATTAATTTTACCAGCATTTTTACATTCATTGATACACTTCAAAATGCACTCTCCAATGGGACTTTTATCCTATTTTAATATATTTTTGTATTAATGTGAATTTATGATGTATTTTACTATTTTTATTTAACCTTAAAGAATTCATTGATCTTCCTTCCCGCCCGAATACCAGCTATTTTATAGAGAGCCAAATGGTGAGAGAGTACAAGTTCCTTGCAGTTAAAATTTCCGTACGTTAATTCTTGCTCAATGATCCATTTTTGTAATATTGGCTCGGCCTGAGCACCATTAGTAAATTGAATCTAACAAACAAAATTTATTGAATATAATTTACTCAAGAACCAATTATGTACTATGTAAATGTTTTATTACCTGACAAAAATCTTCAGTTTGTTGTAACATTTGTAAACATGTAAGATATTTGTAAATATTTTGTAAACATTCAATACTAATTTCTTTTAAAATCGAAACTATAGCTTGACGGGCCTTATCAATTGCAGACATGCAATTGACTTCTTCTCTGTTGTGTATTGATTTTAAAGCATTGAAATGATTTTTTTCATACTCAAACTCTAAGTCATGCAAGTTACCAATTTTTGAATTAGTTTCAATAGCTGTTTCCCATTGACCAAGACGCCAGCAGCATTCATAGTCAAGTTTGGTAGTAAACTTATCTGAACTTGATAATAAAAGCAATCCGTTTCTTGAAAGTGAAAAAAAAAAAATAGTTTCAGTAGTCGTATCGATTCGATTCAATTCAATTCAAATCTTACTGTTTTAGGCTCTGAACATAAAGATCTTTGCTCAAATCATTTGATGCATCTACTTCCATCAGAACTTGTGACCAATCACCTTCTAAATTAAGATATTCCAGTCTTGAATTCAATGGATCTAAAAAACCAGATATTGCTTCTGGACAATCTATGGATTTGAAAGCCTGCTCATTGTGGTTAATATAAGTAGTTTTAAAATACATAAACTACAATATATCATACACTTACCTCAGTAGCGATATCTTGAAATATTGGATTTATTATTATATCTGCGTTTTTAGACACTTCTTTATCTTTTTCTACTAATGCCCACATTTCCAGATATAATATTCCCATGAAATATGCCTGACAAAAAATACATGCTTTGGCAACATATAATAGATTGATTGGAACGTTCCTATAAATGAGACAAAATAATTTTGTTGTTTTAATAAAAAAAAAAAAAACATCGATATATTAAATACTAACTAAAATTTTTCTGAAAACGATATTTTACCACCCTTCGTGGGTGCCTCTTGCGGGTAAGTGTTAAATTTTAATTAATTAAACGCAAAGGAATGGTTGAGTGTGCAAATCACTAAGCCCCTCGTTCGCTACGAGCGGCCGAACAGCCAATGGTCTACTTTATTATTTTAATCGAGTTACAAAAGCAATATTTTTTTAAGGTTCACTTTGAATAATAAACAATAACAAATTCTATTTTTATAAAGTTTAAACATAATAATTACCAATTGTTATGAATTCGTATGCATTCGCAAATATTCAGAAAGTACTTAATGACTCGTTTGTCGCGGTATATACTTTGAGAATTCTTCCATTCTTCCTAAATAAAAAGAAGATAATAAATAATAATAATAATAACAATAACTTTAAATTAAAAACACTGTGCGACAATAAAAAAAAATACTTGAATTGACAACAGTGGCTTGTTTCACAAAATTACAATTACAATCACAAATTTGTAGTTGTAAGCTTTAATTACAAATTTAAATTGTTTGGAAAGTTTTCAAATATAATTACACATAATATTTATAATTAAGTGGCAAAACTTTATAAAACTATAAAATCTAAAAATGGTATTTTAATTTAAAGGGATTGAAGGTACCTGCGAGATGATGTTTGGAAATTTAAAAACCTCAAAAGTGTTGGTAAGTGAATAATTTTTTAATACACATGCAGTGCATCATGAACACTTGCAGGCAATTTCACGTATCCATTGAATTGAAGTTTATTGAAATATTTCAAAATTTTGGCGGAACCTTCTGTTATTGGTGGAACAAGGTTTTATATGCAATGCATAGGGGTGGTCAGTGTGAGTATAAAATCTGGTTTTCGGGATTGAAAGCCCTCTCACTTCTCCAGTATTTTGAAAAAGAGAGTGATAATAGGTTTCCACAATATCTTCAGAACCGTTAGTCTCAAAAAAAAATATTTCTTTTTTTTAAGAAAATTAAATTTTTTACAGTCAACGTGAAAACTCTTTTAACGGCAAAATTGAAAATAAAGAAGGTAAAGTTAAAAAGAGTCGAACATGTTCCAGAGATATATTGTAATTTTTTGTTATTAATTTTATTTAGAAAACACTTAAAATGTTCGTCTGTTTTGACTGTAACTTCTTTTTTTCAATGAAACGGTAAGTACGTTAAAATAAACTTAAAAAAGATCGAACAAATGTTTTTTGAGACTATAGGTTCACAAAATATCGTAAAATCTGTTTCCATTCCATTTTTCAAGATAGTGGCTAAATTGGGGCTTTCCCAAAAATCGAGTCTTATACAATCACACGACCCGACCTGCACAAAAACCGCGTCCACCCAAAATGCAAGGTCAATGCAACATTTTAATTGCAAGCGTTATAAAATTTATAGCTAGGACCACAAACTTATATACAATTTATTGCTTGGTTGCGGTGTTTACCGACATACGCTTCATACGACATACGATTCAAAAGTTGGTTAGGTGAATCAAAATTAATTAGTGTTACAGCGATGCAACCATAAAAAAAAGTGGCATACCTTTAAAAATGTGCTTTCAAATAATATATTTATATGTAGTTATTTGTAGTTGATATTAACCGGTAATGTTATAGAACTTTTCGTTAAAAGCAAATGAATTTGAAATTTCGTAATTTATAAGCAGCCGATATTTTCTTCTTTGTCTATCACTATCGGTGCTGCTACGCCAACGCGCGCCGGAAAGACATTCAAAACGATAATTTTATCGATAAACTACAAAATTTTAGATGAAATTACAAACGATCTTTTTCATGTAAGAATTTTTCAAGAAATAAACAAATTTGTAAAGTCATTTAATTTGGTGAAACAGAAACTTACCCAAAAAACTGATATTCCACAAATTTTTAACTTGTACATTACAAATAAAAAATACTTTTGGGGAAACAGAAACAATAACATATTCTTCAAAATTTTTCTTTGTAAACTACAACAACAATTTTGTAAAAAAAACATTTTGTGAAACCGAATAAATAGATTCTTTCACAAATTTTGAAAAACCCCTAGAAATTACAATTTTTAAGTTGTTAAAATAGGCCACTGGTAGATATTGTAGGTCGCTTTGAACTGGTATACTTGAAACTTCAATATACCCTTAAAAACACATTTTACGGCCAAAAAACCGTTATGTTGTACTTTTTGAGTATAGCAGTCTAAAACTTCGCCATTTTTTACTCGATTTCAATTTTTTTTACTTTTTTTAAAAAGATCTCATTATGTTAATTTTAGGAACAATTTTATACACTTTTTAATTTAAAATTTTCTCTCTTCCATACTTCAAAAGCTTATTCAATTTCAAATAAGGTGAGCTTTTTTTAAGGAAACAAAATTTAAATAAATTTGAGTTATTAAAATTTTAATGATTTAAGAAATGTTGTCAAAATTTGCGTACAGAATTCAAATTAATTTGTTAACGTTTTAAAAGCTTATGAAAGTTATAATAATACTATGATAATCTAATAAAGCAAATACTAAAGGACTTTCCCCAACACGAAGTTTAAGTTAATAATAAGCTCTAAGTAGTTCGTAGAGCACTTCTGAAGATTCTCCGTCTCTGTCTATGTTCAAGTCTTAGTGACAGCAATTTTTTAAAAATTAAAAATGAAAATCAAAGAATGAGCACCACTGCAAGAGTCTGATGATCGGCTTTGCACCCATGAGATAGGTAACTTAATATTGGCTAAATTAACGCGTGTGTCAATTTGTGAGTAAAAAGACTGCAAGCAGCTCTCGACAATAAAACTCCAAGGTGGACACATTCAATAAAGTAGCTAGCAGAGAGTCCGCTATACTATCCGAGAGTCACTCTCGAGAGTTTTATGGTGAAAGTACTCTCAAATGGACATGCAAGCTTAAGTTGGTGTTATTTCATTCAAACCCTTAAAGTAAGATCAAATTGTTAGGCAAGGTTTATGTAGGAACAAACTTCACGCTGGCCACTTTTAGGATCCGAAATTCGTTAATGATCATCATTAACTATACCAAATCAAGGGAAGAGCTTTATAAACATACTGCCTAAATATTGCTGGTCATTAAAAAATGAATAATGAATTGTACCTACATAAATACATTTTTAAATTATAAAGATTCTCAAGTCAAAGTCAAAGTCAAAGGGGTTTTTAAGCCCTAAAACGATATTTTGGGGGTATTTGGGAAATTTATTGTATACCATTTTACTAAAGCCCTACAAGAACAAAATGATCTAGGTCGTGGGAAGAGTATATTAATTTTTTTTTGTCGCACAGTATAATGTACATAATGAAAACATTCTTACATTTTTTATTATTTCAAAAGTTTGTGAGAAAAAATACTCCAGCTAAAAATAATAAATTTTTTTAAAAATTAGAATATTCAATAATTTTATATACGAGTATCTCACCATAGCTAGAATATTTTCAAAATGGTTTTCTCTATTTTTTAGTAGTAACTTAAAAATCGGTATTGCTGCAGATTCACTAAAAGAAAACTAAGAAAATAAAACAAAAACTATTAAATATTTTATTGAATATAACAGACAACGCTTGAATGGGTAAAATAAAATAAAATAAAATAAAATAAAATAAAATAAAATAAAATAAAATAAAATGAAATAAATAAAATAAAATCAAATGGAATGAAATAAAATAATTATTTTTAGTTTTATGCCCGACGGCCCAGTATCAATTGATAGTTTTTCGTATTTATGTAGGTACATGGTACATATATTATAATTTCACTAAAAAGCTACTCACATTGCTCTTGCATAGTTTAGCAAATGAATCCCATTGACATTTATCAAAGACTTTCGATGAGAATGCTTTGGAAAATTCTTCATATGATAAGTTCTCATGTTCTTTTAAGATGTCGATGAAATTGAAAGAAGCAATCGATTTATAATTGTCCAACACACTTACGTGACCTTGTTTTGAAAACAAACCAAGCAATGGAAATGACTCTGAAAATGAAAACAAAACAAAGAATGTATGGATCATACCAATACAAATAATGTCAAAAGAATCTTACGTAAAACTTTCGAACCAATTCTAGAACATGCTAGATCTTTACAAACTGCATACATTTCCACAACAGAAACTGAGTCATATAACAATAATAACTTATCCAGTAATCGATACAAACTTTCAGCAAGGAATGTCATTTCATCTTGATATGCAAATTCCTGTCGATTCAAGAAAAAATTTAAACTGGAGCTTTTTAATAAAAATAAATGTGCGTACAGTACTGTAGAAAGTTGTATCACATTCAAAATAAAAGGATATATCAGCAATTTTAACAGATCCTATTTCTCCTAAGCACTTAGCTGATTCCATTGCTAAATTTGTATCTGAACTCCGAACCATATCTATTAATCTTTTCAAAAGATCATACAGCAAATTCGAAGACCATGAAGATTTCGATGAAATATTTTCAAAATTTAATTTTTCACCTGCAATCTGAAAATTCCATTAAATTAAAAAAAAAAAACACATTGCTTGATTAAAGTACTTACACATTTTTTGAGCGATCTTATTCCTTCGACGCCTTTGGTATTTGTATTAAGGAAGTCCTTTACAGCCCATCTCAGTTCCCTTTCTTTGTTTTGGTTAATGCTCTTTAGAACACTCCGAAGATTCTGATAGATATCCAGATCGGGAAATTTGTCCAACAGCTTAATAGATTCAGTAAACTTTGTAGTGTGATGGCATACAAGCATTTCTAATAAATTTATAGCCATTTCTTGGATAACAGATGGACCAATATTTTGAGCAATCGATACTAAAATACAGGCAATGTCATTTAAATGTTTGTTTATTATTTCGGAAAAAGTAGAAATATTTTTATCGATAACATTGTGGAGGAAGTGTAGACCAGCCTTTAATACCTCGTTTTCTCCTAAAAATAAAAAACTATATTTAACATAGTCCCAAATCCATAAATTTAAGCTATACCTTTTTCCAGTGATTTGAGAATAAAAAACAGAATATCACGAAGAAAAAATGTCTGTGTACTATTTAAACCGGACTTAGAAATCTGCTGCGATGTAGATTCTATCAGAATCTCAGCTAGGGAGCAGAACCAATAAAACGACTTTAGTTTATCACTGAGGAATATAAAATCACTAAATTCCAATTTGAAAGCAGCAAAAACCTTAAGTAAAGCCATTGGATCATTTTTGATCAGCATAAATACACATTCAGCTAGAGTTTTGGACGATGGAATAGAATAACATTTTTGCTGAGGATACAATATTTTTGTTTACAAAGAAACTATCTCAATATTAGAAACTTACTAGATAATGTCTTAAAATATGTTTTAAACTTATGAAGTTCACTGACAGAGCTGGAGTATTTGCGTAAAGAGTGAATCCAAATAATGCAGCAAAGTGACATTCATCCCAGAGTTGTTTTGTGGCATTATACATTGTGCCCCAGTGAACTTTGGTATTTGTACCAATTAAGTCACAGCCCAGAGCTTTTAAATTATTTAATATGGCCTTAGCTTCTGTCGCATAATTAGCTGAAGGAATTTGAGGATTTTTGGAAAGTTCACTTAGTAAAAATGCATAGCAGATAGGAAATGCTTTCTAGATATATACAAAACATTCAAATGATTAATTTAAATAGCCTGACAAAAAAGTTCATACAAAAAATTACTTACAGCAAGAAGTTGTCGAGTTGTTCCATATTTAAGGCGTTGAAGTTCTTCTAGTCCTTGGTTCGAAGAGAACCTAAGTTGATAATAGCATATACTAGAAAGATGAGTATTAAAACACTTGTCTTGGCTATCAGCGCAAAGGAAGTAAGGAAACCTGTAGAAAATAAAAAATAATTATTAGTGAAAATTCTTAGACTGACGGTAAATTTGTATACAAGTCGATAACGGACAAAATTTATCATATTGTTTTTTGTCTTTAAATAAAGACACGAGAGATGAGGTCTTTGGAAATGTTGCAAAATTAGATAATCTAAAAAGTCAAGCAGTGAATTGTTTTGCACGAATAGAGGATAATTTAGAAATTGAATTAGAAAACAAAAAATCTAATATTTTTTGTGAAAATAGTCATGTAATACGAACACTCCGTTATGCCAATAAATGATAAAAACGGACGTAGCTTAAGATCTACATATTAAGTCAAACTGTGATATCTTCAAATTAGTGGAAAAATATATGACATAGATTTGTATATATTCGTCCGCTTTAATCAACCAAAAAATACGATTTAAGCTGTTTCAATTCCTGTAGTTTTGGGAGTTTCACATCAAAGCAATAATTATATACATATGTACATAATATACATTAGGGTGGTCGTTGTAGTGTTTTTTTTTTAATTTTTATATTTGGATGGTCCTAAATTAGCTCTAGTAAGCAAAAACAAAAGTAAATTAAATAAATTAACCCTACAGCGGCTATAACGGATGCAAATAAAAATCTGAAAAAAATTTGGGACATTTTTCTACTTCATTTAGAGTCAATGAAGGTCAATTCAAATTGAAATTTTTTTAACGTAACGACCATTCTAATGTACATAGGTCAACAATGTTTTTTTTACTATAATTTCTACATACTTTGTAATAGGTTGTTTCTTTTCAGCCCAAGCATAGATTAATGCATCGATGTATGGCTTAGTTAGTATTGAAAGCGAACAATTAAAGAATGCGGCAATATCTCCAAATTGATAGAAATAACCTACAAAATGAATAAGAATATTATTTTAATACAAGTTTTTACTATACTGATATTTAACAAAAATTCTTACTTTGATTTAAACTTTGCGATGCTAAATAGTTACCCAGCTCTTGTAAAGCAACTTCTCGATGAAAAGAACTAAATGCAAACAAAGAAGTTAACAATTGAACCGATACAGCTGTACTGTTTGTTTTAATATCATCTCCTTCCATCTGAAATATAATGCAATTTAAATAAGAAACAACAAAATTTAGTAGTTTTGTATTTACAGGCAAATTGTTCCAATCTAATTTTGAATACAGCTGACAAGTGAATGTGAAATACTTTTCCATATGTGCATATTGTATTGAAATCCATTTTGAATCCATTAAAGCAGTTATTGTATTAACAGCAGCCAATGAAATAATTATACTTTGTGATGATAAAAATTTTGCTGGCATTAAACAAATAGCTTGAAAATTATCTTGGTCAAATAAATTTGGACAAAAGTTTGCAATTTGGCGAATTGATTTAATTAGTTTAGCAGCAAAACTTGTTGAATAGTATTTTTTTGATGTAATTTTTAAGAAAGAAGAGATAATTATAAGACAAATATCGAGTTCCGCTTGAAATGGTTCCACATATTTAGCGATTTCTGAAAAACAAAATAGCAATAATAAATAACCAACTAACTATCTCTCATGTCCTGAAATCAAAGTTAAAATTTAAACAGAGATCGTGAGAACAAGAACATATCTCTTGAATCATTTCTTTTAATCAATTTAAATTCTTTCAACAAGATGGCATAGCCAGGCTCTTAATGGATTCATTGTGCTTCCCTAGAAGAACGCAAGTTAGGTATAAGGAAAGGTATGGAAAAGGGTTAGTGGAAGCTTAGATATTATTAAATCAGTGAGAAGCACTGGACGTCACGAGTTTATCAAAAAAGTATTCTCAAAGGCCTTCTTTTCTGGTTCTGGTTGGATTGGGGCATTCACAAAGAAATTTAGATGAGCCCTCTTCCACCTCTTCATCCTGACACTTTTTGCATAAACCAAATGTTCTAATTTTCATTCTACATTCATGAGAGTTTGCATTGAGTTATGACGCATTATGGCCAAAAGACAGGTGCAGCCTTTCCATGCAGCGATATAAAATAGCACAGGTTCAAATGGGAGCAGACAAATTCAAAAGCTGCATGCAGCCTAGAGCTGCATGATGTCTCTATTTTTTTAATTTGCTGCGGAGCTCCGAAGCAATAAGTGGTGGTTCGTCGATCGCGGGCGGCGACCATGCACAGTAGAGAAAAGTTCCGTTACGCACAAATAGCTGAGTTGATCGATTGGAAAGCTTATAACTTCAGTTTAAATTCTCCGATCTTCCAAGTTAAGGTCATTATAAATGTCAGGCTGCATTTCTATATAATTGTTTGTAAAAATTTAATTCATTCATAATTCATTTCATACTAGTTTGCAGATTGAGTCACTATCACATCAGTTTTAGGCATTAAGCTAATCGCGCACATGTAACTGCTACCGCAACAAAACAGTTGACCAGTAGTATTCTGCTGATTTTATTGTTCATTATTGTTTTTTTCGGTGATTTGAAGCTGAATATCTCGTTAGACCCATGGTTTAGAGCTTAATGTCGATTTAATTAAATGATTTACTCACTATACCTTTTCAATGATGTATGACAGATGTGTGTTGAGGATAGGACGAGATTCCATAAATGTTTTTCCATTCTCCTTTACATCGTTTTTATATCATATACAAGTTTGCAAACAGCAAAAAACGTTTGTTTTATTTTGTAACGGGAATTTCTCAAAAACGTGATCCAATAGAATTTTTCTGACTTTAGATTCGAGTTCAGCACATCAAAAACCTTGAGAAAAGTAAAGGGTGGCGCACGAATGGAGCTACAAAGATAATATTTAAAGATGTTAAATGAACAGCATTTGTTTCCAATGCAAGATGGAGCAACTGCACATATAACCACACCATCAGTTATGGCCGAGCTCCAACAAAACTTCCCAAACAAATTAATTGATAGCGCCACTTTTTGCTGGCCCCCAAAGACACCTGGCCTGACTACATCAGACTTTTTTTATGGGATTATGTCAAACAGGAAGTGTACAAAGCGAAACCCATGAATTTGGCTGAATTGAAGCAGTCCATTAAGACAATCCCAACTTCAACCCTTCAGGCCACAATGAAAAATTTTGTGCTGCATATGCGTTGGTTAGCTTGGAGGTAATTTGCGGTCTTTTACCTTTAAAAACATTAGTTATTTAAACTACAAATTTAATTTTCTATCCAATCAAAATAATTAATGAAATGCATCGATTAATAAAAAAGATATTTGAATTTCTTATTGCAGCACAATTGGTGTGCCACCCTGTATATTTTTTGTAGCAAAAACCTTGTTGACCAGTGTAATTATAGTTTAATGGGAATTACCGTTGTTTATTATTTGTTTGATATCCTGAGGTAAGTAATTTTTATAAATATAGATGAGAACATTTTAAATTTGCGGCTAAATTTTCAATTGCTAGGAAGTTGTTGTTCATACAACAGTTACAAAATTCAAAGAGAAATTTCTGTCGAAAATTAGATGATCTTCTGGGTCTCTAAGTTCTAAGAAACGAATCGAAACATGGAACGGTTAGGGTCAAAATACATAGCGAAAGATAATGGTGACTGTTGTTTGAATATATATCCGCTCGAATCAAATTCATACGGATTGAAAACGGCCAGCATATAATATACCGGGATATACTGTGAATCAAAAAATTTTACGTACATTTGATTTTCTTGAATGAAAAACCGTTTTTCTAAGCAAATTGGCATAATTTGGTAAATCTTTTGCAATTTATCTGTAGTTTATTGAAAGTTTTATTAAAAAAATATATATTGCAAAGCTTTTTTAAATAAAGAAAATTCAAAAAATTAATATAATCAAAAAAAAAAATACATCAAATAATTACACGTAAAGTAGCCTTAAAGTCAAATTTCTTACAGAATAGTAAAGAACGTGCCATCTTTTGGCTCTTATTATATATCTGAGACGGTTGTTTAATAAAAACACAAGCTTTGAGATAACTTCTGTAAATATTGTGTTCCGTTTTCCTAAAATTACAGCTTTGGAAGGATTTTTCCTAATTATATAAGTTTTTCGATTTTTTTACCAAAAAGTCCCACAGATGCTTAATGTGGTTGAGGTCTGAGGATTTTGGTGTGTGAGGCAACTAAGATTTTAAATTGTAAAGCAGCCACTTTTTTACTAATATAAATGTATACTTTGGTCATTGTCCTCTACCAGTATGAAATCATTCTATAATTCAATTATTTGAGCACTGGCCTCAAATTTTGTACTTAAATCTGCAAGTTTTTGTTCATTGCTGTTTCAAAAACAAGATTACAGGCACCGACCACAATGATTTCACCTTCATGTCTCACCGTATTCCTTAAATTGTTTACCTATACGGGTATGTTCAGTTTTTGTTACAAAAATATTCGACCGTTAAATCCAAAAAAGTTGAAATATTTTTCGTCAACAAAAATAATATTGACTGTTCTAAAAAGTAAAACGGAAAAAAAAACAACAACAAAAAATAATTTGCAAATCAATTAATTTCTAGTCGCAAAAGTTTAATACAAATTCCAACAATTTATATAATTTTAGTTGCTGTACGTGCACTTTTTTGATACAGTGTACATGCAATATTTTGATGAACATTTGTGATTCAGACGTTCTTCAAAATCTGTCTTTTTTTTTACTTATTTAGTTTTTTTTTGTTTTCCGTTTCAATTCGTACGGATTCAATCCGACCAAATATAAGAGCAGATGTGAATAAATGGATTTTATATTTCGTGCTTTAGATGGAAAATTAACATTATACGGTCTGAGAATGTTAAATACTTAAGACCTCGTAGTTACTGAAAGTAATTTAATCAAAATTTATAGACAAGTTCACATGCAGCAGTTCTCTGCTGTTTCTAGTAACGAATGTTGATTCATTCTTCATTTCTTCTTTTTTCACAGCAAACAATTTTTTTTTGTAATGTATTGACAGATAAATACCTGGAAGAATATCGACTATCTGATCGCATAGCTCAATGTTCGAATAGTAAAGTTGACACATTGTCTTAAGTTTTCCGCCAAACCAAACTGCAATTTCTTCATTTTGCGGTTGTTTGCAAAATATCTATAATGAAAACATTGAATTAATAAAAATGTATTTGTAATATTTAGTTAAATTTTACTTTGATTAAAGATAGAATTCCATATAAGTTGTCTTTTATAATTAATCGTTGTTGTTTAATATACGCAAATGCGTTTTTTGCATGAATTTTACTGGAACAGAGTGTAGCGAGTAGTTTCATGGTATTAAGAGACAACCCTTTTGAATCTTCGGATTTACTAATTTCTGGAAAATGGAAAAAAAGAGTTAGAAATAATGAAAAATAAATCCGAACATGATTTACCAGTAAGTTTAAGAATATTTCCACAAAAAGTAATCAATCCATCAATATTTTGCTTGTCTAAGAAAGTAAAGAAAGGTTTGCAGTCACACATGTTATTGAATATTTCCAAAAGTATTTCGATAACGTCTAATAGCTCTGATTTTGAAATTTGTTGAACATTTATACTCTTAAGTTGGAACTAAAAAAAAATTAAGGTGGTAAGGAAAACATATAAACACACATATAATAAAACACTTACATCTAAATTATCGAGAAAAAATCCAATTCTTTTTAAAAGAGGACAAGTAAAATAAGTGTTTGCATCAAAAATATCGTAGAAGAAAAATTGCTTCAGTACCAGAACCATTTTTAGAAGTCGAGACAAATCCAAATTGACATTATGCAGCGTTGCTTCTTTTGATGTTTCAAAATTAAGCAATCGCATCAAAAGCTCGTAATTACTTTGAATGACACATCTAGCGGATTTTTCTTTTTTCTGCAAACCATTAGATACTCTTAATTCTTTACCGTGCTCTTCAATGCAAATATATTTACGGCAATATTTGTAATTAATGAGATCTGATTGTTCTTTGTCATCAGATGGTTCGCATTGATTCGGTTCAACTTTCGCTAAGGAATCAAGAAAATTTATTACCATCAATGCACCTGTTTCAGCAATAAGTTTTTCATTTAATGGCTCAATGTTCAAGAGCAAGCTTTTGCCATCGATTTTATTACTTGACTGGTAAAGCCAGTTCAAAAGTTTTCCAATTATATCAGATGTCTTGTCCAGGTTGCAGTTTTCATTGTGAAGTAGAATTTCTCTAATCGTAGACACACATTCATTGCGACGCATTGTTGTGCTTATGAGCAAGAAATTGAAAAGCGTTGTGCAATCTTCAAGATCAAATTTATTTGATCGTATTAACTCCTGCAACAACAAGTGCTTTTCCCTTAAAATATCTGTATTGTTAGATGTGTCTGCAATTAAAAATTCAACAACCTTTTTCCAATTTTCCAATTTTATTTTCTTGTTAGGGAAAAGAATTGGCTCTAATTTAAGGAGCGTAGCAAAGCCGAGTCGAAGACATTTTAAGTTTTGCCAGCAATTAAAGAGCCGCAGGCAATGCTCATGCGATTCTAAAATTGTGATGAAATTTGAAGGATTTATAAGCTGTGACTGGGTTACAAGGAGTTCGGTGAAAATTTGCAATCTAAAATTTTGTCAAAAAGTTAAAAGTTTTCTTAAACAGAAAAAACATACGAAATTTGATTAATGCAAGTTTTATCCTTTAATGTAGTGGTGGCTAGAATAGTCTCAAGTGTATCAGTTGTTCGTAGAATTTTGGCTCTTGGCTCCAAAAGCTTATCTTGAGCATCTCGACTATCCGCCCAATTTATCTAAAAGTTTTATTACTGATTTTAAGTTTTTAACTAAAAATTAACCATCATTCTTACCAAAAAAACTACCATTGCAGATGTTCGTAGAAAAATCTTAAGAAGTTCCTCGCTTTTGTAGTTGGTAGGTCGTTGCAATTGAACAGCCTGCTCTTTTGATTCTACCTCCACAATTGCATTAAGTTTTCGAATAACAGTTTTCATCCAGTTTTCATTGAGGGTTATACCAATCGGATTATAGTTGCCACTTTTGAGATTTGGATAGATTGTTTTCAAAGAA
Source organism: Dasysyrphus albostriatus (assembly GCA_946251815.1). Lineage (NCBI taxonomy): Eukaryota > Metazoa > Arthropoda > Insecta > Diptera > Syrphidae > Dasysyrphus > Dasysyrphus albostriatus. The sequence goes on along the minus strand of OX276336.1, from coordinate 60,876,061 downwards.
CAATAAACACCCAGAAAAAAGAAAGTCTGAGAAAAGGTGGGACATCTATAGTAAGAGAAGATCTGATAGTTTTGTTATGATGATTACAAACCTTAGTTTCAGTTTTCATTCGGAAACTGTAGTATTCACATAGTGTTGGTAAAAGTTCTTGAATATGACCACAAACAGTAATGTGATAATCTACAGAGAGCTTAGAAAAAAATATAAAAACAAACAAGAAATTGAAATACATAGCTTTGCTATGAAGTATAAAGTAATTTCAAGTACTTAATAATTTGTATTTATTGACAAATCTTCTTACCTCTGAAGTTAACAAGTAAAACAATTTTATTGCTTCAGCTTGTTGCTGCTCCTCTCGAGCTTCATTAGCCAAGGATATCGCATCAGGAAAGTAGTCTCTTAAGTCAAGCCCTAGTTGAACATACTGCTTGCTTAGCTCAACCGTTTTATTGATGCACCGTATTACTGCTAATTTCAAACTATCGTCGTCTGGATTATTCATCTCAAAGAGATACGACAGAATTGCTTAAATCAAGAACAGAAATAACATTTCTGGATTGATCTGCGAGAGGATAAAAAATTGCCATATTTAACTTACAACTCAATTCAGATGCTTTTATTCCTCGGATGTTTTCCACTGAATCGTAAATTCCTCTTTCCAAGATTTGTAAGAATAGCCTACCGAAATTCTTACGGACAACAAGATTGCTGTATCCGTACTTGAAGGCAGTCAAAATGGTAACTTGATCCAGTAGATTACTGTTACCTAAAAGAAGTCTGATTGAGTATACTTTTGAATAACATATTAATGGAACTTTTACATTCAAGGCTGTAGTCAATGAGTCGATTGATAATCGAAGCATAAATGTAGTTTCTATTGCGTTGAGTCTGAAAAGTTTTGCTTCCCTCAGCATCTTGGACTTTCTTTGCATGCTAGAAATACAAAATAGGGATTAAATAGATACTGCTTAGTGTCTTCCCCAAACAAAACTTACATCGATAGCAGCATCAACGGCGGAATTAAATATACGTTTCCAAGAAGGGTCAAGCTTTTCAGTATTCCCCGCATAAATCTGCATAACATCGCTTTTAGAATTGGCCAGCAAAGTATCCAGTCTATCTAAAGACCTATTTCGGTTGGAAACCTTTTCAGAACGAAGTTCCGCGCATATTTGTCCAAGCTCATGCAACAAATATGATGTGGCCATGTTCTTTTTAATAAAGAATTAACACAAGAATGAATGTCTTATAATTTGTTCACAATGCTTTTTTAATTTTAATTTTTATTTCTTATAAACAGATAGAAACTTTAAATATTAGACACAAAAAATATGGAATAAAAAGCATTTGAAAAGGAACGGCACAAATCAAAAGTCTAAATTGAAACGTCAAAAACCGGCAAAACGAAAACAAAAAAGGGAACTTCAAATAAAAGGTTTGTTCGTGTACTTTCTAGGCTAAATTTGGCAGTGTGTCAAAATATGAGGAGTGGAGATTCAATTTTGAGCCTGATTATAGCTATTCCACACTATTCCATGACGATGTTCACATTGAATTGAAAAACTGGATTTTTTTTTGACGTTTCAGTATTCACATCTCGCTCCGACTTCTTCAGTAAAGGCCACTTTAAACGATTATAGAAGTCATATGATTTCTCAAATGAGCTGCCAAACAAATCAAACCAAACCGTCTGAACACACTCATAGATCTCATATGACTTCTCAAAAGCAAAAAGCATATGACTTTTTTGACATTAGAACTGCAGCTAATTCCATTTGAGAAGTCAAACAGGAATTTTTGTTTTCATGGAAAATAGTGAATTCAGAGTATTGAAAATAAAAAATTTTCTACAAAAAAATTAGAATTTTGAATGAAAACAACAATGGATAGTTCCAAGAAAGTAATTTTGCTTTACAAGAATGTATTTGTTTACGAGTTTTTTTCTTTTATTTTGGTTTTGACAGATAACTATAGAGAAAATCAAATGCGAAGTAAAGACGTGTAAACATAAAAAAATGATAACCGTATGACTTGACTTGAAATGACAGCTCATATGAGAAATCATACAGAAAAAATAATAGACAGGTCATATGACTTCTATTATCGTGTAAAGTACACTTAAGGGAAGATGTAAATACTGAAACGCCAAAATAATCCAGTTTTTTAGTCCAATGTGAACACCGTCCATTGAGTATTAACACATGTCAAAAAAGTGTGAAGAAAATCATATATAATATTGTGGAAGTAAAATATGAAATTTCATCACACATAACTTGACAGAGCATCCGACACGATTTTACATATGTTAATACATGAAAATATTTAGGAATGGTTCTAAAACCATCACACTTTCTATCCCACTTGGGAGTTTGAGGTTATGGTGAAACTAATTTGTTTGGATACAAAATATGAAAATCATTTTTTGCACACAAATTTGGCAGTCGTATGAAGTTCTTTCCCACTTTATTCTGTTATGTGTTAATACTTTGTGAGATAGTGTAGAGGCACTTTGACACTTTTGAAACATTGGGTGAGGGGTGTAGAAATGTAGGGGGAATGAAAAAACGAAAGCACGTATGAAAATTTTTAGATTTTTTCTGGTTGAATCGAAATATTTTCAATTATTATTACTATCTATTTTCCAATAAATGAACCTCATAGTTTTTAAAAGTCAGAAAAACGAATGGACGTACGATGTCACACTTCATTTCACAAATTCCTGTTTGTTCCAATGCACGTTTCATGAACACCCTTTTGCGTAAACATCGTAAACTAATCCGTTGTTTGTTTAACGTCAAATAAAAAGATACTTTCGTCCAATTTTTCTTCCAATTTTTATTATTTTTCTTTTAATTGTATATTTCCTAAGCCATTTTGATTAAAATGTTTCTCATTTTGATGTTTTCATTATTTTGTTTTTGATTCTTTTTTGTTCAGAATTAGTTTAAAAGCTTACCTCGTTTACCATTTTTAATTACGATACAAATTCATATCGGAAAGCTTACGATTTGTTGGAAAAGATTTCTCATACAAATGTTGACAGTTCGTTTAAAAGAAAAGCTTTTCACCTTTATGTGGTGAAAGCTGAAAATTGGTCTGTTCATAGAAAAAAGCTTGCATCGATACAACATTTCATTGAGATTTCAACGAAATCTCGCATTTCGAACTTTCAAAACTGTATGAGGAAATGTGAAGATTTGGACTGAAATCTCTGAAATTCAAGATTTTGCTCCAGTGAGGACATAGTATATAATAATCTTTTCACACCCAAACTAAAACGCTGTTTTTACGAAGGTTTGAAAAAAAAAACCTAATCGAAAACACAAGTTTTCCCATACATTTTCTGTGGCTTTGGGTTTTCGTAAAAACAAGTTTTATATAAAACCAGTCGAAAACTTGTTGCAATTCAGAGATGAACAAAGTAAAAATACTTATTGAAAAGTTCAGTGCTATTAAAATGTCAAAAAAGAAATATTCTATTTCTAATTTTCAAAACTGTTTCGTTTCCATCAAGCAATATGTTGTCCAACAGTGTTGATTCATGTAAACCCCTTAAAATGTGATCTCCATTGGACGTATCTAAAAAATGGTCAATGAACACGTTCATTTAAAACGCCACTCTCTAACAGAGCGAAACTGAGCGAAAACTAACCTCAAAAATAAAAATGTCTGATCTGTCATAAATTTGTAATCAAACTAAGTCCAAACGTTTAAAATCTACATTTCTCTTAATTTTACTTAAATATTTTCAATATATTTTACATTGTATAAGCAATAATATCGTTTATTTAGCATTCCGTAACGAAACAATTACAAATAAATCCAATCATGTCTGCTGCTATGCCCATTAATCCAAAACCATTCCTCAATGGTTTGACTGGAAAAGCGGTTCTCATAAAACTGAAATGGGGACATGAGTACAAAGGATATCTCGTGTCCGTTGATGGCTACATGAATATGCAGCTAGCAAATACAGAAGAGCACATCGACGGTCAGGTCACAGGTTAGTTTCCCAGCCATTCAAATTAATTTCGAATACATTATTCATCTATTTTCAGGAAATTTGGGAGAAGTCCTCATACGGTGCAACAATGTCCTGTATATAAAAGGTATGGACGACGACGATGAAGAAGGTGAAATGAGAGACTAAAGCCAATGTAGACATCGCAACCCTAGTTTTACTTAGAATTTAACTTTAATTAAAAGTGTGTAAAGCTTAATATAAAGAAAAAGAAATGGATCTTGTAAGTAAATTTGTTTTTCTTTTAATTAATGTAGGTACTGCTTGGATGGGGTTCGGTAAAAAATCATTGTTCTTGACAATCTTCGGAATTGTAGAAGTGGAGTAATTAAGTGATCTAGGGTTCTGCAGTTCATCTAAAAGTTATTTTTATCCAAAAATCGGTCTACCTGTATTGATTTATTTTTCAACCCTTTACTATTATTATTGACCGTAGATTACATGAATACATTCACGATATGGCAGGCTTATTACACATTTATAAAAAAAAATTGTTGACAGGAGTTTTACGATTGAAAATGAAGGGGGTTAAAAGGAATGTAAAACAAATTTCCCAGAGCGGTGTTGGAAGGGGTTTTTGGGGGGTGAAATAGGGGAGAAATTGTATTATTTCGTTTTCCGACTAAAGCTTTCGTCAAAATGAAAAGTATTCAATAGAAAAGTTGTAGATTATGGGTTTATATATTTATGTTAATATATTTATTTTACATTCCTCATAACTCCCTTCACCATTTTCAATCGTTAAATTGCTGTTAACAATTTTTCTCTTTTTCGAGTAAAAATGTGTTAATAAGCCTGCACTAACACCCATAAATAAATTTTAGAACATAATTTTCACAACATTGATTAATTGAATATGGAAAATATTGTAGGTATTTGAGAATTTTTCACCATTCATCATTTCACCAAATTGGTCATATAACTTTTCAGTATAAATATGGAAAATATTCCCAGGCAATTTTACACACGGCAGCCACCAATAATGGAGCAAAGTTAGTCAAAAGTTTGACACAACTTTGAAATTATTTCTACGTATCCATCTTCACGTTTTATGTGAGCTGACGATGTTCAAAGTTCTATGCCCAAAGTCATTTTTGGCGCTCCCACATTTTAAATACACGACTGACAATAATAATATCTCAAGGCAGCTGTTAACTGGATGCTACCGTGCCTCAATTAAGTGGGTTTGAACTTGCAGGACAAACGTTAAATTTTTAATCTATGATATTGCGTCGCGTTCTCTTAAATGTTCCCGACATCAAAGAGTTCGGGGTGAAGATATGATAAATTCAATTAAGATATTAACTTAAAAGATGCTGAAATACTTAAGAATTTTGAAAAAACCGTATACTATAACAGATACTAAAGTTACATAGATATATCACGCAGTGCATAGCAAAAATAAAGCAATAAACGATATTTTTAATAAAGTATATACATTTAAATATTTTAGTTCACTAAAAGGTCTCTAAGTCTTATGTTGATCCATCTCTAAAGGAAAAATTGTCCTTAATAAATCAATGGTCAGTAAAATCCATAAAAGGTACAGATGTATCAATAAATAAAACAAAGTGGACTAGGGAGGTTTCCTTGAATGACGACATGTTTGCCCAAAAAGATAGATGTACGTACATAGACATAAATACAAAACGTAAGCTACAAATAGTTATTTTGATTTGTATTGGATGCAATACCTACATATGAAACTTTATTATCTATATTCGTTTTATATTGAAAAAAAATTGTAAAATTTCCCTCGGTAAACAACAACGAATCCAAAAGAGTCGATAAATAAGGTAGACATAAAAGTTGAGATAAGGTTTCGTTAAGTTTAAACTTAGGCGGTGCTGGACTCGGATTGAATTTAACACTGAGAATAGAATTTTATTGGTGCTTATTTAACTATTTCTAATAATATTAAACTTATTCTAAAATATTGTTAATAAATAGGGACACTGGAAATTGAAATTTTACCAAATTTTACAAAAATAAGTAAGGGGTGTTCATGAAACGTGCATCGTAAGCTAAAAAAAAATTACTACATCGAAAAGCTTACATCGTTGGATGAATACCCTTAATATTTTTAATCATTTTTTTAAATTTAATTTAATGATCAATAAAATAATTATTGAACACAATTCTGTCAAAAAACATTGATGCAAAATTGCCACCACACGTATCAATGAAAGTTGACAATAATTTTATGCAAGAGTGGTGCATTGGATGTATCAGCAAATAAAAAAGAAGCAACAACAAAATTGGGTGGTTAAGTAGTTGTTGTTAAATAAAAAAATTATTTAAAACTCGCGAGAATTAAACCGATAGTCCACCTTTTATTTTTTAATTCTGGGGCCCTTTTACGTAAAACGATTATCGTTAAAATTCTATCGTTATCGTTTAAATGCGATTGTGCAAAACGAGAATCTTTTTCATTTAACGATAATCGTTTTCCCTTACGACTGACATTTTGCAGTCGTACAGCTTTCGTTTTCGTGAAGGTATCTTTTTACAATTGTATCTGCGGTCTGCTGGTGATTTGTTTGTGTTTATTTTTGTTTCGATAGGCAACATCTTTCTACCGCCTTTCTCGTTTAACATGATCGATCTGCATCGTGACTATCGTCCTCTTCAGTATCATTAACTTGCCTTTCGTTTCGTAATATGTAGTAGGCCCCCTGTTTTATTTTTGCCAACGACCACAAAAATCTAGCATCGACATGACCAAGACATGAAAGCCCTGACAGTTACATCCATGAAAACCAAATCGATTTTGGTTCTCGTCAATGTCATCAATTTTCATTGACAATGACATTGAAGAGCATAGGAACGATCAATATTCAGCGAATAACTACTTTTTCTCTGAATATTGACAATAAACATTCATCGTGTGTAGGGCTCTATACAGTGTTGTCCAATACAACACTGTATAGATTGACAGAGTCCTAAAAGAGGGATAAAATCCTGAAAACCCGCAAAGTGGGCGTTCGTGTACTCTTGCACTGTTTTATTTCCTCTTTAAGAGAATTACATCTCCCACTCCCATCCTAAAAATTTGGCAGACTGCCAAATGTAGCTCAGAAAATAAATACACGAACATACATACTGTGTGACAGATTTCTATTTCTAAATTTCCTTTCAGAGTGTTATAGGTGAAGGACGTATAAAATGAGGGGTAGGGACCAAAACGTCGGTTCCTTGCGAACTCACGATTCTTCCAGATGTTTTTGCATTCTCTTTCACACTGTTTTCAGTTATTATACCACTCATCAGAAAATTTTCCAAACAAATTTTTTTAAATGCTGCAGGTATATTACATTTTTTTGTAGTAGATATGCATTTTGAAATATGTATTTGTATTTTAGAAAAAAAATAATAAGGGTATTAATAATATTTAATAATTAACCAAAAGATAAACTTATCTAGGGTTTTACGAAGTTGCATAAATACCCTTAATAATTTGTTCAGTTTATATTTCTGAGTGCTCAGATAATTTCCTGAGTTTTTCTGTCAAAAACTAAGGAACAAAATTTTTGTGCTGTCACCCAGTGGTTGGTTTTAATTTTGTTGAATATTTATTTTTTTGTTTGTATTTAATTAGGAGGCAGTAGATTTATTTTAAGAAAAAAAAATGCTGCAATTGTGGCAAGGCTGGTGTTAATGTGCCTTCTACCCCTGAACGCAAAAATGAAAAATACAGCAATAAAGTGTGCTGTGAAGAGGACAGAGACAGAAATTGGACTGGAAAGATCATTTCATGAATTCACCCGATTTTGGGAAAGATCGTACTGGAAAGACCGGGGCATGTAAAAGCCGACAATGTGTACCAAGCTTAAGGTGGGTGCTTTAAAATACAGACATTTTGAACACAGCCATATCCCATCTTTTGCAAAACCATACAAATGCGTTTAAAACAGCTGATCAGTTTGACGTTATGGAAAAACTACTTAAACGAAAATTCCGGCCACTAGCCAAGAAAGTTTACGTGTGCTTTATTTAACCAATTATTTTTTTTCTTTTTATTTATAATTTTAATTTTATACCAACCACCTGCTCCTAATGCTTATGTCGAATTAATTTCAAAATATTCTGGAGATCAATGCAAATTTGTGTTTGATCGCCTAGTCAACTATTGTAACAAGAATCTCATCCTCGTCACCGTTGCAATGCCAGCACTATATTCCCGAAGAATATCAAAAACTTAATTTGAGTTAGTTCTGGGTGAAAATGCGCCGTCAAGGAGTCGATAATTCATTGTTCGCAATTAACACCGAAGATCCAGATCGCATTGATGTCGTTACGGAAGCTTCATCTCATAGTGACCTCAATTCAACAGGGAGCCATAATTTCCTGACCGGATCTAAGACAAACTATCGATTTACCAATCCTGACAATGAAGAGGAGGCAGCAAGGATACAATCGCCAGCAAATAGAGTAAGTTTTATTGTTATTCGATTAAAATGTATAAGAGTTGAGGATAACTTCCTTATATAAAGGTCCGTCGGTGGTCGCAAAATATCTCAAAGATTGGCAAAAATAAGACCCCGAATCGCGACAAAACTATCTATAAACTTCCCTCGCGTAAAGTGTTTGCTGTTGATGGAAAGCTCATATCATCGAATGGTGATGCAGAGATAGAACAACTTGTGGAAGAAATTGAACAGCATGATTACCTGATGCAGGGCACTGCCGTTGGCAAGCAAATAAGAATGTAAGCCTCAAGCTTATCCTTAAAATTTATAAACGATTTTGTTCATGTTTTCTAGAGAAACTATTCGGGCTCTTCCACATCCGCTGTCCACAAAACGACAACTCAAAAGCAAAATATCGCTCTCTGTGACAAAACATTTGGCCGGTGAAAGAGCTCAGCACATGAAACGTCTGAAAGACATCCTCATTCATTGTTGCTTGAAGATTTGGGCAATCCTAGGGAATCTCTTCAGTGGAATTGAGATCTGGTATGATGCAATGAAAACAATTGAAGGGCACTTTGGTAGTAGTGTGGGAACATACTTTAAGTTTCTTCGTTGGTTATTTCTAATGAATGTAGTTGTGTTGGCACTGACATTTTCATTCATCACACTGCCGCAGATTCTATTCAATACATTCGATGAGAGGAGCCGACATTTTTCAGACATAATCGTAGAGCGAAAGTTTTTTGATCTTTTGACTGGAGAGGTACTAAGAATTTGGGAACAATATTTTCCGTCCGAACCTTATTAGTTTTTTCTTTCAAGGGTTTCTTAAAGAATTCAATACTCTTCTATGGTGCTTATACAAATATGACGATCACACTCGGCACATCGAGCAGCTATAGTCTTCCACATGCGTACTATGTTACCATGTTGCTTATCTATCTGGTGACATTTGTTTTGATCTCCTCCAGGCAAGTATTTTCAGAAAACTCAACTTTATTTTAGAGGAGTGTGCAATAGTCCGACTTTATTCCGATTAATGGACATTTTTCCACAGCATGGCACGCTCTTATCGAAGAAGCTTTATTGAATCTTCTGGTGGCATCCCAAGTATGTATGCTCACAAAATTTTCTGTTCGTGGGACTTTGGAATCTCAAATAGCAAAGCTTCAAGCATTAAGCATGAGTCCATCTTCAACGAGCTTAAAACGGTATTAAGCGATATAGACAGAGCCAAGAAGCATATTCCAAAGCTTTGGAAACTATGGATATTTTGCGCGAGAATTGCAGCGCATCTTCTGGTAGTTACACTAATTGCTGGATTAGGTACTGCAATATGGATTCTTTTAAAGGTAGGTTTAGATTCACTGAACTAAGCTTCAATAACAAGAAAGCATCAATTTTGTTTCGTTAAAGTTCTACGGAGAGGCTAAAGCTAAATCTCCTTGGAAATCGCTTTATGTTGCAACTGCCGTTAATATTTCAATGCTGGTATTGCAAACATTTTTCTCTTGGATAGGAAAGTAAGGTCAACATATTTGAAAATTTTATATCCATCTTGTATTTTTGCATTTTTGTTATTTTCCAGAATGGAAGACTACAGATCTCCCAGAAGAACCCTTCATGTTACCCTTATACGAACGTTTCTTCTTGAAGGAGTAATCATTGGGGTTCTGGTCTTTTTCTGGCTAAACAAAAAGTATCAAGGGGTAAATAAGACCACAGTTATAAATATCTCGACTTTCAAACTTTATGTATGTAATGACATTTTTTTTTAGTGCTGGGAAACTGCTATAGGACAGGAAATCTATCGCTTGATTATATCAGACTTCTTGATTAATATTTTCATAGTTCCTTTACTCGATGTGTTTAGAGCGAATGTGGTGGCGTAAGTTATCAGGACCGTTTCCCACATTCACATTCTTTATTATTTCTTTCTTTCAGACGACGATGGCCTAAAGTAGAAAAACCTAATTTTGACATATCACAAAACAGCCTTGGCTTAGTTTTTAACCAAACCCTGCTATGGGTAGGCCTTTTATTCTCACCACTTCTTGCCTTAGTGTTGGTCATTAAAATGGCCCTCACATTTTACGTTAAGAAAACTACCCTTATTTATCTATGTAAGTCACCCAAACACATGTGGCGCTCCGCTCAAACACAAACTCTGTATCTGGTCTTTACGTTTCTTTCCCTTCTGGGCGTGATCCTAACTCTGGGCTATATTATGACCCAGGTGCCTGTTAGTCAAAAATGCGGCCCATTTCGAGATTATGTATTGATGTTCCAAATATTTATCAACGGTGTGCTTAAGTTACGGCAAAATGACTGGGTTTGGGGAGCATTAATGACTCTTATTCGTCCTGCTGTAGTTGGTTTAATTCTCCTCGCTATGATGGTAATGGTTTATTATCTTCGATCGAAATCCCAAGCTCGGGGAATTATGGTGAAGCTACTTAAGGAAATGCTTTATCTAGAAGCCAAAGACAAAGAGTTTCTGGTAATGCATATCACAAGGATAACTAAAAATCGTCATTGGATGCTCGAAGACGATGATCAGAAGAGTAAATTGGAAGACGATCCATCGGATGAGTGTGCTGAATCATGTTCGACTTGGAGATATGAAAGACATAAGCCGAAGAATCGAAGTACAAGTAGTCGTAGTAGTGTAAGCACTACTTGAACTTAAAGGCTTTTGATGAGTCAATCGGTAGACACTTAATAGACCAAGTCTTCCAATAATATTTATTTGTATGGTATGATGATCGAAACAGTATCTCGAAAGTATTTAGTTATTTAATATTTTATTTGTGCTTAACTAAAGTATACTATAGTTACATTGTAGAAGAGTAAGCACACAATTATTTAAAAAGAGAAACACATTATACAATAAAATGTTATTTATTTAGTTAATTAATTTTGTTGATGTAATAATTATGGAAAATGTAAGGACGTTTATTTTCAGTATACTTGGTAAGCCGAGAAGACAGCGCACCATTGTAGGACTAATACATAGTGGTCTTAAGAGTGTTCCGGACTGAAATGGTGATTCCATGAAAAAGATTGTGAAGCGTGTTATTGTCCGATCAAAATGATTAAAGTTTTTCTGGACAGAAACATCTTAGGAAAAAAAAAATTATTTTGTGCTCTATTATTTAATAAATACATATAAGAAAGAGTACTCTTAGGTAGCTTCCTTAAACATAAACAATTTGAATTTTACACTTCATTTTTATAAGAACCAATATGTACTTTTAGTTCATATAAAACTTTTTTCCGAAAATTGGTTTTAATGGTATCTCCCTTAGATCAATTTTTTTTACTTTCGATTTTTTGAAAATGTTAAATCGATTTTGATAAGTTTTTTGGGTTTTAGGAATATTATTTTTTTTTTTTGCAAACTCAATACTTTCAAAGACTATTCAAAATTTTGATTCACTAAAGTGAATTTTTTGTGAATATATATCCTTCATTTTCACTATATGTTGACTGAACCGAATGTTGACTCCTGCTTAAGAACTTGTAGAATCTTTATGTCCATTCATAATTCAATCACAAAACTCAAGGTTTCACGAATATTATTCTTTATTTTTAATAAACAAAATCGGAACCTTCAGAAAAATGTTTACTGGGTGGCAGCATCTGGAGTGGGCACTTTGCTTGTTATTTGAAACACAATGGATCGTTTTGGTTACCTCAACATGATCAAAAACTCCACTCCGCAATTACAGCCGCGTTATATGCGTTTCGTGTATTCGCTTATTTTCTTCTGACCACTTTAATGCCCTTCAAGTAGGTATCATACACTAGTCACGGAAATTAAAGGAACACTTTTTTTTCAATTTTTATTAGTGTTTTTTGGAAAAGCTGTATCTTTGTGATGAGTGGTCGTAATGTGTTGAAACAAAAAACATTACACAGCTTTATGTTTTTTGTCTCGATATTTATCTGCACATAATGTTTTTGCGGTACTGTTATTGCGTTATTGTAACTTTTAAGGAAAAAACTTTGATTATCAATATCTAAGCAAAAGATGACGTCATAAAAAAATTCAAGGACAGTTTTGAAAATTTGAGTAAGATTTTTGCATATTTTTTTTTAAGATTTTGTCAAAATTATTTTTTACTCTTCACCGTTAATTTAAAAAAGTACTAAACTTTTTGTGGTCTTTCGGCAAATCTTTTGTTACTTTTCAAATTTTAATTTGAGGACTTGCATTGGTATGCAGATTTATAAACCTTTTCAACATCAATATTTCTGTTAATTTTTAAATTGATTCACCGAACCGTTTTTCTCCACCAAATTTTCAAAGTCTTATAAACCAATTAAAGGGACAAATTGTGTTGTTCCTATACATCGCATAGCCATCATCAAAATGAAATAAAAACACCAGTTTTCGTTGACTTTTTTGACTTGAAATGAAATAAAAAGTACATTTTTCAAAAAAATTAAAAACAAAATTTTAATTTTTTTTTGTATTAAAATTTTTTGAATTTTTCAATTTTTTTTACATTACTTTTTATTTCATTTCAAGTCAAAAAAGGATCTAAGCAATGCGAAACTGAAAAAAGTAAAAAATTATATGAAAACAAATATCGAAACAAAAAATATAAAGCTGTGTAATGTTTTTTGTTTAATCACAATACGACCACTAATCACAAAGATACAGCTTTATAAAAAAACACTAATAAAAATTGAAAAGAAATTATGCTCCTTTAATTTCCGTGACTAGTGTAGTTCTAGCTCTGCATAATTTCATACAAATTGTGGTCAGATTTTTGAATGAAGAAAATTCCCACGAAATTTCAAGCCTCGTATAAAAACGTAGGAGTTAATTTTAAATTAAAAAGTGGCATCCCTTTTCTTAAAGTTCTTTTTCTTTCACTTTATTGTTGCCTTTCCTCTTTCAAATGCGTACGCATAAATAATGTCAAAAACAGCAAAGCAACAAAAGAAAAAAAATCGCAAGAAGACAAAACACAACAAAAAAAAAAAACAACAACAACAATACACCACTAGAAACACCGCACCAAAAGCCAATTCGAAACCCACATTTTTTTTGGTTGGCAATTTTTCCTTGCTTCTTCCGAATCCAGTAGCGGATAGACGGCGCAGTCTTTTTTTGTCTGTCAAATCGTGAAAATATACAAAACTCTCGTATCTCTATATTTTATAGTCGAGAAATAGGAAAAATTAAACACTTTACAATAATTTAGGACTGCGCACAATATAAAACGCATTTAAATAAAGAAACACAAAATATTGCTTTTGTTTTTTTATGTTTTTTTACTTTTACAATAAGTTTTCTACTTTCACACTTCAATTTACTCAAAAAGGTGAAAAAATTCAATAAAAGTTTGCAATCTACTTGGTCGGTTTCGCGAAGTTGACTGTGGAATTTAGGTCAAAATAAAATAAAAGTTGAACAATTTTAGACAAAAGGAAAATTTTTGGTCAAGTGGAGAGTAAAAAAATTGATTTGTTTCAGAAGAAATAAGTTACATATTTTAAGGGTTAATCCAGTTGTGGGTACCAAGAATGCAAAGTTATACCGATGCTCTAAACGTTAAGGGCTCCAGAAGTTTTGCATTTGACGTCGATATGGAGATGGATATGGAACACTGTGAAACCAAGTCCAAATCAGGTAAGAGTAGTTTACATTTTTCATCTGTTAACCAAGTGCCAGGTTTGTACGTATAGAAGTTCCTTACCAATATGTATCTCGCCAAAGAAATGACGCATTTCTATTTAAAATCTTTCCTAAGGAAACAGGCAATCTGATTGGAGTGGGCTTCCGTGTTGGTCTTCATCATCAAAAAGTCCTTTAAGACGAACGAGACAATTTTCTAAATTTATTGATTAATTGGACAATCGCATGCCGTTCCGTGATACAGATCTAGATTCTATCACAAAATCTTTCCCATAAAAGGTACATTTTGTATAATTCAAAATGAACATTATGTATGTTATACCTATACATTATAGTACATATGAGTTATGGCCTAATGGGGGGTGGAAAGTTTATAGGGCGAAAGGGGGTATAGAAGTATTCCCACAAATCAGTGGTCATGACGGGTAGGGTCGAGGTCATTTAAAAGCTCCATTTACATATTATAAGTTTTAAAACATTGGATAGATTTAGCCTGCCATACTTTTGAGCTTTAAGGTTTTTAGTTTACCATTTACAATGATGCCTACTTAGAAATAATAATCACAGCTAGTTCAGTTGTTTTTATTCTTTTAATGTGGATTTAATGACAAATTGAATTGGAATGTTATCGCTATTTCTAAATTGAGAATCCAGTAAGATTGGAAATAAGTAGGTACCTAGGTAGTAGCTATCACATTTGCCATTAGTCGATTTGTTGTTTAGTATCAACACTATATGTATGCATGTATGTATATGAACCTTTATGGATAGAGGCAGTTTTTTTTTTATTTTTGTTTTGATGATGCCGGCATCGGTACTTGATTTTAATGGAAGCTCAACTCAATGTGACTTCCTACGTTGTTGTATTACTGTTGTGTTACCTTTCTATCAAATTTTAAAAAACTGAATCAACTCTATTTTGTCAGAGCCCACTGAATACCTACCAACATTTATAACTAGACAGACGAACATTCAATAACCTACCTATTCTAACTATGACACGTGTTAGTTAGGTATGTATATATGTCTTATTTTTGTTTGTAGACTTAAAAAAATGTGTTGTTGTAGGTACATTATACCTATATCATAAAGTGATTAAATGTCATTCAAGAAAAAAGTATATTTTTTGGTGTTAAACAAATGAAATTTTTTGTTCCAAATTGTATTAAATGCACTTTAATGAACAGAAATCTCCAATTGCTGTTGTAGAAACAAAAAATTATTAGGTAGGTAGGTACCTATGCAAAATGACTTTCTGAAAAATGTATTTAACTATCAGTCGTCGTTATTGTTTTATCATTATGGGTGCTCAGTTTTGTTTCTATAGAGCTGCCTACATACCTAGATCCGTGATCGAGTGGGAAATTTTACTTTATTTGCAATTGGCTTAAAAATTATATATATAACTAATAGGTATATAATTATAATTATATATATAACTATAAGATACATAATAGGCCTAACAATATGCACTGATTCAATCTAAAATACAATTTAGATTTATAATATATGTGAAAACTTAGTATAAAAGTCGACTTGACTTAAAATATTCGAGTGGTTGATAGGCATTGGCTGTGCTTCCACAAAGAATTCCAGCTAAACAAACAAAAACAAGGTTGGTAGGTACCCGAAACTTCTTGATAGCTTTATCTTGCTAGAATTTCTTGTGAAAAAGGCTGATGACAAACAGATGAAACAACAACTCAACTTCCGGTACCTTAATAAAAATTCAGTTCCACTCCCTCAGTCTATAAGTGTGTTGGACTGTCAGGTCAAAGGTCTGGGTTTGATTCCTAGCCGCAACCAACTAAAAACTGAAATGTTTTTTTTCCGAGGTACTGTCTATTGCGAAGAACTGACAAATCCTCCAAGAGTATACTTGTCATGATTAATTGCTTCTCATAATAGCCTTCCGGGCTCAGCAAAAAATTGTTGGTCCCCTCTATTCCTGTTGTTAGCCACCAGGCCCTGGGTTTCCACACGCTGTTGAGCCACCAAATTTAGTTATTTATTTATACTTAGTCACTAAACACAAAGTATAACTTCATTGTTTTGTGATTTGTTTATTTGTTCGCACGTCAGTTTTATCACTTTATGGAAAGGTGTTCTTTATCAAATACGGAAAAGAAAAAGAAAAGCTTTATGATAAGTACAACATATTGCAAAATTTCAAGTTTTGTATGATACCTACATCTTAATTTAATATTATTCTTGCTGATACTGAAATCAAATAGCCTTGAAAAAGTTTTTTTTTTTAAAAGGCTTTTACTTGGTGTGAAGTGCTTCTTACAAAAAAAAAACATCTTTATTTTCTTCACTATCAACTGAAGTTGAAAGTTTGAAGAAAAGTTCCAAGTTTACCATTTAAAAAAAAAAAAAACAGGTCCATGGTTCGTCTTAACGTACACATAAAAAGCACTTATTACTTTGATAAATCGATGCAAGAAACTTACGTCGAAGTTTACACTTGTTCGACATACATATGTTACGGTAGGCAGAAAAACGGTTATTGGTTCAACCCCTCAATGGCTATTATTGATATAATTACAAAAGAATGCAAATGACTTGACTTTTTATGCCGTTGACTCTTAGACTATAACCATTGTGACACGAGTGATAAAATAAAGGGCCAAGGCGTCAATCGTCTCGACTTCACATAACACCACAAAAAATAAAATAGTCTAGAGGCGTTAAATCGCACGATCTTGAAGGACACGCCATAGGCCCACGACGCGAAATAATGCGTTCACCAAAAATTTCATTCAATAAATTGATTGTTTCGTTGGCTGTCGTTGGCGTCGCGCGAACCGAACCTTTATTTAAGTAATAAATTTGCACGATTTGCAAACGTTGTTCAGAAGTAAGTCTATGCATAAATAAATTTGTGTATTCGTTGAATTTCAATTCCAAAAACAAAAGAATTACCTGCAGCACGTAAATCCACAGCAAAAAATTGCTGCCACTTTGACATTTTATTCTTAACCTCAACTCGCCCAGAAAAAAAAACCTAGTTCTACTTCAGGGCGAGTTGAGAGTAACCCCAGGTTTCAAAAAACAAAAAGAATTGGCTCGTCGGGGTTAGTTCATGCTAAAAAAAACGCTTTGGGGCCACTCAGGGTGACTTCAGGGCTCAACGAACAAAGCTAAAGTTCCCTCATTTTGAGAGCAATATTTTGGTAGTTGCCCAATCAGATATACTAGAAACTTGTTTTAATTTCTGGATCCTTGGTTCGTCTGAACGTATCAGTTGAAAAAATCACTTTGATCAATCGAACCCAAATATACTTCCAAAGCAAAGTGAGAAAATAATTCATAATTATTCTTGCTGCTGTTATAAAATAAATTCTTTTAGTTTCATATTTCTATTCTATTGCTATTTGCTTAAAAGGCATCTATTTCGTTAGTTGTTTCCTGATTGGTTGATGGTGATGGTGGGATTTTGACACACAAATAGTTGTGATCAATAATACTGATTGATGAATTACAACTCAGGTTCAGTCGTAGTTGCCTTCCATAAAAAGGCATATAATTCGATTATCGGGAAAAGTGTTCAACAGTGACAAAATTAAAAAACACTATACTATATGTTTAGGACTTGACCCAGCGTAATCAGTTAGCCTAAGCTATTTGTTTATTGTCAGAGTTGTTTACCTTTGATAAAATTATAGTGTTGAGTTGGAGAAATTTCTTCAAGAGAAAAATAGCATTCCCTTAATTACAAGAAACGAACCAATAATCGTTTTGTATTGTATTTGCAAAGAAAGACACATCTGAGCCTAAAAATGAAAAACATACTATTTTTACCAAGAAGATAACAATTAAATTTGAAGCTTTCATTTTCTGTGGAAAAAAAATTTGTCTCTCTACTATTCTCTTCCATGTCTCTCTCAGTGTCAACTTTCACAAAA
Source organism: Dasysyrphus albostriatus (assembly GCA_946251815.1). NCBI lineage: Eukaryota > Metazoa > Arthropoda > Insecta > Diptera > Syrphidae > Dasysyrphus > Dasysyrphus albostriatus. Next base: position 60,858,070 of record OX276336.1, on the reverse strand, counting down.
TTGTGAAATATTTCCTTAAATCATATAACCGGCGGGAAATTAAGTGATAATGAACCACAAACTGTAACTGGTGCAACTGTAGTTTTTTAATCTAGTTTTTACGTAGGTTTCTTTTTTAATAAAAGCTTGATCCCAAATCCCACTCTATTCATATTTGTTTCGCATTTACATTATGTCTACCTTATACAGTTCAAGAGTTTGTAGCCACTCATTTAGCTACACTTTGTTTATCTTGCGTTTATTTTATGGGTATCAGTCGGTGAACAACGCCTTAAAAAAAAAAACCAACTGCTTACAAAACAAAGAATAAAGTATTAAACTTACCCAAATGAACTGAAACCATGGAAAATTAATTTCCAATTGTGGTTTGTGTTTGTCGATGATAAAATTTCTAATTTGAGCATTATTTAGTGTTTTTGGCAAAGTACTTCACGACAAAGTGCAATGGCACTTTGAGAGTTGTATTGTATTAAATTAATGACCCCATGTCGTAAGTGTTGTACGATGTGTTGAAAAACTCATAGAATAATGAAAAAGAGGCTCTTCAGTCTGCGTGCTTTTTTTTTTGGAGCAATGCCAGACTTGTCAGAAGTAAATTTCAAAATTATTGCCTGCATTCTGCAAGTTGGAATCGTACAGATCCTTCAATGATGACTCATTTAAAGATTCTCTTTGTTTCCAACTGGATAGAAAAAAAAATCAAAGAATTTGTTGGCCTAGCATTTTTATTGATTTCCAAATTTGTCTGAGATTATAATTTGGTTTTTTTGAATTGTGTTGGTCTTCTTAGACTGTTTTTCTTATCTACTGATTGACGTGCCATTCAAGTAAATAAAGCTGATTTAATGACCCTAAACATGAAAACAAACGATAACACCAACACGGGAGCCTGAATTTTTGTCTAAAAATAGAAAATAAATATTGCTGTTGATAATCTAAGCTGACTTTCAAACATTGTTTCTTTTGATGAATATTGAATGCAAAAATGTATATTTTTTGTTGTGATAACAGATAAAGATTTGAAATTCTTATCAATATTAATATGGTGTTATTATATTTTAATTAAACATATCGTTCATATAACATTGAATGAAGTAGGTATAATTTTGATTAATGATAATTTGAAAAAAAAAAAGTAGAAAATATTATGGATATTCAAGCCATGACGTAAAATCGCTTCAAACGTAGTAAAGCTTATGTCAACAATCGTGGAAAGTTTAGCACGTTGTATGAATACCCTTATCATGTTATTTCTTCTGTTGCTTACAAATCTGTGGTGTTTGGGAGAAACATTATGACTCCATTTTTAATTTTGCGTCTTTACGTCCACTTTACATCGGGCTAAATGATTTTTCGATGATTGCGTTCATATAAATATATGTAGATATTCTAAATTTGTAGAAAATCGGTAAATTCGTTTAGGCTCTAGCTCGATGTAGAGTGGACGTAAAGATGCAAATTTCAAAATGGAGTTCTCATGTTTCTTCCAAAAGCCACAGCAGTATAGAATGTCAGTTGATATAGGTTGATCTGACTAGGAGTGTCAGATCAACCCACAACATGAGTTGAAATCTAATTTTAATCAGCAATTTAATAGTGATGATAGAATAAAAATAAAGGTAGATTTTTTTTCAATTCATTAACTATTGCTATCTAGGCAAAAATGAAATTAAATCTTCCAGTAAGCAGTCAAACGAAATTAATTATCTTATTGTTGTTGATATCATTATTAAATGCATCTTGATCCGGTCACCACAAATATACATTATGTACATATGTACACGTAGAAACGTGTTATTTTAGTAATATTTTGTGATGAAACCGTTTATTCATTTAAGTTCACCTAAATTGCCACTTGAAATTTGCCATAAAAAAAAAAACAATGCACAATAAAATTTAACAAACGCCTCCTCCCACACAATGTAAAAACTAACTATGTCATCATCATGCAACACAAAGTACACCGAACTTGCTTAAATGATTTGGCAAGGCAACAATTATTCTTCTGTTGTTCGTTTTATTTGTCTATAACCTGCGTTTCCAAGGAATATTCTTTGCCAATTTTTGTTTTCTTACAAACAAAATTAACGCTCTTCGTTGTTTTGCTATCGTGAGAACAATGTTTTTTTTGTTTTCTTTTTAATACTCGTATGGTTATATTTAGAACCGGTGAAAAATTTGTTTTGTTTAAAGGTAAGTGTACACGGAAAAAATTTTCGATTGGCTATTCCAAATAAAATAATTGAATATGAAGAAAATTTAAAAATAAAATTCTTCTGTTTTATTCCAAATAAAGATATAACCTAATAGTTGGATGTTCACTGAAGTTAATGTCTTAAATATTGCCAATGTGCAATGTCAATATTGCAATCCATTGCCGAGGTAATAAAATTTTATGTCTCGAATTTTTCTCTGTGATTTTGAATGACTCTTCTTTCATTTTGAAATTTAAAGTGAAAATATGTTAACGCAGACAAAAATGTAACGAGTTAAAATTTTATATTATAAAAAAAAGTGAATTAAATTTGTTTATAAGAATTTGCTATTGGGTGCCATTTCTATACAGATATTTGACCGTCCGTTTGCAATTTATTCCGTTCCAATTGGTAGGTATTCCATTCTTATTCCGTTGCGCCTGACAGACATCGCGTATCAACCACTTGCCCCTCAAAACGGGCAATTGGGTTCATCGTTGAAATTCTGTAAAAAAAAGTAGAATATCACTCCCCCTTGAACTTACAAAAGCCAACCGTTATGTTTGCCAATCAGGGTTACCAGCTAACATAACAGAACATTTCAATTAAGTAGGAAAGTGTTCGTGGGAAAGTTCACTTTTGGTGAGAAAATAAAGGATGTCCAGACTAAAAAATACTCTTTGCAGACAACAAAGTTTCTTAACATGAATTCTAGTTTATTTTTTATTGGTAAGAAATTGTTATACGTGAATTAACTTTTGATCAAAGTTTTATATAGTTAGTTCTAAAAAAAAGTACGTATAGGCCCAAGTGTACTATTGGATATTGTTTATAGAGATAATTTGTATTCGCAAGTTAAAATATTTTTCAACAAAACTCATACATTTTGGAAAATATCCAGTATGTAAGTAAGCTGAGCAGGTATCCTCTTACACCTTGCTTTGTTTTTAGAAACCAATAAATAAAAAAGGCAGATTTTTGTTTTGCCAGTTATATGTATAAACGGTTCATTTTGTTGAAGTTGTCATGCGATTTAATCCTTTGTTTAAATGAAAACAAGAATCTTTGAAGCCTTACCTTTTGAACAGAATGAATGTAGCTGCAATTTAAAGCAAAAATAGAATTTTGTTTAACTTCCACTACACAATACATTTCTTGCTACATTAACAACTTCACATTGTGGTACTGTATACTATTTTTGTATTTTTCTTTGACATTAATACATACCACAGCTACACCATTCAATTTCACCAGTTAAAGTTCATTAAAATATTTGCAATATTTTGAATCCTTCTACTGGATCCTTCTATGCTTGTGTTACTTTTTTGAATTTAAAAGATAACTTATACCATAAGTCTTTCGGAGCCTTAAGATATTTGTTTATATTCCTACCCCCCTATTTCATCTGTCTCGTTCATGGCGACATATTCAAAATATTCCCTAACAACACGCCAATGCACTCCAAATATTGTTCTCTCAATCGATTGTTCTCTTGCCGAAAATTTGTTCTTTGTCAGTTTTTATCGAAAATACGATCGGTTAGGTCCGCTGACGAATAATATTTTTTTTTGCCAAACAAAATGTGAGAGTGTAAAATAAATGAATTTGTTTTATGAAATGTAAAAAAAAACAGTGCATTCAAATTTTAAGATTCTATGAATTGTTTAAAATATATGTACATAATCTATGTACGTCACATGCTATTAATGCACCCTTAATGCCAATTATTATTAAAGTCAAATGTGATTATGCAATGTGGATGTCAGTTTCGCAGCAACGCGTTAATTTTGCAAATGAAAAAAAAAAAAACAAAAACAAAAATTGAGGCGACAATTATTATTATTATTGTTGTCGTTTATAAAATTAATTGCCGCAGTTGCAAAAAGCGATTGATATCTAATATAAAGTTCTGTAAATAGATTTTGAATAAATGCCAAAGTGATTTTGGTGGGTTTGGTTGTTTGTTTGAGAAAATGTATTCAAATACTATTGAACATTATTGACAGTTTCAAGAAGGATCTCAAAATTATTACAAACATATTTCATATGGTATTAAGCTCTTTGTGTAAATGTTTGGTTTACCTTCGCATATCTGTGCGAATAAATTTAGCAAGAAAAATAGCTTCTCTTTGATGTTTGTTTTAAAACTTTGTTGGTTTTATTATTATTCTTTTAAATTTTGATATAAATATGTACATATCTACATACATGCATTAGGTATGTATGTACGTTCTTTTGCGTGTGAAATTTTATTTCATAAACATACACATACATACATATTTATTATTAAAAATAAAAGATTTTTTTTTGGCTTTAAAATGCTTAATTTGCTGCTATGTTTATGTTTATTTAGAGTTCGATATTAAGTTTTGGTTTTTTCGAGTACGGGTCCGTTCTTTTACGTTCTAAAATTTCTTAAAAACATAAGAAGGAAAATACGTCCTAATTTTTGGTATAACGTACAAGGCAAGTTTGGGTGCGTAGATCGAATTCGAGATTTTGAGCAATCCATATCATACGAAAATAGGGAAGACGAAAATAAGCGACTCGTAACGTAATCTATTTTTCCTTAACTAGTTTTGTTTTTTTGTATTAAGGTTGTCCGAAAATTAATGCGAGAATTTGCCAAGTGTTGGCAACCGTAAATATATTAATTTGATAGCTGACAGTTCAAGGTTATTAAAAATGAAAGATAACACGAGAGAATAACGTGTTTTTATTGTTGAACATTTGAAAAACAGTGCAGAAATGGTCATGGAAAATTTTGACAAAGAGTGCGTATTTATACAAATTTTCCTTATTCTATAGGAATGGAACAAAACGCAAAACCAAACAAAGGCCTCATTAGTTCAATTTCGTTGTAATAGCAAATGAGCGACACAAAAATGCATTGTTTTGGTCAATTATATTATTATTATTATTCATGTTTTTTTTTTTTGTAGATTTTAAAAGGAGTTTTAGATTTAAGAAAATACGTTTTTATATTTTTTAAGTTCTCAAACTCGCAGCAATACTCCGATTCTTGGATTAAAAAAGCCCATCTGAAAAATATTCTAGTTTTTAACGAGGTCCTACAAATTTTAACATTGATGCTAGTAAGGGTAACTATCGATTTTCTCTAAGGCCTTGCCCGTTAGGTAACCTTTTGCCTAGAGAGAATAACAAAAAAAAAAAAAAATGGTCTCAGCTGGGATTCGGTCGTGAGATCTTCTGATTACCAGTCCATGACTCTTTTTTGTTTTTGTTATACATAGGGTATTTGTGATGGGATAAAAAGACACCAGTTTTTTCTAGCGAGGGCTTCACTAGTATTTGACAAGTTTTCTTTGTCTAGATTGCCCCTACCGAAGCCTTTTCAGGGCCTTGACTGAACTTGACAAAAACTTGCCATTTTTCAGGCGGGAGTTATCAATCACTCAATCGCAAGCAATTTTGATAAATATGGTTGATTCCATGCCAAACTTACAAATTTTTCCGATTTCATTTAAAAAGTGAATTTATCAATAATTTGATTTTTCGGCGTTTATTTCGCAGTTGGAAGCACTTAGCAGAAAAGAGGTCCAAAAGTCATTTTTGTTTGACAGAAGCGGTAATTAACTGTTTCTCAATTTGAGAACCGGTGCCTTTATCTTATCGCATAACTCAAAGCACGTGTTTGTGATTTAGTTTTTCAATAGTTAGTAAAAATATTAGATTTTAGTCAGTTGATTCATAAAGTGGCTAGTGTCACTCCCGTAACAAAAATAACTATCAAAAAGATAATTTTTATCAAAAAGATAATATAAGGAAAAAAGGAGAATATTATGATGACAAAAATTCTAGAATTTGAAATTAATGCTGAGGAGGTATATTACAATTTTTAAGTCTATGTCATACCCGTAACATTTCAAAACTTATTCTTTTTGTTTTTCAATTATTTTTTAGTTTTGGTGCTTCTAGATATTTAATTCATGAAGTGGAGGATATAATATAAAGAAAAATTACTTTAAATGAGAATTTAATAGGGTTTAAGTGAAATTTTTCTCTACTAACTTTAAAAGAAAATAGAAAAAATTGAATTAAAGTGAGAAATCTATTCACTTTTCATGTGAAAACGTGTAGTCTTCTTTCGGCTGCCAAAAATTAATTATTTTACAAACGCATTACATAAAAAACATTTTTTCATCACATTTTACTATTCATATTTTATGCTTCTTTCGTTCTTGCCCAAGCGCCTGATTCGATAGAAATGAAAAATTCCAAAATCTAATGTCGTTTTTGATTAGTTTCGTGTTCTGTTCCGTTCCTATGGCATATGGAAAAATTGATGTAGTTGCAGTAAAAAGGGAGTAGAAAAGGAGAATTCCAAACATCCAACCGAAAACGGCATGATCGAATACGACATTACAGATCGTGGGTACAGACACAAAATTCAGAGCACTTGGTTTTCATTTCGAAATTCCAATTGAAAATATAGCATTTCGAACAATTGTGGAATTTGTGGAATTCCCTCTCGTTATGTGAATTCAAAATAAGTGGAATGCAGAACATGGTCGTGCATATATTCCAAACTTCTTACTTTCACAAATAATTAAAAATAGTTTTTATGAATAAAGAATAAAAATGCGCGAATTATTTTTTTTTACGTAACCAAGCATTTGTAAGTGTTTTTCTTTTTTAGTTTTGATCGATCTGAGTTAGCTCTGAGCGTAGTATGATCAGAGCTCTCCGATATAATTTTGAACACACATCTAAGTACTGAACTGTCATGCGATTTTATATAAATCTGACAGCTGGCCAATGATAAACTCGAAAAATTCCAAAATCTAAAAGGAAATTTAAATTGCTGACCTTCTGTAAATAGTGAAAAAAAAATCGAAGTTGGCTGCGCTCAGTTTTTTGTTTTTTCCTCTATTCGCTCAGTCTTATTATCCTGAGATAATGGATCGATTCGATTCCAAGCTATCTAGCCTTGATTGAAAAAAACTCAAGTTGAGCGCTCTAAGTGCTCTGAGCTTAAAAAGAAACAAAAATATTTTTTATTGACAGCTAAGTGCTTTGCTTTGGAGCTAAAAAAGTAAAACGCCAAATGAAAGCACTGAATAATGTTATGCGGTTTTATAAGAACATAAGGTTTTATTAGTTCTGAAATGTCAAAATAATTGTTTATTAGAACATGCATCCACCATAACCATAGTCCTCAGGTGCCTAGATGATATATTAGGCCTCACTGTAAAGCCCATATTATTCACTCGTTTAATCCAGATTAAAACTTAAATTCAGATTAAAAGGAATTTCAATTCCATATTATTCACTTGTTTAATCCTCACTTAAATACAATTTTTTGAATCCAATCCCAATTAATCAAATTGGATTTAAACTGGCCTCCGGAGGTCAGTTTAAGCTCTGGTTTGCACTTTATTTTGCAGTATAAATCTAAATGGTACTCGTATTATAAATCCAAACGTACACACATCGAAAGGTTCTTCTGTGTAGAATGTATACGCCACTGTCCATTCACACGGATTTATACTACGAAAAAACATGCGGTGCATTGCCGTGTAAACCAAGTTGTGAAATCTAGATTAAAACTGAATTTGATATTATTCGCTTGTTCTTGACATTTCAAGTAGTGAGATCAAACCGAAGACTTTGGCTAACTCAATTTGAAGTGAAAACGACGACAACTCATGTCTCTCGCTATGGACGTCCAAATGTAGTTTTCAGTATCGTGTCATTCATCTCCTTGCTATGGTCTCGCCATGCCCATTTACACGAGAATCTGTGCCGTGGTTTTCTCACTTTGGTCTCGCGGTGACATTATCACGGGGTTTTTGGCATTGTGGATGTTTTGCCATCATATCGGTTTAGTCTAGATATAGTCTCGCGTTTTTCAGTGTCGTAGTCATTGAGTTCGTCTTATGTGGTCTCGCGTTGCCAATTTACACGGTTATCTGTGTTGTGGTTTTCTCGCTTTGGTCTCGTTGTGCTAATTTACACTGCTATCTGTGTCGCTTCGTCGTCGCCGTGACATCTACAAGTGGTTTTTATCATTGAGCACATTTTACCATCGTCTAGCTTTGATCTCGGCTTAGTCTCGCTGTAGTCTCGCCAACATCGTTTCAGCTTGCGGCTCGATTTAAATTTACGAACGACTTGCACTTAATAATATTATATACACCCGGGGAACATACATACTTTCAACTATCACGGGAAAAATTTTACACTTTGAAAATTTGATGTGTGGATTTAAAAACATTTTACATCTGGATTAAAGGCATTTTAAATCCGTTGGATTTAAGGCATGTTTAGAGTGAATAATATGGATATGGATTAAAATTTTTGGATTTAATAAATCTGCAATTAATAGTTGGATTTAAAATTCACTTAAATGCAATTTGAATCCATAGTGAATAATATGGCGGCAAGTGTAGGCTCCTGGAAAGTGCCGAATTTAGTTGAATCTATATCTAAAATTCAGCTTTAATCAAGACCCTGTTTAGATTGGGAAGATTGAAACTTGTCTCACGGCAGTTTCTGAACGAGAGATGTGAAGAGGCCAGGAACCCCTCACCTCTCTTGTCCAGAAACTGCCGTGAGACCGGTCTCAATCTAAACAGGGTGTAAAGTATTTTTCTGTGAATTTACACAGTATGCACCTTCATTGTTATTTATCAGCTCCCAAAGGCCCACTGATTTTATGTTCGCAGTATCCAAAAGTTCTTGCCAACCATAGTGTAAATTTACCCCTTACCTTGATAAAATGGCTATTTCGAACACAAGGCCAAAGTGTATTTCCTTACACGCAACTAATACTCTATAAAGTGAGTAGAAACTCTAGATATTCGTCAAGATATTTATCCACTATCTGAGTGTATTCTAATTTAGGAAGAGAATTTACTTTTTGTTTACATTAAGTATAGAGTAAATTAAACAAATCAACAATTGAACACTAACACAATAAATACATTCAAAAAACCATTATATTTGTAAATATTTCGAGGGGCTCGTATGTAACTCTATTCTAGGTAGACTCGTAAATGTTTGACAGATGGCACAATGGTGTGAGAATGTTTTTTATCTTAATCACCGTTCAACGTTGTGCATACAACTTTGTAGGTCTCTCATTATCTTTTAATTAGCGGTTTGCAAATTGAAACGGTTAATATGATTCGACTCTTTTGGTAAACACAATCGCAAATGGCATTTATGTGTGTACAATATTGTCAGACTGACATTTCTTTTTGTTTCGCTATAACTTCGGGAGCTTTATTTAGTTTGAGATCGGTGAGAATGCACTGTGGTAATTGTTTTCTGTATTCGTCGTTTTAAAATTAAAATAACTTTGTAAATTCTAGAAAAGTGATATTTAAATAAAAACAAAAAATAGTTATAAAAACTTTTAAATTTGTGAACCTTCAGAAATAGCAGTAATAAAAGGAACATTTTGTTTGTGAAAAAAACTGTGCATTACGTAATTTTTGTATAATTTACAAGTTTCATCTACTCAAAGTTTAAGAAGTGAAAGAGAGTGATTCATTTAAAGGGCTTCATTTGTATTCAATAAGAAAATATTTTTTTTTTTTAAATTAAAAATGAGTTCTCGAGGTGTCCGCATTACGCTTGATGTTAGAAGGCAATCGAATTTCGATGCAGACCAATATACACCTGTCACTCCACTTAGTTCTGGTTCGGCAAAATCTGCACCAAAATTTGAACCAAATTCAAGTAAGTTTTGAAGTTTTAAAATTGTATTTAAATTATTAAATTATAAAACATAACATTATGAAAGAATTCTGCAAGAGTGAGTTTTTTTTCTATGTGCACATCGATTTTTGGGATTCCGCAAGAGTTTACTAAATTCATTTATGTTTTGTGTATTTTGTTTTCTCTTGTGTGCTTTGTTTATTATCTTAACAAACAACAACTTTTAGTTCTATACACGTTATACCGAAGTGATATCACGTGACTAGCTCTATTCTAATGGAGGCTTAATGATTGGTATACCATTTTTACTATTCCAAAAAAGTTTATTATCTGTCTCAATTTAAAATATAGTCACACACATATTTCAAGGAAAATGACGTTTGATTTCTTACGGAATTAAAGACGGTGTTCACATTGGATTGAAAAACTGGATTTTTTTGACGTTTCAGTATTCACATCTCGCTCCCACTTTTTCAGTAAAGGAAGATGTAAATACTGAAACGTCAAAAAAAAACCAGTTTTTCAGTCCAATGTGAACACCGGCAAAGGCAGGGGATGTAAAGTACTCAATAAAAAATTTGATGTTCTATTATATCGATCAGTTTCAAAATTCTAACTGTCAAAATTACTGAGATCCATCTTTTATCATTTCGTAAAGTGAAATTATTAATGTCCATTATAGTCGTTTTTTTTCTTATAGTGTTTTCATTTGGTAATCCGGAAGAAACTTTCGGAGCTCTCCGACCCAGAATGCCAAACAAGCAAGTTGCAAACCTTTTCTTGATTCTGAAGTTTGGGCTTGGTTGTATTATATTTAACAGAAAACTACATTTGACAATTTTGACATTTCAATTGTGTGCATGTGTACGTACTTCTAGTTTGGATTCCTTCTTCAAACCCAAATGCGCTTTTCTCTTCTTTTCAGAAGTAGAACTGTCATCATCTGCCAAACGAAGGTTTTCAGAAGCATTCGGAATGCTCAAACCAGAACGTTATTAGTTCATAGCAAGGTCTGAGCAGTAAAAAAAAAAAATGTGTGTTTTTTTTAGCTCTGAAATAATTTTATGGTTTATCAAGAAAAAAACCCTCCTCGAGCACAGCCCAAAAATCGAGAAGAGATCATTTGGGTCTTTTCCTAAAAAAACCTCCTCGACGACAGCGCAACGTGTGCGCTGTGCCATATAGGAGCAATTCATAGCACCCGTATCTGATGAACAATTTTTAATAATACGTTGTTGATATTGCTTTCATTTACTATCAGCATCTGTCAAATTTTTCGTTTAAATCTTTTTTGTCATAAATTCACCTTTTTTAATTCCGGACCAACGTAATACAACAGACTATTGACCAGATATTATTTATATAAAGATGGTAATCTTTCGTACCGCTTCACGCTTCATAACCCATTTGTTTACATTGTTGTATTTGTAATTTCATTTCGTGTCGTAGCAAAGATGTGAATTGCAACAAAACCAAGACCTGTGCTGAATGACAAGTTTATTCTATGTGTACGTGTTTCACTGATTTTTACTAATACTTTGCAAATCTAATCAATGCAGTTGTTCTTAGGCATATGAAATTGACAGTTGAGGACTGTCGTCTTTGTTTGATAATCTCTGTTATTGACGATGAGCAGTCGATAAAACAAAACACATACTTGTTTAGTGTGTTGTGTGAGGGAGAAAACAGATGGCACAGATAAAAACGTCAACAAAATCCATGAATTTAAAAACTAAAATATGTAAATCCTGCCCCACTTGACCATAGATAAACAAATAAAGATGGCAATCCTTAGCTGTCAATTTGATTTGCCTACAAGCTGAAAGCGAACAGCTGAAGTGTTTGATTTGCAAAGTTTAGTGAGAAACAGTGAAAAACGCATACATAGAATCAAATTGTCCATTCAGCATAGTTCTTTATGCTGTTGCAGTTCACATCTATTCATCGACACGAAGTGAAATTACAAATACAACAATGTAAATAAATGAGTTTTGGAGGGTGAAACGTACGAAAGATTGGCTTCTTGATAATTGATATTAGTCGTGTTTTGTTGAGAAGTTGCCAGCCAACCTGTTGAAATTTTACACGCAGTGCAACAAGAATCACCAGCTGCCAATAACTTTATCAAACAGTTTTGAACTATGGAAGTCTCATACAAAAAAAGCTTTATTAACTAATTTGTTCCGCAACGTTTTGTTGAAAAGCTTTTGCCCGACTGTGTATAGTTTTCAACAAAACACGGCTATTCTCTGCACTTGACCGTTCCTTTCTCGCTATAGACCTTTTTTTACCTTTCAGTATTCATATCATAGAGTACCTATTTTATCTAGAGAACCGACTTCAGGGCTTTTTCTCTTTCACCCTACAAACTCCATTGTGAGTATTTCCTCCACATGGCTGAGCATGTGTTAGCTGCCCAATGCATTTTAAATGGAACCTCACCAATACAATGATAACTTAATGGATTTTGGCTCATTAGACTGAAAGCAACAAAAAATTGAATCGAAAAATTGAAAACGTCACATTTAGAGCTATCACACGTATTCACGGACAGGGAATTTAAGAGAGTTTTCTCTTAATGTGCTCAAATAAAATTTGCGGGTGTTTTAGACAAGAGGGGTACGAGTCGCAACTCTAGATAATATAGGTACTCTATGATTCATATCTCGCGCCAACTCTTTCTCACATGTGAATACTGAAACCTCAACCAAAATCCAGTTTTTCAGTCCAGGATGAATTTTCTTGTTGGAAATTTGAATTTTCTTATAACAAAAAGTTGGGCCATTTTGTGTTAGGCTGGGCTGCCATGCCCTACTCTAAAGATAACACAAAAATAGCATTTTTACTAAAAATAGCATTGTAACGGTTGATTTTTTAAGAGGTTTAGAACTTTAAAAAACACAAAAAATTCGAAAAAATGAATGAAATATTTATTTGAATCGATAGTTTGAACCTTGCAATTTAATGTTTAAAGATAATTTCATGCAAATGTTGACCGCGGCTGCGTCTCAGGTAGCCCATCCGCTAAGTCCAATTTTGGCATACTCTTTCACACATATCAGCCGGTATCTCACGAATGAATGCATGGATGTTGGCTTCCAGTGCGTCAATCGAAGCGGGCTTGTCCCTATAGACATTAGCCTTGACATACCCCCACAAAAAATAATCTAATGGTGTCAAATCGCACGATCTAGGCGGCCAATTGACCGGCCCGAAACGTGAAATTAACTGTTCAGCAAACTCGCCTCGCAATTGCGCCATTGTTTCGCGTGCTGTGTGGCATGTGGCACCGTTTGGTTGATACCACATATCATGCAAGTCAAGAACTTCCATTTCGGGCAAAAAAAAGTTTGTTATCATCGCTCGGTAGCGTTCACCATTGACAGTAACGCTGCGATTCGCATCATCTTTGAAGAAATATGGCCCAATAATGCCGCCGGCCCATAAACCGCACCAAACAGTGGCTTTTTCGGGATGCATTGGTAGCTGTTGCAATGCTTCTGGCTGATCTTCACTCCAAATGCGGCAATTATGCTTATTTACGTACCCATTCAACCAAAAATGAGCCTCATCGCTGAACACAATTTCCAACATTTTGAACATTTCGAACCGAGCACGAATTTTGATAGTAAAATTCAATAATTTGCAAGCGTTGTTCATTTGTAAGACGATCCATGGTTAAATTGCAAACCAAGCTGAAGCTGTTTGACAGTGACACAAGGTACTAAACATACGTCAGCTGTCAAAACCAGTGTTGCCAAAACCAAACCAGCTAAAAAATAACCCTTTAAATAAAATACTGTAGCATTCTTGCATTATTGTTTTAACATCACTATTATTTCAATAAAATGTTGCTTAAAAGTCTGTAAGAAGTGATAAGAGCCTTTTTATTTTATTTTGTTTGTTTAGTTATTCTCAGCAATTACATCTGTGACAAATAGCTTTTAGTTTTTAAACACATTAATGCTGTGTTGCTATTAGCGCCAATCAAGACCAAAAACTTTTATTTCGACCAAGTACCTCGATGAAAAATTTTGGCTGTTGACCAATTGAATATTTTCATCATTAATCGTGATCTTTGTCTTTATGTTGTTCTTTTAAAATTCTTATTCGATAATAATTGCATTTCTTCACCGAATTCAACTATTTAAAAAATTTTATTATAAATAAACTTCTGGTTTTATGTTAAAATACTTAAAATTCTATAATTTATAGACCGTATCGAAATAAATTAAGTTGTAAGATTTATAACATCTGCTGTAGGTACATATAAGAAAAAAAGACTTATTAGGTAATAATAAATCACAAAGTATGTGTTTAATGTATTCATGTTATTAAATTGTATACATTTTAATTGTCAATATAAAATGATGCAGGCTGTGGTATAAGAGGACATAATTTACATTTTTAAATACTGCCTGTTTTGTGATTAAACTCTTATCCTAGCAGCCGAATTTATTAGATTTTCTTTAAGTGTGCCTAAGAGGTCATTTAGTTAAGATTGCTTAAATATTTAAACTGACTTTAAATTACGTTACTTAATTTCTCATCTATAATCTATATCTATTTCTGATTGCTACGAGTTCGAAACTTAACATATTGTAATGTAACGTAACGTGAAAAAAACTCTTAAATACATGTAGATCACAGCTGTTTTTTGACAGCTTGCAAACAATAATGCAAACATAAAATGAACGCATGTATTTATAAGAGAGAAAGAGAAGCAACTGGTTGAAGCATCTAGGCATAGGCACAGTTAATGCAAAAGTCCTTGATCGCGAACAGACACAGCAACAACCGAAGGAGCAACGCCCAAAAACACAAACAAAACAGCAGCAGCAACATCAAAAGTCGCAGGAGCGGAATAAGCAGCAGGGAGTTCACCAGCAGCAGCCACAGCCGCCCCAAAATAAAAAAGAAAAAGTGCCACCAATCAACACTTACAAAATGGAATTGCAGGAAACTATTGACCTATGTAAGTCGGCCATAGGCCAAAACTTTTTTATTAAACGTTTAAGTAAAGATAGACATGCTATCCACTGCTCCACAGTGGCGCAGCACAAAATTATAAAAGAATTACTAAAGAAATCCACGACTGAGTTCTTCAGTTTTACCCCCAAAGTGGATAAATATCAAACAGTCCTCTTGAAGGGCATAGATTCCTGCACGGAACCACAGGTGCTCTTAGATGAGCTCCGTCAAAAAGCGAGCGACGATCTCGACTTTATCGGGGTCAAGCCGTTCGCTACAGTCAGAGCCAGACGGGAGAAGCGGTCTTTGCCGTTCTTCCTAGTCCAGCTATCGCCCAGCAGCAAACTGGATAGGTTGAGAAGTATCTCCGTTCTCAACTACCAGGTTGTAACTTGGGATAAATTAAAGAGAGGCGGCGACATGCTTCAATGCAAGCGCTGCCAAAGGTTTGGCCACGCTGCAGCAAACTGCGAAATGCAGTCACGCTGCGTTAAGTGTGGTGAGGACCACATTAAGGGGGAGTGCAAGCTCGGTGAAGAACGGGTCGAAGACATGACCCAGCTTACATGTGCACTTTGCGGAAAAGAGGGGCACCCTGCTAATTATCGGGGTTGCTCAGCTTTTCAGCAAATAAGAAATAACAAAGCGGCTAAGCAGACAGCGGTAGAGATGCGCCCATCAACGCGTGCTCCTACAGCAACGCCCGTTAATCCCCAAATTTCCTACGCCCAAATGGCGGCAGGAAGGGGAAAAACGGTACAGCCTGCAGCTAAGGCAGCCCAACCGGCCCTAGTGCCAAAGGCGCCGGACGCTCAGGCCGAAATAAGAAGCATGTTGCTGGCAATTCAAGGCCAGTTAACAGGACTTCACAACCAGATAAAGGAGCAGGCGACTAGGGTAGACTATCTCTACTCTGTTTTGCCTAGCTTAACGCAAATTAGAGGTTAAAGGCGCGCTGTCGGAGAGGCCTCTTGGGATCCTTGCTGTGAATGTAAATTCACTGATAAGGACCGAACGTAGAGCTAATCTTTTCCAATTGTTGAAAGACCAAAGTCCAGATGTGTTTATGGCCAGCGAAACTAAGCTGAACCAGAAGCATAAGTTGACTAACAACAATTACAATATCGTTAGAAGAGATCGACCCAACTCCACTCAAGGGGGGGGCGTCGCAATCTTCATACGAAAAGGCATTAATCATAAAGTTATATATAATAGTGATCTGCGCAGATTTCGGCTGTTAGAAGCGTGCATCGTATGCATTCCTCTCCAACAGGGGAAGCGAATGTATGTGATTGCGGCTTATGCACCGGAATCACCTCAGCCAACTGATTTTTTGACAGAGCTTGAAAAACTTTTCGAAGGTCTACACTTGAGCTTGGACGAAAATTACTTTCTCATGGCCGGTGATTTGAATGCCAAACACTTAGATTGGGGAAATCAAGTACAGAATCCGAGAGGTATTCATCTTTTTAATTGGATGAGTCAGTATAACGCTGAATATCGTATAGAACTGCTGGCTACGGATCGGCCATCGTTTCCAAGAAGCGGTGCCTATCTGGATTTATTGCTATTAGACGCAAGACTGACAATTACTGACACTGTGGGTCAAAGACCAAGGAACTGTTTACGAACGATCGAGTACGATAGTGACCACTGCGGACTCGCCGCCGTAGTACAGCTTCCGAACGAGCTCGTGGAGTTGGATGAGTATGTACCTGTGCATACTTACAATTACAGTAAGGTGCGCTGGCCACGCTTTACCAACGCCTTAACGAACGAAATTAGATCGAACAACATATCCCCACCAAATGACCGAAATTTGACAAATAACGAAATAGACCAATACTTAGAACAAATGGACGAGACAATCAAACGAAAAATGAACAGAACAATACCGAAATACAAACAACGGGACGCAACCGACATGTACCGGAACGCGACCATTGACGCACTACACAGACAAAAAAGTGGACTGCTGACAAGACTAAAACTCTTGTACCGACGGTTTACTGACCCTCAACATCTGGAGATTAGGACACTGAAGTCGTCGATCAAGAACATCAACCAACTAATTAAAGAAAACTATCGGTTGTCAATTAATTTGTATTGGGATAACAAAATTCGGGCCGTTAATGCTAGCGACCCGAGCATGTTTCCCCAAATTAACAAGATATTTAGAAGGAATGATCAGAACGATCTTCCGTGTCTTAAGCTTCAGAGAACGACGGACAACAGAGACGTACTTCTGACAGCAGGAATTGATCCTGAGAACGCCGTCTTGGACGATGACCTCTTTATTGTCGAAGATCCGCAGGAGAAAGTGGAGGCTGTGGGGGCTGCTTTCCAGCAAGTGTACAAGGTGAATGCGTGCATTCGCCCGAATCACGACTTGGAAAACAGAGCCTTGCTCCATCACTTCTACCTTCGGAATGACATCACGCAATGGCGATCAGAGAACCTTGGTTTCACCGGGTTCAATGAAGATCATTTGGCAAACGCCATAATCGCCGAGCGAAATGGGCCCAGTTCCCTGTTAATTACGAAGGTGGAGCTCCAGCTCATCTTCGATTCATTAAAGAAGAAGAAGTCAGCAGGAGTCGATGGCATATCCAACGTTGTACTTCGACATTTACCTCAAGAAGCAGTAGACATTTATACCACTCTGTTTAACAACGCTCTGAATAATGCATATTATCCAGTGCGGTGGAAGACAGCTGTGGTGCATCCTCTCCCGAAAAAGGGAAAGGACAACTCCAATCCGGCGAATCTCCGGTCGATAAGTCTTCTTCCGAGTATCAGCAAGGTATTCGAAAAAGTTATCAATAGAGCTCTGTCTAAGTGGGCAGAGGACAATAATATCATACCGGACAATCAATTCGGTTTTAAGGCGGGACATGACACCATTCATGCCGCATCGAAACTCGTTTCTGATGTCCAATGGAACAAATCTAAGAAGCAGTGTACGGGTGCCTGTCTGGTTGATTTGGAGAAGGCCTTCGACACCGTATGGCTAGAGGGTCTGTATCTAAAGATGACCAGACTTGGCATTAGTAAACCACTATTGTATATGCTTTATGATATGCTCAATGGCAGAAAGTTTGTTGTCAAAAGTGGCAATGTAACTTCTGCCACAACCTTTAATATTAAAAATGGTCTTCAGCAGGGAGCGGTCAACTCGCCGATTCTATTCAGCATTTACACCAGCGATCTGATAAGTAGTCTAACTCAGGCAATTGCGTATGCCGACGATCTAATTGCGTACAGAACAGCTCCAAAAGTCGAGGTCATCAGGATTCTTTTGCAGCGTGACTTCGAGAAGATTCAGCAATATTGCGATGACTGGAAGTTGAAAATCAACTTTCAGAAATCAGAAACTATCTTGTTTAGGACTCCGTTGCGTGGAGCCACAAGGGATACGAGAAAGAACTGGCGCAAGCTGGTGATCGTAGGGCCAAATGGACATCCACTGGCGAGCAAAAGTGTAGTAAAGTACCTTGGCATCTGGATGGATCAGTATTTGTATTTCGACAGACATATAAATGCTGCTCTGGCCAGGGCTAGGGGAGCTTTTGGCCTGATGAAACGGTTGTTTTATAGCAGCCGGCTTGACAGCAGGGTGAAGGTGATTTGCTATATGGCCCTTATCCGGCCGATGATTGCCTATGGATGCCCGGTTTGGTTCAACGTTGCCCCATCTCAAATGGAAAAGATTCGGGTGTTTGAGAGGCAGTGTCTTCGACGCTGCCTTGGATTGCACAGAACACCAGAGTCGGAGTACAAACACTACTATTCCAACCTGGCTCTATACAACGGGGCCAACATAAACAGGATAGATAATTTCTTGCTGAAACTTATTCGAGGTCACATTGCAAGAGCGATGTCCTCGTCTAACAGCTTAATTTTCGGGGCTTATTACCCCAACAACGAATACTACGAGAGTGTGCGTCTAAGCGGCTTTATTCCGCCCGATGCATTCCTCCACCTAGACAGTTGAGGGCTGATCCAGGATAGAGCGGCGGTTCCGCTAATCTACCACGTCGGCCGTAGAACTGTAGATCGGCGGCTCCTTTACAGTCGAGACGTCCTCGCACAAGACGGAGTTGAGCACCTTCGGTTCAGTAGGACTGTGTCCGAACGGGACCGAAGAGATAGGGTAAAGCAGGAGAACCAGTTCTGGTGGTTGAAAAACGAAGATGAAGTTCCTTCAGACATTTAAAAGTTGACCTTGCTATTTTCTTTTGTATGGCCGACTTGCATAGGTTTAGGTAGTTAGTTTTAAGTAGGGACGGTCAGGGTGGCACAAAAAAAAAAAAAAAAAAAAAAAAAAAAAAGTTATAAAATCCACAAAAATACAAAAAAATTATAAAACCGGAAAATGCTTGCTGTGGCTGTTCTAGTTTGTAAGTAGTCTGTAAGTAGCTTATAAGTAGGTTGTAACTAGTTTATAATTAGTTGTAAATAGTTTTAAGTAGCTTTAAGTAGTTTTAATTAGTTTTAATTAGCTTTAATTTAGTTTTATGTAGTTTGTAAGTTTTATATAAAACCAAATAAAAATAAAGACAATGATACCGAGTTTTTTGTAAATTCTTCTCGGTAAAAAATAAAACCGACCTGGATTTAGTATTAAGATAGTTCTTAGGCCGAAAGGCATTAGCATTAAGTTATTATAGTTTAACTTAGAGCGCCCGACTGGGGCCAGTAAGTTAGTTTTAAGATATTAATAAGTAGGCTAGTTTTTATGAATTTTTGTCTAGCTTTAAGATAGTTTTAAGAAAATTGAAAAATAAAAATGAATTTAAAAAAAAAAAAAAAAAAAAAAGTCCTTGATCGCACGCAGGATCGCCATGTCTTGAACGAGTTCGGTAGCCTAATTTAAAAAATTGTGTAGCCCAACGTCAGAGCCAAAAAAGTAGCCTAAATAGTAGTCCAATATCATTGCATTTTTCTTATAAAAATGCGAATTCTTGGAACAAATGACAATAAACTGAATGATAATTGGTCTGTTCGTGTACTTCCCATAACTACGAATTTTATTTTTTTTATATAAGCTTTGACAGAAAATTGGGCTAAATTCGTAGTTTAAGGAGGCACGCGAACAGAAATATTATAAAAGTGAATATTCTAGGGATTGACTAAATGTCAAAACCAGTGAGAATATTCAGTGAATAAAAAGTGGTGGAGAATTGTGGAATGCGTTAAGGATGTGTTTAGGAGGAGAAATTTATTTATTTTTTATATGAACAAAATATCGCCCAAGGTTTGATAATTTGATAATTGAGCTGTCATAGTGAAATTGCTGTGGGAAATTTTGAAAAAAGAGCCCAATTACCGAATAATAAATATAATAAACCTGGCAAGCCTGATCACACGTGAAGAAATTCAAGTATTTTTGGGGATTTGATTTGAAAATATTTGGTGAAGAAAAATGACGTTCTCTTTTGTGTTCCTTCTCTTATGTCTACTTTTACACGGCGCATGTTTGCTTTGCATGCTTGGAGTGCGAAAAAGAAAGAAAATGAAATAGAAATAGAAGAAACAAAACATGCACGGGTATAACTGTCCCAGTAACTTTTTGACGTTCCTCTTTGTTTGTGTTCTTTTTTTTTCCTATTCTGCTACATTATTTGTTGTGAATGTAGGACGGTGTTCACATTGGACCGAAAAACTGGATTTTTTTGACGTTTCAGTATTTACATCTTCCTTTACTGAAGAAGTGGGAGCGAGATGTGAATACTGAAACGTCAAAAAAAATCAAGTTTTTTCAGTTCAATGTGAACACCGTCTAGCTCAAACCTGAAAATAGCTGTCAAAATAATTCGCAACTAAGAAAACAATGCGCAGCTCGAACATGCTTCGTGTAAGAATGCGTGCATTACCGAATACAAGCTCAAAAAGAAATAAGATAGAGTTGCGCACTAATTTCATGCGCCGTGTGAAACTGGACTATTCAATCCAAACAATCGAATCGTGTCTTTCATTGTAAATATGAAATTACGAAAACACAACGGGGAAAACAAAATCTACACAATAATGTTCTTCACATCTGGACACACTCTCGTTTTTCACGTGTAAACAAGCAAAAGGAAATGAAACATGACGCCATTTTGGTTTCTGTTCAGAAATGTCTTTGCTAATTTTTGTATTTCACACCTTGGCCTTTTAATAAAAAAATGTAAATAAATTAGCAAAACAATTTATTTCACAGCTCAATTCATTAAAAGAAACCACAAACCTGCAAAACAATTTATTATTTTTTCAGCTCAATTTATTAAAGGAAACCACAAATCTTAAAACTTTCATTAGATATCTACAGCAAAAATATATAAATTCTACCTACATACACACATACATACATACATACGTAGACACTATACATATATTTCTGTAATAAAAACAATAAAATAATTAATTTCGGTTGTCAAAATATGATTCTTTGCGTCTGACTCTATTTTCGAATTCCTCTTTGAAAATCATCCTGTGAGCCACGCGCTATCACACGGAGCTTTTCGACACTCGATAGAAAATTGACAGTTCTTTTTGCTGTTTAAGCGGTTTGTATAGAGTATGTATAGGAAAATACGAAAATACGGAAAATGCTAAAAAGAAACGTCAAAAAGAGTCTCGGAAATCTTGGTCCACGACGCACCGGCACAAGGCCACTGTGCTCCCACTTCTTCAGTAAAGGAAGATGTAAATACTGAAACGTCAAAAAAAATCCAGTTTTTCAGTCCAATGTGAACACCGTCAAACGAAAAATTTACCCAGGCCATTTATTGTGTGCGAAAAAATGACATTTGTGTTTTTTGTGTTTCTTTTTGTTGTTTGTTCAGTACAGCATGGCTACCTATATTTTTTCATTTATTTTGATTATGAATTGGTGTAATTGCCAATGAATATTTTTTCGCTGCATTTTCGTTAACATTTCGTTGTCCTGTTGACCAACTGAAAATTTTATTTCGTAACAGCAGCGTACTAGGCTTTAGGCTACGATTACAGTGGATGCGTATTCTGACGAATAATTTGTTTCACTTCATCTGTTTAAATTTATTTTTAGTTTTGTTTTGCCCAGAAAAGTCAATAATTTGATAAACTGAACATAAAAATCATGTTTTCAGAGACTCAACTTTGAAAATAAGCTAAGAAAAAAAAAATGTATCGCTCGGGCTCGCAATTATTATACAATGTTTGTTATTGGTTTTTTTTTTTTTTTTTTTTGTGGTACAATAATTTAATAAATGTTTGCATTCTGCACTTCTGTGCAAAACAACCTTTTCAACGATATACATATATATATACCAAAAAAATTAGTGTTTGCCGTTTTATTATATGATTTCTTTAACACTGGTAATATGTTCTCTTAATAAAAATGGCGTAAAACTTTAAATAGCCTAATGTGTTTAAATAAAATGCATTCAAAAATTTAAATATTTCATTTAATTAACATTTTCTTTTCTTTTATATTTCCAGGCAGTGACAATGATGTATCAAATGTTGTTTTAGTTTCACGCCCCGAAGAGGTGTCCGATGATGCTTTGCCAAATGAAATTTCCGCCCCATATGAGGTGCCACAATTCCCCATCGAACAAATTGAAAAAAAATTACAAATTCAACGGCTTCTCAATGTCAAGTAAGTATATACAAAAATATAGAAAAATTCTATTATATGTAGCTGTCGTTTAGTTGTAACAACTCAGTCATACGTTTGACAGTCATATGTTTCAGCGTTGCCACTAATCGGAAAATTTTCAAATAAAAAGTTCCGTTGTTTCAATTAAAGTAATGGCTGAGGGAAGAATAAGAATGACTATATAAAATTGAATTGGAAAATTATTTGTGGGTCACGTTTTGTTGAATGATAATTTTGGCTTTTTTTTTTGAAAAACCAAAAACGCCATCTATTTGATTTAATTGCAGTAGTTCTGTTTTGCGATAGAAAAGAAATGTAGTTGATCTACTGCATTTGCAGAAAAATGGCAACGCTGATGCTAATATGTATTCGAATGAATAAATATCCGGAACGTGATCCAAAGAATAATTCTATCGAGCTTAGCCCTACAATAGAGCCTTCTGCTATTATTTTGTTCTCTGTTTCGGAAGACAGAAATGTACGTGTGTTTACCTTTTCTCCACTGGCTGTCACCTCTCAAAGCGTTTGAAACTCGTAAACAATTAAATGCTGAGTAGCATGTTATGACTATTTAGCTGGCTGATATACATGATTATAGATACCTAAATATGATTAGTTATTGATATAAATTCGCTAGTTATTGTTATATTGGTTGTTAAAGATTTATAAAAAAAATATATGTAAATAGAAACAAGTCTGGGTCGAAGTGGCTGATTAAGTCTGTCATATAATTACTCGTATGCTTACTAATATGTTTTACACATATGTGTGCTTGTGCATGCACCTTAAGGTAGTCTTTATAAAGGTCATAAAGGTCATTGTTTAATTCAATTGGTGCGCTCCCTTAATTCCTTCTTCAACAAAAATTTTAAATCCTGTAGAAATGTTAGCTCGTTATTGAATGGAAGTTTTATATGAGGAAACACAGTGTAAACAAAGTGTTTGCCTTTAGTCCTACATATTGGCGTTTCGTCCGGTTTACTCACTTGGAATCATCAGTGACATAGTGAGGACCTTTGTCATACGCAATTTGTGATTAAGTTCAGTTTAACTTAATAATGTGGATGATGCGAAATGGAAATTAGAAGAAGTAGTTTGATTCTCGTTAGCTTGTCGGAAAAATCGCAGATCTATAAGTTCGTAAGACGTAATTGAGAGAACTTTTGAAGAAAAGAAAATCTGTTCGGAAGTCTTTTTGGACGTGTGGCAGCCATTTGACAAGGTGTAACGAAAGCCTCAAATTTAAAATTAAGATAAGATCTGCCTGAAGGACTTTATAACACTCTAAACGGATATCTAGATAACAGACTTTTTCGTGTAAGACACCGAAATGATTATTCTAATTTTAAGGAAATAGTGGCTGGGGTACCACAAGGAAGTGTATTAGGTCCAGTTCTGTTATTTCTTTATTTACACGCGGTATACCTCAAACAGAAGACACTATCGTAGCCACGTTTGCTGATGACACTGCAATACTATCAGTTGGCAAAACGATTAGCGAAGCTACAATTTAATTACAAAATGCTCTTAATAATGTGAATAATACCGTTCTTGTTCTATTTGCAAATGAGGCAAAGTATCTGGGAATGACTCTAGATGCGAAATTAAAATGGAAGCTGCACGTAAAAAGAAATGCGAAGAACTATAAAGTAAATTAAGAGATATGACCTGGCTATTCGATAAATATTCAAAGCTTAGTATTGAAAATAAATTGATTTTATACAGACAGGTACTTAAACCTGTCTGGACTTATGGTATACAACTTTGGGGTTGTTCCTGCGACACAAACTTAAATAACTTACAAACGCTTGAAAAAAAATTGCTAAGGTCATTTGTAAATGTTCCGTGGTATACAAGAAATGAAGATCTTCAGAGGGACTTCGGGATTCCTACGGTTCGGAACGGAATAAAAAGTTCCGCGTGAAAACATAGAAATCGACTATTAGAACACGCTAATTCAACGATTATTGAAAATCTGGACGAGTCGAATTTAGTACGCCGTCTGCGAAGAACAAAACCTTCCGACTTGGTGCGCGGTGAATCGGGAATTGCTATCGGGAAGTGGAGGTGGTTTAAGTGTAGTAAGAATCTCACACACCTATGAACACTTGTTTTTCGGTCCTCATAGAGCCTTATGCAGGTTTTGCACCTACCCACGGAAAAAAATTGGTTTGGGCAGTAGATCTAGATTCAATCCGACAGACAGAATTTTGCCACCCACTTTTGCTGTGTACCCCTCCGGCCTGGACGGGAGAAAAGACCCCCTCCGATACAAATTTTTTTTCGTCCTAAATCTAATCTATACGTTCTGATTTGTTTTCGCGTGTTATAAGAATAACCCTAACCCCATACTTAGTACCTTTGGTGAAAAAAAAATCTGAAAAATAAGGGAAATTTTTTTCAATGTTTTGAATCCAATGAGGGCTATTCTTACTATGGGCCTGGTGAATAAAAAATAAGCTAAGGCTATAACTTACTAGCATTTTTAAGTAAAAGCTAGGTTTTGTGTGGATAAAAATAAGCTTAAGCTAGCACATAAAAGATAAATAAATAAATTCTTGTAGCTTATGCTTGTTTTTCCACCTTAAGCTTCAATTTGTGTGATCAAAAATAGCTTAAGCTAGAACATTATGGTTAACGCTATAAAAATATCAATATTCTTGGACCCGTAACCAGAAAGCTTTGACTAGTTCATATTTCTTGATTCCTCTTCAGTTGTAGTGCGTTCAAGGCCGTTAGGCTAGGTATCGAAGATATGGCATGAATATAATTAAAATATTAATAGAAAACAGTGTAATAATGACAAAAGTACTAAACAAAAAATAAAAAAATATTTTTAAAATTTTGGGATCCAAAATAATATAAAAGTTCTTTTAAATATTTGTGCCAAAATTGGATCAAAACAATCTAAATATTCTCAAAAAACATTTCCGTTATGTGATTTTTCACCAATATTCTACAGATACAAAGTAAAATAAGAATCCTTGGAGACAGTTTTCAAGACATTTGAAAATATAGAAACAGTTGAACTGGAGCAACCTGTCCTAGATGGGCTAGCATACAAGTCCTCACTTTTGCTCTAGGAAATGACAAAAATGCTCTGTGCCGAAATTCAAAAAGTCGGTCTATCCGTTGAGTTCTTAAATCGATGTACAGTAGACGTACAGACGTACATACAGACGGACTGATGGAAGGATACAAAATATTTTTTGGACTTATGTATACATCAGCATGTATACAAAAGTTCTTTTTATATGAAACCAATACTTGCCATAAAGAGCAAGTAAACATTTTTGGTAAATCCAAATCCAAATCCACTTGTTTTGCTCTTTGGTTGCAAAAATAATAGTTTTAGTTTAAGCTTAAGCCAAAACATGTGAATAAACAAACAAAAGCTAAAAATAGTAAGCATGATATATGATATTTTAGTAAGCTAAAACAACTCCCTTGAGAGTTTTAAATGAAAAAAGAACGCCATCTAAATTTCTGATTGAATATGATTGTATGAAAAACAAAATTTAAATCGTTGGAGCGGTTAAAAAAAAACTATATATGAAATATATAAGAAAAAATTGTTGGTATGCAAATCGTAAGTATTTATTTATGTGCATATAAAAATAAAATTAGAAAAAAAAAATTGTTAACCTCTTTTTAAAATATCGAATTTTCAAAAAAAAAAAAAAAAAATATTTGAAACACTTCAAAAATTCAAACACTTTTTTTGAGAATTTGATATGCAATGTTTTTTAATCATATTTGGAATTTGTATCTATATAAAAAGTAATCTGAATTTGTTCAGCCGATAGTGAAAAAATTAAAAATAAAAAAAAAAAAACGTTTAGCGACACTATTAATAGTTGCTATTTGTATTAAGTTTAATAATATAAATAATTTTACAAGCCGTTTTTAAGCCTCAACGGTTTCTTAACATTTGTATGGAAGGTACCGTTATTTTCTCATATCAGTAAATTTGCGTGTAAAGCGTTTAAGAAATCCCTTAAATACCGAGTTTTATAATAAATATTTTCAAAATATTTGATTACAAAAAAACAAAATTTCTACCATTATTTAAAAATCCAAAATTTTTTTTTTTTTAAATATTGGTACACGAACAAGTACAGGGTGTCCGCCGGGAAGGTATACTACTTTGTTTTGCCGCCATTTTGGTAAAAATTAGTCTTGACAGTTCATATTTGGCAGTCGTGAAGTAGGCTCGTAACAAATTTATTATGGAAAAATATTCTATAAACCAACGTGTTTTAATCGTTAAAGCTGTGACAAGTTACGTGAAATTTTTGGGAGAAACAACGTGCCAACAAATCGCACTATTTATCTTGTAGTGAATGATTTCGAAGAAAGAGGGTCTGTAGGTGATAGGACCAAGCATGGACCACAACGTACTACTAGATCAGCTGAAATCATTACTGCTGCTCAAGGAAGTGTTCAAAACAATCCATCAGCCTCAATTCGACGCAGTGCTCAGGAGCTTGGTCTTCATAGAACAACTTTGGCCACAATTTCGCACAAGGATTTGCATTTGTTTCCATTTAAGATTCAGTTGACATAAGAGCTTCTTCCACAAGACCATTTACGCCGCCATAAATATGCCAATAGAATGTTACAGCTAGCTTATGACAACCCCGATTTAAATGAAAAAAAGAAACAAGGCTCTAGAAATGACAATTGGTGTTAGAATGAAATTTTAAGTAAAGCGATTTCTCCGCATTTCATGACACTCACAATTTTAACAGGAGTCGTTTCACTGAAACGCCAGGTGTCGCTTTTAGAGCCGTGTCGTTTTACTGACGTTTTAGTGAAACGACTATCGTAATAAAGGTGAATGAGTGACGAGGCACAATTTCATTTGAATGGATATGTGAATAAACAGAATAGTCGGTTCTGGGCAAGGGAAAACCCTCAAATTATTCATCAGTCACCTTTGCATCCATTAAAAGTTACAGTGTGGTGTGCAATTTGGTCAGAAGGAATCATTGGACCTTACTTCTTTGAAAAATGTGCTCAAAAGGGCTCGCATTTGTGAAACTAACAGTGGCGGACATTTACCTTATATTGTATTCCATACATAATTGCCGACACTAAATAAAACATTTGTCAATATAAGATCCATTTTCTTTCATTTTATCAAAAATTATAAACAAACAAAGTAGTATACCTTCCCGACGGACACCCTGTATTTTAAAATTATTGAAATCAAAATATCCTATTGTTTTGGAGAAAATCGAAAATTAAAAAAAATATTTATTTCAGCAATTGGGAATTACCATTGATTAAAAACCATTTTTTGACAAAAACCGTTCCCTATCCGGAGGTAGCCTTTGCTTAACCCCGAGGCCACATGGACAAGTACTGTCAAGCAAGTTGCAATACATCCACATTTATTATTCATTAACACATACAAACCCAAGCAAATTGGCCATCAACTGGCATGGACTTTTTAAATCCAGTAGTGAAGTAATTTGGGAGAAAAGCAAGTGGAATGCAAGTGGGAAGCAAGTGGAAGTCAAGTGGAATGCAAATTTGGTATTTAACAGGTAGTGTATGTAACTTGCTTACTAGTACTTGTGCGTGTGGCCTCGGTGTAAAGAAAGGATAATCGGCAAAAATATATGGAAGGTGGTCTAGCTAGGAACCAATAACAACGGTACGAAAGGTATTTGCATATGCTACAATAATCACTAAGGCAGCATATTTCAAGTCAATGTGGAAAAAAAAGTTATTCGCTAACCAAGGTTTTGTGTTTGTGCATTTCATTATGGAATAAAAACTATAAAAACTGGTCTAACAAATACCAATAAGATGCATATCGTTGAAAAGGTATTTTTATGAGCAATAATATTTTCTATAACAATTTACTTAAAATCACTGTATAGAAAAGTTATTCGCTGTTTTGGTGAATTTTTGTAGAAAAAAAATTAATATATCGTGGGTAATAATAAGCTAATAACTCTTTTCATAGAGTGATCTGAAAAAAGCTGCCTTACTAACTATTGTAGTGCATAAAAATTCCTTTCAAACAAAATTATGTCTCGTCGTTTTTGGTCTTGTAGGCTGTTTTGTCCCATTCTCCTTTATTTAATCTTTTTTAAGAAAAGTCGTGAAGGTGTTTTCAGGGAAAATAATATTTTGTAAAATTGAATTGAATTGTATAGCAGGTACCATTATTTTTGGTAAAAAAAACGTGTGGGCAAAATCACCAAAAAACCAGTACCAAGTTTTAAGAAAATCGAACCACTAACCGCCTAGGCTGTTAAACATGAAGAAAAAATACAGCCAAACTGCATCGGAGTATATTTTGATAAGCTAGCATTAAATGCTACCCTTAGCCCTCTTTTTCTTTATGTTGCCTGATGCTTCTGTTATCAAATGCAAACTTTGTCCAGCTACATACATATGTGCATCTCACAAACAACATAGTTATGTATATATGTACATAAAATATGTATGACACTAGACAATCATAAATTATTGATTTATTTAAGGTAAACAAAACAAAAAACTACAAACACAGAGAATAAAAATGTAGGTTGAGTTCTCCATCCTTTGATTGAATTGAGCTTACTGCTCAAACGGCACGTTTTAATGCATACGTGCTATTATCACGTACGCACTATTAAACATATATTTTATTCATTGTCTATCCAAAAAATTATAGTCTCTTAAAACTAGTTTGAGCTTTAAGTCGACATAATTAAATTTCTTGTTATTTGTAGACGAAAATAGTATACCTACCATACAAAATGGAAAAATAATTATTTACAACAAAACACATATCACCCCCGCAATTTCCTTGGAATTTTCAAGAATACAAAGTCGAAATTAGTTCGACTTTGGAACCTAAAACCTATACATACAATGCGGTTCCCCCTCTAACCTCTTTTCCAATTTTCCTTCAAATTTTTCTTTCTGATTTTCCAAAAACAGAAGTGGCTTTATTATATTCCATGTATTTCGCTTCATTAGCTTTAAGTTGTCAATAAAGATTCTCTTTTTTTAAGTGACTTCAACCTACGTTTGGTCTGGTCATAGCGTCATAATCAGTCGATGCCTATACAAACCTAATAATAGAAAAAATCTTCGGTTGTTGATTAAGTACATATAAATTTAGAATTTCAAAAATTTGGGTATCGGACAAAATTAAAGAAAGAGTTTTTAAACCGATTCTGTTTCGAGAAACTTTAGCGAACGGTACACGCAAAAAAACAGGCGGTCATAACCTCCATCATATAAATAATACTTACCCTTACGACAGACTTTGATCGACGTTTTACTTTGCCGTGGTAATTCCATTTGTCAAAGAAAAAAGATGGCTTAGTTGGTGGTGCGCTATAGTTTTGAGGTGCTTTGTGATGGCTATTGGGGGAGTGTTGGGCTTGATGAGAGGATTCACGTCGCTCTAATGACATAATTCCGGGTAGAAAGCACGTTTTGCTTCGGGGTAACATCATTTCTACGGATTATTTGCGGCCGGTATTTGTGTCTCTCAAGTTCATTATTGACAAAAGCGGTAGTATGGTCGCTGCAATTCGGTCGAACGGTCTATTTGAGCTCTAAATGCTATCATTTTCCCATAGAATTGCCCTCTTTTGTGCAATTTGAAATAAATTATTCTCAAAACTGGTGGGGTTGCGTTTAACTTGATGTTTGATTCTTTATTGTTGCTTGAAATCAGACAAAATAAAAAAAGTGAATCATTATAAGTGATTAGTAATCGAATCAGTGATTGCAATTTCATTTGAAATGGTAGTAATTGATGTATTACATGTTATTTGTAAACCTTGTCATAATGTGTTGATAATATTTAAATAAATCTACTTCAGTGTAAATAGAGTAGAAACAATGCCATTTATTTCTATAGTGTAATCTAATTAGTTTAGTGTGACGTCTTTCATTCACATACAATTATTGGCGCACGTGTATTACTTTTTTTTAGTTTTGTTTTTCTCCTTTAACCTTAAAAAGCATTTGAACGGAAATGGATAAGTACGTTTTTTTTCTTGTTTCATTAGCTTTAAAATTTTGTGTTGATTTAATATTTGATTGTTTTTTTTTCTTTCGTACAAAATTCCAAAACACTTTTTTATTGAAAATAAAAAAAAATTATTCATTTGTCTGATGATTGAAAATATTAAGTGAAAAATTATCAAAACTCAAAAATTTGAAAACTCGAAACGTTTATTTTATTTTCGTTTGTGGTGCCATCTCGATGTCGATAGTAAAAGCTATTGACATCTTCGGGCAGTGCTTCTTACGTTTTTGCTGCGCGATAGTGAAAGGCAAAAAAGGGTGATATCCATAGTGTCGCACATCGGTTTCAATAGATTTTTGGCAGCTGAAAGATAAAGTTAATCTTCAATTTAAAACTGCTTCTGAGATTGATGTATGGGGGTTGGTGTATTTTCAGGATAAGCTAACCAGAGATTATCAAATAAAAATGACAATACTCAGCGGTCAACTTGATGTGACATCTAGCTGAAACTAATAACTGTATTGATTAGATTTGCAAAGTATTAGTAAAAATCAGTGAAACACGCACACATATAGAATCAATTCATTCGGCAAATCATTAAGCACACTTCTTGTTGTTGTTGCAATTCACGTCTTTTAAGCCTGTTAAGATTGGAAAAATTGAGTTCGGACTCGTGAGTCTCATCGTGTCAACATTCCAAACGTAGAGGCATCTCAAAACACATAGAAAAAACAACAACATCAATGCTTTACACATCGAAACAACAACATGTTCATGCCTTACGACATCCCTTCTCTTGTCCAGAAACCAGACTCAATCTTCCCAATCCAAACAGCGTCTTTCTTCGACACGAAATGAAACTACATATACACCAATGTAAATAAATGGGGTTGTAGGATGAAACGTTAAAAAAATCCCATCTTTATATTGATAATCTTTGATGCTAATTTTGATTTAAATCAGGGTTAACCCAATACTAAAAATCTGGCCCTAAGCTAAGTTGACCTGCAACCAATTGAAGATTAACTTTTTCTTTTATTTGTACAAAATCTATTCAAATTGATGTGCGACTCTGTGGATATCATGTTTTTAAAATATTTTTGAAATCTAGATGGCGCCACATCAAAAATTGCACTTTCCAAACCGAGATGTCGCCAAAAAGAAAACAGTCCTCAGATTAGTTTCGGAGTAAAGTTATGTCATCGGATTTTCGGACTGTTCTACTCCTATTTAATTCCAATCGAGTATGAAAACATCATATTTTGAAATTTACACATACACTACTGAATGACACCATTTTACGAAATGGCTTTTTCAAGCATATATCACTTTTGACAAGTAATCCGACGAAAAACTGTATATGTATGCGTGTGTTCCAAATCTACTCCTTCTTCAAATCGGGAACAGAAAAAGAGTCGGAAAACAGTACCCCGAAAAGAAAATCGAAGGGTTTTGGAGTAGTGGGAATGAAAATGGAGTAGAAAAGTATCGCTCCGAACGCCCAACGAAAACGACATTAAGGATTTAAATTGACTGAAAAACACGTTTCTGTATTTAACTCTGGTTTAACGATGAGACAAAGATGATCTTGCAATACAAAATTGACCCTAAATTGGGCTCCCATCTAAGTATATGATGAAGACCTGTCATTGTAGTAGTACAAAAAAAAATCTCACTCCACTAAATATCGTTCGTCCCGATATCGTTTTGGGTGCTTTAGAGCTATTTTCGTCTCGGTTGCCGATACCCATAACAATAAACTATCAATATAAAGATGGGAAACTTTCGTACTTCTCACCCTCCAAACCCCATTTGTTTTCATTGTTGTATTTGTAATTTCATTTCGTGTCAAAAAATAGATACGAATTGCAACAACAAGACATGTGCTGAATTACGAATTGATTCTAAATGTGCATATTTCACTGATTTTTACTAATGCTTTGCAAATCTAATCAATACAGCTGTTTGTTTCAGCTTGAAGGCTATCGCTATCTTCATTTGATAATCTCTTTCCATAACAAACGAGAACGAGACTTTTTTGGTCCCGTGGTCCAGCGCTGCTGCTAGCGAGTATTAAAATGCGTTTTTCTTTCTTAGTTTGGAGTAGAGCCTGAATTGTCAAAAAAATGTGTTTCTTTTTTTAGCTCTGAGCGTTTTGAGCTAAAAGTTTGTGTTTCGTTTTTCGTTCTCAGCGTGTTTTGAGGATGTCCAGAGTGCGCTCTATGAACTGAGAATAAAATAAATGAACAGACAGAGTTAAATGCTGAATACAAGAATTTGACAGCTAGTGCTCAGGTGTGTTAAAAAAATAATTCAGAGCGCGCTCAGAACACGCTTGGTTCAGAGGATGTGTTCAGAGCCCTATTCTGAATTAAAAAAGGAGAACGTCTAAAGAGTATTAAGATCAGATCAAACAGAGTGCAGTCCGTTGATTCTTCTAAAAATTTACAAACAAAATTTGACCACCGCGTTCTTTCTTTCCTAATAAAGTATTCATCAGTATTTAAAGTCGTTTAGTTGAACCATCTTAAATTTTTCTCAAAACTGAATAAGCTTGAACGTGGCTTTAACATTTGTTCGGTTTCCGTATAAATACACTCCGGAAATAGTGATTTTAGGGAAATTGCGGGTTATAAATATTTGGTTCGAATTACACTTTTTTCGTCAAAATACAGTTTTTCCCATCTGTCAATTGTAAAATTTCATCGAAGGATAGCTACAATATCAATGGATTATAAAAAATATTTAAAAATCTGATATTTTTGTTTATTTCTTTCGATTGGGTGATATTTGGATCGAAACACACATTTTTTTCTTTAAGATATAGTTCATTTTGAGTTTGACAAAAAAAAAAAAAAAACTCCGTGGTCTAATTATCTTTTGGCCTACCCTGTACTAATCTTGCTGATTTTACTTCGAATTGGCCATACGCTGCTTCTGTTTAAAACATAAAAGTATCGCCCATAGGCTTGCTTTCTAAAACGAATAGACTCAAAATCTGTGAAAACGAACTTACTACACCAGGTTTTGTGATTTCCTAAAATATATGTTACATTTGCAGTACCTCAAGGTTTTCTTCTTTGTCCCTTCTTATTTTTAGTGTTTATAAATGAATTGCCTTTATTGTTTGTACTGTTATTGTATTGTAATATTAAAGCAAGTACATGTAACCCAGTTGTACATTAAGTTTTTTGTTACTTATTTTAATTTAACGAATTATTTGTGAGATGACACTAGTTCTTTTGTTTTAATTAAAGTTCATAATTGTTTAATTGAAACTTCAAAAAAGTTTTCCGTAATGAAATATTCATTTCCTTATTTTTTGACTTTTTGAATAATTTTCTTCAACTGGTATCGAATTGTCAAACTTAAACTTCTTCACTTCCCACTTTTTTTATTTCGTTTTCCTGAATTGCTTTATCTTCTTACTTAACTGATGCCGCCTAATGCGTCAAATTTACCACCACCAGAATATGAAAAATAACTTTTCCTTTTTATGGCAAATGAAATTTACATGCCACTTTAAGTGGCAAAACATTCACGAAAAGTTCTTTACTATATTTACACAACACGCCAACTTTCTTGAATGTTCTTCCAGTTGAAGAAAACAAGGGAAAGTCATAAGAAAACAATTCAGACCGAGAGGAGAGTAGGCAGCTTATTCAAATTCATGTGCCTAAACCCTCACTTCGTGTTGCACGATATTTTCTTATTTCTCCCAACTCAACAAAAACAAAAAATAAATTTTTGTAGGGGATGTCTACAAAATAATTGTACCATTAAAACAATTTGAAACGCAATACTATTGTGAATTTTCGCACGCGCCATGATCATAAGTCACAATTCTCTTACACTACTAGGAGTGAATGTAGTAATATAAATGACTATTCATAAACAATTAAATTTAGAAGATTCATTTATTGTCTTAACAATAATAAAGGATAGTTTGTTGTAAATTTTCAACGGATGATTTTTGGCAGTGCCGGATTTCTAGATAAACAAGGTAAACAGTATGAAAACAATCACAGAAACGAAAGTATTACTAGTGCTTGAATGTAACACTAGGCGTGTTTTTTTCTGGAAAGCTTTTCGTACTTCATACTTTTGTATAAATAACAAATACATCATCAGCTGTTTTCCTTTAGGGGTGGCAAAGTACTTATGAGTACTTCACTAGCTATTATCAGGCTTTTTCCTTTGGAGGTGGCGAAGTACTTGCAAGTACTTTGTCAGCTTTTTTCGATGGAACAAATCAAACTGCTTTCCCATGTAAAATGTATCTACTCGCACATGAGAGCATATGCAGTTGATAGTACTAGATTAGGGTTTTCATCTACTCACAAGTACTTTGCCACCTCCAAAAGAAAACGGCTATCAATGTAACGCACAAATTAAGCATCGTTAGAAGCAATCTATTACAATTTTATGTGATTGTCAGGTGTTTATATTTACTTGATAGTTTTCATCTTCTCAGTACCTTGCCAGCCCCAAACAAAAACGGCTTTCGGAAGTGCCGATAAAAGTTGAAGTAGAATGGATTTTTGACTTTTATTCGAGTATCGAATAGAATTTTGGTTGTTTCATTCTCAAATTTGGTACGAAAACGAATGATACTTTTAAATGTCTCGATGGCGTTCATATGCGCTTTTTAGATTGGGAAGACTTAGACTCTGGACTCAATTTTTGCGTTTTGACCCTGTTTAGATTGTAACTTTCACTACGTCTTGACTCACTAAAATGCTTAAGTAGATGAAAAAGGAGCTTTTTTCTCCTCACCGATCTCACTCATAAACTCAACCTCATGGCGTGTATGCACTCACAGTCTAAATAGGGTCTTCTTAAATCCATGGTTGTTTGTTTACATGCAATCAAATGTAATCATATTAAGGTCAGAAGTTGCATTTATGAATACTTTTTCATCTGTCAAAAGAAAGTCAAGCAATTTTTGTAAATGTGACAGGCTGAGCAGCAATAGAGCTTCATTTAGGTATCGGTGTTCATCGATAAATTAAACAGCGAGGAGCTATGAAAAGTTTTACCATTTTTGATGTACAGTAATCTATGCAAGTTCGCAGGGTCATTTATGCCGCTTCCAACTATCTAGATCCACTGTTTCCAAACATCTAAGCCAAACACTCCAACATGCGCTATGTTTGCGTTTTTAAAACTGGAAGTTCGGTCTTCTTTGTCGCCTCGAATCTTTATGGTGAAATTCGAAAACTCTTAGATCGAGTTTTGAAATCCATTTTCTTTATGTAGCCAAGCCATTATAGTCAAGCAATTTGACTTTTTAGACTACCATCTACATATTGGAACAGCTTATCGTGGTTAAATCTTCTCCTTCACTTGCTTTTCTTGCACCAAACATTCGTTACCTTTTTCTGATACACTAAATTATTATGCAAACTGTTGCAAAATCTATTAATCGGTAGTCGTTATCTGATGTCGTTTTGAGAAGGCTATTCTTATGTCGTTTTCGAGTGGACCTTCGGAGCACTACTTTTCTACTCCTTTTTTCACTCCAACTACTCAAAAAGCCTTCGATCGGCTGTTTGGAGTACTATTTTCGGACTCTTTCTCTTCCCGATTTGAAGAAGTAGTTGGTTATACAGTTTTTCGGCGTACTACTTGTCAGAAGTGATAAATGCCTGAAGAAGCCATTTTTTAAAATGGCGTCATTCAGTAGTGTGTGTTTAAATTTTAAAACATGTTCCTGTTCGATTGGAATTAATTTTTCAAATGGCAAGTGCTTGTTTATTTTATGAGTGTCCCATGTATCAACGCATGGAATGTAAACGATCACACAAATGATGCCAAAATACGTTAATAGGAGTTTTGCGTTTTTAGCTCCGAGCATAGCACTGAGCTGTCAAAAAAAGATTTGTGTTTCTTTTTCAGCTCAGATCACTCATAGCACTCAACTTGTGTTTCCTTTTTAAATCAAATCTAGCTCGGAGTACGCCCCATGAAGTAAATAGCTGAGCGCAGCCAACTTTCATTATTTCAAATTGGCGCGTTCAACACATCAATTTTCTTTCTTTTGAATTGTTCGGGTTTTTGATAAGCGAGCTGTTAGATAAAAAATTAAATCAGTACTTAATTTGGGTGAACGCATCGCAATCGTACGACAGTTAAGTGCTCAGATGGTTTTCAAAATTATATTGGAGACCTCTGATCATACTCTGCTCACAGCTAACTCTTTGCTCTGCTCAGAGCTAAAAAAGAAAATCGCCTAATGTGTCATTTATGGCTGTTTTTCGAAAACGTCAAATCAAAGTCAATTGGATCGTCAACTGAACTTCATTTTCTGACGCAGATACTGCGATTGGTAAAAATGCAATCGTCTTGTTTGCAAAAAATTGATTTGATCAATGTTATTCAAATTACTTGCCAACGAAAGTATTTGTTCGTCGACTATATTGTATTACTGCACAGCTGAAGGTACCGCAGATGACGTTTTCGAACATGTAACTCAAGCAAGCTGAATTATCGAACACAATGCTAATGCAGTAAAATTTGTATTTGCGTTTTCGAACAGAAGACTTGCAGGTTGCGTTTAAGAACATTCTGCAAATGCATTTTTGACGCAGATGACGTTTTGAAAAACGGTCTATATAATTGCGATTTGTGTGGTCTCAACGTGCTTAAACGTTAAACGTTGACGTTTGCTTTCCACATCCAACGCCTATAAACGTCGACGGAAAGCTAACAAATTCTAGACGTTTTCTTTGTTTCCCTTAAGCAGAACTTTAACGTTTAACTTTTTGACTGGTGTAAATGGACTGCTATACTTATCAGGGAGGAGATAGAGTGACCCGACTGCTATTTTTGCGTTTCCAAAGCACATTTTTTGAACCACATTTCAGATTTCCCCGAAGATATGTCTTTTGCTTAAATTAAGCTTAAAATTATAAAAGAACTCAAAAAAAATCAAAAAAGCTTAAAAATAATTACAACCCGTTCAAATCCGGCCCTGATAGTTATTCAGGAAAAAAAATGAGCCTTTCAAGTGGATATTTTCTTTTTTTTTTAATTTCCAATTCAAACATTTTTAGTGCTAGCATTAATTGTATTGAAATTCATTTATAGATGTAAAAACACATAATTACCTATTAATCATTCTTTATTGATCAATCCATCAAAATATCTAGGATTGGTACCCCTACCTAACCTATAATATAATAGCCTTTGACTTCTGGCCAAAACAATAATTTCATTTTAATATTTATTTGTTTCTTCTATCCGCTATACGTGCAAAAGGTGCGCTGCTGTTGTAAATTTATTAACGGCTGCAGTTTTCTTTTTTTGGCCGAAGCCGTGTGACGTATCAAAGCTATAAAACTATAAAATGTCGTTTGTCAATGACTCTTACAGTTTTCATAATGACAGGTAATTCTTTTATTTCAAATAAAATTCAATCAAAATTTATTGAATAGTGAAATACCTTGTAGAAAAGCTGTTGCTCATCATGTACTTAGTTTGTTAGATAATTTTTTAGAATAATCATCAGTTTTTGTTGGGTTTCAGAGTGTTAAGTGTCGTTGTTAGCTCTTTGATAAAATTATACCGGTCGGTTTTGATCTTCGCAAAAGCAAAATAATCGGATCTTACAAATAAAAGTAGATTAAACGGAGAGTAGCTTCTTTAAAATATATTTTAAAAGTTTTTTTTTTTTGGTTTTGTGTAGCAATTTTTAAAAATATTTATGGCGGAAGAAAGATTTCTTTTTAGCGTCAATACTGTGTAAGAACATCCCCTAGTTCGTAAATGTAATTTTATTGCATTACTTCTAAAAACAATAGTTAAAAAATGGTACTATTTTTTTTAAGTAAAATTTGCTATAATTGTTGAGATCTAAAATCCATGCTTCATATAAAGTTGAAAAACTGTAGATCGGATAGTATTTGCCAACAGAAAAAGAATATGAATTTTGTCGTGTTGCCGAACTTTTACATTTACGAACTCGACCTATAGGCTATTGAATAGACCTTTTAAAAAGGAACAATAACGTGCAAGGGTTTTTATAACTAAATAAGTGTGGCCCATAAGCATGCTTAAAATCGAAAATAGTATTAAATTCACTCATATGTTTCTGAGAAAATGGTCACACAACTAAGCCCTATTTGAAAATTTACTTTTTAACTTTCTGTTCAAAATTAAATTTTCTATTGAAATGGATGGATCAAACAATTTTATACAAAGATTTTTGCAAAAAAAAATTCGAAAAAATTAAGATTTCTTAAATTAAATTTCGCATAACTTTTTTCGGGGAAACTTTGGGCCAGTTTTTCAGTTCCAGGGTTAACTCTGAGTTAAATCAGAGTTAGCTTATCCTGAAAATAAAGTAACCCTGAGTTAACTCAGAAACAGTTTTTCAGTTGAGGATTAACTATATCTTTCAGCTGTCAAAAATCTTAGGCCATCGATGTGCGACACTATGGATACCACCCTTCTACGCCTTCACCGCATCGGAATATAGATGGCACCACAACGGAATTGCACTGACAATAACTTTTACTATCGAAATCGAGATGGCACCACAGTTGAAAAGGCACTTAATTCGTTCCCTGAGTTAACTCCGAGTTAAATTAGGATTTTAATCGACTGAAAATTCCGTTTCTGGAGTTTACTCAGGTTTAACTCCGAGACTAGGATGATCTCGCGCTGCAAAACTGGCCCTTATATGTACAAAATAAACAAGTGTTTTAAGGCCTTAATATGACATATTAAAACAAACAGGTTTTGTCTTTGCTATTTGAATAAATACTATGATACTTGAAAAATAAAGAAGCTGATCTCTTCTTCGCTGCATATCTCCTCGCTGCATATCTCACTTCAATTTTGACCACAAAAGTCATGGGTTTTTTTTTAACGAAACGAAGTCATGGTTTTGTTGAGTTTTGCAAAAATATTTAATTTTCATATTTAATTAATAAATACAAAAATCGATATAAAATCTATAAATTTAAAAAAAATAATAAAATAAACTTATATCAACATAAAAATAAATATAAGAAATATAAATAAATAAGGTGAGTCGGTGTAATATGCCACACTTAACAGTAAACAATGGAAATTAAATAGAAAATGACAAGTTGAAGTTAAGTATGTACAAGTTTTTCTTAATTTCATTAAGTGGTTATTTTATTTAATAAATAAACAAAGAAAAACATAACTGTAGTGCAAATTAAGTTTAAAATAAAACCTTACAAAGTGGCATTTTAGAGGAATATGCCACTTCTTAAATGCCAGCAAACATTTGATTTCACATTAAATCGATGGGACATTTGGGCAGGTTCCATTTTGTAGACAGTCCTCGTGCATCCATTTGTGGCAATTGGAATATTGTACCCATTCACGTCTTTGATATTTTCGAGGCATTCTTGTTTCTAAACGAAATTAAAATCATAGGTTGAATATGGCATTCTATTAATGCTTTTTCTTGTTTCGACGTGATATAATTCGTTAACTTCGTTCAGGGATATTTTTATATTTTTCTGACGTTTGGAGTAAAATGTCAGTATGGTGGCTGTTCTGATATTCGGTTGAATTGAATCCGTATGGATTGAAAACGGCCAACAAAGAAATACCGGAATTGAAAACGTCAAAAAATGGCGGACGAGGAAACTGAGTTGCTAGCAACTTTCAGTTCCTAGGTAAGAAGGACAGAAGGAAAGCGGGGTGAACAAAATCTCCCCGGTCGAGGAATTGAAGAGATTTTTTGACATTTCC
The DNA here is from genome assembly GCA_946251815.1 of Dasysyrphus albostriatus. NCBI lineage: Eukaryota > Metazoa > Arthropoda > Insecta > Diptera > Syrphidae > Dasysyrphus > Dasysyrphus albostriatus. The sequence continues at coordinate 60,817,872 of OX276336.1, read as the reverse complement.
TTTCACATCTACGGTTAAGGTGCGTTCAACCAATTGAATTGCAGGAAATCTCAAAATTGCCTAGATTTTGTTTCCTCGTGGGAAAAGTACAAGAGATTTTTAAGGAAATTAAAAGAAAACTTCAAAAAATCTCCAGCAACTTGTTTCTTGGTGTGAAAGGGGACTATCCGTTTTTCGAACATCTATATTACTACGTTTACATGTGGTGTTAAAGCGAGCTTGAAGCTCATTTTTTATTAACATTCCACCTTTATTGTGTGTCTTATATCGATTTTGGGATTTACACATAAGCGAGAAATTGCAATTTGGCTGTCAAATGAACAGCTGTTTGAGCAGAGAAAGGACATTGCGAAATGAATCCAAAAAATTTTGGTCTCAGTAATCTTCTTAAAAAATCTCAGTGCTCAGGTGAGATTTTTTGTCCCACTTAAAAAATCTCTGAGCGCTCAGAGATTTTATTTGGTGAGACGCGCCTATTGTGTACCACGCTCAAAGGAGCTGCTGAAGTTGTCATTGTCACACTTGCAACAAGAAATGAGCCAACGTGCTGTGGCTCCATGGTCGACAATTCTGCATACTAAAAATGAAACAGATAAGATATTTCAGGGAAACTGACAAGTTTCTGAAAAGGCCAAGAACTGGACGTCTGCGATTTACTACTAATGCTATATTTCCACCAAATGTTTGTTTTAGTTCAGATTTAAAAAAATCTATTTGGTGTTTTCACCGAACACAGGGCGCATTCGCCAACATATCTTTAGCGATCCGGATTTGTTTGTGTTGTTGTAATTCCTTGTTAAAAAACAGCTGGTGCAAAAACAACTCAACGTATGTGAAATTTTTTGGATTATGGATACACTATCGCTTTACCAGCCGAACGAGACCTCAGAGATTTAAAAAGATTTATTTTAACAGCACCTATTTTTAAAGGTGGCGCAAGTGGTGTTATTTTTTATTTTTTATTATGAAGTGGAAGTGAGATAGAATGGTTCATTTGTGAAGAACTACTGAATGCTTCAGCGCCATATAAAAATAGGTTAGTTCTATTTGTTAAATTATTTTGCCTTGGAAAATTTATCAAGATTAAATTATAATCTTCAAGATCGGTACATCTCCTACATTCTATTAGATCAAGCGAATGCTGGTTTTTCTCGTGTAGGGGCTGGTTCGCGAACCGTTCGCTGTTGGCGAAGGACTTCGTTGGCTTCGATGTTTGCCATGTAAGGCCATATTCTCAAGCAAACCTCTTTTTTTGCTTTGAACGTGAACCACTTACGCTTCTTTATCGCACATATTTAAGCTTTGAAGAATCAACATGAAATGAATTTTCGCCGTGTAGGTGATAACGCAAACGAATAAGTTAGCCGAGAGTGTTTGTCGTTTATGAAAGTCGATATTGCAACCATTAACTGGCTTGCGATAGGCACAGATTTAATACTTAAATCCTATCTAGCATTTGTAGGACGAGCGAAGGGTAAGGGCAAGCGCAGGGTAAGGGCAACATTCAGCTCCTGAAACAGTTAATGAACTTAAAACGGTCCTGGTAGACGAATGGGAAGGAATCTCCCAAGATATACAGTCAAGAAACGCATCAGGTGAATGAAAAAATTGTTGAGAAGCTGATATAAGAGCTAGGGGGGTGGGGGGAATTCAAAATAATGAGCTAATAAATTGGACTTGATTTTGGTTTAAATGTTTAATTTTCCAGCTACTCTCTGTTTCAATTTCACTCAGTTTTTCATTACATATCTCAACTTTGACGTTTTCCTCATAAACTCCTGAAGTGATTTGAATGGTTTAAGCCTTGATTTAAAGCAAGAATTGTGTTTAAATAAAGTTTTCTTTGCACGTGAGGGAGGATGTGCTTAAAAGCAAAGTGCATTTTTGCTTTATGTGGCAAAATTTTCATAGACCGACTATCTATTTTAATATCGGTTTAGTTCCTTGAGCATTTGCCATTCGTTAGGTAGTACGTACTGGTTTTGAATGCGTATAAGAAATTCAACTATTCGGATGCGATCTTAAAAATATCTTATTTTTCCACTTTAACTCAATCGAAATATTGGTTAATAATGCAAAATGTATTTGCTTTTGTTTTTAATCGATTTATTCTAAATTATACTTCTTCTATTTTACTTTCAGAGGCAAAAGTGGCTTATCTGTCATAGCCGATACAGTTGACGATCGTTTACCCATAGATGAACATGACTTTGTTCCCAACTTTCAGCGAGTATCAATCTCTGGTGAGGACACAAGTGGTGTACCACTTGAAGATTTGGAGCGTGCATCAACACTTTTGATACAAGCATTAGAGCTCCGTGCACGCTATATGTCACAATCCGAGCAGTCATTCCCAACGACAACATCTCGTTTCTTAAAAACAGTTCATGAACGTGATCGTTTCAATCACATTGAATATGAAGACCGCAAGACAATCGCAGGTAATGTCTGAATTTTTCAAATTAAATATGGAAATAAATTTAGAGTAAAATGCAATAATATTATTCTCCACCAAAGAAAGAGACCTAGTCAAGTTTTTGAATTACAAATTTTCTATTCGTCACCAAAATCACGATTTTGATATTTATGAAACGTATGCTAAAACAAAGGGCACTTTTTATATTAAGAGTTTATCCTTCTTCTTTTTTTTTTCTATAAAAAAAACTTGTTTGTTTTTGTTTTACTATTTATTTTCTGTTTTGGTTTTGTGAAAAAAAAAACAATTTTATTTTCTTTAAACATTTTTATAGAACTTATTCGAAAGATCAGCCTGCCCAACCTATCGAAAGGTAATTCGTTTATCGAACAAATTTCAAGCGAATACTTAACGAGAGGCATGTCATTTTGTTTTTATTTTTTTATTTTTGTTTTTGTTTTGATTTTATTTTGCTTAAAAGAAATTGATTTTTTTATTTTGCTTTTTTCTATTTGTATCTTATCTTTTTTTGGATTCTATTTTGATTTTTAATATTATTTAAATATAGTTATTATTTTAAAAATAAACATCAGATTATAATTTTGCAACAAACCAAAAATATTTTTAAAAATATTATTTTTACGGCCTTCAACCCATACAAATACTTAATAAATCATCGCGTTGATATGATTCGAAATCAGCAGTTGCCTATAAATAGTGAGGATCTTGTCAACACGCATTTCTTTGTTTTTGTTTTGTTTAGTTAATCTTACATAGACGCTTTGATACAAACATCTAATCAAATAAAATTCAAAGATGATTCAAATTCTTAATTATTACATCTCTATAATTTTTGTTTGGTACTGTGTATGTTCTCACCAGGCGAATATTGCCCAATTTCAGAATATTTTCCGTTACGATCTCCTGAATCATAAAATTTTCCATACATTGACGCAATATCAAAATCACCTCTCTTTCAGTGAAATTGCGTATGAAATTTTATTTGTATTTTTGTTTTGAATCTTGTTGATAAGTCCAGAAGCTTCCTGAAGCATTCCGAATGCTTCTGAAACCATTCGTATGACAGTTCTTCTTCTGATGAAAAGAAAAAGTGATTCTGGATTTGAAGAAAGAATCAAAACCAGGTGCATGCAGACATGTACATATTTGAAACGCTAAAATTGTCAAATGTAATTTTTTTTGTTATTGAATTTTGTAATTGCGATTGTATCAAATGGCTTCTTCAAGTATTTATCACTTTTGACAAGTAGTCCGACGAAAAACTGTATGTGTATGCGTGTGTTCCAAATCTACTCCTTTTTGAAATCGGGAACAGAAAAAGACTTCGAAAACATTACTTGGAACAGCCAATCGAAGGTTTTGGAGTAGTAGGAGTCAAAAAGGAGTGGAAAAAGAGTACGCCGAACGTCTAATCAAAAACGACATTAAAGTAAAATCCAAAGGTGGTGAGGAATATCAGTATTCAGAGAATCAGATGTATTTTAACCAAATGCAACAACTAAGTTCACAAATACAATTAAACCCAAACTTCAGAATCAAGAAAAGATTTGCATCTTGTTCGTTTGCCATTCTGGATTGGCGAGCTCCAGTGGCTTCTTCTGGATTATCTACCAAACGAAAACACTATTAAATTTGTTCAATCTGCGATGTTCTCTTCCTTTTTCATTCATTTATTTGACACATTAACAATATCTAACAACGTTTCGTTCCTAAATAGAATTTTAACAATCTTAACAAAACCTAACAATGACACATCAACAACTATTTTTGACATAACAACAATAGTTAACTATAATTAGAAAAAGAACGCACCACTGTGCTACATTTGGACGGTGTTCACATTGGACTGAAAAACTGGATTTTTTTTTGACGTTTCAGTATTCACATCTCGCTCCCACTTCTTCAGTAAAGGAAGATGTAAATACTGAAACGTCAAAAAAAATCCAGTTTTTCAGTCAAATGTGAACACCGTCTTGTATGATACCAATGTTAAATTGTTTTGGCACAATTTGGTTTGTTCGATTTTCCATGCCTGGGCAATGTCATTACACTTCCTTCAAAGCAGAGTCTGAACTGTCTAAATAAAAAATTGTAGGTGCTTTCCACAGCTAGTTTCAAATAGTTTCAGACGGCTAGATTTAGTGCAAACCCGTTCCACAAGTGAAATATTGTACTGCCCCTAAAAATGTTTGAAAAAAAAAAAAAAAACTAAGGTACAGGTACATATGTATATGTAGATTCAATTCATCATCGTTCAGCACATCCATTCACCACCGAACTTGCAATATAAACAAATGGGTTTTGGAGGGTGAAACGTACGAAAGATTCCCATCTTTATTTGATAATCTCTGATTATTTCCCTAAAAAAATAATTTTGTATTGCCACCCTCTCTTACATATAACGGCTTCTTAACGATTCTTCGTTGACTAGATCGTGAGGAATCCCTTCCCATTCGTCTAAATTCATTAACTGTTTCAGGAGCTGGATTTCTGACCCTTACCCTTCGCCAATGATCGATATGGTTTGAGTCTGGGCAATCTTGCCCATACTGTGACAATACTGACTTCCCTAAGGAATTCGATATATTATTACCGTGTATTTTTTGGAGAAAAAAAATTACCAACAACTATTAAAGTACATGTTATATAACGTTTTTTTTTTATTATCGGCTCAAACGATTTTAGTCAAAATTTGTATGAAAAAGCTTTTTTAAATTGGCAATAATATTTCATATTAATACTTTTTTCGAGTAACCATATTTGTTTTTGAGCTTTAAGCTATTAACTAGTTATTTATACAATCAAAATAACGATTTTAATGCTTTTTTTATATGTTTGTCTATTTTTTTAAAATTACTTTCATATTTTAAAAGTTATTAATTCCAAGCAACTTGAACATAAGAGCAAGTAAGTGCGATCCATTCGTGTATAATATTTTCATGAGTTCAAAATAAATAAATTTGGTGGCACAACAGCTCGTGGAGAACCAAGGCCTAGTGACTTACAACTCTCAATCATTTCTGTGTGCGTGTTGTTGGCAGGAATGGAGGGGACCCACAATTTTTTGCCGAGTCCGAACGGCTAATGCGAAACACTTATTCATGACAAGTATGCCACGAGGTACTACAAATGAGTTTGCAAGCAAAATAAATTTTGTGTCGAAATTTTCTGTAAAATGACATGTACATGAGGAATGTTCGTTGACATGATCGTTGAAATGATTTTTGCCCAAAAACTTCCGTAGTGTATCCCAAAATATAGCCTCATATTTTATTCCAACTATTAAGACCTTTAACTTGAATATCAGACCAAGTTATAAGCTTTGTTATGGGATTCATATTATCTTTGTGGCAAAACTCACACCGTCACAAGTGAATAACAATAAAGAAACGGTTATCGTAACACCAAAAACGCGAGTGTAATCAGAGTGAGACAAAAGCATCAAACAAGATTATTGAATTTCATCGAATTCATATTTAAACTACACGTATGCGCCCATAATTTCAAAGAAAATTGGGGCTATCCGCCCAGATGAGGATATTTTGGTATTGGGCATATTCGCATGTAAAGTATAATTTTGATTAACAGAATTGTAAGCAACCTTTTAAAAAAAACTTTACAACAGTAGGTACTAAAAATTAAATTGAACATAATTCAGTACAATGGTAAGCCTTTTTTTAACCATGATTAAACAGTTGGGTGAATATTTATTTAAGCATTTATTTATCTTTATTTTATTTGATCTCTCAAATCGAAATAACTAGAAGCTAACATAAAAATAAGTTTTTAGTTGTAATATTAAAACTTTTTACTAGGCATTTGTTTTTTTTTTTATTTTTTAAATTTTACTTTGCTATTTAAAAATGTTTGCTTCTTCTTTGTTTCTTTATTTTTGTTTATTAAAATATTTCACAATGAGTATTATTCAAATACGCACAGTTTCAATACTGCACACTTCACTTACACAAAACAATAGAAAAAAACAACCAAGTTCATAAAACCTTAGCCCAACAAACCCGGTTTTCGACCCGAATTCCAATAAATAGATACAATTTTTGAATTTTTGTTATGTATTTTAACTGACTAACACAGCATTTTCTCCCCCCCAAACGAAACAAACACATATTTCGCCCAAAGACCTACACTACTTATATGAGTCTTGTGTCTTGTTTAAACGAATTTTTTAAGACTAAATTGACAATAAGTTAAAAAAAATCGTTTTGTTTGCTGATTGACATTTTGTTTAATAGTTTTTTATCCTGTTTTTCTTTTTTTGAATATATATTTTTATTCGATTCCAATTTATTAATTTTTTAAAAATTGATTTTCCTTTATCTAGATCATCCTATACATCCTCCAACAGAAACCGCTAATCCCTGGGATTTGGAATTTCCTTCTAATAAAGGATACACTATTAAAGCAGTTGACGGGGTGTTTAACCTTTTTCAAGATGAAGTAAGTATTAAAAGTAAACAAAATTAATTGATAGATTTAATTTATTTGAATTTGTATTTCCATTAACAAGGCGTGTGCATCTCCTGTTAAATATGAATACCCAAAACTTAAGGATTTTGTTAATGACATGCAAGTCATGTGCAACATGATCGCTGATGGACCACTGTAAGATCGGAATGTTTTTCAAAAAGCTATTGTTAATTAATTTGTGTTTTTTTAATAGGAAATCATTTTGCTACCGACGTTTGAGTTATTTGTCATCTAAGTTTCAATTGCATGTTCTTTTGAATGAATTGCGTGAACTGGCATCTCAAAAAACAACTGCACACAGAGATTTCTACAACATAAGGTAAAAGCATTAAACAAACAAAAATTTTGTTATTTTACGTCTGTTTATTTAATTTAAAAAAAATATTTGAATACTCAATGAAACATACATACATACATATATACCTATAAATATGAATTTTCGTTTTTGTGCATCATAGACCCAATTACCACTTGATCGATTGAACTCAAATATTTTTTATTATATTCGACACTTTACTGAAAAGATTTAGGATTAAGAAATTATCTAACTTCTTACTTACTTAAGGTAGTGCTACAGTCCGGGGTAGACCAGGGCCTCAACCAACAAGTTTCTTCCAGCCAGCTCTGTCCGTAGCTACCTTTCTCAACGTTTCGCATATCAAGTTGGTTGAGGTGCTCTTCCATTTGCGTTCTCCACCTTTTTTTACTTCTCTACTGAACCGTCAGTCGAGGTGAATCAGTATCAGTACTTTTTATGTATGTTTACTAACAAGAACTTAAAAATGTTTGATTTAGAGGTTTCCCTTATAAATAGATCAACTTAACATTAAGAGACCTTTTACAGAGCTAAAATGTTTATATTTTATTATATATAAAGTTTTTACGAAAGGTTCCTCGGTTTCTAAAAAAATGGAGTTGTCGACAGCTTTAAGAAGAATCAAAGATCGAAAGCTCTCCTTTAGAAAAACTACTGAAAAGACTTTCAAATCGAAAATGATAACTTTGTTTTGATGCACACAACAGTAAGCGATACTATTGAAGTGTCAATTTATAACAGTTTTTCGGCACGCGCGACTTGAAAAAACTATGAGAACCCTAAATATACCAATCGGCGAAGGGCTCTAAGTGGCCACATAGCCAGTGCCATTATACAGAGTATGTAGTGTTATAATTTGGCATGTCAAGTCACTTCAATTTTCAAAACACACAACAGAATGATTGCGAGCATACGATCATTATGCTATGGGCTGTATTGCAGACTGGTCATACTGAAGTTTATAAAGTTTCTTTTACAAATACAATTCCTATATAGGTAAGCCAGTGGTTTGGTATTTTGTCCAAAAGCAATTTTGTTGATTCCGTATCGTAAAAGTTTATACTGGAGTCACTGTTTTGAAAAAGCTACCCCATGAACCGGTAGAGCGTTTCTGTATATTCACTCTCCACTAAAGCTCGTGGTCAATTTGGCATTTGCTTATTTTATTGTAATCGGTTGTAATGAAAAAAGTTACCTAAAACGTAACCAAATAAAAAAAAAAATTTCATGGATTTTTCAGAAAAGTCGACACTCACATCCATGCAGCTTCGTGTATGAATCAAAAGCATCTTCTTCGTTTCATTAAGAGAGCCATCAAAAAGAGTGCTAATGAAGTCGTCACAATAACCAAAGGCCAACCAATGACACTCGCACAAGTGTTTCAATCGATGAATCTAACAACATACGATCTTACCGTGGATATGTTAGACGTGCACGCTGATCGTAATACCTTCCATCGATTTGATAAATTCAATGCCAAATATAATCCAATTGGTGAGTCACGTTTACGTGAAGTTTTCCTAAAAACAGACAACTATTTGAATGGAAAGTACTTTGCACAAATAATTAAGGTAAGTTATTTTATTTTAGATCTAACAAAATGTATAATTAATAATTGTTATTGTTTTTTTTTTTTCTTTTAGGAAGTAGCATTTGATTTGGAAGAATCGAAATACCAAAACGCTGAACTGCGTCTCTCAATCTATGGAAAATCCCGAGATGAGTGGATTAAATTAGCCAAATGGGCAATAGACAATAATGTTTATTCAACAAACATCCGTTGGCTTATTCAAATGCCTCGTTTGTTGTGAGTCCAAAATTTAAATCCACCTTCAAAATCATTTTCATTACATAAACTGTTTTAATTTCTTCTCTAGCGATATCTTCAAGACAAATAAATTGGTAAATGCATTCCAGGAAATTCTAGACAATATATTTTTACCCTTATTCGAAGCCACTAATGATCCCAGTAGTCATCCAGAGTTACATCGTTTCTTACAATATGTCATTGGTTTCGATTCTGTGGATGATGAATCTAAGCCAGAGAATCCACTATTTGATGGAGATATTGCAACTCCACCGAACTGGACAGATGTAGACAACCCACCTTATGCATACTACATCTACTATATGTATGCAAACATAAGTGTTTTAAACCAGTTCAGAAAGTAAGTATCGAAATTCACTTACATTTCAAAATTTTATTAATGTATACATTTTTTTTAACAGGGAACGTGGATTAAACACATTCGTTCTTCGACCACATTGTGGTGAAGCTGGACCTGTACAGCATTTAGTTTGTGGCTATCTTATGGCTGAAAATATCTCTCACGGTTTGCTTCTAAGGAAGGTTCCCGTTCTACAATATCTTTATTATTTAGCTCAGATCGGTATTGCCATGTCTCCACTGTCAAACAATTCTCTCTTCTTGGACTATCATAGAAACCCTCTGCCAGAGTATTTAGCTCGTGGTCTAGTCGTGTCGGTTTCTACAGATGATCCACTGCAGTTCCACTTTACAAAGGTTTGCTTAAATTTCCCACTCACTTGATTTTTTTTTAAATTAATTTTTCCAAACTTCAGGAACCTCTAATGGAAGAATACAGCATTGCTGCGCAGGTGTGGAAGCTTAGCTCATGTGATATGTGCGAACTTGCAAGGAATAGTGTTCTCATGAGCGGATTTCCACACAGGGTGAGTTTCAAATCGATAGCCCCTATCTTCTTTATGTTAACTTTTTTAAGTAAGCAAATGAGAGAGCTTAGATGAAACAAAGCAGACTTGTAAAGATAAGACAGATAGGGGCCATCGAAATGACATTTATTTAATAACAACAAACAATTTTTATTTTGCAGATCAAGCAACATTGGCTTGGACCAAACTATACACGTGAAGGTGTTGCTGGCAATGACATTACTCGGACCAATGTGCCAGATATACGTGTGGCTTATCGTTCGGAAACCCTTTTAGATGAATTATCGAATATTTTCAAGGTACATGAAGCTCCTTTAGCAGCCATGAATTAGAAAATTTAAAGGAAAAACAAAACATAATATATAGAACACAGGGAACAGTATGTTTCTATATACCCAATAATCTTATATCTGTTCCGATTAGACCAAAAGAGAGACCAATAGAGTCCACTCGTGATGTTAATCTTTTATAAAAATTATAGTTTTTAATTTGTTTCTTGTTATTAATAAATCTATGTTTCAAATTATAACTAAAAATAATTATTTATATTCCTTTCTCCAATATAATCTGTTGAATTTATAAAATATTTCACAATGCAAAACTATACAATAGATATAAACAATTAGCTAAACTTTTGCATGTATGGTTACATGTTAAAATGTTGGAAGAGACAAAAAAAAAAAATATATAATATATTAAGTAACAAAGCAAACCAATTTTTATGTACTATATAACCACAACTTTTAAATATAAAAATAATTATTACAAATGAATTTATTAATGCATACTAAATAAAAATATTTTAAATTAAACCAAAAAAAAAAATACTTTATTTTTTTGAAAAGGTGTTTTTTTTTTAATAAAATTTAATAGCTTTAATAATACAGATTAAATTAAAGTTGTATCAGATCGGTTACCCAAAAGACGCGTCCCACAAAAAGGAACATATTAAGGCGCCAACTGTTATTTTTTCATTCCAACACATTGTGAGTGTGCCCTTGCTCTTCCAATCAAATCAAATCTCCAAAGCTTCAGTACCATTTAAAATGTTTGCCAATTCAAACATGATTACTTCAGTACGAATTACGTTTTTCTTATTGAGAGGTAATGCAGCTGTCTAATGTGTAGTACAGCAACCGATGCGATATTTTTTGTTTCTTATTTCTGCATTAAAAAACACATTACATCAAAAAGTGGAGTTATCTGGTTTTTGACCTTGAAAGCTTAAATGGAGATCCTTTTCCTCTTTCATCCTAGATTTTTTTGTATTTTGACCTTAAAAGAAGCTTCAATTGAAATCCTCTTTCTCTTATTTTTTTCTCTTCTTATATAATTAAAAGGGACAAATGCACATTCTTGAAACTCTTTTCCAAAGAAAAATCAACAAAATATTTATTGATAATTTAAAAAAAATACATAAACACATATAAATATTAGTTTTGCATTTCACTGTTACTTTTTTTTGGCTTTTTTAATACTAAGAAAAATAAATTTAAATAAATTAAACAGTTCATTTTTGTTTTTCTTTTTGTTTTTTACAAAATTACATAAAAAAATAGCTTAATAGTGAAATACAATTAATAGTCTACAAAAATACAATCGAGTTAGATAAAAAAAAACACAAACAAATCAACAACACTTTGTCCTTTGTCATTGTTTTTTGGACATTAAAAAAAATTCATTTGCACAAAGAAATTGTAGGTCTATTTTAAAACATTGAATTCATAAAATTATCGTCTTTTTAGCTCTCTACGTTTTCTAAAATGGTGAATTCATTCCAAGTTTAGTTCCAAAATCTAATCTTGCTCTTCGTTGATATCTAAGGTTGACTCTTTAAAAATGGAAAACCATAGTAAGATTAAAAAAAAATAACTAGATTTCAAACTGACTTACTTAATTTCTTGCCACTTGCAAATTTCTGTCACGGCGAAGCTTAATAAACAACCACCACATGTAAATACAATAACTGACCAGACTGCTATAACCTCATCTATGAGATTACCACTTGCAATCAATTGAAGGACACAAATCAAAACGTGCAACATGATAACTGATAAAATACTTAAACTCCAGATGCGATTTTTCAATGGGTTCTTCCGCCAGATGGAGTGATCACGATGTACAAATGAGGCGGATATTATCACTAAAAACAGTAAGATGATGGGAATATATTGAAGATTCTGACAACAAATAAGTGGATGATGTACTTACCAAAGTGTAAAATTATTCCCAAAAGGGAGAAAATGCGAGCGATTTCTAAATGAATGTGATTCTTCTCCTCGTCGATGTCTACTATTTCAACAGGATGCGCCGTAAATGTACAAAATCCGAGTACCTACAAATATATGAAAACATTTTTAAAAAAATGCACTTTTGCTCCGACTTTGAGCCTACTGAAAGCACCTAAACCTTTTACATAGGAAAGATCTACAAGGAGAGATTTGTTTTTAGATTTTTGATCTGAGTTGAAGCGAATACGATTTAAGCTTCTCGGACTCGAAACGTATTCGCTTTGAAATTTGTTAGAAAAAAGGAAGTACTTATGCCATTATGTACTTACGATAATCAAAACCGGCGTGATAAACTTGCATCCATAGCACCAGAGAACAAAGCCAAACACCTTGGAATCGTATTCTGTTTGCTTTTTGGCAGTGGCCCGGTTCATTGTTTTCGAATCGGCATCTATGTGCGCCAGTGACACTGATATCATCGGCACTGGAATACACATCAAATAAATAACAGTTAACGGTGTGAGGATAGCTGGCAGCGATAGACAGGCACTTAGAATGTTTATAACTGATAAGGTTCCAGCACAACATGCCCAGTATTGTATACAATTCCAGAGCCCTGATGAGAATCTTCTTGACAATTCTATCAGAGCCACCGTCGACAGTGGATCGTCTCGACTCACTGAAATCGAACATGGCAGTGAGTTGAGCAATCTACTGATATAGATCGGTGATACAGTGTGTCCCTGTGACTGCATGGGACGAGCATCGGCGCCCTCTAACAGCTCCAGGGACGCAGAATGCTGTTGCTTAGATAGGTTGCTACTTGAAAAGTTTTTCAGTTTCATCAGTCTAAGTTTGTTGTTTAGGATATTTGTTTCTGTGAATGCGTCTATGGCCTGACAGACTTGTGGGTATAAAGGCTCTACAGCAATACTGCAATCGGCTTGCAGGAATATTTCGGCATTCGCATTGCTTGCACTGGAACCCAGGCAAACCACAATTTCTCCATAGGACTGCATTATACTCAGCATCTCACGCGTAGCTTCTGCCGAACAATCAGTAAAGAGAGATACCTGTAGAGGGACATTGTCAACTTGTTCCAAGTGTGGACGAATATTTTCGATTCCTCGCGGTAGTTTGGCTCGATTCGACATGTCAAAGTGAATAGGAGCACTTTGCTCAGTGCTATCGGTCAGAATACTCATCGATCGTCCAGGTTCATCCATTGCAGAGTCTTGTGATCGTGGATGTTCACAAGAGACGTCCATATTGATGGACTCATTCGACCCGCGATCCGAGTTCAAATTCAACATATTGTAATCCTGGTTAGAAATAGCCCCTGGTGCGGATGAACTAAGTGCTTTTGAAGATTCCAAGTTCAGAGGCTGCAAAAGGCAGTTTAGTTCGGTTGTGCCTCCAGACAGACGTTCGTCAGGATTCTTCTTCACTGAATTAACGGTGAACTCAAATTTGCCCGAATTCTTCGGTGAATGTGGGCTTGATTGATTCGGATCTTCACTTAATAATGATATGTGACAGTTCCAACCTGACTCGAGACCCATTTTCTCCGAGAACACTCTCGATCGCAACTCATTTTCCTTACTAAAGTGAACAAAACGTATACACGCCCGTTCCAGCTGCTCCACCAACTGCACAATGTCCGTCTGCGCCTGATACTGCATGGTCACCATACCGATGAACACCTGATGGCACTGCATCTCGAAACAGCCGTTCACATCGTTGATGTCGTGATCGTCTTTGGTTTCGGAGAATAGCAACGAGTCCGTACTGATCGAGTGGCTTAGTTTGGTGTGCCCTTCGAAATCACAGTGCGACTTGTCTACATGTGCCATCCGATACTTCGACTCTGGCGGCAGTTCGAGGTATGCGATATTATCATTATGTGAACCGCTCAGAGCTCCGATGATGCCATGACGCAAAGGACGATAGGCGAACGCTGTGCAGTATGCGGTCAGAGCACTACGCTGATAGAAGTCTTGAGCGCGCTTGCGATCATGCTGGCTTAGTGTTCGCAGATCTTTACCATCCCAAAAGTCATCACAGTAATCTAGAATTATATCGGCAGTGCCTTGGGTAAACAACGATAAATAGCCTCCTGGATTTTCTCGCATAACCACCGACAGCGAATGCGGAAAAGGTACTTTTACTTTGGAAGTAAGTTGGAGTTGTCGAGCAAAACGGATATCACGTCGCACCACATCAGGTTGCTGTAAACAAAAAATAGTTTTTGGAGTTTTATTTTGAGAAATGATTGCCGGGTTAAAAGCAAGTTTGATACATACTTCGCTCTATGAAGCATGCAGTCTTACTTTTGTGAAACCCATTTAATATTAAAGACTTACCAAATGCCTATAAGTAGCCAATTGTCCTTCCAATGTAAAACGATCGCAGGCATGTTCGGTGAATCCAATTTGCTTTGCCAATTCACAAAGGCATCGTCTGTTATAAGGGATAAACATCTTATTAAAATTGATTGCTTTTTTGAATAACACAGAAAAAAAAAAACAGTTGAAAAGCAAATAACAATCACTATGAATTCGAAATTAAACACACATAAAGTTTTATAGTGATATGGAATGATAACTCGGCAAGCTTTATGTGGAATGTGGAATGTAAAACAAAAAGGAACATCGAGTGAGAGAAAAGAGGAACACAATCAAACGAAAACAACTCATCTTAAAATTTTAAGGAAATTATTTTGTGGAAATTTAACACACTGATAATTATGGGTATAGATGTACAAGGAAGAAAGTATATAAAAAATGTAAAATGGTTGTATGAGATTGTTGGTGCAAATATTTATGGTAAAACAAGTATGTATGTATTTATATGGAATTGTAATTTAAACGTTTTTAACAAACTAAACTTACATGCATACGTTTTGTTTATCGGTAAATACAAACTTGGAAAGTAACACTTAACCGATAAATAATACAGGTCAACAAAATTAAACCTTATTTCTAACGCCGAAAATAGATAATAAATTTCGGAGATATTTGTGCGACCTCGGAACTAAATACTTGACTAGGTCAGGTTTTTGTATTATGCTAGTCGGTAGTTCTAAAGAATTATTTTTCCCAAGGTTTTTGGTTATGTCATGACTTAAAAATTCCATTCCTGTCGAAAAATTTTTCGTGTACAGGAATGGTTAATAGTATAATCTTGTTTCGGCGACAGAAATTGTGTTAACTTTTGTCATAAAAGTGGTAGGTGTAAGAGTGAAAAAAGGATAATGCTCAAAACATTTATGAATTAAATTTAAATTTGTGGTTTTTCGATTTTTGTTTTATAGGAAATAAATAAACTTGTGTTGGATAAAACATTTTAAAATCAAATGAGTTGATACCTAGTGTTATTATAACTTTGAGCTTTTGATCAAAATCTATACTAATAAAATTGGGTATTTTATTCAAATCTTGGGCACCAAACCATTGGATTTACTTTGAAAGATTATTCAAAACTATTTCGTAAGTGAATAGTAATAAATATAGACCGAGAGCCTACAGCAAATTTTGGGTGTGAGTGATAGCAAAAAAGAAGTATAGGCGTCGAAAGCTTCGTTAAAAGCTATTCAAAAAATCGAAGTTTTGCAGTCCATAGTCCGCATACAAAAATATTAATGCAACTTCTAAGGTAATCTTGTTACCCAAAATTGGTTTTAACCTTTCCCTAGATAAGCTCCTCGGATCAAATATCACAGTATCCGAGACCATCTGAGTGTATAGTTCGCCTTGCCAGACCATTTAAAAAATTCAAAGTGAAAAAAGTTTTGTTTAAACAGTCGGGTAGGGCGAACTATACACTCAAATGGCTGTCGGCTCTTAGTCTAATAGTAAAGCAATCTATTCAATGAAAATGCAACTGTTGATTTTTTGTAGGGTTCTCTCATTAAGGCGGAAGGGGCAATATTCTAAAATAAAAGAATTAATATCGGACTTACAAAAAAAGCTATAGAGTAAAATTGTTAAATGCTACTGTGTTTTTTTTTTAGTTTTTGTAATTCTTAGTAATTTTTCTTAGAAAATTGCACTTCCCGCCTTATCGATGTTAAATAGACACAAACTATTTATTCTTGTCTTGACCTAACCTAAAAAAACCTCATAAGAACCACTTTGTACCAATTAAGTGTTAACTTTAAATGAAAAAGTAAAGAATAGTGGGGTGAAATAAGAATTTGAAAAGTATCAAAATTTAATTGATGGTTTTCCTTGGTGAACTTTCTTTAAGAGATTTTATTTCCCAGCGGAATAAAAATAAGTGTGGGTGATATAATTGCGGTTGAAGTTGATAAGTCATAAAGTAATATAAATCTTTCTACTTTTTTTATGTTATCTTTTTGATCAAAGCTCTGCAGTTTTAATAAAATTGTAATCATTATTTTATTTAAATGCAAACAAAAATAATTGTCAATGTGAAAATCTGGGGGAAAAGATTTCTAAATAAAAGAACTTTCGATACCAAACCTGAATTCCCTGAAACTGAAATTAATATAAAAGAAAATCAATAAATACATAAATGCTAAAGTTGAACTTGAAAAAAAAGAACGAGTGGACGGTTGATTGGTGTAGGTAGATTGTAGACCAACGTGATGTGCATTAAAAAATATTTTCATCGAAAACTATTTTAAAGCAAATGAAGTTTTGTTTTTTGTGTTCACAAATGTACATAATATACTTATAATGCATAAGGTTGACGATTATAAATAAAATATTTATGATTCAGTTATAAATTAAGTCAAACAATTTTACTTAGTTATGCACTCGAAAAAAAATCGAACTCGAAATTTCAATAAAAATCTGACATCAGGATAATAGAGGAAAGGAAAAAGGGTGCCTTGAAATTGTTTCTGCCTGTCTGTCTTCTGGGCCATACAGCCTTAATAACTGAGCCGATTTTTTTTTTTTTTAAATTGACATTTTATTTTATTTTTAGAACCAAAAATAATGGTACCTGCCATACAATTTTTGTTTGATAATTTTACAGTGATTGAAAAGAACTTTTGTGTATGTTATTTTCTCAAAATAGAAAAAAATTAATTTCTTATTTTGATGAAGGGTGGTTAAACCATTAAGGAGTCAAAAGTAAGACTTAAAAATAGTATGGGGGCTCTACTCATTCGTAAAAAAGTGGGTGACTGAATTTCGCTGTAGATCATGGTCGTAACAAAACAAAGAACGCTGAGAATCTAGGACGAATAATTTATGTCACAACTGAACAATTGGTTAAAAAAACACGATATTTTGTTAGACTAGATTTCCGAGCCAAAGCCAAAGATAGCTAACATTGCAGCTGTTGCCATGCAACTACACAGATTTACACGGTTTTGGACATAGAGAGTTGAAAGTAATTCTAAAGGTAATTTTTTCACAGGTTTTCCACCAGGTTTTCGATTTAATTAAGACATTTTTTCGCCATTTTTGAATTTATGTAAGACGCGAGTCATTTTTTTTCAAACAAAATTTGCAATTATTCCTAACATTAATAATCTTCTTTAAATTCAGTTTAAATCTTTCGGATATCGTTTTTACTTTTCGAAAAATATTCCTAGTTTTTACTAAGCGCTAAAAAAATACATTTTAACAAGATATTTCTGCAAAAGTTAAATAGTAATTGGAAAGATTTAAATTGAATTTTAAAGAAAAAAAAAAATGAATAATTTCAGGAATGATTGCAATATTTTTGTTGAAAAGATTACCTTCACAGTATTTTTTATTTTCTTACGAGAATATTTCGAAAATCCGAGCTGATTGCGGAAAACGATGGATCTAATGGATTTGAGTTAAGCGTCCAAAACTATTCGTGTTTTTTCGTGTCCAAAAGTGAACCGATATTTTTGTAAATCGTGTTATCGTCATGATGAGTGCGCTGTGTTCTGACAAATGATCAAAAACTGAATCGGGTCACGAATAGGTAGCAAAAGCAAAATTAGCTGAATTGTGCTATGAAGTGCCCACCTCATCCACCCTTTTCTCCAGATTCCTGTGATTTTTTCATATTTCCAAATAAGACATAATCTCTTTTTGGAAACGAAATCTAAGAAATGACGATAATTATCGACGCAATTTGTCCCTATTTTTAAGAGTTTGGACTATTTTTTGAAAGTGCTAAAAAGATGGAATATCGTTAGAAAAAGTGTATCGTCCTAGCAGAGGACTATGTTGAAAAATAAAAAAGGGGCTTATTGCGAGTCTTTTCGAAAAAATTGGAAAGGCCAAAGTCGATCAGAAATTTTAAAATAAAAAGCATTTCGAAGTCACTGACTTATCGAACAGCCCTCCTATTGTGTACCAAAATTTTCAAAAGAATATTTTTTGGATTTTTAAAGCTTAATATTTCGATAGGGGAATGGCGGATTTTATTTAAAACTGTTTTTTAGCATTCTATAAAATATTTTTTAAAAAATGTTTTACTTTTACAAAAAAATAATTATGTTTTGTATATCGACGTTAGGGAAAATTTTATCTTTTTCTCAAAAATTGCTCCTAAGATGTTAATTAAATTTTTTCAATATGCTTACATTTCTGCGATCTACTACTAAATATTAAAAAAAATTACACTTATCAACTATAAATAACATAGTATAACATAGTTAATTGTTTTGACAGAACTGCGATTAGTATTTAGAATACAGTTTTTTTTTTAAATTTTTTAGCGAACGTGTCCTTTGGCCTAGGCACAAGTTTTGAATATCGTTTTGTTTAATTTTTTGAGGAAAAAAAGAAGTTTTTGCATGATAGGTTTAAAAATTCCGGGGGAACACAAATTTTTCGGGCGAAATATTTTCCATGTGAAACTTATAATAAGGCTGAATGTTTTATATACAACTTTTAAAATTCTAGGGCTCTTAAAAATAAGAGCAAGTTCGTGCGATTAAGTGGTTCTTTTTATTTTGCATGGGCGCTATTCTGTATCTGTACAGGGAAAGTTTTATAGCTCATCTAAAACTATTTTCTTGATGAATTTGCTTTCCAAGGGCGGTAAAACTTTTTGGCATACATATATTATATAGAAGGTCTAAATGAGTACTACATATTTATTGTTGTATCGGCATAAGTTTGTATCTCGTGCAGTAAAAGTATTATACTCGTAAAAAAAATATAAATGTCGAATTATTTTAACTTTTCAGCAGCTTTGTGAGACGAAATTTCAAATGTTTGGATTGTTTTTGACGCCTGTTTTCAGGTTGATAGTCAAAAATGTTGACTTAAGATTTCTATATGGTGCTTTAATGAAATCAAGAAACAAATTGCTTCCCAAATCTTGTATTAAAAAAAGTCTTAATTGTTTTGGTCTATTAATTCTTAAATGAGTTCAAATGAAAATAAAAGTGATTCAGAAGTTTTCATGTTGCTTCCGGATTCAAGAATTCACATACATAGAAAAGCAGTTGGTTTGGTTGGTTGAGTTCAATGTGAAAAACGTCAATAGAAAAAGGAAATATATGAAAAATAAGCTATAAACGGCCAATTCAACTTTAAAGCTATCAAACAAAATTTGCTAATTTAATATGAAAACATTTTTTCTGTAATTTATTAAATTATAAATCATTTCGGCTGCATTGAAAAAGTAGCAAATATAAGCATGAAGAAGCAGACTTGGCAAAGCAGAATAACGATTTAAAAAGAATTTAATTTTGTGTAATGTTCATATCTATGTATGTATCTATACCTACTTCGATTTTCAGGTTTTTTTTAATTTCAAAACCGCATTTTATACGATAATATAAAATTTAGCTGATATTTATAAAGTAGTTTCGCATAAATTTTCTTAAAATGTATGCGCTTAGTGTTTAAATTTTTATTTAGGCCCTCATTATGAATAGCGAATCGAAAGTTCGCTTCAAAGCGAATGATCACGATATAATATCGATAGCAAGCTTCCACATTCGCTTCAAAAATCAATGTTGCTAAAAATAACTCATAACCACATTTTAAACGTCAAACAATGGCTAATTCGCTTCTAAGCGAACGTCCAATTCGCTATTTATAATGAGGGCCTAAAAGACACTCTATAACAATGTATATTTTTGCTAAGAAACACTAAAAAAATGTTGTAACGCATTAATAGGTACTGAACATTTGTCACCTTGATACATGCCACTATGGCATGTGCATTGCTACCGTACGTTCGGGTAGTCACAAAATTTTTGCTCAGAGCTTGATTTCGTTCTTGAGTTATGAGTTTTGGAGACGAATTTCTCTAAATTAATTTCACAATAATTTTATAACCAATGTGAATAAGATATACAAATTAAATTTATGTTTTAAGATTTGTATAACCTTTAGATAATTTTATTTATTTTCAGTTCTTCAAAACCATTCTTAGGTAAAAAAAATTATTACCTAGTGAAAAGGCTTCAACTGCAAAATCAAGTCTTAATATTTATTTGTATAAGATAGAGCTTTAACAATTTTTGTTTAATGAATTAATTTAATGAATGTTTTTGAAGATATTGATCAGCTTTTGTATCTTTGCATCGTTTTCATTCGAAAGTTTTGGACTATAAGATCAAAAGTGAATAGAATTCTGACATAAAAGTTGATTAGACAAAATGGAAGCGGTGTGTCAAAGATAACTTTTTATCATACTTACGAAATATAATTATATAATATAATTATAAAAGAAACCTATTTTATTTTGTCTATGCAAATTGCTAGTCCCGTTTTGGTCAATTATTAAATAATATCGTTTCTGTTCTAAAACAATATTTGTTTTAAATAATTTGAGTTACCTCAACACTGTAAAAATTTCAAATTGAAATACAAAAAAAAAGTCCTAAGGATCATCGAACATGCCTGGATAGGGTATAATATATATATAAATTAAAAATATGAAGTAATTCAAATTATAGAAATTAAATAATTTCTTGTAAGGGAATTAATAATAATTAAATGAAAGATTAGCAAATGGAAATGAAACTACGTACCCATGCAATAGGGAATTCAAACTGGACTCAACGATCGCATACCGATTTGTGACAGGGACGAGATCTTTATCAAACATTGCCACAGCAGTAACATGTCCACAGAATTGTCCATAGTGTGCATGAGTTGGTGGACTGCATGTGTTAAGAAGTATTGCTAGACCTTAATTAAACAAAAAGGTTATAAATTCAAGTTTGAAGAAGAAAAACCACAAACAGAACACACCTAAAGGTTTCAAAGATTTAATGTGCGTTTTCCATTCATGGTCGTCAAATTCTAATCGAAATGGGCAATGTTGATCATGTGTTAGATCCAAAACCTCTGCAACAATTCCACAGTCTTTATTATCCTGATTGTTGTGCATACTATCTGATTCAACACTTGACTGGTCCACATCGGTAGGGTCGTCTTGAGTGTCATGGAGGAAGAAGACTTTTTCGGCAGTTGGATTTGGCCACGATAGAATACCTTTCTTATCTACACAACAAAGAGCTGTAATTGAGCCGAGCACTTGAACAACATTAGCACTTCGGGGTAGTAGTTCACTTTCTCCATTCCATAGTTGCAACCAATTTCGGAAGACATTGGATCGCAGCAGGGATATACTCTCATAGTCATAAGTCGGTGTGTCGAGATCACCTTCGTAGGATTTCTCAGAGTCTTTAGCTATTAGCAGCTGTGGTGTGCGGAGGAATGCTTGCAAACGTGCTACACCCCAGAGATTCATTGCGATCCACATTATCGGAAAGAACAGTGGAAGGTGTGGAATGACAGCTGCAACAGGTGACTCAACAAAGAAATGTTTCCAGTTATGCATGGGATTTTCACCCAAACCCAAATCATAAATTCTCAAAACACCGGCCAAAAACGTGACAGCAGCACTTAGTATGAAGCCCCATTGTTGGATGTATTTTGTGGCAAGCTGAAAATTAAATAAAATTTTATTTCAGGTTCTCTATATTTTATATGCTAAATTCCTTACCAAATATCTTTGTTGATTGTAAATGGTTGGCGGTCTTTTTAATGATTCTTCTAGAATGATTTTTAAATTGTCCAAAAATGGAGTGTTTTCAAGGCAGCATATTATATCGGGCAAAGGTGTTCTTGCTAATGGCTTTAGAGGGGGCTCTTGAAATTGTGCTACACCATAAACATCATTTGTTTTAAATGTTTTTTTACCATCTAACTCACAACAAGGCCCTGGTGATGTATGTCCTGGACGTAATACAATATGATCTCCTTTTACCAGCAATGCCCAAGGAAGATTGACAATCACTCCATCACGGTATGTCCATTGTAATGAGACACAGGGCGAAATAGGACAGCAGACGTGTGGATAATTCTTTGGTTCCCATTCGGCACAAAGCTCTTCCTCAGCCAATTTGATTTCATTAAGAACTTTTCTTGTTTTCCGATAGATTTCTGTACGTCTCAAGTTATTTTCTCTTACAACAACAAAGAGATCAAATGCCAAAATAAGCGCTAGCATTATACCAGGTATAAAGTCTTCAGCTACGAATAGACCGATGGTAGTGATAATTGAGGTGACTATGGCGAACCACCCCAAAGGGCTGTCGTAGCGCTTAACGAAAGCCGACCGGATTTTGCGGTATAGGCTGAGGAATAAAAAAAGGATTTTATTTAAAGATGTCGGGAAAAAAATTTATAACAAAAGCATTTTTATCTCCCCTAAACAAAATTAATACATGTAAAATACAACAAAAATAGGGTATAATTCTGTATTGTTGTATTCAGTATGAACATTTTCTTTAAGCGAACATAGCAATGCAACAAAAACAAGGCTGATAACTTCCGGTTGTGAGCCTGGAATTCAGGCTTAAGCTAGCCCTAAACGACTAACATGCTCACCGAACTTCTTCGTGCTCGCTATATATGCGTCGTGTAGGGGCTGGTTGGCGAACGGCTCGCTGTTGGCGACAAATTTCGATTTTGTCGTGTTCGTTGGCTTCGATGTTCGCCATGTAGGGCTATGTTCGCGAGCAACCTCATTTTTGCTGAGAGCGTTACCGAGTGCATATCGCACCGAGTGGTAACGCGGACGACTATTGTGTTTAAATAGCCAGTCCTTCATCCACTTTCTTTTTTTATTTGTTTTGTTTTGTTTTCTTTCACATAAATAAATAACCATAAGCGCAACCACTTGCGCTTCTTTATCGCACATGTTGTTTACTCTTTGAAGAATCACCACGAAATGAATGTTCGCCAAATGTGTTCGTCGTGTAGGGGATAACGCAAACGAACAAGTTCGCCGAGCATGTTCGCCGTTTAGTGCTACCTTTATTCAAGACTTTTCTAAATACAGACTTGAAGAACCTACTGTAGTACAATGAAACATTTAAAGGTCATAATTAAAGAATGCTTCCTTACAATTTTTTTGTGAGTGTGTAATTCAATTTTGACGTCTAAAAAAAGGTTTTGAGTCTGTTTAGATTGGGAAAATTGAGTCCGGACTCGTTAGCCTCATCGTGTCTACATTCGAACATTTGAGGCACCTGAGAGAAACAACAACAATTTTTTGCACATTTAAACAACAACACATGAGTGTCATGAGGTCAGTGTTTATATTTTGTTCATGCCTCTCGACACCCCTGACCACCTACGTCTTTTGCCCAGAAACTACTGTGAGACAGGTCTCAATCTTCCCAATCTAAACAACCTCTATGGCAAGTTTTTTTCCTGAAGGAAATACTTCTTAGTGCAATGGAATAGGTATAAGTTTCTCAACAGAGAATTAGGTTAGGCGGTGGTAAATATGTCGAACTTATTGAAAAAAAAAACTACACCCTAGCCTAGCGATTTATGGCATATTATGCGAATTAATTGGTAAGTCGTTTTTGCATGTTCAAACCTTTTGAAATTCGTGACAGTATCACAAAAGTCTTATTTATTGCACGGAATAACCCCTAGCTACAATACAAATAATAAAACCCGCATTTATCTAATCTAAATTTAATTAAACTAATTGAACTATATACATACATATAAATTAATAAATTGGGCGTATCTGTATCGTTTGATCCTTAGACGCTCGATACATATTAAATAAGAGCGGGTGCAAATGGTAAATTATATTAGAAATGCAACAACAACGACAAACCAGCGCGAACAGGTAGTTTTCTATTTTAAATAATTCATATCATACATATTGGAAAACCACACACTTAAATTCTCAATTCTTAAATGAATTTTTAAATAACTTTCTAGAGCAACGTGTGTGTGCTTTTCTTATACTAAATTAGTATGACAGTTTGAAATTTGGGACAAAAATAATTAAACAGCCATTATTAGACTACTATGTGTATACAGATGTTCTTATGAACTATTATTCTATTAAGATTAATTTAAAATAAATGGCTTCATAACTGCAATCATTGTTGGCGCGGCGATGAGAAACCATTTGATATGTCCATTGATTTTTTTGTTTTAATTTCAGTTCAATGTCAGGGTTTTTTTATGCCTTTTATGTGTCTGTAATAAATTCGATAATCTGTTTTTTTTTTGTCTCTAGATTGGCTTCATTCACCAATCATCACATTCACATGCTCCAGTTTTTTTTTCGCGTTTCGCAGCTTAATTTATTTTTTGACTGACAATTGAATTTGGCAAGCATTAGCTGGGACAGCAGCAGAGAGGACGCGGCAACTGCTCCTCCAAAAATAATCGCAGCACACACACGATTGAACAGGGCCGGGGGTTATTCATTTTAAATTGGTGCTTTATTATGAATGTGTTTTGTGTTTAGGTTGAAATGAAAAAGAAGACAAATTGTTTTTGTTAAGATGCTTGTACAATGTTTCTATCTAATACTATGGTCTCATCTTTCATCAATAGATATCAAGATATCAAAAATCAAATCATCAAGGTGAGATGGAGAGGAATGTAGACTTAGAGCCCACATCACTTTTAATTTTTAAAACGGTCTTGTAGGCTCAAATTGTTTCAGATTCCGTCAGCTGTGATCAGAAGAGTATTATCTAGGGAGATGTGAAAACCAATTTTGGCTAACGTGAATCGTTTCTAATTTGCATTCATATTTTTTTCTAATGCATTGTTTAATCATTAAAGTCCCAGTTGTGGACTGCAAGACTTTGATTGCCTAAATAGGTTTTACTTAAGCTGTTAACACCTACACTTTGTTTTTTTCCAATCATTCACAGCCAAAGTCTGCTGTGTGCTTTGATCTATATATTTTTAGTAACTTCAAGGGAGAAAGTATTTCGTGGCCTAATAATTATTGGCAGTGCGCTTATTTTTTACACTCAACTGACAATTTGGATATAATCTAGGAAGGTATGTTTTATAGTTAAATTACTAGAATTAATCATTCTGGATACTAGCTTTAAAAGTTTAAAACTTGATTTTTCAGTCAAGCAAATTTTGGCAGAGTTTTCACTTTTAAAATCAGTGAATTCTGGAGTGATTGTGAAAATATGGAAAATATAGTTTACCACTTGAAATTAGTCACATCTCAATGCGACAGACTTTTGAATGAGAATGTGTACATAGCAGTCGTTGTGAAAAATCCTCAACTTCCAACACCAGACCAAAATAAAATTGTGAGAATTTTGTAACCTTCCGCACCGTTTTTTTTTTTGATCCATAAAAAACTAATTTATTTTTAAAAGCTTTATCATCTAGTTGACTTCTTAGTGCTATTTTTGAATTTTTTGTATTCTTTATTGACCAGATAAAAACGAAATATATACATATGTACATTGGTTGTTTGTTATCGCTCAGTTTACACAGAGTTAACATTCTATGAATTCCATATATACGACGCATATACCTAGAAACCTTTACACTCAGAAGTTTGTAATAAATTCACTCCTAAAATTTGTTGTCGACTCTACTTTTAAAGACTGGGAGCCAACGTCATAAAAAGCCAAGTCATTTGCGTAACGTTGTAAGTCGTGTCAATAATAGTCGAACCAATAACCGTTGGTCTGCCTTCTTAAATACACCTATTGGATCGAGGGAGAAAGTGTGCATAAAAGAAATGCTTAGCTTGAAATTTTGAATAATTGTTGTCATAGGTCAAATTCTTTGTAGTAAGTCGCTAAGATAGAAAGTGAAGTGTAAAGTGAAATTTACAAACATAACATATGTATTTACTTAGGGACTAACAACAGAGAGTTTGAGCTATGACAGCAATTGTTTAAAATAACAAGTCAAAATATTTCTTGTATGCACCCTTTTATCCACCAACCAATAGACATAGAAATAAATGGATATAAGATTTTTACACCTGTTCGACCTGTTTAGGGAGGCAGACAGACGGTTATTGGTTCAACACTTCAAAGGCTATTATTGATATGACTTACAACGTTGCCGTTGGCTCTAGACAAGCTATCTTACTTCTTAAAAATAAGTATGATTAGTGTGAAGGTTGATTTATTTTGAATTATGATGAGGAGGAACGGTAGTAAAATTGAATTTTGTTTTGGAACTAATTACATTCTATATATTTTATACTTAGGAGGGTACAACAGCATCTTACCGATGAGCTCAACCTTTGTACCTGGGCGAAACGCAATAATATGGAGTAGAGCTTACTTAACACTTTTATTTGAACTTAATTCATTCGTTCCACTTAAACAGACGAATGTTGTTTTCCAATTTTCTTCGAAATATTATACATTTATTTATTTTTGAACTAAAAAAATAAGGAGTTTGAACTTTGTAACTCTTTCATTTAAATATTTCAAAACATTTGTCTATTCAAAAATAGAACTAGTTAAAATTTATATTCTCAAAGCTTATATAGGTACCGAAAAAAAGTGTACAATTCAAACTTCACCCATACTTTTTATTATAATTCTGATGCGGACCTGTGAGAACCAGCAGCTTTTAATTTAAAAAAAAATATTTTGGTCTTTATGCGTCAGGCATTTGCGCCGGCCTGTATTTTACTCCTTATATCACTACAACAAGCCTATCTCTCTATCCGATTATCTTGTATAATTTGTATCTACAAATTATTTGTTATGATAAAAATGACCCTGACACGACCGTTTCTATAGAGCTTGCATTGTTTATTTTTCTGTCTTCTGGTAATTAGGTATGTAGGTATATTACTATTAAGTTTATTTTTACCTCTCCTGATTGTACTTGGATTCATAGCAAAGGAGAACTTGGAAGATTTCGTCGTGAAGTCGGGCCAGCGCTGCCTTGGTCGAGAATCCATAATTGGGATTGTTCGTTGATTTGTTGGCTGGGTTGGTGGTGTTAGTGGTGGTGGTCTGGCTGCTGGTCTTTGTTTCGGACGATACGACCATTGTAATGTGATGCTCATTGAAGCGGAAACCTTTTCGTTTATTTTGTCTCGATTTGGATTGCTTTTTTGTTTTTCTTTTCAATTAATTGAAATTGAAAATGCACTTTAATCGGGAATATTTCTTTGCTTTCAATGCAATCGAAATCTATGGAGACCCAATGTAATTGTGTGATGTGTGGATGAGTTCCTGCGGTGGGGTATTCTTCACTTAATACATAACTTTAAACATAGGTAGATAGATTTCTGATGGCACTAATCGGAAATATTGCAATTTTTTATTTTCGGATTGTTTTGCGAATGATTGCGAGGTTGTGGATTTATTTTCGCTTCATAATTCACTTAACACTATGGGCACTTAGAATTAAAATAAAAAGATTTTAATTTTTATTGGATGATTGATGAGAAAATCCTTATTTTTGGGTAACGAAAAAAATACACTTGACTCGCGAGGTTAAACTTGTCGGATTTTCTGCAGGGAATGGCGAAATGTCAGATATTTGACAGCTTCTGGAAAATCAAAACAAGGTGTGAAGAGAGGTATATGTATTGGAATTTCGGGAATATTAGTGTAACAAAAAGAGATCGATATATTTGAAGATGAGGGAGTAGATGGTGAATTTTATTTTAGTTCACAATGAGGCAGTTGGTTGTTGTCTGGGCTTTTTGAAAATAATTTGAATCGAAACGGTTTTATTTTAAGATAATCGTTATTTTTGGTTTATTTAAATATTTTTGTTAGTAACTTTTTAGTTCATTACATGCCTTATAATGAATTGATGCTAACAAAAGAACCCCCAAACTATCTCAAGGACTAATATAATTTATCACAAAATGGAAATGAGATGGAATTTCATTGAACTGCCAAATTTGTGAAAAAATCATTTTCAAACTTAAGTTTTGTTTAATCAAATCAAATCAAATTAGTTTGACCAAAACCTCAAACAAACAAACATGGTTGATAGTAAATGGGTTTGGTTACTTGAAATTTGTGTTAGTTTTAACAAAAAAATGTTGACAATTTTCATGGCAAAAGAACACTATTTTGCTTAACTTATAGGGTTTTAATTTGGAAAATTCAGATTTTAATCTGAAAATAGATTTTTTCTTCGTGAATGGCATTTTTTTGGTCTTTATATTGGTGTTTAATTTGTGCCTGTGAAGTTGTAGCGATGCAGACTTGTCAAACTGATGTTTGTCAATTATTCTGGGGTGAAACGATCACATAAAACACTTGAGTACGATCGGGACGAAGTGCGCCCCAGTGCCGACATCGAACAAACCTAATGTATGTTACAAAGGGGGTAATACTACATTTTCACCTACTCATCTCAGATTAAATAAAATTGACCTCAAATCTTTTTCAAATCTCAAAGATTTACCAAACAAATTTATTTCGTCTTGAAGATAAGAAATTAGCCTTGTGTCTTCCTAGGACAAATACTTTTACAAATCGAACTAACCTACTATTCTTATATGGCACTGAGGGATTCATTCATGGCTGAATTCAGTCCTTCACACATGAAAAATTCTATAAACTTTCTACTTCAAAAGAAACAAATGAAATACCAATTGCAATTTAAAAGGTGCTGTCAAAATAAATCTTTTTCAAATCTTTTGGGTGTGGTGGCAGCACAAAATAGATTTATTAAATTAAAAATTGAGATAAACCTTAGGTGGAAATATAGAAAAATCTACTTAGAATCAAGATCTGTATAATGGATTTCCGATAAAGAATTTTTTTTTGCCGTTTGGATTTATTTGTCAAAATCTGTGTTTGACAGATCCAATGGGAGAAAACTAATCTTTGTTATCAAAAGAAAATTGCATTATTAAAATATGGCAGTGTTTTTTTAGACTCGTTAAAAATTATTTAAAACGTCTTTTTATTTATTTCACAAAGTAAATTAATTTACTTTTCTTACTATATAACAATTTCTCGTTCGCCGCTCAACTATACTGAAATTAATTCACCCACTTTAGTTTTCACTTTAATTAAAATCATTGAAGGTGTTCACATTGGACTAAAAAACTGGATATTTTTTAATTTTCGGTATTCACATTTCGCTCCCACTTCTTCAATGAAGTGAGACTGAAACGTCAAAAAAATTCAGTTTTTCAGTCCAATGTGAACACCGTCATTCACGATTAAAATTTAAAGAAATTGAATCTGATTACACAATTCGTTTTTTTTAAAGATTTTTTCTGGTTGAACTTTGATATTGATAAACGAGTAGTGGCGGGGGATGTTTAAAAACTTGTAATAATGAGATTTAAAATTGTTTTTCAATATTTTTAACTATTATTACTGTCTATTTTCCAATAAATGAACCTCATATTTTTTGAACGTCAGAAATACGAATGGACTTTTTTGGTTGTGTGTAATCACGAAGTTATCTGTCAAAAAGACGAAAAACGAAACGAATGAAAACACAAATCTTTAGGTCAACCCGTTAAAATGCCGGATTCACACGATTGCAAAACTGGCATTATAATGACAGAAACAACAACAAAAGAATGGACAAATTCATTCTTTTTGTCATTATAATATGGCAGATTTTCCATTCGTGTAAATCAGCAGTGCTTGGTTAATATTTAATATTTAGTTGTTTGTCACATACATACAGTTACTCAAAACATCACCATCTGGAAGAAGTACTCTTAAGGCAGGAAAGTTGGATCAGCAAGGTATGGCACATTATATCTTCCGCTTAGCCAAAGTAACCAAACCACCGCCGCCGCAACACAGTGGTTCAAGTTGTATGAAGAGGCGGTCCTAAATCTATAAATCTGAAGTAATCAACCGAATTAAATAAAATTGTCAGATACGGCAAAGGATATCATAAGACATCATCATAAAAGATTTCCACCCACTGACACGCCCAATTTTTCAAAATAGGTCATCTAATCGTTGCAAGTTGATGTAAATGTGTGTTCTCTATCAGATCAGCTGATTTCTTGTTTGACAAGCAAGAAAGTACAGGAACTAAAATGTTCGGGTAGATTCTTGCTAGAGGGAAAATGAAAAAAAGTCTAAAGCTCTGGCATTTTCGTGCCAGAAAATAGTAAAGAAATATGTTTTGGGTACATTTGGGATACTTTGGGATCCCGCTGGCGAGTAAGGAAACAGACCTAAAACCCAAACGGCAAACGTACAAACGTCGTTTGAATGGATCTATGTAAAATGTATACCCCACTGCTCATTCGCACGGATTTATACTGCGAAAAAACGTGTGCTGCATTGCCGTGAACTAAGCCTAATTTTTATGAAAATTAATTGCCCTAATAACAAGTAGAGAACAAAAACTGATTAAAATTTTTGCCCAACCCACTTTAAAGGGTGCTTTTTGACATAATTTCTTTTGCCACTAATATAATACATATGAGTTTTTCTATTATTTTTCAATATCAACTTATATTTTGGAGAATCCTAAGACATAAATTCAGTATTCTTGAAGATTTTCGCAGGTATTTTTTTTTCAGGTTCTCAATACCTGATGGTTCAGTGTAAAATATGTAGGTATACTATAAGTCTGACCGGGGAAGACCAGGAAACATTAAATTTTTCTTACTCGATTTTTGAATTTGACACAAAAAAGGTACTGGTACCTACTAGTTAATTCGGTTGCATTTGGAGATGCTGAAGAAGGAACAAAAATAAAAGATGACATATACAACTATTGTAGAAAAAAAATCAACTCATCCATAGGCATTTTATTCCATGGTAGCATAGCAGCAAACAACGAATTAGAGCAAAGTTAAATATGCTCATAAAACCTATGCGAATAAACAAAACCGAAATCGACCGTTTTTTTACCCGATTTTGGCTCAGTGTTTATTTATAGACAATTATTTAAATCATTATAATTTAGCATTTTCATTATCAACGACTACCTAAGTATAGTAGATACTTATTATAATGGTGTACAGAGGTATACAAACATATACAATCTTCAGATTATTTGTTCTTGCAAGTATAGAGGTAAATAATCACCGCCAAATGTTATTTATTTTATTTTGAAATTGTGCTTTAACCTAATAAGCGATAGTAGACTAAATTAATAAAATACGACACAAATTTTGATAAAACACGTGAAGTTATTAAAATTAACAAAAATTCCCAAATTTTCTTCTATCAATATGATTATTACACATCATTGACTCAAATTCTCAATTATTCGAGCGAAGACAAAATCAAATCCAAGAATTTGAATTTCAAAACATCGCACTATACCGTTGGTCTAAATGTCTGATGACCAAAAATCCCATTTTCGTTTAAATTGTAACTTCCCGAATGTCCCACTACCACCATACTGTTTTTCCTCGCACCTACCCATACAAAAATTACAACACATATGCATGTAAATAAACCGCATATACCAACAAGAATTCTTCGTCCCAAATACCAACAAAACAAAGTTTTCCATTGCAGGTGTAACGTGTTAAAACATTTCCCGGTTTAGGATGGTATTGGGTGGATCACAAAATAAAAACAACAACAGCAAGAAGAAAAAAAAACAAAAAATTATCACCAGGACAACAATTTACAACAGGAAGAAAAATAGAAAATAAACCCAGAGCGCAAGCGAGTGAATTTTACTATCAACTCAAACACTAAAGAAGAGAGAATTTTCCTTGTAAAAGTCAACAACAACAATGGGAGAGTTGAGCGACTTGACTAGAAAAATGCATTAGAAAAGTGAGCAGACTCATTTTCTAACAACGAACGGCGCGTGTCTTGAAAAAAAAAAAAAAAAAAATTGAGAACCTTAGAGCAATCAATTTAAAGGATACTAAGGACCAAAGAGAGCACGGAGAGAATACCATAGTGTCGGAAAAAAAACTAGAGGGTGTGACCGGGTTCTAGGAAAAAATATTTTTTCCTATCGTCTTCGTAAAATTGCACAGTTCGGTCGACGGTTCGTTTGTCGGAAAGGAATTTATTTAGCAATATTTAAAAAAAGTGTAATAAGGATACCCACCCCTTCAAGAAAATTCATAAACAATTTAAGCTATCAAATAAAAAAGAAATTCCAAATAAAACATCGAAAAATCTTGTGCATAAGAAAAAAATTAAGTCCATTTCAAAAGGATTTGTATTGCCAGTGCGTGATATATCCTTAAGCTTAAATTAAATCAAAAAAATCTCATCCGAAGGATATAAAATCACTTTCCGATAGAATTCGATTTTCAGTGTTTTATTTTTTGATAAAAAAATTGTGTGAAAATTTGCTTCTTTCTCCATTAAATCCCAACCCAACCGCCCACTATCAAGGATCTCCTATAGTGTATGCGTGAAAAGTGTTTCCTTTTTCTGTGCCGTTGTTGATAATAAAAAAAATGCAACTATGCCGTTGGTTTTAAAGATGAGAATAATATTAGTGGATATGATGATGGTGATGGTGTAAACGAGGAAAGGGACAAAGTAAAAGAAATAAACGAGCGAACAGAAATAATAATAAAAAAACGACAAATAAAAAAAATGTTCGCTGAGTCCTTTCTTAAGGATTGGAAAAAAAAAATAAATAAAATGGGGTGGTGGTGTTGTGTCACAGTTTTGCGCCTCCCCATCCTGCATTAGTGCTGCTGTAGTTCTCATTTCTCGAGTTCTCATTCTCAAAAGGTTCACTTAGTTTTTTTGTTCTCCCTATTTTCTTCTACACTATTCTCTCATCATCCTCATTTTTATCCTCGATGCGAGTGTATGAGTGTATTGCAATAGAGTCCTTAGGACCACCATCACCGCCGGGACGCACGGCAGGAATATAAATTTAAAAAAAAAAACGTAAAACTTCAATCAATAAAATATGTCTGCAAGTGTTTGTGTGTGAAGGATGGGAGGTTGCTGCACTATCTCGAGAGAAGTTGAGATTTAGCAAAGCATCCTTGTGCTGCTCACCGCATATCCAACCACCACCCACGATACAACCCAAATGGTGGGAGTGTAGACGGAAAAAAATCTATTATTTAATTAAAAACTCACAAAACAGGACCTCTTACTCCAACAAAAAAAAAAAATGTATGTCTATGTACCTATATAAAATTAATTGTTCCCATCTGACTAGCCATTAGGACATAGGACATAAAGGACTTCAAGTGTGGGTTGCCATCTATTAAACTGCTTAACTCCAAAAAGGACGCAAAAAGTAATTACAATTAAAAATATTTCAAGGATATATGTAACATAATATAGAATTTGCTTAAATTATCCTTGACGTGGCAAACTTCAAACAGGACAAAAAAAGAGCCGAAAAAAATCCTTTTATGAAGAAGGAAGTCAGTGCTTTCGAGTGCTTTTATTGTTACATTGTCGGTTTTTATCAAGTGGTGTGTTTTTTTAGTATGGGGACCGTTGCATCAGGATATCATAATAATGAAGATGGAAATTAAGAAATCTGCACACACTCAAAAAACAAGAACAAATAATTGAGGCTTCAAGGCATCTCTCATACACCTCTACCTAATATATGATGGCCAGGATAGTAGGATAATAACAATAATCATCAGCATCTCCTCCTTGCTTTCGTTTGTCACCCCCCTTCTAGGTGTGTATAGGATAACAGCGGCCGTCACCAAGAAAGAATATACACATTCTTGGCTAAATGCAATTTGCCTATAAGATACACACATTTATGAACAAGGATAAATGCAGTACCACTCCTCGTCCTCATAAAACCACCACCGGCAGTAAAATCTTCATCAGGAGAATCTACATTCTGCGCGGCCCTTTTTGAAATAAAAAAAAGAAATAATGTTTTTTTTTTTCGTTCTCGTTTGTTTAATCGAAGTGTGTTTGTTTGTGTATTGTCCTGTTGACAAAACCGTATAATATTCTTTGACAAAAAAAAAAAAGAATGCAAACAATTCAACATTTCGCTAGAAGAAATATGAATAATTAAGGACACGAATGTGGATTGTAAGTCTAGGCAAAGTTACCTCAAGGATAACACTTGACACACATAGTCCTTGCAACCAACACGAGCGGCTGATGCAAGTGGAAGTTGAAGGTAGTACAGGACGATAGAAATACAAAAAAAAAAAAAAATAAACCTAAATAAAACCAAAAGACAAAATGGGGGACTATCACGAATATACGGATCAATATAAAGTGCCTGTGATTGCGAAGCTTTTGCATGCCTTGCCACACTATAACATCACGTTTCACAAAATCAACAGCACCTTTAGGCCAAATGATGAGATTTATTTAGAGGTGAGCCCCTAGAGCATCATATAGTTTTCATAGTGTTTTCAGAGAGATCTTTTTGCACCTGATATATGTACATATTCATCGTCATCCCACCATGTCAATTGTCCTTAATATTCCTCCTTGTTTTTTTTTTAAGTTTCACATTCTCTGCACCTAAAACCCACTAAATAAGTTTTTTTTCTTTTTATACAGTGTTGTGACTTTTTATTTTACAAAAGTTTTGCATTAGAAAAAAAAGGAATGGCACAGTTTTAAAAATGAAGCGTTTTTTTTGGAAACAAAAATTATGAAATATGCAATTATTAGATTCGAATTCAAATGTGCTTAAAACATAAAAAGAGGGAAAATGTGCTAAGAAAGTGAACATAATTTTAAAAATTTTGGGGTAAGACACTGAATTTTTGAAAATTTTACCTTTGACATTGATCTTACTGTGAAGACACAGGAGGGAGCTGCAGCTGCAACTGGAATAGCTGTCAAAAAATGTCGTACGTGATTTTTTAATTCAACACAAAAATAAAAGTGGTTAATGGTGGAATGGAAGCTAAAATTATTTTACGTCTTTATCAGAGATTAAAAAGAGTTACAAACTCTCTTCAAGCTCCATGTTAGTCCTCGGTTGCGCTCACAATTCTTAATTGTTAGACGGTGTTCACATTGGACTGAAAAACTGGACTTTTTTTGACGTTTCAGTATTTACATCTTCCTTTACTGAAGAAGTGGGAGCGAGATGTGAATACTGAAACGTCAAAAAAAATCCAGGTTTTCAGTCCAATGTGAACACCGTCAATTGAGGCAAATTTATTGGAAGGTTGACTGGAAAGTAATTCAAGAAAAATCTTCCTTGATATCAAGTCAAGTATACTTCTGTCAGAATATCAAGTTTTGTATGAGATTTGGTTTGGTTTCTTAGTACCAATACCAAATAGTCTTGAAGAACTCTTTTTCGAAAACCTAATTTATTTAAACTCGTAGATGGGTTGTTTCAGATGTAAGATTTTTCTTAGATAAAACTAATATCAGTACTTTTTGAAGTAAAGTTCCAAGTTTGATATTTCAAAGAAAAGATTTGCGTTCAATGAATGCAGTTGACTGAATATCTAGTCCCTTGGGTCGTCTGAACGTGTCCATTGATCTTACAGTGAAGAAACAGGAGGGAGCTGCAGCTGCAACTGGAATAGCTGTCAAAAAATGTCGTACGTGATTTTTTTACTCGCCCATAATGTGCTGTACAGCTTTCTGACATTTTTGTCATTTGTAGTCAGCTGTACGAATTTAATTCAAAACAAAAATAAAAATGAATAATGGTGGAATTGAAGCTTAAATTATTTTACGTCTTTATCAAAGATTAGGAAAAATTTGAAACTCTCTTCAAGCTCCATGTTAGTACTCGTTGTTGCGCTCACAATTTTAAATTGTCAAAAAAGCTGAATGCAAAAGCTAAAATTTGGCCAACTTGTCGAGCTGCATCTGCAGCTCCGTTGTTTTATGTTCGTATCGTGTTCACATTGGATTGAAAAACTGGATTTTTTTGACGTTTCAGTATTCACATCTCGCTCCCACTTCTTCAGTAAAGGAAGATGTAAATACTGAAACGTCAAAAAAAATCCAGTTTTTAAGTCCAATGTGAACACCGTCATTGGATTTGTGGATTGTGGGTTGTCAACATTTTGACAGTTATTCCAGTTGCAGCTCCGTCTCCATTCTATTCAGCCAGTATGGCGGCGAGTGATTTGACAGTTAATGTAACCAACTCGCTAGAGGGTACTCGCTCTTGTGGCATCCGGGTTAAAATAAAAAACTGTGTTCTTGAATAAATTTGTATTTAAAAAATATCCATAGGTATTCACATACAAAATATGCATACCTAATGACTGGACTATAAACAAAATACATAGGTTGTACATTTTCGATGCGATCCAAGTGAAATAATTTTTTAAAGAATATTTATGAAATGAGAATAGTCCAAGGTCATTGGTAGGACTTCGATAAATATGATGAACTTTAGTGAAATAAAAATAGAGGTGAATTGGAAAAAAATATATTATCTTATATGAAAATTTCACTTTAGTTTGAATGTATAAACTGGAATTGACATGAGAAAATGCCTTCCACCTTTTCATTGAAAGGGATATTTTTGGAGAATTTCACTTCCTCACAAGAAGAAAAACTATATTTCTTTAAAGAAGAATATGACAAAATTGTCTACAAGACCAATAACAACGAGACATAAATATGTCATTAGAAAGGTACCTACTTTAGTGTACTACAATAGTTACTTTGGACTTTGGAGGCTTATTTCAAATTGCTGTGTGAATAAAGTTATTCACTTAATAAGGTTGTGTTCTGTTGGATTGTTGTATGAATAAATTGTATTTAGTGTAGCCAAAATATATAGTTTAACTGGTCGAATCAATATCGACACTACATATATCATTTTCTTACCTACAATACATTTGTGTGTGAAAAAAAATTTGTTGTGTAGTTTGCCAAAAATGTGAGAAAGCTAGCTGAACTAATAACAACGAGACTTATGTCGTTGGAAAGATATTTCTCTGCACTACAATAGTTGATAAGGCAGCTTATTTCAAATCACTGTGTTTTTTGCTTCTTACTACCCACGTGACATTATTTTTTTCTACAAAAATTCACCAATACAGCGATTAACTTTTTCCACACAGTGAATTAAAATAAGCTGCCATAGTGACTATTTTAGCGCATGCAAGTACTTTTTCAACGACATACGTTGTTATTGTTTCCTAGACCACCTTTCATACATTTTAGCCAATATATTTATATTTAAAAGAAACCGCTCTTATAATTATTTTGAATTAATAAATAACCCCCGGCTTAAAGAGGTGATTAAAACAAGTATATAATTTATATGTGAATGTTTTGTGCATATCTATATTTACATTTGAACATATACATCCATATTCATTAGAATACGCTAAAACACTTCAACATGTGACTAGTTATGCATAGAGTGGTCCTCAAATTGGATATAGTTTTGGTTAGCCCTCATTCGATTCAAAATATTGAAAAACAATTTTCTTAATTTTTTTCAGACTTTTTTTTCAATCCTTTCCTTTCACTTTAAAGCCAGATTCACATTATAGTTCTAATATCGATAGAGCCTTGATACGATATAATATTCTTATGCAAACAACAATGAGTATATTCACATCATCGATACCTGATACGATTTCGATTCTCTCATTGCCTCTAATGTAAAAATATTTTATCGTAGCGAGACTGTATCGGTATCGGCATATTCTATATACAGTTTTTACTGGGAATAGTTTTTTGAAAAAATAATTTTCAAACTCAAAATAACAAAAAATTAAAAAATTGTCTTTTAAACTAAAAAAATAAGTTTTTTTCAAAAACAAAATATGATATTAAATTAAATTGATCACGTGAAAACCGTACACTACTCGTATAAACATAAATAACGAACACCTTTTTGTTTTAAAATTGCATTCGTAACACTTTTATGTCGCAACAATTACACGAATAATAAAAACGAAACGAACGAACAATTAAAAACACGTATCTAAATGCATTTTGGACTGTATACAGTCCATCATCAGCATCACGACGGGTCCAAATGGTGTTCTTGTTGGATAATTATAATTGCAGTCAGATGAGAGAAAAAAGGTCCGATTAGATGTTACCGTTATCAGCGTTGATAGCATTGTGTTGTCTTTTTGTTTAAAGTAGCTTTCATACGCATCCAATTTTCTCTCATCTGTTACTTGCTTCTTCAGACTCACACTTTTTTTTCGTCTCAGAACGGGCCAAATGCCAAAAGTATAGGGTTTTCGCGTATAACTCTCAAACGGTGAAAGTTATCAAAAAGTAATTTATGCAAAGTTTGTAGATTATGTCATACTCAACCAGATAAATATTATTTTTTTTCCTAAAATTTACAATTCGAAAGATTTAATTATTTTAAGATTTTATTAAAAGTTAGTAACACCGATTTCCTTCATCTTACACTTAAATGACTAAGTTGTCTTAAACCAATATATGCTGAGTTCGAGGACCATAATATTGTCCACACAATAAATTCCACTCAAGCAATAATGCACAAGACATTGCATTTAAAAAAAATTTAAAGCATTATTTCTGTATGATTTGCACTCTTTTCCACACCACCTTGAGGTTGAGTACTTGGCGCATTTTTTTACGTGGTCTCCCCTTTAGGTATAATCCACAATCGAAATTAGAGTTCTTCATCCACAAGATCTATTGGAAAACTTATCCTGTCTTTTTTTCCTCACCACCACTTCCAAGAACCTCTCGTGCATGTCATCAGCATCTTCATCGTCTGCTCTTTCAGAATTGGTGCAAGACAGGCCTCGACAATTACTGCAAATCTTCGAACACAATAGGTCAATTCTTTAGCAACCAGAGTTATAATTGCAACCTTTCTTGCAATTGCAGAAAATAGTCTTTAGAAGTTTTTTTTGGGGCAGGAGGTAATAACGTTTGAATTGGTTCCAAGACCTATCACCCTTTAATAACCAACCCCGATCCTCAGGGTTCAATTAATTACCTAGCCATACTTGCACATGGTAGAAGACTCGGTACAAACGTTGGCTAGCAGCAGCAAATGTTGGAGGCAAAAGCAAAAAATTAAAAAAAAAAAAATCAGCTTGACAAAAAAAAAGTTCACAATTTTTTTTTTTACAATTGATTGATTCTGAAATTTTATTTCTCAAAAATTATTCAATTTATTCAAAAAATAAATAAATGAACAGAATATTAAATTTCACATCTTTATACGCGCTTTCGTTGATTTTTAATATTTTTTTCATTTCAAGTCAGTTTTTCAGAAAATGTCCCTCCAGCCTCAGGGGGGAAATAAAATGTTGCCCATACAATGTTTTTTCTTGGAATGATCTAAGAATTCTTTCCCCAAAGTGCAAAGATCGAATAAGGCACCACCCGTAAATAGATGAGTTTTGAGTGCATACCCATTAACTTACTCGTATCAAGAATTTTAAGAAATTCAGGCAGGTATTCCTCGAGTTGAACAACATTTATGCAAATTATGTAGACAATAATTATGGTCTCCGAACTCAGCATATATTGATTTAAGACAACTAAGTCATTTAAGAGTAGAGTGAGGGAAATCGGTGCTATCAACTTTTAATAAAATCTTAAAATAAAGATTTATGGTGAATTGCAAATTTTAGGACAAAAAATAATTTTTATCTGGTTGTAGACATAGTCTACAAACTTTGCATAAATTACTTTTTGATAACTTTCACCGTTTGAGAGTTATACGCGAAAAAAAACCTTTATTTTTGGCAATTGGCCCTTTTAAAATCGTTATATCTTTTGACCAAACACTTGTATGGAACAAAATTTAACTACCTATTAGATAGTACTCGTACATTTCAACTTCCACAAGCATCTTTAACATTTAGGCATTTAAGAGTAAAAATAAAAAAAAAACTGTTATTTTTGCCCTTAAACTAAATTCTTAAAATATTTATATCTTTTAAATAGTAAATTTTAGAAAAAAAAAAAAAATATATTTTTTACAGAGCATCACACAATCTACAAACTTGTACTTTTCGATGAAATTAATTGTTTAAGGACCGGTTACACGTGGTTCAAATTTTGATCCGTAGTTCAAAAATTTTTACTGGCTGAATTTGGCGAAATTCCTTAGATTCAACGATGGTTTAAGGTTCAAGCATGTAATAGTAGCCAACTTAATGCCTGAACCAGAGTTGAACCTCAGTAAGTTCACCGAGGTCGGTGAGTTAAAAATGCTGAATTGTGGGTGAAAGTTCGATATTTTCGAAATTGGCCATTTTGAAATCACAATATCTTGTAACTGACCACTCGTATGGGAAAAACCATCCAAAACTTTTAAATAAAACATTTTACCATCTACAGACTGAGCATACATTTATTTTGAACACCATTGTCATTTTCGAGTAAAAAACGGAAAACCGTTATTTTTGGCTTTTGACCAAATTCTTAAAATAATTATATCTTTTTAACGGTAAATATTAGAACACACATTTTTGCGTTTTTATGTAAAGGGTCAAGGTGCAAACACTTCTTGAATCACTTTTCGATAACATTTATCCCTAAAGAGCTATTCCCAAAAAAACGATATTTCCTTCAATTTACTATTTTTGAAATATCTTTATATCCTTAAGCAATGGTTTTACGAAAAAAAGTGTCATAATCTTTTTTGTAGAAAATTGCATGATCTACACAGCTTTATTATATTATTTTTCAATATCAGTCACCGTTCAAAAGTTATAGGTCAAAAACCAACTTTTCCGAAACTTTACCTTTAATAAATTTGTATCCTCGAGTGGGATTGACGGGGACTTTTGGCAGTTGATTTGTTATGTCCAAAGTAACGTCTCCTTCGGGCATAACAAATAAATTTTCAGTCTTATGGGAATTTTGGCTGGACTATATGTCCATTGACTGGACTATATGTCAATTGAAAAAAAAACACACTCATTACAACTTTTTAATGATAAAGGTCAAAAAGTTCTACAACACATGGGATGAATGTGCCCATTCTCATTTATTACTTTTGAGGATATTTTAATTTCAATTTACCAAACATTTCTCGAAAACAAAATAAATGATTGGAAAGAAACAACATTAATTTTAAATTGGAAACTAGTATTGCATATTATGATAAGGGCCTGTTAAGGGTAATTAAATAACATAATACTTTTATTACGAAAAGGTTTTTGATGTCTATCAAGGTTTTCAATATACGGTCTTTCCAAGTATTGCTGATAACGTAACTTATAACTTCCGAAATTACGTAATGTTATCAGCCAACTTCGAAAGGCTTAAATGAAAGGTCAGAATTTGAACACGAGTCAAATAAAAAAGAAAACAGACATATACCCAACTATCGAATTGAAAATTTCTTATTTAAAAAGATTTAATTAAAAGTGTGAAAATGTGTGCCTTTTAGGAGATATATGGAAAAATTAAAAAAAAAAAAAACTAGGGGTAGGTACTATGGTTTAGACAAAATCACAACACTGTTCGCATATTTATTTTTGTTTGCAAAAATATTGTTATATACATTTATGTACTATGCACAATGTACATACGTGACAAAAATTTCAAACAAAAATATGAAGAGTGTTAATCTATTAATTCCTACATAAAGTGTATGTCTCTCTCTTTTCATTTCTTCGTCCTTTTTTGTTTTCCTTTCATTCCCTATAGGTATGATATATTTATTATTTTTGTTGTTGTTTTATAGAGCCTGGGGATTTTGGGGTCAGCACCGGCTGCGCTATTAATTATATCTCTATTGGGACTGCTATTATATTTGATGACAAGATGTTGTGATAGAAAACCACGGCCGGCGCATTCAATAACGAGCTTAAAAGTAGCACTGTCGATTGTGACGGTAATGTGCTGTGCAGCTATTGGATTGGGTAAGTATATAAATATATGTATTTAGTATAAGAAATAAGAGGTTTATAATTGAACATATATGATTGATTTTTTTTTTTATCAGAGGGGGTAGGTAATTGTATTGAATTTAAATAATTTTTGTTGAAAGCTACATAATTATGTATAATATGCATAGGTTGTGTCGTGTAGCTGAATCTAATTACATTAATTCGACCAAACGAAAGTTGATAAGAGATTGATGGGGTGTATTCCTAATCATAGACTTGGAGTCAAAAGAATTAAAAATATTTGTATGTAAAGTGTACCTATGTATATGCATATAAATTGGAACAAGCTCAATTTATGAAATATGTAATTTCATTAAAAATTATCACAATAGGGCTATTGCACAAACAGCAAAAGATCTCTATCTTCATCTTTTCTAAAAGTCAAACTTAGGACTTTGGCACAATGACATTTAAGCCTCTCCCAAACCAACGCGAATTCGCAGCGAATCATTCACAATATTGCAACATATGACAAATACACAATGCTAAACAACAACAAAAAATCGTCGTCGCTCCTCATTCGCGTTGATTTCGGAGAGCCTTTAAGCGAGTGTTATTTATTTTATTTTGGGGCCAAATCAATTTGGTGATAAATAAAATATATACGGAAACAAATTATCAAATCAAATCAAAATTGACCAAAAAATGCTTTATAAGACAATAAAAATTTTATCTGTCAGAGTGCCATAGTCTTTAGCTTTTTTATTTGGTCGTCTAGAAGCGTCCAGTGGCACTCTGATCTCTTAATGCTTCTGAAAACGTTCATTTGGCATCTTCTAAAAAGAAAAGAAAAATAATTCAGGATTTCAAAAAAGAAAGAAAACCAAAACCAAATCATACATGCGCACAATGGAAACGTCAAATTCGTCAAATTAATTTTTGATAAAGAAAATTTACTTTAAGTAAAACCCAAGGTAGAGACATTCGTTGCTGTTATGAGGAATATGAATTCAGAAAAATTGCTGTGTAAACGTTTCATCCCCCGAGCGTTTCATCAAACCAAACCCAAACTTCAGAATCAAGAAAACGGTTGCAACTTGTTTGTTGGCATTCTGGATCGAAGAGCTCCGGAGGCTTCTTCCATGTTAGGTACCAAACAAAAACGCTATCAGCTACCACTTTGACATTGACAAATAATGGTGTTTTCCATTGATAGTCCAGAAACCAGGAGCCTTTTGAGTCCCACAAAATGATGGCTATATACATGAACTTTGAACCCAAAAAATGGCACAAAACAAAATATTAAAAACGGGCCCAAAAATTTATATGAAAAGCAACAACAAAAAAATATGTTAATCCTTGGAGGTTGAGGCGATTTTCATGATTTTTTTTTTTAATTTTGTTTTGGGATAAAAGTTTAAACAAAATATCAAAAATAACCCAAACAATGGGGTCTTTCTTTATAACAAAAAAAAAACTGAAATAAAGCTTGATTAGCTAGCGGAAAATAATGGGTATACAGAAACAATTGCATTAATTTTGTTTAATTTTGAATATTTTTGTTTGGGATTTAAGCATGCTTTAAGCCAAAATGCTACTTAATTCACCCTAGCATTTCTAAGAGAATGGTAGCACTGGCTTCTTTTCAATATGTTTGGTATAACTCGGAAACTAAACCAAATTTGACAATTTACGCATAAAACTGTTCGAAATTCCATTTCCTATCGAAATTGATGGTTTAAAATTAAAAATAAATTCAGTACTTAGAAAAAGTTAACAAAAGCAGACACAAAAAAATCTAAAGATCAAATTTTCTAGTTTATTATACTAAACCGCGCATAGTTTTTTTCGGAGCAAAGATAACGCCAGGACATAATCTTTAGCAAAATAATATGACGATCAAGAATTTAATAAGACTTGTTCAAAAGGCTATTTTAACTTTTAACTAACAGAGATATAAGGTCTGTTTGCTATCATGAAATTTCTTGAAAATATTTACAAATTCCTGTTTGTTCAAAAAAAGTAGTATTGAGAGAGTGCAATGAGAGAGCAAATAATTTCCCCTTCGTTGGAAAACTTGCGAATTCCTGCTACAAAAATTTCTGTGAACACAAAGTGTTTCAACTACTGTCAAAAATCGTGGTGGTCAGTTTTTGTAATCGAAATATTTTCAGAAGAAGATTTTGAAAAAAAAAATGCAGTAAATTCAATTTTCTTACAGAAGATCTACATATTCCGATTCTTACTTTAATTTTCATAATAAAAGAACAAAAGAAAACAAAATACTATAATATTATTTATAATGTCACAAAATTGAAAAATTAATTGAGGGTTAAATTTTAATGAATGATAATTTCCTTTTCCGAAAAACAAAAGTGCAAAAGTGCAATTTTACAAAAATAGTTCACTTGATCTATTGAAATCATGTCAAAGTGGCAACGCCAATTATGTACACAAAAATGACGTTTTATACAAAAAGTAGTGCAGTTCATGCGTTTGTTGACTTTTTTTCAAATTTCCCCAGATCTGAGAGAATTTTCGCCTTTTTCCAAGTTTTGACAAGCTTTAAACATTTTTTTTGGAAAAATATATCAAACCAACCT
The DNA here is from genome assembly GCA_946251815.1 of Dasysyrphus albostriatus. NCBI lineage: Eukaryota > Metazoa > Arthropoda > Insecta > Diptera > Syrphidae > Dasysyrphus > Dasysyrphus albostriatus. Next base: position 60,773,247 of record OX276336.1, on the reverse strand, counting down.
ATGGTCAATAGTCATTCAAACTTTACCATTTTTTATTAATTTTACAGCTTAGGCCCTTATCTACTTAAATTGTTGACACCACACATAAGGTGTGTTCCACAACGAGCTTCAAATAGTTTGAAACCGCTAGATTAAGTGGAAACCCATTCCACAAGTGAAATTTTGTGTTGGCCTGAACTAAATCTGGCAGTTTGAATCTGTTTGAAACTGTTTGAAAAAATTTTGGGAGCAGGGTTATAATCTAGATTCTGTCTGACATATCAAAAAAAATTAGGTGTGTCCTAAAACGAGTTTCGAGCATTTTGAAACCGCCAGATTTAGTTAGTGCAAAGTCGTTCCACAAGTGAAAGTTTACTTTTTCGGACCAAAGAGAGCGCTAACAAGAGAGTAAAAATTTTCCCCTCCTTGCCACATTTGGTCCGAGAAATTTCTAGTGGCTGTTTTGTACTGGATGTCAAATTCCAGGTATTCGTATGTCATATTTGAAAAAAATGTCAGTTCGAATTCAAATAACAAAACAGAATGCAAATAACTAGGGTTACTTAAGTGTTACTTTTTTTGTTTTGTTTTTGGTAGATGTATTATTTTTTTATATTTTTTTATAAATCAAAGGATTTTCTTAAAATGCATGTGTCGCTAAGCAATTCTTTTTTGTAGAACAAAATTTTGTTATGAAAATTTGTGTACTTTTTATTTATTGTAGCTTTTTTTAAACAAATTTTAGTTTCATGATTTAATATGTTATTAAAAAATATTTCTTTGCTTAAGTTTAATTATTTTTACAGTATAGGTGTCTTTTTTCTTACCATTCAATTTCTCGTACAGTGATTTTCTAAAACAATGTACTGACTTATGATTGCCCTACGGCAGCTCAAGTTAAATATTTCTTTTGACGTGGTGCAAATTAGTGCCCAAACCGTTCCCGTCATTTTGATAGTTTTTCTTCTCTCTGAGAGGATTTTATTCCCACCTGTCACAATTTGACATTTACTCCGAAATAGTGTGAAGAATTTAAGGAACACACCTTTTAAGTGCTCATCTAAACTCTAAAAAGGACCACAATCTGTTTACACTGTACTCATAAACATAAAAACCCCGTTTCCTAAATTTTTTAAAACAGTTTCAAACCGCCAGATTTAGTGCGGGCTAACACAAAATTTCACTTGTGGAACGGGTTTGCACTAAATCTGGCGGTTACAAACAGTTTGAAACTCGTTTTGGAACACACTTAAACTTTCTTTATTCTATCTTCTCTCTTCTATGGCCAAACTGTTAACGAGAGGAGAAAAAATGAGTAATAAATTTTGATTGTGAATAGGCCAATTAGATTTTGAGAAGATTTAGTGAAAATCTACTAGATTACATAATCTTAAAATGTATGGGAAATCTCGTTGATTTTGATGAGATTTTTGACTTTTGGCTCGAAATCTAGGTTTTCATTCGGTGTGAAAAGGCTTTCGAATTATATCAAACAAATTTAAAAGTAGTTTATGTGACTATCATTTTCATATTAGGGTTAGATACAGGAGGGGGGGGGGTTTACAGCCTATCAGTACCTTGCAACTGGGCACATTCACAATCAGCAGCAGTAAAAATTATTTGTTTAATAAATCAAATCTTGGCTAAGAAAATACTATAACGCCATAACACCTTCTTTACATATAAGAAAAAGTTGTATTTAACATTCAGATTTGTTTATGAAGAGCTCAATTGTTAACATTCAAGCCTCATTAACCATTTAATTCCTTTAAAATACCTACTCCTCTATAAAAATGATAATCTAATTGTGAGTTTGCAAAGCAAAATATTTCTTTTTAAATGAAAAATATTCTCACTAGCATGACTCACCCTACCATTTTCTAACCCCCAGCCTCACTAAGGTAAATTTTAGTGATTGTAAAATTACTCAATAAAAATTCTCTTTAGTGTCCAGTGGGAGTGGTAGTTCAACCCAATGACACACAATATTTTTATATTCTTGTATCCTTTATTTAGATTGCGTGTGTTTTCATATTCAATCGAACCCAATTTTATGCTAAAAAATTAGGAATTTTGCCAAAACCAGTTAAAAATAATAAAAAAAAAAAACTTCCTTTTTATAGTCCCCAACAAAGGAAAAGGTATTGCTGGAACTGAATATGAGAAACAGGATACGCCCAAACCCGTATAGTATGCAGCGTATATGTACTCGTATAATATACGCGCATTTCATTCGACGATGTGGAAAATGGGTTATGTCCTGAAATGAGGACAAAAGTCTATGGTCGATATCGGGATAATATATATATGTACATAAGTTAAGTATGTATGTACGTACAAACATATGTATATGTGTGGAGTAATTTATAGCTATGATGGGAAACATAACGTAGGAGCGGTTATGTCATTTGTCTTTAATGTGATTAGAAACTTTGCCTTTACACAATTTGTCAATGCTTTTCCGGTAAATTTGAATAACTTGAAAGATTTGTAGACAAAACTTAAATGACAATTTATTACACCACATGCTAATTTGAATAAATGGGTCAAACGAACTTTAAGATTTCGTTATCCAATGACTTTTCTTTTTAGAGGTATTTTGTATTGGGTTGGGTTCAAGACAATTCAAAAATGAGCTCTTAAACAAATCAAAGTGACTTATAAGCTCCTAATAAAGTGATTAAAATAAACAGGATATAAAAAAGAATTGTTTTTATCGGCTTTATAGGGTATGGCATAAGCACGGAGTGTTATTCTATTTTAACGAGAGGGTATAAAATATGCTAAAAATAGCACGACAGGATATTTTCGTATGAAAATAGTTGACAGCTAGCTGTCTTCAATTTTATATTTATACGAGTAATATGTTTAAGGAGTGCGATATAAAATTGGGCATAATAATATGGCAAGGAATCTGTGGGAGTCATAATAAATTAAAGGATAACGATACTCCTTAACTTTGAAGAGTTTACATTTTACATAACTGAAATTTACATTTTTTAAACACCACAAAAAAAGTAGGATACAATGCACATTTTCATATGGAGGGTCCAGGGGGAAAACGGCTTAAGTCCACTTGAATTTATTGGCCTGATACATTGGTATGATTCAAAAGGACCTCAAACGTAGGAGTCAAAACCTGGAATATATTTTTTGAAAATTTATTTTGAAAGAACCGAGCTTGATAATTGAACATGTTTTTTTTTGCTCTTTATTCAGACTTCTTTAGATTTTTAAAATATTATTTTGAAAATTAAAATAATTTTCACAAACATGAAATTGGACCGTTTTTGAAATAAAAACTATTTATTTTGAGAAGACTTAGACCAGAAATGTAAAGAAATTCAGAAATTTTTTTTAAATTGTTTAGCTAGCTGAAATGCCAGCTTGGTCTAGAGTCTAGGCACAAATTTTTAAATTTGTTTAAATTTTGGTTTAAAAGAAAAAGTTTAAAAAAAACTTTTTAGAAAGTGTGCCATTTTGATAGTACTCATAAAAATCGTATAAGATTCATTATCATTAGTTAAGTTTTTTTTTTTTAAATTTAACTTAAGTCGTTTTTCCTCTGGACCCTTCATATTTTTATATTTAAATTATTATTATATATAGGTACAGCTATATTGTGAGCGCGTACGTCCCTTTTTGACAGCCATTCCAACTCCACTTGCAGATACAATTTTCTGGAGTCTATTGCATTCAGACAGATACCCCGCGTGCTGTTTTGTAGTTCGATGTTTATTTTCAGCTATCTGGACAAATGTGTGCTGTTGCAGTTGTTAAAAACAAACAGCTCATTTAAATTATACAATTAAATACACAAGACAGCTTACAAAATGTATTTGTAATACATTCCTTAATTTGTTTTAAACTTATCTCTGCTTATATACAAGTCCACTACATCGCTGATAGAATTAAAGCATTGACAAGAATTAGTTATTGGATCATTTTCACATTGTTTGCCGCGGTATATTAATCAGTTGGCGTTCTCTTAAGAGTCTTGAGGGAGCGTGTAGAGCAGTGTTTTCCAACGTGGGGCCCACGCCCCACAGGGGGCAATTTAATTTTTCAGGGGGCACTTTTACATTCTGATGCCTTAAAACCATTTTAGATTTCAGTATTAAAAGAGTGCGAAGGAGAAAAAAGATCTCACTTTCGAAATATTCTTTTTTTTTATTCAAAAGAGTCCGGAATCAATCTTGGCTCGTTCAAACTTTTGCTTGTGCCAAATTTTAAATGCTTTTTTCTGCCATTCTGTAAAGAACAAAATGTAAGCATGAGGGACTAATTCTTCACACTGAAGTAAAACGGTTCTTAAAACTGTTTTAAAATATTTGTGGAACTTTTTGATTCTTCTAAGCAATAATCTGGAAATGAAAATTTGTATGTTGAGTTATTCAGTCAATTTCTAAACAACTTCAAAAAAATTATAATTCTTTCGGAAGCAAAATTTAAGATCTTTGGTTTGGCTACCCTTATTGATATTTCAAACATACATTTATAACTCAAATTTTGATTTGACAGGTTCAAAAGGTGAGTTTTTTTTTTCTTTGCGCGAATGGGCTTGGACCAAAAAAAATACGTCGGCACTTAAGCACTTTACATGTTAAATTCCACAACAACAATTTTCGGGGCCCCGATTAAAACTGTGTTACCGGCACGAATTTCATACTTGTTAGCGATATTTTGTATGGAAACTCCATTTTTTTTCTGTCATGGCATGCGTCGCTAACATGCCGGCTCTTCTAGACATGAGCCATGCACTGACTATGAACCCGTCGAGCAAAAAACCAATGGAGGCAGAAAAATCCATGATTTGTCGATGACATGTCGAAAAAAACCAACTTTTGAACAGCACATGAACGCTGTTCAAAGCCTGGCCATAAGATTTGAGATTTTACGTGTGTGTGAGTTTTTGTTGACGACACCTAATATTTTTGAAAATGTGAAGTGACTGATACCGCCATAGGTGTGATTGTTTACCATCTGGAAAGTTTTTAGAGATATTTTTTAAAACTCAAAAGTAACGGGTGATTTTTTAGCTGGTTTGCTTTTGGCAACACTGGTTTTGACAGCTGACGTGTGTTTAGTACCTTTTGTTACTGTCAAACAGCTTCAGTTTGGTTTACAATTTAACCATGGATCGTCTTACAAATGAACAACGCTTGCAAATTATTGAATTTTACTATCAAAATTCGTGCTCGGTTCGAAATGTTCATCGCGCGCTGCTTCCATTTTATGGTCGGCATTCTCGACCTTCTGAGCAGTCTATTCAGAAGATTGTGACCAAATTTCGCACCAAATTTACTTTGTTGGACATTAAACCACCAACACGTTTACGTACTGTGCGTAGTGAAGAAAATATTGCGGCCGTATCAGCTAGTGTGACAGAAGACCGCGAAATGTCGATTCGGCGCCGTTCCCAGCAGTTAGGCCTTTGTTACAGCACTACGTGGAAAATTTTGCGGAAGGATTTGGGCGTAAAGCCTTTTAAGATACAGCTGGTGCAAGAACTAAAGCCAGCCGACCTACCACAACGCCGAATTTTTGGTGAATGGGCTCTTGGAAAGCTGGCCGAGGATCTGCTTTTTTATCGACGCATTTGGAGTGAAGATCAGCCAGAAGCATTGCAACAGCTACCAATGCATCCCGAAAAAGCCACTGTTTGGTGCGGTTTATGGGCTGGCGGCATTATTGGGCCATATTTCTTTAAAGATGATGCGAATCGCAGCGTTACTGTCAATGGTGAACGCTACCGAGCGATGATAACAAACTTTTTTTTGCCCGAAATGGAAGTTCTTGACTTGCATGATATGTGGTTTCAACAAGACGGTGCCATATGCCACACAGCACGCGAAACAATGGCGCAATTGCGAGGCGAGTTTGGTGAACAGTTAATTTCACGTTTCGGGCCGGTCAATTGGCCGCCTAGATCGTGCGATTTGACACCATTAGATTATTTTTTGTGGGGGTATGACAAGGTTAATGTCTATAGGGACAAGCCCGCTTCGATTGACGCACTGGAAGCCAACATCCATGCATTCATTCGTGAGATACCGGCCGATATGTGTGAAAGAGTATGCCAAAATTGGACTCAGCGGATGGGCTACCTGAGACGCAGCCGCGGTCAACATTTGCATGAAATTATCTTTAAACATTAAATTGCAAGGTTCAAACTATCGATTCAAATAAATATTTCATTAATTTTTTTGGATTTTTTGTGTTTTTTTTTTTTTTTTAAGTTTTAAACCTCTTAAAAAATCACCCGTTATTAAGTGAGCTCAAATCCATATTGTTGTGTTTCGCCCAGATACAACAGTTGGGCTCGTCAGTTAAATGCTGTTGTACTTCAAATTCAAAGTAAAAAATTAAATATAATGTTGGGGGGACGTAAACATTTTGAAAATTTCTTGGTGGGGCATAGCACAGAAAAGGTTATGAAGCACTATTGTAGAGGATAAAGAGCAAGCAAAAATGAGCAGTGTATATGACTATCCATAATATCTCTAGCAAGCATTCGTGATTGAACATTGAACTTAAGTCAATTAAACAAAATCTTTCCTGATAAGAAAATAAGATAGATATTGTTCCAGTTGAACTTCTAAAGAGCAAACTTAGTAAATTTTCTTTGTACCTGTTCAATTCGAGCCATACTATGTTGGTACATTTGGCACCAAATAACACAAGCCCGTTACAAGTCCATTTTACAAGTCCGTTTTACACAGCTCTCGGGAGCTGTTTGAGAGTTGCTCGTAGTCTTTTCACTCTTGAAAATGGATACTCAACTTAAGGCTGTGTCAATTAAACCAAAATCATGTTTAATTAGATCCCAAAGTTAATTTTTGACACTAATGAGGTAGATCTGCATAAATATAATGTGTATATGTATGTTGCATATGTACTGTAAATATATATATAAGTGATAAACTCAAAGTTTAATCAATGATTTAATATTAATATGCATGTTTTATAGTCAAGTGCATAGCATGATTAGTAAAATGCTACATATCCTAGCCGTTTTCAAAAACGTCAGATCAAATTCAATTTGATCGCCAAATGATCGTCATTTTTTGACGCAGATTCTGCGATCTTCAAACATTCAATCGTCTTCCTGGCAAAAAATCGGTTTGATTAACGTTAGCCAATTGCCTTGAAAACGGACTTGGTTTGAACAGGCTCTCTGGCTTTTCAACCAGATTTTTTTATTGCATAGCTGTACCGCAGATGAAGTACCGCAGATGAAGTTTTCGAGTATATCACTCAAGCAAGCTGTATTGCAATGCAGTAAAATTTGTATTTGCGTTTTCAAACAGAAGAATTTTGCAAATGCATTTTTGACTCAGGTTACATTTTTCAAAACGGCCTTATTTATATAGAAAGTAATGCTTTATGGTAATTTATTGAACTCTACTATATTTCCATTATTCTATTAATAGGTCTTTATGGTAACGATGATCTGCACAATGGCCTGCTGGAAGTCCTAACTGCTGGACGTAAGGTTGACAATCTGGTGACCACAATTCGAAACCAAACGCATATTCTCGAGAATACCTTGAAAAATAGAATCCGACCTCAATTAGTGGAATTAGCTGATATCTTTGATCAGCCAGTTAATAATCAAACAGCCCTGTCGATTCTGTTTGTTTCGCTAAATATAGTTCAAGGAAATGTTACTTCAGCGACTAATGCAGCTGGTGACATCCGTCGTCCATTAATGGGAATCTCAATGACACATTACCTTTCGGTAAGTATTGCTGATTTTTACTTTTTTGAAAATATTTATGTAATTTATCGTTCTGTTTTACTTTCATTAGCGTGGAGACCAGTGGGAGCTGATTCGATGGCCGGGTACAGTGGCAACTCTGGCCTTGCTTTTAGTCTTGTGTGCAGTGCTTTTGGTTGGTGTTGCCCGCCATTCTCGTTGTGCACTTATCCTTTTCAGCGTATGTGGTCTTCTTGCTGTGACTGGATCATGGTTGATGTCTGGGCTATATCTGTCATCATCAGTGGCAGTTGGAGATCTTTGCATTAATCCAGCAGATTTTCTTGTTTTGACCGCACCGAGGGACTTACCAACCAATGTCCTACTTCATTATACTCAATGTGAACCAGGCCATACGAATCCATTTACCCAGCGATTGAGGGAGTCACAGAATTCTCTTAATAACGCTCGCAGTGCTATGGCCACTGTTATGAAAATTTCTTTAGTCCTTTTCAAATCTTCTGGATTGCAACCCAAGCTTGGTGCAGTGAATGCAGATCTCAATAGCAGTGAGCGACTTCTAACTCAGCTAACTGCATTGGTTGATTGCAAGGTGGTTCATCATAATTTCTTAACTGCCGCCAGAGGTCTCTGTGAGGGTGGGTTACTTGGATTGGTCTTGATGTTGATTGCTAGCTTCATTGCGGCAATTTTACTCACAATTATGGTTTGGGTGGACTCACATACATGGATTTATATAAGAAAACGCAACGACTACGCACAAGTAGATGAACCATCGTACATCTCTCATCCAGCACCACAAAACCATCAACAAATGATGAATGCTCGAACACTGCCTCGAAATCCAAATGGGTAAGCAATGACGTACCCACCATTGCATCCGTTTATTTTGTTATTTTCAGACACTTTAGTCCACCGGCTATAAGTGGATCACACACTTTGCAGCATCCATCAAAGAGACAGCAGCAGCACGATATGATGGGACACGCGCACATGCAGCAGAACATGAGGGCTATGGGCACCCATACTTTGGGACGGTTGCCATCGCACAATCATAGCCCCACCCATCTTACTGGTAAGTTACTCATACTGCTATGCATTTTATTATCTTTTCTAACTGTTTTTCTATATTTAGGTCCAAATAACGGTAAATATGCAACATTAAGTAAACAATGCAAAACTTTGGAAGCAAATGATTTTTACTGAAAATCGTCAGCCTGTAGCGACATGAACAACCGTCAACCATCGCAGCAACCCATCTACTGTCATCATCCTCATCCGCATTCTCATGCCGCAGCAGCAGCGGCAGCAGCTGCGCATGCTCATTATCATCATCAGCACCAGCACCAGCAGCAGTATCCATATGTTCCAGCAAGCGCCCAACAACTTCAACAGCAGCAAAATCAAATCTATCAACAAATTCCAGCACAACTAGGCCCAATGCCAGTCACCAGTGGTAATCCACACTCAATTTATCAGTCAACGAGTGGGCCAGCTCCTATTTACGTCTCCAATTCGGCGACGATGCGAAGGCAAAGCTCCCAAGGCAGCAACGGCCCACATTCATTATACGGTCAACATCCACAGCATCAGCAGTCACATCAGCCACTGCCACCACACCTGCAACAGCATCAAGGACCACTGTCGAACCAACTAACAGCGAAGTCCCCACCGAAAGAAACTATAGAAGTTCCAAGTTCAAATAGTATAGATAGTGCTATGTACGAACGAGACAAACAGATCTATAAGTGTTCAACTCTGAGACAGGGCGGCAAATTCGATCCTAAGTATAAACCATCTATTTTGAATTGCCCTCTGCCAGAGATTCCAAAGGATGCTGGAGATTCACCCAAACGGGAAGAGCCAAGCAATAACTATTCAAAGTGAGTTATTGTTTTTTTTTTTAATTTATTCTTTAAGCTGCAAAATGTAAAATTTTTATTAAGGGTATTCGGTGCGACAGCTGGTCCTAGTCGTAAAGTCGTCGTAAATGCAAAAAGTTGTAAACTAAGAAATGAATCCCAATTATAAAAAAAGTTTAACTAAAAAAAAACGCACGGGGTTCGGAGCTTTTTTTTGTTCACTTCTCTTGTTTCGTGCCCTAAACAAAATGGTTACCAGAGACAGAGACTAAAATTGCATTGAATGAAAGCATTCTGATGTGGTAGTCGGTATTTACATTAAGCCAGTTTATATTTCTCAGGTCTCAGAGGACTCAGAGCGCTCAGAAATATAAACAGGATTCCTCTCAAAAATACCCCACTTTTCTCGTTAAAAACTGACACTGAAATTTTTTTTTCGCATGCAAAACAATTGCCGGTCCATTGTTTTGCATGACATTCCATGACAGCTATGGTCTGTTTTTGCATGAAACTGTAAACCAATCATGCAGACAATTAATTTTCCATTTTACCTCAATTATTTTTGACATGCAAGAACATTTACATAGATTTTTATTTGCGCAAGGGAACTGTAAACTAGGCGTTATTTTTCAGCCAACTTTCCAATAAATGTGCCTTAATTCGAAAGCAATATTTTGACAGCTGGCTAATGACTAGAAACTTGCCTTAATAGCTGTGTTTTTAACGTGAAATTTCTTGCAAATTTTCACAAACCCTCACAAATTATCACAAATTCCTGTTTGTAAACTCAACAAAAAAAAATGCATAGAGAGATTTCAATGAGAGAGAAAATTATTTCCCATCCGTTGGCAAACTTATGAATTCCTGTTCCTCTCATTTCTGTGAACACGGAGTATCATAACTACTGTCAACAATCGTGGTGATTGTTTTTTTCCGTCACAGCCTTGCTACAAATTGTAAAATTTTCCGAAGTAAAGGGTATTTTTTAGACGTGTGGTTTTCAATCTGGCCATACTTTTTTCGGAGTTGGTCTTTTTGACAGCTGTCACTTGATTTATGCCCAGTTTAGTTTGCCATTTTATAATTAAAGGACTTACTCCTGAACAACGTTTGCAAATCGTAGAAATTTATTACCAAAATAATGGTTTGGTTCGCGCAAAGCATCGTAAAAAATCAATCTTTTGAAGGTGACAGCTGTCAAAAAGACCAACTGCAAAAAAAAGTATCGCCAGTACCACAAGTCAAAAAAAAAACACCTTTTAGGTTTAAACAAAAATGCATTATATTCAATTTTCTTACAGAAGGTCTGCATATTCCATTTTTTACTTATATTTTCAAAGTACTATAAGAATAAAAGAAATTCAAAATAGCATAATATAAGGCATGTTTTATTGAAAAGTTATAGCTAGCGCAATAAAATTTCCCATGGTTAGCAACAAGAAACTTCTAAGTGTCAATAAATAAGTCAGAAAAAAGTACCCAGATATAAATGTTAAGATAAAGTTTCGTTAAGTTTAAACTTTTGTGGCGCTGGTTGAATATAAAAGTGAGTAAATAATAAATAATAAAATGCACCTATCATTATAAATTATGCTGTCATAATTGTTATCAAAGCAAGCCAATAGCCAGAAACCGTAAGAGCAAAAGGAAAAGATTATAGTGGATTGAATTTTGATGAATGATAGTTTTCTTTTGCTAAAAATAAAAGTGCAGTTGACTCGATTTTAAAGCAGTAGATTTGTTTTTCGAAAAAATGCAATCGATCTATTGAAATCATGGCAAAGTGGCAACACTGTTTATACACAAAAATGACATTTGTAACAAAAAGTGGTGCAGTTCATGGTTCAATGCGTTTGTTAACTTTTTTCAATTTTCCCCAGCTCGGATAGATCTTTGCCCTCTTTTCAACATTTGACAGGTTTTATACACTTTTTTGGAAAAAAGATACCAAACAAACCTATTGTAAATACCGATACCGACATAAACAAGCGTTATTGTGACTTTTACAATCGTCAGGCGTGCTGAGAGGTTTAGTTCAAATATTGTTTTCCTTTATATTTCACACTGTTTGGATAGAAAGTTTCTCACTCTTCTCCTTAAAACCTTCATCATGGCGGGCGTAGTGAAAAGTCACAATCTAAACATGATCATTCATAATTTCATAAAAAGCCAAATCCTTAAATTGGGTTTATACTACGGATAGTATTCTCAAGAGTACCTCATTTCATTTGAATATCCTTCTTCCTCCTTATATTCTACTTACAACTGGGGTTTTTTTAATATAATAATTATTATATCCAATCTGAAAGTATGTGTCGAAACCGATATTTAAGAAAAGAGGCACAATATAATGTGGATACTGCTTTAGATTTTAGTTTTCACCTTACTCAATAGACGTTTTCCTTTGGAGGTGGCGAAGTACTTGCAAGTACTTTGCTAGGTTTTCTCAAGGGAACACATCAAACTGCTTTCCCATGTAAAATGTATCTACTCGCCATGAGAGCATGTGCAGTTGATAGTATTAGATTAGGGTTCTCATCTACTCACAAGTACTTTGCCACCTCCAAAGGAAAACGGCTAATGTCTTCATAAATCGAAGTTTCACATGAGGAAACAAGTTGCTGGAGATTTTTTGACGTTTTCTTTTAATTTCCTTAAAAATCTAGGCAACTTTTGTTTTGAGATTACCTATGAAAGTCTATTGGTCGAACGCACCTTAACCTAGATATGAAAGGAAATGCCAAAAAAAATCTCTTCAAATCATCGACCGTTGAGCGTTGAGATTTTGTTCACCCCTCTTTCCTCGTGCCTTTTCTCACCGTGGAACTCCAGATTCCTCGTGTGAAAGGGGACAAAACAATTACAAGTAGGCTATCTCAAACCTATAAGGCATAAGATATGTGATGGTAAAGATTAACTGCTACGCCCACGAATTTTATGTCCCAAGAAATCTAAAAATTTGAAGTCTTACTCTATTCAATTTACTCTTACAACCAAGCCCACTCCTTAACTCCAACTGTTCCAACTTGTACTGGAAATTTAAAAAAATCTGTATATAAATATAAATTTTGATATGTGAAAGGTTTAAAAAAAGTGTTGGTTTTTTAAGAGTTGAATATCTAATTTCATTGATTAATAAATACCAAAATATAATGCCAGACAAATCCAATCAACCGATTTAGATCAAATTTATGGATATGTAATATTCGACAAAGAGCAGAGGTTAAGAATGTAGTTTCAGTAATATTCAATAGGGGAAGAATTCAGCTTGTAGTACTGGTATAAGTATTAACTATTCTCAGCTTTTGTTTTTAAATATTTTTTGACAATTCTTTTTACGTTTATTGCACATAAAATACAATTGACTTTAAACATATTTAACCTATCACATTTTCAGAACCCTCCAAAGGCCACCGATGAAACTGCCACCACATATGAAGGTGATATCACCGCCTAGGATTGAAAATCCTTCACTGACATCATCACAATCTCAAAATGGAGGCAATGGTCATATGAATGGTCAAGCGATGACATCATCAAATCCATCACCTCCATCAACAACGGTGACACCACCACAACCTGGTGCAACAAATACTCAAACAAAATCACCTCCTCCACCATCAGCGGTCAGCATGAGCTCTTCCCCGCCCAAAGTTGGTACTCCCCTGATGAGTACCAATAATATCTTGCCGAATGGAGATGATCAAGATTTGCCACCACCACCGCCACCAGCGTTAAATGATGAATCAAATTATGCTGTGACTGAACTTTAAAAATTAAACAACAATTTTAACAAAGCGATTCGATGAGTAATAGTATAAATATTGACTGCTGGTAAGATTTAAAAATATTGAGCGCTTAAACTTTATAACACGCCCGTTGTTTATCCTTAATTGCTGCTTTGGAAAACAAAAAAAGGGCTCTATTTTTTATTTTGATGATAATAATGACGATGATGATGATTAATTTGTTTTAATGAAAATTGCAAATTTCGCTACAGGCTGATCAAATAATTATATAAAAAAAAAAAATTAAACCTAATTTGCAATTTAATGGATTTTTAAATTATTACGCATAAATATAATGTATATGAATGTATGAAAATTGTGATTTAATTGATGAGTAAGATATTGGAAAAAAAAAAATAACAAAGAATCAAAAATAGAACACATTTTGTGTGTTTTTAAACGTGAAGTAGATTTAAAAATTGTATAGGTAAAAGTAAAAGCTGTTTAGCTTTTTATGTTTAATTAAAAATGAAATAGGCATTTTTTTAGTTCTTTTGACAAAAAAAAAAACATTGAAAAATCGAAATCTATTATTGTAAGTAAGCGATATACATAGGTATATAGGGTCTTCCATATGTTTCTCAAATGGATCGAACAACTTTGAGAGTTCTTTGTAGATATTATCGTAGATTCTATAGAAATCTTTGCCAAGAGATTCTACTCATGAATAAAATAAACTTAAAGGCACTCCGGGTCACTATGGTGTATACGTAATATTTAGTTTTAAGTTGTTTTGTTTTATATCTTCATTTGAAAGGATGATTCATATAAGGGGTTTGTTTAAGGCAAGAAGCAAATCATTTTTGAGTGAAAGAGCAATTGCAATTTTCTTAAAATAGTCTGCTTAAAAAGAAAATTTTGAATATACTGTTTTAAAGAAGTATGTATTGAAATATGTAAATTTTAAATTTTACTCGGAATGAAATTCTTTTTTTCTCATTTTGATCATTTTTGAATATTTAGAAATAACTTTAAATTAATAATAGCAAAAGCTTTCCAACAAAACGGTGCGGAACAAATTGGTAATAAAAATCTTTTTGCATGAGAATTACATAGTTCCAAAGTAATCTTCGCTAGTCAAATTTAACAACAGAAAATAAGTAGTTATTGGCAGCAGATTATTGTTTTTGCACTAAGAGCAAAATTTTAATTAGCTGATGTCATTTAAGCTTAGATTTTTGTTCTTTTCCATTCCTATGGCTTATAGAGTAATTGGATTGGTAGAGCGAAAAAGGGGTAGAAATGGAGTACTACAAACATCCAATCAAAAACGATATGAGTTGCGACTTCTCAATAAAACACAGCTGTTGTTGTCAACGAAAAACTACACATTTGTTTGGGTAGGTACTTTCATAAAATGCAATAAAAAGAAATGCAAGGACAACTGATTTTCATTTTTTAATGGTTCCAATTCTCAATTATCATTAAAATCCAATTGTTAAACAAACCTTGATAGGAATTCAAAATAAATGAATTTTTTTTGATTTGTCATTCAATTTTTAAAAATTACTTTAAAGGGGAAGGTTTAAGTACGAAGGTATTTAAATTATTATATGTCATAACAATAATTTCCAAAACTACATTCAATTAACTTTTGATCAGCTGTTAAATAAGTGTCTTTCATTGACAAGGAATTAAAACACGTTGCCAAAATGTGTCAGTTCAAAACGGTGTTGACATTGGACTAAAAATCTGAATTTGTTTAATGAATCTGTTTCCAACTGAAAACCTTGCCCCAAACTGTTCTTCATTCTGCCATTTTGTATTCCATGATGTTTTTCAGAACACTTTAGAACAACGTTTCCTGCATCTTCTTTTGAATTGGAGCAAGTGAGTGAGAAATGTCAAAGTACCAGCTGATTTATTTGTTTGGGATAATAATAAGCTGAAATTTATCACAGAAATACATTTTTTCTGTATTTTTGAACTTATTAGGAAGAAAAAGACATACATATAGAATATAGAAAGTGTGAATTTATAGTTAATTTAGTTTGAAAATTAATGCAACTTAATAACAAAGAAGCATTTTTAAATTTGAAATTGCACAGCTGATAGGCATCGGTCAATTCCGTCAGCGTAAAGCTGCACTTTTCTGTTCTTTCTTATTGTGACAGTTTTCAAATACTTGTTCTGCTGTTCTTCTCTCTTCTGATCTAGTTTTTCTTCATTAAACACAGCTCTAATGTGTAAAACTTGTCAAACTTTGAAAAGGGGGAAAAATCCTTGGTGAGTTTCACAACGAGTTTCAAACAGTTTGAAACCGCCAGATTTAGTGCAAACCCTTTCCACAAGTGAAATTTTGTATTGGTCCGCACTAAATCTGGCGGTCTGAAACTGTTTGAAAAAATGAACGGAACAGGGTTTCTATCAGAACTGGAGAAATTTGAAAAAAATTTCCAATCGCATTGAGCCATAAACTGCACCACTTTTTGTAAGAAACGTCATATATGGCGTTGCCACCTTGCCATGATTTCAATAGATCAAATATACTTTTTTTCGTAAAACAAATCAAATCTACTGCACTTTTATTTTTCGGAAAAGAAAATTATCATTCGTCAAAATGCAGTCCACTGTAGATATGTAGATCTTCTGTAGGAAAATTTTATATACTGCGTTTTTGTTTTTAAAATCTACTTTGAAAAATTTTCTGACTAGTGGCAACGCTGTGACAGACACTGACCACCACGATTTTTGACAGTACTTGTAACACTTCGTGTACACAATAAATTTTGTAGCAGAAATTCGCAAGATTTCCAATGAACGGGAAATTATTTGCTCACTCATTGCGCTCTATTGATGCAACTTTTTTGAGTTGAGCAAAACAAACTGGAATTTGTGTCAATTTGTGAGAGTTTGTGAAATTTTGCAAGAAATTTCACGTCAACAAACACAGCTAGTTTTTCATGATTAAATAGGTATAATTTTGAACAAGTAGTGACTTAAAAATATTTTTAATTATTATTACTTATAATGAACCTCAAAACTTTTGAACGCCAAACACGAATGTACTTTTTGAAAAAAAATAAGTAGGCATGTTTGTTGACGTGTTTTTTTTTTAAATTAACACGAATTCTGACAATCTGCTGTCAGAAACCTTGCCCTATGAGTTTTGGAAAACTTTGTTAAAATTCCACATTACCAAAGAAGTATAAAACATTCATGTTTTTGACAAGACTTGTAGATAACAAGTGTTTGAAATTGTTTATACATATGTACATACATACATATGCATATAATACAAAAATAATTAAAAATAAAAGATTTTACTTGATTAATTTTTAATTTATCAGATCACAACATATGCAAAATATTTTAATAACCACGCGTTTCGGATCTGCTAATCCATCTTCGGGCTTTGTGTTGGCAAACTGTCACATAGCGTCAGCCGCTTATGGTGTCTCGTTGTCTTGGCGTCATCTAGCTAAAGTCTTTTATTGAGTTATTGAGTCTTCATCTGTACTTCCCGCTTATGCATTAGGCGAGACTAAAAATCACGCAGAGAAATTCGTTCTCATAGAGCTCTTGGAGCGCTATTCTCATTGTACATTTATACCCGAAATTCATTAGTCTTTTCCTGGATTTACTTTAATCAAAGTTGATTTAAATGTTGCAGATTGGCTTTAGACGCCCAATTAGTAAAGGAACACTGTTTTGGCCAAATATATGGGACATAACGGTTGATGAGGGAAATGTGACAAGTGAGGAGTGTGACATCCTACCTTGCACCCATACTTGGTTCATAATTGTATGCATGCACCTCATGAACACATCCCCTATTTATTTCCAAAGTAGAAGCAAATTTTTGAAATAAATAATGGCTAGCTATTTCGTAAACAAAAAAAAATATAAAAATAATATAAAATATTTTAGTTTCCAAGAGATTTAAATGATTTAATTTTGAATAATTTCTATAGAAGTACAGTTTTTCAACAACATTCAAAGCTTAAGTTGATATGTACTTCCTTAATCCTTGTCAAACCTCATGAGACAAATAAGTTTCGTTGGTCCAGCAAAACTCCTTCTTTTGCAAACTATTGTTAAAAACGACGTTAATACAAAGAACTCTTACACTTAACAAAAAAACATCTCACTGACTCTATTCAAGATTAATGTATGTAATAAGCTCAAAGCAAATGTTTATTTGCAATGTAAATAAATTTTGTAAATTTCTTTAAACTAAACACAGGAACGGGAAGTGCACAATATTATTAATTAAGGTGTACCTATATTAAAAAGTCGATAAATATAATATAGTCTGTAGCCTCTTTTTTTAATGTATTTGTTTATTTAATTTGTTTATGCTATCCTATGAATGTACTTATTATATTACTGCTAAAAAATATTTCCAACAATTCCATACACACAGTGCAGAAAACGATCAAATGAAATGTACATTGGAGCCCGTGGTTAGAAAATTAATTCAATGCAGTCTAAAAATACTTATACATTCAATGAACATTTTTAAATTTATGAATACTATTTATAACAAACAAAACTAATAAATAAAAATTATTATACAAAAAACTACTAAAACAAAATAAATAAATAATTAGAACTTAAAACGGTAGAACAAAAAAATAAACTCAAAACACAAAAAAAAATGCTTTGTAGGTATAAAACTGGATAAATTAAAACTTAAATAAATAATATTGAAATAAATAATAATAATAAAAAGCTATATAAATAATCACAAGAAAACAGAAACTAATGTAATATAGAAACAAACAATATTGTAGTGATCAAAATATTTCTACTAGATATTCCTACTACTTTAAACTGAAAAACTGCCTACACACACAAATATATACATGAAGATCTTACAAAATAAAAAATAATAATTTCGTTATATTTTTATTTATAATTATCAAAATACTTAAATTCATTAACAACATTATTATATTATATACACACATGAAACAGACATAATTTTTTTAAATCCGTCATTCATTAGGGATATTCAATTCAACTCACGTGAAAAACAATATATTCATACATAGAATTCAAAACCATCAAATAAAATTAAGGGAAAAGTTAAAGCATACACACAGGAGTAAAACAACAAAATAATTGAAACAAAAATTATTATGGACTAACCGGGAACAACATCGAAATTTTTATATGAACAATTTTTGAGTATGCATGTTTTCACACAGGAAAAAAAAGACATAACATTCAAATTTATTTTAAAATACATACATATAGAATTTTTGTTCATAAACTTTATACAAAAGACAACAATTAAAGCAATAGTAGAAATATCCTTATTCAAGGAACAACAATTAAGTAGACTGGTATAAAAATTATAAAAAAAAACAAATTTAAAATTAAAAATTAACATGAAAGTAAACGACACAAAAAGGAATAACATTTATCAACATATAAGAACAAAAATAAAACAACAAACGTTAAGAATATTTATACAAGAAATAAATAAATTTACTCTTTGATTGTACATACGATGAACGAAAAAAATAAAAACAAACCAATTTGTACATTTTTATTTAAATTTTTTATATTCGCTTATAATTCAATGTTAAATGTTGTAATACTTAGAAAAAAAATGTAAAAAAAAACAAAAACGCCATTAAATTATATTTAAACAAAAAACAAAAAAAAAAATGTGTATGTATTCAAGAAAAATATTGTGAAACGTATTATGTCTGTAGATGTTTGTGGTTGTTTCTTTTTATATACTTTAAACTTTTAATATGATTTTTTTTAAAGTTAAACTAATAAAATGTAAACTAATATTCGTGATCAATTATAAAAATAAAATAATTGGTTAAGTAAATAATATAATATATGTAAAGTAATAATATTGTGTCTATAATTTTTAGAAGTTATTCTTAAAATTTTGTTCATATCGATGTACTCGTAGGCTTTTGTTTAAATATTGTGATTTATTTATAAACATTCTTAGACACACGATTACGCGCATATATTATATAAGCATTATATTTACAATACAATCTGTAATTCAATTTGTAAATTGAATGAAATTGAAAATTAATTCTTAATTTTATTATTGTATTATGATAAAGTGTTTACTAATGCAAAAAAAAATTTATATATATAAATATAATTATATATAATGACAAATATGTTGAATAATAAAAAAATAAAATAACTTAAGTTTCTTGTAGTTTATATTTTAATATAACATAACATAATAAATTAATGTTATTTTCGATTGGATTTCGCATTGTTTTATTCCTATCCGATAGGAAAAATCTTCTACTCCAAATTTTCCATATTCGGTAGGAATGGCACAATTCGAAAATCCAATCGAAAATGGCATAATTCCTTCGTGTATGCTTTCAGATTTAGCTGAAGAATTGAAAATTTTCCATTTAACCGTTTCAGATTTGGTTATCTGTAATTGGTCGAGAAACGATGAAAATTGAAACAAATACATGAGTTTTGTTCCATTTTTCACCGTTCGCGACTGATTTTATCAATGGCATTTTTCCTTGATGAGTACATGTCTATCTACAACTAAACATGTTCCCATCAGGGCTGGCCCGAGCTAAACTAGAGTCTTGCGCAAGCTTCATCATTAGCGCCCCTCAGTTGCAGTTATTGGTGAAAGAATGATTTCAATTATTTATTTTCAAAGTTTGACCACCTCTTAAAAATAAAAATTGGCCAATTCCTTATAAAAGTTGTCTATTTAAAGCAATTTACAAAATGGTATAACACATGCTTGTAAAGGGTTTTTCAACAGGGACGCTACAAAAGTAGAGCGACAGGGACAGCAAACGACGCCATATTTCTTGCCGCTCTTTTGACATTTCTCTTCAGTAAGGTCTGCCATTTCATGATGGAAAGATATACGAGCCAACAATGAGTCGAAATTATTAAAATTTACTACCAGAATTCGGAGTCAGTGGCCTCAACGTTAAGAGCGCTACGTCCTATTTATGGTCGTCATAATCGTCCTAGCAGATCAACAATTTAGCGTCTAGTGGAAAAATTTGAATCCACAGACACAGTACAAAATGTTCCCGTGCCAGTGAGACAAAGAAGTGCCCGTAGTATCGAGAATATTGCTGCCGCTGAGGCTTCAGTTGCAGAAAGCCCAAATGTGTCTCTCACACGTCGTTCTCAAGCGTTGGGCATCTCTGTGACGTCGTTGTGACGAATTTTGTGTAAAGATCTTGGCCTACATCCTTACAAGATTAAATTGACGCAAGAACTGAAGTATTGGTCAGGCAGCAATCCACACTTCTTCCGGCACGTTACTGTGAATGGGGATCGCTACCGTTCAATGATAACCGAATATTTTTTGCCCCAATTGGATGATATGGACTTGGACGACATGTGGTTCCAACAGGACGGCGCCACAAGCCACACAGCGAATGTTACAATCAATTTATTGGAAACCAAGTTTGGAGAACGTGTTATCTCACGAAATGGTCCAGTCGCTTGGCCACCTCGGTCGTGCGATTCGACGCCGTTAGACTATTTCCTGTGAGACTACGTCAAGTCTTTGGTCTATGCCAACAAGCCAGCGACGATTGATGAACTTCGTATGAATATCGAATGTGAAATTGCAGCAGTATCGGCCGATTTATGCTTGAAAACCGTCGAAAATTAAGTTAAGCGTCTGCAAGCGTGACCGTGGTGGCCATGCAAAAGAAATCGAGTTCCATACATAATGGTATCGAACGTACTTTCACAAGAATAAGGAATTTCATTGATATCCAAAACCGTTTTTATTTTATTTAAAAAAACTTTTGTAGCGCTCGTTTTGAAAAACCTGATATTTTAAACATATAACAAAGAAAATATGTCATTAATCTACTAAAGTAGCTTTTAACATTTTCGAAAAAAGTCTTCCAATGTGGATAGGACAAATATTTTTCTTTTGATATGTAAAAAGGTACAGAGCAAGTATAAAACTCGATTCTAGGTGTTGAAAGTTCCACCATATTGCCAACGGAGATATTGGAAAAGGAGTTCTTAAAAGTTTTCCGCGGTAACTTAAGAATCATAGTCTTAGAAAAATGTCTTTGGTACACATTTGTAGTGAATTAAATTCTCTACAGTTTATGTAACAACACTTCTTACCATTAAACTGTAAATAAAAACTAAAAACTTATAATACTCAAGTTACCGAAGAAAACTTTTTAGATATCCTTTTCTAATATGGTGACCATATGGTGGGGCTTTCAACACCTTGAATTGAGTTTAATATTTGTACTGAGCCCCATAAAAAAAATATTTGTTCTACTCATATTGGAAGGTTATTGTAACATTTTAATAGACTTTTTCCGAAAATGTTATGAGCTACTTTAGTAGATTAAGGATATATTTTCTTGGTTATATTTTTATACTTAAGCGTGTGTTACACCATATGTGCATTAAATAGATAACTTTTATAAGGAATTGGCTATTCATTTCCTCATACAATTTTTATTTTTGAGAGGTGGTTTAACTTTTATGAAAATAATTAATTTAAGTCAAAAAATTAATTAAAAAAATTTTTATAAAAAAATGCAATAACTATACTATTAAATTTTACTATCTATCTATCAGAATTGGTATTCTAGAAAATTAAAATAACAAAAAACCATAAAAATTGTTCATCCATGGCCGTAGTGTTCATGTTATTGAGGAAAGAAGTCTTGTTAACAATTTTTGAAAAAAAACATCATAACATAGTAACCACTGGGAAAATATTTTTTTTCTGAAATGGTTATAAGGCCTGCTATAACCAGTTGCAAGGTTATCCATTAATTACAGGACACTCTGTATACAATACGAGTATCTATCTTTAAACTTAGAATAAGCTGGTAGTTATATTTAATGGGTGATTTTTTAAGAGGTTTAGAACTTTAAAAAAAAAAAAACACAAAAAATTCGAAAAAATGAATGAAATATTTATTTGAATCGATAGTTTGAACCTTGCAATTTAATGTTTAAAGATAATTTCATGCAAATGTTGACCGCGGCTGCGTCTCAGGTAGCCCATCCGCTGAGTCCAATTTTGGCATACTCTTTCACACATATCGGCCGGTATCTTACGAATGAATGCATGGATGTTGGCTTCCAGTGCGTCAATCGAAGCGGGCTTGTCCCTATAGACATTAGCCTTGACATACCCCCACAAAAAATAATCTAATGGTGTCAAATCGCACGATCTAGGCGGCCAATTGACCGGCCCGAAACGTGAAATTAACTGTTCACCAAACTCGCCTCGCAATTGCGCCATTGTTTCGCGTGCTGTGTGGCATGTGGCACCGTCTTGTTGAAACCACATATCATGCAAGTCAAGAACTTCCATTTCGGGCAAAAAAAAATTTGTTATCATCGCTGTAACAAAGGCCTAACTGCTGGGAACGGCGCCGAATCGATATTTCGCGGTCTTCTGTCACACTAGCTGATACAGCCGCAATATTTTCTTCACTACGCACAGTACGTAAACGTGTTGGTGGTTTAATGTCCAACGAAGTAAATTTGGTGCGAAATTTGGTCACAATCTTCCGAATAGACTGCTCAGAAGGTCGAGAATGCCAACCATAAAATGGAAGCAGCGCGCGATGAACATTTCGAACCGAGCACGAATTTTGATAGTAAAATTCAATAATTTGCAAGCGTTGTTCATTTGTAAGACGATCCATGGTTAAATTGCAAACCAAACTGAAGCTGTTTGACAGTGACACAAGGTACTAAACACACGTCAGCTGTCAAAACCAGTGTTGCCAAAACCAAACCAGCTAAAAAATCACCCGCTATAATGGATATCAACATTCGTGTGAGCTGGTTACGAGGTAGTTGCATTTTTAAATGCCTGCTCAATGCGCTCATTAAATTCAGCGCCCTGCGCATATGCACCGCTGGCACGTATACCTTGTCCGCCCGTGGTTCCCATTCCTATTTTACATGGGAAAGCAGTTTGATGTGTTCCATTGAACAAAGCTAGCAAAGTCCTCATGAGTACTTTGTCACCTCCAAAGCAAAACGAATAGTGCACGATCAATCGAGGTGATTAGAATGAAATGTCATTGATCTGTTATTGTGAATAGGCATGTGATGAATGATTTTTAAATTTCTTCCTAAACTGCTCATATTTTTTTTTTCTGCGTAAAGATAGGATGATGGCATACTAAAACAAAAGAGAGAAGTACTTTTAATTTAAAATTGACAATGATTTTTTTGCTTTGGTGTCTTAAGCATTTCTTTAAAAAGTTCTTAAAATTTGGGTCAGGGATTAATTTTTTAAACTGGTGGGAGGTAAAATGGGAGTAAAATTCAGCCTTTTCTTAATTTCTCGAAAACTATCAGTTTTTTTTAAAACAAATGTGAAGGTACCAATAATTGTACCTTATGTTATTCTACACTAAAAAGATTAACAAACTTTTTTTCGTAGAGATTTTGAGAAAATCGTGCAGAAACTTTATAATAAGAAATTTTTACTGTTATGACATTTTTGTCATCATCTTGTCTGGGTAAAATAGGTAGAGTCTTTTTTTTCAAAATATGTAGCTCCTACGAAAAAAAATGTCAAAATATTGTTTGTGTAAAATCTTATGAGAAATAAAATAAATTTATTAATTTTTTTTGACAAAATTAGATTTGTTGAGATAAGCCTAACTTAAACATCCACACGAAATGTAGTTTTCATATTAAAAAATCCTTTTTCCCTAGGGGTGAAAAACTGTCAAAAACTTAATGCAATTATTTTGGCGACAAGGAGAAACAAATTTGTCTCGAAACATATGCAATTGAATGGGCTTTTCCAAACGAGATTTTATGACGAAAACTATTTTTCATTTTATTTTCATTTCAAATTTGATTTCACTTCACTTTGAAGTCTAAACTAGGCTATATTTACAAAAAAACAACGTGAAGTTTGTCTGAACACTGTCATGAGAAACGCTTACTAGACAAAAACAGACATTTGGATGTTCATATTACCGGTTTCATTTTTTTTTTTTTATAATGAGCCTTTTAATAGGTTTCGCGTGAACAACATTCCACTTGGAAATTGAAAATTCATTTTTCGCTTATTGTGAGTTTCACTCGAAAAACGAAAATTCCTCTTTTTTGTGAATATTCATTTCGGGCGAAATATTTTTTAGTTTAGAGCTTAAAGCACTCAGTTCGAGTGAAAATGAAATTTCCATACAAAAATGCCGGTTAATTCACAGCGATGAAATTTGCAACGAGAGGTGAGTACCCAAATTTCAGAGGGAAATATGAACCGGTTCGATATATATATTTCACGAAATGATTTTCATTTCCCAATGTACGAGTACAACCTCTAGGAAAAAAATAAGGAGATGTGAAAAAGTCTGACATTTGTCAATTTTCTTGTATTGCTATCAAAAAAACAAAAATAACAAAAGACACGAACAAATTACGAAATAAAAATAAATATTCTTCAAAAAATATTTCAAGATTTAGTCAAAAAAAAATTCATAAAAATTAATTTATTTTTTTCCAAACTGAGTATCAAAACTTCACGTGAAAAAACAATAATATTTTCATTAAGGTAATTCACGTGTATTTTGACCCGGTTTAAGATTTTAATTTCACAAGAGTTGAGTACTAGGCTTAAATTGTCACAATTTTTTAAAGACGAAAGAAAGAAAAACGTACCGTTGTCCTTTGCTTAAGTTTGTTGCTTATTTTAGGCCAAGAGAAGTTCAGGTGAAACTTCTAAAATTCAGAAGAAACAAGCATTTTTCGGGTTGAAATATATTTTCCCTGTGAAACTCACATTCAGGCTGAATTACTTTATTAGAACCTCATTAGCTGAAAGTCATTCAACTTCCTAGGCGAAAAATATTCATCATTTTAATTATAAAAAGTGAACTCGAAAACTGAAAATATGTACTTAAGTACGACTTCTTTTTAGTTGTTAATATATTTAACTCTATAGTTCTGTCTCCGTTCCCCTGCCTACAAATCAAATTCATAGATTGATAAGTTTGAATGAATATAAAAAAAGTAGTCCTAAGTCTTTTACTTGGGTGGTTTTTTCAATAGAATCAATACATTTTGATATTTATTTATGGTGGGAGATCACACGTTTTGTTACTCGGTGGTTATATTTTGATATTTATTTACGGTGGGAATTCAAAGTTTTTGTTGCCTAGTGGTTACACCAATCTGAAAATACGAGTATCTAATCAAACATTTATCCCTCGTGTCCCAGTAGTTTTCATTTGAAACCACCTTATCAGCTCTCAACTGTTATTCTGCTATAGAAGAAAAAAAATAATTTAGGTTAATAAGGCTAGACGTTTATTCCGAGAGAGTTTAAATAGCTACAAGTAAAACAAAATTTTGAATTTCATCATTTTATTGTGCAAATTCAGCAATGGATTTGTTTTTATTATTTTATTATTATAAATGTCTACATAATTTAACTAAAAAAATGTTTTTATTCTTAACGCGCTCTTTTTTCCTTGTTTTATTTTTAATTTTATTTTTAGTAATTAATTATTTATTTGTCCCAGATTATAATTTAACATTGCATCAAACTAAACAAATGTTATTAATAATAAATATAAAAGAGAACAAAATAAAAATAGTAAAATAAGCATTATTTTGTATACAAATAAAATAATGCAAGTATTTTATTTTTTTTTTTATAAAAATAAAACAAAGTAAGTAAAATTAAAAAAATCTTTGTAAAATTTATAAATTAATTTTGTTTACTTTTTGGAATGAAACAAAATTTAGATTTTGCGTTGAAATAAAAATATGCACACAATAATTAATTGGGTTTGTGCTTGAAATTAAGATTATGGTTGGTTTTTCCAATCGGCTGCTCTCAGTAACACCAGTAAGCAATACATTTTCAAAAATGATTAAAAAGGTTGAGGCCTGGCGTTGAAAATTGTTGTCTCATGATTAAATTTAACTTCTACATCTCATTGGAAATGAGAGAGAAACACATTTAAGGCGATCTCCGTATGTAGTTGTTCAGAAAATCATGGTATCCCATTGTGTAATGTAACTTTACCGCAAAGATAAGAACAGTATTGACAAATCTCATAATGGTTTGAAAATGGAGAGAATATTAATATTTCACAATGCACAACTCCAACCAAATAAACTTAATTATTTTAATTTAACACTTTTCGAAACAATTTTATAACTAAAAAAATAAAAAAAAAATACATAAACATGGTAAACAAAACAAACTATACAATTAGTTAATCATAATTTTGTTAATATAAATTAAAAATCTTAACGAACGCATGACGTTACTTTGGAATGAATTTTCACTTTAATATTACTTTTAATTTTATAAGGAAATACAAAACATTAGAATATTCTTTTTGTTTGTTTTGATATTCATATTTGTTACATATTCCTTGCCGCGCTTTAGGGAACATTTTTTTTTTTATTTTCATAAATTTTATGGTTTTGAATTTTATAAATTAAGAATTTGTTTTCTATTGTTTTATTCATTTTTATATTTAAATTTTAACTATTTAGAAAAAAGAATATTAAATAAAAGTAACGCCAGACAAACACTTTTGTTGTTGTTAAATATCTAGAGCTATGTATGATTAAATAATTGTGTTTTCTTGGTATTTATAATAGGTAATAGGTAATATATATGCACTATTGGAAAAAAGAATAGTTTTTTTATTTAATTATTTGTCGTCGTAGCTGGAGTCGCTAACACTAGTTCGGGAGCTGACGATGAAGCGCCACTACTTTGACTCACAGTTCTTGAGTGATTGGCCGATGGTGGAGTAGCAAAGGGTGGTGCTGTTGGTGCACCTACTGGCGTCTGAACCATTGGCGTTGGCGGTGATTTGTTGGCAGGAAGTTGATTAGGTGCACCGGTCATTTGCATGTGGTATCTAATAAGCATAATGTTAAGTAAAACAAACGACAAGCTGTATGCTTTAAACTTACTTATAAATATTTTCCGTGCTTTCTACAACACCCTGTGTTAGATTCAAACTTCTTCCCTTGATTCCAGATTCTTTAATGGGTGGCGACCACCAGTTAACCATTCGTCCAACTACCGGCACATGTCGGAGGATACCTTCTTGCCAGAGTTTTTCATCGGACTCGCGTTGTAGATCAGCTGTTGCTGCTTCAATACCCTTAAAAAAAAAAAAAAAAAAAAACACTAACTCCAAATGGTCTTTCTCCAACTAACGGAATTTACCTTTTTAACAATTTCAGACATTGTATCTAAGACTCTTGAGTTCTCCTGGACACTTTTACCAACTGAGACAACCAGGTCAAGCAACTCTTCGACATCTGTGTCATGGGTGACCATACCAAATCTAACACAAATCAGTCCATCGGTACCTTCGCCAAGTGAAAACGCATTATCTGTCGACTTGAGAGCCTCCACGAGATCCGCATTCAACTTGTTCAATTCTGTCTTTGCTTGGTCTGTAAGTAAAGACTCCCATCCTTCAGGCACAAATCGTACACCACCCATACCAGCCCAATCTGGTAAATTGACAATACGTAAGACATCACTCTTTTCTACTAGACGAATAAAGGTAGCTTTGTGTCTAATTGTTGCTCGAAGAATATCAACGTGAGATTCCAGGCTCTGAGCAAAGTTTTCTAGATTCTCAGCCGATGGTGGTTGTTCACCGAGACCAAGTTCTAAGGGACAATATCGAATACAAGTTCCATGAACTCCGTGTTCGATAATTTCAAAATCAAACTGAAAAACAAAATAACCATTTGATTAGATGTTGTTGTTTTTGTTGATAACACACAAATCTATAAATGTAATTACATTTGGACAGTCCCGCTGAATAATTTGTCCTAACCAAGAGTTGAGACGGTCGTAGTATGAAGCATTCGTAAGCTTTTCTACTGTTTTGCTATATGAGGCACCCTTAGCTGCATCAGTGGATGATGATGTTGAATTAAAATCTTGTTGATCTTTTGCTGTCGAAGTGCTGATGCTTCCATCGAATTGAAAGACCACAACTGATGTAGCCGTCTCAAAGAGAACCTATCGATTGAGCATACACATAACAAAAATTATTTTTTACAATTTAAGGTATTTGTACATACGTTTACGTCTAGCGGTTTGTTGACAATGTCAATTAGATTGATTCCTGCTTGACCACCTGGAACGCGGCTCTAGAATATAGAATTAAATGGTTTGTAAACAAATTGATAGTGGCCATAATATTAGCCAGCTCAGATTTGATAAGTTGGCACATTCGCTTATCTTTTGAGTTTTCTTCTGAATATAATCCTTCAAACACAAAAAGAATTTTTTAATTCGAAAATGTGGTTTCTGAGATTAAACAATTAGAACCAAAAAACAGCCTTTTTTTCTTTTATTAATACAGAAGAGAGAAGATAAGTTAACTTCATTCTTTCCCTCATAATTTGTCAGCAGTTAACTTTTTCTTGTCTTTGATCTTTTTTTACCATTTAATTTTTTTATTTCATAAAGAAAAAGGAGGCTACCTGGTCTACTATTTGTTAATCTTATATTTATATACATTATAGGAAGAATTCAGACACGTTAACAAATTCAAAATGCATTATTTTTTTTTTATTATCTTATCTGTGGATAAACGACGTGTCGTCTTTCAATTTGTTATCTTATTTTTTTTTTATCAATTTGTCTTAAAAGTAAACACAACTTACCACAACTCGAATGCCTTCACACTTAGATGAGATCTCATGTAGAATACTACAAGTTTGGAATGCAACATGAATTTTCTCGGCGATTGTCTCTCGCCCTAGTGCCTGTAAGCTCGTCCATAATGCCAAGGAGTTAAGTCTCTTCGATACAATTGGATCCGATTCGAAGGCTGTGAGGGCACTGTTTTGCATTTGCCGATGTAGAAGCTGGACGGAATAGACCATGGAGAAATGGAGAAGCTGAGAATAGTCTTGGGAATAAACTTACCGCAATGGGGAGACTTGGAACTCCTAGCCAGAATCCAAGATTCAAAACTATTGAGTCGACTACTGAGCTTATCTGAATTCGAAAAAAGTAATTCAGTGATTTTATAATTTGGGAGATATATTTTTCTGAACTTACTGAACCAGGTCCTTGAGTGCAGACCAAGGAGGCCAGTCCATGGCCAGTTGCATGCAGCCAAATGTTGTTTGCCTTGCAAATATCTCTCATTCTAGTTAGATTATCTACATATCCACACACCGAGGATCCCACATCGGCAATTACCAACAAGGGAGTCCGGTTGGCATTCAAATCAGATTGAACCTGCTTCTGCAAAAGATTCAGGTCCATAGTGCCCAGAGTCGAGTTCGATGGAATCAATCTGATTGCCTCCAGTGGGATACCCAGTTGTCTGCATGCATATTGAAGCCGCATTGGCGTTGTATTTTCTGAGATATAGAAGCATGGATTCGCCAGAGCTGGGATACCCCCTTCTAAGTACCCCGGACATCTCGCGACAATGGCCAACCGAACTGTTCTTAGAGTCGCATCAGCGTTGTCAGTGTGAAAGCTTGTAGATCCGTCGATGAAACGAAAAAGACTACACAACCATCGAGTAGTGTCTCCAGCAATATGTCCAGTGACTCGAAGCAGATGCTGTCGATCCAAATGGCTCATGTAGGCGATAATACTGTGAGAGATCAAAGCCAAATGTGAAACATCATCCAAAGCTGGAAGCGGGAATTCAGGATCATCTTCTGACTCTGAATAAGCAATGAGGATCTCGAGAGATCGAAGAATTTCCGATGGAGGCTTGCGGTCACCCTCTAAAAGGGTTGACAGTTGAGTTGTGTCGGATGATTCATTGGAGGCAGGGGGTTCTGTGCGGACATTTTCAAGTCGTTGGAGAACTTGTGACGTCTTCAATTCCAACTCTGCCAAACCTGAACGAATCTATACAAAATGAAAAACCCTCGATATTATCTGAAATCTGATCTAATAAAGGGTCCACCCTTTGACTTACACTTGACGCAGCAATTTCTGCGACTTTTTCTTCTTTTTTCTCATCGATTACGTTGGCCTCTTCGTCGCCGGACATTTTTCCAAATTAGTCTTATCGTCTTTTCTTAACTTTTATTGTTTTTTTTTTTTTTGCTTTGGACAATTTGATTTTTTTTTTAATAGATTAACTGTTTTTTGGATTTCCTTTTTGTGGAAGATTTATTTATTTATTGAAATGTTTCGTGTCCACTACAACGGGGAAATAAAAGTGTAAATAGATTTTTATTATTTTTTCTGTTTGTTCAGTTGGTTCTAATCGAGCTTCTTCGTTTTTTTCTTTGACGTCTCTTGAGAAGTCGGTGTTGTGTTGTCAACTTTTTGGCATATCTGTCAAAGATATTGTTTTTAGACCAATTTAAAAAAGGTATAATGTGGAATGATAATTGACAAATAGGGGGCGAATTTATGGTTTTTGTATTGGAAAGATACTTTTAGACACTGCCAGACACAATTTTCTATTGATCTGAAGGACTTGGCTTTAGATATTAAATACGTTTTTATTAGAGCCGAAATGAAGATATTTCGCAAATCACAGAAAAAGTGCCCTATTACACGACGACTTAAGAGTCATGAGTGCGAAGGGGAGATCAGATATTTTATCTCGTTTGCACTCATTGAATTTCGAAAAAAGTCATGACTCTAAAGTCGTCGTGTAATAGGGCACAAAGCGTTTTCATTTGTAATTTGGTAATTTCGTTTGATAACTCATTTCATTTTTTAATTTCAATTGGTTTTTAATCCCTTTTTGGTGTTGTTTTCTTCTTTCTACTTCCATCGGGCTTAGACATTTTCATCAAAACTTTTTCAGAGCTTTTCAAACTGTCACCAATTGGGTGTATTCATTAGGTTTTGACTTAATTTCCAACTTTATTTCGTGAAATTTTGGTTGAAATTATCTCATTTCTAAATGTGAATTTGTATGCGAAATGTGATGATTTAGAAATTTTTAACGAAATTACCTCATGAAGTCACTTAATGAAAACGTAGTAATACTACGCAGATCACCAAAACTGAAACTGTGGGAAATTAAGAATGTCTGTGAACAGGAGGATTTTAAAACACGTATCATACAACAACTAATGACAACAAATTAAAATCGAAATTATCAGAAATAAAAAAAATTACTCTGAACGTGAAGCATTTGAACCAGTTTTAATATATGCGCGGAGCTGAAAAGTCAAGACTCTAATACGTTTTTTTGCGTGTCCATATGAACGTTGTCGAAAAAAACGACATCGGGACATTTCAACGTTTGTCTTGGTATGCCATTTTGAATTGAATAATTTTACCAACAAACACAGATATTTCCAAACAAATTATCTATAACACAACAAAGTTAAATCCACTTAATTATGTGGACATAGCTAACAGTATATGGACATAGTTGCAGTTGTATTTGACAAGTAAATTGCTTCGTTTAGTTGTCGTTTTTTCAGACACAAAAAAACACAACTGATATTACCTTTAATATGTGTAGGTACTGTGAGGATAAATTTTCAAGAAAAAGTGATATCACAACTCACGTGATTTATCTTCTAATAGAAGATAAAAATGCACAAAAAACAGGGCTTCGACACTGCCCTGCAGAAAGAAAAAACAACAACAAAAGCGACTGATAGCCAGTTGAAATTAAAAAAAACACATATTAAAAATGTCGTTAACGTTTTCAATTTTGTTCAGTTCTGCGCATAATGTCAAAGTCGGTGAAAAATGGTAGATCACATGTATGTTACTTTGTTACTTGCAAATAAAATAGTTTCTAGCTGTTAAGTACTTACTTACTTATTCGGCTCCTGATCCATGGAGGGTGTCTTTCTGAGATGTTGTGGTCTTCCATCGGATGCGGTCCCTCGCACACGTTCCCTCCAGCCATCGACACCAAGCGTTCTTGCGTCTGAAACCGCCTGAGCCCCTTGGTGGAAGTCCGGTCTTCCTGATCGTCTAGAACCTGGGGGCTGGAATTCGAAGATTTTCTTGGCTGGAGCGTTGTTGTCAATTCGCTCGATGTGGCCGAGCCAGTGTAGTCGACGTGCTATGGCTCATTGGACTACAACCACATCTTGGTACAGCTCGTACAATTCACAATTGAATCTTCTTCATTCACTCTCGTTGCCTATTGGACCTAATATCAGCCGATGAATTTTTCTCTCGAAAGTGCCCAGTATCAATCCCCCTTTTTTACTTATCGTCCAGCATTATCGGCGCCGTAGAGTAGAATTGGTAAAATTAGCGTGCACGTTTTCTTTCGGGAAAGGTGTTTTGAACCCATTTGTTTGGCCAAACCGAAGTAGCAGCGGTTCGCTCAGGTAATTCTTCGTCGGAATTCCTCTAAGGTGACATTCGAGGTATTGATGTTTGTTCCGAGGTAGGTGAACTCCTTGACTACTTTAAAATTACTGCTACTAACTGTGACGTCTTGCCCTAGGTGATGGACAGGTGAAGCTTTGTTTGTTGATAGCATCATATAAAGGGTTGTTCAATAAGAGCGCTTCAAAAGTTTTTTTTTAAATAAAACAAAAAAGATTTTGGATATCAATGAAATTCTTTATTCCTGTGAAAGTACGTTTGATGTCATTATGTATGGAACTCGATTTCTTTTGTATGGTCAACATGGACACGCTTGCATAAATCCAGACGCTGAACCCAATTTTCGACGGTTTTCAAGCATAAATCGGCCGATACTGCATCAATTTCACGTGCGATATTCGTACAAAGTTCATCAGTCATCGCTGGCTTGTTGGCATAGACCTAAAGTCTAATAGCGTCAAATCGCACGACAGAGGCGGCCAAGCGACTCGACCATTTCGTGAGATAACATGTTCTCCAAATTTGGTTTCCAATAAATTGATTGTAACATTCGCTATGTGGCTTGTGGCGCCGTCCTGTTGGAACCACATGTCCTCCAAGTCCATATCATCCAATTGGGGCCAAAAGTATTCGGTTATCATTGAACAGTAGCGATCCCCATTCACAGTAACGTGCCGGTCTTGATCGTCACGGAAGAAGTACGGCCCAATGACGCTACCGGCCCATAAACTACACCAAACCGTAATTTTTTCGAGATGCAACTCATGGAGTACGTGTGGATTGCTGCCTGACCAATACCGCATATTTTGTTTATTGACGAAGCCATTTAGCCAGAAATGAGCCTCATCACTGAAGATGATTTTTCGATGAAAATCCGAATCATTTTGAAGTTGTTGCTCAGCCCAATTCACGAACACACGACGCTTCTGGTGGTCAAACGGCTTCAATTCTTGCGTCAATTTAATCTTGTAAGGACGTAGGCCAAGATCTTTTCGTCACAACGACGTCACAAAGATGCCCAACGCTTGAGAACGACGTGTGAGAGACGCATTCGGGCTTTCTGCAACTGTAGCCTCAGCGGCAGCAATATTCTCGACACTACGGGCACTTCTTTGTCTCACTGGTACGGGAACATTTTGAACTGTGCCTGTGGATTCAATTTTTTTCACTAGACGCTCAATTGTTGATCTGCTAGGACGATTATGACGACCATAAATTGGACGTAGCGCTCTTAACGTTGATGCCTCTGACTCCGAATTTCGGTAGTAAATTTTAATAATTTTGACTCGTTGTTGACTCGTATGTCTTTCCATGATGAAATAGCAAACATTACTGAAGAGAAACGTCAAAAGAGCGGCATGAAATATGGCGTCGTTTGCTGTCCCTGTCGCTCTACTTTTGTAGCGTCCCGTTTGAAAAACCCTTTATATACTTTGTTTTGTTTTCATTCACTTCAAGACCAACGCGTTTTGCTTGTTCAGCAATAGCTGTGAATGCTTCTAGTACAGCTCGCTTGGAATGGCCGATGATGTCGATTAGTGTCCGCATAGCCAAGCAGCTGCAAAGACTTGTTGAAAATAGCGCCTTCCAGGTTAACACCACTCTTGCGAACTATCTGCTCCAAGACTAGATTGAAAAAATCACATGATAGCGCATATCTCCTTGTCTGAATCCTGTACATGCCAGGAAAAGATCGGATGAGCTGTTACCTATTTGCACGTTGCACTGCATATTTTCTAACGTCATGTGGCATGATCGGATCAGATTTTTCGGGATCCCGAGTTCCAACATCGCCAATAGAAGCTCTTAGCGACTTATGCTATCATATGCATCTTTGAAGATGGTGGGTCTCGACTTGAATTTCGTTGTTCTTTTCCAGGATTTGCCTTAATGTGAAGATTTAGTCTATCGTTGATCTACCTGGCCTGAAACCACACTGGTATGTGCCGATCATATTGTTGCAGAAAGGTTTAAGACGCTTACATACTACCTTGGATAGTTGGATAGGATCTTGTTTGCAATCATCACCTTATCCTGCAGGATCACCTTTTTTTTGGGAATGAGTTTGCGTGAAATTTCTGGCAAATTTTCACAAATTTTGTTGTCAGAAACCATAGAAAAAAACCCAAGTTTAGGAAACTTGGTGAAAGTTTCACGTTACCAAACAGGCATACTAAGGGTATTAATGCAACAACGTAAGATCGTTGTAAACATTGTAAATTGCGTAAATCTGTCAAAATTTTCCACACAAATTGTGACAGAATAACGATGTTTACTTTACAACGTTTACGACGGCCTTATACGCTGTTGTATGAATATCCTCATTATAATTGATAAGATGATTAACACTGAAGAAATTATGTTTGCTAATTACAAATGAACACACACCATTTTGCACCATGTTA
This sequence comes from Dasysyrphus albostriatus, assembly GCA_946251815.1. Lineage (NCBI taxonomy): Eukaryota > Metazoa > Arthropoda > Insecta > Diptera > Syrphidae > Dasysyrphus > Dasysyrphus albostriatus. The sequence goes on along the minus strand of OX276336.1, from coordinate 60,738,259 downwards.
GTTATAACAAAGATGTCAGAAAATTACCGTTTACCTGGATTTTTTTCGCTTCCAGAATTGAGTATCTGAATTAAAAAAAGCAAACAAATCATCTTTACTATTTTTATTTTAGTTTGGTTTTACTACAATCATAAATATAGTTTATTTGATAAAATATTAATCTTTCATCAATAAATAAGGATTCATTGAAAATAAATAAGTTACTTCTTACTTAAATAAGCTTTTGCTATTTTGTTTTTTAAATCTTTACTAATTTTTGCTGTAGAAAATCAATTGAATAATCTTTGCTTTCGGTTTTTGTTTAATTTCAATTTTGTATCTTAATTATGGTAAAAATAAATAATTTGTATTTCTTAAACTACTACATATAAATGTTTTTATGAAAAACTTATTCAATACCTATGTACTTGATTTGATCATGATTCAATAGGGAATTTGAAAACATTGTTTTTTATTTTTTAAATTAATAAATTTAACATTTTATTTTTTCTTTATTTTTCTGATAGCACTAAAAATTGTAAGTTAAAAATGCACCGATAGAGCACCAAAGAAATTTCAAAAATATATTCTTGTAGCAAATTCATATTTTGTATATGTTTCTTAAGTCTATTTTTTTTAAATAGTTTGAGAAAGTCAAGACAAGAAAGAGAAAACTTAGTTTTTGTTTAATTGTTAAAACTGTTTATCGAAGAACACACATTTCTTATTGCATTTTCGCCCGAAAAGTTATTAAGAAATAAAAAAAATAAAATTAATAAAAAAAAATAAAATAAAATAAATAAAACTTAAAACGTTTTTGTTTTTCAAGTTAAAATTATAAATTTTAAATCAGTCCATTTTCGTGGTATTGGAAAGGATAGCAGCAGGCAGGCAGTATTAGTTTCATTGTGAAGTTTCATGGACAATAGCTGCTGCTGTCGCTACTGGTGATTGATTTGGTGGCACGACGACTCCCTCGTGTCGCATTCGGAAAAGCCGCAGTGTCATCCAAGACGCAAGAGATCCCAGAGGAAGGGGCGTCTGCTTTTCCAAAGCCTCCTTCTGCAATTGGTATCGATAGAGAAGTGAACCTGCAATGAGAGCTGATACTATAGTAGCAGATACGACTACAATAAACAGAATGCTGAATCCTGGAACTGGCATGCAAATGCCATAAACCACGTCTTCAGATATTTTTCCTTGGAAAACTGTAACAGCTTCTTGTTTGGTATCGGGACTGAAAGCCAGATCGGCCTCAGATATAACGTCGTACAGGCCACTAACACCAACATCGGCACTCCTGGCCTTACGGTCAGAAACAACAATCGATCGTCTCCGGCGGTTTTTCTTTCTATCCGAATCATCGGTGCTTTCAGTGGTATTATGGGGTTCGTCTTCATCCTCCTTGCTTGACGCTTTGTAAACAGGTCGTAGATCATCGTCGGTCTTTGGTTCCAATGAACGTGGTCCAGCTACAGGAACGCCCATGCGGTTCTGAGCCTCAAAAAGTCTCGGACCTTGTGGGAACTTTCCGGCCTTCTTAAGTTCCATATACTGCTCCTTTTCCACATCGTCATCATTCTCAAACAAAGAGTCTAAATCAGCCTCATCTTCTTCTTCATGCACCGGACGTGGCTCCAAATTCACATTATTGTTCTTTTCATGCATCTTAAAATTGTCCAGCATATTTGCGATACCATTGTTGATCGAAGACAACTGCTTTCGGTTGTGAATAATGTCATCATAGAATATATCATGATCTCGTTCGCCATCAGATGGTCCAGGGCCGATGACATTGTGTAGCTCGTTATTACTGCTTTCTGCATTTGTGTCATCTTCTGATGTCTCAGTGCTTATGATATCCTTACGTTCGTGGACATTTCCGTTTAGTTGACAATGGTCCAGGCACCCATGACGGCAAATCTCTACTTTGCACTTGATATGCACGCTTAGCGCATCGGGGAATTTGAATGCATGGAAAAACGCATAAGTTATAACAGTTGCACGCTCATCAGGAGCTCGGGCCTTTAGGAATCTGGATATCATTTTGGGACGCAGGACACATCCGAATTCATCTGATAGCTTTATGACATGACCAGATCCGTCAGATGCAACACATGATTTTACGCGCATGTCAAATTCACCTAAAAAAATAAAATAAAATTTAGTCAATAACTGAAGGTGTTCTATTCCAAGGAAATAATTAAAGTTTTTATTTTATAAAAAAAATTCGCACTGAAGAGGTTGTTATTTTAGCCAACTTAAAAATTATTAAAATGACATTGGCGCTTAGATCTGAGGAAAAATGAAATATAATTCTGAAGCAACTTCAAGTGGCCGGAAGCGTGTGCAGCTAAAATCGAGGAAGTTTCTTAAACTTCGACAGGCTTAGTCACACAAATTCATTCTAGAGACTGTAAAGTTACACACGGAAATGTTATTCATAAAAGTTGTGTGACGTTGAATAAAGCCATTTAAAGCTTAACGCGCTTAGAGGTTGAATAATAGCTTCTAAACATAATGGATTCCTCTTTTTGGAAGATTATTATTTTACTAGAGGGAATTGTAACTAAGCCTACATTTCCACCTTACACTTATCTGAGATTTGATAAGATTTACCTCAAACCATCTTCAAATTTCGAAGATTTACCATACAAATTTATTTCTTAAATCATGAAGATTAAGAAACTAGTCTTATTAAATCTTCTCAGGGCAAATATTTCATACAAATCAAACTAACCTATTCTTATGTGGCGGTGAAGGATTCATTCGTGGCTGCATTCAGTTCTTTACAATTGAAGCATTCTTTCTCACTTCCACGTTCCACTTTATAACAAAAAATACACCATTTGCATTTTTAAAAGTGCTGTTAAAAAAAATCGTTTTGTGCGGTGAAAACACCAAATAGATTAATTAAATCTGAACTGAGATAAACCTTTGGTGGAAATATAGTATAACACTCAATTTGCCCATCATTCTTTGTCATGCAGTATATCATGGTATGGCATATGGTTTTAATGAAAGGAAATAGCTGCCCACACCATGACACTAAAGCTATTGTTACGGTAAAATTTGCAACATTTCCTTTCTTCCCAATTTTTTTTACAGGTGTTTCTTTCATGCTACTGAGAGAAAAAAGAGCAGCCATCTTCACTCTCTCATTATCTTGAGAAACAAAAATCGATGTGTCAAGTTTGACACCAAATTGGATGTGTTCCACTTGTTGACGATGGGCGGTCTATTTTTTCCTTAAGCGTGGATGACGGTTGGTAACTATAAGCGTTACAAAAAATAGCTCATGAAACCACCCCTTATATCGTCTTTATTCGTGGTGGCAGCAGGTGTTTGCATTAATTTTCTTGCTTCTTCGCAAACTGTAGTTTGACAGTTTGTATTCGGTTGTTCTTTTTTTATAAACGTTTTTACTTTCTCTTGCCGGCCTGTAGTTTCTTCGTTTGTTGTTGAAACTCAAACATTTTATAAAAAAGTTATACATAATATACATAGGTCTATTTGGTTACTGAAAATTCGTACGATGTCGCACTACATTTCACAAATTCCTGTTTGTTAACTCCAAAGTGTCGCAACAAAGAGCCAAATGAAAGAGCAAGAAGCTTCCCCTCGATGAAAAAGCTTGCAAAAATTTCTGCCACACAAATTTCTGAGTGCAGGAAGTAAACAATTGTCAAAACACGTCTGTGTGTTTTTTTTTTTGTGTGTTTTAAGATTTTGTCTGTTGTGTATGAAAGTGTTTGTCACGTTTGACATTTTTTACACAAAATTGCTACAAAACTGGTTCAACACATTTGTTTACTTTAGGTGCGTTCCAGAGCGCGTTTCAAACAGTTTGAAACCGCCAGATTTAATCATTTCTAGTGCGAAGTCGTTCCACAAGTGAAAGTTTGTACTTTTTCGGACCAAAGAGAGCGCTCATGAGAGAGGAACAAATTTCCCCTACTTGCCAGATTTGATCCGAGAAATTTCTGGTGGCTGTTTTGTACTGGATGTCAAGTGCCAAGTGTTCGTATGTCAGACTTGAAAAAATGTCAGTTTGAAGTTAAATTACCAAACAAAATACAAATAGCTAGGGTTACCCAAGTGTTACTTTTTTTTGTTTCCTTTTTGGTTGATGTTTATAATTTACTAATTTATTTATCTTTTTATCAATTAAATGATTTTCTTAAAATGCAAGTGTGTCGTTAGGAAAATCTTTTTAAGAAGAAGAAAATTTACTAATGAAAATTTGTGTAACTCTTGTTTGATTTAATATGTATGTTGCTCCAAGCACAAATGAAACTCCAAACTATAAAATCAAGCATCCAACAGAGAACTCAAATAAAGAACAATTCTTTCTGAGTTCAAAAACTTATTTTTTTTCGTAAAAGAATAACAATATATCAATAACTTTAAGAAACGATAAATTAATTCTTACAATTGTTATATCCATATAATACAAAATTGACAATTTGCTTTGCCCAACGAAATATATAACTTTAACTCGAATTATACTTTTTATGTTTAACAAAGATATTAAGCAAATGGCGGCGCCGAATCAACATAACCTTTTCCCAAAAAGTGAAGGATGAGAGCCATGCACACGCAATGTTGTAAGAATAGTTGTTTATTTCTTAAGAAAGAAAAAAAATCTATTCTTTTAATATGACAGAAGTGTTAGGGGCTCGATTTCAGTTGAAACTTGTTAAGTACTCGATGACAATGTAATTAAAGAATATTTCTTTGTTTAAGTTTACTCATTTTTATTCATAATAAAGATTTTGCGACCTTTAGTCCAAATGCGTTTCGCCCGGTACAACAGTTGGGCTCATCAGTTAGATGCTGTTGTACCCTTCTAAGACTCATTATTTCCAATCGATGGATACCGACAACTAAGGCCTGGCGCCCACTTGGCGAATTTGCAAAAAAACACAAAACACAAACGTCGAGTTCCAAAAAGTTGCTCGGAAGCTGCTTAGTAAGCGATGGCCAGCAATTTTTGTTGCTCGAAGTTGCCCAGTGGGCGCCAGGCCTAATTAAACTTACAGCGCCAAGGCACTGTAAATTATATTATTTTTGTTTTTACTTCTAATCATTCTTTATTCATTTTTATACATGAACGTTTCTTCTTTCTTTATATTCAATTTCTTGTACAGTGATTTTATAAAAAAAAATTTAAAAAATTGATTGACTTATAATTGCACTACGGCAGCTCTAGTCAAATATTTCTTTTGACGTGGTGCAAATTAGTGCAGAAACCGTTCCCGACATTTTGACAGTTTTTCTCCTCTCTGAGAGGATTTCATTCCCACCTGTCACAATTTGACATTAAGTCCGAAATAAAAAAAAAGAAAATGCGGAGAATTTAAGGAACACACCTTTTGTAGCAAGTTTTCCCTTCAATGAAAGATTTTTCCCTTTCTTTCAATAATTTGAGTGTATCAATTGGCGCCCAACATGGGGCTTTGATGGAATATATGTATCGGAAAATAAATTAAAATTTAAGCCTTCAGAGCCCTCCTAATTGATCTTTTTTTGCATCCGAGAAATTAACTTGTTGCCACTCCGAACTCCATGAAATGTTTTTCTTACAAAAAATTCGTAATTCCCAAGCAACTTGTGTGTAAGTTGTATATTTTAATTCCGAAAATTTTGGTACTTAATATTATTTTGATTTTAAGAAACTTCTGCAGTTTGGCAATTTTTAAGAAAAAATGGTTCGTTGGGTGGTACCATTAATTACCATTTTGGAAAATGTTTTTTTCATCAATATATAGACTTTACTGAATGTAATTTATTGATTTCGAAAAATCTGTGCACCCATTTTTGAAAAAAAGTTGTATACCCAGTTGCGAATTGTTGTTGTATTTAACTAAAACAGTGCACTAAAAGACAAGGTTGTATTAACAACAATTCATACTAAACTTTAAAGAAAATACATCATTTATTAAATACATTTTTCACTATCCACCAGCTTTTCTATAACTTAAAATTTATTTAAGATTGAAAGTGATTTTCGTGTGATATCTCTTGAAGCACAATTTCATAAACCAGTAAATAGTTTTGTATGTTTTAACACAACCATACACATCATAGATCCTTTTATCGCACATGCGCATTTGCGTATAACTTTCAATAATTTAATTATACACTTATTAAAAACCATGTTAAACTAGCTTATATGAAAATTATCTTACCACGATAATCATTGATGGCAACAACAAGTGTAAGTGTCGAACCCAGTGGCACGATGCCACTTACCGGAGGTGCCCATGGTCCTTTGCCGTGTTGAATTTCCATCCAGCAATCGACGTTGTCGCCTATAAAGAGTAAAGTGATAACCTTAATATAATTGTTGTATAATTATTATGATGTAACCAATTATTAAAGAATTTATAATTTAATAACATCACACTTCAAACGGGATGCTTCTTCACACAAACCAACTGGATCTGGTATAGGCTTGAGAGGTGAAACCAATCAATCGGACAGGATCCCACTTGGATGGGACAAAGTGTGAAGCAAAAAATTGATACGAAATACTCATACATATGTACATACATACATAATATTTGCCAATGATAACTCACCTCTGAAATCGAGTTGGATTACATCTAAGTCTGCAATTACCATCGGAGGCTTAGATGCGGTCTTCTCGTAGTCATTAAACCACTCACATCGGAGGCGTTTGGCTTCGTCCCAAACTTCAAGTAGGTCTTTGTCGTACTGTACGACCACCTGCAATCAGAAGATGTTTTTTTTTTTTATTAAATAACTTTAGCTCAAAAACAAATGTAAATCATTGGCTTAATTAAAAAAAAAGCCTAGTATAGACTTGCCGTATTCTCGTAAAATTGACCATGTAAATCAGGCTTAGTGCCACAGCGTGAATATGATATTCTGAAGGAGAAGAAAGTTTTACCCGTAGATGGGGGCACGTATACACATCTTGGATCGCTATGTTGTCCTTATACAGAAAAAAAAAAATTAAATAAAAAAGTATAATGTATATTTTAAGCTTGAAAATTCAAGAAATAAAAAGTTGAAAAAACCTTTTGAGCTGACGATTCCTTCAAATGGATGAGAAAATGTTAAATGCACGTCCATGTGATCCTTCCCACACATTACTTCTAAGGAAACTATGTTTGGCATACCGTCCGGCCTTTCCAGAGGCCATATTTCATTACCAGCTATAACTATACTAAACTGAAAAGAAAAAATAAGAAAACAAGAAAAAACGTTAACTATAATAAAAATAGTCAAGCGAATATGGATTTCTAAAGTTTTGAGTTTAGTTTTTGCTTGAAATAACATTTTTTTCACACGTTTATTCACCGTTTTTAATAAATAACGTAATCAGCATCCATTACATAATCGAAAGAATACAGGCCAATTGCAAAATAAGCTATCATCAAGAAAGGACACTCACCCGAAAGGTTTTTGATCCAAGGACAACCCAGACTATGGCAGTTATATGAAGTAAAAATATTGTAACGATTATCATATTTGCATTTTAACAAATCTCGAATAACTATCGAAGGAAGAAGCGCCATCTTCCGGAATATACATGACACAAACCAACCTGCAGAGAGCTTTAGTGAGCTTTAAACGTCAAAATGAAAGCTCAACGAAGGAAAATTAATGGGAATTTCCCCTATGGAAAGCTTTAGAAGCAAATACTAGAACCTTCAAGCTGTTTCGGCAAACTGTGTGATAAGTTTAAAAGTATATGTTTGAGCGGCAGTGGACACATTTTAATTTTAATCTTGAATGAGTAAATACTACGTTTTTATTCGGACAAATGAGGTAATTTCGTTGAAAATTTGATACGAAATCATCTCATTTCCTATACAAATTTACATTTCCAAATGATATAATTTCAAGCAAATTTTCACGAAATAAGGTTTGAAATGAAGTCAAAACCTATTGAACACACCCAATTGGTTACAGTTTGAAGAGGTGTTTTGTATGAAAATGTCAAAGCTCAATGGAAAGCCAGTTGAAATTCAAAAATGAAATTAGCTATCAAACGAAATTACCAATTTCAAATAAAAACACTTTTTCTGCGATTTGCGAAACTACCTCATTTTCGCTCTTATGAAAACGTAGTATAAAGTTGGTTGTAATAAGAGTGAAAAGTAAAGTTGGTGATTTAATTTTAGAATAGTTTAGTGGTGAATAATAAATTGTTTTGTAGTAAGAAAGTAAAGTGCTTTGATTTATAAAATAAATAATTGAAAGTTTAAATATAGGGGGCTATCGTGAATAAAATTCCCACGGAATTTCTCTCATCTTCTAAAACTGACAATGCCCACAATTTCCCACTGTTCCTTTAAGGTTTAAATTTGGTCGATCAAAATGGTAGCCTAGTGGCCATGGAATATTATTTTTCGATGCCAATTAATTCCGCAAGAAACTACAACAACAATTCACGTTCCGAGTTTTCGATGATGGGAAACATTTCGTGGGAAATTTTATTCACGATAGCCCCAATAGTAAATAAGTTTTATTAACAAACATGAGAAAATATTGCAACATTGTAAGTTTATACTCAGACCAATAAGACCACCAACGATGCTAGTCTACAAGCTGAAACGATTTATCAGCTTTGCAAAGAATTATTGAAAAATGCACACATTCCATGAAGGCACGGAGTCTGAGACATGGCAGCTTTCCATCCTCTTTGTTCCCATGCACGCTGCCAGACAATTAGACCAAGTTAACTGGAATCAAAAAAACGTTCGCTCATTTCGTTCTCTTGATCTCAGGACTGGGATTCAGAGACTTCTTTGACTGGTAAATTATTGTCCTTTTGCTCGATGTAACGCCAATGTAGTCAACGTGTGTTTTGATTTTCTAGACCAAATCCGCATCTTGATATAGCTCATAGAGTTCAAGGTTGCATCTAGGTATTTCTCAATTCGTTTCTCCCGAAAAAACCCAGTATAAGTTCTCCTGGTTTTTTCCTGATCACCCAAAACTCGGACCCCTAAAACAGAACTGGCAGTTTTAAGAGTTTTATAAAGCGTGCACTTCGTCTTTAGTGTATTGAGTTTTATACGCATCTTTTGCGCCAAACCGAAATAACACTGGTTGGCTTGGGTAATTCTTCGTCGGATCTCAACTAAGATATCGTTCATGGTAGATGAATTCCTTAACAACTTCGAAGTTATTACAATCAACAGTGAAGTTTTATCCTAGCTGGTTGACAGATGTCATCTTGTCTTTTCCTCATGTACTTGATGACCAACTTTTGAGTGTTCTTCTAATTCCGTAAGTCTTCATTGACTGCAATTTGGTTCACTATAATTGCCCTATTTCTCGGTATATCTGGTGCCAAGTTAGTAGAAATGCTGCTTGAATACATCTAATAGTCTGTTTCGAAGGCTTTTCTTATAAAACTTCGTATGTTGTTTCAATCGTGAAACTCTTCAATATTCTTGAGCTGGAATTCAACGAACACCTTCATTTTCCTACGCAGGGTCTTCTCCTCCTCTCTCCTCATTAGTCAATACTCCTCTCTCGCTGCACGCATTCTTTATCGGGGGTGGATGGTTTTGGTATTCTTTTTTAGTTTCAGCTGCCTATTTGATGATATCGCAATACTAATGTATACTTTATACTACGTGAAGAACTAGGGTCTAGTGACTAACAACTCTCAACCATTCCTTTGTGCGTGTTGTTGGCAAGAATGGAAAGGAACTAAAATTTATACCGATCCCGAACTGCTAGATGAGAAGCACTTTTTCATGACAACAGACACTCTTGGAAGATTTGCCAGTTCCTCACAAGGGGAAGTACCGCGGAAATAAACATTTGTTACTTTTTAGGTGGTAGCGGCAGGGAATCGAACCCAGACCTTCAGCAACGCACTAACCATTATGGCACGAGGAACTACGATTTCGCAATACTGGGACTATTGATTGTTGGTGTCTGTGACAAGTAAATGCACAACAGATAACTTCTCACTTAGATGCTCACTGTTGGCTCTGGTGACTCCACGTATGCTTAGGAAACCACTGTCGAATTTCTTCTGTAATGCAGTTCGTTATTTTTTTCCTTTGACAGTTGAGTTCTTAAACTTGCCGCTACAAGAAAATGGTCAGACTCGACGTTTGTTCCTCAAAAATTACGCATGTTTAAGATGTCAAAGGTGTGTCTGCCATCGATTAGCACATGGTTGATTTGATTGGCGTATAGACCATTTGGTGAGCGCCAGGTTGCTTTGTAGATTTGTAGCCATGGAAACTAAATGTTACTTATCAACGTATTACGAGCTTAATAAATAGTCTACTTATTACCTATTCATTTATGTTCGTAGAGGCTGTGTCTACAAACCAATCTTTAGAAGGTTTCTTTCTATCAAATTTAAGCATTGAAGTCCCCGAGAAATTTTGTACATCGTACTCCGGGCAGGCAACGTATACATAAGTTCTATCCAGGAGGTCATAAAACTCACCCTTAAAAAGCTTTCAACTTCTGTGTGAGGGACGTGTGCACATATAAGGCTTTTATTTTGGAAAGTGAGTTTGATGCGGATTACAGTCAAGCGATCACTTAGACCCCTATTACACGATGAATCTTTGCGCCTGACTCTTTTCAAAATTTAATGGGTCCGAAGGTGCAATTAGATGTTTTTTCTCCTTCGCACTCACGGGAAGTTGAAAAAAGTCAGACACAAAGAATCATCGTGTAATAGGGGTCTTATCGGTTGACGGTCGATAACTTTACTTTTTATTCGATTTCCCACGACGAATCTAAATCCTAACATGTGTAGTCTTTCATCCACAGTTGTAATAAATGTAGCAACATTTTTTTGTATCATACCTGATCCTTTCCATCACATTTCTTGGATTGCGGTATAGTGTCTTCATTATATCCCGTGAGGATAGACTCAAGTTTTTGAGTTGCACCTGGAGTGTAAAAGGTTCTCAAGTTCGAAGTTCATTCTTAAAAGTCATTGTCCGTTGATGTGCTAGGTCTAATTGCCATTTAAGAGTTATCATTATCTGAGGCTTTTCGTTAAGTTACCCCGACTACATAAACCCCAAACCCGGAGAACTGGGTCCCTGTTAAGTCTTGGGTCACTCAACTAGATAATCCGATGGCAGTGGCCATTGTTTCTAATTTGCAATACACTATTAGCAACTAATAATGTGATGATTTCCTGCCCTGTCCTCCTAAGGACTGGATCCATTGGAGAAACATTCAAACCCATAGCTTTTTTTTCCAAATTCAGGAAACAGGTATTTACATTAATGTTGTTTCATTAAAACTTAAAACACAAAATAAGAAAAAATTACTTGAAATTTTCCTGCAGTTTAAAAACTGCTAAAACCCTTTTATTGTGAAACATTTTATGAAATAGAGCTCGCTATCAGACGATGTCATATGACAATAAACTAATAAAATTTGAATAGTTTTTCTCACTTTTTTGCTCTAAACTATGGCTGCAGATATAAGCAAAAGTATCACAAAAGAATTCAGGTAATACCACCATCGAGCTGCACGTTAACAGTAGCAGCAGTTACAATCTGAGGTGCTTACACAAAAAAAAAATAAATAAAAACGGTGATAGTAGCAGCAAAAACCACTGCCACGAATGTTCTTCTTGGCTTTAATTGCATTCAAATAATTAGCAGCATCAGTTGCAGTTGCAGATGCAGAGATGATTGTACAAAGTCTTCAGAATCTACAAATAGCATCTGACATTTGACTACAACTCACTGCAACAAGACTTTGAGGCTTTGAGTGTTTGTTTGTGCTTGGTGTTTTTTTTTTTTTTTAATTTTAGATGTGAGAGCGACGAAAGCCATTACCTGTGCTAAAGTAACACGCTGCATGCCGGTAAATGCAATGCCGCACCACCGCGCCGTCATGAACAATTGTATTTCTGCGCGAAATGCGCAAAACCGTTTGCATTCCCAACACACACCACAATATGAGTAAAATTCACAGCAGCAGTTAGATTTTTCCTGGAAAAACTCATTCAAGAATTCCGCACAACCGTTGCATTGATCTAAGCTGCATCAGAAGCAGAAGCAGCTAGAACAAGAGTCACAGCCATAGTCACCTTATAGAAGTCGTTCGCAGTGCATCTAGCTTTTTTGTCCCAGAGAAGCAGGCAGGCCGCTCTGTTGTCGTCATGGTGTACCTACATACGTAAGTCGATTGTCTGGATGAGTAGTATACCAGTGACGACTGCTGAAAACAACGCAACGGTCGATGGCGGCGGAAGGTGCAGTACAGCAAGAGGGTATGCTTCGATTGCGGTAAAACTAGTTAATGGATGTTAAATCATAAAAAATGTCATTATCATTTCTTAGTCTTGACCAGGACCAGGAGAACATAAAGTTGTATATGATATTGTTCAAAGCTACTGGTAGTTTTTTTTTTTTTTTTGTTGTTGTTGTAATTTCATATTGTAAGCTCTGTGAGTTTTCAAAAAGAAAGTATTTGATTATTCAATATTAATTTGTTACCTTATTACATTTGAAAATGCGTATTTGCACTTAATAGGCATATAAGTTATGCACTTCGTTTCAAAAGTTATGTTCGAAAAAATTTCGCATTTTTGATCAGGGCTACCGGAAATAGAATAGAAATGACAGCACAGTTCTAGACCTTCAAAGAGTTTGACTAAACACGATTTGATAAGAAGTCATACGGTCTTTAATACGTTTGGTTGTCTGGAAGTATTCCAATTGCCTCTGGAAGGTTCACCGTCACTGTGTTGGGACATCTGCGAGAATTGAAGGCTAGGACTAAATGTTTAATAAAAATTGGACTGTAAGCCAACGAATTGGTTAAATTGATTTGACCGGCATGGCAAAAGTTCAAAATATCTATTCCTTTCCAAAACATTCCATTTTCCCACTGCGTAGTGCCATCGGCGTCATCGGTTCAATTGGTGTATTTGGTTACTTTTGTAGCACAAAGTTCAAAAACTGTCAGATTATTGAAAGGAGGGGAAAAATCTTTCATAAAGGGAAAAACTTGCTGCGAAGTAAACAAACGCGTTAACAAGTTTTGTAGCAATTTTTTGTAAAAAAAAAAACTCAAACGTGACACACACTATCATACACAACAGGCAAATCTTTAAACAGAAACAAACAAAAAAACACACACACGTGTTTTGACAGTTGTTTACTTCCCGCGCTCAGAAACTTGTGTAGCAAAAATTTTCAAGCTTTTTCATATAAGGGAAGTTTCTTGCTCTCTCATTTGGCTCTCCCGTTGCTACACTTTGGAGCTAACAAACAGGAATTTGTGAAATGTAGTGCGACATCGTATGAATTCGTACAAATTCAGTTACCAAACAGACCTTATATTAAAGTAAAAATATTTTAAAGTTTGCTGCTTGTTTGATGGATGTTCAATTTGGAGTTGTTGACATTTAAAACTCACCCAAAAAAAGATACATTTTGGGGACTAATAGTATAACTATCCCCCCTTGGAGAAATAACAAAAAATTGGTCCTTCAAATTAGGGTTGTGTGACTTTCCAGTCACGTTAGGCTATCTAGTTTCAAAGCAATAACAATCCTTGAATACTGGCTCATTTGTTGTTAATAAATCTAGCTCAGAAAATGTAGACAATTAATCTTAGACCCTATTATGTTTTGTAAAGAGAAGTTTTTTAAGAAAATAAATAGAAAAATTATTTATAGTCAAAGATTACATCTAAACCCGCCCACCACCACATTCTGGAGTAAAGGCCGCAATAACCTTTCTAATTTTATTATGTTTCTGTTAGATCTCTTAATTAGCTGCGTGCGCTTTAATAAAAATCGGGGATGGAGCTGGATGAGCTGGGGAAAATAAAGTTTTAAATACTATCATAAGCAATATACACCTCGGCAACAGTAAGACAAAGCAAAAACATTGATTTTTAGTTTGGAGACAGAGACATGTTCAACGAGCTCCTGGACACGACATGCATTATAGGCAGTACTCTAGCAATGACATTAACATTGTCTTAGGTTATTTTAAAGACAATATTGGAAGAGAAGACTTTTTTAATGGAATAGATTTTACAGCACAATCACCACTTTGCTGCGGGAAACAGTGTGGCAGCCCATAGGTCCGTCATTTTAGTATTCACAACTCAGAAGAGAATATGGAGATTTATCTGATTAATCAACCTTTAACCAGATTGACTACATTGTGATCGGTACCAGGCATTCTTCCAGTATGAAGAAATTTTAGATCTTTTTCTAATAGCCTCTTAATAAGTTCTTTGGCCCCTACTCATACAACAAGTATTGAGAACCACTGGTAAGAAAAAACGCTAAATCACAACGGGAATTCTGCATTACTGCAAAAAACATACAAAGAGGGTGGTGCTGCCCAGAAGGACCAAAGCAACTCGTGAGCTCTTAAAAAAATGGAGAGATTCTCAGAATAAAATAGAAGGAGTGTACTGAGAAACTGGCGATGTATGTCATAGGAGGAATGATGATCGGAAGGTAAAAAAACTTCTTGCATATTGCCCGGCTGATGTGTCTAAAGAAGATCGTAGCATATTGTAATATTTTCTCCAGTTCGTTTATAAAACTTATTCACTTTATTTAAATTCTCCACTTATTTACTTCACAAAATAAAACATTTTACTTTTCTTACAACAGAACAATTTATTGTTTATTGAAATTCATTAACTTGACTTTTATTACAACCAACTTTACTCATTCACGATTAAAAATAAACTGCGTCTTCTGCTAGTCAGAATGTGCTTTTATACTTTTCACAAGGTTCCCGAAAAAGCTTGAAGGTTCTAGTATTTGCTTCCAGAGCTTTCCATAGGGGAAATTTCCCATAAATTTCCCTTTCCAAAGCTTTCACTATGACGTTTAGTATTGGAAGTTCGAAAGATCACCAAAGCTCTCCGTAGGTTGGTTTGTATCTTGTCTAATTCAAAATTCGGTGTTTCTTTTATTCGAGACTGGCTATAGTTCATTCGAGAGTCGTTATAGTACAAATGTGACAGTCATTACAATATTATAAAGAACAATATAAATGTTGATCTTAAACAGAGGTCATGAACTCAAGTAATGAAACATTCTTAGATCAAAGAATGATAATTTTGCAATTAAAGCACAAAAAAAAAAAAAAACAGCCCTACAGAAACCCTAGAAAAACAGACTGGGGAGCTTTCAACGCAAGATTGGCCTCATCCATGGATGTTGTATCTCAATGAAAATGAACCCATGTGCTAAACTGTTAAATAACATATCAATGAATTAACGTCAGTTATTCACAGTGCTTACAGAAGTTCCTGCCCCATTACCAAAGGAAAAGGCAAACTCAACCCCGTTTGGTGGGCTAAAGAGTTGAAAAATTTAAGGGCAAAATCCACTAGGCTTACAATAGAGCTAAACAAAGCAATAAACCCGGTTACTGAGATCATTTCAAGATCAGAACAGATTAATATAAAAACAGGGCTACTTACTTTCGCAAAAAAAAAAACAACTTGGCAGAAATTTTGTACAGACAGAGTCTAATAAAAATGCTGCTAGGCTCTGGAAAGTCATTTTAATAGACCCCATGCACCTACTGACTTTTGTTCTGAAAAATGAGAGTCATTAATGAGCATACTCACTTCCCAGGATATATTTTTGGTGGATTTCTTTTGGATAGAAAGAAACGCTTCTAATATCGGTAGACAAATAGAAGATAGCAAAAATGTGGTTTGGGTCATAGACTTCTTCCCAGAGTACATATCTTCAGAGCTTTATGGAATAATTTCAATTATACTCCAAAGCTCTAAAGACGTAATTGTATCGCTCCTGGTGGAAATATTCAAGGGAAAAGGGATGCTTTAATATCACTTATATTACATCTGGTTGGGGAGAAGCTAATTTCATTGTCATTCCAAAAGCGGGCAAGCCCACCTACCTTGAACCGAATGGTCCTAGACCAATTAGCCTATCCTCCTTTAGAAATGCATATTGCCTAAAGCTGAATGATAGACCAAACATTCATATAATGAAGGGCAAATCTATTGAGACGCTACTTCATAAAATGATAAACATGATTGTGAAATCACTCCACTTCAAAGAATTTAACTTGTGATCATTCCTTGATATGGAAGGGGCCTTCGATAACTGTGAAAACGAAGTGATTCAACCGCAGACTTCGTCTGTATCGACTCAAGATTGGATTGATTCCATGCTTCAAACCATGTAGAATTGTAGATGCAGAAATGAGTGCTAGTTTATTAAAAGTAAGAACCTGCATGGGTACGCTACAGGGAGGTGCCTATGATCTCATCTTCTATGGCAGTATCATAGTCGTGGTGTACGCTGACGACATAGTAATTATGACCCCAGGAAAATTTGTCAAAACTTCCTCCCAGTTGAACCACTTTATCTTTTCAGGCCCTCCTAAGCGCAAATCATGTGTCGGTTTTTTAGAGATGGTTCCAAAATGGACACTGGGATAGGGTCATGAAAATGGCCCAGTAATAGTTTTGGTGCATTCACTGTCCCAAATCCCAGTCAGTTTTTGGTCATGGTATAGAATGGAATCTTGTAGATTCTCCATTCCCAAATGGGGCAAATTTACTTTGACCACCATGGATTCTGAAATGGACCTGGTCGATCACCAAAACATGTTTTCAAAAATTAGGTTCAGTTGTAAACTATTCGAGTGATTATTTAGCCGTATTTCAGGTGACGAGGATGGGGCTTAAATTTGTTTTATATTTACATTTTAAAAACATATCTACTCAAGTCATTCAGTTTTTAAATATCAAAGTTATTCAATATTTACATATTGACATAAAAGATGCTACACCCGTTATGAATGAAGGTAGGTATCTGCTTTGAAAATGTCACTCCTGTATTCTTAATTTTCTATTTAAATCATTTTCTATGATATCGAAAAGAAAGAGTTTCCATTAAAAACAAGCAACATAATATCTGAAATTACAAAAAACCGTTACCGTACAACACTTAAGTGCCATCACTTCTTCAAAACTCAACGATTAACCTGCTTTTAAATATACCTACAGCGGCTAGCGCGCGCGTACATGTACAACAACAGTTATCTAAAATATTCATTTGCAGAAATAATATAATTGGTTTCTATTACTGACTGCTGTATCTACCAATATCGACATAACAAAAGCTTAAAAAGATTCAATTGCTCTCTCAATGATCTTAACGAACATCGGCATTAAAACAATGTGGTTGCATGCGGCGGCTCAACGGTTCCATTCTCTTTGTCTTCTGTCACTTTCCTTTCCGTGCTATTTGGCAACTTCAATTGGTGCTTGCTAAAAATTCGATTACTGTTCAATTGCATTTTCATTCCCGTCAAACAATGATAGACTATTTATATGAAGCTTCACATTCTCTCACATTCCACTCCGCAACTTCCCCCGTCTAGTGCAACGTTTTACATTTTGCCCGTCTTTCCGGACTGAAACACTATATTGAAAGAGAATAAAGTTATTTACAAAGTGTGCCAACATTTACTTGTGGCAAAGCAATTATACGTATACCATCCACCATCGAATGTCTTCACTGTTGCTCCCAACAAGTCTCTCAAGATCTTAGATACTAGATTTCATTCGTGCGCTTCAGCTTCAGGATATCTCGCGGCTCATGCACACCATAGTATACCCCTCTTCTATCGGAGCAGACTAGTTTTGAATATCTAGTGAAATTTTAAACTGATTTCACAAAAAAAAAAAAAAAACCGTAAAATGCATCACGCAGCCGAACAGCTCCAGCAATGTTGCTTCAAGTGCAGACATTTGACTAAGACAGGCACAGGAGCAACTTCAAGTCAAGGCCTGCTTAGTCGATGCACACAATATGTATGGCGCTTGACTTGCCATGCCACTTAGTGGCAAAGCAATTTCACTTAATATATTTCCATGGTGAAAACTTTTACTACTTCCGCTAAGCAATATTGCCAATAGATTGGGGAAGGTGCTTCTTTTTATTTATTTTTATTTTTGATCACTTTCAGAGAGAGTGTAGTGGAGCTAGTTGATTTTTGATATTATAAATGTGACTAGCTTGTATAGATGAATAAAATAATAAATTGAACGTGTTTTGGGAGATTTTTTTTCTATTATATACTTGTACATACTCGGACACATGTACTTACATGAGATAGCTGAGCAGCAATATCTTAGCCGGAAAGGGTAGTTTTTAATTTAAGACAAAATTTGTGTTTGCGTAAAATAATTAAAATAAAATAAATTAACGACACAAAATAAAAATGAAAGAAAAAACCAAAGTAGAGGCTGTGAAGCATAGAGAAAACAAATTTTAAAAATGTTAAATTTCAAATACTTTTTTTAAGGAACCTATGTGTGTCGCGAGTATTTGAAATTATAGTAACCTACATTTGAAATAATGTCCATATTAATATTTATATCGGGTTTTTCAATAAGAGCGCAACAGAAGTTTTTTTTTTAAATAAAACAAAAACGGTTTTGGATATCAATGAAATTCTTTATTCCTATGAAAGTACGTTCGATGCCATTATGTATGGAACTCGATTTCTTTTGCATGGCCACCAAGGGCACGCTTGCAGAAGTCCAGACGCTGAACCCAATTTTCGACGGTTTTCAAGCATACATCGGCCGATACTGCTGCAATTTCACGTTGGATATTCGTAAGAAGTTCATAAATCACCACTGGCTTGTTGGCATAGACCATAGACTTGACGTAGCCCCACCGGAAATAGTCTAACGGCGTCAAATCGCATGGCCGAGGCGGGCAAGCGACTGGACCATTTCGTGAGATAACACGTTCTCCAAACTTGGTTTCCAATAAATTGATTGTGACATTCGCTGTGTGGCTTGTGGCGCCGCCGTCCTATTGGAACCGCATGTCCTCCAAGTCCAAATCATCCAATTGGGGCCAAAAATATTCGGTTATCATTGAACGGTAGCGATCCCCATTCACAGTAACGTGCCAGTCTTGTTCATCACGGAAGAAGTACGGCCCAATGACGCCGCCGGCCCATAAACCACACCAAACCGTAATTTTTTCGGGATGCAATGATGACTCATGGAGAACGTGTGGATTGCTGCCTGACCAATGCCGCATATTTAGTTTATTGACGAAGCCACTCAGCCAGAAATGAGCCTCATCACTGAAAATGAATTTTCGATGAAAATCGGAATCATTTTCAAGTTGTTGCTCAGCCAAATTCACGAACATATGGAGCTTCTGGTGGTCAAACGGCTTCAATTCTTGTGTCAATTTAATCTTGTAATGATGTAGGCCAAGATCTTTTCGCAAAATTGGCCACAACGACGTCACAGAGATGCCCAACGCTTGAGAACGACGTGTGAGAGACACATTTGGGCTGTCTAAAACTGAAACCTCAGCGGCAGCAATCCACTGTGCCTGTGGATTCAAATTTTTCCACTAGACGCTCAATTGTTGATCTGCTAGGACGATTATGACGACCATAAATTGGACGCAGTGCTCTTAACGTTGAGGCCACTGACTCCGAAATTCGGTTGTAAATTTTAATAATTCCGACTCATTGTTGGCTCGTATATCTTTCCATCGTGAAATGGCAAATCTTACTGAAGAGAAATGTCAAAAGAGCGGCAAGAAATATGGCGTCGTTTGCTGTCCTTGTCGCTCTACTTTTGTAGCGTCCCTGTTGAAAAACCCTATATATAATGTTTATTGAACATAGTAAGGTCTCTACCCTGATGATTTCTCAGCTTAAAATGAGATTTGAAAACTGTTAGTCCATATCCTTTTTTCTTTGTGCATTCTGATTCCCTCAGTTTTTTGGCAAAAATTAACAAAATTTTATCGAAGAAAAAAAAAATGATACAAATTTTTTGTATTATTCCTTTTTTCTTCGATAAAATTGTGATTGTGCAATTCAAATTTAAAAAAAATGAAAAAAAAATTGTTTTTACATGCATACCGGTAAGAACTATTTTGACAGTGATGCGTCGAAAAAAATGCCTACGAAATTCAAACGTTAAAGAAAGGTTTACAGGATTAGCTTAAATGTTAGTTCATCGAGAAATTGAGATTAACATAGAGGAAGTTACTGTACATAATTGCTGTACAGGCACTTTTTTGTATAATACCACCTCCCCGCTTGTACCTATATCATACACGCACATGCCTACATTACAAAAGTTTCTTCAATTTTTCAGATTTTTTCAAAGGATGCAAAGCCTAATTCGAAAAATCTTCGAGCCGAAAATAAATCAAAGTTCAAAATGTTGCACAAAAATTAGAATATTGAATATATTTTATCCATTTTTTCCAAACAGTGATGGTTATTATGCCATCTGTTGATGGTAAAAATGTTCGTAACATATAAATAACAGAATTTCAAAGTTTTATCCAAAAACAACCGTGAGTTTTTCCTTCAACCACTTCCAAAGTGTAACTTATACAAAGTAGAAGTTTTTTTGAGTCAACTGAATAGGTAGAAAAATTAAAATTGGTATTGGAATGGAATGAAACAAGTTTTTGTTTAAGTTTAGTAGTGGGTACTTCCACCTTTGTTTTTAATTACTTCGTAGATTCGATCCGGCATGGAATCGTATAGCTTTTTTATGTAATTTAACGAAATTTCGGTCCACGCTAATTTGATTGCAGAAATTAAGGTTTCTTTGTCTTCGAACTGACGACCGCCCTCATAAACTTTGCGTACTAACCATCCCCAGACATTTTCTATGATGTTTAGATCAGGTGAGTACGGCGGCCATTGAAGCAACTGCACTTGTTGCTCCTCTATCCATGTTTTTATTATGCGCGCTGAGTGAATAGGCGCATTATCATGTTGGTAGGTCCAGTTTATGGGTCCAAAGATGTTAGAAAATTTAGGAAAATTTCTTTCCAAAATTACTTTATACCCAGCTGCTGTCATTCTTGATGTTACAACCTCGAGCTCAACTGTTCCATAATAACTGACTGCTCCCCATATCATGACACCTCCTTCACGACTATGATGGCGCTTTAAAAATCTTTTTTCTTTTCTTAAGTCGTGAAAATAGAAGTTGAACCCATCAGGGCCATCGAAATTAAACTTTTTTTCATCTGAAAAAACCACGTGATACCATTCTTTTTTCCAACTCATGTGAAGTCTTGAAAAATCTAATCGCAACATTTTCCGTCTCTCGTCAAGTGGTGGTTTTTTCTTAAGTTTCATTCGTTTAAGATGGCTTGAGTTGTTGATTACTCTTAATACTGTTGAGCAACTTGCGTTTACGCCGACTTTTTATTTTATTTTTGCCACAGAATCAGAAGAATTTGATGCATATCTTAAAATTCTTCGTCTCTCAGCTGCTGTTGTTGCTGTTTTCTTACCTCCCTTCATGTTTTTGCCGTATGCATCTTTATTTTTCAAGTAAGAATAAACTACATTAAAACTTCGGCCAACTTTATCAGCTATTGCACGTCCAGTTAGGCCTTGGTCTCTAAGTAAATCGATTTTAGCTTTTTCAACACTGTTAAGACACGTAGATCTACCCATTTTTCTTAAAATTTGAAATCAAGAATTAAATTTTACTGAAAACACTAAAATCGTTAATTTAAACTGGCAAGCACTCCAAAAAACTTATAAACAACGAAGAAAATGGCGTTGTACCTATTCAGTTGACTAGAAAAAAAAACTCCTACTTTGCATATAAAACACTTTGCAAGTGGTTGAAGAAAAACTCACGGTTGTTTTTGGATAATTCTTTCGGAATTATCTGCTTAACATCTTAAGGGAATAGTTAGCATCAACAGATGGCATAATAACCATCACTGTTTGAAAAAAATGGATAAAGTATATTAAAAAATGTTTGTGCGTATTCAGTTGACGAGGAGTGTATGTAAAGGGTGATTTTTTAGCTGGTTTGGTTTTGGCAACACTGGTTTTGACAGCTGACGTGTGTTTAGAACCTTGTGTCACTGTCAAACAGCTTCAGTTTGGTTTGCAATCTAACCATGGATCGTCTTACAAATGAACAACGCTTGCAAATTATTGAATTTTACTATCAAAATTCGTGCTCGGTTCGAAATGTTCATCGCGCGAAAAATTGTGTTCAGCGATGAGGCTCATTTTTGGTTGAATGGGTACGTAAATAAGCATAATTGCCGCATTTGGAGTGAAGATCAGCCAGAAGCATTGCAACAGCTACCAATGCATCCCGAAAAAGCCACTGTTTGGTGCGGTTTATGGGCCGGCGGCATTATTGGGCCATATTTCTTCAAAGATGATGCGAATCGCAGCGTTACTGTCAATGGTGAACGCTACCGAGCGATGATAACAAACTTTTTTTGCCCGAAATGGAAGTTCTTGACTTGCATGATATGTGGTTTCAACAAGACGGTGCCACATGCCACACAGCACGCGAAACAATGGCGCAATTGCGAGGCGAGTTTGGTGAACAGTTAATTTCACGTTTCGGGCCGGTCAATTGGCCGCCTAGATCGTGCGATTTGACACCATTAGATTATTTTTTGTGGGGGTATGTCAAGGCTAATGTCTATAGGGACAAGCCCGCTTCGATTGACGCACTGGAAGCCAACATCCATGCATTCATTCGTGAGATACCGGCCGATATGTGTGAAAGAGTATGCCAAAATTGGACTCAGCGGATGGGCTACCTGAGACGCAGCCGCGGTCAACATTTGCATGAAATTATCTTTAAACATTAAATTGCAAGGTTCAAACTATCGATTCAAATAAATATTTTATTCATTTTTTCGAATTTTTTGTGTTTTTTTTTTTAAGTTCTAAACCTCTTAAAAAATCACCCGTTATAAACAAAAATTATTTTAATTTGTTTAATAAAATTTGCTTAAAATGAGGAAACAATTGATATTTTAATTTCATTTTTATAAAAATTGGTAAAAATGTATACATACACGGAATGACTTAAACTGCCTTCTTATAGGCCTTTTGTATATCTGTGTTTGGGAGAGACATAATAACTGCATTTTAAAATTTGCGTCCTTACGTCCACTTACATCGAGTAAGAACCTTACCCTAAAGGGTAAACTAAATGTCCACCAATTTTAAAACATGATTTTTCGATGATTATAGGACCTTACACACGATCAATGTTAGCTGAAAATAATTTCTTATGGAAGATATTTTCTGTCAGAAAACATCGATGCAAAATTGCTTCATTCTCATTGAAATTTCTCAAGAATAAGGCCCAAATCCACCTTTTTCTTTTTTATTCTGTGTTATTTTTTCTATCAACTACACAATTCAAACATCAATGTTCATTGACAATTACATTGAAGAGCATACGAACTATCAATACTCAGCGAAAAATTACTTTTTCACTAAATATTGACGATAAACTTTGAACATGTGTAGGGCTTTTATGTTTATATAAACATATATCAAATTTGAAGAAAATCGATAAACTCGTCTAGACTCTAGCATCTAGCTCAATGTAAAATTGACGTTGAGGTGCAAATTTTGAAATAGAGTTATCATATTTCTCCCAAACACACACTGTCGGCCATTTCAATAGGTTCAGATATTTTGCCACATACTATTCTTCTTCTCCCTTAATATTGACAAAATTGAAATCGCATTTCTTTGGAAGTGACATTGGGCAGTGGTTTCTTTTGAATTTTGTATTCTCTTCAAGCATTTAACACTTCGAACAGAGCAATTTACCGAAGCCTGGTTCCGGTTTCCAGTAAAAACTATGTTTTTTCAGAGTTTGGTGCAGCTCTGATGTTGGTTCATCTACCCGCTTTCGTAGTCACCATGTAATAATTTTTTATTATTTTCAAATAGCCAGACTTATCTAGCAAATTTTTGCTTGCTATTTTTTGGCTTCTACCATATTATTGTTAAAAACGATTCCAACTATCGATTGTCAAACTCAGTTTGACGTAAATTTAAGTATTTTGAAAGTAAACGTAATCAAGTAGCTCAAAAAATCAGATTATTTTTTTTAGTTAATATGATCAAAGTAGAATATCTAAAATAACAGTGCATTTTCCGAGAAACCGCTATGGGTTGACTGAGAAATACAATTTAAAATTCCAATGCCGCATACTCATTCCACATTTCATTTCATTTCATTTCATTTCAAGTGTAGGCAATTCTCTATTTTGATGGCAAATGGATTTGGTGTCCCTGGAGGCTGCCATCTGGGGCACAGGCCATAGTTTACCCCCCCTGGATCTATGGGGCTGCATTGAACTCTTAAACTCTTCAGTAAAAATTCTATATAGCTTTCACCATTCAAGCTGCCAGGCAGTTCAAAAGAACCTATAATTTGTCCGTTAAGGATATCTGCCCAATAATTAATTTTAAACTGATGCTGTGATCTGTTCTCATGCATTAAGTGTTCACTTTGAATTTGCTAGCTGTGCAAATTATGCAAATTTACATATCCATCCCTTTTAAGAGATGATTCATCACTCCACAAAATCTTGAACTACTGTATCCACGTTTCCTCGTGCGTTACGTCCTTCATTAGTGCCACCGACT
The DNA here is from genome assembly GCA_946251815.1 of Dasysyrphus albostriatus. Taxonomy (NCBI): domain Eukaryota; kingdom Metazoa; phylum Arthropoda; class Insecta; order Diptera; family Syrphidae; genus Dasysyrphus; species Dasysyrphus albostriatus. The sequence goes on along the minus strand of OX276336.1, from coordinate 60,713,834 downwards.
CCAATACCAAGTATTCATCCTTCCGAAAAACAACGGTGGACTCTCACAAATACACGATGGTCTGGAGTGGATGCCGTGCATTAGGGTATCTTCTTCTATAAAGTGCGGCAGCTGCATTAGCGTCGCCTTTCTATTCCCCATAAACGAAATGCATATTTGCATACTTTCAGAAACAAGCCAGGTCGTCAAAATATCTGTTCAAAAATAAACCACGGTCCAAATCAACAGAAAAAGGATTATTAAGGCAAATTCAAATCACAAAAACTACTAAATTAATTAACGTTAAAATGACATTACGACTCTTTCAATCCTTTACTTCATCAATTAGTATGTGATGCCCTTCATGAACAAAGGAAAACCGGACCGAGGTTTGAGCAGGTAGTCAAATGAATATGCATGTTTTAAAATTCATATTTTCACCAAGTTGTCCAAAACTTGTTTATTTCCCATGCGTTTTGCAAACATTTTTTATACCAAACAAACCTAATGTTGGCTTTAATCAGGGCAAAAATACCTTACCTTTCAATATTTTCCAATGCTTCTTTTAAAAATCCATTAATTGGCTGTTCACTGTTACTTAATTTTAATTTTAAGAAACTGTAGAAAGCTACTTCGGAGTTTGATAGCCTATTTTACTGGTTATTGTTGTTGACTCCGAAACGTGTTGTACCATTTTAACAAGAACATTTAATAGACAATCTTTTTATGTCATTGGCCACCTATTTTCTCATACATTATTTTGGTTTCAAAGAAATTCAAACTTTGGAGGAAATAAATATTTTATGATTTTTGTACTTAAATATTAAAAAAAAAATTATTAAAAAATGCACAAACAAGTGTTAAATTTGATTGCTTTTCTCTTAATAGCGTTATTCGACAATATTATAAAAATAAAGAAAAAATAAAAATCATTCACTAGTGGTCGTAATTCTTAACACTTTTTTCAAATATTCATTTTATATTTTTTTTTTCTGAATGGTGTTAAGGCCAGTTATATCTGGTTGAAAGGTTATCCATTATTGTTTTCAAATTGTGACTTTTTCGAAGCTCTTTGTAAAATTGTAAATTTAAAATTTTTTTAACGAATAATCAAATATATATTTTGACAACGTCTATGAAATGTGTATGTAGTTGTTTTAATATATATTTTAACAGAGATATCAATACAGTTTTCTTCAATAATGATTGCTTTTATTTGTGTGAAGGAAGTTTGAGAGATTCTATTATTAAATATATTTTTGTACAGAAAAAAAAAACAAGAAACTTAACTTCCATCGGTGCTGACTGCAGACACATACAATCTTTCCGCTAGATCATAATGGCCACGCAAATGTAGCACACTTGAAGTCATCTGTTTTTTTGTTTGGGGTTGAATCTTGTATTTATAACAACGAAAACTTGCTTTTATCGACTAAATATTAAATACAGTCTTGCCCCCAGTTTCACAGTCTCGTTTAAGCCTTGAACTACGTTCAATTGTTCTGCTGAACTAAAGTTTAAACTAAAAGTGGAGTTTAAACGCTCACTATGTGAAACTGGCAGTATGTAACTCAAAAAATGTGTAAAGTTTCTTAAAAAGAACTTTTGACTTCCAAATTTGATAAACAAATTAATTAGACAATTAAAACGAAAAAAATAAGTATGGGATTTAAGTACTTAAATTGAACTTAAGTATTTAAATAATGTATCTTCACACGGGCATTTATTGATAACAATACCATTTATAAATTAAGAATTCCTGCCTTTATTTTAATACCTACTTAAAAAAATATTAGTCAGACGGTTTTTTTCTTGCGAATAAGATTATCAAATTATTCATAAGAACTTTGATAAGAATTATACTCTTCTTCCAAATAAGTAGCTACGCTAATTGCAGTTTTAATGACTTTCATTTTAGAAGACGGTTTTGGGCAACTACAATAATACAATAATGCTAACTCACAAAGCTACAACTTAAATTATTCACGTCTCGTTTATTTTGATAATTCAATATTTCTGGTAAATAAAACCTGGGTGGCAATCTAAAGGAACAACTAGTTTGATTCAATACCTCGGAATCTAAAGTCTTCTATAGAACAATGGAGCGGTGGCATGGAAGAATTGCTGTAGTGACAGGTGCAAGCTCGGGAATTGGTGCGCAATGCGCCATGGATCTGGCTAAATCTGGAATGATAGTTGTTGGTTTGGCTCGTCGGGAAGCACTTGTAGCAGATCTTCGAGACGAACTGCCAGAAGATGCAAAATACCGATTGCACACATTAAAATGTGACGTCACAAAAGAGTGCGACGTTAACAAAGCGTTTTCTCGAATAAAAGAAAAATTCGGTGGAATCGATGTGCTTATCAACAATGCGGGAGTATTTCGACAGACAAGTCTGGTGGCTGATGATAATGTAGCAGATCTACATGCAGTATTGATGACAAATGTTATGGGAAAGGTGCATTGTACTCGAGAGGCATTTAAGAGTATGAAAGAGAGAAACGTTGATGGGCATGTGGTGAATATGAATAGTATATTTGGTCACAAGGTAGTCCGAACTGAGGGCATTTCATATAACATGTATAGTCCTTCAAAATATGCTATTACCGCTTTGACAGAAGCATACCGTCAAGAGTTTTATGACAATAATACAAAAATCAAAATAACGGTAAATAAGTGTTTTTATTTTCTATGCTTTACAATAATAATTTATTCTTTTATTTTCAGAGTTTATCTCCTAGTTTTGTTGATACAAATATAACTCGCAGGACAATGCCGGACTGTTTGACACTGTTAAGACCTCAAGATGTTTCAAATGCTGTCATGTATATATTATCAACTCCTGTTGGCGTTGAGGTGAGATAAATTAAAAAATAACACAGATCAAAAATTAAAGAATTTTTAAATAAATTTTAATTTTACAGATTACTGAATTAAGCATGAAGGCAACGGGTGATAATTCATAAATAAAATTCTAAGACTTTTTTTAAATTCATGAATAAAATTAAGATTATTTTAAGCATGAAATCTATTCATTAATGCTGGGGAGTTGTTTGATAGCTAAATCAATGGATAAATTAAGATTGAAGAAGATTTATAGCATGAAACGAGCTTAAATAACACGTAAATTTTGTATTGAAAAAAAACAAATGTTATGAATTAGTAAGTACTTCATAGTTAATATTCGATTTGGTCGGCTAAAATACGCCAATCAAATTTTCTAGAGGAATCCGAAAGGAAAAAAGGATGCAAAAGAAGAAAATGTTGATCTAATAATTGTCTTCTTTTTTTTCGTGAAGGTGTCAATTTCAAATAACAGCAATAGAATTTCGTATAGAGATGACCCATCGAAGTGTCTAAAAAGATAGTCGAAAAGATGATTTTGGAACATAAATGGATAAGTCTTGGGGAGATATTAAGGAATATATGATTTAAGTGACACAGAGTGCTCGTTGAGAACCCGAAATTTAATCGAAAAGAAGAGACACACTATCATTTAAGGTGGGATTTTCTACCAAGACAATAAGACATCCCTCAGCTCTTGTCTCATTTAACAAACCTTTGCCTTTACCTGACCTCACAAATGTAGTTTTTATATAAAGGGTTTTTAAACAGCGACGCTACAAAAGTAGAGCGGCAGCGACAACAAACGACGCCATATTTCTTGCCGCTCTTTTGATATTTCTCTTCAGTAAGGTTTGCCATTTCATGATGGAAAGATATACGAGCCAACAACGAGTCGAAATTATTTAAATTTACTACCGAAATTTGGAGTCAGTGGCCTCAACGTTAAGAGCGCTACGTCCAATTAATGGTCGTCATAATCGTCCTAGCAGATCAACAATTGAGCGTCTAGTGGACAAATTTGAATCCACAGGCACAGTACAAAATGTTGCCGTACCAGTGAACCAAGGAAGTGCCAGTAGTGTCGAGAATATTGCTGCCGCTGAGGCTTCAGTTGCAGACAGCCCAAATGTGCCTCTCACAAGTCGTTCTCAATTGTTGGGCATCTCTGTGACGTCGTTGTGTCGAATTTTGCGAAAAGATCTTAGCCTACATCCTTACAAGATTAAGTTGACGCAAGAACTGAAGCCGCTTGACCACCAGAAGCGTCGTATGTTCGTAAATTGGGCTGAGCAACAACTTGAAAATGATTCGGATTTTCATCGAAAAATCATCTTCAGCGATGAGGCTCATTTCTGGCTGAATGGCTTGGCTTCGTCAATAAACAAAATATGCGGTATTGGTCAGGCAGCAATCCACACGTACTCCATGAGTCATCATTGCATTCCGAAAAAATTACGGTTTGGTGTGGTTTATGGGACCGTGGCGTCATTGGGCCGTACTTCTTCCGTAATGATCAAGACCGGCACGTTACTGTGAATGGGAATCGCTACCGTTCAATGATAACCGAATATTTTTGGCCCCAATTGGATGATACGGACATGGAGGCTTTGTGGTTCCAACAGGACGGCACGGCGCCACAAGCCACACAGCGAATGTCACAATCAATTTATTGGAAACCAAGTTTGGAGAACGTATTATCTCACGAAATGGTCCAGTCGCTTGGCCACCTGGGTCGTGTGATTTGACGCCGTTAGAGTATTTCCTGTGGGGCTACGTCAAGTCTATGGTCTATGCCAACAAGCCAGCGACGATTGATGAACTTCGTACGAAAATTTGAAAATTTAATATTTTTTAAAGTTTTGTTTTCAATACTAAATTTGGATTGAAAAATTTTACTAAGAAAATATTTGATCAGGGAAAGTTATAAAAATATCAACCAACAAAAATCAAAATCAAAAATTTTTTTAAATATCTTACTAAATTTTGCATACATTTTGACGCAGCCAAGATATGTAGGTTAGGAAGGGCCAAAAAAACAAAAATTTTTTTTTTTAAGTTGCAATAGTGAGGAAAAGTTGTGCGTTGGGAAGATTGATAAATCAAATCGATTTTCGTTTTCTGATCGCACCTGAGCCTGCAAGGTGTAAAATTGGTTTTCTATGAAATATTAAAGTTTGTTCTTAAATCCTCGCATTGATTTTCTGCATATTCGCTCTCAATGAGAGATTTATAGCTTGCGAATAGACTTTTCAATATTTTTACAACACTTACAAGCAATGGATCGAAAAATATTGTTTATTTAATACCAATTCACGTTTTTACGATTGGCAAACCTTTTTCGTAGCATTTTCTAAGTAGTTTAGCTAAAAGCCATGAAAACATACAAATTGACAATCGTTCATTAATATTGAAGTTTAATTTCTTTAATTGGCATTCATTTTTGATTAAGATCTACTAAAAAGACGATTTTGAAAACTTCTGTATTCCATTGGAAAACACGATCGGAAAATCAATTTGGTTGATCTACTTTTTTAGCAGATATATCCTGTCTAGTGCCAAAAATTTTTTCAATATAATGTCTGCTCGCGTACTTCCCAAAACTTTGAATTTCTACGGGTTTAGCCCAAAGTTCTGTCAAAGCTCATATAAAGAAAAGGAAATTCATAGAAATTCGTAGTTATGGGAAGTACACGAACAGACCCATTATTTTGTATCGTTTGACTTATTTCGGTTGTAAAAATTTTATTCGATATATGACGGAAATCGTCTCCAATGAAAAAGAATAAGTTTAACATGAATCAATATATTCGACGTGCTCATCATTTTTGTCAACTGGAGCTTGATACAGAAAAATGAGACAAAGCAAATATTATACGAATACAGTGATAAAAGCTGCGTTTTATTAGACGTGTTCAGAAAATGGATCTCAGAGCCTTCAGGAATCTCCGTCTTGTAAACAGGATTCCTCAAAAAAATGTCTGTCAAATTATAGAGGAAAGAAAATATTGAATATTGGATTCGCTTGCTCATGTTTTGACGAACAAAATTAACTGAGCCCACCGAGATCTCATTTTCCTGAACACGGCAATTATCTCCGGGTCTGGATCGAGATTATCTTTTAACACGTATTACCAAAACAACATGGGATCCAGGTTTTAATAGAGGCTTATTTCAATTACCCAGATAGAAGTTTCCATTGTGACCGGCAGATGGCTATTTGCCTTTGTGAATGATGTCAGTACCTTGTCAGCAGTGCCCTCTAGTGTTAAGAAAAAGAGACAGGCTTTGCATGAAAAAGAAGTAAATATAACAAAAAAGGAGATGGATATATAGCACTGTTATTGCACTAACCCACATCGTTTTATTTTCACGAGGTGAACCATAAGTAGATTTAATCTAAATTTACCATTTGGTTTTTTGGCTTATCTTGGAATAGTTTTTTACTGGTCGCAAAAATTTTATTAATCTATTGTTTTTGGTAGATTTTTAAAATTATTACCGATCAATGCATCAATTTTATTAAAAAAAAATTAAATTTGCTACTACCGACACATAAAACTATTTTTTAAGTTAAAATTATCATGAGAATTTTTTTTTATAATTAATCCAAAAAAAATTACTGCATGAGTTTTTTCTAAGATATATTTATTTTGTATATACTTCAAAGCCATGGAGAAGGTTGTCTTAAATTTACACATATTCAACATATTTTTAAACGAGAGAAGCCTTTTTTGTGCCTGTGTTCAATACTGTTTACGTTTTGTGCTTCAATTAAACAACTTAAATTTACAGCTAAGCTAATTCCAACAACCAAAATTTTTGAAAAGAAGAAAATTATCTAACCTTATTTTGTATTGATTTATTTTGAAACATCAGATAATAAAATAAAAATATATAAACTGTCGCTAAAAACTGTCTTCGAATGATCAAAAATGTGATAATTACAATTTTTAGATAACATACCTTTTCCACAAACTTCATATTTTTTAAGCGTGCACAGGAAATACAACCATATTCAAAATCTGAAGTGGACAAAATTCAGCTTTTCAAAATTTGCTTTTTTTTCAAGGAAAATTTTGTCTTTGAAAAATCTGCTTTTATTAGGTCTTTCTGTTAAAATTCTATTTTTAAAAATTCTATCCTTCAAAATTCTGCATTTCTGTTATTCTGTAAAATTTTAACAATTAAATAACTCATGTGTATCTATAAACGAAAATAAACAAACAAAAATAGTTTTTCAACTCGAATAACAAATAAAATTATTTCATATTTTAATTTTAAGATGAGGCACTGATGGTAATTGAAAAAGGAAGAAATAAGAACGTCCTTTTTACATTTTCTAAAACTTTTATTTAATATTTTCAGAATAATGTAAATAGAAATTGGGAAATCAAAAGCAGAATCGGAAGCAGAATTATGAAAGTAAAATTTTGAAAAACGAGTTTTAGGCCTTATCAAAATTTCGACCCCAACTTTTTGAAATCAAAAAAGAAATGGGAATATTTTTGGGACCAGCAGAATTTAATTCCAATAAAAGCCAAAAATCGAAAAATAAAAAACTCTTTTAATTAATACTGATTTGTGTAATTTGTTTGTTTATATGATCCCCCTAGGGAGTGAAGCTGTATATGCCACTGATTCTACTTAAATACAAAAAAATTAATTTGGTATCGCAACAGCTCAAGGAAAACCTGGGCCTAGTGATTACAGCTCTCAACCATTCCTGTATCCTGTGTGCGTGTTGTTTGCAGGAATAGAGGGGACCTACAATTTATTGCCGAGTCCGAGCAACTATGCAAGAAGCACTTTTTTATGACTAGTATACTCTTGGAGAATTTTTTAGTTCCTCGCTAGATGCAGTACGCCTGAAAAAATATTTCTGTGTTTAGTTGGTAGCTGCTAAGAATCGAACCCAAATCTTCGGCATGACAGTCCAACACACTAACCATTTACCACGAGGTACTTAAAAAAAGGACTCTAATTAGAATATTTGATATTAAACCTCATGAACTTAAAACTTGACATATATTTGAGATCTTATCACTTTTTTTGGCTGACTTTTAATGCACAGGTTTCTTGTAAATATAAGAACTTGGCTCTTTTTTTTTTAATTTATGTTTTTGTTGGGATTTCACTCCTTTTTACAAACATTTTTTTGACAGGTGAAAACCAGAAACACCGCACAAAGTTTCATAATACTACCAAAACCAAAAGTGCTTAGTATAAATAATAGCAATTCTGGCAGGGTGGGGTGAACTCCACGCCCCCTGAATGGAAAATATCAATTTTTTATTTTTCTCTTTGTATGCTTTACAAGTCTTAGGGCCAGTTTCAAATGTTCCGGTTAAAGTTTCGGATAGATATCCGACACATAACGATATCCGGCAGATAAAAGTGACTTATATTTTATTTCTGTTTTATCATCAAAGTCTCGGATAAACTAACCGGTGGATAAATTTACAGTTTGAGAACAACATAAAACATCAAAAACATACTGAAAATTAAATCTTTGCTGTCGAAACAAAAAATCCTTATCGTTTTAATTTGAAATGTCACTGTTCTTTAATAACTATATAAATTCAGTATGAACCATGACGGATCAATTCAAAGCGAAATTCAAAATATGACGATGGAAACTCATAGCAGTTAGGCATCTTCTGGATAAAATTTTTAACAGCCACTTGAACTGGCGGATATACTATCCGAGACTTTATCTGTGGGATATCACTATCCGAGACATTTGAAACCAAAAGTTGAAGTTAATCTGCCAAAAAAGTTCCGGGTAGGCTATCCGAGACCTTATCCGTAGGTCTTGAAACTGGCCCTTACTGTTCTACCAATTTTCATCGTTCTACAACAATCGGAAGTGCCCCATATAAATAATAAGAATTTTTAAGAAAGTGGGCGGATGCCACGCCCTCTAAATATAAAATTGCTAATTTTAGATTTTTCTTTTGTATTCACCACAAGGCCTACCGTTGTTCGAAATTTCAAGTTTCTACGGTGTCTGAAGTTCTCCATAATTTTGATGTTGTCTCATCGGTAAGTCAGTAAGTCAATCTGTCAATTAAGGTTTTTGCGATTTTTGAAGTCCTTTATCTCGGAAATTACTAATGCTAAGGAGTTGACATTTGGTGAGCCACCACTACTATGCCATTTGCTATCGTAAAGGTCTGAGCTGGGTGTAGCTCTTGAGTTTGTCGGCACCCATTAGAACTTGTGTTATTAAATTTCACTGTATGAACAAAATCTACACTTGTGTTTTAGTCATTAAGGTAAAGCTCAGCTGGGAGAGGTGAGTTGTTTCATCAGAAAGTTTTAAATAATTTCGTGAAATGGAAAATCAGGGAAATGGAAACGTGTAGTGCTTTTTTAACTGCCGAGAAATTTTTTAATAAACGTACACCGAAAAAGCATTCTTTGATAACATTTTATTGAATTCATATTTTATGCTTGATTCTTTTTAGCCCAGAGTGCGAGGGAGGGGACAATTGCACACATTGCCCCTCCCTTTATTCTCACTTACATGCATTTAAAAATGTTTTAGTTAATTATTTCCAAAAAAGAATTTGATCAAATTTTGTTTTCTATTTTCTTGAAGCTGTCTGTTATTCTTGAAAGCCTTTGTTATAACGACAAAATTGATATAACAGGGTATTCGTTAAAAAAAAAAGACTTGCTATTCATCATTTACCAAACATTCAAATTCAGAAATTTTGGTTATGGCTATTCTTAGAACGACCCTACTTGATCTAATAATTGCAAAATGACAACCTTAGCTTTAGTGATCGTTTTCCAGAATCGTTTTCCCCATTATAGAAGTCATCTGACGAGCTCATGCAAGGCAGGTGCCTATGGCAACAGTTTTTCTGGACAACAAAACCTTATTGAAGGATTCTCTCCTAATTTTGGCATTTTTCGCATAGAAACAAAATTAAATGCACGACTAGGTCGCACACACTTGCAAAATTCCAAACCAGCTATTTAGGATGTAGCTGAACAGACAGACAGACAGAATATTGTGAAATCCACTTTTTTCGTCTTTCCTATGATAGAAAAAATATTTTTGTATTGGAGATTTGGAGCTTTTGGCAAAAAAATATATATTGGGGATATTGTCAATGTGGCTTCTATCTTCATGGTAATTTTGTTTTGTTGGATTTAATTTGTTGATGATTTCGCATACGAAAATGTTTACAATTTAATTCTTTCATTTTGAGCCTAGTGAATAAAAAGAACAATTACGATCAATGGGTTTTATTATTGAATATGTTTATTTAGGGCAAAAACATTCCTTAGACGAAAAAGGCACTCGGTAAGTAAGCAGTAAGGCAGAAGGGCTGACAATTGCTCTTGTTACCGTCACACTTAGATCTATGTAGATCCGTGGGAAATTTTATTACACTTATTATAAGAACCTATGTGTTTTGTTAGCAGTCAAGCCATTTATAGGTGTTGATGACGTTTAGAAGGCTATTAGCCAAAGTTCTAGAAAGTTCATCAAATGACAAAGTGCTGGACAGTGGAAAAGGAAATGTAAGGTATCCCCTTCGCTGTACCTTTTGCAAAGGACGTCAGTACTTTCGTTTTGTGCTATCTCAGTAGGGTATATGTCACGTGATTATGCTAACAAGAGAACGGAGATGTTTCTTGTTCATTTGCATAATTTTGCTTATCCTCTGCTTATTAAATTTTGGCCATAACTTTTTAGTTGTGCTGCATGTTTCTATCTCAATATTTTGTTACAAATATTCTTTTTGATGCTACAGGTTGATACTTTAATATATTGTTTAACTTGGCTTGAATCAAGCGAAATACCCGTTCTTGTCACTACATCAGTTCTCTCATTTCCTTGTACATAGCTGTGACGAGAAACCCAGCAGAGTCTTATGTTATTCTGCATGCCAAGAACCCTAAGCTCTTTGCAACAGCAAGCTTCTAACTTCGAATGTATGTATGTATCTTGGTGGCGGAAAATGCTTTTATTGCTGCTTGATGGCTATCAATAAGGAGGATGATATCAGCTAGTGGTATCGCTATCATTGATTTTTGCTGCTTTTGTTATTGCCAAGATCTCAGCTTGAAAGATGCTGCAAAAACCTGGAAGTCTGAAGGAGCTAGCTAGTCCCAGAGTTTCCTGCACCAGCACCATTGTCCAACAATGAAGACTGTTATCGTAGATTCATAACTGAAAGGTTGGTTGTTTCCCTACTCCTCTCTATTAGGAACAAAAGTAGTGAAGGGTCTGTTGAAGTTTAAATCGGGGCTTGTATAGTCTGTGCAAACATTATTTTCCACATATCTCTGCAGAATCTGAGTATGCCCGTTATGTTTTGTTTCCAGCATTTAGTCTGGCCCAGCCGTAAGGCACCGTATGCTGCAGATTCTTGCACGAATAGATCTAGTGGGGTCTCAAATTGATCGTCGCTTCCAGTCTCGCTATGGGAAAAAGGAACTAAACTCACCCTTGAGTTTCTGGAGGAATTCTCACACTGGCAAATTTTGAACATTTTTGATAGAGCTCGGAAACTGAGTGGAGCTCGACAATTGTATGTTCTTTCAAAGCTTGTGGAAAAAATTAAATTTTTTATAGAAATAAAAAAACTTTTAGCAAGAAAACTTATCGAAAATTAACTTTTAACTTAACTTTGACTGTAACTTTGATAAATTTTGGGGCTCACAAAATCTTAATAAACACTTTTATGATGTTCTACAAAAAATCCCATGTCGTTTTGTTCAGACGAATATGAGCCAAAAATTGATAAAATTAATTTTTCACTCCAAAGGGTTGACAAAAATATCTTTCAGTTAATGTTCTAAAATATATTTTCTACAAAATTAAATGAATGAATTTTCAAATAAGGAACTTGAAATTATTGAATTAATCAGTTATTAAAAAATTTGTGCAAATGTATGTTATGATTTAAATTATTTTTTTTTCTCAATATTTCCCACCTGGAAAAATAATCTAGTTTTAAAAATTTTAGCACTAATGCTAATAAGGATAACTATCGATTTTCTCTAGGGACTTGCCCGTTAGGTAACCTTTTGCTTAGAGAGACAAAAAAGTTGTCTCAACTAAGATTCAATCTTGTAATCTTCCGATTACCAGTTTAACACTCTAGGTACTAAGCTATTTTCCAATACAGTTGTGTAATGTTGAAAATGAGAACTATGTATATACCTACTTTAATATTTCTTACTATTGTTTGGTGGGCATAAAATATTTTGTTTTTGTTTTTATTATATATAGGATATTTGTGATTGGATGAAAAGACTCATCCAACTAGTTTTTTCTAGCGAGGGCCTCACTAGTATTTGACAAATTTTCCTTGTCTAAATTGCCCCTACCGAAGCCTTTGCAGGGCCTTTCCTTAACTTAACAAAAACTTGCAATTTTTCCAGGTGGGTTATGTTGATCGACTTTTCAATCTATGAATCTTACCATTAAATGTAAAATAAATATATGACTAAGGCTAAGGTCCCACAGTCGTGTAGGACCTTTCTGCGGGCTCCACATCCTGGAGCAATATCTTCTCAGCTCAATCTGAAATTAATATAAAAATGAAACAAAAATTAAATTCAAACTCTACGAAATATTTTCAAAAAAAAAAGTATAGGTAAATGCAGAAAGGATATAAATTGTATTTTTTTTATACTGAGTCGTTTGCTGAATTGAAACTTAAATATTTGTTTTATTGTTTTTTCTTCATTGTAAACTGTCACTTAGGGCGGTATTCATCAAGCACTCATAAACGGCTCTTAAGTTTATGAGGCTCATAACTCAAATAATATTTGTGCTATTCACCAACCACTCATAGCTCTTTTTCGAAGTCCGAAAATGAGAACAACTCTCTCTTCACCAGGCATACCCAAACTGGGAAATCAAACTGTCTTCAGACTGTCCCAACTTTGTTGACACTTTTATGATTCGTACAAAAATGAGTGTTGAACGCACATTTACACAAATTCTTTGTGACTAAAGTGATTTTTTTTGTTTTCATTTATGTTTTGTAAATCCTGCACTGAATATCATTGCATATTTCAGTTTGTTTTATAAACGGAAATTTTCTTTTAATACTTTTTAGTTTCGCAAGGTGTGTCGTCCATACGTTGTTTAATTCATTTGCGGACCCAAAACGAACTCCTTTGATTGAAGGGGAGTGAAGCTGACGGATTTGTATTACTGACGTTTTTTTTTTAAGTTTTCACGGACTAAAACCAGCAATGATCTTCACCGCGTAACCTACAAAATTAAATTTATAAAATAAGTGGGAAAAAAATAAAATCTCTGAAGACAAAAAGAATTATAGTATGTGTGCTATATGACACTCATTTTTTTAAGGATCCAAGAATTAATGACAAAATGGATAAGTGAATTTACTTGAAGGGTTACTTCGAAGGTTTTTGAATAAATTTTCGGAGTGGTCAGGACCACTCATAGGTCTTAAATATTCACTTTTATAGCTTGGTGAATAGGTTTATGAAGCTTTTAAGTAATGAGTGTTCGGTGAATACCGCCCTCAGTCCAGGAAATGAACCTCAAAGAAACATTTGAGTGAAGAAATACGTTTGAAACAAGAATTTGAAAAATATCCGGCCTTCTGAATTTTCATTTTATCAAATGCTTATATAAATATTTACAAAATTGAAGTGAAAAAGAACGTTTGCAGAATGAAACTCCTACATGGCATATGGGTGTTGGTGGATCGAATATGATTTCATGAAAGTTTAATTTTTTACTAATCCGCATCCTGTTTGAATTTAACATACAAAAAACGCAGACAAAATTATTAAAACAAAAAAAAAAATTTCAATACCTACTTCCTTTTTGCAACAGAATCTAATCAGTGCACCTGTTGGAAAATCATTATGTGATCAACAAACATGAACTGCATTTATCATTTCATTATTTAGCAACATGTTCATGTTATCTTTGTTGTGTACACTGAGTAAATAAAAAAAACATGTCACTCTTCGCTAATGGATTCAATTTATGTTGGACTGCTGTGGAGTTGGCAGAGGAAGAAGACAAAAAAATAAAGATCTTCGTTCCCAGAAGTATTTTATATATAAACGACCATCAAAACCTGAAACTATCCTTTCGTTGACTGATGCATGACATCAAGAAATCCGACAGCAAAAAGCATATCAGTAGTCCAATAATGTAATCATATTCGATGCTTGCAATATTCAGAAGAAGGTAACTTACCTATCTACCTTACTTGCAACCACATTCCGCATTCGATCTACGATGAGCCTACACATCTATGCGTACCCTACCCCAATCTTTAAGTACGGATATCTTATTGCATTTTTTTATACTAGTATATTGCCGTAAGAACCAATTCAGTGTTGGACTTAAACGGACAAATGATGAAAGCCTTCACTTTAAAATGGAAGACAAATGAAGAAGTTTTTCTGTCCACCAAAGTTATAGTATGCGAATGAAAAATGTTAATGGAACTAACTGAGTAAATAATTGTGAGAATATATGCTCTTATTAAATGTTTTTGATTCAATATTTTGTATCATTATATTTTTAAAAATTAAATTTCAATAAATTAATTTAACTTAGTACTCGTACATTATTTTATAAATTTGGTAACTCTTAAATATATTTTTTGTGATTGTTGATCTGGTATTCTTTCTTTATAATTAGGTGTATTTGTTAACGTCAAATTTCTTGCAAGTTTTTACAATTTGCTGTCAGAAACCATAGAAAAAAAACATAAGTTTGGGAAAGTTGGTGAAAATTTCACGTTACCAAAGAGGCATATTAATAAATAGGCGTTTTGACAGATTTTTACAGATCCTTAGTTTCTGAATGACAACAACTCTTTATAAGAGCACTTGGGGAATTAGGAGTGTTCAGAAATATGATATCTCAGAGAACTAAAAAAAACTCGAACCGTATTCTGTTACTATCGCATGGCAATTATTTGACAATAAAAGTTTTGACTTAAAACGTTGTTTACATTTATATACATACAAAAATAATAATAAGAACGTATACATACATTTACTCAACAATAAGGAAAAATACTTTTCGATAATTATTAAGGTAAAACTATAAATGCTGTCCAAAAGCAATAAGAATCATTCGTTGACAGCAACGAAACTACATCAACAACGTGTTGTGTGTTCCAGAACGAGTTTTAAACAGTTTGAAACCGCCAGATCTAGTCATTTTCAGTGCAAAGTCACAAGTAAAAGTTTGTACTTTTTCGGACCAAAGAGAGCGCTATTAAATTTCCCCTCCTTGCCAGATTTGGTGCGAGAAATTTCTAGTGGCTGTTTCGTACTGGATGTCAAAAGCCAGGTGTTCCTATGTCAGATTTCAAAAAATGTCAGTTTGAATTCGAATTAGAATACAAAAGTGCTTTTTATGGCCTTTAGTCCTACAAATTGGCGTTTCGTCCGGCTTACTCATTTGAACTCATCATTGACGTAGTGAGGGCCTAGTCATATAAGCAATTTGTATTAAATTCAGTTCAACTTACATGACTTCTTTTACAAAAATCCACTGTAAACTATATCCGGGGCAAAACAATTTCCAGCTTAATGATAAGGAATTCTAATCTTGCTGGATATAGTTTACAGTGGATTTTTGTAAAAGAATTTATGTAAGTTGAGCTGAACTTCATACAAACTGCGTATGACAAGGCCCTCACTATGTCGCTGATGAGTCCAAGTGAGTAAGTCGGACGAAACGCCAATTTGTAGGACTAAAGGCCATAAAAAGCTATTTTGAATCAATAATTCAAGAAGTCCAATCCTTAATGCAAAGTCTTCTACTTGGCTGATTTATTTCAGTAGTATATAGAATTTGTATTATAAAAAAACTTCTTATATAAAACAATTCAAATAGTAGGAGGTTAACCCAAGTGTTACCTATTTTTATAAATCAAAGGATTTTCTTAAAATACATGTGTCGCTAAGCAAATCTTTTTTATAGAAGAAATTTTTTTAGCAAAATTTGTGTACTTTTTGTTTATTGCAGTTTTTTTTTGTTGTTTTTTTTTAAACAATTTAAAGTTCCACTAAAAATATTTCTTTGCTTAAGTTAAATTATTTTTAAACGGATACGTTTCTTTTCTTCTTACTATTCAATTTCTTATTCAGTGATTTTCTAAAAAAATTTATTGACTTATGATTGCCCTATGGCAGCTCTAGTCAAATATTTCTTTTGACATTGTTCAAATTAGTGCCCAAACCATTCCCGACATTTTGACAGTTTTTCTTCTCTCTGAGAGGATTTAAATTCACACCCGTCACTATTTGTCATTTACTCCGAAATAGTGCGAAGAATTTAGTGGCCTTTTCGATTGGCAATTTGGAAGAACTCTCCGATCCGGAACACCAAAAAAACAAACAGGTACATGCAATTTGATTCTGAAGTTTTCGTATCTCTGTATTTGTACGACTTCACATGCGGATTCCGAAATAGTTCTTCGCATTTGGAAACTTGGCGGACAAAAATATGGACGAGCATGATAATTTTCAACAAAGAAAATTGGAAAATAAATAATATTCTAAATGAAAAATTATTGTTCAGTAAAATAATGTATTAAATTTACTTATTTTTAGCTAAAAATTTACTTTTTCCAATATTTGACAACACTTTGACAACTATGAGTTTGAATGTGTGAGTAGTTCTGAAATGAAATCCAGAATTGTTTTCTGTTCTTTTCAGGAGAAGAACTGTCATTCTGAATACCAAAAGAATAACTTTCAGAAGGGTTTACACGCATTCCGAACGCTTCTGGATTGCCAATCGAAAAGGCCATAAGGAACACACCTATTGTTGTTTCCGCTGTCGTCAACATATGATTCGCTTAACACGTCAATTTTGTCGTGTATCTTGAGGTACAGCTAAAAAAATTTTCGATAGCTTATACTAAAGTGATCTGATGAAAATGACCGAATACATGCAAACCATTTGGCGCACCAATGATTGCGTTATGTTGATTTTCGTCAGGTTTCATTAACTTTTACTTTCGGAAGAGAAGAGCTTTCCCGAGTGCATTCCACAGAAATGAAACTGATATTTGGTGAGGCAGAAATGAAAAATAAAGGGAGAGAAAATAAATGTTAGGTACTTAAGTGGTAAATAGTTCACTTTTCCTTTGACTGTTTGGATAGCTACTTTCTGTTAATTTTTGACATTAGCTTCTGACAGCTTAACAACGTTCCGAGATTCTGATTTCACGTTGGTTCGGGAGAGGTCCTCTATTTAAAAATAACTTCGAAATCTGAACACGTCTAATCTGTCACACACTTTATCTATAAAATTAATATTTCACTTTTAAATGATTTATTTACACAGCATTTAACCAAATGAATAAAAAGGTCATTCATGCTGCCTTTAGGCAAAGGCAGCATGAATAACCTTTTTACGAGTACTTATCCTTTAACACAATTTGTAACGTTCCTTTTGATAAAAGTCAAACAAATCAAATCCCTTTCTAATATCGTTTTCGATTAGATTTTGGAATTTTTTTATTCTTTAGCTCCAGTACTCGAATGCTTAGTAAATAGTGCAGTACAGATTTTATTTTAACCCTAAAAATATATTATAAAGACAGAGTTGGAATTGCAATAAGATCACACTGGGCTGTGCCCCAGAGCCAGGGTTACCTATAAAGAAATGGTCTTTAATTAAGAGCCCACATCCAAAGAAGTTTCCTGGAAACAAGCGTAGTTCTGTATTTAAATTTATTTAAACAGAGTATCCGGTAATTCATTAATGATATTTTCGAACATTTTAAATAAGTGCTATTTTTGTTTTTGATATTCAATGCCCTCATTCATTTTTAACCAGCTACTGAAAAAGTAAAATGTTTCTTAGTTTTTGAGAAATTAAAAAAAATGAACAAAAGATATTTTCCGAAAAAGTACCTACAGCATAGTTTTTCCTTTAACCTCTCATAAATTTAAAAAGATTTTACATTTCGGTACCTTCCCGTAAGAATGCAGTTAGCTAAATTCTTAAAATTTTAAATTTAGTTTCAGTTATTTATTTTAGTATTTTGTAGTCAAAAACAGATTTTTAAAGGAATTTTGAGTTTAAAATTCCTTTTCTAATCTTTTCATTCTTTTAATTGCGCACATAAGCCAGAGGTTCATTTCGATGCCTTTTAAATTTTTGAAATGTCGCTTAAAACCTACATTCTTTCGGGAAGGCATTTGATTGTTTTGATTTGGTTTTCAGTAATGAACTTAAATTTAACAAGCGCATTGAATATCAAAAAAGAAAATAGCACTTGATTGTGCAAAATTTTAAAAATATCAACTTAAAAAAAGTTGCACAATTTTTGCCAAAAAGTTTTAACTTTAAAATTTAATTATTCAAAACTATTCACTTAAGCAACTTGATTAAAAAAAATAAAAGAACGGAATATTCTAGCTTTTAAAAAAGAACTTAAACACACCTTATAGTATGGAATTGTAGGTGGTGTTTTTTTTGACGTGTGGTTTTCAATCTGGCAATACTTTTTTCTGAGTTGGTCTTTTTGACAGCTGTCACTTGATTTTTGCTCCGTTGGGCTTGCCATTTTATAATGAATAGACTTACTGCTGAACAACGTTTGCAAATCGTGCTAATTAATTACCAAAATAATAAACAATCAATCTATTGAAGGAAACTTTTGATGAGGAGCCGAATATTCTCCTCTAAGGCGTCAATCGTCTTGGGCTTATTTGCGTAGCCTAGACCTCACCACGCGAGATAATGCGCTTATTTAACTTTTAACTTTACTTTTAAAGAGTGTTGCCAAGGTGACAACACTGTCAGAAGAACGAGAAAAGGGTTGCCACTTATTTAAAACCTTGGCCTTTAAATCAAGAACCAGAGGTCAGACGATGACCAGAGAACTCTCTTTGGATTCAGCACCCTTGTAACCATTATTAATTTTCTCGCTCCACCCCTCCTCTTTTATAAAATAGGTTCAAAAGCCGTTTGGGAAGGAATTTAAGCATTGGTGTCGACGCAGAATTTCACCATCTACTACATTGTATCCAAAGTTAATCGAGAAACCTACTTAGGTTTTATAAAATGTCACTTTCAAAGTGGTGGAGAGGGGGGATATGAAAGTTAAATAAATTCAAATATTTATCTTCCTATAATCTAAGCATACGACACATGACTTATGGGTGTTTTTTAATGCCCGATCTCATTCAATCAAAATGAACTCGATACGACCATATTACAAAAAAAAAGTTATAGTCTTTTCCATATAATGACTGAATTTTTAGTGAAACAAGTATAACATAACCAAATTCTAACAGTTTAGTGACAAAACGTGGTCCACATATTTAATTTGTCATCACATCTGGTGTTTCCACCATAAAAAAATATTTATTTTGACAGCACCTTTAAAAATGCAAATGGTGTTTCATTTTTTCTTATGATGTGTAAAAGAGATAGAATGTTGCATGTATGAAGGATTGAATTCAGCCATGAATGAATCCTTCAGCGCCATATTAGAAAAGGTTGGTTCAATTTGTAAAAGTATTTCTTCTAGGAAGATCTAACAAGATTAATTTATAATCTTCAAGATTTACGAAATAAATTTGTATGGTAAATCTTTATGACATTTGAGAAAGATTTGAGGTAAATCTTTATTAATCTCAGATAAGTGTTAGGTGAAAATGAAGCATAAGAGTTAAGAGTTGAAATAGCACAAGGACTTAGCAAATATACACCAATTCAAAAGCATAAACTCTGTACGCGAATATATTACAACTTCCCTAAATTAACGAGTTTTACTTTGCGACTTGCATTGCAACAGAGCGATAGAAAATATGTAGTTGCACTTCTTGTCTACTCTTTTGACCAATATCTACCTTTAAAGAGTATTTGAAAGTAGAAGATTTTTGTTCGTAATTACTTAGTACGTTCGTATTAACGATTTCAACCAGCCATGGAAACACACTAAACACAAACCAAACAACAACAACAACAGCAAAAAAAAACCAAGTGGAATCAAACAAAATGTTCCAGAGGATGCTCACTCTGTCTCGTCCATTGGCTCTATAAAGCTATGGTATTCCATTATGCCATATGGGTTGTTAGGATATTGGTTGATCTTTGTCGTTGTCATGATCGGAACGATCATCAACATTTTTCATCGTTGTTTGTTATCATTCGTTTAAATATCAACACAACGCAACGCCAGAGCAACATGACGAGCTAACTTTGATTTTTATATCTGCAATTTCAAACAGTACCTACAAGAGTTTCCGATGAATTTTCAGTGATGATCGGGGATCTATATTGGAAGAGACACAGACGCAGAAACGCAAACCCAGACTTAGGCTGAGATCTAGCTGAATAGAAGAGAAAAATTCTGTGTCTAGAAATTGAAGAAACCCAAGGAAGATGATGGTATAATATAGTTGGATTACATGCGTTGTCGTTACTGTTGTAGACGTAGTTTTGTTCATTTTTCTTCTTTTTTTTTTGTAATGGGATACTAGTTTAAGTTTGTCCATTTTCTTGTTGTGATTGTCAACTTAAACGTTTTCTCCGTTTGTTTTTGTTTTAATTTTTTTTTTTTTTGGTTTTTAAATAATTGTAAATAAACGATTTACACTATTGGACCTTAACTATGAAACTGAAGTTTATCAGTTATGAGAAAAGTAAATGCAACTATAGTACCAGTATTTTGTTTGTTTAACTGAGATTTTTCAGATTGATCAATAAAGTAAAAATTGATGTTGTATAAAAAATACACCGAACAATGTACATATTTGTTTTTTATAGAGTTGCGTATCCGTTTGAGAATAAAAATGTTGAGAGCAACCTCGAATTTGCTCTTGAATATTGACTCGTAACTGCACACAGCCCTGACATCAGCTCGCGAAGAGCTTACGAAAATTACTCGTAAGTGGACATGCATGTTTTGATCACTCTCGGAACTCACAAATTAAAGCATAGTTCGTTTTACGCGTAAGGCTGATTGGTAATAGAGATGGACAAACAGTAGATATTGTAGGAAACAAATGAACTCGTAAATTAATATGGATGAGTTATTTGAAACTCTTTTTTTAAATTAATTCATGACAGAAACAATAAAACAAAGCTTACACTACACATACAAAACACCTTACTTCATGCCAATGAAAGTACTCTCAGTAAATTTATTCTCAAAATTCTAACAAAAACTCTCTTAATTGATCAAAAATATAACTGTCAAATGGAAAAATACCCGAGAATTATTCTCCAGAGTTAATAAACGAAAGTACTCTCAAATGGACATGCCAACTTGACTCGATATCAAAATCTCGAAAATAAAGGTGCGTTGCCATTTCAGAGTACTTTTTCCACAAAAATCTCGGATAGCTGACTAACACTTTACGAGCTAGTTTTATGACTGTGCCCATTTGTAAGTTTTACTCTTGAGAACAGCTTGAGAGTTGTTCGTAATATTTTTATTCTCAAATGGATATCCACTTTTATTCTTAAATGGGCTCTTAAGAGTTTACTAATAACGAAAGTACTCCATATGAGAGTATAAAGACTGCGAGCAATTCTCAAGCAACTCTTGAAAGTAAACCTCGAAAGTCGACACAATCATGAAACTAGCTCACAAAAAAAAAGCTGCCTAAAAGTCACTATCAAGAGTTCTGTAGTGAATTATACCATTATCATTACAGTACAGTAAAGTACATTATCTTTTGTGTATAAGGGCTAAATTATTGGTCAGTTTTGCTTTTAATCAAGTAATGAGCAATATTATGAAATTCTCCCTAAAAGTTTTCTTAAAGAGGTTATTTAAGTCAAACAATATCTTGAAATGTCAAATCACTATTTAATTTGCATATAAAAAGGCGATAATTTACAAACTAAAGGTCTTCCAGATATAAAATTTGTTGAAATGATGATTCAATGAAACATTTTTTACCTTCTCATTGGAAATTATTGTTATTGGTCGCCGAATTGTCAAATCGAAAATTCTTGACATATCCTCACGTTTCGAGTTCACTAGAATAGAAATCCATCATTTTTAGCTATTATGTCTCTGTTTGTATACATTCGGCCGTCCGTTTGGACAATGAGGTTAAATTTTTGGCTAAGTGTACAAGCAAGTACGTAAAAGCAACTAATAGACGTTCCAAAATTGTATAACACATGCTTGAGTACAAAAAAATAACCAAGAAACTATGTCATTAATCCTAAGAAGTAGCTTTTAATATTTTCGCAAAAAGTCAGAGTGTAAAATGTTACAATAACTCTACTATGAAGGTAGGACAAATATTTTGTTGTATTTTTTTTCTAAACCGCTCTAATGTGTTTGCTTTTTTTTTTTGCAGACAATCATTATTCCTCAAGTAATCAATTGGCATTCTTGGTTTAAAGCTCTGACTTATTTATTCTTATTGAAAGAACGAATTTAATGCTTCGTTACATTCCTTGAGTAAATTTTGAAAAGTTATAAAGTTCCAAGAAACTTTAACTACAACATAAGAGCAAGAACGTGCAGTTCTTTTTGAGTAAAACAAACTGCAAGAAATTAAACAAAACATGGATTTAATTCCACGCCCACCCAGTGCAATAAATAATAACACATTGGTACGTTCAGATGATCTTAGGGACTAGAAATTAAGACAAGTTTCCAGTCTCTAGCTGGTCAGATGTCAAAATATTTGTTTCCAATTAAGGCAACTTTATTGGAAAGTTGACTGGAAAGTAAGTCAAGAAAAATCTCCCTTAATTATCAAGTCGAGTGCACTTATGTCAGAATATCAGCTGATTAAATTTTGTCATTGAACTGAAACCTGAACTTTATTGTTTTGTGATTGTTTTTTTTTTTTTTGCACGTTCATTTTCTTCCATTTTGTGCAAAGTGGTTCTTTATCAAATTCAAAAAAATGAAAATGAAAATACTATATGATAAGTAAAAAATATGAAAAATTAAGAGTTTCCCGTGAGATTTGTTAATTTTATATTGGGCTTGCTAATATTCAAACCAAATAGTCTTGAAAAACCTTTTTCAAAACGATAATTTATTACAATTCATAAAGGGTTTATACCTGTTGCTATGTATATTTTAGATAAAATTAATATCGATACTTTTTTCACGATCAACTGAAGTAAATTTCCAAGTTTGACATTTCAAACAAACCTAGTTACCTTGGTTAAATTTGCGTTCAAGGAAGTCAGCTGACTTGTCCATTCATACAAATATCTGTGAAATTTTAAACATAGCAAGTCAAGTTCAAGGCATCGAGATATTTCAAAATCATCGTTCTTTACCAACTACGAGAGGTAGTTTTCCAATAAAATTAAAAAAGATTTCTTTTTCTTAAAAATGTGGTTGTAATCTCCACAAAATCTTTGTTACTCCCCGAAATATTCTTAGACGTTGTTCACATTGGACTGAAAAACTGGATTTTTGTTGACGTTTCAGTATTCACATCTCGCTCCCACTTCTTCAGTAAAGGAAGATGTAAATACTGAAACGTCAAAAAAAAATCCAGTTTTTCAGCCCAATGTGAACACCGTCTTAGTTGTCAACTATTTTTGTAGGTATTTATTTGTTTTTTTTTTGTCGTAACCTAAATCCAAACCTAAATGTAACGTTTCAATTTTTTCCACCCACCAATTATCCAATTTTCCAGCATTGACTGGAAAGATTACTGGAATGCATAATGGCAGCGTTCAGTGATGCAGAAAATAATAATAAGTAGCTCATGCTCCAGCAATCTGAATTAATTTCTTAAATTTATCGATGAGTAAATACGCAATTAAGGGTGTATGCACAAAACTGTGTAACTGGAGCAAATAACTTGCTATGGATAATTTGTATGGAAACCTCAATATTTGAATAATTTATAAATATGGTCACTCCACTGTAAGATCGAAAAATAAAATTTCGTAGAGTTTTATGTTAAAGTTTGTCAATTAGACAATAATGTTATTAGCACTCAAGTTTCGAGGGCTGGAAGCACAGGGTGTCCGCCGGGAAGGTATACTACTGTGTTTGCTCATAATTTTCAACAATTATGTATGGAATAAAATATCAGGTAAATGTCCGCCTCTGTTAGTCTCACAAATGCGAGCCCTTTTGAGCTCAAGCGTTTTTGGTTTGTTTGCATAAACCTTGCTTTTCAGATATCTTTACAAAAAGAAGTCCGGAGCAGTCAAATCAGGCGACCGTGGAGGCCAATCAACATCACCATTTCTTGATATACATTGTTGTGGAAAAAGGTCTCGTAGTAATTCCATTGTAATCCTGGTTGTATGCGATGTGGCACAGTCTTGTTGATACCACATGTTAATCAAGCCCAAAGCATGCAGTTGTGGTGTTTCAATCATCACAATATCGCTCCCTATTCACAGTTACCGTTACGCAGTTTTCATTTTCAAATAAGTAAGGTCAAATGATTCCTTCTGACCAAATTGCACACCAAACTGTAACTTTAAATGGATGCAAAGGTGACTGATGAATAATTTGAGGGTTTTCCATTGCCCAGAACCGTTTATTCTGTTTATTCACATATCCATTCAAATGAAAATGTGCCTCGTCACTCATTTCACAGTAATCGATGATTGATTTTGATAAAATCTTTTAACGATTAAAACACTTTGGTTTATCGAATATTTTTCCATAATAAATTTGCCACAAGTCTACTTCACGACTGTCAAATATGAACTATCAAGACTAATGTTTACCTAAATGGCGGCAATAAAAAGTAGTATACCTTCCCGGCGGACACCCTGTATTTTAGGACCTAGGAATTCCATTTCATTATATTTTAAATTAGTTTTTTATGTCTGGTAGGTAATTTTTCAACTTGAACCTACGAGGTTTTGATAGAAAGCCGACGTAAGCCAAAAATGCAAGCTAAAAAGTGCAGTTTCAAACCATTGCCGCCAGATAAAGCTTGTCCACTCAACTGATCAGTTGATTTAAAAATTTTAGGACTAAAGCTATCTGTTGACATCCTGCTCTGGTGCAACCAGAATGAGATAAGTAATCTCACGGTCGTCTCCAGAACTATCAATTGTAAAAAAGTATCCTTTGGTGCCACAAACCGTACAAAATAGCAAAAAAAAACAACACCCAAGCTGACCATCAGTGGAATTATTATCATAGAATGACCATGTTTAGCCCAATTGTGCGACGAAGTCCTAACGAAAGCCACTTTTTTTTTTAATTTTTTCATCGTCATAATTTTAGATTTGATTGAAACCTTCACAAATTATTTTCAATACTTGCTATAAAGCTGAATAAATTTAATTTTCAGGAATTATGATGAATTAACTTTTTGATCTAATATTATATATGTTAAACTTTATTTCAATTGGAAATCTTCTAAATGTAATTTTGTAATTTATTAATGCTCAGGGAAACTGACACTTGTAGATCTAACATGAATTATGTATATCTTGCCAATGTTAGCCATTATAAATAGAGTTATACAAGAATATGTAGAATTATGGTCAAATGAATTCAGAGAAAAACATCCATTTGGAGATATAGAACAGAACAAAAAAAAAAAAAAATAGAAACAAAATCAGCACTGACACAGGGGAGCTGTTCAAAGACCGCAATAGCAGCAAAATTTAACCGCACCATCAACTAACTTATAGACTCTAGAAGAAGAATCTGCTGGCTGCAACGCAGTCTCAATGACCAAAGACACAGACCAAGACGACTACAATTCGAAAAAAAAGATGGAAATGGAATGCATTATTGGATTTCTTGGTGTTGTTAAGTGCATATTAAATAGACTAATGATAGGTTAAAAAAGCTAACACTTCGTCGGAGTCGCAGAAGGTATTCAACCGTCCAGTCGATGGATGTGTCCCAATTTGGCGCATACCCAAAGAACCGCATTCAAAACGGGAACGGGAATATGAACAAAATACCAAAAAAAAAATACAAAAACAACAACAACATAAATGGGAATTATTATAGTCAAGTCAGCATCTCCAGCTGGGACAACAAGCTTGAAGAACAACAATACATTGATGCTCTCTGGTGTGTTGTGCTGCTACTGAAACTGATGTTGGTAAAGATGTTATGCGTCGCGTCGGTCACATCGTCCTCCAAGTGGAATTTCCATTGACGCTAAATCATGCAACTTATGGCTAAGTTAGTTGTCTGATGAGCACTTTATATAGTAAATTAATTTTCTTTATGGCAATTATGTATTAATTAGTTTGGATTTTATAGTATGCAGGTTTACTCTTATATTTTGAGTATGAACAGTAAAAATACATTCTATTGCGCAAATTAAATGATAGCTTTGTGTTTTGGTTGCAGGGATTGTTTATAATGATTTTAAGATAGGAATTTATCAGATCTACCAAATAATCAATCTTTGATGTTGATTTTTATTATATTAAATTTAGAATTTTTCATACTCGTATGAGTTCTAATTTACAAAATTCAAAATTAAGATGGGTCAAGGGCATGATAAGAATATTTAATAATCTTTATTTTTTTTTTTTATTATTTTAACATTTGAAACACATTTACCCAGGATATCATGTCAAACGTCAACAATCATCACTGCCAGCTGATTAACTCACAGATATCTTTTGAAATTTAAAATTAAAAGAAAATCAACATAATGTAGGTATATGTACCTACATATAAATGCTGCGCTACGTGATCATGGAAACTTAGACGTATGTATATCTTACCTACACAACACGTAAACGACTCTCAATGAAATTCATTCAACGGTCTTACTCAAATATTCACACACGATTCAGAACTGACAAACATGATCCCATGAGGTATAAACAGGTTCACTAAACTGACGGCGAATTCTTTCAAATTGTTATTCAAATCAAAACCGTTCATTTGTTGGAATCGTTTTTTTTTTTTCTTTCGTTCTTTTTTCCTGGTGATCCATCTGAAAAGATGCACACCGGTCCTTTAAAACCAGAAACCGAAAAGCAGGAACGATACAAAAGGAATTCTCTACCAAATGCAGATCGCGAAAATATACACAGGTATCAGACTTCAGACAGTGAAGGCAGCCTTCATAGGTACATTGCAAAAATTTAAATACATAATATAAGATTTCGTGTCGTGCACACTTGCTGTGTAGCGACTGGTGAAATTGGGGCTTGAAGCTTAGGAAATTCAGTTTAAACTAAGTAAACTCATAGCTCTTCTATGGCAGGCATTAACTTATTAATTAATTTATTTACTTATTTGAACTTTTTACTTGAAATGTATTAAAGATCTTTAATAAACAAATTTAAAGTCCACCCCAGATTGATCTAAAAAAATTAAAACAAAATTAAAATCAAATAAAAAAATTTCTATTCCAAATACTTTTTTTTTTAAATTGAAACATGTATATGTATATTTTAGTATTAATTTGAACACTAAATTTAAAAAAATAGTTGAAAATGGCATACGAAAACAAAGATATTTTTAATTTTTTTATTTTCCTACTTTTTTTTGGTGCTACATATTTTATAAATATACATATGTACTTGTACAAAAATACTTAATTTAGGAGCCTGGGTTGTTCGACGAGCAAAATTGATTATTTTAGTAGATTATTTGGAGAAGTCTAGATTCTTTTTTAGCACACAATCAACTACCCAAATTTTTTAATAGGTGCGTTCCAGAGCGAGTTTCAAACAGTTTGACACCGCCAGATTTAGCAATTTTTAGTGCGAAGTCGTTCCACAAGTGAAAGTTTGTACTTTTTCGGACCAAAGAGATTGCTCAAGAGAGAGGAAAAAGTTTCCCCTTCTTGCCAGATCCGGTCCGAGAAATTTTTGGTGGCTGTTTTGTACTGGATGTCAAATGTCAAGTGTTCGTATGTCAGATTTGAAAAAAATTGTCAGTTTGAAGTTAAATAACCAAACATAATACAAGTAGCTAGGGTTACCCAAGTGCTACTTTTTTTGTTTCGTTTTTGGTAGATGTTCACTATTTATTTATCTTTTTATCAATTAAATAATTTTCTTAAAATGCATATATCGTTAGGAAAATCTTTTTAAGAAGAAGAAAATTTAGTAATGAAAATTTATGATACTCTTGTAGTTTTTTTCACAAATTGATGTTTCATGATTTAATATGTATGTTGCTCCAAACACAAATGAAACTCTAAATTATAAAATAAAGCATCCAACAGAGAACTCGAATAAAGAACAATTCCTTCTGAGTTCAAAAACTTAATTTTCTTTCCTAAAATGATAACAATATATCAATAACTTTAAGAAACAATAAATTAATTTTTACAATTGGTATATCCATATAATACAAAATTGACAATTTGCTTTGCACAACGAAATATATAACTTTAACTTGAATTATACAAAATTAATTTATTTTATTATTATATTTTATGTTTAACAAAGATATTAAGCAAATGGCGGCGCTCAATCAACATAACCTTTTCCCAAAAAGTGAAGGATGAGAGCCATGCGCACGCAATGTTGTAAGAATAGTTGTCTATTTCTTAAGAAAGAAAAAAAAATCTATTCTTTTAATATGACAGAAGTGTTAAGGGCTCGATTTCATTTGAAACTTGTTAAGTACTCGATGACAATGTACTTAAGGAATATTTCTTTGTTTAAGTTTACTCATTTTTATTCGTAATAAAGATTTTGCGACCTTTTGTCGAAATGCGTTTCGCCCAGGTACAACCGTTGGGCTGATCAGTTAGATGCTATTATACCCTTCTAAGACGCATTTTTTTCAATCGATTGAAATAATACTATTTACAGCGCCAAAGCACTGTAAATAGTATTATTTTTGTTTTTACTTCTAATCGTTCTTTTATCATTTTTATACATGTACATTTCTTTTTTCTTAACATTCAATTACTTGTACAGTGATTTTATAAAACAAATTGATTGACTTATGATTGCATTACGGCAGCTCTGGTCAAATATTAGTGCATATTAGTGCAAATTAGTGCCCAAACCGTTCGCGACATTTTGACAGTTTTTTTTCTCTCTAAGGGGATTTCATTCCCACCTGTCACAATTTGACATTTAGTCCGAAACGGTGCGAAGAATTTAAGGAACATACCTAATGTGTGCGAAAAAATGACATTTGTGTTTGTTCGTGTAATGAAAGAAACAACCAAAATATTGTTTCTTTCATTACACAATGGCTGCTTGCGTTTTCGTAAGCATTTTGTTGCCTTTTTGGAGACCAACTAAAAACTTCTCAGCGTACTTGGCTTCAAGTAGTATATGTTAATCATGGCTTCTTCTTTATTCAATTTTTATTTCTTCTTTGTGATTTAATTTTTTTTCCAGAGATTAAGTTGGCTCTATGCCCTCTTAAAACAGTATTATTAAATTCAACACATTATACGACTTCTGCCGAAAATGTAACCCAAAAAGTAGATCAATTTTTTATTTCTATTTTAAAAAACAACGAAAAATAACATACATTTTTTGCTCATAAAAGAAAGAAGAATGTAAATGGAAATTCTAGAAACAATAGGGAAACTGAATGATTTTAAAGTGAAGTTAGTTGCGGTTGATTTCAAATGTCAAAACCAATGAGTTTATGCCCCCTATTACACGACGATTCATTGGATTTGACTCTTTTCGGATTTTCATATCTGATTTCACCTTCTTCGCTCCCATTAAAAAAAAAACTAGACGCAAAGAATCATTTTGTAATAGGGTACACTATTCCTTTGAATATAAAGTGGTGCCAAATTGTGGAATGTTTAAAGAGTATGTTTTGGGGGAGAAAAGTGTTTTATTTATACGAAAAAAAAATATCGATCAAGATTATATTTGGGCTATTAGTAGTGGGCTGTCATACTGAAATTGTTATCGGCAATTCCGGGAAAAGATAGCCGAATTTTCCATAAATATCCCAATCTGGCAAGCCTGGCTTGAAAAAGTCATTATTCGATTGCTCAACCAGACTACTCAACGAATTGTACTTGAAAAGTAATTGAAATGGACTTGACGTGTACTTGAAAAGTATTTGAACATGTTCTTGGAACAAAGTACTTGACAAAGTACTTGTAGTTGGTGTTTTTTAAATACCAAGTACAAGTACAAAGTACTGGGTACTTGACTGATGGTTCTTATACTTGAAAGTTAAAAGGGTAGTTATGTACATTCTTTCAAAGTACAGATAACGTGTAAGCTATGAGTCAAATTAATAAACACGTGTTTTGGGCGGGAATGGAGGTTGTACATGGAAAATCATTCACTCTTGCGGAATTGGGCCACAGATTCACTTTCGTGTTTTTTTTTTTAATTAGTGAACTCGTCGAATGAACTTCATAATATATGTATTATCGATTCCAAAACTTCCCTACCATTATTGGAGCTATATTACATGTTGTGTTTTTTTTTGCAAGCTCGGGGAATCGGACCATAAGAACGGGGTTTAGCGATGCCATCACAGAAAAAAAAAGGAGTTTCCATTCAAATTATCGATGACTTGCATGAAATTCGTGTCGGTGATACAGTTTTTATCTGGGCTAAGGCTAAGCCCCGAAAATTCGTGATTAGGAAGGCAGACAAACGGTTATTGGTTCAATACTTCAAAGGCTATTATTGATATGACTAACAATGTTATGCAAATGACTTGACTTTTTATGTCGTTGGCTCTCGGTCTAATATTTGAACAAAACATCGGTGGTTTACGTAATGTAACTGACATTCGTTCAATTTTCTATTGCGAATTCACTTACAGTGGTGATAGATATATAGCTAAAATTTCGAAAATGAGTTGATTGTGGCAAAAGCTCACTCACCGAATTCACTAATAATGTCATTGAAGAAAAAGACAAAAACAGTAGTTGTGAATAGAGATTGAAAAATAAAAAATTTAAGATAAAATGACCAGAGAAAAAAATAATAAATACAAAATAATATAATACAGAAAAAAAGTTTATCTGAATCAAGATTTTACCTATTTACAATTAAAGATCTTCTTAAAAAATGTTTTAAGACTCAAGTATCAATGGAGAACTTGAGAACCAAATTAAATTTAATACCAATTTAAGAAGGACTAAAGAACTATCTACATGAGATCGACCAATGACCAGCTCCTGGACGAAATTTGACAATTGTAACCACTCTGTACGCGAAAAGGTGGAAGAAGGTATCCACTTAATTAAGGGCGAACAAATTATTTCTTTGGTCCATCGATATCAAATCCACACTTCAATAGAATTTGAAAATTGAAAGCTTGACAGTTAGGGAAAAAAACTATATTTTGACTAACAAAATATATTTTGTCCAAGTGTCAACCAATTTCTCCAACAAAACTTTTATCTTGAGAAGGAAGAAACTTCAAAAATTTCGGAATTCTTAGAGATTTTTTTAATCTATCCTCATCGTAGGCATCTTTCAATGAAATTTGACAGCTGATAGCTTGACAGATGAAGAAAAAACTACATTTTTTGTTTGAAAAATAAAAAATTGCAACAAAAGAACAAATCTTCTTTTTCAAAATTCAGTTTAAATCTTTCCAATATTTTTTTGAGTAATCCTTATTTAGTTGTTATTCCTCACCTATACAAATATACAGTGTTACGCTTGAATGCTTGAAATGCTCTCAAGGTCGTAGCCAGGGAGAGGATCATAAGAGATTGAGCAACCCCGTGCATTTTTAGAAGTGCTCACGGTCATTCTTTTCCGCTTCAATCCTTCAAAATAAAATAAGAACCCGTCTCTACTTTACTCTTTGCGAGTTCTGATTCCATCAAATCTTGGAAAGGATTTAAAAAAAATTTAAACAAGAAATCTTCAAATTGGAACTGAATCAATAATTTTAAAAAGGGCAATAACAGCTCTTGAGAAATGCCCCAAGGATGTGTTATCTGACACCCACAAGCTTTCAACATGCACTCCGCGGATAAAATATTTTCAAAAGAAAAGGTCTTAAAACTAACCTAAGAAATAGTTCTACCGGTGCGGTGGAAGAAAGACTTACAGTTCAGGACTTGGAGTTATTGTCAATTCATCGAAAAATTGAGTTTCACATCGAGGAAATTATTTTGTTTGGGTTAAAAATCACTTTAAAAACCGAAAGAGTGTAGATCAGCCATACTCAACCTCTAAATTAAATTTCTTTGTCAACACCGACGAAATACCCTTAACCTCGATAAAGCATATCACTTCACATTGAATTGATAAAACTTTAAAGTAGCTGTGTTTTCTGTCGATTGCTGAAGAACCACTCTAGCCAATCAAAAAGGATTTGAGTATGCAAGGCCTTGATGATCCTGCTCTACAAGAGGCTGAAGCGCATATATTCCTTGTCATGGAAGATTCGGTTCGTATGCAATGAAGGTCTATAAGTCATGCAAGGACGTGAACCAGTTAACCGGTCAACAAGCAAGCAATTCAATTATTGAATTGGGCCATTTTTTTCCTCCAAATTGCTGACAACAATTTCAGTATGACAGCCCAATCATAATTGGGCTACTAATAGCCCAAATCTTGGGCGATATTTTTTTCTACCAGTTGAAGAATATTAAACATTCCACAATTTTGCACCGCTTTTAATTCGCTGAATAGTCGTCTATTACACGGAGAATTCAGGCACAAAGAATCGTCGTGTAATGGAGGGAACATAATACTCATTGCTTTTGACATTTCAAATACCGCAACAAACTTCACTTTAAAATCATTCAGTTTCGCTGTTATTCCCATAATTTCCATTTTATTTGTTCTTTCTTTTATGAAGAAAAAATGGTTTTTTATTTTCCGTTGCTTTTTTTAAATACATTTAATTATGATTAAAGGTATGTTAGAACATTTATTTATCTATTAATTTTTTTTAGGCTACTATTCGGGCTACTTTTTCAGTTCCGATTTTGGGCTACAAATATTTCTAAATGGGGCTATCAAACTTGTTCAAGACATCCCTGATAAACAGCACAGTGACTCCTCCTAATTTTCTTATCAACCCCTGAATCTCTAATGTACTATGCAGCGTCCTCAACTAGTTTTGTGTAATTGAAGGCATCAGGCTAGGGAACTGGCTACATGGAGGAGATTTTATGGATGGAGGCCATGTACCATCCAATTTAAAGTAAGGTCAAGAATTAAACTTAAACAAAATTTGTATTCAAATACATATGAGACACAATCATAGCCTGATTCCGGATTAACGCTTGTGACGAATTAGAACGTTTTATTCCATTTTAATACATACCTTACCTATTTGTATTTTACTAGACGCATATGTCAAATCTCAGATCTAGCAGATTTTTGTCGTAATTAAAAAGTTAAGCTTGTGTTAAATTTTGACCTGAACTTTAATATTATTAAACGGGTTGCCAAGTTGCGAACGTTTTCTTTTCTTTATTTTGAATCAAAATTGGCAAATAAAACAATTGTTCATATCAAATTGTTTAAACAGATAATATCTTATAATTTATTTTCTCTCTGTCATTGGCAATATTTGTTCCATTTTCACTTTAAGTCATATGTACATACATATTATGATGATGATTGTATTTCAATCAATGATTTCACTTATAAACTTTCGCTATTCATTGCGTTATTCTTGTTTTCATTTTTAATCATAAAAGAAAATAATTATATATAATTGAAATGGCAATATGGAATTTTAGAATAACATTGGGTATTTTGTTTGCAAAGAAAACAAGCATACAATAAAATATGAGCATAGTAATGTGTCTCATTGAAAAGGTTATTGCATTGCAACTGAGCTCTAAATCATGTGGTTCGAGAGTTTCGACCATATCCAAATATGCTTAATTCCATTATTGTACTTTTCGGTATTTTGAAGCTGAATATCTTGCAAACCCCATTGTTTAGAGCTTAACGGTCATAAAATGAAATAATGAACTAGCATTAACCTTAACAACGATGTATGACACATTCGTCTTGAGTTTAGAACCCAGCTCCATAGTACATTTTTGCATATTCTCCTTTTTACGAAATTGTTCATATTTTACCATTTAAATGCAATTTGATTGATTGCATTTAGTCTTTAATAGCTGCACTAAAATTTTCTTCACCAAATCAGAAATTAGAAAAAAAGAAAAGCGTTTATTAAATATCAGTAAAACAGGATCTTCTAAAGTTGAATCAAGCCAATCATTTGGCGCAATTCGTACAAATTTAATTTTTCATCCATTCGATTTAATTGATTGACGCTTCTAAACATCACGACAATCACTGGAGATATAGAAATGTATACTGTTTGATTAATTTATGACTTGTTATATGTACATATGTATGTTTGGTTAAAATCATCTTTATAACCTTATACAATGTCTGATGATTTATAACCGAGAAAGCTTTTAAAAAAGATCTTTTTTGTTTTTCTGGTTTATGTCAGTTCAAATGTCAATTTTGTCGATGTTAACCTAATTGTTATCAAATACCACACCTTAGCCTAAAAACATAAGAGTCTACTGATTGACATTATGAATTAACTATGGCTTTGCTTTTTGTTTTGGGTATGGCTTTGGCAAAATAAAATAATGTAAATTAAGTGAATATGCAAATAAGTTACTGCCTAATTTTGTGCTAAGTGAATAGAGCAATGTGAAATAAAAAACAGGAAACTATTGACTTTTTTTTTCTTTGGAAGAACAACAACTTAACACAGAAATATTGTTGTTAATATAAGTTGAAAGAGTGACAAAACAACACTTTTTCGGTTTTTGTTAATTCATTAATAAACAATCAAGAAAGACCGAGCTATGATATAATCAAAAATGATCTTGAGCACTAGGTGCCTTTGACATGAAAATACATTTAATTTTTTTAGTTACTTTTGAGTTCATTGATTTTATTATTAATATTTTGTGATTAAAATATAGAAAAAATGTTTTTTTGGGAACCTAGATAACAACTGGTTACAGAAAATGTTCAGAACTTATGGTTAAATATTTATACCGGTATTCATAAATAAATGCAAATAAAACACGAATTATCTTTAGTCACTGATTGAAGTGTTAAATAAATGAAAACTTCAAGGAAATAAATTATAACTCACCAAAGATGGTGTATTAAATGAGTAATTAAGTTTAAAAATAATACTTTGTCATATCTGCCATAAACTAGAAATAAAGGAAACAGACGCTAGCGACACACATGCTATTTGCAATCCCAAATGAGAAAGTGTGTGAGTGCAAAAGTTAACATTTAGTAAGAAAGGATATGTGCAGTTCAATGAATAGTCTTTGGTAACAGCAGAGCTCTTGCACAATATTCAGAAACCCCATTCACCATCTTGATTTGGAATGATGTCACAATTATCTGCGTGTTTGACAAATGAGTAGGTTTTTTATTGGAGGTTTCAAATAGATTTGATTACAATTTGTAGGTTTTCATTAGGTTTGCCAACCGTACTCTAAAATAGAGTATTGTACTCTTTTCCATAAAAGCGTACTCTATGATCTATAACTCGAATAGAGTACCCCTAAAAAGATACTCTTTTTTTTACTAAAACAATTTTTTCCCAATTCTCTTCTTTCTTCAAATATTTTGTTATATAGTGCTAGTATTTTCAACTCCATTTTATGAAATTTATATTTCCACACCATCCATCTACGTGTGTAGAAAAAATATTATTTTTTTCTCCTTAGTATAATGTATGGATATGTATAGTAAAAATCAGTTCATGTGAACCATTTCTAATGTTTCTGAACGCACCCAAAAATGTCAAAGCAAAATTAATGAAATGTCAATAGCTGAGTGTGTTATAACGGGTGATTTTTTAGCTGGTTTGGTTTTGGCAACACTGGTTTTGACAGCTGACGTGTGTTTAGTACCTTGTGTCACTGTCAAACAGCTTCAGTTTGGTTTGCAATTTAACCATGGATCGTCTTACAAATGAACAACGCTTGCAAATTATTGAATTTTACTATCAAAATTCGTGCTCGGTTCGAAATGCTTTTTTATCGAAAAATTGTGTTCAGCGATGAGGCTCATTTTTGGTTGAATGGGTACGTAAATAAGCATAATTGCCGCATTTGGAGTGAAGATCAGCCAGAAGCATTGCAACAGCTACCAATGCATCCCGAAAAAGCCACTGTTTGGTGCGGTTTATGGGCCGGCGGCATTATTGGGCCATATTTCTTCAAAGATGATGCGAATCGCAGCGTTACTGTCAATGGTGAACGCTACCGAGCGATGATAACAAACTTTTTTTTGCCCGAAATGGAAGTTCTTGACTTGCATGATATGTGGTTTCAACAAGACGGTGCCACATGCCACACAGCACGCGAAACAATGGCGCAATTGCGAGGCGAGTTTGGTGAACAGTTAATTTCACGTTTCGGGCCGGTCAATTGGCCGCCTAGATCGTGCGATTTGACACCATTAGATTATTTTTTGTGGGGGTATGTCAAGGCTAATGTCTATAGGGACAAGCCCGCTTCGATTGACGCACTGGAAGCCAACATCCATGCAATCATTCGTGAGATACCGGCCGATATGTGTGAAAGAGTATGCCAAAATTGGACTCAGCGGAGGGGCTACCTGAGACGCAGCCGCGGTCAACATTTGCATGAAAATATCTTTAAACATTAAATTGCAAGGTACAAACTATCGATTCAAATAAATATTTCATTCATTTTTTCGAATTTTTTATGTTTTTTTTTTTTTAAAGTTCTAAACCTCTTAAAAAATTACCCTTTATTATCTTCAGGATCTGGATCTGGATCTGAATTAACTCTTAACACGAACGTTCTGCAAAAATCAATTTTGAAAATGTCTCACTAAATTGTATTTGTCTGATGTGTTGAAAAAACATCCAGATCAAGATTCCGATCTGAATAGAAGATAATAGAACACAGCTAATGTGAAAAGTTGTTGAAGGTGCAAAGTATTTTTGATTCTTTGACTCCTTGTGGTTGTTGTGTTTTTTGTCTAGAAAACTTTTAATTAAAAAGTTTGATGAAAATAATGACGTGAAAAGATCGTGAAAAGATCGCGAATGGCAAATTTATTTTAAAAGAACTTCAGCATTTTTCTTTCATGAATGTTAAGTGGTGAGAAAAGAGGAACATGAATCAAAATACATGTTTTAAATTAAAAAAACTATTTTTCTCTCGCAAATGTCCCGCCGCAAAATTTTGTCCCGAAATTTCATATAATGTCCCGCAGGTCCCGCAAAATACACAGAATGCTATCAACATTGAATTAATTGAATTAATTTTCTCATAACTGCATTATGTGCTTAACTTTTTTATTAGAATGCAGTTTTTCCCATTGCTGCTTATTGAACACAACAATATATCGACAATCGAAAAACTCAATGAAAGAAAATAATAACAAGACCGATTTTGCAAAGACCCTAAGCCTTATTCATTAGATTTTTAGGACGGTTGACTAGTTAGACAGTTTTTTTAAAAGTCGTTTATAACGGGTGATTTTTTAGCTGGTTTGGTTTTGGCAACACTGGTTTTGACAGCTGACGTGTGTTTAGTACCTTGTGTCACTGTCAAACAGCTTCAGTTTGGTTTGCAATTTAACCACGGATCGTCTTACAAATGAACAACGCTTGCAAATTATTGAATTTTACTATCAAAATTCGTGCTCGGTTCGATAAGTTCATCGCGCGCTGCTTCCATTTTATGGTCGGCATTCTCGACCTTCTGAGCAGTCTATTCGGAAGATTGAGACCAAATTTCGCACCAAATTTACTTTGTTGGACATTAAACCACCAACACGTTTACGTACTGTGCGTAGTGAAGAAAATATTGCGGCCGTATCAGCTAGTGTGACAGAAGACCGCGAAATGTCGATTCGGCGCCGTTCCCAGCAGTTAGGCCTTTGTTACAGCACTACGTGGAAAATTTTGCGGAAGGATTTGGGCGTAAAGCCTTTTAAGATACAGCTGGTGCAAGAACTAAAGCCAGCCGACCTACCACAACGCCGAATTTTTGGTGAATGGGCTCTTGGAAAGCTGGCCGAGGATCCGCTTTTTTATCGAAAAATTGTGTTCAGCGATGAGGCTCATTTTTGGTTGAATGGGTACGTAAATAAGCATAATTGCCGCATTTGGAGTGAAGATCAGCCAGAAGCATTGCAACAGCTACCAATGCATCCCGAAAAAGCCACTGTTTGGTGCGGTTTATGGGCCGGCGGCATTATTGGGCCATATTTCTTCAAAGATGATGCGAATCGCAGCGTTACTGTCAATGGTGAACGCTACCGAGCGATGATAACAAACTTTTTTTTGCCCAAAATGGAAGTTCTTGACTTGCATGATATGTGGTTTCAACAAGACGGTGCCACATGCCACACAGCACGCAAAACAATGGCGCAATTGCGAGGCGAGTTTGGTGAACAGTTAATTTCACGTTTCGGGCCGGTCAATTGGCCGCCTAGATCGTGCGATTTGACACCATTAGATTATTTTTTGTGGGGGTATGTCAAGGCTAATGTCTATAGGGACAAGCCCGCTTCGATTGACGCACTGGAAGCCAACATCCATGCATTCATTCGTGAGATACCGGCCGATATGTGTGAAAGAGTATGCCAAAATTGGACTCAGCGGATGGGCTACCTGAGACGCAGCCGCGGTCAACATTTATATGAAATTATCTTTAAACATTAAATTGCAAGGTTCAAACTATCGATTCAAATAAATATTTCATTAATTTTTTCGAATTTTTTGTGTTTTTTTTTTTTTTTAAGTTCTAAACCTCTTAAAAAATCACCCTTTAGTTGGAATTATGCTTTATTTAATTGAATTAAATGTCAACTTAGACAAATCTTACACAACCGATGCCGTTGTCCAAGTAAGAAAGCCTTTAGACAACATTTAACTAAGTTAATTAATAACTTTTTAGAGTTGAATGGCTGTCTATAGTAAGACAAACTTTATAAATATGACTGCCTCTGTATAAAGGTAGAACTATAATGATACGAGGGGCACTTCAGTAGTCGGAAGAAAATATGAAAAGCATATATGTTACGGCTGTAATTGCGGAGTGGAGCGCTTCTTCAAGTATCGCTTAAATTTCCTTCAATTCAATTCAATTCAATTCAATTTTGCCTTATTGAACATTTCTATTTACAATTGGCTTAAAAATAATGTATAACTATGAGATACATTAATAAATAAAAGGATTTTGTTGGATGAGTTGATCAATCTCAAATTTTCTTACGGAAGTGAGATACGCTCTGGAGTGTTTTACTCAGTTCAGCAATTACATGGTTACAAGGAATTCTGTAACTCTGCTTTTGGTGTTACTGAGATTGATTCCAAGGTTTCATCAGCAGAAAAATACCTTTACAAAAATGAACTACTCTTTATCTAAAATTTATTCATTTATCTTATAAGAAGTTGGTATTATTTATTTATTTACTACATCATAGTCCGTAATTATATTTTAGACCTAAAATGAGAATATTAAATAAAAGACTGTTTTGAAATAGATGCGTTTGAGTTGAAATAACAAATAAAATACCTAATACTTTTCAATTTTGTGGAGAGGTGGTTATTTTCTTTAAATTTTTAAATTTGTCAGGAAAAACAAGTTTTTAGATCTGGCATCTCTACCCCCCACAAAAAAGGAAGATATTTCATCATTTAAATTTAAAGAATTAAAAATAGAAATAGCCATTAAAAAACCTT
Source organism: Dasysyrphus albostriatus (assembly GCA_946251815.1). Lineage (NCBI taxonomy): Eukaryota > Metazoa > Arthropoda > Insecta > Diptera > Syrphidae > Dasysyrphus > Dasysyrphus albostriatus. Next base: position 60,674,465 of record OX276336.1, on the reverse strand, counting down.
GCCAGGATTGAAAGGCGTAAAGTGCAAACCGACCCTAATTCTGCATATAAATACAGAAATTCTTAATTGAGTAGATGAAAAATAGAAAAAAAGTGGAAATAATTACGAATTTTGTATGTATGTACAGAAGAAAAGTTTATGGAAACTTATTAAATAAAAAAAGCTGAAATTGTACAAAACTCCGAAATCCAAAATCCAAAATAGCAAAAAATGAATATCCCGAACGCCATAATCCCGAATACCTAAAATTACGAATGCCAAAATTACGGATGCCAAAATCGCGAATTGACATAGTCGCAAATTGACAAAACACCATAAGCCAAAATCCCAAATGACAAAAAACCCAAATTTTAACATATTTTTAGTACTTTTTCAGTACTCTCAAGGAAATCAAACTGTTTTAAATGGCTTAAGGCTTCGGCTCGCTTTGACATAATAACATTATGTCTGCTCGCGTACCTCCCAAAACTACGAATTTCTACGAGCTTAGCCCAAAGTCCTGTCAAAGCTCATATAAAAAAAAAACAAAATTCGTAGAAATTCGTAGTTATGGGAAGAACAAGAACGGACCTATTGTGTGTACAAAAATTTGAAAATAAACAATCACCCTTATTTTGACTGTCAATCATCAATTTATTAATTCATTAACATTGAAATATATTCTACCCACTATGAATATCAAAATCAAAAAAAGTACCAATAAGTATAAAAAAAACATAGCAAAAAGGATATTTTGATGGCTAGAATCTCGAATGGCTTGGTGCCCACTGTTTGTAGTATTAAAAATCGCGCGTACTATATATGCTATTCGAGGGAGTCATTCAGTATTTTGTCATTCGGAGTTCTGGCATTTGGAATTTTAGCTATTCGAAATTTTGTACATTCGGGGTTTTGTCTTTCGGCATTATGGATTTTTTTTCCGTTTCGAGATCTTGGCATTCGGGACTTCCAACTCAACCCCTAAGTATAAGTGTTAAGCGATTATTTTTTAAGTGTATACTTTATTTTAGAATTAAGCATACAACAAAAATTATTCCTAAATGATATCAACTGCTAAACAGAAATATAACAACAAAAATCCAATTAAATTAATTTTTTCTTTTGAAAAATTGTAAAAATTTATTTCTTTAAGTTTGAAAAAACGAGATTCTGTTCTTGATCAGAATAACGTTCTATAGCTGGGTAAATCATTCACTTCCAATTATCGAATCGTTCAAGAATCGATCAAAAAAATTATTCGATTATTTCAATCAATCGATTATTTGATCATTTTTATTTCACTCAGTTCATTATTCGATACTGCTCTGATTCGATTTTTGTTTCGAATTTGATTAAATCTAATCCTTAATTCAATACTGCACCATTGATCGAATCTAAATTATTCCGAACTCACAAAAAATACAATTTGATTGAATTAAAAACTGTTAAGAAAATCTTAAATTTTCAGTTTTCTTACTGCTTCGGTAAAATGTTATTTTACGTCGATTGGTTGACATTTGAATCAAAATCCTCTCAAATCATAGTTTTTCTCCTATCTGCCAAGCCAACAATTGTCAAATTCCATTTAAGGATGGCTACGATGCCGATGGACTAAAAACAGAAATTTTTGACGAATTTTTACTGATATGGAAAAAAGGTGATTTTAGGTCAATTGGGTGACATTTGGATCGAAATGCATATTTTCCATTAGAAAATAGTTTGTCTCCTCTATGTCAAGCTATCAACTGCTGAATTCCATTCAACGATGGCGACGTTGTCGATGGATTAAAAAATCTCTAAAAATTCAGACGTTTTTAAAAAGATTGATACCAAAAATCGAGATTCCTTAATGAAGTGATTGAGATTGGATGGAAAATCGAGAATCATAATTGAGATTGAGATCGATTGAAATAAAGATTTGTGATTTCAATCATCGATACTTTTCGATGATCGGATCAAAAAAATCGAATTGTTCCTAATTGACACAGCCCTATAACGTTCCATAATTAGGCCTGCAACTGATGACTTAAAAGCTTTTGAATAAAGGAGGAAGGAGCAAGTGGCAACTGCCAGGTGAAACTTTCTAACAATAATATTAATAGAATGTACAGGGTGTTCCCCGATATTTTGAAGGATAATTTCTGAGAACATTTTTAGAAAAAAATGTTTGGGCCAATTATTTTTTTAAAATGAGATCTCGTAACCTTTTAACTCAGAAAGCGGATTGAACATCTATTTTCTGCAGTAATTTGACAACAAAACTGAAAAATTTTGCTCAAAAAGCCTGTTCGCAAGACAGGCGGTCTCTGAGATCTAATTTTTTTTTGAATATGTATATATTTCGGTTCTTAGAAACGGCTCCAACGATTTCGATGCAATTTTCAGAGAACGAGGAAAAATATAAAAATTTGATTTTGCAAAATCCGCCTACTGCAACACCCAATTTTCTTCTTTTTTTTTGATTCTCGAAAGTGGGTATATGCACTATGTTTCTCAGAAACGTTTCAAATGATTTGGATGATACATAATTATCATCTACTGACAAAAAATTGAAAAATAATTTCAGTAAAATCCAGCTACTGCCACGCCCAATTTTATTATTTATTGATTTTGTGAAATGGCTTCAAAAATTTCAATGGAATTTTAAAAATTTGTTTGTATGGGCCAAAAAATGTAAAAGTAATTTTATTAAAATCAGCTCTCTGACACGCCTTTAATTCTATTTTTTTAATTTTAAAAGTAAACTTAGAAGATTAAGATGACATTTTCAAAGTTTTTATGAGAAAGAAAAAATCAATTAGGTCCCTAATTTTTAATTTAAGAGGCCCACTGATATGCCCACTTTTATTATTTTTAGGTTTCTTGGTTCCAGCTCCATTTATAAAATGAACTTTCCAGGGTTTTTTTGAGATAGGAAAAAAATTGGAAGGTTATTTTATAAAATCCAGTTTACTGTCACGCCCATTATTACTTGATATCCCAGAGACGGCTCTTGCGATTAAAATGACATATTCATATTTTGTTTTTATAAGCAAGAAAAAAACTTAGAACGTGGAGTTAGTTTAAATCGCCCAATTACACGCCCACTTTTACTATTTTAAGGTTTCTCGAAACGACTGTAACGATTTGGTTGAAATATTCAGAGCTTATCTGTTTGATCATAAAAAACTTTTGGAAAGTACTTTAATTAAAATCTGCCTATGGCCATGCCAATTTTTGTTTATCTCTTGGTTTCTGAAAATGGCCTTATCAACTTTAGTTTTACATTATAACTCAGATGATTTGAATGATATTTTAACAGTTATTTAGAAAGACATAAAATGGACTCATATAAGTTGATAATAAAAAATCTGCCATTCCACTTTTATAAATTATTGTTTTCTCGGCAATAGTTTCATAATTTGAATTACATTTGCAACGCTTGTTCTTGTTGAATTCAAAAGTAAAAATAGTTCCAAATTTGATTTTTGTAATAATTGTTTGTTTCTATTTGAAAAATTGGACGTGCGCTAGTTTCTTTACTTTATCGAAAATTGTTCTACATATTTGTCCAATTTCTTGGAAATGACTTAAATTATTTGGAAGATATTTTCAAAGTTTATTGTCCTGAAAATGGTAAAAAACAATCATGGTTTCAGTGAAGAATTTCTTGATTCTATCTATCAGAGTTTTTTTTTTAGAATGACTATTCAAAAATTGGCCCTCAGTCAGGTTATATTACACTCTTTTGAACAAGCAAATATAAAATTAATGTTCCTTGATAGCAAATTTGGGAAAGTTTTACTGAGTGGCCTGAGCGTAAATAAGAACTAAAAAACTTACCATTTAAAAAATCTATGAGTTCTTTTAATCAAAAATTGTTTTCTAGCTTCTTTATAAAAATTTGAAATTTACAATTCTTTCTGTATCATGAAAATAACAGTAAAGATCTATTATAATATTGTTATAGAGAATAAATAGGATAATTATATGTAACGGAATTTTTTTGTTTTATTACTTTGCTTACTTGCAATTATTGTGGTAGATAAACTGATGGCGATTACTTTCTAAGTAGGTATATATGTAATAAATTAAGTCTTATTAAAGATGTGATTTATTACATAAATACAATTTTAAAACCACAATCTTCTAGTTACCGCTAATAATGATGATTTTATGATCGTTTATCATCACAAACAGGAACGCTAACATAATTTAATACAAAAAAAAAGAACCACAACTGCAACAATTATTACATTAACCAAGACACCCCATGAAAGTACTTATTAATAGTTTGGGAAGTAAAGTTTTATTTTGCTTAAAGTGGAAATATTGTTTGGTATCAGGGTATCAGTAGACATAGACATTTAATACTATGTTTACTAAAGTTTCTATTAGACTGCAATAAATATAGCATTTAATGCATTAGTTTAGTGAATATCGACAATTATGTACCCAATACATATATAAATATAAATATTTGTTTTTGTAAATGTGACTTTTCTTTAACTGCTGCTAAGCAGTTAACGATGTATTGGCTACAGAAATATTTATAATTCCTCATATAAAAGGAAAATGTATTAATACCAAGAAGTATGTAATGAATATAAGCAATATATTGAAAGCAAGTTAAATATGTATTGGGTACATGTGCAGTTCAAATAAACCATTTAAGCAAAAACATTAAATTTGAACACATTATTTCATACACCAAGTAGGAATTGTAAATAGTGTTTATCATCAGTACTGGAAAATCTAGGTAGGTAAAAGTTTATCTTTTCGTCTAAATAAATAAAATTGCATTCTTTCAGATATATAAAATAAAGATCAAGCCGATTGGATAAAGTTTCTGATCAAAGAAGAAGCAGATTACCTTCAAGCAGAAAAGTTCAGATGGCTATCATGAATATGTAGTGACGACATTAAATGGTTAACAAACACATTGTGACAGGTACAGTGGAATTTGTACTCACTACAAAATAATGTATTGAGTCGCCATATATAACTTTGCTTGCAGCATAATGCAGTTAATAAATATTTGTTATCAATACAGATTTCAACATGTACTCAGTACATAAATTATGGGTAGAGAAATCTGTTTAATAAGCATATATACATTTTAACTGCTGCTGAAATCCAACTCTACCTCCCAAGCTATTACATTTTTTCATTTAATTAAAAGAAAACTTGTTACGTTTGTTGATTTCTTTTTCGTGCCAACTTAAATTTATGGCATGATTTTTTTGCTTAAACCAGGTGCACAGCACAAATAATCACAAAACAAAAAAATCCTCTATTCTATCTTTAATTCTTCAGACTATCCAGGTTCCATACATAAATAAAATAAAAGCCAAGATGCTTTCCTTACACAGGCTTCATTCAAAACCCATCTATAAGCACCTGAAAAACCTACAAATATACCACGGAATTTTTTTTTGCACTTTTTATGAGCTTCTAGAATTTTAAATACAAATTAAAAATATATTTGCACATAAGGTGTGCCGTCACCGCCGCCACGCCGCCATGCCACCGCGCTCCGCCGCCGTGTTATGATACACACAGGAAGCACGGTATTAAGTCTTAATTACCATTACACGCAGCATTTGAGTGGCTGCGGTGGTCTTAAGAAAGCGCGAAGAAATGAAAGGTCGTCAGATACTTGCCCCTTGCGGTTTACTGCAAAATCAACTTATTGCTGAACAATAAAGTTATTTTGATAGTCTTGCTTATGTCTTGAGCTTTGAGGTTATTAAAGGCTGCCAAACGGCTATAGCCGGCGGTGGCATGGGGCGGTGCGACGCGACGCAGCGTGAAGACTTCTTTAATCGGGAAGATACGAGTACAAGCTGTTTTTTGTTTTTGTTACTTCTTTTTGTTTTTTTTTTTAACTTTAATCCCAGCATTAAATAATCATGCGGTAAGCATAAAGACAAACTGAATGAATATCACATTAAGGTTCAGAATCAGAGAGATCGGTAATTCACGTCCATTGAAAAAAAAAAGATCCGTTCCGGACAATTTGTTGGAATATGATATACATAAATACACGAATAAGGCAAGGCTGTCTGCTGAAAAAGGTTAGGGAGGGGCGTTTAAAATAAAATGCAGGGTTGTTAAAGATTACAATCTTAAGAAATCATTTATTGATTTCATTCAAATGATTGCATTCATTGACTTCACTTTGAGAACGAAATTTAATGTAAATTAAAACACAAAGCTAATTTTTTGAGTTGTAAGAGAATTTGAAAGAATTTAAACAGTTTAAGAAAAAAAAATTAAGAGCTGAATGCAAATAAATGCAAATAAAGAATGAATTCGCAAAAGATTACATTCAATTAATTGCTGTCAAGTGAATGGGGGGGAAATTATTCTAATAATTTTCAATGTCAAACTAATGGGGAATGTGAAATTTGAGGTTGCTGTCTCAAAGTGAAGTCAATGAATGTCATCTTCTAATTGAAGTCATAAGAGATTGTATTCACAAAAGATTGCATTCTTTAACAGTATGTAGCAGGACGGTAAAAGAATGCAATCTTCAATTACACCTTCCATAAAGAAAGATCATAGCCATGAACCTCCTTATGCCTTGCAGTCATACATTTTGTTTTTAATAGTATTTAATTTTTACACAGGGAGCCTGTCTACACTACGAACCTGCATGAAATGCATGTAGTACAGTAAATAATAACTACATGTTTAATTTGTATTTCATTTGTCTGTTGGTATATCTTTTTCAACAAAATGTTTGCAGGTTAATAGTGATTGATGGCCGTTAATCGGCGAGGTTACCAAATGTCTGCTTTGGCAAAATATAGGTTATGGGTTATTCAGAAATAATGTTTACAGTTGCAATTTAATTTGATAATTCAGTAGTTATGAAAGTAAGTATACGGTTAAAAGATTTTTGATGTTTTTTTTTGTAGAATCACTTCAATTGTTACCAAGTAAAATAAAGTGCTGGTATGTAATACATTTTTTTTTTGGGGAAAAGTACTGCAAGCCAACTATAAGCCAGGATCTGATTCAATAGCATCAACAGGAATATCGGAAAATATACCACCAGCTACTGCTGAGGTTATTTGACAGCTGGTTCGAAGAGAAGATCAGCAAAAACAGAAAAGGTGTTGGATTACCAATTCGCATACAGACCTCTATGCATGCTGGAAACTTCGGACAAGCCCTGTAACAGCTGTAGTACAAAAAAACAGACAACTTGAAGTCATAACTTTTTGCCTATTCATAGTATACCTAACGATCAAAATGGAATCCATTGAAAGAATGTAACTTCGGCTTTTTAAATATAATAACTAATTGAAAAAATTAATATAAGTTATAGCAAAAGAACGAGATTACTTTAAATTCACCAAGTCCAAGTCTAACTTGCCTCATGGGCTGGTGGGTAAGCAGTAGTAGATGAGATAAGTAGGACCAAAGCCTAAAAAGTGTAAAAGAAGCTCTATTAAGGACATAACCATAACAGCTATTAGCTTGAACTAAATTTCATCTGAATTTGAACATAATTTAAAGCACAACATAAAATAACGTAAATGACCCCATGGCTAGTAATAGAGAATTTTTTATGGGACTAATTTCTGAAAGAATGACATGCACACACTCTGCGCCTAGTCTCAGAATATGCTACTTTACTTTTTTGTTCCTAATGCCAACAGAACTGAACTAATTTGGTATTAAGTTGAAAACAAAGGTTGAAAATTTCGCACGCACGTTTTCATTACGATTTCACAGAAAGAAACCTCTGCACCCAAAAAACACTAATTAACGTCTACAAAAACAAGGCAACTCACGAATCAGAAGTTTTATCGGGATTTTGGCTGAGTGGAATGAACGCGAAACACGATGAAGTAAACTATCATGTCACCCAGTTTCTCACCGGACACGACAGTGGTATTTTAATGCTTTCCTCCATAAGATCAGGAACTAAAAGTTCAAATTTGGTCTAATTTCGTTTTGAAAATGGAATTAAGGCCAACATTTTTTGGAAATAAAGCCAATTGTTTCCCTATCAACATTTTGAAGGAGTTTTTGCTTCCAGAAACAATTGTTTTCCATTTTGATTAAGGGTTAATCAATGATTAAATGAGTGGCTTAGGCAAATATTTTTGCCTTCAATACTATGCACAGAATATTTGAAATGAATTTGAAGAAAATACATTACAAATATTTCACTTCAAAATTCAGATGACAAGACAAGAAACCAAACACTATGGCTTTTCTTTGATTTTTTTTTCAGTCTGTGAAATTGAATTTCATAATGAAAAAACATTAAAAATGGTTCACTGCGGAATTCAGTTTGCAAGACTCTGAAAACAATCGAATCCAGTGATTTTCCTTTGATTGATTATCAAAATCAAAAATGATATAATTCACTACAAAATTCAGTTTACATTTTGGAAGACTCTGACTGTGTATAATCCGATTATTTTCAGAGTCTTGCAAATGAAGTTCATTTTGCAAAACTATAAACAAATCAGAGAAAAATCACATAATTTTTCTTCTACATATTGCATAATGTGTATACTTATTTTTCTCATAAAAGAGTAGACTTTACTCCCACTTAAGTCCACTTAGTTAGTGGATACTCACACAACTCCGTTGCTCAGCTTAGGATTTGTTTACTTGATCAAACACCAGACGGGCACCAAAATCAAAATTTTTTCTTTGCCAACAGTACTAGCCTGCTATTAAACATGAAAGCGAAATAAAGCCAAATTGATCTTAATTCGTTTTCTAAAGCGAAATAAAACCAAATTGAAAATTCGGTGGTATTTCCACATTGAAAAAGAAATAAGGGCAAATTTTGTATTTTCGGCTTTTCGGCACCCTATTGAATAGACCTGACACACGAGGATGGAAAATGTTTTTCATTGAAGAAAATTTTAAAAATACATGGTAAAATGTGCAACGTGATAGGCAAGGAGGGAGTAAATAGTTCAAATTCAATACTCGTCTAGAAGTAAATGAGGAAAAAACCAAGCACATGCTATCAACAACAACAAACAAAGAAACACCTGCCGTGTTAATATTAATGGCAATATTGACTTGACGTGAAAGAGTTCATCGCCCTTATGGAGTAAACATTAACTCCACAAATAGCACTTAGAGAGATTGGGTGAAGACTGAAGAGTTATCTAATAAAATCACTACTTTTTCGGTTTTGCAAACAAAATATGGCTCAAAACTACTCACGTGTAGACGAATACTACGCTCTTATAATATCAATCTTACTTTACGGCATTTAAGGAATTCTGGAATTTCTTCAAGCTCACAACCGTGAACTCGATGAACCTTATACGGAAGAGGAATTCCGTTAAAAATAGCTGACCTAATCGATTTACTTAAGGTAAAAGGAATATCCTCTAACCGTGTAGAAATATCAGAGAGCTATGACCTCTTCTCAGATCATTCTGCCGTCATATTCACTATGAGCGAAAGTCTTGATAAAATTGAAAAGCCACTCAGGTAAACAAACAATAAAACCAACTGGGATGGATTTAAAAAAAAATATCGAGGACAACGTTGAGTTAAGGGTATCATTACGAACGCCTCTTGAGCTTGAAGACGCAGTAGATACCTTTGATGATATAATACAAAAGGCAGCATAGAATAACAAGCGCCTTATCAAAGGCTAATGCCTCGCTATAAAGATATAAAATATCCGCAAGAAATAAAAGATTTAGTGAAAGAGAAACGAAAAGCACGTAACAAATGGCAGCAAACCCGTGCTCCTCAACACAAATCTCATTTAAATCGCTTGAGTAATATGCTAAAAACGGCGATATCAGATTTCAAAAACCTTGAAGTTGAAAACTACCTTGAAGGCTTGACACCGGAGAAAGAATCCAACTACTCACTTTGGAATGCTATAAAAACAACAAAAAACAAAGCTTCCAGTGCCCCCAATCAAGAAAAGCTAACATATAAATGGGCTAAAAGCGACAAGGAAAAAGCGATGGTATTCGCCGATTACTTAGAGGAAACATTTAAACCGTTCGATGGGCAAGAACTCAACGAAAATATCAATATGAATTTTACCTCAAATGAAAGCATGAAAACATTTATTAGGAGGATTTATTAACCTCCTTTACAAAATAAATGCTGCTCTAAGATTAGAATATGTTCTGAACCAATGGAAAGTTGCGAAAGTCATAATGGTTTTGAAACTTGGCAAACCAACTTCGTTTCTTCCTATAATATCAAAAGTTTTTTGAAAGAATACTACTCCTGCGCCTGCAGCCGATAATACTCGTAGAAGAGAAACAATTAATACCTGATCATCGGATTAAGAAGCAAGCATTCGACAATTGATCAAGTGCATAGAAGTACTGACGTAATTGAGAGAGCTCTTGAAGAAAATAAAATCTGTTTGACAGTCTTTTTGGACGTGTCGCAGGCGTTTGACATGGTGTGGTACGAAGGCCTCAAATTAAAATTAAGACAAGTTCTAACTGAAGGACTTTATAACATTCTAAATGGATATCTAGATGACAGACTTTTTCGTGTAAGACACGGAAATGACTATTCAAATTTCAAAGAAATAGTGGCTGGGGTACCACAAGGAAGTGTATTAGGTCCAGTTCTGTTATTCCTTTACTTACACGCGATATACCTCAAACTGAAGATACTATTGTAGCCACATTTGCTGATGATACTGCCAGACTAGCAGTAGGAAAAACGATTAGCGAAGCTACAATTAAATTACAAAATGCTCTAAATAATGTCAATGAGTGGACAAAAACATGGCGAATAGCGCTGAATAAACAAAAGTCAGCCCACGTGGACCTATAAAAAAAATAAATAGATTACCCGTCTTTCTTAACACCGCTGTTCTATTTGCAAACTAGGCAAAGTATCTGGAAATGACTCTAGACGCAAAATTAAAATTGAAACCCCACGTAAGAAAGAAATGCGAAGAACTAAAAAGTAAATCAAGAGATATGAACTCGCTACTCGATAAATATTCAAAGCTAGTAGATAGTATTAAAAATAAATTGATTTTATTCAGACAGGTACTAAAACCTTTTGGACTTATAATATACAACTTTTGGTATATAACCTACAAAACGTTACTTAGCTTCGTTAAAAATAAGTTGCTAAATAAGTTTCAACTTAGTTGCAATCGGGAAGTGGAGGAGGATTTAGAGTAGTAGGAATCTCACACACCTATGAGCAAGCGTTTTTCGGTCCTCATATGCCGGTTTTGCACCTACCCACGGGGAAAAAAAAAGTTAAAACTTGTCCACTATATCCTCCAGCGAAAGAGAGTTTACGAATTTCAGGTTCGAGGTCACAAGAAAAACCTAACCTTCGACATCATTTAGGATGCAGATTGCTTGCTCTGGATGACTATGGGAGCAGCGTGTTAGTAGTCGTAGAGAATGGAAGACCACTAGACCACCATATCTCATACATTGACGTTTCATGGACCGGGTAAGTACATTGCTACTTTGCGGGAAATTTCCTCTTCTGGCTGATGTTTATAGTCAAAGTTAGTTAATTTTAATAGAATAACTTTTTCCATCGTTGATTGTACTTTACTTTCTTCTTTTTTTACCATGTACTCGTACCTATGTATCAAAAATAAATTCCACAATATGTTTTTTCTGAGTGCACACTCTAAAGTAAATCAAGTCAAGTCTTCTTTCTATTTAAGAAAAAATATAGAACACCGGCACAATTGGTTCATATTTTCACACAAATGAATTTGCATTCTGCGGCCTTGAGTCACGAACATGAAGAAAAGTGAATTATTTTCTGGATTCTGATGATGGAAAATAAAAATAAATTAATTGCCTTAATTAGCATATTCTATTAAAATAAAAAAAGACTATCTTTGCCTATGGGTTGAGAAAACTTACACTATTTGTATATAACAACTACAATTGTAAAAATAATAAAAATAAAAAAAAAAAAAAACAATTTCACAAAAGAACCAGCTTAATTATGAAAAAAAACAAGAATTTTGTGTGCATTAAATCTTAATCCTCTCTAGATATGAATTACAATTATTATTATACCTATAGAACCTATTGAGCACATTTTTTTTGTCTGTCGAATAACAGTGTTAATTTAACTAAACTTGCATCGAAGCATGCAACCTTGTTACCTCTTTCATGGTCATTAAACATGCATGGTAGGCTGAAAGCAAACATAGACACACATAAATGGCTTCGTGGGTTTGTATGCTACCTAATGAAAATAACAACAACAAAATTAAAGGAAAAAGTTCAAGCTGTCTTCAGAATAGATATACATACACTGAGCTATTGCTATATACAAAAGTAAAATGATTTATGATATTTAAAAAAAAAATGTCTGAGTTATAGTTAATTGCTTATATTATGCCCTGTTGTCTAGTCAGGCTATTTGTTTTTTTTTTAAATGCTTCTTAATAAAATTAAATTTATTTAAGGGCTTTCATTTAAACATTGAAAATGTTTATAGGGTCGTTTTAGGAAAAAATGGTGTTGCCAAGATGAATTTAATGAAGTAATGAATACACGAGCTATCTAGTGTGTACGGGGAGAACAATTGGATTTATGGTTAGTCTTACCGAAAATGAAAAAAAACAGATATCATTGCATTATGAAACATTTTTTAAATTGTTTTCAACTTTAAATTGTGTGGTGGTCCTTATATTAGCTTTTTCTGCAATTCTGAGCTAAATGAAGATATCAAATGGCTCTAAATAAAAGAAAATTTCTGACTTTGATTTCACCTCTTCGTCTCTCTCTTTTCACTTTAAGTTACTAATAAAGGGTTTTTCAAAAGGGACGCTACAAAAGTAGAGCAACAGGGACAGCAAACGACGACCGCTTGCCGCTCTTTTGACATTTCTCTTCAGTAAGGTTCGCTATTTCATGATGGAAAGATATACGAGCCAACAATGAGTCGAAATTATTAAAATTTACTACCGAAATTCGGAGTCAGTGGCCTCAACGTTAAGAGCGCTACGTGCAATTTATGGTCGTCATAATCGTCCTAGCAGATCAACAATTGAGCGTCTAGTGGAAAAATTTGAATCCACAGGCACAGTACAAAATGTTCCCGTGCCAGTGAGACAAAGAAGTGCCTGTAGTATCGAGAATATTGCTGCCGCTGAGGCTTCAGTTGCAGAGAGCCCAAATGTGTCTCTCACACGTCGTTCTCAAGCGTTGGGCATCTCTATGACGTCGTTGTGGAGAATTTTGCGTAAAAATCTTGTCCTACATCCTTACAAGATACAAGAAACCGCTTGACCACCAGAAGTGTTGCGTCGTATGTTCGTGAATTGGGCTGGGCAACAACTTGAAAATGATTCTGATTTAATCGAAAAATCATCTTCAGCGATGAGGGTCATTTCTGGCTGAATGGCTTCGTCAATAAACAAAATATGCGGTATTGGTCACACAGCAATCCACACGGACTCCATAAGTCATCATTGCATCCCGAAAAAATTACGGTTTGGTGTGGTTTATGGGCCGGCGGCGGTGTCATTGAGCCGTACTTCTTCCGTCATGATAAAGACCGGTACGTTACTGTGAATGGGGATCGCTACCGTTCAATGATAACCGAATATTTTTGGCCCCAATCGGATGATATGAACTTGGAGGACATGTGGTTCCAACAGAACAGCGCCACAAGCCACACAGCGAATGTCACAATCAATTTATTGGAAACCAAGTTTGGAGAATGTATTATCTCACGAAATGGTCCAGTCGCTTGGCCGCCTCGGTCGTGCGATTTGACGCTGTTAGACTTTTTCCTGTGGGGCTACGTCAATTCTATGGTCTATGCCAACAAGCCAGCGACGATTGATAAACTTGCTAGGAATATCGAACATGAAATTGCAGCAGTATCGGCCGATGTATGCTTGAAAACCGTCGAAAATTGAGCTCAGCGTCTGGACTTCTGCAAGCGTGCCCATGGTGGCCATGCAAAAGAAATCGAGTTCCATACATAATGGCATCGAACGTACTTTCTTATTGAAACCCCGATATTTACTATTTCTATCAAAGCAAAATTATTGTTAAAAATTAACAAGTGATAAAGTCCTACAGTCAAAAATATAAATTAATCTATTACTTGTAATTTTTTAAACACATTTATTAATAAAATACCGAACAAAATTTAATTTTCCAATAGTTTTATGCATAGTCATTCAATTGCACAACATGAGATTTCAGTTTTTACCTTTATTTTCATAAATTTAGATTTAGTTCACGCTAAACACTCATTTCCGACCACTACGCGTCGTCAAAAAAAGCTATTTGAAATACCTTATATATTTTTTTGTAAACCATCAAAACTAGAAAGGTAACATTTGCTGTCAAAAGTAAAAGCTACCCGCCAAAACAAGAAGAAATTGAAATTTTTACTCAACGATTTTGGTTCCCACCAAAAATTAATATGTTTGGCAAATCTTATCTGTAACATCAATTTTGTATTTAGTTTCATTCCAAATGATACCTAACTGATATGCATTTTAATATTATTTTTATAGGTACGAGGTACCTATACGTTTCTCTTTAAATAAATGAATTCCAATGAGGCAATATAATACAAGAAGTCGTAAACTTTTCGACAGTTACGACGCAACGTCAACAATAGTATTAAAACCTTGCATAATAGTCAAAATGATCTCAAGTTATATAAATCGGAACATTCACATTCTATGCATATGGGGCTGGTCTGAGTCAACCAAGCGAGCAAATTAAGTATTAAATTTTTTTTAAATTTATCTAAAGTCTGATTATGTGATTATTTGTTCCTACTACATTTACATAAAAGAAAATGTTAATAAAAGTTTTCTTTCACAACTCAATTTCTTCATACATAAAACAGTTTTCAAAAATCATGATTTTATTGCTACTACTCGTTTATTGTGTGCAGGTGAATTTTTAATTATCTCAAATTACGTTACCTCAAATAATGTTTGCTTCCGGTAACGTTTATTTAAACTTAACGAATTTCTAGCAATGGCCAGACATATACCATTGAGGGATCTGGACTTGAGTATTGCACCTGAACCTGACCCCTTAACTTTAGCCTAAAAACCATTAAAAATTTCTTCATTATTTAGATGCACCCTTCAAGATTTTTTTCTGATCCAAATCAAATGGTTAATGTTTAGTCCAGTTTTTTGTTTGTTAATTAATAGTTTAATTAAAACATCATCAACAACCATCAAAATCTCATGTCCATCGTTTTGTACCAATTGAATTTTCACTCATTATCAACTATGTACATAATTAAATTTAGCCGGTTTCAAGACCAACGACCCACGTCGTCATCGTGAGGGCCGCCACGCGGTGTCACCATGAGGGCTTTGTTTTAGTGAGTTGTTATCATTATTTAAATTTACTTGAGGAGCAGAACGAATAATTTGACACATCGCTGATGAAAATTATAATTTATTCATAAAAAGGGAAAATTATAAATTAAAATATGAAAGTGAGAGCCTCATGAGCTTACATATTTTCCCAAATTTACATATAACATAGGTATGCCCCTATCATATTCATAAATAAAGTAAACTTGCTTGAATGAAAGAAAAAAAATAATGAGGGAAACTGGGGTACCCCATCATAGGTGTTATATGTCTTATCGTGGCTATTTTCTAGCTAAGTAGTTCAACCATATCGTCTTGAGATTTCTTGTCAATTTAGACGAATAAAATGAACTTTTCCCAAAAATGACTCAATTCATTAGCATCTAAGGCACATACCAAGGCACCTTTAGATGCTCGGTCATTTAAATTTCGTGTATTTAAAAAATGTGTCAGCCATGACAAGACACGGAATATTGCTAATTCTTGTCCGCTCTCTTTCCGCATTTTGTTTCTCTTTATACATAAAAAAACTAGGTGAACAATTGATAACTAAGTCAGTCATATGACCAACAATCGATTAACTGTTGTTTAATTCATCTAATTTGAATAAATTCTGGTGAGAATGATTCCTCAAACCTTACAAAAATAAAAAACAATGAAAAAAAACAGCCCAAGATCTTTATCCGTGTTCAGACTCAGAATTAAATAATACATATGTACATTTTGTATTTATATATGTATGTATATATGCATAAACAGCCAACATAAACGTTAATAGATATTTTATTCAAAACAGGTCTTTATTAGGTTAGTCAACTTAAGACCATGTTATGCCATTCATTCCAAGTGCAGGTCTACATACATAATGTATGTATGTACATAAATAAAAACAGATCAGTCTTTATAGTTCGGCAGAACTTTTGAATTCTAAAATCATAGGTTTGCTCCAGAATTCTAATCCACAAAAAGAGTCTTTATAGAGAATTATTGATTGTGACAGTTCGTGTGGTGGGGTTTATTCATGACAGTGTTTTCTGAAGCAAGTACCTTAAGGTGATTTATTATGGCTTTTTGACGGATCACACCACAGGAAGCATAATATTTCAAGACAGCAATATTTGTCATGCCATTTCAATATTGGATGCATCGATCATTTTCATTCATGATGGAGTTTTTTCATTGAACTGATAGAATAGTGAAGCACATGCGAATATGTGGGATGATACAGTATGGTTTAATTTTGTTAACTAGGTGAACTTTTTGGCAACATTTTTAATGACATAGTACGATGATAAAGCAATTCTAGCATGATATTAGGAATATCAAAGAGAATTTTGAAAATTTTAATTGATTTTAGCCTCGTGGTATGATGGTTAGTGCGTTGGACTGCCATGCCGTAGGTCTGGGTTCGATTCCCAGCCACTGCCACCTAAAAACAGAAATGTTTTTCCCTAGGAACTGCCTCTTGAATGAATGAAGGATTTGGGGTATAAGTGCACTGTGACCATTAAGATCTATTGTGTCCCCGTATAGAGCTGGATGAGGTTGCTCATACTACAACACGTCCTCCAAATTTATTTCCTTGACGAACTTGAGTATTTGGAGTATTTTTAGGGAGGGTAGCTCGCTCTCCTCTACCTGGTGATTTTCCAGATACCTTGTGCCTTTGATGTACATGTGGATCACATCTGTCTAGTATATGGTCCGGCGTCTCCTCATGAGCATTGCAGAATCTGCACGTGGCGCTGTTCTCTTAGCCAAGAATGTGGAGGTGTCTCCTAAGCTTACAGTGGCCTGTGAGGAGACCCCTTATTATTCAAGTTTGTTCCTATTAAAGCTGATACAGGACTGGAATCATTCTTGGTTGTGAGACCCAAGTGGAAGTTTATTGGCCTGTCTTAGCTTAGGGAGTTCGGTCCAGATGTTTGATCTTTTCACTTCCTCTTCTGTTTTGATTTTATGTTTTATCACGTTTTCCCCTATTCCGCAATAAGGCTCTAGTCCCGTTAGGGGTCTCATTGACCATATTTTTGCTAAAGGGTCTGCCTCTTCGTTTCCTTATATGCCAACGTGGCTAGGGACCCAATAAAGTTTGACAGAGTTATGTTTGCCCAGTTCATTTAGCCTGCCTACACACTCCCATACCAGTTTAGAGCTGATGCTATATGAGCTTAATGCATTAAGTGCGGCCTGGCTATCCGATATGATTTCAATATTTTGGTTTTATATTTTCTTTCGAGATTTCTTTCTGCATATTTTCCTATGGCGTTAATTTCTGCCTGAAAAAAAAATACTTGTAGACTGTCCCATAGGTATTGAAAGTTTGGTTCTAGGCGCATATATTCCAGCACCAGTCCTTTGGGACGTTCTCGATCCATCAGTGTACCACTTGATGGCATTTGCTTTAAGAGTGTAGTATACGGTTTCATCCACCCACTCTGTTTTTGCTACTTAACTCCACATGGAAATTTTTTTCGAAGTTATACTTTTTCATCATACCATCTCTTGAAATGTCAAGAAGGTTCGGTTCTGTGGACTTATAAATCGAGTCTCTTTGCCTGAGACTAATGATTCTCTCTGTCCCAGTTCCCTGTTTTGCAAATCTCATGATGGCTCCCTTAGCAGCACTTTTTATGGCCGCGTGTAGAGGAGTCAAGTGAAGAATGACTTCCATTGCTGCCGTAGGGCATGTTCTCATCGCTCCAGTAATGCAGATGCATGCTAGCCTTTGTACCTTTTCTATTCTAGTGATTTCCTATCTGTCGTCCGCGAAGCCGAAAAGAAAGAATTTCCAATAGTTCTACCACAAGACGCCACAGTAAGGGTGATAAGAGCCCTCCCTGAGGACAGCTTCTTGTTGGTATAACTTTATGGACACTTTGTCCTGCATATGCTTCCGCGATTCTTGTGCTCAACACCCCACTTATCCATCGGATTATAGTGATGGGTACACATTTCCTTACCAAGGCCCTGTTAATAGCTTCAAGTGAGGTATTGTCGAAGGCGCCCTCAATATCTAGGAACACACATAAGGCCATTTCATTTCATTAGAGTCTAAAATTGGTATACTTCCTTGAAAGTGAGTATTTAGCAAAAGGGTTTACCTTTGCTCCTTATTTTCTGTATAGCTACCATCAGGGATTCTAAGTGCTGACGGTGTTAAAGTTTTCTCTTCCGCTAGAGCTTTGTGTAGTCTTACTGCTGCTGGAGTGGTTGAAATCCCCTCACAGAAATTTGCAAAACTACTTCTCTTGGCTTTCCTTATCTCCCCATTGTATTTGGTCATCTCTGCAGAGTACTTATGCCACTCTCCAATTCTCTTTGCCTTATTGAAAAGTTTTCTTACCTTGGATCCTAGTTTCGACAGATTATTGTTCCACCATGCAGCATCGCCGGTTTGTCTTATTATGGGTCTTGCTGGAGTGGTAGAAATTCCCTCACAGAAATTTGCAAAACTACTTCTTTTGGCTTTCCTTATCTCCCCATTGTATTTGGTCATCTCTGCAGAGTACTTATGCCACTCTCCAATTCTCTTTGCCTTATTGAAAAGTTTTCTTACCTTGGATTCAGTTTCGACAGATTATTGTTCCACCATGCAGCATCGCCGGTTTGTCTTATTATGGGTCTTGCTGGAGTGGTAGAAATTCCCTCACAGAAATTTGCAAAACTACTTCTTTTGGCTTTCCTTATCTCCCCATTGTATTTGGTCATCTCTGCAGAGTACTTATGCCACTCTCCAATTCTCTTTGCCTTATTGAAAAGTTTTCTTACCTTGGATCCTAGTTTCGACAGATTATTGTTCCACCATGCAGCATCGCCGGTTTGTCTTATTATGGGTCTTGCTGGAGTGGTAGAAATTCCCTCACAGAAATTTGCAAAACTACTTCTTTTGGCTTTCCTTATCTCCCCATTGTATTTGGTCATCTCTGCAGAGTACTTATGCCACTCTCCAATTCTCTTTGCCTTATTGAAAAGTTTTCTTACCTTGGATCCTAGTTTCGACAGATTATTGTTCCACCATGCAGCATCGCCGGTTTGTCTTATTATGGGTCTTGACAGCTGAGTTCATATGCCTCTTTTACAGCCCCACTTAACTCATTTACTGTATTTTCTAGTTCCAGGTAACTGTTTGTCCTTTTTACTGGTCCTAACTGATCAAGATTTATTTTGAGATTATCTTTATAAAGACTCCAGTTTGTTTTCTTGGGATTCCTTCAAGAGGTGTTCTCTGTCAAAAGGGTAAACACTAATTCTGCCTCTTGCGAGGAACTGATAAATCCTCTGAGAGTATACTAGTCATGAATAAGTGCTTCCTATCTAGCTATTTGGACTTCGCAAAAAATTGTAGGTCCCCTTCATTCCTGCCAACACGCACACAGAAATGGTTGAGAGTTGTAAGTCACTAGGCCCTTGTTCTCCATGAGCTGTTGCGTCACAAAATTTAATTTAATTTATAAAATATTAAACTTTTTTTTGAAAATTCAATATTTCGAAAACGGTTTCAAGAATTTTTATGAAACTGAGTTTTTAAATGAAGGTAAATAAAAAACTACTCAAAATTAAAATACCGAATTACTTTTTATTATTATTGCTTAATGCAAGGAGTTCCACAGAGGAAAGGTCCAATGATTTTTTGCAAATAAAACAGCTGAAGCTCTTCAGTTGGTATGCATTGGTTTAAGCCAGTGGTTCCCAAACACGGCGTAAAATTAGTTTAAATGGTCAAATCTAGCATTTTTTCTACGTGACCAACGAGATATTTTCTGCGAATTTTCAAACACTTATTCGCAATCCACAACATCAGGGCGCATTCCAAAAATCTCCAAATGAAAAATTCGCTCCAGTTTAACAATTGTATGTGAAATTAATGTTCAGAGATCTAGCAATTTTCCTTGCAAAAATTTATAACTTGAAAATATTTAACATCAAGAACAGGTGCATATAAATGCAAAATGCAATGTCTCCTGTAACTAACGCTGCGTTTTTCAATTGTACAAAAAATAAGCTGGGAATTTTCACCGAAAGTCACTTCGAAAGTTTTTTTTTTGAGACTACATATCTCCTTAAAAAAATATATTTTCTTTGAAGATTGTTTTATGGAACCCGGAACATACTTTGGGAACCGAGGATGTAAGCAATGAAGACCGGTAGCCTAACTACAACAGATTTACATCATGTATATGAAGTTAGCAAAAACTCTTTTGGAAATTACGTTTAAAAAGTATTGTAATATTTTCTCAGGTTCGTTAATAAAACTTATTCACTTTATTTAAATTCTCCACTTATTTACTTTACAAAATAAAACACTTTACTTTTCAACCATAAAACAATTTATTGTTCACCACTGAAATGAATTCACCACTTATACTTTTCACAAGGTTCCCGAAAAAGCTGGAAGGTTCTAGTATTTGCTTCCAGAGCTTTCCATAGGGGAAATTTCCCATAAATTTTCCTTTCCAAAGTTTTCAATTTGACGTTTAGTATTGGAAGTTCGAAAGTTTACCAAGGCTCTCTGTAGGTTGGTTTGTGTCCTGTCTTATCCGAAATTCGGTGTTTCTTTTATTCGAAAGTGGTTATAGTTCATTCGAGAGTCGTTGTAGTACAAATGTGACAGTCGTTACAGTATCCGATCATTAGTTGCTACTTTATTGCGAAATAGTTACGCAAAAAATAAATCAATTGCAGTTTTGGTTTGTGAAAAAATGGGTGTCCTGCTAACTTCATAATGAATTTAGCAGGATAACTTTCTCAAATATGAAGATAAACTATTAGACAAAACAAACAATGTTGAGAACTAGTTAACTGCAAATTTTATACGAACTTAGCAGAACAACTTTCATAAAAATGAACATAACGCGATCGGAAAAAAATCTAAATCAAAATGAAATTGCTGACCCACGCAGGAATTTTAATTCAATGATTTCGGAGAGTTAAGTTCGAGTTGTAC
Source organism: Dasysyrphus albostriatus (assembly GCA_946251815.1). Classification (NCBI taxonomy): domain Eukaryota; kingdom Metazoa; phylum Arthropoda; class Insecta; order Diptera; family Syrphidae; genus Dasysyrphus; species Dasysyrphus albostriatus. The sequence continues at coordinate 60,653,232 of OX276336.1, read as the reverse complement.
AAATACTTAATCCGTGGCTCAGCAATTTTAACTCACTGACTTTCGGCGAACTTACGGAGGTTCAATGATGGTTCGCACATTAAACTGGCTACTATAACACATTTGAGATTTAAACCATCGTTGAACCTCAGTAAATGTTAAGAAATCAGTCCAGCAAACATTTTTGACTTTGGGTACAAATTTGAACCACGTTTGTAAAACTGTGCCGAAAAGAGGTTGAACGCTACTTCAAGCATGTAATTGGCTCTTATCACATAAGTGAACCTAGATATTCTACCGAAATCAGAGTGAAAAAATTGCTGAACCACGTTTGTACAAGTAGCCCTTAGGGTCATTTGTGCAACATGGTTTGTATGTGCACACAGCCAATTACATGCTTGAACCAATGTTGAATATCAGTGAAATCGACGAAATCGATAAATTAAAATTGCTGACACACCGTTCAAAATTTTGACCACTTTATCTGTACAAATAGCCCTAACTTGCTTAAGAGCATAGAGTTACTGAAGATTAAATTTGTTTGCATTAAAATTTTTTGCATTCGATGTCTTGGAATTTGCATGTACAAATTGGGCACTTTACCAATATATTAAGTTGCTCCAAATTGCTTGAGAAACGAATAAAAAAAAAATGATTGCATTCGATTCGTTAGCATCTCGCAACAATTAAATCTAAATGTTGCCAACAACTTAGTTCACTCATATAACATAATGAACATGAATCCGGAGCAACTTATTTTCGACGACCGAAAGATAAAGTTAATCCTCAACTTCTGAATAAACTTAACTCGGATTAAACTCAGAGTTAACTCTGCATTGACAAACTGGCTATAGTTACAAAACGTGTTTTTGGTTTGAAATAAGCAAAAATGATATTAGCCCTGTTCTAAAATTTATTTTTACTTTCGCTTACAAAAATAAAATGTACGACTAGATTGCATGTACTTGCTCTTATGTTCAAATTGCTTGGAATTAAGATTTTTTAATTATAAAAAAATATTAGATTTTAAATCCTTGGAGCGGTTTTCTTAAGAATAAATTTTTTATATATAAAATTTCAAAAACATTTTTTATAAAAAGTTTTAGTATGCCAATTTTGAGTATGTATTAAAATACATTTGTAAACCTAGTTTCAAAAAATTCATTAACTCATTTTTGAAATATTGAATTTTGAAAAAAAATTTTGTTTATTATTTTCTTATAAATCCAAAATGTTTGTTTTTCAAAATTTCGATATGCAATATTACTAACATTATAAAAGAGCTTTTGCATAAAAATTCTGACTTACATCATTTGAGCCGTTAATGAGAAAATCTAAAATTAAAAAAACCGTTATATGGCAGGTACTGTTAATAACGGTTTTTGGTAAATTTTTTTTATCAAAAAGTACACCATACTCACAATAATTCACTGATTTGTTCTAATCAAAATCGTTGGAGTCGTTTTTGAGATAATTAAACTTTTCATTAACGGTTGTAGGGCAAGTACCGTTATTTTTGATGCTAAAAAAAATTTCAATTTCCCCTCTGGAGAGTTACAAAAAACCCTAAGTTCAAAATACAGGGTGGCGCACGAATCGTGCTACAAAAATAAAACGTAATAACTTTTTTTCTGTGTGAGTAGGCGGCTTATTTTTTTTTTTTTATTTTGTAGGTTACTATTTAGATTTTTAAAAATGGATGCTTGGGATACGGAGAAAAGAATTTGGATAGTGCAATGGTACCATGCTTTGCAGTCCGTCATTTCCGTCCAAAGGGAATTTAGGCGGGAGTTTGGCGATAATCCCCCGAGTAGATGGACCATTATGAGGTTTGTAAACATGTTTGCCGAATCTGGAAGCATCGCACGAAGGCCGTACCATCGAGATGCCAATGTTCGGGTTCAGGATACAATCGCAGCAGTAGCATCTGCAATACAGGCCAATCCGAGCGTTTCGACCCGAAACTTATCGGGGCAAATTGGAGTTAGTAGACGGTCATTACAACGGATACTTCATGACGATTTAAATTTGTTTCCGTACAAAGTCCAAATTACTAGCAAGTTAAACCCTCAGGATTTGCCTGTTCGCCTGGAATTTTGCCAAAAAATGATATCAATGGCCGAAGAAGACAACACATTGATCAATTATTTGTTCATGTCTGATGAGGCCCATTTTAATCTTAACGGCAATGTAAACAAGCAAAATTGCCGTATATGGAATGAGTCTAATCCAGAAATGCTCCATGAGACGGAACTGCACCCAGCACGAGTCACTGTGTGGTGCGCAGTTTCATCAAGGTGTATTGTCGGGCCGTACTTCTTTGAAGAAAACGGTGTAACCGTTACTGTCAATGGGGACCGTTATTTAAAGATGTTGAAGGAGTTTTTTTACCCAGAACTGCGCCGAAGACGTATACCATTCAACAGCGTTTGGTTTCAGCAAGATGGAGCAACTGCACATATAGCCAGACCAGTTATGGCGGAGCTAAACAAAAAATTCGCAAACAAATTAATTTCTAGGAACTCCACTCTTCGCTGGCCCCCAAGGTAACCTGACCTGACTGCACCAGACTTCTTTTTATGGGGTTATGTCAAGCAAGGGGTGTATAAAACAAAGCCCAGGAATTTAACTGAATTAAAGCAGTCCATAACGACAATAATTGAGGCGATCCCAACTTCAACTCTTCAGGCCGCAATGAATAATTTTTTGATCAGGTGCCGCATATGCGTGGGAGAGCGTGGAGGTCATTTGCGGTCTATAATCTTTAAAAACAACTAACTATTTAAAATAAAATTTAATTTTCTAACCAATAAAAAAAAAATAAATGAAATACATCGATTAAAAAAAAAGTTATTTGAATTTCTTATTGTAGCACAATTGGTGCGCCACCCTGTACCTTTGTCAAAAAATATTTACAAAATAACAACTTTTTTTAAAAGTTAATTAAATAATGAGTTTTGGCTTTAAAAGAAGATATAACATATGACATTGTTAGTATTCACATTGTTTTTAATATTTTTGCTATCCCCCTACCTGGAAATAGAATGATTTTACTTTTATTTTTCGAGTCCAACTTACACGTACTAGTTATTTGTTACACCTATTTCAAAACACCCTGTGTGTTATTGCAGAATCCAAAAAACTTTGGAATTCACCATGACTATTATAATACTTTGACTTTTAGGTAATAACTTTGGAATGAGTACACAAATTAGATAAGAAGTTCGAATTCTTTTAAAGAACATATTAAAGTTTCTTAAAAATTCTACCTTGATCATTTCTGTCTATAAAGTTATAAAATAAGGTAGCAAACAAAAAAGTTTTCATACGATCAACACGCAAAACAAAAAGTAGCGATAAAGTGATCTCTAAATATTAATCTAAAGAGCTGAAATTTTACCAGCTTATTTTTTTACTAAGCTCTAATTTAAAAACTTGAAATACATTTCCTTGCAAATAATACAAATATGAGTAAACTGTTATTGAATATCTAATGACCTCTTTTATTTTATCCAAAATCAATGTTTGCAAATTGCAATACAGATCAGGTAAATGAACATGAATTTAAAGATATTTTTTGTCAGTGCTTCTAACCAAGTAAATTGCGCTGATATCTATGTACATTTTTTTCGTAAAGAATCAACTGAATCAACTTGCCAAGTTACAAATTCCAGCTTGTCAATTCTTCTATATTTCAAATTGCGGGACAAGTTTTGAGTTCTGATTTACAGAAAAAAAAACATACAAAAATGAAAAAAAAAAAATTCAAAAATATATAAAAACAAACTGGATTCTTCAAAGCGCCGCTTTTTAAAGAGAGATAGAGAGAGCAATGAGACTTTTTTCCCTTTTGCCAAAGAATGTTCGTTTATTTGTTTTTTTCTTTTTTCATCTTGTTCTCGTCTTTAACGTGTATTTTGTTCATATTTTTAAAGTAAACATCAACAAAGAATGTCACTAGCGCTACACATGTGCGTATAGCGCGTAGATGCATCGCATCCGATTTCGATGGCGATGTCACGTCTTCCACTGATGATGCTGTGTCCCATTTATTTTAGCAGTTTATTGTAGTTGACCAAGCATTTTTCGGTTAATCTCTAAATGCTTCTTCGACTTCAAGATCAACTCGCTATATTCGCTGTGTGTGCAAGTTTAATGATGATGCTTCGGCTGTTGAAGATGTTATTGCGTAAAAAATATTACTGTCCACCAAGTTTGACATGTTTATAAAGTGAAATTTAAGTTAAATACAAAAAAAAAGAGTATAAAATTAGCATAGAACTATTCATTTTTTTTTTTTTGCTGGTGTTTTTAAACGACAAAATATTAGAAAGTTCAACTTTATGGTTATGTTTGTTTTTTTTTTTCTCGTTCTCAGGTTCGTTTGTTATTTTTGTCTATTGGAAAAAAAAATGCTTAAGCAAATAGGCTGAATTCTTTAAATATTGTATTTTAGAGGTGGGGTATGTAGCCATTTGTATTTGAAAGCATAGTATTTCATTGATTCAGCTTGATGAATGAAAAATCAAGAAGCATAAGTAGTGCTTAGCTATAGAACAAACCCCGCCGATTCTTAGAAGGTTTTTTAAATATTTTAACTCTTTCGAATTAGTGGTTCCTGAAATAATGCACTTCAAAAATTGCTAAAAGTGTAATTGACTGACCCACTCACTCACTTGCACTTCCCAATACTTTAAAATTTTTGAAAATTTGCACTATGGTAGCCTTTTTGTTGCTTAGCTTCCACTCACTTTCCAAAAACTGTTTTCAATTATATGGGGCACTTCTTCTATTGTAGAAAGAAGCACTTTGACAGAGCTGTAGGTATTGTAAGGATACAAGTCAAAACTTTAGAACTTTCTGCTCAAGGGGTGTGTGGCATCAACCTACATTCTTCAAATTATTATTAGTAGAGCCATGAACATTATAAATTGTACGGCTCGAAGAACACACAAGGAGGAAAATAGAAAAATTGAGAGTTTCCTTTTTAAATACAAGCAGTTAAGCTAAAATTTTACTTGACAATATAAAATTTTAGAATTGAAATTACAAAAAATCGCAAATGTAAAAAAAAGAGCAAAGCTCTTACTATGCATAGGAAATCTGTGTGTAGAAAGACAGGTAAAACTCACCCCTGCCCTTTATTACGCTATCTCTGAGAAAAGGCACTTGCATCAAAGAAATCGATTAACTTTTAGATCTCGGTATATGTGCATCACAGATCAACTTCTGAATAACAGCACAAATTCAACGGACATCCTGCCCTCTGCCCCTCCCTCTTACATAATATTTTCCTTTTAGTCTTATTTTGGTCCTTATTATCTCCAAAAATATGTCCCACAAATTGTTATTGTTTTGAATTATTCAAAATGTAAACGAGGAATTAAAAGGAAAATTAATAGAATCTGCTAAATTTCATAAACGAAAGAGCTGAGGTACGAACTCTGAAAAATTAATGTTGTTTTTTTATGGTATTTCAATGATGTAGCTCTATTTTGTTGATAAATTATGTTATATTGAAAGTATAAACTTATGTTTTTATTTATTTTAAGAAGCATTGATATGGAATATAACGTTTTTCTAATGTCTGCGGTGGCTTTATTTGCGGTGGCACGTTTACAAAGTTTCCAATTTTTGCAGACTATGTCACCTAAATCCGTTTAGGATGCAAAGAATTGCTTATCATTGATCTATAAAGCTTTGTTTTATTATAAAAGGGGTATGGACTGAAGATTTTACCGTGGGATGTATTTGGTGTTGGTTTTATCTAAAATAGATTGGTTTCGTCAAAAATCCAACAATTTTGTTTCATTCATTGAAAAACGGATGCTGTACAAATAATGCACACTGTTTGAGTACTTGTAAGATACTAAATTTTATTTTCTCTTAAGACTACTATTTATACAAATTTCTTATCTCTACTTAATTCTAAATCCTATGTTTTCATTTATTAAATGATAAAAGACAGTTCGGACTATTTTCTGACCGTCATAAATACACAGATAACATAACACAAAAATGCAAGACACAGACAACACGCTTAAGATTGTACTCTCCCTCATCCCTATAAAGATAAGGAGAAGAAGATTATACTCAAGAAGCAGAGTGTAGATGCATTATCTCTGTTGCATTCTTGTGTTATTTTATTTCTTATCTTATAGTTTTTGACCGTAAGATCACAAACATTTGTGTTCAAATAATATGTTTTAACAGATGCCCTCGCTTAAGATGTTTTTTTTTGCATAATGTGTGGAAAGCATAACGATTGAATTTAATTTAAAAAATAAATTTGAAGTTCTTTAATTTCCACAACTAAAACTTCTCCTCAAACCCCTCACTATCCCTCTTCACCACCCACCTTTCACCCTGGGGAGCGCAATGGATCCACTGAGATCCGAGTGAAATGATGTGGCTCGCCGTATCATCATCCCTTCTTACCTAACCTAATTTAGAATAAAACAATGAGTTAAAAAATTCAATTTAAAATCAATTCACAATCTCTTCTCATATATGTATCAAGCGATTAACATATATTATCTTATCATTATTTGATCAGTTCTGTTTGATATTTGACAAACTCAAATCTCCAAAAGATGCATACATTATTCAAGATTAAAAACTCTTTTTATTTATAGAGCCAACCATTTTGCAGTTTAATTTTATATGTGTCCTCTAATTAAAATATTGACTTGCAGTCATAATTTCAAAGTTAAAACAATTGAGGGGGAAAAATGGCTTAGGTCTACTTGTGTTGATTCTGAGAAAATAAAAATTTAAGTTTATTACTAAATAACGCTTAATTCCTAAAAGTTAAGTAAATTACACAAATATAAATAAATTTTAATTTTATTAATAATTTTTTTTTAAATAAATTTTTAAAATTTCAAAAGAATTTTTTGAAAATTTCTTTAAAAAAAAAGAACCGGGCATGATAACTGGAAATGGGTTTTGCCTTTTTATTAAGACATCTTTTGATTTTTAAAATATTATTTTGAAAACAAAATAGTTTTCACAAGCATGCCCTTGGACTAGCGTTGCCAGACGCCCCGGTTTACCCAGGAAGTCCCGAATTTAAGACGTTAATTCAACTGTCCCGCCGGGACAAGTTTTTCCCGGGTTGCGACTTAAATCAACTAAAAGAAAAAAAGAAAGTTACATATTTTAGTAGCTATTTCTTTTTATACTTGACCATTGAGCAACAAAAACGCATTTTTGTAACACCGCACAGAAAAAATACAGTCACAAAAAATGACTTAGAATCTTCCTTGTTTGAATTCCGTGGTTTTTGATCGATAAGCAATGTAAAAACCTCTGTTAACAAGAATTCGTGAAGTATCCCCAACTGTTTTTGGAATATCAAACCTTGTAAGTATCAAATTTACTTACTTAAGTTAAAAATGAGATATTCTAGTGTAAATTCTAAAATATTTGGTCAACAAGCAGCGATTAGAGTAGAATAGAGTAGATTAAAGCTAATTTTCTTATCTTTTAATTAAATTATATGCAGCCACACTCAATCCAAGTTATTAGAAGACCTTTTTTCATATTTTGTTTGAATTCAATATTTAAAAACCCAAGCAGAGGATAGGCCTTCAGTACCCCAAAGGACTAGTAAAATAGAGTCAGACCTTAAGCCTAGTACATACTTTCTGTGGAACAAAGAACAAAAAATTTTGACATTTCTCACAGACCTATGAATGTGACGTGAACTTTGACGTTTAAAACTACCATGTCTGAAATGACTAGTAATCGAACTGTCAACTGTTCACCAAGAGTTCCCTTACATTTTGCACTGGAATCGCTCGTGAATGACAACTCTATACTCAGCTTCACGAGCGCGTTTATGGGTGAATAAAAATGAAATTTTGTACGGATTCAAGGCATGATTCACAAGTATGTACTAGGCTTTTCTGGGAGAGCAAGAAAAAATTTAGTTTTTAAATATTTACAGAGACAGCTGGACCACGCGCTGTTTGACCAGGACTTAAGTGTTTAAATAAAAGCAAATATCCTACAATAATAAAATACCGGTCAGAATTAGTTTACATGGCGTTAAATGAAAAAAAAACATACTGACGAGATGCGAAATCACTTTAAAAAAATAACCACTAAAGCGAAATTTTTGCCAGTAGTTGTTGTTCCAAACATTTTGGGTTGTTTCGGAAAACCCTCAATACTGCGATTTGTTCGCATTAGTAAATATCGATCAAATTTTGCGTCTTGAGAATTGATGAGCCCAACTATAGTATCTTGGCGAAACAGCGAAACGCATTTTAGAGTACCTAAAGCTCGTTAGAACTTTTAATTGAGAAAAAGGATTTATTTAGATTCTGATTTTTGTTTTTATTTATTTTGCCCCAAGTAAAATTTTGAAATCCCGGGATTTTCCTTAATTTTAGTCATTTGTCCCATTGAGCTACTAGAAAAATCTGGTAACCCTACCTTGGACTGTCCTTTATATATAATTTGTTTTGGCTGTACTTCACTCAGAAGTATTTAGAATATCGGGATACTTTTTCAAATAGTTATTACATGTAGTCATGTCAAGGCATAATTTTTTTTTGTTTAATAAAGGTTTTCTAAAGCTTCTGCAGCCAAAACAAAACTTTTTTTATTAAGTGTACCATTTTGCTGTTTTCAAATCCATTTGTTGAGAAGCTTAAAGTTCTACCCCAAAACCTACTGATAGAAATCTACAAGATGTCATCAATATTTTAGTTTTTAAAAAGGAATTTAGGCTGTTTTCTCTGAGACCCTATAATTGAAAATCAAAATTTCAAGATTCGTAAGATATGTAAGTAGTTTTTGTAAAATCCAATGTTGATTTTTAACCCTGATTCTTTTCTTTTCTTTCTCTGAAGAGAAATAGAGAAAATGAAATTATTTTAGATGAGCATATTATTATTTTTTTTAAAAGGATCATAGAGCAAAATCAAATTATTTAATTGGGTTAAATGAATAAAACAACATCTATTGAAGAGAAGAAACTGCAATAACAATGTCTACTTTTATCAAAGCTTATAACTACAAGTAAGCTTAAAAATGGATGTATCGTATTACTTAAAATGCATATATATTTAACTAAAAAAAAGAGGACAAAAACACGTCTCATCAAAAAAACCCTAATTGAATTTTTTTGAAGGTCGTTCTTGCACTTGACAACATTATAAGTTATTATTTATATATGGATTTTACAGACTGGGCCAATTTTATTAACTTCTATTGGGAAGTTGAAAATGACAAAAGATTGAGAAGCAGTTCTCATTCAATACAATTTTTTGAATTAATATAAGCAAAACCAAGCTACGTACCAGTAAAGGAGTCTAAAGATAGCGTTGGCACTCGATAAAAATAGCTATAACTCCAGCCTATAAACTTGGTTGTAGTGCATATAATATTTCAACTTAGTTAAGTACTATATATTTTTATATTCAAAGCTATCTTTTTAATTCTTATTCAAATAAACTGAAAATCACGTGCAAAAATCTTTCTTAATTTTTGAAAAATTAAAAAACCATGTTTTTCTTTGTTTTTAATTTTTCAAAAACTTAGAAACTAAAGCACATCATTGTTTTTGCTTTTGTTGATGTTTAATAATTTTGTTTCCATTTTAAGTCAGATTTTTCCTATAAATAATCCCTAAAACTAGGGCTGGCGACAATACCAGAAAAGTCTGGGTATTCTTTGGTATCGATATCAGAAACAGTTTCAAAGCATCTGAAATGATACCGAGGCGATACAATAGCGATACGAAACTTTCTTTTTAGCGAAATTTACCGATACTTTCGGTAGTACCGTCAGAAAAATTGTTAATTAAATTATTAATTTATTAGAAACTAACAATTCTTGTAGTTGATTTCTTTTAAGTAGGGAGAAGGTTTAGGTAATGATTTCTATTATAGCCACGTACTGCCACGCCCAATTTGATATTATGCTTGGTTTCCCTGAAACGAATGATTTGGATGAAATTTCTAGGCTTGGTTCATTTAAGCTGGAAGAAGTGACTAGTGAAATCGACAAACTGCCACGCCTATTTTTCCTTATATCTTGTTTTTTTCGAAATTGGCTTCACCGATTTTTGTAACGATTTTATCAAACTCATTTCTTTAATAACCAATTACACCAAACCTTTTTTGAATCGCTTTACTTTTATGTGTCTTACTGTACACATGCAACGTCTTACGATCCCGGCAAAACCCATTAAAAAATACGCTATGAACAGCTTATACTAGGATCTAAATTTTTCTATGGATATTTTTTGGAGGGCGCGGAATACGAATGGAGGACAAAATAAAACTGCGAACTCTCTGAGCTGCTTAAGAGTATGGATGTAGTCTAAAATGAAAACAAGCAGGGCCATGTCTAGGGGGAGGCAATGAAGCAAATGCCCTTGGCGCCTTAGCATGAAAGGCACTGTACCATTGTACCACAAATCGCACGACATGTTCCCTAAAAGGGGACACCATATCTTGATGGCGAGCTTACTTTGTAAAAATTGCGAAATAATTATTCCTATTATATTGACTATCAACTGAAATGTATTTGGGTAGGATATTTTCGAATTAGCAGTAAATAAATGGAGTCGACGAACAAAATATTGAAAAGCCAGAGAGCGTGATTGTAAATATCAAAATCGTTTGCAAGTAAATTGACTGACGTTGATCAAATCAATTTTCTGCAAACAAGACGATTGCATATTTGACAATAGCAATTGGTATCTCTGTCAAAAAACAGCGATCATTTGACAATCCAATTGACTTTTATTTGACGTTTTCGAAAACAGCCAACATTTTGATTTATTCATAGTTTAAATGAAAAAAATTTGTGTTTTAACAGAATCTTAAATTTTCCATAGCATTGTGAGACAAAAATGTATGATTCGAGCTTGTGCTGATTTCGCCTTAAAATTCCAGACAGAGCGTAGTGTATTGAGTTTTGTAAGAATGAATGACAGAAAAAATGTATGTACAAAGTGTTGGGAAAAAATAACTACGAGTCGATATTGTATCTGACGTTTTGTTGAGTCGAGATTTCGAAATAGCAAAATTTAAAGAAACAGTAAAAAAGTAAGTTTTTTGTAACTTGCAAGAAATTCGATATATAAACCTATATTTTAACTGTTTTTTTTTTTTGCCAGTCATTCATACGCGTGGTTAGTGCTGGCTTAAAGTCAACATAAATACGGTGGAAGTGACACGATTATTTGATTTTTTTATTAACTCTAAACTCTGTATAAAATACTTTGCAGCTGGCAACAGGTGCTTTAGGGGCTAGGAACAGCCCTGAAAAAATCTAAGACATTAGCGCTTCCACAATGAGCGAAAGAAAGTTAATGACCCAGCCAGAAGAGTCTTTGAATTCCAGCTCCAGTTTCGAGATAACGAAGAAGACCAAACTTTCAGCTTAAATACCAAGCCCAAGCCATCTGCCAGAAAGCTTGGTTTAGGTGACAAGAAGCAGCGAGCTTGGAATTATAAAGAATCATGAATTAGAAATTGGGAAATGGATAAGTAAGTAGATCCCAGGAATCATACCCCAAAATATCCTAATCAAACCTGTGTACATCGTGTAAATCATACAATGATACTAAATAGAGAACTTTAAATATCGTGACTATTGACTGATTAACAATAGGTGTTGTCTTTCGCTTGTTCAAGATGAGAAATTACTACGAAAATTCTACTTAAAGCTTTATAAACGTCAAAAACTGTTTGTCTCCTGCCTGAACAACTACAAGTTGTCAAACAATATGCATTTACAATAATGATAATTCAGAAAATTATTCACAAAATCCTATTTTTAGCTCAGAAAAAAATGTAATGCAAGTACTTTAAGGTGATACTTAGAATAGTGATGTATTAACTCGGTTTACTAAGCACAACTTGAGTTGACTCGGTTTGACTTTTTTCTAACTTGAGTTAGATTTTACCTGAATCTAAAGACAACTCGGTTTGAATTGACCGAGTTGATTCAGTTTGAATTTTTTTCAAACTCTATTTAGATTTAACCTGAACCGAATAATACAAAATAATAACAGGATTTTTCGTATGAACTCGGTTTATGTTTTGGCATCGACTTGGGCTAATCGTTTATTGATTGGCTTTGGTATTTGGTTTGTTATGGTTATTGTATATTGTGGCCGAACCGAGTACCTAATTGAAATGAAAAAGAAATTGAATACAAATTTAAAATACTGCAACAATGAAGGTTGATGGAATATAAAAGACTAAAAAAAATCTGGAAAAATAGATGATTCAAAAGCAATTGGGTGACACTTGGAACAAAATACACTACTTGTCTTAAAATCGAGTTCGTTCACTATCTTTCAAACTATGAACTATCAAATTCCGTTGAAGGATGGCTACGATGCCAATGGATTAAAAAAACCTCTAAGAAAACAGACAATTTCGCAGTTTTTTAAATGCTAAATGCTTCAGAAAAAAGTGGTTTGAGGCCCAGTGGGTGATATTTGGAACAAAATACATTTTTTGCTTTAAAATATAGTTCATCCACCATCTTTCAAATTATGGACTATCAAATTCCATTGAGCGATGGCTACGATGATGATGGATTTAAAAACCTCTAAAAATTAGAAAAGAATTAAAAAATCACGAAATGTCGCAGTTTTTGCATGCTCCAAAAATTTAAATGAGGCTTCTATTCAACCACATCATATTTAAGAAGTTGATCTGTAGTGACTTCACCACAATGCATAAAAAGTCTTCGTGAATTTGCATCAACTAGAGTTTCTTAAATTTCAACTGGAGTTAACTCAGTTTGATACATCACTAGCTTAGAAAAAGAACAGTTTAAACCGTTTAAATAAAGATCTCTTTTATATCTAGATAAAAAAAAAACAATCAAGTTCAACCGAAGGATACAGAAATTTTTAACAAACCATCGTAGCTACGATGGTGATGGATACAGAAATTTTTAACAAATGTTATTTCATATTTTGTTTTGATATGAACTCATCATGAACTCATATGAAAGTTTCGCTAATTTTCGAATAATCCTCCACGATTATTGCCATCAGTCGAGCTCAAATTTAAGTCACTGAAATCATTTTATTATTCCAATCATTAGTACCTGATCTTTCAACCAATTATTTTTGTATCTACAGGTTTGTAGATAGAGACGTAGTCAATAAAATAAATCAATTCTTGTATCACCATGAAGTTCAACAATTAAGTAATATTTTACAGTTCTTCCACTTTTTTAAAAGACGTAAAATGAAATTTTAAATATTTTGTTTTAAATTAAAATTTCAATTTATTTATAAAATGCTGACTTACCGTCGAATCAAATACAATTTCCTCCAATGTTATCCAATTGGGCTGCTTATTTATTTATTTCTATTCACTTCTTTTTATATAACAAATTCGTTCAGTTAATACTTTGACACAAATTTATTTTCACAAAATAAATTATTTTTTTTTTGTATATATTTGGTGCACTGTATTACACTTGTTTATAAATTTCTGTAAGATTTATTGTTGAATTTTATAAATAAAATCAATAAAGTTGACTGTGTCAAAGAAATTATTGCAAAATAAAAAAAATTATAATTAATCAAATAGATACAGTTAAATACTTTTCTGAATTAAATTAAATTTTGACTGAATTAGCTATAAGATAAAAGCGAAAATAATTGCGACCTTATTCACGATCAAACGAAACAAAAAAAAAATTGTTTAACAAAAGAAATGTCCAAATTCTGTGTTCCATATACGTTTTTTTGACAAAACCATAATCAATATGGAGAAACAAAACTATCAATAACTCTCCGTTGTAACTATATAAATTCAGTTTAAATATTGCGAATTCCTCATTTATTTTTGTTTGTCTTTTGAAAAGAGTGATAATCCAATCAAAACCATCAGAAGATCAATCGTTGAAAAAAGTTGTACATACTATTTGTATCTGATGGGAAAAAATACAACAACAAAAAGACAAGAAAATGAAAGAAGTAACAGAAAACAAAAAATAAAGTACGAAATCTCTCGATATCAACAAGTTACAGACAGACAGACAGACAGACAGAAAGACAGACAAACTTGTGAATCCACTTGTCGGTTGAGAAGACTTTGTGAAATCAGACACCACCACACCACACCGCATTATGGCACACTCATCGTTCACACTTCGCTGATTTCCAAAAGAACCACTGGTAATCAAGCGTATCCAAAAGATACTAAATTATCTGAGTTCTCTTTTAATTGACTCTCGAGGAATATAGTGCACTGCCGCTGCCGCACACGCTCATATATCCATGAGATATGTACTACGTTATTGGTAATGTTATTTTTTTTTTCACTGTGAGTTTATACTGATGCGTATAGAAGTAATAGAATGCGGCCAGCAAGAAAAAGGCGGGTTAACACAATTTACACAATCTGTATCTGTATCTATTTCCCATTTTCTTTTCCAATTTCAACCAATATACCTATCTTCAAATGCAACAACTTGCAACTATTTCGATTTAGAAGATATAGAACACAGAGTCTTGATCAATCGATGTCAAAACCGACAGCAATATTGATCCATATTAATGGTGGTCCTAATATTGATGAGATATGTGTGTAACGAACGAGTGTACAAATCTGCCATTTCAAAAAATTCAAGACTGAAATATTTACGAATGTCGCACTGGTAGGTTGAGTACCTATACTTTTATAGGTAGAAAGCATTGACAGCTAATAAATTTTTGTTACAACCGAAAGCTGTCCTATCTGCCTACCTACCAGTAAGAGCATTTTACTTTCACCAAGAAAGACAACTGTAAATCTTGTTTAGTACTAAAATTTTGTATTTTTGTTGTTTCGAATAAATAATAAACCTCAATAGATAAATTTAATTTGCACTTTAAGTTAAAATATATTTCAACTAAAAACAGTTAAAGTATCTTTGAAAATGTGAAGAATAGGTTCTTCTTTTGCTTCCTTCTTTTACAAACAAATATTTTTTTTTTAACGAAGAAGAAACAAAAATTCAAAAAATACAACAAACAACAACAACAAAATAATAAGAACACAAAATAAATCTGGATTTCTATACCGAGATCGCAATTTATTAAACCCACGGTAGACACGTGCTCGCTGAACGAACGACAAACGCAAAATATCTGAGATCTGACCCAAAGTGCACAAGTCTTAGCTCCTACCAATGAAAATTCAACCAACAGCGTAAAACAGCATTCTAGAGATATTCTTTTAGGCCAACGAAGAAGATTCCACTCGGTTTTCTTACTCAAATAATTCGAGTTAAAACAAAAAAACCGTTAGATATACTGTGCGAGCTTATTCTGTTGCTTTATCTGTCTTCTTTTCGAGCGCGATCTTCGGGGTAAGGTTTTTTTTTTGTGTGAGATTTTGTGAGGTGCAACATTGCTACAAATCTTGTAGAAATAATGCGATGACACGCTGTTTTTGGTTCGGTGTGGTGCTTATGATGTTTTTACTATTTCGCATGTGCAGTTATGTTTTTTTTTACAAGCATTTTACACCGTCTTGTTTGTGACGATCGTACTTATTTTTTGTTTCTAAAATTGGAGATATGTCGTAAGATGTTGCTTGAATTAACCACGCTCTTCGGCAAAGATTCGATAGTGTAAACAAAAGAAAACAATTCGAATTAATGTTTAATCATGCGTGTTAGATCTTTCAGGAAATTGACAATCGTCAAAACGTACAAATTTGTCTCATGATATTTTTAGAAAAATAATTTGACACTGAAATTATCTTATTACTTTAAACGAGCTAAACTTGTACATAAATTGGTTTCTCGGAAACGGCTCCAACCATTCTGATAAAATTTTCACAGTTTGTTCTTATAAATGAGAAAAAATATAAAAATATATTTTTGTAAGATCCACCAACTGCAACGCCCTCATTACTTAATTTTGGTGGGGCCAAAAACCCCCATTTATTTGGCTTAATACAAGCTAATTCTTAATCTAACTTAAAAACTAAGAACTTAAGCTAACGTTAGTGAGGGGGAGGGTGATTCAGAAGCTGGAGTTTTAAGGAAGGAGTACTGAGGTTAAAGTCGAAGGAGGACAAGTTCGAGTTAACACCTCGCAGCATGCGAGAGATAGGTTCGTTGGAGCCATAACAGGTTCGGTGGGTGGGTATATAAAAGACACGAGTGGTACGTGTATTACGGGGGTTAGTATTAAAAGAGGCAGAGTTATAGAGCGACATGCAGTCAACGGAACCGAAGAGTAGTCGATGAATGAAGAGAATGTCTGATATATCTCTTCGTTCCTCCAACGATTTCAGGTTGATCAGTTTAAGGCTGTCGAAATAGAGAGGCAGAATCAAAGGATTATTCCATGATAGACCTCGAAGAGCAAAGCGTAGGAAACGACGCTTGATGCTCTCGATTCTGGAAATATGTACAAGTTGGTAAGGGGACCAAACTTGAGACGCGTATTCTAGGAGTGGACGCACGAATGATATGTATAAGGACTGGGTTACGTAGGGATTGGAGAATTCTTTAGACCATCTTTTGATGAATCCTAGCGCTGAGTTTGCTTTGAAAATGATATCGTCTATGTGAGAAAGAAAATTAAGCTCGGGGTCACATAAAATGCCAAGGTCTCGAATATTATCGACGGAGGGTATGGGTTGATTATGGATTAGGTAGAGTCGGGGAGGAGATTTCATGCGTTTGCGTGAAAAAGTGATTGATTGACACTTGGCGACGTTTAGCTCTGGGCAATTTTTTAGACACCATACTAAAAAATTGTCAAGATCTTGTTGAATAAGGGAAGAGTCATGTCTTGAGGAAATGGTCTTGAAAAACTTGGTATCATCGGCGTACAGAGAGATAGAAGAATGTTTGATGACCCTTTCGATATCGTTAATAACAAGAACTAATAAAAGTGGGCCCAGGTGGCTTCCTTGGGGGACCCCAGAGGTAGCTAAGAAAGGACAAGAGGTGGCAGATCTAAAACGAACGCTGTAGTTCTTGGTTTCTAAAAAACGGGCTTTATTTAATCTGTTTCTCGAAATCGGGTAGAATGATTTAAATAATATTTTCAGAGCTCAACCATAAGACCGACAAAAATGAAAAAAAAAGGTTTCAGGCATATCCGCCTTCTGCCACGCCCACAATTTTTATTTATTATTTTCTCGAAAACGGCTCTAATTATTTGGAAGAAATTTGCAGTTTGTTTTGTGAACGAGAAAAAAATATAAAAGATATTTTAGGTAAAATCCACCCACTGTCACGTCCAATTTTTTCATTATTTAATTTGTCGGAAACAAGTTTAAGGATTTGGATGATATTTTATTTATTTTATAAAAATGAAAAAAAAAAACAAAAAATAGTGTTAGTACAACACGCCCACTACCACGCCCTTTACCACGCCCACATTAATTATATATTGTTTTTTTAAAACAACGATTTAAATGGACTTTTCAAAATTTGTTTGTATAAACAAGTAGAAAATTATTTTACAAAAATTCGCATCCAGCCACGCCCATCTTTCTATTTTTTGTTTATTTCCCAGGTATGGATCTATTTATTTATACGAAAATTTGACAATTTTTGTTCTTATAAGAAAGAAAAAGAATATGAAAATGGCTTCAGTAAAATCCGCTTGATGCCACGCCCTCTTTTACTATTTATTGGATTCTCAGAAATGCCTCAAACGGTTTGGAAGGAATTTTTAAAGTTTATTTTTATAAGCAAGGAAAAAATTAAGAAAGTATTTTTAGTAAAATTTACCTCCAGCCACGCCAACTTTTCCTATTTATTTATTTCTTGTATCGAAAAAGTTGTAACAATTTAGATGAAATTTTATGAGTTTGTTTGTATGGGCAAAAAAAAATTAGGAATGAAAGAAAATATAAAAAAATTGTTTTTGAAAAATCCGCTTCCAGAAAATGACTTTAATTGATCTATTTCTTGAAATTGGACCAAATGATTTTAATATTTTCAGAGCTTATTCTGATAAGAAAGACAAATATGAACAAATAATTTCAGGAATATCCGACTACTAACACACCCGCATTTATTATTTATTGATTTGTCGGAAACGCCTCTAACGATTTGGATGATATTTGCACAGTTTTTTTTTATATCTGGTGGGAATCTTCAAAAGACACAGGGTACGAACGGTTCTAAGTAGTTTGGAACTTTAACCGCTCTAAAGCCACTAATTTAAAAAAGAAGCGATCTTAGTAGAATCCAACCATTTCTATCTCTTAGAGAATATTTTCCCTACCTAGTGAGGACAGAATTTTATTCTGGAGTTACTATTACTTTTATACTTTTATCTGTCCACTTATTTCGATGTTTGGCCACCTAAAGTACTGTTGCTCAAGAAAACTTGGCATTGACAATGAAACTCGGAATGAACCTCATGTTCATAATCTAGAAAGTGTCACCTTTCAATTGATGCATATAGCATTATAAAATTGGGGGATGCATTCCGTAAAACTGAAAATGACTATCGTTTGGGTGATATCGTTTTGAAAATAAAATATTTGCTTCACGTTAGACGATAATCGTCAAAACGCTATCGTCAAAACGATACCGTTGAGACGATAGCTAAATAGGTATCGTTTACTTAGATTTTGAAGCTGACTTTATACTTTTTCTGTGATTGAAAGTTTGTAGTTGACTGTAATTGAATGACTGAGTAGCCACTGTAATTTGACATCATGTCTTTTGTCTTCTTTTTTTGGTGCACCAAAGACACAAAAACTACGCAGATTGGTATTTATGACAGCCAATATGACATTTTATCCACAGTTTGGGAATACCAAATGCTCTGAAATTGCATTTTTAAAATAACGATAGACGAGCCGATAGTGGTTGAGTTACGTGAAGAAAATCATTGACGATCACATTAACGATTATCGTTTTGACGATTATGATTTTGAAAATTAAGGAATGACCCCCGAGTTTTTAAAATCCAATCCCGATTAACCAAATTGGATTTCAACTGCCCTCCGGAAGTTAGTTGTTTAAATTGTTTAATCCAGATTAAAACTTAATTTCATATTGTACACTTTTACTTGACATTTCAAACCGAGAATTGGAAACAAATATTAGCTACTTTTCATGCGTTGTTTTTTTTTTAAATCAAGCTAACTCAGTTTGAAACTAAAATGACGCACGATGGCGACAACTTGACTTGGTCGTTCAAACGTAATTTGCAGTATCGTTGTCATTAGGCTCGTCTCGATGTGGTCTCACCATGCCCATTTACACGGGAATCTATGTCATTGTTTTCTTGCTATGGTCTTGCCTCACTGTGGAATTTACACATGGTTTTTGACATTAGAAATGTTTTGCGGTCATCTCACTATAGTTTCCCTATAGTCTCACCAAAGTTCTTTTTTTTTCGAAATTGAAATCTTCAGAATGTTTAAAAAGACCAAACGGGGTGGTTTTCAGCATCGTAGTCATTGTGTCTGTCATATGTGATCTCGCCGTGTCCATTTACACGGCTATCTGTGTCGTGGTTTTCTCGCTATAGTCTCACTTTGGTCTCGCCGTGACATCTACACGAAGTTTTTATCATTGTGCACGTTTTCTCACCATGTCGCTTTGAGCTCGGTTTATCCTGTCTATAGTCTCGGCGCTAATGTTGCAACTTGTGACTCGATTTTTTGGCCACTTTCTATTAATAATTATTTAGCACTTTTTGATCATTTAAAAACCTTTTTTAAAATATACACACGTTTGTTTGTAATTCATTAAAATGAACAACTTGCACTTTATAATAAGGATATTCATGCAATAGCGCAAAGTTGTAGTAAACGTAATAAAACTGAAAAATGTTTAAGACCGTTTTTGAAAACGTCATCTGCGTCAAAAATGCAACTGCAGAATGTTCTTAAACGCAAAGTTCTGCAAAAGTTTTCTGTTTGAAAACGCTAATAAAAATTTTGCTGCATAAGCAGTTTGTTCGATAATGCAGTTCGCGGAAGTCACATGTTTGAAAACATCATCTGTAGTGCAGCTGTGCAGTAAAAAAATCAGGTTGACGTTGAAAAGTCAGAGAGCGTGTTCGTAAACATCAAATGCGTTTGCAAGTAAATTAATTGACGTTGATCAAGCCAGCAGGACGATTGCAGTATCTGTGTCAAAAAATGATGATCATTTGACGATCAAGCCTACAGCCTAAATCAGTCAAATATTCCACACAAATTGTGACTTTTGGTCAACATCACAGACAGCTATGAGATCCTATGAAACTACAAGGTTAATGGGCCAAATAGTCCTAGTTTAATATTCGAGAAAATAGGCTTTCCCTTAATAGCATCAGGAGCATAATATATGGTTAACTATAAAGTATAAAGGTACTTACCTACTATTATTATTTTTAGCTAAAAATTTAAATAATTTTATCAGCTACAGACAGATGAACCTAGCTTCGGAAAGCATTCTTTTGTCTTATCATTCGTCGTAATGTATCTATTTATCAGCTTTGATTAATATTTCAAAATTGATTTTTTCACGAATGCAAAACTTGACCTATAATTCCTCCCAACACAATTATGTCGCAAGTTAACAAAAATTTCAGCTAAAAAATGAGCAGCCTTATGGAAAAAAAACACAAATCAACAGAAGCTCCGACTTTGAGTGAGACTTGAAAATCACAGACCAACTCAAGCTCCAGAGTCAGTGCCTGTCTTCAATATATTTTGAGAGTCACTCTTTCTGATTTATACTGGCCTGGCAGCGGCAAAGTTGGAGACCAGATCCAGAAGAGAACATCGCGATGGAACAGGTGATCACGTAGAAAGGCATTTCTTCTTTTTCTTCGTAGCCGTAGTCGTCGCGTCGACTGTTTTTCTTCTCCGTTGCAGCGTTTATCGCCATCATTCATATAAACCGCTTTATAAGTATTTCTTCTTGTGTCCGTTTGGCTTTTTAGTCCAACAGCAATAGCCCCGCTCATTCCTCATTTCGTCGATCTGGCCATGAGTCGTCGAGTCGTATCGTGGTTTGGTTTTTCTGTGTTGAATTGTTGCCCGTCTTCTTGAGTGTTTGTTATTCTTATTTTTGTATCTTCATCTCGGTTGGTTTTTCTTTTTGTAAATAACTGAACCGCTATATTTTTCTTCGTTTTTTTTTTTTAGCTTGCATATTTATTTTTGTTTTCTCTTATTTGAATCGTTCGGTTCAGGCTGCTTTTTTCCAAGCTTATTACATGTTTGTTCGCTCTGGGTCTGGCTCTGGACTGTGGCTGTGGATCTGTGGACCTGTGGTGTGTCTTTCATTTACTTAACCGCTTTTCCACTTTTCTTCATTTCTTCTGTGGGTTTTATCGTTTTGACTGGAACGTTTATTTTTCCAAAGTTGTCCTAGACACGTTGTTTGCCAATGATGACCGTCTTCTTGCCTCCTTGCCTGTGATGCCCTTGCCATTGCTATTGCCATTCTTACATGCACAACATCTTATTGGTATAAGTGCGGTTTTATTATTTTCTTTGCATTTGTATGCGCCAGCATGAGAAGGGGTTGTGTTGGTAGAGAAACGCGAAAGCTATTTGATCCCGCGAAATCTCGTTCAATGTGTGGCAGGAATTTGAGTACGAAATAAGATGCAATCTGACTGGCATTTTTAAGGTATTTTTGCCAAACACGTGTTTTTGGTGCATAAACAGAAGCATTGACAAAAAAAAATATCATCACAATGAAGAATGCAGTTCGGCTCGGAAGCGGAGATTAGGGCAAAAGTTTACAACACAACCTATGGTGTGTACCTATTTCTGCAGCAAACAAGTAGGTACTTAAGTAATTTTTGTTAAACAAAGTTATCACTGAAAAATATTTAAAGGTATGGTAGAGTCACCTAATTCCGAACACACCCAGTAATTGAACACTTGAAAAAAGGTAATGTTGGTAAAATTTTCCAGATTTTCAGCTTCTATAAATGTAAAACTTTGAACTTATTGTGCTTATCATGCTTAAGTTTAAAAAAAAAGAGTACTAAGGAAACCGAATTGGTAAGAGTTTCTACCTCGAACACAGTTTTCGAATATAGACAACTTTGTCAAAATAGTTTTATTCCGTTGAAGCAATGAATATCATAGAAAGTTTTTTTTTTAAATTTTGCCTCAAGAATATTTAAAGCGAAGTTTGCTGCAGTATTCAAACATTTTGTACCTCTTCTTTTCCATAACAGTGTTGGATTCAACGAAATTCATGCAGGTAGATTGTCAGCTTCTTTTGTTCTAACAGGTTTCAAATTGAGTTCAAACTTAGTTTAATTTTTGTTTTTAATAAAAATGAAGTTTTGATTGAAACTATAATCGAAATCTTATTTCAAAATAAGAAACTTTGTGTTTGGCCTTAGGAAACTTAATAGTGTTTGACTTCGAGTATCTTCTGCGGAATTAAGCATTTTTCACTTTTATTTTTTTTTTTATTAAAAAGAACGTTTAGTTACTACAAAAACACTAAGGGCCAGTTTTTCAGTTCAGAGTTAACTCTAAGTCAAATCAAAAAAAGCTAATAATGAAAATGAATCAACCCTGAGTTTACACAGAAACAGATTTTCAATTGAGAGTTAACTTCTATCTTTCATTTGTCAAAAATCTAGGGCTATCGATGTGCGACACTATGGAAATCACCCTTCTACGCCATTCAAGCATTGGAATAGAGATTGCTCAATAATGGAATTGCACTAACAATAACTTTCAGTAACGAAATGTAAATTGACTCACAACTGAAAAGGCACTTAGGCCCTCATTATGAATAGTGAATGCAACGTTCGCTTAAAAGCGAATGATTTTCGAATTCCCAATTAGCCAATGTTTGACGTTTAAAATGTGTTTATGAGGTATTTTCGCAAGATTTTTAGCAGCATTGATTTTTTTAAGTGAATGTGGAAGCTCGCTATCAATATTAAATCGTGATTAGGGGAATTCACCAAATCATTTGCTTTTAAACGAATGTTCAATTCGCTATTTATAATGAGGGCCTTAATTTGGTATCCCTGATTTAATTCACCAAAATAGGTGAGTTAACTTGGAACTAACTTAGGATTTCAACAGACTGAAAAGATTATGATGATCTCACACTGAAAAACTGACCTTAAATGTAATAATTAGAGCTGGAATTTGTATGAACTTAAGATCATAAATATTGGTTTAAATTATTATGCCCTTAAAAACTGATTTTTTTTACTTTTGGAGAACACTTTACGCACCATAGGGAGTATCCATACCTCCCCATGTGACGGATTCACTAAAGGTGTATAAATAAAGTGTCTCGATGAGCTCCCCCCTCGGGACTACTTGTGCATTACTTCGAGGGGTTGGTCCTTGTCTAGGCGGGTTTGGTTTCATGAACTGAGCTCTTCTCGTTTTTTCGTTCTCATGGTCTGTGTTATTCGCATCCATTGTTCCTTAATTTCTGAATGGTGTTATCTTGCCTTATTTCTTCGATGTTACTAATTAAGTTCTCGAGAAGGGGTTCCCATCTGCTGTACTCGATGACAGTGTGGCTTGAAATTGAATCTCCGTATTGACAGAAGCGGCTTCTTATTTTTTCCATTTTATGCAGGTTGGCGTTGAAATACCCGTGTCCAGTTAGGAACTGGGTGATGTTATAGTTTACTTCTTCGTGTTTCCGGTTTCTTGATTCACCCACGTCATTGCAGTCCAGCGGCCTCTACTTTCAGATTCCCACTGCCACACGGTAGTCCGTTTAATGAATTTTGGCGGCAAAAATCAGTTCCCACGCACATTCTTAATATAAATCAATGAAATTTGGTACATTTGATGATTTAAGGATGTTGAGCTCTTCTTACTTTACCTACCTACTTTAAACAGGGGTTTCACAATTTAGGTCAGAACATGGTTTCATATGTCAAAATTTTAAATAAAGTTTGAAAAGTCCTAAAATATGCCCTGAGTGTAGACTTTCATACAAAAAAGACTCCAATAGTGATTTGTACCTAATTTAAAGAAGATGTTCCAAAATGTTCAGAAAAGTGCTTATTTTCAAAAAAAAAAATGATTGAAAATTTGAATTTTAGGTCAACTGCTCAAAAACTGGAAAAAATAATCGAATGTAAAAATTTTGATACTTTTTCTGGTTGCATTATTTAAATCTGAAATTTTGGAGTGGCGACGGGGTCACTTAAAGCTTTCAACTATTTATCTACGTTCTTCTGGTAATAATACAAAGAACTACAGAAACGAATTTGAATTGTATTATTTGTAAATCATTTGACTTTGTACCACACCCTCTAAATATTATCTTGTATTAGTCTTGTATCAAATTAACTTTGCAAAATGAAATAAAAATCATGTATGTATTTCGTTTCAAGGAAGTTCATTGTGAAAGGTTTGACTGAACAATACAATACAAATACAATACAAATACAATACAAATACAATACAAATACAATACAAATACAATACTAATACAATACAAATACAATACAAATACAATACAAATACAATACAAATACAATACAAATACAATACAAATACAATACAAATACAATACAAATACAATACAAATACAATACAAATACAATACAAATACAATACTAATACAATACAAATACAATACAAATACAATACAAATACAATACAATTACAATACAAATACAGAAGAAATAACGTTTATTTCTGTAATTTTTTCTTTGTACCGTTGCTATAATAATATTATGGTTTTTGCAGTATTCGGGATGTTGTCGAGGTATTTTTCATAATGTTTGACTTCATACTTAACAATGAAAATTGCCTTAAAAAATGAATAATCAACGATTGTTTTGACCAAATGGAATTTTCTTAATAATTGTTAATGGATACTATCTTAATTCATCCTTCGGCTTTTTTGGTCGCTGGTAGTGGCAATGAAACAAAGTTCGATTGATTTATTCTCAACGTTATTATATAAATCAAATTATTGTTTACGAAACAAGTTATTGTAGAATTAGAAAATTAATACAAAAAACGATAGGTACGAAAGTTAATTAAAGCACTTCTTTTGCCGAAATTAAGCCGGTTAATTAACTTAAACAAATGTTCGTATTTTTTTTAATTAAGTTTCTAATACACAAATTCTACAGTAATTTGTTTATATAATATCCCCTGAAGTGGACAGTAATCCCTGTCGAAACGCTGAGACCAGTGATCAAAAAGCTGAAGGATGAATTAAGATCGTAACCATTAACAATTACTAAGAAAAATTAATAATCACCACAAATTATAAAAATAAATAAATGGAAGTTATTGCTATTTTTCATATACATAATCATAAATATTCAGGGCCATTTTTGTATTTTTGGTTTGAGTATTTTTTTTATTTTTGGGACATTTTTGGGGAAATTTCTTGATGATATTTCTCATTGGGAACTAATTTCATGTAGCCAATGTAAACCTAAATTACAAATATTTGATTTAGTTAACTTACATACAACAACTCAGTTTATTACCATAAATCTTACTTCTTACTACTTACTTACTTACTACTTAAGATGAAGAAGAATAAGTAAAGTATAAGCAGAGCTATTAAAAGCAAGAAGCCTTAGGAAACAGGATGTTAAATTAAAAAACAAAATAAACGATAGAATGATTTTCAAGACTTTTCAACTTTTGAAGACCTTTACATTATGAGGTGGACTATAGAAGATATGAATAATGTTGCTCCTGGGTACATAAAACATTAGATGTTTAAAAACATTAAAATATTTATTGATACCAACAAAGGGAGGTAAAATTAACAAAAAAAATACAATAAAATAGTACGTATACGCCCGAGTGTACATGAATATTTGTTATTTTTACTTTTCTTTGTTTTCTGACTTTCTAAAGGTTTTTCTTCAGAATATCTTTCATTGCTTTGCTTCTTCTTTAACAGAGTTGATGCCTATTCCTAAAATCAAAAAGTCCGAAACTTTTTATATTCAAAACTAATATTCAGCCTTATTTGTAAACTCGTTTTAATGACGGCATTAAGTTACTCCGACTTTGCAATGCCCCTAATCCTGAAAAGGTTTATTTATAAAAAGAAAGAAAAGGAATCGAGGTGCAGAAAGCTAAAACTGGAGGTATAAGGTTTTTGCTAAGCTGTTTTAGTACCTAAAAGTCATTTTGACATGACATCGCTGGAAACTTACAAAAAGAGGTGTATAAATGAATTTTTTGTAAACAAAAAGGTTTTTTTTATTTGTAACTCAACCAAAATCCCACTAATAATAAATTAATTGAAATGCAAATAACTATGCAAAGTTTTATATTGGTCTTTTTATATTTACATAAGGGGGGCGTAGCTTAAACAGATGATAAGATATTTTATAAATAATGATTTGCCCGACGTGGCATTAAAACGGAGTAGATGATTTGACTATGTCGTTTTCGATTGGATGTTTGGAGTACTCTTTTTCTACTCCTTTTTCACTCCAACTACTCCAATTATTCCATATGCCATAGGAATGGAACAGAAGACAGAACACAAAACCAATGGAAAACAACATTAGTTTAACTAAGTGAAATCTAATAAATAAGGCTGATAATGTTTACGAGTACCATGTTCTCTATCGTATCGATAAAATTCTTTGAAAAACGATAGGAAATGAAACAATTTGTATGAGTTTTGTTTCATTTTTCAACGTTTCTCGACGAATGTTATCGATGCGATAGATACAGTACATATGGGTCCAAGGGAAAAAACATCTTTGGTTTCCTTTTTTTAAACTAAACTTATGATATTTTCTAGATTTTATGTGTACCTGCTACATCTAATGTAGGATAGCTCTCTCCATAAAAGACTTTGAAAACTCGCAAAATCTTACCGAAGTGTAATTAATTCAATTACAAGAAAATTCATATTCATTCTTATTAAAACAAAAATTTAAAGGGTTAATGATTTTTTTTTTTTTTGCTATAAACTCATGTTAACCGCAGCATAAGAGTGTTAAGAACGCGTGCTCACAAATGAACATTGCGTCGATTACTCTACCACAGATATTCTATACCAAATACAAGTGCTCTGGCTCTCATCTTGTCCAATCTCTTGATGCCTCTTAATAAATAATCTGATAATATCATGCCTTGGCATCTGCCACTAACCACAAAACCGCTACAATGTTTATTTCACATTCACAAATAAAACCGTTCGCAAAGCGCAAAGTCCAAGTCAAATGTATATGAACTGTGGAATCTGGTAATACAGCTAGGAATAGTGTGGCAGTGATTAGGTTAGTCATAGCCTCTTATAAGTAGGATTGCAGATAGTTTTTCGAGTCTAGCCACGAAATTTCAATCAGCGAATCAATATTGCTCGTTGATTTATTGGAAGATTATGGCGAAGACGACGACTTGGTGTTCTTGTTGTCAGCACGATTTTTTTTTTGTTTTCAATTTAAGCCAGTACGAGTGTTCTGTTACTTTTAATGGTATTACTGTGCTATTTTGTTCTATAATTTTTAGAGTGCATTGTTTACCGAATGAGTGAGTGTTAGTCATATAAAACAAATATTAGAACTTAACTAGCACCGAGAAAATCTCATTTTCTTTTGTATTATGAGTCATCTGTGATTTCTGTGATGGTATATTTTTTTGGGGTCAAGCTTTGTATTAACTTAGAAAGTGAAGATTCAAGGATGCATTGTATTTTAGGGGTCAGCTATAGAAAAAATTTTATTATTATTTACTTTATTTTCAATGGATTTAAAACACAAATGCTGAACACGAATCAATGACAAAACACTAAAAGAATTTTTTTAACAAATATAATTTTCAATTGAAAAATTATTTTTTTCAATAAAATATATTTTAACTATTTTCCTGATGCTACTCGTAATAAATTTTCCTGATGTGAAAATTAATTTGCATTAGAAAAATGGTTAAAAAAAAAAATTGTTTAGTAAAAATAATTGTTGAATTAGCATTTGGGTGATCCTCATAAAGGTCATCCTTTAATTGAAGTTGGTCCGCCCCCCTTATTTTTTTAATTCTTGTAAAATTTTACCTGATTATTTTACCGTTAACCCAAGTCGAAAATAGTTTTAAATGGGAAAATGTCAATGAAATGTTAAGTTTTTATAACTTTGGTAATAATTGATTAAAAAATTTCTATTTTGGTACAAATGTAGTCTCTTATGACTACATCTAAAATTCGGTACAAAACTCATAACAATAGAACCCGAATATTTTCTCAATTTAAGATCCATAGAAAAAAATTTAAAATAGTCGAATTTTCCTTAAGTCTATCATTAAGGATATAACTGTGCTAAAATTCTTTTCCAACACGACATTTTTTAAATTATTTAATTTAAAACATTTGTACCAAAATTTAAGTTTTTCTATAAGTTAATACCAAATTTATATAAATGCAACTTTTTTAAAATTTTATATGTGTTTTCCCCATATGTGTAAGGGCCAGCCTAATATATGTTACATACTAGTATATGTATATTTTAGCACTTAAAAAGCTACAATTATGTGCACTTAAAGAATCATAATTTTGGTATTTTCGCTTGCAAACTTAAGTTCAGTACAAATTTATATTCTTATTATTTTAGATTTTCACCACAAATCTTAGATTTAGAAAGACAACAAGAGGTAAATTTTGTTAGTAAAATTAGTAACGTTTCCTAACAGAAATAATCTTTCTTCAAAATTTGGTTGAAATAATGTTTATTTCTTTTGGCTACTCTCTTAGTTACTTGTAGATGTAAGTCAACGCGGCGCCGTTTTTTACTATTTTTGAGGTTATGTAACCCCTTATATTTTCATAAATAACAATGTTAAAGGATTTCTGATGAAAGTTATGTTTGGTTTTTCCAAGTTTAGTTTGAACATTTCCAATATATTTATCACTTTCTGATAAATCCCTTGTTAAAATGTTTGTGTTTAACAAATCAAATCACATTTCAACGGTTCTTATTAAATGGCTGGTGAAGACTTACAACTAACTAAGGAATTCTCAAAGGCTTGACCAGATATTTGAATGATTTTGATTCAATTTTTAAGAAAAAAAGAAGATAAGTACTTTATTTCAGGAGTAATAGTAAATTTTGTTGAAAAACGTTTAGCTCGTTGGATATGTTACTCAAAAATAAAATTGTGACAGAAAACAAAATTATAGCGCCTTAGGGAGCTTAAAGGAAAGCAATTAAAGTAAATTAGTTTTTAAAATTAAAAGTATTAATTTCCTTACACAACCATTTAAAACAAATGTATCTTAACCCCCAATCGAAAAAGCAATAAATCGTCAGATAAATTGAGATCGGTCTGAGATCGTTTTCAGAGCGACTTGAAATCGGTTTGAGATCAGTTTAAGATTGGTTTTAAATTGGTTTGAAATCGGTTTATGAATGGTTTGAGATCGGTTTGATATTGGTTTAAGTTCTGTTTGAGATTGACTTGAGTTCGGTTGAAGATCAGCTTAAGATCGGTTTGAGTTCCGTTTGAGAATAGTTAAAGACAGGTTTGAGATCGGTTTTAGATTGGTCTTAGATCGGCTTGAAATCGCATTGAAATCGGTTTTAGATCAGCTCCGGTTCCGTTTGAGACTGGTTTCAGATCCATATTAGTTCGGTTTTAGATCGTTTTGAGATCGGTTTTAGATCGGTTTGAGATCGGTTTAAGATCGATTTGAGTTTGGTTTGAGACCAGTTGGACATTAGTTTAAAATCAATTTGAGATTAGTTTTAGATCGGTTTGAAATCGCTTTGAGATCAATTTGAGATCGGTTCGAGATCGATGTGAGATCGGTGTGAAAACGGTTTGATTTCGGTTTGCGATTGGTTTGAGTTCAGTTTGAGTTCGATTTGAGATTGGTTTGAAATCGGTATGACATCGGTTTGAGATCAGTTTGAGATCGGTTTTAGATCAGTGTGAGCTCGGTTTGAGATTGGTTTGAGATGGGTTTGAATTCGGTTTGAGCTAGGTTTGGGATCAGTTTGAGATTGCGTTGAGTTTGCTTTAAGATCGGTTTTAGTTTGGGTTTGTGATCGATTGATATCGGTGTGTGTGTGTTAGGTTTCAGATCGGTTTGAGGTCATTTTTATACAGGTTTGAGTTTGGTTTGATATCAGTATGAGACCGGTTTGATTTTGGTTTTAGATCAGTTAAAGATTTGTTTTTAATCGGTTTGAGATCAGTTTGAGGCTGGTTTGACACTGGTCAGAGAAAGATCTGAGATCGGTTTGAGATCGTTTGGAAAACGGTCTGAGATACAAGAAGAGGTTTTGGCTTTACAAAACGTAAACCATGGCATTGTAAGTGTTACTCTTGTTGAAAAAAAAGATTATATAATTTAGGTCAATTTTTATGAAAATTGCCCCTCCTTGCTAAACGGGAGAGAATAGAATCTCCCTGCATAAACGAAATACCATATTTCATGACCTTCGACCCCGTATAATTAATGTTGTGGAGCATGATTCGTTGGCGAACTTTCCCAAAAGCTTTAAATAAGTCACTCTTCCACATGAAAAAACTCACCTTGCACTCAACCTCAAATATGATGCAAAGTGTAAAGGAGAGCATTTTAAATAGAAACATAAATGCGTACACTTACCATCATCTCAAAAATAGATACTCTTATGAAAACGAGTTACTTAACATATTTTGTAGCAAATATTCTGCGTTTGCAACCAAGTACTTGACATTTTTTCGTTCGGGAGATATTCCTTAAAACCGTTTGAGGGGCCTTTAACCCCCGTACAATTTTAGGCGGCACTCATATCAATGGGGACTTTTAACACTTTCCTTAGAACGCCATAGGAATGTATTTTCCGTTTTTTTGCTGATTTTTTGGCTAATATAACTAAACTATAAAAGAACATACATACATACGTACAAAAAAAGACATTTCTCTGAAAATGATGGATTTCTGAAACCTGGATATTAAGCCAAAAGATTCGATTTAACTAATCGAAACAACTTCGAAAGAAAAAAGTTTAAAAAAAACTTTTTTGCATGAAAAAATGTCTCCTTACTTAAAAGGCATTTAACTTTTAAATGTATTATAGAAATTAAATGCCTGTTTAGTAGGTAACGTGGAGTTTTACAATTTTTAAAATTTTGGTTTTTTTTTCTAAAATGTGCTCTCACAGCTCTCTTGTAAATACGCACAAATCCTTTAAGGAAAACAAAATCCAAATTATATTTCTCATTTCACACTGCAAATAAACAATAACGTTTTTTACTTAACAAATCACATTTTTATATTTTTATCACAAGAAATATTGTACAATGAATATTAATCTTATTTTACTGTTGGAAATTAAAAATTAGAATTATTTTCTATAATTTTACTAATGCTCACAATTTTAAACAACATCTTGAATTTTTCTTTTTGGCATCGACTTTGCCTGGCAAAAATATCGAACACAATCCAATGATTGCAATTATACCAACATAAAGATAAAAAACCATATTACAATTTGTAAATATCGCTAAACCAACAAAGTTACTTCCAACTACTGCACCCAAACGACCAACCATCATTATAAGACACATCGCCATGGCGTTTATATTTGTTGGAAAATATTCGATAGAAATAGCGCTTACAATTCCTCCACAAGAACCAATTGCCATTGTTAGGGTCAATAGTATAATGGACAGAACGTATGAACTGACCCAGTGTATAAGTAAACAGCTAATTGCAGCTACAGTCATCCAAATCACTGTAATAATAATAATAATAAAAATAAGAAAAATAATTTAAATTAATGTTCAGTTAAAATAATTAAAGTATATGAAACGGATAGCTGACTTTTAGTTAGGCAAATTTAAATTTTAATATAACGGGTGATTTTTTAAGAGGTTTAGAACTTTAAAAAAAAAAAAAACAAAAAATTCGAAAAAATGAATAAAATATTTATTTGAATCGATAGTTTGAACCTTGCAATTTAATGTTTAAAGATAATTTCATGCAAATGTTGACCGCGGCTGCGTCTCAGGTAGCCCATCCGCTGAGTCCAATTTTGGCATACTCTTTCACACATATCGGCCGGTATCTCACGAATGAATGCATGGATGTTGGCTTCCAGTGCGTCAATCGAAGCAAGCTTGTCCCTATAGACATTAGCCTTGACATACCCTCACAAAAAATAATCTAATGGTGTCAAATCGCACGATCTAGGCGGCCAATTGACCGGCCCGAAACGTGAAATTAACTGTTCACCAAACTCGCCTCGCAATTGCGCCATTGTTTCACGTGCTGTGTGGCATGTGGCACCGTCTTGTTGAAACCACTTATCATGCAAGTCAAGAACTTCCATTTCGGGCAAAAAAAAGTTTGTTATCATCGCTCGGTAGCGTTCACCATTGACAGTAACGCTGCGATTCGCATCATCTTTGAAGAAATATGGCCCAATAATGCCGCCGGCCCATAAACCGCACCAAACAGTGGCTTTTTCGGGATGCATTGGTAGCTGTTGCAATGCTTCTGGCTGATCTCCACTCCAAATGCGGCAATTATGCTTATTTACGTACCCATTCAACCAAAAATGAGCCTCATCGCTGAACACAATTTTTCGATAAAAAAGCGGATCCTCGGCCAGCTTTGCAAGAGCCCATTCACCAAAAATTCGGCGATGTGGTAGGTCGGCTGGCTTTAGTTCTTGCACCAGCTCTATCTTAAAAGGCTTTACGCCCAAATCCTTCCGCAAAATTTTCCACGTAGTGCTGTAACAAAGGCCTAACTGCTGGGAACGGCGCCGAATCGACATTTCGCGGTCTTCTGTCACACTAGCTGATACGGCCGCAATATTTTCTTCACTACGCACAGTACGTAAACGTGTTGGTGGTTTAATGTCCAACAAAGTAAATTTGGTGCGAAATTTGGTCACAATCTTCCGAATAGACTGCTCAGAAGGTCGAGAATGCCGACCATAAAATGGAAGCTGCGCGCGATGAACATTTCGAACCGAGCACGAATTTTGATAGTAAAATTCAATAATTGCAAGCGTTGTTCATTTGTAAGACGATCCATGGTTAAATTGCAAACCAAACTGAAGCTGCTTGACAGTGACACAAGGTACTAAACACACGTCAGCTGTCAAAACCAGTGTTTCCAAAACCAAACCAGCTAAAAAATCACCCGTTATAAGTAAGAGAGTTTAATTTTCTATTAATTTCCTACAGCTTTCATGAGGAGGCTTTTATATAATATGAAGCTAAATTATACTTTTCAATTTCTAAACTACTGGCTTTGGGCTCCATTTTCAGTTTAAGGCTATTTAATTTGTATTATTAACTCATTCACTTCCAACTTACGACTGAAAATGCAAATAAAATCCAAGTTGTTAAAAATTTAATTTTCTACTAAAAATTTGCTCACTTGATTGATATATTTCGACTTGGGCTAGGAACGCACTTGAGATTTTACTAAGGGACTAACTATAGAGAGTTGGACCTTAGACAAGAATTCTTCAAAGTTGAATATTTCTTGTATGGACACTCTTTTCAACCCCACTAGGGCCGGGCAAGCTATAGATGCAAGCAGCGCAAATGCACAGGGAGCTGAACCCAATGGGCGCCTTGAGTAAGCTTTAACGAGGCCACTTCGTTAATATTTCTTACCTACTTTTTAATTTTCCTTTCTTTTTAAAAGCACCAATATAGATATCCATTTTATAACTACTAGCTTAAAGAGGAAAAAAGCTTATTTTTTTTCCTCTGCAAGTTTGAGTTCCTCACATGAACCCTAGATGAAAATTCATTTTTTTTTTAAATCAAAATATTTCAAATCGCTTTTCTGAAAAACTCAGATTTTGAGATAAGTCACTTTGCTTCTGTGGGGACGATATAAATATATATAAATACTATCCCAAAAAAACTACAATACAACATTTTTGAAAAGTGCTCGATTTTTTCGCCACTTGGGGATATCTCGTAAGAAAAGGCATTGCAAAGTCTACCCCTTGGTTAATGAGGAAATGACTGAAATGAAATTGCTACTAATAAAAGCGTACTAATGATGGCGCCAATTTAGCTCAAGCTGGCCCTGAACCCCACCAATAGGCATTGAAATAAATTTATGCAAAAATTGTACGTCAATTCCGACACCTGTTTGACACGTGTTAAGGTTGTTTAG
Source organism: Dasysyrphus albostriatus (assembly GCA_946251815.1). NCBI lineage: Eukaryota > Metazoa > Arthropoda > Insecta > Diptera > Syrphidae > Dasysyrphus > Dasysyrphus albostriatus. The sequence continues at coordinate 60,619,221 of OX276336.1, read as the reverse complement.
GTAGACAGACAAACGGTTATAGATTCAACACCTCAAAGGCTGTTATTGAAATAATAAAAATTACTTTATAATTATAAAAAATGTATGTCGTTGGCTATTAGACTTAATACCCTATTGAATAGACCTATCAAAAAAAGAGCAATTACGTGCAAGCGTTTGTGGTCATTGAATATGTTTGTTTGGTCAGTAAACATGCCTTAAACCAAAATTGCTACTAAATCCAGCCATGCGTTTATGAGAGAGTGGTCACACTGGACACTTTTATTTAATTTTGGTATGACTCCGAAATTAAGACGAATTTGACAATCTTACGTTTAAAACTTTTTGTTCAAAATTAAATTTTCTATTGAAATGGATGGTTTAAAAAAAATTTATAAACAAAATTTAACCAGAAAAAGCTAACAAAAACTAGTTGTTAGTTCCAAGTCTTTTATAAATCGGACCAGCCGTTTAGTCTGTAGGCCTTGACCCTAGAGGTATTTAAAAAGAGCCAGAAAACAAAATTGCGAAATTAACTACGTAATGTCATATTTCATCAAAATCCTGAGTTGGAATATTTTAACGAATGTGAAATTTGTCATAATGTACTGAAAAAAGAGCATTCGGGCCAAAACTGCCAAAAATTATTAAAAAAAACGTAAAGTTTGAGTGGGTGTATCTGTATATTAAAAATTAATTTTTTATTATGCCTTTAGTTTCTATTTTATTTTGTTCTTGACCCAATCTTTTCTTAAAAAAAAAAGTTATGTGCAAATTAAAAACAATGATTTTTCAATTTTTTGTATGTAGGTTTTTTCTAATTTTCTTGCTTAAATTCTTGTAGGCAATTTTTGAAAACATTTATGTCAATAGAAAATTTAATTTAGATCAAATAGTTTTAAGTTAAAAATTGTCAAATTTTGCTTAGTTTCCGAGCTATATCAAAAATATTGAAAAGCGGCCAGTGTTTCCATTCCCTCAAAAACGCATGAGTGAATAGTTGTATTTTCAGTCTTAAGCATGCTTATGGGCCAAACAAAAATTCAATAATAAAAATTGTGCATTTTCCGGTCTAATCGATAGACTTTAATATATCTAATAGAAGTAAACAAAATTTCATTTACGTTTTCCAATGACAACTTTTCAAAATGGCGGACGACGCAACAGTTCCCACCAGGCAGAGTTACCTCACGCGAATCTGAGGAGTTTGAGGAAACAAATATCAAAAAACCAGCCATTACTAAAACTACCTCTTTTTTAACTCATATCCACCCCTCCCCCTCCCAGCACAAATTCTTTAGCAAAAATTAAACAACCTTTGTAAAGGATGTTTTTTTAGACGTGTAGTTTCTAATCTGGCAATTTTTTTGGAGTTATTCCTTTTGACAGCTGTCACTTGATTTATGCTCGGTTTGGTTTACCAATTCATAATAAATAGACTGAACAATGTTTGCAAATCCTGCAAATTTATTACAAGTATAATGGTTCAGTTCGAGCGACGCATCGCGAAACAATCAATTTATTGAAGGAAACTTTTGGTTAGCGCATTATCTCGTGTCGTGGGCCTGTGGCGTGTTATCCAAAATCGTGCGATCTAACACCACTGGACTATTTTTTGTGGGGTTATGTGAAGTTGCTTGTCTACGCAGATAAGCCCGAAACGATTGACACCTTGGAACAGAATTTTCGGCGTGTTATTGCTGTCAACCGGACCCAATTGCCGGAAAAAGTGGTCCAAAATTGGGCCTCTTGGTTGGCATTTATTCGAGCCAGCCACGGCGGCCACTTGCCCGAAATCATTTTTAAAACACAATGGAAACCCCTTATCTTTACACTAAAGCTAAGTTCTTGGCCATAACTTTAAACTATATGCGTTGTATTTCTTCTTGCAAACCACACGTCTAAAAAAACACCCTTTATATATAAGCCAACTTACTTAAAAGGTTCTTCTTTCCAATAATGTCAATAGTGAATGTGAATACCAAAAAAATCAGCGTGAACGCTGCGCCAATCATTATTAGAATTTTAAACATTCCAGTGTTGACAGGTCCACCACATTGTTCCTCAGTGATGGTAACATTTTTGGAAAGGGAGATTGTTCCATGCATATCCATGATCTCACATACTAAGTAGGCACTTTCCGATTTAGCTACAATTTGTTCTAGCATTGTTGGGAACCTTAAGAAAATATAAAAGTAATAAGAAATCCGTACAAAAAATTTTGTTTAAATAAAAAAAAATCACTTACCACATAAATGTTCCCTGAGAAATGGCAAATATTGAAAACATAATTCCACATATATTCATTGTGTGTAATATTCGGTTTCTTGAAAACAATGGCACAGTCTGATTCCAAATCAAAGCAAAAGCACCTTTAACTCCATGAATATTGCTCAATTTGTTACCAGATAATTCAATATTCACTTGTTTTACTGGATATTGACTTTCTGGTTGGCCAGTATTCCATTTGAATATTTTTTTTAAAGTTTGCATTGCAATTTCGGTCTTTCCCTGGATGAGATCATACTTAGGACTTTCTGGTAGCAGAAAAAGTCCACAAAGACTTAAAAGACTTAGAAAAGAATTCATCAAAAGAAGTAATCGCCATGGAGTGAACCGCAATCCTAATACATTTACATTGAATTGCAAAGGAAGAATTCCCGTAGCCATACCTAAGAATCGGGAAAAACTGTTGTTATAAATTTTAATTATTGTATGGACAGACAGAAAAACATTACTTACTTGGTAGGAACATCAGTCCAATCGGCATGAACATTGACAACATAGTCACATATCTCATCCTCGTCTTAGGTCCATGATATTCTCCTAAAAAACTGAACACACAAGCTTGACATCCGGAAATGGCCAGTCCATTAAGAAATCGAAAAGCAATTAACATCCAAATGTTAATGGAAAAAGCTGAGATAACAGTTGTGATAAAACCACACAAAAGAGCAGTGCGTAGAGTTTTTACTCGGCCCCATGTATCAGCAAAAAAACCCATGGCATGTGAACTAACGACGATTCCAAAAAATCCAGATGAAGCAAGGAAGCCTTGCTCAGCTATTGTTGAAAGCAGGTCACATTTTAGAAATGGCAGAATAATACTTATACCCATGGTCTCTACCATTACAGTCATAAAACACAAGCCACATACTAATATTAAAAAATAATGGAATATTCCAATGCCAACTAAGGTGATTGCTTCTTCAAACGAATGCACTTTATCTGGTGGAAGTCCCTCTTTGTTCGAGCCATTTTTAGATTTTTCTGTGAATTATCGAAAGAAAAATATTATAAACATTTGCATTTTATTAATAGAGTTTATCTTTCATTTTACCATACATTTTCCTCAAAAACCTATTTTTATTTTGTGAACATTATGGCAAAAACCTAAATTGCAGTATTGATACAATCGACTAAAGGATTAACTTAATCCTTAATAAATGAATGAGTTCTATCGATAGGTAAGGATATCGATAGAATTCATGAAAAAAGAACCTATTGAATTTTTCCACAAGAGTAGACCTGTTCGTGTACTTCCCAAAACTACCAATTTCTAACCATTTTAATCCAAACTTCTTTCAAAGCTCATATAAAGTAATGAAACTGAAAGAACTTTGAACCTAAGAGGACAGTTTTTGGAAGTAATGTCAACTTTTTTCCATAGCCCCTCTGTTGATATATTTTTTTTTTGGGCACAGCAGCTGAGCTAAGAAATCTTTTACAGCTTTTAGCTATGAAAACTGTATTTCTAGCGCGAAAAAACTTTGGTATCGGTAGTTTGCATGAAATGTTGTCAAGTAACTGCATAAAATAATTTTTGTTTATTATGTAATCAGTGTTCTTGAAATTGAATATATTCTGTTTGTTTTTCCAGCTCGAAGATATTTTGACGATTTCAAAGGCATCTTAAAACTTTCTTAAAAATCGCATTTTAAACTTAAATCCTCTTTTGGTTTTGGATCTAATAAAATTTGTAACTTTCCGCCGTATTATTCTCGAGCTAATTAGTAACAGTTTAGTTTTTTCATGAGACTTAGGTGAACTTAACTTTGGTAAAATGAAAAAAAGAAAAGTAAGGAAATATTGGACTAGAAACAATTTATCAAAGCCAAAGGGAAAACCCCATTTTGTTTTAAAAGATTCACTTGATTTGTAACAACTGTCACATTTGTACTACAACGACTCTCAAATGAACTAAAGGGTGATTTTTTAAGAGGTTTAGAACTTTAAAAAAAAAAAACACAAAAAGTTCGAAAAAATGAATGAAATATTTATTTGAATCGATAGTTTAAACCTTGCAATTTAATGTTTAAAGATAATTTCATGCAAATGTTGACCGCGGCTGCGTCTCAGGTAGCCCATCCGCTGAGTCCAATTTTGGCATACTCTTTCACACATATCGGCCGGTATCTCACGAATGAATGCATGGATGTTGGCTTCCAGTGCGTCAATCGAAGCGGGCTTGTCCCTATAGACATTAGCTTTGACATACCCCCACAAAAAATAAGCTAATGGTGTCAAATCGCACGATCTAGGCGGCCAATTGACCGGCCCGAAACGTGAAATTAACTGTTCACCAAACTCGCCTCGCAATTGCGCCATTGTTTCACGTGCTGTGTGGCATGTGGCACCGTCTTGTTGAAACCACATATCATGCAAGTCTAGAACTTCCATTTCGGGCAAAAAAAAATTTGTTATCATCGCTGTAACAAAGGCCTAACTGCTGGGAACGGCGCCGAATCGACATTTCGCGGTCTTCTGTCACACTAGCTGATACAGCCGCAATATTTTCTTCACTACGCACAGTACGTAAACGTGTTGGTGGTTTAATGTCCAACAAAGTAAATTTGGTGCGAAATTTGGTCACAATCTTCCGAATAGACTGCTCAGAAGGTCGAGAATGCCGACCATAAAATGGAAGCAGCGCGCGATGAACATTTCGAACCGAGCACGAATTTTGATAGTAAAATTCAATAATTTGCAAGCGTTGTTCATTTGTAAGACGATCCATGGTTAAATTGCAAACCAAACTGAAGCTGTTTGACACTGACACAAGGTACTAAACACACGTCAGCTGTCAAAACCAGTGTTGCCAAAACCAAACCAGCTAAAAAATCACCCGTTATAACCACTCTCGAATAAAGAAAAATTTCGGATTAGACAAGACACAAACCAGCCTACGAAGAGCTTTGGTGAGCTTTCGAACTTCCAATACTAAACGTCATATTGAAAGCTTTGGAAAGGGAAATTTATGGGAAATTTCCCCTATGGAAAGCTCTGGAAGCAAATACTAGAACCTTCCAGTTTTTTCGGGAACCTTGTGATAAGTATAAAAGCACATGTCTGACCGGCAGAGGACGCAGTTTATTTTTAATCGTGAATGAGTAAAGTTGGTTGTAATAAAAGTCAATTAATTTCAGTAGTGAACAATAAATTGTGTTGTAATAAAAAAAGAAAAGTGTTTTATTTTGTAAAGTAAATAAGTGGAAAATTGAAATAAAGTGAATAAGTTTTACTAACGAACCTGTGAAAATATTACAATATATTCAAAACAGAATCTTTAGTTGAGTAAAATTTGTAAAGACCAGCTGTTTTTATTTGATAATTTCTCCACAAATGTTATGTTGAAATATAGTAAGCATTTTAGTTGGTTTTGTGGACAATGTGGGAACTAAGGAACTCAGCATGTTCAGCGTACTACTTGGATGTATATATCCTCCAAAAAACAGTCTGAATATAAAATATATTTGAGTCTTTAAAAATATGCATACAACTTTTTTGTATGTACAGTGTGACGTTCTTGAAATTATATGTGAATAGCTTCAAGTGCTCGTGTACCTCGTGGCATAATGGTTAGTGCGTAGGACTGTCATGCCAAAGGTTTGGGTTCGATTCCCGGCCACTGCCACCTAAGAACAAATGTTTTTTTTCCGAGGTACTGCCTCTTGCGAGGGACTGACAAATCCTACAAGAGTATACTTGTCATGAATAAGTGCTTCTCATCTAGTTGTTCGGACTCGGCAAAAAATTGTAGGTCCCCTCCATTTCTGCAAACAACACGCACAAAGGGAAGGTTGAGAGTTGTTAGTCACTAGGCTCTGGTTCTTCATGAGCTGTTGCGCCACTAAATTTATTTATTTTAGCTTCAAGTGCATTTTTCAGATTAGCACACCAATTACAGCTACTCTATTCCCAGTCTTAATTTTTCCATTATTAGGTATGTTTTGCATTATGAAAAATTTGTTTGACTCGAAGCACTGGCCTAACATTACTACAATTAGAAAATTTAAAAAAATAGCCTCAAACAAAATATTTTTTTTCGTTTCCAGGCAATTTTTTAGAAAATTTCCCCTCACGCCACAACGAGGGGCCGTCAGCGAGGTCCCGTGTCGAATCGTAGAAAGCGAAAACTAGGTATGTAGAGAGTTCAGAACTCGAGTTCCAAAGTATAAATTATTGTTAATTTACGGATAACTTATAACAAGGTATTTCATATTATTTTACAATAGTTCAATCTTATAATAAACTAACAAGGTATTTCATATACAATAATCAATTCCCTCACCCTGCACTGAGCTAAAGACAGCGAAGATTGGGATAGAGTCCCTAGTCTTAAGCAACGACAGAGTAATATTAAGGTGAATAGCTGAGATGGCAATGGTTATGATAGAGTCCCTAGACTTAACGATTACGGTGGAGAAGAGAAGCTTTAGACAGCGAAGGTTGGGATAGAGTCCCTAGTCTAAGCTTCTTGTAAGTGGGTGGTGGTAGGTTAAGACAGCGAAGGTTGGGATAGAGTCCCTAGTCTTAGGGATAACGGCGGAGAAGAGAAGCTTTAGACAGCGAAGGTTGGGAAAGAGTCCCTAGTCTAAACTTCTTGGAAGCGGTGGTAGGTTAAGGCAGCGAGGGTTGGGATAGAGTCTCTAGTCTTAACGATTACGGCGAAGAAGAGAAGCCTAAGACAGCGAAGGCTGGGAAAGAGTTCCTAGTCTAAGCTTCTTGGAAGCGGTCGGTGGTAGGTTAAGACAGCGAAGGTTGAGATAAGGTCCCTAGTCTTAACTACGACGGCGAGGGAGGAAAGACTAAGACAGCGAAGATTGGGATAGAGTCCCTAGTCTTAACTAATGATAAAGGAGGTTCTTTACTAGGTGTTCCGCTGGTTGGGAGATAAAAAGGTGTAACTTTGTTACAAAACCAAGCAGGTTTTAACCTACCACCCGTCCCAAAAGCTGAAAAAGAAACCTGCAAAGCTTTGGAATTTCATATCACGATGCATGCACCTCTAAGCCCTTAAATCCATAGATTTTGGTTATACACCCACTTTCAAAATTGCTGCCGGCTCTTGGTGCTATATTAAAAGGAAAGCAATGATCACCCTATAATACTTTATGTAATCGATTCTTGGGCACATAAAAGCCTTGAACCACAAGAGCAAGCTCGTGCCACGCAGCCATGCATATTTTAGCCGGATTAACCGGTCCTTATAGTCCTGAGCTCCGAATATGAATATGACTGGACTGTAGACGCCACTGTCGATTCCATCTGGAAAATTCTTCCGCTGCCACCTTTATGAAAGGACATAAGTGCCTTAGTGGAAACTCTCCTCCCTCACTCTCGTTCGCTGCCCCCAACCATGGATTGAAACCTTATGTCTGATAGAGGGACCAGGGCCCTGATGTTTACCGCGGGGAAGTAGGAGTTGATAGATATACATAGGTTGATTTAACAAAAACCTGTGGATGCGTGTGTCCTCTTTTTTTCGACGTGATTCGCGAAATTGATTTCCGATCACACATATATAAAATTGATTTTTTGTTTCCTATTCGAAAGGTTTAAATGTCAAAATCAGCTAAATCAATTTTTGTTACCAAATGAAAACCCCATTACAGTCTAACAGGAAAATTGAAAATTGGAAATTGTCACCCAAGGGGGACGGACATCAGGGGCTTTATTACGTAAAACAAAAATGATTGAACGATATCGTTTTGACTATGGCTGTCTTGATCGTACCTGCAAGGAAAAATAAAGACAGCTTTCGATCGTTTTTATTCTACGTAATAAGGCCGTAACTTGATATCAAGCTAACGTAAAACTAAAACAAAAATATAGAAAACATGGCACGATCGAATTCAATTTCTCACAACTAATTTATGACTAATTAACAGCAAATTATTAAGCAATAAAATATTAAGTTTTTGAAGTTTTTACCACATTTTGAAAAAAAAACATAGAAATATAGAACGACATATTCGAAACTGTCACAATTAATTAAGACAAATTATCCAAATATCAATTTTTCGATCAGTAAGTGTTGCTTTTGGTAACTTGATGTCAAGTTAGTGAAGCACAAAAAAAAACATAGAAAACATTGCATGATCAAATTGAATTTGCCACAATTAATTAACGACTAATTGACAGCAAATTATCCACATATCCATTTTTCGATTCGTCAAAGTTGCTTTGCTAACTTGACACTCATCCTAATAACGAAAGAGAAAGTCAATAACTCCTGGATTACCAGGAACGATTTGGTTATCTCCAGAAGTTTATGGCCTTTAGTTAATGAAAAGACAACTCAGTAGGTACATTTTTCGCTGAATAAAAAGATTTTTAGAACTTGATAGGTGAGATGAAGGGTTTTTGCACCATTGGCACAATGGCCATCACACCACCTGTATTTCTGTAGGAGTTGTCACGATGTCGAAGTAATAGAAACCATTAAATACCTGCTCTGCGATTGTCCAATACCTCCAAACAAATCGCCTGTGTTTTATTGGAGAACTGGACGATCTAGCGCTGGTCTTAATGGCAAACATGAGAAAATTCATATAAAGTACTGGCTGGTTCGCAAATGAGGAACTCTATGTGAACTATTAACTTAGGAGCATCTCTGCCTGATTTCGTTAGGGGATCACAATTCACAAAGATTCCGGCTTCTATGCTGTGCACGCCCCTCTTACTTTACTTAACCTAATGTTGCTACCTAAATTTTGGATAAGAAAATATCTTCAACTTTTTCATTTTCTGTTGCCAAAGTTTGTCATAATGATTTGCAATTAGTGATCTTTTTCCAAAAATGTAGCAGCCTTCCACGAAAAATGGAATAGAATGTATCGAGATATAAAGCTTCTTATGCTTCCCTTATAAAACAAGTTGACTACCTAATAAGCCCAATTTATTTCTTTAACAATTCATTTTGTTGCTCCGATGTGGATTTTATGTATTATAATTTTAAGTAAATTTTATCAAAACAAGAGTTATTTTAAAATTCCCTTAGAAAATAAAAACTTTAAAAACAGAACAATCTTCATTTATTATTTTAAGATTGGAATGAAGGTATTTTACCTGTCTACGCTAAGAGAACAATTTCTTAACTTACTCCCATTTTAAAAAAAGTTTTAGAATGTGAGATAAATTCGTAAACAGATTTAAAAACCTTAATTCTTTGAAAAAACTAGAAAAGTTTTAGAAATCTAATTGGCGCTAATGTTGGGTCGCTAAGATTTCCATTTTAATTGATTATACAAGAGAAATTTCAATAAATAAATTGGTCGCCGCGAACTATATCTATTCGCGACGACCAATTTGTTTACTCAAATTTAGCTTATGTTATCAGCTAAACCGCAAATTTTAGTAACGCAATATCAGGGTTTGTAAGGGTTCTACCATTTTGTCCAATTTTTAGGTTTATAAATGTGTTTTGTTTTGCTCGTTTATTCGTCGTTCGTTGGTCGCTCTCATATGAATGCCCCTTAACTCTCCTTTCTACCCTACTCTTTAAATTTGAGGATCATTATCGGTTTAGTTAAATCATATTGGGTTAGTTTACACACAAAGCTTATTAAGATGGGAGGCAGTACTCGAGTAAATAAGAGCCAAATATTGGCAAAGTGTCCTGGTAGCGTCATTTTTTCGGACCTATTGAAATCTGTGTAAAATTCTTTAAGGCCTCGCATTTCTTGAGGTAATTGAATATAAAGGAAGCAATAAATAGCACTAATATAATTGTTATAACTAAAAAAAAAATAAAAAGTGTTTTCTTTAAGAATAAAATCGATAAGTTAGTATTTTAATTGCAATAAATACGCTAAGTCTATTCTAATGTTAGAAAAAAAATGTAAAATCAGTTTAAACTTAAGCTATAATCTCGGGAAGGCTCTCTTATCTTGTGATTCAATACACAATTCCGTATATTTACATTGAAAAGGTACCAAAAACAGTTAATTTTAATAATAAATATAAGTGAGAAACTTGAAACTTATTTACTTAATAAATAAATAAAAAATGTTATTCGAGATTTTCGACTCAGCACTGATTCTATTTTATATTCTACACACAATGATAAGATTGATAGTTTTTTTTTAAAAGTAAACAAACAGCTTGAACAAAATTATCTTCTAAAAATTGTTTATAGATGTTTTTCATCTCGAATATCTTGAGAGCAAATCAAGGCGCAATTTTGGTCTTAACTTGATTGCATATTAAATATCTGATAAACTTTTCGGAGATTTTGAATTGGCAATTGTTTACAATAAAATAACGCCGGGTCTCTAGTTTCCAATTGGGCAACAGAATAGCTTACCAGTTTCAAGTTAACAGTATGGGTCGCAAGTTTGTACTTAATCTTTTTTCTTTGAAAACATCTAATTAAAAAAAACACTTTAGCCCTCGGTTAGGGGAAAATTGCAGTCATTTTGCGGATATGTTCTTAGAACTTCCTTTCAGGGCCATTTTCTCTTTTGTTTACTGTAGCTATAAATAGAACTCTGTTAGCTCGAACAGATAAGGAATTTTACTGTTGATATTTTAATGATTTCGGTATTTCCTAATTAGGTTAAATTCTTTATCTTATCAGGAAGTAAAATCACAAATCAAACAAACTTGTTCATTTTGACAAATGGATTTTTTTTTGTAAAATAATGTGGGACCATAGAAAAAGATGTAAAGGAAGTGAGTGAAGCAGCAAGAATTGAAACAAAAAATGGGGATTCATCTATCGTTTTGCCGAACCAAAGCGAAGTTTATTGAGATTGCAAAGAGTTAAACAAGTGAAAAAAGTTTATTAAACTAAATTAAAAAAAATACTTAAAGGTTAGTTTAGTGAATACTTTTAATAATTTATTAAATAAAATATGAAACAACATGCGGTGCTGCGTTTAATCCTGTAAAAACTTCAATATTAAGGGGTGTACAAATATTTCAATTCACAAGCAAGTTTTGTCTGATATTTCCATACTCTAAAGTGATGTTATTTTGGTAAAAAAAATTTGTAGAATACTTTAGCATTGATATTTTATGGCAATTTGTTTAAAAAAAAATTGCTTTAATTAATTGAAAATAAAAATATACTTCAATTCAGTGATTTCGTTGAGACTTATCTGTCAAATGAGAAATTCATTTACAGGGTCGAACTAGTTTTTATTGGTAATACCAAGGCGCTTGAATCCATTTTGCGGCCGTAGTGCAGTGTTATTTTTTGACGTTTTAAACAAAATATTGCAAAATTTTATTCTGCTGTTGCCCCTACCTATCATGTTAGTTTTGTATCTTCATCAGGAAGTTTTTGTTAGTTAAAAAAAGTACGCTACAATAAAAAAAAAACATCACTTTACATTTTTAATGTAGTAGACTATGAGACAAAACTTAACCCTGAGAAATAAAAATGTATACACAGTATTTCATGTGTTTTTACAGATTCTATGCAGCGCCACATGCTCTTTTGTGTATTTTTTTTAAATAAATTATTGCAAAGTATTAACTATATGGATATTTATTTCACTTTTAATTTATTTTAACAAGCTTTTTCACTATGTTAATGATTTAAAACCTTTGTGCACTTTCCTATAGCTCTGGAAAATTACAAAAGCATCTCATTGATCATTTTTCTTTTCTAAATCTTGCTTTCTTTGGGCGCCTCAGTATTTAGTATAAGGTAACTAGACTGCGACCCTGTGTCAATTCATTTGTGTTTGTGTAACTCACACTAAGGGTATTCATGCAACGTCGTAAGTGTACAAATTGTGTAAAATCATAAGTTTACGCATTGCATGAACGACCTTTTTTATACATTTGATTAAATGCTAGGTAATTTAATCACAGTAAGTGTCACAATGACGTTTGGTTAAGTTTAACCAGTTTGGCTAACTTTACGCAACAAAATCCTTTGATAAGTTTAACCAAATTGTGTAAATCATTTCCCATACAAAATTTGACAGTTCATTAACCAAAAGATAAACTTAACAAATTTGTAAACTTATCTAGGGTTTAACGAAGTTGCATGAATACCCTTACCATTTTGAAAAATGCTACACTTTTATTTTTCACGATATACCAGTTCCTTTACTTCTTCTTCTTTGTGTGGGACTGCTTGTACTTTTGGGAGGTGTCGTGCCTACATTTGGTAACAGATTTTACTAGCGGTTATGACCCGATCTATGATGTGAAAACGGCTCGCGAGTACCGGTACATACTCACATATTCTGTTTAATAAACTTTTATTTTGATAGCTAACCTAAAAGGTACAACAAAATATGAGGAGCATTATTGAAACTTTAGCGAAACAATTAAAATTTCGTTTTTAACATGTATAACTGAACATGCACTTGTATGTACACAGCTACTTATCTTAATTTTTGAAGAGTGAATAAGATTTTTGACAATTTTTTCATTTATCCTATTTAGGTACCTACATAAGTCCTCATGTAGGAATTAGATCAGAATTATCTAAACTTTAATCAACAAAAAAGGAAGGTTATTGAAAATCACACTTTTTAATAATTTACCAAAATCATCATCGAAATCAACAAACGCTGAATTATCCATTAAATAACTTGTTATTGCTTAAGATTATCAGGTACAAAACTAACTATTTAGTTCACTTAAAGTATTTATTCAAGTTTATTAACATTTGTTATCGCACTATACTCTAAGATGTATCAGTCTTAAATTCACGAACAATTCTAAAGATATATCTTTTCATGCAGTAGTTTTAAATATAAATATCACAAACTATAGTCTTTTTATCTTTAATTGTATTGTTTTTTATTATAGACTGTGATAGTTTAAACTAACATTAGTATAGATAAACAAATATACCTATAAACAAGGAGGAATAGCCTCCACTAACTTGTGGTTATGATTAAAAGTTGTTAAGAGGAATAGAAGATATATAAGTTGTTTTAGTATAATATTATCTTTATCGTTCATTATTATGCATCTTCATTATGATGCATCTCAATCAAAAGTTTGTTCAAAGCAAATAATTCTATAGCTCTGTATTTTGATGTAATCTTCTTCCCCTCCCCCCTGCCCTTCTTCTAGTTCTTGTAAAGTTCGACCAAACTGCAAAGCAAGTAAAATACAATTTGATAAGATGCACGAACTGATCGCATGAACCTTCGGGCTAAGAATTGAAGATGTGAGATCACTGTAAGTGACTATAAAATGAACTTCCAAAGTTACGGCGTAAAGATAATTTTTACCAACTGATACCTTGACATTTGAAATATGAAAATACGAATTAATTATGTAAACTTTCTACGCAATGTGCATAATTTCAAAAATTGTCTTTAAATTTAAGCCCGAACGTTGAACATTGTTGTTTAAAACAACAATAATATACAATTATTCCAAATTGTTGATGTATTTAACATGCTCCTTTGTTTTTAAGTGGAGATAAAAACATTAATTAATTAATTAATTTGTTGGTATGTTTACCTGTTCTTACTGTATTGAAAATAAAAACAACATGAAGCACAAAATTACTATTCAAAGAATTTATGGTTGTTGTTTTAAAATTAAAGATAAACTTTATGGAGCCTGAACCCCTCCACAATATTTGTAATATTTTAAAAATTACATACAGGGTGTCCTGTGAATAATGGACAACCTTGCGACCAAATAAAGCTGGCCTTAAGACCATTCAGAAAAAAAAAATATTTAAAAAAATATGGTCCACGTGGCCTCCATGTTATGATGGTTTTTGAAAAAAGTATTAAGAATTACGACTTTATTTAGATACTTGAACACTACGACCACGAGTGAATGATTTCTATTTTTGTTTTATTTTTATTACATTGTTTAATAACAGTATTAGGAGATAAGCAATCAAATTTAACACTTGTTGGTGCATTTTTTTTTACTATAATTTTGTTTTTAAAATTTTAGTACAAAAATGATAAAATATTTATTTCCTCCAAAATTTGACTTCCTCTGAAATCAAAAAAGTGTATGAGAACATAAGTGGCCAGTAACATAAAAAAGTTGAGTATTGAATGCTCTTTTCAAAATGGTACAACACGTTTTGGAGCCACAAACAATAACCAGTAAAATTGGCTATCAATCTTCCAAAGTATCTTTTAACGATTTTTAAAAATTTAAATTAGATAACAGTGAACAGCCAACTAATGGTTTTTTAAAAGAACCATTGGCAAATATTGAGTGGTAAGGTATTTTCGCCTTGATCAAAGCCAACATTAGGTTTGTTTGGTATGAAATTTGAATTTGCCTAACTATTTTTTTTGTGTCGATTTGGACCGTGGTTTATTTTGAAATACATATTTATCGTTTCATGAAATAATTTAAAGATACTAAAACAAACGATTTACCTCACCTCTTCCAGATGTGAAGTGGAGAAAAATTCTGATATGCAAAAATAGCCTTCAAATCGAGCGATTGTAAAGCTTATAACGTCCAATCTTCAAATTTAATTTAAGGTCTTTAATTAAAAGATAAATGTCAGGCTACATTGCTATGCAATATTTTTTTGAGAATAGTCAAATTATTTCATACTAGAGAGCAGGGCACTGTAGAGCTTGTCCCCATCTTTTAACTCTCTTAGGCTAGTCGCGCACATGCAATTTTCAGTTTCGAAACTGTTTGGTTGCAAAGTTGAGTCATATGCACATGCAAAAACTATTACGTCGTCGATTCGAGTAACTTTTCAGTTTGTGTTGTGGCACAAACTGGACGATTGCCCGAAATCTGTGTTTCAGTTTGTGTCATATGGAATAATATGTAACTGCGCGGATATTCAACCAAATAGTGGGGATATTTAACCACATCGTTGAATTTTGTTCTCTGTGCGAAAGAGAACAAATGTATCTTTTCTTTAATTTGGTGAGCAAAAGAATAGGACGAAGGCGATAATATTTTTCTTTAAATGTATGAGATAGAAAAACTGAATAAACATTATCGGTGCGCTGGTTAGGTTCGTTGCGATTACTTGTGGAGTTGCTCATGTGCGCGCTCAGTAGTCAACTTATGACTAAACTATTTTGTTGCGGTAGCAGTTGCATGTGCGCGACTAGCCTTATGTTCAGTATGCAACTAAGTTATACACATCTTTTTTAGCCATAACATACGTTTCTGATGGTAATACAGTAGACGTTCGAAATAGTGAAGTTATAAAAACCAGGCCTTTTCAGTGTTCATTCCTTCGAGATTGTTCACTTTTTCAACCGGAAGTTTTTAAAGGCGTTCTAAAGATTAATTTGATCCAAAAAGCTTATTTTGTTCGATGTGAATTGTTTTTATATTTATAAATTTAGAAAAACCAAAACAATTCCCAGTGCTCTCAGGTAATGTTAAATGCTTGTGAGCTATTTATATAAAAAAAAATCCAATTTTATAGTGTTTCTATTGTGGATAGTAAAGTATTTTGAGATTCACTAAATCGAGCGTCTACTGTATTCGTGAAGATTTTTTTCACTTTCATGGATGAGGTTAAGGAACTTTCGTACTATTCATCCACAAATCAAATTAAATTTACTTCATAATAATTTAGAAGCTACAGGTTTTCGCCCATTAACTTGGTTTCATGTTCATTTTTTTGTTGCCTCTGTTTAATTTTTAACGACTAGGACTAGGTGCCAGTCAATTTTGCTTGCAAGCACATTTGACGTTAACGCAAAAATTCTCTGGCTTCTGAATACTTATTTGTTCCGTCAACTCGATTTTCAACTCGATTTTCACAGAGCTATTGCAGTAAAACTTTTATTTGCTGATTTGAATAGAAGACTTTTTCAGGGAATATTCTGCAAATGCATTTCTGACTCAGATAACGGCCTCTAACTTGTCTTTGGCCACAGATTCTTATCCCAGCAATGGCTGAAACTTTTGCTCGAATTCGAACGTTATGTGTGGGGATAGGAACATGCCGATGTGCTATTATTCTATCCGAAATTCTAGGTGGTGCTACGAAGACCTAGAGGGAATTCAAAAACGCTGTTAATACACACTGTTACTGCCACAAACTGCATAACTTCATTTCACGAAGTTCCAAAGTACCCGCTGCTCGAGGCATTGTGCAGATATAAAAGAAGTAATTGCGTTCTTTAAATTTTGAGAAGTATGAAAAGTACTCCAATTGTCTGTAGATCTTATCAAGATTATGGAAACTCTGTAAGCAGTTTCACATTAGTGTGACCAAAAATACACCAAACCACAGGCAAACTCAAAATCCACACTTAATGCGTGAGGACAGATCACAGTATCAATTTAAAATTAATTAATGGGCAGGTATCCTTAACGGGCAAATTATAGGCCCCTCTTTGATCTGCCTGACAACTTGAATGGTGAAAGCTATTTAGAATTTTTACGAATTAATTTTCCAAATATTTTGAAAGACGTACTCAAAGAGTTAAGGAGTTATATGTGGCTTCAGAACGATGGTGTCCCGCCCATTATGCTGTTATTGTATAAGGAGATATCTGGATCAAACATATCCCAATAGGTAAATTGGTCATCTCGGGACAATTTTGTGGCCACCGCATTTGCCAGACCCTAATCCTCTGGACTTTTTTTATTGGGGATGTCTCAAAAAAATGATGTATAGTACCCAACTAACATCAATTGCGGATCTGCTTCACCGTGTTTGTAAAGCGGTAATTATAATAAATAAGCGCCGATGCACGTTCGCTTGAAAGATCTTTCATCAAGAGATGCAGGGCATGTGTCAGAGTGAGTGGAGGACAATTTGAACATTTATTGACGGTGTTCACATTGGACTGAAAAACTGGATTTTTTTGACCTTTCAGTATTCACATCTCGCTCCCACTTCTTCAGTAAAGGAAGATGTAAATACTGAAACGTCAAAAAAAATCCAGTTTTTCAGTCCAATGTGAACACCGTCATTGTGACTTATAGGTAGGTGTCAAAATTATTCCCAAAATCAAAGTTTTGCACTCCATAACCGGCAATGAATGACTTTGATTTTTGGAAAAGCCTTTACTCATTTTTTTTGGCGCCTTTACTTCTTTTTTGCTATCACTGACAGACATCCATAATTCGCTTTGGCTCAGGGTCATAATAGAATCTTACAAAAAATTATCTGTGTTTTGAGATTTTTTTAAGACAGAATTCTAGTTTCCATAAGCAGAATTTGGGGAAACAGAATTTTGACCAGACAGAATTTTGCACACACAAAATTTTGCATGTTCAGAATTTTGAAATACAGAATTTTGGCCAAACTGAATTTTTAAATAGAATAAAGAAAAGCAGAATTTTAAAAACAAGGATTCCACCCCCTCCCTTGATTAAGATTTTTCCTTAACGGTTGAATGGCAAGTACCGTTATTTTTAAAGCTTAAAAAATCCAATCTCCCTTTTGGAGAATAGCACCAAAAAGTCTAAAGTTCAAAATTTGAAGAAGATCACATCATCGGTTAAGGCTGTAGATCCAGATACAAATAGACAGACAGACTGAATTTTGCCAGCCACTTTTTTTGGTGTTTGATATTTCTTTCGAATTTTTTTCACGAATCCAAAACTTGCTCTATAGTACCTATATCGGAAGTAAAAATTTAATGCATTAGTAGTATTTTTCGATTTTTCAATACCAAGCAAACGATAAAATCAATTAAGTAGGTGCCCAGGTTTTACTGTAAATGTTTCGTATTTTGTTAAAATTTTTTTTATTTATTTTATTTCAGTCCTTACTGTTTGGAAAAAAACACACAAAAAAGGGTAGGTATCTTCAAAAATATACCACTTTTCGACTCCATAGATTCGATACAAAACTCATTGTTCTCAGGGTAACCAGCCGCCAATTCGAAAAAAAATAACTTCCGATGGTCAGATTTTGGTAAACTATTTTACTCATGCAGGCAACACCCTTTAGAGCCAAAAAATTATCAAAAACATTTTTTTTTGCAATCTGCCCCACTTAAAATCTTTTATTGACTCGTCTATATTAGCTAATATATGTACATATCTTAATTGACCTAATTCATTCATTCGGAGCCAATCTGAATGAACTAATCAAATAATATCGAATCGAAAAATTCAGGGAGAACTTTTTACAAACTTATAATTATGTTTGACAACCTGACTAAATAAATGCTTTGCAATTATCTATCAACCACTCCGAACGATTAAGTTCTACTTTACCAGGTCAGATCGAGTGCAAAGTTTTTACTCCTGCAAAATTTTCATCTTCTAAATTAAGACAGACACATTTTCGGAAATCTTAATTTTCGGCAAGATACCAAAGACATAATACCAAATTAAAACTGCACTTACCTTAACGTATTCTTTTGAATTTTTCATTTCGAATCGCAACAACGACCCTTTGTATCGAAAGTAAGAAATACCTTTAAATAAAAAACTATGTTAGAAATTCCCATTTATAAACAACATTTTAATACATTGTTTTAAAATATTCACAAATTCATACGTTATACACTTATAAGCTGTTGGTTATCTATAAAATAAAATAAAATAATAAACATTTTAATATACATTATCTTTACATTTTGTATAACTATTTAAGATCAAAAGGCGGCGATTCTCTACTCGTGTAGGGTCCCATTGGTGCAATTATAACTTGAAGACTTAAATTATTTTTACTTGGTCCAATGAGATGGGGTGTTTCTTTTTTGGGATCACTTTTCGGAGTATCTTCATATGGCAACAAATTATCTAAATTAAGAACACGACTTTTGTCCGAAAAATACTCCGTTTTTTCTGCAACCGTCAATATGTGTATTATTTCATGCTGCATGCCACTGATTAAAACAGCAATCTAAACAAAACAAAAATATTTCAATACTCTGTTTAAAAAATGAATACCAAAAAGAAGTGCTTTACGAAGGCTTCAAATATTTCTACTTGATTTTTGAAGCCTTAAGAAGTTCTTTTTGTGTAATAATAATATATATTACCTTAAATCTTTCTTCGCCGAGACAGTTTTCTTTGCAAGTAACGCGAATACGTACTGTACGCAATGAAAACTCAGGCAAATCTTCGCCCCAAACCATTTTCGCCTTATTGTATTTAACTCCACGAGGAAAGAACTCTATATCCCACGTAACTGATTGATCTGATATTAAATAAAATAAAAGAAGATAATTACATATTAACATTCGTTTTGTTACCAATTTAATTTAGAGTTTTTGATCATTCTTACCATCTTCTCGTTCTGCCAAATTTCTTTGGGAGAAAAAACAAGCTACGTAATTTGTATAGTCTGGAATATGATAATAATCCTTAATGTCAAAGCTAACACTCCATAAATCATTCGAATATAGGCGTGGTGTGAATTGCAAACTTCCCGATATTGATTTTCTTATTTCATTGACACGATCTTCTTGACCTGAAATAAAATATTATTTTTAGAGTCAATAATTTGTCAAGTTTATTTATAATAACAAATTATAAAATTTAGGCTTGAGGTAATAATCTGTACGTACCAAAGTCTTTTTACCAACTTCTGTATTTCTAAGATCTTATATGCAAAAATTTTGATTATATAAAACACGGGAAATTTCCACAAAATGTCAACTGTCTACATGAAAATTGAGTTTATCAAATACAAAAGGAACCGTTCTGTGGCGCAGAGGCTTATGTCTTTTTCTATTGAACATTCATTACCAGAATGTAGTGGATAATTTAAAGAATAGAATAGGTATTACATAACTTTGCCATTTTGAAAAATGATCTATTTTAAAGACACTTACTGAGACTGGTATTTGAAGTAAGGTCTCGGAGTTTCAATTAAGAGAGAAAAAATCTTTATAATGGTACTTTGGAATGTATTAGTTGGTTTGATTTGAATTTTGAAAAATTTACAGTTTCCAAATAGATATTGATAAGAACCCTAAATTTTATAGTTTTTTTATCTCAAGAAATTCATGGATGTAGAAAATGAAAATGGAATAAATATCAACACTAAAGGGGTTAATTTTGTTAAAGTTGTGTATCCAAGACAACTTTACTCTGAACTTATATCCGCCGGATTTGCCCAAGGATCTCGCATTGGGCCTGACCTTTTCAATCTTTATACCTTCGACCAACCAACAAACCTACCAATGACAAAAACCCTCTTGTTTGTTTGCATCACCTAGAGCGCTTTTAAGAGTCCAGACATGGCTCTCCGTAGAGTAAAAGATCATATCCTCAGGCTCTGGGAGTATTATCTCCAATGGGAAATAAAAATTAACCCTGCTAAAACAGAGTTGATCTGCTTTAGAAATCCTTCACGTAATGGTACAGCCACGAGATACAAGAACCTATCTCTGACTCTTTCCGATAACATAGTTATCACACGCCAAAACAAAGTGTTAAATACCTCGAACTTCACTTCTTCGAAAGATTCAAATCTAACCAACATACCAAATTTACCATTTGGCAAATTGTACCTTATCTCTCCTACGTCATCTTATGAAAGTAAGAGGTAGTCTCCAAATAAGGACGAAACCTTTTCTTTACAAGCAACTGATTCGCCACATAATAACACATTGCTTTCCTATGTATATGGTATACAATAAACACCACGTATATGAAAAACTGCAATTATTCAAGCGTAAAGCTCTCCGTCATTGCACCTCCCTTCAACGAAAACCAAACTCCTACCGCTATAATAGCAATGAAAGGCTTTATTTTTGATTGACAAATACATTTACAACCTCAGCACCAAGATGCTGAGGAAAATACCAACCCATCCCAGCCCTTTTATTAATTTACTTACAGGTAACACAGTCACGGACGACCGATGATAGATCCACCATTTGGAATAGCTAAAGGAGACAGCCTTGGGAAAGATGCTGCAGGATCGCAGCACAACAGAGGTTGAAGCCACCAAACGACCAAACTAACCAACAAGGACCTAAATTCTATCAACCCTTTCATCACCCACACCAGTCAACGACCATCAGCACTGCTCAAGTCGACGTAAAAACCTTAAATCTAAGAAAAACGTTTGTAAGACTTAAGAAACTTTACAATATAAAAACTAAATGTAACCAACGTAACGAAGCAGAGCCCCTTTTTGTGCTCACGGATTAAAATACTAGACTTAAGAAATTAATAAATAATTGTAAATAGATAGTACCTAACTAAACAGTACAGCAATCTTTTGAGCATAAATTTTGTATATATTACTCGGAACTTATCAAAGTTGCTAAGTCCCATTCTGCAATTTCGAGTCCCATCCCAAGGCGGTCGTTGAAAAACTCAAAGCTAACAAAAGAGAAGAATAATGAAAGGAATATTATTAACAAAATTTTATTTAAACCACCTAAGCTGTGCACCACTTTATAACTTTTTAATTATAACAGTAATCAGTACCTAAATTAAATTCTTTGACAAATATAAGATGCCTAAAGAATAGCACGTATAACATCCCTTTTAATAATAAGAAAACTTATTTTGTAAATGTTTATTTATGTTATTTTAGAATTTGATTTGAATAAAGAAATGCATTTTATATAGTTTAATTTCATGAACCTAGTTTTTGTTTGGTTTTTTTTTTTTCCTCTATTTTATGTAGATGGAGTCATCTAAAGTCCGATTTTAACAATTTTTTTCCTATGTTCAGCGCCAGTTATAGCTATCAATGAAACTCATTATTGAAAATTCTGTTCTCCAAATTTAAGATGTTTTAAAATCCAAATAATTTATTATTTTCATGGAGGAATAAAGTTTAAGACTTTAGTAATATTTTTTTCGAAAAAAATTTCAAATAGAACCAACCTTCTACATAAAAAGTCTTTCAATATTTCAATGTTCTTTGGTAAGGTAGTGCAATCCTTGAAATATTAAAACTCATTTTATGTGAAAGTCTGGGTCAAATTTAATTCATTTTTTGACTAGAAATAATAATTAAGACAGAAGCTTTATTTTGCCATCAATATAATTGCCAAACATTTACCTCTACAGAATTACTCAATATTATGAACAACATTCAAACTCCTATCTTATTAACAGGGGATGTAAATGCCTGGAACACTTTATGGGGCTTCTCCGTAAATAATGTCAGAGGTAATGAATTTGAAAACTTCCTCTCAACCACCAACCTTGCTACATACATATATTAAATGTCGGGAGTCCAACTCACTTTTCGAACCACAAAACATGGACGCAAATTGACGTGACAGCAATATCTCAACACTTATTACCATATGCTTCATGGGAAGTTCTCAATGACCTACATGGAAGCGACCATTTTCCAATACAGACATATTTAGATCCAGGTTACAAGTCTACTCTCAAAAGAACGCCTTTTAAATTTAAATTTCAAACTGACCGTGCAAACTGGTCTTTATATACAAAAAATAGTTGAATTAGCTTAAAAAAAAAACACAGTCCTCAAATATAAATAAAGAAACAGCTTTAATCTCTGCGATCAGCACCCAACATAGCTATACCTCAAACATAAAACATCGCCCGAAAATCGATAGCTCCACGGTGGAACACCGAACTTTCTATTTTACGAAATAATAAACAGAATCTATGGAAAATCTTCAAAAAATACCCTTCCGACCCTAATCTCGTGAACTACCGCAAAGCAAATGCACATTTCCGTGGAGAAGTAAAAATAGCTAAAAAAAAAAGTAAGTTTCCAAAAGTTCGCCCCGAAATGTCCTCATTTATAAAATCATTATTGTGTAACAGAAAATTCAGCATCAAATCGAATAATCATTACTTCGCTGTATATAAATTAGCAAATGGTATCCCTCAAGGCTCACCCCCTTTCGGTGATTCTTTTCATAATAGCTTATAATGATATCAGCGAAATTATCTTAAAATATAATAAATTAAATCACATTATTTTACCTTCAAAGATTAAACACTTACACATATGCAAAAAAAGAAACAGTAACAAACTTAACATTAGTATACTAAATTATGAAATTCCAAATGTAAATATCTTAAATATTTTAGATATAAATTTTGATAAAAAAAAGCTAGTTACCAGACTAAATATAATAAGATTTCTCTCTTCAAAAAATAGCTTTATTCATTCCAACTCACTTATTCAAATTACAAGAAACATTATATTATACAAGATCGACTCTTGATTAGCTATCTATGGAAAATACCCAAAATCAACAATGCAAATCATCAAACCTTCCTACCACTCAGCAGTCAGAAGCAGCTTGAAATAATTTGCCACCTCACCAATAAAAAAACATCCTCACTGAATCTGGCTTTCCGTCTATCGAACATCGGGAGACCTCCTAACAGCTCGAATCACACTAAAAATTTCACTTTTCCCTTCTAAACTAAAGTTAAAGAATTTGCCATCTCTAAAACTAAAAACGTAGTGATTTGCTCAGACAGCCTTTCCACTTTGAATGCTATCGGTAAGGTAAAAAACCAAACACCTCTAATCACCAAAGCTCGTGACAATATTTTTAAAAACAAAAAAAAAAGCTTATCTGGATACCAGGGCACTCCGGTATCAAAGGGAATGAGCTAGCTGATAGTGCAGCCAAAAATTCCTCTATGCAAACAAATATAAACGAACTAGCGAATTCTAAAAGAGACTTCCTGGAGGTAATACACAATTTCTACAAAAACAAAAGGAAAGACGAATAGAATACTTACAACCACCCCTATTCGACTATTAATCCAAAAGGCGAACCAAACACGATTCCTTCAAAAACGACTGATGCAATGAATAAATGTTTTATCCGCCTTCATCTTGGCCATACCCAGCTTACACATATATATCTACTGAAAAAAGAAGACCATCCAACTTGCCACCTATATTTTATATTTAGAAATTTGAGGGGCTGTCGGGGACCCGCGGTCTTGCCATCTGGTAGGGCTACGGATTCGCGGCAGCCCCATACATAACACTTATACTCCTATTTTTTACGTATGTTATTATTTTTGAATTCCAAGCCACAAGTCATGGCAGCTAGCGCTTTGTAAATTTTTATATTGTTATAAATAATAATAATAATAATAATAATAATAATAATAATAATAATAATAATAATAATAATAATAATAATAATAAAATTACTGATATCGCTTCTTAACGTCTCAAAATCAATCAATGATGAGTTTCAATGACAGCTATAACTCGTGCCTTAGCTTAGATGGCAACCCTGCTGAAATTCTAAGAAGATTTGAAACTGGACTTCACTCGAGAAGTACTAATACCATCAAACCCAAAGGCCAAAACAAAGGATTAATTGTACACTCAAAAACAAAGAATTTAATATAATTGAGAACTGTTTTAGTCACTTGAAGAAAGCTTGAATTATGACTTTCCTTGCTTTCTCATACATTACATACCATAATCGTTAGCAATGAAAACGGTGATCAAGTCACTTTTTTCAATATATGGATCGTGGTATACTAATAATAAGGCTATCAGATGGTGTACAATTTTTTTACGTAACCTTATCGTCTACCTACTTTTGAAAAATTTGCTTTAATCAAATATTTTCAAATTCTGACCTGTAAAATCCATAAAAAGTACAAATGCCTCAAAATAAATAAATAAAATAAATATGGACTTAGGAAGTTTTCATTAAACGACAACGATAGATTCTTATTTTAAATAGGAACTAGAGGGAAAGGGCACTATAGACTTTAGTACATGTTAGGGTAATACATAGATTTGATTTATAATCCCTTAACAAATAAACTCACCTGAGTGATAACTCATTCCAATAGCCATTCTCTGGACAATGAATTCCTTGTGATAGCTCAGAATGGGATACAGCAATAGATGTGCCAGTTCCCTGGGTGTCATCATGGCAAATCGTATATGCATTACAGTTGTCTCTATTAGCTGCTTTAATATGACCTCTTTCTCCTCTCGCTGGAGACTTTCCTCATTATCAAGCATTTCTTTTCTGTGTAATAGCCATTTTTGTAGAATTCCAAACAAACTGAATTCGCTATTGATGATAATATCGTTTTGTTGCAACAATAATATCATAATTTGAGTGTCAAGTTCAACGAAATCCTTTGACTCACTGACCATTTCCAGATTCCATTTGAGAAAGTTTTTCAACGACTCGGTGAGATCTTTATGATAAGGACTAAAGGTCAGGGCATATTGCAGCCAAGAAACCAGATATCCTTGTGTTGCTGCCATGGCCGTGTGGGAAAGCATAAAATTTACACTCAATCCAACTAAGTCCTAAATAATACAAGTAAAAATAGGTATTTAGTTGGTTTGAATTGATTTAAAGATTAAAATATTTCAGACCTTAACATTATATTTATCAGCTAAGGCTAATACAGGCATCACAGACTGCAAAGTGGCCTTTAACTGGCCAACATACAGATATTTGAGGAATTGTGGAAACACTGCTGCACAGAAAGGTTCTTCGTAGAGTTCAATAATCCGCTTCCGACACTCATTCCACTCGGGGTTCATCAACATGACCTGAAATACCTCACTGCTGGCGCAGAGAATCACTCGATGGGCAGGATATTCAACTCCGCCTACAACTAGGACTATGTCAGACATCAATTGCTCCGCGTAGAGGTTTGCAATTTTTTCTAGTATACTATTGGTATTTACAATCTGTGAATTAAAGATATTTTTTATTATTTTTAAGGTGTGTATTTTTGGTTTTATTCCATTCACCATGCTTGAGTCTGAACTGTTCTGGTCGTCTACTGACATAGGTTTCGCACTCGTTTCAGTTTCCATATTGGAAAAGTTTGTTTTCACACACAAAAAATGCACGAATATAAGCACAATAAGTTTAATTTGCCTTTGAACTTCGTTGTTTTTTTTTTAATATTCGAATTGGAATCAATTCGATTTTGTCATTTTCGCTAGAGGCTTAAGTAAAAAGTTTTTACATGCAAATATTGCATCCAATGACATTATATTTTGTAAAAAATTACATTTTTTTTGTAAGATAATTAACTTTTATTCAAAAAAATAATAATTTTTGATTATATTTTCTGGAAAAAAGATTTAGAGAAAACTCTTAACAGCAGGTGAAAAATATGTCAACAATGAATGTCAAATTTGACAACAAATTAGATGCAGATCACAATAAAGTAATAATGAAACTTATTCACAATCATAAAACAAGTATAGGGTGGTCTAGAAAATTAAAGACGGTGCTTGGACTGATAAACTGGATTTTTTTTTGACGTTTCAGTATTTACATCTTCCTTTACTGAAGAAGTGGGAGTGAGATGTGAATACTGAAACGTCAAAAAAAATCCGGTTTTTCAGTCCAATATGAACACCGTCAAGAATAAAAATTTTTACAAATTCCTGTTTGTTACCCCGTGGTCACACGGGCAAGTACTGGCTGGCAAATTGCAATATACATTTGGGCCTATTCGGCGTGATCTTTAATTCTGCTAATATGTTATTCTACTATGAATTTCCATACAAAAGTTTAAGCTGTCAAAAAATCTCTTATGAATTTTCATTTTGGTACTATCCGTGCGTAATTCTGTTCTTTAATCTGCTAAGAAATCTGTTATGACCTGCCAAACTTTCGAACTCATAGCAAAATCTTTTACAAATCACGTTTTTGGTATTCAGCATGCCAAAATCTGTTATTTAGCCAGTTTATATTTCTGAGATCTCAGAGGACTCAAAGCGTTCAGAAATATAAACAGGATTCGTCACAAAAAATTATCACTTTTGCCCTTAAAAGCTGAAACTGAAATTTTTTGGATTCGCTTGCTCAATTATTTTTTATTGCAGTAAATTACATTAGAAGAAAAGAAAAAGAGAGTTGTTTTGACTTCTATGTGAGGAATACTGTTTATATATTACTCTCCTGCTCTGTAAAAAAATTGAGGAAAAATACTGAGCACTCTAGAAATATAAACTGGCCAATTAAATCTGTTATGAAATATAAAAGAATAAAAGACAAACCTCTCTGGCTTTTATCCTAAAAGATTTCAATAAACAAGAAGGTATATGAAGTAAAAATGGCAATTTTTCTTTTATTTCATCAGAACAACAGAATGTTTTAAAATTAGACAAGTGTTAAAATTTATTATCACATATTTTATAAATAAATAATGAACAAATTAAAATAGGTATTTTTTTTTTTTGCTGCCGAAAGCACACAAAACACTTTTGATGTGGGACGAAGATAAAATAGTAATCCCTTTGGTCTCCCCGATGTGCATCTCATACAGCTTTTTGCATTGAATATATTTAATGCAGCAATTCTTTTGGACACGTTCACTTACGACAAATAACACACAACCGTGGCAAAATACCGAATTAATATTAAAAAACGAATGTAAATACATGTTGGCCACCCATTTTGGTATTTTTCATTTTATTTACAACAGCTGGTTTTGGTAGCAGATTCTAGGTCTGTTCGTTAACTGATTTTGTTTTCGAAGTTTCATAACAGAGTTTTATAAAAGTTCGAATATCTGAATGCCAATCATAAAAGATCTTTTATAATGAAAATCTTTTATGATTCATAAAGGCTCTCCCAAACCAACGATTCGCAGCGAATCATTCACAATAGAAACAAATATGACAAATACACAACGCTAAACAACAACAAAAATTCGTCATCGCTGCGGATTCGCATTGGTTTGGGAGAGCCGTAACAGAAAATTCATAGCAGGATAACAGATGTTGCAGAATAGGCCTAATTTGTTCACTAATGCTGGAATTACACGATTGGAATACTGACATTTAGCCAGCTTATATTTCTGAGATCATAGAGGACTCAGAGTGCTCAGAAATATAAACACGATTAAGGCTCTCCCAAACCAATGCGAATCCGCAGCGATGACGAATTTTTGTTGTTGTTTAGCGTTGTGTATTTGTCATATTTGTTTCTATTGTGAATGATTCGCTGCGAATCGCTCCGCATTCGCGTTGGTTTGGGAGAGCCTTTAACCCTGAGGACACACGAGCCAGTACTGGCTAGCCAATTGGTTACATACATTGACTGTCAAGTTCCTATTCGTGTATTGGCTGTGACGTAGGCGGCATGCTGTACTGGCTTCTATACTGGCCAGGGTTCGGATGTTAATCCAAATGGAATAAATCTACTCCGATTTCAGTGAAAAAAATGAAGTACCATGACATTGACATACTATATAATAGGTCAATGTACTATGATATTCCATTCTTTTAAAATTAAATGAACTAAAAACACACTAATGCTATGCGACAAAACTAGCAAAAGAACAGAACGTTACGAATGTTTTGCGTTGGTTCTGGAGAACCTTTACTTGTTTCTGTAAAAGCTCTCCCAAACCAACGCGAAACCATCAGAAAGAAAACTGAAATTTTACTTCTCAGAATTTCCTTTCATGGCGTTAAATGAGAGCAACTACACTGACGCGATGGGAATTCACTAGAAAATTTATTCACTTTGTCTTCTCACCATTTAATCAATTTATTCAGCAATTTTTGGTTCTCTTCTCGAATGGTAAGAGTACCCAAAAACACACCACACGAGTCCTATAGCTTTTAACCACTTTGAAAAATTCAATTTAAAAAAAACTTTGGGGAGACTATGGCGAGATCCAAGCGAGATGATGGCAAAACATGCTCAATGCAAAGGACAGCGTGTAAATATGATGGCGAGACCATAGCGAGAAAGCCATGACATAGATTCCCGTGTAAATGGGCATGGCGAGAACATAGCGAGACGAGTTTAATGACCATAATACTGGGAACTACGTTTCGACGACCACGGCGAGACATGTGAATCTTGAGTAAGCCAATTCGTTTTCCAAAACAATGCATGAAAATTATAACAAATTTTTGGTTAAACTCTGTTGAAAAATCTTAGCTTTGATATCACTTCACTTCACTTCACTTGAAATTAAAATGTCAAGAAAAGTGAATAATATAAAATTCAATATTTATCTGGATTTTATAACTTAAACTGACCTCCGGAATGCAGTTTAAATCCAATTGCATTAAACGAGTGAATAAAATGGGCATTAGCAAATTTATAAAACTTTGACTCCCCGATTCTTATTTTATTAATATTTTGTGAAATGAAATGCGAGTCAATTTTAGTTTTAAGACCTTTTTTCCAAATCTGCTCCGAAAAAGTACTGCCGAACCCTGTAACTGGCTGCTCTACTGGCTTCCCAACTGGCTACGAAAAAAGCAAGCCAGTTGACGAGCCAGTTGCTCATGCTTGTATGTGTCGGTAAAAAAGTGTGAGTGTATGGCGACTGGCTAGCCAGTACTGGCTCGTGTGGCCTCAGGGTAAGGCTCTCCCAAACCAACGTGAATTCGCAGCGACGACGAATTTTTGTTGTTGTTTAGCGTTGTGTATTTGTCGCAGCGAATCATTCACAATAACAAAAAAAAATGACAAATACACAACGCTAAACAACAACAACAATTCGTCGTCACTGCAAATTCGCGTTGGTTTGGGAGAGCATTTAAGCCTTAACTACATTCACCACTTTTTGCAAAATTACAAAAGTAAAAATATTTTTTCTTCAGCTAGAGCAGTTGATCTGTCAAAAAGTATAAACAAGTTTTTTCCTAAGCCAGAATTTAAGCTTTCTGCATCATTTTTATAAGTTTTCCTGTGAGAAACCTATCCCAAAATGAGTTTAAAAATTTTCACTTTTGCACTTTTTCACTTTTTTGGCTTATGTAGTTAGGGCTTTAAGGCTTCAACATTTGTAAAACTTGAGATTGGGTTGAGAAATTTATTGAAAAAATACTAAGCATTTGTTCGCTTTTGTACAAAAGTGAATTGAATGTATTTAGGCATCCAGATCAGGTTGTCAACCTGGAGTCCTAATTCCGCAAAAGTGATTTTTTTTTTGTGCACAAAAAATTGTGTACAGATTGATTTTTGCCATTCTGCAGGAGTTGGATTAAAATGTTAGACAGAGTGATTACACTATTTAACAAGTTTATTCTCACTTTTTTGGGGCGTTTAAAGGGTACTTACACGAAAATCATTCGTGTAAGAATCACTCTAGCGGAATGGGCCCCTGGACCCATGTTCTGTAACTATCGCATCGATAAAATTCGTCGAGAAACGATGAAAACCGAAACAAATTGTATGAGTTTTGTTTCATTTTTCTAGCCCATTCCGCTAGAGTGAATGATTTTCTGTGTACATATCCTCTTAACGCCCAAAAAAAGGTGAGAATAAACTTGTTAAATAGTGTAAACACTCTGTCTAACATTTTAATCCAACTCCTGCGGAATGGCAAAAATCAATGTGTACACAATTTTTTGTGTTTGATCCTAGCCATCCCAACTAACATACTCTCGAGAGCTAAGCTCCCATTTTCTCAAAAAAACGCTCATAGTACTTTTTTAGATCTTATTGCTAAACTTAAACCATGATCTGTCATAATGAAACATAAATTTGTCTCATAGTGTTTTCATTAAATGATGTAAGCATTTTTCTTGGATCAAATCACTTTAATCTTATACCTAGAACAATTATTACTCCTGTATTGAAATTGAAAGTCTTATAATAATTTTGTTTTCAAATTTAAACTCTAAACGTCATTTTTAAGTCTTTAAAATCTCTTAACAAGAGCTAATAAAGTATCAACTACAAAACACTAACTATAGGATTCATATGAGATGTTGCACTGACAGCAGCTTTATTTGATGCATACAACAGTCGTTCTTTTTTTTAAAGTTTTGTATGTACATTGTTTTCTGGCGTTCAGTTTTCTATTGGTCTGTCTACCTGAAGGAAACATTGGATGCTGATGCCGATTACTGTTTAAAATGTATTTTATTTTGTTACAAATGTGAACTTTCGGTGATAGACTTTCTTTTTATTTTATTTCGATGTAATATAAGGTTTTTTTACGGCGTAAGCCCGTTGTAAACGTTTTAATGTTTTAAACTTCTTAACTTTGTCAGAATTTGTGTGGAAAATTAGACAGATTTATGCAGTTTAAAATTTTACTACGAATATCAAATATTATAGTTTTGTTGCGGAATGTTATTTTTTTTTGATATTCTTTGTCCATTTATTCCAAAAATTATGAGGTTATAATGAAGATTTATTGTTCAGAAAAGGTAATGAAAGGTAATATTTCAAACTTTGAGATTTCATCTTTTTTTTAAAACATCAACAATAATTCACATCCTTAAAAAAAAAGGGAACGCATCACCGATTTGTTCTTGGTTCGTTTGATAGATGTCAAAATAAAGTCGCATTAAAGCATCAGACTTCTCATAAAAAAGTGTTTATTTGCATACCAATATTAATGGACAACACTCTCATAAAAATGCCTTTTTAAGAGTTAAAAATATCGATACGACAGCAGCCATATTTAAATTTGAACGAACTGTTTTTTGTATAGTTTGAGGGTTACCGTGATATGAAATTAGATTTTGAAATAATTTATTTGGTTTTCCATTATGATGAATCTATTTAACGTATATTTACGTATATACGTGTATTGAAATTGATGATTATTTGGTTCAACATTAAATGCAAAAGAAGTATTTGTTCTAATAACAAATGTCTAAAAATATAAGTTCTGACTTATTATTTTTTCATTAAAACGTCTCTTAACCTCTTGTAAATTCTTAGATTACAAAAACAGACATACAAGAATAAGATTATCAATTCGACATATTATCTGCTATTATATCTTTTTCGTCATATAACATGAATAAATACCATAAATAATGTCAGCATAAAAAGTACTATTTTTGTTCAAAGCAAACATCAAGGTAACCCTTTTTGCAATTCAAAATAAAATTAAAATAATTTAAATATCAATTATTTTGAAAGCGCTTCGTTATTTTTCGAAGTAAAATGCGTAAGCTAGTAGAAAAAGTTTCAATCGCACTAAGATTTAACTCCACATATGTGACAAACTATAATTATACTAGCGTCGCCATGAAATGAAAATATAAATTCACACATTAATTTTTCAACATGAGACAATGACGATGACACATACAGACATAAATACTTCGTACCAAGTTTCCGTAGGAAGTATACAAATGTGAAAGATAAGTATCTTTTTTTTTTTAATCATACGCATACTCCTTCTCTTTTCATCAACTCCCACAAGAAGTGACGCATTCTCCTAACAAGATTAATGGAGCATTTGTCATCCCATAGGAACAATAAAAATGTTTCTATAAGAGGAAATTAACTCCTATAAGTGGGCCATTTAAGGCTTTTAACATTTTCATAAGGATGTAGGAGTACTCTTCTAGAGTGAGAATAACTCCCGGAATAAAGTCTCACAAGCCTCTAGGAAACTCTTATGAGAGGAAAATTGTTACTTGGGATGTTTATATATTTCAATAATTATTCCTCACTTTGCTGTTTTTCGCTTGCTCCATGAGTAATACACTCCACTTACCCCCAAAACAAGTGTGATAATTTGACCGATAGTGAAAAAGTGTAAAGTAAATGTAAACACAAGGTTACATTCCCTGCGTTCAAGGATCCAGAAATCTGAATTTTTGGGGCTTCTGATTGGTCAGCTGTCAAAAAAAATCTGAAAATTCAGATGACTTTTCGTTACGTTTGCTTACGTTTTTCAGATAAAAATTTTCATCTGAAAATTCAGATGACAGCTAATAAACAAGACAAAAAATAAGAATCTGCACATAGAAGCTGAACTTAATAGTAGATGCAGCTATTTTGTGTTCTGTTGTCGGTTTGGTACGACTTGTTGGTTTTTTTTAAGTTTTGTTTTTTTGTAAGTGAATAAAATAAGATTGAGAAGTAGTTTTTCCATGGCATTTTGGCTTTAGTTTTTCCTTAACAAGAAGTGAAAGTTATCCCCATTTTTATTTAAAATAATTACATTTGGTGGAAAAACGCGAATAAGACGTGCATTTGGGAGTAATAACTGTTAAGATTTTTTGGTTGCCAGTGAAAAGTGTGGCTTCAACTATTTTCTTAAGTATGATAATCCAAGTAAAACAACGAACAAGCTTTTTCCAGTCAACTTACATAGTAACTTCCTCGTCAGAGTCACTTATTATGCGACAAAAAAAGTTCTTCCTTATATTACTTTCAGTAAAATCAGCAGGTTAACACAAGATTATGGCAGAAAAAAAATATATGACATTTGGCTGAAATTTCAGATTTTTTGTGCGTTCAACGTTACGTTTCAGTACTGAATTTTCAGATTTCTGTCGATGAACGCACCCACTTATATTTCTCTTTTTTCATCAAGCCAGCTATCAAATATGTTGGACCATATGAATTCCATCACGTGTGCCGTACCCACTGCCGACATTTTTTCTGTTGTCAACTTCAACCTGAAGTTTCAAGGAACCAAAACCTAACAAATAGAAAGCAAAGTAATAAATTTTTCACATCAGAATTTGACCCTTCTTGCTCCTTCATTAAATTATCTTCTTCTATTTAATACAAATTCATCTTTGATACAAAAAAAAAACTAAATAATAAGCATGTTATGCCCGGAGGTATGGAAATTTAGTACCAATAAAAAGAGTACTTCTTATCAAAACGGAGATTATGATATCAAAGCAAAGAAAACTCTTGATAAAACAATAATAAATAATTCCTTCAATCGAATGGTAAGTAATATTATTTGGTAAACAATAAACAAACGATTCTAAATGAGAAATCCCAAAAATCTTTTGACATCTTCTATCCTTATCGAAATCTAAAAATATAACATTTCTACATAGGTATATTTTACTTTGCTATTCAATTAAATTTATTTTCTGCCCCTAGTGCGTCTTTTCTTTGTTTAAAACTTCTTGTTGTTTATTGCATCTGCACATAAAGAAAATATTTTACCTAGAAGCAGCGACGAATACGTGTCATTACACTTTACCTGATTTAGTGAGAATCCTTATTCGAAGGGTAAAACTAAAACTTCAAGCAAATACATATTTTAAGCTGCTCCTCAGCATTATAAAGTAGACAATTCTTTAAGTTAATATTCAATTACCTAAGTAATGTGTTTTTGTCTCCCAGCGCTGTGAGAATTTGTTTTTGAGTTTTATAGACTGAGCATTCATTTTTTAAAGGCGTCCATAATTTTACCAGGATGCGAAACGATACCTGGGCCTATACAAGAACTTATTAAAACTGCCGATTACTATTTGGTGAAAAATCTTAGCCTTTGTGAGCTTCTTCGTAAAGACTTTGTAGAGGCTTTTATTAAAAGAGGTGAGTAAATATTAAAGAATAAACTTAAATAATATTATCAATTATTTGGTGTTTTAAGGTAGATTGACCGGTATCTCGTTAGAAACTGGTATTTCCAATGACTTTGAAAACACAGCCTTCGTTACTCCTACTGGTAAATTGCATATTTTAATCTGCAAGGATCTGTATCAAATTCTAGGCCTAGAAGGGCGTGCAGTTGGACAATCAAAGGAACGTTTTGGTGAGTTTTTTTTTATTTGTATTTTGTATTAATTTATTGCTTATTATTCAAACTCAGACCAGTGATTATTTTGTTTGAATAGTGAAGTCTTAAAGAACCTTGATTTTGTGTTAAAGCAAGTTAAATAGATCTACAAAAATATATTTGACCACAAATAAATGAAAATGTATAGATTTAAAGCCTTAGTTACTAGATTTTCTTTAGACAGTTGACTAGTTAGAAAGTTTCTTAAAAGGTCTTAATAGTTGGAACTATATTTTATTTAATTAAATAAAATGTTATATTAATCAAATCTTAGACAATCAATTCCGTTGTCCAAGTTAGACAGCTTTAGGGTTACAGTGAAAAAAATGTATTAATTAATTTTTGGCGTTGGGCGGCCGTCCTTAGTTAGACAAAGGGAAATTACGATCAGAGTTACATTTTCCGGACACAAATTCACAGATAAGGGACAGTTTTTATTCTCGCGGCCTGGTATCCTGCTGATGCTCAAATTATCGAATCTTTTTTTGTCACCAATAAAAGTTTTTTTTTTATTTGTGATTTTTTTAGTGTACGGTCAAAACTATTTGACTCAAACATTATCGTTTATAGCCCATACAGATGATTTGTATTAGAAAACATTTTGTTCTTTAAACATTTTGCAAAAACTTTCCATTTACAAAATTTCAAATTTACAGAATTTCATAGCAAATTACAAGATAAGATAAGTGGTGATTTGAATCGAATATGTTTTTCAAAAAATTGAACTTTTCTAGTCGAAAAATTGCTTCTTAAAATTAAATTTGTATATTGTCACAATGCATAGAAAAGCAACTAAGACGTCTGATATTTTTCAGGTTTTTGACTTTAAATTCGACCTGCAAAAATGCCGAAATATAAACAACCACCGCCGCTTGAGGATTTGGCACTGAAAGCCTCAGTGGTCTGGCTATTTAATTTTGGTAGGAAATTCATGAAAAATATTCGTATACTTTCCAAGCATGATGCTCACGAAGCTACGATAGCCTTAAAAGAATGCCTCAAAACAGCACACGACATATTCGAGTTTAATGTGCCACACTATCTTTTTGATCGTCTATGCCAGGAAGTATTTACAGCAACACCAAAGCTAATAGACGATGAACAATACTGTCAGCGATCATCTTCTTCTATAAGTGAACACCTTAGCCAAGTGAATGTCGCTGTTGGACTAGCAGAAGTAATAATTTCCCCATATCTTCGTCACTTAGATTTTGTACAAGTTCCCAAAATGATGCGGCACATGTTTTATAAAAAGCTTTCCAGTTTACCAGGCATACATTTTTTGAATTTAAGTTCAATGTCTGGTGGATGGAAGACTTCTGAGATGGAACCTATTGTATTAAATGGACTAGCAGGCATGAGGAACTTGAGAACTTTAGTGCTTAACTATGACTGTACTGATACAATACTAGAGCTTTTGGAAACAGCATGTCCCCATTTACACACATTAGACGTATGCTCCTCCAAATCAATCACAAACAATAGTGTCAAGTATCTTAGTAGTTTGTCGAGTCTGCGCGTATTGCACCTATACAATACTTCACTCAACCTAGAAGGATACACGCGGCTATTTATAAAAATGCCATTTTTGCAGGATATCGGAAGATTCGACGATATCGGACGGTGTTTGGAATATGTTTATATGACTTATCAAAGCTACAGTGCCAACGAGCGTCCAAAACTACAGCTGAGAGTTTTTTCAAGTCGCTTCGTTGTAACCAAGCACTTGCAAATACTTGCTGAATTCTGTCCAGAAATAACAACTGTTCTTTTGTTTCACAATCCTCTTCTAAACGATCTCATGGCACTGATAGCCATCAACAAACTGTCTGTGCTTAAACTTCTCTCATGTGATTTTTTTGGTGATCAGATTCGAGATGTTCTCCAGATTAAAGGTTGCAACCTTACTCATTTACACTTGGAACACGTTGATCAGCTTGACATGAACGCTTTAATCTACATAAGTCAATATTGTCCAGATCTTAAGATTCTCACCTTCTATTATTGCGAATTTATCGAAAGTACATCATTGTACATGCGAGTTCTACAAATACCACCTTTTATGAATTTGGAAAAGTTAACAATTACATCTGCTTGTTTTGAGCATCACATGGAATTTCTCATGTCAAGTTGTTTTAAAATAAAAACAATACATATTGGCACAATGGCATCAACAAGTGACGCTCTAATTGATTCTATCCTCAGTAAGAATCCAATGCAGAACTTGGAGTCTCTAAATATAGCCTTCTCCAATGGTTTGTCAATACGAAGTGCTTACAAGCTGGTAGAAGTCTGTCCTAATCTTAGAATGCTTGGTGAACTTGGTAGTTGGTCAATGATTAATGAATTTGAATTGGAATGCTTCAAGATGTTTATCTCAACACGAAACTTTGATCTGGATATTCAGACATTTGATAGATATAGCGGTGAAGCGCAGACTGTATGATTTAATATTTATTTTTAAGAGTTTATGTTTGTTTTAGGTGTTTTAATAATAAAGAACATTTATATATAAATAAAAGTAAAAGTAAAAATAGAATTTCCAAAAAATATTATTAGCAAACAACAAATCAAAGTAATAAAATTAAATCATCGCCTACACGATTCATCGCGTAGGAATAATCCCATTCAAATTGGGAGAAAATAACATGAATATAGGTATTTAACTTTTTTTCTTTTAGCAGTTTGTTCAAGATTTCTTTTAAAATCGCTGTTATGTGAATTCTAAAAAACAGTCTTCAAATGGGTGACAGAGGGGTAATTTTGTCAACTCGCCTTCTTCGTGCCATCATTCTCACCTAAAGCCTAGTACGTACGCTATTGATGGCAAATGAAACAAAGAAACCATTAACTAATAATTTTGTTCTGCTGTTTGACGAGTGAAATTTATAATTTTCTTGGCTCGCCACTGCTTCGCTCGGTAGACGAAAAATTCGTAAACAAATAAAACAAAATTATAAATAAATTTAACAAAATAAATTTATGTGGTTTTTGTACGCATTTGTTCGTTTAATATAAAAGTGAACAAAAGAGAAGACGGTAATTGTCAGTAACTCAAGTTAAAGGTAGTTCATTTTAAAATAGTTGATACAATCTATACCCGCCTAGATTGGGGTATATACAGTGGGGAGTAAAAATGGGTACATAATTGTACTTCCTTCACTTAATGTTGCATAACAACAGAAATAATAAAGCAAATACAAATATTTTTTCTGCACTTTGTTTATTGTTCAATTGTCAACAAAGCGGTATATAATACATAACGGTAAACAACAAGTTCTAGGAAAAAAAACAAATAAATAAAAAATTAGTCGCTACTACTTAATTTCGCACCTAACGTTAATTTACAAAAATATCAAAATTTGCCGTTGGATAAGCATGTTTTTGGTTTGTTTATGACTTTTTCTTAACTTTTTTAGTTTGAGAATATTTTAATAAATAATGACTATAATTTTATAGCTCTTTATAATAATGAAGAAACAATTACGACAGATTGAGGATAGTATTGTAGTAATGGCAAGGAGTGACAATCGGTGGTCAAAAAAGTCCATAAAAGGCGAGCTATTGGCCCCGATTGCGGTTGTCGATTTGCTAATCGACGCACGACTTTTTTCGATTATCGATTGTCGTTCATATTGCGATTGTCTATTACAATCGAAATTTGTCGATGGTAAATTTTTGATCGATGCCTTAGAAACACAATTTATATTTGTGAATTGAAACGCTAACAAATGATAGATTATTCATAATAAAGCATTTTTTCATTCGATTACGTTACACATTTCCAAACATGGAAACCAATCGACAAATTTCGAATCGATTCCTAATCGACAACCGCAATCGGGCCTATTGTTGTATAAAGAACAAGTCAGGGCCCGTAAACAAGTTTTAACCGATACGGATGCACCTCGCAGGATATTAGAAATGAAAAGGAACAAGTGTTTAGCACCAAATGATGCTTATTTAGCAAATGAGTCCGTTAGACGATGCACTGCAAGAAGAACCCTCCACGACAAAAGCCTGCATTGTCGATAAAAAGGCTAAGGTTAGGTTAAAGCTCACCAGAAAACACAAAAAGTAGGTAATTGGAAACTTGTAGTGTGATCAGACGAATCAGAATTCGATCGGTTTCAGTCATCAACTGTCTTTAATTTTTGTGTGTTTCTGGTGAACATCAACCACACCTTATCATTTTTACCTACAACGCAGGCTTTTGATTTTTTAAACCACTAAGATATAACCAGTGTCGTCTTGCATCTTCTAACGGGCTTATTTATTGATAAATAAGCATCATCTGGTGTTGAGGACTTGTTTCTTTTCATTTCTTATACCCTCCTTATTTTTATGTTGCTATGTAACAATAAGTGCACGAAGTATAAAACGTACTCATTTTTGCTACCCACTGTATACTTCCAACCATTCAAACTTGAGTTAAGGACAATTTATTAAGCACAAAAAAGAAATTAAAAAATTGTTTATTATATTTTGTTTGTACCCCATTTCACTATTTAAAAAAGTAAAGTCAGTTTTAAGTTCATGAAGTTTAATATCAAATATCTTTAGAAGAGTAATTTCGAAACAACTCCAAATTATGATAGAAATTTGGTATTTAATGATTACTGATTAAAATTAGTCAAGTTTTCATAAATTTAAAATTTTGTGATTAAGTTAGTAATTAAGAGAAAACTTGCCAAGTAAATCCACCAAATTTTAATCATTAAATACCAAATTTCTGCCATAATTTGGAGTTGTTAAGATATTACTCTACTTAAGATATTTGATATAAAACTTCATGAACTTAAAACTTTGTATATATTTTAGATCTTTCATTTTTTGGTTGACTTTTTACCCACAGGTTTCTTGTACATATAAGAATTTTATTCCTTTGTTTAATTGTTGTCTCCGTTGTGATTTCACTCTTTTTGGCAAAGATTCTACCGTTCTACCGTTCTATAAAGCTTCATAATCTATGACAACAGAAAATGTTTCATATAAATAATAGAAATTTCGAGAAGGTGGGTGGATGCCACGTCCCTAAATGGAAAATCTCAATTTTTTCTTTTTGTATGCTCTTAAAGTCCCGTTCTACCAATTTGCATCGTTCTACAATTTAAAAAGAATTTTTTAATGAAGTGGGTGGGTGC
Organism: Dasysyrphus albostriatus; assembly: GCA_946251815.1. Taxonomy (NCBI): domain Eukaryota; kingdom Metazoa; phylum Arthropoda; class Insecta; order Diptera; family Syrphidae; genus Dasysyrphus; species Dasysyrphus albostriatus. The sequence goes on along the minus strand of OX276336.1, from coordinate 60,579,526 downwards.
CAACCCTCCTGAACGGAAAATTCCAAATTTTTGATTTTGTCCTATGTATGCACTACAAGGCCTACTGTTGTGCAAAATTTCGAAATTTTCTACGGTGTCGGGGAGTGCTCCATAATTTTGATGATCTGTCAGTCATAACGTTTTTTTCCGATTTTTAAAGTCATATATCTCGGGAATTATTGATGCTTAAGATTTGATTTGGTGAGCGACCTGCGTTTGATCAGCTCAGCAAATACTGCGAATTTGAAGTTTCTGACTTTATTGATACTGAGGGGGTCAAAATCGCCTGAGTTTGTTCCTGTAAAATGGGTGTAGTGCCGCGAACTTGGCTGGGCCCTTTCGTGCCCTTTGATAAGAGAGTTAACATGAAATAAACTATTTTCAAATGATACAAACTTAATTATGTTAAGCCTAGTAGCTAAGCTTTTATTTTAAGTATACACAATATTGTTTATAATTAAACTTAAAAAACAATCAAATATTATAATAAACATATTATTCCCTTCTACATTTTTAGAAATCACCATTGACCTGAAAAACAATAATTTCGTTGAACAACCAAAATTATATAGTCGTATCAAAAATGCCCTATCCAATTCTGAAATCGAACGTTTCGATTTCCAGCTTACATGGGAGTCGTCAATCGATTCAAGAATTTGCCCATCATCTATTGCTAAATTCTTTACAGATTCTGGATATAAAGTTGAACAGCATAGTATACAAACACAATTTACAAGAACAAAAAACTTGAAAATACCCAATGAAGTATTTTCTGGGGGTAATTTTGATACTGTAACAGCACATGAAGTTGCTGAATATTTTGCGTTTGTTATGCTCGATTGTGATATGACTGCGGGTGAAGAATTAAATTCATATCGGCCAACTTTCAATTTGAATTTTGATGGTGAACAATCAAGGCAGTGTGTAGTTTTACATTGTAAAGGGCTTATGAGCTCAGATTTTGTTGCGAATCTATTAGAAGCATCAAGGTAAGTACCTATACAAGTTTAAATTTTTTAAAAATATTTTTTTTATAAATATCGTAAAAACACTAACTTGTGGTCATTTAATTAAGCCAGTAAAATGAAGCTTAGGTTAGGTAGAAGTGACTGTCGGTAATTAATACTCCTTTCCGACTCGTTAAACCACTAAGAGCTCCTGAGGAAGCGAACGAGGCTATTAATGTCTGTGTTTGCCAGATCTCTAGGATCGTTATACAAAAAAATTAATGAAAAATGAAATAAATAAATACACTTGTCTTACAAAATATACATTTAAAATTAGGAATTCATAATATAGTTTGCATTTATCTTCGTAAAGTATGTATTAGTTTTAAGTTAAGTTTTGTTTACATGGCACTCGGCTAAGAAGACATATAAGTAAGCCATCTGCAATCAAGAGCATTTACATTTCATCTACTGTATTTTGGAAATTGCAATACGTTTTACATTCTGCTCGGTTATTATTTGGCCAGAAATCCCTTCTGTCTTATTATCTCAACACACCTATTTCTAATTTTACCAATCAGCGCTGCATATTGGTTATTTTTCCCACTCTTGTTGAGTTTTATGTTAAAGAGAAGCCTTACTTATGGATTTTTCCAGAAATTCTTGATTGGTCTGAAATGAGGACTTTGATCAAACCACTCCAGAACTTGGATGTTGAACAGTGCTTTAGGTCGTTGACCGGTTGAAATGATCTTAGAAGCCGCAAATTGTTGGCATAGTCCATATTCAAATGATTTTCCACAATACTTTTATACATTTCAACTCTCATTTTTCCATTGGTCTAAATAAGAGGACCAACTCCAGATGAGGTGAAACATTTCTAAACCATCACCGATGAAACATCGTGCCTAAACAGTTTGTTTGTGAAAATTCTTGCTCGTATAGAGATGTTTTCTAAGAAACCTTTATCTTTGTGCATTCTTTTTTTTGTCACGTTTGGCTTACTTCTCGTAATTCGTCAATCATTTTTTTTCTTATAGTCATCTTCATGTGATTCTTGCAAGTATTTTACAAGTACATAATCCATCTCAATTTAAGCTTTTAATTGCGCCAACATTAGAAAAGGGTCCGATTCGCTAGATCTGATAAGTTTCCTATCTCAATCAGGAATAATTTTACGCCGTTTTTTATTTTTTTAGGAAAAGCCTAAAGTTAATATTTTGCTTTTAATAGTGGACTACGCTGCACAGATAAAAAGTTAATTACTGTGAAATTAAGTAGAAATAAAGTTATACAGGAATATATTATTGGAAATTACGGTCTATATTCGCTTTGTGGCTTAATTACGTGACAGCGGGTGTATGTACATAGTGTCATAGTGTACATTTGTATATATTTAGAACAATAGTTTTTATCCTTATACAAAAAAAAAATAGGTTTAATATTCATTTTAAGAAATTACTGACTGAAATAAAAATTAATTTTAGTTTAAGAATTTTTAAATTTATATGTATATATAGGTACTAATTTAAGATCACGTCATTTATTTTCAGAGCTTCAAACGATTCCAAATTTGTCATACTCAACGTCAACGGTGAAAAATTGCCAACAAAAGGAAACATAGAACAGTCACTTGTTTTATTAAATGATAAAAAATACTTTTTATTTACAACATAAAATGCATTGCATATACATTATCTTCTACTCGAAACTCATAATAATAAATCGTGATTTATGTTCGAAGAATTAACATGTTATACCACTGACTAAATTGTGATATCAATATACTAGGAATCTTAACATTTCTGAAAATGTTTATAAAACCAATTGATAATTTAAACCCAAAACCATGTCCACAAAAATTCCATTTTTTGTATAAACAAACTGAAGAATTAATCGCCTCATTTACGGTTGTCGTTTTACTCAACGACAAGGCTCTAGACAGGACATTTGGTGTTCCAGTAAAAGAAATATTGTTGTAATGTAATGGCACTTTAAAAATAGGTAGTAAGTATATTAATTGTTAGTGGATTTACTTGGTGGGCTTAAGGTCAAAGGGAAAGATGTTAATTTTGCTTTGTATGCGATTTTTCGAGCAAGGTTATACTCATCATCAGGCCTTTATTCACAAAAATAAGTAAATAAATACATTAATACACACTATTTTAAATGTGGGATCAAAGTTACTTACACTTTTTTTTTGAACTTTGTTAAATTTCTTTGGTCTTGAATATCTCAAAAACTAATTATGCTATCAGGCTAATTTTATTCTACGCATATTAACGCTCGAGTGGATTTAAAACTGGCGAGGGGTAGTATAAAAATAAATCCAAAACGGTTTTCAAAGGTTATGCAATTATATATTTTAATTTACAGTACTTTTAAAAAAAGTAGTGAGCATTAATTCGGGACATGACTCGAGAATCTCTACTGCTTAAAATTGTATATAAGTACAATTCATCATTTTTTTCTCTTTTTAATGCATTATTCTGGCAGCATGTTTGTTTAGCTCTTTCCACGAACACAATTTTCAATCGCTCTTAATCTTAATCTTAATCTTGGTAGAAGCGTTCTCCTTATCATAGCTCAGCTGGCAAAGATCTACTATTAATTGCAATCGATTGATTTGTAGTATGATTAATGATGATGACGAATTTCGGATCAAAACCGTGACCAGTGTGGTGTATTAAAGTTTGTTCTCACATAAACGTTGACTAACACTTTGATCTTAATTTAAATGTTTGAATGTCATAACACAAACTTAAGGCAGCCAGCACTAAGTTTTATATAAACTGGAGTTATAGTAGCTATCTCATGGGTGCAAAGCCGATCAACTTCATGCTTCAAAAACTCAATGCTGTCGCTAAAACAGAACCCACCCCAATGCCGCTATCCATGAGCGGTACTTGCATCGAGGATACTGAACAGCTCTCAGTTCTGGGTATGTGGATCACAGATCACCTTCAGTGGAATGATCACATATTCAACGTCGTGAAAAACGCTGCAAAGTGCTTAGGCTATCTTCGAAGATGCAAGAAATTCTTTTCCCCTTTTGATCTGGCTGTAATATATAAAGCCTTCATCCGTCCCAAGCTTCAGTATAACTCTCACATTTGGGCAGGTGCTCCTATAACGCACTTAAATCTATTGGATAGAATACAAAATAGAACCCTAAAAATTATTAGTGATAGATCTATTACTCAAACAAAAACAACTCTGAAACATCGTCGCAATGTTTCATGTATCTTTATTTTATCGCTATTTTTATAAGCAATGTTCTAGTGAAATGGCCAGTTGCATTTTTCCCCTTGAACAATTCAACAGTAATACTCGCGCTTTTAGGAATGCTTATCAGTTTACCCTTGAGCCCAACTTCGGACATACTGTCAAATACAGAGATTCTTTCTTTAGTCGTACGACACGAATGTGGAATGCTTTACCAGGCTCTGTTTTCCCCTTCCATTTTGATATTCAGAACTTCAAAACCAATGTGCATCGGTATCTCCTTTTGAATCCTTCCCTATTTTCCTGATCGCTCGTACTGTGTCTCATCACCTTAAGGGTAGTCAAACTCCCTTTAGTGCGCGCAAATTATAGAAAAAAAAACAGACTCCTGCAGAGGTGCTCATTCAGTTATTTTTATTTTTAATTAAAAAACTTTTGCTGTTACTGAGACTTGAACATAGACGGAGAGTCTTCAGAAGTGCTCTTCGCGCTATACTTAAAGCTTATACACTTAAACTTCGTGATGGTGAAAGTTTTCTAAATTGTAAGTTAAGACTTTCAAGGGTTTGACTGAAAGCCTACGAAATGTGGAATGCGGACGCCTCTACCCCTCTTTATGTTTTAAGTATTTCTATTAAGGAGATTGACACAGTATTATTAGAAGAATGCACTTTTATGTGCATGGTTTTAAAATGTTAAAAATTTAATTTGAGTTCTGCACACAAAAATTTAAAACAAATTTAAGGATTTTTAAGGATGATTAAATTTGAATAACTCAGACAAATTTTAATATATTTTCTTCAAAATAAGCTCACGTTTTTGAAATGTAATAAGCTATTGAAATATTGGAAGCAAAAAAAAATGTTTAAAATCGTTCTTAAAGTCGACAAAATGAGATAAAAATCGCGAAGTTCGACATGCTTTTGACTAAAACTCCATGAATTTTTTCTCCATCTTTTGCAAAAGTAAAGAAAAATGACATCGGATATAATACGGAAAAAATAAACGTTTTTTGACCGTAAAATGTGAGTTTGGGGGAATATTGAAAATTTCAAGTATGCCATCTCTTTCAGTTCAAAGTGACCTACAATTTCTACCAGGTCGGTTCAAGTATTCTTTCACTGTCGCAAAGTGTAATTGATAAAATTTGTAAAAAATATTTTACGAAGTTTTTTTAGTGAAAAAAGACTACCAAAAATTGTCGGATTTTTTTTTTGTCTCAAATATCTTAAGAGCAAACAATAGTATTGACTTCGAGTTAATTTAATTCTTCACACTTGTTTAAAATTGGTAGGATTTGTAAAAAAAAAAAACAACAGCAGTTTTTTTTTAAACCAAAAAAGTATTGCAAAAAACTTTATCAAAAATTGTTGGAAATATTTTTGTCTCAAATATCCTTAAAACACACAATGGTATTGGCTTCGGGACAATTAATTAAAAAAAATAAACTAGGTCATAATTGACATTTGCTAGGCTTTGTAAGATAATTCAACAAAAATTAATTTTTAAAACGAAAAAAACTACAAGAAAATTTACCAAAAATTGTTTAACAAAATGTTTCTTTCCAAATATCTTTATTATACTCACTAATTAAACAATGTTATGGTCACTGTCTTTGATTGCATTAGTGTTTTTTTTATATAAAAAAATAACATCGGTCCTTCAGCTTCCGAGGGCAACAATGGGAAGATACCAGTGTGAGTCGCACCCAGCATCTTGTTAGAACTCATATTGGGGGCTATAGTGGATAAAATTTCCCACGGAATTTCTCCCATCTTCTAAAATTTTAAATGCCCACAATTTCTTACTGTTCCTTGCAAGTTAAAATTTAGTCAGTCAAAAGTCGCAGCCCAGTGTCCATGGAATATTTATTTTCGATTCCAATAAATTCCGAGAGAAACTGCGACTACAATTCACGTTCCCAGTTTTCGAGGATGGGAAAAATTCCGTGGGAAATTTTATTCACGATAGCCCCCATTACCTTCTACTGGAAATTATTAGGATATTTTCGAAGATTTTTAACACGAATCGTCGGTTAGGGAGGTTCTCGAACTGATGGAGACACAATTTACATTAAAAATGGCAATTTTTTTTTTAAGTTTTAATTTTTTTGTTTAGCTCGAAAATATCCCTAGATGTTTCATTCAAAAGAAAAATTCTAAAATGAAATGATTTCAATGAAAAACGAAATTACAGATAATAACTAAGTAAGTTGTGTTAACATTTTTATAAATAAATAAAAGGCTTATTATAAATCAATGAGAGTTCCAATTTCATTTGAAGAAGACGGTCCATCAGATGACGTTGGTTTAAGAGTTTCTTTCTGAGTTTTAACATTTTCTGGTGGCGAAGAATTTTGTTTCGATAGATTTTTGTAAGATGAAACACCTCTTTGCTTTTTCAACTTATCAATGCGGTCTTCATCAGAAGAGTTGTCTGTTCGATCTATTCTTTCTTCAATGTGTGATGTCACTTTAGATTGCAACCCACTTGAAGATGAAGCATGTCCAGTGTTAAGATCTTAATAAAATAGAATTTGACATATAAACAGGTTATGTATATCAAGAATAAATATACCGGCATCGAGAACTTCATGGTTTCTTTCCATACGTTTTGTATAACCATACATTCCAAAATAGAAAATAATTGGTAAAGTGGCAAACAACGAGCTGGCAATAAAAAAGAACGTTAGGTTATACTCCCGGTGGCAACAATTGAAATCCTTCGACCAACGCGAACGTGTTCTATTCATCTTAAATAAAAATTAGGTTTTATAGTTACAAAAACATTTTAACTTTATCAATACATACGTTATCTTGTGTATCGAAACAAATCTGTCCCTTTTTCGCCTCATCCATTTTTGTGTAGAAATCATTTAAATTTGCATAAGATTGGCTGCAATTACTGCATATTTCATTTAGCTTATGATTTGACACGCAATTAGTAAATATTGTGGTCAAGTTTTGAAATGCTACGGTCTCATTCGACGGAGTTCCGTTAGAAAAACAGTCTTGAATACAAAAAATTAAAACTACTTAAATATTTGTATTTATTCCAGGGAGTGGCGAAAAAGCTGTACAACCCGTTTTCTATCGATTAAATTTGGTTAAAATCGCTCCAAGACAAGACATATGTACATTTACCAGGTATATATATTTTTAAGTAGTTCAAGATATACAAAAATTGACCTGGTACTGATAGCAAATCAGTTTCTAGTAATAATAATGATGCAGTTACTAGTTTTAATACCATACTTTATAACCGCATAAATAATCCTATCTCTTTAATTAAAAATAAAAATACGAGCTTTTGCCACCCATGGCATACGAAATAGAACATGAAAAACATATTTAAAAAATCTTTCTTCAGTTGACCACAACTCTTACATTGCCCTTTTCGAAGAATATAAATCTCTTTCAAAATATCTATACACCAATCATGTATACAAAATTTTAAGATCTCTTAAAGAAGGCCCCAAGGCATTTTGGAAGTTTGTAAACTCGAATAAAAATTCAGATGGTTACCCCGCAAATTTCATACATGAAAATTATGTGTTAAAAGAACTATTGATATTTGCAACGTCTTTGCGAATAATTTTTGTAAGACACACAGATATTGATGAAAATTATTTCAGAAATTTACATTCATATGCAACAGAATACTGTTTTAGACTTTCTCTCATCGTTAATTAATGATTTTCTCATCTGAACCAGACGGAATTTCCCCAATATTATTGAAACATTGTAGACATAATTGGCTGAGCCTCTTCAATTTTGTTTGAGTTTTCTATTATGCATTTTTTTACTAACCACTAACACGTACTTATCACGAGCCTCTGATTGTAGCTTTGCAGCTTGCTCTAAGCTCTTTACAACAGAGAATCTGAAGTGCTTTCATAATCTCCAACATTTTTAAAAACAGTTGTAATTGTAAGAACCTATTTTCATTGTTTTTAAACTATTGGTTATCCATTTTAAGTCAATGTTTGACGAATTTATGCTTTTCGTACAGAGGGGAAGGTTAAATACACTCCTCTTTCTAATCCTTTATGATTTTTTTTTCTAAGAACATCATCAATATATACTTACTTTTCGTCATTTCTGGGGAAATTGATCACTAAACATTAAATACATAAGATACAAATTTGTGTCAAATGTGTGAAATTTGTATATAAACAAAACTGTTTTTGTAGGAAATTTAATTTTCTTTCATCTTTAAGTAAGGTAAGTTTCCAAAATATTCACGAAAAATTAATAAACCAGAACTTTAAACCCTTCGCTTGCTTAAAGCTCTTGGTCCTCGGCTGGGGACTATTAGTATGTTACATATATGAGCAACTCCCACTACATAAGACAATAACTCAGAGAGCCAGAGCATGATCTATTTTTATAATTTTGAATCTTCATTTATTGGACAAGGTGTTGGAGGGCGAAACGTACGAAGGTTCGACATCTTTATTAGTCATCCCTTGATTATCTCTAGCTGAAAAACACATAAACACAACGAAACCTAGATTGTGGAATCATAAAAGTTTTGCAACTCATTCGTTTGCAATACGAATCGAAGATTTTCGGACACTTCTTCCGAATTATCAAACGAAGTTCAGTCAAAGTTCATAAAAAAATGTACTAAAATTCGTATTTTTGGGCAGTACACGAACGCACATAAGATAACGATCCGAGTTTTAATTTTAGTGTGTTGTGTATAATGAAAATGTTTTGAGAAACATTTGTGTTAATTGTGAATGATTTATAACTACAAATCATTAGATTCATGTACGTGTCTGGTTCTTAATAATGAAAAACGTACAAGCTACTTTGTCTTTACTTTGCCTCCATACCTGCTCCATACATCCTCAATGTAACGCTTTGAACGAATTTGATTTAGGTTTGACTTGCATAAGTTGTCTATAGTATCTCTGCATTGGCTGGCCTATTGATAATCATACTAACGCAACAGAGCCATCCGATCCATTAAGCTCGGCTTGATTTCAGATTTGCTGAAAATTCAAATGGATCGGCGGCCATTTGGCTCGTTGGCTCTGGCGTTTATGACTAGCTTTTATTTCTTGTTTTGAACTAATCGCAACATTGATTATAAAACTTACCATCGCAAAATGCTTTGTTCCAAACGCCCACCAAATCTTTCTGCATGTTGTTTACAATATTCAATCGGTTTTCGTTGAGAATTGTAGAACAATTTGAAGTCGCTATTTCAAACCAGTTGGTCATATTTTTGTGCTCCACAATACATGACTGACAAGAATTTGCCGGTGAGGATTTTCTAACCACGCAATAAACGAAACGCATTTGACTATCAGCCACATCGCTCAATATCTTAGGACACTGTTAAAAAATAAAGGGATTATTTTCAATTGAAAAATAATAGTGGTAATGCCACTAAATATTTACATTTTTTGCTGTTGTTGACCCGTAGAACAAAAAGGGAAGAACTAAAGCTAATAGACAATGTGCGTAAATCATTTTTATGTTTGAATCAAGTCAGATAATAATATCCCGTCGAACTATTTAAACGATGTTCTTAAAAATGAATGCAGTTTTGAAACCAAGAAAGAAAACTATTCATTTCGTCGCCTGTCGCCTGATATTACTCAGGCTTGCCTTGTTAAAAAACAGCTGATGACCGCTGACACAACGGGTGCGTTCGGCTGTGTATCCTTAAGCGGCATTTACATGACCCGATTTTTCGAGTAAGATTTTAGACTTTTTTTTAGGCTTCTGCCATATCTGTTACCCTGAGGCCACACGAGCCAGTACTGGCTAGCCAGTCGCAATACATTCACACTTTTTTACCGACACATACAAGCATGAGCAACTGGCTCGTCAACTGGCTTGCTTTTTTCGTAGCCAGTTGGGAAGCCAGTAGAGCAGCCAGTTACAGGGTTCGGCAGTACTTTTTCGGAGCAGATTTGGAAAAAAGGTCTTAAAGCTAAAATTGACTCGCATTTTATTTCACAAAATATTAAAGAATCGGGGAGTCAAAGTTTTATAAATTTGCTAATGCCCATTTTATTCACTCGTTTAATGCAATTGGATTTAAACTGCATTCTGGAGGTCAGTTTAAGTTATTAAATCCAGATAAATACCGAATTTTATATTATTCACTTTTCTTGACATTTTAATTTCAAGAAGTGATATCAAACCTAAGATTTTTCAACAGAGTTTAACCAAAAATTTGTTATAATTTTCATGCATGTTTTGGAAAACGAATTGGAGTACTCAAGATTCACATGTCTCGCCGTAGTCGTCGAAACGTAGTTCCCAGTATCATGGTCATTAAGCTGGCCTCACTATGTTCTCGCCATGCCCATTTACACGGGAATCTATGTCATGGTTTTCTCGCTATGGTCTCGCCATCACATTTACACGCTGTCCTTTGCATTGAGCATGTTTTGCCATCATCTCACTTGGGTCGCACCATAGTCTCCCCAAAGTTTCTTAAATTGAAATTTTCAAAGTGGTTAAAATAAGCTATAGGTCTCGTGTGGTGTGTTTTTGGGTCCTCTTACCATTCGAGAAGAGAACCAAAAAATTGGTGAATAAATTAATTAAGTGGTGAGAAGGCTTTCCCAAACCAAAGTGAATAAATTTTCTAGTGAATTCCCATCGCGTCAGTGTAGTTGCTCTCATTTCACGCCATGTAAGGAAATTCTGAGAAGTAAAATTTTAGTTTTCTTTCTGATGGTTTCGCGTTGGTTTGGGAAAGCCTTTACAGAAATCAGTAAAGGCTCTCCAGAACCAACGCAAAACATTCGTAACGTTCTGTTCTTTTGCTAGTTTTGTCGCATAGCATTAGTGTGTTTTTAGTTCATTTAATTTTGAAAGAATGGAATATCATAGTACTTCTATTTTTTTCACTGAAATCGGAGTAGATTTATTCTATTTGGATTAACCCCGAACCCTGGCCAGTAGAGAAGCCAGTACAGCATGCCACCTACGTCACAGCCAATACACGAATAGGAACTTGACAGTCAATGTATGTACCCAATTGGCTAGCCAGTACTTGCTCGTGTGGCCTCAGGGTTATTCTTCTATGTCCCCTATTACACGATGATTCTTTGCCTCTGACTCTTTTTTTTTTTAATTCCTCTTTGAAAATCATCCTTTGAGTCACGCGTTATTACACGGAGCTTCTCGACGCTTGATGCAAAATTGACAGTTCTCTTTACTGTTTAAGTGGTTCATAGAGAGTCTATATGTCTGTTCGCCTACCTCCCAAAACCACGAATTTTTACGAATTTAGTTTAAATTTCTGTCAAAGTTCACATAAAAAAATAAAATTCGTAGAAATTCATAGTTTTGGGAAGTACACGAACAGACTTAAAATAGGAAAAACACGAAAATACTGACAATGCTAAAAAGAAACGTCAAAAAGAGTCTCGGAAATCTTGGCCCACGACGCACAGGGCAACTGGTCTTCCATCTCATCTTTATTCTCTTTCGCACTTATTATGTTCGAAAAGAGTCAGGCGCAAAAAATCATCGTGTAATAGGGGACTATGAATTTTCTGTTAGTGCCCTATTACACGACGACTCCAAGCTCATTACTTTTTTCGAAATTCAATGAGTGCGAACATCTGATCTCACCTTCACACTCATTGAATTTCGAAAAAAGTCATGACTCCTTTGTATATAAAATCTATAGTATTATTATGATGGCAATTGATAGCGGCGACATCTGTTACACATTAAGACAACTAAGAAATTAGATTAGAAATATACGTGGAGTCGCCGCAGCGCCACAGCAGATATCAAGACTACTACGAAAAGTCTTTTCATAATAATACTATAGATTTTATATACAAAGATGACTCTAAAGTCGTCGTGTAATAGGGCACTTATGAATCATAAAAGATTTTCATTATATGTATGACCAGATTTTTCCAGTGTGATGTTTGCTTTTTGTGGGTGGAGAGAATAGGAGGGAAATAAAAATAAGGGGAAACCCAATGTATTACAACAACAACAATAAAAATATCGTCGCTGGAAAAATCGGGTCACAGAGGTACAAAGAAGTTCAACGCCGATTTGAATTTTTGGATGAACTTTGCTCAATTTTTGTGAAACAACTTACGCAGATTAAAGATCGAAGGTGTAAATGTAGCTAAAATGGTCCCTTTTCACACAAAGAAACAAGTTGCTGGAGATTTTTTGACGTTTTCTTTCAACTTCCTTTAAAATCTCTTGTACTTTTCACACGAGGAAACAAAATCGACGCAATTTTAAGATTTCCTGAAATTCTATTAGCCGAACGCATCTTAACCTTAGATGTAAAAGAAAATGTCAAAGAAATCAATCTCTTAGTCCCCTTTTACACGAAGAAACGAGTTGCTGGAGATTTTGTTTACGTTTTTTTTTTAATTTCCTTAAAAATCTCTTGTACTTTTCACACGAGGAAACAAAATCTAGGCAATTTTGAGAATCCTCAACCGGGGAGATTTTGTTCATCCCTTTATCCTTCTGCCGTTCTTACCGAGGAACTAAAAGTAGCTAGAAACTCAGTTTCCTCATGTGAAAGGGGTCTTAATTTGGGGAGATAAACAGAAAGTTGCAAGCAACTCAGTTTCCTCCTGTGAAAGGAAAGTAAAATCGTACTGGAAAAATCGGAAAATGTAAATGCTGACATCCCATTTGAATTTTTAGATTTTTGATGGTGAACGGGAACGCACCCAATTTCAAAAGCGAAAACAAAAAACGAAATAAAAATGAAAATAAACAAAAAATAAAAACGTGCTCGCTGTCTTGTCGGTTTTGCAACAAGGAAAAACAAATTCTCGATTTGTTATATTTTTAACAAAATATAAATATCAAAAAATAATAAATGTGCGGGATATTTTGCTGCATTTGCCATGAAAATTTTAAACCGTCGTTAGATGACGTATGTTAATCTTGGGGAGCTTAAGTTGTACAAAAGTGGCTCAAAAGTTGATGCGTGGTTCAGCATTTTTGATTTCGGCGGATCTTTAATGGTTCAAGTATGTGACAATAGCCAATTAGATGCTTGAATCTCGTTGAAACTCTCCGAAATCGGTGAACTAGAATTCCAGAACCACGGATCCAAATTTGTTCAACTGGCCCAGAGAATATCAACTATTTATTATTATTTGTTTATCTATGAGCTCGCCCTTAGTCGCATTACTTCATATATATACTCTGTTTTTTACAGAAACTTGCTGAGCTTTTACAAAATCGAGGACCAGACAGCCAAAGTAAGGTCTACAAGGACAAGATTTTATTTGGAGGCTTTGTTCTTTGGCAACAAGGCAAACGTCCAACTCTACAACCAATTTCTTATGATAATTGGACACTGTTATTAAATGGTGATATATTTAATAAAAATAGGCAATATGAGTCTTCAGATACTAATTGGCTCATTGAAAATGTATCAAATTGTAAAAACGACTATGATATTCTGTGTCTATTAAAAACTCTAAAGGGACCATATAGCATGATATTTTATAATTCCGAGAACAATGATATTTATTTTGCGAGAGATCCATTGGGACGGAATTCGCTACTTATCGAAAATGATTCAACATGTATAAGAATTCTTAGCAATTCAGGTAGGTACCTAATATTAAATTAGTGCACAAAATTTCAATAAAGGTTTTGTTTACAGTTCTAGATCATTCCGGCCCAAAAAAAACATGCCTTGAACTTCCGCCATTGGGGGTGTTCAAAATCAATGCCGACGATCCTGAGAATGCGTTACTTTATCTTTGGAAATCTTCCATTGATAATGAAATTAAAACTGGTCTACAGGCAATAGATGACATTTTGCGAGTACAAATATCAAGTAAATGTATTGATCCTATTTGGTTTTTGTCTTCTAAAATCAAAAATGTAAGTTGACCAAGTTTAAAATTACAAAGTAATACTAAATAATAGTCGCAAAAAATATAAATTGTATTATACCTCTAAAGTAGTCCATACACGATTCAACTTTGTTATCAATTTAATGTCAAGTTGATTAAATCAACCCGTGTTTGTCATGTCATTTGATTAATTTGAAGGTTGACGATTGAGTTGGAAGAAAATCAAAAGTTTTTGATTTTTTTCAAACTTATGTGAAAGTTTTCAAATTTTTTGAGCTGTGTATAGGCAAGTCATTTGATTTACTTTAAAAACGGAGGCACTGTCCGCCACATTTACAAGGAGGTCGATATACAGTTCAACCTCATGTACTCACTTCAAATGTTCTCATTGTTGTCTGTGTTCGTGACTTTTGTCTGAGTTTATATAGTTGAAGCAGAAGTCTTTCAGCTAAGCTTATGTGGTGTGTGGTGAAGCATCAATTAAGTTGACAACCTAGATGAAAATCAAATTTAATCGTGTATCGAGTTCTTAATATACATACCTTAACCCTACTAGATTTGTAAAAGATTTCTGATTCACGCAAGCTCAGAATGAGAATGAGCATAGATGAGAAGCACTACATTTTGACAGGGGATACTTGTCACTTCTTCGGTAGATGCAAAAGGTCGGAGAAAAAGCATTTTTGTTTTTAGTGATAAAAGGTGAAAATCAATCGCCGGCTTCGACATTTCAATGTACTTAAGTTCACGGTGCTACTACTACTATGAACAATTGAAGGTCTAAAAATCTAGAATAAAATAGGCTTAGACTTTATTTTCATTCATATTTAATTCAAATTGGCCAAGTTAAAGAACCAATCAAATTGCCAACATTTTAAGCCTATTTGTTTCAGAATATCTTCCGAAGTAACTAAAAACATGTGAAAATGATTAATGAGAAACGTTTTCCTTTTTATCTAGCCAGTTTATATTTCTTCAGTAATTTTGCTCCGTTATTTGACAGAGCAACAGAATAAAACAAGGTCTGTTCCTTTACTCTGAACTTCTGGGATTTTCTGTGCATTTGTGTGGTTTTTAGTCCAAAGCCGTTCCCGTATTCAAAAAATTCACTTCACAAAAGAAACGCTCGCGAGAGAGTAAAATATGTCCCCTATTTGTGATTTTCTGCCCAAGAAATAAATGACAATATGAATCATGAAAGTAAAAGATTGAGAGCTGAGATTTTCTTGCGATTCTTTCACATAACATATGCGGTCTCCACTATTGACAAATTCAAAGCATGGTCGGTATTTACATGACCCAATTTTTCCAGTGCGATTTTTGTCTTTTTTACTTTTATTTTTAAAATAGAAGAATAAAAGAAATTAAAAATAGCATAATATGAATAATTATGATATCACTATTGTTATCAAAGCAAGCCAATAGCCGGAAGAATAGAACTGAAAAATTAGTGGACTGAATTTTGAAGAATGATAATTTTCTTTTCCGAAAAATAAAATTGCAGTGGACTTGACTTAAAAGCAGTACATTTGTTTTACGAAAAATGTGCATTCGATTTATTGAAATATTTGCAAAGTGGCAACGCCTTTTATACACAAAAATGACGTTTCTCAAAAAGTAGTGCAGTTTATGGTTCAATGCGTTTGTTTACTTTTTTACAAATTTCCCCAACTCTAATAGAATTTTCCCATCTTTTACATTTGAAAGGCTTTACACTTGTTTTAGGAAAAAAAATGTACCGAACAAACCTAATTAAGCAAGCGAATCCAAAAAAAAAATCAGTCTCAGTTTTTAAGAAAAAAATTAAGGATTTTTTGTGAGGAATCGTGTTTTTATTTGTGAATCCTCTGAGCCCTCTGAGATCTCAGATATTAACTCCAAATCATAAGGATAGAAGTAGACGTTTTTGAAAAGTTAAATTGATTTTATTGCCGTTACATGGTTGATTCACCAAAATAAAACTTGTCGGAAGAAAGACTAGTTTATTCACAACAACAAATTTTTAAATTTTAAGAGTGCAAGTTTACAATACTATTTGCAAATCATATTCAAAATATATTCTCATAAATCGAGTCATAAGATTAGAAGTAGTCAAAATATCGACGGTTTCTGTGAATTGGTAAGTCTTTTTTCCATATAAAGCCTAGTACTCAGTTCGAGTGAAAATGAAATTTCCATACAAAAATGTCGGTTAATTCACAGCGATGGAATTCGCAACGAGAGGTCAGTACCCAAATGCGAGAGAGAAATATGAACCGGTTCGATATATATTTCACGAAATGATTTTCATTTTCCAATGCACAACCACTAGGAAAAATTAAGGAGAGGTTGAAAAGTCGGACATTCGTCAACTAATTTATTTTTATTGCTACCGACAATACAAAAATAGCACAAGACACGAAAATACATCAAAATAAATTTCATAAAAATCAATTTGTTTTTTCCACTCAAAGTGAGTATTAAAAATTCCAAACTGAGTATCAAAAATTCACGTGAAAAAACAATGATATTTTCATGTAGATAATTCACGTGTATTTTGAACCGGTTTAAATTTTTCATTTCACAAGAGGTGAGTACTTGGCTTAAAAGTTAAAATATATTTATTTTGAACCGTTTGCTGTATGTGTTAGTGAAAATGGGAAAGACAAACATTTTTAATTTGGAGGAATGGACAAAAGTAGATGTTTATCACTCTTAAGGACTTTCAAACCGCGCTATAGCTCGAAAAATCAACCGAACTGATCATACTGTCGGCCATCAACCCAACATTTTACGGGAAACTATACAAAGGAAACATTTCTTGCGCCTTAACTCCCCGCGAAACCCGAAAAATCAAAAACATTGCATCTAACAATTATAATTACTATTTTCATGATCTGAGGAAAGAGGAGCGATTTCTGAACCGTCATCACAGCAGAGAAGGAGGGGCTATGATTTGGGGTGCAATATCCTATTATGGCACGATAAACTTGATAGTTCAAAGAACATAGATGACTGGAAATAGCTACAAATTCTTGCTAAATTCAGTTTTTCCAAAAATCAACAATCTTTTTGATCCAACCTCATGAATTTTTCAGCAAGATAACGCGCCTATCCATACAGCTCGAATCGTTAAATCTTTTATTGAAAATCAAAACGTTCACTTGCTGCCTTGGCCACCATATTCACCGATCCTTAGCATAATAAAAAATCTGTGCGGATGGATAACACGGAAAGTTTACGAAGGAGGGAAACAACACGATGGCAAGAACGAGCTTATTAACGCCATTAAGTTGGCCTGGAGTGAGATTTCACTGAACTACTTGCCATCACTCTATAGTTCTCTTAAAGATCGAGTTTTTGAAGATATTTTGAAAAGTGGTGGCTGCACATATTATCAAGAAAAGGAAATGAAACCAATAAAATCTTAAATGTTTTTACTTGTTATATAGGTAATATAGGGCAAGTTTTGGATTCCCGCAAAAAAAAAAATCGACACAACAATCAAACATGACATTACCATGATAGAGAACACCAAAAAAGTGGGTGGCACAATTCTGTCTGTCTGTCTGTCCTTATATTGACCTACAGCCTAAACCACTGAAGCAATTTTCTTCAAATTTTGATGTTAAGGTTTTTTTCCAACTCTCTAGCACCAAATTCACGGTACTTGGCCTACAACAGTAAATGAAAAGATCATATATCTCAAAAACGGCTCTAACGATTTTGCTGCAAAAAATCAGTGTATTGCTGTACATAAGGTGTACTTTTTGATTAGAAAGAAATTAACCGAAAACTGTTATTAACGGTACCTGCCATATAACGGTTTTTTTTAATTTTCGATTTTCTCATTAACGGCTAAAATGTTTTCAATCAAAATTTGTATGCAAAAGCTTTTTTAAAATGTTAATAAAATTGCATATCAAAATTTTGGATTAAAAAAAAAATAAACATTTTTTTTTTTTTGAAAATTCAATATTTCGAAAATAAGTTAATGCATTTTTTTGAAACTAGATTTAAAAATATATTTTAATACATACTCAAAATTGGCATACCAAAACTTTTTTAAAAATGTTATTAAAATTGTATATATAAAAAAATAATTTTTTAGAAAACCGCTCCAAAAATTTTAATTTTTTTTTTTGCATATACATATTCATATTTTTTCAAGTAATCAAATGGCATACTTGCTTTTGGACTTAAAGTTTTCTAACTAATTCTTTATACAATTAAAAGAACGATTTAAATGCTTTTTCTATATTTTAATATTTTTTTATAATTATTTTCATACTTTAAAAGTTCTTAATTACAAGCAACTTGAAATTAAGAGCAAGTACGTGTGATCCAGGCGAACTTTTTATTTTCTTTATTTTTGTTAGTGCTTCTTATCTTATGACCCGATAAATCTTCTCAAAAAAATAACTCAGTCAACGTTTATTCTCGTAGATCCGGCAAACTTTGAAGGATTAATTAAAGTTTTTGTATAGCCCGTTACTCAATCTCTCTTATGGCTTACAAATTTTTGTTCTCTTTCCAACATAACCGGAGAAATTTTAGTTTACCTTCTGAAAAATATGTGCTTCTAACCTTATGACTTGGAGTGCATAAACTGGATAATTGGAATTCCGAGTTCAAAAAATCAGTTTAAAAAAAAATTATAAAACTAGAAGAATGAGGACATTGTGTTATTATTTAATTATTCAAGAAAAGTATTCGTTAGTCAAAACACAAGCTTTTAAAAGCAATTTTTTTTGCAATAATGGTACCTATGTATATATGGGGCATTCCATGTCAAATCACAGAGTTTTCGACTTGTTGTAAAACACTTGTTTTCAAGCATACTTTTGGGCGCTAAGCTCATATATGTCATCCATTTCCCGTCATCCACTCAGGTTTTCAAAACAAACCCGTTAGAAAATGAAATAAACAACAATTTTTCGGAATTTTTAGGGTTATGTAAGAGGAATTTTTTCAATAAAATTAACGATTCTTCAAAGCACTTATCTTTTTCTTCAAAATTTGATTACAAACCTTTTAATATCTTTGTTATTCTCCGAGCAATCCTTAGATTTGTACAAAAATAGATGTTTATCATTTTGGGGTTACAGCACCACCGTATATATTTTCTTAACAATATAACAATTTCTGATTATATTCATTCTTCTTTTAAATTCCTTGTTGAAATTTTTGCGTTTTACATATTCAACCGCATTTTACTCTTCTTATTTAATTATGTAGAGGTATTTGAAGGCTAACAGCTAACTAAGGATTTCTCGGAGACTATTTAAGATATTGAAAAGATTTAAGGTGAATTTTGAAGAAGAAGATTAGTACTGTTGAACAAATATACTGCTCGTTGTTTATATAACTTCAAGACCTCTTTAAAAATCTTATAACGAGAATACGTCAAAAACTACCTCCAAAAATCAAAAGAAACGACCCTTAAACGAAGTTTAGCAAAAAACAACCCAAAGTGGCATACATTCGTTTTTATCAATGAAAATGGAGCAAATTCCAGGGAACAAATAAATTCAATATTTATTTCCATGACTGAGCGTTTTTTGAAACTTAACCATAGTCGTTATCAGTGGTTGGAAAATATGGGGTTTAATTTCTTTCCATTCAACTCTCAAAATGGTGTTTTTTTGTATTTATTTTTTTTTTTTTGGTATAAAGAACTTTTAATTACACTTGTAGAAATTCTGGCACTGAACCTAGCTTGCTCCTTTGTTTTAGCCATTGTTGACCGATCAATTAGACGCAGCCCTAAGAATTTTTTGTCTATCATGTGTAGCGGTAGCAAGTTTTGTTGCATCCTTTAAAATTTAAGCCATCTTTTTGTTTATTTTTCAAATAATTATAGGCCAAGGAAGAGATTTTATTAATTCTATTCGAAATTCTATGTCCCGATAGTCCTTGATCATGAAAACTAAAAATTCGCGCGAACTCAACCGCTTTCCACTTTTTCTCTGTTTTTTTTTGTGTCATATCAAAGAACCCATTATATAAAATATGAAAAAAAAAACTTTAAAAACAACTAGCTCAAAGAAAAAGTAATGATAAAAGTGGTGTACCTAGTCAAATGAACGAAATTGTAAAGTCTTAATTTGTTGTGATGATTTAAAATTTAGTACAGTAATTACAACTGTACAGCTCCCTAACTACATATTACATTTGCAATAGTTGCTTTTTCCTTTTATTTTAGGATTACTTTGATTTCTACCAACTCTGCCGCTCTAAAAAAACAAACACTGAAACAATCTATGATCATTTGTTAGATAGTAAAATTGTTAATGAGTCTATCTGTGAGTTCGTCGAGTTATTAAGAAACTCAGTAAAAGAACGTGTTTCTTTTACTCCAAATTATTGCAATGAATGCATTGAGAATCTTAAGCCGCAATGCACACATTCCAAAATAGCAATATTGTTCTCCGGAGGGATCGATTGTACTATTTTAGCAATAGTTGCTAATGAATTCGTTAACAGTGTGGATTCGATTGATTTAATAAATGTGGCTTTCGAAGCACCCAATGCTAAAAATGAAATCAACTGGGATGTACCGGACCGATGCTCTGCCAAAGAATCTTTCGAAGAATTAAAAGAACTTTGTCCATCAAGGTAATTAAGATTGATGAGTTTAATTTTTGTTGTTATTTGAAGTCATGATGTTTATATAGAAATTGGAATTTAATTGAAGTAAACGTTACAAGAAAAGAATTGAATGATAAACTTCAATCACACATCAAACATCTTATTTATCCCCTTAATACTGTTCTTGATGAATCGCTGGGATGTGCCTTTTGGTTTGCTTCAAGAGCCGAAGGTTATTGCTGTGGGAAATTCTACAAATCAACTGCTAGGGTAAACAATAAAAAAAATTTAAAAAATATAATAGTTTAACATCTCGTTTAGGTTGTTTTAATAGGCAGTGGAGCAGATGAGATGTTTGGCGGCTACACCAGGCACAGAAATGCATTCACCCGTTGTACTGGCTCGCACGAAGAAAAGCTTTTGAGTCTTTCCAATGAATTGGAAATGGACTGGAAACGGCTCCCTTCTAGAAATTTGGGCAGAGATGACAGAGTTATAGCTGATAACAAAAAGACCTCCCGTGCACCTTTCATTCAAGAAGATATAACGCATTTTGTTCAAAGTTTAAAACCTGAGCAAAGATGTTGTTTTGCACTCGAACAAGGTGTTGGTGATAAATTGTACCTTAGACTTAGTGGTTACAAGTTGGGTTTACGGAGCTCAATAAAGCTGAAAAAACGTGCAATACAATTCGGTTCAAGAATTGCAAATAAGAATCAAAATGCAAAAGATGTATCTATAAATATTCAGTAGTTTTGAATTTTTAATGTACTTATACATAAATATTTGGTTTTACATAGTTTAATAAATACATAAACTTTAAGATTTAAATTTTAACAAGTTTTTGCAATTAAATAAATTATAATATGAAAAAAATAATAACATTTATGAAAGCAAAGTGCTTGAATGAGGAAATTCTAGTCCATAACGATTTATACACTAATTTTAAGATTTTTTTTTTTTTTTTACAAAAGTGATAACTGATTAAACAAAAAATAACTTTCGTGCAAGTAAATCTAAGTTCGATTTTTTCTACGCTATGTGGCTTGTTTTTTCTTCTGAAGGATCGAAAATTGCCGCAGAGAAAATATCAAAATCAAACTCGGAAATGTGAGTTTGTGTGCCGAGTTCCATATTTGCGCATAGTTCTATATCCTCACAGAAATCATCATCAATGTATAGGTCTTCAGTTGATTTGGATACCTGCTGAAAAATAGATATACATAAATAAATAATAATGATGTATGTATGTTCCGAAATACTTCATCGAACAAAAAGTGACAGAATCAAACACAATCCTGTACTTTTCTCTAATTTTCAGTTCAGAACAAAAACACTTTATAGAAAGTGCCCAAAGAAAATCTATTACTTTGAATTTTTGAAATATGTCCAATGTTTCGGTGGTCCTTAAATTGCACATAGTCTTGGATAGCCCTCATTTGATTCAAAACTTTAAAAAACAATTACCCTAGTTTTTTTCAGATTTTTTTTTCACCCCCCTGGTCTTTCTTGTTTCATTTTAAGGTACTAATTGTGGGGTTAGAGTTATTCTTATAACACGCGAAAAAGCATCAGAATCTATAGATTAGATTCAGACGAGAAAAAAAATTGTATTGGAGGGGGTCTATTTCCGCCGTTGAAGCGGAAGGGGTGAATTTCTAGAAATTTGGCTAAAAAAAATTATTAAAAAAGAACGGGAACACTTACAGTTTTGGAACGTTAAGTCGACTATTAAATTAAATGAGTGCGAACTAAACAAAGCTTTTGGTCTCACCATTACTTATTTATTTTCGAAAAAAGTCATGACTCTTCTGTCATCACGTAAGACGAAGCGGTAAAAAATCACATATTAATATTTTGTATTGATGTTTGGATTATAAACCAATCAAAAATCTAAAGAAGACACAAAAATCCATGTGCCTGTCCATTGCCCATCCAGTGAAACATCCATAAAAATCACATTGTTGATTAGATTTTCGATGATATGTATAGGTTAAAACTTGTTAAAGATTAAAACATCACTAAAACTAACCCAACTATTATAAAAGTGAAATATAAGGATACTTAAATTTTTTGTTCCGCTATAATAAAATTGTGATTTAATAATTTAACCGATGCGTTTCGTTTGCTTTGGAAAATTGAAATGCATTGCAATTCTAGTGCCTTAAATTAACGTTAATTAGATTTCTACCATTTTGTCTAGTTTTTTCAAAGAAATTAGGATTATGAATGTAATGTTTTAAACTCCGTTTTGTTCGTTTATCCGTGGTCGTTCTCATGTGAAAAGTCCTTAAGAGAAACTTACCGAATCAAAACTGTACTGCAATATGGTAAATGAATAAAGATTACATGTGTTGGCTCGTTTATTTATGCGTGCATTAGTTAGCTTATACCTATTACAGTTAGACCTTTAGTTACGAAAACAACTTTCGAATAGGATAGAAATAGAGAAAAGGTTCCATAAAAATTTGGTGCTAGCCTAAAGAGTAAAAGGTTACTAATACCTTTTACTCTTTAGGCTTTAAAAGTCCCATAGATCGGCTGTATGTGGTAAGTTTATTTAAACCTGTCTGTTTATTAGCTTTTCATTTTGGGCAAGTTTTGTCCTGTATTATCTATATCAAATTAAAGCTAATAATTAAATTATTAATCAATTAAAAGTTAAACCGGTACCATTAAATTAAATCTCATCTTTCTTATAGGTAGAAATACAAACTTGCAGCACTAAACAATACCTGATTATGATTCACTTATTTATTATTTGTATTTATCAAAAAATATAAGCTTCTTTTTCTTAAGTATGTAGGTATTCCTATTCACATAAAAGCCAAAAGAGGTGCTAAATCTGAGATTCCCATACCTAAGTACAAACAACTTAAACCACTAAAGTGTTCAAAAAAAATCTCACCTGTAATCCAAAGTTCCGTTTCAGAGGTGTTAACAACAACTCTGAAAAAGTTTCATTAAGATCCTCTTCATTATTCGAATGAACTAAAAATAATGTAAAAAAATAACAAATTAGAAAACAAGAAAATTATAAAGATAACTAAAATTCAAAAATTTTATCTTACCAATATCATCAACAACGAATAATTTGTGACCACAATTTAAACAGGTCAATTTACCAACTTTGATTTTGAAGTCTTTGCTCTTGTCGTTAAAGAGGTTTGTATTGAAAACTGCCTTATTCGCTTTCTTTTCTGACAAGTTTTCATTTTCGTCTCCGGTTGATGCCTTCGGCTTACGTAGACGCTTAAATATCTCTGAGCCATTTATGGAATGCCTTGCCGTAAGTGCTTTGGTTGTTGAATTTTGACGGATACAATAACTTCCAAGATCGGATGCTCGCCTGTCTAACTTTTTGAAATTTAAAGTTAGTATTGGACTCTGATTTGGTTGTTCAGTGGGATCTGGTATACGTTCGGAATCAGTTTTGGCCTTTGTTATTTGAGCTTCAATTTTTTCTTCACTGACCTTGAGACTCTCACTTTTATTTTGTAGAATAATATTTATTTTGGAAATATTTTTTTCGGAATCATAATCACTCCTTGAACTTCTGGTATTCGAATTAACTTTCTTTTTCTCATCCGAACTTGATGTAATAGTCCGCTTTGTTTTTGGTGAATTCGATTCACTAAGTATGGATTTTGAAAACGATTCGAATTTATTGACAGCATCTTTGACCGATATACGCCTTTGACTCTTTACAGATTGGTCGCATTTTTGTTTTTCTCGACGCCAAAGAGAATTTTCGAAATCTGATGTCGAATGACTTCTAGAAAAGAACTCATTGATACTATTTTGATCCATAGGCACTGGCTCAGGTTGTTGGTTTAACATTTTCTCTGTCGTCTGAGTCGGTTTGAAAGCAGTTGTATTATAGTTAACAAGGTTTTCAACTGGTGACTGAGTTTTTGTTGGAGAATGCACTATTGGCTTAGGATTTTTTTTTGACACTAGATTAAAGAATTTAATGTAATCAGATATTTGTGATAAGTTCTTCTGAGCCTGATCGATTGAACTATTTTCCACAGTCGACTGTGCCATGTCGTCCTCCTTATTTAATGGTGTTCTAGGTTTTTTCGAATTTGGTCGAATTCGAATATTAACATTGTAGAGTTTATTCGATGACGTGTCTTCAGATTTTAATGCATTGTATTTATTTTTGTCTACAATTTCAATCTGATTATTTGCTGCATCGTTATCTTTTGGTTTTATTTCCAAATGAACTATCGGCGATATCGACTGATTAGACAGCCAAGCAGTTTTTCTAAGTTTATTACTTCTAGCAATGGGTGTTTCAGGAAGGGATACTTCTCCAATTTCGAACCCATATTGAGAGTTATCAAGTGAAGATGTATGCGAAGCAATGAAAGCTTCATCAGATGGATCATTTGATTTATTTATTTGAGAATAAACAAATAATTGTCTTGCAGACAAACGGTCCTCTTTGAAGACATGTTTTCGTTTTTTAATTGTG
Source organism: Dasysyrphus albostriatus (assembly GCA_946251815.1). Classification (NCBI taxonomy): domain Eukaryota; kingdom Metazoa; phylum Arthropoda; class Insecta; order Diptera; family Syrphidae; genus Dasysyrphus; species Dasysyrphus albostriatus. The sequence continues at coordinate 60,554,469 of OX276336.1, read as the reverse complement.
CTTGTGCGCTCACTGATCATTGGACCAAATCCTTTGTTGTATAACAGGCTTGATATACCTTCTATGGGGTGTTTCTTTGAAATCATCTTTTCTCCTTCATTAGATAGATCTATTTTGTCATCAGATTCAAGTGATATTGCGCTAATAGCTTCTTTAAGCTCAATCGTATCTGTGAATCTCTTTTCTACCAACATATTCAATCCAAGTTTTAGTACTTCTTCAAAGGACTTCTGTCGATTTTCTCTGAGCATAGGAAGCTGGGCATTTTGCAGGTAAATTAACTTTGCCATTTCATCATAATCAAAGTCAGCGAAGGGAATAGAACAATTTATCATTTCCCAGAGCATCAAGCAAATACCGTAAACATCACTTTGAATCTTTGGGAATACAAATCCTATTCGATTGGATAGCAGTTCGGGAGCTTGGTGATTATATTTTGAGAACATTTTCCTGTATTCTATATTATAGGGACGCAATTTTGGTGGGAGCTGGTTAATGTCTGTAGGAAGTTCGTTTTCTAAAAAGAGAAAATAAACTTGTCTTAATGAATAGCTGAAAACTAACTGCAGGTACTAACCATATTTTTCATTTTGAAAGTACTCCATAAGTTCATCTCTCAGATCTTCATTTGTGGTTGTCGTTAGTTCAAATGAAGTTAATTTAACTGCCTTTGACAAGTGACACATTACAACACTGTGCGTGGAAATATTTGAATGTATCAATCCATGCTTGTGTAGATAAGTAACAGCACTATTTATTTGAAGGGTGTAAAGTAGACAAATAGAAATGGGAATACATCCTAACTAAAATATTGAAATTTGAAGTTTATGACTTAATAAAATTTACAGTAATTATTATTACCTCCTGATGAATGAAATGATATAAAGAGTAATCTAATGGCTCCAAAATAAGTGAATCCAATGCGCATTTGTTATCCACAGTTATGCCCATCAATAAAACTATGTCTGGATGTCGAATTTTCCTGTAGAATAGGGTTTAATAAATTTATTGGCTTCAAGAAAATTATTATGTCATTAGAAAATACCTTACCGTAATACTTCATAATTTAATTGGAGATTGCTATCAGAAAAAGCACCATGTTTTGGTTTAAATTGTGTAACGGGCACACAGTGAAATGATCCAGAATGAAGAGTTCCGTTAAAAGTCTCAACAACTTGCCGGGGACTCTTTTCGGAGATTTCATTTGTGTTGCAAACTATTATTTCTCCAAAATGCTGAAAAATAGTAAACAGATTTTTATAAATTTATAAAATCACATTAGTTTTGAATATATTTAAAGCAGAATTTTGACAACGCCATGACAGACTACATCGGTGAGGTTGGTGAAGACCTATTTCCTCCTCTCTGATTTTATCTACGTCATGGCGTTGTGAAAAGTTGATCGAAAAAAGGTTCAAAGAATCTATTAAGTCTGCCGTTTCAAATCAAAACAAATTTAAGTTTTGATTTTACATCGAAAACCAATTGCTAAAAAATGCCTGTCTGAAAACTTGAAAATGTCTACCTAAATTGCAAAACTGTTATTTTCCTATGATATGTATGGATTTTTATAGCAAATTTTGGAAATTTGCAAGAAAATTTCAAATTATCAGAATTTAAGCCTGAAGGCGAGAATAATAGGTACCGTTCTTAAAATGTAGTTGTTGGCAAATTGTGCTGTACCTTATTTGAACAAACTTTACCGATACATCTGTAGATTAAATGGTTCGGAGGCTTCGGAGTCCATAGCATACATACAAATATTGGTGTTTTTATATGTGCACTAGTTTTATATGCATGTATGACGTGAGGAAGTGATATAAGATGCAGAAAAATGTGATATATAAACTGCACTGATCAAAATAGTTAAGAATTTCTTACCAAGAAGTTAACTTGGTAGAATACTGGTACACTCCAGACGGGCGTGTATGTCCTTTTTTTCATTTGAAAGTTATCTTAATAATGCAGTTTTTGGCAAATTGCGGTTTTGATTATAACGAAACTTCAAAGAAACACTTCGGCCAATACTCAAGATTGACTGACAAATTTGTACTCAATCGGTTTCGGAGTACATAGCATTTACCCGTTATAACTATCAACTGGTTGAAGTGAATAGATTTTTTTTAAATGCCATCAGAGAAAGCATCCAATTAAAATTAGAATAAAGCATAGTTTACATTTGACATGTAAAAAAATCAAAATTTTTAAAACAATTATTTTCGTATTGGCACAGAAGTTGCAAATTGAAATTATAAATAACAAATTAAAAAAGTATTAATAAACTTTTACAAAATCTGCTAACTTACCATATCGGGTGTTGTCTTTTTGACTATATTTCTTTCTATATTATTGCTTTTATTACCACTCCAGACTTCTAAAGCCTCAAGCTCCTCAACTATATTGCGTTCTTGTGACTTATTGTGATCATCGGTTGCTTTTGTTCCTGCAAAAACAATAAAAGACAAATAAAATGTATTAACATAAATGTATATTTATAAAACATAAGCATAATTCTTACCACTAGTACCATCTAAATCTGTAACAAGTACGTTTCCATTCTGAAATGGACTGTTGCTAAAAGACACTGATATACGAGACAGTCCAAGTCGATCATTCTCATTGAGAAATTGAAAGTTATCCTCAACGTACTGTTGATAGCTTGAGGTATTATTAAGCGCTACAATTCTTGGGTCGCTTTCAAGATGGTTTTCGCCCACTTCTTCTTCAAGCTTTTCATTTAACGGCAAAGCGTATTCGACCTCTTCACCGTGTTTGTTGATCACAGTTTGATAGGTTGGATTTCTGCTTAATCTGCAATCACTTGATTTCCGTACTATGTCTTCATCCGCCTCAAATGGTTTAAAGTTTGCTCTAAGTGCTTCAAGACTTTTAAGATTCCTTGGGCTTTCATAAGTCCAATCGTCGTTATGCGTAGAATTTTCAGTATCCTGATGTTGATCTCTTATTGGTGTGTGGACATTCGCAAAAGGATTTGAGTTATCCTTAAAAAATTTAACAGGTGGACTAAGAAATTTTTGACTGATCTCCAATATATCCGGGCTTCGATCGAATTGATCAATTATATCGATAATAACATTCTCATAGATTTGTGCATCGTTTGATTTGTTCGAAGATATACTTGTTCGTCTTCTTGTTTTAACTACGTCTGTTACTGGAAAAGAACGGTTGGTAGTGGACTTTTCATACAGATTTCTCCTTGGACACGTATTTTGATTCCGTTCTTGTATATTTTGAATTTGAATTTCTTCATATAGGCCGTTTTCAAGATGTTTTATGCTTTTTGACTGAAGAACAACGTTATCATTTGTCGAGTATCTTTTTTCAAAGAACTGCTCACTTTGACCCCTACGTTCGATAAGTTTTTTGCTTTGCTTACGAGTCAAACGAACTGATCCTCCAAACTGTTGTCTTCTTCGCCATTCATTGAATTTTGATAAAGCTTTTACATACGATTCGTCTCTTGGTAGCTGTTCGGTAGTTCCCGAAAGTGGTGGTTCACTTTGGCGTCTTTTGCAGGAATTCGATGAGTCCAGTTCCCTGTTAAAAACCAGTAATTAATATAATTTAATAAACATACATACATACATATTGTTGAACAAACATAAAATACAGGACTGGACCGCACGAACTTGCTCTTGAATTGTATGTATTAGACTAAGTAAGAGCTGACAGCAGATTTTAGGTGTGATTGGAAAAAAAAAGAAGTATGGGCGTCGAAAGCTTTATTTAAGATATGAATGCAACTTCGAAGGTAATCGAGTTAGCCAAAATAGGTTTTCATCCCTTGGGGGCTGTTAGTGAGACCAACCTGTCATTTTGACCTAACGGTTGAGTATACTAATAATTAATAATCATGTCCTAACTTTACTTTTAAGAAGTGTTGCCAAGGTGGCAACACTGTTAGAAAAACGAGAAAAGCGCTGCCACTAACGCCTATTGGCGTTAATTTAAACTAGGAGAGATATAAGTTTTTATCAATTTGACGTACACTAAGTGAATGAACGATTTTTACCTTAAATCGCACTCATTACTTCAATTTTTTGTTTTCATTAAAAAAAAAAGGAACATCTTGTTCTTTGAACGTGGATGAAAAATTTAGGTATGGCTTGGTGGCGGTAAGCAAAAACACGAAGAAGAAGGAAGGGAGCGAAATATTTTCCTTCACGGTTTTTTTAGCATTTATATGGACGGTGCCGCTATTATTTAATGAAAGCATTTTTCTGTTAAAATTATCTTTAGAATGTTAAAAAATCCCTTTAAGACCCAGTTTCAAAATGTCGATTTCGAAAAATTTGATTTTCAAAAAAAAAAATACTTTTTTAAAAATCAAAAAAAAAGTATTTTTTTTTGAAAATTTCTGTTCGAAACACTACATATTTACATATTTAAGAAGCTTCTGTATATACAAAATATTAAAATTATTCATACCGTTTCGAAGAAAATTTGAAATTAAAAATAGGTTATTTGGTGATGAGCCATATTAATTATCACTTTTTGGAAAATGGTTTCCCACTCAAAGGTATGGTCTTCACTATCATCGTAAAAACAAGTTTAATCAAGATCTCGAGTTCAATTTTTACGAGCGCAAAACTTGCCTTATGTACAGCTATGGATAAAGAAATAGAACACTTATGAAATGAAATATAATGTAAAAGTATTTCCGTTATTTTGAATGACCATTGCTAATTTTTACTGACACAGCAAAAAAGGTCAAATATTTACAACCCCTTCTCACCTATAAATTTTTATTTTTGGTCGTTTAAATCTTTCTTTAGTCCATTAATAGCAATAGCAGACAGAGCAATAGCACACTTGTAAGTTAAGTATGATTTTTTAATGGAACCTTTACAGGCGAAAGTTATTTATTTTGATTGGGAATGATAATAATAACAGATAATTCCAAAATATAGACAGGGGCGTGCTTTGAACTATTGAAAAAAGTATTATCTCTGAATTCCAAGATCAAGAAATGGTGTACAATGCCATTAATTACGTAATCCTGAGCTTAAAAAAAAGTTCGAAAGCCACGCCTCGCATAACTTCAATGCGCATTGACAGAGCCTTGTCAGAAAGTGAAAGTGTAAGCTAGATCCTTTTAATTCCTCCCACATCGTTTTGGCTGTAATTAATGGGGAATTTGGTGTTAATGTCTCCAGGAGAACTGTAAGAAGATTACTCAATGATGCAAAGTTATATGGACACGTATACGTAAGGAGAAAAACCTCGCATGTTCAATAAAAATTTTAAGGCTCGTTTGCTATTCGCTAAAACTCATTGCAAGAAACACGTTACATACGTTTGATAATGATGATGATGTTGTGGAGTTATGAAACTAGGATTAATTGCATTCGACCACATGGAAAAACATTTATTTATCACTTCACAGAGCATTCTTTTCCAAAACTTAACGTGTTTGTTGCATAAGTTTTTGGAAAATGTCAAACGTATCTCATTTTAAAATAAAGCTCATTTAGAGTACATAAGTTCCAGGTAATACTTTAATTAATTTTCTTTGCATTCAATCAATAAGACTACTATTTTTTTGAGCACAGTTGTACATATCTATGTAAAAATCCATATATCCATTAGGGTGGCCGTTATAATGTTTTTTTTTTAGTTTTTATAACGGGTGATTTTTTAAGAGGCTTAGAACTTTAAAAAAAAAAAAAAACACAAAAAATTCAAAAAAATGAATGAAATATTTATTTGAATCGATAGTTTGAACCTTGCAATTTAATGTTTAAAGATAATTTCATGCAAATGTTGACCGCGGCTGCGTCTCAGGTAGCCCATCCGCTGAGTCCAATTTTGGCATACTCTTTCACACATATCGGCCGGTATCTCACGAATGAATGCATGGATGTTGGCTTCCAGTGCGTCAATCGAAGCGGGCTTGTCCCTATAGACATTAGCCTTGACATACCCTCACAAAAAATAATCTAATGGTGTCAAATCGCACGATCTAGGCGGCCAATTGACCGGCCCAAAACGTGAAATTAACTGTTCACCAAACTCGCCTCGCAATCGCGCCATTGTTTCGCGTGCTGTGTGGCATGTGGCACCGTCTTGTTGAAACCACATATCATGCAAGTCAAGAACTTCCATTTCGGGCAAAAAAAAGTTTGTTATCATCGCTCGGTAGCGTTCACCATTGACAGTAACGCTGCGATTCGCATCATCTTTGAAGAAATATGGCCCAATAATGCCGCCGGCCCATAAACCGCACCAAACAGTGGCTTTTTCGGGATGCATTGGTAGCTGTTGCAATGCTTCTGGCTGATCTTCATTCCAAATGCGGCAATTATACTCATTTACGTACCCATTCAACCAAAAATGAGCCTCATCGCTGAACACAATTTTTTTTTTTTACATTTCGAACCGAGCACGAATTTTGATAGTAAAATTCAATAATTTGCAAGCGTTGTTCATTTGTAAGACGATCCATGGTTAAATTGCAAACCAAACTGAAGCTGTTTGACAGTGACACAAGGTACTAAACACACGTCAGCTGTCAAAACCAGTGTTGCCAAAACCACACCAGCTAAAAAATCACCCGTTATTTGGATGGGCCCATATCAGCTGCAAATGAAGAAAAAAACTTCCTAATTTTTTTCAGATTTCCCCTATAGTCGCTGTAAGAGTTAATTTAATTTCCCTTTTTTGTTTTGCATTAGGTCAGCGGTACCCAAACTATTTTAGCTGTGGAACCCTAAACATGGTCAAAATGTATTTTGGAACCCCAACACTTGACAAAAAGCCAAAAATGAAAGACACAAAATTTAAAACTCTGTTTATTTCTTATTGAAGAATGAAACAGTTTCAGTGTTTGATTAATAAATTGTTAAAAATTAAGTGCTATCTAAGCCTTGAAACTATATTCGAAGATCTGGGGAGCGACAAATTTCAATCTTTATTAAGTTGAGAGGACAAAAACCTTATTTTAGTGAAACATTGCAGATCTATCAGAGATGCATTTTTCTGTATACTTAGTGTCGAAGGCTGAGTTTTCATTTTAAATAGATTTTGCCCCCAAAATTTGTCAAAATTAGTACCTGGGGAGTAATGTTGCCAAGACCTTTGCGTATATCAGCTTGGAGCTGACGCAAACATTCATTTAAACCTGGAAAATATTCAAAATTTTCCTTCCGTAGGTGCACATAGTGTTGCCAGATTTTTAAAAACCGTGGAGCCAAAAAAAGTCTCACTCAAAAATTATGCTCAAAAATTAGTAAATTAAAAGTTTTCGTTTTAAATTTAAATTTTTCTATCAATTATTACCAAAGTTATAAAAGTTCGAAATTTGATTTTACTTGAGTTTGCTCAAAAAAAAACAATGACCATTTTTAGGATCACCCTTATGTACATACATCTCGCATCAATAAAATTCGTCCAGAAACGATTAAAGTTGAAACAAAATTTTAAAAAATTCGAGAGTTACAGCAGGCTTAATCAATTGCTTAGAGGTGAGAGTGTGGATACAAGCAAATATTGAAATGTTAGTAGGTTCATTCACAAAAGATTTTTCTAAATTTTAAAGTTCCCGTCTATACAAAGGTCAATGGAAAATAAAAATAACATGATTTTTCTTTCTCACTTTCCTGAACAAATCTACTGAAGAGTACACCTTTTCAGGAAATACAATCTTAAAAGTCTCATCAAAGACAAGAAGGACATCAATGTAAAAATGCAATGGCTGCTGTAACTTTCTTAATGTGTTTTAACTAAACAAAAATTGTACAAAAAAATTCAAATCATGTAGGTCTGAAGTTGACAAGAAAAAATACAATGGGAGGGGGTAGTTTTACCTCCCGTTTGGCAGGAGGGTCAATTTTATAAAAAAAAAATACATGAAATAGAAAAAAATTTATTGAAAAGCTACGGCAACAACAAATAAAATTACCTCTCCAAGCGGGGGAAATATTATTACTTTCCTACTTCTAACTTTTGCACATGCTCTGAATTTTTTGGCAGATTTTACGCGAAAATAAAAAAGGGAAATTTAATTATATATAATACAGCGATGTAGTACCTCGTGGCATAATGGTTAGTGCGTAGGACTGTCATGCCAAAGGTCTGGGTTCGATTCCCGGCCACTGCCACCTAAAACAGAAATTTTTTTTCCTGAGCTACTGCCTCTTGCGAGGGACTGACAGATCTTCCAAGAGTATACTTGTCAAGACTAAAGTGCTTCTCATCTAGCCATTCGGACTCGACAAAAAATTATAGGTCCCCTCCATTCCTGCCAACATTACGCACACAGGAATGGTTGAGAGTTGTTAGTCACTAGGCCCTGGTTCTCCATGAGCTGTTGCGCCACTAAATTTATTTTATTTTATTTTATTTCTTTAATACAGTGAGAGGGGATGAAAATTAAAATCTGCAAAAATTAGGGAATTATTTATTTCTTCATTTAGAGACGATTCAGGTCCATCCCAGGTGACCTTTTTTTAACAACCACCCTAATGTAGGTACATATATGAAAATAAGACAATTTGCTCAAAAAGACGTCAAAATCCTTTATTCGTTTTGGGTGTTTATCGTCATAAATAAAACATGAGGTATGCAATCATTAGGCGCGTCTCACCAACTAAAATCTCACTGAGCGCTCAATGTCAAGTCGATGGAGGCGGAATGCTTTGGTGGGACAAGATTCTCCGTTGAATTGTATAAAAACATGTGTTAAAATTTTCGTACTGAAATTCTGGAAATAAATTTCAACTTTGCTTAAAATATTTAAATTTAAAAGCACAAAACTTTATCAAATGAATGAAAAATAAAAACAAATTCAATTTATTTTCATTTTTATTAACATTCCACCTTTATTTTGAATTTTAAATCGACTTTAGTATTTGCACATCAGCGAGAAATTACAATTTGCCTGTCAAATGAACAGCTGTTTAAGCAGAGAAAGAACATTGAGAAATGAATCCAAAAAATTTTCGTCTCAGTAATCTCCGCAAAAAATCTCAGTGCTCAGGTGAGATTTTTTGTCCCACTTAAAAAATCTCTGAGCGCTCAGAAATTTTATTTGGTGAGACGCGCCTATTTTGTAGTATCTCGCGGCATGATGTTTTGTGCGTTGGACTGTCATGCCGAAGGTCTGAGTTCTATTCTCAGCCACTGCCACCTAAAAACAGAAATGTTTTTCCCGAGGTACTGCCTCTTGCGAAAACTTACAAATCCTCTAAGAGTATACTTGTCATGAATAAGTGCTTCTCATCTAGCCGTTCGGACTCGGCGAAAAATTGTAGGTCCCCTCCATTCCTACCAATAACACGCACAAAGGAATGGTTGAGAGTTTATAAATCACTAGGCCTGGTTCTCCATGAGCTGTTGCGCCACCAAGCTTAATTTAATTTTTTATGCAATCATTTGGGACAAAACAAGCACGGTGTTCCGTTCTTTTTCTAACTAAGTTAATTATTGTTATTATGTTCAAAATGATGAAAAATACTTACAATTGGCACAAATGCCATTTAAATTTTTTTTTCTCTAAACTTGACCAAAACCAAAAAAATTTGGTTTGTTTTGTAGACAAATTTGTTCGCATATATGCACTTTAACAGGTCAACATTTTCACCTCATGCCGTGGACCTGAGTTGGAAATAGTTACAAATTGTAACTATTTGACACTGCAAAATACATGAAGGAACAATGTTATGATTATGACGTCATATTGTTAAAAATCGTAACAATTTTGAAATAAAGGAACGATAAATGTCAATAATAAGTCGTGTTTTATTGGAAAAATACTATAGCTAGTGCAGTAAAATTTCCCTCGGTAAATAACAACAAATTGGAGAAAGTGTCAATAAATAAGACAGTAATAAAGTGGATTTATTGTTATCTTCCGGAGGAAATTTTACTACGCTAGCTATGGCTTCCCAATAAAACACACCTAAATTGCTCACAAATAGTTTACTTTTGTTAGAAAAAGAACGCACCATGGAGCTTTGAAAAATCAAAAAGCTGTTGAATTACTTTTCTAGAAAATCACATACAAATCTTTTTTGGAAATCGGACACCCGTTAAGGTGACGGAAGTCATGACGAACCCCACTTTTGTAACTTCATCATAATGTAAGATTTAATTAAAACCTCATTTTTTCTGTAAAATGATATATATTGTATATATTTGTATTTATTTTAAGTAGCTATTTTTTTAGGAATTCCCCCTCCCACATACATAACTAGAGCAAATAGACGCCCACCCATAGATTTTTTTTTCTTGTTTCAACGTGTTGCTGAATCAACAAACACTTTACACCCTGTATTTTTACCTACACGCATACGTATATGTATGTAGTTGTGTTATTAAAAATCTTCATCAAATAAAATACAATGATAATTTAAATATAAGGAAATGTTAGTTTGATTAGTTCATCATTGCTATAGAAATGCTTTTATATAATTCACAAAACAAACAAAAATATGATTTAATAACTATTGCTTATCTAGTCTTTCTTGCACAAACTAAATTTTACAGTTATATATTATAGACTAGGACATTCGATCTAGTAAAATAAATTACTTTGAATTAAGGAATCTCATAAAATATTGACACAAAAATCACTCACTTTTGCAAAGAAACCGAAAGCAATGTCGAAAACATTAATTTAAGAATCAAGAGATTACCGCGAATTATCACAACAGCAGGAGTTTGGTATATTTTTTTGTGTTAGGTTATTTTGAAAAGGGTGCTTACACTCACGTTTTTGTGATTTATCAAAAAAGCCGTTAAACTATAAACCGCTTAGTTTTTCGGAGACTTTCTTACAAAAAAAAGAGGGCTATATGTATGCAATTATGTACATAATTCACTTCACAATAAACTTAATGTTAATAAGTACATTTTGGCTATAACTGATTAAGTCGATCAGACACAATCAAACAAGAATAATCAGGATAAACCTCACTCTTGAAATCAATTTAGATAACTAATGTACTCAGTATCAACGATTCTTTGGTAACCAAATATGCAATTACGCGAGCAAGAACCGCAACCATCAAAAAATAAATAAAACTATGTAACAAAGGAGAAGCCCGATTATGAGTCTAACTTATGCTAGAATTGTTTTTAGAAGGAGATACGCATGAAAAAACACCGCCACCATTAAACTGACCATTGTAGCAACTACTAGCAAATTGGCATAACACAGTCCACTGACCTGTTTGTACACGATTTAAAATTACTGTTCGAAATAAGTTTGAAACAAGGGATAATTTATATGCGATACACCTTACCGTTTAATCCATTTTATTAGGCCCATTGTCAAGTGCACTAGTCAAGTAATTAAAACTATTAAGTTCAGTTTATTTAAAATCACAATTATTATTATTATTTTTGTCAAAGAATATTATTTGGAGTACACAATTAAATACGCACTATGTCAGGTATCACTTCACTTCAACTTAGCTTAGGTATAGGAACTGATATAAAAAGTCTACTTAGGGTTATTCAAGCGTGTTAGGGAAACTGAAAGGAGTGGATCAATAGGTGGTTGGGCCTATGCAATGGATAGTAGACTATTTACCTTTAATTATATGTAGGTATCTAGATTTTGAAAAGTTACTGATATAATAAGTAATTCTGTTTGTGGATCTTTACTTTAACTTAAAGTTTTTTTTACGAAGATTTAGATTTTTCTTAAGTTAAAATCGTTATCTACTTATGAGACATTTATAGGTACATACATAAAGATTTTTGAATAACTATCTTATTTTAATAATATAATATTAAAATAATAATTTCTTAAAAATTATTCACACTTAATAAAACAAAACGCATGACTGGGTCTTATGTACTTGCTCTTATATTTTAAACTTTGAGGGTTTAGGAAAATTTTATATAAAGGAATAGAAATTATGAGAGAAAAATGTTTCAAAGCATGACTGCGATATTTAAATTAGCTAAAATTCTTGATTGAATAGCTATAATTGCATGGACAACAATTTAAATCGTCGAAGTGCTTTAAGAAAAAAAAATTCTTATACATAGGTAGGTGTATGTAGGTCGACCTGGTTTTGAGAATTTGATTTATAGAAAAATTAAACTTTAAAAATAAAAAAAAAATGTTTTCAAAATTTTTTTATGCAATATTATTTAATCCTATTTGAAATTTGTATATACAAAACACTATTCTAAGTCCCTTCAGCCAATAATGAGAAAATAAAAAATAAAAAAATAAGTTTAAATTTTTATAATTTTTGGTAGTAAATATGTACATATAGTATGTACAGGTTTAAGAATACAGTTAAGTTTTTCAGCATTTGTATGGAAGGTGTAATATTATTTTTTCATAAAATTAAATTTTTTCAATCTTAAAATATTTTAGAAAATGTTAAAAAACCTCTAAATACCGAGTTTTATAAAAATTAACCATGAAGTTTTGATAATAGGTTTGTTCGTTGAGCCTTAAAGTCACCCTGGAGTCGCCCCAAAGCGTTTTTTGAAAACCCTGAACTCACCCTGGCCAACAAATTCTGTGTTTTTTGAGACCAGGGTCTCCCTGAACTCGTCCTAGAGTAGATCTAGGTTTTTTGCTACGGCGAGTTGAGGTAAAGAATAAACTATCAAAGTGAATTTAGTTCTGAATCATTTTCTGTTTTGGCTTAAAGTGTTTCATTAGATTCAAGGAATACACAAATTTACTTTATTAATAACAAATAGAAATAGAAAATGTAAACTGTGGTTTGTTTTTATTAATTTTTAAAACAAATTTTGTTTTTTGCCGTTTAGTATTTTTTAAAGACCAAAAAAAACCAGGATTTTTTGACAATTCTTGCGGTTGTCAACCCTAGGTAAACTTCAACGAACGAACCTAATAATCGATTTTCAAAAAAATAATTAATATTTTTTTAAAAAATCCAAACAAATATTTATTTGAAAATTTTGTTAAGAAAAACTATTTATATTTTTGAAAAGCGTCTTTATAAAAAAAGTAATTGAAATCAGAAATGGCGTTTTAAAGAAAATCGAAAATGAAATAAAAAATAACCATTTTTTGAGAAAATAATTTCCTATCCAAAGGTAGCCAATTTTACTGATTTTTACTTGTTGTATAGGTAGGGGAACCTGGCCTTAAATGGCACACCAGGGTAAAACGGCACACTGGCTAAAAACATATAAGCGAGCAGAATTAAGGTAATTTGTGAACGCAACTCTTTAGTTTTTCCTGCAACACTGCTCAAAACGAAATTATGGATGCTTCTAGCTTGTATATTTTAATTGACAGGTCAGTTTATGTTGAACAACCACTACCAGAGGCGTAAAAAAGTAAATCTAAAGTTAAAAAGGAAAATTCCATGCTTTAAACTAATTAATTTACTACGCGAAGTGAGTGTATGTAAGGTAAAGTATTTATTTCTATAAGTATTCAAAATGTCCAAAATATATGAAACTTAACTCAATGTCGGACGATAAATGTTTTTGGGCAAAGTGGGAAGTTGGAAGTGTGCCATTTAAGACATGCACTATCATTTTAATTTTATTTCCAGACAAAAAAAGTTGTTCGGTACAATAAATTTTTAAGGGTATTTAAAACAAAGAAAAGGTTGAAAAATATGTTTGCGTTATTCGAAAATAATTAATTTTAAATTCCTTCTATTAACTGTTTCAATGAGAATTCCTTTAGTTTGAGTGATATTTTTTATAAAATGTTTATTTTAAGTTTGTTTTTATTATAAATAAAGTTTATACTAAAATAAGAATTGTTTTTGTTTTACTTTCGAAAAATGGCATACTGGTGTGTTTTTTTACCCCAGCATTTTTTGAATGTGTCATGGAAAGCCCCAAAAAAAAAATTCATTCAAAAACTTTTTAGCTGTTTTTAAACCAGGAATCTTGAAAAACATAAGCATAATTGATTCAAAATACCTTTTTATGGCCTTTAGTCATACAAATTGGCGTTTCGTCCGGCTTACTCACTTAGACTCATCAGTGACGAAGTGAGGGCCTTATCATACGCAATTTGTTTTAAGGTCAGTTCAACTTACATGAATTCTTTTACACAAATCCACTGTAAACTATATCCAACAAGATTAGAATTCCTAATCATTAAGCTGGAAATTTTGTTGCCCGGGTCCAGACATAGTTTATATAAGAAGGTTTTTTTAAAATACAAATTCTATATACTACTACAATAAAACAGCTAGGTAGAAGACTTGGAGAAGGATTGGACTTGTTGAATTATTGATTCAAAATAGCTTTTTACGACCTTTAAGTATAATTGTTTATCCTATGTTAAAAAAATTATATTCTAGCTTTTTAAAATGTTTGATCCAAGATAAAGACCATTTTCTTTAGGTACACTTGTGGCCACGTAATTAAGCCACTCAGCGAATAAATATAATAAATTCTAAAAATATTTGTCTATATTACTTTATCTCTAATCACTTCCACGGTAACTAGCATTGGCTATATCTGTATGAAATTAACATGTCAATCGAAGAAGAAAATTTGTTTGTTTTCAAACTGCACGCTGTTATCCCTCGACGATTTTTTACTAGAATGTGTTTAAATAATTTTTATATTTATTTAAAGTCCATTTTTATTGAAAAAGTTTATATCTTAACTGAAATGTGTAAAAAAAAAAGGAGCTACAATCCATCTTATACAAAAATTGTCTAGAAATGCTTCCAAAACAACACAATTATTATGAAAGTAACCCAAATTTTATGTTTTTTCTTTTGGGGAGTTAAGCAAGAAACGCAGTTCAATATTATGCAAAACAAAACAAAAATATGATATTCCCAAAAAAGAGCGGCGTAAAACGATTCCTGGTGGAGATAGGAAACTTATCAGACCTAGCAAGTCGGATCCATTTCTAATATCCGTGCAATTAAGAGCACCAAATGAGATGGATTACTATCTTAAAATATTGGCAAAAATCACATGGAAGATGACTTAAAGAAAAAAAAAAATTGGTTGGACGAACTACAAAGCGTAGGGCAAATGTATCGAAGAAATTATAGCACGAAGGCAATGGTTCGCTTGAGAACATCTCCATACGAGCGAAAATTTTCGGAATTAGGCCATCTGAAGCGATGACGATAAATTGGAGTTTATTGTTCTTAGAAATGATAGGAGATCATTTTTCAGGTGGCCTCCATTGAAATAGACCGCAAATACACAAAAAACCTGTTTAGACATGGTGGTTCATGGCTGAAGGTTTGGAGATATTTTGTCATCTGCAGTTGGTCCTATTATTTAGATCAATGGGAAAATGAGAGTTGAAATGCACAAAGATACTCTTTAAAATAGTTTGAATAGGGATTATTCCAATAATATGCAGTTACTCTGGTCCTTTTAACCGGATAACGACTCTCTGATCATCAAATCCTGGTTTGAATCGAACTTCATCCAAGTTATGGAGTAGCTTGATCAAAGCCCCAATTTGAGCCTCATACAATTTTTTTTTAGCAAAACAAAATGGGCAGTTCCGACTAAAAAAAATCCATGCATAAGGCTTCTCTTTGGAATAAACCTAACAAGAGTAAGAAAAATAACCCCATCTCAATGTGCAGGGCTGATTAATAAAATTGGAATAAGTATGGCCGAAGTAATAACGCAGAAGGAATTTCCTATCAAATACTAACTGCAAAAAAGTTAAAGCTTATTCCAAAATACAATAAATTCAACGTTAATGCTCTTAATTGGAGTTGGCTTAGTTATATTATATGTCCACTTGGCCTAATACCACGTTAACAAATATTTCCTAAAACTAAGCTTATAGTAAAATAATTATTTTAAAATATAATGAGGGTATTCATACAACAGCGTAAACCCATCGTAAACGTTATAAAGTTTAAAACTTCGTAATTTTGTCACAATTTGTATGGAAAATTTGACAGATTTACGAAGTTAACAAAATTACTACATTTACGACGACTTTACGCTGTTGCATGAAAACCCTTAATATAATTTGAATTCCTAATATTAAACGCATATTTCGTAAAACAAAAGGGCTAAATTTCTTAATATTTTGAACTAAATGTTAAACTTTATTTTAGTGGCTTTATTGTATGACCACAAGTGTGTGCCATTTTGGTTCATGTTCCCCTACTATAAGGCAAGTGGGTGGCAAAATTCTGTGTCTGTCTGTGTCAGCGGCGTATACAGCTTCACCTCTTGGGGGGGGGGGGGGAGTTGTCATACCAATAAAAAATTACCCAAACCAGTACTTAAAAATCTATTAATTAATCATTTTTTTTCGATTTTTGGGCTTTTTTTAAAATTGATTTCTGCTGGTCGCGCAAATGTTACCATTTTTTTTTTTAAATATTAAAAAGTTGGGGTCGAAATTTCGGTAAGATCAAAATTCTATTTGCAAAATTTTTCTTTCGAGCAGACGCTCGATTTAGTGAAGTAATAATAACAAAACCCAAGCTGTTCACTCCTTCAAGATTGTTCACTTTTTCGAGCAGCATGCGAGACATTTTTGTAAAGAAACAACCAGTTTTATATAAAATTTTGTGTGTTCACTATTGTGGATAATTCACTCGTCTACTATTTTATTATTATTTATTTTTTGTGTAAAACCCAAATTTTGTATTCCTACAAATTGGCTTTTCGTCCGGCTTACTCACTTGGACTCATCAATGACGTAGTGAGGGCCTTGTCATATGCAATTTGTATTAAGTCATTGATGAGTCCAAATGAGTAAGCCGTACGAAACGCCAATTTGTAGGACTAAAGGCCATAAAAAGCTATTTTGAATCAATAATTCAACAAGTCCAATCCTTAATGCTAAGTCTTCTACTTGACTGATTTATTTGAGTAGTATATAGAATTTGTATTATAAAAAAAAACCTTATATATCGATTTAATTCAATCCAATTTTTTTTTTTTTTTTATTTGAGGTTGTTTTCCTTCATATTTTCAACGAAATTCTCACAACCGAAAAAAGTTAAATCAATCAAAAACCATATTGAAAATTGTTTTGGCATTAGAGAGGGTATATACAAAAATTCATTTTGAATTAAAAAATAAATCAATTCTATTACCCTATGCTGAAATGTTCTGAATACAAAAATAATCCAAATCGTATTTTTGATAGATCTTAATATCAAAAACTAATTGATTCATTTCACCAATAAAACCGCATATATTTAGTAGTGAATGAATGTCGAAATTTACGTTATCATGCCACCTAGAAAATGCCACAAAATTACAGCAGATTGTCAATCCTAAAAATATGTCAGGAATTGGTATGAAATAAAAAATATTATTCGGGCAATGGCTTGTAAATGTTGATAGGAGAAGGTAGATGCTCTTTAAAAATAATAAATAATCTATTCCAAAGCTTCAACATAATTTTTTTTGAAAATACATTTTAAATTTTTGTTTCTTGCTTTTCTTATTATTGTTTGCGTGTTTTTTTGAGTTTGTATACTCCAATACTGTCTGTTCGGCTACAGCCTAAACGGCTGGATTGAATTTCTTAAAACTTGGCACATAGTATTTTTTTGTGATTTTACCCTCGACTTTTGTTTATTTTTTTAGAACTAAAAATAACGCTCCTGCCATAAAATTTTTTAGTAATTTTACGTTAAAATTATCACGAAAAAAAATTGTTTTTTTTCATAATTAATCAGCAAAAAATTGAGATTGATTTTATGAGTTTGTAAAAAAAAATAAACAAAAATTGTTTTAAGAAATAAAGACATCGATAGTTATGATTTTTTAATTATCAATGAATTTTAACACATTCATTTTTTGACCAATTTTAAAATTTGTACGGTTTTAAAAACAAGAATGTTGTCCTTTTTAAAAAATATTTATTTTATACACTCAAAAACCATGAAGAAATCTATCTTAAATTTAGCACATTTTTAAACTTTCGAAGACCGCTTCAAGTTCAATTTCAAAAACAAAATTGCTAAGGCTATAAATTTTGTTCAAACATTAGAGCTAAGCTAACTGCAACTACCACAGCTTTTGATCGATTAAGAAAAAAATGATCTCCTCTTTGAAATTTGATAAGATTTGTGAATTCATTGTTACAGGGTCAAAAATATTTACAAAAAAAAAATTACAAAGATTTACAAAAAAAAGCTGTTCCTCGATGCTTGCTCAAAATTTCAACAAATTGGCTTCAATATATTGAAAAAAGTGAGAATATGCTCTTTCAGATTTATGGCTCATAAACAAGAAGAAGAAAGGATAAACCTATAGTAAAAATGAGAGAATTTGATTTTTCAAAATTATTTTTTGGTTTTTTTTTTTTTTTAATTCGTAAAAGTTAACTTTAAAAAGAAATAATTCTCGAACTTACTTTTTAATTTTTTTTTAAGTTCAGTAGGTAAGGTAGATTTTAAAAATTCGCGTGAATTGAAGTTTTGTGATAGTCGAAATTTTAAATTTTTCGAAATGATTTTTGTAAAGAATGAAGAAGAATAAAAACGTAAATAATAGAAAATGTATTTATTTTTTTGTTTTTGTTTCTGTAGACTGTTGAATGTAATTCAATTTGGACTAAAATCTATAAATAAAGAAGAATATAAAAATCTCGTTCCATCACAGAAGTCAAGACTATTTATCAAAGAATTTTTTTTTTCTTAAGCTTAATGGGTGATGAAATTACTATATATAATGAATGCAAGTCCATGTAAGCCCCCCCTATGCATAATTACACCAATTATTCACCAATGAATTTTTCTTTTGCCACTGAAGTCAGCCGACATGTTTTATAAAAAAAAAATTACGGCGCTGAACACGTTCGTTTTAAAAGTCAAAATCCAAACAAATAGAAGAAGAAAGAACACCAGACAAAACCAACAAACAAAAAATAAACTTAACTGTTTTCAATTGTGAAAAATAGTATTTTAGTTTCAAAAATCAAAAATTCATAATGAGTGTGGTAAGTGCTATTTTGTTTTATAAAAATGTAAAACTTTAACAATCTGTAATTTTCTGTTAAGATAAATACAACAGATTGGGATGATACACTTTTGGTGAAGGCCTATGAAAGTTCTCTCAAATTGGCCCAAGAAGAATTGGCACGCCGCATTGCACGAGCAACGAATGGTAAAAAAACTCCTTTGAAGACCCGTGAAGAAACTGCCCCTTCTGCAACCGTTGAACAAGAACCCACAGCTTGTACATCTAACTCCAAGCAATCTGAAGAGAATCCAAGTTTCATCATTGGTGATTATGCCAGAGCCACATATGACGACGGAGTCGACTACGAAGGAAAGATTATTGCTATGAACGAAGAACAAGGTACTTGCCGAATTCGTTATATTGGTTACGAAAACGAACAACAAGTCCGCATTTGCGATTTGGTTCCATCTTGGGGAAAGAAAGCCCGTCGTTTACAATTCAATCGGGCCAAACAAGAATCAGACGGAAACGAGGCAGCACCTAGTGGGAGCGATAACAAGACGACCAAAGTACAATTTCCCATGGCTCCTAATGGGTTCCCGATTGGTGCTATTCCTCCACCGCCACCTATGCCTCCCATGCTAGGCCAAGGACAGTGCGAAAATTCTGAGCACCTCTCTGCCATGTTGATGTCTTGGTATATGAGTGGCTATTATACAGGAATTTATCAGGGCATGCAAATGGCCAAAGCAAATTCAAAACAGAAGAAATAGTCTTTCATTCTAAATTAATGTTTTATTATTTTTCATTTGTATAACCACAAAAAGATCTAAATAAATAAAAAAAAAAATTAAGATCCGTTAACGCTGTACCAGGCTACATGTCTTTGGACCAGTTTTTCGTCTATGGGTTTTATGACATTGAAAGCTTGTTTTAGATCATCGATGGTGACTTGCTTTACTTGTGAGCTTCCCGTCGTTATTTTCCGTATTTGATTCATTGCTGCTTCCTTGCAAGCAAGTCTAATTTGATCACCTGTAAATTTGAGAAAAATCTGTTTAAAATAATTGTAACCATATATCTATGGATAATTGCCCTGTTTTTAGTCCATTTTTATCTCCGCTTAAAAAAAGTAGTAGTAGTTGTGTTTATTACAACAACGATTTGGTATAATTCGGTATTGTTGATGTATTCAACATGCAATTTTTTTTTTTTTTAAGATAAAAATTCACTTAAAAACAAGTCTAATGTTGATGACAGTAATATACGTTAGTAAGTGGACACGTATTTTGTTGTTTAAACCGTTTTGTATGGGAAATCATGTATGTGCGACAAATACTAGTTCCAAAGCAATCAGAAGCGTAGGAAAAATTTAACAAAAACTGAACAGGTTTTTCTGACGCCTTTAATTTTTTTTTCAAAAAGATATAAAATGCACGACTGGACTTATACTTCAAATTGCTAGGACCTTAAGAACCTAATAAAAAAATCCATACGGGTGCTATAAAGTCAAGTTAGAGTGAAAGTGGTAAAAACACTCAGAATTATTTGATTTTATAGTTTCTAAAGACATAGTAACAAAATTTTATTAAACTGATCGAACTAGTGGCAAAAACCAACGTAAGTCCAACCAACATATTAAATCAATCCTATGTTGGCAAAATATGTCCAACGTAGACCCGATATTGCAGTCGTTGCATGTGGTGCGCCGTGCTTCGATCGCATCAATTTGAAATATATTTTTTGTTACTGACCAATTTCTCAAACTAGCTCTTATAAGATGTGTTTATTTGAATTACCTGTAAAACCTTCACTTAATTTTGTTAATTCCCTCAGCACATCAACTGTATATGATTTTGAATTTTGAAGAAAGTATTCTATCATTGAGCACCTTTCGTCACTTGAGGGCAATGAGATAAGAATTTTCTTTTCAAAGCGCCGAAGAAATGCCGGATCAATGTCCCTAAAACATCAAAATCTTGTTTATTTTGTGTATGGCATTTAACAAACTTTTACCTACCATGGTATATTCGTACTTGCAAGTACAAATATGGATGTGTTGTTATCTTCTAAGCCATCGAGTAGTTGTAAGAATTCGTTTTTAAAACGCTTGGATGCTTCATGATCCGAAGCCCGGTCTCGTCCGGATGTCAAAGCATCTATTTCATCTAGAAATATCACAGAGGGTGCACGTATTTTCGCATAACTAAATAAGACCTTAAAGCCAAGGAGATATGTACATGTCAATTAAAAAATGTTTTAAATAATATTCTCTCAAACCTTGATTATTTTCTCCGATTCTCCTCGCCACTTTGATGTTATGCAACTAGAAGTTACATTAAAAAATGTTATCTGACCTTGAGTTTCCGAACAAAGTACTCTTGCAAGCAAGGTTTTTCCTCCGCCTAAAATTAAGCTTAAACAATTAAAGAACTGGACAATATGTTTGATTTTTATTTCTTTCCTGGTGGGCCATGAAGTAGTAAAGATTTCCATGGCCTTAGCTTATCTGAAAAGAATTCAGGGTGTTTTAAGGGCATTATAACTGCCTCTTTGATGGTATCTACAGCCTTACTGTTTCCAAATACATCCTTCCATCGAAAACCAAGATCTTTGTTAACAATTGTCCTACAAAAACCAAATTTCAAGTAAAAAAAAAAATCAGCATTTCTTACAGATGTCCCAACATTTTTACATATTGTTCAAGATCCTTCCATCCATCCACTACCATATCACTATTTAGATTTAATTGAACGCCAAATTCTATTGGATTGACGGTTATTTCTTGACTGTTGGTATTGGGTATTTGCTTGATTTGCAAACTCTCGCGAAATGGTTCGTTTTTGTGTGGTGATTCTTCTAATTTGCCTCTGCTAGTGGGAGGACATTTCCTAGGATTATTATTAAGTTGTACTTTCACGCTTGTTGAATTCTTCTTAAGAATTTTGGGATTTTTCCCAAATTTAACTTGATAAAAGCTAGCGTATTCCAAATATATAGAATCCAAATCGATATTATCACAAATTTCGTAGTCATTCTGCAGTCGAGCCTCGTTTTTCAGACACTCACAAGTATCATACAATCCATTGTCTTTAAGATATTTTTCGATTAGATACAAAATATTACGGCGCCTTTTTCCTGCAGAACGAACTTCCTCCTAAACAAATGCGGAATAACCTTGCCTTAGTGACATTTAAATTAATATTAATGAATTTACCTCTTTTGACATTTATTAATTATTTTTTTTTTAGCTATAAAAAATCCAACTTCAAATAAAACAAAATTGGTTTGCCTTTAAATATTTACTTTTATTGATTTAATAGACAACTTATAGTACCGGTTATTGAACTGGTCTCGCAGCAACACTGTTTTTAATGGTATATATACATTCTACACTCACCACCATTTCATCTATTCCGAGGCTTTCACAGTGGTTGTAAAAGTGGAGCTATACCGTGTTATATCAAGCCGATTATATTGAAAATTTTCATAGCACTAGACGACTACCCAAATAGAAATACCAATGAAACGCTAAACACGATTATCCCGGGTTGCCTTATTGTAACGGAGCATGAACCGTTCTCCCTCTCTCTGGAGAGACAACTGAAACGTGCAATTTCTAGTCCGGTTTGTCCAAACTATACGTTGTCTAAAGCAACGTGGTGGAAACCTGGGCGGTTGACAGATAAGAAGCCGTAAGATATTCGTCACCAAATAGACGCAGCAACTACAATGGCCGTGTTTTATTATCTTCTATCAGGATCCGGATCTAGATCTGGATTAAATTTTACATGTAATACAAAAACAAAATGGTGGGAAATTTTCAAATTTGTTTTTGTAGTACGTGTTAAAAGTTAATCCAGATCAAGATCCCGATGATAATAAAACACGCCCAATAGGCGCCTAATGATATCCGTTGATCCGAATTTAGATATAAAATGTAAGTAAGTGATCGAGTACGAGTGGACAGGTGAAGTGTATTGCTTTTCACCCAAGAATTTGGGGTTATCGCGAATAACATTTCCCTACAATTTGTACACAATGAAATTTATTCCGGGGGGATGTCCTTGATGCTATCAATTTTTTTATATTGTTAAGTAAAATATGTAACTTATTATGTATTTTGTTAAAACTTGTAAATTTTATTAAAATATCTTTTTTTTAAATACAAAACATGAACAAATTTTTTGTTTACTAAACGTATTGTTAATAAGTATAATAAATTATTCCTCAAGGCACATTAAAACTGTTAAAACAAAAATCAGTAGTGAGGTGTTATTCAAACAAAAATTAAATAGTCAATTATATTTTTACTTCTTTACCAGCATTGTCATAAATCATCGACACAAAAAAACTTATTTAGGCAACATTCCTAAATTTGGTAAACAAATTGTAAAGCACTCGAAGTGTGGACTTCAAATCCATGTTGACGACATCTGCAAAAATAAAACAATTAATAAATTCAATTGAATGAATTTTTTTCAAACATAGAATCACAACAATCTTAAGACATACCTTCAGGTCGGGCCTTTGGTTTTGGCAGGCCAACATCTTGCATAAGGTCGAACGAAAATCCAACATTATGCACCATTTGGTCAACATCGCGTGGAGTCAAATGAAATTCATAAAGTGGAACAAAAAATCCACCTAGCAGTCCCATTAAAAGGCACAAGTAGACACCATCTCGAAAATCAGTGTTTAAGTCATTAACTTCGAAATTTAATTTAGACAAATGTTTATTGACGAATGTTATCAATGATTTCTTAACAACAGCCAGTTTTTCAGGGGCCGAGTCGAAGAGAGTGTCAAATGCATCCTTTTCACAACGCATACCAACGTCATCGTATTCAGATGTGATTTGTTCTTGGAATTTCCTAATGAACATGTAAGTTAATAGAAATTCTTAATAACTGGCGATTAAAACAACTTACTGGGCGTTGAGAATTCCAGCATTTTTCTGAGCAATGACAACCGTGACAAAAATATTTTCTGGCAAGCGAATAGGCGCACGAAAATGGCGAACTAGTGCAACTAGCAAGTGTAAAATTGCTACTAGATTCTTAGAGTGAACACTCTCAACAGACCATTTTGGAACTTTATGGTGGAATCCTAGAGTCTAAAAATAAAAAAAAAAAACATGTAAACAGAATTTTTTTGAATTGCTATGGTGAAAATCATTTTAGTTAAACTTAACTTACATGGTTGACTGCTCTAAGTACAATGCTGAGCTTTTGACGTTGACCCTCCTCCGATTGGGTAACTTCTAACACATCTAGTTTTCTGCCAGTCAATTTTTCCCACAGCTTGTGAAGAACCTACAATATTATTTTTAATAAAAAGTTATTATTATATAATTTAAAAAATTTGTTGTATAAAATCTTTGAAATTTTAAAGAAATAAGAAATCCTTAAGTATAATCCAAATTAGAACCGTTTTAAATGTTTGAATTATAATTCCAGCTCAATTTAGAGGTGTGGTTTCGCTCTCCAATTCTTCCGATTATTTATGTTATTGTTAAAAAAAAACCTTCGGAGTAGTAATAAGTGTTACTCGGAGGTTTGGGGAAGAATCCTAAACCAATCCATTAATAATTAAACATATCAAATTCTACTGGGCTGATTTATTTCAGTATAGACTTTATATACAAAATTGTTGTAATTGGAATTATGAGAAATAAATAAATAATAAACTACGCAACCGAAGAAAAACAAAAGGTCTGTATAAAATTACGAGTATTTATATATAGTAATATTCGATCACTAGAACGTTTTATATTGGAATTCCTTTTCCTAAAATAACATACCTGTCCATCGTACATGTCTTCATCAAGTCTCTGAACAATAATTCGTTGTTCAGCAAGTTCATCGTTTATCCAATCGATCAAAATTTGTTGTAGTTTAATTAATTCAGGATCTCTTGCTGACTGAGGGTCTATTACAGCTCTTTGTTCTAGATCACCTTTAATTAAATATTTCATTTTATAATTTTATATTGCCTGGGAGTTTAAATAAAAAAACAAATCTATAAACTTACGTATAACATAATCCTCCGGCGGAATATCGCACTGATTTGGATTACCGGGCGAATCAATTGCATATTTTCCTTCTTGTTGAACTTCTTGCACTAAAGAAGAATAAGATTAAACGATTTTTTGGGATTACATTATTTAAAAAAAAAACATAGGTGAGCACTTTATATTTGCTAAGAAAACGACGATTCTGATGCGGATCGCTTTGAATTGCAGATTTATATTTTCGCATACTGAAAACTGAGGTCAAAATAGGGATTCCCTGAAATTGAAAGTAATTGATAAAATAAATAAATTTGGTGGCGCAACAGCTCGTGGAGAACCAAACCTAGTCCCTTACAACTCTCAACCATTCCTGTGTTAGGTTTTTGGCAGGAATGGAAGGGAACTTCAACTTTTTGCCGCGCCCGAACGGCTAGATGGGAAGCACTTATATACTCTTGGAGGATTTGTCAGTTCCTCGCAAGAGGCAGTTACTCAGAAAAAAACATCTCTGTTTTATGGTGGCAGGCGGCTGGGAATCGAAGCCAGGTCTTCGGCATGACAGTGATACGCGCTAACCATTATGCCAAGAGGTACTAACTAGAAAAGTAATTGATATTTATGTATATTGAAAAACTTCGCTTTCGGGAGAATCCAAATGGAAGTCGATACAAATTCACACAGTATCCGTACGAGAATTTGACTCAGCTATTCTTACTCAATGATGGAGTATGGTTTCAGTTCATGATTTTTTTTTTTTTCAATATCTGAGTCTTTTCGGCTTTCCAATTTCGCTAACGTATACAGGACGACAAAATTCATCTTCAATAGCCGCTGGCAATTACTGTTGTGATCTTCAGTTTTCCTATTTTAAATGAAGCGTGGATGACTGCTCTTAACTTAAACTTATTTTATTTATATTTATACATGTTGACAAAAAAATCCTACTTATATAATTTAAAAATTTATATTTAAATACCTAATTGGTCACATTATTAATGCATATATACCTACTGCTCTTAACAACAAAACCAAATTTAACCAAAAAAGTACATAAATAGTACCATTTTTTAACAATTACTTTTGGCAGTGACGCAGTATGCTTACATTTGGAAATCTTGTTTTTTTTTTCAGACAGAATTAACTGACATTTTTGGGAAGTTTGTTAAGATACTCAAATAAGACCCAAAATACAACCGAAATACGGGTATCCTCCCAGTTAGGCAGCTTATAAAACCATGGATTCGGCTACATCTTCTGGTCCAATGCTGAAAAGATTAGCTTGTAAGTCGGAGTATTAACCTCAAGGTCACTCTTAAATTGATCCCGGGCCACAGCAAATTTAAGGGCACTTGATGAATGGGATAGTAGATTATTGATAATAAAACACAATCCAAACATGGAAACCAATCGAAATAGGTAGGTACATACATAGCACATGGTCATGTCCAGACGATAGCCCTGAGGAATCGAATCGCCTCTGAAAAACAAATTGACAGAGTGGAAGATGAACCGCTAGGGGGTTTATTCACAAATCAAACAATTTTTCGCCCAAGGTATCAAAACGGTGCAGTCCAGCGCTAATTGGGTCAACGAGCTAAGTTGTGCATGACAACTATTTCTACCAGCCTAACACAAAAACGGACAACGCAATTGAGTCTAGGAATGCAAGTCTTTAAAAATCAAAGTCCTTCAATACAAGCTTGGTTTGAAGTATCTTTTAGTACATTTAAGCAAATTATTATGTAGCTTTAATATAAACATCGTGGAGGAAGCTTCCCAGCGGATGTGACTCACTTTGGACCTTGAAAGGTTCTGTTAATAGGTAGGTTCTTTTAATTGAATGAAAACACAATTTTCTGGTAACATACGTCTCTATCATTGCATTAAGTTAGAAAAACATATGCGGATTTCGTAAAATACTCCTAAATAAAAGCATAAGTTCCTTGCACAAATAGGTATCTATATTGAAAGCTAACGCCCTAGATGGCGAAAATTCTTAATATGTACAATATTTACCAAATTTTGCATTATGTAAATAGGATATTTTGTTATCAAGTTTAAGTTTACCTTCCTTGATGCGTTTTTTTCTGCCAAGTGTTCCGAGCTTGTCCCAGAAGCTTTCTTCCTTTTCTCCACTTTTTATAGCGTTGGGAGCTCGAGGAGATTTTGGTCGAGGAAGTGTTGACATTTTTCTGTTAATTTCACTCTAACAATCTGTGGAATTTTATAGTTTTTTTGTTTATATTTTGCGCTGATGTCATGAATTAAAGACTGTGTAGTGTTGGTGTGTCACTTCTTCTTAATTTCCATAGAACATAAATAAAGAGAATAAAGAACATTTGTTCACCAACTAAAAAAGGGACAAATATATATCACTTTGAGGAAAATTCTATACTTCTTTCTCTCTTTTTGCCCACTAGACTTTCCAAAATCAAACTGGTGCTACCACTTTTTAGTATTTTACACGATAACAGAAACACCTCAATCACCGGGCATTTCTGCGACGTCACAAATATCTTTTCAAAAATGTTCTGAAGTGAAAGAAGAATTGATCCATCCAGGCCAAAAACCAGAAAACTTCACTTTTTGACACAGAATTAACAAGTAAAACATCCCGCACCGTTTTGTGTACTTAAAACTCAGCTTTTTTAAAAAACTAAAAAAACGCAATTCTGAACTGGAGTTGTCTTATTTCTGCACCGCACATGAAAAATTTGAAAAATGCAAATATTGTTAGAGGTACCGAATTTTTAGAGAATTGACTCTCAAACGGTGCCTAAGTTTACAAAATATTATATTTAATTTAAAAACATCTGCTGGTGCAATGGTTTGTAGGTAAAGCCTAGTACGCTGATCGAGCTAAAATTCCGCTCCCATACAAAAATCTCTCCAAAATTTAGCCAAGCTAAAATTAAGCCAAGAATTTTAGCCAATATGTACGCAGCTCCAGCTAAAAAAATCAAATTTTCGTTTCTTATTGTACGGCACAACCTGTTAAAATTTAGCGCGTGAAATAAATGCTCGGTACACTAATTCTTGAGCTAAATTGTGGCAGGTTTTTTTATTTGTGAGATTATGTGAGCTTTATATTGTGAAAAAGAAAATTGGGTACGAGAAACATTCAAAGACAAACGAATTATTAATGCTAAAGGGAAAAATCTATTTTATTTGGTAACATTCACTTAAAACATTGAAATAAAATTCTTTGAAATTGTTGAATATAATTTCTTTTCAGTGAACAGCTGTTTTTTGTGATATAATCTCCACAAAAATTGTATGTCAAAATTTAGCTAGGAGTTTTAGCTGGTGTTTGGAGAGAAAAGTGTGAATGACATTTTAGCTCGATTTGCGTACTAGGCTTAAATGATGAAAAAAACAAAACCTATATTTATTTTTACCAAAAATAAAAAATTGATCAAAAACCAGACGTTTCATTTTTTAATGAAAAATTCTCTTTTAAATTTTTTTTTAACTTGTTTAATGTTTTTTTCTGTTGTCTTTTGAAGAAAAATTGCGTTTTTAAGAATATTTTGTTTTTTTTTAGTTTTAAAAACTTTTTTGTATTTCTCTCAACATTCAAAATGGCTCCCTGAAATTACAGAATAGCAAATTATGCCAAAATGGAGTAATTTAAAAAACTATATAATTATGTATTATTAGGTGTGTTTTATTATCATCGGGATCCGGATCTGGATTAACTTTTAACACGTACTACAAAAACAATTTTGAAAATTTCCCACTATTTTGTTTTTGTATTACATGTAAAAGTTACTCCAGATCCGGATCCCGATAGAAGATAATAAAACACGGCCATTATATAATTAATGAAAGTCGTGAAAGTCGTTAAGTCAAGTCGAAATTTGAAAAATCTGGGTCGAGGAGTTGGATTTACAGATAATGCATTATGGTCTGTTCATTTGCATGTTTGTGTACAAATATAGTTTTGTTTTAATATATATGTGTTGGTAAGTCCTTATGTTGATTCAATTAAATTTGTTTTGCATTGAAATAAATTCATTAATGCCATTCATTTTTCTGGAATCTCAATACCATTTCAACTCAACTCTAGATGGAGCACTCACCCCAAGTGACAAAAAGCCTGGGTCGTATATTCTACCCTATTTTAACTCGAGCTCTCGATACTGCTTGTGAACGTATATAGTAAATTACATTGACCTACTATATATGGACTGCCAGGAGCCAACTTCACTTCTGTTCAGTCTATTGCTATACGCCACTAGCGCTGCCGTCGAATAGGTGGCAGACATGGTGTAATTTTTGACAAATGAATTGAGATTCTCTTGTTATTATTTCATTTTGAAAAACAATAACAACAAAAAAATGAATTGAGTTTTTAAAAAGTGTTGAAACCATTTATTAAAAGATTAATGGACTTATTTAAGCACATATTTGAAGTCTCTTTTTCTTCTCTGAATAATCATTTATTGCAGCTTGACACTTGCATAGTTTTTTTTTTCAAATTCGCCTTTTCTTTGGTGAAAAAAAAACTTAAGAAGAGCTTCCTTTATCCACTGAAATTTGTTTCTTTTTAATTGGATTAGCCAGTCAGTCACCACTCCTCTGAATTCTGAAGAAGAATAAGATTGTTTCAAGAGCTTTTTATTTATCTATCACATGATTTTTGAGTTTGTTTTTGACTTACCATTTGCCAATTCCTTGTATCATGTTGATGATTGGTGATTAATATTAGTAGAAAGGTTAAATACCTATCCTGTATGTTCGAACTGCTCCATGATTGTTTTAAGTTATTTTTTTTTTTTTATTAAATGAAATAACACCGACTTTTCAATAAAAATAGTAATAAATTTTGACTTTGATTGACAAGTATGATAGAGTGATCGACATACAGAGACGTTAAGATAGTTGTTTTGTTCGCCGCATGTTCGACGGGAGCTAAGGAGAAGCTGAACCCTTTTCAATTGAGCTTTTGTATGAAAAAAACAAACGACTGGCAGTCCATATATAATTAGCCAGTTTATATTTCTGAGATCTCAGAGGACTCAGAGCGCTCAGAAATATAAACAAGATTCCTCTCAAAAATTCCTCACTTTTCCCCTTAAAAACTGAGACTGAAATTTTTTGGATTCGCTTGCTCAATTATTTTTTGTCGCAGTAAATTACATAAGAAGAAAAGAAAAAGGGAGTTGTTTTGACTTCTATGTGAGGAATGTTGTTTATATTTTACTCTCCTGCTCTGTCAAAAAATTGAGGAAAAATACTGAGCGCTCAAGAAATATAAACTGGCCAAATAAGTCAATGGTAAATTAGTTATATTCTCAAAAAAGAAAGAAAATACGAAAGTAATTAAAATTAATTATAAGTACTTTTGGAATTAAAAGAAATTGAAAAGTATTTAAGTACAAGTCATAAGTAAAAAAGTAAGCAACACAAATATTTTGAGGTATTTAATTACCAGTACAACTACACGTACTGGCACTTCGAATTTTTAAGTACAAGTACCAAGTACTGCTACTTAAAAAAATTTCAAGTACAAGGTAATTGTACTGGTACTTGTAAACTTGTAAACTTATCATTTTACACAATTTGTAAACTTAGGACGTTGCATGAATATCCTTAATATTTTATCCAGGACGAAATGTAACTGTGGCATAAGTTTAGTGCATAGGACTGTCATGCCAAAGGTCTGAGTTCGATTCCCAGCCACTGCCACCTAAAAATAAATGTGTTTCCCGAGGTACTGCCTCCTGCGAGGGACTGACAAATCCTCCAAGAGTAGCCTTTCGGACTCGGCAAACATTTTTAGGTGCGTTCTATTCCTGCCAACAACATCGTTGAGAGTTGTAAGTCACTAGGCCCTGGTTCTTTATGAGCTGTTGCGCCACTAAAATTAAAAAAAAAACGAAATGTAACCAATGCAATTGTAGGATGAATTTGTAAAATTTAGTTGATGTGGTAGCGCTGAAATAGACCCCCGATAGCTACCAAGAAATACTTTAAACAGTAGCTGTAAACAATACAATAACAAATACAGTGTGTTTGGCATAAGATGCTTCAAAACGCTAGAACTAGAGAGTGAAGGCTGTACGTTAACCAAAAAGAAGAAAAAAAAGTATGTAGGGTAGACTGTCCAACTTTAAACAGTAAGACATAAAAGTTTCCTGCTTTCCTGTACACCTGAAAAAATTGAGAACAAAAATCTAGAAATAAAAGCGTCTAAATACCTTTCGGACATAACGAAAAGTTAAAGCTGTTAGCTAATGGGTACTTGGGCAGAGCAGGAATATGTGAAACTGCTAGTATTAAAATGAGAAATCGTACTTTTCGTTTGTGTTGTCGATGGAAAAGTGATGTGTTTATAGGGATTTGTTGAATATACATACTTTGAAATTGTAGGTATTATTATAAATTTATAATACCATGGTGCAAACCAAGGAAATTTTAACTTTAATTTAACTTTTTTTTATAGTTCTTATTATTTAATTCGTTTAGATATTCACTTAGCAAGAAACTAAGACATGTGCTATTCAAAAAAGTTTTTTTTTATGACTTTTTAGTGTTTTTTTTTTTATTTTCGTAAAAATATTATTATTTTTTTTTAAATTAACGATTTGCATTTTGGTTTGATAAGAATAATCCTATATGTTTGACAATTTTTTTTATCATTTTATTATTTATTTATTTATTTCATCTACCGAGTACATAAACTCTAACAGATTACAAAAAAAGTTCTTAAATCTAGGTTCTATATAAATATAATATGTACAAAGTATAATTTAATTTGTGTGCATTGTAATAATTTGATTATTTACTTTTAATTTAATACAAATATATCATTCAATTTTGATTTAAATTTTGTTCTATCATCATATAAATCCAAGTCAGAGCATTTTAAATTATAATGATGAATACATTTTGTAATGGGTTCATTTTGCCCATATTTAAATACATGTCGAGGAGCATACAAAAAATTGCGCTGGCGAATTACTCTTTCTGGAGCATAAATTAGAAATTTTTCCAAAAGGCTAGGACACTTAATACGGTACGAAAAAACATCATGAACAAACATAATACAACTAAAATTTCGTCTTGTTTCCAATGAATCCAAGCCAATTAATGCACACCTAGTCGAGTAAACGGGCATTTCACTTAAGTTCCAATTAAGTTGTTTAACAACGAATCTAGTGAAAGACTTTTGAATGCGTTCCAATCTCATTTGATAAGTTACAAAAACAGGACACCAAATAATAGAACAATACTCAAGTAACGGGCGCACCAGAGACACATACACAGATTTAATAGCATATGGATTTGAAAATTCCTTACAATTACGTCTGAGAAATCCAAGCATTGAATTCGCTTTTGCGACAACGTAGTCTATATGAAACGAAAAAGTCAGTTTAGTATCAAACATCACTCCAAGATCTTTGACTATATTTTCCGCATTTAAAATATAGTTTGAAATTTTATATTCATATACAAGAGGATTTCTGCTTCGATAAACAGAGAAAGAGTGACATTTACTAACATTTAAACAAATATTGCTGCGTTTACACCATTCAACTACTTCATTCAAATCTTTTTGAAGTAAATAGCAATCTTGAACACTTTTAATACGTAGGAATATCTTCAAATCATCGGCATATATTAAACAACAAGCCTTTTTTAACAACAATGGAATTTCATTTATAAAGATAATAAACAACAACGGGCCCAAATGACTCCCCTGGGGGACACCAGATAAAACCTCAATAGTTCTAGAATAAACGTTTTCTAATTTAACAATTTGCTTACGACTTTTTAAGTAACTAGAAATCCATTTTAATAAAATAGAGTGGATTCCAAAAGAACACAGTCTATTTATTAAAATGTCATGTGAAACGGTGTCAAACGCCTTTACAAAATCGGTGAAGACTACATCTACTTGACCACCTGTTTCCAGGCAATCAGAAAGATATTTCGTAAATAAAACCAAATTTGTTGTTGTCGACCGACCTGACACAAAACCATGCTGATACGGAGATATATGTTCTTTAACATTAAAGTACAATTTTTTAGTAACTATTTGTTCAAATAGCTTCGGAATAGCTGAAATTTTAGATATCCCTCTATAATTGTCAATTTGTTGTCTAGGTCCTGCTTTGTAAATAGGTGTAATGAAAGAAACTTTCCATTCCTCTAAAAATATGCCTGTAGTCAATGACAAATTAAAAATTATTTTTAAGGGCTTAACTATAGACTGACAACATTTTTTCAATATTATTGATGGAATTTTATCTGGCCCTTGACTACTTCCACAACTTATTGATTTTATACCTTCTTGGATGTCTTCAGTTGACAGGTAGAGAGAACCTATATCAGCACTGGAAGAAACAATACTCTCAACAACAGAGTTATTATCTTTATGTCTTACATAAACACTTTCAAAGAAATTAGCAAATAGATTACATGTAGTTTGAACATCAGTAGACGAAATGCCATTGTATTCCATAATTCTTTGAAATCCAAAAATTTTCTTTTTACCTTTCATAAATATCCAGAAACCTTTTGGATTACTAATAATTTCAGATTCAACATTCATAACATATTGTTTATATAAAAATTTGTTCAAAAATTCGAACTCACGACGTAATTGACAAAAGTGAATTTTATCATTAACATTGTTCGATCTCTTGTACAACTTATGAGCTTTGTTTTTAGCATTTTTTAAATTAATTAATCTTTTATTATGCCATGGAAGCTTCAACACCCGAGTTTTCTTTTTTACGAGGGACATATTTTTCAAAACTATCAAATAAAATATTAATGAATGTATTATAAATATCTTTAAGATGGGAACTTGAAAGAACATTCGTCCAATCTATGGAATCAAACAAAACATTCAATGCATTAAAATCAGCTCTAAAGAAATTGTAATCGCCATCAATCCTTTGCTCGTCCGAAGAACAATTTAAAAATGTATGGAATTCCAAACATATGGTTAAAGCTACATGATGACTTGAATTATTTAATAATGGACAAAGAGCTTGACTAACTTTACAATTTATTTCATTGTTAGTAAAAACAAGATCAAGTATTCTATTTAACGAATTTTTTTGACACAAATCAAAAGAAAACATTGAGTCAATAAATAAAAATTCATTTGGCCAGTTTATATTTCTTGAGCGCTCAGTATTTTTCCTCAATTTTTTGACGGAGCAGGAGAATAAAATATAAACAGTATTCCTCACATAGAAGTCAAAACAACTCT
Organism: Dasysyrphus albostriatus; assembly: GCA_946251815.1. Classification (NCBI taxonomy): domain Eukaryota; kingdom Metazoa; phylum Arthropoda; class Insecta; order Diptera; family Syrphidae; genus Dasysyrphus; species Dasysyrphus albostriatus. Next base: position 60,520,384 of record OX276336.1, on the reverse strand, counting down.
CTTTTTCTTTTCTTCGTATATAATTTACTGAGACAAAAAATAATTGAGCAAGCGAATCCAAAAAATTTCAGTCTCAGTTTTTAAGGGGAAAAGTGAGGAATTTTTGAGAGGAATCCTGTTTATATTTCTGAGCGCTCTGAGTCCTCTGAGATCTCAGAAATATAAACTGGCTAATTATCTTTTTTCATATTAAAAGGAATTAAGTTTTTGTCTTCATTTGAATACACCCACTTAATATCACCCAAATTAAAATCCCCTAGAATAATACAATGTTGATTTTTAGACATTTTGCCCATTGCAAATTCTATATTAGCTACATGATGTTCATAAATAATACTTGGGCTTTTCGGTGGTATATAACTTACAATTATTAATAAATCATCACATAAACTACTTATATTATTACTACTCAAACCAATTGATACACATAGTTGTTCGACGTCATCAAAGTTTTTTGGAAGAGAAATTTCTTTAGTAATAAAACATGATCGTACTGCGATCAGCACTCCCCCGCCTCTCGTTGTAGTAGGTGTGAGAACACGATCCAAACGATGAACAGTATTTTGTACAAATCATTATGGTAAACAAATATCAATGGTTCACTGTTGCCACCCCTTGTTACACTGTGAACCAGTTGATATACTTTTTGAAAAAAAATTAAAATTAATTATTTCCCATGACTTTTTTAAGGACATTCATTTTTTAATATAAAGTGAATAAACTAAGTTTCAAGCGACTTTGAAATTATGTCTAGTCAAACAAAAAGTGGTTCACTGTTGGACAGTTTACCCTACATATTATCATAGTACATAATATCACTTCCTTAAATATTCTATGAAGTTCGTTTAATCGAGTTTTTGAAAATTTAAAATTCAATAAAAAACGATGATTTGTTATTTTTTCTTTTTGTAACGTTTGTGAGTTGTTTTCAAAATCTGTTACTCTTAGAAAAAAGTGCTATAATTGCTAAAACCACAAACATTTGTACATAAGTGAAAAATATTTAGTCTTTTTTTCAATAAGCTACCCAGTCACTACAATCTCCTATAATTCTAGTAAGAACATTATCAAAATGATTATAATAATTTTAACTATGTATATATCTATAGGGTACTTTACATGTTGGCAATCCAGATTGAGAAAAAGGTGTTCATTATCTCAAGTAATATGATTTCCATCCAATTATAACTGAGGATAAATAGAAAAGAACTGGAACCAAACCTATAAACAGTCAAGCACTATATTTACTGTGCCATTATTTATCAAGAAATACATACATCATATTTATGCAAAAAAGAAAACACAGTATCATTAATGTATTCATTTGATGTATATTAAAAAATATATAATATATACATGATTATATTTTACATTTTCTTTATAATAGTTAACTAGTTGCTTTGGTGGTAGAAGTGTGATCTAATATAAATGATTACTTCTTAAGAACAGAAACCATTTTAAATGATCTCTACCGTTTGACAACCGACAAAGGAATACATCTACCACCCTGCTTAAACATAGCAATGTTAATGATTAGACTTTATGTCGAATGTACGATAGTGAAAATATATAAAATACAAAATAAATATTAATTCATTAAATACGAGTTTTGTGTTGATTGGTAAAATAAATACTAATGTTAGGTTAGGTTTTTTTTCTCTGTTTTGTTTTACTTTTAAAAAAGGTTCATCAATGAATCGGAGAATGAACTTAATTTAAAAATTAAATCACGAAATGCTGCAGCTGTTCCTTGTATTATGACTTTGAGTTGGTGTCTTACATCGATTCTTACTCTTTGAATGGGTAAGCGTATTGAAACACTGATTTGTAGTAAGTGCATATGACTTGAGAGTCGATTTGACGGATGGTGGCAGAGGTAGTGCCTCGATAGCGTAAACACTCGTCCGTCGGACAATGGTCCGACAACAAAGCTCCTGAAGCGAGAGAACTGTTAAAACATAAATAAGAAATTTAGTAAAGAATTTCTGTATTATTATGTACGTATAGTATATGTATGTATATTAAAATTTACCTTTATTAGTTCGCCATATTCTTTCCATTCCGTTCCTATGTAAGGCCATTCGGGCCAATTCACAAAATGATTCCCTTATGTTAAAATCACAAAGTGGAGATATTTCAAAACACGACATATTGTTCCGAGAGGCATACAACTCGGCATGTTTAGCAGCAACTTGCCGTTTAAAGGCCAAATGCAGTCGATTACCGACTAGTACTTTAGGTATCCCAGGAGCATGCTTCAATGATAAAAGTTACCGTTATAATATCTAATTGAATTGAACTAAGTTTCAATAAATCATTGCCTCGAAAAGTTGACAATATATCAACGATACATTGGCGAAAATATTTTAGGGGAACTATGAACAAGCCCATGATAAAGAAAAAAAGAACACAAAAGTCTTAGGTTATTAAAACTTTGATACAGCAATTCTTTAAGGTTTTACTAAAATATTTAGAATAGTGTCCTAAATTATTATATTACCTCTTCGACTTCTTTTAACCATCTATCGATACCATCAAAACTCCATTTATTTGTTATATCATATACTAATATAATTCCTTGTGCTCCTCGCGAATAAGATCTAATGATTGTACAAAAACGTCCCTGACCAGATGTATCCCATAGCTGCAGTTTTACTCGTTTACCCTCAAGTAAAATGGTTGTGGTTTTGTATGCTTAAACGAAAATAAGAATAAAATTCTAATAAAAAAAATGAAAGAATTATGTGCATTATAATTTACCACTCCCGCTGCAGAAAGGACTCTCTGAAGATGCATCTTCCAGTCCGGATAAGATTTCATGTTTACCTACATCGCTATCTCCAACAAGAAGAACTTTCAACAAATAATCATAGTCCTTGGCCATTTTATTGTAATTATTTCACTATCTGAAACACATATTTAATTTCATTAATTAAAATAGTTTTTAATCCGAGCAAAATTTATAATAATATCTAAAAAAAATCATTAATATAAATTAAATAGCATTATAATTATAGATTCCACAAAGAAATATTTCATCAGCTTCTTTGTTGAGAGAATGCCATGAAAACTTTGTCGCTTGTGTCACAACAACAAATAGACCGACGCAATTATTTCTCCAAAATGTGTATAACATCCTTTCTTGAAAAAAGATGATCCGCTTCAGGAAGGAGGGGCTGTAGCCATTTTTTTTATTTTTGTCTGTTTGATTGTTCTTATTAACTTATTTTGATGAAATGTAGTGGCGCGATAGATTGGGCTCTGGAGAATGAGAAAAGGTTTACAACACATGTGTCCTTACAAGCTAAAGTTTTAACTACGATATTTGATATTGAACTTGATGGACTCATGCATGTGTTGAAGGCAACTCTCCCTTTACCGATTTCAGCATGATTTTAATTTTTTTCGCAAAGCAAAAACAGTCACATCAAAATATTGTGCTGCAAACAATTGGTTCAAATAATATTTTTTTTAGTAAAATAAATAAAATGTATTGCTCTAGAAAAGGTGGTTTCAGGTGGAATTTGGAGCTAAATGATTATTTTTTTTTTATTATTAAGGGTTTTCTTATATATGAGATTATAGAATTTAATGAAATAAAATGCACGACTGGATTGCACGTACTTGATATTATGCTCAAATTGCTTGGAACTAAATATTTTAAAGTATGCAAGTTATTTTCAACGTAGGTATAAACAACCCGTAAAATAACTTAGAGCTCAAAAACAAGTTCATATGCCATTTGATTACATGAGAAAACATAAATACAGTCAGGATCAGTTATAACAAAGTATCGGTTATTGCGAACTAATATTAAAGTCCTGGCAGAGGGTCATACAAATTAAACTATTCGGTTTCTATTATTTACTGTCGGTTTCTATTATTTGCAGATGATTTCAAGTTATTCAATGTACTAAGCAATACCCTTGTCAAATGATGCAATATAAATGGTATGTCGCTAAAATTAATGTAAGAATTAATGTAAAATTTGTAAGAAAAAAAAGTAGTAAAAGACTTGGGCGTACTTGCCGATTTTCGCCTGGCTTTTAAGAATCAATTTGACAAAGTTTGTTCTAAGAGCAACAGCAGGTTAGGATATGTGAATCGTGGTTAAAAGAATTTAGGGACCCTCACATTACCAAAGCAATATATTGTTCCTTAGTTTGTCCTCTTCTAGATTACTGTAGTATCGTTTGGTCACCTTTATTTGATGTCGACGTAAAAAATTAGAATCCATAAAAAAAATTCCTTTTATTTGCATTGAGAAACTTTAATTAGAATCGTGAGAATTTTGTGTTGCCACCATACGAAAGCCTTTTAAAACTAATAAATTTGTTAATTCTTGCCAATCGTAGGATGCTTTCGAAGCCCTCTATGTTTATGATATTTTGAATGGTAACATCGCTTCAACTTTTTTATGTCCTAAAATATGTTTACAAAATTCGCGTTGTCTAAGGCATACCAAATTTTTGAAAGAAGCAATACACAAAACAATCTATCTACAACTTCGCAAGCGACTTCAATCACGATACTGCTTAGAAACTGTTTAGCATAGCGGAGAGAATTTGATGGTGTGGGCTTATTTTTCTGCTGCTGTTTTAAGGCCATTGCATCGCATTAATGCAACAACGGACCAATACGTTTACAAAAGTATATAAGAGGGTGTTATTTTGTCGTATGGAGCATGGTAAATGCCTTTAGGACAGCAGGACCATTGAATGATCACAATTTTTCGGTTATGAATTCGTCACCGTAGTCACTAGATTTGAACCCAATAATAAGTCTTTGGGAGATCGTCAAACCCAAAATTAATGGGAAAAATGTCAAAATTGCAAAATTTATTTTTATTAACGTTATTAAAGCTTTTAAAATTTTTTTAAATAAAACATTTAAGAATTTGTATGTTAATTAAAGTGGTTAGGTATCTATAATCCTCACAAACAAAAAGAGGGCTTGGATCTTTTTAACCCAAAGGCTGAGGAAAAAAAACCTACCACTGTGGTATTCGATATAACGATACATTCATGTACCTATGTACATCCACTCCAAAAATTTGGTTCCGGTTCTTCGACTATGAACATTGTATCTCCAGGAATATCTTTTCTGCCTTTTATACAGTCAATCAAATTCATATTCGTATAGTAGGTTTGAAATGTTTGTAACACTCTTTTTTAACCAAAAGTATGGTTTTTCCACATATCACATCACATCACATATTATTCTTACACATTACCTAGATACAATAATTTTATTTAAAATCAGATATTTGATATCCTACCAACAATATAGTTCATCTGAAAATAATGTTATCGAAAATGAGATCAATTTCATATTCGTAGTTTTATTATTCGCGATATCAAGGCCAAGGAACCATTAATCTAAATGTCAAATATATCTTTGTGAATTTAACGGTTTCTGGTTTCTTCATTGTAGCGAATTTGTGTATGCGCATCAAATCTAAAGCATAATAACGAATATCGTTAGAATGGAAACAATGTGAAGAATCTGCATTGAATTGATCAATATGAATTGAATAATAAATGGGCATCGAATATTAAAATCAAGTAACAACTTCAAGTCTACTGACTATTACAAGTTTTCTTGTGAGCTTTATCTTTTGGGATTCAGTTATAGAGAAAATAACTCTGGGCTCAATATAAAATGGTTGCGGAAATTCTTACTATTTTTGTATTTTACCCCCAATTTCACAGTGGGAGCTTAAACTCCATTTTTGGTTTAAACGTAAGTTCAGTAGAACAATTGAACTCAGTTCAAGGTTTAACCGAGCCTGTAAAACTATTTTAAATTAAAAATAAATTAATACCAAAATGACTAAAATAATTAAAATTTTATTTTAATACGAAGCAGTTGTACTTTATCTACATTACTTTGTAGTAATGGGAGATGTTATGAGTTTAGTGTTGACACATATTTTTGGATTTTCTACTTAACTGCAGTAAGAAAATATGACATCACTTATTTAACTAACAACATTCTATTTCTTTTTGCAGGCCGCAGCAGTGTTCGAACAGGTGAACTGTGATTGCAAATTAACAAAGATCTACACGAAAAGGTGGTGATATTGATATAGAGTTCTTCATTCTCACTTATTGTTCTTGATCTCCAAAAGAGAATACACAAACTGTTTTTAAAAATAAATACATGTAAGTATTTAAACAAAAAGAAATGATAATAAGTTCCTACCAATACTAAGAAGTAGTTAATCAAATACAAAACAGAGAGCCCCACGCAAATAAACGGCACGTAAAAAGTAAAACCAAAATTAAAACATTAAAATGCAAATTTAGCTTACCTTTTTTCGTGCTTACAATTTCAACAATGCGTTTCTTTTTTATCTTAATTTAAGCTGGTAAATTTGTAAGACTTGATCGGAGAGTTAATTTTTATTTATTAATAAATTGGAACAATAATTCATAGTAAATAGTTTAAAATTCAAAAATATTCCCATATTATTAAGAAATGATATTTTAGGGCGTAATATTTTACTACGACGGTCGTAGTCGAGAAACCATTCAAATAAGTCGAATACTTAATTTAAGTTTACATTAGCTTGTTTTTGTGGTTTAGCTTGTTTTTTACATCTACTTTTTTATTATTTAAGATAAGAAAATATAAAAGAGTGAATCTGCTAATAAAACAATTAATAACTAAATAATTCGTGTATTTTTTAATGCAAAATAAAATTATTCTCACTTTTATGTTTTATGTCAAGTGAATGCTGTGTGAAGTTAGATGCACTTAATACAGCGTTTAGTAAAACTTACTGCAGGGCACGTTCATAAATATATTCATCTGCGAGTCGCTCTCGCAAAACAAAATCATTGGGCCTACACACACGGTATTAAGACCGTGTTTAGTTTGCATTTACATGACCTGTGCCTACGTTCTGTAACTCTCGCATCGATAAAATATGTCGAGAAACGTTGAAAAATGAAACAAAACTCATACAAATTTGTTTCAACTTTCACCGTTTCTCGACTGGTTTTGTCGATGCGAGAGTAACGAACGTAAGCACTGATTTTTCCAATGACGATCCTTTTGTTGTTGTAATACATTGGTTATCCCCTCATTTTTATTTCCCTCCACTGACAAAAACAAAAATCGCACTGGAAAAATCGGGTCACGTAGTGCCATATTACAAGACGACTTTAGAGTCATGACTTTTTTCGAAATTCAATGAGTGCGATGAGATCAAATGTTTTATCTCGTTCGCACTCATTGGCCGCGTTCCGCCGGCTATCGGATAGGTTATCCAAGATAAATGAGTAGCCAATACTTTTGTGAACAACCAGAACCAGATAGGTTATTTAGGTATTTAAGAACGGTTCTAAAACTATCATACTTTCTATCCCATTTGGGGGTTTGAGGCTGTTGAAACTTACTTGTTTGGATACAAGGGTGGAAGCTAAATATGAAAATCATTTTCAGCACACAGATTTGGCAATGGTATGAGTTTTTTTCCCACTTTAAGCCTTAACTACATTCACCACCTTTTGCAAAATTACAAAAGTAAAAATATTTTTCCCCGCTAGAGCAATTGTTAAAAAAAAAATACAATTTTATTCCTAACCAAAATGTATTTTTTTTGAGTTTTCCAATGAGAAAAACAATTCCAAAAAGCGTTTGAAAAGTTTCACTTTTGTACATTTTCACTTTTTTGGCTTATGTAGTTAGGACTGAAAATCATTTTCAGCACACCAATTTAGCAATCGTATGAATTTTTTGCCACTTTATTCTGACATAATGTTAATACTTTGTGAGATAGTGTAGAGGCACTTTTAAACACAAAAAAACATGTTCTCAACCTGTGTTGCATGGTTTTCAATATATTTTGAAAACTTTTACCGATTTCATCAAGCAATGTTGTCAATAAAGTTGATCCATATAAACCGGCTATTTACATTTTTATTAGCTTTGTGATGGTGTCCGAGTCAAAAGTCAACACAACGAATACATAAAAACATGATGTCAAATTCCAAAAAGTTGCTCGGAAATTGCCTAGTGGGCGATGGTGAGCAACTTAAGTTGCTCGGAGTTGCCGGCAACTTCAAGCAACTAAAAGTTGCCAACAACTAAGTTGCCCAGTGGGCGTCAGGCCTTAGCTTTCGACTGGGAAATTCGCTAAGTGCCCTATTACACGACGACTTAGTGCCCTATTACACGATGACTTGAGAGTCATGACTTTTTTCGAAATTAAATGAGTGGGAACGAGAAAAAACATCTGATCTCACCTTCACACTCATTGAATTTCGAAAAAAGTCATGACTCTAAAGTCGTCGTGTAATAGGGCACTTATGAGTCATGACTTTTTTCGAAATTAAATGAGTGCGAAGGTGAGATCAGATGTTTTTTGTTTTTTCTCGTTCGCACTCATTTCGAAAAAAGTCATAACTCTAGAGTCGTCGTGTAATAGGGCACAATAGGCCAACATGACTCTTAAGTCGTCGTTAATAGGGCACAAAAGTCACAATATAAACAGTCTGTAGTAAATACACAAACCCACTGCAACAAAAATGAAACATGAAAAAAGGGGGAACTCTTGCAAAAAAGAAGATGGCAAATCGAAGAAAGGGAAAGACAGATCGAAAAATAAAATATGGCTGCTACTACTGCTTGTCAATTCCGCAGCTCGTCTTTTGTCTGACGAGTTTTTGATCCGATTCGTTTTTCTGTTATTGAAAATTTATAAAGAGTTAATTTTTGAAGTACTTATTTTAATTTAATTCTTTTAATTTAATAGTCAATAAATAAAATTTCCCCCACTTACAGTGCGGCTCGGCACAACTCGCAGTATTCCGGATTTTAATTTCGGATACTGAAAATCCACCATTAAAATAATTGCGTATCGTCTCTGTTGTGTGTCCATCTCATCAAAAACACATTTTTTTGCTCACAAAAATATTTTACGTACAAAAAAAATAATCCCAAGTAAGTGCTTTAACGTTATTTTTCTTAAAGAAAAGATTCTTATAATCAAATCAAGTAAAAAGTAAAGTATTTATATTCTCTAATAAAATATAGAGTAGAAAAAATTGTTCACACGGTAAAAAAAACACTAAAGAAAAAATAAAGTCGAACAATACTAGTATAGTTATCCTTTTCTTTTCCATTCAATTTTTACAGACGGATTCGTTCTCTTGCAATTTATTGTCGAAAAAAAATCTACGAAAAAAGTGGCACACGGAAAACAAAAAAGAAACGGGAGTACTTTAACACATTTTTTTTATTTCCAATAAAAATTATTCTTCAAAATTCTTCGGTCTATAAAGAAAACTTAAATTAAATAAGACAAAAAAATGGAAAAGTTACGCCAGATGAAAGACAGAGGAAGCTCTGAAATTATAATCGGAGGGAAATATAGAGTTATCCGGAAAATCGGTGAGTAACTTTTGATTTTTCTTCCATACAACGTTGTCTTCTTTTTTATTTTATTTTTTTTTTTGTTAAAAAAAAGACGTACATATTCGTTAGAAACGACGTATGATTGACTAAAAAATTATGATTCTATTGTTGAAAGGGTTATTTCTATCCTAAGTAGATTTTTTGTTTCAAATAAGTTCCAGCTGGAGATCGGTTTTGGGGGCGAAACTTGTTTTTGCAGGGCAACAGAAGGCACCAGTTATAAGCTTTTGCCTGCAGCCATTTTTCTATATGCACTTCTAACGGGCTACTGTAGAATTCTGGGTTACATTTGCTTCTGCTGCATACTGCCAGTTGCCATTTACATCGATTCTACAGAGACTGTCTAAACAATCCAGAGCTATTTGAATCTTCTCTAATTAAATTAAAGCTTAGCCAAGGTGAGGCACTGTTTTCTAATTGGAAGACAATCGGAAACCAGCTGTTACTACAGCGACATTCGAAAGCTGGACACGTCCGGACGAGATTATGATATAAAAAAATGCATAGAGAGTTAGCAATCTATCCTCTAACAAAATTTTCCCAGAATAACGACGACACCAGGTTGAAAGGGAAAAGTTACTTATCAAGGTTTTCATTTGTATTTACAGGTTTAGTACTTTGTTGTTGTGGTTTTGCTTTGTGTGTAGATTTAGTATTTATATTTTTTTTTACTTTCGAGCTTGACAAATGTGAGCCCTTTTGATTCTGTATACTGTAGGTAGTTGTTTTTTTTAAATTAATTTTGTATGATTAATGAACTCACTTTATGCTTAAGCTTTCATATTACACAACTTCTTAGCATTTTAATCGACAGGGTGGACAAAGTGGTAACCTTATCAAAGTAAATAAATCGATTGCAACTGACGAAGAGAGAAAGATATATTTAAATTTGGCTGGCTAAAAAATAAAATAACCCACATTAGGCTGAAAAAACAAAAGAAATAACTCAACCATATGAAACTATAATCTTTTTTGATTTAATCGATTTATATTTATGTATAGGTACATATATATTTTTTAATATAAATGAGTTTTGAATTTGATTTTTTATTTATTAATTCTTAAGACCTTGATAAAACACTGAATTGGCAAAACATGAAATAGCAATGAAGGCCAAGTTTTTTACTTCTTTTGGTTTTTTTTTGTCATAAATACATATTTAAGTGCCTAAATGGGTTGCACGTTTCTACTGCTTAAATGGGTCAGAAATTCTGAGAATTTTATATTTAATCGAAAACCTGATGATAACATACTGGCAGTGAAGGTGAAGGTTTTCGCATCATCATAAAAATAATGAGGGTTGGAATGAAACAACAACAATTCAAATGTGCTTCCACTAAGTATAGACTGGAGTTAAGTTACTTGTATATGGCCTACCCGATTATCTGTGGACCCTACACACCACACAAAAATGTGTGGTGTGTGTGGGCTGGTGTGTGCACCGAATTCGGTGTGGCAAAAATCAAAATATTTTGATTTTTTTGTTTTGTGGTGATTTCGATTGTGTGGTGGAATGCCACGCCGGTGTGCAGATTTGTGTTTTGTGTATGGGTGGTGTGTAGTGCAGTGAAAGCTCTACATGCGGACAGCTTCCAAAAGCGGCCAACTTCTTAATGCATAGTACATACTTCCTCGTAAAGTGAACAATCGCCAGTGGAGAAAGTGATCTTTTAACAGTTCTCACTGGTACAGACATGCGAATGTGTTGTGAACGTTTGACATTTACAACCACAATGACCCAGGAGTTCTCGTACATTTTGCACGGGAATTGCTCGTAAACAAAAACTCCACACAGCGTCACGAGCATGTTCTCGGGTGGATAAAAATGCAAATTTTCTATGAAAATGAATTCACGACATGTGCACTTGTTAAAAAAACACCCTACAAATATTAAATAAATAATAAATAAATTTAATATGTGGACCAAGTATCACTGTTGAAATTTGTTTGTTTGTTTCATTTAAAATTAAGTCATTATCACTACAACCTTTTTTAAGGTGGTTGAATCGAGTTAATTTTTATTAAATAAGATTGGGCTTCAGAAAACACCCTTAAATCATGTGTCATATGCTTAGATTAAACCAAGATAAATATTTTAGTTTGTTATACTTTCTTTTATAAAACTAAAGAAAGTTTTTCAATTAACTTTGGATACAATGTAGTAGATGTTGAAATTCAGCTTCGACACCAATCTTTAAATTTTAATAATATAAATGTTTTTTATGTATATACTTTTTTGGCTTTGCATTTTCCCTTCCCAAACGGCTTTTTTCCACCCTCTTCATGCAAGGGAAGGGGAGGGAGAAAATCGAACGAGAGTTTCCTGGTTATCGTCCGACCTCTGGTTCTCGATTTATAGGCCAATGTATGAACAAGTGGCAACCCTTTTATCGTTCTTTTGACAGTGTTGCCACCTTGGCAATACTTCTTAAAAGTAAGGACATGAACTACTAGTATACCAAAGCTCACATCGTGCACTAACGCCCCTACTATTGTTATTTCACGCTGATACTTAAAGTAACGGGTGATTTTTTAAGAGGTTTAGAACTTAAAAAAAAAAAAAACACAAAAAATTCGAAAAAATGAATGAAATATTTATTTGAATCGATAGTTTGAACCTTGCAATTTAATGTTTAAAGATAATTTCATGCAAATGTTGACCGCGGCTGCGTCTCAGGTAGCCCATCCGCTGAGTCCAATTTTGGCATACTCTTTCACACATATCGGCCGGTATCTCACGAATGAATGCATGGATGTTGGCTTCCAGTGCGTCAATCGAAGCGGGCTTGTCCCTATAGACATTAGCCTTGACATACCCCCACAAAAAATAATCGTGTCAAATCGCACGATCTAGGCGGCCAATTGACCGGCCCGAAACGTGAAATTAACTGTTCACCAAACTCGCCTCGCAATTGCGCAATTGTTTCGCGTGCTGTGTAGCATGTGGCACCGTCTTGTTGAAACCACATATCATGCAAGTCAAGAACTTCCATTTCGGGCAAAAAAAAGTTTGTTATCATCGCTCGGTAGCGTTCACCATTGACAGTAACGCTGCGATTCGCATCATCTTTGAAGAAATATGGCCCAATAATGCCGCCGGCCCATAAACCGCACCAAACAGTGGCTTTTTCGGGATGCATTGGTAGCTGTTGCAATGCTTCTGGCTGATCTTCACTCCAAATGCGGCAATTATGCTTATTTACGTACCCATTCAACCAAAAATGAGCCTCATCGCTGAACACAATTTTTCGATAAAAAAGCGGATCCTCGGCCAGCTTTCCAAGAGCCCATTCACCAAAAATTCGGCGTTGTGGTAGGTCGGCTGGCTTTAGTTCTTGCACCAGCTGTATCTTAAAAGGCTGATACTAGCTGATACGGCCGCAATATTTTCTTCACTACGCACAGTACGTAAACGTGTTGGTGGTTTAATGTCCAACAAAGTAAATTTGGTGCGAAATTTGGTCACAATCTTCCGAATAGACTGCTCAGAAGGTCAAGAATGCCGACCATAAAATGGAAGCAGCGCGCGATGAACATTACGAACCGAGCACGAATTTTGATAGTAAAATTCAATAATTTGCAAGCGTTGTTCATTTGTAAGACGATCCATGGTTAAATTGCAAACCAAACTGAAGCTGTTTGACAGTGACACAAGGTACTAAACACACGTCAGCTGTCAAAACCAGTGTTGCCAAAACCAAACCAGCTAAAAAATCACCCGTTATAAATGAATGTTTTTGGATTAATTTGAAATTTAATGGAAACACTGTAATTATAATTTTTGTCCATGTTCGCTCCAGGGAGTGACTCAAATCGAATGCGACAAGAAAAAATATAAATTCTATTCAGTTTCAGGAAAATAAATGTTGGTGAACAAAAATTCATTCTTAGTAAAAAATTCGAAAACATTTTGGTAACTCACGTTACCCGTTTCGGCCACGGGTTTTGTGGCATTACCTTGCACATTTTTTTTTAAATTGAACAAACCAATAAAACTTAAGTAGATTGTTGAATTAGATACAAGAATAAATCAGCCTGTTGATAACTGCACACAAACTATAAATTACTGAAAATATTTTACACAAATTTAATAAAATACTTGGTAACTCACGTTACAAAAAGTCGGTAACTCACGTTATTTCACGAAATTCTTGGCACACCTTTGTTTGAAATAATATAGAAAAAATAGAAGCTTTTTAAAATTTTTATGAAGATTTGTAAAGCCTGTTTTTTAAAATTCCGTTTCAAACGTGGGTAGTGCATCAGGTGTTTGCTATAATGTTTTTGTGATGAAATGGGGTAGGTATAAGGATTTACAGATAACAGAGGCAGACATATTGCTTTAGTTTACACTCTTTTACAAAATCCTCTTATTAATTCAAGTACTGCATCAGGTGTCTGCTATATTTTTTTTCTAATAAAATCAAGTATAGAAACGTTAAAATTTCTTAGAGACATTTTTTTAAGCAAGTTCGTTAAACTTGATCCACCCTAGTATATATAAACACCTACGATTCAGGATAGCTCTGAAGATAGAATTCTGAAGGCGTTAAATCGCATGATTTCGGTGCATGATCACGTCACCGCCACCTTCAGGATGTCCATCATGGTATTCGCTGTGTGGAACGTAGCGCCTTCTTTAAATAAACAGGACCGAGAGCTGGTGAATGTTTTGCTCAGTATTTTATATCGTTCCAAATTCTGTGGGCGTACTATTCGCTTCAGTACAAACTACATGGTAGAAACATGTGCCGGGATTTCACTTCACTCGCAAAAGTAATTAAGCTATTGAAGTGAGATGAGTAAATTCGAATTTAGTTTCGAACATGAAACAAAGACTATATAAGTGTATTCCTTAAATTCTTCGCACTATTTCGGAGTAAATGTCAAATTGTGACAGGTATCAAATCCTCTCAGAGAGAAGAAAACTGTGAAAATGTCGGGAACGGTTTGGGCACTGATTTGCACCACGTCAAAAAAATATTTGACTAGAGCTGCCGTAGGGCAATCATAAGTCAATCAATTTCTTTATAAAATCAATATTCAAAAAATTGAATGTTATATACAAATACATAGTTAAACATAAGCAAAGAAATATTCTTTAATTACATATTAACTCATGAAACTTCAATTTGTTAAAAAAAAGAACAAACTACAATTAGCAAGAAGTACACAAATTTTCATGACAAAATTTTCTTTGGAAAAGTTAAAGTGGTTTATTGCGCTCCAAATTTCGTGAAAATATAATTTTCATGTGTGCAAACTACATGCGACCGACTTGGCAGCGATACAGCAGCCCATAACACCATGCACTTTCGAAATAAAAAAAAAATAAATCGTTTTATTTGGAGTGGTATAAAACACTTTAAGCAAAATGTTAACCAGCTCTCGGTCCTTAAACTTGCCGTTGGTACTTCTGTATATATCTGCCATGTAAGGCCACAAGAAGTTTTTTTTCATCAATGTATTACGTGTTTTTTAAAGAAGTACTGTACAATGATTCCGATAGAACAACCCATTCATCTAAAAATTATGAAAATATTACGTGATTCGCGAAACGTTTCTAGAACGGAGCAATGATTTTGTAAATAAAAATTTGAAATAAAACTTCCATGGGGATTTGTCACACACTACTGAGCAATTCACACCAAATTTGACACATATTGCTTTAACAACAGGGTCGCAATAACCCAACAAATTTTTGGCAACCTTATTGAAAGACCCTTTACATCACAAAAAGCCGTATTTAGACCGTCGGTGTTATCGCCTGTGTACGTTGTTCGTTTTTGCTTGTACGCGGAACAACGAAGATGTAAATGATAACACCGAATACGAACAACGAAGTAATTCATAAACAAATTTTATGAACTTTTCTCGTTGTTCGTTGTTTGTGGAACAACGTTCATCGAATAAAGAAAGAAGGTCTAAATGCAGCTTAAAAGTTCATCACCCACAACTTGAAGCCTATTTCTAAAAATTTGAAATTTATGTTAATCTATGCACTTTCACTCCGAAGGCCTGGCGATCGATTCCTAGTTCCTGTTACCTAAGAACAAAATATATGTTTTCAAGGGACGAACTATATAATTCGATTCTGAAATAAAACCGACGAATTTTTAATTCTTAAAATAAATTCAAAGACCTTCACATATTCTTACACATTTGGTGTTTTCTGTTATGGTGATTTTGATTCGTTTCGATGCAATTGTGGAGGCAAGATAAAAAAATCATTTTGCAATACGAGTATGTACTTGTGAAATAGTTTGGAGGTACTTCAACTTTATAGTGAACACATTTTTTTTAAAGTGAAATCAAATGCTATAAATTATTAAGCCACAAAAACTGCTGACAAAAGAAAATAGTTTCATCACGATGAAATCGAAAAACATGCAGCTAGTATACGTTACTTCACGTCAAATTCATGTCTTATTTTACATGTGTATGTACACTTCATACCAGATGAGAAATACTATAATAGTCTACCTAATATTATAGAACAAGTCATGCAAGCCTTTGCTATACAAATACAAACAAAATTTAACCTACTAAAAGATTTTATTAGTTTTATAACATTCATGCAATGCTTATTGTTTTAATTATTTCTTTTTCTTAATTCCAGGCAGTGGGTCATTCGGCGACATCTACCTTGGTATGAGCATACAATGCGGCGAAGAGGTAGCTATTAAAATAGAAAGTGCCAATGCTCGGCATCCACAGTTGCTCTACGAATATAAATTGTATCGGGTTTTAAGCGGTGGTGTTGGTATACCACGAATTCGGTACTATGGCCACGAGAAAAGCTTTAACACCTTGGTAATGGATCTATTGGGACCATCCCTCGAAGATCTCTTTAACTTTTGCACACGTCATTTTACTATTAAAACCGTTCTCATGCTGGTTGACCAGATGATCGGTCGCCTGGAATTTATACATTTGAAATGTTTTATTCATCGTGATATTAAGCCCGACAACTTCCTAATGGGCATCGGTCGACACTGTAACAAATTGTTTTTGATTGATTTTGGTTTAGCTAAAAAATACCGCGATCCTCGCACTCGTGTACATATTCCCTATCGTGAGGATAAGAATTTAACTGGAACTGCGCGTTACGCATCGATTAATGCTCATCTCGGTATTGAACAATCTAGACGTGATGACATGGAATCCTTAGGATATGTCATGATGTATTTCAATCGCGGTGTTCTTCCATGGCAAGGCATGAAGGCAACTAATAAAAAGCAAAAATATGAAAAAATCTCCGAAAAAAAAATGTCAACTCCGATAGAGGTCTTATGCAAGGGTTTCCCCGCAGAATTTTCAATGTATTTGAATTATTGTCGTAGTTTGAGATTTGAGGAACAACCAGATTACATGTATTTGCGTCAGTTGTTTAGGTAAGTAATTTTACAATATTTTTTTTTCTTGTAGCATGAACATTTTTTTTTTAATTTAAATTTTTTTAACAAGATTTTACTGCCAGTAAGTTTAATTGTCTTAAAAGTTATTCAAATTTTATGTGATACTGTCTTAGCTCTACCTAATTTATAAAACGAAGTGAGATACTTACTTTGATAACATCTATTTCAAGCTCTGTCACCCATTCTGTTCAGGCAGTAATGATGTTTGCAATTTAAAAAAAAAAAAAAAAGATACAAACTTTTGTTTGTACAATTCAAGTGAATAATCCTGCAATCAAATGTCCTTTACGTTTTCCAAAGCATACCCTGCAATAATTCCGAATTTACTTTTCCTATATCTGTTTTGCGACAAGGAAATTTGAAGAACATATCAAAGTGAGAGAAGACAACACATGAGCTTAAATAAATCCAAAAGCTTTACCCAATTTAAAACAAACATGATGGTATTGTCCTCCCGAAGTGATTGACTTCTTTGGCGAACAAAATAGGAAAACACAAAGTTAATTTTTGATCTTGTGACAAATAAAATTTTTGCAAATAATTTTGCTTCACAAAAACTATCAAAACAGTTAATATTAAATATTTTTGTTTTTGCTCTTTCCTTAAATAATTTTAAGTAGATACAAAACTTACTGAAAAATAAACATTCTTGCATGCATTCTTTCATTTTATCTAATCGGTAACTTACTAAGAACAACCGTAATCGGTAGGTGTGCTTTCAATTGGGCATGTTCAGGAAATGAGGTCTCGGAGGCCAAGAATCCATTCTCATGTGCCTCTGCCATGATCTAATAAAAAAATCATTTTGATTTTAATGACTGACTTATTCAATTAACGGGCTCCCGTTTACTGAAAATGAAAAGATATGTGTATTAGCATACTCTTTCCATCATTATTCTATTTGAAATATTTATGTATATCTGGGGCCAATTGTTGATTGCTTTATACATTTGGTTAATTTTTACATTAACTTTACTCGCGTGAAAATTGAATTGATTTGATATTGGAGATTTTCAACGTATTTTTTCATATAATAAATAAAAGTTATTAATTTGAATAACTGTTATTTAAATTAATATCTTTTATTTATCAAAATTGAAGTAAATCACAAATTAAACGCACTTTAAACTCAATGTGACATGGTCTAAAACTTTGTCAGCCTTAAAGCATTTAGCCAATTAATAGAATAACAAAAACTCAATCTCAATGTTTATAGATTTTAAGAAAGTAACAAATCCTCAGAGAATATCTCTTGTCATCAAAAAGTACTCTTCACCCATTCAGACTAGACAGAAATTTAAAGTTCCTTTCCATTTCTGCCAAACAACAAGAACATAATTGTAAGCCATTCCTGCCAACAACAGCAAAGAGTTGTTAGTAACTGTGACCTGGTTCCAACATTTATTTTTAATAAAAAGTAGGGGAAGTGCCTTAAACGATTTAAGAGAAAACGAATGTTTGATTCCCACTAGTCAAAGGCCCTCCCTGCTGGCCCGTTTTCACAGTACACAATAATGAATACTTTTGTTTAGTTAACAAAGTCAATTTAACCAGTTGTCATAGATCAAACCTAACATTACCCGAAGAATTTTGCTATTTTTTTCATGTAAGGGTTTTCCAGGAAACAATTCATATGCTGTGTTGGCCAAAGCTGAAGAAAATTATGCAAGAATTAAAACTCTGGGGTATCACTGCTTAAATGAAATGTTTTCTGTAATCATTTAATTGATAAATGTTTTTATTCATAGCCAAAAATATAAAATAGTCTGATAACACAGGCTCACAATTTTTTTTACACGACTAAGTAAGAGCTAATCTAAGGGTAATTTTTTGTGCTGAACTCAAATCCATTAGCCGTTCTATCCGCTATCAGCTCTATCCTTTTAAATAGAATTTGGATTTATCAAAAAATTAAACGATCTTCCATTAAGGTTTTTATTGAGTCCGGTGGGTTTTCTGAGGATTTGTCGAAGTAACGGAAACAAATTTGAAATCTTACAAACGTGAATTACCTTAATAATTTAGGCTCCATTCTTTCCTTTTTTAACAAAACCTCAACAAATGTCAATTTATTTAAGAGGGTAAAAGGGAACAATTTACCTAAAAATAATGAAATTGTCAAAAGAAATTCATAATATTCCGTATTAGCTAATGAAAACGACATATTAATCCATTTTTTCGCAAAACAAAAATAATTCGAATGCTGAGTAAGTTGTCTGTTTAGTTGTTTTTTTGCTTTAAAAAAGCCCTATTCTTGACACACATGTACAAGTAATGATTGATATATAAAAAGAGGCCCTATTCAAGACACAAATGTATGATTAAAATGAAAAACGCTTTGCTAATTTCCTTTTCATTTTAGAATTTTGTTCCGCACCCTTAATCACCAATATGATTATATCTATGATTGGACAATGCTAAAGCAGAAGACTCACCAGGGTCCAGCGAATGCAGCTATACCCCAAGGAACGGCAGAACCTCGCAACGAACGGGATAAAGAGAAAGAGAAACAAAGCGGAAAAACAATGCTTTCCGATTAAATTAGATTAAAATTAAAAAAAGCAATTTATTTCTTTAAAACGTTATCTAAATTCAACAAAAAAAAAAATAATATACAAAAAAAGAACAGAAATAGCAATTTAAAACTAATTGAAAGGAAAAAATCTTATATTAAAAGTAATTATAATAATAATTTCGCGCCGAGTAAACAAACCACAAAAACCTACCACACGATGACATTTCTGCAAAAATAATTTGCACCACAGGTTTTATTTACGTCGTCATTAATTCCTTTTCTCTCTTTGAAAATAATCATGTAACCCACAAAATCAAGTAGGTAATCAACTACAACAAAGATTTATCAATGTAATGTTGCAAAATGTAAATTAATTTTAACAAAATCCTTAGATTTTTTATTTAACGATTTTGGCTAAAAGAAAATATCAAAACAAAATCTAAATGGAAATAAAAAAATAACATCTGAAAACTCACACAATCCTTTTTAAAATGTATTTGTTTTTAATGACCGATCCAATTGCGTTTGGAAATAAATTAGCGCTCTTTATTCTTCATTAAGGTTTTATATTAGTTATTTTCTTTTTTTTTTATTTACAAAACTTACTCATACATAAACATAACATTGTTTTTATAAAATGAATTTTTTGTTTCATTATTCTATTATTTTTTGTTTTGTTTTAAATCTATATTTCACTAAACAGTCTAGTTTATTAAATTTTAGTTTAAAGGCATAAACATTTTTTCATTATAGGCCCTGAAGGAAAAAATTTAAAATGTGTAATTGATGCAGAAACAATAAATAATTTTTGTATGTAAGAAACCATAATCATTTCGTAGAATAATATATTATTAATTAAACGAAAAAAGTCTACAATATAAACAAAATGAAACAAATTTCTAAATGCATACATTACTTATGAACCTGTATCCGATTATTGGTTTAATGATAAGTGAATAAAGAAATTTAAAAACAAAAATGGGGCAGCCCCTTAAAACAAAATTAGTACTTCTTACTATTGTTTTGTCTTGGTATACGTAAATTTTTTTAAGGTTACCGCAAAGCAAGTTTGTTTGAAAATTTGTTGGAATATTTTTGCAGAACATCGGATTTATTTTACTGAAACTATACTAAAAAAAAATAATGAACGACTGGATCGTACCACCTTGGTGTTATGTTTCACTAAAACGTAGCTAAGTATTGAAGATTTAAGGTAATGGTTTGGTACAAAGCCATTGCAAAAGAGGAAGCGTTAAAAGTCAAAATACTCAACAAAGTACAACAACAAAACAAAAAATTCTGTAAAATCTTGACCTATTCACATAAAATTGTTTATTTGCAAAATTGAGACAAAATATGAAGGCCACTATGGATCCTTATACAAGAATATCCCCACAATAAAACAATTTTCTCAAAAACCACCAACACTATATTTCGGTGTTGTAAAACTGAAAAATTGATATTTTAATTTTTGCCGAAAAATTTGAACGAAAATAACAGAGAGGGTACTTGGTCCCCTTTGTGCAAGTTTTTTTTATTTTAGAACAAGAGAAATTCAGGCGAAACTCATAATAGTTTTTCCATGTGTCACTCACATAAGGCTGGCAGTTTTCTTAATTAAGGTTTATGTTGGTCTTCTTTCAGCGAAATGGGTGCCGCATAACGAGTTCATTAAGGTCCTCTTCCACTTGTGTTTGCCTTCCTCTACCGGGCCGGAGCATTGTGCATTCGCTCTTAGTGACCCAGTCGTTGGATTTTCACATTTTTGGCTAGTTTGGTGTCCGCTCTTCATGATCTTAGGATTTAAAAACTAGACAATGGGGTGTTTTTAAATATCTGACTAACAGATTTCTGCAATGATAAAAATTGTATTTTTAAGCTTTGAAATTTGAATTTTAACATGCCAAAACGAAAAATCTCGTTTCCCAATAATTAAGATCTTAATATCAAAATTAATTTTTTCGGTGATCGGCTTTCGACAAAAGTCTATTACCCGAAGCAAAAGACGCAAGTCACTCGTAATAAGGCAAATATAGCTTATTTTGCAGATAAGCTCGTGCATAAAAATCAATCAAATCAATCGCCTGCGCTTAGTACTTTGAGTTAAAAAACTCGGCAGAAAGGCCATCAGCTCGAGCGGACTTAAGTTTACATATGACTTTATCTATTTTGTTTTGTACGTGACCTACGAATACCAACCGAACCGTAATATATATATTTTTTAAGTCACTTCGGTTTGTTAAATTTATAGATAGATAGATAGATAGATATAATTTTTTATTTCTTATAAATTCATAATTACAATATAATAAAATATATATACAATGTAATAAATCATATAAATAAGAAAAATGGTGACATTCTGTATCTAATATATAAGGTATATTAAATAGTGTTGAATGCCACATCAAAAAAAAGCAATACAAAAATTGAAAATGAATTAATGGGTGGGGTGACCCTCTGTGAAAAATTACAATAATTAAAAAAATAGCTAGTAAATTCATGAAAGAAAAGAAAAATCTATAAAATTTAACTAAAGTACATACTTCAAAATCAATCAATAAACACATTATTATCAGTCTACATATTTTTAAAATGCAAAGAAAGGATGCAAGGAGGAACAAAAAAAAATTAAAAAATATTTAAATAATATATGCAATTAAACCAGAGTGTCAGAAATGAATGATTCAAAATTCGAATAATTAAAACCAAGAAGCCAAATTTTCAAATGTTTTATAAACAATCCAAGTGATGAAATTGCTCTTATAGATTGAGGAAGCTTGTTAAATAAGCGAAAAGAGAAAATAGAATAAAAGTTACGAAATGCAGTAGTACGAAAAAAAGGTACCGTGTACATGTTCAAAGAGTTTCCACGCAAACCGTGACTAGATATTAATCGAAAATTACGGTTACCAGACTTCATAAAGAAAGTTTTAAGCACCTTAAAACAATACAAATGGCGCACAGGTAGAATTTTTAGGTCACAAAATAAAGGGAAACTCGGTTGTCTACTCGCCATGCGACAAATTTTTCTTAAAGCGTATTTTTGCAAGACTAACAAGGGTTGAATTTTGTTTACGTATGCACCACCCCAACAAGCTATTCCATATTGCAGCTTGGACTGAAAAATTCCATAATAAATTGTTTTTAAAATATCGGTTGAAACGATTTTACGCAAATAATAAAAATGTCTAAGTGTGCATCGAAGATACTGGGGTCTATCATTGTATCCGTTCGGAGAAATCTCCGATCGGAGAAAAGTTCCGATCGGAGCATTAATTTTGTTCATGGTATCCGAATCGTAACAGAAATATAGACGCCTACCGACGCATGTAGTTGACATAAAATGTTCCGCAAGCATTTGCATGGAGGGTTTCGGTTGAGTTGTAGATGGAGCATCAGAAGGTGGAGGTGGCGGTGGCGATGGTGTTGACGTTGGTGGAGGCGATGATGTTGTTGGTGGCAATGATGATGAAGATGGTGGTGGCGTTTGATGGTTTGATAGTATTGTGCTGTTTGATGGCTTAGAGAAAGATTCTCTTCGTTGATTAGCACATTGCTTGCATCTCCAAGTAGATTTACTTTTTTTAAGGAAATCGAGATCGACGGCAGTGATTTTAACACAACTTCCATGAAAAATAATTCCGCAGTCACCGCACTTAATTTTAACTTCAGTTCTTGTAAGTTTAGATTTACAGATAGTGCACGACATTTTGGATTTAATTATTGAAAATACTTTATCAATTAAATCAAAATTTAAGCTCTCTACACAAGTGTACCCCACAACGACTCAGTGAGAACTGAACATTTCAACGCATACTTTGAATTTTGTCGGAGGGATCTACGATTTATTAATCGGAACGGCTATGATGATAGAAAATTCGTAGATTTCGTATAAATCGGAGAAAATTTGGTTACGATCGGTTACGATCATAGACCCCACTGTCTCAAATTATTCGTATAATTTAAAAAATTCATTCTAGAATCAATAGTGAGCCGTAAATATTTAAATTCATCAACTTTTTCAATCAAAAAGCATTTAGAGCTGCAGTTAATATTGTCAAAATAAGTAGGAGAACAATTACCATGCACACAGTTACAACTCAGTAGCTTATATTTTTGACATTCAGGCGCATGAAAATATGTGTTTACTTCAAAGTTTTGTAAAGAAGACAAACTAAAAAACATTATTTTAGTTTTGGAACTCATAACCAAATTATGTTCCGCAAACCAAATTCTCAATAACTCAAGATCATGGTTAATATCGGAAAACAGATTCAAGCTACTGTTAGAGCCATATGAAAAACCAACATCATCTGCAAATGCAGTTGGTATACCCCGAAAATCAAGTGCAAAGAGTGAATTGATGTAAATCAGGAACAAAATCGGTCCCAAAACAGAACCTTGCGGTACACCTAAGTTAAGGAACTTAATTTCACTCCTAATCTCGTCCATTTTCACCCTCTGCGACCTATTCCTAAGATATGACCTAAAAAAGTTGAGCATAAAGCCACGAAAGCCGGCCTTTTCCAATTTTCTCAACAGATAGTTGTGGTTAACCATATCAAAGGCTTTGGTGATATCAATAAATAAACCAGCTGTATATTTTATCTTGTCGAGATTTGACATTATTTGATCACAAAATTGTAAAAGTGCATCTTCTGTCGATTTTTCTTTTTGAAACCCAAATTGGAAAGGATTAAAAAACTTTGTTTTAGCTAAACAATTTAACATTCTAGACTTAATAAGTTTTTCAAAAATTTTGCTGAAAACTGAAAGAAGAGAAATAGGCCTGTAGTTGCATATATCACCAGCAGAACCTTTTTTAAAAAGTGGTACGACATCAGCACATTTAAGGGCAGTTGGAAAAACCCCAGCAAAAATACATCGGTTAAAGATATAAGCTAAGACGTCTACTACATAAAACCCAATTTTCTTAAGAATTATATTAGATATACCATCAGCTCCGCAAGAATGAGAATTTTTTAAACTACCAATAGCCTTAAGTATTTCAAAAGGAGTTATGGGCTCAAAAACAAAACTGTTAATTTGCAATGGTTCAACGCATCTGCACACAGGCACACAAAGAGTACAATTAGGAGGAGAGGGGCATGGTAGCAAACTGCTGGCAATATTAGAAAAAAAACTATTAAAAGCATTAGCAATAGCGAGCTTGTCCGTTACATCGCAACCATTGATAGAAATACTTTTGGGTTTTTTTGAAGCAGAAGGTTTATTTAAAATGGTGTTAACGATTTTCCATTCGTCTTTAAGATTTCCTTTTGCAGAGTTGAATTGGGAACGATAATAATTATCCCGGCAAATTGGAATTTCTTTTTTAAGTTCGGTACAAAGTTTCTTATATTTTCTTTTAAGAGTTAAATTGTTAGGGTACTTATAGCACCTTTTTCTTAACTTATTTTTGCCTCTAACTTTATTGATTAAATAATTAGAAATCCAAGGTTTCCAAGGTATGCTGGCTTTTCCGTTACCCGTGTGGTAAATTGGAATTGGATTAGTTTTTTTTTTGTATTATTAAGCCTGGCTTCGAATTTTCACAAGCAGTAGGCGTTTAATTCGAGTATAATCTATGAATTGTACCTAAAGCCAACTACTATATATTTAAAAAGGGAAGCAAATTATGATATTAGAAAAAAAAAAACAAGCAAGTACATATAAGGTTTCAGCTTTTAATGAAAAACTTGTTTTTTTATTAATTTTGTTTAAATGTCTGCTATTTTGGACATGAAATGTGCTTAACTAACTTAAGTTCCGGTAATCGTTTTTCTCTTTTTATTACTTCAAGGTTATTCATATATTTTCGAAGCTCAAGCGGCACTAGTATAGCTCCGTTTTCCAACTGATTATTTTCAAATAAAGTTATCAAAAGTCGAGGTATAGCACCAGCTGTTCCATTAACAGTATGCGCAAATTTAATTTCGTTGTTAGTTGTACGATAGCGAATATTGAGTCGTTTTGCTTGGTAATCGGTGCAATTGCTACAGCTCGAAATTTCTCCCCACATTTGCCGTCCGGGCATCCATGATTCTATGTCATATTTTTGATATGCCGGGGCGCCTAGTTCAGATGGAGGCATATCTAAAAGCTTAAAGTGAATGCCAAGTTTGTCAAATAAACTTATTTCGATATTTTTGAAAGATTCCAGCATTTCTTCGGACTTTTCTTGCGCACACACGGAAAACATTTCGACTTTGGTAAACTGATGCACTCTGAATTGAATATTTTTGTTTTTATTTGATTGAGTTAGGTAAGATATTATAATACTTAAATACCTGTACATGCCCTTCTCTTCATGTAGTCCGGATGTTTCAGCACGGTAACATCTGCTAACTGATGTTACTTTTATTGGAAGTTCCTCCTCGTCAATTATTCTATTGGAAAAATACCCAGCCAAAGCCATTTCGGATGTTCCTGATAGGCACTTTCCAGAGTTCAATTTATAGACCTGTAATTACCTTAATAAAGTGAATATTCCATAACCAGTGTGTGTTAAAGTGTTATTAATAATTATTAAATATGGTTTGTGACAAATAAATTCGAATAATAGGTACTTGCGTTCTCTCCCCAGATGTTTGCATGCCACATCCTTCAATCACCTCCTTTGGCAATATATCGGGCACGGAGATCAACCGAAAGCCTACCGATTTAAGTTTTGTTAAGAAGTAATGGGTTAGGGCGTGCTCCATTTCAGCAGCATCTCCCATTAGGTAGTAGCTTTTGTGGCCGGTAAAGTTTCCCAGATGATCCATGCGAAATAAATTTGCTTTTGATGCCAATTCAGAAAACTCTTTTGGCTTGAATGCGAATTCAATTTGTTTGTTGTATCTTGAGAGTTCTCGTGGAATATCGCCATAGTCTAGTATCCTCGGGTGAGTTTTGTTGGGCAGCTTGAGCAGTTCTTCGTGCAGGGATTTCTGCAAGTTTAGTATTTCTGTTTGATTCAAATGGGGTGCATTTAAATGTTCCAATATTGTCCGGATAGCAGGTACGTTGTTGCGGTATTTTCGAAGAAGGGCATTTTTCTCACAACTATCGAGTTCATTGTGAAGTGTTGCATCACATTTTGCTACCGGATTAACATCGAGTTGATGTACATAATCTAGGTTTCTTGAATGGGATTTCAAAAGAGAGGTAAGGGAAAAAGAATATTTTGAAATTCTCAACTTTTGTAGAGTAAACATTTTGCAAAAAAAAAAATGATTTTAAACCTTTCACGCCATAAACAAAAACCTAGTTGACATCTAATTGACGGCTACAGGCAGATATTTGACAGCTCTGCTTAAAATGGCGTGTTCATGTTTAAGCACAGATTTGGCGTGTTGAGGAAAATGAGATCTCGAAGGGCTCAGCAAATTTTACCCGTCAAAAAGTGTGCAAGTGAATCCAATATTTTCTTTCATCTGTAATTTGACAGAAATTTTTCTGAGGAATCCCGTTAACGAGACTGAGATTGGGCACATTCGGCAACCTATCTTTAGCGATCCGGATTTGTTTGTGTTGTTGTAATCCCTTGCTAAAAAAAGCTGATGCAAAAACAACTCAACGTATCTGAAATTTTTTTGGATTTTGGATACCTTATCGCTTTACCAGCTGAATGCGACCATTGCTTACACCCCGACTCCACAGGAGATAATTTCTTTCAGAATGCTTATCTTGACATGAAATATCCAATGGAGCCACTCCGTTTCATTTCTTGTTGGGATGTCAGAGATATCTCTCCGCGATTATATCTTGACAGAGATCTCCGACATGAATTTTGACAGATGGAGATATTTTTGCTTTGTGACTAGAAATTTCTTTTTTTGTCTCATTATCTCGTTTCCTTATACCAGTGTTGATGTCAATCTCTGCATTTGTGTCTGGCAATTAAGTTTTTGTTCGTTATTTAGTGTAATTTTCGGTTCCGTGATTTGAAATAGCATAACATGATTTGCCCAGCGCAGACAGAAGACAATGTTAGATCTAAATATCTGATATTTAGTTAGAGAGAAATTATCTCCTGTGGAGCGGGGTGTTAGGGCCCTGAGATCTCATTTTCCTGAACATGCCTATTATATGGAACAACATACTGTCAAACATTAGCTGTGTTTGTTAACGTAAAATTTCATGCAAATTTTCACAATTTAGCCGTGTTCTGACGTTAATTCTCAGTTATCCGGATAGCTTTGTGTTGTTGTAATCACTTGTTAAAATACAGCTGATGACAAATCATCTGCGACCAGCCAACAAATCTGAAGTTATCTCAAAAATTCTGGGATACTCAGCAATCCAAGGAGAAATTTCAAAACAGCTGATATGTGATAAGGAGTTTGATCATGTTGAATTTTGTAGTGTCGGGTTTTAAAGGAAAATTAATAAGTTAGATACAACAAGGAAATGGTTATTTGCATCACCTTTGACTTTCCCAACACGTTAATATAAATAGAATAAAACGTTATTAAAAAAGCTAATTTTTTTTTTCAAACAAAATTTTTTTATTCAATTTCCTTATCAGCTTCTTTCAGCTAACCTATCTGGTTCTGGTCGTTCACTGGTCGGCTACTCAGTTATCTTGGATAACCTATCCAATAGCTGGCGGAACGTGGCCATTCTCACAAAAAAAGTCTGTTTTTGGCAGAAGAGAACGCTAGCTAGAGAGTAAAAAATTTCCCCTTCCTGACAATTTTTGCCAAATTCTGCCCAAGAAATTCCTTTTGGGCGAAAATTGTCAGTTTTGTGTTCTGTACAAAACAAAAAGGCTGTTGTTTACTTTTAGTTTAGTTTTTTTTTGTTTTTTTTTTCTTTTTTTGTATTAAATAAATTTATTGCTCAGTTCTTAAAACAGAAAATTTGACTCAAAAGTGAATTTCGTGTGTTTGTTTATTGTGAAGTGCTTTTTGGTTAGAGAAAACTGAAGCAATCAATTTTTGTTGTTGTGTTTACGTGTTTTTTCCTCACGTTCACAGCCATTTTTTCTGACAATTTCAATTTGTTGTTGTGTTTACGTGTGTCTTCGTCCTCACGTTCAAAGCCATTTTTAAATTTCTGACACTGCCAACTTTGACAACCTCCAGAATATAATACCTTCTATTTGTCTATTAATAAGTTGGGGTCACGGGCAGTGTTGCCATAATCTCAATTTTGACTATGCTAGATTTCAAAGTTCATAATACTAAATCGTATGGCAGCTGACAAAAAAAGAATGCTAGATTTCAAAGTCCATATACATATTAATACCTACCAACTCTCCCTTGTACAACATTTTGTATCAATGATTAAAAAAAGATCTTTTGATAAAGTTAAATAAATATTTATTTTTTTTTCAGAACAGTTTAAACTCTTTTGAGTTAAAAAAAATAATTGGTTCAAATATTTTGACTGTTCGTGTCATTGACTTATTACATATGGACTGCCAGTCGTTTGTTTTTCATATAAAAGTTCAATTGAAAATGGTTCAGCTTCTCCTTAGCAACATAAGAGCTCCCGTCGAACATGCGGCGAACAAAACAACTATCTTAACGTCTCTGTATGTCGATCACTCTATCATACTTGTCAATCAAAGTCAAAATTTATTACTATTTTTATTGAAAAGTCGGTGTCATTTCATTTAATTAAAACAAATCATGGAGCAGTTCGAACATACAGGATAGGTATTTAACTTTCTTACTAATATCAATCACTAATCATCAACATGATACCAACAAGGAATTGCAAAATGGTAAGTCAAAAATGAACTCAAAAATCAAGTGATAAATAAATAAAAAGCCCTTGAAACTATCTTATTCTTTTTCAGAATTCAGAGGGGTTGCGACTGACTGGCAAATCCAATTAAAAACTAATAATTTTAAGCGGATAAAGGAAGCTCTTCTTAATTTTTATTTCGCCAAAGAAAAGACGAATTTAAACAAAAATCTATACAAGTGTCAAGTCACCCAAGCTGCAATAAATGATGATTCAAAGAAGAAAAAAGAGACATCAAATATGTATTTAAATAAGTCGATTAATCTTTTAATAAATGCTTTTCAACACTTTTTTAAGAACTTAATTCATTTGTTTGTTTTTATTGTTTTTCAAAATAAAATAAAAAACAAAAGAAACACTCAATTCATTTATAGAAATTTACACCATATCTGCCGCTTATTCGACAGCAGCGCTAGTGGTATATAGTAATAGATTGAACAGAAGTGAAGTTGGCTCCTGGCAGTCCATATATAGTAGGTCAATGGTTCGTGTACTTCCCAAAACTTCAAATTTCTAAGAATTAAATTTTTTTATATGAGCTTTGATAGAACTTAAGGCTAAATTCGTAGAAATTCGTAGTTTTGGGAAGTACGCATAATACAGGCATAAAAATCTGTTTTTTTAAGTTTTGATAGTTGCAATATGTTTTCTTACACAGAACCAAATTAACTGTTTGTTAAACAACAAATTTTTCCTTTAGTCAATGAATTTATTTCATAATTCAACTAATATCACAATATGTATGTCTGTTTGTTTACTTCCCAAAACTAAGAATTTAGCCCAAAATTTTGTCTAAGCTCAAATAAAATTAGTAAAAATTCTTAATTTTGGGAAGTAAACGAACAGATACATATATTAATTAATTATAACACACATCTACTGACTCAAAATTGAAGTTCATAATAATAAATAATTTTTTTTAATGAAATCTATCATTAAAGAATACTAAATAAAGTAAGATAATGCTAAAAAAGCATTTGCAATCATTTTAAAATTTCATAATGCTTTTCACTCCTGTATTATGCTAAATATAGCATTTATAATGCCATTATGGCAACGCTGATGGTCACGGGATTCACCATTTTCCACTGATTTTGTCAACTGAGCAGAACTAAACAAAAATGAAAACGCTTAAAATATTACCTTTAATATGTGTACGTACTCGGAATAAAAGCTATCCCAGTCAGCTTGATCTACAGCAAGCTATGATAGTGCTGTGTTGTGAATGCGCTAGTACAAACAAATTGAGCAATGACATGCTCACGTGCTATTTTTCGATATTTTTTTTTTAATTTTGACGTTTTGTTCTGAATTAGAATCAATTTTTTTAAGAAAATAATACCAATAATAATTCTGATTGTAGCCAAAGATATGTGCGAACAAAATTTAATAATATACCAGACTGGTAAGGCAAATATATCCACCTGACTACCTTAATTATACGAGTACAAAATATACTGTCTTATTTTCCTCCATAGAACTTTCAAACAACTTATTCATACGATAGTTATTTCCGCCCAGTTTTGCCATCCAAATATCAAAACAAACATATAGCCACCACGCTTACTTAAATTTTTTCTGAACTTGTCGTTCTCTATTTCGAAACTTTGTTTTACAAAAACTTTGTTTTTTCGATACTTTCTTTTTTTCAGAACTTTGTCCTTAAACATTAGAACATCTTCATAGATATTATTTAAGCTATCGCTAGGAAAACCTGAAGTTTATCTTATTCAAACTTCTTGTGAAACTTTACTTTTTGGAATACTACTGTTATCATTTCCATCTAGCCCTAAAGAGTACGTAGGCGAAAGTATGATATCCTAAAATTCCATTTTATATGTTACTAAAAGTGAGTTTTCTTTAATTGCTGCAATAAAGTTAATTTCGATGATTGTCTAAACCAATAAAAATAGATACAATTAAAAAAAATAAGTTCAGCACATCCATTAATCCAGAATAAGCAAACAATTTATTTAACTTTCCGTCCGTTTTTAAACCAATTAATTTTGTTTCCATATTTGAAAATCATGTGAATTAATAATTAAGATTATAAATTACATTCAATTTAAAATAAATTAAATTTTGTGTGAAAATGGTAGGATTAGTGGGTTTAATAGTAATTATATTATATTGTGTTCTAGGCGCCCCTATTTGGTATTAAGTAATGGTTGCGTGGGTAAGACATCATTAGGCAGGGGTGAATGTTGCGCCACTTATGACCTTGGTGGTTTTATAAGCTTGCTTGATGGTGGAGGTATTTTGCAGAAGCCAGCCGCATCGAAGACCGGAAGTAATTCGCGGACACGCCCCGGAATGCTTCCGTCTAACATTCTTTATAGTTAAAAAAAAATAATTAAATTCATTTTTTTTATTATAAATAAATTGAGAATTTACCTTCGCTTGTATTCAATTTTTGCACCTTTTAGGGGTATATTTGCCTCGGTTGGGAAGAAGGTGGCGTCATAGAAATTCAAACCATTTTGTAGCAATATATTGTACTCATCCATTGAAGCCAAGGTGACACGGATGACTGCTGGTGCCAATTCTCGTTTGTGACGTTCGACTTTCTCAGTAGCACTTATTTCAGGCTTAGGTGTGGCATTGGCTATATATTGATTGTAATAAATATTAAATTGTTAGGTATGTTAAATTTATATGATGGGTTTTATATATAATTTGTGTTTGCCTTGCTTCGACACTTGCCTTCTGGATCTTTTTCATTTGGAGTCGACGATGAATGATGAACGTGTATTCGAACAACTTCGACAACAGAATCGAAGCGATAGAGAGAATGCCTTATATCTTCGACGGGTATATCTTCAGGAACATCCAAAACGTATAGAGTAAACGTTTTTCGTGGTCGACAAGGAATGGCTATCTAAGATAAGTCATATATATATATTTGTATAAGTGAATATTGAAAAAAAAACTTGTATTATAGGCGTGGTTTTTGCACTTCTTAAACCGCAGTTTTTCAGTGGGAGATGGTTCAAGTTTTGGAATTCCTGAAACATGTTTCTCAATCATTTTCAATTACCATTTAAGTTAAGAGTTAATCCATTTTTTTTATTAAAATATAAAGAAATTATTAAATCAAAATATATGCATGTTTTATCAAATCTGGTTAGAAACCACACTGAACAACTGGGCCTCAACGTTATTTGAGTATGCAACCTCAGTTTTAAGGCTTGAAAGTACATTGCAAACTTATTTATATAAGAAGGCATCATAGTGATTTGCACAGGTACATAGTATGTACTACATACATTAAGAATAAGTTGAAAAAACGTTCAATAAACACGCCTGTTAGTAGTTGGTGTTAATTTTTTGTGTTGTAAATGCAGTGCGGGGTGATTTAACAAACAGTTTTTTTGTAACTTAATTTTGCTTTTGGTTATTAGTCAATCATAAGGGGGTCATAAGGAGTCTAAATTTTACTTTATGGGATCTTAGCCCAATTGCGTTCGTATGAATATGTGAATATTTCAGTAAACTCGATTCAATAGCTTTTGAATGAACTTAGCTCCAAAAAAACGAGACAACAACCATATTTTTTAATTCAATCAAAAGATCTAGTAACTAAATTTTCAGTGAATTTTAAGTCTTAAGTTGAAAATAAGCGAGTTATTTACTTAAAAATATTTTGTCTAAAATTCAAGATGGCTCCCAATGTTAGTAATCTATAATTCTGAAAATGAATAGATGACTTCCCCCTTAACGATTAAAAATAAAAACATCTTTATTTTTTTGTTAATTCAAATGCACATTCCAAACAGGGCTGTTCAAAAACTTTTAATTTTTATAGTTTGAAGCGAAGTTTTAAAGTCAACGAAGAGCTGAATTTTTGTTACCTAGTTATACTAGTTTCTAGTATGTAAGAGTTTCGCACTTATTTTGAATTAAATTATTTAATCTTGAATAAAAAAATAACAATTGAACTAAATTTAGAAAAATCCTATCTGTGTCTCAATACTGTTAAGGTAAAAAACGATTTGAAAATGAAAAAAAAAAATGATATTTAAGAAAACGCATTAAAGTGCGTCACTTTTTCTTAAACTTTTGTCGAAATCAAAGGTCTAGGTAAAGTAATTTGCATGTAAGAAGTGTTGATATTTTTTGTAAAAATTATATATGTAGGTTGGTTAGGTACATTTTTTTAACATCATTTTTGCTACCATCCACCAATCAAGTTTGTATAAGTGTAAGTATATCTGCAAATGAAATATTTTTGCACTAATTTAATAAAATAAAATAGATTTTGCTATAAAAGGTGTACATATTGTTTTTTTTTTTTATATTTAGTATAACAAATTCAAATAACAAAGCTTTCTTTTGCTAACTATACTTACACTTTTGGAATAAGAACTCTAATCAACATGGAAAAATATAAAAATATATGTATTATTATGTTATACAATTCGGATAAGGTATGTTTTTTTTTATATTTATTTTTGTGCTCATATATTTATGTAATTAAAATTTATGAGTTAATTATTTCTCGTAAAATTAAATAAGAAATTAATAAAATGCATGACTTGGTAACATGTTGTAGCTGCTCTCATAGTTTAATTCAAAATGTTTACGCTTTTTGTCTATCAAATGTTTGCCTCTAACTGTAAGCCACTCATGAGTGTCTGTTAAAGCATAGCTTACAGTTCCTATAAGCAAAAAATCTATGCAAATATTTTCAGATGTCATAAATTACTTGCGTGAAATAAATCATTATTTTTTACAGTTTCATTATAAAAAACATTGCTGTCATGGAATGTCATGCAAAAGAATGCCCCGGCAATTGTTTTGCATGCGAAATAATGTCATGTAAAAGAATGCACCGGCAAGTTTTTTGCAAGCGAAAAATGTTGTAAGTAAAATATATTTTTTTGGATAATCGGTTTACACTTTAACACAAAAAATATATTCACCTCAAGGCATTATTTGCATGGAAATGGTTTTTGCGTCCAAAAATAATTGCTTGCAATTTTTAGGCACATAGTTTATTAGTTTAGGGTAAATTATTGACTCGATGGGTGGCTAAGGCCAAGGAAAACATTTTTCTTGAATATTATACAATTTGGTGCGCAGATTAGGTGGAAAATTGTTTTTAAAATTCTTATTTTTTTTTGCATGGGAACTGTAAACTAGGCAAACAAACAAATTTGAATGAAAGTTTAAGGGTATTTTTGAGCGGCGGGTCATATCCATGTGTGGGATAAATTCCAATTTTTCTGTTAGAATAAATTGATTCAAGAACGCTAATAAGAATATCGTGAAGTGTGTAGCTAGCTTTGGAGGCA
The DNA here is from genome assembly GCA_946251815.1 of Dasysyrphus albostriatus. Lineage (NCBI taxonomy): Eukaryota > Metazoa > Arthropoda > Insecta > Diptera > Syrphidae > Dasysyrphus > Dasysyrphus albostriatus. The sequence continues at coordinate 60,485,993 of OX276336.1, read as the reverse complement.
CTGGGTCATATACATCAGGAAAAATATTTTCAAAATATTTTTTAGGGACACAAACCTTTAATTCAGAGCGTCATTGTAGAAAACAAATGTTGAAAAATAATGCACACCATCAACACCCCGCGTAGTTATGTTTATTTAAAGTTCTTAGGATTAATTGATCTTCATTATAAGCCCAAAATATCAAAATCAGTTGTTAATATTGAAAAATTGAATTTTCAATTTGTCCTTAAAGCCAAGTTAACAGCTTCTGTGCTAAAGAAATCTTTGCAAACATCTTCGGATATTAGCAATTTATTATTAATATGAAAAATAAAAATATTAGTCTGCACAATTGGTTTATTGCTTTATAAAAAAAAATACGCAGTTAAATTATGGAATAGCATTCAATCCAATTGACATGTAAAAAATAGTTTCACCTGATATCATTACTTAAATGGAAATGGTTCTTACATACAATTTTTTTTTTTTTTCATTTTTAAGACTTTACAATAGGCGAGAAAAGTATTTTTAGAAAAATTCATGTTTTTTCCTTTGTATACATATGTATATACGGTCACTCCCAAAAGTATTCGGATTACATTTTTTTTAAAGCATGAATTTTTGTTATTGCAAAAAAAACTTATTGAAAGAAAACTTAAAATAAGATAAACTCAAAGTTTTTTTTATATTTGTAACAAAATGACAATTGGTCTGGTTGTAGGGAGAGAGTGCACAAAACGAATGTTTCTTCAAACAAATATTTTGTTGCTAAGTTGGCATAATTGTCTATCAATCTGTAAAAGTTTGAAGGTTAGAGGGGAAGAAGGCTTATCGAAAATAAGCGTCAAACTTGTGTTTTTTACAAATAGAAATATCTGTTGTGCTCTAGTTGGTCAATTTACAGTTATAAAAAAAAACGATTTATAGGGAATTAAAAGAACAAAATATGTCATTGATTATTCTATGTCAGAAGATACGGGAAAAATGTTTTTATCACTATACAAAATAAAACTCAAGGAAAAAAAAAAATATGAGAGTTAAAAAAGAGGTTGAAAATCTTCAAACTTTTTTCCAAACTTCGATAGAGGTTTTTGAAACTGAGTACTTAGTCTTATAATATAGCTGTTCTTTTAGTAGAAAAAGAAGCTAGATGTGAAAGATGAATTTTTTAAAAATTTGTTTCATCTATTTTTTACTTTAATTTTCAAACTTCAGTTTTGCTTTTTCAGCACGCTCTCCGTTCTTGATTTTTAAACATTTCCAGTTGAAAATATGAGTGTTAAGCTTACCTATACAAAATTCAGTAGTACCTCGTGGCATGATGGTTAGTGCGTTGGACTGTCCTGCCGAGGGTCTGGGTTCGATTTCCAGGCGGGTGATAATAACACAATTTTTTAATTTTTGGTATGGTACTAACACAATTTCTTAATTTTTGGAGCTTACGCCCTTTTTTCTTAGAATGGCAGTATTCTTTTTTTTTGCTACCACTCACACCTAAAATCTACACTTCTTTTTTTCTTCAAATATCAGTTTAAAACTTTCCAACAGGGCGTATAGTACCCATTACACAGGCTTACAACGATTTCGATACGACTAAGTGGGAATTGATTTAAGGGTAATTTCTGGTGCCGAACACAAATTCGCTATCCGTTTTTCGATATCAGCTCTGGTTTTTGAGATATTACCGTAAGAAAATACAAAAACAAAACGTTTTCGCTATTTTAGGGGTTATTGCGAATTGATTTCTGAAAGTACTAATGATGATACTAATAGATGATCAAGATTTGTACTTTTAGAAATCTGTTCAGTAAAAAAAATATTTTCCTATAGTAACATAAGCCTTATAATGGCGAAAAGTTTTTTTTTAGCATATTGGTAGTGATAGTGAAAAACGGCCACCGGATTTGAGTTAGAGCAAAAAATTACCCTTATATTTGTAAAGTGTAAGCCTTTGTTATGGATCATGTGGCCAGTTCTGCTCAACAGCTGTTAGCAAGTATGTTTGGTAACTGGAAATTTCTTTTTAACTTTCAAAATTTGCTGAAAAAACCTATAGGGAAAATAAAATCAGTTTTGGGAAACGTGGTAAATATTTCAAGTACAAAAAGGCATAGTAATTTGTTAAAAAATTATTGACATGGGCAAAACTGTCCCTCGATCGATTATATTTACCGCGATTAAGGCAAAGCTATTAACCAACTCACGTTTTTGAGATACCAAATATTTAGCCCTGTTAGTTTGAGGTTTGATCAAACAGGAGGAAAATCTTTAACAAGATTTCTTCATTAGAAGTCGAAAGCTATCTCTATCAATTTTTTGTATACGAGTAGTAATCAACTATAACTTAAAATAATTTAGTATTTTGCTAGTTTATACTTCTGTGATCTCAGAGGACTCAGAGCACTCAGAATTATAAACAAAATTCCTCTAAAAATTTCTCACTTTACCGGTTAAAAACTGAGACTTACATTTTTTTGGATTCGCTTGCTCAATTATTTTTTGTTGCAGTAAATTACATAAGAAGAAAAGAAAAAGAGAGTTGTTTTGACTTATCTATGTGAGGACTACTAAGGGTTGTTTTGCAACTTCGTAAAACCGTAGATAAGATAATAAATTAGTTAAGTTTATCTTTTGGTAAATGAACTGTCAAATTATGTATGGGAAATGATTCACACAATTTGTTTAAACTTATCAAAAGACAATGTTGCGTAAAATCAACCAAACTGGTTTAATTTATCCAAAATGGTTAAATTTGAGAAGGTGAAACTAAGTTGAGACCAAACCACTCCAACTTCATTATTCTTACAATTTATAAGTCAAGAGATTTGACAGTTTTTCTTTTTATTTTAAAAGTTTTTTTTTTACTAAAATGTTCGAGTAAACTCCAGAGGTTGTCTAAATTGAAAGTGCCAGAAATAAGAAAAAAGGCTGTGAACGTGATGTGGTAAATTTAAATTTGGTTTATGTATACACAGCAACAAATTAAAGTTGAAACAGTCAGAAATTAAAAATTGCTGGAAGTGTAAGGAAAAAATACACGTAATTACAACAACAAATATTAACTGAACAAAATTCAAGACTCTTATATGATACCTTAAATGTGGTGTACTGTGGACGGTGTTCATACCAGCTTCATGTGAGGTAACTGATTTTGACGTCTCTCTTTTTCATCTCATTTCTACTTCTTGAAAAGAAAGAGATGGTGAGTGGAGACAGAAATTTTCAAAAAAAATAAAAACTTCTGCCTCATTTTCTTTTCAAGAGATGAGAGTAAGATACAAATAAGAGACGTCAAAATGAGTCGCAGCACGTGAAACTCGTATGAACACCGTCGTGCGAAATATCGATCATCGATAAATATCAAACTCTTTTTGATTTTGGTGTGACCAAATTTTTGTTTATTGACACCAAATAATAGGTTCGTTTGTTGAAGTTTACCCAGAGTTTTTGATGACCCCAAGAAGAAACACCAAAGGCCTCTTAATTGTGTTTTTAAGACAGGGAAGAAACATAATTTGCTTTAAAAATTAATATAAACAAACCCCAGCTTCCATTTCCTATTTCTATTTATTATTATTAAAGTAAATTTGTGCATTCCTTGAAGTTCCATTTCAAAAACAAAAGAATTACTTGCAGCGTGAATTCACAACAAACAAACAAACTACTTTGACAGTAGTTTATTCTTTACCTCAACTCGCCCCAGCAAAAAACCTAGTTCTACTTCAGGGCGACCCCATGTTTCAAAAAACACCAATTAGCTTACAGGGTGAGTTCAGGTTCTTCAAAAAACGATTAAGGGCAACCCAGGGTGACTTAGGGCTCAACGAACAAACCTTATTGGTGGCGAGTTTAACCAACTCGACAATAGTACTCTAACCATGCTCACCCGGCCTCGCATGTTCAGGCGTCTTCAGAGCCTTTTAAGATCTCTGAGATTGTTGAGACTTAAGATCTCAGAGATCCTGAGAATCTGTGAGCCGAGAAATTAACTTCAAAAATAAAATTAAAATATAGCAATAATCTACTGCAAAAGCTGACTTCCAAAACGCAGTACTACATGGCTGACTTTCAAAACTAAGTACGATATGATTTTTTAAACTCTCTATATTTTGAGTATTACTATAGATACAAATGAATTACCTATTGCAATTCATTAAAAATCACCACAGTAAAATATACATTTTTTAAAGTTAACTTATCTCATAAAATGACCAAAATGGAATTAAATGTATGACGTGTTGCAATATGTACCTAGCATTGAGCAGAAATTAAGCATTTCGTCATTAATATTTTATAATTATTGTGATTTATCTATTTTTTAAATTAAGCTTGATTAGCAAGTACTAACTGTATTGTTTATATGGTTGTATCTATGTACATATAAGAGTTTTTTAAGCAGCACTTTCTTACTGTCATTATTACGACTGTCAATTATCAAATCGAAAGTTGATAAACCTTAGAATGTGAACTTTTAAATTCAATTTACAAAAAAACTGATTAACTAGCTATTTCTGTATAGCTTTCTTGTGATTGGCAACTGCCATTATTCAAAATAATCAAAAATTTTATCGGTAGGGGTTTTAAAGATCGATTTTAAAATTTATCCTTTCCTTGGTCCTTTCTATGATACAAATTCTCTATCAATCCTAATTCCGCGCAATTACATTGAGTAACATAAGTCTCACGACAAGGGTCACGATATTTACATTTGATTTTTGATAATAAAACAAAACACTAAATAAAATCAATATATTCGTACTTGAACAAAACTGAAAATAGAGGTTGATATGTTTCCTAAACTTTTTTCACGAACCCCCTTATATTTTATACATATTTATCACCATTCTTTTTAGAATTTTTTCACGTTTTGCACAAGTCACAAAAATGCATTACATTCTTCACTACCGTGTAACCACACAAATGAATAAATTTTATGAGTGCTATGATAAAATGTTGATTAATAATACTTGTAAAATAAGTAGATTTATGTAAAATAACAATTTAAAAGATTACTTTTCGATAAAATCTGGCTCCAGTTACTTTATGAAATCCTTTCTTGAATATCGATTGATAATCTTCTGGATGTGAGAACTTAAATAGGATACCCGTTGCAGTTTTAGTTAAACTGAAACATCCTTTAAAAGTCATCTTTTCACATATCATGGCAGCACGTTCCATAGAGAGTTCGTATGATGGTGTCAATAAAAAAGCTCCTAAACATAACCAATAATATAGCACAAAATATCGTCGTCATTCAATGGAAACTCCCTAAGTCCATTTCTTTTTATTTTTTAAACGGAGACCACCTCTTTTGAATATACCATAATTTGTAATCAAATATCAAATTTCAAACTGTGCATATGTACATAAATGAACATAGTGTAAAAGGGCTCCAAAATTTTATTTTTTTATTTTAAATAAAAACTCCCGAAATTCAATTTTTTGAATTTTTGTCACAATCCATAACATTCAAATGTCTTAAAATAAATAAAATGGATTTAGGGAGTTTCTATTCAAGGACGAAGATTTTCGTTGTTTTTTTTTTTTAATTCCAGTAGTAGTTTTTGAATCCTTAGATAATTACCTTTAGCCAAAAAATTATCATTCATTGATACTTCTGAGTCAGTATCCTCATCGCGTTTGTCCGTCCATTTCGGCTCCGAGGACAATTTGTGCGCGGCCATTTTACTAACCAGGCTCGATTGTGGTCGACTACGTGGAAACTCGTTTTTTTCCAGTTCGATATCCGAGTTATTTCCGCCCAAATATGACATTTTGCTATAGCACTCACGGTATTTTTTTTTTTCAAATTAAAGTTAACAACAATATATAAACGCCCGACAGAAAACCCGGAACGTAAACTACAAGTTCCACTGCAGTTGATCAATCTTTAAAGCGATCTAAGAATTTTTTAAAAACAACATCAGCTTTTATAGAGGGGAAGACAGCTTAAGATATATTTACTTGGTTGTGATCTTAACAACTCTCAAGATGAGAGACACAATATAAGTAGGTACAATGTCAAACGGTGTATGTAGTGTGTTCTTTATTTTTTAACTTTTAGCAAAAAAAAAAATTATGACAAATAAATGTATACGGATAGAGAAACAGATGAACGTGGACTGTTTTCGCTTGATTTGTTTTATGACTTCTCACGACATAAATAAAATTAGCTATAAGATGATGCTACCTAATAAAAAAAATATACGCAATTTCATTCCAAAAGAAGAATTATATAAAAAAGTTACTGGAGTAAATTGGGTTCACCACTTATCGAATTGTCATTTTCAAAAAAAAAAAAGTTTTAATAATGCAGAACTTATGTAAGGTCAAATAAATAGACTACATCCGTTCTACTCCCACAGTTTTATATGTGCGAGTTTGAAGTAGTTATTTATTCTTTTCGCAGACTCAAAATTTAAGTTTACCATAAGTTTATTGGGAAAGATATATTTTGCTCACATCAACCGAGCTAAAATATAAAAATGTGCAGCTCTTTATTTGGGTGCAGTTTGATTATCTTGTATGTATGTAGGTTATTAGGACATTTTAAGTGCATTGGCTTTCAAGAAGAATCGGATTCTTATCTGGGAAGAATTTTAAAAGTCAAGACTAGAGTGCAATGACACTCTTTATGCCACACCCCTGGATACTCGTGTCATTTTTATTTGTTTAATGAACACAAAATATATCAAATCATCTTTTTGGTAACTATAGTTTGCCAAAACAATAATTTCAAATCGGTTACAGAATTGTGAACATGTAAACATTTATAACGATCACGACGCTTAGAGGTGCACCTTCCTTCCTAGGTTAAGTTATGATGTATGTTCATGTACATATATGTACAAGTATATATATAAGGTGTTTTTGCTATCGGGAAAACAAATTTTCACAATTAAGTGGGTCTTATATGCGGTCAGGACCGCATGAAATAAAGTGCCCTTCCACACGAGGAAACTGAGTTGCTAATAATTTTCAGTTCTTAGGTGAGAAGGGCGGGAGGAAATTGGGGTGAACAAAATCTCCCCGGTCGAGGATTTGAAGATATTTTTTGACATTTCCTTTCACAATTGAATTTCAGGAAATCTTAAAATTGCCTAGATTTTGTTTCTTCGAAAGGTACAAGAGATTTTTAAGGAAATAAAAAAAAACGTCAAAAAGATCTCCAGCAACTTGTTTCTTCGTGTGAAAGGGGACAAAGCTATCGAGGGTTAAGTTAAGGTTTAGAGTAGATGGCATATAAGAAGCCAAAAACGTTCGTGAGTCTGACGTCACATAAAAAATGACAAATGTCTTGCAAATTCAGTTTCTACAACAGTGTCCGTATACTGACACATAAGACATCTGTTCGTGTCCTTCCGAAAACTACGAATTTCTGCGAATATTATTTGGCCAGTTTATATTTCTTGAGTGCTCAGTGTTTTTCCTCAATTTTTTGACAAGGCAGGAGGAATAAATATAAACAGTATTACTCACATAGAAGTCAAAGCAACTCTGTTTTTCTTTTCTTCCTACGTAATTTACTGCGACAAAAAATAATTGAGCAAGTGAATGCAAAAAATTTCAGTTTCAGTTCTTAAGGGGAAAATTGAAGAATTTTTGAGAGGAATCCTGTTCATATTTCTGAGCGCTCTGAGATCTCAGAAATATAAACTGGCTAATTATTTTATATGAGTTTCGACAGAACTATGAGCTAAATTCGTAAAAACACATACATAGTTTTGGAAAGTACATACGCGAACAGACATAAGGTATTCACACGATGTGCAAAAACTGTCCCAAAAGTTGCAAATGCATTTGCTATCACGGTGGTATCATGTGTCCACAAATATGATAGAAAATGTTGTGCTCTAAAGCAGGGTGCTCAGACGATGTGCTACAAAATCTGCATACCCAATTCCAACCATATGCTTTTGCTCAGCTCCAACATGCAACAATTATTCAGTTTATATTTTAGAGCGCTCAGCTAAAATTTTGTTTCCTTTCGTATTTGGCAGCGGAACTGGGAAATTTCTCTGAGCCCTTTGAAATATAAATTGAACAACTATGTCATGTTGAAGACAAATATCCAATTTCTTTTCACACAAAGTGTCTTCGATTGGATTTTCGGAAACAGTAATAATACATCAATTTTCAACAAGCGCTAGAGTCAAATGGGTTATCGCAAAAAAACCTTAAGCTGGTTAAGTCTTAAAGGCTCTCCCAAACCAACGCGAATTCGCGGCGACTATTATGAATGATTCGCTGCGAATCACTCCGCATTCGCGTTGGTTTGGGCCAGCCTTTAAGCTTAAGATTTGTTGGAAATTGTGTATATTTTCAATAATTGTAATTTGATGAAATTTAAATTATTGGCGGCAATTAAAGTTTCACATAAAATATTGGCACATTACTGTCAAAAATAATATGCGATGATGTTCACACGATATGAAAAAAGTCGCAAACTAATTTGCAATCTGGGTGTCACATATTTCATTCGCAAATTGTTTGCGAGAATATGGGGACTGTCTCAAAATGATGTTCAGACGATGGTCAAAAGTAGCAAATGATGACGCAAAAATTTCTTCACAGTCGCAAACGTTTGTGGCTTTTATTTGTCGTCTGCTCGTAGCTATCTATATCTATATATCTCGTGGTCTTCACTTTATTTTGTGAATTTACTGCGAATCAACAGCTGCGTTTTTTTACATGTCCATATGGAATTTGGTGAAAAAAACGATATCGGGACATTTCAACATTTGCCTTGGTCTGCCATTTTGTATTGAACAATCTTACCAACAAACATTTGACATTTCGACATCGAATTTAGGTTTTAGGTCTAACGTTGATGAAAATGTTGTATTTAAAGCAATTAAGAACATCAATAAAAACCTGAATTGTATTGTATATCGAAGTGTATGTAAGTTGTAAATTCACAAACGCATTGTTGCATAAATGATGCACAATCATTTCCGTGAAACATTCATAAATACAAAAAATTCCCATCACTTTTTGTTAAACGTGTTTATTTTTGCAAACTTGTGCATCAAGTGATGCGCAAAATTCAAGCATACCAGAATCAGAAAATTCTTGATGCGTTGTTGCTGATACATTTATATCACAATGAACAGCTTTACGCATCAGCATAGCGAAAAAAGCAGCGATGCACAAATATTTGATTGACACAATAGTATAGATGCAATGCATAACTTACGAGTGCATTTTTGTTCTTAATTTGCGATCGATTTTTCAAAACTTTCAAGTTAAGCCAGTTTATATTTCTGAGATCTCAGAGGACTCAGAAATATGTACACAATTTCTTATACAAATTCCCCACTTTTCTTCTTAAAAACTGCGGCTAAAACTTTTTTAATTCGCTTTTCCAATTATTTTTTGTTTCAATAAATTGCATAAGAAGAAAAGAAAAAGATCGTTGCTTTGAACTATGTTCTGAAGAATCTGTTTTTTGTATTTTATTCTCCTGCTCTGTGGAAAAACGGAGGAAAGTTACTGAGCGTTCGAGAAATACAAACTGGCTAGTTGAAAAAAAAATTATTTTAAATGTAATGGAAAAATTTTGAAGGTAGTGCAGTAAGATTTCCCTCGATAAACAACAATAAATCCCAAAAAGTGTCGACAAATAAGTCAGCAATAATAGTAGTGGCTTTTGTTACTGTAAACCCAAGGAAATTTTGATGCGCTAGCCATAAATTTCCCAATAAAACACACCAGTTGTAACTTGACATAAGCTGTGTTTTTATCTAGGGTGTTCTGATTCGCATCAATATTTTACACGTACAAAAAATAACAGCTTCACTGTGTACTTAAAGATTTTTGTATGTTAAAGCAAGTTGCGCAGACGTTGAGTTATTTATATTGCCCATATTTGATTCAACGAATGCTACGTTCTACATACAATACTGGCAAAAATATTCCGAATTTATTGCTCAACTTGTTACGAACAACTACAAAATCAAAATAAATAAAATAAATAAAATCATTCAGATGATCGACATTGATGCAAGTGTGAATAAATTTCTTAAAATATGGGTAGGGTAAATATGGTAGGTGCGCCTTGGTCTCTCTGACCTGATTTGTGTTTTTGTTGCAGGTGAGGTTGAGTTTCGGGAATAAGATCCACTCAATCCTGCGAGCTAGCTGCCAAGTATCGCAATCAGGCCGCGTCCTCCAGAGCTTGACCTTCCAATCCTTTTTCTCACTTTTTCCTTTTTCATTTTCCTATCTTTTCCGTTTTCCTGCCCTACCTCTTTACTGACACTCTACACATCCTATTGCAACGCCACAAACTTCATTCAATATTGTTTTGTTTGTAACATTTGAAAAACTATGAATTTTTTATGATTTTCTTACAATTGTATTGATCAATTATAACTATTTAAAGAGAAAGAATTATCATTATCCACAAAAAAAAAAGAAAAAAATAATCAAAACTAGAAAGAAATTCAGAATTTTATGTGTCCGAAACAAATGTTATATTTTCACCTAAGGTTTATCTCAGCTCAGACTTAATAAATCTATTTGGTATTTCCATCACACAATAAGATTTAAAGAAGATTTATTTTGACAGCATCTTTCAAAATGCAAATGGTATTCCTTTTTTTCTCATGAAGTAGAAGAAGAGATAGAGAGTGCGTAAGTTTATTCATTCTGGAATAGGAAAAGAAAAGATAAAATTGATATCCCGATATAATATCCCGAATTGAATGAATAAAGAAACAAACTGGGAGCAGATAGAATAACAATCAGTTGTTCGTTGATATGTCAAAATAATTGAGTACAAATATATTTTTCTAACCTAATTATTTATTGCTGAAGCAAAGTGAATTCAAGATTGCATTTAATGCATAGCAATGTAATTTCAGACGTTTGTTCTGGAAACAAATCTAATAAAAAACACAATTTTTCCAATACATTTTTTACAACTTCAGGTTTTCGTAAAACATAAGTTTTATATAAAACCAGTCAAAAACTTGGTAGAATTCAGAGATGAGCAAAGCAAACATACCTTTTTAAAAGTTCAGCACCCAGTTTAGTAAATTTTGACAGATTTTGTCTGAAAATGATCTTTTGAATTTCTCACCAACAAAAAAGCAACGCTCGTGTCAATAAGTTTTGATACTATGCTATTACCATTTTGTTCTCGTGGTTTTAGCATTCTATAACGTGACACACTTTTGGTATATGCGAATACAATAGTATCCATACCACCAGTGGGTCTCGGGTATTAAGGGATAAGGATTAAGGGATATATTCTAGCAGGACTTTAGATAATAAAGCATCCTACATAAGCCACACACTTGGGAATCATGTCGTGAGCCTATACAAAATTTGCATTTTTATTCATTCATGAACGTTCTCTTGAAGCTGTTTAAAGAATTTTTGTTCACGAGCGATTCCCATGCAAAATACACGGGAACACTTGGTGAACAATTGATGACAGTTTAATTGCTAGACATTTGAAGCATTGTGGTTGTAAACGTCAAATGTTCACAACACATTCGCAAGTACTATGCCCCCCCCCCCCCCAAACCGAAATATGAGTTTTCAATTCACAAATTTTGAGATTTCAAATTGATGGACCCGGATTTCTAAAAGATCTCGTTAAAATTTATAGTTTTCATTGGAATCTCATTGAAATTTTCAAGAAATCTTATTCTACTTATTTGAAATATAAAAAGTTTTCAACCGAGATCTTGGATTTCATTTTGGTGGGAACGTAGTATAACAGTGAGAGTGAGAAAGTATGTTCTTGGCTAAGAAGTATGTACTAGGCTTAACAATTTAACGACGGCATTTATGAAGCACTTATAAACATAAACTAAATTTGATTAAAGGGTTACTTCGAAGTTTTCGGAGAGAGTCCTCATAACCTTATGAGTGGTCGGGACCACACTCATAACTTCTATGAGCCCCCATAAATATTCACTATTTTTGCTTGGTGAATAGGCTTATGAAGCTCTTAAAGTCTAGTACGCTGCTGAAGTAAAAAGAAAATTTTCTGGGGTCTTCATATCGACAACGAAATAATAAATGAAGAGATTGTGGAAAAATTTGTATGGAAAGTTTTATCAACTATGTCAAAATAAATTAAAAAAAAAAAACATAACAAAATCTTAAGTTATTTTTGTTCTCGTAGTGCTGTGAATTGTTTTTTTTTTTTTGTTTTTGTCTTCGTTTTGCCCTTTTCGGTATTAAGGGTTCCAAACAGTAGTGTGGTCTATGTTCTTCATTTGCTTTTTGGTCCAATTTCCATTTTAAAACAAGATCACTGTCAAATTTTATGCAACAAAATTAAGGGTAATCATTCAACAGCGTGAAGTCGTGGTAAGAGTAGTAAAGTTGAAAACTGCTCAAATCTGTCAAATTTTCTATACAAATTGTGACAGATTTACGATGGTCACTAACCCCTGAATAGTCATGTTGTTTATATACTTGTAGTTTTCAAACAAGTATATCTCTGCTGCTAATGGAAAATTTGAAAACTGGAAAATTCGATTTTGAGCAGCGTATAAGCATTTCTGCTTCCGATCTCGTCCCCCTACATATAAAGATAGAACTTTTCTGTTGAACGCACAAGCAAAAATGAACAAAATGAAATGAAAATGGACTAATTTGGTAATTTTTATATATTCTTATTGAATAAACCCTTCCTTTCCACCTCACCGATTTCAAAACCAAACAGCCGTCATGCTGTAGTAAAACCAACCAATAAAAACACCGTCTATGAAGTTGGCCATAACTGTAATGAATAGCCGTTTTTCTTTCGAGGTGGCAAAGTACTTGTGAGTGGATGAAAGCCCTAATCTAGTACTACCAACTACACATGCTCTCATGTGCGAGTGCATACATTTTACATGGGAAAGCATTTTCATGTGTTCGAGTGATGAGAGCTAGCAAAAGGATCTGGATTAACTTTTGACACGTACCACAAAAACTATTTTGAAAATTTCCCACTATTTTGTTTTTGTATTACGTGTAAAAGTTAATCCCGATGATAATTAAATACACCTAAAGTACTTACAAGTACTCCACCACCTCAAAAGGAAAATTGCAAATGAAGTTGAGAAGCAAGTTGGGAGTCAAGCAAGTGGAAAGCAAGTTTCCTCGTGTAAAAGGGGATTTTGTAGCTTGTAGCCAACTGCTTCCCAGTACTTACCAATGTGGTCTCGGGGTAAGCAAATTGTCGTTGAATGTGAAACCCATTTGTTCCTGAACGAAGTCCCTCCGTTCAGCTGTTGTAGAGGTATTGACTGTCACTGTCACTTGTCACTTTGTTTATTTCTTGGGATATTTTTGTTTTTATACAAAAACAAACAAAAATTAGTTCCTAAAAATGAAAAATTGAAATTTTGTTATACTATTTACTATATTATTGCCCATTTAATAGTAGAATAATTATTTTATATATTTAAAAAACTGAAACAACGACAAGTTTATGGAATGAGTAGCCCTGTTTTAGCTTTTCCGCAACAAATAATTTCGGTTTCGTTTATCGTCTTGTGTTGCAATAAAAAAAGTCCCCTCTTGACCTGACTAAAATCTCTGACTAATTTTCATTAATTGTTGTGATTAAAACGCACAATCAACCTACGCAAATTCAACCATCAGTTTTAAAATTATTTATACAGCCAATTTTTGAGCAAAATGGATAAACAAAGGTAATTTAATGAAAATAATTTCTTATAATTTCTAATCAAAGTGCTTATTTATTAGGTTTTCACTCCTATTACTCGATCCAAACGAAATATATTTTGAAGATTTCTCCGTCGATCTTCTACCTCAAACAATACCCAGTAAAATCAGTAATACTGATTATTCAAATCCGATCCAAGGCCGCTTAAAAATGTGCTCCAAATCGCTGCTATTTGAGCCGAAGAAAAAACAAATACCATTGATTAAGATCTACTTTAGTAAGTGCTCCACTATTACTACCAACCTTGGAGATCATCAGCCTAATTTATTAAATATAAAGTAAGGTTTCTTTAACACTAAAAGTTTATTTATAAACACGTATTTATTTCATTTTTCTTCTCTGTCTAGGTGCAGCCAGTACGTTGAACTCTTGGAAAACAATGTAATTGCTCCTTACAAATTCGTTACTTGTGATAGATCTTTTCGCTTTATTTTTCATTACGTTGAAGTGAACGATGATGTTATTCCTCTGCTGCAACAGCTTCAAAGAGCATCTAGCCTTCCTAGTCTCGAGCATAACAGTATGGTAGGATTAATGCTTTTTTTGTGCATACATATATAAATAATTTACTTTGAAACAAGTAACTTGAAAATTAAAGAAAGAAAACATAAAAAACTTAAGTTGACTCATTTATATTAATAATATTGACCAGAAATGTAAGGAACTTTATTAAACAAATTTACCTTATCTTTTTAAATTTTATTTAATAAGTCATGATAAGGCTATTCATGCAAATTAGTAAAATTATAGTAAACGTCAGAAAGTAAAAGTAATCAAATTTTGAAACTATTCCACGTTTATATATCATGACATTTACAATGGTTTTACAACGTTACATAAATATCCTTAAGTTAATTTTATGTAATACAAACAAATTTCTTCCAGATAGCTGCTATTGTATACTCGCTTCAAAAAAGAATCAAATTTGATCCCCTTTGGTTAAATAATATTTACGAAACGATTGTAGTTGAGTACAATGTCAATGAGGTTAACCCTCTTGTCTTGAATCCAGCTCGGATTTTGCTCACAGATTCATATATCTATCTGCAGCATTATAACAACATACAAGCTGTAAGAACACTTTTTTTGTACTAACACAACCATAAAGTTCTTTTACATTCTTCTTTTTTCAGGAACCTGTGATTAAAATTAAATTGGCCAATGTTACAAGTTTTACAAAACGACGATTCTTGTTACGACACATAGTAATGATTTCTAATATACATTTATCATTTGCATTTTACTAACCTAGTTTATTATCTATTTTAGGGATTAGAAATTTATTGGAATACCAACGATCATGTATATGTTTCATTTAAAAATGTTACAGACCGTAATAATTTTATATCGTTAGTTGAAGAACAATCTGAATTTAAGCCACCAAATGTTGAGCAACATAGCATGACGTTGAAATGGAAAAACCGTCTAATATCTAACTATGAATATTTACTTTATTTAAATGGGTAAATTAATTTGGTGCATATTTTGTTTTACAAAAAAAACATTTTTGTGAATGTCTTTTTTAGGTTGGCGGATAGATCATTTAAGGACTTGACACAATATCCAGTTTTTCCTTGGGTAATAACTGACTACACATCAGAAACGCTGAATTTAAATGATGTAAATATATATCGTGACTTAAGAAAACCCATAGGGGCATTAAATGCTGAACGTTTAAAAAGGCTACGGGAACGATATGAAGAAATGGATGATCCAAAGTATGTTAAAATTTCGTTTTCTTTATTTTCGTAATCTAAATTAAAAAAATAAATTAGTCGCGCGATGCCTCGTAAAGAACCAGAGCCAAGTGATTGACTCAAAACCAATGCTTTACAAATGATCAAGTATAATTTGACTTGAGTATAAATTAAGGACAATTAGCTCATACTTTCATTTTTTTGAATGGAATTTAAATTCCCATCGAAGAATTTTTCTCGCGAAAGGAGCCCTATTAAGAAAGAGTACTTTAAAAGGCAAAGTCTATTACTGTCATTATTTGTTTTTAATAAATTGAACTGAATTGAATTGAAAGAAAGCCCAGTAGTGGTGGTTCAGACCTCTGCAGAGTGGCATGTTCTCTGTCTATTGTCGTATGCCATTATCTGCTCATAAATCTTATCTTTTATAAGTCCTTCAAGGTTTACTGATAGAATCTCACTCTACGATCAATATTTTGATCAATTTTAAGGTAATATAATACATTTTATAATTTCAGGTATTTATATGGCTCTCATTACTCAACTCCGGGATTTATCTTATTTTACTTAGTAAGTACTTTTGTAAAATATGCAATCATACTATCGAAATAAGTATAAAATAATTGTTTGTATTCTCTTTAAATCATTAATAGGTTCGAAAATATCCGCATTTAATGTTGTGTCTGCAAAACGGTAGATTTGATCATCCGGATAGAATGTTCAATAGCGTTGAAGATACTTTCAACAATTGTGTTACCAATATGGCTGACTTTAAGGTTACTTTTTGCATCCTTAATTAACATATTCTTTTAAAAATGCAATGATTTAGGAACTTACACCAGAATTCTATGATACATCACAAGGTGGCGACTTTCTTTTAAATTCATACAAAATCAATTTCGGACAACGATTTACTGGTGCTTTTGTTAACCACGTGCAACTGCCTCCATGGGCCAAAAATTCACCATCAAATTTTATATTAAAACTGAGGTATTTTGTTGTAGAAAATATTGAATACAAAATAAGACATTTAACTTTTTGTTTTTACTTTGGTTTAATGTAGAGAGGCATTGGAATCAGAATATGTTTCTGAGAACTTACATCATTGGGTTGATTTAATTTTTGGCTATTGCCAAAAAGGACCTCAAGCAGTTTTAGCCGATAACGGTAACAACTAAAAAAAATATCATATTGCTTTGAATAACATTCAATTGTGCTCTGATTTTTTTTTAGTTTTCTACCACTTAAGCTATGAAGGTTCTGTGGATCTGGATTCAATTCATGATCCTGTACAACGTCACGCTCTCGAAATACAAATATCAGAATTTGGACAAATTCCAACTCAACTCTTTGATAAGCCCCATGTATCACGAAATTCGAAAATTCAAGAAAAAGTTGAAACAAATCTCGAAAAAGGTGCAAATATATTATTAATTTTGTGTTTCCATTCAATTAATTAAATAATCCACAATTATTTTGATTACAGAAAGTCAACCTCATTTGGAACTTAAATACTCATATTCTGGCCACAAGGAAGCGATAACATCAATTCTAGTTGATGGGGATATAGTAGTTTCAACTGGAAAGGATGGTCTTTTAAAATGCTATTCGCTCAAAGATAAACGCCAAACGAGGTTCAATCAAATAAATATCAAATATAATTTATTCCATTTTTTTCTGAACAAAACAAAAAATCAATTTTTAGAAGTATTTCGTTTGGAAAACTTCCAATTAGTTCTTGTGTTAAGATGGTCGAATCGAATTTGTTGGTTGTGGGCTCATGGGATAACAACATGTTAGCAAGTGAAACTTAGAAGAAGAAGAAAAATGTTTATTTGAAATTAATTTTTGTAGAAATTTATACAAATGTGATTATGGAAAAGTGTCGGACGTGATACCTGCTCATGAAGATTCTGTATCTTGTCTTAGCCTCGATCAAGACTTAGGAATCCTTATCTCTGGAAGTTGGGATTGTAGTGTGAAGTAAATTTCAATGATCTATTAATCTAAGATTTTTATTTACCTAATATTAATTTAATCTAATTTAATTTAATGTACATATTTGTTTAGAGTGTGGAAAGGCTTTAAAGATCTTAATGGCAAAATGTATAGGCTCTCAAGTTCAATGTTAGCCCAATACGAATTCGACTGCAATATAATGTGTGTTTGCACTAGAAAAACAAATGATGTATTCCAAGTGATCATAGGAACTAAAAGTGGAGACATATGGATTTGGAAATTTGATTTGAAGAACACCAGTTTAACAGGTCACTCAGACCCAATTGTATTTCAAAAACATCACGATAAAGTTTTAAGCATTTGTTTGAATAAAAACCAAACAAAACTTGCTTCTTGCAGTGGAGATGGCTCGATGCACGTTACAGACATGAAGACTGGCATGAATCTTTTTAAGAAAAAATTAGACTCAATACCAATGTCATTGAGTTGGAGTGATAACGATTATTTGATAAATGTTAATGACGATGGTTTTATATACATATGGGATTTATTGCAAGTTAAATTGTATTTACATATACAAATATTTAGAGGTAAAGCTTCAATTAAATTGTTTTTTTCGATTAGTAAATGAAACTTTTTTTTTTTAGGTCCAATTACAATTGTAACATCATCTAAAAAAGACAATGAACTTATAATAACTGCAGGAAAAGATTTGAATGAGTATAAAATAAAATGCTGGGTGATATCTACATAGTTAAATATTTTGCTGTTGTATTTAAAAAAGCGAATAAACTTTAATATATACACTTATACATACATATCTTGTGTATCTCATAGTTTTTTATTTGTTTACGATGTTTCAACTAAAAGTACAAAATAAAGGAATGGATATAATGTTCCTACATATTATTCATTTTATTTATGCTGAGAAATTTTATTTCATTTTTATTTATTCTTAGCACTACTTTTAACTGTTTAAATACCTTATTTTTTGATGGAGCAGGAAGAAGAGACACAATTAAATATCAACATTTATTGTTTTTTCATTGGTTATATTTGAATTGCATTATCGATTTGAATTGCAATTTCGATTTGGTAAAATTTCTCATACAACAAAAAAAGAATATTTAAAATGGATGAAGAGAGGGCTTAGATAAATTAAGCAACTTTGCATTATTGTAGAGTAAAAGTACATAATCGAATTAGAAAATCTCGCACCTATGTACATATTTTCCATGTGTGGCTTATACTGATTCCAAAAAAAATATTAAACCTTTTAAGGTTTTTTTTCTATAGCTCTACAGCCTGAGCCTGTTAAAAGTTTTATTGAAAGGGTGTGCTGTGTATTTGCTTTCTTTCCGACGCGTCCCTATAAACCCAAAATTTGAAATTAAGTTTAATATCTTCATGGAGATTGTACTTGAAAATGTACTGGGCAGTATTACAATACCTACCAAGTCTATGTACTTGGAACAAAGTACTCGAAAAAGAACTTTTACTTCATCTTTTTTTCTAGTATCAAGTGCAAACATTGTATTTGTTTTTTTAAGTACAAGTACTAACTGGGTACTTGACTGGTAGTTGTACTTGAAAGTTTACAGGTCTGCGAAATATAAACATTCATACATTCATACATAGACATTTTGATTGATAAAATTGCTGGTGAGATGTTTTTTTTCTCTCAGTGATAAATCTCATTGGTTGACTTAAAGATTTAAAAAAATCAAAATAAAGTTTTCTCCCAGACTTTGGCGAGTTTTTTTTTTTGTAT
The DNA here is from genome assembly GCA_946251815.1 of Dasysyrphus albostriatus. Lineage (NCBI taxonomy): Eukaryota > Metazoa > Arthropoda > Insecta > Diptera > Syrphidae > Dasysyrphus > Dasysyrphus albostriatus. The sequence goes on along the minus strand of OX276336.1, from coordinate 60,466,891 downwards.
AAAAAGTTTGTTAGTTGAAGTTTAACCAGGGTTGACCCAGGTTGACCATCCCAAGAATTGTCAAAAAACCTGGATTTTTCGGTTCTCAAAAAACACCAAACGGCGCTATGTTAGCTCAGGAAATTTAGACAAAAAAAGGCAAAACTACGAAAAAATTCCGACAAAGCTGAATTTTGGTTGAGAGGTTTGTTTTGATGTCTTAAGCATTTCCTGAAAAGTTCCGTAAATTTGGGCCGGAGCCTAATTTTTTAAGGGGGGTTTAAGGGGGTAACATTATTTTTTTTTTATTTCTCAAAAACTAAGTTTTTTTGAAAAAATGTGAACATAAAAATTGTAGCTTATGTCATTCTACAAAAAAAAAGATTTTTATACTTTTTTCATACAAGCAATAGATTCTGAGAAAATCATGTGAAGTTCGGTAGAGTAAATTTTGTCAAAAAATTTAATTTAATTACTGACTTCACGGCTAAACGAACAAAACTAAAGGTTATTGAGTGACTTTTACTGAAAATTCCAACAAATAAGAGTTATTAAAGAATCTTTCAAAACTTTGAGTTGTATTTCTGATCTGATCGTGAGGATTTAGGCCCCCGGCCTCTTACAGAAAGTCTTTCAAAGTATTTTTTGGCTACCTTATCAGTTTAGCACTCATTATCTGTTGGTTTGACCTTAATTTTTTGTTTAATTACCGCCAACAAATGATAATTGATAAGTTGTTGGGAGCAAATGGCCACATTCAAGTTACATCGTTGGAGCTATCCACAAGCAGGACTGTGCTTTAACAGCTTGTAAGTAATGAAATCTAAAACTATAGCTCTGCAACAGATTATTAAGCAGCTCCCTATTTTATATTTTAAAATTATGTTCTCTAATCAAAGTTCTAAGAGACTTTTAGGGCGGTATTCATCAAGTATAAAAACTACTGTTAACAATTTCAAATAAAAATAATCGCATATTTTCAAAGTTTGTACTCGGTTAGTACACTCCTCGTCAACTGAATACGCACAAACTTTTTTTAATATACTTTATCCATTTTTTCCAAACAGTGATGGTTATTATGCCATCTGTTGATGCTAACTATTCCATTAAGATGTTAAGCAGATAATTCCGAAAGAATTATCCAAAAACAACCGTGAGTTTTTCTTCAACCACTTGCAAAGTGTTTTATATGCAAAGTAGGAGTTTTTTTTCTAGTCAACTGAATAGGTACAACGCCATTTTCTTCGTTATTTATAAGTTTTTTGGAGTGTTTGACAGTTTAAATTAACGATTTTAGTGTTTTCAGTAAAATTTAATTCTTGATTTCAAATTTTAAGAAAAATGGGTAGATCTACGTGTTGAAAAAGCTCAAATCGATTTACTTAGAGACCAAGGCCTAACTGGACGTGCAATAGCTGATAAAGTTGGCCGAAGTTTTAATGTAGTTTATTCTTACTTGAAAAATAAAGATGCATACGGCAAAAACATGAAGGGAGGTAAGAAAACAGCAACAACAGCAGCTGAGAGACGAAGAATTTTAAGATATGCATCAAATTCTTCTGATTCTGTGGCAAAAATAAAACAAAAAGTCGGCGTAAACGCAAGTTGCTCAACAGTATTAAGAGTAATCAACAACTCAAGCCATCTTAAACGAATGAAACTTAAGAAAAAACCACCACTTGACGAGAGATGGAAAATGTTGCGATTAGATTTTTCAAAACTTCACATGAGTTGGAAAAAAGAATGGTATCACGTGGTTTTTTCAGATGAAAAAAAGTTTAATTTCGATGGTCCTGATGGGTTCAACTTCTATTTTCACGACTTAAGAAAAGAAAAAAGATTTTTAAAGCGCCATCATAGTCGTGAAGGAGGTGTCATGATATGGGGAGCAGTCAGTTATTATGGAACAGTTGAGCTCGAGGTTGTAACATCAAGAATGACAGCAGCTGGGTATAAAGTAATTTTGGAAAGAAATTTTCCTAAATTTTCTAACATCTTTGGACCCATAAACTGGACCTACCAACATGATAATGCGCCTATTCACTCAGCGCGCATAATAAAAACATGGATAGAGGAGCAACAAGTGCAGTTGCTTCAATGGCCGCCGTACTCACCTGATCTAAACATCATAGAAAATGTCTGGGGATGGTTAGTACGCAAAGTTTATGAGGGTGGTCGTCAGTTCGAAGACAAAGAAACCTTAATTTCTGCAATCAAATTAGCGTGGACCGAAATTTCGTTAAATTACATAAAAAAGCTATACGATTCCATGCCGGATCGAATCTACGAAGTAATTAAAAACAAAGGTGGAAGTACCCACTACTAAACTTAAACAAAAACTTGTTTCATTCCATTCCAATACCAATTTTAATTTTTGTACCTATTCAGTTGACTCAAAAAAACTTCTACTTTGTATAAGTTACACTTTGGAAGTGGTTGAAGGAAAAACTCACGGTTGTTTTTGGATAAAACTTTGAAATTCTGTTATTTATATGTTACGAACATTTTTACCATCAACAGATGGCATAATAACCATCACTGTTTGGAAAAAATGGATAAAATATATTCAAAAATGTTTGTGCGTATTCAGTTGACGAGGAGTGTATATCGTCGTTTCAGTTTAGTTTTTCGTAAAAATTCTCAACCTACTCATCGTTTATATCATACCCACTCTCCCCTACTCTTTTAATAATAAGAATAACAGAAAACCCACAATGTCTGCCTGGTTTCTATAATAGATTCGGTGAATATATTGATTTGAATAATTTCAAGGATACGAGCAGTTTAAACATACAATTTTAATTCTTATTTTAAAATGGTCTAAAATTATACATGTAAGGGCACTTATTAATAAATCTCAACTCAGAAGTTAACAATAGAAGAAAAGATACCTTTATCTCTCTACATAATGTACATATGTATGTAAGTTAACCTCTCTTCATAATAAATTTGTGGTCATCAACAAGAAAAACATAATAATGATCATGAGATAGCGCACGATTAATGGTTTATTTATTCTAAATACACACTGTTGTTTCTCTTTTACTTGGCCAAAATGATTTTTACAATCTGAGAAACTAGAAAACCATAATCGAACTTTAATCATGTCTAGATTAAACTTCTTCCACTCGGTTTTTAATAATTCTTGATATTAATTATTTGTTTCTTCTTCTAAATTAAAAATTCGTTTCACTTAATTTGATGAAACCGATACATATTTAATAAGATTTAAAAAAAAAAAAACAATATCAGAAAGTTAGACATTAATATTAGCATGAAAAAAGAGCCAAGTGTTCATGAATAGAATGTAGAAATTTATCGAATGCATAATGTATGGTTGCAAATTTAATATTTTAATATATCTTTATGCATACTCGTATTCAAATGAAGGTGGTAGCCTAAAATTGTTATTATTTAAATTAAAGAACTGCTTCTTCAAATTACATTTTCCAAAAACCACTCTAGATTACGTGTTTACCTGAGTGGTTTTTTGGAAATTTCATTGCTTTTTATTTTCTTAGGGACTATTTATCGAGAGTTTGAACTATGACAACAATTGTTCAAAACTGCAAATTAAATATTCGTTGTATGTACACTTTTTCATGTCCGTCAAGTTAGCATTACCACTTCAAAATTTTTACAATCCAATAATGGGATAATTTGTCGTGAAAGAAAAAAAATTGTCGCGCTGGTTTTTTTAAAAATTAACCCCTGGTAATGGTAACTTGACAGTCAAGTTATTTTTTATTATTTTTTTTCTTTTACGATATATTTACGTGAAACTCACACATAGTTTTTTTTCTTGTTTGAGTTTATTTTACCCTATTTTGAGGGGTGGTAGTGCTAACTTGACTGTCAAGTTAGCATTACCAGGGGTTAAATTTTTAAAAAACAAGTGCGACAATTTTTTTTTCTTTCACGACAAATTTACGACAAATTATCTAACTATTGGATTGTAAAATTTTGAAGTGGTAATGTTAACTTGGCGGACATCACTTTTTCCTTTCGACCAATGGGCATTGAAATAAATCGATGTAAGCAATTTGCGTCAAATTTTACACCTGTTCGACACGTAATAAGGTAGGCAGACAAACGGTTATTGGTTCAACCCCTCAAAGCCAATTTTTGATATGAATAACAAATGTATACAAATGACTTGACTTTTTATGTCGTTGGCTCTCCGCCCCGGGTGGCAGACTGATAGGGGTCACTGACTGATCAGTAAAAGCAAAATTCAAATTTTTCACATTAAACAAAATACCTACAAATACTAATAAAATAATAAATTTGTCTCCCAAATGCCTTTCTATATTGTCACACAATTATAATACGCCACTAAGTTTCCCACACATTTTATTTCAATTTCCGAAGAATTGTCTTCAACTATTCTTCGACAAACAATACTCTCAAATTTTGTTCTAGAGAATTGTCTTCGTCAATTCTCTATCTTTTAAGATACACTTAGTGCACCTGCAAGAATGCAATTCTAAGAAATGCATTCACATTATGTTTGCAGATACTATTTAAGCTCTAGACAATCTCATAAACAAGAGAGATTGTATAATTGTCTCACTACGGTCGAACGCTGAAGTTCACCACTAAATAAAGATACATAAACACTTTAACCAAACGTGTTTTATTATTATATGTTCTTATGCACATGAATTTCGTTTCTGACTTATTATAGACTCAAAATAGGTTTCTTATATGGAAATAAAAAAATCATTATCACCTAAGAGCAACAAACAAGCCACGTACTCCTGTATTCTGTTCTTTTTATTTGCGATATATTTAGCCAGTTTATATTTCTGAGATCTCAGAGGACTCAGAGCGCTCAGAAATATAAACAGGATTCCTCTCAAAAATTCCTCACTTTTCCCCTCAAAAACTGAGACTGATATTTTTTGGATTCGCTTGCTCAATAATTATTTGTCGCAGTAAATTACATAAGAAGAAAAGAAAAAGAGAGTTGTTTTGGCTTTTATGTGAGGAATACTGTTTATATTTTATTCTCCTGCTCTGTCAAAAAATTGAGGAAAAATACTGAGCGCTCAAGAAATATAAACTGGCCAATTTTTAAAAATTAATATTAAGGGTATTCATGCAATGTTGGAAAACTATTAAGAGTATTCATGCAGCGATGTAAGCTTTTCGACGTAGTAACATTTTTTAGCTTACGATGCACGTTTCATGAACACCCTTTTGCGTAAACACCGAACGAACTTGTTCTAATAATACAAGGTTGGAGGTGACAAATTTGAATGAAAGTATATTTTTTCTAAGCCCCGAGGAAATCAGACGGAAAATGGTAGAAAAAAAGACTAATTGAATGTGCGTAGGCTCTATTTATTCCAAGCCCCTAAAAGAAAGACGGAAAATCTAAGTTGGGGCTTAGCAATTTATGCTTTAAAATTTTTTTCAAGTCTCAAAGGAATTGAATGTTTAAATAAGGGCCAGAAAATTAATATATTGGTTATTTTTTTGCCATAGGTCTAAGGACAAACAAGGCTGGGGCTTATCAATTTTACATAAAATCTGTTGGTTTCCTAAGCTTCAAGGAAATTGAATAGGAACATGATGTTGGGGATTAACAACTTACTGCCTAAATAGAATGCAAGACGGAGCTGGATTAGATGTCAGAAATTCTGCAGAGTTGAACAATTTTTAACTTTTACTGCAGCATTTTGGACATCTATTCCAGTCGCGTAGTCCATTCTGTTCTGGCAGTTTCGTATAAAATGTATATTTTCAAGGCCCTATACCTTAGGGAATTGAACGAAAAAGTAATGTAGATTAAAATATATGAAGAGGTAAAGGATAACATTTGTTATTTTCAATAAAGGCTGGAGTTATAGCTATTTCATGAGTTCCACCTCGATCATTAGACTCCTTTAGGGATGCTTAGTCTGGTTATGCTCGTATTAATTGCAAACACTATCGTTTCATTTTATATTTTTTTCAGTAATTGAAAAACCGGAATTCAGATACATATATGTATGTATTCAGTAATAAAATGTTATCTTCTTTCCTTTTCAGGTAAACTTATCAATAAAGCTTGATATTATTTTTAGCTTAATCTTAAATTAACGAATCATAAAATAACCAATTAAATCTGATAGCAACAGTTATTATATTAGTCCAAAGTTCTGTCAAAGTTCATATCAATAAAATTAGCCTGACAGAATTTTTGACAAAAATGGGCAGTTTTGGAAAATAGTGTCACATTTTTTCCTTAGCTCATCTGTTAATATTTTTTAAGTTAAGCTAAGTCCAGAAATTTTATTTTATTTTTTTTTTATTTCAGCTTTCTTTTGTTCCTTAAAAATCGCATTTTAGGCCTAGCTTACAGTTCACATGCGAAAAAAATTAAAATTTTTAAAACAATTTGTTACCTATTCTGTGCACCAAATTGTATAATATTTAAGGCAAACAAATTTTGCCTTGGCCTTAAACACCCATTGAGTCATTAATTTACCCTAAATTAATAAAATATAAGCCTTAAAATTGAAAATAATTATTTTTGGATGCAAAACCATCTGCATGCATATAAGGCCTTGAGGTGAATATATTTTTTTTTAAAGTGTAAGCCGACCATCAAAATGAAAAAATAATTTATTCACCAATTTTTTTTTCTCATGCAAAACTATTGCCGGTCCATTGTTTTGCATGACATTTCATGACAGCAAAGTCTTCTTTTTTGCATGAAACTACAAATTAGGATAAGGATTAAGACAAAGTATGAAAATGAAAAAAAAAACAGCTAAACACAATTTTTTGAGAGAAAAGCGGAAGTATTATGAACTGGTCGTGTTCCGTTAGAAATTACAGCGGATTCAATGGACAAGACCATTATCGAAATTTCGGGTGTGATCAGGCACAGGGACCTGCCAAAAGCTAAAAGTGGCATCTGGCAGAAGAAAAACGCAAGGAAGTGCGACTGGCAACAAAAAATGTCGGAAGACAAACATACATTCGAAATGAAGAATATGAAAAGAAATTGCTCATTTTGGAGCTGCAGAAACTTGAAAAAGTAGTTTTTCTTTTTTTTATTAGTTCCTGTAATTATTATTAAAATTGAAGTCTATCTATTATTTTAGTTTTAACTGTTCTTATTTTTTTCCTTTTTGATTCGGTCATAAAACATAATTCAACAATTTTGGCGGAAAGCATAGATAAAATAGATTTCTTATTTCACCAAAATAAATTTGTTCTTTCTAACTGCAAGTTCCTAGCATGCTTGGTTCCTGAGATACGTGATGTGACCTGCTAACTTCACTGTAAAGTTAGCAGGTCAGTATGGATTTTTTTCAAATTGAGGACTTCAAATTTTGAACCTAGCCAATCGTTGAAATGCAAAAAAATACAAATTTAGAGCCTTACTAAGTACAAGTTCATAGCCTGCTTGGTTCCTGGGATACACTATGTGACCTGCTAACTTTACTGTGAAGTTAGCTGGTCATTAAATCCACCCTTATTTGGCGAACTGACAAATCGGAAATAGAAGTGCAAAAAATTCAACGAAAAAATGCAAATTCCTGTCCAATGGGATCACTTGCGTGGATGAAAGTTTCCCTGCTAACTTCACAGACGTTAAAAATATTCAATAAATAGATTTTTTTTTAAGTGAAAGAACTACAAGAAATTTCACCAAAAATTGTCGAAATTTTCGTTTTTGTCTTCGAGTTAAAGAGTTATTAATTCTACATACATATATCGGGGTTTTCAATAAGAGCGCTACAAGAGTTTTGGATATCAATGAAATTCTTTATTCCTGTGAAAGTACGTTCGATGCCATTATGTATGAAACTCGATTTGTTTTGCATGGCCACCACGGGCACGCTTGCAGAAGTCCAGACGCTGAATCGGCCGATACTGCTGCAATTTCACGTTCGATATTCGTACGAAGTTCATCAATCACCGCTGGCTTGTTGGCATAGACCATATACTTGACGTGGCCCCACAGGAAATAGTCTAACGGCGTCAAATCGCACGACCGAGGCGGCCAAGCGACCGAAACATTTCGTGAGATAACACGTTCTCCAAACTTGGGTTCCAATAAATAGATTGTGACATTCGCTATGTGGCTTGTGGTGCCGTCCTGTTGGAACCACATGCCCTCCAAGTCCATATCATCCAATTGGGGCCAAAAATATTCGGTTATCATTGAACGGTATCGATCCCCATTCACAGTAACGTTCCGATCTTGATCATCACGGAAGAAGTGCGGCCCAATGACGCCGCCGGCCCATAAACCACACCAAACCGTAATTTTTTCGGGATGCTATGATGACTCATGGAGTACGTGTGGATTGCTGCCTGATCAATACCGCATATTTAGTTTATTGACGAAGCCATTCAGCCAGAAATGAGCCTCATTGCTGAAGATGATTTTTCGATGAAAATCCGAATCATTTTCAAGTTGTTGCTCAGCCCAATTCACGAACATACGACGCTTCTGGTGGTCAAGCGGCTTCAGTTCTTGCGTCAATTTAATCTTGTAAGGATGTAGGCCAAGATCTTTTCGCAAAATTCGTCACAACGACGTCACAGAGATGCCCAACGCTTGAGAACGACGTGTGAGAGACACATTTGGGCTTTCTGCAGCATTTTGGACATCTATTCCAGTCGCGTAGTCCATTCTGTTCTGGCAGTTTCGTATAAAATGTATATTTTCAAGGCCCTATACCTTAGGGAATTGAACGAAAAAGTAATGTAGATTAAAATATATGAAGAGGTAAAGGATAACATTTGTTATTTTCAATAAAGGCTGGAGTTATAGCTATTTCATGAGTTCCACCTCGATCATTAGACTCCTTTAGGGATGCTTAGTCTGGTTATGCTCGTATTAATTGCAAACACTATCGTTTCATTTTATATTTTTTTCAGTAATTGAAAAACCGGAATTCAGATACATATATGTATGTATTCAGTAATAAAATGTTATCTTCTTTCCTTTTCAGGTAAACTTATCAATAAAGCTTGATATTATTTTTAGCTTAATCTTAAATTAACGAATCATAAAATAACCAATTAAATCTGATAGCAACAGTTATTATATTAGTCCAAAGTTCTGTCAAAGTTCATATCAATAAAATTAGCCTGACAGAATTTTTGACAAAAATGGGCAGTTTTGGAAAATAGTGTCACATTTTTTCCTTAGCTCATCTGTTAATATTTTTTAAGTTAAGCTAAGTCCAGAAATTTTATTTTATTTTTTTTTTATTTCAGCTTTCTTTTGTTCCTTAAAAATCGCATTTTAGGCCTAGCTTACAGTTCACATGCGAAAAAAATTAAAATTTTTAAAACAATTTGTTACCTATTCTGTGCACCAAATTGTATAATATTTAAGGCAAACAAATTTTGCCTTGGCCTTAAACACCCATTGAGTCATTAATTTACCCTAAATTAATAAAATATAAGCCTTAAAATTGAAAATAATTATTTTTGGATGCAAAACCATCTGCATGCATATAAGGCCTTGAGGTGAATATATTTTTTTTTAAAGTGTAAGCCGACCATCAAAATGAAAAAATAATTTATTCACCAATTTTTTTTTCTCATGCAAAACTATTGCCGGTCCATTGTTTTGCATGACATTTCATGACAGCAAAGTCTTCTTTTTTGCATGAAACTACAAATTAGGATAAGGATTAAGACAAAGTATGAAAATGAAAAAAAAAACAGCTAAACACAATTTTTTGAGAGAAAAGCGGAAGTATTATGAACTGGTCGTGTTCCGTTAGAAATTACAGCGGATTCAATGGACAAGACCATTATCGAAATTTCGGGTGTGATCAGGCACAGGGACCTGCCAAAAGCTAAAAGTGGCATCTGGCAGAAGAAAAACGCAAGGAAGTGCGACTGGCAACAAAAAATGTCGGAAGACAAACATACATTCGAAATGAAGAATATGAAAAGAAATTGCTCATTTTGGAGCTGCAGAAACTTGAAAAAGTAGTTTTTCTTTTTTTTATTAGTTCCTGTAATTATTATTAAAATTGAAGTCTATCTATTATTTTAGTTTTAACTGTTCTTATTTTTTTCCTTTTTGATTCGGTCATAAAACATAATTCAACAATTTTGGCGGAAAGCATAGATAAAATAGATTTCTTATTTCACCAAAATAAATTTGTTCTTTCTAACTGCAAGTTCCTAGCATGCTTGGTTCCTGAGATACGTGATGTGACCTGCTAACTTCACTGTAAAGTTAGCAGGTCAGTATGGATTTTTTTCAAATTGAGGACTTCAAATTTTGAACCTAGCCAATCGTTGAAATGCAAAAAAATACAAATTTAGAGCCTTACTAAGTACAAGTTCATAGCCTGCTTGGTTCCTGGGATACACTATGTGACCTGCTAACTTTACTGTGAAGTTAGCTGGTCATTAAATCCACCCTTATTTGGCGAACTGACAAATCGGAAATAGAAGTGCAAAAAATTCAACGAAAAAATGCAAATTCCTGTCCAATGGGATCACTTGCGTGGATGAAAGTTTCCCTGCTAACTTCACAGACGTTAAAAATATTCAATAAATAGATTTTTTTTTAAGTGAAAGAACTACAAGAAATTTCACCAAAAATTGTCGAAATTTTCGTTTTTGTCTTCGAGTTAAAGAGTTATTAATTCTACATACATATATCGGGGTTTTCAATAAGAGCGCTACAAGAGTTTTGGATATCAATGAAATTCTTTATTCCTGTGAAAGTACGTTCGATGCCATTATGTATGAAACTCGATTTGTTTTGCATGGCCACCACGGGCACGCTTGCAGAAGTCCAGACGCTGAATCGGCCGATACTGCTGCAATTTCACGTTCGATATTCGTACGAAGTTCATCAATCACCGCTGGCTTGTTGGCATAGACCATATACTTGACGTGGCCCCACAGGAAATAGTCTAACGGCGTCAAATCGCACGACCGAGGCGGCCAAGCGACCGAAACATTTCGTGAGATAACACGTTCTCCAAACTTGGGTTCCAATAAATAGATTGTGACATTCGCTATGTGGCTTGTGGTGCCGTCCTGTTGGAACCACATGCCCTCCAAGTCCATATCATCCAATTGGGGCCAAAAATATTCGGTTATCATTGAACGGTATCGATCCCCATTCACAGTAACGTTCCGATCTTGATCATCACGGAAGAAGTGCGGCCCAATGACGCCGCCGGCCCATAAACCACACCAAACCGTAATTTTTTCGGGATGCTATGATGACTCATGGAGTACGTGTGGATTGCTGCCTGATCAATACCGCATATTTAGTTTATTGACGAAGCCATTCAGCCAGAAATGAGCCTCATTGCTGAAGATGATTTTTCGATGAAAATCCGAATCATTTTCAAGTTGTTGCTCAGCCCAATTCACGAACATACGACGCTTCTGGTGGTCAAGCGGCTTCAGTTCTTGCGTCAATTTAATCTTGTAAGGATGTAGGCCAAGATCTTTTCGCAAAATTCGTCACAACGACGTCACAGAGATGCCCAACGCTTGAGAACGACGTGTGAGAGACACATTTGGGCTTTCTGCAACTGAAGCCTCAGCGGCAGCAATATTCTCGACACTACGGGCACTTCTTTGTCTCACTGGCACGGGAACATTTTGTACTGTGCCTGTAGATTCAAATTTTTCCACTAGACGCTCAATTGTTGATCTGCTAGGACGATTATGACGACCATAAATTGGATGTAGCGCTCTTAACGTTGAGGCCACTGACTCCAAATTTCGGTAATGAATTTTAATAATTTCGACTCGTTGTTGGCTCGTATTTCCTTCCATCATGAAATGGCAAACCTTGCTGAAGAGAAATGTCAAAAGAGCGGCAAGAAATATGGCGTCATTTGCTGTCCCTGTCGCTCTACTTTTGTAGCGTCCCTGTTGAAAAATCCTTTACTAAGTAGTTTATAATTGATAGGATTTAAAATAAAAATTCAACATGCGGTTTCTCAAACCGAAAAAAACTACAAAAAACTTTACCAAAATTTGTTGAAATTGTTGTGTCTCAAATATCCTGAGAGCAAACAATGGTATTGGCTATTGGCTTCAGGTTCTTAATGGGAAGTTACCAATGTGGGTCGCACCCAGCCTTTTGAATTAAAGTTTTATAATAAGTGGCATATGTTTAAATGTTCAAAATATGTTTATTTATGTAGGAGTAAGTATCTACAAAGATATCAAAATGCCAGCGAATTCTATTTGTCTATATCTTTGATATTGGAATTTCCAAAGCTAAAATAAAAATTATTGCATAAAAATGCAATAAAATTTTATTTTAATAAACAAATCAGAAAGAAATTTGATTATGAATAGGATCTGTATTTATGGAATTGAGAAATTTGATCTTAAGCCGCAATTTAGTAAAACATGAGCCTAGCATACCATACTCGTAGAATATGTCACATTATTTATAAGATTTTACAAAGTTAGAACAATATACGAACCGGCTATATGATGGAACAATCATGACCACCGCGCATCAAAAGGGACATCAACCAAACAAAAAATTGTATATTGATTCAAGAAGCTAATCTTTTGGTTCTGCGGTTTTCATTTCTCAATAAAACTGGAACCTCTTCTTAATCACGCACTCATGGTGGTATATTCTATATGAAGATGAAGATGTATAATATTTTGATTTGCATAGAATAGTGCTATATAATAAACTAACATTAGTGACAATCAGGTTTTTGGCTTTCAAAATATTTTCTTACTTTTTTTTGTGTGTATATCATTGAAATCTTAGTTTATGATAATTAAAGTGGGGGCATTGATCAATTCATATATTTATCTACCGTAAAAATATAATATATAAAAGAAAAGACCCTAGGTGTTGATGATACTATTTGTTACTAAGAACTTGGACTGTTCATTTCAAGTTGAAGGTGTTAAATAAAACTTTTTTTTCTAAAATTATATTTTAAATAATAATATTGGTTTAAAAAATAAGTGTGATTAAACTGCTATACAAAATGCAAAACGTTGTAAGTTTTTTTTTTTTTTTAACATTTGAAAGTGTATTTGAAAAAGCATAATCTCCTTAAGGACTGTAATATAATTTTTAAATATATTTTATTTGAAGTGAATATTTAAACAAAGTGATTGTGATTAACACTGGCTTATTATCTTTAAAAACAAACAAATAATTCGGGAAATTGTGATGAATCTTCGAAATTGATGGTTTCAAAATAAATACTTATCAAAAAGTACCACTTAAGGCATCAGCTAGCTTCGGCTTCGAAGGATTTTGACCTAAGATCTGCAATATTCTTTTAATAACTGGTTGACAAAAAAAATTTCTATCTTCTAAAGAACCATTTTATAATTTTAAATTTCCTTGCTAAATGCTCAACAGATTTTGACGAAATTAACCCAACATTTGACAAATTATTGAAAAATTACAAAATTTGAATAGAATCTTGGCAAAAAAACTTCAATGTAAAGATTTTCAGTTTTGATAATGTTCGGTGCAAGCCGAATCTAGACCTTATAAGTCTAAAGGTGTCAACAAAAAATATATGATAAACTTTTTTTTCAAGTTTTAGACGCAAATATATTTGAAAAGAAAATAATTAAGGAATATTTTCTAATCATGTTAACAAATTAAAGAATTTTTGACTTCGTTCAATAAAATCAGATAATCCAAAATTAAGAACCCATGATCGTTTTTATACTGACGATTTTTTTAGAAGTAAATTCTTCTCGCAAAAGTATTTCTCTCAGCTTAAATGTTTACAGAACTAAATGACATCACAGCTTTTGGAAAATAAACCTGCCAAAACCAAAACAAAATTAGTCAAAGATTCATCCAGTTTGACAACTAAATTGAATTATTATAAGCTGGAAATGGAAAAACTATAAATAAGAAACTCATTTTAAGTATTCACGGATTTGTAAGCGTGTGTTAAGCTTAATCTGTGGTTATCTTTAATTAAATCAAATTAATCAGATGAGTAGTTCTGCAACCCTATAGGGGTTAAAGTTTGAAGTACAAGTTTGACTTTATAGTTTTTTTAATTGATACAAAAACAAAAGATAAAGTTAAAGGTCTGGTGACTCTCGAACAGACAGTGAAACCAAGCTCATTCATTAATAAAGATCAAACTCCTTTTGATTTTGGTAAGATCAAATCTTCAAAGACAGCAAATAACAAGTAAAGTAAACTTGTACATGTTACTCTCAAGCCATGTTCACTCACACCATGTTTGAGTGTTTATAGATCCCAAATATCCATAACCTTAAAAAATTAAACAAGGTATCCAAAAACTCTTAGTTTTGGTGTCAGAAACGGAAAGATATGAAATTTTGAATTTACTTGTTCAATTATTGAAAAAAGAAAACTTGTAAAATAAACTTACAAATTCTAAATAAAAGAAATTATGTTTTTATTTCATGAAAAAACACGTTGAAAATCTCCAGTATCAAATTAATTTTACACATTCTGTAATACAATTTTTTTGGGAATTTCTTATTCAGTATTTCAGAATACCAACATGAAAATTTCATAGTAAAGGGTGTTTTTTTTTCGAGGTACATAAATTGAAATGGAATAAAGCAAAAGATAAATCTTCTGGATGTAAATTTAAATATGATTTCTGGTATATGACCAACACGGCTGGCTCGGATGTAGTCTAATCTAGAGGTCCAATTTTCGATTACTTTTTCCAACATTTGTTGCCGTATATCGGCAATAACGCGGCGAGTATTGTCTTCCGAAAGGTCAATCGTTTCGAGCATATCGGCATAGACTAGCGACTTCACATATTCCCACAGAAAATAGTAAAGCGACAATAAATTGCACGATCTTGGTTGCCAATTCACGGGTCCGTAACGTAAAACTGTGCGGTTAAGAAACGTTTCCTTCAATAAATCAACTATATGACATGTTGCGCCATCTCTATTGCGGTCACCACTGACTGTAACGTTCTGACCAGCATCGTTTTTAAGGAAGTACGGACCAGCCAGTTTTTGTGGATGTAACAGTGCCTCAAAATTTACTTGAGAATTATCATCACTCCAAATATGGCATTTTCGTTTATTGAACGTATCCATTCAACACCAAAAGTGAACTTCATCGCTAATCAAAATTCGCGCTACGTATTTCGAACAGAAAAATGATTTTCAAAATAAATTTGCACAATTTGGAAGCGTTGCTCAGGCGTGAGTCTAATCATGTTGAAAAGCCAAATCAAACTAAAAATAAATCACTTGACAGTTGACAAAATGGGGCCAGGGGCCCAATTCGGCAAATGTGAATGATTATCCGTATACACATTCCGTTAACGCCTAGAACAAGTGTAAATAAATTTTACTAATTGTGCATACGATATTTGTCAAAAACTCAATCACTCTTGCGGAATCGCAAAAATTGACGTGTACACGATTTTCTGTGAACACAGAAAAAACTCACTCTTGCGGAATTGGGCCCAGTTAAAATAGTTAAAATTAAAATAGTGCTGCCAACTTGAAGTTCTATACCTCTAAAACCTTTTGAGGCAAAATCAGGTCTCTGTGTTTTTCTTTTAATTGAGTTTATGCTAATTAACTGCAACGTCAAAATCGAAGTCTTATGCTTCTTTTCCACCTAGGGTTTATCTCAGTTCAGATTTAATAAATCTATTTGGTGTTTCCACCACACAAAAAGATTTAAAAAAGATTTATTTTGACAGTTCCTTTTAAAAATGCAAATGGTGTTTCATTCCCTGCGTTCAAGGATCCAGAAATCTGAATTTTTGGGGCTTCTGATTGGTCAGCTGTCAAAAAAAATCTGAAAATTCAGATGACTTTTCGTTACGTTTGCTTACGTTTTTCAGATAAAAATTTTCATCTGAAAATTCAGATGACAGCTAATAAACAAGACAAAAAATAAGAATCTGCACATAGAAGCTGAACTTAATAGTAGATGCAGCTATTTTGTGTTCTGTTGTCGGTTTGGTACGACTTGTTAATTTTTTTTAAGTTTTGTTTTTTTGTAAGTGAATAAAATAAAAAAATAAGTTTGAGAAGTAGTTTTTCCATGACATTTTGGCCTTAGTTTTTCCTTAACAAGAAGTGAAAGTTATCCCCATTTTTATTTAAAATAATTACATTAGGTGGAGAAACGCGAATGAGACGTGCATTTGGGAGTAATAACTGTTAAGATTTTTTGGTTGCCAGTGAAAGGTGTGGCTTCAACTATTTTCTTAAGTATTATAGTCCAAGTAAAAACAACGAACAAGCTTTTTCCAGTCAACTTACATAGTAACTTCCTCGTCAGAGCCACTTATTATGCGACAAAAAAAGTTCTTCCTTATATTACTTTCAGTAAAATCAGCAGGTTAGCACAAGATTATGGCAGAAAAAAATATATGACATTTGGCTGAAAATTCAGATTTTTTGTGCGTTCAACGTTACGTTTCAGTACTGAATTTTCAGATTTCTACCGATGAACGCACCCGTTTTTGCTTATGAAGTGAAAGTGAGATAGAATGCTTCATCTGTGAAGAACTGAATGCAGCCACGAATGTATCCTTCAGCACAATATAAGAAATAGGTTAGTTCGATTTGTAAAAGTATTTGGCCGAGGAAGATCTAACAAGATTAATTTCTAATCTTCAAGATTTACGAAATATATTTGTATGGTAAATCTTCGAGATTTGAAGCAGATTTGAAGTAAATCTTATTAAATCTCAGATAAGTTTAAGGTGCAAATGTATTATTTTAAACAACTTTTCGTTAGGCCCTCGTGTCACTTGGATTGAAATCGCGTTTAATTTGATACCAAGCTTAATAAGAAATGTTTTAATTTAGACTAGAGATCAAATTTAAACGAAATATTAACCCAATACACACATACTTCAAAAGAGGAAACGCAGATAGGTTAAGTGACTGCTCTATTTTTATTTAATCTCTGTCACCTCTTTTTATTCTGGTCATCGTTAGGTTCAATTGCAGCTTTAAGCTTTTATTAACTCTTAAATAGTCTTAAGGCTTCTAGATTCAGGTTAAATTATAATATTTGGAAGCTCACTTTGGCTAATGTTTAATATCATTAACCAACGAATATACCCTTCCCTTATCGTCAAAGGAAAGAGATAGTTAATTAATTAGTTGTATATTAGTTTTTTACGAATTTAAATTTAGCTCGACAGCCTCACTCACTCGTATAGTTAAAAGAACAAGATTATCCGAAGAAATGTAACAATCAGCTATTTAAAACGATCATTTTAATGCAAAATAAGTATTTACTATAAATTTCCGATGAATTTAAGTATTTACTTGGATGAATCTACATTTTTCTGAATGTATTTGCCAGCAATTATAAACTAATTTGTATGCATACAAAATACAGTATAAATAAAAGTTATAGTAATTACTTTAAAGTTTTACTTTTAGTAAGTACTTCCGTTTTATGCATATCAAATAAATTAAAAAAAAGAAGTATACGCATATACAAAAATAATATCTACTTATTAAAAGATAATACTTATTCAAATTTATGTACACAAGCTGTACAAGCTGTGACCAGCATCACCATCATCATCATCATCATCATCACCAGATAATTCATGGGAAATCACGTTTATCTTCTGGTACTAGGAAGTACAATTTTTGCCACTAAACATTCGTTATTATTATATTTTTTGTTGTTTTATTTGATTTATTTGATAAAAAAAAACTTTAATATATTTTGGTTTAATTTGAATAAATTAACCTACCTACTGATGGAGGTGCCTGTTTGGCTAGCATGTCAAAAAATCAATAAAGCAGGAAAACCGATCATTAAACTTAATCGGATGAACATTAATTTAAAATTCAAAATAAAGTGTAGGTATAGGTTTCGCGTTGCCACGCGCTATGTCTGTCGTACGACTGATTTTTGATGTTATGTTTTTTTTTTTTAATTAAATTTTGATTGCAAAAAATAATGAAAAATAAATGAATTTATAAAATGTTTATACATCTTTAAAATTTCTAATTTCTAACTAAGCAAACAAGTAAGATCTTTTTTTCGCTTGTATATATGTACCGAGTTCCACAGTAATTGGATAACTTGGAAGACTTAAGTGTCACTTATTCCAGTAAGTGTGCACTGTGAAACAGGTTCTTAAAATTTGTATATAACCCACTATTTGTTGTGCCTACAAAAATCTTGACTAAATGATTATAAAAAATTGTTCTACTTTAAAGTCTATTTAAAAATAGTTGTAAAATATTTACTCTAATATGGCAACACCAAAATACCCTAACATTGACAACTAGACATTTTGGCGTCATTCGTATTTATACCTTCATTGGGATTACATCCAATTATGAATTATAACAATTAATCATTTAATAAACTACTGAATAAATAATACATAATTATTGTGAGTGTTATTCAAAATAATCGACATTAACATAATAACAGTAAGTTTCCAGTTATTTCCGTTCAATATTTCTATACTTCTCTTTCCAATGATAAACAAGTAGATTTATTTCATTTTATTGATTAATGAAGTCTTCTTATTTCCTGAAGAGTCAACCTTTTCAAGTAGTATTCACCGTCTCATTGACTTTCCGCCTGAAAAAAACAATCTGGTTTTTGACAGGGTACTAAAAAGTTTTACAATTATATTAACATGGGTCAAGCGAGGGTAACTATCGATTTTTTCTAGTAACCTTTAGCCTAAAGAGACAAACTAAAAAAAAAACATTAAAAAGCTGTCTTAACTGGGATTCGATTCTGCGATCTTCCGATTACCAATACGACAACTACTGATTTAATATGTTTTTCTTAGCATGGGCCTCACAAGTATTTGACAAGTTTTGCTTATCTAGATTGCCCGAAGCCTTTTTGGGGCCTTGACTTAATTTTACAAAAAACTTTCCCATTATTCAAGCGGGTATTTGCCATAAGTTGTTAAGACCAAAGAGGGCAAACTAATAGAAGATTGTTCTTATGAGATATGATGTTTAGACTTTAGGAGCAACAGTTCACCCCTTTGATAGGTTCAGTTGGCAATGCCCTGATAGTGCAATAATATTTCTGAAACGTATAGGAAAAAATTTAAAAAAATTAAAGAATTTTTTAAATGAGCGAATAAAATCAAAAAGTACATATTTACATCAGTTATGTAAATTATTATTTTATTTATTATTATTATATTATTATTTATTTATTTATTATTATTAATTATTATATTAATTTAAATCATCCCGGTAAAAGGCCTGAACCCTTAAGAAATACCATTTTATTTGAACTGAAATTTGAAGAAAAAGAGGCGAGAAAGACAAAATAGGCAAAAAAAGTATAAAAGACAAAAAATGTTTTTGGAGTCAGGACGACATGAAACTTATTTGTATAAAGTCAATACTTTCTTATAATAAAGTACAAAATAAAGGCGAGGTTATTAGCTATCCTGATCATTGCACATGTGACATCGAGTCGAAAGCTAATGAGAAGTTCTGGTTTCGATTCTGAAATGAAATCCAGAATCGTTTTCTGTTCTCTTCAGGACAAGAACTGTCATTCTGAATGCCAATAGAACATTTTCAGAAGGGCTTACACGCATTCCGAGTGCTTCTGGATTGCCAATTGAAAAGGCCATAAAACTCGAACGGCAAGTCGAGCAATGTCATCGGAAATCTTGTAGGTAATGGCAACTGCATTTGTACTTGTCTTTGGCTATGGTAGCTTTAAAATTTGAATATGTACGTTATTCATAAGTTCCTTCACCGTCAACCTGTGCCCGCACGTTCCGGATTTTGTAATTCTAGTATCCATAAAAAGAGTTTGAAAAAACTACTAGAGTTTTGTTCCTTTTTTCAACGTTTCTTGACTAATTTTATTGCTCAGTTTTGTTTGATTCAGATTGCGCGGCATTATAAGGAGTCTTTGAAATTCACGGTGAAAGAAATCAAAGAATTCAAAATTTGAATTTGATGTTTTATTGTTTCGTAACGAAATCCTACAGTTTTAACGAATAAAGTGTCAAAAAAATAAAGTCAAATCATCGTATCGATGCCATTTTGTCACTTTGATAAAGAGTTCTTCCTTCAATTATGTGACATCACAAAACGAAAATTGTAAGAGTTTGACCCCTTTTATACGATGAGTCTTTGCGTCTGACTTTTTTGAAAATTCAATGGGTGCGAAGGAGAAATTAGATGTTTTTTCTCCTTCGCATTCATGAAAATACGAAAAGAGTCTGACGCAAAGAATCATCGTGTAATAGGGGTCTTAGCAGAATCAACTTCAATCAAATAAAATGTTTGTAGCCCTAAATTGGAGCCATAAAAGTAGCCCAAAGAGTAGCCCATAACTTCAAACAAATGCATGTAATGTATTTTACTTAAAAAAGCAACCGAAAATAAAGTAAATAAAGAAAAGAAAGAAAGAAGAATTAAAATGAAAATTCTGGGAACAACAAAGAAACTGAATGGTTTTAAAGTAAATTTATGATTTCAAATGTCAAAAGCAATGAGTAATGTAATTGGAAAAAAGTAATTGAACAAAAAAAAAGTAATTGATAAAACCTGTAATGTTTACTTTTTTTGAAATCATTATACACAAATGTAATTGATTACACAAAATATCAATTACTTTAACAAGATGTGAAGGATATAGTTTGTTCACATCTGGGGGCTTAGGCTTTTCGAAATTCTATCGATCAACAATGTATGCCCATCCTTCTGACATTAGCTTAATAAATGGTACAAGATATTTTTTTCTTCACATCTTGTTAAAGGTAATTGATATTTTGTGCAATCACGATGTTTCGAATTTGCCTATCTAAATTTTCGGCTTTGTTGTGTGTTTATTTGGTTAAAAACGAATCCAAGACAAAATCCAAATCAGATATTGTTCAGCCGAGTTATGCGCCAATGTATATATACTGGAGATGAAGATAACCTTAAAAGAAATAAAAATATTTTAATAAAAATATTTATACATAATTTTTTAATTAAACATTCTTATATAAATTTGTTTTTACTTTTTTGTTTGCAGATAATTTTCATAGGTCTCATTGCTTTGACAAGTGCAGCTTTTAATGAAATTACAAAAAACAATGTTGATTTGTTTAAATATTCACCAAATGATGTGTTTACATTAACCGAAGATGTTGACGATGATAAACCACCAGTGGTTTACAATGGAGAAAACACCAAAGCGAAAACAGAACTATTGGAAAATTATAATGCTGGAAAAAAATTCAAATACCAGTAAGTTTTATAAATTTTATTTATAAGTTCGCAGATCATCCACTTCCGCACTTCTATATTTACATCAAAAGAATTAAAATTTTGAAATAGAAAATGCTTAAGTTTAAAAAATATGTAAGTTGTCCTCAGACGACCTCCTCAAGCCGCCACGCTACCCGGCATTAAAATCTTACGGATTCCATAATCGCAATAATTATAAATCAGTCTTTTTTAATAAGTCAGAAGTTTAAGAATTTTAATTAAATCCAAAGTAATTCTTCGACAGATATCAAGTAAATGTCCCTCCCGGGGTTTTTTCAATCAAATTTTAGGTCTAAATTGACTCATAATCGGATATGCATTGAAATTTTAACAAATTAATCGGTTATTTATGTCCAAACAAATAATACAAAATATCCAATTAATTTAACAAAAGATTCCCATGTCTAAGAACACATTGTTTTAAGAGCCCAAATTAGCATAGAATCATTATCGTTTAAAGAACTTGTCTTTTGAAACGGCCTTATGACAAAAATATTCTTAAAGGTAGCAAAGTTGTTATCTGATGTTCAAAAAATCTATTTCTTAATGAAATTAATTTGCATGTTTCTAGATATGCATAGGAGATACTATACGTATCTACATATTTCGTGTCAATGTTTTAAAAAAACAGAAATTACATACACCTTTTAAAAACAAACAAACAAATAAAATTTAATTTGAATGCAAAGGTGAAACACTATATAAACTTATTTTTTTCCAAATTTAATAAAGTGTTAGCGTGTTGGTAGAAAGATCTTATCTTAGTTAGTCCGGTTTTATCCTATGGAGTAAGTGATGGCCAATCTCTATGTAGAACTAATAGTTAAACCAATAAATCAGGATCATTATTTGTCTTGTTATAATTGTTTGTGTCGTCTAAAGACCAGTTATCCTAAGAAAGAATAAGTTTGATTTCTTTCGATTAACATACAAAATGACTCAGACTTTATTGTTGCAGTCAAGCTTGCTAAATGAAATGACGAAATATTGACACACGATGATGAGTAAAGACTCGTGTTTTTTTATAGTTTAAGAAATTAAATTGTTGGTCTTCGTCGTTTAAGTTGAACATGAGTAACAATGTGTCCGATGTGCTTGTGATGTAAGAATCAGCACGTTAGAGGTGGCATCTCTATTGACTGTTAATCCAGGCATTGTTGCCATTAGTTTGATTCTCATTTTTCCAACTGACATTTAAATCTGAAGGAAATATGGCTATTTTTTCAAAAATCGGCCATTTTCGAAAACGTCAAATCAAAGTCGATTTGACCGTCGAATGATCGTCATTTTTTGACGCAGATACTATTATCGTCAAATATGCAATCGTCCGGCTAGCACAAAATCAGTTTGATCAACGTCAATTAATTTACTTGCAAATACATTTGACGTTTACGAACACGCTCTATGACTTTTCAATAATTTGTTCGTCACTCGATTTTTTTTATTGCACAGCTTCACTGCAGATGGTGTTTTTGAAGATGTGACTTCAGCTTCAGCAAGCTGCATTATGTTACACACTGCTAATGCAGCAAAATTTGTATTGGTGTATTCGAACGGAAAACTTTTGCAGTTTGCGTTTAATTACATTTGGCAATTGCATTTTTGACGCAGATTACGTTTTAGAAAACGGCCGTCACCTACGTCAAAAATTCCTTCGGACCAGAATATTCTTAAGCAAAAACTTCAAAAGTTTTCTGTTCGATAAAATGCAAATACAAAAAAATTTTTCCGCATTAGCATTGTGTTTGATTAGGCAGCTTGCCAAAGTCTGATGTTTGAAAACATCACCTGTCAAAAATATTGGAAAGCTAGAGAGTGTGTTCGTCAAATGCATTTGCAAGTATAGGTGTGTTCCAGAACGAATTTCAAACAGTTTGAAACCTCCAGATTTAGTCATTTTTAGTGCGAAGTCGTTTCACAAGTGAAAGTTTGTACTTTTTCGGACCAAAGAGAGTGCTCATCAGAGAGAAAAAAATTTCCTTCTTGTTTATTGTAGTTTTTTTTAACAAATTGAACTTTCATGATTTGATATGTACTTAAAGAATTTTTCTTTGTTTAAGTTCAATCATTTTTATACGTGTACTATTTTTTTTCTTAACATTTAATTTCTTGTACAGTGCTTTTATAAAAAAATTGATTGACTTATGATTGCACTCCGGCAGCTCTAGTCAAATATTTATTTTGACATGTGCAAATTAGTGCAAATTAGTGCCCAAAACATTCCCGAAATTTTGAAAGTTTTTCTTCTCTCTGAGAGGTTTTCATCATCAAATATCACAGTTTGACTTTCAGTCCAAAAAAGTGCGAAGTATTTAAGGAACACACCTTATATTGACTGACATATAGACGATTGCAGTATTTATGACAAAAAATGATAATCACTTGACGATTTAACTGACTTTTATCTGATGTTTTCGAAAACGACCTATGATTCGTTCTCCTGTGAAAAAATTTTGGGAAGTGGAATGTTATTTATATTTTTTACTAAGATAAATAAGCTAACGGGCTGAATATTGTTTGAAATATTTTATAGGGTATTTCGATAGAAGTAGTACCTCGTGGCATGATGGTTAGTGCGTAGGGCTGTCATGTCAAAGGTCTGGGTTCGATTCCCAGCCGCTGCCACCTAAAAACAGAAATGTTTTTTTCGCGAGGTACTGCCTCTTGCGAAGAACTGACAAATCCTCCAAGAGTATAATTGTCATGAATAAGTGCTTTCTCATCTAGCCGTTCGGACTCGGCAAAAAATTGTAGGTCCCCTCCATTCCTGCCAAAATACGCACACAGAAATGGTTGAGAGTTGTAAGTCACTAGGCCTTGGTTCTTCACGAGCTGTTGGGCCACCAAATTTATTTTTATTTTTATTTCGAAAAAAATCTCTGAAAATTTCTTTTTTTTTGAAGGTTTTTCAATCCATTATCCTAGAAGCTATAGAACTTGACAGTTGACGGCTTGACAGATTAAGACAACTCCATTTTAACGGGAAAATTGAATTTTGATCCAAATGTCAATTGATTTTTTTTAAACAATTTTGAATTCATTTGGTGTTTTGAGGAATTGCATTCACAAAAGATTTTTTTAAAGAAATAATCTCTTTACTTGGCAGCACTTAGCTACAAAATTAACAGATAAGTATTATTTCTGGAATTTTAAATAAAGCAATTTGTTTTTGGTACCGGAACACTGTTTAAAGGAGCTATAAAATAAAGAGAAACACCACGAAGATGCCCAAGAAATATTTATGTTTCCATCAAAATCATTCAAATGCCTGAACAGATTTTGGTAAAATTTGGTAAAGAGTTAAATTAAGTAGTAAATAGGTTAAAAAAACATGAACTATGGTGCAGAGTTGGTTTTAAGTCAAACTAATGTCAAGGTTTCTATCAAACTAAGCATTTCGTTCATGGAAAAGTCCAATAAAGTCATTTTTGTCATGCCATCCGTAGGTGTATATGTCCGTGTGTCATCTGTACGTTTGTGCATCAGTTTAACTGCTTAAAAAAATAGAATGCTGCAACTGAAACTGCTACTGGAATGGCTGTCAAAGATGTCGTACTTGATTTTTTTTATGCGCCCACAACGAGATGAACAGCTTTCTGACATTTGATGTCATTTGAGGTCAGCTATGAATATTATGCAAATTTAATTCAACAGCAAGAATTAACGAAAGTAAAAATAAAAACAAATATTAAAATGAAAGCTAAAATTACTAAACGTCTTTGTAAGGGATTGAAAAGAGTTTAAAACTTACTTCAACTCCCACGTAAACACTCGGTTGCGCTTGCAATTTTGAAACGTCAACAAATTTTCAAGCTAAAGTTAAAAGTTGTTCAATTGTCCAGCTCTGTCTACAGCTACATCGTGTTGTACTATTCCACCTGCAGCTCCAGTTACTGCTGCATCTTCATTATGTTCAGACATTAAAAAGGTGAAGTGAAAAGGTTAGCATGTCTATTGTAATATTCGGAATGATCTACTCCATTTTGAATCCAATGGAATATAAAAACATCACTACTGAATGATGCCATTTTACAAAATGGCTTCTTCAAGCATTTATCACTATTGACAAGTAGTCCGACGACAAACTGTATATGTATGCGTGTGTTCCAAATGTACTCCTTCTTGAAATCGGGATCACAAAAAGACTCCGAAAACATTACTCGGAACAGCCAATCGAAGGCTTTTGGAGTAGTAGGAGTCAAAAAGGAGTGGACAAGGAGTACAGCATTATATAAACAAGTTTTTACAACTATTGGTTAATTTAAAATGACTTGGTTGGTCACTATGGCGTGTACGTAACAAAAACATAAAAAAAACTTCATGTTACAATTATTCTTTCTAC
This sequence comes from Dasysyrphus albostriatus, assembly GCA_946251815.1. Lineage (NCBI taxonomy): Eukaryota > Metazoa > Arthropoda > Insecta > Diptera > Syrphidae > Dasysyrphus > Dasysyrphus albostriatus. The sequence continues at coordinate 60,441,372 of OX276336.1, read as the reverse complement.
ATGAGCTAATTTAGATTGTAACAAATCCGAAATGAGACTTTGATTCAAGTATGAGACCAAACCAGATCGAAAGATTGAATTTCAGTGGTGAGCCATTCCACAAAACAAAACTAAACAAATAACTGGCCCACGCAATTAGAAGCAGCTGTCATCGATTCGTACCGGGAAGAAGGACTACGAATAACTCCACATTTTGTTTGATCATTATGTTTATAAATCACTTCAAAAATTGCTAAACAATATAAAATTCTATCAAATCTTTTCAATTTCACTAAATTTAGCAAGAAAAATACTTCATGTCATTTTGGATTTATTCAAAAAGTACAAATGTTTCCGAGAAATCCGATTGCAATCTAATCGAATCTACACGGAATTCAATCCGGTTTCAATTGTTAAAAAGGGTAATTAATTTTAGTAAAATTTGTCTATTTGGCATTTTTTTAACAAAAAAAAAAAAACACGTTAATAAAATCCATATACATAGAAAAATGAATAAGAAGAAAAAACCAATCGTATTTTGAATACAATTTAAATATTAATAATTTGCTTTCACTAGACATAATTTACTGGTTCGCATGTTTAACCTTTATAATATTTTAAAATGTATAATCCATCAAATAGCTAAAACACAAAAAAAAAAATCGTATTTAAATGATTAAAACTTCCGTCGTTTGTGCGAGGTTAAGAAATATAATGGTTTTAGATTTTAGAAACTTGAATAATTTAACTAAAAGGAAAACGTAAAACAAAAAAAAAAGTTGAATAATTACTCATACAAAATAATAAATAATTTTTTACTTGAAATCAGAAATAATTAGTGCTAAATTTTTTCTTTGTTTGAAGTAGTGCAAAAGTTTTGAAGTTAATACAGTTCCTTTGTAATAATCCAGGATAAAAAGGCATTACTCATATTCGAGTTAATATTTTACTTTGTAAGCATTTGTCTCCCTTGATTGTTTTGAACTTTAAATGAAGCTTATATCAAAGATATGGATGTCAACCTCTCAGAAAGTTGTTTGCCATCTTATAAGCTAGTGAATATACCTTTCAAAAACGAAAAATTACGTTCAAAGGTTTGTTGGTTTGGGGCATAAGCTAATGTAGTTTTCCATTTCTGAAGTCTTGCCCCTATATTCGTGAACCATTTAATAGAAACTTTTTGCTGGCACACAAAAAGTGAAATTGAAAACTTACTTAATAATTTTATTTTGTTCTTTTCTCAATTTGTTTATTAAAATATATTTATTTCTTTGTTTCAACAAATAAGAAGTTGCACTGCAGTTTGTTTTGACGTTTGAGTTTAAATGTATTAGTGTTTCTCGAGTGAATTCTTATTTCAAATCGAGAAGCAAAATTCTCTTCACAGAATTTTGTAATTTTGTGCCAATGGGATGGTTTCAGAATGCATACGGACGCTTCGGAAGGCTTCTGGATGACATAAGTATGCTAAAAACTGGAAATGCTACTAAATTCACTTTTGCGTTTGCGAAAGAATGGTCCCACTGAAAACTTTCCATTTTCAAATATGCTATGTATAACTCGGAAACCAAGCTAAATTTGACAATATTTAAAAAAAGGTTTTGGGAGAAAAAGTTAATATGAACCAATAAAAAAAATCGTAAATAAAAGATTGCCCATTTTTTTTACTGAACTGCTTATATCTTTTTTGGAGCAAGGAAATAATTAATAATTTAAATACAGACAGAAGACTTATGTTCTTCTTTTTTCACCACTGCACATTCATGACCCAAAATACTTTCTCAGTGAATGCTTAAGTGGAAAAAATTGTGTTCTTTTAGAAACACCTGAGTTAAAAGCTGCATTTAAAATTTTGGTTTTATCGTCCATGTGTGTTATTCGTTGTTACCCGTACCCAGAACATCGAAGATGTAAGTGATAAAACTGAACACGAAAAACGGAGAAACTCTAAGCCTTTTTGAATTTTTGGATAAAATGTATTCCTTGTTTGTGGAACAATTTCCACCTAATGATGAAAGAAGGTCTAAATGCAGCTTAAGAATTTGTTTGAATTAATCGGGTTTTCATAAACAAAGGAGGACGTGTGTTCCTTTACGCTGGGAAAAGGATGATATGGAAGAATAGAATAGAGAAAAAAGTTAATTTAATAAAAAAACTCTATTAGAGTCAAAGATCATGGAGTACGCTTTTATGAAATAGCGAACAATACTCTATTTTAAAGTACGGTTGGCAACCCTTGCTCAAGATGACATATTCAAAAATTCATTTTTATTCAAAACTGACAGAGAATTGTTATAAAATTCAAACTTTAAAATTTCATATTATCTATCGCAGTTTTGACTTGGAATTGGAAGTCTTTTTTTAAGTACCTGCTACTGAATAGAAAAAAATTCACATTCGTAAAAATATTTCAACTCAAGATTTTGATCAAATAATTTACGATTGTAGAAAATATTTAAAAAGGAGGTCAACCAGCAGTTTTGTTTTCTGGTTCTTTGTAATTTCTTTAAATTAAGATTTTTAGGGTAAGATCACTTCTTTTAGACTGGCAGTAACGAGTTTTGTCGAAGAAAAACGTGTTTGTGATGAATACGTTCAAACGAAGCGAAACATTTACTGAAACAATTTGTGCAATTCTTAGTTTGGAAATGAATTCATGACAGTGAATATTTACCTTCAAAAAAAGAATTATCTAGTTCCCACAGGCACCAGGGCCTAGTGACTTACAACTCTCAACATTCCTGTTGGCAAGAATGGAGGGGGCCTACAATTTTTTGCCGAGTCCGAACAGCTAGATGAGAAGCACTTTTTTCGTGGCAAGTATACCCTTGGAGGATTTGTCAGTTCCTCGCCAGACTCAGTACCTCAGAAAAATATTTTAGTTTTTTAGGTGGCAGCGGCTGGTAATCGAACCCAGATCTTCGACATTAAAGTCCATCGTGGTAACCATTATGTCACAAGGTGCAACAATTTATGGTAATTTAATATTTGTAAATGTGGTTACAGGGCAAAAGTCATCAGAGCAAACAACAATTTTCATGCCCGGCAAGCCCGTGAAAAAATCAAAAATCTGGCAAAAAGTAAGACCCATTAAAATTTGAATTTTCAAAATTGGTAACATTCGTTTGTCCCACACGAATGGTCATCTATGACAATAACACAAAACCCCGTACTATTTAATGCTGGAGGTTATTAGTGGTGAAAAACATGAGATCACCTTTATAGCAATCATATAGCTCAGAGTATACAAACATTTGTCACTTCTAATGTGCCAAATGTATGTCTCATTCATGATTCTGTCATATTCTCCTCAGCAGCGGCGTGCGCCACAAGTTTTTCTACTTTTTTTTCTTCCAATACCAAATATTGTACGTCTACAGTTCTTATGTCACGTTCGCTTTCTATAAACAAAAAAAAAACTTGTATTCATTCAAAACCTGCTAACTCATCAATATGTATATATGTACGAACTGTCAAAGTGCCGGCATAATTATAGTATGTTTTCCGTTAGAATCTTCAATTAAGAATATTAAGATCCAAAGAACTATTATTGAATCTTAAATAATGTCAGGGATAGGTAACAAATTTTATTTTTTGAATTTTAATTCTTCGATGCCCTTAAGTTATTTGATCAGAATTTTGCCCTTTGTCTATGTTAAGCAGACATTTTCATTTGATTTGTTAATAGTTATTTTTATGATATTAATAGTTTTGTTAACTATACTTAATTCAATGTTTTACATTTTAAATTCTATTTTATTATTAATCTTATTGGTATAAATTATTGAACATTAACCTTTATCTAAATCTTAATCTTAATGACCTGTAAAAGGTTTAAGAACTAAAACAATCAATATGAAAATTATAGGAAGAGTTATATTTAATTGATCTTGTATAAATAATTAGTTTTTTTATTAGATTTAATGAGAATTTTCGTTTGTTATCTTGAAAATAATTAATTTATATCAATAATATAGAACTCGTTTTGTTTCGGTTATTTTGTTAGATCTTCAATATTTTAATAAATTATGTCATTATGATTAATATAAGCAAATCCAATAGGTAAATTAATTTGCTAACTTCAAACGCAATCTTTTGCAACCTAAAAATATTTATTTAGTTTTGAATATTCAAAAAATTATTTAATGTTGTGCCGACATTTTTATGTTTTTGTTTTGCTCACATTAAAAAAACATTAAACAAAATTAAAATTTTGAATAATTTTATTAGATAAATTAAAAAAAATTATAAACCTGCTTTCAAAATATAAAATTAAAACAACCTATACGTATGCAGTAAGCAAAATAATTTATGTACGTACATAATATTATTCAGTTGCTTCTGTTTACAAAAATTGATCGAGATCAATGAACCCGGAAGACCTTAGAGATACCTTTTATAAATATCCTTTATTAAAAGTTGACTCATTTTCTTTACGAAAACTTAAAATAGGAAAATCATCCAATGATAGATATAAGATGTTATACGACCGCGGGGAAAGAATTTTGTGTGGTTTTGATCGCAATTGAGAAGAAAATGAAAACCCGTCTGGCAAAATAAGTTTATTACTCAAAATACAAAATTAACCATTATTTACAATTATAAAGCAATATAAAAGCAAATTTGTTTGATATGCCTGAATTAGGGTGGTCCTTATATATTTTTTCCGAGCTGGATAGGCATTAAATGGCCCTAAGTAGAAAAGATACTTGAAGGTTATAATTCCTGGTGACTCTTATAAGACGCGAAAAAGAAACCAGAACGTATAGAGTACATTCAAACAAAAAAAGTATCAGACCTCCTGTTTTCCCCGTTTCAGGCGGGAGGAATAACTTTCTAAAAATTTTACTCAAAACAGAAAAAAATGATTTAAACAAAACGATGATTACCAAAGTTGTAGATAATTGAATTTTTAACAACTTTTGTTAGGTACATTTTTGCTCAAAAGTTATTTTACAAAAACCGATTTTCATTAAATTCAAGATGGCGGCTAATGCAATGGAGCTAGGTCGAAAACTTTTTTTGGCTCTTAATGAACCCCTCTAACGATAAAAAAAAATAACTCCTATCTAATTTTTTGCATTTTAAATTCTATTCCGACTGGGCAATATGTACATATATATTCAGGGATGCCCCTCACACCCACCCCTCAAACTTCCCCAATACCCTTAACCTCCTCCCTAACCATCCTCACACCTACCTACCCGCACCCTGGGGATCGCAATGGGTACATACCGAGATCCGATCAAACCTAAACTAACATATATGCTCACGAAGGAGTGAGAAAGATGAATGAAATGAATGAAATCATGAATCCTATCGAAAAATATTCAATAATTTCTATTTGTATAGAAAGGCTCCGTGGAATAACTCCTCAATGAAATAACTCCCCAAACTGAAAATAAAATAACTTTCCAAATTGGGGAGCTTTTGAATTTTGAAATAATATCCCAACTTTAACAATGAAATAAATCCCCAAAAGGCGTGAAATAAGTCCCAAAACTGAAAATATAATAAGTCCCCGAAGATGTCTTATGAATTTTCTTATTTTTTTTTTTTTTTTTTTTTTTTTTTTTTTATCCGATGGAAATCTTCAAAAGACACTCGGTAAGAATCGGTTCCAAGTAGTGTGGGACTCTTACCGCACTAAAACCACGGGTGAATCAGGACCAATCTATGAAAGATCGATAAATGATTTTTCTTTCTTAATTTATCAGTCGCATTGTGGGAAGTTTAAGTTATAACACTTTCCATAGCTTTTAGACCATCAAGCTCATGAGGCTTGGTTCTTCTTAATCTTCGAACATTGTCTCGTACATTTAAGACGGTTTCCATTTCGGAGTTGGTATGACTTTGCAGTCGCTGATTGTGTGATACAGCGTGTTTTTTGACCACTTCTGTGTAATCATTTCAATTTAAAGGTCACGATGTAGATCGCTATTTCTTATATACCAAGGGGCATTTATTATTCCGCGAAGGACCTTGCTTTGGAATTTTTGGATGGGTTCGGCATTTGTTTTCTTTGTACAGCCCCATAGTTGGATGCCATATGTCCAAACGGGTTTCAGTACTTGCTTATATAACATTAGCTTGTTCTGTTCTGGATAGATAGGTCAGAGTTCTTTCCTAGTAACCAGTACATTTTTCTGTACTTCAAGTTTAGTTCGTCTTTTTTCTTTTTGATGTGCTCTTTCCATTTAAGTTTTGCATCCAAAGTCATTCCAAGGTATTTGGCAGTATTGGAGTAAGGTACTGTTGTACTGTTTATAAAAATTGGAACATTGTTTATTTTTTTGTTTGTAAAGTTTATATACGTCGATTTTGTTTCATTTAATTTGATTCGCCATTTTTGCGTCCAATGACTAACTTTATCGACTGCATTTTGCAGTTTTTGTGTAGCCTTCGTAACGAATTTATCTGGCACCAATATTGCAGTATCATCAGCAAAGGTAACCATGATAGCGTTGATGTCCACTGGAATATCCCTTGTATATAACAGATACAGGGTTGGTCCTAGGACACTTCCTTGTGGTACACCGGCTTCAATTTTCTTTAGTTCCGAGTAATTTTGGTCGTACCGTACTCTAAAGAGTCGGTTCGTAACGTAGGATTTCAGTATTTCGTAGTACTGCCTGGGAAGATCCCTTTGCAGATTGTACTCAAGTCCCAAGTGCCAAACCTTGTCAAAGGCTTGAGCAACATCTAAGAATATAGCCGAGTATACTTGTTTTTCTTCAAGTGCTTTTTTCACAACATCCGTAATCCGATGCACTTGGTCTATCGTGGAATGTTTATTTCTAAATCCAAACTGATGGCTCGGAATTAGTCTTCTTTCTTCTATTATTCTGCTTAGTCTTTTCAGAAGCAGTTTTTCGAAAACTTTTGCCATGATTGGTATAAGCGATATAGGTCTGTAAGATGTTACTTCTGTTGGTGGCTTACCTTGTTTAGGTATAACAATGACTTCTGCAATTTTCCAATGATGTGGCACATATCTTTGTTTAAGGCATGCATTTATTATAAATTGGAGTTTTTTGAAGGCTATAGAAGGCATTTCTTTCAAAACCTGAGCAGTTATTAGATCGTACCCTGGTGATTTTTTGTTAGACAACTTATGTTGACACATACTTCTTACTTCTTTGAGCGTGACAAAAGGAATTTCACATTCGTCGTTTCTATCAACAAACTGGAAGGGAAACATGATTCATGTTTATGACCCGGTTTTCCGTCCGCAGTGTCCTTGTGGGAATATCTCTTAGGGCTACTTGATTAAAATCAAGTTGGTTAATCTCATAATAGTTCTATGACCGTAAAAACTCTTTACCAATTATTTCATTGTTGAAGTCGCCAGAGCACTTTTGGCTGCCATCTTGTTCGTGAAAAGATCGAGTGGAACTATAGTGAGAAGAATTTTTCTAGGGCTCCAATTGGTGTAGTTCTCATGGCACTGCATACTTGTCTTTGGATTTTTGTCATGGCTTTAAGATTGGTTTCCTTATCTAACTAGGCTGGCCATCAAACCAAACATATGACAGGATTGGCCTTATTATTGCTGTATATCCAATGAATGGTAAAAGGGCTTGGACCACATCTTTAACCGACAATTCTACCACAGGAAAGGTTTAGAATGCTATTAATGCTTATTTCCTTTTGAGTTTACGATCAATAAATCAGACTGAGATATTTTGTGGCACAAGTTTTTGGAGTTGTAACATTTCCTTGTAAACAAAAGCTAGTTCTGTCTTTAGTGGGTTGACATTTAGTCCACAGCTTTTAGCCCAGCGATTGACCTTGTTAAGGGATGTTTGTAAGAGCTCGCACAGTGTGGGTACAATTTGTCCTGAGGCCATAATTACAATTTCATCAGCATATGCCACGACTTTGACACTGCTGCCACTAAGATTAACCAGAATCTGATTAACGACCAGAAGCTAGAGCAAGGGAGATATAACTCCTCCTTGGGAAGGGCTCTTACACGCCCATACTTTAAGCTTAAATCAGCATTTTTGACATATTTTCAAAATCCGTTTCCCCTTTTCAGCAGGCAGTTATGCTTTTATTGCTTGGGCAAGTTATAGTCTGGCACTTGAATCTTGAAAACAAGTTGGTTTGCTCCAATCGTGCACATTTTTGCATCGTATAATCTTAAGTTGAATAAAAAATAAAAAAAGAAAATGGGTGTGGCAAAATAAAATTGTGCGGGCGAACTATTCGAAAGAACATTATTTATAAAGTTTTATGGGAAGATAACACGAGTTTTGATTGTTTTTTGGTTATAGTAGATTTTTTTTAGTTTGAAGGTGCGTCATCTTAAATATTATTTTCTTTGTGATTCCAAAACGATTAGTCACATATTTGGAAAGCTTAGATATAGATATTTAATAATTTTAAATTTTGGCTTCTATGACTTTCGATGCATATATGTAAAAATACCAAAAAATGGGTTACACCACTTTTTTGTCACGGCCTAATTTATTCTGATGTTTATCTTTGACATCCTCCATTATTCTTGAATTGTCTCAAATTGGTTGAGTAGAAAATGCCCTATTATTTTTCATCATAGAGTCTTAAACAAATTTACAACTTATTTTCAAAAATCTTTAAATTAGGGGATTAAACGGCATTGCAATCTTTGCGTTAATAGAAAAATCACAGTTAGCTATGAATTCTATATTATTTATAGTTTATGAATTTGACTGATTCGCTAACTGCGCATGGCTATGCCCTTAGGCCTTCCTTCTGGTTCTTCACGATTAAGTAAACATAAAGGGTGTTTTTTAAGACGTGTGGTTTTCAATCTGGCATTACTTTTATCGAAGTTGGTCTTTTTGACAGCTGTCACTTGATTTATGCTCAGTTTGATTTGCCATTTTATAATGGATAGACTCCTGAACAAAGTTTGCAAATCCTGCAAATTTATTACCAAAATAATGGTTGGGTTTGCCCGTCGCATTTATTGAAGGAAACTTTTGGTGAGCGCATTATTTCGCGTCGTATGGTTATTTTTGTGGGGTTATCTGAAGTCGCTTGTCTACGCCTCATGCCTCGCCATTCCTTATGAAATGGCATACCAAACTGAGCATAAATCAAGTGACAGCTGTCAAAAAGACCAACTCTGAAAAAAGTATTGCCAGACTGAAAACCACACGTCTAAAAAAAAACATCTTCTATATTGAAATAAGTATTTTTTTATTGAGCTTTCAAAATTATTATGTGTCTTAAATTTATAGATTATAATCAATTTTGACATTTTGCACTAGAGACCTATTAGTTTAATCAATAAACAACATCTTATAAGACTAGTTTTTAAATTATTGATTTAAAGATCCCACCGAGCAAAACAATATCCTAAGTATAAACATCATTAAAAAACATGTTTCATTGAATGTTAAGTGCTAAAATTATGTTAAGTGGATAAATCCTGAAGCATGTCTACAAATTAAGAAATGATAAAAACACAAGTTTCAAGTTTCGGCAAAGACGCGTAAGGGAGTGGCATTCGGGTAAGATACTAAAATAGCCAATTAAAATAATTTCCCAAATTAGAATGATAAGGTTTGGCTATTAGTTTAATTCAATTTTAATTGTTTATCAAACAAATTTTGAAACCTAATCCACTTGATTTAGCCTGAAATTCATTGAGAAAAATTTTGCAGTGTTTTTATGTTTTTTTAATGTTTTGGTTAAAAACTAAAATCACGTGATTTATACAACTATAAAAAACTAGTTTTAATTTATAAATATTAATATAATTTCCAATTCTCCTTATAGAATAATTTGTTAGATACAACGATTGTAAATCTATCTTAAGCGACAGTTCTCCCAACATGTTTGTTTTAAATAATTTTTAGAAATCAAATTATAAATTCACCAGACGCGTTTTTGTTCTTACTCTAAAATTGTAGGAGTGTATACTATAGGTACCTTGCCTAGTATTAAAAAATAATAAAGCGGTTTATGCAAAATAGTTTTCTATTTGTCAAGATATTTGTTTTATTCATATTTATGATTAAATTTTGTTAATTTTATAGAAACACTTGAATTAATATTAATATTTATGTATTTTTAATTGAAATTGTTGTTAATGGTTTTAACGAAAAGTAATAAAACATTAGAGAATAAATTATTTAAAAAAATGAAAAAATAAAAGTGTTTCATAAATTTCAATATTCTGACCATATTTTAAAATTTTAACTTTTTAGCAGAAGAGAACAGCCTGACAAACTTTGGAAAAGGTGGAAATATTTGGTTTTATTCTGTTTATAGCAAGACATAGTTTTGTTGAGTTCCGGGGCAATTTGTTAACCGCACGTTACAAAGGTCAGATAGAAGGAAATAGAATGGAAAGTTTTGCCATATTCATAAATCCGATCTGGATTGTTTTAACCTTTGGTTTTACTACCTGCCCGTCATCAACAGACTCGACCCCTCGCTTTTCATACTTTATCTTTTTCAGAAAAGATAAGTTGGGTTAAGTAAAGAGGCTGAAAGTTAATCTTGTTAAGGTCACACTTAGGGCAAATTTTTCAGTGCGAGATCAACCTAGTCTCGGGTCTAAAGCAGAAACGTGTTTTTCAGTTTAAGTTAACTCCGAGTTAACTCACCTACTTTGGTAACTGAAAAATAGTTTCCGAGCTAACTTGGGGTTTATTTATTTGTAGTAGGTATAAGATAATTTTGATTTAACTAAGAGTTAAACCTGCACTGAAAAACTGACTCTAAATGTTAAAACTTATATTTTTTGTAAGGAATCAAGACATTAGAGACGTTGACGAAATTCAGAAGGCTTTTAGCTAGAGTTCTAATAAGTTCCTCTAAGTCGTTGAAGAAATGATTTCCTAGGTGTTTCTTTCTTAAATGACAGAATGCTGGGCAGTGACCAAGGAAGTGATGTGCTTTCTCATCGCTGAATCTCCTGCTAAGGTTGTCAGTACTGAGCCTCATTTTCTTCTTCTGGTATCTCAGTAGGTTGTATTTGGTTATTATGCTGACAATGAAATAAAGATTTTTCTTGTTCATTTGCATAATTTTTCCTGTCCTCTGCTTATTGATATTTGCGGCCATAATTTTCTAGTCGTGCTGCATGTTTTTAGCAAGTTCCATCTCTCATTGGTTTGTTCATATATTTTGTTACCAATATCCTGTTTAAAGCTACAGAATCCTAGAACCCTAAAAAATCTGGAAAATTCCAATCAAAGATGCCTTCCATTCCAAATCTGGAGTTAAAGTCTCTCAGAATAATCTTGATGTGGTACTTCTGGCAAATATCGTACGTGTTTTCCAGAAGATCGTAGGCCTTTCTTTTTAAAGGTATTAAAAAACCTATGAAAATCCTAATATATTTTTATTTTTATATTTTGCTATGGAAATATACGATTTGAAAGCTTTTGGTTGATGTTAGGAACAAAATCGCAATTAAACTTTAGTTTATTTCCATTCTGTCATAGTTGAGACTGGCCGTTTTCGAAAACGTCAAATCAAAGTCAATTTGACCGTCATTTTTGACGCAGTTATTATGCAATCAAATATGCAATAGTCATGCCTGCAAAAAATCACATTTGACGTTTACGAATATTACTTCTGACTTTTTGATATTTTGTTCATCAACTCGATTTTTTTACCGGAATAACTACATACATCGCAGATGATGTTTATGAACATTTGACTTTAGCAAACTGCGTTATCGAACAGAAGACTTTTGCAGTCTGCGTTTAAGAATATTCTTTGAATGCATTTTTGACGCAAATGACGTTTTCGAAAATGGCCATTGTCAAACTATATCGATCGATGTATGGCTGTGTTGGTATCTCGTAACGAAATGCTTAGTGGGTTGGACTGTCACGCTGAAGTTCTGGCAATCGATTCTCTGTCACCTGAAAATGATTCTTTCTCTTAGACTTGATGCCTCTTGCGAGGAAGTGACAGATTCTCCAATAAGAGAATTTCTTGTCATGAAAAAGTGCTTCTCATGTTCTCATCCTAGCTGTTTGAACTCAGCAGGTTCCCTCTATTCTTAGCGAGAACACACACAGGAGTTATAAGTGACTGGGCCTTGAATATAATTTGCATAACGAACTTTAGAGCTTCCATGTGATAGCAGTTGTGAATTCTAAAACATTTTCAAACCTTCATGTAACAGTTCTTAGAAAATCAAGTTAATGTGCTTTGCATATATTCATATCGTGAAATCTGAAAAATCTCTTAATAATCTCTTGGCCAAACATTTTATATCACACTATTTTTTCTTCTATATTTTAGACTTAAAACCCAAAACGGCATTGATATACAGCAAGCTGGCAAATTGAAAGATGGAAAGACATTTGTAGTAAGTGGACAGTATTCATTCACTGGAGTTGATGGTAAACGTTACAAGACAAGGTAGTTCAAAATTTTGTTGAATGCTTGAATCTTTAGTCTAAAATTAATATTTTTGTATATTCTGCAGATATACTGCTGATGAACTTGGTTACCATCCAATGACAGAGCTTGACATCGATATGCCCGAAGCATTCGCAACACAAATTCCAATCAAAGAAACTAAGTTTCAGTTTTTAAATCAACAATTCAACACCGATGATTTCTTTATAAAACCAATAACAACTTCTCCAATTGAAAAGAAACCGACAGCTGCTTCTCTTGGAGGATTTGGTTCAGCATTTGGAGCTGCTGGTGCTTCACAATCATCTTACGGAGGTCAAGGATTGGGCCTTGGGGCAGGGGCAGGCTCAGGTTCTAATTCCGCTTATGGCTCAGGATTTGGTTCGGGATCAAGCTTAGGTTCTAGTTCCACTTCATCAAGCGTAGGCTCACCATCAAGCTTTGGTTCTGGCACTGGTTCAGGATTCGGTGCTGGATCATTTGGTAGTGGTACAGGATATGTCCCTGGTTCAAACTTTCCCTCAGGATCGGCACCAGGTGCAGGATCAGTATCAGCATTTGGATCAAGTTTAAGTGCAGGACTAGGATCGGAATCTGGATTAGGCTCACAAGGAAATACCTTTATATCAAGTGAACTTCAAGCTCCTTTCTCAGCACAAGGTTCTGGGTCACCTGGATCACTGAATGGTAGTGGTCAAAGTGAAAATTACGCCAGCCATGCAGAAAACGGCTATGAATATGCACCTCCATCGTAAGCAAATACATAAATAACTATAGCAAAGAAACTATAATTAACTTTTCATTTTATATGTTTTTTTTAGAAATCAGTATCTGCCTCCTCAATCTTTTGATGAGCCCGGAAGACAATGAAATGTACCTTTCTTAAGTTAATTATTTTTAATTTAAGCTTATTTAATGTAAAATTTGTAGTCAATAATTCTAGTTAAATTTGTCATCATTAAGCATAAGTAATAGTAATAAAACTATGTATACATCAACTTATTTTAATAACACACATTTTTATATCTGAAAAAATTCTTAATAGTTTTTATTTATTAGTTCCTCGTCAGATATCTGAATAGATAGCTTTTATCTGTGGTTCAGGCACTGCAAAAATCATCGTAAACTTTATAAGAAAATTGACAAGAAATTATTTGAAAACTGTTCCACAATGAGGATACAGTTCTTATGAAATATGACTATAATTGAATTTGAAAAAAAAGCAGTGGACCAATACGGGAACCTTGTGGGACTTTATTTTAGATGCTGTTTCTGTATAGTTCTATTATCGTTCAGTTTCTGGTATATTTTTGGTCTATATTTTGAGTTAATGTTAATGTTGTTAAAATGTTAAATTACTAAGGATACTATAAGGTTGACTTTTATTAGCTATTTATTATATTTGTATTTGGGGAGTACAGAAGAATTCACTGTTCTTTATTACAAAAAATAATTAATAATAATTTAAGCAAGTGCTTTATCTAATCTTAAAATTCTCTATTGTCAAACCACTGCCATTCTCTCCGATCACTTTCGTCTAGCATATAAATTTTGCATCGCTTACGGAACCTTAAGAAATAAAATAAGAAGAAAATAGGCTAAAATAAATCACTTATAATATGTTAAATATTAATTTACCATCTCCAACATGCTACAATTGGATGGTCCTTTCGAAAACACTGTGGCCTGAGTAAATTAAAATAAGTATATCCAATTTTGTTTGCAACAATCGAATTAGCTCTCTTAAGACAAAAGTAAAAATTTTCATCACAAGAACAATGTGATCGTGTAAAATATCCAGTATTTTGTAGACCAAACTGAATAGATCCAGATGGTATTGTTAAACGGCATTTATCGTGTGATCTGCAGCAGCTATCAGTTTGGGCAAAGTATCCCAAAACGTTATTGTCACCAGCTAAATTTCCAACTCCACACCAAACAGTACCTGTTGTAAATTATTTTTTAAATAATTATTAAATATGAATTAAATTTTTTAAAAATTTATGCATTAAAAGATGAAAACAATTTAACACAAATCTTCGAAAGTATATGAAACAAATCCTCTATAGCCCGGTCAGGAAACCGAATCCTATGCTTTTTTATGACTGTAATTTATTCTTTACACATTAGCTGTGTTTGTTAAGGTGGAATTTCCTGCAAATTTCCACAGATTTTTCACAAATTTTCACAAATTGTCACAAATTCCTGTTTGTTAATTCAAAAAAGTTGCATCGAAAGAGCGCAATCAGAGAGCTAATAATTTCCCCTCCGCTGGAAAAGTTGCGAATTCCTAAATTTCTGTGTACACGAAGTCAAAAATCATGGTGGTCAGTTTGTGTCACAGCGTTGCACTAATCGGAAAATTTTCCGAAGTCGGTTTTCAAAACAGAAATGCAGTTTATTAAATTTTTTACGGAAGATCTGAATATTCCAGTTTTTACTTTTATTTTCGAAATAGATGAATAAAAAAAATCAAAAATGGGAATATGTAATTAATAATGATGTCACCATTTTTATCAAAGCAAGCCAATAGTCGGAAGCCGTAAGAATAGAATTGAAGAATTAGTGGACTGAATTTTGATGAATGATAATTTTCTTTTCCGAAAAGTAAAAGTGCAGTAGATTCGATTTAAAACCAGTAGATTTGTTTTACGAACAAAGTGCATTAGAACTATTGAAATCATGGCAAGATGGCAACGCCATTTATACACAAAAATGACGTTTCTTACAAAAAGTGGTGCAGTTCATGGTTCAATGCGTTTGTTAACTTTTTTCAAATTTCCCCAACTCTGATAGAATTTTTCCCTCTTTTAAAAATTTGACAGGTCTTACACATTTTTTGGAGAAAGATACAAAAGAAACCTATTAAGGATGAAATTTAGCCCGGAAGTAATTTTGGTAAGCCTGTTGCTTGAACGTCAAAAATGGAGCCGTATCTGTAGTCCGGTAAGGAGACTGAAATACCTGCACTTTTTTTAGCGGAGGACATTATTTGTATGTTTGTAAATTATTTTTGACATGCTAAGGAAACGCATGTTGGGAAATAAAAACTAATATTTTGAAAAAAAAAGGTTGAGTAGACGCACCTTCGGTTTAAATTTCAATGTTGCCATTTTTCAGGAACATACTTTTTTATGTCAAAATGTGGTACTTCCCCCTTTTTTGGTAGTTTTTAACGTGAAAAAGTTGCGGAACCGCCTCCAGACGTCAAACGAGCAAAAAAAAAATTGATGTCTTACAAGAAAAGTTTTGTGCAGCCGCATTTTTGGGTAAAATGTGAGTGTTTCCACTTTTTGGAAACATACTTTTTCTTATATTAAAGAGTGTGTCTTTCCACTTTCTTGTGATTTTTAATATTTTAAAAAAATTTTGACCTGATTGGCATAGAGGTTAACTAGTCCTAAAAATTGGTCAACCCTAGATAACTTGTAATAAAGGCTTAAGGTTTCTTAAGGTCACGCGTGATTTCTGGCACTTCATTTAGGGGAAATTTACAAAAAAAAGTATACAATCCAAAAGATCTATAGATCGTGACAAAAGGCTAACTATTTACAGGAATTGGTCAAAAATAGTTTTTTTTTCAATGAATTATCAAAATTCGTTTGAAGGTAACAAAAAAACTTTTGGCACCTCATTTGGGTCATTCCAAAAAATTAAGTATGCCATTTGAAAGGCCACTTCATGGTCATAAGAGGTTAGCTGTTTTCAGTTATTGGTCAACCATACATAATTTTTAAAGAATTTAAGAAAAAGATTCAAAGTCATTGCGATTTTGGCACCTCATTTATGTGAAATTTGCAAAAATTGTATACCATCTGAAGGATCTCTAGATTTGTATAAAAGGTCAGCTAGTTTTGGTAATTGGTCAGCCATAGACTTTTTTAAAATTAATAATTACGTTTCTGTTCAAGGTCATTGCGATTTTTGGCACCTCATTTATGGGAAATTTGCAAAAAATTAATACCACCTGAAAGGCCTTCAGATCTACATAAAGGATCAGCTAGTTTCAGCAATTGGTCAGCTATAGATTCTTTTTTACAATTTTTAAAGTTTTTCTTTTCAAGGTCACGAACGAAAGAAATTTGCAGTAACGTCCCAAATTTGTAGTTTTTTATGTTCTACATTGAAAAACAAAGTTCAAATTTTTAAGTTGAAATTTGGCTAAAAAATTGAAATTAAATTTTGCACTGTTAACTTCACTGTACTTAAGCAGTACTTAAATGTATCTTTTTCAAGAACTGAGTTTACTATAGAAAGTTGCAATTATGTCCCAAAGCAGTTTTTAATGTAGGTACTTCAAGGAAAAGCTCAGTTAAGACTTTAAAGTCTAAATTTATTTTATTTAAAATCTTTGAGCCGTGTGACAAGGAGATGTTTATTTTCAAATACAAATAAGTAAACAAACATTTAGAAAAAACCTAATACTTCTAATTAAACAAATATAGTTACCTTTAATTCATGAGAAACCCTTATATTATTCGAAATTGAAATCAATATTATGTAGACTTATCCTTTGATAGTCCTAAGTCTTCTATTTGTTTGATAAGATCCGCTAGGAATTCACCCAAACAAAAAACTGAATGACAAAAACTCTCGAAACTCGAGAGCTAATAACACTATTTGTCATAAAAGCTGTCTTTAGCGTATAGAAAAACTGATACCTCGCTTACATGGAAAATTGAACCCGAATTGAATCAGGATTTAGGTCCATGTAGACCAGTAGCTCGGCGAGCTGGATTGAATTGAAAATAGAGTGTATATACCTAGATCGAAGGATTGAAGAATCGAGATTTCAGATGCTTGTTGGTGTGCGTGAGTGCTTGTGTATTTTGTTTCCAGACTGTTGTATGTTGTATCTTTGGTCAAAATTTATTTTTACTAACAACGTCACACTCACACAATGAAAGCAAAACTTTCACTTCAATTCCATTTGAATTCAATCTTTCGATCTCGAATTGTCATAAACCTGTGTCAAAATTTCGATCCGAATTGAATACGATCCTTCGGTCCGCTTATATAAACATGGTATGTTATTATTTTCTGTAGCACTAAACGCTGCCATCAGACATTCCAGTAATCTTTCCAGTCAGTGCTGGAAAATTGGTTGGTTGGTTGGTGGAAAAAATCTAAATGTCACATTTAGGCTGCGACAAAAAATTGCTCGGTATCGGTTTTGCTCTTGCTCGCATTTATAACGCAATTTTATTTAAAGTTTTTGTCGTGCAGTTATTTAATAAATTTTTACATGCTGCACTATTGTGCAAAAAAACCATTCCAACGATTTATAATTTATATGCCTTCGGGTTTTGTAGACCGCGTAAATTGTACAGCAAAATTCATGTTTTCAGTTTTATTATATGATTATATCATTACAGTTATGACTTTTGTTGAGTTTTGCACATATATAAAAAATCGCTACGTTCACAGCCATTTTTTATTACTGAGACTGCGAATTTTAATTTTTTTGACCACTACATGTACGTAAAGTTCAGTCAATCTGTGCAGCGCAGCCGTTTGGAAGATTGGTCCGGAAAAACAGACAGGCAGACAATAACTTAAAAAAAAAATAATGTATTTTTATTTCTAAGCTGAGCTTTTAAAATAGTCCATTATTTCAATACTAGAGATAGACATTCCAATTTTATTCATACATATATGTGTAAATATAGATGTATAGCAAATAAACTCACCTGGAAACACTGTATATAGCTGAGCAATAGTTTTCGATTGAAACATCTGCGGCGAAGTTATATCCAGACCGTGTTGTGTTGTTTTATCCGAAAAATTGATTCTACTTTGTGACAAAATAAATGAAGAAAAATCTAGAGTAAATTATTCTTTTTTGCTATTTCAAATCTTTAAAATATTGAAAAAAAATATCCTTACTTGTGTTGACTGAAACAGAAGGCAGATATAAATAAGGATACGCACCATCGTAAACTGATTCATTAAAAACCTGTAGAAGAATAAAGTTTATTCATTAATTAAAAATAAGAATTTATAAGTTACACTGTACACAGTAGCACCAGTCTCAACGTTTTAGGTTATCACAAAAACTATAAAAGCAAATAATTTGTTTTATTATTAACCACCCCAACATTATGAAATGGATGCAAGTCCGCAGAAAAGACGTGGAAATATGTAAGTGTTGTTTGGTAAAACACCTTTTAGCCAATATCTCGAGAACGGTTTAGCGTACAAAAAAATATCAGGACCTTTGATGGAATAATTACAATTATATTCCAAAGCTCTAAAAACTTTTTTGTTCCAATTCTAGTGGACATTTTAAGGATTGTCTCAACATAACCTATATTCCCTCTAGTGTAGGGAAGTCAAAGTCATCCTCATTCCGAAAACTGGCAAGTCCACCAGTACTGAACTGAAAGATTTCAAGTCTGTTAGCCTGTGTTCTTTTCTTCTAAAGACCTAAGAAAGACTAATTGAAACTTACATTTGCTTTAAACTAAATGATGGCGTGCTTTCACAGGCCTAGCATGCATACATGAAGGGCAAATCTGTTGAGACAGCATTTCATGAAGTTGTCAGAACAATCGAAAAATCTATTCACTTCATGGAATTTGAACTAATAGCATTCCTCGACATATAAGAGGCGTTCGATAATGTTGACAACAGTGCGATTCGTCAAGCCAAAATCTTTATCAGCATTGATTCGATACTGATAAGTGGATTCAGTCCATTCTACAAACGAGACTTATTCAATGTGGAAATGTGTGATAGTAAGCTAAAAGTTAGGACGTGTAGGGGTACCCACAGAACGAAGTATTATTACCTTTTCTTCGGCTCCTTTTTGTCAGCCAGATTCTGATAAAACTTAAATTCACCCCTGCTATGTGCGAGCTCCTACAAACATCTCTTGACAAGCTTGGTAATTGGGCCAATAGCTGCGGACTAAGCGTTAAACCACAGAGGACAGAACTAGTGATTTTCGTGAGGAACCGTAATATTTCGAGCATAGACCCGCAAACCATTGACGGAATTCCGTTAAAGGTTTCGTGTACTGCCAAATATCTAGATTTTATCTTAGTGGCGATGACACATATTCCAACAAAGCAATTCTGGAATGAAAACAGGGTCATGCTTCGGTGTTTACTGACGGTTGCAAATAAAACGAGGGGCAAGGGTCAGGCATCTCCTCCGAAAACGTACCTAACAACCGATCAATAAATCTTCCAAGCAAATGTGCCTGCAGTTTGTGAAGCAGCGAAACATCTTATCAGTCATCAAGTAGTCAATTGTAATATCGACATCTTCTTAGACAGTCAGGCGGCAATCAAAGCTATTTCCTCAATCACTACATAGTCCAAACTGATAGAACATTGACAAATTGAGCTGAAAACTCTAGATGCAACAAACACTCTTACCTTAAAATGGGTCCCAGGACACATTGATATATTTTTGGGAACGGAATAGCTGATATGAACTGTCCAAAAATGGATGATCTCTTGATCTGACCCAGGTCGAGTCCTCATATCCTCGGTACTTGTGCCACTGCAGCAAGAAAAAAGTTCAATTCACCAGAATTTCCTCGAAGCTGCAGACGTCAGATGGTAATTAATTGACACTAGTAGTAGTAGAAAGTTATGACCAAATATTCCAAAGAATCAAACTGAATATTTACTCAAGATAAGTAGTCCTCAATTATCACTTTGGAGTCCTTACAGGTCACAACTCAATGGAAACCCAAAACAGTGTTTGTTGCTCAAAAAATAATTTTCTGGCGCTTATTGATCGTTTTTTATTTTTATTTTAAATTCAAATTTAAAAATGAGCAGTCCCGGTTCTCCCATTATACGCTCGAAAAAAGGCCAACGGTATCATAAGAAAAAGGTTTACCAATATTTTTTTTTTGTTAACAATTTTAGCTCTGCCTATGTAAGTTTGTTGCTCAAACCAAAAATTTGTAGCCTTAACGGTTTATTTGGAATTCAAGTTTCCGCTAGCTGAAAAGTAAGCTAAAAATCAAGCCTCTAAAATCTTAAAGAAAATGACAAAATCCAAACAAATTTTCGCCATTTGAGCATGGGCAAAGCTACAAATTTTTGCAAAAAAAAAATTAAAATCTGTTCCTTAAAGATTTTCCTGGGCTTTTTCCGAGTTTATGTTAACTAAACCAGAAATGCACTTTTTCAAACTTTAACTTTAAAAAACTATCCACGAAAGATAAAAATAGTTTTTGGGCAACAAAATAGCATTTAAAAAGCAACAATTTTGGGCATTATCAAAATTATTATTTTCGATTTTCGTCCGCTGAATTGAATACCTACTTGGAAAACCGCTAGAGCTTCAAAGTACCGGGTTGTGCAACAAATAAGCATTTAATTAACTACAAATTCAGATATCAAATTTATTTGATTCCGACACAAAGTGTCCACCAAGATAAGGGACGTTAATTTTTCAGTACTTGTTACAATAAATCATTTGTAAGAACTTTTTGATAGCAACAGTCATCTGTCAGCAATATATTTAGAAGGTATTTATTGTCCCAACATCTTATTTAAAAAATAAATCAAACGTTTTTTGTTTATTATAATAGAAATATAAACCTTACCTCGTTTGAAGTATTCGAATCGGATATCAACTGACTCATTGCCTTCCATTGTACTGCGCTACTTGCTGTTACAATTATTATAAATGTCCAGAAAGAACGATTCAAATATTTTTTAAAACTTTCCCCCATTTCAACTAAACTATTATTTTTATACTTTCTCCAACCTATAGTTCTTAAGGTCTTATAAATCACTACGGTCACTAAATCATTCGAAACATTAAACAGCCACACATATTCCTTGGGCAACTTGAGATACACTATAATAACTTTCTATTTTAAAACATATTTTTTTTTTCAATTATTAAATAATTTATAGAGTACAATGTGCTAAGAACACATTCAATCTAAGACTGAGAGCAACATTAAAAAATTGGTCAGAAGGTGCACCTGTAAATGATTGGGTGAATCTAAATGTGTGTCTTTTTTTTTTGGTTCTTTTGGAGATTATACCTTTTATGAGATTCTCAGGGGTCTTAAAGATCTTAGCAATTAGTTTAAATGAGGAATTTCATGGGGATTAAGATGGTTAATTTAATTCATTAGTTAGTTAAATTATGAGTGTTTGCCCATTTTTCAACTTTTCTTTTCGTTGTTAAAATGCCTTTCATGTTTGAAATTTTCTATCAAAGAATCTTTTGTTAGATGACTTTTAATTTGTATCATGAGTAAGAACTTGAAAGGTTAGAAAAATGATCTCGAAGCTTTTGTTAGATGCTTGAATATCTAATCAGCAGATGGAAGATTAATTCCTACTGATCTTCAAATGAAAGAGTAATTTACGCAAAAAGGTGGTATTACCTACAACTTCTTGCTGTTATTACAATGATAATAGTTATATGGGAAGAGCATTGTGGAATCTGCTATGTGGGAATTTTTTTGTAAGCTGTAAAAACAAGAAGTAAATTGAGGTTCAAAAATTTTACTGTGGATTCTGGATTTTATTATTTTTGTATTTGACTAGTGGATATGGATGCCCGTCGTTTGCTATTGCTACTAGTACGCAGATCGAGCTAAAATTTCGTTCACTCTTTTCTCTCCAAACACCAGCTAAAACTTCTAGCTAAATTTTGACATAAGATTTTTGTGGAGATTACATCACAAAAAACAGCTGTTCTCTTAAAAGAAATTTTATTCAATAATTTCAAAGAGTTTTAGTTCAATATTTTAAGTGAATGCAACCAAATAAAATAGATTTTTCCCTTTGGCATTAATAAATCGTTTGTCTTAGAATATTTCTCGTACTCAATATTCTTTTTCACAATGTAAAGCAAACATAAATCTCACAAATAAAAAAACCTGCCACAATTTAGCTCAATAATTAATGTCCCGAACAATTATTTTACGCGCTAAATTGTGACAGATGGGCCCGTACAGTAAGAAACGAAAATTTGATTTTTTAGCTGGAGCTGCGTACCTCTCGGCTAAAATGCTTGGCTTAGTTTTAGCTTGGCTAAATTTTGGAGAGATTTTTGTATGGGAGCGGAATTTTAGCTCGATCTGCGTACTAGGCCTTACGCTAGAAAGCAAATACATTTTGTTTACACTTTGAAAAAAAAAGAAGAAATTTTATTTCATATTACCTTGCTTATCTTCTTCTATTAAATTCGTTGATAATCTTGTGACAGTAAGTCTTGTTCCGTTGCGAAATTTCGGTGGATCTAAATTACGAATGAGCATCAACGGTGGACCAGTTTTAAGTTAAGATGTGTGGATAAGTTCAGAAACTCTGTTGGATATTCGACAGAATATCACTTGGATTCCTATATTTCGAAAACCATATTATCATAGATGGTTTAAAATGTTCAGCCTTGGAATGCTCTGGAAAATCTCAATACCACATTTTTTATTTTTATTTCTTTCAAGGCTAAGTTTTGGAAAAATCGCTATCCAAAAACATTAAAGTGAATAGTGCTGCGCAACACAGGATAACCTGAAACTTAACTTTTCCACAAAGTCTGATTACAATAGAAACTCAATAACTTCAAACCATAGGTACAAGTCGGCAGGACGAATGGTTTCATTCCGGCTACGTGAAATAACTCCCCAATAAAATAATTCCCCAAATTTAAAATTAAATAATTCCCCAAAAATTTTTTTTTCAAATGTAAGAACTTCCCCAAATTGTGGATTTCTTTCAAGGCTTTTTGGGGACCTTTTTCATTTTTAAATTGGGAGGTAATTTCATGTTGAAATAAGTCCCCAAAATATGCAATGAAAGAAGTCCCCAAAAATATTATGGTCAATGTCTTGTTAGCTGTCCATTTTGTAGAAGTAATAATTTAATTATTTATTACAAAACAAAAAAAGAAATTCATAAAAAATCATTGGGGACTTATTTATTTTTAGTTTGGGGACTTATTTCATGCCTTTTTGGGGATTTATTTCATCTTCCAAGTTGGGGATTTATTTCAAAATGCAAAAACTCATTATTTTGGCGTTTATTTCATTGGGGTATTATTTCACGGAGCCCATCATTCCAGTTGAGCTGCAAATGAATAAAGAAGTAATTCTGCCGATTCTGATGTAGATCACCTTCAATGGTTGCTTGAATCTAGTCCATGTTTCACTTCAATGGAGAGAAGTCAGTATATATACCCAAAACTGGTAAAAATTCCCACGTAAATCCAAAAGATATAAGAACCATTAAAATATCATCATTCCTTCTTATAATTACTGATTGATATCCAAATACGATCAAACATTTGATACGAGACTACTGTCGACAGTTGCAAAGGGAACTCAGTGGAAACAACACTGCACGCACCAGTACGTACCATTAAATATTCCCTCCTTAATGACGAGTATACAAATGTTGCCTTCCCAAATATATAAACTGGACGGCTTCTCAGTACGCAGATCTGTCAGTATAGGTAAACCGCAAGGTGGCGTACTTTCTCCCCTTTTCTGAAATTTGGTACCTAGTTAATAAACTGCTGAATTGTTTGGAAGCGAAGAGCTACAAAGTGATTGCCTGTGTGGATGACGCGGCTATAGCAGTATCAGAAAAGCATCCTAACACCTTAGAAGATCATTTACAAAACTCTCTAAACCAGCTAACACGATGCAACAATTTAACATTCATCTTTGTTGGGTGCCAGACCAAAGTGACTTTCCAGGCAATTGTAAAGCTGATGAACTGGCTAGAAGTGGAATATTACTGTCAATTTTATCTTGAAAGACAAATATTGGTATACTCATCGCTGCGTGTAAGCTTTTGCATACTTTTGAACAATATTACTACTTGTTTGGCGACTAAACTAGTATGGCCAAATTTTGATTTTTGGCGCTCCATGTGTTTAATATCTCGAAACAGAATGCTCAACAGCTGTGCGTCAGTAAACAGGACACTGTTTACTGACAGAATAGAATAAGAGACGGAGCTGCAATAGATGTCAAAAATGCTTCAATGAAAGTTAAAATTTGTTCAACTCTTGCAGCTGCAGCATTTTTAAAATCGATTCCAGCACCGTTTCGTAACTGGATTAACGAGTAAGGAAGGAGTTTTCTAGATTCATGTGGTTTTAGAACAGACCAACTTTGGTCTAAGTGTGTCAGTATTAATTACTTACAGCCACTTCTACCTAACCTAACCCAACCAAGGCAGCCTTTTTTGGTGTAGAGTATGTACTAAGTTTCTTGAACTTTACCCAGGGTTAACCATTAAACCTAGGATTTCTTGACAACATTTAAAGTAAGAAATAAGAAGTCAATTAAATCCTTATAAAAAAATCTACAATCATTTGAACTTTTAACTTGAACTACGAACTCAGTCGCTCCACTTAAACAGGAGAATTTTCTTTTCAAATTTTCTTCACGTACAATTATTAAAAATCAACAATTTCAAAAGCTTCCTTTCTCTTCATAACCTCATGTTAATTTGACAATTTATTTCTTACCTCAACTAGACTTTGCTTCAAACTTTGAATTACTTTGGTCCAGTTTTTTAGTTCAGAGTTAACTCTGATTCAAATAAGTGTTAGCTAATCCTGAGAAAAAAAAATAACCCTGAGTTAGCTCAGGAACAGTTTTTTCAGTTGAGGTTTAACTTTATCTTTCAGCTGTCAAGAATCTATTATCATCGATGTGAAACACAATAGATATCACCTCTGTACGTCTTTCACGGATCAAAATAGAAATGACGCCACAACCGAAAAATCAATTACTTTCACTCTCAAAATCTAGATGGCACCACAACGGAAAAAAAACCCTCATTTTAGTCCGTGAGTGAACTCACCCAATTAGGTGAGTTAAATCAGGATTTCAATTGACTGAAAAATTCGTTTCTGGAGTCAACTCAGGTTTAACTCAGAGACTAGGATGAATCATTTCAGAGAAAAAAAGACTGTAAGGAACTCTCAAGCAGCTCTCGAGAGTAAAACTTGCAAGTGGAAACAGTCATGAAATTGAAGGCTATCGTGAATAAAATTTCCCAAGGTATCTTCCTCATCATCATATCGCACCTTTTGAGTAAGTTCATAGTGAACTTAAGGGCATATAATAGAAATACAAAACTATGAGTCTACTAGTCGAGGGTTAGATTAAATTTCCTCCTTTTTTATATATCAGTAAAATCATGGAAAATCTGCCAAAAAATTCAAAACATGTAGGTGGGAAGTAGACAAGAACAAAATCCTAGTGAAGGGGGGTAATAACTCCCCCCTCTTGGACGGCAAAGACAATTTTATAAAATAATTGCGTAAAATAGAAAAAAAAATAAAAACAACCACAGCAGTTGTCAGTAATCTTTTTTTTTTTTAGCTTTTTTGAATGCTAGAAGTCCATTCTTAAGGTTTGTTTTCATTAAAAATATATTCTTGATGAATAGTTTTGGGAAAAAATCCTTTCAAACTCAACATTTCAAAGGGCAATATATTTTTTTTTTTAATTTGAAGTTTTAAAACAGCTTTTGCTGAAATTGTTTACTTAAAGAAGTTTATTTGAAAATAAACTATACAAATGGACCTGGGCATTAGTGTAAGTTTTGCCTCTGTCCCCTGAAAGCGGAGGAGATATATAACCCCACTTCCGTACGATTTTTTCTTGTCTACTTCCCACCTATATTCTTTGAATGTGTTGAAAGATTTTACGCGGATATCCTAGTATACAAAAAGGATAAAAGGGGAAACTTATTTTACGCTTACAGTGACTATTGGGAATGAAAATAAAAATCTGAAATATAGGTTTTTTTTTTATTTCGAGCTCATCCAAATATACAACTCAAAAAAAAAAATCAAAAACCTATAGTCAGTCATCCTTCAATGAAATTTGACAGTTGATGGCTTGACAGATGCGTAAGAAACTATTTTTGAGGGAAACAATAATATTTCTTTCTAAATATCAACCTAACACTTTAAAATGGCATTTTTCCAGTTTTAAAATTCAGATTTTTCAGAGGTTTTTTAATCCATAGAAATCGCAGCTATCCTTCAATGGAAATTAACAGTTTATGACTTGACAGGTGGGCCTATTCATGAACTTCCAATCGAAAACTTCGATTTTTTTAAAAAAATAATATTTCGTTCTAAATGTCAGCCTAATGCCCTAAAATCACACTGTTCGCACCAAAGAGAGCGCGCACAAGAGAATAAAACATTTGTCCCCATTGCCATTTTTTATCGGAAAAATTTCTTATCAAAAAGTTTTTCGTAGATGTGCATAATTTATTAATCTATTTATCTTTTTATTAATCAAAACTCTTAAAATGCATGTGTCGCTAAGCAAATCTTTTTCCGAAGAAGAAAATTTAGTAATACAAAAAAAAAAAAAAACTTCCTATTTGTTGTAGTTTTTTTTCTTTTTTTAAAAACAAATTGAAGTTTCATGATTTAATAAAAAGAACATTAGTTTTTTGTGGTTTAGCAATTTAAAATCACTGATTTGAGCGAGTTAAATGAGGTTTAACGATAGTTCAAGGTTCAATTGCAATCGCTGTTATGCCGCGAAATAAAAAGACTTGTCGAGTTTGGTTTTAAATAGAGATCTTTATTATCTGGAGTTTTACTTAAGACTAACTTACAAAAATTAAATGTGGAAGTATCAACCACAGATTTGTTCTTATACATACATATACAATAGATAAACAAATGCATCAAATATGAAATTCATATTGGATGCTTAGACGAGAACGAGATAAAGAAGTGATGTGGTATGCATAAACATTCTGTCTTCAATTAATATGAATTAAATGATGAGACGTTTTGGTCTCTACTTGAAATATAAACAAAATTGAAACAACACTTGAAGAGTATAGTGTTACTATGGACAATGGCTCTATAGCGATGATTTGAACAAAGAAGCTTTTTGATGAAGAATAAACATTCAGAATTAAGAATGTGCAGACTAATTAAAACGAAATTATTATCATGCTTATGCATAACATCGCAAGCTCGTTGAGCCTCATTTAACTCGCTGAAATCGGTGATTTTAAATTTCTGAACCATTGATGAAAATTTGAACCACGTTTTTGGTCCTTAGTTTAATTATTTTTAAACGCGTACACTTCTTTTTTCTTAACATTCAATTTTTTGTGTAGTGATTTTCTCCAAAAAAATTGATTGACTTATGATTGCCTTACGGCCTACGGCAATTCTAGTGCGGTATGTCTTCTGACGTGGTGCAAATTAGTGAAACTTAGTACCCAAGCCGTTCCCGACATTTTAACAGTTTTTCTTCTCTTTGAGAGGATTTCGTCCCCACCCTTCACAATTTGGCATTTAAATAGTTCGAAATAGTGCGAAGAATTAATTAATTAATACTTCTTTCCGAATGTCAATCTAATGCTATATTTCCACCTTAGGTTGATCCCAGTTCAGATTTAATAAATCTATTTGGTGTTTCCACTACACAAGCAGATTAAAAGAAGATTTATTTTGACGTATCTTTAAAAATGCAAATGGTATTTCATTTTTCTTATAAAGTGGAGAAGAGATATTAGATCTGTTCGTGTACTTCCCATAACTACGATTTTTGTATGTGAGCTTTGACAGAATTTTGGGCTAAGTTCGTAGAAGTTCATAGTTTTGGAGGTACGCGAACAGACATAAAATATCATGTGTGCAGGATTAAATTCAGCTATAAATAAATCCTTCAGTTCAGACTGGGTAAGTTCGATTTGTAAAAGAATTTGTCGTAGGAAGATTTAACAAGATGAATTTCTAATCTTCAAGATATACGAAATAAATTTGAATGGTAAATCTTCGAGATTTGAAGATGATTTGAGGTGAATCTTATTTATTCTCAGATTAGTGTTCGGTGGATTAGATTTTCTAATCCATCGAAATCACAGCCATCTTTCAATGAAATTTTTTGACAGATATAAGACAACCTTTATTTTGGAGGAAATGGTATGCTGAATGAATTTTTACTCGAGTATTAACAGTTCAATTTTGTTCAGTTTTTCAAATTTAAAACGATATCCCTTATATCGGAGGCATTTGTATAGAAAGTGATGAGAGTAATAAGTATAACAATATCTTAGTAACGAGCCCTAGAACTAAAAGTAACGTTAACTCAGCCCTATTTCTGAAAGATAACGATTTTGGTTATCGGTAAGCAATCGAATCGAAATTTGTCGATTTTATCGATTGTTTTCCGTTTGGGGTTGTGTAACGTTATCGAATGAAAAAAGATTATAAATAATATCTTCAGTCTAAAAGTTAATTTATATAAGCGTTTTAATTCCCAAATTTAAATTGTGTTCCTAGGGCACCGATCAGAAATTTACCATCGACAAATATTGATTGCAATTGACATTCAGAATATGAACGACGCTCTATAATCGAAAAAAGTCGTGCATCGATCAGTAAATCGACAACCGCAACTGGGGCCATAAATAGGTGTTTTTCTATTTTAGCTCTGAGCAGAACATGGAGTAGATCTCGAGCTTTTAGGCTTTTTTGTCTGTTTTAGATCAGACCAGAGCCTAAACTGTGAAAAAATTGTTTCTTTTTTAACTCTGAGCTTTCAGATTGGAGTCAGCACTGAGCAAAGTATGATCAGAGCTATCCAATGTAATTTTGAAACACATTTGAGCACTGAACCAATTAAAAACTCAAACAATTCAAAAATATAAACTAAAATTAAAGTGTTGAACGCACCTATTTGAAATGACTGAAAAAAGTGAAGTTGGCTGCGTTCAGCTATTTACACCATTCGCACGGTCTTTTTATTTAGAGCTAATAGGGTTTTTACACAAAACCCCAAAACTGGTTTTCGGTGAAAACTTTTCAAAAGCTCGAAAACCATTCACACCGAACATAACAGGTTTTCGTTTGATATTACATTTTTTCATTAACCAACCACTCACAATTTTCTTTTCTTTTTGTTGTTTTCTTCCATTTTATGAAAGTAAAATGGTGATAATTTATATTAATTTGATACATATGAACAATTTTAATTACCACAGGCAAAATATTATCAGTTTTAAATAAATTAAATAATTTTGAGTTTGGAATTTTATATTTGATATGACAAAATTTCGTCAGCTGTTTTCATTTTTTTTGAAAGCATTCAATCAGTTTCTTTTTTGACATTTTGTTAGGCACTGAACTTTTTAAAAGGTAAGTTTGTTCCCTTCATTTCGGAATTCCAACATGTTTGAAAAGGCTTTGAAATGCGTTTATCTTTTTTAATTCAGAAAATTGCTCTGAACAGAGTTCGAGCATGTCAAGCATGTCCTGAACAT
This sequence comes from Dasysyrphus albostriatus, assembly GCA_946251815.1. Classification (NCBI taxonomy): domain Eukaryota; kingdom Metazoa; phylum Arthropoda; class Insecta; order Diptera; family Syrphidae; genus Dasysyrphus; species Dasysyrphus albostriatus. The sequence continues at coordinate 60,411,763 of OX276336.1, read as the reverse complement.
CCTCTGAACCAAGCGTGCTCTGAACACTGAATTTTTTTATTATTATATTATTGTTCAGCATTTAACTGTATCTGCCCAATTATTTTTTATTATGAGTTCAAAGAGCGAATATGGTTTGGGCTGGTCTGAACTGAAAAAGAAACACATCTCTTTTTTTGACTGCTCAGTGCTATGCTCAGAGCTAAAAAACAAAACGCCTAATATCGTTAGAATTGTAAAAAATAAAAATTTCCCTTGACTGGTAAGCTTCAATTTACAATACATAGTCATGTTCAGAAAAATTGAAATCTTAGAGACCGCAGCTTAATTTACTCCGTCAAAAAGTGAGCAGGTGGATCTTAAATTTGTTTCCTTATTGATTTAACAGAAAAGCTGAGAAATTGTCCTGTAAACGAGACTGAGATTACTGAGGCTCTGAGATCTCATTTTCCTGAAAATGGCCAAATTGTTCATTTGAGAAAAGAAAACCAGTGTCAACCCTAACGCTAGAAGTTATGAATTTCAAAAAATGGCTAAATGGCTTAATATTGAAAATGTGAAAACCATTTTGAAATGCTGTAGAAGACTTAAAATAATTTATATTTCCGTTTATTCGACCGTAGTCTACAAATATTTATTTCAAAAATGTTCCAATTGATATAGTACTGTCAAGAACTTTTTGGAGAACTTAAATAAAAGACAACAACAAATAAGCCAATTTTATGTTATTTACATGCAATACTAGAAATTTTGTTTTTTTTTCGCACTTTTATTTCAATTATTATTTTTTTGTCTATAGCAAATCTTTAAAAAAAAAATTTTAAACAAGAAATAAACAATTGTAAAAAATTAATAGATAATAATAATAAATTTTGTGATCATAATTTTTTTTTTTTTGTTTTATGTTTTATTGTTATTACAGGATTTAAATAGAAACTACACAACTTTTACACACACTTTAAATAGTTATAAATAAATATATATGTATATTTATCTGTACATACATATGCATCTATGTAATATATCCAAATATATGCATAATTATAGATATATATTTATTATATACCTAATATAAAAAGTATATAGCCATCTGAATCTAAATGTTTTTTGTTTTTCTTGTTATCATTTTCGTCTAAACACAATAGATGAGGAAAATTGGTTCTTAATATTTATACAAATAAAATTAATAGTAAATATATATAAGTATATATATATATATAGTGTTGTGTTTATCCAGTTTAAATAACTATAACTCCTCATTTTAAATTCTTCCTAAAATAATTAAATTTTTTTTGTTTGCTTTGTCGTGGGTGTGTTTTATAAGTGTTGTTGATTTTGTTAAATATTTTATTTTTGTTTATATAGTTTTCTGTGGTTTTAAATAGTTTTTGTTATAGTGTTTTTTTTCGTTTCTGTTGATAATTTTCTTCTGTTTTGTTTTGTTTTTTTCCTAACTAGATGCTGTTTTTAAGATATTTTTTATTCCAAAAGTAAAAATAAATTATATTTTATTATTATATATAAAGATATATGTATGTATAAACAATTAATATATATTCAAGGGTTAAATATATATAATATACAAAATAAAGAAGCAAATTAAGCGAAAATAAATGTCATCTTTATATTACAATGTCTACGTGTTACACAATTAACTGTTTTTTGTTTGTTTTGTTTATTTGTTTAAATAATTTGATTGAATAAATTATTCTCGTCTATTGGATAACACAGCAGCCCTTTTTTTTGTTCTTTTTGTCGTCAATGACTACGTGACTAGCTGAAGTCGGACCTGGAACCACCTTGTTCGACACTTGGGTCTGAGTGGTGCTTCCATTTGTGTCGGACACACCGTTTGCTGGTGATGCTGATGTTGTGGTTGTTGTCGTCGTCGCTGGCCGTAATTGTGGTGAATGTGTACCATTTTGTGCTGACTGCGATTGCGCAACCTTAAGTGGTAAATAATATAAACACACAAAATGACAGTTGTTATTTAGGTATACATATATGGTTGCAACAATATATTGTTGCTAAAATATTATGCTAATTTAAATATTGTCGCACCTGTATTTTTGTCGCTCCATCTACTACAGCCGTTCCATTTTCAATTGAATGACTTTCTTTTTGTGCACTTCCATTTGAAATTGCATGGTTAATATCACTGGTTGGTGTAATTGGTTTACCACCTGTGAATAATAAATAAATTAGCCAATTAATAAGAGTATTCATTTATTTTGATAAGATACGAGTAAGAGGTGTAGAAAAAGATATGATGATATGATTATGAGCGAAGTCAATGGCCGCTAATTATTTTAATTTTAACTTTTTTTAAAACTTGTGGTGTGCAAACAAGATACAAAACAGAATACATTAAATCTAAAAGTAACATTGAAAAGATCAAAGGAAAAAATTGCACTTTTTTCTTAAAAAAAAAAAAACTTTAAATTTAACTTGTTTAACTTCCACATAGGCTCCTACGGTTATGGTCAATTTACGGCTCATCAATTTTTACTTTTGAATAAATTTAGTTGTGTTGATTCTCATACTTTTTGTTTGAGAATTAAAAGCGTCTTCACTATAGATAGATACCTATCAGTATCGTTTAATGAATGTCATCAGCACTGTTCTAGAAATATGTACAAAACCATACCATACTCAATGAAAAGTTTATGTTTCAAAGAGCAGTGGTAATGATGTTATAACTTAGACTAAGATCACATGCGATAAAGCCTACCTCCAACGGATTCTCATCACTTAATACCGGGAAATCTGTAAATTACTTATCAGTCATTGCATAACTTTCCAATTAAGCTCCCATAGTCTATCTTTCTATTGGTTTGTTTGGTATCTTTTTCCAAAAATAATATGTAAATCCTGTCAAATTTTGAAAAAACGGAAAAATTCAATCACAGTTAGGGTAGTTTGAAAAAATTTAAAGTATTTAGACTCGTTTTGTGAATAAACGGCGTTGCCACTTTGCTATTATTTCAATAGATCGAATGCACTTTTTTCGTAAAACAAATCTTCTGCTTTTAAATCGAGTCTACTGCAATTTTATTTTTTTGAAAAGAAAATAACCTTTCATCAAAATTCAATTCACTAATTTTTCATTTCTATTCTTACGCCTTCCAGCTATTGGCATTCTTTGATAACAATCGTGACAACATAATTAATTATGTTATGGTGTTTTTCTTTTTGGAAAATAAAAGTAAAACTTGAAATATGCAGATCTTCTGTAAGAAAATTGAATATATTGAATATACTGCTTTTTTTTTCAAAATATATTTCGAAACTTTCCCGTTTAGTGGCAAACACTAGATAGAAACTGACTACCACGATTTTTAACAGTAGGTGTGTTTGTTAACGTGAAATTTCTTGCAAATTTTCACAATTTGCTGAAACCATAGAAAAAATACCCAAGTTTGGGAAACTTGGTGAAAATTTCACGTTACCAAACAGGGAAATTGTAGCACTTGTGTGTTCACAGAAATTTGTGTAGCAAGTTTTCCAACGAAAGGGGAAATTATCTGCTCTCTCGTTGCACTTTCTCCAGTGTTTGAGTTAACAAACAGGAATTTGTGACAGTTTGTGGACATTTGTAAGAAATTTTGCGATAACAAACAGACCTTATTTATGTAGAGATGATTTATGGTAGGGTTCCACTAGTCTTTGAATTGATACAGTTTAACAGATCAGGATTCGGTCTTTGAACGACAAAACCAATAGTTTATTTTCACTTTTGTCTTTCATTAACACAAAATCGCTGGTCTTTTACAAAGATAAAGATAAAGATATTTAAACAAACGCCTTCGAAACTTCATGACACTTTATTCACTTCAATGGCACTCATTAGGTTCGTTCGTTGAAGTTTACCGGGGTTGACAGAGGTTTTCTTGGATTTTTCAGTTCTCAAAAAACACCAAAGAGTTCTCAATTGAGTTGTTGGTAAAAGCCAAAAACAAAATTTGTTTTAAAAATGAAAGAATAAAAACCACTGTTTCCTATTCTATTTCTATTTGTTAATATTAAATTAAATTGGTGTATTCCCTAAATTTCCATTTCAAAATCAAAAGAATTACCTACCTACGGTACGTGATTCCAATACAACAAAATTTTTTAGAGCTTCTGCCATTTTAATAGTTTATTCCTTACCGCAACTCGCCTCAGCAAAATACCTAGTTCTACACAGAATTTGGCTTTTCAGCGTGAGTTCAAAGTTTTCAAAAAACGCTTTGTCCTTTCACATGAGGAAACTAAGTTGCTAGCAACTTAGCAACTTTCAGTTCCACGGTGAGAAGGTTAAGGTGCGTTCCGACTTTAATAGGAAATCTCAAAAAATGCTTAGATTTTGGTACCTTGTGTGAAAGGTGAAAGAGATTTTTAAAGAAATTAAAAGGAAACGTACAAATATCTCGAGCAACTTGTTTCTTCGTGTGAAAGAGGACTTCAGGTTGACCCCAGGGTGACTTCAGGGCTCAACGAACATACCTATTGTCAATGTCAAATTTAATGAAAAGTGTGTATATTAGTGCGAAGAATTATTATTTTCGTCTATTTTTATCGACTTTTAGTAGCCCTACCTATTTTTTTCAGAGATTTTGGTAGATTTCCATTGTTCAATTCAGAGTTTACTTTCCAAGCCCCAGTTTTACAGTGGGAGCTTAAACTTCACTTTTGATTTAAGCTTTAGTTCAGCAGAACAATTGAACTCACTTCAAGGTTTAAACGAGGCTGTAAAAATGGAAGTAACTCTTTTAATTTTTGCTGTTGTTGGAACATTATAGAATAGTCTAATAAATAAATTTTGTAGTTTGACAGCTCGTTGAGAACCAAGGCTTAGTTACTTTCAATTCTCAGCCATTTGTGTGTTCGTGTTGTTGGCAGTAACAGCAATTTTTTTCCGCGTCCTAATGTCTTGATAAGAAGCACTTATTCATGACAACAAGAGGAGGATTTATCATTTTCTTAGCAAGAGGAGTATCTTGCGATTTTTTTTTTGTTTTCAGGTGGTAGCGGCTGGAAAACCGGAGCCAAAACTTCGGCATGACAGTTTAACGCAGTTACCATTATGCCATGAAATAATACCGCCAAGAACATTGTTATCCTCCGAAATGTATGGTTGATAGCTTTATGTTGTGTTAAAAAAATTCGTTTTTCTTCAATTTTTATAATAAAATCAGCCAATTTTTTAAAATTACATTCAAATTTTAATTTGATCAGCTGTCAAATAAGTATATCCTTCAAATTTTGACGTTTATAGCCAAGTACATACTTGTGAATCATGTCGTGAATCCATACAAAGCCGGCATTTTTATTCACCCATAAACGTGCTCATGAAGCTTTGTGGAGAGTTTTCGTCGTTCACGAGCGATTCCCGTGCAAAAATCACTCTAGTGAGTTGAACAGTGTACAGTTCGATTGCAAGTCGTTTGAGGCATTGTGGTTTTAAACGTCAAAAGTTCACAACACATTCACAAGTCTGTACGAGTGACAAATGTAAAAAAAAGCACTTTCTCCACTGGCGATTGTTCACTTCACGAAAAAGTATGTACAAGGCTAAAATGACAAGTGGAAACCTAGTATTTGTTTTTTTTTCAGGAAAAGAGCAACATCAAAGTGTGCGTCTATTTGAGAGTAAAAATGCTGCAAGCCACCAGAAATAAAGAATGAAAAGGACTCCCAGGTAACTAGCTCTTCAAATTTTAACAGTCAACTGTCAAAAATATTACTCCTAAAGGGACTGCCACCCGAAAGTTACTCTTGAGAGTTTAGTTAAATGGACACGCACCTTAAGACAATTTTTTTCTGTGGTTAGCTTATTCTGTAAATAAATTAAACCAGAATGAACTCAAAAAAAGTTTGTCAGTAGGGAATCAACTTTTGCTAAACGCAGACAAAATATTTTTAGCCTAGTGCGTTCTTTGGTGGGTTAAAAAATAATGATTAACCAAAATTGTTTAATCTAACTAATTCAAAAGGCTTTTATATTGAAAATTAAATAATCTTTTTTCTTATGATTTAGCTGAATAGAAGTTATCAAAATATCACAATTAATGGCTTATTTTAACTTTACACTTTAACCGTATCAGGGTGTTAAATAAAACTATTTCTTTTTATTTAGTTCACTCGGGTAATATTAACAGAGTTAATTTGCAGGTTGTATATTAGCAATATAACTTATTTTATTTAACACGAGAACAATGTAAGTTTTAACCAACTATTTTTCCACCATCACGGTGGATGTCAAAATTTATTAAAATTGACAGTCAATTCGGGATATTTATTTTGTCTCAGTCGACCTTTTACGAGTCTTCTTAAATGTATTCATGTAAAATTGAAATAATCAAGTATCAATACGTGCCTTCCCGCGGTTATTTGATTTAGTCATCACAAACATTTCAGATAACTTGAGTTGCTTTGTATATTAGCGTTCATCAGCTGTTTTTTTAATAAGGGATTACAATACCACGAATTCATCCAAAAAGATGAGAATAAACATCGAAACGTGCCCAATAATAATTTAAAACACTTTTCAAAACACAAAACAATTTATGGTGATAAATTCAATTTGAGATGACAGATAAACTAAATATAATTTTTTTTGTTTAACCACTTAAATGCTCAAACATAATATACATAGGTTTATTCCTTCTCAATCTTTTTTTTTAATGACTTCATAAAATTAGTTAACATGGACAATAAATGAAACTGAACTGACCTACAAATTCATATACCGTATCTTAATAAGTAATGAAATAAGCTCATACAAATTTTGGGTTATGCTGTAAAATTCATTAAAGTGTAATAGCTATAAATAATATTAGATAATCACTACTTGCCTTTTATAATAGACACGTGTTTCTAATTATTAATATCGAGTTACGCATGAAAAACATTCAATTGAATCATACAAAAATGAACTGTGATATTATTCTGTGTGTTTAAAATAAAGGGCAAACATTGCTTAACCTAATGCTCATGAGAGTGAAACCATATTCAACAGAAGAAATAACTTAGAGTTAGTTTACCTACTAAAATATTTGAAATGTATGGAGTTAGAGCATCGTGTAAAAATTAAAAAGTTTTTTTCTAAACCTTTTTGAAAGCTTTTGAGACTATAAGTCTGATTCGAAAGGTTAAACTCTCAAACTTTGTATTCAAAATATTAAAAAAAAAAAAGGTCATAGCCAAAAAAAAATAAGCTTGTGGTAGCTTTTGTACTATTTTCAAAAACTTGAAGGACTAACTAACTAACTTTTATGTTTCGTTTGAAAGTAAAATTTCCTAAAGTTTTGTTACAAAGCGGAACTCCTTTTCTTTTTCTTTAAACAATTTTGTATTTTTTTTTCAAAACTTTACTAAAATTGTATTTGTAAAATCCCAACAGATGATTTGAGTTCTTATAACATTATGAAGCTATAAATAATTTGGTTTGTTATTCAAGTAATATTTTTTATTGCATGCGAATGTGAGCCAAGTAAAATTGAATCCAACAACCAAAGTTAAGCTTACCTATTTCATAAAATTAACAAACCTTTCAAGCCTTTTATTGTTGTTAATAAAATATATACATATTTCTAAATCCAATCAAAAAGTATAACTTATAGGTAGTAGATACAAAGCGGAGAAATAACAAATTTACAATACAAAAAAAAGAACATGAAAAACTTATTTAGGTAAAAGTATAAATATTATTTTATTGAATATATAAGTATATAATGTACTAAGTACATATATTGCATATTAATGATTATAAATTGTGAATGATTAATAAACTTTATTTAATTTATTTATAAACATAATTTAATGTTTAGTTAAATTTTTAGGAACTAACATTTTATTTTGACACATAAAGTTGATTGTTTTTTTTTTTTTATATTTATGGCAAGTAGTGCAAACATTTTGATTTATAATAAATTAGTTACTACTTTTTAAACATACCTTTTATCATATTTACAATTTCATCAGCTTCTCTCGATAAATCACCACCAGGTCTGAATGGATTATCCCAACCAGAGTCGGTACTGGAAATAAAAAGAAAAAGATAATAATTTTATTACTTCATTGGAAGACCATAAAATATGTAGAATATGAATAATATTTATAAAAATAAATTTATATAATTTTGTTCAATTTGCAGAATGATTTTTAAATAATTGATCCACAGCCCACAGTACACAGCCCACCCTAAGGTCAGCTTTTGGCTTTAATCCGAACCATGTTAAATATATATAACTAAAGGGTTTTTCAACAGGGACGCTACAAAAGTAGAGCGATAGGGACAGCAAACGACGCCATATTTCTTGCCGCTCTTTTGACATTTCTCTTCAGTAAGGTATGCCAATTCAAGATGGAAAAATATACGAGCAAACAACGAGTCGAAATTATTAAAATTTACTACCGAGATTAGAGTTGCGCAAAACAGTTCCAAAAGCGGAACGGATATGGAACGATTCTTTACCTCATCGGAACTAGTTCCTGGAAACATGTCCACGGAACTATTAAGATTTTGCTAACTTCCCATAAATTATCGTTCTGTATTCTCGAATTAAATATATATACATAGGTACTGGTAAATGGCTATCGGTCTCGTGGCTTTAGTGTCATTTTTATTCATAGCTCACTTATCGCTCTTATTTGATATATGAAGTATAATATGTTCATAGATCTTTTATAGTTCCAAATCAAGGTCCTAGGTTTTAAGTATCAAACAAGTACTAAAATCTCGCAAGTCGAAATACCACAATTCAAGAAGTTGAATGACTTTTATTTTAATTTATCGCAATAATGACGATTTCTGGCATCATTTTGCCAAGGACGTTTACACGTGGTTTTGTCGTTTATTACCATGTAATTCGTCTCTCTGTGGCTGTTTACAGTTGGGTTTCTCATTTGCGACCATGGTGCTCTTTTGTTTAATTTGGATTTTTGTTAACCAAAAAAAGATCTTTGGTGAGACTATAGCGAGACAATGACGAGATGACGGAAAAAATGGCCAATACCAAAAACCACGTGTAAATGTCTCAGCGAGACTATACCAATAAAACCACGACACAGGTAGTCGTGTAAATAGACCATGCACTACAAAAACAATACTCGCGGCACTGAAAACCATGTTCGGACTTTTTTACCTCATTTTAGCTTATTTAAACCTTTTTGAAAAATTATGTTGTCAGACTATAGCGATGCCAAAGCGAGATGACAGTAAAACATAGTCAGTGCTAAGAACCACGTGTAAATGTCACAGCGAGACCAAAGCGAGATCCTCACGAGAAAGCCACAACACAGATTCCCGTGTTAAGGGGCACGCATAGAACACAGCGAGACGACTTGAGTCTACTGAAGAAGCTCTGAAATATTCAAACAGCACCTCTTTTATATCTCCTTTTTCTTGAAGTAAAATTTTGTACTATTTTGATTTATCTTCCAAACAGTTTTGACTCATTCCATATGATAACGTCGAAAAATAAATCCCTATGGTTCAAAGGAAGAATATCCATCGCGTTTTAATTTTCTCATTCCCATCGTCATTTTAGTGCTTCATTATTTTTGTTTTAAAAAAATTTCTATCAAAGATATCAAAACGTTTGATGACATATTAAAGCTTAAAAAGACTACTAATTGATAAGTAGCAATATCAAAAACGGTGCCGAAAGTACGAGTGTTTTTCTGATTTTTTGTCGTTTTCAACTGATTTGGTGTCACGACTATTGAACAAAACGACATTATTTTTCTTGAATACCAAATACACTTATAAAATTTTTAGATTTTGAAAAATCGCAGGTCTTGGACTATAATATTGACATGTTTGACTGAATGAAAAAAATTGAAACTTTCAGCACAGTATTTACACTGTTAAAAATAACATTAATAATCCTTGTTTTTGTGCATTTGTTGTTATTTTTAACGTGGTAAATATTGTTAAAAAAAAATTCAAGTGCTTGCCGGCACGTGTTAACATTGACCGATTCAAAAAATATTTAGCATAACATTGTTTTAATATCCTTGATCACTTTTGGGGGAGGGGGCACCCTAGTATATGTGTAAATATAGTAAAGACATTAATCTCTTCAATACCCTTTTATTTTTTGACTGGTACTTCTTCTTTTAAACGGATTATAACATATTAATATAACAAAACGAAATTTACAGGATTAAAAGATCAAGGTCCTAAAAGTCCTGAAAGTTTCAATTTTTTTCATTTAGTCAAACATATCGATATTATATTCTTAAAACTGCGATTTTTCAAAATCTAAAAATTTCAAGTGGAGATTTTTTTTACAATGAGTGAGTTCAACGAATCAATTTTAGGTTTGACTTCTTTTTTTATAAGTGTACTAGATATTCAAGAAAAATTATGTATGTCATTTGAAAACGAAAAAAAATTGGGAAAACATTCGTACTTTCGGCACCGTTTTTGATATTGTTTGACATTGAATATGTGAATTAAATTATAAATAGCAATTAGTTCTCTTTTTAAGCTTTAATATGTCATCAAACGTTTTGATATCTTTAATAAAATTTTTTTTAAAACAAAAATACTGAAGCACTAAAATGACGATTTTCAAATACTTCAACGGGGACAGGAGGGGAATGAGGCATGAGAAAATTAAAACGCGATGTATATTCTTCCTTTGAACCATAAGGAATATTCTCATAAAGTTTGAAATAAATCTTAAATATGTTGGCATTTTCGATTTGACGATTTCATATAGAATGACCCTTTTAGGTTAATCGCTTGCTTTTATTTTCATAAAATAAGTCAACAGATAACAATTATTTTTCTTGAAGTTAAATATCTCACCAAAATACCTTTTCGATCTCTGCCAAACGTACTATTTAAGAATGGAACTACGAACGAAAATAACTTAATATGTCTCTGGAACTAAAAACTAATAACCGAAACTGGAACTGGATGTGGATATGGAACTAGAACAGCAAAGGAACTATGAACGAGAAAAGACCGATTACCATGTATTTCGTTCATGGAGTAACATTTCTTTTCTTTCATACCTATCGATACCAACACGACCATACTATTTTTCAAACGATGTACGTATATAGGTTTATATTATGTCTTTCCTTTTTTTGCTTTCCTTCTTAAATTTTGTTTTGCCTCTGTGAAGATGAAGTGTGAAGTTGGAACTGGAACTATCAACTATGCATGAATACTTTTGTGTGCATGAGTTTGTTCAGTTCTTGAAATTTTGGCTGTTTGATGTTGGAACTGCGGACATGTTACAGTTTAGTTTGCGGAATGAACTGGAACGATTCCGACAGAAGATATAGTTCCTGGAACTATACAGTTCCGGAACTACCCAACTCTAACCGAGATTCGGAGCCAGTGGCCTCAACGTTAAGAGCGCTACGTCCAATTTATGGTCGTCGTTCATTTCGTTAATAAACAAAATATGCGGTATTGGTCACGCAGCAATCCACACGTACTCCATGAGTCATCATTGAATCCTGAAAAAAATTACAGTTTGGTGTGGTTTATGGGCCGGCGGCGTCATTGGGCCGTACTTCTTCCGTGATGATCAAGACCGTCACGTTACTGTGAATGGGGATGGCTACCGTTCAATGATAACCAAATATTTTTGGCTCCAATTGGATGATATGGACTTGGAGGACATGTGGTTCCAACAGGACGGTGCCACAAGCCACACAACGAATGTCACAATCATTTTATTGGAAACCAAGTCTGGAGAACGTGTTATCTCACAAAATGGTCCAGTCGCTTGGCCACCTCGGTAGTGCGATTTGACGCCGTTAGACTATTTCCTGTGGCGCTACGTCAAGTCTATGGTCTATGCCAACAAGCCAGGGACGATTGATGAACTTCGTACTAATATCGAACGTGAAATTTAAATTTGAATTGTGTGTTTAAAGGAAACACGTTTACAAGAAAAACACTGATAAAAGAAACATTTCTCAAACCACGAATTTTCTATTATCCATGTAAAGTTGGTTGGAATTAAGTTACCTTTAAAAAACTCACGAAACTCATAAAACATGAACAGACTCTTACGAAAAATTCAAAGTAAATTATGCAAATGTCATTTGTGATGCAATTTGACATTTGAAGATAAATTCAATTCAATGTTCATTTCTGACATTGAATTTGCTACCTATTTGTTCTGTTTGTGTTCTTTTTCCGTAAAAGAAATTTGGTTCTAAAATCTGTTCTAAGGGTATAAGAAAAACTCGGTTATAAGAAAAAACTATTATGCAATTTTTGAACTTCTTACAGGCGTTATGCATTGTTAATGCTATGTTAGTCCAGAATTGTAAGGTACTAAAGTAAATTTGTATGTACCAAGTATCTTGAACTTGTACTTGTACTTTAAAAAAGTAGGTACTATGTACTCGATACTTGAATAACACCAAGTACAAGTACTTCATTCCAAGTACTTGTACTTGGTACTTTAATACTGCCCAGTACATTTTCAAGTACTTTTCAAGGACAAGTCCACTTCAAGTACTTTCCAAGTACAAGTCCATATCAAGTAGATACTTTTACAAGTCCATTTAAAGTACAAGTCTATTTCAAGTACTTTTCAGTACAATTCGTTGAGTAGTCTGTTTGAGCTATTGAATATTGACGACCATAGAGAGACTTTATTGAGATGACGCCAAGACAACGAGATGCCATCAGCCACCGTGATCTGTGTTTTTGAGCTTAAGTAGCCATTATTCTAGCTCAACCAGGCTAATTAAGGAATTGTACTTTAAAATTACTTGAAATGGGCTTGTACTTAAAAAGTATATTTGAAAGTAAATAACCAAGTACATGTAGTTGAAGCAGAGTACTTGACAAAGTATTTGTACTTGGGGTTTTTCAAGTAACAAGTAGTACATGGTATTTGTTTTTTTTTTCAAGTACAAGTACAAGTACAAGGCAGGTCCTAGACTGGAATTTGTACTTGAAAGTTAACAGTTTTGAGCTAGTCAATGACACATAACTCAAAGAACTTTACGCGCAAACAAAAATTTTATTTGAACACTTATTTATTTTATGTTAGAAATGTAATTGATTGCTTACAACGTCCAGCCCTCGAAACTCGATAGCTTATAACATTATTTGTCAGTAAAAGCTGTCTTTAGCGTAGAGAAAAACTGATACCTTGTTTACATGGAGAATTGAGTCCAAATTGAATCAGGATTTAGGTCCATGTAGACCTAGATCGGATTGAATCCAGATTACTCAATCCAATTCAGCTTATTGCCATAAACCTGGGTGAAAATTTCAATCCGGATTCAATCCGATCCTTCGATCCGCTCATGTAAACGGGTATGAGGTACTTATTATTATATGAGTTACTTATTAATATTTTCTGCAGCACTGACCGCTGCCACCAGACATGCGAGTTATCATTCCAGTCAGTGCTGGAAAATTGGTTGGTTGGTGGGTGAAAAAATCGAAACGTCACATTTAGGGTACGATAAATAAAAACAAATAATTGCTCCGTCTGACTCTCGCTTTTATGCCCGCACTTACTACGCAATTTTGATTAATTGTTTTTTAGTTTTTGTGGAGTAGTTATTTAATAAATTTTTGCATTCTGCACTTCTGTGCAGGTAAGGCACATAAGGCAGTTATTTTCAATAAGGGTTAGGGTTTTTTTTTTACCAAAAAGTACACTATACCTATAGTAATAGGTACACTGTTTTTTTATTAAAATCGTTATAGCCTTTTTTGACACAAGGTTATATGAAAAGTACCGTTATTTTTGAAACGAAAAAAAAATTAATTTCCCCTCTAGAGAATCATAAAAAACTCTTAAATTCAAAATTTGAAGAAAATCACTTCAGTGGTTTTGGCAACGGTAGTAGAGTAGAGAGGACAAAAGGCTTATTTAAATGAAAAAGAACTTTGCAGATCCATCACAGTGGCCTTTTTCTGTATACCTACTTAGCGACGTATGCTGAGTTTTCATTGAATTCAAAATTTGTCAAAGTTAAAACCTGGGAAGTAATGTTCCCAGGAACTTAGCGAATATTAGCTCGGAGCTTAAGCATGTTTCCTCGCCAACATTCATTTAATCCTGGAAAACATTCAATATTGTCCTTCTGTAGGTGCTCCTGCATAGTTAAACCAAATATTTTTTTAAAAGCTGCCGTGAAAAAAAATAATGATGAAACTTAATCATCTTCTTATCAAGAAGTTCAAATAACCTGGATAAAGATTTTTCTCAAGTCAGCTATCGGATTTCATATTAACCTACCAACCACAGTTTTGCTCACGTTCCTAAATCGTGGAGATTTAGTTTGGAATCGGGGCCCTAAGTTCCCATATCGCAAGTAAAAACGTGCACAAAAGCGCTCATTTCCTGTTTTGACCCAGGCAAAATGTGATGAAAAAAAATATCGTTCCAGTAAGAAACTCTTACTATAACGTTTCTGCACGTTTTTCCCAAAACCTGTTGCTCCTACGAAAAAAAGTTTAAAAATCTTTTTTGTGTAAAATTTTATGAGCAATAGTATAAATTCGTTTTTTTTTGAAAAAATTACGATTTCTGAGATATTTACAATAAAACTGTCCGTTTTACAGTATAAAATCAAAAGTATTGTTTTGACACGCTATAACTTCAACATAAATAAATCTAACCCCATTTTACCCCCTCACCTCACTCCCTTAAATAATAAGCACCGGCTCAAATTTTAGGGAACTTTTGAGGAAATGCTTAAGACGTCAAAACAAAGCTCTTCGCCAAAATTCAGCTTCGTGGGAATTTATGCGTAGTTTTGCCATTTTTTGTCTAATTTTCTGGGTTATTTTGACTTAAAGTTAATTGAGGACAACTATTAAACATCAACCTCGATTTTTAATAAATTGTAATTTATTCAAGTATTGGCTATATTTCATGCACTTGTACCAACATTTTTTTTTATTTGTCAATCTAAAATGTTATATAATTTCAGCTACTTTCTTAAAAAAAAAAAAACAAAATAATAGCAAGGGAAAACTCAAGTCATTCTGCATCGAGTTCGAGTGTTACTTTCATGTTCAAATAAATTAAATCTTCACAAAGAGTAAAGAAACAAAACAGAAAAAAAAAAATAAAACAATCAAGAGAACCCTTAAATGCTTTATATCCAATCCACCACCCCTTTGATGAGGCATAAGCCAGTGCATCAATAAAGCAGGTCAAATGTTCTTTTAGTATAGTGTTTCCCATGAGCGAAAACAATAAGCAGACGGCAGTGCAGACCATTGAAGTCATAAAAAGAAACTCTTAAATATTAATGTGAATTTCCATTCTCACTCAACCATGCAATTTTTTAAAAGGAACTCACTTCAGCGTAATTAATTCAGATAAGTATTTATATATGCAGTTTTTCTGTTTTTATTTAACACAACAACAATCTGCATCCTTTCTTTAAGTTTTGCACTAAATAGAAAGGTTCAAGTTGAATTGCCATCGCAATCGCAGCGCAACGGTCTGATGATTCGATGGACTCAAGAGGTTAAAACTTAAAAACAAAAACATTGTATATTTCTGATATTCTTTCGAAATCACCTTGAACAACACCTTGACACTCTAGCTGATGTCACGCATGGTGAGTCATTTTTGTGTGTTGTATGTATCTACACATATCTACCTTCACACATATCTATATAAAAATGTATGTTTAAACATTTAAACTGCACCAGAAGAGTGCGGCATTTAAACCCCATTTAAAGGAATCTTTCACGCTCTAGGAAGGAAGGGTAGCAAAAAAAATATATGTACCTACCTACAAACGAAACGATGCAAATTTGTATGAAAATGTCTTTTGTAGTGTTGTAGGTAAGGTTGGGTACATACATTACCCTGAGTGAAATAAGGAAAAAATAAATCAATAATATTGCTGTACAAAACTGTGATTAAAATTAAAGATATGCATTTTGGCGCTAAAAGTTGTTAACAAAGATTAATCAGTTAAATATTCAAATTTTTGTTAAGTACTTAGTTTAACTTTGAAGATTGGGCCTTAGGAATCAAAAAAACGGGAATCGATTTAGTAATATTTATGCAGATGTTAGAACAATTTTATTAACCTATTTCCGCCTAACCTTATAATGAATTTTGGTAAGCTAATTATTGATTTTGTGAATTTAAATGATTGTCTAATCGACCCGTTTTTGTATTTTTTTTGTTTTGTAAATTTTAATTTTTAATTTTTGTGGCCTGTTGAAATTCGATAATTTTGCGATTTTTGAGGCCGCTATTTTGAAATTTCCAAAAATATCAAACACATTCCCAAATGAGCTGGCTGGCAAATTTGAATTAGAATGAAAAATCCTTATAAAAATAGAACTGCTTATGCAGAGTTGACCGAGGCAAAAGTCATGAAGAAAAATTGTGGTTCAACCGACACGAAAAATTAAATTAATGCAGCTGTCCGTTGGAGCCAGAGCCTTTCCTATTCCTTTGAGCACCTGGGGCCAGCTTAGAGATGCCGCCTTTTTGTTACAAGAAAATGTATAAAGAATTAATAATAAAAATCAAATAATAAATGGTGTCACTTTCACCGTATTTAGGCGCCAGTTATAGCTATCATTGAATATTTTGTTCTTCAATTTATAAAAACTGATTAAGTCTTGAGCTTTATTTGTCCATCAAAATGATACATGATTTCTCTTTCTCAATGCCTCAAAATTAAAGAATAAAATTGTCAATGATGAGTTTCAATGACGGTGTTCACATTGGACTGAAAAACTGATTTTTTTTTTGACGTTTCAGTATTTACATCTTCCTTTACTGAAGAAGTGGGAGCGAGATGTGAATACTGAAACGTCAAAAAAAAATCCAGTTTTTCAGTCCAATGTGAACACCGTCAATGATAGCAATAACTGGCATTGGCAGTTTGACGTCTCTCTTTTTTTTTATCCCATTCCAATTTCTTAAAAAGAAAGAGATGGAGAAGTAGGGCAGAAATTTTCAAAAAAAAAAAATTAAAACTTCTGCTTCACTTGGCAATCCCATTCTCTCTTTAAGGAATGGAATGTGGTAAAAGTAAGAGACGTCAAAATGATTCGCCTTACATGAAGCTGGTATGAACACCGTCCTTAGTACACACAAAAAGTCGATTTGAATCAATATTTTAAGCTGTCGATATTTTAACAATTCAACATTTTTTCTGTCGTCCATTTTACGAAACTTACAGTACAAGCTTGAATCATAAATTCTTGTCTGACATGCTCTGGAAAATAAAAATCAATTGTATTCTTAGATGACCGCTGTTTTTTGACGCAAATTTTGCTTTCGTCAAGTAAGAAATTGTCCTGTTTGCAGAAAATTGGTTTGGTCAATTTACTTGCAAATGAATTTGACGTTTACAATCACGCCCTCTGGCTTTTCAATATTTTGTCCGTCAACACGATTTTTTACTGTGCAGCTGTGTCGCAGATGATGCTGCCGAACATAATTTTTCCTACATAATAGGTGTCTTCCAGAGCGAGTTTCAAACAGTTTGAAATCGCCAGATTTAGTAATTTTTAGTACGAAGTCGTCCCACAAGTGAAAGTTTGTACTTTTTCTGACCAAAGAGAGCACTCACGAGAGAGTAAAAAATTTCCCCTCCTTGCCAGATTTGGTTCGAGAAATTTCTGGTGGCTATTTTGTACTGGATGTCAAATGCTAAGTGTTTGTTGTCAGATTTGAAAAAAAAATGTCAGTTTGAAGTTAAATAACCAAACAGAATACAAATAGCTAGGGTTACCCAAGTGTTACTTTTATTTGTTTTGTTTTTGGTAGGTATGCATAATTTATTAATTTATTTATCTTTTTATCAATCAAATGATTTTCTTCAAATACATGTGTCGTTGAGCAAATGTTTTTTCGAAGAAGAAAATTTAGTAATGAAAATTTGTGTAACTCTTGTTTATTGTAGTTTCTTAACAAATTGATATTTCATGATTTAATGTGTACTTGTTACTTGTATGTAATTTTTATTCGTAATTTAGATTTTGCGACCTTTAGTCCAAAAACTTTTTGTCCAGGTTCAACAGTTGGACTCATCAGTTAGATGCGGTTGTACTCTTCTAAGACGCATTATTTTTAAACGATGGATACCGACAACTAATTAAATTTACAGCGCCAAGGCACTGTAAATTATATTATTTTTGTTTTTACTTCTAATCATTCTTTAATCATTTTTATACATGTCTATACGTTTCTTTTTTCTTAACATTCAATTTCTTGTACAATGATTTTATAAAAAAATAAAAAAAAAGATTGACTTATGATTGCACTACGGCAGCTCTAGTCAAATATTTCACCTTCACGACATGGTGGCGTTTTCACGGAACGTGTATGTCATATGTGGTACGCCGCCTCTCATGGCAAGGCACCTGGAGCAGTTGCCCCTCTGCTCCACCCCTAGGTACGGCCCTGGTTGGAGCGACAATTCTACTGTCAAAACAAGAGAAAGCAAGTTATTATTGCAATATGCCAATGTTGAATAACGCCTCAAGTAATTGTCAGATCATTATTCGAGGAAAATATTGGTATTGGCCACTTTCATCAAATACACAGAATGCAGCACTGCTGAATGCATGAAAAATGCATTGCATTAGTAAGAATTTCTCTAATAAAACACCAATGCCAAAATTGGAACTCAGACCATTTGTGGTATTGCGGTCCAAATCACCTGTTTTTCTAAAAGAAGGAACATCAGATTCAATTGATCATTTTGAAAACATCGAGCACACAATCATCAAAACTGAAAAACATTTTTAATGTCACCATTTTTTGTTGCTAGGAAAGTAAAGTCCCACTTCAGCAGAAATGCTTCGATTTTCACAACAAAAAATGGAAATGGGTTTAATAAAAAACTTATACCTAATAGTTTTGTATTTTTTCAAAACTCCATTAAAGTTCCATCTTCCTATCGCTAATCTTGTCGTATTCAATGATAACAAAAGCAATAACATTTTCGAATACCTACCTTATTGTTTTTCAAAATTCAAATCAAATTCAAATTAGTTTTCCCTTGATACTAAGTTTGGAACTATACTTTTCTTTGACACCCCCACAAATGTAATGTTCCAAAATATGGCCTGAGATTTGTGTAAATCTTTAGGATTAAATCTTGAAAAACTCAAGTTATACGATCGGTTAGAGGCAAAAATTCACTTAAGGCAAAGTTCGGCAAACGCCAAGAATATATTACATTCAGGGTTTTCAACAGGGGTGTTAGGCCTGCAACTTGCCCTCAATTTTTTAGACTGAACTGGCAGGAGTGAGATAAAAGTTTACAGCAACGATTTTTGAGAGTGCTGTGGTCAAAAATTACTAAGAATTACTGTGGTGGAAAAGCTCAAATCGTGCTTTAAAGGTCCGTGCACACTGTTTTTTCTATATTGCATTATTTTCTCATAAAAAACTATAAAAAACAATTCGACAAAGCTCATTTTTTTGTGGAAAATTTAATTTTGGTGTCTTGAGCATGTCCTGATAATTATTCTTAGTTTTACCCAAGAATTTTCTTTTGAGAGGGGTAAAAATGGGTTAATCGGGTTTTACTACTTTTTTTTTTAATTTCTCGAAAACTTTCAACTAAACATGGGAAAATATCATTGCAAAAATTAAAGCTTATGAATTTGCGCTCAAAAATAGTCATGGCAATTTTTTTCGCTACAACCAATAGTTTTCGAGATATAAGCTTAATTATGCCCCAATCAAAAATATGAGTTTTACACTTATATTATTTCCTAGTCTTAATTGGTACCTAGTATATTTAAACAATGTTTTGATCCTAACAATTGGTAACAGAAGAGATTTAATATTTTATTTTTGCCTTAAGTCTAAAGCATACAAAAATGAAGGGCACGACTGGGTCGCACGTATTTGCTCGCATTATTCAAGTTGCTTGGTGGTGTCCGAAACTCACAAACAAATTCTTGATCATAAATTACCAAACTATACGTGTTATCAGGCTCCGCAACCAGCTGACAAAGCTAGGGGAGGATAAGCAAAGCAATACATATATAAAATGCTTGAAACGCTATGAAGAACCAAAGTTACCTAATGAAAAAATGCAAGAAACAAAAATTAGTATTGCTATTAAAAAGAAAGAGTTTAACAGAAGTAATATCTTACAAACCTTTATCGCTCATACCAATCATAACAAAAATTTCGAAAAACTGCTTTTGAAAAGGCTTAGCAAAATAATAGAAGAAAAAAGACTAATTCCGAGCCATCAGTTTGGATTTAGAAATAAACATTCAACGATAGAGCAAGTCCACCAGATTACTGATGTTGTGGAAAAGGCGCTTGAAGAAAAACAATTATGCTCGGCTATATTCTTAGATGTTGCTCAAGCCTTTGACAAGGTTTGGCACTTGGGATTTGAGCACAAATTGCATGGGGACTTCCCCAGGCAGAAATACTGAAATCCTACGTAACAAACCGACTCTATAGAGTACGGTACGACCAAAATTACTCGGAACAAAAGCAAAATCGAAGCCGGTGTACCACAAGCAAGTGCCTAAGACCAACACTGTATTTGTTTTATACAACGGATATTCCAGTAGATCATGGCCACCTTTGCTGATGATCATGCAAATTTTGGTGCAAAATAAATTCGTTACGAAGGCTGCAAAATGCAGTCGATAAAAATTGTTATTGGACGTCAAAATAGCGCATCAAATTAAACGAATTTTACAAAGAAAAATATAAACAATGCTCCAATTCTTATAAGCAGTACAACAGTACCTTACTCCAATACTGCCAAATACTTTGGAATGACAAATACGAGTACTTTGGAAAGAGCACATCACAAAGAAAAGAGAAGAACTAAACTTGAAGAATAGAAAAATATAATGGTTACTAGGAAAACAAACCAGAACAAACTAATGTTATATAAGCAAGTATTGAAACCCGTTTGGACATATGGCATCCAACTATGAAACTGTACAAAGAAAATAAATGCTAAAGCCATTTAAAAATTCCAATTCGGAGATTAATGGTCAATTTCATAAGCAAACACTAAAATCGCTATTATACATATAAACTCCTTCTAAAAATGTTATCAGACATTTAAAATTTTTCAGTTTCACCACTGTAGAAAAGGGATATTTAAGGGACATTTTAATTAAACGGTGCTTGCCTAACATCCTTGAATATAAAAGAAAAGGTTGTTTCACTGAGAAAAAGTGAAGAAGCATTATGGATGAGGGAATAATTATTCTGACAGCAAGATATCAGCTGTTGTTGACTGGAATGGCTGAACAAAAATGACTTTTATAATTTAGTGAGACAAAAAAGAGCTTTTAGTGTACAAGGGCATTTAAAATATTCTTAAATTTAAAAGCATTTGGTGAACAAAAAAACATTATTTAAAGGCTTAATGGTTTTTAAAATAATTAAAACTGGACATAAGAAGAACCAAACCTCAATAGCTGATGGTTTAAAAGCTGTGGGAAAGTGTAATAACTTTAAACTTCCCCCAATGTGTTTTAAAAATTCAAAAAGAAAAATCATTTGTCAATTTTTCATAGATTGGTATTGATTCACAAGTGGTTTTAGTGAGTCCCACAGTACTCGGTACCGATTCTTACCGAGTATATTTTTGAATATTTCCATCAGATAATAGCCGTATAGCCTAAACATTATTTTGATGTACCTACCTTTTTAATAACAAATATTTAAGATCGTTTTAATAGTTTTAAATCTAGCTAACCGTTTGTCATGGGTTTCTCGTACGAATGTCCCACACGTGACGTGACAATGGAATGCTCCTTTATATTTCTTTGATAATATTTTTATAATTTTTTTTAAATTTATGAGCAAGTTGTTGTAATTTATCGATACAAGAAAAAATAAAATAAAAAGTAATTACCTTTCATATTGGTCCCGAGGAACTTGTACAACATAATACAAAGTGCCTCCATGGCTTTGTGATGTTTTGACATCCTCGGTTACCATTTTTTAAGTTTTTGTTTTCTTTTTCGTTATTGATTTTTGTTTATTTTTATTTATATTTTATGTATTAAAATTTTTATTTTTAATCGAATTCAAATTTTCATAACTTTTTTTTTCCTTAAAGAAATCACAGTATTCTCAGTCCACCTTAATCATCACAAAAGATACAAAAAAAAAAAATAACAAGATGACAATAAATTGACACTGAACATTTTTTAAGCCTCTCGTTGGCAGATATTTTTTTTTGTATTTAAAAAAAACACTTTCTTGTTAGTTGTTGACCAATTAATTAATTAAAATACGTAGGTACAGAAAATAAAAATATAATAAATTGCTTTGAGGTGGAAAAACACGCAAATCTCATGGCGTACATATTTTAAAATTATGAATCTAAATTTTTTAATCAATTTTAAATGGCTACTATCTGCCCAAATTAAAAGCCACTTAAAGGGAGATTCCAACAACAAACAAAATTAATACACAAATTAAAAAAAAAATCACAAGCATAACGAGTTTTATTTTTTTAATAAATATTAGAGGCTCCCTTAAAGTAGCCAAATATGTGAGATACATTATTGTTGCGCATCACAATGGAATAATACATGTTTTTTTTTTTTTATTTGCGTTTCCGTAATGGTCGTAGTTCAAGGTTAGAATAATAAATATATCTATACCTAAACGAGTGTATATAATTGTATGGAAGTAGTTATAAACACATCACACTCAGAATTCGATCAATACAAAAAAAAAAAAAAATACAATTCCAAAAAATATTGGTCAGTACTTTTCTCTCACACTTCTTGAATAATCGTATCTCACGAATATCTACATTATTTCAATAACAAAAACCTAAAAATATAAATGATGCACTTTGGAGAGAGCTATAGCTATATGTGATGAATATTTTGATGTAGATATCCAAAGGCGTAGTTAGGAACATCACCATTTGTTTTTTATCCATAAACAACATTCAATTTATAGATAATTCGATATATCTGTTTTTGTTGTCGTGTCATCGCGGTAGTGATGAGGAGAGTACATCCGAGAGCAGGCATTATCGGCCTAAACAAACTCAACCCCCTCATTTAATTGCAAACAAATTTATATGACCTTAATCATAGTTTATTCCAAAAGACATACTCAATACCCGTCATACTTTTAGAATTATATATGCAAAAATATTAAAACGTATATTTTGATGAGTCATAGATGGAAAATTAAATATCTACAGATACACATTAATTAGACTAGACACAAACTAAAAAGGATTGCATGAGCTTAAAGGAAAACTCTATACAGGAATGAATATAGGGATACGCGGTGCCGGAACCCCGCAATGAAGTGGGTCATTAGGTCAGAACACTTGCACTCCCGTTTTCACGAAGCTTGCACTTCTATACACTCGTGGGCTCTTGGGTACACTCAATATAATCAGATGACGAAGCCGACCGCCCAAGTAACTTTGCCGTGTCGATGATGAATTCGGGAAATGCACACAAAAAAGCTCTAAAAAGTATATCTACAGAGGGAGGAGGAGACAAATTATTCTATACCACAAAGTGTTTTGTTTATATTTTATTTATAACTTTTTTTTTTTGTTAACAAAACAATAAGAATGGAATTTTCAAAAAGAATTTTACTTTATTTCTTTTGAAAATTTTAATTTATTCGGCGAAAATGTTTTTCAAACTCAATGTTTTCATTTTCGTTCGAACTATTTTAAGGCGCGTACTCGACTGAAAGCTTTTTTCATCGAATATCTCAAACGAAGTAAAGAGACTCTCTGCGGCAAAATTTTTATTGCCGTCCCCATAGCATCGTCGAATTGTTTGTTGTACGCCTGTGCCAGCCAGCTCTATAGAGCAATGGAATTTCTATGAAGTCATCCCTCAGTTACACTGAAGCAACTAGCAGAAGTAGAAGCAATAGAAGCAGAAGCAGCAGCAGCAGCATCATCTCAATAAAACTAGAGATACTCGATACTATATTACAACAGAACATGTCTATGTTAAAGATACTCTTTTTGTGTGGTATACAGTGCGGTTTAATTAAATAGGGATAGATTTTAAGTCCAAAAGCTGTAGATAGAGTTTTCGGGAAAACCAATCAAATTCCTGGTTGCTTTAAAAACTCTTTGATCATAGGCTCCTTCGTTTGGTTTTTAAAAGCCAACAAAGAAAAGACGATTTTCAAATGTCTAACTTTCTTATGGTGGGGCTGGACCAGAGTACATCAATCAACAAGATTTTTTCAGCCATCTTGGATTCTATCTTACTTTCGGGGTTTCAATGCTAAATTAATTCTCGTAACGAGAACTTTTATACATGTTGGGAAGGGTGGGATTAGTTAGGATACTTTTGGCTTAAAATCTTTTAATTTATTCATAACTAACAAATGAACTTTGCTCGAACAAAAAGAATGTCATTTCGACTTCTTAGATAAATCTGAAAAAAAAATGAAAATATGTAATAGCAGACGAATGAAACCACCTCAAATGCACCAAGTAGGTACAAGTAGGCCAACCTACCCCACTAGGGGGTGAAGTTAGACCGGTAGATCCCAACTAACATTTAAGTTTCTATTAGCTTAGAAATATTGATATGCTGCAAGTTTGGGTATGTATATAAGGCTTCTATACAGCTTTTATAAATAAAAAATTTCTTATAGAAGACATGATTTCAATAACAGCTTCTTTAAAATTGTTTGAAAGCTAGATACAGAAAATTAAACGAGACTAGCATCTCTTTTCGGATAGACCTCTTTAAACATATTAATAGAAGGGACATGAAGCTATGACTCTTAAAAGATTCTATAAACTTATTTTATTGAAGTTGCTGTCTAGTATTAGTTTCAAGAAATAATCGTTTGTGAAAGACAGTTTCAGGTTACAAATATATTAAATGCAGCAAAAACAACTTCAAAGAAATTGAAAATAGAAATTCTATTTGTTTTTATTTTTCAACCTCTGTAAAAGTTGTATTATCAACTTCTAGTAGAATTATACAACTTATCCATATAAACTGATAACTCTGTTATACTTGTGTTTTTGCCTTTATAGAAACCTTTCAGAAGCTATCTGTCAAGACTCAAGCTTCATTAATATTTCGAATAGCGCTCGTTTAAACTTCTAATAGACCGTCAAGGACTTACTTTAGAATTTCTATAATGTTCTCCTTTTTATGTTTGAGGAAATTTTACAAATGATTTACAGAAACAAGAAAGTCTATTCAGTTAGGCTGAAACGAAGCTGAAATGTTAGTCAGGCTGCAGTTTTTCGCATGGTCAAACTTCCACAGTGTACCAACTATCCCCGTCCTTCCCTACAGAAGGTTTCATTTGATAGATTTGTATTAAATTCCCATTGGAAGTTATTTTAACTGGCCTTCTTCAAGTTTCGAGCTCCCAAGACTCAGAATCCATCATTTTTAAGAGTGATATCTGTGTTTTTATACACATTCGTATGCTCTAACGTGCCTTCACTTTTTTTGTTCACCATATCTCAAGAACAAATAAGGACATGGGCTTTCGGATTACTTTTATTTTTTAAATAATAGTGTCGTTTAGTGCAAAATACATTTAAATAAAATTTAATAAGCGGTTTTTACTATAGCAATTGAGAAAAACGTTGTGAAATTTCATTAGTCTCGAATATCTCGAAAAATAAATTATGTTTTCGACTTGGGATTGATTTTATTTAACGCATATTGACAAAATTAAGAATTGACAAAATTTTAAAAATAAATTAACTTATGGTTTTGTTTTAAATACAAAAAAATTACTAAAAATTGTTGAAAAAAGTTTTTTAGCTTGAATATTTTGAAAACAAACAATGATATTTGCTTCGAGGGAAATTTATTCTATGCACTAGCTTAAAAGTATAATAAATAATTGATAATATTTGTAAGAAATATTTCTAAAATTATTTTTTTTAAAATACTGTTGATTTATGTTTGCCTCAAATATTTTAAGAACAAACAATGTATTGGAGTTAATTTGATTCTGCACTCTAGTTTATAATTGATGATATAAAAATACAAAAAACTTTGCACAACTTTGCTTCAGGTTAACTTTATTCTTCACACTTGTTAATTAATTTTGCTGTTCCTAATTATATCGAAGGCAAAACAATCTTTGATCTTCACTTGATTGCATATTGAACACATAAAAAGATTTTCGAAAATCTTAAACTGGTGATTTTTAAATAATAAAATAATATCGGGTCTCTAGCTGCCAAGGGTACCAATTGGAAATTACTAGTGTGAGTCTCACCCTGCCTCTTTTTAATTACGAAATCTGTGAAATGAAAAGTGAATACATAATGCTATTTACTCAATACAAAGCTGGGCATCAGTTACCTTGGCAAATTTCATCAACACATGTAGCTTGCTATATAAAAAGAAAAAATTATTTATGCCTGCAAGTTATGTGCCAATTACAAGTAACTTGTAGTAGGTACTAAGTCAATTTATTTTAAGGTCTCTATAAAGAACATTTAACGCATGTAATCACGACAGATGAAATGTACTCAATACAAAACTATGAACTAACTTAACAGTTAAAAATATCTTCGACATTCTATAACCCGTCACCCGAATAGAAGAATGTATTGATTACAGAAGTTTATGTGCTGAGTACAAGCAATTTCACGCATCGATGTAGACGATATGTGTTTATTGCATTATTCGTATAGATCGTTTGCAGTGATAAGTGTAATGACTTCATAAAACCTGGAATAAAAGAAAAAAATGTATTCATGCCAGCAAATCATATGTATTGAGTACATGCAATGTGAAAGTGAATAAATATGTACTAAAAAAGTGAGCAAGCGAATCCAAAATTTTGTTTCCTCTGTAATTTGACAAAAATTTTTCTGAGAAATCCCGTACAAGAGATTGAGATTGGTGAGAGCTCTGAGATCTCACTTTCCTGAACATGCTTATTTGATACAATTGAAGATTATCTGTTCTCTTGTGGGCTTCAAGTCAATTTCTGTGTATTTATAAAAGTGAGGATAAAGGAAATAGATTTTTGATAAGTGGCAAACGTTAAAAACACAAGAAACTCATATATGTATAAACAAGAAGCTGCAGGTACAAATATTAAGGTATGTATTATACACATTTTGCTGAATTCATTGAATATATGTATTCACTACATAATCATGAAATAAGTTCCTAGAATTTTTAATTGGATTTTTATGAATTTACGTAGATAGTACAGTTTTTAACATGTACTCAGTACATAAATTACATATGAGTGCAGAAATGTATGAGATAAGTACCTACATATCTATGTATCTACTACAATATGTATATACATGTATCTTTTCGTACTGAAAACACGCATTTTTGTCTCATTTTTCTAGCAAAATAAACGCTTGAAACTGTTCCAGAAAATTTGAAAAATTAAAAATACACAAAGTGATACAACTTTAATTTCCAAACATAAAAACCAAGTGCCATAATCTTGGCGGACAGTTGACATACCCAAAACCACAAATAATGAAACAAAGCAAATCGCAATAATAAATTTTCTGTAAATTTCGATATTCTATGATTCAAAATAACAAATATATTCTTGACTTATTCATAAGTCAGAATAGCTTAGACTGATCTGATGTATTTTCAGCCTTGATTTTAATTTATCTTTAACAGAAGCGGCTCAAGCCTAATTTAGCTTAAGGGCTGTGCGTCTGGAAATGAGTTGTTCATGGTTATTATATGCAGGTAAAATAAATTCGTCAATGGATTAAAGATTTTATCTTGAACGTTTACTTATTCACAATTTTTGACATTATTAATGACAGGCATGTCTAACTAAAAAGATACAAGAACTCGCGCAGTGGTAAGTTAGTTACAAAAAAAATATTTTTAAGTGTTTCTAACCAACTGAACCGTACTGTAGGGCAGATATGTTTCGCATATCTCTAGTATCACCATAGGCTATCCTTGTATCTATGAGCTATTTGGGAGTTTTGGGCGCTCTTTTATTTTTATTTGTTATTTTATACAAAAAAAAAACTTAACAAGAGATATGTACAACCGACTTATACATAAACATAAAGTATATCTAAAAGAAGTATTTTAAAGTTTTTCATTTTTCTTGTTGTTTTGTTTTTGATGTTTTAAAATAGGAAAAATTCTCCAATCATTTAGTCGATTCGACAGATGCATTCCATTTCTAAAGAAATAAATTCCATAGATACATTGATGCACTAGGCATCTTTCTAGACAGTTTGGGATGTGTAAATTGTTTTTTTTTTGTTTTTTTTTATTAGTTGTGAATTGAGTCTATTGTGGTGAGTTGGTGTATACAAAATTAAAACACATTTAAATGGAATCTTAATAAGATACAGAGAATTAGATTTAATGCGTCATATTAACAAGGTCTCTCTGGTTTGTCGTTTAGTTTGTTTTGACTCCGGTATGTCTCAAGGATGAATTAAATAAAATGACATACATACATACATAGGTACATAGTAGGTGCACTATAATTATTTTTTTGTTATTGTTGGTTTTAATTGATGCATTGTATTCTTGTTGTTATATATGTAGGTTTTTTTTTGGAATGTAAACAAAAATATTAAAAAGCACTGTACCTCAATTAATGAGGGTTTGAATTAGCATGACAAAAAAAG
Source organism: Dasysyrphus albostriatus (assembly GCA_946251815.1). Taxonomy (NCBI): domain Eukaryota; kingdom Metazoa; phylum Arthropoda; class Insecta; order Diptera; family Syrphidae; genus Dasysyrphus; species Dasysyrphus albostriatus. The sequence goes on along the minus strand of OX276336.1, from coordinate 60,383,239 downwards.
AAAACACTTTAAATTAATCCTGTTTATTAAAAAAAAAAAAATATAAGCAAAAACATTGGACATCTGTTATCTGTTTTTAACTTTAAACTTTGAATATTTTTAAGTATCACAGTAAGAGAATTTTTAAAGAAAAAAATATTTATGGAAATATTGATATGGTGATTCTGACTAACGAAAAAATGTTTTATGCAAATAATAACAAACATGTTTGCTTTACAAATTCTAACTTTATGGCACGCAATATTCAATAACAAACAATAGTTGTTTTGTTCAAAAACTGAAACTATTTTTTATTTCAGTAGTATCTATAGTCTTTGCCTTTTGTAGGAAGAATTTTAGTAGTAGACTTGACAATCTCACAAGGCAAGAGTGGACGAAGTTAAGTTTTCCAAGTATTTTGAAATATTTTTAAGAAAATATTTTCCTTTTTTTATTGGTATTTTATTCCCTCTCTTTTTGACAATATTTTTGTTGCATTTCTTGATTGCTTGTTATATTTCGATCGACTTTTTTTTTCCTTTTTTGAGTTTCGTGAGTTCACTGGTAGAATTTGAAATAGTGAGCAACTATGTAATTAAGGGAAAACTCACCAAGTAAATTCATCAAATTTCAATCAAAATCCATTTCATACCAAATTTCTGTCATAATTTGGAGTTTTTTTTTCGATATTACTCTACTTAAAATGTTTGATGTTATAAACTTCATGGACTTCAAACTTGGTATTTGACATATCTTTAAGATCTCATAACATTTACACTTTGTGGCAGAGCTTTTATTCGCAGGTTTTTTGTTTTTAAAAGAACCTGGCTTTATTTTTAACTTTTTTGTTTTTGTTGTGATTTAACTTTCCTGCTAAAATAACCGTGCCTTCAAAACAAATACATATTAGAAAACCATTAAGAAAAATCTTATCTTTCTCGTAAACGGCTTCTATGACTTTTATAAAATTTTGTTAAAAATGTTAACGGTTTGCTTCTTAATTCAAAACATCTTTACGTTCAGGTGTTTTTTAATAGTAGATACCTATTGTTATGCATTCGTAAGAAAGATCGAGATTGACATTACGATGATGGGGAAGACGGAAAAAGTGCATCTTACAATTCTGTCTCCCTGCCTGTCCGTTGGGCAGCTTAAATTTCTGCTTCGATATTTCTTAAAACAAGATTAATAGTCATTTTTGGTGATTCTACCCACTCGTTTCTGCCTCATTTTTTTTTAAATGGTTATCAATGGTCTTTCCAAAAGAACAATTTATTTATTTTCGATTTGCTTAAAACAGTTATTTTGAATTCAATATTTTTTCTTGCGATATAGGGGTAGATATAGGGCAAGTTTTGATTCGCAAGATTTTCGCAAAAAAAAAAATCGAGATAACAATCAAAAATGACATTGAGATGATAGAGAACACCAAAAAAGTGGGTGGCATGGTTCTGTCAGTCCGTCTGTCCGTATATCGATCTACAGCCTAAACCACTGAAGCAATTTTCTTCAAATTTTGAACTTAAGGTTTTTTTTGTAACTCTCCAGAGATGAAAATTGAATTTTTTTTGCACCAAAAATAACGGTACTTGCTCTACAACCGTAAATGAAAAGCTTATTTATCTTAAAAACGGCTCTAACGATTTTGAAGAAAAAACACTGTATTATTGTAGGTATCGTGTACTTTGTACACTGCCATATAATGTTTTTTTTAATATTCGATTTTCTCATTAACAGCTCAAACGAGTTTAGTCAAAATTTTCATGCAAAAGGTCTTTCAAAATGTTAATAATATTGCATATCAAAATTTTGAAAAAATTAAGCTTTAAAAAATATTAAAAAACTTTTTTTGAAAATTCAATATATCAAAAATGAATTTTTTTGAAACTGGGTCAAAAATCTATTTTAATACATACTCAAAATTGGCATACCCAAAGCTTTTTTTTAAAATGTTATTAATATTTTATATATAAAAAAAATAATTTTTAAGAAAACCGCTCCAAGGATTAAAAAATTTTGTTTGTATATGCTCATATTTTTTCAAACAATCAAATTGCATACTTTTTTTGAGGTCTAAGTTTTTTAACTAGTTGTTTATAAATTAAAAGAACGATTTAAATGCTTTTTTTTTTATTTTTTATAATTACTTTCCAACTATGGGACTGTACAAAGAAAACAAATGCTGAACCCATCCAAAAATTCCAAAGCAAGGTGCTTCGCGGAATAATAAATGCCCCTTGGTATATAAGAAATAGCGATCTACATCGTGACCTTCAAATTGAAATGGTTACAGAAGTGGTTAAAAAACACGCTGTATCACACAATCAGCGACTGCAAAGTCATACCAACTCCGAAATGGAGACCGTCTTAAATGTACGAGACAATGTTCGGAGATTAAGAAGAACCAAGCCTCATGAGCTTGATGGTCTAAAAGCTATGGAAAGTGTTATAACTTAAACTTCCCACAATGCGACTGATAAATTAAGAAAGAAAAATCATTTGTCGATCTTTCATAGATTGGTCCTGATTCACCGGTGGTTTTAGTGCGGTAAGAGTCCCACACTACTTGGTACCGATTCTTACCGAGTGTCTTTTGAAGATTTCCATCGGATAAAAAAAAAAAATAATTACTTTCGTATTTAAAAAGTTCTCAATTTCAAGCAACTTGAGTATAAGAGCAAGTTCGTGTGAACCAGTCATGCAATTTACTAAGATAGGTATCGAACCTATCTTAAAAATGAGTTAACATTTTTTTTATTATATTTACTAATGCTCATAAGAAAAAGCATTAAATTTGCTTAGCAAAAGTTTTCTTTAAAAATGTTTAAATAATTTTATATTTAAAAAAATACTTTTTAAATTTTTTTCCATACAATAATATTTAATTAAGAAACAAGATGTAGTCCAGTAAAATTAAAAAATATAATTCAAGATATCTAAAAAAAAATACATGTATCTGGTTGTTCAATAAGAGCGCTTCAAAAGTTTGTTTAAATAAAACAAAAACGGTTTTGGATATCAATGAAATTCCCTAATATTGTGAAAGTACGTTCAATGCCATTATGTATGGAACTCATACGACGTGTGAGAGACACATTTGGGCTTTCTGCAACTGAAGCCTCAGCGGCAGCAATATTCTCGACACTACGGGCACTTCTTTGTCTCACTGGCACGGGAACATTTTGTACTGTGCCTGTGGATTCAAATTTTTCCACTAGATGCTCAAATGTTGATAAATTGGACGTAGCGCTCTTAACGTTGAAGCCACTGACTCCGAATTTCGGTAGTAAATTTTAATAATTTCGACTCGTTGTTGGCTCGAAATTTTGAAGAGAAATGTCAAAAAAAAACGGCAAGAAATATGGCGTCGTTTGCTGTCCCTGTCGCTCTATTTTTGTAGCGTCCCTGTTGAAAAACCCTTTGAATGAATACGTAGGATTAAACAAATATTTTTTGTAAGCCACTCTAACGATTTTTGAATTTTTTGATAGGTTCTATTTTTTTCATCTCAAATATTAATATTTAAGGAGACTTTTTAAGCTATTTGGAGTCAAATTCCTCTTGGACATATCAGGAACTTTTTATATATTTTTTAAATTCTAAACCAAGTGAACACAAGAGTAAAAAGTGCGACCAAGTTGGGCATTTAATTTCTATAATATTAATCTATTTTAAATATTTCTGTCTTTATTTGGAAAATTTAAAAATTCTATGCCATTTGAGTAACAAGACCAAGTACGTGTAATTCGATCGTTCATTTTATCAATTGCTCAAGTTTTTCTAAAAGCCTTATAGTGACATTTTGGTTAGCGCTGTCACAACAGTTTGAATATGAATTTGTTATGGCTAAGCTTCGTTAATATTCTCTAAGTTATCATTTGCATTTCTACTTTAATATGCAATTAAATAAATATAATAATAATTTATCTCAAAACATTCAGTTATTTAAATGAATCTAACGATAAGAGTAATATTTTCAACTCAACACACCTACGAACAACACTTTACGAATAGAGTGAATAAATAAATAAATAAAAAAAAGATAGATTTGCAAAATAAACCACGACAAAAGGATTAGTTTATTATTCAATCTGATATCTTGTATTGTATCTCATAAAATAGAAAATCAGTGATCACAATAATTTTGCAACGTCAAAGCTGTCAAACTCGAGTTAATCAGCTAACAGAAGTCTCAAAAACGTGACAAATTTCATTACACTGCACATTTTTAATAGCTATTCAAATTTGTATATATGAACGTAAAGCATTGATATAGTTTTGTATTTGTAGGATTTAGTAAACACATTGCTTAGTTAATATTCAAACTTAGTATAATATGGAAATTGCAATCAAAATTACATACTTGAGTGGAGTGTGCAATCTAAACCCAATGTAATTGAATTATACGGTTGCCAATAGGTAATTTAGGTGATGAAAGGTTCTTAAAAAAGTATAATAATTTAAAAAGTTCATCAAAGCACCAAAAGGGAAATTATGGGGCGGGGGAATTACCCCAAAAAAAATGTTTGTTTGAATTTCGGACTTCACACATTTAATAGCCTCCGATGTGGAGCTGATTTTCATATATGTTTTTCTCCCACCTCAAAAGCTCAACAGTGTTCAAAATGTATGTATCTCATATTTTATATTTTTATAAAGGACACATTTTTTCTTTTACGATTTTCGAATTTTTATTCCATAATTTTTTTCGTAACACATTTCTAAATTTAGCAGCGGTAACCCTTGATGGAATGTAATCTAATAAACTAATCAGGCATTTGTATTTATTTTGTTGCTATACACTGGTTTTTTTGGTGGTTATTTTGATTAGCCGCAGAATGGTTAAGGTTTGAAAGTGTCTTAACTTAGGTATATATTTGACATACAATCACTTTATTTAAGATATAAACTTATATATGATTAGATTTAATAATGGTTATAAACTGTTTTTGATTTAATGCGGCAACTATTTAAATGAAAGGTCAACAAATGTGACGTATAAAATGTGAATGTTTACTTTTTAAATCGTCTGGAAAGTACCTATTTTATGGGAAGGTAAAGATCTGTTTATAGAAGAGCAGAAGAATAGTTGGTATATTATGGGCTTCATTTAATTTTCACTGCAATATTTTTACACCTGTATAGAAACGGAACAAGGTTTTTTTGATTTAAGTTTTATTATTTATTATCAGGCAGATTTAATAGCACAACGTTCGAATAAATCTGTTTTCTATTCAGACAAAACATTTGACAGATCACAACTTCAAGGTTTGTTAAGAGACCATTTTTTTAATAAACCCGAACTCACCACACACAATTCATAAATTTAGAAAATTGTGTATCAAACCTTGCATGCATTCAAAATTGACACAAGGACGGAAATCATAAACGAAAATTTAGTTCTACTTTTCATTTTGAAGTATACGCTCTTTGAAAATAAGCAATTGTATTCCTTTCTATAGTGAACGTCAAAGTCTTTACTTTGAAGAGACTGTTGAAAACAAATACTTGAATTTTGCTATTACATTAATAAATATATATATACTTAAATAGCAAGATTATTATAAATAAAATTACACTACAAAATCCAAAATTGAGCTATAGCTTATTTAAAGATAAAAATACGGTTGTTTACTTTGCAGTTTTGTATCGCTGTCAACTTCAACAATATAATAGCTGTCACTTTGACATTTTGGGGCCGAATTACCGCATCTGTTATCAAGCTATACGTGACTGAATTATGTGGGTTTGGCATTAACGCTCACTTTTTGAGCAATCTAGTATACCAAAGTTTTGAATGATTACTCGTTCATTTGATCACTGATGGCACTCACTTACTCGGTCACTGACGCGGTAATTCGTTCATGATTCGTTAAGTTTCTTAGTGATATTTTTCTAAGCTCAAAGCTCTCAGTGCAAACTCGGAGAACATTTCATGAGTTTAGGCTTCAGCCAACCAGATGCGGCGCTAGGCCAAAACGAAGCGTGTGCGATATCATTTGCGGGGCACTCCTGGTGAAAAGGGTGGTTTGTGGTTTATACACAAGTTTATACATATATAGGTTTATAGCTTGAAAATCAATCTGTGTTATTACTTCCAGAACAAAAATAGCAAATGAAATGTCCAAATGAAAGCGACTAAAGTTAACTTAAAAAAAAAAACTAAACTATTTATGACTTTTGTAGATTTTTGTGAGTAGTATCTGATGTAGTATAGATCTCTCAGTTTCTAAGAAACTTATTTTTTTTTTAACTTAGTTTCTTGCTCCAAAAATTGATCAAAACTATATTAAAAAAAAACTTGTGCCTAGAGAGAGGAAGACCTTAACAATAACAATTTTAAAGAAAAATTATCCGGTATTCTAAATACTTCACCCAGGACCTAACCTGTCAAAACTGATTGCACTTCAAAAACGATCCAATGTCACGCTGTGAAAATTATTTTATTTTCAAACTAATATTTTGAAAATCTAAGCAATGTCTTGCTTTTTGACTCATTTTAGCGTATCAGGCAAAAAATTGAAGAAGCAAAATTCCGTGCACATAAAGTTTGCATAATTAAGTACTTTCAGCTGGATAAAATTATTTGTTTCTTTCATTAATTTTCCATTAAACTAAGCGTTTATTTAGTAATAAACTTACATTTCAGTCTTTCTCAGAATCAACACATCAAATTGAACTTAAACCGATTTTTCCTTGCTAGCATGTTCAAAAATATAAACATCTATCTTAAACTGTTTTGATTGATTAACAAAGGTTCAATCATGGTTCAAGTTTCAAGTAGAAAATAGCTAGTAGCTTGTTTAAAAGTTGGACTTCAGTTCAGCCGCCTTTGCAGCTAACGTCACTCTTTTTTTTTCAAAACGTTTCAAATTGGTTGGTTCAGCACATTACATTTTCGGTGTTTTGACTTGTCAGCTGTCAGATGAAAACTGAAAGTCAGTACTAGATGTGTTTCAAAGCTATATCGAAGAGCAATGATCATACTCTGCTTAGAGCTAAATCCAATCGCTTGAGTTCTGTTTCAAAAATTGTACCAGATTATTTGGAGAAGTTTTCACAGTTCACACTTTTTCGGAACAAAATAACTGTCCAGATCATTGATTATGTGTGAGAGCAAATGGTATTTGCCTTTTGCCAAGTTTGTTTTTGTTGTTTCTGTCATTTCAGCTTTGGATTTTTGTGAATTGTTTGCAATTGCGTTTGTTATTGTTTATATTTTTTTGAATTGGCGAAGCTCTTGATGAATATTTATATTATTTTGGAAAGTATGGGTCATTCGAGAACAAAGGAAAATTTCGTTTCGTATTGAGATCGTTTAAGACTTTATTAGTAAACAAACAAAGGTATAACAATAGAAACTTTAATTTAAGAATCTTAGTACCAGTTTGTTCACAATGGGTTTAATCTGTAAGTATGTTCTGATAGTGATTCTGATGGAATGGCACCAATCAACACTTATCAACTTATTACCGATTTAAATATTTAACTTCTCAAACTATGGATTGATTAACTGAAATTTTGTCTAACAAACACATTCGATGTGTTGTAATACTTAAAATGATAAAATTGGTCTTCAACGTGCGTGCAAATGAATATGAGTGATGTCATATCATGAGCTATATTGTGACACTTAATTCATTACAAATAAAATAAACTGAACCACTGGGTTGAACGTACTTGCTCTTATGTTCAATACACTGATGGCTTAAGAAAATATATAAGGACATGGAAATAATTAGAAAAAATATTTAAAAGCATGAAATATAATACCAAAACAAAAAAAAACAACTGAGATTTTGAAATGAAAAAAAAAAGAACGCCATCTTAATTCCTGATTGAATATAATTGTTTGGAAAACTAAGCACGATTTTTTTAAAATTAATTCTAAGCTACCTATCAGATTCTTAAAACGTTTTAATTTTTGGTATAGAAATCCTAAAAATGTATTTATATGCATATACAAATAAAATTTCAAAATATACCTAAACCCATTTTGGAAATATTTTTTTAAAAATCCAAAAAATATTTTCTTGAACATTTTGGTAAGAAAAGCCGTTGTTGTAATAAAATGTTAAATGAAATTATAACTAATGTACAAAAACGCACAAAATATAAAATTAATCAAGATTTGTTCAGCTCTTATTGTTGTTTATTTACGTAATTGGGAACTTGACAGGAAAAGGGTCCAATCGTGTGAGCTGCTTATTTCACAGTGAATTTAGTAGGTTACATCATACTCGTATATGTACATATATCAGAAACTGAATATGCTAAGAAGTAGCAGTAAGGCTCCTTATTTGCAGTTTGATTTTGCATTTCAACGAAAGGCTAAAGGCTAGTACGATGCTGATGCTAAACGAAAAATGAAATATACAAAAATGCCAAAACGAAATCATAAACGAAAAATTTAGTTCCACTTTTCATTTTGCAGTACGCAGTTCCACAAGAGAAATTGATTATTGTAGCAGATTAATGGGAGAAGTCTACACCTTTTTTCATGAACAAGTAACTACCCAAATCATTTATTGTGTGCGGAAAAGTGACATTTGTACTTATTCTTGTTGTTTCTTCCATTACATCCTGTATTTGTTTTAATTTTTTTGAATTTGTGAAACTGTCAATAAAAATTGCTTCGTTTTCGCAAGCATTTCGTTGTCTTATTGGAGATTTGTTTTTGCATCGGCAGAAGTAAAAATTTTGAAGTCATTAATATAAAAAAATCACAGAATTATGCAATGGGCTTTGATGTTTTATTAGTTTTTATATTTTTGTTTTCTTTATTTTTGAAATTTATTTTGATTAAATGGTAAATATGGTTTGTGGGGCATCGCATCCTTAGTATAAACAAATTCAATTTGCGATTATTACTAAGCTACCATAGGAATAAAACTTTTGTTTAAAAAATGACCAGAGAAATTATAAAATATAAAAATTTAAATTTTGCTACCAATACGAACTTTTTCGATAGGGAGAAAACTTCTTCCAGTATCCAGATGTTTCTCCATGTAAGTTTTCTCACACAGAATACAGAAAGGATGGAAAACTAAGTCGACATCGACTCTGTGATTAGATTATAACTTTCCTTAAATTGCACAATAAAACTATATGAACGTAGACGTACACGTAAGCCAAGAAGTAATTTCATTTTGTAGTTGGCATGTAACTAATTGGTTGAAACTAAACGAAGACCTCTTTTTTGTTCTAAATAAAAATAGTATAAGGTACAAGCCTTATAAGCAGTAAATACACGTATCTATACACAAATTAAAGTTATTTTGATATAAATCTATCGATTTATGGTCTATAAAAAATTGATTGAATCGGCTACAGGTATACATGAATAACAGAGGTGAACAAACTCTTTATGTGGGTTAACTTATTCACCAGAAATACATTTCGAACTATAAATTACCATGGTTTTGATTGCCTTTTCCTTATCCAGGGAATCGAATTATTTAAAGGAATAGAACTTACGAATAAAAGGATACCATTTACAATGTATAATGTAAATAGTTTGTGCTTGTGTGTTTGAGTTTGCTTATACAAACATCTAGTGCCATCCTCAAAAAGCATATGAAGCTTAAAATTCATATTTCTAACATTAAATGGATACAAATTAAGGCCTATTAAGTGCCTATATACAAGAAATTAAAGATTTTTGTTTGCTCGCTGATCGTTAGAGGGGTCATAAGGAGTCTAAATTAACCTTTCGGAATTCTAGCCCATTTGTGTTGGGCGCCATTTAATAAGTAGAAAAATTAATTTTTTTTAATTGCTCACTCATTTTCATTTTAAGGCGAAAATGGTGAGCATTAAAAGTTGTTGCAAATTTTAAATTTTATGACTTAGAACTTCAAAAAATTTTTCCACGTAATAGATTAATTATTGTGCATTTTGAAATTATAACAGTAAAAGCCATGAAACATGAGTTTAGAAACATGGAATTTTGCAATTAATCTCTTTTAAACTAAGCCAAGACATTGTTGTTTTTAATACCTATAAGTGGTCCAATATGTAAGTGGGCAGGAAAATAACATTATACTAATTCTCAGGTTAAAGAGAGCGTAGGAAGGGTAAAGGTGTCAACAGTGGATTACTTTTTACTTCTTGTGTCATAATTTTTTTCAAAGCTCTTTCAATGTTTTATCTTTAATGTAAGCACAAGATTTCAAAGCTTTATTAATGTTGAAATACAAAAAAAAAATTAAATAAGGTACTATGTGATCCACTGTGTACCTAGATTGTTGGGATAGAAACCCCAGTCTGCAGCGAAAATACGGTTAAGACAGCGAAGGTTGGGAAAGTGTCCCTTCCCTGGTCTTAACTATGGTGTGGGAGAATATAAGGCTTAGACAACAAAGTTTGGAATAGAGTCCCTAGTCTTAACTAATGATAAAGGAGAGAGGGGGGCCGAGGGGGCTTTAACGCTGGAACTCAAAAAGTTTTGAAGCAACTACATGGTATTGATAGTAGTACCTCGTGGCATGATGGTTAGTGCGTAGGACTGTCATGCCAAAGGTCTGGGTTCGATTCCCGGCCACTACCACATAAAAACAGAAATGTTTTTTTCCGAGGTACTGCCTCTTGCGAGGGACTGACAAATCCTCCAAGAGTAAACTTGTCATAAATAAGTGCTTCTCATCTAGCCGTTCGGACTCGGCAAAAAATTATAGGTCCTCTCCATTCCTGCCAAAAATACGCACGCAGGAATGGTTGAGAGTTGTAAGTCACTAGGCCTTGGTTCTCCACGAGCTATTGTGCCACCAAATTTATTTAATTTATATGGTATTGACAACCAGCAGTATGCTCCGTTATTAGTTTTAAACTAAGAGGTTTGAGATCGCTTTTTACCTTGTTATACTCGATTTGGTACTACTCGTATATGTATAACGCATGGTGGCAAGAAGAATCTGATTTTCCCTAAATTTCCCACCCTTATTTGTTGATTTTGTTGCCCGAACCAAATGTGGATTGTAAAAACCAATAACGAAATTTATATGCTTGCGCCGCCAACCGCCAGTGTGCGTCCTCTTTTTTAATTTGCCTGGCCGCCTTTTAGGGTAGGCAGCGTTTGGTGGTCAAATGCGTTTGCAGTTAAATTAATTGACTTGACGTTGATCAAACCGATTTTTTGCCTGCAGGACGATTGCATATTTGACGATCGCAGTATCTGCATCAAAAAATGACGATCATTTGACGATCAAATTGCCTTTGATTTGACGTTTTTGAAAACAGCCAATGCCTTGAAGGTTATTTAAGAAGATGGCTTGGCGTGTGAGTGATAAAAAGATGTAACTTCGTTACAAAATCAAAGATGTACAAAATAAATTTTGCTACAACTTTGATCAGAAGAATTTTTAGTCGTAAGTTGAAAATGACCATACCTAACTACTGTTTGCCTAAAATTCAAGATGGCGCCCAACAAAAATCGCATAAGGTTCCGAAAAATTTAATTAGAACTTTTTATAATATAGACTCATTATTTAAGTTAAATTTATTTTGACCAAAAAGGGGTTACCATTGCATTTTGCCTTAAGATTTTATTGGACAATTTTTTTTTTAGTTACACACACTTTGTGCCTTCCTGTAACGTTTACCTGTTAAGCTTCAACATGTAAAATATTGACACACAATACAAGGAAAATGAAAGTCAGTGGAAGTTTATATGTATATATAGATGAACTTATTGAACATTGAAAGTTTTTATGTTCTTGTTGATCCGAATTGAAGGAAATATATAAACTCAAATTTACTACGAGATTACAACAATCTACTCTAGAATTTCATTGCCAAAATACCAAACTACAATTTGTAATTTTCTTCATGCTTTCAATTCATAGTACCTGGGTGACTTTAGAAATTGAGAATTCATTCATAGCCTTTTTCTTCTACCTTTTCAAAATGGATGAAAAAGTGGGCAAAAGAAATTGCAACTAAATTTATTACTCTTGGATTTTGTATAAATATTTGAAGAAAAAAACTCAATTTCGTATAGAGCAGTATCCTTTTTGTTGAGGTAGGTATCTAGACATCTCAGACCTATCAATTTTATGGGCTTAGCTCCCAGAACAACTAGGTATACCCTTTCAAAGAAATCACTTTTTTTTCAGTGCAACAGTGCACGCCTACGGAATAGAATATTAAGTTTTAAAAAGAACTTTTTTTACTTTTTACGAGTAAAATCCTAGGGAGTGTAAACAAAACTGATTGCTTCCTCGTTATATTTCCTTAGATTTACTTCAAAATGCACAAACTTTGAACTCGATAGTCATTTGCGCGGACAAGAGCTGATGCACATACATTTATATACACTTGCATATAGGTAGGTATATGCATAATAAAATATGTATCTACTTTCATTTGTATGCAGTCTATGACCTCATTTCAACACCACATATGTTTGAGTTTATTTTCATATCCGTTTGTTTAGTTTTTTTTTGTTCTTCTTCTTGATCTATTTTAGAACTTAAGTTACATCACAGCTAAGTCTTTGCAAATGCAAAGAAGAACACTACCCCGCCAGAAGCAAATACATATAAGTTGAATGAACTGTGCTGCAAAACAAAGGCGCTGATACATTACACGATACAAAAAGAGTTAGTAGGACACATATGACTTGAAAGTATAAAAAAATTAAAAGTTGCGAGCATGTTTAATATAGTAAATCCACCCGCCCATCATCATCTCACTCTTCTGTCACGTTTATTGTCTCGAATGCAATGAAACGCAACGTTAAACGCCGGCCGATGAAGACAAGTCCTAGTGGATGGGAGATCCGTTAAGGGCGATAGTGTAACTCAAAATGGGCTCATAATTTGAGTATCTGTTAATTCGACAACATATATGTGCAATAGATGCATATATTTCAGGAGCGCATTTTTGAATTCAGTATCCCTAGGAAGCTTTGAAGGAAAATTATGGAAATTTTATTGATTGATAAAGATGACACCTTCGGTGGATTCGTTGGTAGACACAGCCACCACGAAGAAGTAAATAGTAACGGCCTGCATCTATTAGTCTTTTAGAGGCTCGTAATACGGTAATAAGCAGTACTAGGTTTCCACGGCTTAAAATCCACAAAGGGCCCTGGCAGTCCTCAAATGGTGGATACAAAATCGACCATGAACTTATCAATGGAAGGCATGCCTCAAACACTTTAGCATACTTTTGGAGGGCCAAACGTCAACTCTGACCATTTCCTTAGTGCGGCAAGGTTAGGAGCCCGATTGTCTAGTAAAGAGAAACTATAAACCGCTCTAAAGAAAAAATCCTACATATACCTCGCATCGCCAGAGCCTTCAATGAGAACCTGATCGAGAAGCTTTTCGGTGTGCATTCACTTGACGACAACAACCATTTGTCCCAGTGTCTTGATTTCTCCAAAGAGGCAGCTGGAACTATAATCTACGAGATATGATGATTAATGCGTACAACTGAAAAAAGTAACAGAAGATGCGAATATGCTGTAGTATAAAATAAGAGCAGTGAGAGAGGAATATCGAGCAATGAGAAGAGAGGAGTAGACCTTTGGTATAAAGAAGAAGGCGTACCCAGGCTATGCTCCAGGGAATCGGAGAAACAACAACACCCGAAAGTTTTATAAAAAGACCAAAGACTGAATGCTGCTTTTAAAACCCAAACGCAGGCTCCTAGAAACAGCAAAGATAACCTAGTCACCGAAGCACAAGGAATAGTAGATGTATTTAGGCAACATTTCCATCAGCTGTTAAATGGGCATAAAGAAGCGGACACTATAAGACAACCTCCAGTCGATGAAGACCCAGTTCCACCATCCAGTTGGAAAGAATTTGACTTTGCTGTAAAGAAGCTTAAAAACAACAAGTCCTCCGGATGTGTTAGTTTATCAGCTGAGTTCTTCTAGCATGGAGATGTATTGAAAGGGTACATGCATCAACACATCAACCAAGATTGGGTGGAAGGAAACATATTCGACTACTGGTCTATCAACTCTATATAACATATCCATAAAAAGACGATCCTATGTGTTGCAAGAACTATCGAGGCATATCCCTGATTAACGTCACATACAAGACCCTATCCAGCCAGGAAGATCAATCACTGCCCAAATATTTACCACCAGGCAAATCTTGAAAAATACCAACGAATTTCTAGTCAAAACAAACCATCTATTCATGAACTTCAATGCTGAACTTGAAATCCCGGGAAAACTGATCCAGCTGTGTCGCATGACATTGAAAAATACGCGATGGAGTGGGAAACTATAGGGCAAAAAACTTCTGAACTATTCAGGTACAGGGGATACGCGACCATGTGATTTCTTCAATCTCATTCTGGAGCAAAAAGTGGGCAAGGCAGCCGTTTTCTCTGGCTGATCTCAACAGGCCGTCTTAAGCCCTGGTCAAACAGAGCGCGGGCTGACGGGATGATCAATACATTACTAGGGAAGAAAGAACATTTTTACAAATACCGCCAGACCGTGCTCTGTTTGACCAGGCCTTTAGTCTTTCTTGGCAACCGAAGAACACAACGCAAAACTTTTTGGTATTGAAGTAAACCATGATGACAATACCAAATACTTGCTATCAACAAACAATAGCCATGTTTTGTTGAGAAGTTGCAACCCAGCCAGTTAAAATTTTACATGCTGTACAACAACAATCACCAAGTGCCAAGAACTGGCTGTATACAGTTTTCAACAAAACACGCCTCATGAAAGATCAGTCAACTGGCTATTACAAAACATTACTGTTGATAGCAACAACTATGAAGACGTTAAAGAGTTCATCTACCTCGAAGTTAACATTAATCTCACGAAGAAAATCTAGTACAGATCCAAGTTACCTAAGCAAACCGGTGCGATTTCAGTTTGGCGCAACAAATGTTCTACAAAACGCTTATATTCTCAGTTCTGCCTTATGGAATATGGAGCCGAGTAATGAGCAATAAGCAGAAAGCGAGAGCTGATTCTGAACTGTTTTAAAAGAAAAATTCTTCGAACGCTATTTGGATGTGTGTGTGAAGAGGGAAAATAAAGGAGAAGATATACCCACGAACTCTATGAGCTGTATCAAAACATTGATGCAGTCAAGAAAATAAAAACACGTTGACTACATTCTGATGCTTTTTTATCGAGGCTGAGGTAAGCCCGTCGTAGTCGAGGGTATTCCCGAAAAAAACAAGTAAAATTTGGGTTAAGAAGGAAACAAAAATTGGAAATGGCCACCAGTTTATAGCTTTTTTGTTTATAAAAGGGTTTACAATCTTGCAATGTTTATTTCTTGTTATAAATAACATGGTATTTCATATAACTAAGCTTGGTATGGTAGAGCTACAAGAGCAGACTCGGCCCACAATATTCACTTACAGGAAGTGAACCAGGGACTATACGGTAGAAATCTGATTCTAATCCAAGGCTAACCCATGGGAGAATTACATTGTTTGTCCAAGCTCTCACTCAGAAGGAACAAGAAGGGAGTTTACGAGAATCTGATTCCAACCCAAAGCTAACTCAAGGGAGAATTACTTTGTTTGTCCAAGCTCTCACTCAGAAGGAGCAAGAAGGGAGTTTACGAGAATCTGATTCGAACCCAAAGCTAACTCAAGGGAGAATTACTTTGTTTGTCCAAGCTCTCACTCAGAAGGAGCGACAAGGGAGTTTATGATAGCTATCTGATTCCAGCCCAAGGAAAATTACTTTGGTTTTAACGGTGGAAGCCAAAAAGATTATATTTAAATGGCTCAGGATGCACCACAAAAAGTAATCTGAGCTTATCAAAGTTCCTACAAACGAAGATCTAGCTGAAATCTTATGTCTTTTAAATTTCGAATAATTACATCAGAACTTACACGAGTCGATAAGCTTCGTCTTTTTCTGAATTTCGCACCTCCTCATGATTTTTCTGCCACAAGAAAATGTTAACTGTAAGGAGGAAAATACAAAAATCGTATGACGTTGACTTGAATGCGGTTTGCTGTTGTTTATTCGTATGTGGTAGCGGATGTATAATGATATGGGCGTAGATGGATATTTGGTTGTTAGGCTATTCAGGGTAGTGGTTTGTTTTAATGACTGGTCTATGAGTGGTTAAATGGTGATGTTAGCTGCTGGTAGTTGATGTTGACGATGGTTGATATACTCTATTATATAGATAGATGGTGATAAATTGCCGGTCGATTGACGTGAGTGAGTGAAAAGTGTAACACTTCGTTACAACATTAGCTCGACCACATCGAGCAAATGAACAAAATAATATTCCAGCCAAGAGAGTGTTTGAATCACAGCCCCCAGGTGCGAGAGAATGAAGAAGACTGAGCCTCCGCTCCGGTTTAAAAACCAAGCCATTGTAGATACCAGATATTCTTCTGAATCTTAACTAAACATTAAATGATAAAAATTGGGATGGCGCAACTAGTGGAAACTGTCCTGGAATCAAAGTCATTCAGGTATGTATGGGCAGAAATTTTTGTACGAAAAACCAAACTATGCATCGAGGAAGGATCGGTGAAATCTAGTTTGTATATCTACAGCATGTAGTACCTCGTGGCATACTGGTTAGTGTGTAGGACTGTCATGCCAAAGGTCTAGGGTCGATTCGCGGCCACTGCCGTCTAAAAGCAGAAATGTTTTTTTCCGGGGTACTGCCTCTTGCGAGGGATTAAAAAAAACCTCCAAGAGTATACTTGTCATGAATAAGTGCTTCTCATCTAGCCGTTTGGACTCGGCAAAAAATTGTAGGTCCCCTTCATTCCTTCATTCCTGCCAACAACACGCACACAGGAATGGTTGAGAGTTGTTAGTCACTAGGCCCTGGTTCTCCATGAGCTGTTGCGCCACTAAATTTTTTTTATATCTACCATTTGCACCTTTAATTTATTTAAACTCTTCAATGCAGGACCAAACGTTACCAGGTGTGTTACCGAGTACATACGAGAAGTGGAAATCAACATGTAGACTTGACCTGCTATGACCTGGCATAATCCTGAATGCCCAAAATCCCGAATTGACAAAATCCCGAATGCAAATAATCCCAAATCCATTCGAGATAAAATCTTGAATTTTTGCCTTTCGGGATTCTGTCCATTCGGAATTTTGTCCATTCAGGATTTTGTCTTTCGAGATTTTTTCATTTGGGGATTTTTTTCCATTTTTGCAATTTATTACCGGAATTCGTAATCAACCGGTAATAAATTGCATTGTGAACCTTTTTTTCCGGCTGTGGCTTTTGGAATATAGCCTCTCTAGCCATATTTAGATAATGAACATTGTTTAATGAAAATTGAAAATATTTTTTAAAATGCAAAGGATTTTAATTTTTTTAATTTAGAAAAATGATTTATGTTTAAATATGATTAAAGCTTTTCAGTGTTGAGTATTAAAATTGATCAAAAAAAATTAAGCCATTAAATATTTAAAGTAAAAAATACATTGTTGCCGCTAGAAAGTTTAGTGCCCTCTATACAGCTCTAATATTGTCAATTTGGCAAATCCACCGTTGTGCATGTTCTGTTCATGTAGTGATTATGTTCAGCTTCAGTATCAGCAACATGAAAATGACGATGCATTTTCCAACATAATGCACATTTACGCTCAATGAGATTGTGACAGTCGCCATTGTTAGGGACAGAGACGTGAAGTGAGGATGTGGCTTCATCAGACAATAGAGAGACTTATATTTTAGTTATGTAGTATAGCTGCATCCACACGAGAGCATACTTGTTGTGATGTTAAGTACAAAGCTTTCTCCCCCTACGAAACTGCTCTTTCAATTATCTGCAACCTCGATAATTTTTGTTTTGTCGAGTCTACTACACATACCTACAGAAAAAAAAAATAAGAAGAACGGATATGGACCCACTTCTATGTGACACACGAAGATGCATACATGTGATAGGCATCAGGACGTATTGTTAAGGTACCTTCAACAAAAGATACAAAATTATCCTTACACAAAAAAAATAAAATAATTTTTGTGGTGTGCAAGCCCAAGCGCATTTTTTTTCTGAAAAGTAGGACATTTCTGCTTCACATCGTCCATTTTTTTGTATATTCTCATCCATCAAAGTATGTGCACTTTCAAGAGTGAAGTCGACGAACGAAAATTGAATGAAGGGCAGTGTATTGCAAAATTGAAAAAAAAAAAATACTGAAAAGATTGCAAAAGTCTTGAATTGTCCTTGTTGAAGATGAGCTTTACTGGTGATTTTGATTGGTACGTACGTACATGTCCTCGAATGTACAAATGTATGTTTGTATTTGAGTGTTTTTCAAGAAGGTATAGCTTCTTATTAAGTAAACCAGTAAGTAGAGATGGTCATAGGGTGAAGGTTTTTTTATTTGTATTCTATTGAAAATAGTTTTAATGAGAATATAATATGAAATTGGTATATTGTATTATTATAAGTTGCAGTCAAGTGTAAAAATTGCTCCAGAAATTCAAGAATGAGGAAATCCTGCAAAACTTAATTGCGTAGCAACAAATACATTTTTTTGGAGCAAAATATCGCAAATTTGATTCTCGCACGAAATTAAATTTTGCGAGATTAAAATTTGTAAGATTTTAGTTGGATTTTGTAATTGCGAGATTGTAAAAAGCGGGATTTGAAAGTAGAAGGAAAAGTGATATTTTGTAATTTTGAGGTTTCATAATTCATTGATTTATATATATGAAGTTAGCAGAACACTTTTGGTAATTATGATACAAAAGTAACCTGTCATTAGTTGCTATACTTAATTGCGAATTAGTTACGCAAATAAAGTGGTTTGATTTTATGGTTTGCAAAAAATAGGTGTCTGCTAACTTCATATGAACTCTAGCAGGTCACCCTTCTCAAAAATACAGGCAAACGAAAAAATTACAAATGCTTTTTTCAGAAATAACAAATTGCGAATTAGTTACACAAAAATTAAATTAGTTGAGTTTTTGGTTTGCGAAGAAATGAGTGTCCTGCTAACTTCATAATGAAATTAGCACGACAACTTTCTCAGAAATGAAGATAAATAATTTGGAGAAAGTTGGTCGTTGAGAACTAATAAATTGCGAATTAGTTACGCCAAAAACAATGTCTTGCGTTTTTGGTTTTCGAAAAATTGGGTTTGCTGCTAACTTCATATGAATTTTGTCGCAAACCATATAAGTTATTAATTTTTTTAAGTTTATCTTATCGTAATTTCCAAAAGTGTCCTGCGTACTTCATGTATACATGTATATAAGTGAGAATTCGTTAATGCGAGATTTAAGATCCAGGATTTCAAATGCGAGATTTAAATTTGCGAAATTTCGAATCCAACTCAATTTGAAAAGTGTCCTCAATCGAAAATATTTTGACGTCAAAAGGCCATTTACGAGGTATTTTTGTTTGGTCACAACTAGAAGTTATTTGAACCCTTCAGAATGACACAATTTTTCTTTTGAAAAAAAAAAAAGAAAATGCTTCTGAATCTTATTTGTAAATCAAAAAGAAACTTTAAGACCAAATAAAAATACCATTAGTTCGAACTGTCACTATTAAGTATTATAATAATTGCTTTGGAGCGAAAAAAACATTTTTTTTGTGTAACTTCAAAGTTTGATAATAATCTTTCGGTATCGTATCTTTTGATGGAATTTAACAAATAGTGGCTTCACATATTACTTATTAATGTAATGACATTTTAAATGCCACCACAGACCACTCAAATTGCCTTTTCCCGACCGAAAAATAGATGTAGTATAAATTTGTACATAATTTATTTTTCTTAAAATTTTTCTTAGGAATTTTTTCCTGATAGATAATACACAGAAAAAAGTGTTTTCATTTGTTATTTGGTATTTTCGTTTCACAGCTCATTTCATTTTTGAATTTAAACTGTCTGTTAATCGCTTTTTGTTGTTGTTTTTTTTCTTTCTACTTCCATTGAGCTTTGACATTTTCATACAAAACCATTTCAGAGCTCTTCAAACTGTGGCCAATTGGGCATGTTCAACAGGTTTTGACTTCATTTCCAACCTAGTTGAAATTATGGGTGTGTTCCTTAAATTCTTCCTTAAAAATGTCGGACTAAATGTCTAATTATGACTGGTTGGAAACGAATCCTCTCAGCGAGAAGAAAAACTGTCAAAATGTCGGGAACAGTTTGGGCACTAATTTGCACCACGTCAAAAGAAATATTTGACTAGGGCAATAGAAAATCACTGTACAAGAAATTGAATGGCAAGAAAAAAGAAACGTATACGTTTAAAAATAATTAAACTTAAGTAAAGAAATTTTTATTAATAAATCATGAAACTTAAATTTGTATAAAAAAGAAAAAAAAAATACAATAAACACAAAGTACACAAATTTTTATAACAAAATTTTCTTTTACGAAAAAGATTTGTCTAGCGACACATGCATTTTAAGAAAATCCTTTGATTTATAAAAGGATACAAAAATAAAACATCTACCAAAAACAAAAAAAGAAGCACTTGGGTAACCCTAGCTATTTGTATTCTGTTTTGTTATTTGAATTCAAACTGACTTTTTTTCAAATCTGACATACGAACACCTGGCATTTGACATCCAGTACGAAACAGATATCAGAAATTTCTTGGAGCTAATCTGGCAAGGAGGGGAAATTTTGTACTCTCTCGTGAGTGCTCTCGTTGGTCAGAAAAACTTCAAACCTTCACTTGTGGAACGACTTCGCACTAAAAATGACTAAATCTGGCAGTTTCAAACTGTTTGAAACTCGTTCTGGAACACACCTTATGTGTGTTCCTTTACTTTAAATTTCTGTGATTTTTAGTCCAAAATTGTGTGAATTTTTTTTTTCTATGAATTTTCACAGAACTTTGTCAGAAATGTACACAAATGCACAGAAATTCAAAATAAGGTAACAGACTTGTTATTTCATTTCGAAATGTGAATTTGTGTGGGAGATATGAAATGATTTCGTATCGAATTTGGAAATTTTCAACGAAATTACCCCATTTGGCCTAATGAAAGCGTAGTATAGTGAAAACGTTGTATCTATAAGAAATGAGATATATTTTTATAAACGGATGATTCTACAAACTATGGAATCTAATGGCATCTAATGTACACCTTTTTTTTAAAATACTCAAGTGTCAAGAAATTACACTTGGATATTTGGGATTGGGCTTCCGTCTCGTGGCTAGATGAATTAAACTTTAAAGTACGCATTACACTAAGGGTCAGTTTGTTCAGATTGGGTTAAATCTATAACACTTTTTCAATGGCTTTGGTTAAATGAAGCTACTCAATCAATATTGGCTGGTAAGCGAGTTCGATAATTAACAACTCAAACTTGGGATTTATTGATTTAAATTGTGGTAAACAAGTACATTCGAGGATTTGGCAGTTACAATAAACATTAATTTAAGATGATTAGGTGTGAACAAACTGCCCCTAAATCTGAGTACTATTGTTAACATTAACAGTTATTCACAGTGGCGTATTCACTTTTAAGCATTATAAACAGATGTTTTTTTTAACTACTTTTGTGTGGTAATCCTGATGGTGTAGTTCCTTGTGTGACTAATATACCTGGTAAAGAGTTCAGCTCAGAATGGATGGTACCAACTGCTAAAACCAGTGGAGTAAGCCTTAATTCCTGGGACTGCGGAGAGAATTGGAAAGTGATCTTTCGGATAGTTTACATTTTTTTGTAAATATTCCCCAAATGAGATGCCAAACATTAAGCGTAACCTTGCTTGACCTTGAGAAACTATAAGCCTTGATTGCAAATTATCTAGGACTGACCAATTTCTAAGTCAATTTGGCAGTTTCTGACCAATGACTGGCCAATAAGATGGCTTCTTTCAAATTTCCCATATATGAGCTACCAAAGTGCCAGAGCCCTCTTCGTCAGACATATCAGTAGATGTGTTTTATTGGAAAATCCATATCTAATATCCACGAGTAGATATTTCTTAGGTTTTATTATTGTTGAAAAAACAGTTATCAAGGAATACATCTTTAGAGCAAAAAACAATCTACGTTTTATCTACGATTACAATCTACGTTTTTTAATTAAATTCAGCACCATATTCATCTTTAAAAATTTACTTACTCTCAAATTTTTCATCCACTATTTTACTATTTAATTGCAAAATTTTACTGCCCTTGCTAAAAGCTTTGCCATTAACATATGCCTTGTATGATTACATTTTTAGCTATTCAAAACAAAATTTTCCCATTTCTGGAAAGAACATTTTAAATATCATTATATGCTCTTTAACCGTTTTTCAACAAAATGGTTGCATTTAAGGGTTTCAATAACTAGATTCGGTCCCAAAAGAAATGAAAACAAAGCACAATTTCAACTCATTTGCTTTATTCCCGACGAAAAAATTCCAGTTGCTAAAAACCTACGTTAATCTTCTATAATTACATAAAACTAGGCCTGAGCAATGAGTAAGCTTAATCGTTTTCTTTTCGTACATACAAAAAAAAATCGGTTTATGCAACTAAAAACAAGGTCACAATGATGTCAAGTGATGATACCATAAATTGTGATGTTGTGAGGCAAAAAAAAAGCTCTGAAATAAAAAGAACAACTTAATTAAACTATTAAAAACCCCACTATGATGACGGAATAAATAAAATAAAAACTACACTCCATATCTTTGCATTGAACCTGAAAGGGAAAAATATTTAAATTTTTATGTTAACTTTTATGTAAAGGGTTTTTCAACAGGGACGCTACAAAAGTAGAGCGACAGGGATGGCAAACGACGCCATATTTCTTGCCGCTCTTTTGACATTTCTCTTCAATAAGGTTTGCCATTTCATGATGGAAAGATATACGAGCCAACAACGAGTCGAAATTATTAAAATTTGCCACCGAAATTCGGAGTCAGTGGCTTGAACGTTAATAGCGCTACGTCCAATTTATGGTCGTCATAATCGTCCTAGCAGATCAACAATTGAGCGTCTAGTGGAAAAATTTGAATCCACAGGCACAGCACAAAATGTTCCCGTGCCAGTGAGACAAAGAAGTGCCCGTAGTGTCGATAATATTGCTGCCGTTGAGGCTTCAGTTGCAGAAAGCCCAAATGTGTCTCTCACACGTCGTTCTCAAGCGCTGGGCATCTTTGTGACGTCGTTGTGGCGAATTTTGCGAAAAAATCTTGGCCTATATCCTTACAAGATTAAAATAATGCAAGAAGTGAAGCCGCTTGACCACCCGAAGCGTCGTATGTTCGTGAATTGGGCTGAGCAACAACTAGAAAATGATTCGGATTTTCATCAAAAATCATCTTCAGCGATGAGGCTCATTTCTGACTAAATGGCTTCGTCAATAAACAAAATATGCGGTATTGGTCAGGCAGTAATCCACACGTACTCCATGAGTCATCATTGCATCCCGAAAAAATTACGGTTTGGTGTGGTTTATGGGCTGTGATGATCAAGACCGGCACGTTACTGTGAATGGAGATCGCTACCGTTCAATGATAACCGAATATTTTTGGCCCCAATTTGATGATATGGACTTGGAGGACATGTGGTTCCAACAGGACGGTGCCACCAGCTACAAAGCGAATGTCACAATCAATTTATTGAAAACCAAGTTTGGAGAACGTTTTATCTCACGAAATGGTCCAGTCGCTTGGCAACCTCGGTGGTGCGATTTGATATCGTTAGACTATTTCCTGTGGGGCTACGTCAAGTCTATGGTCTATGCCAACAAGCCAGCGACGATTGGTGAGCTTCGTACGAATAGCGAACATGAAATTGCAGCAGTATCGGCCGATTTATGCTTGAAAATCGTCGAAAATTTGGTTCAGCGTCTGGACTTCTACAAGCGTGCCCATGGATTCAATCCATTTTACAACAGTTTTGAATATTTAATGATGGTACATTTTACTGTCTACAAATAAGATTTTTAACATTATCCTGAAATTTTGCTTCGTTTTCGAACTATATATAAAAACTCAAAAAGGGTGCTTTTGCCCCCTTCTATAGTTCCTTTTTTAAATGACATCAATTAGCTAATAATTTTCGTGAGAAATGTTTTTTGTCGCAAAAATTCAACAAACAGACCACTGTGTGGTGAGTTGCCAAAGAAGCTATGGACGTCAATGGCAGCACTGTGTGACATAGTAAACATTACTTTAAAAAGTGGCTTTATATTTATATAAATTTGACAAATTTCAAATAACACTTTCAATTTCAAATCACCCTCTTTATATTAAAATTTTTCTCTCTTACCTTTGTTGTCTATCGTAAGATGTAGGTGTTGCCGTTACAGCTGTCATGATGTCGTTTTCAAAATCACTTGGCTCGGTGCTAAATGTATCTGATATTAGGAGGTAACTATTATCCCTGAAATGGGAGTAGCTTTCGGGCGGACTAACTTGTTGGGGTTGATTACTTTGGTAAATTGAAACTCGGACTTTGGAACGTTCTAACCTGAAATTAAAAAAAAAAATGTAATAATTGTTTGTGATAATGCTTTTCGTAAAGTAAGTAATTTAACATCTTGGTATCTAGAAACAACTCTACATTGAAACACTTTTATGTAATTGCAATTATTTTTTTCTACCAAACCTTGTTTTCAGATTGAATATATTAGGGTAAATTCATAGATATTTGTTTAAGCTGTTTTTAAACAAATCTGAAGTTTACTCCATAATAATCTACTGTCTTTGGGAATGTCGAAAAATCTAACCTCGATAAGCAGTCGTGAACTAACATCATCTTAAAAGCTTGAACTTATATGGGTCAAGGCCAGAAACACTTAAATTTAACTGAAATACATACATAATGTATGTTTACAATTTAAAATAAATTCCTTAAATATTTTTGCCAAATCAATATTAAAATCTAAATACAAATTGTTCTTATCGTGAGCAAAACAAAAAACAAAACGAACATCAATTTTGTCCAGGAAAATTCATTAAATTTCTATTTTTGAAATTTGTTTACTCAAATAATTGCTCACATTTCCTTTGCCCATGGAATTTAACATTTCTATTGTTTATTTATCAATTTTGGATATTGGCCAATGTTTATTGAAATATTTTACATTAAATCAAAAATCAAAGATAAATTATTACTGAATAAAATGATTTTGACTGACTGCCGCTTGCCACGTCTATCTTTGATAAATCAAAAAAAAAATCAGAAAAAAATTGAAAAAATATTAAGCTGATGGGTCGGACGTTTTTGTTTCTCTTTCCTTCTTCTCTTTTTCAATAGTGAAGTTTTGTTAAATGTTTCTTTCATGAGCCACCAATACTTGCTTAGAGAGTCGACAAGGAAAAACTATTTAGTTTTTAACAAGGCCCTAGGTGGTTTTACATTGATGCTAACAGGAGCCTAGAAAGACGTCTGTGAAGTTAGCAAGGCAACTTTCACCCAAGCAAATGGGACCTTGACAGGAATTTGCAGTTTTTTTTTTTACATTTTGTTTGCATTTCTATTCCTGACTATGCCATTCGCCGAATAAGGCAGTCAAGTGACATGCTAACTGCACTATAAAGTAAGCAGG
Source organism: Dasysyrphus albostriatus (assembly GCA_946251815.1). Classification (NCBI taxonomy): domain Eukaryota; kingdom Metazoa; phylum Arthropoda; class Insecta; order Diptera; family Syrphidae; genus Dasysyrphus; species Dasysyrphus albostriatus. The sequence goes on along the minus strand of OX276336.1, from coordinate 60,357,801 downwards.
TCACATAGCGTATCTCAGGAATCGAACATGCTAGGAACTTGTAGTAAGGCTCGAAATCCTCAGTTTTTTGCATTTAACGATGGGTTGGGTTCATTATTTGAAGTCCTCAATTTAATAACATTTCATACTGGTTTGGTAACTTCACTGTGAAGAAAGCAGGTCATATCGTGAATCTTAGGAACCAATCATGCTAGAAGCTTGCAGTAAAAGGCCAGGTCAGAATATTTAAGTCCCTTATTAGAAAAAAAATTCTTACTGAAATAAGCAGGTTAAACCGTGTATCTCATGAACCAAGCATACTAAGAACTTGCAGTAAGGCTCCAAATTTGTAATTTTTCGTATTTAAACGAATTTGGAGCCTTACTGCAAGTTCTTAGCATGTTTGGTTCATGAGATACTCGGTTGGACCTGCTAATTTCACTGTGAAGTATGCAGGTCAGTAAGAATTTTTTTTTCTAATTAGGGACTTTTTGGGATATTTCTGATGAGAAAATTAAATTTACCCGACAAGTTTTTACCAGCAAGGGCCTCACGATTATTTGACAAGTTTTCCTTGACTAGATTTTCCCTATATGGAAAACTTTCCAGGGTCTTGATTAAACCTTTCCAAAACTTTGCCAATTTTCCTGATGGAAACTAAAAAGTGGATTGGTCTATCCACAGCGTTTTACTGCCTGAAGTAAAAATTTTATGAAAATTGCATAATTCGTGTACTGAAGAAAGCGATATAATAAAAAATTGTTCTCCGGAGCTAAAAATTTTTTTTGGAAAAATAGTTTTGAAAAATATAAAAGAAATCAGCAAACAACAAATTGTGCAGAAATATTTGTTTCCAATCTAGAAAGAACTTGCTTAAACCAATTTATTCCAGGGATAATTTTTTTGACCGACCTAAAACAATACGAAAATACTTCTTGTGAATGTTTAAAATGGCATAGAAGACAATTTCGTAGAATTTAGCTGTTTTCTGGGTTCAAACAAACATAACTGCGAGCAATGTTTTTTAGGACGTCATAACAAAATTTAATTAAATTCCAATAATTTTTCTTCAAATTCCAAAACTATACCCTTTTTACCTCCATTTTTGTATAGATCGTTTCAGTATACAAAAAAATATATTACGCCTGATTTTAATTCTCAAAATATTAATTTTCTCAGTTCCGGCATTCATTCTGCACTTATAATCACATTCCCCTTGATTCCTACCAATACTATGTATGCAGGTATTATAGTTTCATTGTTTTCTAGCTTTTATAACTTATAGGTTTGTATTAAGAGGCCAGTGTATAGAATACGGAAGAATAGAAAAATAATATACAAAGCAAAATCTTTGTGAAAGACTTAGAAGTTAGTTAGGTAGAAGTTTTATATTTATAGCTACTTCATATTGAATGGCGTGCGAATAGAGAGCAAGATCAAGAAAAGTATAGCGACAGCAAGGTATTATAGTGAGTTGCTTGTGGCATTTATAGGTCGATGACATGAATTCACTTGGTCTACTAGCTAAGTGTGCGTTTCGTGATAGAACAATGGAAAGGAAACTTAAATTACTAGCTCTGTAGACTAGCACACGCATAATTTACTTAGCACAATGTCTATGTCTATATATTTAGTACATTAAATGACGTGTGTGCTTGATTGCTTTCGTTGGAAATTGATGGAAGTAATTTTTAGCTGAGAAGAATGAAAAATAGTGAAGAGGATTTTTGATTTAAAACGAACGATTGCCACCGTCATCGTCAGTGCTGTTATTGTCAGAACCGCATCGAGTATCAGAAGTGCCTGAGTGCAACACAAATCTTTAAAATAATTTTGACTGAAAACTTTTAGCCTTCAAATTATAAACACAAGCTGTAACTTTAAACTGTAGAAATTTTTGATAAATTATTTAAAACTTTCAATGATTCATGATCAAATAGAAAAATGATTAATTTGATTTTTTTTAAGTGCTTATTTCACAATTGACATCTGTTAGAAGTTTGTTGCTGGAAAAGCCATTTATTCTTAGCTTAATTTGGCAGCTAGCAATTTCGAAAGTCAAATTGGCTGCTTAACTCCCTGAATAATATAATAGTGCATTTGCATTTGAGAGTAAATGAATTAAACTTGGTGGTGCAACGGCTCGGAGAGAACCAAGGACTAGTAACTTATAACTCTCAACCAATCCCGTGTGCGTGTTGTTGGCAGAAATGGAGGGCATTAACAATTTTTTCCGAGTTTAAACGGCTGGATGAGAAGCACTTTTTCATGACAAGTATATTGCTGGTGGTTTTGTCAGTTCTTCACAAGAGACAGTACCTCAAAAAAAAATTCTGTTTTTAGGTGGAATCAGTTGGAAATTGAACCCCAACCTTCAGCATGACAGTCCAACGCACTCTATTTACCATTATGCCATGAGGTACTTCACCATTGCATTTGAGAGTACTTTCACTCTCGGATAGCTGGTAGCCCCCCTAGCCCCTCTGGGAACTAAGTTCATGAGCGAATTCATTTGCGAGTTTAACTCTCAAGAGCTGCTTGAGAGTTGTTTGTAGTATTTTAACTTCCAAATGGATAAGAACTTCAAAACATGCTAATCAATTCCTTGTATGGCACCAATGTGGTCCAAAATGCCTTTTTTTCGTTGCAAAAATTAAAACTTTTGAATGCATGAAGATATCCCTTTGATTTGTGTTGTTAAAGGAAATTTGCAAAGCTTTACTAATTGGAAATTAAAAAAAAATCTGTGAACATGGTGTTGTTGAATCTTCCTTTGTACAAGTGGACAAGTTTAATATAAATTTTGTAGCTTTTTTGGTAATAAACAAAAAATAACTGTTTAAGCTTTAAATTTTTCATTAATAATATGTAAAGGGTGTTTTTTTCAAACTTTGAAATGAACTAAACAAAGATGATTTTCTTAAATTGACATGAAATTTATCTACTTCATTCGAGAGATTATCTTATGGGATTATAATTTAAATATGACTGCCACGGCTGCCTCAGACGTAGTCTAATCTGGAGGTTCAATTTTTGATGATTTTCCAACATTTGTGGCCGTATATCGGCAATAACGCGGCAAGCGTTCCGGGCTTATCGGCGTAGACTAACGACTTCACATACTCGCATCCTCACAGAAAATAGTCAAGTGGCGTTAAATCACACGATCTTGGAGGCCAATTTACGGGTCGGTAACGTGAAACGATGCGGTTACCAAACATTTCCTTCAAAAATCAATAGCTCTGACATTTTGCGCCGTCTTGTTGAAACCACAGCTCCTGCACATTTTGGCTGTTCAATTGATGAACGAAAAAGTCAGTTATCATCAACGGCGTATACAAGGGGGGGGTCACGGGGTCATGACCCCCCCAGAGAACTCAAAAGATATGCGCTAAAAAAAGTAAGAAAAGCAAAAATATTTGCAATCTTAAAATATAATTTCAAAAAAATTATTTTTTTATAGCTTTGGAATAGGCTACCTACTCATTATTGGTAAAGTTTATTTACCTTCTCCTATCAATATTTACAAGCCAATGCCCGAATAATACTTTTGGGGTTTTATTGTCGAAATTAAACAATTTTTTTTTTGGTTAAGATTTATTAAATAGACAATTTTAGCCACTTGCATTCAGAACATTTTAGCATTGATGTATTTTTTGATTCAAAATCAATTTGGTAGATCTACGTTTGGCAGATATACACTCTTTAATTCTCAAAGTATTTTCAATATTGTTTTTGATCGGTTTAACTTATTTATTTTGTGAGAATTTTGTTCAAAATATCAAGGAAATCATCTTCGATAAAAAATAAATAAATAAATGAATGAATAAAATAAACTAACAGACGATATTATACGAATATTACAATGAAAAACAAAAATTTTACTTTAAACCGTATTCCATACACCAGGGCCGTTCCGACTCAAACCCAGTACCAACATGTTTCAGTATAGGTTGTGTACGAATTACCAGCAAAAAAGGCGATTTAACTAGTTGAAATGTCGGTTTATATCGACTTTTTTGCAGGTAAGAATACCTATTTTGGTTACTAGTTCATAAAATGTTAAGATTCGAACTTAGACAAAAAGTCAGCAGCCTAAAAAGAAAGTCGAGAAAAGGATCGACTTTTATCGAATCTTCGATATTTCTTCCCAATATTTAGTACATAGAAAGAAAGTTGATATAAATTGATTTTTTAACCTGTCGACATTTTTATTTTTGGTTCGATATTTTTTCTATCGTTAATTTCATTCCAACGCAACGTAATTTAAAATACATCGCTCTGCTTTGAATGTTTGAATGAAATCAACAAAAACTGTAATCATACATTCTTGTCTGACTTTTAAACACGAATTTAACAGTTACTATTAATTTTGGATTGTGTTTAAAATACATTTTCTTTTGATCGTATCGATCGTATATTCGATTGATGACAATCCAACGCAAGTTAAGCGTGCTTTTAAACATTATTCCCTAAACTATGAATTGATCATAATATCAGTCAATCAAAGTCAATTTGTTCGTGAAATGATCGTCGTTTTGTTTGACGCAGAAAGCTTCATGACAAATAATATATATGTAACCGTCCTGGTTGTTGAAAATTTGTTTTCATCAACGCCAGTCAATTTACTTGCTAAAGCTTTTGACGTTTACAAACATGCTCTCAGCGTTTTCAATAATCATCAACTCGATTTTTGTACTGCTCAGTTGCACCGTAGATGATGTATTCATATTCGTGACTTTAGCGAACTTGACTATTGAACACAATACTAACGCAGTAAAATTTGTATTTGCATTTTTTAAGAGAAGACTTTTGCAGTTTGCGTGAACGAATATTCCGCAAACACATTTCATGGCACCATTCATGGAACGTGGCGAGCCATTCGCAGTACGGCATGGCCCCCTTCATAGGAAGGTACTGGGGCATTTGCTCCAGTGCCCCACTCTTAGACACAGCCCTGTGATACATCCAAAAAACATTTTTTGATTGAGATCTGAATTTATTAAAGGATTTTTGGCTTATCTACGAATTAACTTTTAGGGATTCCAAAAATTTTATCGATTTTTTTGTATGGAGATTTCTAAAAAAATCAATCAATGCATCAATTTTATTCAAATAAATATTTATACAATGTATGTCATTGGTAGGTAATGGTTTTACAGAATTATTTTGTATGTTTCAATTATCATGAGAAAACCGATTGAGAAGGTAATTTTAAATTTACACATATTTTAAACATTTTTGAAAGTTCGGAGACCATATTGGGTCTGCATTCAATTTTTTGATCTGCGGCCAATACTTCACATGTTCATTTTCAGGCTTTAATAAAAACAAATTGTGGAAGCTAATAATTTTTGTCTTCAATAAAAGAGTGGTTCTAACTACCACAATTTTTGATTGATATATGAGAAAATTATCCCCTCATTATTATCCCCTTATCAGATAAAAAAAAAATGAATGCAAACTGTCTTCAAACGTAAGATATTAAGAAAAATTTTAAAAAAATATTAATACTAAGTAAAATATTAAGATTAACATCTCCAAAACCAACATATTTTTTAGCGTGCACAAAAAATGCATACGAAATATTTTTGGTACACAACTTCAAGATCATATTAAGATTTGGGAGTGGATCAAAATTTTGTTTCCAAAACTCAGCTCTACAAAATTTGTGTTTTACACAGAAAATAATAAGGTTATTCATGGAACGTCGTAAGTTTACAAATTGTGTAAAAAGTTTGCATGAACGACCTTTGTTATACATTTGATTAAATGCTAGGTAATTCAATCAGAGTAAGAGTCACAATGACGTTTGGATAAGTTTAACCAGTTTGTTAATTTTACGAAAAAAATCCCTTGATAACTTTAACAGAATTGTGTGAATCATTTCCCATACAAAATTTGACAGTTTACTAACCAAAAGATAAATTTAACAAATTTGTATACTTATCTACGGTTTTACGAAGTTGCATGAATACCCTTAATATAAAAATGTTTAAGCTTTGTCAGCAAATAATAATACAGGAGACGCTCGATTTAGTAAATCTTAAAAAATTAACTATATTGAACAAACAAAATTATATATAAAAACATATTTTTTGTTTTACAAAAATGTCCCGAAAGAATTTAACATTGCTTAAGGACACTAAACAAGTGTTTCTTTTTTTTAAACCTCATTGAAAGCTTGCGAAAAAGTAAACAATCTCGAAAGAGTGAACAGGTTGGTTTTATTACCTCACTATATCGAGCGTCTTTATAATTAAAAAAAAATGGTAACATTTGTGGGACCAGAATTAATTCCAAAAAAAGTACAAAAAGCGAAAAAAATGGAAACCGTGGATCAGTCTTTGAATTAATAAATTTATAAGAACTGAATTGGGTTTTTGTTTTGGTATGACCCCCCCCCCCCCAAGAAATGGAGCTGTATACGCCGCTGGTTATCATGGGTCTATAGCGGTTACCACTGTAACGTTCTGGACAGCATCTTTTTTACAGAAGTACGGACCAACTATTTATTTCAGCAACCCATAAAGCACACCAAATAGTCAGTTTTTGTGGATTTAACGGTGCCTCAAAATATACTTGAGAATTATCATCACTCCAAATATGGCATTTTTGTTTATTGACGTATCCATTCAACCGAAAGTGAGTTTCATCGCTGAACAGAATTCGCACAGTACGTATTTCGAACAGAACCAAGATTTTCATAATAAATTTGTGCGATTTGGATGCGTTGTTCAGGCATCAGTCTATTCATGTTGAAATGCTAAACCAAACTAAAAATAAATCACTTGACAGCTGACAAAATGGCTGCCAGTTAGAAAAGTTAAAGTAGTGCTGCCAACTTAAGGCTCTATACCTCTTATCTAACCGCAATCCCGCTTTGTTTGCATTTAGTTGCATTGCAAATAAATAAATTTTATCAGAATCTCATGCGAGGTTTTAATACAAATTTTGCGAGATATTTTTCTGCAAAATGTGTTAATCCAGTGCTGGCCTACTTTTACCCACACTATTATATATTAATTGCTACTACACTATTCAACAAAATTAAGGTAACAACATTTTTTTTTTAATTTTTGTTAGTGTTTTTTGAAAAGCTTTATCTCTGTGGAAAGTGGTTCTATTAAGTTGAAGCAAAAAGCATTATATCTACAGCTTTATGCTTTTTGTTTTGAGACTTGTTTGCAAATATTTTTTTTTGCAGTGCCGTTATTGTGTTATTGCAAGAAATGACACCAAACAATTTTTTTGTTGGTTTTTTGTGTTTTTTTTTTTAAAGGACCTCATTTCCATGAATAACTTGTTTTTTTTGAGTCAATCAAAGGCAATGGTCCGATAACTTGTTTATTAAGCTTCAATCTAGTTCATTTTTGTTGTCGTACAATTTTGTTTTGCATGGTTTATTTTACTTTTAATGAAAAAATAAACGTGTTGCTTTGATTACCAATATCTCAGTAAATAATGACGTCATACAAATTCAAGGACAATTTTGGAAATTTGAGTAAGATTCTTACATGATTTTTTTTAAATTTAATACAATTTTTTTACTCTTCACCGTTAGTTTAAGAATAGTACTAAAAACGAAACAACATGCCAACAAAACGTACTATTTATCGTGTAGTAAATGATTTCGAAGAAAGAGGGTCTGTAGGTGATAGGTCCAAGCATGAACCACAACGTACTGAAAGATCGGAAGGAATAGATCGGGGGAAATCATTGGACCTTACTTCTTTGAAAATGAAAACGGCGTAACGGTAACTGTGAATGGGGAGCGATATCGTGATATGAAATGGTGATGTTGATTGGCCCCCACGGTCGCCTGATTTGACTGCTCCGGACTTTTTTTGTGGGGGTATCTGAAAAACAAGGTTTATGCAAAAAATCAGAAAAGCTTGAGCAACTCAAACAATATATTCGTGATGAAATTAATGAAATACCGCGTGAAATGTGTGAGATTGTAATGAAAATGTACTCAAAAAGGCTCGCATTTCTGAGACTAACAGAGGCCGACATTTACCTGATATTGTATTCCATACATAATTGCCAACATTAAATAAAACATTTATTCTCTTTCATTAAATCAAAAATTATAAACAAACAACGTAGTATACCTTCCCGGCGGACACCCTTTATAATATCGTACCGCCTTCAAAAACTAGTAAGTCAGTGGAAAATAATTTCACTTTAAAAATGTAAAATTATTTCGCATTAGGATTAAATTTTTTTTACATGTGAAGTTATTTTCCTGCACCAGAAATTGCAGATAAAATATTCAGTTATTAACAGTTAAAGTACTTTTGCCTTTGTTTCCTTAGAAATGAAAGATTTGACTTATTTTATCTTATCAGGGGGTCGATTCCCTGACTGGGAAAAAGTGAATTGAACAAAAGTTATCATTTCAGTTTTCACAGAGTTTAATCATTTTATCACTTCAAAAACACGCGCAAGGTGATTCTGGAACTCGTTATCAAAAACATCTGCCAAAGAGAGTACTAAAAAGTACTAATATGAAAAATGCATCACATCTCTCTCAATCTCTCATAGTAAAAGGTGGTTGTTGTGTCATAGAGATACCAAGATAGCGACTTGGGTGTATCTAATGAGCATAATTTGTTTCTCCTTATCATTTATCATTTCACGTAGTGAATTGATTGTGATAAAAGAATTATCATATGAAAACATTTTGGCATTTGTTTTCATTTTTTCACACTTCGGGAATCGCATTTGGCGTGGAAGCATAATCAGATTTATCACTTCACAGTTTCACAGATAGAGAATCGACCCCCAGAGTACCAAAAACAAATATCACAACACATTTTTGAAACGAAAAACTTCCATTTCACCGGACTTTATTAAGTTTATAAAATTACCTATAGTTTTTTTTATATACACATAATACATATTTGACGCCTATATCAAACACACACTTTTCATAGTGGCACAAACTGACCCTGGCTCCTAGCAACTATAGCATATTTAATCAGTAACACAGGAAAAATAGTATACCTACCAGGTGGGAAGAAGATTTGAGCTTCTTGAACCTTTTTTTTTTGTTAGATGAGAACGAACATTGTTTGATAGAAGAGAAAACCTTTGTACAAGAATATTTCAAGTGCAAATGCACTAAGAGCAATGTTTGAGAGGGTTCATGCTTCATTGCTTTTGATTGTTATGATAAATAAAAACTTGTGTGTTTTTCAAGCAATTTTTCTAAGAATACGAATAATTTCATGAGAATGATGTTGATGAATGGAAGCTGCTTTATCAAAGTGCTTCATCTTGGATTTATATGTAGCAGAGTAAAGGTTGTGTTGAATAAACATAAATAAGGTCAGGTTACTTTAATAAAAAAGTAACAATTAGATATTATGTATGCATATATGTATGAATATGTTTGAATGTAGGTTTAACTACATACATTCATTGTATAGGATAAAATCTCTTGAATTTTTTTATTAAGACGTTGCGATGTTTGTGGTTTTCATGTTCAGTAGTAAAAAAAGGGCAGTTTCTTGTGATAATTTCAGAGGCCGCAAAGAGGTAGGTAGAAATTCTGATAAATCTCTAATCTGTGGGGAAAAGAATGATGAGATTTATTTTCGTGAAAGCTTTATCTAATGCAAACATCTTTTTCTGTAGATTGAAGCAAAAGTTTTAAAAAGTAAGCCAGATATTTTGAGATTGTAATGGCAAAATGGTAATTTTCTTTTCTATCAGGAAATGAAATCCTTAATACAATATTAAAAAAAATCTAAATACTATCAATATGAGGCTAAATATTTTTATATAGTCATGAGAAAAACTATATGCAATGAATTGACTTTGTTTTGAAAGCAAGTACCTACCCATTAATTGTTCAAAAGTTTTTTTTTTGTATTTAAAACTCACATGAATTGCACAAATAATGCAATAAATTATTCGAAAATTACTTTGCGACATTATAAAATGTCAAAAAACTTTTCTTGGCAAATAAATTCACACTGCAATCTGATTTAAAAGTTTACAAAGTAGTTGCATGCTGAAGACACAATAACAATGGAATTGCCAACACAATCTATCTCATCACTTATTAACGCATTCAACCGATTCAATTAAGTACAAATGAGTTAGCGTTTTGTTGGAATGTTTCACAGACTTTCTATATCAAAACATTGCATTAGATGTGTTGTTGAGGTTTTGTAAGTTTTTGTTTGAAATTACTTTCGGTTACATTTGTGTAATTGCGTTTTTATTTTTTTGTGAAAAAAAAATATTCAAAGATTTAACTTACATAGGTGAGAGTTGAAGAAACTTAAAAATTAAATGATTTTTGTTGAAAAAATGAAGATTAAACATTTATCATAGTCTTTACTGTGGCTTTTTAAATGCCTGACTTGAATTTTTATCAATAATGAATCATTGATAATTGAAAAAATTGCAAATGGGGCGAACACTCATAATTTAAATAAAAAATGCTTGATAATAGAGAAGATTACTTATTTAGAGGTTTTTTGCCAAAGTAAACCTGAGAAAAATAAAATATGTAGAAGAGCCGCAGGAATAAAAAAAATACAGCAAAAGTGCTGTCGGGAATATAGACATGAGTGATAAGCGCACAGTAATTGTTCTTAAACTAAAATATTTTTTACTAACATATGGGAAGAGGTATCAATGGACGGTACTCGTACTTTCATTGTTGTGGTTTAACTCTCCGAAAAAACCTCATTAGTCCACTTTCTATTTCGACTTTTCACCTATTTTTTTAACAAATACTTCTATGCGATCGGCCGAGTTCAAAAAATTCAAATGTACTGCTTGTTTTACGTATCACAGATTAATGCTATTGAAAAGCGTATGCGAATTTGCTTTTCGCTTGCCAACAAATACGCCAACTATTTGACCTTTTTAAAGTAAGATGAACGTCTGGGTTGCACGTACTTGCTCTCATGATAAAGAGGCTTAGAGAAATTATGTGAGAAAATGTTCAAAACATGAAATATGACATTTAAATCAGCTTAAACAACCCTTTTAATAGTTTCAGGTAAAACAAGGAATGCAATATTAATTCTTAATTAAATATAATTGAATGGAAAAACAAAAACATTATTTAAGGAAAAATTCCTTTTATTTATGTGCATATGATAGTTAAATTTCAAACAAAATTTCAACTTGTTTTCGATAAAAAAAAATTTTGAAGCTAGTTTAAGATATTCAAATATGTATTGTTTTACATAAAAAAATTTATCTAAATCCATTTAGCCAATAAAACATAAGAACATGTTACATTGCAGGTACTTATCATAGTTCCTTACTTTATATTTTGTTAGTAAGATAAATCGTGCAGAAAAAGTTTAATCAAAACTGTACAAGTTTTTAGGAGAAAAATATTTTTCTTTACGATTATTTTTAATATTTGTATCGAAGGTGCGGTTATTTTTCCACTCATGTTTTCTAAAATATTCTTAAGCTTGTCAAAAATCTTTTAGTACCATTTTTCAGAAAAAAAAACCCATTTTGTTATATAAATAATAAATTAAAAACAAAATTGAGCAAATATTTTTAAAAATCAAAAAAAAAAATTAATTTTGGTACATAATACTGTAAATATTGAATGTTATGTGTGGAATTCCATTTACTCACAAAAACCCCTAAATATTTTAAATATTTTTCTTAGAAACTTTTATACAAAAAAAAATATTAAAATCAATAATAACGTCTTTTTTTTAAATAAAAGTTGTGGAGCCAAGTTTGAGAAAAAATATCTTAATAAAAAGCTGCTAAAAATTGTACCGTTATTTTTAAAAATAAATTTTTTAAAATGAGTTAGAAACTGCAAATCAATTCAGCCGTTTAGGCTATAGCTCAACGGACACGGACAGACTGACTGACAAAATTATTGCGAGAACAACATTTTTCTAAGTAGCTCGTGGCGTAATGGTTAGTGCGTTGGACTTGGTCATGCTGAAGGTATGGCCTCTACTACCTAAAAACAGAAATAATTTTTTTCCAAGGCACTGCCTCTTGTGGGGAACTAATAAATCCTTCAAGCAGTGCAGTAGCTAGGATTTTGTTTTTGGGAAGCAAACTATTTTTTAGCGACCAAATTGCTTTTGTGATTCAACATTTAGAAAAAGATTCAGAAAAGATTCTCAAGGTAACTTTTGTCCAATAAATTTTTTCTTTGAATTTCTTTTCCAATCGTTCAAATACTTTCATTCATCTTCGAAAAATCATTATCTAGTTGTTTGCCTGCATCTTAAAATATCTAATGGGGTTTTGTGAAAACAACATGAATACGCCAGTATTCAACTAGCAATTTAGCCCCAATAAGCATTTTTGCAAATTTTTTTTTTTCATGTTTCATCACGAAATTAAAGTCACAAAACCTCAGATTCAGATTCAGCACCGCTGAAAACATAAAGCTGGAGAAAAATCAAAACCACCCCACAATTTGAAGAAGTGCAGAATTTTAAAAGTACAGAATTTAAGAATTACAAATTTATGTTCATTTGACGTTTTTTTCTCAGCAAGATAATCGATGATCTGATTAACACCTGTTAAACGATTGTCACTAACACTGATCATGGCTTAAGCTGTCATGGACTTTTCAGTGTTTGCATTATTTTTTGCATGGTCTGGGCGGGAGTAAATACCCATTTTGCCCCCGCCAGTAGTTACGCCATTGCCTCCAAGAGTAAACTTGTCATGAAAAAGTGCTTCTCATCTAGCCGTTTGGACTCGACAAAAAATTGTAGGTCCCCTTCATTTCTGCGAATCACACACTCACAGAAATGGTTGTAAGTCACTAGGTTATCCCCGTGCTGTTGTGCAACAATTTAAAATAAAAATTCTTTCCTATCATCATTATAAAAAAATTCGAGTTTGAATTTTTTTACGAATGCATAACTTGCCATAAAGTATCTTTTTTATTGCAAGTAAAATTAGAAGAAACGACACCTTGACTTAATCTATTTTAGAATGTCGACTCGATGTCTATGGTACTCGTAGATTGACATTCAACATGCACTTCATTCTCAGTTTAAATCTTACATAAAAGTGCACATCAATAGGAAAAAATAACCTTAACACACAAAATAGTAAATAGTAAAAAAGACAGGTCGAAAATGTTATGTTCTTCGAAAGCAGGATGAGAAATGATGGAGAATTACTGATGATTACTGTTTTGATTACTCTACGAGCTGCAATACAACTTAGATACATTTACTTAACGATTTGATGGCAAATAAATATCAATACTTTCCCGTAAGAATGTATTTAGTGACATTTAAAAAAATTTTAAAGCCTCTTTTTCAATTATTTATTTATGTATTTCGCAGTAATAAGCAGATCTTTAAAGGGATTTTGAGTTAAAAATTCCGTTTTAAATCATTTTATTTTTTTTTTTATTAAATACAATTCTGGTTTTTTAAATTTTGTTAGGCCGAAATTCGGTATTTCAAAATTCTATAAATGCGAAATTCTGTCTGGTCAAAATTCTATTTTCCCAAATTCTGCTTATCAAAACTAGAATTTTGTCTAAAGTAAGTTCTCATAAATACAAAACATTTTTTCTAATGAATCTATTGTGAACCATAGCCCACAGCAAATTTTGGATGTCAGTGATAGCAAAACAAAGAAGAATAGGCGTCAAAAGCATGAATTAAAGTCATTCCAAAAATCAAAGTCTTTGAGTTCATTGTCGGTTATGAACTGCAAGACTTTGATTTTGGGAATAATCTTGACTGAAACTTTCATCACCTACCTATACTTTATTTTTTGACATCACTCACACAAAATTCTGCCTGAAGGACTTTATAAAATTCCGAACGGATATCTAGATAACAGACTTTTTCGTGTAAGACACTGAAATGACTATTCTAATTTCAAATTTCAAAGAAATAGTGGTTGGAGTACCACAAGGAAGTGCATTAGGTCTAATTTTGTACCTTTTATTTACACGTTGGACAGAAGACACTATCGTAGGCACGTTTGCTGATGAAACTGCAATACTAGCAGTAGGCAAAACGAGTAGCGAAGCTTTAATTAAATTACAAAATGTTCTTAATAATGTAAATAAGTGGACAAAAAAATGGCGAATAGCGCTCCATGAACAAAAGTCATTCCACGTGGACTTTACGTATACAAAAATAAATAGATCACCCGTCTTTCTTAATACCGCTCGTGTTCCATTTGCAAATGAGGCAAAGTATCTGGGAATGACTCTTGACGCGAAATTAAAATAGAAGCCGCGCGTAAAAAAGAAATGCGAAGAACTAAAATGTAAATTGCTTAGGTCATTTGTAAATGCTACGTGGTATATAAGAAACGAAGATCTTCACAGGGATCTCGGGATTCCTACGGTCCGGGAGGAAATAAAAAGTTTCGCGCGAAAACATAGAAATCGACTAATAGAACACACTAATTCAACGATTATTGACATTCTTGACGAGTCGAAGAACAAAACCTTCCGACTTGGTGCTGTGAAACCTGCTTTAAAATCGCGGAATAAGAACGAACTTTCACTATAAAGTAACCTGCAAGACGTTACTTAACTTCGTTAAAAATAATAAAGATAAGTTTTAACTTAGTTGCAATCAGAAAGTGGAGGTGGTTTTAGTGTAGTAAGAATCTCACACACCTAAGAGCACGCATTTTTCGGTCCTCATATATCCTTATGCAGGTTTTGCGACTACCTACGGGGATAAAAAAATTAAAAAAGAACGAGAAATTGAACAGATATGTTGGGCCACCAATAATAAAAATAGTGGGACCACTTTCAAACTTACAAAAACATAGTCTTACAAGAAAATAGTTGTTGTATGATTTTCTCTTTTATAAGAACAAACTTTTGAGCCATTGTCAATAAATCAATAGTAAAAGTGGGTGTGGTGCAGAGGGCTTAAAATTGTTATAGCCTTTTTCAAAAATTATAAAGGAGTAAATAGGGCGTGGTAGTGGGTGTTTTAAACTAAAACCTTACAACAATATGTATTCTAATGCAAACAAACTCTTAAAATTTCATACAAATCATTTTAGCTTTTTCCGCGAAAATAAAATTATACAAGGTAAGGCGTATTCTAATGCAAACATGTTTAAATTTGTATGGCCCAATTTTACAAAAAAAAAAAAATACAAAAAATGAAGTTTTGTATTGACAAATAAGAAAAGATGACGTGGCATAAGGTGGATTTTAGCAAAAATGCTTTCTTCATTTTTTTTAAGAAACGTTCTAAAAATGTCATCAAAATCCTTAAAGATGTTTCTGAGAAACTTTAATATAATAAAAGGGGCGTGGCAGATTTTAATGAAACCAGTTTTTGATTTTTTTTTCTCATTCAAATAAACTCTAACGACATCATTTTTCTCATTTTCCAGAAAGAGAGCAAATAGGAATGTCGAGAAACCAAGAAATATGAAAATTGAGCTTGGTAGTGGGCGGATTTTGGATAAACTATTTTAGGTATTTTTTTTCTCGTTCGTAAGAACGAATTTCGAAAATTTCATCAAAATTGTTGGAGCCGTTTACAAGAACCAAATTTATAAATAAAAAAGTTTAGTTCGTTTATAGTAGGCAGTCAGACAAATTTTTGTCAAGTCTAGTTGGTAATTAATTTGACATGATGAACGTTGCAAGTTACAATTTTCCATGTTTAGTTATCCTGATTTTGCGTGTAAGCGAAATATTAAAAACTAAAAAAAATTTACCTAATCGACTAAACTGCAGTGGTATGCAGTTATTTTTGATAGCCATTAATGTTTTTGTGATAGGCAGACTCAATATAGACATTTGGCATTATATTGTTTATCATTATTAACCTCAAAGTTTGAACTTTAGATTAAAATAAAAAAGAATCACAGACTTTTAGAAAAATTTGGGTTTTTTCAATTGATTTCAAAGGCCACGTCTTATTAGATAACCTTATGTGTATAGGTAGGTGCATAAGAAACTGAAACTTAACCTGCTAGAAGCTAGAAATATTTGGAGAGCAATTTCAAAATATATCCAACTTGAAAAAAAATTTGGCCATGAACTAGAAACATAATCAAATGTTCCCATGTGTACGGGTTATTATTTACCTATAAATCTATACCTAACCTAAACCTGATATACAAACTCAAACCTGTTATCACCTTTAGGTACTTGTTCTTGAGAAAAATCAAAACCAATGCCACCACTTTTAAGATATTGCTTTTCTGTTTGATAATATAGACACATAGGAAAATAAAATTTATAAATAATTTAACGCCATATAAATAAAACATCAACAACAACGAAAATCATTTAACAAAAAAAAACTCAGACTTTCTTATCTACAAACTAACAACTGATTAAAAAATTTATCGCGCGACAAGTTAATAATTCTAATTCAATATTTGCTTTTTTCGCTCAAATTTAAAATAACAGGTTTATGATTTACTTTTGCTAAAGTACCTACTTAGCAAATAAATTACAATAACAACAAAAGTATACATGCATTTAAATTATGACAATCAATTGCATATTGACAGTTGTTGTTAACATCTATATATCATTATCTCGTTTAAAAAAAGGCGTGAATCAATATCACAAATGCGTGTTATGCAATTTAACTTGGCACACAATCATTTGACCCAGAACGAAATCGAGAAAAAACCGCACTCAGATTGATTCATTTAAAATTCAATTAGTCCTTATCAAAATCGAGTTTAAAGTTACGAGCACAGAAAAAAGTGCCAAGAAATAAAACAAAAAAAAATTAAAAAAAAAGCAATCATGATGACATCATTTTCACATGTCATCGAGTGGCCAACAAACGCATAGCCAGCAAATCAATATAATTGAATCTATTGAATTGAAGACAATTAAATTACCCTACATCATTGACACCGCAGCAACAGCTATAGTGGTACACACAGCTTTTGTAAACAAAATTAACAATTTACCAGCGTCGGAGTGACTGGGAGTAAACTTTGACGCACTATTAGGTGTGTGCTTTCAGTGCCGCCCGTCTTAAACACATACAAAATCGTTTGTAAGGTCAACAGTCAAGTGCCGTTGTCGTGTCTGAAAAATGGCGGATTTTAAGTCATAGGTTTATATAGTTCTGAAATGTTGCTCTGTTTTTTTTTTTTTTAAAGATGTTGTCTCGAATGAATAATAAAAGATTTCGACCAAGTGTAGCTATCGAAAGCTCTATGGTCGAAAATTCGAAAAATAAAAATACAAATTTGTATGCATTATATTTTTGCCGATTGTAACTCTATAGTGGTCCCGACCACCCATAAAGTTATGAGCGCTATCTCCGAAACTTATTCGAAATTTTTCGAAGTTACTCCTCAAGCGAATTCACTGAACAATTCTTCCGGTACTTTTTGGATCCTTATAAAAATGAGTGTCGCACGGACTCATACTTTAATTCTTCAGGGATCTTATTTTTTTACAACTTAATTTTTTAGTTAATTTTTGTTAGTCGCGTGTTGAAGATCATTCCTAATTTAAGTCCGTTTTATTGTTAAGCCTAGTTAGTACGCAGACAAATTTTATTTCTACATTTTTTTCTCAAGACAAATTTTGAAGGTGTAGAGATAACAACAAAACTGAAATGAGAACAGTAGCGTTACTAGAAATTAAAAAATAATATAAAAATTCCTTCAATTTACACAACTTTGAAAATTTTAAATACAGAAATCTTATTAGCTGCGTTTTTTGCATGTCCATATGGACATTTGCGAAAAAAAACGACATTTCAACCTTTGCCTTGGTCTGCCATTTTGTATGAAATAATTTTACCAACAAACATTTGACATTTCTATACAAATTATCGATAACATAACGACAATAGTAGTTTGGCAGTACCGTTTTTATCGGGACAAAAGTTAAAACCACCTAATTATCTGGACATAGCTAACTCTATATGGACATAGTTGTTGTTGTATTTGACATGTAAATTGCTTTGTTTTGCTGTCGTTTTTTTTTCAGACAGAATTTACTGGAGTTGCAAAAAAACACAGCTATTCCTATTTTCCACAGCAAGAAAAATTGATCGCCTGCGTTCCTTCTTACTTCTCTGCAAAAAAGCCAATTTAAGGGCAATTTGGAAACATTTGAATAGAAATACACTTTCAAAATGTAGCTTGTTCTCCATCTGCCAAGCCACCATCTGTCAAATTATATTAAGGGATGGCTGCGATGTCGATGTATTAAAAAACCTCTAAAAATACCAATTTTTTTTAAATTTTTTTACTTCTCCAGAAAATAGTGATCTCAGTTCAATTGGTTGACATTTTTATTAAAATAACTTATTCCCTCAAAACATAGTTTGTCTTCTATCTGCCTAGCCATTAACTGCAAAATTCTATTGAATAATGGCTACGATGTCGTTGGATTAAAAATTTTATTTACCAACTCAATTTTCTAATTCCAGCTCGGCTTGACTCGGTTTGGAAATCAATTTAAATTTTGTATTGATAAAAATATTTTTCATATCTGTATGTGGCCTTTTTGTACCCTTTCTCATTGGCTGCGCCACTGACTGACTTAAAACAGCTGTGCTATTCATTCTTATGTCATCATTTTATTTACGCATTTTACATTTTATTTTAGTCGTGCTCCTTCCCTCACAACGTGTTAATAATTTAAATAATGACTGGGAGATGATTTTAGTTTATAAAAGCGAATAATACATAAAACGTCACAATTTGTCCCGAAAAATAATGCTTCGAGCATTCTTTTTCCACGCAAATTTAAGTAAAGACTGTATTTTATTTTTTCACGTACAGCGGTTACAACTGTCAAATTTTCGCTGGAGCTGCGTACTGCATTGAAAAAATCCGAGATAAATTTTATACAAGGTAAAAATTAACATGGGAGATAAATTTTGTCGTGATCTGCGTCCAAGGCTTTAAAGCTTTAAATAAAATTCTGTTGATAATACAAATCTTTTACTCTTCTTTATTAAACAAGTCCGTTTTGGATCCGTAAACACAGTTTACAACGTATGAACAAAATACCTAGCGAAACCGAAAAATATTAAAAGAAAATTATCTAATAAAAAAATAAACTAAAACATGCAATGATATTCACAATAAGTGCAAAGAAAATAATATTACTGAAGTAAGTTTGGGCCAGCTTGAAAACAGTTTAATTTTCCAGTTTGGGGGTGTCTGGTGAATAGCACAAATATTATTTAGGTTATGAGCCTCATTAGCTTAAGAGCCGTTTATGACTGCTTGATGAATACCGCCCTAAATCTGTGTCTACTACAGAGTATGAGTTCTTACTCTCATATTAAGGCACCTAATTGTTTTTTTTTTCAAAGACAGGCCTTGACTTTCCAAATAAGTGATTTTTAACTATTACAGATCGATGGGTTCATCTATGATCTGCTCTACCCTTAAGGGGTCTTTTAAAGGGTATTCCTGTCCATTTTGTGGAACTTGAGAAATTTATAATCAAGAGAGTTAAAATAAGAAAAAAACAGCAAAACTAATAGTGCTGTATTGAAAATGACCGGCTGAATAAGAAGGTTAGTGTTTTGAATCAGAAGGCGGATGAATTCAATAGAGTATATCAACGGTCACGTTTAAGTTGTAGAAGACAGTACAAAGATTTTACGTGAGCTCCTCTGACATATTCAGAATTTACCGACTAGGGTGCTAAAAAAGAAATGGTTCTTTAATGTGATTTCAGGTTTAACAGCTCTCATACCCACGTATAACTGGCATCGGATCGTCCAGACTGCTGTCTTAAGGTAAAGCAAGGTGTTGTTGCATCGGGTTAAATTTTCTACACCACGTAATAATTACTCTCAAATACGCACAACGTCAACGGGAAATATTATCGTGAAACATTTGTTGCGTATGCGATAAAAATTACACAAAGATGCGGAAATTGTCATGAGAAATCAAGTCGATAAGTAGTCAGCTGGTTTTCGTCCACAATAAAGCCTGCTTCCAGAGGTTTCAAAGGCTGAGAATCCAAAAAAACAACCTGGAGCTCTTCAGCCGTCAAAAGCAGAATCTACAGAATTTTAAATTGTTTTGTATTTCTATTCCGAACTTTGCAGTGATTAAAACCCACTGTATACTGCCAACTCTACGGCAAAGTTAGCAAAAATTCCTTTTCTCAGCAACGGAGCTAGCTAGAACTTTGCAGTTAAGCTCCATATTTAAAGCTTTATTTGAATTTCAAGAACAATTAACTTCCAAAGCCTAAATATGGAAAAATCAAAAAAAGTAATCAATTCTTGTTTCACTGTTAACTTCACTGTGAAGTAAGCATAACAATCCTTTTCTCAATAAGGGAGCTGGGTCTTCTTTGTAAACTAACCAAACTTTCTCTTATAGAAACTTCACAGTGAAGTTACCAATGGTTAATCATTTTTTTTCTCAAAAAAGGACTTCAAAGTTTGAACTATAATTTTTCTTCATATACAAATTAAACTGCAAATTTGGAGCCTAACCGTAAATTTCTATCTAGCTCTGTTGCTGAGAGACTGTAATGCTAACTTCACAGAGAAGTTAACAGTGCAAAATGATTTTTTTTTGATTTTTCTTGTCAAATTTGGACTTAAAATTGTCTTGTCAGGAACTTTAAAGGACAATGGCGACAAATGCCATTTAAAATTGACGCAACGAAATCATGAACGAAAAATTTTGTTCCGCTTTTCGTTTCGAATGAGGAAAAGATCGATTAGCGCAGTTGATAAAATAATAACTTTGGCAGATTTTAGGGAAAGTCTACAATATTTTTTCAGACAGAATTTATTGCCCAGACTATGTGTGTCAAAAATTGACATTTGAGTTTTCTCAATGTTCGACTGGGGCATTGACACAAGAAGTAAAGGGAGCCCTCCTCTGCCTCTTCATCGTGACACCCTCTACATAAGTCATATGAGCTGATGCCCATTCTGGGTTCCCATTGAGTTGTGGCCCATTGGAGCACCAACTATGAGTGATAATTGAGGAATGCTTAACTTGAGTAAGTATTCAGTTTATTTTCAAGAGACCAACAAAACAGTTCGTTTAACATCAGCAGCGTACTAGACTTTAAGAAATCTACAAAGCCTTAGTTTTTCCAGTCCTCCTCTATGGCACCGAGTGTTGAACGATATGCAGAAAGAGACAGCTATGGGCCCTTTTTAAAGTAAAATTTCTACGCATATTCGATATTTGGCCATTGGCTCTCTATTGTAGGAGCAAGGGCGAACGCAAGGGGGGAAAGTTCGGGCACTCCCCCCCCCCCCTCCAATCAAAGTATATTCATACATTAGGCAATTTAGCTTCTTTTGAAAGCATTATAAAGCAAGATTTCGTGGACGCCAGAGCGTTGAATGTAGCGTGTCCAGGATCGAAAAAAATGCAAGCTGCCATATCACAGATTGAGAGTCTTTACGGTCTCTTTTTTTGTTAGACTGTGACTTCAGATACAGACGAGTTAGTACTGCATTTTTTTAATAATTTGTAAGTTGTAACACCTTACGTCTGCTACACCGCTCTAAGTTTCTTATAAAGTCTTAAGGTGCGTTTCCAATTGAAAGTACTGTCACTACAAAAATCTCAAGATTGACTCTCGGATAACTTGTCACCATCTGTGAGTTAACTTCATGAAGGTGTTCATTTGTGAGTTTTTCTGTCGGGAGCTGCTTGAGAGTTACTTAGAGTCTTTTTACTCTCAAATGGATACGCACCTTAAGGGCTAGTTTTTCAGTGTGCGAGATCGGGTTTAAACCTGAATTAACACCAAAAACGTGTTTTCCAGTCAATTCAAACCCTTAGTTAACTACGATTAAACTCATTTATTTTGATGAATTAACTCAGGAACTAAACCGAGGAAAATTTTCGTCGATTTCAGTAATGAAAAGCGTAAAATGGTAACTTTTGACAACTGAAGGATGAAGTTAATCCTCAACTTAAAATCTGCTTCTCAGTTAACCCAAGGTTAACTTAGTTTCAGGATTACCTAAATCTGATTTAACTCAGAGCTAACCAATAACACTGAAAAAACCAACCCAACCCAGGCCCAAGCGCCTTAGTAAGTCACTTTGTTCGCGCTTTTAGAGTGACCAATCCAATCTCTTACGAAACTATTTGTCAACATTAAACAGGTTATTATTAAAAAAAAATCTGATTTTAATAGTAGCTTTATTCTCTATAGCCCACACGTCCCCAAGTAGTGGCCATAGAGCACGAAATTATGGTTAACCTTGGTTAACTTATAACTTAACCTCGAGTTGACATTTTTGTTTAAATTAAAAAAAAAAATAATAAAACAAAATATTTATTGTAACTTCTGTTTCTTTCTACAAATTATAAATCTTCTTTATAAGTGCATGAGGCATGACTTAGTTTTGTATTTGATGTAATAATAAGGCTGCCGTCGGTGTTTATCAAAAGGAATTTTCTCTTTGCTTTATGCCACTTTGTATAGATGGACTTAACCGGCACAAATAAAAACACTATAATACTTTGCCTCATTAGCCACCACCACCACACTCGGCAGAGAGATGACGCCATCGCGTCACTGTCACAAGTCACTAAGTCAATTAAATTAAACTGGTTGTTCGAGTTGTTTCTTTTTTTGTTATTGTTGATATGGTGATGAGAGATGTTTCTAAATAAGCAAGGTCAAAATTGCTTGTGTTCTTATCATTGAATTAAAAAAAAATCTTGAAATTTTGGTTTTAAAAAAAGCTTGACATGAAGTCTTTCATTCCTTTCTTAGGTACGCTACCTAGTCCGATTTCGTGCGAATTTAATTTCCGCACAATTATTGTTGAAACAGAATAATCCGTGAGTTCGTTTAATTACTTTTTGGAAAACAAAAACAAACAAAAAATGACGTTGATTTGTTTTATCCGTGAGATAGTTTTTATTTTTAATTTTTTTTTTCTGTCTTTAATTTAAGTATGTTTTCACTTTTTGATGAACTCATTACGTAATGATTGTACGTGTTAGTTTGCTATTTATAAAAAATTTTAACGAGGGAAGCTTTAGTCAGAGAATGGCGGATGTTATTCATCGTATTCATATCTATATGACTGTGGACAGCACTGCAAGTATTTAAATTTATGTGAGAGCAACAATTATTTTGCCACATAAAATGACATACAGAGGTGCATCAGTGAAAGTCATAATAGCGCATGGATGAGAGGTTTTCTGGATGAAAGAGGTTAAAGAGCAAATCATTAGTAAAATTGGGCGGTATATCTATAGGAATGATTTTTTTTTTAATTGAATCATTCGAGGTCACCTTATTTTGGGAATTAAGGTGGGGCATCAATCTTATTTTTATATACCGATTATTCCCCGGCTTCAAATTATCTTTACGTCATCTATTTTTCGGCTAAGTATAATAATGTTATATCGATGAAAGGTTGCGTGAATGAAATCGATTCTATTGAGATTAAATTGTCTAGCCATATAACCTGACGTAATAACTAAGTATCTTTTAAGACTTAAATTCAACCAATAATTTTTTAGAGGGCTATAAATATTTATAAAATGTATTTGGTATCAGAAATAGATACTTTTATCACCGAGATAAAAAAAAAACTTCATATCAAGCTCTTCATAAGAACCAAATAACAAATTTGGTATTGGATCTTATTTTTGTAGGGAAGAGCAGTCCCTAAGTTTTATTTCAACAAATCTTATACGAAATGAAAACGTTTGAAACTTGGGAAAGCTCATAAAAAAATAACGTCCAAAAAATATTAAGAAAAAAAAAATGAGTTGTGTGGCAACCTATCTAAACCTATTCCAATGGCTCGCAGTGTATATGCCCTTTAAAAAAATCAACAGGTTGCCCAATGCCCACCCAGTAAATTCAGAAAAAAACATCATGTAAAATCAAACAGATATTAACTATTATGAAGTTTTTGTTTTGCACGACGCCAGCGCACAGTGGTCTGTTTGTTGAATTTTGGCGACAACTATTAAAATTCAAAATTCTAAGCCTGATTTGAGATATAAACATTGCAACCAGAAAAAATATTTTTGATTTTTTTTCAACTTTTTCAGCAATTGCCTTAAATTTGATTTGTTACTTCCAGTTGTGAAATTTTGCACATTTCTTTCAGAATCGATCCGAATCAGATTAGGTCTGACAGTTATTTCTAATATACAATATATTTTCATAGCACTAGCATTTAATTTAGTTCTTAGCCCTTGGGAACATTTCTCAACATTTTGGATCATCTTCTTTAAATTTTGAACGAATCTAGTATCGGTGTCATTTTTATGTAAAATTATATATTCAGGCACATATTTCAAGATATTTCAAACATAAACTTTACTCAGTTTCTCACTGCAACAGTACTTTACTAAAAAATTTGAAATTTGGGACCATGTTTTAACCTAAATTATGAAACCTCTGCTTAAAGTAGAAAAAATAGGCAGTACTACTGAGTTCTGCATCTCCAAATCATTAAGGGCTAGTTTAGTTTATCGCACGACAAATATATTTTTTTACAACTCATTAAGAGCTAATTATTTAGCACTAAAATAATAAATTTTACAACTTAAAAAAAACATAGAAAACATAGAATGATAGCTTCGAAATTGTCACTCGAGAGTTGCTTTGTGCCCTATTACACGACGACTCTAGAGTCATGACTTTTTTCGAAATTGAATGAGTGCGAATGAGAAAAAACATCTGATCTCACCTTCAAACTCATTGAATTTCGAAAAAAAGTCATGACTCTAAAGTCGTCGGGTAATAGGGCACAAAGCCATGTTTTCTATGAATTTTTTGGGAATTTGTTTTCTATAAGTGTGAAGCTAGCAAATCAACTTCGACAAATCAAAAAATGGGAAGGTAATTAATCATAGACATCCTAGATATGGACTATGCTAGTTGTTTGCTCAAGTTGGTTCCAAATTTAATTATAAGCGCCACTAGCGCTTTTGGCGTAAAGCGGAAAATATGGGATAACTTTTGACACTTTGGTTTGACGCTTGTTTTTTATTTTATTTTTCATTTTATTTTTTTCACAAAAATTTCAGCGTATTTCGTCCTTTAAGGAAAAAGTTCTTGAGGAATTCAAAGTGCCACTTTTTTAAAAATCCTGCCCTAGTTTTGGTTTCTGGGTCCCAAATAATCCTTTTGAATTCGTCACGTATTCGATTTTTATTCACTTAAAATTATAAATCTAAAATTCGGGATTCATAAAATGACGAAATAAATATTTATGATAAATTAAAAAATTACACCCCAACGTCAGACGTAAAAAAAATATATATTTAATTATGGCAGATGGCTCTGTTTTTCATAAAATATAATTATAGATGTCCTTGGTTTCTATGGCAAAAAAATACTTGTTCAGACTTAGTGCCAGCAGATGGCCTGGAGAATATTTATTTTTGTTTGCCACTTTATACCAAAAGCGCTTATATCGCTACTAAAAAAAGAAACTGCTTCCATTGAAACTTTTATAGGAAAATGAGTATCAACTAGCAGTCCATATCTAGTATGTCTATATAATTAATAATTAAATTGTTTTGACGATTTTGAATTTGTCGTTTAATGTTTTCTTTGTTTTTTTTTTTTTGGGTGACCTTAAAAGGAATAAAAACTGGTAATAACGAATTGGTTATTGCTTTATAATTCATATTAAGTTACACGGAAAGAATTAAAAAATCACTAATTGCTAAATTTGTAGTTGCAATTTGCAGGTCATGTTTTTATTTATGAAATAAAAGTAGTGATCACGAGACGTTTTTGTTGTTCGCAATTTTTGGTTTTATTTTTTATTGAAGAATTGATACTTAAGAGTGTTGATTTATGATTTTGAGTATCAATACCTTCAGTTTGCTCATTTTTGCGAATTGTAAGCAAATAGTCGTAAATTACTAATAACCTAGCCAAGGTATAAATCGAGATTAATCTTTCGAAATTTAAGGCTTATTTTTCGTGACTTGTTCCAAGAATTCTTTCCGTGTAGTAGTTTATAAGTTCTGATAACTTCGAATTTGTCAATCTATGTTTCTATGTTTATTTCAAAAAGAAGTTAAAACTTCTTAAACTCCTAAAAGTAAGTTGTGACAAATTTTGTTTTTCGTGCGATGTTTTCTGTTTTTTTTTTGTTTTTTTTTTTTCCTAAATTCATATGAAATCAGCAAACAGCTCCAGAAAAGTTTTTGAAACATATTATACGTATTAAAATTTTAATTGACAAATAATTTGTCTTTAACTAGCGACTGATTAAAGTAGTTATGTGATAATTTTAACATTGTCGTGGAATTTTTTCTATGTTTCTGATTTTAGTTTCTTAATTCATATGAAGCAACATTAATTATATTGAACTGTTTATTGTTTTTACGGGGTCAAATGAGACAAATTGTTGACAAATATATTTACTTACTTGCAAACGACTAATTAACGGCAAGTTAAAATGCAATTAAATGTTGAGTTTATGAAGTTCTTAAAAAAAAACCCATAAAATGACAAATTCGAAAATGTCAAAATTAATTAATGTTTAATTATTAACCATGAGTTATTTAGCCATAAGCCAATTGGGTTCAAGCAGTTCTTACCCCTTTCTAAGGTGGTGCTTTACTTAATTGATATCAAGCTAGCAAAGGACCCAAAAAAACAAAGAAAAAATTGCACTAGTAAATTCTAGTTTTCACAACTAATTAAAGACTAACAACTGGCAAATTACTTAATCATAAAACGGCAAGTAAAAGAAGGTTTTCAAGATTTGTTAGTAGCCATTCCACACTATCCCATTAAGTATTAATACATGTCAAAAAAGTGTGAAGACAATCATGTATAATAGTGTGAAAGCAAAATATGAAATTTTATCACACACAACTTGACAGCGCATCCGACACGATTTAACATATGTTAATACATACAAATATTTAGAAATGGTTCTAAAACCATCACACTTTCTTTCCCACTTGGGGGTTTCAGGTTATGGTGAAACTAATTTGTTTGGATACAAGTATGGAAACAAAATATGAAAATCATTTTCAGCACAGAACTTTGGCAGTTGTATGAAATTCTTTCCCACTTTATTTTGACATGTGTTAATACCTTGTGAGATAGTGTAGAGGAGTTAGCAAAGCACCAAAAAAAACATAGAAAATATTGACCAACAAATTCAAAATTGTTACAACTATTTAACGACTAATTAATGGCAAATTATCTATCCACTTACAAATTTTTCGATTCGCCAAAGTTACTTTGCCAATTTGACACTCCTAGAAAAACAATTAGCTCAAGAACTCATGCAAAACATCGCACGATAAATTTATTTTTTCACAACCAAAAATTATTTAACAAATTATTTAACACTAGAATATTAAATGTTTAATATTCTAGTGTTTAATTAACCACTTTAAAATAAAAAACATGGAATGGCAAATTCGAAATTATCACAACTAATTAATGACTAATTAAGGACAAACTATGCACCTATCCATTTTTCGATCAGTGAGAGTTGCTTTGTTTACTTAATATCAAGTAGCCAAAGCACCCAAAAAAAATATGGAAAACATAGAATGACAAATACGAAATTTTCGCAACTAATTAACGACTAATTAGCATCAAATTATTCACCTATTAACTTTTTGATTTGTTAAAGTTGCTTTGCTAACTTAACACTTATTCATTAACTAGCTTTAAATTAATGTTTTCGAAAATGTTCTAACTATTTTTTAATTATTGAAGTTTTTAAAAATTTTTTGAGTGTCTCTAGTAAATTTTAAAAGAAACTTGTTTCGATTTAACATGACATTTTTTATATTTTCCATAAATAATTAGCTCAATCTTACTACAAAGTCTAATTAGAAATGTTATTTCTTCACAACTAGGGTTGGCTTTGTCAAAATATAGCCAAGGAAGAATGTCTATTCAATAATAATCCCTCATTTAATCGTCGCAACCTTTGAAGAATTATATATGTATACTGTTTATATGTACATTGTTCATGTTTATATATATGCGGTTCTTTATAATAAGCTGACTTTGAAAATTAGTAATCAGAGTCTTTCCACGTAACGTAGAAACTTTCTAGTTTCTCTATTTTTCTTTGCTATTATTATTGAAATGACAATTTGAAGAAGCAATAAGAAAACAACCAACAACATTTTCTTCTTGTTTGTAGTGGGTGCTGGCGCTGGGTGGCCATTCCCATCTGGCGTCTATGAACTGACTCTTGTTTTTCCTTGAAAGCTTATACCTAATCTTTCCATTTATGTACTGTTGTTGTTTGATTGATTTTTTTTTTCATTTTTTGTGACATCAACCATTTTTCGAATTGTATTAACGTAACGACTAATGATTGAGTGTACAGTGCTTAAATATATTCTTATCTTAAAGCTTGTCTGGATATTAATTTACCAATAAGTATAATGTAGTCTACTTTATTTAAAAAAATAAAATAAAAAACAAATATTGTTCCACTTACGACACGACCTTCAATTAACTTAAGTTAAAGCCAATATCATCATTTGACCAGTTGAATTTATGTTGTGTCTAGTCTATTTGGCTTGATGCCAAAATCTTCCGAATGAAATATTCTGGCTAAAGATTTCTCTTTGTGTACTCAGAATTCAGCCTGGCACTGCTCTGTGATACCACACGGAACATAAGGATAAATTGCATGAGGTATAGAATAAATCGTGTACAATGAACGTCCATGGAAAAATTCTCGTTTATCTGACACAAAATGTTAAAGGGCTTACATTTTTTTTCTTGTTAAGAAAATCAAAAAAAAAATCTTTTGGCAATGCCTATTTAAAAGTGTCTCAATCGAAGATGATGCCAAAGGTTGATGACACTTAATTTCTTATTTGCTATAAAATTAGCGGCTTGAAAAAAAATAAATTGGCGACAAATTCAAAAGTTTCAATTCTCCAAAGCAGTGAGAAATTATTTAAACAAACAAAGAAACTAATCACTATTTTCCTTTAAACTTAACTGCAGATGGGAAAGAAAGGGTATTAACCTTCTTTTAAATGATGACTAATACACGATTCTCTAAAATTATTGATATTTTATTCAAAATTTATTTATCTATAGCCAAAAGATGATATTTTAATATCATAAGAGAAGGTGAGGGGGCCTGATGTGAAATGTGACCTTAAAAAGAACAAAACAGATTTTTTTTGCATTTTAAGACAAAGTCAATTTGTTTGTTAATTTTAGTTGAAACAAAATTTGATTAATGAGTTAGAATAAGCTATAAATCAAACGGACTATAGTTTGAGATGGATTAAAAAAAAAAAAAAAAAACTGAAATCAAAACCTTCTTCCTATAGCATATTCTTATTCTTATAGTTTTTCCCTCATTATTTTTCTCAAGATATTCTTTTATCAAGCTTGAAGGCAGATTGAATTACAATAATAAATATTTTTAGTTTATGTGTATACCTATATGAATCTTAAGACACAGGTCAACCAACTATATAGCTTCTGCTGGCTTAGGACAGGAAGATAAGTTTTTTGTATTTATACGTCGAAGGTAGGTAGTCGAATCATGATAGACACATAAATGCGCTTTGTTGTTGACATAACGAATTAATGCCTATAATTAAGGTATCTTGATATACCTACAAATACTCACACGCAGGGTGATGCCCGCTATTATTTGTTGATTTTTTTATTAGTTTTGTTTAAGATGGATTTCTTTTTAAATTAAAAGAGGTTGTGCAAAAAAACAAAAAAAAACTTTAATAACCTTTTGTTTGCTTAAAAAATCCAACTCGTGATTAATTCTTGTTTCTCATGATGGTATTTGAGACAATTGATTATACGTAGCTGTTAATACCGGATTTAATAACCAAAATTTAGATATTTCAAACCTTCATGTATAATGAAAGAAATAATAGTGAGATAAATTTTACTAAGATTTATAATAATTATAAGACCACACGGTTTGAGATATTCGCAAATAAGTTTATTTGCTAGAATTGATGTTAGCAAAAAAACTTTCAAATTTGTGTGACGTTTGGACATATGGCATCCAACTATGGGGCTGTACTAAGAAAACAAATGCTGAACCCATCCAAAAATTCCCAAGCAAGGTCCTTCGTGAAAAAATAAATATCCCTTTGTATATGAGAAATAGCGATCTACATCGTGACCTTCAAATTGAAATGGTTACAGAAGTGTTTAAAAAACACGCTGTATCACACAATCAGCGACTGCAAAGTCATACCAATTCCGAAATGGAGACCCTCTTATATGTACGAGAACCAAGCCTCATAAGCTGGTCTAAAAGCTATGGGAAAGTGTTATAACTTAAATTTCCCACAATGTGATTTATAAATTAAGAAAGAAAAATCCTTTGTCGATCTTTCATAGATTGGTCCTGATTCACCGGTGGTTTTAGTGCGGTAAGAGTCCCACACTACTCGGTACCGATTCTTACCGAGTGTCTTTTAAAGATAACGGAGCATTTTGGGGGCATTTTTCCGACAGATTACTTCACCTAACTGAGCTCCATTTAAATGAAAATTTCGGATAATTAACAGAATTCCGCACCAGTGAAACTAAACCATTGAACGCTGCCACCAAGTTTTGAATCAAACACACCTTTGGAATTTGAAATGTCAAAATCTACTTTTTGTATGCCTATTAGGGTGTCACTTTGGTAAACCGAAAAAAATACTGGTCAGATTTAAAATCTAATACCTGTCAAAAGTTGCATTAGAATCGTAGGAATAAGAATATGTGAAAAAAGTTTGAAATTAAATGGTTTTTTGGCTCGCTAAACAACTTAGTTAATTTTCAAAAACTGTGTTTTTTAGTACTTTTTCGTCTATTACTCGGATATGGTTACAGATTATCTGAGCTGATTTAACTAATTTAAATGATTTTGCATACGAGTAAAGTCTACAAACAATTAAATAGAAAATATTGAAGGCAATACAAATTTGAATCAAAATATCAATCGAAATCACTCAAAAAATTTTTATACAAATTTTTAAGTACGACAAATATTAATAATTTTTTTTAAATCAATTTTGACTTATCAAAGGTACCAAATGCAATTATATAGGCTGATTTTATGTCACTGAAAAAGAAAACATTAAAATACTCAATTTTTTTGTAAAAAAGCTTTTTCGAAATAGTTAAATCTAAAAAAGCATTAAAAAATGTTTTTTCGCTATATTTGACGGTGTGCTATATAACGATTTTTTTTTTTTTTTTCAAAAACTCCTTTCTGAATCTGAAAGTCTTATTCCCGTTTATTTAAAATTAGTTTAGAAATCTTTTGAACTCTCACGTCCAAATCCGAAATTAAAATTTGTAAGTCTTTTAGAAGTTTGCACAGAACACTTTACTCTAATTTATAATTTCTCAAATATAAAAACAAATGCTTTTCAAGCTTTTTTAGCGAGCAAAAGCTAATAATTTAGACGAAAATTCCAAAAGAATTTATTTTTAATATGTAATTCAACTTTTGGAAGATATAAGATGTGAAAATTCCAGAGTTGAAATATGCGACACACCTTAATACATAAATCCTCAACATAGTTATATTAGGTTTGTTCGTTTAGCCCTGAAGTAACCCTGGGGTCGCCCTAAAGCATTTTTTTGAAAACCCTGAACTAACCCTGATGAGACTTTTTATGTTTTTTGAAACCTAGGGTCGCCCTGAAGGTTTTTTGTTGGGGCGAGTTGAGGTAAAGAATAAAATGTCAAAGTGGCAGGAGCTCTGATGCATTTTTTGTTTTGTGAATTCATGTGCTGCAGGTATTTTTTTGTTTTTGAAATGTAAATTTAAGGAATTCACCAATTTACCTAAATAATAACAAATATAAATAGAAAAAGGAAAGTGTGTTTGTTTTTTTATTTTTAAATCAAATTTTGTTTCTTGCGAGAGCCGTTTGGTGTTTTTTGAGAACCGAAAAATCCAGGTTTTCTTGACAATTCTTGGGGTTGTCAAGAAAACATGGGTCTACCCTGGGTTAACTTCAACGAACAAACCTATTATGTGATATTTTGGAGTAGAGATCGGAGAGTAAAAAATATGTTGCAAAGATTTGAATAAAATTTTATAGAAGGAAGCTATAACACACTAAGGAATCGTAACCAATTTTTTTGAAAAATAATTACTCTTTAAATGAAGATTTTTAGTGGCGCCTAGTCCAAATGCTTTTCGCACAGCTTTCAATATGATTCATCTGGTTAAATAAACCTACAGCTAAAATCGAACAGCTGTTTACTTTTAAAAGTTCATGTGATTCCTTACAATCAGATATTGAAAGGTAATTAAAGAATCTATTTGTAGGAATATTGTATTATCATCTAATAAGCTTAACCACAATAAAATATAATATGATATAAAAATAGAATAATTTAATATTAATTTACAAAAACTCATCGGAACGTGGCAGGTATTGTGTAATATCATCATCATCATATTTAAAGACAGACAGTAAATGTAATAGATCAGAACAAGTCATTTTATGTAAGGTTTTGAATTTCAAAGCTTCAGTAGGTCAAACAACAGAATATAAATAACAACGAATTAGCTATATAATGTATCACATGCAACTATGTACGAGTATTAGGCTTTGAGTATGAATTGTTTGCAAAAATATTTGATCACATTAAGCTAAGAAGGTGTTTAGGTAAAAGCAGTTTAAGTGTAAGTATGTCTATGAAATTGCCCATTTCAATTTTACCCGTCTGGAAAAATGTCAAGTGTTTGCCAAGTTTAGTCAAGGCCCTGAAAAGACTTCGGTAGGGGCAATCTTTACAAGGAAAACTTGTCAAATACTAGTGAGGCTCTTACTAGAAAAAATTTGTTGGATAAGTCCTCTCATCCCATCAAAAATACCCCATATATAACAAACAAAAATATTTTATACCCATCATTCATAGTGAGACAAATTAAAATACCTATATGCACCTTTTCATTTTCACCATCACACAACTGTTTTACGAAATACCTCAGTAGGTAGCGTATTGGACTGTGAACCAGAATATCGTAGGATCGCAAATCCCAACGAAAAACAGCTTTTTACTTATTTTTTTTGTCTGTCGGGGCAAAAGGTTACTTAACGGGTAAGGCCCCATACAAAATCGAGTGTTACCCTTGCTAGGCCCTTGTTAGGGTCAATGTAAAACTTTCTAGTGCCCTATTAAAAACTAAATTTTCCAAATGAGTACATGAAAAATGCTCAAATTTCCTATTTACGAGTATGGATGCAAAAACTTTTGATCTTGAAATTCTGAACACTTTTTGCCTTTAGTCAAACTCTGTGTACCTAGTCAGTAAAAGATAAAATGTGGCAAAGCTTACAAAAATTATGTGGAACTGGGAAATTTACAATTTTTTGACTTTTTTTTTAAATGTCGAAAATTGTTGGTCTAGAAAATTCTTATTCATATTCATGTTATTAATAAAATAAATAAGAAGATTTTTTTCTAGCAATTTAGCAATGATAAATGCAGATTGTGTGTCTATGTTTCAGTGTTATCATATTCCTACATATTTAAGCAGCTACATTTTATTGCATGAATTAAACTTCAACAACTATTTCAATTTTCTGAAAAAAAAAACAGAATCTCACAATCCATTGAAATAACTCATTTTAAAATTCTTTGTGTTCGTACATTTCCCTACTTAAAAAAAAAAACTATTTTTTCTTATTTATTTTTGGATACAACATTTCTAATAGAAAGCTTTTATTCATAATAAATGTCTATATTTAGTTTTTCTCTTATTTTAAGATTGGTGCTATTTAATTAATAAATTTTGTTTCAACTTATTTTCATTAAAAAAAAAAGTTGTTCACATTTTTAGTCTAAAAGAGAAATGAAATATTTTCTTTGAAAAGAAAATACTAAAGAAAATGCAAGTATACTTTGGCAAGGTACAATGAACTCAGCGCGGAGCTTGCTAGCTCACATAAAAGCCCAATGTCATAATGGGGTGTAAAAATATCACCATAAGATTAACACGTAGGTACGAGTATATTTAATTTTTTAATTTCACATTAAAACCTAAGGTCTAGTTTATGTGTCCAGGGACAGTAAAATTTTCATATGGAAAAATAGTTTTATGCCAGGTGTGAAAAATTAAATAAAAAGCAACTATTTTGACGAAAAGGAAAAGGAAGAGTCAATAAATTGTTTTTGAAAAACAAAATAAAAAAAAGTATTCCAAAAGAAACAGGGTGATTAATTTTTTGTTCGACGTTAATTATGGCAATCTGAAGTTATTTCACCTCGATTATGATTGCACATTGTTGAAATGTAGATAAGCAAAAGGCTTTGATTGGAATGTAATGAAATTGAATGAAATTGGAAGCAAAAGCAGAGCCATTACATGCTAATCTATTTCTTAGACAATTAGGTTAGGTTAGGTAGATGGGCTGACGGTAGATCTTGTACCCGTGACACTTAGATCAATGTTGATCTATTGTGGATTTGAACACCCTTTTCAAAGATATAGCTTATGAAATCCTAGGGAGCATCAAGCCATTTTGAGGCGTTGATGAAGTTCATTAGCTTTGATCACCTGTTGACTTCGAGATTTCTGCTAGATCGTTAAAAAAAAGCTACCTACAATATTTTTCTTTATATTGCAGAAAGCCGGACAGTGACCTAGGTAGTGAAGGGTGTCCTTCTCTACTTCTTCATCTCCGCAGCCTCTGCACAGGTCTACAATATTTAGTCTCATTTTCTTTTTATAATACCCTTAGAGATAATGTCCTGTGATAATCGATATCCAAAGATTGAGAGATCTCTTTTTCAAATTTAGGATATTGTCCGTTTTGCTTTCTTATTGTAGCTAGGCCACAGATTCTTCGTGGTGGTACAGGTTCCGAGTGAGTTCCATCTGTCATTGGTAAGTTCAAATAATTTCTTACCAATTATCTCTATAATGGCACAGGGTGGAATTTTAACTCTTCGAGTCTGTTGGGCTTAGATCTAACGCTGAACAGGTGCTTGTTAGTTCATCTGCTTTTTCATTTCCTAAAACTCCACAGCTTCCAGGGTCTCAGCAGAGTTTTATGTTGTGTTGCGTGGCAAGAACTTTTAGCTCTTCGCGATAGCATGAAACCAATTTGGATTTTATTTCTGTAGCGGAAAAAGCTGCTTGGCTGTTAATGTGAAATCAGCCTGTTTTATCGCCATCATTTAGATCTGTTTGGCAGCCTTGATTGCTGCCAGAACATCCGCTTGGAAGACACTGCTGTAATCAGGGAGTCGAAAAGAGTTCGCTGAATTGAGGAACTCGGAGAAGATTCCCACACCTACACCCGTATCCATCTTCGATCCGTGGGTGTATACTTCTACCATCAGTTTATCTGATTGTTGTAAACCAGCATTCCATTCTTCTTTTGTGGGGATGGAGACAGAAAACGGTTTTTTTAAATTTTTACGGGGTCTTGTGTAGTCTGTACGTGCGTACTTCTCCGTAAATGTCTTGATAATTTGCGCATGAGCAACGAAGTTAATTTTCCAGCTATCGGTCTGGCTGAGTCTTTGAACACTATAAGCTGCAGCTTTTTATACGAATAGATCTGAAGGGGGTCCTAGATTGAGTATAGTTTCCATTCCCGCAGTAGGAGTGGACCTCATTGCTCCTGTGATACCTATGCATGCTAGTCTTTGAACTTTATTGAGCGTCTTATAATAAGATTCTTTATCCATCATATAATGGCCGTGCACATCCACATTATGATTTTAGGGTCTGAACCCCAGGTCTTACCGAAAATCCTGCTGTAGGAGTAAAAATCTATCGTGGCCTTCTTAGCTCTTTCTTTAATGTTCATCATTAATAGCTGCTAGCAGCTCCAAATCATCTGCGTTGGCAACAACTTTAACACCGCTATAGTTCAGTTAAATCAAGATTTCGTTCATAACTAATATCCACAAAAGTGGTCAGAAAAATCCTCCTTGTGGAGTCCCTCTAGATGTGAACACTTTGATCTGTGCACCCCCTAGTTTTGAGCTAATCCGTCTGTGTTTTAACATTCGGATAATCCATTTTATGTGGGAGTTCAAGGTCTAAAAATGCTATTTTTATAGCATCATTTTGTACATTATTGAAAGCACCTTCAATGTCCAGAAAAGCCGCTAAAGTGTACCCCTTGTTCTTGAGTGTTTTTTCTACTATGCCTACTAAGTTGTGAAGAGCTGTTTCAACACCTTTTCCTATCGTGTAAGCGTGTTGGGCAGGTAACAACACATTCGTTTTAGAGTATTTTGTATATGTGTATATCTAGTAGCCGTTCGAAGGTTTTTAAAACAAAAGATGTAAGACTAATGAGTCTATAGTCTTTAGCTTCCACGTGGCTTGATTTCCCAGCTTTCGGTATGAAGACTGCTTACAAAGAAGCTCTTGAGATGTTGGGTGACGTGGTTATTGTTCTTCTAAAGCATCATGAGGAAGATGCCATCTGTTCCTCGAGATTTGAAGGGTGAAAACAAGTTTATCGCCCAGTTTATATTTTATCCTCCGTTATAATTTCTGGTAGCACCGAGTGCTCTGTTTGTATTGCATCTTCTAAGTTTTTTACGTCAAAGTTACAACCAGGAAAGTGAGTTCTGACAAGGAGCTCCAGTGATTCTCTACATGATTCTTTGAAATAATAATTCTTTAAAAAATTGCAAGAGATGTTAATTAAAAATTAGATTTTACATAATCTATTTTACATTTTTTCTTCGTTATACTAAAAAAGATTGGTAGACCATCACTAAAAAATAAACATTCCCATCTTTATAGAAAGCAACGAGAGATAAGTAGACACTTCTTTAAAATACGTGGTTTTACTCATTAAAATCCTTGACAAATGAATAAAATATACAAATTCATATACTTCCAATGAAAGTCGATTTATTTGATTATACGATTTGGCTTTCATAAAATAAATTTGGTTTGGAACTCCTCCAATAAAAAAATATTATCAAAAATGCAAAACAATTTCTTTCACTTTGGCAATAATTTATGGAATAAACTTAATTATGAAAATTCCTTTTTTAATCTATTGGGTAAATCCATTGTTTGAAAATATTGTCTGTCCTTGGAATAAGGAAAGGCCATATATCTGTTATACGAGTATATAGTTGGTTGTTCCGAAAAAAATCCAATGGGGATGATACTTATTTTTTGCTGTTTCTTTTTCTTGTTTGTATTTGAAGATGTTAATTATAAAATAATTAAATTTGGCTTTAGTCAAGGATTTATTTTTTGTGCACCAACAATATGTTTTCTAATGATATCCCTGCAGTTATTGTAGGCTTTTAATTTAGACATAATTATAATTGAATTACATTTCAATTGATTTACCTAGTGTCTGAGACGAGATCATGTGATACCTTCAGACTTTTTCCTTTTCGGTTATCTTGAGCTATTGAGATTTAAAATTCGATCTTCGTAATTAACGTGTCACGTACAGACATTTGATCAGTGATATTACATATATTCCAGACTTAATGCAACACAAAATAATATGAGCTTCATTACTAGAGTACCTATACTTTAGTAGGTGGTATCAATCATTTCAATCGCTCCAAAAAAGTAGAATGGAGATAATTTGTTTTAACCTCACTTTATGTCATAAATAAATACTCATAACTTTTTTGTTTCTCATTTTTTAGTCTTGGGACTAATTCGCAGTAAACAAAATTCAATTTTCTGCTATTTTTAGGATGTTTTCATGATCACTGAAGTTTTATAGAATTTTCTGCGATTTTTACCCCAACAGAATCATATCTTTTTCTTAAATTAGGTATTTTATTTCAATAAGATCAGTTTAATATTAATTAAGCTTGAAGTTATTGGTAGTTCCGGGAGACATTTGACGCATACGTTATTCGTGTGGTGAAGGCAAAGTAACTACTACAATAACCGAAGGTGTTTCTTCTTTCTGCTTTTCTGGTCTTGGGCTTAGGTGACATCTGCTCCTTTTACAAGGAAGCCATTCGGAGACTGTTCGCAAGATCGGCTGAACTCTCCCATAATGCGGAGGAGGAGGGCATCCAAAGAAGTTCTCCTATTGTGTTTTCTGATGCAGGTTGTGAATGATCATTCAGTTCCTACTCCATCAGTCACTTATTCCAAAAAATCAAAAGATGGATGAGAGGACAGAGCGATACTGCTTTTTGTTATTGACTTTTATGGGTTCATTATTGCCATCAAGAAACTCCTTCACTACAAAAAGTTTTAGCACATCTTTTTGTCTATCCGGATTGTGCCAAGGATGGTGATTTTTATATCGAGCAACCACGGCCAAATCTGCGGATGTTATGAAGTTATTAATAGTAAGGTTGCGTCCAGTGTTGAAATATGATGTCATCGGAGACATTACCACATAAAATCCAGTATCAAGTCCTGTTCTTTGGTCAGATATTCCAGTGTAAATGAAAAATTTTAATGAATAACCCGTTGAGCTTTCATTGACACACTAGAATTTGAAGCCATATTTGGAAGACTTGGAAGGCATGTGTTCCCGAAAATTGAAAAGCTCAAAAATTGGGCTAGTATAGCTGCGGACTATAAATGTTAACACACTAAAGACAGAACAGATGCTGTTCTTAAGGAAACATAATATTTTAAACAAAAACGTTACAGTAACCAAGTAACCCTAGGATGGCTCCTAGGTTATAGAAATACTCACGGGAACGAAATGGTACATGAAGTGGGCAAAAAAGTGTCATCTCTTGATCCGAGCCAAATCGAATCCTCGCCTCCTCGGTGCTCATGCCACTGGAGTAAGAAAAAGGTAAAATACGCCAGAGTTTCTTAGAAGCTGCAAATGTCAGATGATTATCCATCGACACTTGTTGGATTTCAAAGAATTTATGGCCAAATATTTCGAGGAAAAAAACCGAATACATGCTCAAGTTAAGAAGGCCTCAATATATTTTTCATAGTTAGTGATTTAACGGGCTGCAGCTCAAGCAAGCAAGGACTTATGTAGAGGTTGTAAAGATGAAGAGGACGCAGTTCACTTTCCACGTGAATACCCCAACCTAAGTAGAACCAAAAAAGTAGCCCTAAGCGAATACTCTTTTGACGAACTGGGCCACTTAAGAACATCCTAAAGTTCATTCAGAACTCAGGATGGTTCAGGAGGCCCCCACACCTAAACATTTCCTTTAATCCTCT
Source organism: Dasysyrphus albostriatus (assembly GCA_946251815.1). Lineage (NCBI taxonomy): Eukaryota > Metazoa > Arthropoda > Insecta > Diptera > Syrphidae > Dasysyrphus > Dasysyrphus albostriatus. Next base: position 60,318,778 of record OX276336.1, on the reverse strand, counting down.
TAACCACTTCCATACTCCTCTTCAGACCTCTCTACCCCTAATTGCCATATTATCACCCTTTCTAACCTAACCATTCCCCAAAATTATGGCAGCCACGGAAACTTTCACTGTTCATCGATTGTTTAGTTTCCATATGGAATATATTTCGAAGATAAAGTCTTTTCAAGTGGCTTACATGTTTGAATTGTCTTACACTTTCCGATCACATCATATCAATTATTTACTTTTCACCTGAATTCATTAGGCAAACATGCTCGAATTGTTTTTTGGTCTGGTAGAAATCATACAAAAATAATTGAATTGCCGGGATCTGGATTTCGATGTACTGAAATTTGTCAAGGGTGACCAATGGAACCATCAAAACGAAGTAATACGTTGATCATCCCAAAACGTGAAAGATTCATACGTGCTCGGTAGGTTGAATGTCCCTTGAAGGGAGTTCACAATTCTGCAAAAAAGATAATCTTCTTCCATTGCTTAAATGCATAACAAGTCTGCAAAATAGTCTTGCAATTCATTCATAGAGATAAAGGTTTTCAAACACGCTGAACTTGACGATAATATTGGCATTTGGCTTTCTGTAGACATCATTGGCCATTTCATTTGTCAGTTTGATGATCTTGAAAATTTGAAGAAAAGATGCATTCTTCAATCAGACCTCCAGGTCTAAACACCTTATAAATTATAATTTCTAATTTCATCGGGTTTGAAAAAATTTTCTAGTGGACCAGTTGGTGGTAGTTAGGGATAGAGGGATAGTTTTTGCATGTGAGTGACTGGTTGTTGTTGTTGCTTGTGATTGACTGGTTAGGAATGGTTTTTCATTCACTTTATGTAAAACCGGTTTGAAAACTAAAAAGAGGTAAACGGAAATCCCTTTCGAATGTAGATCTACTAGCACTAGCACTAGGAATCCAAATAGATCCAATTACAATTTGTATTAACTTTTTCCGTGCTATAAACGAGGGCTAAATAAGAATGAAATAGTTTCGTATTTAATATTCTACTATTCAAAATGTCAGAAAGAATAAATAAAAGCATTTATAAATTGTGCCTACCTAGGTATGTATATGTACTTGTACATATGTATGTATGTACCTATGTATGTATTTACAGAGTACTCATAAAATAACTGATTACAATAATCAATAAATAAACAAAAACTTTGTGCTTTGTAATGTTCGTGTACATGTTGGTACGAGTACATATTAAAAGATAAAAACAGAGTAGTGATACCTAATTAATTGAAAACTAATTATAGGAACAAAAACTTTTTCTATTTTGAACAAGTTTCATTCAACCCTTATTACAAGCTCCATTTGTATCGAGAGTTAGTTGTTCTAATCAGAAACACTTTAAGGTAGGCACAACGGAAAGACTCAAAGCAACAAAAACTAACAAAAACAATAACAATAACATTTATAAGTTGCATGTAATCCGAAAAGAAAACAATATTGAACGGAAGAAACACCAATTATGAATTATTTCTTTCCTTTTAATATTTAATGAGTACAAATGTCAAATCGATTACATATAAAATAGCCAATTGCTCAACACAAGTTGCTTTACCCTATATCACCTAAACCAGTATCGCAAGTACAGCTACAACCACATAAAGCACACAATAAAAACTCGTGAATAGTCTGGCAACTCTATACCCTTGCCAAACCAAAACGAAACCCTCTTGTGGATTCAAAGTGCACACACAAAATGCCCCAAATGCAAATTATATTGACGTAAATAGAAGGAAATTGCTATGAATCTTTTTTTCTTTAAAAAGATCTAAATCCTTAAGCTGTTTCTTTATTTTTTTTTTCTTTGAGTAAAACAATAAAATCGAAAGTAAAAAGGAATTTTTAGACAAAATTGACCTTGCGCTCAGAATTCAGTAAAAAAAAAACAATTAGATTGAGTGTTTTGTTTTTTTTTTTTTGTATGTACATATTTGTTTCCAACCGATTCGTTCACATAAATTGCACATTTTGAAAGCAACACAAAAAAAAAAATACTTACTATAGAATCGAGATTCCAATCCAATTTGTATAAATAAATTAACACCTTTTTGTTTTTCGCACTTCCTAGATTTCACACTTGGAATTTTTTTTTCGAGCGCACTTTTGCGTAAATTCGTTTTATCCACTTTATGTAATTATTTTATTTTCTTTTGATTGAAAAACCAAAACATTTATTTCTTTTTTTTTTTTCAATTTATCTTTGAAGGGTTTGCTTTTTCCTTGAATTGAAATGAAGACTATTGCAACAAGGTGTTCGTTCAATTAGATTTAGATCCGGAGCACAGAAGAAAATAAGAGGAAACAAAATAAATATGGTCAATTGGTTTTGAAATGTCAAAGGACACGCGCGAACAATCACAGGAATAAGGAATCAGGACGAATATCGGACAAGGTCTAGAAGACAAAAAAAACAACAGAGTTTTACTTTTCAAAAACAATTCATTTTCACGTTCTATTCTACAGAGTATGTTTTTATTTTCGGTTTCGTTTTATGTATTTATATTTATATTCTTTTTTTTTATTATTATTTGCCACTATGACATCACCCTGGAATGGAGGAAACAGGAATCGAAAGATCTGTGTTAGTTTGATGTTTTTGTGGAATTGGAATCGGAATCGCACAACGCACACACCACATCCACAACTCTATGGAACGAATATTGCCAAAAGTATACAACAAAAAAATTGACGACAATTTAAATGGCGAAGATTGGAGTGGAGATAATATTGAACGAAGAAGAAGACGAAGCACGAATTACGAAGCCCACGACGAATATTGGAATCATGCGCGTTGGAATAGGCAAGCGATGACAATGATGACAGCATACACGTTACGGATACGGTGAACGGTACAGATAGCACTCTGCGGAGAGAATGAATACACAAACAGCAAACACAACAACTGTCAGATAGTTTTGGCTACTTTACCGCTGCTGCCACTACACTCTATGCCGCAGATACCGTTCCATCGTGTCATGTGTATGTATCTATTACTGGAAGTCTTTTTCCGGCGAAAGATGAGACAGCAAAGGTATCTTCTAATTGGAGTGAAGAACAAGTTTACTGCACACACAGAGTTTTTTTATCTGTGTTAAGGTATTAGTTAATCTGACAGACAAACAACAAAAAAAAAAAAACTTTGTTTATTTTCCTCTCTTTTGCAAAAGTATGGAAATGGATTATAAAGATAAAAGATTAGAAGCAAAGAGCTCCTTGTCGAAGAGAGAACTAATAATAAAAAGAGTTTAATTTTGTATTTGATTGTGTTTGTGTGTTATTATCTCTCTTATATTACCGTTACCCCAACCTCAACTGGTAGTATAACTGCATTTGAATTTAAGAGAGTTTTTAGTTTATTATGTGCAAATGTAATCGGTAAAACACCCCTAGTCCCATCCCAATTAAAACATATGGTCAATTGTTTGCTATAAACATAGGGTAAGTTCGAGGGAGTTTGTTTTGAAATGATTCAAAGAACTTATTGACATTTAATATTTGTTGTGTATTTGTTCCCGTATCTCAACAAAAACAAATATATTCATGTTAAACACAACAGTATTTTCGTTTAGTTGCGGCTTTAAAAATCTCCGGTTAACGGTTTAAGTGAATGTGAAAATAAAAGTTATGGCTACAATAATTGTTTTTCTTCATGAAGTTAGCAGTGGAGGGCATTAGTTATTATAGCAAAACCTCAAAATAATAAATGGACTTGCATCAATTGGATAAAATTCAAGATAGTTCAGCAAAATGGCTGATACAAAAATATGCTGGCCTGACTGCCAGAAGTGAAAATTAAATGATAGACAGCTGATATGGATTATAGACTTTTATTTTAAAATAAAGCTATGTAGCTTTATCTTGCTTTGAGCCCAGTAAATGCGATCAGGAAAAATTTCAAATACATTATTTACTGTGTTTTCAAAAGGTTTGAAACACAAATGCTTCATAAATCAGTGACGATAAACCCAAGGAATTTTGTGTGCAAATAAATTTTCAATTGAACAATTATTTTTTTCTTAAAAATGCAAGAACTTTAATTTTTTTCCTGATGCAAATTAATTTTTCAAAATATTTTAATACATTTTTAACAAGAAATAATTTTTCATTTAAAATTTTTTGCTGGCACAAACAATTTTAGGATTCAGTTGTCATTGATAAGTTTAGTATTTTTGATTCAAATCAAATGAAATAATTCGCTTGAAAAAAACTGGCCTCTTAAGTCTTAAGTCTAATCTAGAAAGGTTAAAAAGTATAAGAAATCAATACGTAATATATTAGCTCGAAGAAGTTTGACCTTTGAGTTGTTTTGATACCAGTAACTGTCTAGCTGCTTGAATCCAAGAGACTAAACACAGGAGTTTCCAACATCGAAGAATTTTTAATTTTTGCACAACAGTGGATCTTGTGATGTATACAAAGGAAATTCTAAAAGAAGAATACCTAGGCATAATTGTATGCGTTGCATCCCATCGTTGTAACACTTTATGACTTATTTCATTGGAAAAGTCTTATAAGTGTTGTTGTTTGTTGTATGAGCATAAATCTGTATCTCGTACCTAAAGGGAAAAACAGAGCAACACTTAAAATTGCTCAACTGCACTATAATTATTCTTTTAGTTCATAAGTTAGGTCTTTAGGGTTGCAACACCTTCGGTCCTATGCTATATCATTGAAAAAGTTTCAATCAGCGCTATTTTCTTCTATTTTTGTATGGTCATAAGTTTGAATTTCGTGAAGGGAAAATGTAATAACCAAAAATAGCTACTGCACTAGAATATGACTCTTTGCTGGCACAAGTTGCGCCCAAGATGTTATCACACCGTCTTACCTTTATCATTGGAAATCTCTCAGTGATTGCTATTTTTTGTTGCATGAGCATAAGTCTGTATCTTACTGCCTGCAGGGAAAGTGATATAACCCAATAGCTGTTAAGTGAGTTATAGCGCAGTGCATCAGTTGTTGGGCTATAAACACTTTCCCAGCACGAGATATGGCAAATAAAAAAAAGCAATCATTGAGACCTTTTCAAAAATATACATAAGTCAGAAAATGTTAGAAGTTAGAACATACGGGACACAAACGTCTATTCTCCATCGAGGTTTTCTTTTACGGGTCGTGGATCCGGCCATTTTACTTAATTTGTATTAAATATAATTAAATGCTTCCACAATTAGTGGAACCTCGAAATTTTTCCGAATGATAAGACTTGTAATGTATGCAAAGGGAAAAATTGGAAATTTAAGATTTTACATTTAGAAGGAGTGGCATTTCGATTTTTGTAAAATAATGAACTTTGGCAGAGCGTAATGAAAAAATAAATTGTAGTCCATACAACGCTAAAAATTAAAATCCTGAGACTTTGCATTCAGTGGGCGTGGTATCCACCCAATTACTGAAATGAACCTGTCAACTTTATCGAGCTTTTGTGTATAGAATGATGAAATTTGATAAAATTGTGCATTTGATTTTCGTTATGTCTTGAGGTAAATATTGCTGCAAAAGTTGTTATTTGTTAACGTGACCATTGTTCCCATAATTTGAGTTAAATACTGTTGCAAAAGGTAGAAGTAGTGGTGAGAGAGAAATGAAACGACATGACATCATTTGCCCAGCGAGAAAAAATTTGCTGTTTGTTGACTGGATTGTGGTTGCGATGTTGGGCATCTGTATGTCATGTGGAGTCGGGGTGTAATTTAAGAAAAATCTGTCTGAATCTAATATAAATCAGTCTTGAAAAGTACCTCATGAGATCTTAAAGCACCCCAAGTTCTAAGTTTTTATGTTTCTTAGTTGCAAATCAGTAAATACAGTAGACGCTTGATATAGTGAAGTAATAAATACCAGGCCTGTTCACTATTTCAAGGATTTACACTTCCTCGAGCGAGATTTCCCACTGTAAAGTATTTAACATTCATTTTCAAGAAATCAATTGCTTCCAATTTTAAGATGGTGTTCAGACAGGCTTCACGTGAGGCGCCTCATTTTGACATGAGGTCTGTCTGAACAACCTCTGAGATTTGGGAAATGTCAATAAATGACAGAAGCGATACTATAGTTCGGATAATGGTAGGGAAGTTCAGGAATGGGTAACATAGTTCATTCGACGTATTCACTAATTGAAAAAAACGCGAAAGAGAATCCAGCGCGAATCTGGTCAATTCCTGGGGAGTAGAATATTGCGAATTCACTAATCAGCATGAATGTGTCAGAAAATTGAAAATGTGAATGTGAGTGTACAAAAAACATTAATGAACGTAGAGTTTGTATTAAGTCAATTGACATGCCACAAGGGAGATTTCAGCTGGAATTTTCAGGTATACTACTGAAAAATGTAGCTATGTGTTCACTATACCCAGATTTAATTTGTTCACTACAAAGAGTAAGAGTAGTCTGTACAAATTTCTTTTTGTTCACTTTTCATTATACTGATGGATAGTTCAATCTACCGAGATTCACTAAATCGAGCGTCTACTGTATATCGATAAATTTGACAAGTTCACTGATCAAGTTTTCAAAACCTTTTTAATTGTGATTAATTAAGCAATTACAAAAATAATATTGACCAAATTTTAGTCAGTTTATCAATAAATATAGAATGTAACTTACATATTTCTGACATTTAAGTTTTGTATATTTTATTTTGTTCTTAAATTGAAAAGGAAAAAAACAATAATTTCTTTACTTACTCTTCTTGCAGTTCAATTCCACTATCATCTAATGATGAATTAATTCTACTACAAGCTGAATTTATGTTATTATTACATATCGAATGCGTACCCGTGTTGATTGAATTTTCAATTGAAAATCCAAACTCACGTTCGGCATGTTCTGGGAGGGGAGTTGGAGTCTCGAAAACTAATGTTTCTACCATGGAACCTTTTGATGAGCCAAATGAAACTCTGAAAAGAAAAGAAAAAAAGAGGGCGTAAAATATAGGTATCTTCAGAAATGTTTGTTTTGTTTTTCAAGATTTAAAATATTTGAATATGGATTTGCGTACGAAATCTTGGAAATTAAAATCTCGCATTCAAAATCTTTTATTAGAAAATCTCGCAATTACAAAATCATGCTTTTGAGAATCTCACAATCACAAAATGATGCTTTTAAGAATTTCGCGATTACAAAATCCAGCAAATTAAAAACTCGCAAATTAAAAAATCATAAAATTTAATTGCATTGCAAAAAAATATATATTTTTAAGTGCCCTATTACACGACGCCTTTAGAGTCATGACTTTTTTCGAAATTCAATGAGTGCGAACGAGAAAAAACATCTGATCTCCCCTTCGCACTTATTTAATTTCGAAAAAAGCCATGACTCTAAAGTCGTCGTGCAATAGGGCACTAATCAAGATTTCGCAAATTCAAATTTTGATCGTGATTTTGATTTAAGAAAAATATTTGTGTTGCAATGCAGTTAAATTTCACGAGATTTTCAAACTTGTGCAAAATAATTGTGTCAGGTAAATTATTTACCTGTTTTTGGAAAAATTAAAAAAAAAAGTTTCGTTTTTCCGCATGATTTTTATTTTTCATTGCGAAACTGTGAGCGATATGTTACTGTGTGACATTTGAATTTGTCAAATTTTGATTTGCGAGATTTTGGTTGATATTTCCTAAATGTTAATCAGTTGTTTTAATTAATTGCATCTATCTTAATAATCATTAAAGCCTAAATATCAATAATTATTTGCGAAATTTGTTGCTGCGAGATTTTATGCTTCCTAAATTATGAAAAGTAGTAGTACTTATTTGAGAGATTTTGTTTTTTAGATATTATTTTGTTATTCGAAATTTTGGTTTGGTTTTCGTATAAAGGGTATGAACCAAACAACAAAAGCCTAAAGCCACCCACCTACATAATTTATTGAAAACGTTGATTTATTGTCAGACCAATGAGGAAAATAGCTTAAACTTTAGCTACATATTATCGCGATGCCAAATGTACTCGTATAAGATGACTCAATTCGATTAAAAAAAAAAACTACTCAAAGTTCATACTTGTATGTATAATATTTAAGTGGTTACTATTGTATCGAATATGATATAATGTTTTTGAATTTGATGCTATAGGTAGGCATCTACTTGGACGTCAGTTATAATATCAACACATTTAGGTACATATACACAACACATACTTCATAGCACAATAATTCTTTTGTCCCTTTAATTAAATAATATTATTAACTGCCTTTTCTTTATTATTTCGACACAAAAGCCTATTTAAATAAGATATCATTCTTTTCGAGTAGATATGACTAAGACTAAATTGCTGATATAATAAATCTTTATATAAATAATACATAACCGGCCTTAGAAATTACTCGTATGCCACTCTTTATAAAGTTAATTATATCTATTTACTCTTTTAATGTAAAATTCTACTTGTTTTGAATATTTGAAAAAAAACACATTGTTTGATGATACCGAAACCATTTAAGGGCTTATTTAATTTTCAGCTGTACCTACACACCATTCAATTTCACTTAGCATATCGAGTGTAAGGTCACAAAATTATAATACGTTGTAATTGTTTTGACCTAATTTAAATTCATAGTAGGTAATATCGGGGAATTTAATTAACAAAAAAAAAAAGAGCCGCCAATAATACTCAGTCATTTTTGTGGTTTGTTTGATCATAACACTTTTTGTTTATATTCAATTCAAGACACACAAATCTACGCTCTGATTGCTGATAAAAAAATTACAACTTTCGACACTTTAAATAAATAACACAAAAACAATTTAATATTAATTTAACTTTTTATTCAAAATGCTTTATATTGCAATTTAATTAACTTAAATTGATACTGCAATCACATGATATTGATATAAGAAGTTTTGAACTTTGTTGTACAAAAGGTTCTTGAAAATATTAGTATGTAAGATATGCATCTAAGTATCGGGTTGTTCAATAAGAGCGCTACAAAAGTTTTTTTTTAAATAAAACAAAAACGGTTTTGGGTATCAATGAAATTCTTTATTCCTGTGAAAGTACGTTCGATGCCCGCTTGCAGAAGTCCAGACGTTGAACCCAATTTTCGAACGTTTTCAAGCATAAATCGGCCAATACTGCTGCAATTTCACGTTCGATATTCGTACGAAGTTTATCAATCGTCGCTGGCTTGTTGGCATAGACCATAAACTTGACGTAGCCCCAAAGGAAATAGTCTAACGGCGTCAAATCACACGACCGAGGCGGCCAAGCGACTGGACCATTTCGTGAGATAACACGTTCTCCAAACTTGGTTTCCAATAAATTGATTGTGACATTCGCTGTGTGGCTTGTGACGCCGTCCTGTTGGAACCACATGTCCTCCAAGTCCATATCATCCAATTGGGGCCAAAAATATTCGGTTATCATTGAACGGTAGCGATCCCCATTCACAATAACGTGCCGGTCTTGATCATCATGGAAGAAGTACGGCCCAATGACGCCGCCGGCCCATAAACCACACCAAACAGTAATTTTTTCGGGATGCAATGATGACTCATGGAGTACGTGTGGATTGCTGCCTTACCAATACCGCATATTTTGATTATTGACGAAGCCATTCAGCCAGAAATGAGCCTCATCGCCGAAGATGATTTTTCAATGAAAATCCGAATCATTTTCAATTTGTTGCTCAGCCCAATTCACAAACATACGACGCTTCTGGTGGTCAAGCGGCTTCAGTTCTTGCGTCAATTTATTCTTGTAAGGATGTAGGCCAAGATCTTTTCGCAAAATTTGCCACAACGACGTCACAGAGATGCCCAACGCTTGAGAACGACGTGTGAGAGACACATTTGGACTTTCTGCAACTGAAGCCTCAGCGGCAGCTGACACTACGGGCACTTCTTTGTCTTACTGGCACGGAAACATTTTGTACTGTGCCTGTGGATTCAAATTTTTCCACTAGACGTTCAATTGTTGATCTACTAGGACGATTATGACAACCATAAATTGGACGTAGCGCTCTTAACGTTGACTCCGAATTTCGGTAGTAAATTTTAATAATTTCGACTCGTTGTTGGCTCGTATATCTTTCCATCATGAAATGGCAAACCTTGCTGAAGAGAAATGTCAAAAGAGCGGCAAGAAATATGGCGTCGTTTGCTGTCCCTGTCTTTCTACTTTTGTAGCGTCCCGTTTGAAAAACCCTTATAAGCGTACTACATTTGAACGGCATCGATTGGTCCGTTCACTTGAAAAACTCGAGAAGAATTTGTCATAAATATTAGTGTTCACTAAGTGCAATCCGCCACTGTCAATTTATGAAGAGCCACAAATTGACTACACGGTAGCCTTCTATCTAGAACCTCGGTTCCCATACTATATTCCGTGGAACCTAAGGGTTCCGCGAGACAGTTTTCAGGGTTCTGCGAATTTCTTGAAGTAGAAATAAATAATTTGTACAAGTAATTTTAAAATATTTTAAAACTTTGAAGTAACCACTGAAATTTTTTTTTTTTTTTAATTGGTAAAGTGAAAACATTGCGCAAGGAAGTATAACAGCTGGTCTTTGTAATTTGCATTGTTATGCACTTTTGAAGAACAATGTTCCGAATTCTCAGTTTTATACTAATTTTGCAAAGACAAATTGTTGGAGATCCGAGGTGATTTATGCAATGAGAACGCTTAACATTTGGTATGCCTAGAAAGATCTTTGTAAAATTGCTTTTCGCTTATAATGAAAGAAAAACTCAGACTACCTTAGTTACAAAATAACAGAAAACCTAGTCTTATATTTTTTCTTCATCAAAATACGGGTACCACATCTTAAAAAGTTTGGGAACCGCTGATCTAGAAAAAAATTTCTGGCATCCTAGAGGGCTTGGTCCAAATAACCGTCGAAGATTATGTCTTTCGAAAGTGGACTCAGTTCTCCCTTTTAGCTTATCGCCCAATACTCGTCGCCATAAAGTAGGACTGTCAGTATAAGGGTCTAAGTGCGTGCACTTAATCGTGTGAGGAGTTTTGAAGCCATTTATTGCGACACACCGGAGTAGTACCGGTTTGCAAGGAGAATTCTTCGCTGGATCTCCACGAAGATGTCGTTTTTGTGTTATCAACAGTGACATTTGGACCTACCCGATTAACTGATTGTTCATTGTTTATTGAAAGCATGTATTTGGTTTTTGTTTTCGTTTACTTGAACACCAACAAGTTTCAGCTGTTCTTCAATTGCCCTGCAAGACACACACATCACACAATTGCGTATCTCCTTGCCGATCCCTGTTTGGAATAGCTCGCAGGATGTTTTCCTAAGTTGCACAATGCATCGCGTATTTTCCAATTTCACGTGCCATAGCTGGATCCGTTTTCCGCAGGAATTCAAAGTCAAGCCATCGCCAAATAAAGCTCCTAGCGATGAGTGCTATTTAATGCTGCTTTAAAGTCGATACATATATATTGAGTCTCGACTTGAAATTCAATGGTTTTTGCGGGATTTGCTTAAGAGTGAATTAATTTGGTTTATGATCACGATCACTCTGCTTGCCTGATGGAAACCGAGCTGATACGACTATGGTTTTGGAAAACGGCTAAAGACGCTCACACAGTATGTTGGAAATGATTTTGTAAGAGAAATTAATCAAGGATAAGCCGTGATAGTCCCATTTCTCGTTCTATCTGATGCCCATTTTGCAACCGCAAGAAGACATCAAAACCGGACTCATGAGTCTCATTTCTTGTTGTTTCGATGTTCAAACCACCAAAATTTCTAATTTAGACACAATGAGACTCACGGGTCTGGACTCAATTTAAAAATCTAAATAAATTTTTGAAACATAAAGGGTTTGAAACATAAAGGGTTTTTCAACCAGGGACGCTATAAAAGTAGAGTGACAGGGACAGCAAACGACGCCATATTTCTTGCCGCTCTTTTGACATTTTTCTTCAGTAAAGTTTGCCATTTTATGATGGAAAGATATACGAGCCAACAACGAGTCAAAAATATTAAAATTTACTATCGAAATTCGGAGTCAGTGGCCTCAACATTAAGAGTACTACGTCCAATTTATGGTCGTCATAATCGTCCTAGCAGATCAACAATTGAGCGTCAAGTGGAAAAATTTGAATCCACAGGCACAGTACAAAATGTTCCCGTGTCAGTGAGACAAAGAAGTGCCCGTAGTGTCGAGAATATTGCTGCCGCTGAGGCTTCAGTTGCAGAAAGCCCAAATGTGTCTCTCACACGTCGATCTCAAGTTGGGCATCTCTGTGACGTCGTTGTGGTGAATTTTGCGAAAAGATCTTGGCCTACATCCTAACAAGATTAAATTGACGCAAGAACTGAAGCCGCTTGGCCACCAGAAGCGTCGTATGTTCGTGAATTGGGCTGAGCAACAACTTCAAAATGATTCGGATTTTCATCGAAAAATCATCTTCAGCGATGAGGCTCACTTCTGACTAAATGGCTTCGTCAATAAACAAAATATGCGGTATTGGTCAGGCAGCAATCCACACGTACTCCATGAGTCATCATTGCATCCCGAAAAAATTACGGTTCGGTGTGGTTTATGGGCTGATCAAGACCGGCACGTTACCGTGAATGGGGATCGCTACCGTTCAATGATAACCGAATATTTTTGGCCCCAATCGGATGATATGGACTTGGAGGACATGTGGTTCCAACAGGACGGCGCCACAAGCCACACAGCGAATGTCACAATCAATTTATTGGAAACCAAGTTTGGAGAACGTGTTATCTCACGAAATGGTCCAGTCGCTTTCCCGCCTCAGTCGTGCGATTTGACGCCGTTAGACTATTTTCTGTGGGACTACGTCAAGTCTATCGTCTATGCCAACAAGCCAGCGACGATTGATGAACTTCGTACGAATATCGAACGTGAAATTGCAGCAGTATCGGCCGATTTATGCTTGAAAATTGAAAATTTTGTTCAGCGTCTGGACTTCTGCAAGCGTACCCGTGGTGGCATGCAAAAGAAATCGAGTTCCATACATAATGGCATCGAACGTTCTTTCACAGGAATAAAAAATTTCATTGATATCCAAAACCGTTTTTGTTTAATTTAAAAAAACTTTTGTAGCGCTCTTATAGAAAAACCCGATATTTAATCATTTTTCAAATTTGTACTTATTTATTTCCGAAACAAATGGCTTTTGACATTTTGATGGCTTAAAAGGAATCCAAGCACAATTTGAGTGTCGTTAAGGAATACAAATTAAATCGTTCTTTTTCGAAGTTAAATACAAATATGTCTCAAACTTAGGTTGCTGAAGTGTAGATACAAGTAAAGTCACCTGCATAGTTTTATTTAACTTCACCGTGTGTCTATCTGAAAAATTACATATGATAATGGCAGATAAATTGCTTGCTAAGTGATTCTGTTTGTCATGATACTCGTATTAAAATGAATGACAATCTAATTGCTAACATCAATATACAAAACTCCTAAGCAATTAGGATTTATAATTTTCTTAAACTGACTTTAATCTTACAAATGATTATAAGACGTGAGTCGGCTAAGTAGATAATAATACATTTATACGTTTGGTATCAAATATTCGTATTAGTGTAAATAATCTTTAAACTGATTTATGTTTCCAATAATGGCATATTTTAATATTAAAATGTAATTCTTTTATCGAATTTAGCAGAACGTGGGTTAAAATGAAGTTACGTTATAAAGAATATCAAGAAGCAGGAGTACCACAAAGTTGTAAGCGCAAGACATGCAAAGTTCATTGAACTCAAAAGCTTCATTAAAAAAAAAAATATTTATCTGAACTTTATAGATGATGAAACTTTACCAATATTTACACGAAAATTTTGTTTAAAAAAAGGAAAATAATTGTTAAAACAAAAAATTTGACTCACTATCCCGCACCCAACTTTATTGCTGTCATTGTAAATTATTGCTATTAACCTAAAAAACAAAAGCAAACTCAATCTTGATTTTGCTGTAGGTACGCCAAGCTCAGATATTCAAAGCCTTATCTACCTCTTTTAATATTTATCAGGTTAACAATAATAAAGTCATTCGCATGATGTACCTACAGTAAATAAAATGCAAAAAAAAAAAACAGACAAAAATAAAGATTTCTCAGAATGGTTAAGCGGCCTACGTTAACAACTCACCTATACGTTTTTTGCATACTAAATAAAAACTTAACCAAAGGAGTTCATATAATAGAGAGCAACAAAATAAACATCTACATGATGTACCTACTTTATTTAATTTCGCTTATCTACTTTACATATTTTGTTTTTAAAGGAACTGTGGGTCTTATTACCTGTGAGGTATTTTAACTCTGAATTGAAATAGATGAATTTTGTATGAGATTCTTTTTTGCAAATAATTAGCTCTTATATACTTAAAGTATTGGGTTAGACTATCGCAAGAAAATAAATTAATCCGAGTTAAGTGATTCATAATTCATTCACCCCCATTTTTCGATACGTGGGGTTATAGATAGATAATATTTGTTGACCATTAATAGCCCAAGGAAATGAGACGAAAAAGTGGCAAAGCTGTATGTTTTGTGAAGAGCTTTGTTTTTATTTTGCATCTTGATTGAATTTTATTTAACAACAAAATTTAAATAAATTCGTTTAACTAAATTCGCAACATCATGAATGCTGATTAAATTGTTAAATAAACTTTAACTTAGAACCAAATAAATAAATCTGGCCAGCCAAGCGAAGAAGAACTATTTCACCAGGAATTAGGAGCTATTGAAAACCATTTTAAGCAGAGCTTTATAAACTGCTGGTTAATGGAAAGATAAATGGATGAAGAATTGCACATACAGAAGTTCAACCGAGCAATTCTTTTTCTAAAAACGCTAAGGTCATTTCCCGAATTACTGCTCATTACTTTGCATTCATTTTGAAAACTGTTTTCGAGTCAATACTTTTCTTTCATTCCTTGCCACATAGGTACCTAAATATAAAATCTACTTGAAAGTTGTATAAGAGCCGATAAATTGATAAAATTTTAAAATCCACGTAACCACCACTTGTGGTTAATGCCGGATTTACACTTGTGGTTAATGCCGGATTTATACGATTGGTTAACTGGCATTATAATGACAGAAACAACAACAAAAGAATGGATAAATTCATTCTTTTGTCATTGGCAACTTTCTATTCGTGTAAATCCAGCATAAGCTTTGTAACTTGACGGACTCTTCAAACTCTTCCACCTCTGCAGGATGACGATGGAAAAATTTCGCTGCTCCGTCAAAATTGGTAAGAATATCATCGAACTACGGGCGGGTCAATAAGTCCGTGACTCGTACCTAACCATTGATGTCGAGAAAGGTTTGAGGTAAGGAGACGCGATATTAAGCAAACTCTCGTTTAACATCGTTTTTGAAGCGGTTGTACGCAACTCGCAAGTCAAAAAGGCAAACATTTTTAAAATTCTGTTCAACTACTTGCTTATGCAGATGGTATACATCATTGGGAGAACAAAGGGAGATGTTACCGGTGCGTTTGCAAGTATTGAATCAGAAGGGTGAAATTGGATTTGGCTATTAATGAGGGCAAGACGAAAGTACGAACGAATGAGAAAGTAATCTCAGCATCTTCAACTCGGGCAAAATGTCACGATGGATAGATACAACTTCGAAGCCGTCAATGAATTTTTCTACCTGGGCCTCACTTTTACACCGCAAAGTGACATCAGTGCTGAGATTAAAAGAATAATTACTCTTGCCAACTACTGTTTCTTCGGGCTGCGAAGGTATTTGAGAAGTGATGCCCTCTCTCAAAGAACCATGGAGACCTTGTACATGACTTAAATCTTCCGGGTCCTGCTATATGGGACAGAAGCATGGACCCTGTCAAAAGCGTGTGAAAAGCTGCTTGGGTGATTAATAGGAAAATTCTTCGGCTGATGTCCAGTATGTATCTATGGATTATGGACGAGAACATTTAACAACGAGCTTCACGGGCCTTACAAGTGACGTTGACTTAAAATCTTCAACTGATGGTCTACCGTCTACGCAGCAGAGGAAGACCATAAGTGCGCAGAACGACCACAACCAACTTGGAGAAGTGCGTAAATGGAGGCAGCTAGCTAAGAACCGAGCTGGCTGAAGGGGCTTATTGGTAGAGGCTGAAGTCCACCCTAGAGTGGGAGTGCCATCTTAAGTAAAGTTTGTAAGTAACTTGACGGACATTGCAATATAAGTCAAGGAAGATATAACTTATTATGCGATTAGGTTGTTCTTCTTCATGTGCAACTTACTTTTATTGTCTACAAATTAGTCTCTTAAAAATTTATTTTGGTTTTAAACTTAACTCGAATAAGTTTATTTTATAAAAAAAGGCTACTTAATTTTTTAAATAAAACCAGACTTTAAACACTACTTTTATATGACTGTTGGTTTCTGCACTCTCCGAGAATTTGCTAAAATAACTTTAGACTGACATTTGACCCTAATTTTTAGAATTCAACCTTAATGACTGTTAAGTTCAAACTTAATAAGAGCCCAAGCTATAAAGTTGGCTTCGAAAGCTAACAATGTCGACTATTAAAAATGAGTTTTGGACTTTCATGTTTGTACCCGTAAAATGAGCAACCCCAAATTTTGAAGTCCTTACATACAAAACATTTCATACTGCACTGCTTACTTCACTGTGAAGTAAGCAAAACATTCCTTTTCTCAATAATGGAATTAGCCAGAAAATTGTAGTAAGGCGGTTCAAGAAATATTATGGTCCAAATTTTGAGGTCCTTATTCGAAAAAAAAATCAAATAAATTAATTTTTTACTGTTATGTGAAGTTAGCAGTACATTTCCTTTTTTTCAGTTAATAAATTAGATAGGAAACTGCAGTTATGTCGTAAACTTGCAGTTTTTTACGTATACTTCAAGAAAAAAACTAAGTCCAAACTTTGAAGTCTAAATTTGATAAAATAATCAAAAAATCCATTTTGCACTGTTAACTTCACAGTAAAGTTGCAAATGTAATTTTCTAGCTAGCTCCATTATTGAGAAAAGAAATGTTCTGCTAACTTCACAGTGAAATTAGCAGTGCAATATAAAATGTTTTGTATGTAAGGACTTTAAAATTTGGGCTTATCCTTTTCTTGAACTGGAAATTCAGAGACTTATTTCAGATTTCTAGCTAGCCCGGTTTATGAGAAAAGGGCATGCACTGCTAACTTCACCGTGAAGTAAGCAGTGCAGTGGGTAACACCCACTATTCACCAGAACTGTAAAATCCGGAATAGAAATGCATTAAAAATGCAAAAAAAAACTGCAAATTCCTGCCGTGGTCAAATTTGTCTAGCTTAAGATTGTTCTGCTTACTTCGCAGACGTCTACACCTACCCCTTTAAAGGAAAAAATCAGAAACCACAAACATTTAAATAAATTAAGAACAATTTCCAATAACTTATGCTTTTCTACGAACAGGAAAGAAAAAATTACCTAGTTTCCTTCCTATTCACCGATACCTTAAACGTAATTAAATTCGTGAAGAATGCCAAATTCTAATGACTTACAACGCTACTCAAACATTCCTGTGTGCGTGTTGTTAGTTGGCAGTATTATGGACTCAGATGTAGCACACGAAAAACGAACGCACGTTTTTGGTAAATATTTGGTATTTAATACAAAGTCATTAATGTTAATTTGCTGATAGCTTTAATAGTTCAGTTTACAACTTAAACTTAGTTTTTCCTCTGCAAAAATTTTTACATAAGTTTATGTAACTTCTTTACAAAATTTGATCACAATTCAACAATTTTAACTAAACAATTTTCATTGGTTAACTAACTTTAAAGATAGGCCAAACATTTAATTGGCTACATTGCACATACCTACATATATTGAGCCTTGAACCACCGACCGCAACTGTTGTACCTGAATTGATCTGCAGAAATCAGAATCTATTGATAAAATATTATTATTTTGAGCCATGTTTGTACAACTGGCCCAAAATTTTCAAGTATCCTATCGTATCCTATATCTCTTGAACACAATGAATGTAGATGTAACTTGTAGCAAAAGTTGAATTTTATTAAAAATCATCATAAATTTTGTGCTACATTTATAGTTGCATCTGTTGGCACTGTTGTAACGGGTGATTTTTTAGCTGATTTGGTTTTGGCAACACTGGTTTTGACAGCTGACGTGTGTTAAGTACCTTGTGTCACTGTCAAACAGCTTCAGTTTGGTTTGCAATTTAACCATGGATCGTCTTACAAATGAACAACGCTTGCAAATTATTGAATTTTACTATCAAAATTCGTGCTCGGTTCGAAATGTTC
This sequence comes from Dasysyrphus albostriatus, assembly GCA_946251815.1. Taxonomy (NCBI): domain Eukaryota; kingdom Metazoa; phylum Arthropoda; class Insecta; order Diptera; family Syrphidae; genus Dasysyrphus; species Dasysyrphus albostriatus. Next base: position 60,300,532 of record OX276336.1, on the reverse strand, counting down.
ATCGCGCGCTGCTTCCATTTTATGGTCGGCATTCTCGACCTTCTGAGCAGTCTATTCGGAAGATTGTGACCAAATTTCGCACCAAATTTACTTTGTTGGACATTAAACCACCAACACGTTTACGTACTGTGCGTAGTGAAGAAAATATTGCGGCCGTATCAGCTAGTGTGACAGAAGACCGCGAAATGTCGATTCGGCGCCGTTCCCAGCAGTTAGGCCTTTGTTACAGCACTACGTGGAAAATTTTGCGGAAGGATTTGGGCGTAAAGCCTTTTAAGATACAGCTGGTGCAAGAACTAAAGCCAGCCGACCTACCACAACGCCGAATTTTTGGTGAATGGGCTCTTGGAAAGCTGGCCGAGGATCCGCTTTTTTATCGAAAAATTGTGTTCAGCGATGAGGCTCATTTTTGGTTGAATGGGTACGTAAATAAGCATAATTGCCGCATTTGGAGTGAAGATCAGCCAGAAGCATTGCAACAGCTACCAATGCATCCCGAAAAAGCCACTGTTTGGTGCGGTTTATGGGCCGGCGGCATTATTGGGCCATATTTCTTCAAAGATGATGCGAATCGCAGCGTTACTGTCAATGGTGAACGCTACCGAGCGATGATAACAAACTTTTTTTTGCCCGAAATGGAAGTTCTTGACTTGCATGATATGTGGTTTCAACAAGAAGTGAAGAAGGTGCCACATGCCACACAGCACGCGAAACAATGACGCAATTGCGAGGCGAGTTTGGTGAACAGTTAATTTCACGTTTCGGGCCGGTCAATTGGCCGCCTAGATCGTGCGATTTGACACCATTAGATTATTTTTTGTGGGGGTATGTCAAGGTTAATGTCTATAGGGACAAGCCCGCTTCGATTGACGCACTGGAAGCCAACATCCATGCATTCATTCGTGAGATACCGGCCGATATGTGTGAAAGAGTATGCCAAAATTGGACTCAGCGGATGGGCTACCTGAGACGCAGCCGCGGTCAACATTTGCATGAAATTATCTTTAAACATTAAATTGCAAAGTTCAAACTATCGATTCAAATAAATATTTCATTTATTTTTTCGAATTTTTTGTGTTTTTTTTTTTTTAAAGTTCTAAACCTCTTAAAAAATCACCCGTTATATTCTACGTTGACAGTGAAACGGGCTACGGTTTTCCTTAAAAAGGATTTTCTCAATTTAAGCTTCACAAAAATTCAAAATGAACTACATATACTGAACAAATCTGGTTCGGAGTGTTTTTTTGACATGTACAGTTTTTATTTTTTATATCTGCGTCTTGTTCAGTTTGTTGTTTTTATACATTGACGTCGTGGCATCTTTCACTTAAATTTTCTTAAATGGCTCTTTCTGGCGCAATGCCTGTTTGCGAACTTTCATTTTGCTGCCCTCACTTTCTCAAAAATTAACTGCCTGTTGCAAATTTATAAATTTCAACAAACAGACAAATAAATTTGTTATAAATTAAATTTATATTGAACTCAAGTGGCAGACTGTCGGCCTTGTTTGTGTTAGAACAAATATAACCTGTTTTACACCACTTTGAAGAATACCTACTCGTATATTTGTTTATCTGTCTTTTTATTTCGGACTATAGAAGATCTGTTATAGTATTTATATGTTCCTACTTTAATTATATAACTGTCCAATAATTTCCCGATAAAATAAAAACTTTCCTCTGCATTTTACCCTATATTCACAAAAAAGACAGAAAAAACCTCATTAGCTGTATACGAGAAATAAAATACAATAAATTAACATTAAGGACTATTTGATGTTTTGTTTGTCTGTCTTAACGAAATATTATTTCTTAAGTTCGGCGCAAATTAACGAGACAGACATAACTTTCTGCCCATTCGCTAATTTCATACCATGAACATTATTGTTTTTATCCTAAATAGACTGCAGGTCGTGCTCAAATGTAAATGAATATAAACAAAGGAAAAGAAACAACCATAAAATGCTGAAAATTGTATTTTTAACAACGTATCTATGACCCACCACCATCATAACCCAAACTGCATTATTGCAACTGCACAAATGAATATATTTTAGTTCAAAAAACATAAATCAAATTTATAAGAAAATCACCAAGCAAATATGTGCTCACTAAAATGATGTTTAAAAGAAACAAAAAAAAAAAACTTATTTCATTTGATGTTCACACACAAAAAAGCCGCATCGTATTAATGTACTTTTTCTATTTTCAAAAAAAAAAATATATTATCCAAGCCTAATCAATTCAATTTCCCGTTTTTATAATAGGCTAGGTGCAGATACTTCTGATGCATAATAGACAGATAGAAAAGACACTCCCGCGCAATAGAATTTATAGAACAAAATTTTTGAAAAAAACTCAAGTCCCATTACGATGTCAAAGAATTATTAGAGCAATAAGAACACACTAAACAGGGGTGGATTTAGGCATTCCTAGGCTCGAAATATATTTCTTATTCGGGAATGATTTGTATTTCTATATATCATATTAAAACTTAGTGAAGCAACTCTTTACTCAGCTTTTTTCCATCTTTAATCTTATCAAAAAAAAAAAATAATAATAATATAATTAATATAGGTTAAGTACTGGTTTTGTTTAACACCATGGGCAGCTATCTGAATCTTTCAAAGGAAGTGCGACAGGGTCAAAGGGAAAAAAAAGTGATAGAAGAGTTTAGTGGTCTAAAAATAGCATACAAAAATTATGCTCACCGGCCGCTCCACACAGCAGCGTATTTTTCTACAGGTGACGATAGTTGAAGAAGTTGAACAGTTCAAATTTATTGGAATTGGAAGTATTGTTTCAGCAAATGGTGGTATTGATCTAGACTTTAAAATAGAATAAATAAGGCTCTCGCAGCCTTCGCTACTTATCCAGTCAAATCTCCTTGCGCACTAAGTTGAAATTTTTTGAATCCAATGTCAAATCCGTGCTGTTATATGAATGCTTCAAATTCACGTCTGCCCCATTTGGAGAAAATTGTAGGCTTTTTATGAATCGCTGTTTGCCACATTCTAAAGACTCACTGGCCACAAATCATATCAAGCGAGAAATTGTGGTACAGGGCAAGTCAAAAGCGGCTGAACGTTGACATAAGAAAATGCCAATGGCAATGGATTGCTTACAGACTGAGGATAACAAACGATGAAATTGCAAAGCATTCTTTCGAATGAAATCCTGTGGAGGCACTTCGGGTTTTTGGAAGATAAAGAACAACTTGGAAACCAACAGTCCTAGGAGGAGCCTACTCCCAGAGAAAGACGTGGCCATGTTTAAAAAATATCTAGTCGCAGACTGTGAAGAATGGAGACAATTTGTTAGTGCTCTAGGCTCCAACCAGGGTTTAGGGACATGATGATAAAATATTGGTTTCGTGTCATAAAAATTTACAAGTTGTAATCAAGATTTCCGTGTGCATACTCTATTCATGCCCAAAACAACAAAACAAGTGTGACTGAATTTGACTGATAGTGTAAACGTTATCTGTCAAAAAATTTAAAACCTCACTTGCGGAACCGCAAAGCACGATTTTGTATATAAGTACACAAAATCATCACTCTTGCAGAATTGGGCTTTAGATATATATCTTTCGATAGAAAACAACCAGATCTGATTTGGGTGGCCCTCAGTTGACTCAATACCTCTCTACTCTTTATTGTAGTCATTTTCTACTTGCATGTAAGACGAGTGACGAACCCCAAAAACCATCAGTTATTTTTTGCTAACTATGAACAAGGATCCTTTATATCTCTGCAACTATGACAACAATGAATAAATGTTTAGAAATTCGACTTGCTGGTTTCAAACAAAGATTTTTAGAGATTCTTCAATGGCAGCTTTAAATAGGTCGATATTTCCTGAACCTTTTGAAGACCTTTACGATGGTTCTACTTATTATAGTGGCAACACTAGCGCCAAACTCCGTCCTCTCGACAAAAAAATGAAAATAACATTTGAAATCTGAGTCACACCAGTGCTGAGGGTTATTTTTGAAGAAAAATCCATAAAAATGTCCTTTTTAAACAAAATAATTTTTATTTTCTACAGAAGTTCAAGACAAAGCTACTTATCTGTTATGTTTTTTTTTTGCAAGATTTTAGAACATATTTTCATTGTTCACTTTTTGCAAAAAGTTACTTTAAAGACTCTTCCAAGCCGACGCATAATATTCGCTGAAAAGAATTTTTATTGTTATTCAATGTTGTCTGTCATTTTTTATTGAACGCCTTTAAAATTGGTTTTTGAAAATACTATTTCTCGTTTTTCTTTACAAAACTAAACCCAGATTCTTCGGAACCGACGTGAAACATTTGCTAACGAAAGTTGTTTGTTGTTATTTTGCTTTTGGCATTTTGTATATGTCTTTTAATCATTGCTAATGTGGCGTACCACTTTCACTTTGGTTTAGGAGAGCATTTATTTTCCTTAAAAATCTTTTGTACTTTTCACACGAAGAAACAAAATCTGGACAATTTTTGAGATTTCCCATGAAAGTCTATTGTTTGAAAGCACGTTAGCCTAGATGTGAAAGGAAATGTCAAACAAAATTTTTTTGCCTGATCCTCCTAGCACTACACCAATAATTGAATCTCTGTTCTAGTTTAAATGAATACAAATTCATCAATGCACAAACCTGCTACAGATGGCTGCAAAAATATTTTATATTTTCACCGGTAGGCCTGAATTTGTCGCTTACCTCGACCGTTTTAAGTGGGGTCATTTTCTTTGCACACTTTGTATGGAAATGTCATACAACTAGCGGTCCATATTTAATTATGTCAATGTTTCTTATCGTGGACACATTTGCACTCTCGACTCTGCAAACCATAGATATAAGCACATTAAGTACATTTGTTATTAAGTACTTTGCAAGTGCCCAGTACCTTGTACTTGTAAAAAAAATAAGAACCATGTACTTGGTGCTTGAAAAACTGAAAGTACAAGTACTTTACCTAGTACTTTGTTCCAAGTATATGTACTTGGAACTTTAAAACTGTCCAGGACATTTTCAAGTCCTTCTCAAGAACAAGTGCATTTTAAGTACTTTTCAAGTACAAGTCCAATTCAAGCACTTTTCAAATCGAAGTCCATTTCTAGTACTTTTCAAGTAAAAGTTCATTTCAAGTACAATTTGTTGAGTAGTCTGTTTGAGCTATCGAATAATGACGAACATTGCAGGGCTATACCGAAATGACAACAAGGCAAAGAGACGCTATCAGCCACCGTGATCTGTGTTTTTGAATTGAAATAGTCATTATTCGATAGCTCAACCAGACTATTCAACGAATTGTACTTGAAAATGTACTGGGCATTATTAAAGTACTTGACAAAGTACTTGTACTTGGTATATTTTTAAGTACCAAGTACATGGTACTTATTTTTTTCAAGAACAAGTACAAGTACAAGGTACTGAGTACTTGACTGTTACTTGAACTTGAAAGTGTACAGGTCTAGATATAAGGAAGGTATGATAAACGAAGCGTCTATCTGAGCTAGATTTCGCAAAGACTTCAATAAAAAAAAGTAAATACATTGCTCAAACGACAAGGACGCTTAATTTTTCAGCCGACAAATGGTTTAAACTCAAATTCTACAGGTAAGTAATACATTGGCCTTGCCTACTGGCTCGTATAAAATATTAAATAAAATGCATGGCTAGGTCACAGGTACTTGCCTTAATGTTCAAGACCTTGAGGTTGGAATGGTTGGTTGTTTAGAATCTTTAAATATGTAATATTTAAATTAGCTAAAGGCCACTTTACACGACAGTATAAGTCACATGACCTGTCATTATATTTTCTGTATGATTTCTCTTATGAGCTGTCATTTCAAGCCAAGTCATACTTTGACTTCTCAAATGGAATTAGCTGCAGTTCTAATGTCAAAAAAGTCATATGCTTTTTGCTCTTGAGAAGTCATATGAGATATATGAGTGTGACCAGACGATATGGTATGAATTTTTTGACATGTCATACGAGAAGTCATATGACTTCTATAATCGTGTAAAGTGGCCTTAAAACAACTTTTTGTGAGTTTGAGAAGAAAAAAGGACACTATCTAAGTTCTTGATTGATTTATTATTGTATGGACAAAGAAAAACTTAATTCGTTGGAGCGATGTTTGTAACTATATAATTTTGTATGTATCAAATTCCTTAAACATCCTAAAGCAAAGCTTTTAATCTTATTTCAAATTTGTATATAAAAAAATTGATCTAAATATGTTCAGCCAGTGATGAGAAAAATCTAAATTTAACAAACATTCTATGAGAAAATATACTATAAATAGTTGTTTTTTGTAATTTTTTTATAATTTTTGGTTTTATATTTTAGCATACAGAGAAAGTTTTATAAAAATCGTAAAAGTCGTTTTTAAGAACAAAATATTTTTGTATGAAAGGTACCGTAATTTTTTTATAAAACGTTTTTTTTTTCTTAAGAATTGTATTATAAAAGCTTTAAATATCGAGTTTCATAAAAATCGACGATGTAGTTCTCAAAATATTTGGTTTTCAAAATTTAATTTTTGACCATTTTTTAAAAATCCAAAGAATTTTTTTTTTTTAATTTTGGTAAGATACCCTTACTTTTGGTTCTTAGAAAAAATGAAAAGAGAATATGTGGGCCGAATCACCAAAAACCACTATATACCAAGTTTTGAAAAATGATGGAGCCGTTAAGGGCGCAAATGAACGGACAGACAGACTGACAAACAGACAGAATTGTGGGAGCCACTTTTTTCGTTTTCCCCTTTTATTGTAATGACACGTCTGATCAAAATCTCGAGTTAATTTTTTTTACTCTGTATAGAAAGACTTTTAAGTAGAATGTATGTTGTGGAGTGGGATTACTAGATGTTCTGTTTACATATGTAATGGTTACATTTCAATTTATATACTGAACAATAAATAAATTATGGACTTAACACATTCCTCGATTTCTCCATAATGTGTTGTGAATACTGACGATATGTACTCAACACATTGTTATAAGGTATGGACTGGCTATTGAGCTATACAGTCAAATACAACCATCACCTGTGTATATGACAGATAACAAATTTGTACTGAGTTAAGTTTAATAACCTGTGCCCATTACATATAATTATTAACAACTCATTATAATGATGAGTAGAGTGTCAATTTTTTCACGACGTATTTATGTAATGATTCCATACAATTTCTCATTAACTTCAAACATATCTATGTAAAGAGAACATAGTAATCTTTCATGGGTAAATAACACATCTGATAAATGTGTGTAGCCAGAACAGATTTCAGTATGTACTCAGTACAAGGCCATATTTACAAAAATCTATAAGATAAGTACACACATTTATATAAGTAATGAGCAGAATAAGACAATTTGACCGAGTTTTCTTTTTGTTTGTCCCCTTGACAAAGTCTAATATCAGGGGCCCTCCCAGCCCTTAGTCAGTTGTTTTTTGTTTGTTTAATTCCGCCACTGGCGTCCATAGATCTAGTAGGTACTGATGGCGCTGATGTAGTAGCTTATATACGATCATCGGGGGCCCATCGGTATTTAATTAAATAATTAAACTTTCCGCCATGACATTCATAGCTCGGATATACACATATGAAGAGGATCCGGGCTGGGGCTGTAGATACAAAACGAATACCATTTGTGTGTCACAATCAATTGTTTTGTTCCTTTTGATTGGACATAATTTACCAGCAAATTTTCTTAGCGCGTATTATTGTTTTCAATTTAAGTGCGGTTCAATGACCTAGGTGAATGAATTCATCGTCGCTGAGTGTGTGGTATTTTTGGAGAGTGAAGGAGTCAATGTATTTGGGAATGGGAATGGGGATGGAAGCCCAAGCTGATGGTAGCTATAACAGCACAGCCCAGTGCCCAGTTTTATGACTCGCTGCTGGTCGCAGCCGACATACAGAATAAAGACGAAAACAGGCAGCGGCGGCGACGAGTGTCATTAAATGGTTTTTTGTTTTGTTTAGTTTGGTTTGAATTAAATCGCCATCCCGTGACTTCCTTGTTGCAAAATATATTTACGGGCCAGTCCCGTTTAGGCTTCGGCATTTTGTCGACGTCACCCGGCCAATATTTATGCACACCCAACCCAACCCATCTAAATACAACAAAAATCTTGTCTACTCGCAGATTAGAATAACCCAGGGAAAGAGTCGAAGAAAATTTAAGTTTCCTGGCTGGGCAGTATATTTGCTTCTATATTTAGCCTTCCAGCCACATTTGCGAAAGCAAATTCAATGTTTTGTTAAATATATAATTTAATTTGTACCTACACTCTGCCCAGTCCCAGTCCCAGCCCGCATCAGTGATGGACGAGTAGCTTCTGGTTTTTGCAGAGCAGAGGTGAAACTGAAAATTGCAATTGGCCGATGGCCAATGCAATATTGTTCTTTCTTTCTGATTGAGCTCGAGGGGGAGAGTTTGGGGCAAGACGAGAAATTTATTATTATTATTATAATTTTTTTTTCTCTTGGTTAAAGGTAGGTAAATGTTTTGCGTTCTATGGAATTTATAATTAAATCTTTTCTATTTTTATTTAATTTATTACATTCTTCCAATGCGCCTCAAGTTTATTTAAGAAATTTTTGAATGCCATATGCCCCACTATACTACCAACAACTGCTACCCACTTATACCCAGCTTATGATGGAAAATATTGTCGAAAGCTGCTTACACGATGGTAATGAATGTAATTGAAGGAATTATTGTATTTTTGCACTTCTATATTTGCACTTCACTATTATACCATTTTGTTTAGAAAATATTTAGCGTTACAAAGTAAGTATATCTACTTTTAATGTGATTGAGTTTTGTTTGTTTTGGGGAACATGACTTGTGACACGACAACTGGAACTTTGTTGTAAATTTCACTTTGATGGGAGTTTTTGTAGCCAATTAAAATAACAAGGTTCTATTTCATAAAAATGACAAATGTAATAGATATATGTAGGAAATAGAAATAAATCAATAATCTGACATCTAGACAATTAAGTATAAATGATCTATTCCAAAAAAATGTTTTAGGTACAATTTTATTAAAATGTCAAATAATTTTGCTTAATTGTCAAACATTTTTCTAAATTGTCAAATTCTATTAATGTACAGTAAAATAAATCAAAATAAGCTGAAATGTTCAGTCTATACAAGAATAAATAAAATTATTGTGTCAATTTTTATGTTAGGTGTTGAGAAGAATAACCTTTGAAGAGTCTTAAATCAAACTTCGAACAAGAAAAATATTTTTTTTTTAATGAGAACAAAATAATCTCTTATGTAGGTATTATTTTGATGGCGAAAATTTTATTTTTTCACACTATAGGAGATTTGAAATTAAAAATAGTCACCAAAGGTTATCCAGATTTCAGACTAAAAAAAGCGTTTTAGAAAATTTAGAAATTTTTTTTAGAAATATTTCTGATGATTATTAATTTTTTTTTATCATATATGTATGTACTAGGGTGGTCCTTAAATTGGACGTAGTCTTGGATAGCCCTAACTCAATTCAAAACATTGAAAAACAATTTCCCTAATTTTTTCAGATTTTTATTTCACCAACCTGGTTTCCCTATTTTCACTTTAAGGTACTAATTATGGGTAAAGGATTATTCTTATAGCAAGTACGCGAAAATAAATAAAAATGTATAGATTAGATTAAGGCGAGAAAAAAAATGTGTTGGAGGGAGGGTCTATTTCCCCCCTTCAGGCGGGAAGGGTTATTTTCTCCAATGCTATTTTTTCTCATCTTAATCAAATCTATACCTTCAGATTGTTTTTTTCGTGTTTTACAAGAATCACCCTTACCCCATAATTAGTACTTTAAAGTGAAAATAAGGAGGTAAGCCATTTGATGCTTATCCATCTCAGAACTTTAAAAAAACCAATATAAGGACCACCCTAGTATGAACCTATTGAAAAAATAGATAAAGGTAAAGTCAAAAAACATCTGAGATATAGCGTGACAAATTGCTCACTTATTAGGCGTTTTGTTTTAGCTCCAGCATAGCACTTTAAGCTGTCAAAAAAAAATCTATATTTCTTTTTTAGCTCAAAGCACTCAGAGCGCTCAACTTGTGTTTCTTTTTAAAATTGGAGCTGGGTCGGAGTACGCTCCATGAGCTCAGAAGATAAAAAGACTGAGTGAATGGAGTAAGTAGCTCTGCGCAGCCAATTTCACTCTTATTTCACTCATTCCATTTAATTTTTTTCATTAATTTCAGTTCATATTGTTAACTTCGAATTCGTGTTTTTGATTGGCCAGTTTCCAGATGAAATTTAAGTCAGTACTTGATCCAGGTACTTGGACGGTGTTCACATTGCACTGAACAACTTTACATCTTCCTTTACTGAAGAAGTGTAGTATTTATAGTATGAAGTATTTTTATCATACAAATTTAAATTTATAAATGCACGACTAGGTCGCACGTATATGCACTTATGTTCCAGTACCTAAGTATGTTTAAAAAAAAATTATAAACATTTAAAGAAATGAATATTATAATAGAAAAATATGTTAAAATACATGGAATTATTTCTACAAAAATGACAAAACAACTCTTAATTGTTTGAGCTGAAGAAACGGTCTTATGTAAAAGTGAATAAATAAAAAAGAAATTAAAGTCTTCGGAGATTTTACGAAACATTTTTAATAAAATAAAACGTAGTTTTCAAAAAAAAATATAACCACCTGGTTTTGAAATTTTGAGTTTTCAAAAAAATTTCACAAGATTTTTTTTTACTTTAGATATGCAACAATATTAATAACTTTTGCAATTTTTATTTTAAGAAACTTATTTGAATCCGATCTACATATATTTACAAGAAATAAAAATAAAAACTATTTTTTTGTATACATACTTCTAAGTTAACCACACACATAATTTTTTTAATCAAGATCGTATGAGCTGTTTTCGCGGGAAATGAGACTTTCTAGAAACGATTTTTAAGCATTTGTATGGGAAGAAGGTACCTTACCTACACCTACCGTTTTTTTGAATAAAAGTAAAATATCTTTTAAATATTTTAAAGAGCACTAAACAACCGTTAGATAAATACGAAGTTTCAAAAAAAATCGACTGAACCATTTTCGAAATATTGTATTTTCAAAAAAAAAAAAATTGTAAATTGAAAAAATACTATCATTTTGAAAATTTAGCTAAACAATACCCAACTAACATTTCACTTTCTATAAGCTTAGAAATATTCATATGCTGGAAGTCTGAATGTTGTTGTTTAAGGCTTCTTATAGCTTTAATCAAAGATAAATTTCTTATGAGAATCATGATAATAACATAACTGCTTCTTAAAATTGCTTGGAAGCTAAACATAGAAACTTAAACGAAACACGCATCCGTTTTCGGAAAGAATTCTATAAACTCATTTAAAGAAGGGACATGAAGCTATGACTGTATTAAGATTCTATAAAGTTATTTTATTACAGTTGCTGTCAGCCAGTCTTCAAAAGGTTTCTGCAACACAAACATAAAAAATTTCAATTTATATTACCGAGGCTCATACTTGTAAAAGTAATTTCAAAGAAGCTTTTCACAATGATTATTATATAGTGGAGTAGATTGTTTTGTGGCGTTAGTGTCTTGTTCTTTTAAAAATTTCTTGTTATAAAACTTTTTTGCTAAGGCTCCAACACCAAAAACACAACACAAAAAATTTACATAAGCTTAAATCAAATTAAATACTAAAATATCGATTTCATAATAAGAAAAATATTTTCTATGAGAAACAAAAATGGATGAAAAGTATGTTTTAGCTTTGAGAAACTCGAACTAAATCACTTTGGTCAAATTTAACTTCTTGTGTGTGGTAATATTTGTGGGAGCGTTCAACGCGTTCATTATTTTGTTCGTCAAATCTACAGCTTGTTTCCACATGTAAACATATATCGAAGTTATGGGTTTAGTTTTAAGAAATAATTTGAAGGTCTAAAAAGAAAAAAAGCTTATTAAGTTTTTGCATCTTCAAAATGTATGTAACAATCAGATGGCCGAATGTACTGGGCTATCACATAGGACTTCTGGGTTTAATTCCTAGAATGTTGAGAAAAATATTTGTGTTTTATAATATTATTTCCAATACAATAATTAACAAATAATCATGTGCAAAATACAGTTTCAGGTAACATATGAATAAAATGCAGCATGAACATCATCAAAGAAATTAAAAATTTATTTTTGCAACTCCTATAAGAGTTGTATTATCTTCTTCTAGTAGACATTATACAATCTATCTATAAAACCTCATAACTCTATTATACTTGTATTCTTTTCTTTATAGAATCGTTTCTGAATCTATCTGTCAAAACCTAAGCTCTATTAATATTTCGAATAGCACTCTACTTTACTTGAGCTCATTTCAACCTTTAACTTGAATTACTTTACTTTAATGTTCTCTTCTTTGTGTTTAAATACATTTTACAAATTTTTGGCCGAATGAAACGAAATTTAAATATTGGTTAGGTACCCTACCTACCTAAGTCTAATAAAAACCTCAAGTTCAACTTTTTTTAGGAAAGCAAAACTTGCCATTGTACCTACATAATACAATCGTAGGTAAAGAAGAAGTTAAACAGATTTAAAATATAGTGGGGGCGTTAGTGCACGATATGAGGACATACCTGTCATTGGGTTGAGCTTCAGTATACCTATTTATAGTTCATGTCCTAACTCTACTTTTAAGAACGGATGCTAAGGTGGCAGCGCTGTCAGAAGGGCAAGAGAAGGGCTTAAATCCCGAAATATTGCATACATTGGCCTATACATCGAGGACCAGGGATAAGACGATGACCTGGAGAACTCTCAATTGATTCAGTGACCTTGTAACCATATTAGGACTACATTATTGATTTTCTCCTTCCACTATGAGGACGGAAAAAAATCGTAACGGCAAAGCAAAATTGCAAAGCCAAAAAGAGTTAAAAGCCTTACCATGAAACCATGTTTTTTTATTCTTGGTCCTGGTAAATAATTAAAACCAACTTTCATCAACGTACCAGTTTTGAAAGGAGTTTCATGGTAGTATTTAGTTCAAAATTTTTCGATTTCGTTTAAAAAAAAGCACCCTGTTTCACAACAAATATTTTTGTAGACTAGGAAGTTTCATCACTAATGCTGTTGGAATTTGTAAATATTTTTCTTGTTTCACTAAAAATTCTGTCATTTTATTTAATATTTAGGAAAAAGACTATTATCCTTTATTCAAGGTTGTTGTATTGGATTCATTTTAGTTCAATTAAATTGATTGATTGCAAAAAAAAACACCCTGAATTATATGTCATATTGCGTAGAACCAAGATAAATATTTTGGTTTTTTGAACCTTCATACCCACCTGCACAGCACTTTGAAAGTGGCTTTTAAAAAAAACTATAGCATAGGTTTTTCAATTCACTTTGGATATTATGTATAAAACCAACTTTTCAATCTTAAACACAACTGGTTTTTTTCTTTTCCTCTTGAATATTTTTGTTCTTATTTTAAACTGTGGCTATCAATGTTTGGCTATAAAAATAATGACTTAGTTGATGGGTAACGACTATAACGAACTAAACGATAATATGCCCCATTAGCTTTTCAAAAGTTCTCAAGAAGTTTTTCTATGACCTCCAACTACCAACTTAAACCTTCTTGTGTGAATCGTGAATATCATTAATATCAGGAATGACCAGAAATAAGTTTTACTAGGCTCATTTCAGGCCTTCTAGGAAATTCTCGCCTTTTGAATTTAAAGTTTCTCATTCATCCAAAAATATCTTACAAATTTATAACAACAAAAAATTAAATCTCACATATATTTCATTTTATTTGTTTTTATTTATTTTTAAGTTGAAGAAAAAGTAATTTTTAGTTTGTTTGTTGGAGCAACACCATTGAAAAAACCAAATTATATTTCACATAACTTTGATTAGTATTATAAGCTTCCATTCATGAATTCATTAAAATAAAAGAAGCAACTATTATGAAGATGAAGACATACATGATAGCCATTAACTTTTTTCTTAAAAATAACTTTAAAGCCTATTAGTTTGGGATACCTTGAAAAGGCACTGAAATTAAATTAATTAAAAAAAAAAGAAGAAGACAAAACTGTTCACCTATAAAATTGGCTATAGAGAAAAGGGATGATATTAATTAGCTTGACGATTTATTTTACAATTTTGTGTTGTTGTCATTAAATGTATTTTTAAAATCATAAAACTTTTAATTACTTCTTTAGAGTGACTCATCAATAGTGTGATGTTTTACTCATGGAGCTGTATACATATATTATTCTATTCGACACACCATCGACCTCATGTCGAGTTGGTGAGTTAATTTACCACGCAAATTGTCTTCACTTTACATATAAGTCTGTTGGAGCATGCATGCATATTATGCAAAAAGTTGTGCAAACTAGACTTCTAGAAGGCATAAAGTCTCGTTAAAGCTATTAAGTATGCTTACAGTTTTGAGCCTTCGTTTATGTATTATAGTTTACCTGATAGCGTTGCATTTTGGAATAATAATATAATTGTTCATTATTAAGGGAAAATGGTTATTGATTTCTTAATCAACAGTACTGTCAAGATGAGAATTAAAAGAGCTTATTCTACAATTTTTTTGTAGTTCCACATTCCGCATCCCAATAAAAGTCGACTACGAAACAGTTATAAGTTAATTAGAAGCCTAAAAGATACATAAGAAAAAGTGCCGGAAACAGTACAGGGCCTTGGGGCACACCAGTAATTACTTTGAACGAATAAGATGAAATAGTCACGTTCTTACCAAATCTGTGATGAGAATCGACTCAATTTTAATGACAGCATAAACTTCATTTTAATTTCATTGAATAAACCCATTTTGTTTGCAAATCAAACTGATCTGAACGATCGATCGTTCGGATGAACTGATGCGGCTTCGGACGAGCAAAATGCTTGGGCGGTAACCATAAGATCGTGTTTAGTTTGTTATGACAAAAACGTCAGACCAATTTTTGATCCGAATACGCATCCATTTTAATCATAGTTTTAATGAACAATTCTGACGAACACGTCAAAGCAATTGTTCACTGTAAATATAGCAAATAATAGAACAATGCTGAAGCAGTTTAACGAAAGGGTGCCATACAACCTTGCCGTTTTCCTGGTCCTGGCCTCTGGCGGCCTTACAGATTTTAGTAGAATCTCTTCCAATTTTGAAAGAGCATACAAAATTTTCCAACATCATTCTCTGATAAGTCATATCAGCTTTGCAGGAATGTTGAAACTTTACATTGAACGGTTCACAGCTCACTCCTATCAATGCTAGCATAAGTTGCTTCGAAATTGATGAAAAGCTGGTGTGTGTTCAAAGAGCTCTTATTTGTGTTTTAGTCTAATTACTATTTTTGCTTATTTTGTTGAATAGGTGGTTTCAAATCAAAACTACTGGAACCCGATCGAAAAAATTTTGATGAAGTGGTTTCAATGTGTAACCACCGGATAAGAAAGGGTTGAGAGCTTCTTTATACATATAGCTTAGTCTTTTTCTTCTATATGGTGGAACTGGGACTTATTTCAGTGGAGGTAAGTTAATTTTTTCCAACTGCCAAAGATGTCTACTATAAACTTAGCTATTTCAAAGAGCCTCAAGTTCTAGTTTTGAAACCAATCAGTTGCTTTTGCTTGAATGTTTATTAAAAAATCTCCGGGTATTGTTTCGATTGCAAGACTCTTCAATCCTGGGTCGCAGTTCCTTCCCATTCGACAGTTGAGTTCTGTATAGTGCCACAATAAGGAAATGGACGGATTAAAAATTTCAGTTAACAAGTCTTTGCGCCAATTAGCACACGGTCATTTTGTTTGGCGGTTCGACCATTTGAGGAACTCCAGGTTTCTTTGTGGATCCTTCGCTTTTGAAATTAATCAACAAAGTCTATAAGTTAGAGTCCGTTATTGGTAGGTATACAAGATATGATTTACAGCCCCATTACGATTGATAGTTGATTAACTTTGAAAATTGTTTTTTAAACTCAATATATTAAAAAACTAATCTTTTATTCTTTAAAAAAAATGTATCAATAGCAACTCCTATCTTCAATTTTAGCTTTTCATTTACATATGCATACATACATAAATATTTACATATGTACATTACATACCTACATACAAATGTAACGTTTGACGAAAAATAAGGTAAAGATTTAGTACATTTATTAATCTTGACCTTGGAGATCACCAAATTTAATTTTTAACTAAATACTAGCAGCTAACCACCCGCTTCGCTGAGCCCTCCATCCCAAAAAGTATAACATAACACCTAATAATGTTAATGTAAATTTTATATTTTTTTTTTTAATTTAGTTGAAAGAAAACGTGAGACTTGATTGATTTTCTGTTAAAAGTTGATTGATTTGCTTTATTTTACCATAAAATGATGAAGTATCTAATTTGTTACAACTCTGTTTTTCATTAACGTTGACAAAAAAAGTATCCTATTACCTATTTCAATACCTTATATGAACGTAGTCCTCAACATCAAATTTTATTCAAATCTTTTCAGTCATTTGAGTCAAATTAAATAACAGAATCCCCAAATTAATTATATGTTTTTCCATTTTTAATGATAGTAAGATGAATCTTTTGGGTGTATTATGACAAAAAGTAATGGAAGATTTTTATAGATAATATTCATATAGGCAAAACTGGTATAAAAATATAAGAACATTGTCATTTGCAACGCTTACCTTCAGACTATTACATTACTTTCATTTAAAAACGACATAGTTTATGAAAGAAGTAAATTTATGCAAAATAGATTTGCAAATCTAGAAAAAAAGACCCAGCAGACTTATGTATACATTTGTGTCATACTTTATTTCGCTATGATAAAATTACTTTAACAACAATATAAATTAGTTAACTTGGTCATGGTCAATGTTTCCCATGTAGGTAGGTACATAAATGCGGGGTATCTACACTTCTAATAAAAAAAAATTATAGGAACAAAATTTGTTTCAATTTTTGTTAGTATTTTTTTGAAAAGCAGTATCTTTGTGATGAGCGATCGTATGGAGTTGAAACAAAAACAATATTTTTTTTGTTTTATTTTGAGATTTTTTGGCAAATAATTTTTCCTGCTATAGCGTGATTGCGTTATTGGAAGATATGACAAATAGTACCTAACCAATGCGAAACTGTGAAAAAAGTCGAAGAAAATTATTGATTTAAACGCAATGTTTAGGAACAACATAATTTGTTCTTTTATTAATTGGTTTGCAAGACTTTGAAAATTTGGTGAAGAAAAAGGTTATTTGAAAATTAACAGGAATATTGATGTTTTAAAATTCTATAAATCTGCATAACAATACAAGTTATGCAATCAAAATTTCAACAGAAACGAAAGATTTACCGAAATACCGCAAAAAGTCGTTTTTAAGTACTTTTTTTTTTAAACTAATGGTGAAGAGTAAAAAAATAATTATTTTATCGAAATCTTACTCAGGTTTTTAAAGTTGTCTTTGAACTTTTTATGACGTCAATATTTGCAGAGATATAAGTCATCAAAGCCAAAAGTATTTTTTTTTCATTAAAAGTCAATTAACCAATGGAAAAAAATTGAAAAATTGAAATTTTTTGGTAGACTCACAGAAAAAATTCAAGTAAATAATTAAACTGGGCCCTGTTAAATTTACAATGTGCATAATCCCATATAAAGTTACTGACATTTAAAAATCTACCTGTTTTTAAAAGCCTGGTAGCCTATTTTACCATATATAAGTTGATTTCAGAAGGTGAACAGTTGTTTTAACACTAAATTCTGACAAGCAAGAAATTTTTGACATTTAGCGATAAGTTAGAGTAATTTTAAAGGGTGTTCATTTTAAATAAATGAGCTTTACAACAGTCATCTTTCAAAATTCGAAATTTAAAAAAAAAATTAAAAGGAAATCTATCAAAAAAAAATCGAAATAAACATTTAAAAAAAAAAATGATGATAAAAAAAAAACATCTATCGAGAGAAATTTGTAAAAATCGATTTTTGAGGCGCAGCGTTCTTTTAGCCCACCATTTTTCAAAATCGATTTTCTCGAAAATCGGTCAAAAGTGGTCATGAAGATGGTCATCTTTTCAAAAAAAAAAATGAACAGTTTTGCGGGCCAAGTGAACACAGCTCCCAAATTTGCATTAAAAACTGATTTTTTTTATATCTTCATCTTCGAATACCTCAAAAACTTGACATGGTAGACGATAGAGCAATTTCGATAACAGAAAAGTATACATTGGTTCATGTTAGATAAAAATTCAATGTTTTCATATGAAGTAGTTTTTTAGATAGTAGATAGATTAAATACTTGGGTTCGAAATGGAATGTTCCTGGCAAAAACTTTGGATATTTATTGGAAATTTGTACTTTGACAAAATTTTTGAATAATTAGTTGTTTTCGAGCCATTAGTTAAAATCATCCAGTAAATGCTCCCAACAAATAAAATTGTTAGAAAATTGTGTGTTTCTTTGGCATTTTTAAGAGTATATAGGTGACTCCCGTGCCAACTGTAATTCTTTGTGTCCAGTGCTTTTTTTTGTTATTTAATGTAAAATGTTCGTATATATTTTTGGTTTGAGTTGGGTAAATGGCTTTTATTACAATCTACATTTTATATCAAGACTAAAGTTGGTACTCATTCCATATGGCTTTTCGTCAAAATGTCAGTACCGTGGCATGTCCGTACTTGTTTTTCCAATTAAATCTACTATTTTCTAGTGAAATACTTCAGTGAATAGAAATGTTGTTGTTAGAAAAATTTGAGTGTAATATTTGCTTAAAATTTGTTGGCAAAAATTAAGTCAAAATACCTTTTGCTGAAAAAAACGATAATGAGTGAATGTTGTCCCAGGATTTACTTTAATTTTTGAATTCAAAAGATTTTCCCGTAAGCCGCCATTTTCTTTAAGTTTCAAGAGTTTGAATGATGGTTTTCTGAAAGAAGCACTTATAATACATAGTAAACACAGTCGTTTTATTTTTTTAAACGTCGTTGTACTTTAAGAGTGATATGTTTTCATTCGGAGAACGTGCTTTACAAATATATTTTTTAGTACCGTGGAAATATTTTTTAATCATGTTATAACATGTTTTTGGTTGTTAGTCAGAATTTTGTATTCCTTTTAACGGCATATGTTAAATTTTTCCTGGAAATTATTTTTCTCATTAGCATACCGAAGTAAGGTCACATAAACTGTCTAAATGTCAGTACCGTTGATGTCAGTACGGTAGTACCGTGAATTTTAATGAAATTATTTTTTGGAATAATATTTATTTTCTATTATTTTTCTTATATGAACGATAGCATTACTTCGCACAGATCAATACAAAATTTTTCCGGGCAATAAAAACTAAGTAATAACCCAGTACAATGAAAATGGTTGACATTCAGAAGAATGGACAACAAAAACGAAAATGTTATAAAACGTTATATTCAGAATAAAATACAGATAACAAAAGTAAAAGAGCCACAAAAAAAAATTAGATAAAATTTGTTTCCAATAAGTTTTAATTTTTCAATAAAAAAAATCACAGTTGGCAGAGAATCACCCATATCTATTCATATTGGGCTATTACCGTAGTAGAAGACCAAAGAAAAATGTTGAAGAGATTAATAGGTAAATATCTTTTCTGAATCAAAAAAGCCGCATTATTCTAGATCTAGATATTAATGTCAATAGATTAAGAGTTATGGCTAGCCATTGCCTCTCAATTTCTACAAAACGCACCTTTTTTAGTTTCAAAACGAATTTTCAATTTTATTTTCCTTAACAGTATATTTCTGTTAGTTGGTGAGTTTTATATTTTTGAAATAAAGATTTTATCAACTCAAAAATACTAATCATACAAATCGGGTATCTAATTAAGCTAAAAAACGCAGTTCCTACACTTTCCATCAGAATACTATAAACCAACAAAAAATAACTTAAGGTTGTTCTACACGTATAATTCCATATTTCCCTTTAGGTATCTTGTTGTACTTCTCCTTTTTTCTTCTTCATTTTAACCAGTGCATATAATGAATCACTTAACTGCGCAATATTTTCACATGATATCCCCCGCTTCACTTGGCGTGGTAGTGGAGTAGGTTTCTTTGAAATTCATAAACTAATTTAATTTCACCCTTATAATGCTCCTACAAAGAAATGTCAAGAAAAGCAAAAAGTGAGCGTACAAAGCCAAAGACTCACATAGTTGATAGACCACTGCATGCGAAATAAGACCGTAAAAGTCTCATACGTCATACTCTCTTAGAAAATTAAAATCAATATTAAAAATGACGTTAAAATTCATAAATTCGTAATTACTTAGTTATACATTTGTGTGTATAGCTTTAAGATTTAACTCAGTGGCGTAGACGTTAGAACAAATTTCTATTGGTAAGAAATTTTATTTAATTAAAATACCTCGATGAATAAACTAAAAATATAAAATGAATAATTATTCATCTTATGAGTGCTCTTTACCTTAAATATTAATAAATATAGTTCCCAGTTTATACATACAAGTTTATATTCTTGTGCAAAATCCATGCAAATATATTAGTAATTCCAAAACAGATGAGTAGGGTAACCTAGGGATCCATGATATCCCACTTTGTTTTTTTTTTTTTTGACGAAAAATACTTTGTTATTTTACTTAAGAACAAAATTTTTCCATCCTATAATTATATGGATATTTGCGCTTAAATTGTCATTCGTAGAATTTTGATTGTTTGTTTTTCTCAAGTATGGTAGATGTGATTGTTTGCCAAATTGTTTATGGAGAATTTCTTATGAATAATCCAAGTTTTCGACCTCGAGTGCCGAACGCAATCAGACCCCTAGATCGGGTCTAGGGTGCAGCATCCGGGCATTTTGCCTTGGGCGGAAAAATTGAAAATTTAGGGTGTTTAACGGCTACAAAAAAATAATTCTAGGAATTTCGTAACTGATAGAAGCATACATAAAGCAAAGTTATTTTGATAAACGGTTTTCAAACGGGACGCTACAAAAGTAGAGCGATAGGGACAGCAAATGACGCCATATTTCTTGCCGCTCTTTTGACATTTCTCTTCAGTAAGGTTTGCCATTTCATGATGGAAAGATATACGAGCCAACAACGAGTCGAAATTATTAAAATTTACTACCGAAATTCGGAGTCAGTGGCCTCAACGTTAAGAGCGCTACGTCCAATTTATGGTCGTCATAATCATCCTAGCAGATCAACAATTGAGCGTCTAGTGGAAAAATTTTAATCCACAGGCACAGTACAAAATGTTCCCGAACCAGTGAGACAAAGAAGTGCCCGTAGTGTCGAGAATATTGCTGCCGCTGAGGCTTCAGTTGCAGAAAGCCCAAATGTGTCTCTCACACGTCGTTCTCAAGCGTTGGGCATCTCTGTGACGTCGTTGTGGCGAATTTTGCGAAAAGATCTTGGTATTGGTCAGGCAGCAATCCACACGTAGTCCATGAGTCATCATTGCATCCCGAAAAAAAATATGGTTTGGTGTGGTTTATGGGCCGCCGACGACATTGGGCCGTACTTCTTCCGTGATGATCAAGACCAGCACGATACTGTGAATGGGGATCGCTACCGTTCAATGATAACCGAATATTTTTGGCCCCAATTGGATGATATCGACTTGGAGAACATGTGGTTCCAACAGGACGGCGCCACAAGCCACACAGCGAATGTCACAATCAATTTATTGGAAACCAAGTTTGGAGAACGTGTTATCTCACTCCAAATGAGAAATGGTCCAGTAGCTTGGCGGCGTCGGTCGTGCGATTTGACGCCGTTAGACTATTTCCTGTGGGGCTACGTCAAGCCTATAGTCTATGCCAACAAGCCAGCGACGATTGATGAACTTTGTACGAATATCGAACGTAAAATTGCAGCAGTATCGGCCGATTTATGCTTGAAAACCGTCGAAAATTGGGTTCAGCGTCTGGACTTCTGCAAGCGTGCCCGTGGTGTTAAAAAACTTAGAGCTCAAAAACAAGTAGGTATGCCATTTGATTACTTGAAAAATATGAATATGTGCAAAAAAAAAGATTAAAATCGTTGGAGCGGTTTTCTTAAAATATAGGTTTTTATATTTAAAATTTTAATAATATTTAAAAAAAAAAAAACCATAAACATGGCTCGTTTAAGCGATAGAACCGGTTCTAGTTAGAGTAGTATTTTGCTGAGAGCCCTTGTTAAACAATTTCATAATTTTAAACGCATTATAAACAAGTCTTCTAACTAGAATGAACTCCGCAACGCAACGTAAGCAAATGTGGGTAGAACAAGCAAAAATCTGACAGATGAAGAAACAGACATAAGGTGTGTTTAATGAATCTGTTCCGAACAGAAAATTACAGAAAAGTACAGGATTGTGTGTTCAATGAGGAAAAACCTTGCCCCAAACAGTTCTACATTCTGTCACTTTGTTTTCCATGATGTTTTTCAGAACAATTTAGAACAACTTTCCTGAACCTACTTTTGAGGTGGAGCAAGTGAGTGAGAAATGTCAAAGTAACAGCTGATTTGTTGGTTTGGGATAATAATAGCCTAAAACTTATCACAGAAGTACTTTTCTTGATATTTTTGAACTGAACATGAAGAAAAAAACGAAAAAAAAAAAATGTGAAAAAGTAAATTGATATTAAATTCGAATTGAAAATTAATGAAAAAATATAATTTCAACCATTTTTAAATATAAATGTTTCACAGTTGATAGGCAACGCCCAATCCCGTCAACACAAAGCTGCACTTTTCTGTTCTTTCTTGTTTTGACAGCTTTCACACACTTGTGCTGTTCTACTCTGCTCTGTTCTGATCTAGTTTTTCTTCATTAAACACAGCTATAGCTACACAATGCTATAAATAATTGATTCATTAATCTAAAGAGATTTTTTTGGGCTCAAATTGATGTAAATTTAATCAATTTTAAATCGTAACGCAATGGATTTATTTAAAATTAGTCATTTAGGCATAAAATCGACAGTTTCTGAAACAAGCACGAACATTTTTTGCCATGTCAGCGCTCAGCGCTTGAGCCCAAAAACAAAAACTACACAAGACAAGCAAAATTCAGAACTATTGAGAATTAAGTGATCGACAAACTTTTTTTAGAAATTCAAATTTTCGATGGAAAATAAGCCAAATTTTCAAAAATACTTAAAAAACTAAAAAAATTATTAATTTTTTTGGCCTGTAACTTTAATTTTAAATATTAAAAATATCGAAAAAGTGTTATCAGGAAACGAGATATGTTGAAAATGTATTTCTGGCAATTCCCTATTACTATTTTATACCACATTATAATTCACAAACACACTTGCATTATATAATTTTCTTATACTTAAACTTAATACACTTATTTTAGTTCTGTAATAAACCTCATTGAATTCAGACTCGGTTGCCTTTTCTTTGTAAGAGAATTCCCAACAAAGGTTATGGGCCCAGATCCCAGACAAAGAATTAAATTTATATGTAAAAATTAAACAGTTTAAAAGTATTTTATGATGGCGTCTTCTTTATATCAAATCGAAAGATTAGACGAAAAGAATTATGAGTCATGGAAACTACAAATTAAAAGCGTCCTAATTCATAATGAATTGTGGTCGTATGTAAGTGGAGCTAACCTAAAACCAGAACAAGAGTTTGCAGACTGGATCAAAAAAGATGAGAAGGCATTGGCCACCATTCTCCTTTGCGTGAAACCGTCTCAACTCAACTATATTAAAAATTGCAACACATCGAATGAAGCGTGGATTATTCTACAAAAAACACACCAGCCACAAGGACCAGCGAGAAAAGTAACCCTCTTTAAGCAACTCTTACAATTGAAAATGCAAGAAAATAGTCACGTGCTACCACATCTTAACAATTTTTCATCACTCGTCGAAAAATTAAAAGAGATAAGTATTGAACTTCAAGATGAGCTTTTGTCAATAATTTTGCTTTCTAGCCTCCCTACCAGCTTTGAAAATTTCGTTCTTGCTATCGAAGCACGAGATACTCTACCCACTTGTGAGAACCTTAAGATAAAGCTTCTAGAAGAAGGACATAGGAGACAAGGGTCCGAATTTAATAATTTTGCACCAGAACAAGCATTGTACGTGAGAAATCGCAGGCAAAAACCCTCGCAGCAAAGCCAGCAACAATCACAACGTGGGAAGACTGATCAACCAATTTTTAAAGGTACTTGTTTCAATTGCAATCGTCGTGGGCACTTGGCAGCTAATTGCAGAGATAGAAACAAAAATAAAGCAACAACATCTTCATTTGCAATGATTAATGCTGCAAGCGCCGGCGCCGGAGGGCTAACGAGCCAATCGTGGATTTTCGACAGTGGATCGACAAGCCACCTATGCTGTGATAAGAATATGTTTATCAGTCTTCGCCCTCACATTGAACAGATAGCGCTTGCTAACGATGCACATATTTTATCAGATGGCATTGGTGAGGTTATATTAAAAACCAAACACGGCATTGTCACCCTGAAAGATGTTCTTTTTGTGCCGTCGATGAAGATGAACTTTGTTTCCATTTCTAAAGCTGCCGACAATTTAAACAAAATCATTTTTGACCAGCATAGTGCAAATATTTTGAATGCAGATGGAAGAGTTTTATTATCTGCAAAGAAGTCGCAAAATATGTACATTTGCAATGAAGTTATGAAAAATGAGGTTAACGCATACACGTGTTCAAATGGACCATCGAGTGAGAATGATATCTTCGTATGGCACGAGAGGTATGGACATCTAAATGGGAAGAGTTTGAGCAACCTAATCAACAATAATTTGGTAAGAGGTCTAAATTTTAAAGGTAACATCAACAGTTTAAATTTGCAGTGCGAAGTTTGCATGAAAGGCAAAATATGCTCGCTACCATATGTGTGTGAACAGAACCGGAGCGAAGGTATTTTAGATTTAATACATACTGATATATGCGGCCCCATGAGGAAAACGTCCATTGGAGGAGCAAAATATTACCTACTCTTTGTTGATGACTACTCAAGAAAATTTTTTGTGTATTTTTTAAAGGCAAAAAGTGAAGCGCTGGACATTTTTAAGAAGTTTAAGGCCATGGTTGAGACGCATACCTCGAAACGAATCAAGACGCTTAGGAGCGACAATGGAACTGAATTTGTGAACCGGTCGTTTACAGAATTTTTGGAACTCAGTGGAATTCGTCACCAGCTTACGGCACCTTATACTCCGCAACAAAATGGCGTTGCGGAACGAGCTAATAGGACAATTGTGGAGATGGCCCGCTGCATGTTAATTGGATCAGGTTTGCCTGAGATGCTTTGGGCAGAGGCAGTAAATACAGCCGTGTATTTAAGAAACCGCTCACCGTGCAGTACGTTACAAGGAATCACACCATTCCAGGCTTGGTCTGGCCTTCAGCCTAATGTCAAGCATTTGAAAGTATTTGGTTGTAAGGCATTCATGTTGAACAAACGACCAGGATACTCCAAGTTCCACTCTAAGGGCATCGAATGTGCAATGATCGGGTATGCTAGTGAGTCCAAAGCGTATCGCCTATACGACCACAACACTGGTAAAGTATACATTAGCCGAGATGTAAAGTTTATTGAGAAACATCCGAATGTTGAATCAAAAAGTATAGATGTTGACTACCTTCTTATAGAACCTTCCAAAACTGAAGAAAGCGAGCCGCCAGTCGAGGTGTCACAAATTAAGAAGGAGATTGATGCTGATGTATTTGAAGATGCTTTGGGACCTGAGAGCTTGGATATTGCTGCTGAAGACGCTGTTGATCCTAATGTTGATATTGCTGCTGGAGATGCTGTTGAAACTGTGACTGGAGATGCACAAGATGACGATGCTGAAGATGATGGTAGTGAAGGTGGTATGGAGGAACAAGTATCTGTCGGAGTAAGTCCTAAAAAGAAATTAAGAAGCGGTAGAGTTCGTGTTGTAGATAACAATAGAGGCAAAGGTAGAGGTAGAGGTAGAGGTAGAGAAGTGACTAATTCACTGAATTATGCCAAAGACGTTGAATACGAATGTCCTTCAACAGTAGAAGAAGCTCTTCAGAGTAAAGAAGCTGATAAATGGCGTCAAGCGATGAGAGAAGAGTACGATTCTTTGTCGAAAAATCACACATGGACACTAGTAGATTTACCCCAAAATAGACATGCCATTAAGTCAATGTGGGTATTCAACATTAAACGCAATAAGGAAGGGTATATAGAACGCTTTAAGGCAAGACTTGTTGCCAAAGGCTGTGGGCAAAAGTATGGAGTTGATTTTAACGAAACATTCTCCCCGGTGGCAAGATATTCGAACATACGTTTAGTTATTGCGTTGGCAGTTGAATTTGATCTCTTGTTACACCAAATTGATGTCACAGCAGCGTATTTGAATGGAGATTTAGATGAAGACATTTTTATGTATCAACCAACCGGTTTTGTAGACAAAGCAAATCCAAATAAAGTTTGTAAGCTCCAGAAAGCCCTTTATGGACTTAAACAGTCAGGAAGGCAGTGGCATTTGAAGCTCGACCATATCTTAAAAAATATGGGATTTACTAACTGCATCAATGATAGATGCATATATGTTATGCATAAAGATGGAAATATTATTTTAACTGTTGTCTACGTTGACGACATTTTAATTGCATGTAAGGATGAACGTGATATGAAAACTATTAAGAAGCAGATAGCGGGTCAGTTTGACATTGTAGATAAAGGACCGTTGAATCATTTTCTCGGCATTGAAATCCAAAGAGATGGCCCACGGGGGGCAGTTAAACTCAGCCAACAGCAGCTAATAAAGGGTCTTTTAAAAGATTTTAAGATGACTGATTGCAGGAAAGTGAGCACACCAATTGATCCAGGCACGCAGTTGAGGAAATGTGATGGCTGCGATAATTGTTCAAAAGTGGACAAAACACTTTACCAATCTTTAATAGGATCTTTAAATTTTATAAGCATCACTACACGACCCGATATTTCCCATTCGGTTATAAAATTATCACAGTATAATATGAATCCTCACTATGAACATCTTTCTGCAGCAAAACATTTACTAAAATATCTTTCTAATACAATTCAATATCAGATTATTTTCAGAAAAACTTCGCTAGATTTGTTTGGGTATACGGACGCTGATTGGGGTGGTAACGCCGATGATAGAAGATCTTTTACCGGTCATGTTTTTTTCTTGGCTGGCAGTCCGGTGTCTTGGGAATCTAAAAAGCAACCAACAGTAGCGCTTAGTAGTACTGAAGCGGAGTACATGGCACTTTGCTCAGCATCAAAGGAGATCGTGTTCTTACGTAACCTCATAAGTGAGATGGGATTTAGCAGTTTAGTCACCAAACCAACAATCTTGTATGGCGATAACCTGAGTGCTCAACAGTTGGTGAAGAATCCAGTTTTCCACGCTAGGAGCAAGCACATCGACATAAAGATGCATTTTGTACGAGATGTTTATGAAAAGAAAGAGCTTGAACTAGCATACATTCCTACAGATGGAATGGTCGCCGATATTCTGACCAAAAATTTGAAGAAAATTAAGCATAATAAATATGTAAATAAACTTGGTTTAATGTAATCTAGAATTGAGGGGTTGTGTTGAAAATGTATTTCTGGCAATTCCCTATTACTATTTTATACCACATTATAATTCACAAACACACTTGCATTATATAATTTTCTTATACTTAAACTTAATACACTTATTTTAGTTCTGTAATAAACCTCATTGAATTCAGACTCGGTTGCCTTTTCTTTGTAAGAGAATTCCCAACAAGATATTTGATAGAAACTAAAATAAAATAAAATCCAAGATGGCGGCCAAACGGTACATTACGTGAGTACGAAATCAGGTTTATTATCATCGAAAGTAAAATAAAATTTGGGGATGTTAAAATGTTACTGCTGGGTCGCCCATATAAAATTTTATAAATGCACTCGACTACATAGAAACTAACAAAAACTCAAAATAAACAAATTTTTGTTACAGCACAGTGAATTGATTATTTGGGTATGCTAGGTTGCTCGAAACGTGAGCGGTAATCCCAAATTCATATAATTCAATAATCTATTGCTTGGTAACAAATGTGATAACTCGGCCCTGTTTTCAGATCACCCGGAAAGAGACCAGTAGAGAAGGACAGATAGAATAGAGTAGAAAACACAGTGGTTTTGTCAGCGTTGAAGAACACCTGTTTGAGATCTCTTAGAACTCCGGCGACTGCACGAGTACGAAAGAAGATCTAAAGATAGAGATACTTTCAAGCTCCAACAATAATTTAAGCACAAATTTGAAGGAAAAAATGTCGTCAAAAAAATCATCACCATTTGTAAGAAAGCCGAGGCGAAACTTAGTAGGGCCTTGACGTTACTTAACAAAAACTAATCATTTTTCCAGCGGAGTTGTAGATTTTGGAGTTAACTTAAAAATAGTGCATCTTTTTTCTTATTTTCTTCTTATTTATTCTTAAGAAAAAAAAACCTTGAAAAACTTGTCACCAAGCTAATATCTTTATCTACTTATAAGTAGGTACCTGATACCTATGCTATAGTTTAACTTCACATACTTGTAAGTGAATCCAATAACTAAGTGAGTAAATTCTTTCACAAGTTAACTTTTAATGTAATCTGACATATTCAATTGGTGTCAATATATTTTTATAAATACAAAATTCCATTACACACTGAAAAAGCATTTAAATACTTTTTTATATTTTGAATGTTCGACTTAAAAAATGAATAAGAGTTTTTACATGTTACACTAGATACTGAAACGATACAAGACAACCCCTTCATCTTTTCGTGTTCTAATTCCCCCTTTTTAGATCACAACATCTCCAGTCCCCCACCCCAACATAAATGCCTGTCAGACAAGAGGCAATAATCACAATGTCCCACATTATAATATAAAATGATGATCTGCTCCATTTACTTTCTGATGATAACACATCAGCACTTTTGAGAAAACTACTTTTTTTTGTCTATTTCTGTAAGAAGTATTGAGAAAAAAAAATTAAAACAAAAACAAATAATGAGCCTAAAAATAGAACAAAAAATGTGAACAGAAGGGTAGGTGAAGAAACTAATAATTGCCTAGATGTGTCTAACTCAAAAAAAAAAAAAAAACAAAACAAAAAAGATACATAATGCAATAGATAGGTACCTACGGTTTTTTTTTAAGTGACATGAAAGAATATTGTGGCAACCATCATCAGGTTCCAGGTATATATGCATCAGTAATTGAATTGCTGACAGAAAGATGCACTGGAAAGATATGACAAACAGCTGGTGTATAAATATTTATCTTGGCTTTTTCCAGCCTCTTTTGGTCTGGTGAGTTGCAAACAAGACTAATTAGCTTGTCAGCAAGCAACTATACAACGGTAGATGTAAAAAAAAAGAAAAGTATAATAATTATAAAAAAATATATCGTGAAAGCATCATTCCATAAAGAGGTCACGAAGCATCACATCATCTTGAAAGGGTGGCAATAAAGGTTACACAAGGCCGGAGGATGTTTGCAGAGTTCGTGACTTGTGTGGAGCAATGGTGTCCTGTCACATACTCGTATGGAAAACAAATTATGCTCTTATTCATAAATTTCTTTTTTCACTTTGATCTCACATCTGTGTTGTTAATGTATACAGAGACACACTCTTGTTTTTTTTAAGAATTTTTGTCAATGTTTTCCTAATTCCAACAGGAAACATGTATAGAAAAAAATATCCTTGATTGCGCAGTTTGTTTCTCATCAGGTGTTTAGAAGTTGCTCCACATCGGTCCCAAGGGAATGAATGACTGAAAGAATGTTGTCTGTGTATGTAAGGTCGTCACTTTTATTGGAACAACTTTTTCCCAAAAGAAATTGATGAAAGACTTGTGTTTTGATTCTTAAAGTGCAACCAATAAAAAGAGCTTTTAGTATGGTAATAGAATAAACCTGCATCAATGAAAATGAATAAAAAAACATGTCTTTTTCGGAGTGGATGGAAAACAGCATTTGTCCATCCTGTCCCTAAAAAAGGCGAATATTCTTCTCTCTATGATTATCGTCCCATTGCACAAATGTCCCTTTTTTCCAAGGTCATGAAAACACTGATTAGTTATCAGATCAGCTCAAGAAATATCTTGAAGACCGATAGTATAGCTTTCGTAGAAATAGGTCCACTGGTGATCTGACCGGTACATCTCACCGAACAGTAGAACAAATCTTTACATCGTTTTGGAGAAACTAAGGTTATTGATTGCACTTGATATTTTGAAAGCACTTGATATCGAGCTAAGCATCAAGGTCTCTTATCGAAAATGCACGTGCATTTGGACGTTACTTGGATGGTAACAAGTCTGTTATTAAAATAAATGCTGGTGTGCCCCACGGCTCCTTTTTGTCTCCAACTTTCTTTCTCATTTTTATAAATGACCTCTTGTATGAAACTTCTAATCCATGAAATAGTCTTGCTGGTGATAGCACCTTCAGCTTTTTATATTCGTTTCTTGATTCACATCCCAATGGCACCGTTTGATTAGCTCATAAAATTCTGAATTTGACAGCATTTAATACTTCAAAACCCCAATGCTGTCTGTTGTCGCTAAAGCAGAACCAACCCCCCAATCCTGGTATCGATGAGCGGTACTTTCATAGGTAAGGTACACACAGGTTTTTTTTTTCCAATGAGGGGCAAATCTTCCAGGGGGGATGGCATATTGTAAAATCATGGAATCCAACAGAAAAAAAAAAAAATAAAAACAGAAAATTTCAGAACACTGTCATTTGAACTTTAAATAAATAAAATAAATAAAAAATCAATTTTGTGGCACAACAGCTCGTGGAGAACACGGGCCTAGTGACTTACAACTCTCATAACAATACCTATGTGCCTGTTGTTGGCCGGAATGGACAGGACCTACAATTTTTTGCCGAGTCCGAACGGCTAAATGAGAAGCACTTATTCATGACAAGTATACTCTTGGAGGATTTGTCAGTTCCTTGCAAGAGGCAGTACCTCGGGGAAAACATTTTTGTTTTAAGGAGGCAGCGGCTGGGAATCGAACCCAAACCTTTGGCATAACAGTCCAACGCACTAACCATCATGCCACGAGGTACTACATTTGGACTTTACAAAAGATTTTTCATTTTTTCGAGCCGCCATTCCTCTCGACAACACGCACATAGAATTTGTTGACATTAGTTGTTTTAAGTCACAACACCCTGGTTAAGCAAAAATTGTACCACCACCAAATTCAATTTCCATTAAAGTCTAAAGCAAATTGCAATTTAACTCTGCTTACTTAGTGAAAATCCAAACCTCTGTATTTTGCAGTGCTTTGCGTGCTTAAATCTATTTTTAACTTATGTGTAGAGGTGTCCTCGAACTATCCTCTATTTCAGGGTATAATTATTTTGGAAATCCCATCAAACTAGGTTATCCATATTTGCCACGCATTACTGCTCCAAATATCAATCTTATACACATAAACACTCCTCTTCTGGGACATTTATGTGTCTTGTTGATAGGGAGACAATTTATGTGCACAATGATAAAATCGATAAATTTTGGACTTTTCGATGTCAGTTATTGTACATAATATAAGCTCTAGATAGGATTTTATATACAAATGTGTATATATAGGTAAAAGTTGGGAGCAAAACCTAAGGATTGGGGATTGGAAACTGAAATTTCTTTTTAATTAATATTTTTCATTCCATTTCCTTGACCCCATTACTCGTACTTTGAGCATTTAAAAATTGATTTTTTTTTCGTTTACTTTAATCCAAGCGTGAAATTGGAATTATATAGACTGAAAGATAGAGTTGGCGTTGCAATTGATAGATATTTAAGGGACACTATCAGGCTGGTGCTTAAGTGCTTCAGTGGTATAATTTATATTACTATTTTCATTAAAAAAGTTGATGAAAGACCACCTTCCCTTTATTTGTAGTTGGGCTTGTTTTTAATCTTTTCAATATTATATGAAATAAGGATAAGATGGAAATATTGAGGCACAAATAAATAGTTACTTAAAATTCAACAACACTACCTCTTTGACTATTAAAAAAAAGAAGAAGGTAAAATAAACGGAAGTTCTTTCGTCAACAAAAGGTATATATCACAAAAAAGGGTTGACCTCCCTAAATAGACAAATTATTTGTTTAAGATTTTTAAGACTTTCCTTTCACTAAACTTTTTATTTAGGAGAAAACATACACATCATTCTTTACTATACATTGCCTGTTGTGCACTTAATGTGCATCAAGGGCAAACTTCCGTTTAGCGTTTTTTTTTTTTTTTCATTTTTAAATTAGGTGAGTCTCAACTCTTAACTAGTACCTATTTACAAAGTAGAAAAAAAAAAGTTTACCAAACCCATTTTTCAATAAAACGACTAAAACCTTATCAAAAAGGAAAAAACTTAAGTTATGATGAAATATAAATTATTTAGGCTATCAGTACCGCCTTCCTTTTAACAAATCAAATGAAAATTTAGAGGGAAAGTTGAATTTTATATATATTAACATACGAGCATAGTGAGACGTGCCTAAGTGAATTTAAGTATGAGCTCTACGTATGCATATAGCATTATGCGCGTATGCGGTGTTCATTTTTATCTGTACGTTAAAGAATTAGACAATTAGGCTTTAGAAAAAGAAGCGAAATTCTTACAACAAAGGGAAAGCAAGCTACCATTGCTGCATTCATACTACATATATCGATTAATCTGAGGTAATTTAGAATTCATTACTGAATAGCTTTCTATACTTATTTGGAATCGAATTATGCTATAGTGAGCCCATTGAGATTATATTCACAGATAAATCAATTTTACATTTACAAATATTACCCAATAAAAGTTCAAAGTTAATTGAGCTAATGAATGAATTTAAACGATTATTATCTATGCCCATAAATTACATTGTAGTGCTGCCTGTATAAGTTTGAAATATTACATTAATATGAGGAACCATATTCTTTTGCTCTTAACAATAAAATATTGTTAACTTTCCATTTACAAAAAATATTGTGTAAAAATATATTTGTTGGCGTATCTCCTGAAGCTAACTAGGAATTTCTACGAGGTTAGCCCAAAGTTCTGTCAAAACTCATGTAAAAAATGAAATTAGTTGTTTTCGAAAGTACTTGAAAAGACATAATATATTTACATAATAAGATCGTTTCTTAAAATTAATGTCAGACTGTCAGAATGTTATACATCTTAAAATTTCCAACTCAATTTAATGTCATTGATTAATATTCAAATTAATCTGTCAAAATAAGCAAATTTTGAAAATGTTATCATTTTCCGGTTATCTTTTGTCTATAACTACTTTTATTTCTAATAAATTCGAAATTATTTTTATTTAGAATTGTTTTTTCTTCTTTTAATTTGTCGATTTGTAGCTATTCTTAGATTTTTTCAGTTTTTTTTTACTGATTTATTGTTTTTTTTTTCTCATAATTTTCAATGATTCCATTTGGATTGTATACATTTTGCTTAGTGATTCAATTTTGTGCTACAGTAAATTTAATTGGAATTTCATTTTGCAAATTGTATGAATTTTTCAAAGTGCTATAGTAAAAATATTTCCAATTAATTTAATACATCCAAAATCATTTTCATTCTTAAAATGTAGGAACATACATAGGTATTACAACATAGGTATTACAAGTTTTTTTTTTTCATTGATGAGATTTTTTTTCCGAAATTTTGGTGGTTCTTAAATCCAAATGTTACTTAAAGTACATGTTTTTTCCAAAAGGTAGTGTCGACAGAACGTAAATATAGTGTTTTTGTTTTAGTTTTAAATATATTTTAGTTAAAGCTTTTGTATAGCTATTATAATTCAATAATTCAATAAAGGCTTTGGAGCTACCATCTGGCAGAAAATTATATAACAAAATTGGAAGGCTTTTTCTCTTGTTAAAGACTTCCAGCACTGGAATGTAAAAGCTGATTATCTGCATTTAATATATATGTAATTCGAATGTCGTTCGCAAAATTGAAAATTGTTTGTAGCAATATTGCGGGTGATTTTTTTGAGTTTTTATTTAAAAACAGTAAGGAGATATGTAATTATACATTTTAGATGATCTCATTTTTAATCAAAACAAAAAAAAACTATGATATTATGTATATATTATCTTTTTTTCAAAATGAATATGCCATTTGTCGTTTATAAAGTTTATTTTTTACTGAAAAAAATCATGAAGTTTTGTAAATGTGTCCCGCTGTTGCGGGATAATAAATCTGGTCACTATATGTATATGTTTGTGGAAGAAAATTTTTCAGTTTAACTGAAAATTCAGCTGATAGCTTAAATGAAATGAAACTGAAATTATCGTCTAAATGGGGCTAACTGAGGAGCTTGGGAACAAAAGCGGAAATTTGCATGCTGTTTCATTTTGTTGAGAAACTGAGATAAATAAAACTAAGGTATGCCTGTCCAATTTTTTAGTTTAGGTTTTTCGCATGTGCGTTACTTGCAGACTGTATCTGTGGTATTATTAGTTTTTCAGTAGATCTTGATAAAGTGCATATAATAATTATGTCTGTTCCTTTACTTTGAATTTCTGTGATTTTCTGTGCATTTCTGCGCATTTTAGTCCAAAGTTTTGTCAAAATTCATATAAAAAACAATTTTTGACATAAGTTTGGACTAAAAACTACAGAAATTCAAAGTAAAAATTCTTCGCACTATTTCGGAATAAATCTCAAATTGTGACAAGTGGGAATAAAGTCCTCTCAGTGAGAAGAAAAACTGTCAAAATGTCGAGAATGGTTTGGGTACTAATTTGCACCACGTCAAAA
The DNA here is from genome assembly GCA_946251815.1 of Dasysyrphus albostriatus. Lineage (NCBI taxonomy): Eukaryota > Metazoa > Arthropoda > Insecta > Diptera > Syrphidae > Dasysyrphus > Dasysyrphus albostriatus. The sequence goes on along the minus strand of OX276336.1, from coordinate 60,265,726 downwards.
GAAATATTTGACTAGAGCTGCCGTATAGGGCAATCATAAGTCAATAAATATTTTTAGAAAATCACTGTACAAGAAATTGAATGGTTAGAAAAAAAATGTATACGTATAAAAATAATTAAACTTAAGCAAAAAAATATTCTTTAATAACATATTAAATCATGAAACTTAAATTTTTCTTAAAAAGAATAAATAACTACAATAAACAAAAAGAACAGACATTTTCACAACAAAATTTTCTTTTACGAAGAAGATTTGCTTAGCGACACATGCATTTTAAGAAGATCCCTTGATTTATAAAAAAAAATACAAGAAATTAATACATCTACCAAAAACAAAACAAGAAAAGTAACACTTGGGTAACCCTAGCTGTTTGTATTTTGTTTTGTCATTTGAATTAAAACTGACATTGTTTTCAAATCTGACATGCGAACACTTGGCATTTGACATCCAGTACAAAACAGCCATCAGAAATTTCTCGGACCAAATCTGGCAAGTAGGGGAAATTTTTTCCTCTCTCATGAGCGCCCTCTTTGGTCCGAAAAAGTACAAACTTTCACTTGTGGAACGACTTCGCACTAAAAATTACTAAATCTGGCGGTTTCAAACTGTTTGAAACTCGTTCTGGAATACACCTATAATAATTGTATTTATGCAACGATGTAAACTTTTCGATGTATACAGTAATTTTTTTTAGTTTACGGTGCACGTTTCATGAACACCTTTTTGAAACGGCTTGCATAAGCATCTTAAAAAGAAACGTTTGCCCAATTTTGTTTTCCATTTCTATTATTTTTCTTTTAATTGAATCTTTCCTCAGCCATTTTGATTAAAATGTTTCTCGTTTTGATGTTTTTTTTTTTTTTGGTTTTTGATTTTTTTCGTTCAGAATTAGTTTTGAAGTTTACCACGTTTATCATTTTTATTTACGATACAAATTCATGTAGGAAAGTTTACGATTTGTTGGAAAATATTTCTCATTCTCATACAGATATTGACAAGTTCCGAGGGTTAAGATGTTTACAGTAAAATAGCACAGTCAAATTTCCCTTGGTAACAACAACAAACCCAAAAGTGTCGATAAATAAGTCAGTCAAAAAGTGAATACACAAGTTGAGATAGAGTTTCGATAGGTTTAAACTTACATTTATGGCGCCGGACTTGGGTTGGATATAAAAGTGAGTACCTATAGCGTTTTATGGGTGATTGCATTGATGCGCTAGATTTAAATAACAATAACACACCTAATAGTTTTCCAAAGTTGCATGAATAACCTTAATATATTTTAAATTTATCACATTTTGATCCAAAACCAAAATATCGGAAGTAAAAATGTCACCTTTTGCATCTCCATATGTTTAAAATGTCTTTTTGATATAAAACTAAGTGAATATTTTATGTGCCACCTTCTGTCTAGAAGTGTTTTTCAAGTTGAATTTTCATTTATGCATGCTGTTCTTCTTGACTTAATCTTCTAGCGATAGATAGAATTATTCGGGGATTCAAAAGCATTACCAAATTTTACGAAAACTATTACTATTTAGGAGGTTTTTAATTTTTCGAATACAATTGTTTGACAAAAATAATAAAACTTTTAATTAAAATTACAGATACATATGTATGTATGTATGTGTATTTAATTTTTTTTTGTGTAGGCAGTATTTTTGTACGGAAAAATAAAAAAATCTCTTGAAAGCACCGAATGTGTCTAACGCATTGTTTTAGTGGTCTTAAACCATCTTCGGGTTTTTGCCTTTCTAATGAAACCAGTTTGAAGCAAATCGGTTGACTGGTTTTAGAATCTATAAACAATAAGTACATTAACATTTTTTGTGTTTTATACACAGTAGAAGATGTGTAAATTTGAAAAAATAAAACAATTTAAATCAAACCGTAGTGAAAAATTCAAAATTAAAGAACCGTTAATAGTTGCTAAGTGCATTTTTTTATATTTTTTTATTATCACACTCATTTGATACTGAAAAAATATAACAAAATTATAGGAGTCTTTTTTATAAGAAAAATTCCTTAACGGATTTTTAACATTTAGGAAAATACCTACCATTATTTTTTCATATAAGGAAATTATTTTTATAGTAAAACTACACAATATTATTGATATTTTTTTTTAGAAATTTCTTCATACTAAAATGAAATTAAAACTGTTTTCAAGAAAACTGAATATTAAAAAAAAAAACTGGTTATTGGGAGGTACCATTAAAAAGCATTTTTTTAATTGTTTCGCAAACAAATAGGTAGCCTTTACTAAAAGTTATTTATAATTTTTTATTCAAGAAAAGTTTGTGGATCTATTTTGGAGATAAAAAATTGCAAACAAATAGTTTTTGTTGGTATTTTTATGTTTATAGAATATCTTGAAAATTTGACTCAATAAAATTATTCTGTGATCGAATCCAAAATCAGAAAAAGTATCAATAGCCTAGAACATAAAATGCACGACTGGGTCGCACGTACTTGCTCTTATGTTCAAGACGATGAGGGTTTGGAAAAATTTTATGAAAAGACACGGAAATTATGAGAGAAAAATTAGTTAACAAAACTTCGTTGAGAATTTGAAATGAAAGAATAGAACGCTATCTTAGTTCTTTATTGAATATGAATGTATGGAGAAAAAAAATTTAAATCGTTGAAGCTGTTTTTCTTTTAATTTTTTTTATATATAAAACATTTTTTAAGGAAAACTTTTGGTAAGCACATCTTAAGAATTTACATATTTGCATATAAAAATAAAATTTTAAAAAAATTTGTTAACCCGTTTTTGAAATATCGAATTTTCAAAAAAAAACATTTTGAAACGTTTTTTTGAAAATTTGTATGTACAATATTTCGTCGGCTTAGAGTGTAAAGCGGCTAAATCCACATTTTGTTTTCCATTATAGACCACTCCAAAAATTGCTAAAAATACGAAAATCTATCAAATCTTTTCAATTTCACTGAATTTAGCAATAACGAGTATTGAAAAATATTTAATGTAATTTTGGTTATATTCAAGAATGCGAACACTTTGTTTAAAATATTTATTTGTAAAAAATGCAAAATAGGAGTTAGCTGCTTTACACTCTAAGCCGACGATTTGTTAAAATTATTAGAAATTTGTATATAAAAAATGTATCAAAATCTGTTTAACGGATTTTCAGAAATTTATTAATAGGTAGTTGCTATTTGTAAATTTGTATATTTTATAGTAGTAGATCAAACTAATTTTAGCCCACAGAACAAGTTTTATTAAAAACTTAGGAGCCGTTTTTAAGAAAAAAAAAATATTTTCCCAAACGTTTCTTTAACATTTGTATGGTAGGTACCTATATTTTTTCATAAAAGTAATTTTTTTCTTAAAATACCTTAGAAAGTGTTAAAAAACATTTTAAAACAGAGTTTTATAAAAATTGATCATTTAGTTTTCAAAATATTTGATTTTCAAAAAAAAATTGAAACATTTTTTAAAAATCCAAAACATATTTTTTTAAATTTAAGTATACCTAAAAATATTTATAGTTTTTGGAAGCTTCTGTATAAAAAAATATTATTGAAATCAGTCATACTCTTTTGAAGAAAATCGAAAATTCAAAAATAGTTCCTTGGAAGGTACCATTAAGAACCATTTTTTGAAAAACGGTTTTCCATCCCAAGAAACCTTTACTTAAAGAATTTTATTAATTTTTTTTTAAGAAAAGTTGTCAAGCCGTTATTGAGAAAAAAATTGTATGGCAGGTACCGTTATTATTGGTTCTAAAAAAATTAAAAAGCGTGTGGGCATAATCACCAAAAACCACTGTGTTCCAAGTTTGAAGAAAATCGATCGGGCCGTTTAGGCTGTGCAGACAAACAGAATTGTGCCACCTACTTTTTTGGTGTTTCATCCTGAAGGTTGGCCAACGTTTATTGATTTTTTCTTTCTTTGAGTTTCAAAGATGATGACGCTAAGATATTTTTTGTTCTATTATCAATACCAATCCAAAACCTTAATAAAACTTCACTGCTGGATACATTAATGGAAATAAAGCATCCGTTTTTCCCTGTTTGCTCTAAAGCCCTTATGGAACTTTTATTTAAAAGAAGAGGGTTTTTTATTGATGATTTGGAATCGCTATATTTCTTAAATTTACAATTGAAGGTTGGTAAATATTTATTTTTTATTTTTAAATTCACAAGTAATTTGTGTAAATATTTTTTTTTAATTTTGAGTTTCAATTTCAGCATCCTCTATAAAGGCTATATTACATGTTACATTGGTCACAAACCCTGACATATTCATTTTATTATTTTGTTGAACTTAATACAAACAAACTGGCCGAGTTTTATTTTCATGTGTCTGGCTTTTGCGTTTTAAATTAGTTGTAGCACTACTGAACCGATGACAGTTGTTGTATGAAAATAATTGTTTATTTGCTGTAACCAGGCACTATGATTTATTGCGACGCATATTTGCATCAGCTGCTTTATAGCTGATGCCGACGAACGAACAGTCGGATTTGTTGACTCCCCCATCATCGTTGTTCTGCACCACTTGTCAACAACCAACCCTTGTTATAGTATAAACGTTTATATATGTATCTAGTGAGCATTATATAGTTTCTGAAAAATGCTCTCCCCTTGCTTGAGATGTACACAACACATATTTGGTTTAGAAATCGGAATAGATTTCATATGGCAGCTTATTTTCTAGCTGGCTGGTAGATAAACCAATATTAAAATATTTCCATTTTTGTATATGGTATACCTTCATATAACTCCTGCTGTTTCATTATACTAGGGTTAGGTATTTGAACCCTGCCCTTCTTGAATTTAATTCTTAATATCGTATATGAAAGCAGTTAAAGGCTACTCCCTTGAACTTTAACAGGAATCGAAACCTTTTCTGTTGGGTTTTCCTTTTGAAAATTGAATATTCCATATGCTTAAAGGAACTTTTATACATTTCCAACATTCAGGCACATAAAGAAGAAGTTAAAGAGAAACACAGAAGAAGTGGTGAGACCTGCTTTCTGCTTCAATAACATATCATGAATAGAAAAGTGGAAAATTCTTTCAATATCAGAACTGCAACAAGCCAAGTATAAATTTATGAACTATTTTAAGACAATGCTAAAAAGCCACAAAAATATTCAAGGCCAAAAAATGATTATCATGAGAAAAGAGCAGTGCTAGTAAAACTAATACAATAGCTGCTACAAATTGTAAAAGCTTTTAAATTGCTGCCCCTATCGAATAAGAAAGAAGTAGATATTCAGCAATTTAGGAACTAGCGAGGCGTTAAAAAACTTTCAAAAAGGGGAAGCGATCAACTGAGATGAAATATTTTACGTGTTGTTGGATGTATCAAGACTTATAATGGGAGGTTATTGTAGATTGTTATCTTATAAATTTTATTAAAGTATTTAAGTTTTGAATTATGGTCATCTTCCTTAGTGATAAATCCATTTTTTCTAATGCTGATAAATTTTTTGAAATAAGGTTCTGCACTAACGATTTGAGGGTTCGGTTATCTTAGAATGCCTGAGCCTTGAGCACCTGAGCGAGATGCACTCACCTGCAACAGATGCCAATAAACACTAAGTATCTAGAAAATTCAAAACCACAATAAGCTAACAACCATCCCCGAAGAAGAACTCTTGGTCTTGGTATGATGACAAATCCGTTAAGTTGAAAAAGGGGACTCAAAATGCGACTATTCTGCAGCGTAAAACAAGAGCAAGGAGAGAGGATTATCGAGCAAGGAGAAGAGAGAAAAAGAAGACCTTGCGCAAAAAGAAGAGAGTCTACGCAGCTTCCCAGCTCAAGGAGATTGAAGAATCTCGCGATCGAAAGCAACACCCGGAAGTTAAATAAAAAAAGCCAAGCAACTGGCAGTTGGCTTTAAAACCAGAACGCAGGCTCTTCAAAACAGCAAATGTAACCTAGTCAAAGAAGCACAGGGAATAATAGACGTATTCAAGCAGCATTTCCAGCTCCAGCAGCTGCTTGGCATCAGATAGAGTTAGAAATAGAACGAGAAGTTAACCCAACTCCAGTGAAGAGCCAGTTGACAGTTGACATTTTATAGAGACGTTGACTTTGCTATAAAAAAACTTAAGAACTCTGATATTTTACACCTGGGGAGTTCTTGATGCAAGGAGGAGATGGTATAAAAGTGCATGCTCATTCAGCTCATCAACGTATTTTGGGTGGAAGAAAGCATGTCTGAGGAATGGTCTTTCAGCTCCATATGTTCCATCTACAAAAACGACGATCCTATGTCCTGCAAGAACTATCGACGCATATTCCTAATAAACGTGTTGCCGGTGAAAAAAATCAAAAGGAGTCCCAAAAAGCGTCCCAGGACAAAAAAAGGGGCCCGTTTAAAAAAAATGCCACAAGAGAGAGAATAAAAAGAAACAATTTACATCTAGGAGAAAACATTTATTTCAAAACTACTGCAACATTTATTCTAATAACAAAAAAATAGCATATTTTACTAAAGTAAAAAAAAAATGTAGATAACTCTTTTTACTTTCGAAATATAAATGTTATTATTATTATTTTAATCTGCCAGTTTGCTGAATTAAGTATAAGAAACGCGGTTCAACTATTTTTATTAAAAACTCAATTTTGAAGCACAATCACATTGAATTGTTAAAAAGTGGTAAATTAGATGATTTTCTATAAAGTAGTGGCCACGGGTCCTGGATGCAAAAAAGGGGCCATTTGGCCACTAAAGGGCCCAAACGGCAATCCTGGTATCAGTATGGCTTCCGGGCAGGCAGATCGACCATATGCCCCTAGCAAATATTTACTCTCTGGCAAATCCTAAAAAATATAGAATAAATTCAAAGCCGATCTCACCAGGCAAAACTTGTTGGTCTTGAAGTGAACGAGGACAAGACCAAATACATGCTATCAACAAACAATGAAAAACCTGTCAACTGGATAGGTCAAAACATCACTACAATTTCGAAGTAGTAAAGGAGTTCATCCATAGTACACAAATATTATATTATATTATATTCCGGAGATTGTCAAAATTGAAATTGTCAGAAATAAAAAATGGCTGTGAACGTGGGCCGAAAACATACGTAAATACAACAACAAATTGAAATTGTCAGAAATAGAAAATGGCTGTGCACGCCAGGAAAAAATACACGTAAACACAACAACAAATATTGACTGAACAAAAGTCAAAATTCTAATGATATTACCTGTAATATGTGTAGGTACTGTGAGCTTATCTACCTTGAAGAAAACATTTATAAGATGAAGAATTCCTGCCTGAACAGAATGGAGATGGAGCTGCAACTGACAGACAACTGGAATAGCTATCAAAATGTTGAATACATACAAATCCAATGATACGAACAGAACACGAAGTAGCAGTAGACGGAGCTGCAGACGCAGTTGGACAATTTGGCCAACTTTTAACTTTGGCATGCGGTATTTTTGACTTTCAAAATTGTGAGCGCAACCAAGTGTTTACATTCAATTTTGAGGTAATAAGACAGAGAAATACAGCTCAAGACTTAGGCACCCGTTATAGCTGTCATTGAAACATATACCTAATTGAAAATTTTTATCATTGATTTTGAAACGTTTAGAAAGCAAAATTATTTATTATTTTGATGGACAAATAAAGCTCAAGACTTAATCATTATTTGTAAATTGAAGAACAAATTTTCAATGACGAGTTTCAATGATAGCTATAATTGGCGCCTAATTACAGTAGAAGTGACACGATTTATAATTTGATTTTCTTATAAACTCAGTAGAAAATTTGTTTAAGCAAAAAGGCGGCATGTCTGAGATTACACCAGGTGCCCTAAGCTAGGAACGGCCCTGTAGACTATTTATTGTGTGCGAAATAAATGCTTTTAGCTTAAATTAGCTCTATTAAACGTCACTTAACTATTATGAATAAAATTTCTTCGTTTAGACTTAACTGGAATTGTAACTTTATGCAGTCTTTAAAATGCGTTTATAACTAATGCTGAACTTGTTTTAAAAATCAAGCATTCTTACTTTACCAACAATTGGTAATTGGAGTTTAAACACGACATAATCAATGTGCATTGATATGAAATCAAGCAAGTGCTGTAAACATTTCTTTTTAGTAAAACCAATGACTGAAGTGAGTTAATCAATGCGACGAAGACTAACTACGAGGGCCAATGATGTCATCCTTTAAAATTTATGTATGTACGAGTACAAAGTTTAAGCTTTATGTTTATTATATCTTTTACTTTTCAGCTAATATTGGATAGGTAGGTTGAACAACTTCTGAATGTAAACGATGATTCATACCCCAAACAAATTTTTTTAAACTTCTTTATTTTCATATTGATACAATAATAATTATACCATATACATACTGCCTGCATAATTAATTTGGTAGTTTACATATTTATTTGACTATAATTCGAAAAATTCGCCGATGAAGTATTTTGCGACTCAACGACCCCTGGCTTAATAAATACCAATGCCATGGCTATTCGTTTTATCTTTTATTTTTTTATGTCTTTTGTTTTTATTTTATTTTCTATTTTTTGTTTGTTGAATTTTTTTTAGCTTTCAAATTCAATATATGAGTAACAGTTCGTGATATATATTTAAAAATAAAAAAGCATTCTTTCTTCGTTAATTTGGTATTAAATTGTCTGCAAAATTACTCGTAATGAATTTGTTTAAGCAAAATTGATAAATTGATTATTTTTCATTTGAATTTTTGTTGGATTAAGAAAAATGCCCAGCTGTGGAAGAGCTTAGAATTAAAAATGGGAATTTGTGCCTTATTTTGTTTTTTTTTTTCTTCAAAATTTGTGGGTCAGTTCAAATTAATTGTATTTCACACCTCAATCAATGTGCTTAACAAAACTGCAAGTATTTGGGATGAAACATTATTTTGTAGGAAGCTATGCCATTAAAACAACAAAAAAAAAATAACAATTTAATTACTTCTTTCAAGTTTAAGACCATAGAAGCAATTAACACTAAATTCTTTAGCAGCTGGCCAAGTGGCCACATGATAATTAGTTAGATACATTTTTTTTTACTGATTTAATGGTTGTGCTTACATGTTAAGAGTTTTTATACAAGTAAATTTCAATTGAACAAAAAGGATTGAGTTAAAATGACCCACTTTTATTTGTAAACTTATTTTCAATGAAAAATACCATTTATTCTCTTAATTTTATTTATGTATGTACATACATTAGAAATCTATTAATTACTATTTTTTTTATTTTATCAGAAAAAGGCAGTTTATAGTCCTCGGGGAAAAATGATTTATTTTTGGAAAAGCATAAATACCATAATAACAAGAGAAACTATTTGCCTATATAATTCTCGCTCCATCCCTGGGCAGCATGCATCTGCCAATTATGCTTCAAAAACAGGAAGATGTTGTAGTTCCCTGGCTGAAGATGATCTTCAAAAGTCTTGCCTCTCCCTTAACCACGTCCCATAAGACAGGTAAGGGCCGTTTTTATTCCGAATGCTGGTATAGGCGATAGCATGAGTTTTTGAAGAATTTCAGACTGAAAAGCCTTACTTTTTTTATACTCAAAACCATGGAGAGCATTCTAGACCCATATTAGAAACATACTAAATGGTTGTCCCATCAAAAGCTCTCAGGCAGGGACGTACGCAGGATTTCAGTAATAGTAGGGGAGGGCAAACTCATTCTGGATTTCGGTTAGAGGGGCAGCCTCCTTCAAAAAATAGTTGCCTAATGTATGAAATATATTGTGATTAGGAGGGGCAAGCGCCCCTACCTGGCACCCTTGCCCTCAGCACACATAATCTTAAGGGTAAGGGTCTACGGAAATGATCCATCATGAGGTTGTGCTTACAATCGAGAAAACTTCAAGGAATATACTCACGCCATCTTCTTCGATATAGAAGCAGGTTTCAATAACGTGCTTACTGAATCTGTGCTTGAGTCTTTTTGCTGTAGAGGACTGCATCAGTGATGGGGATAGTGTTCGGTCAGCTTTTCTATGGCTTAAAGTCATGAACAAAATCCTAGGTAAGTTGGAGAGATGTTGCGTATGATGATGATTTGGTTATATTGATGTCAGGAAACTTCTTTTCCGTGACAAGCGAAATCACAGAGATGGTTCTAAGGAAATTTAGCAAACTTGGCCACCAACAGTGTAGAATTTAATCAAAGCAAAACCTGAGGTAATACTATTTACCACCCGAACTAAAAATACACCCCCCTTAAGAACTTCCCGGCCTAAACGGTCAATCACTCTCACTAAACTCCAGTGCAAATTGTTTTAGTGTTATGCTTGGAGCTAGACCCTTAACTAAACTGGAAGCAAAACATTGAAGAACGGGTCAGAAAGGCCTGCATACTCGTAGCTTTCTTTGCCGCCCGCCGCTGACAGTAGCAGAACTATTGCTGCAAATTGGGACCTTTAATTAATGATGATCTTGTGGAAGTATAATTCGATAAACTTAAAAAAGTTCAAAGAACAGCGGGAGTTGGCACCATCGGGGTTTTTTGATTTTGTCCAGTGAAAGCCTTCAGCATTTAATTGGATTTTTTATCACTTGATGTATACATTAAATGTCAAGTATCTTGCAGTGCATTAAGAGACTCAAACAAAGAATCAAATTGTTCAGTTGCCAAACCTTTGATCACAGCAATATAATAAATTTGATCTGATCTCACTGAAAATTTGTCTACTCCCACTGACCAGTACACTCCTACATTGAACCTCAATAAGTTATTTTCTCACCCAGAAAGATCTGGGATGTTGACGCTTGATCCAAATACTTCGATACAACTATTTACAGTGATGGCTCAAAGCTCAAATTGGTGTTGGCTTTGGAATTTTTTCTGAGCCTCTTAATACTTCTGAGGCCTACCTCTTGGCTAACGAATTTTGTGAGTGTTTTTCACTGTCAGTAGATAGTCATTAAAAATACATAAACTAGAGCCAATTTAAAAACGTAATGCTAGCTAATCCTCACAGACAGACAAGCAGCTGTTAAAGACATTTATTCGGCTTCATCATACTCTTTATTGGTTCAGCAATGCCTCCACAATGTTTTCTACAGCTTTCTGACATTTTTGTCAATTGAAGTCAGCTGTGCGAGTTTAATTCAACACAAAACTAAAAATTAAAACAAAAATAAAAACTGCATAGTGATAAAATAGAAGCAAAAATTACTTTATGCCTATATCAGAGATTAAAAAGAGTTTGAACTTCCATGTAAACACTCGGTTGCGCTCACAATTTTGAAACGTCAAAAAAGCTGAAGCTGTATGCAGAAGTTAAAATTTGGGCAACTTTATCAGCTGCGTCTGCATCTGCGTTGTGTTATGTTTGTATTGTAGTGCTTCTCGACGCTTGATGCAAAATTGACAGTTCTCTTTACTGTTAAAGCGGTTTGTACAGAGTATATATAGGAAAAATACGAAAATACGGAAAATGCTAAAAAGAGACGTCCAAAAGAGTTTTGGAAGTCTTGGCCCGCGACGCACAGGGTGACTGATCTTCCATCTCATCTTATTTCTCTTTCACACTCATTATGTTCGAAAAGAGCCAGACGCAAAGAATCATCGTGTAATAGGGGATATATTTATGAGCACTCATAAAATTATGTGAAAACTTTCGAAGTATCCCTTCAAGCGAATTCACTGATCAATTTTGTCGGTTCTTCGTGGATCCTTACAAAAATGATTGTGGCACACACACAGACTTTAATTCTTCAATCAATCGAGTGCATTTGGGAATCGCAAACGTAATAAACAACGTATGAACGATTAACTAAGTGTAACCAGAAAGTATTAAAAGAAAATTTCCCTATATAAAAAAAACTAAAACATGCAACGACATTTACTTTCAAAAATAAACTAAAAAAAATAAGTGGACAAAAATAACAGTCACAAAGTTGTCACACAGAATTTATGTATATGTGCGTGCAGCTCTCAATTTTTCAAGGACCCAAGAAGTACCGACAAAGTGGACCAGCTTGAAAACTGTTTGATTTCCCAGTTTGTAGTTGCCTAGTGAAGAGAGAGTTGTTCTCATTTTCTTACTTGGAAAAGAGTTGCTATTGCTTGGTGAATAGAACGAATATTATTTGAGTTATAAGCCTCATAAACTTAAGAGCCATTTATGATTGCTCGATGAATACCACCCCTAAACTTCCAAAAAAAATGTTGATGTTTTATATCAGTAATCCAAAAAGACAAATTAGAACTATTTATAACTTATATTTTCTTACTTTTACAAATATTTCTGTTATTTGCGGAAAAAACATTACATTGTAATATTCCTTTTGGAACCATTCCAAAAAGGAAGTGCCATACTGTTGGCTTATTTTACTTATAGATATGATGACACAAATTTTCCATCTAAAATCCAAACTAAAACAATAAGCAGCAACACTTCCCAAAGTCCTTCTTTTTTTAATGGAAGTGTCTGAAAAATGAAACAGTTATAAAAACATGTGTTCCATTACTTTGATTTATAAATAATGTTACTTGTTGATTTCCCCCAAATTGTATGTGGATATGTTTTTTTTTAGAATATAATCCATACATAATACTCAAAGGGCAGTGATTTTGAATTAATATTCTTCACTTTTCAGTGATTTTCTCAAAATCATTTCCATGAAATTTTTGCTGAAATATTGCATTCAAAAATATGGTCAAATTTCATAATAGAAAGAGTGAGTATACGCAATATACAGTGGGTACTTTTAACGAAATATATAAATAAAAAACTTAAAAATCTAAATGTTGGGCGCCAGTTTTACCTTATTTTACAAAAACAAAAATCTTTATGAGAGAGAAGGGAAGAGTTCAATTATTTATCAACTATCAAAAGGAGGGTGATGGTTGGCAAACAATCAACAATCAATCCAAATTACCACCTCTTCAGAAAGGACCAAGCTTTTTATTAAACTAGGCCAGTATAGTGATAGTCATAAGTTTACTTTTTCAAATTTTATCTCGAATTGGCGGGCTGGTTTTTCTATGAGCATTCAAAAAATCGTAATTAAATCCCAAATGCAGTATTCAGTTTTCTTTTGCCATTCGGGACTTTGTCCATTCGAGATTTTGTCTATTTAGGATTTTGACATTCGGGATTTTTTGTATTTGGGATTATAGCATTCGAGATTCTTATTTATTAGCCATTTGGTATTTTGCATTCAGGATTTTATACCCTTCACAACTGGATGAACCCCTGAGGGATCGTATCCGTGCTTTAAACAAACCAATAAACCTTGTCTGGTATTTGTTGTGAAACTCAAGGCGTGGAAGATGATCCTCAGAGGATATGTCCACAAACCTTTACTCTTAGCCATTTTTATCTACAGCCATAAAGCTTCGCAATCCTTCTCTAGTTGGGTCACCGAGCTAGTATAATGCTTGTGACCACTATTTCTACCTTCCTTTCTAAGTAATGTGGCTTATGATAAGTTTTTCTCTTTTTCAATTTTGGTTTGTGTCCTTTATCAAATTAGCCACTGTAATTTGTTAATATTCTGTCCTAAATATATAATTAATGTCTATCGGATCTCTCAGGTAAGCCTATCAAAAACAGAATGTACATAGTATGAATTCAAAAGAGGGAATCAAGCTACTCTTGCATAGAGGCTAAGTAGTTCTGGGATAAGTAATGATTTTCGTAAAGTAGCATCTTAAAATCGTCTTAGTCTCGTTGTTTTTTCCCGAGACTTCTCTAGTTTCGTGAGTGACCAGCCCGAGATACACTTTTTTGCCAGAAGAACTAGGATGAAGAGAGAAAGCAAAACTTATATTTTTGAAATAATTGAACAGCTCCAATCTACTTTGGGCACCATTTTTTATTTCGATAGGAACAGCCTACTTTTTTCTCAACAAGAACAAAATCTTAAACACATTTTGTAAATCAGAAGGGTCAAGCAGAGGATTAATTTCAAGATCATTTCTAAAGCCAAAAAAAAAACTCTGAAACCCTATGTTGGGCGCCAGTTAATTATGCTTACTATCTTAAAATTAAAATAGATATTAAAATGACAAATCAATTAAAGCTTTTTTTTGAGCACTCATCATATTTTCAGCTATGAAAACTTAACAATAAATTGATTTGTCTAACACTAAAAATTTTAAAATTCTTGAGTTGGGCGCCAGTTTTAAATTTGTTGACCCAAACAAAGATCCTAAATCGATTCTTAAACCTTAAGGAATCACCTTTAAGTTCATTAAAATAAATAAATTTGAGGAATTAATTGTCGGGTGCCAATTTGAAAGCAATATCTAAAAAATTTAAGTACTTATTAAACTTATAAATGAGTTAAAGTTTTCTTGAGAAATCGTTTATGTTTCAGTTATGAAAAAAGTGGATCAATCTTACACTTAAAATTAAAAAAAAGTTTCGGGTTGGGCGCTGGTTTTCCATCCATCCATCCATTTTTGTTCAAAAAAGAAAATTTTAAATCGGTTTTCAAATCAAAGGGGTTTAGCTAAGCAAAGGATTCAAGTTCATGTATCTAAACACATTATATGGATTAACTGTTGAGCGCCAATTTGAAAGCATATCTTGCTTTTTTGCTATTAAAATACATAATGGATTTAACTAAGAAATTAATTAAAGTTCAAAAACTCATAATAAGTCTCAGTTTTGAACACTCGGCAAGAAGTTAATTTATACAATGCTAAGAATTAAAATAAAATGTCTTGTTGGGCGCCATTTAACTATAAACACTTTTTTGTTCAGTTACTGAAAAATGTCTCGATTTTCTATAGTGGACAAAATTAATTAATTTGAAATGATGAAAAGTCAAATACAAACATCTGCCAAGCCCAAAATTGTTGATTAAATCTAGAGGATACAGTTATAATAAATCATTTGAACTGCAAAAAAAATTAAACTTTGTGGGTTGGTATATAAAACTCACCTTTTCAACGTGACACTCTTGGTGGCACCTATCTTGCTAAGTTTGACTTTCTTGAGTTGCTTACGTCTATCACCGTCACTAGTACCACCAGTCTCTGTATCCTCATCACAAGTATCTCCAACCTCTTCCTCTTCAATACAATCATGGCAACTACTATTGCCGCCCCCCTTCAAACTGCTGCTAATACTATTAGTATTATTATTATTCCCGTTACTATTGCTTCTTATCGCTGTCTTATTGCTATTGTGGTTACTGCCATGCAGACAAATGGCTGACGTGTCGGCAGCGGAAGCAACAGCGGCTGAAACGCAGGCTAAAGTTTTTCCATTTGCACAAATCTTTTCGCTTGCATCAAGTAGTTTTGTGTTCTCATCGCAGTTGTCAAAGCTGTGGCATCCATCATCGTCATTGTCATCGCTGGCAATGCTGCTGTTGCTGTTCATCGCTGATGATGTGGTGGTGTTCTTTTCAATTATCGCAGATAGAAGCGTATTACCGCTTTGATTTAGTTTATTGCTAAGATTTAAGTTTAAATTTAAATTTCGACCTCCAACATTCATCATTGTTTCTGATGGGTATTGTTGCTGTTTTTGTTTTTGTTGTTGTTGTGATTGGTGTTGGCTGGTGGGTGCGGTTGATCCTTTGACAATTGAAACAGGTGTCTTTTGGACTTGGAGGCTTTGTATTGCACCAACAGCATCGACTTGCAAAGAAGGGGGCGACACTGTCATAGCGGTTGTCGTCGGCGCTGTTGTTGTTGTCGTCTCTGATGGCTTCTCTTCTACTGGTAGCATATAAGAGAGCATAGCGAACAAAACAATCCTGCTGCTAGCTGTTGTTGGTATCAAAATTCCAAAGATTAAATTACCACAATATTCGAGAGTACAATTTAAATTATTTAACTTATAAATTGATAAAAACAAATTATAATTCACAAAATGAGATTTATTGATGGGGTTGACTTCACAATATTCGATTCACTTTTACATCACAAAAAAAAAACTGTCATAGACGCCGTATAACTCCTTGCAGAGGCACGTACAAAAAGATGCCCATGCAAATTTAAGAAACAAAAAATCAGCACTATTTTCAGTTAGGTAAGGTAGGTTAAAAGAAATTAAAAGAAGGAAACCTTGGTAGGTATCCCAAGCAGTGGAATACCAATGCAATTTAACAGACGGAGAAATGCTTTTAGCAATAACTGACTTTGTATACACTTCTTATTGATTTTCCTTTTTCATATATCTTTTAATCGAATTAAGCACTTTTTCGAGTAACGACGAATTGCATTTAACGGTGTTACGGTAATAATTGCCTGCTACCGGAACCGTCTCTATTACCTATCACATTAAACAAAATAACTATAATTACAAAATAATAGGGGAAGCGCACAGTAGTTGCTGCAGGTAGGAAGTATAGATAGGTAAGTTAGCGAGTAAAAATCTATTTGCACAAATAAAATGACGACGACGACGACGACAACGGCGAACGTCTATCTCAGACAAGGTGTCAGATAGTTAACTATGGTGTCCGTAGGTAGGAATGCAATATTGCTATCTACAAATTTGACAAGCAATATTCTCGTATTATGTGAACTTTGAGAGAGAACTATTTGTTTTTGTATTTTTTTTAGCAAAAATAATAATGAAAATTAAATTGCACTCAAAGTGAAACAATTCACGTCACGGCGTCGACCGACAAAAATTTATGAAGTAAATAAAATAATTTATAATTATTTTTTTTTTTTTTTATTTATTTTGTGTATCTCGAACCTTGTGTACGATTTGGTGTACGGTGTACCGAGCTGTGCGCTGTATTTGCCGTGGTTCGCCCTCGATATAGTTTTGTATATGCGGCGAATAGATTTGACGCGGCGCGCACCAACCACACCGGAATTCACTTGGTTCGTTTCGATTTTCGTGATATGCTTTGTCGTTTTGTTTTCTTTTCATATATACTACACTCTTGCTGGTCTGGTGCTGCTTTTAGCTGCTACTGATGGTATGAAAGAGAGAATAACAAATAAATTAGATAGGACTAGGGATGGGTTTCTCTTATACTCAAAATTTTGTTTCTATGTGAAGGGTTGCCAGCGCCACAATAATCTATTTGATGCCGTTTGGATGGGTCTCAATTTTGCTCTTTTTTTTATCAAACTCAAATGTTTTCAAAGCTCTATAGTTGTTTCACTATTAAGTGTTTAAATATAGATACCTTCCGTTAAAATCTATTAAGCGACATTTTCAAAATTTTAAATACAAATTTAAAAAATAACCTCTATTTTCTATTTCCGTTTTTTTTGTAGTAATAAACAGGTTTTTAAAAGAAACTTGTGTCAAAAATTCTACCCCAAACCTTTTTATTTCTTTAAATATACAAATAAATAACTGACATTTTTTCTTAATAATTTAAAAGAAATTCAATAACATACTTTCCTATTCCACACAATTCTTTAACAGGACAAGGACAGGGGTCCTTATTTCATTAGTATGTAGGTTTTAAATTTCAGTGCAGGCCGGAAGGAGCTAAACTAACGTAGACATTTTTCAGTTATTAGAAAAACTGAAGTTTTTAGTTAAAGGTTTATGATTTTTTTCATAGGTTATACTCAAAAATTTGTGTTTCCGAGGTAATACATACAACTCAGTGGTTTGCTTAAACCTGAGAGTAGAAATGTTCGAATCAATCTAAGGAATTGTGATGCAGGACAAAGCAAGAGCGGCTGGACGTTGACATGGAAAAGCGCAAATGGCAATAGATTGAAAGTGTGTTTCCAATCCATTGCCATTGCCAAACCAAAACAATGAAATTGCGAACAATTAATGGAATCCTCAAGGTGCATGGTGGGTTGGAAAACTTAGAACAACATGGAAATCATTTTAAAAACTGTCTTAGCAAAGCAGAAATTACCTTGCTGCAAGCCATGAAGATCGGAAAAGCTTTGTTGACGCCCTATGTCCCAACGGGGGTTACAGGACACGATGATGATGATTGTGTAAGTTAACTCTTCCAAAGGCGTAGGTACACAAGATGTCGATAAGGGAGGCAGACTCATTCAAAAATTAGTTTTAGTATTTATACCAAGCCTTGAGATGAAAAAAAAAATTGTATGAAATGTATAAAATATTTCTTGATTAGGGCGGGACAAGGAACCTTCCCTACCCCTGCCCCCCCCCTTGTTTTAACCTTTAAACTTTGTACCCAAGTTCCGTAACACTCATATAGATAAAATTCAGCAAGAAACGATAGAAATTGAAACAAAATACATGAGTTTTGTTTCATTTTTCAATGTTTCTCGACCAGTTTTACTTTTACTTTGATTTACTTAGAAAAGATGCATTTTTGAAAAATTCTAAAATAGTAATCATACAAACATTTGTGAACGTAGTTTTTGTCACGGAAACCAATTTAAATATGAATGAAGAATCAATACATCACTTCCGTTATTTTTTAAGATATTCAAACATAAAATGCAAAAACCAAAACTGCATATTTATATTAGAAGTTATGTTTTATTTCGCAATAATTTTCATTCAAAAAAAAAATCGCTACTGCATTTGATTGTATTTTTATCATCTTCTTCAAATATACTTAAAGTTTTTATCAATTTTTTCTTTCTTCTTCGAAAAATGCCTTTCAGAGCTCATAAAGAACTTAACTAATTATTTAAATTAGAGAACTCAACTAAAGCCTGGTTCACACGGCAATGCACCGCACGTTACAGTAAATCCGTATAAATGAGAAATGGCGTATATATTCTACACAGAATCGTTCACACGACGTTTGTACATTTGCCGTTTGGATTTATACGGTACATTGCCGTGTGAACCAGGACTAAGGATCATTCGATTGAATAAAATGCATTTAGATAAGACCCTCTGGTATAACTTCATTCCTGTTGACTTAGAATAAAATTTCCTTAAAGGTTTTGGGCTTATTTTCTTCGAAACTTGAGACATTTATGTCGGTTTCGATTGGATCCTTGAAGTATTCTTTATTCACTCTTACTACCCCATATTCCATAGGAATGGAACAGCAATAAAATCCAACAAGAATGACAAAAAAGGGGAAACTCCATTTTATTTTCTTATAATACAGAAACAATTAGTTGGAGGTAGTAGAATTATCGTGGACATTTATTAGTATATTATATGAATAGCAACAAGTTTTTTTGAAATCCGTTGGCTTTCATTCTATTTAAAGTTTGGTCTTGCACCTCTTTTAACAGTTGGCAATCCTGTCTTTTAAAAAACTCTTTCACTTTTTTCAGTTGTTTATTGATGTTTTAAATTATTATTTACCAACTCTCTACTCTTTACCCGCCCCACACATTTAGTTTTAATCGAGTTTTGTCTCATCTTTGATTTTGTATCACTCTTAATTTTGAGCTTCCTAAAACATTCCCAACACAACCCATCAAAAAATCTGGTTAAGCGAAGCGGCAAAATAAATATAAATTAGGTATACCTAGGTACTTTAGGTATTTCTCTGTTTGCACAATAGAATATCTCGCAGATATGATGAACAATTTTAAATTAGTTTGCTGGTTTTTGATTGTTGACTCACTATAAGAGAAGCATTCTGGTAAGTATTTGTTCAAGTGGGAAAAAAAAGTATTTTCAAAAAAAAATTTGCCATCATTTTGCTTTTGCCACATGCGCACAACAAGCAGGTACAAAATTTATTTTTTGCGTTTTAAGAAATATACATATTTCTAAAAGTTGATTGTAAAATTTAATGTTCACTATCTACGTCGGAATCAGCAATCATCTCTCAAAGAGATACAATTTGTCTCTCTTTGGGTTATTTTTTTTTGTGTGTTAATTTTAAGGGTTTTTTGTATACATATTTAATATTTTAGTATTAGTGAAAGGGATTGATTCTCTTAAACTGTCTGTTTTTTTTTTTTGTCAGGGAATTGTTTATAATAAAAATGAAGTATGACATAGAATAGGAAACCTGTTATAACAGTGGGGAGTAAAATTAAAACTTTATGTTAAAATGCTTCTTTTCGCTTCTTTTTCTATTATGCTAATCTATATTTGAAAAACTAAACACTTTTCTATGCCTCCCTTTTTATTTAACTTAATGACAGCGTACTATTTTCATAATTTTTATTTGAAAGGTTATAAAGCCAATCGCTCTGGAAGAATTTTTTTATATATGTTGCCGTTAAGGCATCGATAGAGAAAGGTTGAATTTCGACCATTGGGCGATTCCTACTAAATCTGAAAAAGTGTTGCCTATCCACTCGAAATCATAGGACCTGTGTTAACAAATACTTTTATTGAAAAAAAATGTTAGCTAAACTCGTTGCTATATTTGCTTTCGGCCCTTGGTCTTTCAAGGTTAAACAGAATATATGAACAAACAAAATTTACAATACTAGCATACATTTCTGAGTTAAATTAGAAGACAATCGGAGAAACTTAGATATGGCTGCTGCTTTAAGTTGATTCTTTGCAACTGCTTTTTAAGCATGCTTTTCATCCGTACAGTGCTGCCATATCTTGGGTATTTCGTTTTTTCATGGGAATATCTAGTCTTAAATTTGCTGGTTGTTCAAGTGGTCCTTACAAAGAAATAAGAAAATTTGAATATTAATTTTGGGAATTCTATATTGGAACTTTCGATATTTTACTTTGTCTTTTTTTAATATCGTTTTTTTAATAAAATTTAGATATTTTTTCATTTTTAAAACAATTTTGTTCATAAAAGGTATTGATGCTTTGTACCAAAAATTACTGTGGGGAATTCGTGGCAAAACACACCACAAAGAAAAAGAAAAAGGGTAATTTCCAGGTCAATGACCGGGAATTTCGCTTAGCGTATCTGGCAACACTATATGCTATACCTAATGAAAAAAAAAACAACCAAACGATCAAAAAAACAAAAATGTGTTTTCCCGTTAATTCTGTGCAAAAAAAGAGTGTAACTTTTTCTCTAGATTATAAAATTAAACTACAAATTTAAAGTAATTCATATATGAGGCCGTTAGTGCGGTAGTGACTTTTTTGCATTACATTTTTTTCATTAAAGACTTTATGTCACTTAGAGGTCAACCACACAAAATGAATAGCTCTATAATCAAAAACCCTTTTATTTTTCGATCATATTGCAAATAAAGAACAAAACTTTGTTTCTTTAGTTTGAAACTGCAAGTGTGTTAAATATTTTTAAAATACAAGCGTTTCAAAATAAATCTGTTACTTATTTTTGCTCTACTATATACCACTATTGAGCTCACGGCCTGATTACTAGCTCGTGGTATCGAAATCATTGATATTTGCGTAGCTCCTTATGTCACTGTCACCAAGACCTCGCTTGGAAGACGCTGAAAAAGTTCTGTACCAACTCCAGTGCCCATCTTAGAACCATCATTGAAGACAGTTATAGCTGATTAATAACTGAAAGGTTGGTTGTTTTTCCACTCCTCTCTATTAGGAAAAAAGGTGGTGAAGGTTTGTTGAAGCAAACATTAATTCCCACATATCTCTACAGAATCTAAGTATGGCCTATTGTGCTTTGTTTCCAGTAGTTAGTCTTGCCTAGCCGTAAGGCACTGTATGCTGCTGATTCTTGCCCGAATAGATCAAGGGGTCTCAAATTAAGTATCGCTTTAAAGCCCATTTGCTGAAACGGAACATAAGTTCTTATGTTCCACATAAGCCCTTAAGTGACACCTTTAGGTTTTTACCAAACGTAAACTCAAAAACAAAAAAATCCTTATGTTCAACATAACTTAGGTGGAAGAAAAAGTGGCACTTTAAGATATTTATGTAAAACATACATTTTCATTTACTGTTGTTTTTGACCTATTTGCCAAGAACTGTGAAGAAAATACCATTAGAAAATTAAAAAAATAAATTGCTTGGAACACTGCTCACACTATCTTGCCGTTTTGAAGTGCAGAGGCAAAAGGTCTTCTTCTAGAAGTTCATGGAGCATTATCCACTTGTTTAGAGCTACCAAATTGATTTTTGAACTCTCTTATCTATAAGTTTGTTTCTTGAGCTCTGAATTCACCCTGGGGTCTCCCCAAAGCGTTTTTAGAAAACTCTGAACTCATCCTGGCCAGCAAATTTTGTGTTTTTTTGTGACCTGGTTTTTTTGTTGAGGTAACGAATAAAATCTTAAGGTGACATGAGCTCCAAAGAATTTATTTGATGGCTGCAGGTAATTCTTTTATTTTTGAAATAGAAATTCGAGGAATGCACAGTAAAGTAAATTTACTTTATTAATCACATGAAATAGAAAATGAAAACTGGTTTGTTTTATTAATTTTTAAAACTATTTTAAAACAAATTTCGTTTCTTGTTTACCTCAACGACACCATCAAAGACCCTTCGGTGATTTTCGAGAACAAAAAATAGCCGTTATTGTTGATTTGTGAGAACCCAGCTTTTTGCTTTCCAATGGTGAAAAAAATTATTTTTTTTTTTTATCGAAAAAAAATTCAATTAAAATCCATATAGATAATTTTCCATCTGTTCTTTCTACAGTAAATATTAAACACCACGTAATCATACTCGGTGATTTAAATCTTGATAATTTTTTCTAGGTTTGGGACCCAGACGAATTGTGTCTATTTCCATTTAATATTAATAAGAAATGTGAATATGAATTAACTTATTCATTTTCTGTACATAATCGCACTCAAATAAATAAATTTTAAAATATTTTAGATCATATCCTTGATTTTTAAATAGCTAAGATCGTATCCTTGATCTCATCTTTGTTGACAAGGAATTCATAATAAACGAGCAAAGTAAAATAAGGCTAAGCGAAATAAAGTCAAAAATACAAAATTTGGCCTTATTTCGCTTTCAATGTGGAAATAACGCCGAATTTTTGGATTTGGTTTTATTTCGTTAAAAAAAAAAAACGAAATAAGAATATGAATACGAATAGAAAAATGGTCTCTATTGACTTAGAAAAATGGCCTCAAAAGAACTGGTTTTTCTAGATCTTGTTAACACTTACCTTGCCGTTTTAACCTCATATTTATTTAAACTAAGAAGTTTTGAAGAAGAAGAAGAAGTTTCGAGATTTTGTTTTTAGAGATTTTGTCAATCGACACCTTGAAAATGTTGATAGGAAACCATATGGCTTTATTTCCGAAATAAATCGACCTTATTTTGGTTTTGAAATGGAAATAAGGTCAATTTGGCTAGCCTTGTTTCCATTTTCAAAGTGAAACTAAGCCAAATTTGAAATTTCGTATTATTTCGTTTGGCCTTAGGTATTTCACATCACCTTTTGCCCTACGTTTTCAAATGATAAGGTAGTTTTTTTCCCGTTTGCTTTACTTTTTCGAGCTAAGATGGTTTAAAGAACCATATTTCAACAATTTTCGGTCTTGAAAAAAAAAAATAAAAACAGTTTCGACAGATCGTTTTATCTTTAGCTGGTGCTGGTTATCAATGCGTAACACAAGTCAAGAACTTACTCTGTCGATAACTTATTCAATCTTTAACCATGTGTAAAAATTTGGTTGACTGATTCAGATTTCTTAGATATATGACCGCCTCTCCATACAACCTAAACCACTGTGCAATCGTGAAATCAAATTGACCTATGGATCACATTAGCTATGTTTGCCTTCGAAGAGGCTTTATTAACCAAAACACTACAGTTTGTACTCAATCTCCATAAATTAGCTAAAATACAATAACAACCTACACCAATACTATTTCTGTCCAAATATCCCTTTTGATACAAAAAAAAAAATGTCAAAATGTGGTTTTCATTCGTTTTATAACATCCTCTCCATTCCACAAAGTCCATTCGATAAATGTTTTGATTTGTATAGGAATAGAGCTGTGTGGTTTTGTATTTCCAGTCAAATGAATTGCAAAAAATCAACTTCACAAACTAAAAAAAAAAAAAAAAATAAACCCGGATGAAAACCGCCTAAGTATATGATTGGGTATATCTTCGTATTTATTGATGAGCCTAAAGATTAAGAAGTCAAGAACTTAAGGAATATCACGTGATAAATATATAATTAAAATATATGAGTTATAATTACAAAATTCGTTTTGGTCACGCTTTGTTTAAGACGTTCTCTTACACAAAAAAAAAACACAACTGCAAAAAGAAAAAAACTCCGAACAGGCTAACACAAGATACCGGATATTGTCAACAGTAGGAATGATTGTATGATCGATGTATCGGATTCCACAGTCATTGTCCAATATTTTATATATACGACTTCGATAAAATGTGTTCCCTTTCTATTTCAAATAGGTAGTACATCGATGCGATGTCAAGTAATACCCTTTCTAGAAATGTTGAGATTGGGATACGGCTGAGTGCATCATGATGATTAATTTTTATTTTCTCTTTTGTAAAACTGTCAATCGAGAAATCACTCGTGGATTTCTGTTCGATCATTGATCTTTACGCCAACGATCGATAGAACTGATACTTTTGCAAAGTATTGCATTGCATCCTACAGGTTTTTTTTTTTTTTCTTCTTCTATTTTTACTGAGGTGAACTCCAATCACACTTTGTCAAACCCATAAGATTGATGCAAAATATTCTTAGGAAGCGAGCGTTTCGGATTGATGCTGGTGCTGAATGTCTTCTTGTGTAAGAAGTTGTTCTTTGCTTTAGCTGCTTTAGTGCAACGGATTAATTATCCATCGGATGTCGGAGAGTTTTATGATATTTAATTTGCTCTACATATATGTATGTACATTTATGAAAAAACGTAATTATATGTGGTACTAGAATCAGATTCTATTTTAAGCCGGAAGTATGCAACACTTTGAGTAGAAAGATATCACGCAAGTTCTTGAAAATACGATGGGAGTTTCTTGGTGAGACACTTCGCTACACAGTTATTCTTATTCGTGTTTAAACAAACATGCAGTTTAGCAACAAATTAATATGGTAATAAGCTGCTAAGAAGGTTTTTTTTTAACACAAATTCTATGTATACTACTTAATAGAAGAGTTAGCATCATTTTATATATAAAATGTTTATATACAATGTTAGCATTAAGGATTGAACTTGTTGAAATATTGACTAACAATAGATTTTTATGGCCTTTAGTCCTTAATTGGGGTCTCGCCTGCAACCTCACTTGGACTCAAAAGTGACATAATGACGGCCTTTGTCTTACGCAATTTGTATTAAGTTCAGTTTTACTCTCGTGGATTTTTTTTGACAAAAAACCGTTTTTAACTACATCCAACAAGATTAGAATTCCTAAAGGTGCCGTCACACCGTGCAAGTAAAATACTTGCAGCAATATTGTTTCGAAAATTTCGATTTGAAATATGCGTGGAAGTACTTGCAGAGAGCAGTCTCATCAGGCAAGTAAATTGCTTGCTGAAACAACTTTTTACTTGCTCGAAAGTAAAATTGCTGCAAGTACTTATTTAAAGTCGTCACCCAGAGCAAGCAATTAATTGCTGATATTAAAAATAAATAAATTTAGTGGCGCAACAGCTCATGGAGAACCAAGGCCTAGTGACTAACAACTCTCAACCATTCCTGTGTGCGTGTTGTTGGCAGGAATGGCTAGATGAGAAGCACTTATTCATGACAAGTATACTTTTGGAGGATTTGTCAGTCCCTCGCAAGAGGCAGTACCTCGGAAAAAAACATTTCTGCAGTGGCCGGGAATCGAACCCAGACCGTTGGCATGACAGTCCTACGCACTAACCATTATGCCACGAGGTACTACAATTGCTAATATTACTTGCCGAAATTATTTTCTGAAATTAATTGCTGAAAGTCATTGCTGCAAGTAATTTATTAGTTCTTGTGTGAACGGGTGTGGTTTTTGCCATTTTCAGCTCAGTTTCGTTTTTTGTTTCATTAGCGACAGATCTAAAAGGAATAATCAAGATTGAGAAGAAGAACTTATTTTCGAAGTAAACAGGAAGAAGATTTGTTTAACTTTCTGATAAAAAATTACTAACAACTGTTTTCGACGTTACTTTCAATTTAACTTAAATCACTTGCAGCAATTAATTGCTTGCAAGTACTTTTCGGGTAACACCAGGCAAGTTTTACTTGCAGCAATCATTTTACTTGCTGCAAGTAATTTACTTGCACGGTGTGAAGGAACCTTAATCATTAAGTTATAAGTTAAAGTTAATGCCAATTAGTCGAATATGAAGACAATTTGAAAAGAAAATTTTTCTGTTCGAATGGAGTGAATGAATATAATTTAAATTAAAAGTTCAAGCTAAGTTTTCTAGAATCTATACATCTGGCCCCGGTAAAAAAACTTCCAGCTTAATAATTAGGAATTTTTAACTTGTTGGATATAGTTTACAGTGTTTTTTTGTTTGTAAAAATATCCACGTAAGTTAAACTGAATCAAATACAAATGGCGTATGAAAATGGTCCAGTTGAGATTACCAGACGAAACACCATTTTTAATCGATAGTAAGCTACTTTTTATTTGATCTCAAGTCAAATTAAATTGCAGATTTTTGTGGTACCTACAAAGCTAAACATTTTCTACCCAAATTTTTTTATTTTAATAAGTACAGAAAATAAGTTAAGAATACGTTTGGGTTACCAAAGTACAGGGTCTTCCAAGAAAAGGTTCCGTTCTTAAGGAGTTCGTTTCTTTATTCATTCTGAACCTTCAGAATATTCGGAATGATCATTTTGCGTTTCTTTATTCAACGAAATATTCCGAATAAATTATTTTGTTGTTTTTAATTTGTTCTGGAACATTTGGAATGGATTCATTTTATTTCATTTGAAAGATGGAATAAAAGGAATAAGGCGCGTTCAGTGCACTAATTAACGTTTATATTCTAATTAAATATGGCAGATTCGCACTGGTGTTATTTACTTATGTCGTTTTCGATTGGACGTTGGGAGTACTCCTTTTCCACTCTTTTTTTCCTCCTTCTACTCCAAAATTTCCATATTCCATAGGAATGGAACAGAACACAAAACCAAACGAAAACGGCATTAATAACATTACATTACTACGTTAAACAAAAACATACAATTATGTGCAAGGGTTTTCTTACCTATTGAATATGTTTGTTTAACCCATAAGCATACTTAAAACCGAAAATGCTAGTAAATTCACCCAATATAGTTTCAGTGAGTATGGTCACACTGGCCAATTTTAGCATTTATTCATTTGCTTGCTTGAAATTCTTATTAACAAATGTGTAATAGTCTGTGACGTGTGTTAACGCACGGATAACTTTAACTCGCTAAATTCCGCGTATAATCAACGGACAACTTCTTAAAACATACACGCACACGTGTGATAGAATTTTTCTAATATCAGTATTCTAGGGTAGGTCAAATTTAACGAACTTGCTTTGATTTTCTTGATACCATGAAAAGTTGGTAGCTTGGAGCTCAAAAAAAAAATATCTTCTAAACGGTAACTCCTATCTAATCTTTTTTTAACCATAGAAAATTCAATTTCCTATTTATAAATGTCACCGAAATTCTCCCAACATATGGAAATAATAAAATTGCGATGAGGGACCCTTAAACGTTAAAATTTTGAGCTCATTTTTTTAGAGAATTTTGTTGAGCCCCAAGCTACCAACTTTTCATGGTATCAAGAAAATCAAACCAAGTTCGTTAAATTTAACTCATCCTTCGTAAGGCAGTGCGTGCATGTGAGTGACACTACACTTATGCATTATGCTATATTCCCACCTGAGGTTTATCTCAGTTCAGATTTAATAAATCTAAATTTGGTGTTTCCACTACACAAAAAGATTTATTTTCACAGCACCTTTAAAAATGTAAATTCTTTCTTATGAAGTGGAAAAAAAATTGAATTTTTCGTGTGTGAAGAACTGAATTCAGCCATGAATGAATCCTTCAGCATCATATAAGAATAGGTTAGTTTGATTTGTTAAAGTATAAGAAGTATATAGAAGTAAACAACTGTCAAAACACTGTCTACTCTTTTGTTATTTTGTGCGTGTTTTAAGATTTGTATGTGGTGTTTGACGTTTTTTTCACAAAATTGCTTCAAAACTGGTTCAACGGTTTGTTTACTTTGTAGCAAGTTTTTCCCCTTCTTTCAATAATTTGACAGTTTTTTAACTTCGTGCTACAAAAGTAACTAAACACACATATTAACAAGCAGATGTATTGCTGTTTTTGTTAAAAGCCCTGTTGTCCAAATAAGACCACAATTATTCAGTGACATACCTGTTTTCGTTCACTTTTTCGTTTGTGTTAGTATGTGTGCATGCAACACTCATTTTTGTAAGGATCAAAGAAGTGCCAAGAAACTTTGGCCTGTCTGAAAACAGTTTTTTTTCCCAGTTTGGGTATGCCTGGTGGGGAGAGAGTTGTTCTCATTTTCGGACTTCGAAAAAGAGCTATGAGTTGTTGGTGAATAGCACAAATATTATTTGAGCTATGAGCCTCATGAACTTAAGAACCGTTTATGAGTGCTTGATGAATACCGCCCTTAATATGATATACCTAAAATCTCAAAAATTAGCCATACAAATTTAGGCTCAACTTTCCAAAACGGTAACCTGAATTTTAATACGCGGATGCTTTTATTCGATAGAGAATGTATTTAAACTAATAAATAATACATCAATTTTAAAGTGAGGAAACACTTCTTTAAATTTTAAATTTAATTTTAATGTTTCACTTTTTTTTTTTTAATTCATTTTTATTTTTCAATTTTCTTAAAACTATCTTAAAGCTAGACAAAAATCCATAAAAACTAGCCTACTTATCAATATCTTAAGACTAACTTACTGGCCCCAGTCGGTCGCTTTTCGGCCTAAGAACTATCTTAATACTAAATCCAGGTCGGTTTTATTTTTTACCGAGAAGAATTTACAAAAAACTCGGTATCATTGTCTTTATTTTTTTTTTTTTTTGGTTTTATATAAAACTTACAAACTACATAAAACTAAATTAAAGCCAATTAAAACTAATTAAAACTATTTACAACTAATTATAAACTAGTTACAACCTACTTATAAGCTACGTACAGACTACTTACAAACTAAAACAGCCACAGCAAGCATTTTCCGGTTTTATATTTTTTTGTATTCCTTAAGCTACGAGCAGACGATTTGCAAAAGTCGCAAATATTTGCGAGGATGACGGTCATTTTTACGTCACAATTTGCGATCTATGATCGCAAATCGTCTGAACACAACTTTGGGACAGCCTGCAAATGCTCGCAAATCATTTGCCTATGATTTGCGAGGCCCAAGTCGCAAATGCATTTGTGATATTTTGGCAAATCATGTGAACACTCACAAAAATAATTTGTGACAATTTGCGAGTATTTGCGACCGTCACAACCATTTGCGAAAACACGAAAATGGAACAATGCAAATGCGGACATTTGCGATGAATCTTGTTGTTGTACTTGAAGTAATTGGCTGTGGTTTTTAGTGTGTATGTAGGTACCTTCATTATTTTTATTATTATTTTTTATGATTTAAATTATTTTTTTTTCGTTTTTTATGAAAATAAGCTTTACGTAGTTAAAAAAAAATAAACTGACCTACAGCCCATAAAATATCACCAAAATATACATATAAGATACATACCCTTGTGTGTTTGTATGTACGTATGTTTACCTATATAGTATTTGAGACTATAGCTATGATAAAACTCAACAAATAAACAATAGAGAAATGTCAGGCTCGCAAATCTGCAAATGAGTAAGAATATGATATCTACAAATGTTGCCGCAAATCGTGTGAACACCTCGCAAATATGCTGCAAAATTTGCGATCTTGTTTGCGAGCATGTCATTTGCGAGCACCTTGATCGCAAATGTATTTTCAAACTTTGGGACAACCTTCGCAAATCGTCTGAACATGTATATTTGCATGTTTGCGAGCACTGTCAAACATAAGGCATTTGCGGTGTATTTGCGAGTTTTTTCGTGACGTCAGTGCTCGCAAAGATTTGCGACTATCGCAAATCGTCTGCTCGTAGCTTTAAAGTTTCACTTTTGCACACCACATTACACAGAAAAAGCTTTGTTCAATAACTCATTTCGAAAGTTCTATTTGATTTAGTGATGCAGGGTATGTTTTTTTTTGAAATTTTTATGAGGAAATTATTAAATTCTTTTGATTAATGTGGGAAATTTCATGTTGATTTTAGGTATTTTTGTCGTTTGATAGGTGCATTGTTATGACGTGAATATTTTCATATTTTTTTCAAAATAATGATTAAACATTGAAAAAATAATTGTTCGTTTTTATTTATTTACTCTTAAATGTTGTTATTACACACGATTTATTTGATTTTACACAAAAAAAAAGAAAAAAAAGTGAGGTTAAAAACGAAAACTTTAAACATTTACAGCCTTATTTATTAGATTTTCTAGAAGGTTGACTGGTTAGACAGTTTTTTTAAAGTCTTCAATAGTTGAAAATATGCTTTGTTTGATTAAATAAAATATCAAATTAGACAAATCTGGGACAACCGATGCCGTGTTTCAAGTTAGAAAACTTAAGGACAACACTAAACAAAGTTTATAAATAACTTTTTGGAGCTGGGCGGCTCTTTAAGGCTAGACAAGGTTTATAAATACGACTGTTATAATTCAATTTTGGGGGATTTCCTCACTTTAATACTTGAAATTTTTACTATTGAGACTGCCCCCAACCTGAAATTGTCAAGTTTCAACGCGGGTTACCGTTTTGGAAAGTGGCCCCAAATTTATTTTGTAAATATTGAAGATTTGAAATTAGTCTTGTTAAATCTTCCTAAGACAAATACTTTTAAAAATCGAACTTACCTTTTCCTATACGGCGCTGAAGGATTTATTCATGACTGAATTCAATTATTCAGAAATGAAGCATTCTATCTCACTTCCACTTCATAAGAAAAAATGAAAAACCATTTGCATTTTTAAAGGTGCTGTCAAAATGAATCTTCTTTACATCTTTTTGTGTGGTGTTTTAAAATAGATTTATTTAATCAAAACTGAGATAAGCCCTTGGTAGAAACATAGCATAAGATAGTTCAATACAAAATGGAAGACCAAGGCTAAAAGTAAGTAAATGTGGAAATGTCCTTTGTCGTTCTTTTCAGCCAAATTCCATACGCACGTACAAATAAACGCAGCTATTATTGAGTGTTAACAACTGTGGTTATATTTCGTGGGACACCCCTTTCGATAAAGATTGATAATTTTTCATTGAACGCACCTCTTCTATTATTTTTCTTCCATCGAATCTACTACAATTGAAAACAAACGAGACTCGAGTATCGAATGAAATTACCAACTGTCGTTTCTTTTTACGCATGTAATTTAAAATGCTGTTTCTTTTTCGCATTTTCTCCAGCCTATCCCACTTTTATCTTTTGTCCCTTTTGTCCCACACAAAGGCAAATCAACTGACAAAATGTCATAAATTATTTGACGTTCACCATAGTACGTAGTGAAGAAATTTGCCGTAAAAAGAGAAGTTAACAATTTCGATCGCAGGAGCTAAATACAATAAATTATTATAATTTTTTTCAAGATATTAATTAAAAAATAAGGTAAGTTCAATGAAATGACTTCATTTAATAAATTGTTTCAAGCTTTTCCCCCTAGTATTTAATCATAAATTCATATTTTTTCCTACAAACAACATTCTGCAATTTATTTGTTTTCTCTGTGAATCATGTTATCATCTTTATCTGGCCAATTAATCAATTCATATCATTTAATTATCAATTTAAACAAACTAAATTCCTTAGAGTTATTGCAAATTTCTATTTTTACTCCTTAAATTCTATCATGAAACACGCATATGGCATAATAATTTTTGTCGATTGCGGTCAATCAATTGTAAATGCATTACAAGAGGAAAAAAAATTATATATTTTCATGCCATTTATGGTTACAAAAAGATCTCGTAATCAGTACCCAGTCCCCCCCAACTAGATTTGCTTCTCAATATGGTATTTTCATCGCGTACCCAAAACAAAAAAAATGCTATCAATGCATTTTGAAAAATGATTTACCTCTGAGTCATCTTATGTTCGCTGGCTGCTGGCGCTTTGGACAGAGATCCTCATCGAAAGTTAATTCATAAGCAATTTATGTTGACGAATAATTTTATTTGGGGCTTACAAACTTCTTGGAAGATTCCTTTGTGAAAATATATTTTGGTAAATTTCTGTGGTGAATCACGTTTCATGTATGAGTTGGATTGAGGTTCATAAATACCTAATAAGATTGAGAAATTTTGCATGGACGATGAACCCCGCTGGCAAAGCGATTTTAAATGTTGTTTAACTTTATATGAGTCATTATTTATTTATCATGTTTGAATGTATAGTATTTTTTTATTTGTAACTGTCGTTTCAAATGTACTCATTTTGTGTACCTATTGCCAATTCGAAGGTAGTTGTATAATCAAAAAGCACATTTCAAACGATTTCTGACTTTTTTGTTAACAAAACCATTAACTAGGTAAAGAGTAAAAAAGCCCTCTTTTTAGTTTTTTTTTTTCTCAATGCAATAACCTAAATTCATGAGTACAGTGGAATTTTCAAAGACCTATTTATAGACTGTTTATATGTTCAATTAAATCTTTGCTTTAGTGGTTATACCTAAGTGTAATTTGAGGTTCAGGCAAATAAAATACCGGAAAAAAAACTATTTTCAACCGCGTTATCGTATTATGGATTTGATTTAAATCTTTCTATTTAGATTTTTGTACATGATTGCAAAACAGCCCCGTAGAACCTTCATATGCAAAAATATACCGCAAGTAAAATATGAACTAAACAAAAAGAATAAATAATATTATAACAGAAGCTCATGAAGTTGAAGGTTTTTCATTGAATTATTAAAAGTCGTTAACGTATTTTGTTTTTAATTTTATTTTTACTGTCGGCAATTTCAAAGGTTTTTCTGGCTTTTTAACCTGGCCCAAACACTTTATTGGATGGGCTTGTTTTCAAAGCCATGGAAAGATTAAAAATAGCTAATGTCAAAGAAGTCGAGAAAGTCTTGAATTGTAATTTTTAAATATTACATTGCATGTAGTGCTTTATTGCGATTGGAGATGTGCTTAAGGCCAACCCTATACAGAATTCTTTTCTATAAATATACCAACTACTTAATCGGCTTCCAATCCATGAAGAGTCGAAGTCTGAGACGATCTCTTCTGACATCCGCAATGGCCAAGTCTTTAACCGGTGGGTTTGAAAGCCCCTTGGCTCTTGGCTGGAGCATTATTATTCATTCGCTTGGTGTCGTCGAGCCTATGTAGTCGACGCATTTTGCATTTCTGGAGTACATCCATCTCTTGATACAGGTCATAGAGTTTGCATTTGTGTCTTCTCTCCCAATCACCCTCCTCGCAAGCAGGATCAAATTTCCGTCGAAGCAATTTTCTTTGGAAAGAGCCCAGTATCAGCCCTTTATCATGGTGACAATTTTGGTCAGGGAATTCGGAAAGCGATCAGGAATTTAGTCGGTATCAAATTTTTAAAAATTCCATTTCTTTCACTTTTTCCGGATAGAACATTTAATTTAGATGACATCGCTGTTTAAAATTATTGTGATTTAAAAGCATTTAATTTAGTCATTACAATGAACTATGCCTACTACAAAGTCATCACTTTGTTAAACTAAATATGCATGTCTCGTCT
Organism: Dasysyrphus albostriatus; assembly: GCA_946251815.1. Lineage (NCBI taxonomy): Eukaryota > Metazoa > Arthropoda > Insecta > Diptera > Syrphidae > Dasysyrphus > Dasysyrphus albostriatus. Next base: position 60,232,238 of record OX276336.1, on the reverse strand, counting down.
CACCAAATAAAATCTCTGAGCGCTCAGGCGTTTTTTAAGTGGGACAAAAAATCTCACCTGAGCACGTATTTTTTTTATTGACCTCAATACTGTTTCTTGCTCAAATCAGCTTTTCGTTTGACAGGCAAACTAATTTTTCAGTGATGTGCAAATTTTAAAAAAATAAATAAATACAAAAATACAAATATATTGAATTTGCTATAAGTTTTCATTCAATTAATAAATTTTTGTGCTCTCTCAGTTAAATATTTTAAGCAAATTTGAAATTGTGTTTCCAGGTCCATGCTTCATAATAGAGCTAATACTAGGTTTGTTCGTTGAAGTCTTCCCAGGGCTGACTCAGGTTTTCATGTCAACCCCAAGAATTGTAAAAAAACTTGGGTTTTCGGTTCTCAAAAAACACCAAACGGTTCTCAATTGTGTTGTTGTGATAAGCAAAAAACAAAATTTTATTTAAAAATAAAAAAAAAGAAACCATTCTTTCTATTTTCTATTTCTATTTGTGATTATTTAAGTTAATTGGTGTATTCCTTGAATTTCCATTTCAAAAACAAAAGAATTTCTTGCAGCACGTGAATCCTACCACTTTGACATTTTATTCTTTACCTCAACTCGCCCCTGCAAAAATCCTAGTTCTACTTCAGGGTGAGTTCAGGGCGACCCCAGGTTTCAAAAAACTTGAAATTGGCTCTCAGTGTTAGTTAAAAAAAAAAATAAATAAATTTGGTGGCACAACAGCTCGTGAGCTCGTGAAGAACCAAGGCCTAGTGACTTACAACTCTCAACCCTTCCCGTGTGCGTATTTTTGGCATGAATGGAGGGGACCTACAATTTTTTGCCGGGTCCGAATGGCTAGATGAGAAGCACTTATTCATGACAAGTATACTCTTGGAGGATTTGTCAGTTCCTCGCAAGAGGCAGTACCTCGCGAAAAAAACATTTCTGTTTTTAGGTGGCAGCGGCTGGGAATCGAACCCAGATCTTTGGCATGACAGTCGTACGCACTAACCATCATGCCACGAGGTACTACAAGTGTTAGTTCAGGTTTTTCAAAAAACGCTTTGGGGCGACCCCAGGGTTACTTCAGGGCTCAACGAACAAACCTACTATTATTTGAAAGTGTAAAAAACTGGCAAGAACAACCACTAATAAAGGGTTTTTCAAACGGGACGCTACAAAAGTAAAGCGACAGGGACAGCAAACGACGCCATATTTCTTGCCGCTCTTTTGACATTTCTCTTCAGTAAGGTCTGCCATTTCATGATGGAAAGATATACGAGCCAACAACGAGTCGAAATTTTTAAAATTTACTACCGAAATTCGGAGTCAGTGGCCTCAACGTTAAGAGCGCTACGTCCAATTTATGGTCGTCATAATCGTCCTAGCAGATCCACAATTGAGCGTCTAGTGGAAAAAATTGAATCCACATGTAGAGTACAAAATGTTCCCGTGCCAGTGAGACAAAGAAATGCCCGTAGTGTCGAGAATATTGCTGCCGCTGAGGCTTCAGTTGCAGAAAGCCCAAATGTGTCTCTCACACGTCGTTCTCAAGCGTTGGGCATCTCTGTGACGTCGTTGTGGCGAATTTTGCGAAAAGATCTTGGCCTACATCCTTACAAGATTAAATTGACGGAAGAACTGAAGCCGCTTGACCACCAAAAGCGTCGTATGTTTCGGATTTTCATCGAAAAATCATCTTCAGCAATGAGGCTCATTTCTGGCTGAATGGCTTCGTCAATAAACAAAATATGCGGTATTGGTCAGGCAGCAATCCACACGTACTTCATGAGTCACCATTGCATCCCGAAAAAATTACGGTTTGGTTTGGTTTATGGGCCGGCGGCGTCATTGGGCCGTACTTCTTCCGTGATGATCAAGACCGGTGAGTTACTGTGAATGGGGATCGCTACCGTTCAATGATAACCGAATATTTTTGGCCCCAATTGGATGATATGGACTTGGAGGACATGTGGTTCCAACAGGACGGTGCCACAAGCCACACAGCGAATGTCACAATCAATTTATTGGAAACCGAGTTTGGAGAACGTGTTATCTCACGAAATGGTCCAGTGGCTTGGCCGCCTCATTCGTGCGATCTGACGCCGTTAGACTATTTCCTGTGGGGCTACGTCAAGTCTATGGTCTATGCCACCAAGCCAGCGACGATGGATGAACTTCGCACCAATATCGAACGTGAAATTGCAGCAGTATCGGCCGATTTATTCTTGAAAACCGTCGAAAATTGGGTTCAGCGTCTGGACTTCTGCAAGCGTGCCCGTGGTGGCCATGCCTTTTGCATGGCCGAGTTCCATACATAATGACATCGAACGTACTTTCACAGGAATAAAGAATTTCATTGATATCCAAAACCGTTTTTGTTTTATTTAAAAAAAAACTTTGTAGCGCTCTTATTGAAAAACCCGATATATACCTTCAAGTATCTTTTGGTTAAGGTAAATTAACTCCATTTAAATAGTAAATTTTACCGCTGGAATTTTGGCACCTTATACATGGGATATTCTGTTATATCCAAGGGCTGAGTGGTTTCAAGTAAACACGATTAATTTTAACCTTATTTAGTTATTTAAATAAATACATTTAGTTAAAGTTAAGTTTTAATAAATTCAAAGTTATTCGTACTACAATGGTTTTAAGCGCCTTGCTTGAGCAGTAAATGAAATAAGAAATTAATAATTAATTAATACAAAAATTATTAATACAAAAAGGAATTCACAGTAAGAAAGGATATGGCACATAGTTGTCAGTATGATTTATGGGCCTATTCGGCAATCTGATGTTTTCCAGTTCGGTGTAGGTCTGACATGTAGGTCTGTATATGACATATTCTTTAAAAAAAATGGGCGATAAGCATAGACTGATTTTTTTTTTAATTCTCTGACCAATTTCAAAATTTTCTCTGACCAAAATATTAAACAAAATTTGTTATATATTTTTTTTCCATATATCAAATGGTTAAAAAGGATGAACTAGCTTTAGAAATAAGTCAGCTCTAGAAAACTTGTTATTAAAGCATGAAGTTTCTCAAGGTCATGCAAAGTCAAGGTGATCTTTGGAACTTCATTTGTACGATATTCGCAAAAAATGTTTGTCTTCCAAAAATCGCTCTGTCGTGATCTTTTAAGATCAATTAATTGGTATACTTTTTTTTTGTTAAAAAAATGACGCAAATAAGGAGCCAAAAATTTCGTCCGTGACCTTGAAAAAAAACACTAAAACATTTTTTTAAAAAATGATTACTGAAAACAGACCTAAGACACCAGGTTCTTCGCTTGGTATAAGTCTTGCTAATATATTTTCTTCCCACAGGTGATGTTCCAAAACTCGTTACTTTACGCCTTTATTACACGTTTTCTAGAGCTGACTAATTTATAAAACTAGTTTATCCTTTTTAACCATTTGATGTATAAAAAACATTTAACAAAAAATATTTCGATCCGGGAAATTTTGAAATTGGTCTGAGAATTTCAGGGAAATTTATTTTTAAAAATAGTGGACACCATATCTATGCTTATAGTCCAACACTCGGCAGGACTAGCAGTAGTATTGTACATGGGTTTTATAGAGCGTGCAATTCTTTCGTGTGATCGCGTATCTAGTGCCACGCGACACAGCTGGATCAGTTTTCCCGGAATCCTAAGTTCAGTCATCGCCATAAGGAGCTTGGAAATGAATGCTATCATATGGGGCTTTAAAGTCAATGAAGAGATGGTGGATCTCAACTTGAAATTCGTTAGTCTTTTCCAGAATTTGCCTGAGCGTTAATATTTGGTATATGGTCGATATGCCTGACTAGACGCTTAACTTGTGCTTGCCGATTATAGTGTTGCAGAACGGCACACAGTACGTTGGAAAGGATCTTGTATGCGAAATTTATCAGGGATATACCTCGAAAGTTTTTCCAGGCACCCTACCATGTAACTTTATTCTACTTTCGAATCTGTAACCAATTTTTAATGCTTATTTTAAGTGGTAATAACGGGTGATTTTTTAGCTGGTTTGGTTTTGGCAACACTGGTTTTGACAGCTGACGTGTGTTTAGTACCTTGTGTCAATGTCAAACAGCTTCAGTTTGGTTTGCAATTTAACCATGGATCGTCTTACAAATGAACAACGCTTGCAAATTATTGAATTTTACTATCAAAATTCGTGCTCGGTTCGAAATGTTCATCGCGCGCTGCTTCCATTTTATGGTCGGCATTCTCGACCTTCTGAGCAGTCTATTCGGAAGATTGTGACCAAATTTCGCACCAAATTTACTTTGTTGGACATTAAACCACCAACACGTTTACGTACTGTGCGTAGTGAAGAAAATATTGCGGCCGTATCAGCTAGTGTGACAGAAGACCGCGAAATGTCGATTCGGCGCCGTTCCCAGCAGTTAGGCCTTTGTTACAGCACTACGTGGAAAATTTTGCGGAAGGATTTGGGCGTAAAGCCTTTTAAGATACAGCTGGTGCAAGAACTAAAGCCAGCCGACCTACCACAACGCCGAATTTTTGGTGAATGGGCTCTTGGAAAGCTGGCCGAGGATCCGCTTTTTTATCGAAAAATTGTGTTCAGCGATGAGGCTCATTTTCGGTTGAATGGGTACGTAAATAAGCATAATTGCCGCATTTGGAGTGAAGATCAGCCAGAAGCATTGCAACAGCTTCTTGAAAAAGCCACTGTTTGGTGCGGTTTATGGGCCGGCGGCATTATTGGGCCATATTTCTTCAAAGATGATGCGAATCGCAGCGTTACTGTCAATGGTGAACGCTACCGAGCGATGATAACAAACTTTTTTTTGCCCGAAATGGAAGTTCTTGACTTGCATGATATGTGGTTTCAACAAGACGGTGCCACATGCCACACAGCACGCGAAACAATGGCGCAATTGCGAGGCGAGTTTGGTGAACAGTTAATTTCACGTTTCGGGCCGGTCAATTGGCCGCCTAGATCGTGCGATTTGACACCATTAGATTATTTTTTGTGGGGGTATGTCAAGGTTAATGTCTATAGGAACAAGCCCGCTTCGATTGACGCACTAGAAGCCAACATCCATGCATTCATTCGTGAGATACCGGCCGATATGTGTGAAAGAGTATGCCAAAATTGGACTCAGCGGATGGGCTACCTGAGACGCAGCCGCGGTCAACATTTGCATGAAATTATCTTTAAACATTAAATTGCAAGGTTCAAACTATCGATTCAAATAAATATTTCATTCATTTTTTTGAATTTTTTGTGTTTTTTTTTTTTTTTAAAGTTCTAAGCCTTTAAAAAAATCACCCGTTATATTAAAGTGAGATCAAATTTTGGTGCTTTCGTCTTTTGCCACACAATTTTCAATTATATCTGTTTTATTTCTGTTTATTAGCGTTTGCTTAAAAATTAGCGAGATGAGATTTTGCGAATTCGAACATTAATATTGAAGAATCGAGTTACATAGTTGGGCCACAAGAAATGAGATCCCATTCTTTCAGTCTTGCATGCTTCCTTCTACCCAAACTAGGTTGATGAGTTGATGCATGCACTTTTTCAACGAATTCCCTTCGTGCTTGAAGAGGTCCGTTGGTTAGGCATAAAAGTCGGCAGATCTTGTTGTTCTTGAGCTTCTTTATAGCTAAGGCTAGTACTTCTATACTGGTTGGTGGACTCTTCTTGCACTTTTTTTCTTTCTACCTGATACCCATTTAGCATCTACTTTCCCCGTGCTGGGTTGTTGTTCGTTGTTTTTTAAAAAGGGTTCTCATGTTCCAAGTACATACTCTCAAGTTGTAATTTGTTGACGTGCAGGGTATTTTTAAAATTTGCCTTATTATTCCAGGATTTTCGTGTTTTTCGCATAACTGAACTATACGTGATAGGAATGTTAGCCCCACGATACAAGCTTTTAACCCGGGGGTTAGAACAGCTGGCCGATCCCAAAAACCTATTAAGTTCATCTGCCATCATCTTTTCATCTCTTCTTAAGCACTGAAAATAACTGATCACTCCTTACTGACCTCATTTTTAAGCTTGCTAGACCGATAATTGGAGGTAAAATAAGAAGAATTGACGTGTTTTCTTCGTAACATCACTAGACGTTGCCATGTTGACACGGCCGATCAGTGACTAACCGCTTCCTACAATGTATGCATGTCTTCCCGTTCCTGGTTTGAAAGGCTCTTACGTTCCTCATTAGGGAAAAAGTATGGTCTACTGTTAGTAATTTTTTTCTGAAACCAGCTTTGATTTGAGATATTGACTTCAATCCAAACGTTTCATATCTGTAGGCAAATACTTCAAAAATAACTCCAACAAATATATATAAGTTACTTAATTAAATGAAGAGATAAAAAATCGTAAATTTCTCAGAAAAACAAATATGTACCTGCCTTTAATCGAGTGGCACGGAGTGTATTTTAAATAAAAATGATATCTACCATTTTTCGTCTTGTTTGTGAAGCTTAAAATACAAATGCTTATCTTTGAAAACAAGCAAATGTTTTATTCATTCAAATTAAATATGTATATTTTTACATATCTCCTGAAAGTTCCACTTCTGTGATACTAATTTTTGTTTGTTTGTTTTTTTTTCAATTTTTCTTCTCTGAACTTTATGAATGAATAAGAACAAACACAAACACAATGAAATTTCGGGCCGTAATACAAGACCAGCATGTCATGAAGGAATTACTTAACATCATCCTAGCACTTTCAAAACTAACAAAGAAATGCATTATGAAAATAAGCTCACAAACAATTCATTTTATTGTAAACGAAGACACAGGAAACACTTCGCCTTTAGTTTGGGCCGAAGTTAACACTGAACAAAACTTCACTGAGTATCTAATGGAAGGTGTTAATGATCAGCATCAAGACATAATGCTCTCTTTCAATCCAATTCATCTGGCCCGAGCTATATCAGTGTTGCGGACCGGTGCAAATTATTGTAAAATAAAACTAACAAATGTCCAATATCCATGCCTAACAATTGACATGGAAGTTCAATCGAGCATTCCAAATCGTTACCGTCAGATTGTACATGATGTTCCAGTTGATGTTATACCCAGAGTCGATTGGAGTTCCTTTCCGGTGCCCGAAGTTCCGAACTCCGATATTTTCCTTACACTTTCATCAAATCGAACAATTCGAAGTTATATTGATAAATTAAAAAATCACTCGCCATCGATTACGTTTTATGCCAAAAGTAATGGCGAAATGAGTGTTGCAACAGAAACTGAATTAATGACCATCACAACACGCTATAGAAATCTGGATGTGAATAAAATAAGAGGCTCTGGAAAAAGGCGTGATTCTGGAAATTTTGAGGCTTCTTGCACTGTTAGTTGTAAGAAAATGGCAATTTTCTTTTCATCATTGCAGTTTTCTACAGTCGAATGGTCGTGTGGTATATCGGCAGATAATTTAGTTCATTTGCAAATCGATGTGAACAATGGATTGACATTTCATTCAATTATTCCTGCTGTTTATTTTTAAGAAATATGAATTACCATTGATTTGAATGTCTAGAAATTGTAAAGGAATAAAATTGCTTTTTATATGAATCGAAAAAAAAAACCTATTTTTGTTACATCTTAGCTGTTGTCGAAAACAAACTTGTTTTGACAGTTAACATGTACTAACGATAAGTAAGAAAAAGGAAAAGAACTTAAAATTCAAAACAATTTAGGAACTGAAACGATGAATTAATTTTATGTTATTTTATAGAGCAATGTCTTAAGATACAGAAAACGATTTTGTGACGAACTTGTTGCGTCGTGTTGACTTTAATAATTTTTTCTGTGTTATACGAAATAAGAAACAGATGATCAGTAGGTACTTAAAATCTTAAAAATTTGAATTCCTATTTAATCCCTCAAATGCTTTTAACTCCATTTAAGTACATGTAGAATTAAAATTGAATAAAATTAACTGCAATTTAACTTAGTTATTAATTTAAAGTCTTACAGGAAACTAGTAAAGGGAAGAATTAAGATATGAATGTGGAAAAACGATAGTAAATACTAATCTGGAAAGATTTACGTACATATTCATAAAGGCGAAGACAGCTTGCTTATCAAATATTGTTACAGATCAATCCACTGAATTTGGACAATGGTGGACAAAATATCTGTCTTGACCAACCAGAAGTTAGTGATATTCAGAAGTTTTTAGAATTTGGTCGTTATATGATGAATGGAACTGTTGCCGCGAAGTTAAGGTTAGGAGGGGTGTGCAAAGCACAGGCCGTTGCTTATACGGAGGCCTAATGGTCCATTGTGATACTCATACAAAATAAAGCAGAGATGATCCTAAACTACTGGTTCAGATAAACTGGTTCGTTTGCGAAACAGCCTGTACTTTATATGAATTTTCTCATGTCCAGTTTTCCAACAAACGCGTTTCCAAAACCAACCAAGGCGATTTGGACAGTCACAGGGCAGGTGTTTAATGGTTTCTATATCTTCGAAATCCTGAAAGCTATTACAAAAATCGGGTGCACCAATTCTGGGGGCCATTGTGCCAATGGCGCAATGACCCGTTAGTACACCTATTAAGATTCTGATATTTTTTTTACTCAGCTATAAAATGTACTAAGTTTTGTTTTCATTAATTCTTGGCCATAAACTTCTAGGGATAACGCAGTCATTCCTGGCCACCCAGAATTTATTGATTTGGTCTTTCGTTGTTATGTTTTTTTTTTATCCTTTTAATTACGCCGATGGGGATGTCTGTCCCTTATTTAATTGGCTACTACTGTTTTTCTATTTGATATTGACTCTTTCCTTGGCAGTTGATCTGCTATATCATTTCCTTCTATATTGTTATGCCCAGGAACCCAGCAGAGTTTGGTTAGTGTTACAAATACTATTCAGTATGCCTTGGAATTTTGCTACTGGCTTGGATCTTGTAGTTTCACTGGCTATTTATATGGCTCTCTATATAAAAAAATATTTCCTGAAGGTATCATATTTGCAGGAAATTTTGTTTTCTACAAATTTTCATATAGCTTTATTTGCGTAAAAAAGAAGTTATAGACAAAATACTGAACCGATTTTGTGTGGTTTTCCCAGGATCTTAAAGAAGGGGGCGTTGTTATTTAAATTTGGAATTTTGATCTACCAACTATGCCATAAAACATATAAACAAATTTAGAACTACTTGACCTTTTGTTGGGTAAAACTTCTGTATTGACTGGACTATTTTTATTATTAAAGTAAATTTGTGTATTCCATAAACTACTGTTTAAAAAATTAAAAAAACTACCTACGGCACGTGAATTCACAGCTGATGCCACTTAAGAATTTATATTTACCTCAACTTGACATAGCAAAGGAAGCTAGGGCCAATTCAGGTTGACCCTTTATCTCAAAAAAACCCTTATTTTGCTGGCCAGTGTGAGTGCAGGGTTTTTAAATTCACTTTTGGGCAACCCGAAGGCTTTTGGTTACTTTAAGGCTCAAAAAATCTATTAAAGCTGAAAGATTTTGCCCAGGGTATTGTTTTGTATTTTAAGATTTTACAAATAGAAATATGAGTGTTAGGACAGGAAAATTATAAATCATTTAGATTCTTACACTCCGATAGGTTTTGAAGAGAAAAACACAAGAATTACAAATCTATGTTCACTATCTCTTTATAGACTTAAAGTCGCTTGAGGAATATGGCCATGAGAAAATCAAAATCGAAAGAATTCCGAACAATTTGATGTTTTTTTTAAGTTGACGCACTGTCATGTTACCTTTTCGAAAGGGAGATACAAATACTGAGTCATTTCTAAGAAGATCCAAAAAAGAAAACAAAAATTATGATTATAATTTCAGGTAAAAGCCCGTTTTGGAGTCGAATTTCTAGAGTTGTCTTTTATTTTGATTTGACCCAAACAACATTTTTGAAACCTACTTATTAATTCTGTTCGATGCTATAATTCCTCCTTAAAATATATCATTTATGCAAAAATATCTTATTTATAACCTTTGTCCAACTTAAGACAACCATATGTATGTCTTCAAAAATGAATTCTAACATTTTCAATTGTAATCTTAAATCTCTAACAATGTCGGATTCTTTTCGTGTCCTACGCACTCATTTATCTCTGAAAAAAGTCATGAATCTTCGTACAATATAGCCAACTTGGAGCTATTAGGTTGCAGTTTTGATAAATGATTCCAGCAACGATGAAATCGTAGTCTGAGTCGCAGGTCCTTGTCTCGTAATCGTGTTGGGGCTTTAATAAGTTCTGTGTGAATGCTAAAAAAAGAATACGATATCAAAAGACGAGTTTTAAATTTCATTGCTCATTCTATTTTACCTCATATCATGGCTTTCTTAATTTGCTTAACAACAACACAATCAATCATCATTTCCAATATTTAACTAACTTTTATTGCTCATAATAAAGCAACACAAAACTAATTTGGTCAGCACGACGGTTTTTATTTTATCTGTATATCCTAGCACTTAATAACCCTTCACCTCTGAATGCATGTAATTGTTAACTAACATTTCCCCAAGCCCTTAGAACTAATAAGCTTTTTCATACTCTAAGGCTAGTTGTACAAAAGTGGTTCAATTTGATCCCTGGTTCAACAATTTAACTCGCTGATTTTGGTGGATTTAGTGAAGTTCAACGATAACTCAAAGCTCAGGTATGTTAATTAAATGCTTCACCCATCGTTGAACTTGAGTAAATTCGCCAAAGTCGGTGAGTTAAAATTGATGAATTATGGATTAAATATTTGTACAACTAACCCTAACAAGATTAAACGTCTAATATTTTTTTTTTGTAACGATTTATTGCAGCAAAATGTCTTCCCGTAAAACTGCCGGCCGTCGTGCTACCACCAAAAAACGCGCCCAACGCGCCACCTCAAATGTGTTTGCCATGTTCGATCAGGCACAGATTGCCGAGTTTAAAGAAGCCTTCAATATGATCGATCAGAACCGCGATGGTTTTGTCGAGAAAGAAGATTTGCACGATATGCTTGCTTCTCTTGGCAAAAATCCAACCGATGATTACCTGGAGGCAATGATGAACGAAGCCCCAGGTCCAATCAATTTCACAATGTTCCTGACATTGTTCGGAGAACGTTTGCAAGGAACTGATCCTGAGGATGTCATTAAAAATGCCTTTGGGTGCTTTGATGAAGAGAACAATGGTGTATTGCCAGAAGACCGTCTTCGAGAGTTGCTGACCACAATGGGTGATCGATTCACTGATGAAGATGTTAGTACTAAACAAAAAACAAATTTGAAACTCTTATTATATGTTCTTTTTTTTTGTATTATGCACTCTTCAGGTTGATGAAATGTACCGGGAAGCACCTATTAAACACGGTCTATTCGACTATATTGAGTTTACACGAATCCTTAAGCACGGTGCCAAGGACAAGGATGAACAATAATTCATTTTAAAATATTTATTTTATGCAGCTGATTCTTGCTGTTGTTGGACGAATATTGGTTATTTAAAAAAAATGCATTTTATTTACTTAATTTAAAAATCATTTATTATTTATGTTTTCAAATATAAATGGTATTTCTTTTGTTACTCTCGCAAACAAAGTATGCGATCCTTAAAGTAATAATATATTATATATACATACATATGATTAAATAAACATTGATTGGTGCCCTGTCCTCAGCGAAACGAAAATCAATATTAACATCTACGATTTCTAGTATTATTGTATTAATGCAAATTGTTTAGGACATTTGCAAATAAACATAAATATAACTAACCTCTATTTGTGTCCTAATGTTTTTGTCAAATATTTTCCATTTTTTACATAAATAAATTTCATATAATAAATAAATACCTTTTATACAAAACGACGACCGTGTTGTATTGTGTTCATGTAACTAAAATATTTTTTAATTGTGTTGTTAGTTGTATTTAAAATCAAACCGAAAACTATTTGAAAAGACTACAAAACTTACAACAAAATACTTCATTCAACTTCACATGTCCGGTCATCTCCCATAGTATTGTTCATTAACTTGGAAACATCCTATCGCATTACCAAGTTCTTTATGATCGAAAAATGTTTCAGAGAAATAGCAATAACTCTGGCATGTTCGCAATTGGTGAATATGTTTGATCCAAAATCTAATAAGGCTTTTGTCTCGGAGTTCGATTATTGGTGAAGGAAAAAGCAATAAATAAAAATAAAGAAGGCTAGCCGAACCTCATAGATGGACTTAGTGGAATAAAATTACTTCATTACTTGCCTTTCAATTTTTACTTGCGATATAAGTTAGTGTAGACTGTAGAACAACTTTTGGTTTCTTACAAAAAAAAATGTCAAGGTAAAAATCAAACACGATATCACGTTTATAGAAAACATGAAACAACTGGGTGCCACAATTCTGTCTGTCGATGTGTCGGTACCTCGACTTACGGGTTTTTTGTAATTTTCTAGAGAAAAGATTGAATTTTAATTTAGCTTCAAATACACAGGTATTTACCATACAGTCGTTAAGGAAAAGCTTTTTATCTAAAACAGGAGTTTTTCTAAAAAAAATAATCAGTGAATTATGTTTATTAGGCATGGTGCGTTTTTTGTAATAAGAAATGTTTACCTCACAACTTTGTTTAGCGATACCTCCCATATAACTTTTTTTTCTATTTTCGATTTTCAAATTTAATGTTCTACCGATTTTAATCATAACTTTTATGAAAAGGCTACTTTAAAATGTAAATAATATTGCATATCAAGATTTAAAAAAAATATTGCTCACGAGTGCTTTATTTATAAAACAGCTTTTTATGGCCTTTAGTCCTTCAAAATGGCGTTTCGTCCGGTAGTATAGTGAGGGCCTTTGTCATACACAATTTGCATTAAGTTCAGTTCAACTTGCATGACATAGTTGCCACTCGGCGTGAAAGTCAGGGAACACAAGTTTGGTCAGGATAGTCAGGGAATTCGGAAAGCTGTCAGGTTAAATTTTTTCAACACTAATTTTTGTCTACCATTTTTTTTTTTTTTTTTAACTCAACCCACAGTTTTAAGAATCGCTAATTTTGTCTCCTTAACTTACGAAAAAGTTCAATCTGTCTGGTCCAATGAAATTAAATAAAACATTTAACAAAACTGCAAATCATCACCCAACCTAGATAGTTTCCTTTCTTTTTGTAATCGGAGTCGACGCAATCCTTAAAATTGCATATCATTCTGTTTATAAGTCCTTAAAGCCATAACGAGCAATAAATTATTATTGCATCCAAAAAAATAATTTTTCATTTTTAGGCTTATTATATATTAATAAACAGTAAATGACTCAATTGCAGGCCATGGCAAATATTGTTCGCCTTGCACAGAATAGGGGAACATTTCGCATAGAACTTTAAATAATGTTTAATAGCGCAAACTTTAAATTCGCACTTTCTCAACCGCACTGCATGTGTTTTCTTTCTACTTTTTTACAATGATTATTGCGTTTAAAAGTAAAGTAAAAAGTGCGATATTTCAAAATTGCCAAACTTCAAACACGAATTTTTGTTGTATAAAATGTGGGTTAAAGATTTATTTCTTCTTTAATCTTGATATCTGAGAAAAACTAAGGCTTATTATGAGTTTCAAGTGAACAACATTCAACGCGAAAAATTGACATTTCACTTTTCGCCTAGTGTGAGTTTCACCCGAAAAACGGCAGTTCCCTTTTTTCATTTCGGTTTAAATGTTTCGTAATTTATAGCTTGAATTATTTAAATTTATTAATTAATTAAATTAATGAAAACAGAGGGTATACGTATTGAGAATTTCAGGCGGAACTCATAATAGCTTTAAAAATTCTGGGCGAACAAAATTTATAGGGTGAAATATTTTCCATGTGAAACCCATACAAAGACAGACTAGCTTATTACATTTAAAAGTCGAAACATTAGAGACGGTTCAAAATTCCAGAAAATCATAAAAAATACAACGCATTTTTAGCACCGTGTTGGATAATGTTTGCTAATGATGTGTGAGTTTGATTTATTTTTTGCAAATAATACTATATTTCAGCTTTATAATTGAATCTAGATCATTAAGATATGTTTGGTGAAAATATGTATTATAAAACTATGATCTTAAATTAGGGAGCTGACGCATGCCATGATTTCCTTCCTTGGAACCCCAAAGACATTTGGGCAAGACCTAAAACAGTGGAGCGGTAATTTTTGACGATTTCATTTGCACCGACCCATAAGAGTTGCCACCCAAGCATTATTTTTTTTTCCATTTGGTCAGGAAAATCTTGAAAATAAGTCAGGGGAAATTTATTTTAAGAAATAGTGGCAACTATGCATGAATTCTTTGACAAAAATCCAATTTAAACAATATTCAACAAGATGAATTCCTAATCATTAAGCTGGAAATTTTTGCCGTATGATAAAGATCCTCACTTTGGCCCCGATTGAGGTTATCGAATTGCTGATCGATGAACGACTTCTTTCAATTAATGATCATGTTGTGATTGTCGATTGCAATCGAAATTTGTCGAAGATAAATTTCTGAACGATGCCCTAGGAACTCAATTTATATTTGGCAAATGAAACGCTTATACAAATGAACTTTCAAATTGAAGATATAGCCAGTGGATTATTCATACGAAATCATTCGATCGACGTAACACAATGCCAAAAATGAAAACCAATCGATAATTCGATTCGATTACTAATCGACAATTGCAATCGCCATGTCACTGATGAGTATTGACAATTGAGTAAACAATAAAAAGGTATTTTGAATCAATAATTTAACAAGTCCAATATTTAATGCTAAGTCTTCTACTTGGCTGATTTATCTTAGTAGTATATATAATTGAATAGTGTGTTAAGAAACCTTTTTATTTATATATAGCCGAGCGAGTTAACATTTAAGAATTATAATATTGATAACGCACTGATACATACTTTCGTTCAATATTTTCTTATCGCTGCATATATTTGCATTTGAATTATTGAACCTGCACAAACTAAAACTCCCCGTTAAATCTCAAAATAAATCTGTAGAGAGGAAGCCTATAACAGTTGATAGTTTTGTTCTCACTAATGAATTTCTGTGGACATTGGAAAACCCCATTACGGAAAGCACTTAAATAAGTTCATTTACAGAAAATCGTGCTTATAATATTAACTTATAAGGTAAACCGATTTGTGCGATCAGTGAAAACGTTAAACCAACTCATAATGCATTGGCCATGAGTTGTTCACAAGTGGCCAAAGAAAAATGAGTTATATTATCTTTTAAATTTTGCACATGAATGTGCTTTTCTTTATTCAACAAATATTTAAAATCATGGTTAATGAGTTTTAAAAATTGCTCAGGTTGGTAAGCAAAATATGAGCTGGAAGTTATTTAACGAGCTATAATGAACGTATATTTTAATTCCCTGCCCTTTTTAGCCAGAGTTGTACGTATAAAGAGGAAGGTTCTAGTTCCACACAAAACTGCTGAAAGACACGATAAAATTCGTAATGGCTGAATTGAAATCACCCTGAAATCGATAAAATTGAAATGGGGAACCTGGGACGGGGATTTACTTTGTTTATACTTCGATAAAAAAAATGTAATCAATATCAGAGCGCTCTCTACTATGGAGACATTTTTAGTTCCCATTGAATTGGAATGTCAGGGAATGATATATTGGGCAGGGAAAGTCAGTTAATTTGTTTTATTGTATTTTTTTGTCAAATAAAAAAAAGTAAAGATATTTCGTTGAAATGTGGAAACTGGAATATACATTTTTTTATTTTGTTAAGTTTGTGAGCTACCTGAAACTATTAGTGCAAGAGCCGTCAGCAGACTTTGAGAGTGGATGCATAACCTAAATATGAATATGAGGGGTTGTAGGTTTTGCATTGTGATATCGAATATAATAGTCTGGCAGGTTTTTCCTCAGCTTTTGGTGGGGATGGGGGGTTAAAACCAGCTTGGTTTCTTATTTATGTGTTACGGTCATTAACACTTTAATTCACTTAAAAAAAAATAAAAATGATGCTCTGTTATGTATTTTCTTTAACTCTGAAGACTTTTTTCTTGATGATCAAGATATCGGCCTTTATTTTGTTGATTTTTGATTTTGTTTGAAATCTTCAAAAAGGGGTGTTCAGATTCGAATAAAATGGTTATATCTTGAGTACTATTTTTTGGACCGTCATGATTGAGGTGTTTATGCACGATGTAGATATTAATTTTTATTTTTGAAGCAGAATAAATATATACATAGGTACTTTGTTGTAAAGCTGCAGTAGTTTTTTTTTAACTTTTCCAAAAATTTTCAAAAATAAGCTAATTGTGTGCTAGAATCGTGTGTCAGATTTGTTAACTGTTAAAAGTACGTTTTGGAAAACACACAAATTTGTATTTTTCAGTGTGAAGCTGGGAGCTATGTACATACATATGTATATAACTGTGAGATTTGAATCTACGAGATTTTAATTTTTGAGATTTCGGTTGATGTTTGCGAGGTTTTTCAGTGCAAATTTTAAATGGGCATTATCAGAAGTGATATAATCTTATTGCGAGATCATAAATAACAGGATTATTGACTTGCGAGATTTAATCTTTCGAGATTTGTAAAAAATTGAAATTTTAGCTTGCGAGATATTTTTACCGCTTCCATAGCAAAACCATCGGATTTTAGTGTTAATTAGAAGTGGTTAATGCTGACTTTTCATATCTTTGCACATTTTAATTATTTACGAAATTTGCAACTGTCACAAATTCATCGTTAACTTTTTTCAAATCAGTTACCAGTACAGTAAAACCCACCTATAGTCACAAGGTGATAACATAGTTAGCGGCGGCAACTACCGTGGTATTAAATGACTTGCCCTTACGCGGTTGTGATTATAAATAGGTCTTATTGTGTTTTTTTTTTTTTTTTTTGTTAAAAATATACACTCTGCTTCAACCGAATTTACTCACAAATTTTCACTTTATCAATTTTTTCTCAACATTGTGCATTAGTGTTTCATTTGATAATCATTATGGTTTCTTTAAGATGTTGCAAAAATAAGTCAAAAAGAATAATTAAGCACCACTGATTTTTCTTGAGCAATGTTGCAAGTATTTCAAATCGAAAAAAGCACTTTTTTTGCGTCAATTGAATAGAAACAAATGTTATTATTATTTAAGTAATGCAAGTCTATCCTGGTAAGTATTGTATTGGGTATTTCTAGTAATGTATAATATTTCTGTTTTTTCCAATGAAGCTTCATAAATTTGATCCGACTTAGAATCGTTTAGTCTTATTACACACTGCACGTCACTTGTTTGGGGCCACTATTTTCATTATTTTTTTTGCAATAAATACCAGTAGGAAATTTTTTTCATGGAAATGTTTGATACCTTTAAAATTCAACTTGTTACAATTTGCCAAATTATACATGAACTGCAAAAATAGGAATAAGAAAAATTGCATCACTTGAAAAAATACACATACAAAATCTTTTGAGTAATTTACAAGAATTCAAATAATAAATAATAATGAGCATGACCATTTTTTTTTTTGTAATTAGGCTTTAAGATGGTTTAAATGGAATTGTATCATATATATATATATCATCAGATAGCTAAGAGGTTGTTAGCTTTTGACTGGTCTAACAGCCTCAAACATTTTTCAATATAGACATGTCCAAACGTTTTCAATGGTGTAAGTCCAATGAAAAGTGTGGCCATGGCAAAAGTTTCATGTCTAGCGACTCAGTCCAGCATCTGTTGTTAGTCTGGATATGTGGAATAAGAGTTTTATTTTGTAGGAAATTCAAGGTGCAGGTCCAACAATGAAAATGCTTGTTCCAACAGATATTTGTAATCATTTCCGTTAGTTGATGTAGTTAGTATAAACTCCAATTTATTTATGTTCGAAAAGGTTTGGGAGCAGTTATATACATGGCGCTTTTGAGTTTGAGTTCCAAACCTCAAAAATGACTGCAATAATTTATAAAAAAATCTTGGAAAGAAATTTTCCTAAATTGGACTTTTCAGCTTCCCCATCCACACGGCGTGCATAGTCAAATATTTGGGGGGGGGGGAACAAAATGTCAAATTGCTACAATAGGGGGAGTTACATGGATCAACATAATTGGACAACATTTCTTCATGAAAACGGAACAATTGTAGAAAAAAAATTTGAAAAACATAGTTTGAAAGCTGGTTGTTTTGTTGTAAACCCCCTTATGCAAACTGTAGATAAGTACTCACACGACCAAAACCCTTTTATAATCACAATTGCGTTAGAGCAAAAGTCATTTAGTATCACGGCAGTTGCCGCCTGAAAGCCCTAGCCTTGTCATCTCCTGGTGACTATAAGCGGGTTTTACTGTACTGGGTTAGGACTTTTATATTCAACATAATTATGGAAAATGTTTTTATAAACCTTTGAAGATTTTCTTATAAGTTAAAAAAGTTAAAACAATATAGAAATGAATAATATTTTTTTTTATGAAAAAATTGGTTTTTCATTTTTTTTTTAAATTTTCCTGTTGAGAACGTCGTTTTTTGAGTTGTAGACTTTTTTTAATTTCAATTTCCAACATTTAAAAAAACATCAAAATCGGAGCAGGTTCCCCGGGTTCCGAAATAAAATGTTAGTGCTCCTCCACTTATGTACCTAAGGAATTTAAATGAAATCTAAGTAAAATATTGCGAGTGATTCATAGTCTTTCATATGGTCAAGTTTTACTCTTTACCCCTACATTCGGCAACTGAATCACTGACAATGGAATATACCACTACAGTTGTCTTAAATGGTTTCACTTAAATAGATCCAAAAAGTTATGATAGAGATTTGTTAAAAATGATCTCAGGATTCTATATTTTGAAACAGACCAATACGATTGCATTTTCTTTTTTCAAATTTCCCATATATGAGGTGTCAAAGCCGAAACATGTCACCTTTTGTTTGTAAGCTCCTCAAATGCAAAAAATGTGTCTTCGCTTAATTACTACAAAAACAAAAGTTTTAGTGCGATGCTGGTTCAAAAGCTAGTTAACTTAGTTAAATTAAAGTAAACTGCTTTAAAATTAGAAAATTGTAAGGGATGCTATGATTATATTCTTTAACATTAGGCTGTTTAAAATATTGCGTCATTCGTTGGTACACAAAATTATCATAAATAAGTCGCTTCGTTGTTTTAATTTGAATTTTTGACTTGACAATAGACACATATGTACATATGTACATAACTTTTTGAATTTCAAACTAAGTACATACCAACAAATTTGTACGACTTACATTGTGTATCAATTTATTTTAAATTTCACAAATTGCGTTTGATATTCAAGCAATTTGTTTGTTTGTGTGGACCTAAGGTTTACTTTGGTTTGTGTAGAAATAGATAAACGCTTGTACTCAATAATTACATTATAAATATTCTTTTTAAATGAATATGAAAACCATACAATAGCAGTACCTACATATTGCAAAGTAAACTGGTGGTGCTGAGTGTCAGAAGTATGCTCAATTGAATTGAAAAACTATTTATCGTCAAGTGCTTACGAACAATGTACCACACGCATCAAAGGTGAAAATACTACACACCTAAGCCACAAGATAAGCTGAACCCAAGTGCTGGTTTAATTGTTTTATTGCAACTGGCAACTAGAATTTTTAAACCACACAAGCTTCTTATTGTTTAGTCGGCTTCTTTCTATCCCCCCGTATCCCGAATTATAAATCAATAATTTTTTTTTAGACGTGTGGTTTTCAAGAAAAAATAAAACGTATATAATTTAAAGTTATGGCCAAGAATTTAGTTTTATTATAAGGATAAGAGTTTTTATATTTTAAAAATGATTTCGGGCAAGTGGCTACCTTGGCTCGAATAAATTCCAACCGAGACGCCCAATTTTCGACCACTTTTTGCAGCATTTGGCGCCGTATGTCAGCAATAACGCGCCGCATATTTCTTCCAAGGCGTCAACCGTCTCTGGTTTATCTGCGTAGACAAGCGACTTTACATAACCCCACAAAAAATAGTCCAGCGGTTTTAAATCGCACGATCTTGGAGTCCACGCTACAGGCCCACGGCACGAGACAATGCGCTCATCAAAAGTTTCCTTCCACCATTATTTTGGTAATAAATTTGAACGATTTACAAACGATGTTTGTTCAGGAGTAACTGCCTGACCAGAATAGAGTACTAGAGCTGCAGCTGCAACTGGAATAGCTGTCAAAAAATGTCGTACGTGATTTTTTTTACTCACCCGCAATGTGCTGTACAGCAGTAGTATAAACTAGAGGGTACGAGAACACCGGCATCACCCTAGAGGGTACGAGAGCACCGGCATCACCGGTACCACTGGAACCAATTTGGGTTCTGATCTATGAATGCCGGCAATTAAGATTTACGATTATAATACGTGCATTGATATATCAAGACCCTGATACATCGTTACCATCATGTCACTCATCTGACTAATAGGACTTGACCATCTACATATATTTATTGCTTTAGGATTTTTCCTGGATTGATGTAATAATTAGTGTAACAAAAGCCTAATACCTCACTACCATCATATCATTCATTCGTCTAATAGGACTATACCTCCTTTATCTATTGCTTTGCTAGCATCATGTCAATAATATTACTAAACCCTGGCCCTTATCATTAAAATCCTGAAAAATGGTCCAAGGGTTATTTTCATTGCGGAATACAAATGAACGTCAATAAGGTCAACACATTATTTTATCTATAGGGATGGATGCCGACAGTTAAAATATGCATTCATGATGATCGCAATACATAAATTTATCCAACTGCTTCCTTATTTACATCGATGATATCCCTAGTGGCAACAATACAAATTTATGATAAGGTTAACTACATGAATGAATGCGGGGGGAAAACTCTATTGTTCTACTATTAGCAATCAATACGATATAAGCATACATTATTACCTCAATACTTCTTTTAATTAGTTACTTTTCACCCCAAAGAAACCTTTTGCAATGTGTAATACGACATTTAGGATCATACGAGTATCCTGTATATGACTACTTTCCTACCCTTAATAGCAAATGAATAAACTTACAAATGTTATGATATTCCTATATTATTTTGAAGTGGTGGTGTAAATTAAATGGAATGAGCAAATCTTGAATAATAACACATGTTTTTTTTTTTTTTTTTTTTTTTTTTTATAATATTGTATTTTATTTATATATTTTCTGGTTTTATTTTTAGGTTTACATTGAAAAACATAAAAAAAATAATAACAATCCTTAGACAATTCTGTTAACAACTTGGTCAAGTGGATTGTATTCAATAATCCGATCATGAAGCATGAGGCAGTAAGCTGAAGTATTTGCAGGAATGTTTTTTGATGTTCTCATCTCCAAGCGTATATCGATAGGTCCTGTTTTCAAAGCCTCATTTTGATGTCTGCAGTCTATAACAAAAATTGGAGCACGGGATTTAAATAGATCCCAAGAAAGCAAAGGTTCAGTGTTGGTTTTATTGTAGTAAGTTCTTTGAAAATCCGTATACATTTTGTAGAACAAGCTATATCTATTTCTTTCGAAAGAAATATTAAGATCTTCATGGGGATATACATCAGAGTTTAGATACACTTTTAAGTCTGTTAAATCACAATGGTCAAACGTTGTAGGATCAGCAGATATTTTTTTATTTTTTGCAGTTTGTAGTGCAAATACAATGTATCGAGGTTTTTCTATTTGCGTTGTTTTAACGTTCCAGATGTGATGGTCAGAGCTTGATAACATGGGATACTCATAGAGACCCCAGTTTCGAAAAGCAATTTTCATAAAACTATTTGCATTTATAGATTTAATTTCATCGAATCTGATAAAGTCACGTGTGGTACTCTCCACTGTATCTTATGTAGTTTTACTTGTACATTTTCATCAGTTGGGGAGATTATAGCGTTTTCATCCATCCTAGAACGAGTGAGAATTAGATCATGACGAGCATTGGGAATAATTTTTTTATAATCTTCGGCAAAACCCAAAAGCTTATTCAATGGAATGCAGTAGTTAAAATGAAATGGGTTCAAATAAATAACTGAATCAGGAGACCATGAAGCATTTAAAACATATCACTCACATTTTTTGTCAACGATAAATAGTTTTTGATTGTTGTTGTAATCCCCACATTTCGATTGTAATCAATTTCCTTTCCATTCAGCTCATAACGTATTTCGTCGAAGAGAAAAGCCATTGCATTGTTTACAAGTCTTGTGCTGACTATTTCTTTTCCATCTCTCCTCGATAGTGATCCTTCAACATATAGAAAATTTTCCGAAGGAAGAACATTAAGATTTTGGTGTTGTATGCAAATCTGAACGATGTCATTTTTTTCAAAATTGTTTTGATATGGTGAGTAAGTATGATATTCATATTTAGAAACACTTTCATAGATTTCGGGCTCTTGGAAAATGTTCAACATATTGTTATATTTTGTTTTTGATTTTCAATATTTTATGATATACCCCAATGAGAGTAAAAAATCCTGATTATGTTTTGTAAGATTATTTGTTACCGCGGCTAAGTTCGAAGCTTGATTGAGTAATGAATTATTTTCGGCGGTGTTTTTATATGGGATTGTGGTAATTATATTTTCATATACAATCATGGCTGCGGTTGTAAATGTAATCGAGCCGTTAATGTCTCTCCTCTAAAATTTATAACTTTTCCGTCTTGATCTATGAACTTTAAACACAACGATGTTATTCGTCTGACGTTCACGGGTAAATAAATGACATTTTTTGGAACTTCTATGATTTTATAGCCTGGACTTACTTTAACAGCAAATTCATGTAAAATATGCGCAGGTTGATTGTTAATATACGTTCCATCTATAATATTACATTCAATGCGTATGGCATTAACTCTATTTATATCGACGAAGAGATCTGATTCATATTGTCTATTAGCCTTCAGCAGCTTCTTACTAAATCCTAAAAGAGATCCAATTGAATTCGGTTTAGAGAAGTCAATATCTTCCGAGCTGAAAATTTCACATTTTAGAGTGTTTATATTGGCCTTGATTTTAAATTCACTTTTTTTAAACTTTTTTTTTTGTTAATATCATTAAGTTTTGTGTGTATGAAATTATTTATATCTTCTATCTCATATGAACCAATAGGAAGCGAGATAACATTATCGCCCACATGTATCAAATTATTAAACTCATCTACATTTGGTATAGAGTTGCATATATGTTTGAAAATCTATAAGCCCGCAAACATAATTAGATTTCAGTACAATTGGTGGAAAATATTCTGCATTGAGACTTGATTCATTTCCACTTAATGTTAATGTTAGCGACATCCTGGTTAAAAGAAAAATGAGACAGTTTTAATGTGTTCACATGGTTTTATTCATTTTTTATTTAAACTTTTGAAAACATTTCAACATTGGTCTAATAAAAATCTTAAGCATAAAACATATATAAATGTATCAAAATCTTGTTCTCGAATATAATTATAATTTATTTGATTACCAAGATAGTCTATTACTTCAGTTGGTGGTCTTAAATTACCAAAACTATCAAAATACTTTGTAATATTATATTTTTTATTTCTAATATATGCTACCCAATGAGTACCCATACCAGCTTCACTATCCAAATTTATAACGCCACACTCTTGATCCGTAGAGGTTTTTGGTAATGACAATGAGTCTCGCATAAAAACTCCTCTAAAGTGCTTGAGATGTTTCTTTCCAAACCGTAGAATATCATGATTATTTAAGGGTCTCTTAGGCAGCAAATCAATCAATTTTTTGTATTAGGTGTGCTTAGAAATAAACCAAGACCATTTTTATATGGTTTCAAGTATAACCCCTTCCCTTGAATAGCGACTGCCTCCATAGCCTTATTATGTCGTTTGTTTTCTTCAAAAGCTCTTTTAGCAACATGAACGTCATTGAGTGCTTTTGCAACTCCGGCAACTCCACCTGTTAAAGATCCAACAGCTGATAAACCAGCTAGAATAGGAGCTAGAAATGGAAGAAAACCACCTCTCTTTGGAAGTGGGATTATTCTTGGAGTTTGTATATTTTGTTTTTTTTTTATTTTTAAAAACATTTTTTGCAGCTTTCAGAGCAATATTTGCCATAGATGTTGTACCACAACAATTGATATTGCTTTTAATAGCATTTCTTGCTTCAGTTATGGCCTTTTTAAAAATATTTTTCTTACAAGGCTGCTTTTGTTTACTAGCTCGGATAGTTTTTTTTTTTTTTATTCTCTTTATTACCCATACCGAACTTTGTTTTCGCCTTCATCATGTTGGTGACCAAAAGGCCGCTTAACTTTTCAGACGTTGAAGAGTCGTTTGCTTTAAATCGTTTCCACGCTTGCTCAGTTAGAATTTTATCAGCAACGTGTCGATCTGAGACATAGCTACTCTTAGAATATGCAATATCATGCAAACGACAAGCCTCATCCAGTTGATTAATCCCCTTATCTCCTCTACGTAATCGTTTTTCCAATTTAGTTCCGGGGCCACAATAATTATATGAAGGGGGATGTAGCTCAAATGGTAATTTGTCTATAACCGTATTCAAAAGCCCCTTTCCTTCAATTGATTTTCTTTTATTATGAGTATGATTTCGAACGTTGTGCTCAATCATGTTATAATTTTTGTACCTTCCTACTTGGAGGTTGAAACACATATGAATATAATCATATAAAAATGCTATGTTTTATTGTAAAAGCTATCAGTCGGCATTATGCGCTTCGTAAAGCAGTCAGAAGTTATTAAAGTAAAAAACTTTGATTCCAAAGTCAAAATAAAAAAAAAAACATGGTTCATTATTCCCAAACAGTATTCGAGGAATTATCGTTGGACCATCAAACTGTGGAAAAACAAATGTTATGCTTAGTATTCTTCTCGACCCGAATGGATTAAAGTTTGAAAATATTTATATTTATTCTAAATCCTTACATCAACCAAAATATATATATCTCAAAAAGCTGATTACATCCGTGAAAGGAATGGAATACAATGAATTCTCAAATAATTCCGAGATAATGCCCCCATCAGACGCGAAAAATAATTCAATATTTATATTCGATGATGTTGCATGCCAGAAACAAAATAACATAAGAGATTATTTTTGCATGGGTCGTCATAATGGAGTTGATAGTTTTTACTTATGTCAGTCCTATACCCATATACCAAAACATTTAATTAGAGACAATGCTAATTTTATTATTCTTTTCAAACAAGATGAATTGAATTTGATGCATGTTTACAAAGATCATATAAACTCTGATATGACATTTAATCAGTTTAAAGAATTATGTTCTCAGTGTTGGGCTGATAATTTCGGTTTTCTGGTTGTAGACAAGGAAAGCACCATTGAAAAAGGTCGATATAAAAACAGTTTTCACAAAATTGCAATACTATAAATATACATTTATCATTTGAAAGCAACACATTACATCAGCACCACTGTTTGGAGGTACTAGTCCATCATATAATCATAATAAAATAAATATTTAAATACTGTCTCATATTTTGTACTATAAAAAATGGATGAAAGTGTGTTAAATGATCTAATAAAAACGCGAAATGTGCTAAAAAATGAATATTTTCAACTAAAAACTGGTAAAATGATGCGAGAAACTGAGTTGGAAAACACTTTCAAGCCCATCGTTGAGCCGTTGAAAAAATTGGTTGAAAATATTAAAAAAGAAGAATCACAACAAGAGGATAATATTAAAACACCGAAACGTCGTAAGCTACATTTGAAATCTTTTAATGAAAAGGATGAGGAGGACCATGAGCGAGCAGAATCACCTTCATTAGAATTGAATAGTCCAGATAATACTTTTTTATTCAGTACACCAAAAAATTTTGATAGTCCTAATAAATCATCGTCTTTCAATCAAAAAAAACTATTGTCAGAGTCGAATTGTGATACGGCCTATGGACCATATTTTGATGCAAACACTTAATCTGTAAAAATAGGAAAATGTAGCTTTAAAATGAGTGATAAGAATATTATCATTGATGATGAAATTTTTACTCGAACTCCGGGTCTCATTGAATTGGTGTTAAAGAAAAATCCTTGTAAGCAAAAATATACTAAGGATGACTTAGAACAATATTCGAAAATCCTCCAAAAAACTAATGCATACAGAATGAATCATGATAGTTCTTCTCGAATTAAGAGTAACAGAGGTGTGAAATATACACAAATAATAAAGGCTATTGTCGCTGGACTTAAAAATGATAATGCAAAAATAGGAAAATCCTATTCTAGTATTAATGAAATGAAATACACAAACAAAGATATTGAATATGTATACTGGAATGATCCAAATGAACTTGTGGATAGACTACGACTTTTGATAGCATCTAAAAATGCTGGTAACGATAACCATCAGAATGAAATCACTTCCATAATTGAAGAATTAAAGGAATCAAATCTTATATATTAGTATCATACAAAAAAGAAAACTTAACATTTGAACAATGAACGTCGACAAGTTCGGTAGGAACTTCAAACCTGCTCCAAAAACCAGAGGTATTGTGGGTCCTCCAGGATTGGGATTTAAACTCTTACCCTCTGGTGACTTTGATATAGAAAGTAGATATTTAAACAATGTTGGAAGTAATCCTGAATACCCCCACCAAGCCGTGTGTAAAGGATATGTTGATGATCAAATAAGTCTTAAAGAATCAAGCATTATAAACCACATAAATTCTTCTTTAATGGAAGTTTTATCCACTTTTAATAAGGAAATTCATATGCTAAAAAACCACATGGACTCTACGATAAAGGAAACAATAAAAAGTATGGAACGAAAAAACAAACATCACAATTAATTTCTCAAAAAAATCTTAAAGACTCCATAGAAGAAAAGTATATTGACAAGAAAATAAAAAATAAAGTTGAATATTTAATGAAGATGATGTTTCCTAATGTACCCTTTACATCCATAGATTAAAATAAGTAAAAAATGTTGTTATATTTGTATTAATTTTATGTATCTGTATTTTATAGTTAATAGAAGCAAGAAAAATATTCCCACCCCAATTTAAAAAAAATCACAAATACAAATGCTATTACTAAGAATATTAAATAGTTTTCAAAGTTTTATTGTTGTATGTGTTACAAATATTTTTCATTTTACGTTAATTCCTCTTACAAAAAGTAAAAAATTGTTAGTAAGCATTCAACACTTTAACCAGCACTAACTATAAAAATGGACTCAAAAGTCATAATTAAAAACATTTTTGATTTTTTAAAAACTCATCGCAAGAATGTATTGGATGAGCATTATGAAGAGATCTTAACTTACATTTCCCTGCTCAAAAGATTCGATAATGTACATTACACTGAAACTATTCACGGACATCATTATTCCAATTGCTGCTGGGCATTCAACCAATGTAAGCTAGGACCCGATACTTGCGCCTGCTATATGGTAGAAAACCGTTTGGTTAGAATTGAGAAATTGATGTTATTATATAAAAGATTGGAATAAAAGCATACATTTATAAAAATATATAAAAGATTTGTTTTATTTATATGAAGTCACTCTTTTTAAATATGAGTAAGCGAAAGGTTGTTGAAGAGTTACATAAGGCTACACGGCGAAATTTTAAACGTCGTCATGTTATCATAAAGGGATATGATGACTTGTGGCAAGCAGATCTGGTTGAAATGATTCCTTACAGCGCACACAGGTAAATTTTCCCAAATTCATGGCCAAAACTACAAAAAAAAAATTTAAGATTTGTTGTTTTTTTTTAATGCCAAGTTGTTTACAAATAACATGAGCTTTGAACCTGATTAATCATACGATGCAAATTGTAACTGTTTAATCAGTAGATGCTTTCAAAGTAGAAACTTTAAATTAACGAGTGCAGTAGCTAGTTTGGTTCGTGGTAAGAAGTAGTTTGCTTTGTTTTTTATTTATTTTTTGTTGGCGCTTTGTAAAATAATTTAATATGGATTCTGTTGCTAGTGGTATGTAAAAAAAGGATAATGGCACTTTTTTGCAATATTTTAAGTCTAAAGTAAATTTTTAAGCTTTTTAAGATAATGTGTTTGTGCGGTAAAAAAAAAAAAAAAATCATCTTAAGTAATGAAAAAGTTAAGTTGATTTGCATTGTTTTGTATTGAAAATAGTGTTAAAAGTTAGGTAAATGTTTCCTTTATAGGAAGCAATCCTAAAACATTGCGACTTTTTGCGACTTTTTAAAATATTGACTTTAAAAGGTGTTGAGGTCATTGATTTTTTTTTTTTTTTTTTAATTTGATTTTTTTTTATTGACACAGGATCGCAATCAAGTTTCATTTTTCTTTCAAGAAATCAGCTTTCTGAATTTTTTAGAAGCTGCACGTCTCGTAACATTATAGACAAAATTAACTTTTTGGTAGAAAAGGTTGAAAATGAGATAAATATTGATATTTCAGAGCAAACAAAGAAAAATTTAACTGATTTTGCTTATGAACATAAAAGAAGATGGCTGAGTGCCTCCAGAAATTACAACAACTTCTTAAAACAAAATACAAATTGGCTTCAATATGAAATTTCGTTTCCATGCCGAGCCCATGGCTTTGTTGGACGGCCTCAAATAGATTTTTCGGACCTAAGCGAAAGATCAAAGAGACGTAAAACAGAAGATTTGCGTTCTAATTATAATGCCGAAGAATTAAGCTATGCTGCGCAGATGCAACTTAGAGAAAAGGAAAACTAGATTCATCAAATGTGATGAAAAATATAATTTTTTCAACTCCTTCACGCGCCGAAAAATACCAAAAAGCTTTGAAAAAAATGAACCAGGAAATTATTCCATACACAGCAGAAGAAGCTCTCTCTATAGTTATTGAAGGGAAATTAACTAAGTTCCAATACAATGTTATTAGAGATTGTGCAATAAAACACAATAACCATATGTATCCAAACTATGCTGCTGTTTTAGAAGCAAAGAAAAAATGTTATCCTGAAAACTTGGTTATAACTGAATCAATCGCAGAATCACCGCTTCAAAGTTTATTGGATCACACAATTCGACGTTTGTTTCATGGAATAAGAGATGTTATAGAAACATTGCATATTAATGAAAAGTCTAACATTCACCTGATTTCCAAATGGGGTTGTGATGGAAGCTCAGGCATGTGTGAATATAAACAACGTTTTTCAGATCCAAACATTTCAGATGCTAATATTTTCTTAACATCTTTTGTTCCTATCCAGCTAGTGTCAGGTGACCCAGAATCACATAGAAAAATTATACTGTGGCAAAATCCCCATCCATCATCCACAAGGTTCTGTAGACCAATACGACTTCAATTCGTCCACGAAACAACCGATGTAACTGTAAGAGAATTCGATTACATCGAAAACCAAATATCTCTTCTAAATGAAACTTTAGTAGATCATATTAACGGAAGTATTTCAGTAAAGCATAAAATGCTTCTTACAATGATAGACGGTAAGGTCTGCAATGCTATAACTGAAACCTCTTCAACTCAAAGGTGTTATCTTTGTGGTCTAACATCAAAAGACTTCAATAAGATAGATTTGGTGTTGAACAAACAAGTTCAAGACAAGTCAAAGCTGAGGTTTGGGTTATCCTCCTTGCATGCTTGAATAAGGTTTTTTGAATGTTTAATCCATGTCTCCTACAAACTGCCTATAGGACAATGGCAAGCTCGTGGTGAAGAAAACAAGAGGAAAGTCGAAGAAAACAAGAAAAGGATTCAAGAAGCATTCAGAATTCGAATGGGACTTTTAGTCGACAAACCAAAACCAGGTTATGGTAGTACGAACGATGGCAACACTGCCCGTCGATTTTTTCATGACTCTGCTACTTCTTCGGATATAACCAACATAAATGAAAACATCATTTGTCGATTTAGGGTTGTTTTGCTAACAATATCCAGTGGATATCAAATACAAATTGGTCGATTTAAGGAGTATTGTATTGATACAGCAAATATGTTTGTGCAACTGTACCCATGGTATAATATGCCTACAAGTGTACACAAAATATTAATACACAGCCCTGAAATTATATCAGAAGCCATTCTTCCGATTGGACAGCTCGGCGAAGAAGCCCAGGAATCACGGAACAAAGACATAAAACGTTTTCGAGAAAGTTTCTCAAGAAAATTTTCGAGGCAGCAAAATATGGAAGATGTGTTTCATAACCTGTTGGTTTCTTCTGACCCATTTGTAAGTGGTTTGAGAAAACTAAGCCCTAAAACGGGAAATGCATTTCCGTCTGAGGTACTTCAGTTTCTAATAGAACCAGAGATCGAGCAAGGAGACTTAGTTGCAGTTTCACAAGTCACTGAATGATGTACGCACATACACACGCATGTTTATTTTTGTTTATTTATGTATATTATTGTTATCTATGCCTATTTATTTATTTATTTATAATACCTAGAACTCAACTGTTTTTCCAATATATTAAATGTATAAATATTGTATTATTAAATGTCAAATGAAACAAACCCTATGGTGCAATGTTAAAAAAAAACAACTTCTTTCATTTTTTTCTTCTTTTTAATAAATTTTCGTGTAAATTTACTTGAAAATGGTAAATTTTATGAAAATTATCTTATTTTGGTACAATCATGCAATAATAAATGGAATAAATACAAGAAATAATTTTGGCCATGTTTTTGGGAAAATTTACCTGTGTGCAGCGACCAAAACAATGGATTTAATTTTTTGATGACAGTTATCGATGCTTTTTCAAAATTCGCTTGGGTTGTCCCAATGAAAAACAAAAAAGACATTACTATTTCAAAAGGAATGGATTTACTAATTCTTCTAGGATTCCAAAGAACTTGCAGACTGATGATGGAAAGGAATTTTTCAATACAAACTTCAAGAGTTTGATGGAAAAACATAAAATTAATTCATAATTTTGTTTTTCGTCTCCGGTTGTGTGATATATGTAATGAAATAAATAAATAAATTAATAAAATATTGAAAATCAACGTTATTTTGTTTTATTTAATTTATTATAAACTTTAAGTTTTAAATACACAACGATTTTATTTTAATATATGCTACGCGTTTCGGAATCAAGTTCCATCATCGGGCTTTTGTGACTGAATGTCATTCATTTAAATAAAACAAAATAACGTTGATTTTCAATATTTTATTAATTTATTTATTTATTTCATTACATAAAATTAATCACTATTCTACATTCAGCTCATTGAAGGCTTCAATTATTGAAAGATTTAATAGAACCTATAAGGAAAAAATGTGGAAAGAATTTAGTTTCAATGGAAGCTATAAGTGGATAAATATTTATAAGAAATTGCTTTATGATTATAATCATTCTTTCCACCGAACCATTAAATGTAAACCTGCAGATGTAAACAAGAAAAATTCAAAGTCAATGTTATCACTTTTCAAAAACAAGAAAGAAGTGTTTAGTAAAAGAAAATTCAAAGTTGGTGATAACGTAAGAATTAGCAAGTATAAACATGCATTCGAAAAAGGTTATACACCCAACTGGTCTACTGAGGTTTTTAAAATAAGAAAAGTCCAAGCAACAAAACCTATAACATATCTTCTCGAAGACTTTCAAGGAAAACCTATCCAAGGAGGCTTTTATGAACTAGAACTGCTGAAAACTGATTGTGGTGATGTATATCTAGTTGAAAAAGTTCTACAAACGAGAGGAAATAAAGTTTTTGTAAAATGGTTGGGATTCCCACCAGAACATAACTCTTGGATCGATAAAAACAAAATTCTGTAAAATTAATAAAAGAAATAAATTTGATTTTTAAAAATTTTAATTTTGCTTCTTTTTCTTATATATGTATATATATATATATATATATATGTGTGTGCTTATAAATTATATTAACATAAAATTATTTATATTTTTGTAAATTTCAGCTCAAATGTTGATCCACGTTGATATGTTTTCTCTAAACCATAAGAGCCTCCTCCAATAAGTAATATGCTTTCTGTGGACAGCTTTGCGTATCTTATCGGTAAAAAGACCTATAAGAAAAAAAAATAATTTTCAAGTATTTTGTATAAAGGAGGCAGAACAAGAAAAATTGTATCTTACCGTATATTCGCCAAGATCCGCTACGATTCTATCACCCCACCGTGTCTTAACCTTATGCAATTCAAACAATCTCAATGGCTTGAAAAATATATTGATTTAAACAATGAACTAAGAAAAAAAGCCACCACAAAGTTTGAAAAGGATCAGCGTAAACTTTGCAATAATACTGTATTCGGAAAAACTATGGAAAATGTAGACAAACGAAAAGATGTTCGAATTGTCGATTCAATGGAAAGCAAAGGTACCCATCTCGGTAGTCTCGCTCTTATAGCTAAACCTAATTTTCATAGCATATTAGAATTTTCGGAAACCATGGCTGCTATTCAGTTAAAACGAATTCACAGTGTATATAATAAGCCTATATACTTGGGTTTTTGTGTTTTGGAGATTTCAAAGTATAAAATGTACGACTTTCATTATGCATACATGAAACCTAAATTTACTGACAACCTACATCTGGCCTACATGGATACCGATTCATTTATTTATAAAATAAGAACAGATGATTTTTACAATGATATAAGAAATGATATAATAGATACATTTGATACTTCAGACTATCCACCCCAAAACCGCTACGGTATTGCCCAGCTCAATGTGAAAAAGTTAGGATTTATGAAGGATGAAAATAATGGTAGAATAATGAAGGAATTTATAGGATTAAGAGCTAAAATGTATAGTATAGACATAGAAGATGCAGCACTAATAAAAAAGGCTAAGGGTGTTAAATCAGCAGCTGTAAAAAAATGTCTTTACAAAATTACAGAGACTGTTTGCTACATAAACAAAACTTCTATAGTAAAATGTTGAACTTTAGATCTAAACAGAAACACCATACTATATACACCGAATGTATACACAAATTAAATTTAAGTTGTTCTGATGACAAAAGATTTATATGTACTAATAATATAAATACACTAGCTTGGGGTCATTATCGAATAGAAATTGAAAATGAAATATTAAATATTAAAATTTAATTAAAAAATAAAAAAATATTTAAAAAATTAACATGACTTTTTACTTAACGATTCTTTTCTCTCTTCACTCATATGGACCACCTTTCTAAAAAAATTTACTCTTAAACATCATGTTCTGTTCATGATTTTGTTCAGATTTTTGCGTTCCGAACGGGAATTTTACGTTTTAACGCGAATTTTACTTTACGTTTGTTGCGTTTTAACGTGAACGTGAATTTTACGTTTTTTACGTTCTAACGTGAACGTGAATTTTACGTTTTTGCGTTCTAACGTGAACGTGAATTTTACGTTTTTGCGTTTTAACGTGAACGTGAATTTTACGTTCTAAAGTGAACGTGAATTTTACGTTTCAACGTTCTAAAGTGAACGTGAATTTTACGTTTTAACGTGAATTTTACGTTTTTGCGTTTTAACGTGAACGTGAATTTTACGTTTTTACGTTCTAACGTGAACGTGAATTTTACGTTTTTACGTTCTAACATAAACGTGAATTTTACGTTTTAACGCGAATTTTACGTTTTTGCGTTTTAACGTGAACGTGAATTTTACGTTTTAACGCGAATTTTACGTTTTTACATTCTAACGTGAACGTGAATTTTACGTTCTAACGTGAACGTGAATTTTACGTTCTATAATCTCCCCAACTGATGAATATGTACAAGTAAAACTACATAAGATACAGTGGAGAGTACCACACGTGACTTTATCAGATTCGATGAAATTAAATCTATATAAATCTATAAATGCAAATAGTTTTATGAAAATTGCTTTTCGAAACTGGGGTCTCTATGAGTATCCCATGTTATCAAGCTCTGACCATCACATCTGGAACGTTAAAACAACGCAAATAGAAAAACCTCGATACATTGTATTTGCACTACAAACTGCAAAAAATAAAAAAATATCTGCTGATCCTACAACGTTTGACCATTGTGATTTAACAGACTTAAAAGTGTATCTAAACTCTGATGTATATCCCCATGAAGATCTTAATATTTCTTTCGAAAGAAATAGATATAGCTTGTTCTACAAAATGTATACGGATTTTCAAAGAACTTACTACAATAAAACCAACACTGAACCTTTGCTTTCTTGGGATCTATTTAAATCCCGTGCTCCAATTTTTGTTATAGACTGCAGACATCAAAATGAGGCTTTGAAAACAGGACCTATCGATATACGCTTGGAGATGAGAACATCAAAAAACATTCCTGCAAATACTTCAGCTTACTGCCTCATGCTTCATGATCGGATTATTGAATACAATCCACTTGACCAAGTTGTTAACAGAATTGTCTAAGGATTGTTATTATTTTTTTTATGTTTTTCAATGTAAACCTAAAAATAAAACCAGAAAATATATAAATAAAATACAATATTATAAAAAAAAAAAAAAAAAAAAAAAAAAACATGTGTTATTATTCAAGATTTGCTCATTCCATTTAATTTACACCACCACTTCAAAATAATATAGGAATATCATAACATTTGTAAGTTTATTCATTTGCTATTAAGGGTAGGAAAGTAGTCATATACAGGATACTCGTATGATCCTAAATGTCGTATTACACATTGCAAAAGGTTTCTTTGGGGTGAAAAGTAACTAATTAAAAGAAGTATTGAGGTAATAATGTATGCTTATATCGTATTGATTGCTAATAGTAGAACAATAGAGTTTTCCCCCCCGCATTCATTCATGCAGTTAACCTTATCATAAATTTGTATTGTTGACACTTGGGATATCATCGGTGTACCTAAATAAGGAAGCAGTTGGATAAATTTATGTATTGCGATCATCATGAATGGATATTTTAATTGTCAGCATCCATCCCTATAGATAAAATAATGTGTTGACCTTATTGACGTACATTTGTATTGCGCAATGAAAATAACCCTTGGACCATTTTTCAGGATTTTAATGATAAGGGACAGGGTTTAGTAATATTATTGACATGATGCTAGCAAAGCAATAGATAAAGGAGGTATAGCCCTATCAGACAAATGAATGCTATGATAGTGAGGTATTAGGCTTTTGTTACACTAATTATTACCTCAATCCAGGAAAAATCCTAAAGCAATAGATATATGTAGATGGTCAAGTCCTATTAGTTAGATGAGTGACATGATGGTAACGATGTATGAGGGTCTTGATATATCAATGCACGTATTATAATCGTAAATCTTAATTGCCGGCATTCATAGATCAGAACCCAAATTGGTACCAGTGGTACCGGTGATGCCGGTGATGCCGGTGCTCTCGTACCCTCTAGGGTGATGCCGGTGATGCTGGTGTTCTCGTACCCTCTAGTTTATACTACTTACAGCTTTCTGTCAAGAAGACCAACTTCGAAAAAAGTATCGCCAGATTGAAAACCACACGTCTAAAATAAACAAAAATTGTTTAATAATTAATTTTTCAAAAACTATTAATTTCTGGCTTCCCAAAAGCCCAAAAAATATCAAACCAATGCAAAGCTGTGAAAAAAATCGAGAGAAATTGTTGTTTTTAATTCATTTTCATGACGACTACGCGATGTATAGGAACAACACAATTTTGTTCCTTTAATTGGTTTCTAAGACTTTGAAAATTTGGTGAGGGAAAGCGGTTCGGTAAATCAATTTGAAAATTTACTGAAATATTGATGCTGTAAAAGTCTATAAATCTGCATACCAATGCAAGTCCTTAAATTAAAATTTGAAAAGTAACAAAAGATTTAACGAAAGACCAAAACAAGCCGTTTTTAGTTCTTTTTTTAAACTGAAGAAGGCAAAACAAATAATTTCTACAAAAACTTAAAAAAATTATTCAAACTTATTCAAATTTCCAAAACTGTCCTTGAATGTTTTAGGACGTCATTTTTTGAAAAGATATTGGTACACAAAGTCAAGCATACTTTTTTTCATTAAAAGTCAGATAAACCAAAAAAATTAAACTGAAGCTAAATAAATTGGTTATCTGACCATTACATTTGATTAACTCAAAACAAAATTATCTTTGAAAATCGGGACCATCAAAAAAACACAAAAAAATTGTTTGGTGTCAGTTCTTACGAAAACGCAATAACATTATTAGCCGTTTTCGTTTGGAGGTGGCAAAGTACTTGTGAGTAGATGAAAACCCTAATCTAGTACTATCAACTGCACATGCTTTCATGGCGAGTAGATACATTTTACATGGGAAAGCAGTTTGATGTGTTCCATTGAAAAAAGCTGGCAAAGTATTCGCAAGTACTTTGCCATCTCCAAAGGAAAACGCCTATTGTAAAAAAATAATTTGCAAACAAATATCGAGACATAAAACATAAAGCTGTATAATGCTTTTTGTTTCAACACAATACGACCACTAATTACAACGACACAGCTTTTCAAAAAACATTAATAAAAATTGAAAAAAAGGGGTTCCTTTAATTTCCGTGACTAGTGTATTTTCCAAGTAAAAAGACTTGATTGACTTCCATGATTGTACTACCTTACCAGTGATCATTCAAATCTTAAAAGTCATTTTTTCACTAGAAATATGAATTAAGTATTGAACTTCATTTGTTCATCAAAATTATCATAAATGATTTTGCTTTCTTAATGTCTCAAAATCAATTACTAGAATTTTCAATGATGAATTTGGCGCCTTATAATAAAATAATTATGATAAAACCCCCAAATTTTTCAAAACAATTTAGATTCAAATATCTCAAGAACTTGAAGTACTAGAGCAATTCCTAGGCCAAATTTGAATTAAGCTCATCAAATTCCATCAGAAAAGTGCTTACGTTATAGACACAAATTAAAATGTTGTCACACAGTAATTAATAAGTGTTTTCGTTAGCCCAGCCAACGAAGAACAAAATAAATACAATAAATCATGCTCTCTGGGTTATTATTTTATGTGGTAGGGGTGACCCCCAGGAACGACATGCTAGTACTACTACTACATAGTCCCCAGGGTAGGGCCGTGAGCTTAAGATAGAAGGGTGGTAATAGGTCCCTTTTTCTATTTTTTATGAATATTTTGAAAACTAAACGTATTATCGGAAAAGTACACTACAAAATGAAAGTAAATTAAATGTTCTACAGAAACAGTTTTATTCATATCTTTGGTAAAAGGAAGGGTAAGTAACTTTAGAAGGGCAAACTTTCAGTTACTCGCAGACGAATTAGCTAGATCACGTATCGATGGTATTTCAGTATCTAGTAATTTCGACGAAGCAGTTAATAACTTTAACAGCATACTTTATAATTGCATAAATAATACTATCCCTAAAAAAATACTAAAAAATACGAACTTTTGTCATGCATGGTATACGAAAGAGTTGAGGTCACTACGAAATAGAAGAAATAAAGCATGGAAAATATATTTAAAGACCCTATCTTCAATTGACCACAACTCTTACATTACCCTTTTCGAAGAATTTAAATCTCTTTCAAAGTCGCAATACACTAATCATGTATACGAAATGGGAAGATCTCTTAAAGAAAACCCTAAAGCATTTTGGAAGTTTGTCAATTCGAAGAAAAATTCGGATGGTACCCCGCAAATTTTAAATATGAGAATTGTGTATTGAAAGAAACTATTGATATATGCAACGCCTTCGCAAACAATTTTCGTAACTCTTTTGTGGATACAGCCCTTGATATTGATGAAGATTATTTCAGAAATTTACATTCTTATGCGCAAACGAGTTGTAACAATTTCGCTGTGCAGCAGAGTACTGTTTTAGACCTTCTCTCATCGTTAAATGATGATTTCTCATCTGGACCAGATGGAATTCCCCCAATATTATTGAAACAGTGTAGACATATACTGGCTGAGCCTCTTCAATTTTTATTTGAGTTTTCTATTAAATCAGGGAAATTTCCCTGTTTATGGAAAACTTCATTTCTAACGCCAGTTTTTAAAAAAGGTGATAAAACTGATATTTCGAACTATAGACCTATATCCAAACTGTCATGTATTCCAAAGCTATTTGAACAAGTTGTGTGTGAGACCTTAGCATTTCATACGAAGAATATAATATGTGAACAACAGCATGGATTTGTGAGAAGAAAATCAACAGTAACAAACCTCCTTACATTCTTGCACAAATGCTCTAACGCGTTAGAAAATGGAAGTGAAATGGATTGTATATATACTGATTTCTCCAAAGCATTCGACCAACTTAGTCACAACATTATTATCTTCAAACTAAAATCCTTAGGATTTCCAACATTTTTTATCACCTGGATAAAATCATACCTTGAAAACAGATCTTACCAGGTAAAATTTAGAAACTGTTTTTCTAACTCATTCAAGGCTCACTCCGGTGTGCCCCAGGGAAGTCATCTAGGCCCATTTCTATTTATTCTTGCTATAAATGATGTTGTCTCTTGCATACTTTTTAGTGATATTCTTATATTCGCTGATGATATGAAGATTTTTAAAACAATAAAGGCTAACAACGGCCGCATTCTTTTGCAAGCCCATATAGACAGTTTCGCTACTTGGTGTGTTAAAAACAGTCTTTCTCTTAACCCTGCCAAATGCCAAACAATTACTATCTCAAGAAAGCGACTTGCAAATGCTTTTAATTATTCTATTTCACAACACAAACTCTGTCGAGTCTTTAGTTTCAAGGACTTGGGTGTTAACTTTAGCTCAGGCTTAGAATTCACTGAACATATTAACTTCATTGTTAACAAAGCAAGCTATATGCTTGGGTTTATAAAACGTTGGGCAAAGGAATTTGACGATCCGTACGTTAATCTTTCCTTATACAACTGTTATGTACGTCCTCATCTAGAGTACGCCTCTCAAGTATGGTCTCCCTTTTATGAAATTCATAAAAATCGTATTGAATCAATTCAACGTAAATTCATTCGCTTTGCTCTGAAGGTCTTCCTTGGGCTGATCCATTCAACCTTCCACCATATGAACATAGGATCCAGCTACTGCAGATTCACACCTTATATCAAAGGCGGGTGAATAATGATCTAATATTTCTTCACCAACTTATAAATGGTCAAATTGATGCTCCTGATTTGTTAGCAAGTATTGGCATAAATTACCGCGGAGGATCTCACCATCTGCGAAGATTTGAACTTTTACATGTAAATTTCCATAGAACTAATTACGGTATACATGAGCCTCTTAACCGTATGTGCAAGATCTTTAATTTAAATGGCTCCTCTGTTAAGTTTAACATTAGCAAGATGGGATTAAAAAAATCGTTCCGAACCAGTGCTCCACTTTCGTGATTGTTTTTTTTAACTTTTTAATTATATTTAATTTAAATGTTTTATACTGTCTATTTATGTTTATTGTTTATTTGTTTAAATTAGTAATTGTATTATGTAGTTTATTCTCATGCATGTGTTAGCTCGCATTATTTTACTAACCACTAACACATGCACTTATGATGAGCCTCTGATTGTAGGTTTGCAGCTTGCTCTAAGCTCACTACAACAAAAAATCTGAAGTGTAAAAAATAAAGTAAGATACAGGGAGTAGATATGTCAAACATTTGAAAAAACAATGTTATCGACTTATATAATAATTAAGACTTTTTAATTTATTTACCTAAAAATAACTTAAAAAGTGATCAAATTTTTATTCACGGTCATTCCAGTGACGTCGTCGTCGCGTCGTGAGAGCAATTTAGGGTGTAAAACAGATGGTTGTGTTTAAAATTGTCTTATTTATAGACCATATAGAAAACTGTTTCCTTGAAAGTAAGAAGTTTCACAGTATATTTCCAAGTTACTGTTGTGTTTTTTGTTTAGGCGAAAAGGGCGAAATTTTGGTGTATAAAACATAAGAATTTGCTTTGGTAAAACCTAAATATATGACAAATATTTTTGTTGAATCACATTACACCAAAATTAAGTCAATACGATCTCCCTGAAAAAAGCATTTGTCATTTTTATGTAAAGATGACTATATTTTCAGTATTAAAGCTAAACACACATTTCCTACCGAAAACCAATTAAAATTAATGGGCCGTTCCTTCAAAATTAACATCTGCGGTTCATTTGTCCTATTTGCCAATAATCAGAAGAATTTTTTAGATTTTTATTTTCATCCCCTTTAGTCGCTGTAAGGGTTAATTTACTTTGTTTTGCAAC
Source organism: Dasysyrphus albostriatus (assembly GCA_946251815.1). Taxonomy (NCBI): domain Eukaryota; kingdom Metazoa; phylum Arthropoda; class Insecta; order Diptera; family Syrphidae; genus Dasysyrphus; species Dasysyrphus albostriatus. Next base: position 60,192,154 of record OX276336.1, on the reverse strand, counting down.
TTTTTGAAAAGCCAGAATCTATACTTGAGGTTTATTTTCAAATAAAGTTCCTTTAATAAATAAGTTTATCAAAAATTGTTTTCAAATAAAAATTAATTTTACTTTAAAGTGTTGAGCCAAAACAATTTTTTTCCAAAACTGTTCTTCAAAACAACCTCATTTGAGAATATACCTTAAGTATGGACTTTTGGATTTCCAAAATATAGGGATAAAAATAAAAATCTGAAATAGTTAGGCAATTATTTTTAATTCATTCAGAGTCGATTAGGGTCCACAAAAGATGACTTTTTTCTAATGAGCACCCTGTAATGTACATATAGTTAGACATTTATAATAAGTTTTCTTCAATAGCTTTTATTTTTTGACAGATATTGCTTTTTTAAATCGATGGCACTCGTATAACAGATTAAAATAATAAACAAAACTTAAAAGGTTTTGAAGATCAAGGTAAGTCTAAGAGCCAAATTTATCGCTAATTTGTTCAATTTACAGTCAAATTTTCTGTTAAATAACTGAGGGCTGTCTAATATTATGAAAGCACCCATATGTAACCTGTTTTTATTTTTCGAAAAAGAAAACTATATAAGGCTCTTAATTTTGAACTTAACATCAGTTACTTCACTCTCTTTTTACTTTGAAGTCATCTCGCCACGCGGCACAGTGGTGCTGAGGTGGAAAAAATGCCACAAATGAAATTTGTTATGAAGTTGTTTTATTTATTTTTGTCAAGGAATATGCGCGACACACCGGTCTAAAGTTACCTTTTCTTTTAGTTTTGAAATGCCTGCATATTCTTGCAATAACTTTTTGGCATGAAAAGTAGCATTTCATAACTGCTTATGTTAAACTTTAATTTCTTTAATAAATAATGTTAATTAAGCTTCCAAAATTAGAAGAAAAAAAGTCGTCATTTAGCTGGTTTAGAACCGAGTGCAATAGAACTTATATTTTGTTCTTCTTTCCCTTCAGCTAAACTTTTATAGATCAGGATGTAAGTTTTAAAGTGACATTTAGTGGGGCAAATTCCAACAAAAAATTTTTTGCATGAAAAAAAAAGTTTACCAAAATCCGACCATCGAAAGTCACTTTTTTTCAAAATGGCGGCCGGTTACCCTGGAAATTATAAAACAATCTGTAACTTTGCTAAATTTTTGTTGGTGTAAAACAATGATTTTTGTATCCAACCCAGGGTTTTCAAAAAATAAATTTTATCTACCTGTGGCGCAAAGTAGCATATTTTTTAACATATCATATATTAACAGTTTTTGTCTCAAAAAAGGTGTTCCAAACAGAAAAAACTGAAAATTAAGGCAGTAAATCAAATATATTATAAGAAATGTGTAGTATTTGTCTATATCAGGCATAAATGTAACAAACTACGAAACATTTACAGTAAACACAGTTTAATACCCTAGTGGTTAGCAGAACGTTAAACTTTTAGCAATAACTTTTTTATTTGGAAAACTTTAAAATCTGGAAAATCTCCGAGAAAATCTGTATTGGCATGTGGCACTCGATTGGACTGAGGCCAGGCTATTTTGTTGTGGGCAATTGCTTTTTTTAAACCAAATTTTGTCAATATGTGTGTTAGCCAAATCCAAACATTTGTGCCAAATTTAATTGCTTTCCGTTTAATAATTCAGATTTTATAGAATTTTTTCCGCTCTCCCATACAAAAGGCACCACTGTGCGCCGCAAAGTAAAAATAAGAAATTTTTCTCACATATTGGTGAGCTAACAAATTAGGTCTTAAATCTTAATTTCAAGTTTAAGCTTCATTACAATACATAATATCAACATAAACCTTATACTAAGTGTATACCTTAATAAAAATATCTTTCAAAAGAAAATCGATTCCATAAAAATATTACAACGAGAAAGTTCCTTCATGCTTCATTTAAAGCCCACACAAAATTATACGAAAATATCTGGGGAAAAGTTGATGAATGTCTTTAATTACATCCGGGATAAGAATATTCCCTCCGGAAATGACTGAATCATAAAGTTCGTTAAGATACAGGAGGGAGGTATATTTGTTCTCTCAAATATAAATAGTAGGTATGTATCTTCACAAAAGATGTTGGAGTAGGTACATACATATTTATATACAAAAATGTTTATATTCATAAGTGGGTATAACTATGTATAAAAGTTTCGTCAGAAAAAAAATCTACCCCTCTAATCTACATAAATTTCCCTTTATAAACTCATTAGGTAGGTATAATAAATAATCTAGAAACTACGAACATGGGGATCACATGGGTTCGCAACAGCTATGAGACCTTTTTGCTCGAGCTCGAACTAAATTGTTTATCCAATTTAATTTGGGGTAGGTTGGTACTTAAAAGGCTTTCAATATAAAATTTGATTTTTTAATTTTTGTTGGGTACCCAACCCATACACCCAAATCTAATAAATACATAGGTACATACTATTTAGTAAAATTTAATTTCTATTTTTTGCTCGACTCGTTTGATTGCCAAAAATAAATAGAAAAACCACTCCGAACAAAACGAATTTTCTTTAGTAAGTTTTCAGTCTGATACCATAGAAACGCACGTTTAAAGAACATTAATATCAAATCTTTTATTAGTACTGTTGGTTTTATTATAAATGTATCTGATGCTAAAACTTTAATGTTCATTTGGCAGCATAAAACTTTTGCCAAAAGCATCAGCCTTGTGTTCAGCCAAATTCATAAAAAGACCCGCCCCATACCATTTTAGCCACTCACTCGAATAACCCGGAATGTGTTCAGCTGCCAGGCCAAAATTGATTCCCAACTTCTGATATACAGTGGGTGTTATATTTTATTCCAGTATCTGTATCTATCCATCTGTATGTACATCTACTTACTCTACCTCTGAGTATTTCTGTATATACACTTCAGAATATACTTATATACAAACCGACGTCGACATAGCAGCCATAAAATGCTCTTGGGAATAAGGAGAAATGCAAAAAAAAACAAGAAAAAACCGGAATATCGATCCAATGCTCGTGAGGTTGTTCTTGTGAGTTCATACTTTTATATCTGTGATGTTCTGCTCAAGTTCGGAGAAATAGCATGGTGTGCTGTGTTCATTGTACAAAAAGTTCCTAAAAGGAACCTTTTGTAGATACTTTACACATAAAATTGCTGCAAGCTACAAGCCATTTATACCTAAATACTCCAAAATTTACGACACTCGTACTAGGGTGCTATATGAATGGCTTTTAGGTGTGTTTCCATTCAGCTTTTTGTTCATATTTCTCATTGCCATTTTGGATCAAGTACATTATGTACATATAGTTTGAAGCTGTATAACAAAACCAGTCTAGCTTATCCATCACCCCATCTATTATTATAGCAATTAAAACTAATTCTTATCCCCCTACCAGCTTGTTATTTGTGTTGGACGTATGATCTAATATCGCCCGCAGAGTAAGCAAGTTAGCCAATTCCAAATTGGCGCAGAATTAAACAAATCATTTTCAGAGGGAAAAAAAAACAAGACAAAACAAAACAACTCTACACAAAAGGTGGAATTTTGTGGCGAGGCGAAGTGCGCGTGCTTGGAATTTTTAATTTAATTCAGACATGCTAGTGTTTGGTCATCCCAACTCGGAATCCGATGTGCCATATACTATACTCGTACGGTTGCCACTCGTAAGGAAATATTTCTACCAATATTCCAAGAAAAAAAATGTTACAAAGCGATTTTTGTTTATCCAGTTCGAATAGGAAACTTTTCTATCCATCAAAGTCAAAAGTGACACAGATTTTTTGACATATTAAAAATTTCAACGTGGTTTGTTATCTTTAAAGAAGTTTGTATTGTAGGTATGCAATTTTTATTAGAAAATTATTTCCTTTTATAAAAAATATAGGTACCTCACACAATGCCACCAATTGCTTGCTTACAATATAAACAAGTGTCAGTCACAGCACAGAGTGAAAATTTTGACGTTTAAACATTAACGAGAGAAAAATAGGCATGTTTAAGAAAATGAGTCTTGTGAATATAATATCTAAGTAGAATTTCTCAGAATTTACTGTCATGTTACTGAGAAAAAACAAATATTTACTCTGGTTGCACACTTTTTGACAGAGAAAAATTTCCTAAGAGCTCTAAGATCTCATATTTCTGAACATGTCTAATGTCTTCCTATTTGTATTGCTTATAACTTAAAACTCAGATATTCAGTGATAGATTCGATGTTAAACCGAGTTACTCTTGAAACATGTTGTCCTTTGCTATTAGTATCTAAATGACAGTTCTTGATCTAAGAAAAAAAATCTTCTGCATTTAGTTTCAGAATCTAAACCAAAAGTATTTACACCTATGAAATGAGTCTTCCATATTGTCAATAAAAAGATAAGAAAAAACTTACCAAACCTATTGGGAATTTTAAATTAGACTGACTGAACAAATATTTCTGACAGATGCGTGTCATAATAAGCTTTATATTAATGTCAAGGCTTGGGACCAGTTTCAAGACTTATGGATAAAGTCTGAAATAGTCTACGGTAATCTTTTTTGACAGATAAACTTGAACTTTTGGTTTCAAAAGTCTCGGATTATAATATCCAACAGTTAAAGTCTCAGATAGTCTATCACCCGGTTCAAGTGGTTGCTAAAGCCTTTATCCAGAAGGGCCCCACTCACTGCTATGGGTTTCCGTCATGAATATCGCTTTGAATTGATCCGTTGTGGTTCATACTGAATTAAATTCAAAAGACAAAATTTAATGTTCCTACATTTTTGATATTTTTCCACCGGTTACTTTATCCGAGACTTTGATAATAAAACAGAAATATAATAACAGCGACTTTTATCAGCTGGATATTGTTTTTGTCGGATATCTATCCGAAACTTTAACCGGAACATTTGGGCCAGTTTCAAGGCTTACGGATAAAGTCTCGGATAGCCTAACCTGAACTTTTTTGACAGATAAACTTGAACTTTTGGTTTCAAATGCCTCGGATAATAATATCCAACAGATAAAGTTCAGATAGCCTAACGCCCGGTTCAAGTGGCTGTTAAAGCCTTTATCCAGAAAGGCCTCACTCACTGCTATGGGCTTCCGTCGTAATATTTTGAATCTCGCTTTGAATTGATCCGTTTAAAAGCTGTGACATTTTTAATTCAAATGACAAAATTTAATGTTCAGTATGTTTTTAATGTTTTATGTTCTTCTCAAACTGTAAATTTGTCCGCAGTTAACTTTATCCGAGACTTATTAGATAATGAAATTTTAAGCGAACCATTTGAAACTGGCCCTAACTAACTCTGAATTAAGTAAATAATGAAAAACTGGCCCCTTATAGATAGAATAAAATCAAAACATAAAGCTTTTAAGTACTAATTGTCTAACGAAGACACAATTCGTCTTCATTGATATGGAGATTAATGAAAAAGTCTGATTACTACCAAACATTTTTTCCAAATAAATAAAAAGCGGAGTAGGTACTCTCATATCGATTTTTCGGAGTACTATTTCATGTTATCTTAAGCTTTTTTCGATTAGATTATCTGACTGTTCCTCTTCTTTTTGATTTCAAAATAGTTTTGTCAAATTTACAATTGCTCCATTTTACAAATGGGTTCCGTAAGAATTTATCACTTTTGACAAGTAGTCCGATGGAGAACTATGTATATATTTTTCTGTATGTTCCAAATTTACTTCTTCTTGAATGTGGGAACAGAAAAGACTTTTGTCGTTTTTTTATGGGGTTTTCGGACTTTTCTACTCTTTTTTTTTTAATCCAAATGAATATGAAAGCAGTGTGTTTTAAAATTTATACGCTAAATGACTCCATTTTACAAAATGGTTTCTTCAAGAATTTATCAGTTTTGACAAGTAATCCATCGAATAATTGTATATATATGTATGTGTGTGTTCCAAATCTAATTCTTCCTCAAAACGGAAACAGAAAAAGAGTCCGAAAACAGTACTCCGAACAGCCAATTGAAGACTTTTGGAGTAGTTAGATTTGAAAAGTAGTACTCCGAACGTCCACTTGAAAACGACATTTAAAAACATAGGTAGAAAGACCTAAAATGGAATGCAAAAAGAGTACTCTTAACGTATAATCGAAACCGATATTAAATGCAGCTTGGATAACTATCACCCTAGAGTCTTTTTATTTTGTCTCAATGTAATGACGTTTCTTATGTTGCTTTTGTTTGGATTTTCTAACTGTTGAACTCCTTTTAAAGTTTGAGCCACGTGTTATACAACTGGCCCTAAGTTGACTGATAAATGTGTTTCAAAAAATAACTGGAGTTTAACCTCAAAACTACGATGATTTTGGTTTGAATCAGGACCTAAGGGGAAGCTTAATGCCAATAATTAATTAAATTAAAATTGTAGGTGGTGGGTATTATGTGATACATAGTCATAGTGTTAGCTTATGCGCAATTTAATTAATGTGTCACACCGGTAACAAAAATATAAAATATTTGTTTATCTACTACAAAAAAGAAAGCAAATAAGAAATAAATATTGTAATCTATCACCAAAAAAAAAACTATACTGAGTCAGAATTTTAATTCTAAAGGTTGTGTCACTCCAGTAACAGAGTTGCATTTAGTAACTTAATCAATTAGTTTGTCAACTATTCTTGAGCTTTCTTTTCAAAGCATAGCATACACATTTATTTAAAAGGCGAAAAACGTTTTAAAAATCTTTAAGTTCGATTTTATTCATTTAGAAAATTGTGTGAATTTTGTATAACACCATGAGTCTATGAGTGTCACACCCGTAGCTATAGATATAATCCCATGGACCTTAATTCATTTGAAACTCATATAAAAATAAAATTCAAAAATAGGGATCATGGTTGATTTTTGAAAATAAATTTCAATGAAACTATCTATAGCTATAGTGTAGCTACGTATGTGTAGCACACATTAATATTTTCAACAATTATTCAATTCAATTAATTAATTCAACATCTACAGATTCTCTTGGGAAGTAAAGTAACTTGTGTATACAAACAAAAAAACTGGCTACCAGCACGCACTGCTTGTTAGAAATACCCGCTGACATGGTAACCGTAACCATTAGCACTACAGTTTTCGCCTTGCATCTGTTGCCCCATGACACAACAATACATTACTATAATAAACGGGCAGAATGTGTAGACTGTAGACATATGAGCCTAAGCACGAATGACGGTTTTTTGTTGTTGTTGTTTTTTTTTTGGAGAGTTTCGGTTTAGTAAGTTTCTGCTTTACGATGCGACAATAATCCACACATTTTTGCCAGAGTGTATGCCAGTCGTCTTTCGCTTCATTCTGATTTCTGAACGTTCGTTGTTTGTTCGTTGGTTGTTTCGAACGTTTAGTATTAAGTTGTGTTGTGCGCATTTAATATTCTTTCAGTTTTTAGAGAGTGAATATTATTCAAGAGTGGGCTATCTCTCGTTGTTGCTCGAGTAAATTTAATTTGTGCTAAGGGCCAAGGGGGTTGATTTTAATTCGAATAATCAAAACAGAGATATTCTCAGACATTTATTGGGTGTGTTGTGTATTTTTTGTTTTGTATCATTCGCAATGGGGTTTTGTATTGTTCGCGGGTGTAAATCGCGATCAGACTGTAATAACCGTGGAACAAAATTTCATGTTATGCCAAGGAATATTGAAGTAAGAGAGAAGTGGATTGCGGCAATTGGTCGCTCGACAATACCGAAAAGTGGAAGTGTGTGCAGCAAACATTTTTTACCAGAAGATTACCAGATGTCACGCTCAGGTTGAATTTTCATTTCTAATTTTGATTTTATATTTAAGAGAAATTGTAAGGAAAGGGAATTATTAAATTTATGTAAAATAGTATGTTTGATTTACTTTGGGGGATTATGAATGTAATAGCTGGTTTATTTGGACTGAAACTGTAAATCGATTTTATCTGAAATTATATGCTTGTCAAATTTGAGGGAGACTTTAAATGTGCCGGTTTTGTTGTTTTTCAACGGCAAATAAATTGGTTTGTATGTAGCTTTATAAGCATGTTCAGATCAGTTACTTCGAAGGGAAACAAATGTTGCAGGTATAAATTGCATTAACAGAAAATAAATCTTTAACTTTTGTCAACAGTCCAAAAAAAAAACTACATATTAATAAACTCAAATTAAATATTAATTATATTTAGTCAGTGAATTAAGTGTGAAATGTTCAAGAAAAATTCAAGAAGAAATGTTAAAATGAAAAAATTGACTTCAAGTACTAAAGTACATTGTCAGTACCTTGTACTTGTACTTGAAAAAAAACAAATACAATGTACTTGGTCCTTGAAAATTACCAAGTACAAGTACTTTGTTATGTACTTTGTTCCAAGTACTTACATGTACTTGGTATTGAAATACTGTCCAGTATATTTTCAAGTAGGTACCTACTTTTTAAGTAGAAGTCCATTTCAAGTTCTTTTTAAGCACAAGTCCATTTAAAGTACAAGTCGATTTTAAGTACTTTTTAAATACAATTCGTTGAGAAGTCTATTTGAGCTATCGAATAATGACAACCATGGCGAGACTTTTGCAAGATGACGCCAAGACAACGAGACGCCAATGGCCGTCGTCGTGATCTGTATTTTTGAGTTAAATACTTTGTCATTATTAGAAAGCTCAACCAGACTATTCAACTAATTGTACTTGAAAAGTACTTGATATGGACTTGTACTTGAAAAGAACATGAAATGAACTTGTACTTTAAATGTACTTGAAAATATACTGAACAGTATTACAATACCAAGTGCATGTTCTTGGAATAAAGTTCTTGTACTTGGTGTTTTTCAAGCACCCAGTACATTGTACTTGTTTTTTTCAAGTACATACAAGTACAAGGTACTGGGTACTTGGCTGGTACTTGTACTTGTAAATTTGTTACTTAACTTGAGTTAAGAAATATACAGGCATATAACGGGTGATTTTTTAAGAGGTTTAAAACTTAAAAAAAAAAAACACAAAAAATTCGAAAAAAAATGAATGAAATATTTATTTGAATCGATAGTTTGAACCTTGCAATTTAATGTTTAAAGATAATTTCATGCAAATGTTGACCGCGGCTGCGTCTCAGGTAGCCCATCCGCTGAGTCCAATTTTGGCATACTCTTTCACACATATCGGCCGGTATCTCATGAATGAATGCATGGATGTTGGCTTCCAGTGCGTCAATCGAAGCGGGCTTGTCCCTATAGACATTAGCCTTGACATACCCCCACAAAAAATAATCTAATGGTGTCAAATCGCACGATCTAGGCGGCCAATTGACCGGCCCGAAACGTGAAATTAACTGTTCACCAAACTCGCCTCGCAATTGCGCCATTGTTTCGCGTGCTGTGTGGCATGTGGCACCGTCTTGTTGAAACCACATATCATGCAAGTCAAGAACTTCCATTTCGGGCAAAAAAAAGTTTGTTATCATCGCTCGGTAGCGTTCACCATTGACAGTAACGCTGCGATTCGCATCATCTTTGAAGAAATATGGCCCAATAATGCCGCCGGCCCATAAACCGCACCAAACAGTGGCTTTTTCGGGATGCATTGGTAGCTGTTGCAATACTTCTGGCTGATCTTCACTCCAAATGCGGCAATTATGCTTATTTACGTACCCATTCAACCAAAAATGAGCCTCATCGCTGAACACAATTTTTCGATTTTTCGATTTCGAACCGAGCACGAATTTTGATAGTAAAATTCAATAATTTGCAAGCGTTGTTCATTTGTAAGACGATCCATGGTTAAATTGCAAACCAAACTGAAGCTGTTTGACAGTGACACAAGGTACTAAACACACGTCAGCTGTCAAAACCAGTGTTGCCAAAACCAAACCAGCTAAAAAATCACCCGTTAGTTAAAATTATAATTAAATTGAATTAAAATACATTTAACAAAATATTTTTTATTAAAAGATATACCTAAGTTTTTAATTTACAAGATTCATAGCTTTAGAAAACTCCGAATGCTTTTTTAAAAAAGTGAGGTAAACGGAAACGTCCAGCTGAGTGTTTATTTAATTTAATTGTCAATGGGATGATTTTCTTGCCAACGATAGTAATACATAATTGAGATGCAACACTCGCCATAGCTACAGTTCCTGGACCTGCGCTTGCGACTCAAGTTCGTAAAATGTTCGCCATCATTATCTGTGGGATAAATGCAATGATGGACATGGGTGACTCTCTTCTTCTTGCATCGTGTTTAAAGAATGAAATCGAGTTTCGAACTTCAAATGAACGGTTGGATCCCCAAAGAGGCGCTAATCTGGTCGGCCTAGTCAAGATCAAACATTGAGCTTGTGATTGCTTCTTCTAGAACAGCGGCTACGTTGTTGAAAAGCTGTTAAACAACGAATAACGACGTAACATTTCAAGAAAGCCTGCGATGACACTGGTGTTGAAAACGCAAAATTATCATATCTGTGATGAATGCACAATGACACACAAGCGACCATTGGAGGAGCTTGATCGAACAAAAAAAGATTGGTGAACAAATGCGATAAAGATTTGGAGAGCAATGATACAATTGCCCGATGATTTCCGCCAGCAAATGAACTCAACGTTTGATAGGAAGTGATTCATCCAAAAAGAAAACCTGTGCGTATGATAATTTTTTGTCTATTATCATCAAAAAAATTGTTTGCATAGGTTTTCTTCTTGGATGAATTGGTTTTACAAATTTTGAAAGAAGACTAGGCGAGCTGAACAAACCAGAGTGCATTTTCCCAAAAATTAAGTATCCACAATCCATAATAATCTGTTAATCAGGGAGAGGATAAGGTCCTCTTAATATTGGGAAAACGCTATAATGAGACAAGACCAATACAAAAAACGCATTGAAAATGCATTGATTTCACTAATTCGGAAGTAGTTTTTGAAGCACGAAGATCCCATATTCATGCATGAGAGTGGTCTTTCATAAAGCTAAGAGTGTCAAAGCCCTTTTTAATCAAAAAATCTTAAAGATTAGGAGTACCCTGGAAATTCTTCAGATATGAGTTTCGTAAAGAACGCTTAGGAGCTTCTTTAGCGAAAAGTTGGAGAAAGAAAGAAGAAAAGCTTAATACTAAGTGGCAGGACAGTAACGCTCTCAAAAATAAAATGTTGAAAAAAAGGTGGTTGCCCATATTGTCAAAGCTTAAATTACTTTTCATTTTTTTTACTTCACCAATAACTACATAATAAGCATTAATAAATAGGACAAAAACTAAAAAATACTTTGACAAAAACATTAAAAATAAAAAACCAAAGGAAACCCAAAAGTTGAAATAAATTATTGTTGTTAAGTTTTCCTGTATGCATGTAATTTGCAGCAACTGTTACACACAAAAAATCACAAATTTTTCGTTCTTCTTGCTCCTTTAATAAATGATTTGAATGATTTATTCAATTAACCCTGAGAAATTGCCCTGTTTGATTTAGTTGTAATCAGAAATTTTATTTTATTAATGGTGCTATAAAATGAGTTAGGGTGGCTCAAAAAAACAGTTTTTTTTTTTATTTAATAACCCGCCCACCACAGAATCTTGCTACCTATATCAATATTGTTATCGTCACAAAATTTCAACCTCCTAGATATAATGGAGGGTGGTGCTCAAGCGACTTTGTAAGCGAAATTGTATCGAATGAAAATTCTCCTCCCCTGAGCCAATGAGGGCAATTTTTGAAAAAAATATCGTAAATTAAATTTAAAATCAACGAAAGCACATACAATAATGTATTATTGTTTCTTTAAACAATATTTCATTCTTTTATTTGTTTTTTTTTTTTAAATCAAGTAGTTTTAGAGAAATCAAATATTTAAGTGAATAATTTTGAATGAAAATGTGTTTTTTTTTTTCATTAAAATTAAAAATTAAATAAATTTAGTGGCGCAACAGCTCATAGAGAACCAGGGCCTAGTGACTAACAACTCTCAACTATTCCTGTGTGCGTGTTGTTGGCAAGAATGGAGGGGACCTACAATTTTTTGCCGAGTCCGAACGGCTAGGTGAGAAGCACTTATTCATGACAATTATACTCTTGAAGGATTTGTCAGTTCCTCGCAAGAGGCAGTACCTCGGAAAAAAACATTTCTGTTTTTTCATTAAAATTGATTTTTTGTTTTTTAATTTTTCAATGCTCTTATTTTGGAGGATAACATTCGCATTATTTTCGATATAGGGATAGAAATGTTGCTAAATTCATCCAATATTGGACCTCCAGATTAGACTGCGTCCGAGCCAGTCGTGGTGGTCATATACCTAGCAGATTGAAATTTTGTGACGATAACACAATTTATATAGGTAACAAGATTCTGTGGTAGTTGGGTCATAAAATAAAAAAGAGTTTTTTTGGACCAACCTAATGTACATATATTCGTGCCTACCTTTGAAATATGAGCAGAGTCGTCCATTTATTGTATATTCCAAAAAAAATAATGTAATTTATGATCTATACAAGCAATAAGGTGAAAAATTACAGAATCAGCGCTAGAAATAAAATGCAGGACTGGGTCGCACGTGCTTGCTCGTATGTTCAAGACGCTGACAGTCAAAGAAAATTAAAATTAATATGTAAAGACTTAAAAATTATGAAGAAAAAAATGTTTAAAAGCATTTAATATGATATTTAAATTAGGTAAACAAAATTCTTTGCGAGTAAGAAGAATAAGAAGGACGCCATCTTAAAATATAATCTTTGGAGCAGTTTTTAAAAAAATCATTTTTTTTATATAAGCTTTTGGTATGCAAATCTTAAGTATCTATTTACAAAATTGTCAACCCGTTTTTTGTGATATCGAATTTTCAATAAAGTTCTAAAAGTTATTTCAATTCAAAAACTTTGTTTTAAATGTTTTCTTCAAATACTTTAAAGAGTATAAAAAAAAAACTCAAATGTCAAGTTTTAAAAAAATCGACCATGCAATTTTCAAAATTATTGATTTGAAAAAAAAAATGTTTGACCATTTTTATTAGATCCCAAAAATATTTTTTTTGAAAATTTTGGTAAGAAAAACTATTTGTATTGTTTAGAAGCTTCTGTATACAATTTTTTTTGAAATCAGAATCACCGTTAGAAGCCAATGTTATACCTAAAGAAGGTAAGCCACCAACAGAAGTAACATCTTACAGTCCTATACCGCTTATACCAACCATGGCAAAAGTTTTCGAAAAATTGTTGCTGAAAAAGATTAGCAAAATAATAGAATAAAGAAGACTAATTCCAAGCCATCAGTTTGGATTTAGAAATAAACATTACATGATAGACCAAGTGTACCGAATTACGGATGTTGTGGAAAAGGCACTTGAAGAAAAACAAGTATGCTCGGCTGCATTCTTAGATGCTGCTCAAGCCTTTGACAAGGTTTGTCACTTGGGATTTGAGTACAAACTACATAGAGACCTTCCCAGGTGGTACTTAAAAATACTGAAATCTTACGTTACGCACCTACTCTCGAGTATAGTACGACCAAATTATAGAAAACTAAGCCGGTGTAGCAGAAGGAAGTGTCCTGTGACTAACCTGGTATCTGTTATATACAAAGGATATTCCAGTGTACATTAACGCTACAATGGCCACCTTTGCTAATGATACTGCAATTTTGGCGTCAGATAAATCCGTTTCGAAGGCTGCACAAAAACTGAAAAATGCTTTTGATAAAGTCAGTGATGCAAGATTGGCGTATCAAATTAAACGAAACAAAATTGACGCATATAAACTTTACAAACAAAAAACAAAACAACATTCCAATTCTTATAAGCAGTACAACAGTACCTTACTCTGACACTGTCATATACCTTGGAGTAACTTTGGATGCAAAGTTAAAACATAAAGATCACATTAAAAAGAAAAGAGAAAAACTAAACTTGAAGTACAGAAAAATGTACTGGTTACAAGGAAAGAACTCTGACTTATCTATCCAGAACAAACTATTAACTATTATAAAAGATATTATATAAGCTAGTATTAAAACCTGTTTGAACATATGGTATCCAAATATAGGGCTGTACAAAGAAAACAAATGCTGAACCCTTCTTTAAATTTCAAAGCAAAGTCCATCGTGGAATAAAAAATACCCCTTGGTATATAAGAACTAGTGTTCTACATCGTGACCTTCAAGTTGAATTGTTTACAGAAGTGGTAAAAAAACACGCTGTATCACACAATCAACAACTAAAAAGTCATACCAACTCCCAAATGGAGACCGTCTTAAATGTACGAGACAATAGTTATAACTTTAAACTTCCCACAATGTGATTTATAAATTGAGAAAGAAAAATCTTTTGTCGATCTTTCTTAGATTGGTCCTGTTTCACTGGTGGTTTTAGTGAGGTAAGAGTCTCACACTACTCGGTACCAATTCTTACCGAGTGTCATTTTCAAGATTTCCATCGAAAAAAAATAGGATTGAAGTTCCTGAGCCCAACTGTGGTATAAGTGTCGTTGTCTTATTTTTAAATTTGAATTTTTAACTGATTCATAAATTATAAAAACTGTTTTTATGTTAAAGTTTGTGTTAGTGCGTTTCGGGAAGGATGCAATACAAGTCATGGAAGCAAATGTGTAATTTTTTGAGCAATTAAATTGAAATTAATATAACCCCTGAAGAAGTTAGGAATTCTTACGAAACGTTGGGAGAATTATGTAGTAAAAAGTTGTCTATATTGGCATTTTTTATAAATATACCAAAAGAACCTAAACAAAAACAGTGGAAAAGATAAAAGAAAAAATTGGTCAAATATATCAAATAATATAAAAAATCACCATTTTGAAGAAAATCGAAATTTGAAAAAATGTTTCTTTTGGAGGTACCGTAAATAATCATTTTTTGAACAATGGTTTCCCATCCAAAGTAAGCCTTTACTGATAGAAATTTTCAGACAGACAGACAGAATTGTGAGACCCACTTTTTTTGTCTTCCCCATCATCCTAATGACAAGTCTCATCAAAATATCGAATTCAGTCTATTTTTCGAATGCGTAAATTGCCATATAGTTCATTTTAAGTCGCCCACGCGATAATGGCAAAAATCGATAAAAACTTGTTAGAAAACTAAACATCTACTCTCAGCAGTGTTGACGCGTCTACATACAAAAATTATTACCTTTCCTATCTAAAACAAATATAATTTGGTATTTTATCGGCTTAGAAAATAAACGGATACACAAAAATCAATCGAGTCTATTCCATTCCATTGAATATAATATATCAATAAGGTGCCAGTTATAGTTATCGTTGAAACTCATCATTGAAAATTTTAATGATTGATTTGAGACATTTAGAAAGCAAAATTATCTATTATATTGATGGACGAATAAAGCTTAAGACTTAATTAATATTTCTAGTCAAAAAACAATTTTAAATAGGTTCAACTTTCCACATTTTAGTATTTTTTGAATAGCTAAAACTTCAGTCTAATTTCTGGTCCTTATATATGTACTTGTTTTTGTTGTTTCAATCGCACATTCAACCTATTAGCTATTACCTACCTGCTCTCCTTCTCAAACACGATAATAGATTCCTTTGATTCTCCAATCTCGTGGTAAATTAATTCCTTCTGCCAAATTTAATAAGGGTGAGATTTTGTTTTAAACAATATGTCCCAATTAACTGCAATCAAATCGGCTCAAAATCATTTTTTTTTAAATACAAATACATTTATGTAAGCATCTTTAAAAAAAGTAACTGTAAAACACTTGTAGGTACACCTGGACGTATACGTTTGTTTTTAAATATATTCATCACTTTTTCAAGTTAACGCAACGGATGCTTCAATTTGGAAAAGTTATATGTATGTATGTACTAGTGAAATCAATAGGTAAAATCTCTAACTTAACTGTAAGTCTTTTGCAAAATGTTTGTTTTATATACATTCCTTTAACTGAATAAACACATAAATTGTCATAGGTACTTTGTCCATTTTTTTCAAACATTGTGCATTAATGTATAAATTGATGATGCTTATTAATATTTGTTTATGATATTGGAAATATAATAAGATAGAAAAGTGCAGTATTCTTTTGCCTCAACTGAATAAACACAAATATTGAAATTGGTAATGGAACGAAGTAAAAGTTAGTAAAAGTAGTTTTTCGTGAAAAAGGTTTGTTTATTATTAAACTCTGGGTACTATCCCTATTTGCATTATTACTATTAACTTTAGGCTAATTTTGTGACTATAATTGGGGATTTTCTGTACTTCCACTGACGGCCAGACTGGAAAGCTAGTTGGTTACAAAAAAAAAATTGCCCTTGGTTAATTAATAAGCCCCATTTGTTTCCATATACGAGTACATTTTCGCATCGAATTTTTTCTCGATATGGACAACAATTCAATTTGTTGCTCCGATCTGGTTTTTGGGATTTATGATTTGAATTAAATTTTATCAAAATAAGAGACATTTTTCCATTAGAAAACTTTCAAAACAGAACAATTTTCATTTATTATTTTAAGATTTGAATGAAGATATTTTGCCTGACTCGCACGTAACAGTAAAAGTTTATTGAAATTGAAACATTTTGCCTCTCCCACACGTAACACTTAGTTTTCATTTCTTAGATTACTCCCATTTTAATAAAATTTCAGAAATATGAGATATATTGGTAAACAGAGTTTATCTGCTGTAATTAAAATCTGAAGGAAATTTAAATTTAAATTTACATATATAACGGGTGATTTTTTAGCTGGTTTGGTTTTGGCAACACAGGTTTTGACAGCTGACGTGTGTTTAGTACCTTGTGTCACTGTCCAACAGCTTCAGTTTGGTTTGCAATTTAACCATGGATCGTCTTACAAATGAACAACGCTTTCAAATTATTGAATTTTACTATCAAAATTCGTGCTCGGTTCGAAATGTTCATCGCGCGCTGCTTCCATTTTATGGTCGGCATTCTCGACCTTCTGAGCAGTCTATTCGGAAGATTGTGACCAAATTTCGCACCAAATTTACTTTGTTGGACATTAAACCACCAACACGTTTACGTACTGTGCGTAGTGAAGAAAATATTGCGGCCGTATCAGCTAGTGTGACAGAAGACCGCGAAATGTCGATTCGGCGCCGTTCCCAGCAGTTAGGCCTTTGTTACAGCACTACGTGGAAAATTTTGCGGAAGGATTTGGGCGTAAAGCCTTTTAAGATACAGCTGGTGCAAGAACTAAAGCCAGCCGACCTACCACAACGCCGAATTTTTGGTGAATGGGCTCTTGGAAAGCTGGCCGAGGATCCGCTTTTTTATCGAGAAATTGTGTTCAGCGATGAGGCTCATTTTTGGTTGAATGGGTACGTAAATAAGCATAATTGCCGCATTTGGAATGAAGATCAGCCAGAAGCATTGCAACAGCTACCAATGCATCCCGAAAAAGCCACTGTTTGGTGCGGTTTATGGGCCGGCGGCATTATTGGGCCATATTTCTTCAAAGATGATGCGAATCGCAGCGTTACTGTCAATGGTGAACGCTACCGAGCGATGATAACAAACTTTTTTTTGCCCGAAATGGAAGTTCTTGACTTGCATGATATGTGGTTTCAACAAGACGGTGCCACATGCCACACAGCACGCGAAACAATGGCGCAATTGCGAGGCGAGTTTGGTGAACAGTTAATTTCACGTTTCGGGCCGGTCAATTGGCCGCCTAGATCGTGCGATTTGACACCATTAGATTATTTTTTGTGGGGGTATGTCAAGGCTAATGTCTATAGGGACAAGCCCGCTTCGATTGACGCACTGGAAGCCAACATCCATGCATTCATTCGTGAGATACCGGCCGATATGTGTGAAAGAGTATGCCAAAATTGGACTCAGCGGATGGGCTACCTGAGACGCAGCCGCGGTCAACATTTGCATGAAATTATCTTTAAACATTAAATTGCAAGGTTCAAACTATCGATTCAAATAAATATTTCATTCATTTTTTTGAATTTTTTGTGTTTTTTTTTTTTTAAAGTTCTAAACCTCTTAAAAAATCACCCGTTATATATATGAATAGATTTTGTGAAATCCAACTTCAAAAGTTGTCCCATACGTAACGCTCGAACTTACTGTAGCTATATTGACATTTTCATGCTTTATTTTCAGGTAGCTTTAAATGCTATTAATTGAAGAGTATTTTTTCCTTAAAATCAATTTTTTTTAAGGAAAATATAAAAAAATGTATAGTTATAAGGTTTTACATTAAAATATTAATAAAACGGATTTTTTAAATAATGAAAATATTTTTCCTCAAACGACCCATATGTTTTCGCCTAAAAGGTATTTGAACACAAAAATATGGGACATTTTTGAAATTCTGAGCATATAAATAATAAAAGAAATCACACATTTCTTGCGACCTATTGTTTCCATTAATATATTTATGTTTAGTCCTAACGAATGTAACATCACTACTTTCTATCTGTAATCAAGTTTTTATCACATACTTTTAACGTATTTGTAACAGAATACAAGGTACAAAACTGCATTTTCATGTAGGTAAGTGTAGAGTAGGTTTACTTAGATATTATTTAAGGTGAACAATATTAAATTTATAACAATTATATTTAACTGTTAACGAGTTTTTTTTTTAGCTTAAAATAACCTAAAATAACAGAAAAAGAAATGCAAAGTCCATTTTACAATTTAACATTATCAAGCGTTACGTATGGGACAACTTTTGAAGTTGGATTACAAAATCTATTCATATATATATATATGTAAATTTAAATTTAAATTTCCTTCAGATTTTAATTACAGCAGATAAACTCTGTTTACCAATATATCTCATATATCTGAAATTTTATTAAAATGGGAGTAATCTAAGAAATGAAAACTAAGTGTTACGTGTGGGAGAGGCAAAATGTTTCAATTTCAATAAACTTTTACTGTTACGTGCGAGTCAGGCAAAATATCTTCATTCAAATCTTAAAATAATAAATGAAAATTGTTCTGTTTTGAAAGTTTTCTAATGGAAAAATGTCTCTTATTTTGATAAAATTTAATTCAAATCATAAATCCCAAAAACCAGATCGGAGCAACAAATTGAATTGTTGTCCATATCGAGAAAAAATTCGATGCGAAAATGTACTCGTATATGGAAACAAATGGGGCTTATTAATTAACCAAGGGCAATTTTTTTTTGTAATCAACTTGTTTTATTAGGAAAGCATGAAAAACTTTATATCTCTATTCAAATCAAATTAATTTCTGAAACAACTTTTTAAATTTCATATCTGATTACCATTTTTCGTGAAATGCTTCTATAACAGTTTTTAAGATTGTAGTGCCCGTTTTTTTTAATTGGCTCTATCTATCTATCCAAGCCCCTACCGATTTTGAAAATCTTTATTTTTATTATTTTATATTTTTTTAGCCGTTCTAACTTGGCCTGGAACCTTTTCTTTTGCAGATAACGGTTTTCCATATAAGAATTTATTGATGACCTCTTCGATTCGTACAGATAGATGATCTTTAGTACGCTCCAGGTCATATTAATTTCAATTTCAAGACCAGATTCAAACTCAGCGCATCAAAGACCATCAAAAAGTATATCTTGGTTCATGTCATAGGCAGAAATTTAAAATTTTCACATAAGGTATTTACTAAGTGCTTTATAGTGAATTTTCGAAAACAGTAAAAAAAAAACCTCAATTTTCAACTAGCGCTTGAGTCCAAATGGATTGTAGCAGAAAAAAACCTTAAACAGAGATTTATTGGAAATTGTGTACAGTTTCAAAAGTACTTTGAGGTAATAACTGGTATTTTTCGAGCCAAATGCATTTTCGCATCAATTTTTGCATGTTGCGTCACGAAATCGCAAACCTCAGATTCTGATTTAGCAACCACGTTAACATAAAAGAGGGGCAAAATCAAAACTATCCCATAATTTGCTCTCTAAGAGCCTTTTTGAGCACAAATCGACTGGACTATTAGTTTTTTTTTTTTTTTGTTTCTTTTTATGAAAGTTCTATTCATAATCTTAAAATAAAATACATTTCTTTACAATAGAGTTTATTCAAAAAAGATAGATCAAATTAAAAGAAACAGACACTAAAATCACAAAACCGTTAGAACTTCTAAGACGAAGCGAAAACGAAAAGAGTTCCTCATAAGTTTTTCGACTTAAAGTGTCCTTGAGAAACTGATAGTTTTTCTCTGCAGCCGGCGGTAACTGTGGACACCCTTATACCTAATAATAACTGATAATTAATATAATAATTTTTTTAAAGTTCATCAAAAAACGTTCAATTTAAAAAAAAAAATAATTCAATTTGAACCATCATTAAAGATGTTATGAGCAATTAATCAAAAAAGAGCAATTTTTTGGAAATTCTATATCTTTTGGAGGAACTATAAAAAAGATCCCAAAACTTACCTAAAAGTGTTTATCGCTGGATACTAAAAAATATAAAAAATTGGGAAAATCAAAAATATTTGTTTTTATCAAACTGTCCGATTTGGATTGCCCTATAAATATGTAGCTACCATATGACAAGTTATGCATTCGTAAAAAAAATTAAACTCGAAATTTCGATCAGACTTGTCATTGCAATGATAGGGAAGACAAAAAAGTGTGTAACAATTCACTATACTATACTACTATACTATACTATACTATACTATACTAAACCAAACGATACTTTTGTAAGTATCGTCTCGGTGTCGTCAAAATTGAAAAATTCTAGTATCGTCTCGGTATCGGTCTCGTATAACAAAGATTCGTCTTGGTATCCTTGCGGATGCTTTGGAGCTGGTATAGTCCCGGTATCGTTTCGGTTTCCGATACCGACCAGCCCTATGCTTGTCCGTTCAATCAGCTACAGTCAAAATGGCTGGGTCGATTTTTTTAAACCATTGTACATAGTGGTTTTATGTTTTTTAATTTTGATTTTTTCATTCTTGGCTGAACAGATTTAGATTAATTTTCTTATATACAAATCTCAAATAAGATTAAAAAAGTTTCAATTTTATTTGGAAATTCAATATCTCAAAAACGGGTTGACTATTTTTTGTTTTTTTATTAAATTTTTATATCCAGGTAAATAAATACTTAAGATTTGCATACCAAAAGTTTTCTTAAAATGTGTGTTAAGAATTTGATAAATAAAAATGATTTTTAAGAAAACCGCTCCATCGATTTTAAATATTTTTTCCATAAAATCATATTCAATCATTGGACGTGTCGCAGGGGTATGACAAGGTGTGGCACGAAGGCCTCAAATTAAGACAAGTTCTGTCTGACGGACTTTATAACATTCTAAACGGATATCTAGATAACAGACTTTTTCGTGTAAGACACTATTTGAAAGAAATAGTGGCTGGGGTACCCAAGGAAGTGTATTAGGTCCAGTTGTGTATCTTTTACGAGTATTTACACGCGATATACCTCAAACAGAAGACACTATCGTAGCCACGTTTGCTAATGATACTGCAATACTAGCAGCAGGCAAAACGATTAGTGGAGCTTCAATAAGTCAATAAGTGGACAAAAACGTGGCAATAGCGCTCAATGAACAAAAATCAGTCCACGTGGACTTTACGTATACAAAAATAAATAGACTACCCGTCTTTTTTAATACCGCTCGTGTTCCATTTGCTAATGCGGCAAAGTATCTGGGAATGACTCTAGATGCGAAATTAAAATGGAAGTCACACGTGGAAAAGAAATGCGAAGATCTCAAAAGTAAATTAAGAGATATGAACTGGTAACTCGGTAAATATTCAAAGCTTAGTATTGAAAATAAATTGATTTTATACCAACAGGTTCTTTAACCTGTTAGGACTTATGGGATACAATTTTGGGATTGTACCTGCGATACAAACTTAAATAACTTACAAACGTTTGAAAATAAATTGCTAAGGTCATTTGTAAATGCTCCGTGGTATACTAGTATAAGAAACAAAGATCTTCACAGGGATCTTGGGTTTTCTACGGTTCGATGAAATAGAAAGTTTCGCGCGAAAACATAGAAATCGACTATTACAACACGCTAATTCAACGATTATTGACATTCTTGACGAGTCGAATTTAGTACGCCGCGCCCGCCGTCTGCGAAGAACAAAACCTTCCGACTTGGTGCGTGAACAGAAAACCGCTTTAAAATCGCGGATTAAGCAGGAACTTTTACCGGAAAGTAACCTGCAACACGTTACTTAACTTCGTTAAAAATAAATTGCTAGATAAGTTTCAACTTAGTTGCAATCGGGAAGTGGAGGTGGTTTTAGAATCTGACACACAGGCATGCATTTTTCGGTCCTCATAGAGCCTGATGCAGGTTTTGCATCTACCAACGAAAAAAAAATATAAAATTAAGAATTAAAGCTCCCAAGTCTTTACATATAATATTCTTAAACCCTCAGCGTCTTGAACATAAGAGCAAGTATATGTGACTCAGTCGTGCATTTTATTAGTACATAATAGAATAGATAGGGCTTGAAGTCAGTTTTTGATTTTATTTTTATTAATGTCTAATCATCTTATTTAAGTTTAAGAAGATTTGTTAACTTATATTTTTTCCTGCTGACAATAATAGTAATTGTAAAATGGAAAATAAGCTAAAATGCATGCATAAAAGCATGAAGCAATAACGACTAGACATTATTAAAGTTGTGTTTTTTTACGTAAATGGATATCCGCACGAATGCAATATGTATTTACATATGCTGAAAAAATACATCAATTTACGTTGAATAATTTTAAATGTACAACCACAACTTACGTGTGCTACCACCAAGTTTATAGGCTGGAGTTTTTCAATTAATATTAGAAAAACCAAACCAAAGCACCACTTTAGAGGAGTCTGAAGATCGACGTGGCACTCCTAAAATAGCTATAACTCAACCCTATTATAAACTTGATGGTTTGTTGTTATCTTTCTAGACATTATGTCAATATTTTTATTATATACAATATACTCCATCAGCATCACTGTGTAAAAAAAAAGTTATTCGCTAACTAAGTACGAACTTACGATTTTTTCTCTTTTTTATTTCATATTGAAATCCATAAAAATACAAAATTATTTAGCGAATATGTTTTTTTTGCACACGGTAAATTGAAATGAGCTGCCATAGTTACTTTTTTTTTAGTACATAAAACCACAATATTATTACCTTGTCGTTATTTGGCATGTAGACCGTTTTCTCCCATTTGCATATTTGCTCGTTAAATTACCTTTACTTATTGTTTTCTGGCACAAGCGCCTGATGGTTGCTTAATCAAAGTGCTACGAATATAGTATACCGTATAGTCCCTGGATAATGTTGACTGAACTAATTAAAATGATGTAGTGATTGCTGAATTTATTATATGTAAGACTTTTTTTTTCAATTCAAATTAAATTTATTTAAATTACTTTTATCTACATTAATTGCAACAAAAAGTTTTTAATTTAACACATAAAAATACCCAGAATTTAATAATAAAAAAAACAACTACCTACACATCATACAACTCACTGAAAAGATAGATTTAACCAGACTCAGAACTGACATAATATCATAAGAAAACACATTAAATTAGTGAAGTGAACCTATACAATTTGCAGCTGCAACTCTGCTTACAGAAATAAAAGCTACTTAGAATAATATTGCATGCAAAGAAACAAGACAAATGTAAACAAAAAATCTTTAAAAATAAAAGTTCATATTATAAAAAGTCTAAAAATTCCCGAAGTTGTTAATTTTTAACCATTTTTGAATAAATAACAACAATTTAAATGTGCCACAACCAACTGTGTAGGCTGGCGTGATGTTCAATTAGATCTTCCGACTAATTTCCACCACAAGTAGCTTCGAATTACTTATTATTTTTTCTTTAAGCAATCCGATAGAAGGAATTTAGAAGCATTATTTCCATTTTCTTAAAACTATCTTAAACAAAAATTCATAAAAACGAGCGTACTTAACAATATCTTATAATATACCTACTGGCCTCATAGCTACTTAAAAATACTAATATACTAGAACATCCATAACAAGCATTTCCGGTTTTTATAGTTTGTTTTTCTATTTTTATTTAGCCCTCCACTGCCTAGGTATAGTAATGCATCGGGCGAAATATAGCCACTTAGACGCACACTCCCGCTCGAAGTATTATTTATTGGGATAATAAGCCCCAAAAATTAAGCTATTAGTCGAGGACATCGCTCTTACAATATGACCCCGAAAAAGCTTCAACAATTTAAGACTCAAAATTAAAAAAAGAAAAATCCAAAAAATCTACTACTTTTATTAAATTTAAAAAAAATACGTCTTTCAAAACTAGAGTGGTTTCAGAATTCAATACTCCTTTTAATTTAAAGTCGATCACATTTAACTTGATGCTTGTACGCCTCCTAGTTTTTGAGGAAATTCAAAATTACAAAAACTCCTTTTTACTTTTTTCGATTAGGTACATTTTTGGTCTAAAAACTATCAACATACTGGATTTAGATTTTTGTTCTTAGATGACCAGAAATGTTGGAGTGAGGAGTGGAGGTATCTTGAGGTTTTTCAAAAAGTAGAATTATGAGGTTCCAGAAGGTTCAGTTTCAAGTTTTTGGCGGGCTTTAAAAAAAACATAGATGCCGAAAAAAATTGTTGTAATAAAATGTTTTAAATTATGAATAATCCGTGATTTAAATTTTATGTAGGTGATCCATTTTAGTGATAACACTATTGGTAAACGTGAAAAAAGTGTTCTAGCTGATTTTCATCTTTTAAATCGAGCAATATCGATATTTTGAAAGACTTGACCTCATAATTCGAATTATTCATAAAGGCCTATGAAGAAACGACGAATAACAAAATAATACATTGAGTTTAACAAAAACTGGCAATATAATATTTCAGGCCCAGGTATCAAAAGTAGTCCCTGATGAAATTATGAATTTTGGAGACCATTTTTGAAAAGACTTTTAGCTCGCTAGAATCACTTCTCATCACACTGTGCGCCACGCCGTTGTATAGAACCAGATTGGAATAATAATATGTGTACTCCAACTCTGGTATTCTGTGTAATCCAAGGCAGCGTCCAAGACACTGCCTCTCAAATACCCGAATATTTTTCATTTGACATGGGGAAACGTTGGACCAAACCTTATGTCTATTGTCAATCATTGCATCGGCCGGATGAGGGCCATATGTAGCAAATCACCTTCACCCTGCTGTGAAGCCGGCTGTTGTAAAACAACTGTTTGTCAGAGCAAAAGTTCCCCTAGACCTGGTCAGAGCAGCATTTACATGACTGTGTTGAAATACAAATAGAATAGAGAATGATCCAACCAGATGCCTAGTACTTTACCACACTTTTATTTGCGATCATGATCACCTGCTCGTGCCAGTTCTTTCTCGTATCCATTGTCGCTCTAAGCAACGGAGTCCTAAACAAGATAGTTTCTGATTACTGAAAGTTAATTTTCAACTGCCAATCTTCGCAATATCGCTGAAACTTCTCGAAGTCACGGTGCAATAGAATTCTGATATGACTTCAATTTTTGCTATACGCAATTGCCTGAGCTTGACTACTTATCAAAACGCTTGTGTAATTGCTGAATATAATCGGTGAATTGACCGCTCCTTGCTAAAGACCATTTTTAATATTAATGGTTGTGGCACAAGAAGTCACTCGTGACAACAAACTTTCTACCATTGAGGTTAAATAGAATTTTGCTCATGACTCATGGCTCATGACCCGTGTGTACATATCTAGCGTTTTATGATGTGACTTATTCCCACAATGTACTCCACTTAATAATGGTTTACTATAATACCAAGTCTGGTCAGCTATAGACAAAGACCCTCCAACCATACGGTGTCAAAAGCGTTCTCCAAAACAACCAGACATGCACCCGTTCACTACTTTTTTAAGATTTTCTCCATTGGATATCAGAAACGAGTTTAGACGCGGTATGATGTATGAATGGAATCATTTCCCGCATCAAAACTTAACTCATTATCTGGTATAATATTAGTGTCTTCTGCCCACTAAAACAGAGCTCTATTACTTTTTTAAAAGCCTTGCCGATACTTGGAAGATGACTAATCGACTGGAATCGGAGCTGTCCTCTCCCTTTTTTCGGGAGAGGATGTACCACAGCTGTCTGTCACCGCACTGGACAATATGCATTTTTCAGAGCGTTGTTAAACAGTGTGGTATAAATGTCTACTGCTTTTTGCGGTTAATGTCGAAGTAAAACGTAAGATATGCCATCGACTCCTACTGGCTTCTTCTTCTTCCATGAATCGAAGATGAACTGGAACTCCACCATCGTTATTAACAGGGAACTGGGTATATTTAGCTCAACAATAGCGTTTGCCAAATGATCTTCCTTTAATCCGGTAAAACCGATGTTCTCTGTTCACCATTGCGTTATGTATGGGCGAACAAGTTGAGTCTTGTCAGAGCCAATGGTCGCGTTCCGGTACATAGCGGTTGCGTCCCGTTCGTATTTCAAGCCTAGTACGCAGATCGAGACAAAATTTATCTCCCATATACAATTTTTCCAAGGACATATTTTATCTGGGATTTTTTTTTCCAATCAATACGCAGCTCCAGCGCAAAGTTTGACGTTCGTAGCCGCTGTACATAAAAAAAGCAAAAGTAAATCTCCACTGAATTTTCGCGGAAAGAGAATACTCGAAGCATTATTTTTCCGGAGTTCCGAAGCTCGTTCGGAAGCCGTGTTACGGCGAGTCCATTATTTGTAAACAGTTTCTTTGACTTTGACCAATAGTGTCAGTAATTGTCAGTCTTTAATTTATCAGCAAAGATCCAGATATGCACCGTTTCTTGAAAACGATGGCTTTTCCGTAGTGAATAGGTCGATACCATATTCAGTTTTATACTGACTCATCCAGATCCAATTAAAAATATAAAAACCTCTTGAATTATGTATTTGATTTCCTAATCTAAGTGTTTGGCATTCAAAAAATCATCCATGAGAAAGTTGGTTGCTTCCAATCTCTAGCTAGACATTGGAAAAGCTTATTAAGATCTGTGATAAATCAGTTGGTTGAAGTGATTTCGGCCTATTTCTTCCAACGATATTGTAATTATTCTTAGTCAATTAATGTTTCCGGTTCAGTTTTGATAGATGGCTTGACAGATAAGGGGAGTATCATATTTTGATGAAAAAGTGTTTTGCGATCCAAATGTCACCCAATTGCCTTAAAATGAATTTTTTTTTTGCAAACTAGTAAAAAAAGCTTGGGGTTACACAACAACCTTGACATAGACGGCACCATCGAGGTATTTATTAAAAAAAAAAAAACCAAGGAATCTATGCCCAAATATTTCCAAAGAAAAAACAAGTATTTACTCGAGCTAAGCACACCTCAACTGTCTCTCTCTCTCTCTCTCTCTCTGTTGGTTGGAGTCTTAACTACTGGTCACAACTCAATGGGAACTCACATGACCAGAATGGCCATTAGCTCATCTGATCTTTTTAGAGGGTGTCAGGACAAAAAAGTGAAGTAGGGCCCATCTCACTTTCTTTGTGAATGCTCTAGTCTAGTCAGAACTAGAAAGTCAGCCATTAGAGAATATTTTTTGAGGGTTGGTTACGATTTACCGGTTTTTAAAATGTCAGTTTAAAAAAATCGACCGTCATAATTTCGACTTTCGAAAAGTCGATTAGTAAAAATACCATCTGATCAAAATGTTGACTCTTATAAAGTCGTTGATTTTGAAATGATCGACTCGTGAAAGGTCGACAGTGGCAGAATGAATTATGTTCATATGCATGCGGCGCCGCACTGCCACTGTCCATCAACAAGCCATTCTCTGATAGCTGTGAGTGTTTACATTGACAGTCAGCCCAGTTCTGCTAAAGTCTGGGTGAATTTTTGTATCCTGCTATCCATCAGAGGGAAGAAATCAAAAAAGGGGAGCGTACAAATGGTCCACAAAAAAATGTCAACTGGATATATATAAATTTCATCGACTGTTTTATTTTGAATTAAAGTCCACATATTTTTTACCGACAACAACTTTTTTTGGCCGATCAAACTTCAGTCGACATTGTCGATGAAATTTATATTAAGTGTAAACTCAATTAATATTATAGCTTATAAAACTCTACACAAAAAAGATTGTGACGTTATAATAAGAGCTTTTTACTGTAGTAAAATCTTTTCAACATCACGCCTAGCGTCTAGGTAAAATAAGTAATACACGTCTTTTTTTATGTGTGTTTAAAAGAAAACATTTCATGTTCTTATTTTCGTTCAAAAGTGCGATATTTTAAATGTATGTGCTCATTTTAATTTTGTATTCTATATTATGATCCATTGATCATTTTGTGTGTTTTTCTGTCTTTTAAAATTTGTTTCATTGAAATTCTAATCTGTTTTTATGATTATTATATTCGTGACTATAAATTGACAATACAAATTTAAGTGCGGACCATAAAATTAATTTTTGGAGTGTTAAAATAATTGATTAAAGTAGACATTTCTTGAATATTATTAATGGTTTATTTAAAAAAAAAATAATTAATGACACACTCTTTTTAGTACCAAAATTGGAATGTGTAAGGTAGGTACTTAACTTAACACTTTTGGTGTGTTTAAATTGAATATTGGATTTAGGCTAACGGGGAAACCAATTATTTTTTAACTTGCAATGAGTGACGTAATTGGTAAACATTTCACCGAAATAGTGCATGCAAAAACGTCAACTTTTGAAGGCAATTTTGAATTTTATCTGTTTTAGAGATATAAAAGGCACAGTTCTGAAAAAATTACAGGATGTCCCATTGTCCCAAGTTAATTTTCAGGGGATAAGTATGACATTTTTCTTAATTTATACCAACGTACGTACGAATGTTTTATTATATTTTTCTATAATGAAAACACGATATTCTCTCGGCGCAGGGACAAAATTCCCCGGGCCATTAGCCCCAAAGAGACTTATGTCCCATTTGAGTGGGACAAGAACCCAAAATCAATTTTAGCGATTTTGTCTCATACTTACGAGACATAAATCCCAATTATTTTATCCTAGGAGATAAGAAACAAGTCCCGAAAAAATTAAAATAAAAGAACTTTTAAATAGATAACGTCAGCCCGTCGTGATTTATTTATGACACTTTTCCAAAAGACATAATATGATAAAACTGAAATTTAAACGTCACATTTTTTAAAACAATTATAGGTGCGTTTTATTGTTATTTATAGCTAGCGCAGCAATGCTAGCACCAAAAAAACGCTATACTCACTTTTATATTCAATCCAAATCCGGCGTCACATAAGTTTAAACTTAACGAAACTTTATCTCAACTTTTACATCTACTTTTGATTGACTTATTTATCGACACTTTTAGGTTTGTTGTTGTTTGCCAAGGGAAATTTTACTGTGCTAGTTATAAATTTTTAATAAAACACGCCTTATGGCTGAATTTGTTGACTAGTTTTCATGATAAGAAAGGAGATGGCCGAAAATCGACAAGAACGAAATTTTAGCCAATGGGTACCCTATAATAAGGAATTTACGTCTCCAAAAAGGCAACCTCAAAATCAAGGGCGTCTTAAGACAACTGGAGGCCCTGTTATCAGTGTATCACTAATTACCTTGTAAGTTTGACCATGATTTTTCGGTTGATTACGGTAGAAAAAATTATGATAAGTGATTAGTTATTGGAGCAAATGGCCACACCCAAGTAACATCGTTGGAGCTATCCAGAAGCAAGGCTGTGCTTTAACAGCTTGTAAGTAGTGAAATCCAAAACTATAACTCTGCAACAAATTACTACTCAACTCCTTATATTATATTTTAAAATTATGTTCTATAAACGAAATTCCAAGAAACTTAGGGAAGTATTTATCAAGTACTCATAAACAGCTCTTAAGTTTACGAGGCTCATAAATCAAAATTCAAATAATATTTGTGCTATTCACCAACCACTCATAATTCTTTTTCGGAGTCCGAAAATGAGAACAACTCTCTCTTCCCAGGAATCCCCAAACTGGGAAATCAAACTGTTTCACACATAAAACTGGCCTAACTTTTGTGGTACTTTTTGGATCCTTAAAAAAATAAGTGTTGCACCCTTATTAAGGGGAGGAGCGTGAACCGTGAGACACTTTTACTTTTCAAACTAGTATATCTTAGGACCCTTTTAAGCAATCTTAGAGAGAGAGAGAAAAACTTTTTTGAATTATTTTAATGGTAAAACCGAAAAAAAGCTGAATTATCGGCAAACCAAAACTGTCTCAATGTTTGCCCAGGGTGTGAACACTTAGAACGTGTAGGGCGAACAGTGCGACGATATAAGCAAATTATAAAATTATTAACTTCAATTGTTTAATTAATAACAACAAATTACGTACAATTCAAGGTTTGCATGTACTTTTCAATCTCAAAGCATAATACGCAGCTGAAACGAAACGAAAATTTCCATATAAAAATTTCGTTCTGTAGGATGTCAGTTTTTTTTTTTTTTCTTTTTATTTTGTCATTCTTAGAACCATCCATATATTTTGTTCGCAGTCTGTTCGTTTAGTTTTTGTTTATGATTTGGAGAAAGAGCATAGTAAATTTTCATTGCACTTCAGCTGCGTACTAGGCTTAAATAATGAAATTAATAGAAAATTTCAAATAAACAAATAACCTGCAGGAACACAACTTAAACTTCGCTTTGTTAGGTAATAAATCATTTAATAAAAGTTAAAGAGGGATACTTCTAAAATTTTAGTCAGTGTTAAGTCTTAATATTCGCTCCTTGCACTGAGGGAAAAACCTATGCACTGAGCAAAAAGATTTGTATGTAAAAGTTATATACCGAAGTTTGTATGGGACTGTCATAAAAGTTGTATTTACTGAGTGAATACAACATGCACTGGTTACATTTGAAATTATGTGTCAAAGGAAATCACCAAAATATATGTATTCAGTGTAAAAAAATTGTATTACTTGCATTGACTATAGATCATATTGACTCAATATATAATATTGTATTGAGTAAACACTATCTTAAACTCTATTACAGGTATCGTGTGCTTATTCAATATTTAGGTAGCAAACATTTAAAAAACTGCAAGCAATTTAAAAAAAAAAAAAAACAAATCACAGCAAGTTATCCGATGGCTACAAGCAACGTGTATTCAGTCTATATTTAAGTTTAGAAATATCTGAAAGTCACCATCTATCCAAATAAAAAACGGTTACTCATATAACAGCGAATAATGCAATGAGTATAAGCAACGTGTATCCATTCAATATGAAGAAGTAATATTTAAAACCTGTCAGCTATCAAAATAAAACAATAATAGGTCTCACAGTCGATCATGCGATAAGTAGAAGTAACGTGTATTGATTCAATATTTATTTAAAGACATTAACTCATTACATCAAGTAATGCTTTGAGTATAAAGGCACGTTTGTTCAGTCCATATTATATGTAAAAGTATCTTAAACTCCCAACAAAAGTTATAAACGCTACATAAAGATATGCGATGAGTATAGGCTGTATGTATTCATTCAATATTTTGTATGTAATGACTGAGTCTCTGACTACATTTATCCTGTACAGATCGTATATACTCACCACAAGAGCAAGCCATCCAACTGCAACAATTGTTTGTAACATAAAGTTATGTGCTGGGTAAATACGACGTGTACTGAGTCTCTGATGACATGTATTCAATACAGATGGTTCATACTCAGCACACATGAAGCAAAAGCCTTCCAACTGAAATCGGTACTCATCACTACATTATGCTTATGTGGTGAGTAAATACCACTTGCACTGAGTCCATGCTATCATTTATTCAATACAGACGGTATAAACCTCAGCACATATCCAGCGCCAGCCATCCAAATATAAAAAAAAAACATTTATTACATAAACTCATGTACTGAGTATATGCAACATGTACTGAGTTATGTCTATGTCGATATTAGATCAATACATATATCGAACGCAAGCCATGCAATTTAAAAAAAAAAAACAAACATAAACTTATGTGCTGAGTTTAAAAACTTGTACTGAGTCTATATATCGGGTTGTTCAATAAGAGCGCTACAAAAGTTTTTTTTTAATAAAACAAAAACAGTTTTGGATATCAATGAAATTCTTTATTTCTGTGAAAGTACTTTTGATGCCATTATGTATGAAACTCGATTTCTTTTGCATGGCCACCACGGGCATGCTTGCAGAAGTCCAGTTTTCGACGGTTCTCAAGCATAAATCGGCCGATACTGCTGCAATTTCACGTTCGATATTCATACGAAGTTCATCAATCTCCGCTGGCTTGTTGGCATAGACCATAGACTTGACGTATCCCCACAGGAAATAGTGTAACGGCGTCAAATAGCACGACCAAGGCGGCCAAGCGACTGGACCATTTCGTGAGATACCACGTTCTCCAAACTTGGTTTCCAATAAATTGATTGTGACATTCGCTGTGTGGCTTGTGGCACCGTCCTGTTGGAACCACATGTCCTCCAAGTCCATATCATCCAATTGGGGCCAAAAATATTCGGTTATCATTGAACGGTAGCGATACCCATTCACAGTAACGTGTCGGTCTTGATCATCGCGGAAGAAGTACGGTCCAATGACGCCGCCGGCCCATAAGCCACACCAAACCGTAATTTTTTCGGGACGCAATGATGACTCATGGAGTACGTGTGGATTACTGCCTGACCAATACCGCATATTTTGTTTATTGACGAAGCCATTCAGCCAGAAATGAGCCTCATCGCTGAAGATGATTTTTCGATCAAAATCCTAATCATTTTCAAGTTGTTGCTCAGCCCAATTCTCGAACATACGACGCTTCTGGTGGTCAAGTGGCTTCAGTTCTTGCGTTAATTTAATCTTATAAGGATGTAGGCCAAGATCTTTTCGCAAAATTCGCCACAACGACGTCACAGAGATGCCCAACGCTTGAGAAGGACGTGTGAGAGACACATTTGGACTTTCTGCAACTGAAGCCTCAGCGGCAGCAATATTCTCGACACTACGGGCACTTGTTTGTCTCACTGGCATAAGAACATTTTGTACTGTGCCTGTGGATTCAAAATTTTCCACTAGACGCTCAATTGTTGATCTGCTAGGACGATTATGACGACCATAAATTGGACGTAGCGCTCTTAACGTTGAGGCCACTGACTCCGAATTTCGGTAGTAAATTTTAATAATTTTGACTCGTTGTTGGCTCGTATATCTTTCCATCATGAAATGGCAGACCTTACTGAAGAGAAATGTCAAAAGAGCGGCAAGAAATAGGCGTCGTTTGCTGTCCCTGTTGCTCTACTTTTGTAGCGTCCCGTTTGAAAAACCCTTTATTATATTAACATTTGTCAATGCACACAATATATACTCAGTGCATAAATATTTAAAGCCCGTCAGGCCGTCCAAATAAATGAGTTTCAACTTATTGAAATTTGGCGCCAGTTTTTTGTGCCATGAATTAGCCTAGTGGATACTATCTCCGTGTGTGGAAGGTTCCCAGTTCAAATCCCAGTAAGTATCAAAAAGTATTTCTAAAATAAAACAAATAATACATAATGAATTTCTATACTTGCAGAATAATGCGAAATGAGTTAGGCGATAAGCAGTGCTGAAGACGGTTGTAGGACGTATGGACTCATTACATAAAATTGTATGTAGTGATATTAGACTTATAACATAATAATGGTATGAGTACATAGACTTAAAAATATGATATGTAATAAATGCAAAATAAATAAATAAATTACAAAGACATAGGGAGTCGTTAAATAAACAATTATGTATTCAATACATAATAATATAAATGAGTCTATAAAATAATTGTTTTTGTGTTTTTAATTCATTAAATCTGCACTCACTTTTATGTACTCATTAAAAGTAATTGACAGAAATTTATGTAATAATTACATAGACTCTTTATATTTATGTAATGATAGCATATTAACTGCACTCAGTAAAAAACATCATGTTTACATAAACAATAGCCAACACTTTTTGTATGTAATGTGTTCATAAAACATTTAAATAAATAGTGTCATTAACACTTTTTCTATAACTTTCACTTTTTTATGTGGTGAGTACATAGCATATTAATATATATGTAATAACAGTATAACAACTTTACTCGCCAAATAGTGCTATTTATGCTTTGTTATAACTTTCATGTTTTTATGTGATGAATGCATAGTATGTTGAAACATATGTAATAACAGTATATTACCTATACTCACTAAATAGTGACGTGTACTTAACTCAAAGCAGTATTATATTTATGTAATGGCTGCACATAAACTGTACTCACTGAATAGCAATACGTATGCATTGCCGATAATTTACACGTTTTCATGTAATATCGCATACAATATGCAAAGAAGCTGTACCCACTACATAATAATATCAAAATCAGAGTTTCTTTACACATATTTATATTATGAGTGCACTAAATATTATGCTTAATGTAATGAATGCATAAAGTATTACATAACTTTAATAACTACATTTTCATGAATTTATCTCCGAAAAGCTTCACATATTCTTGTAATAAGTTAACAAAATTATACTAGCTGAAGGTTAATATGTAGCTAGTACAGATTGCTCTATTTAAAATAAATATATCTATTTTAGAAAAATAAGGGATGAGTACAAACATGACATTGGCTGAGTGGATTAATTTTTCCCTCAGTGTGTGATTTTTTTTCATTTTCTTACACAGGCAGAAGTTTGTTATCTGTTAACAATATTCTTCTTATATATAAAAATCAGTCGAAAACGGCTAAGCCGATGATGAATGATACTTTTCAAGAAATGTTTGGTATGAATCATCGGGGAAGTTTAAATGAAATTCAGTTTGAATCGGTCTTGGGGTTTGCCAGCAACGTGCAAAAACGCCAGCAACGTGCCTGATTTATAAAAAAATAAAATCAATTGAGTTTAAAAACAAATCAATCAATTATGAAATTTTTGTCTGCGAAAATAAAATTTAAAAAAAAAAAATTACAGTCGAGGGCCGGAATTTCAAAACGAGAATTTAAAGTGCGGCCTATTTTACACTTAATTCGTAAGTAGTGCATTAACTGTTAATTCAGTAAAGTTTTTATTATCCAACATAGTTTTAGGTAAGGCTGGCCACGATAACAAAAAAATCTCGGTATCGGTATTGGAAACCGAAACGATACCGAAACGATACCAGCTCCGAAGCATCCGAAACGATACCAAAATCAAACCATACTTTTGGGACTGAAATTTACCGATACTTTCGGTAATATCATTTGGTTTCGACTGAAAAAATGTATTTTTGAATATTATAATTTCTTCTTGTAATTCTTGTAGTTAGTTTCTCGGAAACTGATGGCATTTTCACAGTTTTTTCTCTTTACTTAGAAGAAGGTTTAAGCAATTAATTAAATAAGAACCACCGACTTCCACAGTTTCTTTTCGCTTTGTTTTTTTGAAACCAATCATTTGGATGGCATTTTCAGACTTGCTTCTTTTTAGCTGGAGGAAGCGACTTAAATAAAATTCACCAACTGCCTCTCATATTTTTTCTTATATCTTGATTTCTCGGAAACGCCTCCAATGCTTTTGTAACAGCATTGTTTTCCTGCTATGATATTTTGACGCAGAATTTATTTTATTTTTATTTGTCACCGAAACCAATCGGGACCGATACCAATACCGGTACCAGACTTTGTTATTCAGGACCAAACGAAACTGAGTTATACGAGACTGATACCGATACCGAGACGATACTAAAATTCTTCGATATTGACGATACCGAGCAGTGTTGCCCGCGTATTACTACTGTAACGTTTTTGCTACAATTTGTTTACATACATTCGAAAAATATTTCAAAAACAGTACATTTTCATGAAATGATAAATTCATTTCATGTTTCAATAAAGTATTTGTAAAATTAAATAAATAAATTTGGTGGTGAAACCACCTGGTTCGTTGAGAACCAGAGCCTAGTGACTTACAACCCTCGACTATTCCTTTGTGCGGTTTGTTGGCAGGAATGGAGGGGACCTACAATTTTTTGCCGAGTCCGAACGGCAAGATATGAAGCTCCTTTTCATGACAAGTATACTCTTGAAGCTGAATGGTTTGTCAGTTCTTCGCAAGACGTATTACGTATTAATTTTTCGGCTTTTGAGGTCTTAGTGGCTGGGAATCGAACCCGAACTTTCGGCAAGACAGTCCAATGTAATGTACTAACCATTATGCCACGAGGTACTTCTAAAATATTTGTAGAAAACTTTTATTTGATTTCAACTCGAAATGAAGATATTAATTGCAATCAAGGATTATTTTTTACAATTAGAATCTATATTACCCCCAAAATTCTAAAAAGTGAACATTTTAATTGCAGTTTTTAATTTTATATTCCTAAACCGAGAATCAAATTATTTTGTTGGAATGAAATTATTTAAAGTTAAAAGATGAGAAGTTAAGCTTCATACCTATGCTAAAATTCTAATGAGAAAAAAATTCAAAATGTTAAAACTGTTGACCCTTTATTATAAAAGCTGCTGATTATGAAAAATTTTGACATGGAAACCTGTCTTATGACTGAACATACTCTATACACCGAGCAACTTAATTGTATTAGCTAGAGTAAAATTCTTGTCTTTATTCTCACTGCATATGAAAATAATTTGGTGAGACTATTCCAAAAGTTTTTTTGTTCGGGACTTGCATTGCACTCCCAAATTAGATTTGGGGCTTTTGTCCTACTTATATGAGATATAAGTCCATCCTACTGTCCCTGTTCTCTCTTGTAATGCTCCAAATTTGTTAAGCCTAAACTGTCAGCTGTCAAATTAGTTTATTGGTTTTTAGGGTTGCCAACATTTTATTACACAAATGGCCGCAAATTCAAATCTTGAGTTAACTTTGGGACACCATTTTTATAATGATATAACAATCTAGGTTAATAAATTAAATTTTATGATGCCTAATATTGAAAGCTATCAATTAATTATAAAACTATAATTTTTTTCAGGATGTTCTGAAAGTCTTCTAAAAACAGCTATTCCTTCTCTACATTTGATACCAATATTTGATATTGAAGACGATGATGAAAATGAAAATGAAAATGAAGAAGAATTTTATGTTGATGAGGCAAATGACACAAGTGTAGATGGATACGTGAGTAATGTTTTAATTATTTTTAAATATATATACATTAAGTTAACGTATCTTTGTTTACTTCCCAAAACTGCTCATTTCTAAAGGATGTCTTTTTTACGTGTAATTTTCAATCTGGCAATTCTTTTTTCGGAGTTGTTCTCTTTGACAGCTGTCACTTGATTTATACTTAGTTTGGTTTACCATTTCATAATGAATAGACTTACTCCTGAAGAACGTTATCAAATCGTTCAAATTTATAACAAAAACAATGGTAAGTCTTTTATGAAATGGCAACCCAAACTGAGCATAAATCAAGCGACAGCTGTCAAAAAGACCAACTCCGAAAAAAGTCTTGCCAGATTGAAAACCACACGTCTAAAAAAAACACCCTTTATAAATTTACGTCGCAAGTTTTGTCAAGAGTTCATATCATATAAAAAAAATATACAAAAATTGTTAAGACATTGGTAATTTTGGGAAGTAATCAAACAGAACTTATCTGATAAGTCTTAAACAAAAAAAAAATACATAAAATATTGGTCATTCAATAAGTACACTGACAGCAAACTGACAAACACAGCTAAAGGGTATGCAATAAAATATGAACCCGTATGGATAAGGAATGTTATGAAATAAAGTCTAAGATGTCCGTAATTCTTAAATAAGCTCAAAATAGCGCGATCACAATCAAAGAAAAAAAAAACAAATAGTTTAGTGTATTTGTGTCGGAAAGTGTAAACCCGAGATCAGTCAATCAGTTAATATTTTCCAAGTACGCTTATTCTTGTTTGTTCCGTTTTCGTAATTTTTTCTTTTGCGGATCAGTTGAAAAAAAGTTATAGCGACGGGATCGCGTAGTGATATGCCAATCGGAATGTGTTCGCTCCTTAACTGTCAAAGAAGATGAAAATAATATTTTGTCAGTGCTAAGAGGATATCGGAGAATGTTTTTGCCGGTGTTAATACATATAAATGTTTCGACAAAATGTGTGCGTGATATTTACCGAAATGAGAACCCTCACAGTGCTGTTTTAACCCATGTTTAACTCCATGTTTTTTTTTTTTTTTTAAAAGCAAACATTTTTCAAAAACAAGAAAGAAGTTAAAAACGCTGTTTTGATGGTTTCGAAGGTAGGGAATTCATAAGGCTTGTAAGAAGATCAGATGGCAGAACTGTGTCGTTAATTTTAAGTAATGAATTATCTCCATTGATGCTAGAAATGTGTTTTTGATCTTAAATAGCTGTAATAATAAATCCTTTTTTAAAGAAACCGAAAAATAGAATTTAGGGCAATCAAAACCTTGTTTAGTAATCAATTTTTTAAAAACTGTTCATATTTTTTAAAACTCTGCTTCACAAATGTATCTATCATGATTAAATTTTTGACGGAGATAATTCAGTACAAATTACAATGAACGACAAAATAATTGTAGACAGAAATTATATTAAAAAAGTAATTTAATGCATTAATAAATGAAATTATAACAGTTTTGTTTGAAGTGGTGTGCATTTTTGCGGTTTACTTATTGAACGACCTTAGTATGTAGTTATATTCATAGACAAAGCTATTTGTTTGTTTCTAAAAGCTCATATATTTTTTTCTACTTTAGCTAATTAAATTAGTTTTTAGCACATCCAATTAGTAGAATTCTTTTTCTATTGATGAAGAGAAGCAATTGTATAAATTAATAATTTTATACCGACATATATTTTCGTATCTAAATAAGTAAAAAAATTTTATATGTCAGCTTTTCATTCAAGGGTAAAAAAAACTCTATTTAGTGCTTTTAAAAATAATGCTTAACCTGTAAATTTATTTTTGTATTCAAGGTTTTTGTTTTTGAAAAGAGTATTTATTCACTTGACCTGAATAGAGACATCTTTCAGTTTAGTTTAATTAGAAGCAAATGCTTACAAGTGACTGCTTCACAATTCTGAAAAAAGTAATTACGCGCTTACATACATATGTATACCTATCGCGGCTTAAGTAAATTATGTATAGTTATTGAAAAGAGACTGGAATTTGTCTATAAATTACTTAAGTAAAAAAATGTAAGTTTAAATAATTGCCCTTCAATCACACTATAATGAACTCCTATAATATTTGTCATGAGAAACAGATTTGAAAAAATAACTTTCATTTATGTACCTCAAGCCTACTACACTTCTTATAGTGCTGATGTGGAACGAAAAATTCCTTACAAAAATCACACAACGAACTCATAGATGAAAAATTTTCTTCCTTTTAATTTGCTCGTCCTGTCGTCGTCGTGCACAATGTTTGACGAGCGAAATTGATAACTGTAGCAGATTATTTGAAGAAATTGATACTCTTTTTTCGCACACAACTTAAAACCATTGATGAAATAAAATTCACGACTGGGTA
This sequence comes from Dasysyrphus albostriatus, assembly GCA_946251815.1. Lineage (NCBI taxonomy): Eukaryota > Metazoa > Arthropoda > Insecta > Diptera > Syrphidae > Dasysyrphus > Dasysyrphus albostriatus. The sequence continues at coordinate 60,152,763 of OX276336.1, read as the reverse complement.
ACACGTACTGGCTATTATGTTCAAGATGTTCAGGGTTTAAGAAAATTATTTGTAAAGACATACAATTACTAAAGGAAAAATGTTTAAAAGCATCAAATACCATTAATTAATTAATTCTTTTTATTTTGAACTTCTTTATTTATTTAATTAATATTAAATGAAATACGATGTTTAAATTCGCGTAAACAACTTTTTTGAGAATTTGAGATGAAAAAAAAAAGAACGCCATCTTAATTCTTGATTAAATATGATAGGAAAATAAAAATTTTAAAATTGTTGGAGCAGAAAATTTGTTAGGAAAAACTTTTGCAAAAATGTCTACCCGTTTTGAGATAGTAAAGTTCTCAAAAAAATATTTAAACTTTTTTAAAAATTCAAAAAAAATTTTTTTGAAAATTCTCATATGCATTATTTTATTAAAAAATTTTACATATATAAAAATATTTATCTAATCCGTTTAAGAAAATTAAAATTAGTAAATTTTTATGATTTTTGAAAGTATATCGCACTAACTTTAAGATACAGATTTTTTTTTTATAAAAATCGTTGGTGCCGTTTTTAAGAAAAAAAAATATTTTTCTTAACGGTTTTTTGCTTTTCTTTAAAATTTCTTTAAAGGCCGTTCAGTACCGAGTTCTTAAAAATCTACAATATATGTAGTTTTCAAAATATTTAATTTGCCAAAATACAAAAAAAAATCTTATTTGAAAATGTAAGTATGAAAAACAATCTATAAGGGTGTTTTTTTAGAAGCATAAAACTTTGAAATGGAATAAAAAAGAGTAATTTTTATTATTATTTTTAATATAAGAAAGTCTTCTGACATTATAATTTAAATATAATTTCTGGCATATGACCGCCACGGCTGGCTCGAACGTAGTATAATGTGGGTGTCCAATTTTCGATGACCAACATCTGGGGTCGTATATCGGCAAAAAAGCGGCGAATGTTGTGCTCCAAACGGTCAATCGTTTTGGGCTTATCGGCATAGACTAGCACCTTCACATATCCTCACAGAAAATAGCCAAGCGGCGGTAAATCGCAAGATCTTGGAGGCCAATTCACCGGTCCGTAACGTGAAACTATGCGGTTATCAAACGTTTCCTTCAATAAATCAATTGTGGCACGAGCTGTGTGACATGTTGCGCCATCTTGTTGAAACCACAGCTCCTGCTCATCATAGTTGTTCAATTGATGAACGAAAAAGTCAGTAATCATGGCTGAATAGCTGTCACCATTGACTGTTACGTTCTGGCTACCATCGTTTTTAAAGAAGTACGGACCAATTATTCCACCAACTCTTAAAGCACACCAAACAGTCAGTTTTTGTGGATGTAACGGCGTCTCAACATACACTTGAGGATTGTCATCACTCCAAATACGGTAGTTTTGTTTATTGTCGTATCCATTTAACCAAAATCCAAACTCCATAACCATCGCTAAAAAAAATTTGCGTGATACGTTTACTTGCAAACGCATTTGACATTTACGAACACACTCTCTGACTTTTCAATATTTTGTTCGTCAACCCGATGTTCTTACTGCACAGCTGCACTGCAGATGATGTTTTCCAACATATGATTTCAGCAAGCTGCACTATTGAACACACTGCTTATGCAGCTAAATTTGTATTAGAATTTTCTAACAGAAAACGTTTGCAGGGGGTCAATTCTCAATCTGTGAAACTGTGAAGTGATAAATATGATAATGCCTTCACTCCAAATGTGAATCTCGAAGTGCGAAAAATTAAAGCAAATGACATATGCGATAATTCTTTCATCACAATCAATTCATTCTGTGAAAAGGTAAATGATAAAGAGAAACAATTTATGCTCATTAGATACAGCTAAGTCGCCATCTTGGTCTCTCTATGACACAACAATCATCTTTTATTATGAGAGATTCAGAGAGATGAGAGACATTTCTCATTTTAGTGTTCTCTTTGGTAGTTGTTTTTCATAACGAGTTCGGGAATCACCTTGAGCATGTGAGTGAAGTGATGCAATGATAAAATTCTGTGAGAACTTTATTTTCATTTAACAGATCGGAAAATTAACCCCCAGTTTGCGTTTAAGAACATTCTGCAATTGCATTTTTGACGCAAATAACGTTTTCGAAAACGGCCTATTTATGTTGAGATGCCAAACCAACCTAAAAATAAATCACTTAACAGCTGACAGGCCGCCAGTTAAAATAGTGTTGCCAACTTAATGTTTTATTCCTCTAGTAAAAAAACCCTTTGTTTGGCAGTATTGGAGTGAAGTACTATTGTACCGTTTATAAGAATGGGAACATTGTTTATTTTTTTGTTTGTAAAGTTTATATGCGTCGATTTTGTTTCATTTAATTTGATACGACATTTTTGCGTCCAATCACCGAATTTATTAACTGGATTTTGCTTTGCAGTTTTTTAATGGTTAGTGCGTAGGACTGTCATGCCAAAGCTCTGGGTTTGAGAGTTGTAAGTCACTAGGCCCTGGTTCTCCACGAGCTGTTGCGCCACAAAATGTATTTATTTTATTTCTTATAACAGATACAGGGTTGGTACTAGGACACTTCCTTGCGGTGCACCTGCTTCAATTCTAAAGAGTCGGTGTATTTCGTTGTACTGCCTGCGAAGATCCCTATGCAGTTTGTACTCAAGTCTTAAGTGCCAAACCTTGTCAAAGGGTTGAGGAACATCAAAGAATATAGCCGAGCATACTTGTTTTTCTTCAAGTGCCTTTTCCACACTATCCGTAATGCGATGCACTTGGTCTTTCGTGGAATGTTTATTTCTTAATCCAAACTGTCTTCTTTCTTCTATTATTTTGCTAAGCCCTTTCAGGAGTAGTTTTTTGAAAACTTTTGCCATGATTGGTATAAGTTATATTGTAAGATGTCACTTCTGTAGGTGATTTATCTTGTAAAGATATAACAATGATGGAGAAATGACTTCAGCAATCTTGAGCGCTCTCAAAAAGGCACCTCTATAGCACTAACATTGAAATTTTTGTGCAAGTACATAGTTCAATGGCCATAATTGTACTAGAGTGCCTTTTCACATTTTATAATACATTTTTTTTTTGTCAAATATTTGATATTTAAATGACTTCGATTCCTTGTTAATTTGGTCGTCTACTTTTTTCCTGTGATATTCTATCCTACATTCATAGAAATTGCATTTCAATGGTATTCTATTTCTAGTCTTAAACTTAATATCGCGTGTATCTATTTTCGTTATAAACTTCCAAACATGAAAAAATCGACATTTATCAAATAAAGGTTACCCAAATGTCAAACACACTTACAAATGAAGATAAGCAGAAATTTAACATTATTACGTAGTGTAGGTATAAGTCTACTATACTCTAAAGATAACAATGCCGAAAGGTCTGTAGATTAAATATCACTTTTTTCTGTGTTTGATCTTAAACAATCGCATTAAAGGTGGTAGGTTATCTTGAAAATATCCTTTAAAAAGATTGCAGTAATTAATTGTTTACATTTTTAATTAAAATTGACAAAATTTGGCATTCATAATTTCTATCTAAAGTATTTTGATATATTATGCAGATTTTCCTAAAAATTTTTTCTGTCTGTTTGCCAAATTTTCTCCCTAAAAATATTGTCTAATTGCCAAATCGATTTTACAAAAATATACGAAAATACCATATTCTGTAAGACTTTCAGCAAACATTCCCTGATTTTGCCGCACTAAAGAGTACCCACCATCAATCAAGATTTAGGGTGTGAGAAATTGGGGATCCATCGTCACGATGGCCATTTTTGTTTTTGGTTTTTATTTCAGAACAATGCGCATGTACCAACTTTAAATAAAACCTCCTAAAATAACAATTTTTCATGTTTATTTATGACAAAAAAATAAAAATAAAATTGTTTTAAAAATATATAAATTAGATCAAGGCATACCTATACAAAGCTACCCAAAAATTCGACAAGCAAAATTACGAACCGTCAATAAATAATTTATTCATGAATTCGAAAATAACCATAAAAAGTCTCCGCTCAACCTTAAATAAAAAAAGAAGAAAAAAATGAAAATGGAAATGTTGAGAAACTGTGTGCCACAGAAACAAAGACAGCACATACCTATTAGTACACAAGTGGAGACTCAACAAAGCTGCTACAACAGGCTCTATATAGAGACACAGCAAACAAGTGTATAGTATCCACCACCAATTTTCAAACAAGGCAAAATGCCAACAACCTCATATTCGATACGCTGTATAGCTAAAAGCTTGCTTGTGTGCCATGAAATTGGACGGGAACTCAGCTCCCAGCAACGACAACGACAACGACTACCAACGACCCACATGAACGATGAACGAACAATTTCGATGGAAAACTAGAAGTGTAAAACGTCCGACCCCACTGCACTGCCATTCGAAGTAGTAGCGAAGCAGCAGAAACCATGCCAATTCGAAATCATGCTATTCGTTCAGATACACAGCTATACTTACAGCCATAGTGCTATAAGCTACAGAAAGCAAATATTATATCAAGTATCTTCGTGTATATATTAAGTACGTTATGTAGAAATGTACTCGCATATAACTTGGCTTGCTGAACTCGTGCTGACTTTCGTTTTGAGTGCGGCTGACGTTGATATTTTGTCGTCGTTAATTTTTGTTTTTTCTTTTTTTATTATTCTGTTTGTTGTTGTATTGTTGATGAGTTGAATTTTAACGACGCAGTTTTGCTTGTTTGGCATGTTGGCCGAGCCACTCTGATATTTATGGCATTCATTACTATAAAAAAAATTAAAAATGTCAACTGGTTTGACCTGAAATTTTTTACAAATACTTTTACCACATTATACATAGAAAAGCTTCAAGGTAGACCACATTATGTATTATTTTAATTGTTTTTTAATTTTTAATAACTTTTGGAGTAACTTTTTTCTATGAGAAGTTTTTTCTCCATTCAAATATGGGCGTGGTCATGTTAAAGGAAAAAATGCTTAAGAAATAATAACAAGTTTCTTTTTGACACATAACAAGCTTAAGAAAAAAAATATTTTTGGGCCCAAACAATAAAACATCAAGAGTCAAGGCCTGTCTAGATTGAATTATTTGTTTAACATTTTTGTTTTCCAAATTGAATTTTTTTTGGCAAATTCTTGTTGAAAAAATATTTTTGACCATTTCTGTAGATATTTTGAAATTTTTGTTTATCCATGTTTTTAACATCAAACTTAAGAAAAACTTCTCAAAAATTTTTATTGAAAAACTTGTTATTTCTTTCAATTTTAGTAGCTGTTTCTGATTGTGGAAAAGGAAAGGAAACAGTCATTGACTTCCTTTGCAAATACCTGTTCTGACCAATCTGAGAGCAATTGGAGTTGCATTTTTTGACAACTTTTACGAACTTTCCGGAATCAAGATTAAGCATTTGATCTCTTTTCTCAACACTACGAAATGGATCTAAGATAAAAGTCGGTTATTTTTGTATTATGTTACCCTCCAGACACCCAGGACCGTTAGCAATTAGGCCTACAACACAAAACAATAAATCAAAAAGTCAACAATTACTTGTTCAACCGTTTTTTCAACACCAATCATTTCTGTAACTCAATAAAACCGTAACAATTGACAACTGAAAAAAATTTCTTCAACTTGTTGAACTATAGATCATCAAGTATTTCTCTGTAAAGTCGTAAAAAGTCGTAAAGTCTCCAAAAAAATCATTTTCCATTCAGAGTAAAAACTAACTTTATAAATAAATAAATTCTCTATCACTTAATAAATTCTAGACAATCTTCCTGATTCCATCACTTGATAAACACTACCGCAAGCGTTTTTTTCTAATTAGTTGATCTTGAACAAGTCCCTAAACGTCAGTTGAAATTTATAAACAGTTTAACAAGCTTATTCTCTTCTTTGAACTTTGTTGTTTTCAGTTACCGAAACGGTAGATTTATGAAATTTCCCTCTTGTGGAAAGAACCCAAAACAATTGTTTAAGGTCTCTAAGACTTGTTTTTCCGTGTTATACAAATTTAAAAAAGTTGTTGAATGTCACTTGTTCAACAAGCACTTTATGTACTGTGTTATAGGCCCCTGGTCACTGCGGGGTTTCTTGATGCTAAATAACAATGATAATCCTACGGCTAGCTCGATTTCACTTCGATGCCTTTCTGATACCTGCCAAGCTTGGTATAGCGCAGTTGGCCTTGGGGGGGATGGGATCCAATTGAGTGAGTGCGTTTTATGACCCGCCTCCTGTTGGTTGTGCTAGCTTAACCAAATCCGTTTAAATTCAAATCAATGAACATTTCTGGTTTCATATTGATCTTCATTGGAAACCTCATGTCATGAGGAGTGAACAGATGGAGATCCACGAAGATCTCCGATTTCAACCATGTATACTGAGATGGCTCCCTAAGGGATCGCATCAGTGCTTTAAACAAACCCACCAACTGCTTATTATGGCATCTTCTCTCAAATTCAACGCATGGAAGATGATCTTCAGAGAACATGTTCACAAACCCTTACTCCAATCCACATTCATCCACAGGTCAAACGATTTATGTTATCAAAATGGCGCACTCCAGCGCTAATTGGGTCACCTACCTATCTTTTGGAGCTGACTGCCTTGAATGCCTTGCTCTTCTTATATGCAGTCGATGATTTAGTTAAGATAATCCCACCATTTACCTGAAAACCATTTACCAAAAAATCACATTAAAAAATAAATAAATTTAGTGGCGCCTACCTATCTTTTGGAGTTGACTGCCTTGAATGCCTTGCTCTTCTTATATGCAGTCGATGATTTAGTTAAGATAATCCCACCATTTACCTGAAAACCATTTACCAAAAAATCACATTAAAAAATAAATAAATTTAGTAGCGCAACAGCTCGTGGAGAACCAAGACCTAGTGACTTTCAACTTTCAACCATTCTTGTGTGCGTGTTGTTGGCGGGAATGGAGGGGGCTAACTTTTTTTTCAAGTCCAAACGGCTAGATGAGAAGTATTTATTAATAACAAGTATTCTTGGAGGATTTGTCAGTTCCTCGCAAGAGGCATTACCTCGAGAAAAACATTTCTTTATTTAGGTGGAAGCGGCAGGGAATCAAACCCAGACCTTCGACATGACAGCCCAACGCACTAACCATATCATGCCACAAGGAACTACCCGAACGGCAAATAAGAAGCCCTTATTCATGACAAGTTAGTATACTCTTGGAGGCAGTATCTCCGATAAAAGCATTTCTGTTTTCCTTTCAACTTTTGTCAAGGTTTTCAGGTTTGTCGCTTTCTCAGTCGCGTTCCACTAAACTAAATTACCATAGGTTAGTATCGGTCTAACTATTGCCGTTATCGAATCACCTGATAATTTTTAAGTTGGGTCTCCATGATATTCCAAAAATTCTGTTGCAGGAATACAACGCAACCATAGCTTTCTTTGCTCTTTCTTTAGTGTAGAGATTTCAGGCATGCTGCATTGAAGAAATTACCTCCGGGTTCAATGCGCTGCGAATATATAGATGCTCAACAATCTTCAAAAAGTTTTAAGCATAAACTACGTGCAAGTGAGACTGATTGGCTATAGTCTTTAGCTTCCTTGTGGCTAGGTTTACCTTCAAAATAAATACAACCTTGACTTCACACTAGAAGCACAATCTTTCAAAAATTCGTCTAATTTCTAGCATAATTACGTCGACGATAATTTTATAGGCCCATATTATGACTCCCGATTCGCCGAATCTAACGTTCGACTCAACTTGAACGTTCAACTTTTCAAAAATAAAACTTCGATTTTGTATAACTAAGGACCAGTTTTTCAGTTCAAGAGTTAACTCTGAGTTAAATCAGATTTAACTAATCCTGAAAATAAAATAAGCCTGAGTTAACTCAGAAACAGTTTTTCAGTTGAGGATTAACTTTATCTTTCAGCTGTCAAAAATCTAAGGCCATCGATGTGCGACAATTTGAATACCACCCTTCTACGCCTTGACCGCATCGGAATAGAGATGGCGACACAACGGAATTCCACTGACAAAAACTTTCAGTATCGAAATCGAGATGGCGCCACAGCTGAAAATGTACTCCATTTGGTCCCTAAGTTAACTCATCAAAGTAGGTGAGTTAAGTCAGAGTTAGCATAAACTGAAAAACATGTTTATGGAGTTAAATCAGGTTTAACCCTGAGACTAGGATGATCTCGGACTGAAAAACTGAGCCTACTACAACATTTCGACATCGACGATATAGGCGAATGTTAGCTAAAGGTATTGAGTGACATTTAAGTTTTTCAAATTTTAGTCATTCAAGGCGAACTTAATTCAGGCGAGTCGCCAACGGTAATTCCACAAAGTCACATTTGAACGTTCAACTTGACGAATCGCAAGTCAAAACAGATGAGAAGAACTGTATTTGAATAGTATCTTTATGAGTATGGAAAAAGAAACCAAGACGATGTGTTCAACGGTCAATTAAGACAAGATAAAGTGTTTTGCACATTAAGAAAGAATACCCTATACACCGACGACATCTTGAACAAAACCTTGCCATAAATTGCTATAACTTCTTGGTAGTTAGGGCTTAAGTATATAAAACTAAGGCTTCACTGCCAAATCAAACAACAATATTAGCGTGGAGTTGAAACAAAGAAAAGAAGATAAAATCACTCTTACCTTGGGCTAAGTAGTTAAAGCTCAATTTATTATCAATTTTAACTTTTAAGTTGCTCCTCTCCAATTAAATATGTATGTTTGTATGTATGTATGCACATAATTGGCTAAATGTAATTTTATTCTTAAGTGGCATTTCTAGTTAAATTGTTGATAGCTCAAGAGTATACCTGAATTCTAGACACATTTTTAAACATTTATCTTACAACTTAACTTGCTGCTCTTATTTTATGTTCGTGTCAATAATTTTGTTTAGTTTTGTAGTTACATGTATATAGTCAATATTTTGCCCTATTTGTAATTTTTACTAAGACCATTTTTTGAAACTTTCGGTCAAATTAATATGTTCATAAATCTTATAGCCTAGTGGTGCCGACACACCGTGCAAGTTCTTGTAGCAAGTTAAATGATTACTTTTAGTAAAACTTTCCTGGCGTGACGACCCGAAAAATACTTGGAAGCAAGTGATTTCTGCAAGTGATTTACGTGCGAGCAAGTTTTTGCTCCAAGTTAAACCTACCTGGTGTGACGACCCAAAAAAATGATTAACTTGCTTGAAAGTTCTTGCGCAAGAAACACTTGCAGGGTGTGACTAGTACCTTCAAGAGCTTGCACGTAAGTTAATCACTTGAAATCATTTGCCGCAAGTACTTGGCACTTGCAAGATTTGCGCAAGTAAGTTTTTTACGTGCTTGCAAGTGAACGTATGTTTTTCGATCAAAATTACAGAACAGTATTGTAAAGCGTGTTTTAGACGTGTAGCTTTCAATCTCGCAATAGGTACTTTTTCGGAGTTAGTCTTTGACAGTTACTGTCAAAAAGACTAAGGTAACGTAAGGTAAGGCTTATTACTCAAAAAAGGAATCAGGTACTGTTTTGAGGTTTGGATACTTAGAATTCTGAGATAATTTCCAACAAATTTGCATCATTACTTTTAGGATCATTCTAGTCTATTGTGAAACATTCTGAGTCTTTAAGAACACCCGCCCGCTGGTGCAGCGCCGCGCCGTCGCTGCCGTCGCTGCCGTGCCGTAAGGAAGAGTCGCCTTCTAAAGTAATAAAATACTGTACCTATTGTGTGTGTGTCCCTCTACATGAATCCATGATTATTTTGCAGTACCACCATAGCGCTGGCTATACAAATCGTATTGTCCGTTAAGGAATTATTTACTAGATACTGGCATTTTTTGTTCCACAAACAATCTAAATATAAAAAAATATAAGAAAATTAGTGCTCTTAAAAAAGTATTACATAATTTTTTCTGTCAGATCAATAGGAGGCGAGATAAATGCCTAAACTCTTTACAGTTTTTCGACAATAACTTTTCATTGAAAAGTGATGACAAAAAAGTTAAAAGCGCAAGTTTTATAAAATCTTTCCATCTACGTCCAATAGGAGCCGAGAAAATTGTATTTACGTTTTCCAACGCCTTTTTTCAAAATGGCGGACAACACAATATTTTTCGTCAGCCAGACTGCCCTCACGCAAATCTATGGACTCAAATTGGACATTATATAACAAAAAATAGTCATACTTAAATTATTTTTTTATGTTCCGAGCTTTCGTAAGACTAAAACTAAAATCCGAGGTGCAAATGTGAACTCTGACCACTTTCTTGTTGTGACAAAGTTCATAGCCCGACTGTCCAACGAAAAGAAAGCGAAGACCGCCCAAAGGAAGCAATTCAATATTACATGCCTAACCACATCTGAGAAAGCCAGAGACTACAGTGAGTAATTAACCGGGAAACTCTGCCATACCCTTACCCACAACTGTCAACAACTAGTGGAACTTGTATCGCGACAGAAAATGCACATATCCAAATTCTGCAACGGAAAACAAGAGCAACAAGAGAGGAGTACCGTGAAAAGAGAAGGAAAGAGAAGAAAACCCTGCGTAGAAAGAAAAGAGCATCCGCGCCTCTCAGCTCAGGCATCTCGAGGAGTCTAGCACCGCCACCAACACCCGCCGGTTCTACAAAACAGCCAAGCAACTGGCATGTGGTTATAAAAACGGCACGCAAGCTCTTCGAAACAGCGAAGGGAACCTACCTAGTCACCGAAGTACGGAATTGTAGAAGTGTTTAAGAAGCATTTCCAGCAGCTGCTCAATGGGTATTCTGTAGAGGAAGTGACAGGAGAACAAAGAAGCATAAGACCAGTCAACTAAGAGCTGGATAGTTCACAAGAGTGGTATTAACCTGGAAGGCACTATCTTCAACAGGTCTTCACAACTGCTTGGCTATGCGGACGACATCGACATCATCGGCCGCTCCAAGCTGTTCTAGAAGCATTCACTGCTATTGATGAACAGGCGAAACGCGTTGGTCTTGCAGTGAATGAGGACAAAACAAAGTATATGCTATCAACAAACAAAACTTCATCTATCCATCGCCTAGGACAAAAAGTCACTGTTGGTAGCAGTAATTTCGAGGTAGTCAAGGAGTTCACCTACCTCGGAACAAACATCAACCCCACGAATGACACCTTAGTGGAAATCCGACGAAGAATTACCCTAGCGAACCGCAGCTACTTCAGTTTGGCCAAACAAAGGGGTTCAAAACTTCTCTCCCGAAAGACAAAGAGCACGCTATACGAAGCGCTAATTTTACCAGTTCTACTCTACGGCGGTGCCAAGTGCTGGACGATAAGTGAAAAAGGGTAATTGATACTGGGCACTTTCGAGAGAAAAATTCTTCGGCGGATATTTGGTCCAATGGGAGGAGAAGATTTAATCGTGAATTATACGAGCTGTACCAAGATGCGGATGTAGTCCAAAAAGCCAAAACACGTCGACTACACTGGCTTGGTCACATCGAGCGAATGGACAACAACACTCCAGCCAAAAAAATCTTCCAATCCCAGCCCCCAGGTTCGAGACGACCAGGAAGATCGAACCTTCGCTACAGGGATCAGGCGGTTTCTGACGCAAGAATGCTTGGTCTCGATGACTGGAAAGAGCGTGCGAGGGACCGCAACCAATGGAAGACCACAATATCTCAGGCAGAGACCCTCCATGGATCGGGAGCCGGATAGGTAAGTGACTAAAAGACTAAAACCATTCACAATGTACTGCAGTTAATTAACTTTTATTAATTCGACTGCTTTTGGTGACTGTACAATCATGAATATTAGTAGGTACTACTAATAACTGCTGAGCTACAGTTAAGTCTTTTTGTAAGTTAAAAGATTTATTGAAATTAGTCTTTTAGTCAATTAACTGCAGTACTTCAAATAAAAAATCTCCATCCGAATGGGCTTATGAATTAAATACCTAAATTCACAATTCTTAAATTCACAAAAGGCTATGAATTTCAATATTTTTCTGTTCACAAATCACAAAGAACTTCTGAAGTAAAAATTTCTCAAATCACAAGTTCATTACTGATTTGTGAATTAAATGAGAGTTCTTAGCATTTCTAGATAGGATTTTCTATTTAACACCGTATTCAAAACACGTGGTCCAGTAACCGTTAGTCCAACAATGGCAAGCCCCACATTGCAGCTAAAGCGGTGCTGTGACTTATTTAGATTTCTAACGTGTGAATTATTGTGACTCCAGTAATGCAAGTTGTGAAAATAGACAACTCCATATCTGGTAAAATGCGCTTCATCTATGCCCAGATCCAGACTATCCTTTTAAAGTGGTTGTGCTCTGTTTCTTCCCTCAGCAAAAGCGTTCAACAGTATGAATCACTTTCCAAACACTTCTGCGAAAATCCAAGCATTGTTGCTATCCTTCTGGTGCTAAGGCTGGGATTACGTTGTACCAAATTCAAAATCCATTTCTCTATGTCTGTTGATCCACTAGACCTTTCTCTCCTTCGAATCTCCAGCATTCTATGGTCCCGAAGACGATTGTGAAGTCTTGGAAAAAGTTAATAGTAGAGACATCTCCTATTGAGGAACCTTTCTCCGTGCATCCCAACTGGAAACATCAATTGCAATTGTGCATATCTTTTAAATTTTTGAGTTCAAAATTAGATTTTTTTTTTGTTTTAAAAAAGTTACCCCTCCCGCCTAAACGAGGGGAAATAGACCCCCCCTCCTATACGATTTTTTTCTTGTCTTAACCCAACCTATTCACTCTTTCTTTTTGGTGCATCTTATACGAATCACCCTGTATAGGCCCTATGTGAACAAATAATAACACAAAATTCTCTGCGTATGGAACTATTCTGAAAAAAGTATACGAGAACTACATGTTCTTTAATATGATACAGACTTATAGGATAATGAAAAATTTCAAATTATTTTTTTTTTTACTTTGCGGTCCATATTCGGTAAAACTTGATGTCATAACAAGTTGCACAGCGCAATAAATATAAATAAAACTTTTAATGATTGCTAACATGAATACAAATACAATTATTTATTTAACAATGCCGCAATTGACTACTTCCACACGCAATTTTTCCATTGTTATTAGCATCACTGTGATCTAAATGTGACTAATAGATGTGAGAAAAGCTCAACAAAAAAAAATTATTATAAAACTTTTATAAAGTTAGGAACTTTTGAAATTTGGGCACGACTTAAGCATAGAGGATCCCAGTGTGTGTGGTGCCCAAAAGACAAAAACGCCAATAAATTTTTACTTAAAAAAAAAAAACACTTATATGAAACAAAATTGGAAAACAACTTTCCTTTCGTTGAAAATATTGTTATTCAGCTTTTTTCATGCATGTGCTTGTAGCAAATGTAACAATAAATTAGAGTCACAAATTTTCCGTTATCGCTCGTAGGATTTTGTTCGCTCCCCATTAATATCATTCCATAGCCTGTATTTCCAGTAGGCAGATAAATAGCACTGTTTGATTTATGTATTTTTTATTGCGGAAGAAAATTCCATGTTTGTATATGTTATGCGATTAATTGAACATGCGCTTTAAAGATACAAGCAAAGGCGTCAATTTTACTGGAGAAAAAAAAGTGTTATTTATGTTCATTACACACAAAAGGTATAATAACTCCCTGAAATGGCCAAATTAGTTAAATATATGCAGTTAATGTATTACAATGCCGTTTATGGAGATGTAAAATAACATAAAAAGAAAAACGACCATATTTTTAAAATTTGTCATTATTATGCGTCTTTTCAAACGAAATAAAGCCGAGTTTGAAGTTAAGATTTCATGTTACAAATCGAAAATGTCCAACTTATAAACAAATAAAAACAACAAATAAACATTTGTTTTGCATAAATAAGCACAAAATAAAAGCCGATTAAATTATCATTATTTGATTATATTTTTAAATTTTCAAAATCCAATACTATCCATAAGAGATATATCGACGTTTGCGATTCTGAAAATTCAAAGAAATGTCATTTTGAAAGCTTTTTTCTGCATCATATCTGCGGAGTTTGTTACAAACAAACATAATAAATTAATTCACCTGTTTTAAACGCTAGATCAATACAACGTTAAGTAGAAAATATCGAGTTTTTCAATAAGAGCGCTACAAAAGTTTTTTTAAATAAAACAAAAACGGTTTTGGATATCAATGAAATTCTTTATTCCTGTGAAAGTACGTTCGATGCCATTATGTACGGAACTCGATTTCTTTTGCATGGCCACCACGGGCACGCTTGCAGAAGTCCAGACGCTGAACCCAATTTTTGATGGTTTTCAAGCATAAATCGGCCGATACTGCTGCAATTTCACGCTCGATATTCGTACGAAGTTCATCAATCGTCGCTGGCCTGTTGGCATAGACCATAGACTTGACGTAGCCCCACATGAAATAGTCTAACGCCGTCAAAGCGCACGACCGAGGCGGCCAAGCGACTGGACCATTTCGTGAGATAACACGTTCTCCAAACTTGGTTTCCAATAAATTGATTGTGACATTCGCTGTGTGGCTTGTGGCGCCGTCCTGTTGGAACCACATGTCCTCCAAGTCCATATCATCCAATTGGGGCCAAAAATATTCGGTTATCATTGAACGGTAGCGATCCCCATTCTCAGTAACGTGCCGGTCTTGATCATCACGGAAGAAACACGGCCCAATGACGCCACCGGCCCATAAACCACACCAAACCGTAATTTTTTCGGGATGCAATGATGCTTTCTGCAACTCAGCGGCAGCAATAATCTCGACCTACGGGCACTTCTTTGTCTTACTGGAACGGGAACATTTTGTACTGTGCCTGTGGATTCAAATTTGTCCACTAGACGCTCAATTGTTGATCTGCTAGGACGATTATGACGACCATAAATTTGACGTAGCGCTCTTAACGTTGAGGCCACTGACTCCGAATTTCGGTAGTAAATTTTAATAATTTCGGCTATTTGTTGTTTCGTATATCCTTCCATCATGAAATGGCAAACTTTACTGAAGAGAAATGTCAAAAGAGCGGCAAGAAATATGGCGTCGTTTGCTGTCCCTGTCGCTCTACTTTTGTAGCGTCCCTGTTAAAAAAACTCTTTAAAACAAAAAATGTTATTAATTTGTTTAACGCAGTACCAAATCTGTAAAAGCATTTTACTACATCTGAAGAGTTTAGAAACAAAAGCTAACATTTTCACTTTCTGATTTCTTTTTAAATCGGGTCCAGAACGCTGTATTTTGTCAATATGCATTAATAAAAATCAACTTTTAAAAGCACTATCGGTAAAAATATTCAAAAATAGGGGTTTTAGACCCAAAAAACCGTTTTTGACCAAGCCCCCCTTTTTTCAAAAATCAAAATTTTGAAAGTTGTTCCAGATTGTTCTAGTTCTTCTGAACATTGTTCCAACTTTTTGGACCTCTATGTTCTATGTTATGGGCAAAATTCGAAAAATTGTAGCCCCACTCTTTTTGAAATTCTTACTTTTTAATTTTTTTTCTGGTCTAACAAAGTGTTCTAAGCATTGGTCCAAAAAATTCAAGTTGTAGAATTAATATTTAAAAAGATATAGTTTTTCAAACTTTTCTTCGAAAATTTAAACTACGGCTCACCAATATTTTTTTTTTTGTAAGTTTTTTATTTTCAATATTTAATAACATATACATGTTTTCAGCAACTATGGTGTCCTTAAATAAGCTGAAACTGCCTAAACCAAGCTTTAAAAAACATCTTCAAGTTTTAGAATTTTTAAAAAACTCTATTGGCCCACCTTTTACAAAATTCTAAAATCCAAAACTTGTTCCACGTAGAACTATGTTCCTTGTAGCATGTAGCAAAAATTCATGAAAATCTATGCATTACTAAAAACATAATCTAACCGATATATCACTTTTTTTGTTCCCCACGCCCCCCCCCCCCCCCCCTCAAAATAAGAAAAAAACTAAATCAAAATTATTCTTCTAGCTGTTATTTAAAAGGGTCTAAAACCTGATTCTTTAAAATATATTTTTTATATTCAAATTTTCAAAAAAAAAAAACCCATAGCCCCCATGTCAAAAAATTAATTTTTTAAAAATCCTTTAGAAAGAAATTTGACTGCATCTTATTGTTCCAAAATTTCATTTACATATCTGCAATCAAAGAATTTATAGTTTAAAAACACTATTTACGATATTAAATGAAAATTTTTATTCTGGCACCCCCCTTTTTGAAATCAATGGGTAGAAAAAAACCAAAACTGTTTATAGGATGACTTTCATTGAACCAAAAAAGAATACAAAAAATATACTAAAAATAATTGAATAAGTTTAAGGTTTAAATTTAACCCCAAGTAAATGTAAACAAGTTTTAGAGATTTAAATCCTTAAAAAAAAATCTTACGACATTTCGTTTCGAAAAAAAAAATGTTTAAAAAAATTGAACAAGGAAATAAAAAAAATCTTTTTGAACAAAAAGAAGAAAGATCATTTTAAATGATAAAATACTTATTATCCTTGCTCTTTTAGGAAATCCAAAATTCAAAAACTTGTTTCAGTTAGTCCTAGGGCTCCGGCTCTTCTAAATTATTCCGAGCTTTCATTTCTTAAAATTGATTTTTAGTATTAAAACTTAAAAAAAAAATGGTCCCTCGGCCCCCTTTTCCAAAATCGAAAATCTAAATCTTGTTTCAAGTGCAGAAGCCTAAATCAAATTTTTCCAAGGATTCTAAATTGTTCCGAGCTTTTGTTTCTTAAAATTGATTTTTAGGAATTTGAATCGCATTTTTCGATGAACAAAATTTTGTTTATGAAATTTATTTGTAGCCCAGGAAAATTAGACAACAAAATGGTAAAACTACGAAAAAATTCCGTCAAAGCTGAATTTTGGTAGAGAGCTTTGTTTTGACGTCTTAAGCATTTCCTGAAAAGTTCCGTAAATTTTGAGAAAAACGCGCACAAACGCACTCATTACCTATTTTACCAAGGCAAAATGAAGAAAGAAATTCATTACAGTGAAAAGCTCTTTGTAACGTTTGCGAGCGTTTTTCTCAAAATCTATTGCTCCTTCGAAAAAAAGTGTTGATCCTTTTTTGTTCAAAATTTTATGAGCATTAATATAAACTCATTAGTTTAAAAAAAAAATTATATCGGCTGAGATATTAACAAAAAACCGTTTTTGTCCATTTACAGTACAAAATAAAAAGTGTTACTTTGATACGCTATAACTTAAAAATTAATAAACCTACAGAGTTCGTAAATTACTCATTTTTTAGATAATCCTACTGTCTAAATGTCATACTTTCATGATTTCGCTGTAAAAAGAAATTTCATCGAGTTGTTGAACAAAAACCAAATCACTTTCTTTTTATCCCCGGGCACTCTCAAAAACTTGGTTTTATAAAGAGAAGATGTAGCCAAACTCAAATCGTACAAAAACTTAAGCCCATCGATTAATGAAATTTTAATAAATTTTTTGACAAAATTTACTGCACCGTGAAGTTCTTGCATGATTTTCTCAGAATCTATTGCTTGTATGAAAAAAAGTATGTTAATCTTTTTTGTGTAGAATGACATAAACTTTAATTTGTACCCTCACATTTTTACAAAAACAAATTTATAGTTTCCGAGGAATTAAGAAAAAACTGAATTTTACCCCCTTTAGCCCCCCCCTAAAAGTTTAAGCCCCGGCCCAAATTTACGGAACTTTTCAGGAAATGCTTAAAACGTCAAAACAAAGCTCTCTACCAAAATTCAGCTTTGTCGGAATTTTTTCGAAGTGAAAGTCTAATTTTCCTGGGCTATTGTGTACGCCCCCTCATTATAAAAACGAGTTTTTGGAATTCTTGGGCGTAGGGAAGAAAAATTATTCTGGGATCATTTTCCAAAAAAGTCAAAGGAAAGCGAGTTATAACAAGAAACGTCAAACCACCCCCAACACATGACTCATAGGTGAACTTTGACTCACTATAACATAAAGATGGAACAACTTACAGAATTAGGTAATAGCTTATTTTGTAGATAATTTTATCCTCTATAAGGTTTAAGCAGGACATTTTGTTGTAAAATGAAATATCAAAGAGTTATTAAATAAAAACAAAACCAATCTCTGTTTCAAAATGGCGGCTCTTCCCTAATATTCCATAAAAAAATTGTGTCCATCAAAAAATATGATTTAAATTCTGGGCTATAAATAGTTTACAGAAGTATTTTGTCAAAAAATCCACTTAAGTATAACTGAACTTAATACAAATTGCGTATGACAAAGGCCCTCACTATGTCACTGGTGAGTCCAAGTGAGTAAGCTGGACGAAACGCCAATTTGTACGACTAAAGGCAATTCAAAGCTATTTTGAATGAATAATTCAACAAGTCCAATCTTTAATGCTTAGTCTTCTACTTAGCTGATTTATTTCAGTAATATTTTTGTTTGTTTGAATTATAAAAAAAAACATTCTTATAAACACACTTATTTTATTTTATTTGAAACATGTAGTACTCACTTTACATGACTCTACTTGGATTTGAACTCACATCCCTCTAGTTGTGGAGCGAGTACGCGCAACCACTTAGCCAATTTGCATTACAGATCGTTAGTGTCAGACATTAATGATAAGATATATGCCATGTTGTAGTGCTTTATCTCTTCGGGAAGTAAATTTCCAGAAGAAAGTCGTGATTAAGTTTTTTTTTTTTTGATTTGCAACTATTCTCATGAAGTTTCAAATTGCGACAGAAAAAACGTGATTTACAACCAAAATATTTGGTGGTTTTTAAATCCGCGATTGTGCAAAGTAAATTACTAACAGCCGTTCCACACCACAGTGTACATATTAAAAGTAATATAATTTGCGTTTTCATTTTTGTTCAGTTCTGCGCTTATGTCAAAATCTGTGGAAAATGGTGGATCCCGTGAAGTGTGGCTGAAATTGGTTGTGTGTTGTGTGTATGTTTTTTTTTATAATTAACACGCACTCAAGGGGTTAAAAATACCCTTTAACTATTATATTAAACATAGTGCGAGCGTTTAAGAAGAAGTTGGAGAATTAAGTAGGAGATAACTATGCACATTTGCCTTAAATGTCTGAATATCGAAATGGGAAGGAAAATAGAATTGGGTAAGAAATTCCACATTCGTGTAGTACGATTGAAAAAGGAATCTCTGTACTTAACGCTACGTCCAAAGTTAAGCTCAAGGGTATACTGATGAGCATTCCTGGCTGAGCGGGTATTACGGTTAAATTGTTTAAGAGGCGGAATGCAGCTGGCTTTTTCACTAGAGCACTGTTTAAAAAAAAGCGATAGAATAGTGTGAGGCAAGAAATGTTTCTTCCATGGTAGAGTGAAACAAATGTTTCCAAAATTGATCGATCACCGACGATTTTTACGGCTCTATTCTGGATTCTATCTAGCCGGTATAAAGATGTTTTGGATGCACCAGTCCAGATATAGGAATTGTACTCTAGCTTTGGTTCCACAAAAGATAGTAATGCACATGCCAAGAACTGAAAGCTTTTCGGTTTCTTCGATGCAAGTTGCATTCATGGATAATGGTAAAGGTGGGATATTTTGCTTTAACGAAAACAAACAACATTAAATTTTAGAAGCATTAAATTCCACATGATTATTGATACCCTATTTAACGTTTAAATCGGAATTTAATGAGCTTATCATACGATGCCATTGCAGTTCCACATTCGAAGAAGAGGGATGTGAATCTGGAAATGAGTATGAAAAGCTAAGGGTGCTGTCGTCTGCAAAACAGTTGAGTGGATTAGTAGTTTCAGACAAGAGATCATTAATGAAAATGAGAAAAAGAGTAAGAGACAAAACAGAGCCTTGGGGGACACCAGCATTTATTTTGCTAACTTCAGAGTTAAAACCATCCGAAACAACTTGACTTCAACAATCAGAAACGTAGTTACTAAATCAGCGAAGAAAAAAATTCATCGATATCGAATGCGCGTAATTTTTGATGAAAGAGCTGGGTACCAAACTCTATCGAATGCCTTATAAATATCGACCGCAATAATCTTGCTTTCTCCAAAAAGATGCAAGGCTTGATTCCACTATGTTCCTTTGATACTTGATAAGAAAATAAAATTTTGTCGAGCTATTTATTGTTTGTTATTATTTTTTTATTACTTTGACAATAAGGCCAGATCCACACTATTGTGTCAATATCGATATTTTATCGTATCGAAACTTTATCGATATTAGAACTACAATGTCAATCTGGCTTAGAGCAATTAGTTATGAGTATTATTTAAATTATTTTTTCGTGTTTGTTATTGTTAAAAGACGGCGGACAAATCACGAGAACGGACATTTCGAATTCTTTCTGACAGTTCTCATTTTAGACCACCTGCGCAATAAAATACTTTCTATTTGTGTAGTGTGGTTCCACACTATCCCATTGAGTATTAATACGTCAAAAAAGTGTTTAGAAAACCATGTAGAATGGTGTGGAAACAAAATATGAAACTTCATCACACACAATTTGACATCATATCCCACACGTTTTGACATTTGTTTATACATGAAATTAATTAAGATTGGTTCTAAAACGTGTTTAAAAAGTTCAAACGTGGCTTTCAGTGTCATGGTCATTGTTTTCGTCTTGCTGTGTTCTTGTCGAGCCAGTTTAAACGAGAATCTTTGGCGTAGTTTTACAGATATGGTCTCGCAGTGATGTTTACACGTGGTTTCTAGGATTGAGCATGTTTTGCCGTCATCTTGCTATGTTCACACCAAAGTTTTTTATAATTAAAAGTAAAAACCTAGTTATCAGTGTTATAGTCTTTGTCTTAGTCTATTCACCCAAGTTTTTACTTGTTTTCCGTAATAATTTATCTACCTTTTTTTAACTCTCAAAATTGTTCATCTTTTCGTTTCTGTGCTTGATGTCGATTTGAATTTGGATTTGAATTTCGCTTCAGCAGCGTACTAGTCTTTAATCAATTTGAAATATAATAAAGAATTCTTTTCTTACAGCTGTGTTTTCTTAAACAAGAAATTGTAAATAAGAAAAAAATTGCATTTATTAGATAAACGTCATTAGAAGAAAGAAAATTTCCTTTAAATATCACTAAATCAATTTAAACAAGTTTTTTAAGCACTCACTGACAAATTTAATGTATCTTATATTTGCATTAAAC
This sequence comes from Dasysyrphus albostriatus, assembly GCA_946251815.1. Taxonomy (NCBI): domain Eukaryota; kingdom Metazoa; phylum Arthropoda; class Insecta; order Diptera; family Syrphidae; genus Dasysyrphus; species Dasysyrphus albostriatus. Next base: position 60,131,659 of record OX276336.1, on the reverse strand, counting down.
GGCTATGTTTGTAAACGTGAATTTATAGCAAATTTTCACAAATTCGCAAAAATTCCTGTTCGTTAACTCAAAAAGTTGCATGGAGAGAGCGCAATGAAAGAGCAAATTATTTCTTCTCCGTTGGAAAACTTGCGAATTCCTGCTACACAAATCGTGGCGATCAGTTTCTGTCAGAGCGTTGCCACTAATCGGAAAATTTTTCAAAGAAAAAAAGAAATTATTAAATTAATTAATTATGCTGTCACGATTGTTATCAAAGCAAGCCAATAGCCGGAAGCCATAAGAACAAAATTGAAAAATTGGTGAACTGCATTTTGATGAATGATAATTTTCTTTTCCAAAAAAAAAAGTGCAGTAGACTCGATTTAAAGTTTAAAGTAGATATGTTTTACGAAAAAAGTGCATTGATCCATTGAAATCATGACAAAGTGGCAACGCCGTTTATACACAAAAATTATGTTGCTCACAAAAATTGGTGCAGTTCATGGTTCAATGCGTTTGTTAACTTTTTTTCAAATTTCCCCAACTCTGATAGAATTTTCCATCCTTTTCAAAATTTGACAGATTTTGCACATTTGTCAAGTTTATATTTCTGAGCACTCAGAGAATTTCCCCAGTTTGGCTGTCAAAAGCTATGGAAAAAAATCTTTGCTCCGTCACCTCAATGAGCGTTCCTGAAATATAAACTGAACAATGTTTTAGAAAAAGATACCAAACAAACCTACATAAATCAGAAGTGATCACAGTGATAAATTTAATGTTGACAATAAATAATAAAATGCACGACTGGATCGCACGTACTTGCTCTTATGTTCGAATTGTTTGGAACTTGAATTTTCGAAAGAATTTTTAATGTTTTTTTTTTTTAAATCCAACATTTAGTTTTGTTTTCAAAATTTTGATATGCAATTTTATTTACTTTAGAACTTTTGCATACAAACTTTGATTTTAGCGTTTGCCATTAATGAGAAAATCCTAATTAAAAAAAACTTTATATGACAGGTGGTTGTTAATAAGGGTTTTTGGTTTTTTTTTTAAGCAGGAAGTACATCATATGTACAGTGACACACTGATTTTTTTTATCAAAATTGATTGAGCCGTTTTTGAAATAAATAAGTTTTTTCTTACAAATTGTATGCCTAGTGCCGTTTTTTTTTTTGAACTAAAAAAGTTCAATTTCTCCTCTGGAGAATCACCAAAAAGCCTTCAAAGTTTGAAGAAGATCACATTATTGGTTTAGCCTGTAGATCCAGATACAAACAGACAGACAGACAGAATTTTGCCACCCAATTTTTTGGTGTTCTCTATCATCGTATAATGTCATGATTGATTGTTATCTCGAAATTGTTTCTTTCACGAATCTAAAACTTGCCCTATAGTACCTATATCGCAAGTAAAAATGGCGTTAATTTATAAATGAAACCCGTAGTTATAGAAGAACCTGTATTTCACAGCAATCTATCCAACTCCAACCCTACTTTAAAATAATAACAGCAGATGTTTTGATATTTATTCAATAAGCGATACGCTAGGGTTGGTATTATGGATTAATAGACACAAAGAAATATTAAAGAAATTCTTCATGCAGCTGTCACAAAATATAATATCTTCTGTCCTATGGTAAGATAAGATTTATCGAGTATAACACTTGCACTGAAAAGAATTTTGAAATTGTTGCAGCCTCTTAGTGCATATTTTTTCAACATTGATTAATACCCGATTATTTATTAAAAAAAAAATTAAATCCCAGCTCTGAATGATACCTTAATATACCCATATTTTGTCTAATGCTAGAAGAACAGGAAAGTAGTGCTATGAATGAAGAAAATATGAAAAGTAAAACAGATTTTCATTTGATTTATATAAATTCCGGTTTTTTTTACGATTCGAACGTAAATCAACTCTTGATAATCAAACCTAGAGATACCCCAGGAGAATAATATAGCAAGCCTGAAAATAATACTACAGCAAACTTTTGCTGTGTGGAGCCCTATGGGAATTTTTCTTGTTGATTTATGTTGTGTTGAAATATATATCTAACTGATATTTTATTTTTCAATTAAATCGGAGGCGTTTTAAGTCACAAACAAAGGTACATTATGTATGTAAATAAAAGTTTAACTTATTCTGAAAAAACTAGGAGTAAAAAAGTGCAAATATTTTCAGATACTACTAGATTAGGGTTTTCATCTACTCATAAGTACTTTACCAACTCCAAGGGAAAACGGCTATTCTTAAAACTAGAAATGCTACTTAATTCACCTTCTTGATTTTGAATCGTCATACTTCCCACTTTTTTATTTTTATTCTTCGTAATATCTTTAAACAACTATCAATATCGTCGGCGTTGCATCGGCTTAAGTAAAGAGTGAAAATAGATATCTCAGTTTTTAAAAACAAGAAACGTTGGTGTCATGGCCTTCACGGTTGACCTGTGACGTTCTGTGTCAAAAATTCACCTTCATATTGTTTTTGTGGACAGTATTGTAATGAACTGTTTTTTTGTACAACAATTCGGAAAAAAAATTGAAAATAGCTTATTTTTCGATTCTGAAAATGTTTTAACTTTGGCATTAGATTGGTCCCAAAATACGTGACCAATAACATCAGACGAGGGCTCATTTAATAGGTAATCAAAATGAATACAAATTATTGTGTGACCATATCCAAAAAAGATAATAGAAAGCGAGATATTATAAGAAACGTCAAACAACACATGACTCATAGGTGAACTTGGACCCACTATAACATAAAAACGGAACAAATATTTCGAAAATATCTTATTTCCTAGATAACTTAATCCTATATAAGGTTTAAGTCAGACATTTTGTTGTAAAATGAATTATCAAAGAATTGTTAAATAAAAACAAAACCAATCTCTTCTTCAAAATGGCGGTTCTTCCTAAGTCCGAAAATCCAGAAAACTCGTTTTTATAATAAAGAGGCGTACCCAAACAGATTCCATAAAAAAATTATGTCCATCGAAAAATGCGATTTAAATTCCTAATTTGACTGGGCTATAAATATTATCTGCAATAACGCGGCCAATGTTGTCCTTCAAGTGATCAATCGTTTCGGAGTTATCAGCGTAGACTAGCAACTTCACATATTCCAACAGAAAATAGTCAAGCGGCGTTAAATAGCACGATCTTAGTGGCCAATTCACGGGTCCGTTACCTGCAACTATATAGTTACCAAACGTTTCCTTCAATAAATCATCTAAGGCACGAGATGTGTGACATGTTGCGTCATCTTGTTGAAACCACAGCTCCTGCACATCATGGTTGTTCAATTGATGAACGAAAAAGTCGGAAATCATGGCTCTATAGCGGTCACCATTAACTACAACGTTTTGGCCAGCATCGTTTTTAAAGAAGTACGGACCAATTATTCCACCAACCCATAAAGCACACCAAACAGTTAGTTTTCGTGGATGTAACAGTGTTTAAACTTACATTTGAGAATTATCATCACTCCAAATATGGCAGTTTTGTTTATTGCTTGTTCATTCAACCAAAAGTGAGCTTCATCGCTAAACAAAATTCGCTTATGAAAGTTAGGAACGGAAACATGATTTTCAAAATAAATTTGCACAATTTAGATCGTTGTTCAGCTGTCAGTCTATTCATGTTGAAATGCCAAACCAAACTTAAATTAAATCACTTGACTGCTGACAAAATGGCTACCAGTTAAAAAAGTGTTGCCAATTTAAAGTTCTATGCCTCTTAACAAAAATAACCTTTAGTGGAAGATATTTCGGATGGCTTGAGCGCAGGTTACATGCGCTTGGTGGTCAATAGCTTAAAGAAGATACACAATGTTATGTCTGCACTTTCAAATTGAGCTTTAAGTCTTTCATCAAAATTCTCTGTAAAGACCACCGTCCGCCGGCGATTAATGGCCAATTGCGAATCTTCAGCAACAGCTGCAATATTCTCAGCAGAGTTGCTGCTCTGATGGGCCGGCTAGAACTAGAAGCTTCTCGTGTTGGTTCATCATCTTCTATAGGTTAGTGGCTTATACTATACATTACCACCTACTACTAATCTGAGATTTATTAAGATTTACCTCAAATCTTCTTCAAATCTCGAAGATTTACCGTACAAATTTATTTCGTAAATCTTGAAGATTAGAAATTAATCTTGTTAAATTTTCCTAGGACAACGACTTTTACAAATCGAACCAACCTATTCTCATATGGCGCCGAAGGATTTACTCATGGCTGAATTCAGTCCTTCAAACATGAAACATTCTATCTCTTTTTCACTTCATAAGCAAACATGAAACACTATTTGCATTGTTAAAGGTGCTGTCAAAATTAATCTTTTTTAAGTCTTTTTGTGTGCTATGCTATGTTTCCACCAAAGGTTTATCTCAATTCAGATTGAATAAATCTATTTGGTGTCTCCACCACAGAAAAAAATTTTTAAAAGATTTTCTTTGACAGCACCACCAAATGGAAATGGTGTTTTATTTTTTCTTTAGAAATGGAAGTTAGGTACCAGTTATAGCTATCATTGAAACTCATCTTTGAAAATTTTAATGATTGATTTTGAGACATTTAGAAAGCAAAATCATTTATTATTTTGATGAACAAATGAAGTTCAAGACTTATTAATATTTCTAGTCAACAAAGAATTTCAAATAAGCCCAACTTTCCACATAAAATGACTTTTAAGATTTCAATAATCATTGATAAGGTAATTCAATCATTGAAATAAATAAAGCCTTTTTATGAGGAAAGTTGGGCCTATTTGAAATTTTTCTTTGACTTGAAATCTATATTTTTCCATCAAAATAATAAATGATTTTGCTTTCTAAATGTCTCAAAATCAATCAATAAAATTTTCAATGATGAGTTTCAATAATAGCTATAACTGGCGCCTTAGATAGAATTTTGTATTTGTGTAAAACAATAAACAAAAATAGGTAAGTTCGATTCGTCCTAGGAAGATTAATAAGATTTATTACTAATCTTCAAGATACACGAAATATTTGTATATGGTAAATTTTTCAGATTTAAAGAAGATTTAAGAAGGTATGTCTTTTAAATTTTGCATTAGTGTTAGGTAGAAATGTATAGTACGAGTATTAAAGCGAAAGGTTAGCCTTTGGATTAAGTGCAAAATGCTACAAATAAAACAAATTTTCTACTAAGTGACGTTTACTAAGCTAAAATACCGAAGCAGATGGTTTAGCGAAGAAATAAGCAACATTTTTTTTTTTTCATTGGTGTTGGTATCAAACTTTTTTTATTGGTTTGGTATCAAAAGATTTTCGATAATATGTTTTTCTCTATGCACAATGAGAAGGTTCTGAAGAATAAAAAGAAAAAGTTACTCATATAGTTTATTTGTATGAACTCACTTTGTCATTGCTGCTCCGAATACTCGCTTCTTTTCTATTTTTAAATTAATTTTTCCATAATAATATTAATTTACGTTGACATTAACAAAAGAAAATGCTTAGAGGTGTGTTTGGTAACTTGAAATTTTAATCTGTTAAAACCCATACAAGAAACCCAAATTTGCAAAACTTGGTAAGAATTTCAAGTAACTAAACGGGCCTCTTAGGGTAAACGTCACTTCATGTCACATCATGAACATTTAGTTTTTTTTATGAGAAATTTTAACCTGTGGCTTAACTTTTATTCCGTAGTTTAGTAAAATCGTGGACTAAAGGAGGAATAAACGGTTTTTATTGATAGCGCTATTAGTGTGTGCTCAGTTGAAGTGAGATGACCGAAAAATCTTCGCCGAAATTCACGCTGCGATAAAAGCAAAAACAATTTTACCTCGTTCTTAAGGGGTATATCGATTAATATCTTGCTTACATGTATTTTGTATCTGTAAAGTCAAAGTGGAATTGACATTTGAAGCCATTAGAAAAATTACAACCTCTTTCCATTGGGTGACGAGAAGACTTTTGCGCCACCTATGCAGCATGTAAAACAAGCTTAAGACTCTTAAAATATATTTCATTGCAAAATCGAGCAAAACTATCGTTTAGGTTCGTTATTTGCAAAATAGTGAAAAAACTTTGGAAAAATGGGCCATTAGTTTGTAGTCCAGTAAACAGAGAGGTTTTACCCAATAAACGGTCGGGCAGTTCTAAATTTTGTATATGTTATTTGGTACGATTGGTAGATGAAATTCCTAATTTTCTCAACCATGCCCCATCTGCCCCCTTCAAAATCATTTAAAACCCAAACAAATCCGCAGTTTTTTCAGATTTTTACCTAGGTATAACTTCTTTCCGGTATATTTGAACGGAAAAACAAATGAAGTCTAAAAATTTTATTTCAATGGGTAAAATGACTTACATTTTTTCAAACTAAAACTTGCGCTGCATATACGTATAAAAAAATAAAAAAAAAACGCAAAATGGGCGTGGTAAGAACTTATGCACATGCATAAGTATATTTGTATATAGATAACACCCGAATTTTTATAATTATTTCCGAAAATATTATATTTTTTTTTAAATCGACTAAAACATCGGATTCGACTCTAATAGATCAATCTATTATGGTGGTTAGACAAATCGGTAATAAAATTTCTACAAACCTCACCGGATTGTATCGGTCAAAAAATGAAAATACAGTCGAATACCTCTAAATCATAATTTTCACACTATATACACATCAGTTTGAGTTTGAGAGAGTTTGGCATAAACTCGATTTAGAGAGAAATAAATACATTATAGAAACTAGAGGGTATTAATTTTGTTGGACCACTTTCTTGTTAGAGGAATTCCCCTCTTATTTAGAGGAATTCGATTGTAGTTACATAGAATTGGTAGCCAATTAAATTATCTACAAAACTGACTTTTGCCCTAAACTCGTCGATTAAAGAGTTATTGTGCTGTAAATAGGGAAGAAACAAAAAATCTTTGAAGACACGAAATTTTAGCTTTTTTTTTGGGAACTTGTAGTAGTTATATAAAAATATTTCTCTTGCGATATTTGTAGGAAATTTTGTTTTGTAAAACACACCGGAAAGTAGTTATAGGCAAAATTTCCAACTGAAATGTCAAAAGGAAGATCAGTTATTTAGAAATGTATATCAGACTCATTTCACAATTTGACTTTGACTTTAAATCTCTTTTCTCTTAACAAAATACTATTCTATTTTTCCTAATATAAACCGTTGTATTTTTCTGTGTGTGTTTTTTTTTTGCAAACTTAAAATCAATTTGTGGAATTCACTTTATCCTTTGAAGATTTAATCATCAATCATATGAATTCTCTTTCTTCTGCTTCGGATTTTTTTTTTTACAATTGTACATGTATTAGAATTATATTTCAAATATATGGTCGAGCAACATCAATATCTTAAATTAAAAAAGATGATATAATTTATGGCATGGTTTATGTGGAGAAGTATCAGTTGGTTCAATTCGAGTTCATTGAAAATGAAAAATAACTTCAATAAATAAATGTTTATTTTTCATACTTAAAATTATTTTAGTTTAACTTTTTTTATATTTAAATTTGCAAATTTATTTTGATTAACTTAGATTTCGAAAATATTTTTTCTTACTTAACATTTTGTTTAACTACTTTTCTGCAAATAATTTGATTTGGCATAAAATTTATTAAATATTTGAATAACTTCTATAAAGCAAATTTTTGCAAGGAAATATCATAATTATAACGGGTGATTTTTTAGCTGGTTTGGTTTTGGCAACACTGGTTTTGACAGCTGACGTGTGTTTAGTACCTTGTGTCACTGTCAAACAGCTTCAGTTTGGTTTGCAATTTAACCATGGATCGTCTTACAAATGAACAACGCTTGCAAATTATTGAATTTTACTATCAAAATTCGTGCTCGGTTCGAAATGTTCATCGCGCGCTGCTTCCTTTTTATGGTCGGCATTCTCGACCTTCTGAGCATTCTATTCGGAAGATTGTGACCAAATTTCGCACCAAATTTACTTTGTTGGACATTAAACCACCAACACGTTTACGTACTGTGCGTAGTGAAGAAAATATTGCGGCCGTATCAGCTAGTGTGACAGAAGACCGTGAAATGTCGATTCGGCGCCGTTCCCAGCAGTTAGGCCTTTGTTACAGCACTACGTGGAAAATTTTGCGGAAGGATTTGGGCGTAAAGCCTTTTAAGATACAGCTGGTGCAAGAACTAAAGCCAGCCGACCTACCACAACGCCGAATTTTTGGTGAATGGGCTCATGGAAAGCTGGCCGAGGATCCGCTTTTTTATCGAAAAATTGTGTTCAGCGATGAGGCTCATTTTTGGTTGAATGGGTACGTAAATAAGCATAATTGCCGCATTTGGAGTGAAGATCAGCCAGAAGCATTGCAACAGCTACCAATGCATCCCGAAAAAGCCACTGTTTGGTGCGGTTTATGGGCCGGCGGCATTATTGGGCCATATTTCTTCAAAGATGATGCGAATCGCAGCGTTACTGTCAATGGTGAACGCTACCGAGCGATGATAACAAACTTTTTTTTGCCCGAAATGGAAGTTCTTGACTTGCATGATATGTGGTTTCAACAAGACGGTGCCACATGCCACACAGCACAAGAAACAATGGCGCAATTGCGAGGCGAGTTTGGTGAACAGTTAATTTCACGTTTCGGGCCGGTCAATTGGCCGCCTAGATCGTGCGATTTGACACCATTAGATTATTTTTTGTGGGGGTATGTCAAGGCTAATGTCTATAGGGACAAGCCCGCTTCGATTGACGCACTGGAAGCCAACATCCATGCATTCATTCGTGAGATACCGGCCGATATGTGTGAAAAAGTATGCCAAAATTGGACTCAGCGGATGGGCTACCTGAGACGCAGCCGCGGTCAACATTTGCATGAAGTTATCTTTAAACATTAAATTGCAAGGTTCAAACTATCGATTCAAATAAATATTTCATTAATTTTTTTCGAATTTTTTGTGTTTTTTTTTTTTTAAAGTTCTAAACCTCTTAAAAAATCACCCTTTATTTAAGAATTATCAAGTTAAATTTTTCATACTTTCTAATCATATTGTAGTTATTTAACTAAAGCAATAAACAATTTTTTTAATAAGTTGTTAATATTCTAGTCAAAAATTCCCTTGAGGATTGATTACTACCCCTGCTGGGACGTTTTTCACTGAGTGTACAAGTTTTTTTTAAATAATCTTCGATTGCTTTTCCTCTAATATTTTACATCTGGGGTATTTTTGGAATTTTGTATGATTGATGAATTGCTTGTATCTCAAAACAAACCTTCACAACATCACGTTTGTTCACAATGGAATCCACAGAACTGAGACTCCTTCTTCTTCTTATCGTCAACTGACATCATGTCAGTCAATTTGACTGACATGGATTTAATGAATGTTTTCAGATACCAAGCTCTCATAGTTACTCGTATCGTATCGTAAGTCGTAAATCGTTTGGGTAGATATAATACTTTCCGAAATTGTTGATAGGTATACGAGTACGAGAATTAAATTTCCTTCATTTCTAAATTTATATACACAGACAAGATATATATGCGAGTATGTATGTATGTATTGTATATGTACGAGTTAATTAAAATTTAGTATCCCACAGCTGAAAGAAAATATACTATACATATTTATCATCTAAGAATAAACGACCTAAAAAAAAATAAAAAGTTTTCTTCGATCTCGCCTTGCTTGCAGCATAAAACTTTATTCTTCGAGCAGAAACTTACCTTTTTGTAAATTGTATGCCATACCATTTTATCGTCTCTTTTTCAAAGAAATTCGTTTTAGCCTTTATGGCGACGAGGCTTTGCTTTTATGTGTCCAAATTGGGTAATATATTTGAATGTAACGAAGCAAGTATATTTTAGTACACAAAAAAATGTAAAACAAAGATTATTATAAAAATTTCTTTTTTTTTCTGTCTGCTTTAAAGTAGAAGTAATACGGATTTCTTTTATTCATTTTGGAATACAAATCTTCTATCTGGTTTAACGTAAGTCTTGTTTGTAACTTGTTTTGCCTACTAATTTCTCAACCATTTTCTAGAAAGTTAGACCATCATTTTTTACTGTCTGAAATATATTTATTGTATTGTATATAAGGTTTCATCACAGTGTGTAAATTATATGTAGATACGTCAGTATTTATTAGATTTTAAAAATATATTTAATGTTTAGTTAAGTTTACTTAATATTTTAGTTATTTTTAAACAACAATGTTCTATAGATTTCTATTAATAAACAATTTTTTTCCAAACGATCGTTGTGTAACGCAACACAAGAAAATTCACAAATCTAGTACAAATCAAATGAATTTCTACTACATTTTATGCATTTTGGCTATTTTTTGATAGCTTTCAAGCATTAACTTATAAAAGATACAAGGATCGAATTAAAATAAAAAATAAATTTGGTGGCACAACAGCTCGTGGAGATCCAAGGCCTAGTGACTTACAACTCTCAACCATACCTGTGTGCGTATTTTAGGCAGGAATGGAGGGGACCTACAATATTTTGCCGAGTCCGAACGGCTAGATGAGAAGTACTTATTCATGACAAGTATAATATTGGAGGATTTGTCAATTCCTCGCAAGAGGCAGTACCTCGCGAAAAAAACATTTCTGTTTTTAGGTGGCAGCGGCTGGGAATCGAACCCAGACCTTTGGCATGACAGTCCTACGCACTAACCATCATGCCACGAGGTACTACTCAAGGATCGAATTACAATGTACAAACATTTCATGGCCACCGTTGTCAGAAATGCCAATCTATAATAATTCTTCCGATTTTAAGACCTGTTTGCGTTACACTGATTTGGATCTTAATATGACACTCTTTCCCGATTTTGAATAAAAGTTGGTTTTTTACTTCGAGATGTTATATTTTCCGGCCTTGATTTCACATTACTTAAAATCTGTATATTGTTTAACCTGACATTGTCTAACTTTAAATATCCCATCTGAAATTTCCCATCATTGTAATCATGAAATCAACTGTCTTTAGGTTTCTTGTAAGCAAAAAGTCTCATTAAGGACTATTAATATAATTCGGTAAATATTTTTTATTTTAAAGTTTAAATTTTAAAGAATAAAATTAATCTCTTTCAATTTGTTGTTTCATGGACGATCTTTTTCGGATTGCTCTTCAGTAAAGTCTTTCTAATACTAGTTTCCACCAAAACTTTATCTAATGTAGTTTTCAATTGAATGTTAAGAATACCCGCCCTTTTTTTCACTCACTCCTTCTATTGTCATTTTAGATTAGATTTTGTGGCTGTCTAACTCCTTTTCGATTCCAATCGAATATGACAAAACTTTCTCGCCGAATTATCACACACAATACCATACGCCGCTTTGGCAAGTTATCGGGCAAAACAAATAATTTGTATGTGTGTGTTGTAAGTTGCATGTCTTCTCCTTCTTGAAATCGGAAACAAAAAAACCCGCCGAAAAACATTACTTCGATTCGGAACTGCTAATAGAAATAGAGTGTAGGAGTACTCTGAACATCCAATCGAAACCGACAGAAGCATTCGATTGTTTGTTCCGAGTAATGCTTTTGAAGGATATTTGTGTTCCCGATTTTAGGAAAAAACGGACATGAAACATACATACATATATATAGAGTTTTAAGTCAAACAACTTGTCAAAACGGATTTAAATGTTTTTTAATAAGCACCGCCTGCTGCCAGTAGTAGCATTTCCGTTCGATAGGAATGTAAAATATCTGGGACAATCAAAAAATCTAATTAAAACGACATAATATGTTTTTCTTTTTCAGCTCCGAGCATAGTAATGAGCTGTCAAAAAAAATCTGTGTTTCTTTTTTAGCTAGAGCACTCAGAGCGCCCAACTTGTGTTTCTTTTTTAAAATCAGCTCGGAGTACGCTCCAAGACCTGCAAATGGCCACAGCCAACCTCACTCTTTTTTGTCCTCTTTTCAAATGGACGCGTTTAACACATCAATTTCAGTTAACATTAATATTTAACATTTCAGTTAACAAAAGTCAGTAGGTAATTAATTTTTGTGCGCTGAACACATCACAATCGTATGATAGTTCAGTGCTCAGATGTGTTTCAAAATTATATTAGAGAGCTCTGATCATACCCTGCTCGGAGCTAACTTCGATAGCTCGGGCTCTACTCCATGCTCTGCTAAGATCTGAAAAAGAAAAACCCCGATTTGTTAATCTTAAAAAGATCTATGATGAAATGTTTTCATCGCGTAAAAATAAGGAGAAAGACTTTTGGCAATACCTTTTTTATGAAATCTGTACGTACAAGCGAGACAGAAGGTTTGATTTATATAAAAAGAAGCAAAAATATTTATTTTCTAGTGAATGCGTTCAGTGCAGTTTAGTTCAGTGTGATATGGAAATAGATTAGTTCGATTTCTAGAACTTTTAACCCTTATAGAGACGAATCTCCAAACTATGAACTCTGCCAGCACACTTCAAAATCAAATGAGGTTTCATTTTTTCTAATGAAGTGGAAGTAAGAAAGTACTTTTTATTTGTGTCAAAAAATGAACTGAATGCATCCATTAATGAATCCTTCAGCACCATGAAACAGTAAGTTAGTTCGATTTGTTAATCTATTTGTACTAGGAAGATTTAACAAGATTAATTTCTAATCTTTAAAATTAACGTAATAAATTTGTATAGTAAATCTTCGAGATTTAAATAATAAGTTGTCCAACAAAAAACCATCAGGGTACGATCCAATAACTGTTCATGCTTTGAATAGCCTTCAAAAAATTTCAATGTATAATAAGTGCATGCCTTAAACCGAGATATGTGCCACATCATTCGAAAATTGCAGAAGTCATTGTTATACTTTATGCCTAAAACAGATGTGCAGCACGTCTGCACGCATCGCTGTGTGCAGCGCCGCACTCAAAACACATGTGCATACTCTTAAATATTTATCATACACAAGACTCCAACACCCTTTTAGTATGAAATTTTTTGATATTTATCAATAATTTTTATACAGAAATGTAGTTTTGTATTTTAACTTTATTTCATTATCTTAATCTTATAGATCCGACCATTAGAAGCAAAGTTACAATTTTTTAAGCTAAGGAAATCGACGTTTTTTAATGATTTTGTATTTTTTTTAGATTAAAATCAGTTTTAAGTTGGAAAACTTAGATAAGTGCCCCTGCCGTCTCTTCCGTTGTATTTGTACAGGAATGTAGCTTAACATCTATTCTTTCTATAAAGACCTTAACTTTGAAGATCGGACAATGAAAACCGAAATTATAATCATTCCAATCGATTAACTTGAATGGTATTTGTGCATAACGGAACTTTGCTCCACTGAACCTAGTCATCGGTCGACGAACAACCACTTATTGCTGCGAGGCTGCGCAGCAATTTTAGGAATGGAGACATCGTGCAGCTCTGGGCTGCATGCAGCTCTTGAGTTTTTCTGCTCCCATAAGAATCTGTGTTATTTTATTTCGCTGCATGAAAAAGGCTGCATGTGTGTTTTAGCCTTTAGCCACCAACAGAAGAAACATCTTATATACTGTAACGAATCTCTTAATGCCTTCACATCTTTACTCAACTAAATGTCTCAACACCTGAACTCACCTTGGAATAAAATCTGTCCTTAAATAAGCCTCGTTTTTCTCTTTTTTAATCTTTAGTTTGCTGTTCCATCCTTTCATCGGGAATTCATTATTTAGAGAACCCGCAATAATAAAGGGTTTTTCAAAAAGGGACGCTAAAAAAGTAGAGCGACAGGGACAGCAAACGACACCATATTTCTTGCCGCTCTTTTGACATTTCTCTTCAGTAAGGTTTGCCATTTCATGATAAAAAGATATACGAGCCAACAACGAGTCGAAATTATTATGATTTACTGGATGATATGGACTTGGAGGACATGTGGTTCCAACAGGACGGCGCCACAAGCCACACAGCGAATGTCACAATCAATTTATTGGAAACCAAGTTTGGAGAACGTGTTATCTTACGAAATGGTCCAGTCGCTTGGCCGCCTCGGTCGTGCGATTTGACGCCGTTAGACTATTTCCTGTGGGGGGGGGGCTACGTCAAGTCTATGGTCTATGCCAACAAGCCAGCGACGATTGATGAACTTCGTACACATATCGAACGTGAAATTGCAGCAGTATCGGCCGATTTATACTTGAAACCCGTCGAAAATTGGGTTCAGCGTTTGGACTTCTGCAAGCGTGCCCGTGGTGGCCATGCAAAAGAAATTGAGTTCCATACATAATGGCATTGAACGTACTTTCACAGGAATAAAGAATTTCATGATATCCAAAACCGTTTTTGTTTTATTTAAAAAAACTTTTGTCGCGCTCTTATTGAACAACCCGATATAAGATTGATCGGAATTAATTATAAATACCAATTTTACCAATTCTTGTTTTTAATAACAATAGAAAAAAATGAGATTCACCATCCCCAAGTAAGATGAATTTCTTTTTCTAAAGAAAACATCTCAGAATTTTTTTTCTCATACGATTTTCTAAGATGTTAAGCTACACTTTGTCTAAATTCTCAGAACTATCGTGATATCGTAGTCTAGAGTTGTATTTTCTTACGGTATGCTTAACAGCATAGTTATCTCATGACTCAAAAGTTACTAGTTTGTTCTTAACAATATAAATCTTATTTAATTCAGAGACAGCAGGGTCTTATAATTCAAATTACACCAGGAGATATCACAACCAAATAAATAACTACGTGGGATAACACGTGCAACAAAACCAACACGTGATACAGCCCACTCATTACGTATTTTTCTTATGAAGTCAAAACAAAGTAAAAAGACACCCAAAGGTTCTTTCAATAAAGACCTTTGAAACTTGTTGAAATATAGCCGTCATAATGTTATGATATATTTCATTAGGGCCGAAATGTGATGTTTCCGCAAATCACAGAAAAAATATTTTATCGAAAATTTTGTAGGTAATTGAAAAATTGAGTCGTTTAAAACGTGGTGATTTGGTGTGGCTATAGAAAAAATCTTATGAAGTTCTTCATTTCGTCCTCCTTTGCATACGCCCTTGCAATTAAGAGCATGGAGATCGGTTCACTTCATATCCCAATTTACCTTTATCATGAATATTGTTCAAATAATTCTGGGAGTAATTTTAATTTTAAACTTTGCCCAGCGTTGGGCGCCATTTTAAACCGGGATTGCAAAAATTACTTCTTAAATTCAAATTAAATTTTGTCTTTAGTAGACATACCAAAATTAAGTCATAGTTATAAAAAAAGTCCCCTCAACAGGTTTCTGTTTTCTACCCTGATTATTAAACTTTAAAGACGAGTTAATTTCTGTGCCTAGAAATACACGATGGCTCTTTGTCCCTGATTCTTCCGAAGTTCCATGGGTGCGAAGATTGTTTTTTTCATTATTTGTCGTCTTCATCATCATATAATAAAACGGCAAACACGAATTTTATGGTACAATTTACGCGGTCAACAATAGCCGACAGCATATTAATTATATATCATTGGAAAAGTTTTTTTGCACAGAAGTTCGGAATGCAAAATATAAAATATTATTATTAAATAATTGCACCAGAAAAACTAAAAAAAAACAATAAAAGAAAATTAAATAAGTGTGAGCAAGAGTCAGAGCGAGACCGAGTATTTGTTCACGACACTTAAAAATTCACGA
Source organism: Dasysyrphus albostriatus (assembly GCA_946251815.1). Taxonomy (NCBI): domain Eukaryota; kingdom Metazoa; phylum Arthropoda; class Insecta; order Diptera; family Syrphidae; genus Dasysyrphus; species Dasysyrphus albostriatus. The sequence continues at coordinate 60,116,044 of OX276336.1, read as the reverse complement.
CAGTTATTATTTACATAAAATGAAATTACCTTGAATCATAAACTTATATTTTTCTTTTGTTCAATTCCTTTGTTTCAAGTTTTTTATTTATTTTTATTATTTGTTTTTATTTATTTGTATTTTTTGTGTTCCCTCATCTGTCGTAACCTAAATTTGACGTTTCGATCTTGTCCACCTACCAACCAACCAATTTTCCAGCACTGACTGGAAAGTATTGGAATATCCGATGGCAGCATTCAGTTCATTCGTAAAATAATAATAAGTTGCTCAGTTTTTCTCCACGCTCAAGACTGCTTTTAAACGATGGATTAATTTTTGATATTTTTTACTAAATGTTAAAGTACATGGTAGGGTGCTGCGCTTGCACCTGCAATCGGTATTAATTTTTAATTTTTTTGATGAGTTAATACGCAATCCAAGGTGTGTGCACAAAACTGTGTAACTGACGCAAATAACTTGCTATCGATAATTTGTAAGGAAACCTCAATTTTTAATTTATTTATAACATGATTATTCCAATGTTATATCGAAAAATAAAGTTTTCTAGAATTTTATTTGAATTAAAATATATTTTCTAGAAGTTTGTCAGTTAGACGATTATGTTATTAGCACTCGAGTTTCGAGGGCTCGACATACTAGTTTGTATTAATGTGCCTGTGAACTCAAGAGATGTTAGGATGGTAAGAAGGGTTGAAGAGAATTTAAAAGAAAAAAAAACCGTCTTTGAATTCCTTTAATTTGAAATGGTTGGTATCTAAATATTGAGCTTGTGTTGAAATTTGAATCTCTGCATTTAACCGTACCTTCGTCCCAATTTATGCTCAGTGGGGTGAATTGAAAAGCATTCCTGGGGAGGCGAATAACTATTTCTGGAAAATTGTTTAATGGGAGAAATACAGCTGGCTTCGTCACAAGAGAAGACTGTTTAGAGAAAAAATCGATAAAAGAAGGAAATACGGGAAACATTTATACATGGATAGTAAGATGAAGTGTGTCCATGGTTTCAACTATCTTAAAAGGTATATTATTCTGTATTCGATCTGATTTGAAACTTGTACTCACGCTTAAGGTGGATATTATGTTTTATATATTGTAGAAAGAAGGAAGAAGTCTACAACGTCCAAAAAAAACCTAAGCATTTTGCAGGGTTGTGGTTATTCTAAAATGTATAAGAAGAACTGAAAATTTTTCGGTTTCCTTGATGAAATAAATTTAAAAATGAAAGAAAGGTGGGAAAAATATTATCAGTATTGGGTTTTTGAAGCATTTAACTATGGGCGATTATTGACTGTCGATTTAATAAAACATAAAACATAAGACTGCTTTTTGTTTCAACTCCTCAATACGACCACTCATCACTTTTCAATAAAACACTAACAAAAATTCTTCTTCCTTTAATTTTTATTTGACAAGTGTAATTTTGGAATTAAGAAATGGACCACTGGATTGGTTTATGTTAAGATCTAAATTTTTTTTTCTTATTGAACAGGTTGGAACACTCTCAAAAAGGTACACCAGAGATTGTCATATTACTCTCAGACAACCTTTAGTCATTCATTCTGATCTTTGAATTTAGTCGCCATATTGGGAAATAAAAAATATTGTAATTCTGATTATTATTATTTTTAGTTTGGAAGAGTGGGTAGTGAGTATATTCCCCCTGTTTTGGTAAAAGAGCATCTTTTCCTATAAAAAAAATAGCAGTTATCGTGTTTAATGCTCATTTTTTTTTTTCAAAACTAGTACATTTGGTTTTTAGTGTTCGATTTAGAATTGATAGGGACAGTTAACACTAAAACCGATGAGGTACTTAATTTCTAAGTTTTTAGTAGATTAGATTAGATTAGATTAGATTAATATAAGTACTCATTATTTCATATTTTTGTACTTAGTTTGAAATAAATTTTTGAAAAATTTTTGATTATACAAAAATAAATTAACAGACCGTCTGCCTTTCAAAATATAAGTTAAGCATTTCATGTCAAGTGTTGCAGTGGTTTTTAAATAATTAAGCTGTAATGTTTAGCTTTTTTTTTTAATAATTGCCTTACACGCCTTAAAAGGCTGGATGAACCCTCTCCTTTTATAAATGCTTGTAGTTTGTTAGTTTGTCCCTTTACGAGAATCCTTTCCAACCTGTGATTAGAAAATAACAGTCATGACCTGTGAACAAATCAAGAACAAAGTGTGAGTCACTTAAATGTGATTTGATTTATTGTCTGCTAATCACAGATTCACGACCGCAGTGCTTTAAAATCACAACGAAAGCGAGCATATCACAAAAAGAACTGATTCATATTTTAGTCACACTACCAAAATAAAAATCTAACAGATCAGGACGAATGTATGAAGAGTAAGAACGGTGATTTCACGATTTCCTTCACATTTTGTGAATCGATATTTAAATAAATTTTTTTGTTTGATTTTGTAGAATGTTGAACTGGGAATTCTGAATTTTAACAGCAAGATAAATGATGCTCACTTCTCAGACGTTTTTCTTATTGAGTGTTCTCCTTAGTCCGTTGATAGTAAAAAGGGGCGTTAGTGCACGATATTAGGGCATATCTGTCATTTTGACCTAACCGGCTAATCTTTATGAGGTTTTCTTTTGGTAAATTCAGATTTTGATCTGAAAATTGATTTTTTTCGTCGCGAATGGTATACGATTGCAGATTGATTTTTCGTTTTTATTGTATTTGTGTACAATTTGTGTCTGTGAAACTGTGGCGGTCCAAGCTTGTCAAACTTATGGCTGTCAATTGTTCTGGTGTGTAATGGTGTTAGTAAAAAAGGAGTAAATCTGCCAAAAAATCCAGATCTGCAAATTTGATTTTCTATAAAAAAAAATTGATTTTTTTCACCATTGGAAGGCTTTTATTGTCAAAATCTGTGTTTTGACAAATCAGAAGAGGAAAAAAATCAATTTTTGTTACCAAAAGAAAACCCCATAATAGTTCATGTCCTAACTTTACTTTTAAGAAGTGTTGGCTAACACTGTCAGAAGATCGAGGAAAAGGGTTACCACTTATTTATACATTAGCCTACAAATCGAGAACCAGGGGTCTGACGATGACCAGAGAACCCTCGCTGGATTCAACAACCTTGCAACCATATTATTGATTTCTCCCTCCCCTCCCCCTACATGAAGAGGGTCGAAAAAAGTCGTTTGAGAAGAGAAAATTCAAAGGCAAAAAAAGTAAGAAAAAATATTTATTTTATTAAAATTTAAGGATTGGTATCGACGCAGAATTTTACCATCTATTAAATCAAAATGAACTCGATATAACCACCTTAAAAAAAGTTATTCTTTTTCATAAATGATGACTGAATTTTAAGTGAAACAAGTCAAATATTACCAAATTCTAACCACATAGTAATGAAACTTAGTCCACATATTTTCAAAATAAATGCTTTTAGGTAATGACTGATGAAAATAGTTTTCTAGTTTTTGTTATTTGTAAAATGTAAAAACGTTGCGCCAGGAAGTAAAACAGCCAGTCATTGCAAATTTGCGTCGTTATGCATTTTATGAAAGGAAACTAATGTCATTAAAGTTCTTGATTAAGATGTGAAGATTGTAAATTTCGTGTAAAAAGGCGTCCTCTCCTATCAGGATTGGTCATGAATGTGTGCCAAAACTTGGGAAGTCAGTATGAATCACTTTGTGTCGATGAATAAATGTGAATTGCAATAACAACAAGAGCTGTGCTGAATGGATGAATTGATTCTATGTTTGCTTTGTTCATTGTTCTTCACTAATACTTTGCAAATCTAATACATCAGCTGTTCGCTTCAGCTTGTAGGCAAATCAAATTGACAGCTGAGGATTGCCATCTTTATATTGTTTATCTTTGCTTGCAGCTTTGAAAAAATCAATTTCTGATTAACTTATGTCTAGAAAAATCTGTTTTTTAAAGAACAATGTTGGATATTTTCCACTTTAAAACGAATTTTGCAAAGAAAAATTGTTAGAGATCCGAGCCTAGGTAAGCCTAGAAAGATCTTTGTTAGATTGCTTTTCATTTATAATGAAAACTCAGCCTACCTTAGTTATTAAATTATACAAGAATATTAAACTTTGATATTTTGTCTTCATAATAATACCAAGAATGTTTCTGATTCTGTATTGATCGAATTTTTGGTTTGTATTTAGAATGAATACCCTGGGTTAGAAAAATCTGCTATCTCAATCTATCGTTGGTGAAACGGGATTTTCAGCGTAAGCTTAGGCAAAAACTAAATATGGACGCTATCCCAGATATGCAAATACAACTTTTAGATATAGAACTCATCTTTAGAGGAAATGTCACTCAAATTCATTCTTTGCACTAGCTTTGATGGAATTTCTTAAATGAAAAAAAAACATGATTTTACAATTTTTTGTCTTTGATTTTTTGTTATCGTTTCGTATTGAGGTTCAAAAATATATTTGGGTCTTGTTTAAAGTTCCACATCTTAAAAAGATTGGTAACCGCTGCTATAGAAAGCTATAATTTTGAGGTGGTCATCAGAGACTTTGTCTACCTAGGCTCCGCTACAAACAACTTAGCGAACTATACCAGAAACGAAGAATTACTCTTGCAAATCAATGTTTCCTTGCTTCTTTTTAAGAAAAGACAATTGAGAAGCAAAGCCCTCTCTCGAGCAACTAAAGTGTCCCTCTATAAGACGCTTATCATCTAGGTGCTGGTGTATCAGAGACACATGTACACTATAAGTGGAAGACGAGAATGCTTAAGGCTGTTTTGAGAAGAATTTTTGATTTTTGGTCCCGACTGAATAGATGGGGAATGGAGAAGAAGATACTACTACGAACTGTATGGGCTGTACAGCAACACCGATCTAGCCAGTAAAGTCAAAACCCAACGACTAAGATGGCTAATAGGTCACCTAGAGCGAATAGACAATAATTCTCCGGCGCGGACAGTCTTTGAATCCAATCCCGTAGGATGGTGCAGTAGAAAAGAAGAGCGCAACAGTTGACGCACGCAGGTAGAGGAAGACAGTGGAATAGCTGACGCACGCAAGTGGAGGAGGACCTCAACCAGCTAACTAGAAACCGAACCGACTGAAAGAAGCTTATTGGTTGAGGCCCTGGTCCAGCCCGGACAGAAGCACCACTTTAAATAAGTAAGTAAGTTATCAACGGTACCTCCCATATAGCCGTTTTTGATTTTCGACTTTTTCACTATGGACCTAGTCAATAATATTGCATCTCAAAATTTTGAAAAAATATTTTCGATTTAAAAAAAGTATATTAAATATGCATGCATTTAAAGATTTCTGCTAACGAGGGACGGTGGAAATGATAATGAGTACTCTTACCCGCTAGGGCAATCTTACCCAGATTACTCTTCAAACTTTAACCTTATAAGGTTTATATAATAGGCGTGTACAATATGATAATGATTTCCTTCTCTACTGGAAATTTTCTAAACCTTCAAAATGTCAATCACAACTGAAATCCACAAATTTTGAGATAGGACTCTTATCTCAAACAACAACAACAGACGTTCTGTCACTTTATCAGTGAATATGATTGACATGGCCTTAAAGAATTGAATGTATGCATGTTCCCTAGATAGGAAGATAGACATTTTCTGTCCGATAGATACATATTTTTCATAACGTGGCAAGCCCAAACTATACCTACAAGTCTCTTATACTACCTATATACCCTCCTATATTACTGCAGTAAAATTCAGAATAATATTTTCTTCTTGTCTGGAAACGTATCTATAAATTGAAATTAAGTACCTACCTACTCCTCCTATGTATCTTGATGCTAAAAGTATCTAAGGTAGATAGATACCTATTACTATTATTCATCATCAAAAACTTTTCTTCGATCTCGCTTATTTTGCTTTCGAAATAAAAACTTTCGTTACCATTCAGATTCAGATATACAAACCGTGCCAACCTTTTTTTTTATCTTTTCTGTGTCTCCCATCAAAATAAATTCTTTATCATTAAAAGATCCTTTCCAATTTCAATTCCAATGCTCGTTCATATTCTACTTTATATACACTTACCCACCATTCCCATCTATGTGCCACTTTCAATGTAAATAAATACAATAATACTTGAAGTATATACCCACACATAAGTATACCTACCTACATTTAGATAATACCCCTATGCCCTGCATCTCTGTTGTTAAACCGAAAACGAAAACTCTTGTTGAAAGTCGTTTTGTTCGTCGACTTCCTCTGGGTATACTTTTGTATACTTTCCACATTTTTGTAGAGATTGTTTCGTTGTTTTTTTTTTGTGTGTATATAATCTCTACTCAGCGACCGACCGTATAAAGGCAAATAGGGCAAACAGGTTCTACACAAATTATGACTTTCCCCTTGGTTTTTTTTTTTTTTTTTTTTGTATGACATAACCTAACTGAATTTTAGATAGGTAGGTAGAACCCGTTATAAAGCGTAGGTACCTATCATAATTTATTCAGATAAGATACCAGGTTTAGGCTCTAAAATGTGAACATTTTTGATTAGATTATCTACAAACCAGCAAATCTTTCTCCAAAAAAAACTAATGAAAATAATATACCTAAAAACAAATATCCCATAAATTTGAAACCTGGCATTTTAATTACCTTAATAAAACACCAATCATCTATTATAAATATCTACAACATATCCATACTTTGGCAATGTTCAACATTTTTATAGAGTCATAAAAATGTGAGGGTTAGTAGCTTGTGTATAGATTTCGCCTTAAAATACCAAAACCAATTTCCATTTGGACTATTTTTGTACTTTGTTTTTTTTTTTTTTGCTGTCTTTGTTTTTTGTTTTATTTATTTTTTTACTTCTGGTGTAGAGTTTGCCTTGTAGAATTTTTTTTTTCTCATTTCTTTCGCCTTCACATCGCTCGCACTCATAAAAAAATGCGGGTTTCTGTTGCTTTTTCTGCTGTGCAGTTGCCTCATCGGTCTCCACTGCTGTGTACACAATTTTATCTAGTCTACACAACCAGCCCTGGGTATATTGCGCCGATGGTGGAGTGGTTTTCTGGTTTTTATTTTATACAAACTCGCATAACGAACTGAAACCAACGGCGACGACAGACATAGACGTTCCTATCGGTTGTGTTCATCTGGCAACCGGAGCTGATTTCGAGTTTAGGTTCAACTTTGTCCGAAGATTGTTGTTGTGTGGAAAAAAAGACACTTGCGTTGTGAAGAAGAAATATAAAATCCAGATACAGATACAGATTTTTGTTTTTTGATTTTTATTGTAAAAAATTCGCAAATGAGAACAATCTGAAGTTTTTTTTTGTATCTATATTGTTATGAAAGTTAAATTTGCCGCTATGTTTACACAATGTGCGTTCGACTAATTTAACATTTTGGTATGGTGCATGTGTGTGCCTAACTAATTAGTAATTACTTACGTATGCCTAGTGTTTAGAGTGACATTTTCAAAAGAGTGCCAATTTATATTTAGATGATTTACCTGAGCACTCAACGTGCTACAGTCTATCCTGGGAAAATAATTATAAATTCAAATCGGGAAATGAAAGTAAGTTTGGAGAATTCTATTTTGTTTATAATTTTTCTTTTATCTTTGTTGGCTTAGAGAGAAAAATTGTTGCTTAAGAGTGTTCGTGAATTTAAATTCGTTTACGCTCTTGTTTTTTTTTTTTTAAAGAATCTACCTGCCTACCTTTCTATCTTTAAAATGTTAAAAACGTGCTCAACAGAATAATTACACATGTTTATTACAATGACAGTGAGACTGGGGGAATTATTGATGAAATTAATGGTGATGTGGTTTCGTTTAATGTAAAAAAACGTAGGTACTGTGTCTCTTTCTAATGTGCATTTCTGCTCGAATATATAGGATTGTTTTGAAAACAAATTTCCACGAGTAAAAAGATTGGTTAACATTAATTATTTGGTTAGAAATGCACTTCTTTTACCCAGGCTAGATCTCTTTTACAAAAAACTGGTTCAAAATTACATTTTTAAATAATTAATTGAGCGTGTAAATAATGCATTGAGTCTCTAAAGTTGACAGTAGTTGTTGTTTTAAATTATCATTTCCAATTACTTTTTACCTTTTTTGATTGATGAATAAAATGAGAGGAGTTTTTGTAGAGATAGGTATCCTGTATATTTGTTTTAGAGGTAGGCGTAGGTATGATTTCTTATGAAAGCAGGAACAGTTGTAAAACTTATACTTAAACAACATACCTTTACACCAATTTCTACTTATTTACCACCTATTTGTTTTAAAAGAGTTTTTCAAAAAGGACTCAACAGTAGTTGTGTAACTAATTGAAAAAATTGTGTCCTGAAGCATTGGTAATTTTAAGTTTGATATTGTTTCTGAGCTGCTGTAATGTTGTTGACTTGTTGGCATAGATAAGACTCAACTTAACCCCATGATAAGAAATCCAACAGTGTTAAATCGCATGAGTGAGCTGACTGTTCGGCCGGCACCGGCTCATATTTCTTGAGACTACACCACTACACGCTAATGTTAGTAATTTTAATATGTAATTTCCAATACAGATTTTGAAAATAATGAAACAAAAATTCAATTATAGTTACTTGTAATTCAAATTTCCAAAGACATTTTCAATTACTTTTAAATGTAATTGAAAAGTGTCACTTACATATGTATGCATGTATATAAGTATCTACTTGCTACTCAATTAGGTTAATGTAATTGAAAAAAGTAATGATCAAAGTAGATGTAATGGTTTTTTTTGCTGTGATAATTACCCAAAAATGTAGTCAATTGATTTCTTTTGTCAATTACATTTTACGTAGTTTTAAATTCATTGAAATATGTAATGAATTACAGTCCAAAAAATCAATTACCAAACTTAAATCTCATTAAAACAGTGCTTCCTTAAAGTAGGTACTTGCAAAAAACCCAATTCTATTTTCAATATAATTTTCTTATTTATAAATGAAAGGTGTAGGCAGGATGTTGTTTTATGGAAAAATGGAAGGGGTTGAGACTCATTCAAAAACTACTTCTTCAGTACAAATCTATAGCTTGGAGATTGCATTTAGAAGAAGATAAATTGTATAAAATGTATGAAATATGTATATATTGATAAGGGAGCGAAGTGCACCTCCCTGCCCTCCCCCCTCGCCTGCGCACTTATTTTGAAATGATTTTTTTTCAATAATAATTTAATTTATGTTGGTTTTTTGTTAATTTTCCCGCTAAATTTCGTTATACAAAATTTCGATTGAAAATTTAATTTTGAACGCAAAATTTGAAGTGTAAAGTTGTCAAATTCGGCTTAGTTTTGGAGTTATACCAAAATTATTAAAAAGTGGCCAGTGTGACCATTCTCTCAAAAACGTATGGGTGAAATTAGTAGCATTTTCGATTTTAAGTATGCTTATGGACCTAACAAACATATTCAATAATAAAAACCCATGCACGTAGCTGTTCCTTTATGCCTCTCAATTTCCGATAGCTTACTCGTTTGGGCCCGAATTCGGATTGGAGAATTTTTAAAAATTGGCATATTTATAAATTTCTAGGTCATCATTTCGAATTTTTACTTTCCCTCCTCTTGTCATTGTAGTGGAGAGGGGGGCAAGTATAAATAAATAGGTTACAAGTTTTCAGTGGGAATTCTTTCTTAAATAGCTGTCTGATGACATTTGGGACGATATCAGTTAAAATAAAACAAACAGAAATAAAATACATATACTATGACCTAAACTCAAATATTCAACAACTCGGATCAAGGGCGTATGCAAGGAGGGGCAGGTAGGGCACTTATCCCCCCCCCCCCGCCCCCGAATCATAATATATTTCATACGTTAGGAAATTTATCTTTTCTTTTTCTATGTCAATTTTATTTTTATTGAGGTTGCCACCTTAACCAAAATCCCGTATGAGTTTGTCCCCCCTAATCAAAATCCTGCATACACCCTTGTCTCGGATCTCGAAAGAAGATATGTTAGAAATTTAGTACTTCAAATTTTTAAAATGTTCAAATGTACTGAAACTAAAAATAATAAGGGTATTCATACAACAGCGTAAAGCCACCGAAAACGTTGTAAAGTTTTAAACTTCGTAATTCTGTCACAATTTGTATGGAATATTTGACAGATTTACACAGTTTACAACTTTACAACGCTTACGACGACTTTACGATGTTGCATGAATACCCTTAATGTTTTAAGGGGATGTTATTTAGCTAAGAAATCATTGTTTTAGTCCATGTCCCTTGGACACCATTTTCAAAAATGGCGCCCAACCTGTGGAAAATGCTTAATTAAAAGGAATCATAAATTACTTTGAAGTTTTCATGGTAAAAATTATGATTAATGTTCCAAAAGAAAGGTTTTAAGTGGACGCACCTTTTGGGTTAAATTTCAGTGTTGCCACTTTTCGGGAGAATATGTACTTTTTTCTCTAATTCAACGGGTGGAACCTCCACTTTTTCAATAATTTTTAATATTTTGAATATGAAAAATATTTTTAATAATTTTAATGCGTGCTGGGAAAGAGAAATTAATATTTTGAAAAAATGTGAACCTTCGGTTTGGATTTCAATGTTTTCACTTTTCGGGGATATACTTATTTTTAATGTCAAAATGTGGAAGTTTTCCTTTTTTGTGAGTTTTTAACGTGAAAAAAGTTGTGGAAACACCTCCAAACGTATGTTGGAAAAGTAACGATTGATGTCTTAAAAAAAAGAGTTGTAGCCGCACCTCCTTAGGTAAAATGTGACTGTTGCAACTTATTGGGATAAAATATGGAAATGCCTTCTCCAGATGCTAAACGCTTATCTGAAAAATAACGGTTGATGTCGTAGAGGGCCACCGAGAATTTTGATGCCAAAGGGTAGAATTTCCATTTTTTTTATTAATTTCTAGTATTCTTAAATTGTAAAAAAATGCCGGCATGCCTCCAAATTTCAAATTTGGCCTGGAAAAATAATGATTTTCTTAAAGGATAGTTGTTGAGTGGAAAAACCTTCGATTAAAAGTGCAATGTTGCCACTTTTTCGGGAACATATTTTTTTAGATGTCAAAGTTTCGGTTTTCGAATTTTTTGTGATTTTTTTTATTGATTTGACACTGGAGATTTTCAACGTGTTTTTTTTATTTAAAATAGTTTCTTTTATTTATTATGATTTTTTTATATAAATAACGTGAATAAAATTGATGAAATGCCTCCAGACACCAAACGCATGTTGGGAAAAAAGTTGAAAGTATCTATTTGTATGTTCAAAATATTAATAATTTTCAATTGGAAATCCCGCCCTTTGACATAGAAAAGTAGGTATGTTCCCAAAAAGTAGCAACACTCACATTTTTTCAAAGTTGCGGCTGCTTTTTAAGAAATCTATCGTTATTTTTCCAATACACTTTTGACGTATGGAGGTGTTTCCACAACTTTTTTTCACATTAAAAACTACCGAAAAGGGAGAAGTTTTATATTTTGACATCAAAAAAAGTATGTCCCTGAAAAGTGGTAACATTAAAATCAAAACCTAAGGTGCGTCTACTCAACACCTATTTTTCACAATATTAATTTTTATTTCCCAGCATGCGTTTGGCATTTAAAGGTGTTTCCACAACTTTTTTCAAAATATTAAAAATGATAAAAAGCCACCTGTTGACTCAAAAAGTATGTTCCAAAAAATTGGCAACACTGAAATTTTAGCCTAAAGTGCGTCTACCCAAAAGCTTTCTTTTAAGACAGCGTTATTTTTATAATGGGAATTTTGAAGTAATTAACGATTTTTTTTTAACTAAGCATTTTCCACAGTTTGGGCGCCATTTTTGAAAGTGGTGTCCAAGGGACAGGATTACAACAATGATTCTCAGCTAAATAATATCCTCAGCACGTCAAACATAATTAACAAACATACAAATAATGTCCTCTCCGACAAAAACTGCAGGGATTTCAGTTTCCTTCCCGGTCTTTTTCTCATGAATCTCATAACGTAGTAGTATTCTTAATTTTTTGAGATTAAATTCAAGAGCTTTTAAATGCTTCTTATTGTATGGAAATCACATATTTTTTCGCAATAATTGTAATACCGATTTTTTAGAAATATATTAGAAACAGTACAGTTTGATCCCCAATGGTTTTATCAAACAACGAAACTAGTTTAATGTTCAAAATTGAAATAAGGTTTAAAAACCTAAAAAGTGCTAATTACCAATTTATTCTGAAAACTAGTTTTTACTATCACTAAACTGGAAGCAAAACTAGTTTTAACGAAAACTAGTTTCATTTCAAGATTTATGAATGTAAATGATATGGTCATTAGGGTTTTTTAAGGTTTCTAAATTTGTCTGAGGGAAATATTTTTTAGTATTGCACCATGATTGCCCACCTCAGACATTTTATAAACGAAATCTTCTGTTTTGCATTCTCTCTTTGAGTATTCAATTTTTATTTTTAAGTGAGCATTGACAAATAGTAGCACATAAAATGTCATGATATCAATATAAAAACTTTCTCATCTTCATTTACGACCCTTGCAGTCCAAAAGTTTATGATTTGTTGTAAAAGATTTTTAATACAACTTTTGAAAGTTTATTTACGATGTCGTAAACTTTTGTCGACGTTTGCAATGCTTAAGATGGTTTTACGACGTTGCATAAATACTTTGTTTCGTAATGTTGCAGATTCACATCTAGGTATGTGATGTGTATTTAGAAATACGCAACAAAACACAATGAAAATGAAAACTGAATGCAAGGCAAAAGCCTTTTATTTTTAATGTTTGTTTATATGCAATCCTTAGTTTATTACGGCTATACGCGTTATTTTGATTATAAAATTTGTAGTCATACTTAAGGCAACTTGAGATAAGATCAAAGAAAAAAACCTTAAATTAAATTAATGACGCTCAAAAGTATTTTGGAAATACAAAATGTAGGTACCTATGTTAATCAATATCATCTATCACCTGTGTCTCTGTATGAATTTACAGATTTTTAAAACCACCTGTCAAAACGCACCTGAGATAGGCCTGAAAAAAAAACAAAAACAAAAATTCCAGTCAAAAACTACAACACATAACAAAATCTTGAGAACACAAATATAATCAGTGTTTTTTTGCAATCATTTCCATTTTTGTGTAACGATTACAGAAAGAAAGTTATCATTACAGGTTTTTTCAATTATTTTTTTTATTAAATTTTTTCCAATTACATGATTGATTTAATATGAAGTAATTGTTTTTGTTTTCAATTACCTACTAGAATTTGTAATTGAAATTTTCAATTACAATTACAAGTAATCAGTAATTGAACCTTTTCAATTTCAAATTACATGTAATCGTAACTGACTTTTTTTGTAATGATTACAACGCATCTCTGACTTATAGTAATGGTATTTATGTAACGTTGTAAAGTTGTCGTAAATGTAGTTTAGTTGTAAACTGCTTAAATCTGTTTATTTTTGTATACAAATTGTGACAGATTAACGAAATTCAGAACTTTATTACGTTGCGTAAAGCCGTTGTATGAATACTCTTAGTGTAAACAACACAAATATTTTGTAAGAATATGAATCATTAATAAGTGTATACCCGTACACGAAATCTTATAGCGTTAGTCAGTAAAATAGTCATTGATTGAGTCAGTGACTGAGTCAGAGATGAGCGTAAGTATATGATTTATGATTAACCATGCTTAAAATATAAACTCCCTGATAATTGGTTCGTTTATGTATAGGTAAGTGTTACTGTTAGGCCAAGGTTACAAATGTACGAGGAAGTTTTACTTTCGTAAGTCACTTATCGGATCAATTTTTGATTAAATAAGAAGTGTAAACAGCTCTTAAAGTAGCTCACAGTTATCAATTTGGGTAAGTTGTAAGTTGAGAGAAAAGCTTACAAGTAGAAGCTTTTTTTCCAACATACGCAATACTCACAGATTACTTAAACGGCAGCGAAAAGTTTTCAAACTTACGAAAGTAATTCTAATTGTAAGTTCATCCATATATAGTTTAAAGCTTCTTGTAAGTTGCTTTTGTAAGACTTACACAAGTCGTAAGTAACGCTCGACAACAAACATTTTTTTTAATCTTATGAGTCGTCTATCAGAGATCAGAAAATCCCAAAAACCCAATGTCTTTGAAACCATAAATCAGGAAAACCCAATATCCCGAAAAAAGAATACAGATTTCAAAACTACATAAAATAAGCTATTTTTGTAAATTTTTCATAATAATTTTCCGGTACCTATTCTTTTTGGGTTTTCGTAATTTCCGCGTTTTTGGGATTATGGGTTTTCGGGATTAAATGTTTTCGGGATTAAAGGTTTTCTGGATTTGAGGACTCTTTCCAAGATAATATTGTTGACTATACATGTTCTTAAGTTTGCCAGTTTTAGGTGCAAATTTAATATCTTTAAGCTTGTTTTGATAAAAATTAAGAGAATATATTTTGTACTTACCTAATTAAAAACAGAAAACAATCAGATAAAATAGTATCATTTATCTTTTATTTATAAAATAAAAAACCTAGATTTTTAAGACAACCGCACGGATGAATTGGAGCTAAAGTCATAATCAAAACTTGATTTGAAACCGTATTCACATATTTACATTTTCTTGTTTTATACATACATAAATATATAGTCACCACCTCGATTGAACAAAGCCTATACTATTTATATTTTGGTTTTTTAACCAGTCAATTTTTATGAATTTAGACCAGTGAAATTCTGTAAATAATCGCCCAATTAATTCTTCCCCCGTTTTTTAGAGATAAGAGAAAAAGCACTATATCTAAGGGGAAAGTAGGTACATACAAAACCCTGATTCAATTTTCGTCAGTTAATAAGTTAAAAACAAGTTGTACAAGTTTGTTTGTTTATTTAAAAAAAAATCATCCAGAGAAAAAGAATAAATTGAGTTAAAAATTGGGTGTTGCTAAGTGACAGTAGGTAAAAAGTTAAATTTTGTCTTAATCACAACACAACTGTTTTTCGGTGCAGATAATTTTAATTTAATAATTAACGACACATCAATTTTTTTTTTTAATTTAACAAAGCAATAGTTACAAAGGGGCATATTCATAGATGTTGTTTAAGCTGTTGCTAGACAAAACTGGAGTTTACGTGATGACGTTTCCATATGATAAACTCCAGATTTGCTTAGCAACAGCTTAAACAACATCTATGAATATGCCCAAAGAATTTGCAGCAATTGCCTATAAGGCCATAAGACTATTTTTATTATTTAAATAATTTTTATTTAAATGTATGTAACCTACTAATTTCATATTTTTTAATTATTTATTTTTTAGTATTCAACAATGGATTTTGAAAATGAATCTACTTTTGATGAATTTACGGATACAATTAACAATCTGGAATTGGAGAAAGAAAAAGGTAATACAATCAAAATTACTTATGTATACGTGTAACATTACAATACCAAATGAAAAGCACTTATATATCTTATCTTAGTCCTTTTTTAAAAAAATGACTGTATAATAATGAATGCATAAAGGTGGCGCATTTTTAAAATTTTTAAAATTTTTCAATTAATCCCCTCAAAAGTGATGAAGATAGTTAAAAAAAATCTGTAATTTTATTTAAATCGATAAACGTTAATATATTTATATCAGGCCGTGAGCGCAATAGTGGCCTAACTGCATTTTTTATTATTTTCAGTGGAGCAAAAATAAGAAACAAGTTATTTTCAAACACTTGTAGTGTCAAAATAAAGAAACATAGGTTTGATTTTCTTTTCGCAATACGTTCAAAAAATAAAAGATTTTTAATTTTTTGTTCATGATTCTTCAAAAAACCGTTATTACAAGCCACCACTGCGTAAGGAAAAAATAAAAAAAGTGAAAAACCTGTAAAGATAGGCCAAAGATTTGTATGTAGATAAAAGATAAAACAACTTGTTGAATTTTTCTATTTTTTTATTAAGTTGAAATATAACATTTTTATTCACTTTCAGATGTGCTAGAATCCAAAAAAAACTTTTGTATTATTTGCAACTGAATTGTTATTCCTGAGATCGGTGTAAAAATTATTATAGATTGGCGGTATAAATGGGAGAAGGTCCAGCAAATAAATCCTTTTTCTTCTCGTTGCTAATAAATTTCCCATAGGGGTATAAAGTATCAAGGCTGAGGTTTGCTAAGCTTGGACTTATTTCTTTCGAAATACAAGTTGTGATTTTTTGCAACTAAAAATAATACTGTGTGAAAAAAACGACAACAAATTAAAACAATAAAATACAACAACAACTTGATCCATAGAGTTAGCTAAGTCCAGATAATTAAGTTCATTTAACTTTTGTCCCGATAAAAGCGGTATTGCCAAACTACAATTCTCGTTGTGTTATCGATAATTTATATGTATAGAAATGTCAAATGTTTGTTGGCAAGATAGTTCAATACAAAATGGCAGACCAAGGCGAAATGTTGAAATGTCCGGATGTCGTTTTTTCGCCAAAGTCCATATTGACATGCAAAAACACGCAGCTACAAACACGTTGTAGACAAAAATTGTCTTCCAGAGAATGTTTAAAAAATATTAAAATAGGTTCGGTCTTAAAATAATGCCTTCACTTCCACTTGCTGTTGCTAAGTGGTAGCATCAGCCACAGCATTAACTTTACTTTACTTCAAGATTTATGAAATAACTTTGTATGGTAAATCTTCAAGATTTGAGGTAAATTTTGTAAAATCTCAGATTAGTGTTATAATAAAATTAATAAAATTTTGAGCAACTTTTATTGAGTGCAGCCTTAGACAAAAGTTGAAAAAGGCGAGTTAATTAATAAAAATTAATTTCTCTAAAATTCAAGATGGTGACCAACGCAATAGGGATAGGAGGTCAAATGTGTTTTTTTTTTTTGACTTTTTATGAACCCCCATAGCCCATAACGAATTAAACAAAAACTACCCCTACCTAATTTTTTTTGTACATTCCGACCGGTCTAGATAAGTTGCCGGAAGACTAAAACCGGATACGTAACATTTGCTGTCAAAAGAGTGGTGAGAGCTGCTAACAAAAAGAATATTGAAATTGAAATTTTCAGCCACGATTTTGTGTCGATACATAAATTATTTTATACCAAATCTCTTCTGCTTCAAAAATTTGTTATTAAGTTATTTGGCGGAAAACCACAAATCATAAATAAGCTGTCAGCTGTTTAGCAAAACCAGCTTTTCTTCAAATTTCCCATCGACATGCTTAGATAGTATTCCGAAATGTTTTGGATAGCTTGAGATTTCTTTCTCACATCAGCTGCTTTGCTCTTCAGCAATTTTTTTTCTTATGGAATTTCAACAACGCAAACAAATCCGTGCCCACTGATAACAAATATGGTCACGACAATCGTTTAAGTGGCCACCAAAACCACAGACAGACGTCCCCGAAAATTTGGTTGGTTTTTTTTTGCGTTTGAAGACTTCTGGGAAACGAAATGAAACATACCTCAGACGAAATATCTTGACTCCCTCGAGTGCGAATAAGTACATATGTACACATTGTACAACATACATGACAGGCGTCCAAATGGTCCCAAAACCCTGACTTAAGTCGCTTTGCTTTTATACTTTTTTAGATAGCTGATGATGTAACCCCTCGAAATAAGTACATTGTACATAATTTAAATATGTATCTATCGAAATCAATTGCTGTTGATACATACATAAGCACCAGTTATATATATATCATTGAAACTCATCATTGAAAATTTTAATGATTGATTTTGAGATGTTAAGAAAAAGTAAAATCAGTGTTTGATGCCAAAATAAAGCTCTTGTCTTAGTTTATATTTCTTAAAAAAATATTTCATTTTAGCTCATAACTCAAAATTAGTTTCATTGTTATTTCAAAGATTGAACTACCTTACCAAATAATCATTGAAATATTCCTTCTTTTTATCTGGAAAGCCTGTTTAAATTTTGTTTTTGACTAGAAATTTTAAACAAGTCTTAAATTTTATTTCTTTATCAAAATAATTAATGATTTTGCTTTCTAAATGGCTTTCAAACAAAAATTTCAAATAGGCCCAACCTTCCACATAAAAAAGACTTCTTATTTCAATGATTGGACTACCTTACCAATGATTATTGGATTCTTAAAAGTCATTTTATGTGAAAAGTTGGGTCTATTTGGATTGTTTTTTTTTTTTTTACTAATAATTAATTAAGTCTTGAGTATTATTTGTCCATCAAAATAATAAATGATTTTGCTTTCTAAATGTCTCAAAATCAATCATTAAAATGTTCAATGATGAGTTCCAATGATAGCTATAACTGGCGCCTTAATTGAATTAAAAATGAGAGACGTTAAAGCAGACCCCAAATTCATGAAAATCCGCGATTGAAGTCGTGGATATAATTATAGTTTTATTAAATAGCTTTATAAAAATAACTAATTTAAGAAAAGAACCCTATATTTCCCTATACATACATACATACATATTTATGTATTTATTCAAAGCATTTCATTAGTTTCGTTCTACTGTTATCTTTGGCAAATCTTTAGGAAGCATTTTTCGCACGATACCATCAATAAATTATGATTCATGAATCATGCTTAATGTTGATACACCATTCATATACTGTATGCATAAATCCAGGCATGCAACAAAGCAAAATTTGTACATTCAAGCTCAGGCAAAGGCTAGAGCTGGTAATTATTTTATTATGTACTGCATTGCATGTTCATGAAGCTTCCTATTTTTATTTGCGATGTAAGTAGGTACTATAGGGCAAGTTTTGAATTCGTGCAAGATAAAAATTCGAAATAACAATTATTAAACATGACATTACGACTATAGAAGACACCAAAAAAGTGGGTGCTAAAATTCTGTATGTCTGTTTGTTTGTATCTGGATCTACAGGCTAGACTAAATTTTGAACTAAAGTTTTTCTTAGTGATTCTCCAGAGCGAAAATTGATATTTTTTTAGCTCTAAGAGTAACGGTAGGTACTTGCCATAAAAACATTAAGGAAAAGCTTATTTATCTTAAAAATGGCACTAACGATTTTGACAAAAAAAAAATAAATGTCTATTGTGGGCATGGTGTAAATTTTGGTAAAAAAAAAATCAACAAAAATTACTATTAACGGTACCTGCTATATAGCGTTTTTTTTTTATTTTCGATTTTCTCATTAACGGCTCAAGTTTCAATTTAAATTTTTATAAAAAAGCTTCTTCAAAATTTTACTTACATTGCACAATTATCAAAATTGTATATATAAAAAATTAGTTTTTAAGAAAAATGCTCCAACTATTTAAACTCTTGTTTGCATATATTCATATTTTTTCTTAATCGCCTCCATTCCTGCCAACAACACGCACCCAGGAATTGTTGCGATTTGTAAGTTCTCCCTCTGGTTTTCCACGAGCTGTTGGGCCAACAAATTTACAAATATTTTATTCATTTCATTCATATTTTATTTATTCAAATACACAACTGTTATTTCCTTATTGAAAAAAAAAACTTATAATTACAAATTTCATGTTCATCATTCATCACCAAACATGCATAAAAAAAAACGTGTTGGCAGAATCTTCAAAAACCACTATGTATCAAGTTTAAAGAAAATCGATCCAGTCGCTAAGGCTGCACCCGAACGGACAGACAGACAGAATTATGAGACCATCATTATTTCGTCTTCCTTGTAATCTTTATAACAAGTCTGACCAAAATCTCCAGATAAATTTTTTACGAATGCATAACTTGCCATATAATATAGGTTCCTATATAATATATCGCAAGTTAAAATATTATAGTTAGTTTAGAAGTAAATACCTGCGGAGCTACGGACTTGAAATGTACAATCGTTAATCTTATCCACACACAATCAAAATTCTAGCTAATTTTGTTTTGTTCGCTTATATCGGAGCGAGAAATCTCAACAAAGTTTATTATAAAGAAATATGTAAGCAACTGGATTCCAAGAATTTATTTCTACATAATATAAAAGGAATTTCGTTGTACAAAATTTCCTTGGAAATATACTCATTGTTCCTATCCTACATAATTATATAAGATATTTGTTTAAAGGAAAAGAGGTTGTAACCAGGGATAGGATTAAAGGACCAACCACTGAGAACGACCAACGAACGACGAATAAATGAAAAAAAACGAGATTTAACACATTTATAAACCTTTATTCTTCTTAAAAACTAGAGAAAATGGTAGAAATCTAATTGGTGCTAATGTTGAAATTTTGCATTTTAATTGATAATATTTATAAGATAAATTTGAACAAATAAAATGTTCGTCGCGAGTTAAATTTATTCGCGACGACCAAATTGTTTACTTATATTTCTCTTATATTATCAAATAAAATGCAAAATTTAGTAACTCAATATTAGCGTTAGTAAGGTTTTTTCGAATAATTTAGGTTTATAAATGTGTTAAATTCCGTTTTTTTCGTTTATTCGTCGTTCTTTGGTCGCTCTCATGTGAATGGCCCTTAAGGCTAACTTTGCCTTTTTGTATGCTTTATCGTTTAAAAGTATCAACTTTGTAGAAACACGTTTCATGGCCTTCTGATTAAAAAAAATGATTAGCCTTTTTTTGTCTTTTTTACCTCATAGTGCCTTTTTTGCATTATTCCTCATTTTGACTATTTTACCTTTTTTCTTTAAAGTTCCTTGCATTTCAAGATAAAAACTCTTAAAATACAAACAAGAAGGTAGTTTTGAGTGTCTGTGTAGGTATACGTCCTTTTTTTGTTAGATGACATTTGCATTGTTGCAAACATAAAGCAAAACGGCCAATTTTACTATTTGTCACCAATATTTATTTGTTCAATTACTGTTCTACACTTCAAAAATTGGTTTGTTTTGAACAGAAAAGAATGCTCACCAGGGCCCTGTTTTCATAATAGAGCTAATACTATTAGTTGAAAGTACAAGTTTAAAAAACTGCCAAGAACAACCCACTAATAGTTTCTTTTTCTTAATGACGGTAACATTCCTAATACTATTAGTGATATTAACGATCTGAAAAGTACCAAAGTTTTTTTCTGTTGCTTGATTTTTAAACTCAAATTAACAGCAGATTAATAGTATTAGTTTGTACTTTATTATGAAACAGGGCCCTAAGACCACATTTCCCCTTCCTGATAAATTTCTTAGCAGAAATTCTTTGATCTGTCAAAAGCATTTGACATAGGTCAGATGTCAGATATTAAAAAAAAAATCTTGTCAAAAGTTGCCACCAAACCGTTCCACACTTTTTCGGCTATTCTCTTTCTCTCTGATAGAAATTCATGAAAATGTACTTACTTAAGATTATGATACAGTTCCGGGGTGCACCAGTGCCTAACCAACAAGCTTCTTCCAGCCGGCTCGATTTCTAGCTGTGTCCAGTTACGCACCTGTTATGCTCTTTCACCTCTTTCATCAAAATTCATTCATAAACTGCTAATTTTTTGCCCAAAAATATTTCTGGAACAAAGCTATTTTTTTTATCAAATTATATTACACTAAGGCGTTGGACACGTTAGTGTTCACAATTTTTAAGAATATCAATACAATGTTGGTAAATGCTTTTGTCAATTCAAAAACTTCCCGAAAATGTTGAAGTGATTGAATTTTTAGGGTTAAATGTTATAGGAGGTTATAGGAGGTCAACAAAATCCTTTCCCTGGTTATAATTTATAAGGAACTTCGTTAATGGTCTTAGGTCCTACAAATTTTGCCCGGTAATCTCATTTAGTCTCGTCAAAGACATTGTAAGGGATTTTGCCTTTGTCATATGCAATTTGTATTAAGTTAACTTCAACCACTTGTTAACTAATAAGTATGTACATATGCATGTATATCCAACAAGATTAGAATAATTCCTAATCATTAAGCTGGAATTTTTTTTCCGTCCAGGCCAGGCAAAAAATCCACTTAAGTTAAACTGAACCATAAATTGTGTTTGGCAAAGGCCCTCACTATATATCACTGATGAGTTCAAGTGAGATTGCCGAACGAAACGCGTATTTGTAGGTCTAAAGGCCATTAAAAGCTATTTTGAATCAATAATTCAAAAAGTTCAATCCTTAATTCTGAGTCTTCTACTTGGCTGATTTATTTCAGTAGTATATAAATATATAATATAATGTAGAATATGTTTTATAAGAACCCTCTTAAAGATAAGTATGTCTATACTGGGGTGGTCCTTAAATTGGACATATTCTTGGATGGCTCTCATTCGATTCAAAACATTAAAATACAATTTCCCTAATTTTTTCAGATTTTTATTTCACCCCCTTGGTCTCCCTCTTTTCACTTTAAGTTACTTATATTGGACTTGGGTGATTCTTACAACACGAAAAATATATCAGTGCGTATGTATTAGACTCAAACGAAAAAAAATCATATCAGAGGGGGTCTTTTTCCCCCCGTTTAGGTGGGGAGTGATTTTGTTTGTGTTAATGGTTTAAAAAAAAAAAATAATTTGCAAACTTAGAATAATATTATAATTTTTTTAAATTTTAAGTTTCAAAACTATTTTTTCAAAAACTATTAGCAATAAACACTTTATTTAGGAAGTATATTAGTAAATGGATATCTGGCTTAAAAAAAAATTCATGGCATTGTAAGTTTTCCCTTTTTTTAAGTGTATTTTTTTTAGTTACCTTTTTAGAAAATTCCTGTCTGAACCCCCCTCCGATACGCTTTTTTTATATGCTCTGATATTTTTTCGCGTGTTATAAAAATAACCCGTAGTCTATTATTAATAACTTAAAATGAAAAGAGGGAGACCAGGGGGTCAAATAAAAATCTTAAAAAATTAGGGAAATTGTTTTTAAATGTTTTGTTGAATCAAATGAGGGCTATCCAAGACTGTCCAATTTAAGGACCACCCTATAGTATATACCCTCTTCGATGTTGTTTTCTTTAATCGTGAAAATAAATATAATTAAATGTATGATGACAAAACTTTTTAAATCCTTTTCAGAACTATCCAATTGCATGAGGGAAAAGTTCCTTTTCGCTAGAAAAACCAAACTTATTCTAACTGAACTTTTACTTGCGAATTGCGGTATGTACATACATCGGTACTATAGGGCAAGTTTTGGATTAATTAAAAAAAAATTTCGAGATAACAGTCAAACATGACATTACGATAATAGAGAACACCAAAAAAGTGGGTGCCAAAATTCTGTATGTCTGTCTGTTTGTACCTGGATCTACAGCCTAAACCAATGATGCGATCTTTTTCAAATTTTGCACTGAACGCTTTTTGGTGATTCTCCAGAGGAGAAATTGAAATTTTTTTAGCTCAAAAAATAACTGTACTTGCCATACAACCGTTGAGATTAAAAAACCTGTGTATAATTTTACGTATCATTAACTTTTTGGTAAAATTTTATTTTAAAAAAAAAATTAACTTTTTCAATAATGAATTTTTTTAATTCTGAGCTTGAAAATTAATTTTTAAAAAAATTCAAGGAATAACTTAATTTAAAAAGAAAAGTAAACAAGAATAGAGTCCTAGCTTTCAAAGAAGTATACAGTAATTTTTTTTTGTTGTTGCCGTTGTTTTTTAATACTTTTTTCTAATTTAAGTATTTCTTGAAGAAAATTACCCCTCATGAAAATTACACGTTCACCTCATATTAAAATTCACCGTTTTATTGAACAACTAACGCGTCCGCGCACTCCTGTATTCTGTTCTTTCTTCTTTTATGTGTATATTTCTTCGTTTCATTTTAAAATAACGGTAGAACGGTACTTGCTTTTTATCGCATATAACTATATCCGGGCATCTACCCATCGTTGAAATATTCTCATTAAAAATATAGGTGTGTCAGTCAAGGGACTTGTAAAAACTGGATTGAGCGCTCATCACGAGGCTGTTCAGCTATCGAGGGAAAATTTCGTGAAAATATTTTGAAGACTTGAACACCTTTGTGATCCTTAAAAGAAAAATTTGGATAGAAGAGGTTCTGCACCCATAAACTTATCTACTGTATGTGATTTTACGTTTTTGTGTATCTTTCGTTCTGGTGCAGTATTTTGGATGAAGTTGATGCAGCACAGAAATAATTGTTATTAAATAATAATTAGCGCCTCAGTGACATCGTGTGATCGAAGCTTTTCAAAATTAAAATTAATTAATACTTAGGTATCTAAGATCAACAAAGAGCCAAAATAAGTTGACTAATCTGGCTAGACTATTAAACGAAAAGGAGCTCACAAAAAATATAGCTTTAATGGATTTAAACGAAACATTCAGTACAATAAAAACTCGAAAGCACCTTTAAATAAAAGCATTGTTAGTTTTTTTTTCCATTTGTAAAGAGGTGTAACCTTGCTTTACCTGTATTACAACACCTGTTAGTCCGCCCTCGTATGTATGTACATCAACTTACCGAACTTTCAAAAATTCGTATTAAAAATTTATAATTACTAGGTTTGTTTGGTATCTTTTTCCAAAAAAAAAAATGTGTGAAACCTGTCAAATTTTGAACAGAGGAAAAAATTTTATCAGAGCTGGGGAAATTTGAAAAAAATTAACAAAGGCATTGAACCATGAACTTAACCACTTTTTGACAGAAATGTCATTTTTGTGTAAAAATGGCGTTGCCACTTTGTCATGATTTTAAAAGATTTGATGCAATTTTTTCGTTAAACTAATCTACTGCTTTTAAATCGAGTCTACTGTACTTTTATTTTTCGAAAAAGAAAAATATCATTCACCATAATTCAGTCCACTAATTTTTTAATTCTATTCTTACGACTTGCGGCTATTGGCCTACTTTGATAACAATCGTGACAACATAATTAATTATGTTATGTAATGAAAACAAAAGATTAAATTGGAATATGCAGATCTTCTGTAAGAAAATTGAATATAGGTACATATTGCTTTTTTTTGAAAACCTACTTCGTAAAAATTTTCCAGTTAGTGGCAACGTTGTAACAGAAACTGACCACCACGATTTTGACAGTAGTTGTAACACTTCGTCTTTATAGAAATTTGTGTAGCAGGAATTCGCAAGTTTTCCAACGGAGGGCAATTATTTGCTTTCTCATTGCACTCTCTCGATGCAACTTTTTTGAGTTAAGCCTAGTTTACAATTCCCTGGTGCCAAAAAACTATGTAAATATTCTCGCATGTCAAAAATAATTGACGTGAAATGCATAATTAATTCTTTGCAGGATTGCTTTACAATATTCTCATGCAAGAAAAAAACCATGGCTGTCATAAAATGTCATGCAAAACAATGGACCGACAATTGTTTTGCATGCGAAAAATAGTGTGCTAAATAAAATATATTTTTTTTTAATGGTCGGCTTACACTTCGAAAAAGAAAAAAATATATTCACCTCAAGGCATTATTTGCATTCAAAAATAATTATATTTCATTTAACTGAACTTAGTACAAATTGCGTATGACGAGGCCCTCACTACATCACTGATGACTCCAAGTGAGTAAGCTGAATGAAACGCCAATTTGTAGGACTAAAGGCCATAAAAAGCTATTTTGAATAAATAATTCAACAAGTCCAATCTTTAATGCTAAGTCTTCTACTTGGCTGATTATTTTCAGTAATAAATAGAATTTGTATTATAAAAAAAAACCTTATAATAGATAATTATTTTTCAGATTAGCCGTGTTATCAAAGAGTAAATATAGGGCACTTTGGTTTATCCTAAAAAGAATTATATATTATGACACAAGACTCAAATAATTAAAAATTTGTTGTTTCGAGATAAATGCGATAAAATATTTCGTTTTTTTGAAAATATATGAAAAAAACGACCGTAATGGAAGAAATAATGCTCTCTAATTTGAAATCAAAATGAGATATTTTACAGTACTACTAAAAGAATGAAAATAAACACCACGTTATATTTAGTTCAAAATCATCATTTGCTTGTCTCTTAGCCCCAATGTCGTTTTTTTCATCGAATTCTGAACGGGATTGCAAAAAAAAAAAAACGGATACTGATCCCGCAAGTGTGGGTGTATATTACGATACACATATTGTGTACTCTGCGGGTGTATATAGTGTCATTTTCGATTGGATATTGGAGTACTCCTTTTTCACTCCAACTACTCCAATTTTTTCATATGCAATAGGAATTGAACAGAACACAAAACCAATAACGACATAAGTAAAGATATAAACAAAATACAAACTAGATTTCAACATAAAGAACAAAAACACTTTTTTTCCAACTTCAGAACAGGGTTGGTTGTATCCAGTGCTCTGAAGCTACTCGATTACACATGAATGAACCAACGATTATATAAGGGAACTAGTTGTTAATTGATTTCTAATTAGTTTTGAATAAAAATGATTACATACATACTTGCTTTGTTGTTTGCGAGTGTTTCGTTAGGTTGACGTCATTTTAGCGAAATAACTCTCTCAGAAAAATAGATAAACAATATCTTGGATTGTTTATCTATTTATCATTTTACTGCCAATATGAACTTCTTTTAAATAATATAATAATTCATACATATTTTCATACAATAATTTTCTATTTTTTGTTTCTATTCTAGACTTGCCAGCACTTACTTGCGTCGACCTGTTTCCAGACCCACCACATTTAGCAGATGCAGAATCAGCTAAACCTGACGAAGATGGTAGTTTAGCCGATGAAGATGAGTTCCCGGGTTTTAAATCGGCTGAAATTAAGTCGGATGAAAACCAGACTGAGAACACAAGCGATAGCACCAACCTACCTCCTGTTTCACATGAAGATAAGAATAATACAATAGAAACTTCCAACGAACAACCCGCAGAGGAGCAATTAAAAAGCTCAGCTATAAGTACTACTGAAGAACAATTAAAAAGTTCAGCTATAAGTACTGTAAGCGTTGCAAGCGCTCCAATTTCGCCCAATGCATATTTCTCATCTGCTGAAAGTGTTGCTTCATCCGGCTCGTCTTCGAAAAAATCAAAAAAGCGTTACTGCCGTCAATGTGATCAATATTTCCGAAAGACACGTGAACTACACGAACACCTTAAACAGCATGTAAGTATACCAGAGATTCGAATAGAAAGACTCAGTGATGATCATGAAAAAGTTAAAGAATATCTAAGCTCACTGAGTTCCAAAGAAAATTCAACGAACGGAAGTCTCAAGTTAAAATTTAAATTGCTCAGCTCGCAAAATTTTGAAGTTGTTTCATCTCAAAAGGATGCAAAGCCGCAAGGAGAAGAGTCTCGTATACGGGTTTTGAAGGCTTCGGATATCAGATGTAAACCGGAGTTGAATGATGGCACTCCTCTAGACCCCTTCCATCAAAACATGAGCCCTAAATTGCCCAATTCATTTCTTACTCCAGAAAATAAGTATTTTGAGTGCCCGACATTCGATGGCCTCGATAGTTTTACTGACGAAATGAACAATACCAACGAAGCAACAGATGACTTATTGAAAAAACTATTAGAAAACAAGGAACAACAGCCATTTTCTAGAGAAGGGGAGTGGCCTGCCACCGCCAATGAGTTCATATCAATAGATAGCCTAGCACCGAGGTGCAATGTCTGTAACATGAATTTCTCACACCCAAAATATCTATATGAGCACAAACAAATGACTGGCCACGATTTCCATAACAGATTACCTGACAATCACCCTGCAGCCAATTCGCATCCGGACTTCAGACATCATGCACAAAATAATTTTATGCATGGTGTGCCACCGCATTCTGCTCAGAACATGCCGCCTTTGTTTCAACTCGCTCAAATGCGTGGTAACTTCCATAACTACGGGCCAAGAATGAATGTGAGGCAAGTTATGCATCATCATCCACAGCCGTCTCCGCCACCAGGATTTCATCCTTCACAGTGTATTATGACGCGAACCCCGCCACCGCTTTACCGTGTGAATGGAAATCCTGTAAACTACCCTCCAGCTCATTTCATTGAAAAACGACCTGAGCTTTATGGCCCAGGCGCTGCTCCTGGACATGGTGCAGGACCTGGCCCACAATTTCATAATAACGGTAACCAACAGCAACATCATCAACAGCATCAGCATCCACAACAGCATCAACAACCGCATCAGCAGCAGCATCCGCAACAGCATCAACAACAGCATCAACAACAGCATCAACAACAGCATCAACAACAGCATCAACAACAGCATCAACAACAGATTCAACAACAGCATCAACAACAGCATCAACAACAGCATCAACAACAGCATCAACAACAACATCAACAACAGCATCAGCAACAGATTCAACAACAACATCAGCAACAGCATCAATCTCAGCATCCACAGCAACAGCATCAATCTCAGCATCCACAGCAACAGCAGAGTCCAGATATGATGCGCCAACCCATTTTTTTGAAATCCCGCCTGCAGAAAGCAATTCGAGGTCGAGCACAGGGCCCAGCGAATGAAAGTCCAACATCCCCAGGGATTCTTACAGAACAAACAGCAATAAGGCCTAGATTCTTGGGACCAACATCCCAAGGACCTGGCCAGCTGCAATTCCAAAGAGCTCCTGGTGGACCCCCGCCCAGACATCAGGGAGAGCCGCCAGTTAAAAGAGTAAAAATCGAGCAAGGGGCCCAGTTCACATCTTCTTCGTCTTCATCTCCAAATGGTATATCTTCTCCTGGAATCAGCAACTCTCCAGGGATGCCAATAATCCAGAGCGTTCATAGCGGTGTGAATGCAAGCTATTTTCCTCCCTTGAATGAAAAACCTAAGTCAGTAGCATCTAGCGATTCTACTAGTCCATCGGCTAAGGGTGCTACTAAGAATCCAAAAGACGTTGCTAACATACTCGCAACTAGAGGAATAACAGTTACTCATAAAGGAAAGGCATCGGCCGTGCCAACGGCACACAAAGGTACAAGTTCGGCAACTGCTGCACAAGAAGCTGTTCAAAAACTTCAGGCTAACAATTCGGTTAGCATTATTTCCAAAAAGAAACCTATCGAAATTAATGTGACAAAGGTTCCTGCTACGGGTCCTGATAGCAATCGCATCCCAGCAAGATTTCTTTCTTGTCCTGTTATTACATGCAAGGAAAAGTTCCTAACTATCGAAGGTGTGAATCGTCATGCCTTTCGGTGGCACGGCATTCCGATGCCAAACGCAGATCGGAATCAAAAACGCTCCGTTCGATGCAGAGAATGTAATCACTTGTGTGCTACACCCGAAATTCTACAGGACCACATGCGACGAGAACATGAACCAAGTATCAATGAGATTGGTATACCTATCGTCGACTTACGGAACGATGAAGTCAAAAGAAAACTCGCAGGATTGGGTATTTTTAACTACGTACCGTTAACAGCTGCTGGAGCCAGTACAAGCTCTCTGGCGTTCCCAATAGTATCTGTGCAAGGAGCATCGAATTCAAGTATTTGTAATCTATTAGGACTGGGTGCTAACTCCGTACTTTCACTAGGACCTATTAAGTCTATTGCGATACGGAAGACAAATAGTAATGATAAAAAGTGAAAACTCAAAAGGGACAAATCATTGAAGAAAATTTGTTAACTAACTAGATTAAGTTTTTTTCTATTTATAAAAATAAAACTAAGATATTATATTAATAGTAAAAACGTGAAACTTCCCATTGTTTTCATTTAAATAACTACCGTTATTCCCAAAAACTCGACTGAAAGTCAAAAAGCGATGCACCATTTCAATGCAAAAAATGAAGTGAGTTGCACTATCGAATCATGGTAAATATAACGGTTAACATCGGCGTTAGTTGTAAGGTGTGTTTGTTTATGTGAAATTTCTTCTGTAAGATTCCATAGGAAAAAAACCCAAAATTTGTAAAACTTGGTAAAAATTTCACGTTATCAAACAGGCTCTGGAGACACTCGAACATAGTGCGAGTTGACCTTTATTACAAGATGATTCTTTGCGAAATTCAATGGTAGTGAAATCAGATGTTTTTTCTCTGACGCAGCTAAAATAGGGTTTTTTTTTAAAACAAGCAATTAATAGGCGCGTCTCACCAACTAAAATCTCACTGAGCGCTCAATGTCAAGTCGATGGAGGCGGAGTGCTTTGGTGGGACAAGATTCTCCGTTGAATTGTATAAAAACATGTGTTAAAATTTTCGTACTGAAATTCTGGAAACAAATTTCAACTTTGCTTAAAATATTTAAATTTAAAAGCACAAAACTTTATCAAATGAATGAAAAATAAAAGCAAATTCAATTTATTTTCCTTTTTATTAACATTCCACCTTTATTTTGAATTTTAAATCGACTTTAGTATTTGCACATCAGCGAGAAATTACAATTTGCCTGTCAAATGAACAGCTGTTTAAGCAGAGAAAGAACATTGAGAAATGAATCCAAAAAGTTTTCGTCTCAGTAATCTTAAAAAATCTCAGTACTCAGGTGAGATTTTTTGTCCCACTTAAAAAATCTCTGAGCGCTCAGAGATTTTATTTGGTGAGACGCGCCTAATCTGTCGTGTTCATTTCTAAACGTCAAACTTAAAAACTTGGCTCTGATGACATTTATTTGGTATCTTTTTCCAAAAAAAAAAGGGAAAAACCTGTCAAGTTTTGAAAAGAGTTGAAAATTCTATCACAGTTGTGGAAATTTGAAAAAAGTTAAAAAATGCATTGAACCATGAACTCTCTCATCGGGCTCTCTGGACGCAACTTTTTAGAGTTAACAAACAGGAATTGTGAAACAAACAAACCTTAACACCCATTTGTTTTTTTATTTTGGAGGAAAATAAATCCCTCCTACACTAAATCTGAATGAGCACACAGATTTTAAAAATAGTTATTTGTCCATTTTTGTAAACAATTTACACTGTCCTAAAATTATTATAAATAATTTAAAACTTTTTCAAAAAAAATATTTTACTTCCTTCCATTAACTTTTATTGACTGTTTCAACATTAGTGCTAATTTAACTGACGCAAAAAATGCCTTTTTTCAAATTGAAAGATTTCGAGATAACCGGAGAAAAAATAGGAGTGCTTTGTGAATTAATATTTCTGTTTTCATTTCCCAACATCATCGTAAGGAAGTAGAGTGTACATATTTGGAATTTTTGTCTCCTTGCACTTGCAACTGTCAAAGACCCAAATTGTTAACACTGTCACTTTAACTCTGACAATTTGGTAATGATCCCAATTCGGAGTGGAGCGTTTCGTCAAGTTTTGTTCAACTTTCCTTACGGAGGTAAGTCCCCTTTCACACGAGGAAACTGAGTTGCTAGCAACTTTCAATTCATTGGTAAGAAGGGCAGGTGGAAAGAGGGGTGAACAAAATCTCATCGGTCGAGGATTTGAAGAGATTTTTTTGACTTTTCCTTTCACATCTACGGTTTGGGTGCGTTCAACCAATTAAATTGCTGGAAATCTCAAAATTGCCTAGATTTTGTTTCCTCGTGTGAAAGGTACAACAGACTTTTTAATGAAATTAAAAGAAAACGTCAAAAAAAACCTCCAGCAACTTGTTTCTTCGTGTGAAAGGGGACTAATAACTTAAGTAAAACTGACATTTGGTAACACGAATGCCAAAAAGAGATAAATGGTAGGTACACTATGGATGTGTTCCCCTTTGACGATACAGAACAAAATCACTCTTAACTGATTTAAGTGCCTTGCCATCACCAACAAAAACTATTTTGATCCTGTAAAAGAATTTCTTATTCATTATATGAGTCTCAACGAAATCACTGAATGTTACGTTACTTTATGTGGAAATATCAGACAAAACTTGCTTGTGAAATGAAATATTTGTACACACCTAAATATAGACGTTTTTACAGGATTAAACGCAGCACTGCATGTTGTTTTACATTTTTTTAAATAAATTATTGAAAGTATTCAATAAACTAACTTTTATTTCACTTTTTTATTTAGTTTAATAAACTTTTTTCACTTGTTCAACTACTTGCAATCTCAAAAAACTTCGCTTTAGTTCGGCAAATTGACAGATGAATCTTAATTTAATTTTTTTTATTCTTGCTGCTTCATTTACGTACACTTTGTG
Source organism: Dasysyrphus albostriatus (assembly GCA_946251815.1). Classification (NCBI taxonomy): domain Eukaryota; kingdom Metazoa; phylum Arthropoda; class Insecta; order Diptera; family Syrphidae; genus Dasysyrphus; species Dasysyrphus albostriatus. The sequence continues at coordinate 60,084,139 of OX276336.1, read as the reverse complement.
ACATACACCACTTTCTTTTTGTATGGTCGTGAGCATTGACCTACTATAAATATGGACTGCTAGTTGTATGTTTTTTCCATACAAAAGCTTTATAGATAAGGGCGGTTCAGCTTTTCCTTAGCAACATTAGAGCTTCCGTTGAACATGCAGCGAAAAAAACAACCTATTGTCTCTGTCAAAGTCAAATATTATTATTATATTATTGAAAAAGTCATGGATCATTTAGTTAAATTAAAGAAATACCTACAAAATGATTAGGGTGCAGTTTGAACTTACAGATAGGTATTTAACCTTTCTTAATAATATCAATAACCGGAAATGTCATCACGCAATCATCAAAACATGATACAAGGAATTGCAAAAATGGTTATTCGAAAACGAACTCGAAAAAGTCGATTCATATTTCAATAAATATTTTTGAACACTATTTCAAAAACTTAATTCATTTGTTTGTTGCTATTGTTTTTCGTGAGCCAAGAATCCGAGGCTCTTTTTGACGTTTCTTTTTAGCATTTTCCGTATTTTCATATTTTTTTATACAGGCACGAGTCATGTTTTATTGAAAAATGTATACCTATATAGCTAGCACAGTAAAATTTGCATTGGCAAACAATCTGGTGTTGCATTGCTGCGCTAGCTATAAATGCCTATAAAACGCACCTAATATACAAACCACTTAAACAGTAAAGAGAACTGTCAAACGAGCCTCACAGTAAATTTTTTTCAAGAGAAATTCAAAAAAAGATATAGACTCAAAGAATAATAGTGTAATAGGGGACTAAAGTTAAAAAAAATTAATACGTGTGGTGAACGTACCCATCGACATTAATTTCCCATGAAGTGCCAACTCTATTCTGGATTTTATAACTATTCTGTGGCTTGTCATTACAGGGCTTTGAAATTATTTTCATTTTTAATCATAAAATCATAAATACAAAAATATTTGATACACATTTCCTTTTAAAATATTTCATAAACTATAGATTATAGAACTAAATAATTATGACTGCTCCACTGGAAAATCTTGAGACTCAACTCGAAATGTTTATTGAAAACGTTCGTCAAATACGCATTATTGTAAGCGATTTTCAGCCACAGGGCCAGAATGTCCTAAACCAAAAAATGTAAGTCAAATAAAGTGCGTCTTTTTGGTGCAGCGTTTTATTTTTTTATTTTCAATAGCCAAAGCTTAGTTACTGGATTACAGGAAATTGACAAACTAAAAACCCAAGTTCAGGACGTTATGGTTCCGTTTGAGGTATTTGATTACATCGATCAGGACAGAAACCCCCAATTGTATACAAAAGACTGTGTGGAGAAAGCATTGGCCAAAAATGAAGAAGTTAAAGGAAAAATTGATGCGTACCGCAAATTCAAGTCGAATATACTACTTGAACTATGCAAAACATTTCCCAACGAGCTCAATATGTATCGGGCCATAAGACCAGATTCTTGAATAAATAGAATATCACAAGAAAGATGAGGTCGAAAAGAAGAAAGGCTTAGATTGGTAGTTAAGTATATAACACATTATTAATTACGTTAATGGATCACTTATAAATAAAGAAAAACAATTTATAAATACGAAACATTCTCACTGGCGACTAACCTTTTTACCAGAGATGGATAAAAAACAACTTACTTTTTAATTATGTACGGCTTCTTGTTATACACTTACATTTGCTTAATCCATGAACAGCTAGTGTTGGCATCACAAGGGCTCTGATATTGATGCAAGAATGCATAACTACTTGAACACAACAGACGTGATGCAGGACACAGGTTCTTACTGCAGCAGCAACTATACGAAATGAAACGCGAAGCTATAGTTTAGTTTTCATAGGACAACTTAAGTGAACTCAGTCATTTAATTTGTAAAGAAAATATTTTTTTAACTCCAAATATCGATTTTTGTTAGAAACCATTTATGATTCGTTTAAAAAAAATCCAATTATGTATGTGTACAGAAATATTTAAAAACAAAAATCAAATTTTATATTTATTTCATGACCATGTACAAGGAAATTTGTATGAAAAAATTGAAGGTATCACTTTAACAGTATGAAAATAGATAGATAATGGTGTTTTAATTGGCAATATTACCATCATCCTCTTCTTGAACTCCCAACACATCATTGTTTTCATCCGCTGATGTCTCTAATTTCAATAAGCTATTTTCCAAAGATGCAAGAAATGAACTATCCTTGTATTCGGGCCAACTTCGAAATTGACAAAATAGCGTTAGCATTTGATTGGGTGTTAAGTCTCCGAATTCTGTATGGATGTTGATGTTTGGATAGAAGCACTTGTTACTAATTTCGATACAATTTGTTGAATATTTTGGTAGGAATTTAGAATTATCTTTTGGATAAATAGTTTTTTGTGGTGAAGAGTTAGTTGATTGAATTATTAGCCTTGCACCACAGCCAGGAACATATTTTTCCAGGTTGGGTATGATTCGATTTCGCCGACTTACGCAGTTCTGTTTGACAAAATACCAGAGTGCTTGGACATCCTCTGGAGGACATAACTCAAAGAAATTACGCCTCGGAACAATCTTTACCAAAAACAATACATCTGGATTGATTGAGTTGACTTTATTGAGTTTGCTGCTCTTCTTGCATTTGTATTCGATTTGTTGGGGCAGGAAGTACTCTCGCGGCAATTTCGCTATGAATCGATGTTCGAACATCATTTGGAAGAGTATTGTAGACGATCTGTATATCATATATCCAATGTCATTGCTGCAAGTCAAGTGGACATATATAGCTGGTGGCATGATTAAATAGAGTTCACTTCGGCCATACGAAAAGAGGCTATTTTGAAAAACAATTGAGTTAATCAAATGCTTAAAAAATATATACGAACCAACAGCTCCAAAGACAACCATGTTCGTGTCGTCGGAATATGGTTTCTTGGGCACATCTTCAAGAAGTTTAGCCACACGTGTTCCATCGTCGATTTTATCTTGATAAACTATTTTCCAGAGATTTATAAAATCTGCTTTCTTGATAGAACACAATTGATTGTTTTGTTGGCATATATTTTTTAGTTTTTCATTATTTAGCGTCGTTTGTTCGATCAGAATTATATTCCTAAATATTTTCCAATCGACGAATTTTTGTGTCACCAGCCCAATGCCCGGATTAAATTCGAGTAGGGTGTCTTTTGGAGAAATGTGTGCTTTAAGGGCATCAGCTATCATATCGGCGCCCTTTTGATTGGCCAGATAGAATGCTTCAGGTGTTTTAAGTCGTTTTTTCTGAATTTTTGGGGGAAGAAATTCAGAGATTGCCTCGTCATGTTTTACTAACTCTCCATTGGTACTGCTTTGTATAAATCTTTTTGAATGTCGACATATTAAAAGGGTGAAACTTCTTTTAAACATATTTTAATTGCAAAGTTAAAATTTGTGCGAGACGAAAAGTCAAAACAAGCCAAGAAACGTCAAAGCTCAAACAGTTGTTTTGACATCTTTAGGTTTATTCAAATACTTTTCGGACATAATAATAAAAAGTCTGTTCCATACCCACTGTCAGCTCCCAGAGTTAGAGATTTGATAATTTATAGATATTTTTAGTACTAAGGACCGGTTGTACAAACGTGGTTCAAATTTTGATCCGTGGTTCAAAAATTTGTTTTGGCTGATCTCGGTGGAATTACTTAGGTTCAACGATGGTTCAATGTTCAAGTATGTTATAGTAGTCAATTAAATGCCTTAGCCATCGTTGAACTTCAGCAAGTTCGGTGAAGTCAGTGAGTTAAATTGCTGAACCACGAGTTTAATATTTGTACAACTGTCCCTAAGACGCACGGAAGATATAGGACCTTACTAATGCCTTATCAAATTTAGTTATAGTTTAAAAAAAGCTTTCACTTTTTAGAGAAATCACATACCAATAATCATACCAATAAACTGTCGTGAGACCGGTCTCAATCTTCCCAATCTAAACAAGGTCAAAAAGTCTGTTCACATAAGGAGAATTGAGTCTGGACTCGTGAGTTTCATCGTGTCTGCATTAGAACATTTGAGGTGCCTCAAAACACAGAGACAGTGACAACTGCAATGATTTGCACATTGAAACAACAACAAATGAGTCTCTTGAGGTCGGTGTTTATATTTTGTTCATGTCTGATGACATCTCTGACCACACCATCCCTTTTCCTAATCTAAACAGCTTCTAAAGTCGTAACCATAGAAAAAGAAGTAAAGAAAGTGGTGTATTTCAAATATTCAGAATAGCAAGAATAAAAAGCGACTTTATTGAGATTGTAAATAGTTAAACAAGTGGAAAAGCCTAAAGGTTCTCCTTAACCAACGCGTACACTCCGCATTCGCAGCGAATCATTCACAATAGTACAAAATATGACAAATACACAACGCTAAACAACAACAAAAATTCGTCGTCGCTGCGGATTCGCGTTGGTTTGCGAGAGCCTTAATATGGTAAGTGAAAACTTTTAATAATTTATTTTTAAAAAAATATAAAACTATATGCTGCTTTTAAGCTTGTAATAATGCCTAAAAGGAGTTTTCAACAAGACAACGAAATGCTTTCGAAACCAAAGAGAACAAATATTCGTTGACAGTTGCACAAATTCAAACAATTAAAATAATTGCAAATGCAAAAATATCACATACGGTCTTTTTGTAATGAAAAAAAAAAACAATAAAAATAAATCCAAAAAAACACAAGTGTAATTTTTCGTACACAATAAATGGTCTAAGCAATTAATTGTGTAAGCCTAGTACGCAGATCGAGCTAAAATTCCACTACCATACACATATCTCTGCAAAATTTAGCCAAGCTAAAATTAAGCCAAGCATTTTAGCCGAGAGGTACGCAGCTAAAAAAATCAAATTTATGTTCCTTACTATACGGTGCGATCTGTCAAAATTTAGCTCGTGAAACAATTGTTCGGTACATTAATTCTTCATCTAAATTGTGGTAGGTTTTTTATTTGTGAGATTTATGTGAGCTTTATATTGTGAAATAAAAATTGAGAACGAGAAATATTTAAAAGAAAAACAATTTATTAATGCCAAAGGGAAAAACAATTTTATTTGGTTATTCACTTGAAACATTGAAATAAAATTCTTTGAAATTGCTAAATATATAATTTCTTTTTAGCGAACACCTGTTTTTTGTAATGTAATCTCCACAAGAAGCCTTTGTCAAAATTTAGCTAGGAGCTTAGCTGGTGTTTGGAGAGAAAAGTGGTAGCGAAACTTTAGCTCGATCTGCGTACTAGGCTGTACGACAAAAAAGAGTGTAGACTTCTCAAAATAATCTGCTACAATAATCAATTTCACTCATCGAACAGTATACTGCAGAATGAAACATAGAACTACAATACATATTTTGTTTATGATTTCGCTGTGCAATTTTTGTATGTGATTTTGCGTTTCGCATCAGCAACTTACTAGGTTTAAAGTAACGTGCGGTGATGTTATTTACCCTAACGCCACATGGGCAAGTTGCAATACATACACATTTGTTCACTAAACAAAACATGCCCTTTATTTAGTACCACAAATTGTTATATTTTTTTTTTTTTTAAATAACGTATTGCAAAGTAATAATTTTTTATTTCAAAAATTCATAACATCAGCATAAAGGCTCTCCCAAACCAACGCGAATCCGTAGCGACGACGAATTTTTGTTGTTGTTTAGCGTTGAGTATTTGTCATATTTTTTTCTATTGTGAATGATTCGCTGCGAATCCCTCCGCATTCGCGTTGGTTTGGGGGAGACTTAAAGCCGTCGTAAACTTTGTAAAAGTTTAAATTTCATTATTGTTTCAGAATTTGTATGAAAAATTTAAGAATTTTACGCAGTTTACAACTTTATACTACGTTTTCATTAGAGCCGAAATGAGAAAAAGTGTTTTCATTTGTAATTTTATAATTTCGTTTGACAGCTCATTTTATTTTTAATTTCAACCTGCTGTAAGTAGCTTCTTGTTGTTTTTTTTTGTTTCAGCTTTAACATTTTCTAGCAAAATCTTTTCAGAGTTCTTGGCCATTTGGGTGTGTTCGTTAGGTTTTTACGTAAATTCAAACCTAATTTCGTGCAAATTTGGTTCAAATTATCTCATTTCGAAATTTGGATTTGTATGGGAAATGAGATGATTTCGTATCGAATTTGGAAATTTTCAACGAAATTACCTCATTTCGTCTAATGAAAACGTAGTATTACTACGTTTAGGATGACTTTACACTGTTGCATGAATAGCCTTACTATATTGACATTTATTTTACTTCGTTCAATAAGCATTTTCACTATTTTAACAATTTTTGCAATTAAGCTGAGCTTCTATGATGGTTTCAGCATGTAATGATTAATTTTCACATAGTATGCCTGTTTGGTAAGGTGAAATTTTCACCATGTTTCCCAAACTTGAGATTTTTTCTATGGATTTTGACAGCTAATTGTGAAAATTTGTAAGAAATTTCGCGTTATCAAACACTCCTAGTTGAACCATGAATTTCACTTAACTCACCAAGAAATCAGAGAGTTAAAATTTGTGAACCACAGATTAAAATTTGAACCACGTTTTCACAACTGGCCCTAAATAAGGATATTCATGCAAAAGCGTTATGCCATCGAAAACGTCGTAAAGTCGAAAGCTTTGTTAATCTGTCAAATTTTCCATACAAATTGTGAGAGAATAACAAAGCTTAAAACTTTACAACGTTTACGATGGCTTTTCGCTTTTGTATGAATATCCTTAATATGAATTTTTGAAGTAAAAAATGGGCGATCTTTCTGTGGAATTAAAGTGGTCATTTATTTGTGAAATGAGAATTTTTCCATTCTCTGCTCTGTTTCCAGTCCTGAATTCATTTTTAAAACAAACAGCTCTAGAAATTAAAAGTCCGCCGTCGAACTCCCAGGTGTCGCCCCAGTGGCTTATTTTTGACAGCTGCTGTCATATCCAAGCCATATGCGATATCAGCTGATAGTCGTCTATTCTCGTTTTTAACCTATTCGCACGTGCAATTTTGTATTTTGTTGCACTTTGCAATTTTGCATCAGAAGAAGAAAAATTAATTTATCGGTCTTTAATTAAATCAAAATAAGAAGAATTCATTATGGATAATAATAAATTAATAAAATTCGCTTTCTACGGTATGTCGTTTGTCGTCGCATCAGAAATTACCTATAGATACATCCGCCGCTGGATGGACCGCTGCGCTGAAGTACGTGCATCCCAGACGGATGGGGAAATCGCCGAAGTAATATGGATAAATGAGCATACCCAGGATTGTGCCGTCAAAACCGAACAGAATTCTCCGAAATTCTTTCATAACGGCGAGAAATGCAAAAATATGTTCTGCTATCCCCGCAATATTCGGAAAATTATAAAATTTATTGATAACGCGAAGCATTCAATCGATCTCTCCATGTACATATTTACGTCCAATGAATTGGCTCAAGCATTCCATCGGGCTATTAAACGAGGTCTTCAAATTCGTATTGTAAGTGATCAAGAGATGTGCTTTTCCTCAGGTTCACGAATCACAGATCTAACTAAATGCGGTGAGTAAAATCTGCCAGCCTTGGTTTCCTCGCTTTAGATATAAAAGTAAGAGAAAAAAAAAAAAAAACGATCACGTTCCAAGCGTACTGTTTTTTTTATTAAAAGTTAAAACGTCCAACACGTGCATTCAATGGTGGTGCATTAGAAATAGTTTTTTCACATTGAACATGTGCATTTTTTGTTTCCTTTGTTCATTGGCTTAATGACTTTTGGAATTAACACATATTTTCAATATTTATTAGATAAAATATGATTAAAACTCTACAAATTTATGTCATTCAATTCGAAACAGGTGCTGCAGCCAGCTACGAGCTTACGTCATCCTTGCGTAATGCATTCGAATTGATCAGTTTGGAGACAAAACTTATGAATACAACAAACCTAACTACATTCTACACTTCCATCGTTTCGATAATTTGTATCTGTTATTTGCAATTTCAAAAGAAAATCTATTTTTAAATCATAGCCACCAAAATTCTTTGTTGATTTTCTCGCAAATTGCAATTTTTTCAACCTTGAAATTTATTGTTTCTTCATAATTTGAATAGAAAACTTAATACAGAACACCAACACACACTTGTTAAATTTTGAAAACATTTGTCTATAAAATCTTCAATAAGGATTAGTAAACTTTAATTAACTACGAATTTTTGTTTTGCCTGTACTTTTCATAATGTGGTTGTTATCTATGCTAAATGAAATCGCACGAAACTAAAAAGATGTTGATTAATTTAAAAATTACCTTGGATGATCGAATTTTCTTTTTTTTGTATGAAAAAGAAAAATTATGAATTTTCATTTAACGAAATACTTTATACACACTTTACAACTTTTCTACGCTTACGACAACTTTACGCTGTTGCATGAATAGCCTTAAAGATTTATAGTATACGTTTAATTAAAATAATAATTTTGAACTAGATAATAGATCGTTACATATTTTAATTCAATTTTTGTTCTTGGAAATTTTGAGTTTGATAATAATAATTCCATTTTAAAATAAAATAAAATTAATAATCTATTAAATTCTTTCTGAATAATGATTTGATATGTTTAATTGTTTAAAAAATTATGTTCGGAATCGATGCATAGGTATGTTAACGAGATATTTGAACAAAAAATTCTTGCGGGAGGGACTGTTAATAACAGTTTGTTTGCTGAATATCAATTCGACCAAAATGTAGAATATATATATATGTATATGAATAGTACACAGATTTTATTTAAACTGTTTTTCAGATAGATGATCTTTTTCTTAACATTGGTTTTGACAATCATACAATTTTTTCTTAACAGTTGTTATCTAGTTCCACTCTAAGAAATCAACATAAAATGTTCCATGTTTAAGAAAATTAATTCTGTGGTTTACGCTGAAGGTTATGACACAGAGCGACATAGAAGCATTTACAAATATCTGGGTGGTCTTAAATGTGAGTGTTAAGACCTATTTTCCTATTTTTTATAAGATTTTTATTCGACAGTATATAATTAAAAGCCTATTGAATAGACCTTTTAAAAACCGAAAATTCTATATGTCAGCGGTTAAAAAATCAAAAGCCTACATTGTCAGTAAAAATATGAAGGTGCGGTCAAAGTTCCCCAGAGAACATAGAAATTAGACAGTAGATGACTGAAACCGATCGAATTTTGATTCGTCTTACCCCACTAGACGTTTCCAATTATCTACTGTACAATTTCTGTGTTCTCTGAAGAACTTTAAACGCACCTTAGCATTTCTACCAACAATGCAGGCTCTGTTTTTTTAACCGCTAAAATATAACCAATGTCGTGGAGGGTTCTTCTTGCTGTATATCAGCTAACGGGCTTATTATTGCTAAAGAAGCATCGTTTGGTGTTGAACACTTTTTCCTTTTCATTTCTAATATCCGCTTTCGCTAAAATTTGTTTGCAGCCTAACGTGTGCTTTCGGAACAATATCTCGCTATTTCTCGACTTTGATGACCACAGATTGGTTTATTTTAACCTTCTTAGCTATTATTTGTGTTGAAAAGACACTAGTTGTCATGACTAAAATACTGTCCTCAATCTGTCGTAATAGTTTATTTATTTTATATTATATGTATGTAATAAATATAACGGAAGATTTTGATATTTTTGCTCATTAACGCTGAATGCAAAATTGAGTACATGTCACTTTTTTATTTTTTTGATTTTTCTTAGAACTATGAAATATTGAAAAGTGGCCAGTGTGACCATTCTCTCAGAAACGCATGGGTGAACTTAGTAGCATTTTCGGTTTTAAGCATGTTATTGGCCAAACAAACACTTTCAATAATAAAAACCCTTCCAGGTAATTGTTACTTTATACCCATCATTTCCGGTCTATTCAATAGACTTTAAAGTAATAAAACAGGTTTAGAAATATTTGTTAACTTTTTGACACGACAAGTAAAGAATGTTTCTATGTACGTAGTCGTGCCAGATTATCCAAACCACACACGACCGATTTTGGATTGGCACGGGCTCTGTCGTCTATGGCCAACTTTACATAGAAAATAATCAATTAAAACATAACTCGTAATTATATTTCAAATATTTTTGGCATAACAATAGTATATTAAGAGACTAATCATATTTTATCAAGTACATCCAAATTGATTACATTCAGCCTTTACACAGACCATGAGTTTGTAGGGCCAATCATGTACCTAATTCCACGCACTTCAATCGGAAAAATTGGCCACCGGTCTCTCCAGACTTACTTAAGAAACTAAGAATAGATCATCAGCCTTTGTGATGGTTAAGTGGGATACAAACCATGAAATTGCCAAAAAAAGAAGAAGAAGAAGTGACTTCAGTCTGCCGTATTTGGTCTTGGTCCTCGTTTACTTCAATGCCAACAAGTTTGCCTGTTCTTCAACTATCGTGAAAGCCTCAATTACGGCCTGTTGGGAGCAGCCGATGATGTTATATCATCGGCATACCCTAAGAGTTGGACAGATCTTTTTACAAAAAGTGCCTTTAGTTTAAAGGCCTGTCCTGCGCACTATTTGCTTTAGAACGAGATTAAATAAAAATTTCATGGTAGCGCATCTCCTTGCTGGAACCCTGTGCATATTTTAAATAGTTCCCAAGAGCTGTTTCCTAGTTGCACATTGCATCGCGTTTTTTTCCAATGTCACAACTGTATCAGTTTTGCTGGGAACCCAAGTTTAGCCTCCGGCATATAGAGCTCCTGACGGATGTTGCCGTATTAGGATTTAAAGTCGATGAAAAGATAATTAGCCCCGATTTAAAATTCGTTGGTCTCTTCTAGGATTTGCCAGAGAGTGAATATTTGGTTCATGGTCTTTCTGCTTGAGCAGAAGCTACACTGGTTCTTGCCGATTATGGTGTAAATTAAATTATGTGTGATGTCTAAAACGGGTATCATTGAGATCAGATATATGTTTCTCTGTGGCAATTATCTCCACCCCATCATCGTCCAGTTTCTGGTCGGTGTCAGCGCAGTAACAAGCCATCTTTACCGCTCTTTCCAGTACCATTGCCACCCGCTAGTAAATGGTGTATTTAAACTGTTGATATGTTTCTCCGTCCACAATGATTCGTGAATGGCATTCCTCATCTTTAATAGGAATTAAAGAAGAGAGAGGTTCTGCTTTGAATACATAAATTTCTCTTTAAAGTTGAAAATTGATACAGATCGACAGTCGAAATCAAACTGGCTAAGAAAAGAGTGACTTTCATCGTTATTGACTATTCTGGTCTCACCAGCTGCGTCATTCAGGTTATATATGTAGTTCATGAATGATCGTGAGCTTAAAGCACTGCAAATTAAAGAAAAAAAAAACAATTTTAAATCTTTTAAATTTAAATGAAAAATAATTCAATTTAATTCAAATTAATCGAGAAAAGATTGTTTATGAAGCAAAGTGATGAGTGCAAGATTGTTTAAAAATGAAATTTTTTGAAAAAAAATTTAATTGATCCGTTTGGATCGTTACAAAAACAGTAGTTTCAGCTAGCATCAAAGTTCTTTTGGCGCAATAATGAATCAATCCTTATACATACAGGTTTATCCTTTTTCAACTACCATATAATAAATATTTATGCGTGTACATATTTTAAAACCATAAACAATAATTTTTTTTTTACATTTTTTTTTTTTCATTTCAGGTATCCCCGTTCGTTTTCCTAACGCAACCAATATGCTAATGCATCATAAATTTTGCATACTAGACGGTCCGGTTCGGTCGCGTGCCCTTTCGAAAATTCAAAAAACCCCAATTGAAATCACACAGGGAATCCTCTTCACTGGGTCTCTCAACTGGACTCATCAGGTAAACATTTCTATTTGTAATGTCTTATAAATAATTAATATATTTTCCTTTATTTTTTAGGGATTTAACGCCAATTTTGAAAATATGATAATCACTTCGAATGTAAAACTAATTGAAGGTTTTGAACATGAGTTTGAGCGAATGTGGTTATCATTCAATGGCACAGATCTGAGAGAAAAAACTGCTTCTTAAATGTGAGTTCAACTATTAATGTGTTTGTAGATTTCCTAAGTTTACCTAAGTTAAGATCTGAATATACAAAAATATTAGACAACATAATTTTAATTTTTTTTTTGACTGAATGATTATATTAATTTTGTTCAATTCCATTTACACACCTTGTACATACATATACAAATATTCAACAATATATAATGTAAACTAAGTTACTACTTAAAATGGTTTTGTTTTTCAACACTCATTGAACATTTTTGAGCGTTTTGACTTTGATTAAAAATTAGTGATACCTTCAACTTTTTCAATGGATTTTTGTTTTGCTACACTTACTATTACATTACAATTTAAGGTACAATGAAAATCACTTAACAAGAACCTGAACGGTCAGTTTTGTTTTTAAATTACTCGATTAAAATTTGTCAACAATGAGAATAATAGTTTCATACACCTCTGAATCTTTTAAATGATAAAATAAAATCTAAATGTCTTATAATATTGTAAACAAATCAACATAAACATTTGCACATAATCCTCTTTTTTTGGGAAAACATTGAAAAAATAATACATAGCCAATGGTCAGCTTTCTGAACAATTTAAGAAACCATTTTTTTTTAATGTATGTAATTTTGAAACGAAAGCTGAACCTGCTTGAGCTTGTGTTCCTTTTTTTGTAAAAAAGTATTAAATGACAAAGTTTTATTGTTGTTCAAAAAATTGTCAGAGAAGTCTTATTGGAAATAAAAATTGAACTGTTGAATTTTTGTTAATAACAAATAATTGTTTTTTTTTTTTAAATAAATTATGAGTAACTTCTTTGGCACTTTTTTGTATAGCCTTTTAAATTTTCCAGAATAATACATTTGAGACAGTAAAGGGTTTATTTTTTCATTAAAAACATTTTCGGAAAATTTCAGTTATAGATTAAGCTTGTCGTTATAGTTTTAATTTATAAAAATCAATGCTGGATCTAACGCAAAGGTCTCGAAGTTTTCTTTAAAAATGTATACTAGGCACATTCGTACACACCACGAATAGAAAAGTATTTGTGTTCTGAACGAAGTTACGGCTCTCGTTTCAGGGAGAGCAAACAAACGCGTAAACTAATGTTATATGACTTCTTTTGTGGTGCTTAGTCTTAGAACATATGTATGTTAACTTAAAATTTAAAATCTAAAGTTTTTGTCCGTCAAGGGAAATCGAACTTAATAAAAATATACTTTTAATGATAGTTTTTGAGCCCATGAATTCAAATTCGACCTAAGAATTATTACTCTTAGAGCTAGCAACATATGTTTTGGAGTGAAAGGAAACCAGGTGGTATTAATATTAGAAGTAGTCCCAGTTAGGGTGATAATGAATACATTCGTCTGCCACAATGTAGTGGTTTGTCAGGTTTTTGAGGTACTTGCTTCTTAAAGTTCGAAAACACCTTATTTTGCTTTCTTTGTAGTTCTGTGAAATCCTAAGAAAACTACTCTACCTCTTCAACAAATTTGTTTAAGATATGCAAACCCTCTTCCAAAAATCGTCTTATCTTGTTCCTTACTTAAAAAGAAGGATTTCGACGAAGCGCATGGAAATATTTGAAAAATTTAAGGAAAACGATAGTTATTTCAGGTTACGTAGCAACTTTGGTGTGTAATTTTACTTTTTTTCTTTTAATTTAAACAACGAAATTTCCATGTAAGTGTCAGTAATTTTAGATACCGTTCCGAGTATTCTTCTAGACAAATAATTTCGTTATGTTCGATTCATCAAATATATTATTAAAACAGTGTTTTTGTAATTTTAAGTTCAACTATCTCGAAACCCTGACGTGTTAAATTCGACTCTAGGACTTCAAACATATTCGAAAAGGCATAATTTGGCTGAAAGGAGGGCCAGCGGAATGACTGATCGCTCTCCTTGCAATAGCTATAAGTCTAGCCTAAAGTGTGGTGATATCACTTTCTTGTTAAAGTATTTTATTTGAATTCATGTTCAGTACATGAAGATTTATAACCCCTCCATTTTTTTATTGCTTGCGTGTAAACAAAAATGTAAACTTTTTTTTTTTTGTATTCTACTCGTATCCTGCTTAAGACCGAGAGCCAACTTAATAAATAAGATCAATTCATTTGCATAAAGTTAAGTCATAACATTGAATAGCCTTTGAAGTTTGAAGTGTTGAACCAAGAACCGCTTTTGTGCTTACCTAAACACATGTTAAAGAAGTCTTAAATTTGATGTAAGTTTTGTACATCGACTTATTTCTATATCTATTAGTCGGAGGGAAAAAGCGTGCATAAAAGAAAAATTAAGCATGTACGTTTTTATATTTCATACTTCTAGCTAGGCCACGGGCTTTACCATCATCAATTTCTAGTTGTTTGAATTTAACCAAATTCCACTAGATGGTATAATTTACAGAGCATTTGTGCTATTTACTTAATACGTGTCAGTAACCATCGACTAAATTATGCGTTTTAGAAGGGTAAACCAACATCTAACTGATGAGCCCAATTGTTCTACCTGAGCGAAACGCAAGATCACATAAAACTGTAAATTAAGCTTGTAATTTTGGACACTTGTTCTCATAGGTCACACTCTTTGTAGTAAGTCTCTAAGAAGGTAGATAGCAGCCATTTTTCAAATATCATGACGTGAGTGTTTTTGGAAAATACTTTCCGGCTTTTTAATGATCTCGATTGGTATCAAAAGGATCACAAGTTTCTTCTTTTCCAGTTGACTGACGAAAGTAGTATTTTTAATAATTTTAAATCAATAAATCTTCGTTTTTTGTCAATAGAAAAAGTACAATTTGACATCTAGTATTAGGCGACATGTAATTAAGTCAACAGAGAGCATATGTTATGGATCATTTTACCAAATTAATGAGTATTTTGAGCGGTTTAAAGTTTGTAAACTGCACTTTTTGCACAGTAATGTTGCCTGGCCTGGATAAGGATATGATCTTTAACTCTACGAATGGTGGATACGCTATTTTCGATGGAGTCATCCGCAAGTAAAAAAGTTTTGTCATTAGCGGATTTATTGATTGGTCAGAGGTATAAATATTGAAAAAGTCGGGCCGAAGATGAGATCCTTGGGCAACTCCGGCAGAAATAATTTTAAGGGGGTACTTCCCACACGGAAGTAAAATACTGTGGATGATACAGATAAGATTTGTAGGCAATTGAAGAGACTTCAACTTGAAAACTTGACCACCTATCCAGATTTCAGAGAGAGTCGAATACTTTTTAAATATCAAGCAGACAGCCACGGCGATCTCTTTTTTTCTTATTAAGAGCAAGAGTTGTATCAGCGTGAAGCGTAACGGGTTAATAGTAGAGTAGGAAGATTTGAACCCAAATTGGTTATGCTGCACTATCCCCATTAAGGAGCATAATGAGAGAAGTTTCTTGATGGTCAGCATTTGATGCAGTTTACTCTAAGGTTTGAGAGGAAGGAAATTGGTCGATAGTTTTTTTACAATTTTCACCTTTTGGGATTGGAAATATTTCACCTATTTTCCATTTATTTGAAAAATAACTGCTGTTAATATACGATTATTAAAAATAATTGTAAGAGTTATTATTGCGGTTAAGTGATGCTGTTTGATAACAAATT
The DNA here is from genome assembly GCA_946251815.1 of Dasysyrphus albostriatus. Taxonomy (NCBI): domain Eukaryota; kingdom Metazoa; phylum Arthropoda; class Insecta; order Diptera; family Syrphidae; genus Dasysyrphus; species Dasysyrphus albostriatus. The sequence goes on along the minus strand of OX276336.1, from coordinate 60,068,507 downwards.
TGGAAATCTTTTTGGGAATTGCCATATTGGATTATGCCGTAGAGGTTTAGTGGATTTGTGAAAATATCATCGGCAAAAGTATAGACTGATGAATTTTCTTTTAAAGAGTCACAGTTCTGAGATGTCAGTCCCGTGATTTCGCTGGTGATGTTGGAAATAGAATTCAGGTAGAATGGTCTCGGGCAAAAAAAAAATCGGCTTAATATCAAACCGAAGTGGAACTAATGTATGTTTTTCTTGTGGACATATTATATGTATTCATTCATGTATATGTCTACTACCTCCAGTCCATGTATTTGCCAAGAAACGATAAATTAACATACGTTAATCAAACAACAATAAGAACACAAACGCCTTTAGCAACAGGTTATATAGTAAAAGACTTTACTTACTACTGCCTTAAATCACCTAAGCTTGATGATAATCTTATTTCCCTCAAATACTTTCCAATTTTTTTTCTTCTGATTGGCTCAAATTTCTTGGTGTTAAAAAATTCGGTCGAAGGACAATTTTCTTTTCCTGCAGCAACAAAATAAAATCGTATATTATGATGACGTTTTTAAAAACCCATGTGATTGATTGAAAATCTTTATTTGTTCAAATATTTAAAAAAAAATAAAAACTTTTCCAGACTATATTACTGCTGTACCTTAACCATATGTCCCTATAGACATTGAAATACCTGTGCACTTAAAGCACCTGACCTAGATAGAGGAAACATTCAACATATGAATCAATAACACAAGTTGATAAATTAAGATTCTTAACAATCATTATAATACAATGTGAATGAATTTTGTTTTAATATTATTTTCTCTCGCCACTTTGTTTGTTTTTCTTATAAATGGTTGTTAACGTTGCAACAGAATAGAATATTTTTCTCTCCACCTTTATCAACCAACAAAATAAAAATACACAAAAAACAACAACTCAAACCTAATTGAAATATTGTTAGCTTGACAAGTGGCAACATGATCGCTTCTGCAGCTCCCAATGTCAATAAATTCTTCCAAACACTTTATTAACTCTTAAATGTTATACAGGGTCAAATTAATCAAATCCCTTTTTTTTTAAATGAAAGAAACCTCCGACCAAAAGGAACCCACCTGAAAATGCCATAAATAATAACACTCCCTTGTTATGTTTCTTAAACACTTGGAAATACAAAAAGGTGTTTATCGGGTTGGTGGCCTTTTTGAAGTTCATTTATTCTCAAATATGGATGTAGTATGCACGTGGATTTTGGTGATTTTTTTTTTTCAAAAAGAGACTTCCTTTTCTAAATGCGGCTTAAGAAAACTCTTCGATGGAAAGTTGTTTCTTGTCTTTCTACTTAACTTATGATTAAACGTTAACAATTAGACCAAATGATTAGTTTGGAAAACAAATCGGGAAAACATGCCATTACGCGATGAAACAATTAAGAAAGAAAAGATTACAACCGTTTCAGCTTCTAGTTTTATATTAATTTAGGGAAACATGTCCACCTGTCTCTTCTTATCTACTTTGTAATCTTGAAAGAGTAGGAGCTAGCACTAGAAAATTACATGGCAGAATCAGTTTGAAAGCGAAGGAGAAAAGGATATTATGATAGGTGTGTTGATGAGTTTGAGATAAGAACCGAGAAAAAGAATGGAAAGACTTGCGAGCAAGAAGTAAAGGTATCTACTTTTTTGCGAGGAGTCTATCGAGAGTGATCTTGCAAGCAAATATTTTAACTAGTTCGCATGAGAGTGGGTCGACGTGGTTTGGCGTTGGACTGCACCCAAAATCAATTCTCAAAAATTTACCACGAAAGTATTATCTACTCGCAAAATATTCGTCAAAGGTGCGTATCTATTTGGGGGTAAGAAGACTGCGAGAGTAAAACTCGTTGGTTGGCATACACTTATGAAATTAGCTCACAGAAGCGTAGACAGCTTTCCGACGGTTGCTCTTGAAAGTTTTGTAGTGAAAGTACTCTCAAATGGAAACGCACTTTTAAACGAAAGTTGTCAGTCGGCAATTTGTTTGGCCTTGGCCCTAAGAAGCTGCATCCACAGTACTTTTAAGAAAATAGTTTTCACTACCTTTGGAGGTTTTTCTTGTTTTTATGTATTTTAAAAGCCAATTTTTCGCCGATAGACCTTATAGTCTTGAATATACAGGTAAATGAGAGGAGAATGAAGAATAAAAACGTAAATAATAGAAGATTTATTATTTTAGTTTTTAGTGGACTTTTGAATATAAATTCAATTTAAAGTTTTTGCGACCTTTAGTCCAAATGCGTTTCGCCCAGGTACAACAATTGGGCTCATCAGTTAGATGTTGTTGTACCCTTCTAAGACGCATAATTTTAGGCGATGGTTACCGACATGTATTAAATAAACAGCACAAATGCACTGTAAATTATATTATCTAGTGGAATTTTGGTTAAATTCAGACGACTAGATATTGATGATGGTAAATGAGAGGTATAAGGAAACAATTATGTTCAAAGAGTTTTATTATTGAATAAATGTTTTTTTGGAGAATCAGCATGCTTAAAACCGAAAATGCTTCTAAATTCACTCTTGTGTTTCTGAGAGAATGGTCACACTCGACACTTTTCAATATGTTTGGTATGCATTGGGAAACTAAGCCCAAGTGCCTAACGACCAGTATATGCGACCCAATCCAGTACTTAATTTTCAAAGTATTAAAACAAAATTCAAACTGCGTGTGTACTTTGTTGGCGTTAGTTCGTTTTATTATGGGTTAGTTAAATATTTACCAACTTAGCAGATCTCTGGCTTTATTTTTCATTGTTGTTAAAAATAGTGTTGCTAAGGGGAATGCAGCAGTTGATGGTAAATATTATGACAACTTGTGCTTATAAAGTATAAGCAATAAAGATTGGTATAAGCAATACATTTTACGTAGTTTGAAATGCCTACTTTTTGTTATATTAATTTTTTTTAACAAAAGTTTTTTTTAAGCAGCTGAAGAATTTTACTATTATCTCCAACAAAAAAAAAAACAGATGAGACATTTTATGATAATTTACGGTATAACATACTTTAAACTACAATTGCATACAAATACAACGGTAGATAATGTTTAATGCAGACCCTTATCCTTCTATAGCAAAAATAACTTACATATGCCTACTGGAATATTAACCTTTTAATTAAACATTATAAAGTTATCTCAATTGACGCCGACGCTCCGTACCGTGGGTTCGTATAAATGAAATAATGAAAATATCTTTATCACAACATATGATTTCTATATATGCAGGCGACCACTGAGGGGTGATGGTAGTAATAATAAAAAAGAACATAAAATACACTTCTAAACATTAATAATAATTATTTTATGACTCACCGCTCTAAAAACTTACAACCTTTTAAAGGGCAGATATAAAATTTTACAAGCCAAAACAATGGTTTACAACTTGTATAATATACGTTTTATAGATGTTTAAGTTTTACATTCCAACAACAAACAAATAATGTTAACTGCTTTCTAGTGTGTTTAGTTTATAGTACATGTTATCTATCATTAATGTAATAAAATATCATTAAATAGTGAAGATGCGTTTTATAGTAAGTTTTGAATCCCTAACTTATAACATGATAGATAGTGAGTCCCTTAATCTTTTATTTACTTTAAACATAATCCAGTAAAATTGTTGAAAAAAGGGCTACTTGAGCGTTGCGATATGATTTTTGAATCTGCTAACGAAGAAAACATGCATATCTCTTACCCATTATCAAAATTTCAATGGACTCGGATTTAAATAAACTTCGATGCATATTTAGACTGAGACTCAGCCTACACTTTAATGTGGCGGAAAAAAATATACTATCATGCCTTAAGCCCCGTCTAGATTAATAAAAATTTGCGTTGTGTGCCGTGCAAATATTCGCGTCAATGTTGACTTTAAGGTGCAGACAAATTTTTGCGTCACATTCAACGCACGCTATTCGATTTCGATTGATTTTCGACGCACACAAATTTACGGCGCACAAGTGTTTTGATGTGAACGTAACAAAATATTTTAATGCAAACTGAGCGCTCAAGTGCGGCATTCTACGCAAATATTAATTTCGAAATTAATTTGAATTTTCGGCGAAAATATTTTTGGCGAATACCTACAAAATTCAAGGCGTACGGCGCACAAAGACGCTGGTTTATATTTAAGACAGTGTAGTTAAAATATTTAAGCTTTCAATAGAGACGTTGAATAAGGATATAACAAAAATATAATAAAAGTAATCGCGGCAGTAAAAAATGTATTACTAAAACCACTTCTTTCGCTTTTTGTCTTTGGTTTAAATAAACTGAAAATGTCAGCAAAATCAATTCAGTAGTTTTTGGATGACTTAACTATAAGAAAAATGATATAAAACGATGATAATTTAATTTTTTTAATCTAACCTTAGTTTACAGTTTGCATGCAAAAAAAACAAAATTTTCAAAATAATTTCCCGCCTATTCTGTGCACCAAATTGTATAAAATTCAAGGCTTGTTTGCCTTGACCTAAACAACCCACTAAGTCATTAATTACCCCTAAATTAATAAACCATAGGTCTAAATTTATTATATTATTTTTGGGTGCAAAACCCATTTGCATGAAAATGATGCTTTGAGGTGAATATATTTTTTTTGGAAGCAAAAACAGACCATAAAAAAAATTTACTCACCACATATTCATGACAGCAATATTTTTTTGCATGAAACTATTAACCAATCATGCAAACAATTAATTTTGCATTTCACCTTATTATTTTTGACATGGGAAAATATTTGCATATATTTTTTTTTGCCACGGGAACTGTAAACTATGCTTAAATCAAAAAATATAAAACCGTAGGATCAAACTTTTAGAAAATAAAATTCATACGACTTTCGTTAAATAAAGGACAATCGGCAAAAATGTATTTAAGGTGGTCTAGGAACTAGAAATTTGTAAATTTTAAGTAAGAAAATGAGAATGGGAATTTTTGCGCGTTAAGGGCTATTAACGAAATTAGTGTCAAATGTATAATTATCAAAAGGTATAATACTTAGGAACTATTTTTACTATGGGCGGTACATTTGCATTTAATTTCGAAAAGAAGATATTACAGTGTTAATGTATTATAACTGCATGTAGCAATATCGCATTGTTATTATTTAATAAGTGTGTAGTGCTTTTCCCTTACTTCAAAACGTCTAACACTGCTGTAGTATGTTTTGGGGAATTTAAAATTCTCCCATCATGGTCCCGTTGCGGGTTTAAACAGACCCAGTACGGATCTCAGGACCTTTTTTATGTTCTATAAAATATTATTGCAATGAGGATTAAATCCCAAATATTTAAAACGATTAAATAACTTGGCAGGCCACCACAGAATACCGTCCAAAATATAGAAAAACAACTCTAAAGACTGTTTCGCTCTAATGTGTATTTCGTACTTCCTTATCAGTGCAGACAGCACTTGGAAAGTAACACCCGCTGTCATAAAAATGCCGCAACCGTTCGTGAATAGATACTCGTATCTCTAAAATCTAAATCTAATCTAAATCTTGAGGATTTTCTGGCCCAACCGTAACCATCCAAAATGATGAACTTGGGGTGGACAAACACTTCGAAAAGGTAACGAGTGTATTGCGAGCCAAGCAATGCAATGGAATCCTTTCATGGAGCAAGGCATACGAGAGGGCCAACCTAAAATTACTTGGCGAAGAACGTTCAAAGAGATATGAACACAACTGGGAAACAGTTGGAGAGAGTTGAGTTATATACATCTTTTTGGCACCTCATTTTTGGGATATGCCGTTGATTTTGTATCGAATCAGTTACTGAAACTAGCTGACCTTTTATAACCAATTATTGGGCTTTGGACCTTTGGCACTTCATATTGGAAATTTGAAACAAGAAAATGCCATCTAATTGGTCAAAAATGGGTCAACTTGTCCTAGAAATTGGTCAGCCCTAGATAAATTGTAATAAAGGCTTAAAGTTTCTCAAGGGCATTCAAGGTCACGAGTGATTTTGGGCACCTCATTTATGGGAAATTTGCAAAATTGTATACCATCTGAAGGGTCTCTAGGTCTTTATAAAAGTTCAGCTAGATTTAGTAATTGGTCAACCATTGATTTTTTTAAATGAATTTTAAAATTTCTTTTCAAGGTCATTACGATCTTTGGCACCTAATTTATGGGAAATTAGCAAACAATTAATACCACCTGAATAGCCTTAAAATCTATATAAAAAGTCAGCTTGTTGCAGTAATTGGTCAGTTATAGATTCCTTCTTACGATTTTTTAAAGTTTTTTTTCAAGATCACGAACGATTTTTGGCCTTAAGATAATAATTCATAAAAAAAATCTGTTTCTGACCAATTACTAAAAGTGGTATTAATTGTTTGCAAATTTCCCAAAAATTGCTATAACCTTGAACAAAAATTAAAAAAAATTATTTTAAAAAAAACTATGATCTAGAGGTCTTTCAGATGGTAAACAACTTTTGCAAATTTCTCATAAATGAGGTGCGAAAAATCGCGCGTGACCTTGAAAAAATTTAATCCTTGATTAGAAGTTATCTAGGGCTGACCAATTTCTAGAACTAATTGAATTTTTGTTGATCAATTAGATGGTATTTTCTTTTTTCAAACTTTCCATATCTTTGTACGTTGCCAAAGGTCCAGAGTTCAACGAATAACCAGTTTTTTTTCTGTCAATTAATGTATTAAAACTTCTGGGAATTAGTTCAAAAATATAGTTATAATTCAATTTATTTTTCATGTACAATGTATATAGGTACAGTATACTTAACTTACAGACATAATTTCAGTTTATATCCTAACACGTGTGATGAGAAAGAACGAAAATGTGTTGACTGTGCACACACGGAAGAATGGCAAGTATATTAACAAATTTGGGGCAGGTATACACAAAAAAAAATTCAATTTAAATATGAATAAACTGAATTCATCTGTTTTTAAACAAACATTATTTTAAGTATTTTAAATTGAAAGCACTAAGCAGTTGAACATTGGTTCCCAGCCTTAAAGAAAAGGAGTTTGAACCCAAAAAAAAAAAAAAAATGATACATGACTAAAGAACTAGGTTAAAAACAAAACATTATTTAATACTTAAGGTATTTCCAATGTATACATATGTACATAGTTTTGTTTCAATCAAAAATAAAAACAAAGTTACCAAAATACAAAACAAATCGACATGAAACATTGATACAAATGTAAATTAGGGTTTTACCAAAAGTATGGCAGCTGGTAATTGTATAGTAATCTTAGATACTTAAGATTTTGAATCTTATTATAATGCAATTGTTAACAAACCAGGTGCATTACCATGACAGGTATCACTACTACTTTATCTTCGCAGGTGATAGGATCCTTTGCTGTAGGTAATGAAGATGATTATACAAGCGAATAAGTCAGGAGCATCAATCTGACCATCATTGATAAATCGATGAAATATTAAATTATTATTAACACGCCCTGGATATAAAGGTTAGAGCGGCATAAGTTGGATCCTCTATCCTTACGTTGCGTGGCAGGTTATATGGATCAGCGCAGGACAGACCTTTAAAAAAAAAAGCAAATGAAGTTATGTTGTATTGCTTCAATGTGGCGTTATACTTGTGAGGTATACTCAGCATGGTTAATACTAGTACAAGGAAAAGTACGAATTGCTTTTCACACCCTTTTATAAAGCCAAGCTTGGCGCTCCTCTTATTTAAAATATTAATGATTTGATTAGAAAATCTAGAATTAATAGAAAAAAATATTAATAATGTTGTTAAAGAATTGTTTTCTAGAGAAAGTTATAGTTTGGCATTCAGCAGAATTAAGAGCAAGCATGGGCGTACGCATGGTGGTTGGGATAGAGCATAGAGGATTAGATCGATTTTGAGCTGCGGCTAACAACGCATGCATGTTAGTTCAAAAAGAGCTTACAACAAATGAAGGCTTATTTTCCAATACATTTGGATGGTCCAGGAAAGAAAAAACGGCTAAAGCCCACCTGCGTCGATTCTGACAAAATAAAGTGAAATAAACATGATAAAACCTTTTTTTTACAGGATTGAAATTTTCAATTTGAGAATTGGCAACTGTAATGGGAGTCTATTTATATTTACAAGTATTGCTTCAAGCAAAAACAGGAATAAGACATTTTTGTAAGAAATTTAATTTACTTTCATTTTGTTTTCAAAAATGTTTAATACATTTATTTTAGGTCCAATAGAAAATATATTTTCTAGACTTATTTTGGTTAGCTAAACACGAAAATGAAAATTGTTTTTTTTTTCAAGGGTAGGTAGGTAGGTAGAAATGATGGAACGGGCGTAACACTCGCCCAGTACCCGATTAGCTCTGAATTGCGCCGTATTGATACCATAACTCGTTTGATTTGATTCCTTCGGGGGTCTTCCAGAAACATGATTGAATGCGAGATCTCCACCTGGGCCTCCGTATGCCCACTCGGCATGACCGGGGGTTTCCAGTGGAGATCACGTCCACCATGAGCCCAGAGTTCTTTGATTTGAATTAGAACGGATTTGGAATATGGTTTTAGTATATTTTGGGCTAGCACCAACGTCAAGAGGCGGGATTTAAGACACTCAATTGATTGGATCGCATCTCGCTCAAAGCCAGCTGCGATATGCGGAGCTCAGCAGATAGCAGAAAGACAGGAGCGCGAAGGATCCAACCGATGATCGCTGTCATTGAGCATCATGAAACTCAGCAGAGGCCTGTATTCCGATTGCTCACGGTCTTTGGGTCTGGGGGGAACATGATACAGAAGCAACCGATTTTGTCTTAGATCCATTTCGTTGCGTTAAGAAAGGAAATCAAGTTTTGGATTTTCATTTCAGAAAGTTCGTTGAGGTCGTCAAAAAATGCCACTCCAAACGAATGTGCTCTCATTCTAGCCAGAGCAGGACATTTACAGAGAAAGTGAAGAACTGTTTCCTTTTCTTGCTGATCATTGCAGCTACGGCAGTGAGTATTGTAGGGAATACCCAGTATCGTTGCATTTTCCCCTACTGGCCAATGTCCAGTACAGGTTGCAACGACCCTAGCTATGTCTCGCCTGGGTCTACATAACAGATCAATTGTTCGGGATTTATTATAGGTGGGCCAAACTTTTATTTTTTAAAGAAGCGTTTTCGAGATATTCGAAAAAAATAATTTTATCAGAAATTTTTTCAAACACTGGCATAAATCTCACTTACGGTTTAGCTAATTTACATAAAATGTATATTTTTTCTTCCTTCCGAAAATGTACTGCTTGTGTGAGTCGGATTGAAATTTAATAAGTTACATGCATTCATCAAAGTTTGAAAAAGGAGTTTTTTTTTCTAGTTTTTGGTTGCTCAATATGGGTAGAAAAAAATATTTTAAATTTACAGTCCTATTCTGGCGTTGTGAGGTCTCACAAGTCACAAGCTCCTGTGAGGTATTCCTTGTGAGGTTTGTAGTTCGATAAAATTTTCGGTATTCTGGGAAAATCCTCACAAGAAATCTCACAAGAAACTCACCACGGTGAAGGGCACGTTCAAGCATGTCAGATTTGTATGATTTTTTGATTTCTTGGCCTCTGATTGGCTGACTGTCATAAAAAGAAATATAAGTGAACTTAATAATTTTCTCGCTTTAAATATGTTGAGCGCACCTATTAACTACGATAGAAGAAACATATGATTTGTTTGATTGTTTTTTTTTTTTTTAAATAATAGGTAAGCTAAAATAAATAATATTTACATGTATGCATGTTTATTTTTAAAAAAAACAGCTCCAAGACTCAATTTTTGTTTGCATGTATTTTAAATAAAATGGGATAATTGTTTTTGAGCTGTACGCTATTTTGCGAAACCTTTTTGCAGTTAAAAGACCATTTAAATGCTTTTTTTATTTCTTTTTATATATTTTTATATATATTTTCCATAATTGAAAACCTACATATTTTAAAAGTTCTTGAGGTCCAAGACACTTTATCATAAGAGCAAGTACGAGCGATCAAGTCGTGCAATTTACTTTATATTTAATAGTAGATCCTTTAAATTTAGGCACACACAAATATTTTTCAGTATCGTATAAGCTGTTTTCGAGAATGATAAGATTTTATTCAACGTCTTTTAATATTTGTTTGGAAAGTACCGTTATTTTGACATGAAAGTTAAATATGTCTCAAATATTCTTAGAAGCGTAAAAAAACGTTAAGTAAAAACTTTAAAGAAATCGAGTTGTTTTCGATAAAAAGAACTTGAAAGTCTTATAAAAACCCAAAAAAAACTTTTTTTTTGAAAATTTTTTTTGAAATCGTTTCAAGAAAAAAAAGGAAAATGGTTCTTTGGTATGTCCCATTTTCAACAGTTTTTCGAAAAATGATTTCCAATCCAAGGGTAGCCTTGGGTTTGAAATAGTTTTTTGTCAAACCTGTTCATCAAAACAACTTTCTGTTGTTTTTTAATTTATTTTTTTTTCTTTTCACAATAAGAAATTAAAAAAAAAAGAAAAAGTCATCTAATTCGTCAGAAAAGGTCAATTAGCCCTAGAAATTGGTCAGCCCTAGATAACTTGTAATCAAGGCTTAAAATTTCTCAAGGTCACTGACGATTGTCGGCACATCATTTGTGGAAAATTTACAAAAACTGTATATCATCGAATAGGTCTCCAGTTAGTGATAGTGGGTCAACTGTTTTCAGTAATTGGTTAGCCATAGACTTGTTTCTATGAATTTTAAAAATTCGTTTCAAGGTCACTAAAACAATTTTTGCACTTTATTTAGGTTATTTAAAAAAAAAGTATGCCATTTTGGTCACAAATAGTCAGTAATTGGTCACAAATAAATATTTTTTTAATGGATTTAAGAAAAATATTCAAGGTCATAGCAATTGTTGGCACCATGTGTGAGAGATTTGCAAAGATGGTATGCCATCTGAAGTATCTCTAAATCTATATAAAACTTCAGCTAGTTTCAGTAATTTGTCAGCTATAGATTCTTTTTTTACGATTCTTCAAAGTTTTTTTTAAGGTCACTATCTATTTTTGGCATACCTAAGGATAAAAATCCATAAACAAAAATCTATAGCTGACCAATTACAGAAGCTTAGATTTCTTTTATGGTGATCTTTAATTATCTATCAGACAATACAATTTTGTTTTCTGAAGCTACCTAAATGAGGTGCAAAAAACCGTTCGTGAGCTTGAAAAAAAAACTTTGAAAAGACGTATAAAAGAATCTTTAGCTGGCTAATAACTGAAACTGGCGGACCTTATATATATAGTTTTAGAGGGGAGAGGGTCGGAATTCTGCCTTTTTTTTGGAAATTCTGTCTGGTCAAAATTCTGTTTGGCCAAAATTCTGTATTTTAAAATTCTGTAAATGCAAAATTCTGGTACATCAAAATTCTGTAAGTGCAAAATTCTGTATTTCAAAATTCTGTCTGGGCAAATTTCTGTTTTCCTAAATTCTGCTTATGTAAACTTAAATTCTGTCTTAAAAAGATTCTCATTTACACGAAACATTTTTTTATGAGCCCACACCAAATTTTGGATGTGAGTGATAGCAAAAAAAAAAAAGTATATTGGCGTCAAAAACATGAGTAAAAGCTATTTCAAAAATCAATGTCTTGGAGTCCATTCGGTTCCGTTAATGGCTTATTTTGAAGATAATTTTATCCTGTACAAGATTTTAGTTCAACATTTTGCTGTAATTTCAAATGCGAAAGAGTTGTTAAATAAAAACCAAACAAATCTCTCTTTCAAGATGGCGGCTCCTCTCTAACCCCAAAAAAACTCTTTTTTAAAATCAGGATATAAACAGATTCCTCATTTAGAGTCGATTAAGGCCCATTTACGATGACCTTTTTTTTACGATCACCCTTATGTACATAATGTATCAATTTCTGACCACGCAATAATAATTCTTCTATTTCACTGGAAGACGTATTTTATGACATTAGACCTGAACTTTGTTAAGTCAGTTTCTATAAAATAAAAGAAATCGGCATCAAGATCACAATAAACAACATAGCCTAATATTTATTTGCAATTTATTTATTTTTTTAAAAGCTAAAACTATTTAAAAATTTTAATTCATTATTCATACCCATAAATCTATCTAACACACATCTGATTTAGGTAAAAATAAAAATACCAAATTAGTTTGAATTATTTTTTTTTACAAAAAAAAAAATGAATCTTGTAGAACTCATTTATATATCAGCAAACATTTTTTTATATTATTTATCATTAATCATTTTCTATTTCTATTTTAATTATGATTATAAATAAAACGTATACGATCACCACAAGCTGAGAATATTGTTTTGGTTTTTTTCTTTTTGTAAATTTTTTTTGAACCAAATTCACAACTCGCTTGTAGCGTCTGTTTTATGTTTATTTCTATATTCGTTAAAACACAAAAGATGTCATTTCTTGATCAATTTACATTCGCTTCAAATTCAATAATGTGGTATCTCCACTTTATTCTAAGATATTTTTTTTTTTATTTAGTCTTTGTAAAATTTAAATTGATTTGTCTTGGCTTTCTGAAAATTTCGAATGTGATAGAAGCTACAATACAAAAGACCAACCGCAGCACTAAACTCATTTAAATGAAAGTGACCCCCTATTGCTGTGATTTGTTATTACTGATAAATCGGACTAAATGTGTTATTCTGTGCGTGTGACTCTTTTAGATTTTTGAAAACAAAAAATTGGGAAAATATTTTAGAAATCAGGATGCACTTATAGCATATATAACAAGAAAAAAAGGAAAACTTACAGTACACTTTGCTTAAATAGACCCATTTGAAAAATTATCTCTTAACATTCGTTAAAAAATATGATGTTGCTTAAAGGTATCTCCTTTTAAAGATAATTGACATAATAAAATGAACTTAATACCTTAAAAAAGGTACTCTAATAATAAATGCATTTGATAAAGGCAATCAAAATTTGCCCTGTAATGAAAACGTATTAAAAAGAAAAGTATTTAGGTGAGTCTAATCCAGTGAGTCTCACTGTATTTCTAGTATCGGTGATCGTTGTAACATAATCGCTCGCTGCGACAATAAATTTTTCAGGTTCGATACACTACACATGTTATCGGGTTTTCTTTTAATGTTCCTTTACCTTAAAAAAAAATGTCATGCTCTTCGTCTGTATTTTTATATAAGTTCCTTTTTGAACCACTTCAGGTGAATTGGATTTGTGAGAAAAAAAAAACTGTCATCAGTGTTTATTTTTGATACGCGATTTTGCTTTCGTTTACGAAATTTGTCTCAATCACAAGTATTATCAGGTCTTTTTAAAAGAATTGTTTTTATTGTGAGTTTTTTTTTCTTTTAAGATTTTTGACAGAGAAATATTAGACGAAATTAGGATTGTTGGAAAATCAATCAATTTAAACAGAAAATTAATTGTAGGCTGAAAATTGTATACGAATTTTTTGTTGATAGTTATTTGTTGTTGACACCTTTGTAAATTACTTCCTGCAATTATGAAAAATCGTGTAAAATAAATAAAAAAGTTAAAAAAAAAAATGAAATTGGGTCGCACGTTTTTCTTTATATTGCTAAAATAATAATAAAGGCTATGAAATAATTTTTCGTTGTGAATATTGTAAGAGTTTTAGAAATGTTATAGCTGCATATATGTATGTATGGAAGTATAATGTTTGGGGAATAAATGGATTTTTTTTTTAGTTTCCGAGTTGAAAGCAATCTCATGAAAAAGACTTGTATTTTTTCTTAAATAAATATAAAATCGTTAAGAAGAATGATAAAATCTTTGTTAATTGTCATTTGCTTGAGGGAATATTATTAGCTCAGGGGTGGTTAATCTGCGGAATGAATCCTAGTGAAGGTTTTTAAATGCAATTCATTTTATGTTCACTATTCTAGTGTCAAATCGTGTGCGTATCAAAGGCTATGCAAAGTTTTTGGCATATAACTCTTAAACCGTAAAAACAATTGAAAAAAATTGCTCAAATGTTTATAAAGGGTTTTTCAACAGGGACGCTACAAAAGTAGAGCGACAGGGACAGCAAACGACGCCATATTTCTTGCCGCTCTTTTGACATTTCTCTTCAGTAAGGTTTACCATTTCATGATGGAAAGATATACGGGCCAAAAACGAGTCGAAATTATTAAAATTTACTACCGAAGTTCGCAGTCAGTTCGCAGCGCTACGTCCAATTTATGGTCGTCATAATCATCCTAGCAGATCAACGATTGAGCGTCTAGTGGAAAAATTTGAATCCACAGGCATAGTACAAAATGTTTCCGTGCCAGTAAGACAAAGAAGTGCCCGTAGTGTCGAGAATATTGCTGCCGCTGCGGATTCAGTTGCAGAAAGCCCAAATGTGTCTCTCACACGTCGTTCTCAAGCGTTGGTCATCTCTGTGACGTCGTTGTGGTGAATTTTGCGAAAAGATCTTGGCCTACATCCTTACAAGATTAAATTGACGCAAGAACTGAAGCCGCTTGACCACCAGAAGCGTCGTATGTTCGTGAATTGGGCTGACCAACAATTTGAAAATGATTCGGATTTTCATCGAAAAATCATCTTCAGCGATGAGGCTCATTTCTGGCTGAATGGCTTCGTCAATAAACAAAATATGCGGTATTAGTCAGGCAGCAATCCACACGTACTCCATGAGTCATCATTGCATCCCGTAAAAAATACGGTTTGGTGTGGTTTATGGGCCGGCGGCGTCATTGGGCCGTACTTCTTCCGTGATGATCAAGACCGGCACGTTACTGTGAATGGGGATCGCTACCGTTCAATGATAACCGAATATTTTTGGCCCCAATTGGATGATATGAACTTGGAGGACATGTGGTTCCAACATTTCCTGTGGGGCTACGTCAAGTCTCTACGTCTAGTATTAGCCGATTTATGCTTGAAAACCGTCGAAAATTGGGTTCAGCGTCTGGACTTCTGCAAGCGTGCCCGTGGTGACCATGCAAAAGAAATCAAGTTCCATACCTAATGGTATCGAACTCACTTTCACAAGAATAAAGAATTTCATTTAAATCCAAAACTGTTTTTGTTTTTAAAAAAAAAAAACTTTTGTAGCGCTCTTATTGAAAACCCCGATACTAACACCGAATGGTTTTATAATTTGTCGTTAACTACAGCTACGAATTAGTTGTGACAATTTCTTATTTGTTGTGCAATGTTTTCTACGTTTTTTGGATTCTTTCTTAACTTAAAAGTAAACTAGCGTAGTCCTATCCCAAAAAAGGTGTAAAATAGTTTGAACCGATTAATTTAAGGCTAAATAATTCATGGCTAACTAGTCGTTAATAAGTTTTGACAATTTCGAATTTGTCGTTCTATGTTTTCTGTTTTTTTTTCGAAAAGTGGTAAAAACTTCTAGACATAGTATTTCATTACTTAATAATTAGTTGTGAGGAAATATTATTTTTCGTGCGATGTTTTCTATGTTTTGTTTTATTATCCTAATTCATATGAAGTTACATTCGGAGAGATTTTAAAATTGATTATTTTGAACTAATTAGTGATTTATATTATGCTTTCACTGGGTCGTATAAGGTTTTGTTAAAAAAAAATATAGAAAACATTACATAAAAATGCTTTTGAACCAAATTAGGTTCTTACGAATGCATCCATTTGCTTATGATTCAATGAGATGCACATAAAAATATACTTTCACAGCGTATCTCTAGTATTGTTATACATATGTATGTATAAAGTTGGATTTAAGCCTTGAAGAAGTTCTTTCACATGAAACCAATAATTGCCCCAAGAATTATTAACACAATCTCCCTTTTTGATCTTATACATTTACAAAGCGATTCATGATTCGTGAAATGCGTCGGATCGTAAAATAATTTTTTTTTATGTCACAGATACACAATCTTAATCTTAAAATTTTTGATTTTATTATTCTTTTTATCAATTCAGTCAGGTGAGTTGAGTCTTCGAATGGAAGCCCTTTTTAAAGTATGTAATAATTTGTATCAATATTTAGTGTCTTTCAGATGAAAAATTAACTTACTTTTTATAGGTATACGACACCTAATTTATGTACCTACTATATCTTTAAAATCTTAACTTTAAAAAAATTAAACAGTTCTTATCGAATTCTTCAGTAGAGTTGAAACATTTTTCTGAAAAAAAAAACAACAAAATAGCTTTGAGAAACTGTAGTTCTGAGAAATTTCCACTTTGATAGTAGGAATTGCAAAAGAACAATTTTGAGAAATATTTCAGAGAATCGAAAAATTTTAACTAGTAAAGCTGGGAACTTATAGTTCACACATTATGACACATGCATGAATTTTGGGGTTTCGGTCGCATGATTTTTCAATCGCAAAATATTCAATTCTTGTTTAAACATAACATAATGTAGGTACATAATTGGTTGTTTGAACTTGGATGAAATTTCCAAGATCTCTAGATTTACTATCTGCCACTAGGTACTTTCGCCTTTGTATCATTTTGTATGAACAGGAAAAAAAAATAAAAATAAAAAAAAATTAACTTATAGATTTTTGTAAAGAATTCATCCAGTTTATTCCTCATTCTATTAAAGCCAGAAACTGCCTTGAAACAACTTTCCGTTTTGCATAAATTAAAAGGTCACGTTTTATGACATGTTTGATCGTAAAATTAACATATAGCTTAGCAATACTTGTGGGAACGAACAGAAATTTGTGATTTGTCCATCAAACAGAACTATTAAAACAAAAAATCGCTACCTAAAAGCATAAAAAAGTAGTTCACGCAATTCTGTAACCATCACAAATTTACATCGTCAATAGATTAACATTGATTTCAAATTTTTAATCAAGTGTTTTTTTGACAATCTAAAAAGAGAAATTGAGTTTTTTTTTTACTAAATATTTGCCATGTAACTGTTAAGTAAGAAGCAATAAGAGCTAAATGTTGATTTAAAATATTTGTGTTGATATTTATAAGTTACATTTATAGCTTTATCATTATCATTAGAGGCTCTCTGAGTCCGTTCCTTTTGTCCTGGCCTCCTTCATTAAGCCTTTCCACCATGTGTATGAAGTTAGTTAGCTTAGTTAAGAAGTAAAGAATTCCTAATTAGGTAAGCAGAAAAATGGGCATCTTACGTACTTTACATGAACCTAGCAAAACGACTTTCTCAAAAATGTGGATAAGAGATCCGATGAAAGTTGATTGTTAAGAATTAATTAATTGCGAATTTCTAACTTACTTATCCGGCTCCCGGTCCATAGAGGGTCTCTGTCTGAGAAATTTCTGGCTTCTCTCAGTCATCTTGAACCTGGGGGCTGGGATTTGAAGATTTTCTTGATTGGAGCGTTGTTGTCCGTTCGCTCGATGTGGCCGAGCCAGTGTAGTAGCCGTGTTTTGGCTTTTTGGACTACATCCATATCTTGGTACAGCTGGTACAATTCACGATTGAATCTTCTCCTCCATTCGACCACTTCCCAGGACCAAATATCCGCTGAAGAATGTTTCTGTCGAAAGTGCCCAATATCAGTTTCCCTTTTTTACTTATCGTTCAGCACTCGGATTTCCACTAAAGTGTCGTTGGCGGAATTGTTGTTTGTTCCGAGGTAAGTGAACTCCTTGACTTCCTCGAAATTACTGCTATTAGCAGTTACTAGGCAAAAGACAGATGAGGCTTTGCTAGTTGATAGCATATACTTTGTTTTTCAAGACCAACGTGTTTCGCCTATTCATCAATAGCTGTGAATGCTTCTAGTACAGCTCGCTTAGAGAGGCCGATGTGGTCTGAGGGAGAAGACCTGTTGAAGATAGTGCCTTTCAGGTTAACACCACTCTTGCGCACTATCTGCTCCAAAACTAGGTTGAAGAAATCACATGATAGCGGGTCTCCTTGTCTGAACCCTGTACACCTCTGAAATAACTCGGTTGAGCTGGATCAGTTTTTCCGAGATCCAGAGGTCCGACATCGTCAATAGAAGCTCTTTTGGTGACTTATGCTATCATTATCGACTTGAAGTTCGTTGGTCTTTTCTATCGGTGATCTGCTTGGCCTGAAGCCACACTGGTACGTGCCGATCATAGTGTTTCAGAATGATCTTAGACGCTCACATAGTACGTTGGATTAGATCTTGTAAGCAACATTAACCAGGGATATGCCACTGTAGTTTTTGCTGGACATCGGATCGCCTTTTTTGTAGATTGGGCATATGGAGCTATTTGACCAGTTTTCGAACATACTCTCCTCCTCCCACACTTCGTTAATGAGACGGTGCATGCACCTTATTATAAAAGACTCTCCTTCATACTTTAAGATTCCTTAGCCGGCAGATTTGTTGTTCTAAAGCTTGTGGATGGCTTTCTTAACTTCTTCAATACTGGGCGCTGAGACTGGACTTCCATTGACTGGTCTCATTCTTTTTTGCTCGCCTGACGCTTCCTCGGCTTAATACCCATTAAGCAGTTGCTAGAAATTCTGCTTAAACACGTCTACAATTTCCTGTGCTTCGGTGACTAGGTCCCCTTCATGGTTTCGAAGACCTTGCATGCCGGTCCTTTAACCAAATGACAGTTGCTTTGCTGTTTCGTAGAACCGGCGGGAGTTGGTGGCGGTGCTCGACTCCTTGAGATACCTGAGTTGAGATGCTGCGTATTCTCTTTTCTCTCTGCGCAGAGTTTTTTTCTCTTTCCACGTTACTCGTCTCTAGCTGCTCTTATTTTCCTTTGCAGTATTTGCATTTGTGTAACAACAAAGTGACACAACAAGAAAGTGATCAGAGTCCACATTTTTAATTCGGAAAGTTCGCACGTCCAAGATGTTCGATGCGTGCTTTGCACCAATTAGCACATTGTCGATTTAGTTGGCGGTTCGACAATCTGAAGATTGCCAGGTTCCTGTGTATATCCTTCGCCTGGACAACCTATAGTGCTATTTATCACCGTATTATGAGCTCCAGCAAAGTCGATTAGTCGGAAGCCGTTACCTGTTGTCGTTTCGTGGATGCTGTGCTTTCCAACTAATCTGCCAAAGATATTTTCCTTCCTGACTATAGCATTGAAGTCTTCTAACACGACTTTGACATCGTACTCCGGACAAGCTCTGTATGCTTCGTCCAAGAGGTTGGAAAACTCCTTTTTGTTAGACTTTTTCGGTTGGGGCGTGTGCACATACTAGGCTGATGTTTTGGAAGGTAGCTTTGAAGCGGATCACAGCCAAGTGATCGCTAATCGACTATAACTTAGAATTAGAAATTAATTAGTTCTTACCAACCAACTTTTTCGGATTGTAAATGTAAATTTAAATGTCGTAATGTAGGAGGTTCCTTAATTTTTAGACTTACACTTTTTTTATGGGAGGACATTTTTTTATTTCATTTAGCAATACGTTACTAAATTACTTACTTAGCCCCTTGGCCCCTCCGTAGGGCATAAAGCGCGTCATCTGTCACTACATGCCATCTTGTTCTGTTTCTGGGAATGTCTTTGAGCTCTCTCCAGCTACTGAGAATCCTATTCGATTAGGTATTCTGCGTCAAGTTTTTCTTTGGCTTCTAGGTCTTCTGCCACCTTGGGTAAAAGGATCCCACTCCTTTACTTGTCTCGCAATAGAGTTTTTACCACGCCGGCCGCACTGCGCCAGCTGGTGTGTGTCCAATCCACTGACACTTTTTTTTCTACAAATTAAGATGTCGATTAGTTTTTGACCAATTCTCCTATGGAGTTTCTGTTAAGAACAAGATGCAAGATTATTTTCGCCATTACCTTTGCCGCGCCCGCTCTGCAGGGAAGAAACTGATCCCTCTCCTGTTTCCGCAATCCGTAAGATTTATTTTTGTTGTGAATTTGACGGCCATCCCTTGTGGATGGTGCTAATGTCGCATCTAGAAGCTGCTTCCTCAGCCTATTCTGGAAGGGGATTTATGTGACACTACGCTGCATTCCTTTTTTTCCTACGATCCTGACATCCAATGATGATGTCCTTACCTTTTTATATTGCTGCAATTTGGGATCTAATAACATTTCTTATTATGTTTTTCCAAGTATCAGAGAATATACCCATATACCCATATTTTTTCACAGCTTCTGTTTCTGTAGCAAATCAGCCCTTGTTCCTATGGGGCCCTGCAATCTGTGATCCCATAATCTGTCGGTATTGCAACTGGTTGTACGGAGGAACTTTGCTCGATTTCCATTTACAGATGCAGTTTTAAGCCGAAGGTAATCGAGCATAAGGTAGTGATGGCGAGCTTACGCAACAGAAGAAGCACTTGGTAATCTTGAAATGATCTACAAAGCTTATCTTATGGGAAATCTTATGTTCGAACAGAGTGACTTCAATGACTAGCTGGGCATGGGCGATGCAAAGGTGAACAAACCGCCAATTATTGTCGTTCCGTTTTTCAATGCCGTGGTCACCAAGAACGTACCGTGCTATCCTGTCCAACCTTAGAATTCAGATTTTCCCATTACTAATTAAATGTCTCCACTTGGCAAACCTCTAAAATCCGTGCTGAGTTAACTGGAAAATGTCCACTCCGATTCGTAGATTTATAAGAGCTAACGAATTACAAAAATGTGAATGACCGCACATTCAGCTATGAAAATAATTCATAAACTAAGAACCGCCAATTTTTGTGTTGTTTTTTTGTTTTCCAAACTCACGATATTTTTCCTTGAATGTGAATATCGTTAATTATAATTGTTACAAACAAATTATTTTTTTCAGCCACGACAATTCATCATTAATTAAAAAATAAATTCTCTTATACAAATCAGAGATTATATTTTGAATTTGATTCGACAAAACTTGATTTATAATTTGATTAAAGCCTTATTTAAAGCTTTTAAAATATTAATATCTACAATTACCTATATTTGTTGAAAAATTTCAGCACTTACTGACCGTATCTCACGATAGTTTAAATGAATAAAAAATCAAGTATATAGAATTTAACAATAAGCGCAATTTGATTCAGTAGCCTAATTTATTGAGCTTCTTTTAGAAATCATTCAAACTATTATACAAGACGATGTCAAATTGATTTCTATGAGTTCTGTTTGTTGTTTGCCGACACAATCTTAATTTAACGAATGTGTGAGTGTTTAAAATTGATTATATGGTACATACGTATACATATATTTTGATTAAACTGAAGACAAATCAAATTACTTAAGACTAGATCCCATCGGTATGCAGAATGATTTTCCATTTTATTGCTTGAGAGAATCAAAAAGTACTACAAATATTTTAGAACCATATAAGTCCCTCATGTTCACATTTTTTTCTTTACAGAATACCTGGAAAAAGCTTTCACAATTTGGCACAAGTAAAAGTTTGAACAAGATTCTGGACTTTTTTTGAAAATAAAGTAGTGCGAAAGTGATATCTTTTTTTCCTTCGCACTCTTTTAATATTGAAATCTAAAATGGATGTGAAGCATCAGAATGTAAAATTGCCCCCCTGAAAAATTGAATTGCCCCCCTATGGAGCGTGGGGCCTACGTTGGGAAACACTGACTTAACCCCTTCTTCATTTGACCTCTTCAATTGTATTCCATTTTTTTTATATTCAGCTGAAACTATCATAAAAAACCAGTCGGAAGTCACAAAACACAAGGGCGTATGCAAAAAATTGGTAGTTGTATTGATCTCGATTTTAAGTGTTTTGCGTCAGTCTCTAGTATCATTATCACCCCAGTATCGCGAGATTGGCTCATCGTACAAAAAATTTGAGAGTCGATTTGCTAAATGAACCTTAATTACATTTCTGTTTTATATATATAAAAAATGTTGTTATATAAAAGAGAATACCAAAAACGTGTGTGACACAATTCTGTCTGTCTGTCTGTTCGTGTACCATGTACATAGTACATAGTTTTTGTTGATTATGCTCACAGGTTTTTTTTAATTTTTTTCTAAACCAAAAATAACGGTACCTGCCATATATTTTTTTCATCAATTTTACATAATCATATTTTTCTCAAAAACGGCTCGACAACTGTTCTTAAAAAAAATTCAATAAATTACTTTTAGTAAAAGATTCTTTTAGGTGGAAAACCATTTTCTTTTTAAACCAAAAATAACGGTACCTGTCAAAAAAAAATTATAATAATTTTACAAAATTTAATTTTGCTCAGAAACGACCCTTCAAGTTTTCTTAAAAAAATTCAAAAATTCACCTTTTGGTGGAAAACCATTTTTCAAAATAAGAGTAGCTCCTAGAGAACCATATTTTTGTTTTCAATTTCCTTGAAAAATCTATAAAAAAAAATAATCAGTATGTTGTATCAAAATTTTCAGAAAAAAAATAGGGGTTGGTTCTTCACGAGCTGTTGTGCCACCAAATTTAATTTAATTTTTTAAACGGATTTATATTAATTTACACAGAATTTAAAATAAATTGAAAAAATTCAAAAACAGGTTGACAAATTTGTTTTAAATTCTATTTCTATATAATTCTTTGCATATTTAAAAATACCTAATTGAGATTTGCATACCAAAATTTTTCCTGAAAAATGTTTTTAGAATTTTGAAATTAAAAAAAAACCGCTCCAACGATTTTAAATTTTAACTCTGATTTAAAGATCATTCAAAATTGTATTTGAAAATGAGCAGTTTTAATGTTTTTCAAACCAGATTTAGGTATAAATTTGCGAGATTTTTTTAAGATATGAAAAGACGAGATTATGAAACGCAGGAATATTAATTTGCGAGATTTTGTTTCGCTCTTCCTTCTCTTGCTTCTAAATATTTTTGTCGTCAACTCGATTTTTGGTTTGTCTGCAGAAACAGATGATGATTTCGACCATTTGACTTTACCAATCAGCATAACCGAATACAAAACTAATGCATTAAAATTTGTATTTGTGAAGACTTTTGCGATTTGATTTTGAGACAATTCTGCAAATAAACTTTTGACGTAGATGGCGTTTTCGAAAACGGCTTTTAAGTGGCAACGTTATGAAGTATTTTGTCCCAGCTAAAGAAGAGCCTGAAAACTTCACTGGAACTCGAGCGTCATGTGTGCTTTCTGAAATTCGAGGTAGTGCTACGACACCATGATGCAGCCACAAACTGCATAACTTTATTTCGCGAAGCTCCAAAGTACCCGCTATTCGAGACACTGCGAAATTCGCTCTCATCGTTTTGTATGACCAGGTGTGTAGAGCGGTATAAATATGTGTACCCCGATTTTCTGTAGGCTTCATCAACTCTGGAAACAATTTCTTAGTGGCTTGACCCCAGCACAGTTAGCAAGGCTACATAAAAATAGTTACCTTACCCCCTTAAATTAAATTCTGGATCCAAAAAGCAAAATTCTTGCGAGATTGAGTTTGTGAAATTTTTTACCGCTCCTATAAGTACTATAGTTTTACAGCGTGCGTAGTACCTTAATCATTGACTATAGATTTTGTATGGCTGACCATTAATTTGTATGACCTGTTGACCTTTTTGATCAATTACTAACTAATTAGATGGAATGCCTTTTTTCGAGTATCCAAGAGCTCAAAATTAGATAGAAAAACTATGGGGAAATATGATGTTTTGCACTCGACATAAGTAGAGTGTACCTTGATATTAATCCTTCAAAAACAAATGTTAAATATAGAAGAGAGACAGATAATTAAGTTTTATAGAGAAAAAGCACTTCTTCTTTTTTTTTTGACGATTATCCGTTCTTGAGATATTGATTTTTTTTTTAATATTGGCTAACGCACCAGCTGGGCTATTTCTCTTGTATACTCAGAAACAACCCACTCCCCAATATTGCTCGCAAAAGTTTATCGGTATAGTTTTGCAAGAAAAAAACCTCTGCCGCCTGGCCTTACAGTTAGGAGATGCCTATCATAGGTTGCCTTAGATTCTTTCAAAACGTTGCCAATCATTTTTCTTCAAAATTGAGACTGATAACTGCCTACCCACATAATAATTTAAACCCTCTTTTCTAAATTAAAATTGTAACTAATGTTGATTGGAAATTGTTTTCAAAAGTTGGGGGACAGGGCTATTTCAAAAACTCTGGCATTTGAAAAATCAATTAATTTTTAAGGCTCTTCAAAGGTCTTAGGATTTATTGTGAGATACTCGTAGTTACATATATTCGAAAATTGTTTTCCCAGTAGTGCTCGACAATACCTTTCATCAAGCATCTCTTGCGTGTCATTATACAAAGAGTAGTCCAATTTCTTGTTTTTATTTCCCCTTATATAATTCCCACAATAAACAAGAGGATTTCACTCAAGAATTATCTCATATCCTTAGGTAAAATCTCTTCGTTAAGATAAAATTGTACATTTTTCACCTGAATGATTTTTTTTACTTTTCATAACAAAATATACTTACTGCAAAAAAAAATAATGTTCTATGCAAAAAGAAAATGTAGGACATCTGTTTTATTTAAGTTGGTTTAGGTTTTTCTAGGATTACCATTGGTCTCCTAATTACCCGCATATACGCACATTGTTTGTATCGGTATTTTCTTTCCGGCTTTAAAGAACAACATCTGATTTTTCTTTTCACCTAATGTTGTTCAGGATATGGACAAGAATAGTGTTGCATAAAGCACACATCACATGAGTGATTGATTATCATCGCTGGTATTATCTACAGTGCGGTTAACTTGGTTTGACGCACTTAAGAAATTTTCTTAAGATCTCGTTTTTTTTTACTCTGCGTTGTAAAGGCAAGCACTAAACCATAATGCAATGCAGGCAACTGCCTATGGCTCAAGTATTACCTATAAAGACCTCGTGGCTCTCTCTTAGAAAAATAAGTCAAAAAAGGTTAAAGTTTGTTAAAAATATTTCACAAAAACTAAACTAATTTTACTAATTTGTTAAAAAAAAAGTAATTTTTTCAAAGGTGTCCTTGAATTACAAAATACTTTCATCGCTTTGATCTTAAAATATATGGAAAAAATTTTGTCAATCAATGACCACGATTTTCGATTATTTCATATTGAAAATTGGAATTGTCATATTGACTGCCTAGACTGTCTGACGGAATGGGATAATCCAGAGACAGACAGAAAACTAATCGTAGATAAACTGGAAAGGAACCCGAGATAGATTGGAGACTTATCAGAAATGGATCGGAGATAAAGTGAAGACCGATTGGACAAGGATCGGAAAGCTTTTTCAGGGGGCCATTTTACTAATTGGAAGTAGACAGTATTGATTGCCTGCTGCTATTTCCCTTTTTTCTACTCTGGCTAGTTGTCACTTGACAGGATTAACCCTTAAAAGACCTCTAATGAGAGATAATGGAGACTGTTTATGATCAATTTTATGTACTGTGTGAGTGTTTAAATTCAACATGCAGAATTATAATAGGTAAATATCAGTGTGACACCCGGCCAGGTAGGTCAAACATAGACCAAATAATTGGCAAATTCTGGCAAAGACCAATTAGTTGCATATCGGAACACACCATCTTCATTGACATCTTCATTGACTTCAAAGCCGCATAGGATGGCAATTATCGTGAGAAGCTCTATATGGTGATGGCTGAACTTATCGCAATATCGGGAAATCTGATCCAGTTGTATCGCTTGACATTTTAAAATACGCAACCAAATGTGCAACTTAGGAAGAGTTCTTCCGAACGATTCCAAATATGCACATTATTTCGGCAAGGAGACGCGCTATCATGTGATTTCTTCAATCTTGCTCTCCAGAAAAGCTTAAAGTACTACTTCTAACAGATCTGTCAAACTTCTATTTTAAATCGACATCTAGGCTGTACCCAACGGGCGGTATATATAGTCTTTCATGGTAATTAAAGAATAGGTGAAACTTTTTGATCTTATAGTAATTGAGAACAAGCACAAGAAAATTATGGTAGAAGAAAAGCATGCCCGATGAATGGAACCTCAGCATTCTTTGCCCAGTCCTTAAAAAAAAGAGATTTTCTAGACTGCACCAAATACATTGGCATCAGTCCCCTTACCATCACGTTCAAGATCTTATCTGCCGTACTTTGTGAACGCTTAAAAACTTTCGTCAACAACTTGAACGGCTAGATGAGAAGCACTTATTCATGACAAGTATACTCTTGGAGGTCCCTCGCAAGAGGCAGTACCTCGGAAAAAAAAATTTCTGTTTTTAGGTGGCTGTGGCCGGGAATCGAACCCAGACCTTTGGCATGACAGGTCTGGGTTCGACTGAAACCTACTCTTTGATGTCAAAAAAGGTTTGAGGTAAGATGACTTTTTCAACGTCGCGTCGGTCGTTCTTGGAACAATAATACAAAATTCTTACGTCAACACTAGAGGCACAATCTTTCAAAAGTCCTTCCAATTACTCGCTTAAACCGACGATGTTGACATAATTGGACGAACAAAGCGTGATGTCAGTTGTGCTTTCGTGAGTATTGAGGAGGGAGCCAAAAAGATGGGCTTAACGGTGAATGAAGGGAAGACACAATATATGCTGTCAATAAGAAAATATTTTGTCTACCTCTGCTATCAATTCTGTGAATAAAACCAGCGATGAGTTAAAACGGAAAGTTACGCCTTCCCAAACTCTGCTTCTTTGGGCTAAGAAGGCTCTCGAGCAACTAAGGTAGCCCTATACAAGACACTTATCATCCCGGTGCTGATGTATGGTGGAGAGTCATGGACACTATTAAGCCTGGTACATACTTGTGAATCATGTCGTGAATCCATACAAAATATGCATTTTTATTCACCCTTGAACGTGCTCATGAAGCTGTGTGAAGATTTTTCGTTCACGAGCAAATTCCGTGAAAAATGTACAGGAACTCTTGGTGAACAGTTGACAGTTCGATTACTAGTAATCTAGGGCATTGTGTTATTAAACGTCAAACGTTCATAACACATTCGCTAGTCTGTGCCTGTGAGAAATGTCAAAAAATCACTTTCTCCACTGGTGATTGTTCACTTCACGAGGAAGTATGTACTTGGCTTTAATAGTGGATGAAATAGCCTTAGGCTGTTTTGAAAGGAAAATTATCCAGCTGATTTTGGGTCCCGTCTGCATAGTGACGGGGAGTAAAAAAAAGATACAACAACGAATTGTACAGGCTGTACAGCGACACTGACACTTTACGTGAAACCACATTTCATGCAGATAAGATTTGCCGAAATGAAATTAAGTAGGGTGGTCTTTATTCCACACGGGGCTAACCCAAAATACTTAAGCGTTGTGATAGTTTTCTTCCGGACCGACCACGCAAAACAAAATGCATATTACATTTGTTGTCAAATTGATCAAATTAATTTTTTGATTTTTTTTCAAATGCCTAACCAAGTGAACCGGACTGTATATCTGTGTAGAAGTGGTCTTTTGCACTTTCCATATCTCTTTAGAATATTCTGAAATACATTATGAAAATATGTAATAGGGAAAATTGAAAAAAAAAACACGACAGAAAAAGACATGCATCAATTGCAAGTCATTATAGCCACTCGAATGACTCCAATGTGTCACAAAGTAGTATTATGCTTGCTATCGAATATGATTGATAGGCCATTTTCTCAAGAAGTCGGTAGTTATTTGTATTCGAAAGTTTTTCATCTTTTAAACGTGCCGCTTTGATATTTTTCTAAAGATCCCTTTCACATTTCTGTTGTGAATACCTTGTCTAAAAGTTTATTTGATTTATTTTTATTGGTTGAAACCAGACAACAATAAAGCCAAATAGGAGCCACGAGAGTAGGTATACATATTGTAATGGAGTATAAGTAATATAAGATCCATAGGTATTCATACATAAATCCTGAAGACACTTTTCGTTGAAATAAACTTAAAAATAAATAACAGAAAATAGGTCGATCGCCCCTTGCAAAAAAAAAAAAGACAAGAAAAAAAAAAAACTTCATACCAATTAATAGTCCCTACAATAAATTATGTGACTAAAATATTTTGCACGCCCCAAAACTATATCATCTCATAATACACAAATCATTTCACCCTCCTTATGCTCAAGGTTATTTTTTTGTTAAATGTTCCCTGGGACTCACGCACAACAATGGAATAGAGGAAGCAAAAAAAAAATTACATAATCGATTTCGAATTCGTCTATTTATCCGGGTTTAGGGAAGTGCCAGTGGGTATTGAATCGATTTTAATTAAGTGTGTGAAACATGATTAGGGTGAATAGTCCCCCGGATGAGGAATATAACTAGACTCAAAGGTTTTCTGTAACAATGATGTTATCACTTATCATAAATCCCATGACATTGAAAGCTGGCAATGTTCTTGGAATAAAGTAACAAGAAAAAATGGGTATACCTACATTGTTTTCGTTTATTTAAAAAAAAAAAAAAGGGAAGAAGGTGATTATGTATGTAGTTCGAGAATTATGATTTTCATGATTTTTTTTAATTCTTTTCAGTTTGCTTAAGTCAAGAAATGAACATTTCATAAAAATTGATTTGCTGTCAAAACGATGTTAAGTCAAATTGTAATCCAATAAAGACTTTATTCTTCTGTGGAAAATTATGAGAAAACTCTATGAAGTTAGACCCTATCAAGGTAGAGAGCAGAAAAGTTTTCAAACATCTTGTAATTACTTGAGTGTTTTTTTTTTTTGGAAAATTTGCCACTTTCTATCTTCATAGGGACGAACTACCAGAGAAGTTTGACTTTTGACAACAATTGTTCAAAATTGCGTGCTAAATATTTTTTGTACGCACTTTTTTTCTTCATCTCCAACCAATAGGAATTTAAATAAATTGATTTTAAATAAACTGATTTAAAAATGTACGTCAAATTTTACACCCTGTTCGTCACGTAGGCAGACAAGCAGTTCTTGGTTCAATACCTCAGAGGCTTTTTATTGATTTGATTTACATCGTTGCGCAAATGGTTGACTTGTCGTTGGCCCTTTGACTTATAATCGCTTACTAAGTCTCAGTCTGGGACATGGCAGCTTTTCAACTTCCTCGATTCCAGACACCATGTTTCGTCTAGATAGAGTGCTCTGGCACCTGTGATCCCTTGGTCTCTTAACAAGAGATTTGGTCTCCCTTATCGCCTAAGACTATGGGCTAGGATTAGAAGACTCTCTTGGATGAGGAATTTAGTTCGCGGTTATTTCTTCTCCTCTATTCGCCTTTTTCGCACACAAGACCAAATATCCGTCAAAGATTTCTTCTTTCTAAAGAGACCAATATCTAGCGCTCCCTTTTTGCTTATCGCCCAACATTTGGTTCCATAAATCAGGACTAACAGTAGAAGGGTTTTGAGAAGCGTGAACCACAAACCGAAGTAGTATTGGTTTGCTAGAATAGTTCTCCGCTGGATCTCCACTAAGATGTCATTCGTGGGATTAAGGTTAGGTTAGGTTAGGCTGTCAGTAAATGTATACTGACACACCTAGACCAAAGTTGGTCCATTGTGATACCACATGAATCTGCAAGACTTCTTTCTTACTCGTTAAACCACTAAGAGCTCCCGATTTATGTCGATGTTTGTCGGATCACTAGGATCGTTGTAGAAGTAGTCTCCTAAAAGGAGCCTTCGTCTATTGGATGTGCCGTATTTAAAACAAAATTGTACAAGGGGTATGGTTTTTAGAACGTACCCATTCTTTTAGCGTGAAGATAGAACCGCCATTTTCGCTAAAAAAAGTTGTGCTGCCTTATGCCGTCAATAAGAAAAAAATCGCAAAATTAGCAACTTTTACGAATGAAACTTTTTCTTGGAGTTTCGACATTTCCTAAAAAAAAAAAGAAAAAAAAAATGCTATTTTGTTCTTAGAAAATGTTGCGAAAACCAAAGAGATACAAAAAATTCGAGTTATTGCAACCAGTATGGCCAAAACTAAACTTTACAAAGGGCCGTAGCTCAAAAATAATAAATAAATATTTTGAAAAAATAACAAATTTCTAATTTTAAAAATAAATTTCTTTTTTTATTTCGTAATTTTGTAAAAATGAAAATTGTGTTGTTGTGTGCTCATAAAATTCTATATTAAGAATCAAAGAGATAAACAAAAAATTCGGATAGTTGCAACTATTATTGCCAAAACCTAAACTTAAAAATATTCCGTATTCCGAAGAAAAAAAACTCCGATTTATAACTTTTACGGCCAAAAAAGAGTTTCAAGAAGGCCGCCATTTTTGATTTTCAAGAAAAAATGTGTGCTGTATTTTGCCTAACATGTGCCACAAATATTTTTCAAAAAATTCGAAAATTTTACCGATGAATTTTTGTTAATTTTAAAATTTAGTAAAAAATGAAAAATAGGCTGTTTTGCACTGCCATATTCTAAAGAGAAAATAAAAAATTCGCATATTTGTACTTTTTGCGGCCAAAAAACAATTTTTCGAAGAGTGAAGTTAGCACCGCCATTTTCGATTTTCAAAAAAAAGTTGTGCTGTTTTGTGCACAACTTGTGCTACCTTGTGTCAGCACACTTTTATTTTTTACAAAATTGATCAATTTCAAAAATTTGTATCCGTAAAATTCACGATTTTTAAAAATACTTAAAAAATCGTGAATTTTACGAATGAAAATTTTTTAAATTAATCAATTTTGTAAAAGTTAAAAGTGTGCTGTTTCGTGCTCAGTTTGTGCTTCCATATTCCGATTCAAAATTCTTATATATGTAACGGCAAAAAAAGTAATTTTGCGAAGCGTAAAGTTAGCAACGCCATTTTCAATTTTCAAACAAGAAAAGATGTGCTGTAATTGGGCTCAACTTTTGGCGTAAATATTTTTAAAAAATTCACGAACTTGTGAACTTTACGGATGAAATTTTTTGAAATTTTACAATGTTGAAAAATGTGTTGTTTTGTGTTGCCATATTCCACAAAGAAAAATAAAAAAAATAATTTCGCGAAGTGTGAATTTAGCACCACCATTTTCGATTTTCAAAACCAATAGAAAATGTACTCTATTGCTCAACCTTAGCTACCTTTTGTCGTAAATACTAAAAAAACAAAATACAAATTAAACGGATAGATTTTTTTTTAATTTTGAATAGTTTCGTAAAAAGAAAATCTCTGCTGTTTTTTGCTCAAATTGTACTGCCATCTTTCGAAGACACATATACTTGTAACTCTTATGGCCAAAAAACAATTTTAGGAAGCGTGAAGTAGCAACGCCATTTTCCATTTTCAAAAAAATTGTGCTAAGCTTGTTCTCAACTTGTACGTCCTTGTGCCGTAAATATTTTTTTTAAAAAATTGCAAATTTGCTAATTTGAACATTGAACATTTTTGAAATTGTGCAAAAATTAAAGTTGTGCTGTTTTGTGCTGCCATTTTCGTATTAAGAAAATTGTGTTGATTTGTATTCAATGTGTGCAGCGTTGTGTTGTAACGGGTGATTTTTTAAGAGGTTTAGAACTTTAAAAAAAAAAAACACAAAAAATTCGAAAAAATGAATGAAATATTTATTTCAATCGATAGTTTGAACCTTGCAATTTAATGTTTAAAGATAATTTCATGCAAATGTTGACCGCGGCTGCGTCTCAGGTAGCCCATCCGCTGAGTCCAATTTTGGCATACTCTTTCACACATATCGGCCGGTATCTCACGAATGAATGCATGGATGTTGGCTTCCAGTGCGTCAATCGAAGCGGGCTTGTCCCTATAGACATTAGCCTTGACATACCCCCACAAAAAATAATCTAATGGTGTCAAATCGCACGATCTAGGCGGCCAATTGACCGGCCCGAAACGTGAAATTATTTGTTCACCAAACTCGCCTCGCAATTGCGCCATTGTTTCGCGTGCTGTGTGGCATGTGCCACCGTCTTGTTGAAACCACATATCATGCAAGTCAAGAACTTCCATTTCGGGCAAAAAAAAGTTTGTTATCATCGCTCGGTAGCGTTCACCATTGACAGTAACGCTGCGATTCGCATCATCTTTGAAGAAATATGGCCCAATAATGCCGCCGGCCCATAAACCGCACCAAACAGTGGCTTTTTCGGGATGCATTGGTAGCTGTTGCAATGCTTCTGGCTGATCTTCACTCCAAATGCGGCAATTATGCTTATTTACGTACCCATTCAACCAAAAATGAGCCTCATCGCTGAACACAATTTTTCGATAAAAAACATTTCGAACCGAGCACGAATTTTGATAGTAAAATTCAATAATTTGCAAGCGTTGTTCATTTGTAAGACGATCCATGGTTAAATTGCAAACCAAACTGAAGCTGTTTGACAGTGACACAAGGTACTAGACACACGTCAGCTGTCAAAACCAGTGTTGCCAAAACCAAACCAGCTAAAAAATCACCCTTTAGATATTGTTTAAGAAACTCGTGGGATTTACCAATTATCCTGATGAAAATTTTTGAACCTTGTATATTTTCTTAAAAAAGGAAAGTTGTGCTCAATTTTCGAAAAGATAAACAAACAAATCGCATACTTGTTTTTAAGTCAGCATCGCCATTTTCGATTTTCAAAAAAAAATTGAAAGTTGCGCTATTATATTCCCAATAGATAAATACAAAAATAGCATATTTTTTACTTTTACGTCGAAAAAACAATTCCGCGAAGCCATTTACGATTGTAAAACAAAAAAAGTTGTACTGTGTATTGCTTGACACGTGCTTCCTTGTGCTGTGAATTTCTTTTAAAAATTCACAAATTTGGTAATTTAACTAAAAAAAATGAAAGTTGTCCTATTTTGTGCTCAGTTTATGCTGCCATTTTCGGTTTGCAAAAAAAGTTGTGCTCAACGTTTGCATCATCCTTGTTCTGTGAATTTTTTTTTTAAATTTGCTAATTTTACGGATGAATTTTTTTCGAAATATTGCAATTTTGTAAAAATTAAAATTTTGCTGTCTTGTGCTCAGTTTGTGCTTACTTTTTGCTGCCATATGCAGAAGAAATAAATACAAAATTCGCGTATTTGTAACTTTTACGGTCAAAACACAATGCTGCGAATCGTTTAATTAGCACCGCCATTCTCGATTTTCACAAAAAAAGTGATGTACGAGTATTATGCTCAACTTTACGGATGAATATTTTTAAAATTTTCTAATAATTAAAGTTGTTCTGGTTTTTTACTGACATTTTCGGCTTTCAAAATAAATTGTGCTGTATTGTGCTCAACCTGTGCAGCGTTTTGTTGTTAATATTTAAAATAGAACTCGCAAAATTTGCCAATTATACGGATGAACATTTTTAAAATCTGCTGCAATATTCTGAAGAGATAAATAAAAAAAATGCATACTTGTAACTTTATCGTCGAAAAAACAAAGTTAGCACCGCAATTTTCGATTTTCAAAAAATTAGCAAGAAATACTGTATTGTGCTCAACTTGTGCGTTCTTGTGACGTAAATATATTTTAAAAAAACTTGCAAATTTGCTAATTTTACGGATGAATGTTTGAAATTTTGCAATTTTGTGAAAATAAAGCTTGTGTTCTGTGCTTTGTTTGTGCTTGCCATTTTCGATTTTCAAAAAAAGCTATGCTGTGTTGTGCTCAACGTGCAGCATTTTGCTATAAATATTTAATAAAATTGGCTTATTTTACGGATACATTTTTTTTTAAGTTTTGTTAAAACGAAGATTGTGCTGTTTTGTGTTCACTTTGTACTTAGTTTTTGCTGCCATATTCGCAAACTTGTAACTTTTACAGCCGAAAAACAATTTTGCGAAGCCTTAAATTCGTACTGCCATTTTCGATTTTCAAAAAAAAAAATCATTCGTAAATTTGCAAATTTTACTGATGAACATTTTTTAAGTTTTACAATTCTAGACCTACAAACCGAACGGCTGAGCTGATT
Organism: Dasysyrphus albostriatus; assembly: GCA_946251815.1. Taxonomy (NCBI): domain Eukaryota; kingdom Metazoa; phylum Arthropoda; class Insecta; order Diptera; family Syrphidae; genus Dasysyrphus; species Dasysyrphus albostriatus. Next base: position 60,034,838 of record OX276336.1, on the reverse strand, counting down.
AATATAGACTTGGTGCTAGATACAATTGTTAAATTTGTCATGCAGTACCAAAAAAACAGTATTTCGATCAAAAACTGCAAACAATTTTAAAGAATCGTACAGGTTGAATGGCTTTTTATCTCTGTCAATTTAAAAAAAAATAAATTTCTTGACTTCAACCTCTACTTATTTTTTGTTGAAGTAAGCTCTCTGAACCTACCTTTGCTCCAAACAAAAATTATGCGCAATTTTGAAAAACTATTTCAAAATCTTTGATTTTTCGATTTTCTTTTTTATGTTGTTTTAGTTAACTTTTCCTGTTAGTATTTTTTTATGAACATTTATAAAAGGTACGAGTATATTAAGCATTCTATAATCTATCCTTGAGAGGTCTTCACCGAAAATATCTTAATTGAAAAAAACCAGAACTTCGAATAAATATAATACTCGTCACACTTTTTTAAGTTTCGATGATTTTCTTTTTTAATTCTGAATAGTGCTCTGAACTGAGTCGAAGAATATCGAGCATGTTCTGAACTTCCTCTGAGCCAAGTGTGCTGTTAGCGCTCTGAATGATTTTTGAAACACCTCTGAGCACTAGCTGTCAAAATGCTTGTGTTCAGCATTTAACTCTGTCTATTCAGTTATTTTATTCTGAGCTCATAGATCGCACTCTGAACAAACTCAGAACACGTTCAAAACGAAAAAAGAAACACATTTTTTTGTTTCACAGTTCAGGCTCTTCTTTGAACTAAATAAGAAAAACGCCTATTATTGATCAAGATCCTCGTTTCTCTCTCATAACTGAATTTAATACGTCGTTTTGTTGTAAGGGATCTAACCCAATGGCACTACCTCCAGGCCCTTGCCAGATAATCCGATACCAGTAATGTGACTTAAGTGACAAACCCCAGTGAAAGAAGACCTAGAGACCTGCGGTTGAAGCCAGGGTCCATCACCTTAAGTTAATAACTAAATACATAAAAAGTTGAGTCACCAAATATCGACATGTTGGTACCACTTCGTGATTTCCTACTTCCTAAAATAATTAACAATGCCCAAACAACGCCGTTTTTTTAATCAATTTTAGTTGTTGTTAATTAATATTTCCTCTTATTTAATACTTAATGTGATAATTATAAAATATTTACTGAAACATAACTTGTTAAATTGAATAAAATACCTTATCACTATTACCTTCTCTTATCATCTTTGCTCTTCTATAATTTTAGATTATAGCTTATATAGATTATATATATAGTACCTAAATAGCTTTCCCTTCGAAACAAATTTCAAAAAATTTAATTTAACAACAACAATTTAATTAAAAGTGATATTTGAAAGGAAGAATGTAATAATTTCTATGTAAATCGTTCAATTTAACCATTTCTTAGATGCCAGAGGGCAGTTTTCAGTGCTATTCTTTTTTATTCCCGCCTTTCAAGGTAAATTTTGGAATACATTAATGCCTACAAAATATGTCGATAATTATTCACAATTTGGCATCACTTAGTAAATTCTTTCTTATACCTTAAAATACCTAACCTATAATATTTGAAAGCAACAGGTTGTTGATTCAGAAATAAGGAAATACCTTACACTTAAATCGGTTTCTTTCGTGCGTAACAGCTATATCCTTTCAAGTATCGCAGTTGTTCAAGAAAAGAAGATACAAACTACAAAACACATTTAAAACACGCAGAGTGGCAAACAAAAAAAAAACCTTACAGGCAGCCAGAACCCGTATATCTTCTTCATATTTAGTTGATGTTAAAAACAAAGAATCATGCGCAAGCAGCAGAGGTCCTCATTATTATTGGTGTTCTAAAAGAGCAGATAGTTTTGTTTTATGTTATTTTCTTTTGTTTTTCACTTTGGGAGATTTACGTATGCGAAAGCAATTTTTTTTTTTGTTATAGTAATTTTTGCTTACAGCTTGCGCTCAAAGCCGCTTGCAAAGGCAAAAATGAAAATTGCAAACAAATACGATTTAATTTTTTTTTTCTTTTTTACCTGAACACCGACGGATGGTTTTTCTGTTTTTCTTTTGGTTTTGTTTTTAAATAATAAATGCAAGCTAATGTTTGTTGTTTTTATAAAAATGTTCTTACTGGAATTTCGTTATTTTCGTGTTAACGTTATTCTATTTCTTTTTTTGTTTTGTGATAATTAAGTGTGAAATAGGATCTTCTATTGATGAGTTTCGTTTGCAATTTGTTAGCTCAGTTTACATAAATTTACAAAGGTAAATACGTATTAAAAATAAAGAATAAACAAATGGGGTCGAATAAAGTTAAAATTATTTTATAAGAATTTGTGTAGGTAAGTAAAATATAGTGAACATGAAATATTGCGTCTTAATTTTCGAATGACAATAACGTAGGTAAGGTGAATGCACGTTTAAATACGCGACATTTCAATCCATAAACTTATCAATCGATTTAAATGACCAAATTAAAAAAAATTCTTGCTGCGGATATAAAAAATGCAATTTGGGAGTACATAATTGATTCAAGGACAACTTTCCCGTTTGTTTTAGTTTTTTCAAATCTAAACAGTCTCGGATGGACCAGGCCCTCAACTAACAAGCTTCTTCCAGCCAGTTCGGTTTCTAGCTAGCTGTCTCTAGTTTGACACGCCAAGTTGGTTGCGGTCTCTTCTTCCACTTGCATGTGCCAACTTTTGCGCTGTCCTCCTATACTGCGCCGGCCGTCCCACGGGGGGGGGGGGGGGGTAGGGTTGGATTCAAAGACTCCCAGCCGGAGCGTTGTTGTCCATTTACTCAAGGTGACACAGCCATGTCATTCGTAGGATTTTCATTTTATTGGCTAGGTCGGTTGGTACAGTTCGTTGTTATATCTTCTCCATTCCCCCATCCATGCAGAAGTGACAAAAAATCACCTTGTGAATTTTCCTCTCAAAAAAGCCTAAAGAGTTTTCATGGACTGTTAATAGTGTCCATGACTCTCCACCATAAATCAGGACTGGGATGAAAAGTGAGAGAAACAAAGATTGACAAGAGTAATTATTCGTTTTATCTCAGCACTGGCATCGTTCGCTGAGTTTATAGCTGAGCCCAGCTAAACAAAGTCTCTCAGCAACTCAAAATTATAGCTGTCTGTAGTGAAGTTCTGAATAAGACGGTGCGGCGGTCGGTGTTGGGTGTCCTTTCCTGTTTACAGCATTTATTTGGTCTTACCTTCATTCACCGTAAAACCCATCTTCTTGGCTTCCTCCTCAATACTCACGAAAGCACCACTGAAATCACGCTTTGTTCGGTGAAGGTTGTGCCTCTAGTGTTGACGTGAGAGTTTTGAATAATTCTTTCAAGAATGATGTTGAAGAAGTCGTATGACAGCGCTGGTGAGTACTGGTGAGATCTTTGCCGACCTTGATGGAGCAGTGTACATTCTCCATCGTCATCCTGCACAAACGGCAGGGTTTGGAAGGGATGCTAAATCAAGACATTGCTCTATAAATCTCGTCTCTATAGATGCTGCCATACGCAGCCTTGAAATCAATGAAAATGTGGCAGGTATCGATTTCAAACTCCTGGGTTTTTTCCAAGATCTGCTGTAATGCGATGTTTTTGTCGATAGTGGACTTTCCTGGGCTAATGCCACACTGATATGGACCTATCAGGTTGTTGATGAATAGCTTCAGGCGTTCACAAAGTATACCTTAGAGAAGATCTTGTGCGTGATGTTCAGAAGGCTAATGCCTCTGTAATTGGTGCAGTCCAGAGGATCCCCTTTTTTCAGTACTGTGAAAACTATGCTGAGGTTTCATTCATCGGGCATGCTTTCCTCCGACCATATTTTGCTGATGAGCTGGTGCATACTCCTAACCAATTTATCGTTAGCCACCTTGAATAGCTCAGCCGCAAGGCCTTCAGCTCCAGCAGCTTTTTTGGTCTTAAGTTTAGATATAGCTATCTTCACTTTGTCGATATCAGTTGAACGGAATTGTTGTTCTACTTTCAGGTTGAATCGTGCAATCTGCATGATTACAGAAATGATTTTTCCATATCCTTAGCAGTCGGTGCTACCTACCATGGTGTTCCCCTGATCGTCCTTTTTACCCTTCGGTATAATTTCCGAACTTAATTCCTGCAATAGCATCCCTCAATTTCCTCGATCACGCTCTTCTCATGCTCTTTTTTTTCCCTTCTGAGAAGCCTGTATTCCTCTCTCGGCATCTTTTGTCTAGCAGCTCTAGTTCTGGTCCTTCTACACCGCTTTGTATGCCTGTTGTTTGCCTGCCTGTTGTTTGCCTACATGTTCTTCCCGGCATTCTTCGTCGAAGCAAGAGTTTCGCTATGGTTGTCCTGACTAATGACTTCTTGGCCATTCTTCCACTGGTTTTCGATGCTTGAATTTGTCGGCATTGGATTACTAAAGAGGGCTTGAGAGAACCTATTAGAAAAGGACCTGGTGATTTCTTGTGAATGTAGCCGTCTGACGTCGAACTTCCTCAGAGTATTCACCAGTTTGGCTTTGGTCTGGATATCGGTAGAATTACCTTGGCTATAACGAAGAAGTGGTTCGAGTCATCGTTGGCTCCTCGGAACTTTTGGACATCCTCGATACTAGAGGAGGGTGCCTTGCGTCGATTGCAATGAGGTCAATCTGGTTGACGGTTGATTGACCAGAAATTCGCCATGTCTCTCTGTGTATAGATGCGGGAACTGCGTTCGTAGCTGACCCAAGGTTTCGCATCGCAGCAAAGTCAATTAATCTGAGCCCGTTATCAGAGGTGGTGTCGTGCAGGCTATATCTTCCGATTGTGCCACCAAAGACGTCATCCTAGTTTGACATTAAAATCACCCAAAACAATCTTAATTTGATAGCTAGAGCATTGCTCGCATGTCTTTTCCAGATGCTCTTAGAACTCGTCCTTGGTGTCATCATCTTTCTCCTCTGTGGGGACATGTGCGCATGCGAGGCTGATGTTGATGAATTTAGCCACACCTGTGAACGCTTGTGTCCTCTTGAATGCACATGTCTACCCTTTGAACATCGAACTTAACAGGTCACCTCTTTCAAAAATGAAGATAAACTAAAAAATTTAAAAAGTTATCGCGAGCGCATTATTTGCGAATTGCGTTTTTGGTTTGGGAAAAAATGGGTGTCCTGCTAACTTCATATGAACTTAGCAGGACAACTTTCTCAAAAATAAAGACAAGCGATCTAAAAAGAATTGGTTTGTTAAGAACTCAATGATTGCAAATTAGTTACGCAAAAAATATTTTATTGCATTTTTGGATTGCGAAAAAATGGGTTCCTCAAAAATGCAAAACTAATAAATTGCGAATTGTTGGCAGCGCTCATTATCTGTGGGGACTTTTTAAAGTTTCCTTAGAATGTCAATAGGGGGCTATATACCGAAATTCAGCTTTCTGCCATTTTTTCTAAGGCAAAAAGCTATTAATTGGACTTTTAATGGAAATAAATTTTCTCAAAAATTTTAGAAATCGATTACTCACTACCAGTTTGGAATATAAGGCTTAAAGTTGGTGTTCAAGTTGTTTTCAATGCATACATATTACAACATTTCAAAAAATTACCGAAATCTAAGATGGGCAGGTCAAAAACTCTGTGATTTGACATGGAATACCGCATTTCCAAAAAAAATAGTTAGAAAATGACTGGTTTTATTCACTCTGGAACACTCTTAAGAGTGCTTACAATAAATTTAAGTAAACCCTCTAGGGAAGAATCATCCAAAATTCGTATGTCCTAATCTTTAGTGGTTTTGGCGATTACCATCCAGAATTCAGGTTTCGCATTTAAATTCCCTAGCTTGGCTTAAAATCTTAAAATTTTCCTATAATAAAACAACCTACATATGTACATGCTATATCGCAAATAAATAAATTAATTTATACAACGAAAAATATATTAATTCAATCATTATTTTCAGTCTTGCCTTCAGCGATATAGTCAAATATTTGGTTTTGTTTATTTAAAATTATGTTAAAATGACTAGAAACATATTATCTACACACGGGGAGTTGCTGTATAATTTTTGTAAACAAGTGTAAACTAATATCCTAAGGCTGATAATATCTATTTAAAAGCAACAGGGACAGGGAACCCTTGCCTTAATTATTTCTTATTACATTTAGGTGTATGCATAGTAAACGTCTTGTCTTTCCTCAGATTGAGACAATATATTCGTAGGTACCTACTAAATGGGGAAAACTTTAAAGAACCTTATATTCGTTAGCAACAAGTTGTTCATTCAGAAATAAGGAAATGTACCTACTTACAAATTTAAATTGATTTTTTTTTGTTGTCTTGTGTTTAGCAGCTGTCCTTTTGAATATCGCAGTTACTCAAGAAAAGATACAAAAGTATATATTTTAAACACGCAGAGAGTGGCAAACAAAACCTTACATCAGGCAGCAAAACCCGTATCTTCTTCAATTTTTGTAGTTGTTGTTGTTAAACACAACAAAGAAGTATCCGCATGCCGAGGTCCTTGTTATTATTATTGTTATTAGTGTTGTAAAAAAAAGGACCTAGATAGATTTTAATGCTTTTCGTTTGTATAGCGTACCTAGTTTTCTTCGTACCTACACAGAAGCAATATTTTTTTTGCTGTAGTAATATTTGCTTACAGCTTGCACAAAAGCCGCTTACAAAGGTAAAAATTAAAATTGCAAATAGATACGATTTCAATTTTTTTTTATATTTTTACCTGAGGCTTTATGTTTTTCATTTTTTTTTTTTTATTTTTAAATATAAATGCAAGCTAATGATGTATGACATGCGAAAAATATTCTTGCTAGAATTTTGTTATTTTCGTGTAAACGTATTTTTTTTTTGCGAAATAAGTGTGAAATAGGATCTTCTATTGATAAGTTTGGTTTGCAATTTGTTAGCTCAGTTTACATATTTTTAAACAGAGGTGGGTTTATTTAATATTGAGAAAAAAGAAAATAATAAACAATAGGGCAGTCGAGGGAAGTAAATTGTATAATTCCAAGAATGTGTGGAGGTAAGTCAAATATTTAGTGAGTCTGAAACAACACGAGTGACAATAGCAGAAGTAAGGTGAATGGACGTTTGTAGTTTGAAGTTTAAAACAAAACTTTACTGAACACAATGGCTTGGTTTGGTTAGGTTAGAAAGGGTGATAATACGGCGAACCGCATCATATCACTCGGATCTCAGTGGATCAATTGCGCTCCCCAGGGTGAAAGGTGGGTGGTGAGGAGGGATAGGGTGGGGTTTAAGGGGAAGTTTCATTTGTGGGGGGCCTCCCTGAACCATCCTGAGTTCTGAATGAATTTTAGGATAGTGAATTTAGTGATAATTGAGGCCTGCTTAACTTGAGTAGGTATTCAGTTTTTTTCTTCGAAATATTCGGCCAAAGGTTCTTTGAAACCCGACAGGTGTCGATAGATGACCATCTGACATTTGCAGCTTCCAAGAAACTTCGGTTCGGCTCGGATCAAGAGATGATCCGCTTTTGGCCAGTTTATCTGCCATTTCATTCTCGTGAATATCCCTATGTCCTGAGACCCATTTTACGGTAACTGTGTTCGTTGCGTTGAGTACTCTTAACTCATTTCGGCAACGATCGATAAGTTTGGACTTTTTGGTGATTGAGTAAAAGACTTTAATTGCCGCCTGGCTATCTATGAAAATATGAATATTATTGTTGACTAATTCACGTGAGGCAAGATGCTTCGCGGCTTCACAAACTGCCAGCACTTGCGCTTGGAATACACTGCAAAAGTTTGGAAGCTTCATAAATCTATTTATGGGTGGGTTATCTGAATAGATGCCTGACCCAACACCCTCCAAGGTTTTGGAGCCGTCGGTGAAGACCGAAACATGATTTGCATTAATGATCCTGTTTTCGTTCCAGAGTTCCCTGGTGGGGATATCTGTCATGGTTACTGGGTTGAAATCAATGTGCGGTGATACGTAGTCTGTTTGAATGTCAATGTCAGTAAAATTCATCTTAGTTCTGTTTTCCAATTATTACATTGTTGAAGTCTTAAAACCCTTTTTGCGGCCAACTCTTTCGCAAACAGATCGAGTAGGGCAAGTGAAAGGAAAGTTTCTAGGGCGGCCGTTGGTGTGGTTCTTATAGCACTGGTTGTGCCGATACACGCTAGTCCTTGAATTTTAGTCATGGTTTTTAGATTGGTTTCCTTATCTAAGACCATACCAGACCATACATGCGTACTTTGGGAATGGCCTTATAACGGCTGTGTAAATCCACTGAATGGTTCCAGGGCTGGGACCCCATCTTCTACCAAAAAATCGACTGCGCGTATAGAATGCTACTGAGGCTTTTTTCTCTCTTTCTTTAATATTCTTTTTCCAGTTCAATTTACGGTCAAGTATTTGGCGGTATCCGAAACTTGAAGTGGAGTTCCGTTGATGGTTGGCGGGTTTATGTTGGGAATATAGTTTTTCCTTGTAAACAACACCAATTCTGTCTTTTGAGGGTTAACGCTAAGTCCACAACTGCTGGTATAATTACTGAGCTTGTTGAGGCCTAATTGTAGGAGGTCGCATAATGTTGGGACAAATTTTCCCGAGGCCATTAACAGAATGTCATTTGCGTATGTAACGACCTTGATGCCCCTCAGATTAAGTTTAACCAATATCTGGTTGACTACAAGGAGCCAAAGCAGAGATGATATAACTCCACCTAGCGGAGTCCCCCTGCATGTTCTAACTTTAAACTTCGTATCACTCATTTCTACATTTATGAGTCTTGTTTAAAGCATGGAGTCAATCCAGTTTATCAGTAACGGATCGATGCTGATCGAGTTCTGGGCTTGTCGAATTGCACTATTATCAAAATTGTTGAAGGCCCCTTCTATATCAAGGAATGCTGACCACTGAGCACAATGGTTACAAATTAGAAAATAAAAAAAATTAAAATGTGTACAAGTATGTATTTAATTTTTTAGTTCTAGTTGTATTTTGACTCTGCTGTGGATCATCTTTAGCAGTACATTAATTATTATTGGTGTAACCCTCGATTCTGATGTAAAATACCATTCTAAATCAGAGTTGTAAGTTCTTAAGTTCCGGGCCACTAGTCCGGAAGGGACTAATGTCCCATTTGAATGGGACAAGGACCCCAAATCTGTTTTGGGAATTTTGTCCCATACTTACGAGACGTAAGTCCTGATATTTTTTCCTGAAAGATGGGAAATGAGTCCCGAAAAAATGAGAATAAAAGAAAATTTTAATGAATAACCTCAATTCAAACTTAAAATGAAAAAAAGTACTTTATCGTCGATCGCGCATGGCGTAGCGAGCTGACAAAAAAAATTTGCCCCAGATTTTGGGTATGAAAATAAAAAATTCGCGCGTTTTTTTTTGGCAAAGCGTAACGAGCTGAAAAAAATTTGCCCAAGAAAGAATTACGATAAGATATTGATAGATAATGAAAAAGCTTAAAATTCTGTAAAGCACAATGGAATAAATATTTAAAATTTTACAGTTCGATTTTCCTTTGTATTAATGTTAAATTGTTCGGAGTTTCTTATCCGACAGATGATTTTAGGTGCGTGTAAATGTTGGTGTTTCTCATGTGTTAGTTTGTGCTTCTGGTGTGCCTCGAGGCTCAATCCTTCGGCCAGCCCTACATGGAGCGGCCATTTTTAATGATGACACTGCCGTTTTTGCGTCACATGAATTTGCCCTCAACACTTGAAAAATAGATATTATGCGAAATGGAAACTTAAATTGAATGCTGGGAAAATGTAAGCCATCTTTTCACACGACAAAGAAAAGCCTTGCTATCTCCCCAGCAGTCAGCTTCAAATAATTGGTAATGCAATAGCACGGAAGCAATCCGTAAAGTATCTCGAGGTTAATTTTGATATAAACCTTACATTAGCTTTACCCTCTTATCAATAGAAAATCATCACTCAAAAATTATGACAAGATTATAATTGAATTGATTTTTGAAAAGATTCGAGAATTTAAAGTTTATGTTTATAACAGCTGTGATAGCTCTAAAAATTTTCTCTTAAATCAGCTTATTGCTTTTTCTGTGATATTTTTGTATAATATATTTATTTATGTTTTTAATTTTTTTGAAAACATATTTTTAAATTTTCTTGTTAATTTATTTTTTTTATTTATTTATTTACTGGATTTTTAATTTATTTATTAATCTTTTTATTTACTTACCTATTCATTCATTTATTTATTTATTTATATAACTATTTATTTATTTATATAACTATTTATTTATTTATATTTTGTTTAATTATTATTATATATTTATGTATTAACTTTTGTTTATATTCGTTTTTAATTTATGTTATTATTTTTATTTACTATTTATTTATTAATTTATTTATTTTCGTAATTTTTTCTATATATATTTTACATTCTTTTTTTTATATCTTATTTATTTATTTACTGTATCATATTTCTGTATTGAAATATAATTTAATTAAAAACTTTGTTTTTATTTTATTCTATGTAATTTTTTGTTTCTCTCCTTTCTTTGTTTTGTTTAAATGAAGGTTTTTTTCTTTCTTATTTTCCTTCGATCATATAATTTTCCATTTTTAATATTTATTAATTTTATGATATTTAAGAAAATGTTTCAGTAGAAATGTATCAAATCCTTCGATTATAAAATGTGCGGTCACAGATTTTTTTTTTATCATTATTACGAAATAAAGATATCTACGAATATCTTTAAAATTAATTTTTCGCTCCAGAAAAAAGCAAATCTAGCTTCTTTTGAGTGAAATTTGAAATAAAATACTAAAAATATGTCAAAATATACTTTATTTCCTATCTGGCAAGTTATAAATTGTTTAATCAAGCGCAAGGATGGCTACAAGGTCGATGGACTAAAAAACCCTCTGAAAATTCCGAATATCTTGACCCTTATTTTTTTTTCTCCGGAAAAAGATAAATCTTGAAGCTTTTTGGTGAAGTTTGAAACGAAATGCTATAAACATGTCAAAATATAGTTTTTTTCCTCTCTAGCAAGCTATGAATTGTCAAATTCCAACGACGGATGACTTCGATGTCAATGGATAAGAAAACATATAAGAATTCGATAATTTTGACTATTGTCATTCGAACCTAATAACTTAATTTTGATATTGAGTTTCCATAAAAGTTATTTCTATCGAGTATAATAACTGAAAGTTATCTCGTAATTTTAATGATATCGTTTTTAATATTATCGTTATGATTAGTTATTTTTCTCACTGGTCATTATAATAAAAAACTAGTGCCAATCCAATTTTTAAAGGCCGAAACTTGGAAAAAGTATTAGCAGTATACTCGTATGAGTGATGGGAACATTTAGGGGTATTGGTATATAAAAGGGAAAAAATAAGTTGCCCCGCAGCAGATGACCGGAAAAAAGATGGGTGTGCAAAAAGGTTGGGTGGGGGGTGTATGTAAAAACGAGGATCCTTTTTTTACATATTCGAATTTCATGAAATTTGGTGGAAACGTACATTTTTGTAATTCAAGCAAGCTGTACATTTTTTGTAGCAAAATATAAATTTTTCAATTTTTTGTTAATTTAATTTGAAAAAAATAACCGAATTTTCAGTCAAAATAAAAAGCTTAGTAAACATCGAAGGAACCGTTTTGTAGAAAAAAAAATATTTTCCTTTAAGGTTTTTTTTACATTTGTATGGAAGGACCCGTTATTTTTTCATTAAAGTGATTTTTTTTATAAATACTTCACAAAGTGTGAAAAAACATTTAAATACCGAATTTTATAAAAATCTTAATGGTCGCTTTTTACATAATATTTGATTTTCAAAAAAAAAAGATTTGAACATTTTTAAAAAATCCAAAAAAATATTTGTTTGAAAATTTTGGGAAGAAAAACTATTTACATTACTTAGAAGCTTCTGTATAAAAAAATATTGTAATCAAAATAACTGTTTTGAAGAAAATCAAAAATAAAAAAATGGTTTCCTATCCAAAAATAGCTTTTACGAGTACCAAAAGAAATTTATTAAATTTTCTTGAAAAAAGATGTAGGGCCATTTTTGAAAAAAATAAGATTTTGTAAAATTTCTAAAAAAAATTGTATGGCCGGTACCATCATTATTTTTAGTTCTAAAAGAATGAAAAAAGGGCAAAATAACTAAAAACCACTATGCACCAAGTTTTAAGAAAATCAATCCAGCCGTTCAGGCTGCATCCGAACATACAGACAGACAGAAAGAATTTTAGCACGCACTTTTTTGGTGTTCTCTATCAACGAAATGTCATATTTGATTGTTATCTCGAAATTTTTTTTGCACGAATCTGGAACTTGCCTTAAGTCAAGTCATTTGCATACATTTGTAATTCATATCACTAATAAGCTTTGAGTGGTTGAACCAATAACCGTTTGTCTGCCTTCTTTCACACGTGTCAAGTAGGTGTACAATTTGACGCACTTTTTATCGCATCGATTTATTTCAGGCTCGCAGGGAAAAAAGTGCATACAACAAATATTAAGCTTGCAGTTTTGAACAATTATTGTCATAGGTCAAACACTCTACAGTTAGTCCCTAAGAAGATAGAGAGCGATGAAGTTTCCAAAAACCGCTCAGGATTATGTATTTAGTGGTTTTTTGGGAAACTTCATTGCTCTCCATCTTCTTAAGGACTAACTATAGAGAGTTTGATCTATGACAACAATTGTTCAAAACTGCAAGCTAAATATTTGTTGTATGAACACTTTTCTTTTCGAGCAATAGGCATTGAAATAAGTTGGTGAAAAAATTTTACGTTGAATTTTACACCTGTTCGACACGTGTTAAGTTAGGCAAACAAATGGTTATTAGTTCAACCCCTCAAAGGCTTGATTGATGTAAATTAATAAGATAAAGTATGCAAATGACTTGACTTGACTTTTTATGTCGTTGGCTCTCAGTCTACTTACATTTCTTGCTTACTTTTATTCAAAGTTGAGTAGTTTTCTGAAGCATTCTCTAATATCCTAAAAAAAACTATTTTTAAAAATAAATTTGCCCCATAGAACATTTTTAATGTTCGTGTTTTATAAAATAAACTGTAGACATAAAAAATAAATTATACAAACCTAATGTTTTTGGAATTCAAAAATAAAAAATTATTAAATTAAAAAGATATTAAAACAATAAAGAACAAACTATGGCACATCTTAATAAACAAAATACGAACTAGCATTTCGAAGACCATTTGTAAGTACAGAACCGGGCAATTTGCTGCCCATTTACATTTTCTCTTAATATTCAAAAAAAAAAAAATAATTAGCTATTAAGTGGTTTCTCAAAAAAGACTGTAGTTTATTGTGTCGGCCGATACGGCTGGTCGCATCTTCTTCAACGATCTACCTTAATTTTTGTTAAAGAAACGTGTTTGATGATTAATCGACAAAACTTACATGCTCAAATTTTAATTTCACCCCAATTAACACCTCGTTTTTATTTTTTTTATTTTTCAGCCCACATGGAAGCAATACGTTTTTCAAAAAAACACACAATATATTACGAGGTATGTACGATTAAATTTAATTAAAAAAAAAAATAGATAGAAAGAAAGAAATTTCTTTTCGCTAGGAAATGAATATAAATTTAATAAGTCGCCAGTCTGTAAATTCACTAAAATATATTGTACCTACACACAACGACGACCTGCATAATTTCAACATGGTTTTAGTTTAAAGATAAATATTTCAAATTGATCGTTTTCGTTTCATATTATCTTCTATCTTCACCCCAATTTATTGCAATTCGAAGGAGAAAAAGAGGCCCGGAGCCATTTAATTGTTGTTTTTAAATTCGTTTCACTTTATGGATGACGTTTTTGCTGTATTAAATCAAATGCCAGATGTCGGAGGTCTGTCTGGCATCAGAATGCACAACCACACAATCTGAACTTATCTTTCGTATATCTACATCAATTCGACATATTTTTAACCGTTTCATCAAAAATTATTATCTTTGACCTGGACGACAGCAAATTATTTTCGGAATTGGTATTTTCAAAGAGATAGTTACGGAAAATACACTCCATGTCAATCGATTGATGTTTTTCTTTGGTTTTATTTTTTAACGATGAAGCTGTGAAAAATTATCTATAGCCACTTAATAAGTTTAGGCATTGCCAACAAAAAATATTAAGACACTTTTTTCCATACGACCGATCAATTAAGAAATCAATGAAAATATAAGTTTTTCGTGAACAACCCTCAAGTAGTAATTTTTGCCAAAAACTTATATATGCAATTCTTAGGTCCTGTGACCCTCTTAATGTAAGGCCTAACAAATATTTTCAAAAAGTGACTATTTAAGAGATATTGTTACTTCTAAAACTAACCAAAACTCAAAAATACTGGTTTTTTCTCCTAAACGGTGAGATTGTAAAATTATGCTTCATGCGTAGATTATCATATTCTCTCCCTAGAAAAGGTTCGATAAACCTTCTGTTCATATCAGAGCTCTATTAAAAAAAATTGCTATTCTAAAATTATCAAATTCTGAAAATACTGGTTTTCTCCAAAATTTTGTTTTTTAAAAATATTTGTTTACAGCTGAAGATACTAGCTTAATTTGTGAATACAAACAAAGAACTGACTTTTTGCCGCGTGGTACTGTTCAATGATATTACTATCTATTTTGAGATAGTCAAATCCCGAAAATACTGGTTTTTGGGGATTTTTTTTCAAAATGTTGTGTTTGAAATATTTTTAATAATCTTAGATAAAACTAGCTTGATTTGAAAATAGGAACAAAGAACAGAGTTTTTGACGTTTGATACCGAAAAACCAGTATTTTCGAAATTTTGCCATTATTAAAGAAGCAATTTCTTTGAACTGAGCGACTCCTATGCGAAAAATGTCATCAAACTACTTTTAGATAGAGAATGAGATTATCTGAATAAGCCCGAATAATGTTTTTATCAATGTTTTGTTTAGAAACTGGTATTTTTGATCAATTTTTGAAAAGTTATATTTTGACTACTTCGACATTTAAGAGTTAAATGCAAAAACCGAATTTTGTATTAAGTCGTTTTCCATAGCATTCATCGTTTATGAGTAATATGTCAAAAAAACCAATATTTTAATAATTTTATCTTGAGTGTCAATTTAGCCAAGCAATCATAAAATTAATAGGTGAATAATTTACCGTTAATTATTGGTAACATTTTTGAATCTGTCGTTCAATATTTTCTATGATCTTTGAGTGCTTTGCTCACTTGATATCAAGTTAGCAAAGAGTGCTTCACTAACTTGATGTGGAAAATCAGTAACAACTTCTTTTACCTGATGGATCATGGCTAGATCATTTGCCATTAATTAGTTTTGAAAAATTCAATTTGATTATGCAGTGCTTCCTTTGTTTTTTTGGGTTCTTTGACAATTTGATATTAATTTAGCAAAGCAACTCCCACGGATGGAAAAATGGATAGGTGCAAAATTTGTACTTAATTAGCTGTGACAATTTTGAATTTTTCGTTCTATGTTTTTTTTTTTCTAAAAGTGGTACAAGCTTCTAAATTTTAATATTTTCAAGCTTAATAATTAACTGTTAATTAATCGTTAATTAGTTGCAAGCAACTCAATTTAGACATACGATATTTTCTATGTTTTTCAGGTTATTTGTTTTCAATGAGTACGTAAAGCAAATTTGACGAATCCGAAAATAGGTAGTTGGATAATTTGCCCTTAATAAGAAGTTAATTAGTAATGAATTTGTCATTTAATATTGTCTATGTTTTTTTTGAGTGCTTTGCTTAATATTCTGTACATTAGTCATTTATTAGTTTTGGAAAATTAAATCTAATCGCACAGTGTTTTCTATGTTTTTTTGCGTCCTTCGTTAGCTTAATATCAAGTTAGCAAATCATCACCCTAAAATGGGGTAAAAACTGCTTATATCTAATGGCTTATGGCTAAGTAATTTGTATTAAACAATTCTTTATTTTGTTGTGATAGTTTCGAAATTGTCGTGAAGTGTTTTCTAGATTTTTTTTTTAATCTTTGTTAACTTGACAACAAGTTAGCATAGAAACGCCTCAAAGAGTGGTAAAAATTGTTTAAACCGAAAGATTTATGGCTAAATAATTCATGATTAACAATTCGACAATTTAAAATTTGAAATTCTATGTTTTTCTTTCGAGAAGTGGTAGAAACTCCTAGATGCGAATTTTATGATACAATAATTTGCCTTTAATTAGTCGTAAACATACCTGTAACAAAATCAATGTTTCCATGCGATGTTTTCAATGCATTCAAATAAAAACACCTTATTTGACCCAGTGAAAGAGTAATAAGGCAATAAACAGTTCAATAAATCAATCAAACAAATCAATTGCTTTTCGAATGATAATTCATATTAATTAAGAAACTTTAACAACAAAAAATAGAAAACATTGAACGACAATGATGACATTGTCACATATAATCAAAGACTGGTTAAAAACAAATTATTACTCAATTAAAATTTTAATATAATACTCGTAGGTTGTAAGAACTTTTCCCGAAGCTCTTAACTGCTTTCATAGGAATTTGGGAAAATAAAATTTAAAAAAAAAAACATAGAAAACATCGCATGATTTCACAAATAATTAAGGACTAATTAAAGGCACTTTATTAAATAATAAAATGTTATGCCTGGAAGTTTTTAACGCCTTAACAAAAAAATATAGAAAACATAGAATGACAAATTTCAAATTGTCACAACTAATTCACGGCAAATTATTTACCTATTCATTTCTCGATTCGTCAAAGTTGCTTTGCTAACTTGACAATCATCATTTCACCCTATTTTTGTAAATGAAAATTGCATAATATACAAAATGGTTCTATGTTTTATGCAAAAAAAAAAAAAAAACAATTGAAATTTGACCTTGTATAACTTTTTTTATGATATCATATCATATGATTTGACAATGGATTTTGGGGTGAATGTTCCTTATTTCAAAAAATTTAAATAAATATAGAATTTAAAAACCTTGATTTGGATTTTTCCGCATTAAAAGTACATTTTTCCAGGTCTAAAAATGATTTATAAAAATCTTAATCTTTTGCACGCAAATTTTTCTAACGCTTATCTTGTATTTAATTTACAGTATAGTTTTATTTACATCATAAAAAAATAAAAAAAAAATAAACAATGCTCAACAAAATTTGTTTAATCATAGTGCAAATAATAAATAAAAACAAATAATATTTTAAGTATATGATTATTTACTATATGAATAAAAAAAAAATAAGAAAACAAATTATTCAGGTTTTTTCTTAAAAGATAACATACCTATGTTATCTTTTATAATAGTACACAAATTCAAGTTCAAGTTTTCATTCCAAGTTCCCTTAAAAGTATGTCAATTATTGATGTTAATTTTGTATAACTTTGTTATGAAGTGATTTTTGAAATTTGCAATCGTCAAAAACGGGATGCTAGAAACACACTTGAAGTAATAAATAAAACTAGAAATATAACTAATGCGAATATATCATCGACTCCTGCTTTTCTTTTAAAGCATCGAAAATGACCTGGAGTTTGCCTCTTAAATTTGCACAGAACTGCTCCTTTTTTGCTTATCAAGGAAAGCATTTGCCAAAGGGCTCTTCATGCAATCCGATGAAAACGCGGTTCTTCAATTATTGCCATTACGAAATGTTGTTCCGAATGCAGAAGTGGTGATATTTCTAAGAATGAGTTTTTGACTAATCAATATTTAAAAGAATGAAATTGCTTGAGAACCCCATTAATTTCTCCGTAAAACTCTGCAATTGATATACTTTTTTGGTGAACTTGACATTAAAACTTGAACTTGAATTTTGTGCTTTTATTATAAATTAAACATAAGTATTGTTATCTTTAAACACATGTGTAGTTATTTTTGTATTTATTTTATTTATATAGTTAATCACAAAATACTAAACTTTATTTGATTTTATTATTAACTATTTACACTATTGTTTTATTATCCAAAAATTTTGTTTATTTTTATTTTTGTTTGATGATAATAAAATTATACTGAAAATAAAACAAAAGTTAAGTGTTAGGGAAATATGCGTGCGGAAGATTAAGTTATCAGTATTTTATCATTTTAAAATGAATAAATAATTTGGATGGCGCAACAGCTCGTGGAGAACAAGGGCTTAGTGATTTTTAACATTCAAAAATAAATTTTTGCGTGTTACCGGCAGGAATAGAGGCGATCGATGAGACCGAACGATTCTAAAAGAGATGAAAAAAAAAATACTCTTGGAGGTTTTGTCTCCTCCAAACAAGAAACAGGGTCTACAAGTTCCTACTTACTCCTTAAAAAAAAAACACTTTTATTTGGTAAAAGCTACCTTGTTTGTAGCAGTCCTACTCTTACTAGTTCTAGTATAGAACAGTTTTACAAAATTGCTCTCAATAATAAAAAAAATTAAACTAAAATTATAATCACTAACCCACAAATGAATCAATTATCCTGCTCAACATCTTCAATCACCTAGGTCGTGTCATTGCTATCAGGGTTGCCAAGTCGTGAACAAGATCGATAGCCCAATTTAGAAATGTTTGTAGCCCAAAATTGAGGCCGAAAAAGTAGCCCAAATATTAGCCCAATAACAACAATTTAAAATGTTCTCATAACTTCAATTATAATTTATTTTAATTTTAAAAAATCAACGGCAAAAAAAATACATTTTTGCTCATAAAAGAAAGAAGAACTAAAATGGAAGTTCTGGGAACAACAGAGTTATTGAAAGATTTTAAAGCGAAGTTAGTTGCGGTTGATTTGAAATGTCAAAACCACAGAGTTATGTTCCCTATTACTCGACGATTCTTTGCGCCTGCCTCTTTTCCGAATTTTCATATCTGATTTCACCTTTGCACCAATTGAAAAGAGTTAGACGCAAAGAATCAGTGAACAAAAAGTGGCACCAAATTGTGGAATGTTTAAAGGGTAATGTTTATTAAGATTAGGTTTGGGCTCTTCCCAATTATGATTGGGCTGCCATACTGAAATTGTTGTCGGCAATTTAGCAAAAAAATAGCCCAACTCCCGACAAAAAGCCCAATCTGGCAAGTCTGGCTGCTATGGTGAAGCGCAGAGTTTGATTTGAGCTGCATTCAAAATAAGGCAAATTGTATAAAATGTATGAACAATATACTGTAAGGGGGGAAAATGCATCAGGGCCGCGATAAAAAGTAGTGTGCTATAGAGTTGAACTTCAATTATTCGTTAAAGGCCTTTTCTACTCAATTACCTCTTAAGCCCGAAGACGCGTGGCCCAGACACCCCCTTTTGGCCATCTTGGCACCCCATTTGTAATACATTCGCAAGAAAAAAGTATATTATCTAATTAATCAGTAGTTGGCCACTAAAGGCTATGCTTGACCAATTATTATTACTTGCCTACTTACTTACTAAGGTCTTCTTCTTAAGGATTCTTCTCCGTACGTTCCTCGCTAACAATTCTATGTCGGCCCACTCCTCTGCCTCGCTGGGTGAGAGGATTTCATTGCTTCGCTTGACTCGCAATGCACTCATGACCTCTTCGAAGCGTATGTCCAATCCACTGCCACTAACGTTTTCTTATTATAGAGTCGATGGGGTCCTGACCTGTCCTCGCTTGAGGTTCATTATTGGAGACGCGATTAGGCCAGAAAATCCTCAAGATGTTTCGCAGACATAACGAACAGCGGCTGTTACTTTCCAATTGCTGTACCAATTAAGAAGCGCGGATTCAACATTGGAGTGGAACAGTCATAGCTTGGCTTATAAAAGAGTTGTTTCTCCATATTTTGGACAGCATTCCCAAGGCAGCTTTTGCTTTCCCGATGAGATGAGGAAGTTTTAATCCTTATATTTTTTTGACGTATTGATTTAAAGTAGTATTGGTGACAGAATACAACCCTGTCTAACCCCACTTTGGACGTATCATTTGGATCCATCATATGAAGCCTTAATAATAGCAATCAATTTATTCGAGATGCCCCTCCTGCGCAAAGCAAGCCAGATGAATTCTCTATCGAAACTGTAAAACCTTTTCAAAATCAATGAACAATCGGTGAAGTTGTGATCGATATTCAACGAATTCTTCGATTCTGATCCACAAGGTGTTGATGGGGTCTACACAGGAAGATCCAGTGCAGAATCCTGGTTGTTGGGCGTCAAGCGTGTCTTTGGGGCGGTCTTTTATTCGCTCCAGTACAATGTTGGCTATTACTTTGGATACAGCAGGCATCACGCGAATTGCTCTCCAGTTTCCCCACTGCGTAAGGTCTCTTTTTTTTGGGAGTTTGACAATTATTCCCTGTTTTTACTCCTCAGGAAAACTTTCTGTTTCCCAAGATTTCTCAATGAGTGAGTACAGGAGCTCACTCTGTTAGCGTTGCTCGTAAGAGCTCTGCGGGAATACTGTTAAGTCCAATCGCTTTGTTGTTTTTTAATCTCATCTCTACTCTGGAGGATAAAGTTGTGTATTTGGGAATATATTACTACGAACGGCTCATTGGGTGTTGGGTTGACCCCAGTGGTGAAAACCGCAGAAAAGTTTTTCTTCTACCTTTTGAGCTTGTCCTCATCCGAAACTAGCCGTGATATTTCTATGTCCTTTACCAGGTGTTGCTTAGAGCTTTGCACACATGTTAGCTCTTTGGTTATTCTGTAGACTGCTTATATTGCTAATGCGTTGATTCGTAGTTACCCTTATCATGTTGCTCGCTATGGTAAACTTTTCTCATCTTAGTGCGATACGCAGACTCTAGCTCGTTTCTCTCTACTGCTGGGGGGTAGCTGCAATGTTAGCTTCGAGCTGTTTTCTTTCTTCGATCCAAGCCCAAGCTTCTTCGGAAATCCATGCACCGTTTCTACCTTGAGAACGATCGACCAAACTTTTAGCACCTGATATGAAAACGTGCTACTATTTGCTGTCAATCCTTGTAAAAGGTGGTTCCCCGGTTGTTGGCGGACATGCGGGATCCTTAAGTCTATCGGTATTGAACTTGGGCTTTCGGTTATTTTCTTGGAATCTTTAAACTGCAGCAGTACGTTATCTTACCGTAGCAACGGTGATCCCGGGCCATTCCCATGTCATCACCTCTTCTGTTTTCGAACGTCCTGGAGACTACTTCTAAATCACTGGCTGATCCCGAAGTGATGAATTTGGTTGGAAGTTGTTTATCTCTCCCTCGACACCCAACTGATTATGTTGCATTTCTTGTGCTCAAACATTGTCCACCCTTTTACGGTTGTCGTTACAAAAATTATCAAAACGTTCGCCACTGTACTATTATAAGCAGCACGCAGCTGGTTATAAAAGACCTCCTTCTCCTCGACAGAAAAACCACAACTTGCTGACCTTTTATGACCAATTATTGACCAATAGGATGGCAAACGTACTTTTTTTAAATTACCCAAATGAGGTGGCATTTGATTAAAATTCTTCTATTTCTTACCAATTTTTAAAATAAATTGACATTTTTGACTTACCAATTAGATGGGCTTTTTTGCGAGTTTCCCATACATATATGGGATGTCAAGATCGAAAAGTTCAAAGAAGCAGCACTTGAGAAAATTTAAGGTTTCGTCAAATTTCGTTAAGCTTTACATTTGGTGAAGTGAACTAGGAATGCCAAAAAGAAATCGATGATACAGTATGGGCGGTATGGAAAGTTACCTTTCGTTGGTGGTTTTTGACATTAGTTTCATTGCCCTTCCAACCTTTATTCTTTGTTTGATCTCAGCTCTAGCAGGTATTGTTGTCTGAGTGTAATGTCTACAGTATTTTCTTGTCTGCTAGATGCAAAAACATAGATGGCAGCTCTAGACGAAGTATTTCTATCAATATATTATGTCACAGAGCTGTTAAATTTCAAGTTCAAACACCAATGCCAGTATGGGGACTTGTTCTTTTACTTCATTTCTGGTAGTGGAACTTGAAAAAAGCCAAGTACTAATATTTTTCAAGTACTTTTTCGCAAGTACCAAGTATTGCGTACTTATATACCTACTTGAGCAGTACTTCTAAATAAGTGACGAGTACTTTCAAGTTCCAGTACTTGTCCAGTGCTTTCAAGTACTTCATCAGTTCCTTGATCGATCTTCACTTCGCATGTCGCTTGCTGAATTTTTCTAAAATTTCGAGAAGACTATATTTTGTTAACAATAATAATTGGTCGTACAGTTTCTGGTCTTCTGATCAAAGAAACAATTTCTTCTGATATTGAAATATTTAGTAAAATTCTTTTATAAATATGAAACTGAAGCAAACATTACTTAATAAGCTAGAAAGCACTTGAAAAACTAGCCAAGTACTTAAAGTACTGGGTAAGTACTTGAAAGTACTGCTGAAGTACTATGGAACTTAAGTACTTGATTCATGGTACTTGTACCCAAGTATTTGATAAATACTAGTACTTTTTTCAAGTGCCAGTTCCTGGGTTCTGAAATTCAAGTACCAGTGCCTAGTACTTGTACCTACTTGAGAGAACTGAAGTCCTGAAATACTTATGTATTTTCCAGGTCTGGTTTGTAATTGTATAGCTCTCGATATTTTTTTATAATCGAAGAACTATGCCAAATAAAAGATTTGACAACAAGCTCGTCTAGAGCAAAACATTATTTTAGATCGCATTATTTAAAATAAAAAAGAGAAAGGAAAATTTTGTAAATATTTTTGTTTGAATCTACTTAATTCGATTATTATGATCCAACTTGCATAAACAAGAAAAAAAAATGTATAAACAATAATAACTAACCTTGTCATTTGTTTACCAAAACAAAGTTTTTTTTTTTTCAAAGTGTAAACAATATTTTGTTAGTTTTTTTTTTAATTTTCGCCTAAGATCTATTCCTGATGATTCGGCACAAGAAGATAATGTTGCTAAAAATCTAAAAGTAGATGGATTCAAAAATGTTTCAAAAATAAATTTTAGCTTCCGCGATGTCTGCTTCAGTAATTATATTTTTTTTTTAGTTTTTATGTTTATAAAAAAAATAGTTAGAAAATACTTGAAAACCAAAATTAAAAATGACGACTATCATCATTCACGATTTTCCAATTTTTGGTTTTGTTAATTTTATGGATCTATTTTATGGAAATATGCGTTGGTATGATAATTTGGATAACATATTCAAATATAGTAATTCATAGGGGATTCTCAATAAACTGCGATACTTTATGTCATTTGACTATTCCAGTTCAACATTTTCTTTATGTTCAAAATATAAC
Organism: Dasysyrphus albostriatus; assembly: GCA_946251815.1. NCBI lineage: Eukaryota > Metazoa > Arthropoda > Insecta > Diptera > Syrphidae > Dasysyrphus > Dasysyrphus albostriatus. Next base: position 60,011,678 of record OX276336.1, on the reverse strand, counting down.
AACAACTGTGAATCCCATTTTCGTTGAAATTCAAAATCTGTTTAGAATAAGAATAAAAAAAAACTATTTAAGCATCCCCATATATGCATAACAAATGTCACTTCCGTGGTATGTCCCAAACCTGAATGAAACAAAACTTTTCTGCTAGGATGGGAATTTAATGCAAAAACAAAAAGAAACTGGTACACATTAAATTTTTTCAAGTGAAATTGAAATATATAGAAATGCAGTTTTAATATTTCATGCTGTTTTATTTGACAACTCATTTAAAAAATTTGCGGTTTGAGTTAAGAGTTGATAGACATTGTTTTCGACGAAAGGGGAAACGTAACACTTAAGCGTGGTGATATCTCTTTGTGTAGTTCGTAACGGCCAGCACATTTTCGTATTGCCTTACGATACGTGGCTTTCATACCATCATTCACCACAGGTGCCATTCAATACGAAATACTCTTTTTGGTTATAATGTTAAGAGTTTAGGATTCGCAAATTTCACATACGTAACGTTCGTAAGAATCATAAATGCTGAGCAGTTTCCACCTGTATTGAAAAAAGTGAATCCTTTTGTGAAATAATTACAATTCAGAGAGCATAAAAGCAAAGATAGTCGATATGCCAGTCGGTACACAACCAATATATATACAAAAACAACTTTTGGCACCTCATTTGGGTCATTTCAAAAAAAAGAAGTATGCCATTTGAAAGGACACTTGGCGGTAAGAAAAGATCTGCTTTTTTCAATAATTGGTGAACCCTCAGCCATACATATTTTTATTTGAACTTTTATTTAATTAAAAAGAAACTCAAGGTCATTGCGATTATGGGAAATTTGCATTGGTGTAAAACCTGCATAAGGCTCTGAATATTTACCGAGCAGCCAGTTGATATTTCTGCGGCTTTCATTTTAATTTTTTCGTCTAGAGTCATTCCCAGATACTTTGCCTCATTTGTAAATAGAACACGAGCGGTATTAAGAAAGAGGCGTTATCCTTTTTGTATATACGTAAAGTCCAGGTGGACTGATCTTTGTTCATTCAGCGCCATTCGTCATGTTTTTGTCCACTCATTAACATTATTAAGAGCATTTTGTAATTAACGGGTGATTTTTTAGCTGGTTTGGTTTTGGCAACACTGGTTTTGACAGCTGACGTGTGTTTAGTACCTTGTGTCACTGTCAAACAGCTTCAGTTTGGTTTGCAATTTAACCATGAATCGTCTTACAAATGAACAACGCTTGCAAATTATTGAATTTTACTATCAAAATTCGTGCTCGGTTCGAAATGTTCATCGCGCGCTGCTTCCATTTTATGGTCGGCATTCTCGACCTTCTGAGCAGTCTATTCGGAAGATTGTGACCAAATTTCGCACCAAATTTACTTTGTTGGACATTAAACCTCCAACACGTTTACGTACTGTGCGTAGTGAAGAAAATATTGCCGCCGTATCAGCTAGTGTGACAGAAGAGTTAGGCCTTTGTTACAGCACTACCTGGAAAATTTTGCGGAAGGATTTGGGCGTAAAGCCTTTAAAGATACAGCTGGTGCAAGAACTAAAGCCAGCCGACCTACCACAACGCCGAATTTTTGGTGAATGGGCTCTTGGAAAGCTGGCCGAGGATCCGCTTTTTTATCGAAAAATTGTGTTCAGCGATGAGGCTCATTTTTGGTTGAATGGGTACGTAAATAAGCATAATTGCCGCATTTGGAGTGAAGATCAGCCAGAAGCATTGCAACAGCTACCAATGCATCCCGAAAAAGCCACTGTTTGGTGCGGTTTATGGGCCGGCGGCATTATTGGGCCATATTTCTTCAAAGATGATGCGAATCGCAGCGTTACTGTCAATGGTGAACGCTACCGAGCGATGATAACAAACTTTTTTTTGCCCGAAATGGAAGTTCTTGACTTGCATGATATGTGGTTTCAACAAGACGGTGCCACATGCCACACAGCACGCGAAACAATGGCGCAATTGCGAGGCGAGTTTGGTGAACAGTTAATTTCACGTTTCGGGCCGGTCAATTGGCCGCCTAGATCGTGCGATTTGACACCATTAGATTATTTTTTGTGGGGGTATGTCAAGGCTAATGTCTATAGGGACAAGCCCGCTTCGATTGACGCACTGGAAGCCAACATCCATGCATTCATTCGTGAGATACCGGCCGATATGTGTGAAAGAGTATGCCAAAATTGGACTCAGCGGATGGGCTACCTGAGACGCAGCCGCGGTCAACATTTGCATGAAATTATCTTTAAACATTAAATTGCAAGGTTCAAACTATCGATTCAAATAAATATTTCATTCATTTTTTCGAATTTTTTGTGTTTTTTTTTTTTTAAGGTTCTAAACCTCCTAAAAAATCACTCGTTAGTATCATCCGCAAACGTGCTTATGATAATGTCTTCTGTTTGAGGTATATCGCGTGGAAATTATAGTTACAGAACTGGACCTAATACACTTCCTTGTGGTACCCCATAGCCACTGTTTCTTTGAAATTAGAAAAATCATTTCCATGTCTTACATGAAAGAGCATGTTATCCAGATATCTTTTTAGAATGTTATAAAGTCCTTCAGGCAGAATTTTTTCTTAATTTTAATTTGAGGCCTTCGTGCAAAACCTTGTCAAACGCTTGCCAAAAAGACAAACAGATTTTCTTTTCTTCAAGAGCTCTCTCAATTACGTCAGTAATTCTATGCACTTGATCAACTGTCAAATGCTTCTTAATCCGAACTGATGTTCAGGCATTAATTGTTTCTCTTCTACTATCGGCTGCAGGTGCAGGAGTAGTATTCTTTTAAAAAACCTTTGATATTAAGGAAGAAGCGAAATCGGTCTGTAAGACTTCTTTTCGTGAGATAGTGAGATGGCTTAAATGTTTCCTCCAAGTTATCGGTAAATACCATCGCTTTTTTTTTGTCACTTTTAGCTCATTCATTTTGGCCTTTCTAATTTTCAACTTTACGGTTTTTTAATACTGATACGCTCGTTTTAAGTAAGTTACCCAAACGATTTAAATAAGCATTGTGTTGAGGAGCACGGGTTCGCTGGAATTTTTTGTGTGCCTTCCGTTTCTTTTTCACTAAATCTTTTATTTCTTGTAGATATTTTATGTCTTTATAGCTTGGAATTTTCCTTTGATACGGTGTGTTATTCCTTGTTGCCTTTTGTATCATATGAACAAAATTATCTACTGCGTTTTCAAGTTCAAGAGGTGTTTCTAATAATACTCTTAATTTAACGTTGTCCCCGGGATCTTTCTTAAATTCACCGCAGTGGGTTTAACCTTTTGTTAACCTGGATGGTTTTTTTAATTTTAATAAAACTTTCGCTCATAGTGAGTATGACGGCAGAATGATTTGAGAAAAGATCATAGCTCTCTGAAATTTCTACACGGTTAGAGTGTATTCCTTAAACCATAAATAAATCGATGAAGTCAGGTATTTTTGATAATAGTCCCATTTGTCGAGCTAAAAATTGTTTTGTTTATTTCACAGACGTAGAAACCGTGCAGTAACTTTCTAACGGTAAATGTAGCGAACAAAATTCTATGAAAGTTTTCATAGAAATTTACCTCAACTACATGTTAGTAAAATACATTCTTTTTTCTAAACTTACCGTTTTCAATATATTTAGCAAAACCTCATTTTGGTGAACTTTTACCCCCTTTCATGGACCCAGCAGTCATGTGGTAATTGAGCTCACACGGCAATGCCCCAAACGTTTTTCGCAAATCCGTGTGAATTAGCAGTGGCGTATACATTCTGCCCACAACCTTTCACACGACGATTGCGAACTGGATTTATACTGCTGTTTGGATTTATAATGCAAAAAAACTTGCGGTTCATTGCCGGGATGTGAACTAAGCCTTAGGACAAGAAAAAACGCTTTGAAAGGTATGTTAGGACAGTAAAATATTATGAGTAGAAGACCTTTGGGATGGAAATACCTGACAGTCACAACACAACAGTGTCACAAATCACCTTAGCCCATTCCAACCCTGGTTAATTTATAACTGAAATTAAATTAAAATAAATCTGCAATTATTTTCAATCGTACCAATAATCATTTGTAGTCTTCCGTTTCAGATAGCATCCCTGTTAAAAACCTGACGGTGTATTAGATATTTAACATCCCTGCTTCAACATTATCTAGGTCTCTTTTCACATGGGAAATAAAAGTTGCCGGGGACCAAAGTTCTCTTCCAGTAAAATGGACGAAACTAATATTTATGTAACGCGTAGTTACGTAACGTAATTAAGTTACGTTACGTTTACTGACATCAGGAAATTTGTCACGTTATAGAGCTATGTTTCACGAGCTGATGTTTTGATCCTACACTATGTCCAATTTAAGAACCACCCTGGTGTATATATATGTATTTAACAGACCTTTATAAGGCGTGTGTAAAATCATTTTAATTACTATAATAACATTTATTCGGGACAAGTGTGAAAACTGCTTTAATTTGAACACATTTTACTTAAAGTATTTGATAATAATAGAAATGGCCTGTTTTTTAATCTTTTTTTTTTTTGTTTAATTTTCAAGCCTTGAATTGTTTCTTATCAAATAAATGATGTTTCTTGCAAAATCTAATATTTTATTCAAACATATGTTTGTACATGCATATGTACAAGTTTATGGCCACAAATAAAATATTTGTTTTAAAAAGTGTGTCTGAATCGATCGATTAAAAAAAAACACTCCCTACATACATTATTTTAATTTACGTTGTATTTAGAAATCACTTTATTTAATCAATCATATCACAAGTTCAAAGAACATTATAACTTAATACTTACGTTTTAATTTTATTATTTGTTAATCTTAGTTATTCTCTTATTTTGTTTAGACTTCAAGCATCATCAGTTGAAATATTTTGTATTATTAAATTTAAATCAATTGCAATTGCGCAATTTTCCTCAGTAAGTCATAGCATGGGTCAGCTAAGCCCTTAAATTAACTTAAGATATGAATTTGCAGCTATTTGTATTGTAAAAAGTTGGCAACCCTAAAAAAACTATATGACAGCTGACAGTTTAGGCTTTAGGGTTAGTAAAATGAAGAAAATTGATTAATGTATAGATGACATGTGGTTTCAACAAGATGGTGCCACGTGCCATAGGTACAGCCAGTTCAATTCATATTCAATCGTCGCATGAGATGTTTCCTGGCGGTGATGTACACTTTCGTTTCGATGAGCAGAATTGGTCCCCTAGGTCGTGTCATCTGACACCATTTGATTTCTTTTTATAGAGTTATTTGAAGCCAAAGAGGTCTCTATGCCAATCCATCTCCAATCCATCTTGATTTCATGTTTCAAACAATTAGTCCAATCATATTGTGCTTTTGCCATGCAAATTGTGGGGTAGTTTAGATTTTTGGAGGTGCTGAATCAAAGGGCCGGTTTGAATTGCTCTGGCTAAAAAGTCGAAAAGAGTAAGGCTAGGGAGGCACTTGCGATTTTCTGGCTATGCGACTAAAAACAACGGTTGCAGCTCAATACAATTTCCTGATCGCTTGTGCATTCATTCACATTGTGACTCATGTGATTTATTTTTTGTGACAAAGGCTAGAACGCACTTGCGATTTTCTGTCACGCGATCAATTTGTCGCAAAAAATAGAACACATGAGATTAAATGAGAATGAACGCACATGATACCAAGAGATCATACTGGGTTGCGATCAGTTTTTTTAGTTGCAACGAGAGAAAATTGCAATAGTGAGAAATCGTGATGATTAAGGCTAGGATCGCACTTGCGATTTTAAGTCGTTGCAATTGAAAAATCGGTTTTACAAGAAATTATGGCCATGCACTCAATGGCGATTATCTTTCGTGCAATTCTTAATGCTGTTTAGCTGCGATTCAAAAGTCGCATATGTGTGCATGATGTTTTTTTAGTTGTGACTACCATTTTTTAATTGCACTATTTTACTGAAAAATCGTGATGGTTAAAAGTCGAACATTACATCCACAATAACACTGGGTGTTCTATATTTTTAAGATTAAAGAATCTCGTGATAAATAGCCGCAAATGATTGCATGCCAATAATATGCGATCCCAACTTGTTTCTATTGCAACGACTGCAAATCGCAAGTGTGGTCCTAGCCTAAGACCCACTTGCAATCTCGATCGTGTGACTATTCAGTCGTTAGAAATGAGCTTAAATGATAATTAAATCAAAAATAATTTGTCTGATAGTACAACCGTCGAAAGTAAAGATAGAAATACTCTTGCGATTTTCTGTCGTTGCGAATAAAATATTTGATCGCAACACAGGCCATTTTTTTTTTATTTTGTTGGAATCATGTGCGTTCATTCGCATTCAACCGCATGTGTTCTATTTTTGTGACTAAATAATCTTGCAAAAAAAAATCATAAGTACGTTTCATGTCTCATCAAATGTGCTTAGCTTGTTGTCACACCTGCGATTTAAAATAGTTCGACTTAAACTCGTAATCGCAACTAAAAAAAGTGATCCACTCATTTCTGATTTTTAATTGTACGATTTTTAGCCGCAAAAAATGAGGCATATGGTTTTAAATGTAAATGCACACAGATGCGACTTCAAAAACTGCAGCTTTTAAAAAATTTAACAAGTTCTATTTTTTTTGTCCGATTATTGTGCCGCAAAACTAGCCAAATAAATCTGAAGGCACTGTTTGCGATTTTATAATCGCAGGACAGATAAAGATAACGCAAGTGATTGCATGCTTTTTTTTAATCGCAGTGACAGAAAATCACAATGCAATTCCTGGGCTAATCGTCATTTGTCAAACAGATATGTATTCGTTGCGACGACCTTAACTCTTGACCGTGAACTCATGTTAAAAACTGAAAATTTTAGTTTGTGCGTTTAACGAATTTTGCAGTAATTTCTTGTGATACCGATTTTTAATCGCAACGACCAAAAATCACTTTGTGGTCTTAGCCTAAGGCCAGGGACTCCGTTCTGATTTTCTGTCGCAGTGAACAAAAAATATCTTGATGAGATCTCTTGATATCTTGTGCGTTAAATATCATTTAAACACATGCGTTCAATTCGCAAGTGAGTTTCTAGTCTAAGACTGATTATCTGCTAGATTTAGACTAGGAACGCACTTGCGATTTTCTGTTGGAGGATTATTCTGTCGCAAAAATTGAACACATGATTTGAAATGTGCACCATCATAGCAACAAATCTAACCAAACGGCGGTCACTCTTTGCAATCGCAGCGACAGAAAATCGCAAGTGGGTTCTTAGTCTTAATCAAAAGTTGGAAATTTCAATTTATGGTTTCAAAAAATTCGATTTGAAATGATCTTGGGTCAAAATAGCACTGCGTGTCATTTAAAGATAAGTACCATGATGATACCGTTCTTCAAATTACGACAGACTCCAAAAGAGCATACATTTTCTCATTCTAAAGGTCTTACCACTAAAAGCAAAAAAGATTTCCTTTTCACAATCATAGCCGCATCTCCATATCACATTCTCATCTACAAAAAAAAATGGGGCAGTAATATCGGCAAAAAGATATCACAGAATATCGTTTTTGCGTTTCTTTATAAGTCCTCCATAAACTCACAGATAATCATAATACCGGCACTTTTTTTTAACTTCTTGTGAATATGTGTGTTGTTATGTAACAGAATTGTTGGCAATTTGTCAGTCTGGTAAGTTTTCCGGCATTTACCTTAAATTTATTTAAGTAGGCTTTTTTTCTTTTTTTTATGATCATTTCAGCCTTACTCATTGAAATTATTTATTTTATTGCAAAGAATTTGCCTTCGATTATTTAAAATTATAAAATAAAAGTATACCTACCTAAAACGTATTAAAAAATCTATAAATTTAACTTTAACAATTAGCAGATGCTGCAAATTAGATTTTATTGTTTTTAGTATTCTCATAAATTCAAATAAAATTTAGGTATACTCATATGAGTTGTTCTGCTGATAAAAATTAAAAACTAAAATAAAATATAAAAATAAAAAAAAATAACAATGATGAATAAATACCAAGCTATGCGTAGATAGACCTACCTCGAGTCAGTGTTTCCAAATAATGTTATCCTATTAAGTAATTTTATCTTAGGAAAAAAAATAATTCATGTTTATTTAAAGCTCATAACACATTTAAGCTAATAGTTTGCATAGTTACCAAAACTTTTTGTGGTTTATTATTATTATTGTTGGTTTGAGAAGTGTAGGTACGTCTAATCCGAAGCAAATAATAAAAATATAAAACACCTCCATCAAAAAGTACTTTATGAGGTAACAATACCTCGACCTTGAAACAGGTATAGATAAGATCTTTTAAATGATTCGTGGAATGTCTATTTGCGTGTGTGACACATACATACCCTGCCTGGTGTATACATTTTTTTTTTTTTTTTTAATTTTATTCTTTGTTTATATTCGGAAACATAGTTTACGCGTTGTGATGATTACTTTTTAGCACCATTCGAAAAAAAATTCTAAAATCTAATTTTTGACACGTCGTCGTCTTTCTCTGCCGCTGCCACCGCTCCTGTCACTTTGGAAAATCTCCTTCCGTTAAACGACGAAAAATTATTATACATAGTTTTCTTTTTTCGAGTTCAGTGACACTAATGGGAAAATTGTGTGGTTTATTGTCTCCCATTTTCCATCAAGCAATATTCTTTAGAAAGAAAATTGTCATTTTGGCTTCTTTCCAATTGACCGTAAATTATTTCGCGTGATCCAGAAAAAAACTCAAAATGTAAAAAAAAAAAAACTAACTCAACTATGATAGTTCAGAGTCCATGTCTGATGCAAGAACCTTTAGTCAACTTGGTAACAAGATACACGAAGAAGATTAAATGTTTAAATGAAGCGAATACAGTGCAGTGCACTGGATTAGTTCGAATTAAATACTTGTAATTCTTTTAATTTGTATACTTTGTGTCTTGGATATTTTTAAGATGTTAAAAAAATAAATAGACGTGAAGAAAGATTGCTTTCATTGAAAGCTCAACTGTCCATAAAAAAAAATTGAGGTTACAGTTGATAACTAAGGGCCAATTTGTCAGTGCTAAGTTAACTCCGAGTTAAATCAGAATTAACTCAGTTTACTCAAAAATAATAACTTTATTCTTCAGTTATCACACTTTCACGGCTTTCACTATCGAAACGGAGATGGCACCAATACGGATATCATTCTTTTTAAAGACTACAATAGATATTTGACTCACATCTTCTATAAAAAAAAAATCTATTCAGTTAAGTCTCTTAACCCCTAAACTAGGATAAACTCACTCTGCCAAACTGGCCCTTGAAAAAATTCTGACGTATGAAAAAAGAAACCACACAGATAACTGAAACGATTGTGTCTCACTTTGTTGAATAAGAAATCAGCTAATCATTAAAAAAATTCAATGGAAACTTTCAAAAAGCTAAGAATCGGTACCGAGTAGTGTGGGACTCTTACGGTACTAAAACCACCGGTGAATTAGGACCGATCAATGAAAGACAGACAAATGATGGTTCTTTTTTATATCCGAACATTGTCGCGTACATTCAAGACCTTGCAGTCGCTGATTGTGTAATACAGCGTCTCTTTTAACCTTTTCTTTTAGTCATTTCAATTTGTAGGTCACGATGTAGATCGCTATTTCTTATATACCATGAGGCATTTATTATTCCACAAAAGACTTTGCTTTAGAATTTTTGTAATGTAACATTGTTTATTTTTGTGTTTGTAAAGTTTATATGCGTCGATTTTGTTTAATTTAGTTTGATTCGCCATTTTTGCGTCCAATCACTGAATTTATCGACTGCTTTTCGCAGTTTTTGTGAAGCCTTCGTAACGGATTTATCTGGCCATGAAAGCATTGATGTCCACTGGAATATCCCTTATATATAACAAAACCAATGTTGGTCCTAGGACACTTCCTTGTGGTACCCCGGCCTAAATTTTCTTTAGTTCCGTGTAATCTTGGCCGTACCGTGCTCGAAAGGAGCGGTTCGTAACTAAGGGTTCCAGTATTCCATATTCTGCTTGAGCAACATCTAAGAATATTGCCGAGCTTGCATGTTGTTCTTCAAGTGCCTCTTCCACATCATCTGTAATCCGATGTACTTGGTCTATCGTGGTTAAAATTTAAGGCTGTCTAAGTTTAAGTATATATTAAGATAAATTTATAAACCTAGTTTAAAAAAATGTCATCCCACCGTTTTTGAAATATTGAATTTTCAAAAAAAAAGATATAAATATTTTTTTAAGAATCCAGATTTTTTGTCAGAATTTCGATATACGATATTATTGAATTTTTAAAGTCGAGCCTTTGCATACAAATTTTTACTGAAATTGTTTTAGCCATTAACGAGAAAATCAGAAATAAAAAAAAACCGTTATAAGGTAGGTACGTTAATAACAGTTTTTGGTTACCAAAATTATTATAAAAATGGACGTTAGGTATACCAACAGTAATGCACTGATTTTTTTTTTATCAAAATCGTTCAAGCCGTTTTCAAGATAAATTGCCTTTTCCTTACTGGTTGTGTGGCAAATACCGTTATTTTTGAAACTAAAAAAATTAAATTTCCAACTAGAGAGTTACAAAACAACCTTAAGTTTAAATTTGAAGAAAATCGTTTCAGTGATTTTGGCTATTGGTACAGATAGACAGACAGACAGAATTGTGCCACCTACTTTTATCGAGTTCTCTATCATCGTAATATCATGATTGATTGTTATCTCGAATTTTATTTTTGCACGATTCCAAAACTTGCCCTATAAATGTGTATGGCAAATAAAAAGAATTTTGTTTCAATTTGTAACTTTTCTGGATTATGATAATCAAGGTGTCCTATACTAAGAGAAAATGTGTACTCAGTTTAGTACACTATTCTACCTGTCACATAGATTACTGCACATATGTATGATTTCTGTATAAATCATATGTGCAGTAACTGAGTACATTTAAAGATCTGTACGTAGGTGCTACATAAATATATTAGCTGTTACGTAGGTGACACATTTTATGGTCTGATTACTTAAACATGAAACCAACAAAAGATTTCTATGTCAGAGTTATAAAGTACTTGAGTACATTTAAGTATTTAAGTACTCAGTACCCAGTGTTTTGTACTTGTACAATGTTCTTGGTAGTTGAAAAAAACCAAGTTCATGTACTTAATGAAGTACTTTGTTCCGAGTACATGTACTTTGTACTTTAATACTAATTAGTAAACTTTTAAGTTCTTTTCACGTACAAGTCCATTTAAAGTACATTTTAAGTTCAAGTCCATTTTAAGTATAAGTTAATTTCAAGTACTTTTCAAGTACTTTTCCAGTACAGTTCGTTATGACTTAAGCAAGATGACGCCAACGACAAAGAGACGCCAGCAGCCGTTGTCGTAATCTGTGTTTTTGAGATGAAATAGTTATTTTGTATTCGATTCGACAGCTCAACCAGACTACTCAACGAATCATACTTGAAAAGTACTTGACATTGACTTTCACTTCAAAAGTACTTTGAACGGACTTGTACTTGAAAAGTATTTGAAGATGTTCTGAATAGTATTACAGTACTTGGAACAAAGTACTTTACAAAGAACTTGTTCTTGGTATTTTTCAAGTACCAAGTAAATTGTACTAGATATTTTTACAACTACAAGGGCAAGGTAGTAGGTACTTAACTGGTGCTTGTGCTTGAAAGTTTACAGGTCTGTATCCATGTACAGTGACGATCACAAGACCAGTGGAAAATTGTCTTCACTTATTTGTAAAAGTTGTAAGCCAAGTGGAAAAAATTAATTCTTTAATTTTGTGCATGCAGTCACAATTAATTTTCTTCAAAAACAAAATATTACAGCACTTAGAAAAATATGTTAAATGAATTCGAAGACATTATCAATTTTGTCCGTTTCGGGATAAAGTCTTTGTCTTACTATTTATTCCATAAACCTTTGTTCTTTATCTCTTTATCACTTGCAAACAGTGTGTTTGCATACTCTCTATCAAATTGTTAAGGAATTCTTTGGAAATTCGGCTCCCCTCTAGTTTGATTATTGAAAACATTGCACGACGAATCCAAAATTGTCACAACTAATTAAAGACTAGTTAACGGAAAACTTTGAGCCATAAACTATTCGATATTAGCAATTTTAACCCATCTTCGAGGTGGTGCTTTGCTAACTTAAGATCAAGCTAAGGAAAAACTAGACAAAAACATAGAAAACATTTATAACATAACATTTATAATTAACGGCAATTATAAAGCCATAAAACATTAAAAGAAGTTTTTCACGCTTTTCGAGTTGTGTCATGTTAGCAAAGCACACAAAAAAATTATAGAAAACATTAAACGACAAATTCGAAATTGTCACAAGTACCTAACGACTAATTTACGGCAAATTATCGATTATCATTTTTCGATTTGTGAAAGTTGCTTTCCTTACTTGACACTTGTAGAAAACAAAAAATAAAAAAAAAACACCGCACAACAAAATGAATTTTTTACAAGCAACTAACGACAAATTATTAAGCAATAAAATATTGAGTTTTTGAAGTTTTTACCACTTTACTTGTGCCTAAAATACTAGTAATAAAATACCTGTAGTCCCATCATTAAATTATCTAGTTTAGCCAATTAAAGAAATCAAAATTTGTTATAAAAATTTATGTTAGGTATATGTGTATCTTTAAAAGGGAACCGCACTGTACATGTGAATATTTGCTTCCTGCTTTATTTTTTTTTTCAGAACGTTTCGTTACACTGTATCAAGGCTTTTAAGTTAAATATTTAGGTCATTGGATAAAAAAATTCTACACGAAAATACTCAACTCAAAACCCATGAACAAAGTTATAAAACACTTAATAAATTGACAGTTTATTTTGAGCGAATAGTCTTGCCCACTATTTAATGATCATCTGCGACTAATTTATTGTTTTACTAAGCCCTACAAAAAATAAATATAAATAAAAATAAATTGAATTAATCGAATATATATATTTGTATGTTGGTATCTTATTGTAGTCTTGGAGGTAAAGCGTCATTATAAAAATATATGTACTTTTCATTTTGTAACGTGGGAGTAGCGGCTATATTGAGCCAATGATTTTTTCTGTCGACCTACATAGATCTCAGTTTTCTTACAGAAACAATGAAAAATATTATAAACATTTTAAGTTTGCACAAACTCAAATACATACATAAAAAATACATAAAAAGTGGGCGTGGCAGAGAACAGATTTTCCAAAAAATACATAATGTGATGCAAAATGTTTTCTGTCCTTAAAGATGGCGATTTTGAAATAATAAAAGTAGGTTCCGCATAGTTGGCGGATTAAAAAAAAAAAACTATAACATTATAAGCCACCGAAATTTGTATTATATTGTAACATCTTTGAGTATTGAATAAATCTCAAGTATCTCTCTCAGCTACGCAGCGCAGGTGTCAACAATTTTTGTAACTTTCAAGACCTTCGAGCTTTGAGATATGAACATAAAATACTGCTACCTAAAAAAAAAAAAAAAAAGTATCAAAGAATTAGTCTGCCTTAAACTGGATTCTTAAAAAAAACTATAATGTAAGTTGTAGTTTTCATTAAGATCAAAAATTGATGTTATACGCAAGCTGCGTGGAATTCGAGTTATGTTTTCCTTTAACTTGCTCAACAACTATGTTAAGTTCTATATAAATGGGTGTTCCCATTCTAATCTATTAACCTCATAAGATTGTTAAATATCGTACAGGGCCGTGATTGACATTGACAAGTTTTTAATTGAATGTGTATGTTAATAGAAACACATTTAATTTTTTTTCTTGCTTAATAAAATTGTGCCCAAAAAAAAAAAAAAAAATAAATGCGAAGATTAAAATCTTACTAATGTTTTCTTTTTTTTTCCTCATCAGCATTCACCAGTTATAGTTTTGTGTTTTAATATTCAAATTGATTGACAAAAAAATCGTTCGAATCATTTACACACTGAAGCTAGAGTAGGTCTATAGAAGAAGATAATAATTGCTAAACCAACCAACACAGCACAGTAGGCGCTTGCAGAAAAAATATTAGACATAAGACAACAGGTACATTTTTAGCATTTTCTTATTATACATACTTACGTGCTGTCTAATTAATAATTCATGCGTGTGACATTGACGTTCGCACATGAGAGAAATTTTAAGAAATAAATTTAAGTAACCCATACGCACTTTTTTTGTTAGTCTGAGAAGTACAGTTGCATTTTTTTTATTTTATAAAAACTGGACAAAATTTCAACACAACAGTCTTAATAAACCTGTCAGAGGAGAGTAAACGCCATATAGATTTTTTTTTTTTTTTAATATTTCCGATGTCATCTATAGGTGCGTTCTATTGGTATTTATAGCTAGCGCAGCAAAGCAAGTATACCAATAAAACGCTATACCCACTTTTTTACTGAGTTATTTTTCGACACTTTTGGGTTTGTTGTTGTTTTCCAAGGGAAATTTTACTTTGCTAGCTATAAATTTTTCAATAAAACATGCCTTATAATATTTGTATAACTTAAAGTTTGGCAGCACTTTTCCAATCAATATTAAATATAATTCATATGAAAAGATACTTAATCTTCTTGGTTTTCTTTATTAAATGTTGAATAACCCGTCAGAGCAGCTGACAAATGTCGGAGATAGAACGAGGGGATGGAAGATGAAGAAAAAGAGGAAGAGGAATAAAAAGAGAAGGAAGAAAAGGGAGGGGAAGAGGAAGAGGAATAGGAAGAGGAAGAGGAAGAGGAAGAGGAAGAGGAAGAGGAAGAGGAAGAGGAAGAGGAAGAGGAAGAGGAAGAGGAAGAGGAAGAGGAAGAGGAAGAGGAAGAGGAAGAGGAAGAAGAAGAAGAAGAAGAAGAGGAAGAAGAAGAGGAAGAAAATGAAGTGGAAGAGGAAAAAAAAGTTTAAAAAACAAACGATAGAACGAAAAAAATATCGAATTAAAGATGGATCTCTAAGGAAATATCACTATTTCAAATAATAGTTAAATGACGAAAATTTTGTTTTTTTGGTATTTAAATAATTAAGCCTAGTACGCAGATTGAGCTAAAATTTCGTTCACTCTTTTCTCTCCAAACACCAGCTAAAACTCCTAGCTAAATTTTGACATAATATTTTTGTGGAGATTACAGCACAAAAAATAGATGTTCTCTGAAAAGAAATTATATTCAACAATTTCAAAGAATTTTATTTCAATGTCTTAACTGAATGTAACCAAATAAAATAGATTTTTCCCTTTGGCCTTAGTAAATCGTTTGTCTTTGAATATTTTTCGTACTCAATTTTCTTTTTCACAATGTTAAGCTCACATAAATCTCACAAATAAAAAAACCTGCCACAATTTAGCTCAGGAATTAATGTACCAAACAATTATTTGACGCGCTAAATTTTGACAGATGGCCCCGTACAGTAAGAAACGAAAATTTGATTTTTTAGCTGGAACTGCGTACCTCTTGGCTAAAATGCTAGGCTTGATTTTAGCTTGGCTGAATTTTGGAGAGATTTTTGTATGGGAGCGGAATTTTAGCTCGATCTGCGTACTAGGCTTTAAATGGAAAAAGGTATCGAAAAAAATTAATACGAAGTTGGTATATCATAAGACCCTCTAGGGAAAGAACTATTTTTTTTTATCAAAGAGCTATAATTTCAAAGATATCATTGTTTTAAAAATTTTATCACAGTCTAAAAAAAAAATGTTTTTTAGCCGTTTACTCTCAAATGACAAAGTTGTCAAGAAATAATGTTTGTTCATTTAATACTTTTTAGCTTTGTCTACAAAAAATATTATAAGACTTTTTTGCATAAGAGTGATCAGTTAAAAGATATTTCTTTTTCAAAAAAGTGAAGAAAGGAAATTAAAGATTGTTCTTAGACAACACTGAAATAGTATTTCTTGATGGAAACTTTTTGAATACTCGTATAACTTGTAGATCATGTGCATGATCAAAGAATAACAAGGTAAGCTTGACAGTTCACTGAGATGATTCGTGACGTCATTGCGAGTAAATTATCTAAATTGTTTGCCAGATGGAACAAAAACCAAAAATAAATTATTTAAGTTTTGAAGTTATTTATTGTTAGAACTCAAAGTAAACCAATACATTTTTGATGTTCTAAAGTTATGAGTTGTTGAAATTTAATGAAAAACGATAGTTGATGCGTTGTGCGATACTCGCTATGATGTCACATGAGAACAAATATAGCGACCCATCATCTAATATACAACATACCTTGTATTTTTATACCGTGGGTCATATGGCTCTAAATAAAAGCAATAAAAATATAAAAATAAATAAATAAAACTGGCCTAAGCCAAAAAATATTGGTTTGTTCACCTTGCTTCTAAAAGCCGATGTTGACATTTTTTCTATAAGAGTGCGAGCGCTCAGGTGCAGTGGGTTGCGACTTTTAAAAATTTAAAATACTGGTTTTTCGGGGACATACATATGTTTCTTTTTCCCAAGGTTTTGAGTTCGAGTTTTTTTTATAAGCAATTTATAGAAATAACTTTTTTCAAATATAGAATTGAAAAAACCCTTTCTGGTGTTGCGGATTACATAGTAATGTTTTTGAAAAACCAGTATTTTCGTTATTTGATCATTTTTTAAGTCGCAACATCTTGCAACTAAGTGCTCGTATGAAAAAAAAATCATAGAAGTTTTTCTTAAGAAAATTATTGCACTGTAAGTAAAGTTTATGTTTTGACAATTTGGTGCTTGTACAAAAAGAGCAAAAAACCACTATTTTTGAGTTTTTCCCAGTCTTAGAAGTAATAATTTTTTTTAATTAATCGCTTTTTGAAACTATATATGAATGGTTTCTTGAAGAGGGTCACATGACCTACAAATTGCACTCAAAAGTTTTCGAAAAAATACTGTTGCAATTTTTGTTTACGAAAAACCTATATTTTCACTATTTAACCTTTTGGAAATAGCAATATATTCTAACTGATCGTTCGTATCGAAAAAAGTATCACAATTTTTTTCGAAGACATATTACCTATTCAATAAGCATACATTATTTTTCGACAGTTTACACATTTAAGAGTAAAACGTAAGAACATGAATTTTTAGTTTTCTGATTTTATTTTAAAAACCGACATTTTCGATACACTTTTTTGAAAAATTTTTGATATCTTCTAGTCAGTTCAGTCTTATAAAAAGTGCTTTGACTTTTTCTGTAGAAAACTCCTTGATCTACAAAATTTGTATGAAATATTTTGCAATTACGTTTACCCTTTAATATTTATATACGAAAAAAATTAAATAAAAACAAGAAAAACTTTTAAAGTAAGCAAAATTTCATTTTTATTATTATAGTTTTTACTAAAGCCATTGCAAGCTTTGTTTGTTTTTATTACTGAATAACATGTCTATACATTTAGAGAATTCAAAATTGAATTGATAGGAAATAGATTTTTCGAAATTTGTTTTAAATCGATTTGTCCATTTTAGAAAAATAAAAAAAAAAATTAAATAAAACCCTAACTCCCACACTATGAAATACCTAAGTAAATAATATTATGTAAGTTCCTATATGCGTATAGTTCATGTACGTATATAGCTTCTTGCCATCCAGTTTATCTATCATGCGTGCTAAGTTTAAGTATACCCCAGAAAAGTGTGTGTACTCAAGTCAATCGAATAATCTGATTAACTTTTTTTTTTTGATTAATTCAATTTGTACCCCTGTCGCTAAGCAGGTAACATGTATTTTAAACTTGTTAAATACGTAGAAACTTGTGGTACCTAATATTAAGCTATTTCAACAATGTATCTGTCTCCAAAACATTATAAGTCATGGATCAGTTTTAAAAGGCTTGTCTGCTATGAATGAAATCAAATGTATGAACAAAAATCAGACTTAACTTTGAACAAGTGCTCGTTCTCGACAGGGTACCTAAATTGATAATTCTTAAGCAAAGCACCCTAAGAATATTTTGTATAGGTACATTCATATAACGATAACGAGTGTTTTTTTTTTTTAAATATATTCAATTTGTATATGGAATTCTTGTGTACCTACTATAGTAGAAAAAAAATTTCAAAGTTTCCTTATTTTGTTTTGCGATTAGAAATTTTAAAATTTAACCCTTAAAAAAAAACTTGAGATCGCAATAAAAATAAAAAAAATATTTTCGACTATTTTTAGGGGATTTTGATTGGGGCTTTAATAAATATATAATGGATTGATTTTCCTTAATTGAATGGAAGCGAAAATAATGAGATTAGAGGCCTAACACTTTATTTGAACACACAAACCTAATGCGATTAAAAATATTACACTTTCAATTAATCGAGCATGTGTGAAGGGTAATTTCGTATTTTATAATGATGTGCCATAAAATTTACTGTCGGAAGCGGTGTTATGAAAGAAAAAAAAAATCAATTACAAATACATTTCCTCTAAATTGGTATTTAGTAATCAATATTATTTAAAAAATGCTTATATTGTTTGATTTTGCATTACATTAATAGCATTAAAAGGATTTTAAATAGTTTTGTGATTTATGGAAATCCTAAGAAAAATAAAAGTGATTTGAAATCCTTTTTGTACTTATGGAAATGAGATTCCGCTTTATGTTTCATAGCCACATAGAAATAATTCCATTTTTAATCTGAATGTTGACAAAAAAAAAACAATCATATAAGATTTTCAAATGAAGCACTTCAACACCCTATGCCTATAGGAAAGTAAATTAGTGAGTCGCGAAAATTAAAAAAAAAAAACTAAAAAATGTTTAAAAGAGTAAAAACGTCTGGACATAAGAAATATTCAGCTTGCAACTTTGAACAAATGTTGCCTTAGGTCCATCTTTCTGTAGCAAGTCCCAAAGGAGATATAAAGCGTCAAATTTTCCAAAAATTACTCAGGTAAACAAGTAGTGTCAAGTAATGTCTGGAAACTTCGCTCCTCTCTTTCTTCTTAGGGACTAACTACAGAAAGTAGTTTGACCTAAGACAACAATTGTTCAAAATTGCAAGCTGAATATTTCTTGTGTCCACACTTTTTCCCTCCGACCAATAAGCATTGAAATAAATTGATGAACAAATTTAATGTCAAATTTTACACATGTTCGACACGTGCTTAGGTAGACAGACAAAAGGTTATTGGTTCATCATCTCCAAAGCTATTATTGATATGACTTACAATGCTACGCAAATGATATGACTTTTTATGTCGTTGGCTCTCAGTCTATTAAAAAAAAATATATGTAAATATTTTTGCAATTCAAAAATTATTATGATGATATACAAAATTTAATTTTTGCATGATTGGCTTACATCGCAATCCTTGTTAATATTTCCCATGCAAGCAAAAATCAAAGTATTCAAAACAATTATCCACCTATTCTGTGCACTAAATTGAAGAATATTCAAGGCAAACAATGTTTGCCTTGGCCTAAATCACCAATAAACTATAGACCAAAAATGGAAAATAAATATTTTTGTATGCAAAAATAATTTGCATGCAAATAATGCCTTGAGGTAGATATATTTTTTTTAAAAGTGTAAACCGAACATAAAAAAAAGTATTTTATTCACCACACTATTTTTCGCATGCAAAACAATTGCCGGTCCATTTTTTTGCATGACATTTCATGACAGCAATGGTTTTTTTTTTAGCATGAAACTGTAAACCAATCATGCAAACAATTTTGTTTGCATTTCACCTCAATAATTTTTGACATGCGAGAATATTTGTATTTTGATTTTTCGTCGCATTAAAACTGTAAATTACCTATGCTTGATTCAAAAAAATCTCCAAGTCTTATTAAATTTTATTTGCCTCTAGTAAGTAATGAGACTTTTTGAGTTGTGTCTTTTTTCTTACCGACTTTAAGTGTATGAATCTTTATGAAGTTAGCAGGATACTTTTGGAAATTCAGATAAAATATTATACCATCAACTGTCGAAGAAATAAATAAATACATTTGTGCTCTATTTTTTACCTAATGGTTAAACAGTTACTGAAAAATTGACCCTTAAAGTTTTTTTTTCTTCAAATTATTTGGGTTGGGTAGGGGCTAAAAGTTTACAACCAACCTAAGATTTTAAGGTAATTTTGAAAAAGAAAATAAAGAGTTTTAAAAAATAATGAAAATATTGTTGCAAGAACTTACCTTTCATTAAAAGATAACCTCAAAAATATTGGAAACTATTTTTTTTATAAATAAATTTGCTATTGAATGCATCTCGAAACATCTCGAAAACCTGAGCTAATAGCGGAAAACGGATGGTGCCCTGAAGAATTCCTAGAAACACTTTTGTGTTCATATTGAAACGTAAACATATATTTTATAATTGAATTTTATTAAACTCGACAAAAATTAAGAAATAAATGGTTTTATTGTTTTTGACTATAAATAACCCTTCTATTTATTTTCTTAAAAACACTTCTAGTAAAACAGATTATTTTTGAAATGAGCTCAACTCAAAAATGCGTTTCGCCCACTTACGAAAATTTTGCTCTTCAGTTAGAGTTGAGCTGATTTGAAATTTTAATTGAATTATAAAGGGTGTTTTTATTAGAGGTATACAACTTTAAGATGGCAATACTATTTTAACTGCCGGTCATTTTGTCAGCTGTTAGGTGATTTATTTTGAGTTTGGTTTGGCATTTCAACATGAATAGACTGAGCCTAAGCAATGCTTCAAAATTGTGCAAATTTATTTTGAAAATTATAGTGTTGTTCAAAAAACGCGCATCGCGTGAATTTTTTTTAGTGATGAAGCTGACTTTTGGTTTACCTCAATATCAATAAATAAACGGAACTGCCGTATTTGGAGTGATGATAATCCTCAAGTGTATGTTGAGACAACGTAACATCCACAAAAATTGACTGTTTTGTTTGCTTTATGAGTTGGTGAAATAATTGGTCCGTACTTCTTTAAAAACGGTGCTGGCCAAAACGTTACAGTCAACGGTGACCGCTGTTGAGCTATGATTGCTGATTTTTTCGTTCATAAATTGAACAACCATGATGTACAACAACTGTGGTTTCAACAAGATTTCCCGAGTTTTTTTTTGTAGTTTTTACACAATTTGTAAATAAAAAGTATAAAAAATCGAGATTTTATCTCGTATGCTTTCGGGGTTTTTGGCATTCAGAATTCTGTCCATTCGGTATTTTGTCCAATTGGGATTTTGGGAATTCAGGATTACGGCATTGGGTATTTTATTTTTTTCCACTTTTGATTTTGGGATTTTGTATTTTTTCCCCTCTCAAAAGCTTGAAGAAAATCCAGTGTTATTGACAAAAAATTTGTTCAGTGATAGCGCAAATATCTGGTCTAATGGGTCGTATCAATAAGCCAAATTGCAGTATTTGGGCTGAACAGCTGCAATACCCAAGAGATTCAAGGGCTGCCATGATATCCAGGTAAAACATCTGTTGGTGTGAATAATGGTCTAGGGACATCGGTCCATATTTTTTCAAAAACGAGATGGTCAGAACGTAAATGTCTCAATGGCCCGTCCCGCCCATTACGTGCCATGGATAAAAGACTATTTGTCGCTCTCCAGGATATTTTATATCAATAAGACGGCACAACTTTCAACACAGCCCATAAAACCTTGGCCTTTTTGCGAGAAATTTGGTGAAAAGTTGATTTTGCTTTTCGAAATTGTTAAATAGTCGTCTATGTGATGTCACACCTTTTAATTTTGTTTTCTTTGAGGTTATGTGCGTCAAAAATTTTCCCAAGACTTGAGACTTGGGCAGATAACGAAAAGAGTGATCCAAAATTGGACCTTCCGAATGGAACATTTCACAGCATTTACAAGGGTAATATTTAAATAAAATTATCTTCAAAAAGTAAATGTCAAAGATTATTTTTGTTGAGTCGGAGTAAAAATAAAATTAAAAGAAATGAATCACCCGGTAAGTTATGGTTTCTTCTATACAAAACACCGACATCACTGGCTTAGGAAAAAATTGTGACAGCTAAACAAATAAATTTTTACCAATTTAAACATTTCAAAAATCCTAAAATTCAAAATGGCACACATGGGCTAAAACAGTCAATTATTAACTCCAGTCAAGTACCTAGTACCCTGTGCTTGATCTTGTACTTGTATAATGTTCGTAGTATACTTGAAAAAACGCTTAGATACTTTTCTAAGTTCTTTGTTGTAAGTATGTTTATTGTAGTTTTAAAGAATTTTTTCAAGTACAAGTCCATTTTTAAGTGCTTTTCAAGTATAAGTAAAAGTACTTGAAAAGCCATTGTACCTACTTGAAAAGTACTTAAAAATGTACTGGGCAGTATTACAGTGCTGTAGTAAATATATTTTTTAAGTACCAAGTACTCATTACATGTACTTGTTCTTTTCAAATACAAGTACAAGTACAATTTACTTGGTACTTTCAAAGTACTGTAGTACAAATGTACTTAATTACTTTACAACACTGGGCTAGATCAAGAGAATTGAAATTAAGACACCCTAAATTCCAGTTTTTAGTGCGAGATCATCCTTGTCTAGGGGTTAAACCTGAGTTAACTCCAAAATCATGTTTTTTAGTCAACTCCGAGTTTACTCAACTAATGTGGTGAGTTATTTCAGAGATCAAATTGAGCACCTTTTCCTCGTGTTGCTATCTCGATTTCGATGTTGAAAGTTATTGGCATGCAATTTCCACTATGGCGCCACCTCTATTTCGATGCTGAAAGGCGTAGAAGGTTCATATCCATAGTGTCGCACCTCGATTTCTATGGATTTTTGACAACTTGAAGATAAAGTTAATACTCAATTCAAAATCTGTTCCTGAGTTAACTCAGAGTTAATTTATTTTTAGGATAAGCTAACTCTGATTTAACTTAAAGTTAATTCTCCACTAAAAAACTGTCCCTTAGAGTTATAACGTACTTAAAGATTGACAAAAAAAAAAAATCGATAAAACGCTTATGAGTCTTCGTAACCGTTTAACAGTTGGTAGGAGTTGTTGCACCAAATGCTGTATTGGTCTATTCCGAATGCACCTAGCTCTCTTCGATGTCATATTTTGAAATTTTTTAAGCATGCATAACGTTGCCTTTGAAAGTACAAAATTTTAACTAAAATATGATATGAAGTTTATCGTTAATATTTTCTTTAATTTGGAAATGTTTTTATCTTATCTGATTTAAAATCAAATATACTCCCTCCAGCGCAACGCACAGTTTAATTATGCCATAAAAACTCACGAGTCACTTTTTTTTTTTTAAAGCTCTCCCAAAAATTAACGGTAATTTACGATATCGCACCTTTATCTGACATTTAAGTCAGATTGTTGAATGCAAAGGCCGCTCAATTGCTTCCGTAAATACAAGTGTGAAAATCCTTTGATAAACACACGTCGCGTCGTCGTCGCTTAAAAAAAAAGAAACAATGATAAAAAAATGATAACTTCAAAACATCTGTACGGTGTTAGAAGTACTTTCGTACGTTCGTTTGACCCTGAAAGCTTGTCATTAATTTACTACGAACTTAATTTTGCAAAAGAAAGAACAAAAAAAAATTAATAATTATGAGTATTTGTGCTGATAACACACGATTCGTGTTATTGAAACGATTGGCGCTCAAATAAAATCAATCACCCATACCCCTGCACGAATCTAATGTATGTATGTGATAATTGTTCAGCAAAAAAAAAAAAAAAATAAAATGCTGACACATTTTCAAATGTTGGCGAAATAGAAAGTACATATTACGTTTGCTGACATAAGCAATATTTTCAGTTTAAGCAAAACTTGAATTCTAAAATCCGATACTGTACCCTCAAGATTAGCTTCACAGGTATTAACTTAATGAATGCAAGTCATTCATGGATGGAGAGAGGGGACGCATTTCACACTTAATTTCATGAATGGACTGAATTATCATACTGAAGTCAATTTTTTGACTTAAACGATGCATATTTAAACTGTTTTCAGAATCAACTGGTTGTAGCTGAATAATGTATTATATCAAATGCTAATATGAATTTGAATAAAAATTAATATCTTGCACCGCAAAATAAACGCCAAAACGCGCAAGAAATCGAAATTGGATTTTCTCCTTTCTAACGAGTTTTGATTTTCTTAAATTATGTTTAAACAATGCTGACACAGGCATTGGCTGCTTGAAAGACGCATGGGTTCTTATTAACAATAACAATAATTCTTTTGAAATTATTAGGTAAATAAAAGAGTTTAAGTAGAAAATTAAGTAAAAATATACAAAGCTTTTAGTAAACAAACAACAACCAATAGAATATATTTTCAAGAATTACTACTTACTTAATTAGCTGGCTCCTGATCACTGGAGGGTCTCTGCCTGAGATATTGCAGTCTTCCATCGTTTGCGGCCCCTCGCACGCTCGCTCCAGTCGTCGGGACTAAGCGCCCTTGTGTCTGCCCCTGTAGCGGAAGTTCGGTCTTCCTGGTCATCTAAAACCTGGGGATGGGATTCGAAGATTTGTTTGGCTTGAGCGTTGTTTTCCATTCGCTGTGGTTGAAGCAGTTTAGTCCACGTGTTTTGGCTCTTTAGACTGTATTCACACCTTGGTACAGCTCGTACAATTTACGATTGAATTTTCTCCTCCCTTCGCCCTCTTCGCATATAGGACCAAACATCCGCCGAAGATTTTTTCTCTCGAAAGTGCCTAATATCAATTCTCCTTTTTTACTTATCCCCCAGCAGCGGTTCACTAGGGTAATTCTTCGTCGGATTTCCACTAAGGTGTCGTTCGTGGAATTAATGTTTGTTCCTAGGTAGGTGAACTCCTTGACTACCTCGAAATAACTGCTATCAACAGTGACGTTTTGTGCTTGGCAATGAATAGATGGGGCTTTGTTTGTTGATAGCATGTAATTTGTTTTGTTCTCATTCACTTCAAGACCAACGCGTTTCGCCTGTTCATCAATAGGTGTGAATGCTTCTAGTACAGCTCGCTTGGAGTGGCCGATGATATCGATGTCGTCGAAAAGACCTATTGAAGATAGGGCCTTCCAGGTTAACACCACTCTTCCGCGTTATCTGCTCCAAGACTATGGTAAAGAAATCACATGATATGGCATCTACTTGTCTGAACGCTGTACACGTCTGGAATAGTTCAGACGAGCTGTTACTCATTTGAACGTTGCACTGCGTATTTTGTAACGTCATGCTGCATAGCTGGATCAGTTTTTGTGGGATCCCGACTTCTGACATCGCCAATAGAAGCTCTTGGTGGCTTATGCTATCATATGCGGCTTCTTAGTCGATGAAAAGATGGTGGGTTTCGACTTGAAGTTCGTTGGTCTTTTCCAGGATTTGCCTCAATGGGAAGATTTGGTCTATCGTTGATCTGCCTGGCCTGTAACCACACTGAAAGATTTTAGACGTTTAAATACTACGTTGGGTTAGATCTTGTAGGCAACATTAAGCAAGGATGTGCCTCTGTAGGATCGCCTTTGTGATGCATGCACCTTACCATCTCCTCCATACTTGAAGAGTTCCGCAGGTAGGCCATTCGAGCCGGTGGATTTGTTGTTCTTAAACTTGTCGATGGCTTCCTTAACCTCTTTAGTACTTGGCGTTGAAACTGGATCTTCATTCACTGGTCTCATGCTTCTTTGTTCTCCTGGTCGCTTCTTCTACAAAGTAACCCACCCCACCCTTAGGCCCCCGCATGTTTTTTAGCCACATACATGCAATGGGCAAATTAAATCCAAATGGCAAATGAACTTGCGTCGTCGTGTTAAAGGTTCTATGGTTCTATGTAGAATGAATACACCACTGCTCATTCGAATGGCCGTACTCCCTGAGCAGAATGGAGACGGAGCTGCAACTGGAGCTGCAACTGGAATAGCTGTCAAAATGTTGAATACACACAAATCCAATGATATGAACACAGTACGACAAGTTGGCCAATTTTTAACTTTTTCATGCAGCTTTTTTGACGTTTCAAAATTGTGAGTGCAACCGAGTGCTTACATGGGGGTTGAAGAGAGTTTTAAACTATTTTTAACCTCTGATAAAGACGTAAAGTAATTTTAGCTTCCATTTCATCATTATCCATTTTATTTTTGTTTTAATTTTTATTATTGTGTTGTTGACATAAATGTCAGAAAGCTGTACATTGTGGGTGGGTTAAAAAATATCACGTACGACATTTTTTGACAGCAGTTGCAGCTGCAGGTCCAGTTGCAGCACTCTGTTCTGGTTAAGCAGTTCTACTACAAAAAAACCTGCGGTACATTGCCGTGTAAACAAGTTTCAAGCATTTGCTGGAAATGCTGCTTAAACACGTCTTCAATTCCCTGTTCTTCGCTTACTAGGTTTCCTTCTTTCTTTCGAATAGCTTACGTGCCCGTCCTTTAACCAAATGGCTGGTATTGGTGGCGCTGCTAGACTCCTCGAAGCTAAGAGGCTACGGGTGCTCTTTTCTTACTGCGCATGGTTTTTTCTTTTTCCTTCTCTTTTTACGGTACTTCTATCTTCCTGCTATTTTCTTTCGCTGCAGCATTTTTTGTTCCACTGGTTGTTGACGCTGGTGGCTGGGGCTATGGCAGAGAGTTTACTGCTCGCTGTAGTCTCTAGTTTTCTAAGATGTGCTAAAGAATGTAATGTTGAGTTTCGTCCTATAGGAGGTATTCGTTTTCTTTTTGTTGGACACTCGGGCTCTGAACTTTATCACAACAAGAAAAAGGTCAGAGCCCACGTTTGAACCTCAGAAAGTTCGCACGGCCAAGATGTTTGATGCGTGGCTTGCGCCAATTATCACGTGATCGATTTGATTGGCGGTTCGACCATCTGGAGATCGCGAGGTTGCTGTGTGTATCCTTCGTGAGGAACTTAGTGTAACTTATGACCGTAGCTGCAACCTCGATTAGTGGGAAGCCGTTATCTGCTGTAGTTTCGTAGAGCTGTGCTTTCCAACTAATCCGCTTAAGATATTTTCCTTTCCGACTTTAGCCTTGAAGTCCCCGTGCACGACTTTGACATCATATTCTGGACAGGTTCCGTAGGCGCCCAGAAGGTCGTTAAACTCCTCCTTGTTAGACTCTTAAGCTCCATCGGTAGGGGCGTATGCACATATTAGGCTGATGTTTTGGAAGGTAGATTTGATCTGATCTTGGCCTGGCGATTGCTAATCTGGATTAAAAGCGATGACTTTTAAGTTGAGACAAATCTGCATCCTAGCATGTGCGCAATCTATGAAGACAGCAAACTAACAAATGTCGCATTTTTCTCTTTTTGTTATTCCTGATTCCATCGTATCTCGTTGATCGCAGTAATGTCTGAATTGTACCGCGAGAGGACAGATTCAAGTTTTTGAGTAGAGCCTAGAGTTAAAAGTGTCTTTTCTTTACATTCCAAGTGCTTATTGCTGGTCGTTGTTCATTTTCGTTCCGGGTCTGTTGCCATTTAAAGGGAGTCGTTATCCGAGGCTTTTCGCGTCTACCCATAACAATGATTTTTTTTTTTAATTTGGCCGAGTCGTTAGCCCAACGCACTAACCTCCAATATCTAGGGCCATGGGTTTGGTGCTACAATTCTTTCTTTGATCAACTCTCACACTTATAAGCTTTACAAGTCATGACATTAAGCAAAAACCAGTACCCGGCGCTTACCAACTTGGAGGTAATGTAAGCACTTGATGTGTAGGAAAAGATACAATTCGAGGGCCCCAGTTTCTACAACATTAAACTACCCTTAAAATGCTATACAGCTTATAATTATTATTAAAGGTTTTGGAATGATATCTGTCAATCTTTTAAACATTAAATACTTTTTTTATGCAGCGAAACAGTAACTGATGTGTACCCGTATCAATTTGTATCAAAATTATTCTTTAAAAAATAAAACAAACTTCCAATTTTGAGCTTTTCAAAAATTATCTTGCCACGCTAAGTTGATCCATTTATCTGGCACACTTTCTTAAGTGTCATTTATAGATAAAGACAAAAATAAATTAAATCATAGTAAAAATATAGTAAAACGTAAAATGCATTTCTTGATCGTAAAATTAAATCTTTTATTTTTCTATAATATCCAGCACGTGGAGTGCATAGGTGCTTAAGTTCGATAGAAAATGTTATCAGTTTGTTTATTTAGGTATGCCATATAAAATCAATGTTCACACTTTAAAGTATATGTAGGTAAGTACATAATATACAAAATCTTAATTGACATCTGAGAAATCTTTTCTTATAAAAACTGTTACCAAGGAGAACATATTTTGACCTACTTATATTTTTATTTTTTTTTCTACTAACTGAATAAAAAACAATAAAATTAATAGCATTCGTGCTTGGACTTTGAAATAAAATCTTTATTACTGCAGTTATATTTTTTTTGTTGTTTCATTCAAAGAGCATTATCAAATTTTTTGCTTAATAAGGTTATCGTTAGGAAGCTTTAAGAGCCATTGTACAAATTTGAAAAAGACTAAGATATTTTTGATGATTGATGAACATTTTTGTCAACTAATTGATTGGAAGGTATCTGGGTATGGTTTGGAAAGCTTAAACGAATTATTAATTGCTTTTATGCACTTAAGCCAAATTCCTGAATATTTTGAAATAATCTGGCGGTGTCAAATGGCATTATCTCAGTTCAATTCTATTGAAATTTGCATGCAGTCTGTTCATTTAAAAGCGTGCCTTTAATTTTGTACGTGCTCTATACAGATTATATATTGGTGAAAATAAATTTCGAGGTTTTAGTCAAATCTAACAAACCATTAGTGAAATGAGTTTAGTCATGATGGCCTTCAATCTGTGCGCCTGTATGCGTATGTGCATCTGCTCTCCATTGAGCTACAGCCTTATGGGGTTTACAGGTTCTCCCCAAATTAAAGACAGAGAATTTGTTGCAAATACGGTATTTTGTAAGTTCGAACGTTTGTAGAATCTAATCAACGCCTTCCCAGCCAATAATTTGTACTTGCGATATACATATAGTTACTAAAGAGTGTTTTTTTTTTAAAGAGATATAGAACTCTAAGTTGGCAATACTATTTTAAATGGCGGCCATTTTGTCAGCTGTCAAGTGATTTATTTTTAATTTGGTTTATCATTTCAACATAAATAGACTGACGCCTGAACAATGCTTTCAAATTGTGCAAATTTATTTTGAATGTCATGGTTCTGTTCGAAATACGTATCGCGCGAATTTTGTTAAGCGATGAAGCTCGATATAAAAACTGACTGTTGTGTGTTGGTGGAAACGTTTCGGACCCGTGAATTTGCTTTCAAAATCGTGTGATCTAACGCCACTTGACTATTTTCTGTGGGGATATGTGAAGTCGCTAGTCTACACCGATAAGCTCGAAACGATTGACATCTTAAAGAACAACATTCTCCGCGAACCTCCATATTAGACCGTCATCAAGCAATGGCTGTCATATGCCTGGAATCATATTTAAATTATAATCCCAAAAGACTATGTTTTGAATAAAGGAAATTTCATGTCAATTTAAAAAAAAACATCTTTGTTTTATTCCGTTTCAAAGTTTTATACCTCTAAAAAAACAATGTTTATATGTATGGCAAGTTAGCATTGGTAATTTTTTCGAGCTTTTGATCAAACTTTTCGTTTTGGGTCTCACTATTCTGTCTGTCCGTTTGGCTACAGCCTAAACAGCTGCATCGATTTTCATAAAACTTGGAACAACATATGGATATTTGGTGATTCTGCCCACACGGTTTATTAATTTTTTTTTAACTAAAAATAACGATACCTGCCATGCATTTTTTTCTTAGCAATTTAACAAATTCTCATTTTACTCAAAAATGGTTCCACAAATTTTATTAAAAACAACATTTTCAACACATTTATTTGGTAAATGCCTTTGGATAGGTTATTTAAAAAAAAAATGCTGTTAAAAAATAGAAACCTTTTTTTTACAAAATTTCCAAAAAAATTTTTTTTTGGATTTTTAAAAAAAGGTTCCAATTTTTTTCGAAAATCAAATATTATGAATATTATGATTTTTATAAAACTTGATATTTAAGGTTTTTTTTACACTCGGTAAAGTATTTAAAAAAAATTACCTTTATGAAAAAATAACGGTATCTTCCATACAAAAGTTAAGAAATAGTTAAGGAATATATTTTTTTTTCTTAAAAACGGCTTCTGGGATTTTTATTCAACTTTTTTTGTAGGTATGCTTAAGTTAGTGCTACCAAAAATTATAAAAATTTACAAATAGCAACTATTAATAGTAGGTACTTCTCATGGAACTACTTTTTTTTAAATTTTTAGTTTTCTCATTAACAGATTTTCGCCCAACAAATTAATTAATTAAATTATTATCTTATACACAAATTTTAAATAAGATTAAAAATAATGCATTTAAAAATTTTCAAAAAAAAAGTTTTTGAATTTTTAAAAAAGTTTCCAATTTATTTTTTCAAAATACAATATCTCCAAAAACTTCGTTGTTCCTTAAGCGAAAATATATTTTTTATATCAGCCACCACCTTTGTTAATTTTATTGAAATTAGTCGAAGAAAAACGTTTCCATTTTTTTGTAAACACCCTGTTTTCAAATAATTTTTTGATTTTAAATCCTTCCTCAACAACCAGTTGTTTCAATTTCATTGAAATCGCTCAACAAACAATAAAATTGCGAAATGTCGACATATTTTTTTAAACACCCAGTTTTGAAAAATAATTTTTTTTATTCTGTCTCAGCCATCACCTGTGTCAATTTTATTGAAATCGAAATTGAAGTTTTTTTTTAATCACCCTGTTGAAAATATTTTTATCTTTTCTAATTAGGGCTGGCCACGATAGCAAACCAAACGATTAATGATACTTTTGTAAGTATCATCTCGGTATTGTCAAAATCGAAAAATTTCAGTATCGTCTCGGTATCAGTCTCGTAAAACCCATTCTCGTTTGGTCTTGTGTAACAAAGTCTCGTCTCGGTATTGGTTTCGGTATCGGTCTCGTCTGGTTTCGGTTTGGTTTCAGTCACAAACGAAAATAAAATACACGACTTAGTTACATGTTCTTCATCTTATTATAATTGAACCCGCTTGGTATTTTTAAAAATTTTGAAGAGCTTGTTTCAAAATCTTAGGTACCGATAGGTTATACGAAATAAAGATTCTGCGTCAAAATAGCATAGCAGAAAAACAATGCTTTTACAAAATTATTGGAGTCGTTTCCGAGAAACCAAGGCAAACAAAACATGCGATGCAGTTGGTCAATTTTTTATTGAAAATTGCAGTTGGTGGATTTCAATAAACCCACTTCCTGCGCCTAAAAAGAACCAAATCTGAAAATTTCATCCAAATGTTTGGTTTCAAAAATACAAAGCAGAAGACAAATGGGCTCGGTATCAGTCTCGTATAACTCTGTCTTGATTGGTCTCGTATAATAAAGTCTCGTCTCGGCATTGTCTCGGTATCGTTTCGAATTCTTTGGAGCTGGTAGCGTTTCAGTTTCCGATACCAACACCAAGAGTTTTCTGTTATCGTGGCCTGCCATATTTCTAATTCTGTACTAGCTATCACCTGTGTCCATTTGTAATCTTTCAAGAAACAACGACGCTGCACGAAATTGAAATATTTTTAAAACACCCTGTTTTGAAAGTACCCAAATGTCAACGAAATGCCTTAAAATCTCCTTTTAACAGAGTAGTAAAAAACAGAAAATTTCTTATTTCTCGGAGGTTTTTAAAATTCTGACATCATAGCCATCTTTTAACAGAATGGCTTGACAGGTTGGGAACGAACTTTATTTTGAAGATTTACTAGCTCTAGCTTCGCTATAAAAAGACAAACATTAAACTTAAAAATTTGTTTAAAAAATAAATAACTTCACAAACGTACTGAATAGATCCCAATGATAAAGATCTGTATTTTATGATTCGGGAGTAATATTTCCCGACCCCTACAATAAACTCAATCGATATACATAGATACTTCTCGTTTTTATAACAAAAAGATTCAAACGTTGCGTTGGCATGACAAACCATACAAATGAAAATCAATCTCAATTAAAGCTGTTGCATGCGTAGCAACAGTTTAAAAATGATAAAATGACTATAAATACTCCCCATTTAGTTAAAGTTAGATAATAAATTTAATGTATTTTTGAAACTAACATTAGTAAATTTCTTAACTAGGTTTTTCCTCAGTGTATAGGACTATACACTGGATAATAATGTTAAAATACAAAAAAAAAAATCCACATTAATCATTTTAGAATTTTATATTTTTTTGTTTTATTTGGAAATAAAAAAAGTTATGATACCTACTAAAAAATTAAAAAATATAAACATTGTAAAAATACCTTCGTTATAATAAAAAGTGTGTGCTGTCTAGCAAAGAATGATGCAAATCTAAACACGACAAATTAATCATCTTCATAATAATAATATTATATGCTTGTTCTTATCTAAGATTACGCGTATCCATGTACGAAGAATCTTTCTCTCAGAGAATACAATTAAAATTGCTATTGATTTAAATTTTTTTGTCGTTTTTATTTTTTTGAATAAATGATTTTGACTCGTCACTTCTGTCGTTCGTCTGATTTCTTTTATCAAAAATCCGGCTTGTTAGCCGGGAGTTTTCCATTCTATACAATCATACTGGGAGGTGAGTGGCTTTTTTAATCTTTTCGTTTTTTTTTTTCTTTTTTTGTAAATGTATAATTTGACAAACCAATATTTACCAAGGTGACAGATAGGTTTTTTAACTTTTCACTTTCGTCTACCTATTACCTATACCTACCTGCGTTAGAATTAGAAAAGATTTGTTGAAGATTCTGATGTGGATCAAAAGATTATTTTGTATACCGTCATACACACATAGTTGATTTTACCTTTCCTTAGAGAAAAAGATCGTGATCTACAGTTTAGTGCACTCATTTTTTTTCTTATCGATTTTTTTTTGTGAGAGGTTTACATGAAAAGCAAATTTAAATAAAATTAAAAAGAAAAAAAACAACAACAACTGCAGAGGAAACGTACGTATCTACGTTGTTAGGGGAATATGGGGTTTATTTTGGGAGTACTCGTAGGTATGTATTTGAATCATTTTTAAGGCAAAGTAGATTTGTTTTTAAGTTTCTAAAATAAATTGAACTTTTTTTTTGTTTTGCAAAGGTAAAAAGTAAATAAAGTAAAACTTAATTGAATAGGAAGTTTATTAAAAATAGTTTGAATCAATTTACCGAATCAATAGTCCAGTTATATTGTATTTTCACTATTCAAATTACGGGGTAGTTTTGATTTTTTTCGGGAGTGCTGAATTCGAATCTGAGGTTTATTCGAGGGTGCATTTTTGATAAAGGGGTGCAATAGCACCCTTTTCGAATTTTTGCATATAACTCGAAAACGAAACAAAATTTCGACATAATGTTAAGACCTGTTTTTGTAGACAATAAAATTTACCATGAAAATTTATCGTTTTAAAGTTTTTTTTTTTTAATTTTAGTTACTTAAATTTCAAAAAAATCATTGCAAAAAAAGTGAAAAATCACATTTTTTGTTTTTTTTTTCTACGTATTTGCCTATAACTTTTTAACCTGTGGAGATAGGTATACCCATTGCTCCCTATAAAAGATAGATGATTTAATTTTCTTTAAAATGACATATTTAGAAAAAGTTTTTGATAAAAATCGACCGAAAAACGGTCGCTAAAACTAAGCTGATTTTAAGATTTAAAAGTAAAATAAATGGTATTTAAGGCTATTTTGAGAAATTACGCTCAAACTGGGTGTATGATTCATTCTTAACTATTAAAGCAAAAAAAATGGGGAAATTAAATTTTTTTCGCAGTTTAAGGGTTGCCGTCTAATTTTTTCAAATTGTCAATAACAACAAACTTGCTTCTAAACCCCAGTTTTGAACATTTGTTAGTTAATTTTACCTCTTTCGAAATAGTCCCAGGCGAGTTTTTCCGTCGAAAGAACTTGCTATTCGAGCCCAAAGTTTTTGAAGCCAGTATTATAAGAAATTTCAATTTCTACAACCAAACTCACCTGGCATTATTTTTTCAGGTCCAAGAAAGCATAATTAGCTAACATAATGTTCAAAAACCGGGTTCTTAGGAGCAAGTTTGTTGTTAAAGGCAATTATTTTAAATTTTGAAAAAAAAAAAATAGATGGCAACTCTTAAACTGTGAAAAAAATTTTATTTTCCTTTAATTTTGTAATTAAATGATCAAGAATGAATCATACACCAAGTTTAAGCGTTTCATCTTTGAAGTTTCTCAAACCAATCATAAATACCATATATTTTACTTTAAAATCTTAAAATCAGCCTAGTTTGATCGACCGTTTCTCGGTTGATTTTTATCCAAAACTTTTTCGAAGTATGCCATTTAAAAGAAAATTTAATCATCTTTCTTTTATGTCGAGCAATGTTTATACCTATGTATCTCCACAGGTAAGAAAGTTATAGGCAAATAAGTTAAAAAAAAAAAACAAAATGTGATTTTAACATTTTTCCGCAATAATTTTTTAAATTTGATGTAATTCAAATTTTTTTTTTTAATTTTTAATGATCCATTTCGATGGTATATCCTATTGTCTTTAAAAATGAATCATGACATTATCTCGAAATTTTGCTTCGTTTTCGAGTTATATGCAAAAACCGAAAAAGGGTACTTTTGCACACCCTCCTCTAAAATGCACCCTCGAATTGAATATCCCAATTATTGATTTTTATAATAAAAACCCATCCTTTTTAAATGACATAAATACATGGAAAAAAATGCAAAACTGCATTTTTTGAAGTTTTTCACTAATGGTTCGAGAAACTAAAAATTATTCGAAAACTACATCAAAGTACCATTTAAAGTAAACACAATTTACAATAAATCTCTTTTTAAAGCGTTTTCTGCGACTTTCCATTTAAACTCAAGCGCTAGTCGAAAATTGACGTATTTTTACTGTTTTCGAAAATCAGCAGTTGAGTTGGAATGTGACCTTTAAATTACTCTAGCATGTCACGTTTTTTGAGATATTCGAATCTTAAGATATACAACAATGCGATTATTATGCAAATGATATTCTAGATCAATTTCAAGACCAGATTCAAACCCATCAGAAAATTGTGGAAGTTCTGTGTACTTTCAATAGCACTTTGATGTAATTTTCGAATAATTGGTTGTTTTCGAAGCATTAGTGAAAAACTCCCAAAATAAACAATTTTGCATAATTTTTTTCATTTTTTCCATGTTGCGTCAAGAAATTTTAGTCGTAAGCCTCAGATTCGGATTCAGCACCCCCGAAAATATAAAAGAGGGGCAAAATCAAAACTAACCCACCATTTGCTTGCTAAAGGCTTTTTTGAGCACAAATTGACTGGACTACAAAATCAAAAACGAAAATTCAATTATTAAGGGCTGTAATGATCGAGAACTCTTAAGTTTATGAGGATCAAAATTCAAGTACCTATTTTCCGGCTTTACATTGTTTATTTTGAAAGTTTTTAAAACAATTTCGGATGAGAGTTATTTATATTATAAAAATAGAGTATTCTTGGCCACTCTCTTAAAACTCTTATGAGCGCTCATAAACAATTTTTGTTTTATAGCTTGATGAAAAGGTTGATGAACTTCTTAATTTTTGTATCACTCGATAATAACCGCTCCTTTGATTTTATAGGCATAGTTTTAATTCATATGGTCTTTAAGGCATAACTGTATACATTTTGTTTGTACAAATTAAATATTCACCCCAAAAATAAATCATACCGTTGACCAAGACCAATAAAAATTTTAACTGAGCGTGAATATTTCGTATTTTTTTGTTCATAGCTATTAGGCATTCTAGCCGTGTTGTTGAAAACATAGTTTAGTTTTTTTTTGGTATGTTATATGCATCAGCAGGGTGATTTGCCCAAGTCATTGCAAAAAGTTACTTTTATCGAGACAAAACATATGTTACATCTCTTGTTTCTATTAAAACAAAATTATGTTTAATTTTACTGACTTGGAAACTACTTGGTATGCTAGTATGAAGCTGAGCTCATTGAAAAGTGGAGGAAAGTTTGATTTCTTAGGCAGCCAGAAAGATTTCGGTCAAACAAATAAACCAAAACTTGCAAAGAAAAATCTTTTTTTTAAATTAATACGGATAGACAGAAAGTATATTGTGTACATAACATAGTATGTACGTTTTTTTTTTAAATGTTTGGTGACATATGTTTTATCACATGACAGTTATTCTTTGTCCTCCCTTATCATAAATTTCAATGTTTTGTGAAGCTTTTGTTTACCCCAAAACCATTATCGCAGATATGTATAGACTACATTATAGTATAAATACTGTTAGAAAAGTATAATCACAATATTTATGTAGAATTAAAAGCTTTAAAATTTAACCAAAATCTGATGAATAAACTGCGGAGAGAATTAGACTCTTCTATGTTGACAGTTCTACTTTGTGCTATATGTCAAAATTGAGTCTAATTCCGTAGCTCATTCATCGTGGATTCTATTTATAATCAGGGTTAATGTTTTTTCCACCTTCGGCCTTACTGTGTGAAAAACAATGTTTTTTGTTGCTATTTTTTTTTGCAGAGATATGCGTACCTTATTCTGTGATAAATTTCGTTTTAAGATAAAAAAGTCAATCATAAAAAAAATGCGTAACGAACAATTTTCAATCCTGGCTGGCGATACTATAGTAGGTACCATATGGCAAGTTAAGCATTCGTAAAAAAAATTGTACTCGAGATTTTGATCAGAGTTGTCATTACGGTGATAGGGAAGACGGAAAAAGTGTATTTCACTGTCTGCCTGTCTGTTCAGCTACAGCTTAAACGGCTGGATCGATTTTCATAAATTTGGTACATAGTTGTGTTCGGTCAGAGCTGTAAAAAATCCAGTACTCTGGCAATGCAGTCAGGGAAGTCACAGTTAATTAATTTTACCATTGACCATTAAGTTAGTACTTTGACTAAGTACTGTAACTGCAAAATAAGCAGTCGCAAGTAGTACTAACATTCCGGACTGTACAATTAATTAACTGCAGTACTTTGTGACTGGTTTTAGTCTTTTAGTAGTTTAGTCTTAAAGTAGTTTTAGTATGACTAGTTTTTTTTAATGTCTTTTTTAAGTCCCTAGATTTGCGTGAGGGTAGTCTGACTGGTGA
This sequence comes from Dasysyrphus albostriatus, assembly GCA_946251815.1. Classification (NCBI taxonomy): domain Eukaryota; kingdom Metazoa; phylum Arthropoda; class Insecta; order Diptera; family Syrphidae; genus Dasysyrphus; species Dasysyrphus albostriatus. Next base: position 59,974,621 of record OX276336.1, on the reverse strand, counting down.
GGAATGTTGTGTTGTCCGCCATTTTGAGAAAAGGCTTTAAAAACCGTTAATGCGATTTTCTCGGCTCCTGTAGGACATGGAGTACAAATTTTTATATGATTTTGTAGGTAACAATATTTTATAAAACTTGCGCTTTAAACATTTTTGTCATCACTTTTGAGTGAAAAGTTACTGTCGAAAAACGTTCGAATTTTTTTTAGAAAAAAAGAGCTTTAAGTATTTTTACTCTCCTTTTGTTCATCTGACAGAAAAAAATATATTTTACTTTTTTTTAGAGCAGTAAATTTTCTAAATGTTCGTAAATTTAGATTGTGTGTGGAACAAAAAATGAAAAGAATGCAGTTACATCAAATTGCCAATATCTAGCAAATAATTCCCTAATGGACAGTACGATTCGTACAACCAGCGTTGCAAAATAATAATGGATTCTTGGAGAATGACACACACACAATAAAAGTGTTTTATTAGAAAGGGACTTTTTCTCAAGGCGCGCACGGTCAACTCTATTTTAGGTGATTTTGGACACCCGTTATTTTTTTCAAATTTCTTAGGAGTTAAAATAACGGCACCTACAATTTTCACATTTCTTTTGGCAAGAGTTACCTTTGGACGCGAAACCACTTTTCAAAAAATCGTTATAAATGGCACCTCCCAAAAGATCCATTTTTTTCTTCTGATGTGAAGGGGTCTCAGTGTGAGTACAAAACCCGATTTTCGGGGTTGAAAGCCTCCCCATTTTGAAAAGAGAGCTTCCACGATATCTTGAGAACTGACAGGCTTACGATTTTTTTTATCCGATGGAAATCTTCAAAAGATACTCGGTAAGAATCGGTACTGAGTAGTGTGGGACTCTTACCGCAATAAAACAACCGGTGTATCAGGACCAATCTATGAAGGAAGGACAAATGATTTTGCTTTATTATAAAACTTTCCAATAGCTTTTAGACCATCAGCTCATGAGGCTTGTGTCTTCTTAATCTTCGAACATTGTCTCGTACATTTAAGATAGTCTCCATTTCGGAGTTGGTATGACTTTGCAGTCGCTGATTGTGTGATGCAGCGTGTTTTTTAACCACTTCTGTAACCATTTCAATTTGAAAGTCACGATGTAGATCGCTATTTCTTAAATACCAAGGGCCATTTTTTATTCCACGAACGACTTTGCTTTGGAATTTTTGGATAAGTTCAGCATTTGTTTTCTTTATACAGCTCCATAGTTGGATGCCATACGTCCAAACGGGTTTCAATACTTGCTTATAACGGGTGATTTTTTAGCTGGTTTGGTTTTGGCAACACTGGTTTTGACAGCTGACGTGTGTTTAGTACCTTGTGTCACTGTCAAACAGCTTCAGTTTGGTTTGCAATTTAACCATGGATCGTCTTACAAATGAACAACGCTTGCAAATTATTGAATTTTACTATCAAAATTCGTGCTCGGTTCGAAATGTTCATCGCGCGCTGCTTCCTTTTTATGGTCGGCATTCTCGACCTTCTGAGCATTCTATTCGGAAGATTGTGACCAAATTTCGCACCAAATTTACTTTTTTGGACATTAAACCACCAACACGTTTACGTACTGTGCGTAGTGAAGAAAATATTGCGGCCGTATCAGCTAGTGTGACAGAAGACCGCGAAATGTCGATTCGGCGCCGTTCCCAGCAGTTAGGCCTTTGTTACAGCACTACGTGGAAAATTTTGCGGAAGGATTTGGGCGTAAAGCCTTTTAAGATACAGCTGGTGCAAGAACTAAAGCCAGCCGACCTACCACAACGCCGAATTTTTGGTGAATGGGCTCTTGGAAAGCTGGCCGAGGATCCACTTTTTTATCGAAAAATTGTGTTCAGCGATGAGGCTCATTTTTGGTTGAATGGGTACGTAAATAAGCATAATTGCCGCATTTGGAGTGAAGATCAGCCAGAAGCATTGCAACAGCTACCAATGCATCCCGAAAAAGCCACTGTTTGGTGCGGTTTATGGGCCGGCGGCATTATTGGGCCATATTTTTCAAAGATGATGCGAATCGCAGCGTTACTGTCAATGGTGAACGCTACCGAGCGATGATAACAAACTTTTTTTTGCCCGAAATGGAAGTTCTTGACTTGCATGATATGTGGTTTCAACAAGACGGTGCCACATGCCACACAGCACGCGAAACAATGGCGCAATTGCGAGGCGAGTTTGGTGAACAGTTAATTTCACGTTTCGGGCCGGTCAATTGGCCACCTAGATCGTGCGATTTGACACCATTAGATTATTTTTTGTGGGGGTATGTCAAGGCTAATGTCTATAGGGACAAGCCCGCTTCGATTGACGCACTGGAAGCCAACATCCATGCATTCATTCCTGAGATACCGGCCGATATGTGTGAAAGAGTATGCCAAAATTGGACTCAGCGGATGGGCTACCTGAGACGCAGCCGCGGTCAACATTTGCATGAAATTATCTTTAAACATTAAATTGCAAGGTTCAAACTATCGATTCAAATAAATATTTCATTCATTTTTTCGAATTTTTTGTGTTTTTTTTTTTTTTTTTAAAGTTCTAAACCTCTTAAAAAATCACCCGTTATAACATAAGCTTGTTCTGGATAGATAGGTCAGAGTTCTTTCCTAGTAACCAGGACATCTTTCTGTACTTCAAGTTTAGTTCTTCTCTTTTCTTTTTGATGTGCTCTTTCCATTTAAGCTTTGCATCTAAAGTGATTCTATTTTATTTGGCAGTATTGGAGTAAAGTACTGTTGTACTGTTTATAAGAATCCTAAACTTCTTGCACATTTAAGAGTAAGTATCTGCAACCCAATCGTACATTTAAATTTTTGTCTCTACCATCTGGACTTCAAATTAAAATTCAGATGATTTTAAATTTGTATCAATTTTATATTTAGACCATTTTGGGCAGTTAGACAGTTTTTATTTGTAAAGGTGATCAGTCTTAATCATTTCGTGTGAATTGACATTGTTTTCTCAGAAATGGATTTAAATTAAAAAAAATTGAAAAATAAAAGTTTTATAAATTGGAAAAAATTGTCCAATTGGGCCCAATAATCCCTTATTTCTTGTACACACCCAAATTCTTTTAAATTAAAAAAAAGAATAGAAACTGAGATAAAACATAAACACGTAACACGTTTATACTGTTATCAGTTTTATGTATATTTGGATTTTAAGTTGTTTCTTTTTTTTTTTTTGATAAGTTTTGATTTAAGTCACATTTTAACATTATTCAACATAAAAAAAAAATATTTGCGGAACGCTTTGGTCTTGTGTCAATAATATTCCAAGAGAAACCACAGGAAATAAAATTAAGGGTTATTCTTTATTATTTTTGTAATTTGACAAGATTTTTTTTTAATTTTTGTTAAAAAACATACATTCACATGGAGGTCATTTTTTTTTTGTTGAAAAAAGACTCCTGGTTAAGATTTGAAGGCTAAATATGAATAAACATTTCGGTGCATTGAAGATAACCTATGAAATATCAAATTGACCATAGGATTCATTGAAACAGTTTCGAATTATTCCAGCTGATAAGATTGTGTGATGACGATGGACGGACCACAGTGTTTATTTTTATGAATTTTGAGACAAACTGCATCATATGAATGAACTATAATTTATTGATGTGATGAAATGAAAAAAATTAAGACAGATTGAAGATTTTTGTATAAAATGAACAAACAAAATTGAGAAGATCAGAAGTCAGAACATGTTGTAGATATTGAAAAAAAAAACTAATACAAGTAAAGTTTCTTGCAAATATTTTTTTTAATTTAATTATTACTAATATTTTTTTGTTAAGAACGATTTGTTATGGGAAAGATAAAAATTATGAGAGTATGCAAAAAAGGGGGGGTTTTTTGGCCAGTTCTTTGGAGATGAATTTTTCGAAATAGTTTGGTTTAAGAGCCGTCAGGCATCTGTGTACCCACACAGGTCGAAATCTCGCACATCAAAATCTTGTAAGTCGATGACGCACGACCGCACGACGACAACGACTGCACGATGAAATGACGATTTATTTCCGTCATCTTGCTAATTGCGTTTTACGCGTGGTTTTGTCGTTTGTTGCCATAGCATTCATTCCGCCATGGCCGTTTACATGTGGGTTTCTCATATGTGGCCTTGATGCACATTTTCTTGGGATCTCGTCGTATGCATTCACACAAGGTTTTCTCGTTTATGGTTATTGTTTCATCTTGTTACCGTCTTATTTGAAAAATTTGCTTAAAAGGATATTTTAAGGATAGTCAACAGCTTCCTTAAACGACAATGCCATAAGTGGCCAGAATTGCGGGTTCTCATCTGGATTCTTACGCCTTTTGTGGGTCTTCTGTGCCGGTCACGCAACTCCATTGACATCCTTGGGATGTGGTCCATCAGCAGATAGGTGTCAAATGTCAATGTCAACAATTTTCTTGGGCCAGGTAGGAACCGTTGTCAGCTGCTTGAAAATGTAGATTAAATGAAGCTCTAATTACTATGTTCAACTGTCGGACCTTAGCGAGACAGAAGCGAGACGTCGATAAGATGTGCACAATGACAAAAACGACGTGAAAATGTCATGGCGAAACCAAAACGAGACTATAACGAGTAAACCAAGACACAAAAAGCTGTGCAAATTAGCACATAGAAAGACTGCAGCAAGACGAGCACAACGACCATCATGACATTGAAAACCACGTTTGGAATTTTTAATTTTTAGCTTATTTGTAGTACCTCGTACCATATTCCTCGGACTCGGCAAAAACTGTAGATCCCCTCCATTTTTAAAACTTATAAAAAAAAAAAATTGATAATAAATAATAAGAAATGCATAATGCCAAAAACCATGTGTAAATGTCATGGAGAGACCAAAGCGAGACCATAGCGAGCAAATCACGATACAGATAATCGTGTAAACGGCTATGGCAGGACCAAAGCGATACTAACACAATGACATGTTACTGAAAACCGCATTTTGACGACCGTGGCGAGTGATCAGCGAGATGAGACCGAGGCAACGAGTCCTAGTCGTTTGATATTTCAAACAGCATCGATTTATCTACTTTTATTTTTGATTTATTTTCTATTAAAACGATTTAGGGTTGATTTTGTCCCTTATTTTTTTGTAAAATTAGTCAACAAATAAGAGTAATTCTTGGAGTTAAATGATTTGTCTTACCAATACACCTACGAAATAAATTTACAAAAATAAATCTCAGACCGAGGCCAAAATGAAATTTGACGAATTAAATATCTCTTAGCGAAAAACCAATTGAAAAAAGGTCAACTGTTAATTTCGAATTTTGTTAAAAAGCTACAAAACAATACTGTAAGTGTTGCCGTTGTTTTAAAATTATTTTTTTTTTACTTTTTAATATATTTATTTTATTAAAATTGGCACTCCTGTCAAAAATTCATAGACTAGCGTGTATCTGCACAACCAGTGGTATTAAGACCCGCCCTAGAAACTTTCTTTTCACTTGCCTTTCTCGATTTGTTCATTAAAAAGTTGGCGGCCAAAAGAGCTTTATTGTAAAAATTGGGACAGTAGACTATACGATTACAGAACTACAATGAATTTTACAGACATTGACATTCAAACAGATTACGTTTCGCCGCACAATGATGTCAACCCAGTTACCATGACAGATATCTTCACCAGAGAACTCTGAAATGAAAACAGGGTTATCAATGCAAATCATGTTTGGGTATTTACTGACTGTTCCGAAACCTTAAAGAATGTTGGGTCAGGCTTTAGGCATCTACTCAGATAACCCACCAATAAAAAGATATATGAAGCTTCCAAACTTTTGTATTGTATTGCAAGCGAAAGTGCTGGCAGTCTGTGAAGCCGCGAAACATCTTGCCTCAAGCGAATCAGCCGACAATAATATTGATATTTTTTTTTTAAATAGAGGTGGCGTTGAGTCTTGGATAGAGTCAAGCCATTTCCTCCATCACCATAAAGTCTGATCGACCGTTGCCGGAATAAGTTAAGAGTACTCAACGCAACGAACACAGTTACCCTAAGATGGATCCCAGGACATAGGCAAATGAACTGGCCAAAAGTGGATCATCTCTTGATCCGAGCCAAATCGAAATCTCAGTGCTCATGCCACAGAAGCAAGAAAAAGTTAAATACACCAGAGTTTCTTTGAAGCTACAAATGTCAGATAGTCATCCATCGACACTTGTCGGGTCAAAAGAACCCTTGGCCAAATATTTCGAGGAAAAAATAGAATACTTACCTACTTAAGCTAAGCAGGCCTCAATTATTACTCTTTACTTATGCAGAGGTTGCCATGATGTAGAGACTGAGGAGAGCTCCCTCCACTTCATATGTGAATGCCCCAGCCTAGCTTGAACCAAAAAAGAAGCCCTGGGAGAATACTTCTTCGACGAACTGGGCGACATCTCCGTCTAGCCACTAAAAAACACACTAAAATTCATTCAAAACTCAGGATAGTTCAGGGAGGCCCTCCACATCTAAAATTTCCCCTCAACCCTCTCCCTATCCCTCCTCACTTCCCACTTCCACCCTGGGGACCGCAATGGATCCACCGATATTCGAGAGAGATGATGAGGCTTGTCGTATTTACACCCCTTCTAACCTAACCTGACCCTCCTGCCCAAGTGGGGGAAATATATCCCCCCCCCCAATGGGATTTTTTTCTTAGCTAAAACTTCACCTGCCTTTGAATTTTGTTGGTTGATTTTACGCGAATCACCTAGTATGCAAAACAAAAAAAGGAAATTAAATTATCACCTAAAGCGACTACAGGGGACAACAATAAAAATCTGAAAAAAATTAGGGAATTTGTTTTTCTTCCTTTGGAACTTATTTAGGCCCATCTAACCGCACTCGACGGAACTACACATTAGCGGAACTGAACTTTAAAATATTTGCTTGCGTCAGCGAAACTGAACGAAACTTCAGGCCGCAGCAAAGTTGGTCAGATTATCAACTTTGCCGCATGATGGCGCCCGCCGCGCTGTGAAGTTCAGTTGTCGCTTAGTGCGATATAGCTCATACATTTTCATACAAAAAATATATTGAAATCCAGTTCCGCTGAAGTGCAGTTTCGTCGAGGGCGGCAATACCCTAAGTGTAATGGAAAAATAAATTAAGGTTTCAAAACAATTGGCTAAGTCTAAGAGTAAGAGCATTTCTTTGTCGTCATTATGCTATCGCACTATGTGACTATAATATTTTATTTATTTTTAAAAATCCAAATCTTTTATTATTTCTTCAAAATTACATACAAAATGATTTTCTTTTAAATATAGAACTTGGAAGTCTAGACAAAGTAGAATATCCCTTAGATATAATTAAATTTGACTTGAACATAAATAGTTGTGCCAAAAAAGTTTGTAAAAATTGTGATTGGATTTAAAGATAATAATTTAAGCATTTATTTTACTAATCGCTTCCATAGAATAAATATACGTATATCATGTCAAACCACGTGATGTGGTTGAATAACGGATATGAGATGATTGGTAATTTGTCAGCAGTACGCTGATATTTTGGCATATTTTGTCTGCGTTCTCGTTTTTTTTTTGTTGACTCTAGACAAATGCGTGCGTTTTTATTTTTTTTTTTCAACAAATTTTGATTTTGAACGATACCTACCTACCTACAGAGGTATGTATGTTTATTTTTTTTTATTTTTTGCTGACGACCGGGGGCAAATGAAGTCAAAGCTTATATGTCTAGACTCTAAATATTTCTGATTTATGACATGAGCGTAGGTTGGGAACATACGTTAACTAAAGGTCGTTGTTGGAAGTTTCCAAAATAAAATGTTATATTTAGGCATACAAAAAAGTTAGCTATAGTTGTAGCTTTTTGCTTGCGGTGCTAAAGTACAAAGGCACTACACATCAATAAAGAAAAGACTTGGCAGATAGTTATGCAATCGTTAGAAAATCAAAATCAAAATTACTGATCAAATATGATGTTGGGTAGATGAAAAACTGATTCTCACAATTCTTTCTGACTTTAAGATTTTAAAGGCTTCCGAACAAAAGTTCGAACTCAAATTCGAAGATTTGTATCTTCGAATAAAAAATGAAAATGTTTGTTTGTTTGAATCGATCATACTACATGAAGTTCATTTTCGAAGAAAACCTATCTTGTGGCGATGAGATAGATCTACTAAAAATTCGAAAATAACCACTATTTATTGGAAAAAAAGATCTTTATAAAATGTGTTATTTTTTACAAAATTTTGGTTTTTTGCGATATTTGTCTTAAGTGAATTAGTTTCTTGTTTCTTGTTATTCAAAAAACACAGTTCAAAAATAGAATATTTGACAGTTTCCAAAAGCAAATATTTCAAAAAACAAGAACGAAATTCAAAAATCAGGCTCAAACTGTTTAAAGTCCTAATCATTACCCGTGTTTTTTTTTTGGGATTTTAGAAGTATTGCAGTAAGAAATTCCCAATAAAACGTATCTGCAGCTGCCTATATTTTTGTACCCCTGAATAGCTGTCACAACACAAAAGTGAATTTTGTGAAAGTTAAAAGTAGAAGCAAACAAAAATTATTAACAATAACTTACTTATGTTAAAGTAAAATATACTTGAACCATGTTTGTACAACTGGCCGTTTATTTGCCAAAAGCTGAACATCAAAACCTGAACCCCGTTTATACAAACTTAAGCCAAGATAACACATATAAGTTTTACTTATTATCACTTACGTTAAAGTGCTTTTCATAATGCTGCAAATAGCGACTTGCGAATTATTGTATGAGTATTTTTTTGGTTGCCGATTGATGCGAATTGCCATAAAATATAAACCCAGTAAAATGGGTGATACAAAATGTAAAGTTAAATTCGAGTGTATGTAAGTAAGTGCTGCTTGGTGGAATGCGTCCTGATGTTGTGAATTGCGAATCAGCGTTTGATAGTTCGTAGAATATATATTGATGGTCCCTTCTCGTAAAAATAAAAAATTTTACAATTTAAACTAATTTGACAACCAGACACTGCACATATGAAATACCCTGTTTAAACTAGGATTGCTCACTACGCCATGACGATGAGTTTGTAAGTAAAATTGTATCCTCACTGATTTCAACTACAAAATCATCGTCATGAGACGAACCTAAAAGTAACAATCTAAACATTCCACATAACTCTACTCTACGAACATAGCCATCGAGAATTCGAGATACATAAAAGTATCAATCGTACCAATAACTAAACACTAAAAATTCTATTCGTTACTCGAACAAACGTCAAAAGTTTATTCGTAGTATAACTCTTCTTTAACTTTTATCGGCAGTGAGCCTTCTATCGATATTGTTTTTGTTATTTGTGTAAAGTCCTCCTTTACTGTGGATAGCTTTTCCAATAAAACATATATGTACTCCTCTCCTGTTTCTCAAAAAGTGAGAGTCAATTTGGCAGTTTTCAGTAATTTCAACAATACCTGTTAGAACAGAGTGAAGAACAATGAAGAAATGAATTTTGCGATTTTTTTGTCAAAGGAGAATAGGACAAAACGGTCTACAAGACCAATAACAACGAGACATATGTCATTCGAAAGGTAGTTTTGTGTACTTCAATAGTTAATATGGGGGCTTATTTTTAATAGCTGTGTGAAAAGAGTAATTCGCTTTTTATTAACCTCGTAACATTAATTTTTGTTCTACAAAAATTCACTACAAAAATTTTTCCACACAATAATAGCTTTTTTACACCGAATGAAAATCTAGATTTCGACGCAAAAGCCCAAAATCTCATCAAAATCAACAAGATTTCCCATACATTTTAATACTATGTTCCCACCAAAATGAAATCCGAGATTTCAGCTGAAAACTTTCGAGATTTCATATTGGTGTTCACACTGCCAAAACCAAGATTTCCTCTCATATAAACACATACAACTAAAATTGTGTGCTTATGTGTTTTTGTTTCTCTGCGCTCAAATGTCAATTACAATATCATACTCTCTCTTTTTGCCTGCTTGGCGTTGGAGTGAAAGATCATAATTTTTTTCAAAAAGCTTTTCACCTTTCTATGGTGAAAGCTGAAAATGGGTCTGTTCATAAAGAAGAGTTCGCATCGTTACACGATTTCATTGAGATTTCAATGAAATCTCGCATTTCGAAATCTCAAAACTGTATGGGGAAATGTGAAGATTTGGACTGAATTCCGAGATTTTACTCCAGTGGGAACATAGTATATGGGGAAATGTGAAGATTTGGACTGAAATCTCTGAAATCCGAGATTTTGCTCCGGTGGGAGCATAGTATTTGATCTCGTAATCTAGTAGATTTCCACCAAATCTTCTTAAAATCTAATTGGCCTATTCACAATCACGCTTTATTACTCATTATTTCTCTCACGTATAACAGTTTGCCCATAGAAGAGAAAAGATAGAAAAAAGAGATTTTATATTTATGAGTACAGTGTAAACAGATTTTGGTCCTTTTTAATTTTTATTCAAAGAAAAAGTGAAATATATGCAATTTGTGTCCTGGGACTTTGACTGATTGCAATGGATCTTTTTAATTAGAGTTCTTATGAGCAATTCTTTTGAAATGTCCGTCAGAATCTAGATTATGTGTGGTGGGAACGATTCAAATAGATTTTGAAATCTTGTTGCTCAAAATCTAGATTTCGGTTCGGTGTGAAAATGCTATAATTTTAAGTAAGTTGTTACTGTAAATATTACTGTTCATTAAAATACCTTTTTAACGATATAGATCTTATTGATATTTGTTAGACCAGTTTTCATAGATTTTTTTCATACTTTGCAACGACATACGTCTCGTTGTTATTGGTTCCTTTCCATACATTTTTGCCGATTGTCCTTTGGACCCATACATTTGAACTAAGTTTTTTTTTTTCTTGAAGTTCATGAAAAACTCCAAATTTGGGACCTCATTGCAAATTTCTATCCAGCCCCGTTAATGAGAAAAAGACTGTTCTGCTAACTGCACAGTGAAGTTAACAGGTTAGTATGAAATTTTTTTCAAAATAAGATCTTACAAAGTTTTGACCTAAGCTATTCTTGAAATGCAAGAAAAACAGAAAACTTGGAGGCTTACTACAAGTTCCTAGCATGCCTGGTTCCTGAGATACACTATGTGACCTGCTAACTTCACTGTAAAGTCACTCCATTACACCTTTATTTGACGAACTGCAAAATCGAGAATAGAAATGCAAAAAAAAAATGCCAAATTCCTGTCTAGGTCCCTTTTTCGTGGGTGAAAGTTGGGCTCTGGACCTTTGGCACCTCATACATATATGGTAAATTTGAGAATTGAGAACGCCATCTAATTGGTTAGAAAAGGTCAACTAGTCCTAGAAATTGGTCAACCCTAGGTAACTAGTAATGAAGGCTTAAGATATCTTAAGGTCACATGCGAATTTTGGCACCTCATTAATGGGAAATTTACTAAAAAAGGATATCAACTGAAAGATCTCTAGATCTTGATAAAAGGTCAACTATTTTCAGTAATTGGTCAGCTATAGATTCTTTTTTACGATTGTCTCAAAGTTTTTTTTCAAGGTCACAAACGATTTTTTGCATAAGGATAAAAATTCACAATTCAGTCAAATTGGGTTTCGTTTTGTTCACTTCCTGCTTGACATAACTCCATAAAAAAAGTCGGATGCAAGTCAGGTCAGGTGACCCTGGGGCCAGCGAAAAGTGGAGTTCCTGGAAATTAATTTGTTTGGGAATTTTTGTTGGAGCTCTAGGTACATAATATATTTATCTGCCTTACTTACTTACTTTTTTTAGTAAAACAAAGAAAAATTAATACAAAAAACGATGTACCACGTTTCATTATTAATAGTTTGAACGATTACTACAAAGACTTACACGTGCCTTCTTTAAATAACCACCAGAAAAAATATAGATAAAGCTATTTTTGTCAGTAAAAATTCATACCTTATCATTTAAAAATAAAAAGTGGTGTGTTTTGTGAAAAAAAACAAAATTAAAAAAATTATACTATTTTAAGGAAAATTTCTACCTAATGCAGAACTATGGCAATTATTATTTTTTTTTTTAATTTCTTCATAAAAAATTGAACGATAAGACCCGCAACAAGCTGTTTATCTTAAAATTGTTGATTTCTTTATTTTAACATATTTTTGAATAACTAAAAATAGTAATTTAATTTAACTAAACAATACTTTTTTTTGCAGGATGTCACATTTTCAGACTTGGTATTTGACCAAGATGGAAAAGTACAAACTTTTGATAAAGGTACGTACCTATAATATCTAAACAAAAATGTTTTCATAGATTTTCTTACAGACAAAAAAAAATAAGTTTTAAGATAAATAAATGGTCTCTACTAATAAGTCTCTTTGATAAACTAACCTAACCTTTTAATCTGAGATGCCGTCATAAGAAATGAACCTATTTGTTTATTATTTTTACTAAATATTTTTTTTTTTTAATTTTAACTATATTCTGAGCTAAAATAACTCCAAAATATCTATAAAATTTTTAAAGCATGGTCAGAAAGTTACAAAACTTATGAGACATCTTAAATAATTTTGCTAAAATCGATTGCGAAACGTTTTCATAAATAAAATTAAATTCGTGCTGAATTGCCAATTAAATAAAAAAATACAAACAAAATATAATTCATAAAACTAAATCGTGCGTTGTGTTTGTTTTCTTTATTTGGAATGTAGAGTCATTGCGTTAAGTATAGTAAAACATAGAACTCACGCAACAAATCTATTTCCTGCAGCTAGATGGTTCCGCGCATTAAGACATAATGAAACTTAATTCACACCTTTTTATGCTCGAAGTTAAACATCATCGTCTTCGTTCATCTTAAATATACCAAAGACGTGAAGAATATACTTAAGTTACATACAAAAAAAAGAACTAAAAATAAAAGATGAAGACATGCTAAACTTGAAAATCACAAATTAAGTGATAATTTTTATTTAAACTGCAAAACTCACGACTTTGTAGGCAAAAAAAGGAAAAAAAAATATCTACAAAAAAAAAATCCAAAAAGATGTATTTTTTTGTACCTATAACGATCACTTCTTTATTTATGATCCCTTTAAAGTAAATATACATTTTACCGATAAATGATTCTCTTCCCAGGAGAGTTTAAAACCCGTACCCGTTCCATATCTATATGTTTGATTAAAGAAAAAAAAGAAAATATATATTTTTATCTCATATTGAACACAAAAAAAATCTCAGTAGGGAGGAATATCATTGAAGTGCCATCCCATCACTAAACAGTCAGTAATACAAATTCGGAAGAATTATTTGAACGAAGAAGTCGATGGTAACATCAGCGGCGCGGAGGCGGCCAGCGGCGGTGACACTGGAAGTAATAAAAAAAGGAAAGTCATTAAAAAATTTCTCCTTGATGGCTCTTAGAACCGCTCCGATTTTACTTTCATATTTTTTGTTTTCTTTTTTGTTTTGTTTTTGTATATTTTTTTTAAATAGATATTCCTGGAATTCGATGATAGGCATCTCTTAGGGAGGCAAGTGCATGGTTGAAAGATTAAGTTGCAATATGACAATATTAAGTTGACAATTTATGTTTATTCAAGAGTGCAGCCGACACTTGATTTTTTTCATTCTTGTTTTTTGTTGCGTTTTTTTGTTGCATGGTTGAGTTGTAAATTATAGATATTTCTATGCCATTATTTTGTGAAATTTTTATTAAGATTCAGGTAGATTTTTCATAACTGTAAATATTCAATATCTGTAAAAAAGCAAATGTTCAAAGCATTGAACCGATAAAAGAAATAAATTTTCTTACCTGCATAATAATTCGACCACACATTATTCAAACAAGGTCTCGGGAAAAATTCAATTTTTCATTTAAGAAGCAGAAAACAAACCGAGTGGACCATTTGGGTAGATTCAAAGTTTAAATATATAAGGACCAAGAGATGATAGCCTGCCTTATTGTGAGTTTCACGTGAGCAACATTAATATATCACCTTTTGCTTTTTGTGAGTTTCACCTTTCTTTTTTTGAGAGTACCTACTCATTTCGTATAAATATTCGTAGCTAAGAGCTAAAATTGTCACTTATTTTCTGGCGACGAACGAAAAAAAAACCAGAGGGTACTGACTTGTGCATTTGCGAAAGTGTTTTTTTTTTATTTTAGGCCAAGAGAAGTTTAGGCGAAACTCATAAATTTCGGGGGGAAAAAATATTTTTTGAGCGAAATATTTTCCATGTGAATCTCATAATCTGCCCAATTCTAAATAATAGTTCCCGGGAAAATATTTCCTTTTTCCCTTCGGGGAAAAGTATGCACTCTAAATGCCAAAAAAAGGGAAAATGTGAATTTATTTGGCACGAGATTTTTTCCGACTTGTTTGCTGGAGAGTTGATCAATAAAATATTAGATTTTCGTTTTCTCAACTAAAATGTCTTAACGTATCGATTATGTTAGAGGTCAAAAACAAAATTCAAGTGTTTCTGGAACAAAGGAAGAACTGTCATTGTTCTATCAAAGGTAAAAGTGTTGAGAGCAAATTGAAATAATTGCAGAAAAAAAAAAACATTTTTTTGATTTCGAACAGGCCATATATATGTATTTCGGTTGGGGTGAAAGCGTCCGTAGCTCACTTAAATCGAAATTGAAACTCTGTACAAAGACGCGACAACAAAAAAAGGACGATTTCGTAAGCGGAATTCTCGGGCAAAATGCTAAGCAAACATGTATTTAATGCTAACATAACAATCCCTTCAGTGTATGCCAAAATGCACGAGATCCTTTTTTCTTGGGCAAATGCAAATAGTAAAATTATGTTGCGCAATTCACTTGCATTTGCTTTGTCTGTTTGTATTAACTTTAAAAATCTTGCGTTTAGGAATTTGGCAAAATATAACACAAAGCTTTTATTATCGTTCGAAAGCAAGTCCAGGTGCACACATAACTAGTCCCTCTGAAGCTTTTAAAAAAGAATTTAAAACCCAAAAAGAATCTTGTGAAACTAAAGGATGCAATTGGAAGATTAAAATAATTGGTTTTTGTTGTCGATGTTCTGCTAATTCCTATTATTAGTACTCACTCAGCTGTTTCGAACATTCAGAATTCTCAATCTCGCTTTTGAAGGGAAAAATATTCTCCCGGGGAATTCAAAATGGGAGAATTTTACTCCCGGGGAACAGTTTTCTCTGGGAATATTAAGAATTTGGGCTGAATAAGCCTGAGCAAATTTTGGTAGTGCATGTATGTAATTCAAAATATGAGCAGCTACGTTAGTTAAGTGTTGCGATATAAAAGTAGGAATTTTACGATCTTGTTTAATTTATATATCGTCCCCTATTAGAAATAGGGCCTACGATTCTGTACGTGCATTTGTGAAATACGGATACACAGATTTTATTATTCACATATAAAAATCCGTGTATCCGGATACTGGGATTCTACACGGATTTCAAATACACGGATTTTAAATACACGGATATCCGGACTCCTAACACCTACACGGATTCTTAATACACGGATTCGGAATATATTTTGGTTCTATAAGCCTAGTTTACAGTTCCCGTACGTAAAAAAAAAAAAAACATGCAAATACTCTCGTATTTCCAAAATAAAATTGAGGCGAAATGCAAAATTAATTATTTGCATGATTGGTTTGCAGTTTCATGCAAAAAAAAAACAATCATGAAATGTCATGCAAAACAATGGACCGGCAATTTTTTGCATGCAAAAAAAGTGTTGGGAGTAAAATATTTTTTTTTTGGCTGGTCAGTTAAGGTACACTTCAAAAAAAAAATAATATATTCACCTGAAGGCATAATTTGCATGCAAATGATTTTTTGTTTGTTTGTTTTATTGTTGATTGCTTACACATTAAGACATAGTATCTATTTTTGCATACAAAAATAATTATTTTCCATATTTAGGCCTATATTTTATTAATTTAGAGTAAATTAATTACTCAATGGGTGGCTTAGGCCATTGCAAACATTTTTTGCCTTGATTATTATACAATTTGGTGCACAAAATAGGTGGAAAATTGTTTTGAACATTTTGATTTTTTTTTGCATGGGAACATTACATTACATTAGAATGACATTGCGGTTATGGGGAACAACCAAAAAATCAGTTTCGCAGTTTTTATAACGGGATTGTGAATATCTCAGTGTTTTGTTCTGAATAGATAGATCAGAGTACTTTCCTAGTAACCAGTTAATTTTTCTGTGTTTACATACGTCGATTTTTTTTTTTTTTAAATTTGATTCGCCATTTTTGCGTTCAATCATTAATTTTATCGACTGCATTTGGCAGTTTTGTGTGGTCTTCGTAACGGATTTATCTGGCAACAATATTGCAGTATCATCAGCAAAGGTGGCCATGATATAGCGTTGATGTCCACTGAAATATCTCTTGTATATATCAGATACAAGGTTGGCCCTAGATCACTTCCTTGTGGTACACTAGTTTCAATTTTCCTAAGTTCCGGATAATTTTGGTCGTATCGTACTCTAAAGAGTCGGTCGTAACATAAGATTTCAGTTTTTCGTAGCACTGCCTGGGAAGGTCCCCATGCAGTTTGTACTCAAGTCCAAGCAATATCTAAGAATATAGCCATACATACTTGTTTTTCTTCAAGTGACTTTTCCACAACATTAATTTTTCTCTAAATCCAAACTGATGGCTCGGAATTTGTTTCCTTTTAATTATTTATGTAAGCCTTTTCTGGAGCTTTTCGAAAATGTTTGCCATGATCGCTATAAGTGTTATATGTAGGTCTGCAAGATATTATTTTTTTTGATGGCTTACTTTGTTTAGTTATCACAATGCCTTCTACAATTTTCCAATGATGTGTCACATACTTTATTGCCACTGTATTGCCTCCAAAAAACTTCCAGCTGCCCAAATTCAGAATATCTTTCACATGTAGAAAAAGGGGAAAACGGGGCATCTAGAATCAAGATCATTGGAAAAACAGATATTCCTTCTACTTCAGATTTTTTTTCTTGCTTCGTTTGGAGGGCTTTTAACCCCCCGTAAAATCACCTTCAGCGGCGCTCACATCAATGGAGGATTTTTACAGTTTCCTTAGGATGCCATGAGGATGCTATGTTCCAATACCCATCTTTCCACCTTTTTTGCGAAGCAAAAAGCTCAAATGACTTGACTAATAGTCCAAATATAAATTTAAAATATGAGTTATTTCCGGGCAAATTATACAAATATCTTAAGTTTAATTTTCATATAAATTCAATATCTGAATTTTAATGTTGCATAAGCTAAATGAAATTGACAAAGCTGTTAATTCCATCTGTAAAAATATTTGATAGACCACAACTTATTACCCATGAAAGCAAGAAAAAAAAATTAAACAAACATAAATTATGAATAAAATATTAGCGCGAAATAATAAGTGGAAAATTTTTTGCGAGCATAGCGAGACTGTAAAAGCACGTGGTAGCTTAAATGTTGATTTATATCTTTTATATAATAACCACAATTGTATATTAATCTTTAAATACATATTTATATAGTGCTGTGGCAAAATTTTTATAGAGTCTACTATTTTTATGGAGAATTATAGGTACGCATAAATTCGAAATTATAATTATATCGTGACGATCAAAAGTCGAAAACTTGTTCCATTTTTATCGAAAGTTGAGCTACAAGTGATTTTATTCGCGCGAAATAAACATTTAATTCCAACTTGAGACTTAAAAAAAAAACACCACCACAATCTTTTTTTATTATCATTATCTTTATTCTTCTGATGTTCTTTTCCTACTGACACCTTGGTGTCTTACATTTTATTTATTCTTAATACTATAATGCCAATATTGCATTTTACTTAATTCTAAGAAAAGACAATATTGCAGTTTGCTTAATTCTAGGAAAATTGCCAATCGCAGTTGGCTTACTTAAATATAATTTATTATTGCAGACACTAGGTCAGCAATTTATGCAATACTTTCCATATTTTTGTTAATCATTTCCCGGATGAGTTCGTCGTATTTATCCGGCTCAATTTGATATGTAACTCGCGTCTATTCAGTCGCTAGACATTGAATTAATGAATTTAAGGTTGGGAACGCACTTGCGATTTTCTGTCGCTTTTTTATTCAGTCGCAAAAAATAGAACACATGTGTTTAAATGTCAATGAATGCAAAAGACACGACACAATCCTACTAGATTGCGATAACTCTTTTAAAGTCGCTGCGACAGAAAATCTCTGGTGCGTTCCTAGCCTAAATGAAATTGAACGCACAACATGCAACCGAGACAGAGTTAAGTCGAAAATTTGTTCCATTTTTCGGGCGATGCGATTGTCGAAAATTAAAATGAAACAAACGCAGGAAGATGTTTGTGTTCACACTTGCGATTTAAAATAGTGCAACTATAAACTCATAGTCACAACTAGAAAAAATTATGCATGCACTTGTGATTTCCAATGTTACTATTATTTAGTCGCAATAAATGAGACAAATGGCTTTAAATGTGAATGCACACATATACGACTTTTAAATCGCAGCGATTAAAAAATGGAACCAAATCTATTAAAAATTTAAATAAATCAAATGTAATTAAATGGATCCGCACGCACTTGCGACACGTTGTATTTGTTTGCGATTATGTAATAGTCCTAGACTAATCGTCAACAACAATATATGTATTATTTAGGCTAGGACCGCACTTGTGTTTTTCGGTCGTTGCGATTGAAAAATCGGTATAGCAAAAAATTACGACCAAGCACTCACTTGCGATTATCTACGGTGCGATTCGTTAATCGCTTAAAATACAACAAACAGCTTTCTCGGTTGCATGTGTGTTCATGCTCATTTGATGTATGTGTTTTGTTTCTGGCGACTTAATACTCGAGCGAACGAAATCGTAAGTGCGGTCCTACCCTAATCTTTCCAATTACCTTAAAGAAAAAGTTTTGAACTTTTCATATGTACATTGGAGTGGTCCCTATATTGGATTTTTTTGAAATTCTGATATGGATAGGCATCAAATGGCTCTACATAAAAAATAAAATTTTTCCTAATTTTTTCAGATTTTTATTTCACCTCCCTGGTCTCCCTATTTTCACTTTAAGGTACTAATTATGGAGTTAGGGTGAATCTTTTAAAACGCAAAAAAAAAACAATCTGAGGGCATAGATTATATTTAGACGAGAAAAAATAGTTTTGGAGGGGGGTGTATTTCCCCCCGTTTAAGCGAGAGGGGTAATTTTCTCAAAATTTGGGTCAAAACATAAAAAAATTATTTAAAAACAACGGAAACACTTACAATGCCACGCTTTAGCTTTTTTTAAAGCCACAATTCCATTCTATAATATTCTTTCTAAATAAAGTTTTTATTTTAAATAGTTTTGGAAAAAATAATTTTCAACCTTAAAAATAAAAAAAAAAAATATAATTATATATATTTATATAATATTAAAATTGTTTTTCAAAAACTATTCAAAATAAAAACTTTTTTTTGAAAGTATATAATAGAATGAAATTGTGGCCTTAAAAAAAGCTAAGGCATAACATTGTAAGTGTTCCGGTTTTTTTTTTTTTAATATTTTTTTTGTGTTTTTAGCCAAACTTCTAGAAAATTACCCCTCCCGCCTGAACGGGGGAAAATAGACCCTCACTCATTGCAATTTTTGTCTCGTCTGAATCTAGTCTATACATTCTGATTTATTTTCGCGTGTTATAAGAACAATCCTTACCCCATAATTAGAACCTTAAAGTGAAAATTAGGAGACCAGGAAGGTGAAATAAAAATCTGAAAAAATTAAGGGAATTGTTTTTCAATGTTTTGAATGGAATGAGGGCTATCCAAGACTATGTCCAATTTAAGGACCACCTTAATGTACATACGTGCTTTCGTTACTACGTTACGTGGTGCCTGTGAATAAATATCGTTGCCAGAAAGTTTTCAGCAATGCATCAGCAACTTGAAATTTAGGACTTCGGTGTTGAATGATTGAAATACATTGGTTTTAAAACAATGACAATGAGTGGTCTGTTTATTGTTTTGCCGACCGAAATCATTTCCCACGCCAATTCTTGATATAAATTAATGAAATTTGGGACAATTGATGATTTGGAGATGCTGATTTCAGCTGCCTTTTTTCTACTTCAAACAAGGGCTTCACAATTTAGGTCAGAACATACTTTTCAACTGAATTCATGACGCAAACATGTTCGAATTGTTTTTACACTTTCCGACCACATCATATCAATTATTTACTTTTCAACTGAGGTCAGAACATAGTTCCAAATTTCAAAATCATAAATAAAGTATTGTCGAAGTCAGGAACTGGGTGAAGTTTATGTTTGAAATGTCCTAAAATTTGCGCTTGAGTGTATACTTTTATATAAAAATGAATCCAATACCTACTTGTACCAAATTTAAGGAAAATGGTCCGAAATTTTCAGAAATGTGCCCAAGGGATAAGAAATAATTGTAGTGATTATTTTTTAAGGTGTTTGTATTGGAAACTATTTTAAGACCTAAATCTGAACAAAATTTGACAAATTTGACGGTTAGAAATAGCGAAACAAATTTAAGGTCAATTTCTGAAAAATTGTAAAACAAAATCAAAAATAATCTTAAGTTAATTTTAGTAATGTTGCTTACTTTTCTGGTTGCATTATTTTAGTCTGACATCAGGATAAGAATTCTGATACTTGAAAGTTGGAAAAAACTTTTTTTCCCGGGGCCAGGCATAGTTTCTATGAAAAAGTTTTTATTATAAATACAAATTCTACATATATACTACTGAAATAAATAAGTAGAAGACTTAGATTTATCTTTCAATTGTCAACAATCTTTTGAATGACATTTATGAATATCACCCTTTCACGATTTTTGCTATGAAAATCGAGGTGGGGTCCCAACGAAAATCGCACTTTTTAAAGATTTCAATCAGCCTTATCGGGAATTTCACGGGAACAACATTCCACGCGGAAAAAGTGACTATACACTTTTCGCCTATTATGAGTTTCAATCAAAAACGAATATTCTTTGTGAGTACTCATTTCGTAGTCATTCGTAATTAAGAGCTTAAACTGTCACTTATGTTTTGACGGCTGGCGAATGAAAAAAAACACTGACTGGTACCTTTGCGTTTGTTTTTTTTATCTACATTAAACCAAGAGGTGTTCAGGCGAAACTCATTATAGCTTTTAAAATTCCGGGGGAACAAAAATTTTTCGGACGAAATATTTTTTATCTTAAAGCTGAATAACTCAACAACACAAACAACCCTCGTAGGTAACTAACCAAATAAGGTGAGCTAAATAAAAGTTAATTCAGGATTTAAATTGATTGAAAAATACATTTTTGGAGTTAACCTAGGTTTAATCCCGATACTAAGAAAAACTGGCCCTTAAAGATAATGTTAATTCTCTCTCAACTGAAAAACAACTATTTCTGAGCTAACATGGGTTTAATTTATTGTCAGGATTAAAAAACTCTGATTTTTTCTTGCGTTACACTTGAGCTAGTGGAGAAGAAGAGATACGGGATACGATGGGGTTTTGAGTATAAAACAAATAGAACTCAAGTTATGGGCTTCAGATCAACTTGTCAGTCCTGAGTTATCTGAAGTAAGTTGTGCACTCGTGGTTTAAACTTTGATTGGTGGATTTACTGACGTTCCAAAGATGGTTCAAAACTCAAGTATGTTATTGTTGAACTTAAGTTTATTCGCCAAAGTCAGTGAGTTAAAATTTCTGAACCACTAATCTCGCAAATAGATTTAACTAAAGTTAACTCAGAAGAAGGGTTTCAGTGTCTTAAATATATTGAAATTAAAATCTCCATAGTACCCTTCCAATTTTTAAAACGCATCTGTCAGAATTATCTATTCAGTTATCCCTTTGTTAACCCAACAAATTTAATGAGTTGGGATTTAAATTGACTCAAAAAGTTAACTTAACTAAGCTAACTCCAGTTTAACCTAGTTAATGATCTCGCACTTAAAAAATGGGTGTATAAAGAGTACTTTATTGCCTTTGTCCTGGTTGTTTGTATGTTTTTGATATGTTTTCAATTAATTTCCAATTAAGCTTAAAAAGGCTACTGAATATAGGTACCTTTTAATAATTAACAATTACATTCAAGGGTTTTTATTAATAAACGAATACCTAGTTTTGGTTGGGACATAAGTATGCTTAAAATCGCAAATACTACTTTTGTTTCAGAAAGAATGGCAACACTGGCCATTTTTCAAAATGTTTCCTATAACTCAGAAACCGAATTTGACAAACTTAGTTTTAAAATTTAACTTTCTATCCAAATGAAAAGTTGAAAAACTTTATAAAAACATTTTAGTAGAAAAAGTTAAAAAAAAGCCATCGAATTTTTTATTCATCAAAAATTACCAAATAATTTTGCACCGCACTTTTTAAACAAAAAAAAATGTCTACTTAATTTATTTCCCATTCAGTTGATTAAATTATTCAAATATTGGCGCCAAAAATCAAATATTATACCAACTGTCGCTCATTGCAAGAATGAATATTTTTTTGTTGTACTAAAATTTCTAATTTTAGACTTTTGAAACCTAGATTTGTCATTTACATTTCCTTCTGTTGCCAAAATTTGATCTACGCACTTGTTAGAAGATGCGATGCTTTACTTTTCATTAGTTTTTTTTTTCAATTCAATTTTAATCTCATAGTGCGATTAAAAAAAATGAAAATAATCAAGAGATCAAATTTACGCGTTAAATTCCAAATTAGACCCCATTTTTACATGTTCAAGGACAAAACTATTAAAGAACCACATAGATCACTTCCGTGAACTTATTAATAGCTTAGCCCAAAGTGATTTAAATATTTTACACGAGCTTTATGGCTCAACAATTGTTAGAAGAGGAATACCCAACCCATACCGATACGATGTACGTGTGTACCTACTTATTCTACTATGCAGCAGAAGTCTTGTGTTTATAAAGCGAAATCTTTTTCGGGACCATCTTGCGTGTGCTAGACTTCTTTTTGTTGTCTAAAAATATACATAGAATTTGTTCCCCAACACTTTCATTTATACACACGTTTTCGTAAAGACGAACGATACAACCATAACATATCGCATAGATACCTTGAGAAGGCGTTTTGCCAAAAAGAATAAAATGTAAAACCAACTGCGTAGAATTATAATAATATTTAGAAATAAAAAAATGCGCCAATTCGTAAATCCAACCACAAATATATACATTTCAAAACCTAGGAAATTCCTTTTTACCAATAATAAATATATTTTTAGAAAAATCTTTCGATTATGCGTATGGAAGAATTTAGAATAAATTAAAGTGCGAGATTTCAATATTTATTTAAAGTATATTGCAAGGAATTAACTGAGAGTTAATTTTGTTTAATAGCAAAGTTTTAATTTATTAGTGGTTCACTAAATTTAAAACAATAATATGTCAGCGGAAAATGCACTCGGGAAGCTTTTCAGGGCTAACTGAAAATCAAGGCTGCACGAGCGCACTTTTAGTGTGCGTCGTTAGCAATTATTGTGTATCGCAATTACATGGGTACGTGTTTTTTTCTTGAAAAACATTTAATAGGTTTGATGTGTTTCTACAGGGTGATCCCTGTTATTTACAGCCATTTTTCTTCTCATGAATATTTACAAATTCTGATGAGTGTCAAGTTTGAACAATTGAAAAATGAATAAAAGTTTATAATTTCGAATTTGTCGTTCAATGCTTTCTATGTTTTTTTTTTAGTGCTTTGCTAATTTGATATCAAATCAGTAAAATCTTCTCATTCCTGATTGATTATGGCCTCATAATTTGCTGTTAATTAGTTGTGACAAATTATATGTGATCGTTCATGAATTTATCGTTCTATGTTTTCTTTTTTAAGTAGGTATTGAAAACTTCTAAAATTTTATATTTCAGTGCTTAATAATTTGTCGTTAGTTGTAAAAAAATTAAGTCGTGCGATGTTTTCTATACATGTATTTTTGGGTTAGTTTCTTGTAGATGAATAATTTTCCTTCGATAAGTCGTTAATTAGTTGCGACAAATTTGAATTTTCCGTTCAATGCTTTCTATGTTTTTTTGGGTGCTTTGACAACTTGAAATAACTGAAAAAGCGATAAAAACTTCTTATTCTTATTTTGTATGTCTGAATTATATGCGGTTAGTTAGTCTTTATTTAGTTGTGAAAAATTGAATTTAATCGTGCAATGTTTTCTATGTGTTTTGGGTCCTTTGCTAGCTTGATAAAAAGGAAAGGAAAACTGCTAAAACTGAATGGTTTATGACTTAAAAAATCTATCGTTAACTAGTTTTTAGTTAGTTGTGACAGTTTCGAATTTGTCGTGCAATGTTTTCTATGTTTTTATTGGAATCTTTGCTAACTTGACATAACAACAAGCAAGCATAGCACCATCTCAAAATTAGGCAAAAACTGCTAAAACTGAATGGTTTATGGCTTATAATGATTCATGGCTAATCAGTTTTGATAATTTCGATTTTTCGTTCTATGTTTTTTTTCAAAAGTAGTAAAAACTATTTAAACTTAACATTTTATTGCTTTATAATATGCCGCTTATCAATCGTTAATTAGTTGTGATAAAGTAAATTTTGCCGTGCGATATTTTCTATGTATTTTTCAATAAAATTACTTCATATGAAAAATTGCAAAGAAATTAAGCAATAAACAGTTCAATATTATTAATTTTAAATACTTGTTCTATGTTACTTCATATGAATTTAGGAAATAAAACATTGAAATCATTGCACGAAAATGTTAAAATTGTCTCATAAAATTAATGGCTAGTTAAAGACAAATTATTAATTCATTAAAATTTCAATATACATAATAGGTTCTAGTATCTTTTCCGGAGCTCTTTGCTGATTTTATGTGAATTTGGGAAAATAAAGCATAACTCATAAAAACATCGAATTCAAAAATTGAATTTGTCACAACTTAACGGAAAATTAGTAAGCAGTAAAATGTCAAGTTTTAGAAGCTTTTACCACATTTCGAAAAGAAACATATAAAACATAGAATTACAGAAATTGTCAGAACTAGTTTATGGGAAAGTATTCATATATCAATTTTTTGGCCCGTGAGATTTGCTTTGCTAACTTAAAATCAAATTAGCAAAGCACCCAAAAAACATAGAAAACATTGTACGATCAAGCCATATTAAGCCATAAACCATCAGGTATAAAATTATTTTATTAATTTTCAACAGGGTGCTTTGCTAAAAAAAAAAGAAAACATTGAACGGCAAATTCGAAACTGATACAACCAATTAACCACTAGTTCACGGCAAATTATTCACGTATTAAAATTTCGATTCACCGCAGTTGCTTTGCTTACTTCACACTCATTAAAATTTTAACATGCATTTGACGTGTTTATTTCTTAAAAACAAGTAAATATAGTCGGATTTTAAAATTCTGAATTCATGAAAACTAATCACATCCCTTCTTTGCATTTCTATTCACAGTGAAGTTAGCAGGTCACATAGTGAATCCCGGGAACCATGCATGCTAGGAATTTGTAGTATTATGGCTCGAAATCAGCAGTTTTTGTTGCATTTCTGGAATAGGCAAGTTATACAAATGTTGAAGTCCTTGGTTTTAATTTTTGTTTCGTGCTTGGAGTACTTGAAACTTTTAATTGAAATATATCGCAAATACTTCTTGGCTGTCAGGATCTCTTAGTAGGCTTTTGGGTAACTGTCTACTGTTTGAAGATTTCCATTTCCATTATTAAACAAAAAAGTTTTATTTAGTTCCTGTGACACCCTGCAATAGAATGTATCTAGAAACATTCTTAATGTTGGCATTAGACTCAATAATTCAATATGCATCTCACAAAGGTCGGGAAAAAAATGCATTACTAAAATGATTTTGATCTAATGTATGATTGATTTAGAACCACCTTGAAAGATATAGAATCCGGAAGAGATGATCACCCAACTTTATTACCTACGAGTACATCAGGAATTTTTCTTTCAAAAAGAGATGCCTCTGAAGAAGCGATCGACTTTTACGAAGCTGCACATAAATAAAGCACTGGAAACGAGATTATGATAAAACTAAAGTGCCTTTCACATGAGCTGCGAATTTTGTCATTTATTTCACATGAGTAGTCGCTGACAAATGCGACCTGTCGTAAGAAATAAACCAGTAAAATAGTTGCAAACGAAATTTGAGATCAAATTCGAGCGAAGTCTTTTTTCGCAGATATGTCTGAAGTTGTGGACTGCGATTAAATGTTCTTAAAAGTTCGCAGAAAATATCTGTATGGTCGTATAGAAAATATAAAAATGCTAAATTTAACAATTTAAATTAATTTTAAGTCGTATTTTCTTTTTAAAACTGTAGATAGAGTTTGTCGAAAAGTAAAAAAAGAGTTTTTTAATATTTGCACTTGGGATTGCCTCAACAAATTTATTTGCATTCACAGTTCGCAGCTCGAATGAAAAGAACTTTTGTTGAACATAATTGAGGGCGACTGTAAAGTTTATGTTAGGCTAGGACCCCACTTGCGATCATTCAATCGCAAGAAATAAACACATTAGTTCAAATGAGATTCAACTCACATGCTTTAAACCGACAGAGGTTCGGTGTTCTTCGTTCTCTGAAACCGGGGGGCTGGGACTCAAAGACTCTTAGCTAGAATTTAAGGGTTTTATAAAGCGTGCACTTGTTTTTCTTGTGAGGAACCCATCCGTTGCGCCAAATCAAAAAAGCATTGGTTTGCTAGGGTAATTCTTCGTCAGATCTCCGTTTAGATGTCGTTTGTGAGATCAATGTTAACTCCGAGGTAGATGTACTCTTTAGCTACTTCGAAGTTGTTGCTATCAACAGTGATGTTTTATCCTATTCGGTTGACAGATCTTTCATTGTTTGTTGATAGCATGTTCTGGTCTTGTCTTCTTTTACAATAAGACCAAAAAGTTTCGTTATTTTCTTTATAATCCTTGAAAGTTTCTATAACGGCCCTATGTTCCAGAACAAAATTGAAAAAAAAATCACTTCATAGCGCATCTCCTTGCCGAAACCCTCTGTATGTTTGGAAGAGCTTTTTCCTAGTTACACATTGCATCGCGTATTCTTCATTGTCACGCGACACTACTGAATCAGTTTTCCCAAAATCAGTCATCGCCATAAAAAGCTCCTGACTATTAATATCTAAAAGATCTGAATTTTTCCTGTGAAAAGTGGAAAACTTTCAAACTTATTTTTCTGTTGCTCCGGAATCATTTGAATAAAGGGCTTTTTGGTTACGTTTGGAATGAAATAAAATTTTAATGTCAAAATATGGTTTCTCCAGCCATACACTTTTAAATGCTATTCAAAGATAGCTGGGATCTCGATGGATTAAAACACCTTTAAGAAATACGAATTTTTCAAATTTATTTTTCTGCTCCGGAATCACGTGATTTATGGGTTTTTTGGGTTATATTTGCCACAAAATATTGTGCTTACGTCAAAATGTAGTTTGTTGTCCATCCATAAAGTCATAAACTGTCAAATTCTATTGAAGGATGGCTGTGATCTCAATGGATTAAAGAAATCTGTCAGATCCGAATTCTTCTTCAAAAAAATCCAAATTTCTGAAATCTATTTTTCTGCTCTGAAATCTGGGGCTTTTAGGTGACGTTTGAAACGAATACAATGTTAGCGCCAAAATATAGATTGTTGTCCTTCTGCAAAGCAATAAACTGTAAAATTTTATTGACGAATGCCTGCGAACTGCGACATCTAAGGAACAAAAAATATTTTAGTTACTCAAAATTAAAGCTACCTTTCTCCTGCTATTTATTTCTTTCAGTAAACGATAAGAAGTAACTCTTAAGGCTTAGAGGGTTTTCAATACTAAAATTACCAGTTACCCTTAGTACTTACTTCAAAAACCCGTAAGAAACAACTCTTAAGAAAACTCAATATCAAAAGTGGTTTGCGGATACTAAAACTAATGTTTTGAATTCGCCCAAGCCCTGTTGAAAAATAATAATTCCATTTCAATTGGATGTAACTCTTGCTCGCACTTATTACCCAATTTTATTTTGTTGTTTTTTAGTTTTTGTGGTGCAGTTATTTAATAAATGTTTGTATTCTGTACTTCTGTGCAAAAAAAAAAACGTTCCAACGACATATAATTTATATGGCTTCGGCTTGTACCACAAATTGTACCACAAAATTCGTGTTTGCCATTTTACACATAATTTATTGTAGTTGAAAAACATACATTTCTACTACCTACTCGTACTTGTAATTGAAAAAAATCACTTACAAATTACATGTAATTAAAAATAGTAATGGATTTTTGCAAGTACTTTACTTTTCTTTGATGAAAGCACTGTGTTTATTACATTAAAGGTAAATATTTTGTATATGTTTTCATAAATTTAAAATTATGTAAAATGTAATTTACAAAAGCAGTAAATTAATAAATCAAAAAAGGAATCATTACCCACAACTTGAGATCGAAAATAACTTTCAATCGGTTTTTCTCTGGGAAGTACTAAATTCGTTTGAAAAGATTTCGATCTCGGTTTGAGAATTATTAAAAAAAAATACAAATTTAGGTTATCGGTTGAGATTTATTTTTATTTTTATAAATATCTCTCAATGGTTGAGTTTTTCACGAAAAAATAAATGGAAAGGTCAACCTTGAAACTTTTTCGCTCAAAATAAATCAAAAATGGTTTTTCTCTGTATTGCACAAAATCACTCAAAATCCACAAGAAGATATTCACCGATGACTTAAATGCATAATTAGATGCATTTCTTAATGCAGTGCATTTCTTAATGCAGTGCATTTCTTAATGCAGTGCATTTCTTAATGCAGGGCCTTCAAACCAGGCCTTTTAACTTTCAACTTGACCAGTCAAGTACCCAATATCTTGTACTGAATTCTCACCATGGTCCTCCAAACATGATTTTCACTGTCGTGGTTATTGTAATCGCAAAGTTGGTTTACACGGGAATCTGTGTCGTGGTTTTCAGGCTTTGTTTTCGCTTTGGTCTTACAGTGGCATTTACACGTGGTTTTTGCCATTTAAAATATTTTGCTTTGGTCTCAATGCTACCCAGCTGTAGTGATAAGTTCCCACTAATTTGAAGCGTTTAAATTTATTGCCTATTTGAAAAATGTTATTTTGAAAAAAATAACTTTGGTGTGACAAAAATGTCACGGCGAGACCAAAGCTAGACTATAGCGATAAAATGACGACATAAAACCCCGTGAAAACGGGCTTGGCGAGTTCACAGCAAGATGAAAACAATAACCAATACACTTAAAACCACGTTTGAACTTTTAACCAAGTTTTTAGCTTATGCTAAACTTTTTTCAAAATGCTATTTTGAAAAAAAAAAACTTTGGTGAGACTATAGCGAGACTAAAGTGAGATGATGGGAAAACATTTTAAATGCCAAAAACCAAGTTTAAATGTGAGACCAAAGCTGGACTATAGTGTGAAAACCAAGCCACAGATCCCCGTGTAAACGGATTTGGCGAGCTTACGGCAAGACGATCACAATGACCAACACACTGAAAACCACGTTTGGACTTTTGACTAAGTTTTTAGCTCTATTTAACTTTTAAATTTTATTTTAAAAAAAAATGATAACTTTGGCGAGTTTTTAGTGAGACCAAAGTGAGATGACGGTAAAACATTCTAAATGCCATAAACAACGTGTAAATGTCACTGCGAGACCAAAGTGAGACTAAAGTGAGAAAACCACGACGTAGATCTCCGTGTAAAACGACTGCGATTATTTTAAGTCCCAAAATGTACTTTACAATTCTGATACTAACGGACATTCTAATTGATGCAGATGATATTTATTTTTTTCTCACAGTAATAAATCTCACTAGTTGCAGGAAATTTAAAAAAATCGAAATAGAAGTTTCTCTCAGACCTTGACCGAAAATAATGTTCTTCTTGGAATAAAGGTTATTTAGTGACTTTTATTGAAAATGGCAACAAATTAAATTAAAGAAAAGGTTGAGTTTTATTTCGGATCTCTGGCTTTTTAGTGATTTTATTACCAGTTTTGTTTTCACTTATATACTTACCTAATTGCAAGTAATTGACACTTTTCAATTATGTTTGCAATAAATAATTGAATTTCTATAATTACATCGTCTTTGAAGTTTTCAATTACAATTAATTGTGTCACAGTGTTATCAAAATATATGGTGTGGGTAGCTCGACTCATTTTTTAAACGTTATACTATTTTTCTGCCCAAACTTAATCGAAAAAACTGAATCTTAGATTTTATCATATAACTATTAGTTTACCCATTCAATGACACCTACTTTCAAACACCTCTTCCTTGTTCTTATTTTAAGCTGTTTACTTTTAATGTAAACAAAAACATCCGTTACAATACTATAAAAATAATTCTAAGTCATAACGTATAGCCTTGAGTCATAAGCTCAAGCCTTAACACATCACAGACTATATACGAGGGATAAAAACAGCTAACCTTATTTCCAACGCTTAAATATTTCGATAAGCTTATGTAAGTAATTATATCAAGGAAACGGTCATTATCATGATCATGAATAAAATAATTGTAAGAATTTCGCCATACAACCAGATTAGGATTTTATTAGACTAAAAGGCCGCAAGTGTTTTTTTAATTGATAATGGTTTTATTTGTTTAATTCCCAAACAGGTTAAGAGCTACACTCGCTGAGGAAATTGATATCAGATCATGTATTTTTCACTATAGGAGTTAAAAATTCCATTCTCATTCGAATAAGCATCACACACCCAAAGCATCATATCCAATAAAAAAGTCAACAACAAAAATCATTAAAAAAAATATCATACATTTTAAGATCATGGAAGATGTGCGACACCACAGCCAAGACGTCTCCATAAATTTTTTGTATGATGTATTTGAAAGATTCCATAATGTTTAAGCAAGTTTTTTTTTTATTTAAAATTTTATTTAATTTTTATTTGGTGTTTGAGTGGTTTTTTTTTCTTAACTTGCTTTGGTGATGTAAATTTGAAGCTATCGACGCGCCTCGAATAGCTTGTCTGGTTACATTAAAAAAAAAATTGAATGGCCAGACATTAAAAGGCCGTTATAAAATGTGACATTGAATTGCTATGAAATGACCTTAGAAGATTTTTAATAACTTCGTCGTAAGTTAATAGTCAAGAATAAAAAGCTTAGCCTGGGAAAGTTCATATTTCCGATCAGAAAAAGAAACAGAATTTCTTTGGAAATTATGTAAGACTATTTGAAAAAAAGGCACGCCTACGCATCGCATGAACTTGTTCTTGGAAATAAAGGCAATATTATGAAGAGCCATTAAAAATATAAAGTATTATATTTTTCCTTGCGGGGTATGTAGGTTAGGTACTATAGGCATATGTCAAGTAATGCATTCGTTAAGAAAATCGAACTCAACTCTTTTTCTAATTTGTTTTTAGTCATAAAATATTTTTTAATGCAACTTTTAAAGGGTTTTTCAAACGGGACGCTACAAAAGTAGAGCGACAGGGACAGCAAACGACGCCATATTTTTTGCTGCTCTTTTCACATTTCTCTTCAGTAAGGTTTGCCATTTCATGATGGAAAGATATAAGAGTCAACAGCGAGTCGAAATTATTAAAATTTACTACCGAAATCTGGAGTCAGTGGCCTCAACGTTAAGAGGGCTACGTTCAATTTATGGTCGTCATAATCGTCCTAGCAGATCAACAATTGAGCGTCTAGTGGAAAAATTTGAATCCACAGGCACAGTACAAAATGTTCCCGTGCCAGTGAGACAAAGAAGTGCCCGTAGTGTCGAGAATATTGCTGCCGCTGAGGCTTCAGTTGCAGAAAGCCCAAATGTGTCTCCCACACGTCGTTCTCAAGCGTTGGGCATCTCTGTGACGTCGTTGTGGTGAATTTTGCGAAAATATCTTGGCCTACATCCTTACAAGATTAAATTGACGCAAAAACTGAAGCCGCTTGACCACCAGAAGCGTCGTATGTTCGTTAATTGGGCTGAGCAACAACTTGAAAATGATTCGGATTTTCATCGAAAAATCATCTTCAGTGATGAGGCTCATTTCTGGCTGAATGGCTTCGACAATAAACAAAATATGCGGTATTGGTCAGGCAGGAATCCACACGTACTCCATTAGTCATCATTACATCCCGAAAAATTACGGTTTTGTGTGGTTTATGGGCGTTATTGGGCCGTACTTCTTCCGTTATGATCAAGACCGGTACGTTACTGTGAATGGGGATCGCTACCGTTCAATGATAACCGAATATTTTTGGCCCCAATTGGATGATATGAACTTGGAGGACATGTGGTTCCAATATTACGGCTCCAAAAGCCACACAGCGAATGTCACAATCAATTTATTGGAAACCAAGTTTGGAGAACGTGTTATCTCACGAAATGGTCCAGTCGCTTGGCCGCCTCGGTCGTGCGATTTGACGCCGTTAGACTATTTCCTGTGGGGCTATGTCAAGTCTATGGTCTATGCCAACAAGCCAGCCACAATTGATGAACTTCGTACGAATATCGAACGTGAAATTGCAGCAGTATCGGCCGATTTATGCTTGAAAACCGTCGAAAATTGGGTTCAGCGTCTGGACTTCTGCAAGCGTGCCCGTGGTGGCCATGCAAAAAAAATCGAGTTCCATACATAATGGCATCAAACGTACTTTCACAATAATAAAGAATTTCATTGATATTCAAAACCGTTTTTGTTTTATTTAAAAAAAACTTTTGTAGCGCTCTTATTGAACAACCCGATATATAAAAAAGTGGATATTAATACAAACTCCCAAAGCATTTTTGTTTTACACCTAATCTAACCTTCTAACTTTTTGTTTTGGGTTGTTAAAAAAATGTTTCAATTTGTTTTATTTATTTTTTTTTTTTTTTGATAACTAAGTATTTTTGAATTACAATCAATTTTTTTTTAACTTATCACTTGATAGTTTTTAATACTTCGTTTTTTTATTTTTATTTCAAAATTTGTTGTCTCCCAAAATAAGGTTCTTAATTTTTGTTCAAAATTTTTTATTTAACAAACACAAAGCTTTTTTTCCTAAATTCATATTTGCTCACGAATAGATTCTGTTTTCCATAAAATATAAAAACAATTGTTTAACAATTTTAAGATAAAATTTCATGTTAGTTTAAAATTGATTGAAAAATGTATACCAAACAGACGCAAAAGTAAACGTTTGAATATAAAATGTTGCACTGGGTCGCACGAACTTGCTCTTATGTACAGGAGGTTAAAGGCTTACAAAAATTTATAGTTGTCACTCGACTGGAAAGTCAGGGACCGAAAATTTGATAAGAGAAAGTCAAGGATAGTCAGGGAATTTGAAAAGTGGACAGGGAAAAGTTTTTCATAGCCTTAAGAAACGCTCATTTTTTCTCTTCGACTGGTGGAAAAATTCCAATCAGTCTGGGCCAATTAATTTAAATTTTTTTTTAGTAAAGAAAACTACTTGACGATATTTTAACCATCAACTTTGATATATGAATTTAACAAAATTGCAAATGGGTCTTCTTTTCTTTCTAAAAATTACTCCCTAGAATGTAGAAACATTATCACTCTTAATAGTTAAAACTTTAAATTCGCGCTTTCTCAACCGCACTGCGTATGCCTTCTTTCTACATTTTTACAATAATTTTTGCGTTTAATCAAAGAAACCCCAAAATAAAAGCCAAAAAAGAAGCCGTGAACTCAACAAGTTCAAAGCAAAAGTAAAAGTGCGATTTTTCAAAATTGCAAAACTTCATATAAATTGAAATTTAATTTTTCGCTTATTTTGAGTTTTACACGAAAAACGACCATTCCTCTTTTTTTGAGTACTCATTTCGGTTGAAATGTTTCGTAACTTAAGTATAATCACAAAAACTATTATTAACGGTGCCTGTTTTGTAACGGTTTTTTGATTTTCGTTTTTTTTTTCATTAAAAACTCAACCGATTTCAATTAAAGCTTTTATGAAAAAGCTCATTTAAAATGTTAATAATATTGTATAACAGAATTAAAAAAAAAAAACGTAGAACATTGCACGTCAAATTTGAAATTGTCACAACTTATTCAAGACTAGTTAACAACAAATTATTAAGCCCTAAACCATTCGACATAAGGCGTTCTTACCCATTTTTTAAGTGATACTTTGCTTACTCTATATCAAGCTAGTAAAGGACGTAAAAACCGGATGGTATGCAATAAAAAAAAGGGATAATCCGCTAATTTAATAATTGTCCTGATGAGCAGATCAAACTTGGGAAAACCAAAAAAAAGTCCTTTTTTGATTTCTCAAAAGCTAAGATACATTTTAGTGTCGGGTGTCTGTTTTTTATAAAAAAAAAATAAGAAGTATTCTAAGTTAATTACTTAGAACTTTCGAAAAAATTAATTTGAAAAAAAAAAAATTCTGGTTTGAAAATTAATTTTTCAAAAACTCTTCACTAACACAACTTAATTTAAAATGACAATTAAAGAAGATATTTTTGGCTTTCTTAAAAAGTTTAGCATTGCGTTGTAAGTTTAACCATAATTTTTAGATATTTTTTTTGTCTGTTTTGAGTAAAATTTTTAGAAAATTGCCCCTCCTGCCTAAACGAGCGGAAATAGACCCCCTGACATACGATTTTGTTCTTGTCTTAATCCAACCTAATTGCTCTTGCTTTTTGGTGCATCTTATACGAATCACTTCTATGTGTTTGAATATAAAATAAGTTTTTTTAAAAAAGTTTAAAACTTTTGTAAGAAATTTGAAGTATTTTCAAAAGAAATTTGAAAAGAATTGAAACTTTTTCCAAAAAATTCAAAAGAGCTTTTTTCAAATTTTGGTATGCAATATTATTTAACATAATGTATTTGAAATTTGTATATACAAAATTAATCAAAATCCGGCGATAATGCGAAAATTCGTAGAATTGTTTTCCTATACGGATTTTTAACATTAGTATGGAATGTACCGTTATTTTGTCTTTTTTTATTTTTTCGAAATTTTGATCATGATCATGATCATGAGATCATTAAACGGCTGGATCGATTTTCTTAAAACTTAATTAAAAAATATTGGTGTCATGAAAATTATTTTTGCAATTTACAAAATCCTATCCCCCTCAAAAAAAGCTCCACAACTTTTTTTGAAAAAAATTCAATAAATAAATAAAATAAAAAAATAAATTAAAATAAATTAACGGTTCCTCCAAAATAATCAAAACGGTAATTAAAAAAATGTTTTTTTTACCAAAATTAAAACAAAAATATTTTTTGAATTTTTGAAAAATGTTTAATAATTTGTTGGAAAATCAAATATTTTGAAAACTATATGGTTGATGTTTTGCATTTGAGGGCTTTTTTACATTCTTTAAAGTATTTTTAAATAAATTTGATTTTTATGAAAAAATGATGGTACCTTCCATACAAATGTTAAAAACCCGTTAAGGGATTTTTTTTTCTTTAAAACGGCTCCTACGATTTTGATAAAACTTTTTCTGTATGCTTAAATTAGTGCGATTTACTACTAAAAATTATAAATATATATATAATAATTCGATGTATATAATTCGATATCTCAAAAACGGGATGACAATTGATTTTTATTTTTTATTTTTATGTGCACATAAATTAATACTCACGATTTGCATACCAAAAATTTTCCTTGAAAATGTTTTTAGAATTTGATATATACAAATATATTTTTTAAATTGAACGAATAACGAATTTTAATATTTTTTTCCATAAAATCATATTCAATCAAGAATAAAGAATAAAGAACTCTCAAGGAATTTATTTTAGCTAATTTAAATATGGTATTTCATGGTTTTAATGATTTTTCTCTCATAATTTCCATGTCTTTACATAATAATGTTCTTAAACACTCAGCGGGCAAATTAAACTAACAATCTCATGGATTCCAAAAGTAGTAATTCAATAATTGATCCTTAATAAATTGTTTCAAAATTCTTTCCTTATTTACTTGAGTGTAAGCTATCGTTATAAAAATAATGTCAAATTATTCAATTTAAACAACCTCTTTCGTTATTCATGTTGATGAAGCATGTCCAGATGCCTACCTCATAAACTTTGGACTAATGCTTGTCACAGGTACTAATAAAACCCTTTTTTGGAAAGTGTGAAAACCACGAAAATTTTTACTTTCGTCAGCTCAACAGATATTTTTTTTATTCATTCCATTTCTTCCGTAAGACATACGTTATTTCTGGATTTATGCTCTACTTAATCAGTAGAAATTTTCGGAAACAAAATATCGGCCAGTATTTTATCTTCATACATAATCGTTTTCAAGCTAAATCACCAAATTATCTTCAAGCTACCAACAAATGTGTTGAAGATGATACACATAAGCTTTTGTTACTATAATTTAAAAAAAAAAAACAAGGGAAAGAGACAAACCCACCATTCTTGGAAATTAATTTAATAGGTTTATAGTTTCTAGGTCAGAGCATACATGAATACCATGAATTGTTGTATTGGATTCGGAAGGCTGGCAAAAAAGAAGCAAACCGAATTATACATTACGACACGACGCGAGTACAAGTTTTATTTCTATCAACAGCGAAAGCTCCCCCCGAAAAAAAAAACAATATTTGATTGATTCGGTTGTGTTAGGTATAGAAATTTGTTTACCTGACAGTCCTAATAAAACCTACATATAAAGATAAATTTCATTTGAAATTTAATCTGTTGACAATCGAATCACAGGAAAAAATGGATTTACTTTAAATTTTTTGTTGTTGATAAGGAAAAGGGGGCGGGTGACACTATGAAGATTAGATTTCAATATACCTTTTATTACGATAAAGAAAGTTTTTTTTTTATTTATTTTTAAATTAGTTTTATTTTCAAAAGATACAAAATATATGTAACTGATAAACTTTTTTTGGGGCATAAAAGACATGTACCCACTTCCCATCCATAACTTCTATGTAATGAAATTTTCATGAATTGTATTTTTTTTATTTTTTACATCTGTAGGGTTAAAGAGGGAGGTTTAAATATATAAGAAATATTTCCCTTAAACCTTTAAACTCACCTTTAGTGCTTCTTACCTTGAATACCTTGAAGCAATCAATGTAATGATGGTACAAAGTTTCAAATTCTGAAAAATCAAAAACATATCAGATATCATCTTTATTCTGACGTCTAAATCCAGACTCCCCAACAAAAAATCAATACAAAAACGTTTCATAAGTTTTCCCAAAAAACATTACTCGTTGTACTTTTACACAAGAATTTCTCGAAAAACTGTTCTGATGGAGCAAATTTTATGCTGTGTTGGAAAAAAAGTTATGACAAATATCATAATTCATAATGGTTGGGTGTTGTAGGAACTGGATGCCTCGAGCTATATTTTTTCCTACACATTAAGTGCTTACATTACCTCCAAGTTGGTAGCCGCCGGATACGAGTCTTGGCTTTATGCCATGGCCTGCTAAACTTGTATGTGCGAATATTGATCAAGAAAATAATGCAACATTAAGCCTTGGAGGTTAGTGCGTTGGGCTATCGACCCGACCACAGTAAAAAAAACCATTGTTATGAAAGAAAAGCTAGAAGCCTCGGATAACGACCCCCCTCAAATGGCACCCAAACTCGGAATGAAAATGGACTATGACCAACGAGTATGCACCTGGAATTTTAGGACACTCTATACCCCAGGTGCTTCTTAAAAACTTGAATCTGTCCTCTGGCGGTACAAGGCAGACATTACCGTGATGCAAGAGATACGATGAATAGATGTTATGGATGTCATCAAAGATTGCAAACTAGGATTCCTCGTGGGAAATCAAGTCAGATTAGCGATCGCCTGGCTGTGATCCGCATCAAAACTACGTTCCAAAATATCAGTCTAATATGTGCACACTCCCCTACCGTGAAAAGTCTAATGAGGAGGAGCCCTAAGACTTCCTAAACGGAGCCTATACGAAGCCTGTCCGAATACGATGCCAACGTCGTGCTCGGAGACTTGTGCTTTAGTCGGGAAGGAAAATATCTTTGTCGTTTAAGTTCTAAAAGAACAGTCTCTATAAAACGACAACAGATAATGCCGTCTTCCGACTAATCGACCTTGCTGCAGCTCGTAACACAGTAATTTGTAGCACTGGGTTACTCAGGTGAAGGATACACACATCAACCTGTTAATCTCCAGATGGTCGAACCGCCAACCAAATCGACCACGTGCTAATTGGCGCAAGTTACGCATCGAATATCTTGGATGTGTGAACTTTCCAAAGTGCAAACGTAGAGTCTGACCATATTCTTGTTGTGACAAAGTTCAAAACCCAAATGTTCAACGAAAAAAAAACCAAGACCTCCCTAAGGACCTTTGCAGCGAGCAGTTGACCGGGAAACGATCTGCCACAAGCGTCAACAACCAGTATCGCGACATCAAGGTGACATGCACGACCACCATAAGTTATCAACCACCTAGAAAAAAGGAACCCGTGGTATGATGATGAATGCGCGGTAGTGAAGCAGAAGGCTGAAAATGCACGAATGCAAATGCTGCAACGGAAAACAAGAGCAGCAAGAGAGGAGTACCTTGAAAAGGGAAGTAAAGAGAAACAACCCTGCGCAGAAAAAAGAGCATCCGCAGCCCCTCAGCTCAGGTATCTCGAGGAGGAGTCTAGCACTGCCACCAATACCAGCCGGTTCTTCAAAACAGCCAAGCAACTGACATCTGACTGTAGAACCGGTAATCAAGCTCTTCGAAACATCAAAAGGAAACTAGTCACCGAAGCACAGAGAAGTCTAGACGTTTTTAAGCAGCATTTCCACCAACTACTTAGTGTGAATTACTTAGATAAAGGGACAGGAGACCAAAGAACCATGAGACCAGTCAATAAAGATCCAGGTCCAGCCCGTTGTACTGAAGAGGTTAAAAAAGCCATGCACAAGCTTAATAACAACAAATCCGCCAACTCGCATGACCTACCTGCGGAACTCTTCAAGTATGGAGGGGATGTCCTGGTAGGCTCCATGCACCAGCCTATCAATCAAGTGTCGGAGTAGGGAAAAATGCCCGACGATTGGTCGAATAGCTCCACATGCCTCATCTAAAAAATTGCTATCCTATGTCCTGCAAAAACTATAGAACAATATCCCTGCTTAATGCTGCCTACAAGATCCTATCCAAATAACTATGTGAGCGTCTTTAACCTTTCTGCAACACTATGATCGACACGTACCAGAGTGGCTGCAGGCTAGGCCCACCAACGACAGACCAAATCTTCAAGTTGAGGCAAACCCTGGAAAAGACCAACGAATTTCAAGTCTATATCCACGATCTTTTCATCGATTTAAAATCCGAAAATGATAGCATATGTCGGCAAAAGCTTCATTTGGCGATGTCGAAACTCAAGATCCCTAAAAAACTGGTCCAGCTATGCCGCTTGACGTTACAAAATACGCGATGCAACGTGCAAGTAGGTAACAGCTCATCTGAACTACGAGTACTTCAAACGTGTACAGTATTCAGGCAAAGAGATGCGCTATCATGTGATTTCTTCAACCTAGTCCTAGAGCAGATAGTGCAACAGGTCTTCTTAACTGCTTTGCTATGCGGAAGACATCGACATCATCGACTTCTCCAAGCGAGCTGTGATAGAAGCATTCACCGCTATTGATGAACAGGCCGAACGCTTTGGTCTTGAATTTAATGAGGACTAAACGAAGTATTTTCTATCAACAAAGAATGCCTCCTCATTTCATTGCCTAGGACAAAACGTCAGTGTTAGTAATAGTAATTTCGACTTAGTCAAGGAGTTCACCTGCCTTGGAACAAACATCAATTCCACAAATGACACGTGGAAATCCCAGTGCTGGACGATAAGTAAAAAAGGGGAATTGATATTAGGCATTTTCGAGAGAAAATAAAGAACTAATAAATTAATTAAAAAAAATTCTTTGCGTGATTAATTAACAATAAATTATTTCTCAACAACCAACATTTTTCGGATCGATTATCTTTATTTTTGACAAAAGTTGTCCTGCTAAGTTCATATGAAGTTAGAAGGACATACATTTTTTGGCAAACCCAAACAGCTTTTTTCTTGCTTTACTTTTATAGTCGTTGCTTTTACTCGCTACTTTTACTAGTTATTTTTTGTCTTTACCTTCACTCGTTACTTTTACTTGTAGTTTTTACTCGTTACATTTACTTGTTACTCTTACTTCTTACTTTTACTCGTTTCTTTCACTCTTTTCTTTCACTTGTTAATCTTACTTGTTTCTTTTACTCGTTATTTATGCTTGTTATATTTTTACTCGCTACTTTTACTCGTCATTTTTGCTTATTATTTCTTAATCGTTACTTTTATCACCACCTTTCTGACTTGAAACCTTTCAAACATCTCAGAACTTATCGAAAATCTCATAATCTTTCAGATATCTCGGAATCTTTCAAGCATTCGAAAAAATTTAAGAGTAAACAAAATTATTTGTTGAAAATTCAAATAAAGTTCTCTATTGTCTCTTCTTACTCCCTTTGCCCTACAATAATCTGTATTTAATTTTGTGGGATAAGATCGGCAGTAATTTCCTACGATATTTTTTTTCAGATTTCTAAAATTTTTCATCAAATTTTGCAATGCAAAGCGAAAATCAATTCGTGATTTCAAATAACCTTCCGATATTGGTAAATATTTTTATGAAATTACCATAACCGCTGCCAGGTGCCTATGTAAATAATTTTCAAAATCTTATGTCTCGTAGGCAGGTACATGGATATTACGAATTTATAG
This sequence comes from Dasysyrphus albostriatus, assembly GCA_946251815.1. NCBI lineage: Eukaryota > Metazoa > Arthropoda > Insecta > Diptera > Syrphidae > Dasysyrphus > Dasysyrphus albostriatus. The sequence continues at coordinate 59,933,924 of OX276336.1, read as the reverse complement.
GGTCATGAGTCCCGTAAGGAAAAAATAATAAAAAACAAAATTTCCGGATTTTTCAAAATAAAAGAGTTATATAGACAACTTTTGCACTCAATATCCTCATATAAATGGGAGAAACTTTGTTGCTTCTTTTCGTTTTCTTGGAAAAAAAGTCGTAAAAATAAACTTTAAATTGATTTTTCGTTTAGTCAACAAGAACGAATTCAAGATTTATAATATAAATAAATTGGGTGGCGCTACAACTCATGGAGATCCAGGGCCTAGTGACTTACAACTCTCAACCATTCCTGTATGCTGTGTGCGTGTTGTTGACAGGAATAGAGGGGAAGTACAATTTTTTGGTGAGTCCCAACGGCTAGATGAGAAGCACTTTTCATAACAAGTATACTCTTTGAGGATTTGTCAGTTCCTCGCAAGAGGCAGTACCTCGGGAAAAACATTTCTGTTTTTAGGTGGCAGCGGCTGGAAATCGAACCCAGACCTTCGGCATAGCAGTCCAACGCACGAGGTATTACGATTCAAGATTTATGTGTTTCAATATTGTAACTTTAAGTTCTTGGTCAAAGTGATATGGATTTTTGCAACTAAGTTATTTTGAAGAATTTATGTCTCATAATTTGATTGCAGTTGTTGAATTCATATATCTCCGAAAACATATACATACTACCAAATCCAATCCCATATAAAAAAACAACAATTTTATTGAAGTACATACATACACATACATATATGAAAGAACATATAGGTACTTTAAAAATTTGAACAACTAAGCTTTCGAGAATTCCCGTGAGTACTCTGTAGACTAAAAAATTGTGCCTCTGGTTCATTAATCATTTTAGTGCGGTTTAATCAACATTAGAGACAAAAAAAAGCGGCAAATCGACTCTGTCTGATTTAGTCTTCCCCACAATATCATGCTTTACGTAAAATGATGTGGTGATACACTACACACCCGATAACCCTAACGTTTAACCGCAAAAAAAAAATAAAAATATTTATAGGATACTGACCTTTATTTGGAAAGAACCAACGACCGACACGACGCGACGCAGCTTGGCTTGGCTTGGTCTCTTCTCCTACTTCTCTTCCTGCCATAAATCGTCGTCGTCACTATTTGCAAGATGTGTTCTCATCGCTGGGGAAGTGCTTTTTTGTATTCAAGGTCAGGTCATTGAATTCCACGAAAGTGAGTGGCTCTGGGTTAGGTAGGTGCCTATATGGAAAGCTTTTTTCTTTATTATTATTATTGAAAAACTGCGTCGTACTCATACAGCGTTTGTTTGGATTCGGATATACTTACACGGGTATCTATGAACTCCCTCTCATATTGAGCGAGGGAGTAAATTTTATTATCAATGTAACGTGTAACCTTTGTTTAAAAGCTTTTTTGGCCCGGCCGGCCGGCCGGCTTGACACAAACACGACACCAACTACAGTCTTTTGCTTCGTTTAGGTTCATATCTAATCTATGTGTGTAGAGTTGGCGCACGTCAACAATTTAACATCCCTTGTTTTGGAATTATTGTAGAAAGAGTAACTCAATGCTACCGTCTGTGTTTTCGGTTGAATTATATCCCTAAATTCAAGGCTAAATGAGGGTAGTCTTTGTTTGTTGATGCTACCAACTATACAAAAAAAATGGAAGAGTACTTTGCTCTTTGGAAAAAGAATAGAAATATTGCGCACTGTGCGTCTGGGAAAATCTAGGTTTTCGTTGTAAAACTCTAACCACAACGACACGCATACGGTTACTACACCATAATATTAGGTACATTTTTGTATGGGTTTGAAAGTGAAATCTCACATCGGAATTTTATTTGAACTCTTGAAAGTACTAACTTAAGGGTCAAACTCAAAAGTATAATTAACTCATAACTTTATACAAATTTGTTCGAGAAAATATCTTGTTGTTATTGAGCATTGTTCCCAAAATTAAAAACATTCATACAGGAAAAAAAGAGTTCTATTTTACTCCCGTGAAAGTGAGCAATATTATGCCAGACAATCAGGGAGCAGGCTTGCCAGATTGGCCTACTTATCGGAAATTGGGCTATTTTTTTTTTCGAAATCGCCGACAAAAATTTCAGTATGACAGCCCATTCATAATTGGACTACTAATAGCCTAAATCCATTTATGCATTCAACAATTTTGCACCACTTTTATCCACTAAATAGTCCCCTATTACACGGTGACTCTTTGCGTCTTAAGCCGGCCATACACGACAGAGCCAAGGAGCCAAATGGCCCCGTGCCAGCCAATCTGAAATCCAACCGAGCCAAATTGATTGGATGGCTCGGTCGTTTATGGCCAGCTTAAATCCTTTCAATGGATGCGAAGGTGAAATCAGATATGAAAATTCGAAAAGAGTTAGACGCAAAGAATCATCGTGCAAAACGAGACATATGTATACTCATTGATTTTGACATTTCAAATCAACCGCAACTTACTTCACTTTACAAGCATTCAGTTTTTCTGTTGTTCCAAGAACTTCCATTTTAATTCTTCTTCTTCTTATGAGCAATAAATATATATTTTACTTGCCGTTGTTATTTAAAAAAAAAATAAATTAATTGAAGTTATAAGAACATTTTTTTTATTGTTATTGGGCTAATTTTTCGGGTGCGATTTTGAGCTAAAAACATTTCTAAATTGGGCTATCGAACTTGTTCGAGACATTTGATACACGGCAACCCTGTCAAGGGGCAGTATTTAGTATTTAATTCTCTTGAATTTAATTTCTATTGGGGTTTGCTTTGATGCTGCGTTAATATTGTTATTGTCTTCTGCTTATGGAAACTTTCTTGAAGTTGTCTTTAGAAGATCATGAGTAAAGAGGTTAAAAAAGTAATGTTCCTCGCACTGACCCTTGAGGTAGATCGTTACTAATTTTTTTTTGGGTGGCTCTGTCTTTCAATGACGAAGGCTTGGATTGATCTGTCGCTGAATATGCTGTTCAGAATTGTAGCCCTTTTGATGTAGGCTTTGGTTTGGAGATATTTTTAAATGAAATCGGTTTTCTAGTCTCAACGACCCAAACTGAACTGAAAGATTTTAGACCAATTAGCTTTCCCTCCTGGAAAAATGGAAACGCACTTTCATCTAAAGGTAAATGGTAGTGTTCTCTCGCATTATTAAATATTTAGATTTTCTTAAATTTTGGCAAAAACGCCCTCAAAAGTGGGTGGGGAAACATTTCACATAATTTTTTTATTCTTATTCTGTTATTAAGTCAATACGATTTGTATCCATAGAAATACCTAAGTCAAAAAACAAAATTTTTATCAAAAACGCCTCCAAAACTGGACTTGGAAAAAAATGAATGGTATACGAAGGAATTATGACAAATTACACCAGCTACAACTTTTCTAAAGAACACCCCCTCTTTGACGTCATTTTTCGACGGTTTGATAACCTATTTTAAAAAGTGGGTGTGTCCGTGGGCGGAAATTATTTTCGAATGATATCTTCTGATATCCTTTATAATTCCTGAAAATTTCATATAATATATCTTCAGATTTCATAGATTTAAGACCGCCTCGCCATACAACTTAAACCACTGTGCGCCGCAGCGATGTGTCTTATCTCCTCTAATTTGTCTTCTGGTCGTCAACAAGATTTTGGTTGAATTTGATTTAAATGGCTTACATTTACGATTTAGTGATAATAGCTGCAGGAAAATTTGTCTCCACTCTGTGAGAGCTCTTTCAAACTACCCTTGATAATTCTCAGTATAATTGGGCCAGTCCCAGTAGCAGAGGACTTAATTTCAGTCTTCTTTAAACATAATTGGTTCTGTTTACGAGAAATCCTTACATCCCAAATATAAATTCTCCCACCATAAATACCAAAATTCATATCTTGGTTTTCGATCGCAAAATTGACTGGACGGAGAATATCAAAGAAAGTGAAAAAACTGCAATAGAATTTTACACCAGCAGTAGAATTTTTGGCAATAACTGTTTCCTTAACGGTTACAAACGGAAGCTAGGGTAGAGTCAGGCATCTTCTAAGACCTCCCCATCCATAAATAGATCAGTAAACTTTTCCATTGCTTTCCAAGTGAAAGTGCTTGCAGTTTGTGTGGCCGCAAATTATCTTTCGTCTTTCGACATGTGAACTAACGAATAAGAACATTGATGTCTTCATTGGCAGCTCGGCAGTAATCCAAGAATTTTCGTCAATTATTGTCACGAAGTTAATTCTGGTTGATCTTTGCCGTAGTGAATTAAGACCTGCTTAAGGAAACATATTAAGTCACCCTTCGGTGGGTCCTGTGACGTTTGCGGAAATGAAATGGTTAATGAACTGGAGCAGGAAAAGAATAGAGTTCACCAACATTTCCTCAAATCCGCTAACGACAGATCGTCAACAGTTGAAACCTGTCGGGTTTTAAGAAATCTCTTGATAAGAATTTTTTTGGGAATTTTCTTTCGAACGAGTACTACGCAGTTCGAAAGGGAAATGTCGGTAAAACAAAAAATCGTAGTACATAAGATCATAGTACTCGAATAGAAGGTACTTTATTCCGGAGATTGTCAAAACTGGAATTGTCAAAAATAAAAAATGGTTGTAAACGTGAGGACAAAAACACACGAAAACACAAAAATAAATTGAAATTGTCAGAAATAAAAAATGGCTGTGGACGTCATGAAAAAATACACGTTAACACAACAACAAATAATGAATGATAAAAAGTCAAAATTCTAATGATATTAGCCGTAATATGTGTACTGTGCTGAAAGATTACTAGATCCAAGTCTCCGCTTATTTTTCATAAGCAATTGATTAAATATTTCATTATTACAGACGAAAATTTGACAGTTTATGTGTTATTTTGCTGTTCTTGAAAATGGAAATTCGAAGACAACACGAGCACCTTCGAAAAAAGACACTACACTATTTTTTGGAACCCTTAGCACGACAAAAGACAAAGATTCGAAAACAAAAACAATCAAACAAAATTTACATCAGTCGAAGAAAAAATTATTTCAGATTTTGTGCTTTGTTTATTTATTTTGTTTTTGACATCTGATAAAACTCTCCATAATTTTTGTTTGCAAGTATTTCTTTTGTGAGTTTTTTCTCTAGTTGGAGACCCCAGAACATTTCCGTTTCACATCGGACTTTAAAAATTTTCGTTTTGTTTCAGCTGCTTACTAGGCTTTTTAAGCGAAACGAAAGCTTTTATACAGAATTTGACACAACGAAATAATTATTAAAGAAATATTTCGTTGTGATTTTTGTTGTGTAGTACGCAGTTCCATAGTGCCCTATTACACGACGACTTTAGAGTCATGACTTTTTTTCGAAATTCATTGAGTTCGAACGAGAAAAAACATCTGATCTCCCCATCGCACTCGGTTAATTTCGAAAAAAGTCATGCCTCTGAAGTGCCCTATTACACGACGACTTATGAGTCATGACTTTTTTCGAAAATAAATGAGTGCGAAGGTGAGATCAGATGTTTTTTCTCGTTTGCACTAATTGAATTTCGAAAAAAGTCGTGACTCCAAAGTCGTCGTGTAATATTCGTAGGGCACATAGCGAAATGTCAATAAAACAATTACCATTAAATTTAGTTTTTACACAAAAAAGCAAATGAAGAACAGGACTGTGGACCGCACCATAAAAAAACAAAAACAAAATAAAAAGCTGACATCCGATTTTGTATTGTTTTTTTTTTTATTAAATGCTATTAATTGAGAATTAATAAGGCAACATATTAATTATTAAATCAACATATTAATAAAATAATCAATAGTTTAAGTGTTTTTTAAAAAGGTATTTGACTACTAAAAAATGTGACCTTTTTGACATTCTAAGCATGTCTACAAGAAGTGTGTAATGTTTCCATAAATATACTTATATTTAATCGTAACAAATGCTAAAAATAACCTAAAAATAATTGAGAAAAAGAAATGCAAGGCCTTTTAATTATTTAAGGTTAGCAAGCGTTACGTGTGGGATATTTTTTGAAGATGGATTTCACAAAATCTCTTTAATTTAAATTTAAATTTCCTTCGGATTTTAATTACAGTAAATAGACTCTGTTTGCCAATATACATACGTATCTTATATTTCAGAATTTTTTTTCAAATGAAGTATGCTAAGAAAATGAACTCTTAGCGTTAAGTGTGGGACAGACAAAATACCTTTATTTCAACCTTTTGATAATAAATGAAGATTATTCTGTGTTGAAAGTTTTTATTTTCTAACGGAATTTTAAAAATTCTTTCTTCTTGTTTTGGTAAAAATTAACTTAAAATCATAAATCATAAAAAGCACATCAAAGAAAAAAAATTGAATTGTTGTCCATATTGAGAAAAGTAACCAAGGGTTATTTTTTTTTTAAATCAACTTTGTTTTATTGGGATAGCATGAGAAGTTTAACATCTCCATAAAAAATTAATACCGGAAACAAATTTTTAAATAAGGGACAAATGATTGCAATTTTTCGATCCCAAGTGAATGTTAATAGAGTGAGTTTTAAGTCGCTGTCTCAAAGTGAAGTCATAAAAGATTGCATTCACAAAAGATTGCATTCCTTCACAATCTGAGGCACACCGTTCTGTACATTAGATGGCGATTGACTATTAGGTAAAGAATTCTACTTATGATATACCAAAATCGATAGACTATATCATCTGATAGGATTGGCTAGCCCCATGAACACATGACCAGACAGCCAGAGTTATACAACAAACCCCCAAACCAAACCAAATACTTTTGAAGTAGTATCTATCTGTTCCTACGAGTATCAATCAATAATTTTTTGGCAAGCATTGATATCTTACAAGAAGTTAACTGTTATAGCCAAGAGGCTTATTAAGCAAAAACAATTTTATTGCGCTAAAATTGTTTGAATAACTAATGAAACAATAAAACAATAACAAGAAAGGAAGTAAGATGACAATAAATTATTTTGTTTAATGACATTTTATGTGAATTTCATGTATCAAATATGACAAAAAACAAAACAGGAATATGAATGCCTTCGCAGACGAAAAATCCATAAAATAAAGACTCTTTGGGCTTTGTTGTATATAGTCCCAATCGAAAGACTTGATAGTAGTACGAGTATGTACGTAAAGATGGTAGATTTGACCTTGCCTTGATATTTTGATTTTCCTCTTATCAAAGCAATAAAAAAGGAATTTGAGTCAAGTCAAGGCTCATTATCCTGTATGGGGATGAAAGAGCGCATTAATAAATTTGTCTACAGCAAAATTATTCTTGTTACTGTCTCTTGTCACCACTGCTTTTGCGAAGAATGTTTTGCGGAGTTGATGGTTATTTTTTGTCTCAATAAAGTAATAATATTATAACTAGGGTTGACAGTTTTTCTGCAAGCTGCCCCACCGAACCAAATATGACAATATTAGAACAAAACAAATAACAAGGGTCCTTGGATATAATAAAAATTAATGAATGCCTAAAGTGTATAAGTTTAATGTTTGTATCAATCTGTATACAAAACTCCGAAGTTAGTCTTTCTGGAAAACAATTAGAGAGCTTTCATGCTAATCAAAAAATAATATCGTAATTCGCTTCGAATCTGTCACCACAGCAAGCAAAAACTATTTGGCGTGTTGAGATTTTTTTATTTTATTTGTGTGTAAAAGAAGGTTTTTTGTATCAATGCAACGACAGGAAAGAAAAATAAGTATAAATTAATAAATATAAATATAAATATAAATATAAATATAAATATAAATATAATATAATATAAATATAAATATAAATATAAATATAAATATAAATATAAATATAAATATAAATATAAATATAAATATAAATATAAATATAAATATAAATATAAATATAAATATAAATATAAATATAAATATAAATATAAATATAAATATAAATATAAATATAAATATAAATATAAATATAAATATAAATATAAATATAAATATAAATATAAATATAAATATAAATATAATATAAATATAAATATAAATATAAATATAAATATAAATATAAATATAAATATAAATATAAATATAAATATAAATATAAATATAAATATAAATATAAATATAAATATAAATATAAATATAAATATAAATATAAATATAAATATAAATATAAATATAAATATAAATATAAATATAAATATAAATATAAATATAAATATAAATATAAATATAAATATAAATATAAATATAAATATAAATATAAATATAAATATAAATATAATATAAATATAAATATAAATATAAATATAATATAAAAATATAAATATAAATATAAATATAAATATAAATATAAATATAAATATAAATATAAATATAAATATAAATATAAATATAAATATAAATATAAATATAAATATAAATATAAATATAAATATAAATATAAATATAAATATAAATATAAATATAAATATAAATATAAATATAAATATAAATATAAATATAAATATAAATATAAATATAAATATAAATATAAATATAATATAAATATAAATATAAATATAAATATAAATATAAATATAAATATAAATATAAATATAAATATAAATATAAATATAAATATAAATATAAATAAATAAATATAAATATAAATATAAATATAAATATAAATATAAATATAAATATAAATATAAACATAAATATAAATATAATGAAGAAGAGGAATATACTTTCTACATCACTTAAAAAATAACTTAAAACTTACATATTTTGTATTTTTAAAAGAAGCCACCCGGAATTGGGGGAAAGAAAAAGGACAATTAAGTCCAAAGGTTTTTATTATTAGGTGAAAGAGTTAACAAAAACCAAAAAAAACAATCGAAAAAATTGAAGATTTATAAATTTTTAACGCAAACGTAGGGGCTCAACTTCATGTTCAAAAATATATTCAAATTCAAAACCGGGAGACATATACTGCCGAGTTAAGAAGAAAAACGTATCTGTATTTTTGTCATTTTGAGATAAACGCGTTTTTTTCTTCATTTTTATCTTTTTATCTTATTTGTTTTGCTGTTGATTGTTTTACTGCCTTTTCTACAAGTAAATAATTTTGTTTCTTAGATTATTTAATAGATCTACAAATGCTTGTGGAAAAATTATTAATATTGCTATTTAAATTTTTTTCAAAAAACTGGATTTTTATTTGACCGAAAGTTATTTTTCTTAAGATTTTTGAAATTTGAAGAGCTTGTACCTATACGACTGGAGGAGAGGACCAAGGGGGAAAATACCCCCTTTGATTGTGGAAAATAACACGCTACCAACATATTCTCATTTTCTTACTATGGATTTTCGACAAATACTTTTCTTTTTTCTGTCGGGATCCATGAAGTGCTCCCCCCCTCGTTAATTTGTCCCCACTAGTAAAATATCCTTAGGGTGTCTATGGTACTTCGTCTTACGATTGAGGAAATTCAAACCCATTTTTTTTCTCCAGACCGAAGAATGGTGGTTTGCTGCTGTTAAAGCTGTTGCTTTTAATCAGGATGTTTTGTCCCTAGTTAGGGACACATGCTAGTTTCTTTGCTTAAAGCATTTACTTGTTTTTGTTTTCGTATTCTTCAAGGCCAACAGGTTTCACTTTTTTTTCAATCACTGTGATGGACTCTACTACAGAACGTATGGCCTCCTCCTCTACGCAGGATCATCTTTCCTCTTGTCTTTACCATCATAATCAGCTTCATGTTCTGTAATCCCATTAGCATAGGAAGTTTCGATTCTTCATGGTCTCCAGCTAGATGTTTTAACTGTGGCCAAGTCTTTCCCTGTGAGTCTGCCCCACACTTTCTGGTTTTATACTCGTATGATTTGTGGCGAGCGAATCTTTAAAATGTGGCGTAGACAGCCATTTACAAAAGCCTGAAATTTAAGCGTGACTTTCCAGATTTCGCAAGCATCTAGGATTTGACATTAGATTCGAAGAATCTCAACTAGGTGCTTGACTGGATTACCAAATTTGGGACATAGTACCGTTCTTTTTGTTTAAGAGCTTTATTAGTTCTACTTTTAACGCTTGTGAGTATTATTTTTTGTGTTTTTGCCTTTTATTCTTAGACCACTGGACTCTCCTTTGACCTTCAGTGTTAATACATCCCGTTCAGCACGCTGATATTTTTTCCAGGAGATATATTTAATGGGTATGTCTGAGTTACTAAATCTTTCAAACACACTTAATTAGTGTCAAAAAATCGCATATCGTCAGCAAAATTGAACATCCCCTGTCTCACACCCTGCCGCCCTTCGAAAGAGTCGAGTAGCTGTCTATTGTGTTAAATGAAACGTCTCGCCTAGTTGTAGCGCTCTCTTATAATGGCAAACATTTTTGAAGGAATTCCCTTACTAAGAAGTGATCTCCATATAAATTCACGGTTGACTCAGCCAAGGCCTTCTCAAAGTCCATGAACTTGAGTAAAGCGGTAATTGAATTCCCACAGACTTCTCTAGAACGATAGCCGAATGTCGATATGGTCGACCAGCCTGATACTTTTTGAGTGTAGACTTGAAACTACTTTTATCCACTCGAGAATGATGGTTGCCAGTATTGAAAAAATAGACTGTAATACCTCATCTATTATTGCAATTCTTAAGGTCACCTTTCTTTGACAACAATCACATCATCCTTCCAGTCCCTCGGATAGATTTCGCTTTCCCAAACAGCTAGTACCAACGGATGTAGAATACTAGCCGCATTCACGAAAAAAGCTTTAAGAAGTAAGAAGAGATCTACACATCTCGTAAAGATGGGGAACTTATGCGCTCTACTCTAAGAAATCCTCGTTTAGGTTAGGTTAGGTTAAGAGAGGCGTGCATGGCCTTTTGGTGCCTCTTACGAAATAAAGCAGCTCCTCAAAATAGACTGGTTCGTTTGCGAACCAGCGTGTACTTTCTATGAATTTTATCATGTTTGCTATCGAGGTCTGCGCTAGATCGTCGAGCTCTCCAACAAACGTATTTCCAAAATGAATGAGGCGATTCGTTTGGAGGTTTTTGACAATCGCAGAGCAGGTGTTTAAATGGTTTCATTTTCTTCGGCATCCTGACAGCTCCTACAGAAATCTGCACTGAGTTTTCTTTTTATTAGTTCTAGTTATTAGTTACTAGTTATTAGTTCTCGAGATAACGCAGTCGTTCCTCCTTATCCATAAATTATTGATTGGCTCGTTCGTTATTAGGTCTATTTTTCTTTAATCACCTTTTCCTTTCCTTGCCTGTTCGTGTGCTATTTCATTCCCTTCTATATTACTGTGCCCAGAAACCCAGCAAAGTTTGACTTGGTTAGTGATTAGTGAGTTAAGTTCCCATCCATGCTTTTCGAGTATTAAAGTAGAAAAGTGTTTGTTAAAATCTATTAAAGTTGGTATGCAGTCAGTCGTGACATCATGTCCGGCCATTGTGTCATACCTTTTTGCAAGATAGACCCAATGACCAGAGATTATCAAATAAAGAAGGATTGCCATCTTTATATTCATAATGTCTGCCCATGACCATAGGTGCTGTGTGCTTTTGGATGCTGTGCATCTTATGTGCTTGTCCAGGACTGGAAGATTTAAAATAATGTCCAGCCCTGCTTGTGGCGTAGAACTTGTTCAGGTTTTTAAGAAAGCTCGCCGAATCACTTGTGTTGTCAGTGTCAGTGATAGGAATTCTTTTTGGACCTTCTTTACTCTCTGGTGCGTAAGTTAAGTTCGGCACTCTATAAATTCCAGTCTTCCTCTTATTTGCTTATTTTGGCCTTATTCAAAAGTTTTCTGACCCTTGTTCTTCGTTTCTTAAGTTCACTGTTCCACCATGGTTAATGTTCCGAGATATAGGGCAGTGTATTTCGAAGGCCGTTCTCATTACACTTGTAAGACTTTGAACAACAGCATCAATGGTTGAGGTTGTCAAAAGCGTTTCTTCTGCGGGTGGGTCAATACGTTCGTTCAACCATTTTGTGTACTCTGTCCAATTTGTTTTAGTTGGGTTTCTTAAAGGCTTAATATCTGCAGTCTGCAGTTCTGCACCCTAACATGTGCATCTTCTGAAAATGTATCTTTGTTTCTCTTCTGCGAGCTTTATCTAATGCACAATAGTATCTGTGATAGAAGCAATATTGTCGGCATGATTTTATCTGATCAATTGGAGGTAAATTAAAATCTTTACCAGACTTCGGTATGCGATATCGTTTGAAATTATGTATTTTGTTTCCTTGAAAAAACCAACAAAAGTCTGTCCAACAACTGATTTTGTGAAGAAAACACTCTTACATTTCATTATTATTGATATAATGAATAGGAATTTGTATACTGAATCTAAAAGTTAATCGGATGTGGTTATTCTCTTCGAAATCAACTCAAATTTTTACATCATAAAATATAGATGACACTACAGCTCACTGGGTGATGCTGAAACTATGATAAGGACAACTCACTTCGCGTAAAAAATTTTCCATTTACAAACATTGAAATCACAAATACAAAAAAAAAAAATATAAAACAAATTCGCAATCTTGTTGTTTTGATTAAATTATTTTAAAGAGAAAGCAAAACAAGTCCTGAAATTTTGTTGTTATCAAAGAGGTGAATTATATTATTGCAAAATACTTGTGTTAATTTTTTTTTTTTTGCTATTTTTTTTTATTTTTTTTTCATAATGGCAAACATAAACATTTATTTTTGAAACTTATAGATATTGTAAAACTTTGTTTTTGAAAGAAAAAGCATACATAGGTATAAAGTCTTACATATAAAATTGTGGTGAAAACTTTTCATTAAACGTTAATATTAAATAAACAGTTTACCAAAACTTAGAGAAAAACAAAAATTTGCGTAAATTTCTCATAAATTATCTTACAATGTGTTTGTTTGTATATTAAAAAAAAAAACTTTTCCTTTTCCAGAGGGAGAAAAATGGTCCCTTATTTGACATACTCGTACATATAAACATATATTATAGCTCTGAACAAGGAAGGAAGAAATATTAAAGAACACATTACACAGTACAAGAAATACATATGTATATGACTAAAAAGGAGACAGGGTAATTTGATTGAAATCATTTTTGTAGCTATTTTGCCGACGACGAACCAGGGCCGTTTTTAAGTGATGAGTCAATTTTGAGTTAAATTCAAGTTATGTACGTACATTTATGTTGTTAATCCTGAAAATAAATTAAACCTCATATAAAACCTAAATACATATTTTAAAAATGGTAAGTTTTTGAAAAATACCTTTGTTCTTCAAGCTTTTCTTGGAATTTTGTTGGTTACATTAAGTGTTAGGAAGTTATAGAACTTCAAACCACAAGCTATAGAACCTATCAAGGGAGAGTTTTGAAAATTCCTGGAAAGGGTGTACGGAGCCTCTTTGGAGGTAAATGTCAAAATTGTACAAGGATACCTCAATGTTTTAGCCATGAGTTTCAAGTAAGCACAGTTACTTTTCGAATAATTTTCCTTTAAATCGAATCTGTCGTTTAATATTTTCCATTTTTGTTGGCGTTGTTGAAAGTCGTAAAAAAACTTCATATCTTACCTAAAGACTTACAGCCCTGTCAGTAAAAATTGTTTAAATATATTTTAATTCACAAATTAACTAAAACGCCAATCATGAGTTAGTTCACGAATTAAAATTTCATATCAATACAAATATAAACTGCTAATCCACGTTAAGTTCATAATCTTAACGAAAATCTACTTAATTACTATCTTAACTTAAATTTTGATTTATTGATAAAATTTGACACTTAACTCACTTACTAAAGATAAATCTTGTGTTATTTGCGTTTATCAATACCGGTGATGTGGTTTAATAATTTGCCTTTGATTACCTGTGATAATTTCGAATCTGTCGTTAAAAATGTTCTATGTTTTTTTGGGTGCTGTTGAAAATTAAAAAAAAACTTCTTTATATTTAAGGCTTTGGAGTTAGTTGGTTGTTTGTCGTGCGATGTTTTCTGTTTTTTTGGGATCTTTGCTTACTTGATATCAAGCTAGCAAAGCGACTATTACGGACCGCAAATTGGGAATGTTGATAATATCTTTTAATTTATCGTTAATGTTTCTATGTTTTTTTTTTTGTTGAAAAATGGTATAAAAACTTCTTAAACTTTAAGTATATTTCCCTGCTTAATAATTTGACATTAATCAGTCGTTAATTAGTTTTGACAACTTCAATTTGCCGTGCGATGTTTTTTTTTGTTTTTTCTTTTTTTTTTGTGATTTGTTATCTGAGAGTGTCAATTTAACAAAGAAACTTTGAAGAATCGAAAAATTAATTTTTCTTTGTAACGGGTGATTTTTTAAGAGGTTTAGAACTTTTAAAAAAAAAAAAACACAAAAAATTCGAAAAAATGAATGAAATATTTATTTGAATCGATAGTTTGAACCTTGCAATTTAATGTTTAAAGATAATTTCATGCAAATGTTGACCGCGGCTGCGTCTCAGGTAGCCCATCCGATGAGTCCAATTTTGGCATACTCTTTCACACATATCGGCCGGTATCTCACGAATGAATGCATGGATGTTGGCTTCCAGTGCGTCAATCGAAGCGGGCTTGTCCCTATAGACATTAGCCTTGACATACCCCCACAAAAAATAATCTAATGGTGTCAAATCGCACGATCTAGGCGGCCAATTGACCGGCCCGAAACGTGAAATTAACTGTTCACCAAACTCACCTCGCAATTGCGCCATTGTTTCGCGTGCTGTGTGGCATGTGGCACCGTCTTGTTGAAACCACATATCATGCAAGTCAAAAACTTCCATTTCGGGCAAAAAAAAGTTTGTTATCATCGCTCGGTAGCGTTCACCATTGACAGTAACGCTGCGATTCGCATCATCTTTGAAGAAATATGGCCCAATAATGCCGCCGGCCCATAAACCGCACCAAACAGTGGCTTTTTCGGGATGCATTGGTAGCTGTTGCAATGCTTCTGGCTGATCTTCACTCCAAATGCGGCAATTATGCTTATTTACGTACCCATTCAACCAAAAATGAGCCTCTTCGCTGAACACAATTTTTCGATAAAAAAGCATTTCGAACCGAGCACGAATTTTGATAGTAAAATTCAATAATTTGCAAGCGTTGTTCATTTGTAAGACGATCAATGGTTAAATTGCAAACCAAACTGAAGCTGTTTGACAGTGACACAAGGTACTAAACACACAAATAAATACTAAACACACGTCAGCTGTCAAAACCAGTGTTGCCAAAACCAAACCAGCTAAAAAATCACCCTTTATTATAAGTGTTTGATTAACAAAAGAAGCAAAACACACTTTTACAAATCAAAAAATGCATAGGTTTATAATTTGCCGTTAATTGATCGTAAATTAGTTGTGATACTTTAGAGTTTGTCAAAAATTGTTAAAAACTTCTTATGCCTAATGGTTTATGGCATAATAACTTGCCGTTGCCTGGTCGTTAATTTGTAGTGATACTCAATTGGATCGTATAATGTTTTCTATGTTTTCTTTAATGCTTTGCTATATCAAGTAAGCAACTTTTATGGATCGAAAAAAGAGTAGTTTGATAATTTTCTATAAATTAGTCGTTAAATAATTATAATGTGACAATTTTGAATTTGTAGTTCTATGTTTTTTTTCTCAAAAATGTAAGAACTTCTAAAAGTATATATTAATTGCTAAATAATTTGTCGTTAATTAGTCATTTTGACAAATTCAATTTTATCATGCGATGTTTCTATTTTTTCTTTTTTTGGTGATTTGTTTTCTATATGTCAAGCTAACAAAAAAAAAACTGATAATGCTGATAATTTGCTGTTAATGAGTTGTTAATTAGTTGTAATAATTTTGAATTTGTGGTTCAATTTTTTTTTTCTGGGTGCTTTTGACATATCTCAAAAAGCGATATCAACTTCTTATACTAAATTTTTCGGTTAATTGATAGAAACAGCCTCATCGAAGAGATAACAGATCATAGAAATGGTGTTCCTACATCCTACAAAAACTGTCGAGGCATATAAGATCTAACTAACGTGCTAGTGTAAACATCTTGAGCTCTTCTGGATGGTCTGCATGACTGGAAGTAGCATGCTTTGTTGGGATCGTTAGATAAGCTGCTGCGCCATTCTTATACGAAAAAGTCACATGGACAAATTTTAGCCCAAAAGTGATAAAGAATGTATTTTGCAAGTATAAAAGTCTATTTTTAATATTGTTGTTAACTATGAAAAAATTTAAATTACCAAAATTAGGTAGCATACATAATTCTCTCTCTTTTTTTTTTTTGTTGGTTCCCGGTACCTACACTTATTGTTGATAATATTTCTTATCTTTAAATTAAATTTAAATTATTTATACCAAAATTTCATTTTTATTTAACTATTTCTGCTGGTAATATTTTTGATTTAATTTATCATTCTTTTTCAAAAACAAAAAACATTTTCCAAGAGTTCCGTTCTTTTTAAAAAAAAAAAATGATAAAACCGAGAAAAAAGTTAAAATACTTTATCGGGCAGGAAATTTTTATTTTAGAAGAATGATTACTAAGGTTTGTCAAAAAAAATCTTTTTAAACAGTTTCAGATGTTCCTTTTTTGTTAAACAAAATTCATTTTGCCAGCATTTTAAAACGGTCAAAATTCTTTCAATATAATAATCGATAATCATCGATAAAAATTTTCGTCTTAAGCTCCATTTAGACCTTTGATTTTATGGTCCGTGTACGTTGTTTCTCATTCACGTAACCACGAATGTGTAAATGAAAACACGAATTACGAACAAAGAACATTTAAGGCCATTTTGGATTTTTGATGAACTTTGCTCGTTGTTCGTTGTTGTTTTGGAACAACATTCACCAAGTGAAGAACAAAGGTTTTTTTAATTAGCAATTAATTAGTGTTTTCGAGTAGATTTTTGAAAACAATAAAATACGTCAATTTTCAACAAGCGCTCGAGTTTAAACAGGTTGTCCCGCATTATTTGCCATGTTGTGTCACGAAATTTTAGTCTCAAACTTCAGATTCGGATACAGCAACCAGGATTGCCATTGTCTTGAACTAGTTCGATACCACAATTTAAAAAATTGGTAGCCCAAAATCGGAGCCGAAAAATTCGCCCAAATAATAGCCCAATATCAATATATTTTTCTTACATCCCGACTTCACAGGGCATACAGATGTCCAACATCCCAACAATAATCAGAAGATTTTTTTCTCACTGGGCAAATTATGTCATGTCGTTTCATTTCCCTCTCATCGCTACTTCTAGCTTTTGCAACAATATTCAAGTCAAATTGTAGAAACAAAGGTCACGTTAATAAATAACTAATTAATAAATAATAATTTTTCAGCAATATTTACCTCCAAATACAATGAAATTAAGAAAAAAACTCGCACGCACCTGAAATCTCAAATCTCATGGCCACCTTTGAACAGCCTGCGTTCATGTCGTGTCCAAAAGTTGGTTTTCTTCGACATATCGTCGACAAGAGATGGATTTTTTGTTGCTCTATTTTTTTTTCTTATCGACATGTTCATAGTCCGAGCATGGCTCATGTCCAGTGTAGCCGGAATGTTTTAAAAATTTAAAATATGGGAACAACAGATAAACTAAAAGAATTATTAATGTGATGATTGTTGCGGTTGATTTAAAATGTCAAAACCAATGAGTATGAGCTTAATTACACGGTTCGTTTTTTCATTCTTTTAGTATTTTTGACACATTGGGTGAGGGGTGTAGAAATGTAGGGGGAATGAAGAAACGAAAGCACGTATGAAAATTGTAAGATTTTTTTCTGGTTGAACTTTGACGTTTGTGATTTGACAAACGAGCAGATGCGGGGAATGCGTCTTAACTTTAAATAATGAGCTTTAAAATTGTTTTTCGTGATGAAATATATTTGATATAAATTTGAACAAGAAGTGATTTAAAAATATTTTTAATTATCATTACTGTCTATTTTCCAATAAATGAATCTCATATTTTTTGAACGTCAGAAAAACGAATGGACCTTTTTCGTTGTGTGTAATAGTGTTAATAAAACATCGATTGTTGGAGTTTTCGATAGTATCGATTGCTTAAAAAAAAATCGATTAATCAATAAACAATCGATAGTGTTTCAAAGTTTATAAAAAACATTTTCAAATTATATAAAAAAACATTTTTCAAATCTTTAAGAAAATTCAAAATTTTTAAAAAGGCAATTATTTTTCTTCAAGACTGTTGTCTTTAATAGGGGTATTCATACAAAAGCGTAAAGCCGTCGTAAACGTTGCAAAATTAGTTAACATCGTAAATCTATCAAAATTTTAATGGAAAATTGACAGATTTACGAAGTTTATTTACGAAGATTTTTTATATTTATATTTTATATATATATTTTACGAAGTGTTTATATTCCTGGCCACAAAATTTGCATGTGCAAAATTGCCCTTTTTTGTTGAAAAAAATCCAAACCGACGATTTGTTTTTTCTATTCATATTAATTATTAAAAATAAACTGGGAAGGGAGACTGAAAAGCACTAACAACATGAAATTTTTGTTTTGCAATGAAAAATGAAATGCCGATAAGGGATTTTCCCTATTAAAGCAAAGTCAACGTAAACGTAAACGTAAGGCAAACTGAACTGTCAAAAACGGAACAGCGTTAATTGAGTATAGGGTGCGTCGCACACCAATTGAACTTAAGGTCTGTTTAGATTTTTGTCATCCAAGAATAATTCTCAGTAGTTGAAAACTCATTTCTAAGAAAATTGTTTCCCAACAACATAAACACATCTACTGGACGACTATCGATATTTTTTCCAAACTATCGATAGCCCCGATAATTCAAAACAATCGATTAATCGATTAAACTATCGATGTTTTATTAACACTAGTGTGTAAGTAAGAAAAACGAAACGAACGAAAAAACGAATCATGTAATCATGCTCTATATATTTAGTGACTAAAAAGTGTTGCCAAATTTTGGAATGCGTTAAGGATATGATAAGAGGGGAGAAAAGTAGTTTTTTAAATGATTTATTTATATGAAAAAACTAACGCCCAAGATAAGATTTGGTCTATTTATAGCCCAATTATGATTGTTCTGTCATACTGAAATTGTTTTCGGCAATTTTTGAAAAAAATAGCCGATTTCCGATAAATAGCCCAATCTGGCAAGCCTAACACCAACCCGAAACTACCCCACAATTTGGGTAGCAAAAACAAAATATGACTGCACTAGGTAAGGTAGGTACTAATCATTTCACACTTGTTCATATTCTATTATGTTTTGTTCGTCTTTTTGATCCAAACCAAAAATCTAGGAAATGTTTGAGATGCATATTTCTTAGATTTTTGGTTTGGATCAGTTTAAGCTGATTTTTATATAAAACAAACAATCCAGCTGATGCTTTGACACTTCTCGCTCACTTGAATTGGAATTGATTCCAGAATTGAAACCAGAAGCGTTCATACACACATATTCAATCAGTGTTTCGGATTGCCAAAATTAAAAAAGCCATAAGTATTAGTGCAAAAAATATTGTACATATTAAACAGTTCTGGGCAACTTCATGGAACACAAAGTGACAGAATGTAGAACAATTTGGGTCAAGGTTTTTATTATGGAACACACTATCCTGAACTTTTCATATCTTTTCTGTGTAGAACAGATTCATTAAACACACCTACTGTCAAACTGACCTTATAGGCAGATATAATGTGATTGGGCGGATTATGTGATTCACTTACCCTACCTTGTTTGGTTTGGGAGGTTGTAAACATCCCTTCTATATGTGGTATGGATAGGTTCAATCATCTCATCAATTAAAAAAATCAAAATCGTATCATTCTTAGTTAGGCTCTGTATATACTTACCTAGATAGAAGATACATATGCAGGTATGTACATACTTTCTCAATACCTACCTAAACGAAACCACAATAATATTTACTTTTGATTTCTATTTCTAGCAAAACATTTTATTGCAGAAATAAAATAATTTGCGCGGCTTAATTAACTTCCTATATACCTATTTTGTCATCATGTAGGTAGATGTATGTATGTATGTACATACCTATACATAGGTAGACGTGCGAAAGTCAATTTAAAATAAAACACCCACCACCACTATATTCATAGAGAAAAAAAAACTGTGAAACAAAGAATTCCCACCCCATCGCGATCGCCACCTTGAGTTCAGGCTTGCCAGGTTTTTATGAGGTTACTTTTGCACTTACATTATATAGGTAGCCCTATAGCAAGATTAAAAAACCTGAACCTTCTAAGGTTCCGTCAAATTAATTTTTTTTTTATATGAACTTTGACAGTTAGGTACAATTTAGATTTTACATTTAAATTGTTAGCAAACGAACAGACCTAAAATGTATTCACAGAGATCCTGCCAAACTGACGTTGATGGGTGCATTCAATGCCCCAAATTCAGTCAGGTTTTTAAACTCAGAGAATCTCTTATTTTATTCTTTGAACACTAGTAAATTCTTCGTATCAGCTTCTTCACAGCTTATTAACTTTAATCAATGATTGTTTAGCCCAAACAAGAATTCCTTCGGAATTGGAAACTTTTATGAATCCCGAAAAAAAACTTTCATTGGATCCGTTCGTAATGGAGATTCGTATGAGATTTGACATCGATTCTGTTATTTCTTAGCTTCGAAATAAATATATCTACCTACCTACATATCGTAAGTTTTCGATTTACTATAGAATTCGTGTAAGGGCCGATGTTTGTAAACTAAAATTGTAGGTACGTACGAGTCCATGGCTTGAGTTGGCAACAGTCGAAAACGCTAATCAGCCGATGTTTCTTGTTAAGCGCCTTAAAATAATTATAGGTTGTTAACAAATCGACACTAAAGGCCGATTTGTTCATAGTGGGTTTAAATTGTAATAAGTTTAACAAGTTCTCATTAAATGGTGATTGTCAACCAAAATCTACTGATTGGCGATTTCGATAATAAACAACTCGAAACTATAGATCCATTGATTGAAACTTTGGTTTAGGTACTTATACCTACCTTCAATTATTTACCAGTGGCAATAGGTAAAGATAATTAGCTGTGAACAAATTGGCCCTAAGTGAAGAGCTTACCACTTGCCTAAAATTTGCTCAACTTGGCAATCCTGCTTTTGATAGGATTTTCTTTCTAATAATTGCATATCACCGATGACACGTATAAGGTAGTTCTACTCATAAACCTGCCTATATGTTTTACCTAAAAATTTTACATTTTTATATATGTAGGTACTTTCATATGGATGTAGGTATATCTATGTTTGTACATAACTTATAAACTTATCAACTTATTTGATATTTTATATACATAGGTTAGGTATGTACCTACGCAATATTGTGTTGTGTTGTGCCTTGTGCTTACGATGTGAGCTTATTTTTGTTTTTGTTTTACGACTGCGAGAAATTCCATAGCATTCCCATCTGACAACCCACACACACACCCCTTTTACTTTTTTCGAGTCTTTCTTTTAAAATTTCTCATTTTGCAAGAAACAAATACCTACCCAGAGAAAAAAATGAGATAAAGTTAGGTAAAAGTGGTGTCTGCTAAAGTTTGTGTATAAAAAAAAAGTTATCAATACAATACAAACACATACAACATTTGAGTGCGCTAATGTGTGTTTGTTTACCTTCATTAGAGCAGTTTAGTACTCATTGCAGTTGTAGTTAAAAAAAAACCTTGAAGTTTAAAAAAAAAAATCCCATTGAAGCCCAAATTTAAATTTTTTTGTATCCCTTGAATTAATTTAATTAACCTTGGTAAACAACAAAACAGAAACCAATAAAGTGTAAATAAGTAAGCCAGCAATAAATTAGTTTCGTTATTGCTTCCGTAATTTTACTGTGCTATCTACAACAACATTTTATTTCTGGAATACATATCTACACTTTCTAAGTTTTGTTTTTGTTGTTTGTCGAGGGAAATTTTACTGCATTTGCTATTTATGTACGTAAATGTTTTGAAGTGCAACTTTATCGTACCTTTATCAATCCGTCTTTCTATTTTTACGTGTGATATAAGTACTGCAGGGGAAGTTTAGGATTTTCGGAAAAAAAATTTCGAAAGTACAATCAAACATGACATTACGATGGAAAAGAACACCAAAAAAGTGGGTGCAAAAATTCTGCCTGTTGGTCTGTCTGTTTGTAACTGAATCTATAGGTTTTTTTAGGAAAGAAAACAATTCATTTTTTGCTCAAAAAATAACTGTACTTGCCATACAACCACTATGGAAAATCTTATTTATCTTAAAAATGGGTCCAACAATTTTTGTTAAAAAAATCAGTGTATTATTGTAGGTATTTGAACTTTTCGGTACTTTTTTTCAACCAAAAACCGTTATCGACGGTATCTGCCCTATAACAGTATGTGTTTTTATTTTAGATTTTTTCAGTAACGGCCCAAATGATTGCAATAAAATTTGTATGCCAGTTTCTTTTAAGCGTTAGTAAAATTGCATAGGTACCAAAACTTTGAAAAAAAGAATAAGTTTTGGATTTTATTTCCAAAACGGGTCGATGTTTTTTTTTTGAGACTAGGTTTATAAGGTGACGTGAAGTAAGGCCCAACGAAATAAAGCCAAAAATAAAAAATTTAGCCTTATTTCGCTTTCAATATTGAAATAACGTCAAATTTTCGATTCGGATTTATTTCGCTTTCGAAAACGTAACAAGACCAATTTGGCTTTATTTCGTTTTCATATTTTATTTGCTGGCTGATGGCACTGAGTACGAAAATGTTACCATAGCCTCAAAAGAAACTGACTTTTCGAGATCTTGCTTTACAATAATGCCGCATAGGCAATGAGGTGTGTATGGGGGCATGCTGACCCCCTGAAACACTCCTGCTTGGGCTCACTATATGATTTGGGGTATGTGTGAGGCTGGGTTATGCAAATCCTTGAAAATATTGAAAGGAAACCATTTGGCTTTATTTCCAAACGAAATTTGGCCTTATTTCGGTTTTAAAATGGAAATAAAACCAATCTGGCCTCATTTCCATTTTCAAACTGAAATGAGGTCAAGTTTGAGATTTGGTCTTATTTCGTGGGGCCTTATATCACATCACCGGTTTGTAAATTTATATTAATAAATACTTGAAATTGGCTTACCTAAATTTTTTTTCTAATGTAACCGAAATTTTATATAATTTTTTTTGCATATATTCATATTTTTCAAGTAATCAAATGGCATGGGTACTTGTTTTTGATTTCTAAGTATCGAGTTGCTCATACCATTAAAAGGGCAATTTAAATGCTTCTTTTTTTCTATTTTTTATGTTCAAGTTTAAGCAACTTCGACTTAAGAGCAAGAACGAGCAGTCGTGAATTTAATTTCTATTTTTTTTATGTAGGTACGTAGGTAGGAATAATACTTAGTTATTACTTACATACTTTGAGCCTTACAAAATTTAAAACTGGCCCAACCTTTCACATTAAAGAATCCAACTTTCAATCCAATAAAAATCTAAAATCTAAACAAAAATATACCTCCAAGCCTATTTTGCTAAAACAAAAATCTAAAGTTCGAAATTTGCCGATCTAATAACACTGGCATTGCCATTATAGCAACAGCCAACACAGCTCCAAAGTTAGACAAAAAAAAAACAATTTCACTCAAACTCGTCGATGTAAGAGCAAAAAGAGATTATATCAATTTGTAGAAAGTAGTACCTAAATAGTGCAAATCCTCAATAGACAATTTAATAGAAATTGATTAAAAAACAATCCAAATTGATGTAATTAGAGTTTCCTTTCATCAAAATGCGGTTTCAACTCTTGCAACTTTAGTTTTATGATACTTTTTACAAAAAACCAGTTACGCCTTGTTTGAAGCGAGAGAGAGATGCGAAAGAATTGTTGTGAGTGAATATTTTTTTTTTGTTGTACGGATGTATGTATATATGTAGTTGTGTTTTGTGTATTGAGAATGTGCGGTTTCTATTGTTTTGTTATCTTCTTAACTTTATACTTTTCATAGTACTTCCTTATTGAGCGCCACATCAAACACGAACGACACTTACTTTTTATACAACAACAAAATTACAAGAGAATGGAAATGGATGCAAAACAAAATATTGATGGCTTGGCTGACAACAGCTCTGATAAATTTTTTGCTCCGATATCCAAAGGAGTTTCAAATCAAAATTGGCATTGCGGAATTATAAGGTGGATGAGTGAGATTATGTATGTGTAGGTGTTGTGTTTTACTTGTAATTTATGTTTTGCCGGGTTTTTCTTGAGTGGAAAAATACCTATATTGACGCGTAGGTAATTATTTGTTGTCAATGTTGGCGTTGTAGATTTATTAATTTCTACTCCTAGTCCCAAATAATCTTAATATTATTTGAAATTGCCAAAAAAAGGCAAAATTTCCGTTTTTATTATAGGTATCATGAGACCAGTATTTGTTGTACAACAAACATAATGTATAGGTAGGAACTTATTGCTGTTGAATAATTTCTAACTATATGTAGATAGAGAGGGTAGCAAGGAGGTATCTAATCGAAAGTAAGTAGATAGGTATAGATCGAAAATAACAGGAGTTCAATGTCTTAGGTCAGGAACTAAAAATGCGGGATGCGGGTGAATGATCAATAAATTCAGAGGAACGAAAAATATATAAATAGATAGATATAGGTACCTACTACCTTTGCATAATGTAATTAAGGTAGTATTATGACTGTATCCTTTGTATATAAAATCTTTTATATACCTAGGTACAAAGCTGTATCACTTCTAAGGGGGATTGTTGGTAATAGGTTGGAAGGTACTAAAATTCTAACTGTTCAGTTAGACTAAGAACCCACTTGCAATTTTCTGTCACAGCGACTCAAAACTACTTGTTCGTGGTTATAAGAGCGAATAGGTTGGGCTAGGTCAATACAAAAATCGTATAAGAAAGGGGGTCTATATCCCCCCGTTTAGGCGGGAAGAGGAAATTTCTAAAAAAAAATGACTTAAAGCAAAAAAAAATATTTTAAAACAAGAGTAATACTAATGTCATTTTCGATTGGACGTTCGGCGTACTCCTTTTTGACTCCTACTACTCCAAAAGCTTTCGATTGGCAGTTCCAAGTAATGTTTTCGGAGCCTTTCTGAAGGAGTAGATTTGGAACTCACGCATCCATATACAGTTTGTCGTCGGACTACTTGTCAAAAGTGATAAATGCTTGAAGAAGCCATTTTGTTAAATGGCGTCATTCAGTAGTGTGTGTGTAAATTTGACAACATGATGTTTTCATATTCGATTGGATTCAAAAAGAAGTAGAACCTACCGAAAATCCAATCGAAAACGACATAACACTGCCATGCTATATCTTTTTGGAAAGCCAGAAATCTCTTCTTTTATTTGCATTTAATATTTAGTTGTGTTAGTGAACAGATTTTTTTCGAACTCTAAATGTTGAAATTTATGCTCAAGAAAATTAGACTTTCACTTCGAAAAAATTCCGACAAAGATGAATTTTGGTGGAGAGCTTTGCTTTGACGTGTTAAGCAGCATTTCGTGAAAAGTTTCCTAAATTTGGGCAGGGGCTTAATTTTTTAGGGGCGTTAAAGGGGGTAAAATTAGGTTTTTTCTTAGTTTCTAGAAAACTAAGTTTTTTTTTTTTAAATGTGAATGTACAAATTGTAGCTTATCTTATTCTACACAAAAAATATCAACATACTTTTTTTCATATAAGCAATAGATTCTGAGAAAATCATACAAAAACTTCACGGTGGAGTAAATTTTGTCAAAAAATTTATAAAAATTTCAGTAAGCGATGGGCTAAAGTTTTTGTACGATTTGAGTACTATAAAATTAAGTTTTTGGGGTCCCTGGAGTAAGGGGAAGACCGCCATCTTGAAGTAAGTGATTTGGTTTTTGTTAAACAACTATATGAAATTTCTTTTTACAACGAAATCATGAGAATACAACATTTAGACAATAAAATTATCTAAAAAATGAGCTATTAACGAACTCTGTAGATTTATTAATCTTGTAGTTAAAGCCTGTCAAAGTAACACTTTTTTGATTTTGTACTGTAAATGGGCAAATAACGGTTTTTTGTTAATATGTCAGCAAATATAATTCTTTTCAAAATACTAATGAGTTTATATTAACGCTTACATACAAAATTCTGGATAGAAAAGAATATGATGTGTTTTTACATAGGAGCAACAGATTCCAAGAAAAATGTGCACAAACGTTATAATAAGAGCATTTCATGGTAGTGAATTTTTTTTTCTTCATTTTGCCCCAGTAAAATTGCTAATGAGCTCGTTTGTGATTTTCTCTGAATCTATTGCTCTTACAAAAAAAGTGTTATAATCTTTTTTATCCAGAATTGTATGAGCATTAATACAAACTCATTAGATTTTGCAAACAAATTACGTTTGCTGAGATATTTACAAAAAACCGTTATTTATTCATTTACAGTACATAGTCAAAAGTGTTACTTTGACACGCTTCTAGATGAAGAAACCTAAAGAGCTCATTTTTTATATAATTTTATTGTCCAAATGTTATTTAGTCATGATTTCGTTGTAAAAGGAAATTTCATCTAGTTGTTAAACAAAAACCAAATCACTTCTTTTTCAACATGTTGGGGTTCTCCTTACCCCGGGCACCCCAAAAACTTGTATTTATAAAAAGGAGATGTAGCCAAAATCAAATTGTACAAAAACTTTTGAATTTCGATCAATAAAATTTTAATAATTTTTGCTAGTGTTAAGGTCTTTTTTGTGTAGAATAAGATAAGCTACAATTTGTGCCTTCACATTTTTTTCAAAAAAAACATAGCTTTCGAGAAATTAAGAAAAAACTGAATTTTACCCCCTTTAACGCCCCTAACATATTTAGACCCGGCCCATATTTACGAAAGTTTTCAGGAAATGCTTAAGACGTCAAAACAAAGCTCTCCACCACAATTCATTTCTCTCGGAATTTTTTTCGAAGTGAAAGTTTAATTTTCCTTATCTATACGTACTGTGTTCTTCATAAATCTCCAAGCGTGAGAATCCAAAGGAGTTAAATCTGGTGATCTTGGGGGCCATTCAGTGGGACCTTTCCTTCCTGTTCATCGGCCGTTGAAATGATTACTCAGTCAGTTTCTCACAACCAGGCTAAAGTGTGCTGAAACTTTATTTTGTTGTTACATAAAATTGTCTGTTATAGCCAAAAAAAACATTTTTTTATAAATCTGGCAAAAGGGTTTTTAGCAATTGCAGATAGGATTCTCCATTTTATATTCAAAAAACGTGGTCCATGCAGCCAGGTCAACTTTGTTAAAATAAATAAATGCTTCAATAAAAAAAGGTGAAACTGAGTTAAACCAGTTTTTTTTTATTATTTTTTTTTTTTATTATTTGCTAAAAACCCAATGGTAGGCAATAAAAATAAAAACAGAATAATCCGCTAATTTAACAATACACCTGAGAAGATTAAACTTGGGAAAATAAAAAGAAAGTGTTTGTCTTGGAAAAGGTACTTTCCATTTTTTTTAATCAAAATCTCAAAAACTAATAACATTTTAGCATCTGGGTTTCTATTTTTTATTGAAAATTAGTAAGAGCATTGAATTTTGAAAATACAAATTAAGCTTAGTTACATTAAAATAACAAAAAAAATTAGTCTTAAATTTTTGAATAATTTTTTTTTTTTTAATTTCGAGTTTGAAAATTAGTTTTTCTAAAACTATTCACTAACACAACCTAGTTAATACAAATTAAAAAAGAGATTTCTTGTTTTCTATAAAGACATAGCTAGGTATTTTAAGTTTTACCATGATTTTTAAATATTATTTTATGTTTTAAGTAATTTTTTTTTAAATTGCCCTTCCCACCCAAACAGGGGGAAAATGATACCCCTCCTTTACGATTTTTTTCTTCAACCTACTCACTCTAGCTTTTTGGTGCACCTTATATCGATCTTCCTGTATATATGAAGATACAATGTGTCCCTAAAGTCGTGGATAATTGCTCAAAATACAATTTAAAACTCCTAATTTCGGGCATAAACAGTTTGCCGTTGGTTAGTTGCGAGTTATTCGTTTGATGTTTTCTATGTATTTTTCATCTAAATTTCCTTACTTGACAAAGTGGAAACGTAAAAAAAACAATAAGCAGTCAATATAATAAATTTCAAGCCCTCTTTGAATGTTACTTCATATGCATACCAAAATAAAATAAAAAACATAGAAAACATAGCACGACAATGTCACACATAATCAATGGCTAATTAAAGACAGATAATTAGTTAATTAAAATTTCAATATAATAGGACGGTGCTAAAAACTTTCCATAGTTCTTTGCTAGTTTCATATGAATTAAGCATAACAAAGCAAAAAAACAGAAAATATTTCACTATTATATTCAATTTTTCTTAACTAACTAACGACTAATTAATGGCAAATTATTCACCTACCCATTTTCGATTGGTTTAAGTTGGTTTGCTAACTTGACACTCATAGGAAATAACTAACCCAAAAATACATAGAAAACATACATAACATTACAAATATGTAGGTAGGTCCCTATTCCTACTTAAACTTTGATAATTTATAAGATTTTTCAACTCTGGCAGGTAAGAAGGTAAGTATATCAATAAATTGTTTACCAAAAACCAAAACAAAACCTCTCTAGTATTATTAACCTACTTACACCATCTCAATTTTTAAAATATTTATCTGTTGGTAGGTATTTCATAACAACCGGCAATAGCAAGTAAACCCCACTCCTTGATTTAAGAACAATTACAATTTCGCATTATTAACTTTATCGTTCAAAAAAATACATTTGATTGCACTCACTCACTTTGCAAACATAGACGTTCCTACATAAACCTACCTATCTACAAATTGCATACAAAATCGCAATTAATTCCAAGGATTGCATTAAATTGCATTAACGGTCATTAGTAGTAGTTGCCTAGATTTTTACCTATCGCCATCTGCCATTCTACCATAAATACATACAAGTCTACACCTTGGAATAATTGCGGTGGCCAACATTGAATATTCTTCAACTTTTATAAGAAATAAAATACCTACCTAATAAAAAAATATCATCCTCATGTTAGCATTGTCGTCGTAGCGTTTACCTAAATATTATTATTTTTGTTTTCTATTTATTTTTTTTTTATAACTTTGTAAAAAGCAAAAGTAAATAAAAAACTATTCAATGAAAACACGGTATTCCTATGGCGTATCTTGTGTACGGTATATTTGTTATTGTATTTGTATGCAGGCAAACAAATTTTGTACACGTCGTTCGTTTACGACTATTTTATTTGCAGAGGGATGAAAGGGAATGATGAAGAAAAAAAAACTCACTCAAAGTCAAAAAGGAGCCAGAATCAAAATGAAATTTGTGCGTGTAGTTGTGTTTAGGAATTTAATTTTCCATGCATGGTTATACACTAACTGACTGTGTGGGTTTGTTTGATTAAAAAACAAGAATGTGTGCGTGAATCTGAGTGACAGACAATATTGCTATGCCGGCCGCCAGTTACCGCACTAAATTCACAACCGAACGGTCGGGTAGACAGAAAACCTGCCAATAGTTTGTCTTTAGCGCGCTGGTTGTAAAGGCGTCTTTTTTCAAAGCGCTGAATTTCTTCCTCCATTCAAATTCAGATCCGTTGAATGTTCTCCACTTGTGAGTTGTGAGAATTCAATTTGTGGGAAATATTATTGTTAATATTATAACAAAAAAAGAAAAAAGTAAATATTCCGCTATATAAATAAAAATACAGTTCGCAAAATAATCATCAGTTTTTTTTGTTCTTCCTGACGTGAAAACTTATTTTTGCAAAGCAATTTTTTGAAAATCATAACAAGTTGAATTATAGAACCAAAAAAAAAAACCGTAAATTTTAACTGTAAAAATATATAAAAAAAAAACAAAACTCCCGCAATTATCTATTTCTCCATAATAAAGAGAAGAAAGTGTCCACCCGTGGTGTCATGCATACACCAGCAACAACAATCTGTAAACACCACCATTGTCAGCAGCACCCTCAGCATCCTTTCAACTACCAGCAAACAACGAGCGCTAAAAAACAAAGTCAACGTTTTGCCGCTAGTCAAAGATTAATCGAAGCAAAAAACACCATTGTTCCCTTGAAGAGAATATTTAAGTTCGCGAATTTTACTACAAAAGTGTCAAAAACTGTGTTGGTGAAAAGGAATTTAAACAAAAAGAAATAAATTGATTTTTTTGGGAAAAATAAATATCTAGTACTAATAAGTACTCTATTTTCCTGACATTTAAATAAAGAAATTACAAAAAAAAAACCAAGTGTGATAAATTTTCTTGGATTAAATCAATTACCGTTGGGTAAGTACCAAGATACGAGTAGTAAAAATTATCTATTTTTTTTTTTTGCATTTTGATGTCTTTTTTCGACCGGCTTTTCGCACATTCAATTTTTTTTTTTTTATCTTATTTTCAACAATTAATCTTTTTTTTTATTTGTTCGTTAAACTGGCTCTGTGAATCACCGCGCTCCCATGATGCAAAACATTGTTCGTTATTCGTTCAACGTTCACACAAGCTAACGAAGTGGGGAATCGGAATGCAACTTTTCCACTACACTCTCTGGCTGTAGTCTAGTGTAGAAGTTCGTGTAGTGCATGTTGAGTGTCACTGACTTGGCTTTATTGTTGTTAGTAGCTGCTGTGTATGACGAGAACACGAGCTAGAATTGCGGTATTTACTACACCCGTTTTGTAAGCATGTAGGCGTATAATTTACCGGCTCCCCCGACCTGCAGTTAGGCGTTGCAGAATTTTGTGAAATAAAATATACAACTCTACAAAAAAAAAAAAAAAACAAGTAAAAATATGTATTGCACAAAATTGGGTGAGGCACTAGCTAGACAGACAGACAGACACAAACAAACATGACGGGCAATTTTTGGTTGCGTGTTGCCATATGGTGTTTTTAATTTGACTATTTTAAATTTGTGGGTGGTAAATTGTGCCAAATCGGAAGCAGTAATTTTCTAAATTTTGAAATTACATTTTAGGTGATTTTCTTAAACTAGCAGAGCAGTGTTTGCGTTGCTTGGATTTGCTTTTTCATAAAATTTTTGTTGGTAGAATTATTTTTTTTAAGTTCTTTGCTTTTGCTAAGAAGATTATAAATTTATGTGGGCCAGTTAAAAATGTCGCCATAATTAATTAGGTACAGAAATTTTGGAATATTTTGTATTTGGCAGGCCAACAACCGACGGACCGTTTTTTTATGGATTATTACAGTTCTATCAGAGTTAAAACTAGGCTTTTGAAATTTAAATTAAATTAATTTTTTTTAGATGCCTACCTACCTACCTATTGGTTTTCTCTTAAAAAACTTAGTCACCTTCTGAAAGTAAATTCATAATCAATAGCTTAAAAAAGATGCTCTTGTGCCAATAATTTTGTACTCATAGAAATCTGGATTTGACGAAGTTAATTTTTCCAAGAATAGCTATGAATGTAGTAACTTATCGGTAGGTACCTACCTACCTACCTTTGAATTTTGTTTGTAAATTAATTTATTGTGTAAAAATATTTACGTATAAAAAGATAAAGTCAAATACAAATAGAACCAGTTTGGTAGCTAATCGAATTAATCGGACAGGTGAATCGAATAGGTACCTAGGTATATTGATAAAAAAAACTACCTAATGATTGTAATGAAATGTTTTAAAAATAAAAAAAATTAAGGAGTAAGATCTTGACAATAAAATATCAATACAGTATGTAGGTATATGTACCTATACCTATTAAATACATGCTAGGTACAAGTACACAGGTATACCTTCGTACTTTAAGACAAAAAAAAATTAAATAAATTTAAGCTTTCACAAAATTAAATTTGTCTTCTGCTAACAACCCCCAACATAGTAGATAGAAACGTACCTACCTACATAGGAATGTACCTACGTAGGTACCTAATTGTTTTTTTTTTATTGTTTCCTAGTTAGGTACCTAGCTACCCCTGTATAATAAATTCCACCAAAATGTTTTTGTTTTTAGTGATTCGTGGCGGAATTTTAGTTTCGATGAACTCCTTAATAACGACGGCAAAAGCTTTCGCATCGGTGGTAGGGTAAGTGTACCAGTACCCGGCCAGTCACTAGTATCCGTCCACTTTCAATTAAATCGTTAATATTAAGAAAATAAAACATTGTTTATATAGGCAAATATATTTTGACAAAAATTCCAGGTACGTTTTACGTTTTGGTAAAGTTTGACAGATCTGCTGTAGACAGATCCATGTCAAAAAAAATGTTAAGAGTACGAAGTTCACGGCGAGAGTAGAAACTGCGTTTTAGAGTTCGAAAATGTTAGGAAAACCAATAAGAATAAGTTGTAATTTTCGGTATTATCCTTGAGTATACAAACTTGTATTTTGTTTTATTGTATCAACAATATAATAAACTATCTTAAAATTTAAAAAAAAATTAATTTAATGTTCTAAATAATTAAAAATATGGTGGCCGGTTACTGGAACACCATTTTTATAAGATGTTTTAGTAACCGGCCAGGGTGGCCGGGTACTAGATTTTTGATTCAAATCAACTTTTGTATCTCTTTTATGCTTAAATGAAGCAAAATACTTCTAGCTTCCTCTACCATCAACTAAAATGTATTTTACATGTAAGATTTCAGTATCCGGCCACTGTTTTTGTTCAAGGGATTACTATGGCCGGTTTTTAGAACAAACGGCACCAGTATACGGCCACATAACTTATTGTATGTAAACTCATACATTTTTGAAGAAAATGAGTCAAGAAACTGCTGCATAAGAACCGAAAGACCTTCAACGAATTGGTTTTAGATTTCTTTAAGAATAAAATGCACGACTGGGTCGTACGTTGTTGCTATTATGTTCAAGACGCAGAAGATTTAAAAACATGAGAACTATGAGAGAAATTTTAAAAGCACGAAATGTTTACCATATTGATATTAGCAAAAACAACTTCTTTGATAGTTTGAAGTGAAACAAGATAATGCCATCTGAATTCTTGATAAAATATGATTGTATGAAAAACAAAAATTTAAGTCATTGGAGCGATTTTTTTTAAAAAATTATGATTTTTAATATATTTCAAACTTGAAACATTTTATGGGAAAAATGTTGGTATGCAAATTATAAGCATTTATTTTTTTATTATTAGATCTTATTTGAAATTGTTATGTAGGAAAATTAATCTGAATCCGTTGAGTCGATAATGAACAAATTCAAAACAATAAAAACCAATAGGTTTTATCAAAATCATAGTAACCATTTTAGAGAAAAAATAACTTTTTCCTTAACGGTTTTTTTAACATTTGTGTGGAAGGTACCGTTATTTTTTCGTTAAAGTACAGTAGAAGACAAATACAAGAAAATCGCATATAAGAAAAACTCGCTTAAAAGACAGACATTCTAAAGCACCATGCACATTTCCATGAAGTAACGTGTAAAATGAAACCGGTTATAAGAAAAACACAAAACCGGTTATAAAAACTTATTCTGGTACAAAATTAAAAAATTTAACGTCTTTGAGAAACCACCCCGTATAATGTTATTTTGAAAGAAATTAATAATTTAATGATTGTTTTTGCCACGTTGTGAGTGATTTTTATGAATTAATGCAACTACAAGCTATTTACATATAATTTTTCAGTAAGTAGGTTCCTTGGAAACTTATTTCAATTGATTAAGTCATAATGCGTTTATCTAATAAAATAAATTTTCGTTCTTATATACAATTTCTGATATAAGAAAACACCGTTATTAGAAAGAAATTCTCTGCATTTTTTGACTTTCTAGTGTCCGTCATCTACTATAAAACTTTTCAATATTCTAAAAAAATTTAAATTAAAAGATACCTTTAACTACGTAGTTTTAAAAAATACATCAAAATCGTTTTTGAAATATTTGATTAAAAACAAATTTGAAACATTTTTTTAAAATCCAAAACATACATATGTTTTGAAAATGTAAATGAATATTTATTTTCTACTGTTTTGAAGAAAATCGAAGATGAAAATGGTTTTTTGGGGGTACCATCAATTATCATACCACTTAAATGTATAGCCTTTATTTAATTAACTTATTGATTTTTTTTTTTTTTAGAAAAGTTATGGACCCTTTTTTGAGAAAGTTGCTTAAAAATGTATGGCACCGCTATTTTTTGTTCTAAAAATTAAAGATCTATGTGGGTGGATTTACTAAAAAATGCTATGTTACAAGTTGGAAGAAAATCGATCCAGTGGTTTAAGCTGGTAACTCAACGGACAAACAGACATAATCTCAGAATCGTGAGACCATATTTTTTCTTCTTCCCTATCATCGTAATAACAAGTTTGATCAAAACTTCGGGTTCGATTTTTTTCAACGAATGCATAACTTGCCATTAGTGCCTTGCGGTTACTCCTAATCGCAAGCAAAAAAGGGCATGGCCGGACATTGGATCAAAGTGGCCGGATACTGAAATTTGGTGGCCGGGTACTGGTGAAAATTCACTTTTTTTAAAAATAAATCCATATTAAAAAATATATTGCAAGCACTTAAAGTTTATATTTTTTATTCAATACTAAATATGATCCATAATTGGTCAAAACAAACAACATAAACGAATAAAATCAGCTGAATTAGTTATCCAGCTTTAAAGTAGAAAAATGCGTTAGGTGGCCGGTTACTGGTACACTTACCCTACCTACCTATACAAAAAATACCTATAATAAAAATAATGTGTAACTTTTAGATAGGTGGAGGTAGGTAGGTGCGTTCTTTAATATTGTTTTGTTATTGTTAACAAGCACTTGACAATCAAATTATACCTACAAAATTTAAGCATGACAAAGTGGCTGTTTAAGACTGTATCGTGTTATACAACTTCTCTCATATCGCTACATCCATTTTATTAAGAGAGTTTGTATACGTATACCTACCTACCCAGTCGATAATGCCACCATTCTACTATTTCGCGATTCAATGAAAGAAAATTTCACAACTTTCACGATACAAACAACGACGCGACGATAAGGAGGTTTATGCGCAGAACCAATGCAGCTGCATTGACGCTAACATTTACGTAGTAGTTTATTTTGCCGGTTAAAGAGCTAAAACCTCGACCTCACCTACCTACATATACATGCATACCTACTACATTTTTTTCCAGTTCTCTCATAAGTGTGGGATGAGAAGAAAGAAAGTAGGTACCTACCTACCTACCTACCTAAAGCTTAATATTAGGCCGTCAAGTTAGGAAAAGAGAATGTTTTGTTGCATTTTAGTATTGTGTTAGGCTGTACGCCAGTTCTGTTTTTAGATAGAAAATAGGGATTTTTATATCTAGGTATACTTAAAATTTGTATAAATATTCAGTTACTCAGCACAATTTTCTATGAATCGATATAAAGTGGGCGTATAATAATAAAACAATGATAGCTCAGGCGTCGTCGGACGGGGTGAAATTTGTAGAAGAAAAAAAAAAAACTTGCTAATGGGATGTTTTTCCTCTTACGCCATCTACTCTTGTGTCATGGCTCATGGGCGCCACCAATATAATTGTGGGCCCTGTCTCTCGAGGGTTTATATTTTGTCGTATTCAATTCAATGCAATGAAATTCAGCATAGGTACCTACATAAGGTGTTTTTTATGTTATTTTTTTTTTATGGGACATTATTTTGTAACGTAGGAACTTTTTATTTACGGTAAGATCATCAATGTTTTTACTATACCTGCCTTCCTATACCTATACACAGGTAGGTTAGGTGGATATGTATACTTATGAAGGTAGGTGTATTGGCAAATTTGTTTGTTTATGGAATTAGCCACAAATTGTAAAAAGTTCGGAATTGAGCTTGAATTGGATTTTTTTATAGAACAGGTAGGTAGGTAGGTATACATAAATGCCAGTTTATATTTCCGAGAAATAATAAAAAAAAAACCTTACTTAGACATGCTAATGTGAAATTTCTTGTTTCATAATTCTGAGAATGACTGAGGGTGTTTTAGGTATGTAGATATTCCCACTAAGATCTCATTGCTTGTATTTGGCAATTTTTTGTTAATTCATCTGAAATATATCGTTTGCTCCCTCTCTACATACCTTTTAGGAAATATACGCATTTACCTACCAAACTACCTATATACCTACCTATTGTTTCTTTAAATAAATTCTATGCAACAATAAGATAGGTATTTTTTTGTGTTCTTGCAAATACCTACGTATTTTGAAACAAATCAGAATTATAAACAATAAGTTTATAAAGTTGTTAAAGTTGTCGTGTAAAACCACACTTTTGAGTCATGACTTTTATTGAAATTAAATGAGTGCGACGCATTCGTAGATTTTTTTTTGCTAAATAATGATTCTTAAATGTATTTAAAGCCTTAAAGCAAGCCAGTTTATATATCAGAGCGCTCAGTAATTTATCTCCGCCACTTTGACACAACAGATGAATAAAATATAGGTAAATAAGATCTGGATCTCCCACATTAAAGTCTCTTCTTTTTTGTTTAATTCAATACGATTAAAAATAATTGAGCGTAGAATCCAAAACTTTTTGTCTCGGTTTTTGAAAGCGAAAATTGGGACATTTTGTGAGGAGTCGTGTTTATATCCTTGAGCCCTCTAAAATCTGTAAAATGGGTTGTATGATAGGTACCTACCTACTTATCTACCAAGTTTTCTTAACTTATGTTTTTTAATAGTTTTATGTACTGAGGCAAAATAAATAATTGAACGGCAAATTCAAAAAATTTCAGTCTCAGTTTTTGAGAGCAAAAGTGAAAAATTATACTTTCAGATTTTGAACTAGTGGAAATGAATTCATTCTAATAGTACCTACCTTCCTTCCTCAGAGCATTTCACTCCGAAAAATCTCCGGAGTAATGCTCTTCCTTTGTGCCATTTTTGTAAATGTCAAAGAATCATATTGGTCAGTTTATGTTTCTAAGATCTCAAAAATTTATTAGATATTTAGATATTTATTCAATTTTTTAAGAAGTCACTTTGACAGAGGAGATCAATGAAATATCAATATAAAATTCTAATGCATTTAATATTCAAAACAACGCTATTTACTTTCATTTATTTAAATAATTATTGTTTACAAAATTTGATATGAAAATGAAAATTTTTGACAGAAAAAGTAAAGAATTTTCGCAGAAATCGTGTTCTTATTTCAGCACTTTTTTACTTTTAACTTTGATGTAGGTACATAATGTGGTTCTCTTACTTGTACCTACTAAGTATTACGTTAAGACCATTTTCTTAACAAATTCAAGTTGAACTCGCCGCCTAAATCAATGACAGTTTCTGAGAAGCAATTTGACAGATGTCATACGAGCTAGTGTGACACTAAAAAACTGAAATCAGGCTTTGACGATTTGAACTTTAATGCGTCGTTTAGAATTTAAATAAATACAATTTTCACCTTTTATTATATATTTTTGCGCCAATATCTCTGAGCTCATAGAAATATAAACCGACGAATAAGGTTGGTGCCACACTAGAAATATATGATATTAAGGTTTTCGATAAAGAAAAATTGAATATAAAGAAAATTTGAAAAGGAAATTCTTCTGTTTAAGTGAAGCGACTGAATGTATACCTAATTCAAGTTAAAAGTTAAAATTAGCTCAACTCCATTTCGTTTCGCAATATGATAGTCATCTAACTGATGAGCCCAACTATCATACCTGGGCGAAAAGCAATGATGTTGAGTTAAATTTGAACTTTTAACTTGAATTAAGATGGTAGAGGTAGTATATGATACTAAATTCGATTAAAATTTGGTCTTTTTAGTTTTGTATCATACTAAATACTTCTAACATCGTCGGTGGGAGTCAAATTCACTATCGCCATAAAAGGGATTAGGTAAATATGTTTACAATCCGTTCTGGATAGATATTTTGGATCGGAACATATGCAAGGGTTTTAAAACAAATGTTAAAAGTCTCCCCGCCCATACGTAAAATGTTGCGGATATTTGATAAAAGTAACGAATATTCAATACACGCAACTACATATATAATGTGAAATTTCGATTCAAGGAATATCGATACCCACCTACCTAGACAGGTATAGGTAAATTATCACAAAAAGGCTTAAGTAAAACATTTAATAAATAAATTTAAAAAAAACAGCTACCTAGAAATGTGCGTTCCATTATTACAATGGTTCATGTACACATGTAGGTATGTACCAATTATGTAAGAACTTACCAAATTATAATTTATATTTATTCATAAAAAAATCCTATGAATGTTGAAAAATTAAAACAAGAAATAGGTTCCTATATGTAGGTATGTATATGTGCGTATCTAGTAGTAGCGCGTTAAAATAGCTACGCACTTGCGTCACACACAAGCCGGTGAATTATAATGAAAATAAGAAAGTATGAAACTTAGAATGTGTTCATACCGACATACCTCAACCTACATGAGTATTAAAAATAAACACATTCAATATGCCGATAAAACTTAACATGTCGAAACATGTTCCAAATAAAATATTCCAATCCGAAATGACAGGTTTTAAGAATATTTATTTTGTTTTTGTTGTTTTTGCTTTCGGCAAATCCTAAAGGCAGATCAGTACTGTAGTGAGTGAGTAGAGTCGTAAAGATGCGCAGTGAAGTGGTTTCAAATTGGGATCACTATATTGTTAGGTACCTACTTCGATAGAAAAGGGAAGAAGAACAATCAATTTGATTTTTTTAAGGGTGATTTTTGGATCTGGCCCTTCTTTTTCATTAGTAGTTTTTTTTTTTTTTTTTTTTTGTTAGGTGGTTTAGGGTACCTGAAGTTAAGTGTTATGATCGGTATGGACGATTATTGAATACTTAATTTATTGAGAATAAAGTTGGGTTGCTACAATGATATGTATCATTAAACTTAACATTTTGTTTTACTTATATAAATGAACCATACCTACCTACATAATATCCATCTAAATCCATACATAAGTAAGTAGGTGTTAAAACATTATTTAAAATAAACTTGGTTATTTTTATTTATTTATTTGTTAACCTATGAGCAGTTAAAATAAACTTTATACCTATTTAGAATTAAGAAAATGTGAAATATTGGCGAATCTAGTTTTGAATAGAATAGAGAAATAAACGTAGAAAAATAATAAACCTTCAACGAACGTTCATAGATTTTGATAGGTAGGTAGATTAGATTTATTATTTTCTTAAATAAATTTAATTGAATTGTAATAATCTGAAAAGATTAGGTAGGTACCCACTTTTATTCTTAAACTACTTCAATCGCTTCACTATTTAAATTTTTCACTACAGCAGCCTCTCCCTTATCCTTTTTTTTAAATATAAATACAAGCTTTTGATTTGCTTAGATTGCGGCTTAAATTTCAAATTCTAAAATATTAAAATAGCCTGATCATCATAAGTTTTATTAACTCAAGTGCTAAAAGTTACGTTTTAATATGGGTTTCTCCGCATTGCACACCTATACCTCCGGGCACTATCTGAAAACTCTTCCATGAACAATCTAAATATAAGTTTCTAAAACTGCTCTGCTATTCTACACTACTTTTTCAAGGAAGTGATAAATCTCCAAGAGTATTTCTTTCTATGATACAATTGCTTCTCATTTTAGCCTCTCGGATTCGAAAATAACAACATTCCATTGCTGGCGACGGCCTGGTCCTCTCAAGCTATTGTCCCACCAACTTTTTTTTTTCTAATCTCAACGACATTTAAGCACCATACTCCTACTCAATT
Organism: Dasysyrphus albostriatus; assembly: GCA_946251815.1. Classification (NCBI taxonomy): domain Eukaryota; kingdom Metazoa; phylum Arthropoda; class Insecta; order Diptera; family Syrphidae; genus Dasysyrphus; species Dasysyrphus albostriatus. Next base: position 59,894,268 of record OX276336.1, on the reverse strand, counting down.
TAATATCTGAGTGGCGCTTTTAGCCCTAATGCCAAATACACTAAGGTATAGGTATTGTATGAATGAAGTAATCAAAACTCATCCGCCTAAATCTGTACACTGTATAGGTACCTACGTATCTATATATACCTACCTTCCCAAAAGATTTTTGTTTCTTCTTCAAATTTAACATCAACGATGACTTTTTCTCTTTGAATTTTCAGTACTGTTTTCAAAAGTATTTCCATTAATCAGCATCAGCATCAAAAATCATTCATCCTACACGAATATAAAACAAAAAGCAACGTCATCATCATCATGGCACCTACTGATATCACCCTTACACGTTGCACATTGAATTCCTCCTTTCGAACTAACTAAACAACAACACATACAAATATCTGTTTTCTACAATTCAAAACAAAACACTCTTGATTAGCAAAACTAGTATAGTGTTGTTGTCGTCGTCCGATCTGGTCTACTCCAGTCACCGATTGAGCGTTATTAATTAAAAATTTCACACGAATAACATATTACAAAGTTCTATTTAAAAATAAACAATCATTAAAGCGCCACGTTTAACAAATATATTTATTAAAAATAAAAATGTATATAATGTATAAGTACTTACTATTAATTCCTAAAACTCTCACCTCTATCTACAAAAAATGCATTCCACGTTTTATAGTCTAGAGTGTGATGTTGTATTTTAGAAATGATTTTAACCGATCGATTATAATATGCATAAAATTTTTAATTTCTAAATTTGAGTATAGTATTAGATACGAGTATTATAGGTAATCTTTGCAAAGCTATTTTAGATTAAAAGTTTTTACGGATGTCTCAAATGGTTCTTTAAAAATTTTGAAATACCTAAGGACCCTTATTTAAAAAAAATAACTGAAGGGTGGCTGGTGATCATTTCTAAAATGAGAAGTCAAATTCCTCACCAATACCTTAAAGAGGCCGCCCATCTTGAGACGGTCGTAAGCACTATCTCAACGTAAATGGCGCATTTAAATAATAATTTGACAATTTTGTAAAACTGTCAGAACTAGCTGACAGCTTTCAAATCGAGTAAGCCAGTTCAGTAATAGCCTTTTCGATTGGCAATCCAGAAGCGTTCGGAATGCGTGTAAACCCTTCCAAAAGTGTTCTATTGGCAATTAGAATGACAGTTCTTCTCCTGAAAAGAACAGAAAACGATTTTGGATTTCATTTCAAAATCGAAACCGGAACTACTCAAATATTGAAGCACATAGTTGTCAAAGGGTTGTCAAATATTGCAAAAAGTAAAATTTTAGCTAAAAATAAGAAAATTCAGCACATTTTACCTTCTAAGAAAAATTTGTTTCCCTTAAAAATATTATTTTCCAATGTTCTTTATTAACAATTATCATACTCGTCCATGTTTGTGTCCGCCAAGTTTCCAAATGTGAAGAACTATTTCGGAATCCGCATGTGAAGTCGCACAAATACAGGGATACGAAAACATCATAATCAAATTGCATGTGCCTGTTTGTTTTATTGGTGTTCCGGATCGGAGAGTTCTTCCGAATTGCCAATCGAAAAGGCAATAAAATGAGATGTGAAAAATTGTTGTCCTTCAAAAAAGAGACATTTTCCGAAGTTTTTGACAGTTTTATTTTTCGATTTTGATCAGATAAATTCGATGAATAAATTGAAATTGCACGAAATCAGCTGTTTTAAAAAAAGGCTTCGACAGATTTGTTTGCAACACAACACATCGAACTATATTAAATCCAACTACGTCTACAGTTTCTATTTTGTCGTATTGGCAATGCATTATAGAACTGGGTTATCTGACTATACTATATGCATGTATGTCTACTAATTATTATCAGACTTTAGTTATGACATGTGCTGCGCTATGATTGTCATTTGCCAACCGCCAACCGGTGAATTACCCCACACACATCGGAAAGCGAGTGTGAATGCAAGCAAAATGGCTACAACGAAAATAAAAACGAAGGAAATACAAATAATAATTTAATTACCCTAAGTGCTTGGATAGAAATACAAATTTAAAATTTTTTGCTACTTTGTTTTACCTACTCAGAGATATGTAGATAAAGAGAAAAATAAAATAAAAACAAGTTGACGTAGTATACGAGTGTAAAGCACATTATTGTAGAAAATTACTATTAGTATTGTATGGGAAAATATTATGGCGGTTGATGGCGCCTTTTTGACGCTGTCGTGCAAATTCTAGTTTTGCTCGTCCAATAGACCAAAAGCAAAACAAAATAGAAAAACTTCTGTCGCATTGGGATGACTGTAAGTTGGTAATCCACGACTAAGATTTTATTCTAAGAATTAAGTTGTTTTCGTAGCGTTACTCATATAAGGATGTACAGTGAGTGACATTCTCTATATGGTTTGTTGACTTTAAACTGCAAAGAATGTCACCCCTGATTTACTTTCATTTTATTTTGCATAATCAAGAAATATTGAACATTTATTACATTCGTGCTGAGTTATCCATACAGTCATACCTACATACCTGTTAAATTGTTTAAAAAATATATAAATAAAATCCGTTCACGCCATATATACTTAAGCGATTTTTGTTTATATCAATTCTTATACAAAAAGTACACGGGCGTAGGTACCCGACTTAATGTTTATAATGATTTTTATGCCACCACATTAGAAAAAACTGATTTATATAAGACAGAACCAAACAATAACTTTTATTATTTATAAATATTCAAATAGGAAACAATGTTTATGTATGCATAATGTTAGATAGTAAAAAAGTAATAAATGCCAAAAACTCCGTTATCAATATAAACAGTTTATGACGGGGTTTTTATTTGCATGACTTGATGACGTCGAAACAATTCACTTCTGTTTGTCGTCCCCAGATGGCATAACAATAAAGTCAGAAAACTAAACAAAATACAGTAGACGTTTGATATAGTGAAGTATAATAAAAACCAGGCCTGTTCACTCTTTCGAGATTTTTCACTTTTTCGAGCGGGAGTTATAAGAAGTCTTCTAAGAATACATTTGATCCAAAATGCGCATTTTGTTTGATGTGAATTTTTTATATTTATTTAAGCGTTAAATAAAAAGCTTTCAATGGGGTTAAAAAAAAAGAAACAATTCCAAACTTTTTTGTTTTTAATTGTTTATGTTCACTATTTATAAATTCACTAAATCGAGCGTCTACTGTATTAGATAATTTAATGTTCTTGGGAGTGTTGGGCGTTTTACAAAGAATTCTTTGAGTTGTTGGTGTGGTGTGTTAGTACTTCCGTAACTGGAATTGTTATGAAGGTTGATATCAAATCGATTGAATTGACATAATTGTCTACGTATGAAGAACAGCAAGATACTGGGGTTTTTGTTGTTCCTTCTAATCTACGTTTTTATTTCTATATATTTTACCAATTTATCTATGAGATTATTCTAAAATACATATTAAATTATTTTTGTTTTTTATTATTTAATTTCAGACGTTAATTTGTTTTCCTGAAAAGCCCCTTGTGCTAAAACGTGTTAAAATCATAAATTTTGATAGACAAGAACAAACACAATAAACAGTAAAAATGATGCAGTTTTATCCAAGCGCATTTAGCTCGTCAAATTCGCTGCTCGAACCAGACTGGAGCGACAGCGATGCATTCGGCCAGGGTTATGGTATAATAAGTGCAGATCCAGAAGAACTCTTTGAGGGTCTGTGTTCAATACCGCGCAGTATATGCGATGATATAAGACGTATCGAGTCGGGAGGTCCCGATTTTCCAGGAAGTGAAAATTCTGAAAATGATGACACAACACTGCCAGAAATTCGCAATTACAATTGTATGTGGTCGGGCAAATGTTCGCCTGAAAATATATCCAGCACATCGTCATCAGCTGATAATAATGTATCAGATTCAGTACCAATGGCAGCAATAATTGGTAACAGTCACAAAATGATTGCAACAGTTATTAAAACAGAACCCATTGATGAAACAGAAAACCATTTACGAATGATATCACGTCAAAGTCAAATACAACAACAACAGCAGCCACAGATCCCAACACAACAGCAACAGCTGCAACAGCAGCAACAATATACAAATCAACAGAGCATGCAAAAGATACCGCCAGGCACGTCACTGCTTTTGAATTCAAGAAAAACGTCAAGCAACCAGCAACAGCAAACGACACAGCAACAACAGATTCATAAGAAATCTAAAAACAGCAACAGTATACAAAACCCAGTGATACCGACAACGGAATTCTTACGTGATCGCGATTTAATAGCTTCATATACATCGCCCACATTCGGCCGGCCCGATACACCTCACAGTTTGGAAGACGACGACGATGCCACAGAGTTCAAACATTCATATGATTTGACGGCGTGTGTCATGGGATCGAATAATATATCGTTGTTGGAGGCAAATGATCCTGACAAGATGATGGCCATCAATAGATTGCGCGAACAGCTAGAAGATACTAACAAGAAGATTGAGCCTAGCCATGATGGCTCGCTGGCGGATGTACTAAGTGTCATTGTAAAAGATAGCATATTCGACAAGAGTTGTCGCAGCAAAGATGACGATGAAGGTTTCTTCGATCGGCAGTATTCGTCGTCGTCACAGCAGAATAATAGCTCGGGTGATTGGGATTCTTCAGATGATGCATCATCGTTCGACGAGGATGCAACTTCATTGCTATCCAAAAGAAGTGGTTGCTCCTCTTCTATGTCATTCTCTTCTTCGAATCCAATTGGAGTAAATACAGCCTACCCAATCAAGCACAGTGATCACAGCTATACAAGAAGTAAAGATGGAATCGATGACGATATAAGTCCAAATCTGGAAACTCCATCTGATTCTGGTGAGTTCTTAATACTTTTAATAAGGCTTAGTGTGTTTATCCAATTAGATAACGTCAATGTCCTTACTATATTACGACTAAAGTACAACCCATACTTGAAAGAAAAAAAGAAATTCATAAAAGTGCAAAGTAGTGTAGGTATACTATTCCCGCCTAAATAAGAATACAAGTGGGCCTTGAACCTATCCCATTTGTGCGCATATTGTGTAGTACAACCAGACTACTCCATCTACAACTACAACAGGACAAACAAAAAAATCAATAGTAACACGTGTGTTCAACACGACAAGTGTACAAATTCTTACGCTTGGGAAGACAAAACTGATTCTCCCCAAAAGAATTAACACCTTTTTCTTTGGGATGGTATTGGTGGGGTCCACATATAAATATATATATATTTGTGATGAAGACAGCTACAAAATGTTTCTGTCGCCAGGATTGGTCTTGCGCATAGGTATTTTCTCACTGTACATAACATAAGTAGTATCGCGCCCAAGAAAAATCTAGATGCAAGGATGTCTGGAAATATACAAAGCAATCTCTCTTTTGCGGTTGTGTGAATATGTATGCATGTATGTATCTACAATTTTAGTTCCACCGCAGAAAGGTAATTTTTATGATTCCCTTTGCTCTAGGTTCAAGGTACCAACAGTTGTCATCAAAGTTGTCGTTGGCGTAAAGGTATTTTTATGCTGCATGCTTCTAAGGCTTCTTCATCTTTATCTCTTTCTCTCTTTTTTGTAGAAACAGTAAGCCTAGAATTGGTGGTCAACCAAACTAGCTTTGGACTAGGCCCTCTTTATTTAGTTTTTTTTTTGTTTTTTTATTTTTGTTTGCTGGGGCTTGAACAACCCCTAGAGGACACAACACGCAAAGTGAAATATGATAACTTAACATTCAGTTTTTTTTTGCCCATTGAGGCTTTTTTATTTTTATTTTTACTACGACTACGACGAAACTTACTCAAGTCATAAAGAAACACAAATATAGAAATAGAATAAGGAAATAGACTGAAATTTATTGTCTGATGTCACGTCTAGAAGTCTGATGTCACACACAGTGTTGTAAAGTAGGAAATATAATTTTTCTTTCTTTCTGCTGTTGCCAAGTCGATTCAGGCGAAATGTTTTTATTGGCGCCAAAAAAAGCTCTTCCTTAAGTTCGTACATAGGTGGATCCTTTTTCGGAGTTCCCAATTTAAAGAAATATATACATATATACTCGTAAATTTGTAGAAAGTTTTCCAAACTTACTGTTACATAATTTGAGGGCAGATAAAATAATGTGTTGGTCTTGAAATTTTTTTGATAAAAAGCACCTTAATTTTAGTCCAAGAACAGGCGGTATATAATGTGGTATCTTTATGCCGACATATTTTTGGCTCAAAACTAATATACCATAAATCATTATCTTAGTACTTAAGTGAGCTCAAGTGACGGCATGAGTTATCTGTCTTATTTCTATAGCACACGTCACCGTAAAGCCTGATAAGTTTTTCTTTTAAAATTTCTTTGGATAGCTTGCTAGCGAAGAATTTTCATATTCTTACAATAATTATTTGTCAATGTCGACCAGTTCATATATTCTCTTCTTCTAATTATTATTTTAAATTTTAATGGGAAGGATTTTAATTTTGGAATTTGCTCTTTTGGTTGTCTACCAATCAATTCAATCTTTTTGATAGGAAATAATTAAACATTCTTTTGAACAAAAAAAAAAAATTGCTTAATTAACAACACATTGTGTATACATTATCTTTGTGTATAAATTTTGTTTCTTTCTTGTTGGAGAACTTTTTTGCTAAAGCTTTTCTGTAAAGAGGATTCAATGGCAATGAACTGTTTGAAGGCCACATACATTTAAGGCACCCAATCCACGTGGTAAGAGTATGTAAGGGTATGTGGAATGAAAGAAATGTTCTATTATCCTCAACAAAATATTAAAGCTTTTCCCATTCCATTCCAATAAAAGTTTTAATATTTTTTTTTTTAATATCGCAACGAAATCATTAAAAGGTTTCTTGTTTACGAGAAGTCCTTTATTCCTTTGATTCAAGCTTGTTATCCGGGGGCTCTCAATAAAGGTACTCATAAAAACATAATTCTACCAAACGACAATGATGATGATGATGATGATGATGATGATGATGATGACGACGCCGACGCCTGTTTCAATGAATTTTTATTAGCACACGTGTAGCAATCATGTTTACTCTCAAGGTCGCCACGATGGTAGTTGTAGTCGTCGTCGTCGTTGTCGTCGTTCTCGTTGTTGTCATTCGGAATCGGAATATTTATTATGTACCTATACAAAGTACATAGTGGGAGAGCAAAGCTTTTTTCGCTGATTTTTGTTTGTTTTTTTTTCTCCTTCATTCCGTTGTTTATTTTTTTTGACAAATACGCAAAAAAAGGCCCACCAACCATACCACGCCCAAGGTTCTGGAATCTGGATACACAGGATGATGCACATTGTCTCACTGGAATAGACAACATAGAATGTGAGATACATATCTAACTTAATTTGTTTTTGTGTATAGCTCTTTAATATCAAGAGAGTAAGAGGGGGTATGGAACGAAAAATACTTTAACGTTCGAGTAAGAGTATGACTAATATACTGTCTGAGTACTTAGAAATCTTGTTTGAAGACTGTCAAGAAGTTTTTTTTTTCTTCGACGCAGCAGTACATTTTGTTAGATAAGTGTATTAATGTTCATATATGTATGCCATCAGATGAAAGCGGAATTTCAAGCCGATTACTATCAATTAAGGTGGAATTATTTAAATGAGAACTATAATACGAGTAGATTTTTTTTAGAGAATGAATGGCTTAAAGCTTCCTGTTTACATGGACGGTATTGCGTTTAAAAAAATAGATACTGACAACGCCTTTTCAACTACTACTATACAGGGAACAGGGATAACAATTTTTGAGTTGGAAAGAGAAGCAAATGAGACGATATCTTTTGAGAAAAGACACAGAGAAGAGCATATTTTTGAAGGGTGATTAGGGATGTTACAGGACTCAGGAGTTGGCATTCAGCCAAAATACTGTTAGCATTGATGGATAAAAAAAGGGCTGCTGTCTGTGACGTGAAAAGAATTTTGTTTGTATTACAAGTGGGTATGATATTCATACTTAGCTACCTACAAATATAATGTTTTCGACAAATTCTTTATGTTAAACAAGAGATTCCATTTTTTTTTCTCTTAGACAAAAATTGTAGCCACCACATTTAATCCTTTTTCGATTTCAAAGCAGCTGGATTTTCCATTTCCATCAAAAACTCTTCAAAAAAACAGCCAGGCCTTGTTTTTTTGCATAAAGAAAGTTATCCCTTCAATGATATTTCTCAAACCGCAAACTTTCTTTTTTGACGACCTGTCAGATAATTTTACCTTTATATACACTCTGGGTAGAACCTACTCTACAGTTTTTTGAAAGTACAGTCGAACAACTGGCATCAGTATGTTGATGTCAGTTGTTCTGACTGTACTTTCACACAACTGTCATTTTACATTAAAAACATACGCAAATAAAATTGAAGATCTCAGGCTGCAACATGTTCAATAATAAAAGTTTATGTATGTAGGTATACCTACATCTGCATAAAAAGAATCCCTCTTCCTCTAGCAGGTCCGATATCCTCCATTTAAAATTTTGGTTCAATTGGTTTGCAACTCTTTCACTATACGCAGAAAGAGACAATTCAAACCGTCAAATAATTAATGCAATTAAAACCCAAAAATGAGTAATGAAATATTTTATTTTATTTTTATTTTTTTTCAATGGTTCTTCCTCTTGTTGAATGCATGGCGGGCGTACACATTCGGTGCGACCGGTTTCCTTCTTGGCCTTTTGTGGCCCGCTCATTTATATTCCATCATGCGATTTCCGTCGGATGAGGCAATGTCTGTCTGTCTGGTTTGCTGGTGCTGCTGCATGCATGTGCACATGGTTGAGTGCAATTCCTTTACGCGGCTATCTTCCTTGGGTTTAAAGTGTCTTCATCGTATCGTTTTCGTCGTCGTCGTAGTCGTCGTCATCGTCGTTTTGAAGATCTTCAGAGGCGTCCAACGTCTTCGTTGTCGTCTGTGCAAAAATAAAAGAGTATACAAAAAAAAAGCGCAGCGACCTATCAACTGAATCGTGTGAAAAAACTCATACAGAATCGAAAAATTCACGATAAATTGAGAGAAAATCAAACTGAAAAAGAAACCCAGAGAGAACCGAGAATAACATGAGACTTTTTTGTATTTATTGTTGAGCTCACAATTATTTTTCGCCGGGTAAACATTCTCTGGTGTTTTTGTTTTTATTTGTATTTGTTATAATTTTTTTTACTATTGACAATAATTGTTGCATTTGCGCGCGAGGAGTCGCATGCACATCGTCAGTTTTCATGCCGCACCACCGGCACCTCATTAAGTATGTTTATGTTTATGTTTTTTTTTTATTTTTTTTATGGCTGGTTTCTTCACGAGTACACATTTATGATCTATACTACAATTCTCAATCTTCCATTCACAACCAACAACAAATTAAAGGAAAGATGAGCTTGTTCAAAAAATAACACATGCGATCGCGCTATTCCGTGACCCTAGATATTGAGAGAGAGAACAAGGTTGGAAGATGGTGGTTCTGTGAAGCGACAGTGGAGGAAATATATTTGCGCGCTCGTTAACCCTTTTATAGCCTTCGTCAGCTAATATCTCAAGTAATACGCGAAATATGCCAAGCATTTCCAAGTCATGTCCACATGATAGCATATACGTATATATACATAAATGTACATACCTACTATGGAAGTGCATATGAATCTTTTCCACCACAAAGTTTCGCTCTACCGTGACACCGCAGCCGCAAAGAGTATCGTGTGAAAAATGCATTCTGCTGATTGAGCATGAGTACATCAGCGTTGCCAATTATATACAAAAAATCTTCTTTAATCTTTATACAAAAAAAAAACATTTTTAAGTGCTAAGTGATAAAAAATAACAAATCGTAGGGAATCAATAAAATACGAAATAACGTTTTATTTGCAATTTGTCACTTCAATGGAAAAGGTCTATGAATGAAATTCCAGATTATGCCACAAAAAAAGTGCCTCATTTATAGCCGTTCAGATTCGGTAAAAAATTCTAGGTCCCCTCTATTCCTGCCAACTAACAATACGTACAACTGTATGGTTGAGTTGAGATTTAGAAGTCATTAGGCCCGGTTCTCCACGCACGGGCTATCGCGACATCAATTTATTTATTTTCTTTTAGGTAAAAGCAGTCTGATTATAAGCATCATCTTGATATCAAGCACTTTCGAGGATGGAACAAATAAAATTGGCCCCATCTTTAACCGGTTTTTATCTCTTGGTATCTCCAACAAGACAAAATCATTTCCATGTCTAGTATATTAATTAGATAACAAGGACAAAATTAAGAATTCCTCAAAAAGGGTGAACAAAATATCAGATTAGGAACTATCTTGTTGAAAAAAAAAAATAATGGTAACTCTAATTTTATGTAGGTACCTACTAACTTATGTATGTATATCACTTAACATTTTTATTAGTCCTTTACTTTAAGAGTAGGTAGTCTTTTTCTCCCCTTTTTCATATTTTATCTTACCGCCATGCAATATTGTTCAAGTGAGTGCCTCTTAGTTAACCGGTTAAGGATTTTACCAACAAATAATGCCGCTCGGCAACAACGTTTCGATCGCATTTTTACATTTAAAGATTCCACAGAACAATCTATATGCTGCTATACATACCACATCATATCGATGTCGTCGTCTTTTAGTCTCTCTTTCTTTTGAAGAACGTAGCTTAACTGGTTTTAACACTTCTATGAATTGAAGATCAAGACTATAAAGTAAAAACAACAACAACAACAACAAAATTACAAATCCCCCTGAAGTGTAGACAACTATTATAATAAAGGGCCATAAATAATTCTGATCACGAATATAGTAGACACACTCAATGAATAATCATATTACGTCATTTAATAACAACAAAATCTAAAATCGCACCGCGACTTTATAGGTGTTTTCTTATTAAGTACAACAATAACAAAATCATACCTATGTCGGTACATACCAACGATCTTTAAATTTAAAATACACGTTGGGACTATTGCATTCCTCCATCATCAGCCTGAGCCAGCATCGCAACCGGTCAAAAGAAGCCCATTCCGTGTTTGGCTGGCTGGTTACAAAAAAAAAAAAAAAAAAATCAGGTTTGCAGAAATACATAGCTTTATCTGTGGCAACGAAGAAAGAGAGTGTACGATTATCTCTAGACAAGTTTGTAGGCACGAGAAAAAAGACGAAATGTTATAAAAGTCTGTGGTTTTGTCTTTTGGGCGTGGGTATAGCTTTACTCTGGACTGACTCGGATCATTGTGCCACGAAGTGGTGTTTTATGAATGAACTGAGCTAGTTACCGTGGGTTGTACACAAACCAAGGACAATACTCTAGTTTGACACACTATTGGTACATGTGGCCTAGCTAGTATGCGAGACTGCTGTGATGACGACTCGCTTGGAAATAATCACATAGTCATAGTAACGTTAACGCCATGTAGCTAAATCTGCAGCAGTCCCGGTGACTGTTTGAATTGCAATTCAAATTCCCTGCCAACAGCGGTTACTGTGGTAACTGCTGAGACGCAGATGTTTTCCTTGTTGTTGTTTTATCTTTTCTTCTTGAATTCCTGTCAGACTTGTTTTAGAGATATATAATTGTTTTAAGCTCTCCTTGTCGTTCTTACTGCAATCTATGTAAAAGCTTTAATTTAATATTTTCCTGATTGTAGGAAACTGGTACTTAGTATCTCACATGCTATACCAACTCTTATCAGTTTTAATCTATCAGTTGGCAATTTAAAATTACTTAAAAGCTTATTTTGGTATGTGCTGGCGGAATGATATGGTCAGATTTTAAAACTGTCTTTAAAACGAGCAATTTAAAAGCTTATCGTGGGCAAAATATCTTCAAAATAAATATGCCTTAGCTTTTATGTTAGCACCACCTTTTATTTATAGCATTAAAATTGATGGACTCTAAGCCTTTGTTGTGTAATTTTGATTATCAAATTAAATCTCTTCGCCATTAGAATGATCAAAACAAATTGTTCATGGTTCATATACGTAAAGATACAGTCTATGTCTGAAAAACGTGTACATGTGTATTATTTGATTTCAAGTACACAGCAGATTTTGCACATAAAAATGCAAGCTTTAAGCGTCCATGCCTGGAAAATATTTATCATGTATTTGGCACCCAAGTTTTCGATGTACAGTTTCTAAACAAAAAATAGAATTCCCTTATAACATTTGTCAGCTGGTCTTTTTCACTTTGAGGTGTTGAGGGGTTCCGAAAAATTAATTTACGTAGGCTTTAAGGGCTTTTTAGCAAACAGCAAGATATCTCTGTCTCGTTGATTTTTAACAGTCACACTCTAGACTTTGGCACGATGACATTTAATTGCTTTTATTTTATTGGAGGTAAATAAATATTTGAAATATTTGGCATTTGTGTGGGAAATAAATTTTATTTAAAAATCAAAATCAGTTGGTTGGAGTAGATCTCGGCCGAGATACGTACACTCTTGTCCCTTAGAAAATACACCTTGCAATTTCTTTTGTCACAGACTGTAAAAACAGTTTCCTGACATATGATGCGGCAATTTCGTGTGCTTGAAAAGCTACGATCGATTAGATTGGGATTTTCCATTTCTTAAAACATAAAGTTCTACGTTAGTAATCATAGAGCATTTGATTTACATATGTATGTACATAATGTATATGTATAGGGAAGTAGGTAAGTAGTATCAATTGTTTTTTTTTTGCTGTCTTAACTGTCTTTGACAACAATCACTTTCAAAATCTTAAGTATTGTTTGGCGATTTGAATGTGATGGATTTTGGACTTTGATAAAAATAAATTGAAAGTAGGTCAAATGAAAAGATAAAGGAAGAAGATTTTGAGAAGATTATGTTTGATAACTTTACAGGCAATAAAGTTGTTTGTGTGTCAAACAAGGATAAGATATATTTAGTAGTTTCACCGCATGATATTACTCTGCTCTCTGAACTCTAAGAGCTAAACAGGAAACACATTTTTGTTTTTACTTTATCGAAAAAGTGGTTTAAACTAGGCCCGTTTGGTTTATGTTTCCGCTGTGTTTTCGTAAACTTTTTCGTTTGTTCGAGATCAACTAAAAATATCGTTTTGCATCAACACCGTTCTAGACTTAAAGATAAAAACTGTGAATAAGACAGACAACAAGGAGCCAGTCGATTCTCTCTAAGTTAATTTTGATTTGGTTGAAGTGGCCGCCAGTCGTGAAGACTGAGTTGGTGCATTAGGACACCAAATGAATCTATAGGAAACCCTTTTACACACCTAGTGTGTAAGCATATGGAAAAAAATATGACAGTTTGTCAATAGTGAAAATGTTACCTCAAAACGAAATAAGATTTAATTGGGAACTGAGACACTTAAATTTGTAGTAATTGAATATTATGAAATAGTAGATTTTTTTAACATGTTGAGCTTTTGTTTAAATCATATGTATGTATGTACATTGTGTACATCTGCAAACGTAATTTTTGTCAACTAAAAGAAGAATATAGATTTGTTTGACAGTTGGTCAATAATAAGACAAACATATTTAAGTTGATGAACAATTTTTTGTTCATTTGGGGAAGAATAGGTCTGGTAACTTATGGCGTAACATTTTGGTTAGGTATTCGGGGTTGATTTTAAAATTCAAATATTGTGTCAATTGGCTTAAGAGCTCAATTTATTACACAAAAGTAGCCTAATAAGCTAGCCAGAGAGCTTTTGTAATCAAATATCCACTTATAAAATATTTAATGATGCGTAGAAAAAATTAAAATAGTTAGTTCAGCAAGTTCTGTCTGCGTGTCTTGTTAAACTATTTATAATTGTACTTATAAACTTAGTATGCATTTCAATTAGTTATCTACTATCTATCATTTAGTATCAATAATTGTCCTCATACAATTTATCTAACATTCTTTCCCAACAAATACCTACTCACATTTTGATTTCTTTCTAAAGAATCTTATCTATCTGTCAATAGAAAACAACGGAACAAAAAAAATATTCTACGAAGTTACTTAAAGTAAGATACGTACCTATCTCGAGAAACATTCAGACACAACAAACTAAGGTCGTCAACTTTAAAAACACCACTTTCGCTTTTTCCTTCATTTTTGTATTTTTATATTTTCTTCTTTCTCACTCAATTACTGTTGCTGTTGTGTTGTATTATTTTTATTAAATTTTTATTCAATAGCTTTCCAACTTTATATCAAAATATCAACACAAAGCTTTGTCCTGTCGTATACAAGTTGCTATGCGCAACGGTGTGCTTCATTAGACCATGAAACGATGTCGTTCCATTCAACATACTCGTACTATAAAATAGAAACAACTTAACAAGAAAAAAAGAAAAAAATTATATCAATTAAACCCTACTACGATGATCTTCAGTGTCGTATCTTGCTTATGCAACACGATCAATAATTGAGTTTTTTTTTTCTTTGACAAAAAAAAAAATTTAGTCTATAAAAATAATGTATCCACTAATTATTCTCATTCACGCTCTGAATTTTTTTCGACAGGTATTTTTTTTAATGATAAAAAAAAACTGGTATATTTGGTTCATTATACAAACTTGAACATGCTATTTAGCCCCTTTATGCTTCTGAGATCTCGCGAATTTTCAAAAAAATGTCAAAAATTCAGTTTGTGAATAATTTCATTTATTAAAATCAGCATTTGACGGATTGAGGATTCCTGTAATTTTTTTGAGAATGTTGTGTACTCTTACATCTCAAAAATTTTAATTGTCCCATTGACATCCTAAGACATGATAATGCTTTTGTCTTTTTGACTCGACTCGTTACAAAACAAAGTTAGATACCAATAGTCGACTCGGAAAAGAACCAAATATCTGCTGAGAAAGTACATCAGTCACTTCAACTGCTGCGGAAACTCGTAAAATGTCTCTGAAGATCTAACGTTGATTTTTATATTCAGTCATTCATAGAATTAATCAGAATCTCGCTATAAGAATCCTTGAAAAAAAAACTATTAAACCATTCATTATCGAAAATCTAGTATAGATTTCCATAATCTCTGCGATTAATTCTTTGATAGGCGTAATTAAATTGGCTTCTTAAGACATAAAAAAAGTTCTCTAAAGGTTCTAATGGTTATAAGTATTAATCAACATAAGTAATGAGAAAGAAAGCTCCACAAAATACTATATCACATATGTGTATTTGCTGTCACAGGTTATTAATTCGCTACTAGGCAATATTTGTCATTAGAAAAGTTGATGACAGAAAAATAAACTTTTTGACGGAATGCCAGATAGCAAAGTCAGGAAACTAGGTTAATTTTTATTGGTTGGCAACAGTTCGAACAAAAAAAAAAAACAAAAACAAATTAAAACACCATGTACCTACTATCACTTGAGAATGATAAGCGTGAACAGATCAACGTTGACGTTTTGTGTTGTGTTGTGTTAATTTTTTTTTTTGTTTAACTGTCAGCCACACAACATCTCTTCACCACCCCTTAAAATCTATCCGGCGATACACTTTTCTACACACACTCCCCTTCGAAATGTATAGTAGCTCTGAAAATTAATTTTTTTCGTCACACAACTTGTGTTTCTATTTATAAAGCTTCCTCGTTTAAACTTATATTTTGCAGCGTTCCCGCTCCGCTAACACTACTGGGTGGATAGTGTGTAGTCAGCGGTTTATATTCTAAGAAAATGTAAATTTACTAAATTTAGAAGAAATCAAAAATGCGCTCGATTTTTTTTTATTTGCTCGAGAACTTTTGTATCTTTCGTATGTTTCGAGATTTCGACAACGAAAATTTCCGTTCGCCTAATTCACTAATTCATGTTTGCGGGTCTCGAAAGTAGTACGTGCGTGAATACGATATCAACTTTGATTAAAATTAGATTTGGGAGGGGTGTAGGCAGTTGGGTTTGGGTTGGGTTGGATTGGATTTTTATAGTATCCCGATGAATTGGCGCTTTTTCGGCAATGCGACTTTTGCGCACCACATGGCTTGCTAGCTAGTTTTGTTGTTGTATTTGTTTTTTTTTTTGTTGGCTGACTGGGGCTATAATATTATGTCGTGCGTCTTTTGCAGTACAGCACTAGCTGCCATAATGTCGGCGGCAAAGAATATATTTCTGGTCATACATGTTCCTGCTGTAGTAGGACGACTCTATGTTGTGTACATTGCTCAAGTTCTCATTATAGGCTCAGCAGTGGCGGTGACGGTTTTGCTTGGTTTCTTCGATGTTTTTTTTTTGTTTTGCTGTTTCTATGCGGAAATCGATTTAAGAAATTGTTGTCGCCGTCCACAGACAGTATAGGCCTGTTAGCAGTGTGCTGTGACTTGGAAGAGGCGGCAGCGAATGGTATAGTGTATGCCGGCTTTTAATGATTTTTACGTAACTCGTAAATACTTTGTCGTTGTTGTATAGTAGGTTTATTATTATTATTATTATTTTTTTTTGCTGTCTTCTTCCAAGTTTGTTATATTTATTGGCAATGGCACGGCGCGCGGTATACAGCACACCATAATCGTATATGTATAAAAGTAGTTTTAGAGTTGAGTTTATGGGGTTTTGTATATTTTGTATTCTTACTTTTGCATGGTAAATGAGAAACTTCCGTCTCTTGTAGTCTTTCGTTGGTATATGATAAATAGGCTTGGCATCTCGAAAGCTTCTTTTATATGTGCTGTGCACTTATTATACCATTTCTGTATATCTCGATCTTAAACCGTACAAATGGGGATGGCTTTTTTGTGTGTGCTGTTTGCCCAAAGTGATTCATTGTGAAGTTTGAGTGGGTGGCGTTGGTTGGATTTGGAAAAAAAAAGCAATAATAGCCAGCATCTTTTAGGTTTTGGCGACAAGGGTCTGAGTCAGAAAGTTCGTCTTCTTGTATTTTTTTTTTATATTAAATAGAGATTCCAGCCATAACTGGCGCCCGTCAATAGTAAGTAGTTGTTAGCATGAAGTTGGAAATTTTGTATTTTTTATAATACAATATTATTGTCGTTAAATGTTTTGTCTTTTTTTTCTTCCTTGATGAACTGATATTTATATCTGCAGATGAGCTGCAGTAAAATTTGAAATACGATATATAAGAGATAAATGGAGGACAATCTATGTTACTTTTTCAAGAGAGTTTTTCAAGCGGTCGGAATATGATGGAGATGATGAGGGTTAGTGATATACAATGAGAAGATTTATTATCCGCAATGCAGAAAGTAATTGCTTTCGAAATGAAATTTATCAGCAATATTTCACAAAAATGTAACGAAATTTTTTAAGAATTCTGATAAATTATTAAATACATTCGTCGTCATATGACTAGAAAACTGTCAAATTATAAACTTACATGAAAATTGGTTGACTGTGTTAAGCATTTTGCTCAATGTACTCGGGCATTTTATTCTTGGCTCCATTGAGCTCTCTGATGTGTCTGAGCTGAAATAGGAACAAATTTACATATTTTTACAGCTCAGCGACTTCACAGAATAAAGAAATACACATTATGTGTAAGTATTTGTTAACGTGAAATTTTTTCATATTTTCAACAATATGCTGTCAGAAACCATATGATAGATAAAACACTACTGTTAAGGAAACTTTTGCGTTACCGAACAGACATATTGCGTTTTTCTTTTTAAGCTCTGATCGGAGTTTGCTCTGGGGAGAGTATGACCAGAGCTCTCCGATATTATATTTGGAAAGACATCTTGGCACTGAACTGTAGTACGATTCGGTATAAATCGGTGCGTCATCAAAATTTAGTATTAACATTTAATTTCCATCTGACAGCTGGCCAATCAAGAAATTGTAATACTCAAAAAGTCTTTTGACTTTGAGCTTATGGAACGAACTCCGAGCTTGCTCTTATTGAAAATAAAAAATTCAAGTTGAGTGCTCTGAGTTTCTGAGCTTAAAAAGAAACATAGATTTTTTTGACTGCTCAGTTACATATACAAAGGGTGTTTTTTAGACGTGTGGTTTTCAATCTGGCAATAATTTTTTCAGAGTTGGTCTTTTTGGCAGCTGTCTCTTTATTTATACTCAGTTTGGTTTGCCATTTCATAATGAATAGACTTACTTCTGAACAATGTTTGAAAATCGAGCAAATTTATTACCAATATAATGGTTCGGTTTGCGCGGCGCATCGTGAAACAATCAATTTACTGAAGGAAACTTTTGGTGAGGTGCCGAATATTCTCTTCCAAGGCATCAATCGATCGGGCTTATCTGCTTTGACAAGCGGCTACAAATAACCCCACGACGCCTGATAATGCACTCATCAAAAGTTTCGCTTCGCGATGCGTCGCGCGAACCAAACCATTATTTTGGTAATAAATTTGAACGATTTGCAAACTTTGTTCAGGAGTAAATCTATTATTATCGTTATGAAATGGCAAATCAAACTGAGCACAAATCAAGTGACAGCTGTCAAAAAGAACAACTCCGAAAAAAGTATTGCCAGATTGAAAACCACGCGTCTAAAAAACCCTTGAGCTAAAAAAAAAGAAAAACACCAAAGGAAGGTTTTCGGGGAATATCTGGGTTTGTACCGTTCTGACAGCTTTAATAGGGTGTTATACTGCAATCTGTCAATGACAAAAGTGACAGCCATTACTTTTTAGGATTGACAAATGCAAAATTGCAAAAGAGAAATGAATTTCGGTTTTTTGTCTTCAAAGTTCAAAGAAGTTCGTGCTCAATTTTTATATATAAAATGTACCTACGGTTAGTGACAATAATCTTCTACAAACATTTTCCACTTATCATAAGGAACAGCATTTTAGTGTTTTTGTTTTTACTAATAAATTTATAACCAAATATTTGTTTTTCTTTCATTTAATTGCTTTCTTCTTTTTTCTTCAATTTCAGATGAAGAAATAGATGTTGTATCTATTGGTGACAAAAAACTTCCAACAAATCCATCAGATAAAGATCGTCGAGCCCTACAAACAAAAGTCGCTCATAAATTTTCAGCTGCTCGTATTGTCAAAACACCCGGTGGCATTCGAACAATACCACCACGAAGACGTGTCTCTTACGATTTACCCTATACCCCAAACAGTGTAAGTCCAATCAAATCAGGTTCATCTCTAGCTGCATCTCGTTATCCATCGCCGACAAGTACACCCTACTGCAGTAGTAGTCCTTATTCTTCTTCCTCATCTTCGTCATCATCAAAATACCACCACCATCATCATAGTAGTACATCGTCAAGAAAACGTATTGCAGCTAACTGCAGTATGCGAACAGGTGGTAGTTGCAGCAATAGTGTCATCATAAATGGTTCAAATTCCGATGAATTTATGCCACCGAGCAAGCGTCATCGTGGTAAAAAACAAAAGACACCCTCAAATATTTCGATAAAACGTCATTATAGCGTCGATGAGGTCGATACTATTGAGAAGCGTAATTTACACAATGACATGGAACGTCAACGGCGAATTGGTCTTAAGAACCTCTTTGAAGCGCTTAAAAAACAAATACCCAGTATAAAGGACAAGGAACGCGCACCAAAGGTAAATATCCTAAGAGAAGCTGCTAAATTATGTGAGAATCTTACGCGAGAGGAACAACATTTGAGCGATCATAAAGAAATGCTCAAAGAACAATTGAGAAAACGTCAGGAAATTTTAAATCAACTTAGATCGAAACAGAATTCAGTCAATAGAGGGTGTTGATGATAAAATTAACTGAAAGTCATTTAAAAAAGAAAACAAAAACTGTAAATAAATTATGAAATTTCTTTTCGATATCAAAAGAAAAAGGGTAAATAATCTGTGACCAAAGGGAATGATAGAAAAAAATTATAAGAAACAAAACAAACAAACAACAATTGAAATATGATATTTAGGGATACTGTTTTCATCAAAAAATTGCTTCTTTTCTTTATATTATATGAATATACTATGATATATATACATACATGAATAAAATCTGTACATATGTGAATATGTATAAATTAGAATATTAAACACTATGGTCGGGTGATAAATCTCCTTTAGGCCGATAACTGTCGATTTTCATTAAGGATTTTAAATTTTTTTTAATTATTTTTTTTTTTTTAATCTAATCTTAACACATTATATTTAAATTTATATATATACATACATAAAAATTGATAAATATTAGAGTAGACAAAACAAAATATAATTTTATATGATATTATATTTGTGTTTTTTCTTAAAACTTCATTATAATATTCGCTCTAGAATAGGTTTCAAATGATTGTATGATTGCATTCTTATCTTCTTTATATACATACAACTATATGACATTTATATATGTATATACAAAATTATTAAAATCAATTGCTAAAGAGCTTAACTACTATATCTACTGTCAATGCATTTCTCATACCAACAATAAATTGTGTCAAGCGATTGATTAACCTCTGACACACACATACACACACACACCCACACCTAAACAAAAAAGCAACAACAAAAAATACTAGATAAGGAAACTGAATTTTCTTTCTTTTAGACAATAATATTTTTGAAGACAAAAACTAACGAATACCTACTTAATTGGATTAAAATTATATTTCATTCAAAAAGAACAAAAGGTTGAATCGATTTAATTTCTTTTTTTTTTTTAAAGACTCGCGTTATATTCTTCGTCGAACGAATTATTCGTCTCTCCTAATCGGTTTATTTGATTTGCTTCAAATCCGTTTTGCCATTTAACTATAGGTACCTTCCTACCTACCTACATTGTGAGCATTGCGAACATTGTTATGAATTTATAATTGCAGAGCCACCGTCAGTTGACATTCTATTTCGGCCTGATTCAATCTTATTCTGCTATCCGTCGAGGATCGAATCATTCGATCTACTTATTTTTCGCTCGAAAATCTACTTTGTGCATATTTCAAAGAGAATAGATAAATTGACTGATTCGATCCGCATGGAAAGCAGAATAAAGCCGAGTGTATTATAGTCTCCACCTCAGTTTGCAAAACAAACAAAAAAATGGCAACGTGTAGCTATTCGCTATGACAAGCGAAACCATTGCCGGCAAAGAGAAAGGTCAATGATTCATTTCCAATCTTCAAGCATACCTTTTTTCTCCTTATATTATCTTGGTTTTTTTTTCTGGTTTCTTATTCTGCTAATATTGTATTACTTACTATGCCTCGCGTGCAACATTACACATTTTAATAAATACAAAAAAAAATAATAACTTATTTCTTTTTTCAACATGAATTCGCCGGCCGGCAAAAAAAAAATTCAAAAGAAATACCACACTTTAAAGAGAAACAAACAAAAAAAAAAAAACGATAATAAAAAATAAAGCACAAACTGGGAATATCAAGTATGTGTTTGCTGCCATAAGTGCATGGGTTTTCTCCCCCTCGCTTTTTATTCGGTTTGTTATGCATGCTACACGTGTATCTCAGTCGAGAAGTACGGATACGATTTATTCTTTTTATTTTTCAATCTTGAATTTTTAAATATGTAAATATTACTATGAAATCAATCAATCCTTTGACACCCTTTATTATGAATGATAATAATAATACAAAAAAAAAAACATTTTAAAATAAAAGTAAATAAACAAGGCTAACCATATGGAATATTTAAACAAAAATAGTACAAATAGAATTAACGAATATACAATTTGATTACAATGCAAATCTTTTGAACACCTTTATCTAACAAAAATGCAAAACAAAAAAATTTTAAAGAAAAAAACTAATACAAAAAATATGTAAAATAAAACTAACAAAATAGAAATCCACAATTTTTTTTTATGATTATATTATGCATACCTACTATACTATATAAGACACCTTTCACCTTTTCTTCGTACATATACATACAACAACATATATAAATATATATATATTTTTATGAATTGAATAATAATTAATGAATTGAATATACAAAAATATGAAAAGAATATAAACACTTTAACTGACTTATAAACTTTTGTGCTTTTTGTTAACTTGTATAGATTTTTTTCAATTTTTATTTTGTGTAGATGCGTTTTATATAACAATATAAAATAAATAAATATATATATGAACAATAAACAACTAAAAGAAATTTTGCGATACACATTTCTTTTTATTTTTTGCTTTCTCTTAAATATAACAATATGAAATAATAATGATGATATATGATTCTATGAATAAAATTTAGTTACATCGATAATAATAATTAAGAATAAAAAATAAAATATATAAATATAAATATATTATCATAAAATGTGTATAAATAAAAAAATTACAGTTCCTTTTTGTATAAATATTATTAAAGAAAAAAAAACACATCTACGCCATCTAGTGTAGAAGATATGATGAGCATGAGATAGGTTTTTTTTTCGCAAAATGAAGCAAAAAAAAATATTTTTGTTTTACTATAATTTTTTGTATTATTGCTAAGTGTATTTTTGACCAGTTGATAGGGAAGACGGCAAAGGTTCAAAACCAATATTGTTTAACAAAATCGTAAGCCCTCTTACAACTGGGAGACGAGGTATTTTGAAATAGTAATTTACAAAAAAAAAAGAAAAAAATAATAATAATTGGTTAAACATTTAGACACTACTTTTAAATGTAGAAATAATTACGGCGAATTCTCGATTTGTTTGCCGTATGATAAGTGTTACACTATCAAAATAAATAAAATTAATTCAAAATATATGAACTTAAAATTAAAATAATAAAAAAAATCAGGGGTAATAATTGTTCTTATGCAGTCTTTTTTCGTTAAACTAATAATAATAACACACAAAAAAAGTTTAAAAATGCTTTGAAAAATAAAAACAATATTTAACCAAATATTTACTAAATAGAACAGAATATATTGTATACAAACTATTAACAAAATAATAATAATAATAGAATTTTTTGATGAAAACAAATACAAAAAAAAAAATAAGAAATTGGTTAAACGAAGATATGAGTAAATATAAAATTAAAAAAAAAAATGTTATATTTACAAATTAAAAATTCTTTATTACCTCTTCCCATTTTTTTTTTTGTTTATGTAAGGATAAGTATTTTTTTTTTTAATGTAAGTTATTTTCAATATAGTTTTAAAATAAATTTTTTCTCTATATATTTACTTAAAGTTTATTAAATACGTTGTTAAGTAAATATATGTAAAACAAAAGAAACAAAAAAATTAATAAAACAACTGTTGATAGTAAATTTTAAGTTTATTTCGTTTATTCAGTGTAATTAGAGCTCCATACATACATACATATATGTAACCTTAAAAAATACATCAATATAAAAGAAGAAAAATAATAAACAATAATTAAAAAAAAAAAAACAGCATAACATGGTAATAAACGTTTACTTTTTTTTTGTTGTATTTTTTTCCTTTTTTATATACAAACATTTGTCCAAATATCCTGAAGACACATTTATTCACAATTTCAGTGAGTTTGGCAATTTAACGAGGACACATCTTTAGACAAACAAAAATAATATGTAAAAAGCTATTATAAGTCGCTTTTTAATGATTTTTCAAGAGCACACACACACGGAATATTGTTTAATGTAATTCTTAAACAAAAAATAAAAATAAAACTGAATCAATGCAAATCTAAAGACTTCAAAGTTTTTTTTTATACAAAAATATATACATACAAATATTTTGATTTAAAATAGAAAAATATTTTTAATTAAAAGGAAAAAAAAAGTAAATCCATTTGAATTGTAAAAATAGAAAGAAAAAAATAAACAATAAAAAAAATGTACAAAGTTATATTATGTACAAAACTAAAATAAAACTGGAAATAGAAAATGATCTTCCAACTAAATCAGAACTCAGAATAGAGAGCAAAAGAAAACTAAAATAACATGAAGAAAATAAAGAATTGTGCCTTTTGAAAACGCGTTTGTAACCTTTTTTTTTTGTCTAAAATAATAATAAAATCTAACACATAAATAATTTTCGTTTGTGACAATAAAAATAAATGCATGTAATGTTTACTACTATATATTTTTGCTCCCAGGTATTTATTTTTTTTGTTAAATGTTAAATTTATGGATACACATTAGCAATAAAATTGTGCTGTTTCTTGATTATCATTTTTCTTAAGTTACTTATTTTTTTATACCTCGCAGGTGATGATAATATTAATGAAAAACAAACAAAAAAAAATATAAAAAAAATAATTAAGAAGGGCTGCAAATCCGCAACAAAATTAATTTTATTTGTCGTTAACTAAAATTACATTTTTATTATTATAAACACATTATTTGTTATTACTGAGATGTTTTTTTTTATAAACTTTATATAAATTATATATAATATTATATTATTATTATTATTTTTATTATTTTTTTTTTGGTTTTATATTATTGAATTCCTAAGTGATGATGAGAAAAGTTAAAAAATAAAATGGAAAGTTTAGGAAACCGAATACTTCGTTGTTGTTTTTTTTCTGTTCCAATTTTAGACGTTTCAGCTTTTTTTATTTCAGCGGATTTGGTAATTTGTTTTATGGAAATACAAAATTATAAAACCGGCGAACTTGAGTTAAATGCATGGAAAAATTGTTATAATACTAGAGTTGTGAGTGACTTGAGGAATTGAACGCGTCCAATTTAGTACCTACTTTTCTTTTGTTCTTAAGGCCCAGGGGGTCTATTTCGGAAAACGATCGAAGGATATCGTTTTGATGATAAGTTTTCAGAGCTTACTGATGCCTTTTGCGCAAGCTTTTTGTATATTTTAGGATTTTAGGACAAGATAAGACAAGATAATTTTTCAGGTGAAACTCAAAATAAGGTTTTTGTGAAACGATACTCGTTTTATTTTACGACTGCTTTTGGCGGTCGTTTTTTTCTAGTTTTGACACATGACTTTATGTAGCTATCACACATGTATCATATTAGGCACCTATTATGACTTGCGATTCGCCAAGTCGAAAGTTCAAATGTTTCTATGTGGAATTTGTGCAATGTGCAATTTGCCTGAATTAAGTTCGCCCTTAATGACTAAAATTTGGAAAACTTGAATGTCACTCAATACCTTAGAAAAACATTCGCCTATATCGTCAATGTCGAACTGTAATTCTTGGTGATTTTGAACAAAATTGCAGGTTTATTTTTGAGAAGTCGAACGTTCGAGTTTAGTCGAACGTGAGACTCGGCGAATCGCAAGTCATAATAGGGGCCTAATACTAATACTACTAATAAGTATAATAAGTGTGATAGCTACATAAAGTCATGTGTCAAAACTAGTAAAAAACCTCCGCCAAAAGCAGTCGTAAAATAAAACGATAATCGTTTCGAAAACGGCCATCGTAAAACGTAATCGCCAACTTAACGATAACGATGGATTTTAAAAGATAATCGTAGTTCGTAAAACGGGCCAAGTTGTAGTAATAGTAACTATTGAAATTAAATTGCTTCTGATTCAAAAAAGCTATTATGGCCTTTAAGCTTACAAATTGGCATTTCGTCCGGCTGACTCACTTAGACTCATCAGTGACATAGTGAGGGCCTTTGTCATACGCAATTTATATTTAATAACGCTAACGACATCGAATACAGCATTCCCCGATTAATTGCACATCGATTAATTGATCTTATAAAAACTTATGTCAACAAACTAAAAACATGAACATATCGAATACATCGAAAAATCAGATAAAATAGGCGGTGCAACTAAGAACACTGTATGCAGTGGCGTATTTTAACATCAAGCGCCCCAGGCCAATAAGTCTTTGGGCCCATAAAATTATCGAAAAAAGCAATGAACTTTTTAAAAATAAAAAAAAAATACAAAATAACTGCCAACGCTCATTCAGGCAAATTTCATTAAAGTTGCCATCAATTCAGATGATGATAGACGGGAACATAAAATTTTGAATATTCGCTTCTAAGATCAATATTAATGTAGATATTTCCAAACCCCTTAGCTCACTAAAACGCACTTTTTTTTATTTTTCAATTAGCAAGGCATTGGTTAAAAAATCTCTGAATGTCAAATTTAGGGAATTTTTAACATATTTCTATTTAACCAGAGTTGACACTTGTAGGATGTTGGATCTCGGATACCAGCAGACCATTTTTTGTATCTAAACGGTTATAAAGGTACCCGAAGCTGAGTGTGGGCCATGCCTCTATCGACACGCCACTGCTTGTATGGGTATTATGGAAAGGGCCATTCCCCTATGGGCACGCCACTGACTGTATAGGTCCTATGGAAAGGGTGAACAGCATGCACCGCACTTCGAGTCCCATAGTTTTTTTTTCATACCTTTAAGTCAAAGTTAATCTTATACTAAAGAACTCTTTGGGTTCGATTTATAGGATGTAGCATGAAATAATTCTGATTTTACACAGATAAATTAGCCCTTAATGTTGCTATATCAATTCTCAAAATGAAATAGTGGCTGAAAATTAAGGTTTCATAGCGGGGTTGGGGGAGAGAAAGATTTGATCCCAAATGTGTAATTAAAGTCGGTTCTCGATTAACCGGTATAGTGACAGTGGATAGATCGAAAATTGCGATATCACGAGTGAAAACTTCCTATACAATCGTAATTTATGTTTATTAAGAATCCAGTATAATATTAGGTATTCTAAGTTTATTTTTGATTATAATTGCAATAAGGAACAAAATGGAATTGTTTATTAAAATTTTGATTGGTACTTCTGTTCATGTTTTTTTTTTACTATAGTGTATGTGTACAGTTAAACCCGGTTATAATATCATTGCGTTCCAGTCGCTTTTTATAATTGAGAATCAAACAAAAAAAAAATTAACCGATTAAGATTTGGTATTTTAAATTTTTTTAATGGTTTCAGTCAGTCTCACTTCCTTACTAAGTTCGTCGTGAATATGAAGTAAATTAATTAATTTGTTAATGGTTTTTTTTTTTGAAGTTTCTAGCAAGAGCCTCACGAGTGTACTATCGGAAAGATTTGTCTAGCTAGGTCAAAGATATTTTCCTCTTCTAGATTTTCCTTACAAAAAACTCAACGCGGACTTTTCTAAACTTTTCACTTTTGCAGACGGATGTATTTTCTTTTTTATTCAAATGTGCTTCTATGTGTAACCTATGATAGTAAAGCTGCACTGTTAAAAGGGGTTTGAAAAAAAAAATAATATGTTAATATTTCCAACAGGGAACGCAAACAACCTACATTTAGCAATAAATTCCTCATTGACTTTCAATAGCTTTGGAAAAAATAGGTTCATAACAAATAAGATTTTTTTTTTTAAAAATAATTATTTTCCTTTAAAAATACGTCTCGATCATTTTCGTAAGGTTACCTATTCTTAAGTTTGAAAATAAAGAAACAATAAAAAAGTTCCCATACGATTTGTATGGAAAATGGAAAGTAGCAATGAGGCTGATTATATTTTAGTAAACTCTTGCTTAAAGGTTAGTGGCATTGCAAATGGAAGATAATCAATTTTTTTTAATGAATCTTATGTACCCACATACCTACAAACTATATTATTAATATGAATCATAGAATCTAATCAGTTGCTAGGTCATTAGCATGTTTCAATTGAGTTTCTTAGAATGTGTTCCGATAAAAAGTCTCGGAATCCCCCTAGAAGAAAATATTTTTGAGTGAATTTTCATCAGTTAATGATTGTCATAAGATTTCCAAATAATTATAAAAACTTAAAAATAAAAATGTTTCACAAATTATTTTTAGAAAAAAAGTTTTAAATGTAAATAGTAAAACAAGTTGTGTGAGATATTATCCAGTATTTTTTGTTTTTACTTTGAAAGAATATTTTATGTCATTAAGTATGGAATACAACGGGTGTCAGTGTGTTTTAATTGTCCGGTGATGGAACATTATGGGGAGGTCCAATTTTTGTTGGCCTTTTCGCTTAAGTCTGGCTGAATTTGCTAGATCGCGTTTCGGATAGACCTGGGTCCGTATAACGAATTGCGATTATCGTTCAAAATCCATCGTAATCTTTATATTGCGATTACGTTTTATGATAGTCGTTTTTTTGTTGGCAGTCGTTTTTTATAGATTTGATACATGACTATGATATGATCACAAATTTATTATGTTTTTTGTCTGGGCTAAATTTTTTACTTTATCTACCAATATTTTCAAGAAGGTATCCATTCTCGTAAATCATAACCGGTCAATGTCTTGGCTATCGTTTACTTGAGTATCGTTTTGTTTGCCTTCGATTTCGTAATTCGTAATACGGGCCCTACGATTTAAGATAGAACCAAAGGAAGAAGCCTAAAGGCTTTGAATCGGACGATCACGTTTAATTTAACGTTTATTTTCTTGCACTGTATTTTTGGCACCCCATACAAATCTGGGAAAAAAATGCCATCTTTTGCTTTTCAGATGGTACATATAAACTTTTTGCAAATTTTCCACAAATGAGATGCCAAAAATCGCACGTGACCTTACTTGATCTTGAGAGAATTTAAGCATTGATTAAAAGGTATCTATAGGACTGACCAATTACTAGGACGGACTAGTTAACATTTTCTGACCAACTGGATGGGATTTTCTTTTTTTCAAATTTCCTATAATATGAGGTGCCAAAGGTACAGAACCTATTTTTTCGAGGTAATTTTCATATCTTTCACCTGCCAAGTACATAGGTAGGTTTATTTTTGTCCCAGTTGAAAAAGTAGCTGTTGCATAAATGTGCATGCATAGCATACATATATACCTAAACACCTGCTCTTTTCAGTAACAATACTCTTCAAAGCATGAATGAGCGAATTTAACCTTTTTCTTTTGACAAAAATCCATCCGAAGCCAATCTATTGGAATCTCATCCATTTTTACGACAAGATCATCACCTGTCTTTTGCCTACCTAGTTATGTATTTTTAGTCTTAAAGGTATTTTCTATGTTCTCAGAATTTAAATTCATATTTGAATACAAATATAGTGCTTAAGATGGATGCACCTACCTGACATCTAAGTCAAACAAAACAACACCACGGGTCACAATTTCAGTCTCACTCTGTCACAATCTCATCATTCGTATTTCATCAAATGGTTTTATCAACAAAAAAACGAAAAACGAGGCTGATGCTTAGCTAAGACAAAGTGACTGTAGAGATAAGAAAAAGATGGGACTATTAAAGCATATGGTCTTGGTCTTCACTAAAATGTCATTTACTCATAATTTACGAAGGAAGTAGTTAAATTAGACAAAATACGGATGTTGGACCATAATCATGATTATTAACTTATTATTAATTAGTTAAAACAAAAATTAAGAACGAACACATACATACTTACATAATTTCAATTATAACTTGTGAGTGACATATTTAGTGTGTTTTAATGAAATGGACATTTGTATGAAATTTACTAATAAATTGGCATGGTCATACCCGGTCATACAATCCCGGACTGAGACAATTCAATGAAGTCCAAAGACTTTTTTTGTCTAGTCTTGAGTTGGAATTAGTAGAGAATCAAAGATTTATTGGGTAGAATGAAAAGCAAAGATTGGTTTTAGATCAAGTCGAATTTTTTGAAAGAAAATCTACATAAGACAAAATTATGTTCAGATAAAATTTGTAAGTTATGTACGTTATTGGCGCTTGGCGAGTAAATTTTTAACATCATCTCTATCCGAAGACAGAGGTAAAATATTTGTGGGATTACTATTTTGTTTCGATTTCACATTCAATTAAAGAACTTTTCAAAAGAAAAACCTCATTTTAATATCCAACTGATCTGATCTGTAATCACTAACACGTTGAACGATTAACATAAATTCAGAATTTCTTAAAATCTACTTTGACTCTCCTGAGAAAAGTTTGGTTTTTTGTTGAGTATGATGTCGGTTTTGTTTCGAACCGATGACGCGACGATGGTAATTTATAAATGGGTGCTTTTGTGAGTGTTTCTCAAATATGTTTGGGCATAGCCACAATTTAAGTTTCTTTAAGATCTTATTTCGAATTAGTTTTCAGTAAAATTTATAAAATCAATTTTTACCTGCTCCAACGTGATGCCATCTAATATGAACAGGTATAATATTTAGTCGGTATTAGTCAGCTGCTCTTTTTTTTGAAATAAAATATAATACAGGCTTTTATTTCGAAGAAGCAAACATAACTTTGTTGCCCATCAAGTCATATGATTTCCCTAACCAGCTACTTTTTTGCCTATGTAGCATGGAATCGGTCAAAAAGGTTAATAAAGAGAAATGTGCCCAGGTAGAGAGAGAGAGTTAATTATTTTTATTAACACTTCTTGCAAGTAACTATATCTACCTTTTTTAGATGTTGACAATTTGCATCTTTGAAAAGGTTTTATCAGTCAGAGTTGATGAACTCCAAACCCAACGAGCTCATTTAGAGAAGATATAGTGATGGAATAATAATGAATGTATAATTTTTGAAGGTTGTATTAATTTATTTAAATGACACAACAAACACTACGTGTTAGGTCTGTTCATATCCACATAAAATTTATCAAAGCGGTGGTTTTGAAGTTTGAAATTTTGTTCGTTCATCAGGTGCATGTGAGATGGCTGATACGAAAATTGAGGTGAATTTTAAATAGATCTACCTGTGTTAATTTACCTACCTATTCAGCGAGTTATGAATAAGATGCATTCCATTTTAATAATATGTATCAGATGCATTAGAGCTTAAGAATGTATACATAGCTTACATAATTTTTGAAAGTGTGGTTCTAGAAAAGGGATATGTATAACAAAAATAAAACGAAATAAATAATAATTAGCCAAAGTAATAAACAACTCATTTACTAAATTCTTATCATGAAAATTTAAAAGAATATTTGTGTGTACATATAACTAGGTATATTGAAAAATTATTTTTGTATCTGCTTGGGTTGTAATTAATTATAATTACATACATTTAGCTACAATTCAATAACTCATTAATTACTTATTACTAACAAGAATTTTTGCTTCAGTTACAAAAGTGTGACCTATTTAACCCATTATATTTTGTTAATTGTAATTCGAAACCGGCTTATATTATTCTGTTAAAATTTAATAAGTAGTTCTTATAGCAATATAAATATTTTGTTAGTACTTACTTAGGTTTGGATGTATGTGATTTGACTTATTATCGAGCACATATTAGAGCATTTATTAACCTCGGGAAATATTATTTCATAAATTATTTCTTCATTTTTTCACAGTTA
This sequence comes from Dasysyrphus albostriatus, assembly GCA_946251815.1. Lineage (NCBI taxonomy): Eukaryota > Metazoa > Arthropoda > Insecta > Diptera > Syrphidae > Dasysyrphus > Dasysyrphus albostriatus. The sequence goes on along the minus strand of OX276336.1, from coordinate 59,863,201 downwards.
CTACTTTGATCGCAATGAAAACAGAAGCTTTTAATATTTAAAGAACTAAATGACTTATTGATGAGGAGTTGTTAGCTAAAAAAAAAACTTTTCGTCTATAGACCAGTGAAAGCCAATGGCCTAAATACGTTTTCCTTATATTTTTAATTGCTATTGCAAAAAAATGCACAGCGAACACTTCACAAGAACACAGGCATTATTAGAAATAAGGGGCATACCTGGCGTATACTTGATATAAAATGCTTGTTGAAAATGTTATTAATTTTAGCCTGATTTTCAGTTCTCGAAAATAGGCTGAACGAGGCACCAAATACTCAAGACCATCCACTTTTTTGATGTTTTGGATTATGGAATGAGTATATTCTGACAAAAAAATCAGTGAAGGGAGTCGACAGGTTATGTCAACAAGATGTTCTGATCCAGTGTTTTTTTTGGGAAAACACAATGAAAAATGTTAAATAAAACATAGAATTTATATGACTTTTGTAATAATTGATAGAAAATTCTAAATTTTGGTACAAATGTAGTCACTGATAACATTTAAAAAATGTCTTATTAGAAACAAATTTTTGTGCAATTATTCCCAAACTTCTGGATTTTAGGAAAATCTGTCTAAAATTGAGGATATATTCGCAGTTTCGATTTTTATTTTTAAATAGTTCTGTAGTGAATTTAAGATGTAATCATAAAAAAACTAAATTTGTACCAAAATTTTAATATTTCTATCAATTATTACCAAACTTATAAAAATGCATATATTTTCCAATGTAAAACCTCTTTCCGTCTCAGGGGCCAACGGTAAAATAATGAGTTTAAATTTTATAGGATTTTTTTTTTGTTTGGATAAATTAGGGGGCGCGCCAACGGGTGATATTCCTTAAAAACCTTTTGGGGGGCCTTTGACCCCCCATAAAATTGTGATTTTATGGAGACTTCTTACAGTTTCCTTAGAATGCCATGAGAAGGCTATATACCAAAATTCAGCTTTCCGCCATTTTTTTCCGAAGCAAAAAGGTTAAATGACTGGACTAGTAGTAGGTACCCATAAGCCATAACTATTTTAAATTATAATAACATAAGACGAAATGGTAAAAAAAAATTTATTTATAAATTTGTGTATATTTAATCACTATCTAACATTTTACAATACTCATTTTACAATGTACCTACCTACTTCTAAGTAATTACCGGCTATAATATAATACCAAGTAAGCAATAGAAAGTAGTTGTACACATTGTATCATAATTATCTAATCTCGAAACATGCCTTTTTTCGCAATAACACAGGTACTTTTGCACTCGTGCTTTATACTACTCAATATTTTAATTTGTAATAATAAAATTATAAGCTGATTTATCTTTAAGTAAAATTTGCATTGCATCGATATTTTTCCAATGCAGCATGAGCTAACACAAATGCTATGTAACCCATTTTTCCTTTCTATTAACATTTTGGTTACAAATATTTTTCCAATCGGAATAGTATACTTTAACACTATCAACAACTTAATCAAACTTGTTACAGTTTCTATGAATCATTAAAAAAAATTTCTTAGATTTTTGCAGGATATAAGTAATAAAGGTGCAGCACTTATGAATGTTAAATAACAAACAAAAAACAACTCGTATACACAACACAATTTTCCAAGAACTTCAATTTAGCGAAATTCCCCTTGAGTTTCAATTAAAGTAGATAGATGCCATGTGTACATTGGGAATTCCAAACAATCATTAAGTTTTTTTTTTTTATTATTTAACAGAAACTGCACTTTATGCAAATATATACTTCCATACAAATATTTTTCTACTTATAGCTACCACTATTTGTAATTTATCAATGAATTTGTATGCAAGGCGGGTAGAATTTACTTGTTGTTTAACAATAATGTTTATTATCTACTTCGACGCGGGAAAAATTGTTCTGCAAATAAATCATAGTCGTTGATTAATGTGAAATCTTTGCTAAGAATAGAATCAGACAAAAAGGCCTTTTTGACCACAAATTCACTTCAGGTAAGAGTGTATATGCTATAAAAAGGTAGTCTTAAGGTGAACTTATAGGCTAGCATGAAGTAAAAATTCTTGAATTCTGAAAACGCTTCTAATTGTAACTATAAGTGTGATTTAACAGGATAATTAAAGTAAGAAATTACCAATACAAAGACTAATTGAGTGTCAAGTTAGCAACTTTGACGAATCAAAAAATGGTTAAGATAATTTGTCGTTAATCAGTCGGTGATTTGTTGTGACAATTTCGGATTTGTCGTTCAATGTTTTCTATGTTTTTGCTATAGTTTAATATCAAGTTAGCAAAGCACCCTAACGAAAATGGGTAAAAACTTCTTATGCTTATTATTTCATCGCTAGATAAATTCCCATTAATTAGTTATTGATTAGATGTTTTAGTTTTTCGTTAGCTTACAAAAAGGTTAAAACTGCTAGTACCGAATAGTTTATGACTTAAAAATTTGCAATAAAAAAGTCTGCAATTAGTTGTGGAAGTTTTGAATTTTTCGTGCAATGTTTTTAATGTTTTTTAGGCTCTTTACTTTACTATTTCAGGCTTTTCGAGTTGTGTCAAGTAACCAAAGCACCCAAAAACACATAGAAAACACTAATTAACTCCAAATTATCCAGTTTACACTCGTAAAAAATAAATCATCCAAAAACACACAGAAAACATCGCACGACAAAAATGAATTTTTAAAAACCAATTAACAACTAGCTAGTGACAAGTAATCAAGCAATAAAATATTGAATTTTTGAAGTTTTTATCACTTTTCCAAAAAAACAGAACGAAAAATTTGAAAATGTCACAAATTATTAACGACTAATCAACGACAAATTATCCACCTTTCCATTTTTTGATCCGTGAGCACCTCTGCTTGCAGCCAAAAAAACATAGAAAATATTGTTCGATCAAATTGAATTTGTCACAACTAATTAGTTTACGCAAATTATTAAGCCATTCAACATTAAGTATAAAAAGTTGTTACCAATTTTCGACAGGGTGCTTTGCTAATTTGATATCAAGCTAAGTAAGAGAAAAGGAAGTTGGTATTTTTTTTTTTAAAGAAATTGACATTAACAGATTGAAATAAGTAGGTATAACCCCTGAAGAAGTAAAGGTTTCTTACGAAGCGTTGGGAGAATAATGGAATACAAAATTGTTTTTATTCGCATTTTTTTACAAAATAAACCAAAAGAGCCTAAATAAGCACTGTCGAAAATCCGTTTTGTTTGTTATATAAATAGAGCCTTCACGCCGAATCAGCGTTGGGCCAAACAGTGGTCCGTATGATGAATTTCAGTGACAACAATCTTTTTCCACGCCAATTCTTGATACAAATTAATGAAATTTAGTACACTTATGGTTTAAGGATGCTGAACTGTACATTATTTATAAATCTGACATCAAGCTTAGAATTTTTATAGTTCACAGTTGGAAAAATTGTTGAACTACTATTATTTATTTACCTATTAAAATATTATTGTATTTGAAAAAAATGGTATTTTGACGGTTTTTCCAAATTATCAACTATCAGAATTCAGATGTTAACAATGTAACAAAAAAAAAATAAAACCTATTAAAATATTACCTAAGATTAAGTTATGTACATAGTTTTATTCGAGTTTTTGAGTAGTTGACCTAAAATTCGATTAGCAACTCCCAGTCTTCAAAACTGTCAAATTTCTTACAGTTTTGATGAGATTGTGGTGATTTCCACCACGAAACATTTTAAAAACTAGTACTAAAATTGGTTCGGATCCCTTGGGAACATTTCTCAACGTTTTGGACTACCTCCTTTAATTTTTATTTAATCAGAAATGGAGTTATTTTTACAAAAGTTATATACATTCAGGTAAATATTTAAGGAAATTTCAAATATAAACTTGACTTAATTCCAGACCTTTTTTTAAATATTGAAATTTGGGACCATGTTCTGACCTACCTAAATTGTGAAGCCCTTTTATTAAGTATTAAAAATAAGCAGTACTACTAAAATCAGCATCCTCAAGTCATTAAGTGTACCAAATTTTATTAATTTGTAAAAAATTGTCATGGGAAATGATTTTGTCACCGAAATTCAGCAAACGGACCACTGTGGGGTGGCGGCAAGTAGGAACGGGCCGACGCACAGTAGGGCCGAGGAGAAAAAAAACCATAATATAAAAGTGTTTAATATGGTATTGCGATATACCTACTTTTCTTTCCATATTTTTCATCAGTTATCAGGTATTAGGTATGTAAAAAAAAAATTCAGGCGAAATAACGAGTTGAATCGAACCATTAACACTTTGAGCCCCAAAATTGATATTTTGTATAGTTTTACAATATTTTCCTTTGGGCCAGTTTTTCAGTTCAGGTTGAACTCTGAGTTAAATCAGAATTAGTAAATTGAGGAAAAATTTTTCAAGCTTAGAATTAACTTTATCTTTCAGTTTTCAACAATCTTTTGTCATCGATGTGCGGTGCGATAGTATGGATATCAACCCTTCTACGCCTTTCCTTATGAAAATCGATATAATGTCTCAGCTGAGAAAGCCCTCAATTTTCATCCTGAGTTGAAAACTCATCTAATTAGGTGACCACATGGTTTCTGTAGCGGAGGTTCGGTCAAAGTAGTCAACGTGTTTTGGCTCTTCGGTCAACATCCATATCTTGAAACCGCTCTTACAGTTAACGATTAAATCTTCTCCTGCATTCGCCTTCTTCACATATAGGACCAAATATCATCCGAAGAATTTTTTTCTTGAAGGTGTCAAGTTTCAATTCTCCTTTTTTACTAATCTTCTAGCACTCGGCGCGCCGAGAAAGGAGTTTTGAACCCATATTATTTTGACCAGAAGAATTAATAACGGTTGTTCATTTTTCTTTCACCGATGCAAATAAAATGTGTTTACGATCAATAAGACATTGTGACTAAGTCAAAGTGTACCTTTTCAACAAAACAAAAAATTAATAAATCCGAAGTAATGCCATTCTTTTACTCCTACTACTATTATTTTGACGGCAACGTATAGTTCTATAGTAGTATAAATGAAGATATTATAAACAGTTCATCAATCAGGTTCCACGGAAGCGGTGCGATATCGTGCAAACCAAAATCTCGAATAAACGAAATCTCGCAAATTAAAAATCTTGTTTCTTTAAAAACTTGCAATTACACTATCTCGCTTAAGATAGTCTCGCATTTACATTTTGCACTGAAAATCTCGCACATTTCAGCCAAAGTCCCGCAAATTAAAATCTCGTAAATCAAAATCTTGAAAATTCAAATTTCATATCATCGTATTCGCGTCACTCTGAGTCCTACACTGAAAAATAAAAATCCATCAGAATATTGACAAAAAACTCGAAAACAAAAAACTTTTAATGTTCAAAATTATTTTTAACAATTGAAAAATGTAATTAACTTTCTTTATTTTTAGAGGAAAAATGTGACAAAATAAATATAACTTTTTTCTTAGAAAAAAATTACTTATTTGTTTAAATAAATTAGTTTTATTTGTAAACAAGCAAAATGTGCTAAGCAATCTTTTGTCTTTTGTTAAAAATATTTTTCCAAACTTTATTTATGTAACTAAAAATAGTGAAAAATAAATAGTAACAATTAATAAATAATAGTGTAGCCTTAAATTAGGCAGGTATTTACTTCATTAACACATTTAGTAGAAGGTAGGATATTTAATTGCATCGCAACAAATATTAATTTTTTTCAATTCAAAATCTCACAAAATATATTACAATATTAAAAAATTGTGATTGTTGCGAAGCAATTAAATTTTGCAAGATTTTGATTAACTAGATTTTAGTTTTGTGGATTTTCGCTTTTGTGAGATTATGCAAAGTGGAATTTTCTTATTGCGAGATTATGAAATGCGGGGTTTTGTAATTGCAAAATCAGTTTATGCTAAATTTCGAATGCGAAATTTTAATTTGAGAGATTTCATACCCAACCTAGGGGTGGAATCGGCTGTCAACTATCACAAATTATCTAAGCCAATTCAAATTTAATCCCAGGTTCCAAGGTCGTACGCAGGATTTCGGTTAGGGGAAGGGGAAACAAACTGATTCAAAAAATAGTTTTGGTACGAAAATCTTACTTTAAAATGCTTTGAAAAAATGCTATGAAATATATGGTGATTACAAGCTGGGCAAGTGCCCCTACCTGCCCTCTTTGCGTACTCCCTTGTAGGCTGCACCAGTTAAGGGCTACGTGGATACAGATTTCATATACAAATAGTATAATATTTCTGGCAAGGTACAATTTTTCAGCTTTGAGAATGAACACAACTTTTCGTTTCATTGTTAAAATAAAAAAAAATAATATGTAGTACACTTTGAGCTATTTTCTTAAGACTGCAGATTTCGACCCACAGCGCTCCCCTTTTTTAGGGATAATTTTTAATTAAATTAAAAATAAATTCCTTCAGTTAACAAAATGAAAATTTCCATGACAGCAAGCCTTTGCAAGTTCTAGACCTTTAATTAATTTTTGCTAATCAATAATAAATTTAACCAGTAGATATGTATCTACATATGATTTAGCACAGCTTTGCTTAATAAAATCAATTTAAATATTTTGCGTATTATGTCAAGAAATTATGGTACGAAAATCCAAACTATAAAATATAAACGGTTTAACCAGTCTTTAATATTTCTTCTTATAATTATTAACAAAAAAAGTGATTCAAGTTGATTTTATAAAAAAAAAGAGACAACAAAAAAATTCGCAAGACGGAAATTGTAGTCGCACATTCAGATTTAATTTTGTTGCTAAGCATTGAGCCACCAATTAGCATCCATAACCTAGCTTGAGAGCTGTTGATTTGAGGCGTAGCCAGAAGATATTGCGACTCGGTTATCTACCTTCTCTCAAACATAAATATTGAAATACCTGATGGACAAAAGATTGCTACATTATAATATTGAAATTGAGTGTTTTAAATTAAATTTTATTGATCCCCGTGTTTTTTTTTTTTAATACATCTACTTTATATGTATAATGACTTTAAATACAATTAACGAAGCCATATATTTCTTTAAATTGTTGCCTTAACATCTTTCTTATGTACAAACATATATACTCTTACATAGAAGTTAAATTTAAAATATGTAAGTTAATAGTTTAATGGCCTTTAACAACTTTTGTTTTTATTGATTTTGTGCCAATTTTGTTGTATTTAAATGCGAGGGAAGCTTTCTATATTCTTTAAGATTGGAATGTTCCAAAAAGTGATAGCACTGCTACTATGCATTTGCTTCTCAGGCTTTTGAATAATGAAGCTATATAAATTTAATTATTTGATAAGAAACTAGATTTCGACTTAGAAATTATTGAGGAGTGTCAAGTAATTTGGATACATTTTAGTGGTGTGAAAAAATTATAAATTCGATTTTCGATAGTTGATGAAATAAATACTTCAGAATTTTACAAATTAAAATAGGGAATAGGCAATTTAATGAGAAGTGCTCTCAATTCAATAAAATGTTAACCGTAATGAACCGATTTTAATGAAACTTTCAAAAATGTGAAAGACTTCAAGAAAAATAAAAACATTTTAGTATACTTTTTTAATAAAATAATATACAAAATTGACAAAAAAAAAATACACATCAGAATATAGTGGTCTGGTTGTTGAATTTTGGTGACAAAAATCATAACCCACGTCAATTATTGATACAAATTAATGAAATTTGGTACACTTAAGGACTTAATTATATTGAATTTGGATTTTTTGCCTTTTTTTCTCTACTCACAATTTAGGTAAGAATCTGGTTCAAAATTATAATTAAAGAATTGTCGAAGTCAGGAACTGAGTCCAGTTTATACTTGAAATTTCTTTCAATATTAGCCTGAACGTATACTTTCATATATAAAAGTGAATTCAGTAAAATTTTTACAAAATTTATAAAAGCTAGTCCAAAATGTTGCGAAATGTTCCCAAGGGATTAGAACTAATTTTTTAAGAAAATTGTATTGTATTGTATATTATTTTAAAACCTAATCTTAATCTGATAGAATTTTAAAGAAATATGTCAATTTTGACGGTGAAAAGTTGCCAACTACTCAAAAACAACTATTGCAAAAACAATATTTTATAGAAGGTTCTTATTTTCAGTTTTGGATAGCTCTGCAAAATTTTAATATCAAATTTTTTATTTCAACCTTCTTCAAGACTTTGTTTCGAAAATATCGCCATCCAAAGACATTGAGTTAGATAGTTAGAGGCAGAAAATCGATAAAATCAGGCAAAGCCACTTTGGATGTGAATATTTTTTTTTCTGGTGATTTTGAAAAGGTGAGCTAATTTCCTATTCAGCTCTGAAAACCACATCAATTTTGAAGGCTTGGTTAAGGGCATTAGGGTAGGTAGTTTGGGACAACAAATCACTTATATCATTTTGGGTGTTTTCGAGACTTTTTCCAACATTTGTGTCCATATATCGGCAATAATGCGGCCAATGTCTAACGACTCCACATATCTCCACAGAAAATAGTCAAGCGTTCAACCACACGATCTTGGAGGCCAATTCATGGGTCCGTAACGTGAAACTATGCGGTTACCAAATGTTTCTTTCAATAAGTCAATTGTGGCATGAGCTGTGTGACATGTTGCGCCATCTTGTTGAAACCACAGCCCTTGCACGTCATGATTGTTCAATCGATTAACGAAAAAGTCAGTAATCATGGCGCTATAGCAGTCATCATTAACTGTAAGCCAGCATCGTTGTGAAAGAAGTACGGACCAATTATTCCACCAACCCATAACGCACACCAAACAGTCAATTTTTGTGGATGTTAGACGCTGTTTAGATGGAGGAAGATTGAGACCGGTCTCACGGTAGTTTCTGGACAAGAGGGTCAGGGATGTCATGAGGCATGAAAATATAAACAACGACGTCATGAGACTCATTTCTTGGTGTTTCAATGTGCAGGGCATTAAAGTTGTTGATGTTTCTTTGTATTTTGAGGCACCACAAATGGTCGAATGTAGACACGATGAGACTCACGAGTCCGGACTCAAATTTTCCAATCTAAACAGGCTCTAACGGTGTCTCAACATACACTTGAGGATTATTATCACTCCAAGTTTTGTTTATTGACATATCCATTCAAGATTCAACCAAAAGTGAGTTTAATTAATAAAGATAATGTGTTATAAATTTAAAAAAAAAAATAAAATAATAGCCCTAAACTCTACAACAGCAAGTGGTTTAATCAATGAATTTCATGTTTTTTCTTTTTTTATATATTATGTATAGGTACGTAAATATTTATAAATTATTTGTATTTTCATCAAAATATTCAAGATTTCTAAGGCTAGCTACTTGAACTAATAACAGGCACGTGTCACCCATTTTCGTCTTTTATTTTGTAATGAAAAACATGATCTAAATTTTTGGTCGATTTTTGAATACGCATATTATATTAACAAACAGGTAAGAGGTAGGTAGGTAGGTAGGTAGGTAGGTAGGTTATAAGAACCCTAGACTAGTTATTTTAATACATTCCACAATCATTTTATTACAACATTTTCAGCTAGTTTTATTTGCTTACATTTAGTATTGACACCTTAACTGTTTCTGGATAGACATAAAAACATCCAAAAACTTTAAACGTATGGACACTTGTGGTCATAGAATTATGCCACTAAAATAAAACTTAACATTTAGTTTAAAATTAGGAAATTTAGTCATTTAACTAAATAAACTTGTTTTACAAAATATGCATTTAATCAAATTTTGTATGGGAAATGATTTACACAATTTGGTTAAACTTATCAAAGGATTTTGTTGCATAAAATAAACCAAACTGGTTAAACTTATCTAAACGTCATTGTGACTCTTACTGTGATTGAATAACCTAGCATTTAATCAAATGTATAAAAAAGGTCATTCATGCAAACTTTGCGTAAACTTATCATTTTACACAATTTGTAAACATACAACGTTGCATGAATACCCTTAGTATTTATTCGGTGAGTGGCTTAATATAGTGGTGACAAGTGTGCGTTAACACAAGGAAATTCACAATGAACGGTTCTGAACTTTAACATCTTATAGCCTTTTCACACCGAATGAAATTCAAGATTTCGAGCCAAAAGCTCAAAATCTCATCAAAATCAACGAGATTTCCCAATTCCCATACATTTTAAGATTTTGTAATCTAGTAGATTTCCGCCAAATCTTCTTATAACCTAATTGGCATATTCACAATCACACTTAATTACTCATTTTGTCTCTCCCGTATAACAGTTTGCCCATAGAAGAAAGAAGATAGTAAAAAGACATTTTATATTCATGAGTAGGTACAAAAACAATGTAACCATACTGTCGTCCTTTTCATGTTTTATTCAAAGAAAAAGTGAAATGTGCACGATTGTGTCTTGGGACTTTTACTGATTGGAATGGATCTTTTTTTAGAGTTCCTATGAGCACGCATGTCGAGCCATTAGTGAAAAAAACTACCAGAAAATGCATTTTTGCATCATTTTTTCCGTGTGGCATCACGTAATTTTAGTCGCAAACCTCAGAATCGGATTCAGCACCCCCGAAAACATAAAAGAGGGACACAATCAAAACTACCTCACAATTTTCTCTCTAAGAGCCTTTTTGAGCACAAATTGACTGGACTAATAAAACATATTTCAAATTCATTGTTTTTGAATCGAGCTCTAGAGGCTATTCACCCTTTTCAAAGGTCATCGGTCAAATTTGATCGAAATGCAATTTCAAATTAAATGAAATTTTATTTTTTTAAACCGGTTTTCTAAAGGTAGGTTTGCTGTGTTTGAATGGAATCAAGCAATTTTTTGTTTTTAAATATTTTGCAGTTAACCATTTTTGAACAATGTTCCTAAAATGTCTTCATCTAACGTTTGCGGAAATCAATTTTAGTATTGTTTAAAAAAAACCTGTTTATTTATAGCAATGTTTAGCTTTGTTTAAAGAACCTGTTTATTTTTAGCAATATTATACTTTCTATACAGGCAGGCCAGACATTGCTATTGTGTTGACAGTTGGAATCATCCCCCTTCCGCATTAAATTGAAATGCTTGATGCCTTGCTGTATCGTCAAATGCTCTGCGTCATTGAAAATTAAGAAATCTATGCAATTTTTACGCATTCTATACCAAATCGCATATATTTTAGTGCATCGTATTTGTCTCCTTCTCTGAATGAATGAATGCAGTTTTGTTTTTTGCAATACACAAAAGGGACGTATTTTAGGTACATGATGTTCAAATCCTTTTCAAGTGCAAAGAATTGAAAACAGGAAAAAAACATAAGGTACCTTATGGATATACAAGGACAAGGTAGTTGAACCCATCTCTTTTGGCTTTTTGGGTACCTACAGATTGTATTTTTTTCTACAGACGAACCACATACTAAAATGGTAAACAAGCGTGTTTCAAGGACTTTTTTTTTTATAAGTCGCATTATGAATGGTGAAAAAGATTCGCGATATTTGATCCTTTTTTCCTGTTTTATTATTATTCTCTTTACGGGGTCATGGGCAAATTATTTCTGATTCAAAAGAAAAAAAATGTGGTAGAAAATAAGACGACAAATATACCTATACCTACCTAAGTTATGTATAATTGAATATGCACAGCACATATATACTTACATTCATATACAGTTCCTTAGCTTCCTTCCTTCAGATACCTTAAACCTTGAATATGTTTAATCAAAAAAGAAAAAGGATTTTATTTTCCGCTTTTGTTTAAAGAGACGGCAATTTCTTAAGCATTGTAATTTTTTGTGCTTTGTATGTGCTTAGCTACTTTAGAAATTAATTCTGCGTATTTTCAAGGCGAATAAATTTGTCCTTCGTCACAAATTTGTTTTGCAGGTAATTTTAGGAATTATGTAGATTATGTATGAACAATATTGTAAACAATGCTTCCTTTGAGCATAATTTTTTGTTTATGTCATTGCAATGGAAACCGTTTTAATTATTCTTTTTTTTTCAAAAAATATTCTATATATAAAGATTTTCCGAAATAGATTAGAATTTTTAAAACATTTTCAGGTTTAAAAATTTTGTGGGTGTTAAACAATTATTATTGCTATAGCACGTCCACCCTTCGAAATTCGAGAGCTGATAACATTATTTGTCCTTAACGTTGAAAAAAACTGAGCTACTTAGTATTATATGAGCTACTTATTAATATAATTTTTATTTTCTGCAGCACCGAATGCTGCCATCAGACATTCCAAAAATCTTTCCAGTCAATGCTAGAAAATTGTTTGGTTGGTGTAAGGAAAAAATTGAAACGTCACATTTAGGTTAAGACAAATAAAAACAAATAATTTCTCGGTCTCGCTCTCACTCTTGCTCACTTCAACTTTCTCGTATAGTTTTTTAGTTTTTGTTATGCAATATTTAATAAATTTTTGTATTCTGCACTTTTGTGTAAAAAAACCGTTCCAGCGATACATAATTTATGTGCCTTCGGCTTTTTGTAGACCGCGTAAATTGTACCACAAAATTTGTGTTTGCCGTTTTATTAAAGCTGTGTTTGTTAACGTGAAATTTCATGCAAATTTTCACAAATTGTCACAAATTCCTGTTTGTTAACTCAAAAAAGTTGCATCAAAAGAGCGTAATAAGGAAGTAAATAATTTCCCCTCCGTTGGAAAACTTGCGAATTCCTGCTACACAAATTTCTGTGTACACGACGTGTTACAAGTACTGTCAAAAATCGTGGTGGTCAGTTTCTGTCACCGCGTTGCCATTTATCGGAAAATTTATCTATTTAGGTTTTTAAAACAAAAATGCAGTATACTAAATTTTCCTACAGAGATACTATAAATTCCAATTTTTACTTTTATTTTGTAAATAGAAGAACAAAAGAACATAAAACTAGCGCATTATAATTAATTATTATAAAAAATTAGTGGACTGCGTTTTGATTAATGATAATTTAATTTTCCAAAAAAAAATGTGCACTAGACTCGATTCAAAAGCAGTAGATTTGTTTAACGATAAAAAGTGCATTAGATCGATTGAAATCATGGCAATGTGGCAACGCTGTTTATACACAAAAATGACGTTTTTTACAAAAAGTAGTGTAGTTTATGTTTCAATACGTTTGTTTACTTTTTTCAAAGTTCCCCCACTCTAATAGAATTTCACCTTCTTTTCAAAATTTGGCAGGTCTTACACATTTTTTTGGAAAAAGATAACAAACAAACCTTATATGATGATTAGTTTTAGTCTAGTGATGTTGCCGTTGTATATAAATCTAATTTCAGAATTCGTAAAAAATCGTTTGCTGATCATAAAATTCGAATCTTTATCGTTCTTTATCAATCCTTACGGATATTTTCTTTCAAAAACTATAGTTCGTGAACGATAACATTTTCGATCTATAAACATTCACAATAATAACTTACCATCCGTAAGTTCACTAGATCGTGATAAAACGTCAACTGTTTACAGCAATTGGTCATGGTGAGCTATAGATTTTCACTGGGTATATAGGTACTATACTATACTACATATGGCAAGTTATGCATTTGTAAACAAAATTGAGCTCGAAATTTTGACCAGACTTTTTATTACTGGAAGACCAGTGACGTAATTAGGATTGTAGTCTAGGATCAACCAAGTACTTCACGTTTTTGAGATATTCGAAGTATGATCGTTTTCCTTATTCGAAACTCTTTTTCAATCTTTCAAATACCTTCATTCATCTTCAAGAAACCATTATTTAGTAATAGTCCAGGAAAATTAGAAAAAAAAATGGCGAAACTACGAAAAAATTCTGACAAAGCTGAATTTTGGTGGAGAGCTTTGTTTTGACGTCTTAACAATTTCCTGAAAAGTTCCGAAAATTTGGACCGGGGCTTCATTTGTTTAGGGGGGTAAAATTCAGTTTTTTTTTTTTTAATTTCTCGAAAACTATAAGTTTTTTAGAAAAAATGTGAAATTACAAATTGTAGCTTATGTCATTCTACACAAAAAAGATTAATAAACTTTTTTTCATACAAGCAATAGATTCTGAGAAAATTATGCAAGAACTTCACGGTGCATTAAATTTTGTCAAAAAATTTATTAAAATTTCCATAATTGATGGACTAAAGTTTTTATACGATTTCAGTTTGGCTACATCTGTTCTTTATAAAACCATGCTTTTTGGGTGCCCGAGGTAAGGGGATGACCGCCATCTTGAAAAAGAAAGTGATTTGGTTTTTGTTCAACAACTCGATGAAATTTCCTTTTACAACTTAATTATGTAATAAAACATTTAGACAATAAAATTATCTAAAAAAATGAGCTATTAACTAACTCTGTAGGTTTATTAATCTTGAAGTTATAGCTATAGTTTATCAAAATAACACTTTTTATTTTGTACCGTAAACGAACAAATAACGGTTTTTTTGTTAATATCTGAGCAGATATAATTTTTTTCAAAAAATTAAAAAGCTTATATAAATGCTCATAAAATTCTGGACAAAAGAGATCATAAGACTTTTTCGTAGGAGCAATAGATTTTGAGAAAAATGTACACAAACGTGTTTATTACCTTTTTTACCAAGGCAAAATGAAGAAAAAAATTCATTGCAGTGAAAAGCTCTTATTATAAGGTTCGTGTACGTTTTTCTCAAAATCTATTGCTCCTACGAAATAAAGTGTTAAGCTCTCCACCAAAATTCAGCTTTGTCGGAATTTTTTCGAAGTCAAAGTCTAATTTTCCTGGTCTTTAACTTCCTAATGAGGTTTTACTGAAACAGCAAAAATATGTAAAATTTTTTTTGCATTTAAATAATCGAGGATCTGATTGACATCCATCAAACGATTTATCACTCAGATTGATCATTGCTGAATCTGTTGTACAGTTTTCAGTGTTTGTTTGTTTAAGTTTGTATGGTCTCGAAGGAAATGCCTCCTTTGCCCCCCTATAGTTACGCCATTAAGGAGGACGAAAAAAGTGGGTCTCACAATTCTGTCTGTCCACAGCTCAAATAGCCGGATTGATTTTTTTCAAATTTGGTACAAAGTTGTTTTTGGTGAATCTGTCTGTCGTTTTTTTTTGTATTTCTTCCTTAGAACTAAAAATAGCGGTACTTGCATTCAAAATCAATGCGGCGTGTGGTCACCATATAAACAATTATATACCAAGTTTTCGGAAAATCGATCCAGCCGTTTAGGCTGCAGCCGAACAGTTAGACAGGCAGAATTGTGAGACTCACTTTTTTCGTAATGACAAGCCTGATCAAAATCTCGACTTCACTTTTTACGTCTGTGAAGTTAGCAGAACAATTTTAAGCACAATGGCACCATGGCAGGAATTTCCAGTTTTTTTTTCATTTTTCCGGATCTTGCAGTTCACCAAATACCACCACTACACTGCTAACTTCACTACAGAGGTAGCAACGAATGTCCTTTTCTCAGAAACCGGTCTAGTTATGAATTAGAAATAAGGCTCTGTACCTGCAGTTTAATTTGCATTTTAAGAAAACGATTACTCCAAATTCTTAAGCCCTTACAATAAAAAAAATTTCATACTGTACTGTTAACTTCACTCTGAAGCTAGCGGAACAGTCCTTTTCTCCGTTCAACGGAGCTAGCTAACAAATTGCAGTTATGTTCCAAATTTGCAGTTTTTTATGTCCTTCAAGAAAAAATCCAGTTCAAATTTTGAAGTCTAAATTTGTAAAAAAAAATCCACAATTCATTTTGCAATGTTAACTTCATTGTGAAGGTAGCAGAACAGTCATTTTCTCAGTAACGGAGCTAACCAGAAAATTGCAATTACGTCCAAAATTTTCAGTTTTCTATGCACTTCAAGAAATAACTAGGTTCAAATTTTGAAGTCCAAATTTGACAAAACAAATCGTAAAACTCATTTTTCTTCACTGTGAAGTTAACAGTGGAAAATTTTTTTCAATTTTCTTGTCAAATTCAGACTTCAAAATTACTTATTTAATAATTATTATAAACTAGCTGACCCGGTGATCTTCGTTACCCCAAAAATTAATATTAGTGTCCCTTTCAAAATAAATTTTTTTTTGAAAATAAATCAACTTTAATTCATTTTATTTACAGCTGGCTTTCTGACGCACTTCATGCAATTCCTAGTGACGTAACTGCAATTTTCTGTCAAGCTCCTTTACTGAGAAGAGGACTGTCTGCCAACTTGACAGTGAAGTTAACAGCGCAAAATGAACGTTTCATTTTTTTTGTTGTCAAAATTGACTTCAAAATTTGAACTGATTTTTTTCTTAAGGTGCAATCTCCCAGCTAGCTCCATTACTGAGAAAAAAAATGTTCTGCTAAATTCACAGTAAAGTTAGCGGTGCAGTATGAAATTTTTTTTATGCAAGGACTTCAAAATTTGAGGTTATCGTTTTCTTGAAATGCAAATTAAACTGCCTGGTCCAATTGGGCAAGCTTAAAATTGTTTTGCTTCAATTCACAGACGTCAATTTTTTAAGTAGTGACTATGGTAAGCTATCCATATAAAGTCAAAAATAGTTTTTCTTAAATTCTGGCATTTATTTGAGCTAATCTTAATCACTTCTCTCAAAATAAATAAACCTGATGACCTGTTAGGTATTGTTAAGTCAATAGTGGTACTATTAATCAAACATCTATAATTTCATTATTTTGAAGTTTTCTTGATGGTACGGATTTTGAATTATCATCTAACATTATTTAGAAGCCATAAATAGAAAATTTGTGCTGAGAATAGATGAGCTTTTTACATGCTATCAATTTTACCAGTGGTCTATTATATACGTACCTATGTGTACACTCATGCAATCATATATTATTGCGAAAAAGTATGTATATATAAACGTTCCTTTAAAATAAATGCCATGTTAACAATGTACTCAAAATATATAAGACATATTGTAAAACATTTCAAGCCATAATAAGCTCTGAATTCTAAGAGTAACAAATGGATTTTTCATTTTGTTATGATCTAAGTGTTAAAATATTTTTTTTTTAATCAAAAATGGTTTATACCATCAATAAACTCGTCAAAGCTTGAATTCTTTTACAAAAGTAGGTATATAAATAATGAATTTGAATAGACGATCTTCTAAAGAGTATGTATAACCAACAACCAAAAAAAAAAGCGTGGAAAGCAAAAGTCATAGACGTATTGTTTTGGCCTTCACAATTTTGGCGATCATTGAACCAGACCATATACACACGCACGCACCACAATCACCTGTCTCTTGCGTACAGGTTTCCAGTCTTAGCCCAAAGTATCTATATAGTCACTTAGAATAACCAATTAACTAAGCCTTCTTGGACTTTGGAAACAACGTATGAGCAAGTCCGTAGTCATGAAAATTTGACGGAGGGATATTTTTCATTACAACATGCTTCCTATAAGTGAACATAGATTTTTTTAAAGCCATGTTTAAATGCATGAAAGAAAATTATATCGATAATGTCGGTGATTGGTAATAATGCCCAAGGAAAAAGTGCCCAACGCAATTTTGAAAATAAACTAAAAAAAAAAAATTAATATATTTTTGTTGTCATTTTTGTAGATTTTCTTTAATTTCTTCAAATTTCTATAGATAGTAAAATTGTGAACGTTTATCATTAAACTTTTTTTCTTAGTCAAAGATGCGAAAGTTACATACCAAAAACAAAATGGCTCATTAAAAACAAGATGGCGACTGTATGCACACAGAAATGCAACTGTGCAAAATGTGGATCTAGGCTCGTGTTATGATTCACATTCAAATTCCGAAGCCAAAATTCAGCCTGGATTTTTTCCCAGCAAAACTCTAAATGCCCAATACTATTGGGTGCTAGTTCCTCACTCAATGCCACCTCCTCACAGTGGTTCAATTGTTAAATTTTGACAACAAAAATTATTTCCCACGCCAATTCTTAATACAAATTAATGAAATTTGGTACGCTTGATGATTTGGGGATACTTAATTCAGTGGGACTGCCTATTTTTGTTCTACTTTAATCAGGGGCTTCACAATTAAGGTCAGAACATGGTCCCAAGTTTAAAATTCTTAAATAAAGCCATGGAACGAGTCAAGTTTATGTTTGAAATGTCCTTAAATATGTGCCTAGTTGTATACTTTCATATGAAAATGACTCCAGTACTGATTTGTAAAAAAAATTCAGACATATTCCCAAGAGATTAGAACAAATTTCAGTTTGATTGAGTCCGAAAGAAATTTGACAAGTTTGAAGGTTAGAAGCTAATCAAATGTTAGGCCAATTACTCAAAAATTCGAAAAAATTAATAATAACTTAAAGTAATAGTTTTAATAATGTTGCATTTTTTTCTGGTTGTATTATTTAGATCTGACATCAGGCTAAGAATTTTGTTAGCTGTCAGTTGAAAAAATCTAAAAATCTTTAAATTTGGTACAAATCAGTATTGGAGTAATTTTTATTTAAAATTATACAATTAGGCCCATATTTTAGGACATCTCAAACATAAACTTGACTCAGTTCTTAACTTCGAGAGTTCTTTATTTAAAATTTTGAAATTTGGGACCATGTTCTTACACAATTTTGGTCAGAACATGGTCCCAAATTTTAAAATGTCTTATAAAGTAGGTATTGTTGATGTAAGGAACTTTGTGAAGTTTATATTTAAAATATCTTAAAATATATGCTTGAATGAATACTTTCATACAAAAATTAATCCACTATTGATTTGTTCGAAATTTAAAGAAGATAGTCCAAAATGTTCAGAAATATTCCAAAGGGATTACATCTAATTTAAGTGCTACTTTCTAAAAAAAAATATTGGAAATAATTTTCATAGCCCATCTATCTGATCGAATCTGAAACAAAAAAATTGAAAAAATTTTTTAGGTAGCTTACTCAAAAACTCGAAAAAACCAAAATTATTTTTGTAAGGTAATAGTTTTAATAATATTGATATTTTTCTGGTTGTATTATTTAAATCTGACATCAGGCTAAGAATTTTGATAATTGACAGTTGGAAAAATCGTCAAACTACCATTAAGAAGTAATTTAAATATTCTTATATTTAAAAAAAATTATGGTAATTTAACTCGTTTTTTTTTTCAACTTTCAGAATTCTTAGCAGGTCAGACTAAAATAATGCAACTAGAAAAATTATCAACATTATTAAAACTTTAGATAATTTTAGATTTTTTTCAGCTATTGACCTAAAATTTGATTCGCTACTTCAGCCGTCAAATTAGTCAAATTTTTGTTTTCAGATCTGATCAGATTAGGTAGAAAAATAGTTTCCGATGCAAACATTTTTAAAAGAAGCACTAAAATTAGTTCTAATCCCTTGGGAACATTTTTGAACATTATGAACTATCTTCTTTAAATTTTGAACAAATCAATATTAGAGTCATTTTTATATGAAAGTTTACGCATATTTTAGGACATTTTAAACATAAATTTTACTCAGTTTCTGACCTCGACTGTTATTTACTTACTTACTTAAGTTGGCGCTACAGCCCGGGGTGGACCAGGGCCTCTACCAACAACCTTCTTCCAGTCTGCTTGGTTTCTAGCTGCTGTTGAAGTTGGTTGAGGTCCTCTTCCACTGGTGTGCGCCACCTTTTGCACTGTCTGATGTCAGCACTGGTATGGCGGAGCCTAGGTAGATAAAGTCTCTGACTACCTCAATATTAAAGCTGTCTATAGTGACTTTCTGACCAAAACGTCAGTGTTGGGTGCCCTTTCTTGTTGAGAGCATATATTTGGTCTTGTCTTCATTCACCGTTAAACCCATCTTCTTGGCTTCCTCCTCAATACTCACGAAAGCAGAATAAACATCACGCTTTGTTTTTTTTAGCTCAAAGCACTCAGAGGGCTCAACTTGTGTTTTTTTTTTTTTTAATCGGAGCTAGCTCGGAGCTTACCATGAGCTTAGAATAAAAAGACCGAGCGAATGGAGTTAATAGCTGAGCGCAGCCAATTTCGCTATTTTTACACTCATTTCACATGGGTGCGTTCAGCACTTCAATTTCAGTTCACATTTTTATAATTTTTCGAGTTTTTGATTGGGTAGTTATCGAGGTGATAGTTTAAAGCCACAACTAAGTTATTGTGCGTTGAACGTATAGCAATCGTATGATAGATCAGTGCTCAGATGTGTTTCAAAACTTTTTCGGAGAGCTCTGGTCATACTCTGCTCAGATCTAACTCCGATAGCTCAAGCTCTACTATGCTCTGCTCTGAGTTAAAAAAGAAAAACGCCTAACATCGTTGGCGTAAGCGCTTAGTTGGACGGACTTTTGAAAAATTAGTGTGTGCCTCTAGTGTTGACGTGAGAGTTTTGAACAATTCTTTCAAGAACGATGTTGAAGAAGTCACATGACAGCGCGTCACCTTGTCCAAGACTATTTTTAACATAAAAGGTATCGGTAAGGTCTTTGTCGACCTTGATGGAGCAGCGTGCATCTGCATCGTCATCCTAAACAAACGGACGAGCTTGGGAGGAGTGCCAAAACTAGACATTGCTCTATATAGTTCGCCTCTATAGATGCTGTCATAAGCGGCCTTGAAATCGATGAAAAGGTGCTGGGTATGGATTAGAAACTCCTGGGTTTTTCCCAAGATCTGCCGTATAGTGCGAATATTTGGTCGATGGTGGATTCCCCTGGTCTAAAGCCGCACACTGATATGGACCTATCAGGTTGTTGACGAATGGCTTCAGGCGTTCACAAAGTACTGCAGGAAGACTGACTCCTCTGTAGTTGGTGCAGTCAAAAGGATCACCTTTCTTGAGAATCCGGCAACAATGCAGAGGTTCCATTCATCGGGCATGCTTTCCCTTCGACCATATTTTGCAGATGAACTTGGTGCATACTCCTAACCAATTCATCGCCAACTACTTTGAATAGCTGGGCCACAAGGCTATCAGCTCCAGCTGCTTTATTGGACCTAAGTAAAGATATAGCTATCTTCACTTCGTCGAGGTCGGGAGGAAGGAATTGTTGGACTACGTCGTCCAGGTTGAATTCGATTCGTCATCGCCGTTATACAATTTACAAAAAGATTTTTCCATATCCTCATTACCGACTGCGATTCTACCACGACTTCGACAGGACTTTATTTAAAATTTCGAAGTTTGGGACCATGTTGTGACCAAAATTGTAAAGCCTCTAATTAAAGTAGACAAAATAGGCAGTACCACTGAATTCAACATTGGAAAATCATCAAAATTCATAAATTTATATTAAAAAAATTAGTGTAGGAAATAATTTTTGTCGCCAAAATTCAATAAACGGGCCACTGTGTTATCATTTTATTATTTTTGACAGAACTTTAGGCTAAATTTATAGAAATTCGTTGCTTTGAGAAGTACATGAACAGACATAGGCATCATAAGATCTTTATGAACCTGGAAGTTCTGGCAGTGATAAGGCTTTAACTTGATTAATTAGGTCAAAATCACTATTTTCAGACAATATTTTGAAGCAACTCACCAGCTTTCATTTGAGAACTTAGTTGCCTGGTGGGCAACTAAATAAATTGCTTGAGCAAGTTAAAGTTGCCCATGGTTAAGTTCTCATAATCTATTCTGTACACTATTTCGAGACTTTGGGTTATCACGAATATTCATAAAAATTAAAATTGTTAAGCTTTTCAAAAAAAAATTATTTGCTGGGGTAGTTCAGACCCCATCTCCATGATCATTTTAGACTACGGCTTTGCTTATCAAGACACATTGTAAAAGGTACCTCTTCTATACCAACTTTACAAAATATTCTGTTGGTATAGGTATAGCTACTTTGAATTTGAATTCTTCAATAGCAATAATTGTAAATGAATACCCTACTCGTACCCGTAGTCGCGGCTTTAGAAATAATGCTGAGATTTTGAATTATGGACTCCTATATAAACGCAAACGGATATAGGTATGTAAATACTCGTATAACATAACCAATTATACACATAAATGAATATGCTAAGCTGAAACATTTAAGAATGTACAAACAACGTAAAAAGACCTGAATGAAGAAGTTGATGAGTAAGCATTTGTCCATTAGAGGGCATAGCTATGGCTTTATGAAAATGGAAAGTATGCCTTTAGCGAACAAATTGTATAATGTTCGTTTTTTTTTGTTCAAACCAATTATGTAGATAGTATTAGGGTATATATGTATGAACCTACTGGATAGAAGCGACTGAACCTACTTTTTCACATCAACACTATCAAAAGCTCGGTTCATGGTCACGTTCAAGACCCCACTGTTCTAGTAGGCTATAACTTGAACTTGAACTTCAAAACAAACAAAAAACGCCTTCGTTGCTTAAAAGGCATGAATTGTGTGGAACTTTTTTGGACGCTAGCTTTATTTTTGTTTAATGTTGGTAAATAACGAATAAGTTGATAAACAAATAAAACTCAGTTTTTGTTATTTTTCTTCATTTCTCTACAATACCTACATATATGTTTGTACCTTGTCTACGTGACGAGCTTGGCTTTTGCGATCGACCATCGACTCGGTGCGATTTTATGATGATGATGGCAGCTTGTTGAACTTGCAGGTATAGATACTAACTTCTGTGTGTGAAATATATTTCTTGGGTTTTTGATTAAGCAACTCTATCATGTCGCAATATTGAGGTATCACACAAAAACTGAACACCGGCTGTGCCGGCCGGCCGGTAACATGAAGGTTTAAAAAAAAAAAAAAATTAAAATGTTTCTGGTGGAGGTTATATTAAGGCGGTGCATAATGAGGCACTTAATATTGGTGGATTTGACGGCTGAAAAAGGTTGTTAAATGTTATCAGAAGTTAGCTATATGGAATTTGGTGACCTGGGGTGGAGGCGTTAACCTGCGCGCCCGTTAATCCGCACTTACTTCGATTTATTTATACTTCATTTTCTGAATATTTTATTAAGTAGCTTTCATTTTCTGAGTGGTTTTTTTACTCAGGGAGTGGGAACAGTTTTGATTTTCGCCTGCATACCTTCTTTGGTTTCAACTCCAGCCGTGTAGCCTTTATTCAATAATTTTTTTTTATTTTGTGTGAAATTAGAATAAAGATAAGTACCTTCATAAAAACTCTTAATTTAAGTTCTATATGGTGATTTGTATTGTTAAAGTTGGTGGCGACATGTTTTGCATTGGAAGTCTGCCTAAATTATGTTCAGTTTAGACGTTAATTGACAGCTTCCGGTTCTTCAAATTTTTTGTCTGATGGTTCTTCAACTTTGTGAAGGGTTTCTCATGAAACAAAATTCAATGAACCATCATAATAGTTTTTTTTTTTTTTAAGCCTGTTACTATTTTTCAATCGTCGAATTATGATTCCAACATCAGATACGCAAGTTTAAACTACAAAACATTATGAACTTTGTATAGTAGAGGTATATGTATGTAGATCTCCTAATTTATCCCAAATTAATTTTCCTTTGTTTTTTTTTGCAATTTTTACTAATTGGTTTAACTTAAGCCGTTTTATGTGAGCATCGACTTTCAATATTTACTTTTTTTTAGGTTTATTTATTAATGTTAATTTTATGCCTGGAAGATCTTTGGTGTTTTAAGTTCAACCTGAATTTTATGATAATATACGAGTAATATAGCTTAAAAGAAAAGATTGAAAGGATACAATATTGAGATTGAATACAGAAGAAGATGAAGAAGTAGAAGTAGAAGTAGAAAATCACACCAAAGTCAAAAACGAGTCAACGAACCATCAACTTTTTTTTGTCAGTTCCTAACTTGTGGTCGTTTCCTATCATTCTGATCTACCACAAATGTTTTGATTAAGAGAAACAGCTTGTATCATGTCGTTTTCAAAATACTTGATTTTCAAAGAAGAAATTTTGAAACATTTTTTTTAAACATCCAAAAATAATTTTTTTAGATTAAAGTACACACAAATATTTATAGTTTTTGGAAGCCTCTGAATAAAAAAAGTTATTGAAATCAGTCATACCGTTTTGAAGAAAATCGAAAATTTAAAAAATGGTTATTTGGGGAGGTACCATTAATAACCATTTTTTTTCAAAAATGGCTTTCCACCCATGGGAAGCCTTTACTAAAAATACTTTACTAAAAGTCATTTATTGATTTTTTTTTTAAGAAAAGTTGTGGGGCCGTTTTTGAGAAAAATACGATTATGTAAAATTGCTTAAAAAAATTGTATGGCAGGTACCGTTATTTTTAGTTCTAAAAAACCACTATGTACCAAGTTTGTAGAAAATCGATAAAGCCGTTTAGGCTGTAGACGAACAGACAGATAGACAGAATTGTGCCACCCACTTTTTTGGTGTTCTCTATCATCGTAATGTCATGTTTGATTGTTATCTAAAATGTTCACGAATCTAAAACTTGCCTTGTAGTACCTAATTGCAAGTAAAAAAAAAACCCGTTTTTGAGATATGTATCAAATTTTCAAAAAAAAAATTAACTATTTTTAGAAGTTTAAAAACTTTTTTTTGGAAAAGTTTGATATCCAATATTTTTAATCTTATTTGAAATTTGTATAAAAAAAAAATTATAAAAATCGTAGAAGCCGTTTTACAGATCAAGTATTTTCCTTAACTTCTTTTTGAAATTTGAATATGGAAAGTACCGTTAGCTTTTCATAAAAGTTAAGTATTTTCCTTTATACGCCGAGTTTTATGAACATCCAATATAAACTTTTCAAAATATTTGATTTTCAAAAAAAAATATATTTTTTTTTAATTTTGGTAAGAAAAATATTTTTTTTTTATGCTTCTGTATGGAAAAATTATTGAAATCTGAAAAACCGCCATTAATAACCGTTTTTTGGAAAATGGTTTCCCATTTAAAGGTAGCCTTTACTTAAACAAATTTATTTAATTTTTTTAAAGAAAATTTGTGAAGCATTTTTTGAGAATTGCTGACAAAATTTTATAGCATGTAACGTTATTTTTAGTTCTAGAAATAAAACGAAAAAAACCTGTGGACACACTTAACTAAATTCAGTATATATTAAGTTTTAAGAAAATCGATCCAGCGGTTTCGGCTGTAGCCGAACAGACTGACATATAGACAGAATTGTTAGACCAAATTCTTCGTCTTTTCTATTATCGTTTAATCTCAAGTACAGTTTTAGAGTTTAGCTAATTTTAAAAGATCTGACATCCTAATATCTCTTTAGGTACATTTTACTAAATTTAGAATCACCAAAATCTTAATCTAAGAAATCTTGGTAATTGTTTTTCAGAGTGCATGTAGCTAATTGCATTAGTTTGTATAAATTAAGCGCAAAGATTCTAATTATTGATTCATATCAGTGATATGATGTTGCAAATTGTAAAGTTTATTTTTGAGAAAATTGTCTTATTTCTGAGTTTCTTCCATTTTTAACAGATAAGTATTGTCAAAATTTATTTAAACACATAAAGTCGTATTTATAAACTTTATCTAACCTTAGACAGCTAACTAACTTCAAAAAATTATTAATAAACTTTGTTTACTATTGTCCTAAAGTTGTCTAACTTGGACAACGGAATTGGCTGTCTAAGATTTGTCTAAATTGACATATTATTTAATTAAATAAGGCATATTTCCAACTATTAAGGACATTGAAAAAACTGTCTAACTTGTCAAACGCATACAAAATCTAATAAATAAGGCGGATAATGTTTCTTACAAATTGAAATAAAATTGCATTAATATTTTTTTATAAATACGAAAAATATAAGAAACATTTAATTTATATAGTATTTTTTGTGAAGGTACCCGTTCCTTTTAACAATGTTATTGCGTTAAACTAAACTAATACTTTATATCTTCAATTCCTATAGCTAAAATCTTGATCAAGATAAAGAGGATTTTTTTAAGATTTTATACAAAAAAAAAAAATGAAAAATAACAAAAGATTTAGTGAATGACCACAAAAATTCGATTTTTAGTCCATTTTTTTAAACTAACGGTGAAGAGTAAAAAATAAATAATTTCTATAAAATCTTAAAAAAATCATGTAAAAAACTTACCCAAATTTTCAAAACGATCCTTTAATTTGTATCACGTAATTTTTTGCTAAGATAGTTTTTATCAAAGCCAATCGCATTTTTTTTTTTTCATTAAAAGTCAGATAAACCATGCAAAAACAATTTTATTGAAGATGAATAAACAGGTTATCTGACCATTTCATTTGATTAACTCAAAAAACTTATCTTTGAAAATGGGGACCTCTAAAAAAACAAAACAAAAATGTTTTGTGTCAGTTCTTACAATAACGCAATAACGGTACTGCAAACAATTATTTGTATACAATTATTGAGACAAAAAACATAAAGCTGTGATGATTTTAATTCGACACAATACGACCACTCATTACAAAGATACAGGTTTTCAAAACACACTAAAAAAATTTAAAAAAATTTGTTCCTTTAATTTTCGTGACTAGTTTTTTTTTTTTAAAGAAGCTTAGTTAGGTAGAAATGGCACGGTGGCACGATTTTGATACTATAACGGCATCCAATTATTTATTTTGAGGACTTTTTGTCAAAATATTCGCATCCAAATCGACTTTACCTGATTTTAACGACTTTCTGACTCCAACTACCTTCTTTAATGTCTTTGGATGGCGATATTTCCGAAACAAAGCCTTCAAAAAGGATAAAATAAAAAAAATTGTATTGAGATTTACAAGAGCTTTCCAAAACTGAAAATAGGAACCTTCTTCGGTACATGGTTTTCGAAATAACGGCATCCAAAGTGATATTCGATTATTTGCATTTTGCCTGAAAATGCCTTTGGATAGGTATATTTTCACCACCAAGCCATGCAAATGATTTTGGTTTTCAAACTCTACATTGTCTATCTAAAAGCTATCTGTTTCTAAAAACCAAAAGCTTCTGCAATGTCTAGTTCATTAGATATTTGCATCCAATGAAATTTTACTGAATTCTTACGCAATCCGTTAAATGCGAATATCTAACGAACCGAGCTTTCAAAATTGTTGCAGCTTTCAGTTGTGAATAGGAAATTAGTACACCCTTCCAAAAATGTAAAAATTTAGTCACAAATATTTTTCATGGATTTCGGAAAAAAACATGGACAATTTGACATTTAACTTTTTACAAAAAGTTGTATGATTTTAATTTGTTAAATTCAACTTAGTTTCCGAGTTATACCAATCAAATTAAAAAGTGACCACTGTGACCATTTTCTCAAAATAGAAAATAACAAAAATTCATAAAAAACTAGCCTACCTAAAAAACAGGGTGGTGGTAGTTATGCAGGTTACACTAATTCAAATTTTCGCTATCGTCTGCTGCTATCCCGGTTGTTGTATCTCTTAACCCCTTGCCATTTTTTCAAAAAAAACAACTTTTTTTTCAAAGTTCATGAAACAAATCGTGCCATACGTTAATGGAAAGGTCTATTCAAACCCAATTGACACATCGAAGCCATTTTTTTTTTTCATCCTATGGTGGAGGAAATATTCGCTCCAAAGTGATATTACTAGTTTGCTGCCCGAAACTACCTACCCCTTTGCCTTTGAATGGCTATATTTCCTAAACCGAGCCTTCAAAATTGATGCGGTTTTCAGTGCTGAGTAGAAACTGAGCCCAGCTTTTCAAAAACGCCAAAAAAATTCACTTTGAGGTCTTTTTTGTCAAAATATTCGCATCCAAAGCGACTTTACCTGATTTTAACGACTTTCTGACTCCAACTACCTTCTTTAATGTCTTTGGATGGCGATATTTCCGAAACAAAGCCTTCAAAAGGGATAAAATAAAAAAATTTGTATTGAAATTTACAAGAGCTTTCCAAAACTGAAAATAGGAACCTTCTTCGGTACATGGTTTTCGAAATAACGGCATCCAAAGTGATATTCGATTATTTGCATTTTGCCTGAAAATGCCTTTGGATAGGTATATTTTCACCACCAAGCCATGCAAATGATTTTGGTTTTCAAACTCTACATTGTCTATCTAAAAGCTATCTGTTTCTAAAAACCAAAAGCTTCTGCAATGTCTAGTTCATTAGATATTTGCATCCAATGAAATTTTACTGAATTCTTACGCAATCCGTTAAATGCGAATATCTAACGAACCGAGCTTTCAAAATTGTTGCAGCTTTCAGTTCTGAATAGGAAATTAGTACACCTTTCCAAAAATGTAAAAATTTAGTCACAAATATTTTTCATGGATTTCGGAAAAAACCATGGACTAACCCCTTGCCATTTTTTTAAAAAAAAAACAACTTTTTTTTCAAAGTTCATGAAACAAATCGTGCCATACGTTAATGGAAAGGTCTATTCAAACCCAATTGACACATCGAAGCCATTTTTTTTTTCATCCTATGGTGGAGGAAATATTCGCTCCAAAGTGATATTACTAGTTTGCTGCCCGAAACTACCTACCCCTTTGCCTTTGAATGGCTATATTTTCTAAACCGAGCCTTCAAAATTGATGCGGTTTTCAGTGCTGAGTAGAAACTGAGCCCAGCTTTTCAAAAACGCCAAACAAATTTATTTTGAGGTCTTTTTTGTCAAAATATTCGCATCCAAAGCGACTTTACCTGATTTTAACGACTTTCTGACTCCAACTACCTTCTTTAATGTCTTTGGATGGCGATATTTCCGAAACACAGCCTTCAATATAAGGTTAAAATAAAAAATGCTGTATTGAGATTTACCAGAGCTTTCGAAAACTGAAAATAAGAACTTTTGTTAATACATGGTTTTCGAAATAACGGCATCCAAAGTGATATTCGATTATTTGCATTTTGCCTGGAAATGCCTTTGGATAGGTATATTTTCACCACCAAGCCATGCAAATGATTTTGGTTTTCAAACTCTACATTGTCTATCTAAAAGCTATCTGTTTCTAAAAACCAAAAGCTTCTGCAATGTCTAGTTCATTAGATATTTGCATCCAATGAAATTTTACTGAATTCTCACGCAATCCGTTAAATGCGAATATCTAACGAACCGATAAAAAATGAAAAAAGTTCGCAGTTTAAGGGTTGCCATCAATTTTTTTTCAAAGTTTAAGATAATTGCCAAAAACAACATTAACAAAATAGTGTCAGACTAGTTTTTTGTTCGAAAGTGCTTGCTATTCGAGCTCAAAGATTTAAAAGAAAGTCTTATACGAAATTCCAGTTTTGAAAACAATAACTCATCTGCCACTGTTTTTTCAGGTCCAAGAAAGTAGCTATTATATGTTCAAGAACCAGGTTTTTAAACTTTGAAAAAAGAAAATTAGCAATACTTAAACTGCGAAAAAATCTTTATTTCCCTATTATTTTTTTAATTAGATGGTTAAGAATGTTTGAGCGTATCATTTTACAAGTTTCTCAAAATAGCCATAAATATCATATATTTTACTTTTAAATTTTAAAATCAGCTCAGTTTGAGCGATCGTTTCTCGGTCGATTTATATCCAGAACTTTTCAGAATATGTCATTTTAAAGATTTAATCATCTTTCTTGTATATTGGGTAATTTCTATACCTATCCCACAGGTACAAAGTTATAGAAGGCAAATTAGTAAAAAAAAAAGGATTTTTCACAAAATAATTATATGCAAAAACCTGAACAAATTTATTTGCGCCGCCCACCCCCTACAAAATACAACATTTAATTTAATAGCACTCCTCCGTTTCCTCATATTCAATATCCCAGTTATTGATTTTTATAATAAAAACCCATCAACGTTTTAGTTCCTTTTTAAATGATAGCCTTCTAGAATCAAGATGCCATGAATCGAATTCAACCACAATTCCTTCATTACGTCAGGTTATCCAAATATTCAAAATCAAAAGTAAGAAAACGCAGTTTCTTATAGTTATATGTTTTATATAAAGTAATTATTCTCACTATTTTAAACTCGTTACGATATCTGCAAGAACTAATCGTTCAAATCTTAACGAAAAATAATTATTTAGTTAGAAGATTTTTGTAAAAATTTCTAAATACTTAGTGCTCTTATACTTATACTCAGTACTGAAAAAAAATTAGCCAAGTATATGACTTGGCACTATTTGATTGGGTTTGTTTAATTAATGATTCAAAACAAGTAGCTTTTAATAGCTTTTAGTCCACAAAAATGTGAGGAATGATGAATCATATAGTAGATGGTGAAATACATTACAAATTTAAAAATAAAAACAAGTATAAAAACAAATATAAACGCCAGATATGTGATTCATGCATATTATTTGGAGTGATCTACAACAGGATGCTCAGCTTAAAAGCTTAAGTGAATATAGTAGATACAAGCTTTTAAAAAAAAATCAAGATCCCTAAATATCTAAAAAAAAAAATAGGTAATTTTTCTAAAATTATTTCATTATTTTCAACAGATTTTTCCAACTTTTATTTTGAATACTTATGTACGAATACAATATAGGATTCATATTTAACTAAATTGTCTTGTGTATATCTCCCCCGCAAGAAATTTTGGGAGTCTCGGTCATCCGAAAAGCACAACATATCTTTTTGATCCTAGATATAATAAGAGACCCTTTTATACAACAAACCATATTATTCACCCGTTTAATCCAGATGAATAACTACATCCAGATTTAAAGTTATTTTTTTTTCCGAAAATTAGATCAAATTCTTTTTATACAATACAATACAATATTTTTATTTATGCTCAAAAGGTTTCTACTGAAGAGAAATGTCAAAAGAGCGGCAAGAAATATGGCGTCGTTTGCTCTCCCTGTCGCTCTACTTTTGTAGCGTCCCTGTTGAAAAACCCTTTAAGTAAGTAAGTAAGTAAGAAAGTAATTGTTTATTCAGAAACTCAAAAGATTAGGTATGTACATAAATTATGGAATAATAAATTCATGAAAAAAATTTGATATATATACATAGATTTGTTTAAATAAAAACTAAAAAACATTGCATTTTGCATCAATGGCTCTGTAAGCCGTCTGTTGCGATGAAATATCCATATTTTATTAGTTCCTTATGTTAGTTGTTGGTGTTGGTGTTGATGTTGATGTTGATGTTGATGTTGGTGTTGGTGTTGGTGTTGGTGTTGGTGTTGGTGTTGGTGTTGGTGTTGGTGTTGGTGTTGGTGTTGGTGTTGGTGTTGGTGTTGGTGTTGGTGTTGGTGTTGGTGTTGGTGTTGGTGTTGGTGTTGGTGTTGGTGTTGGTGTTGGTGTTGGTGTTGGTGTTGGTGTTGGTGTTGGTATTGGTGTTGGTGTTGGTGTTGGTGTTGGTGTTGGTGTTGGTGTTGGTGTTGGTGTTGGTGTTGGTGTTGGTGTTGGTGTTGGTGTTGGTGTTGGTGTTGGTGTTGGTGTTGGTGTTGGTGTTGGTGTTGGTGTTGGTGTTGGTGTTGGTGTTGGTGTTGGTGTTGGTGTTGGTGTTGGTGTTGGTGTTGGTGTTGGTGTTGGTGTTGGTGTTGGTGTTGGTGTTGGTGTTGGTGTTGGTGTTGGTGTTGGTGTTGGTGTTGGTGTTGGTGTTGGTGTTGGTGTTGGTGTTGGTGTTGGTGTTGGTGTTGGTGTTGGTGTTGGTGTTGGTGTTGGTGTTGGTGTTGGTGTTGGTGTTGGTGTTGGTGTTGGTGTTGGTGTTGGTGTTGGTGTTGGTGTTGGTGTTGGTGTTGGTGTTGGTGTTG
The DNA here is from genome assembly GCA_946251815.1 of Dasysyrphus albostriatus. Taxonomy (NCBI): domain Eukaryota; kingdom Metazoa; phylum Arthropoda; class Insecta; order Diptera; family Syrphidae; genus Dasysyrphus; species Dasysyrphus albostriatus. The sequence goes on along the minus strand of OX276336.1, from coordinate 59,831,687 downwards.
GTGTTGGTGTTGGTGTTGGTGTTAGTGTTAGTGTTGGTGTTGGTGTTGGTGTTGGTGTTGGTGTTGGTGTTGGTGTTGGTGTTGGTGTTGGTGCTGGTGTTGGTGTTGGTGTTGGTGTTGGTGTTGGTGTTGGTGTTGGTGTTGGTGTTGGTGTTGGTGTTGGTGTTGGTGTTGGTGTTGGTGTTGGTGTTGGTGTTGGTGTTGGTGTTGGTGTCGGTGTTGGTGTTGGTGTTGGTGTTGGTGTTGGTGTTGGTGTTGGTGTTGGTGTTGGTGTTGGTGTTGGTGTTGGTGTTGGTGATTGGTGTTGGTGTTGGTGCTGGTGTTGGTGTAGGTGTTGGTGTTGGTGTTGATGTTGGTGTTGGTGTTGATGTTGGTATTGGTGTTGATGTTGGTGTTGGTGTTGGTGTTGGTGTTGGTGTTGGTGTTGGTGTTGGTGTTGGTGCTGGTGTTGGTGTTGGTGTTGGTGTTGGTGTTGGTGTTGGTGTTGGTGTTGGTGTTGGTGTTGGTGTTGGTGTTGGTGTTGGTGTTGGTGTTGGTGTTGGTGTTGGTGTTGGTGTTGGTGTTGGTGTTGGTGTTGGTGTTGGTGTTGGTGTTGGTGTTGGTGTTGGTGTTGGTGTTGGTGTTGGTGTTGGTGTTGGTGTTGGTGTTGGTGTTGGTGTTGGTGTTGAGTTGGTGTTGGTGTTGGTGTTGGTGTTGGTGTTGGTGTTGGTGTTGGTGTTGGTGTTGGTGTTGGTGTTGGTGTTGGTGTTGGTGTTGGTGTTGGTGTTGGTGTTGGTGTTGGTGTTGGTGTTGGTGTTGGTGTTGGTGTTGGTGTTGGTGTTGGTGTTGGTGTTGGTGTTGGTGTTGGTGTTGGTGTTGGTGTTGGTGTTGGTGTTGGTGTTGGTGTTGGTGTTGGTGTTGGTGTTGGTGTTGGTGTTGGTGTTGGTGTTGGTGTTGGTGTTGGTGTTGGTGTTGGTGTTGGTGTTGGTGTTGGTGTTGGTGTTGGTGTTGGTGTTGGTGTTGGTGTTGGCGTTGGTGTTGGTGTTGGTACTGTTGGTGTTGTGGGAGTTGTTGACATTGTTGGTGTTGTTGGTGTTATTGGTGTTGTTGGTGATATTGGTGTTGTTGGTGTTGTTGTTGTTTTTGGTGTTTTTGGTGTTGTTGGTGTTGTTTGTGTTGTGGATGTCACTGGTGTTGTTGGTGTTGATGTTTTCGTTGTTTATTTACAATTATTTATTAATTTCTTAAGTCTAGTATTTTTATCTGCAAGCACAAAAGCGGCTATGCTTTCTTACGTTGCCGTTGTTTACATTTTGTTCATACATTTCTTGTATTAAAGTTTCTTAAGTCTAAGAAGAGTTTTTTTAGATAAAGGGTTTTTCAAAAGGGACGCTACAAAAGTAGAGCGACAGGGACAGAAAACGACGCCATATTTCTTGCCGCTCTTTTGACATTTCTCTTCAGTAAAGTTTGCCATTTCATGATGGAAAGATATACGAGCCAATAACGAGTCGAAATTATTAAAATTTATTACCGAGATTCGGAGTTAGTGGCCTCAACGTTAAGAGCGCTATGTCCAATTTATGGTCGTCATAATCGTCCTAGCAGATCAACAATTGAGCGTCTAGTGGAAATATTTAAATCCACAGGCACAGTACTAAATGTTCCCGTGCCAGAGAGACAAAGGAGTGCCCTTAGTGTCAAGAATATTGCTGCCGCTGAGGCTTCAGTTGCAAAAAGCCCAAATGTGTCTCTCACGCGTCCTTCTCAAGCGTTGGGCATCTCTGTGACGTCGTTGTGGAGAGTTTTGCGAAAAGATCTTGGCCTACATCCTTACAAGATTAAATTGACGAAAGAAGACCACCAGAAGCGTCGTATGTTCGTGAATTGGGCTGAGCAACAACTTGAAAATGATTTGGATTTTGATCGAAAAATCATCTTCAGCGATGAGGCTCATTTCTGGCTGAGTGGCTTCGTCAATAAACAAAATATGCGGTTCTGGTCAGGCAGCAATCCACAGGTATCCATGAGTCATCATTTCATCCTGAAAAAAATTACGGTTTGGTGTGGTTTATGAGCCAGCAGCGTTATTAGGCCGTACTTCTTCCGTGATGATCAAGACCGGCACGTTACTGTGAATAGGGATCGCTACCGCTCAATGATAACCGAATATTTTTGGCCCCAATTGGATGATATGGACTTGGAGAACATGTGGTTCCAACAGGACGGCGCGCGCCACAAGCCACACAGCGATTGTCACAATCAATTTATTGGAAACCATGTTCGGAGAACGTGTTATCTCACGAAATGGTCCAGTCGCTTGGCCGCCTCGGTCGTGCGATTTGACGCCGTTAGACTATTTCCTGTGGGGCCACGTCAAGTCTGAAATTGAAAACCATCGAAAGTTGGGTTCAGCATCTGGAGTTCTGCAAGCGTGCCCGTGGTGGCCATGCAAAAGAAATCGAGTTCCATACATAATGGCATCGAACGTACTTTCACAGGAATAAAGAATTTAATTGACATCCAAAACCGTTTTTGTTTTATTTAAAAAAAACTTTTGTAGCGCTCTTATTGAAAAACCCGATATAAGGTTCTTACGTGCGTCAACTTGAGCAGTGCTGGCGGTCCTTGACTGATGTGGGTGATGAAAGGGCTTATAGAGTTTAGGTCCTGGTTGGTTAGTTAGGTCGTTTGTTGGCTCCAATCTCTGTTGTGCTGTGATCCTGCAGCATTTAAGAAGTTCCCAAAGCTGTCTCCTCTAGCTATTCCAAATGCTGGATCCATCATGGAGAGCACCTGCAGATATCGGTAGTCTGTGACTGGGTAACCTGTAAGTAAATTAATAAAATTGCTTGGATGGGATGGGATTTTCTTCAAAATCTTGGTGCTGAGGTTGTAAATTTGTATTTGTCAATTGGGACTAAACGTCATGCTTCGTAAAGCCATTCATTGGTATAATAGCGGTAGAAGTTTGGTTTTCGGTGAAGGGAGGTGCAATGACGGAGAGGTTTTCGCGCGAATAATTGCAGTGTTTTCATATCCGTGGGGCTTATTGTATACCACATAGGTAAGCAGAATGTTAATATTGGGCAAACCAGTTGCTTGTAAAGCAGAAGCTTCGTCCTTGTTTGGAGACCACCTCTTACTTTCATAAGAGGATGTAGGAGAGATATGGTACAATTTGCCTTACGAAGGGTAAATTTGGCGTGTTGGTTAAATTTGAATCTTTCGAAGAAGTGAACTCCGAGGTATTTAACACTTTGTTTTTGCTTGATAGCTGTGTTATCGGGAAGAGTCAGAGATAGGTTCTTGCATCTCTTGGCGGTACCATTACGCGAAGGATTTCAAAAGCAGATCAACTCTATTTTAGCAGGGTTAATTTGTATTCCCCATTGGAGATAATACTCACAGAGTCTGAGGCTATGATCTTTTACTCTACGGAGAGCCATAACTGGGCTCTTGGAAGCGCTGTATGTGATGGAGTCATCAGCAAGGAAGAGGGTTCTTGTCATTGGTAGGTTTGTTGATTGTTTGAAGTAATAAAGATAGAAAAGGTCAGGTCCAAGGCGAGATCTTTGGGCAACTCCAGTGGATATACCTACTTTTAAGGGGTAAGCAGTTACTTCCCACGCGGACGTAAAATGTACGCGTTAGTGAGAAAGCTGTGGATGATTAGGATAAGATGACTAGGCAAGTGAAGAAACTTCAACTTGAAACCTGGGCCATCTATCCAGACGGAGTCGAATGCTTTTTGAATATCAAGCAGACAAGCCATGGTGATATTCTTTTTTATTAAGAACAAGAGTTGTATCAGCGTGAAGCTTCAAGAACGGCTCAAAAGTAGAGTGGGATGCTTTGAACCTGCAAACTTGTTCTGCTGCACTATCCCCATTGAGGAGCATAGTAGCGAAGTTAGTTGAGGATCAGCATTTCAAGCAGCTTGCTAAGGTCTGGGAGGAGGGATATTGGTCGATAATTGTCTATACAATTTGCCCCTGTTTTTTGGGAATGGAAATATTTTAGCTATTTTCCATTTATTTGGATTTTACCTTTTAATAATACAATTATTGAGAATAATTGTTAGAGCTATTATTGCTGTTGGGGGAAGCTGTTTTATAATAAATTCGAGACCTTGTTAGGTCCCGCGGATTTTTTGGAATTGCCATATTGAATTGTGTCATAGTGGTCTAGTGGGCTTGTGAAGCTATCATTGGCAGCCATATAGACCGATGAATTTTCTTCTGTGAAAGTGGTTAGAGGGTCAGCGTTCAGAGATGTCAGTTCCAAGACTTTACCATTGACATTAGAAAAAAATTCAGGTAGATGAGTGGGTAGGTAAGGTTTGAAATTTCTTTCGAAAAAGTCTGCAAAGACATTTGATTTGTCTCGGTCTAGAAGCAAAGAAAACGTCATTGGAATCAAATTCTTTTTTATTTACTCGTCCACACTAAAAACCAATATTTAAAATCCAATTGGATTTAAAGTTACATATTTTGTAATGAATGAATGAAAATATGTCCCAATTCAATATGTTGTTGAATTTAAAATTCACTTATAAATCCAAATTAAATCCAGAATGAATAGTTTGTCTACTGATGAGTAGGTAGGCACAAGATATTTTTATTTGTGAAATATTTAGATCAAACTTTGCCACTTACTCAATAAAAGAACTTATTTCTATTCCACAAATTGCCAATACGCCCATATGTTTGGAATTCTCCATTCTTGAAATTTTCTTAGTTCACACAGTGGTCCATAGTTTGAATTTTGAAATTTGTAACACATTCTTATAAGGTAGACATTTTGTTTCAATAAAACTTGTCAATAATTCAAAATTATAACTTTTTTCCTTTTAAATTAAAGAATATAACCATTTTATTACTTCCTATATATTAGGATTAAAACTATAATCTTCCAAAGTTCAATAACTAAAATACGTCGTAAGAATATTACTAAAACATCAGGACAAGGTATTTTAAGAAATTATTATTCATCGCAAATATATAGATAACGCAAAAAAAAATAAACAAAAAAAAATAAATCTATAACTAAATTATTCTTGTCTATATAAAACCGACCGGTTCTTTCATCAATTTCTAAAATAATAATGATAATACATTTTAAACTACGCCCCAAGTTATGCACATACATGTATATTTTTTTATTGCTTTTATATGTTTACAATATTTAGCTTTGTTTTTGTTTTCTAGTTTACAAAACAAACTATGCTATATTATATATTCTTGTATCTTTTTTTTCTAACAATATTATTTGATAACAAAAATTATTTGTTTGATAAACAAATTCATACTTAAAAAAAAAACTCATGCGCAAAAAAAAAAGACCAACTGATATAATTTATTTGCAGTGCTAAATTACGCATTTTATTTTGTTTTATTTTTTCTTCAAAATTTTCAAGTAAAAGCGAAATTTACATCATCTTCTATTCTCCAATAAAACACAAATTTCAAAATAAATAAAACGCAAAAAAGTTTTATCGCCTCAGTGGCATTTGAATAAAAAGTAGTCTTTTTATAAAATAGTTTGGGAAAATAAAATATTCGAATAGATTCGAGCATAATGTGGGCGATTGAATGGGGTTGTGATACCTATAAAAAATAAGTTTGAAGTGATTTTAGTTTTAATTTCTAATTTATACAATCATTATCTTCACTTTTACTTGTCTCTGCAAGTTGGACAAGTAGGTATCCTATTTTGAGCAGGTTTTAAGCAATTAAATGTCTTTATTATAATTTTTTTTATTTCATAAAAAATTTTGCTATTTTAAAAATATTAAAAAATCATGCGGTATCGGCTAATACGGCATTAGATGCACATGCTGCGCATAGTTTAGTTATAGATTTTATCAAACTTAACTTTCTATGCATATGTTTGAGACAGGCTGGTTTGGATTTTTTAGGATCGTCATTACTAGAAAATTATATAAATATAATAGCTCAGACCTGTTACGTCCGTGAGATTCTCCGAGAGATACTATTTGCGGCGCATAGAGTCTCCAACTCTTCCCCAGTTGAGCTGATTGTTCTTCGATCGTTCTTCGCCAAGTACTTCTAGGTTGGTCCACTCCTCCGCCTCGCTGTGTGAGGGGGTTCCATTGCATGGCTTGACTCGCAGTGCACTCTTGACCTTTGCGGAGCATTTGTCTTATCCACTGCCACTTACGTTTTCATATTATATAGAGTCGATGGTTTCCTGAACTATCCTAGTATAAAGTTCTGGAGATACGGTTTGGCCAGAAAGTCCTTAAAATGTTTTGCAGACAGATATTCACAGCGTTTGTAGCTTTCTTGTGACATCGAGTGTTACTTTCTAAGTGCTGCACTCATGCATGAAGAAGCACGGAGCGGAACAGTGGTAGCTTTGTCTTAAAACTTATAGATTTGTCCCTCCACATTTTGGACAACATTCCGAACGCAACCTTTGCTTTCCCAATTCAGCTGATTATATCTATTTCGGTCCCACCATCACTATAGAGACAATACTCCCAAGTTATTGAAAACTCTCTACCACCTGTAACGGTTGTCCAAAAATATCAACTTGGATAGATGAGGAAGTTCCAAGGCTAATCCTTTTTGGTTTTGCAGTATTGATATTAAGCCCAATGATTTCAGCTCTTCTCTCCACCCTCTTGTTGTCATAAAATGGGGATCCATGATCCTATGAGAGAGTAAGCATTTGTCGTAGTCCAAATGTTTAAGGTGTGATTGTAGAATCTACTGAATTCCTCCTAATTCAACGATTATTGACATTCTTGACGAGTCGAATTTAGTACGCCGTCTGCGAAGAACAAAACCTTCCGACTTGGTGCGGTGAACAGAAAACCACTTTAAAATCGCGGATTAAGCAGGAACTTTCATCAGAAAGTAACCTGCAACACGTTACTTAACTTCGTTAAAAATAAATTGATAGATAAGTTTCAACTTAGTTGCAATCGGGAAGTGGAGGTGGTTTTAGTGTAGTAAGAATCTCACACTTCTATGAGCACGCGTTTTTCGGTCCTCATAGAGCCTTATGCAGGTTTTGCACCTACCCACGGGAAAATAATCACAAAAAAGAACTGAATTCCTCTGTTTACAGTCCACAAAACTGTATGCAGCGCAATACTTATCAGTTACAGGAACAGTATTGGTGACAGTATGCAACCCTGTCTAACTTCATTTTGGATATCAAATTCCTCTGATAACCTTTCTTTGGGCAGAACGTGACATTTGGATCCATCATAATGAAGCCTAAGTAATCAATTTATCCGGGATGCCCCTCCTGCAAAAACCAAGCCAGATTTCTCTTCTTGACACTATCAAACTTCTTTTCTAAGTCAATGAACAGCAGGTGAAGTGGTGATCCATATTCAATGCGAGCTTTGAGCTGTTTTCTTTCTTCGATCCTAGTCCAAATTTCTTCGAAAAGCAAGGCACCATTTCTACCTTGCAACCGACCGAATATACTTTCAGCACCTGATATAAAAAAGTAGTACCTCGTGGCATAATGGTTAGTGCGTATGACTATCATGCCAAAGGTCTTGGTTCGATTCCCGGCTACTGCCACCTAAAAACAGAAATGTTTTTTCCGAGGTACTGCCTCTTGCGAGGGATTGACAAATCCTCCATTCCTGCCAACAACACGCACACGCACACATGAATGGTTGAGAGTTGTTAGTCACTAGGCCCTGGTTCTCCATGAGCTGTTGCGCCACTAAATTTATTTTTATTTTTTTTATTTATTTTTACCTGATGTAAAAACATTTTTCATAGCACACCAATGGTTTTCGATGGAGGTGCGTTCCATATTAATGATTGCTCTCAATCCTTCTGAAAATTGGTCCCCTAGTTGTTGGTGAACTGTGGGATTCTTAAGTCTATTCGTATTAAACTTAGGCATTCGCATGTTTTCTTGGAATCTTCAAACTAAAGCTGTGCGTAATCTTACAGTAGCAACCATCATATAGTGGTCCCAAGCCATTCCCATGTCTTCATATCTTCTGTTTTGAACTCCTGGACTGAACTGCTTCTAAATCGCCAACTGATCACAAAGTGATTAATTTGGTTGGAAATTGCTTGTCTATCCGTCGATTTTGTGGCACTTCTTCAAAAATCGACAAAACGTTCGCCATTATCGTTGCTTGACCGCAACTCCATGTTTTCCCATAATATGTCTGAGCCCATCATTGTCAATTGGCATTCAAGTCTCCCATTACCATTGATATCTCCTCTTGGTGTACTACTATAAGCAGCACTCAGCCGGTTACAAAAAGGCCTTCTTCTCCTGGACAGAAGAGAGCTCTGTTGATGGTGACACGACGCAACGTATTCTAGTCCGGAACCTAGCGTTCATGATTCTGTCATCATCTGTCATCAGGAAATTTAGCTTTTGAGACCTGTTTTGGAAAGCAGCAATCGAACTACAGATTCACGATAATTTACGAATGCAGTGTTACGAGTTGACCTTAATTTCCCCGATCCCACCCATCTAACTTCACTGATCCCTTAGATCTCCACCTTATACCACATAAACTCTTTCCCCTAATTGGAGGAATCTTGCATTTTGAGGCCCTTCACTTCCGTTACCAAGAAGCGTCTTCACATTCCAGAAAACAGTCTTTGTCCGAGTACAATAACCAAACATGTTATCATTTCTTATCCTCAAACAGTAAATTTTTTCGTACATTATAATATGTCAATTGTAAACTTATGTCACCATAAATAAATATCACATGATCTACAAGTTTGCATGTTTTAAAAAAAGCTCGCCCCATAAGCTCTGTATTGACAATTTATGTTATGTTGAACAGAGTATGATAACTAATATATAGACTAAGATTAAAGTTCAAATGAGCTCAACTCCATAATGCGTAATGCGTTTCGTCCAAGTTCGATAGTTGAGCTCAACAGTTACATTACTATCGTACCCTTCTGGGTGAAACGCATTGTAGAGTTGAGCTTATTTGAACTTTTAGCTTCAATTATATTCAGTCGCTCCACTTAAACAGAAAAATTTTCCTTTTCTTCATATTCCATTATTAAAATAAAATAAGATTTTGAACCAGGGGTTGAACTGCCTCATCTGTTTACACTTTATTCGTAAAGAGAGACTAAACAACTGTAATGATGCCATACGTATACGTTCCCTATGCCTTATTATTTACTGACTCACTTACTTATTCATTTATCTGACTCATAATTTGTTGATAAATGTTATATTAATGGTATTGCACATCATCAGCTAAGAATAGAAGATAAGTACTTATAAAATATTAAAATTGTTTAAATGCAATAATCAAAAATAATAAAAAAAATTTAAAATAGATTATTGAGAAATGATACATCCAATAATCATATAGTTGGTTCAAAGGTTAAACTCACTAAGTAACTTGACAATTTTGCACCTTAAACTTTTTATTCAAAATTAAATTTCCTATCGAAATGGATGTCAAAAATATATTGGAATCGATAAACGAGGCTATCACCTTTCTACATCTTTCACGCCTTGAAATATAGATGGCGCCACACCGGAGTTATACGGGTTTTATTATCGCCCATAAAACAAAATGATCCGGGTTAGTGCGAAATCAGTTCTATATACCCATTTCTTCTTTCTTATGTTTACTTATATTCCATGTAAGGCTTGTCTCATTTCCTAACACTGCTGACAAATTGCTGACATGATTCACAATAGTAAATAGCCACCTACCGGTCAGAGTAAAAACTTGTACCTGAGTTAGTGAAATAAACCTCCATAGAAACCTGGATCCTATGTTGTTTTTGTTATACGTGTTTAAAAATAACCGCAACCCAGTCCCGGAGATAGTAAAACGCAGCTAATAACAAAATCGAGATGGCGCCACAGCACAAAAGACCCTCAATTAAGCCCCTGAGTTAACTCACCAAATTAGGTAAGTTAACTTAGGATTTGGATTGACAGAAAAAAACCCTGGTTTAATCTCGACACTAGGATAATGTTGCTGTGAAAAATGGACCTTGGACAATAAAATTTTCTGTGTTGAATTACTTATATATAAGCTACAATTTTCACATTTTTTTTTTTCAAAAAACAAAATTACCACAAATCTGAATTTAGTCCGTATCCCTTAAGGCTCGAACTCAAGTGCGACACAAACTCATTAAATCGAAATTTTTTCTATTGACAATGAAATGTGTGGTAACTAGTACGTCCAGCCCTCGAAACTGAAGAGCTAATAATATTATTTGTCAATTAAAGCTGTCTTTAGCGTAAAGAAAAACTGAAACCTTGTTTACATGGAGAATTGAATCCGAATTTAATCAGGATCTAGGTACATGTAGACGTGGATCGGATTAAATCCGGATTGCTCAATCCAATCCAGCTCATTGTTATAAACCGGGGTCGAAATTTCGATCCGGATTGAATCCGACCCGCTTATGTAAAGGTAGTAGGAGCTACTTATTATTATTTTCTGCAACGCTGAACGCAGCCATCAGTTATTCCAGTTATCTTTCCAGTCAGTGATTGAAAATTGGTTGGTTGGTGGGTGGAAAAAATCGAAATGTCACATTTAGGTTACGCCAAATAAAAACAAATAATTGCTCGGTCTCGCTCTTGCTCGCACTTATTACACAATTTTATTTTATTGTTTTTTAATGTTTGTGGTGTGATTTTTTTATAAATGTTTGAATTCTGCACTTCTGTGCAAAACACCGTTCCAACGATATATAATTTATATGCCTTCGTCTTTTGTAGACCGCGTAAATTGTAACACAAAATTCGTGTTTGCCATTTTATTATATAATATTTAAGGTAATATCATCAGAATTTTCACTTTCTTTCAGTCAATATTTGTTGTTGTGTTTACGTTAATTATTTCAAAAATTTCAATGATGATTTTAATGATAGTTATAACTGGCACCTCATCCAAAAGTTATCTGTATAACTTGAGGATCTTTTCTTAAGAAAATATACTTATCTGAAGTTAGTCTGAATTATCAATTTGTAAACGAATTTTTTGTATATCTTAATTGTTGCTTTTCTTTAATTTGTGTGCCTAAAAAAATTATAATTGGATGAATTTCAATTTCTATAATTACCTTTTATATCTTTTTACCTCAGAGAACCTAGATTTCATACCGGAAATAAAATATTATCATATATAGGTATGTATACATATCTTAATGAATAAAATTAATGCATTTCTGATAAGCAACCGCTTTAATTTTTTGTTTGTAATAAATTTACAGTGTGTGCCTAAGCACTCCCTTTTAAACGGATATCATTACCAAAGGCATTTGTTAATGTGAATACATTATAGCTTATAGTTTTCTAATGAAACAATTGAGCTCCATATACGCATCCAACACATCCATTTGTTACAGGCGGGTTAGCAAAGAAGATCGTTGGAAAAAAAAACCGGCAGACCGAGAAATTGTATTAGGGCTTGATGGCAAAGGAATATGTTTGCAATTGGAATAATTTAATTCAACGTAGGATTTTGATAAATGGAAAGTTGTTGAATTGATACTTAAAATGTTTTCTTTTAGTCCGGTCAGAAAATCGAATTCCGTGCGTTTGTTAGCGGGGACCTTATTTTATGACTGGAATTTATTTCATACACATTAAGGATACAATTTAGCCTGGAGATCATCTTTGTAATGTTGGTTGGATCTTAGACGCCATTTTGAAAGATGGCGCCAAATCTTTAGGATACCGAAATCCCTGCATTTTTTGTAGAGGAAGCCATTATTTGTATGTTTGTAAATTATTTTTGACGTTCTAAGGATGTTATTAAGCTAAAGAGTCCTTGTTGTAGTCATGTCGATCCGACGCCATTTTAAAAAATGGTGCCTAACCTGTAGAAAAAATAAATTTAAAAAAATGTAAACTACTTAGAAATGTCCATGCTCAAAATAATGATTGATGTCTTAAAAGAAAGGTTTTGATGTGATTAATGTGTTGGCACTTTTCGGGAAAAAAATTTTTTTTTAAGTCAACGGGACTTTTTTGATCATTTTTAATATTTTGAACATGAAAAAAGTTGTGGGAACACCTATAAACGCGTGTTGGGAAATAAAAATCAATGTTTTAAAAAATAAGTATTGAGTAGACGCAATTTCAGTTAAAATTTCAATGTTGCCATTTTTCAGGGACATACTTTTTTATGTCGAAATGTGGAACTTCTCCATTTTGGTTGTTTTTAATGTGAAAAAAGTTGTGGAAACGCCTCCAGACGTCAAACGAGTGTTGGAAAAATAACGTTTGATGTCTAAGAAGAAAGGTTTTGAATATCCGCACCTTTGGGTAAAATGTGAGTATTGCCACTTTTGGGAAACATATTTTTTTATATCAAAGGGTGGGACTTCAATCGTTATTTGGAATTTTTTTTATATTTAAACATGAAAAAAGTTATGGAAACGCTTCCAGACAAAATATTGGTTGACATTTTAAAAGATAGGCATTGAATAGACGCATATTTGGTTAAACACTCTTCGGGAACATACTTTTTTGATGTCAGATTTCTAGTTTCTTGATAAAATTTAATATTTTGAACATGAAAAAACTTACAACTTTGTTTGCCAACGTTTGCGTTTGGTATCTGATGGCATTTCCGTAAGTTTTTTACGTTATAAATATTAAAATTTACATGGAAATCCAAAACAACAAAAAGATATTTTCCAGAAAAATGGCAACACTGAAATTTTACTCGAAGGTGCGTCTAATCTTTTTTCTTAGATATCAATCGTTATTTTGATCATGGAAATTTCCTAGTAATTATCGGTTTTTTTCAATTAGAGGGAGTGGCGTACCTTTGAACATCGCTAATAAAATCGTATTAAACCAAACATTAAAATTGGCAAATATTTCTTCTATCGTCAACGGCTTTTAGTATTCCTCTAAGCGCGTTGCGAAGATTTTAATAATTCATTTATAACTTTCAAATTTTTTTTTTTCGTAGGAGTGCAAACATTTATTAGGGGTCTATTCTATTTGTGAAAAATGCATTTTAACGGTGCAGGTTATTTTAAAACCGTTTAAAGGTAAGATTTGTGATATATATGTAAAAGGAACTTATTAACGTGAAATTTTCTGTAACTCGGCACTCTGTGGCAGGTTTGAACGAAACGGATAGGGCACCTTTGAAATTTAGAAATTAAGCTGTCACCACAATCAACGCCGCGGAAACATTTAGGACAGATGAGGTGATGGCTTTTGCTTTTGACTTTCTAAATTTTAGTTGGGTTATAGTGAAGCAACTCTGCAATTAGTTTGTATAGATATTATCTTTAAGTACTCTAAGACTTAGTGTATGGTCTTCTTAATGTTTTGTTTTATTCTTTTCTAAGTTCTATTTTTTGCATTAAGTATTCTGTCTACCTTTGATTAGAAAATTATATAAATTTTATATAAAAACAGTTGCACTTCCTTTTTTTACTGTTAGAAACAATTACAAAAACGACTGCTTAAAAATGCTCCAGCTTAGTTTAAAGCCATGTAGGTGGGTACCTTTGAACATAAAGACCTGCTTCATTAAAAAAAATCATAATATTTATAAACCATTATAAAATTTAATCGATTTTTGGTTCAAACTAAAGACTAAACAAGTATCTCAAAGTTAAATTAATTTACGGGCTAATTATTACAACACATACGGTTTTATGAGACCCGAAAGCAAAAAGTGTTCAAAGAAGCCCTGCTCTCTCCTAACCATTTTGCAAAGGTTCCAGATTTTAAAATGATGTCCAAGCGACAGGATTACAACAATGATTCCTTAGCTAAATAACATCCTTAACATGTCAAAATTAATTCATAAACATACCAATAATGTCGTCTCCCTCTAAAGGTGCAGGAATTTTCGTTTAACGAACTGCAGATTGGGCGCCATTTTTCAAACTGTCGTCCAAGTGATAGGATTACAAAAAGGACTTCCAGGCCAAATTTAGTCCTTAATATGTAAGAAATAAATTCCATTCATAAAAGATGTTCCCCTAATAGGCATGTAGTTGCTTTTTGAAATTAATCAATTCATTTTTATGTCGTAAACGAGTTTAATTGAAAAAATACAATAAAACCAATTTTCTTTGTGGTGGTCGTCTCCATATGTTGCATGTATATTTTATGGTTAAAATTTTTTACAAAAATAAAAAATAGTTAAAACATTTAAATATAAAACGTTAAAAATTTATTACCAAATTACTTACAGCATTGATTTTAAAAATAATAAAACGACTCAATTTAGATTTAGAAATCCGGGCCTTAGGTCATCATCTGAAATTAATTTAAAAAATTAAAAAATATAAAATTAATATTTGATTACCAAATAAATAACAACATAATGAAGGTACACACCTATATATTTATTATAACATTTTTCTTTTAATTATATTTATAATTTCAAAGAAATGAATTGAATTGAATTTAGACTCTAGAACGATGTTTCGTGGGAGTTATATATTGATAAACCAAACACCACACAAATATTTCAATATTAAATTTTATTCATTCCCTTCAAATTTGGCGATAGTATATTTTAACTGTAAATAATTAAAATGTTTCCTTTTTTAAGAAAATCATGAATTTTAAAAGTAAACTTTAAAAAAATGCACTATAGTAAAACAACGTTAAAATTGTTATTAAATTAAATTAGAAATACATTTTTTTTAGGAAATGCGTAACCGTTAAAATTTGAACGTAGGTAGTATACACCTGCTTTTAGTTTAATATTGTTATAAAATAAATAAAACCTATGATCAACTTCAAACAAATCAAAGGCATAGAATCTTTACAAAAATTCTCTTATTCAAAAATAGATTCATAATTCGAGCAGACAATTTTCGTTTTATGTAGTATATAGACACATTAGATGATAGAATCTATTTCGTTTTTCTTTCTTTTTTTTTCTGTTCCAAGGAAAAGTGAAAGCCAATTTAACGCTAATAGGTAATAAAAACGTTGAGTTTATGATTATTCAGCTAAATGAGGAAGCAGCTTCTATTTTTTTTTTCTTTTTCTATTTTATCAATCTGGGAGACTGCATGTTTTTTTGATCGCATAATGTTATTTATTTTTTTTTTTGAACAAGGACAAAAATACCTTGAAGCTTGAATAGATTTATTTATTGATAATGTTAACTATAAAACATAAGCTTTATATATTTTTAATTTTTTTTAACTTTTGTTCTTGTTGACATAAATATCGAATAATTTGTTTTTATTGCTGATGCAAACATTTATCTTACACTTTAATTATTTTAACCCATACAAAAATAATAATCATTGGACGGATTGAGAAAATTACACTCATGGCCTACAAAATTTAACATACTCTCTTTTATAACGAACCAGGCTATACTTTTTCGCAGTTTTGTGATGCTCTTAATTTGAATTCACAAGAAATTCTTACCTTAAAAATACAAAAAAAAAAAACGTTTAACATTTAATTTTGGTGGGGCAAAACCCCCATTTATTCGGCTTAATACAAGCTAGTTTTTAATCTAACTTAAAACTAAGAACTCAAGCTAAGGTAAGTGTGGAGGAGGGCGATTCTGAAGACGGAGTTTTAGGGATGGGGTACTAAGGTTAAAGTCAAAGGAGTTCATGTTCAGCCATAGGAGGTCCTGTGGGTGGAAAGATAAAAAAGACGAGGATTTCGAGAACGAGGGTTAATGTTAAAGGAGATAGAGTTGTAGAGTGAAATGCTGTCAACGGAACCAGAAAATAATCGATGAATGTAGAGAATGTCTGATATTTCTCTACGTTCTTTCAAAGAATTGAAGTTGATTAGTTTAAGGCGGTCTAGATGAGAAGGCAGGATCAGGGGATTGGTTCAGTCAAGGCCTCGAAGAGCAAAGCGAAGGAAACGACGCTGGACGCTCTCGATTCTGGAAATGTGTATAAGTTGATAAGGGGACCAAACTTGAGAAGCGTATTCGAGGAGTGGGCGAACAAATGATATGTATAGGGATCGAGTCACATAAGGGTTAGAGAATTCATTTGACCATCTTTTGACGAAGCCGAGGGCTAAATTTGCCTTGAGAATGATATCATCTACATGGGAGAGAAAATTCAGTTCCGGGTCAAATATTATGCCAAGATCACGAATAAATTCAACGGTGGGTATGAGTTGATCATGAAAGAGGTAAAGACGGGGAGGAGATTTAATACGTTTACGCGTAAAAGTGATGGATTCGCAACGTTGAGCTCCAAGCAATTTTTAAGACACCAAATTGAAAAACTTTCAAGGTCCTGTTGAATAAGGGAAGAGTAATGTGTCGACGAAATGATCTTGAAAAACTTGGTATCATCAGCGTACAGTGAAATAGAAGAGTGTTTGATGACCTTTTCAATATCGTTAATAGCAAGAATGAACAAAAGTGGGCGTAGGTGGCTGCCTTGGGGAACACCGGAGGTAGCTAAGAAAGAGCAAGAGGTGGCGGTTCTAAAACATATGCTGTAATAACGATTATCTAGGTTAGAGGAGATCCATTTTAACAAAGAAGGTTCGAAGCCGAGAGAGGACAATTTGAAAAGTATTAGCTTATGTGAAATTTTATCAAAGGCTTTACTAAAGCCTTAAGCCTTGTACTCAGTTCTAGTGAAAATGAAATTTCCATACAAAAATGCCGGTTATTCGCAACGAGAAGTGAGTACCCAAATTCGAGAGTGATATATGAACCGGTTCGATATATATTTCACGAAATGATTTTCATTTCCAAATGTACAACCACTAAGAAAAAATAAGGAGATGTGGAAAAGTCTGACATTTGTCAATTAATTTATTATTATTGCTACCGACAGTGCAAAAATAACAGAAGACACGAAAATACAACAAAATACGAGATACAAATAAATATTCTTCAAAAAATATTTCAAGATTCAGCCAAATAAATTTCATAAAAATCTATTTATTTTTTCCACTCAAAGTGAGTATTAAAAATTCAAAACTGAGTATCAAAAATTTACGTGAAAAAACAATGATATTTTCGTAATGATAATTCACGTGTATTTTGAAGCGGTCTAAAATTTTCATTTCACGAGAGGAGAGTACTAGGCTTCATTCATGAAATCTATTCACCTCTTGTGCTCATGAATTTATCGTTATGAAAGTATCATTCTTTTTTCACTTGAATTTTTGAAGAAATCAATGTATTACTGTAGGTAAGGTGTACTTTTTGATAGGAAAAAAACTTACCGAAAATCGTTAATAACGGTACCTGCCAAATAACGTTTTTTTTATATTCGATTTTCTCATTAACGGCTCAAACGATTTCAATCAAAATTTTTAAAGCTCTCAAAATTTTGAAAAAAATAAATTTAGGATTCTTAAAAAAATATAAAAAAAATTTGTTTGAAAATTCAATTTTTCAAAAATGAGTTGCTGATTTTTTTTTAACTAGGTTTAAAAATGTATTTTAGTACATACTCAAAATTGGCGTACCAAAACTTTTTTTAAAAAATTATTAAAATTTCATATATAAGAAATTAATTTTTTAGAAAACCGCTCCAACGATTTTAAATTTTGTTTGCATATATTCATATTTTATCAAGTTATCAAATGGCATACTTGTTTTTGGGCTCTAAGTGAACGATTTTAATGCTTTTTCTATATTTCTATATTTTGTTAGATACTATTACTTAATATTTATAAAGTTCTTAATTCCCAGTAACTTGAACATAAGAGCAAGTACGTGCTATCCAGTCGTGCATTTTACATATATATACATTTCAAATAAGACTTTAAAGTATTGCATTCTAGGAACCAATAACAACTAGACGTATGTCATTGGAAAGGTATTTGCATGTGCTACAATAGTCACAATCAGGGTTCGAACCTCAGTAGCAAAACTTCGGAGCAGATTTCTAAAAAAAGCGGAGTAAATCAAACATTTTTGGGAGTAGATTTAAAAACGGAGGAAAAATTCAAGTTATCAGAAACTATATTTTTAACAGAAATTTATTAAAACATCCAAGTTTACACTTCACATAAAAAGAAAAAATATATGCAAATATTTTCCATGTCAAAAACTAACTAGGTGAAATACAAAACTATTTTTTATTGCATGATTGGTTTACAGTTTCATGCAAAAAAAAAACAACCATTGCTGTCATGTAATGTCATGCAAAATAATGGACCGTCAATTTTTGACATGCAAAAACAAATGTGGTAAATAATTTTTTTTTTTTTGGATGGTTAGTTTAAATTTTCAAAAACGAATATATATCATCTCAAAGCATTATTTTTGCATGCAAATAATTTTTGCTTCCAAAAATTATTGTTTTCTATTTAGACATACAGTTTATTATGGGTAAATTAGTGACTCAATGAGAGCCAGAGGTCAAGGCAAACATTTGTCGCCTTGAATATTATTTGGTGCACATAATAAGTGGAAAATTGTTTTGTTTTTTCGCATGCCAACTGTAGGCCTTACTTAAATTACAAATAAACGAGAAACAACGAACAAAGTTTGGAAAAAATGATTCCTTTAGATGCGGACATTCAGATGTCAGAGTCAGAGTTGGTTGGAGACTTGAATAACACTGTGTTGTCACTTAATTTCATGTAGTTTGGCTAAAAAATTTTGAAGTGTGTAAAAAAAGGATTAGATCTCAAAAAAGTGGAGAGGCGGAGTAGATTTGTTTTCTTCCTTAAAAAATTGGAGTAAATTTGGTCCAATTGGAGTAAGGTTCGAACTCTGGTCACAATGGTAGCTTATTTCAAATCACTGTGTGAAAAAAAGTTATTCGCTAAATAAGATTATGTTGTGGTGGATTGTTGTATGAATAAAATGCATTTAGTAAAGCCAAAATATATCTGCCCCGTTCCTAAACCGTTTTGTCCTATTCTCCTTTCTTAAGTCTCGAATATCATGAGAACGAATGATGATTTCAACTTTGGGCGATTTTATTTCACGTAATCAAGAATTGGTAAAAAAGGAAGATTTATTTACATTTTTAAAGTTTTTCGGATCCAATATCTTTAAAAAATGCATTAAAGTGCATATAAATAATATGTATATTTATGTATCGAGCACCTGAAAATGTTTTCGAAGATCTTGAATCGGAGATTTTTTGATAATAAAATAATATCGGGCCTCTAGCACCATTGGGAAGTTACCATTAAGTGTCGCGCACAGTCTCTTTTTTTTTGCAGAATTAACATATTTTGAACTTAAACTGAATTAACCAATAAATTATAAACTTTTTCTCATACATACTTCACATGTTTTCCTCGGAAATTGATAATGTGGCCCAAAAAAAATGATGAACTAAATTAATTTTACGGCAGGTACTTACTTAAATATCTACAGAAATATTTGTAAGAGTCAATTTTTTAAGATAAAAAGAGATTTTAAAAGCAAAAAGAATTTTATAAAATCTGACCACTTTAAGTACCTAGCTAACAATTTTATGCACGCATTTGTTTTATGGCATTTTTAGCGGGTTTGCGAAAAAATGTTTAGCATTTTTATATTTCTACGCATTTATCAAAAAAGTCACCAAATTAACTTTTTTTATATGTAAAAGATTTTCCATGCACACACTCATTCACTCGATTGAGTTTTACCTGCAAGATCATTGAAACTGATATTAATTATAATTTAAAATTATTTAGGTTTCTAAAAAATTTCAAATATGAAAAATTTTGTTGGCCGTGTGGGGTAAATAAAATTAGTGTCTATTTTGTTTAACAAAAGATTAAAATTGATTGTAATAAAACAAGCATACCTCAAATGTGGATGTTCTTTAAGAAACTGTACATTAGCCTAGCAACAGCTAAAACAACATCTAGGTATGAATAATCTCCAATATATCTTTAAAATTATGACGGTTAACTTAAAACAGGTGGTAACCATCAATTTGTTGTATTTGAGATTTTATATTAATAAATTGAACTCGCATCATGGGAGGATTTTTTGAATTTTTTTTTTTGCTTTGAAATTTACTCTAATCTTGTGATTCAGAGTGTAAAGAATGTGCCAGCAAATTGCGTACAAATTATCTAGTTTTGTTTTTTTTTCTTTTCGGTTGAATTACTTAAACATTGTTTGAATTTAGAAAGCACAACAATTATGCGTTGGCCAAACAAGAGTGTCAGACTGAAGAGCTAAGGTAGGCATATCATTCAACCTCTAAGAAAATGGTTTGAATTTAAATTTTAATCGCATACCTGTTGGATCATAAAACCGAAATGAGTTTTGAACGCAGTTAAAAAAAAAAAACCGAAACCCTTATGGTTGGTACGCACAAACTCGTATAGTAGCCACAAACTTTTGTATCGACTTTTTTTAGATTTTTTGTGGCATAAAATAAAAAACGCCAAGCACTTGATCTGTCATTGACGCGTTTTTTTTTATAAATACTTTCAGTTAATTTATTCTGGATTGTATCAATGCCACTTTGTTATGAGGTGGATGGCCTTTTCTAACGATGGCAGAGGTTCCAATCAGAACAATACTTTTTCTTCCGGCATTGCCTAATGGCTACAATTTCACACTGTGGAAATATCTGCCCGGGGTATGTGGTAGTGGTTAGTTAATGGTTATATTCTGAGGCACTCTCAGATTTAACGCCAATTAGCTACACCTTCACGTATCATAGTTGCTGTCGGCAATTGTTATTTTCTATCATTTTAAATACTCCACACATACATATATGTAAGTTCGTAATCGATCACCTTTATCTATACAAAAGGTGGACTGATATATTAGAGAAATGCTTACCCTATACCGGATTCCATTCCATGGTGGCCCTTCTAGGAATTAAAAAACGTAATTTGAATTCGATTTTAAAATGGTGCAAGGAAATGGAATACTAAATAGTTTTTTCGATCCTTATACAATAGAATAGACTACACATGCTGCTTCACTTCTTGGTTTTCTAAATAAGTGCCGAAGCGCTTCCTCAATTTTAACAAGGAGCTTGTTAATGAGAATGGGGAGTAATCATAGAAAAAAAAACTATGTTCTGTTAAACTTTTAGAATAAAGTTTGAAATCTGATTAAGTTGTTAAAAAAGATTTTATATACATAGCTAGAAATATAAATTTATTATGAAAGTGAAATTCAAATTTCGTCATGTCCTAAAGCGGCTCTTTCATATTTTTATCAATTCATCAAACAAAATTGATACAACTGAAAAACAATGACATGTACCAAACGAAGAACAATCTATAGAGTGGAACAGTCAGAAAATCCAATCGAAAATGACATAATCTTCTTACAGAAGTTTTTAAAAAAGTCGTGAATAAAATTTCCCACGGAATTTTTTCCATCGTCGAAAACTGGGAACTTGAATTTTGGTCGCAGTTTGCCTCGGAATTTATTGGTATTTTGATCTATCAAATTTTAACCTGCAAGGAACAGTGGATAATTGTTGGGATTTCCAGTTTTAGAAGATGGGAGAAATTCCTTTGAAAATTTTATTCACGATAGCCCTCAATAGTATTTAACGTTTAAAAGTAAAGCTACACTCACTTTTTTATTCACAACAACCAAAGTTTAAACTTAACGAAACTTTATTCCAACTTTTATATCTACTTTTTAACTTGCTTACGACACTTTTGCATATATTGTTGTTTATCAAGGGAAATTTTACTGTTTGCTATAAATTTTTCAATAAAACACGCCTAGTTAACGCAGCTAAGAGAAACGAAAACAGAAAAATCATAAACGAAACATTTAGTCGTGTTTTTTTTCTGAAGTAAGTACGCAGTTCGATAGTAAAATGTTAATAAAATATTGGAAAACTGTAATAGATTTATTAAATCCAAGTCTCCACTTGTTTGTTTTCCACGCACAATTTATTTGCCGTTAGATTATGTCTGTTCGTATTCTTCCCAAAACACCGAATTTCTATGAAATTAGCCCAAAGTTCTGTCAAAGTTCATATAAAAAAAAAATAAAATTCGTAGTTTTGGGAAGCAGTTCACGAACAGACATAATATTTATTGCTGGCGAAAATTTGACTTAAGTTTTTTTTTTTTTGTTATTTGAATTTAAAAAGCTTAAAGCTATAGTATGCAGCTGATGCAAAACGAAAATTTCCATATAGAAAATGACACAACAAAATTATAGACGAAAAATATCATTGTGATTTTGTATGTATGTATGGAGTTCGATAATGAAATGTCAATTAAAAAGAAAACGGTAGTAGATTCCTATAACAAAGTCTCCACTTATTGTCCAACACGCAATATTCTTGACGAAAAGTAAAAAAGCTAGTACATTATGTACATATGTTACGTATTCCAACAACATTTTAAAATCTCAATATTTGTTTTTTTTGACATCTTGTATTTAAAACTCTCCATATTTTTCCACGTTCAAAAATCAAGTGCTATTATAACAACTTCTTAATGATATTTCATTGACCTGATGAGTTTCTTGAGTGTATTCTAGTGGATTCCTTCACACTCGATCATCTATGTACCTGTTCCACTTTGTATTCAATAATTGTTTTAGGAGCTGGATTTCTGGCTCTTACCCTTTGCTTAAGCTCGTCCCACAAATGCTCGATAGTATTTTAGTCTTAGCGCTGGGCAATCCATCGTAGCAAAATAACGACTTCCCTAAGAAATTCAACACTTCCCCTCGCATGTGTGACATTGAGCACTATCGTAAATTACAACGAAATCCCAATAAACCAAGCATAAAGAACGACGTGATCCATCAGAATATCAGAGATGTACAAAAACAGCTCACTTCTGTCTTCAATTGAAATATCTACTAAATATCATAACAGATCCTCCTCCATAAGCCAAGGTTTCGATAAAACAGCTAGTGCAAATCACTCGCCACGTGTCGTCTGGATATACCCAGCATCTACGATCACTAAAAACACTTTCTGAACTCATTCGTATTCCGTGAACATAACTCGCCTCCATTTTTCAACTTCTCAACCGTAGTAGTAGCTTGTTGTTGAATTGAAGTCAATTTTGGTCCGTGGCAGGACGTTTCAGGGTTAGGCCGTCTTCGTTAGGTATAGTCTCCTAGATTTCCATTCACTAACGATGCTTCTTCTTACGTGAACGTCAGTCAAACTACGATTTCGGAGAGAAGTCTATATGAAAAATCTGTAATCTCTCAGGAGCAGACCTTATAAACCGAAATATGTCAAAATTGAAGCATTTAGGTCGAAAACCCGATAACTCCACCTTTTGTCAAAATATGTTTTTGATGCAGAACAGATTTTAAAGGGAAAGAGAAGGGATTCTTTACTTTTCGGAAATAGGGGAGGAGTACAATTATAATATATGTATCATTGTAAAGGTAACGCTAAGGGTTTAAATCCTTCGAGGCCAAATTTTGAATTTCGTCCTTATTTTTGAAATACATATCTTGTTTTTGGAAATTGACATATTTTCTATTTTTTAAATGTGTTTTTACATAACAAGAACCAAAAAAAAAATCCGAAACTTTTTCATAATGACGTAAATATTGTAATAAAATTACATAATTCATACATTTAACAAAAAACTCGCGCAAAAACTAAAATTATTGTTAGAAACAACACATTTTATGAAGTTCTTTTTTCTAGTAATTCTAATGGCTGTTTTTCAAAAATGAACATCAAGTAGTATCAACGGCATTTATACAGAGAGTCTCGGGCTACAAAAAAGCTACACAAAAAGAAGTATTTGAAGGGTCCAGGGGAAAAACGGCTTAAGTCCACTTTTTGAAAAACTAAACTTATGATGACGTCTTTTAGATTTTTATGTGTACTATATATTAACAAAGTATTTTATAAACTCGGAAAATATCATACCTTCTGTGCTCCAAAATTAAACAAAGCAATATAAAAAAAAAGATTGTGCTTAGACCTAGTACTTCCGGCCGAGGTCCTGACAAAACAAATTGAATTGCAAAAAGAGTCTAATGTCGCATGTGAAAATTATTTTATTTTCAAAATATTTTTTCAAAATCTAAGGATGTTTGAATTAAAAGCAAAAAACCGTTGCTACTTATCATGTCCGGTTCTTTCAAAAGAAAATTTCAAATAAAACAATCGAAATTTTTGTCATCGTATCATGCCCAAAAATTCAAGACGTTGAAATCAATATATTTTTGTACAGTTGAGTGTACCTGCTGGACAGAAAAATTTGTTGCTTGCAGTTAATTTTTCTTTGAATAATTAATTCAATAAGCAATAAATTTAGAACTTGATTTTTCTCGGAATCAACTCAAGTGGACTTAAGCCGTTTTTCCCCCGGACCCTTAATTTGTTATTTTAAAGTTTTCTTTAAATTTTTTTTTTGATTTTTGATTAAATACTCATCGATTGTCAACTCATTAATTTTTTGGCCTTTTTCAACAAATAATTTTGATTCAAAATAGCTTTTTATTGCCTTTAGTCCTTGAAATTGGCGTTTCGTCGGGCTTACTCACTTGGACTCATCAGTGACAAATTATTTTTTGCCCAAGGTTAAAAAAATGAAGAAATAAGGATCGTAGGTTATCTAAATTTTTAATATATTTTTTAGTTTTTAACCGTTTTGAAGATTTTTTTTGGCAGTAATTTGCATTCCATTTTGCTTACCTGTGGTTTTTTTAAGGAAATATGTTTTATCTTAAACATAGTATATAGTTTATGCGGGAAAAATTCAAAACAATTTTCCGCCTATTCTGTGCACCAAATTGTTTGATACTCGTATTCAAGGTAAACAATGTTTGCCTTTTTATTTATTTTATAAATTTACTCTTAATTAATAACCTATAACTTTTGTTTACATTAAAAAAAAAATATTCACCTCAAGGCATTATTTGCATGCAAAGGGTTATTGCATCCAAAAATAATTATTTTCCATTTTAAGGCCTAAAGTTTATTAATTTAGGGTAATTTAATAACTCAATGGGTGAAAAATTGTTTTGAAAATTTTGATTTTTGTTTCCATGGGAACTGCACTGTAAACTATGCTTAGGTCGAGAAATATCTATCAATCGTAAAGAAAGAACTAGCACCTACCTATAGATAAAATTGTAGATACCTACCTAATTAAATTTTGAAAAAATTTTACTAAGTGCATTTTTCGTGAAAAGTTGAAAATAGGCTAGTTATTTAACAAAAACTCATTTTTCTAAAATTCAAGATGGCGGCCAACGCAATAAGGATAGGAGGTGGAAAACTCTTTTTTAACTCCTTATGAACCCGAACTTAACGAATAAAATAAAAAAACTACCCCTAAATTGTTTGCATTTTAAATGCATTTAGGTACCTACATTCCGACTGTGCTAGAAATAAAAACCCTTGCACGTTTATCAACGTGTTTTCCTTTATTTATAACGGGTGATTTTTTAAGAGGTTTAGAACTTAAAAAAAAAAAAAAACACAAAAAATTCCAAAAAATTAATGAAATATTTATTTGAATCGATAGTTTGAACCTTGCAATTTAATGTTTAAAGATAATTTCATGCAAATGTTGACCGCGGCTGCGTCTCAGGTAGCCCATCCGCTGAGTCCAATTTTGGCATACTCTTTCACACATATCGGCCGGTATCTCACGAATAAATGCATGGATGTTGGCTTCCAGTGCGTCAATCGAAGCGGGCTTGTCCCTATAGACATTAGCCTTGACATACCCCTACAAAAAATAGTCTAATGGTGTCAAATCGCACGATCTAGGCGGCCAATTGACCGGCCCGAAACGTAAAATTAACTGTTCACCAAACTCGCCTCGCAATTGCGCTATTGTTTCGCGTGCTGTGTGGCATGTGGCACCGTCTTGTTGAAACCACATATCATGCAAGTCAAGAACTTCCATTTCGGGCAAAAAAAAGTTTGTTATCATCGCTCGGTAGAGTTCACCATTGACAGTAACGCTGCGATTCGCATCATCTTTGAAGAAATATGGCCCAATAATGCCGCCGGCCCATAAACCGCACCAAACAGTGGCTTTTTCGGGATGCATTTGTAGCTGTTGCAATGCTTCTGGCTGATCTTCACTCCAAATGCGGCAATTATGCTTATTTACGTACCCATTCAACCAAAAATGAGCCTCATCGCTGAACACAATTTCCAACATTTTGAACATTTCGAACCGAGCACGAATTTTGATAGTAAAATTCAATAATTTGCAAGCGTTGTTCATTTGTAAGACGATCCATGGTTAAATTGCAAACCAAACTGAAGCTGTTTGAGAGTGACACAAGGTACTAAACACACGTCAGCTGTCAAAACCAGTGTTGCCAAAACCAAACCAGCTAAAAAATCACCCGTTACCTTAACCTCACCTCTTATTTTCCGGTCTAATCAAGCAAAGCCAGGCCAGAAGGTAAACATACCCCATCATTTGATTTAATTTTAAGATCTTTTTAGCAACAAAATTACTTGAAGAACACAATCCACAATGCATCGTCGTCTCGTAACGTACCCCTCTCAATGAATTCCACACATCACACTCACACAAATACTATTTTGGTTTCAAGTTTGTTTGACATTTCAATCAGATGTTCGGTTCGGAAACGAAAAACGTGAAGTAAATCGAGGACGTGGTAATTATTTTCGGTTGGTTTTGTAGTGATTTTATTTAATTTTCAATTAAAAACTCTCGTTATTTTACTAAATCGAAGTGTTAAAATAGTTTAAAATGATTCGCAAAGTTCCATTGATTGTTATATTGGGATCTACGGGCACAGGCAAGACGAAATTATCAATCGAATTGGCGGAGCGATTCGGTGGTGAGATTATCAGTGCAGACTCTATGCAGGTTCGCAATAATAATAATTTGTATGAATTCAACTTCAAGTGAAATAAAGACTGAAGTGATTAGTTATTGTGTAAATAATAAATAAAACTGGAAAGAGAACTATTGTTTATGTCCATTAATATTATTGTCCATTGCAGATGGTTTAAAAAAAAACACAAAAATAAAAGTCTATCTCCCTCTCTATTTGGTGTTCATTCAAGAAAATTCACGTTCCGCGATTCACCCAGTTTGTTACTTTGCGCATGTGTTTGTGTTTTTGTTTACTATTTTAATTTCTTGTGTACAGTGAGTCTGTGACTTTCGTTTCATGTTGTTTATTCTGCTAGGAAATAAATGCGTTGGCAATGATTTAATAATGATATAATAATGATAATAACATTTTATAAATTGATTTTAACAAAATTATGTAGGTATCTATCTTTAATTAATATTTAAATTTATTCGAAAACTAAAGAATACAACGGATTGGTTGGAAGGCGTGGCATTTTTAAATGTGTATTTACTACCTACTTAAAATTTAAACAAAATTGGTTTGGTACATACCTACTAACCCGTTTTCAAAATATGTACTGAATTTTTAAACGAAAGCTAGAGACCCGGTGTTATTTTGTTATTAAAAATCGCCAAATTAAGATCTTCGAAAACGTTAATATGCAACCAAGTGAAGGCCAAAGCCTTAGACTGTTTGCTTTTGAAATATTTAAGACAAAAATATTATTTATAGTAATTAGGTAATTGTAGTTTTTGTTGAAAAAAAAGTTAAGTAGGTAGTTAATTTTTTAATAAAACTTACCAATTCTTAATTAAAGCATTGGAAGTAAAATAAGCCCGAAGCCAATATCAGTATTTGTTATCGATAAACTCGAAACTAATGAATGACATTTAAAAAAATCTGTTAATTGAATTTCTTTTAAAGCCGTTTCTGCAGTTAATGCTGTTTTTTTTTTAATAAAATTCACTGTCTATGAATATAAGGGTGGTCCTTATATTGGATTATTTTTTTGGCATCAAATGGCTCTACATGGACAAACAAAAATTCCTAATTTTTTCAGATTTTTATTTCACCCCCCTGGTCTCCCTATGTTCACTTTAAGGTACTAATTATAGGGTTAGAGTGCTTCTTATAAAACGCAAATTTGATTAAGGCGAAAAAAAATCGTATTGGAGGGGGGTCTATTTCTCCCCGTTTAGGCGGGAGGGGATATTTTCTAAAAATTTGGCTCAAAACAGAAATTAAAAAAAAAAAACCGGAACACCTACCACGCCTAAGCTTTTTTAAAGTCACGATTTCATTCTAAAATATGCTTCCTAAAAAGTTTTTATTTTAAATAGTTTTTGAAAAAATAATTTTAATATTAAAAAATTTTTTTAATTTTTAAGTTTGACAATTATTTTTTCTAAAACTATTTACATTAAATATTTTATTTAGAAAGCATATTATAGAATGGATTTGTGGCTTTAAGAAAAGTTATAGCGCGGCATTTAAAGTATTCCCGTTTTTTTTAAAAAAATATTTTTTGTTATGAGACAAATTTCTAGAAAATAACCCCTCCCTCCAATACAATTTTTTTCTCGTCTCAATCTGATCTATACATTCTGATTTTTTGTTTGCGTGGTATAAGAATAACCCTTACCCCATAATTAGTACCTTTAAGTGAAAATAGGGAGACCAGGGGGGTGAAATAAAAATCTGAAAAAAATAGGGAAATTGTTTTTCAATGTTTTGAATCAAATGAGGGGTTTCCAAGACTGTGTCCAATTTAAGGACCACAGTAACGTATATAATATGCCCAATAAAAATGCAGCGTTTTTGCGTGTGAACTATTTTTTTTAGTTTTATTGACGTTTATTGAAGAGTGATTTAAAAAAAATTGATTATTACAGCCTAAGATTTTCCAAAAAATAAGACCTACAAAAAACCCGAACTGAAAGTACAGTCAAACCCACTTATTTTGAATTTTAGAAATCATATTTTTTTCATTTAATAATTATTCATTAAAAAATTTCAATTATAAAAACAAATAAAATGAACGATTAGGTCGCACGAACTTGCTGTTATTGGTCTTGTTGCTTAAAACGTGAAAACTTTTAAAAATTTGCAAGTAATAACTATTGAAAGATTTTAACGAACATGAAGCTCGTTTTTTCAATTGCATTAGTTACACTAGTTAAGTAGATTTGAGCTCAAAAGTAAAACACACAATTTTAAATCGTTGGAGCGATTTCCTAAAAAAATAATATTTTGCTTACGTATATAAAATTCTTATAACATTTAAAAAAAATGGTAAGCCACTTTTGACAATTTATTAATATACATTGAAAAACCAAGTTTGAAAAAAAAAATATTAACCTATTTTTGAAATATTGATTTTTCATAAAAAAATATTAAACTTTTAAAAATGCAATACAATATTGCTGAAATTATAAAGAAAATTAAAATTGATTTAAATTGGTAGGCCCGTTCAGGAGAAAATCCAAAATAAAAAACGTTTTATGGCAGGTTAATAATAGTTTCTAGTAAATTGTGTTCGAACAACATGAACATTGTACACCATGCCCAAAATAATTGACTATTTTTTTTTTTAATTGTTGAAGCTGTTTTTGATATAAATAAGCTTTTCCCCATCGGTTGTGTGGCAAGTACCGTTATTTTGAAAATATAATACAAATCGATTTTCCCTCCAAGGAATTACAAACAAAAAACTTCGAGATCAAAATTAGAAGGAAATCGCTTCGTTGGCTTTAGCTGTAGGTCGAGACTGATATATAGACGAGAGATTTTTGGTTCCCACTTTTTTCGTGCTCATTGAACGTAATATTTGGCCTAAAGTATAGCTTGTGTATACATACATATATATACATAGGCATAATGAATTTTATAATGTATTCGTATGAACACGGTATGACACCAAAATGTAATGACGCCTCTGAGCCGTGCTTTCCTTTTGAGGAGAAGAGCTCAAAAACGGGCAGAAATAAAAGACTTGTTTATATGTGTATTACCTCAAGACTTAAATGGCCCGCTGTCTATAGCTGGGCTGCGACCAAGTAAGCTGTAGTTTTATTGTCTTCAAAATTGTTCTGTGTAGAATTTAAATATTCCTGCCCTTTTATACTTTTATTTTACAAATTTTACCCCAATACACGGCTGGCTAGGACCTGTCAAACCGAGTTTTTCTGAAAAACATTCAATTACCTTTTCAATGATGTCAACGGCTTCCGGGTTATAAGCACTAACCTATTTACGATTGCAATGTGTTCAATGCACCTAATTTAGAATTGACTTTTAATTTTCTTTTGGCAGCTGGCCAATCAAAAACTCGAAAAGATCAGGCTATGCTCAGAGCTGAAACAGCGACAAAGTTTAATAACAGACTTGTATAAAAACATCCAATTTGGGCGTGAGATGCAATTTTCAAAAAAAACTTAAAATGGAAAAAAAAATTGAAACAACGGAAGATACTCGTAATACTTAGAATACTGAGAATTGCAAATTTTCTTGAAGCTTAAAGTTTGTTCTATGATCTTGTTTTTAAATCAAATAATTCTTATGAATAGCTTTTGAAAAGGCTCATTTCAAACTCAAAATTCCAGAAAAAAATAAAAAAAACTTTTATATTGTTTTTATTCCACATTGAGCGACTATATACCAATTTTATTTTACTAGTTTTTGCTCTTTTTAGTTTTGAGTCGAATACTGAAAACAAAATGGTTTTATGTCTACTAGTTTTTAGAAAAATTGCAAATTACCTAACCTTCTTTTTCTTAATTTTGTTGTTAATGAATGAATAAATAATGCTCAAATTGCTCAAGAGAACCAGGACTACCTTTCTAAATTTTGAAAAGGAGCCAGTAAAAAGTTTTTAAAAAAAAGCTACCACTGAAAATTAATTAAAATTTTTATATGAAAAACTTATTGAGTTAATTTTAATACTTGTATTATTAAGTTATAAAAAATACAAGAAGGTGTTTTCTCCCATAAAAATCGTATGAAAAACCGAAATTAGTGATAAGGCATGTCTAAACTCTAAACATGAAATTTAAGAGCTCACATTTTCACAGACGTCTTTTTTTCGCTTAACTGAAACTTTTGAGCCTGTTTGCAAGAAATTTTAAAAGTTTTGAAACAATCTAGTAAGTAAGATCGTTTTTTTCATTTTAAGTTTTTTTTAGAAAATTGCCCCTCCGTTCAAATTGGGCAAGATAGACCCCCCCCCCCCCCATAGTAAAAAATGCTCTTATCTAACTGTTACAAAAAATGCTAATTTTTCTTGTCGCCCAAATTATCGTACTCTTACCACCAATTTTCTTTATTTTTAGTTCTAGACAAAATATACTGTTATTGGATCTTTGAAAAATAAAGCATTTATGGAACTTTAACCGAAAACGTTTAACCTAGCCTCATCTAATATCCAGAACTTTAATTTTTCATTGGTATTCGCCAAATTGAATGTTGTGTTAGAGAATAAGAAAAATTCCCAACATTCATAAAAAACACAAATGAAACTTTGACATTAGACATTAAGCCTGGCCCCATCCAATAGCCAGGAATAATGTTTCTCCGATACGTTTACCGTCGTCGTATTCAAAATGAATGCTCCCCCCTAAAGGAATGTTTAATTGTAGAGAATAAGAATGTCCTTTTTTCCAACTAAATGTATTAATATTTAACATTTTATTTTTCTTTATAGGTGTATTCGAAATTAGACATTGTGACTGCAAAAGCAACCAAAGCCGAACAAGCTAGAGCAAAACATCATTTACTAGATATAGTTAAACCAGGAGAAGCTTTCACAGTTGTTAACTTCAGGGATGCTGCTCTGTCAATAGAATCCTTTTAAATATTAAAAAATAAAAAATAAAATAAAATGGTAAACTGGTAATTCATCAAAGTTTTTAGTTGTTTTATAAATGAAATTGCTAATTAGGTATATGATAAGAAAAAGCGCCAATAAATCTTACACTTACTGTGGATAAAGTGGTCCTTAACGTGTTTATTATTTAATTAAATATCTAAATTCTAAATTATTTAAGAAATTAAAAAAAAAATACAATTTGCACAAATATTATTTTCTTTACATCAAACAATAAAAAAAAAAACTTGTAGACCGAAGACTTGATGTCAAAATCAAAACTTCCTATCGTCGTTGGTGGCACTAACTATTATATTGAAAGTCTTCTATGGAATATTTTGGTTGTAAATGACTCCCATAAAATAAATGAAACTGAAATGAAGCCTTCAATTAGAATAACAGAAAATGTAAGTATATTAGATTAATTTAATTATCTTATTTTATGAAATTGATTGAAATTGACTCAGCTCAACTTTGCCAATAATTTATACTCCAGGAAAACATCATATCTGTATTTAATTTAATTTAATTGACAACCGCAATATAACGACTGGCAGCCACTTCAACCTAACCTTACCGCAATATTATGAGAAAATGCGATGCATAGTTTCAGTCCCTTGGCCAGTTTAAATTAAGCATGGCAGAGAACACAAAAAAAGTGGGTGGCAAACATTTTTTTTATTTTTTTAAACTTAACTTACCTGCCATACAATTTTTTTTTAGCAATTTTACAAAATCTTATTTTTCTCAAAAATTCAAAAAAATCAATAAATTTCTTTCGGTAAAACCTACCTTTGAATAGGAAACCATTTTTCCTTACCAAAATTTTCAAAGAAATATTTTTTAGATTTTTAAAAAAATGTTCAAAAAATTAATTTTTGAAAGTCAAACAGCTTTTCATTTTTTTAATACAAAATTGACCAGTGTCACCAAGTAGACAAATCTGATTTTTGTTGCACAGATAAAATCTTGTAATTTTAAATTATAAGCAAAAAATGATGAAAATCGTTTACAATTTTGTTCAGTTTGTGAAAAAATTCTATAGGTCACTGATCGTATGTAAATTCTCCTTCAAATTGTAAACAGTAAATTGCTGTCGAACCTATAACAAATTTCTCGTCTCTTCACAAATTTGTTAACAAACTTATGGGTATACATTTTTACATAAATTTATTTCAAAGCTTTTTGGTCCGAGGAAAAAAGTGTGCATACAAGAAAAATTTTGCTTGTAATTTTGAACATTTGTTGTCATAGGCTTTGTAAGTGACAAAATTTTCCAAAAAAAAAAATTTTAAACTTTTTTTTTCTAATTTGTAGAGTTTTTAAAAAGCGACACATAAAAATTGCACAACAAATTAGTATTGAAAAGCTAAAATTTTGGGCACTTACAGCATTATGATTTGAATATTTTATTTTAATCTGCTAACTTCAGCCTTATTTTAGAGGCAACTTTAATAACCAAAAAATTACTCGAGGTACAAATTTTTGTATTCACAAATAAGATTTTAATTAGCTTCAAATTAAGATATTAAAATTATTTTATTCCGCCAGAAAGTGTTCGCCAAAATAAGGCATGTCAAAATTTCATAAAAAAAAAATCTTCAATAGTCGTAGCCGATGTGGTCAATCTTCAGACATTTCATTCCATTATTAACCTCAAAGTTTGTATGTTTGATAATATTTCAAATGTGTATCACCCCTTTTGCAAAAAAAATGCGCTTTTTGAATAATTTAAAATGGAACCCCTTGTTGGAACACCCTATAATCTATTTCTTTTGCAAGGAAAACATGCTTATTATTTAATAGGAAATAATTAATTTTAAATATTAAACCAATAAGGGCTCTTGATTTTACTCGGGTAAAACTATTAGGACTCTTGATTTTAGTCGGGTAAAACCCAGTTTAACAACTACCCGTGTAGACCAAGTACCCAGGTTTCAAGAGCTCTTAAACCAATTTATCAATCATTAATTCACTATACATATAAATTTAAATTTTAGCTGCTGGAAACAAAACTTGCATCTGAAGAACTACATACTCTACTTAAAAAAATCGATCCAACATCAGCAAATCGTATACATCCAAACAATAGAAGAAAAATAATTAGGTAAGTTTTTTTTTACTTAAAACTGATACCTAAACATTTGATACGAAAGAATGCAGTAAACAAATGTATGCAAACAAAATTAAAAACAAATAAAAATTCGGAGGGATGGCAACAGCTCTAACGGAATAGATAACATTTTTAGAGTTGATTAGCATGAGCCAGTAAAAACTTAAGAAATTTTTTGTGTAACAATCAGCCAACTGCCACGTCGACTTTTTAAATTTTGATTTTTCAAAAACTTCTCTAAGGTTTATGTATGAGCAAGACAAATACTAAGGTAATAGTTTTTAAACCCACCCAAAACCACTCCCACTTTTTTCATGTCTATCTTGGCAACCGCTGTACGGATCTAGATAACATTTTCAAGGTTGATCTATGTGAGCAAGACTAAATTTGAGATTTTTTTTTATTTAAATCCGCCCACTACCACTCCCACTTTTTATATACTGTTTAAAATAACGTGTTTTTTTAGACGTGTGGTTTTCAAGAAGAAATTAAACGCATATAATTTAATGTTAATGCCAAGAATTTGGCTTTGGCGGTAACCGCCGCGTCTGGCTTAAATAAATTTTACCAGAGAGGCCCAATTTTCGACCACTTTTTGTAGCAATTATATTCTCTTCCAAGGCGTCAATTGTCTCGGGCTTATCTGCGTAGACAACCGGAGGCCACACCACAGGCCCACGGCACAAGATAATGCACTCACCAAAAGCTTCCTTCAATAAATTGATTGTTTCCGAATGCGTCTTGCGAACCGAACCATTATATTGGTAATAAATTTGCACGATTTGCAAACGTTGTTTAGGAGTAAGTCAATTCATTATGTAATGGCAAACCAAACTGAGCATAAATCAAGTGACACCTGTCAAAAAAACCAACTCCGAAAAAAGTATTGCCAGATTGAAAACCACATGTCTAAAAAAACAACCTTTACAAGATATGAAATTTAAATTTTAGTATATCAAGGCTAAATTGTAATAACTTTTGTTCTAATTGTCCAATTTTAACGGTTAAAATTTTAAAATATCCGGCACAAGTCAGCAAAGGGACTTACACGGGTAAATCGGCTAGTCTGTCTATAAGTAATAGGCCTTAACAAATTTTAAACTATAAAAATGTTCTAAAATTTAATTTTAGTTTGTCACATCAATATGTGAAGCGTTCTTTTATAGAAGAAAAGTTTTATAAGTGTGAATCAGTGAATCAGTTTAAACATAAAAATGATGATAAATTTAAAATATTTTAACGATTAAAGGGTATCAAAATGCCTTTTCTTCAATTCTATCTCCCATTTGTTTGTAGATTAGATGACTTTTCTTTTAAAATAATCAATCATAATAATAAAAGTGTATGCAGCTATTATAAGTCATAATTCTAATCAACTTTTAAGTCATCAAAAGCATATCACAAACAAGAAGTTAAAACAAAAAAATGCGTATCAAAATAATTGTTATAAATGTATGTATGTACATTTAATGGCCTTGCAGATAAATTTAATTTCAAATTTATTATAATATGTATACAAAAAAATATTAAAGAAACAAAAAACAACCTTCGATATTTTATACATTCATAAATGTATGTACATATGTAAAAAATTATTTCACTATCAAAGTTTTCAAAACCAAATTGCTGCTAGAACCTTATCACTTGAGGAAACTGTGAACCTAGTCCAAATAATTTGACTAATCAAACCAACAAAACAAAACAAATGAAACTTTAATCATTATTTTAATACATCTTCTTCGAGTACAAATTCCAGAATCAAATATTTAAGAACTAAAGAATTATTTCGAAAGCGTTGTTAACCTTCAATTGATCTGGCAAAGCATAATTTTCATAAAGAAATCAATTTAGCAAAAGTTCTTGAACTTTGAAAATATAATGTTAAATTGTTTCGGTGATTTAACTTTATATGCGATGTTTGTTAGGGTTTGGATTCAATATAATTTAGTTTTAGGGGTGTCGCTTGATTTTTTGTGTCAGATATTCAAGATGAGTATGGGGGATCTTACGGAGAATTTTAAAACAAAGAACTTTTGTTGTGGGACATTTCTCGAAATAGAATTTTGAGACCCAACCAAAAAAACAGAAAAAAACCACAAGCCTTTAAAGTGGTCAAGAAACCCATTTAAACTACGAGTACCTTCGATTTCTGGTAACTCCTTCTTTCCAACGCAATGGTATTGCAATACTTTGCACAAAACCAATCCTTTAAGCAGTATGTAATCTATGTGGTTTGGTGTCAGTTGCGATCTGTAAGGCAAATTGATGATAATGCTACGCAGCTGTATTTCGATGAGACGCTGGTCTTCTGCAGCAAGCCAACCCACATTAGTCTGAGTTCACTTAAAAACCAAATGTTGTGTAGAACTCCCACAGCCTTCTCACGTGCTCTTCCACCCTGTGGGTTAGCCTGAATAGTGAATCGTCCGAATAGAGCGAATTCTTAGCATTGTTGGGGTAAGGTCGATTCGACGTGATATTGTATAGGTACCGACCCAGCTTTGATCTTTAGGCAGATCCTGTCCAGGATGCTATTGGTTGTTGACCAGGCTTGCCAGATTGGGCTATCTTTTTCGAAAATTGCCTACAACAATTTCCGTATGACAGCCCAATCATAATAGAGCTACATAGCCCAAATATAATCTTGGGCAATATTTTTTTCATATAAATAAAAAATAAAAAACAATTTTTCTCCATCTTAACATGTCCTTAAGGCATTCCACAATTTGGCACAACTTTTAATTCACTGAACATACTCACTTGTTTTGACATTTCAAACCAACCGCAATGATCTTCACTCTAAAAATAGGTGTGTTCCAAAGCGAGCTCCGAACAGATTGAAACCGCCAGATTAAGTCATTTTTAGTGTGAAGTGGTTCCACAAGTGAAAGTTTGTACTTTTTCGGAGCAATGAGAGCGCTTATGAGACAGGAAAAAATTTCTTCTACTTGTCAGATTTGGTCCGAGAAATTTCTGGTGGCTGTTTTTACTGGATGTCAAATGCCAAGTGTTCGTATGTCAGATTTGAAAAAAAATTAAAGTTTGAAGTTACAAAAACCAAACAGAAAACAAATAGCTAGGGTTACCCAAGTGTTACTTTTTTTGTTTTGTTTTTCGTAGATGTGCATAATTTATTAATTTATTTATCTTTTTATAAATCAAATAATTTTCTTAAAATGCATGTGTCGTTTGGGAAAATCTTTTTTTGAAGAAGAAAATTTAGTAATAAAAATTTGTTTAACTTTTGTTTATTGTAGTTTTTTAACAAATTGATGTTTCATGATTTAATATGTACTAAAAGAATATTTCTTTAAGTTTACTCATTTTTATTCATAATAAAGTTTGATAAAATGATGAATAATACGTTTCATTTTTCTAAACATTCAATTTCTTGTTAAGTGATTTTATAAAAAAATTTATTGACTTATGGTTGCACTACGGCAGCTCTAGTCAAATATTTCTTTTGACGTCGTGCAAATTAGTGCCCAAACTGTTCCCGACATTTTGACAGTTTTTCTTCTCTCTGAGAGGACTTAGTTCCCACCTGTCACAATTTGACATTTAGTCCGAAATAGTGCGAAGAATTTAAGGAACACACCTAATATCATTGAGTTTATCTGTTTTTCCCAGAATTCCCATTTTTATAAGAAAAATGTATTGGTATTGGGCTACTATTTGGACTACTTTTTCGGTTCCGATTTTGGGCTACAAAATTTCTCAAAATGGGCTTTTGAACTTCTTCAGGACATGGCAACCTTGTTGTTTTCAATCTGGACGAAGAACGAGAATTGAGAAAATTGAAAATTATTTTAATTAGTGTTGCTCGAAAATTAAAAATAGTTAGCGTGAATTGACCCCTCATCCAGATGCTGCCGAATGCTTTCTCTATATCCAGGAAGCATCCAGTAATAGCCTGACAGGTTTCAAGGGTTCATAAAATTTCGTTCTGGGATCTCAAGAGTCAAAAGCGTATTTGAAGTAGAGTGCTTCTCCCGCAGTCAAAACCGCATGCAGTGCCGTGTTGAATGCTTTTAGTCTCTGAAGAGTAAGTACTTCAAGGATTTCGGTGGTGTTGTTTAGAAGCGATATAAGACAATATTCGAAAACGGTACTTTCTTCGATATCGTTGCAATTTTTACTGTCTTCCATCATCAAGTAGCTTTTGTTGATGCAGTTGTTGAACAGGATCGTGAGAAACAGCACAATGACTTCGAGGAATTTTTGTATGATGCTGCTGGAAATCATATCTGGTCCAGATAATTTCTTACGTCGTCGTCCACTTTTGATAAAATCAGCTATTTCTTCGTGTTTGACTGAGCCTCCAGTTAGCTTAGGATCACTAGCACGATTTTCCTTGTTAAAAATGGTAATTTCAGCGACCATCTGCTGCAGTTTTTCAATTGTTGACTAGACTCACTCTTATAAATGAAAGATCGCTATGTAAGCTTGACACAAAATGTTCTTCAAAATCTTCGGAAAAAGCTTCCACACTTTATTCAAAATTTTTGTGACAAGACTGAAGTCTTTTCTGGCGCTGATATCTACATATTAAAGCATTTTTTATCTTTTGCCAATGATGGTGTTTATTTTTTTGAATACATCTTGTCCAGTTTTGATGAATTGAATTGAATTGTCTTTTTCTGGAAACTTGTTGTTGCTGAAATATCGAAAAGAGCGTTCTTCAACATAATTAGCATACATTGAAGTTCCAGTCCTTACCATTTGGTAGTTTCCATTTGCCGTTTTTCAATTCCAATACCTTTGTTGATCTGTTTCGCAACATCTGTCCATTATTATTCAGTCGAGCAATCTCTTCTGGAAGGTGCTTGTATAATGTCTCTTAGGGTTTTTGGTCTCTTCGAGGGCATTGTTTATAGCTTCGATAGTTTCCTCAATTTTACGTTTCACGTTTAGAAAAAAATATAATCACATCATACTTATTCTACTAAAAATTTACGCTCCTATTTTTTTTTTTTAACATATTTTTGTGTTATCGGCATCATTGTTTCATATCAGCCAATTTCTCGTGCAAAAAAAAATCTGCTAGAGAATTTAAAAATGAAAGAAAATTAGCATGAAACCAAATTTTCATACACAGGATGTAAGTATACACTTTAATTTAAGCGGTAGTATTTTATCGGAAGTCGATATCGTCAGAAAGTGTAATTTTGGCATATTAAATGAAATTAAAACTTTGTTTTAGAGTCAAATAAATAAATAAATTAATGTTCTTTTTACCGTCCAAAATTTGCAACAGGAAGTAAGTACATTCTGAGGAGATTGCGATATGAAAAGGTTTTTTAATAAGTACACAGAAAACTTATGTGATTAACTAAATTTCTTGAAAATTGTTCATGGTTAGATACGCTTTGCTGTTTAAAGTTTGCTCTACAGATAAACACAGGAACATTTATGTAATTTTAAAAATTGTAGAATAAACTTCTGAGAATTTTCAGCAGAACAACAAAAAACTTTTTACTTGTATATTATTTTATATTTTAATATCCTAAAAAAACAATTGATAATATTAAAGGTATTCATGCAACAAAGTAAAACCATCCTATAGTGCCTTTCACTTGAGCTACGAATTGCGAATGGTCGCGAATTGTGACATTTCTTTCACACTAGTCGTTGCTGAGGAAATTGTTGCAAAGTTGCGAAATGCTAAGTTTTGAAGAATAAAGTTTCGAAAAACCAAAGTTTTGAAATGACAAAGCTTTGACGAGATAAAGTTTCGAAACACAAAGTCCAGCGAAAAACGAAGTTTCAAAAGGAGAAAGTTTCGAAAAGTTAAAGTTTCGCAATGGAAAGTATCGAAAGACCAAGTTTCGAAAGTTTCGTTGTTCCTTGACCGATTTCAATGAATTTGACACAGGTAATACCTGATACAGAATTAAAAATGAAAAAAATATTATAAAAACAGGGTGGTCAAAAATATGTCAACATATTGAAACTTCGTTGTCCCTTGAGCGATCTCCACAACTTTGACTTAAATGGAACATAATAAAATTAGCTTTCGGTGATGCCAATTATGTCCTTTCTCTTGCTAAACTCTTACTTTTCGAAACTTTCTCCTTCTGAAACTTCATTTTCCGAAACATTTTCTTTCGGAACTTTGTCATTTCAAAACTTTGGCTTTTCGAAACTTTATCCTTTGAAACTTTGCTTTTCGAAATTCTTGCGGACTCCCGCCGCGGGCAGTCGTGAATTTTCATAAAAAATAAACCAGTAAAGTGAGTGCTCAAAAAATTTCAATTTAAATTTGAACGAATTTTTCATTCGCAGATTTGTAGAATATGTCTTAATGCGCGAAAAAAGTAATTATCATTTTTATGTTAGGATGACTACGTTTTCAATATAAAAGTTTAATATTACCGAATAACAATTGAAAATTAAGGTCCATTGATAAAACTTGGCATCAATGGTTTATTTGTTATTAAAACACAATTAGAAGAAGAATCCATAAAAATATCTGTGGTACCAACTTAAAGAATAATAAACCTACTATATTCGTTATTAGCTTATTTTTTAGATAATTTTATTGTGTAAATCTTAGTTTTCATGATTTTGTTGTAATATGAAATTTCATCGAGTTGTTGAATAAAATCCAAATCACTTTCTTTTGCAAGATGGCGGTCTCCCCTTACCCCGGGCACTCCAAAAACATGGTTTTATAAAGAGAAGATGTAGCCAAACTCAAATCGTACAAAAGATTTTGCCCATCAATTAATGAAATTTTAATAAATTTATTCCACTATGATGTTCTTGCATGATTGTCTCAGAATCTATTGCTTATATAAATAAATGTATGTTAATCTTTTTTGTGTAGTATAACATAAGCTACCTTCACATTTTTTTCAAAAAAACTTATAGTTTTCGTGAAATTAAGAAAAAGTTGAATTTTACCCACTTTAGCCCAGCCTGAAAAATTTAGCCCTGGCCCAAGCTTACGGAACTCTTCAGGAAATGCTTAAGACGTCAAAACAAAGCCCTTCACCAAAACTCAGCTTTGTCGGAATTTTTTCGAAGTAAAATTCTAATTTTCTTGGTCTATTTCTGCCATGACACTTTCCTGTCATGAAAGTTTCCTGTCATGACACTTTTCTGTCATGAACTTTTCCTGTAAAGACTTTTTTCTTTCATGACACTTTTCTGTCACGAACTTTTCCTGTAAGGACTTTTTTCTTTCATGAAACTTTTCTGTCATGAACTTTTCCTGTCATGACTTCTATCTTTCAGGTCTTTTTTCTGTCATGACTTCTTTTTGTCATGACAATTTTTCGTCATGACAATTTTTCGTCATGACAATTTCCTGTGTCACACTTTTCGGTCATTACACTTGCCTGTCATGACACTTTCTTGTCATGACACGTTTCTGTGTAACACTTTGCCGTCACTTTCATGACACTTTTCTGTCATGACACTTTATGACTTTATGTAGATGTCCCACATTTATTACCATATGTTTGTTGTTTGGTTTTAGATTTTTTGATTTTATCTGACAATATTTTTAAGCATCAATTCCTCTTCTCGTAAATCAATATCCATTAAGTAAGCACAATAGGATTTATTGTCGTAAATTTTAAGTGAAACAAAAATACTTACGGACTTGTTTTTTTTACATAACTCCTGGTAATGCTTACTTGACGGAAATCGTAAATCATAATGTCGTGACTATCGTTTCCTTCAGCATTTAACAAATCAGCACTCAGGAATAAAGCTCTCCATAAGGGTTACTTGGTGAGAGACAAAAAACCTTGATTAGGAATATCCGAATGTTTTCTAAAAAACAAAACAAAACGTTTTCTTTTGCTAATCAAAACAATTTCGATTAACCCAGTGTGTTTAAAGTCATATGCTGAATTTATACGACAAAACTGTCAAATTTATTCTGCACAAACCAGGTCACATCAATTTAAAATGCCAAACATTTCTGCGAAATTATAACGTCGATCTGCTTATAACGCCAATGTGCTTGAAACGTATGAGTTAGCTGATTTATTTGCCTTGTGTTTTTTTTTAAATAATTTTCAACAAAATGATATTTACAATATTTATACTATGCAACTTCTTGTAATGGAGCTAAATTATATATAAGTTTCACTTGTTAATTTTATGACGAAAACGCTGGATAACTAAACATAATTATCTTATTGAAGTTATTTATGGTACAATTTTTTTTTAATTATGACAAAATGTCCCGGAACTATCAAAAAACAGGGTGATTTCTTTTTCATAGGAGGGATGTTAACCTTGCAAATAGAATGTCAATCTATTGACTAAAAACGTACGGGCACAGTAAAAGACTATTCCGAAGTTCACGATAGAAAAACAACGAAGTATTCCCACTTCTGAGCACGTGTAGATGTACCATTATATTTTATTTTTCGACATAATATGATAGGTTATGAAAATTAAAAGTGTCTTTTGAATTAAGTTACTTCTTCATTTTTATTTTCAATAAACAAAACTGCATAAAAGTTTAAAAACAAAAACTTGTGGTGAAATTTTTAAGTGAAAGCTAACTTTTTTAAGAAGAACTTTAATGTTTTCGTTTAGAGCTGACATCTACCTACTAAACACAATAAACATTTCTTGAAATTTCTACACTTTGTGTTATAGGCAAAAACCTATTAAATGAGGACGATTCCAATTAAGCGATCTTCAACTATAAACAAGGCTGATGATGGAACATAAGGATCTTGCTGCTTTTAAAGTAAAATGAGTGCTTAAGCGTTAAAGTATACTTGATGTCATTTAAGATTAGCAAAATAGCCGATATTCTTGCTCTAAAAATTGTATTAAAAGCAGACTCCCAATTTTAGTGTGATTTAGAGTTGGCTCTAATTATTTAAAACTTTGCGTCAATATATTTTAATTCCTGAACACCTCTACACCTGAAATGTCATCACCACCATAACCAAACCATAAACATTTCACGTTAAATGTTCCAATTCAAGTTATGGTTTCTCAGAGCATAAATTTGTATATTGTTTAATTTTTATGGGTTTCCAAAAAAACTTTGCATCCGAAATTATTCATTAAACGCTGATCATAAAATCACCGTTTTATTAAAACAAAATAAATAAATATTATTCCCCATGATACATACGGAATGTATTGCCTTGCCGCGAAAAGATATGTATCGTTTGGCTTTAGTTTGGATTTAAAGGCAATTAAAAATGTTGTTAGTACGATTTATGATAAACTATGAAGCATATTATCATAATGCAAATAAAGGTGAGCGAAATTTTGCTTTGTTGACGCAGACGACGACCGACGTGATAAATTTCTTAGACAAAAAATCAGTATTTAATTGGTTTTAAGAAAGAAGTGCAATTTTAGGATTATAAAAAAGTTTAAGCTGTTTTTAGTATATTTTTGTATTCATGAGTGAAAGTGAAAGAAAGCAATTTTCAATCGAATAATATAAACCAGCATGTAAATCCATCATGCTTAAACTCTCGAATGTACTATACAGAATGATTTGCATAAAATGCAGCAAAACACCTAATCGTGTAAGGTGGTTCCAAATAAGAAAATCGTATAAATGGGGCTCTGTGTCCAACCTATTATCGTATTTCTGTAATTTTTGTATCAACGATTTTGGTTTACTTCAATTGTCCTCCGCTCCAGAGTTGACTTTCTTGCTCGTTGCGAGTACTCCTTTTACACTCTCTTCTTACTCCTACTACTCCAAAAGCCTTCGATTGTTTTAGAATTTTGTTTGTCTGCTCCCCATTTCTAAAAGGAGTAGATTTCGAACATCAGGCACATACATACACAGCTTTTCGTTGGATTGA
Organism: Dasysyrphus albostriatus; assembly: GCA_946251815.1. Lineage (NCBI taxonomy): Eukaryota > Metazoa > Arthropoda > Insecta > Diptera > Syrphidae > Dasysyrphus > Dasysyrphus albostriatus. The sequence continues at coordinate 59,788,257 of OX276336.1, read as the reverse complement.
TTGTCAAAATTGATAAATGCCCAAGGTAGAACTATAATTATTGTCAGAAAGGCACTGAAGCTAATGTCAAAAACCTCTCTCCGGAGCGCACCTCACTTCCGTAAAGAAATTTGAACGAAACTTGACGAAACGCTCCACGCCATATGCATTCCTTGTATTCGCTTGTTTTCTTCCGAACACTAAAGTGCCCCTCCGAGCATTACAGTTCTAGTTTTAGAGAAGCCATTTTGGATAATCGTGTCGTTCGGTAGTGTTTGTGTATATATTTGACGAAATTATGTTTTCATATTCGATTTGAATCAAAAAGGAGTGGAACAAACAGCAAGAAAATCCACTCGAAAACGATATTAGATGGCAGGAACTTTATATCATCCTCTGAAATGAATGGAGGATTTATGTTGTGTTCACTCATTTCACAGTGTTATTTCACTTTTAATCTCGCGTCAAGAGTCATTTCCAGATATTTTGTCTCATTCGCAAGTGAAGCACGACCAGACCGGCTAAGAAAGACGGGTATTCATTTTATTTTTGTATACGTAAAGGCGCTATTCGCCATATTTTCGACCACTCGCATTAACATTATTAAAAGCATTTTGTAATTTAATTGTATTTTCGTTAATCATTTTGCCCACTGTTATAGTATTGCAGTATCATCAGCAAACGTTGCTACGATGGTATCTTTTGTTTAAGGTATATAATGTGTAAATAGAAAGTACAGTACTGGACCTAGGACACTTCCTTGTGTCCTAGGTCCAGTAGTAGTAGGTCCAGTTCCTTCCCCAGCAACTTTTTCATTGCAATTAAAAATATTCAATTCCGTGTCTTACACGAAAAAGTCTGTTATCTAGATATTCACTTAGATCGTTGAAAATTCCTTGAGGTAGAACTTGTCTTTGTTAGAATTTAAGGCCTTCGGGCCACACCTTGTCAAACGCTTGCGACACATCCAAAAAGAAGATCGAATAGATTTTCTCTTCTTCAAGAGCTCTCTCAATTACGTTTGTATTGTAATTCTTTGCACTTGATTAATTGTCGAATGCTTGCTTCTAAATTTCAACTGATGTTCAGGTATAAATCGTTTTTTTTCTATCTATCGGCTGCAGGTGGTAGGGTAGTATTCTTTCAAAAACTTTTGATTAAGTCATATTATGACCAAACAATAACTGTCAAAAGAATATAATAATTCATTATTTTGATCATTTATTCTGCTAAGTAGTACCTCGTGGAATGATGGTTAGTGCGTAGGACTGTCATGCCAAAGGTCTGGGTTCGATTCCCAGCCGCTGCCACCTAAAAACAGAAATGTTTTTTTCCGAGGTACTGCCTCTTGCGAGGAACTGACAAATCCTCCAAGAGTATTACTTGTCACGAATAAGTGCTTTCTCATTGGCCGTTCGGACTCGGCAAAAAATTGTAGGTCCCCTCCATTCCTGCCCAAAATATGCACACAGGAATGGTTGAGAGTTGTTAGTCACTAGGCCTTGGTTCTCCACGAGCTGTTGTGCCACCAAATTTATTTATTTTATTCTGCTTGGTAAATCAAAACTTTTTCCAGCATTCCAAACCTTGTTGTCAAAACCATTTTTTGGCACTTTAAGCAAAGTTTATAAAAAAATACTCAAAAAGTATTAACACATCCAAATAATGTAAAATTAAAGTTTAAAAAAAATCTATGTTAATACATAATGTATGTATGTATGTATGTAATTTATTTTATGAAAATAAGTTTCTGTCAGTGTCACATTTTACTTTGATATATTCGTAATATTTGCAATTAATGTATGACAGATTGTGTGGACTGTATAGGGACTGTTAAGTTGTTTTAAATTTTAAGCTTATTTTTATGGTTATGGCTACGAAGAATTGTGAAACATTTAACACACATTTGTTATTTTCATTGAACACACCCAAAATATACCGGTACAGTATAATTTTTTGACAGATAGGTTTGAACTCGCGCTACACCATGTGAACAGCAATTTTTCGGCTTGTTTTACAACGATTCTTTAATTTAAGTTTTAGATAAGTTTCGTTAAAACCCAAAACCCAAAAGAAGGGTACAACAGCATCTAACTGATGAGCCCTACTTTTGTACCTGGGCGAAACGCAACCCAAACGCAAATACTCATTCATCTTCATTCATTCTTCGATGGAAAAAGCACAGGGACGGGATAGCGGCGATTAGAATAAACAAAAATATCCGAAATCTAATTTGTCTTTCATACACGCCTTTTTAAAAATGGCGACTAAATTTCAGCACTTACATATGTAGAGAAACGCCATCTTGGAACGACCCGCACCTATTTATCTAATGGAATTACTATTTGAAAAGTCTTCTTTGAGGTACTACGAGTATTTAAAACCCAGGAAAATTAGAGCACTTTGAAAAATTTCCGACAAAGATGAATTTTGGTTTAAAGCTTTATTTTGACGTCTTAAGCATTTCCTAAAAATTAAAGTAAAGGGGAAGGGGGGGATGGATGCATAAGATGATAATATTAGTTTTGTTCTTAATTTTTGTTCAATAAAAACCTTCCCTTTACCCCGGGTACCCCAAAACCTGGGTTTTATATTAAGGAGATGTAGCCAAGCATAAACCGACAAAAAATTTTGCCCATCAATTAATGAAATGTACTCCACCATGAAGTTCTTGAATGATTTTCTCTGAATCTATTGACTTTATGAAAAAAGTATGTTACTCTTTTTTGTGTAAAATTACTTAAGGTACAGTTTGTACATTCACATTTTTTCAAAATAAAAAAAAATTGATAATTTTCGAGGAATTAATAGAAAAAAATTTATTCAACCCCCTTGTAGCCCCAAAAAAATTATTCCCGGCCCAAATTTACGGAACTTTTTAGGAAATGTTTAAGACGTCAAAACAAAGCTTTCCTTCCACCAAAATTCAGCTTAGGAAATTTTTGGAAGTGAAAGTCTAATTTTTCTGGGCTTTTATTAATAGTACCCGAAAAAAGATTTTTCCAAGTGTAATTCAATTAGGTTAGTGCGGGTCGTTTCAAGATGGCGTTGCTCTAAATAAGTGTTGAACTTAAGCAGCCATTTTTAAAAACGCGTGTTACCAAATCTCAAGAACTTTTGAACACGCAAAAAATTTGTATTTTTTTGAACTGTTTGTATGGCAAATTTTATTTTCTTTCCATTTCCTGACCAAAACACACTGGGAAAGCTTAGCTAACTAGCGCCAACTGTTTTTCAATTATTGGTCTTAAACTATTTTTCAATAAGGCGTTTACTTCTTTAAAGATAATTATCTTACAATTGCTTCCCGGTTTTCGGTGTGTGTTATTCGAACAATAAAAGAACCATTCACTTATGAAAAAATTTGTATTATGTATGTTGTATGTATGCATGAAGATTAACAATAATTGCACTTAATAATATTATGATGACTGTACATCAATGAACGGGAAACATTTAAATTGGCACCTGGCGGTATGTTTCTTGAAGTACATACAAATATACTGATCAAGCGATAGGTTCGAACATTTCTCAAAATTAGTTCATAATCTATTTAAAGGGGAATAACTTGGGTAGGGGTTCTTTATCTCTAGCCATCTTATTCCAAATTCCATGAATTAGTTTCATATCTTGTTATTAAGAGGCGCCTGCATTCTTATCAAGTTAGACACTGTAGTCCAAGAAACGATAGCATATTCGCCCTAAATAATAATAATTTTTGATTGATTCTAAAATGTTATGAATGATATACGTTTTAAATGAATTGCAAATAGTAGTCAAATATTTCTAAGAAATGCGCTATCGATGACTTGAAGACATATAATACATATGTAATTGTAGGTTTATACAAAAGTTGATAATGAAAGCATATTATTGGAATTTCGTTTTTTGTAATAGAAGATATTTTTTATCACTTTGGAATTGTTATGAACAGTGGTCGTTTGTTTACTCTTCCCACAAGCACAATACCGATCTAATACAATTTAGAATTTCCACGAATGAATATGTTTATTTGGCCCATAAGCTTGATTCTAAATTCACCATTGTGTTTCTGAGAAAATGGTCACACTAGCCACTTTAAAATATTTTTGGTAAAATTCGGAAACTAGGCCGAATTTTATATTTAAATTTTTTGTTCAAAATTAAATTTTCTGTCGAAATGGCTCGTTAAAACATTTTATAAGAAAGCTAAGCCGGAAAAGTTAACACAACCAACTTAACAAAACCAAAAAATTAAATATTTCTAAAATTTTTAATAAATTGTGCATAACTATTTTTCCAAGCAAAGATAGGGTCAAAACATGTTAAGCAAAAACATATAGTAGTGAAAGAACATAAAATAAACAAAAAATGTATGCCCAATTTAGAAAAAAGCTTTAACATTTTTGATTTTTTTTAATAAATTTTGGTTTTTAATAACTTTTTCTGCTTAAATTTGTTTATAATTCTTTTTAAACTCTCCATTTCGATAGAACATTAGCGAATTCGGGTTAGTTTCCGAGTTAAATCAAAAACACTAAAAAGTGGCCTGTGTGACCATTCTCTCAGAAATGGGTGAATTTTATAGCATTTTCGGTTTTAGAGTGCCTCTACACTAACCCACAAAGTATTTACACATGTTTGAATAAAGTGCTAAGGAGTTTCATACGCCAAATTTGTGTGATGAAACTGGTTTTCATATTTTACTTTCACGCTTGAATCCAAACAAATATGTAAATTTCACCATATCCTCAATCAACCAAGTTTGACAGATGTTTGCTATCGTGACATTTTTTGAAAATTTTCACATGTCATAAATTCCTGTTTACTAACTCAAAAAACTTGCATCAACGAGAGAGCAAAAATCCTCCCTTGGAAAACTTGCGAATTCCTATAGTTAATTATGCTGCCAAGATTGTTATCAAAGAGAGCCAATAGCCGGAAGACATAACACCCTGACTCCACAGGGCATACAGCATACATCACAACCAAAATATAATTACAATCTGCAGATTTTTTTTCGCTGGGAAAATTATGTCATGTCGTTTCATTTATCTCTCACCACTTCTTCTATCTTTTGCAACAATGTAAGAATAGAATTGAAAAATTAGTGAACTTAATTTTGATGAATGATAATATTCGTTTCCGAAAAATAAAAGCAAAGCAGTAGATTTGTTTAACGAAAAAAGTACATAAGATCTATTGGAATCATGGCAAAACGGCAACGCCGTTTATACACAAAAATGACGCTTCTAACAAAAAAGTGGACAAGTTCATGGTTCAATGCGTTTGTTAACTTTTTTCAAATTTCCCCAACTCTGATAGAATTGTCCTCTCTTTTCAAATTTTACAGTTTTTACGTTTATTTTTGGAAGAAGATACCAAAACATGAACATTTGTGAAAATTTGTTAGAAATTTCACGAAAGCAAACAGACCTACATATATTAAAAGTGGTGTTTTCAGGAGAATGAGATCTCGAAGGGCTCAGCAATTTAATACGTCAAAAAAGTAAGCAAGCGAATCCAAAATGTTCTTTCCTCTGTAATTTGACAGAAATTTTTCTGAAGAATCCTGTTCACGAGACTGAGAATGCTGAGAGGGCTCTGAGATTTTATTTTCCTGAACATGCATAGTAAAAAAAAACCTTACATGTAATTGTTCCTTTTTAAAAGTTATATTCAATAGCCTACTAAGAAACAAAAAGTTCACTGCTGTTACTAAACTGGAACTGGATAAAAAGAACTTTTAAAGGTGCAAATACAGTTGTTGTGAATTCTTCGTTTTCTTGTTTTTGTGATTTAATGCCACAATTAGAAAGAGGTAATACAAAGATAGATTCTGGAAAAGCCCAACTAACAAAAATTTTGCTGTTACCAAAGAGTATTTATTAAACTGTATACATCAGAGTTGTAAAGTACTTAAATACATCTGTACTTAATTACTTTGAAAGTACCCAGTAACTTGGGCTCTGGACCTTTTGCACCTCATATATGGGAAATTTAATATTTTAGAATGTCATCTAATTGGTCAGGAAAGGTAAACTAGTCCTAGAAATTGGTCAGCCCTTGATAGCTAGTTATAAAGGCTTAAAGTTTCTCAAGGTTACTCAAGGTCAAGCGCGATTTTTGGCCAAAAATCGTTATGACCTTGAAAATTTTTTTAAATAAATTAAAAATTCATAAAAAAATTCCATTTCTGACCAATTTCTGAAAATAGCTGAGCTTTTATGACTGTGAAATGGCCTTTCAAATGGCATACTTCTTTTTTTGAAATGACCCAAATGAGGTGCCAAAAGTTTTTTTTGTGACCTTGAAATGAGTCTTGAAAATTCATAGAAAAAAAACTATAGCTGACCAAATACTGAAAATAGTTGATCTTTTATCAGTGTATACAAATCTTTCAGATGGCATCTTTGTTTTGTAAATTTCCCATAAATGATGTTCCAAAAATCGCGCGTGACCTTGAGTGACCTTGAGAAACTTTAAGCCTTTATAACTAGTTATCAAGGGCTGACCAATTTCTAGGACTAGTTGACCTTTTCTGATAAATTACTGACCAATTAGATGACATTCTTAAATATCAAATTTCCCATATAGATATGAGGTGCCAAAGGTCCAGAGCCAGTAACTTGTACTTGTACTTGAAAAAAAAAACAAGAACAATGTAGGTTCTTGGTACATGAAAAACACCAATATTTTTGATGTATCGAATAATGGCGACGATGATGAAACTTTAGTGAGATAACGCCAAGACGACGAGACGCTATCAGCCGTCGTGATCTGTGTTTTTGAGTTGAAAAAGTCATTATTCGATAGCTCAACCAGACTATTTAACAAGTTGTACTTCAAAAATACATGAAATTGACTTGTACTTCAAAAGTGTTATAGAAATAGTACTTGAAATGGACTTTTACCTGACCAGTTCTTGAAATTATACTGGGCATTATATCAGTTCTTGGTGTTTTTCAAAGACCAAGTACGATACTTGTTTTTTCAAGTACAAATACAAGTACATGTATAAGGTACTGGGTACTTGACTAGTACTTATGTACTTGAAAGTTTACAGGTCTACTTTACTTAAACTTTCTCACTATATATAAGCTTATCCTTAACTTTGTTTTATTAATAAGATTTCACATTTAACTCATAACTGACTAAAAATAATTCGTCTTTTATTTGCGTTTATGAATACCGGTGCATGTAACCAAGTACTGATTTGCTGTTTAATATTAAAACAAAACAGATGTTTTTAATTCCATGGTTTCAGATACTGAAAAACTGATATTAATTTTTGCTAATAGTCGTCGGTCGAATAGGCATCTTCAAATAAGCTTTTGCCTGCATTTTTTTCCACAAGGCAGGTGATTTTTAAAATTAACTTTCCGACAATAAAAGTCTTTACTTTTATAATAAATATAAAACATAAAATTTCAAACAGGTAAACTTAATGATTTTATTATATTCAACAAAAGAATGTAGTTCTCTTTTTAGTTACGAATTGATATTTTTTAATGTTTGCAATTTTCAAAACTTATCTATGCTCTTAATTTGCATACATAGTAAAACTTTTCAGAACCGTGTGCAAATGATTTGGTTCAAAATGATTGATAACCTTGTGCCAATCTATATTTCTTGACGCAATGTTCTTATATTCTTCCGTATTCACTTATGTACATATATTTCCAAAAATAAAACTCACTTTTTTTTCAATTTCGCACACATGTAAGTGGTTGTCATTTGAACACCACCCGATATACAATAGGTATAGTATTTGATTTGTTTTGCCATATATACATAGCTTGAACATATTTTATTGTGTAAACACAACCACTTTTGCTTTGTTTCAATCAATTAATCAACTTTATTTTCAGACACTCAATTATCTAACACCTTGCTTATCAAATGAAATACATATATTTTGAATTGAAATCGCAATTAATGTATTGTTTGTATGTGGAGCTTTCTATATTACAATGTGTACAAAAAATTACAAATTTTACCCGTGCGAACTTTTGCCCTTTTATATTTCATTCAAACTTTTATGTCATACCTACAATTTGAGTCAGTTCCTATAGCTAATCATTCAGTAAATAATGGCGCCACACGCCGCGCCGCGTTGTTAATTCTTGTCAATTCAGGACTTTATACTATCATTTCATTACACAATGTTTTTAAAGGGTGTTTTACTGTTTTAGGACTAGGTACATAACATATTGCCTACATTTGTATAAATATAAATTAACTTTTAACATGTGATAGCTGAGAAACTTTGTTCTTAATTTTTTTTTAGAATTTAAGAAAAAATAAGAGACAACTCAGGGAAATTTAGCTCTCTGGGGCTAATGTCCACTTTTTTCGTCTTCTGAGATGGGGTAGGAAAATCCAGAATTTGCATATGTACCGAGATTTTTCTACCACAGGAAAAGTTTGGCAATACTTACCCATAAGCATTCATACAAAAATCATAATTTTTGAAGAACATAAAAAAGTTATTGAGCAATTAGTTAAACGACGCTATTAAAATTGTCAGTTATCAAATTGTTAATTGATAAATCTCAAATTCGTTCTTTGAAAAACTTACTAATAAAAGTTTCGATCGTTTAAGAGACCAGACTATTGCGAATCACAAGAAAATTAAAAATTACTAAAGAAGAGTTGATCAGTTTTTTGATAAGTTAAGTTTAAAAATCCAAATTTCAAGGTTTATCAACAATCAATTTGGTAATTGACAATCGTAATAGGAGTGAAAGTACTCAAAAACTGCTAGTGCTAGTTGTGGTATTTTTTGTTTGTTTTTGAATTTCAATATAAATAATGTTTGACAAAAATGTATGCACATAATTCAAATACAGTGTTCAATATCTCTATTATCCTAAAAAAAACACCCTTTAAAACGTCAAAAACTAAACTCCAATGCTTCTGTATACCCTTTAATCAGGAATCTCGGCGTATCTTTATTTTGTTTTACGCTTTTATTAATAACAAGTAATATTAATTATTAGGTACCTACCTACCGACCACAGTGAAACTTGATAAGTCACAGAAAGTGAGTAATTTATAATTATTATAAACATAGTTAATTTAATTATCTGTGATTGCCATTTTATATCATGTTCTTTCTCATGCATGCCACACAGCCAATAAATAATATCACCTCCCGCTATTGCTGGCAAAACTACCTATCTAAATTGCGATTCAATAATTTGACCTATTTTCTTGATAACACTCTGTTTATGAATTTAAAAAAAAAAAGCACATGTGCACAAGTTTTTGATTGTTTTTGTTTTGTTTCGCGCGTTGTTAAGCTTTGAATTTCATTTGTTGCAAAAAAAAAACAAAACAAAAAAACACTTAGTTTATATTTGACAAGAAATTGAAGTTATCGCGCCTTTATTTTGCATCTATAGAAGAAATAATACAAAAAAAAATCCATTTGCCATGTGTATAGTGTAGTTGATAATCGTGAGAACTTATTGCACACGATATGATAAGAGCTAATACATGTGGCGTGGTGGCGGACAAGAGACGCACGAAGACGATTATATGCCACAATTTTCTTGGAACATTGTTGCCGGGTGGGAACTAAGACTATTTGCTATTTGCAGGTCTGTATTTAGTAAAAATTGCATTGGGCGATTGAATTATAACAAAGCTATCCGTGCAAAATTTTGGAATATTTCTAAAGACAAAACCTAAAGCTGCATTAAGACCTTCGTTCTTTATTCGGTGGTTGTACAAAATGAAACAACGAACAAAATTCATCGAAAATTCAATAGGGCGTTGAATTTCTTCGTTGTTTGTGTTCGATGTTATCATTTACACCCTCGTCCTTCCGCGTAAGAGCAAAAACGAGCAACGCACACGAACGATAAAACCGAAGGTCTTAATGCAGCTTAAGGTATGAAATGGAGAAGGGAACTCAGGACTTCCGAAACAGAACCAATTTGAAATTTATTTTCAATTAATAACAAATAAAATCATAACATCCGTATTCATAAACGCAAATTAAAGCCCAATTATCTTCAATCACTCAGTTAGTTGTATCAATCAATTAAATAGAATTCAAGATTAAAACTAACTCACCAAAGAAAGCACACTAACAATCAACTAGCTTAAAAGTACTTCTGTCATTTTTGGCGGAATTGAGAGCTAAAAGGATATAGACGCTATAGTGACATATGAACGTGCTACTTACAATCGTAAATGAGGGAGTGTGTGTGAGCAAAAGCTAACATTTAGTGAGAAAGTATATGTGCAGTTTGAGTAACAGCTTTGGTAACAGCAGAGTTCTTATTAATTGTAGTAGATTTTCGTTAAGATTTAGAACAACCTTTTCAACACAACCAGTAAAATATTTTCTGCAAACTATCAAACACTTATTCGCAATTCACAACATCTGGACGCATTCCACAAATCTGGGAATGCAAAATTTGCTCGAAATGAACCTCAATTTTTGTTGGCACCTTTTTTACTGGGGTGAAATCGGCTAAGGTGATATGTGATAGTTGACAGTCACAACTCCATAGCATTTCCCTGAGTTATTTTTTATGACAATTTGCAATGTCAAAGTTCATGACCATTCGCAGTTCCCTATTCAAAGAATATATGAAAAACACTTAACCGACTGGCTCACTGAAATGGTCGAAAATTTTAGATTCTCCGTTCAGGTGCGTGGTATTCACCCACTTTCTCAAAATTTGTATTTATTAAAAGAGGCACTTCCGATTGTTGCACAAAGTAGTTTTTGGTTTTCGAATTTTTCGTTAATGACCCAACTAATTTAAATCAAAAAAAATAAAAAAAAATTTAAAAAAATATTTATTTTTAAAATTCAAAATTTCAAAAACGAGTTGATGAATTTATTAAAAAATTGGCATACCAATTGGTACCAAAAATATAAAAATTGTTTTTAAGAAAACAGTTCCAACGATTTAAAATTTGTATTTGTATATTTATATTTGAAATTTGTTCAAGTTTTTAAATCAGTCGGGTTTTGTCAATCGGTATTTTGGCATTTGGGATGTTTTGCTTTTTTTTTGGGATTTCGGCATTTGGGATTTCATACCCAACCCGATTTGTGGGTGGGTAATTTGTACTGTTTCTGTCAGAACGATTCAGTTAAAATCTTGCTCATCATACTGCAGTTCTCCATCAAATGCTTTGTGCATCGAGCGATTGGGGGCTGAAATTTCCAATTTAAAAAAGAACTGAAATGCACTTTAGTAATCGGGAGAAAACAAGCGAACACACGAAAAGCATATATGACGCGGCTATAAGTGCGGATTTTAATGTTTCCTCAGGTTTCATTTAATTTTCTTTCGCAAGTGAGATGGGCTTCCGAAGTGACTTGAAATAAAGCCGAACAAAATATGACCATTCGCAGTTTTTCAAATCTAGCCTAATTTCACTTTGAAAATGGAGATATGGCTAAATTGTCTTTAATTGCATTTTAAAACCGAAAAAAGACCAATTTTCGTTTGGAAATAAAGCCAAATGGTTTCCTATTAATATTGTCAAGACTTTGCATACAACCAACCTCGCACCAAACTGAAATGCTTTAGTGAGCCCAAGCAGGGAGGTGGCACAATTATGTAATAAGATCTCGAAAAACCAGTTTCTTTTGAGGCAATGTTAACATTTTTCTTATTCAACAGTACTGGCCATAAAATAAAACATGAAAACAAGCCAAATTGGTCGTATTTCGTTTTCTAAAGTGAAATAAAGCAAAATAAAAAAATCGGCGCTAATTTCCCAAGCCAAATGGTTTCTTATTATAATTTTCAAGACTTTAGATGCAACCGACCTCGCATCTAGCAGGGGGGATCGCATACATACCTCACTGTTTGTGCGCGGTTATTCTGGGTGCTTGCACTGTATTTATGTAAGACAAGGCAAGTGTAAATAAGATCTCGAAAAAACAGTTTCATTTATGGCAATGATAACATTTTTCTTAGTATTCAACAGTACTGGCCTGCAAATAAATCATGAATATGAGCCAAATTGGTCCTATTTCGTTTTCTGAAAAAAAAAATAACGCCAAATCGAAAATTCGGTGTTGTTTCAACATTAAAATCCAAATAATGCCAAGTTTTTTATTTTTAGCTTCATTTTGTTTTGCTTTATTTCACGTCACTGGCTCCTGAGCAAGTAAAACTGACATTTGTCAAAAGAGATAGATAAAAAGTACTGGCCGCCGATTCTAGTTCTGTGAAAAGTGAATCGATAGTTCTGTAATAATGTGAAACCAAATACCAAAATCTTTCAAATGAACATTTTTCTTTCACGCCATGGGTCTTCATTTGGAAGTGAATATCCAAAATAAAAACGTAAATACGAACAATGGAAAATTCACTAATATCTTTTTCTCTGTCAAAATCATAAGGAAAAAAGTGTTTCTATCTGATGCATTGCTTTGTTCTTTTAAAAAACACAAGAAAATTATGAGAATCGCGCAGTTTTCAAAAGAAATGGCAGAGTGATTCGAGCATCTATAGTTTATTTTTCATTCCCAAATCTAGAATAACCTATTTTTGCGCCAATTAAATCGAAAAAGTGAAAGCAAATACTTGACAGCGAATGTGGAAATTTATTCGATTCACTTTTTCACAGAACAAAAATCGGCTCCTAGTATGGCTGGCTACGATACCAGAAAAGTCTCGGTATCGTTTGATATCGGTATCGGAAACCGAAGCGATTGCGAGAAGATACCAGCCTCAAAACACCCGAAACGATACCGAGACCAAACTGTGCCTTTGGGACTGAAATTAACCGATACTTTCGGTAATATCGTTTGGTATCGGCAGAAAAAAAAATATTTGAATATTATAATTAATTTATTACAAGTAAAAAATTATTGTAATTGGTTTCGGTGTGAATGACATTTTTACAGTTTTTTCTCTTTACTAAGGAGAGGGTTTAAACAATTATTTAAATTAGAACCACCCACTTTTCTTTCGCTTTGTTTCTCTGAAACCAATCATTTGGATGACATTTTCAGACTTGGTTCTTTAAACTGGAGAAAGTGACTTTAATGAAGTCCACCAACTGCATCTCATATTTTTTTTTTTATATCTTGGTTTCTCGGAAACGGCTCCAATGATTTTGTAACAGCATTTTTTCCTGCTATGATATATTCACGCAGAATGTATGTTTAACTAATCGGAACTTTATTAGATATTGCGAAACAAGCTCTTTAAATTTGTTAAGGCTACAAAAAAACTCTCGTTAAAAAACTGTTCCTCATTATCATACTATTCATATTTTGTATGTAATGATTTTTATTAAATCTTAAAAATACCAAGAGAGTTTAACATTCAACTTGAAATCAAGAACATGTAATCAAATCGTGCATTTTATTTTTTTTGTGACTGAGACCAGAACAAAACGAGACCGATACCGATACCGATACCGATACCGATACCGATACCGATACCGATACCGATACCGATACCGATACCGATACCGATACCGATACCGATACCGATACCGATACCGATACCGATACCGAGACAAGCCTTTGATCTACGAGACCAAACGAGACTGAGTTACACGAGACGAATACCGATACCGAGACGATACTAAAATGTTTCGATTTGACGATACCGATACCAGTTTGGTATCGTGGGCAGCCCTAATGGGTGTGTTCATCTTTGAAGATACACGAAAAGCTACTTTTTGTTGTTTTTTGACATTTACCACAGTGCCCTTCTTCCGTCCGACCATTATAGCTCTACACCTTTACTTAACAGACTGCCTTTCATGAACAGACACATGTTTTCGATCAATATCTGTGCCTCTTTGCAAATCTTATCGTTCATTTGAAATTTGGGATTAGGTTCCTTAAACTCGATGCAAGCAAAAAACGTCCTTGTATAGCTATGTTTAATAGATATGTCAGAACAAGAAAGAACAAAAAAGTGCAGCTTTGTGTTGATGGGATTGGCAGTTGCCTATTATGTAACTGAAACATTCAAGTTTAAAAATGTTTGAAACGTTATTGTTTTTCATTAATTTTCAATTTGAATTTATTATCAATGTTCAATTTTTACATTCTTTTTTGTTTTTCTCTTCATGTTTAGTTCAAAAACGTTGAGAAAAGTACTTCTGTAATGAACTTTAGCTTATTATTATTCCAAACAAATAAATCAGCTGCTACTTTGACATTTCTCACTCATTTGCTCTACCTCAATAGTAGGTGCAGTGTGCAGAAAATATTGTTCTAAACTGTTCTGAAAAGCTTCATGGAACACAAAGTGATAGAATGTAGAACAGTTTAGGGCAAGGTTTTTACTCATGGAACACACAATCCTGTACTTTTCTGTTCTTTTTTGGAATTTTCTGTTCGGAACAGATTCATTAAACAAACCTTATGTATCCCATAAATTGAGAGATGCATTCCAAGAAATCATATCGAGATGAATGGCGAACAATGTATGAACTTAGCAGAAACTGTAGCATTGCCAAGTATTGCTTTGCAATTATTCACAAATTCTTCCAATGACAGACGTCTCAAAATGTGGCGCAAAGCAATTCATCAATATGCCACAGACTGTCGAATAAAGTTGGATCCTATACATTTTTTATTCATTGCACTATATTATTGAGACACAAACGTTTCGTATCAATTGTCAATAGGCGTTTTTTTCTTTTTAATTTCAGAACAGAGCCTGAACTGTCAAAAAAATGTGTTTCTTTTTTAGCTCTGAGCGTTAAAAACTAATAAATTGTGTTTCTTTTTTCATTCTGATAGTATTCTGAGCTTGTTCTGAGCGCTTCATGAGCTTAGAATAAAATAACTAAGCAGACAGAGTTAAATTCTGAACACAAGCATTTGATAGCCTTTGCTTAGGTGTGTTTCAAAAATAATTCCGAGCGCTCAGAACACACTATATGTTCAGAGGATGTTCAGAACATGCTTGACATACTCGTACTCAGGTCAGACCTCTATTGTGATTTAAAAAGGGAAACGCCTAATGTAGAATGTATCGAATATACAACCCAGCTGTCAAACGTCAATCTGAGAGTGTAACGCCATCTTTTGGCAATTATAGCTGATTGTCAATTCCGTAGTGGTATATCATTTCTTAATATGTTTCCTCTGCGCCTTTAATTTACTATCAAGTACTATTTTGGCCCTGGCAAGGTCATAAAGTGAAATCATAAGAAGGAAATTAAAACCGCAATACTCGATAAAACAATAACTTGGGAATAAACAAAACACTCTCTTCATATGCAAGATGATAATAATGTGGTCAAAAGGAAGTTCAAATTTTTAAGGTATTCTTTTTTCAGAAGCATTGATAACTTTTCACCTATAACAAACATTTTTGATAATTATTATGTTTAAGTACCTTCTCAGGGACGATCTCAATCTACGATTAAAAAAAATGAATGGCTTCCTTAACAAAAAAAAAAATCAAAAACTGTGCACTCTTGATATATGTTGACCTACCTATCAGTCTAAGAAATATAATGGACATTTTTTTGACAAAATAAAACTGTGTTGGTTGGCCTTAAGTTTAAAACGACACAATACAATTTCCAATCCCTTGAGGTTTCATCATAAAATATTATTTTGTTCGTTCTTAAAATATTTCATTAATTGATCAGATGCTTTAGATTGACAATACAATTCGCGTTAACACTTTTCGACTGTCATTCATTCAACAAAAACAAAAATATATATAAAACAAATATAATTTTTTGTTTTTAGAAAATTAAACAAAAAAGAAAGAAAGACAAATTACGTACTCTGTAAAATAAGCAACTTACTTGAACTTTTCACTTAAAAAAGAATTTCTAAAAGTTAAATAGAAAAAATTTCTCTCGTTTTTTTTTCTGTTTCTAAAGAAAATCATATATAGATGCGACAAAAGTTATCTATTTTCGACTTGGTTGCTTAAAAGACATCTATATAGATTTATAATTTGTGTTTAACGAAGTTCATTGTCCTAAAGCATATATTATTATTTGTCGTTGTGTCTATGCTTTTTTTTATACAATCGCACCTACAAAAACACTTTTTCTTCATGGGGTTCATTTATCTAGGGAGGCAACTAAATTTAGATGTTAAAATAAAATATCTTTGAACGAGACCTATTTTTTTCCACACTGCATAGGTAGGCATAGAGTGTATAGGCGGTTTTTTTTGTCTTCGGTGACAGTTTAATTCACTATATTTTTAGATAGTGAATGCAGTAGCAGTTTGAAATTTGACTTTGTTAATGCGTCGATGTGTATGTGACTGACAGAAATAATTCGAAGATAAAGGGCTATTTAAATTCGATAATTTGTAAAGATACAAAGTAGCTTTGTAAATATTTTGTAAATATATTTTTAAGAATAGATTTGTGTTTATATTTGAAAGTCAACTTATATGTGGCTCGAAAATAATCCCAACAGAAAAGGAGATCTAAAAAAAATAGAAAAGCTTAAAAAATTGACCTCACTTGTGGAAGTGATCCTAAAAGTGACTTCAAAATAATATATCTCCCATGTATCTCATACAAAATATTTATATAAAAAAGGTCTGATTTTTTTGAAATCATTGAAAAATTTGTTGACACATTTTTAGAACCATATCATATCAATAGTATTTTTATAATGATTAAAGTCACTTAAGAATCTTTAAATACAATTAAAAGCTTAGGCTAAAATTTTAGAAAGGAATGTGCATGTTGGTTTAGAAGTCTTATATGTTTTACCCACCCAATGAATGTTTTCAGTTTTTTTAAATTTCTTTCCTAAATTATATGTAACTATATTGGTAGTTAAGAAAGTGATATTCTTTGAAAAGAAATGCCGACTCCTTCAAGAAAAAGTATTTATTCAAGAGCGTTCGACAAAAAATCGCAATGAGAAACGTACACTATCCGCATTTAGATACGCTATTATTGCACAAAAAATCTGTTGTACGTATGCATGTAGATTTTGTAAGATTACTTACAGTACAGAATAATGCTTTTATTTAAAGTTTAACAATGAGGCGACTTGCCACGCACATGTAAGCTGTTAGAGACAGAGATAAGATAATTAAAATGAAAAGTGAAAGCTGGATTTTCACGACAGTACGGAAAGAATTAATAGATCAGATCACGAAAAATGAGCTGCAAATTACGAAAAATGAATCCCTATTTATACCTTGGCTGGAGATTTCGTAATTTACGACTATTTGTTTGCAATTTGCAAAACTGAGCAAAATGAAGATATTGATCCTCAAAAATCTTAAATCAACACTCTTAAGTATCAAAAATTGCGAACAACAAATCGCAATTTGATCCAAATATTCATCAATCGCCAATTTGTAAATTTGCAAAAAAGATTTGTGATCACCACTTTTATTTTATGATATTGCGACTTTGAAAGATCAATCTTAACTTCTTACCCTTCCATTGCAGGTAGGTATACACTTTTAATTTAATTTATTTGAAATAAATACTTTGCGCTTGACTCTACTTGGATTTGAACTCCATCCCTCGAGTTGCGGAGCGAGCATGCAACCATTAGGCTAATTTTCAATACAGATCGTTGGTGTCAAACATTAATCATTAGATACATACTATGTTGTGGTGCTTTACCTCTTCTAGGAGTAAATTCCGATAAGAAAGTCGTGATTTAAAAATTTTTTGTTGGTGATTTGCAGTTATTCTCATTGAGTTGCAAATTGCGACAAAAAAAATGTAAATCTGTAATAAATGTAAGCAATGTAAATTACTAGATATTTATCGCAAATCAATATTTTTAAATGCTGTTTGTGAAATTTTTCTTTTGGAGAGTAAATTACGCCAAAAAAGTTGTATTTTGCTATGAAAAGTACAAGCTTGAATCATGAATTTTAATTGCAAATCACGAAAACACAAATTTTGCAAATTGCTACGTTTTGAATGTTAAATTACCAGTTTTTGTATTAATTTGGGATAAAAATGCCTTGATTTACGGATAAAACTTGATTCGTAAATTGCGATTGCAAATTTTGCAATTTGTGATTTTTCAATTCTTTCCGTGTGTCAAAATGTCATTATTTCCGCCATATTTTAGTCATTTACTTCTATGGTTGTGTCTCGTGTTAAAGGTATTTTTTTCTATTGGGCATCACCTTATAATGCATCAACAAAAGGATTATTTAATTATACTGGTCAACAAAATTTAATTTTTTTGTTGCAGAAACCAGAATTCACTTTTCTTAATTTAGTTTGCTGAACTCGAATTTGAAGTCAGAAAAATTCTATCGGACCACGTTTTTGAAGATATTGGCTTTGGACCTTTGGTGCCTCATATTTGGTAGATTCGAATAAAAGAAAATGCCATCTAATTGGGCCAAAAAGGCCACCTAGTCCTAGAAATTGTTCAGCCCTAATGTAATTAAGGCTTGTAATTTCTCAAGGTCACGCAAGGTCGATCGTGATTTTTGGCACCTAGTTTATGGGAAATTTACAAAAAAAAAGTATACCATCCAAAATATAAAAAGTCAACTATCTTTAGTAATTGGTCAGCCATGGTTTTTTCTTTTCTACAAATTTTCAAAACTCGTTCAAGATCACAAAGAAAATTTTTGGCACTTCTTTTGGGTCATTAAAAAATAATGTTTGCCATTTGAAAGGCCACTTCATGGTCATAAAAAGTCAGCTATTTTCATTAATTGACTAATAATTATACATATTTTTTATGAATTAACAAAAATCAAGATTTTTGGCACCGCTACAGCTTTTGGAGAACTAGGGCCTAGTGGCTTACAACTCTCAACCATTCTTGTGTGCGTATTGTTGGCAGGAATGGAGGGGACCTAAAATTTTTTTTTTGCTGAGTTCAAACGGCTAGATGAAAAGCACTTATTCACGACAAGTATACTCTTGGAGGATTTGTCAGTTCCTCGCAAGAGGCAGTACCTCGGAAAATCATTTCTGTTTTAGGTGGCAGCGGCTGGGAATCGAATCGAGACCTGACAGTCCAACGCACTAACCATTATGCTACTAGGTACAATTTTTTACAAATATACCATAAATTAGGTTCCAAAAATCGTGATTGTCCTTGCGTGATCTTGAGAAACTAAGCCTTGATTATAAGTTATATAAAGCTGACCCATTTCTAGGACTAATTGACCTTTTCTGACCAATTAGATGGCATTTTCTTTTTTCAAATTTCCCATATATGACATGCCAAAGGTCCAGAGCCTGAGATATTTCCGTCATACATAATATCAATAAAATCTTTGTTTGCTGTTTTAAAAATTGTATTGTTACGTTTAAAAAAAAACAAAAAAAATGGTATTTCAAAAACGTGATCCCAAGGCATTTCTGACTTCAGATTCGAGTTCAGTGCACTAAAATCCTTCGGAAAACTCCATTTTGGTTTCTGTAACAAAAACCTTGTTGACCAGTATTATCAAGCCTTAATCCATTATTAAATAAGAGGAATGCCTGGGTCATTGATTCTTGCTCTAATATTCAAGAGGTTAAGGGTTTAAAAATTGTATACAAAAACATAGAAATCGCAAGAGAAAAATATTTTACAGCATGAAATACGATATTTAAATTGGCTAAAACAACTTATTTCATAACAAAGTCGAGATAACAATGATGACGATGATAGAGAACTCAAAAAAAGTAGGTGGCACAATATTCTGTCTGTCTGTCTGTTTGAATCTGAATCTACAGGCTAAGCCAATGATGTGATCTTCTTCAAATTTTTAACTTAAGGCTTTTTGGTGATTTTTCTGAGAGGAAATTGGATTTTTTGAGCCCCAAAAATAACGGTACTTTCCAACTTTCCACACAACCGTTAAGGAAAAGCTAATTTATCTTAAAAATAAAATTAGTGAATTACTGTAGATAAGGTGTACGCTACCATATAATGTTCTGTTGTTTTTCAGTTTTCTTATTTACGGCTCAACCGATTTCAATCAAAAATCTTATGCAAAAGCTCCTTTACCATTGCATATTGTATATAAAAATTTTGATATAAAAGTTAAATCTTGAAAATTCAATATTTTAAAAAAAAAAGATGAATTTTTTGGAAACAAATTTATTAATGTATTCTAATACATAATCAAAATAAGATTACCCAAAAAAAAACGAGTTTTTAAGGAAACCGCTCCAAAAATTAAAATTTTGTTGGTTGGTTTTGAGTTCTAAGCTATTTTACTAGTTGTCTAAGAAGCATTTAAATGCTTCTTGTATTTTTTTCTATTTTTCCCATAATTACTTGAATATTTTTAAAAGTCCTTTAGTTCCAAACAACTAAAACATACGAGTAAGTATAAGCGATACAGTCGTGCATTTTATTTCTTAGAACAGTTATGGGGCAATTTTTGAGAAAAATAAGATTTTGTTAAACTGCTAAAAAAAATGTGTGTTAGGTCGGTACTGTTTTGGTTCCAAAAAATAATATGAAATCAACGTAAGGGATTCGTAGCCGTTAAGGCAACTGACAGATAGACAGGACGAAATTGTTAGACCAACTTTTTTCGCCTTCCCGATCAAAACTCCGAGTTCGATACTTGCCATATAGACTAAGATTTTGGCTGATTTTGGGTGTGAGTGACAGCAAAAAAAAAAAAGTATAGAAGTCGATAGTTTCGTTTAAGGCTATTGAAAAAAAAAAACAAATTCTTTCAGTCCACACTGGGGCTTTTGTGATTAAACAGTGCATCAAAAAAACATATGAACTTGAAGGGTAGTCGTGTTACCCGAAATTGGTTTTCACCCCTCCCTAGATAAGATCCTTGGATCACATTTCATATGAAATCCAAGATCATTTAAGTGACTGAACATGACTGACTCAAAAAAAATGTCCATGAAAATAACAGTTAAAAAATATTAAATTTGTATCTCTTATCATTTTTTATAGAATCAAAATAACGGTATACCGGAAACAGGAAAGCTTTTTATTTCATTTCAATGTACTATTTTTCACAGAAACATGTACAGCTTTTCAAAAAACACAAAAAAGAAGTGAAAAAAATCTTGATCACCTAGTTTTTTTACTAGTGTATATTTTATTTCTTTTTTAATAAATTAAAAAAAAAAAAAAAAAAAAAAAAAAATAATTTTTTTGACTAGTGTATATGAAAACTATTTTAGCCTCTTGAAGATAAAAGCAAGAACGTACCACCTAGTCATGCATTTTATATTTATTTAGGTCAAGAACTATTTAGTAAATAAAATCTGATAATCATGTTTAGATTGATAACCTTCGGTTAAGTAGGTTAGGTAAAAATCACAATTCATCTTTTATAGACAAAAACTGTTGCAAATAGTAAAAATGAAAATGATAACAATAAATTTATTCTTTTACTAATTAATCATAAAACTTAAAAAATTATTTATATAGAGCAATAAAAACAAAATTTTTAATCAAGGAGTCTAATTTATTTGTGCTATTTATTTCTGTAGTTTATTTTTTATTTGTTCAACTTCCGAATGGGCTTGGCTTTGCAAAGTAGAATAAGTTTTGGGTGATATGTTTTGTTTTTGTCGGGTTTTTAAACCAGTCTTCATTATACTTGAATCTTAAATCTGCGTGCTAATGTTCGAAGACTCTCTTTATCATTGTCGTACGTATATTCGTTCAACTTGGTCGAGACAATCTAGTCGAAGTGCTTGGACGTTTTGGAATACATTCATATCTTCGCCATTCCAGTCAATTAACAGGTGAAAGAAGGTATGCTGAGATCTTTTCTGAATTCAACCATCTGATTCAGCTGGTGGATGAGCCTACTAGAATACCTGATGTTGTAGGACTTGTTTCTCAAGTCTCACACCGAAAAATAGAGTTTTGTGTTTTAGCTCCCCTCGGCACTTCTGACCTCTATTTAGTATCGGCTTCTTTTTCATGTTTAAACCCCCCCACCGAAAAGAACAGTTTGGCAATACGAAGAACCCACTTGGGAAGGACTCAATAACCTTTTTCGTGTTTTTAACTGGTCGATTTGTTTTTAGATGAAGACGTTGATATTTTAGGTGATCTTCAATGGTTCCTTGTTGTATTCCTCACACAACAAAGAGTATTAAGCCTAAAGAAAACTCTTGGTTCCACACCAGCTGTAAAGAAGCTGTCAGAGTGAGGAAATCGTTTTGTTCGGTTATATAAAACCATGCTAAATTCCTGCAACGCCTTGATTCTTAGAACAAAATTCTTACATGAGAAATAAATTAGCTTACAAATATTGCAATGTCCCAAGGGCAGCAAGAACTTTTGGTCTTTCGTTAAAAATATAAAAATGCAACATCGTCTTCGGTTCCCACTTTCATGTTCAATGATAATCCTGTCGTTAGTTCTATATACAAGGCCAATGTATTTGTAGAGCAATTCGCCGCAAACTCTTCGCTGCCAGATAGTGACAGGGTCCCACCTGTACTTGAGAACGTCTGGGACCAAATTATTTTCGTACCCGTATAGCTGCCAGAGTACTAAAAGATCTCAACATTCGGAAATCCATCGGTCCTGATGGTATATAACCTATTGTCTTGAAGATGTGCTCTTCCACTTAAGCGAAACCGTTGCGTAAGCTCTTTAACCTTTCCTACTTCTTAGGCCACTTTCTCTCTGGGTGGAAAAAAGCATTTGTGCAGCCAATCTCTAAAAAAGGCAATTTATATTCTCCTTCTAATTACCGTAATTGATCTGACATTCATTCTATCTAAGGTCATGGATATGCTGATTGATCGTCACCTTATGAAATATCTTGAACAACGATATTTTCTTAATGATCGTCAGTGCGGCTTTCGTTGCAACAGATCCACTGGTGATTTGATGGCGTTTCTGACGAAAAATGGAATCAATCGTTGCGTTGTTTTGAAGAAAGCAAAATTGTTATATTTGATATTTCCAAAACATTCGATAGAAGCTCGATTCAAGCTCTTTTATCGAAAATGCATGCTATTGGTATCAATGAATCACTTCTGCGCTGGATTAGTAATTAGCTTTCTGACCGTACAATCCAAGTTGTTTTGGATGGTTTCAAGTCTGAATTTCTCAAAATACGGTGTGCTGGTGTGCCCCAAGGCTCTATATTTTCTCCGACACTATTCCTTATTTTCATAAATGATCTCTTGTCAAAAACAACTAACCCTCTTAACTGTTTCGCTGACGACAGCACCCTTAGTTTTCTTACTCCTTTCCAGATTCACCTCCCTATTTGTCAAACTTTGATCAGCAACGGCTGAGTATGTTGATCTCATTAAATTCGAATTTAAACAACATTGTCAAATGGGGTCAAATGATGACGTAAGAACTATTTTTCCCCCTCTGATCTGGCTACAATATAGAAAGCATACATACGCCCAAAGCTAGAGTATAACTCCCATATCTAGTCAGGTGCTTCCAAAACATCACTGCACATACTCGATAGAATCCAAAATAGAGCTTTAAAACTGATAAGTGACAGGTCTATTTTGGTTACATTTGTTTTGTTGGAACATCGTCGAAATGTTTCTAGCTTATCACTGTTTTATCGCTACTTTTTCAAACGTTGCTCGGTTGAAATAGCTAGGTGCATTCCTCCCCTTAAACAATTTCAGCGCAATACCCACTCTGTTAGGAATGCTTATCAGTATACCATTGAGCCTAACTTCAGACGTACCGTCAACTATAGAGATTTTTTCTTTAGCCGCACTCCACGAATGTGCCATTCCTTACCCAATTCTGTTTTTCCTTATCATTTCAATATCCAGACTCTATTCTCCCTCTATTTTCTAAACGCTCGCACTATGTGCAAACATTTTAGGGGATTCATAACCCCTTGAGGGCGCGCCAATTATAAAAAAAAAACTCAGTACACGGCAGTGCTTTTTCCATTTTTTGTCCTTTTTACACATAAGCTCAAATATCTGTCGAAAAATTATTTTTTTTTTTAAAGTCCAGTATCAGCTTCTCCTTTCTGATTTTTGTCCGATATTCTGTACTTTCAAGTAGGAGTGGCAATATAAGGATTGTATAGAAGAATTTTAGACCCATCAGAGTATCTTATATTTATAAGATGTTTAGTTGAATATGAACAGCAAAGATAAGAAGTACTTTATAATAACAAGAGATTCTCTTAGAGCCTCTCATTTCCTCGCAAGTAGCAGTACCGTAAAATATGAAAATTTTAGGTGGAATAGGCTGATCCTTGACTCTAGACCTCAAGTGGCGTGGCAACCCAATGGTACTAACCAGAGTTGGATAGTAATTATTACAAAAAAATCGAGTACAATCGTAATTGAAAAAGTTTAATTATTGATTACTTATGATTGTAATTGAAAATTTCAATTACAAATTACATGTAATTAAAAGAAAACTATGACTTGATTTAATTGCATGTAACTGGAAAAAAGTAATTAACAAAAAAAAGTAAATGAAACAACATTACACAAAAATGTAACTGATTACAAAAAATATCTATTACACTTGGGTTGTTAAATGTAATTGATGTTTTGTGTAATCAATTACATTTGTGTGTAATGATTACAAAAAAAAGTAATAATTTCAGGTTCATTCAATTACATTTCGTTATTTAATTACTTTTTTCCATTTAAATCCAATTATAATTGAAAACTTTCAATTACAAATTGCATTTAATTAAAAAAAAAAATACTTGATTTGATTACATGTAACTGGAAAAAAGTAATTGAAAAAACCTGTAATGATCACTTTTTTTTGTAAACATTACACAAAAATATAACTGATGACAAAAAATATCATATCAATTTTGGTTTGCGTTGTAAATTGTTAATTGATATTTTGTGTAATCAATTACATTTGTTTGTAATGATTACCAAATTTAATTTAATTTTGTTCTTCAATTACTTTTTTCCAATTAAATCCAATTTGAAAACTTTCAATTACAAATTGCATGTAAAAAAAAAAAATACTTGATTTGATTACATGTACTTGGAAAAAAGTAATTGAACAAACCTGTAATGATTTCTTTTTTTGTAAACATTACACAAAAAAATAACTGATGACAAAAAATATCATATTAATTTTGGTTTGCGTTGTAAATTGTAAATTGATATTTTATGTAATCAATTACATTTGTTTGTAATGATAACAAAATTTAATTTAATTTTGTTCTTCAATTACTTCTTTCCAATTACATCAAATTATTATTGAAAATTTTTAGTTACAAATTGCATGTAATTGTAATTGAAAATTTCCAATTACAAATAACATGTAATTGTAATTAGAAAAAGTCAATTACTGATTACAAGTAATTGCAACTGGCTCTGTAATCAGTTATAAAATGTAGTAATTACTAATCAACCCTGGTACTAACTATTAAGGTAAGTGGTAATTAACCTGTACAAAACCTCACACATACTGATCTATCAGCTTCTTTTACCAATATTGCACTCAAATGCTAGTATTTATAACTGACGTTTTAGTTTTCTTATTAAATGCCAGCATTTCCGTTCAAATCTCCGATATCTCATTGAATGAATTTCCGTTCAAGTTTAATCGAATATCGACTTTCCCACCCTTGAATTAAAGAAAAAAAAAGGAGAACTGTTAACATTTTAATATAATGAGTTGAGTATGTTAATGCATTCTTTCTTTTAAATTTAATTTGTCTATACGCTTTCATCATCATGGTGTATAGAATGCATCAATGATGTTTCTTATGATATCTGAATACTGAATGTCATACCTATTATATGAATACGAATTCAATAAAAACTTGTTTCCCATAGTACATTGAACCAAACAATATGTCGATATTTAAAGGCAGAGCTAAAAATCAAACGAGTTTCCTGAGCCATCAGTGAGGTCAACACAGACGACATCGCATAGCTACACAAGTATCAATTTTGAGTGAAAGGCGTTCATACCACAAGAGTGATAATATCATCTGTCAAAGGCCCCAATAATACTATCACAGTGAGAAAACGAAGAATCAACCTGTTTCTATTTAATTTTTTTTTTTAGACTTACAATGTTATGCGCATGTAAACCAGATCAAAACAAAACTAATCAAGCTATTTATGTATATTTATTCTGAAATGTCTCTTCGTTAAAGTAACAACATTTTGAAATATTTCTCTGGGAAGATAAGCAAAACACAGATAAGAGTCTCTTAGAACTTTTTTTGTTTCTTAATCCAACTTTTAATAACCAAACCAAACAATTTGAACATCTTGAAAAATTAGAATGGCTATGTGTTTAGCAATAAAATACAGTGAAAAAAAAACAAGAAGTTGTTGGTGATACAACGATTACTACTGGTTCTAGTGGTCACTTCTTTTGTTTAACTATTGCGACGCAACTTTTCTTCAGAATGTTTTTGTTTTTTTTTTTTTTTTTGCAAATAAAACGTAATGTGAATTTTTTGATTTCTTAGAAATTCTCTTCAGCAACGATTTGACTCTTGGTTTCACCTAAGTAATAATTAACTTTGAAAGATAACTTAGTAGATACAAGAATTGATAACAATTAGTTCTTAAACAAATTCGATTTTTTTAATTTCTCGAAAACGACTGAATAGCTCAGGAAAAATGCTTCAAAAAGCTTATGTCCAGAAAAAATCCAAGTAAATGTTTTCAAATACAGTTTTCTGGATTATAAAGGGTTTTTCAACAGGGACGCTACAAAAGTAGAGCGACAAGGACAGCAAACGATGCCATATTTCTTGCCGCTCTTTTGACATTTCTCTTTGGTAAGGTTTGCCATTTCATGATGGAAAGATAAACGAGCCAACAACTAGTCGAAATTATTTAAATTTACTACCAAAATTCGGAGTCAGTGGCCTCAACGTTAAGAGCGCTACGTCCAATTTATGGTCGTCATAATCGTCCTAGCAGATCAACAATTGAGCGTCTAGTGGACAAATTTGAATCCACAGGCACAGTACAAAATGTTCCCGTGCCAGTGAGACAAAGAAGTGCCCGTAGTGTCGATAATATTGCTGCCGCTGAGGCTTCAGTTGCAGAAAGCCCAAATGTGTCTCTCACACGTCGTTCTCAGCGTTGGGCATCTCTGTGTCGTCGTTGTGGCGAATTTTGCGAAAAGATCTTGACCTACATCCTTACAAGATTAAATTGACGCAAGAACTGAAGTCGCTCGCCCACCAGAAGCGTCGTATGTTCGTGAATTGGGCTGAGCAACAACTTGAAAATAATTCGGATTTTCATCGAAAAATCATCTTCAGCGATGAGGCTCATTTCTGGCTGAATGGCTTCGTCAATAAACAAAATATGCGGAATTGGTCAGGCAGCAATCCACACGTACTCTATGGGTCATCATTGCATCCCGAAAAAATTACGGTTTGATGTGGTTTATGGGCCGGCGGCGTCATTGGGCCGTACTTCTTCCGTGATGATCAAGACCGGCACGTTAATGTGAATGGGGATCGCTACCGTTCAATAATAACCGAATATTTTTGGCCCCAATTGGATGATATGGACTTGGAGGACATGTGGTTCCAGCCAGCGACAATTGATGAACTTCGTACGAATATCGAACGTGAAATTGCAGCAGTATCGGCCGATTTATGCTTGAAAACCGTCGAAAATTGGGTTCAGCGTCTGGACTTCTACAAGCGTGCCCGCGGTGGCCAAGCAAAAGAACGTACTTTCACAGGAATAAAGAATTTCATTGATATCCAAAACCGTTTTTGTTTTATTTAAAAAAACTTTTGTAGCGTTCTTATTGAAAAACCCGATATTATAGAAAACACTAATCGCAAAGTCCAATGTCAAAACTAGTAGATCATGCAATTTTTTTTAAAACGGGTTAATGTACTTTCTTATTAAGAATCCCTTAGAATTTATCACCATTTCAAAAAAAGGGTAAACTGTTGAAAATAACAGTTTTTTTTGCGTATTACTCACAAACATTGGATGTTCTCAATTAAAAAAAATTAAGGTAAGTTTTGCACATCATGTAACTTTCTACATAAATCTTTCTTAAGGAGTAATAATTTCTTAGATATCATTATATTTCAAAATGTCCCAAAAGCCAAAAATGTTTTTTTCTTAAGGTTTTACTCTTAAAATGGCCAAATTTTCGAGAAATTATTAATATCCACTAAATAAGTTATAGAATGACCTACAAAAAATTATTATAAAACTTTTTTTCATACTAGTAATCAGTTATTAAATTTTTCTACTACAAAAAGATGAATTACTTAGTTAATATAAAGGTTTTTCGTAGACAACATTTAAGCCATAATTTTTGTCGAAAACTTCTATATGCAATTTTTAAGGTCATGCGACAATATTTCATATGAGTAATAACAGCGATATTTTCTAATAGTGATAATTTAAAATTTATAATTTAATCATATATTTACTTATGAAATTGCCCAAAACTTAAAAATACCGGTTTTATGCTTATTGCTCCTAAGGGGCGAGATTGTTAAAACATAATTATGCTTATTGCATACTAATTTGTTTTTCAAAAAATATCTCGATTTGAAAATAAAATTAAAGAAAGAGTACTGTCCCCGAAAAGCCAATATTTTTGAAATTAACCATTCTAAAGGTTGCAATATCTTGGAATTGAGAGCTGGTATGAAAAAAGTTTCATAGAGCTTCTTTTACGTCTGTGAAGTTAGCAGGGCAACTTTCACCCACGCAAATGAGAGCTTGACAGAAATTTGCTGTTTTTTTTTTGCATTTTTTTTTTTGCATTTCTATTCCCGATTTTGTAGCTTGCCAAAAAAGGGTGTAATCGAGTTACCTGCTAACTACACAGTGAAATTACCAGGTCACATAGTGTATCTCAGGAACCAAGCATGCTAGGAACTTACAGTGGACCGTTTATGAGTTTACGCGAGTCTTTTCCATTTGAGATGGGGCAGCATTGAACCAAACCGGGCATCCATAGGCAATCATCGGCCAGATGAGGGCCATGTAGCACTCACTTCACTCTGCTGTCGAGCCGGCTGCTATGAAACAACCGTTTCATCAGGGCAAAAGATCCCCTGGTCAGAGCAGAATTTATATGTCTGTCGAAATATAAATACTGATCCATCCAGATGCCAAGGTACTTTACTACACCTTTACTCGCCAGTGGATGTCCATTTGGCCCTACGGTCACTAGCTTGTGCCAGTTGTTTCTCGTATCCCTTGAGGCTCCACGCAACCGAGTCCTAAACAAGATAGTTTCTGATTTCTGAAAGTTGATTTTCAACTTCCAGTGATCACAATTTTACTGAATCTTCGATTTTTCGAAGTCACGCTTCAAAAGAATTCTGATGATACACAATTAAAACGTCCACATACGCAATGGCCTGAGTTAGACTACTTATCAAATCGCTGGCTAGTGTAAATGTTGAATAGAATCGGTGAGTTAACCGCTCCCTGCTGAAGACCATTTTTAATAATAAAAGTTGTGGCAGATGTCACATTGCCACTCTTTACAACAAACTTTCTGTCATTGAGCATATCATAAAGCATATACAATAGTGCTTCACTAATGCCAAGTCTGGTAAGCTTTAAGATAAAGACCGTCTAACCATACGGTGTCGAAGGCCTTCTAAAAATCAACCAGACAGGCACCCGTACACTGCTTCTTAGATTTGTTCCATTGGACATCAGAAACGAGTTTCGACGTGGCATGAATAGTGTCATGTCCCGCCTTAAAACCGAACTAATTATCCGGTATGATATTATTGTCCTCTGCCCACTTAGACAGTGAAATCTTTTTCAAATACCTTGCTGATACTCGGAAGAAGACTTATCGACCGGAAAATCCTCGGATTGGAATTTTCCTTTAACTTTTTCGGGAGAGGATGGACCGCAGCTGTCTTTCATAATATGTCTTATTTAGAGTGTTGTTAAACAGTGTGGTATAAATGTCTACTGTTTCTTGGTGGGTAAATGTCGAAGTACAACGTTAGATATGCCAGAGCCTTTCTGTATATTTGTGGCTATGATACACTACGAAACACGATACACAATCTTCCTTCTTCCCAGAGAAAGTGAAAGGTACAAAATTCTGGATGGCAAAAAATAAAAATTCCGAATACCCAAAATCCCGATTGGACAAAATTCGGCGGTGTGTTTAATTTTTAACAACCCTGTTGAGCAAGAGGAATGATTTGCTTCAAACAGAATTGTATACTAGAAGAGTTTGGGTATTATGCTTTAAAATCTCCTAGCTGAGAGTTCATGATTTCGATTTTGATTTATAAAAAAGTTCCCATCCAAATACAGAAAGTGAGAAATTGAGTGCCAATATCTCAATGGCTTTTAGGTTAAATTTGTTTAAAATTAAAAATGTGTTTGTTAACCATATTTAAGTGCATGTCCACCTAATGTAATCTCAAATATTTAAATTTAAGAAGGTTTTTTTCTATCATAAAAATTCAATACTATACCAAGAAAATGACTTCGTATTATTTATATTCATTTAATTCATTTTGTGTATTCTTTTAATAACATGAAACAGGTTAGCAACCCTTCATTAAGTTAAATAAATAACATCTCAGAAAAAAACCAGTTTGTATTTAAAATCACCTGCTCCTTTACTTTACGTTTCACACTCTAATAATGAATAAAATCTCTATACATACCTATATACGCCTCCTATACCTTTCAATGTTTTGGTTTTGTTATCAATAGTAAAATAGAAGTTCTTTCCAGCTTTAACCAATTCTGTGAAACTGATATTTACAAAAAAAAATTATGTAAACAAACCCATTATTCTTTTATTTACTTGTAAAAAAAAATATACAAAAAATCTAGAGCCACGAGACTGCGAGCTTGAATGATGTGTGTATGTACAATATAAATACAAACAAACATAGCATACACTTCCAAAATTTATAATATCATGACAGTTTATGTATTATGCTATAATATATGTTTGACTACACACCTTTTATCTTAAATGATCAGATAGTAAAAGCTAATTGTTTGAGTCTTATATAGAGTCATAAAAAGTTTACATTTTTTCAACGAAATGAAATAATTGTTTCGATAGCAAAAAAAAAAACCAAACAAATAAAACTGTCTGTCTGATTAATTTGAAGTCGATGACTTGAAAATATTTTTGTATTATTTTTTTTTTATTAAGAATTTTATTTTTGAATAGCTCAAAGAACTTAAAGCGCGAGAGTCAAGTCTACATTGTTAATTATTAAATGAATAAGATTTATAGCTTATGCATATAAATTTTTTGTAATAAAACATATCTTAGAACTTGTGCTTAGTTCAAGATAAAAAAAATGATAGATGTTGATGGGCCCGAAAAAGTACATAATTTTTTCATTTAAAATCTATTGTAAACATATAACCTGTGCCTGTACTAACTAACAAGTTTATAATTCACTAACATAAGTTATGCCTTGATGATTGAGTTAAGTCTATCAATTAGCTCCTATCTCCTGAACCTTAAACTCAATAGGTGGCAATGACCTTTTTCTATCTTTCTGGTGCCATGCAATCCTAATTGCCATCCACCTTTCGTCCTGCAGTCATTTTCAGCTACATTATTATTTTAATTAAATTTCAATTGATGTACATAAGTATAGCTAGCCCAGGATTATTAGACAAAAAATGGCAAAACGTAAAAAAAACACCTGAATTTTGGTCGAGGTAAATTTGTACCGGGGGCAAATTTTTTACAAGGGGTAAAAGAGTTTAAAATTGACTATCAGTTTTTTTTTTCGAAAAAAATGTGAGGCTGCAAATTGAAGCCTATGTAATTCTACACAAAAAAGAAAATCATACTTTTTTCATACTAATCAGTCCAGTCCATTTGTGCTCAAACCGAGCAAATTTTGGGGAATCTGAGTTTTGTGACTGAAATTTCGCCACGCAACATGGAAAAAAATTTTAAAATAAATTTTTTGAGAGTTTTTTATTAATAGCTGGAAAGCTACCAATTATCTGAAAAATTACATCAAGTACCATCGAAAGTATACACAATTTGCAATAAATCTCTGTTTAAGGTTTTTGCCTGCGACAACCAATTTGGACTAAAGTGTCAGTTGAAAATTGATGTATTTTTACTGTTTTCGAAAATCCACTCGAAAGCATTAAGTAACTACTTTATGTGAAACTCTTGAATTATTGTCAGTAAAATTAACCAAGATGTACTTTCCTGATTAACTTTGAGACGTTGAGTTCCAATCTGGCCTTCAAATTGCTCTAGCATATCACGTTTTTTTAGATATTCGAATCTAAAAATATACAAAAAATGCTTTTTTATTTAAATTTGGAGTTGGTCTTAAACTACGTAAAACGTAATTCAAGTTTTACACTGGTCTGCAAAAATATTTTTTTTTGCCTCTAAATTATTTTTTGAAATTATGACAGATTTGACTTATCTAAATTTAGATCAGAAAAATTCTACCACGTACATTTTTTTTTTATTGATTTTTAAAAATGTGAATGATTTGCAGAAAAGAGCCTTCTAAGATGTAGTTATCCTGGTAAAAAATAAAACTATTTGTGACTATTCAGCTCAAATTTGGAGGACTTATTCTACATAATATTAGTTTTCACATGATACCAGATTTGTATTTATTCTTCAATGCTTACTCACATATCTTATTTGGAATATAGTGGAACTTCTCTTCAATATTCATAAAGTCGAGTATATAGAAAAAATTTCGACTAGAGAATTGAAAAAAAACATTAAAAAAAAAAAATGGTGGCACAACAGCTCGTGGAGAACCAAGGCCTAGTGACTTACAACTCTCAACCATTCCTGTGTGCGTATTTTTGGCAGGCAACGGAAGGGACCTACAATTTTTTGCCAAGCCCAAACGGCTTAATGAGAAGCACTTATTCATGACAAGTATACTCGTGGAAGATTTGTCAGTCCCTCGCAAGAGGCAGTACCTCGGAAAAAAACATTTCTGTTTTTAGGTGGCAGTGGCCGGGAATTGAACCCAGACCTTTGGCATGACAGTCCTACGCACTAACCATCATGCCACGAGGTACTACGTTGAGCGTATTAAAATTCAAAAAGATTTTTTTCAATTACTTAATTTCACTGATAGTGCAGTCAAACCAGGTTTTGACATCACAAAAACTCATTACAGTTTGGACATTTCATATTATTATTCCTCAAAGTCTAAACCTCAACGCTTCCCAACGCATTTATCCAACTCAATTTTTAAAATTGATTTATTTCAATACCTATTGGTCGGGGAGAAAAAAATGTATGCACAAGAAATATTAAGCTTAAAATTTCAAACAATTATTGCCTTAGATCCGACTCTCTATAGTTAGATCCTTAAGGTTAAATCCCCATTATTGTGCCGATACCGATACACTCTCGCTACGATAAAATATTTTTGCATTAGAAGCAATGAGGGATCGAAATCGAATCAGGTATCGATTATGTGAATATAGTCATGGTTTTTAGTGTTAGAATATTTTATCGTATCGAAACTTTATCGATATGAGAACTATAATGTGAACCTGGCTTAAAAAAAAAATACAAAGCGGCAAAGTTTCAAAACATCAGTTTTTAAATTTTTTAGCGAGTTGTTTTTGCAATCTTTGCTTTTCTAAGAAAATGAATTTCGAAAATATTCAAATTGATTTAGAAAGATAAAATACAGTTCTTTAAGATCTCATTAACGGAAGAGTTACCGATTTATTACCTTTGACCAATTTTTTTTTGGTAAAAAACTTTATATTAAAGGATAAAATTTTGAGTTTAAAGGCATTCGATATTGAAAAAATGATTTAAGGAAATAACAGACAACCTATAATATTCATTAAAATTGCCTTATTTCATTTATTATTTTATAACTCCTTCATTTATCGTCCGATTTTGGCAAACTTTTGCTCAAATTTTTATTGAAATGATTGTTCTTATTTAAAATAATTGTTTTCTACCGATATGATGCACTAGAATTTTTTTCAAAAATACTCGTTGTTCAAACTAAGAGTGTCTGTAACTTGCTCAGGAGGAGACAGATCAGATAATGTAGAAAATACACTCGCGTTCATATGAATAGGTACAAAATTTTTGAGTGCGATTAACCGTTATAGCTCCGAAATAAGTGGAGCAAATGAATTTTTGTAAATGGCATCAGAGAAAGCATTCTGTTTAGGGGAGAATTAGAAAATCCAAAATCTCAAACGTACCACCATTACACGTTTTATTATCATTTCTTTCAGTTCATGTTGAAATCTTAGCCCATTTTTTTCGTTTATTTGAATAAATTCCATTTACAAAAATTCATTTGTTCCACTTATTTCGGACTTAGCACTCGAACATTTTGTACCTATTTAAATGAACGGGAG
Organism: Dasysyrphus albostriatus; assembly: GCA_946251815.1. NCBI lineage: Eukaryota > Metazoa > Arthropoda > Insecta > Diptera > Syrphidae > Dasysyrphus > Dasysyrphus albostriatus. The sequence goes on along the minus strand of OX276336.1, from coordinate 59,754,115 downwards.
TGTATATGTATATTTTATGTAAATTAGCTAATCTGTTGGTGGGATTTATGCCACAATCTGCAAAAATAGCTGTTAAAATGATTTTTAGGTGTATGTCGAAAACGTTTCTTTGAAAAAAAAATAATTTTCATTTTCGTGTTTACCGACCCAAAAGCCAAAAGTAGTCTAGAAAATTTATTTTTTTTAAGGAGCCTATCATGGCCCGAAATTTTGTAAACTAGTGTAATCTAACAGCAATAATTGAAAGTTCATCTTGGTTTTGGAACTAAATTAGCAGAAACGTAAGAATTTTGGCCTTCGAAAACGGACCAGAGACACGTCAGGGGACTGAGAATAATAAAGAGATATCAAATCTAAGTAATTTTGTCTAGGCATATATGTAAATATCAATTAGATTAACAGTTTTAAGAAAATGCTGATTGAATAGTTTTTTAAGATATCAGCGGAGCCATCGAAATTTCCACCATTTGTAGAATCACTCATGCCAATATTTTTCAAAAATATATTTAAAATCATTTAAATCGTTAAGCGTTAAGCTCAAAATTTTATGAAAATCCCTTCAGTGGTTAAGGCTTTAGGTTGGGGTCCAGACACACAGGTAGAGATAGACACACAGGGTTGCTATACAAAAGTAATGTTATTAATATTGTATACAAAAATTTTGAAAAAAAAAAATATTTTGAATTTCAAACAAAAATTTTTCAAAAGTGTAGTTTATAATATTTATTTTTAAACAAAATCGGTCGAGGAGAAACAAAAAATGTATCTCCATTTTCTAGTTTTGACTATTGGTGGCTAATAAATTGTGCTAAGCATCTATCCGATGTTAAAATGACTGCGAGATATTTGTGAAATCTTTTCAGTCAGTACCTATTTGCTTACAAATATAAATTCTGAATAATTTTTTGTTTAATTAAGTTATCTTTTACAGCTTGTACCTATTGGTTTATAAATTTTTAAATAATTGAGTCTCATTTAACTTTTACACCTATTTCTTGGTGATAAGTTTCGTGTTTATAATTCTTTTCGATTATTTAATTCAGAATACGCAAACATATCTACGAGTAACTACTCAATAAATTTTTGTGTGGGGATATTAATAATCAAATTCTATGTACAAGTATTATACTGGTGGCGCTATAAGTCGCAAAGTTAAATTATTTGAAGTTCTTATCGTAAATGAGTTTTATTATGCCGCGCCATACTTCCCGGTTCGATATGAGATAAGATTAATGATGTCACGTTTTGAAATTTTAGATTTATTGATTTAGATTAGAGATAATTTTATATTTTTTTCTTTTTTTATGTCGTAGGTTCCTAATCAAAAAATGTCTTTTTTCTTATTGTATTTCTAGGTGCATGGGCATATTTTTTTTTTAATAAATCCAAATTATAAATGCAGGGCTCATATTTTGTTTTTTTTTTTTTAATTTCTTAAGAACAAACAAAATTTTTGCATATAAATCCAGCTAAATTTGTTTGATATTTACGCATGAGAATAGAGATGTCTCCACAACGGATATGCACTGACAATAACTTTGGCACTCACTTCGGTCCCTGATTAAACTGAGTTAACTCGGAGTTAACTTAAACTGAAAAACACGTTTTTGGAGTGAACTCAGGTTAAACCCCGAGACTAGATTGATATCACACTAAAAAACTGGCCCTTAATTGAGACAAATCATTAAGTGTGCCAAATTTCATAAATATTTATCCAGAATTCACATGAGGAATGATTTTGATCGCCAACAGTAAACAAACGGACCACTGTGTTCCTACCACGTGAGATATTCATGCCCCCAAATTGCTTGTGCAAAATGTCTGTCGGTTGCTAGGAAATTCAGCTTCCCTCTAGTTTAATAAGACCCCTAAGCTCATTAGTGTTGGATGGATGAATTTCATACTGCCATAGCTACCGCTTCACAATTTACCGGAGATTCTTGATTGGATTGAGGTTCGAGCTTTTTACTGGACATAGCATTGTCTGAAGCTCCTGATTTTTGAACCATTTTTTGACAAAATTTTAAGTATTTTAGGAGTCCCCGCCATCTTGTTGGAAAGTGAGCTCTGTAGCCAGTTTTAGCCATAAATATTGGTAAACAATAACGTTATATGTCAAAATATTTTTTTTTCATTCTCCATGACAAAACATCCCCACGCCATTACCGAGAATTCATAATGTTTCAACATTCTATGTACTTGATGTTGCTGAAGTGGTTCTCCAACTCGTGACCAATAATATGACCTGCCATCACTTTCTACTCGATTGACTTAGTTTCGTCAAACCAAATTACCCTTTTCCCCTTGCCAATTGTCCAGTTTTGTGACTTTTTGTCACTGAAAGTTCATAGAAGATTGAAGTTCTGTCGGACCGTAGGTAAAGATGCCTTTTTTGTGGAAAAAAAAAACAAATATAGTGTGAAAAGTTACTCGAACAAAGCACTCATTTGATTGAGAATATACCGTAACTTCTGTAAGGATTAACTTAGATCCTCATGTTAGGGCTTGACAGAGAAGAAATCAAAAAACTCTTGGCCGGAATTTTTTCCACAGAAAAACAAAAGAAAAATCACGTGACAAAAATAAGAAACCGGTACCGTACCGATATGCGACTTAAGGCTAGCTGTAAAAATTTAGGTAGTTTAAATATTTGATCCGTGGATTTTGATCTCAACCATTTTGCCAGATGAATTGATGTTCAACAATGGTTAAAGTCTTTAAGTAGATATGTGATAATAGCAAACTAAACGTGTTTGAAGCATCGATCGTAAAATCTCAATTAATCCAGCAAAATCATTGAGTTGAAATTGCTTAACAACGGATCAAGAATTTAAAAATTTTGTACAACTGGACCTTAGTAAAGTATCGTAGGCAGTCTCGTTTTGGGTTCAAGATACTTGAGATCTTGAACAGCATACCTACCTACATAACTTCCTACTTAAAATTTGTCTAGACTTCCCTTTGTTTTTAGACATCTTCCAATTACCTTTTTAAGCTTAAAATTTATTTCCTCACACCAATCGAATTTGAATTTGTATTCCTCAAAAACCGTTACAGATTATGTATTTGAATTGATGCCAGTTTCTTAATTTGACAAAGAATAGCAAATTCCAAGAATACATCAGTGAATATAAAAACTGATGAGAATTGAAAGCGCTGCCGGAAATTCCATAATGAAAAAAGAAAACACCGAAACCGAAGATGTTTGCAGTTCTTCCACAGAACCATAATCACCGGCCGGCATATCAGCCGCAAGCCAATATCTTCCAGTCGCTTCATTCTTCGACTTTGCAGCTTATATTTCATTAAATACTATCTTCAGGTTTTTCGCACGCTTCACTTAGCTGAGCCATAGCCTCTTCTTTCGTACCATTCACATTATTGCTCTCTGTTGATGTTTCGCAGTTCTCGTACAGTTGAGCATTTAGTTAGTATATGAGTATAGTTGTGTAATCTTTGGCATTGGCCTATCGAGAGCTGTATATCGGGCCGCGATCAGGCCACCAAATACTAACACATAATACCACACAACACCGCACTGCTGCGCTGTCAGAGCTCACATGACCAAATACATTTTAAACTTTTTGTGTTAGGCACGCGGTCGGGCTAGAAGCAGGGGGGCTTGTCCGTGACACCGCCATGTGCACGTAACCGGCTTGCTAGTCAATGATTAATACAAAATACATACGAAACAGAGCCACTCGAAACTCATTTTACGATACGATACCATCAGAGAAATGAATACTCAGAGAGCCGAGTGGTTCGAGTACTTTTTGGGGCAATTTTGGCGCCAAAACTTGCGCGTAGGAATACATTATTTTGTATTGTGCTTTTGGTTTGCCATTATCAATTCTCTCAGAGTTACCGATCGTTTGCTCCCCACATTGCACCAGCACCTCCCCACCTTATATGCAAAACCAGCTACAAAGCAAAATAACACAAACATTGAGTTTGTTTATTTATGTATTGACGGTAGCGGCCGGCGCTGCTGTCGTCTGAGCTGGAATTGCTGCTGGTGAGAGTTTATTTTCTTAAGGAAATACTATTAACATGTGTCAATGTCTAGATTGGGGTTTTGGTTTTTGGATTTGGATTGAAACATTCGGGAGGGGGAGGTGAGTGAATAAAAAAAGATCATTGCGTGAAAATGAAAAAAAATTAAATACGATTTGCTATGAATTGAGTGTGATTCAAATTTGAGCAGACCGTTGAGTATTAAATTAACTACTTAGCTGCTAAGTCTGTTCGTTTATTAATTTTTGGCAAGCAATTTGATTTGGCTAGTGTTGCCATTGCTTGGGACTTTTTACAAATGACTTGCTATTTAAGTGATTTACTCGAATTGTAGAAATGTAGGTTTTTTTTTAGTTGGAGGAAATATATTTTAAGTCTTTCCTTTTAAGGAATGTTGCTTGCCTGTGGGAGGATAATATTAGTTTCAGTAGGCACTCAAAATTATATTCCATAAGTAGTTTAATGTCTACCTATTAAATTAATGTCTACATGTTTAAGGAAAAACATATTTAAATGCTTGTAAAAACAAAGAGAGTTTTCTACATAAGACATCCATATTACTGTTTGTATTGGATTAAGAAATATCATAATTCATTCGACTTTCAAATGATTAGGTACAATCATTTGTGATCATTGAATGCAATCAATTGAATGCAATCTTCTATGACAACTTCGCATTCTTTTTATCCTTTTTTTTTTTTGCATTCTTCAAAATCATTTTCATTCTTTGAATTTATTTTCATAAGCTTTTTTTTACAAATGCAAAGAATTTAATAATTGCATACACGAATCTGAAGAACGCAAAATGATCCAAGGAATACAAAAAAAATTCAAAGCATTCTTTTCTTTCCAAATGATTGCATTCAATTGGTAAATGGAAGTGAGATAGAAAGTTTTTAATGTCTAAGATTATGACAAAATTTAAATTTAATTAATGAATATGTTCCGAGTGACATGGGTAGGGTAAAGATAAGATTGATTTGTAAAACTGTAAGGATTTAATTAGATTTATTTCTAATCTACTAAAAATTTCTTAAGAAAATTAATTTTGTAGAAAAAGTAAAATTTTGTATCAAAACCATACTAAATAGGTATTTTATAAACCTATTCCATTTTCAATCATAAATATATCCCTATTTCTTTTTGTTTCAGAGCATTGGAAGTATTTCAAAAATCCGGTGAAACATTAACCTCAATTTTTGAAAATCAAAGAAGTGCTTCTGGTGGAAACCGACTAGGAGGTCCTCTTAGGTATCCAAATACCATTCTTTTTTGGCTGAGGTGCAATCAGGTAATGATTACTAAATTGTTCATAAAGATAAATTTACCTACTAACTATCCATATTTTCATTGAAGTAGACTTAAAGTTCATTATTTTTATTATTTTTTAAAGCTTTTAAGTTTAAACCCCATTTAACCCTTCTATTTATTACAATTCTAAAAATATAAGTTGGACTAGTATTTACATCCAAAAACTAAAATAAGTGACATAATTTTGATTTATTGTCACATATCACTGCAAAGAAAGATATTTTTGTAATAAACCCGCAGGAATTCTAGAGCAGCTTAATAGTTTGACATCAAGAACGCAAGTAACTGCAACCAAAGTTATGTATAAAAAGAGAAAAACCCATACGACATAAGTTGTAAAGCTTTATAAAGAGATTTTTTAATTTTTGTGAACATTTTTTTAAAAAAGTAGCCAAGGTTCTCTTAAAAGGCAAAAAGGAATAATTGTCACTCTTTGTACTTCTTGTCTACAAAACTAAAATCAAACTAAAAATAATATGAATACAATTTATTATAAACATGCAATCAAATTATATTATTATAACAAACATTAATTAGTCTAGAAACAAGAAGTGAAAAAAATTCATTCAATTAAAATTGAAATACACTTGGGCGTATACGTACTTTAATTATATGCGGAGTTTAGGAACTAAAGATGATCCAGAACGCTTAATTCTATAGTTTGCCAAGGAGATTTTGTCAAGAATAATATCATGCATCAATGAAAATCAAACTTCGAAAAGCATTTTTGTTACAAAATGTTGGGTCAAAAGGTGGCATTTTTAAATATAAAGTTTCAAAAGGTGACATTTTTACTTACGATTTTTTGTTTTTGGATCAAAAGGTGACAAGAGGCTCGTAAGCTCCTCATTTTATTATCTTTAGCAACTTCGATAACAATTCTAGTGCTAACTGTAGTTGTTTGTTGTACACGATAAGTTGGTTTATGTCGTTTCAAATATTATTGTCTTAAGATACTCCGTGGTTGCTTAGTTCAGATGTTGATTGTTTTCATACCATCATTTAAAAAATTAATGGAGAGAACGCTATTTTGATTTTCCAATAAGCATAAAAAGATATTTAAATTCCTTTAACTTTTTATAAAAAAAATTTAGTTTGTAAACCTTCAGTATTTATTGATTTGCATTTGTAAATAATATTTTCCAAAAAAAAAAAAATCTCAATCCATTTTTGAAATATCGAATATTTAAAAACGAAGTTGAAACTTCTTTAAAAAAATTCAAAACTTCTTTTTTTAAATTTTGAAACAATATGAAATATTTTTTTAATTTGTTTAAAATTTGTATAAAAAAAATAATTTAAATTCATTCCGTCAATAATGAGAAAATTTGCGTAGTCGTGTCATGTTACATAGAAAATCGATTTTTTTTTGTCGGATTTATATTATACAGCGTTTCCGCCGGGCACTACTTTGTTTTGCCGCCATTTTGGTAAACATTAGTCGTAACAGTTCATATTTGGCAGTCGTAAAGTAGACTCGTGGCAAATATTCCATAAACCAACATGTTTTTTCGTTAAAACATTTTATCAAAATGAATCATCGATTACTGTTTCGTGAAATTTTTGGGAAAAACAACGTGCCAACAAAATGCACTATTTATCGTGTAGTAAATGATTTCGAAGAAAAAGGGTATGTAGGTGACAGGTCCAAGCATGGACCACAACGTACTGCAAGATCAGCTAAAAACGCTACAGTCTGGTGTGCAATTTGGTCAGGAGGAATCTTATTTCTTTGAAAATGAAAACGGAGTAACGGTAACTGTGATTGGGGAGCAATATCGTGATATGATTGAAAACTTTTTAACGCCACAACTGCATGCGCTTTGGGCTTTATTAACATGTGGTATCAACAAAACGGTGCCACATCGCATACAGCCAAGATTAGAATGGAATTCCTGCGAGACCCCTTTCCACAACAAGTTTGTTAAAGTCGGAACTATTTTGTTCGGACTGGCTGATCAGGGTGCATAAACCTTGACCAGACCGTGGAGTATACAAAAGGTTCTTTGTACCTTTGTATATTGTATCGAAAGTTTGATGCAGTGAATATTATTGCCCCTTACCACTGGTGGGGGGAAGCAATAATAATTAAATAGACTGGACACCTTTCTGATCGTGAATGATAGAATTTTATTAACTTACAATACTATTTATACATTAATTTTGCTTACTTAGCTAAATTTACAAACATCAAAGGTATATACATAATTACTATAATACAAAGGAAAGAAAGAAATATGATATATTTCTGCCAGGTATGTTCTGTATCTGGATGCAGAATGCTGACTTACTTTGATAATTTTACATGCAGAAAAACTGCTGACTATGAGAAATGTGTGAGAAGTATGATTTGAAAATAAAGCATACAGAGAAGCTGTTGCTGTTGTTATAAATTATACATAGCTGTTGTAGGGTGAATAATAAATTGTAAATACAAATTGTTGGTATAAGATAATCTGATGGATTAAAATATACATTCTCCGCCCGTTGAACTACGTTCGAAACTATAGCACCATTTCAAATGATACACTATTGGGATTCTTGTCGTTGAGGTCTTCTGTTTTGCAGTCGAGGGTGCTCCGGATATCCGCTGAGGTTGTGTTGGGATACTTTTCGTCCTTAGAGATTAACGTCTTGCGTTTGCAGTAATAGCAGTATGACCATCGCAACAAGCAGATTAGGATTATGATGGATGTGAATAATGCGACGTAGCTCACTGTAAATTGGTGCACATCATTCTGATATGTTATAGACGGCAACGCTTTAGTTATATTTATGAGTTCTCGCTTGAGTGCATCCAATTCCTCTAAATGTTTTTTGTAAGGCAAGGTTTCATAACTTGTTGTAGTCAAATTGTCGGGTGAGGCATAATTGGATAGATTTGCAGCTGGAGAGAGTGACATCCTAGAGACCGTTCTTTGTATGAAGTGGCCACGCAAGGTTATGAAGTCATCTTTAATAACGCAGCCCGGTTGAATTTGCAGAATTCCAGAACCTTCCAACACGGTCTGTGTTACGGTGTTATTGCAAACTACATTTAGAGTGGTTTTGAATTTCAAAACGTAAATCCATTCATTCGGCTTGTGAAGTTGGACCCAGTAAGGGCCATTGTTGGCTCTTACAACTTTGCATGTAGGAGATTGTTGATTGTGGTTTAAGAAGTTAATTTCGCAGGAGCTTACTTCGGATCCACGCCTGTAAATCGGACGCTGCAAGTGGCATAGGTGTCTTTCTTCAGTAATTGAAAAACATCCTTGAAACTCTGTTGTTGATAGAGGGTAGTACTGGTCACGGTGCAAGTTAATCATAATGTAGTCGGTTGATGGTTGTATGGTGAAAAACGATGCTCCGATTAGTACTGGAACGGGAGTAACTTTGAAGAGCTCAAATTCATCAAGACTTAGGAGCGGCAATTCAATTTTAAATATTATGTGATTTTTGAGAGCCTTGCCATGAATGCTCATAAGATGATAAAGCTTCGGAAAATCGTCTAGAGCTACTGGAAGCCTGACCGATGAAGGTAGGTTTGATTTTATCTTTGTAAACTCCTTTTTCAACTGAGCGGGTGAGATAAGCTGAGGATTAATTTTTCCATGATGAATGTCGATCATTACGTCTATTAATGAGGCTTGGGTCTTTTGAAATTGTGAAGACACTAATATAAGCTGCAGTGCGATTGAATTAAAAAACTGTCGCAGTCTTTCTTGGTGGTATTGTTGTCTTATGTCATTAATAACAGCTGTGAATTGTTTAAGGTTTTCATCTATTTCCTCAAAACGGGAACTTGTCTCTTGCTCATTTTGTTTGATGATATTTATGGTGGCGTCAATCACTGAAGTCTGGTTTCGAATAAGGCTAACTATGTGATCTTCATCTTGCTTGATTGTGTTTATTGTATCAGACATGTGGTTGGCGTATTCATCATCAAGGACCCCAAATAAGGCATTAGCCACATTGCCTATGAAATTAAGCGCGCCACGACGAACTCTCTGACTGATTGATGTTACGGATATGAGATCATTATCCTTTTTGATGTCGGCGGTTATCCGGTCAAATTGGAGGACTGCCCCATTGCAAGTTTCATTTTTATTTGGCAACAGCTGACAAATGTTTGCTAACTTCTTACTATAGGTTATTATTGAATTGTATTCGGTCCAATAAGGGTCCATGTCATAATATGCGATTATGTTCCAACTGCTTGAAGTTATGGCTGAGGTTCCGAAATTTTCAAAGTAGATCCCTGGCTGCGACAGAAATGGTTGAGTCTTGACTGGAGCACATGCTATCATGGGGATGAATAGAAATACCAGGAGTATAGCAAGGGTTGCTGAACCAAGTGAAGGCTTGGACCTTTTTTTTGGTACTGGAGCATCATCAGGCCTTGGGCGTGAATGTGCCAAAGTTGATGGGCAATGATTTGAAAGGTCATCTGTCTTTTCCATTGGATTGGCATCATCACCTTGAACTGGAACTGGAAGAGGAGCCAATCTGTGTATGGCACGACGGAATATCCCGACGGTAATCTCGTGACCATCGGCGCCAGAACTCATTTTTGAGATGATTTACCAGATTCCAGCGAGCAAGTACCCCGGAATCATTTGCTGCGGCCATAGGATCCACATTGCTAATGAGAGGTTCTCCGATGAGGAAATGGCCAGGTGTAAGGGCGGTTAGATCGTTCGGCGAGTCGGACAATGGAGTTATGGGCCTTGAGTTTAAAATAGCTTCAACTTGAGTGGCAGCAGTTTCAAGCTCCTCATATGTCAACGATGCTCCTGCCAGAGTGTGCTGTAGCAAATGCTTTGATGATTTGACCGCAGCTTCCCATAGACCGCCAAAATGTGGTGAACGGGGTGGAATGAAGTGAAAGTCACATCCCTTTGAAGAGCATGACGATGTTATTTTCTCCCTTTCTGTGTCGGATTCAATGAAAGCGATTATATCTGACAGCTGGTTTTTGGCGCCAACAAAGTTTGTTGCATTATCGCAGTATATGTTTCTGCAATGGCCCCTCCTAGCCATGAATCGCTTCAGTGCCCCTATGAAACCTTGTGCCGTTAAGTCGGTTACAAGTTCCAAATGGCAGGCTTTCGTAGAAAAACAACAGAAGATAGCGATATATGATTTTTGAGGCCGTTTGCCTCTTATCTTGTAGTGTGTAGATATAGGACCACAAAAATCAACACCTGTATTGATGAATGGTCTTGCTGGTTGAATTCTGTCCGCAGGCAGATTTCCCATTTGTTGTGACAGCAGCTTTGGTGTGGCGCGAGCACATTCGACACACTTGTGCAGCACTGATCGAGCAAGCGTCTTTCCTCTAACTGCCCAAATGGTCTGTCTAGCAATTGAAAGCATGCTTTGTGGACCAACATGATTGTTGTCTTCATGAATTTCAACAAATATCATTCTTGTGTACGGATGACTATATGGGATCAATATGGGATGTTTAGCGTCGTATGGCAAAGACGATGCTTCTAAACGCCCGCCCACACGAATCAGCCCTTCTTCATCTAGAAAGGGTGCCAGGCTCTTGTATGGATTTTTATTTGGTAATTCACCCTCGTCCTTCAGATGCTTGATTTCATCCTTGAATTGGTCTTGTTGCATGTGTTTGTAGATGTTCTTTTTTGCTTTACTAAGCTCCACAACTGATAGGGGACCATTTTTCAGTTTGATTTTTGACAGTTTCAACTCAATTTCCTCAATTGACAACTCTTCTTTATTTTTCCTGATTTTGGTAATTGTCGCCTTTTGTCTCAGATTGTGGATGTATCTCAGCATAAAGGTAACTATTCGTTCTGCAAATTTGAAGGAATTTTTATGATTAAGGGCAGTTAATATTCCTTCTTGATGGGGGGGTGACTTGCGCACCGCGGCTGCCACAGATGGATTGGCTTCAATTGGGTTGTATTTTAGTGGCCAAATTGAAGTGGCCCCATGAAGAAACTTTGGTCCGTAGAACCAAATGTTGCAATCGTGAAGTCGTTCAGGTGCTATTCCACGTGATAGAACATCTGCTGGATTTTCTTTTGACGGGACATGGTGCCATTGCTGAAGTATTGTGTTTTGTTGAATACGCGCTACTCGATTAGCAACGAAAATGGGGAGTGAGGCGGATGATGACGAATTAATCCAAGCAAGCACAATTTCTGAATCTGTCCATAAGAATGTTGCATCATTATGAATCTTTAGGTCCTTTTGTATGCGAAGCAGGAGCTCAGTGGCAAGACAAGCGGCACAAAGCTCTAGCCGGGGGATGGTTGCTTGCTGTGTTAATTTGGTTTGTTTTGATGGTGCAACTCTTGATTTGGAACATAATAATCGCACTGTGATAGCGTTGTCACTGCTAACGGATCGGACGTATACTGCTGCCCCATAAGCCTTTTCCGAAGCGTCAGCAAATACGTGATATTGTACGTTTTTGGGGCTTTTGTGTGCAAATATGTGTCTATCTATGTTGATGTTGTTCAGTGATTGTAGACCTTCGCGATATTTAAGCCATGTCGTCTGTATTTCTTGAGGTAGTGCTGCATCCCAGTCAATCTTCAACTCTCACAGTTTCTGCAGAAATATTTTTGCAACGACAACCACCGGAGCCATGATTCCCAGTGGATCAAACAGATGTGCGATGTCGGAATATGCAGACCGCTTGGTTACTCGAACTTTATCAACCCAGGATGTCTTGACACAGAGTTGATCAGATTTTGGCATCCACGTAAGTCCTACGGTTTTGATGTGTTCATCAATGTTGCTGCTGAAGTCTAGCTCTGTTTCTCTGTCCTCGAACGGAATACCCTTCAGGAGAGATCCATGATTAGCGCACCACTTCCTTAACTTGAAACCACTTCTTTGCAAGATTGTTCGTAGTTCTGATTGGGTTGTCAGTAACTCGGCAATTTTGTCAGAGCCAGTCAATACGTCATCCACGTAAAAATCCCGTGACAGAGCCATTGATCCCAATGGAAATCGTTCCTTGTTTTCTTGAGCCATTGCTTGAAGGCACCTTGTGGCTAAGTATGATGCCGAGGTGGTGCCGTAGGTAACTGTCTGAAGCTTGAAACACTTTAGGGCGTCATTTGGGCTGCTTCTCCACCAAATCAGTTGGTACTTCTGATCCTCTTCGTTTACGACTACCTGCCGGTACATCTTTTCAATATCTGCAGTAAAAACATATCTTGGCATGCGGAAACGTAGCAGCATTGAAAAGACATCGTCTTGAATTGTTGGACCAGTAGCGAGGACATCATTAAGTGACAAATTTGTGGATGTTTTAGCAGAGGCATCAAACACCACTCTTAGCTTAGTTGTGCTACTGTCAGGCTTTTGAATGCAGTGATGCGGCAAAAAGTAATATGGTTTGGCAATTTGTTGAAGGGCCACTTCTTGCATGTGACCTAGTTGCTGATATTCTTCCATGAACTGCCTGTAAAGTTTTTTCAGCTCTGGTGCATTTTCAAGCCTCCGCTCCAGCGCAATAAATCTTCGAAATGCAATGTCTTTTGATTCTCCCAAGCAAGTGGGTGACTCTTTGAAGGGTAACCGAACCACAAAGCGCCCAGTTGAATCCCTAGTTGTAGTTTGAATGAAGTGAGTTTCACAGCGCTTCTCAGCTTGAGTGAAGTTGTCTGTGGTTGAAGTTGCTTCTTCTAATCGCCAAAACTTTTCAATCTGTTGATCAAGAGCCTCATCTGCGGTGCAAATTCCGCAAGCTGCCACCATAGGATTGTCAATGGGGGTTGATACCTTGCCTACTGCTGTCCATCCAAATACGGTATTTTGCAGGGTTGGAAGATCGTCTCCTAGGCTTATTTGTCCAACAACCAAAGTCGAATAAAAGATTTCAGCACCGATAAGCAAATCGATTGGTCCTGGATGATCAAATTGTGAATCAGCCAAAACAATGGTGTTTGGAATATTCCAGGTTGATGTAATAATGGGCCGTGATGGCTGTGGTGAAATGATTTTTGGAAGAATGTGCGCTTCCACTCGAGTAGAGAAGCCGTTGATTTTCGAGTTTATTTCAATGTTAACTCTTCGATGGGACGCCTGTCTGTTTTGGCCGACGCCTTCCACACATAACGCCTCAAAGGTCTCCCTCAGACCTAATGTTTTTGCTAGCTTGTCGGTTATAAGATTAATCTGTGATCCAGAATCCAATAACGCTCGGCAAGCTATCTGCTTTCCTGCTTGACACCTTATATTCACAATGGCTGTACCAAGTATCACACTTGTGGACATTACGACACTGGGACTGGTTGCAGCTGCAGAAGTGCAAAGGCTTGCTGAATCTGCCGTGGAGATTGTTTTAACTGGTGATGTTGATATTTTCTTGTTTTTGGACCTGGTTGACTCATCCAAATGAAGAAGTGTGTTGTGCTTCTTTTGGCATTTTGTACAACCTCGGGAATGACAATCTTTTGCGACATGTCCTGATCCAAGGCAGTTTGTGCATTGCATTGATCTTTGCACCAGGTTTAACCGCTGTGATGGGTTTAATTTCAAAAATTTGTCACAGTAGTACAGCTGGTGGTTGCCCTTGCAGGAGACGCATCCAGATTCTGTTGTTACTAGCGACGTATAGGCTTTGTCAGGTCTTGGCCGCTGACGTTGATCTTCTGAGTATTTTCTCGAGCTTGGCCCCAATGCTTCTAGGGATTGGAACCGCGTTTCTAAGAAAGACATGAAATCGTTTAAAGATGGTAGCTCCTTGGGTTGCTTAAGTGATTGCTCCCAAAGTGTAAGCGTGTTTCGGTCAAGTTTCTTGAGCAAAACGCACATCAGCAGCGGGTCCCAATTGGCAGTGTCTATGTTTAAACCTTTTAAACTAAGCATGCACTCTTGTGTGGTGTCATGCAAGACCTTTATTGCCTTGGAACCTTCACTCTGGATGGAAGGTTGCATAAGCAATCTCTGAACATGCACTGTTACTAATAGCCTAGGATTGTCATATCGATCCTTGACTACTTGCCATGCTGCACTGTAGTTATCATCTGATGTTGTGAAGTGCCTTATCTGCTTCTCCTGTTAAGGTCGTCTTTAGATAGAACAGCTTCTGACAATCCGCTATGCTCTGTTTATGCACTAGTTCAGTAAACAGATCACTGTACTGTTTCCACTTGGTGTAATCCCCATCAAACTTGGGCAATGTTATTTTGGGTAGTTTGAGGGCTTGCTGCGGGGTGGAAGAAAGATTCATGTTTGCTGGCAACGAATTCTGGTTGGAGATTTGCTCCGATCTGCTAGTCAGAGAGATCAGAGATTCTTGGACATCGGCTTCTATATTGTAGAACTCGTCCAAGTTGTATCCATCTTGTTTTGGATCCTATGAAATCTCGTTAATCAACCGATGTGTTTCTTCTGCTTCCATCCAGTACTTTTGCAGCGTGTTTAATTTCACGCTACAGAAGGTTGAACTCCAATCGTCTTTTGACGTATTATTAAGACAACTAAGTAATCGCTGTAAAGACTGCACTGTGGTTCTTTGTCTTCTTACAACTCTGATTATATCAGATGCTGGGACTGTCATGGGTGGCTGTGTTTCACCAATTTTCTTGTAGCTTGGTAGGCCACCAGCACCGGCTGATTTAGGGTCGATGTCGGCATCTAGGGGCACAATCGACTCCAAGGTTTGCTTTAACTCAACGTAAGCCTTTTTCACCTTCTCGTATGTGTTTGCCTGCACATACGGAGTGTCTGCCTTTACATGAGCCTTAATCTGGTCATGATTATTGGCAAACTCCAACCATAGTGCTTCTAAAGCTCTTAGTTTTTTGGCCTTATAGTCAATCGTTTTTCTATCGGGACCATCTTTACCAACGTTGGTCTTGAGTCGTGCCAATTCGTCGGTTATGGCCTTCTGCCTAGCCACGATCGAATACACCTTGACTTCATCCATGTTGTTGCCGGATCTCAGGAACTCTGGAACTCAGGAACTGCTGGAGCTTTGAACACTTGGATCTATTGATGCAGACCAAGTGTTTGTGTCCACTGTAGTGGATTTCCAAACTCAGGAACTCAGGAACTGCTGGAGCTTTGAACACTTGTATCTATTGATGCAGACCAAGTGTTTGTGTCCACTGTAGTGGATTTCCAAACTCAGGAACTCAGGAACTGCTGGAGCTTTGAACACTTGGATCTATTGATGCAGACCAAGTGTTTGTGTCCACTGTAGTGGATTTTCAAACTCAGGAACTCAGGAACTGCTGGAGCTTTGAACACTTGGATCTATTGATGCAGACCAAGTGTTTGTGACCACTGTAGTGGATTGTAGTGGATTTTCAAACTCAGGAACTCTGGAACCCAGGAACTCAGGAACTGTTGGAGCTTTGAACACTTGGATCTATTGATGCAGACCAAGTGTTTGTGTCCACTGTTGTGGATTTTCAAACTCTGGAACTCAGGAACTGCTGGAGCTTTGAACACTTGGATCTATTGATGCAGACCAAGTGTTTGTGTCCACTGTAGTGGATTTTCAAACTCTGGAACTCAGGAACTGCTGGAGCTTTGAACACTTGGATCTATTGATGCAGACCAAGTGTTTGTGACCACTGTAGTGGATTTTCAAACTCAGGAACTCTGGAACTCAGGAACTCGGGAACTGCTGAAGCTTTGAACACTTGGATCTATTGATGCAGACCAAGTGCTTGTGACCACTGTAGTGGATTTTCAAACTCAGGAACTCTGGAACTCAGGAACTGCTGAAGCTTTGAACACTTGGATCTATTGATGCAGACCAAGTGTTTATGACCACTGTAGTGGATTTTCAAACTCAGGAACTCTGGAACTCAGGAACTGCTGAAGCTTTGAACACTTGGATCTATTGATGCAGACCAAGTGTTTGTGACCACTGTAGTGGATTTTCAAACTCAGGAACTCTGGAACTCAGGAACTGCTGATGTCACTTACAATCAGAAAGGCTGCAGTCTACTATCACGTCGGGGTCACCAATGTTAAAGTCGGAACTATTTTGTTCGGACTGGCTGATCAGGGTGCATAAACCTTGACCAGACCGTGGAGTATACAAAAGGTTCTTTGTACCTTTGTATATTGTATCGAAAGTTTGATGCAGTGAATATTATTGCCCCTTACCACTGGTGGGGGGAAGCAATAATAATTAAATAGACTGGACACCTTTCTGATCGTGAATGATAGAATTTTATTAACTTACAATACTATTTATACATTAATTTTGCTTACTTAGCTAAATTTACAAACATCAAAGGTATATACATAATTACTATAATACAAAGGAAAGAAAGAAATATGATATATTTCTGCCAGGTATGTTCTGTATCTGGATGCAGAATGCTGACTTACTTTGATAATTTTACATGCAGAAAAACTGCTGACTATGAGAAATGTGTGAGAAGTATAATTTGAAAATAAAGCATACAGAGAAGCTGTTGCTGTTGTTATAAATTATACATAGCTGTTGTAGGGTAAATAATAAATTGTAAATACAAATTGTTGGTATAAGATAATCTGATGGATTAAAATATACAAAGTTATTTCAAAAAATGGTGATGTTGATTGGCCTCCACGGTCGCCTGATTTGACTGCTCCGGACTTCTTTTTGTGGAGATATCTGAAAAGCAAGGTTTATGCAAACAAACCAGAAACGTTTGAGCAACTCAAACAAAATATTCGTGATGAAATCAATGAAATACCGCGTGAAATGTGTGAGAATGTAATAAAAAATGTAATCAAAAAGGCTCGCATTTGTGAGACTAACAGAGGCAGATATTTACCTGATATTGTATTCCATACATAATTGCCGACATTAAATAAAACAATTATCAATAAAAGATCCATTCTCTTCCATTTAATCAAAAATTATAAACAAACAAAGTAGTATACCTTCCGGCGGACACCCTGTATTAAGGATCATTCTGATCGTAATACCTCGTGGCCTAAAAGTTAGTGCGTTGGATTGTCATGCTGAAAGTCTGGGTTCGATTTTCAGCTGCTACTACCTTAAAAAAAAAATAAAAATCTTTTTTTCCGAGATACCTACTGCTTCTTGCGAGGAACTGACAAATCCTCCAAAATTTTACCTGTCCTGAAAAAGTGCTTCTCATCTAGCCTTTCGGAATCGACAAAAAATATAGGTACTCTCTTTTCTTGTCAACAACGCGTTTACAGGAACGGCTGAGAGTTGTAAGTCACTAGGCCCTGGTTCTCCAGGAGCTGTTGCCCCACCAAAATCTGTAATTTCAAAACAAAAGGTTCATATTTTTTGTTGGTGTGGACAAAAAATGATCAATAAATATTGTGGACGCTTGCACACGCTTTCAAATGTCACATTTAAAATTTAGAGTGGACCAAAATTTTGTTCTTGAAATCCAGCTATTCAAAAATCTGGGTTTTCCCCGAAATTCTGGTTTTCAAAACTCTCTTTTTAGCTCTGTCTGTTAAAATTCAGCTTTTTAAAACTCTGCCCATTAAATTCATAAACATTAAGAAAGATCCAGCTTATTCTGTTTTTTTCTTTAAATAACTTATATTTATATTATAACCAAAAATATACAAAAAATATAATTTTTCAGCTCGGTAATAATAATTATATTTCATGTTTGAATTTTAAGATAAAACAAACAAAAATCTAACAACTAACTAAAATTTACAAATAAAACAAAAATAAAATGAAATTTAGCAAAGCTACAGAAAACAATATTTGTTTGCTAGAATTTTATTTCTCTTTATTTTCTTACAGTTTAAAATGATATTTCTTATGTTTTGAATCTAAAATTTGAAAATATGCGTTCTAAGGCAAATTTGAAACTATATTATTTCTCAAAGTTATTTTTTTTCGAGTAAATTTTTAACGTCAATCGGGAGTATAAACATGTATCTTTGAAATTTTTTTTAAATTCTTTTCGAGTTCAGCGCAAGAAAATTCACTTAAAAAAAATATATTTGAGCTGAAACAATTTAAAATTAAAATTTAAGCAATACAAAATTTCTCTATGATTAAGAAAAGTTCAATTTTTAACACTGCGCCAAAACTAAATATCTCTGACAAAATTTTTCAAAAGAGCTACTTTTCGTAGAATTGAACTGACTAAATACAAAAATAACAACCAACATTTCTAAAAAAAAATTGCTACAAACCTGTTTTCTATCATAAATAAATTGACATGAGATAGTTATGACGTCTTGACTTGGAAACGTGACCTTCTGGGAACCCACATTATTCGGCAATTATAGTTTTAGTTCAATAAGCAGTTCAACCTAGCTTAAATTATTTATGATAGAAGAAACTTGTTACACTGTGTAATTAAGAAAGTTTGGTTATATTTTTGGGCCAATATGGAAAATTCTGTGAAAAGCTTGAAGTCGAAAAAATTAAATCATACACCAGCCTTTTAATTAATACTGTACGCGGGTTACACAGTTCTGTGCATACTCTCTTGATTGCATATTAAGTCATCAAATCATTTAAGAAATTAGTACTTCAACATTAACTAAAAATAAATCCATCGTTTAAAAGCAGTATTGAGCCTTGAGAAAAACTAAGCTACTTATTTTTTTATTATATGAGCTACATATTATTATTTCTGTCACACTGAACGCTGCCATCGGACATTCCAATAATCTTTCCACTTAGTGCTGGAAAATGGGTTTGTTGGTGGGTGGACAAAAATCAAAACTTCACATTTATTATTTATGTGAATACAAATGAATACAAATAAATAAAACAGATAAAGCAAACGGAATAAAGCAAAATAAAAATTAAAGTATATGATTTAAGGTTATTTCAATTTATGTAAATAATAACTTTCGTGAATTTTAAAGTTGTTTTTGCATTTTGCACTTCTGTGCAAAAAAAATTCCAACGATATATAATTTTAATACCTTCGGCTTTTGTAGACCGCGTACATTGTACCACAAAATTCGTGTTTGCCGTTTTATTATATGATGATACCTAAGTAAAGGGTGATTTTTTTGAGGTTAGGATTTTCATGCATTAGTATTTGACAGATCACGCGGGATTTCAGACATGGTGTCAAAGAGAAAGATGCTCAGTATGCTTTGACATTTCATCATGAATAGACTTACTAACGAGCAACGCTTGCAAATCATTGAATTTTATTACCAAAATCAGTGTTCGGTTCGAAATGTGTTTCGCGCTTTACGTCCGATTTATGGTCTACATAATCGACCAAGTGAGCAAACAATTAATGCGATTGTGACCAAGTTTCGCACTCAGTTTACTTTATTGGACATTAAACTAACCACACGAATGCGTACAGTGCGTACAGAAGAGAATATTGCGTCTGTTTCTGAGAGTGTTGCTGAAGACCGTGAAATGTCGATTCGTCGCCGTTCGCAGCAATTGGGTTTGTGTTATTCGACCACATGGAAGATTTTACGCAAAGATCTTGGTGTAAAACCGTATAAAATACAGCTCGTGCAAGAACTGAAGCCGAACGATCTGCCACAACGTCGAATTTTCAGTGAATGGGCCCTAGAAAAGTTGGCAGAAAATCCGCTTTTTTATCGACAAATTTTGTTCAGCGATGAGGCTCATTTCTGGTTGAATGGCTACGTAAATAAGCAAAATTGCCGCATTTGGAGTGAAGAGCAACCAGAAGCCGTTCAAGAACTGCCCATGCATCCCGAAAAATGCACTGTTTGGTGTGGTTTGTACGCTGGTGGAATCATTGGACCGTATTTTTTCAAAGATGCTGTTGGACGCAACGTTACGGTGAATGGCGATCGCTATCGTTCAATGCTAACAAACTTTTTGTTGCCAAAAATGGAAGAACTGAACTTGGTTGACATGTGGTTTCAACAAGATGGCGCTACATGCAACACAGCTCGCGATTCTATGGCCATTTTGAGGGAAAACTTCGGAGAACAATTCATCTCAAGGAATGGACCGGTAAGTTGGCCACCAAGATCATGCGATTTGACGCCTTTAGACTATTTTTTTTGTGGGGCTACGTCAAGTCTAAAGTCTACACAAATAAGCCAGCAACTATTCCAGCTTTGGAAGACAACATTTCCGAAGAAATTCGGGCTATTCCGGCCGAAATGCTCGAAAAAGTTACCCAAAATTGGACTTTCCGAATGGACCACCTAAGACGCAGCCGCGGTCAACATTTAAATGAAATTATCTTCAAAAAGTAAATGTCATGGACCAATCTAACGTTTCAAATAAAGAATCGATGAGATTTTGCAAATTTTATGCGTTTTTTTTTTAAAAAAAAGTTCTCAAGCTCTTAAAAAATCACCCTTTATTAGTAATGATTTGGGTACATATTTGGCGATATAATACCCCCCCCCCCTCCTCCTCCCTCCAATGAAGAGAAGCTGTATACGCAAGAAGCAAATTTAATCAAAATCCTTAGAACTATTTATATATATTTTTTTGTTTTTTCTGATACGTGATAAAATCAAAAACCGTTTTGCAGCAAATATGCTGTGTATAGTTACTTCAAAGTGGATGAATTTCTAAAAACCGATTTTAAATTTTGTTTAATTAAAATCTCTACGTGTGTATATATATTTTTATAAATACACAAGATTCGCCCTTGTAGTATCTCATAATTATCAAATATTTAAATAAAATTCTTTAAGCTACCAAAACTGACGTGACGTCTAATAGATATTGTCAAATAATATCTAAATGTGGTGGAATAACTACCTACATCAAATCTAAAAATATTATATAGGTATTTTGTGGTGTGATTTTGATCTATCCCTAGTATATCCCCCGCTCCAACCTTGAACATTCTTAATCGGATCAATACATGGTTGAATTGCTTTAAAGATTTAGTTCGATTGAGAATAGTTAGATAAGTTTACTATACTCATGTGTATATTGTGTATGTGCGTACATATGTACATACATACTTTGATTTTATAAGTCATAACCTTGAATTCTTAAAAAAGTTTTCAGACTTTAAAGAAGTTGCAAACTACGTATAAGAACATTTACACATTATAAAGCTAGAATTTAGGTACGTCTTACATTTTCCAATTTTATTTTAATAAGTTTAATTTGAGAAAATAATATTAATTTCCTAATCAACAATTATTAAAGAAAATGTTATCCATGAATCTGTAATGTATTTTACAGTTCCCAGAAATCTTATTTTCACCTTTACGTAATACTTATTCGTCCTCTTTTAAGTTATTAAAACCTCCCTGATTTTTTTCTTAGGAGAAGACATTACATTGTGTTTTTTTACTCAAATGTTGTCATGTTCTCTTTCTTTTCTCCTAGAGATCATGTTTCTATGATGAAAAATGCCAATGAAATAATTAAAACATACCTTCAAAATTTTGTCATTATGCTTATTATAATTTTGGAATTGATTTGAAATCCAGATATCTGTTAAGATTAGTTAAAAAGTAATTTTTGCATTTTGTCTGAGTACAAGAAAAGATACTCAATTTAAATGGAATGCAAACTTTAAGATTTTTTTATCAGGAACTAAACTTAGTAAAGTTGAAAAAGGTACGATATTGGTGCCTGTTTATTAATCGATAAACTGTAAAACTAATTTAAAATATTTCGTATTTCACGACAAATGCTTTCTTTAGTGTCATGTCATTTGCCATCTTCTTTAATAAAATATTTTATTATTTCACATACTTTTAATAAAGCAATAAACAAGAATTCCAAATATTTTCTTATTCCAAAACAAGCGTTTTTGATAAAACAAGCTTTTTCTTTAAATAAACACAACAAAATAAATGATAAAATAAAATTATAAATGAACAACGAATGTAACACACGAACTTGGCTGTTGTAGTTCAAGGATTTACATACATATATAAAGTGACCAAGCATTGAAGATCAAAAGTATTAGTGACATATTTATTATGTGAAAAAGTCTAAACTACTACAATAAATTAATTATTATTATTTGTTTCAGTAAAAACTACTATAGTAAATCAGTCACTATAAAGAAAAAACTTAGAACTTTTTAATTAGATTTGTTGAATTATTGATTCAAAATAGCTTTTATTGGCCTTCTGTCTACGAAAATTGGCTTTAAATTCCGGTGACGTGCCAATTTCACTTTGACTCATCAGTTAACTAGTGGGGATTCTGTGAATCTGTATAATTTTTCTTAAGTTACATAAGTTCATTTTGCATCGATTTTTTTTTTTTTGAAAAATTCAAACTAATTTTGTTCTTTATTAAAGCTGAATAAAAATTAATATAAAATATTTCATTGTTGATGAAATTTCTGCGCTGATCCATTTTAGTCCAGCATAGTGTTATACTGTTAATTGTAGGTACATCATGCTTTCAACTGGACGAAAATGCCAACTAACATTTGGATGATGAATAAATTCACATAAGTGGGTTTTTATCATACCAACCATCGCTGTCCTCGGTCTTTGCGTGTACCTGTGAACCTATTTGTACCATGTATATCGAGCTTTAATCTACAAAATGGATGGAATTATTTGCTTAGTACAAAACATTTGTTTGTGATTCCCTAATTGGCTGAAGTCCAACACAGCACAACACAGCACAACACAACAAAACACAACACAACACAACACAACACAACACAACACAACACAACACAACACAACACAACACAACACAACACAACACAACACAACACAACACAACACAACACAACACAACACAACACAACACAACACAACACAACACAACACAACACAACACAACACAACACAACACAACACAACACAACACAACACAACACAACACAACACAACACAACACAACACAACACAACACAACACAACACAACACAACACAACACAACACAACACAACACAACACAACACAACACAACACAACACAACACAACACAACACAACACAACACAACACAACACAACACAACACAACACAACACAACACAACACAACACAACACAACACAACACAACACAACACAACACAACACAACACAACACAACACAACACAACACAACACAACACAACACAACACAACACAACACAACACAACACAACACAACACAACACAACAACACAACAACACAACACAACACAACACAACACAACACAACACAACACAACACAACACAAAACAGCACAACACAACACAACACAACACAACACAACACAACACAACACAATCCAATACAATACAACACAAAATAACACAACACAACACAACACAACACAAAACAACACAACACAGCAATGTGGAATCGCAACTGAACAAGTTGGCCAACTTTTAAGTTTTTCGTGCAGCATTTTGGAAAGCATTTTGCACATTTTTCTCCCATCCACGATTTTTGATATACAAAAATCTGCACTCGTTCATACTGAAGTGTGTATTTTATTCCTCTTTTCTTTTCTAGGTTTAGTATGTTCATTTGATTCGACAAAATATGGCAGCAAACCATGTACCAAGCGCATCTTAAACTGATGTATTATACAAAGCGGTACCAAAAGTTCAGGTAAATCTGTCAAAAAAGTTCCAGGTAGGCTATCCGAGATTTCATCCGTAATTCTTGAAACTGGCCCTAAGTGTCTAAAAAACATAAGCAATGAACATTTGTGTTGTTGTTGCTGACGCTTGTTGGTTATTGAGCAGACATTTCCAGGTTTGGGGCAGGGCTTGGTGCTACCCATGTGCATTCGGTACAGGCGTGGGGTTTGATCAATACCCCGAAGAATAACAATGGGACATATTTTGGGATTGAAATATGTATTCTTACATTTTTTGCAGGCGCAACATTTATGTTGTAACTGTAATAAAACTAAAGCTTAAGTTGCTAACAAATAATTTTTTGAAATCCAGAACACTAGCCTAGGAAAATTAAACACAATTAGGAAAGAATTCTGTCAAATTTGAATTTTTGACGTCTTATAAGCATTTCCTAAAAACTATCCTAAATTTAGACCAATGCTAATGAATTTAGGAAGGGTGAAAGGGAGTAAAATTGAAGTTTTGGTTTTCCTAATTTCTCAAAAATAAAATAATTTTTTAGAAAAACAAATGCGGGATAAATCCAAATTATGGTTTTGATCAATTCGAAGAGGTAGCTGCCATACAACAATTTAGTTTTTTTTTTCTTCAAATTTTTTCTTAAACGGCTCCTATGGCAATTGTAAATTGTTAAATTGTGTTTTTAGTTTTTGGTACAAAATCCACGGAAACGCAAATAGAATTTTGACCTTTTTTTGGGAAACTGTTTAGGTTTTGGGATATTTCCGTATTTGGTCAATAGTATTTTGTTAAAAATTTGCACACAGGTATTATTTAAAAGTAAAAATATTATTGCATTTTAAAATTTATTCAACAACATTTTTAACAAAAAAAGAAAAAATTTTTCAGTATACGACGCACTTCCGCATGTGATGTAATTGTATTATGAAACTAATTCATTATAATCTTCAATACCTTGCCACATTCAGAAGTGCGAATGAATACTGCGCAGTTTGCAAGTACAGTGCGTGGATGAATCGTGACTGTTCATTCATGCTTGTGTGGTGTATGGCGCCTTATAAACATGTTTTTACCATATATCGTTTAAAACCTGCATTTTAATGTCCAGTAAAATATATATTTTATTATGTGTAATATTTATCTAGAAAAATAAATTTTAAAAAAATCAATAAAAAACCTTATTTTTAAATATTTTAGGATAATATCGTGGCAACTCATTGAAGCAAAAATAATAGCAACTATTTGACCACTGACAAAATCTTTCGAACTATAAAACTAACAAGTTTCCATTTCAATGTTTCATAAAGTTCTTCTCTATCTTTGAATATAAAGAAACTTCTTAACTGCGTATATTATCGATGGTTTTTTTATTCAGAAGTTCTTAATTCAGGTTTCTCACCCTTTTCCTTGTATGTATATTCTTATATTATTCATTTCAATTGGACACGTACTCTAGTTTTTAATTTGAAGTGATTTAAACAATTCAATTTCACATCATGCGTATGTACTTGAAACGAACTTAAAGTAGAATATTTAAAATTTCAATGACAGAATTTCACGCTTTGGGTGACAAATGAATCGTTTTTTTTTTTTCTTCTATTTAACAATCGCTTAAACAAGAGTTGACAGCCTTGGCCTTTGATTAGAATTAAATTATTATTATTATCCGGCTTTGGGCAAAAGTATTTAGCATTTTTATTATTTGAAATTTAAATGTGGGTGTGGGAAGAATGCGTGTACGTACATATACACAGTATCAACTATTGTTCAATTACTTAGTCAATTAAAATTAACATGTTGTTTAAAGCGATACAATGGTATAAGTCACCACATCTTGAGATCGCAAACATCCTTATGTCAGCTGTCAGATTATTATTAAAATATCTAGTCTGATTTTATTTTGCAAATACAAATTTGCTTTTATATATCTTAATACCTATAGATTCATACATTCATCGCCTCTACCGATGAAGCTAGAAAATCTATCAAGGAGGGGTTTTTTGACCTCCTGGATGAAACTTTTTCAGAGTATGATAGTAAAGTTGAACTCTGGCACCTCAATTTTAAAGTGGAGAACGGAGATATGAATCTTCGCTGTTTTAGTTTAGAATTTTCAGCAATTTGTCATACGGTGAGTATGACAGTACCAATTTGCTTTGTCGATGTGGATCATTATAGCTTTTGTAACCTAGTGCTTCATCTAGATTACAAAAGCTATAATGATCCACATCGACAAAGCAAATTGTCACCGCCCAGACGTTCAAAGAAACAACACAATCCACCATGTGCTAATCGGTGCGAGACAAGTATCCAACATCGTACTTTCTTTTTTCATACGAAAAGATAAGTCGCTGGAGAGTTTTTGAAATGTCTTTTCTAAAATCTCTTATCTCTAATCTCTTTCACATGAAGAAACATAATCTCCACAGATTTATTGTATAGTTGCATATCAATTAATTAAGCACACACTACGTGAAGTATGAAAAAAAATGTCAAAAAATCTTTTCAAATTGTTGTCAATTTACTTTTCTTCTCAGATAAAAAAAAATTGTTGAACACAAAG
The DNA here is from genome assembly GCA_946251815.1 of Dasysyrphus albostriatus. Lineage (NCBI taxonomy): Eukaryota > Metazoa > Arthropoda > Insecta > Diptera > Syrphidae > Dasysyrphus > Dasysyrphus albostriatus. The sequence goes on along the minus strand of OX276336.1, from coordinate 59,727,810 downwards.
GTCTCTTGTGAAAAGGACGCTGTGAAGTTTTTTTTGCTTGCCGGTGTCTTTAAAGTGCTTCTGAAACGGTCGTATCAGCAGGTACAACCCACAGCACCCCTGGTGGGACAAATCAGCAGGAACTACGCACCTGATGGCACTATTCAGCAAGTACTAATTGGCAAGTACAACGCCCTTAATGGCACTATTCAGCAACTGCAACGCCCTTAATGGCAATATTTAGGAGGTACACTGAGCTTGATGACACTAAACGGCCAGTAAAACGCCCTTAATGACTCTATTCAGCAAGTGCAACGCCCTTAATGGCACTATTTAAGAAGTACACTGAGCTTGGTGACACTAAACGGCAAGTACAACGCCCTTGGTGATACTATTCAACAAGTGCAATGCCCGTGGTGGCGCAAATAGGCAAGAACAACGCTCTTGTGACACTACGAGTATTTAGCAAGTACAACGCCAATAATTTATTACTCAGCCAGTACAACGTCTTGGTGGCACTATTCAGCAAGTGTCACTAATCACCAAATGCAAAGACCTTGGTGGCACTATTCAGCATGTACAACGCCCTTGGTGGTACTAATCAACAAAAACTACGCTCCTGATTGCACTAATCAGCAGGTATTAGGCTCCTGGTGGCACTTGACAGAGCAGACTTAAGCTTTGCTAGATCAGCAAGTACTAAAGCCCCTGATGGCAATTAGGATGTTTATCTTCGAACTATGGCACCTTACCACTGGTCAAATAAAGCCTTGTTAACAAATAACTGTACTTTTTACTCTTCTGCCTAAATAATTCTTTCAAACGAAACCACTTACAATTGGGAAAGCTCCGAAAAAGCCAATAGTTAAATTAGTGAAATGTATCGATCTGGAAGAAATAAGGATAAGAAGAATATGCGTAGAAAGAATCACTGAGTATATTAGAATCTTTCAAGCTGCACTCTCAGCTAATCGACAATAGGTCAAATCCTTGAAAAGTAATTGAATTTCAAGTCAGTCAATTTATGGACTTAACAGCTGCATATATTAGCATTCATCTTCAGAAACTCTTTATAGTGACAGTCGAACTCGAAATCTAAGACAATCAGATCAAGCGGTATCCAAAGGCAGCTCATGCTTTATAGAAAGAAACAACAAAATTAGACACGAAAAACCCAAATGTCATTATTCCGAACACAGTAAATATAGGCCTACAAATAATCTACTACAATTATCAATTTCGATCAACGAACAACGTAATTCATTGTTCATTTATGATTTAAGTTCCTATGTTGTTTTTATATGAGACTTTTCGTTTCGTATCGGCAGGAAATTAGCAACTAGCATACTATCAACAAACAAGCAAGCATTTTCCTATACTGTTCAGACCACATCGAGTGTAATATTTCTGTCAATTTATTTTTGATAGATAATAATTCTTCATATCAAAACCAACCGATATTGCTAAGTGAATGATTTTGAAATCTCAAGCCCAGGCTTCAGCTTACGAAAAGCTAAGGTCTTCAGAGCAGACCCGTAAACTTTCAAGTACAAGTACCAATCTAGTACCCAGTACCTTGTACTTGTACTTTTACTTGAAAAAAACAAGTACCATTTACTTGATCCTTGAAAAACACCAAGTACAAGTGCTTTGTCAAGTACTTTGTTTGAAGTAAATGTACTTGTAACTTTAATACTTACCAGTACATTTTCGAGTACTTTTCAAGTACAAGGCCATTTCAAGTATCATATCTTGACGTCATTTCGCTAAAGTTTCAAAATAGTCGTCATTATTCGAAGCTCAAACAGACTAATCAACAAATTATACTTGGAATTGACTTGTACTTGAAATGGACTTGTACTTAAAAAGTAGGTACTCCAAAATGAATTGCGCAGTATTTAAGTACCAAGTACATGTACTTTGAACAAATGACTTGACAACGTACTTGTACTTGGTTTTTTCAAGTATCAAGTACATGGTTCTTGTTTTTTTTCAAGTTCAAGTACAAGGTACTGGGTACTTACAAAGTATTTCAGTACCAATGTACTTAAGTACTTTACAACTCTGCTTCAAACAATTTATCATTAATGCAGAAACTGAACTTACGATAACAATGTTCTTCAGATAAAAAATTTGTTGTGGGAAATAAATTATTTACTTGCGGTTAGTAAAAATCCACTTGCAGATAAATTTCTATCGTTTTGTGTATGTTTGTAAGTAGAATACGCAGAGCTCTAATCAAATCGAAATCATTAAGTAACAGTCATCTTCTTCCCGAGAGAAACAGAGATTTATGTATATATTTATTATTATTACAATGTATACTAGATACCTACTTTGTCCCAGTTTATATTGTGATTTTCTTGAAATGAAATCAGTGAGGAAAATAGCTCCTCTTGAAACTTCCCCACGAAACCACAGTCATAACGTTGTGAAAATCACAATATTAAAAAAGGGTCTTATACATAGTAATGATTTGTATTAATTTGTTTCTTATTACTTTTCTACCTTTTTTAAACATTCTAGACATACTCGTAGCCAAGCCACCAAAGTTCTTAATTTAAAAAGTTGATGAACTTCCTCTTTGCTGTTGATGCATTCTAAAATAAATTTTTTTTTGTTTTTTTTTTCATTCCAAGAATTCTTTGACGACTAATAATTTTAAAATGCCAAAATATTTTCGGCTACACGACATGCATATAGAACAGAAACAGCATGGCGCTCGATTCAAAAGTATGCAATTTAATATTCAATAATTCCATTCAGAATTTCGAAAACCTGACCATTTGAAAGATATGTGTGGGCCCTTATCACATTCTATACACAATGTGTAATGCGGCCAACCAATAAAAATCAATTTGCCGTTGATAAAAAGATCCCTATATAGTGAGTCCTTTTACAGTTTTTTTTTTCTTCATCCCACATACCAAAACGAGTTCAGTTCAATAATTCGTGAGAAAATTAATTCATGTCAAGCGTGGTTTTTTCACACAAAAAATAATATTAAAAAAACACGAAATTGAGATCTCAAACTAGGTTGAATGTTCTTGCTCTCAAATTATACATGAAAATCACAATATTCAATAAATTTGTTCTTAGACAAATTTTAAGACGTTTAAGTATACATAATGGAGGCATGTTGATCATGTTTTTGTTGCATCAAGACATTCTCGCTATCTTATACTAGATGTGTTTTTTCTTTGCCCGAATGGGCTTGGATGAAAAAAACGGTATCGGGGCTAAGCAATTTACATGTTAAATGCAACAACAACTAAGCCCCTTCCCTTCGGGCCAAGCTTACTCCAGAGAATTTTTGGTTTAACTTAAGCCAAGATAATAACTGTGTTACCGGCACGAATTTCATACTTGTTATCGATAATTTGTATATCAACTCGTGTTTTTGTCTGTGATGGCGTCGCTAAGCCCCAATGTCGTTCTTTTGATCTGATTTTCCTGGGCTTGTAAAAGTGCAAAAGAAAACAGACCTACTGTTAGGTGATTCAATAAAAAAAAATACTACGGAATTTTGATTAAAAACTGATTTTAAAAATTAGCAATAATAGCTGCGTTTTTTTGCATGTCCATATGGACTTTGGCGAAAAAAACGGCATCGGGACTTTGGCGAAAAAAACGACATCGGGACATTTCAACATTTCGCCTTGAACTGCCATTTTGTATTGAACTATCTCACCAATAAGCATTTGACATTTCTATATAAATTATCGATAACACAACGAGAATTGTAGTTTGACAGTACCGTTTTCATCGGAACAAAAGTTAAATCCACTTAATTATCTGGACATAGCTAACTCTATATGGACATAGTTGTTGTTGTATTTGACAAGAAAATTGCTTTGCTTTGTTGTTGTTTTTTTCGGACAATATTATCTGGACCTGCAAAAAAACGCAACTAATGCCATGTTACCGTTTTCCGTTTTCACCGCTCAACAAAAAAAAATTTAGTTTGACAGCACATTTAAAAATACAAACGGTGCTTCATTTTTTTCATTATGTGGAAGTGAGATAGAATATTTCATTTGTGTCAAACAATGGAAAACTGCTTTCAGCCATGAACTAATCCTTATATATAAGAAAAGGTTAGTTCGATTTCTTAATCTACGAGTATTTGCCCTAGGAAAATTTAAGAAATCGTCGGCTTATAGTGTAAAGCAGCTAACTCCTATTTTGCATTTTTTAAAAACAAATGTTTTAAACAAAATGTTTGCATTACTTGAATAAAACCAAAATTACATTAAATATTTTTCAAAACTCGTTATTGCCAAATTCAGTGAAATTGAAAAGATTTGATAGACTTTTGTATTTTTTAGCAATATTTGAAGTGGTCTATAATGGTAAAAAAAATGTGGAGTAAGCCGCTTTACACTCTAAGTCGATGAAATGCTAATCTTCAAGATTCAAGAAAAAAAATTGTATAGTACATCTTCAAGTTTTAAAGTAGATATGAAGATTATTAATTTAAATTAGTGTTAGATGGGAATGTGGTATACGGTGTACAGGTAATAATAAATTAAATGTTTTGTATAAAAAGTGCTATTTTTTATTTGAATCTAAAGCCGATTTAACGATTACGAAGTGCGCTGTTGATGCGAAACCAAATTTTAAGTTGGTCTTGAACAAGACAACGAAATGTTTACAAAAACAAAGCGAACAGATATTGATTGACAATTGCACAAATTAAAAAAATCCAAACAAATACAAATGCAAAATAAAACCACAAGCAGGAATACAAATTTATTTTGTAAATCTAGAGATAGGTAAATAATTCTGTTAGATCTTCCTAGAAAAAATTTGTTTTACAAATTGAACCATCATATTTTTGTATGGTGCTCTAGGATTCATTTATGGATGCATTCAGTTTTTCATCGTTTGACACAAATGAGACATTCTATGACGCTGTTCACATTGGTCTGAAAACTGCATCTTTTTACTTTACAGTATTCACATCTCGCTCACACTCTTTCATTGATGTGAAATGTGAATACAGAAACGTCAAAAAAATCCTGATTTTATGTTCAATGTGAACACCGTCTATTTCACTTCCACCTCAGTGGTCGGGAGAAAATAAGCGAAAGGAATGCAAAACAAAATAAATGATAAGTACAGTATGGGTGTGTTCCACTTTGGCGATACGGAAAACTACTTTTCGTTTTAAGTAGTAGAAGTGTTCCTTAGTGAAAAAAGTTTGTTTTTTCTTGTGATATATAATTTATTTATTTTTTTGTTTTTTTTATCAATTTACAAAATTTATAAGTGTATAACTTTTTGTTCTCTTTTTTTCTATACAGTCACCGATTTCACATTTTATATGCACAATTATCTGCCGCACTCACGTGCACTGACATGTATATGTGACAAATTTCATTTCCTTTTCTAATGGCATTTTCGATTAGATTTTCTGACTCTTTCACTCTTCTTTGATTCCAATCGAATATGAAATCATCATGTTGTCAAATTTACTCACACATTACCGAATGATGCCATTTTACAAAATGGCTTCTACAAGCATTTATCACTTTTGACAAGTAATACGACAAAAAGTGGATCATATATGTACGCGTGTGTTCCAAATCTACTTCTTCTTGAAATCGGGAACAGAAAAAATTAAAAAAATTGAATTTGGTGGCGCAACAGCTCGTGGAAAACCAGGGCCTAGTCACTTACAACTCTCAACCATTCCTGTGTGCGTGTTGATGGCAGGAATGGACGCAGTACCTCGGGAAAAATATTTTTTTAGGTGGCAGCGGCTGGGAATCGAACCCAGACCTTCGGCATGACAGTCCAACGCACTAACCATAAGGCCACGAGGTACTACGAACTAAATAAAAACTCGAAAAACAATACTCCGAACAGCAAACTGAAGGCTTTTGGAGTAGTTTGAGTAGAAATGGAGTAGAAAATGAGTACTCCGATCGCCCAAAGAAACTCCATTTTCTTTTAAAGTGTGCTAACAGGATTAATCTTCTCTTTTAATCTTTTCATGTTGTGAAAAAACCAATAAATCTTGTTCCTCAATTTCCGGATTATCTTTTGGTGGAAACGTAATATTGAAAAAAATTATCAATTTAAAACCGTTTCCAAAAAAAATAATTCGAAAATGGTATTTTCACTCAAAAAAAAGTAGACACAGGGGCAGTGCGGTCCAAAATATTTCAATTCTTCTCAGAATCAAAATTCGGCAGGTGCAAGTCGAAGTCGTCATGAAGACATAAAAATTGATTTTCAGGTCTGGTAAGCTAGGGATATGACGACGATAACGATGGCGGCTCGTTGCTTTGGTGTAATCTCCACTGAAGTCTCTCCATGTTCGTCCACATGTAGGTTTCATTGTCGTTGTCATTGTGTTCGTCTACATATGGTCACCATTTACACGTGCTCTTACTTTGGTCTCGCCTTGACATCTACACCAGGTTTGTGTCATTGTGCATGTGCATGTTTTATCATAGTCCAATTAAGTTTCGCTATATTCTCCTTAAAGTTCGACTATTACAGTGATAAAAGTTTTTTGTTGGTTCAGAAGCTACATACACTCCTCAAACTGTTAACAACGGTGTCTAGCTAACCAAAGAAAACTGTTAACATAGGCACTTGTGTCATTACTCAAAATATCCAATTTAGAGCAAAGTAGAATGTAGTAGGCTTGCCAGGTTGGGCTATTTATCGAAAATTGGGCTATTTTTTGTCCGAAATTGCTGACAATAATTTCAGTATGACAGTCCAATCATAATTGGGCTACTATTAGCCCAAATCTTATCTTGGGCGATATTTTTTTTCATATAAATAAATCAAAAATGCAACACTTTTCTTCCTCTAAACATATTCTTTAAAGCTGGCTATATACCACCGAGCCATCCAATCCATTTGGCTTGGTTGGATTTCAGATTGGCTGAAAATCCAAATGGATCGGCAGCCGATCCACCCCACTCCCCACTGATTTTGGCTCTGTCGTGTATGGCCACTTTAAGCATTCCACAATTCGGCGCCACTATTTATTCACTGAATAGTCCCCTATTACACGATGATTCCTTCTGTCTAACCCTATCCAATGGGTGCGATTTTGAAAATTCGAAAAGAGTCAGATGCAAAGAACCTTCGTTTAATAGGGGACACAATATGAATTCGTTTTAACTTTTCAAATCAACCGCAACAAACTTCACTTCGAAATCATTCGATTTTCTTCTTTCTTTTATGAGCAAAATATGTATTTTATTTTGTTGTTTTTTAAAATAAAAATACATTGTAATTGAAGTTATGAGAAATTTTTTGTTATTGTTATTGAGCTACTTTTTCGGCTCCGATTTTGGGCTACAAAAAATTCTAAATTGGGCTATCGAACTTGTTCAAGACGTGGCAAACCTGGTTGAGTGAGCGGTACAGAGGACCAACAAAAAGAGAAGCTTCTTCTTCAAGCTTCTTCCAGCCGGCTTGGTCTTTAGCTAGCTATCTCCAGTTTCGCATGCCAATTTGATTGAAGATCTCTTAATCTTGCGTTCGCCATTTATTAGGCTGTTCTCTTCCTCTTCTATTGCGCCATCCCATGGGGTTGGAATCAAATACTTTCCGGGACAGAGCATTTATATCCAATCGCTCTAGGTAGCCCAGCTATGGATTCGGACTGAAGATATTGGCAATTGAATGTTGGCATTGATTCATGTTATTGGGTGGCCCAAAATTATTTGGTTGTTTTTGTTTTTTTTTTTAAATAAATTCCTATAAATACTCAATTGATAAAAATTTACACGAGTGACGAACTGCCATTATTATGGGAGTTTAGAGTTTATCTGTCAAGATACTGACAAAAGATTTTTCAAAATAATTTAGTATGGTCATACCAGCAGTTTTTGTAAAAGTTTCTGTAACTTCGGCATTATCATCTTAAAAAATTAGTCAAGGTCAGTCAACTGAACAAAATCCAAGTTCTTGACATTGGGGTGTGTATGCATTGATTCCCCCGAAAACGGAGTAACGTTCCGAAATGAGTCACATCTTACACCATACTAAATAAGTTTGTTAGCAAGAATATATAGAGTGTAGTACCGCGAATCTAGTATTTCGAGATAAAAATGTTCAAAAACATGAATTTCATTAATTAATTTAATTAAACACCTCCCTTGATAGTCTGCGCTAGAAAAAAAAATGCCATCTGATTTCGGGAACGATTTTGAATTCGGAGTGGTATTTGCCAATGCATTCACTCGAATCCTAGAATTCAATTTAAAATTGTTGAAGTTTTTGGAATCACGTGCTTATAATTCAAATCAAATGTTCTTCTTATTTAAAGTGCTAAGTTTTTTTTTTATAATTGGTAAGAACAACAAAGTTTTAGTAAATGGTGTTTGCTTCTTTACAATAACCAAAATATGTTAAGTGCGCAATATTAACTGGTATAAAGTATGAATTGTGTTTATACTTATTGTTCACTCCACGACCATTTTATAACTCTTAAACATTATCTCTATGATATTAATTGTTTAATAATAATTTCTTAGTTTAATTTAATTTGTATGTTTAGCATCATTGTGTTTCTTTTACAACTCCATAACTTGTCTTTTTATCGCAGGCACAACAAAACAAAAAAAAAAACAAAAGGAAATATTTTTTTTTTTTGTCTTAATTTGTTGTATCCTCCTCTCACTTAAATACATAGTTATACTTTTTTTTTGTTTCGTCGAAGATAACTCTGCAAAGTGTGTCGTTATGTTCACAAACACACATTATAAATGATATGGTATATCTTTATAATCCTTTTTTTTCGCAGCACAGAAAAAAAGTAAGGCGCTGCTCGTAAATTTCCAGTTTTTATTCTCAGATTGTTGAACGACTCCTTTCACTTCGCATACCAAAACCTCTTGGACTGCAATGAACCTGAACTCGCCTGGAATGCTAATTCTTTTCTTCGTTTGATGTAATCTTTCTTTTCATCGTGTGTGCTTTTTATGGATTTAACCACGTTCCAGCTTCAGCTCCATTCACTTCGCATCTAATTCAATGCTTTTGATGGCGGAATTGGCTTTTAAAAACCACCGCCATTAGTAGGGGAGGCAATAGGTGAAGTGAAGATGGAACAATTTTTTTTTTTTTTAAAGGAAAATCTTAGTGTATCAATTTTTTTATCAGAATTGGAAAAAGATCAATCAAAAATAGGAAATAGAAAATATTAATATGAATTTTACCTCAAATGAAATTAGGAAGCTTTCATTTGAGGCAAAAGAAGAAATGCTACACTTGCCGAATTAAAAAGTGAAATAAAGAAACTTAAGTCCAATAAAGCTCCAGCATATGACTCAGTTATGACAGAAATTCTAAAAATGAAGAAAAGAAAATCTGTTCGACAGTCTTTTTGGACGTGTCGCAGGCGTTTGACAAAATGTGGCACGAAGGCCTCAAATTAATATTAAGACAAGTTCTACTTGAAGGACTTTATGACATTCTAAACGAACATCTAGATAACAGACGTTTTCATGCAAGACATGGAAATGATTATTTTAATTTCAAAGAAATTATGGCTGGGGTACCACAAGGAAGTGTATTAGGTCCAGTTCTGTACCTTTTATTTACATGCGATATACCTCAAACAGAAGACACAATCATAGCCACGTTTGCTGATAATACTGCAATACTAGCAATAGTTAAAACGACTAGCGTTGCTACAATTAAATAACAAAATGCTCTTAATAATGTTAATGAGTTTACAAAAACATGGCGAATAATGCTCAATGACCAGAAATGAGCCCACGGAAACCTTACGTATACAAAAATAAATAGATTGCCCGTCTTTCTTAATACCGCTCGTGTTCCATTTGCAAATGAGGCAAAGTATCTGGAAATGAATCTAGACGAGAAATTAAAATGGAAACCGCACTTAAAAAATAAATACGAAGAACTAAAAAGTAAATTAAGAGATATGAACAGGTTACTCAGTAAATATTCAAAGCTGAAAATAAATTGATTTTATATGGACACGTACTTAAACCTGTTTGGACTTATGGTATAAACTATGGGGTTGTACCTGCTATACAAACTTAAATAACTTGCAAACGTTTGAAAACCAAATTGCTTAGGTCATTTGTAAATGCTCCGTGGTATATAAGAAACAAGATCTCCCCAGGGATCTCAGGTCCGAGACGAAATAAAAAGTTTCTCGCGAAAACATAGAAAATCAACGCTTATTGACATTCTTGACGAATCGAATTTAGTACGCCTTCTACGAAGAACAAAACCTTCCGACTTGGTGCGGTGAACAGAAAACCGCTGTAAAATCGGGGAATAAGCAGAAACTTTCACCGGAAAATAACCTGCAACGCGATACTTAACTTCGTTAAAAACAAATTGCTAGATAAGTTTCAATTTAGTTGCAATCGGGAAGTGGAGGTGATTTTAGTGTAGTAAGAATCTCACACCCATATGAGCACGCGTTTTTCAGTCTTCGTAGAGTCTTATGCAGGTTATGCACCTACCCACGGGAAAATAAATAAAAACAAAATTTTTTTTTTTTGGTTACTTTCAAATAAAATTCTTCTTGGATTTGTATAATTTGGTTCGTTCCCGAACTTAGCATATGAACCGTTCAAATAACAAAGACAAATTTGTGTAGGCATATATTATATTTCAATATTTATTAATGTACTCTTCTTTTTAAAATATTATATTTTTATCTTAATGTTCACCTTTTTCTGGAGTAGAGGCTTTGTTGATTCATCAAAATCGTAGTAATCCTTCCATAAAAGTTTACAATTGCAGACTTGACAGATGGGAACTAACTAAATTTTGACAAAAAAATGCATTTCGATCTAAATGTCAACTAATCGCTATAAAATCACCTTATTCCAAAGCATTTAAGACCGTTGAAATTTCAGATTTATTTTATTCCATCGACTTCGCATCTTTCCTTGTTCAAAACTGAAAAATTAAAAAAAAAATTGGTTGATTAGCACCATTTATTCAAGAACTGTAAAAGAACAGATTAACCCCACTATTAATAAACTGGCTCAAGCGTTTTCACGAAATATCATTTGATTTTTAATTCCGTAAAATTTTAAAACTTATGAAAAACGGTTCATTCTCTCAAAATATTGTTTTAATTTGATTTACATAATTATAAAGTGATGGAATTCATTTAATTTATTTTGTTCGAGGACTTGAAAAAAAACTTCCAAAAATTAAAATATTCCTCAATTTTAATATTTTCTTTTAAATTGTATATTTTAACTCAGACATTTTAATATCAAAAACTTTGGTATTCGATTCTCTACAGTTTTATTTATTTTTTTAATTGAAATGTTTTTGTTTTAACTAGGAATAAGCCGTCGTTAACGAACTTAGTAAAGTTTTTAACTTTGTAAATCTGTCACAATTTGTGTATAGAAAATTCGGCAGAATTACGCATTTTACAATGTTACTAGATTTACGACGATTTTACTTGAAGACCCATAATGTGTTTCACGTTAACACTTTACGTTAACATTTACGACGCGAAGCTTACAAAAAAACTCAAATTTACGATTTGTTGGAAAAAAATTCCCATACCATTTGAGAATTCATTGTAAACTTCTTTAACTTAGCAACGTTTACAAATACAACTACTAAGATTGTTTTACATCGGTAATGACGCGACGTTGCATGAACTCTCTTACTGTTTCTTTTGGAAACTTTTAATATTTAGCTTTAGCTTCCTTGTGGTTTGATACAACTCGAAAAACTGTCAACATTTATACAGAAATGCTGCCAATGTTATATTTGAAAATTAAAAATATTTCTCACGAAATATAAAAATTAAATAAAACCTAACTACAAATCGATAAAAACCGACAGTTAAAAAACTTGAAATTTTCAATTATATACTTGTCCCTCTACAAGCATTATCCCTAACTCCCCTTTGCTGTGGTATGTGCTGGTTTGGACTACATTCTCTTTCAGAGCTTACTTGGTTATCACACATGAGGAATTGTGTACTTCGTAATACTTCTTAAAAGGAAACATAAACGATCTCGCGAAAATAAAAAAAAAATATAATTCTCCGAAATTTTGATGATGCCTTTCTTCCTCCTTCTGCTCACGTCACGTTGGTTCAAATGCTATAACCTAGCCATATATAGCCAAATATCATAAGACAACGCGACAACCATTCATACTTAAATTCGAGGGGTATAAATCTTTCAAATTAAATAAAACTAGTTTTCTGATCTTACCTGGATTTATGTGTAAGAAGAGTTAAGAAAGATCCCATTTGAATCGGGATTCTCAAAGAATAATCGTGCTGCTGGCCTGGCATAGCTCTCGATGAACTTATAGATGAAGATTCAAAAAAAAATTGGCAATCATTAGACAACTTGTACCTGTCTGATTTGTTTTGAGTTGCGTTTCGATATTGATGGTTTTATTTATCGTCATATTTTAACATAATCGAAGCAATGAACTCTGGAATGGCTTAAAGCGCAGAAATAGTGTTTTTGTTTATTGTTTATTTTTTATTGTTTTTTTTTTTGCAAATTTTTCTACGTTTTGGAGTGTTTACGATGTGATCATATATTGGGCTTAGATAAAATGAGTTTAGTTTTGATTGATTTAGACCGGTTTGCTGATACGAAACTTAAGACTTTATGCTCTACTTAAAATCTTATGTCCTTCTTTTTCCACTTCGTAAACTGTCACATAAGTACTCATGTTCTAATTAAATATTTAAGTTTCGTATCAGCAAATGGACCTAAGTATTAATTTCACTTTAAGAGATATTACAAAAGGCTTTTTTATCTCACATATTCTTCTTTCTAGATAAAATAATAGCTGAAGCTTTTTTACCAGATAGCAGGCGCATATTAGTTTCTTTTAAAAAATGTTAAAAAAGACATTGTGAATCCCGCTTATATTTAGTCATATTAAATAACAACTAAAAATTGTAACTAAAACGGGTTGTATTTATGATTTTATGCTATAGTGAAAAATTACTATAGGAAGTGATGGCTAGTAGAAAAAAACGTCACTTGCTTTAACTATTTCAAAAAGGAAAAAAAAACTCGGTTGTTTTGATAAAAAATGAAGCATGGTAAAATCTTTTGGAAAAAACGTGGAAATACGTTGCTATACCTTACAGTTTTTTGTTTGACCCTAGATAGATAACCTTGCTAACCTTGCTAAAAAGTTGCCACATGCCATACTAAAGCCTTTATTCAATAGGATATTAGTTTTCATAAAAAAGTAAAATACTTTCTTACCTTTTTTGAGAACTAAGTCCACTTTCCTCGTAGTACCTCGTGGCGTAATGGTTAGTGCGTAGGATTTTCATGCCAAAGGTATGGGTTCGATTCCCGGCCACTGCCACCTAAAAACAGAAATGTTTTTTTCCGAAGTACTGCCTCTTGCGAGGGACTGACAAATCCTCCAAGAGTATATTTGTCATGAATAAGTGCTTCTCATCTAGCCGTTCGGACTCGGCAAAAAATTGTAGGTCCCCTCCATTCCTGCCAACAACACGCACACTGGAATGGTTGAGAGTTGTTAGTCACTAGGCCTTGGTTCTCCATGAGCTGTTGCGCCACTAGATTTATTTATTTATTTTATAAGTCCACTTTCCTAAAGGTGGATTAAGTTCCCATTTAATTCGAATTAAGTCTATTGGTGGTTAAGTTCCCGGAGACTTAGCTTTCTGCATCTTCCAAGACACATGCTCGCCTTACTAGGAAAAGAAAACCCTGCTACTTGCCAAGCAATAGGCTTCAGTTGAATGGGGTTACGGCGGAACAGAAATCGTGTGCCAAATATCTAGGGTAAACCTAGACAAAACATTGACTTTTAATTTGCTTATTCAGTAAACCCTAAATAAAATTAATATTGCTATAAAAACTCTATATCCTTATATAAATTGCGAGTCAAAATCGAGTGTAGACAAAAAATTGATTATATTTAAATGAATATTCCAAGGCATGGAAACATGCGCTATAGTCATATTCGTAGGTTGCAAATAATGCAGAATAAAATATTGAAAATGATGCTCAATCTACCTTCGCATTATTCTACGGAATATTTTCACAAAAAGCCAACAGTGAATATGTTAAAATACGTATTTCAAAATCATACGAATCATAAACCTAGTGTTGTTAATTTTATTATTTTAATTTATTTATTTATTTTTCTGTACATACGTATTTGTTTATTTAATTGAAAATATTATTATTTATATGTTTGCTTATTTATTTTTATTTATTTATATAAAATTAAAGAAAAGAAAAAACAACGTATTTAAATATTGATTTGTTTATAGCCTTTCCTAAGTTCTACAAGGCTCCTATTTTCTTACTCTGCTTCCTCTCCTCCCCTATCTGTTTCCTTATCTTTTCTCACCTGTTCTAGTTCCTTTATCGACTCCCCTCCCTCTCTTTTTCGTCCATTATTTCTTCTTTTATTCTCCTGCTCTCTCCTGCCTTCTCTCCACTCCCTCTATACATTTATACGGTCTTCTGACCCATCCCTCCCTCTATCTCTCTTTAATCCCCACTTAACATTCCCTTTCTTTTTCAATACCTATTTTTTTTTTTTTATAATTCATTTTTATTTTTCAATTTTCTTAAAACTATCTTAAAGCTAGACAAAAATTCATAAAAACTAGCCTACTTATCAATATTTTTTTTAAACTAACTTACTGTCCCCAGTCGGGCGCTCTAAGTTAAACTATAATAACTTAATGCTAATGCCTTTCGGCCTAAGAACTATCTTAATACTAAATCCAGGTCGGTTTTATTTTTTGCCGAGAAGAATTTTCAAAAAACTCGGTATCATTGTCTTTATTTTTTGGTTTCAACCAACCAACCTTTTAATTTTTATTCATAATTACATTCCCTTTTCCTTGCTCTTATCATTATCTTATCTCTTTTTGTTTCCTCTCTTATCATGTATCCTGGAGTTTGCCAATCTACCCCTATTATCCATTTGAGGTACCGCTCTTGCATCCTTTCCATTTTTTGTCTTTCTTCACATCGCCATACTTCCGTCCCATATCCCATCATCCAGACCAGGGTGTCGAAAAGCCACATCTTCCTCTAACTCACCTTCTTGAATTTCCTCTTTCCAATCTCCCATGCTTTCTTCATTGTTATCCTATCTCTCTCATGCATTTTGTCCACAAGTAACGTAGATGCGCAAAACGCAAAAGAAAATCAACTCGGAATAGCAAAACATATATTCTATATACCTTGGTCGCGATCATTATTTATATGCATACTGTGATAAAATTAAAAAAGAATGTATTTGTTTTTGTTTGTTCAAATATTCATTTATTCATTTTTTTGCTTGTTTATGTATTTATTAATTTCTTTATTTATTTATATATTATTGTATTTATTAATTAATTGATTAATTTAATTATTTATTTTTTAATTAATGTATTTTTAGATTTGTTTCTATGAAAACAAAATTCAATGTATTAATTTTTCATTTACTTATTAACATCTTTACTTGTCTTTACTTGTAATAACTTGGCCCCACTTCTTTCTCCAAATGAAAAATTTATTTTTTGAATGAAGTTTTTTTTGAAGTAGTTCTTCCTTCAACAAAATCATTTTAAATCTGTGATATTTTTGTTCAATAAAAATGTTATAAGTTTTTCAGTAGTACAGTGGTAAATTACCATATCTCTGTAAATTATGCAATCTTGTTTTATAAGAAAAAATAATATACTAACTCAGCTTCAATAAAGATTCGTTCTTTAATTTAAAATGGCTTCTATAAGCATCTGTCACCTTTGACAAGTTATCCGATGAATAGTTTTATATGTATGCGTGTGTTCCAAATCTACTCATTCTTGAAATCGGGAACAAAAAAATACTCTGAACAGCCAATCGAAGGCTTTTAGATAAGTCGGAGTAAAAATGGAGTAGAAAAGGAACGAACGTCCAATCGAAAACGGCATTAAGAATATCGATTTCATTAATTTTAAAAGCTTACCAAATTCAGAAGTCAAGTTGCAATAGAGGATTCCATAATTCAAAAAAAAAGCTGGCCCTCCCATAACATTATGTTCAATTATTATATTGAATTCTTAAAGATAAATTTGGACATTGCGAAAATATTGATGAAAATATAGTTCAAGGGAAAAAACAAAATTTAATTACACATACGCCCCGGTGCCTCGTGCGATCTTAGATTTTAACTTTTCTCGTTTGCGATTGGATTTTCTCACTGTTCCATCTATTTTTGATTCCAATCGAATATGGAAACATAAATTTACACACCCACTACCGATAGACGCCAGTTTACAAAATAGCTTCTGGAAGCATTTACCACTTTCGACAAGTTATCCGGCGAAAGGTTTTATAAAAAGCGTGTGTTCGAAATTTAATCCTACTTGAAATCGGGAACAGAAGAAGACTCCAAAAACAGTTCACCAAACAGTCAATCGAAGGCTTGTAGAGTAGTTTGAGTAGTTTGCCAAATCAATTTTATGTTTACCAAGATCAACTAAGTGAACAAAAAATCAAATCATCAAAACAAACTTCTTTTCTGTTTTATATCTATGTATTTATTTATAAAAGTATTTTTTACAACATTTTTTCTTTGTTATTTTTATTTATAGGATGTACTTAATGAACGTCTTGAAAAACGAGTGGATTCAATGTTGGAACTTGGCCTGCTACAAGAAATAAGAAATTTCTATAAAGAAAACTTGATTGATTCGTGGTAACACTATACTTCTTGTTTTAATAGTTATCTTTATTATTCTATTCTATTCATGCATATATTTATTTTTGGTTCTAGCGAAAACACATATACAAAAGGCATACTTCAATCTATCGGATTGAAAGAGTTCATTCCGTATTTGGAACAATTTAATGAGGAGGATGATCGGAAGAATGAAGCTTATTTAAAATCTAATAATTATAAACTTCCAGGTATATGTTTTGTATATGTATAAGTGCTATAAGCACCTTTAATAGTTTTTTTTTTTCTATAATTATTTCTTCCTCTAATTAATTTGTTCTCACAAGATCCCAATAGTGTGGATGGTGTTAATGATTGCCCTCAGGGTTTTGATGTTTTAATAAGCTGCCTTGATAGACTTAAACTTGTCACAAATAGATATTCAAAAAAACAGATAAAATGGATAAAAAATCGATTTTTATCGAGTGTTGATCGACAAGTACCAGATCTTTATAAGCTTGATACTTCAGATGTGAGTGAATGGAATTCAGAAGTATATTTACCAGCAGTTGATGTTATTGAATCAATCATTAATGATGTGAAGCCTAAACTTAAACCACTGGAGAAACTAGAACATCCAGGCAAGGGATTGAATGAAGAGGTAGATTTTTTGTTGAATTTTTTATTCGATTCAATATAATACTTGTGACTATTTTTTTTTTTTTTGTATTTTTTTTTTAAAGACCACAAATTACTGTCCCACATGTGAGAGAGTCTTTATTGGTGAATTTCAATGGAATCTTCATTTAACATCCAATAAACATAAACGGAGAAAAGAAAGTTTGAAGAAAAAAGAAAAGGCTTCTCTTGCAGTTGTTGAAACTCAAAAAATCGACAGCACCAAAGAAAACACAAATGATATGTAATACGTATAAGATTTGTTTTTGTATTTAATATCCGTATTTTTTTTTTTCAATTACATTAAGATACTTTATACAATTTAAATTCAATAAACTTAATAAAACAAATTTTAATATATATTTGTATTCATTTTAATTTAACACATTTAGAACATGGTTAATGGTTAAGGATTATTTTTCATTTGTTAATAAATGAATTATATACAATAACACATAATATTTATATGTTTTATATTTTTTAACAATAAGTTAGTAGGTATTTAATGTATTTATATAATTTTAAGGTGGAATTATTTACCATATTTTTGATTTTAATAACATTTTTAACTAAGTTATGTATACTCAGCCCTATTGTTGTATCCGAAAGTAACACAGTGTTCGTATGAAAAAGAAATTTTAATTTTTTTACGTACAAACGTATCAAATGACAGCAGCTCGAAAAATTTACTAAAATAAAATGAAAATTGTTAACAATGAAGAATAAAATTTGTAGTGTACTTTTTGTGATATTGTTTTTATTTACATGGGATTACTTTTAAAAGTAAAAATCAAAAACATAAGCTGCATTTATAAACAGTTCTTGGATTTGTTTGACATTTTCTTATACAAACTATACAAATATGCAGGTTCCTTATACTGATACAGTTAATAGGGCTGATTTTATGTATGAACACGAATTAAAAAAATAAAACGGTTTTCTTATTTGCGTTATTTATCTGCGGTGATTTTTTCTGTTTCAATACTATAATAGATGTTTCGTAAGAAATATTTAGATAAAACTTAATACAAAGTGATTCGTATTATGCGCAAAATAAAATACAAAATCTCAAAATAAAATGCATGATTGTTCACTTGTTCATGTGATTCATCATTTTAAAATTTTGTATTAAATCATACCTATGTACTTGTGCATGTTTTTTTTTCAATATAACTTTAAAAGAATAGAAATCATTTTTAAAACAGCTTTAAACAACTTTTAACTACTCGTAGCTAAAAAAAATAAAATTCCTTCCAATTTAAAAAAAAAAAAAACAGGATAATATAAATATACATACATAATGTACCTACTCAATTATGAAATCAAAAATCGTAGGAGCAGTTCTCTTTAAAATTCATTTTGTATACTAACAATTGTAAAAAAAATTAAAATATATTGATACACCAATTTTATATATTTACTAATACTTTTGTATTCACTTAAAAACTTGATTTAACAAACAAAATCAACCACCTGCTATCGGAACATTGAATACAAAAAAAAAAACTTTAGGTATTTCTTTTAAATCCAAAAATATTTTTTGAAAATTTTGATATGCAATATTATTTTAACTTAAAAAGCTATAGTCTGGGAGCCGACCATAAGACTACCAATCTCATCGCCGCGGCCACGCAAATATTAGACCTGGTTGCGATGGTTAGAAAATGCACTTTTCAGGTTGCATTTTCCGCTAAATGTGCCTATAATATAAGCAACTTCTTCAACTAAATGGGGTATCAAATGAAATTTTAGAGTGTCCTTTACACGGTACCAATACGGTCGGATAGGCTTTTAAACTAAATTTTTGGTGGGTTTATAAACTTTCACTTTGAAAAAATTCCGACAAAGCTGATTTTTTGGTGGAGAGCTTTGCTTTGACGTCTTAGGCATTTCCTAAAAAGTACCCTAAATTTAGGACACCGGGTGAAGAAAATAAAATTCATTTTTGTCCTAATCTCGATAATCATCAGTTTTTTTGAAAAAATGTAAAGGCACAAATTGTTACTTAAGTAATTCTCTACAAAAAAAGATGAACATGCTTTTTTTCGATTGAAAGAAAATAGTGCAAATACTTCATGATGAAGGAAATTTAGTCACAAAAATAATTAAAGCGACATTAATCGATGGGTAATATAGGTTTTTGTACAATTTGTGTTTTGCTATATCTCCTCATTAAAAAATAAGTTTTTGGGGTGGCCGAGGTAGGGCTTTCCCTATAATAGAGAAGAACGTGATTGGGTTTTTATTCAATAAATCGATTGAATTGAATAATATAAGAGAGTTACATATAGACAGTTAAATAATATGAAACAATATTTAACCGTTAGATTATTTATCTCGAAGTTATAACTTTTAAAAGTGAGACTTATGTTTCTGTACTGTAAAAGGAACAAAGTTCAGTTTTTTGTAAATTACATAAGCTACATTTTGTATTTTTGCTTTGTCGGAATTTTTCCATTTTTTTGTCTAAGCCACTCAATATGTTTTACGATGAATAAAATAATGTCTGTGTGTATGTATGTGTATGTATTAATAAAAGTTCAAGTGTAGATGTTTGGTAAAGTAGTTCAAAAAATGTTTTAACCTCAAAAATTACACATTTGATATTTGTTTTAAAATATTTACTTTTGACTGAAATATTAAAATTAAAAGATATGATTTCATAATAATTTATTATATGTAATACCTAATTTAAAAGATATGATGGGTATTTTTGCAGACGTTCTTTTCGATTGAAATTTATTTGAATGTAAATACATATGTCTGTTAATAGGTGATTGGAGTTCTAAACGAATATAAATAAGGTCAAAAGGGATTACTTATTATTTTTACCAATTCTTCAATTTTCAACGAAAATATATATTTATAATTAATACTTTTTTAAACATTAAAACGATAGCTATTACTCAATATAAATATGTTTTTTTGTCAAAACCTTAACCTTTCTATCCGAATACAGTTACAGTACATATAACACTTATTTAAAAATTTAATATTATTTCTGATATTAGTTGGACGTTAATATTGTCACACATAGTTTAGTATGTGCCTTTTTATATGATAATCATTAGTTTAAACTATCTGTTTATTCAGACATTGGTTACAAAGATATGTTTCTTTTTTTATTACTTATAAACAAAACAAATATTTTAAAGATATTCCTTAAACTTTTTCCTTCAAGTAATTATGTATTTATTTAACTTTCGATTCTTAGTTTAAATCAAACAAATATCAACATTTTACTTTACAAAAGGTACATTTGTGAATTCATTAATCATCGTTTAATAAGGCTGGATTAATTAATACGACTAATAAAATGTTTTACATAGTTTCTTTTATTTTTGAATCACTTGCCATAATCTTTAAATAATGACATTATAATTGTTTAGAAAATAAGGATATTGTTTTTGGAGAAAATTATGATTTTTTTTCAACTTATAATAACATACCTAATTTTTATAGTTGAATTTAAAAGTTAAATATTGTTAAAATTAGTATAAACACAACCATGAAACGGAGTATTTATGTAAAAGTAGGTAAGTATGCAGGTAGGTATGAGATATTATAGTTTATATCGATTTTAAAAGACATTGATCGACTTAAAGTGACAAAAGGATACATAGGTGGGTATACATTTGTTTTAACAGGTAAAGAACACATTTACTTAAAAAAGTCGATAGTCAATAAATGTATGGGTACCTACTAACAGTTATTTTCGCTTTGTTAACTTTTGGAAAGGGCTGCATATTACGGTTTACTAAGTATATTTTTTTATTTTATTTTATTTATATTTCTTTCAAATTCTTAATAGACTTTTAAATCTACATTATTAAATTAAACTTAAAAAAAAAGCATTTATAAAGTATGAAGGAGATTGAACATGTGAAAGAAGTAGGTATGCAAACTGGAGTAGATGTTTAAATTTGGTAGTGAGTTTATTTCTCATCTAACTTTAATCTTGTCTTGACTTGGCTGACTATTTTAACAGTATGTTAGATATTTTCAATTAGTTAATTGATATAAAACAAAAATTGTACGCAGAATTATTTGGATTAATTCCTATAATCATTTAGTATAACTATACATACACACAACATAATGGTAATTCCGATTTTAATGTGTGATTTTACTGAATAACAAAAAAAAAATACTTCATATCGTTTATGCTTTTGTCTTTTAAAATTCTTACAATGGGGAACATTATTTTATAGTCGTCCTTAAATTAAATTTAAACTGAAATATATTTTATATTTTTCTAAATTATTGTCCTATGTTCTTTTTTTTTTGTTGTACCTATTATTATTGTCATTTAAGTACGAATGTAATTATTGTCATTTCACCACTTGATCGGTGGTATCTATGTATGTTATAATATTACATTTTTTTATTATTTTAATATATATTCAAATTATTCTTCTTCTTCGAGAGTCTTTTCAGGTAGACCATATTTAGGACAGCACATTCCTTCCGTTCCATCCATATTAAAACAAAATATACTTCTCTCTAGATCTGTTGGTTCATGTGGAACAATTCCATGGACTTCCCTAAGCTCTTCACTTGGGAACCAAGATGGATCGGTATCTTCGACTATTTTAACACCGCATAACCTTAAACATTCATTAAATTTGATCTCACATAAAAAAAAACTTAATTTTGTGAATAACTTACCGACACAGTGCAACTAAAGGAATCCATAAAATTGAAGACATTATCAGACAAAGGGCAACAATGATACACCAATGAGGCCATTCCATTTGTTCAGTGGCACCTAAAGCCCCTATCCATGCTGGATAACTGCTACCATTTGTAATAAGCTGGAAAAAGGATGCTGCTAAAATCGAAACCATTGCAATTGGTGATATATATTTCCAGCACAACATCCAGTATAGTGAGGGTCTCGATCCGGTCATCATTTCAATATCATCAGAGAATCTTAATAAAAAAAATTTAAAGTTGTTCTTTCCTTTCAAAAAAACCATTAGGTACAAACCTTCGCACTCCATAGACGTAACTAATAGAAAGGCATTCTGAAAGTGCAATGATGAGAAGTGGAAAGTTACCAGCAAAACTATCCATAAGTTGAAATATGTAGCTCCCAGCTCCATTTGCAAAGCACATCGAAATCATGCAGCATGTTGTGCAGAGAACCTTGAGAACAAAATATTTAAAGCTAATTTCCAATAAAATATGTGTATTTTAAACACATACCCCGATAATATACTCTTTGGAGAGGTTAGGAAATAACTTCATATCAACAAGTGATGTTACAACGCCCTCTAATGTTCCAAATTGTGAATCAATCCCTAGGGTAAATAACATGAGGAAAAATAATACTGCCCAAATTTGTGCCCCAGGAAATTGATTAATTGCTTCAGTGAAGATGATAAATGCCAATCCTGTTCCAGAAGCACTCTGTAAAGAACAAAAGAAAAAAAAACAATATATTTATTTACCAGTTAATTAATACTTAATTCTGAAAATATACATTAGCTAATTCCTTTTGCAAATCACATTCTGGCAATTCGACATGTGTTTTATTATTTGAAAGAATATGGAGTCTTTCTTCTGTGCAACGATCGAAAGTTGCATGCGCTTTAAAACCAATTATCGAAAATACTACGACACCGGCAAACATGGATGTACCACAATTAGTAAGTGAAACAAGTATAGCATCTCGATAGCAATTATTATTTGCTGGATTATAGGAACTGAATGCAATTAAGCCACCAAACGCTAGACCAAGGGAGAAGAATATTTGCGTGCCTGCTTCTAGCCATACAGTGGGATCTAGAAGCGTCTCCCAGCGTGGTGTAAAAAGATGTTTGACACCGTCTGAAGCACCTGTTGTATAAACGAAAGAAAAAAATTGTATTGTAAGTAAAATGGGCAAATTTTCAAAATTTGAATAGAAAAAAACAATTATAGAAACTTTAACGAAAGAAAGAATACACGAATAAATAAAATTTAATGTTCAGCCTTATTGTGAATTTCACGTGATCTACACTCCACGCAGAAAAATTGATATTTCACCTATTCAGCCTTATTGTGATTTCACGTGAACAACATTCCATGAGGAAAAATTGACATTTCACTTTTCGCCTATTGTGAGTTTCATCCGAAAAACTATAATTCCCCTTTGTTGTGAGTGCTCATTTCGTAATTATTCGTAATAAAGAGCTTAAAGTTTCACCTATTTTTTGACGGGAAACGAAAGAAAAACAAGATGTTTATTTTAGGCAAAGAAAAGTTCAGGCGAAAATCATAATTGCTTTTAAAATTCCGAGGTAAAACATGTGAAACTCATAATAAGGCTGATTGTGAATTTCAACCGAAATTTATCCTTTTTGTGAGTACTCATTTCGGTCGCAGTATTCCGTAATTTCTAGATTTAATTGTCACTTATCTTTTGACCCTTTGCCCAAGTTTTTTTCTTATTTTAGGCCCAGAGAAGTTCAGGCGAAACTCATAAAAACTTTTGAAATTCCGGGGGAATAAACATTTTTCGGATGAAATATTTTCCATGTGAAACTCATAATAAGGCTGATTAAGTCCCAGCGGCTAAAAGTATTGAGTGTCGTTTTCTCCGTCGCATCGGTCGTTAACAAAAATTTACAGACATATTTGGAAATCATCAACAAATGAAATTATTTTTTTTTTTTAATTCTTCAGCAAATAAGATCAATTTGGTTGAAAAAAAAATAAAAATTTTAAAAGTGTGTGACATTGCATATTCAGCCTTACTGTAAGTTTCATGTGAACACCATTCACCAGGAACTTATTTACTTTTTTCACTACTTTCAGTTCACTTGAAATATCTAAAGTGACTAAATATAAAAACTAAACAATCTTTAAATCCCCTCACTTACCTTTTAGAGTTATTCCTCGAAAGAAGAAAATTATTAAGACCACATAGGGAAAGATTGCGGTCATGTAAACGATTTTCCCAGAAGATGTTATACCTTGCACCATGCAAATATACACTAAGAACCATGACACCAGCAATGCTATAGCCATACTATAGTTAAAACTTTCAGGCTCATTGACACTTTCCGAACATTGAAGAGTTGAACGATACCAATAGTACTGTGTAGGTGACGACGCCTTTTATGAAAAAAATAATAATAATTAGTATTTGAAAGATTTGTAAATGTATCCATAAGTAAAATTATACAGACCACACATTCCGGCTCGTGATCATAAGTATAATTGCTGTACAGTCGAGTTGGACAATCGGCCCAAGGTAAAGGTGATTCGAAGCTATGTAGCAGATAAATTAAACACCAAGCTATAATCGTGTTGTAATACAATGCTACAATGTAGCTTACAACAGCCGATGAGATGCCAATCCCAGCCAGATATGGAGATACCTAGAAGAAGAAGACAAACAAAAAACTCTTGTAGCAATCTTCGACATAATATTGTAATCAAGTGTGTAAAGACTCACTTGACTCCAAACACCGATAGCACCTTTACGCAGTCTTTGTCCAATAGCCAGTTCCAGGTAAAACATGGGTATTCCTTGAATACACAACATGATAAAGTATGGAACCAGAAATGCTCCACCGCCGTTTTTCTGTGCCAAATATGGGAATCTCCATACATTACCTAGACCAACCGCATAGCTTTAAGCAAAAAAATAAAACACAACAGCGCATATGAGTCATTTCCATTGCTTAATGTAGAATAAATAATATTATTTAAGTATTATACCCTATAGTCGCTAGTAAGAACATTAATTTATTGTCCCAACTTTCTCTTTCATCCTCGCCTTTTTCTTGGACCATGTCATCGACGACAGCTGCAGCAGGCTTTGCCATCGTACTCGATGCATAATTATCCGACTCATCAGGTTCTGGTTCATCCAGAATAATGTCTGATATGAATGCTTGATTCGTTGAACCATATAATGGTGGATGGCTAGTATGACCATGGCCGTGTTCATTTTTTACTAAGCGTCCTCGAAGTTCCTATAATAGGACAATAAATGAGACAATAATAATAAAAACTAGCTTTTGTTTAGAATATGTATTTCTCGATGATCTGATGGTGTCAATATACCGAGAGAGCTACATTATGTAAAAAAAATATAAAAGGACAGAGGATGTTGTTTGAAAAAAATGTTATGTATTCAACCTTACTGTGAATTTCACGTGAACATCATTCCAATCGGAAAAATTGACATTTCAGATTTCACTTTTCACCTGTTGTGGGTTTCACCCGTCATCTATGTTTTGACGGCGAACGAAAGATAACCAGAGGGTACTAGTTACTAGTATTCTTTGATTATTTTAGACCAAGAGAAGTTCGGGCAAAACTCATAATAGCGGGGAACAAATATTTGTCGGGTGAAATATTTTTCGAATGAAACTCACAATAAGGGACAATTCACATGAGAGCGACCAACGAACGAACGACGAATAGACGAAAAAACGGGATTTAACACATTTATAAACCTAAATTCTTCGAAAAAAGTAGACAAAATGGCAGAAATCAAATTAACGCTGATGTTGCATAGCTAAAATTTGCATTTTAATAGCTTACATAATAGAAATTTAAGTAAACAAATTGGCCGTAGCGAATAGATTTGATTCGTGACGATCAATTTGTTTAATCATATTTCTCTTATTTTAGCAATTAAAATGCAAAGGTATTTCGTTTATACAGGGTGATTCGCATAAAATGTGACAAAAAGCTAGAGCGTATTGGGTGGGTTAAGAAAAGGAAAATAATCGTATAGGAGGGGGTTCCATTCTCCCCCGTTTAGCCAGAAGGGGCAATTTTCTTAGAAAATTACTTATAATGTTAAAAAAATATTAAGAACAACAGTAACACTAACAATGCCATGCTATACTTGTTTCAAAAGCCAAAAACCTCTTCTTCAATTTCAATTTCAAATAAAGTGATTTGAATGAATAGTTTTTGAAAAAATTATTTCGAAACTTAAAATTAAGAAAAAAATTTAATATTAATTTTAATATTAATTAAATCTAATTTTTTTTCTGATTTTTTTTTTGCAATTAAGTACACTTTTTGTTTTCAAATTCAATGGCTTTGTATTTTTGACCATAAATTAATTAAAGATTTGAATTTTAAAAACAAAACACTGCCACGACTGGATTGCACGTACTTCCTTTTGCTTGGAATTAAGAACTTTTAAAATATTAAAAAAATATTTAAATATAAAAAAAGATATAAAAATATAGTAAAAACGCATTTAAATCGTGCTTTTCATAGTACAAACAGCTTGTTAAAAAACTTAGAGCTCAAAAACAAGTATGCTTTTTGATTACTTGAAAAAATTTGAATATATGCAAACAACAAATTTAAAATCGTTGGAGCGGGTTTCTTAAAAATAATTTTTTTTTTTATTTTAATAACATTTTAAAAAAAATTTTTGGTTTGCCAATTTTGAGTATGTTTTAAAATATATTTTTAAAACTAGTTTCAAAATAATTCATCAAATCATTTTTGAAACATTGAATTTTCAAAAAAAAATGTTTAATATATTTTTAAAAA
The DNA here is from genome assembly GCA_946251815.1 of Dasysyrphus albostriatus. Lineage (NCBI taxonomy): Eukaryota > Metazoa > Arthropoda > Insecta > Diptera > Syrphidae > Dasysyrphus > Dasysyrphus albostriatus. The sequence goes on along the minus strand of OX276336.1, from coordinate 59,700,990 downwards.
TCCAAAATTTACTTTTTCAAACTTTTGATGCAATAATTTTAATATTTTTAAAGAGCTTTTTTACAAAAATTTTGACTGAAATCTTTGAGCGTTTACTGAGAAAATCGAAAGTTAGAAAACCGATAGAAACCGATTTATAACGGTTTTCATGGTTTTTGACTTTCTTACTAACGGTTAAAACGATTTCAATCAAAATTTTATGCAAAAGCTTCTTTCAAATGTTAATAATATTGTATACCAACATTTTGAAAACAATAAATTTTTAATTTAAAAAAAAAAAAACAGTTAATAAAAATTTTCAAATTATTTTTGGGACAGAAATTTTACAATTGTCAAGCTGTCATTTTACATATTGTCACCTTCCGCAATTGTCATTTTTTATGAAGCAGGACTCTGCTCTCCAACTGTCCAAAACTCCAAACAAATCACCTCCCTTATTTTGGAGACAGGTTTGTTGGAGAACTGGACGATCTAGCGTAGGTCTCAATGGCAAACATGAGAAAATTCATAGAAAGCAAAAGCCTGTGTGCTCTGCGCGCCCCTCCTAACCTCAAAAAATCCTACCTCATCTTTGATGCCAAAGAACTTGGTCTGATGGATGCCTAGAAGGATTATGCTCGGAATCGTACAGAAAGGTATCTGGCAAATATATTTCTTGGATCGAAGTTAAGAAAATAGGTAAAAACCTGAATGCAACCGTATTTATAAGTTATTTTAAAACCGCGCTTCAAACTAAGGCGAAGCACATGTTTTCTTTGAGTAAACTCAAACGTAAAAGTCAGATACTTCAAAAAACTAACAAAGCTGTCAGGACCACATCATAGAAAATTGATAAATTACGAAATGACCTTGAATCAAATATTAAGTAGGTAAATTGAAAATAAAATGCATAATAATAATATTGTAAAAAACTATTTGTGCAAGTATGTAATATTAAATATAATAAAGTATACTTACTCTTAGTTCAAGATTATCTATGCTCTTTTGCGACTTAAGTTGAATGTCCCGTGAGCTTTGGCGACGCAGAAGCTGTGCTGTATTAGCCATACCTTATATATAATTGATTCTTAATTGACCAACAAGTGATTTTCGATAGCTTCTGAATTTCCAAGTATATTCAAAACTATACAAAAAATGTGTGCGAATAAAACTGGCAGTGCAAATATACCAATCAAACGAATATTTATAATATTGTGCTGCAGGGCTGCTTCGCTATATAATTAAATATTGCTTAAAATTAAAATATTACATTGTGAATTGTGAAAATATTAATTAAATTATTTCAAGTTAAAAGTGAGATATTTTTTAAAAACATGCATTCAAATATATATTCGTGGTATTCCACTACTTACCTACAATTTTTCAAAAAATAAAATTAAAAAAATATAAAAATACGACATTGGAAATAAACCTACTATAGCTCTATGTATATAATATTAAAAGTGCAAACTTAAAAGTTTTTAAAACATATTTTAATTTATATGTTAAGAATTTAAAAAAAAAAGTACTTGAATATGTCTAAATATCCCCTAATCCTTAAAATTAAAAAAAAAAAAAATTGACAGCTGAGTTGAATGCATAACCATAGAAATTATTTACTACACACAAATTAACTGCTTTCAATTTAAATGTTATCATCGTTGTTGTTGTATCTTATTATTATCAATGCGTCCATTTTATATGTTTACAATGAAGTTCTTGAAATAAAGTTCAACTTCATTTATGATTGGTTTTTGTGTTCAATGAACTTAATTAATCTTCTTTAATTGAAAATAAGATATTCTCAAATATTTATACATATACTAGAAATTAGTTAAATTTTCGAAATTAGTTCTAAATAATATCTTCTCTTTCCTATGGAACAAGGGTATCTGACTTCAAAATGTCACTACTTGTTGACCTCTACGTTCGTAGAACCTACATATCAAATATCTTCTAAGCATGTATACCAAAGATAGAAATTTTCATTCATTATTCTTCTTTGCTGATTTTTTTCTGTTTCTAAGAAAACAAACAATTATAAATAAAATTATAATATAAAAAAGGTGCTATAAAATTTTATTACAAAGCTAATAATATACGTAGAAAAAAAGTTTTATTCAAAGAAAAATGTATGCTACATATTAGTTATGTGTGGTTTAATATAATCAGTAATCACCCAAAATATATAATCGCCGCGAAGAGTGTTATGCAACCAATTAATTTTAGGTTGTTGAAAATTTGAAGTAACACAAACTTATATGTTTTATATTTGAATATTATGACAAATTAAACTCAAATTGAAACAAAAACTAATAAGAATAAGCTGCTTTTGAATTTGATTGCCTTTTGGTCATTTTCAGTGAATACATTTTTTTATGAAAAAAAAAACATTTATCGTCGAATGAAACACGAACACAATTTACACTCAACAAATAAATAAAGAAAAACCAGATGAAAAGGATATAAACAAGGCTCGAAACAAAAATAGCACTTTAACATTAATTTATTTTGTTAAATAATGTTTATTTCAATTATTTTTTTTTTTATTTTTTTCTTAAAGGAGTAAGCATTTTTAATTTAATTGCAAAACACTCGGTGGGAAAACTGATGAATGAACTCTGACGTTTATTAAAAAGGTAAGAGGCAATAACATGCAACATGGACATTTGTACTAAATATTCCTGGCAGGAAGAAATCGATAAAGCTTTAAAAAGCTTTTTTTACACCACATCCGGTTGGAAGTCTTGGAAAACTAAAAAATGTTTAACCTTTTTTATAATTTTTGTTTAAAATTTACTAGCTCACAGGAATTGTTTGTTTGTTTGTCCTTTTATGAATATTTTTTCTACATACATTTCTTGTTTAATAGGGAAACTTTTTCTTTGTAACGCTTGAATTTGAATTAAGGAGATACCATTTTCACTTGAGGTTCATACATTAATTTTTGTGGCAAGATTTGTAACAAATTTTAAATTTTATCAACGGCTCAGCTGATGTTTTTTTATTTAACTTGAAAAGTAAAAACTTGTTTGATTTGTTTAAGACAAACTATATTTTTTTGGAAAATCAAAAACCTCTTGCATATAAACATTTTTTAAAAAATACTAGGGGTCTTTAAAATTTTTCAAACAAAAAATTCGGAGACGGAACGTATATACAAACATTTATTTATTAAGGAAAAAAACATTTTTATTTTATTAATAACTAATAAAAATTAAATTTAAAAAACAGCTCCTACGATTTTTTAAGAATTTTATTTATTATTTTATAGATTTTAATACTAATTTACTTATTAAATATTCAAAATAGTAAATAAGTATACGTATGATCCGGTTCTGATATTTGTCCATTAGCTTTTGTACAAGAAGTAAGTTAACTGGCAATCAGCTCGCACAGAATTGGTGTGAAAAAATGGAGCCCAATCTGTGAAAAATGCTAAATTAAAGAAAAACTCGTAAGATACTTGGAAAATTTCCATGAAGTGTTCCGTTCCGTTTTTTTTAAGTAGGTACTAGAACCATTTGGTTTTTTGTTTTACACTTATTTAAATCTACATACTATAATTCTTGAATATTCATCTTGTTTATTTTTTGTGTTATGTATTATATATCTTGTTGTCTTTCACTTTTAATTTCAATAACATTTAAATTGTATAAAAATTTCCTTAAACTTAAAAAAAAAACCACTCCAAACGGTCTTGCTTCCCTAGAGTCTTCAATGTAAATGATTTATAAATCTATTTTGTAAATTATTTCTATATAAATAAATAAATAAAATTAAAAAAAAAATTGTTTCAAAATAATTTGTTTTTAATTAAGTTATTAAAATTAGAAAAAAAAAATCAGCTCGAATAATTTTTTTTAAAAAGAAAATCAAATAATATATCTGTTCGCGTACGTCCCAAAACTAAAATTTTGTACATATTTAGCCCTAAGTTCTCATATAAAACAAAGTAAAATTCGTAGAAATTCGTAGTTTTCAGAAGTACAGACAGACATAACATCAGACATAACGATTGCTGGTTTTTCAAAAAACTACATCATGAAGTTATACATGTTTTTATTATTTTTGTATATGATATTTTTTCTAATTTAAGTCAATTTAAAAAAAAATGTTCTAAGGTCTGGTTCACATACGGCATTGACCGCACGTTTTTTTGCAGTTTGAATATAGATTGCAGTTTAAATATAAAAGAAAAACGTACGAACATAGTGTGAAAGGATCTATGTTTAATGTATATGCCACTGATGCTCATTCGCATGGTATAAATTACTGCGAAAAAACGTGCGGTGCATTTTGTTTTTTCAAAGTTCTACTTGACAAACAAGTTTATTTAAGCAATATCTTCAAGAGTTTGTACAAAAATAACTTTCAATACCAAATTGCAATTTTCGAATGTTAAGCTGGTTCCTTATGAAATTTTGGAGCACCACTGCACACTGGTTCTACATTAGGCCGTAATTTAAAAAAAATAATCTTAACAGATTCTTTCAAAAACCTTTAAAATTAGCTCAGAAAAACCCAAACTCAAAATAAGTAATAAAAAAAACTATATTTTTCGTCAATATCATTAGATATTTGTTATTGAAGAGATCACATCGCACGAACACATAGCGTTTCAGTTGTAGTCCACTAAAATAATGGTAACTGCAATTATTATTTTTGTTTGCATTGCCAGTGAATTGTTTTATTTCCTTGGAAATATTATTTGATGATAAGACTTCAGTTATGTATTTTTTTGAGCCGCTATACGAATGAATATAAGAACGGTGAGGGTGTGAAATTGGTCTTCCAAAAAACTTAAATAAAACCTCAATCTGTGTTTTCTTTTTTTAAACGTTTAACTGTTACGCCCTGTTGCGAAAAAAGGTACATTTATATACTTTCAAGTACAAGTTGGGTTAGCTGCGGAAGCTTGCGGATGCACATTTTATTGAACTTTAAAATGCCACACCTCTTACTGTGGATTTAAAATGTATAAGTCCTTTTCCAATTTAAATCATAAAACAGCCTTTATAAAGGGCTTTTCAACAAGGACGCTACAAAAGTAGAGCGACAGGGACAGCAAACGACGCCATATTTCTTGCCGCTCTTTTCACATTTCTCTTCAGTAAGGTTTGCCATTTCATGATGGAAAGATATACGAGCCAACAACGAGTCAAAATTATTAAAATTTACTACCGAAATTCAGAGTCAGTGGCCTCAACGTTAAGAGCGCTACGTCCAATTTATGGTCGTCATAATCGTCCTAGCAGATCAACAATTTAGCGTCTAGTGGAAAAATTTGAGTCCACAGGCACAGTACAAAATGTTCCCGTGCCAGTGAGACAAAGAAGTGCCCGTAGTGTCGAGAATATTGCTACCGCTAAAGCTTCAGTTGCAGAAAGCCCAAATGTGTCACTCACGCGTCGTTCTCAAGCGTTGGGCATCTCTGTGACGTCGTTGTAGTGAATTTTGCGAAAAGATCTTGGCCTACATCCTTACAAGATTAAATTGACGCAAGAACTGAAGCCGCTTATCCACCAGAAGCGTCGTATGTTCGTGAATTGGGCTGAGCAACAACTTGAAAATGATTCGGATTTTCATCGAAAAATCATCTTCAGCGATGAGGCTCATTTCTCCCTGAATGGCTTCGTCAATAAACAAAATATGCGGTGTTGGTCAGGCAGCAATCCACACGTACTCTATGAGTCATCATCCCGAAAAAATTACGGTTTGGTGTGGTTTATGGGCCGGCGGCGTCATTGGGCCGTACTTCTTCCGTGATGATCAAGACCGGCACGTTACTGTGAATGGGGATCGCTACCGTTCAATGATAACCGAATATTTTTGGCCCCAATTGGATGATATGGACTTGGAGGACATGTGGTTCTTACAGGACGGCACAATCCACACAGTGAATGTCACAATCAATTTATTGGAAACCAAGTTTGGAGAACGTGTTATCTCACGAAATGGTCCAGTAGCTTGGACGCCTGGGTCGTGCGATTTGACGCCGTTAGACTTTTTCCTGTGGGGCTACGTCAAGTCTATTGCAGCAGTATCGGCCGATCTATGCTTGAAAACCGTCGAAAATTGGGTTCAGCGTCTGGACTTCTGCAAGCGTGCCCGTGGTGGCCATGCAAAAGAAATCGAGTTCCATACATAATGGCGTCAAATTTACTTTCAATGAAATAAAGAATTTCATTGATATCCAAAACCGTTCTTGTTTTATTTAAATAACTTTTGTAGCGCTCTTATTGAAAAACCCGATATTAACATTGCTTAGAAGCTTCTGTATTAAAAAAATTATTGACATCAAAATAACCGTTTTCAAGAAAATTGAAAATAAAAAATGGTTCTTTAATAACCATTTTTTGAAAATGGTAGCTTTTACTAAAAGAAATTTATTAAATTTTTTTAAGATAAGTTGTGGAGCCGTTTTTGAGAAAAATAAGATTTTGTAAAATTGCTAAAAAAAATGTATGGAAGGTACCGTTATTTTTAGTTCTAAACACATACTTTTTCCAGTGATTGCCTTGGTTTGCCATTGGCATCAACCACTCCACTGACTGAACACCCTTTGTTTTTGTTGCTTAAACAGGGTGATTCATATAAGATGCACCAAAAAGCTAGAGCGAGTAGGTTGGGTTAATACAAGAAAAAAAAATCGTATGGAAGAGGATCCTTTTCTAAAAATTGAATTAAAAAGAAAAAATATTTTTAAAAAATGTAAAACTTACAATACCATGCTATACATTTTTTGTAAGCCAGAAGGCTCTTCTTTTTTTATTTGCATTTTAATTTAAGTTGTGTCAATGAATAGTTTTTGAAAAATTCATTTTCAAACTCGAAATTTTGAAAACATTTTTTTTCAAACTATTTTTTTTTCAAAATTACAACATACAACTTCGTAAAACCCTAGATAAATTTACAAATTGGTTAAGTTTATCTCTTGGTTAATGAACTGTCGAATTTTGTATGAGAAATGATTAACACTATTTCGTTAAACTTATCCAAGGATTTTGCTACGGAAAATTAACCAAACTGGTTAAACTTATTCAAACATCACTGTGATTCTTACTCTGATTGAATTACCTAACATTTAATCAATTGTATAAAAAAGGTCGTGCATGCAAACTTTGCGTTAACTTATCAATTTACACAATTTGTGAACTTACGCCGTTGTATGAATACCCTCATTATATTTAAAATTAAGATAATTGCCAAATTTTAAAAATTTCAATTTATAAATACATATGCCCATGCCCAATGATTGGCATTTAATCAAGGTGCAGGGAAATAATTCCACGGGCATCTGCTCCACATGGGAGGTTATTCCATCATGAGTAGGAATCTATTGCACTTTTCAAAGTTTAATCTCACCGAGAGGGAACTAATTACACCCGAAATTTTGTGGAATTTTTTCCCACCTAAAATTAGGAATTTGGCATATTATTGATTCATAAATGTAGAAGGCTAAATTGTTTATTTGCAGAAATACGCCAGCATTATGGCGAATAAATAGTGAGGTATGTATGGGGGGCATGCTGCCCCCCTGCAACCCCCCTCCTTGGGCTCATTATAGGATTTGGGGTGGATGCGAGGTTGGGTGTATGCGAGGTTTCTTTTGCATTTAAGGAATCTAGATGTAAAGAAACTGTGACTAAAAAAATACTTCCTAAGAACGAATCAAAATAAAAGAAGTGAAGTTGATTCTCATACCAAGTGGGCAAAAACTCCACTCCCCAAGTGGAGATCTTTTTCACTAAAAAGTGCAATAAATTCCCTCTCTAGGTGAGAATAAATTGAACTTCGAAAAGTGGAACAGATTCCCACTTATGATGGAATAAACTCCTGTGTGGAGGAGATGCCCGTGGAATTGTTTCCCTGCACCTTTAACCAATGCACTGCATTTAACTTTTGCTATTGATTATATACTTTAAAGCTCATTTAATTATTTAAGATTCTATAAATATATAAACGATATGAAATAAATGATAAGCAGTACCAGTAGATTTTTACTAGAATATTGTAACAAATTGATCTTATCTTTTTATTATTATGTTTCCATCTGTAAAATTAAAAGTTTATATTTCTGAGGGCTTAGAGAATTTCCCCAGTTTTGCTGTCAAACTAAGGAAAAAAATCTTTGCTCCGTTAGCTCAGTGAGCAATCCTGATATAATAATAAATGAACAATTGACATTCAAGACAAGTGCACCACTCGAACGACATTTTTTAAAGGCTTCTTCCACTTCTACGAACTTTAGGAAGCAAAACAGATAATACCAAGCCACGCATAAATAATTGAAGCGAAAATTCTTAAAAAAATATTTTTTTAAATTTTAGAATACTATCTATGCAGGTTATTTAAATTTTACATGCCAATCATTGAGGGGTGCCAACAATCTGTGTATCCTATGTATGTAATATTAGTCTGACTATTCATTTAATTTCATTTAGTAAATTGTTTGCTTATTTTTATAATTTGACTAACAAAATATGCCTGATGCAGAATATAAATATACACGTTCAAAGCGTCGTTATAAATAAACATCTTTTATTTACATACATTATAGCCTTTTCTAAAAATCTTCAATTCAAGTTTTCATTTTTTTAGTTAAGATGATAAAAAAAAAAGATATATGTTGATTTTGTATTAGAATCCTTTAATGTAACGAGATTTCTTTTTTGCCGCCTTAGGTTTAACAGGAATAGGTTGCTCCATATCAATTTCTGATTTATTATTCAGTTCATGTTCGTTGAAAGAAGTGTTTGCAATAGTAGAATGGAGTACATCCATGGGAATGGATGTCATATTGAGCATTGTGCTATGCGCTATTTCTGGTGTATTGTCTAACCAACCACTCACTTTTCTATGTCCAACCTCAGTTTTGCTAAGAGCGGTGATATTGAAATCTTTACCTTCGTCAATTTCAAAGTCCCAAATAGCAAGCAAGTCACTAGCAAGGGCATCTTTGTATTTTGAGAGAGATCGAATGGATTTCTGCCACCGTCCCATATATCTACGCTTGGATGCAAAATCAAAATCGTCAGCTGGCTTTGTGCTACTTAAGAATGGGCACCGAAACACTTTGGAAACACCCGCCAAATTGCAGACTTCTGTAGTTTGAAGTGGAGTTTTTCGTACTGTTCGCAAGATATTTTCTTCGAATCCAGTCATTACGTCCGCGGCGGTAGAAGTATCGGGCTTTACATCTACGTCAGGGTTGTACATTTTTCTGGCAAAGATGTCACCATTGCTGGTGGCTGTAAATAAATACCGACTTGATCCATCGTCACAAAAATCCAGTCCTGTGATACAGGCTTTAACTCGATCTAATACCCCAGTGCCTTGCTTTAGGCATATGCCCTGCAATCGGGCCTCCTGGAAAACGCTCTCTATGCTCGGTGGCATATACGGAAGGCATGGAGATTTATAAAAATACTCATTAGGCAAATCCATGCGCGCCTTCTTGATTGTTTCTGTATTTGATTCAGTCTCTTGCAAAAACTGCATATTTTCGCATATTCTCATATCTGAACTTACAGGGCTTTGCAGAGCGATATATTCTGAATTATTTTGGCAGGTAGTAGCCATCATTAGTGGAAAAGTACTCATTTGATGCGTCCAGCAGGCCACCGCTCCATTTTTGCTGTCAATGTGTTTGCCCATGTAACGCCGATCGACACAATAGGCTTTGTGATTTGAGCCCACGTAGAAAAGGTGCTCAAATTTGCTTCGAGCAAGACTGCAAATATTGTAACAGGAATGTTCCTCACTCATTCCACAGTAGTTGCTTTTCCATTCGCTCTCCGGCAATCGTGTATCAATTATGCTAACTTTTTTAGATGCCGAATATAGGTAAACATGACTGTCCAGTGATTTAATCATGTTCCAATTATTTGCTGTTGTAATTTGATCTTTTGGCATCATTTTAAATGTCTGAATTGGAATTCCTTTTTCTAAATCACACAGTCGTACTTTGTGCACAAGATCCGAAATGGATAAATGATGAGTATTAACAGGGTCCTGAGTAAAGCTTATAAATGGAACATCTTTGGTCTTGAAATTTTGTACAGTATTTAATCTTCCATTTCTGAATTCTTGGATGGAAATACAATGCTTTTGTCGCATAAAGAAATAATCGTCATCAGCAAATGACGATTGTACTTCGAATATTTCGCATTCACCTTTGGTGGCATTTTTAAATTCAACACTGGTTAATCTGTGTAATTTCGGAATGTTATGTTGGATGTTTAAAACTGAAAGGACTAAAAACACAAATTATTAATACATTTAAAATTTACTGAATAAAAAAAAATATTAAGTGTATTCATACAACGCCTCAAAGCCACAAACTGTCCAAATATATAAAAATTTACAACTTAACGAGGTTGCATTAATATCCTAATTAATAATAATTGTCATAGTAAAATTCAGAATAAACATAACCTTTCACTTTTAACTAGGAATGTTTACCAATATGATCCCCATCATGTGTTGCTAACTGGTCATGGTGGAGTGAACAAAATTTTGCGGAGAATCGAAATATTTCCTATATGTAAATGAGTAGGTAATCTTTTTGACTCGGTGTCGTTTTTGTAGGACAGAGTATAGAGCCAAAGAATTTGCCAAAGTTGCAAACGCACGGAGACACAGTCTGTGATATTATTGCGCGTCAAATTTGAAATCTCTTTCTAAAAACTTCTCCTTTTATGATAACCATATATGATATTTTTGTATATTTTGTTGATGGAAAAATAAAAGCAAGGCATGACATGGTTGCACTATGTTTGTCTATTGGTCACTTATTCCTATGAAATTTCCTAACTGGGTTATTTGAAAATAAATTACCTTCTTTTTAATTGAGTATGTACAAAATATTTTCAGGAGAGATTAACCGTTATAACTGCCAACTAAATGGATTGAATACATTTTTGTAAGGACAACCAAACAGGGTAATTTGTTTAATGGATAAGGAACAGATACTAGACTGACTAATTTTTAAATATTTTGTATTTGCGAGCTTATTGTTTTCTTCCTCAAAAATCGAGTCAGTTGATCAAACTACTGATAACTTTTAGTTGACGTTTTAAATTTATACGTCTATAAATATGAGTCTATCTTTTTTAGCATCATCAAATCTATAGCTCACACAGTACTGATATAACTAAGACGTAGCTCCCATGATAAAATGTAGCCACTTTTATTTGCTCAGCGTGCGATATCTATGTAATTAGTTTAGTTTAGTTAAAAACTACTTCACTGAAAAACGCAATTTTTCATACCTAAAAAAACAACTTTGAGGTTAACCTCATACTTATTAAAAAAAAAATAGATGAATACATTTAATTTAGAGGCATGCAAATAAGGCATCCTACCTAGAGTGTTCATTTCCGTCCCAGCAACATGTGCGATTTGACTGGATCGATTATTAATGCACAAATTTCCTCCCGTATAGTAATAATCATAATCCTGCATAAAATACTTGTCCGGATGAAATTCTCGCCTTTCAGCGAAGTCAAGCAATGCCTTACAATATATTCCCTTTTTTTCATCTTTGCGGATAGCCTTACTTCCTGCAATTTATTAATAATCAATTTGTTTGCAGGCTTAGATACGAATTGGTTAAAACTTTACTTTTTTTTGCAGATAAATATGCTGTTCTCACTCCTTTTAGTCGACTCATATAAGAGTTTAAGGCGATAGTCCTCCGATGACAAAAATCAATGGTATCAGGGAACTTAGAATTTACATAGACAGAGTGGGGTAAGGATATTTGAACGAATGGAAATGCTTTGACATCCTTTAGATCGTTGTTTTCAATAATATTGAATGACGGCAGAAGATGGTGGGCAATCTTTCTTAGCTTCCAAAGTTTGTCTTTGTTAAATTTTTCGAATTTCCCATACTCAGTTTCTTCTTTTGCGCGGCCGTTTTGTTTTCCGTGATCGTCAATATCATCTGAATCCTCATTTTCTTCGGAAACCTAAAATTGAAATAGCTTTATTCAAGACATTTTCATTGATGTTTGCTCTAATTTAGTCACAGACCTCAACACTTTCGCTTTCACTAGGCTGCCTTTTTCTCTTTAATCCTTTTTGTTTGGGTTGTTTGGATTCTTTTACAATTTTTGGTTTTTTGTTTCCATGTTGCGATCCTTCCTTGGAAGTCTTAAATAAGCCATTTATTGATTGAGAAGTTATTATTATTTTTGCTCTAAAATTACTACAGACCTCATCATTTTCATTTTTACTCGGTTGCCTTTCTATCTTAGATCCTATTTTGTTTGATTCTTTAACTTTAATTCGGGGAGATGAGCGAGTTTTAGGAATCATAATTATAATTCGTGGATGTATGAATGGCTTGCTTGAAATTCGAATATGTTAATTGAAAAACAAAAATGAGTTTAAAAATTCTAAAATTTCAGTATTTTTTTATTTAAACTGACATGCCAGGACACGGACATGGATATTCAGAAAGCTCAACTCAAAAAGGAAGAAAAAACATGCTTAGGAGAAACGTCAACAATATAAAGCCTGATTCACAATGCGACGATGAAACCAGACGTGAACGTGACGAGTTCTCGTCGTTTATGTCAGACGACTTTCAAACAATTGGGCCTATTCGGCGTGTTCTTTTATTCTGCTATTCTGTTATTTTACTATGAATTTCACAAAAGTTTAAGTTGTCAGAAAATCTTTTATGAATTTTAATTTTCGTATTCTGCATGCGTAAGTGGGTGCGTTCATCGACAGAAATCTGAAAATTCAGTACTGAAACGTAACGTTGAACGCACAAAAAATCTGAATTTTCAGCCAAATGTCATATATTTTTTTTCTGCCAAAATCTTGTGTTTACGTGCTGATTTTACTGAAATTGATACAAGGAAGAACTTTTTTTGTCGCATAAAGGCTTCCCCAAACCAACGCGAATGCGGAGCGATTCGCAGCGAATCATTCACAATAGTAAAAAATATGACAAATACACAACGCTAAACAACAACAAAAATTCGTTGTCGCTCCGCATTCGCGTTGGTTTGGGAGAGCCTTTAAGGTGAATTTTTGTTGTTGTTTAGTGTTGTGTACTTGTCATATTTTTTACTATTGTGAATGATTCGCTGCGAATCGCTCCGCATTCGCGTTGGTTTGGGAGAGTCTTAAAGGCTCTCCCAAACCAACGCGAATTCGCAGCGACGACGAATTTTTGTTGTTGTTTAGCGTTGTGTGCCTGTCATATTTTTTTCTATTTTGAATGATTCGCTGCGAATCGCTCCGCATTCGCGTTGGTTTGGGGGAGCCTTAATAAGTGACTGACGAGATAGTTACTACGTTAGTTGACTGGAAAAAGCTTGTTCGTTATTTTTACTTGGATTATAATACCTAAGAAAATAGATGAAGCCACACTTTTCACTTGCAACCAAAACATCTTAATAGTTAAGGCTATCCCAAACCAACGTGAATCGGTTCGCATTCGCAGCGAATCATTCACAATAGTAAAAACTATGACAAATACACAACGCTAAATAACAACAAAAATTCGCCGTCGCCGCGAATTCGCGTTGGTTTGTGAGATCCTTTAAGGCTCTCCCAAACCAACGCGAATGCGGAGCGATTCGCAGCGAATCATTCACAATAGAAAAAAATATGACAAAAACACAACGCTAAACAACAACGAATTCACGTTGGTTTGGCAGAGCCTTTATTACTCCAAAATGCACGTCTTATCCGCGATTTTCCACCAAATGTAATTATTCTAAATAAAAATGGGGATAACCTCACTTTTTGTTAAGGAAAAACTAAAGCCAAAAGCCATGGAAAAAACTACTGCTCAATCTTATTTTTTATTTTATTCAATTACAAGAAAACAAAACTTTAAAAAAGCAAACAAGCCGTACGAAACCGACAACAGAACACAAAATAGCTGCATCTACTATTAAATTGAGCTTCTATGTGCAGATTCTTATTTTTTGTCTTGTTTTTTAGCTGTCATCTGAATTTTCAGATGAAAATTTTTATCTGAAAAACGTAAGCAAACGTAACGAAAAGTCATCTGAATTTTTAGATTTTTTTTTACAGCTGACCAATCAGAAGCCCCAAAAATTCTGATTTCTGGATCCTTGAACGCACGGATTCTGTTATTTAATCTGGTTAGAATTCTGTTATGAACTGCCAAACTTTCGAACTCATAGCAAAATATTTTAAAATCACATTTTTGGTATTCAGCATGCCAAAATCTTTTACTAAATCTGTTATGAATCATAAAAGAATAAAAGACAAACCTCTCTGGCTTTTATCATAAAAGATTTCAATAAACAAGAAGATATATAAAGTAAAAATTGCCATTTTTCTTTTAATTTCGTCAATAAAATGTTTTAAAATTGATAAAAGTAGTGTACAAATTTATTAAAATTCGCTGCGAATCATTCACAATAGTACAAAATATGACAAATACACAACGCTAAACAACAACAAAAATTCGTCGTCACTGCGGATTCGCGTTGGTTTGGGAAAGCCTTTAAAGATTCTCCCAAACCAACGCGAATCGCTCCGCATTCGCAGCGAATCGTTCACAATAGTACAAAATATGACAAATACACAACGCTAAACAACAACAAAAATTCGTCGTCACTGCGGGTTCGCGTTGGTTTGAGAGAGCCTTACAGGTTTTAAAATATTTTATTGACGAAATTAAAAGAAAAATGGCAATTTTTACTTTATATATCTTCTTGTTTATTGAAATCTTTTATGATAAAAGCCAGAGAGGTTTGTCTTTTATTCTTTTATTGTTGTTGTTTAGCGTTGTGTATTTGTCAAATTTTTTTCTATTGTGAATGATTCACTGCGAATCGCTAAACAACAACAAAAATTCACTTGTCGCTTTCTCATATTTTGTGTTTTGCATGTCCATATGGACATTTGCGATAAAAACGACATCGGGATATTTCAACATTTGCCTTGGTCTGCCATTTTGTATTGAATAATTTTACCTACAATCATTCCTATACAAATTATCGATAACACAACGATAAAAGTAGTCTGATGACAATGCCCTTTTTATCGGGACAAAAGATAAATCCACTTAATTATCTCGACATAGCTAACCCTATATGGACATAGTTGTTGTTGTGTTTGACACGTAAATTGCTTTATTTTGTTGCCGTTTTTTTCAGACAGAATTTACTGGAGTTACAAAAAAACACAGCTGACAAATACACAACGCTAAACAACAACAAAAATTCACCGTCGCTGCGAATTCGCGTTGGTTTGGGAGAACCTTAACAGATAAAGCAATTGATAATCTGTTGTCAGGAATAGTTTTTTATATTTTTTTTACAGAAAACCAATTTCACTTCTGAATGTTTAAGAGCATTTATCACTTTTGACAAGTAGTCCGACTAAAAACTTTATATGTATGCGTGTGTTCCAAATCTACTCGGTCTTAAAATCGGGAACAGAAAAAGACTCCGAGAACATTACTCGGAACAGCCAATCGAAGGTTTTTGGAGTAGAAGGAGTAAAAAAGGAGTGAAAAAGTAGTACGCCGAACGTCCAAACAAAAACGACATAAATTTGACAACACGATGTTTTCATATTCGATTGGAGTCAAAAAGGAGTAGAACAGTCCGAAAATCGAATGGAAAACGACATAAGGATACGCGGTCGAACGCGCCCCAGCTTTGAACGCTCCGAACTAAAACTCCTCGGTTCCATCCCTGTAGTCTTAAAATGACAGAATGACAGCTAAAAACCAAACAAATTTCGAAGTGACTAAACGGGGTGTTTTTAATTTTTAAACAAGCCGTTTAAATATATAATTTAATTTTTTGAAATTGCAATGGCTCGAAGGCAAAATACTGGCCCTGGACCAAAATCTAAAACAAAAAATAAATCTTTTCTCGGTGACAGCACGGAGACGGAAGCATCCGATTCAGAAAGTTTTCAATCAGTAGAATTGGACGCCGATCATACAGATTATGGATTCAATTACACAACCAGTAATAGTAGTTCTCAAAATTCCAGAAAAAGCCAAAGAATACAAACCCCAAGAGGAAGCCAGAAACCACGAACTCAGCTGCAAAATAAAGTAATTCAACTAGAAGATCAAGTCCTGTTTCCCAAAATACTCTGACGTCAGCTCGGGTTTCTCCTATAGCACCAAAAAAAAAGACTGCCCGGAAACAATTAAATCCGTTAAGACAAGAGCAGATGATGTGGAAACAAATAAGAGAACTCCAAAAGCGAACAGGTGATTTATGTGTCATCACTAACATCCTTTCATCATTCCTATTCCATCCCTTCTTTCTACCTATGCTTATCCTTGTCACTCACTTAGATATTCATGTTGATATTAACATCCAGAAAGTAGTCAGTTGGAAGTAAACCATTAAACGAGCAACAGCTCAATGCACGAAAAGTGTTCTAAATCGAAAAGTGTTTTATTTTATTATATTAAGAATCTAAAAGAAACGGTCATCAGTGACAAAATCAGAAGTGGGATTCGTGAACAGTGTCTACGTCTGAATTAAATATAAATACTTCAATCATGGATTTGAATAAACTAACAGTCAAAGAACTAAAATGCATTCTGGGACAGTTAAGTGATAAAACGACAGGGACGAAAAACGAGTTATTGGCGCGGCTTGCAAAATATGAATTCGCGGAACTACAAAAGGCAACAGAATCGGTCTCGTCTGATAGTCAAGCGGGTCGGGGTACAGAGGAGGATGAAGCGGACGTAAGTAAGTTGAGGGACGATGTCGGTACACTCCAGCGTTCAGTGGAGCTGCTGACCCAACAACTTGCAACCGTCATCCATCTGTCGACACAGCTGCAACAGGACAATGCTAGGCTATCGAAGGAAATCGACGCGACGAAATCAAACGAAAATCGAAACACAATTGTTGCTATACCAATGTCCGCCGCAGAAAATCTTTCGAAAAATGTAACGGTCGCCGGGAATACACAAGCAAATAATGTTGTCTCGTCCAATTTGCCTCCCCCATCAACACCAACACACGTACCAACGAATGCGCAGTATAATAAGCAAAACTCGGTTCTAGCATCGTCTCGTTCTAATGAATTAACAACAAACGCTTTGTCCTTACCACTACTCACGTCACAACATGTAGACACAACTACAGCGACAACTTATTCAGCCAACGTTCATTTTACTGAAAACATACCTATCTCGCCTTCATCGGGTGGAGTAAACAGAGGCGCGAGTGACTTGTTGTTCTTTGAAAATTTAAATGGAAATCAAACTCAAGTGTCAGCTGCAAAGCAAACCGAGTTGCCATCGATGCAGAATAGTAACATTCGCGATTTGTTCTATGTTTTGCCAGAATTTGATCCGTGCGCCGGAAATCTCTCGTCGAGGCAATTCGTTGACCGTATTGAACAATTAAGAAACGCTTATCAATGGAGTGAAACGTCTGTTTTATTCGCGGTGCAGAGCAAAATGAAAGGTGCCGCTAAATTGTGGGTGGATGCACAAAATGTTTTTCGTTCATGGTCGGATTTCGTATCTGCATTTCTTTCGGATTTTCCTTGTGTCATAAATACAGCCGACGTGCATAGGAACATGATGCAAACGCGAATGATGAAAGACGAAACCACTATCGAATTTTATTATAAAGTGCTGTCTCTCGGTCGTCGGGGTTGTTTAGATGACAACGCAATAATAAGTTATGTAATCAACGGGCTGTTCGATGATGGCCTACGTCGAATGTTGTCGGCGATAACATTTCATAAGTGCTCCGATTTACTGAACACACTCAATCGGGTATGTGCGAATGAAGGTCCTCACGCGGGAGCACCACGCTTTGCTCCAGTTTTTCAATCGCAAGTAAGTGGACGGCCTCGGGAAAATACTGGCCCCATTTGTTATAACTGTCGCGAGCGCGGTCATGTTTCCAGAAATTGTATGCAAGCGCAAAGAAAACCCCGCTGTGAAAAGTGCTCCACAACTACGCATGAAACGAAAAATTGTCCGTATGTGAATAGCGCGCCGGTCAATGCAATCGGGAACAGCTGGCATAAAGAAAACGAAACATTGAAAGAAGTGTTCATAAAAGGCATAAAATGCGTGGCACTTATCGATTCGGAAAGCTGCAGCTCTCTCGTGAAAAGAAACTTAGCCCTAAACTTTCGCAATAATATTGTCCCTTGTAATGAAAAACTATGTGGTTTTGCGGGTGGTGAATTTCAGTGCCGCGAAATGCTATCAATACCAATTACCATAGACGGGCGCGATTACGAAAGTCAACTACTGGTAATTGATGATCAAGTGATGACGTACGATGCGATAATTGGCACGAACATTCTCTGCAAAGGTCGTGTTATAATAGAGAACGGGCAGTGTAATGTGGTTGCTCTGGACAGTGACAAAATAGATGTAGGCAATGAATTGTCAGCCGATGAAAAACACGAGCTTTTACGGTTATTGAATTTATTCACGAGTTGTTTCGGTGAAAACCTGAAAGACCTCGGAAAGTGCGCGACGGTAAAAATGAGTATAAAGCTCACGTCAAACAAGCCTATCGAAAAGAAACCATATGCCATCCCATTTCCTAAACAACAAACAGTGAATCAAATCGTTCAAGAATTACTTGATTTAAACATAATCCGTCCGGCATCATCTTCTTATGCATCGCCGATAGTGCTCGTCCGAAAACAAAACGGTGAAGAACGACTGTGCGTTGACTATCGCGAGTTAAACGCAATAACGGAAAAGCGACCATGGTCAATGCCTACCGTCGAAGAAGTTCTGGCAGCTATGGCAGGTAAGCATTTTTTTAATACTTTGGACATGATGTCAGGGTATTACCAAATCGAGATTCGAGAAGAATGTAAAAAGTTTACTGGGTTTGTGACGCGGGATGGACATTTTGAGTTCAATCGCATGCCATTTGGGCTCAAAAATGCTCCATCAACCTTCCAAGAGATGATGCAGAAAATTAAACAACAGCTACAAGCAAAAGTTTCAATATATGTTGACGAAATTGGTTCTGCATCAGAGACTTTCGAGGAAGGGCTCCAAAACCTAGCTGAATTCCTTTCGGTAATACAAAATGAGGGACTAACATTACGCCTTTCGAAATGCTCATTCATGAAAACCAGTGTCAAGTTTCTAGGGCATGAGATAAATGCTAACGGCGTGAAGCCAGGGGGAAATAAAACGAATGCTATCCGCAACTATCCAGTTCCAACCAATGCCACGGAAATAAGAAGATTTTTAGGACTCACTGGGTTCTTCCGAAAATTTGTAGCTAAATATGCTCACATCGCTTCACCGTTGACGCGTCTGACGAGAAAGGATGCCGAGTTTCAATGGTCAGCCGAGTGTGACGACGCTTTTCGACAGCTAATCCAGATATTGACAGAAGAACCAGTTTTAAAAATCTATGACGTAACGAAAGAACATCAGGTACATACTGACGCAAGCAGCATCGGTCTTGCTGCAATTCTGCTTCAAAAGGAAAACCGTGGGGAGCTTAAACCGGTAGCGTATTTTAGCCGTGCTTGTAGTGATTCCGAGAGTAAGTATCATAGTTACGAGCTCGAAGTCCTGGCTGTAGTAGAGGCATGCGAACGTTTCCGATTATATATACTCGGCAAACATTTTACGATCGTCACCGACTGTGCTGCTATTTCGAGCTTAAAATCAAACAAACCACTAATTCCACGAATAGCCCGCTGGTTTCTGAAACTGCTTGAGTACGACTACGAAATCTTACACCGTCCGGGGGAAACAATGAAGCACGTGGACGCCATGAGTCGTGCTCCGGTAGAACCATCCAGTGAGCCTGAAGATATTGGAGCTTGTATCATGAACATCCGAACTTCAGTCGACGATTGGCTATGGACTATGCAGAAACAAGACCCAAAGTTGCAACATATAATGGATGTTATAGATGGGAAGGCAAGCTCAAGTCAACGAAACAAGTACGTATCCGAGTATGTCGTAAAGAATAATCGACTCTTCAAAAAGAACGGCGATAAGAGACTTCTGTTGGTTGTTCCCCGAGGCATGAGATGGCGAGTCGTAAAACTGTGCCACGATGATGCTGGGCATCCAGGAGCCGATGGAACTATAAAACGAATCGCACAGCATTTTTGGTTCGCAAGGAGACGAAACTTCGTAAAAGGTTACATCAAATCATGCATCGAGTGTTGTTATAGCCGAGACCCAAACCAAAAAGAATGTCGTCTGTATGGAATGGATATTCCAAAGGTACCCTTCGAGATACTGCATATGGACCATTTGGGGCCATTCGTCAGAAGTCACCGAGGGAACGAACACATCCTTGTAATTATAGACGCGCTTACAAGATATACAGTACTAGCGGCAGTAAAATCAACAAAAACTAAACCTGTGATTGAAGCATTAAACCAACTAACCTTGACCTTCGGTGTGCCGAGGAAAATTGTAACCGACAGAGGTACGGCGTTCACCTCAGGTAACTTCGAAGAATTTTGCAACAGCAACGTAATACAACACATAAAGGTAGCCGTCAGAACACCTAGGGCAAACGGACTTGCAGAACGAGTGAACCAAAGTGTATTGGCGTACTTGAGAGCATCACCGAATAACGTTAAAGACTGGGATGCTGAACTTCGTAATTTACAATGGACGATCAACACCAGAGCTAACACAACCACAAGATATTCTCCGATAGAACTTGTCTATGACTTTCCACTGCGTGACATTGGTGGAAATAAGTTGCTCGCCGCACTTCATGATGACGACATTGACCTAAATGAACCACCAGCGAAAGAAAAACGTGAAGAAGCTATTAAGAACATCGAAGCTGCCCGCAAAATCTGGAAGACAAGATTCGATGCTAAGCATAAAGATCCACACAAATATGAAGAGGGAGATCTCGTGTTAATCGAAAGTGCTATTCCCAGCACTGGGGAATCCCGGAAGCTTGAGACCAAGTACAGAGGTCCCTATGCTATAGCTAAAGTTCTAAGATTTGATAGATACGTTGTTGAAGACATGAACGGTGCACAGTTGAACCAGCGAAAATTCAGTACAATTGCCAGTAGCGACAAACTCAAGCCATGGTGCGCACTATTTCCGGAAATCGAAGACGAGGATGAAGATGATCACGTCGACGTTGCCGACCCAGAGTAACTCGGGACGAGTTCCATCAGGAAGGGCCGAGTTGTCATCACTAACATCCTTTCATCATTCCTATTCCATCCCTTCTTTCTACCTATGCTTATCCTTGTCACTCACTTAGATATTCATGTTGATATTAACATCCAGAAAGTAGTCAGTTGGAAGTAAACCATTAAACGAGCAACAGCTCAATGCACGAAAAGTGTTCTAAATCGAAAAGTGTTTTATTTTATTATATTAAGAATCTAAAAGAAACGGTCATCAGTGACATATGTTACTAAACATTGTTCCATATTCTATAATATTTTGAGTTTAGATAATTTAACACCGAAGGCTCCTTTTGGCCGAGTCATCCGTGAAATATTAATGAATAAATCTTCCAATGCAACAAAGATAACTTATGCAGCATTGGAGGCGTTACAAATATCAAGCGAAATCTATCTAACTAATTTATTTTCGGATGCATACATCTGCACCTTGCATCGTGGAAGAGTCACGCTTGGCGTCCATGATGTTCGTTTGGTTCGTTTTCTCCGAGGGTCATCTGATGTGGGAAATAAACATTGATTTTAAAAAGTTTGTTTTAGATTTTTTATAGAAACATTTATCTCGTTTTAAGTTTTTATTAGTAAAAGCAAAGATGTCAACAGTTTTTCGTTTAATTTATTATATTATATTATTTATTATATTATTCCTGATTAAATTATGCATGGTTAAATTTTAATGAATTCGTTTGATTTACAAAAAAAAGCAGGTGTATCTGTATCAGCGGTAAATTCAAAATTAAATCATAAGTAAAATACGAATTTGTAGTGTTATATTCCTGACCCTAGACTTGTAAGCCAAGGAAAGAACATTTTGTGATTAACATAAATTCTTTCACCCAACTACGAATTTAGAGTTCTGTTTAATGTAATTTTTGAAATTATTGGCATCATTGCTGATTAACACATAGCTATAGCTTTTGTTGGACCTGATTTTATATTGCAACTTGATTGAATTAAATTGAAAAGCATATTTTTATAAACTCTGGCAACGATCAAACAATGAATAACTGTCCAAAAGCTGCTTCTTTGGGCTTAAAAGCTATCGAGTAGCTTCTCTCGAACAACTTAATTGTGATTTATAAGACAGTGGGCTCTAGCGCCACTTTAAGTATGTATCGTGAGCGTTTCCTATTTGTTTTCCATTTTAAAATTTTCTTTTAGTACGTTGTCCTCCTGCCTGAAGAGTGTGCCGAACTGAAAAAAAAACAGTTTTTTTGCAAGACCGGTTTTTTTCACATTCATCACATACTTTCTTTTATAAGACTTTGTATTTTTACTAATTGGAAACTTGGAGGCGTATTATTATAGCAACAGCGCATCATCACTACGACGTTTCAGCTGCTCTTGTTTGACGTCTTCCCTTGAAAACGCCATGGCTGGTTGCAATTGGACTTTTGCTCGCCAGCTGTCTGTGGACGCGTATACAAGCTTCAAGCTAGACCAAGGCTTTGAATAATGGTCTATCGATATATCCATCACTGGTTATGAAGATCATTTTAAATTTACCCAAAATCACAAAAATTGCTACATATCTGAAACTATTTTATTAGCTGCGTTTTATTATCTTTTATCCGGATCTGGATCTGGATTTACTTTTACACGCAATACAAAAACAATTTAGGATCTTGCTTCTTATCGGGATCTATTTCAAGATCCAAGAATAAGTTTTTATTCTGAACACCAGGTGACAATTTTATTTCATAAATGTTGTTAGCACTGTGCAAAAAAAAAACAAAAAAAAAGTGAAATGCCATTGAAGAAATGAATAAAGATATGTTTTTGTTTACATAAAATGTGTGTTCCTTTGATTTGAATTTCTGTTATTAAGAATTAATAATTTTTCTATACTTTAAAGGATCTTAGTGATCCTAACTTTGATTTTATTTCAAATACACTTAAAACATGCCCAAATTAAAATTTTGCATCCATCACTGCTAGATGCAAGTAGTCGGCTCCAATTGTCCAATAGCTTCTGAGCTTCTCTATATGTACAGATAAACTAAAAAATCTACTTTAAAAATTGATGGTCCAATTTTATAAAGTGATATACAAATAATTTATTTTTTAATAAAATACTTTATCAACTTCGTTTTCAATTTTTGTTTTTGTTTGCTTGTCACATTTGTCATAAAATCGTCAAAAAAAGTCAGGCATACCACAGTTGAAAAGTAAAATTTTTTGGGATCCGGATCGTTTTATTATCAAATGAAGATCTATATGGATCTTGGTCGATAATAAAACGCAGCTATTATTTTGTTTTATTTTTTAACATTTCACTTGTTTGCCCAGTACTGACAACATTAATGAAACAAAATTGTCATCTGGTGTTCAGAATTGAAACTAATTCCTGGATCATGAAATAGATAGATAAAAAGCAAGATTTGTTTGTGTTTTTGTATTACATGTAAAAGTTAATCCAGATCCAGATCCCTATAAAAAATAATAAAACGCAGCTATTCAGCGTGTCACTCTACAGCAGTTTTTTGATACACCGCACTACGCTACAGTACATATTGGCTTCATTCATAAATACATAATGTGTTAGTTTTGCGTTCTTACATGGTAATTTACATTACGTTGCATTACAAGTCCTATTTTTTTTCTATCAAAAGGCCAAGGTGGGAGTTAAAAATTTGAATAATTGAGTTTCTGAACACAAACATCAAAGCATCACAAACCAAAATGGAGTCATGTTTCATTTCGTTTGCATTTAGTATGCCAGTTGCTTCTTATTCTTTCTTATAAATACATGTGCTCATCTTCTGTTTGCAAGTTGACATGACATGTATTAGTGAGTTTTCTCACGTTACGTTACATTTCAATCGTTTAGTTAAGTAGTGCCCTATTGCACGACGACTTTAGAGTCATGATTTTTTTTCGAAATTAAACGAGTGCGAAGGGGAGATCAGATGTTTTTTCTCGTTTGCAAATTTCGAAAAACTGTGTCTGTGTCACAAGTCAAGACAACAAATACACAACAACATGACGTCAAATTCCAAAAAGTTGCTCGGAAGTTACTTAGTGGGCGATAGCGAGCAACTTCGAGCAACTAAAAGTAGCATACAAAAAATATTTTGAAGTTCAGTTGCGGTGCAATTCCGCTGAAGTTTAGTTCCGTCGAGTGCGGTCTTACCTTAATCCCTAGCTACATACTCCAAAAAAACTGAAGAAGTACAAAAGTCAAAATTTTCAAACTCATTTTAGAATAGCGTGTTTCTGAAATGTTGGCTTAAAAAAAAAATTTTATATTCTTTTTCACAAAGCAATACTGCTCTAGCGGGAAAAAAAATATTTGTACTTTTGTAATATTGCCAAAAGTGGCCAATGCAGTTGCTAAAGGCTTCACGTAGTCAAGTCGCTATACACTTGGACCATTGACCTACTATATATGGACTGCCAGGAGCCAACTTCACCTCGGTTCAACCAATTTTGTTTTAAAAAAACGATCAAACCAGCAACGTGTTAAGTCGCCATTCTTAAAACTTAAAATTAAAATTAGAAAAAAACCCCTTAAAGTATTTATTTTCTTATCAGATTAAAATAACTATCTAAGGATTATCACAAGGTTTTATCTACCGCCTCTTACTGGCGTGGATGTACACCACAAACAGCGATAAATCTTGGATTTAACCAGCCAAAAGTTAACCTCAACTGCACATTGGTGTATATACTCACTCGCCATCATACTCCTCCTCGTTTGCTTCTTTTTGGGGCAAAATATGAGGAGCCATGAGGCCCAAACAGGACGCAACTATATCTGCTAAAGGAAAAAACCCGCCGGGTTTGCATAATTTACATGATCCGCCATTTTTCCACAAGGGGAAAAAAGCGTCTGGGGTTCCTAAATCCCTCTCTAACTCCAACAACCAACTACTTAAATTGGACGCTGCTCAACAACTCAGTTTGAGTCAAGCAAACGTCCAGGAACTCCTGGAAACTCCTCTTATTAAAAATAATATATCGTTGAGTCATTCTACCGCCACCTCCTCGTCAAAAATCGCTTCGCTGTCACAGCAGGCAACTCCGCAGCATGCTGCCTTTTCGCCTTATACTGCCACGTCACCTTATCAAGATGCCACTCATTCACTTGCCTCCATGCCGTTACCACCTTGGAGCCAATAAGTCATTAATGAAAATCTCGATTCAAATGAGATGGATTGCTACAGGTGTGATATTCCCGATCAACCGGTCCACACCTTAAATAAGGATGGTTTGGGATTACCTTCCACTTCTACGAATGCTCCGTCTAGGTGGCTAATTCCTAGGAAAAGACAACTAGCCCAATCCAAAATCCCTCAGTCTTCTGAGCCAAAAAGTAAGGACGTTAGCGAAAATCAATTTTCGCTCCTGATGGACCTCAAGGTCAATGCTACACCCAGGTTGGCGAAGAATCCTAGATTGGATTTAATTCCTAACCAAGCCACCTTCAACGATATGCCCCCGTATGACGCAAATCTACAAAGTTCTGTTCCTGCTGCTGCTGCCACTAACCCTGGAATCGAAGAGATGCTGGATTCATCATCAACTAACAATACAACTACTAACGCAGTTAGGATCGAGGAAAAACTGCTCAGGGGTAAGTTTTGCCCTCCAATTATAATGGTAGACGTTGACGTTGAGAGTCATGACTTTTTTCGAAATTCAATGAGTGTGAAGGTGAGATCAGATGTTTTTTCTCGTTCGCACTCAAAGAATTTCGAAAAAAGTCATGACTCTAAAGTTGTCGTGTAATAGGGCACTTACCAAAATGGGTAGCAAACATGTATTTACATTCGTCTTTTAATATTTAATCGGTATTTGACACGGAAATGTTTTATTTGTAGTAAGTTAATGTGTTCAATAGAATTGCTGCATTAAATATATTCCATTGACCTATTATATATGGACTGCCAGGAGCCAACTTCATGACGGTTCATCTTCAACAATCATGCGCCACCAGCGCTAGTTGGAGCAAAACAGAAGAATGGTGTAACTTTTGACAATTTGGTTTGACGGTTGAGTTGTCGTTATTTGTTCATTTACTTTTTTAGAAAATAGTAATAATAGTTTAAAACAATGGTTTTAAAAGCCATAACTTTTCTTTTTCAAATAAATCAGTCTTTATTTTAAGAGTTTTCAGTTTTCATTAAAAAAATAGCGTTGGAAAAACTAAAAGAAAGAATCTAAACGACGCTGTCTTATCCTGCACTACCAACATCCAATGGACCTGGACCAATTTCATTGCAGTACAGGAGTTTACGACGTAGTTTATCACACAGACACATCTAGTTTGTAATCAATCGCCACGGAAATCTCCAAGCAATAAACTACAACCACTCTGCTAACAATCTATTCATCAGCTTTCTTTGTTCCAGGACGATTTTCGTTTCCATTCAAAAGTTCTAAGGAAAAGCTTAATATTAAAAAAAAAACAAATGGCCTCAGGCAATGAACAACAAATAGATCTAAGGTTTGCGTAGAATGTGAGTCCAACTTGGGCGAAATGTGTATGTATTTTCTAGTAAAGTTGGTGGAAATCCAGCTTGGATGGATTTGGAAAAAATTCCAGCTATCGACGATTTGTTTGCTTGACCTTCGACACCGACGAGGCGACACGGCACAAGCAGCTCACTCAAGTGTCTCTTTCATCCCCTTGTTAAATTATTCTTTGCTAATCTGGCTTCATACTAAATATATTTCCAAAATAAAACAACAAATAATGTTGAATTCAAAGAAAATACGAGAAACATTTTCACATTTCCATTCACAAAACCATTCTTGGCTACACGCCCAAATTTGCCCATAGGTTAGGTTAGGTTAAGGTGGCTGTCAGGAAAACTGCTGACACACTTAGGCCAGAATAGGCCCATTGTGATACCACATAAAGAATGCGAGGTAATCCTCGTTAATTAAACCAGTTGGAGCTTTTAATAAAGCGATGGAGACTCTGAATGTCGATTTTATTTAAGTCACTGGGATCACTGAAGAAAAAATTTCCTAAGTGTGTTTTGCGTCTTTGAGAAAGAGCAGGGCATGAGCAAAGAAGGTGTAGGATAGTTTCTTCCTCCTCCTCGTCGATGCAGCTTCTGCAGAAATCATTTGAAAAGACACCAAGTCTATTGGCGTGTTTACCTATGAGGCAGTGTCCAGTAATGACACCAATTGTAGAGCTAATATGCAATCTGCTCAGAGATAACAAACATCTCGATCGCTTCGGATCCAGTGTTGGCCAGATCTGTTTTGTCGCCAGACAAGTAGTGATACCTGTCCATCTGCTGTTTGTCATCATCATAGAATCTTGCTTAAGCATAAATTTACATGTAGCGATCGGTATTCCAATATTCATCTTGCAAGGTGATATTGGTGTACTAGTTCCTATCCTGGCGAGTTCATCGGCTTTACAGTTTCCTGGAATATCTCTGTGGCCCGGCACCCAGAAAAGGTGAATGTTGAACTGTTCTGCCATCTCCATTAGAGACGATCGACAGTTTCGGGCAGTTACGGAGTTTGTAGAAACAGATCCTAATGATTTAAGGGCAGCTTGGCTATCTGAGAAGATACGGATATTCAAAGTAGATATTACGTTTTCTTTGAGCCAAGATAAAACTTCTTTTATCGCCAGGATTTCCGCTTGGAACACGCTACAATGATCGGGGAGACGGAAGGAGAGACTAATGTTTAGTCGTTCTGAGTACACGCCACCACCTACCCCCTCTTCGGTTTTTGAGCCGTCCGTGTAGAAGTGAATTGCTTCATCTCTCAAGAATTCATTATCTTCCCAAGTGGACCTTGTTGGAATTGTAATTTGAAAATTTTTGCCAAAAACCGGCTGAGGGATAGTGTAGTCGGAGTGTTTAGGGATTGATTCGAATTTGTTCAGAATGATAGTGTGTCCAATAGAGTTATTGGACCATTGAGAAATGGCTCTGAGACGAATAGCTGTGTTCGCCGCCACTTGTTTAGTGTATATATCGAGGGGTGTGATGTTAAGCAGTATGTCTAACGCAGCGGAAGGTGTCGAACGGAGAGCTCCGCTGATACACAAGCAAGCCGATCTCTGTACTTTGCTTAGTTTATCACGATAAGTTATTTTATCTAAAGCAGTCCACCATACTGCCACCCCATAAGTGAGTATCGGTCTGATGACCGCTGTGTATAGCCAGTGGGTGATATGTGGCGACAAGCCCCATTTGTTTCCAATAGCTTTTTTACAGGAGAAAAGTGCCACTGTGGCTTTTCTAATTCTTTCTTGTATGTTTGGTTTCCAGCTCAACTTTTTGTCTAAGATCAGACCCAGATATTTAGCTTGATCTGAGAAGTTAAGTGGAATACCATTTATTGATGGAGGGTCTATGTTCGGAATTTTATATTTCCTTGTAAAGAGGACAAGTTCAGTTTTGTGGGGGTTTACACCTAGTCCACATTTGTCTGTCCATTCAAGTAGTTTGTTGAGAGCGGTTTGCATTAATTCTGTTATGATTTGAAGATGCTTTCCCGATATTGCAATGGCAACGTCATCAGCATATGCAATAACTTTGAAGCCATCCGCTTCTAGATTGACTAGTAGGTCATTAATTACGATGTTCCATAAGATTGGCGATAGGACTCCACCTTGCGGTGTTCCTCTGCTAACAGATCTTCTAACAGAACATTCACCTAATGTTGAGTTAATTATTCTGCTTCTTAGCATTAGGCTAATTAACTCCCTAAGTGAGCTATCTACATTCAAGCTCTTAAGCGCGGTTGTTATTGCCATATTGCTGACGTTGTTGAAAGCACCTTCGATATCTAAGAATGCAACCAGAGTGTACTCTCTATGATGAAGGGAATATTCAATAGTGCGTACCAAGTTATGCAAGGCCGTTTCTACCGATTTCCCTTTGCGGTAAGCGTGTTGTGCCATAGAGAAAAGATTGGGTTCTATGGAACTACGCAGATGGATATCAATCAGTCGTTCTAGAGTTTTGAGAAGGAATGATGATAGGCTGATAGGTCTGAGATCATTCGGATTTACATGGGAGCTTTTACCCGCTTTGGGTATGAACACCACTTTAACTTCTCTCCATAAGGATGGTATGTGTGCAAGGTTCATACACCCTTCCAGAATTATCTCAAGGATAGGGATGATGATGTCTGAAGCCATTTGCAGTTCAGCTGGTATTATACCGTCAGGTCCAGCTGATTTATATGGATCGAAGCTGTCGATTGCCCATTTGAGTTTTTCCCTAGTAATCAGACCTAGTTTATTTGTTGTTATTTTGTTAGACTCTATTGAGTCATCACTGCATATATTTTGGGAGCTACCTGGGAAGTGAGTATCTAGTAGCAAGTCAAGTGATTCCCCACAAGATTTAGTCCAAGAGCCGTTGATAGTTTTCAGGGCGCTTGGCATAATGGGATTTGACGAGAGGATTTTTCTCAATCTTGAAGCTTTTGAAGAATCTTCTATTTTGTTACAGAAGTTTCTCCAGGAAGTTCTTTTATTTTTCCTCAATTGTTTTTTATACTTCTTAAGAGATTCTTTATATAAATCCCAGTCAGAGAGTTCTTTGGAATATTTAGCTCGGTTGAAAAGTTTTCTACATTCCTTCCTGAGCGATTCTAGCTCTAAGTTCCACCAATGAGGTTTTTTCTTTCCTCTTATTTGGATAAGAGGACAGGATATGTCCATTGATTTATTGAGAGCTGAGGTGAGATCATTGACTTTATTGTCAAGATCGATTCTGTCTAGGGGGATACGTAATAGGTTAGGTTTAATTAATCTGCTAAGAGTATCTCTATATTTTACCCAGTTAGTTTTCCGATGATTCCGGAAAGCTATCTGTTTCGTAGTTTCATCATTTAGATTGAATTGTATATACCTGTGATCAGAGAAAGAGTGCTCTTCTGATACTATCCAATTCGTGATCTTTTGATGAATCGAGTCGGAGACAAGAGTAATGTCTAATACTTCTTGTCGGTTTCTGGTTATGAATGTTGGTTCATTACCAATATTGCTTACAATGAGGTTAGTACTGAGAATAAAATCAAAAAGTGACTCACCTCGATCGTTTATGTCAGAGCTTCCCCATACTGTATGGTGGGCGTTAGCATCACATCCAATGATGAGGCAGATTTTTTGCCGTTCGGCGTCAGCGATTAACCTCTTTAGCGTGTCGCCAGGGAGAGGGCCCAGGTGGTCGTGACTGAGGTACGCAGACGCAAGCCAGTAGGTACCTTTCTCGGTCTGGAGTCTGACTGCGGTTACGTCTTTATCGCTGTAATCAGGGAGTAAATATACATTAGTGGTACTTCTTACCAATATGCAGGATCTGGGATCACCTTTGTCCGTTGCATGCAGCAAGTAGTAGTCAGAAGTCCTGAGTCCTTGAATTGTGGATTTGTAAATCCAGGGTTCTTGGATCAGGACGACATCTTCCCCATTTTTCTTTATGCGGAGAAGAAGGGAGGCTGAAGCCTGTTTTGAGTGCTGGAGGTTAATCTGAAGTAGTTGCAGCATCATCGCTACTTTCCTTCAGATCCGCCCCCACCACGGTTTCGTTTAGCTCCTCTTCAGATTCTGACTCAGAAGGTGACCGTAGGAGATCATCCTCACTGAGCAGAAATTCGGACATGCGGTTAGCCTCCATGTCAGAGAAGCTGTCAATATTGGTAGCCTCAGGAGGCGGGTTAGAAGGGCATATTCTCGTGTTGGACGTACTCGGTGCATCTACTTCCATTGCTGGTTGGTCGATGCAACGAGTATTTTCCTCCACAGAGGATATGACCTGTGACAGTAGAGGTGAAGGTGTTTCCTCATCTTTTTTGTAGACTTTCAGGATAGCGGTAGTCCAACCAAACCTAATAACACCTTGAGTTGACACTAGGGGAGCCAGAGATTCCTTATTGAGTACCATGATGGCAGATCTATAAGGACCAACTGGATCTTCTAGCTTCGCAACCTTCCAGTCGTGAGTAGGGAGAGTTGGATTACCGTACCTGATCATCTTTAGGATTGTATCCTTGCAGGATAGATTTGCTGGGATTCTGATGCGAGCTCTAGGTCTGCAAGGAATGTCTTCCTTAGCCACGACTTCGAGCTTAGCACCAGGCCATAGCCCCTCTAACCTACTAACAGCAAGCTTATATAGATCATATGATCTCTGGTCATCAAAGGCGACGAGTTTGGCCCTACCCTGGTACCACCCTGCATCTTCAAAGACAACAGGCTCTCCTGGATTCTCCATTATAAGAGTCCAGTACGATTCCTGGAGTTTATTTGAGACCGTCGTCCATTGATCAGAAGATATCATACCATCCACATTGCTTCTGTCGATAACAGCTACAATAGTCTTGTCCTTTAGCACGTCACTAAAGGACAAGTCTTTTTTAGCATAGGAGGTGTTATGCACCTTTGGTTTTTTGGGGTTCGGAGTGCCTCCCTCTACAGACCGTTGTCGCTTCGACGAGAAGTCTTTGCTGGTCGTAGGTTTAGCAAGAATGTTCCTAGCCCAAGCGAGTTTAGCGGATTGCTTTGAGTCTAGATCGGTCATTGGCACACTTCCAATGACTTTTTCTATTCTCTCTGCGGCCCGCCTCTCGCTGCGTGATGCGTTTTTGTTTCCCTCGCTGGTGGAAGATGAGCTGTTTGTCACAGTTCTGCCGTCAGGGAGGGAACCCTCCATCGTGTTCGGACGGGGTCTGCTCTCACCAGTGGTAATATCGCGCGTCGCAGATATTTTTCTTGTCAGAACAGCCCCCTTCGAACTCGTGAGAGGTCTAGGAGTGGGTTTAGAGCCAAGCGTCATGGCTATATTCCCACGATTTTGTGTAAAGAGTGTTTTTGCTTCCGTACCCTTTGGGACTTGACCACCGTCAGCAGAGGAGAGGCTGACAGTCGCAGTCTCACCACTACTAACGCTGGGCAAACCCACCGAGTACGGATTGGATATAGTACCAGCAGGAGGTACACCTCCTCCCTTACTAGTAATAGCGTCTAGACTGTGAGTCGTTTCATCATTCCTAGGAGTGCCTGGGATGATGGTCGGCTCAGCAGTCCCACCGCTCTTCACTTCTTTGTGGATGGACAATTTTGTATTTATCGCTGGCGACTTAACCTCACCTGAGGTCAAGCCCTCGCCGGCAGTCGCGACACCTGCCGACTTTTGAACGTATATCCCCGTTCGATTTTGTTTTCTTTTATTCTTGCTTTTGTCCATATTTGTTCAAGTTTTCTAACATTGAGGTTTTTTGTTTGAGTTATGTTGGTTGTGTGACTCTGCAGCTGGATTGCTGGAGAACCCCACGTAAGCACCCCCACCACGACAAGGTCAACTCGTAGGAGGTGAAAAAAATTTGCCCATACGACAATTAAAATTCCAATTAGCAAATAAAAGTAGAGACGAGCATACCTTTAATATGTGCCTCAGTGCTTTCCTCCTTGGCAGACAGCATTGCATCGGCATTAATTTCTTCTTTAATTGATACTTCTTGCTTAAATTCATCATTTATAGATGATTGATTTTGATTGCCTTCTCTAACTGAATAACCATATCTTCAAGGTCTTTTCTTATCTGCAAAAAAAAATATCGGTCTTCCCTTTCAATTAAACAATATTTGGGCCTATTCGGCGTGATCTTTTATTCTGCTATTCTGTTATTCTGCTATGAATTTCCATACAAAAGTTTAAACTGTCAAAAAATCTTTTATGAATTTTAATTTTGGTATTCTGCATGCGTAATTCTATTATTTAATCAGCTAAGAAATCTGTTTATCTGTTATAACCTGCCAAACTTTCGAACTCATAGCAAAATCTCTTACAAATTACGTTTTTGGTATTCATCATGCCAAAATCTGTTATTAAATCTGTTATGAAATATAAAAGAATAAATGATAAACCTCTCTCGCTTTTATCATAAAAGATTTCAATAAACAAGAAGGTATATAGTAGAAATAGTAATTTTTCTTTTATTTCATCAACAAAATGTTTTAAAATTAGACAAGTCTTAAAATTTATTATCACATATTTTGTAAAAAAATAATGAACAATTTGAACAAATTAAAATAGGT
Source organism: Dasysyrphus albostriatus (assembly GCA_946251815.1). NCBI lineage: Eukaryota > Metazoa > Arthropoda > Insecta > Diptera > Syrphidae > Dasysyrphus > Dasysyrphus albostriatus. Next base: position 59,667,820 of record OX276336.1, on the reverse strand, counting down.
ATTTTTTTGCAGGCGAAAGCAAAAACACTTTTGATGTGGGACGAAGATAAAAAGTAATCCCTTTGGTCTCCCCGATCTGCATCTAATACAGCTTTTTGCATTGAATATATTTAATGCAGCAATTTTTTTTAATGCAGCAATTCTATTAAACACATTTGGCCAGTTTATATTTCTTGAGCGCTCAGTATTTTTTGACAGAGCAGGAGAATAAAATATAAACAACATTACTCACATAGAAGTCAAAAGAACTCTCTTTTTCTTTTCTTCTTATGTAATTTACTGCGACAAAAAATAATTGAGCAAGCGATTCCAAAAATTGCAGTCTCAGTTTTTAAGGGGAAAAGTGAGGAATTTTTGAGAGGAATCCTGTTTATATTTCTGAGCGCTCTGAGTCCTCTGAGATCTCAGAAATATAAACTGGCTAAATACGAACAGAACCTAATTTTTGATTTTCTAACATTTTATTTAGGTTAATAATAAGAAAACTTAAGAAACTGGTTCTTAAGGTCAGTCAGACGTCAGCTCTCAGCTGTTGTTTTTGATATATTAGAAAGAAGAAGAAATATTATTGCAAAAATGTCAATCTTTAAAGTTTCCTGGTTGCGACCGAAATTAGCACCTAAAAAACTCATTAGTTACTCAACAACTATAAATGAACAAGCAAAGTTGCCAGATCCAGTGAAGACCACAGTTCTACAAAGATGGAAAGTCTATTGGAAATCACTTGTCAGTGACTACACCGAGGCTGGCAAAGGTGCTCTTCAAACTGCGAAAGAAAAACCTTTGCGCACATCGATTCTGTCTACGATAGGCCTTGCAGCATATCTCTCTGCCAAAAATAATCCCGATGAAATTTCGTTTATGAACGAAATCCGAAATAAGAACGGCGACTTGCTTATGGTCCACGAGTCTTGTCAACGTGCCTCCTCCACCGAGCATCTGATGTTGTTGGAACGTTCAATAAATCAAAACACTCTTCGGATCACTAACCTAGGCGTTCTGACCATTGTATGGCTACATGATTTCAGCAATGACCTCTGTACTTACAAAGCCGTTTGCAAGTGGCTTCAACCAGAATACAGCACGTTCCATGAGCGAATTATCGATGTGGGTTTTTGGAACCGTTGGTGGAACCTCGAAAAAAAGATGACTGATTACGACATCGTTGAGACCCAAACATAGGTGCTAAATTAAATAAAACATCAAAATCTATTTGCTGTTACTTGGTTTTCTTTAAATTGTGCAACATTGCTACAGATTTACTATAATGCTCGCTAAAATCTGTGTTCTGTCTTAATAGCTTCTTGTAGCGTTCTACAGACGACACACAATCTGGTCTCAGGAGAAGTATAAAGCAATTTATTTGACTTTGCAGCTTCGTGAAATATTTTATTAAGTCTTCGAGTATCTCAAGGCAGGAACTAAATGGAAGTTGAAGGCAAGTTGCTTCGTCCAATAATGAAAGATGTTCTGCTTCCATTTCATCTAACAACTGTCCAAGTGCGCTAAAGACATTTTTCACATTTGCAAGCGATGATGTGAGTTTTTGGCTAGGAAATGAAATGTATCCAGGGCTTTTTCTTAAAATAAATTTGAAAATCTTACTTTGAGCTCTCAAGAGCGCAGAACTTGGCAATGAATTCAGCATTTAATTCGCCTTCAGGGGAATGAACTGCTTCAGAGGGAAAATGGAGTTTCGTTGGAACTCCCCTGGTAAGTGTTAGACTTGGGAAAGAACGAGCTAATGCATAAACTTACTTAATAAGAATGGAGTAACGCTGGGCAAGTACCCAAAGTCTGTCGAGTATACCACATTGGATTTCTTTCTCCGACTCAACAAACTCTTTGTGAACCTTGATAGAATCCTTGATCGTTATGAGATTTTTAACGAGACATTCTCGATAATGTTCTGAAGAAAGCATGTCGTTTTCAAATGTAAAATATTAAATTTTTTCACGCGGGTTTAAACAAAAACAGAACTTCTTCAGCTGTTTTGTTTGTTGGACCAAATTGAGTTCTGTTCGTGTCAAAAATAAAATTAGGCTCTGGAGCGCACCTTTTGGAAAAGGTGAAATAGGAATGCCAAAAAGAGATAGGGCTTTATTGCGAGTCTATTCAAAATAGACTCTAAGTCGAATAGACTTAAAGTCGACAGCCCGTACTGCGAAAGTCTGTTTATAAATATTTGTCTATTTGATTTGTATGTATTTATCTATTTGATAGATTTGATTTCAAATCTATCAAGAATTCCTGTCGACTTTTGTCTATTCGAATAGACTCTCGCAATAAGGCCCATAGATGATAAGTACAGTAAGTATGGGCATATACCCCTATTCACAATACGGAAAGCTACTTTTCGTTGGTTTTTAACCTTAACGTGCTCTTTCGACAATTGAATCACTACTCAGTTGGAAGAAGAAAATAAATCCCAACATTTCCAAAAAAAACTTTCTATACGAAGACCCATCTGTACGGTCTAGAAAGTAGTCACAGATTACAGAAATATTGGGGATTTTAAAAAGCTCAAGTACATTTCGTCTCTACAATATACATTTATTCAATTTATATTTATTAGATCTCAGAGGACTTCAGAAATTCAAACAGGATTCCTCCCAAAAATTCCTGACTTTTTACCTTAAAAACTGAGACTAATTTGTTTTGGATTCGCTTGCTCAATAATTTTTTGTCACAGTAAATGATATAAGAAGAAAAGAAAAAGAGTTGTTTTGACTTCTTTGTGAGGAATACTGTTTAGTGTTTAGTTCTCCTGCTCTGTCAAAAAACGGAAGAAAAAACTGATCGCTCAAGAAACATAAACTGGGTAAATTGAAATAGTATTCCTCATAGAAGTCAAAACAACCCTCTTTTTCTTTCTTTTTATATACTGCGACATAAAATAATTGAGGCAAGCAAATCCAAAAAATTTCAGATTTAGTTTTTAAGGAAAAGTGATGAATGAGGAATCATGTTTATATTTCTGAGACCGCTGAACCCCCGAGGCCTTAAAATTTTTTCAAATTTCAATGAAAAATGAAATATCTCAGGGGCTTAGACGGATTAAAGATCGCAAATTAGAAACGTCATAACTTCTCTCAGACGTATTTAAACATCAACTCGAACAAACCAATAAAATGTCATTTGAAGGTTGGGGGGAGTAGAGAGTTCTCTTTAACCTTAATTTAGTAAAGAATTTTAATAAAAAAAATATTTGTTTTCTATTTTCCATTGTAATATAGGAATTCTACGAAAACTATTTCAGAAAAAAACCGTAAAAACAAAGGTTTTCGATTCAGTGATTTATTTGAGTACATCCTGCGATAAGATTCTCTAGGGATTCAGATTGTGATGTAGTTTCTTTCATTTTGAATTTTTGTTAATTTCTAAATCAGCTTAGGCTAACAGTAAATATTAAAGAAAATAAACAATTAAATCAGCTTAAAAATGGTTTTCAAATGCCAAGAAGATAGTTTCTTGAAAGAAGTATGTAATACAAACTAAACTTAAAGGGGAAGTAATAATTCTCATAACGATCATTTTAGTTTACTGGAACTGTTATCTCTTGTGAACCGGCCAATCTCAAACTTGGCGATGCAGAGCTCCAAGGTTTCAATGTTATTTTGAATGACACTATTCTATTTCCAGAAGGTGGCGGTCAGGTAAAACAATCATCACTTTCAAAGGAGAAAAATCTGTTTTACAGTTATAGCTTTTCTTCACCAGCCCTGTGACTTTGGAACGTTGAATGGAAAACCCGTTCGAAGTGTTATTCGTAAAGGTAGTGAAGCAATTCACTTTGTAGAGCATACAGAGCCATTTATAACGGGGGAAAATGTTGAACAAATAATTAATTGGAATCGACGGTTGGATCATATGCAACAGCACTCCGGACAGCATTTGATTACAGCCCTCTTCGCACGCGATTACAACTTTGATACGACTTCGTGGTGGCTGGGAGCAGATTCCTCGTACATTGAATTAGCCATCAAAGATGTGGCAAAAGATCAACTTAACGCAATTGAAGAAAATGCCAATGCCCTGATTGTAGAAGGCAGAAAAGTTAGCGTTGTTGTCACTTCACCTGAAGATGGTCTTAGGGTAGAGACTTGTATTTTACATCAGAAAGTTCAAGTATTCAATGCTCTTTTTTCTAGTTTCAAGATGCTCGGGCGCCAAGAGGACTGCCAGCCGATCATATCGGTCCGGTTCGAGTAGTGAGTATCGAAGGCATCGAGAGCAATATGTGCTGCGGAACACATGTCACCAATTTATCCCAGCTACAAGCTATCAAGCTGCTTCATGTCGAAAAATCTAGAGGCAAAGCTTATGTGCACTTTGTTGCGGGCAATCGAGTTTTAAAAAAGCTAGGCGAGAGCTACGAACGGGAACTTGCCATGAATAACGTCCTTAAGTACGAAATCTAACAGTTGATCAATATTTGACATAAGTTGTTTCTTTACTTCAGAGGAGGCCCAGCTGTGCATTTGGATTTAATTCAAAAAGTTCAAGCGAACCTCAGGATTTTGAACAAAAGCTTTCAAAAATTGCTTAAGGACAACGCCACGATGGAAGCAGAGAAATTGAGTGCAATGCCTGAAAAGCCCAAATTCTTCTCGATGCATCGCAAAGATGGAATTGAGCCGGACTTTATAAATGCCTTCCTTCGAAGTGCTCCAAATGATATATTTTACTTCCTTTCCGTGGCTGACAATACCGGCAAAGGACATGTGGTACTGAGGGGCAATCCCGATGTGATTGAGGAACTCGGTCCAATTTTCTTAGATTTACTCGACGGCAAAGGCTCTAACAGCAAAGGAAACAACTTGCAGGCCAAAGTCAACAACGTAAAGAAAATCAAAGACTGCGAAGCCAAGCTGAAGCAGTACTTTTCAACAAAGGACGACACTACCATTAGGTTTATATAATTTTTCCGCAAAAGTACGCGCGTATCAACGAGCTTCGCGCCGCTTGACAAAAACGGTTACTTTACAAACATCATAAATTGGCATTTCTTTTCTTTAGTCACTTCCAGTTGAAAAAATAAAATGCAGACACAAACATAGTGGAAATAAGTTTTTATTTCGCTTTTATCATTTTTTTTATATAAAAACAAACTCGATGAACACCAACCCCAGTGACGATGTTAAATGTCACATAGACCTGCAAAGAGTATTACTGTAGATCCAGTGGGCTTGAAACATTTTGTACCTTACCTCGTTAGAATAGATTTTATGCGATTTTATCGAAGTCTTCTGGCTTCCCTTTCAGATTCGAGGAGGGTTAAAATATCACCTTCACGAACGGGTCCCTTGACGTTGCGGATGATCTGACGGTTTTGTTCTCCAAGGAATTCAACCTTAACTTGGGTACATTGTCCCTGTGAACCGGTACGACCGAGAACTTTGATAACACGGGCCCAAACAACTGGTTTATCCATATTTATTTAATAATTTGGTGATTTTCTGCAGAGAAATTCACGTGTGCCAAACACCTAAAGTGACAGCCGGAAGAAGAAAGAGCGAGATGTTTGAAAAAAACATGGCTGCTAACGTGCACTTAACGAAGACTGAAGTCGGCTGTGTTTGAAATAAATAAACTTTTACATGGGCAATAGTTTTAAGTTTGTTGCCTTAGGCCTGGCGCCCACTAGGCAACTTTTAGTTGCTCGCACCAGCAACTTTTTGTTGCTCCCGATTCAAGTACATTGGGTTATATGGGAGAGCGCCAACTAGGCAACAAAGTTGCTGGTAACTAGGTTGCTCGAAGTTGTTCGCGGAACTTTTTGTCAACAACTTTAAGTTGCTCGGCTGCGCTCACTGGGCAACTTTATCTGTCAGGCCGTGTTCAAGAATAAAATGTTATATATATTAATTTTCAGTATATGTGCCCTATTACACGACGACTTTAGAGTCACGACTTTTTTCGAAATTCAATGAGTGCGAACGAGTAAAAATATCTGATCTCTCCTTCGCACTCATTTAATTTCGAAAAACGTCATGACTCATAAGTCGTCGTGTAATAGGGCACTATCTTAAAGTCCCCCAGTCCCCTATCGCAAGGTGATTCTTTGTGTCTGACTCTTTTTTCGAATTTCGCTTTTAAAATCATCCTACGAGTCATACGCTATTACACGGAGCTTCTTGACGCTTGACGGAAAATTGACAGTTCTCTTTACTGTTTAAGCGCTTTGTATAGGAAAAATACGAAAATACTTACAATGTTTAAAAGAAACGTCAAAAAGAGTGTCAGAAAACTTGGTCTACGATGCACAGGGCAACTGGTCTTCCCTCGTGGACCAAGATTTCCGAGACTCTTTTTGACGATTCTTTTTTGCATTTTCTGTATTTTCGTAGTTTTTCAATACAGGCTCCTTACAAACCACGTAAACAGTAAAGAGAACTGTCAATTTTGCATCAAGCGTCGTGAAGCTTCGTGTACGCGTGACTCACAGGATGATTTTTAAAGAGGAATTCGAAAAAAGAGTCAGACGCAAGGAATCATCGTGTAATAGGAGACAAATTTACAAGTTATAAATTTCAATTAATTTTACTTTGCATTTTTATTTTACTAACGTCAAATTGGGGATCAGACATGAAACAAAAAAATGGCAAAGGTCAACAAAAAACACAACACAAGCGTCAAATTCCAAAAAGTTGCTCGAAAATTGCTTAGTGGACAATGGTCAGCAGCTTTAGTTGCTTGAAGTTGCCAGCAACTTAAATTTGCCAGCAGCTTGCCACCGACCTCTAGGCAACTTCCGATAATTTTTTTGGAATTTGACGTTTTGTCTTTTTGTATTTTTTGTTGACTTTTGCCTCTGATTCCCAATTTGACGTTACTAAAATATAAATGCAATTTAAATTATTTGAAATGTATAACTTGTAAATTAAAGTTGCTGGCAAAAAGTTCCGCGAGCAACCTAAATTTGCCGGCAACTTAGTTGCCTATTAGTTGGTCTCCCATATAACCCTCAAATGTTCTTCAAATCTCGAAGATTTACCATAAGCTGTACGAATTTATTTCGTAAATCTTGAAGATACGAAATACATCTTGTTAAATTCTTCCTAAGGCAAATACTTTACAAATCGAACTTATCTATTTTTATATGGCGCTGAAAGACTCAGTCGTGGCTGCTTTCAGTTCTTCACAAATGAAGCATTCTATCTCACTTCCACTTCATAAGAAAAAATGAAACACTATTTGTATTTCTAAAGGTGCTGTCAAAATAAATCTTTTAAAAATATTTTTGTTCGGTGAAAACCATAGATATTAGATAGACAATATAAAGATGGCAATCCTCAGCTGTCAGTTTGATTTGCCTGCAAGCTGAAGCGAACAGCTCTGATGATTAGATTTGCAAAGTATTAGTCTATATATATTATATTATATTATTAGGTCTTGTTGTTGTTGCAATTCACATCTATTCATCGACACGAAGTGAAATTACAAATACAACAATATAAACAAATGGGTTTTGCAGGGTGAAACGTACGAAAGATTCTTGATAATTGATATTCTCTGGTGAAACACCAAACATTTTTATTAAATCTGAACTGAGATGAACCTTTTTTGGATATATAGCATGATGCAAGCAAAAGCTACCCAACTAACGAAATTGCTTCGCATTTCATTAAAGTGTTATTTGTTTCTATAGCGCTCCATTTAGCCCTCTGACAGGAAGTAAATACCTTATTGGACTATTACTGGACTATTACTGAATCCTTAAATATTTTCTGGTGCAAATTATATTAGCTTGATAGAAGCTATATATCAATGTTTCTTTAATCTCTCTATAATGCTCTTATGAAATAGTCAAGATACTATCGCTTTAAATCCCATAAAATTTTTATAATCTTTATGTAGTGCTAGAAAAAATGGCGTCACCAAGCTATAATCGGCCATTTCACATTTTATATTCAATTTAGGATCTGATCACATATATTTATTATTATTGTCAATATTTAAGGTTGGTGTTAATTAATTAATTAATCAACTATACCTCTATTTATTTAATTAACATATGTTATATTAATTAATTAATTATACCTCTATTTATTTAATTAACATATGTGTCAGCCATACCAATCTAATATTTTATATTTTCCTTGAATAAAGTTTTTTCTTATAAATGCAAGCTTCTTGTCTCAAACAAGACAATTCAAGATAAAAGTGATTCCAATTTAATGCATTGAACTGTTTATCTGAGATTGGTGGAGCGGTTAGCGAGCAAGACAATTGGTTTAGAGGGACACGGGTTCGATTAATGAAGTAAGATGACTCGCCTTACTAACCGACCAATATCACTTTACTCACAAAAGTGATTTAGCTATTGAAGATGAGTAAGTTGGAATTTTGTTTCGAAAATGAAACAAAGAATAAATATAAAAGAGATAAATTCTACCTCTTTGTTACACTCATTACTTTTGATATTATGTTTCGCATCACCACTAGTGGACACGAAAAGAAATAACAAATAACGGGTGATTTTTTAGCTGGTTTGGTTTTGGCAACACTGGTTTTGACAGCTGACGTGTGTTTAGTACCTTGTGTCACTGTCAAACAGCTTCAGTTTGGTTTGCAATTTAACCACAACGCTTGCAAATTATTGAATTTTACTATCAAAATTCGTGCTCGGTTCGAAATGTTCATCGCGCGCTGCTTCCATTTTATGGTCGGCATTCTCGACCTTCTGAGCAGTCTATTCGGAAGATTGTGACCAAATTTCGCACCAAATTTACTTTGTTGGACATTAAACCACCAACACGTTTACGTACTGTGCGTAGTGAAGAAAATATTGCTGCCGTATCAGCTAGTGTGACAGAAGACCGCGAAATGTCGATTCGGCGCCGTTCCCAGCAGTTAGGCCTTTGTTACAGCACTACGTGGAAAATTTTGCGGAAGGATTTGGGCGTAAAGCCTTTTAAGATACAGCTGGTGCAAGAACTAAGGCCAGCCGACCTACCACAACGCCGAATTTTTGGTGAATGGGCTCTTGGAAAGCTGGCCGAGGATCCGCTTTTTTATCGAAAAATTGTGTTCAGCGATGAGGCTCATTTTTGGTTGAATGGGTACGTAAATAAGCATAATTGCCGCATTTGGAGTGAAGATCAGCCAGAAGCATTGCAACAACTACCAATGCATCCCGAAAAAGCCACTGTTTGGTGCGGTTTATGGGCCGGCGGCATTATTGGGCCATATTTCTTCAAAGATGATGCGAATCGCAGCGTTACTCTCAATGGTGAACGCTACCGAGCGATGATAACAAACTTTTTTTTGCCCGAAATGGAAGTTCTTGACTTGCATGATATGTGGTTTCAACAAGACGGTGCCACATGCCACACAGCACGCGAAACAATGGCGCAATTGCGAGGCGAGTTTGGTGAACAGTTAACTTCACGTTTCGGGCCGGTCAATTGGCCGCCTAGATCGTGCGATTTGACACCATTAGATTATTTTTTGTGGGGGTATGTCAAGGTTAATATCTATAGGGACAAGCCCGCTTCGATTGACGCACTGGAAGCCAACATCCATGCATTCATTCGTGAGATACCGGCCGATATGTGTGAATGAGTATGCCAAAATTGGACTCAGCGGATGGGCTACCTGAGACGCAGCCGCGGTCAACATTTGCATGAAATTATCTTTAAACATTAAATTGCAAGGTTCAAACTATCGATTCAAATAAATATTTCATTCATATTTTGAAAAACAATAACAACAAACAAATTAATTAAGCTTTTAAAAAAGTATTGAAAACCATTTATAAGGACATTAGTAGAATTAAGTACATATTTGATTCCTCTTTTTTCTTCTATGAATCACGATTTATTGCAACTTCGGTGACTTGACACTTGCATAGTTTTTTAGAAATCCACCTTTTCTCTGGCGAAGAAAAAAACTAAAGAAGAGCTTCCTTTATCAGCGAAAATTTGTTTCTTTTTATTGGATTGGCAAAGTCAGTCGCCACTCCTCTAAATTCTGAAGAAGAACAAGATAGTTCGAAGGACTTATTTATATATCACTTGATTCTTGAGTTCGTTTTTGACTTACCATTTTGCAATCCCTTGTATAGTTTTGAAGATTGGTGATTGATATTAGTAGGTACCTATCCTGTAAGTTCGCAATGCTCCATAATTGTTTTTAAGTAATTTTTTTTTTTTATTAAATAAAATGACAACGAGTTTTTTAATAAAAATAATAATAAATTTTGACTTTGATTCACAAGTATGATAGAGTAGTTGTCATACAGAGACGTTAGGATAGTTGTTTTGTTCGCCGCATGTTCGACGGAAGCTCTTATGTTGCTAAAGAGAAGCTGAACCCTTTTCTATTGAGCTTTTGTATAGAAAAACATAAGACTAGCAGTCCATATATAATAAGTCAATGCTTGGAGGATTTGTCAGTCCCTCGCAAGAGGCAGTACCTCGGAAAAAAACCTTTCTGTTTTTAGGTGGCAGTGGCCGGGAATCGAACCCAGACCTTTGGCATGACAGTCCTACGCACTAACCATTATGCCACGAGGTACTACAATATAAACATTATGAAATCTTAATAATGGAGTACGAGTATCTTTGATTTCAGTAATTTTGTTTGTCGTCATTAGAGTTTAATGTGAGTTTTTACCCTTGATAAATAAAATGTTTATAATAAGGGTACTCATGCAAAAGCATAAACTCGTCGTAAACCTAGTAAAGTTGTAAACTGCGTTAATCTGTCAAATTTTCTATACAAATTGTTACAGAATAACGAAGTTTAAAACTTTACCACGTTTACGACGGGCTTAAGCTATTGTATGAATACCTTAGTATCAAAATTGAACGGAATTTCAATTTATTTTATTTTATATACTACTAGCCCTTACCGGCAAACTTCGTCCACAAAAAGTTTGTTCAGTTGTAATACATAGTCTTAGAGCCAACGACATAAAAGTGAAGTCATTTGCGTAATGGCGAATAAACTACAAATAAACATTTATTTGCCTAACATTGTAATTCATATCAATAATAATTGAATATAAAGAAGCTTTGAAAGGAAAATTCTTCGGTTTGAATGGAGCGACAGAATTTATAATTCAAGTTAAAACTTGAAATAAGCTCAACTCTATTAGCCCAGGTAGGATAGTAAAAGAAAACTGAACGAATAATTAAATTTAAAGTTCGCGGACACATCCCCGAATCTGTCATCGCGTGTAGATACTTCAGCAAAACGCGGCTCCACGTAACAACAATTTTGTAGAGTTTCTAATGACAGGGGCGAGTGAAAGTATCGCCGTTTGCTTACACCACCGCATTCATTGGACACATCGACATCTCGTTTAATCTATTTTTGGGGCTTTTCTGTCATTTCTTCGTCTGCCGCAGTGGTCTCTTGTTAGAGCATTTTTAATTTATAAAACAAATTAAATTTTATCAATAAAAATAAAATGAAGAACTATCTCCTCCTCTTGCTGTTAGTAAGCCCACTCATCATTTGCACCTTCAACAGCCGTAAGTACCGAATTTCGTTATAAAGGTATATCCACAAATCTGCGTTTGGTTCCCAATACGTGGCACGAGTTGTATTTGGTACCCTTGGAATGGGTGCATCCGGCCTTTCTCCTTTCACAGAACTTGTCTTAAATTTTTAATCTCGATTTTAGCAAAGACATTTTCTGCGTTCGCCGAAGATGACATCGAGGATGACCTTGTTGATGTGGAGGGTGATGATGGAGCAGTTACTGGTGAGGACGTAGAGGTAGATGAAGAAGGTGAGACGACGAAGTCGCCAAATGCAGACACATATTTACTCTTCACGAAACCTTTGTACACACCTGGAGTACAACTTGATCTACCCGGTGGTAAACCAGTCGAGTTCCTCATAGGGTTCGCCAACCAAGGCCAAGACGATTTCGTCATTGAAACAGTTGAAGCTTCTTTCCGCTACCCCATGGACTTCAACTACTACATCCAGAACTTCTCGGCCGTTGCATACAACCGCGAGGTTAAGGCTGGCTACGAAGGAACCGTCTCATACTCCTTCCTACCCTCAGACACCTTTGCTGGACGTCCTTTCGGTTTGAACATTGGTCTTAACTACCGCGACTCAAACGGTGCTCATTTCACTGAGACCGTCTTCAATGAAACTGTGCTCATTTCCGAAGTAGATGAGGGATTAGATGGCGAGACTTTCTTCTTGTACGTTCTCCTTGGAGGAATCGTCATCCTACTTTTGGTTCTCGGTCAGCAGATGCTTTTAGGCTCTTCAGGCAAGAGGAAGCGTTTCACCACAACAAAGAAAACTATTGAAACTGGAACCACCAGTGATGGCAACATCGACTACGATTGGGTCCCTGAAGCAACTCTTCGTGCTCTTCGTAAGTCTTTTCCACACGTTTTCCATTTAAATTAGATTCAAAACATACATTTTCTTAATTTAGAAAAATCACCACCCAAGTCACCAAAGTCTAAGACATCTCCCAAGCCAAAAGCTAGCCAGAGCCCAAAGCAAAGCCAGAGCCCCAAGCAAAGGAAAGCGAAGCGCTCCGCTGGCTCTGATGATTAGAGTATAAGACTGTACGGTAGTGTTCTATAATTTAATGAGAATTATGATTTTTTAGAGCTTGAGAAGTTTTTTGTCTTCGTTACTTGAAGACCTTGGAAGTTTTTCTTTATTTTCATTTTCTTTTTCTTTTGATACTCTTTGTTTATGTTCCCATATTTTTTTAAATAATTTCATTTATAAGCTATCCGTAAAAAAACTAAAAATATTAGAAAAAAATATTGAGTTTCATTGCCTGTGTGCTAGAATAAGATCTACGTGGTTTTTGATTTTTTACAAACGAACATTTTTGTGGCACAATGAAAATTTGATAAAAAGAAAAAAATAAAGAAATTAAAAAAAGATTTAAAAATTTTTTATTTAGAGATGGATTTGGTTTCGCTGGGTTTGAAGTTAAAAAGTCCTTACAATATTCATATCGTGGACTTAGAATCACAAAGCACTACAGCAATAGCTACGCCATAAGGGAAAATGACATATCTCCATTTTAGTAGCTTTGAGATAAATGCATTTTAATGATTTTCTTTTCTAACCTTGAAAATTTATAAGAATGATTTTTTAACTATTGATGGTTATTATACTGTGCGCATAAGTTATACTAGTTTAAGTGATCGCTTAGATAAACAAACCTGCGACTTTTAAGCATTGTATAAGCACAAAAGCTACTTGCGTAAAACCTGCAATGAGATTTGCATTCGTGATTTTTAGCCATTTCCAGTTGGAAAAGTGGGTTTAAGACTACACAAAAAGAGTAAACTATTTAAAATAGTAAAAATTGTTACTAACTTAATTTTTAAATTTTGGCGTTTACGCCCTTTTTTCTTTGGACGGCAGAATATTTAAAGATATTATTTATGAAAACGAAAAACGTAAGAAAATGTTTTATTTCCTATTGTGTGTTCTTTCTCTTATTTTATTAAAATTATTCTTGTGTTTTTCGCTTTATTAGAAAAGCTTCTGTCGGAAGCTTCTGAAGAAATAAAATGGTAGTTAGTTTTGATCACAACATTAATGCAAACATTTCGCGCTGCATCTAGTTAAAATTATCTATAATTCATATACTATCAGACCGATTTGGATTCGGTTTTATTATTCCATTTAGTAATAAACTGAGATCGATTTCTGAGTAAGGAAGTAAAAATATAAAAAGTTTAAAAGCTGCAGTTCTACGTTTTGAAACTCACCCAGACATACTTTAGAGTACTTTTACTGGCATTTGAGGGCTTTGAAATTGCTCAGTTTTTATTAGTGTTTTTGGCTTCATTGCTATGTATATAGCAAACAAATAAAACATCAATGGGTTTTAAAGAAATGTCTTTTTGTAGATAATTTTATAGCAAATAAAATTATATCTGATAGGTTTTTTCCTAAATTGCATAGTTCCAGTTATATTTCTTCATATAAACCGATGCACTACCTACAATTATTTTGACCGGAAGAACTCACACCTTTCATTAATAACGGGTGACGACCATTAAGAAACTGTTACTGTCAAAATGAACCATTTTTTCACTAACAACGCAAAATAAAATTGATAAATCCGAAGTTATGAAATTCTTTTATTCGTACTCGGTACTACTATTATTTTGACGGCAACTGTAAGTGCTACCTAATGTTTATCTGTCTATTTTAAAATTGGCTCCTAAAACAATAAAATTCGAGATGTTATATAATGTAGTAATAACGTCATTAAAAAAATATTTATAATAGTCTTAGAGCCAAAATGACATAAAAATTCGTCATTTGCGTAGCATTGTCATTCATATCAATAATAGTCTTTTAGGGGTCGAACCAATAACCGTTTGTCTGTCTACCTTAACACGTGCATCGAACAGGTGTAAAATTTGACGTATATTTTTTGCATCGATTTATTTCAATACCTATTGCGGTTGAAGGGGTAAAGTGTGCATACAACAAATATTTAGCTTGCAATTTTGAACAATTGTTGTCATAGCTCAAACTCTCTCTCTATAGTTAGTCCCTCACAAGATAGGGAGCAATGAAATTTACAAAAACCACTCAGGTTAACCCTGTAGGGGTTAGTTTAATTTCGCTTTTTTGTTTTGTTTCTGAAAAAAAAAATGCAAAGCATGTAGGTTGGAAGTAGATAAAAAAAATACCATGGGAGGGGGTAATATCTCCGGCCGCTTAAACAAAAGTTATCTGAAAAATAACGGTAACACTGACAATAACGGTAACACTTACAGTATTGTTTTGCAGCTTTTTGGAAAGGCAAAAGCCTATAACTGGCCACTTACTTAGAAATAGTGAAAATTCATTAAAGATAAATTTCATATTAAATGTAAAGACGTTTTATTTTATTATGTATCTATTTATATGGGAATTCTCTTGGTAATATTTCGAACCAAAAACTTATTTTTGCTTTAAACTACATTTTTGAATGTTTTGTTTTAAAGGGATTATTAAACAACAAAAATAAACATACAAAATTTTGAATACATAGATAGTAGATAGGGGGATTGCTGTATTAGTTATTTATGGTGATTTGTTCTTTACGTTCCATACAAACGTTAAATAGTTCTTTAATTCATGTTTGAGTTGCAGTACAGATATAAGATACTTTTTTAAAAATGTGATCATTTCGCAAACTCACACAAAAAATACGTATACGGCTAGATGTACACAAAGAGCCCCTGCACACTACAGACTTTTTATCAGCCGATAATTTAGCCGGGGGATCGGCTGCGAATACTTTATTTAAAAACAATCTTATAATACATCGGCCGATCCGAATCGTTGTTGTGTGTGTGTGTGAACTTTTATACATTATCATACTGATTAAGGTATTAAAATATCGACCAATAGAAAGTCTCTAACGAAATAAATAAGAAGCAAAATATGTTGTCTTCTCATTTACTTCCCAAAACTACGAGAAGGAATTTCTACTAGTTTAATTACAATTTTATAAGAGCTTTACAAGATCTTTTCGTAGTTTTGGTAGCGAAATGTTTAATGCTAAACGGTAATTTTAATGTAATATATAATAAAGAAACCTTAATTAACCGTTTAATGTTTGGACTGCTGAGATTTGAAGTGCTTTTACCTGAGACATTTTTTATTTATTTATTTATCATATCTCTGTCAGCTTAAGAGATCTATCCGCTAAAGGAAGCTGGCCCTAATAGGAGCTTTCACTGTACGTATATATGTTTATTTTTTATATAAAAAAATTTTTTAATTCTAACTTCTATTTTTATTTTTATTATTTATTTAAGTATTTGTTTAATTGTGTTTGTTTTTATTTTCCATGCTTGTTTGTTATGTTAACAGTTTATTATTAAGTTATAAATTATTCCAAATCTGAAATACAATTATTCGAATGCAAAAAAATGTAAATAAAAAATACAAAAATAAAAAAAATATACAAAATAACAAATATCAGTAAAAAACTTATGTTGTGTAACGGTACAAGTTGATAAATAAATAAATACAAAATTTTGTCTTGTCCAAAAATTGTTACTTCAATAGTTAAAATTCAATTTCTTAGGCAAAATTATTGTTTAAACAATTGGAATCTCAGAAATCCGAACCCTAACACTAAATTGTTTTTTTTTTTTTAAATAATTTTTATTATATTTTATTAAAATTACTATCTAACATCACTTTTAACAATTCATTTAATTGAACAATGAACAATTACTAGCACTTACGGAAAAATCGGACTTGAAAAAATGTTTTTGTTTTTTTGTCATTTTTTTTTAAATATTTTTCATAATAACAGTGTGATTTTTTTAACACCACCTTAAAAAAGAAATTTTAATAAAAAGAATGACGTCATACATGTTTCAAAAATCTTAATTTTTTCGTCAACCTTTTATTACTTAAAATTGGGCCATTTTTTTCAAATTATATTCACAAAAAATTAGAATTATTCAAAACGTATCAATAGTAAATTTATAATAACAAGTAATATAGTTAACAGTTTAATGAAAAATACAGTGTGCTTGGCATAAGATGCTTCAAACCTCTAGAGCGTGTAGGTTAGGTCAAAAGAAGACAAAAATAGTGTATGAAGGGGGATGAATATCTCCCTGTTCAGGTGGGAGGGGGCAATTATCTAAAAGAATGACTTTAAACAGAAAACCAAATATTGAAGAACACTTTTAGATCAGAAATCCATTCTTCGATATTCTTTCAAGATAACGTTATTTTGTTTAAAATTTTTGAAAAAGTAATTTTCAAACACAAAATTTTGATAAAAAACAATGATTTTTTTTTAAATATATTCCTTTGTTTTCATTTTATGTACTTTTGAAATATTTTATTACCTGTTATTAAAAATGTTCCTATTGCTTTAATTTGAACGGCTGTATTTTGGAAACTATTGAGTCTAGAATAACAATTTTAGGCTCAAACTAAAGCCCATACAGTCGTGAGTATAAGCGTAATACGCAATTGCAGTCTTTTGAGTTCTTAAAGGAGAAAATACACTTGAAAAAAGCGTGAAAAAACCGCGGTTTTTTTGATTTTTGACAATGCTGCGTTCGGTGTTCGAGGTCGAAAACTTTGATTATTCATAAGCCCATCACCATAAACAACTGATCAAAAACTCACAACTACCAGAGTTGATGCAAGGTCTTCTATGCTTTGCCCAAAAAGGTTCCCGCACTGCAATTAGTGAAGTAGATTTGGTTACTCTTATTTTTCACAACAACTGAAAGGCTTTTTTAGAATATGATTTTCAAAATTTGACTTAAAGTTGAAAGGAGCATTGAATGTCAAAAAGAAACAAAAATAACTAGTTCTATAGAGTTAAAAATAGTGAGCAAAAAAAATATATTTTTCATATTTAAAAATTTGTGTTGGAAAATGAATTTTTCAGAAGCTATTAACTAAACCAAACTTTTTTAACAAAAAATATTAAAGAATGGATTTATGGCCTAAGAGAAGCTGAAGGATTTTTTTCTATATATTACCACTGTTCTTCAATATTTGTTTTTCTGTTTTAAGTCACTTTCCAGCAATTATTGACCAAAAATCATCTTTTTCCGGATCATTGAAAAACAAACAATTTCATCACACGCAGGCGAAAAATTGGTGAAGGCGATATTTTAAGCATTTGACGGTTTAAAATTTTTTGAATCAGAATCCATATATTTTTTCAATTTTTTTTTTTACTTTTACTTAAACTTAAATCCTTTTTTAATTTCTCCTTGCTAAATGGAAACATGAAACTACTAAATCTAAATGCACCCTAAAATCTAAACTTATTTTATAAGATTTTTGTGATTTTTATATTTGGTTAATGCAATGGAAAATTTTGAAATAATGTGATTTTTTGACGATTTATAATTTACGGTTAGTGATTACTCTTTTTAAACCTGACAACCTTGCTAACTCAGTTTGAACAAAATTTAAACCAGTTCACTTGGTGCTTGACACGATTTGACTCAGTTTAATAAACCGAGGTGACGTATCACTAATGTAAGAAAGCTTCCCGTACAGTGGAACAATATGAACTGTAGGCAAAAGTTACACAATCGCGTTTTTCTCAAAAATGGCTCGCCAACTTTTCTTAAAAAAGTCAGTAAATTACTTTTAGTAAAGGCTTTCTTTGCGTTGAAAACCATTTAAGCAGAGGCTTCCAAAAACTATTAATATTTTTGTGTACTTAAATTCATAAAAAAAGTATTTCTTGGATTTCAACCTTTTTTTTTTAATCAAATTTTTCGAAAACGATACAGTCGATTTTTTTAAAACTCGATACTCAAGAGTTTTAGTACTCTCTAAAATATTTTCAGAAAAAGATTTACATATATAAGGAAATAACGGTACCTTCCATACAAAAGTTAAAAAAACCGGAAAGGATTTTTTTTTTCTCAACAACGATTCCTACGATTTTCATTAAGCATTTTCCATATACTACATCATCTACAAAAAAAAAGTTATAACAGTTTGGACTTAGAAACTATTACTAGTACCTGTCATATAACGTGTGTTTTTATTTTGAATTTTCTCATTTTCAGCTAAACAGATCTAGATAAGATAGAATAATATTGCATATCAAAGTTTTCAAAAAAAGTTTTTGAATTTTTAAAAAAGATTTCAAACGGGCTGAAATTTTTTTTAATTATACTTTTATATAGACATAAATAAATACTAAAGATTTGCATAGCAAAAACTTTCTTTAAAAATGTTTTAAGAATTTGATATACATATGCGTAGATGAGAACCAAAACTCGTCATATCCACTTCTATCAAAAACTGAGATTTTGATGCAGATTTGTTAAGCTTGGAATATTGAATAGTTCTTAAGGAAAATTTGACAGCCTTACCCCTCCAAACCCCCTTTAAATTGATGTCAAATATTACAATTATTTTAAAAATTCTCCATATCCACAGTGCGATTTGCATAAAAACTTTCCATATCCATTGTTTGCAGAAGGTTTGCTTTCAAAACTCTTCTTATCCATCAAAGGTTATCGATTATGCCATAAAATAAGGGACTAAAACGTTCATGAGTTTTTATTGTAAAAATCTTTAAAAGGGTCATTAAAGATGGGAAAGTAGTGTAGTGCTTTTATATTAGAGGTTGCAATTGAGAGAGGGGGGGGGGGGTGGTGTGGAAACTGACCATATACAATCATTTGTAGCAAAACTCTATATCCAAATTTAATTGTTAAATATATTTTAAACGGAACTTTAAATATATTTTTGCTCTTAATCATAACATATAGATTTAAAAATCTTTTATTATACAAAATAAAATCTTTTCTAGGAACTATCATATAGCCTTATATAGTTTTTTTCTATTTGCACAAAATGAAAATTTTGGATATAAAGATTTTTTTCTTATCTACTCATATAAATATTATTTTTTAAGAAAACCCCTCCAATGATTAAAATTTTTTTTGTTCATACAATCACATTCAGTAAAAAATTAAGATGGCGTTCTTTTTTTTCATCTTAAACTCTCAATGAAGTTTTTTTTAGCTAATTTAAATATCGTATTTTTTTTTTTTAAACATTTTTCACTCATAGTTTCCATGCCTTTACTTATAATTTTTTAAAATCCTCTTGAATATAAGAGCAAGTACGGAACGGGCGACCCAGTTGTGCATTTTATTTCTTTTTGTATTCTGTATCACCTATCACCTGTGTCAATTTCATTGAAATCGCTTAAGGAACAACGAAGTATAGAGAGGATTTCAAAACTTTTTGCTTTCGAAACTTTGTCCTTCGATAATTTCTCTTGCGAAATTTTGATTTTTCAAAAATTTCTCCTTTCGAAACTTAGTTTTTCGATAAGTACTTATATTGTATTCACACTCAAATGCAAACATTTGTTAAAAAAATAGAAAATTAATTAAATTTTATATAACATTTACCTATGTAGTACCTACATCATTTGAGATTTTTTTTTTACTCAAGGTCATACAGTAATAAACAATCACTGTTTAGACAAAACCATCATAGAATACTTTTCATACATTTTCCCATCACTCCAGCTCGAGTGAACAGAATATTATTGCATTTACCTTATGTAATATCTACATAAACATCCTCATAATATACCTTTGAAGTCTATAAATTTTTGTCAAGCCTATGAAGACAAAAGATACAGATTTTTTCAAACCCGCATTCATAAGTTTTACAATTAAAAATCTTGTCAAATATAATTGAAGCACCCACTTGAGACTGTGAGTGAATGTGTCATAGAATTTAAAATACAAAAAGGTCGTTTCAAGTAAGGTGTGCATATGTACCATATGTATGTACCTACATATGTACCTATCTACATATCTGTAAAAATATCACCTTAGAATACCATTGTTTATCCTGCAAAGTGCCTATAAATATCAAAAGCCTTTTACATACAAATAAGTTCGTAAAATTTGATATATCGTTCATTCAAGTTCATGGTGTTTTGAAAAATTGCATTTTAATATCAAGCCATTTCCATTAAAAACCTCACATGAAATATCATCTTTATCATCATAGCTCGCGCATATGAGGATGTATACAACAACTTGTAGATGAATTCACATAAGGTAAACGAAAGAAAAAGGACATTTTTGGTCTGATGGTATAAAGCGAGAGTAAAGTATAAAGAGACGATATAAACAATACGAAGGGGTAAAATCTCGTTGTCTGTTTTCTTTTGCAGATTTTTCAGTGTAAATGTACCTGTAAAATATACATACAAACATATACATATGAATGTATGTATGTAAGTTTATGACTATGTATCATAAATTGCCAAGTTTCTTTTAAATTTTAAAACTTAATACATTTTTTGTTTTAACATTTTGAGCTTTTTTGTCTACACCTTGGTTAAAACATGTGAGTTGTGACCAGGCGCCATGCGTAGTAAAATTCCGAAAATAGCAACAGATTTTTTGTAGTTTTTTTTTTAAAGCTTTTTCATATCAATGTCATCGAGGTTATTATTTGACGTCAGAAGGATTTCCCACTTGAATTTACTATTAAAACTGAATTGAAGAGTGACTTTCATAAAAGGGCATATCAAAGGATTTAATCAATACAAACAAATATATAAGAGTTAAAACCTATTGTAATATATTTTTCGAAATGTTTTGCATATAAAACTATATGAGAATCCTTCGAACAAAAAAGGATTGTTTTCAATGATACTTCTCATTGACTAGGATACCATTGAAAAGAAGGATGCGCAACAGCGAAAAGCATCATTAACCGTGTCAACAGACTTTCAAGAGCAGAAACCTAAAAGCACAATGTAAAAAAAACAAGGAAAAAGTACCAAAATATATATTATATTTTATACCAGATCTATATACATATATTATATTTATGTACAAGAAAATCCATGCTATGGCTTATGTTTTACAAAATAAGTAAATGAGAGTAAAACTTAAAGGACGAAGGAGAGCATAACTACCGCCAGGAAAGACATACATTCTCCTATACCTGCCTATACCAGAGAAATCTGCTTGAAACCATCAACAGCAGCAGCAGCAGCAGTCCCCAAACGTGGGACGATGGTATCTTCTGCTGTGTAATGGCATTCCAGAACATCCTTGTTAACTTAACCAGAGAGTGGTTTAACTAAAATGAGGAGCGGGTACCAAATATAGATGAAACAAGTTGATATTTTTTCAATTCGTTAATTTGCGAAATAAACATCAACCACAAAACAAAACAAAAAAAGGTTGAGAATCCGAGAACTACTATTCAAATATATAGTGAGAGTGAGTGTGAAATAAAAAAAAATAGTAAAAATAAAAATAAAAAACAGTGTAACCACCGATTAAGTACCACAACTACAGCCAACAACAAATCAATTTTCTCGCAATTTAACTTTTATCACCATCTCTGTAATTGAATTTCGCGCTTACCTCCTTACGGCTTTGATGATTAACACGCTCCTGTATTTACTAGGATGAGTGTGAGGAAACAGTCAGAACGTGTGTTATTGTTTTTCGCGGGGTAAAACTATTATTGGACTTATTTATAGTTATAAACAAAAAAATTAACAGAACAAAATTAGGATACAAACGAGCAAAGTACAATCATAAGGTAAGTTTAGTGTTATGTGAAAAGCTTGATCTTCCATTTATTAATTTCGTGCTAGATTGTTTGAAGTATAACGACAAAATTATGTAGGTATTTAGATGTAGATACAAATGCAATATCAATTTTTTTTTTTTAATATTACAATCTTGGACTGAGCAAGCACACTCATGCATAAAAGACCTGATAGCCCTGGGACCTTATTTTTTTGTATAGGTTGCTTGGTATGGAGCTATATTGACATAGGTACCTTTGACTAAAGTGACTTTGTATGTTTTATCATTATATTTTGTATGAGATGATTTTATGCGCATAATATCAGGTTTCTTTTTAATATTCGCTTAACCCGGAGTTTTTTTTTTTTGTTGTTTGTTTAAAGAATTCCCCAATACCCTTGTTTTTTGTAGAGAAGAAAATTTTGTTTTCAAATATTGAAAAGGAAATTGAGAGAATAGGAAATCTGTAAAAGGGATTCCGAATGGATTCTAAAAAATGAGAAAAATTTGAATTGGATTATTTAGGTTAAAATAAATTTTCTTTGAATTTGAATAATATTTGTATTTTCGCTGCTTTTAGAGATGCTCTTTTTTTAAATATGTATTTGTATATAAATCTATAATTATCTTCTCTTCATACCTTCATATATATAAATATATATATATGTGTACCAATCTATCGATTATAAATGAAAATTCAAAAATAGCTTTTATGGCAACCACCTTGCGTATAGGTTGTCGAGTGAAAACAATATTAAAGGATTTAACAAAGAGCAGTTTAAATTGCTGGTGTGTGGTGGGATACCATATAACCATTCCGAAATGAAAATTAAAATGGAGCAACAGTTTGTATGTTGTGTATGTATGTGTATGTATATATACATACATATATATAGTTGAGAAGAAGATTAGATTATAAGGTGGACATTTTTGAGGCCAAATATATTCAATTGTGAGCTTCCACTTTAGTTATTTAATTAGCTTAGAAAAAGTTCTTAAGATTATTCAAACAAAATTTCTATTATTTTTTTTTTCAAGCAAATAAATTCTCTTATATTACGTTAATGTACATATTCTTTGGAATAGTTTTTACTTTTTCTATAAGGTAATTATTAGGTTCGTGCTACAAAAAGTTCAAGGTTTTTATAAAAATTCCAAAAAAGTGTATTCGTTAACTATTACATCTGTTTGACTGATTTGGATGTGCATCGAATTATTGCCTAGATGGAATTAAAGATTTGTTACAGAGCATTTTCATGTTATTAAATTCGATTCAACAAAATAATTGAACCAAGATCGTTTGCGAAGCATATTTTTCTCAAACATGTCAACAACCCTTTTTCCTTCATGTGTGTTTTTTGCTATAAACAAATTATGCAACCAAAATGTAACCTCTTCTAGGAGGACTTAAATAAAACAAATTTGAGTTTTTTCCCACTAGACACTAGATAACGACATAAAAATTCGCTGTCCGAAATATGAATAAATTGGTTGTTTGAAATTATTGACGTCAACGTTTATTTAGTCTAGTCAGGAAACGAGATCCCGTGCCCTTTTTGACTTTTTTTATGAGTAAAATTCATTCCTAACCTATTAAGGATGAAATTAAGCTTGGGTGTCACTATTTTAATCTGTCAGAAAGCCGAAGTCCCTGCGCTTTTTGTGGGGGACCTTTTTTTATATTTGTAATTTATTTTTGACATTTAATTTAGCTTGGGTGTAATTCTTGTAATCCTGTCACTTGGACGTCATTTTTAAAAATGGCACCTAATTTGTGGCAAATAGTTACTAAAAAAAACTCGTAAGCTATTACGAACATTTCTTTACAACCAAAATAACGACGGATATCGTTAAAGAAAGGTGTTGAGTAGACGGTACTACGGGAAAAATTCAGTTTTGCCAATTTTCGGTAACATACTTTATTATTTTAAGCATGCAACTTGCACTTTTTTAAAATTTTTAATATTGTGAACATGAAAAAGTTGCGGAAACGCCTCTAGATGCCAAATGCATGTTGGGAAATAACAATTGATAGCCATTTAAAAAAAGGGTATTGAGCAGACACACTTAAAACGCAATTTAAAATAATTTTTTTACTTGCGATATGTACGTAGGTAATTTATGGCAAATTATGCATTTGTAAAAAATTTGAACTCGAGGTTCTGATCAGAGTTATCATTACGATGATAGAGAAGACGAAAAAAGGGGGTCCCACAATTCTGTCCATCTGTATGTCTATTCGGCTATAGCCTAAACAGCTTGATAGATTTTCTTATCAGTTGGATCATGGTGGTTTTGGTGATTCTGCCCACAAGATGTTTTTTTAATTTTCTTAAAACTAAAAATATCGGTACCTGCCATACGATTTTTTAAAGTAATTTTCCAAAATCTAGGCTCAACAAATTTTATTAACAAAAATTCAATAAATTTCTTTTAGTAAAAGCTATCATTGGGCAGAATTGTATTCATTAATTTCGATTTTCTTCAAATTGGTATTTGTGATTTTAATAATTTTTTGTATAGAAGCTTCTAAATAATATTGATATTTTTTCTTACAAAATACAATTTTTTTTTTTTGGATTTTAAAAAATGTTTAATTTTCTATAGGGTCGATTATTATAAATCTCGGTACTTAAGGGTTTTTTTAAAAGAAAATATTTTTCTCTTAAAATGGGCTCCTACGATTTTTATAAAATTTTTAAACTTTTTCTGTATATGCTAAAATCAGTCCCATACATGTATTTACGGTGACCATATTTTTGGGAGCAAAAACCGGGACAAAAAGTTAAGAAAATTAAAAATGTGAAAAAATAAGACCTCCATGATTTTTATTTGGTAATAGGTAAAAACAAAATTAAAAATTTATAGCAGGAAAACAAACTAAAATAATTTTATAAAAAGAAAAAAACAGTTAAATAAATTATTATACCTTCACAAATTACAAAATATTAAGCTTACAAATACCTAAATAATTCAAACTTAACATTTTTGATATCAAAGCAATAAAGGGCCAGTTTTTCAAAGCAGTGAGTAAAATCAGAGCTAGCTGACGATAAGTTAACCCTAAGTTACTTCAGAGGTAGTTTTTCATTTGGGTATTAACTTAATCTTACAGCTGTCAAAATCTGTTGAAATCGATTTGCAACACTGAAAATAAATTTTAGAGCCAAAATCACCGATTTTCTCCGAAAGTTCATTAAAAAACGTTCATAAATATTATGATTGGGTGTTGTTTTTATGAATCTCCATTCCTAAAAAAAATTCTATGGGAAAATTTCATCTAAAATCACTGATCATAGTTTTCATGATTTTATTCATACGAGCATAAGCCCGAAACTTGCACTTTTGTATGAAAAATGTATAGTGTTTAGGAACACAATCCTTAATTTCATAGATTTTATGAATTTTTAGGTTTGCATGTATCAATTTCATGAATTTATGCCTATTTTTAAATTGTATGAATTTTGAACCTCGCTTTTTAAAGTTTTTATGCATCTTACATAATATTAATTACTGCAACATGAACATATTCATAAGTCTTATGTATTGCCACTGAAAAAAATTCGCTTTGAATGAAATTCATGCATACAGCTTAAGTATACAACATTGAATATATGAACTTCAGATACATACATGTTAGGAAAGAATCATGTGTCACATGAATCGCTCGTACTCGTATGAATACATTCATAGAATTCTACCTAAATCCTAAGAACGCGATGTTGGTTCAATTTTGATGTACAGATTCGTATAAAATAGGAAATTGTTCATGCAAATCAGGTACCTTTTTGGTTCAGTGAACAGTAGGACATTATTGGTATCATTCCTTTACGCCTTTTAAAATCGAAATCGAGTTGGCACCACAATGCAGAGTTTAGTGCCTGAGCTAACAATCAAATTAGGTGAGTTAACTTACGATTTAAAAAGAAATAAAGTTAAATAAAGCTCAACTCCCAGCATAGACTAGGATGAGCTCACACTGAAAAACTGGCCTTAAGCCCTTAAATATAATATAAGATAAATGTGAATTATATAAAGCTATCAGAAACATAACATTTCGTCGTGTACATTTAACCAATTTTGCAATGTATTTATGCTTTCAAAAGTTTCTTTCAGTAAATCATTGAAAGAATGAATGCATATAATGCGTGCATGCAAATATACGAAAATAGTTTAAATTTATTAATTTATGTGAAATAAAAGAAACTTCAGAAAATGTGCAAAAACGGGGCAGATTACGAAGTACGGGACACTTGTACGTCCCGGGTTTCTTAAAAAATAAACCGGGACAGGCTGTATAAATACGGAGCAGTTCCGGGAAACCCGGGATGGATGTTCACCGTAAATATAATACCCAAAATTATAAAAATTTGCATATAGGAACTATTGAGAAAACCTCTCATAGAACTTTTTTTTTTTAATTTTGAATTTGTTTAAATTCGATATCTCGAAAACGGGATAGCAAATTTTTTTTAAATTTAATTTTGATATGCACATAAGTAAATACTTAAGATTTGCATACCAAAAGTTTTCCTTAAAAATATTTAAGATTTTTATATATAAAAAATATTTTTTAAAAACAGCTACAACGATTTAATTTTTATCTCCTTATAATCATATTCATATTTTGTACATAAGGTTTTGTGTTTAAAATTTTCAAATTCAGCTAATTTATATCCAAAATATTAAAATGTGTCCAGTATGACCATTCACGCGGTTAAATTTATACAAATTCAATAATAAAAATCCTTGCATGTAATTGCTCCTTTTAAAAGATATTACTATGTACTTGAACATATTGTTATTCATTGAGTTGAGGTGTCTTTTATTACGAGAATGGTTTTGTGAAAATTTTATTAGAACTGTTAAAAACAAAGTGAAAAAAGAAAAGGGCCCACATTTTTCCAGGAGCAGAGGACATTTGTGATATTTTTGATAAAAATTTGTCTCTTCATTTGCGTCAAATGCCTCTGAGAATTACAATCAAAGGTTCCACTATGATCTTTGGCTTCTTTAAAACTAATCATTTACATTTTGGAAATGACCATTGTAGTTCATATTCAAATAAAATACTACCTTGGTTAAAATATGTATTTGTAAACCATTTTAATATTTGGGGCTCGCACGAACTTAAAGTTTGGTTTGTGAATTTTTTTCCGTTGAAAATTCTAGCAAATTATTTCAAATCCCTGTTATTGAAAAAAAAAACAAAAAAACAGATAAAGATAAATTAATTTCCTTCACTAAGTTTTCATTGCAGGTTGACACATATTATTTGAAGAAAAATTATAAGCATTCAAATATGCTTTCGGGTTTGCGAGAACTCCAATCCTTTAAATAGGGTTGGGGACTACTTAAAAAAAAAAACAAAATATTTGCAAATTATAAATCTTGAAATAAAAGTGTTATAATAACGATTATTAATAACTTATCTTTTTTATATTCAAAATTCTTAGTCTAAGAGCCGACAGAAAATTTTGGAAGTGGATCTATAAGCAAAATATGAGTATGAGGGTTTATAGGTTCATGTATCGCGAAATTTAATACAAAAGTATTGCAGATTATTTTTTCTCAGCCAGTCTTTGGGAGGCGCGTGAAGGGTTGAAAAGATCTAGTTCTATTTTTTTTTACTGTTGAGGTTAAGAACTTTTTAAATTAATGAAAAAAATATTTAATATGATGGTAATTTTTCCTAAGCATAAACACCTCCTTCTGGATGGTCCAAATAATAGAACTCAAGATATAAATACTTTACGCGTACCTTATCATCTCTTTTTTTGGAGATTTAAAATAAAACAAAAATTAACTTAATAAAGTCTCAAAAAAAAGACCGATAATGTTTGCGTTAAAAGCTAAAATCAAGGCTCGTATTGATTGGATCATTAGGATAGAAGTTTTTAGACTTAGAAAAAATGACAGATTATCAATTCTTATTTTTAAAAAGTAAATAGAAAAGTTAAATGACCCTTAATACATAGCAGGAAACTAAGCTGGTTTAAAGTTACCACTTCTAAAAAATGCTAATAAAAAAAACCTGCCAGACTTTAATAATCGTTATCCCAATCCTGTAAACCCTCACACCCAGATTTTGGCTATACGTATACAATAGGTGTGTTGGAATTTTTTAAAATTTTTATATTCAAAATAGGCATCGCGGATCTTGTAAAGGATTACGAAAGAAGTAATTTTTGTTCTGGGAAAATTGCAAAATTGGATTTTGAGACCCAGTGGCCGTTTTAAGGTAAAACACTAAAATTCGAAAAAGTGGCCACAAAAACCACTTAAATTTGCATCGATATGTGGTCACACTTAATTATAGTGATTTTTTTTGCTTTTGTTATCTGCTGTTAAGAAAATAGAATAAAAGACTGCTCCTTAAAATGTCATAAAATAACTTCTGACCATGAATCTTAATGAAAGCCACCAAAAAATCTATCGATTTTCTAGCCGTTTTCGATTTTTTTTTCTTAATGGAATGCTCGAATCGGACCGACAATATTATACAGCGTACTTAAATTGATATTCAGTCTATAGAAATGTGTAAAGAAATAAAAAATAAAAAATAATAAGTAATTGTGACCACATATCGACGCAAATTTAAACCATTTACTATTTCTGGCCTTTTTTTTTCAAATTGTAGCTTTTTTGCCTTAAAACGGCCACGAGGTCTCAAAATCAATTTTCTAAAATGTCCCAGAACAAAAATTACTGCTTTTTAAATCTTCCATGATACCCATTTTGAATAAAAAAATTTAAAAAAATTCGACACCCCTAATATAGATTCCGCTCGGAAAATGTGCTGTCGGCAATTTTTTTTTCAATAATAAAAAACCAAACGGAGTGATGTGTTATAGTATTTGAGTTAATTGAAAATTGCGAAAACTACTTTTTCTTTAATAGACGCTCTTTTCGAAGACGATTTGTTTCAATCGACATGCTCTATAGTTTTTCGTTGTTTCATATGCAGCACCAAGGGATACAAATTTTTTGTAGATATTTTTTAATAAGGGTATTTCTATAACATCGTAAAGCCATCGTAAACGTTGTAAAGTTTTAATCTTCGTAATTCTGTCACAATTTTTATGAAAAATTTGACAGATTTAATTTATTTTTTATATTTTTATAATTTACAATGACGTTACGCTGTTGCATGAATAGGTTCCCTTAATATTTTATACATAAATACTTATGTAACATTTTTTACATTTATTAATATCAAATTTTAACTTTTTTTTTAAATAGAAAATAAAATATAATTTTCAAGTCATCACTTGCACTTGATTTCATGAAAATGAAAAAAAGACCACTATTCTCGCCAGTCTAATATTTAAACTTATCTATCTATCTATTTAAACTTGATAAACTTAACTCGGGACAAAATGGTGAATGACATGAATATTGAAAACCTCTGAAATTCTATATTATATTCTCTAAGTGCACACATTAGGACTTCGTATAAAATGAATTAAGTGTATTGTGTCCATTCAGTGCACCTATTATAGGTATAGTATCTACTTCGTCGGAAGTGTATATGCAACACCGCCGTATACTGATTTCTTCTGCTATACCTAACCTAAGTACATATGTATATACAACAATTCTTATCTTCCTTATTGTCCATTTGCTTTTTCTCATTCATTTTCTATCTCTCTATACACACAGGATTTAACTTTTCCATTCAAGTGAACAATTTAATTAAACTTATAAAAGCTTTAAATTAATTTAATTGCGTTGCTCTACTACAAGAGGGCTACATAAAAATCATGGAAAATACTTTACCTTACCTTTTGTTAGAAATCGCCAGCGGAAGGATTATTAAATTTTCCTTGCTGACGATGATGATGAGTATGATTCTAAGAAGAAATAATTTAAAGTCGATTAAGAACTTTTTGCCGCTGGGGCTACTTTGGATTATTTAGTTCATAACATTTCATTGATATATTTAACACACAATGATCTAGAAAACCAGTCTATTAAGCTGTAGCTGAACCAGACAGTCAGACAGAACGACAGATTATATAAGGGACCAACTTTTCTCGTTTTATCTATCATCAAAAAAGGTTTCCTTGAAATCTCAAGTTCGATCATTAAGTAGGTACTTAAGTTTGTTTTGCAAATAAAACGCGCTGGGCAATAAATCTCATTAAAATAAAAAAAAAATAAACTGAATCTGGAAGCAAGGGATTTGATTATTTTGTCCATGATTTGAAAAAGTATGAAATCAATCTTCAAATACTTCACAAAAAAGGCAGGTGGTGTGATGGAATGTATCTTATTTGAAAAATATGATTCTAGGTATACATTGTATCTTGCCTTCCAATGACACTTCGCAATTCATCGAAATTTTCCTTCCTGAGAGTAATTTCGTAGGTAAATGTATTCAGGGGAATCAAGCAGGTGTTACTTGAATTTCGAAATATTTCATTTATCAAGTTGTGAGTGAACCTATACATAAAAAATTATGGCAGTATCGAAGAACGTATCTTTTTTATGAAACCTGACAACTTACTAGTACAATAATGCTTGCTAGGAGGAGATCATAACCTGTGAAGTTACCTGAAATACATTGTTTTTAAAATCAAAGGTTCTGAGTTTTATTCTTATGCAACCCCAATGCGTTTTCAGTGCTCTTCTAGACTGTATAAGAAGGCAAAACGGATTTTTGACAATTAAAAACATAAGGCTATATAATGGGCTATTGAATAGACCTTTTAAAAGGGAACAGTTTCATACAATAGGGTTTTTATTATTGAATATTTTTTTTTGGTCCATAAGCATGCTTTAAACAGAAAATTCTATTAGATTCACCCATGCGTTTCTGAGAGATATTTAATGTCAATTCGAGATTTTTGTCATGTTACAGTCCGATTATCATAAAAATCACCTTTCTTTTTGGATGACTCTAAATAATTTTTCTGGGGGCTTTTATATGTAGGCGAAGAATGTATATAGATATATTTTGGTTTTGGAATCATAGATCGGAAATAATTGTTTATTGTTTCATATTTTTTTTCGATTTTTTTTTTGCAAATACAAATATTGTTCGAGTAAGTTCTTCCAATATTATGGTCTGCATTATTTATTTTTTTACAATTTACATATCTACCGATATTTATTTATTTATTTGAACACTGAAATCTTTCCAACTTTTCTTTTATGTTAAAAAGTTATACTTTAGCTCTCTAATTTAAAGGGTTAAAAGAAAATGTAACGCTTTGTTAATTATTCGAAGAAAAAAAGGGCTGTTTTGGTCCTTTGTATTTTTAGTCCAATTTAGAATTAATCGTCCTTCTGCCTTTTTCTAAATGTTGGGTTTCAGATAAAAAGCACTCTCAATGGGATAAACCATTTAAAGTTACCCTGTCAATTTTAAAAGGCATACCTACTCGTACTTGTGAGCCAATTTTGTTTTTTTTTTTTCTTATATTGTTACCTTCCAATTCAAATTGGATACGAACATGCGACCCAGTTCTGAAAGTGAGATTAATCGTAAAAAGATGTTGTATATTTTCTCAAATATCATCCTCTCACATGTTTAATAGATATTTCTTTTATCTCTTATGAATGACTTAACCTTCCGAAAGTGTGGGCGATAAACGTGACATTATCGATGTTTAAAGTCCTTCACCATATGATGCTATGACAAGTGGTGGTATTTTTTTTAAAAGATTCTTTCGTTGGCGTAAGTACTTGTTGCAAGTCACGTGTACTTACGAGTGTATCATAGAGTTTTAATTCAAATGCAATGAGTGTATGGACACACATTAATAGTCTTTGCATGTACGAGTATTTAGATCTAGCATTGTTAAGTTTGTACATATATTGATGTAAGGAAATTAAAAAAAAAAATGTAATCAACAAAACCTTTTGTTGTCCAATTTAAAGTGCTGGCTAGGACATTTTCTTGACAGAATAAGAGCATTGCAACTTTATTTAGAATGTAAAGAAGTAGTCACAATTACACAATTAAATGTTTTTAAATTAAATGTATCATATGAAAACTTTATCAGGTTAAGTCCTGTTTATTTAGCAACAGCTTAAACAACATTTAGGAGTATGCCCCATTATTTTTATATCTATTACAACAAAAAGTGTGTATATTCAATGGCGTATGAATTAATAGATTGTCTTGTCATCGATTAAGAAATGGGAGTGCTACTATTTGATTACTATTCGACAAAAAACTCGCAAATTGAAATGCACTGCAACATTTAAATTTTTGTTATAAAAATCTCGCAAATTCAAATTTCGGTCATGATTTTTATATACGAGATTCTTATAAAATAAATTAATTTGTTGTATTGGAATTTAATTGTGCAATATTTCCTATAACTTCTGCAAAATAATTAATCTCACCCATGTGTTTCTGAAAGAATAGTCACACTGGTCACTTTTGAAGATTGGTTTAACTCGGAAACTAAGCCAGTAAATTCAAAAATAAAGAACGTTTTACATAAACATAAACTGTCAGAGATAGACCCATTCAAACCTCATTATTTTATTTTTAATTTTTGCCAGTTTTTGCCCAAAAGTCTAATTTTTGATACCACATGACAAATTTAACATTCTTTGCACCAAGTACCAAGTCTTATATTATTCGGGTCAGCCGTTCAGTCTGTAGGTCTGGAAGCATTTAAAAAGAGCCAGACCCATGTTCTGTAATTATCGCATCGATAAAATTCGTCGAGTTGAAAAATGAAACAAATCTCATACAGTTAGTTCAACTTTCCATTGTTCCCGACAAACTTTATCGATGCGATAGTTTCAGAAAATAGGTCCTAGATATCAAAATTGCGAAATTATCTACTTTTCAAATAATCTCTATAATCACAAGGTCATACTTCATCAAAATCTTGAGTTTGAATATTTTAACTAATGTGAATTTTGTCATATTGTCCCGAAAAAGGGGATTTCGGGCCAAAGCTGTTAAAAACTACAAGAAATAATCAAGTTTGAATGGGTATATCTCAGCTAACTTTAAATAAAAATGACTGTTTGAACATGGCATATTAAAGCCTTTTGTCTTAACTTTGTTCTGTTTATACATGTTTCGACTTTTTCTTTGCTAAAAAATAAGTTATGCCCAATTTATTAAAAAAAATTAGAAATCGTTGATTTTTAATTTTTCTTACATACGTTTGTTTTACTTTTCCTACTGAAATTTTTTTATAAAATTTTTTAAAATTGTCAAATTTGGCTTAGTATCCGAGTTACATAAAACATATCAAAAATTAGCCTGTGTGACCAATCGAATGGCAAAATCTCGAAGGACATAATCCCAAAAAATGAAGAAAAAAATCTTCAAAAAACCTTGAATTTTCAAGATTATATTAAAACTTCAAAGTTTAAATGAATATGAGGTTCAAACATTCAAGAAAGGGTAAATTCTAAAAGCCAGTGACTCCAGATATGCTTAAAATTAATTAAAAGAAATTTCACTGCTTTCTTTATTCAAATTTGTGAAATTGAGTTTTTAAATAAGTTCTTATTATTCGATGTTTCTAAAAACTTTTAATCGAACACTAAAAACTAGATGGTTGTATATGTGTTCAAGTTTATGAGAAAGTTGAAAATTAGCAATACTACTTATGTATTCGATTTTAATTTTTTGTTTTCACGATAAATTCAAAGTTTCTTAAAATCTAGATTCTTTAAATGCATATACCCAATCTTGAACTTACCACAAATACTAAAGTGTGCCAAAGCTGGAGGGCATAGCTGACTGTTTATACGGCGTTGCTGGATGCACTGTATTCCCAACTCAGATTGGTTTGCGAACGCCTAGGAGTAATTCGAAATGATCGCGAACCACCAAATTTGTTTACTAAAGCAAAATTGTAATTGGTCAAGATTACACATGTAAGTATTCCTAACCAATTACATATGTAAGTCTTACAGAAAAACTTACTAATGAACTTGCAATAAGAAATGCTTTCGTAAGTTTGAAAACGTATCACTGCCGTTTTAGTTCTGAGAATTCCGTAAGTTGAAAACAAAATTATTTCTCCTTGCAACCTTTCCTGTCAACTTACAGCTTACGTAAGTTCATGATTTTTTACAGTTAGTCACTCACAGAGCTGTTTACACTTGTAATTTAATCAAAAGTTGCTTAGTAATTTACGAAAGTAAAACTTACATGTGTAACCTTGGCCTTTTGATGACAATTTGAGCACCATTGAGCTTACTAGATCCTGAAATTTTTGGTTCAAATTTTTATTTTCGTAGGCCAAGCGATTTTGTTGTTTGTTTTTAATCAGCAACATGTTAAAAAACTTGAGCACTTTTGAATGCAATGTTTTCTTCTGTTTTGTGTAAATTTTTTTTTTCGAATGTTGAGAAACATTTGTGTAGTTATCACTTTCAATCTTTTCGTCTCATGGTTGAATTTGGCATATGAAATGTATATAATTTGTCTACAAAAATGAAAATATTTGAAAAATCCTTCAATTATTTACTGCTGGATACTTATATTTAAAGCGTCTAGTCTAGGTCAAAAAACAGATAACACTACTTTTTGACAAAACATATTTAGCTTACAATTTGAAATCTTTTAATTAAAAAACAAAAGTTGGTTTCACTATTTGCCTACATTTATTTTCACGAAAAAACGGTGCCAAAAACCAGATAACCCCGAAAATGTTGTTATGCCATATTATTTATACCCTATGGAAGTTTTAGTATCAAATACTTTTTGTTACTCTAAGAAGGTTTTTATAATATAAATTCCATATAAGTGCTACTGAAATAAATCAGCCAAGTAAATAGAAGACTTACCATTAAGGTTTGGACTTGTGGAATTATTGATTCAAAATAGCTTTTATAGTGGTGTTTTGTCAAAAAATCCAAATTGCATATATAAAGGCCATCACTTTGTCACTGATGAGTCTAAGTGAGTGAGCTGGACGAAAGATCATTAAAAGTTATTTTAAATCATTTTTTTATTACTTTAATGAACAAATTCAAAATCAAAAATAGCGTTCTAGCAGAGGTACTGTTTATAGTTGCAAAGAGCATTTGTTTGTTAAATTTTAGCCCATAGACTATTTTACCAAAATCGTATGAGTCGTTTCAGAGAAAAAAATAGATTTTTAACATTTGTACAGATGGAACCGTTATTTTTGCATAAAAGTAAAATATTTTTCTTAAATATCTTGAAAAAAATATGATAAAACCGTTTAATAGCAAGTTTTGAAAAATCAACTGTGTCGTTTGCCAAATATTGAGTTTTCAAACAAAAGAACTGAATTTTATGTAAAAATCCAAAAATAAAATTTTATGGAAAATTTTGGTACACAATAATTATATTTGAACTTTTTGGGAGCTTTGTATGAAAAAAATACTAAAATCGGTTACACCGTTTAATACAATTTTTGAAAAAAATGTTTTTTCAGTAAAGGAAGCCTTCATCAAAAATAATTTATTGATTTTTTTAAGAAAATATGTAAAGTCGTTATTGATAAAAATAAGATTTTGTAAAATTTCAACAACAAAAATTGTATGGAGGATACCGGTATTTTTGGCAAAAAAAAAAATAAAAAACCTGTACCAAGTTTGAAAAGAAATCGATCGCTTATGGGCGGTAGCCGAACAGGAATAGGCAAATAGAAAGAATTGTGAGGCTCACTTTTCGTCTTCTTAAGTCTGATCAATATCTCAAGTTAATTTTTTTTTTTACGAAATGCATAATCTAGAACCCATGTGTTCATAGGTAATATGCACAATAGGGTGATCGTTATATGTTTTTTTGGGTTTTATTATTTGGATGGGCCAAAATCGGCTCTAAGGGTAAGTTGAATTTCCCTTCTTTTTTTTTGCATACAAGGAAACTCTCTTAAAATCTGCCAAAAATTCGGGCATGTAGACAAAAATAAAATATTAAAGGAGCGGTGTAATATCACCCTCCGCTTGGAAGGGAAAGGCAATTTAATAAATTGCACGAAATAGAAAAAACAACAGATACACTTATAGTTGAAAAATTACTTTTTTGTTTATTTTTCGGCAATAATACGAGTAAGTGTAAGTTTTTTTAGAACAAAATTGGTTGTTTAAAATTGGGTTGAGGACAAAATTCTGCCTTTTATAAGACTGTTGAAAGAATTTTAAATAAATACATTTGGTGGCTCAACAACTTGTGGAAAAACAGGGCCTTCTGACTAATAACTCCAAGCCATTCCTGCTTTCGTGATTGTCAGCATGAATAGGATTAAAAAAAAGCTTATCTATCTCAAAAATGGCCCTTACGATTGCGAAAAACTTTCGCATTGTAGCATTGTATTTTCCTAATACAAATCGACACAATTTTAAAAAGCGAAATTCCGTCCGAAAAATTTAAAAAAAGGACAATTTCGAAGAGCAGATATTTTTTTGAAAAAAAAAACTGCAAACAAAATTTTAAGAAGCTGAATTTTGAAAGCAGAATTTTGACCAACTGAACTCTTAAAAGCAGAATTTCAACCGACAGAACTTAAAAAATCCCAAATTTTAAAAACAAAACTGTTGGTAAAAATAGAATTTCGACAAACAAAATTTTGAAATCGACCAACTCCCC
This sequence comes from Dasysyrphus albostriatus, assembly GCA_946251815.1. NCBI lineage: Eukaryota > Metazoa > Arthropoda > Insecta > Diptera > Syrphidae > Dasysyrphus > Dasysyrphus albostriatus. The sequence continues at coordinate 59,631,229 of OX276336.1, read as the reverse complement.
ATTTTATATCCAACATTTAAATTCAATAAATTCTCATTTTAAATAACTTAAATTTCTTCACCAACAACTCTCTAAACAAATACCTAACTAAATCACTGTTAATAGAGTAGGTAACATTTTTTTCGTTTAATTGATTGGAAAAGTTATGTATTTTTTTTTGTTTTAATTTTAAAATCAATTAAACTTGAATGTGATTAAAGGACAGGTCAAAGAGAAAGGCAACGAACGTTAATAAATGTGTTCACTAGCAGATAAAATGTGCTGGATGATTCTATTTAAGATTTATATATATGTATTTTTAGATTTAAAAGTTTGAAACAAAAGTTAAAGAAACTTTTGCGTGCAAGTATTTAAGCAAAAACTTTTTTCATTAGTTTAAAAAAAAAAACACTTGATTAATGAAAAGGGGAGGAGCAATTTGCTATTGAAAATTAAAACTATAAAATACATCACGTAAGACTGTACATACATAACCATAGATGTACTAGCTAGTATTTGGGTGCATCGCTTTAAGACATTTGTTTCCAAGTCATGGTTTACGCTTAAGTTGACTTAAATGTTGCCTTTATCGTAAACATAGAATTATCAATACTAATAAGTCATAATGTTTTCAAAAAAGTTCAATCAATGCATAAATAATCCAATTATTTTCGGACGCGTGACCCTTATAGATTGTTTTGCACAAATATCGTTGTATGACTGAACTCGTGATGATGAAACTGTCTGCCTCATGAGTGCTTAAAATAGGTATCTAAATAAGTCCTAATTATGGGCACAGATAACCAAGTTTTAATACCCAGATAAGTTAACATGTATATATTTTTGTTTATGGAAAAATAACATAACATCTATATTATATATAAATAACGGCATTCTTTAAAAAAATAAGCAAATTCATATAAAAACAAATACATTTAAAAGCTTATACGTCAACACGCCAACAATACGCACACAGGAATGGTTGAGAGTGGTAACGTAACTAGGCCCTGCTTCTCCACGAGCTGTTGTGCCACCAATTTTGTTTTGTTTACCTGTACGTGAAGTCTCGCAGTTCATGGAAAGTCAAAAGAGAATGGCAATGGTTGGTGGAGTGCTGCCTGCAATGGTGTATGGAATATTCTTATATATATAAATCAGTTGAAGGTCAAGATGGCAGCTCGAAATTAAACTCTCGAAATTTAATCTTATTAGACCCTTTTGAAAGCAATAGCGGGGCATATTACTGACCACAGTACTCTTAGATTATCCTGTTCTCCTATTCACAACACAACCCTGAGCTTCGGTTGTGGATCATGGATCCCTTAAGTCCTTTGAATTTTGTTTAGTAGAACCTAACATTAAATTTGCTTTTGGCACCGTAAATTCGATGTGTTTAACAAAGTTAAGTTAAGGATAAAAAATAACACCAAAATCTTTTTTCTCAAAAACTCTTTCAAGCACTTGGTTATCAATATTGTATTCAAAGAAAATTGATGAGAAGTTACAGTAAACAGTACAGTAGTTACAGTACAGTACAGTAAAGATAAAAGTACACCATTCCGTAAGTTTTTTAAGATCCCCTTTTAGAAGAAAACAATCATAAACAGCATCTGAAAAATTTTAAATCGTCAGCAAATAATAAACGTTCGGAATTTATGAAAATATTAGGCATGCCATTTATAATTATAAGAAATAGAAGGGGACCAAAATGGCATCCTTGGGGGACACCGGACGTTATTATAATTGGCATTGATAGCACTAGTTGAATAAATACATGTTAAATCATAGTAAACAGCTTTTCTATTTGTATTTAAATAGATTTTCTGAAATGTTCTCGAGAGCTCGCAAAAGTATACCATAATCAGTTGTTTTTTAGTAATTTTGGGTAACTTTAATGACTTATGACAAACCCTATAAGCATCTTCATAAACCTTATGTCAGCATTTAACATAGTTCTTTGCATTAAATCAGTTTGCAGCTCTTAACTTAAAGAATATATTGTAATGTATGTATGTTAGCAAACAACATAAGTTGATATACTTACATTTAAGAGTACATCATACCTTGAACATTATATCATTTCTGTATGCAGTTCTTTTAAATTTACAATCAGATTTTTGTACATTATTTTGTTCTGTTTATTTGAATATATATATCAGCACGTACATAAAGTTGAGGAACAAATAGTTACCTATTCGATTTTTTAGCTATAACTTCTATACTTTTGTGGAGAACATTGAAAGGAATTACAATACTTCCTTATAAGTTATAAAACAAAAAATTGGTTGATAGGCATGGCTAGTGGTGGATTTAGGTAAGTTGCCGCCCTAGGCCCTACCTGATGTACCGCCCCTTTATATATGTAAAAGTATTGTCATGATCTAAAAATCAATATGTAAAAAATAAAATATTTTTACAGTCAAATATTATTTAAAATAAAACTTTTGATCGCACATTAAGTTAGTTGTTTACATACTATGTTTACTTGTAATATTTAACTTGTGAATACAATTTTTTTTTAAATCATATAAAATTTCGTCGTAATCAATTTCTTGCACTTATTGAGTCTCGATGGACAATCATGCCAGGACATTAAGTATATCTTGACCCATACTTGCACGTAAATATCTTTTTATCCTTTTTAAGGTGGAAAAAGATCTTTCTCCCGAACAATTTGTAGCTGGAATGGTAATAAAAAAACCTTAAAGGAATGTCCACATTAGAATAAATATCGTGAAGATTTCACGAATGTAAGACATTGCATATATTTCGTGCAGAACAATCATCATTGGTATTCTCCAATTAATCATTCAATTGATAATGCAAAACACATTAATTTCCCAATGTCACCTTCTTAATTATGCGGGTACATTTTGTCATCTCTATTGTGAGTTTCATGTGGAAAATAATTCTCCCGAAAAAATTGTAATCCCCCGAATTTTAAAATCTATTATGAGTTTGGCCTGAACTTTTCTTGGCATAAAATAAGCAAAAAACTTAATACCAGCGCCCTCTGCTTTGTTTCGTTCGCCGTCAAAAAATAAGTGACATTTTCAGCTCTCCATAATGAAACATTTCGCCTGAAATGAGTACGCACAAAAAGGGGGAATTTTCGTTTTTCGGGTGAAAGTCACAATAGGAGTAAAGTTAAATGTCAAATTTTCCACGTGGAATGTTGCTAACGTGAAATGCATAATAAGGGTATTTTCCTTATTTTTTTAACTCATTTAAAGCAATTTCAGATAAATTATCTAAAAAATTAAATTTAGTACAAGCTCTTGATATACGCTCTCACGTTTATAGCTAATTATAAGTTCAAAGCATCCAAAATAGGACATAAATATTTGCTCGAAAATTCTCTTGCCCACAAATACGTGCTCTTTTATTTGCCCGCAACTCGCCTGAATGAAGTTTTCTGACTATTCTGCGGCTATTATCATGGCAAAAATATTCGTGAACTCCAGATAGTGTTTTGGCTTTTTCTTCATGGTCAGAAAATTCTTTATCTCTCATATCTTGAAGTATAGAGGTCGGAGAACCATTGATTTGGTTGTCGAGCCGACCAACGAGTTTGAGACATATAATGGTTCATACAGCTGATGCCACAAAAAACATTCTATAATAAATATTTAAGAGTAGGTTTATCTCTCATAATGGGATCGTGTGCTTAGACCCACCTGAAAGTTTTCGTGAAGGGTTTTTTGAGGTCGGAGGTCAATCTATAGGTCATCACTAAATTTCTACCAGATATATGTATGTGCCAAAGTCATGTAAAATTACATCTCTCTGATCCATGCCAAGATGCAAAGCTGCTGCTGAAATTGAAACGATGTCATGTTCCATAGGTATATATTGAGCAGGAGCATAGATGGGACTTCTAAATAAAAAAAGAATTTGGTTAATAACTAACACACTCAGCCTTATTATGTGCTTCACATGGAAAATATTTCACCCGTAAAATGTTTGTTCCCCCGGATTTTTAAAGGATATTATGAGTTTCGCCTGAATTTCTATTGGCCTAAAATAATCAAAAAACTTTTGCAAAAGCAGCAAACCAGTCCCCTCCGTTTTTCTTTCGTTCACCCTCAAAAAATGTAAGCTCTTAATTTCAAATAATTACGAAATGAGTAATCACAAAAAAGGGTAATTTCCGTTTTTCGGGTGAAACTCACAGTAGGCGAAAAGTGAAATGTCAATTTTTTCGCGTGGATTATTGGTCACGAGAAAATCGCAATCAGACTATTGAAACACCCTTTATATTTCCTCAATAAACAAATTGTCCTTCTAACTGCCTGAACAGAATGGGCAACGGAACTGGAATAGATGTCAAAAATGCAGCAGTTAATTATTAAAATTGTTCAAATCTTGCAGCTCCGTTTGCAGTATTATTGACTTCTATTCTAGCTCCACTGTTGTTCAGTCAGTAAGGCTACAATAGGTAGCGCTATAGTCCAGTTCTAGCTAGCCGTCTCCAGTTTTGCACGCTAAGTTGGTAAAGGTCCTCTTCCACTTGCGTGTGCCACGTGTTGCGATGTCTTCCTTTATTCAAAGACTTTCCAGGCGGGAGCATTGTTGTCCATTTGCTCTAAGTGACCCAGCCATCTTAGTCGTTGGGTTTTTACTTACATGGCTAGGTCGGTGTTGCTTTATATCCCCTATAGTTCATAGTTTTATCTTCTTTTCCATTTCTCATCTATGCAGATGGAACTTAAAATCACCAGGAGAATTTTCCTTTAATAGCAGCCTAAAGCCTTCTCCTCTACCGTTAATAGTGCCCATGTCTCTGCACCATACAGCACGATCGGGATGGTATACGCGCATATGAGGCTGATGTTGGCAAATTGGCGTGAAGCACTCATTCACGCGTAGTTGAAACTCAAGACTTCTTGCCTTAGTCTACCTCCAACGACGAATCCACACCCAAAAAGAAGCTGCTCTTGCTGTCGGTAGCAGTCGCCGTAGTAGACGTCGCAGTTTCAGACGTCTTTCAGTTTTCTTTTACGCGGCCGATCCATCGTGGGAACACTTCTCCCCCCTTTCTCATTTGCTGCCACCAACAATCGTCCACTTGGATTAAAACCCCATCTTCGATTGAGGTACTAGGCACCCGATGTTCACCACGAGAAGGTGAGAGTAGGATTTGGTAGACAGAAGTTTGTTTAACAAAAAAACCTGTAGACGCTTGTGTCATCATTAACGGTTATGGCATAATAAAGTTTAATTTTGAAAGGAGGAGGAGGAAGGAAATGGATCGATGATTCTGCTAGACCAAAATCCGCACCAAACAAGGACTTTCTCGGGATACATTTCGTATTAAAATGTTTGAAAAGATCCACAATGAATTTGACAGGAGTGTTGTTGTTATAACATGGCCACTACTTACCTATCCTACCATATTTCAGGTTTCCCAATTGAAAGACCATTTACATTAAATTAATAGATTTTAAAGATGATGTGAATGAAAATAGCTCTTGATAGATTTTAAAGAGAATAAAATCACAACAAAGTTTAGTTAAGTTACTTCTTCTCGTGTATTTTTGGCATTGGAAAATACTTGCAATGATTTGAATACGACTGAAATTATATCAAAGACTTTTTCCAAGATTTTTTTTTAAAGACTACAAACATGAAACTACATGAAACTATAACTACACTTGTGTATCCATGTTTAAGTGTTTCTAATTTTACTTTTTGTTTTCTTGACAATCAGAGTCTTTTAAGATAATTTTCCACTTGTCAAGGAAATTCTAAAAACATAACAGAACTTTTGACTCAAGTAAGTGGTCGAAAGGCTTATACTAGAAACTAGACTACAAAGAAGATTTATTTTCATTTGAGTGAATAACTATTTTCTTGTCACTCAAGTTGCACGTTTATAAATATTTTATAATTCATTTCTAAAGCTTTTTTAAGCTACTATAGTATTTGTACCTCCTTTTATTCTTTAGGAATTTATGGTTACGTATGCATTTCAACTTGCTTTACATAAAAATGTAGATTCAAAACAACGAAAACCATGTTTTCTTTTATAGATTGAATAACTTAAACACCTTTACTATAAAACAGTTAAAGAGGTTCATAAAGATTAAGATTTAAGTATATAAGCTTTAGAACTGGGCTATTTTTTAATTTATGTAAGGAAAATGCACCGATGGGAACTGAGGACAATTTCAACAAATAATTGTGGAATAAGTCATTTCTGAAAAGGAATATTTTTGGGAAATAAGGACATATGTATAAACAAAAGTGCCTCATCAAATTTCGTAGCCCATTCAACCTCCTAAATCACAGCATTCAGTATGGAGATATAAAAATGGGTTTGTGAGTTTTCTGATAGATCTCGGTTGTGATACACCATGAAAGCTTCCTTACAGCTCTCGAATTTCGGAGATCGGAATCTTTCTCGCTTAGATCGGAATAATTTTTTGATGTCATAGCATCCCGTCTACCCGAATACAGCTTCAAAGTTTTATCCTCAGCCTGAATATTGAAACTTTGCATCAATTGAATTTATTAACACCGTAACCTCATCATTAGCTTTTAATTAAATAACCATGTGACTTGTTAAAGGTCAAGAAAGTCATTATATTTTTTCTTGCCTTTAACTCGGATACAGCATGGCAATATGTGGGGCTATACATATAACTCCCAGAATAGAATTTCATGGCTGAAGCAACTCTCATTTTTTCCGAAGAATTTATTAGCATTTTATCAGAATTATAACCTTTTTAAATTTGCATTGCACTTGTATTCTTAGAATCATAATGCAACCTATTTGAATATTTCTTTTAATATATTTTTTTCTATATAAATCACGAAAAATTAAATTTATATTTATTTTACATATGAATCTACAAACTTTTTATATTATTTGTCCATTAAAATGTTAGTTCTTGTTGATTCTCATATTTGTTACTAACCTTCAAATTTTAACTATTTATTTACTTAAGGACAATCGATTTGATCATACAAAATAAAACATAAACATGCGACGAGCTTCATTTACTCCAGTTTTTAATATAAGCGCACAAGAGCCTCTTATTGTGGTAGAAGAGACAAATGTTGCTGACGATGATGAGGCTGAATCAGCAGACCAAAGAAAAAAATCAACCAGCGATGATAATAATTCCGATTCGGATTCACCGGTCAATCCGTTCCTGTTGTGCCCCTTTCCGGACATGCAACAAAGGCGAAAACATTCATTGCCATCTCTACAAATAACAGAAGGTATAACAGCAAGTCAGGTACGTCGTTTGTCTGAAGCTGGGGGCGAAAGCAATACCTTGAGTTGCAAAGAAGTCGAGTTTTTAGCAACATTGTCACAAAAACAGAATCCGGCTGCTGGCGGTCGTAGACATTCGGTTGTGACAATTTCAGCTTGTGCCCCATTGTTTGGAAGAAACAGAAGGGAGTCTATTTCTGGACTACCAATTTCATTGAGGTAAGGATAAAATTCCTTGAGCTAATTTTTTTTTGTTTCATGTTCTGTTAACAGAAAACAAAAATCATATTTATCTTTTATGTAATTTTCAGTCGACGTGGTAGTGGATTCCAGGGTCCCCCGTTGACAGACCATCGTGGTAGTGTACATAATCTTCAGCTGGATATCATGGATGGCATTGTGCAGACCCGTAAAACCCGCTCTGGTAGCGGAGTGTGGGCAGCAGTGCCTGAGGCCGAAAGCAATGTTCCAGTGGAGACGACATAAGAGTAAACCTGAGTCGAAACCAAACCACCAAAATAACTGAAACTAAATTAAAACAAACATATTTGCATCAAACAATCGTTCGGAATTTAGCGGATAAGTACTGAAAGGATTTAAAACGGATTAACATTGTGACGGAACATTTTTGAACATTATACATTTTTATATATAAAACAAAATATATATATTTAAGTGTTTAAGGTGAGTAACTAATTAGAAATAAACAATAATTACATTTAAACTATATTTTTTAATCATTTATTGAAATTATTTAGGAAATTTAGTAGTTCTTTTATGGGTGAAATTATTTCAGATATAACTATTTTATAGCTGATTGCGATATCTTATTTTTAGCTAGAATCAATTACATCACAATTTGTTAATTCATATTGAAAGCAGTCAAGATGTAAAAGGCATAGTCAAGACGAGGGCATTTCCGGTACTTACATGGATACATATGAAACTTATTCCATATAGTTAGTACGAAAGCTGACAGCAGAGCTTAGGCGTGAGTGATAGCAAAAAAAACGAAGGCTTGAATGAAGGTTATTCAAAAATCAAAGTCTTGCGAAAATGTAGGGTGAACTTTCAAATCAAAAGGTCTCCGATTCCGTGATATGTGAAAGAGCAGCATTATCTAGGGAGGGATGAGAACTAATTTCGAATAACACGATTGATGATTATCCACGAAGTTGCACTCATATCTTGTTTTTGATTCAATGTTTTATCACTAAAGTCCAAGTCATGGGTGCGAGACTTTGGTTTTTTTGAATAAAGTTCATTGAAGCTTCGACGCCCATACTTGTTTTCTTACTATCACTCACACCAAAATCTGTTTTGGGTTCTTCGAATAATACGAAAACTTAACTTTTAAAATATATAATTTATAATTTTGTTCGCTTGGTTTTTGACACAAATTATCATTTTTTAAAGTTTCAAATAAAAAAAAAAACGTTAATGGACTGCTTTTCCATTAGTAAAATCGATAGTTTATTATAAGAGATTTTTCGAAGAAGTCTCCACTTTTTTGCGTACCAAAATTAATTGTCCGCACAAATCCGCAGAAAATAATATTTGTGAGTTGTTATTTTGTGTTTGTTTTTGTTGTTTCTTTAATGACACCATGGTTTACTTTTGTGTATGTGTATGCTTACTATTGTCCAAAATTTGAGTTTGAAATTATTAGACATGTTTAGAAAAATAAGATTTAAGAGATCTCAAACCTATATAACATTCTTCCCTGTTTAGTGAACAATCAGGAGTGGAGAAAGTGATCAAACCACAGTGATAAAACCACATTACCTAAAATGACTGCCAAAAAATAAAAATAGAAATACTTGAATACCGAATCTTACAGCAAAAAAAAAAAACTATAAACAGCAACAATTTTTGTTGTTCTTTTGTAATCGGAAACTGTTCACCAAGAGTTTCTGTACATTTTGCACGGGAATTGCTCGTGAACGAAAACTCTCCACTTTTGTGTCCACACAGGATTCACGACATGTTTCATAAGTAAAGCAAGTACGTACATACTAGTACCTCGTGAGGCACACAGCCACTATTGGAGAAAGTGATTTTTTGACATTTCTCAGTGGTACAAACTTGGGTATGTGATGAATGTGAAAATGATTAGAAAATAAAAAGTAGGAATCCAAAACCACCGAATTCATTAGCTAAAAATGTCTACCTTCAAAAGGTAGACCTTAATTCACAAGGGCAAGCAAGAAGCAACGAGCTGCAATAGTTGTTTTTCCTTTTTAAATTGAATTGTAACTGTTCAGCAATAGCTCCCACTTTCCCACTGTTCACTTTTGTCTTCACGAGCACGTTCACGGGTGAACAAATATGCATATGCAATTTTGTATGGATTCACGACATGATTCACAAGTAAGGCTTATGTACTAAACAACCTCAGTCTCGTGAACAGGATTCTTCAGCAAAATTTCGCAGTTTTACTGTTAATTTAATGAAAAAAAAAATATTGGGTCCACGCTCACTATTTGATGGAGAAAAATTTGTTGAGCTTTTAAAAAATAGACTTTTCGCAAAATATTCATGAAATGCTTTTCTAACAAATTTTGTTAAACAATATTTTTTCCGCTGGTGTTAAGTCCTTAAGAAGGCTCTATGAGATTGTTTACTGCACTAAAAGGAGGGCAATGAGTTCAAACTTATCAAGCAATTTATTTTTAACGAAGTTAAGTTATGTGTTGCAGCTAACTTTTCGGTGAAATTTCTTTGTTCAACGGACAAAGTCGGAAGGCTTTGTTACTCGCAAACTATAATGTCAAAAATGTCAATAGCCGTTAAGGCGTGTTCAAATAGCTGATTTCTATGTTCTCGCGTGAAACTCTATGAGGATTTTCGTTTCTTATATACCATGGAGCGTTTAAAAATAACCTAAGCTATTTATTTTCAAATGTTTATAAGTTATTTGAGTTTGTTTCGTAGGTACATTCCCCGAGCTGCATCCCATAAGCCCAAAGAGGTTTAAGTATATGCATGCATAAAATAGACTAATTATCAATACATTGAGCTTAGAATCTTTCCAGAGAAGCCAGACTTTATATCTCTTAGACCCGTTTTCTGATACGAAACTTAAGGATTTATGTTCTACTTAAAAGCTTATTTTCTACTTTTTCCTCTTCGAAAACTGTCACATAAGCGCTTATGTTCTACTTAAATATTTAAGTATCGTATTAGCAAATGGCCCTTAATCTTTTTTTTAAATTCTTCGCATTTATTATTTACGTGAGGCTTCCAATTTCACGTCTACAATATTGTTCTCAGATATTTAGGTTCATTCGCAAATGAAACACTTCTCTCATCGTTAGTCGTAATGCCTATTGTTAGTATTGCAATATCATCCCCAAACGCAAAACTTGGTTATGATAGGGTCTTATTTCTTATGTACATATATCACGTGAAAATAGAAGGTACAGAACCACCTAAAAGACTTCCTTGTCGTACCCCAGTCACTATTTATTTGAAATTTGAATATTCACTTACGTGTCTTACATGAAGAAGTCTGTTTTATAGATATTCATTTAGAATTTTATTAAGTCCTTTAGGCAGAACTTGTCTTAATTTGAGTCTGAGAACTTCGTGAGATATCTTGTTAAACGCTTACGACATATCTAAAAGACTATCCGACAAGTTTTCTTTTCTGTAAGAGCTGTCTCAATAAAGTCTATAATTCTATGAACACAAGTCGTGATGAAGTAGTCTTATATCCTGTTGCTTTATTAGACTTAAACTTCTTAGTTTCTCCATTAATTCTGCTAGTGTAGCATTAAAATATTGTCAAAGCTCTGTAGATGCTAAAATTGAAAGTAAAATAAGGTTGAAAGGGTTGATTTATCAATTTGAATCTATTGTGATAACAAATTTTATTTAAAAAGATTCGAAATAAAAGATTCCATTTTGAATGTTTCTCACATTTCTTTGTAAATTTTGAGATTTTGCTACGCGAGATTTTTTATTTGAGATTTGGAGTTGCAAGTTTTCGTACCCAACTCGACAGGTGTTTTCATATTTTTTCTTCAAGGACATTGAATGACCAATTGATAACTATAACTTTTGTAAAATTTTGTTCAAACATTTATCTCCGTTTGGAATTTGGTTAAAAGTTAAAATTTTTATCTGATTGTGTGTACAGCTGTCAAAAAGTTACCTTTAAAAAACATCTTCAAAACTGGGTTAACTTTCATTTGGAAAATGCATAACAAATAAACAATACAGGTGTATATTTAACAGTTGTAATATGATGAATTTTAGCATTGAATTTTTCTTATACATTCTACCTATTATTATTTAAAGAATCTCAAAACTATATTCCTATTTAAATTTATATTTAAATGAAATTATTTTCTAATTTCAGGTTAACAAGATATAATTACTTAAATCAGGAATTGATAAATCATTTAAATAACATTATATTAATAATTAAAAATAATAAAATATTGACGTCATTTTTTTTATTGATAATAATAATATTATTCATTGTTACTACATTGACTTGATATAAAACAATAAATAATTAAAAAAAAAAACAAAATAAAATATAAATTATTTTGATCAACTGGATCTGAGCAATAATAAATGTTTCAACAATGTATTGAAATCCTTCAAATTAAGGGTAAACAAATAGAAATAAAAATAAATTCACAAAAATACATAGTTCAAAATGCAATACCAAAAATAAAAAAAGTTCCTTCTACCAAAAAAGGTAGGTACACTGACATCATGCCTACTAAGGAAACTCTACTTCAATTAATAATGTCATAAAAAGTAAATCAATTTGTATATGTACATATTTGTATGCATTCAAAAAAAATAAATAGTTTACTTATAGATCTATAACTATTCTGAATGAAAACATTCTTCAAACTCATAAACAGTATACAAACAAAAATAAAATAAATAAATTAATAAATGTTGTTCTCAAACTCTCCAAATTACATACATACATACATATGGAACTCAATATATTGTTGTTTAGTTCTTAAAGTAAATTAGTACAATCGATTTAAATATAATTTTGTCATTAATTATCTTTTGTTTTTTTAAATACCTTCATAATAATTCATAAATATTTTTTATTATATAATCTACAAACATTAAATACACCAATGGATTTTTAAAACAAAGCAATTAATTATTAAAATATATTGAAAAATATGATGAATGTTAAAAATATAGTAATTGTATGTGTTTCTTTTATCATAAAAGTAGATTATATTTAGATCAAATTGTCATACAAATATAATAAAGGATTTAAAATTGCATTCTAGTTGAAAAGATAATACATTTTTTTGTAGTTCTTAACGTGTTATACATTTAAATAATAGAATCATTATAAAAAAAAATCGTCAGATTTATTAAAAAACAAAAACAAAAAAATGATAAAGAAACGATTTATTAAATGTCATTCAATGAAAAGAATAATAATATAAAGAAAAATAAAATTTCAACGGGAAATAACACCCGGTTAGAAGAATGCGTTTTATTTTTTTTCAGATTTTTTGTTTGGTCTAATTAATGGTGGCTAAGTTGTTAAGGCCGTGATGATCCATCCCGAACCTTAAGTAAAGTAAGTACCTATATTTATAAGGCCCAAGTATAGAAAAAATATGTCAATTGTCTTAGCATAACATGTCTTTAAAGGTGGATATACATTTTCGTTCTTCATTGGGTGTAATCTAAGAAACCAGATAGTTTTTAGTGGGACAAATTTCAAGGCTTTTCATTGGTCGACACTAAAAGTAAACCAAGCATCATCAACAATATTGTCATCTCTAAAACACATGTTTCATATACTATTAGTAAACATCTTACGAGTTTTAACCACTTCTCAATTTTTGTCTATCAACTGCCCTTACAAATAGGATAATTTACACCAGAAAATTAATTAGAACTCACGTTTTCGAAGATAAAATCAAAAATAAAACAAGTTTATTTATAATTTTTTACGTAGATCAGTTAGAAAATGTACCACTGAGTGGTTAAAACAAGATGAGGTCTGTTAAAAGCTAGATTTGAATACTTGTTTTATCTCCTTTCGCTGTGCATAATTTGTATTAATTTACCTGATTTCCCAACACGCTTTTGTCGGTCACACGAAATATGGTGGCTCTCAGCAAATTGAAACTTTTATGTCACTCGGCGGCTTAAGGTATTTATTAGGCTCTGGAACTTCGTCAAAAATAGTCTTTTGTCACCCAACTATTGAAACTAGCTGACCTTCTAGTGGCGACAGAATAATTAGCACATGTACTCTAAGATTTCTGTAACTAAATTTTTCCACTCTTTCTTAACTTCAAAGGGTTGTTTGATTTATGAGGAAGTAAAAACAAAGACATATTTGATTTATTAAAAACAAAATAAAGTATATTGAGTTCATAAAAAAAATAACAACAAAATTATTGATACAATTCAAGTTTTTCGAGGACAAAATAAATAGCACACTTCATAAATAACAAAATAAAATAACATAAATTTTAACAAAATTAAAAGAAAATAACTAATATTTTGTTGGGTAACCCTTATTTTTAATCACAGCAGCACACCGGCGATTCATAGATGAAACAAGATTCCGACATTGTTCAACAGTACTCTAACAGTACTGAGTACCAGACTCGTTGAACTTCCTGCCAAAGTTTGTCCAAATTTGAAGTATCAGATCTATTTATCGCTTTTTCCACGTCACTCCACAAGTTCTCAATAGGATTGAGATCTGGGGCCTGGGCTGGCCATTCCATAACGCTGATTTTTTGGGTGGATAGCCATTGCTTCACAGACTTAGCCGTATGCTTAGGATCGTTATCCTGTTGAAATATCCACCTCAAGGGCATTTCCTCCTCAGCATACGGTAGCATAGTATCCCTTAGGATTTCCTTGTATTTAAGCTGGTCCATAATACCCTCTATCCGATGAAGTGGCCCCACACCATGCCAAGAAAAACATCCCCAAACAAGAATGCTACCCCCATCATGCTTAATAGTCTTTATCGAATATTTTGGGTCACATTCCTGGTTGATTCCGCGTCGCACATATATTTTTCCATCCGACCCAAAGCGATTAAATTTGGACTCATCGCTCCATAAGATATTTCTCCGCCAATTTGGATCTTTTGAAATATGCTCCTTTGCAAACTGCAGTCGACGTGAAAGATTGCGCTTAGAGACGTGTGGTTTTTTTCTGGCAATTCGTCCAAACAATTTTTGTTCACGCAAACGATTTTTAATTGTACTTACAGACACATTTACACCAAGAACTTGTTCGATCGCATGTTTAATTTTAAGAGCAGTCATGAATGGATCAGCTTTGCTCAGGCGGGCGATGGCAATATCAGTTCGAGGGGTGGTTTTTCTGGTCCGATTCTAACGAATTTTGGCAATGGTGAAGAGCATTTATTACCTTCTTCCTTGAGCATTCTAGTTTCCGCGCTATCTCAGAGTTAGTGTGACTCTCTTTCTTAAAATCAAGAACCCGTAGCCTGAAGGTCTCTGTTGAGTGTTTGCCACGTCCCATACTACATTTGATCAATTAAAATTCAAGAATCTACCTTAAAACTTTATAAAAAACTCGTAACTTTTTCATATACCTTTTAAAAACTAAAAATGTTTTAAACTTGTAGCGAAATCAAAGTGTGCTATTTAAATCGATCTGACTTGAGTGCACCTTGTTTACCATTGCGCTTCCATTTGACTTTGTTTATAAAACAATCTCCCGAGAGTTAATTTCCCGTTACTTAACGTTAAAAATTCACATGAAAAAAGCTCTTACAGTACCGGCATTGAAAGTGCACTTTCGGTTAATGGCCAAGAGAAAATTTTTAACAGAACTGTGCTTTTTATTTTGTCGCCACGTATATAGATCTTAGTTAAAAAAAAAGAATATCTTAGAACACTAACACACATTAATAAGCAAACTCTATGTGACTAGCATCAATAAATTTGTATTACAATTAGCTTAGTTCATCTTTGTTCATAAGTAGGTACCTACTACTTGCATGTAAACGCAAACATTCCTTGTCTATTTATTATTCCATACAATTGTGTTCTTTCATCAACTTCAACATAAATTTGTCATGAAGAATTCCGCACCAAGTTTATTACTGAAAAAGTCAACTTAACGTTTACTGTGTAAAAGACAAAATATACATATATGAAACCAATTTTACTATTTCGGAACCTACGATTCATATTAAATCTCATTTGCAAAATATCTGGAACTTTCCGAAAGGTGTAGCTGATATGTCAATGTTTCTTAGTGTCCTATATTCCATGTCAAGATCATTTTGTTCAGATTAAGTAAATAAATGAGGAAAATGTCAACTCTTATTTTTTTCACAGTGAGTGCTTTTATTCCAAATTTGAGGGGCCAAGTATTTTTTTGTCATCATACAAATTAAATAGCTTCAAAATTTCTCAAAAGCTGTTTTCAAAAACCTGCCTATTTTTTAAACAAACACATTTTAAACTCACTGGTGCAAAATTTTAAACATTGCTCGTTTAAGAAATAGAACCAGCTCTAGTTAACGAAGCCATTTTGCTGAGAGCCCTTGTTAAACAATTTCATAATATTAAATGCACTAAACAACTATTCTAACAAGAATGAACTTCGCAATGTAACGTAAGCAAATTTGGGTTGAACAAGCCCAAATCTGACACATGAAGAAACAGACACAGCTACACAACAGAAACAAATTTAAAACGAACACAAACAAAATACTTCGACACAAATAATTTCTCGCTGGAAAAGGTTAATTTAATGAAATATAAAGTGAAAGTGCCATATAGATTAACATTGTGATTGCTTAGATATAATCGTAGTTAATTCTAGAAGGAGACAAAATTTTATCATTGATCTAAAAAAACTCCCTTGAAAATTTTAGCAATTTCGTTGAGTACTGCATCCCTGTACTGTACTGTACACTGTACCTATACAGTTCCAGAAATCCAGAAAAACGGGAAAAATCCCTAATTCTGGCATTCCTTCTGTGATGTGCCCTTTAAAATGTCAAACTTCTTTTTTTGAAATAACCCAAATGAGGCGCTGACTAATTACTAAAAAGAGTTGACCTTCTATCTCGACCTAGAGATCTTTCGGATGGTATACATTTTTGTAAATTTCCAAAAAATGAGGTGCCAAAAATCGTTATCTAGGGCTGACCAATTTCTTGGACTAGTTGACCTTTTCTGACCAATAAGATGGGATTTTCTTTTTGAAATTTCCCATATATGTGGTGCCAATGGTTGGTCGATGTTATAATGTATTTTATGCTTTGTCGATATGTAAACGTATAGTCACGCCCGATTAATTGCATATAATTTCTTTGTTAAATATTACGACCAAATGAACAGAATATTTGATCTATCAAAATTAAGAATTAAATACTCTCAATTTTTCGGTACCATTCAACCGAGAAAATCGATTAAGTGGTATACAATCAAACAGGTTTTACTATAAGTATGTGCCTTGCATTTTGTTAAAATTTCTTATAACATTTGGTTGACTGCATGTTCTTAAGTTTTTGCTGTTTGTAGACAAATTCCACTCAAAAAAGGATATGCTCAAAAATATACCCCTATTCTTTCATTGATTAAAAATTAATTCATATGATCTAAAAACTCAAGGATAGATACTCGTACAAAAAGTATCAAAGGTCCGATTTTGGAACACTTTTTGCTGGACATAATGGCAAGTTATGCATTCGTTAAAAAAATTGAACTCGAGATTTTGATCACACTTGTCATTATGATTATAGGTAAGCTGATAAAAGTGAGTCTCATAGTTGTGTCTGTTTGTCTGTCTGTTTAGCTACAGCCTCAACGGCTGGATTGATTTTTTTAAAACTTGGTACATATATGTTTTTGGTAATTCTTCTTCTTTATTTTTTTTTAGATTCTTGGAACAACAGTACTTGCAATACATTTTTTTAGCAAATTTACAATATCTTGTTTTTCTCAAAAATGGCACCACAACTTTTCTTAAGAAAAATTCCATATATCTTTTCAGTAAGGGCTCCCAAAGAACCATTTTTTTTTAAGTTTAAGTTTTCTTCAAACGATAATAATTTTAATTTCAATAATTTTTGTTTACAGAAGCTTCTAAGCAATATAAATAGTTTTTCTTACCAAAATTTTCAAAAAATAATTTTTTTTTTAATTTTTAAAAATGTTTAAGAATTTGATACATAAAAAAAAAAACATTTTTTAAGATTTAAAATTTTTTTTCCATACAATTATATTCAGTCAAGAATTAAGAAGGCATGCTTTTTTTATTCCATACTCTCAAGTAAGTTGTTTATCTAATTTGAATATCGTAATTCAAGCTTTTAATCAGTAAGAGGGTTCATACAGTAGCGTGAAACCATCATAAGCGTTAAAAAGTTTCAAACATCGTAGTTCTATCACAATTTGTGTGGAAAAAACAGATTTACGAAGTTTGCAACTTTACCACGTTTACAACGACACTACGCTGTAGCATGAATACCCTTATTGTTCTCTCTAAGCCCTGAGCGTCTTGAACATAAGATCAAGTTCGTGCGACCCAGTCGTGCATTTGATTTTCTTATGTAGACAATACCTAGTAGAGCCAAAACCATGTAAAAACTCTTTGTTGAAATTTTTGGCACTACGTAAATCACACTTTGAAACTTACCTATGTAAGTATACTGACTCATCTAAATACAATGATCTTATATCGTTTTCGATTGGACGTTCAAGTACTCCTTCTTTACTCCATTTTTACTCCAACTACTTCTTTTTCTATTCCCGATTTCAAGAAGAAGTAGATTTTAAACACAAGAATACATAAACAACTATTCGTTGTCTAAATTATTAAATGCTTGAAGAAGCCATTTTGTAAAATGGCGTCATTCAGAATTGTGTGTGTAAATTTGACAACATGATGAATTCATATTCGATTGGAATTAAAAATGATTAGAACAGTCAGAAAATTCAATCGAAGAAGAATTTTTGATTTAGCGAATAACTTTTTTCACACATTGTTTTGAAATAAGCTTCCATATTAACTCTTGCGGAATATACAAATATCTTTGTAATGACATAATGTCTCGTCGTTATTGGTTTGGTAGACCGTTTTGTCTTATTCTCCTTGAATGAAGAATGTAAAATTACAAATGGAATTCTAATGCTGTGGCTGTACTTACTTTTCTGTGCTTATTTTCTTAGAAGCAGACTATAGCCTTGTTTTTGAGTGCATTTTTATTTTCACTTAAAAAAGTGGCGTGATTAAAATACGTTGTGTCAAATTGATGTTGTATTTAATATGCAACTTTTTCCAAGCGAATTTAAAAATTCACTTAAAAACATGGCTTTTGTTTTTTTATCTGTACCTGAGCAGAAGTTGAAATTTTCCATTGATTCTATTCCATAAACTTTAATATTAGTTTGAATTCAGTTGTTTCATTGTATTTAGCTTTTTGTGATTTTATTGCCCCTTGTGTCGTGATGCACTATGCCTGGGCCTAGTCAACTTTATGGGAAATCCAAGGCTGGCGTATGGCATTGACTTATATTTTTTATACGGGAACAGCATTAATTTAAAATTTTTTTGAATTTGAAAAATAAATGACCTAAATAACCTAAAAACTTGCTCAGTGTTATGATAAGGTTCTAAAATTGAGAAACAGTTAATAATTATTAAAAAAACATGTACTGCATTTGGATTTTGATTTACATACAAAAACCTTTAATTATTAAAAATACAGTTTGGAGCTTTTGACAACTACTAAGTGATTCCATTTGAGTGCTATTAAATTAAGCTACTGATGATTACACTTTTAAAGTGAAATATAGAAGTTTTGAAAATCGTTTAGGGGTATTTTTCTCAATTTAAATTCCATTTCGTGTTTTTTGTAAAGGGTCGTTTTATATAGAATCACGTTTTAAGATCTTAAGCTTTTCTATCTCGTATGGTAAACCTTTTATTTTTAAGTAAATTAAATGATTCACTGTGGCGTATGTGGAATATTTTTTTGTTCTAAGCAAAAATAATATGAAAAAATAATGAAAGCTAGAAAATATTTTCGTGGTTGAACAGAAATGTTAAATTTAAACTCGAATCAATTTGAATTAAGGTCAAAGTAATAAAGGCGTTTAGCGTCTAAGATATTTGCAAATTAAAACCGTCTTTTCCATCGGTCGGAAAAGATATTCAAATAGTTCCAAAATTAGTGCCACCGTAATATCGTCGGTCCAAAAGTAAAACTCGCTAAGTGTGGAAAAATTTTTCAAGCAAATAAGAATGGAATGCATTTTAAATCTAAAATATATCATTTTGTCCGGTTTTATAAAATATTGAAAGGTATGCACGGTAGTATAGTTTAAAAAGTGAAGGAAAAAGTGATTTTTCTGAGTACAATACATTTTTTTCCCTTAGTGATTGCTAATTTTGCCTTACTTTATTAAGGCAAAAATACATTTATTACCAAGTGTGTAGTAACTATTAAAACAATAAGAATTACACTCTCAAATAAAGTTATTTTAAAATTAAATATTGTTAAATGTATTGAAAAAATGAAAAATATAAACAAAGAAACTTTTGAAATTATATTAACCAAGATGAGATGAAAGAGAAATAGCAGAGATGTTCTGTTGGTCTTGTTTCTGTTCATGCTGTTATTGTTATTGACTATATGTAATGTTTCAACGTTTTAGTGTATCGCTTTGATACATGTTTCTCCGTCTGTAACAATTGACTCAAAACGTTTAAAATAAAATAAAATAAAATAAAATAAAATAAAATAAAATAAAATAAAATAAAATAAAATAAAATAAAATAAAATAAAATAAAATAAAATAAAATAAAATAAAATAAAATAAAATAAAATAAAGCAAAATAAAACAAAGTAAAATAAAATAAAATAAAATAAAATAAAATAAAATAAAATAAAATAAAATAAAATAAAATAAAATAAAATAAAATAAAATAAAATAAAATAAAATAAAATAAAATAAAATAAAATAAAATAAAATAAAATAAAATAAAATAAAATAAAATAAAATAAAATAAAATAAAATAAAGCAGAATAAAATAAAATAAAATAAAATAAAATAAAATAAAATAAAATAAAATAAAATAAAATAAAATAAAATAAAATAAAATAAAATAAAATAAAATAAAATAAAATAAAATAAAATAAAATAAAATAAAATAAAATAAAATAAAATAAAATAAAATAAAATAAAATAAAATAAAATAAAATAAAATAAAATAAAATAAAATAAAATAAAATTAAATAAAATAAAATAAAATGAAATAAAATAAAATAAAATAAAATAAAATAAAATAAAATAAAATAAAATAAAATAAAATAAAATAAAATAAAATAAAATAAAATAAAATAAAATAAAATAAAATAAAATAAAATAAAACAAAATAAAATAAAATAAAATAAAATAGTAAAAATAAATTAACTAAAACAAATTTTTTTTTACAAATTCACACATTTTTTTTTAAATTTTGATATGCAATATTTTTAAATATTATTTGAAATTAGTATACAAATAAAAAAAAATTAAAACAAAAAGTCCCATGACAAGTTCCATTTATAATGTTTTTATTTTTTTTTGTAGCACATCGGACTAATTTAAGCATTACAGAAAAAGTTTTATTAAAATCATAGGAGGCATTCTTAAGAAAAAAATTTTTACTGAAGGAACCGTTATTTTTTCATAAAAGTAAATTGTATCCTTAAAATACTTTAAACAGTGAAAAAATACTTTTGAGTACTGAGTTTTATAAAAATCCATCACGTAGTTTTCAAAATATTTGATTTTCAAAGAACATTAAAACATTTTTAAAAAATCCAAAATATATTTTGTGGACATTTTGATAAGAACAACTTTAAATTGTTTAAAAGCTTCTGCATACAAAATTATTGAAATAAGAATTACTGTTTTTAAAATAAAAAATCGTTCGGAAGCCTTTACTAAATAGAATTTTTTGGATTTTTTAACAAAAATTGTGCAGCCGTTTTGAGAAAAAATAAGAGGCTATAGGTCACAACACTGATAACTTTCCATAGGTGCCCTCAGAAGCTAAAGGCCCGATTGTTGTGTGTACAGTAACAGAAAGATCGAAAACAACCACGGTAACAATCGGACTCACCGAGTTCCCAAAGACCTACCTGGAAGTTACTTGCAATTACTTCCAAAATGCATTACTCAGCTTTGACGTACTGAGATGCATTCTGGAAGTAGGCTTTTTTACTGTGTCCCACTGAATCATTGCGTCACATTAAGTGTAACATGAAACTGCTGTCGATGATGAATACCAATAAGTTGAGGTATCTCGACAACAGTTGTGAGTTGTGACTCAGTGGGGCATGCCTTTGTAGGGCGGCATGTCATTTGGGACACAACACGATGTTC
The DNA here is from genome assembly GCA_946251815.1 of Dasysyrphus albostriatus. Taxonomy (NCBI): domain Eukaryota; kingdom Metazoa; phylum Arthropoda; class Insecta; order Diptera; family Syrphidae; genus Dasysyrphus; species Dasysyrphus albostriatus. The sequence goes on along the minus strand of OX276336.1, from coordinate 59,609,641 downwards.
TTTTATTTTCAAAAAATCGCCTTTAAAGATCTTCGAAAAAGTTCTTATAACTACATATATTCAATATGTAATCAAAAGAAAATTAGTGAGAAGAATAAAATTAACCCAAAGCCAATATAATTGGTTGTTCATAAGATATTTAAGAAGAAAAAAATTTAACAATTTTTGGTAAGGCTTATAGTAGTTTTTTCACTTAAAAAAACAACAATGTTTGTTGAATTATATTGCAAAACCAATCAAATATCAATATTGAACTAGTGTAATAAATTTAATTAATCCGAAGCCATTTTTGGTGATCGCAGGATATTTAGGAGACAACAATTTTAACGATTTTGGTAAATTTTTTTGCTTTTTTTTTTAATTAAAAAATTTAAATAAGCATACTTACTATTTTTTTACTTTTTGAACATTTTAAATAAAAATTCAGATGACATTCTTTTTCTTCAGCTAAAACTAAAGAGTTGTAAGCAATGGAAAAAAGTCATTCCTTCCTTTAAAAAATTTGTATCTTCTATGTACTCGTATATCCACTTATGTTCAATTTTCAGGGCATACCTTATACCAACAGTCAAACAGTAATAAAATATATATGTATATGTATAGACTGAGAGCCAACGACATATAAAGTCAAGTCATTTGCATACTTTTGTAATTCACATCAATAAAATAGCCTTTGAGGGGTTGAACGAATAACAGTTTGTCTGCCTACCTTAACACGTGTCAAACAGGTTTACAATGTGGCGTACATTTTTTGCATCGATTTACTTCAATACCTATTCAGCTTGCAATTTTGAACAATTGTTGTCTCGGGTCAAACTCCCTTTGGTTAGTCCCTAAGAAGATTGAGAGCAACGAAATTTCCAAAAACCACTTACGTTTAAGTATTAACCTGAGTGATTTTTGGAAACCTTATTGCTCCCTATTTTACTCACCGACTTACTATAGAGAGTTTGACCTAAGACAACAATTGCTCAAAATTGCAAGCTTAGTATTTGTTGTATTTGCATTTTCGCCCCAAATTTTACGTTAAATTTTACACCTGTTCGACACGTGTTAAGGTAGGCAGACAAACGTTTATTGGTTCAACCCCTCAAAGCCTATTATGAATTACAAAAGGATGCAAATGACTTGACTTTTTGTGTCGTTGGCTCTTAGACTAATAGTTTTGAAAATAAATTGAACAAGAACGTTGATTAGTCTGTCATTGAGTGATTTTGACAATCATTAAATATTTATAATACCAAAAACGCAGCTAAAAAGTCAATGTCTAATCTCAGATTTAAATCTTCATCCCAAAGGTAGTTGCTCGTAAATACTAGCTGAAATTACCACATTACAGTACAAAGTAAACTAGTGGATATATCGTAAATTTTCAATGATACATACATAAACATATATGTATGTATCTATTTATTATACTAAGCAACAGGTCGATTAATAATAAAAAACTTTGAATTCAACAAGATACATAAATGTTTATGTATGTACATGGTCAGTGTTTTGTTGGTATATGTCTAAAGGGAATATTTATGAGCTTTAAGATAACAACTATGTCAACCTGACAATTCAATTTATTACCCATTCCTATAAATTATGTGATGGTCATAAATTCTCTGAACCAGAATTTCACAAATGCCCCACCCCTCAAATAATGTAACATAAAACGCAGTATTGCAATGGCATTGCCTCTGACCTTCCTTAATATAATTCGACTTATTAAATTCACATCATCAGTAGCTTACGTCAATGTCATCAACATCAATGTGCAAATTGAAAAATACGTCCCTTACATTATATACTATAAAACAGTACAGATCAAGGTTGTAGCCATAGCCACACTAAACCAGATTATTCTCTCAAATGAAACTGAATGTTCTTCGACGAGGACGTGCTCCGCATCAGCCTCAGCTACAGCTCTCTATGAGCTGCTCCATCTGCAAATCTAAAGCTTTTATACCACCTATTGTCTGGTTGATTGGGATTGGGAATGCTGTTCAAAGAACCCATCCTGGGGAAAAAAACGAATGATGCGAAAACCTAATCAGTGATAAATAGAAGACCACAATGCTATGCTGAATCCTGCGCACGATTGCTCTGGGGAAATGTTTTTGCAATGAGCTTTAAAATTATTGTCAGTAGAAATGACCAGCATTCAGCAAAACAGAGCCATCTCTTGGGAGCTTTGTGAATCGTATAATCAGTGTGCTATTGTCCTTGCTGTTCTTTTGCAACAGTTAACGGTCTATATGTGTATAATTAGATAAAGAGGGAATATTTCGGGATAGCATCCTGAAGTTCTAGGCAACATGATAGTATGTTTCTCTTTTTTCACAGGATTCATCCGGAATATAACTTCAGTTCGCTGAGATACTCCGTGGATTGTACATCGTCTTATCGGAATATTATTAATACGGTCTAACGGTTGAATTCCCAGATTTCCCAGTATAAATTTATAATAATATAATTATTCTAAGAATTTGTGTTTTTATCAAAAGTTAATGTTTAAATTTTGAAAAAAAGTGAAGTGCAGTGAAGTGTGGACTTAATCACATACAAAAATAAAGGATACCAAAATATCTCTATTAAGTGAAAATTTAATAAAAAAAAAATTTAAACTATAAAAACAGGATTATTTAAAACAAAAACCAATCAACTTTAACTGGAATTTTGAGACGCTCTGGTGAGTCCCAATTTAAAAAAACAAAGCCATTTTAAGATTAAAATCTTTGGAAAATGAGAAATCTACACTTTAAAGGATTAGACTAAAAAGACTAAAAGTTTGGTTCATAAGCTAATGCTTCGTAGGTTTTATCAGTCAGTCAATTTGCATTATAAGCTAATAAACACATTAGCACCCTACCAAAGTGCACGAAGCTAAGACTATCCCTGTTGATGAGACCCCATATAATAAAAGAGTCGTCTACCCAAGGTTTCTTGCCCTTGGAAAATGTTAAGCCACCTTCAAAAATCACACCCTAAAACTTAAAAAGCAAACAGTAGATATTCTGATTGCCTTGACATCAAAGTTTGAGCAGGATGCCTGTTGCGCGTTCGTGATGTTGTTGAATGTGGCACCACCTAAGTCGCATATAAATGGATTTTGCTACTTATTCCCTCTCTGAATTCTTCGATGGCTCTGCTTCTGCTTTATGAAAAAAGGTCACACAAATCGAATCAAATATACGTGTTGGGGTTGACTTTGGCCGATGATTAATTTTGCTATTAATCTCCGGAGCAATACAATTTATATAAAAAAAATATCTGCTGTTTGTCTGGGCTCTAGCTCTGGGGGTGTGTGATGGATAAAATCGAATGAGCATGAAAGGAGACATTTTTTTTCCTGGATGCAACACTATTTGAAATGGCATAATAGTATTGATTGACGTCAATTTTGTGTATATAAATGATTCACATTGTATGCATTCATCCATGGTGGTATATATACAAGTTCTTAAGCTTTACCAGTAAATTCAAGGATACTGATGCCTGAGGCCATTGCGTAAGTGCGTAGTAAAGTGAAAGGCACATAAATGTTTTTTTTTTAATAACATTTGTCTTAATCCCTTTAAAATAGCAGGCCAATTCCAGGACGAGCTATTGTTGCAAGGAAGCTAGAATAACAGTCAGGGGCTATTTTTGTAGATTTTTTAAGAGGAAAGTCCATTGTGATATTAAAATAATTAAGACCCATTGTTTAAGCCTTTTTACTCTGAATCCTTTTGAAACAGAGAAACGAATATTGTTCAGTTCATCCTGATCCATGTATATTCCATCGAAATTAGCTACCAACGACAATGATATCGAAACGCAAATGCACATATATTGCACTCGAATATACAAAATGATTTTTCATTTGATTTTTCATTTTGTATGATGGGAGTAGTTTTTTATTGTTGTTGTTGTTATTATTGTTTGTTTTTGAGTGAGGATGAAGATGAAAAGTGGAGCATTTGTTTGATTAATTGCGGATGCTTTGTTTATTTTGGTATTCAAATTGAAATGGATTATTTGTCTATAGTATATTATTTGTTGATTGAAAATTCGATTTAAAAAAAAAAATAAACCCAAAGGAGAAACAAGATTAAGTGTGGACAGTAAATAACATCATACTAACTAAACAGTTTAAATAAATTGGATTTTTTTGTAAATACTTTTTTTTATCCATTTTATTCTTATTGAAAGTGGAATACATTTCAATTGAAAGAAAATAATTTTTGCTTTTGAATGTTAAATGAGTTTTGTCAGCCTTTTTTATCTTTGACCATACTTTTTCTTTATGCAAACACAATACCAAAATATTGCCGGATTTCCCAAAATCCCTGTTGAATTTTGTCTTAACTGCTTATGGAATTTATAATTTGCAGATGCATTGAAAATTACTTTTTTTTTTTTAATTTGCATATTCAAGCAGAGTAAACAATTTTATGAGAAACAAAAAAAATACAAAATGCACTTGCATCAACAGTTTTTGAATATAAGTTTTATGAATATTCGAGAGGAACACAGTTATAAAAAAAAAATGATAAGAAAAGTGTTGTGCACCGATTGTAAACTATGTTTTAATATATTCACGGTAGGTTAACGCAAAAACAGAACATTTTTTTAAGACAACGTTTCAATACATATTTTGTGCTTTTCTTGTGTTCTTTTTTACCGCACTGAAACTACCCACAGTGGCACGAAAATCTTTAAAAAATGGCCATTATTAAACATTTTTTTTTCTTTTCAATTTTCTCTGTTCAATGTTACAGATTCGAAACATTTTAAGAAAAATCAAACACCAAATACAAATATTTTAAAAATAGAGAATTTTTGTAAGCAAATACTTTTGTGGTATTTGGAAGAAACATTATACAGTGGACTCCCTGTAAATAGAACTCCCTCTTACCCAAATTTCCCTGTAACTCAAATTTTGTCACCATATTTTTGTACTCCATTCCAATTTTTATACTGTTTTTACTTCACTCTAGTTCTCTCAAAACTCCCTCAATTGAATTGAATTGATTTCGATATCCTGTGAAAATTCGACATATAGGCAGCGGCTGTATGTCCATAAAATAATTTGCATTCCTACGTCCACTTAACGTCGAGCAAGAGCCCAAACAGGTTGAGCGATTTTCTTCGACGCAATAGCTTAGCTTGACGTAAAGTAGACATAAGGACGCCAATTATTTCCTGCCCATGATACCAAATCAAAGGATACATTTGTAACAATCGCCCCGGTATCGTCAAAATTGATAAAATCAGTATTGTCTCGGTATCGGTTTCCTATAAATCTGTCTGATTTGGTCTCGTACAACAAAGTTACGTTTCGGTATCAATTCCGTCTGGTTCCGGTCTAGTCTCGGTCTAAAAAAAAAAAAAACAAAAATGGATGACTTGGTAACATGTTCTGGATTTTGTGGTTAAGCTCGCATGGTATTTTTAAGGTTTAATTAAAAAGAAACATTACATAAAATATGCATAATAAATTAACGACAATCTTTATAACTGAATTTTTTTTTCTTGTCCTAACAATTTTAAAGGATTTGTTTCACAATGCCTTAGTAAAGTTCCGATTAGTTATCCGAAACATAAATTTTGCGTAAAAATATCAGATGCGGCAGAAGTCGTGTGTGGTGTGTGCCACCGCACATGGCCCCCGCAAGCTAAGGTCTTCGCACCAATCAAGACATTTTTTTATCTAGACAGCAACATTTTTTTTTTTATTTTTTTTTATTTTTGAGCAAAATAAAGAAAAATCATTTCTTACGAAAATCGCTTGAATGAGCTTAAAAATTTCATTTGCAATAATTACTTTCTTTTAAAAATTCAGAGATGCCATTTTTTTCGCTAAAGAAAGTAAATAAAAAAAAAATATTTGGTGGCGCAATAGCTCGTGGAGAACCAGAGCCTAGTGACTATCAACCATTCCTGTGTGCATGTTAATAGGAATATAGGAATGGAGGGGACCTACAATTTTTACCGAGTTTGAACGGCTAGATGAGAAGCACTTGTTCCTCCAAGAGTAGGATTTGTCAGTCCCTCGCAAGAGGCAGTATCTCGGGAAAAGCATTTCTGTTTTTATAGGTGGAAGTGGCTGGGAATCAAACCCAGACCTTCGACATGATAGTTGAACGCAGTAACCGTCATGAGGTACTACTTTTTTCGCTAAAACTATTAGTTTCTTCAGAGCCAGTTTTGCAAACGTGATTCAAACTTGTATCTATTGTTCACCAGTTTGAAGTTTTAAACTTTAATCAATGGTTATTATTGTTCTGGAAGGAATAAATAATAAAAGGCTTACATCCAAATTAAAAACTTAGCCTTATTATGAGGATTAAGTGCAAAATGTTACTAATCAAACAAAATTGCTGCAGAAATCACGAGCACGTAACCCTATTGCGGTTGTCAATCATCAAATTGATTGTTGATAAACCGTCAATTTATCAAAAAACTGATCAGTTATTCTTTTATAATTTTCAATTTTCTTGTGATTCACAATGGTCTGCATCATTCTCAATAATAAAAACTATTATTTGTAAGGGTTTTAAGAAAATTAAATTTGAGATTTATAAATTTTCAATTTGATAATTGAAAATCGTAATAGTGCCGTTATATTTGTATGTTTATTACATGAATAAACAGAAAGAAACTGTGAAATGTCATTTAAACTGTAAGAGCCGTTTCTGCGCAACTAATTACAAGAATTGTTTATTTGAAATAAATTATTTATAATATTCAAAAATCTATTTTTTTTTGCTGCGGTCCCAAAAGTAGGGTATCGGTTCGGCATTGCTTCGGTTTCCGATACCAAGACTTTTCAAGTATCGTTACCAAATACCACAGATTTTTAATAATTTTTATTTTTAACAGTCAAAAGTAAATGTTGATATGTCAATTTTAAGAATTTATGAATATTCATTTAAGAATTAATGTAGTTCCAACAAAATTCACAAACTGTTTTTGAAATAAAGAATTTTCAAAAAAAAGTATAAGGTATACGAATGAGAAGGTGAAAAAAAAACAGTAAGAGAATTATTGTTTTTGTTTTGTGGACTTTATTAAATTAAATTCAGTTTTTAGGATTTGTATGACCTTCAGTCCAAATGCGTTTTGCTCAGGCAAGGCAGTTGGCCTCATCAGTTAATTGCCATCGTTACCCTTCCAAAACTCAATATTTCGGTTAATGATTTTATCAACATAAATAGAATTAGCAGTTTTCGGTATTTTTTTCAACTTCAAATTGCATTATGTCTCCTTTATGTCTCAAGTTATGCACTCGTTCAAAAAAATGATTTCGAGATTTTGCAAAGACTTATGATTACGATGATAGGGAAGATGAAAAAGTGGATCTCATAATTCTGTCTATCCGTCTGTAAATTCTACAACAACCTAAACGGATGGATTGATTTTCTTAAAACTTAGAAGAAAGTGGTTTTTGGTGATTCTGCCCACACGTTTCTTTCATTTTTTAGAAATAAAAATAAAACTTGGATTTTTTACACTCTTCAAAGGTATTAAACAAAATAATTTTACCTACACCTAAATTTATAAAAAAATTACGTATAGCTACTATTAACAGTACCTTTCACAGGATCTTAGATAAAATTCAAAAATATTTCATATCAAAATTTTCCGAAGAAGTTTTGGAAGTTTTTAAAAAATCTTTCAATTTTTTTTTTGAAATTTCGATATCGAGTGGATAATTTTTTTTTAAGTTTTGTTTAATGCTCACGATTTGCATACCAAAAGTTTTCCAGAAAAATGTTTTAAGAATTTTATATACATATATAAAAATATATTTTAAGAAAACCGTGACTCAGTCATGCATTTTATATGAAAAAGATAAATAAATTTTCGTTAATTTGGCAGTGAGAATTCTTTATATAATAAATAAATATTATTAATTTAAATAACTGAAAAATATTTATTTTATTTTTTATTTACTTAAATACATTTTTGCTAAAAATACAGGTTTTCAGAACCTGAGTTTTTCCTCCGAAAATCATTAAAATATTTGTTTTGTGTTCTGGTATTCAGTTTTAACTTGTGAAATTCATTTATTATATTTTATTAATACAAGATTAAAAGTTATAAAAATAATTATTTTATTTTCCATTCCATTTAAGAATTGTCAGCGTTATAGATCTCTTGTTTAAAATCATTCGAATTTTATTTATTTTAAAAATATTTTTTTTGTTTGGTTAAATTTTTTGTATGCATGTAAGTAGCTTGTTTATATATTTATCTCAATGTCATGTTATTAAAGTTTCTGACAATGAAATGCACATGTTTAATAACATACATACATACATTTTTGGAAAAGTTATTAAACTGCAGGTATTCCTCTATTAGGGTTCTTTCTGATAAAAGATTCGATTCGCTGGAGTTAACTTTCCTCGTAAAAGTTTCTGAAAAGCTGATAAAATAATAAAAATTGTTGTTCTTCAGTTGACTTTGTAATTAAAGCTTAAGAAATTGGCCCTGCATATATGTACATATATTCCCTTTCTGTTCAATTTAGCTTCTGAATAAAGTTGTTTTTTTTTTTTTATTCGTATATACTTATTTGCTCTTTAAGAATGTTTTGTGTCGTGTAAGATAAACTATATTTTAACAAAGCCGGGTTTTCAATCATCAATTATTAATAATCAATAATTAAACATTCATACATACACATATAATTATTACTCGTATATATTTATAAGGAATTTAAATAACTAAGATTTTATATTGATTATGAAAATTCTTTATTAATATGAATTGAAATTCTTTTATTTAACAATTACTTTTTATTTTAATTGTATTCGATTCTTTTAGTTTTAGTATACATGTTATTAAATTTGTATATTAAGGAGATTATTAATTTCTCATATAATCATTATCAAACAGCCATAACTTAGTTAATTCCTTAAATAGAGACCATAAACGGATGTTATGAATCTCAATCTCAACTGGTAACTTGTTAAAAAATTCAGAATTCTACTGAGGGATAAAAGTTTAGAAAGCATCAATAATTGCGAGCTGGTACTTGGTTTTTGGAAAAATTTCCTGATTGCGAAGCCTGTAATCAGTTAAGTTCTGATTGAAAAGGTTCCCATTTTTTAAAAAACAAATTTTATGTCTTTTCAAAAATGAAAGTGAAATTTAAAGACTTTTTAAAAATGAAGGTGTTATTTATGTAGAAGAATTTTCAAACTTAAGAAAAGTTCATGGCTGATGCCATGTCGTTTTTTTTTCCAAATAATCTTAGAAATATGTTTTTTGTATAGCCAGTATAGGTTGTATTTTATAATTAGGCAGTGGATGTACATATATATATATTAGTTAGTTAGAATGTGTCAAGGAGTTTTTGTGAAGCGAAATTTCTAAAATGGTACATAAACATAATAAAAGTCGTATAGAAAAATGATCTCTGAACTCTGACTTGTTGGATTTGTCTCCACCCCCAATAGGAGAAATTCAGATAGGAAAATTATATGCACTTTGGTTACTTATTTTATATAAAAAAATAGTTTAAAAAATCTATGGCTGACAATTTATTTTAACTAGCTGACTTTTCATGAAAATATACTTCAGACGGTATAGAATTTTTGCAAATTTTCCAAAAAATCGGTATGACATAGATTTTTTTTAATTCATTAAAAATTCATTGAATAAAAGCAATTACTGAAAATAGCTGGACTTTTATGACTGTGAGTCGTCCTTTTAAATGGAATATTTTTTTTTTGTTTAAACGACTCAAATAAGTTACAAAAGTTTTTGTTTTTGACCTTTTATTTTAAAAATTCATAAAAAAAACCTATGGCTGACTAATTATTACGGAAAATAGTTGACGATCTAGAGATCTTTTGGTTGGTATGCATTTGAAAATTTCCCAAAAACAAGGTAACAAAAATCGCGTGTAACCTTGAGGATATGTTAGCCTTGCTTACAAGGTATCAAGATCTGACCAATTTCTAGAACTAGGAGTTCGTTGATAAAAACGAGAACAAAAGTGGTAACAAAATAGAACCTTGTGGTACTCCTGAGTTATTGAAAAAAATTTTCTCTTGTGTACGATAACACACTAATGGGTCTTAAATCAGATAAAGCCATTGGGGTTGGCTTTTTTGTGGAATCGGAACTACAGGGTGGCGCACCAATTGTGCTACAATAAGAAATTCAAAAAACTTTTTTTTAATCGATGTATTTCATTTATTTTTTTTTATTGGCTAGAAAATTAAATTTTATTTTAAATAGTTAGTTGTTTATAAAGATTATAGACCGCAAATGACCTTCACGTTCTCCCACGCATATGCGGCAACTGATCAAAAAATTATTCATTGAAGCCTGAAGAGTTGAAGTTGGAATCGCCTCAATTATTGTCGTTATGGACTGCTTTAATTCAGTTAAATTCCTGGGCTTCGTTTTATACACCTCTTGCTTGAATTAACCCCATAAAAAGAAGTCTGGTGCAGTCAGGTCAGGTGACCTTGGGGGCCAGCGAAGAGTGAAGTTCCTAGAAATTAATTTGTTTGCGAATTTTTTGTTTAGCTCCGCCATAACTGGTCTGGCTATATGTGCAGTTGCTCCATCTTGCTGAAACCAAACGCTGTTGAATGGTATACGTCTTCGGCGCAGTTCTGGGTAAAAAAACTCCTTCAACATCTTTAAATAACGGTCCCCATTGACAGTAACGGTTACACCGTTTTCTTCAAAGAAGTACGGCCCGACAATACACCTTGATGAAACTGCGCACCACACAGTGACTCGTTCTGGGTGCTGTTCCGTCTCATGGAGCATTTCTGGATTAGACTCATTCCATATACGGCAATTTTGCTTGTTTACATTGCCGTTAAGATCAAAATGGGCCTCATCAGACATGAACAAACAATTGATCAATGTGTTGTCTTCTTCGGCCATTGATATCATTTTTTTGCAAAATTCCAGGCGAACAGGCAAATCCTGAGGGTTTAACTTGCTAGTAATTTGGACTTTGTACGGAAACAAGTTTAAATCGTCATGAAGTATCTGTTGTAATGACCGTCTACTAACTCCAATTTGCCCCGATAAGTTTCGGGTCGAAACGCTCGGATTGGCCTGTATTGCTGATGCTACTGCTGCGATTGTATCCTGAACCCGAACATTGGCATCTCGATGGTACGGCCTTCGTGCGATGCTTCCAGATTCGGCAAACATGTTTACAAACCTCATAATGGTCCATCTACTCGGGGGATTACCGCCAAACTCGCGCCTAAATTCCCTTTGGACGGAAATGACGGACTGCAAAGCATGGTACCGTTGCACTATCCAAATTCTTTTCTCCGTATCCCAAGCAAAAAAAATAAGCCGATTACTCACACAGAAAAAAAGTTATTACGTTCTATTTTTGTATTACGATTCGTGCGCCACCCTGTATTTTGGCTGCTTTACACTCTACAGGAAACTGAAGAAAAATTATTGTCAAAAGAAGTTAAGATCCATTTACACATTTAAATGAAAAAGTACCTGAATCAAAAAATGGAGTGGCAAAAACTGTACACATGTCTTCGGCACTTACTTGGCATTTTTCCGATTTAGTGGTTTCAAAAACTCCTGTCTTTTTAAGTTGTTTCCATAACGTTTTAAAGTTAAGTCTTGGATTAAGTTTTTTAAAGGGAAGTTCAAAGGTGAGGAAGAGGAAGTTTTCATTTTAAGAATTTGACGCATGACCAATCGTTGCAAGCCTTAATAGCGAGTTGTATTGCTTTTAGTACGGGACATGTCAGAAAGTCGTCTGTAAATAAAATGCATTAAAATCAATTTTATTCCAAAAGAACTTATTTTTTTCAATAGAGACTTGTCTTTTCAAAGGGACACTTTTTTTGCGGTACGAGGTTCGCCTTCGCCGGGTCAGCTAGTTAAGAATAAAATGATCCCAGAAGTGAGCCTTGTGAAATAATAATAACTATTTCTTGAGGGTCACTGAACGAATAATTTTTTTTAATTTTTTGTCTTACACATTTTATAATATGAACAAAACCATTTGCTAATTTAGTAAGAGACATTATCCATGGAATTTGTTTTTGCAAACAAATATATTGGTCTTAGAATCAACAACTCTGAGATTTTTCATCTTAATTGAAATTAAAAATACTTGTTAAAATTTTATATAAAAACCTTAAAATCACTTTAAAATTAACGGGGTATGAGAAATTACATGTAGCTATTGGTACGAGTAGATTATGTGACTACGTACATTGTTTTTTTTTTTTTTAATTAATAATAAATCATTTGCTTACATCTATAACATCATCTGTCTCAACATGAAGGCATCTTCGAATATAAAACACAAGCATTTGTATATCCAGTATATTTCTGAATGGAATCCTACAACCCGTAAAATAATCACTCTACTTGAATGAATACAAATCAAAATTATTAACGATTCAGTTGATTTGAATGACACGTATGTTATTTACCCAAGTTTTACGCGTGCTTCTTTCTGGAATGGTCTTTTCCATTTTTATTTCAGACCCGAACCCGACCCTATAGGAACGTACTCATGCTTTTAAATAGGCTCGAACGGTTACTTAAAGGTTATGGTAAGAAAATTAGGTATACACTTCCCAAATCATTTTATTTTGTTTGTATTTTTAAAAAAATACCAACATTAAACAGAATGAGAAATTTCTTTTCAGCATTCTGTAAAAAGGGCTGACATATGCCTGTGTGTATATAATTTTCTGTTTTTGTGAACACAAGAAACCCAAACTTAAATTTTTTGTTGCTGATGCGATGCGAAAAAAACTATGTTCATTGTTTTTGACGATTGTATTGTTTTGAGCCTATAACGAAGTTATTTTCTGGTTGCAAACGTGAGTCGCACATAAAATATGTCAACTGCCTTCTTTAAATGAATTCCTTTTTCAGTAGGTATCAGTATGTTACTAGTTGAGTCAGTGGGTTTTCTTGCCTAACAAATATGTATGTGTAGTGTAGGGGGAATGGTATGGCTGAATATTGGATGTGTTGGCAATGTTGGTATTTTGATAATAAAATCAGGTTGTTGACTTTAAGGGCAAACACATAACTTATCTTCAATGTTTTTTTTTCGGGTCAAATCGTTAATTTAATTTTCATAAGAAATGTTAGCTTTTCAAAAAAAAAAAAACCTTGAATCTTCAAGAACCCTAGGGGCCACGTATGTTTACAAAAAATCCTTTAGGAATAGTGATAGTAACGCAAAAAGAAATTCTGTTACTCGGGGTGGAAACGAATCAAACAAATCAGAGATTATTAAAAACGGTCCAGCCGTTCTTGAGTTATAAATGGAGTAACTAACCCGACTTTTGTTTATATATTGAAGAAGAAGAAGTTTTACGGTTTTGAATTAACTCTGAGTGAAAATAAATTAACCATGAATTATCTCAGAAACAGTTTTTCAGTTGAGTTTTAACTCTATCTTTAATCTCGTATTACCAAATTTCACAATTACACAATTACAAAATCCCACTTTTTTACAATTCCGCAATTATAAAATTTTGTAAACTAAATTCTCCCAAATTAAAATAACGACCGAGATTAATAATATGTAGGTATTTAATGCAATGTAAATGCAAGCTCGAAAATGTTAAAGCTAAATTAAATTTGTTGGCATGTGAATGCAAAATAAAAATTGGTTGAACTAAAACAAAATTAAATGCTAGTTCAGAAATAATTTGCATTTAAAAAAATGCAAGTAAAAGTCTAAAATTTCCTGCATTCAAAAATAAATGTCAATCTAACTCGAAAATATTTTGCATGGGAAAAATTCCAATGCCACTCAAAAATTATTTGCATTTAAGAAATGTTAACGTAATATGAGAATGGAGACATTTACCCGAATTTCAGTTTCCTGAATCACGTTTGCGGCTCTGGACCTATAGCATATAGGCATCCGTAGGATTTTGACCGACACCAACCCAATTTTGAGATGATAATTATATTAAAAAAAACATGAACTTTTTGGAGTTTTTTTAATTAATAGTTTAATAAAAAATTGTTTAGCCGATGATAATGAGAAAATTCAAAACCGCAAATAACGTTCTATCAGCGTAAATAGTAGACCGTAGGTACCTATATTTATTTAAGACACAGAACACTTTTCATCATCTTTGAGCAAAAGACATTTTACTCAAGGTTTTTTTTTTTAATTTGTAGTAAAGTAAAGTAACATCATTTTTTAATATTTTGAAGAATGTTATAAGATCGTTACATACCAAGTTTCAAAAAATTGTTTTTGAAATTACCAATTGTAGTCTATACAATTCATGCTCAAAAAGGTTCTTAGTGAGTAAATTGTGGGGTACTTTTCTGGTTGGGCACATAGTCCCGAAAATTGAAATCCCGAAAAATCCCGAAAATCCCGAAAACCCACAATCTCGAAAAGTAAAAATCCCGAATGCCCACAATTCCGAAAACCCAGAATCCCGAAATCCCGAAAACCTAAAATCCCGGAATCAAAATCCTGAAAAATTAAATATTATTTGACAAATTTGCGCAATTTTTTTATTTTATTTAATTTTTCGGCATTTTGATTTGATAAAATTTCCATACTAAAAATTGTTTTCTTTGAAGAACATAACACTGTACAACAGCTGTTTTTGCGTGGAGCATTTTTCGGTCTTTTTGCATCTGAAATGTCTAGGTGGGCTGAGTAAAATCTCATTTAAGGTTTGTTTAAGTTGACTAGATTTAAATAGTGATGATCTTTCTATGTCTACAAAAACTAATGTCAAAATTTCAACTTCAACTTTTTTCAGTTTTGTACATCCTAAATCCACAAAATTGGACGAAAGAACTTCACGCACTGTCCGCCATTTTGAAAAAGGCAGTAAAAAGAGCTAAATTTGATTTTCTCATGACATATTGCACGTAGAGTTATATTAATTTTAATATAATTTTTATTAATTTTGTAGATCAAAATATTTTATAAAATATTTTATATTTTATAAAATATTTTATCTACAAAATTTTTTGACACCTCCTTCAAATGAAATGTTTTTGTAGAAAAACTGTCAAAATTTGAGACAAAGAATGGTTTCTTTTGGTTTATCATACCTCTTGTTCATCTGAACTAAAATATTCTAAAATACTTTTGTAGCTGCAGAAATCTGTTTATTAATAAAATTTTACAAATTTTACAAAATGTAAGGAAATTTAGAATTTTATAAAAGTATTTTGGTATTTTTTAGTTCAGATGAACCAGAGGTGTGATCATAAGGAACCATTTTTTACCTCAAATTTGGCAATTTTTCGACAGTAACTTTTTATTGGAAAGAGGCGTCAAAAAAATTTTGCAGGCAGAAGTTTTATAAAATATTTTAACCTACAAAACTTAACAAAATAATATCACTCTACGTGCAATATGTCACGAGAAAATCGCATTTAACTCTTTCTGATGCCTTTTTCAAAATGGCGGACAGTGCATGAAGTTTTTTGGCCAAACTTTATGGATTTAGACTCTACCAGATGCAATTTTTACAAAACTGAAAAAAAATTAAACAGTGTTTTTTGTAGACATACAAAGTTAATTTTATTGGACTATACATTGTAAAGCCGATTTATGGGTACTTTGGATATTTTTTTGTATCAAAAAAGCTATGAATTATAAAAAATGGTATTTTTCCAATGATGTCAGATATGTAAACAACTAAACCAAACCAATATAAGAAAATTTAATTTCAAAATATGGACTTATAATAAATTTTCAAGGGAAATTGGACCGCTCACCAAGACCTTTCAGATTTACCAAGAGCAAAAATTGCTCCACGCAAAAAAAAAAAACAGCTGTTGTACTGTGTTATATTCTTCAAATAAAATTATTTTTAGTAAGTTTAAGTAAAACATAGCGAGAGTACGAGAAAAAGAAGAGAACTAAAATAAATCGGAAGGTCAAAGATATTTATTTATTATTTTTCTTACGAAATTTTAATAACAGATTTGGATTCAGCATCCTGAATACCATAAAACAGGGAAAAAAACATAACTACCTCACAATTTGCTCGCTATGTGCACTTTTGAGCACAAATCGACTGGACTTTTCAAATCACGTAGTTAAAGACGAAGTCTACTGATTTCTCGAAGTTGGATGGTGGTATTTGAAAAATTCCAAAAGAATTTTGAAGTTAAATGTTCATACTTCAGAATGACTTTTAACATTCGAAAAAATATTACATCGAGAAAAAATATAACCTGAAATTTGCATACAAAAACTCATTTTTGTAATATCTTTCGATTCAAATATCTCAAAGACGGGATGTGCTGGAGAAATTTCAAGGCCGGATTGGAACTCAGAGCATCAAAGGCCAAAAAATTAAACACAAACAAAAATTTAACTATTTCACATAAGTAAAAATACCTCAGTTTTCAACTAGAACTTGAATCCAAATGAGTTGTCGCTGAAAAAACCTTAAAAAGAGATTTTTTGGAAACTGTTTATATTTTCAATGATACTTTGATGTAATTTTCGAATAATTGGAAGTTTTCGAGCAAATAGTAAAAAACTTCCAAATAATGCATTTTTGCACATTAATTTTTTCAATTTTTTCCATATTGCGTCACGAAATTTTAGTCGCAAACTTTAGATTCGGATTCAGCACCTCCCCTCCCAAAAAAAAAAAAAAGGGGCAAAATCAAATTTACCCCGCAATTTGCATGGTCAAAATACAATATGAATAGACTAATATGTACATTAGGGGTGTCGGAATTTCTTTTGTTCTGGGACATTTTCAAAAAATGAATTTTGAAACCCAACGCCCGTTTTCAGGTAAAAAACAGAACAGGTCAGAAAAACCACTAAAATTTGCATCGATTTTTGGTCACAATTGCTTATTAATGTTTTATTTTGGCTTTCTTTAGTCATTTATACTGACTGAATATTAAATTAAGTATGCTGTATGATGTTGTTGAGGCAATTCAAGTATTCCACTAAAAAATCAAGGGTAGATAGAAAATCGATAGATTTTTTGGGGACTTTCATGAAGATTTAAGGTAAAAAGTTATTTTATGACATTTTAAGGAGCAGATTTTTATTCCATTTCCTTTGCAGCAGGTTACAAAAGCAAAACAAATTACACCTTTTCGAATTGCGGTTTCTTAACTAAAAACGGCCGTGGGGTGTCAAAAATAAATTTTGGAAAACGTCCCAAAACAAAAACTACTTCATTCCAAATCCTTTACAAGATCCACCATACCCATTTTGAATATAAAAAAAATCCGACACCCTAATATACACAAGTATATATGAGCGCCCACTATGTGGCGCCACAACGAAAATTACCCTCACTTAAGTACTTGTCTTAACACATTAAATTAGGTTAGGTAACTCAAAGTCAACTAAGGATTTAAATTGACTGAAAAACACGTTTTTGGAGTATTACCTACACTCAGTTATCACCACGTGCAACTAGGATGATTTCGCATTGAAAATTTGTCCTTAAGTGTATTTTTAAAAGGGAAAAAATTCCAAGAATACAATTGAAGTTCACTTTTGACATTATAAATGGGTGCCGTTGCTATGTTACACACTTTTTTGGCTGAAATTTGAAGTGACAGAGCAAGGAAGCTACCTACACCTATAACAGTTAAATATTTATTTTGAAGATATGCATCATATCAAAATAATAAAGGGTTGACTTCCAAGAAAAACGAATAACATTTTATAATTTAAATAAAGGGCACTATTACATAAATACATACAAACGTATGTATGTACCTATATATTTTTTTCCTTGGAAATTGCGAAAAAAAATTAGATATGGACTGATATTGAAAAGAAGCGAAAGGTAATAATTTGTTTCTTTATTTCTTGTATGTATAAAGAACATATGTATATGTAGCACAATTATTATAAGAAAACCTACATATTGAATCGTATTATGCGATATATAGCGAGGAACTGACAAATCCCCCAAGAGAGTATACTTGTCATGAATATTAGCCGTTCGGACTCCGCAAAAAATTGTAGGTCCCCTCAATTCCTGCCAATAACACGCACACAGGAATGGTTGGGAGTTGTAAGTCACTAGGCCCTGGTTCTCTACGAGCTGCCAAATTTATTATATTTATTTATTTATAGCTGATAAATAATAGTATCTAAAATAGTGCCGATGGGTTAAGAACGAACGGTTTTCTTAAGAGTTCTTTCTCATTATGAGGTGAATTCACAATAAGTGTGTTCCACAGCGAGTTTCAAACTGTTTGAAACCGCCAGATTTTGGTGTGAATCCGTTCCACGAGTGAAAAATTGTTTTGTTTTGCACCAAAGGGAGCGCTTATGAGAGGATACAAAATTTCCCCCTTCTTGCCAGATTTGGTCCGGAAAATTTACTATTGCCATTTCGTACTGGGTGTCAAATGTCAGGTGTTTCTTTGTCTGATTTGAAAAAATATGTCAGTTTGAATTGAAATAACAAAGCCGAATACAAATAGCTAGGGTTACCCAAGTGTTACTTTTTTTTGTTTTATTTTGGGTAGAAGTTTGTAATTTATTAATTTCTTTTTCTTTTTATCAATTAAATGATTTCCTTAAAGTGCATGTGTTAATAAGTAAATCTTTTTCCGAAGAAGAAAATTTAGTAATGAAAATCAGGGTTGCCATGTCGTTAGCAAGTTAAATAGCCCTATTTAGAAATTTTTGAAGCCCAAAATCGGAGCCACAAAAGTAGCCCAAATAGTAGTCCAATAACAATACAAACACAAAAATGTTCTCATAACTTCAATAACAACTTATTTTTCCCTTAAAAAACAACGACAAATAAAATAAATGTTTTGCTCATAAGAAAAAGAATAATTTAAATGGAAATTGTGGGAACAACTAAGAAACTGAATGATTTTAAAGTGAAGTTTATTGCGGTTGATTTGAAATGTCAAAACTAACGACTATATGTCATGTCTCTTTTGAATTTTCATATCTGACTTCAGCTTTCCACCCATTGAGTTAGACGCAAAGATTCATCAGTGAATAAAAAGTGGTACAAAATTGTGGAATGTATTAAGAGTATGTTTAGGGGGAAATAAGTGTTTTATTTATGATTTGTTTAAACGAAAAATATATATCCAATCCATAATGTCCAATCCTTAATGCTAAATCTTCTACTTGGCTGATTTATTTCAGTAGTATAAAGAATTTGTTTTATAAAAAAAACCTTCTTATAGAAACTATGCCTGGCCCCAGGCAAAAAAAAATCCAGCTTAATGATTACGAATTCTAATCTTATTGGATATAGTTTACAGTGGATTTTTGTAAAAGAATTCATGTAAGTTGAACTGAACTTTATACAAATTGCGTATGACAAGGCCCTCACTACGTCACTGATGAGTCCAAGTGAGTAAGCTGGACGAAACGCCAATTTGTAG
Organism: Dasysyrphus albostriatus; assembly: GCA_946251815.1. NCBI lineage: Eukaryota > Metazoa > Arthropoda > Insecta > Diptera > Syrphidae > Dasysyrphus > Dasysyrphus albostriatus. The sequence continues at coordinate 59,590,297 of OX276336.1, read as the reverse complement.
GACTAAAAGCCATAAAAAGCTATTTTGAACGAAAAATATATCTTTCAAGATTAGATTTGGGCTATTAGTAGCCCAATTATGATTGGGCTGTCATTCTGAAATTGTTGTCGGTGATTTCGGAAAAAGATAGCCCAATTTCCGATAAATAGGCCAATCTGGCAAGCCTGATGAAAATGTGTGTACCTACTTCTTGTTTATTGTAGTTTTTTTTTTTTAATTTTTTATCAAATTGAAGTTTCATGATTTAAAGAATATTTCTTTTCTTAAGTTTAAATATTTTTGTACGTATACGTCTCTTTTTTCTTAACATTCAATTTTTTGTAAGTACATTGATTTTATGAAAAAATTGATTGACTAATGATCGCCATACGGCAGCTCTAGTCAAATATTTCTTTTGACGCGGTGCAAATTAGTGTCCAAACTGTTCCCGACATTTTGACAGTTTTTCTTCTCTCTGAGAGGATTTCATCCCCACCTGTCACAATTTGACATTTAGTCCGAAATAGAATAATTGCATTTTTCCATAAATTTTTCATTGCTCGATCAAGCACCTCCTATTCTTGCTATTTGGCCATTGTATGCATTCAACACTTGTGCCACAGGTTTTCAGAACACCTACACCATAATTTTATTTAATTAATTAAAAATTAAAAATTAATTAAATTAATTGATTAAGTAACCCACTGTACTGCTAACTTCACTGAGAAGTTAACAGTACATATTATTTTCTGAGAAACCGGGCTGGCTATGAATCTAAAATGAGGCTGTGAATTTGCAGTTAAGATTGCATTTCAATAAAAGGATTACCCCAAGTTTTGAAGTTCTTACATACAAAAAAATTCATACTGCACTGTTTGCATTCATTGTGAAGTTAGCAGAATAATTCTTTTTTCAGTAACGGATCTAGCTAGAAACTTGCAGTTAATCTCCAAATTTGAAATTTAATTTGCATTTCAAGAAAAATTGAGGTCCATATTTTAAAGTCTTTTTTTGAAAAAAAGTCGAATAAATTAATTTTTGACTGACTAACTCCACTGAGAAATTAGCAGAAAATTATTATTTTTTCAGCTAGATAGAAAACTGCAGTTACGTCCCCAAACTTGCAGTTTTCTTGTACTTCAAGAAAAGTTCAAATTGTATAGTCCAAATTGGACAAAAAATCCAAAAATACATTTAATACTGTTAACTTCACTGTGAAGTTAGCAGTACATGTCTTTCTTTCAAGAACTGAGTTAACTACAAATTTGCAGCTATATCCCAAATTTGTCAAATTTGGACTTTAAAATTTGAAATAAGTTTTTCCTTAAAGTACATATAAGAAACTGCAAATTTGGGACATAACTGCAATTTTCCAGTTAACTCAGAAAAGGGACATGTACTGTTAGCTTTGCAGTGTAGTTAACAGTGCAAAATGGATTTTTTGATATTTGTGTCAAATTTGGACTTAAAAATCTGAGCTGAGTTTTTTCTTGAAGTACATAGCAAATTTGGCTCTGTTACTGAGATAAGATTGTTCTGCTAAGCTTCACAGTAAAGTTAACAACGCAAAATGAATTTTTCGTTTTTTTTTTGTCAAACTTGGACTTCAAAAGTTGAACCGAGTTTTTTTCTTGAAACGCATAAAAACTGCAAATTTGGAGCCTTATTGCTAATATTTTGCTAGCGCTCCGTTAATAAAAAAAGGACTGTTGTGATAACTTCACAGTGAAATTAAAAATGGCAGTACAATTTTTTTTAATGTAAGGACTTCAAAATTAGGGTAATCTTTTTCATGAAATGCAAATTTAACTGCAAATTCACAGCCTCATTTCAGATTCATAGCTAGCCCGGTTTCTGATAAAAGGAAATGCACTGCTAACTTCAAAGTGAAGGAAGCAGTGCAGTGGCCTACACCCACTACTTGGTGAACTGCAAAATCCGAAACAGAAATGCTTACCAAATGCATATTGGTCTAGCTCAAAACTGTTCTGAGAAATTTACAGACAACAGGTTTTTATAATAAAACCTTACAAATTTAGAGCGTCACTGTTGGAAGAAGAACATTGGAATTCCACTATTTCCCCTTTTTTATCTAATGAGATTTTTCATTAATTCCTTTCAGAAATATTGGTAAAAATTAGCTTTTTTTAATGTCTGTTAAGTGTAAATATTTCAACTTAAAATGAACACTTAAAATTTAATAATTTAAATCATAATTTTCAATGAAAGTTATAGCTGACGCTTAAATTATATTCATTTCACTTTCCCATATTTTATTCTACCAAACAGTGGATTCCCACCTTTTCAACAAATCTTGGAATTGGAATTTGCGACGGAAAAAATCTGTCAATTTCACGAAATTATTCCCACCATTACTGAAGTTATAAAATAAAAATTTTTATGTAAACATCACATGGCGACACACAAAAATTGCGGTGTTAACTTTTTAATAGTTAAACTTTTAAACTTATAAAAAAAAGAAAAACATGTTTATCAGATGACCTGTGAATAAATTTAATTAATCAATTATAAGACTTCGTTAAGGTTAGTACACAGATTATGTGCAAAAACAATTTTAATGAATTATTTTGATTAAATGTTTAAAATAAAATTTCAATTCCAATTTAATGACAAACAAAAAATATGTAGGAATAAATTTATTGTAAATGCAGGAATATGAAAAACCTATTTGCATTTTACCAATTATATATTTTTTTTTAATTTAAGAAAAGTTATTAGGTTCGTATAGTAAAATGAAATTAAATAAAATGTCAATCAAAAATTAATTGCTGTTATTTTTAATTGATGTGATATTTTTTTAAACAAACTGCGAAAAAAAGTTTAACATTCGCACATTTTTTTCACTCTTTAGGAAATAATTTAATAGCTGAAAAAAAAGAATAATTTATTTTTGAATATTGCATGGCTTTTGGTAGGAGGTTTTTTTTTTATAACTTAATTGAAATTGAAAATAGAGTGATGAATGTTTTATTGTTTGGTGATTTTATCATTTTTATATAATAAATTTGTTGCTTTTATACTTCAAACCTGCCAAATACACCACAAGCCCAAAAGAAACGAGGCAAGCGAACAAAAACGTAAAAAACACTTCCTATAAATACCAGTTAGGAAATCAAAATGTTAAGCCAAATATTAAATTTATTTAAACCACAAGGCCTACCACATTGGGTAGGTGGTCAGGATCAGTCAAACATAATTAAAAATAAAAATAAATTAAATTTATATGACTTATGGTTTTAACTTATTTTGCTGTTGAGTTTAATAAAAGCAAATCAAGCACAATAACGCTTAAAACAAATTAACCAAGTTTGCCACTCATTTGTCTTGTATAAGTCCACCAAGAATTTATATTGTTTTATTTATTTAAAAAAATACTTGAACTAGAGTAGGTTCGAGTATAAGAAAAAAACTCAAACAAAAAAAGCCACATTCCTCAGGGACAGAGATCTTAAATTCTAAATGGATGGAAGCAAGAGATTTAATAAAAATGTTAACCTTAAATTTACGCCTTGAACGTGCTTCGCATATTGTATTTTATTTTTATTTTATTTTATATTTGCGTTGCTTTTGTTTTAAATGTTAAATTTCATATTGAATTGATTTTCGACTCCCTGGAAAAAAATATGAAAATTGAAAATGATGGGCTATTCAAGGAATTATTATTATTTATTCAGAAAATATGCCTTGTTGAAAACGTTTTCTTTATATACTTATGTATGCATATATGTGTGTACTAAGAATATATTTTTTATTGGAGAGAATGGTTAACATGTTGGTACTTATTGTTGTATAAAATTATTTGATGAAAATAACACACAGATTGTTTTCAAATAAAGCTAAGGAGGCGATGAAGCAAGCTAAGAAAGATTATGAAAATCATTTAGGCGTGAAGAGTGCTCATTGAATTTAAAATTTGGCTTGGATGTCATGATGTTTCGATTGACAATGAAAAAAAAAAAACAAACGTTTTAACATTTAAGGAAATGAAGTTTCGATTAGATTTTTTATATGCCAATTGGAGTTAAGTGTACACTTTAGGGTTTATGGGTTTAAAAAAAAAACATTTTTATTTTATTCATTTATTATATTGTATGAGTTAACAGTTATGACTATTATGGTCAATATGTTTCTCTGCATAATAGTATTTTAAGATTGAGATAAAAACAAACTGGATTAAGACTATTGCTTTTTTTGAAATGTTAGCAGAAATAGCTATTGTACCAACCAGAAAAAAAGCAATGGAGCCCCGAATTTCCTAGTAACTTAGGTTGCATAAGGCTAGGTCCACATTTGCAACTTTCAGTAGATATGTTTTTTTCTCACAAATAGTTTAAAAGAGTAAAAGTCACTAGAATCTGGTCCAAGTCACGCTTATAAGAAATAGCAAAACATGAAAAGTTTTATTTTTTTAATCATATCCACGAGCACAAAAACAAGTTCCCTATATAGAAATTACGGATTCTAGAAACGAGTTTCTTAAAAACAAAGCTTCTTTCCAGGGAAAAAAGCTTACATACATATTTTATTTCTAAAAACACAAAAATATATAATTTATTTTTCTAATAAAAAAGGACCGATATCTTTTGTCATCTTTTCAAACCATTTGTACATTGTTTTATCTAAAATATTACTTCTCTATTTCTTTTATGTTTAAGGTCTTGCACTAGTAAATAATGTTTGTTCTTCGAGTTCTTTTTCATTTTTTATTATTTTGGACAATGCACTCATATTCTGTATTTAAAAATAATAACTTTTCAATTTTTCTGACATTTTAAATTTCTATTGTCCAAGTTGCAAAATTTTTCCTTGTAAATAGTAAAATCAATTTCAGTCGTCTTTTCAGACTAGATAATAAAATGGTTGAAACTAAATGACCGTTTTTTTTTTATCTTCTTCAAAGGTTAAACCATTCAAAACCACACTTCAGTTTCTATTTCAGAGCACCCACTTGAGCAAGTGAATCTAAAGCTTTTAATTTCTTATATTTGAACTTATTGTAACTGGCTTAATTTGTTAAATCAAACATTTTGACATGTCTCCACATTTCGAACCTTTTTGAAACGGAATCCATCATTTCGAGAGAAAAGTCTTCGTATATTGGTTCATCTGATAACCGATAGTCCATTCGTCCGTTCGTCCTTTTGTCAGTTCACCCGTTTGTCCGTTTATCTGTTTGTCCGTTTATCAGTGTGTCCGTTTGTCCTCTTGACCGTTTGTCTGTTCGTCCGTTCGCCCGTTTTTCAGTTCGTCAGCTAACTGGTTCCTTCACCTTTTTTCGTCCACTATATCACAAGAACAATGATATTGAGTTCGGACAAATTTTCCTTATCCCAATAATTTAAAAAAAATTGCAGAATTTCATGAATCTCAAATATCTCAAGAATTAAAAATGATAACAACTTTGGCTCAATTTAGCTGACAGTTTTTTTTTAATACAAAAAAAAAAACATCTAACCAATAAACAACAATTGCTCTAATTTTATTCTATACTCTAGTTCATAATTTGTCATAAAATAATAATAAAAAAATAATAATAAATAATTTGTCAAAAAAATCAACTTACTGATTTTCGATCCAAATCAAATTCGTATACGAAATTGATTTCCGTGCGAACTCAAAAATTATGTTCTGAAATTCGTACCAATCCTTTTCCGGGGAAACCACTTTTTTTTTCAAAATCCATAAGAAAAAAATCGAAAAGTTAAATTTGTTAAAAAATTAAATTAGTTTAGTTTAAAAACAGCAGAAATATAATTGGTATCGTGGTCCGTGGCTTTTTAGTGGAAATCTCTTTCGTAAGTTATAAAGGTTGTAATGTTTTGTTGAAAGAAAATTAATCGTGCGTAGTGTTTGTACGTTTTAGTACGTATAGATAAAACAGAAGATGGATTTAACCATGGTACTTTACTCAGTCGACACAAAGATACCGCATTTTTCAAAATCAATTAAATTTAAAGCTTCAAATGAATTTCTAAAGACAAACTGATGTTCAATACGATAGAAAATCAGAGCACACTCACTCCACAAGTATTGAAAACGAAAAGTTTTTCAAAACACCGAAAGTTTGAAACTGAATGTATTTAATGATCGATCGGAATTCAGAACAGGGGTGATAATTGTTTTCTTAAAGCAAACAAAAAAAACACCCAAGAAACTAAACTATAACAAAATTTTGTGTTTGTCTTGAAATATCTTGAGTACCTACATACAATGAGAACAAATCAGGATAATTTTATTCTTCACACTAGTTTATAGTTGGTTAAATATTTCAATCACATGCTGAAAAAAACAATGAGAAACTATACTAAAAATTGTTTAAATTTTTATTTGTCACTTTTTATGTTTTTGTTCTCAAAATCTTGAAAGCAAGCAATGATATCGGTTCAAGGCTTATTTTATCAAACCACACAATCCTGTTATTAAGTGGGATCATTAAGATTTGTAAAAATTTAATTAATGTGTTTTTTTTTTACCAAAAAAAAAATGCAACACATAGTTTTTATTAAACAAAGTTTCTGTCTATAATATTTCAAAAGCAAACAATACTTTGTGGTAGCCTCTTTTTTTCCCCGCAAAATTAGTTAAATATTGCCCAACACTCTGAGCCCTCTCAGAAATATAAACTTATCAAATTGTGAGAACAAAAATGTCAATAATATCTCTTTGAATCGTTGATCGGGGAATTTTTATTTACTCCCTTTATTTCGGGTTCTTCCAGAGGCGTGGCAGAGCTAAGAAGTCCATAAACCAAAAGTCCATAATAGGCTTTTGGGTCGTTTGGGTGGGTTATAAGTTCATAATGAGTTTATGGACCGTGGGCAAAAAGTCCAGAAAAATCCTTATGCACTACTGGCCTATCGTTTATGGAGTTTTGGACAACTTAGATAAGCTAAAGGTCCATAATGACATATAGGTTTCATATTTGTTTTTTTTTTTTTCATTAACTAAAAGGAGTACCTATAAGTAATATTTTATGAACTCTTTTTAAAGGATGATGATATTAATGCGGCTAAAATTAAATAAATAAATAAAATATAAATAATAATAATCCAATAATCTAATCTTTAAAGGTTCAAGGTTTAGCTTCAATATTTAAGGTTTAATTTTTAAGTGTTTTCATCTTATTTCACTGAACTTTATATAGTAGAATATTTATTTTTATTATTTATAATATTGTCTTTTGTGACAAATGAAATTTCAATATTTTTGAAAAATTCAAATTTCACAAAAATCATTTCGAAAAACGTAAAAATTTCGTTTATCACAAAATTCGATTAGCGTTTTTTTTTTAGTTTAATTTTTTGATTCGGTTTTTGAACCCAAATCGAAAAATTATTTTGAAAAATCAAATATAATATTTTAAAACACTTATTTTTACTAAATTTGTATCCATTCCTCTTCTTGTTTATGAGCCATAAGTCAGAAAAAGCATATGCTCACCCTTTTCAATGTATTGAAGCCAATTGGTTTAAATTTCGTCCACCTTCACTCACATTAGATTTTCAGCAAGCATGGAGGAAAAGCTTGACCAATGTGTATTTTTTGTAAATGTTTTTGACCTTATATAACAATGAATACATAAATTTTCTTGTTTGTTTTTTTATTGATTTACATTTCCTTTTTTTTTTCTTCAAATATTGAAATAAATATTGTTTATTTGAATAAAGTAAGCACATGGCTTTTGACCCGTTTTTTTATTAGTAAAACTATGAACTTTCGATCGAATTCCTTCTGGGGTTTTGGCCCCATTATGAACTTTTGACTTATGGACTTATAATCAAATACTTAGAGGCCATTTGGCAGAGGGAAAAAGAATTTCCATAATGCAAAACTTATGTGCCGCCATTTTGAAAAATGCTTTTTAGCCCATGTCTCGAAAACGGTTCATCACACAAAAAATATGGTAAACATTTTGCATAGAAATTTTAATTTTCTTTTTTTTTTTACTACATTTTTCTATAAGTCTATACTGTCAGAGTTAAAGCGCCTTAAAGTATGTTTTTTACCCCACTAAATTTTTTGAATGTATTATTATTGCATCAGTTCAAACTCAATTTTAGACACGGCCGGCAGCTCTTTTACCACAGAAATGCAAACCTTAAACATATTTGTTCAAATAATATGCCATCAACCGAGCAATGGTAGGATGTGCACGGTGCACTGGATGTCGATCAGCGTTGGGGGCAGACTTATTCGAAAATTAGTATCAGTGGGTATAAAAGTCTAGCTTTGAGTTGCATTCCTAAAAAAGACAAATTGTATAAAATGTATGAAATTTTATCTTGACTTGTAGCCAATGGATTAGACCTTAAAAAGGAAAAATAACGTGCAAGGATTTTTACTATTGAATATGTTTGTTTGGCCCATAAGCATGCTTAAAATCTAAAATGCTACTAAATTTACTCATACATTTCTCAGAGAATGGGCACCCTGGCCACTATTCAATATGACGATTTTAGACTTACATTTTTTTGTTCAAAAGTTCAAAATTAAATTTTCTATCGAAATGCATGGTTTGAAAACATTGAAGGAGAAATCAACCAAAAAAAAAATTAAAAATTAACAACTTGTTTTGAAAAGCAATTAAAAGGATGGAGTATTAGTTTTTAATAAAGTTAAAAGAAATTATTGTATGTGCTTTCGTTGAAATACATTTATTTGCATTTACACAATAATTTTAAGTATTGATGTAAGCTTGGTAGAGATGGGGTCATAATTCAAAATTCTTTTTTAAACATTATACTTTTCAGATCTCTGGTTTCAAAATTCGACTTTTTGGAATTCTGTTCTTCAAATGAAAGCCCTTCTGGAAGTGTTCAATTGGTATTCAGAATGATAGTTCCTCGTCTGAAAAAAGAGAAAACAAATTTGGATTTGATGAGAATCAAAACCAGAACTTCTCATAAATTCAAACACATACAATCGAACTTCCATATCTTGAACTTCTTTAAGTCAAGTTTCTCAGCAACTTAAAGTTTTATATAGAAATTTGGCTTTCCAACCTTATATTCATGAATTTCGCCCTCCATAATTCAAACTTCTGTAACTCAAATTTCTCTATTTTTCGAAGTTTTTAGATTGCGATTGATGCCAAAAAAATTAAATAATTTTTTTTTTTAAATTACTAAGTCTGCTATGATTATTTTAGACGTTTTTTTTAGGTAGATACACTCTTAACTCTGTGGCCCCCCCCATTGCGTTTCAATTTTTTGAAAAGTATTTCAGTATGCGTAACTGTGATACCTGATAAATTCCGACAGTTTGGGATGGCTGAGCTTAAAGTTTGTATGTTTTGGTTTTGAACGAGTTGAAAAATTTGTATTAGGAGATTTTCCTAGTTTATTTCAAATAACCTTGTTGGTGAAGAAGGAATTCACGAAGAAAGTTAGAAAGAAAAATTAAAGCATTCGGAAAAATGAATGGAATGACGTTTTTAACTGGGTTTTCTTTTTGATTTCTGTTTTCAATCAACACGGATTCAATTCGATCGAATATCAGAACAGCCGTGTATTTCGGCATTCACATGCGACAAGTTGCACAAAAACAGGGATACAAAAACTTTAGAATTTAACTGCATGTGCTTGTTCGTTTTACTGGCGTTCTTGTTCGGAGAGTTTTTCCGAATTGCTAATCGAAAAAGCCATAATTCTGTACCACTGACAAATCATCTTTTTGACACTTAAAACTTATAATCGAATTTTATAACAAAAAAAGGTGAAAATGTCAAAAATTATGACAATTTTTCATATGTTAAAGGAACATCTCAACAGTTTATAAAATGAGTATTTTTTTGAGGTTTTAAACGTGAACATTTCGCATTAAGAAATGTTATACATTGAACCATTTCCATCCATGTTCAAAAAACCACTTAACAGCATTGTTTGAAATTCCACTTTAAATTATTTAATTATTCTGCTTTATTTCTTCTGACTTCCAGCAGTTAAATAATTTGTTAAAACGTGCGTGTCGTCCAAAGTTTTGGACTTATGTTCGGCTGAGATATGACCAGGGCCGGCCCGAGCTATATTAGCGCTCTGCGCAAGTTTCATCATTGGCATCTCTCAATTGTGGTTATTGGTGGAAGAAGTCATTACCCAGGGGTTAGACGCAGTGCGTTTTTTTGTAACGAGTTGTTCTCCAACTCGTTCTCCTCTATAACTAAGTCACGCCTCGGTATCAATATTGGTATGGAAATCGGTACCGGTATTAGTATCGATATTGGTATCAGTTCGATTATCGCAAACAAAAAGAGATTACTCGACCTGGTTACATGTTCTTGATCTTGTAATTGAGCTTACTTGGTATTTTTAAGATTTGATAAAAAATCACATCGAAAAAAAAACGGTTCTATCAGTGTTACTGGTTATTAAAAAAATGAGTTTTGATAAAATCATTTCGGTTTCCGATACTAATGCCAAACGGTACCTACCGAGACTTCTTGGGATTCGTGTCGGCTCCAAAAAATTTATATGTATGAAAATAGGAAGAAGGCATTAATCGTTTTAGTTTTGGAATAGTAGAAATATACATCTATGTTTCTATCTTTACATTTAGAAAAAGCTGGTGTTTATATAATCGAATCAATATTGATGTGAGCTACTACAAAGGAATGACAATTCAAAAAGGAGGTAGGTAATGGTTACGAGGTAGTGATGCTTGCTCAAAGATCCCAATGGGTTTGGTGCCCTGAGCATTTGCACTGCTTGCACGTATAGCTTGTCCGGCCCTGCATATGACTTCAGGCTCTTAACATTTCTTAGAAATGTTGTTGAAATGAATATGTACTGGCAAGACTTCAAAAAAATTGCCAAAATCCAAATGTCAAGGCCAGTGATTTAAGACGAATGATTAATTCTGAGAGGATATCTCTCAACTTATGGTCTCTTGTTCAACTTACCATTTGAAAGTACCGCGAGCAACTCTCTAACACAATCAAGAAATTTGCTCTCAGAGGGGTAGACTAGAAATCAGAGTCAATCGAGTAGTGAATTTTCAAATGAAAATGAGCCTTTAAATTTACAACTTTAACTTTCCAAATTACCCAATCCCAGAATATTTCAACTAAAATTTCAAAATATTTGGCTATACATGTAGCAATATTAAGAATATTGTCTTTAAGGTATGTAATGTTTGCAAAACTCTCAACAAATTTTAATAAATAAATTAAAACTAAATCCTGAAAATCCTAACAAATATGTACATATGCTTTCTGATGCTTATAACTTTCACAATCTCATTTGAATTTAGCCATGAAAATCAATAACATGGAAAGGTAAATTTCTTATATGTTATATGTAAATATGTTTGAATATATGGAACTTAGGGGGAAATTGAAAATTTATCGAAACTGCTGATTTAGACTTAAGATGCTATATATCATTTGTGATTATAGTAAGACACGTTTTTTAATAAAAAGAAAAGAAAAGAAAAGAAAGTTAAGCACACAAACAAAAGAGACTTAGGTTTTTGGATAAGAAGCTGAAAAATGAGAGAGTTTTTGAAGCTGATTTACGACCATCTATATTATTTAAACTTTGAGAAAAATGTCATATAATGACCTTTTTTCTAACCCACATCAATGTATGCATAAATACACACACATTACTACTGTAATGTAATGAAAAATGAAAATTTTGCAACTTTTTCATTCACTTAAATATGAAAAAAAAAAAAAAATAGAAAAACTATGTCAACAATATTCCTTGAACTACAAATGTATACTTTAGGTTTCGTTTATCAAATATGGTTTATGAACGAAGACAAACAAGATAAAAGTTCTATTTCCTATAGAAATTCTAAATCCTAATTAAAAGTACTTTGAATAGAGATAAATTCGTTGGTTAAATTCTGAGAAAAGCAAAATTTTATTAAGAGACAGTTGTTGTACTTATCCTGTTACGCAAAAAAGTCGTGGGTTTTAAAAATGAAATCCAATTAAAAATTTAGTTGAATCAAATTGAAGAAACTAAACTAATTATGACGTGGCGAGTATATTTAATACAAGTTCTGTTTTTAATTTAAATTTGAAATAAAAACTTACAGAGCGTAGAAAAATTACGAATAAATAAATAGTGTTTACTGTGATGATAATGAATACCGAAGTTATAGATTATGTAAAGGGTTTTTCAACAGGGACGCTACAAAAGTAGAGCGACAGGGACAGCAAACGACACCATATTTCTTGCCGCTCTTTTGACATTTCTCTTCAGTAAAGTTTGCCATTTTATGATGGAAATTATTAAAACTTACTGCCAAAATCCGGAGTCAGTGGCCTCAACGTTAAGAGTGCTACGTCCAATTTATGGTCGTCATAATCGTCCTAGCAGATCAACAATTGAGCGTCTTGTGGACAAATTTTAATCCACAGGAACAGTACAAAATGTTCCCGTGCCAGTGAGACAAAAAAGTGCCCGTAGTGTCGAGAATATTGCTGCTGCTGAAGCTTCAGTTGCAGAAAGCCCAAATGTGTCTCTCACACCTCGTTCTCAAGCATTGGGCATCTCTGTGACGTCGTTGTGGCGAATTTTGCGAAAAGATCTTTGCCTACATCCTAACAAGATTAAATTGACGCAAGAACTGAAGCCGCTTGACCACCAGAAGAGTCGTATGTTCGTGAATTGGGCTGAGCAACAACTTGAAAATGATTCGAATTTTCATCGAAAAATCATCTTCAGCGATGGGGCTCATTTGTGGCTGAATGGCTTCGTCAATAAACAAAATATGCGGTATTGGTCAGGCAGCAATCCACACGTACTCTATGAGTCATCACTGCATCCTGAAAAAATTACGGTTTGGTATAGTTTATGGGCCGGCGGCGTCATTGGGCCGTAATTCTTCCGTGATGATCAAGAGCGGCACGTTACTGTGAATGGGGATCGCTACCGTTCAATGATAACCGAATATTTGGGGCTCCAATTGGATGATATGGACTTGGATGTGGTTCCAACAGGACGGCCGGCGCCACAAGCCACACAGCGAGTGTTACAATCAATTTATTAAAAACCAAGTTTGGAGAACGTGTTATCTCACGAAAGGGTCCAGTCGCTTGGCCTCCTCGGTCGTGCGATTTGACGCCGTTAGACTATTTCCTGTAGGGCTTCGTCAAGTCTATGGTCTATGCCAACAAGCCAGCGACGATTGATGAACTTCGTACGAATATCGAACGCGAAATTGCAGCAGTATCGGCCGATTTATGCTTGAAACCCGTCGAAAATTGTGTTCAGCGTCTGGAGGGTCTGCAAGCGTGCCCGTGGTGGCCATGCAAAGGAAATCGAGTTCCATACATAATGGCATCGAACGTACTTTCACAGGAATAAAGGATTTTATTAATATCCAAAACCGTTTTTTGTTTTATTTAAAAAACTTTTGTAGTGTTCTTATTGAAAAACCCGATATAAGTCAATCCAAAGTTAGTCTGTAGCATAAAGGAACTACAAACCTAAGCCTCAGTTCACACGGCATTGCACTGCAAGTTTTTTCGCAGTAAAAATCATTGCGAATGAGCAGTGGCGTATACATTCTACCTAAAACCACTGGTACATTTACGGTGGCCGACAGTCACGTTGAATCGATTTCTCTTGGGTATGGCCAACCAAAAAAATATGGCGGCACCGACTTGTGCCTTGGCGATGACCGCCAGCCGTTCTCGACGAAACCTCTTTTACGATTTTACTAGTAATTGTATCTATTTTCTATCCCTCGATGCACTATTAATTTTATACTTAAGTTTGCACACCGATCAGATTTAACTATTAGCACCGACTATACCCTCAACGTTTGACTTTCAACTAACCTATGAACGTTACCTTTCTTTATCGACGCTGCCGCACATCCCACCACAAGATACCAGTATTCTGAATTGGAAAATATATGGAACCCGTTGGGGTTAAAATTATCATCAAGGAGGAGCCCTCTCTCCACCTAGCCACCTCCCTGTAACCATCGAACCCTACGCGTGAACTCACCATAATGTGTTCAATGCCCACTACGATATCCCGTACCTGAACCACTCTATTAATTCTGAAATATGACGACGATGAATGGTTTCATTTCGTCGATTGTCAAGAGCTGTCAAATAAATTGGACGAAGACAAAACTAATAAAAATATTCTGTGCACGATAATGCTCCTGCATTTATTTGTTGAAAATAAAGCAAATCAACGCCCACAATTCATAAAAAGAATTCCGGGAAACCATGGGCCATCAAAAAGGAGGCACCACCCCCAGCAACAGCCACCCAAACACTCCTTGGGCACCCCAAGAACTTTGTGGAGCAGTCTATTCTGCTCTGTGTCGCCACACCGAGGACGCAACGAGTCCCAGTATGCTACCTTTTTCCACTTTCGAATCCTTTCGAAAGTAGCCCTCAATACCCATTACAAGTGGGCACATGCATGACAGAGGGATCAAGCTTCACTGCCTCCGAACTTGCGCCATAGCCTCCTCAGCTCGCACAATTCTGTTTCTGCTTACAAGTGAGTGTTTCCGAATCAGGGAGCTGAATCGAGCGCTTCGTTCGCAAAATCATCAGCACACCCAGGATGTAATGTAACAGGTAAGCCTTCATAACAGCGTAATGTTGATGTTGATGAGGATTTGGATGATCTTCAACGGAACCTTTGAAAACATTCAAATCTGTCGCTAATCGATCCTCTTCAGCCATTTCAAATATTTCTGTTACTTTAAACTTATTAGTTAGGTCATCTGTGTAATAATAGGTATACAATTATGCGTAGTTACTTTAAGAACATGTTCATAATTGTCAACCTCAGTTTCAAAAGAAGGTGTAGCGGCTGAAGGATTTCCATCGAAAAGAATCATCGCCCCAATGTGATTTGAGTTTGATTCGGTGGTGCCAATGCTATTGTCGATGAACGAGTTGGTGTGGGAATAAAAGTCGTACAACTGCTACCTATTGATTCCAGCGAAGATGTACTTCCTTTTCGTTTTTTTTCTTGCTACGCTTCGGCGGCCGGCCACGCATACCATTTGATTTTGTACGCTTTTGGGATGACTTTCATTTTTGGCCTTTGCTCCTGAGCTATCCGATTATAATTGTCACGTTTCCAACCATGCTCGCGACACAACGAAAGCTCATGTGATATCTTAAACACTGGAATGCGACATTGGGTATTGTCGGCGGACTCATGTGCGAGTAGATACATTTTGTATGGAAAAGTTGTTTGGCGTATTCCATTGAATAAAAAAAACTGGCAAAGTACTCGCAAGCACTTCGCCACCTCCAAAGGAAAACTAGTATTGTAGCCTAGAGTTACATATATAGTCGTGCCCCAGTACTGGCAAGGCTGCCGTAACACCACAGATAATATAACTTGTTATATTATCTTTTCTAAAACCTTTTACACGAAGTTTGTATGTTTATCGTTTGAATTTATACTACCGTCTAGATTTATACTGCAAAAAAAAAAAAAAAAAATCGTGCGGTGCATTGCCGTGTGAATCAGACCTAATTTGAATGCAGTCAAAGTTTATAAATATAAGAGTGCGTTGAGGGTAAAACTGCAACTTAAAATCTAATAGAAAATATTTGATATAAATTGGAAAAATATACAATGAATCATAATTTAATTTTACTTTAAAAACCTGTTGATTAAAAAAACAACATACACTAAGAAAACTGAACTATGACTTATTTAAACAGAAGCATGTTTAACTACATGTTTAAATTAGTTCAAATAGATTTCGATTTAAATGAAATCTTATCTATTCAGATTCAAAAACATTAATATTTTGGGTTGAATCTGTTTAAATCAAATACATTCACGTTTAATAACAATAATTACATTGAAAGCTTCACGCAATTTTTTACGTGAATTCAAGCCCATTTGAGTTTGACTTTTGAAAAACCTGTTAAATTATTTTACTCACTTGCAAAATTTTAACTTAAAATCAACATGCACGAGTTTGTTTCAAATATGAATGCACTTAAAATGTTAAAAGAAAAGAAAGAGAACTTCAGCGTTTGGCCTTATTTCGCAATGGCAAAGTGAAACAATGCCGATTCGGCGTTATTTCACTTTTGAAAAGGTCTTGTGTATTTGTTAAGTTGGAAAATAAAGAGTTCATTTGCATAAAGAAAAGATGAAACACCGAATATTTTTGTTAAATATATAGAATAAATTCAAAGTTTCTTTAAAGTCAGATTCTTTAAATGCAAAAGAAACTTTGCATACGCCCAACCTCGCACCTATACCAAATCCTATAGGGAGCCCAAGCAGGGGGGTTGCACATACCTCACTCTTTATTTACCATAATGCTGGATGCTATAGCACTGTATTTATGTAAAGCAAGGCAATTGTAAATAAGATTTCGAAAAACCAGTCACTTTTGTAGCAAATGGTAAATATTTGCGAGCGGGTAATTTTGTTGTTGTTATGCTTTTCGCCAAGGAGAGGATATATTTAGTTTATGAAATTTAAAAAATCGCGCGAATAAATAGTGAGGAATGTATCAGGGGGCATGCTGCCCCCTGCAACCCCCTTGCTTGGTTTTAAAATAGGATTTGGGATAGGTGAGAGGTTGGTTTATGCAAAGTTTCTTTTGCATTTAAAGAATCTGACTTTATAGAAACTTTGAATTTATCCTATATATCCAGAAATTATAGGTATTCGGAGAGAGCAGAGATAGCCCTTCAAATGGTATTATCATTATTTATGAATGAATAGTGAAAGAATTGAAGGATTCGGTATTATTTCACTTTGCCAAAGTGAAATAAGACGCTGCAATTCGGCGTTATTTCACTTTAGTAAAGCGAAATAAATTCGAATTTCAGAATTTGGCGTTATTTTGTTCGACGTTATTTCACGGCACCTTTCACCCCTTCATCTCCCTCTTTTCACTTTAAGTTACTAATTATGGGGTAAGGGTGATTCTTATAACACCCGACAAAAACAGAGCGCATATACAAGATTTTCAGACGAGAAAAATTTATACTGGAGGGGGGTCTATTTCACCCCGATCAGGTAGGAGGGGCAATTTTCAAACAATTTGACTGAACCGAGAAATATATAAGTTTAATTTAATTCTTCTTAACCAATTGTGCCGCGGTAGCCCCCATTCCACATTGTTGACTAATAATAAACAAAAATAAATAATAAACAAAAAATAATAATTATGGTGAATCGATGTGATTTTGTCCATTGCGAAGACAATGATCACAAAAATGCTGACCCGGTGCCTTTTTTTTTTTTTTTTTTTATATAATTCATTTTTATTTTTCAATTTTCTTAAAACTATCTTAAAGCTAGACAAAAATTCATAAAAACTAGCCTACTTATCAATATCTTAAAACTAACTTACTGGCCCCAGTCGGGCGCTCTAAGTTAAACTATAATAACTTAATGCTAATGCCTTTCGGCCTAAGAACTATCTTAATACTAAATCCAGGTCGGTTTTATTTTTTACCGAGAAGAATTTACAAAAAAACTCGGTATCATTGTCTTTGTTTTTTGTTGGTTTTATATAAAACTTACAAACTACATAAAACTAAATTAAAGCTAATTAAAACTAATTAGAACTACTTAAAGCTACTTAAAACTATTTACAACCTACTTATAAGCTACTTACAGACTACTTACAAACTAGAACAGCCACAGCAAGCATTTTCCGGTTTTATAATTTTTTTTTTTTTTTTGTATTTTTGTGGATTTTATAATTTTTTTTTTTTTTTTTTTTTTTTTTTTTTTTTTTTTTTTTTTTTTTTTTTTTTTTTTTTTTTTTTTTTTTTTTTTTTGGTGCCACCCTGACTGTCCCTACTTAAACCCGGTGCCTTGTAGAGGCCTTTGTGGTAAATCTTTTCACCCACTATGTATAGGATTAAGCAAGAGATCAAGTGCGTATCTGAAAGATTATTTGGAGCACTTTTTCTTTTACTGCGATGAGTCCAGAGATTTCTCTCTTGCGCATGTGCTCCGTTCAATAAAGTGTCTAAGTGATTCAATGAACTGCATCCCAGCTGATAATAAACTGTTTCATAAAAACATTCTTGATCAGCTTCAACAGTTGGATGTTTTTAGCAAATCTATGGACGACTTGAGTAACACTGTTGACTACCTCAGCAAAAGGTGTACTGATAAATTTTTATCAGTAGATAAGCAACTAGCTACACTTACGCAGTTGGTGTCAGACTATTCACGAGACGATCGTATCGAACAATGCATAATATGGCTCAAAGAAGAATTTAAATCGGTTGTGAGTAGCTATCAAACTGTTGACTCTGTTGACTCAATAAATCATAACATAAACACCATGCGCTCCGACCTTGACCAGCATATGCAAAGCACCTCAAAATTAGTGATACCCGGCCTTTGTCATCCACTTGCTCTTCTGGAAAATGCAGTAGGCAAAATCAACTCCATGAGTAACGAGATTTTGGCAACAAGGCTAAGCATCGTTGATCTTTCTGATGACATTAGAACAGCAACTTGCAAAATCGACAGCATACCGGATCAGCTCCAGTTAAACCAATCTGTCTTCAACACTTCAATTCTTGCTGAAATAATGGATGCCACCCCTTTCGTACCCTTATCTGCTCACCAGCCACTTCCTCTACCTTCAATTATGTCTACCACGGAATCACCACCTTCAACCATTGGCCTTGACTCTCCTGCTTGTATATTCATCACTACTAACTCATCCAACAACTCAGCCACTCTTGAAACTGATTCACCTCATGCATCTGCTCCCGTCTCTACTACTCATCCATCCTCTACTTCACCACCTTTGACCGCAAGTGCTCCTAGCCTTATTAAATTTGGAACTTCATGGTCCATCCCAGAGTGGAACTTAAGATCGTCCAAGCTCAATAGTGCAAACAAGAGCTCATATTTCCTGATTAATGCGCCTCGAACTGCTGATGATTCCTGGGTCCGGACTTACTTCTCACGAACTTTCGCTATGGATATCGATTGCCAACGTACATCTACTTGCCGCTTCAAAATCATCATCCCATCGAAATACGAATGGTTATTCTCCCACTGTAATGGGCACACTCAGCTTGGTGACATGAAGCTATTCAAATGGATTGATAAAACATCATCATCATTGTCGCCAAAAAGTAAGAATAAGCCGCGCAAATCTAAAGCCAAAATTCAATCCGGTATTAACTCGAAATCAGACTGGAACTTTAAAATAGGTATTCTTCCTAACTTTTCTCACTCTATTTACCATGACTCATCTTTCCTTAAAAGCCACCACCCAATTCTAAATTCTCCTTCTGTGTCTTCCTTACCTTCTTCTAATTGCGTTCATCCAGTCTCTACTAACCCCTCCTTACATCATAAGAATAATATGTATAACCCCATCCGAACTAATAGACCTTCCTTATTTCAAAATCCTCCCGCAGTCCCTCCGAAGAAACGAGTGTCTTTTAATATCCCTAACAAACTGAATGACCAATCTCCCAATTTAAATCACCCTCGTGGCTCCTACTACCCTAATTTCATCCATTCCCACGTTCTTAATCCCGAGCATTCATCCACTCCTCCCGTCACCGGCTTCCTACCACATCCAATGTCTCCCCTTCTACTAATCTTCCAACAACTAATTATCCCTTTTTTGACCCCCTCACTCCACCAACAGTAAAAAACAACGCCCAGCACCCTCTTCTTCTCATCCTTCTCTGATCACCACACCCACTAACCACTACTCCACCACATTAACATCTCCTGAGCTAACTTCCCTCCAATCTCTCCCCATATCTAACGCTCCATACCATACCCATACGCACGGATCTTCGCCCCCATTTTTAGACCCTCTCACCCCCCCTACTGCTAGACTTACCAAACAATTTGTTGACCTTAATGATGATGGTCGTTATGTTCTCTCACGACTTAGAGATCACAGAATCTACTCTAACATTCGCCTTTATCTTGCATACCTTCATGACAAACATGACTCTGTTTGTGTTGACGGTGTTACAAGAACTAATCTTATGGTTTCCATACAGCAAGAAGGTCTCCCAACTAACCCCGTTGAACTTAGGGAAATATTCGTTCGTTTTCATGAATCTTTCAAACTTACTCCCGCAGATGTTGCAAATGACTTATCGTCTTTCGCCTCTTATGTAAACTCTAAACGTATCACTCATTTGCAGAGGAGTAGATCCAACTTTAATAGTTTTTTTCGTTCCTAAACCTCCAATTTCCTCTAATTATCCTCCAAAATGCTTTTCCCTTTATTACCAAAATGTCAGAGGGCTTCGTACCAAAACTTCTGCAGTCTACCTTAATTCATTAACTTTACCCTATGACATTTTTGCACTAACTGAAACTAACCTTTTACCTAGTATTCACGATAGCGAGCTCTTTAACCCTGACTTCAACGTCTTTCGAGTAGACGGCTCTTTGCATGATGATGTATCTGTTGGACGCGGTGTTCTATTAGCGGTTCACAATCGATTTGATTCGACCCTTTTCAAAATATCTGATTCCTCCTCCTTTGAGTATGTCTGTGTGAAATCAACAATCGCCAAAGTAACCTTTTATATAACTTGCTGCTATATTAAACCCTGCCAGCCTATCCAATGTTATCAGCTCGCAGTTGATGCTATAGATTCTATCTTCGAAGCAGCTGAACCATCTGACGTGGTTTTTATTTTAGGTGATTTCAATTTCCCAAATCTGCAATGGACTCTATCTGATGATGAATCACATTATACGAGTTCTAATGCCATGACTGATAAGGAAATCTTATTCACCGATTGTCTCTCTGACTCTGATCTTTACCAAATGAGTGGTGTCAAAAATAATTTAGACCGTCAACTCGATCTTATCTTCTCCTCTGATGTGGACAATTGTGTAGTATCAGCGAGTAATCATCTTCTTTCTACTCTAGACCCGTACCATCCTCCTATCTTCCTTTCTTTTTCTTATGAATCTTCCCATAATGCCACTGCTCCGGAAAAAGTAATGGCTTTTAATTTTCGTAAGGCTAATTTCCCCAAACTAAATAACTTACTTCGTGCCGTCGATTTTGATATTATCTTTGAAAATCACGACGTCGATTCTGTCCTTCATAATTTCTATTGTCTACTATTTTGCTGCCTTAGCCAATCAGTCCCTATTTCTCCTCAAAAAAATATTTCTTCAAGCCCTCCATGGTATAATAATGAATTAAAATCTCTCCGAAATAAAAGAAACAAACTTTGGCGTAAGTACTTGCAATCTCGCACTGGTTTTGATTTCTCTACCTTTCAATGTGCAAACTATAATTTCTCTGAACTCTGCAAGTCTCTTTACCTTAATTACCTTAGTCAAGTTCAATCTAACATTATATCTGACCCAAAAAGTTTTTTTAACTTCATTAATGCTAAAAGAAAGTGTGATAACTACCCTTCTACGCTTACTTATTTGAATACCAGTTTAGACGATCCCTTAATCATCGCTAACCTTTATGCCCAATTTTTCAGTCAATCTTTTTCTGATAACACTTCCCCACCAGACTCCGATTACTTTTCCTTCTTAGACACCTGCACCCAAACGTCACTGTCTTCAATTGTCATTCCCCCTTCTATCGTTGAAGATAAGATTAAAAAACTCAAGGTTAAATATACTGGTGGTCCTGATGGCTTACCTTCAATAATATTAAAAAATTGTTCGTCAACTTTAATAGAGCCATTGACAACTCTTTTTCAGCTCTCAATTTCACAAGGAATATTTCCTTCTCGTTGGAAATATTCCTACATTATCCCGATCCACAAAAAAGGCCCTAAAAAAGAAATATCTAACTACCGTCCCATAGCTAAGCTGTCGTGTATTCCTAAGCTTTTCGAAAGCATAGTCTATGACACTATGCTTTTCCACTGTAAACATATTTTTTCCCCCAACCAACATGGTTTTCTTACCGGTAGATCAACTACTACAAACCTAGTTGATTTTGTTTCTGATTCTACATGCGCCATGGAGTCTGGGAAAAAAGTTGACGTCATTTTGACCATTAATGATGTAGACTGCGTCATCAATGATTCTATGATTTCTATTTATGCTGATGATAAAAAAATTTATAGACATATTTCCTCTCCTTCCGATTCCATTCTTCTTCAGCAAGATTTAAACAGATTTTCTATCTGGTGCCAGAAGAACTTTCTTGAACTTAATGTTAGTAAATGTCAAGCTATAACGTATTCCCGTAAACACTCACCTCTCGAACATATTTTATTAACAATGAGGCAGTCACAGTAGTTGACTCACTATGTGATTTAGGTATTCTTTGTGATAAAGAACTTAATTTTAAATCTCACATTACCACATCTATTAATAGAGCTAACTCTGCACTTGGTTTCGTTAAGCGCTGGTCAAAAGAATTTTCAGACCCCTACGTTATGAAATCTCTTTATCTCACATTTGTTGGGCCCCTTCTTGAATATGCCAGCCAGGTTTGGTCACCATGTTATGTTACCCATTCCCTTCGTATCGAAGCCGTTCAACGAAGATTTCTTCGATTCGCACTTCGCGGGCTTCCCTGGCTTGACTCATTTCACCTTCCACCCTATAAAGATCGTCTTCAACTTATTAATCTGCAACCTCTTGATAAACGTCGCAAAGTAGCCGACATTGTATTCATTCACCAAATTTTAGCCGGTAATATTGATTGTCCTACGCTTCTCCAAAAAATTTCTTTGCACATTAACCCTAGAAGTCTTAGATCGGTGTCTCTCTTTGATGTCAATTTCCATCGTACTAACTATGGTAGTAACGAACCATTGACACGCATGCTCCGTACCTCCAACCTTATGCAAAATTCTTTTGACTTTCACACCTCCAAACACTCTCTCAAAATCTCGCTCTATTCCAACCTTAACTACAATCCCTGAACTGCCTTAAACACTCCCTTCTAGCTCTCAACACCTTGCCTTCCATTTTTAAAAGTTTTTTTTATATAAAAAACTGGTGGGTGGGCCTACGGGCCCAGATTATTATATAAATAAAAATAATAATAAAAAAAAAAAAAATAAAAAAAAAAAAAAAAACAACGAAAAACCCACCATAGATTTTAAGTTTAGATTTAAGTTTACATGTTAGTGCACGCGTGTATTAAGCTAAATAAATAAATAAATAAATAAATAAGAAAAACGGGAACACTTAAAAACTTCTTAATAAAGTTTTAACTGTACTTATTTTTTGAAAAAAAATTAGTTATTATTTATTCTTTTAATTTTAAGTTTGAAAATCATTCTTTAGAAAATATAAACAGTACAAACTTCATTTCAAAACCATATTTTAGAATGAATTTGTGACTTTGAAAAAAGGTATATCGTAGCATAGTAAGTGTTTTCGTTTTCATAATTTTTTTTTTTCGATGTTGAGTAAATTTTTTTTAGAAAATCACTACCCACTCCAATACAATTTTTTTCTAGTCTGAATCTAGTCTATACGTTCTGATTTTATAAGAATCACCCTTACCCCATAATTAATACACCTTTAAGTGAAAAGAGGGAGACTTATAAAATCTGTCAAAAATTAAAAAAAAATAATCTACTAAGAGCTATTTGATGCCAAAAAAACAATATATGGACCACCACCATATGAGGCCGTGAGTGCAATAGGCTCCTAACTGCAATATTAATGAAATTGTTTGCACTACTAGAATTGAATTTGGCTTAATCTTTTAAGCTTTTGAATAAACAGGAAGATGAGGGGAATAAAGTAACCATTCCGTGCAAGGGTTTTTATTATTGAATATATATGTTTGGTACAGCTCGGAAACTAAGCTGAATTTGACACTTGAAAAACTTTTAAGCTTTTTGCAGAAAATTAAATTTCTTATACCAGTAGGTGGTTTAAAAAAATTCATAAACAACATGCCGGGAAAAATAAATAAATTATTTTTTATTCAAAATTGAGAGGTTTACCTATTCAAACTTTATCTTTTCTTGTTATAATTTTTGCAGAACTGACCCAAAAGCCTATTTTTCGGTACTACATGGCTAACTTAACATTTGTAAAAATATTAGAACTCAAGATTTTGATGAAACATTATGATTATTAAGAATATTTAAAAAGTAATTAAGTCCGTAATTTTGTTTTCTGGCTGTTTTTAATTGCTTTTAGACAAACAAACTGAACAATTTTTATGTACTACCAAAACGGAGTTCCGTGCAAAAACAGCTAAAAATTAAAAGAAATGTTTAAGTTTTAATGCCTATATCTCTGTCAATTTTAAATAAAGACTTCATCTTGAACATGTTATACAGGGTGGCGCACCAATTGTGCTACAATAAGAAATTCAAATAACTTTTTTTTAATCGATGTATTTCATTTATTTTTTTATTATTGGTTAGAAAATTAAATTTTATTTTAAATAGTTAGTTGTTTTTAAAGATTATAGACCGCAAATGACCTCCACGCTCTCCCACGCATATGCGGCACCTGATCAAAGAATTATTCATTGCGGCCTGAAGAGTTGAAGTTGGGATCGCCTCAATTATTGTCGTTATGGACTGCTTTAATTCAATTAAATTCCTGGGCTTCGTTTTATACACCTCTTGCTTGACATAACCCTATAAAAAGAAGTCTGGTGCAGTTAGGTCAGGTGACCTTGGGGGCCAGCGAAGAGTGGAGTTCCTAGAAATTAATTTGTTTGCGAATTTTTTGTTTAGCTCCACCATAACTGGTCTGGCTATATGTGCAGTTGCTCCATCTTGCTGAAACCAAACGCTGTTGAATGGTATACGTCTTCGGCGCAGTTCTGGGTAAAAAAACTCCTTCAACATCTTTAAATAACGGTCCCCATTGACAGTAACGGTTACACCGTTTTCTTCAAAGAAGTACGGCCCGACAATACACCTTGATGAAACTGCGCACCACACAGTGACTCGTTCTGGGTGCTGTTCCGTCTCATGGAGCATTTCTGGATTAGACTCATTCCATATACGGCAATTTTGCTTGTTTACATTGCCGTTAAGATCAAAATGGGCCTCATCAGACATGAACAAACAATTGATCAATGTGTTGTCTTCTTCGGCCATTGATATCATTTTTTGGCAAAATTCCAGGCGAACAGGAAAATCCTGAGGGCTTTACTTGCTAGTAACAAGTTTAAATCGTCATGAAGTATCCGTTGTAATGACCGTCTACTAACTCCAATTTGCCCCGATAAGTTTCGGGTCGAAACGCTCGGATTGGCCTGTATTGCAGATGCTACTGCTGCGATTGTATCCTGAACCCGAACATTGGCATCTCGATGGTACGGCCTTCGTGCGATGCTTCCAGATTCGGCAAACATGTTTGCAAACCTCATAATGGTCCATCTACTCGGGGGATTACCACCAAACTCCCGCCTAAATTCCCTTTGGACGGAAATGACGGACTGCAAAGCATGGTACCGTTGCACAATCCAAATTCTTTTCTCCGTATCCCAAGCATCCATTTTTATAAATCTAAATAGTAACCTACAAAATAAAAAAAAATAAGCCGATTACTCACACAGAAAAAAAGTTATTACGTTTTATTTTTGTAGCACGATTCGTGCGCCACCCTGTATAATAGATTTTATCGTCTTCTTTTATGTTAAAGTATGCCTCTTTGCATCTTTGATGCTATTGTGAATGTTTCCTGCTTAAATTTTCTTTGAAATTTTTTTTAAAACCATTCTATTCGATAAAAAATTTAATTGTGAACAAAAAATTTTAAGAGTTTAATTGACAAATTCTAGTTATGCCAAAAATTATTGATAAGTGGCCAGTGTGACCATTCTCTCAGAAAAACATGCATATTTAGAAAAAAAAATCCCTTGCAAGTAATTACTGTTCCAATTGCCGTCTCTGTATTCTGAAAGGGATGGCTATAAGTGAGGCAAGATTTTTTTAATTTTTTTTTTACGTTTTCTTTTGTGAAAACTGTTTTGTCAATGATAGCAATTATACATTTTTAATAAATCAAATTTTAAGTTTGGAATTTAAGAAAAAATTAACGAGTCCCTTGACGAGCTTAGATTTGTGATTTGTTTTTTCGACTTCTTATCGTCAAAGAGAGTCTTTTGTGTTCCCCTTAGGTTGAAGTAGTCAATTCAATCTGAGCACCCTCTAAGAGAGTGCGCAGAGTTTTTAGTCGGCTGGGGTAGACAGTTTAATGTGGCCTTCTGGGCTCATAATTTAAGAAGTAATTTTTTGTCATTATTTCTTTCCTGTTCATTTATTATTACCAGGGTTGATTTTGTTAAAAGATAGAAGCTTACAATCATTATGTTCGTATATTCGTATGAAATTACTCAAAAAGTTTCCCTCTGTCTCTTTGAATAACAATTAAAGATTGTACGTGTTTCTATGGCCCTATAAGAGAGTCATGCCCCTAATCCCCCCTCTTAGATCCACCACTGGGTAAGTCTTCTTTGTTCTTAGAGGCCAACCACAAAAAAAGAAAAAGCTTAGCTAAATTTCATAATCAGTTATAAAGTTATTTTGAGTGATCTTGAATTCAAAAACCTTTTATTTTTCGATTACATTGCAATAAACATCAAAACCGTTATTCTTTAATATTAAGAACTACAAGCATTTAAAAAAAAATTAAAACTACGCACAAGCGTTTAAAAATAAAATCTTTCTTATTTTTGCTCTACTGAAAATAATGAAAAATGCAGTTTCACCACTATCGCGCTTATGGCCTAATATTATACATTCTTAAAAAATTGATTTCGAGAAATTTTAAGAAATTAAAGGTAATTTTTTACACAAATGGCTCTACAGGTTTTCCTAGGAAAAATTTAAAACCTAAACTATTTTTAGAAAAGGCTGCCTTTTAGTTAAAATTTGTATTCAAATTGACTGCAACAATTTTTAGATTTTAGTTTGAAAAATTCAGATTTTGGAAGAATTAAAGAATACTCTTAAATTTTTTTTTTTAAAAATTCTTGTTCTTTGAATTCTTAAAACAAAAAAATTAAAAGTATTCTTTAATTCTTCCAAAATCTGAATTTTGTTCATGTTTTTGCACATATTACTCTGATAATATCCATATTTTTTTAATTTGTAGTTTCTTGAATAAATGAACAAGTGTGAGTATGGCATTTAATTTAATTTAATTTATTTAAGATTTTTAATTCAAAGATATAAATTTTACATTTCAGAATGATATTTTGTGTTGTAAATTTTAAAAGCAACTTTGATGTGCCTTAGATGTGTTCCAAAAATGTGACTTATTCTTGTTTAAAAGTGCTTAAAATCGATTAAAGATGAAAAATCTTATAAAAAAGTGGATTCCACCACTTTTGCACTCACAGCTTTATATACAGCCAACAAAGAAATCATGATTATTAAGAAATATTTTCTTTTTCAATTCAGTTAAAATTTGTGTCTTCTTTGATATTGTTATTTTGTGGTTAGGTGTTAGTCAAAAGAGCACACCGGAAATCATCCTGTGAATTCAAGCCATTCCTATATTTTAATTTCATCTCCACTAGATCTGAAAAACAGCACTTAAGCAAAAATAGCTGGAAAAACAAATTTTTTCTTTGAAATTAACTTGTTTTTATTTAAATTGTTGCTGAAAATTTTCCAACGATACTCCTTAAAATTAATTCTTTGAACATTTCATTTTGTTTATTTCAAATTGAGAATTTTTCTTGGAATCCATCTTTAAAGTTTTTCGTTCTCAGGTATATGTATGTATGAGTATGTATATAATGTAGATGCATTGGTACATATAAATAAGATTATTTCAAATGTAAGTCATTTTAAATCGAAACCAAGCCCCATATTTTGCTCTCGGAATCTTCTAAAACTTGATTGAGAAGATATAGTCAGGTAAATTTATTCTTTTACCTTGAACAAAAGAAAATTCAGAGAACACTGATATTTTAGAACTACCATAAATACCACAAAATCATTTTGGCAAAGGTAATGATGAAAATGTAGTTTAAATGTACATATGTAAACACATCCTGTTATATTTCTATTTTCTATGATTTCAAATCTCTTTAAGACTATGACATTATTTTCTAAGTAAAATTATAAGCAAAAATTTCACTTTTTGGGCTTAGGAAATGTGGGTTTTTGATGTAAAAATTCTTATTTGCTAAAAAATTCTGGATTTGAAAATATTTATGTTGTATTTATAATCTTTTTTTGCTGTCTTCTACCGGTATCTTTGATGGTACCAAAATGAAATTTCAGTTTTAAAAACTTTTATCCCAAAAAATTTGTTTATAATTTTCATCCTCCCGACTAATGAAACAATGAAAGTGAGCAAACAATTTTTTTATGTGGTACTGTTTCATAAGACGCTTAAGGAAACACAATTATTTTATATTTGTTTTTTAAGCTTCAAAATAAAATAAATTCTTATAGTAAGCTTATATTATAAGAATTTAAGAAATCCTGTGAAACTAAAATAAAAATACTTTTTAAAATGATATTTTTAAAGCTTATATATGCTTTTATTTCTTACCTTGTGCTATAACTATGAAGAAATCTATACCTACTCAAGCCAGATTAAGGTCATTACCTGAAGTTGTGGATCTAGGACTTAAATTCAAAAGTTAATGAGTATTTTTGAGTTTTAAAAACAATTTTGTAGTACATAGTTGTTGCCACAACTCTTTTCTATAGCATACTGCAAACAATATTATGTGAATTAGTTGAAGAGAAGAGAGCTGACAGCTGTTAAGAGAGAATGTCACTCTGTTTATATCAACCTTAATATCTATGTAAAAATAATATAAAAACGAAGTACACTAGCATCAGACAACCATAAAATAGGAATATGTCTTGTTGGATAGCTTAAGCTTAAGCGATGGATATTTGTGAAAGCTAATTATACCTCGATTAAACAACCGACAAAAGCTCGACGACAATCATAGAACAAAAACTAAAGAAAAGTGAAAGCCACGTAATATTAAAAAAGTAGGTATACGCCTAAGTGTACTATTTTCGAAGTGTTTTTAATGATAATTGTTAAGTTCGATAGTAATTTACTAACTTTTTTCATCACGGATGTCCAAAATTGCTCTGAAATTCATTCAGGACCAGCCCGAGCTAAATTGGCGCCCTGAGCATGCTTCATCATTGGCGCCCCCAATTGCTTTTATTGGTAGAAGAAGTCATTTCCCCATTAGCTAAGTGGTAGACTTTGCAATGCCATTTATTTGCGAGGTAAACAAAAAAATCAAACACTTTTCAAAGATTTTGTATTGTAGTTTTTTTTAAGGGGGTATTAATAGGTACGTAGGCATCGACTTATTTTCGGGTTTTTCAAAAAGAGCGCTACAAAAGTTTTCTTAAATAAAACAAAAATGGTTCTGGACATCAATGAAATTCTTTATTCTTGTGAAAGTACGTTTGATGCCATTATGTATGGAACTCGATTTCTTTTGCATGGCCTCCACGGGCACGCTTGCAGAAGTCCAGACGCTGAACCCAATTTTCGACGGTTTTCAAGCATAAATTGGCCGATACTGCTGCAATTTCACGTTCGATATTTGTACGAAGCTCATCAATCATTGCCGGCTTGTTGGCATAGACCATAGACTTGATGTAGTCCCACAGGAAATAGTCTAACGGCGTCAAATCGCACCACCGAGGCGGCCAAGCGACTGGACCATTTCGTGAGATAACACGTTCTCCAAACTTGGTTTTCAATAAATTGATTGTGACACTCGCTGTGTGGCTTGTGGTGCCATCCTGTTGGAACCATATGTCCTCCAAGTCCATATCATCCAATTGGGGCCAAACATATTCGGTTATCATTGAACGGTAGCGATCCCCATTCACAGTAACGTGCCGCTCTTGATCATCACGGAAGAAGTACGGCCCAATGACGCTGCCGACCCATAAACCACACCAAACCGTAATTTTTTCGGGATGCAATGATGACTCATGGAGTACGTGTGGATTGCTGCCTGACCACTACCGCATATTTTGTTTATTGACGAAGCCATTCAGCCACAAATAAGCCTCATCGCTGAAGATGATTTTTCGATAAAAATCCGAATAATTTTCAAGTTGTTACTCAGCCCAATTCACGAACATACGACGCTTCTGGTGGTCAAGCGGCTTCAGTTCCTGAGTCAATTTAATCTTCGCCACAACGACGTCACATAGATGCCCAATGCTTGAGAACGACGTGTGAGAGACACATTTGGGTTGTCTGCAACTGAAGCCTCAGCGGCAGCAATATTCTCGACACTACGGGCACTTTTTTGTCTCACTGGCACGGGAACATTTTGTTCTGCGCCTGTGGATTCAAATTTTTCCACTAGACGCTCAGTTGTTGATCTGCTAGGACGATTATGGCGACCATAAATTGGACGTATCGCTCTTAACGTTGAGACCACTGACTCCGAATTTCGGTAGTAAATTTTAATAATTTCGACTCGTTGTTGGCTCGTATATCTTTCCAAACCAAACCTTACTGAAGAGAAATGTTAAAAGAACGGCAAGAAATATGGCGTCGTTTGCTGTCCAGTTGCTCTACTTTTGTAGCGTCCTTGTTGAAAAACCCTCTACAAAATTTTAATTTTCTACAGTTGGAAAATTATAATTTTAAAATACATAATATGAGATAGTTTTTCTAAGTGTTACTTATCTGAATTCTCAGTGTGATGTCAGATTTAATTTATGCAACCAAAAAAAAATATTATTTTAGATTATTTTTGATTTATTCGAGTTTTTGAGTAGTTGAACTAAAATTCGATTTGCTACTTATAGCCCTAAAATTTGTTAAATTTATTTCAGATTTGATCAGATAAGGTCTAAAAATAGTTTTCAATACAATTTTTTTTAAAAACCTGGAAGTATTTCTCAATATTTTGTTTAATCTTCCTAAAATGTTGTACTAGTCCGTATTAAAGTAATTTTTAAATAAAAGTAACGGGTGATTTTTTAAGAGGTTTAGAACTTTAAAAAAAAAAAAAAACATAAAAAATTCATAAAAATGAATGAAATATTTATTTGAATCGATAGTTTGAACCTTGCAATTTAATGTTTAAAGATAATTTCAGGCAAATGTTGACCGCGGCTGCGTCTCAGGTAGCCCATCCGCTGAGTCTAATTTTGGCATACTCTTTCACACATATCGGCCGGTATCTCACGAATGAATGCATGGATGTTGGCTTCCAGTGCGTCAATCGAAGCAAGCTTGTCCCTTTAGACATTAGCCTTGACATACTCCCACAAAAAATAATCTAATGGTGTCAAATCGCACGATCTAGGCGGCCAATTGACCGGCCCGAAACGTGAAATTAACTGTTCACCAAACTCGCCTCACAATTGCGCCATTGTTTCGCGTGCTGTGTGGCATGTGGCACCGTCTTGTTGAAACCACATATCATGCAAGTCAAGAACTTCCATTTCGGGCAAAAAAAAGTTTGTTATCATCGCTCGGTAGCGTTCACCATTGACAGTAACGCTGCGATTCGCATCATCTTTGAAGAAATATGGCCCAATAATGCCGCCGGCCCATAAACCGCACCAAACAGTGGCTTTTTCGGGATGCATTGGTAGCTGTTGCAATGCTTCTGGCTGATCTTCACTTCAAATGCGGCAATTATGCTTATTTACGTACCCATTCAACCAAAAATGAGCCTCATCGCTGAACACAATTTTTCGATAAAAAAGCGGATCCTCGGCCAGCTTGCCAAGAGCCCATTCACCAAAAATTCGGCGTTGTGGTAGGTCGGCTGGCTTTAGTTCTTGCACCAGCTGTATCTTAAAAGGCTTTACGCCCAAATCCTTCCGCAAAATTTTCCACGTAGTGCTGTAACAAAGGCCTAACTGCTGGGAACGGCGCCGAATCGACATTTCGCGGTCTTCTGTCACACTAGCTGATACGGCCGCAATATTTTCTTCACTACGCACAGTACGTAAACGTGTTGGTGGTTTAATATCCAACAAAGTAAATTTGGTGCGAAATTTGGTCACAATCTTCCGAATAGACTGCTCAGAAGGTCGAGAATGCCGACCATAAAATGGAAGCAGCGCGCGATGAACATTTCGAACCGAGCACGAATTTTGATAGTAAAATTCAATAGTTTGCAAGCGTTGTTCATTTGTAAGACGATCCAAGGTTAAATTGCAAACCAAACTGAAGCTGTTAGACAGTAACACAAGGTACTAAACACACGTCAGCTGTCAAAACCAGTGTTGCCAAAACCAAACCAGCTAATAAATCACCCGTTAGGTATACATTCAGGCAAATATATTTGGATATTTCAAACATAAACCTGACTCAGTCTCTGACTTCTTCAATACTTAAAAAAAAGGCTAGGTGCGACCCACACTGGTAACTTCTCATTTTTGCCCTTGTAAGCTTGAGGACCGATGTTTTTTTATTATTAAATAATTGCTTATTTAAGATGAAGACTAATGAGTAGAATAAAATCAACCTGAAGTCAATATCATTGTTTTTTCTTAAGATATTGGAGCCGAAAACTTTTTTTTAACAATTTTTATTATTTTTTTATTAAAAAAACTCGATGTTGATATGTTTTCATATTTTAGTCAATTCCTTATAATTAAATTTAACTCTTAGTACATAGCCTCATTTGTTCTCGGAATATTCGAGAACGAAGAAATTTTACAACGTTTTTTTTTTTAAATTGCTGTTGTAAAAGACCCCCTCATTGAATTTTTCTTGAAACTAATATCTATAAAATAAAATTCATCCGGAGCCGATATTTTCCTTCCTCCTAGAGATATGTTGAACGTAAACAAGCAGAAGAACGTACGAATGTAGAGAGCTTGAAACGTGAAGATATGTCAAAATTTCCGATTGGACAAATAGGACCAATTACTATAACTTCCAATGGGAAGTTAAAAATGGGCAGTTCCACTTAATTAAGCATCCCCAAATTAATGGTGTGTGTGTGTACAAAACTTGAAAATTATCTTGTGAGTTGTTCGGCGACACAATCAGCGTTGCCATAACCTCAAATTTCGTATGGGGCTCAAAAAACATAATGCTAGATTTCAAAATCCATGTTTTGTATCTATTTTCCCTTGCAAAACATTGCCTATGAATGATTTAAACAACAGCTATTGATAAAGTTATGTAAATATTTATTTTTTTCAGAAATATGTACTTTTAACAATTTTTTTTTTTTAAATATTGTTCAAGTATTTTAATATTTAATCTTTTAAATATGTTTGCTTACACATAACCAAATCTCTACGTAAATTTCAGTTCAGCCGATGATAGGATGATTGATTTTATTGGATCAGTATCAATCATAACGTTAATGAAGCTGTAAATATTTTTTTAAATAATATCTAGCATTATAGAATGCTAAACAAAAACGTCTGGCATAATTTTAAAATTTCAAAATGCTTTCCACTCCTGTATTATGCTAGATCTAGCATTTATAAGGCCAATATGGCAACGCTGGCACACAATATGCATGGCGGCCATTAAGAAGCAGGTAATTTGTACGTTGCGGTCAGCCGTCAGACGAATAGGGGGAATAACATGTAGCATACGAAAACATGCACGTGCCGTAACTATTCGGGACTGGTGGAAGTGTGATCATAGCCTCTTCGCGGCGGCCGCTAGAAACAAGCCTTTTAAAAAGGTTTGGCTAATATGATCAGGCTGGTTTCTCAGGTTGGCGACAGGTTAATTCCCTGTCCCGTAAAACTAAGAGAATTATGAGACTGACAACAAGCCTCGGAAACGGACAGATCTCACGACGACAACCTTTGCTACGAAAACGGACACACGATTTACGAATTTTCTTATGGAACGTTCGCTCGCTCTATAGAGCTCGAGCTGTTCAGCAGCTAGCCGATGCCCTGTCAGAATATAAAGCTGACATAACAGCATTACAGGAAATCAGATGGACAGGGAATGGTGTTCTACAGAAGAAGGAATATAACGTATATTACAGCTGTCATACAAAACACCATGTGCTCGGGGTAGGCTTCCTAGTCAGCGAAAAAATGAAGTCTACCATCATCGGCTTTAACGCTATAAGCGAAAGGCTATGCACTCTCCGCGTGTGAGGCAAGTTTACAAACATCTGCCTCATTAACGTTCACGAACCTACGGAGGAGTCCTCAGACGAAGAAAAAGAGACTTACTACGAACAAGTCGAGAGCAGGCCCTCAATGCCTGCCCAAGGTATGACGTCAAAATCATCCTTGGGGATTTGAACGCAAAAATAGGTCGGGAGCCGGTATTCAGGCATTACGCAGGCACCCATAGTTTGCATGAGAACACTAATGACAATGGACTTCGAGTCTTAGAATTGGCAGCATCGAAAAACATGATCGTGGCGAGTACCAGGTTCCCGCGTAAAGATATCTACAAAGCCACCTGGGTATCACCTGATGGAGTCACTCGTAACCAAATAGACCACGTGTTGATAGACCGTCGCCACTACTCGAACCTGATGACGGTACGTACGTACCAAGGTGCCAATATCGACTCGGATCACTATCTTGTTGGTATGGTTTTCCGAGGGCGGATTGCCTTGCGTAGACGTATTGCATCCGCCGATCAGGTTCGAATCAACACGGCTGCCCTACGCAATGAAAACACCAGTAACATCTTTGGTAATGCGTTAGGACTCGCCCTAGAATCACTCGATTTAGGGAGAGTAAGTCCTGGAGCCAGTATGCTGGGCGTAGATGAGAAGTGGACACGCCTTAAGAATACTGTCATTAGTACTGCCAACTCCATCTTAGGCAGCAGTCGTAGAAATCGGAACGACTGGTTTGATGATGAATGCAAGCTAGCGACTGAACATAAGAATGTTGCGTACCGAGCAATGCAATAATCTCATAGAACGCGGGCACGCGAAGAGGAATATAAAGAGCTCAGAAGAACAGAAAAACGGCTTCACAGACAGAAAAAATCAGCCTGGGAGAAGAGAACACCCTATGCTACCGCCACCAAGTATAGAAGAGGTTGAGAAGGCTATAAAACGGCTCAAACGAAACAAAGCCCCGGGAGCCGATGGCATACCAGCCGAATTATTCCACCACGGCGGGCCAGCCTTACGTCAAGCAATTCATGATATCATAGTGCACGTATGGGAGCATGAAGAAATGCCAGAAGACTGGCGAAAAGGTATCATATGCCCCATACATAAGAAGGGAGATGTCACAACGTGCAGCAATTATAGAGGTATCACGTTGTTGAGTACCGCCTATAAGATACTCTCCTCTATCCTACAAGACCGGATAACCCCATACGCTAAAACAATCATCGGCCAATATCAGTGTGGTTTCATTCCAGGCAAATCAACAACTGATCAGATCTTTACCCTAAGGCAGGCGATGGAAAAATGTCTTGAATTCAACATTCCAACATACCATCTGTTTATAGACTTTAAGGCCGCCTATGATAGCATAGCCAGGGTAGAACTTTACAAAGCCATGAGAGAATTCGGCTTCCCAAATAAATTGACACGACTATGTAGGTTGACCATGACCAACGTAACAAGCCAAGTAAAAATAGCCGGATTGCTATCCAGACCAATCAACATCTTTATTGGACTCCGACAAGGGGATGGTTTGGCCTGCCTCCTCTTCAACCTGGCGTTGGAGAAAGCAATCCGTGACTCTGGCACGGCAACAAGAGGTACCATCGTCAACAGGTCCAGCCAGATACTGGCTTACGCAGACGACATCGACATCATCGGAAGAACCGAACAAGCTGTACACGATTCCTTCATACAGATCGAGCAGGCGGCACAAAATCTGGGGCTGCACATTAGTGAAGGTAAAACAAAGTACATGGTGGCGTCGAATGCGAGAAGAACAGTTGGTCAAACAATCAAGGTAGCGGAGCACGAATTTGAAGTGGTGTAATCCTTTAAAAATCTTGGGTCAACAGTAGCAGCCGATAACAATATAGAAGAAGAAATACGCGGGCGGCTACTCAAATACAACAGAGCCTACTACAGTCTGTCAAAGCTATTCAAATCTAGAAATCTAACCATAACTTCAAAACTGCTGCTGTACAGGACCATGGTCCTGCCAGTATTCATGTATGGATCCGAGACTAGGGTGCTTAGCAAAAGGTACTGTGACCTCTTAGCGTGTTCGAGAGAAAAGTCTTACGGAGAATTGTTGGCCCCATATGTGAGGAAGGACGATTCCGGAGACGGTACAACCATGAGTTGTACGCAATCTACCTTGAAGCAGACATAGTGACAAAAATTAAGCTCGGTAGACTCCGGTGGGCAGGGCACCTAGCTCGAATGAGCGAAGAGGAACCTGCTCGGAAAGTCTTTTGTGGTACATTCTATGGTAGACGGCAGCGTGGTAGAACATGCTTGCGCTGGAGAGATGGCTTAGACCAGGACGCCCGAAGCCTTGGGGTGCGCAACTGGATGGCGTCGGCTCGAGACCGGGATAGGTGGACAGACTTGTTGAAAGAGGCCAGGACCGGAACCCGGTTGTCGAGCCGATGATGATCTACATTAAAAACATTAGGTCATTGGGGTTTTTATTTAATATAGTTCACCAGATCTAACTTATGTGCCAAAGAGTTATCATCATGTACATATTCTCAGATGTATCAGTATAGGGAAGTACTAGATATAATGACTACAAGATGAGTAAAAGATGAGTTTTTCTGGCGTGGCATCCCCCAGGAAAAATCGAAAACAGTACTAGAAAATATATTCAGGGGTTTATTTAAAGGTTATGGGACGGTTCCCCATGGACTCGGGGTCCTCTACATTAATCATACGGGGTCGAAGGTCACGAAACATGGTTTTTAGAATGATGCACATACAAAAATCTAAAGCGTGTAGGTTTACTTGTAAATAAAGAAAAAATCATGTGAGAGGGGTTTCAATTCTCCCTCGTTTATCCGGAAGGGGTAATTTTCTGAAAAAATGATTTAAAACAGAAAAAAAATCATTAAAAACAACGGTAACACTTACAATGCCATGCTATATCTTTTTGTAAATCAAAAAGCCACTACTTTTATTTTAATTTCAAATAAAGTTATTTGAGTGAACAGTTTTTTAAAAATGAATTTTCAATTTTTGTAGGAAATTTTTTAAGCTAACACCCAGTAGTTATCATTTTTCTGTAAGATTTACCGTTCTGGAGATATTTTTTTAAAAACCGTTTGGGGGGATTTGACCCTTCTCTGTTATTGTTAAATTGTTACCGGTGCTCATAGGGATGGAGAGGAGGCTATGGACCAAAATTCAGCTTTCCGGCATTTATTCCCTAAATTGGCTGTTTTTTTCGGCTAATATGACTGGACTTTAAGAAAAATTTTCTCAAATAATGTTTACTATTTTCTTAAAGAATTATTATTATTAAATTAACTTAATTCAAGTATCTCAATTTACCTGGTTTTTCACGACTGCCTCGGATATGTAAAAAGTCTAAAAATATTCATTCGAGCTAAGATAGAATTCTTGCTTAAAAACTAACTAACAGCATTTTCATTTTATATATGTGTGTATTAATGTTGTCGAAACTCAATATAGATGAATGGTTCTAAAATAACTGTGGGTTTTCCTTGAAGTTTCCGTTAAATTTTTTGTTTATTCAAATCCATTAAAGAAATTGGATCTCATGCTTTGTTTTGACTTAAAAACTGTATTCTGGGAAGTTGTTGTTTAACCATTTTCAGGAACGCATTTTATGCTTTTATAAATTTGTATCAAAAGTATTTATAAAATATTTAAAGCTACTTGTGCTATAAGAGTTAGATTTTTTTGACTCATGTGTGAAATTTATTCGAATTTTGTTACATCAGCAAAGCAGAATAAAAATAAAACCATGAAGAAATATGATCAATTTTCTGGAACCATTTTTTTACTATCTAGTATTCCTTTGTCATTTAGCTGTAGTAAGAATATATGTACTACATAGACTCTTCGCGGAAAATGTTTGATGTGTTTTAACTTAAAAGCTATTTCATATGTATTTATATGATGTTTCCAAGAAGCTTATATATTTTGTATAACAAAAAAAAACTTCTCTTAAATGTTATTGTTTGTCAAAGGTTTTGTTCTTATGAATACTTAAATTTCTTGGTGGTTTGTGTACCTTGTTCTTTTTTTGTAGGTAAGAATAAGTTTAAGCTGTTAAGAAGTTTTTTTTTTAATATTGTTTTTCATTTAATAACTTCAAAAAAAAAAAATAAATTTCTGGATTTCTACTCAAGGCAATAAAGCTTATTCATTTGCAATGACGCCACGATTCAGTCCCCCTGAACTGTCAAGCATACCTTTTAAGGGCGTTTCATTTACGACGATTTTGTTGCATACAAACCTATAGGAAAATAAACTAGGTAGATGGTGTTCATTATGTTGACTGTGGGCATAAATTGTTTTGCATTTAATGTTTATTAAATTTTAATTTAAGAAAACCTCAAGTAAAGGGAAATGAATACAGACTTGAGACTAAATGAACACTTAGAGTTTTAAATCGAATACTCTGGCTAGCCAGTTTAATTTACCTTGGGATTACCATATCGTCAATCCAATCTTTATGAATGTCCATAGGTTCATCAATATTGCTGTGCTATATGAAGTGCTGCGCTGCTGCC
Organism: Dasysyrphus albostriatus; assembly: GCA_946251815.1. Lineage (NCBI taxonomy): Eukaryota > Metazoa > Arthropoda > Insecta > Diptera > Syrphidae > Dasysyrphus > Dasysyrphus albostriatus. Next base: position 59,551,829 of record OX276336.1, on the reverse strand, counting down.
GTACAATTGGAATTACATGTTAACGTAGTCGATATCCCTATAGGCCACTAGTATTACATAAGACAAAAATTGGCATCCAATATTGATTTTCTTAGGATGCATATTAGTTTTGTGATAAGTTTTGTCTTATATCTGAAAATTTATTGGGCCACGTCACTAAAACCAATTATTTTTAACACTTTCTAATTGATACACTTCTTTTCTAAATTAATCCACGACTAAGTTACAGAAAAATTGTAAAAATAAGAATAGCTGAAATAAACACTTTCAAAGAGAAAGCCAAGAAGAAAGACAATTGGATGACTATCAAACCTTAAGGAAATTTTTTGAAGATTTAAAATTCCATACAAAGGGCATTCACTGATGCTGGATAGCTTTTATTCTTAATAGTAAATCCTTAAGAAGGCAGCAAAGGACTATTGGTTAAAGCTGAAAACTTACAGAAAAAAAAAAATAATATTTGTATCTGATCTAAGCTTTAAAACAACCATACCTCTCAGAAACTAGGAGCTTTTTAATAGCATTTAGTTTGAAGTAAACGAGATTGTTTTTAATTTTGTTCGCGTCTGTTTGGTTATTTTTTTTAAATGTACTATTTTTTTTGTTGAAAAATATAAAAGAAACTTTACCTTACTTTCTATATAATCAAATTTTAAACAGAAATATCTTTCATGTTTTGTTTTGAATGCAAAATAATGAGAGCTGAATAAAATTCCTCATTAATTGAATTATTTCTAATCAAATAAAACCCCTAGATAATACAGATACCATGTTAGTCCAGTCAAGACTTTTTACTTGCAATATAAATATTATACAAGTCAAATTTTGGATTCGTGCAAAAAAAATTTGGGTAACAATCAAACATGGCATTGCGATGATAGAGAAATTCAAAAAAGATGGTGACACAATTCTGTCTACCTGTTGCGTCCACTTGGTACATGATACTATATATATTTTTGTGTACTTAAATTTAAAAAAGAAATATTTTTGTATTTTTAAGAAATATTTATTTTTTTTTTTTTGAAAATCAAATATTTCGATACAAAAGTTAAAACCCGGAAAAGAAAATATTTTTTTTTACGACTTTGATTAATTTTTTTTCCATATACTAAAGTTAATACGATCTACTACCAAAAATTATACAATTTTGCACTTAGCAACTTTAATAGTTCCAGTCATACAATATGTTGTTTTGCTTTGAGTTTTCTCATTTTCGACTGAGCAGATTTAGATACATTTTTTTATATACAAATTTCAGATAAGATTAAATAATATGGCATAGAAACTAGTAATATTTTTAAAAAAGTTCCAAAATATTTTTTTGAAAATTCGATATTTCAATAATAGGTTACAATTTTTTTTTCAAATTTAATTTTTGTATGCATATAAATAAATACTAAGGATTTGCATACCAAAAGTTTTCCTTAAAAGGGTTTTAAGAATTTTATATATAAAAAATTATTTTTTTAAGAAAAACTCTCGAAAGATTTATGTTTTTTTGTCCATACAATCATATTCAATAAAGAATTAAGATGGCGTTCTATTTTTTCATCTCAAACTCTCAACGAAATTTTTTCTAGCTAATTTTGATATCGTATTTCAGGCTTTTAAACATTTTTCTCAAACACCCAGCGCCTTAAAAATAAGAGCAGGTACGTGCGACACAGTCGTGAAGTTTTGTTTGGTATTAAGAATCAATTTTCGTCCTGAATTTGTTAAAGTACCAAACAGGAAGCTGAATTCCAAATTTCCGACCTTCAATCCCTTGCAGAGTTGCAGCAATATTTATTTAAAGGGTGAATTCGTTTGTAACGAATGATATTTTTAATTTAAGATTTATCGAACAAATAAAAATGCATTTCTAACAAGAAGAGTAAGTTCTACTAATTTGCATATACAGGGTGATCGGTATGAGGAGCATCAAAAAACTAGAACGAGTAAGTTGGGTTAAGATAAGAAAAAAATCGTATTGGGGGCCGGTCTATTTCCACCCGTTAAGACGAGAGTCGCAATTATATATTTTTGGAAAACCAGAAATCTCTTCTTTTATTTACATTTCGAATAAAATGGCAAGCTACGAGATTTCCAGGTGATAAGGCAGTTTTTGACCATCTTAACAATGAACTAAAGAAAAGAATCTGTGAATTTAAAAGTGATTCACTTAGTAGATTCCTGAATAGTCTGACGGCGGATGCTTCTACGGAATACTCCTTATGGAAAGCAGCTAAGCACCAAAAAAGACCGCAGGCACAAAACCCGCCAGTAAAATCTTAAGATGGTAAATGAATCGGAAACCCAAAACAAAAGGCTGATCTCTTCCCTGAACATCTCGCGAATGTTTTTAAGCCATTTCCAGCAAGCACAGCTACATATCCCTTACAGTTTGTTGATAGAAATGACTCAATGACTCATGCTCAAAGAAGTAAGAAGTATATGTCAACATAAGTTGTCTAACAAAAAATCACCAGAGTACGATCTAATAACTGCTCAGGTTTTGAATGAAATGCCTTCTATAGCCTTCAAAAAACTCCAATTTTTAATAAATGCATGCCTTAAACTAAGATATGTTCCACATTATTGGAAAATTGCAGAACTCATTGTTATACCTAAACAAGGTAAGCCACCAACAGAAGTCACATCTTACAGAACTATATCGCTTATACCAATCATGGCAAAAGTTTTCAAAAAAATGCTTCTGAAAAGACTAAGCAAAATAATAGAAGAAAGAAGACTAATTCCGAGCCATCAGTTTGGATTTAGAAATAAACATTCCACGATAGACCAAGTGCATCGGATTACGGATGTTGTGGAAAAGGCACTTGAAGAAAAACAAGTATGCTCGGCTATATTCTTAGATGTTGCTCAAGCCTTTGACAGGGTTTGGCACTTGGGACTTGAGTACAAACTGCAAAGGGATCTTCCCAGACAGTACTACGAAATACTGAAATCCTACGTTACGAACCGACTCTTTAGAGTACGGTACGACCAAAATTACTCGGAACTAAAGAAAATTGAAGCCGGTGTACCACAAGGAAGTGTCCTAGGACCAACCCTGTATCTGTTATATACAAGGGATATTCCAGTGGACATCAACGCTATCATGGCCACCTTTGCTGATGATACTGCAATATTGGTGCCAGATAAATCCGTTACGAAGGCTACACAAAAACTGCAAAATGCAGTCGATAAAGCTAGTGATTGGACGCAAAAATGGCCAATCAAACTAAATGAAACAAAATCGACACATAAACTTTACAAACAAAAAAATAAACAATGTTCCAATTCTTATAAACAGTACAACAGTACCTTACTCCAATACTGCCAAATACCTTGGAATGACTTTGGATGCAAAGCTTAAATGGAAAGAGCACATCAAAAAGAAAAAAGACGAACTAAACTTGAAGTACAGAAAAATGTACTGGTTACTAGGAAAGAACTCTGACCTATCTATCCAGAACAGAACAAGCTAATGTTATATAAGCAAGTACTGAAACCCGTTTGGACATATGGCATCCAACTATGGGGCTGTACAAAGAAAACAAATGCTGAACCCATCCAAAAATTCCAAAGCAAGATCCTTCGCGGAATAATAAATGACCCTTGGTATATAAGAAATAGTGATCTACATCGTCACCTTCAAATTGAAATGGTTACAGAAGTGGTTAAAAAACACGCTGTATCACACAACCAGCGACTGCAAAGTCATACCAACTCCGAAATGGAGACCGTCTTAAGTGTACGAGACAATGTTCGGAGATTAAGAAGAACCAAGCCTCATGAGCTGATGGTCTAAAAGCTATGGAAAGTGTTATAACTTAAACTTCCCACAATGCGACTGATAAATTAAGAAAGAAAAATCATTTGTCGATCTTTCATAGATTGGTCCTGATTCACCGGTGGTTTTAGTGCGGTAAGAGTCCCAGACTACTTGGTACCGATTCTTACCGAGTGTCTTTTGAAGAAAAAAAAAAAAAAAAAAAAAATCGAATTAAGTTGTATAAGTGAATAGTTTTTGAAAAATTAATTTTCAAACTTGAAATTTTGAAAAATAAAGATTAAAAAAAAATTTCAAACTAATTTTTTTTCAAAATTTTATCTTTTAACCATTGGGTGATAAATTTATCCTTAAGTTATAAACAATAGGACATAAAAATGAAAACAATTATTTTTCGATGCAAAAACATTTTGCATACAAATAATGCCTTGAGGTGAATATATTTTTTTTTTGGAATTGTAAACCGACCAACCAAATAAATATATTTTACCTGCCACATTTTTTGTTTGCATGCAAAACAATTGCAGGTCCATTGTTTTGCATATGCTATTCCATGACAGCAATGTTTTTTCATGAAACTGTAAGGAAGTCATGCAAAAAATAATTTTTAATTTCACTTCAATAATTTTTAACATGCGAAAATATTTGCATAAAGTTTTTTTGCACACGGGAACTGTAAACTAGTTTTATTATGAATTTTTTTTTTACACGAATCTAAAACTTTATATTTTTGGTAACTATTTTATCGAAGCTCAGTTGAAAATTATTGTTTGTTGATGAAACTTGGCATCAATGGTACATTTATCATAAAAAGTACTAACCAGAAGAATCTATTAAAATTTCTGTTGCGAAAGGTTTTTTTTGGAGTTGGTGAAGTAAAGGAATGTTTATGTTTTTACTAAAAGAATGAAGAGTAAAAAAGTTTACACAAATTTCAAGGGTGAAAGATTGTTTTTGGGGGTTTGGTTCAAGGGTGTTATTGATTTCTGGAAACAATATTTTATTTTTCGAAAATATTGTAGATATGATTTCCTTTTACCCTCAAAAAACGCCTTTTTACCGTAGATGTTTTTATAGACTCTTTTAATTCTTCATTCTGGTAGCTCATGTGACGTTTTCACCAAGTTTCATGAGGATGCCATTTTTGTCGCGGGATTAATGGTAATTAAAAATCAAACCATAACCCCAACACCCAACAAAAAACACTTTAATCACAGATATTTTTATTGATATTTCTGATTATTTCTTTTCAAGATAAATAAACCATTAATGCCAAGTTTTATCAACGAACCATTATTTACAGTTAGTTTTCAGTAATATTTAACTTTTATACTGAAGTTCAGGTTTATACACAGCAACTTTCCCGTCTCCCTCCCTCAAATAAACACCTTTCCATATCAAGTAGTTTTATAGACTCTTTTGACTCTTCATTCACATGGTACTTAAAATATTTTCACCAATTTTCAGGATGGTACTATTTTTTTTTATTTAATTTATCCTATTTTGCCTATAGGTACCTGCTATATCGTTAGTAAAAAATTAGTTTCCCTAATTGGATGCTTTTAACTTATCAGAAATCATTAGCTGCCTATTATATTCAAAATTATCATATTAAATGCCAAATACTAATGAACGTATCTGTATTTTATGATTTGGAAAATTCTTTTGAAAAAATAATAAACTTGTTCATAATTAAAGGTGTTTTAACCTTGAAAAGGCTTTGCATTTAACAAATCACAATGATGCGGAATATTAACATCTCTTAAATTAATTATCACGTTTCTTTGTTCTATTCAACTCTCAATTATTGTTCATACCATTTTGTTTTTGTATATTGCAAAATACTACCACTTATTTCATTTTCCAACGTTCCTTCGCTTCTTCTAATGGCATTATCATTAAGGGTTCTTAAATGCGTTCATAACTTAGCACGTTGAAAAAAGGTAGGTACGCAGGAGAATAAATAATTTAACGTAATAATCACATAATGTCTATCACATCATGGGCCTTTAATAACTTAGTTTTTTTTTTACCTGAAAACTGAGGAGACTCTGCAAAGGAGAAAAATCCAAAGTGAATTTTCAACAATGCCCGTATTTAATTGAATAATTAAAATGGATCGCACAGACTTTCAATGGCAAACAAAACAAAATAATGAAGCAAATTGCGACTGCAGAGAGAGAGAGAGAGAATGTTATTATTCACTTCATAAAGTCTTCTCCACAATCCATGGAAGTATTCCTTTTATGAAATACCAAGATTTCACAAATTTGTTATGAATAATAGGTACTTCTTACTTTTAGATGTCTTGGGGAAATATTGGTTTAGCCTTAGTCAAATAATTAAATAAATAATTTTAGTTTTCAGAAAAGTTTTCAGTTTTCTAAAAGGTACTTCTTGAAGAAGTTTTTTTGAACTTCGCTACAATACAGTGGAGGTATTTGGAAAAACATAAAATTATTCAGAATCTCTTAAAAAAAAAACTCTCAGCAAACTGTTAAAAATAAATTTTTGATAACAGTTCGGATTTCGAATTGGTAAGTCGACCGAAAAAGCACTTTTAAAATTTTGTGGTGCAGTTTATGAAGATATCAACAATAATCTTAATACTGCAGGGCAACTTTCACCTTCGCAAATGGGAGCTTGACAGTGAAGTTAGCAGGTCACATAGTGTATCTTATAGACCAAGCATGCTAGGAACTTCAAAAAAGGGGCTCTGGACCTTTGGAAATTTGATATTTTAAAATGTCATCTAATTGGACAGGAAACGTCAACCAGTATTAGAAATTGGTCAGCCCTTGATAACTAGTTAAAAAGGCTTATAGTTTCTCACTCAATGTCACGCGCGATTTTTGGCGCCTCATTTATGGGAAATCTTCAAAAAAAAAGATGCAATTTGAAAGATTTGTAGATAGTGATACAAGATCAACTATTTTCAGTAATTGGTCAGCTATGGTTTCAAGGTTTCAAGGTCACAACAAAAATTTTTGGCACCTCATTTGGGTCCTTTCAAAAAAAAAAAAAATACCAATTGAAAGGCCATTTAGCGGCCATAAAGGGTCAGCTTATTTCAGTAATTGGTCAGTCATGGAATTTTTTATATGAGTTTTTGAATTTTCGTCAGTAGTATAAGAGAATGTTAGTAGCTAATTTTGAACATGAAAGCAATGCTTAGTCATGCGCAAATTATCTATGCATCTGTAAAAACAATCTAGTTGTTAAAAAACCCTAGAAAAAATTACTTTTACGTTAATAAGAGCTTGGCAATGGTAATAATCGGAAGTGTCGCCTTTCCAGCAATTTTTTGCATTAAGAAGCAAAAAAAAAAGTTTGGTTTGTCTGGGATTTGATCCGGAGATCCTTTGTTTAGCAGCCCTACGCTCTGAAATAAGCTGACCTTTTATGGCCGCTAAATGGCATTTCAACTGGTATGTTTTTTTTTTTAAACGAGCCAAATGAGTTGTCTAAACTTTTTTTTGTGTCCTTGAAAAAAAACTTCAAAAATTAATTTAAATATATCTATGGCTGACCGATTACTGAAAGTAGTTGACCTTTTATTAACGTTAAGTAACCTTTCAAATGGTTTCTTTTTTTTTTTAATTACCCGAATGAGGTGCCAACTATCTATACTATGACCTAAACACAAATACTTTAAAAATTCATTAAAAAAATATGACTGCCCAATTACTGAATCTAACTGATGTTTTATGATGACCGAGTAACTTATCACATAGTATATTTTTTTTTTGGAAAATTACCTAAATGAGGTGCCAAAAATCATTCGTGACCTTGAATTTCAGACGGTATGCAATTTTCCCAAATTTCCCATAAATGAGGGGCCAAAAATCGGTATGACCTATACATTTTTTTAAATAAATTAAAAATTTATAAGAAAAAACTATGCCTGACCAATTTATGAAAATAGCTGATCTTTTATGACCGTGAAATGGCCTTTCAAATGGCATACTTCTTTTATTGAAATGACACAAATGAGGTGCCAAAAGTTTTTTTGTGAACTTGAAACAAGTTTTGAAAATTCATAGAAAAAAAACCATAGCTGACCAATTAGTAAAAATAGTTGAACTTTTATCAATCTACAAATCTTTCAGATGGCAGCATCTTTTTTGTAAATTTCCCATAAATTAGGTTCCCATTAATTAGGTGCCAAAAATCGCATGTGACCTTGAGTGACCTTGAGAAACTTTAAGCCTTTATAACTTGTTATGAACTGAAGACCAATTTCTAGGACTATTTGACCATTCCTGACCAATTACTGCCCAATTAGATGACATTTTAAAATATCTAATTTCCCATACATGAGGTGCTAAAGGTCCAGAGCCCGAAAAGGCTCTAAATTTTCAGATATTTTTGGATATCAACGATAGGCTAGGTTCAAAATTTGAAGTCCTTGATTCGAAAAAAATTTCATACAGACCTACAAACTTCACTGTGAAGTTTAACTTCAATTACAATACATGTTATTTTCGATTTCAATTACATGTAATTTTCAATTACAATTACATATATGTAATTTGTAATTTCCAATTGCTAATTGCATTTCATTGGAAATGGGAATTGTACCAAAAAAGTACTTGAAAAAACCTGTAATGATTACTTTGTTTGTAATCATTACACACAAATGTAATTGACTACACAAAATATCAATTTTATTTAATAATACTCGTATGTGAAAGAAAAATCTTTCCTTACCAGTTACTAAGTTCATGTTAGGTGGATGGTCATTTATTATAGATCGATAGAAGGGTTTTATCCCCCAGATGTGAACAAGCAAATGTAATTGATATTTAGTGTAATCAATTACACGATTACAAAAAAAGTAATCATTACAGTTTAGTTAAATTACTTTTTTAATTCAATTAATTTTTTCCAATTACATGTAATTGAATCAAATAATAGCTTTTTTTCATTCAGATTCAGAAGCATCGATCACAAAATTCCCAGTTCACACCAAAAGTTGCTATGAATTTTACTGGTCAAACAGAATGGTGTTGCTGCAGTTGTGGCGTGTGGATGTGTCTAAATCGTTTAAAATTTAGCGCCAATATTATTTACTACAAGTATGTTTGAATATGATGTTAGGTCTACAAATCTACTAAACAAAATTTTTTTATTTCTAGTAGAAACAAATTTTACTGGAAATTAGTTTCGATAAATAGTTTAACCCTTTTTTACTTTCTTTTTAATTCTCTTTCCATATTTACCAAAGCTTGTATACTCAGAAAATTAATTTCGAAACCACTATAACCACGTGTACCTAACCTTTTTATAAATCTCCGTTTATAGTAAAAATAACAGATTTAACTATATATTTGGTAAACCGAAGGGTCACTTACGAGTGTAGCTTAACTAAACAAAGTTTGTAGGTTTATTTCCTCAAATGGAACTTTTGTTTTGCTTCGTTGAAATAAATTTATTACCTAAAAGCCGAGGGAAAACTTATTTTTCCCTTTTATGTATGTTCTCATTATTTTTATGATTAAAGGAATGCTTTGAAAAGTTGCCTGTATTATGTATACATACATAAATGCTAGATAAAAATGGTGTGAATATGGTTGTATATACTCTTAAATATGCCTAGTATATAAGTTTTGAAAACTTTTGTTGAAGACAGCAACTCTTAAGGAGAATATGATCTTAATTTACTGAAAAAGTTTGTTCTTTTTTTTTTTACATATATATCTGCATACATATATGTATTTAATCTTGAAAAAGTGCAGATTGTGTTGATTACTTACATAATCTCATTTTCTCAAAAAAACTAACTTTCATTAAGTGATTTTGTTATTCATAAGAAGGTTAAGGTTTTATTTTTAATACTAAAGTCAGCTAATTAGAGCGTGGTTTATTTTTCTGCATAAGCGTTTATAAAACATGTCTGCTGCAACCAAGGTCGTTTGAATTGCTGGGCAGGGGGTAGTGGGGGGTTGATCAACTAATTTCATTTTGTATGCCTAAATATATCTTTTTTCAAGAAGAAATACAAATTATATGAGATGTTGGTGTTGATTGAACATCAGCACATCGCAAATCAAAATGTCCAATAGCAAAATCTCGCATTTTTTAAAGATTCTTAAATAACCTAATCTCGCAAATAAAAAGTTTTTTTTACTATCTCATAATAGCAAAGTCTCGCATTTACAACTTGTAACGAAAAATCTAGATTTTTGTTTTATACATAATTATCCTTTTCCGTTAAACGTAAAAATTTTGAATAAAATTTTGTTTATGGATTTTTGACTGAGTTCTTTTTATATAGAGGCAAAGGAATGATTATAAAACAAAGATTAACAAAAAAAAAAATTGAATGTCTAGTTGCAGCTCAAAAATAGGATAGAGATTTGTATTTGTAAATACTTGCAAATTATGGGATTAGTTGGACGTGTTTATAACTCTGGACAATACGATCTATAGTTCCGTTTCTGGTTGGGTTATAAATCTTAAATTCTCGCATAATAAAATCTTGCTATTACAAAACCTCACCTCAAAATTTTTCTAAGTTTGAAAATTTGGAGCGCATGTACAATTTGAATTGCGAGATTTCGCTAGATTGCAGTTTATTTGCGAGAGTTTTTGTTGCGAAGTAGTTTAGTGTAAATGTGAAATTGTTAAAAACGTTTTTTTTATTCTGAGCTTATTTTTGAAAAATGCCCGACTTCCTTATTTAAGACTTTGTTTTGTGACATTTTTCAGATTTCACACATTTTTTTTTCAGAGAATGGCTCAAAAAGTGTGCCAAAAATTATGGTTGACATTGAAAAGCAAATTGCGGTAGTTAAACCATTTTTCTATCGCCACCATTTTGCTTGGATTAACTGAGGATTAAATTGCTTGCACTCGATTCGCACGCCTAGCTATTTGGTAGAAACTATTGGGAATTCAATGTTTTGTATATGATGATGTGCCCCTGTTTTGTGTATGGGATGTCATTAAATGGCTGATTTAAAATGCTGCGTTGGGCGTTGCGTTGAGAGATTTGTCTGTCAACACAAAAGTTCAGGCATAGGAATTTTTTTGATGAATGATTTTGCGTCCATTAATTAGTACATAAACCAACGTAACGTAAGCAGCTGCAAAGCAAAAGCAGAAACTATTCAACTTACGCGTGCGTTTTGACATTTTGATTTTCAATTTTGGTATGTGGTCATCTTGCGTTGAAAAAAAGTTTTAATTTTGTTCTCGTTTCATCTCTACCCATCCGTAACGCTTGTTGAATGTAACATACGGAAGGCGAATACGAGCGCGTCATTGTAAATAAGCCATTGTTTTTTTTAGAGGCAAAGAACTTTAAGTTTGGCAACACTATTTTAACTGGTGCCCAATTTGTCGGGTGTCAAGTGATTTATTGTTGTAGCTGATTTAAAATGACGCGTTCGCAATGCGTATGTTACATTTAAGAAGCGTTACAGATACGTCGAGATAAAACAAGAACGAAATTCAATCTTTTTTTCTACACAAGATGGCCACATGCCTAAATTGAAAATCGAAATGTTGAAACGCACGCACCCAAAAGTTGAATCATAACCCTGTTCCCTAAATTTTTGCAAACAGTTTCAAACAATTTCAGACCGCCAGATTTTATGCGGACCAATACAAAATTTCACTTTTTGAACGGGTTTGCAATAAATCTGACAGTTTGAGTTGCAGTCGCTTACGTAACGTTGGGTTGTGCACATAACATAACATAACGCTCAACGCATCATTGTAAACACTAAACAGAAATTCCTATGCCTGAAAATTTGCGTTGACTGATAAATCTTTCAACGCGACGCCAAACGTGGCATTGTAAATCCGCCATTAGTTTGGTTTGACATTTTTACATGAATAGACTGACGCCTAAACGTGAACAATAATTCAAAATCGTGCAAATTTATTTTGAAAATCATGGTTCTGTTCCCAATTTTTATAAGCGTATTTTGTCTCAATTTTTGAAACTCACTTTCCGTTGAATAGATATGTCAATGAGCAAAACTCCTGTTTTTGGGTGATAACAATCCTCAATTGAAAGTTGAGACAACGTTACACCCACAATATCTGAATGTTTATTGTGCTTTATGGGTTGATGAAATAATTGGTCCGTTCTTCTTTAAAAACGATACTGGCCAAAAAGTAACAGTGAGTGGTGTCCACGATAGATAGCCATTACTACTGACTTTTTCAGTTATCAATTGAACAACCATGATGTGCAGGAGCTGTGGTTTCAACAAGACGGCGCAACATGTCACACAGTTCGTGCCAAAATTGATTTATTGAAGGAAACGTTTAATAACCGCATAGTTTTACTTTGTGATTTAACGCCGCTTGAGTATTTTCTGTACAGATATGTGAAGTCACTAGTGTATGCCGATAAGCCCGAAACAATTGACTACTTGTATGACAATATTTGCCGCGGTTTTGCCAATATACGGCTACAAATGTTGGAAAAAGTCATCGAAAATTGGACCTCCAGATTGGAATACGTCCGAGCCAACCGTGGCGATTATATGCCAGAATTCATATTTAAATTATAATGCCAGAAGAATACTTTCGAATAAAGTTAATTTCATGTCAACTTAAAAAAATCATCTTTGTTTTATTCCATTTCAAAGTTTTATACCTCTAAGAAAACACCCTTTACCTTTAAGGTAGAAGTATAATTTGTCTTCTCTCCTGTCAAGCCATCAACTGCATCACACGTTGACCATTTGCAATTGGTATTGAAAATATTCCTGCGGGGAATAGCCAAACGGTTAATCGTTCCCGAAAATTTTGATTATTTTCAATGCAATGGAACTGTATAGCATTCGCAAGTTTCGATAACCAGAAGCAAATAGATTCAAACTAAGCACAAATAAATCTACCAAAATGTAAATAGAATTAACTCAAAAGCAAATCAATTTCGTGAAATATGTAGTAATAGACCTCATAGCATAATGGTTAGTGCGTAGGACTGTCGTGCCGAAGGTCTTGTGGATTAAATTCCCAGCCGCTGCCACCAAAAACCAGAAATGTTTTTTTTCTGAGGTAGGTATTCCTCCTGCCAGCAACTGACTAATTCTCCAAAAGTATATTTGTCATGCATACATGCTTTTCATCAAGCCGTTCGGACTCGACAAAAATTTGTATGTGTCCCCTTCATTCCTGCTAACAAACGCACAAAGAGGAATGGTTGAGAATTGTAAGTCATTAGGCCCTGGTTCTCCACAAGTTGTTTTGATATCAAGTATTTTTTTGTAGTAACAGAGTTGCAAAAGGTAAAGTTTCGAAGGAAAAATTTTCGTCAAGGAACAACAGTTTTCTGAGGATTTTAGATTTGTTTTTTCGAAACTTTATTCTTCGATCATTTGTCTTACGAAATTGTTTTCAAGTAAAATGGGAAATATAACTATTGTATTTATATAATTACTGATTTAAATTGAATGCTTATGTCTCTTTTTTCTTTGTTAGCCATTTCCAAACTCGAAAATTGATTTGGCAGCTATAAGAGAATAAAAAGGTGTAGGGGTGCGTTGGTAGAATATGGTCTTAGAAAAAAAATTGTTATTTTGTCTGCAATTACACGAAGACTTTTTATAAAAATTAAATGAATGCGAAGGTGCAATCAGATTTTTTTTTATTGCACTCATTTCATTTTTAAAAAAGTAATAAAAGTCATAACTCAAAAGTCGTCGTATAGTAGCGGACTAATTACACAAGTAAGTAGATGAGATTATTTGTGGTAATTTGATAATAATTATAATTAGGACATGATTGTTTTCACAAGTTTAACTTCAGTTAGGGTCAGTTGTGCAATCGTGGTTCAAATTTGAATCCGTAGTTCAGCAATTTTTAATAACCGATTTCGGTGAGTTATATGAGGTAAAACTATAGTTCAAGGTTCAAGTATGTTGTAATAACCAATATTTAGCTTGATTCATCTTAAAACTTCAGTTAGATCGCTGAAAGTGGTGAGTTAAAATCGTTGAACCACGGGTCAACATTTTAACCATGTTTTTACAAGTCGCCCATAATCCACCAAAGTAGTGAGCTAAGATTGCTGAACATCGGGTCAAAATTTGAACCACGTTTGTACAAACTGGTCTTTATAGGCCGAGATAACACATGTAAGTTTTACTTATTATCACTTATGTCAAAATGATCGTGAGTCCACTCCATTCACATAAGTAATTTGTTTGCTTGTCGATATATGCAAAATGAGTGCTTAAAACATGTGAAGTTAAATTCGAACGAATTTTTCATTCGCTGCTTTGTGGAATGCCTCTTGATGTTGTGGATCGCGAGTTTGAGAGTGCTGAGATGGTATTTTAGTCCAAAGTTCTGTTAAAAAAATGAACCTGACAGAATTTTGGAATAAAATGGGCAGTTTTGGAAAGTAGTGTCACCTTTTCTCATTAGCCCATATGTTGATATCTTTTGGACTTAGCTAAGCCCAGAAATTTCTACAGCTTATAAGAAGTATGAAAACTGTGTTTCGGCACCAAAATAATATTTGTATCGATAGTGAGCATGAAATTTTTTCATACAACCGCATGGAATAATTTTTTTTTATTATTATTAAGTCAGTGTCTCGTAATTGAATCTACAACTTTTATTTCAGCTTGTTTTTTTTCTTTTGAAATCGCATTTTAAACTAAAGTTTCGCTCCAAATCTAAATTCTCTCCAAAGTTTTGTCAAGTATTTCAGCCGAGTGGTACGCAGCTCCAGAAAAAAATTTCGTTTTTTAGTGTCGTACTTCACTTACATATCAGTCAAAATTTAGCACACGAAATAATTATTCACCGTATTATTCTCGAGCTAGTAAATTTGTAACAGCTTATTTTTTATGAGACCAACGTGAACTTTACTTTGGTAAAATGAAAACCGAAGTCAGGAAATATTTGTCATTAAACAATTTTTCAAAGTCAAAGGGAAAATCCAATTTTGTTTTAAAAGATTCAATTAAAACATATGCATATCGAAAAGAATTTTTTTGAAACAGTTTGGCAAGATTTTTATTGGGAGAACTTGAAATTTTTTCCACAAATATTACGATAAAATATAGCAAGCATTTTAGACGGTGTTTGGAGAACAATGTGGGAGCTAAAATTCAGCAAGCTCTGCGTCCTGCTAGACAACTAGATCCACTACTTCCTACACATATGCATATGGAGATATGTATTCAAAACTAAAACTTAAGTTATTTCCTTAAATTTTTTATTTAAATTTTCAAAATTCGATCACAAAAGTTTTAAATTACAAATAAGTTTAAATATAATATTAGCTATGTTTACCATGTTGTTAGATGACACATGAAAATATGTCCAAACTCTGCAGAGCATTGTTAGTCTACAAAAAAAAAGAAGAAAAAACTGCCATTTATGTACTTCACATGAACTATATGCTATAAAGTTTTCAAAAGCGTCATTAGACTCAACTCTCTCAATCATAATACTCGTTACTTGGCTTAAAGTTTGTTTGGATTTTATTAACATAATGGAAAATTATATGGAATATTTTTGACAAGACACATAGAAACCAGACTCGATAGTTAAAATTGAAACGAAAATTGCAAAGTTTTATCATTGATAGTTATGTAACTAGTATATATTTGTATATACATAAAGTCTGTATACTCGAATTAAAGCTATTCTAGGCGTAATGTACATAAATATACTCGTATATATTTGTATGTACATATTAATAATTTTACTCATACTTCATAGTAAATATTCATTATTTTTGTTT
Source organism: Dasysyrphus albostriatus (assembly GCA_946251815.1). Classification (NCBI taxonomy): domain Eukaryota; kingdom Metazoa; phylum Arthropoda; class Insecta; order Diptera; family Syrphidae; genus Dasysyrphus; species Dasysyrphus albostriatus. The sequence goes on along the minus strand of OX276336.1, from coordinate 59,536,332 downwards.
CTATTTTTAGAAAATATTCTATGAAAACAATATTTCAGTTGCACTGTCAAGAATATATGTCATTTCACCAATTTATTTGACATTTTTGACGTTTAACGGACGTTCCATTGGTAATATATTCAACTTGGCCATAATATAGATTTAATTGACATTAAGACAGGAATCTATATGCGCGTGTAGGAGAGAATCCTTATTTTTTGTTGTATGTATATTTGTGATTTGTGTGTGATTCAGATTTTCTGGGTAAATGTGGTTTTCCACCTATTAATAAATTGTGTCGTTCTTTATTATAATAAATGGACCATCTCCACCCAAAATTTGTTTGGGACGAAAATACATTTGTATTTGAAAATAAATATATATCTGAACAATATTTAGGTATATTTAAAACCAAATACCAAAGTTCCTATTGTCCTGAGATGTATTTTTCTCATTCTCTTAAAAAAAAACTAGATATTTCAGCTTCAGAAATTGGAATTAATTCAATTTCACAAAGAATGACATTAGGTAATATATTTTCCATTTAAAAACGGAAAACTGAGGGGCTTATTTTAAAGTTCATACAAATTATTGTTTCATTTAATATTAAACAGAAATTAAAAACAAAAAAAAAAATTTAAATGCTCTATAATGAGTAATTACATTTTGTATTACACAAAAAAAATAAAAATATTTTTTCCAACCAATAAGGCACGGTATTTTGTGTTTCCGGAAAGGATCAACACAATCGATTCACATCATACAATTCAAAAGGTTTTCGGTTATATCTTGAAGTCAAACTTTTGCTTTGCAATGACGAATGTTCCTTTAAATGTAAAGTAAAATCCACATTCTTGCTTAAACCAAATTACAGGCTTATACAGATATGATATCCTTAAGTTGTGTCTTGTGTCCTTCAAATGGAAAGAAAAATTTCTTAAATACTTCAAAAATTAATTTTTTTTTCATTTTGGTCTATTTAGTGAATAGTGAAGAAACATTTGTGAAATATTTCTCTTTTACTACAACCATTTGAAATAGGAAACTTTATTTATTTCTCAAGTTTCAAGAAGAGAAATTAATTATTTTCTTGCTGTGATAAAACAAATGGAATTGTCTAAAAAGATCTTGAGTTATGAGGATGTTGTCATTACTTAAAACAATGAAACAAAATAAATTTGGAATGTGCTAAGTTAAGCTAAAAAAAAAAATATGTAGGTATGTGCAAATACTTGCGATATTTAGAAAGCCTTAATTACACTGGTCTACAAAAATTAACTTCTTTTTCGGCTTAACATTTTTGTTTAATTTGACTTTTATAAATAAATCTAAACCTGGTTTCAGAAAAAATTTAACAACGCACAGTTTTTACTTGCAATATTTTGTACCATAAGCCAATTTATGGATTCGAGCAAACAAAAAGTTTCGAGATAGCAATAAAAAAAGTGGGTAGTAAAATTCTATCTGTCTGTGTTTGGATACAGCCTAAACGGCTAGTTTGATTTTCTTAAGACTTGCTACATAGTGGTTTTTAAAGGTTTTTTTCAACTGTCAACTATCAGAATCAAGCCTGTCAGATTTATGTAATGCAACCAGAAAAAATATTGAAATTACTAAAATTATTACAGTAGACACCCGATGTAGTGGAATAATAAATATCAGGCCTGTTCACGCTTTCGAGATTATTCACTTTTTCGAGCAGGAGTTCAAAAGGCTTTTCTAAGATGAATTTGATCCAAAATGCACATTTTGTTCAATGTGAATGTTTTTTTCATTTATGTATGCATTTAAAATAGCTTTCAATGAGGTTTTAAAAAAAGGAAAATAATTCATTATTATCCTCAAGCTATTTTAAATATTTGGGAGACATTTTTATACAAAATCCATTTTTATATAAGATTTCGTGTGTTCACTATTGTGGATAGTTCCCTATTTCCAGAATTACTAAATTTTGCATATACTATACTTTAGATAATTTTTGGGATTTTTTCGTTTTTGAGAAGTTGACCTAAAATTTGATTCACTACTTTCAGTGATAAAATGTTGTCCAATTTTGTTTTCATATTCGATATGATTTCCAATGCACACAATTTTTCTTGAATTTGCACTTTAATTAGGTATAATCTCTTGGGAACATTTCTGAACATTTTTGACCTCCTTAAATTTTGAACAAATCAGTATTTGAGTCATGTTTACAAGAAAGTATACATTCGAGCGCATATTTGAGGACATTCAAAACATAAACTTCACTCAGTTCCTGACTTCGACAATGATTTATTTCAAATTTTGAAATTTGGGAGCATATTCTAACCTTAATTGTCAGGCTCCTGTTTGAAGTAGAAAAAAATTATTCACTACCACTGAATTCTAAACATCCAAATCATCAAGTGTACCAAATTTCATTAATTTATATTAATAATTGGCGTGGAAAATGATTTTTGTCACAGAAGAGAAAAAAAAAACAGACCACTGTGCGGCATTAGGAATCAGCGCCCAAAGAAGAAGCCTCCAAATTTTTGTTGTAATTTAGTTCTTAATTTGGGTGATATTTCCTTATTTTGCTATTTTTTATAAAATGAAACAGTGCCCACAATAATTAATTAAAATTGTCAAATGGGAAATAGACCCTAATATAGGAAAAATTGCTAAAAACAATAGTAGCAATATAAAGAAATGTCGGGCAAAAAGTGTTCGGTGTGATTGCAGAAAAATTGTTCATTTAATTAGTCCCTTAGCACCTTATGTATGGGAAATTAGAAAAAGAGAATTCTAACTAATTGGTCAGAATAGGTCAACTAGTTCTAGAAATTTTTCAGCCCTAGATAACTTGTAATCAAGGCTTAAAGTTTCTCAAGGTCACGCAAGGTCAACTGGCCAACTTTTTAAATAGATCTAGAGACCTTTTAGATGGTATACATTTTGTAAATTTCCCATAAATTAAGTGCCAAAGTGCCATTCCTGTTGTTTGGCAGGAATGGAGGAGACTTGCAATTTTTTGCCGAGTCCGAATGGCTAGCTAAGAAGCACTTATTCATGACAGGTATATACTCTTGGAGAATTTTTCGGTTCCTCGGAGAAAAATATTTCTGTTTTTAGGCGGCAGCGGATGTGAATCAAGACCTTTGGCATGACAGTCCAACTCCTGGGTTGCCATGTCTTGAACAAATTCGATAGCTCAATTTAGAAATGTCTGTAGTCCAAAATCAGAGCCGAAATAGTAGTCCAAATAGAGCCCAAATCAATAAAAAAAGTGTTCTCATAACTTCAATCACAATTTATTTTAATTTTAAAAAACAACCGAAAATAAAATAATTTTTTTGCTCACGAAGCAGAAAATTACAGTTCCATGCGTAAGCAAAACAATAATTTTCAAAACAATTTTCCACCTATGCTGTGAATAATATTTATTAATGTTCAAGGCAATAATGTTAGTAAGCCTACAAATGGAAAACGATTATTTTTGCATCAAGAAATGAGGACTATTCAGTGAAAAAAGTGGTGCCAAATTGTGGAATGTTTAAAGATTATAAAAGGGGAGAAAAGTGTTTTATTTATGATTTATTTATACGAAAAAAATATCTCCGAAGATAATATTTTTGTGGAGTTATGTGAAGTCCCTTGTCTATACGCAGATAAATCCGAAACGGTAGGCGACTTGGAAGAGAATATTCGGTGCCTCACCAAAAGTTTCCTTCAATAAATTGATTATTTAGCAATGCGTCGCGCGAAACAAATAATTGTTTTGGCAATAAATTTGCACGATTTGCAACCGTTGTATAGGATTAAGTTCATATTCATTATGAAATGGCAAATTGAACTAAGCATAAATCAAGTGACAGCTGTCAAAAAGATTAACTCCAAAGAAAGTATTGCCAGATTGAAAACCACACGTCCAAAGAATATACCCTTTATTTTGGGAATATTTCCATTTTAATATAAATGGCCAACGCAAAGTAGTCTTGGGCAATATTTTCAAATTATTCTTTTGCTTTTGGAAGATAAGAAATTTTTCGGGCAATATTTCAAAATCAATTTGGGTACTTTTTCCTAGAGCTCTATTTCCTAACGCCATGCAGCAGGTGTTTGTTTTGAAGTAATTTCTAAAAACTGTTCATAAAACTTATCGTGTGTGGACCGCTTTAGAAAACTCAAGGTTTTTTTTATCTGATTTAATTTCCTCTGAGTATAATTTTTAGCTCCTAAATCTTTTGAATATTTGCCTCGATTATAATCTCAAAATCAATAAACCTATAAACAATATGACACTGCAAAGGAGAACAGGCCCTTTGGATAGCCCCAAATTATAAACTTTCAATACTCATTTTCGGGTCGATTCTCATAACTTATATTGACAGTAATAGGATGTCTGATAAAGGACACTATGAAAGTATTTTTTTTATTTAAGGAAACTTGTTGGTGAGTTGGCATTTTCATGAAATTAATTTATGATGTTCGGCTCGAGTGCGTAATGTATGTCAGCTGAGCGGTCAGATTTCTTAAATCTGAAATTTAAACTTCCTTTTATTTAGTTATATAAAAGCTGTTTTTTGTTTTGCGTAGAATAGATGTAGCTATATAGAATAATTCAAAGGGAACGATCAATGAATGTGTTTGGAATGGAGTCTAGATTCTAATGGCTCAGATAAAGGTACCTAAGTTTATTTTATAATGTGGGCTGCCGGAAACAAACACCCAAAATTGTTTCCTATTTAACATCCAATACTCACTCTCTTGTAAAAAGGTCGGCAATAAACAAAGTCCTTTCTTGCGTGTATATTCAAATATTTACGGCACATAAGCCTTACCATTATTTTCAATTTGGGTTCAGATTGCGGATTAAGGGTGTTTGTGTTATTTTATTTTCTATTTTTTTTTTTGCTTCGCTGGAAAAAAAAAATTAGATTTCAGAAGTTTGTTCAGAAATTTGCATAAAACTTTATAAATGGTTCATGATGTTCATATATGCTGCGTGCGTGCATAGGTTTTCCAACAAATATTTAATATTTATGTAAAATAGAAGGACACCATTGTAAATATATTCCACCATCTTATAGTTTTCGGAATACATCTATATGTTTCCTGCCAAAATGAATAGCCAAGTATCTAAACTAACTTCTACTTCTCCATTCATCAAAGAAGGTAAAGTTTTGAGAAATTTTTTAGAAATTAAGTTAAATCTTCTCAGTACAAAAATATAGGGAAAGGGCAAATAATAGTGAAGTGATGTGTGTCTGAGTAAGGCTTTTCTCTATGCAGGAAGCAAAGGATGATAAATTGGAATGAGATGAACGTGGGAATTGCACAAAAATCAAACAGGATATTATTATTTTGATAGCGAAGCTTATTCGTCGCTCATGTGCGAGGGAATCGCTTTTTCTAAGCACCTGCTTCAGGTAGGTTTGTATGTGTGGAAGTGGATATTAGTATCTATACATGGTATACCTATGGCAAAGTTATGGATTCTTGGGGATATAATAACTTTTACCTCTTGTGAAGCACTAAGTGGGTTATTTATTGGATGAACCATATACAACGCACTGGATGGTAAAGATTAAATTTTAAAACCCAGTTGTTTGGGGATTTAAAATAAAAGTCGAAGGCAAATGTTGACGTTCATGGAGATTTACTATAGGTACTTTATATATATGTACATTTGTTAATGGCCACCTTGGTATGGACTCCAAATGGATCCTTGGTTGTGCTTACATTTTTGTAAATCATGCATTTTAATAATTGACTTGGAATTTCAAAGGTTTGTTATCAAAAATAGTCTTAAGGGAAACTTAAGAAAAACATTATGAATAAAAAATGCTATATAAAGCAGGAATGGAAAATAGTTGTGACTTTCATTCCACTGGCAAGCCAATTTACTGGCCAACTGATCCGTCGAAAATACCTGACCTAATCGATTTATTCATGGTGAAAGGAATACCCTCTAACCGAATAGAAATTTCAGAGGGCTATGACCTCTTCTCAGATCATTCTGCCGTCGTGCTCACTATGAGCAAAAGCCTTGTTAAAATTGAAAAACCACCCAGGTTAACAAACAGTAAAACCAACTGGGATGGATTTAAAAAAGATATCGAGGACAACGTTGAGTTAAGGGTATCATTACAAACGCCTCTTGAGCTTGAAGACGCAGTAGATACCTTTGTTCATATAATACAAAAAGCAGCTTGGGATAACACACATTATCAAAGGCTAATGCCTCGCTTTAAAGATATAAAATATCCGCAAGAAATAAAAGATTTAGTGAAAGAGAAACGAAAAGCACGTTAAAAATGGCAGCAAACCCGTGCTCCTCAACACAAAGCTCATTTGAATCGCTTGAGTGATATGCTAAAAACGGCGATATCAGATTTCAAAAACCTTGAAGTTGAAAATTACCTTGAAGGCTTGACAGCGGGGAAAGAATCCAACTACTCACTTTGGAAAGCTATAAAAACGACGAAAAAACCAAAGCTTCCAGTGCCCCCGATTAAGAAAAGCCAAAATGAATGAGCTAAAAGTGACGGTATTCGCCGATTACTTAGAGGAAACATTTAGGCCGTTCGATGGGCAAAAACTCAACGAAAATATTAATATGAATTTTACCTCAAATGAAAGCTACATAACGAGAAATGCTACACTTGCCGAATTAAAAAGAGAAATAAAGAAGCTTAAATCCAACAAAGCTCCAGGATATGACTTAATAACGGCAGAGATTTTAAAAATGCTCCCTCGTAAAGGGTTTATTAACCTCCTTTACATAATAAATGCCGCTCTAAGGTTAGAATATGTTCCGAGCCAATGGAAAGTTGCGAAAGTCATAATGGTTTTGAAGCCTGGCAAACCATCTCACGAGAAGAAGTCTTACAGGCCGATTTGGCTTCTTCCTATTATATCAAAAGTTTTTGAAAGAATACTACTCCTGCGCCTGCAACCGATAATAGAAGAGAAACAATTAATACCTGAACATCAGCTCGGATTTAGAAGTAAGCATTCGACAATTGATAAAGTGCATAGAACGTCATTGAGAGAGCTCTTGAAGAAAAGAAAATCTGTTCGACTGTCTTCTTGCACGTGTCGCAGGCGTTTGACAAGGTGTGGCACGAATGCCTCAAATTCAAATTAAGACAAGTTCTGCCTGAAGGACTTTACAACATTCTAAACGGATATCTAAATGAAAGACACGGAAATGACTATTCTGATTTCAAAGAAATAGTGACTGGGTACCACAAGGAAGTGTATTCGGTCCAGTTCTGTACCTTTTATTTACACGCGATATACCTCAAACAGATGACACTATTGTAGCCACGTTTGCTGATGATACTGCAATACTAGCAGTAGGCAAAACGATTAGCGAAGATACAATTAAATTACAAAATGCTCTTAATAATGTTAATAAGTGGACGAAAACATGGCGAATAGCGCTCAATGAACAAAAGTCAATCCACGTGGACTTTACGTATAAAAAAATAAATAGATTACCCGTCTTTCTTAATACCGCTCGTGTTCCATTTGCAAATGAGGCAAAGTATCTGGGAATGACTCTAGACGCGAAATTAAAATGGAAGCCGCACGTGAAAAAGAAATGCGAAGAACTAAAAAGTAAATTAAGAGATATGAACTGGTTACGCGGTAAATATTCAAAGCTTAGTATTGAAAATAAATTGATTTTATATCGACAGGTTCTTAAGCCTGTTTGGACTTATAGTATACAACTTTGGGGTTGTACCTGCGATACAAACTTAAATAACTTGCAAACGTTTGAAAATAAATTGCTTAGGTCATTTGTAAATGCTACGTGGTATATAAGAAACGAAGATCTTCATAGGCATCTCGAGATTCCTACGGTGCGGGAGGAAATAAAAAGTTTCGCGCGAAAACATAGAAATCGACTATTAGAACACGCTAATTCAACGATTATTGACATTCTTGACGAGTCGAAATTAGTACGCCGTCTGCGAAGAACAAAACCTTCCGACTTGGTGCGGTGAACAAAAAACCGCTTTAAAATCGCGGATCAAGCAGGAACTTTCACCGGAAAGTAACCTGCAACACGTTACTTGACTTCGATAAAAATAAATTGCTAGATAAGTTTCAACTTAGTTGCAATCGGGAAGTGGAGGTGGATTTAGTGTAGTAAGAATCTCACACTTCTATGAGGACTCGTTTTTCGGTCCTCATAGAGCCTAAATAGCAGGTTTTGCACCGACCCACGGGGGGAAAAAAAAATATGAATAATATATCTTTAAATTATATTATTCTTAAAAATTGGGTGGGTGTCTATTCGCTTAGTAGGTAATAATTTTATATAATTTTTAAACGTTCGTGAATTTTATCACTGTGAAGAAATATAAATCTTGACTGACATTTTGACTTTGACAAATCATAACAAAAGCCTTAGGGCCGTGTGTAAACCATTAAAAAGAATATTTTTTTAAAGGATTAATTCATCCCTTTTTTGAATGGAAAGTGGCATCTTGTTGCTGTTAATTGGTAACATAGAATGTTTGTACCTTATCTGCCAAAACTCCTAATTAACCCTTTTAACGATAAATCAACTTTACATTTTCACAATCTGTTTGCCTGCAAACCAACCCTTTTATATTTATTTAACACTCAGAGATCCAGCATCTGAAAATCTACATGATTATGACGACGCGACACTCTAAGGCTTTATGTAAGTACCTAATGCGTTCAAATCGTATTCACGATTTCATTAGCATTCAAGTTTATAGCTTACTTACTTACTCAAAATGCATGACAGTAGGTATATGATTGTGTTAAGTGCAAAGTGTAAGAACCAAAACGGTAATGATTCACTTAATCCACATTTTTGGTTGATAACTGTAATAAATTCATGTTGAATACAGGAAATTGTATAATTTAAGTGAAAAACATAGCAACTTGGACAGAAGATTTTAACAAATAAGAGTTCTGGGCTGAGTTTGAAACGGTTTTTTTTAATGGGAAGTATATTTTAAATTTAATACATTTTTATGTACTGATTATGAAGTAAGCATAGAAAAATAAGTCTGTGTGTTTGATGATTTATGAAGTTTTAGTTTTTTTTTTATAAAAATTATAAGGTTCAAGTTAGCTTAAATTAAAAAATTTTCAGTTCATCTGAAACCCAATAAACATTTTCCATAGGTTTTTGATGTTCTTAATTTGATTTAAAAATCTTAATTTCCCGTTTACTCTACAAGTTTTTTAAATATTCTCACCCAAAAGTTCCAAAAAAAAGTTTTTTCGCTATATTTTTGATCATATTATACACACAAATCGATAAAATTTTAAAATTTAGTTTCACAATCAACATAAAAGTAACGATAGTAAACACTCGATAGAGTGAAGTAATAATACCCAGGCCTGTTCATGGCTCTTGACCTTTGGCACCTCATACATGAGAAATTTGATATATGAGAATGCCATAAAAGTAATTGGTCAGAAAAGGTCAGCTAGTCCGCTTAAAGTTTCTCGCGTGATTTCTGGCGCCTCATTTAAGGGTAATTTACAAAAAGGGTATATCATCCGAAAGATCTCTAGATCATGATAAAAGGTCAACTATTTACAGTAATTTGTCAGCCATAGTTTTTTTTTTCTATGAATTTTCAAAATTCGTTTCAAGGTCAGAAAAACAAACTTTTGGTACCTCTATTGGGTCATTCCAAAAAATTAAGTATGCCATTTGAAAGGCCACTTCTTCCTTATAAAAGGTCAGCTACGAGTATTATCAGTAATTGTTTAACCATAAATATTTTTTGATGAATTTTTAATGAATTAAAAAAAAAATCAAGGTCATTGCGATTTTTGGCACCTCATTTATGGGAAATTTGCAAAATTGTTAACCATCTGAAAGATCTCTAAAAAAAATAAATAAATAAATTTTGTGGCGCAACAGCTCATGGAGAACCAGAACCTAGTGACTAACAACTCTCAACCATTCCTGTGTGCGTGTTGTTGGCAGGAATGGAGGGGACCTACAATTTTTTTCCGAGTCCAAACGGCTAGATGAGAAGCTCTTATTCATGACAAGTATACTCTTGGAGTATACTTGTCAGTCCCTCGCAAGAGGCAGTACCTCGGAAAAAAACATTTCTGTTTTTAGGTGGCAGTGGCCGGGAATCGAACCCAGACCTTTGGCATGACAGTCCTAGGCACTAACCATTATGCCACGAGGTACTGTTGAAAGATCTCTAGGTTAATATAAAAGGTCAGCTTGCTTCAGTAATTGGTCAGCCATAGATTTTTTTTTAGCGATTTTTTAAAAGTTTTCAAGGTGATAGCGATTTTTGGCACCTCATTTATTTGAAATTTGCAAAAATTGTTTACTATCTGAAGGATTTCTAGATCTAAATAAAAGGTCAGTTAGTTTTAATAATTAGTCAGGCACAGATTTTTAAAATTAATTTTTAAGTTTCTGTCCAAGGCCATTGTGATTTTTGGCACCTCATTTATGGGAAATTTGCAAAAAATTAATACCACCTGAAAGGCCATAAGATATATTTATATAAAAGGCAGGTTAGTTTCAGTAATTGGTCTGCAATAGATTCATTTTTACGATTTTCAAAGTTTTTTTTTCAAGGTCACGCACGTTCTTTGGCTAGTGATAAAAATTCATAACAACAAATCTATGGCCGACCAATTACTGAAACTAGCTGACGTTTTATATGGAACTTAAGGCCTTTCAGGTGGTATTAATTTTTTGTAAATTTCCCATAAATGATGTGCCAGAAATCACGCGTAATCTTGAATGACCTTGAGAAACCTTAACGCTTTTCTTACAATTCATCTAGGGCTGACCAATTTCTAGGACTAGTTGAATTTTTCTGACCAATTACTGGCCGCAATAAGATGGCATTCTCCAATATAAAATTTCTCATATCTGAGGAGCCAAAGGTCCAGAGCTCCTATTCATTCCTTCGGGATTGTTCACTTTTTCAAGCAGGAGTTTTAAAAGGCTTCATACTCATTATGAATTTATTAAGTTTTTCGAAACTTACCTGGTTAAAATTAAGAAAGTTATATTAATTTCTTTTTCCCGACGACGTTTCGAAGAAATTGCATTCTTCGTAGTCACGGGATTAGATTTCAAAAAGATAAATTTGATCCAAAGTGCACAATGTCTTCGATGTGAATGTTTTTACATTTATTTAAGCGCTAAACAAAGCTTTTAATTAGGCTTAAGAAAATCAAAAGAAATTTCTCAATATTCTCAAGTAATATTCAATACTCGCGAGAAATTTTTTTCGAAAAATTATTTTTTTTTAAGTGTTCACTATTCTAAGATTCACTTAATCGAGCGTGTACTGTATATTGAAAAAAGTTAATGTTATTAGCAAAAATAGATTAAATAAATTATTAGTAAACTTGAGTTGAAAGAAAACTCCAACTCAATATTTTGATCGAAATTAACATAACGATGGTAGAAAAGTCAAAAAATATGGATCTTGCAATTTTGTCTGCCTTTTAGGCTACAGCCTTTTGATGGCTGGATCTATTTTATTTAAACCTGCTATTCAGACTAATATTTTTCATTTTAAGGACCAACAATAAGGGTTGGTAGCTACCATAACGGTTTTCAAAGAATTTTTCAAAGAGTTCCCAAAAAAGTATTGGCGAATAAAACGAAATACAGTAGGCGCTCGATTAGCTGCATCTTGAAATATGGAACTATCCAAAAGAGTGAATACCCAAAATTTTATAGGGAAATTAATTTTTTGTATAAAAATGTCTCGCGAGCATTTAACATTGCTTAAGGACACTGAATCAAATGTTAGTGTATGTATAGTGGGTTTCCCCAAATTCGTAGTTGATAATTTGGGGTATATGATTTCTGATTTCAGTCTAAGAACAAAATTATTTGGGGGAAATTCTATGCCCCTCTGAGGCAAGGGGGGCAAATTTTTAAAAGTTTTCACTAACAGAGAAAAGTTATGTAAAATCAACGAAAGCTTTTTTTTCCAATTCTCTTATTTGTTTTTCAAATCAAGTTGTTTCAAAGAATAGATTTGTAGAAAATTAATTTTAAAGTGAATATTTTTGAAAAAAAAAATATTTTTTCTTAAGTTCCGCGTAATTATGCACCCTTTTTTTAAATTTCAATTCTCCTTTCAGTTTGTAGTAAAATATTGAAAACAAGGGATTTTCTAGCAAATTTAAGATGAGTAAGTCGCTTAAACACTTCATTCCATTGAGTTGTGTTGACATTTTTTATAAAGTGGCAGTTCATTTGTCTGCGAAATAAGAAAAATAAGTTGTGGGAAATTTTCCTCCACTCTCGTTCTCGTACTGACTATTCTAACTATCTTGATTCTTATCTACATTTTAACGAGCTATACAACTCCCTTTACCAACGCTATCTAATTACCACGCAATCCAACCTAATCAATGATCCTAAGTCATTTTTTCAGTTTGTCAACTATAAACGAAAATCCAATGGCTACCCTAACACTCTCTTTTGAATAACGAAACCTCAAACGATCCTACGACTATCGCCAACCTTTTTGCTACATTTTTCAAATAATCTTTTGTAGATGACTCCTTTGCACCTGATTCTGCATATTTCAATTATCTACAAAACTTTTCTCTTGGACCGCTTCTTCCTGGCACTGTCGATCCGTATCTCATCGAAACTAAATTAAATCAACTAAACGATGAATTTAATCCCGGTCCCGATAGTCTCTCTGCCATACTTCTAAAAAAATGTTCTTCCACCCTTTCTCTTCCTCTCTCAAAATTTTGTTGGCCTTTTCCTAAATCTTGGTGAATTTCCTCAGATATATATATACACAAAAAAGGTTCGAAGGGTGATGTTAACAATTATCGTCCAATTGCCAAGCTTTCTCACATACCCAAACTCTTTGAAAGTATTTTGTAAGAAACGCTTAGCTTCCACTGCAATTTCTCATCTCCTCCAGACAACATGGCTTTCTCAAATGCAGATCTACAACCACTAACCTTGTGAAATTTGTGTCTTTCACGCTATCAGCCATGGAAAAAGGTTACGAAGTCGATGTTATCTCAACCGATTTTAGTAAGGCCTTTGATAAATCTCACATAAGCTAATACTTTTCAAATTGTCCTCTCTCGGCTTCGAACCTTCTTTGTTTAAACGGATCTCTTCTTACCTAGATATTATTACAGCGTTCGTTTTAGAACCGTCACCTCTTGCTCTTTCTTAGCTACCTCCAGTGTTCCCCAAGGCAGCCACCTAGGCCTACTTTTGTTCATTCTTGCTATTAACGATATTGAAAAGGTCATCAAACACTCTTCTATTTCACTGTACGCTGATGATACCAAGTTTTTCAAGATCATTTTGTCGACACATGACTCTTCCCTTATTCAACAGGACCTTGACAGTTTTTCAATTTGGTGTCTTAAAAATTGCTTGGAGCTCAACGTTGCCAAATGTCAATCAAAATCTCCTCCCCGTCTTTACCTCCTTCATGATCAACCCATACCCACCGTTGAAATTATTTGTGATATTGGCATAGTATTTGACTCGGAACTTAATTTTCTCTCCCATGTAGATGATATCATTCTCAAGGCAAATTCAGCCCTCGGCTTCGTCAAAAGATGGTCAAAGGAATTCTCTAACCCTTATGTGACTCGATCCCTATACATATCATTTGTTCGCCCACTCCTCGAATACGCTTCTTAAGTTTGGTACCCTTATCAACTTATAAACATTTCCAGAATCGAGAGCGTTCAGCGTCACTTCCTTCGCTTAACTCTTCGAGGCCCCTGATCCTGCCTCCCTATCTAGACCGCCTCAAAACTAATCAACTTGAATTCTTTGAAAGAACGTAGAGAAATATCAGACATTCTCTTCATACATCGATTATTTTTTGATTCCGTTGACTGCATTTCAATCTACAACTCTATCTCCTTTAACATTAACCCTCGTTCTCAAAATCCTCGTCTTTTTTATCTTCCCACCCACAGGACCTCCTATGGCTCAAACGAACCTATCTCTCAAATGCTGCGAAATGTTAATCTGAACATGAACTCCTTTGACCTTAAACTAAGTACTCCATCCCTAAAATTCCGTCTTCTGAATCGCCTTCCCCCTCACTAACCTTAGCTTAAGTTCTTAGTTTTAAGTTAGATTAAGAATAAGCTTGTATTAAGCCGAATAAATGGGGGTTTTGCCCCCACCAAATTAAAATTAAATTAAAATTAATTGATTTTGGTTTTCCTAAAAATTTTATAGTATGGTGTTAAATGACAAAAAAATATATTTAATACGAGTATGAATAAAATGTTAAAAAGGGTAATAACTACCAAAAATACCTTTAGTTAAAAATTGAAATACATTACATTTGCTTGTGTTATTTTTTTTAATGTATTATTTATAGAAGATATCTTTTAACAATAAATCAATTAACAAAATATTAAAATTACTGCATTTAATGAGTAAAATATACAAAGCAAAAAAAAGTTAAAAAATAAAATATTTAATAATTTGAAAATCGAAATAAATTATTGATAATTTGTTTTTATAAACTTTTTTTGATGTGGTTTCTAAAAAAAATATAATTTAAAAATAAGCAAAAAAAAAAAAAACAACAGAGAAGATCGAGAAAGAAAAGAAAAAAATAAAAAGAAATTGAAATTATATTTTTTAATAACTTTAAAAATCGAAATGAGTTACCATTCTTATTTTTTTTTTTTTTTTAAGTTTGAATGCAGTTTTTATAGAAACAATTAATCAATCAGAATTTCTTTAATATTAATTAGCTCTATGTGTCCATCAAAATAATAAATGATTTTGCTTTCGAAATGTCTCAAAATCAATCATTAAAATTTTCAATGATGCACCTAAAATTAAATTTTCAGAGTTTTTTTTTCATATGAGCAATGCACAACTTTGAAAAGTTATTTTAAAAAAATCGACCTACTGCCTCGCCTTCTTTGATGAAATTTTTAGATTTTATTAAAATTACCGAAAATAAAACTTAGAAAATAATTTTTGTATAACCCACCCACTGCAATTACCAATTTTATTGTTTCCAAAGTTTCTCGGAAACGGCTTTAACCATTTGGATGATATTTTTAGAACTTGTTTTTATAGAAACAAAAAAAGGAAAAAAAGCTTTTACTACAACTCCATTAGCACAATGGTGTAGACTTTGGTGTAGGTTCATGTAAAATTGAGAAAACTGAAAATTTCAATATTTTGGTATATTTGTTAAATGAACTTAAACAAATTTTTTATTCAAATTTCAAATAAAATGAAATTATATGTCTTATCAAATTTTTTTAATTTTTAAATAAGTTTTAGTTGTTTTTTTTTCGAAGCTCAATACTTCAAAAGCGGGCTAAAAATTTTTTTTATAACTCAATTTTTATATGCACATTAATAAATAGTTCAGATTTGTATACTTTTTGAAATATTTATTTACTTTGAAAATATTTAAAGAATTTCATACATACAAAAATATTTTTAAAAAACCATTGCATTTTATTTTTGTTATTATTTCCATGCATTCATATTTGATCAAAAATTCAGATAGCATTCCTTTTTTATTCACAATTTATTAAAATAATTATTTTAGTAACTTAAAATATCGACTTTCATATGCTTGTAAAGATTTTTCTTTCATAATTTCCCTGTCTTGATTCACAATGTTTAAAATCCTATAAATAGTTTTCTCATTATCAAACGAAACATCATCAAATGGATTTAAATCCAAAAATATGTTTTGGTCAAATCATATCTAGCTTACAATATTAGAAGCATAATAAATTAGCTTTAATTCAATTTAAATTTTGCGTCCATATTTTTAGAATTTTTGAAATTTGTGCCATTAGTCGTGCACTTTATTTATTTATTTTAAACATAATATTAGGGTTTTTTAAAAATTGATTTTAATTTCTTCCTGGATTTGTTTTTTGTAATTTTTTCCAAGTTTTTTTTTTTTTAATTTTGTTAGTCTTGGTAGGAAAAAAGACTTCCTTTTCTTGATGTTTTAGCTTTACGGGACTGACTGTTGCTTAGAAAAAATTAAGTTCAATTGAAATTTAAAAGACTAATTTTACTTCTTATTTTTTGAATTTACATATTTCAAGTTTTTACCTTGATAAATATAAAATTTTTTTTTTCTTAATGAAGAATTCAAATTTAATGAAAACTGAATTATGTAATTGGCCCTTAATCTTATTTATTTAAAAATAAAACAATTTAAATGTTCCGTTTATCTGTCATATTTGTGTAGAAAGCCAGCCAAAATTCTAAGAAATAATATTCATTTAGTTCTCAAAAGGACACACAAACAGAAATGAAAATGCATTGAAAACACAAAACCTTTTAACATTTTCATTATATAACCTAACTTAGTTGCCTAAGGGTGTCCCTTTTATGTTTGTAGAAGCTTTTGGTCAAATGATTTTATTTAGGACAAGATAAATTGAATTTGCCATATTTTTAAATGCATATGGGGAGGGTTTTTATTCTTATGAAGTCCATTTAACATTGTGTTTGAGTATACCTTTATATTTCATATTAATTATGATAAATCAGCAAACAATTCACGGAAATATTAAAAAAAAAATGCTTGAT
Source organism: Dasysyrphus albostriatus (assembly GCA_946251815.1). Classification (NCBI taxonomy): domain Eukaryota; kingdom Metazoa; phylum Arthropoda; class Insecta; order Diptera; family Syrphidae; genus Dasysyrphus; species Dasysyrphus albostriatus. The sequence goes on along the minus strand of OX276336.1, from coordinate 59,519,801 downwards.
TTTCGTTTGAGATTTATCATTGAACAGAATTAAAAAAAAAATAATTTAAGACTTTTTTTTTTATTCTCAATAATCTGAAAAAGTTGAAGAGAAAACATGAGCACGTACTCGTAAATCTTTTTTCGATTCCTTTGAAATATAATAATCAGTAATATATTAATGGCTTACAAAAGGAGGCTACGCGGAATGGATCACCGTTTCGATCCATTTTAGTACACGTGTACCTAGGTCATGACTAGGAGTATAAATGGTGCAAAAAGTTAAGTGCACTTTTCAGTCGATTCCGAGAAATTAACTCTCGCTAATAGTTTAACATTAGTAAAAATGTAACTAGCTCGTGGCGCTGAAGCACGAACTAGGGTGATAGCGATCCTAGAAAAACGAGCTTCTTGTTTTGCGGCATCTTGCACCGTTTGTAAAAATTTTCATTCCATTTTTTGACCAAATGCTTTCAAATGCAAAAATTGATAAATTTCTTACCGATTTGATCAAATTAGACAAAATTATTTTTAATAAGATAGCTTGTAAATTAAAGCACTAAAACTAGCTTTAATCTCTTGAAAATATTGCTCAAAATTTTGGACTAGCTTTTTCAAATTTTGTACAAACCTGAAGCTATTTTAATATAAAAATTAACATTAATTTAAGTAAATATAGGTAAGGGCATTTCAAGAATAAATTTGACAAGTTCCTGACTATCAACTATGTTCCCAAAATATTGTGAAGCCTTCCATTAAACAAAAACGAAATTGTCTGCACCAAATTTCAAAAACTAAATGTGGGATATATTTTTCGCCGCCTAAAATTCAACGAATAGATTAAAGTTAGACAGCCAGCTTGAGGTCGAATGGAATGATCTCAGGAAAATTAGACTTTGACTTCAAAAATGTTTCGACAAAGCATAATTTTTGCAGAGAGTCTGGTTTTGACGTCTTAAGCATATTTTTTTAAAGAACGTTTATATTAGAAGGAGGAAGATTCAAGGATGAAATTCGACTTCTATCGGGTTTTTAAATAAGAGCGCTACAAAAGTTTTTTTTTAAATAAAACAAAAACGGTTTTGGATATCAATGAAATTCTTTATTCCTGTGAAAGTACGTTCGATGCCATTATGTATGGAACTCGATTTCTTTTGCACGACCGAGGCGGCCAAGCGACTGGACCATTTCGTGAGATAACACGTTCTCCAAACTTGATTTCCAATAAATTGATTGTGACATTCGCTGTGTGGCTTGTGGCGCCGGCCGTCCTGTTGGAACCACATGTCCTCCGAGTCCATATCATCCAATTGGGGCCAAAATTATTCGATTATCCTTGAACGGTAGCGATCCCCATTCACATTAACGTGCCAGTCTTGATCATCACGGAAGAAGTACGGCCCAATGACGCCGCTGGCCCATAAACCACACCAAACCGTAATTTTTTCGGGATGCAATGATGACTCATGGAGTACGTGTGGATTGCTGCCTGACCAATACCGCATATTTTGTTCACTGACGAGGCCATTCAGCCAGAAATTATTTATTTTAATTGCCACCGAAAATACAAACATAATACAAGACACGAAAATTCAACAAAATACGAAATAAAAATAAATATTTTCTTAAAAAATATTTCAAGATTCTGTCAAATAAATTTCATAAAAATCAATTTATTTTTTCTACTCAATGTGAGTATTAAAAATCCATACTGAGTATCAAAAATTCACGTGAAAAAACAATGATATTTTCGTAATGATAATTCATTGAAGTGATTAAAAATTTCCATTTCACAAGAGATGAGTACTAGACTTTAAGGTGCTGAAGTGAAACGAAAATTTTCTGGTGTCTCCATATCTACAGCAAAATAATAAACGAAAAGATCGCGGAAAATATGTATGGAGAGTTTAATCAGATATGTATGTCAAAATAAATAATTTCTCATATGATGTGAATTGTTTTTTTTTTGTTTTTGTCCTCTTTGCTTCCTTTTTGATATTAATTTGTTTATTTTCCATTTAAAAATAAAATCCAGCTGCAAGATAAGAAAAATTGTCAAATTGTCAAGAATATTGTCTCGGACAATTAACTATGTGTGGAAAATAAGTGGAGAATTGTTATAGGAATCTACTACCTTTCTTTTTTAATTGACATTTCACTATTGAAATCCGTACTGCATACAAAAACTACAACGATATTATTTGTTTATGATTTCGTTGTGACATTTTCTCTATGGAAATGTTCGTTTCGCTTCAGCTGCGTACTATGCTTTGTACATTTTTGAAATACAAAATTTGGTGGCGCAACAGCTCGTGGAGAACTAGGGCCTAGTGACTTACAACTCTCAACCATTCCTGTGTGCGTGTTGTTCGCAGGAATGGAGAGGACTTAAAATTTTTGAACGAGTCCAAACAACTAGATGAGAAGCACTTATTCTCATGACAAGTATACTCTTGGAGGAGGATTTGTCAGTTCCACGCAAGAGGCTGTATCTTTAGAAAAACATTTCTGTTTTAAGTAACAGCAGCTGGGAATCGAAGCCAGACCTTCGGCATGACAATCAAATGCAAACGAAAACGTTCTAATCTGGATGTGATTGGATTGTTTTTATTAAATTTCTTCATAGACTTGTTTTTTAAGTTATGTTCACCTCCAAACGTCTAATAACACCTTTTTGCCGGTATTCCATAATTGATAAAAAAAATGGAATTTTGCTCCACCCAAATGTAGGTGTACTTAGTCTTTAATGTCAGAATATTTAGTTTCATCTTACCTTCTTGACTCGGTGATGATGCTTGTAACGAAGTGTTCCTTGCTACTCCACTTTATGTTGCTTGGTTTTATTTAGATTATGAGTAGGAAGTGTACTGCCGTGACTGGAAGAAAGGTGTAACCCATTTTTTTTAGTATTTTTGACATTTGTGACATTTTGACTTAACAGGAACATAGTGAGGGCCTTTGTCACACGCAATTTGTATTAAGTTCAGTTTAACTTACAGGGAATTATTGACAAAACGTTCGACAGCACTGGCTTGGAAACCAGTTTTTGTTACTTTTTCAAAATACTTTACGGGCAGATCTCTTGCTGATGGGTGCCAGGTGCCAGGTGCTAGGTATTAACTGACCTTACAATCATTTTGGAGCCACTTTAAGTTGTTAATGATAGTGATAAAGAATAGGCAGGCTAATTTTACCGCAACGAAAAGACAGCACTACTACTACTTATGTATAGAATCCAGATGCGCTAGTCATTCGAACTAACCACTGCAGCTACAGCTTGAATAGCTGTCAAAAAATGTCGTTAGTGATTTTTACCCACCCAGAATGTGTTGTGCAGATTTCTGACATCATTTGAAGTCAGCTGGGCGAATTTAATTCAACACAAAAATTAAGTTAAAACAATAATAAAAATGAATAACGATGAAATGAAGCTAAAATTACTTTACGTCTTTATTAGAGATTGAAACAAGATTGAAACTCTCTTGAATCCCTATGTAAACACTCGGCTGTTCTCGCAATTTTGAAAGGCCAAATACTACATTCAAAAGTTTAAAAAATGGCCAACTCCAGCTGCTTTTGCAGCTGCATCGTGTTGTATTTATTCTTATCATTGAATTTGTGTGTATTCAACATTTTGACAGTTATTCTAGCTGCAGCTCTGTCTCCATTCTGTTCCCACTAAACAGTAGTAAACAAATATTTGCTGTCGTGTTGTCTTATATCTAGATTAGGTTTTGTTATAATAGACCAACGACATACAAAATTAAGTCTTTTGCGTAACATTGTAAGGCACCAGTTATAACTATCATTGAAACTCATCATTTAAAACTTTGTTAATATCAATTTTAAGGAATTTATGTCGGGGTGACTGAAATTAACATGCTCGGATGGCAGAAGATTTAAATCTATATCGTGCCTGAGGAAAACATCCTTCACAGGATATTTAGTACTTACTTCTAAGAGCCTTGGATATTCTTCAGTTCTTTGTTGTCTTTAAGTAGAATCAGATTAAGTTAGTTATGCAAACAAACTTAAGCTGAGTTAACTCAAGAAGTGTTTTGATTAACATTTAATAGTTTAAAAAAAGTTAAAAAAAAAAGAAATCAAAGTGTTGGTAACGAGGAACGACACCATTAAAAATCATCCTCTCCAAAGTGCCGTACTTCGATGTCAACACATTTTTGACTCACACAGAGTTTACTCGCTTCAAATTTATCTTCAATTTTAGAACCATATTATAGCCTCCCACCAAAAGATCAAAATCATGTAATCCAACTAAGTATATGCATTTTATTATTAATTCTTGTTATAATCTGACCTTCAACCTCTGAAAAATGGTGAGTCAGCAAAATGGTATCATCTTTTCAAACACTATAGAAAGTCAGTTTTACTTTGATGCTTCTACTCTTATGGTACTTTAACGCTCCATGATTTTCATACCTACTTGCATTTTTTAAACTTTTTGTAAAAACCATGAAACATAACTTTTTAATGATAGCAACCTTACATACACGATGCCGGAAAATCACTAATTATTATAATTAGATAAAACAAAACGCGTCCGCCCCTATAAAGTAACACCTTAATTCACTTTCCACAAACATGACATAAAATTCTTTGTAGATAATTCAATTAACTAATTAAAATTTTACATACATATAAACAGAAATGTAATAAGCTCTTCTGCATAATTAATAATCCCACACTTTCTAAAACCGATTGACGAAGTGACGCGACGAACGGTACAACTTATGAAGCATTTTAGGGAGTAACTTTTGACATAAAATCTGAAGTAAGTACCTACCCAGTTGTTTTGTGGTTTTGAATAGTTTTATTCTAAAATTCGATGTCAATCTGAAGATATTCCTTGGGCATAAAGCGTTTCAATACATTCATCAATTTATCGATTATTTCCAACCCGTCCCCACCCCACCTACTATACCTTTTGGATTACTCATTTAAGAAAGCAAAAGCATGGTTTTATATCAAATTACGCATATGTATAAATTCTTTGAACCGAAATATATGTATGAAGGAGGCCACAAAAGTAGGAAATGTGTGGTGTGATATGAAACGGGGGAGAATTCATTCGCAATATTCAAAACAATCCCTCATATCAAGAAATACAAACACAATATAATTCTGTCAGAATTGTTGAGCTTGGTGCAGCAGGAGCATCAGCATCGGCATCATTGAAATTCTGAATAAAATTTTATTAGAGAACTCCACATCCACCGATTGCTGTCTCACTTATTATATTATAAGCATATAGGCCTTCTGGCATCCATCTCTGTCGTTGTGAATCAATGTTCTTTTACCGCACAGCCAGAGCATAGAGCAAGACCACTTCCAACCACATCCTCATCCTTACTCAAATACCTTCCTACCTATCCGCATTCACATCGACTGTAAGTTGGTTTTATTTGCCGTAAAATGAACTCGATTTTAGTGGTGAAGGCGTTACGGAACTGGGGGAGAATTTGTTATCAGGACATTTGAGGAGGAATGAAAGGCCCACAATGACTGAACAGAACATGATTTACCGTTCTTTAGCAGAGGCTTTTGTCGTTTCGCAATGCCAACATTCATTTTTCATTTATTTCGATGTTTGTGGCAGCGTCATGTTGGGTGGTGGCGGGCGACGTGGCGTGGGAAGTTTATAGAAGGGGTACCTACTTCTGAAACGCTGAGAGAAGAGCAACAAGTAGTGTATCCATGTTCGTTTTCATTTTGTGGCAATATACCTTTCCACGTGACTCAACAAACTTTTACGTGCATTGTATTCTCCGTGTGATTTACCCGCACAATATACTGCAACCTTGAATTGTTGAATGCAAGAGAAGCCCCACAATACCCCATCTCCCCCCCACCCGCACTGCATCATGCTTTAACGCCTTTATATAAGCAGCAATGGCAATTGAGTTTCCATCTTCCATTTTCCTGCTTCTAACTTCATTTTCATTAAAACCTGTCATTTGTGTGTTCCCAGTGTTCACATCAACTGACAATCCTTGAAGCTTGATTTTTCTTTCAAATACTGGTCTTCTTCTTATTTTTCTTTTCGCTCTTGTTGTTGTAATCTCATCTGATGACAAGATTTGCAGCCTTTTTTCTTACATCATAGAAATGTAGAGATGTAGAGATGTAGAGATGCACAGCAGACTTGTATCAGGTAAAATGGGAAGGTTTTTGTTGGGATTTATGTCGAACAATACAGGATTAGGCAAACTACGGGAAGAAGCACTTAAAACACCAAAATAAATTAGTTAAATCGGATCAGTTGTTTATATCTTGGTAAAAAAAAAAATAAAATACCACAGCTGTGTCGTCGTTGTGGTTGTCGAGAAACGAGAGGACGATAATGATAACTTTAACGACAACTACTATGACAACGATGATGGTGATGGCCATGACGGCCATCAAGGGAAAATCCTGTTTAATTCAAAATTATGGTAATTTAAACTCCTTCCAAGAAATACATCTATTTTCAGAGTGTCCTGATGCATACCTGGAAGTTTATAGCATTAAGCTTGTAATTCAATTCCGGTCTTTCGAAGAAATAATGCCATTAATTAAAGGAGTTTTTAAATCACAGACTCGGATTCAAAGCTCAGTCGTCTTGAATTGTATGTTCCTGGAATCAGGTGTTAAATGATATGTATATATTGTATATACACAGACACACGTACTTACGTGCATATAATGTAAACTCATATTTTGATTAACATTATTTGCTTTCTTGTGTTACAACGATGCCTAATTATACGAATAGGGTGTTAACGAGGGTTTATTTCTTATAATCAATTAGTTAAATGTGGAATACGTGTTTAATCTGATTCTGGTGATGGGTCCCCAATTTGACACATACCTACATTTTCGAAAGGTCAAAATAAACTTACTATACCTATATTATGTTGGAAAGCTTTGCCGTATATGAACCTACAATTGATAGATAGAGATGATGTGTGTTGGATGATGTAGGTGGAGTGAAAATTTACTAGACAAACCAATCAATACAACAAGGTACAAATGCGAAAGATAAGTCCTATAATACTATTTCAATTTAAAGGTCAAAGGCTGATATCTAAAAGTAAACTAGTAGGTAGGTGAAGCATGTATATAAATGGTATTGAACTAGGACTTCATCCTAGATGGGTCTTGTTGCTGATGGGTGTTAAAAATTATATACCCTCACAAGAAATAGTAAACTAGGTTATAAGAATTTGAGTTTTAAGGAAAAACTTTTATACCAATCTACTTATGTACTGTTAATGGCCCTTAATAATTGATATAATGAAGCTTATGTTCAAAATGCCGGAAGAATGTTTTAATCGAAATCTTTTGACGAAGAATTTTCAGTCCACACCCCTTTCGAATATGGATTTCTAACCGAATGCTCAATGGAAAGGGATATCCTTAATTGTACATGAATCCGTATCAGTTGATCTGACTTTTGCTGAGGTGGATATTGGTATATGGGGTGAGCTCATCATACTTTCTTTGTAAATGCCCTATGCTGCCAGCTTACATACCAAAAATAACTCTCGAGAAATACTTTTTTTCGGTGAAATGGACGTTGGCTCGAATTCATTCAGAATTTTGTATTGGTTCAAAAAGGTGCACCTCTTAATCTTTTCAACTTTAGTTAGTTATAGCTATCATTGAAATTCATCATTGAAAATTTGAATGATTGATTTTGAGACATTTAGAAAGCAAAACCATTTATTATTTTGATGAACATATAAAGCACAAGACGTTTTTAATATTTCTAATGGGCCCAACTTTTCACATAAGAAGACTTTTCTTTTACAAATGATCACTGAAATCTTAAGTCATTTTATTTGGAAGCTTGGGCCTATTTGAAATTTTGTTTTGACTAGATATATTAGCTTACAGTCCTATTAATAAAAACTGCTTAGATATCTTTTAGTTCACAAATTATCTAAAACGTCGATCAAAATGTCGTTCACAAATTGAAATTTATATCAATTAAAATATAAACTGCTAATCCACGTTAAGTTTAAAATCTTAATGAAAATCTACTACAATCAAAAAGAACTCTGCTGTTACCAAAGACTATTTTTTGAGCTGCACATATAAAGGGTTTTCCAACAGGGACGCTACAAAAGTAGAGCGACAGGGACAGCAAATGACGCCATATTTCTTGCCGCTCTTTTGACATTTCTCTTCAGTAAGATTTGCCATTTCATGATGGAAAGATATACGAGCCAACAACGAGTCGAAATTATTGAAATTAACTACCGAAATTCGGAGTCAGTGGCCTCAACGTTAAGAGCGCTACGTCCAATTTATGGTCGTCGTAATCGTCCTAGCAGATCAACAATTGAGCGTCTAGTAGAAAAATTTGAGTCCACAGACACAGTACAAAATGTTCTCGTGCCAGTGAGATAAAGAAGTGCCCGTACCTTCAAGAATATTGCTGCCGCTGAGGCTTCAGTTGCAGAAAGCCCAAATGTGTCTCTCGCACGTCGTTCTCAAGCGTTGGGCATCTCTGTGACGTCGTTGTGGCGAATTTTGCGAAAATATCTTGGCCACTTGACCACCAGAAGCGACGTATGTTCAAGAATGGACTGAGCAACAACTTGAAAATGATTCGGATTTTCATCGAAAAATCATCTTCAGCGATGAGGCTCATTTCTGGATGAATGGCTTCGTCAATAAACAAAAATGCGGTATTGGTCAGGCAGCAATCCACACGTACTCCATGAGTCATCACTGCATCTCAAAAAAATTACAGTTTGGTGTGGTTTATGGGCCGGTGGCGTGGCGTCATTGGGTCGTACTTCTTCTTTGATGATCAAGACTGGCACGTTACTGTGAATGGGGATCGCTACCGTTCAATGATAACCGAATATTTTTGGCCCCAATTGGATGATATGGACTTGGAGGACATGTGGTTTCAACAGGACGGCGCCACAAGCCACACAGCGTATATCACAATCAATTAATTGGAAACCAAGTTAGGAGAACGTGTTAACTCACGAAATGGTCCAGTCGCTTGGCCGCCTCGGTCATGCGATTTGACGCTGTTGGACTATTTTCTGTGGAGCTACGTCAAGTCTATGGTCTATGCCAATAAGCCAGCGACGATTGATGAACTTCGTACGAATATCGAACGTGAAATTGCAGCAGTATCGGCCGATTTATACTTGAAAAACGTCGAAAATTGGGTTCAGCGTCTGGACTTCTGCAAGCGTGCCCGTGGTGGCCATGCAAAAGAAATCGAGTTCCATACATAATGGCATCAAACGTACTTTCACAAGAATAAAGAATTTCATTTATATCCGATACCGTTCTTGTTTTATTTAAAAAACTTTTGTAGCACTCTTATTGAAAAACCCGATACTTTCTCACAAAATGTGAACTTTTGCACTTACCACTCTCTCCTTTGAAGTTGGCAGAAGCATGTGTGTCACTAGCGTCTGTTCCTTTTATCTTTTGTTTTTGGCAACTATGACAGAAGTATTTTTAACCTTATTATTCGTTTAATGTACATACTTTGGTGAGTTAGTTTATTACCTTGAATTTTGATTTATTGATAAGATTTGACACTTAACTCACTGACTATAGATAATTCATGTTTAATTTGCGTTTATGAATACCGGTGTAAGTCTTGAGCTTTATTTATCCATCAAAATAATAAATGATTTTGCTTTCTAATTGTCTCAAAATCAATCATTAAAGTTTTTAAAGGTGAGTTTTAATGATAGCTATAACTGGCACTTAACTTCTTGACTCACCATCTGGAGACAGAAATTGACAGTCAAATGAGTCGAACGTGGAGGCCAATGAACATCACCATTTCTTGAAATAACTTGTTGTGGAAGGAGGTCTCGCAGTAATTCCATTCTAATCCTGGCTGTATGGGGTGTGGCACCGTCTTGTTGATACCACATGTTAGTAAAGCCCAAAGCATGCAGTTGTGGCGTTAAAAAGTTTTCAATCATATCACTGAAGACCAAGCTCTTGAGCACGGCGCGGCGTGTAGAATTGAGGTTGATGGATTGTTTTGAACACTTCCTTGAGCAGCAGTAATTTTTTTCAGCCGATCTTGCAGTACGTTGTGGTCCATGCTTGGGCCTATCACCTACAGACCCTCCTTCTTCGAAATCATTCACTACACGATAAATAGTGCGTTTAGTTGTTTCTCCCAAAAATTTCACGTAACTTTCTCATCGTCACAGTAATCGATGAATGATTTTGATAAAATGTTTTAGCGATCAAAACACGTTGGTTTATCGAATATTTTTCATAATAAATCTGCCACGAGTCTACTTCACGACTGCCAAATATGAACTGTCAAGACTAATGTCTTCGAAAATGGCGGCAAAACAAAGTAGTATACCTTCCCTGCGGACACCCTGTACTTTCACAGTACTTTTTTTAGTTAAGAAAAAAGCAAGCAAAGAGCAAGTACATCAGCAGCAAGTACGTGTGATCTAGTAGTGCATTTTATTTTTTTTTTGGGTGTGTAAGCCGCCCAGCAATTTTCTAGCATGACATTCTATGACAGAAATGTTTTCTGTCTGCATAAAACTGTTAACCAATCATGCAAAAAAGAAGTAAAAGGTGGTCAAATTCAGTTTTTTTCTTTAATTTCTCGAAAACTATGAGCTTGTTTTGTAATGTGAAGGTGTAGATTGTAGCTTATATAATTCTTCACAAAAGAGAATTGCACACTTGTTTTCAATAGATTCTGAGAAAATAATGGAGTAAGAAAAAAATTTATTTAAATTTCAATAATCTAGGGGCAAAGTTTTTGTACAATTTTTAATTGGCCACATCTCCTCATTTTAAAACCAAATTAAATAGAAAAATTACATAAAATATAAGCTATCAATAAACTATCAAGGTTTAGTAATCTTGAAGCTATAGCATGTCAAGTTACAACTAAGGCTATTGACTATGTATACTTTAAAAGGGACAAATAATAGTTTTTTGTAAATACCCCAAAACATATCATTCTTGCGATGTAAAAATGTTTGCAGTGAAATTTGTTTTTACTAGATTTAAGCTAAATAGCACAAAGTGAATTTGATCATGTAGTGTACATAGCGGTTTCTATAAAATAATGTATAACAATAAATAATTCCATTTTATATATCTATTTGGAGATTGTTATTCTAGGTATACTTATATTGCAAATATTCCAAGTAAATGATGCTTAACATGTTTCAAATTATGTACATATATCAAAATTAAACAGCTTTTGTATTCAATCTTTCAATTCTTAGAATGACATACTTAAGTAATTAGGGAAAGTTTCACATAAGCTCTCTGGATTGTTGTTAATAACAATTCTGAGAAATTTATATCAACCCTTTTCATTAGTAAATTGATTTATCTTAATCCCATTTTCCAAACTTATAGAACAATTTTCAGAAGTATAATCTTATGATATACACAGATACATGTATAAGTGTTTGAGTCTAAATATATAAATTAACTAATTTATTTTAAGTTTTTGAAGAACCAAAATGGTTATTGATATGTTCTTAAATGTCTTACGTACAATCTTTCAATTTGATATATGAGAATGGGAAGCCAACAAGCGTGAGGGTGTATAAAATTGAAATAATTCAATTCAAAATACTTTGAATTGAGATGAATTTTATGTAGTAAATAAAGTTTAAACTTTGTTAATGTTTTTGTTGTTTTCTACGAACAATTCACTATAGCAACTGAATTGAATTGTGTTAAACTTAATTGAGGATATCATGGGTTTATATAGTTTGAATTATTTTCGAAGAAGGGTTAGGTAAGCGTTTTAATGCTGCCAGAGAACAATTTGAATAGAATTAATTAATATGAAATAAAACTGGAAACTGGATCGCACGCACTTGCTCTGAGGGTTTAGAAATATTATTCGTAAAGTCATGGAAATTCTGAGCGAAAAATGTTTAAAATATGAAATACGACATTTAAATTAGCTAAAACACCTTATTTGAAAGTTTAAAATGAAAAAAAGAACGCCATCTTAGTTCCGGATTGAATATGATTGCAGGGAAATAACAAATTAAAATCGTTGGAGCACTTTTTTTAAAAATAATTTCTTATATAAATAAAATTCTTGAAACATTATTTAGGAAAACTTTTGGTATGCAAATCCTATGAAATTATTAAAGTGCATAAGTAGAAAATTAAAAAAAAAAATTGCCACTTGTTTTTGAGATACCGAATTTAAATAATTGAAATTTTTCTAAAAATTCTAAAACTTTTGTATGAAAATTTTGACAGGGAATATTTTTTATTCTTATTTGAAATTTCTATATAAAAAATGATCTTAATCTGTTCAGCGGATAGTGAGAAAATTAAAAATTAAAAAAGAAGAAACGGACCATGAGAGGTATATCCAATTTTCATTCGGGAAATGTTTTAAAAGAATCGAAGGAGCCTTTTTAAGGTAAAAAAAATATTTTCCTTTGACAACCACGTGTAAATATCAAGGCACTGGCACAGATACCAGTGAAAACTTGGCTTGGTGAGTGCACAGCAAGACAAACACACTAAAACCACGTTTAGATTTTCAACCACGTTTTTAGTTTAATTAAACCTTTTTAAAAATGCTATTTTGAAAGAAAATAGTTTTGGCGAGACTATAGCGAGACCGAAGTGAGATGATGGAAAGATATTCTTACTGCCATAACCCACGTGTAAATATCATGGCGAGACCAAAGCGATACTATAGCGAGAAAACCACGACACAGATCCCAGTGTAAACCAACTTGGCGATTATTTGAAGTACAAAAATGTAGTCCTGTAGTCCCTCCCAACTCTGGTACTAGCGAACATTCAGATTGTTGCAGATGAGATTTATGTTTTTCTGTCAGTGATCTGTGATACACCTCCCAGGTTGACCGAAATATAAAAATTAAAATAAAGGTCTCTCTCAGACCTTGACCGAAAAAATGTTTTTTTTTAGAAAAAAAGGTTATTCAGTGACTTTTATTGAAAATGACAACAAATAAGAGTTATTGAAGAACTTTTCAAAAGGTTGAGTTTTATTTCAAATCTGAACAGAGATTATTTCAATTAAACAATTATTTTGTCATTTATTTTGTTTTTAAAAGCCCGCCAAAAACATGGAAACTCCTGGAACCTTATAATCCTACTTCCATGAAATAAGTCAATGGGCACGTTCAGACGACCCAAGGGACTAGAAATTCAGTCAACTACATTCATTGAACCCGAATTTGACCAAGGTAACTAGGTTTTTTTTGAAATGTCAGATTTCGAACTTCACTTCAAACATTTACTGTCAGTTAATTGTAAAAAAGTACTGACATTATTTTTATCTAAGAAAATCTCACCTCTTAAATAACCCCTTAACGAGTTTAAATAAATTAGGCTTTCGAAAAAAAGTTTTTGAAGACTAGTTGGTTTTGGTATTAGGAAACCAAACCTAAAATTAACAAATATCATACCAAACTTGTATTTTTTACATATCATACGGTTTTTAATTTTTTATTTCGTATTTGTTAAGGAACCTCCCTTGGGTCGTCTGAACGTACCCAATGTCTATGCTAAAACTATTATAAAAATCGTTGCCAACTACGCCACCAATTATAAATTTTATTCAACTTTAAACGTAAATAAATCGTTGCCGACGAAAATTCAACTGCTCTCCCGGTCAAAAATGTAGTCAGGTGAATTTCGATGAAGTGAGTAAGTTCCGAGTCATTTTTTAAAAAACCTTAAAATATACGTCCATCCCCCATTTTAAAATTTCTGGTCGTGTTGCTAATTTTTAATCAAAAAATAACTTCATAGAAAAAAGTAAAAAATAGTTTTTGTAATTTGCAATTTGCTCAAAAACAAGGATGCGTACAACCATTATGTTAACTGTTAACGATTCTAAATTAAAAAGAGAATTAAATTCTAAAGCCCAAACTAATTCTGAAAGTCATATTTTTTTATTCAATAACAAAAGTTAATCAATCATAGATTTCAAGTTTAAAATCAAGTTTTAGTGCGTTGTGCTGTCATGCCGAAGGTAAGTCACTTGGCCCAGGTTCTACATGAGCTGTTGCACCACCAAATTTATTTATTTAATTTAATTTTGAAATGAAATATCTGTCTTCAATAAAATCTACAACATTTGATTCTAGTGTTGCCGTAGTTTTTTAATAATTGTTTTTGTAATTTAAGTTACTTTTTTTTTAAATCCCCTCTTTTCAAACTTTTTAAGTACCCGACTCCTTTGTTAGTAAAAACATATTGGCAAACACCACATTTGTAATAATGCTATTTCAGCTAAAAAGCGATATACATTGAAGTTCTTTTAAACCAAGTCACATTATTTGAGATTTCACTTATTTGCAATGAAGTTTTCCCGTTTTGCCAAAAATAAAAAAAATCGTATGAATTCTTATACTAAGTTTTGACGTTCTTACTTACGGCATAAGTAATATTGAAAATAACAAAAAAGAACGTTTTCATCTAAAATGTAAAGATTTGGCTTTGGGCAAAAAAGGTTGGGAAGCACTGTTTTAGATTATACTCTACGAGCAAGAATACTCGAAAGTAACATAGTTATTTAGTAACATACTTCGAGTTCGTAAATAAATGTATAAATACTGCATCAGTTTCAAAAACAATTTTTAAAAAAATGGTACAACTATTGTTATTTATTTTTTGTACAATTTGCTCTCACTGTTGAAAGCAAGCACCCACGCTTTATATAAAGTGGAAAAACTGTAGATCGGATAGTTTTTGTCAGCAGAAATGAAACATACATTTTGTCGTGTTGCCAAAACATTTACATTTACGAATTTTACCATAGTCCTTGGAACAGCTTTATATGTTTACAAGAAATGCGTTTTTAAGGCAGTTGAAAAATTGGAAAATGCAGTCGATATTCTCAGAAATTATGGTGCAACAACCGGCGGCGGCGTATCAAATAATTCAATGAGACAAAATCAAATCATATAAACTTAACAAATAAAAAGATGAATATGTAGGGTATTCACGCAACAGCTTAAAGTCGTCACTAACGTAATTAGTAGTTGTAAACTGCGAATATCTGTCAATTTTTGTATACAAATTGTGATAGATTTAAGAAATTTAAAAATTTACTTCAGTTGTGACAGCTACGCTACGCCATTGTATGTACACTTATTGATGAATGTTCGTAAGGCAATCAAGTTATTATCTCACAACAATGCGTTCAAATAGTTACCGTTAAATAACTTTAGGTGCGCAAAACTTTAATAGCTAGTGCCAATCAAATATAAAAGAAAAACAACTAAAATTGAAATATAGGAAAATAAAATAAATTAGTTGCTGGGTAACAACTGAGACCTATCTCGCTTCAGAACATAGTAGGTTAGGTATTTATATAAACCAGTATCTACCTAATAAAGCCTATTCGCCGGATGGCATCCAATTATGGGGCTGTCAAGGAAAATAAATGCAGAAACTTTCCAAAAATTTCACAAAAGTCTTTCGCGGAGTAATAAATGCGCCTTAGTGTTTGAGAAATAGCGACTTTCATCGTAACCTTCAAAAAGAAAAAGGTTTTACACAAGTAATTAGAAAGCATTGCGCTGTATCTTTTATATACGTACACAAATCAACAATTGCAAAGTCACATTAACTGCAAAATGTTGACCGTCTTAATTATTGTGATGATTTAATTATTCATAGTTTATGACGAAAACATGTCTAAAGTATATTAACGGTTATTAATTTCCTTGTTTTTAATGTGAGTTAGGGTTAGCAATTTACTTTGAATTAAGTTAAGTAACGTGTTGCAAGTAACTTTCTGCTGAAAGATCCTGCTTATTCTGCACCAAGTCAGGAGGTATTGTTCTTCGAAGACGGTGTACTGAATTCGACTTGTCAAGAATGTCAATACAATCGTTGAATTAGATTGTTCAAAATTGTTTCTCTTCTACTATCGGCTGGAGGCGCGGGATCGTATTCTTTCAAAAACTTTTGATATTACAAGAAGCAGCGAAATTGGTTTGTAAGACTTCTTTTCATGAGATGGGTTGCAAGGGTTGAAAACCTGCTCAAAAATGGCAAAACACTTAAAACAATAGTTTATCCTATTCGTATAGCTAGATTATTATATTCTACAGAAGAAGTTTCAGAACACTTTTTTATCCGAATTCGGACTTTAGGTACGAAAAACGGATATTTTCGAATACTGGCCAATTGAAGTAATGTATAGTGATTTTTTAGAGTGTGTGAAGTTAGCCCCCCTTTTTTGGAATTTGTCATTTTTGAAAGTTGTTCCAGATTGTTCCCGGTTTGTTCCGGATTGTTCCAAATTTTTTTTGAAAAATATTCAAAAATGGGGGTTTTAGACCCAAAAAACTGTTTTTGACCTAGCCCCCCTTTTTTCAAAAATCGAAATTTTGAAAATTGTTCCAGATTGTTCTAGTTGTTCTGAACATTGTTCCAAATTTTTGGACCTCTATGTTAAAAATTTCAAAAGTTATGGGCAAAATTCGAAAAAATTGTAGCCCCCCTTTTTTTGAAATTCTTACTTTTAAATTTTTTTTTTGGTTTAAAAACGTGTTCTAAACATTGTTCCAAGAAATTAAAATTGTAGAATTAATATTTAAAAAGATATAGTCTTTCAAACTTTTATTTCGAAAATGTAAACTACGGCTCACCTGTTTTTTTTTTTTTTTAATTTTTATTTTCAACACTTAATAACAAATATATATTTTGAGGAAATATTGTGTCCTTACATAAGCAAAAACTGCTTAAAACAGAGCTTTAAAAAAACATCTTTAAGTTTTTGAATTTTTAAAAGCCCCTATTGGCTCCCCTTTTACAAAATTCAAAAACCCAAAACTTGTTCCAAGTGCGAAATTGCCTAAATCCAATTGTTCCAAGGATTCATTCAAAAATATTCAAAATTGTAGATTTTAAGCTGAAAAAACACTTTAAATGAAAAAATACTAATTATCCTTGCTCTGGCCCCCCTTTTAGGAAATTCAAAATTCAAAAACTTGTTCCAGGTTGTTCTAGGGCTCTTCTAAATTGTTCCGAGCTTTCGTTTCTAAAAATTGATTTTTAGTATTAAAACTTTCAAAAAAATGCTCCTCCGGCCCCCCTTTTCCAAAATCGAAAATCCAAAACTTGTTCCAAGTGCAGAATCGCCTAAACCCAATTGTTCCAAGGATTCATTCAAAAATATTCAAAATTGTAGATTTTAAGCTGAAAAAACACTTTAAATGAAAAAATACTAATTATCCTTGCTCTGGCCCCCCTTTTAGGAAATTCAAAATTCAAAAACTTGTTCCAGGTTGTTCTAGGGCTCTTCCAAATTGTTCCGAGCTTTCGTTTCTAAAAATTGATTTTTAGTATTAAAACTTTCAAAAAAATGCTCCCCCGGCCCCCCTTTTCCAAAATCGAAAATCCAAAAATTGTTCCAAGTGCAGAATCGCCTAAATCCAATTGTTCCAAGGATTCATTCAAAAATATTCAAAATTGTAGATTTTAAGCTGAAAAAACACTTTAAATGAAAAAATACTAATTATCCTTGCTCTGGCCCCCCTTTTAGGAAATTCAAAATTCAAAAACTTGTTCCAGGTTGTTCTAGGGCTCTTCTAAATTGTTCCGAGCTTTCGTTTCTAAAAATTGATTTTTAGTATTAAAACTTTCAAAAAAATGCTCCCCCGGCCCCCCTTTTCCAAAATCGAAAATCCAAAACTTGTTCCAAGTGCAGAATCGCCTAAATCCAATTGTTCCAAGGATTCATTCAAAAATATTCAAAATTGTAGATTTTAAGCTGAAAAAACACTTTAAATGAAAAAATACTAATTATCCTTGCTCTGGCCCCCCTTTTAGGAAATTCAAAATTCAAAAACTTGTTCCAGGTTGTTCTAAGGCTCTTCTAAATTGTTCCGAGCTTTCGTTTCTAAAAATTGATTTTTAGTATTAAAACTTTCAAAAAAATGCTCCCCCGGCCCCCCTTTTCCAAAATCGAAAATCCAAAACTTGTTCCAAGTGCAGAATCGCCTAAATCCAATTGTTCCAAGGATTCATTCAAAAATATTCAAAATTGTAGATTTTAAGCTGAAAAAACACTTTAAATGAAAAAATACTAATTATCCTTGCTCTGGCCCCCCTTTTAGGAAATTCAAAATTCAAAAACTTGTTCCAGGTTGTTCTAAGGCTCTTCTAAATTGTTCCGAGCTTTCGTTTCTAAAAATTGATTTTTAGTATTAAAACTTTCAAAAAAATGCTCCCCCGGCCCCCCTTTTCCAAAATCGAAAATCCAAAACTTGTTCCAAGTGCAGAATCGCCTAAACCCAATTGTTCCAAGGATTCATTCAAAAATATTCAAAATTGTAGATTTTAAGCTGAAAAAACACTTTAAATGAAAAAATACTAATTATCCTTGCTCTGGCCCCCCTTTTAGGAAATTCAAAATTCAAAAACTTGTTCCAGGTTGTTCTAGGGCTCTTCCAAATTGTTCCGAGCTTTCGTTTCTAAAAATTGATTTTTAGTATTAAAACTTTCAAAAAAATGCTCCCCCGGCCCCCCTTTTCCAAAATCGAAAATCCAAAACTTGTTCCAAGTGCAGAATCGCCTAAATCCAATTGTTCCAAGGATTCATTCAAAAATATTCAAAATTGTAGATTTTAAGCTGAAAAAACACTTTAAATGAAAAAATACTAATTATCCTTGCTCTGGCCCCCCTTTTAGGAAATTCAAAATTCAAAAACTTGTTCCAGGTTGTTCTAAGGCTCTTCTAAATTGTTCCGAGCTTTCGTTTCTAAAAATTGATTTTTAGTATTAAAACTTTCAAAAAAATGCTCCCCCGGCCCCCCTTTTCCAAAATCGAAAATCCAAAACTTGTTCCAAGTGCAGAATCGCCTAAATCCAATTGTTCCAAGGATTCATTCAAAAATATTCAAAATTGTAGATTTTAAGCTGAAAAAACACTTTAAATGAAAAAATACTAATTATCCTTGCTCTGGCCCCCCTTTTAGGAAATTCAAAATTCAAAAACTTGTTCCAGGTTGTTCTAAGGCTCTTCTAAATTGTTCCGAGCTTTCGTTTCTAAAAATTGATTTTTAGTATTAAAACTTTCAAAAAAATGCTCCCCCGGCCCCCCTTTTCCAAAATCGAAAATCCAAAACTTGTTCCAAGTGCAGAATCGCCTAAATCCAATTGTTCCAAGGATTCATTCAAAAATATTCAAAATTGTAGATTTTAAGCTGAAAAAACACTTTAAATGAAAAAATACTAATTATCCTTGCTCTGGCCCCCCTTTTAGGAAATTCAAAATTCAAAAACTTGTTCCAGGTTGTTCTAGGGCTCTTCCAAATTGTTCCGAGCTTTCGTTTCTAAAAATTGATTTTTAGTATTAAAACTTTCAAAAAAATGCTCCCCCGGCCCCCCTTTTCCAAAATCGAAAATCCAAAACTTGTTCCAAGTGCAGAATCGCCTAAATCCAATTGTTCCAAGGATTCATTCAAAAATATTCAAAATTGTAGATTTTAAGCTGAAAAAACACTTAAAATGAAAAAATACTAATTATCCTTGCTCTGGCCCCCTTTTAGGAAATTCAAAATTCAAAAACTTGTTCCAGGTTGTTCTAGGGCTCTTCTAAATTGTTCCGAGCTTTCGTTTCTAAAAATTGATTTTTAGTATTAAAACTTTCAAAAAAATGCTCCCCCGGCCCCCCTTTTCCAAAATCGAAAATTCAAAACTTGTTCCAAGTGCAGAATCGCCTAAATCCAATTGTTCCAAGGATTCATTCAAAAATATTCAAAATTGTAGATTTTAAGCTGAAAAAACACTTTAAATGAAAAAATACTAATTATCCTTGCTCTGGCCCCCCTTTTAGGAAATTCAAAATTCAAAAACTTGTTCCAGGTTGTTCTAGGGCTCTTCCAAATTGTTCCGAGCTTTCGTTTCTAAAAATTGATTTTTAGTATTAAAACTTTCAAAAAAATGCTCCCCCGGCCCCCCTTTTCCAAAATCGAAAATCCAAAACTTGTTCCAAGTGCAGAATCGCCTAAATCCAGTATAGTTCCAAGGATTCATTCAAAAGTATTCAAAATTCAAAATCAATTTTTAGAAACGAAAGCTCGGAACAATTTAGAAGAGCCCTAGAACAACCTGGAACAAGTTTTTGAATTTTGAATTTCCTAAAAGGGGGGCCAGAGCAAGGATAATTAGTATTTTTTCATTTAAAGTGTTTTTTCAGCTTAAAATCTACAATTTTGAATATTTTTGAATGAATCCTTGGAACAATTGGATTTAGGCGATTCTGCACTTGGAACAAGTTTTGGATTTTCGATTTTGGAAAAGGGGGGCCGGGGGAGCATTTTTTTGAAAGTTTTAATACTAAAAATCAATTTTTAGAAACGAAAGCTCGGAACAATTTAGAAGAGCCCTAGAACAACCTGGAACAAGTTTTTGAATTTTGAATTTCCTAAAAGGGGGGCCAGAGCAAGGATAATTAGTATTTTTTCATTTAAAGTGTTTTTTCAGCTTAAAATCTACAATTTTGAATATTTTTGAATGAATCCTTGGAACAATTGGATTTAGGCGATTCTGCACTTGGAACAAGTTTTGGATTTTCGATTTTGGAAAAGGGGGGCCGGGGGAGCATTTTTTTGAAAGTTTTAATACTAAAAATCAATTTTTAGAAACGAAAGCTCGGAACAATTTAGAAGAGCCCTAGAACAACCTGGAACAAGTTTTTGAATTTTGAATTTCCTAAAAAGGGGGCCAGAGCAAGGATAATTAGTATTTTTTCATTTAAAGTGTTTTTTCAGCTTAAAATCTACAATTTTGAATATTTTTGAATGAATCCTTGGAACAATTGGATTTAGGCGATTCTGCACCTGGAACAAGTTTTGGATTTTCGATTTTGGAAAAGGGGGGCCGGGGGAGCATTTTTTTGAAAGTTTTAATACTAAAAATCAATTTTTAGAAACGAAAGCTCGGAACAATTTAGAAGAGCCCTAGAACAACCTGGAACAAGTTTTTGAATTTTGAATTTCCTAAAAGGGGGGCCAGAGCAAGGATAATTAGTATTTTTTCATTTAAAGTGTTTTTTCAGCTTAAAATCTACAATTTTGAATATTTTTGAATGAATCCTTGGAACAATTGGATTTAGGCGATTCTGCACTTGGAACAATTTTTGGATTTTCGATTTTGGAAAAGGGGGGCCGGGGGAGCATTTTTTTGAAAGTTTTAATACTAAAAATCAATTTTTAGAAACGAAAGCTCGGAACAATTTGGAAGAGCCCTAGAACAACCTGGAACAAGTTTTTGAATTTTGAATTTCCTAAAAGGGGGGCCAGAGCAAGGATAATTAGTATTTTTTCATTTAAAGTGTTTTTTCAGCTTAAAATCTACAATTTTGAATATTTTTGAATGAATCCTTGGAACAATTGGGTTTAGGCGATTCTGCACTTGGAACAAGTTTTGGATTTTCGATTTTGGAAAAGGGGGGCCGGAGGAGCATTTTTTTGAAAGTTTTAATACTAAAAATCAATTTTTAGAAACGAAAGCTCGGAACAATTTAGAAGAGCCCTAGAACAACCTGGAACAAGTTTTTGAATTTTGAATTTCCTAAAAGGGGGGCCAGAGCAAGGATAATTAGTATTTTTTCATTTAAAGTGTTTTTTCAGCTTAAAATCTACAATTTTGAATATTTTTGAATGAATCCTTGGAACAATTGGATTTAGGCGATTCTGCACTTGGAACAAGTTTTGGGTTTTTGAATTTTGTAAAAGGGGAGCCAATAGGGGCTTTTAAAAATTCAAAAACTTAAAGATGTTTTTTTAAAGCTCTGTTTTAAGCAGTTTTTGCTTATGTAAGGACACAATATTTCCTCAAAATATATATTTGTTATTAAGTGTTGAAAATAAAAATAAAAAAAAAAAAAAAAACAGGTGAGCCGTAGTTTACATTTTCGAAATAAAAGTTTGAAAGACTATATCTTTTTAAATATTAATTCTACAATTTTAATTTCTTGGAACAATGTTTAGAACACTTTTTTAAACCAAAAAAAAAATTTTAAAGTAAGAATTTCAAAAAAAGGGGGGCTACAATTTTTTCGAATTTTGCCCATAACTTTTGAAATTTTTAACATAGAGGTCCAAAAATTTGGAACAATGTTCAGAACAACTAGAACAATCTGGAACAATTTTCAAAATTTCGATTTTTGAAAAAAGGGGGGCTAGGTCAAAAACAGTTTTTTGGGTCTAAAACCCCCATTTTTGAATATTTTTCAAAAAAAAATTGGAACAATCCGGAACAAACCGGGAACAATGTGGAACAACTTTCAAAAATGACAAATTCCAAAAAAGGGGGGCTAACTTCACACACTCGATTTTTTATGCTCTGCAATAAAAATCAAATGGCATTCAAATTCTAGTCAAAATTTGAAGACAAAAGATACAGTTTCAAAGTGTTGATTACGAAAAAACTATAATTTGACTACCCTATTTTTTTTTGAAATAACAATATTTTTAACTGTTGACTGTTATGATGTGAAAAATGTTCTTATATTTTTTGTATGCACAAAACTATTTTATAATTTTTTAACAAATTTGTCATTAATAGAGTAAAATTCTAAATACCTTATCTTTTGGCTTTTGAATTTTTTTTCTTTTCAAATAAAGGATGTCCTTTAAATTATTACTTTAAGCAAAAGAAATACATTTTTGCTAAATTAAAGAAATGATTGTAATAGCCATTATAAAAGAAAGATGATTTAATTTGATTTAAAGTTACACATTCGGAAAAAAGTTTTGGATGGCTCAAACTAAGATGATTTCAAGATTTAAAAGTAATATAAAGGGTTTTTCAAAAGGGACACTACAAAAGTAGAGCGACAGGGACAGCAAACGACGCCATATTTTTTGCCGCTCTTTTGACATTTCTCTTCAGTAAGGTTTGCCATTTCATGATGGAAAGATATACGTGCCAACAACGAGTGGAAATTATTTAAATTTACTACCAAAATTCGGAGTCAGTGGCCTCAACGTTAAGAGCGCTACGTCCAATTTATGGTCGTCATAATCGTCCTAGCAGATCAACAATTGAGCGTCTAGTGGAAAAATTTGAATCTACAGGCACAGTACAAAATGTTCCCGTGCCAGTGAGATAAAGAAATGCCCGTAGTGTCAAGAATATTGCTGCCTCTGAGGCTTCAGTTGCAGAAAGCTCAAATGTGTCTCTAACACGTCGTTCTCAAGCGTTGGGCATCTCTGTGACGTCGTTGTGGCGAATTTTGCGAAAAGATCTTGGCCTACATCCTTACAAGATTAAATTGACGCAAGAACTGAAGCCGCTTGACCACCAGAAGCGTCGTATGTTCGTGAATTGGGCTGAGCAACAACTTGAAAATGATTCGGATTTTCATCGAAAAATCATCTTCAGCGATGAGGATCATTTGTGGCTGAATGGCTTCGTCAATAAACAAAATATGCGGTATTGGTCAGGCAGCAATCCACACGTACTCCATGAGTCATCATTGCATTCCGAAAAAATTACGGTTTGGTGTGGTTTATGGGCCGGCGGCGTCATTGGGCCCTACTTCTTCCGTGATGATCAAGACCGGCACGTTACTGTGAATGGGGATCGCTACCGTTCAATGATAACCGAATATTTTTGGCCCCAATTGGATGATATGGACTTGGAGGACATGTGGTTCTAACAGGACGGTGCCACAGCGAATGTCACAATCAATTTATTGAAAACCAAGTTTGGAGAACGTGTTATCTCACGAAATGGTCCAGTCGCTTGGCCGCCTCGGTTGTGCGATTTGAGGCCGTTAGATTATTTTCTGTGGGTCTACGTCAAGTCTATGGTCTATGCCAACAAGCCAGCGACGATTGATGAACTTCGTACGAATATCGAACGTGAAATTGCAGCAGTATCGGCCGATTTATGCTTGAAACCCGTCGAAAATTGGGTTCAGCGTCTAAACTTCTGCAAGCGTGGTCGTGGTGGCCATGCAAAAGAAATCGAATTTCATACATAATGGCATCAAACGTACTTTCACAATAATAAAGAATTTCATTGATATCCAAAACCATTTTTGTTTTATTTAAAAAAACTTTTGTAGCGCTCTTATTGAACAACCCGATATATGTCATTTATGGCTTTTTGAGAAACATATTAGATGATACGCTCAAACTCGCTCGAAAGTGCTTGATTTTCGAGCTCAATGTTTTTATAGTAGGAACTATAAGAAATTCCAGTTTCGAAAATCAAACTCATCTGGCACTTTTTTTGTAAGTATGTATGTCCAAGAAGGTAGGAGCAAGACTATTATTTTTGACTTTAATGGTCAAGAATAAATCATCCACATAGTTTGAGCGTTTCATCTAATAAGTTTCAGTTAAGTTAAATACATTTTACATTTAAATCTTAAAATCAGCGTAGTTTGAGTGACTCAGGTTTATACAAACATTTTTTTTTCAAATATATTATTTGAAAGTAAATTAAATAGTCCAGTCAATTTGTGCTCAAAAAGAGTCTTACCGAGCAAGGCTAGATTTGATTTTGTTCCTCTTTTTATGTTTTCGGTGGTGCTAAATCCGAATCTGAGGTTTGAGACTAAAATTCGTGACGCAACATGGAAAAAAATGCAAAAAATGATACAAAAATGCATTTTTTGGGAGTTTGTCTCTAATGGCTCGAAAACTACCAACTATTCTAAAATTGCATTTAAGTACCATTGAAAGAATATAAAATCTCCAATAAATCTCTGTTTAAGGTTTTTTGTCTGCCACAATCCATTTGGACTCAAGCGCTAGTTGAAAATTGACGAATTTTTACTGTTTTCAAAAATACACTCGAAAGCACTAAGTAACTTCCTTAAGTGAATTTTTTTTTATTTTCGTCTGTAACATGAACCAAGATAAACTTTTCTAATGGTCTTTGATGCGCTGAGTTTGAATCTGATCTTTAAATTGCTCTATCATGTCACGTTTTTGAGATATTATCTAAAGTTATAAGAATTCGTTTTTTTATGCAAATTTGGGGTTATATTTTTTGTCTAAGTAATTTTTTTTTTCGAAAAAATGTTTGTAGTCATTCTAAGGTAGAAACATTTAACTTCAAAATTCTTTCTAAAATTTTAAATACTCCTATTCATTTTCGAGAAATCGTTAGCCTTCGTTTTAGTAGATTCGAAAAATCCAGTCAATTTGCATTTTTGTATTAAAATTTGCAAATGTTTGCATGTTGTATCACTAAATTTTAGTCGCAAGGCTCAGATTCGGATTCAGAATAGTGAACAACAAATAGAAGAAAAATCAAAACTACCACACTCGCTATGTGTCCTTTTGAGCACAAATTGACTGGATTTTTCGAATTACGTATAGAAGAAGGCAAACGATTTCTCGAAGATGAATTGTGGTATTTTAAAAATTCAAAAAGAGCTTTGAAGTCATACTTTAGAATGACCATAAACATTTTTTCAATAGCAAAAATATATTTTCCCAAATTTGCATAAAAAACGCACTTTTTTATATCTTTAGATTCGAATATCTCAAAACCGTGATATGCTAGAGCAATTTCAAGACCAGATTCGAGCTCAGACCAAATATCATCAGAAGAGTATATTTTGGCTCATGTTTCAGACAAAAATTTAAAATTTTAACATAAAGAAGAAGAATTTCGAATGGATTTTTGAAAACAGTAAAAATACTTCAGTTTGCAACTAGCGCTTGAGTCCAAATGGATTGTGGCAAAAAAACCTTAAACAGAGATTTAATGATACTTTGATGTAATTTTAGAATAATTGGTAGTTTTCGAGCTATTAGTGAAATCTCCCAAAAAAATGCATTTTTGAATAATGTTTTGGATTTTTTCTCCATGTTGCGTCACGAAATTTTAATCGCAAACCTTAGATTCGAACTCAGAACCCCCCGAAAACATAAATCGGGACAAAATCAAAACTACCCCACAGTTTGCATAATAAAAATACAATTTGACTGGACTATAAATCAGCTTTTTTCTATATGAAGCGATGTCCATACTTATCTTTGCAGGTAAAAAAGCTATGGGCAAATAAATAAAAGAAATAAATGTGATTTTTAACATTTTATTGCGATGGTTCATTTTATTAAGAAGGTTTTTTTTATAATATAAATTCTTTATACTACTGAAATAAATCAGCCAAGTAGAAGACTTAGCACTAAGGATTGGACTTGCTGCTTAACTGCCTGAACAGAATGAAGACGTAGCTGCAACTGGAGCTGTAACTGGAATAGCTGTCAAAATGTTAAACACACAAATCCATAGATACGAACAGAACGCAACGCAGCTGGAGACGGAGCTGCATACGCAGCTGGACAAGTTGGCCAACTTTTAACTTTTGCATGCAGCTTTCTTGACGTTTCAAAATTGTGAGTGCAATCAAGTGTTTACATGGGGTTTGAAGAGAATTTCAAACTCTTTTTAATCTCTAATAAAGACGTAAAGTAATTTTAGCTTCCATTTCATCATTATCCATTGTTATTTTTGTTTTATTTTCTATTTTTGTGTTGAATTAAACTCGCACAGCTGACTTCAAATGCCCAAAATATCAGAAAAGTGGACAGCACATTGTGGGCGAGTAAAAATAAGCACGTACAGCTTTTTTTGACAGCTATACCAGTTGCAGCTGCAGCTCCAGTTGCAGCACTCTATTCTGGTCAGGCAGTAAAGAAACTATACCTGAGCCCGGGCAAGAAATTTTCAGCTTAATAATTAGGAATTCTAGTCTTGTTGGATATAGTTAACAGTGGATTTCTGTATAAGTTAACTGAACTTAATACTAATTTCGTTTAACAAAGGCCCTCACTATGTGACTGATGAGTTTAAGTGAGTAAGCCCGGACGAAACGCCAGTTTGTTGGACTAAAGACCTTAAAGCTATTTTGTAAACTTTACTGTCTAAAAAAAATATTTTAAACATTATCTCGTTATTTTGCTTCGTTATCGACTTATATGCAAAAACCCGAAAAGTGTGCTTTTGTACCCCACCCCTCCTCCAAAATACAATAAAAACCCATGAACGTCTTAGTTCCTTATTCCTCATTGCCTTGTTTTTAAGGATATAATGAATAGCCTATTATTAAAAATGACTTTTTCTAGGATATATGTAAGTCTTACTTTGGCTTCAATTTATTTTTTCTGACTAAGATAAAACATTTTAGGTACCACCGATCGTGTGAATAGACTTTAAACAGCATAAGCTGGAGTCTTTAAAATTTTGAGTTTAACCTTGTAGGATTTGCGAGTGTTTTCTAATTATCACCAACTGTCACTGTCAAATGTCAATCTAAACAAAGCGACAGCAAAGCAAATAATTCTCCTTGAAACATTAAACGAACCCAGTCCATACTTAACTTATAAACATACCTCAATACACAAATGTTATGTAGATGCGACAAAAATAAAATAAAATTTATTTTTTTAGGAAATCCTTTTAAAGTAAAGTTTAATGGAAAAATTTTCCGAAATGGGATACAAAGAAAAAAACTCCTGACAACTGTGAAACTCTGACACACTTAAATAACTTTTTATGAACAATTTCATTGAATGACTTTTCTCAGAAGGTAGGCAGTTACTGAAACTAAGTTATCCTATTTTGCTGCAAAAAAAAAAAGAAGAAAAAATAATAATTACAAAATAACCAACAAACAAGCTCAAAGTCCTGCTTTTTCTATTTATAAAACGAAAAGTGATTTTGTAAAATAATAATTGTTACTGTAAACGTGAATGAATCTGACGTGGTTGGTTGTGCTTCATCATAACACAAGAATACATTTTCCATCAGGTTTGCTCGAAATATAAAGCTCACTGTTAAATCTCCTCGTGTGGTGTGCTTGCTGCTGTGCAGTGCGGATATACAAAGTACTTTGTAATAGCCTCGTTTCATTTGGCCGCCTACCTACTTGTTTTTCTGTATGAAATATTAGGAGAATATAACTTTTACGTTAAACATTTTATGATCAAGGAGGATGTTACGACCGTAGGTAAAAAATTACGAAAATGCATTATACATAAGTGTATATATATCTTTTATATGTAGAAACATTGAATGTTATTATATACCTGAAGCCTGGAGCTGTCATTTAAAACCGAACTTATTTTAAAACTTATTTTAAAAATAATAAAAATAAAAATGAATGTATTGCTGTGATTTCACGTTAACCCAAATACATACTACATTGAAGAAAGACTAACTTTTTTTGTTGTTCATTGTTTTTTTGGCGTTTGGGAAATGACGATGGAGGATAACAGATTCAGTTTATTTGTGTTTTTTTTTTTATTTCAAATAGGTACACTTTAAACCTCATTTTAAATCAAATTTAATTTAGGTATGAATGTAAAATAAATTTGGTGGTGCAACAACTCATGGATAACCAGGGCCTAGTGACTTACAACTCTCAACCAGTACTGTGTGCGTGTTGTTTGGCAAGAATGGAGGGGATCTAAAATTTTTTGCCGAGTCCGCTAGATGAGAAGCACTTATTTATGACAAGTGCTTATTCTCTTGGAGGGTTAGTCAGTTCCTGGCAAGAGGCAGTTCCTCGGTGAAAAACATTTCTGTCTTTAGGTGAAAGCGGCTGGGGATCCAACTTAGGCCTTCGGCATGACAGTTTATCGCACTTACCGCATTATGCTGATGTACTGATAGGTATGAATAAATAAATTGTTACTTTGAACTAAAATTTGTTGAATATAGTACTTCCAATTGTATTTTACTGGTAAATGAGGAAAACCAATATCGGGTACGATTAATAAAATGAAATAAAAAGAAAATTGATAAAATGTTAAGTATAAGAACAGGGTGTACTTGTACTTAAAGTGGGTGCTAGGAATTCTTTTATGAAATAAGAATTCATGAATTCCAAAATAATTTTTTTTTTAACGAGAGAAGAAAATAGAAGAAGCAACAAGAACCAAAATAAAACACAAGATTTATATACCCAGATGGGGACTTCAATTATTTATATTTGGGAAACCTTTGAGCCGAAACCCAGGGATTATAACCCAACATTTTTTTCAAGAGATAGCATTCATACAACCAGCCAATCGTTTTTGAGATCTTCAGTCGCGGGATCATGGTTTCCTGGAAAGCTACGTGCTCTCCTCGAAAACCTACGATCCTCCGTTGTCGAATCTCATCGAAACTTTACTCTCACACACACATAAAATGATTCAGCAAGTTGGATGTCTTTCCAAAACTTGCCGAATCCAAATAGCCAAATTCAGATCCCTTTCAACTAACTTTTTCTTCCTAGCTACTCTTAAATAATCGCGCGTGATTCGAAACGCGAAGCAATCTTTCCAAAACTAATCCCTCGAGATGAGAGAAGACTGTATCTTTTTAAATGCCTAGATCTACTCAGTTCCGATAGATCTATCGGGTTTTTCAATAAGAGCGCTACAAAAGTTCTTTTAAATAAAACGAAAACGGTTTTGGATATCAATTAAATTCTTGTGAAAGTACGTTCGATGCCATTATGAATGAAACTCGATTTCTTTTGCATGGCCACCACGGGCAATATTTCGAAAACCAGCCGTTTTCGAAATATTGAGTTTTCAAAAAACAAACATTTGTTTTTTTTACAATCCAAAAAGTTCATCTTTGAAAATTTTCTACGCAATTTAAACTTTTTGAGGCCTTTGGCATAAAAAAAAATTAAGTCAAGACGTTTTTAAGGTCATCGAAAGTCAAAAAAATGGTTCTTTGATGAGATTTTTAAAATGTTTTGCCACCCAAAAATGCCTTAAGTTATTTAGCCTTCTGCCAAATATAATATTTAAAAAAAAATTTATTTAAAAGAATTCCATTTTTTTTTTGTTGAAATCAAAAATGCTATGAAAGTACACGATCGATTTTTGTAAAACTAGGAATTTTTGGGTTTTTAACATTCTTTGAAGAATTTTAAGAAAAAATAACTAATAACGGTACCTTCCATACAAATGTTAAAAAACATTTAACTAAAATATTTTTTTTTAAACGGCTTCTACGATTTTTATTAACTTCTTCTGCACCAATGCTTAAAATAGTGCGATATATTACCAACAATTATAAAAAATTACAAAAAGCACCTATTTATTAATAGTATACTTCTCAAAAAAAGGTGGGTTTTTTTAAATTTTTAATTTTCCCATTATCGGCTGATTGGACTAAGATTAAATTTTTTATATAAAAAATTTAAATAAGATTAAAAAAATATTGCATATACAAATTTTCAAAAAAGAAGTTTTTGAATTTTTTAAAAAAAAGTTTCAAATACCATTTATTGTCAGATCCTACACTCGTTAATAAAAGCACAAACTGGAATGAATTCAAAGATGAACTTAAAAGTTTTATAGGTCTAAGATTTACTATGCAAATAATTGAACGAATTGATCATGAAGTAGAATAATTTATTGCTGATGTGCACTGGCTGCAGAAGAAAGTACTCCAACTATTTCGCACTCAAGAAAAAAATAAATAAAATATTCTGTCGAAATAAGGGAACTGATTTTGGAAAAAAGAAGAGCTCGAAGAAAATGCCAAGCTAAGAGATTTCCAGGTGATAAAGCTGGTTTTAACCGTCTCAACAACGAACTAATGAAAAGAATCTGTAAGTTTAAAAGTGATTCACTCAGTAGATTTCTGAGTATTTCGACACCGGATGCTTCTATCGAATACTCCTTATGGAAAGCAGATAAGCACCTAAAAAGACCACAGACACAAAACCCGCCAGTAAAATCTCAAGATGGTAAATGGATCGGAAAAAAAGGCTGATTGATCTCTTCGCTGAACATCTTGCGAATGTTTGTAAGCCATTCCCAGCAAGCACTGCTATAGATTCCTTACAGTTTGTTGATAGAAACAACGAATATGAAATTCCCTCTGCTACGCTCAAAGAAGTAAGTAGTATGTGTCAACATAAATTGTCTAACAAAAACTCACCAGGGTACAATCTACTAACTGCTCAGGTTTTGAAAGAATGCCCTCAATAGTCTTCAAAAAACTCTAATTTATAATAAATGCATGCCTTAAACTAAGATATGTGCCACATCATTGGAAAATTGCAGAAGTCAATGTTATAATTAAACAAGGTTAGCCAACAACATAAGTTACACCTTACAGAACTATATCCCTTATACCAATCATGGCAAAAGTTTTCAAAAAACTGCTTTTGAAAATAATAGAATAAGGAAGACATATTGTGAGCCATCAGTTTGAATTTAGAAATAAACATTCCATGATAGACCAAGTTCATCGGATTACGGATGTTGTGGGAAAAGCGCTTAAAGAAAAATAAGTATGTTCGGCTATATTCTTAGATGCTGCTCAAGCCCATGACAAGGTTTGCCACTTGGAACTTGAGTATAAACTACATAGAGACCTTCCCAGGTAGTACTACGAAATACTGAAAACCTACGTTACGAACCGACTCTTAAGAGTACGGTACGATAAAAATTACTCGGAACTAAAGAAAATTGAAGCTGGTGTACCACAAGGAAGTGTCCTGGGACCAAGCCTGTATCTATTATATACAATGGATATTCTAGTGGACATTAATGCTATCATTTCAAACTTGTAAACTTTACAAACAAACACTTAAAAAATGTCCCAATTCTTATAAACAGTTCAGCATTACCTTACTTCAATATCCAAATATCTTGGAATGACTTTGGATGCCAAGCTGGAAAATGGAAAGAGCACATCAAAACGAAAAGCGAAGGACTAAACTTGAAGTACAGAAAAATGTAAGAATGAAATAAATGAAAGAATTCTGACCTATGTATCCAGAAAAAACAAATGTTATATAAGCAAATATTGAAACCCGTTTGGTCATATGGCATCTAACTATTACCCAATCAGCGACTGCAAGGTCATCCTAACTCCAAAATGGGGACCATCTTAAGAAAACTTCGAAATGAGTTGCTATTTTCATTCACCGTAGAAATAAACATTTTCGTCACTTTAACCTTTTTTGAAATGGTTATAGATATTTTGTTTTGCGATAACTTTGAAGAGAAAATGTGCTTTTCTGTATAAAATTTTTCGATCTACAAAGATTTGTTAATAAAACTTTTCAATATCACTTACCTTTTAAAAGTTATTTACAAAAAATCAAGTTGTCTGAAATTTGAACTCACAAATGTTCATTTTAATCCGGACACTATTTAACAATAAACTTTTAGATGAGTGTTCCTTCATCTGATACATAATTATTATCATAATTACTATCAATAACACAATAAACACTAATTTTCGTTCTATTGAGTCATTTGTGTATGAAAAATCTATGAAACAGTAAATTAAGAAAATATATGTATAAACTCTGCACACTAATTATGTTTGTATTTATATTTCCAAATCATTAGGTCTGGAGTGTTAAACTAATTGTTTAGAAATTCCCTCTGGATAACTTTGTATGAACCCAGTTTAGCATATAAAAATTATGCATTATGAAATTTTCAATCTAATGCAAATTTCCCTTGAGTATAAATAGGTATGACACGAGTAGTATATGACACGAATTTAATATGAAAATCTGTTTCTCATTAAACAATTTTTATCTATTAATGCTATTATCTTTTAATTTTATGTATTTCAATTATAATTTCTTGGTTCTTTGAATTTATTGATAGATAAGTATGAAAAAAGAATTTCATTTAAATTATTATTCATACACATTCACAACAAACTCAATCGTTTGGAAAATCATTAAAATCTAAAATCAAACTTTGAAAAGTTTTATGTGTTCCTTTATTAAAAAATGTATATGTATAGATAGAGCTAGGAGGGGATGAAAAATCCCCCTTAAGAGACAAAATCATTTTTATATAAATTTTATGGAAATATAAAATCGATGATTGCTTCAATTGTTTGGAGTTGTGGGTATAATAATATACCTTCCTCCACCATACCCCCCGTCATCAGTAGTTTTCGATCCATCGCGTAGTCGTCGTCGGAGTAAAATGTTGTATAGATTCATCTTCCAAGAAAGCCATTTCTTTGAAAACGGTTCTAGAAGGAATGGTGACTTGGTGACTACGCGTTTCATTAATCAATCCACCAAGCTAACCATTTACCTTTTTAGATGTCATTGTAGATGTGTTAATATTGTTTAAGGCGACCTTTATACATATCTAAGAAAGCAACCATAGTGTACTCTTTGTGCGGGAGGGAATATTCTATAGTTCATACTAAGTGTGTGCAGAGTAGCTTCCACTGATTTCTGTTTGCAATAAGCAAGTTGAAAAGTTGACTAAAGCCACGTGTCTGTGCTTGTGGTGGATATCAGCCAATTTTTTAAGGGTTTCAAAAAGGAATTATTTAATAGGACTGACATCTTCCAGGTTTACTAGCTAGAAAAGTCGGCTATTTAGAATAGTCTCCAGAACTGACAGAATTAAATCAGTATTCATTTCGAGTTCAATTGGTATTATGCCGTCTGGTCCTACCGACTTGTAGGGTTTAAATCTGTTGAATGCCCATTGCAGTTTTTCCCATGTGATCAGACCTTGTCGATCATTTGGCTTATTATCTGACCCTTTATGGTTGAAGTTATAACCATTTTGGGAGAGCTTCCTGGGAAATGAGTATCCAGTAACAAGTTGAGCGATTCTTAACAAGAGTTGGTCCATGAGCTATCAGCATATTTTAAGCAGATATTGGCACTATTGGATTTTTCTTATTTTAAAGGCCTTCAAAGACTCTTCTGCTTCCACTGAAAATTCTTCAGAAAGATCTTTTGACGTTTTCAAAGCTTTTTTATAAAATGTAAGGGGTTTCCGATAGGATTACAAATTGGCACACTTCTTGAGTACTTTATAGCTTGATTGCTGAGTTCGAACGGCAAGATGAGAAGCACTTACTCGTGAATAGTAATACTCCTGGAGAATTTGTCAGTACCTCACAAGAGGTAGTACCTGAAAAAAAAAAATATTTCTGTTCTTAGGTGGTAGCGGCTGGAAATCGAACCCTGACCTTCAATATGACAATTCAACACAATTACCAATACGCTACGAGGTACTTCCAATGATGGCAATCCCAAGAGCTGATATCAACCTCTTTTTTGATAGCCAAGCAGCAATAACAGCAATCGTAACTTGCTTTGGGTGGCATGCAGAATAATATAAGACTTTGCTGGGTTCCTGTCACAGTGATGAACAGTAAAACGAAAGAGCTGAAGAGTGTGGGATAGTCACTTTATTCAAGTCAAGCCAAACGATATCTTAAAGCTCCAACCTATATCATCCAACAGAATATTGGTGACAAAATATTAGAAGAAATCAATGAGATATGGAATCTACTCGAAACATACTGCACATGCTAGACATTTCAATAAGCAGAGGACAGACACAATTATGCAAATGAACAAGAAAAATCTTAGTTCCCTTGTTGGCTTAGTTACAGGACACAACCTACTTCAATAAAAGAGTACCAATCAGCGATTCGTGTG
This sequence comes from Dasysyrphus albostriatus, assembly GCA_946251815.1. Lineage (NCBI taxonomy): Eukaryota > Metazoa > Arthropoda > Insecta > Diptera > Syrphidae > Dasysyrphus > Dasysyrphus albostriatus. The sequence goes on along the minus strand of OX276336.1, from coordinate 59,485,397 downwards.
CGCAAGACGTATATTCTTTCTGTGCGGTATACTAAAGAAAACAAAACCAAAATCGGTAAACGAAATCGTTCACCTAGTGTTGAAGACACTTCGTCTTCACACGTCAAAGCCCTCAAAATGAGTTCTAAGGAACCAAATAGAATCAATAAATTTATACCATTGCAATCATTACCGGATTCAGATAATAGTGATATCGAATGCGATGAAATTATAGACCCTACTCCAAAAACATCTAAAAAACAATCTAAAATTCCATCTGTGTGTGTTCTTCAAAAAACGAGTGAAGATGTCCATAAATTGTTCAGTGATCTTAAAATCTCAAGCTATAGTATTAAGAAAATGTCCATTGGCATTAAAATTAATTGCGAAAGTCTTGAGACTCATGAAACTCTTTGTGCAGCTTTAAAGTCAAGTAACTGGCAATTTTATACCCATGATCTTCCAGCTATGAGATCATTTAAAGTTATGTTATATGGTCTACATGAACTTAATACTGACGACCTAAAAAAAGAATTAACTTCAATTGGCCTTAAATGCCAAAACATCAAAATTATTAAAAAAAAATATGATAAATTCATAGACATTTTTTATTTGGTTTATCTTGAAATCGGTTCTGTGAGATTAAATGAATTGAAGCAAAATATACGTTCAATCTTTAGAACCCAAGTAAAATGGGACTTTGCTCGCAGACAAAGAAATAAAATTACACAGTGTTATAACTGCCAAATGTATGGGCACGGGGAAAAAAATTGCAACATCAAAACGCATTGTGCCAACTGTTCAGAGAATCACGATACAAAGGATTGTCACTCTGTAAACATAAAATGTGCAAATTGCAACGAAACACATAAGTCCACTGACCCCGCATGCATAAGCAGAAAAAGTTTCTTTGATATAAGAGAAAGACTTTCTTCAAGAAATAAACCGCGTTCGAATTTAGCTATGACTAAGCGAACTTTTCATCAGCAACCAAATTCATTTATAACTCAAAGCAATGATGACTTTCCAACGCTTAAATCACACAAAAGCTCGATACCAACTGCAGTAGCCAAAGATGTCATTGAATGTTCCTTCCCAAATGCCTGTTCCAGTAGAACCATCAACAAAACCGGTTCTAATTGTCAACAAACCAACACAAGCAGCTTACTCTTTTCTATGGAAGAAATTAACTCTCTCACAGCAGAGATGATCACACTTCTCGGTCAATGCAAATCTAAAGCAGATCAATTCAATTGTATTGCACAATTAGCAATTAAGTATTTATATGCAGGTAAATAATGATGAATGTTAATTTAAAAATAAATTGTTGGAATGCTAGAAGCATTCGCTTTAAATCTGTAGAATTTTTTGCTTTTTTGCATAAGCATAATATTGATGTAAGTTTATTAAACGAAACATGGTTGGATAATAGTATAAATATTTCAAATAAAGATTATAAATGTTATCGTTTGGATAGAGATGAGAGAAGGGGAGGAGGTGTTGCCGTGGTTGTCAAAAGATCAATTAAGCACAAAGTACTACCCATTGTAAATACGAAATTAATTGAAAATATTGGGATAGAAGTTCCATTTGAAAATGGTCGATCAGTTAAAATAATTTCTGTTTATTTCCCAGGAGGTAATACTTCGCCAAGTAAAAGAATTGACCTTAAAAATGACATTCTTAAATTAGTTAGTATAAACGATTTCTTTCTGATTGGAGGAGATTTTAACTGTAGACACAGAAGTTGGGGTTGCGCCAGAGCAAATGCATGGGGCAACATACTATCTGATTTGAATTCAAGGCATCCTTTTAGCATTTTATACCCACCTCATCCTACCTGTATTCCTCCTAATAACAGATCTAACCCATCCACAATAGATTTCTTTTTAACAAATATGCCCGAACTAATAAGCCAACCTATTGTCCTAAATGACCTCAGTTCCAATCATCTCCCAGTTGTATGCAGTGTTTACAGCTCTCCTGTTAGAAGTAGCAATTTAGTGTATGCTTTCAAAAATGCTAATTGGAAAAGATATAAAAGGACCGTTGGACTAAAACTAGAACAACTACCGGAACTTATCCCGAATGAAGCAACTTGTGACGAAATAGATATAGCCGTAGATAGTTTTACAAATGTTTTGCTTGAAAGCGTTGAAGTCTCTGTTCCCAAAAAAACACTATCTAGTGAAACTATCAATACACTTCCTAGTAACATTATAAATCTCATAAAAATAAGAAATAAATTCAGATCTTTGTGGGTAAGGACTAGAAATAGGCCTTACTTGATAGAAATGAAGTTATTAAATGACAGAATCAAAACATTAACAACAGATTACAGAAATAAATCTTGGAATGATAAACTTCGTAGTTTGGACAAAGCAAGTAAACCTTTTTGGAATATTGCAAAGGTTATTAAAAAGAAAAATTGTAATATTCCCGCGTTTAAAATAGGAAATACAATTTTGTTATCAAACCTTGAAAAGGTAGATGCTTTAGGAAGAGAATTCTATTCAAATCACTTAGTAACAAGCAATATAGTGGGACAAAATGATTTTGAACTAGCCGTTCAACAGTCTTGTGATGCATTAAGCTCACACACAATTACTGAAATTGAAGAAAATGTAGTTACTTTATCTGACCTAAAAAATATACTTTTGGGTTTAAAAGTATCAAAATCCCCTGGTTTTGATGGCATGAGAAACTTGTACCTTAAAAAATTACCAACACTGGGTATTAAGTATCTATTAAATCTTTTTAATGCATGCTTTAAATTAGGTTATTTCCCTAAGGAATGGAAAAAACGCCAAAATTATACCTATTTTAAAGCCAGGGAAAATTTCTTCAATGCCGTGCAACTATAGGCCAATTAGCTTACTGAGTTCAATAAGTAAATGTCTCGAAAAAGTTATAAAAAAAAATCTTCTTAATCATATAGACTTGCATAATATCTTGCCTGTAGAACAATTCGGATTTCGATGTCACCACAGTACAGTACATCAGATACATAGGATAACTAAAGACATAAAAAGCAACTTCGCTTTAGGGAAAAGCACTGGTTTAGTCTTACTTGATGTAGAGAAGGCTTTCGATACAGTATGGCACAAGGGTCTGATTCATAAATTAAGTATTTTGAATTTTCCTCGGTACCTAAATAAAATAATTTTTTCCTTTTTGACTGGACGCACATTTAAGGTCTTTATTAATGCTGAATATTCTGATTCAAAAGAGATTTTAGCTGGTGTTCCACAAGGATCTGTTTTGGGGCCATTATTGTATAACATATACACATCTGATTTTCCAAAGCTTAGTGGCTGCGAAACCGCTATCTTTGCAGACGATACTTGCATCTATTCAGCAGATTCAAATGGTTTATTGATTGAAACTAATTTGCAATTTGCCTTAGATAGCGTCCAAAGCTATTTTAATAAGTGGAAAATTAGATTAAATGCTGGAAAGACTCAAGCCGTCTTTTTCACCAGAAAAAGGAAAGCTTGTTTTCTTCCCAGCAGAAGCTTAACAATTAATGGCACACAAACAGAGTGGAAATCCGAAGCCAAATATTTAGGAGTACACCTTGATAAAACATTAACTTTCGGATTACATATCCAGAAAACAATAAACAAGGTTAATATTGCAATAAAAATACTGTATCCGTTTATCAATAGAAAATCAATGCTAAGTGATGAAAATAAGCTCATTTTACATAAAGTAATTTTCCAAAGTATTATGCTGTATGGATCACCTGTGTGGGGAAAATGTGCAAATGTGCATATACTTAGGTTGCAAAGAATGCAAAACAAAATTTTGAAGATGATGCTTAATCTGCCATGGCATTATTCGACAGAAGAATTACATAGAATAACAAAGATGGAAAGAATTCCATCTAGAATACTTAAATTAGGCAACAACTATGACTTATCCTGTAGTTCATCAGATAACTACCTCATTTCAAATCTGGCTTTATGAACATTATTTATTTATTTATTTATTTATTTATTTATTTATTTATTTATTTATTTATTTATTTATTTATTTATTTAATTATAGAGATTTACATATTTATTAATTTTTTTTTCTGTGATATATTTATTTGTCAATTTATTAAAATAAATTATTTTTTTTATTGATATTTATTCCTCTGTGATATATTTTTTTTCTTTTTAATTATATTATTTACTTATTTATCTTTTTTTATCTATTTATTTATTTATTTATTTATTTATTTATTTATTAATTATTTATTTATTATTTATACATTCAATTATTTATTAACTTATTTTTGTTTGTATTTTCATATTCAAATTGTTATTCATCTATTTATTTATTTATTAAATTGTTTGTTTATGTTTTTTTTTTTTTTTATTTGTTATCCATTATTTACTTAAATGTTAAATTATTAAACTATTTGTTAATTTATTTATTCGTTTTTTATCTATTAAAACGTTTAATTAAATTTGTGATATCTACATTATTTTTGTAAAAAGTCATGATTTGAGGTGTTTGTCAGTAATTCCCTCCCCTTCTCTCCATCTCATCTATTTAAAGAAGGTTTTTTCTGTAGCTTTTCCTTCTACCAATTATATTAAGTTCTGTAATATTTAAAAACATTGTTATAAATTTTTCAGTAGTAAGGTAGCTTTATACCAAGTCTCTGTAAATTGTGCAATATAGGTTTAATGAAAAAATGTATAATAATTCTGCTACAATAAATGATCTATCTATCTATCTACTTCAATAAAAAATACAGAAAACGAGGTCAGTACTGCCGAACTTTGTAAAGAGTGTAGCGATCCAAGGCCCACATGAGGATATTTTACACTTCCTTTAACATTGGCCTCATAATAAATCATGATCATCACCCTTTAAAAAAAAACGTTTAACTTCTTAGAGCACTGCAACTTTCCTGGCATGAGTCAGTAATTAGGAATTGCAGAGTTCCGCCGGTTCTACAAAACAGCCAACCAGTTGCCACATGGCTTGCATGTGGTTATAAAACCGGCAGGCAAGCTCTTCGAAACAGCGAAGGGAACCTAGTCACCGAAGCACAGGGAATTGTTGACGTGTTTAAGCAGCATTTCCAGCAGCTGCTCAATGGGCATTCTGGAGGAAGCGACAGTAGAACAAAGAAGCATGAGACCAGTCAATGAAGATCCAGTCCCAGCGCCCAATACTGAAGAGATTAAGAAAGCCATCCACAAGCTTAAGAACAACAAATCCGCCGGCTCGGATGGCCTACCTGCGGAACTCTTCAAGTAAGGAGGAGTTGTCCTGGTAGGTTGCATACACCAGCTCATCAACCAAGTATGGGAGGAGGAAAGTATGCCCGACGACTGGTCAATTGGCTCCATATGCCCAATTTACAAAAAAGGCGATCCTATGTCCTGCAAAAACTACAGAGGTATATCCCTGCTTAATGTTGCATACAAGATCCTATCCAACGTACTATGTGAGCGTCTTAAACCTTTCGGCAACACTATGATCGGCACGTACCAGTGTGGCTTCAGGCCAGGCAGATCAACGATAGACCAAATCTTCACATTGAGGCAAATCCTGGAAAAGACCAACGAATTTCAAGTCGAGACCCACCATCTTTTCATAGACTTCAAAGCAACATATGATAGCATTAGTCGCGAAGAGCTTCTATTGGCGATGTCCGAACTCGGGATCCCGGAAAAACTGATCCAGCTATGCTGCATGACATTACAAAATACGCGGTGCAACGTGCAAATGGGTAACAGCTCATCCGAGCTATTCCAGACATGTATGGGGTTCAGACAAGGAGATGCCTTATCATGTGACTCCTTCAACCTAGTCCTGGAGCAGATAGTTCGCAAGAGTGGTGTTAACCTGGAAGGCACTATCTTCAACAAATCTTCGCAACTGCTTGGCTATGCGGACGACATTGACATCATCGGCCGCTCCAAGCGAGCTGTACTAGAAGCATTCACAGCTATTGATGAACAGGCGAAACGCGTTGGTCTTGAAGTGAATGAGGACAAAACAAAGTATATGCTATCAACAAACAAAGCTTCATCTGTCCATCGCCTAGGACAAAACGTCACTGTTGGTAGCAGTAATTTCGAGGTAGTTAAGGAGTTCACCTACCTCGGAACAAACATCAACCCCACGAATGACACCTTAGTGGAAATCCGACGAAGAATTACCCTAGCGAACCGCGGCTACTTCGGTTTGGCCAAACAAATGGGTTCAAAACTCCTCTCCTGGAAGACAAAGTGCACGCTATACAAAACGCTAATTTTACCAGTTCTACTCTACGGCGCCAAGTGCTGGACGATAAGTAAAAAAGGGGAATTGATACTGGGCACTTTCGAGAGAAAAATTCTTCGGCGGATATTTGGTCCAATATGCGAGAAGGGGGAATGGAGGAGAAGATTTAATCGTGAATTATACGAGCTGTACCAAGATGTGGATGTAGTCCAAAGAGACAAAACACACCGACTACACTGGCTCGGCCACATCGAGCGAATGGACAACAATGCTCCAGCCAAAAAAATCTTCGAATCCCAGCCCCCAGGTTTGAGACGACCAGGAAGACCGAACCCCCGCTACAGGGATCAGGCGGTTTCGGACGCAAGAGCGCTTGGTCTCGACGACTAGAGGGAGCGTGCGAGGGACCGCAACCGATGGAAGACCGCAATATCTCAGGCAGAGACCCTCCATGGATCGGGAGCCGGATAAGTAAGTAAGTAAGTAAGAGTTCGACTATCAGGAAAATTTCCTGCCTGCAAGACTTGTCGGCTCGACGGCTGCTTTCCAATTGTGGGCGGAATGTCTTCTTAACCAACAACTCCGAACTTTGCACCTAGGCTGATCGCATCTTACCTCCTGACAGCAAGACTATAATGATCGCCGATTTTTGATCATCAAAGATGATGATTTTGACATACCCTTGATGGGGTAGTCTCAGGTTTTCCTCATCATTCTCAAGAACCCTGTCAAGAGCTTCAGCTAAGTATAACATCTGCTTTTGTTCAGAAGAATTCGAGCTATTGATATAACTCCTGTCAATAATTTCATCCAGGATCTTTAGATCCTTAAGTAACACTGTTCTCGAGTTATACCAAATATACTAAACGAGTGTAACCATTTTCTCAGAAACACATTCATAAATCTCACAAATAAAATACTAAAAGCCTCGACCGCTATTGTTCCTTACTAAAAGCTCTATTCATCCACTCTTAAAAAAGCATTTTATAATTTTTCTATTCATTGAAAACCATCATATTTTACATCTTCAATGCATCTATTTATTTCCTCTTTTTTTTTGTTCATCTAAGCAAATCATTTACTAATAAACAGCAGATATACATAAAATAGCAATTAGTATTCAAAAGCAAAACTAAGTTTTTTATATAGCCAACAGATAATGAATATAATTTTTTTTTTCAAATATTCTGTCTTAATAATATTATCTAAAGAATAACATAAATACCATCTCTTTCTGCCAATTTATTATAATTGAAATTATGATGAAGATATTTATCCTTACATCAAGAAAAATTATATTTTAATTAATGCTCTGAGCTTTGTGTGTGATATTTTGCATTTGCATCGGATGTTGGCAGCAGAAAGTTTATTTTAAGTTTTTAACTTGAAATGGAATATTTTTAAGCATGTCTGAATGTTTGTCCATTTATAACCCTCTTATGATGTTGATTCTAAGGATGAAATTTGAAAGAATTTATAGTTTTAAATTTTTTGTTTTGTGTTAAACTATTTGGATCTTAAATGGAAAGATAAATAACTAATATCTCTTAAGAGTATTCTATAAAAAATATAATAATTTCCGGATCAATTTAATGGAATTTATTGATTGGAAATTTTATATTCAGACTCCAGAGTTCATATTTGTAGGAAAGACAAAAGGTTTTCTTAACAGTACACACACAAATACATACACATAAACTTTTCTTATTCCTTTTACGAGTATCTATGCCTGTTTCATTATAGGGAAAGTGAAGAACTTAAGCCTTTCATTATAAATGAATAAGTCTTAATGTTAATCTATTCACGTAGGTTCATTTCTCAGAAAATACAAAAGAAAGAAGAAGAATTAATATTTTAAGGCTTTAAAGGCTGAAAAAGGAAAACTTACACAACGACGAAGGTTTACTTTCAGGAAAGTTTTTTTTTGACAGTTTTAATAATTGTTATTATAAGTGCTTGTACTGGAGATGTATTAATAAAAATCAATTAAATTCAAGGGTTTATTAAAGGAATCAATTTTGTACTGTACAACCTGGAAAGCATTACATCATGTCAGTTAATATTGAACATTTTGAATGAACAACACTTTCTACTTTTATTTAAATCTTGCGGACATTTTGGCACACCCTTTTTGAACGAAACTGATAAACTTTCATTACTTTTGAATTATTGTTCAACAATTAAAACTAATTTTTACTAAAGCAAAAGCCTAGCACGTTTCTGATGCAAAACGCAATTTGGAGTTAGTCTCCAACACGATAGCGTAGTGCTTACGAAAACACAGAAAATTAAATGCACGACTGGGTTGCACGTACTTGCTGTTCAAGAGGCTGAGAGATATAAAGACATGGAAATTATGAGAGAAAAATGTTTTAAGCAACTTCTTTAATAGTTTGAGGTGAATAAACAGAATATCATCTGAATTCTTTATTAAATATTTCGACATAGTTTTAATCGAGGTTTTTTCTTTTATCCGATGGAAATCTTCAAAAGACAAAAGAATCGGTACTGAGTAGTGTGGGACTCTTACCGCACTAAGACCACCGGTGAATCAGGACCAATCCATGAAAGATCGACAAATGATTTTTCTTTCTTAATTTATCAGTCGCATTGTGGGAAGTTTAAGTTATAACACTTTCCATAGCTTTTAGACCATCAGCTCATGAGGCTTGGTTCTTCTTAATCTCCGAACATTGTCTCGTACATTTAAGACGGTCCCCATTTCGGAGTTGGTATGACTTTGCAGTCGCTGATTGTGTGATACAGCGTGTTTTTTAACCACTTCTGTAACCATTTCAATTTGAAGGTCACGATGTAGATCGCAATTTCTTATATACCAAGGGGCATTTATTATTCCGCGAAGGATCTTGCTTTGGAATTTTTGGATGGGTTTTCTTTGTACAACCCCATAGTTGAATGCCATATGTCCAAACGGGTTTCAGTACTTGCTTATATAACATTAGTTTGTTCTGGATAGATAGGTCAGAGTTCTTTCCTAGTAACCGGTACATTTTTCTGTACTTCAAGTTTAGTTTGTTTTTTTTTCGTTTTGATGTGCTCTTTCCATTTAAGCTTTGCATCCAAAGTCATTCCAAGGTATTTGGCAGTATTGGAGTAAGGTACTGTTGTACTGTTTATAAGAATTGGAACATTGTTTATTTTTTTGTTTGTAAAGTTTATGTGTCGATTTTGTTTCATTTAGTTTGATTGGCCATTTTTGCGTCCAATCACTAGCTTTATCGACTGCATTTTGCAGTTTTTGTGTAGCCTTCGTAACGGATTTATCTGGCACCAATATTGCAGTATCATCAGCAAAGGTGGCCATGATAGCGTTGATGTCCACTGGAATATCCCTTGTATATAACAGATACAGGGTTGGTCCTAGGACACTTCCTTGTGGTACACCGGCTTCAATTTTCTTTAGTTCCGAGTAATTTTGGTCGTACCGTACTCTAAAGAGTCGGTTCGTAACGTAGGATTTCAGTATTTCGTAGTACTGCCTGGGAAGATCCCTTTGCAGTTTGTACTCAAGTCCCAAGTGCAAAACCTGTCAAAGGCTTGAGCAACATCTAAGAATATAGCCGAGCATACTTGTCTTTCCACAACATCCGTAATCCGATGAACTTCGTCTATCATGGAATGTTTATTTCTAAATCCAAACTGATGGCTCTCAATAAGTCTTCTTTATTCTATTATTTTCAGGAGCAGTTTTTTGAAAACCTTTGCCATGAATGGTATAAGCGAAATAGGTTTGTAAAATATTACTTCTGTTGGTGGCTTACCTTGTTTAGGTATAACAACGACTTCTGCAATTTTCCAATGATGTGGCACATATCTTAGTTTAAGGCATGCATTTATTAAAAATTGGAGTTTTTTGAAGGCTATAGAAGGCATTTCTTTCAAAACCTGAGCAGTTATTAGATTGTACTCTGGTGATTTTTTGTTAGACAACTAATGTTGACACATACTTCTTCCTTACTGACAAAAGGAATTACATTCGTCATTTCTATCAACAAACTGTAAGGGATCTGTAGCTGTGCTTGCTGGAAATGGCTTAAAAACATTCGCGAGATGTTTAGCGAAGAGATCAGACTTCTGTTTTGGGTGTCCGATTAATTTACCATCTTGAGATTTTATTGGCGGGTTTTGTGCCTGTGGTCTTTTTTGGCGCTTAGCTGCTTTCCATAAGGAGTATTCCGTAGAAGCATCCGCCATCAGACTATTCCGGAATCTACTCAGTGAATCACTTTTAAATTCATAGATTCTTTTCTTTAGTTCATTGTTAAGACGGTTAAAAACTGCCTTAGCACCTGGAAATCTCGTAGCTTGCCATTTTCTTCGAGCTCTTCTTTTCTCCAAGATCAGCTCCTTTATTTCGACAGGATATTTTATTTCTTTTTCTCTTGAGTTCGAAATTATTGGAGTACTTTCTTCTGCAGCCTGTTGCACATCAGCAATAAATTGTTCTACTTCATGATCAATCTGTTCAATTGTTTGCATCTTAGGTTTATAAAACTTTCAAGTTTATCTCTGAATTCGTTCCAGTTTGTTAATTTGTTCACGAGCTTAGGATTACTTTTTTCTATTATTTCTGCTTCGCTCAGTGATAATATTACTGGAGGATGATCTGAATATAAATCGTAATTACCTTCGATACTTATATGGTTTCGTTTAATACCTTTTACTACAAAAAAGTCTATAAGGTCTGGGTTTTTGTTAGAATCAGATGGCCAGTATGTTGGCGAGCCAGACGAATACAATTCGCAGTTGTATTTGCGGCCTGCTTGATATAGCCGTTTACCTTTCGTTGTTATGAGCCTAGATCCCCATGGGGTGTGTTTAGCATTGAAGTCGCCAGCAATAAGGTAGTTATGTCCTTACAAATTTAGGAGTTTCGCATAGTCTTCTCCAGTTGGAGAGCTCCTCGGAGGGCTGTATATAGCTGGTATATTAAACCCTCTCTTTTTATTCCAATACTAATTGTTGTTCCTTGCATGTTCTCATAAGTAAACTTAGGCACACTATGAAGTGTGTTGAGCACTTGTTTATTAGTATTGCTGATCCTCCCCTAGCTTTGTCAGCTGGTTGGGGAGCGTGATAACACGTATAGTTTCAAGATTTTGTTTTATAGTGAGGTGAGTTTCGGACACCAAACAAATGTCTATATGCTCTATGTCTAAAAAGATGTTTAGTTCTGATACATGTTTTAAAAGACCGTTTGCATTCCATGTTGCGATTTTGAGTGTTCTGTCCATCATTGTTTTTTAAGAGCGACTTCTTCGCTTAGCTGTTTTATGTTTAAATCTTGTTTGCCAATCCTTTTTAGGATAAGTTGAATTACTTTAATAGATGTTTCTTTGTTCCTCCGCACATTTTTAACAATCTGGGAATAGGATTTATTTTCATCAATTTTGCTTAGTAAAAAAAAAACTTTAAACTATTTTAAGGAGAAAATTTGATTTGCAAATCGTAAATATTTATCTATGCCATATAAAAAGATATTTCAAAAAAAAATTGTCAACTAGTTTTTAGGATATCAAATTTTCAAAAAAAATCGTTACTTTAAAAAAAAAAAATCTTGTTTTGAAATTGTTTGTATACAAAATTGTTTGTATTTTGAAGAAGCTTCTGTTGTATTTAAAATTGAAAATAAAAAAAAAAATGTTGTTTGGAAGGTACCTACCATTAATAACAATTTTTTGAAAAATTGTTTCCTGAATTGAATTTTTTTTTAGGAAAAGTTGTGCAGCCGTTTTGAGAAAAATAAGATGTTGTTTTTACCGTTATTATTTTGATTGTAAGACAAAATTTCAAAAACAAGCATGTGGCTAGAATCACAAAAAACCACTTAGTACCAAATTAATAAAAAACTAGATCCAACCGTTTAAGCTATAGCGATAGCCGAAAACACAGACAGGCCGACATATTCTATGATATCCTTTTTTCATCTTCCCTATCATAGTAATGACAAGCCTGATCAAAATGTGGATTTTAATTTTTTTTACGAATGGATAACTTACCATAACTTATACATAAGTTTAGTATACACCCTATACAGGGTGTCCGGTAAACATTATGTATAATCATAATACATCCTATAGCCCATTTTATAACTGCTCTGAAACCGGAAATAAAATTGGGCTATCTCAAAGTAAATATTGCGAGTAAAAATATTTATTCACAATTTTACCAATTCAAAAAAAATGCGAAACAAAATCACAGCAGCCATGCTCTTATGAATAAAACTACTAAAATTAGCACGAAAAATACAAAATATTATTTTTTCGTACAAAATAAATGCTCTGAGTAATTAATTGTGTTCAAAAATATGTCTAGACTCTCCAAATAATCTGCTACAATAATCAATTTCGCTCGTCGAATAGCGTGTTGCAGAAGGATAAGTACAACTAAATTTTTCGTTCATGATTTCAAACTAGCTACGATGCTTGGTTCTCAAAATATATACGCATTCAAAGTTTTTTGCGAAGACTTGCGTATAGTTAAGTAGACTTGCGAAGACGACTTGCGTAATTTTTGTTTAAATATTAATGAAATAAATCGTGACATAAATACGAAAGTGGAAAGATCTGTTCAAACCCTATCGATAAATCGACGCCAATTTTTGTTTCTTGGTCTGCGGTTGAGGAAATATTCAAATCAAAAGTGATTTTACTGATTTGTTTTCCCAAACTATGACTAGATTTCCTAGACCAAGCCTTCAAAATTGATGCGGTTTTCAGTGCTGAGTTGAAATTTAGCCCACCTATTCAAAAATGTAAAATCAAATTTTTTCATACTCTGGCGGGTCAATTCTTGATATGTGAAACTGTGAAATAAAAACAAAGTTATCATTTCAGTTTTCACAGAGTTTTATCATTTTATCACTTCACTTATACGCTTAAGGCGATTCTCGAATTCGTTATAAAAAATAATTGCCAAAGAGACTATCTGGTTGTTAAAATTGTATTATTAGTAGCGTACCAGGCTTAACCCTAAACTGTCAGCCATCAAGTTTTTGATCTTGTGACACATAAAATTTTGGTAAAAAATGCCCTGATATTCTAGTTGTTGTAATTTTGCTTTTAAAATTATTATCAATAAACTTTTTGGTTTAAAAAAAAAAATTGAATTGAGTACCACAACGATTCACCGAGTCTTATCAAAAGCAAAACTGCTCGCTTGCTCTTCAAGAAAAGTGTCTGTGTTAAATGAAGTGCATACCTGGAAGTATCCCGAGGTACTGTCTCTTGCGAGGAATTGACAAATCCCCCAAGAGTATACTTGTCATCAATAAGTGTTTCTCATCTACACTCAGAGAAAAAAGTTAGGTAAATAATTAACTTGGGCCCGGTTTAATTTACAAAATGCATAATTCCATATAAAGTTATGGACATTACAGTTGCCAGTTTATTTCAACGTGACACCAGTTTCAAAACACACACACGCAAATAAAATTATTTGAATTTAACCTGACCGCCTGTTAAAGTAGCACTCTACCAGTGTTGAACCACACTCACAAGCCATCGTTAAAGAAACACCCTGCCAGTTCATTTCAACGTGGCACCAGTGTTAAAGTCCATACACACACAAGCCAACCAAACAAAATCAGTTTGAACTTATTAATATTTGGCACTTTTTTTGTATATAGCGAAGTGGTCCAGGGGATGCGTGCTATCTCCATGTGTGAGAGGTTCTCAGTTCAAACTAAGTAAGTAGTATCAAGTAGTAGATCCAAGACATAATAATTACCGGATACAGGTTTGATTCAACATTGAATCATGTTAAATTAACTAGATCTTCATGTTAAATTTACAAGACGTTGAACATTTTATTCATGTTTTTTAACTAGAATTTCATGTAAAGTTAACTAGATTTACAGGTAAAACTAGCAAGATTCTCAGGTAAAATTTATAGTTTTACTATTTTAAGTGATGTCATGCAGATATTACCTGAAACCTACGTTGATTTAACATGACATTAAAATCCGGTATCTGGTTAAGAAATTAACCTGATCGTCCGAGTTGAATAATACCAACCTGAAAATCAGGTATAATAAACAAGAAATTGATTATTTATACCAGCTTTTTTCTCTGAGTGTAGCCGTTTGGACTCTGCGAAAAATTGTAGGTCCCCTCCATTCCTGCCAACAACACGCGCACACATGAATGGTTGAGAGTTGTAAGTCACTAGGCCCTGGTTCTTCACAAGCAGTTGCGCCAGCTATTTGATAAGAAGTTTAATTTTACTAAATATAAGAATTCACTGTCTAATTCCGTACAGAACTGTTCCGACAGTTCAGGTCATCAGAACTCTGTACCAAATGACTGCAATTTTATTTTGAAATCAAAATTTTTAACAAAGCTTAGGAAAAATTGCGTATTGGTGAGGTCCTTACACAAGTGAACTTATAAGTCCTAGAGGTCATCGGACAAAACATAAACTTTTGTAGACTAGTATAGCCCATGAGATTGAGAGCAATAATTATGAATCATTATGTTATTAAAGGCCAACTAAATTATAGTTTTTATTAAAAATATACTGTAAGATTAGCCTACCGGTGTGGAACCCAAATGCCTAAAATCATTTGTAAACATTAATGATAGATTAAAGCTAATTCAATAGAAATTAACACCTTTGTATAGGTACGTTTTATTTCATTCTAAAGTTATCTATCTTTAAATAAGGTCCTTTACATGCATGTTGTATCTATGACTTAAAGGAGGTAATGTGTCAACTGTTTCCCACGCAAAACCCAAAAATATGTCAATCAGTCATCATCACCAAGATTCCCAAATGTCTAAGCCCCTTCGAATACAAATTTATTTATTTATTTTTTTCTTTAAATTCTATTTTTGGTTTATCTTATGGCAGACACAGCTTTGCTTATCATATAAAAATTGAGGTTAGGAAAGAATCAAACACAGTATACAAAAACAACATGGAATATAGATATATAATCTCAAAGTAAAAGGAATACATATAAAATGCTTATCAGGTTCTATCCCTTGCCATAATCATTCATTTTATAAATAAAGGTATTCTATAAATTTGTATATTTTACCTTAGTTTTATAACCATGAATGTATCTATCTATAATATTCTTTGCAAACACAGATGTTTTATGTAAAGGTATTCATAGAATTATGAATTGTATAAAATGTCCTTGCAAATTTAAATATTTCTCTACGCAAAATTATTTGATAAAATGGAATTTGATTCTTTTAATAAATTTATTTAAGAATAATGCAAAACCAATCTTTTGAAAGAGAAAAATTTAAATAACGAATTTCAAAGTATATGTATAGGTACAATGTACAAAAGTTATATAGGTAATATGTGGGAATCTGATCTTGAATTTTCCTCACATGTAAGGATGCACTCCGGCGAAAAAAGGCTTTGAAAAAAAGCACAAGTAAAAAAAAGCCATATGAATTCTTAATCAAATAAGAATATATGGAAACAAAATTTAAAATCGTTGAAACAGTTTTAAAAAAATTATTTTGAACACATTATATAACTTCTTAAAACATTTAAGAGGAAACATTTTGGTTTACAAAAAGTTTAAATCAATATTAATGTTCACATAAAATAAAATGCACGACTGGATCGCACGTACTTGCTCTTATGTATATTCAAGTTACTTGGAATAATTAAGAACTTTAAAAATAAGAAAGTATTTATTTAGAGAAACATTTTTAAAAAATATTTACAAAGTATTTAAATCGTTCTTATAATTGTATAAGCAACTTTTAAAATAGTTAAGAGCTCAAAAATAAAAATGCAAAAATACTTGAAAAAATATGAATAAATATCGTCTCCTGATCGCAAGAACTATGTAACTCAATTTTCAATTTTGAAAATATCTCGGCAAAAACGAAATTATTTAGTACAGTTTTCAAGATTTTTCATCCAATTTTGTTCTATTATAGTCAAGATATTTATGAAGTGTAAAAACATACAAATTAAACTTTCCCTCGATCTCTTGTAGCTAGGTATCTATGAACGCTAGGTATCTATGAATGCCATATAAAAAATTTAAAAAATTGAGTTACCCAGTTCTTGCAATCAGGGGACGATATATGCAAAACTGAAATTTTAAATCTTAAAAGCGGTTTTCTTAAAACGGAACTTATTTTTATACATATAAAATTTTGGTAACATTTTTAAAATTAAGTTTTCTTAAGCCAATTTTGAGTATAAGTTAATATACATTTTTAAGCCTACTTTTAAAATAATTCATCAAGTAGTTTTTGAAATATTGGATTTTTAAAAGAAAAAATTAACATTTTTTCTTAAATCCAAAATCTTTTCTCTCCAAAATTTTAATATGTAATATTATTGAAATTTTAAAGAAGTTCTTGTACAAAACTTTTGACTGAAATCGTTTGAGACATTGCACAGTGGAACCGTAGTAGGACACATATTTGATGTCGGATTTATGGCCTCATACTTCCCTATAGTATTTATTAATGACCATACCCCTTGATGCCACACAAAAATTTCATATCCTCGAGCAGAACTTAGAATTTTATGCTTGCGAAGTGGAAGAGCTCGTTATCAAAACCACGGCACTCTTTTTCTAGTCTAAGGTCTAATTTTTTTTAAATAGATTTTTTATGATATTTTTTGACAGTGGATACTCAAAGTAAAGGTATTAACTATGTCCATAAGGTTTGCATTATTATTTAAGCCACTTCAAAACCAAGAAAAAGCCCCCACAAAAAGAAGCTACAATTGTTTCTATTTTGTATCTTTTTCTCTAATTTAACAACATTTTTAACTACGAAGTCATGAAAAGTCATGCTTCATGCATATAATTATATGTATATGTAGTTTTAAAACCAATAATATCTAGCTGCAACAGGGTGTGACTATACACGCTACAAGCCAAGGGCTCTGATTTCCCCTTCCAACTTACAGTTTTTCTAGTTGTACAGTGAGATTAATGATATTTTCAGGGGAGACAAATAGTTTTAAGGAAAATCATTAGAAACAATTTCCGCCCACGAACACGCCCACTTTTTTTAAAGCACTTCAAATCGCAAATATTTATAAAAATTTGGGCACGAGTACGATATCTTAGGCGCTTTGTTATGTTATGTACTGAATTGGATTTTTCTATTCGCTTTAAACATCATATTATCAATTGCTAAGGACTAAATGTTTTCTAATATATAGTTTTCAAGAAAATAGAAAAGCTCTTAAACATTTTTTTCATTAGATTTTAATTTTTGTCGGTTATAATGTTGAAAGTACTTAATAAAGTTTTCAGTTGATTTGAGTTCTGTTCTAATGTTTAGATAATTTTCTTTTCAACAAACAATCCACAAAATTTTTTGCAGAGTCCAAGAGTTTTCTGATTTTTTTTTTCATAATCATATGAAAAAGAACATTTTTTAAAAATTATTAATAACAATTTTTGTAACTAAGATAACCCGCCAATTCAGTACCTATCATTTCGGAAAAAAATCATTATAGGTAGGTTTGCCTGTTTTTCACAGCTACGAGTTTGAATTTGTTTTTTTGAAACAATTTTATCTTAAAACACGCCTCCCAAGTAAAAACTGGAACTGGAATTTTAGCCCCCCACTTTATAAGAAAATGCTTAAATTTGTATTTCCTACGAAAATTTTTTTGGCGCAAAGGATATAGTTCTAGTACCCAAATTTTTATAAATATTGGCGATTGGAAATCCCTCAATCAAAAAAAAAAAAAAAATAGTAGGCGTGTAAGGGGGCGGAATCTTTGGCAGATGATTTACTATAAAAGTTTTCATTGTTCTTAAAAATTTCATCGAAATGGGTACTATGATTCAGATTCTATGAACCTATGACGCCTCTCCATGCAACTGGAACCACTGTGAATTGATAAGAAAATCAAAAGTAAAGAAAGCTGTTATATTGCAGGTACAGTTTATAACAGTTTTAGGTCATTTCTTGTTATCCAAAAGTACAATCTACATACAAGATTGTTTTAAATAAGTTGTCTTGTAAACAGGCTCAAAAGTTTCAGTTTAGCGAAAAAAGATGTCTGTGAAAATTTGAGCTCTTAAAATTCATGTTTAGATTTCGGTTTGTCATAACATCTGTATGGGAGAAAACACATGTTTGTATCTGGAATTTTATAACTTAAAAACAACAAGTATTTAAAGTAACTGCGTTCGGTTTTCGTATAGAAATTAAATGCTGTACTAGAAAGGTCTTGACATGTTTAGTCGTAAATCCAGTCGTTTCAAAGTAAGGTACTAGTCAGCCAAACTAATACAAAATAAAAAAAAATAATAAAATTATGATACATTTATTTAACATCAAATGAGCATTTTGGGAAATTGGTCCTCTAAAAAAAATCTTTTAAGTCATTTTTCGAGAAGAGTGACATAAGTTACCATAATATCTTTAGTTAATAAAAAATGCTCATTTATTGTTAAATAAATGTATGATAGTTTATAGAATGAGTTTGACTGACCATAATTACTTTAAAGCGGCTGGATTTACGATTAAACATTCATGTACGTTTTTCGGTTGTTTATTAACATTTTTGTTTGCATTACATGCCCATTTTTTTATAAAACTGCCCTTTCTTCCTAAAAATGGTGGTACGAGTAAGACCCTGCCTTCTTAAGTAATAAAACTTTTGAATTGTGTCCCTCTCTAATAATTTAGCCCAAAAAACCAACTACAAATTTTTTCTCTACGTCCGATAGGAGCTTATAAAATTACGCCCATTTTCAAAATTATTTGTTAACAATACAACATTTCCCACTTGCTTGACTGACTGCCTTCACAAAAATCTTACGATAAAAAGGGAAAACATCCAAAATTCCAAATATTTGAAATTGAATTTCAAATTGATGTTTTTAATTCTTAAGATTTGAAATTTGTATCAAGTCAAAGAATTAGTTTAAATTTGTTGAACCGAAAATGGGAAAAATAAAACAAACAAAAAAAAATCGTTCCATGGCAGGTTATGCTAAATGTTAATCTTATGTATTTGGCATCACTAATTTAATCATACCGACAAATTTGTTTAAACATCGTTAAGCCTTTTGAGAAAAATAATATTTATTTTCTTTAACGGATTTTTAAGATTTTTATGGAAGGCACAGTAATTTTTTTATAAGAGTAAAATACTTTTTTAGAATACTTAGTATTTGCTCTTATATTCAAGGTTCTGAGGATTTAAGAAAATCATATAAATACTTATTTGATAAACTCAGGATATTGCTTGAATATTCTAAGAGTCAATTTTCGACCAAATTTTCTTTAAAAATTTTCATAAAACGAAATATTTTTGTCAACTTTTTTGATTGAAAAGCGTCAATTGTTTTCAAATTAAATTCACAATAAATCCAAAAACATTTAATATTTTGCTTCAAAAAATTTAGAGCTTGTTTGAAATACAAAAATGTATGTTTTCACTAAATTTCATCAAAAACAAATTATTTTCGTCGAAGATAAGAATAAACAATCGAAATGTTAGTTTTTCGTGTTTTGCTCAATATTTTTGAGGTTATATCTAAGTATACAGTTTCCTTGAGCAAAAAAATCTATGCAAATATTTTCGCATATCTAAAATTATTAAGGTGAAATAAGAAAATATTTTTTGTATGATTGGTTTACACTTTCATGTAAAAAAAACCATTGGTGCCATGGAATCTCATGCAAATTAAATGGACCGGCAATTGTATTTATATTTTTTGGATTGTCGGTTTGCACTTCCAAGGCATTATTTGCATGCAAATGGTTTTTGCTTCCAAAAATAATTGTTTTTGCATTTTAAGGCCTATAGTTTATTTGTTTAGGAAAATTTAATGACTCAATGGGTGGCTTAGGCCAAGACAAACATTTTTTGCCTTGAATATTATACAGTAAGGTGCACAGAGTAAGTGGTAAATTGTTTTGCGTGGGAACTGTAAAATATGCTTAGATGAACAGAAAAAAATATCCAAGCAAAAATTTTAGGCCTTTTTAATATCTAGAAATTTTAAAGATAGCTCTTTTCGATAAGAGGTCTACTTTTGCCAGAAATTGTAAGAAACCTCGTTTTCGTACCCCCACCCCACCTTTTCACCTACCCACCCACTTTCGGACAGCTGGTTCGGGGCAATTTATTTGTTTTCTCATTTTCATTTAATAATGTATACCAATAATCTTAAATTTGCCCATCAGCCATATATAGACCGAGAGCTCACAGCAGATTTTGGGTGTGAGTGAAAGAAAAAAAAGACGCATAGGCGTCGAAAGCTTCATTTAAAGCTATTTAAAAAAATCGAAGTCTTGCAGTATACAACTGGGGCCTTTGTGAATAACCAGTGCATTAAAGAACAATATGAATGCATCTTCGAAGGAAATCGAGTTAGCCAAAATTGGGTTTCACCCCTTCCTAGATAAGCTCCTCAAATCACATATCACGGAATCCAAGACCATTTTAGTGCATAGCTAGCCCTGCCAGACCTTTTAAAAAATTCAAAATTCAAAGTGAAAAACGGTTTTTTTAAATAGTTGGACAGGGCGAACTATACTCTCAAATGGTCTCGGATTCCGTGATCCGATGTGATCCGAGGAGCTTATCAAGGAAGGGGTGAAAACCAATTTTGGCAAACTCGATTATCTTCGAAGTTGTATTCATATTTTTTTTTAATGCACTGTTCAATCACAAATGCCCCAGTTGAGGACTGCAAGACTTCGATTTCTTGAATTGCTTTTAATGAAGCTTTCGACACCTATACTTATTTTTTAGCTATCATTCACACCCAAATCTGCTTTGGGCTCTTAGTCTAGTAACGCAATTTTTATTAAATTATTGGCACTGGTCTATTAGCAAAACTGGGCAATTCACGAAAAATCTATTGCAACATTTACTTAATAAAACAAACAAAGCTGATGGCTGTAAATCAAAACTGGAATGTTTTTTTTTTTTTTTTACTGGTAGGTTTGCCTTAATAAAAGAGTTGGTACCATCTTCTACTTTGATTTTTAAAAACCTGCGTTTTCTTCTATTTTTTTTAAGATCTCTATGTTAAGCCTTTCTATATCCATAGGAGAGTCTAGTCTAGCATTAATTGATCACTGCATGTTAAAAGCCTTCGGTTTTGTATTGGGTACTCCTTACACTTTTAGCCAATAGTATTTATCACCCATTTGAACGTGAAACGTGATGATAGGTTTATTCCATCCTAATAACTTTGCATGCATGACCGAAAAATGGTCATACTTTCAATATTATTGGATGTGGATCTCATAAACGGTTTTCCTTCTTTAGAAACCAAGAATACAAAAATAAATATTTTTTTTTTTTCAAATCGGACAAGCATTAGAGTTTTTATTCCCTTTTATCTAATAAGTATGATTTATGTTTAATAGAAGTAAAGCAATCATGCATGGTTGTGGATTATCTATAAACCAGCCCTAGGATTATTTTCTTCAATATTATAAAGGTGCGATATATTAATATACCACACAATACATGGCATACATTCAGCATTATACTCAATCGATTAAGATTATTATACTGGAAGCTTTTGATTTGTGAAGCACTTGGTCTGAAAACAGATTGATATCTACTGACTGCTGGTAGCAGAAAATGGGTTATATAATATTTTTTTATATCCGGTAGTAAAAAACAAACTCAACTACGAACTCAAATACAAGTTTTCCTTTTTATTAGTTCATAAACGGCAAATATTAAAGTTGCCACTATGTTTTCTAAATGAAAATCTATAAAAAAAACTTATTGGTTGGTATTTATGTATGTAAGTATACTGAATGAATTCCTTTCTTATATACGTGCTTTCTTATATAAAAAAATGTATACAAGAATGAAAATTTCTTTTATTAGATAAACGCATTATGAGAAAGAAAATCAGCTTTAGATACTTGAAATACGAGTATCAACATGTAACAATCATAATTTATACCGAATCATATCCAACAACTGTAATTTTCCATCAAAATTTAGTTTAAATTTTTCCAATATCTGTTTTAGCTTTCCATAAATTCCTTTGTTTGTCTGCAGATGCAGACATAACATAATTAACGTTATTTAAAAAGGAGAGTAAAATATGGTTAAAAATGCTTAACACATGAATATAGAATACAAAATATTTTGGAAACATTGACATATTATAAATGGACTGCTAGCTGCCAACTTAGAATGTTTCTACTTATTATAGTGGCAACACTATAGCCAAACTCCGTCCATTCGACAAAAAACAAAAATAGCATTTGACATTTGAGTCACATCAGTGCTGAGGGGTATTTTTCAAGAAAAACCCATAAAAGAATCCGAAAATATCCTTTTTTTTTAAAACAATCTAATTTTTATTTTTCTACAGCATAAAAGTTCAAGGCTTAGCTATGTGCATTCAGCTACTTTTAGCAAAAAATACAAAAGTGAGAAATAAACATTTATACTTAGAACCCGTTTGCTTTGAAAATTGGGTATGAGAAAAATGATCAGTTGTGTTTTGTTTTTGCAAGATTTAAGAACAAATGTTTATTTTTCACTTTTTGCAAAAAGTAGTTGAAGGTATTTTAACTTTAAAGGCTTTCCCAAACCGACGCGAGATATTCACTGACAAAGTGTTTTTATTGTTATTTAATATTGTGTATCTGTCATTTTTTTATCGATGCAAATGTTTCGTTTCTATTTCACTATTTAATTTCTTGAACTCCTTGCAATTGGTTTTTGAAAATGTTATTTCTCGTTTGTCTTTCAAAAACTAAACCCAGGTTCTCCGAAACAGACGTGAAATATTCGCTGAGGAAAGTTGTTTGTTGTTATTGGGCTTTTGGAGTTTTGTCTTTCAATCTTTGCTAATGTTTCGTTCTGATTTCACTTTGCTATAGCAGAACCTTTATTTTCCTTTAAATTCTCTTGTAAGGAAACAAAATCTGGGGAATCTTTGAGATTTCCCATGAGTCAATTGGTTGAAAGAAAACACGTTAGCCTAAATGTGAAAGGAAATGTCAAATAAATCTTAAAGCTATTTAATTTTGAATTGTAGCACTACGCCATTCATTGAGTTTCTTTAACAGTAGATGGTAGGATTTCTTATGAAAAGTACCAAAAGGTGACCCTTCTTCTATGAATGAAAATTAAATTATGCACAAACCTGGAACAGAAGGCTGGAAAAATATTGTATGTTTTCACCGATATACATGAATTTGTCGCTAACCTCGACCGCTTTATAGGGCTGTGTCAATCAGGAACGATTCGATTTTTTTGATCCGATCATCAAAAAGTATTTATGATTGAAGTCATAAATTTTCAATTCAATCGATCTCAATCTCAATCATTTCGATGATTCTCGTTTTTCCATCCCAATCTCAATAATTTCAATAAGGAATCTCGATTTTTGGTATCAATCTTTTCAATTATCTTAATCCTTAGAGATTTTTTAATCCGTGGACAACGTAGCCATCCTTAAATGGAATTTGACAGTTGATGGCTTGACAGATATGGGACAAACTATATTTTTGCAAAATATGTTTATTTCGATCCAAATATCACCCAATGGCCCTAAAATTACCTTTTTTCTAAAGCAGTAAAAATTCTTCGAAAATTTCGGATTTTGCAGAAGTTTTTCACTCCATCGACATCGAAACCATTTTTCAATGGAATTTGACAATTTTTGGCTTGACAGATAGTGAAAAATTATGTTTTGACAGGATAGGTGTATTTTGATCCAAATGTTAATCAATCGACGTGAAATCACAGTTTACCGGAGCAGTAAGAAAACTGAAAAATTTAAGATTTTCTTAACAGTTTTTAAACTAATCAAATTGTATTTTTTGTTAATTTGGAATAATTAAGATTCGATCAACGGTGCAGTATTGAACTGAAAATTATATTTAATCGAAATCGAAATAAAATTCGGATCAGAGCAGTATCGAATAATAAACTGAGTGAAATAAAAATGATCGAATAATCGAATTATTTTTTTGATCGATTTTTGAATGATTCGATCATTTGACATAAATGGTTTACACAGATCTACCGCTTTAAGTGGTTCATTTTCTTAGTACACTTTGTATGGAAATGTCATAGATTTTTCAGAATTTTCAGAAAAAAACTTCGATAAAAAAAAATTTGTTTGTGATTTAGTACAGATGTAGGTAGATAAAAGCTTCGAAGCCCTATTAGGTGAAAAATATAAACTTATGAACCTACTTAAAAACATAAGTCTCATAATTTGTGGGTTTAAAGAATATCTCTTTAATTTTTTAAGACACTGTTTATTGAAAGATTGAAACGTGATTTAAATAAATACTATTACAGATTAAGAACTGCCAAGAAGCCTGATCTGATAGTACAGTAAAACTCGTTTAGTTCAAATTTTTTTTTTTTTCAAATCGGATTTTCTTTTTATTTTTAACTATAGTTAGTTACAGTCGGACCTCTAACCTTTTATGTACATTTATTCTTACACACACACACTCACAATCTTATGCTTATGATCTAGATACAGTATACAATACGAAAGAGTGTGTGTCAAAAATTTGCCTTTCGGTAAATAGTACTTTAACCTAGCTGAAAGCACTGAAGTGAAAAATTTTGAAGTTTTTTTTGTAATTCGGAGAATCGGAAATTTTTAGTTTCAAAAATTAGGGTCATTGTCAATAAAACCGTTAACTAGAAGCCATGAAATAACGCCGATCGAAATAACACCGAATTTGGAATTAAGCTTTATTTTTTTAAATTGAGGACTTCAAATAAAGCCTATCGTTAAATGTTACTACAAGTTCCTAGCATGCTTGGATCCTGAGATACACTTTGTGACTTGCTAACTTCACTGTGAAGTTTTTTAACTGTATCCACTGTACACTTTGCGAAATGGCATATTCCTTATAAACATTTTTAATCTGGTTAAGATATGTCCAAATATTCATATTGCCTACTGCCCAAAAGTGCCCCAAGTATTTTTTTTGATTTTGATATATCATCACGTTTTGAGCTCCCTACAATCGGAATCCATTATTTTAAGAGATATGTCTGTGCCTGTATGTACGTTCGTACTTTCGCAACGCATGTTCGTATGTTCCTTCGCTTTTTTTCGTTCATCAAATCTACAGAAAGGGGAAAGAATCCAACTACTCACTTTGGAAAGCTATAAAAACGACGAAAAAACCAAAGCTTCCAGTGCCCCCGATTAAGAAAAGCCAAAATGAATGGGCTAAAAGTGACAAAGAAAAAGCGACGGTATTCGCCGATTACTTAGAGGAAACATTTAAGCCGTTTGATGGGCAAGAACTCAACGAAAATATTAATATGAATTTTACCTCAAATGAAAGCTACATAACGAGAAATGCTACACTTGCTGAATTAAAAAGAGGAATAAAGAAGCTTAAGTCCAACAAAGCTCCAGGATATGACTTAATAACGGCAGAGATTTTAAAAATGCTCCCTCGTAAAGGGTTTTTTAACCTCCTTTACATAATAAATGCCACTCTAAGGTTAGAATATGTTCCGAGCCAATGGAAAGTTGCAAAAGTCATAATGGTATTGAAACCTGGCAAACCATCTCACGAAAAGAAGTCTTACAGGCCGATTTCGCTTGTTCCTGTTATATCAAAAGTTTTTGAAAGAATACTACTCCTGCGCCTGCAACCGATAATAGAAGAGAAGCAATTAATACCTGAACATCAGTTCGGATTTAGAAGCAAGCATTCGACAATTGATCAAGTGCATAGAATCGCTGACGTAATTGAGAGAGCTCTTGAAGAAAAGAAAATCTGTTCGACTGTCTTTTTGGACGTGTCGCAGGCGTTTGACAAGGTGTGGCACGAAGGCCTCAAATTCAAATTAAGACAAGTTCTGCCCGAAGGACTTTACAACATTCTAAACGGATATCTAAATGAAATACTTTTTCGTGTAAGACACGGAAATGACTATTCTGATTTCAAAGAAATAGTGGCTGGGGTACCACAAGGAAGTGTATTAGGTCCAGTTCTGTACCTTTTATTTACACGCGATATACCTCAAACAGATGACACTATTGTAGCCACGTTTGCTGATGATACTGCAATACTAGCAGTAGGCAAAACAATTAGCGAAGCTACAATTAAATTACAAAATGCTCTTAATAATGTTAATGAAGGGACAAACACATGGCGAATAGCGCTCAATGAACAAAAGTCAGTCCACGTGGACTTTACGTATGAAAAAATAAATTACCCGTCTTTCTTAATACCGCTCGTGTTCCATTTGCAAATGAGGCAAAGTATCTGGGAATGACTCTAGACGCGAAATTAAAATGGAAGCCGCACGTGAAAAAGAAATGCGAAGAACTAAAAAGTAAATTAAGAGATATGAACTGGTTACTCGGTAAATATTCAAAGCTTAGTATTGAAAATAAATTGATTTTATATTGACAGGTTCTTAAACCTGTTGTGACTTATGGTATACAACTTTGGGGTTGTACCTGCGATACAAACTTAAAAAAACTTACAATCGTTTGAAAATAAATTGCTTAGGTCATTTGTAAATGCTTCGTGGTATATAAGAAACGAAGATCTTCATAGGGATCTCGGGATTCCTACGGTGCGGGAGGAAATAAAAAGTTTCGCACGAAAACATAGAAATCGACTATTAGAACACGCTAATTCAACGATTATTGACATTCTTGACGAGTCGAATTTAGTACGCCGTCTGCGAAGAACAAAACCTTCCGACTTGGTGTGGTGAACAGAAAACCGCTTTAAAATTGCGGATTAAGCAGGAACTTTCACCGGAAAGTAACCTGCAACACGTTACTTAACTTCGATAAAAATAAATTGCTAGATAAGTTTCAACTTAGTTGCAATCGGGAAGTTGAGGTGGTTTTAGTGTAGTAAGAATCTCACACTTCTATGAGCACGCGGTTTTCGGTCCTCATAGAGCCTGAATAGCAGGTTTTGCACCTTCCCACGGGAAAATAGCCACAAAAAAAATCTACAGAACGAATGAAGATACTGACTTGAAATAAATTTATTTTAAATAACAAAATTCAAGAAGCGGTTTTTTTACTATAGCAATTTAAAAAAACCTTTGTTGAGTTTCTTTAGTCTCGAATATCTCAAGAACAAGGCTTTAAGCTGATTTTATTCGACGCATATTAACAGGATGAAGAATTGGTAAAAATATTAAAAGATAATTACATATAGTCTTTTTTTAATAAAAAGAAAAGTTGCTGAACATTTTTGAAAAGTGTTTTTTCTTGAATATCTTGAGAACAAACTATGATATTGGTTTCGCGGTAATTTTATTTTATGCTACTTTACTAATAATTTTTGAAAAATTATTTTTCATCTCAAATGCATTGAGACCAAAAAATTATGGTAACTTTGGGTTTATAGTTTTATAGTCATATAGTTTTTTTTTTTAACCAAAAAAAAAAAACAAGAAGAAACTGTACCAAATTTGTTAAAGTTTTTTTCTCCCAAATATCGTGAGATCACACAAAATGGTATTGGCTTCGGATTAGTTAAATTGTTTACACTGATTCATAGTTAAACTTTAATTGGTTTTGAAAATAATTCAACAAACATTGTTTTTTTAAATTGAACAAACTACAAGAAACTTTACCAAAAATTGTTAAACTTCTTTCTTCTCAAATATCTTGAGAAGGGCTAGTTTAATTCTTCTCACTAGTCTTCACTTGACTGCATATTTAATTTCAAAGATCTAGGCGATTTCTTAAAAATAAAACAAAATCGGGCCTTTAGCTTTCGAGGGCACCAATGGGAAGTTTCCAGTGTAGGTCGCATCCAGCTTCTTTTTCTTTTTTTTAATGTTTACGTCTTAGATCGAAAAAAATGCAACGGGTACCGTAAAACATTTATTTTTAATTATTTTTAAAACTTGATGTCGTTCCAAATGTCATCAGATACCTATTTGAAGAAGAATTACCAGTGCAAAATTTTGATTTAATATTAAAAAGTATTTCTTCTTTTTGGGAAGTTGCCTTAACTACCTCCCCTCCCCCTACATATGTTTATGACAAAAAACAGCATCGCAAATGGGAAATATTAATTAACTAATTATTAATCAATAGTTAATTTTTTTAATTTTATTTTTGAATGCTTGTCTATTTGTTCTCCGTCCTCATATTTAGTTACACCCTTGTATATCTTTTCAAAAATAATAATCAAATAGTTATTCCCTTTCAAAAAAAATGATTTAACTATCAAAATTCGGAATACAAAAAATGCTGAAGAATGCTGGGTTACTAATAAAATGTTCTATCTGCAATTCCTGATAGATCTTATATAGGAGTATTATCAAATCCTTAGTTTGATTTTTCTATGGAGAAAAATAAAATAAAATTTAAAAGAACTACATCAGCAGTTCTCTCACATGCATGTATCTGAAAGATACACACAAGAAATATAAAACAACTTCTCTTGCATCCCACGATATACCACGATATACTATACACACCTTCACTGATGTGAGACATTATCAAACACTGTGGCATACATAATGAACCTCCTTAGGTGTACCTCTCTACCTACATTCTATACATTATATGCGCATTCCTAATTTTTAACCTATTAACTCTGGATATTCGAAAATCACCCAATATCCTTGCCACAGGATGAAAATCCTTCAACCACCCGCTCAGGTGCTTTTAATAGGATAATGGTGTTAAACTGTCATGGCACGGTACTCTGCACCTGTCCTCCAGTGTAGATGTATGGAAAACTGATTTAAATCCAGTGCCATGACATACGATGTTCCTCAAAATGTAATATTTATCCATCGAGGAGAAGCAATTTTTGTAATTCATTTACTTTGCTCAGGACTCATATGTATGTACTATATATTCTGGGCAGTCATATACCTATGCTGTGTGTCTGCACATTTCTATACTTATCATGGGAAATACCTAAAAATGTCACTGTCAGTTTCTTCTGGAACTCTGGATAGAGTTTACTTTTGAAATCCTTAAGCTAAATACACAAATTCATCCTTAAAATCTAAAAATAAATTACGTAATTTCTTTGAAATGTATCTAAGTACACCTACACACATAGTCTTAGTTGAAAAATCACTCAGACATCATCAGCAAGAATGCGAGGTTCTTTCACACGAAATTTCGCTTTGTTTGGGTACAATTTGTTTGTTGTTTCAATTTTTTAAAAATAAAAAAAAAAATAAATAAAAAAAACTTTGATAATTAACGAAACTTTAAAAATTCCATCCAAAGAAAATGAATTGGCAGAGAGAAAAATTGTCGCCTGCTTCTTCGACCCCGCAAAAAAAAGTTTATTTTCTTAATTTGTTTCAACTAAGAAACTTTTATTCATTTAAATTTCCTTTTTTTCTTGTTTTTTTTTTGTAATCTGGGTGGTGAGAGAGGGCTGTGTTGCAGCATAAAAATTCAAATGTAGAGTTTAATCCATCTTCTCCCTGAGGCTTTAGATTTGATTTGTTAGTAGATATCTAAACTAATTTAAAATTATAACAAGATAAAAATGCCAACAAATAATTAGGTATTGCGTTCTTTTTTCTCATTTTCTCTCACTTAATTTCTTTTTTAATCGTTTGAAATAACAATCAAAACTTTCATCTTTGTATATAAATAAAAAACACCAGAGTAAAACAGTTTTTGCGACAGAAACAAGATTATTCCTAACCTACTTTTCCAAAGTTGTTTTTTTATTTATTTAGCACAATATAACAGTTTAAACAAAAAAATTGATCTAAATTTAATAAAAAGCATAAAGATCTGAAAGTTGTGTTGATTTTCTCAATATGCAACAAAGAATTGAATTGGCTCTAATAGTAGTGTGAAATAAAATATATGTGATTTAGGAATTGAAGTTTTTGGTCAAATATATAACCCCAAGAACTACTCTCATATCGCTTACAAGTGATAGCAGAACTCTCTGGAAGAAAAAGTTGAAAAATTGTATAAGCAACTTTCACATTAATGGTTTTAAATTTATTGACGTCAATATTGAAACAATTTATGAACCAATCACTGCAACTCTTCACACTTGTGAAAATTTAAAATTCTCTTGAAGGTTTTAAAATAATCTTCATAAATGATTCATAAATGAAGCAGCTTCAACGCAAAAGGTTAGTTGTAAACAAATTGAATACAGTAAAAAGAACAGGGCCTAAATGGCTGCCCTGTGGTACTCCAGAGTTTACTTCAAAATGATCAAGAAAATTATGGAAGGCATTCACTTCTTTTTAAAATACTTTAAATACTTCATTGAAATTAACAAACATACTTTTATCAATGCATTGGCAACAGTAGCAGAAGAAACTGCTAGTAGGTGTGGTAGTAGGAACATCTACATCAAAATTACCAAAAATCTAACAGGTGTTCAAAGTCCAAAGCAAGGACAGTGTGACGGAACTGGACGATATTTCCGTAGAGCTCCTTCTAGCAGCACTAGCAACTCATGGGAGATTCTGCTCATTGAAGAGACTTGAAAAACAGAAAATTTTGCTGGAAAAAGGAATGATTGTCAAGATGTCAAGTTCTCAAAAACTGGAGAGGAATCTGCGTGTTGCTTTTGGCTACTGTAGCCAAGGTAATAGCGAATAAAAGACAATCTCAAAGACATACTGATACTCAACACTGAACAAGAAGGATTCCACACTGGATCTTTCTGTGTTGGTGTAGTGTATCTTGCAGGCCATTATCAACAGTGCTCGATCACCACTTCACTTGCTGTTCATCGACTTTGAAGAGGCATTCGACAGTGCGTCATCAGAGGAGTTCAAACTGGGGCTAGACAAGGTGATACTGTCACCAATACTATTGGTGATAAGTGATGTACTCTGCCAACTGCAAATGGAGGAATTCAGTGGAATCAGCAATCATACCTCAAATATTGAACTACTCGGATGATGGACGTATGTATATGCTTACTCGCTCAAATCGTTGGACTTAAGATCAATATGGCAAAAACAAAAAAGATCAGCCTTCTTATCTTATCTCATCCACTCAAGTTGATATTTCTGGATGGTAGAAAGTTTTCAATATTCTGGGAGTACTGCCCTTACTGATGGCAGGACTGAACTAGATAATCAGCCGAATCTATAAAAAAAAAGGAATGCGTTCGAAATGCTGCCCAAAATATAGAGAAACAACTCAAAAAGTTGTAGAGAGTTACGGAACATCTCCGGAAACCGTACACAATAGCGCGTAGCAGTAGTGGAGGGGAGACATAATGGACGTAACAGGACTGAGGATGGTGTTGGAACTGGGGGCCTCGAATTGTATCTTTTTCTACAGATCATGTTCTTACGAGTACATTACCTCCAAGTTGGTAACTTCCGGATATGGGTCTTGGCTTTATGTCACAACCTGCTTAAGTTGTAAGTGCGAGAATTGATCAAGGAAAGAATTGCAACACCAAACCCATGGCCCTACTAGATTGAAGGTTAGTTTGATGGGCTTAAGACCGAATGACCCCCCTCAATTGCCAACTGGACCTGGAACAAAAATGGACTATGACCTACGAGCATGCACCTCGAATGTAAGGGCAGTCGATATGCGGGGTGTTACTCAAAAACTTGAATCTGTCCTCTCACGGTACTAGGCACACATTACCGCGATCCAGGAGATACGAAGAATAGGACCAAGAATAACAAAACAAAAAATTTGCAACATTTATTACAGTTGTCATCAAAGATTGCACAATGCACATGCTAGGATACGGATTCATCATGGGAAATCAGAAAAAAGTCATTTATTGATCGTCTGACTGTGATCCGCATCAATGCTTCCCTTCAAAACATCAGCCTAATGTGTGCACAACACACGCACCCAACCGATGAAGCTGAGGAGTCTAGCAAGGAGGAGTTGTACGACCTCCTGGACCTCCTGGAGCCTGTCCGGAGAACGATATCAAAGCCGTGCTCGAAGACTTCAATAGTAAAGTCAGGATGGAAATTATCTTTGGGGGATTAGTTGGAAAACACAACCTCCACCAAAAGACAACAGATAACGGCTTCCGACCATTCGATTTTGCTGCAGCTCCTGCTAGTAATACGATGATAAGTAGCACTAGGTTCCCAGCCTATCAAAACGGCACAATTCAGCGCTAATTGGGTACTGGGCGAGTGTTACGCCTGTGCCACCATTTCTACCTAGGTTCCCAGGCAAAGGACACAGACAGCAACCTGGTGATCTCCAGATGGTCAAACCGCCAATAAAATCGACTATGTGCTGATTGGTGCAAGGCATGCATCGAGAACCTTGGACAACTTTCCGAGGGGCAAACGTGGAGTTGGACCACTTTCTTGTTGTGACAAAGTTCAGACCCCGACTGTCCATAAAAAAAAATGGAAACTGCCCAAAGGAAAAATAAAATCAACATCGCATGCCCTAGCTGCATATCTGAGGAAGCCAGTGGAAACTACAATTAGAAATCTGCCGTAACCCCATCTACAAGCATCATTAACCAATGTTACCAGTATCGCGAAATCATTAAAGAGAAAGCCGAGACCAACATAGGCTATTAGCCACCAACAAAAAAGAGAACCTGTGGTATGATGATGGCGTGGTATTGAAGCAGAAGATGGAAAATTCACGAATGCAAATGCTTCAATGGAAAACAAGAGCAACTAGAGAAGAGTTCTGTGAAAAGAGAAGGAAACATCAAAAAACAGCGCAAAAAGAAATGAGCATGTGCAGCCTCTCAGCTCAGATATATCGAGGAATCTGGCACCACCACCAACTACCACTGGTTCTAAATAACAGCGAAGCAACTGGCTAGTTATTGGAGCGGGACGCTAGATCAGGAAAAACCAGGCAGTTGCAGACGCAACACTGCTTGTTTTCGACGACTGGAAGAAGCATGCAAAGGACCGCAACCGATGGAAGACCACAATATCTCAGGTAGAGGCCTTCGAAGGATCGGGAGCCAGAAAAGTAAGTAAATAAGTGATGGCTCCGTTATTAACTCCGAGCATAATACTAGCACTTTGATAAAGTGGAGAATTATTCTTGCCAAACGCTACTTCTAGGGGCTAAGAAGGCAAGTTGATTAGAAAAGCTTTCTTCTTCTCTGGAGTAACTAAAATATCCCTTTCTCTTTGGACTCTTTTAGAAAATATGGAATCAAGCTGATTGGAAAATGCTCCTTTGCTTTTTTGATTTCTGGAGAAAGCTGTTTGGATGAACACTGAGTTTGATTTTCTCATTTTTTTTTTACTACAGCATGACTTTCTGAGAGCTTTTAACGTTTGTTTGATTTGATTTCTGCAATCAATTCTGTAACCTTTCCATAAATAAACTGTCCGCTGATTTTTTAGTAACCAAAAGCATTTCTTTTTTTTTGTTGAAGACCACAAAAACAAATTCCATTTTGCATTTACAGAAGAAAAACATCCTTATGAATTATTTTAATTTCAGTTTGATTTAAAGA
This sequence comes from Dasysyrphus albostriatus, assembly GCA_946251815.1. Classification (NCBI taxonomy): domain Eukaryota; kingdom Metazoa; phylum Arthropoda; class Insecta; order Diptera; family Syrphidae; genus Dasysyrphus; species Dasysyrphus albostriatus. Next base: position 59,451,816 of record OX276336.1, on the reverse strand, counting down.
GAATAATAGCAAAAAGTGAAATAACTTCTTAAGGAATCCATAAAAACATCGCCTTTCAATAACCAATTTTCTTCATTTTCAATATTTATAGTCCACAACTCCAGCTCTGTAGGTTTTGTGGTAAAAAGAAATATACAAGCAAAATGATTGAGATTTCTTCTTTGAAGTATCTCCATAATTAAGGAATTAATTGACTTTATTAGGAAATTTGTTATTCTCGTTCAGAAAGTTATTCTTCGTTTACGAAAAAAAAAAAAATAAAAGAAACGGAATGTGGAGAAAGTTTAAGAATGTACAATCATTTTATTAAAGGGTAGCTGGGTTGTGTATGTTTAAATTTAAATGTATATGTACTTTCTAGGAACTCTACAGGATGTATTCAGTATTTATAAGGAATGTTTATTTTGTGATTTTGGGTAGAATTTTTTAAGAATTTTTTATTATTTTTCCATTTCTGCTGGTAAACTGAAATATCAGAGAATGTTTGTGTCAGCCACAGCTATGTAAATTTGTGTAGTAACTAAAATGCACAACAGGATTGCATGAAATTGTTGAAAGCTGAAACATACATACATAGATGTTGAAAAATAATATTTTTGATGAGGAATTGTCTAAAAATGTCAGACAAATATGCATTTTAGGTTTTACAAATTACGATTTAAGTGAAAGTTTAAGTCGACTGTATTATGTACTCAGTACATAGAAATTTATATAAATATAAAATATAACAGGTTGCAGTCCAATATGGTACTTTTTAGTCCTAGACTTTGGTTGGAGCTTTCTCGAAAAAAATTTGATTGAAATCGGAAGAGCCGTTTATGACGATATCGAAAGTAAAAAAAAAAACGTTGTATGGCCATGTATCGTTAATAACAGTTTTTGGTATTTTTTTTTTAACAAAAAGTACACCATATTTGCAATAATATGTACACAGATTTTATCAAAATCGTTAGAGGCGTTTTTGAGATAAATAAGTTTTGCATTTACGGTTTTATTGTAAATAGGGTAGAGCGGGGCTAGTTGGACCACCTCAAAAGTTGGACCACACGAATAACTCAGAAACCACAAGAGCTAAATACAGGAATGATAATGAAGTTGAGTTACTAAAATACACATGCTAAACTGGTTTAAGGTGGCTTTTGTCTACCAAAGGAGAATCATGTGCTAATTCGTGTTTTTTACTAATGTACATCAAAAAAAACGAATTTGTTTCTTTTTGTGTTAGCGTGATGAAAACGTGCAAATTTTTTAACATAGTGCAGTTTGTTTGTGAGTTCTGTTATTAAATTTTTGTATTTCTTTTTTAAATTTAAATATTCAAAGTGTTTTTTTTTCAAAATGGCGGAAAATATTTATCAAGCTAGATGTGGACCAGGCGGACCAACTTGCCTCGCTTAATTAATAAATGTTTTATATTCAAAAATAGTGTGACAACATTTTTGACAGCTTAACTTTCAAAAAAAAATAAAGGGAAGAAATTCTGGAACTAAAAAGATTGGCTAACATCCTGGCCTAATCAACAGAGCTAGTTACTAGTTTTTACAACTCCACTGTTTAAAAAGGGAACAGAGGAAATCAGAGCAAGATCGCTGAAATTATTGGATATAGGGTCATTCCTCGTTTAAGCAAATTTGAGTTATGCTTTTAATTAAGATTAGTTTGGGATCAAATTAAGTTGCAAACAGCGGTTATATTCTTAATTGAGTTTCTTTTAGAGCTTTGGTGTAACTTACTCCATTTTTTGGCCCAACTTGATTCCAAACTTACAGACTAGATGCAAAAAATGTTTTTGTTATTTTAAGAGCGACAGTTGGAACTTGAAAGTCTTGGGAAGGACTTTCTATTGGCTATCAAATATGATAGCCCACGGCAGAGCACAATAAGTTAGAAATCTATCTCATCTGTCTGTCAGAGGCCATGGCTACTAGCCAGTGTATTCCTTTGTTTTGGACTATTCTTAGTTGTTTTTATTTTTGGGTTGCAGATTTAAAGTAAAAATTAATTTATAATGCACCAAATAACTATTGAACAAACTGAAATTACTGGTGAAAAGTCATCTGATTTGACATCAGACTTCGATTTTGACTCCGATAATTCTGATGTTGATCCTGGTTGTCATCCTGATGAAAACTCATCCGATGAAGAAGGAAACGTTTCGGATGTTATAAGAGACATCCTGTTGGAAAAAGAAAATGAAGATCTACATTGAGATAGTAGAGTACCTATATTTTTTCTCTTTCACCCTACAATCTGCACTGAGAGGATTTTCTCAACATGGAGGGAATGGAACCACACAAATATATGAACATTTCTTGGAGTATGGCTCAGTTTTCCTCAGTTTTGCTCAAATAAATTGGATAGGTCGTTTGGATATTCAAAAAATTAATCCGTTAAATTCAAAAACTGAAAGTATTAGCAGTTAATTGTGAAATTACTATTTTTAAGTCATTTTCAATAAAAATATGTATCAAATAAAGAGTTTTGCTGCTTTAAGCACATGCATAAAGTTAAATATCTGAATATTTCGACTGAAAACAACAAAAAATTGAATCTAATAGTAGAAGCGCACCCTAAGAACCAGCCTTAAAGTGAACATGGGCCTTTAAATCTACCAAATTCCGTAGCCCAGTTTTTCACAAAGTATTTTGACAACAAGTCACATGATTTCACATACACGGAATTTAAGAGAATTTTCTCTAAATGTGCTGAAATAAAATTCAATGGTGTTTTAGGGTACCAGTTAGTTCTCTAGATAATGTTCAGATGATGATGCATAGAGTACCTATATTATCTAGAGAACCGACTTCAGGGCTTTTTCTCTTTCACCCTACAAACTGCACTATGAGTATTTCCTCCACATGGCTGAGAATGTGTTAGCTGCCCAATGCATTTTAAATGGAACCTCACCAATACAATGATAACTTAATGGATTTTTGGCTCATTAGACTGAAAATAGAAAAAAAATTTAATCGAAAAATTGAAAACGTCACATTTAGAGCTATCACATGTATTCATGGACAGGGAATTTAAGAGAGTTTTCTCTTAATGTACTCAAATTCAATTTGCGGGTGTTTTAGGCAAGAGGGGTACGAGTCGGTTTTCTAGATAGTATAGGTACTCTATGGTCTTAAGCAAGAGGGGTACCTGTCGGTTCCTTAGTGGACCGAATACGTGGGTCAGCACAAAGTTTTCGAGTTCGATGGTTAAAAGGTCTGCAAATTTAAATTTTGTAATTTTGTCTCAAGCGTCACCTAATAACATCTTTTCTCGTAATGTTTTTTTTTTGTGGTTATTTTCCCGTGGGTAGGTGCAAAACCTGCTATTCAGGCTCTATGAGGACCGAAAAACGCGTGCTTATGGAAGTGTGAGGTTCTTACTACACTAAAACCACCTCCACTTCCCGATTGCAACTAAGTTGAAACTTATCTAGCAATTTATTTTTATCGAAGTTAAGTAACGTGTTGCAGGTTACTTTCCGGTGAAAGTTCCTGCTTAATTCGCGATTTTAAAGCGGTTTTCTGTTCACCGCACCAAGTCGGAAGGTTTTGTTCTTCGCAGACGGCGTACTAATTTCGACTCGTCAAGAATGTCAATAATCGTTGAATTAGCGTGTTCTAATAGTCGATTTCTATGTTTTCGCGCGAAACTTTTTATTTCCTCCCGCACCGTAGGAATCCCGAGATCCCTATGAAGATCTTCGTTTCTTATATACCACGGGGCATTTGCAAATGAACTAAGCAATTTATTTTCAAACGTTTGTAAGTTATTTAAGTTTGTATCGCAGGTACAACCCCAAAGTTGTATACCATAAGTCCAAACAGCCTTAAGAACCTGTCGATATAAAATCAATTTATTTTCAATACTAAGATACTTTGCCTCATTCGCAAATGGAACACGAGCGGTATTAAGAAAGACGGGTAATCTATTTATTTTTTTATACGTAAAGTCCACGTGGACTGACTTTTGTTCATTGAGCGCTATTCGCCATGTTTTCGTCCACTCATTAACATTATTAAGAGCATTTTGTAATTTAATTGTAGCTTCGCTAATTGTTTTGCCTACTGCTAGTATTGCAGTATCATCAGCAAACGTGGCTACAATAGTGTCATCTGTTTCAGGTATATCGCGTGTAAATAAAAGGTACATAACTGGACCTAATACACTTCCTTGTGGTACCCAGTCACTATTTCTTTGAAATCAGAATAGTCATTTCCGTGTCTTTCATTTAGATATCCGTTTAGAATGTTGTAAAGTCCTTCAGGCAGAACTTGTCTTAATTTGAATTTGAGGCATTCGTGCCACACCTTGTCAAACGCCTGCGACACGTCCAAGAAGACAGTCGAACAGATTTTCTTTTCTTCAAGAGCTCTCTCAATAACGTTCTATGCACTTGAATGCTTGCTTCTAAATCCGAACTGATATTTAGGTATTAATTGTTTCTCTTCTATTATCGGTTGCAGGCGCAGGAGTAGTATTCTTTCAAAAACGTTTGATATAATAGGAAGAAGCGAAATCGGTCTGTAAGACTTCTTTTCGTGAGAAGGTTTGCCAGGTTGCAATACCATTATGACTTCCGCAACTTTCCATTGGCTCGGAACATATTCTAACCTTAGAGCGACATTTATTATGTAAAGGAGGTTAATAAACCCTTTACGAGGGAGCATTTTTAAAATCTCTGCCGTTATTAAGTCATATCCTGGAGCTTTGTTGGACGAAGGGCTAATCTAATTTAGTGTCGAAGAAATTAACCGTTTTTCTGAACAAACCATTGCATCCGAACGGAGATCCAAACATAGTCGGATGAATCAGTGGATTCCAATAGATTCAAAAGAAATGAAAAATAATTCTTTGAGTTGTTGATATGGATGGGTGCGACTAGTACCTCTTATATAAATGGAAAAGTATTGGGAAACAAAGGAAGCTTACAACATGCCACTACAATTAGAACAATTTTGCCGAGAAATCGTTTCCAAGCCTTGCTTTTTATGTTATCTATATTTCGAAAATAATAAAACAAGCAGCCAAACCAATTGACTTCGAAAAATTTAAAAACTGATTGATAACCTTCAGACCAATTTCGAAGTTCTTTTTATTCTGCCGAAGATTTTGTAACTTTAATATATATTTTGTATTTTGCTTAAAACGAAACCCTATAGTGCCTTATGGAGAGGCGTCTTGTATTCAGGCAGTATATAACCAATAAAACTCATCGATATAGAGTGAGACTAATTAAACTCTGTTCCACTGATGGATATACTTGGACACTTCAAGTTTATACGGGAAAGTCAGCAGAGAAATCGCTCTGGTTGAAAATGTGTGTACCGAACTTTGTCAAGGATTTCTCAATGAAGGAAAATGGTTTTATATTGACAACTTTTTTGTGTGTCTTTTCCATCGTTTTTACGTTTGGGTTCTTCTAAGTTCGGTTAGAATCAATCGCCAGCTGTCTGGCTGCAGACCTTCTGATCAGTCTGTCCGTATGTACTATTAGCCTGTGACGTGTCTTCTAGCCTACCTTGGTGGGACAAACTCGCAGTTGGGTTAGAGCCGGGCCAGGCTCATCCTGAGTCTGCCCGTACCCGTGTTAGCCAACCGTGACGATCTTTGAATGCATCCAAATTTGGCATACACCAAACCTCGCACATGCCCCAAATCTAATAATGAGCCCAAGTACAAAGCCCCGTACTTTTAAGACGCCAGCCATATATGCTGGTAGTGCAAGCAAATTAAAAATATTTCAAAAAGTATTAGTTTTTCAATTTCCTCAAAAACTAAAACTAGAAGACATAAAACCTTCCATTTTCTATTTCACAATTGTGAGAAAAATTGCTCCATAATTTTGTTTTGCGTTTTTTTTTAATTAAAAATTTGAGTTTGAATGCAATTTTTTTGAAGACTATTGATAAAAATATTTTAATTTAAATGTAGAATTAAAGAACAGACTTTTGGCTTTTGAATACCGTTATTGTTTTGCATTTTAAGTATTGCCGATGTGTTTTAATATTTGTTTTTTTAATTTCAGTGTTTTTTTTCTAAAATCTACCCTACCTCCTAGACGAGGCGAGAAAGACCCTTGTATTTGACTTCTCTACAAAATCCGTTATCAATTTTAAGAGCCCAAGTTTTCGTACCCTTTTCACAAAAATTTATTACAAATGGTTTCAGTTCATAGGGAAGAGCTTGAGCCTTAAAACCAAAAATGTGTGTTTCATCTTCTTTTCATCAAATAGATGAATCAAATACTGCTGTTTGCATGTTAACTATTTGACTAGGTTTTTATTTGTAGGAAATCATCATTGTTTTCGTTATTTATTAATAACCTAAATTATTAATAAAAAAACTCTATTGATTCTATCACAATCGATCAATTTTCAATTCTATTATAAGATAAAATATATAAACATAGAACACACTTTTCTGACAGATTAATAAATAAATATATTTTCATATACAATACCAACACATCATACCTGTACATGTACATTCAACTACGATTTCCACATTTAATAATTTCTGGTGAATCTCCTACTATTGCTATATGTATAAATATAATACGCAAAAGAATGAGGTAATTTTATAGAGTAGGTAAAGTATACCTACCTACCTACATTTATTTTCTTTTTATAGTCTCTTCTCACATATTTTTCATAAAAATACATTTTTATATTTTTTATGTTTTCACATTTGTTCTATAAGCCTGCAAAGCTATAGGAAACACGTGTTCCTATTTAACGTTTTATTCTAAAAATAATTTATTTGTAAATATTGAAAACGCCAACCTGCATTTTCCCCAGAATTTAACTTGATTCTACTTTTCATTCTATATCTATACAAAAAACGTCAGTCTATTTAGGAAAGTAAACCTACAATAGTTTGAGATTAAAATAGAAAATATATAAAAAATTTCAATTTGGATAATGGTTTTATTACGATTGATTTTAATTCAAAGAATAGATTAGGATAAATAAATAGTTTTTAAGGATGCGCTCTGATGATGGTGGAAAAATTGAATACTGCCAATATTAATTAAAAAACATTCCTATACTACATATATAAATTTTGAGCCTGATTGTTTATCATATCCACTTTATTTTTTGCATGCAAAACTCTTTAAAAAAATAGAAACATAACTAACCCAGGGGTTGAGAACTAAGTAATTGCTAATTAATAAAACATGCTTGGTTTAATTTGAACGGATTCGGGGTATGGTCGTAGTATTATAGGGTGGTGCTTAGATTGGGCATAGTCTTGGATAGCCCTCATTCGATTTAAAACATTGAAACACAATTTCTCTAACGGGAACACTTACAATGTCACGGCTTAGCTTTTTTTAAAGCCTCGATTCTATTCTCCTCTCCTCTTCTGCGAACAACTCTGGTCCTTATATGCTTTATCCGCTTTTTATGCCTATTGTTTGGCTGCATGTACTTGCCGGCATTCTTCGTCGAACCAAGGGATAAGACTATTTAAGTGGACACGAGAGACATGATCGAAAAAGGACCTGGCAATTCTTTGCTATGTACTATAGTCGTCTGACGTCGAACTTCCTCTGAGTATTTTAGTGTTTTGACTTTGGTTTAGATATCTGTTGAATTTTGGCTACAACGAGGTAGTGGTCTGAGTCAATGTTCTCCACGGGACGTTCGTACATCCTTGATGCTGAAGAACTGCTCTGCGTCGATTGCATTTTAGTCAATCTCGTTGGTAGTTGATTTACCAGGTATTCGCTTATTGTCCCCTTGTGAATATTTATATGCGGGAACTGTGTGCTAGCTAAAATTTTCAATTTTTTTCGCCCACAACAAAGTCAATTAACTTGAGTCCGTTATCGTAGGAGATATTGTTATATTTTCTGATTGTGCCTTGTACCACCAAAGATGTCTTCCCTTCCTAGTTTGGCATTAAAACCACCAATAATAATTTTAGTGTCATAGCTAGGGCATTGTTGGTATGTCTTGTCCAGGAGCTCGTAGAACTCGTTTTTGGTGTCATCATCTTTCTCATCTGTTAGGGTATGCGCTTATATGAGGCTGGTGTTGTCGAATTCAGCAAGATACTAGATATTTGATGCGTAAATCAAGTGGTAAGAGAAGCAAGAAAAAACCCTCAAGGTATCCGTTGGGTAAGAACAAAGAGCCATCCCTGTGTTACTGTTCCTAGTTGATTGTTAATGATATATGCTTGGTAAGTGCCGGCGACTAGCCAATTGAACCATAAGTTGGAATCTACCGTACCATGCCTGTATACGTCCATAAGATCATCTTCGATTGAAGGCTCGAGTTTTTACTTAATGCTAACTTACTACATCACAGGCATAGAAAGCTATGCTGACCATCCTGACCTGCAGTTCTTCCATATTTATTTTCCAGTTTAACTTAGGATCAAGTATGTTTATATTTTGCACTGGTTAATAGTGAGAACAGTTGGCTGTTAAGTCGGGTTGGAGTATTGTATCCTAGTTTTGGTATTAAAAAGCATTAGCTCAGTTTTGCTCTAGTTGACTCCTAGACCACAGCTCATAGCCTAGTTGATAGTTTTTCTCAAAGCCATCTTTGTAATTTCGCTTACCATCACAGGAGTCAACTTCTCTGACACCAACGTCACAAAATCGTCCGCTACCGAAATAATAATCCAGTATAAATTGTATGGTGTTGAAGTTAAACAAAATATTGCCAATTTACAAGGCTTGAATTATGTTTTTTCTATGATTTAAAATGTAACCTCTTCCTGGAACACCATGTACTAAAGACCCAAGCTTCTACATCCAGCATTTCCTGAGTTGGCGATTCAATTACTGCATTTTAACTTTAAGAAATTATATATTTTTTTAAATTTGTTTAATAATCGTATGCTTGTATAATGCATACGCTTCTAGAACAGTTTAGTTTTCATAATTTCAATAAAACGCTTGTTTAAAAAAAAGGCACCAAACGGTATTATAAAAATTACCATAAATCCATACCTAGTACACCACAATTGCAGGAATTTTAAATTAATTTTCTGATGCTTCTCTGGCTTTGATGACAACCATCATCCATGTGGTTGTTTCCGCAAAGGGCCCATAATCCTTGTTTTATGGTCATTAGGCAAACACCCATCCATGATCTTAAGCGAAAGAGTAAGCAAACATTATTATCACAATCTCTTTATAATCCAAATATTTGAGGTGTAAATGGTGGAAAGTGGGCTTGGTGGATACTATGGAATGAAATATGGATGGAAAGGATTTATCTCAGACAGGCTGATTACACTTTATATATCCTAAGAAGGTTTGTGTATGAGGTGCCATGTGAATACATATCCTTATGTATGAACAATACATGTACAGAGTAAAGTAAATTAATTTTGCGTCTTCTAATCATAACGGATAATAGAGGTGCATTAATCAACGTTGATAATTTTGTTGGGGGTTTGGATTTACAAATTATTACTCACCAATCCACATAATTAGGAAATTTGTACGTGTTTCAATAAAAGAACCCCCTCCCCTCTTGGATTTTACATAGGAGCGAATATGGGCTCTCACAGGTGTATCATTTGATTGAGGGTTAGAAATATATAATCGTGATGATGAAATATGATGGTCTTTTGTTTGAAAATATATTGTTTGGAATAATTATTCGAGCAAAAGCTGCTTACATAAACACACGTAGGTATACCTATACAGCATACACAAGAATTATACTTAAAGAAGGATTTAAGAATTCTAAATCGGTACTAACATTTTTCTTCAAAAAATATTTGATTTAATATTAAGAAGGAAAATGCCCCAAGTAGGTGTTCTGATACAAGGAATTAAGAAGTTAAATTAATTCTTAAAATCTTCTTCAATCAGAAGAACATTCTTCTTAAATAGTTCTTTACTACTTCTTAGATAAATAATACATTTCTTTGCCCTTCTTTAACACTTCTTTACTCCTTTTTAAAGAGATTCTTATGGCATAGGGTTACCAACCGGGGTATTTTGACCTGGAGATTCCGGAAATGTACTCTGAGCCCCAGGTTCCGGGTAAGACCAAGATTTCTCCAGGTGTGCTTCGTTAAGTTAGATAAGTACTTGTTATATTTCTGAAGGCATCGCTGAAACCAAATATATATTCAAATAAAATATTGCGGAATAAATAGGAATGCATTTGTTTCTTCCTGAAAATAAAGTATACTTACTGCCTCCCTAAAATCCCAGAATATTAGTAACGGGTGATTTTTTAAGAGGTTTAGAACTTTAAAAAAAAAAAAATGAAAAAATGAATGAAATATTTATTTGAATCGATAGTTTGAACCTTTCAATTTAATGTTTAAAGATAATTTCATGCAAATGTTGACCGCGGCTGCGTCTTAGGTAGCCCATCCGCTGAGTCCAATTTTGGCATACTCTTTCACACATATCGGCCGGTATCTCACGAATGAATGCATGGATGTTGGCTTCCAGTGCGTCAATCGAAGCGGGCTTGTCCCTATAGACATTAGCTTTGACATACCCCCACAAAAAATTATCTAATGGTGTCAAATCGCACGATCTAGGCGGCCAATTGACCGGCCCGAAACTTGAGATTAACTGTTCATCAAACTCGCCTCGCAATTGCGCCATAGTTTCGCGTGCTGTGTGGCATGTGGCACCGTCTTGTTGAAACCACATATCATGCAAGTCAAGAACTTCCATTTCGGGCAAAAAAAAGTTTGTTATCATCGCTCGGTAGCGTTCAACATTGACAGTAACGCTGCGATTCGCATCATCTTTGAAGAAATATGGCCCAATAATGCCGCCGGCCCATAAACCGCACCAAACAGTGGCTTTTTCGGGATGCATTGGTAGCTGTTGCAATGCTTCTGGCTGATCTTCACTCCAAATGCGGCAATTATGCTTATTTACGTACCCATTCAACCAAAAATGAGCCTCATCGCTGAACACAATTTTTCGATAAAAAAGCGGATCCTCGGCCAGCTTTCCAAGAGCCCATTCACCAAAAATTCGGCGTTGTGGTAGGTCGGCTGGCTTTTGTTCTTGCACCAGCTGTATCTTAAAAGGCTTTACGCCCAAATCCTTCCGCAAAATTTTCCACGTAGTGCTGTAACAAAGGCCTAACTGCTGGGAACGGCGCCGAATCGACATTTCGCGGTCTTCTGTCACACTAGCTGATACGGCCGCAATATTTTCTTCACTACGCACAGTACGTAAACGTGTTGGTGGTTTAATGTCCAACAAAGTAAATTTGGTGCGAAATTTGGTCACAATCTTCCGAATAGACTGCTCAGAAGGTCGAGAATGCCGACCATAAAATGGAAGCAGCGCGCGATGAACATTTCGAACCGAGCACGAATTTTGATAGTAAAATTCAATAATTTGCAAGCGTTGTTCATTTGTAAGACGATCCATGGTTAAATTGCAAACCAAACTGAAGCTGTTTGACAGTGACACAAGGTACTAAACATACGTCAGCTGTCAAAACCAGTGTTGCCAAAACCAAACCAGCTAAAAAATCACCCTTTATAAGCATACACGATTCAATGGTACCAAGTGATGAGCTCTTGATCTTAGGCGACTTTAATCTTTCGAACCTGCAATGGACCAATTCTACGGACTTCAACAGTTTATCTCCTGTTAACCCATCGTGTACTAATAAGATTATTTTAATTGAGGCTTTAGCCTCTTTTGGACTTAGTCAATTCAATGGAACTGCTAATCGCTTCGATAAAGTACTGGACTTAATTTTTTTTCAGAAACAATAAATGCTGATACATCTGTAGCCCCTGCCGATATTATGTTATTAGATGAGGACCGCCACCACCCGGCCTAAGACATAATGCTGAATTTAAATATGTGCAATATCCTACCTAGTTCAAATGAAAAACTTGAGTTCAATTTCCAAAAAATGTTATATTGATCAACTTGTTAATTTATTGTGTAATGTTGAGTGGAATCAAGTGTTTTTAAAAAGCGATATTGATGATATGTGTTTAAAATTTTATAATGTACTTTTTGATTGTTTTTATGAAAATACTCTATTACGTAAGCCTTGCATGGCGAAAAACTTAAAAAATAAATGACACAAGGCATGGTTAAAATATTGTAAATCAAGAGCTGATAAAGATTATAGGACATACTCCGAATTAAAATGAATATTTACAGACTACTCTAATTTCTTATATTCCGATTATATTGCAAAAATTGAAAATGATCTAAAACGTAACCCAAAATCCTTTTGGAATTTCGTGTCTACCAAAAGAAAATTTGACGACTACCCCAGCTCTTTGTCTTTTGAAAACGCTACTAGTCATAACTCAGAAGTGATCGCAAATATGTTTGCAAATTTTTTCAAATATGCATTTATAGTATCTAGTTCCCATGAGCCCCAGGATCCACTACTTTCTAATATTACGTCGGCTTAGAGTGTAAAGCAGCTAACTTCTATTTTCCATTTTTTACAAACAAGTATTTTAAAAAAAGTGTTCGCATTACTTATTTTTGGCCCCAATTGGATGATATGGACTTGGAGGACATGTAGTTCCAACAGGACGGCGCCACAAGCCACACAGTGAATGTCACAATCAGTTTATTGGAAACCAAGTTTGGAGAACGTGTTATCTCACGAAATGGTCCAGTCGCTTGGCCGCCTCGGTCGTGCGATTTGACGCCGTTAGACAATTTCCTGTGGGGCAACGTCAAGTTCAGCGTGCCCGTGGTGGCCATGCAAAAGAAATCGAGTTCCATACATAATGGCATCAAACGTACTTTCACAAGAATAATGAATTTCATTAATATCCAAAACCGTTTTTGTTTTATTTAAAAAAAATTTTGTAGAGCTCTTATTGAAAAACCCGATATGTTAGATTCTTTTTCTTTATGTAGATTGTCTGTTTTTTTTGATTTGGGTTTATAAAACGGTTCTCTCGTGATGTCCAGGATTCTATGTTCTAAAGCTTCTTTATGTATCTTTTGTCAGGCCAGTACTTGAATACGGATGTGTAGTATGGGCCCCTTTCTGAACAATTCACATAAACAGACTTGAATGTATCCAGAGAAGGTTTGTGCGTTTTTGTCTTCGTTTTCTTCGTCGGTCCCAAAGATCAACCTTACCTCCTTATGCTCAAAGACTCATGTTAATAAATCTTCCTTTACTCTCCAAACATTGATAGTATATCCAGTTTTGCTTTATTTTAAAATTAATCAATGGGTCAATAGTATCTTCATCAGCTCATAGTCGTTTAAATTTCAGCTACAGTCAGGCAAGCTTAAGAAGACAGTTGCCTTTTGTCCGATTTTCAGCAGAACAAACTATGGTGTTAATGGTCCTTGAAACCAATCGATTTCAGTCTTCAATAATTAATTTTTTGTAATTTCATCTACAGACGACAATGTAAGAAGTTGTAAATTCAAACAAATCTTTTTTTATTTATCATTTTAGTGGCTTATATTTATGTTCATATATTGTATCTAATGTAAACTAGTTTTGTAAGCTTTGCTATCGTTAGTTTTTTAACGGATTAAATAAATGTAAATGTTAAGAGTTTGTATCCCAAGTAACAATTTTCCTCTCATAAGAGTTTCCTAGAGGCTTGTGAGACTTTATTCCGGGAGTTATTCTCACTCTAGAAGAGTACTCCTACATCCTTATGAAAACGTTAAAAGCCTTAAATGGCCCACTTATAGGAGTTAATTTCCTCTTATAGAAACATTTTAATTGTTCCTATGGGATGACAAATGCTCCATTAATCTTGTTAGGAGAATGCGTCACTTCTTGTCGGAGTTGATGAAAAGAGAAAGAGTATGCGCATAATTAAAAAAAAAACAGATACTTATCTTTCACATTTGTATACTTCTCTCGCAAACTTGGTACGAAGTATTTATGTCTGTATGTGTCATCGTCATTGTCTCATGTTGAAAAATGAATGTGTGAATTTATATTTTCATTTCATGGCGACGTTAATATAATTATAGTTTGTCACATATGTGGAGTTAAATCTTAGTGCGATTGAAACTTTTTGTACTAACTTACACATTTTACTTCGAAACGAAGCGCTTTCAAAATAATTGATATTTAAATTATTTTAATTTTATTTTGAATTGCAAAAAGGGTTACCTTGATATGCTGACATTATTTATGGTATTTATTCATGTTAAATGACGAAAAAGATATAATAGCAGATAATATGTCGAATTGATAATCTTATTCTTGTATGCCTGTTTTTGTAATCTAAGAATTTACAAGAGGTTAAGAGACGTTTTAATGAAAAAATAATAAGTCAGAACTTATATTTTTAGACATTTGTTATTAGAACAAATACTTCTTTTGCATTTAATGTTGAACCAAATAATCATCAATATCAATACACGTATATACGTAAATATACGTTAAATAGATTCATCATAATGGAAAACCAAATAAATTATTTCAAAATTTAATTTCATATCACGGTAACCCTCAAACTATACAAAAAACACTTCGTTCAAATTTAAATATGGCTGCTGTCGTATCGATATTTTTAACTCTTAAAAAGGCATTTTTATGAGAGTGGTGTCCATTAATATTGGTATGCAAATAAACACTTTTTTATGAGAAGTCTGATGCTTTAATGCAATTTTATTTTGACATCTATCAAACGAACCAAGAACAAATCGGTGATGCGTTCCCTTTTTTCTTAAGAATGTGAATTATTGTTGATGTTTAAAACAGATGAAATCTCAAAGTTTGAAATATTAAATTTTATGCATTGCCTTTTCTGAACAATAAATCTTCATTATAACGTCATAATTTTTGGAATAAATGAACAAAGAATATAAAAAATTAACATTCCGCAACAAAACTATAGACGTAGTAAAATTTTAAGCTTCGTAAATTTCTCTAATTTTCCATACAAATTGTGACAGACTTACGAAGTTTAAAACATTAAAATGTTTACAATGGGCTTACGCCGTAAAAAAACATTAAATTACATCGAAATAAAATAAAAAGAAAGTCTATCACCGAAAGTTCACATTCGCCACAAAATTAAAAACATTCATAAAGACATAGATACCGAGTTTTTTGTAAATTCTTATCGGTAAAAAATAAAACCGACCTGGAATTAGTATTAAGATAGTTCTTAGGCCGAAAGCACAAGCATTAAGTTATTATAGTTTAACTTAGAGCGCCCGACTGGGGCCAGTAAGTTAGTATTAAGATATTGATAAGTAGGCTAGTTTTTATGAATTTTTGTCTAGCTTTAAGATAGTTTTAAGAAAATTGAAAATAAAAATGAATTTGAAAAAAAAATTAAAAACATTTTAAATAGTAATCGGCATCAGCATTCAATGTTTCCTTCAGGTAGCCAGACCCATAGAAAGCTGAACGCCAGAAAACAATGTACATACAAAACGTTAAAAAAAAAGAACGACTGCTGAATGAATCAAATAAAGCTGCTGTCAGTGCAACATCTCTCCTATAGTTAGAGTTCTGTAGTTGTTACTTTATTAGCTCTTGTTAAGAGATTTTAAAGATTTAAAAATGACGTTTAGAGTTTAAATTTGAAAACAAAATTATTATAAGACTTTCAATTTACATACAGGAGTAATAATTGTTCTAGGTATAAGATTAAAGTGATTTGATCCAAGAAAAATGCTTACATCATTTAATGAAAACACTATGAGACAAATTTATGTTTCATTATGACAGATCATGTCTTAAGTTTAGCAATAAGATCTAAAAAAGTACTATGAGCGTTTTTTTGAGAAAATGGGAGCTTAGCTCTCGAGAGTATGTTAGTTGGAATTGTACGTAAATGCATCTTGATATTGAATACAAAAGTCTGGCAGGATTTTGATCAACGCCCGTGATGAAGCGTTCAAAAAAGTGGTTTTCCAAATTTTGGACCAATTCATTTCAAAAAATTGGAAATAATGCTCTGTAATTTTTCATAAGTCCACAAACTTTAATTTTACGATCCGAGTATATGTAGTTACAGAATGAAGAAATGTATTTTGATAAACTTTCAAAAAAAAAACATATTCATAGGTTTTTATTTTGATTTTAAAATTATTTATGGTTTGAAATTCTTTGACGAAGAAGTTGCTTGGTGGTGGTGGTACTGACATAACAAAGGTCACATTCTTCACCTACATTGCCCAAACAGTTTATTTTGTCAATTTCAGATCTAACCAAGCAAAACACATCCTATTAAACACTGCTTCAAACCTTATTAGAAAAGCCTTTCTATTGAGTGATCGGGAATTCCACACCGCCTATGAAAAAAATATCACACAAATTCTTATAGACAATGGCTTTCCAATGAATATCATACGGAACCTATTACTTCGTCCGAAATTCAAAGCTTCTGTTGATAAATTCTTGGAAAAAGAGAGATGTGTTTATAAGGGCATGGCTTATGTCCCAAAGCTATCAGAGAATTTCAAAGAAACATTAAAAAGGAACATTGAGGGCGTCAACCTAGCATGCAAATCCAATAAGTTTTTATCATCACTTTTCAGCAATATGAAGACAAAAACGGAGAAGGACAGACGCACCGATGTTATATACAAAATAAACTGTTTGGGCAATGCAGATGAAGAAGACAAGCAGGGACGGCCCAAGCTTAATTAGCGCCCTGTGCAAGTTTCATCTTTAGCGCCCCTCAATTGCAGTTATTGGTGAAAGAAGTCATTTCCTCAGTTCTTAAGGGGAAGACTCTGCAATGTGATTTTTCAACTGGTATTCCAAAGAGGCGAAAGAGGTATCCCGAAGATGCTACCAAAATCGTGCACTTTGCAAAGATTTTGTGATATACGTTTTTTTTATTGTGATGGGTGTTAATAGGAAAGTATGCATTAAGTCGTATTTTTTTTTAAAGATATATAGGGTGTTTTTTTAGACGTGTAGTTTTCAAGAAGAAATCGCCTAGGGCTTATTTGCGTAAACAAGCGACTTAAATAGTCCAACGGTGTTAAATCGCACGATCTTGGAGGCAATGCCACAGGTCCACGACGAGAGATAATACGCTCACTAAAAGTTTCTTTCAATAAATTAATTGTTTCGCTATGGGTCACGTGAACTGAACCATTATTTTGGTAATAAATTTGCACGATTCGCAAACGTTATTCAGGAGAAAGTCTATTCATTATCAAATGGCAAACCAAACTGAATATAAATCCATTGACAGCTGTAAAAAAGACCAACTCCGAAAAAAGTACTGCCAGATTGACAACCACACGTCTAAAGAAACACCCTTTATATAAATGTATATCTGTCCGTAAATTCAGAATAATCTGGTCTGATCAATATTGTGTGTGAGCTTTTAAAATAAAGTGAAGATTAAAAAAGTAGTGGATTTTTTAGTGCTTGCTCAAGGCACCCATTGGGGCAGTGCCCTGCGCATATGCACCGCCTGCACGTATAGTTTGTCCGGCCCTGAAGACAAGACAAGGTAAGACAGATTACAAGTACCGTCATTTTTTGAGCTAAAGAAAAATTTCAATTTCCCCTCTGGAAAATCACCAAAAAACTCAAAAATGTTCAATATTTGAAGAAAATAGTAACTTTGGTTTAGGCTGTAGATGCAGGTACAAACAGACAGATAGCCGGACAGAATTTCGCCACCGACTTTAATTGGTGTTCTCTGTCATGTAATGTCATGTTGGATTGCTATCCCGAAATTTTTGTTTCCATGAATCTCTCACTTGCCCTATAATACCTGTATTACAAGGAAAAAAAGTGACAGATCCAAATCCAGATCAAGATCATTGGGCTTTAGTTTTTAGAATCTTTGTCTTAACAGATCTGAGAGCGATAAAAAATAATTGCAAAGTTTGAGTAGGTCAATGGGTCCCACTAATTTTTGAATAAAAATTAATTTTTAAACATGCATTATTATCCTTTAGCCTCTACTTTCTTTGTATTTGGTCTATCTTTGATCCAAAAAAGTTATTGTTTAAAATATTATGAATTTTTTGTGAATTTTTTTTTGTTTGGTTTTTGGTAACATCTCCTGAAATATTTTTTATTTATAATTTTTTTTTAAATTATCAATGAAATTTAATTTTGATCAAAAAGTACAAAATTGTCCAATTTGTCTTAGTTTTCGAGTTATATTAAACATACAAAAATATGACCAGTGTGACCATTTCTCTGGGAAACGCTAATTTAGTAGAATTTTTAGCATACTTATTTCCCAAACAAACATTTATTCATTTATTTATCAGTAAGAATTCAAGATTTAATTTTTCAGAAATCGGAGCAACATTTAAGCTAGGTCCAACATTTATAAAGCATTTTTCAGATCTTTTTAAAGCTGTTTCATTTAGTTTTAAAACTAATACAAATACCATATTGGTATATATTTATACATGTACCTACTGCATTGATAATAGCGTAAATTTTTCTATACAAATTAAATAGGAACCTATAAAATGTCTGTTAACTTTCATAAAATTCTATTACATGCTTACTCAAGTATAATTGAAAATTTTCCAATTCCTATCACTTATTCTGTTAGAAGATGTTTTTAAATGTCCATAAAAAAGATTATAAAATATTTAGGAACGGATTTCCCCTGAAAAAGTCCCACATTACTGCAAATATATACTTATGTATATGCTTAACAAATTTTATGACATTTTCTTTCCTAAATTCAAGGATTTGCGTCATCTGCCAAAATGACACAACATTATTATTAACACCACCACTGAGGTTTTAAGAAAAATGCTTCTTGAATCTTAAACAAAAACATTTTTTACTGGTCATGATTCGTATTTGGGAATTTAATACTCGTATATCATTACTGGAGAAGATTTTTTTTTATTTATCATGGTTATAGGTTTCTTATAGGTGTGAGCTGCTTTTGACCATCAACCTCTTGTAGGGTTCTTTCTCACCAACTTTATTTATAGTTTGAGTTCAGGCTTAGCTATTTTCTAAATGAGAGGTGGTAGAGAAATATTTTTTTTTGATACAAGGAATAAAAAAAGGTCACTCAGAGCTGTTGAATCATTATATAAAACTTCTTAAAAGTTATTGATAAAATCGTCTGCAGTCTTAAATCAAATTTGATGAAATCGTCAACTGAAGAGGCAAACAGAACATTTTCAAACCACCTATTAGAGTTATCCATCACCTTAGTCGAGTAAAGAGTCATAATATTTTAAGTTTTTTTTTTTCAAATTCAGTGAGTTCAAAATTATTCTAAAAAAAAGATATTCCTTGGAGTCAATATTGAAAAAAATTCAAATGCAAATTGAAATTGCATTAAAAAAAGAACAAAAATAACCAAGGAAACACCTCGATTAAAAAATCTAGTTATCAAAATATAAATTCCACAATTACCTCCAGAAGCTTTTTTTATTCATCCACACTTAGCCCTATTACGAACTCCATCGTACCCGGAAAGTTGTTACGAATCCAAACAAAAATATAACGGAATCCATCTTAGTGAAAAATCTCATACATTTGATTTGGTGAAAGGTTTCTTCGGGACTCGTAAAAGTTTCTGATTACGATGGAACTCAGGATAGGGTAAGGGCTCATATATTTTTCTCACCAAATGCTGGCGATAGGTGAAGACAATTCGGTTTAAATATTGATAAATAATACTGTTACAGAACAAGTAGTGCATTCAGCCTGAGTCGATGCCAAACCAAGTTAATACAGACTGAAAGTCCGAAACCAATCCTTTGGCATTGATTTTAAACAATCCGAACCAAATTACAGACTTGTCAGATCAGATCTGGCTACTTATCGCCAAACAGGCGATTTAAAATATCATTTTGTGAAATGAAAATCGGTTTGGCAACAACGATTCCAAAAAGAGGCAACATTTTTAGCTTTTGGTGATTACAATTTTTCTAATCGAAATCTTTTTTTTTTAATTTTTTTTTTAAGATTTTATTAAATTTTACATTCTTTGTGCTTTGCTTTGCCATTGAAGAATCTGAACGCACTCCAAACATAAGATTGATTTTATTAGTTTTTTTTTTTTTAATTTTCGAATTTGGTTATTTATTGAGTGGACAATTTTGTGACTTTTTGGCGCGAATAATTTTGAAAAATTCGCAAATTTGTAAATTTAATGAATGATATTTTTGTGAAATTTCAAAATTGTGCTGGTTTCTGCTCAGAAAATGCTACTAAGACTAAGAACAAAAAAAAAAAAAAATCACATGATGATTGCAACTATTATGACCAAGTCAAAACTTTGCGAAGGGCAAATCCATTTTGGATTGAAATAAGTAAATATTAAAAAAAAAACGCAAATTTGAAAACCTAAAAAGTGAAAGTTGTGCTGTTTTGTAATCAATTTGTGCTGCCATATTCCGAAGAGATAAAAAGTTGCAAATTTTTAAATTTTCGCCCAAAAATTAATTGATTTTTTTTAAGTCTTACATTTTTCTTAAAAACTAACATTAACTGCATATATTGCGCTCAGTTTGTGCTTCCAAGAGATACAAAAATTATTATATTTTCACTTCAATGGCCAAAAAACATTTTTGTACCACTATATTCGATCGCAAATTTGAAAATTTTACAGTTGCATTTGTTGTGAAATTTCAAAATTTCAAAAAAAAAAATTGCGCTGCTTTGTGCTCAGAAAATGTTATTCTGAACGAAAAAGAAATTGCATAGTTTCTACTATTATGCCCAAAACAAAACTTTGCGAAGGGCTGTGGCGTGAAGTCAACACCACCATATTCATTTTTCAATAAAAAAAAGTGCTGCATTGTACTCAACTTGAGCCTACCGTAAATATTTTTGAAAAACTCGAAAATTTGCAAATTTTAGTATGTTTTCATTTTGTTTTGCCATTTTCCAAAGAGAAAAAAACAAAAATTGAATATTAGTAACTTATACGGCTGCCAAAAAACAGCTTTGCGAAGTGTGAAGTTAGCACCGACGTTTTCGATTTTCCAAACAAAAATTGTGCTCTATGATAAATATTTTTGAAAAAAAATCGCATATTTGAAATTTTAAGAATTAAATTTTTGCGAAACTTCAAAATTTCTTAAGAAAAAGTTGTGCTGCTTTGTGCTCAGAAAATACTACTAAGAACGAAAAGAAAAAAAAAATCATAGAATTGCACCTATTATGGCCAAAACAATACTTTGCCAAGGGTTGTAGCGTGAAGACAGTACCACCATTTTCGATTTTCAAAAAAACAATGTGCTGCATTGTGCCGTTAATATTTTAAAAAAATTCCAAATTTGCAAATTTTTCGGATGAACATTTTTCAAATTTTGCAATTTTGTAAAAAAAGACGCATTCAAATATCTCAAAAAACGGAACGTGATATAGTAATTCTGAGGGAAGATTCGAATTTAAATATCAAAAACCACCAGAAAAATATATTTTGTTTTATGCTGGAGAAAAAAATTCAATTTAGTCCACAAGGTAGTTAAAAAAATTCGTCAATTTTCAACTCGTGCTTGAGCCCAAATATATTGTCACAGAAAAAAATCTTGAACAGCGATTTGTTGGAAATGGTGTATAATTTCGGTTGCAGCTTGATGAAATTTACAAATAATTTATAGTTTTCGATCCGCAAGTGCAAAATTCTAAAAAATGCATTTTGCTTTTGTTTTTGCATTTTTCCATGTTGCGTCAGGAAATTTAAGTCGCAAAACTCAGTTTCGGATTCAGCATCCCCAAAAACATTTGAATTGCGAAAAAGCGTGCGTGTGAACTAGCCCATACCTAATTTACGATTTCTTAAAATCTTTAACTTAAAACACAAATCCAAAATTTCCTACCACTCTACCTCTATTTCCCGTGGGGATGGTTGGAATCAAGAAGCCAGATTAAAAATGAAAGAGATTTTTAAAAGTAAGTATTCTTTTTATTTTTGAATTCTACAGAGGTTGACGGATTCAATTAATATGGAGACATTTATCACACTTCCGCTTGTTTTGCTTCCATTTAAATGTTTAATTTAAATACCAAACATTTTTTTTTTGTTTGCTACTTAAATATTCGAATTGAGTAATGCCACAACCAGTACTTTCCCTGGGAACATTACAAAACCTAAAAAAAATGAAAAAAGAATCAGCAAAAGACCGACAAAATATAAATGGATGTGATTAAAAATTCAAAGGAATAAATTTATTTTTTTTTTTTGACACACGAGGAGCAAAAGTGTGTTGCATAACTTTTTGTTGAGTTGATTCTTAACTCAGACACACAACAAAAACACAAAAAAACACAAGAAGTTATTTGGTGCGAAATGGTCGGTAAAGCTTATTCTATAATATCACATTTTCCCACTAAGACTTTATTGGGTGTTTTTCTTTTTTTTTAATGTGTCAATCGTTTTCACGACTGAAGTGCAGATGGCTAAAAGCAAGTTGAAGTTAATATTTAATTTATTCATTATTCCTGTGACACTATGGAAGAGCGAGTAGTCTAAAGCAGGGCCATTGTGTTGCTCTGAGCTTAAGAAAAATATCATTCTGTCTAAACAGTTTAAAGCTATTTTCTTTACTTCGCAGTCCTTATTCCTGAACACTTACACTGAACAAAAAAAATCTTATGAAATCACACGAAACTTATGCTGTGTTATTTTAATTTTGACTTGCTTTAGTGCAAGTATTGATTTTATATGAAACAATAAAAACACATGGTCAAGATATTGGGAATCAATCATGTCAGGTCCTGGTTGGTTTTAGGGTATGTTTTCCGGTAAAAGCAATGTTTTTTTCGCGTGAATTCGCTTTATTCGCTTCCCTATTGAAATATTGTGAGTACAATTTTATTCCCACGAGAAAAATGTCAGGCTATATTAATGAAGATAAATGTATTTAGCTATTATAGGAGCTCGCATAAAATGTCATTTTAAAAGACAGACTCAGTTTTCCTTCAATTTAATTCAAATTTTCAAAATGAAACAGCTTAGAAAAAATTTCAGAATTTTGAAAAATAATATTCTTTAAAATATTGCCCTTACTTCTTTTTACCAATTTATTAGTTGTAATTGTATGCTGATAAATTCAACAGGATGTGGGTGGTAAATCTATGTAATTGGAGCGATTTTTGTTTAGTTCACACGAATAATTCCCCGGTTTGTGGGCTGCGTCCTGATCTTGTGGATTGCAAGTTTAACTTTTGAAAGAAAAATATTGTGGGTTCGTAAAAAATATTGAAATGTTAAATTCTAGAAATTTAAACTAATTTTAGGAAAAGCTGATTTCATGTGCATTAGGTATTTTTAAAATTTTGTTCGCGCGAAAAAAATTCGCTTTTACTGAAACCATAGAGCCTTTTGTTTTTTCATTGTGTCTTATTTGAGTGTATAAAGGAGAATAAAGAATAGGGAAGATTTAATTTTGTAGTAGGAGTTGAATTTTTTAGTGGCATAGCAATTGAGTTTAATTTACAGATTTAAATAATATGTCTGTCTTTCAATATTATCAACGTGAAAAGCAACCTAAACTGAAGACGTTGTGGATTGTGTAGTGTTAGGGCTCTTGGTAGGTACCTATACCTTAAACTATAAGAAATGTAGCCTGTTTGATTGAGTTATGTATCAACTGATGGCTTAAGTGTAATGTCAATGTGTCTTTTAAAATATATAAGATTGTCAATTTAAGTGGTCCGGTCACTTTCACATGAAATTATTTATGTGTAGGCACTAAAATTTGTAATCGCTTTTTTTTTAAATTCACAAAAACGTCAAAATTCTGTAGTTTTTATAATAAATATTGTAAAAAACATCTAATTTTGGAAAATTTCTCTTCAATTTTCATAAAGTCTAGTAGGTATATATAAAGGAAGATTTTTATCAGGATTTAAGAAATAAACATTTACATAAGCGTATTCAAATTCAAAAGAGTATTTTTCCATTTATTTATTTCACAAATATATGTAGTAGGTACAGTCAAAACTTGTTTTAACATCGCAAATATTCGTTTCAAGTTAGACTCTTCAAAGTCTCAAAGTCTAAATGCTAACAGACAACAAAATTGTCGTATAACTCTTCCCAGTGCTTCCCACCCCATTAAGACCACTCCATTTTTAAAATTGATTTTTATTTTTGATACCTATTGCTCTGAGAGAAAAAGTGTGAATGCAAAAAACATTAAGCCTAGAATTTTGAACAGTTGTTTTCATAGGATCGACTCCCTGTAGTTTGTCTCATGAAAGATAGAAAGCGGCTAAGTCTCCAAAAATGATTGGTTTTTTCCCCGAATGATTTTTGACCTGTTTACTGTTCTGAGGAGAAAATGAAAATTTCAAACATTTTTAATGATTTCGAAAGATGAAATAGGCCTCCGCAAGGCATCCGCTGGGCCTCCAATAGGCGTCCGCTAGGCCTCCGTCCACTAGGCTTCCAACAGGCCTCCACTACGCCTCCATCAGGCTTCCACTAAGTCTCCGCTATAGGCCTCCATCAATCCTCCCCTAGGCCTACGGCAGACCTTAGCTAGGCCTCCACCAGGCCTCCGCCAGGCCTGCTATAGACGTCCCCTAGGCCTGCTCCAGGCCTTTACTTGGCGTCTACCAGGCCTCCACTAGTCATTCGCTAGGCGTCAGTGATTCCAGTCTTTGGGATGGTAGCGTTCTTCCAAACATCCTGAGTGGAGACAAAATAGCAGCCACTGTTTCAGGATTAACATTCAAGAACTCGGCTGGTAGGTCATCAAATCCAGCAGCTTTTTAAAAGATCTACGCATTTAGGGACCATTGACGATTTTCATATCCATTTTGTTCGTCGTTGAAAAGTGCATCCATCTCCTTTGCTGATCTACCATTCTCACCATAAGGCTACTTTTTAAGTTCAACATAGGATAGGATGTGGGTGTTACGTTGCCCAAAAAAATTTGTATGGTGGTTCTGTACAGCTCTCCGGTGTCTCCTCTCACTTCAGCATGTTCTACATTTTTCGAAAGCTTGTTTGTTTTAAAAGTTAAACCATAATACTGCACTAAATCATGTCCATATCCATATCCAAATCCATATCTCTTTTTTTTTAATCCAATACCACACAATAATTTGAGTTTCACTTCAGGAAAGTATTGCGAAAGCCCGGTAGAATGAATTTAAACAAAATGTGCCACTCAGCAAATAACCATATTATGATTTCCATTCATTTGCTTGCTTTCTTCCGACCACTTCAGCGCCTAAAATCAACATCAAAACTTTATTTTGATGTGTCCTAGAAAATTTTCCATTCAATGTAAGTTGAAACTTTGACAGCTTCCGAGTAGAATCAGGAATATTATGTGTAGGTAGCCAGTTGAAAATTATATCAACTAATTTTTCATTAAAAAATGTTAGTCTATTTTTGAAAGTTAGCGCCGATGCTACCGTTATAATTAAAAAATTCATTGCTTTCTAAAATTCTTTAGAATATTTTACTTAATATTTATTTTATAAATTGTTTAATAAAACATTTAACTATTTCTTTCTTTCAGATTCGACTTTGGTTTTAAAATAGGCAAATATGGGTAAGAATATATAAAAAAATAAAAATATTTGTTAAATAATCAATCAAAAAATAAACTAAAACCAACTATATGCAAAATTTAAATAAACATATGTATAGGTACAATACTGAACAAAATGCACTGTGCAACAAGGTTTTTCATACATGTAGAAAGCTATGTTGATAGGGCTGGCCAAGATTCCATACCAAACGACAGTTTTAAAGTATCTTCTCGGTATCTTCAAAATTGAAAAATTTCGGTATCGGTATCGGTATCGGTATCGGTCTCGTTTAATTTCAGTCACAAACGAAAATAAAATGCACGACTTGGTAACATGTTTTTGAAATTGTAGTTGAACTTGCTAGGTTTTTTTAAGATTTAATAAAATATGCATAATAAATGAAAGACTATGTTTTTAACTTAAGTTTTTTTACTGTCTTTAAAAGTTCTTAAGACCATGTTTCACAATGTCCAAGGCATTAGTTATCCGAAATATATATTCTGCATCAGAATATCATAGCAGAAAAACAATGCTGTTTTAAAATTATTGAAGCCGTTTCCAAAGAAAAAAGATACAAAAAAATATGCGAGGTTGTTGGTGGATCTCCCTTAAGTCACGTCCTCCACCCAAAACGTTTCTGTTATGACGTTGTGTCAATTTATTTATAATAGAAAAAACAAGATTTGTAACAATGCCAAAACTTTAAAAGTGTATGTTTTAGAAAGTTTTGGTTATTATTTTCGTATTTAGTGAGCCCAATTTAATGAAAAATAAAATCAAAAAATCAAAATTTTGAATTTAAATTATTTATAAATAATTTAGTTGTTAAAACTTTCAATTTACGAAACTCCCTTTGGTAATAAATTCCATTCCTTAAGAATAATTTTTCTTAATATTTTCCATTTTCTTTAAAACAGTGTGACAAATGGCAAGCTATGCATTCATGAAAAAAACCGAACCAGAGATTTTGATTTGACTTGTCACTACGAAGATACAAAATTCTTTCTGTCTGTCCGTCTAGTTTGGCTACAGCTTTAACAGGTGCATAGATATTTTCTTAAAACTTGCTACGTAGTGGTTTTTGATGATTTAGAAGTTTTTTAAATTTTCTTTTTAGAACTAAAAATAACGGTACCTGCCAAACAGTTACTTTTTAATTTTTAAAATTAAAAAAAAACGACATTTCAAAAAAATCTGCCTTTGAAAAGAAAACAAAATTTCAAAAATGGTTATTAATGGTCTTCCCAAAAAAACACTTTACAGAAGCTTCTTTAAAATATAAATAGTTATAAATAAATAAATTGTGAGACCAAAATTTCTAATGTAAAATTATTTTTGGATTTTAAAAAAACGCTAAAAATTTTTCTTTTTGAATATCAAATTCTTTGAAAACTACAGGGTCGATTTTTATGAAACTTGGTATTTAAGAAGTTTTAAAAGCTCTCTTAAAAAATTATATTTAAATGAAAAAGTAACGTAACCTTCCATACAAATGCTAAAAAACCGTTAAGGAAAATATTTTTTTTTCTTAAAAGTGGCTCCTACGCTTATTATTTTCTTGTAACACCACAATAGCCTCACTGTGTTTTTTTTGTTTAAAAAAAGAACCAAATCTTATCAATTTTTGGTACAATATTAGCGATTTTTTCCTGCTTATTTCTAAAAATAAATTTAAAAAACCTTAAATCATCACTGCGTTACCACCCTTCAATATATTTCCGTTAGTAAAACTGGAAAATTTTTGCCTAAAATGACAAAAAGATTAATTTAAGCTATTCTAAAGTGTTTCAAAAAGCGTTGATTTTAGTAACAGCAAACCAAACTAGCTTAAAAAAGTTCACCAGTTTTATTAGTTAAAACTTAACTTAATCTTAGGAAGGCTTTTCCATCTTTTGACTCAATACATTAAGTTTTAAAAAAGTGCGAAACCTGTTGATTTTAATAAAAAAATATAAGTGAGGCTATCCAAATGTTACGGACTGTAAGTTATATTGCATATATGTAATGATCTTCAAAAACAATATATTGAGGGAAACTATAGTTCTTATTGTTAATAATATCACCTTATTGACCACAATTAATTAAAATAAAATAAAAACACTTTAATTACAAAACAAATTTTACATTTATTTTAAAAACAGATTGAATGCATTTTGTGTCATTCGCGACTCATCATCGGCATAACGCAAAATAGTTTAATAAAAGTCAAAATGGAGTTTTTTTTTCATTTTGACTTTTTGTAAGCTATTTTGTGTATTGCCGTGCTGAGTGAGGTATATTTTTTTTTTTCGTAAAATTACCCAAATGAGTTGTCAAAAATCGTTCGTGACCACGATACTTTTTTTGTTTAAATGACATCAAAATGAATTTCAAAAATTCACCGACAAAAATCTATGGCTGACCAATTACTGAAAATAGTTAAACTTTTATTACGATCTACAGATATTTCTGATGGTATACATTTTAGTGTAAATTACTCATAAAAGAAGTGCCAAAAATCGCGCGTGACCTTGAGAAACTGTAAGCCTTTATTACAAGTGATCTAGGGCTGACCAATTAGCTGGAATTATCCTTTTTTAAAATTTCCCATAAACCATATGAGGTGCTAAAGGTCCAGATAGCCCTATACATGCATTTCTATTATAGACTTTGGGAAGTTTGAAATTGGCGTCGCCATTCATTAGGTACAGCATTTATGTATTTGCTCAAGGACTTTAAGTTTCATATTTGCATTTAAGACCAAATGTCACAAATTTGCCATTACATAAAAACACTAAAAAAAATTAATGAAACGGTGTGGAAAGGTTTTTTGCTAAATCTTTGGCATCTTTGGCTAAGGTTAGAATATGTTCCGAGCCAATGGAAAGTTGCGGAAGTCATAATGGTATTGAAACCTGGCAAACCATCTCACGAAAAGAAGTCTTACAGGCCGATTTCGCTTCTTCCTATTATATCAAACGTTTTTGAAAGAATACTACTCCTGCGCCTGCAA
Source organism: Dasysyrphus albostriatus (assembly GCA_946251815.1). NCBI lineage: Eukaryota > Metazoa > Arthropoda > Insecta > Diptera > Syrphidae > Dasysyrphus > Dasysyrphus albostriatus. Next base: position 59,423,448 of record OX276336.1, on the reverse strand, counting down.
ACCGATAATAGAAGAGAAACAATTAATACCTGAACATCAGTTCGGATTTAGAAGCAAGCATTCGACAATTGATCAAGTGCATAGAATCGCTGACGTAATTGAGAGAGCTCTTGAAGAAAAGAAAATCTGTTCGACTGTCTTTTTGGACGTGTCGCAGGCGTTTGACAAGGTGTGGCACGAATGCCTCAAATTCAAATTAAGACAAGTTCTGCCTGAAGGACTTTACAACATTCTAAACGGATATCTAAATGAAAGACACGGAAATGACTATTCTGATTTCAAAGAAATAGTGACTGGGTACCACAAGGAAGTGTATTAGGTCCAGTTCTGTACCTTTTATTTACATGCGATATACCTCAAACAGATGACACTATTGTAGCCACGTTTGCTGATGATACTGCAATACTAGCAGTAGGCAAAACGATTAGCGAAGCTACAATTAAGTTACAAAATGCTCTTAATAATGTTAATGAGTGGACGAAAACATGCATGGCGAATAGCGCTCAATGAACAAAAGTCAATCCACGTGGACTTTACGTATAAAAAAATAAATAGATTACCCGTCTTTCTTAATACCGCTCGTGTTCCATTTGCAAATGAGGCAAAGTATCTGGGAATGACTCTAGATGCGATATTAAAATGGAAGCCGCACGTGAAAAAGAAATGCGAAGAACTAAAAAGTAAATTAAGAGATATGAACTGGTTACTCGGTAAATATTCAAAGCTTAGTATTGAAAATAAATTGATTTTATATCGACAGGTTCTTAAGCCTGCTTGGACTTATGGTATACAACTTTGGGGTTGTACCTGCGATACAAACTTAAATAACTTACAAACGTTTGAAAATAAATTGCTTAGGTCATTTGTAAATGCTCCGTGGTATATAAGAAACGAAGATCTTCATAGGGATCTCGGGATTCCTACGGTGCGGGAGGAAATAAAAAGTTTCGCGCGAAAACATAGAAATCGATTATTAGAACACGCTAATTCAACGATTATTGACATTCTTGACGAGTCGAATTTAGTACGCCGTCTGCGAAGAACAAAACCTTCCGACATGGTGTGGTGAACAGAAAACCGCTTTAAAATCGCGGATTAAGCAGGAACTTTCACCGGAAAGTAACCTGCAACACGTTACTTAACTTCGTTAAAAATAAATTGCTAGATAAGTTTCAACTTAGTTGCAATCGGGAAGTGGAGGTGGTTTTAGTGTAGTAAGAATCTCACACTTCTATGAGCACACGTTTTTCGGTCCTCATAGAGCCTGAATAGCAGGTTTTGCACCTACCCACGGGAAAATAACCACAAAAAAAAAAAAATCTTTGGCATGAAACCTGGAATTTAAAAGACCAACAAATATGTGACCATTGAAATTGGTTGGGTATAATTTTTAAGAAAAGGGAAAGGTTTTTTCTCTGGTTAGCAACTTTTGAAGCGTGGAAAATGAACTGGGCAAAAATTGACCCTTATGGTCAATGTTTTGAAAAAAAGTTGATACCTTCATACGATAACGCACAAAAATAGGCAATGTTAAAACTATCCCATCCCTGGCAACATGACTAAGTTCTCTGCCAAATTTTCTTTTTTTAGTTCGGAAATTTTTAAATAATCATCCTAAGAGGCTAAAGTTGGTAAGTAGGTGCCTATGTATATTTTTCCTTTCATTAATTCCTTGTAAAATAACAAAAGAAATTGACTCTACTGTAATTTTATAAATCTTAAACTTCACCAGAAGTTATATACCAACTGAACATAATCAGCATAATATAATTTCATGTTGACCAAGTAATAATTATCACTTCTCTTCTCTCTTAATTCACTTAATATACTCAAAATGTTTCATGATTCATGTTATAGCATCACAATTTACTTCCTTACCTATTATATCCTTGCCATTCAGAATACACAATATGGTTCCTTCAGAGAAAATAAGACAATGTTTGTATTATGGGTAATGTCCTTGCAAGAGGCAACATAGGGTCCTAATTGTCTATATAGGCCCATAGACAATCGGAGAGATCTTAATTATACTTGTAAATTCCTTCAGGAAGATGAAACAGCCTTAATAAAAGCCTTATTGTAACACTTAATAGAGCCAAACAATAATGAGATTATTAATTTAAGGATTTAAGTAACAAAATATAAATTCATTCTAATAGAATTATTATTGCGTGGTGTCGGTGTGTGCATATTGTGTTCTGGTTCTGTTTCTGTGTATTTAGTTCACGTGCAAGTAATATTTATACAAATCAACCCAATGTTGGTATTCGCATAGAATAGATTCTGTGATAATGATAAAGTCTAAAACCACATGATATACCTACCTACACACGAGACACGACATGGCCATCCAAAGCACGTTTCTATATACTCAGTTATGTGTAGTTTGTATGTATAAGTTGCAATGGAGTCTGGAACAAAAGAAGAACAAATTATGGCAATTAGTTAAATTTAAGCAAAATCCAGCCAGAAAATGAATACAACCCCAATGGTATGGTAGCGTAGGGACGTTCGTAATGTTTGCCTACTCAATTTTAATGTCAGTGCTTTATTGATCCACTTACTCACTCATAACAGTTTATGATCTGCATCTCACGTAACGATAAAATCAATTAAATTAAAACATTATGAGAGGTAAAATCTTTATTGAATGTCCTTGAAATGAAATATAAATAATAATTGGTGTCATCTTTCTTATTAAACAATTGTTTTGGGGGTCTTTCATAAATAAAAAGAAGTAAGATCTAAGGAATTCTCAAGAAAGCATGAAAAATAATGTTCTCCATAATTATTGCTGCATGAAATTCAAAAACAATTTAAAATCAATTTCTTTGGAAAACGATTCTTGCAAAATAATGGACGATTGTTGTCGAAAGAAATTTGATGCTAAACTTGTGAAACTAACGAATACACAAATGAACGATTTTTTTCAGTCATTTTATAGAAGTTCATGATTTTTTCCTTGCATAATGTTTTCGGGGGTGCTGATTCCGAATCGAGGTTTGCGACTAAAATTTCGTGACGCATCATTGGACTTAAGTGCTTGTTGAAGGTTCACGTATTTTTATTGTTTCCGAAAAATCACTCGAAAACAACTTCAACTTCATTTTATTCGATTAAGACACATCAAATTAGTCCTCCCTATAATAGTTCAATGCGGATTAGAGCCGTGACATAAGTAGATTTTTTTTTATTGCGTAGTGAGTGAAAACAAAAATCTTTACCCACCGGAGAACCAGTTTGGGGTGTGAAAATTAAAAAATCGCTGGAATGTCAAATTTTTTATTCCGCTTGCTACGCTTTGCGCAAACGACTATGAAGTCCCTTTTTCATTTTAAGCCTAAGTAACAGTTCACATGTTCACAAAAATAAAAATTTTCAAAACGATTTTCCACCTATTCTGTGCACCAAATTGTATTGTATATCGAAGACAAAAAATGTTTACCTTGGTCTAAACGTCCCATTGAGTATTTATTTTACCCTAAATTACTAAACTATAGGCCTAAAAATGGAAAATTATTATTTTTGGATGTAAAAACCATTTGCATGCAAATAATGCTTTGAGGAGAATAAATTTTTTGTTTTTCAAGTGTAAACCGACTATAAAAAATATGTATTGACCATACTTTTGTTCGCATGCAAAACAATTACCATTCATTGTTTTGCATGGCATATCGTGACAGCTACAGTTTTTTTATACGAAACTGTAAGCCAATCATGCACACAATCAATTTTGAATTTCAGCTCAATTATTTTTGACATGCGAGAATTTTTGCAAAGATTTTTTTTTTTTTGGTCACGGGAACTGTTAACTTTTCTAACTTTTGATGCGTAGTGAGTGAAACAAAAAATTTACCCACGAGAGAAGCAATCTCGTGAACAAAATTTATGTTCTGCTTGCATTGTCCGAGTAACGATAAAATCCTTTTTTTTTTTAAGTAAGTTCTAACTCTTGTAGCGTGGAGAGTTGCTTATTTCAACGGGAAATGGGTAAATAAAACTACACTGAAACTAAAGCAGTCTATTGAATATTCCATTTATCATTAAAAGTACACATGGTTAGGTTAGGTAAGACTAGGTTAGTAAGGGTGTGCACGGAGACCGTTGCATACACGGGGGCCTATTGGTCCATTGTGATACCCTTACGAAATAAAAGCAGATATGCCCCAAACTGCTGGTTCAGATAGACTGTACTTTCGATGAATTTTCTCATATTTGCCATTGAGATCTTCGCTAGATCATCCAGTTCTCCAACAAACCTGTTTTCAAAATAACGGATGCGATTTGTTTGGAGGTTTGAGCAATCATATATAGGCCCGGCAGATCATGTTCAGCCCGAGTGGGTAGTAAAATTTTTAATTTTTGGGCGTACATACTTCTAGGTACAGCGACAGCTTCAACACTTTTGTGTCAAATTTCATCAAATTTTTGCCCAATTCCGCCATTTTTTTCTTTTGGAAATCCGAGTTTTAAACTCTTGCGGTTCTTTGTTCTTTATCTTAATGCTATCACAGACATTCTAAATCTTTAACAAAAAATTAAATTTCGGTGTTTCATTTTTCTGTGTTTTTTTTTAGGGAAATATCTTTAAACATTTTTTGCTGAGCGTTCAGCGTTGCCAATTGTATGCATTGCTTTAAATAAAATTTATATTAGTCCAGGAACATTAGACAAAAAATGGCAAACTACGAACACATTTCTAGAAAGCTGATTTTGGTAGAGAGCTTCATTTTGACGTCTTAGGCATTTCCTAAATGGTTCCGAAAATTTGACGTTTGTGAAGTTAGCAGGGCAACTTTCACCCACGCAAATGGGACCTTGACAAAAATTCGCTGTTTTCTTGTTTTTTTTTACATTTCTATTCCAGGTTTAGCGATTTGCCAAATAAGGGTGAAATCGAGTGACCTGTTAACTTGGTAAGAATTTGCAATGGTTTCAAATTTGCAGTTTTTTTTTTATTTTTGCATTTCAATTTGAAAAAAATTTCATACTAACTTCATTGTGAAGTTAGCAGGTCACTCATTTACACCCTTATTTGGTGAACAGCTAAATCGGGAATAAAAATGCAAGAAAACTGCAAATTCCTGACAAGGTCCCATTTGCGTGGGTGAAAGTTGCCCTGCTAACTTCACGTATAAATTTGGGCCAGGGCTACATTTTTAAGGGGCTGTAAATTTTGTTCCTTAATTCCTTGAAAACTATCAAAAGATTTCCTTTTTCATACAATCAATAGATTCAGAGTAAACCAGAAGAACTTCATGTGTAAGTAGTAAAAAGTGTAAGAGGTACAAACATCAGTTTTTTGTAAATATCTCCGCAAATATAATTTTTTCTAAAAATTAATGAATTTATATTATTGTTCATTTATTATACTCACAAAAGATTATAACTCTTTTTTATTCGTAGGGGCAATAGAATTTGAGAAAAACGCGCACAAATGCGCTCATTACATTTTTTACCCTGACAAAATGTCATGAAAAAATATCATTCGAGTAAAATTCTCTTATTATAATGTTTCTGCAGAGTTGTATCCCCTTTATTCCCCCCTACAAAATTTTACCTCAGCCCAAATTTACGGAACTTTTAAGAAAATGCTTAAGGCGTCAAAACAAAATTCTCCACCAAAATTCAACTTGTCGGAAGTTTTTCGAAGTAAAAGTCTAATTTTCCTGGGTAATGTTTAGATGAAATTAGTGATTTCATGTTAAATATTCTGAAATATTATTTATATTATTTATCTTGGCATAGTTAATTTGCATTTAAAAAAAAAAATACTGTCAAATTTCGAGAGGGTATTTTATTCACTCGAAAAATCTCAAGTGGGTAGTGCTATGTGTTGTTTAATGGTTTCTATTTCTATCTGGTGCGAATACATCCATTCTAGTGGCCATAGTTCCAATGGCGCAGTGGCCCATTAGCACACCTATCAAGATTCTAATATTCTTTTTACTCAGCCATAAAATTTACCGAGTTTTCTTTTCATTAATTCTAGGCCATAAACTTCTAGAGATAACGCAGTCATTACCAGTCCTCCAGGAGTTATTAATTTCTTTTTTCGTTTTTAGATCTAAGTACACAAGTTAAGTTATTTTCGTGTAAATCAAAATTTTATTTTGGAAAAACGACACAAGTAAACTTATATTTAAAGAAAAAAAATTGTTTTGGAAAAAAGTGCATATTATGTCTACTTATGTATGCATTTATTTAATTTGCTGTTTTAGCATAGAGCATAGGTAGAAAGTAACAATGTAAACATTGTACTTATGCTGTTTTTCCTTGTGCAAAGTTAATAGGAAATGACTTAAGTTTTTTTTGTTCTTGTCTATAACTCTGAAACGTGAATATATAAAAATGGCTCCGTGAAATAAAACTTTTTTTTTCAAATGAAAGAACTTCCCAAAATTGGGGATTCATTTCATGGCTTTTCGGAGACCTTTTTCATGTTTAAATTCGGCGGCAAAAATGCAAAAACTCCTTAATTCGGACAGTTATTTCATTTTCAGTTTAGGTCGTTATTTCACGGAGCCGATAAAAATACGAAAAAATATGACAAATAACTAGAATCGAATATTGCTCATCCGATAGTACGAGTATAATAAACCCAATTTTAACATAAGTCAACTTATGTTGCTTTTCCTTGCGGTCACAGACTTAATATCAAAATATGGCCTAGTAACGCATAACTTTATACTTCGGTGGACTATAATAATAATAAATAAGGAAAAAATAGATGTTTCATTTTAAAAGAAAAGTATTCCAATTTTTTTGGGGCTTCTTCCAGGAAAAATAATCGGAAATTTCATCTCGTAAGTATGGCACAAAATTCCTAGGATAGATTTGGGGTTCTTGTCCTACTCAAATGGGACATAAGTCCCTTCGGAGCACGAAAGACGAAATGGATACGCTCTATAAAACCCTTATCCCCGCAAATTCTAGAACATCAAAACAAGCTGATTTTTTGGCTCGGCCCCATGGAGGGAACGGACAGTAGTGCTCTCACCAAGAGAGTTTTTGATTCCCACCCCCCAGGTTCGACGTGACGAAGAAGACCGAACCTTCATTAGCCTTCGTGTATGCATGAAAATTTGGTTTATACTCTACATGACTGGAAGCAGAGTGCTCGAGATTGTTGAGGATAGGAAGCGTTTGAATGGTCGACAAAAAAAAAGGCGACTGGATATATGGATATATATAAATTTCGTCGATTGTAAAATGTAGACTTGGTTTGATCGACCAAAAAATTAGGTTACAATTTAAAATCCACAAAATTTAAATGTCGATTGAAAAGTTGTAAATTTCATCGAGTTCTTGAAGAAAAACTAAATCACTAACTTTTACAACAAAGCGGTTTTTCCCTTACCCCGGGCATCTCAAAACTTGGTGTTATAAAGAGCATATGTAGCCAAACTCAAATCGTACAAAAAATTTTAATGTTTTTTGTTGACAAAATTTACTCCATCACTCAGAATCTATTGCTTTTGTGAAAAAAAGTTTATTAATCTTTTTATGTACCTACAATTATATAAACTACAATAGTAAATTTCACATTTTTTTCAAAAAAAAAACTTAGTTTTCGAGAAATTAAAAAAAAACCGAAAAACCCCTTTTACACCCCTCCCAATTTAGCCCCGGCCCAAATTTACAGAACTTCTTAGGAAATCCTAAACGCGTCAAAACAAAGCTCTTGACCGAAATTTTTTCCAAGTGAAAGTTTAATTTTGCTTTTTTTAGACTTTTTTGTTTTGCCTGTTTAAAAACTAACAAAAATAATTTATTGAACGCCAACTGCAGTCGATTTCTTTCATTTTTTAATAGTAAAATAGTAAGGGTATTCATGCAGTGTCGTAAGTTTACAAATTGTGTAAAATGATAAGTTTACGCAAAGCTTGCATGACCTACCGTTTTTATACATTTGATTAAATGCTAGGTAATTCAATGACATTAAGAGTCACAATGACGTTTGGTTAAGTTTAAACCAGTTTTGTTAATTTTACGCAATCAAATCCTTTGATAAGTTTAATAAAATTGTGTAAATCATTTCCCATACAAAATTTTACAGTTCATTAACCAAAAGATAAACTTAACCAATTTGTAAACTTATCAGGGGTTTACGAAGTTGCATGAATACTCTTACTGAAATAGTTTTACGAGTATAATGATGGAATTTATTTATGAAAAATTAATATTTATTTGTACCTACCTGGAAAAGGCCCCAGGGGGATCATGCCCCCATGACTCACCACCCCCTGCATCAACCAATGAATACCAATAAGTGAATGCATCGAATGGTATTGCGTTTTGGAATTCATGAATTTCAAAAGAATGGAATTTTAATGTGGAAAAACTTATAGGTATACAGCTCCATTCCGAAACAAACTATCACCATTTCCTCTTAACGTTTTATCGGATTCATTTTGAAATAAATGAAGAGAAGCTCCGCAATATCGCAGCTTCCAGACTTATATCCTCGTGTCATATCTGATTTATGCATCTATACTTCTTGCACTCAAAGTGATAGTTGTCTTGTTTCTGCTGTATCCCATTTTTGTTAGACCATCAGAGATGGAATTAAAGTTCAATAGCCATAGCTGTTTCATAAAATTTTCATCGTGTTCTCAGGTACCTAAAACCGTTGAAGTTGATATATCAAAAATAGTAAAATAAAAATCGAGTTTCCTATGTTAGTTTGAGTTCCTCTCTATTCAGCTGGCAATGGTGAAACTTTATCGTTGAATTTGACTGAACGGTCAATCCCACTACGACGACGACGACGACGATACGTAGATTGAATTTTTCAGTTTTAATAACAGAGTCCTTCATATATCTACGTACCTACGAACGTACAAACGCACATCCATTTTGTGTTACTGTTGCTATGTTATTTTCGATTTTTATCTATGGTTATAGGAGTACACACACACATATATCAGAGGATGTATATCCCCTTATAACTAGTAACACTCAATTTAAAAGTTGCATCCAATTTCATCTATCTTTCTGTTGATGAGTGAATTTCAGGAAAGCGATTTGATTAATATATTCATGGCTCGCGGGGAATTCAATCGTGTAGATGCAAGAGACGGTGTTATAGTGTGATTGTGAAAATGTCATGTCATTTCCCTCTTTACCTGACTTGTCAATGGAATGAATAAACGTTGACAAAACTTTAAATTTAAATTGATGTTATTTAAATGTATGCAGATTCGAATGACAAAAAAAAAACAGTTTAAAAAATTAATTTTGCACTTCAAATTTAAATTGAAATCAAACTGATAAAAATTGTTTTAGTATTTTTTTATAACAAATATGCATGCATACCCACAAACACACACAAATACATTTCTTTCTAATTTATAAGGATCGAAATATGTAAATACCAGACCTGTAAGCTTTCAAGTGCAAAGTACCAGTCAGGTAGCCAATGCCTTGCACTTTTACTTGTACTTATACTTTAACTTGTACTTGTACTTGTACTTGTATTTGTACTTGGACTTGTACCTTTGAATAAAAACAAGCACTATGTGCTTGGTTAATGAATAACACCAAGTAAAAGTACTTTGTTTCAAGTATATTTACCTGGTACTTTGATTCAAGTATATGTACCTTGTACTTTAATACTGCCCAATATATTTTAAAGTACTCTTCAAGTAGGTATACAAGTTAATTTCAAGCACTTTTCAAGTATACAAGTCCATTTCAAGTAATTTTCAAGTACAAGTCAATTGCATACTTTTCAAGTACACAGGTTCATTTCAAGTACAAGTCCATTTTAAGTATAAGTCCAATTCAAGTACTTTTCAAGTTCAATTTGTTGAGTAGTCGGGTTGAGCTATAGAATAATGAATATTTCAACTCAAAAACACAGATCACGACGGCCAGTGGCATACCGTGTTGTCTTGGTGCCTTCCTGCTGAACAGACTACTCAACGAATTGTACTTGAAAAGCACTTCAAATTGACTTGTACTTGAAAAGTACTTGCAACGAACTTGGACTTGAAAAGTACTTGAAAGTGTACTTGATAGTATTAGAGTACCAAGTACATGTACTTGAAATAAAGGACTTATACTTAGTACTTAAAGAACTCATATTTAGTGTTTTTCAAGTACCAAGTACATTCTTTTTCAAGTACAAGCACAAGTTTAAAGTTCCGGGTACTTACAAAGTACTTTAGTAAAAATGTACTTACATAAGTACTTTGCAACCCTGGTTGAAACATTATTTTTTTAAACGTAGAAGTACGATAAGATAAGGAAATCAGCCCTAATCAGTTAAGGTAAGGAAAACGTCATATTGTGTTGTTATTTGATATCGGCGCCTAGGTAGGCGAAGCTTCTATTCTAACTATCTAGAAGTAACCCAAAAGTCTATGAAGAAGTTCTGTTCAGGAAGCTTCATCGATGATGTTTGAAATCACAAATTTCAATTTCAATCGATCCCAATCACAATAATTTCAATAACTATCGATTTTCAGTTTCGATCTTAATAATCTCAATCAGTTCAATAAATAATAAATCGATTTTCGATATCAATATCTTCAAAAATGTCAGATTTTTAAATATTTTTTGATTAATTGACATCGTAGCCATCTTTCAATGGAATTTGACAGTTGATGGCTTGACTGTGGGACAAGCTTCATAAATTTTGAAACAAAACATGTCTTTCGAACCAAATATTACCCAATTGTTCTAAAAAAAACAACTTCTTCCGGGGCAGTGCGAATTCTTCAAAAATTTCAGATTTCAGATTTCTTATCTATCGACATCGTAGCCAACCTTTTGTGGAATTTGATGGTTGATTGCTTGACAGATAAGAAAAATTTGACCCAATTTTCATAAAATCACCTTTTCAAGTGGATTATAAAATTTTTCAAAAATGTCAGTTTTTAAAAGATTTTTCAATCCACCAACATTGCAGCCATGCTTAAATGGAGTTTGACTTTGACAATAATTGATCGTTTGACAAAAATGATGGACAAACTTTATTTTGACAAAAGAATATTTTGATCCAAAAGTCAATTAGTTGTCCTCAATTCAAACTTTAACGGAGCTGTAAAAAATATTAAGATTTTTGTTAGGATTTTTTAATCCATTCACATTGTTTTAACATTTGGATGAGTTTGGATTCGATCAAAATCGGTAGAGAATTGAAGACATTGGATTTCATCGAAATCGAAATGAAAATTGAATCGGAACAGTATTTTGAATAATTAATTGAGGGAAATGAAGATTATGGAATTAACGTTTGATTAAAATGATCAAATCATTTTGTTGATCATTTTTAGAACGTTTCAATCATTTGAAATGAACTATGTACACAGCTCTGACATATTAATGTAAATGCCTATTTGGTCTTGTCCTCATATCGTAGCATTTGGTATATGCAAATCCTTAGACGGACTTTTGAAAGATGCCTCATATAAATAAATTTGGTGGTGCAACAGTTCGTGGAGAACGAGGGCCTAGTGACTTACAACTCCCAACCATTGTTGTGGGCATGTCGTAGGCAGGAACGGAGGGGCCCTACAAGCTTTTGCCAAGAGCGAACCGAACGGCTAGATGAGAAGCACTTATTCATGACAAATAATACTCTTGGGGAAGTCCCCCTTCTTCACAAGAGGTAATACCTAGGGAGAAGCATTTCTGTTTTCAGGTGGCAGCGCCTGGGAATCGTACCCAGACCTTCGACATTGAAGTCCAACGCAGAAACCATTTTGCCTCATGCCTGTCTATAGTGTTGATATGAAAATTGTTCGCTTTCTTTCAGGAATGATGTTGAATATTGCTTGAGCTGCAAAGACGATCAGGGGAACGGGAAACATTGTACTAGAATCATAGTTGATGCTGAGGATATTTAAAAATCATTTCTGCAAATTGTAGAATGGCGATTAAGAAACGGATTCTGCTGCTTTGCAGATTGCACCATTCAATGTGGACGACGCACGTAGGTCAACAATTTCGTCCCTCCAATCCCTTCGACAAAATAGAGGAAAGATGATCCATGAATGAAACCTCAGAATTGCTTGCCCGATCCTCAACAAAGGTGGTCCTCTGCAGTCCAGAATCAGTCTTCTTAATATCGCATACAAGATCTTCTCTGCCGTACTTTATGAACGCCTAAAGCCATTTCGTCAACAACTTCATAGGCCCATATCAGTGTGGCTTAAGGCCAGGAAAGTCCACCATCAAACAAAAATATTCACACTACTTCAGATCTAGGAAAAACCCCTGAAGTTTAAAATAGATACCCACCACCCTTTTATCGATTTCAAGGCCGCGTATGTCAGCATCTATAGAGACGAGCTATATAGAGCAATGTCTTGTCTTGGCATCCCTTCCAAATTGTCCTGCTTCGTGCAGGATGACGATTGAGAATGCACGCTGCTCCATCAAGGTTGGCAAAAACCTAACCGATATATTTGATGGAAAAACAGGTTAAAGACAAGGCAACGCTCTGTCATGCGAATTCTTCAGTATCGTTCTTGAAAGAATTGTGCAAAACTCTCACGTCAACACTAAAGGCACAATCTTTCAAAGGAAGCCAAGAAGATGGGTTTAGCGGGCTAAAAAGTCAATTCAGAAGCAAAGCCCTCTCTTGAGTAACTAAAGTGTGCCTGTATAAGTCACTTATCATCTAGGTCCTGATATGTGTATGGTGCTGAGGCATGGACATACTATATTAACGGTGAGAATGCTGTAGGCTGTTTTGAGAGGAAAATTCTCCGGGTGATTTTTGGTCCCGTCTGCATAGATGGGCAATGGATACAACAATGAAATGTACGGGCTGCATACTGACCTAGCCAGTAAAGTGAAAAGCCAACGACTGAGATGGCTGGGTTATCTAGAGTGAATGGACAAATATGTTACAGCCCGGAAAGTCTTTGAATCGAAGACCGTGAGACAGCACAGTAGGGAAGAACTGTGTAACAGGTGGCACACGCAAGTGGAAGAGGACCTCAACTAATTTGGCATGCGAAACTGGAGACAGCTAGCTAGAAACCGAGCTGGCTGGAAGAAGATTTTTGATTGAGGCCCTGGTCCACCCCAGACTTTAGCACCACCTTATTTGGTAAGATATCGTATTATACAGCGAATTGCTTTGCCAGAAACCTTGTTTGATACAAAATGTATCGAGTAAAGGTGAGGTATTTGCTGAACTTGATGGAGCAGCTTGTTGGTAACTATTTACTTATGTAGGTATGTACATTTTTACTGCGTTTAAGAAAGGTACGATGATGACAATATCTATCTATCGTGTGTGGGCAAAATACATTAAAAGTATTAAGAAAAAATGTCAACAAAATTGACTACTATACATTTTTAGCTATTGTCATTCAAGTCGCATATTAAAAATATTATAAAATTATTTTAAAAATTTAAATAGCTACCAAACGATAGGAATGAATTCTTTCTATCAAGCCCACTTAAAGTGACATTGGCTTTTTGATATAACGTTTGTTAAGAACTGTAGGTGGTTCATATTTATATTCTTCATTGCAATTACTAGAGACTTTTACTATTGACAACAGCAGCTGTCAAAATGATATGATCTTCAATTTATTAATAATATTTCCACCTCCTATCATCACATTTTCTTCAAATTAAAGATGCCAGATGCACAATATCAATCATTATTTTTTTGTCCTCCAGCGCACAAAATGTTTTACTGTAGTGCAGGCTAAGGAAGTGGGAGTTTACATAGAATAACTAAACGAAATTGAAGTGCGATGATGGAAGAAAAATCCACACTATATTTCAGCATAGCTATTAGAGTTAAAAAAAAAAAAACAACATAGATACCATCTGAAACACCCACTAGATGTAGATGATATGAGTGTGTGAAGTCAGAGAAGCAACTTTGACGAATAAAAAAAAAATAGGTGGATAATTTGCCGTAAACTAGTCGTTAATTAGTTGTAACAGTTTTGAATTTTCGTTCAATGTTTTCTATGTTTTTTCGGTGTTTTGCCAAACTTGATATCCAGGTTAGAAAAGCACCCCGTCGAAAATCAGTAAAAACTTCTTACACCAAATGGTTTATGGCTTAATAATTTGCCTTTAATTAATTGTGACAAACTCAATTTGATCGTGCAATGTTTTTTTATGTTTTTTGTGGGATGAGTTACTAAATTTTCAAATAAGCAAAGCAACTCTTATGGATCCAAAGAATAATTTGTCGCTAGCCTGTCGTTAATTAGTAATGACAATTTCAAACAAGCCGTTCTATGTTTTCAGTTTTTTTTTAATGGTAAGAACTTCTACTTTTATAATTTTAGTGTTCAATATAATGCCGTTAATTAGTCATTAATTAGTTAAGAAAAATCAATTTACCATTGGATGTTTTTTAGGTGTTTTGGGTTACATATTTGTTTTCTCTCAGTGTCAAGCTAGCGAAGCAACTTTAACAAATTGAAAAATGGATAGGTGGATAATTTGCCAGTAGTAAGTCGTTAATTAGTTGTGACAGTTTCGAATTTGTCTTTCAATTTTTTCAACGTTTTTTTTTTTTTAATTCAATGTTGGCTCGCCATCAAGTTAGCATAGCACTTTTTTTAACCGAATGGTTTATGGCTAAATAATTCATGTGTATTTAGTGACAAAAAAGTGTCATGAAAGAAAAGTGTCGTGACAGAAAAATGTAACCATGATAATTTTCTGTCAAGACAATTTTTTGTCATGACACAATTCTTCCATGATATTTTTCTGGCATGGCACTTTTCGGTCATGACAATTTTCCGTCATGACATTTTATTATGTTAAAAAAATTTAAATTTTACAATAGTTGAGAGCCAATTTTAAACGTTAAAGATTTCGTGCGAAAAACAAATAATTGTTAAAACGAGTAAAATCTGTGATTTTTACTTGCGATATATGTATGTAGGTAGATACTATAAGGCAAGTTTTGGATTCGTGGAAAAAATATTTGAGATAACAATCAAACATGACTTTACGATGATAGAGAAAAAATTGAGTGACACAATTCTGTCTGCCTGTCTGTCTGTTCGTCTACTAAAATTGGTATATTTACACATGGGTGGTCCTTACATTGGATTTTTTGAAATTCTGCGATGCATGGGCATCAAATGGTTCTATCAGGTTGTTCAATAAGAGCGCTACAAATGTTTTTTTTAATAAAACAAAAACGGTTTCGGATATCAATGAAATTCTTTATTCCTGTGAAAGTACGTTTGATGCCATTATGTATGAAACTCGATTTCTTTTGCATGGCCACCACGGGCACGCTTGCAGAAGTCCAAACGCTGAACCCAATTTTCGGCCGACACTGCTGCAATTTCACGTTCGATATTCGTACGAAGTTCATCAATCGTCGCTGGCTTGCTGGCATAGACCATAGACTTGACGTAGCCCCACAGGAAATAGTTTAACGGCGTCAAATTGCACGATCGAGGCAGCCAAGCGACTGGACCATTTCGTGAGATAACACGTTCTCCAAACTTGGTTTTCAATAAATTTATTGTGACATTCGCTGTGTGGCTTGTGGCGCCCGTCCTGTTGGAACCACATGTCCTCCAAGTCCATATGATCCAATAGGGGCCAGCAATATTCGGTTATCATTGAACGGTAGTGATCCCCATTCACAGTAATGTGTCGGTCTTGATCATCTAGGAAGAAGTACGGCCCAATGACGCCGCTGGCTCATAAACCACACCAAACCGTAATTTTTTTGAGATGCAGTGATGACTCATGGAGTACGTGTGGATTGCTGCCTGACCAATATCGCATATTTTGTTTATTGACGAAGCCATTCAGCCAGAAATGAGCCTCATCGCTGAAGATGGTTTTTCGATGAAAATCCGAATCATTTTCAAGTTGTTGCTCAGCCCAATTCACGAACATACGACGCTTCTGGTGGTCAAGCGGCTTCAGTTCTTGCGTCAATTTAATCTTGTAAGGATGTAGGCCAAGATCTTTTCGCAAAATTCGCTACAACGACGTCACAGAGATGCCCAACGCTTGAGAACGACGTGTGAGAGACACATTTTGGCTTACACCCTAGCCATTTTGAAACCTTAAATTGTAAAATGCAATTGTTTAAAAAATAAAGAGTGTTTTCTTAGACGTGTGGTTTTAATCTGGCAATACTTTTTTTCGGAGTTGGTCTTTTTGGTATCTTTTTTCCAAAAAAATGTGTAAGACCTGCCAAATTTTGAAAAGAGAGGAAAATTCTTTAAGAGTCGGGGAAAATTGAAAAAAGTTAACAATCACATGAAACCATGGGACCAATATTTACAAGAAACGTCATTTTTATGCTTAAACAGCGTTGCCACCTTGCCATGATTTCAATAGATCTAATGCACTTTTTTCGTAAAACAAATCTACTGCTTTTAAATCGAGTCTACTGCACTTTTATTTTTCGGAAAAGAAAATTATCATCCATCAAAATTCAGCAAAACAAAATTTTTCAATTCTGTTCTTTCGGCTTCCAGCTATTGGCTTGCTTGGATAACAATTGCGAAAACATAACTATTTATAATACGCTATTTTTAACTTCTTTTGTTCTTCTGTTTTCAAAATAAAAGAAAAATTTGGAATAAGTAGATCTTCTGTAGGAAAATTTAATATACTGCATTTTTGTTTTGAAAACCTTTTTCTGAAAATTTTCCGATTAGTGGCTACGCTGTGACAGTGCTTGTAATATTTCGTGTACACAGAAATTTGTGTAGCAGGAATTCGCAAGTTTTCCAACGGAGGGGAAATTATTTGCTCTCTCATTGCTCTCTCTCTCTCGATGCAACTTTTTTGAGTTAACTAACAGGAATTTATGAAAATTTTTGAAAATTTGTGAACATTTTTTTCTCTCTAACAAAAACAACACTATTTTATGTTTAGTTTGGTTTGCCATTTCAAAAAAAAAATGTGTGGTTAATTTGGAAGCACAAAGTTCAAAAACTGTCAAATTATTGATAGAAGGGGAAAAAACTTTCATATAGGGGAAAACTTTCTACAAAGTAAACAAACGCCTTGAACCAGGTTTGTAGCAATTTTGTGTAAAAAACCACAAACGTGACACACACACAGACGTGTTTTGACAGTAGTTTACTCCCTGCACTCGGAAATTTGTGTGGCAGAAATTTGCAAGCTTTTTCATGCAGGGAAAGTTTATCGTTCTCTCATTTGGCTCTCTCGTTGCTACACTTTGGGGTTTGCAAACAGGAATTTGTACGAATTTTCAGTAACCAAATCAAACAGACCTAAAGAATAGACCTACTGCTGAACTACGTTTGCAAATCCTGCAAATTTATTACCAAGACAATGGTTCGGTTCGCACGACGCATCGCGAAGCAATCAATTTAATGAGGGAAACTTTTGGTGAGCGAATTATCTCGCATCGGTCGTGGGTGGGCCTTTGGCGTGGCATCCAAGATCGTGTGATTTAACACGGCTGGACTATTTTTTGTGGGGTTATATGAAGTTGCTTGTCTACGCAGATAAGCCCGAGACGATTGACAACTTGGAAGAGAATATTCGGTGCATTATTGCTGCAAAAAGTGGTCAAAAATTGTGGCCAGTGGTGGCCTCTTTCCTGGAATCATTTTTAAAATATAATGGCAAACTCTTATCTTTATAATAAAGCGAAATTCTTGGCAAAAAATTCTTGAACAAAAATTATTTTGAATAGGTAGGTACCTATAAACACATTCTTCTAAAAATAAACCATGCATTCGAAACAATAAGTATTTTGTTTCAATATTCAATGAAAAGTTCTAATAGATTTTTAGGGAGGTTTAATCCGGTTTGGAGGCCCCCCGGAAACAAGAGGCATGGGGTGGACCACCCCCTCCACCCCTACCTTAGTCCACCAGTGATAGGCATTATCGAAACATGATATCAAAATATGATATGAGTTCAAAGTATATTCGACTATCCTATTCCTAAAACAATTTCAATTGTGGTAAAATTATTTTGAAGATTTTTGTATTGTTCATAAAATGCTTTTATGGCTTTGTTACAAAATAAACATTGAGCATGTTATACCCCTAATACCTTGTGTGCATTATGTACAAGTAGTATTGAACAGACCCAAACGAATTAACAAAACTAAAAGGAGTCTTCTTGTTAGGAGCCACTTGTGAATATTCTTAACGTTGCCTAGCTACTGGAACTATACTTGAATACAAGCATTTTGTAACTGTAGTATATCACATTCTGAAAATGTCTAACAGAACAACAAAGAAGGTCCTTACTTTTTAGTACTTCCTGACCAATTTGCACTTATTTTCTTAATGATATTCCTTCAATAAGTAAATAAATACCAGATTTGAAATCGACCAGGTACTGGAGGTTATTTGATTTGTAAATTGAGGGAAACTTATTATTTTTTTTTTAGAATGTTCTCAACTGACCTTTTGGAAAATATTATATTTAGTAAGTTGCATGGGGAAGTCTTTCCCCAAATATAATTTTAGGCTTATGTATATCATGTCAATATATTTAATAATATATATCTTCATACTCGTATGTTAACTCTATCAAATTAAAGGAGTACTCCTTAGATTCGGTAGCTGTGGTTTGTGATTCATAGCGCAGATGGTCTGGGCTCAAATTCAAGTCATGCCGATTTAATTTAAAAGTATTTTGCTACATGTTGAATTTTATGCTACCGAACTTTTGATGCTGATGAATTATCAGCATCAGAAGTTCGGTAGCAGAAAATACGTATACCATTACTGATTTAAAATACACCCTTACCAACACATTAACATATAGAAGTGGGATTAAATGACCATTGACCACCCAACAAATTTTATTGTAGTGAATTATTTGGTTTTATAATGACATTATTTTTATTTGACTACCAATTTATTCAACTATCAAAGTGGATTAAATATCAGTGTGCCAGAGTGGAATTCTCATTAAGTACTCTGCTGACTTTTTGAGGTTTTTATTATGATATCAAGTGAAGGGGTTGAGTGTGAGGGGACCACAGATACAATACAATTTTGATAATCGACTTTTATGTAATTGCCTAGAGGTTAAATAAAATTTTCGTTTCAGCCCGGATGTAATGGTTACCCCACATTTATGTATATTCCTACATATAAAGGTTGTTATTTTATTTTTATCGAAGAAAAAACCACCTTTAGAATTTAAGTTAAAGTTCGGACAGAAAATGTCTTCAAAGAATTCTATGAATTACTCGTACTTTGGCATGTAGTGCGATTTTAATGAAACCACAATACTGTCTGGTAAAGTGTTCTTTCTCAAAGGAAAAAAACGATAACGTTGTCCGTAAAAGTCAAAGCATGCCTGCCCTTTACAATGTAACGGTCCGAGGTGTTATTGGCAAAAGGACTATCAAAAGGGTGTTCCATATTCTCCTTCTATGGAGGTGCTATAGCCCAAGAACATACCATCACGTCAGCACAAGTTAAAAATTTACAGATTTCACTCCTTGAGTAACAATGGGGACATTGAAAATGACATATTTGTGCCAGATAAATCTTTAGTCTTTATAATTAGTAATCTTTCTTTTATATTGAATGTTTACTTTATCGGTTTCCAAGCACATCAATTTATACCAATTTTAATCATTATTTTTACTAGGACCAATCTAAAAATTATGTTGAACTGAAAAAAAAAAATAAAAAAATTGTTAACCTAAATTAATTTAGCATTTCTATCCTTACTTGCACATAGTTACACATAAATAGATTATTTTCTACAGCTCTAAGAACACTTAAGGAATTTGAAGCCATTGCATCATTGCGTATTTTGATAATTCTTGAGCCATTGTCTCAACAAAAATTTTATCATCTGAACTTTTCATTGCTTCATACAAACAAAACTAAATAAAATAAATTATCAAATACCCAAATATACAAAGATGATACAACACCCAAAATAAGGCTATAATATTGCATGATTTTCGTTTACTTTTTCTTTTAAAAATTCGATTAAATATTTCATATTCCCTTTGTTCTATCATCAACAAAATTTTTACTATGGACAAAATGATGCTAGCATGTATTGCTATTTTTGTTTTGTTATTTTGTT
Source organism: Dasysyrphus albostriatus (assembly GCA_946251815.1). Lineage (NCBI taxonomy): Eukaryota > Metazoa > Arthropoda > Insecta > Diptera > Syrphidae > Dasysyrphus > Dasysyrphus albostriatus. The sequence continues at coordinate 59,403,435 of OX276336.1, read as the reverse complement.
GTGAATAGGTTTTTCCTTATTTTTGGTAACACTAGCTAAAATTTGATTTTCCAAAAATACAATATTCAATGTTGGTAGTTGTTACGTCTCAAACAAATATTATTTGTCCAATTCGTTTGTAGCTTTTTATTTTCAAATTTTGTTTAATTTGCAAAAATAAAAAAGACATTTAATATTTTCCTTATGTCATTTTATTGACCTATATTTTCTGTCACTTGTCTCCTAGTTTCATATTTGTATTATCCTTGTAGGGTAACTCACTTTTTCTTTTTTCTATAGCTTTGTTGTAACACCAACCAAAAATTCAAAATTTCAACCCTTATTCCTTGTTTTTTTTCGGTCTGTATTTGTATTTATTTTTCCTAAATCCTTTAACGTTTGTAGTAGGCAACGCTAACTTAAATTTAATTTTCCTCTTAATACATGCCTACGAATACGAACAAACATTAAATGCTAGGGGTTGTTACGTCTGCACAACATATTATTTAACTTATTATCTTTGTGGGTCTTTAATTTTGTTTCATTTCAAAAATACAAGAAAGAACCTTCTTTTAAACAGAGAGGCTGTACACTTCCCACCTTTTATAATTTTACTGACCTTTATTTTTCCCGCTTGTTTTCTATCTTTATATTTTCATTTTCTGTGTGTGGTAACTTTATTTTTGTTTTTGATTTAGCTTTTTGGTAAGCCAAACAAAAATTCAAAATTTCTGCTCATATTACTTGTTTCTTGTATTTGAATTTATTTTTGGTAGCTCGTATAACGTATGTTATAATATAAATTGATATATGTCTACAAACAAATATTCAATGCTGGTGAGTGTAACGTTTCCGCAAAATTAAATTTTTCACCATTGTGTTTTTTTTTAAATTTTGGGGCTTCTTACGAGTCTATTCCGAAAAATTCGAAAGGTCAAAAGTCGGTAAGAAATTCTTGATGGACTAGAAATTTCTATTAAATAGGAAAATATATGAATATATGATAATCATTTATAAAAATATTTACCAATTTAAATTCACAATAATGATAAATCGACTTTTGTTCAACATGTCTATTTTGAAAAACTATCCCAGTAAGGACATTTCTTCATTTTCAAAAATAGAAAACACATTTTCAGCCCTCCAACTCCAAAAAGTTATTAGTAAACTTTGTTTACTGTTGCCATAAAGTTGTCTCACTTAGACAAAGACTTCGGTTGTCTAAGATTTGTCTAAATTGACGTTTTATTGTATTATTATAAGGCATATTTCCAACAATTAAGGACTTCTAAAAAAACTTTCTAACTAGTCAACCGCATATAAAATCTAATTGAATATGCGGTTGGCTTAACTTTAAAAATAATTTAGTTTTCAGATTTTATTGACCCATATTTTTATTTCCGCTTGTTTTCTTATTTCATATTTTAATTTTCTTAGTTAATCTTTCTTATCATAGCTAAATAAAGCTCAAAAGTAAAAAAATTTACATAACAAAAAATATTCCAACGAATATCACATCCTATCTAACTTACTAAATTACCTACCTACTAACCAAACATATCTCGTAAGCATCTAACTCTACTACCTACAAAGTAACAAAACACAAACGCAAATTGCATTTAATTAAACTAGTAAGGTACTAGCTGAAGTAAATAATTGGGGCCGCCGAGTAGCAGAACGAACCTTCCCTCATCGGAGCATCTATACAACTGAACAAAACAAACAGTGAAACAGTGAACAAGCAACACAAGAACATTGAACGAGCGAACATGAATACTGAACTTGAATGAAAAGTAATTTTCTTCAGTAATTCAATGACTGAATGAAACAAATCAAAAAAACATAATGAACAGAGAGAGAGAGAGAGACATTTTGAATGAACTGTGGCACTATGGGAAATATTTGTGTTCTTCTTATTTGGGCTGATTCTCCGCACACAAACTTGCAAATCAACGATGACGATGAACTATAGGAATATTGATTGAAGATTAGTGCCACTTTTTAATTATTGTATTTTAGATTTGTGAGGCTTATCAAGAACCTACAGCTACGTATGATACATCAAATTAATTGTCAATTATTGAATCTGCGTATAAAAAAAAACTAATTGCATAGGTGCACAGACTTTTTTAGTTATTAGGTGGTATGTTAAAGAACAGTTATATGTAATTATGTCAACTGAAGTACTTTCAAAAAATTTAAATTTAACATAATTATATGAAGATCTATGTAATACATCACCTGTATGAATTTGAGATTTTTAAATACAATCGTTAAAAAGATAAAAAATATAACTGCCAAAAATCGATCAACAAAAATTAGTATATTTAAAAAATTAATACAAAATATAAACAAATATTTAATAAAAATTTCTTCAAGCAAAAACAATTAATTATTTATTATCTTTCTTAAACTATAAAATTTATTACAATCGGGCCTAACCCTAATGTGTAGTAAATAATTTATGAACCATCTATTTTTGAATTTTGAAGTTACAACCTTTAATATCTCATTTCGTTAATTTTTTGGAATTTCAAAATATATGAACGAAATTGTTATATTAAACGTTACCATCGATAAACAAAAAAATTGTCACTATAGCACATCTCATTTAGATTTTTGGCTTTTCGACCATTTCACATAAAAGCCCTATCTTAAGCTACTTAAAATTCAAATAAAAAAAAAAAACATAATTTTGCACATCTAAATACATTTTCTTTTCAAACCGTTTTTTTTAAACTGCCAACATATAGTTAAAGCTGCTCAATAAACTGCTACTGCTGACTGCATTTATAACTATAAAAATATAGGGTTAAAATTTATTATATTCATTTTAGTAACACCAACCAAAAATTCAATCGTACCCTCCCTATACGCTAGCATTCATCTGTTCACTTTATTCATTCTGGTAACACCAACCAAAAATTCGATCGTACCCCCCGTATACGCCAGCGTTCATCTCATATACACATTTATTCACTTTATTCATTTTAGTAACACCATAATTTATCCAAAACGACCCTATAAACATTTTCAATGTTAAAATATGCCTATCGATAAATCCTTATGACCTTTCCTTCTTAAGTGTACTTTACACGATAATAGAAGTCATATGACCTGTCTATTATTTTTTCTGTATGATTTCTCATATGAGTTGTCATTTCAAGTCAAGTCATACGGTTATCATTTTTTTATGTTTACACGTCTTTACTTCGCATTTGATTTTCTCTATGGTTATCTGTCAAAACCAAAATAAAAGAAAAAAAAAAAACTCGTAAGCAAATACATTCTTGTAAAGCAAAATTACTTTCTTGGAACTATCCATTGTTGTTTTCATTCAAAGTTCTAATATTTTTATAGAAATTTTTTTATTTTCAATACTCTGAATTCACTATTTTCCAAACCGATCTCAAACCGATTTTAAACCGATCGTATGTTCTATGTTCAATGTTCGATGTTCGATGTTCGATGTTCGATGTTCGATGTTCTATGTTCGATGTTCAATGTTTGATGTTCGATGTTCGATGTTATATGTTCGATGTTCGATGTTTGATGTTCGATGTTCGATGTTCAATGTTCGAAGTTCGATGTTCGATGTTCGATATTCGATGTTCTATGTTCGAAGCTTGATGTTCGATGTTCAATGTTTGATGTTCGATGTTCGATGTTCGATGATCAATGTTCGATGTTTGATGTTCGATGTTCGATGTTCGATGTACGATGTTCGATGTTTGATGTTCGATGTTCGATGTTCGATGTTTGATGTTCGATGTTCGATGTTCGATGTTCGATGCTCGATGTTAAATGTTCGATGTTCGTTGTTCGATGTTCGATGTTCGATGTTCGATGTTCGATTTTCGATGATCGATGTTGGACGTTCGATGTTCGATTTTCGATGTTTGATGTTTTATGTTCAAAGTTCGATGTTCGATGTTCGTTCCAACCGATCTCAAACCAATTTAAAACCGATCTCAAACCGATTTCAAACCGATCTCAAACCGATCTCAAACCGATCTCAGACTGATCTCAAACCGATCTCAAACCGATCTTAAACCGATTTCAAACCGATCTCAAACCGATTTCAGACCGATCTCAAACCGATCTCAAACCGATTTCAAACCGATCTCAAACCGATCTCAAACTGATCTCAAACCGATCTCAATCCGATCTCAAACCGATCTCAAACCGATCTCAAACCGATCTCAAACCGATCTCAAACCGATCTCAAACCGATCTCAGACCGATCTCAAACCGATCTCAAACCGATTTCAAACCGATCTCAAACCGATTTCAGACCGATCTCAAACCGATCTCAAACCGATTTCAAACCGATCTCAAACCGATCTCAAACCGATCTCAAACCGATCTCAAACCGATCTCAAACCGATCTCAAACCGATCTCAAACCGATTTCAAACCGATCTCAAACCGATCTCAAACCGATCTCAAACCGATCTCAAACCGATCTCAAAACCGATCTCAAACCGATTTCAAACCGATCTCAAACCGATCTCAAACCGATCTCAAACCGATCTCAAACCGATCTCAAACCGATCTCAAACCGATCTCAAACCGATTTCAAACCGATCTCAAACCGATCTCAAACCGATCTCAAACCGATCTCAAACCGATCTCAAAACTGATCTCAAACCGATCTCAAACCGATCTCAAACCGATCTCAAACCGATCTCAAACCGATCTTAAACCGATCTCAAACCGATCTCAAACAGATCTCAAACAGATTTAGAACCGATCTCATACCGATCTCAAACCGATTTCAAACCGATTTCAAACCGAATTCAAGCCGATCTCAAACCGATCTCAAACCGATCTCAAACCGATCTCAACCCAATCTCAGACCGATCTCAAACCGATCTCAAACCGATCTCAAACCGATTTCAAACCGATCTCAAACCGATTTCAAACCGATCTCAAACCGATCTCAAACCGATTCCAAACCGATCTCAAACCGATCTCAAACCGATCTCAAACCGATCTCAAACCGATCTCAAACCGATCTCAAACCGATTTCAAACCGATCTCAAACCGATCTCAAACCGATTTCAAACCGATCTCAAACCGATCTCAAACCGATCTCAAACCGATCTCAAACCGATCTCAAACCGATCTCAAACCGATCTCAAACCGATCTCAAACCGATCTCAAACCGATCTCAAACTGATCTCAAACCGATCTCAAACCGATCTCAAACCGATCTCAAACCGATCTCAAACCGATCTCAAACCGATCTCGAACCAATCTCAAACAGATCTCAAACCGATTTCAAACCGATCTCAAACCGATCTCAAACCGATTTCAAACCGATCTCAAACCGATCTCAAACCGATCTCAAACCCATCTCAAACCGATCTCAAACCGATCTCAAACCGATTTCAAACCGAACTCAAACCGATCTCAAACCGATTTCAAACCGATCTCAAACCGATCTCAAACCGATCTCAAACCGATCTCAAACCGATCTCAAACCGATCTCAAACCGATCTCAAACCGATCTCAAACCGATATCAAACCGAATTCAAGCCGATCTCAAACCGATCTCAAACCGATCTCAAACCGATCTCAACCCAATCTCAAACCGATTTCAAACCGATCTCAAACAGATCTCAAACCGATTTCAAACCGATCTCAAACCGATCTCAAACCGATTTCAAACCGATCTCAAACCGATCTCAAACCGATCTCAAACCCATCTCAAACCGATCTCAAACCGATCTCAAACCGATTTCAAACCGAACTCAAACCGATCTCAAACCGATTTCAAACCGATCTCAAACCGATCTCAAACCGATCTCAAACCGATCTCAAACCGATCTCAAACCGATCTCAAACCGATCTCAAACCGATCTCAAACCGATCTCAAACCGATCTCAAACCGATTTCAAACCGAACTCAAACCGATCTCAAACCGATCTCAAACCGATCTCAAACCGATCTCAAACTGATCTCAAACCGATCTCAAACCGATCTCAAACCGATCTCAAACCGATCTCAAACCGATCTCAAACAGATCTCAAACCGATCTCAAACCGATTTCAAACCAATCTCAAACCGATTTCAAACCGATCTCAAACCGATCTCAAACCGATTTCAAACCGATCTCAAACCGATCTCAAACCGATCTCAAACCGATTTCAAACCGATCTGAAAACGGTTTGAGATCGGTTTGAGATCGGTTTGAGATCGGTTTGAGATCGGTTTGAGATCGGTTTGAGATCGGTTTGAAAATGGTTTGAGATTGGTTTGAGTTCGGTTTGAGATCGGTTTGAGATCGGTTTGAAAACGGTTTGAGATCGGTTTGAGATCGGTTTGAGATCGGTTTGAGATCGGTTTGAGATCGGTTTGAGATCGGTTTGAGATCGGTTTGAGATCGGTTTGAGATCGGTTTGAGTTCGGTTTGAAATCGGTTTGAGATCGGTTTGAGATCGGTTTGAGATCGGTTTGAGATCGGTTTGAGATCGGTTTGAAATCGGTTTGAGATCGGTTTGAGATCGGTTTGAAATCGGTTTGAGATTGGTTTGAAATCGGTTTGAGATCGGTTTGAGATCTGTTTGAGATCGGTTTGAGATCGGTTTGAGATCGGTTTGAGATCGGTTTGAGATCGGTTTGAGATCAGTTTGAGATCGGTTTGAGATCGGTTTGAGATCGGTTTGAGATCGGTTTGAGTTCGGTTTGAAATCGGTTTGAGATCGGTTTGAGATCGGTTTGAGATCGGTTTGAAATCGGTTTGAGATCGGTTTGAGATCGGTTTGAAATCGGTTTGAGATCGGTTTGAAATCGGTTTGAGATCGGTTTGAGATCGGTTTGAGATCGGTCTGAGATTGGGTTGAGATCGGTTTGAGATCGGTTTGAGATCGGTTTGAGATCGGCTTGAATTCGGTTTGATATCGGTTTGAGATCGGTTTGAGATCGGTTTGAGATCGGTTTGAGATCGGTTTGAGATCGGTTTGAAATCGGTTTGAGATCGGTTTGAGATCGGTTTGAAATCGGTTTGAGATCTGTTTGAGATTGGTTCGAGATCGGTTTGAGATCGGTTTGAGATCGGTTTGAGATCGGTTTGAGATCGGTTTGAGATCGGTTTGAGATCGGTTTGAGATCAGTTTGAGATCGGTTTGAGATCGGTTTGAGATCGGTTTGAGATCGGTTTGAGATCGGTTTGAGATCGGTTTGAAATCGGTTTGAGATCGGTTTGAGATCGGTTTGAAATCGGTTTGAGATCTGTTTGAGATTGGTTCGAGATCGGTTTGAGATCAGTTTGAGATAGGTTTGAGATCGGTTTGAGATCGGTTTGAAATCGGTTTGAGATCTGTTTGAGATTGGTTCGAGATCGGTTTGAGATCGGTTTGAGATCGGTTTGAGATCGGTTTGAGATCGGTTTGAGATCGGTTTGAGATCGTTTTGAGATGGGTTTGAAATCGGTTTGAGATCGGTTTGAGATCGGTTTGAGATCGGTTTGAGATCGGTTTGAAAATGGTTTGAAATTGGTTTGAGTTCGGTTTGAGATCGGTTTGAGACCGGTTTGAAAACGGTTTGAGATCGGTTTGAGATCGGTTTGAGAAGTTTGAGATCGGTTTGAAAATGGTTTGAGATCGGTTTGAGATCGGTTTGAGATCGGTTTGAGATCGGTTTGAAAACGGTTTGAGATCGGTTTGAGATCGGTTTGAGATCGGTTTGAGATCGGTTTGAGATCGGTTTGAGATCGGTTTGAGATCGGTTTGAGATCGGTTTGAGATCGGTTTGAGTTCGGTTTGAAATCGGTTTGAGATCGGTTTGAGATCGGTTTGAGATCGGTTTGAGATCGGTTTGAGATCGGTTTGAAATCGGTTTGAGATTGGTTTGAAATCGGTTTGAGATCGGTTTGAGATCGGTTTGAGATCGGTTTGAGATCGGTTTGAGATCAGTTTGAGATCGGTTTGAGATCGGTTTGAGATCGGTTTGAGATCGGTTTGAGTTCGGTTCTAAATCGGTTTGAGATCGGTTTGAGATCGGTTTGAGATCGGTTTGAGATCGGTTTGAGATCGGTTTGAAATCTGTTTGAGATTGGTTCGAGATCGGTTTGAGATCGGTTTGAGATCGGTTTGAGATCGGTTTGAGATCGGTTTGAGATCGGTTTGAGATCGGTTTGAGATCGGTTTGAAATCGGTTTGAGATCGGTTTGAAATCGGTTTGAGATTGGGTTGAGATCGGTTTGAGATCGGTTTGAGATCGGTTTGAGATCGGCTTGAATTCGGTTTGATATCGGTTTGAGATCGGTTTGAGATCGGTTTGAGATCGGTTTGAGATCGGTTTGAGATCGGTTTGAGATCGGTTTGAGATCGGTTTGAGATCGGTTTGAAATCGGTTTGAGATCGGTTTGAGTTCGGTTTGAAATCGGTTTGAGATCGGTTTGAGATCGGTTTGAGATGGGTTTGAGATCGGTTTGAGATCGGTTTGAGATCGGTTTGAAATCGGTTTGAGATCGGTTTGAGATCGGTTTGAAATCGGTTTGAGATCTGTTTGAGATTGGTTCGAGATCGGTTTGAGATCGGTTTGAGATCGGTTTGAGATCGGTTTGAGATCGGTTTGAGATCGGTTTGAGATCGGTTTGAGATCGGTTTGAGATCGGTTTGAGATCGGTTTGAAATCGGTTTGAGATCGGTTTGAGATCGGTTTGAAATCGGTTTGAGATCGGTTTGAGATCGGTTTGGGATCGGTTTGAGATCGGTTTGAGATCGGTTTGAGATCGGTTTGAGATCGGTTTGAGATCGGTTTGAGATCGGTTTGAGATCGGTTTGAAATCGGTTTGAGATCGGTTTGAGATCGGTTTGAGATCGGTTTGAGATCGGTTTGAGATCGGTTTGAGATCGGTTTGAAATCGGTTTGAGATCGGTTTGAGATCGGTTTGAAATCGGTTTGAGATCGGTTTGAGATCGGTTTGGGATCGGTTTGAGATCGGTTTGAGATCGGTTTGAGATCGGTTTGAGATCGGTTTGAGATCGGTTTGAGATCGGTTTGAAATCGGTTTGAGATCGGTTTGAGATCGGTTTGAGATCGGTTTGAGATCGGTTTGAGATCGGTTTGAGATCGGTTTGAAAATGGTTTGAGATCGGTTTGAGTTCGGTTTGAGATCGGTTTGAGATCGGTTTGAAAACGGTTTGAGATCGGTTTGAGATCGGTTTGAGATCGGTTTGAGATCGGTTTGAGATCGGTTTGAGATCGGTTTGAGTTCGGTTTGAAATCGGTTTAAGATCGGTTTGAGATGGGTTTGAGATCGGTTTGAGATCGGTTTGAGATCGGTTTGAGATCGGTTTGAGATCGGTTTGAGATCGGTTTGAAATCGGTTTGAGATCGGTTTGAGATCGGTTTGAAATCGGTTTGAGATCGGTTTGAGATCGGTTTAAAATCGGTTTGAAAATGGTTTGAGATTGGTTTGAGTTCGGTTTGAGATCGGTTTGAGATCGGTTTGAAAACGGTTTGAGATCGGTTTGAGAAGTTTGAGATCGGTTTGAAAATGGTTTGAGATCGGTTTGAGATCGGTTTGAGATCGGTTTGAGATCGGTTTGAGATCGGTTTGAGATCGGTTTGAAATCGGTTTGAGATCGGTTTGAGATCGGTTTGAAATCGGTTTGAGATCGGTTTGAGATCGGTTTGAGATCGGTTTGAGATCGGTTTGAGATCGGTTTGAGATCGGTTTGAGATCGGTTTGAGATCGGTTTGAGATCGGTTTGAAATCGGTTTGAGATCGGTTTGAGATCGGTTTGAGATCGGTTTGAGATCGGTTTGAGATCAGTTTGAAAATGGTTTGAGATCGGTTTGAGTTCGGTTTGAGATCGGTTTGAGATCGGTTTGAAAACGGTTTGAGATCGGTTTGAGATCGGTTTGAGATCGGTTTGAGATCGGTTTGAGATCGGTTTGAGTTCGGTTTGAAATCGGTTTGAGATCGGTTTGAGATGGGTTTGAGATCGGTTTGAGATCGGTTTGAGATCGGTTTGAAATCGGTTTGAGATCGGTTTGAGATCGGTTTGAAATCGGTTTGAGGTCCGTTTTGAGATTGGTTCAAGATCGGTTTGAGATCGGTTTGAGATCGGTTTGAGATCGGTTCGAGATCGGTTTGAGATCGGTTTGAGATCGGTTTGAGATCGGTTTGAAATCGGTTTGAGATCAGTTTGAGATCGGTTTGAGATCGGTTTGAGATCGGTTTGAGATCGGTTTGAGATCGGTTTGAGATTGGCTTAAGATCGGTTTGAGATCGGTTTGAGATCGGTTTGAGATCGGTTTGAGATCAGTTTGAGATCGGTTTGAGATCGGTTTGAGATCGGTTTGAAATCGGTTTGAGATCTGTTTGAGATTGGTTCGAGATCGGTTTGAGATCGGTTTGAGATCGGTTTGAGATCGGTTTGAGATCGGTTTGAGATCGGTTTGAGATCGTTTTGAGATGGGTTTGAAATCGGTTTGAGATCGGTTTGAGATCGGTTTGAGATCGGTTTGAAAATGGTTTGAGATTGGTTTGAGTTCGGTTTGAGATCGGTTTGAGATCGGTTTGAAAACGGTTTGAGATCGGTTTGAGATCGGTTTGAGAAGTTTGAGATCGGTTTGAAAATGGTTTGAGATCGGTTTGAGATCGGTTTGAGATCGGTTTGAGATCGGTTTGAGATCGGTTTGAAATAGGTTTGAGATCGGTTTGAGATCGGTTTGAAAACGGTTTGAAAACGGTTTTATATCGGTTTGAGATCGGTTTGAGATCGGTTTGAATTCGGTTTGAAATCGGTTTGAAATCGGTTTGAGATCGGTTTGATAACGGTTTGAGATCTATTTGAGATCGGTTTGAGATCGGTTTGAGATCGGTTTGAGATCGGTTTGAGATCGGTTTGAGATCGGTTTGAAATCGGTTTGAGATCGGTTTGAGATCGGTTTGAAATCGGTTTGAGATCGGTTTGAAATCGGTTTGAGATCGGTTTGAAATCAGTTTGAGATCGGTTTGAGATCGGTTTGAGATCGGTTTGAGATCGGCTTGAGTTCGGTTTGAAAACGGTTTGAGATCGGTTTGAAATCGGTTTGAGATCGGTTTAAGATCGGTTTGAAATCGGTTTGAGATCGGTTTGGGATCGGTTTGAGATCGGTTTGAGATTGGTTCGAGATCGGTTCGAGGTCGGGCTTAGATCGGTTTGAAATCGGTTTGAGATCGGTTTGAGATCGGTTTGAGATCGGTTTGAGATCGGTTTGAGATCGGTTTGAGATCGGTTTGAGATCGGTTTGAAATCGGTTTGAGATCGGTTTGAGATCTGTTTGAGATCGGTTTGAGATCGGTTTGAAATCGGTTTGAGATCGGTTTGAGATCGGTTTGAGATTGGTTTGAGATCGGTTTGAAATCGGTTTGAGATCGGTTTGAGATCGGTTTGAAATCGGTTTGAGATCTATTTGAGATTGGTTTGATATCGGTTTGAGATCGGTTTGAGATCGGTTTGAGATCGGTTTGAGTTCGGTTTGAAATCGGTTTGAGATCGGTTTGAGATAGGTTTGAGATCGGTTTGAAATTGAAAACGGTTTGAGATCGGTTTGAGATCGGTTTGAGATCGGTTTGAGATCGGTTTGAGATCGGTTAGAGATCGGTTTGAGATCGGTTTGAAAACGGTTTGAGATCGATTTGAGATCGGTTTGAAATCGGTTTTGAGATCGGTTTGAGATCGGTTTGAGATCGGTTTGAGATCGGTTTGAAAACGGTTTGAGATCGGTTTGAGATCGGTTTGAGATCGGTTTGAGATCGGTTTGAGATCGGTTTGAAAACGGTTTGAGATCGGTTTGAGATCGGTTTGAGATCGGTTTGAGATGGGTTTGAAATTGGTTTGAGATCGGTTTGAAAACGGTATGCGATCGGTTTGAGATTGGTTCGAGATCGGTTTGAGATCGGTTTGAGATCGGTTTGAAATCGGTTTGAGATCGGTTTGAGATCGGTTTGAGATCGGTTTGAGATCGGTTTGAGATCGGTTTGAGATCGGTTTGAGATCGGTTTGAGATTGGTTTGAGATCGGTTTGAAATCGGTTTGAGATCGGTTTGGGATCGGTTTGAGATCGGTTTGAGATCGGTTTGAGATCGGTTTGAGATTGGTTTGAGATCGGTTTGAAATCGGTTTGAGATAGGTTTGAGATCGGTTTGAAATCGGTTTGAGATCTATTTGAGATTGGTTTGAGATCGGTTTGAGATCGGTTTGAGATTGGTTTGAGATCGGTTTGAGATCGGTTTGAGATCGGTTTGAGATCGGTTTGAGATCGGTTTGAGATCGGTCTGAAATCGGTTTGAGATCGGTCTGAAATCGGTTTGAGATCGGTTTGAGATCGGTTTGAGATCGGTTTGAGATCGGTTTGAGATCGGTTTGAGATCGGTTTGAGATCGGTTTGAAATCGGTTTGAGATCGGTTTGAGATCGGTTTGAGATCGGTTTGAGATCAGTTTGAGATCGGTTTGAGATCGGTTTGAAAACGGTTCGAGATCGGTTTGAGATCGGTTCGAGATCGGTTTGAGATCGGTTTGAGATCGGTTTGAGATCGGTTTGAAAACGGTTTGAGATCGGTTTGAGATCGGTTTGAGATCGGTTTGAGATCGGTTTTAGATCGGTTTGAGATCGGTTTAAGATCGGTTTGAGATCGGTTTGAAATTGGTTTGAGATCGGTTTTAGATCGGTTTGAGATCAGTTTGTGGATGGTGAGGTTTCGAGTTTTCGGTCATTTAGCGATTTCTAAGGAACTATTGTGCACTACTCGCTTGTTTTTCTTATGTCCGTTTTTATTTTATCGCCACAAGATGCAGTTTTTGGTAATTTATTTAATTTTTAATCAAAAAGTGTGGTTTTAAAAAAAAGGCACGAACAAAAGCCAAAAACTATATATTTTACCACGGCAAGCAATCAAAATTCCGGACACAAAAGAGAGCGAGTGGAGGCAATCGTGGCCTTTTATAGCCTGTCGACAACCCTAGGAGCGTCATGCATTTTCAAAAATTTTCGAAAGAGAGCCAACCTATGATAATGGCGTCTAGCAAGTTTCCGATGATGCTGTTTCTGAAGGAATTTTTGACCAAAGTATCTCGTAATGGGTTTCAAAAATCATTTTTGAATTTTTCAAAAATAGATATGATATTTTTATTTATTTATAGTTAAAATCCGCCCAGAAAAACACCACTGGAAACACTTCCATCATAGAAGTGTCTAGTTAACTTGTCTGTATTGGTGTCATCACAAACCAAGCCGAAGTTTATAGTCGTCTCTTTTCTTTTCTCTTAATTTTGTTTTTCATTCGAAGCAAATGGATGACGATTATTATTGAGAACACAATCTGCGGAATAAAATCTCAAAACTCCATTTCGCAAGTTCTCTTCCGGCAGATTAATCGTATAACACTTACACACAACGATAGACACATTCCACACCCATTGTACCAATACGTTGCACAGATTTCTAAATTTATTTGCACACAGATTTGAAGGTTCGAATCTAGGCTACCAGGAAACGATATTCTCAAACTGTGACTGTTAGTTGTTATTTAATCTGAATTCTACTTACATTTGAAAACAAAACATTTAAATCGTTTGTCACAACAACAACATTTAACAAGCAAACAGACTTGAACTAATGGATACCACTCATGAACAAAATATTTCGATTTTTTAAGTGTAGGTCATAATAAAGAAGGTTCAGTGATGCTCATTGAATAAAAGGTAAGAACCGATACACAGTGGTTCCAGTTGTATGGACAGGCGCTCATAGGTTTATACAATCTGAACCATAAAACCGATTTTGATGAAATTTTAAATGGGTTTAAAAAACCCATTACTTTCCGGTTTAGGCGATTGGATCTATTAGGTCTATATTTATTAAAAACTTTAAATATATGGAACTATTCGATTCAACCAGAGACCATAAATCCTTGTATGAAAAAAGTTTTATACTTTTTGGAAAAAAATATGCATCTATGTAAGAGTTTATAGGTAAATTACACAAAGTCGTTAAAAAAATCGTACGATCATGAAACTTGGTGAAAACGATTTATTTATTTCGAAAATTTACAAACAAATGATTCTTTGCAAATAGATTGCATAAAAGCAGAAAGGGGGCAAGTTTTGATGTATCAATCGGAAAAATTGACCTTGATACGACATAAGTGTGTGGATGATTTATGACACATTCTTTAAAGGTAGTTTTTAATTCTAAACGACATGACACCAAAACCACGTCGATACAACTACCGTGGAAAAGTCAGTAATTTGTATGTAAAGATGACTTTATTAATTTCCCATTGGAAGCTATCATAATTGGTCCGATTTGTCGAATCGAAAATTTTGACGTATTTCCACGTTTAGAGCTCCCTAGAATCGTCCCTCCCTAGAATCCATCATTTTTAGAGAGATGTCTGTGTCTGTACGTACGTTCTAACGTTCCTTTGCTTTTTTTCGTTCAACATATCTCAAGTACAAATGAATATATCGACGAATATCTCGAGAACAAATAATGTTATCGGCTTCAGATTAATTTAACTCTACACACATTGGCGTAATAAAAAATAGGTAAAAATATGACAATTTATCAATTCCCAGTTTTTTTTAAAACAAACAAAAAAATCGCTGAAAAATTTTGAAATTTTTTTTTCTCCCAAATATCCTGAGATCACACAAAATGGTATTGGCTTCGGGTTTATTAAATTCTATGTACTAGTTCATAATTGATATATGATTGGTTTTGTAAAATGGTTCCAGTTTGTTTGTTAAGTGAAAAAACTACAAGAAACTTTATTAAAAATTGAAAAAAAAAGTTTCTTCTCAACTATCTTGAGATCAACCAATTTTATTGGCTTTGGGTTAGTTTGATTCTACTCACTAATTGCATATTCACTTGATTGCATATTAAACACCTTTAACATTTTTCGAAGAATTGGCGATTATTTTAAAAGCTCCCGAGGAAGAACCTGTGAAAAAAGAGTACCCCCATGAAAGTTTATAAAAATGTGTAAAGAACTACCAGAAAGAAGAATCCAAAATATCTATTAAAATCGTTTGCATGGGAAGATGTTTTTTTATTAAGAAAGAAAGAAGCAAGGGATCCTTAATAAAACTATATAAACTTTGAAAAAATGGTATCCTCATGAAACTTTGTTGAAATGCTACATTATTCGAGAATAAAGAATCATAGTAGTTGAAATTAGTTTTTGGAAGTTCTAGTGAAAGGTGGCATTTTTTTTTTGTCAGCAATATTTCTTTTTGTAAAAAAAATATTATGCTTTCCATCACCCTTCTACCATAATATTTTTATAGACTGTCACTTTTATAGTTCATTACACAGTTTAACTAATTTTCATGAGGATAACATTTTTGTTGCACATCTTATGGTAATAATTCCACCTTTTCCCCCGACCCAGACCCGAAAACAAACCCTTTTCATCCTTTCATAAAAATTACTAACTTTTTTCACAATAGTTGTAACGACTTGGTTTAGTATTATGTCATTCAGAATTAAAAACTAGCTATTTTTAAAAGATTTGTCATATATCTAGGTTGAAACAAGGTCAATTTGTCCGTTTTATAAACACAATGTACACAACAACTTGCCTCCTTTCTTTTCAAAATGTCACCCTTTTATACGAAATATTTCTATAGACTCTTTTGACTATTCATCTGATTTACTTATAAACGCATACATTGATGCAAAGATAGAACTTTGATCACACAAGGATTTACGGTCTTCAGAAATAAAAACTTGAGCCTTACACTCCGAAATTAGTAGGTCGTTATTTTTAGAGTTTTCAATAAATATACACCTAATAGATCTAATCAACTAAACCGAAGTGTAAGACTATGTTTTTTTTTTATTTATTGGTTATAACACTTTCCGTGTCCAAGGTAGGTAGGTAGAGATGGCAGTCGCTAGCCCTGGCCTCTCGACTCAATTAGCGCTGGAGTGTGCCGTTTTGATACCAATTACTTGTGTTAACCTAGTAGGGATTTAATACGGAATTATATGGCTTTATAGACTTTAACGGACTATTGTTAGAGCCATTTAGTCGCATTCAGAAAGATAATCAGATCTTTGATTTTCTTCTCAGAAAGCTCTTTTGGGTCATCGAGGAAGGCCTTTCCAAAAGATGACAATCTAGAATTGGCTAAAGCAGGGCAGTTGCAAAGAAAATGAACTACAGTTTCTTTTTCTTGAGGGTCTCCACAGCTACGACAGTGGGAGTTGTAGGGGATTCCCAGCCTCCTTGCATGCTCCCCTATGGGCCAGTGTCCGGTGCATATTGCTGTGATCCTGGCTATATCGCGCCTGGGTCTGCATATAAGATCGTTAGAACGAGTTTTGTTATAGGATGGCCATATCATTCTTGATATGACACAGTTTGTAAGACTGCTCCATCTGAGATTAGATTCATCGAGAAAAATCGAGAAAATATTTCTCTTCATAGCACCAATAGGCATATTTACATTTACGGCTAGTGAGCTATGAAGGGCCGAGCCTTGTCGAGCTAAGACGTCAGCCCGTTCATTACCCTCTATGTCACTGTGACCTGGAACCCAAATGAGAGTGACCTGGAGGTTAATGTTCAGACTTGATAGTTCATCTCGACATTGCTGGACAAGTACAGAGGTGGATGTAGCCGATTTAATAGCCTTAATGGCAGCCTGGCTGTCGGAGCAAATTGCTGTGTTCCTGAATTGATTATGGTTTGATTTGAGTAACTTGCATGCTTCCCTGATTGCTAGTAGTTCAGCTTGAAATACGCTAGCAAAGTCTGGTAGTCTGAGGGACTTGGATATATTAAGGGTCTTAGAAAAAAATCCAGAACCAACACCGCACTCCATCTTAGACCCATCAGTGAAGATTATAGTGTCGTAGTCCTTCGTAACAATGTCATTTTTCCAATCCTCTCTGGTTGGAAAAACGGCTTTGAAGTCCCCGCCTAGGCCAAGAGGGGGAATACAGTAGTCGGTGTTCGTTAGAAAAATATCCTGAGGAATCAATTTTGTTATATTTCCATGACCATAGGGTTTTGAAAACCAACAATTAGATTCTTTTAGTCTTACAGCACTGCATGCCGCTAGATATTTTATATAAAGGTCGAGTGGTAGAAGGTGCAGGATAACGCTAAGGGCATCTGTTGGACAAGTTCGAAGGGCTCCTGTAGTGCCGACGCTAGCCGTTCTTTGTACCTTCTTAAGTTTTCCAATATTATATTGTTTGCTAAGTGCAGGCCACCACACAATCGATCCGTATGATAAAATCGGTCGAACCACGGCAGTGTACGTCCACAAGATCATCTTCGACTGTAGGCCCCACATCTTACCAAATGTTTTTCTGCAGGCATAGAAAGCTATGCAGGCTTTCTTAACCCGTTCTTCAATATTTACCTTCCAATTCAATTTGGGGTCAAGAATAACTCCGAGGTATTTTGCCTTAGAAGATAAGGATAGAGTTTGTCCGTTAAGTCGAGGTGGGGTGAAGGTAGGTATTTTAGTCCTGGTAGTAAAGAGCATCAGTTCCGTTTTACTCTGATTAACCCCTAGTCCACTACTTGTGGCCCAGTTACTAACTTTTTTCAGAGCCGACTCAGTGATTTCGCTAATCACTGTGGTAAACTTTCCTGAGACCAATAAAACCAAATCATCAGCATACGCTACTGCTTTCACACCACTACATCTTAGCTTGACAAGAATTTTGTCCATGACTAAAAGCCATAGAAGAGGGGAGAGGACCCCACCTTGGGGTGTTCCTCTACTAACATATTTAGTAGCTGTAGTGTTTCCCAACGATGCTTGAATCCTTCTGTCACTGAGCATAGAAACAATCCATTCAGATATGAAGCCTTCTATCCCGAAGTGAGCAAGTGATTCGCGAATGGATTCAGTTAGGACATTATTGAAGGCACCTTCCACGTCTAGGAAGGTTGCGAGGGTATATTCTTTATAGTGAATTGTCTTCTCGATTGTACGAACCACTTCATGCAGGGCAGTCTCCGTAGACTTGCCTTTGAGGTATGCATGTTGTGATTCATCAAGAGGACGACCAACTAGTATAACTCTAATATGAGTGTCAAGAATGCGCTCTAGTGTCTTTAGTACAAAAGATGTCAGGCTAATTGGTCTGAAGTCCTTCGCGGATTCATGACCTCTCTTACCGACTTTCGGAATGAAGACCACTCTTACATGTCTCCATGACTCAGGTACATGATTGAGATAGAGGCAACCTTTGAAAATCATTTCAAGCCATGGCACTGCCAAATCTTGCAGTTTCTGTAGCATAATAGGTATTATGCCATCAAGGCCTGGTGATTTATAAGAGGAGAAAGTATTAATGGCCCATGAAATACCATCTCCAGTTATAACGGAATTGATTTGCTCCCTATGAGCTAAATTGGTGTTCGTATTACTAGGCGTTTCAGGGTTGCTGTTCACGCAACCCGGGAAATGCGTTGTCATCAGCAGTTCCAAGGACTCAGCTGGAGAGGCTGTCCAGAGATCGTCAGATTTTTTCAGGAACGAAGGATTGCAATGTTCCTTCGATAACACTTTACTAAGCCTGGCAGAATCTTTAATATTTTCTATGGAGTGACAGTATTCTCTCCATCCCAGTTTCTTGGATGCTGCTATGGCTCGCTTGTATTCTTTGAGAATGTCTTTATACGGTTGGAAGAACTTCTCCTTCTGACAGATATTGAAGATTTTTCTGGTCATTTTTCTTAGCGCAGATAGATCTTCATTCCACCAAGGAGGGAATTTTTTACGGCTATGCTTAACCGGACAAGAGACTTTGAAGGCAGTGTTAATAGCTGCCTCGAAAGTCTTTACCTTAGATTCAAGAACTTCAACAGATTCTACACTAATTAATGGTAAATTGCCTAGTTTGGATTTTGCGATCTGACTGAATTTCTTCCAGTCAGTTCTTTTAGGGTTTCTATATGGGGGAGGGGTTTCTACCTTGAAACCTATGTTGAAGAGGATCCATCTGTTATCCGAAAAGGAATTTTTAAGAGACACTCTCCAATTTTCCACCACCAGATTACAGTTGTTTGTAACAGTGATATCAAGTACATCTTCCCAACCGTCGTAATTTTCCGAGCTTGGAAAAACGAAAGTGGGTGTGTCACCTCTGTTACAAACAATTAGGTTATTAACAATAATAAAATCAAAAAGAGACTCACCTCGTTCGTTGATTTCGGAACTACCCCAGAGAGAATGCCGTGCGTTCGCATCGCATCCAATCAGAAGGTTCGCTTTTTTTAGTTTCGCTGCTTCAATCAGTATCTTCACCTCCTCAGGCGGTGATTCTCGGTTGTGGTCGCAGTAGCCGTGTCCAAAGTTTCAGCATTTTAGGAAGTATGATATCCATTTAATCCAGGTTTAAGTGTCAAGTAAGCACATAATGTAGGGTATAGATGAGGTCATTCTATTGGCTCTATCTCTGATCTCCGGTGGTTTGGGTTTTGACCCAGTAGTGAAAAATTATGTACTTAAAGCAACCTTTCGTTTGGTATGAATTACATATGTCTGTTGGTCTTACGCTCAGGCTCCATACAAATTTGCCCATGTAACATATAGATACCAAAGTGGGGTACTACACTTTAATTTTGTTTTCAGCTTGAAGCCTTGTAGGAAATTTCTTAAATTATAAAATTGGTAATTTTAAGGAAAATTGTTGTTCAGGAATTCTTGGCGGGTATAAAATTTCCTAAAATGGAGTTAAAGTACAACTTTTAAAGCAGTCAAATTTTGTGTAAAGGCCACACTAACACTGACACACAGAGGCAAAGATTGCCGTTTGCTTAATAACGGGTGATTTTTTAAGAGGTTCAGAACTTAAAAAAAAAAAAAAACACAAAAAATTCGAAAAAATGAATGAAGTATTTATTTGAATCGATAGTTTGAACCTTGCAATTTAATGTTTAAAGATAATTTTATGCAAATGCTGACCGCGGCTGCGTCTCAGGTAGCCCATCCGCTGAGTCCAATTTTGACATACTCTTTCACACATATCGGCCGGTATCTCACGAATGAATGCATGGATGTTGGCTTTCAGTGCGTCAATCGAAGCGGGCTTGTCCCTATAGACATTAGCCTTGACATACCCCCACAAAAAATAATCTAATGGTGTCAAATCGCACGATCTAGGCGACCAATTGACCGGCCCGAAACGTGAAATTAACTGTTTACCAAACTCGCCTCGCAATTGCGCCATTGTTTCGCGTGCTGTGTGGCATGTGGCACCGTCTTGTTGAAACCACATATCATGCAAGTCAAGAACTTCCATTTCGGACAAAAAAAAGTTTGTTATCATCGCTCGGTAGCGTTCACCATTGACAGTAACGCTGCGATTTGCATCATCTTTGAAGAAATATGGCCCAATAATGGCGCCGGCCCATAAACCGCACCAAACAGTGGCTTTTTCGGGATGCATTGGTAGCTGTTGCAATGCTTCTGGCTGATCTTCACTCCAAATGCGGCAATTATGCTTATTTACGTACCCATTCAACCAAAAATGAGCCTCATCGCTAAACACAATTTTTCGATAAAAAAGCGGATCCTCCGAGCACGAATTTTGATAGTAAAATTCAATAATTTGCAAGCGTTGTTCATTTGTAAGACGATCCATGGTTAAATTGCAAACCAAACTGAAGCTGTTTGACAATGACACAAGGTACTAAACACACGTCAGCTGTCAAAACCAGTGTTGCCAAAACCAAACCAGCTACAAAATCACCCTTTACTTAGTTAATAACACACAATAACATCATTTTCTTATACTTTAGAGCCAGTAAGGGATAGAGTTTTCTTGAAAAATTCACAAAAGTTGCTCTTTTTAGACACTTAAACAATTAAAATAAAATTAACGACTAGATCGCACGTACTTGGTCTTATGTTCAAGTTGCTTGGAATTAAGAACTTTTAAAATATGTAAGGAATTGTAAAAAAAAAAATATAAACATATAAAACAAGTACTTAAATCGTTCTTTAAATTGTATAAGCAACTAGTTAAAAAAACTAACAGCTCAAACACAAGTATGCCATTCGATTACTTGAAAAAATATGAAAATGTGCAAAAATAAATTTAAATCGTTGGAGCGGTTTTCTTGACAATAAATTTCTTGACAATAAAATATAAATAACATTAAAAAAAAAGAGTTTTATTATGCCAATTTAGAGAATGTATTAAAATACATTTTTAAACCTGGTTTCAAAAAAATTCATCAACTAATATCTGAAAAATTGAATTTTCAAAAAAAAGTTTTTAGTATTTTTTTAAAAATCTAAATTTTAATTTTTCAAAATTTTATATGCACTATTAATAACATTTTAAAAGAGCTTTTGCATACAAATTTTGATTGAAATCGTTTGAGCCGTTTATTAGAAAATCGAAAATAAAAAAAACCGTTATATGGCAGAGGTAGCGCTAATAACGGTTTTCGGTAAATTTTGTTCTTATCAAAAAGTACATCGGTACGTCATAGTACACTGAATTTTTCTTATCAAAATCGTTAGAGCCGTTTTTGAGATAAATACGCTTTTCATTTACGGGTGTAGGGCAAGTACCGTTTTTTTTGTTTTTTTTTTTTTTTTTTTTTTTTTTATTATCCGATGGAAATCTTCAAAAGACACTCGGTAAGAATCGGTACCAAGTAGTGTGGGACTCTTACCGCACTAAAACCACCGGTGAATCAGGACCAATCTATGAAAGATCGACAAATGATTTTTCTTTCTTAATTTATCAGTCGCATTGTGGGAAGTTTAAGTTATAACACTTTCCATAGCTTTTAGACCATCAGCTCATGAGGCTTGGTTCTTCTTAATCTCCGAACATTGTCTCGTACATTTAAGACGGTCTCCATTTCGGAGTTGGTATGACTTTGCAGTCGCTGATTGTGTGATACAGCGTGTTTTTTAACCACTTCTGTAACCATTTCAATTTGAAGGTCCCGATGTAGATCGCTATTTCTTATATACCAAGGGGCATTTATTATTCCGCGAAGGACCTTGCTTTGGAATTTTTGGATGGGTTCAGCATTTGTTTTCTTTGTACAGCCCCATAGTTGGATGCCATACGTCCAAACGGGTTTCAGTACTTGCTTATATAACATTAGTTTGTTCTGGATAGATAGGTCAGAGTTCTTTCCTAGTAACCAGTACATTTTTCTGTACTTCAAGTTTAGTTCGTCTTTTTTCTTTTTGATGTGCTCTTTCCATTTAAGCTTTGCATCCAAAGTCATTCCAAGGTATTTGGCAGTATTGGAGTAAGGTACTGTTGTACTGTTTATAAGAATTGGAACATTGTTTATTTTTTTGTTTGTAAAGTTTATATGCGTCGATTTTGTTTCATTTAGTTTGATTCGCCATTTTTGCGTCCAATCACTAACTTTATCGACTGCATATTGCAGTTTTTGTGTAGCCTTCGTAACGGATTTATCTGGCACCAGTATTGCAGTATCATCAGCAAAGGTGGCCATGATAGCGTTGATGTCCACTGGAATATCCCTTGTATATAACAGATACAGGGTTGGTCCTAGGACACATCCTTGTGGTACACCGGCTTCAATTTTCTTTAGTTCCGAGTAATTTTGGTCGTACCGTACTCTAAAGAGTCGGTTCGTAACGTAGGATTTCAGTATTTCGCAGTACTGCCTGGGAAGATCCCTTTGCAGTTTGTACTCAAGTCCCAAGTGCCAAACCTTGTCAAAGGCTTGAGCAACATCTAAGAATATAGCCGAGCATACTTGTTTTTCTTCAAGTGCTTTTTCCACAACATCCGTAATCCGATGCACTTGGTCTATCGTGGAATGTTTATTTCTAAATCCAAACTGATGGCTCGGAATTAGTCTTCTTTCTTCTATTATTCTGCTTAGTCTTTTCAGAAGCAGTTTTTCGAAAACTTTTGCCATGATTGGTATAAGCGATATAGGTCTGTAAGATGTTACTTCTGTTGGTGGCTTACCTTGTTTAGTTATAACAATGACTTCTGCAATTTTCCAATGATGTGGCACATATCTTTGTTTAAGGCATGCATTTATTATAAATTGTAGTTTTTTGAAGGCTATAGAAGGCATTTCTTTCAAAACCTGAGCAGTTATTAGATCGTACCCTGGTGATTTTTTGTTAGACAACTTATGTTGACACATACTTCTTACTTCTTTGAGCGTGATAAAAGGAATTTCACATTCGTCGTTTCTATCAACAAACTGTAATGGATCTGTAGCTGTGCTTGCTGGAAATGGCTTAAAAACATTCGCGAGATGTTCAGCGAAGAGATCAGCCTTTTGTTTTGGGTTTCCGATCCATTTACCATCTTGAGATTTTACTGGCGGGTTTTGTGCCTGTGGTCTTTTTTGGCGCTTAGCTGCTTTCCATAAGGAGTCTAAATAAGGAATCTACTAAGTGAATCACTTTTAAATTCACAGATTCTTTTCTTAAGTTCATTGTTAAGATGGTTAAAAACTGCCTTATCACCTCGAAATCTCGTAGCTTGCCATTTTCTTCGAGCTCTTCTTTTCTCCAAGATCAGCTCCTTTATTTCGACAGGATATTTTATTTCTTTTTCTCTTGAGTTCGAAATTGTTGGAGTACTTTCTTCTGCAGCCTGTTGCACATCAGCAATAAATTGTTCTACTTCATGATCAATCTGTTCAATTGTTTGCATAGGGGATCTTAGGTTTATAAAACTTTCAAGTTTATCTCTGAATTCGTTCCAGTTTGTTCTTTTGTTCACGAGCTTAGGATTACTTTTCTCTATTATTTCTGCTTCGCTCAGTGATAATATTACTAGAGTATGATCTGACGATAAATCGTAATTACCTTCGACACTTATATGGTTTCGTTTAATACCTTTTACTACGAAAAAGTCTATAAGGTCTGGTATTTTGTTAGAATCAGATGGCCAATATGTTGGCGAGCCAGAAGAATAAAATTCGCAGTTGTATTTGCGGCCTGCTTGATATAGCCGTTTGCCTTTCGTTGTTATGAGCCTAGATCCCCATTGGGTGTGTTTAGCATTGAAGTCGCCACCAACAAGGAAGTTATGTCCTAACAAATTTAGGAGTTCTGCATAGTTTTCTTCAGTTGGAGAGCGCCTCGGAGGGCAGTATATAGATGCTATCTTAAACTCTTTCTTTTTTATACCAATACTAATTGTGGTTACTTGGTTTGAAAAAAAATTTAATTACCCCTATGGAGAGTTACAAAAAAACGTTAAGTTCAAAATTTGAAGAAAATTGCTTCAGTGCTTTAGGCTGCAGGTCGATATACGGACACACAGACATCGTTATGTCATGTTTGATTGTTATCTCGAATCTTTTTGTTAGCACGAATCCAAAACTTGCCCTGTAGTATGTAACTATTGAAAATATGAAAAGTAATGCCATAGCTATTGTTGTTCTATGCATTAAATTGTGAACAAAAAATTAAAAAAAAAAAAATAATACAAAAAGGCAATACAAATAGCAAAATGCGGCCC
Source organism: Dasysyrphus albostriatus (assembly GCA_946251815.1). Taxonomy (NCBI): domain Eukaryota; kingdom Metazoa; phylum Arthropoda; class Insecta; order Diptera; family Syrphidae; genus Dasysyrphus; species Dasysyrphus albostriatus. The sequence goes on along the minus strand of OX276336.1, from coordinate 59,378,985 downwards.
AAACCAGGCTTGAGCAGTACGACAGTAAGCACTAGGAGAAAGCAATGTCAGTACATATTGCAATAGCAGTGGTTAACACGTTTTTGAAATATCGAATTTTCAATAAAAATTTAACTTTTTTAAAAATTCGTATTTTTTAATTGTATTTGAAGCTTGTGTATAAAAAGATTAAACTAATTAATTAAACTAAACTAGTGAGAAAATTCAAAATTAAAAAAAAAAGTTCCATTTGAAATACTATTAATAGCGGGTCAATAAGTCCGTGACTTTTGGAATAAAACACAGATTTTTTGATAAAAAAATAATTTTATTTTTCAACGTAGAATCCCTTGAGCTCTATACACTTTGTCCAACGCTTCTCCAATTTTTGTATCCCTTCCAAAAAAAAATGATTTGTCGAGGTCCTCAAAATAGGCCTTTGTTTGCGAGATGACTTCATCATTGGAGTCAAATCTTTTTCCACCAAGCCATTTCTTCAGGTTTGGGAACAAGAAGTAGTCGCTCGGAGCCAAATCTGGAGAATAGGGTGGATGAGGGAGCAATTCATAGCCCAATTCATGGATTTTTGCCATGGCAACTGCACATGTGTGCACCCTTGCATTGTCTTGGTGGAAAAGAACTTTTTTCTTGGCCAAATGAGGTCGGTTTTTTTTCAAATCGTCATTGAATCGGTCCAATAAGTTGGCATAATATTCCCCATTGATTGTTCTTCCCTTTTGAAGGTAGTCAATGTGGATTATCCCGCGTGCATCCCAAAATACAGTCGCCATAACTTTATTGGCTGACAAACCCACCTTGGCCTTCTTTGGACCCGATTCACCTTAGAAACCCACTGTTTTGACTGTTGTTTGTACTCTGGTGTTGTGATGGATCCATGTTTCGTCCACGGTTACAAAACGGCGCAAAAACTCCTCCATATTGCGATTAAGCAACGCCAAACCCAACGCAAACGCGGCACCCATCTTGCGGAAAGCTTTCTCATGCCCAAGTGATCATTCAAAATTGAAACAACTGAGCCATGCGAGATCCCTACGGCTTCCACAATCTCTCGCACTTTCAATCTTCGGTCGGCCAACACCATATCGTGAATTTTTTCGATTGTTTCGGGTGTAGAGACCTCAACTGGGCGTCCAGGACGTTCGGCATCTTGAGTGCTTGTACGCCCACAACGAAATTCAGTAAACCACTTTTTTACCATTGAAATCGATGGTGCAGAGTCCCCATAGTATTTATCAAGCCTAGCCTTGGTCTCGGTAATGGTTTTTTTTCGCAAGAAATAATGCTTAATAAGCACACGAAATTCACTTTTTTCCATTTTCTCCTCAAATTAGTGAGTAGTCTGATAAAAATAGCTGTCAAACACAAACTAACTGACGCAGCAAGTTTAAATTTTGACAGGAGTCAACTGACAGATGCCTGTTGACAGGAGCAGTGTTGCTGTTTCAGTAAAGAGGTCAGAAATTCAAAAAGTCACGGACTTATTGACCCGCCCTCGTAGTTGATATTTGTAATTTTTAGTAGTAATATCGTACTAATTCGAACAACAGAAAATGTTAAATAAGAATCATAGGAGCCATTTTTAAGAAAACAAATATCTTCCTAAACGGTTTCTTAACATTGATATGGAAGGTACCATTATTTTTCATAAAAGAAGAATTTTTTTAAAGATACTCGTAAGAGTGTGAAAAATACGCTTTAATACTAAGTTTTATAAAAATCAACCATAAAGCTTTCAAAATACTTGTTTTTCAAAAAAACAAAATTAAATAAAATTTTTTTAAAATCCAAACAAAAAATTTCACATTTTTTTTAAAACCCAAACCTTATTTTTAATTTTGGGAAGAAGAACTATTTATATTGTTTAGAAACTTCTGTAAATTAATAAATAAAATAAGTATTTTAAGGTTATTTAAAATAATATCTTTTATAATTCAAGTTAAAAGTTTAAATGAGTTCAACTCCTTTGCGTTTCACCAAGGTACTCGTATGATAGTTGGGCTCATCGGTTAAATGACTATCAATACCCTTCTTAGACGCAAATTTGTATCGATGTTTACCGACTAATATAAAAATAATCACAGCATTGGAGATGCTGTGAATTTTATTATTCTAAGGAAATTTGTTAAAATTCAGTTACTTTTGACTTGAATTATAAATTCAGTGGCTCCACTTAAACAGAAGAATTTTCTTTTCAAATTTTCTTAAAATTCAATTATAATGTCTATTATATATTTCATGAAAAAACACATTGAAAAACTCCACTATCAAATGAACTTCTGTATAAGAAATTATTGAAGTCAAAATTACATTTTTGAACAAAATCAAGAATAAAATAATGGTTCTTTAGGAGGTATCATTAGCTATAATTTTTTGAAAAATTGTTTCCCATCCAAACGTAGCTTTTACAGTTTTTACCAAAAGAAATTGATTGAATTTTTTTAGAAAAGTTGTGGAGTCGTTTTTCAGAAAAATATGATTTTGTTAAATTGCTGAAAAAAATTGAATGGTAGGCACTGTTATTTATAGTTTAAAAAAAAAGAAAAACCGTGTGGGCAGAAAAACCAAAAACCACTGTGTACCAAGTTTTAAGAAAATTGCTCCAGCCGTTTAGGTTGTAGCCAATAAGGCAGACAGACAAAATTTTGAGACCCACTTTTTTCGTCTCCTGTTATGACAAGCCTGACCAAAATCTCGAGTTAAATTTTAGGGAATGCATGTAGTACCTATTATTGGTAGTAAAAATTGATAAGCCACAAATATTAAAAGGTTTCTGGTTTACAGACATCTTACAGTTTCTGATTTGTAAGCACCAAATATTTTTAATTGCTATTTGTGCTATCTGCAACTTTACGAAAGTAGTAAGTTCAAGTTGTAAATCACGAAATAAAGGGTGTTTTCTTTAAGACGTGTGGCTTTCAATCTCTCAATACTTTTTTCGGAGTTGGTGTTTTTGACTGTTGTCACTTGATTTTTGCCCTGTTTGGGTTCCCATTTTATAATGAATTAACTTACTCTTGAACAACGTTAACAAATTGTACAAATTTATTACAAATTACAAATTTATTACGGATCGGTTCGCACGATGCATCTTTTTTACGTGCGACTTCCATTTTATTTTCGCGTCCAGGGTCAATCCTAGATACTTTGCCCCATTTGCAAATGGAACACGAGCGGTATTAAGAAAGACGGGTAATTTATTTTTGTATATGTAAAGTCCACGTTAACTGACATTTGTGCATTGAGTGCTGTTCGCCATGTTTTGTCCATTCAGTAACATCTTCAAGTAATTTAATTGAAGCTTTGCCAATCGTCTTGCCAACTGCTAGTATTGCAGTATCATCAGCAAACGTGCCTACGATAGTGTCTTCTAGTTTAGGTACATTGCGTGTAAATAAAAGGTACAGAACTGGACCCAATACACTTTCTTGTGGTACCCCAGTCACTATTTCTTTGAAATTTAAATATTCATTTGCGAGTCTTACGCGAAAAAATCTGTAATCTAGATATCCGTTTAGAATGTGGTAATTTAATTTTAATTTGAGGCCTTCCTGTCACATTTCTTCAAACGCTTGCGACACATCCAAAAAGACTGTCGAACATATTATCTTTTCATCAATATTGTTGAATGCTTGCTTCCAAATCCGAACTTATGTTCAGGTATTAATTGTTTCTCTTCTATTATTGGTTGCAGATGCAGCACCTACATACACATTTTTTTTGTCAAAAAGGTCAATACGTCAATTGTTTAATGGACGTAAACTGTTATAAATGGGCATAAGTCTATGAATACCAAAGGCAAATTCATGCGATCCATTCGGGCATTTTATTTTAATTGAGCAAAAAAAAAATGCTAAAAACACGCTTTTTGATGACAAATTAAGGTTTAAAGTGGTCATTTCTTTAAGCATGATGTACCCACTACCTAATTAAATAAACAAAATATTTCGACCTTGATTTTTGGGTAAAAAGAAAAGACAACTTAAAAGAATTCAAAAACATTGAGAAGAAAGGTTATAATACTCAAAAACCAATCTGGACAAATTGAGATGTTGATTTCAATTTCATATTATCATCTTTAAATTTTTGAATAATAAATTGAAAATAAAATCCTTTTTTTTATTTCAGTTTTATTTGTATCATTATAATTTTTGTTGTTGTTTAATTTTGTAGAGTGGTATCACACATACATATATATTTATTTGGCTTTAAGGAATGTTTCTTAGTTGAACCAAAAAACAAATACAGAAGATCCTTTTAGTGTGTTTTTTTTTTCTTGTTTTTTAGGGTACTTAGACCTTTTCTTTATTTATGTTGGTGCTGACTGACCGTCCTTGTCAGGGCTCTGTAGAGCTATCCTATAGGATTCCAACAAAAATAAAGTGTTCTCCTTTTGCAATGGAGCGACTACTTTTCTTGTTTCTAAATTAAAGTTGAACCTTTTTCCCAGAATTATTCTTCCATTCTTTAAATTTGGGGACTCATAGCTGCTTTAAAAAAATGAATAAAATTAGGTACCTTCAAACTGCAATGAGTTACCCCACAAACGTAAATATACATACAGGGTGATTCCGAAAGACAAACGAAGGAGAAGTTTCCGAGTGATCGAAAATGTATGCATACTTAAAAGTGGCCAGCGTCACCATTATCTCAGAAACGCTAGGGTGAATTTAAAAGCATTTTCGGTTCTAAGCGTTTTTATACCCAAAAAAAACATATTAAATAATAAAAATCTCAACTGTTACTTTATGCCCCTCATTTTCCGGTTAATTCAATAGCCTAAAAGTGATGTAAGTGAAGTTAGCACCACCATTTTTAATAAAAAAAAAATGGTGCTAAAATGTGAACAACCTGTTCTGCAATGTGCCGTGTTTGAAAAAATATCGTACTTAGGATATGGTTCTTAGAGGGTACCGATTTTTTTTAAGCGTGAAATTGACATCCTCTTTTTGATTTTCGAAAGAGAAAGCTGTCCTGTATTGTATCTAACTTTTGCTGCTTTGTGCCGTAAATATTAAAACAAATTTACAAATTTTAAAATATAGCAAATGAAATTTCGACATTTCTGAAAAAGTAAGTTGTGCTTTGATTATGCTCTGAAATCGCATAATTGCAACTTTTACGTCCGAAAATAAATTTTGCAAAGGGCTGTGACGTTAAGTTAGCTCCACCATTCAATCTTAAGAAAAAAGTTATGCTGTATTGGGCTAAACTTGCGCCACCTTGAGCTATAAATAATTAAAAACAAAATCAAATCGCAAATTAGAAAATGTTTTTAGATTTAGCAATTTTTTAAAATTGAAAGTTGTTCTATTTTGTGGCTCAGTTAGTGCTCTAATATGCCAAAAATATAACAAAAATTTGCATTTTTCAATTATTTGCAAATTTGCGATTTTTAAGTACGACTAAAATGAGCTAAAGTTTAGCGCAATACAGCATAAGTCCTTTTTTTTTGAAAATTGAAAATGACGGTGCTTAGCTACTAAATTTAAAAACAAAATGTTGATTAATTTTTAGGTTCAGATTAACAAGAAGTGGGATTTATTCTAAAAACCATTTTTTGGTAAATTTCATTCTAAAAAGAAGTCGAAAATATTTGGAAACAAACGTTTTAAAAGAAATGTTAGCCTACAAAATCAAACAAGACATTATTTCGGACAACGTAATTATTTATCATGCCCAGGGTTGTCAAGTCTACTTTAACAAGTTCGATAGCCAAATTAAGAAATTTTTGTAGCCCAAAATCGGAGCAAAAGTAGCCCAAATTGTAGCCCAAAACAAAAAAAAAAAATGTTCTCATAACGCCACTCACATTTTATTTTTATTTTTAAAAAATAACGGAAAATAAAATAAGAGATTCTACGAAAAACAGAGAAACTGAATAATTTTAAAGTGAAGTGCTGTTAATTTGAAATGTTAAAACCAATGAGTATGTCCCCTATTACGTGATGATTTTTGCGTCAGACTCTTAACGAATTTTAGACGCAAGGAATCATCGTTTAAAAGGAGGAGAAAAGTGTTTTATCTATGATTTACTTATACTAAAAAAAAAAATCAGCCAAGATTAGTTTTGGGCTTTTAGTAGCCCAATTATGATTGGGCTGTCATACTGAAATTGCAGTCGGCAATTTCGGAAAAAGATAGCCCAATTTCCGATAAATAGCCTAATCTGGCAAGCCTGATCAAGCCCTCCATACTAAAATTACATGTGTTTTGGAATTGCTATACCTATAGCTCTCGTATTAAGGACTGAAACTGTGTGTGTGTAATTTCAATGAAATGAAATCGATCAAGGAACAACGAAATTAGGAGCATTTAAAAACATTTTTTTCGAAACTTTGTCCTCGGATTCTTTATCTTGCGTAACTTTGGCTTTCGAAACTGTCTGCTTTCATTAAATTATATTTTTCGTGAATTCGTGAATGTTCAATAGTTCTCTCATGATAAATTCGGGAATGAATTCTAGCGAAATTGATTCGATCGTGAGCACGAGTTTTATTATGATTCAAAAAATGAGATTCGCCATCGAATGAAGCTCTCGAGAATAAAACTAGCAAGTGGACCGTAGACACATTCATGATATTAACTCAAAAGAGGGAAGACAGAATATCTGTCGATAGTTTTTTAGGGAAAGTACTCCCACAAATGGAAGCTTTTATTAGGGTGTTATCCATTTTCAAAGGCACAAATAAAATGTGACTTTGCTCACGCCCCGAGTCTCTCTGATGGAAGAGATATTTAACCCAAATTTCAAGAAGATAAGTTAACTTTTACATTTTAGGTTGCGCATTTTGACCATTTTTTTAAATAGGCAAATAAAAAACGATTTTTACATTTTTTGCTCCATTTTTACTCCAACTTCTTCTAAAAGCCTTATGTCGTTTCCGATTAGACGTTTGGAGTACTCCTTTTTCACTTCTTTTGGACTCCTACTACTCCAAAAGCCTTCGATTGGCTGTTCCTGTTCCAATTAATGTTTTCGGAGTCTTTTTCTGTTCCCGATTTCAAGAAGGATTAGATTTGATGCACACGCATACACATATGTAAGCTTTTTCGTCGGATTACCTATCAAAAATAATGAATGCTATAAGAAGCCATTTTGTAAACTGGTGTCATTCGGTTGTGTGTGTGGGTTAATTTCGAATAAGAATTTCGTTTATACCACGCACACAACTTGTTTTATTTTACTTCAAAATTGACCTGCCTGAATTGGAAAACCCTGTATAATGCTTGAAGTTTGAAGGTTCGAATAGAAATTGTAAAAAGAAATATAGGTAAGGACGTCAGGAATTTACCCATTGGTAAATATTGTACGTGTAATTAAACTTAAGACTGCACAAGATGAATCAAGTACATGAGAAACCCATGGGTACAAAGCATAGATAAACAATTTATAGATGGCAATCCTCAGCTGTCAATTTTATTTGCCTACAAGCTGAACCGAACAGTTGATGTATTAGATTTGCAAAGTATTAGGGAAAAACGCACACATTAAATCAACTCGTCATTCAGCACATCATTCAGCACAGGTCTTGTTGACTTATTGTAGTTGCAATTCACATCTATTCATCAAATAGAACAACGTAAACAAATGGGTTTTGTAGGGTAAACGTACGAAAGATAAGCTTCTTGATAATTGATAGTCTCTGGTACAAAGGACTGTAATATTAGAAAAGTCGCTTGTTTTAGAAAAAAGTTGTCAAAATGCGCAACCTCTAGGCACTATCCAAACTACTTGAAATTTGGCAAACATATTTTATACATAATTAAGACTAGGAGCGTGAGCAAAGTGATAATTGAATCACATCTTTGGAAAAATGAAATGATCCGAACATTTGAAGCCAAGTTAGAATTAAATCGCTTATTAAATCGATGTAAATTTTAAAGATTTTTTGTTATTTTTTTAAAACTAAAATCAGTTTTAAGCTGGAAAATGTTTACGTTTTGTTCTTGCCGAGTGGAGGCAATCGCATCTATTGCCCCCTTGTATCCACGCCAGCTCCACCCCCACTTAAGTTGGACTTACTCCCACACATACGATATTTTCTTGCCTTGACCGATAACCTTCCCAGTTGGATACTTTGTTGTATTGGAATCACCCTGTACTTCTCAACTTCAAAAATATTACGCATATATACATAGACCTACCTACCTACGTTTTATTTAACCCTTGTCTAATCCTTTCATGATCCTTCTCCTTTAAATTCCTTTGAAGTAATTGATTGATTTCTTGTCATTTTACTATTCTGGTATTTTCCCCTTTTAAGAAATTTCTTCGAAACACCTTCAATGTTATGCAAATATTTTACCTTCAATACCTTTTGGTAATCTGTAGGCGTTTGCCTTGTGACTTAAAATTTCTTACGAACCTACCTTCACTTTACCTATATATGTATACTCCCTAGTCTGATGTGCTATAAAAATTATTTCAAATTTGTATTTGTTTTTTTTTTTTCACTTATTTTTAAATAGATAAATTTCGTCAGAGACGGTCTTCGTTCTCTCCCTTTGGTTCAGGAAAACAAGAACCTTTAATTGTTGTTGAAGAATCTGGTGCCACAGAAGAAGATGAACAAAGTAGTTCGGGAACGCCAACATATCGAGCAAGTTTGGACATTGATTCACCAGTAAATCCATACCTACTTTCACCATGGCGAGATCCACGAGAGAGTCGAAAGCATTCCTTACCCTCACAACAGGTAACAGAGGGCATCACAGCCAGTCAAGTGCGTCGACTTTCAGAAAGAGGCGGCGAAGGCTCCGGACCTTCACCCAACGAAGCCGCATTTTTGGCTACCCTGTCACAGTCTAAAGCACCATCAGGTCGACGGCATTCGGTTGTGACAATATCAAAAATTCCTGCAGCTATTTTTGGGCGAAGTAGACGGGAATCTGTTGCGGCATTTCCATTACCAACCAGGTGAGTTTAAAAATATCTTTTTTTTAAATTATAATTTTTTTTTTTTTTTCAATAAAGTTAAACAAATATTGTTGAATGTTAATTAATTCAATACTCACGGGTGTGATATTTTCCTTCATTATAATCAGTTTCCAAGAACAAAACAAAGATGTGTGATTAACATAAAATCTTATGAGACTTTCGTGAAACTGGATTTGCATGATAATCTTATTTTCACAAAAGCCCTATTAGGTTTTATGATTTTCACATCTTTGTGGTTTTATTGTGGGAAATCTCATTTTTGCATAAATGTTTTCAATATTAAAAAAAAATTCATATCTTAATGTCTTCCCGGGTTGGTAATAAAATTCACTTTTCGCTTTTTATTCAAGAAGAGCAATAGAAGTTTTTTTTTAACTAAAACAGTTCAATGGGAATGAAATTGGAATCAAAATTCTTTATTCAAAAATGATTCATAAAATTATATGAGTTCGATTAAAGGCATATATGACATCCTCGGCTTCTAGTGTGTTTCTGATGAAATTCATCCTTTTTGTTTAATGTTAAGACATTGTAGAGATCTTAACTATACCCTGATGGTTTATAATGTTTGAAAACATGTATGCGAGCACTTAAAAGATTGAAAAGGATTTAATAGCAGAAACAGATGAATATAAAAGCTTATGGATGAATATTATGAAGGCATTAAAATAGGAAATATCACATTTGGTAAAATATTTCATAAACTTGTTAAGGGCGTACGCAAGGAAGGGTTGGTAGGGGTGCTTTCCCATCCAATCCCAATATATTTCATACATTAGACCCTCGGTTCCCAATCTGTGTTCCGCGGAACTTTTGGGTTCCGCAAACCAGTACTCAGGGTTCCGCGAAATTCTTGAAGTAAAACTAAAATATTTTTTTTTTTAAGTAAATAGATATGAAGTTTAAAAAAAAAACTTTCAAGTGGCTTTTGGTGAAAATTCCTTGTTTCTGTTTATGTATAACTGAAATACATTACAGAACTTACAGCAGCCATTGCGATAATTAGAATTTATATGCATTTGCTCTTGATGTTCAATATTTTTCAGTTATAAATTTTTGGCAAGGAAACAAGCTGGAGCTCAGAAATGATATTCGCGAAGGTCATGGCAATATTACTTTCCAGGCACTAATTTTGAGATTAAATGAGCACAAAATCCATTTATAACAAAAATGCAAACTTGATTTAAAAATTTCTTTCATAACTGCTAATTGCGAAAGGTCGTGAATTTTGACATTTCCTTCACTTCAGTGGTCGTCGACAGACGCCAACTGTCATAGAAAAGAAACCAGTAAAATGGGTGCACAAAAATTTTGTGTGAAATTCGAGCCAAATTTTTATTTGCAGATTTGTGGACAGCGTCCTGATGTGGATAGCGGATACGTGTTTGACAGTTCGCAGAGAGTATCTCGTTGGTCTCGTTGGGTTGGTGAAAAATATAAAAAAGGTGTGTTTAATGAATCTGTTCCGAACAGAAAATTACAGGATTGTGTGCTCCATGAGTAAAAACCCTGCCCCACACTGATCTACATTCTGTGACTTTGTGTTTCATCTTCCTTGACGTTATTTAGAACAATTAAGAACGATATTTCCTGCACCGGATTTTTAGGTGGAGCAAGTGAATGAGAAATGTCAAAGTACTAGCTGTTTCTTTTTTTAGGATAATAATAAGCTAAAATTTATCACAGAATTACTTTTCTTAATATGTTTGAATTTAATATTCAGAATAAATATAAAAGAATGTAAGAAGTGTGAATTGATACTACTCGTAAATTCGAAATGAAAATTAATGGAGGATTTTCACAGAGTTGAAACACAAACACTTATCTGTTCTTTCTTGTTTTGACAGCTTCCACGCACTTGTGCTGTTCTGATCTAGTTTTTTTTCATTAAACACAGCTTAAGGCTAAATTTAATAATTTAAAAAAATTTAGGTCGTGTTTAAAAATTAAATCAAGAATTTGTTGAAATTTGCGCTTGGATATATACATATACCAAAACAAGTTTATTCGCATTCACAGTTGGCAGCTCATATAAAAGGCACTTAAGTGTTGGGGTTCCAAAATATATTTTGACTTTGTTTGGGGTTCCACAGCTCAAAAAGTTTGGGAGCCACTGCATTAGACAATTAATATTTTTTCGAAAGCATTTTAAGATTTCAAAAATTCCAAAAATATTTAAAAAATAGTCTTTTATCATCATTTCTGTTCAATTTACTACAAATTTCGACGAATTTTTGCATTATTTTTTTTTTTTAGTATATGGACTTCGATAGAATTTGGGGTTCAATTCAAAGAAAATCAAAGTTTTGGGAGTTTATACTTTGCACCAGGTTAGAGCTTTAAGTCATCACTGTTATGATTGCTGCCTTTTATCTTAAACATGAGGCGTTCCATGTCAAATCAACGAGTTTTTGACCCGACCCTTGAAAACAACTTACACTCTAACTTTCAGTCTTAGATTTCCATGTGGAGTTAAGTAGCAAAAAAGAGTAGGTGGATGAAACCGTTAACTACACTCTTAAAGTAAAACGTCACCAAATGGTACACTGACGTCGGAAGGGACTGGTGCTGGAATTTATGGGCCTAGAACCAAACTTTCAATACCGATGGAACAGTCTCACAACCAAGAACGATTTTAGTCATGTATGAGCTTAAACAGGAGCAAACTTAGAATAATAAAGGGTCTCCTCACAGGCCACTGTAAGCTTAGGAGACACCTCCACATTCTTGGCTTACAAAACAGCGCCACGTGCAAATTCTGCAATGCTCATGAGGAGACACCAGACCATATGTTAGGTAGATGTGATGCACCCGTGCATCAAAGACACAGGTATCTGGGAAATCCCCAGATAGAGGAGAGCGAAATTTCCTCCCTAAAAACACTCAAAATACTCAAGTTCCTCAAGGAAACAAATTTGGAGAAGGTGTTGTAGTATGAGTAACCTCATCCAGCTGTAGACGGGGGCACAGTGGTCACATTGCACTTATACCCCAAATCCTTCATTCATTAATTTATATTCCAAACTAGTAATGAGAAATTGATTTTTAAAATTGTTGAGAACACATAGTCTGGCCAGAAAACTGAATCTCATTCGATTTTTTGGCTAAGAAAAAATGGCGCCCAATCTGTGGTCCGGTAAAGAAACTGATGAAATCCCTGTACTTATTTGTAGGGAAAGACATTATTTGTATGTTTGTTAATTAAAATGCTTGGGATGTTATATAGGTTTGGAGTCATTGTTCTAATCCTGTCGCTTAGACGAAATTTTCAAAAATGGCGCCCAACCCGTGGAAAATGGCAAATTAAAAAAAAAAACTTGGGAATTTTAATGATCGGAATAACGATTGATTTCTTATTTATATTTATTTTTATATGGAGTAGATGCAACTTTGAGTAAAATTTCAGTGTTGCCAATTTTCGCGGCCACATAATTTTTTTCTAAATCAACGAACCTCAACTTTTTTGATATTTTGAACATGATAAATGTCGTGGAAACGTCTATAAATGCCAAACACAGGTTAGAAAATAATAATTATTATTTTGAAAGTAAGTATTGAATAGATGCACCTTCGGTTAAATTTACAGTGTTGCCACTTTTCAAGGACATACTTTTTTATTTCAAAATGTGGAACTTTCCCCTTTTTGGTAGTTTTTAATGTGAAAAGTTTGGGTGCCAGTTTTCAAAATGGCGTTCAAGCGGAAAGATTACAAAAAAAAACACAGAATTTGGTTTCCTGACCAGACTATTTTCAAAATGAGCGACCACTATGATTAAAATAGAAATCTACTACTACTCTGTACTACGCAACTTTTAAGCCGAAAATCAGTTTTTGATAACAATATTTTCAACTTTTTTTAATTTCCAATTTTATATTTTTTTTATTTATGTATCTATAATTTAACTTTATTGAAAACGGTAAATCATCAATAATCGTGATTTTTATTTTTTGCAAGAAATTATATTTGCTGAGATATTAACAAAAAATTGTTATTTGTCCATTTAAATTATAAAATAAAAAGTTATACTTTGATACGCTATGACTTTAAGATTAATAAACCTACAGAGTTCGTTATTGACTCATTTTTTAGATAATTATTGTCTTAAGGTTATTTTTTATGTTTTTGTTGCAAAAGGAAATTCCATCGAGCTGTTGAACAAAAACCAAATCACTTGCTTTTTCAAGATGGCGGTCTTCCCCTTACCCCGGGCACCTCAAAAACTTAGTTTGAGAGGAGATGAAGCCAAACTCAAATCGTACAAGGTCTTTAGCCTATCGATTAATGAAATTTTATTACATTTTCTGACAAAATTTACTCCACCGTGAAGTTCTTGCATGATTTTCTCAAAATCTATTGCTTGTGTAAAATGACATAAGCTACAATTTGTGTCTTCACATTTTTTCAAAAAAAACTTATAGTTTTCGAGAAATTAAGAAAGAACTGAACCCTTTAACCCCACTTAAAAATTTAGCCCCAACCCAAATTTACGGAACTTTTCAGGTAATGCTTAGGACGTCAAAACAAAGCTCTCTACCAAAATTCAGCTTTGTCCGAATTTTTTCGAAGTGAAAGTTAAATTTTTCTGGGCTCCTTACCACGGGTGGCAAAAAAATCCTGCCAGACTTTTGAATCTTATGTCAAGATGCATGCACCTACACCCTCATACTCAGTTTTTAATTATATGCTCAACACAAAAATATGCTGCCAGCTCTAAGTCAACTACTAAAAAAGAAAATTTGTATTATTAAGTTTAAGTTTTTTACTATGAAATTTCTTGTAATATTTTGTTTACTGCTTTCGCTTACAGTTCTTACTCTTTAGAACACCTTTTTTTAGACAAAAACCACACTAAAAAAGATATGTTCAAAAATATGCCATTTTTTGGCACGGCCCTACAGAAAAATTTAATTTTTTGAAATGAATTCTAGAAAACCCAAAAATGCAAATTTATAAAAATCATTATTCTACGAGAAAAATTACCAAAGTTACAGATTTTGTTTTCTGATTTTCAGGGTAACCGACTAGTTTAAAAAAAAAAATGACTTCCGATGGTCCGATTTTAGTAAACTTTTTTTCTTATTTAGTAGAATTTGTCCCACTAAATGTCACTTTGAAACTTATATTGTCTCGTCTTTCTCATCTTAAAACCTTTTTAATAACTGACCAACCTTTCTTGTCCACCTAATGAACGAAATTAATTGTTTATTTTTTCGTGCAAATGAACAAGAGGCGATATTGCTGAAAACCACTTTTTACTTAATAGTTTCTGTTGTTTTTTGAAAGTAAATTTTTCTTGGAAAGAGATGTCAAAAATATTTGTGAGTGAAAATTTGATAAAATATTTTAGCCTAGGTTAAGTTAGGTAGAAGTAACTGTCAGTAAATTAAAACTGACACACTTAGACCAAAATTGGTCCATTGTGATGCCACATGAATCTGGAAAACTCCTTCCTTACTCGTTAAACCACATGGAGCTTCTGACGAAGTGAACGAGACTATTTATGTATGTCGATGTTCGATGTTTTCCAGATCACTAGGATCGTTATAGAAGTAGTCTCCTAAGTGGAGCCTACGTCTGTTGGAAAGTGCTGGGCATGTACCGAGAAGGTGTTGAATCGTTTTTTCCTCCTTGTCGTCCATACAGCTTTTGAAAAAATCGTTTGAAGGTATACCAAGCCGCTTTGAGTGCCTGCTTATTAAACAGTAGCCTGTTACGACACCTACAACAGGGCTGATATGCAGTCTGTTAAGAAATATTAAACACATGGAACCCTTTCAATCAAGGTTTGGCCATATTAGTTTTGTCACCAAATAAGTAATGATGTTATTTCACCTAATGTCTGTTCCCTCCAAACTGCAAAGCACCCTGCTTCAGCAAAAGTCTACAAGTAGCGATGGGTATACCAATATTTGTCCTTTAAGATAAAATTGGTAATAATTTTCCACTTCTAGCGAGCTCATCAGCTTTACAATTTCCTGGAATGTCACTATGGCCTGTCACCCAACAAAGCTGAATATTAAACTGTTGCGCCATCTCCACCAGAGATGCTCGACAGTTAAGGGTAGTTTTAGAGTTTATAGAGACAAAGGCCAGGGGCTTAATAGCGGCTTGACTATCGGAGAAGATGTGGATATCTGAGGTTGATATCACGTTTTCTTTGAGTCAAGATAATACTTCTTTTACACCTCCACCAACCCCATCTTTGGTCTTCGATCCGTCAATGTAGACGTGAATCGATTGATCTTTAAATAATACCACATCGTCTCAGGTGGATCTGGAAGGTATGATAACTTCAAAGCTTTTGTCGAAGTTCAATACTAGGATTGAGTATTCAGTGTTACTTGGAAGTGATACAAATGTATTTAGAATAGCGGAGTGGCCAATCCCATTATTGATCCACTTTGAAGAGGCTTTAAGGCGAATGGCTGTGTTCGCGGCAGTTTGTTTGCTGAAAATATACAGAGGTATCAGATGGAGTAGAGTGTCTAATGCAGCGGATGGAGTCGACTTAAGTGCTCCACTTATGCATAGGAATGCAGTTCTTTGAACTTTGTCTAGTTTATCGCGATGTACCGCTTTATCCAAGGCAGTCTACCATACTGCCACATCATAAGTAAGAATCGGTCTAATTACCGAAATGTATAGCCACTGAATAATGCGTAGTTGGACGTCCCACTTTCTGCCGACGGCTATTTTGCAAGAGAAAAGTGTCACGGTGTTTTTTTTTTGACTCTTTCTTGTATATAAGGTTTTCAGCTTAACTTCTTACCTAAAATAAGACCCAAGTATTTAGCTTTATCTGAGAATATGAGTGGAACACCATTAATAAAAGTTTGGTCCATTTGCGGAATTTTGTATTTCTTGGAAAAGAGGACAAGATCTGTTTTATGGGGATTTACTCCAAATCCACATAGATCAGCCCATTGTGTTAGCTTGTTAAGAGCGTTTTGTAAAAGACCCCTTAGAGTGTTAAAATGCTTTCCTGATACTGCTATAGCTACGTCTTCTGAATAGGAAATCAATTTGTAACTCTCCGCTTCTAAGCAATTCAGCAGCTCATTAACTACCAAGTTTTAAAGAAGGGGAGAAAGATCGCCACCTTGCGGTGTACCCCTACTGACAGATCTTCTTGTCGAGACGCCGCCGCCCAGTTTTGAATTAATAACCCCCCTGCTTGTAAGCATTTGATTAACCAATTTTCCAAGCGCCCCATCAACATTTAGAGATGCCAGCATGGATACGATTGCAGATGTGTCGACATTGTTAAAAGCGCCTTCTTTATCTAGGAAGACGACCATTGTATACTCTCTTTATTATGAAGGGAATATTCGATGGTTCGTACTAGTGTGTGTAGAGCCATTTCCACTGACTTCCCCTTGCAATAAGCATGCTGAGCTGTAGACAGTAGTTTTGTATCAATGCTTGATCGTAGGTGGAAATCAATCAAGGTCTTGAATCTTTTGGTCTTACGTGGGAATTTATGCTTTGGGTATAAACACAACTTTAACTTCTCTCCATAGAAGTGGAATATGAACCAGAAGAAGCCATTGAAGATGACCTCCAGAATCGGCAGAATTACTTCTAAATTCATCTGCAGTTCAGCTGGAATGATGCCATCGGAGTCCTGCCGATTTGTATGCCCATTGTAATTTTTCCCTTGTAATCAGACCTTGTGGAAAAGTTAAGTTACTGATGCTTATCCTGTGTAGGGCAGCACTATTGACATGACAGACTGTGAGCTGCCTGGAAAATGAGTATCCAGTAGTAAATTAAACGATTCCTCGCAAGAATTAGTCCTGGAGCCATCAATATTTTTGAGGCAACTAGGCATAACTAGATTTGTGGAGAGGATTTTAGCCTACAAAATCGCACAAATCTTTTTTTTCTACGTCCAATAAGGAGTCTAGTCTAACACATGTAGCTACGTTTTTCAACGTTTTTTTTTTCAGAATGGTAGAAAGCACAACATTTCGTTGTTAAATTTGAATTCTTCAAACAAATAAATAAAAAAGAAGATACTTTTTTTCTAGTATTTTCATCAAACTTGAAAGTTGAAACCATACCGGATTTTAGGTCGATTAAACTCGAAACCCTGCCAGCCACACACACACACATATATTATCCTTTTCAAGTTGTTGACTTTTTTGTTGTGTTTTAATTGCAAGAATTTAATTCAAGACACAAACCGAATTTTTTGTTACCTAAGTAACAGCATTCAAAAACATTCGACATACAAACTTGGATTAATATCCATCACACGTCAAAAACATAGAAACATTTTATATATACATATATTACATGTATATGTATGAATGAATAGTATTGTGTAGATATAAAACTTATATATCTGTGCGTGGTGTTTTATTTAACGAGAAGCTTTCAGAATGAAAAAAAAATAAATTAAATAACTAAATCCTCTTAGTTTCCTTATTTAATCCTTTTGAGATAACATTTTACGAGAAAAAAAATAAATGTAGGTACACTCTCTTTAAGCTTGAACTCAGAGGTTTTTTTGTTCCTTTAAATTCAGGATACGGTGGTGAGTTATAAAGGATGGTTGGGAGGGAGATTGTATCTTGTGAAATTCATGTGATGTCGGTGGTGTTTTACTTTTATATCGGATTAAAAAATAAAAATAAAAAAAATTACACGTAAAAATAGGTTGATATTTTGTTAAGAGAAACAAAATACTTATAATTTTTTGTTAGATAAGGGACACTCAGTTAATTAAGTTGAGCAAATTTAAAGGTTTATAAATCAAAACTCCATAAAAAATAATAAAAAAAAAACAAAAACTTTATCCCTTCATTCAGGTGTTTTCTCTTTTAATTTAACTATATCCCTTTTGAAATATAAAGGACGAAATTAGTTTAACACTCCAGTAAATGAATTTGGAAGAGTATTAAAGTTATAAAAATACTCGTAGATTACTGGGAAGTGAAATATACGAGTATGATGAAGGTCATTTAGGTCTTATATATAGCTACATAGAAAAAAAAATGATTAAGGGACAGTAATAATAAGAGAAGAAAAAATAAATAAAAAAAAAATAAAGCAATAAATATGCATGAAAATGTAAGTGAAAATTAGTAAATTAATTAAAAACAGTTATTACTAAGCTCTTCGTAACTATTCTACAGGAAGTACGCTGCTTGCAGGCACACTTCCTACTCATGGCTGCTTTTCAATCAATCTTCCAAACATTACAAGGATAAGGAAATTTTATAGTCAATTTAATTTTTATATATAAAATTTGTTGCTTATGCAAATTAAATATCTAATCTTTGTGAAGGTATAATTTTAATGAAATCCACGCAGTAAAAATATTGTTGAAGATTATTACAAAAAACAAACTTTTATTGTTCGTGTGAAAAAGATAAGGGATAATATCCATTTATTTTAATCTCCTAAAGAATAAAAATAAACTTGTAATACCTTCAGGGTACATAGATTGCATGCTAGCCTTAATAATGCTAAAGTTTATACTGAATTTGATCCAAAAATATTGCTGGTATCAACCATCATATGTATTGGTCTTTAGTTAAGGGGGGTTTTTAACAACAAGTCTCTTCAAAAAATATAAACTATATTTTTTTTATTTCCTTAAATTAAAATTACACTTTATTGGACTTTTCCTCTTTTATTTTTACCTTTAGCCCATGATTTGCATATAGGACCTTTCACTTTGAAAAAATACCTCAAAGAATTTTGGCGGAGAGCGCTATTCTGACGACATACAGTGGTTCAAGTTGTAAGCAGATGCTTAAGACCTCCTCTGCTTACAACTTGAACTACAACTTGAAACCCACTGACACGCCCACTTTTAAAAACAAGTCATCAAATTGTCGAAAGTTGACATCAATAAGGGGTGTGGTTTTTAGAAAAGATATAGGTAGATAATGTTATTTGTAATAATCCCTCCATACAACATTTTTTTCACACCCACTTTTTGGGGTGTTTTTGACGAATATTTTGTTTTTGACTAATTTTTATGAAAACAGAACGAATTGATCTAATCACATGTTAAGAACAAAAAATTATGTTAAATGTTTCCCGCCTACATTTTTGGCAAATCGTTTCCCGAAAAAAGGTATAAAAACAGTTACTTAGAAGAAAAAGTTAGGAATATGCTTTTATAAACCAGGTCTAGGGGCAGGCTATCTACCCTTTAATAGATCTTTGAAGCTCCCAAGCTTCTGCTGTGTTTTTCAAACTGAAATGCTTGCAGTGTTTGAGGTAGCAAATTACTTTTCAACTTGTGAACTGACGAACAAATATATTGATATCTTCATAGATAGCCGGGCGGCAATCAGAGCCATTTCGTCAATTGTCACAAAGTCAAAACAGGGCTGATCGCTGCTGTAGTGAATTAAGATTGCTTGGCTAAACAAATTCAATCACCCTTCGATGGGTCCCAGGTCACCTTGAAATTTCTGGTAATGAAATGGCTGATAATCTGGCCAAAAATGGTTCTTTACTTGAACTGAGCCAAATTCTAACTTGGGTACCTACTCATGCCACTGGAGCAAGAAAAGAGTAGAATTGAACGCAGTTTCTGAAGGACCTCCAGTGTGACAGATGGTAATCAATTGACGCTTGTGGGTTTTCTAGGAATCTTTGGCCAGATATTTCAAAGAACTAAACAGAGTTTTTACCTAAGATAAGTAGACCTCAATTGATTCTTTTGGTTGGAGTCCTTAAGGGTCACAACTCACTTGGGGTAACGCACTTGAGCAGAATGAGCATCAGCACATCTGACTTATGTAAAGGATGTCAGGATAAAGAAGTGAAAGAGAGCTCCTCTAACCTCCTCTATGAGTGCCCCAGTCTAGCCAGAACAAGAAAAGCAGCCCTCAGAGAATATTTTTTCGATGAACTCTTTTGTCACTAAGAAACATCCTGAACTTCATTTCAAGCACAAAATGGTTCAGGGAGGCACCCCATTTTCAAAACTTCCACTAAATCCCTCATATAACCCTTCCAATCCTGGCCCGATATAAATAATCGCCCTGTGTAAGCTTCATAAATAGAGCCCTCAATTACGGTTATTGGTGGAAGAAGTCATTTCTTCATTACCCTAGGTTTTAGTAAAAACCCATTTATTTTGTGTTTTTCGTTAAAAAACGTTGCAATGCGTTAACGATAAACACAAAATAAATGGGTTTTTACTAAAACCTAGGAAATCGAATATTATATCATAAAAATAGTAGTAACAAAAGATTATTTAAATAGTTTTACACTAAACTTACATACGAGTCTCACAAAAATATATGAAATGAAAACAAAAAATTTAACGTAAAAAGTACCTAAAAAATAATAAAAAAAAAAATCAGGCTTATTGTAAGTTTCGCGTGAGAAACATTCCACGCGGAAAAAATGACTTTTAATTTTCGCCTACTGTGAGTTTCACCCGAAAAACGAAAATTCCCTCTTCTTTTGATAACTTATTTCGGACATGTTTTCTTATGAGCTAACATTGTCACTTAATTGACCTTTGTTCAAGTTTTTATGTTTATTTTTGTCCAAGAGAAGTTCAATCAAAACTCACAATAGCTCGCGGGAACAAACATTCGGGTGAAAAATTTTCCATGTGGAACTCACAATAAGGCTGAATTATATATACGCCCACTTAAACTAAAAAACGTGAAAGCTCTATTTTGTAAATGATAGTGTAGACTTTATAGCCTTTTTACACTGAAAAAAATCTAAAAATCCAAAATTTCATCAAAATCAACGAGATTTTCCATACATTTTAAGATTTTGTAATCTATAGTAGATTTTCACCAAATCTTCCTAAAATGTAATTGACCTATTCACTATCACACTAAATTACTCATTTTTTTACTTTTTCTCTCCCGTTTAACAGTTTGGCCATCGAAGAGAGAAGATATAGAAAAAGAGAGTTTATATTTATGAGTACAGTGTAAACAGATTGTGGTCCTTTTTATGTTTTATTCAAAGAAAAAGTAAAATATGTGCAATTGTGCCCTGGGACTTTGACTGATTGCAAAGGATCTTTTTCTTAGAGTACTTAAACTCTTTTGAAATGTCAGCCAGAATCTAGATAATGTGTGGTGTCAATGATTCAAGTAAATTTTGAAGTCTTGTTGATCAAAATCGAGATTTCGGTTCGGTGTGAAAAGGCGATTAAGGCGTTGAGGTGATCATTGGATTTGTGTTGGCCCCTAAAAAATTTCTTAAGAAAAGTGGATTGAAAATGGTTGATGCAAAGATCTATAGCTTCACAAGAAATAACATCAATTTAGGTTTTCCCATAGTTAAGGGCAAGGAATTGAAATCCAATAAAAAATGTCGTTCAAGAATTTTTGCTATTTTAGGGGGTCTTAAGACATAAACTTTCAGTACTTTTGAAGGTTTACAGGCATTTGCAGTCAGTTTTTTGTTGTATTCGATACATGATGGCTCAGTGTAAATATAAGCCCGACCGGGGAAGACCAGGAAACATTCACTTTTTTTTTGTTGAATTTTTAATTTGACCTAAGAAATGGTACCAATTTAAGCAAGAATTTCTAAAATTAAATTTTTAAATGTGGACTAGAGAAAAATTAACTAAAAAAGCCTAATATAACTTTGTCTTTGAAGTATGCTTATTTTTTCTTCAAAATCACAGAAATCTCATTCATCAACTTTGAGTCCAAAATTTTATATTTAAAAACTGATTTTACAAAAAAAAATCTGATCCTTATGCTTCTATTAATTTCTTAATCAAACTGCAATGATAAAACTCCAAATATTTTAAAGTCAATAAAATGATTTTTGTCCGCCGCTGAACCACAGTGCATCGTTTTCATTCAAACATAGACTGAGTATGAAATATCGCAAATTAAAATCTCGCGTTAGAAATTCTCGTTTTTCATTTAGTAATCTCGCAATTACCAAAACACCGCAAACTAAAAATTCACAAATCAAAATCTCCAAAATTTTGATTGCATAAGATTGAAGAAGGCTTGATCTATAGGGTGATTTTTTAGCTGGTTTGGTTTTGGCAACACTGGTTTTGACAGCTGACGTATGTTTAGTACCTTGTGTCACTGTCAAACAGCTTCAGTTTGGTTTGCAATTTAACCATGGATCGTCTTACAAATGAACAACGCTTGCAAATTATTGAATTTTACTATCAAAATTCGTGCTCGGTTCGAAATGTTCATCGCGCGCTGCTTCCATTTTATGGTCGGCATTCTCGACCTTCTGAGCAGTCTATTCGGAAGATTGTGACCAAATTTCGCACCAAATTTACTTTGTTGGACATTAAACCACCAACACGTTTACGTACTATGCGTAGTGAAGAAAATATTGCGGCCGTATCAGCTAGTGTGACAGAAGACCGCGAAATGTCGATTCGGCGCCGTTCCCAGCAGTTAGGCCTTTGTTACAGCACTACGTGGAAAATTTTGCGGAAGGATTTGGGCGTAAAGCCTTTTAAGATACAGCTGGTGCAAGAACTAAAGCCAGCCGACCTACCACAACGCCGAATTTTTGGTGAATGGGCTCTTGGAAAGCTGGCCGAGGATCCGCTTTTTTATCGAAAAATTGTGTTCAGCGATGAGGCTCATTTTTGGTTGAATGGGTACGTAAATAAGCATAATTGCCGCATTTGGACATTGCAACAGCTACCAATGCATCCCGAAAAAGCCACTGTTTGGTGCGGTTTATGGGCCGGCGGCATTATTGGGCCATATTTCTTCAAAGATGATGCGAATCGCAGCGTTACTGTCAATGGTGAACGCTACCGAGCGATGATAACAAACTTTTTTTTGCCCGAAATGGAAGTTCTTGACTTGCATGATATGTGATTTCAACAAGACGGTGCCACATGCCACACAGCACGCGAAACAATGGCGCAATTGCGAGGCGAGTTTGGTGAACAGTTAATTTCACGTTTCGGGGCGGTCAATTGGCCGCCTAGATCGTGCGATTTGACACCATTAGATTATTTTTTGTGGGGGTATGTCAAGGCTAATGTCTATAGGGACAAGCCCGCTTCGATTGACGCACTGGAAGCCAACATCCATGCATTCATTCGTGAGATATCGGCCGATATGTGTGAAAGAGTATCCCAAAATTGGACTCAGCGGATGGGCTACCTGAGACTCAGCCGCGGTCAACATTTGCATGAAATTATCTTTAAACATTAAATTGCAAGGTTCAAACTATCGCTTCAAATAAATATTTCATTCATTTTTTTGAATTTTTTGTGTTTTTTTTTCTTTTAGAAGTTCTAAACCTCTTAAAAAATCACCCGTTAGATGATTGAAAGCAGTGTGCTTGGGATCATAGAGGATGGAAGCCTGCCGTGTCTCAGGGTCAGTGGTTAGTGCTTCCAGTCTTCTGGCATCAGCGATGACTTGTTCTTTAAGACTTTGGTTAAAGAGGATATGTAGTACCTCGTGGTATAATGGTTAGTGCGTTGGACTGTCATGCTGAAGGTCTGGGTTCGATTCCCAGCCGCTACCGTAACAAATCCTCCAAGAGTATACTTTTATAAATAAGTGCTTCTCATCAAGCCGTTTGGACTCGGCAAAACAATTGTAGGTTCCCTCCATTCCTGCTAACAACACGCATACAAGAATAGTTGAGAGTTGAAAGTCACTAGGCCCTGTTTCATCACGAGCTTTTTATTTATTTATTTACAGAGGATACTTATTGGGTGTTCTAACGAACACTACAAAACAATCAAACTGATTTTAACGATTAATCATTCGGACAAACTCGTGCAGCTTTGGATAAAATTCTTGCACTGTAACTGGTTTCATAAGATCATAAAGCTTGATTTGATCTGAGAAATACGCCAAAACAAAATACGCATCCACTGTACGTAGCCTAAACCGGCTGAGCATTATTGTTGATTTTATCGATGTGGCCGGCATTTTCGGGTTTTCTGGACTGCGTCCACATCTTGATGCAGCTCTAAGAGTTCGTGGTTGAATCTTCTTTTCCATTCACCCTCTTTGGACCAAACATACGCGAAGAATAAATCTTTATTTCGAAAGAGCCCAGTATCAACTCACCGTTTTTACTAATCGCCCTACACTCGGTACAATAAAGAAGAAGGCAGTATAGGGGTGAGAAATGATTGAACCCGTCTGTTGCACCAAACTGAAGTAGCACTGTATTACAAGGGAAATTCTTTGTCAATTATCCATAAGATAATGTCGTTCGTGAGATAAATATTAGCTTCGAGGTTGATACACTCCTTACCAACTTTGAACTTGTTGCTATCATGAGATTTTCTCCTAGCTAGTTGAAAACTTCTTGGAGAATTGCCTAGATGATATGAATACCAACAACATAATATATTGTTTCAAAAGGACGGCCATCAATACGTTCACCATCATACGAGTTCGGCTCAAAGGAATTTGAAAAATTTTGAACCAATTTTTTCATGTAATATACGGAAATAAATATTCAAGTTTCAAAGAAATAGTGCCTGGTGTACCACAAGGAAGTGGTTTCATTCTTTTAATGTACATTTTATTTACGCTTGATCCTCAATCAGGAGACGATATATCGCAATCAGGCTTGCTGACGATACAAATATTCTTACTTAAGTATTGTCAGAAAAAAATTGATTTTATTACAGTCAGGTGTTGAGGCCTGTGTGAAATTATTTTATATAACTCAAGGGTTGTACCCGCGGTGCTTTGAATAAATTGAAGAAATATGGTGCCACAACAGCTCGTGGAAAACCAGGGCCTAGTGACTTACAACTCTCAACCATTCCTGTGTGCGTGTTGTTGGTGGGAATAGAGGGGGCCTACATTTTTTTTTCCCGAGTCCGAACGACTAGATGAGAAGCACTTTTTCATGACTCTTGGAAGATTTGCCAGTTCCTCACACAAATAGTACC
Source organism: Dasysyrphus albostriatus (assembly GCA_946251815.1). Taxonomy (NCBI): domain Eukaryota; kingdom Metazoa; phylum Arthropoda; class Insecta; order Diptera; family Syrphidae; genus Dasysyrphus; species Dasysyrphus albostriatus. The sequence continues at coordinate 59,354,178 of OX276336.1, read as the reverse complement.
TACAACTATTAATATTTTTGCCTGAGTTAAATTTGGTATTCTACAGCACACAGCCTGAAAAAATCATCCGACCTAGTTCAGTGAGAAAATTCCGGAATATGAAGGAGCTTTCACCGGAAAGTTACCTCCATCCAATAGTTTCAATCGGGAGAATGGGGCGCTTTTAGTACAGGAAAAATGTCGTAAGATCCCAGAGCAGATAATTAAATGTTATTGTTTGCGATAACACTTTATTATGGCTTTATTAAACATCGCATTGAGAAGAATTTCAGGGACATATTTAGATAAAACAATTTTTTCTCCAAATTTTTGTTTTGTTATTTACAAAGTACATAAATGTTATCAAAATGAAAAAAACCAAAAATACATAAAAGAAACACAATATCTCTTCCCATAAAAAATCCAAACTTCAATAAATTTCAATTTCCTGTTGAATAGCAAAAAAAAAAATTGATTATATGCGTACAGGCATACAGTGGCTGGTTGTCCTTTTGGGTGGGTCTGACAGGACACAATTTTAAATTGCAAATGCCTCTAGCACATGTAAGGACTTAATAATATTTTGCAATTCAAGAACCCAGTCATGTGTCAACCGACAGTAATATTTTGCGCTTGGATATTTTTTTAAATATTTTTTTTATGTCAAATGTTATTTTAAGCAAATCTTCTTTTTTGTTTTTTTTTGTAGTCATAAAAAAAAAATTTACAATTTTTTCACTTAGATTTATTTATTACACCATAGATGTTTTATATGTAAGTATTTGCGAAGTGGTTTTAACTAATGGAATTTTGTGCACTTAATCTTTGAGTTAAAATAATAAGTACCCCATATTAATAAATATTAATATGGGGTCTTAGGTAAATCTATTGAGATTTTATTGACTGTACTAAGAGTTTTTCATATAGATTCATTCGAATAAAAGATTAATAAATTCGATAAAACTAGGTACAATTTGAAATTGCAGTTGTGGTTCATTCCTTATTCATTTTTCAGTTGGAACTGTTTTTGCGAAATTCGCAAAGAATCAGAAAATATTGTTAGACAGCTACCCATGAACATATAAAAATGGTTTGTACCAAATTTGTAGCCTGTTTATGGTGATTTTTTTTTAACAGAGTCCTAATGTAAGTACTGGTTTTATAGCACTCTAGTTAGTACTAAAAGCAATGTCTCTAATTGGTGAATAAATAGGAAATACTGGGGCCAAATTACCGCGTCAGTGATCGAGTGAGTGAGTGCCGCCAGTGATCGAATGAGCGACAGCGAGTAACCACTTTAAATTTTGGTATACTAGATTGCTCAAAACGTGAGCTCGATAACTGATGCGGTAATTTGGCCCCTGATACTTTTACTGGGGATGCGAACCACGAGTCAGTGGAAATTCACATCAAACTGAGCCAAGCCAATCAATCTTCACAACATATTATGCAGGTACAAAATGAGGATAACATCAAGAACAACTGTCTGACTGAACATTGATCGATTCCAATGAAAAATTGAGTGATGCCAAATGCCAACAAGAACTTTTTCTACAGTAAAATTTAGGAAGTTATCGAAGCAATGAAGTTCACCATAAACAACGCTCTGGATTGGTAGAAGGGAACAAATGCTTCAACGGACAGATACCTACCAATTTCCATAAAGAATTGTTGTACTGTATGATCATGAACAGCGATTGCGGTAGCGACTGTGATGGATACGTATAAATTATGTTGAGGAATGCTCGTGAACATTTCAACAAAAACAACTAGTTTCAAAAAAAAACTACAATCCATCAAATCTGGAAACTATTCATTCAAAGAAATAAACAGGATAATCGGCAAAAAGACAACAAATGCCAGACAAAGTTATCACCAGCCTGAGGTATTTGCCAATTACAGGGTGGCGCACGAATCGTGCTACAAAAATAAAACGTAATAACTTTTTTTCTGTGTGAGTAATCGGCTTATTTTTTTTTATTTTGTAGGTTACTATTTAGATTTATAAAAATGGATGCTTGGGATACGGAGAAAAGAATTTGGATAGTGCAACGGTACCATGCCTTGCAGTCCCTCATTTCCGTCCAAAGGGAATTTAGGCGGGAGTTTGGCGGTAATCCCCCGAGTAGATGGACCATTATGAGGTTTGTAAACATGTTTGCCGAATCTGGAAGCATCGCACGAAGGCCGTACCATCGAGATGCCAATGTTCGGGTTCAGGATACAATCGCAGCAGTAGCATCTGCAATACAGGCCAATCCGAGCGTTTTGACCCGAAACTTATCGGGGCAAATTGGAGTTAGTAGACGGTCATTACAACGGATACTTGATGATGATTTAAACTTGTTTCCGTACAAAGTCCAAATTACTAGCAAGTTAAACCCTCAGGATTTGCCTGTTCGCCTGGAATTTTGCCAAAAAATGATATCAATGGCCGAAGAAGACAACACATTGATCAATTGTTTGTTCATGTCTGATGAGGCCCATTTTGATCTTAACGGCAATGTAAACAAGCAAAATTGCCGTATATGGAATGAGTCTAATCCAGAAATGCTCCATGAGACGGAACTGCACCCAGAACGAGTCACTGTGTGGTGCGCAGTTTCATCAAGGTGTATTGTCGAGCCGTACTTCTTTGAAGAAAACGGTGTAACCGTTACTGTCAATGGGGACCGTTATTTAAAGATGTTGAAGGAGTTTTTTTACCCAGAACTGCGCCGAAGACGTATACCATTCAACAGCGTTTGGTTTCAGCAAGATGGAGCAACTGCACATATAGCCAGACCAGTTATGGCGGAGCTAAACAAAAAATTCGCAAACAAATTAATTTCTAGGAACTCCACTCTTCGCTGGCCCCCAAGGTCACCTGACCTGACTGCACCAGACTTCTTTTTATGGGGTTATGTCAAGCAAAAGGTGTATAAAACGAAGCCTAGAAATTTAACTGAATTAAAGCAGTCCATAACGACAGTAATTGAGGCGATCCCAATTTCAACTCTTCAGGCCGCAATGAATAATTTTTTGATCAGGTGCCGCATATGCGTAGGAGAGCGTGGAGGTCATTTGCGGTCTATAATCTTTAAAAACAACTAACTATTTAAAATAAAATTTAATTTTCTAACCAATAAAAAAAAATAAATGAAATACATCGATTAAAAAAAAAAAGTTATTTGAATTTCTTATTGTAGCACAATTGGTGCGCCACCCTTTAGTTAATTGCGAATTAGTATTACTTTTTGCTTTTCAAAAAAATTAGTGATCTACTAACTCCATATAAGCAATTTTCACTCATCGATTTTGGTGATCTTACTGAGGTTCAGCTACTATAACACATTTAAGCCATGAACCATCGATTAACCTCAGTAATTCAACCGAAATCAGTCTAGTCAAATTTTTTTAACTACGGATCAAAATTTTAACTATGTTTGCACAACTGGTCCTAAATAACGTTAGTTCAAGCATGTAATTGGCTCTTATCACATAACTTAACCTTGAACTTCAATTGTGCAATCTTTTAACCATGGTTCAACCATGATTGGCATGTGAAAATTGCCAATTATATGCTTGAACTATTGTTGAATTTTAGTTAATTCGACTAAATCTGCAAATTAAAATTGCTGACCCACGATCAAAATTTTAACTACTTCATTTGTACAACTAGCCCTAACTTGCCCTAGGGCATAGAGTTACTGAAGATGTAATTGGTTGTCAACTTGTAGTTGTGTTGGAGCTCGCATCTACAAATTGGGCACTTAATAAATATGTTAAGTTGCTCCAAGTTGCTTGAAAAACGAATCAACTAAAATTGATTGCTTTCGATTCGTAAGCAACTCGTAACAAATAAATTTAAATGTTGCCAACAGCTTAGTTCACTCATATAACCTAATGATCTTGAATCCGGAGCAACTTATTTTCGACAACTGAAAGATAAAGTTAATCCTCAATTTCCGAATAAACTTATCTGATTAAACTCAGAGTTGCATTGACAAACTGGCTATAGTTTCAAAACGTGTTTTTGGTTTGAAATAAGCAAAAATGATACTAGCCCTGTTTTTAAATGCATTTTTATCTTCGCTTTCAAAAAAAAGTAGCATGTTAATTATAACAATAAACCGGTTTAATTCTATTGTTAAGAATTTTAAAAACACTTTGCAACATTTCACTAAGGAACGATCAATTTTGGAAATATTCAGCTCAGCTCGATTATCATGATTTTTAAGGAAGTTGTCCTGCTAAGTTTATATGAAGTTAGCAAGACACAAAATTTTCTCGAAAACCAAAAAAATAGTACTTTTTTTTTGCATAACTAATTCGCAATTAGCTAGTTCTCAACAAACAAGTTTTTTTTAATCGTTTATCTTTATTTTTGAAAAAGTTGTCCTGCTAACCTCATTATGAAGTTTTTGCATAACTAATTCGCAATTAATTAGTTCTCAAAAACTTATTTTTACTTCTTTTGTTTATCTACATTATTTAAAAGGGTTTTTTTTTTGTGGTTATTTTCCCGTGGGTAGGTGCAAAACCTGCTATTCAGGCTCTATGAGGACCGAAAAACGCGTGCTCATAGAAGTGTGGAATTCTTACTACACTAAAACCACCTCCACTTCCCGATTGCAACTAAATTTAAACTTATCTAGCAATTTATTTTTAACGAAGTTAAGTTACGTGTTGCGGGTTACTTTCCGGTGAAAGTTCCTGCTTGATCCGCGATTTTACATCGGTTTTCTGCTCACCGTACCAAGTCGGAAGGTTTTGGTCTTCGCAGACTAAATTCGACTCGTCAAGAATGTCAATAATCGTTGAATTAGCGTGTTCTAATAGTCAATTTCTATGTTTTCACGCGAAACTTTTTATTTCCTCTCGCACCGTAGGAATCCCGAAATCCCTATGAAGATCTTCGTTTCTTATATACCACGGAGCATTTACAAATGACCTAAGCAATTTATTTTCAAACGTTTGTAAGTTATTTAAGTTTGTATCGCAGGTACAACCCCAAAGTTGTATACCATACGTCCAAACAGGTTTAAGAATCTATCGATATAAAATCAATTTATTTTCAATACTAAGCTTTGAATATTTACCGAGTAACCAGTTCATATCTCTTAATTTACTTTTTAGTTCTTCGCATTTCTTTTTCACGTGCGGCTTCCATTTTAATTTCGCGTCCAGAGTCATTCCCAAATACTTTGCCTCATTTGCAAATGGAACACGAGCGGTATTAAGAAAGACGGGTAATCTATTTATTTTTTCATACGTAAGGTCCACGTGGACTGACTTTTGTTCATTGAGCGCTATTCGCCATGTTTTCGTCCACTCATTAACATTATTAAGAGCATTTTGTAATTTAATTGTAGCTTCGCTAATCGTTTTGCCTGCTGCTAGTATTGCAGTATCATCAGCAAACGAGGCTACAATAGTGTCATCTGTTTGAGGTATATCGCGTGTAAATAAAAGGTACAGAACTGGACCTAATACACTTCCTTGTGGTACCCCAGCCACTATTTTTTTAAAATGAGAACAGTCATTTTGGTGTCTTACACGAAAAAGTCTTTCATTTAGATATCCGTTTAGAATGTTGTAAAGTCCTTCAGGCAGAACTTGTCTTAACTACTTTTTAATCGTAGTTTCCAAAAGTATCCTGCTAACTTCATATACGTGATTTCCCTACAAAAATGTTAAGTTTTTACCAATTAAAAAAAAAAACAGAAAACATAGAACCAAAAATTCGAAATCGTCACAGCTAATTAAGGACTAATTAACTACAAATTATGCGCCTGTAATTTTTTCCATCCATGATAGTTGTTTTGCTTACTTGTCATGTTAAGTTAGCAAAGCACCCAAAAAACAAAGAAAATTTCGAATTTGTCAGAACTGATTAAAAACTAATTAATGAAAAATTATTAAGCAGTAAAATGTTAGGTTAAGTTTTACCACTTTTTGAAAAAAAAGAACGAAAATTGAGAAATTATTACAATTAATTAAAGACAACAACCTTGATAATTGTTTTGCTGATGTATATCAAGTTGGCAAAGACCAACAAAAAAACATGGAAAAGACTGCACGATCAAATTGAATTTTTTAAAACTAATTAACGGAAAATTCTTAAGTCAAATCATCAGGTATAAAAAGTACTTATAGGAAGCTTTGATCAATATTCGACAAAGAAAATATTGAACGACAAAATCGAAATTATCACAACTAATTAAGGACTTATTAACGTCAAATTATCTTTTTACCCATTTTCGATTCGTCAAAGTTGTTTTGCTAATTTAACAGACTTAATTTTTTCCTTTAAATATTGCCATGGGGAACGTCATGTTTGATGTTTGTAACATCCAAGAACACCAAAACTCCGTTTTGCTAATTTTCCATGGTAAAAATGTTGTTTCATAACTGTTAATAGTTGTGAAGTCATAGAATTCAACAACATTTTGAGGGCATTTCGATATCTAGCTTGACTTTTGGTTTGAATATGAAATTGCTCAGAGCTCTGGCATCAAATGCATTACTGAATTGCGAATCTGCAACAAGTGCTGCCAAAGGGGAGCCTTTTGCTAATATCATGGTTTTGTAAACAGAGCTACTTATCAAAACAGACAATCTCCCAACAAACAGCCAAAAGTTCAAAAGTGACAATGCATTCTTAACCTGTGTATACACCTAACCTCTATCTATACTTAATTTTAATGTAACTTGATAAAAAGTCAACATCATGCTGTTCAAGAATTGCTTTGTCTCATATTTCAAAAGCTTCCATCAATGTAAAAAAAATATTTGTGGTTATGTTTTGTGTCGAACATTCCCTCCCATTTTGTCTATTTTTGCATAATTCATGCATGTATATGTACTTCCACACATTTCTAAATGCAAATAGAAAACTTAACAAACACCAACATACCTACTCAGCATTTTAGCAACACCAGCAACATCAATAGCTCATGTTGAATTGAAGTGAATTTGACATCGCTAACGTTGAAAAGTTATGGTTTTGGGTCCTTGCAAAACACAACCACAAACAGCTTCCGGACATTTTGCGGTGGGTTGAATTTCAGTCGTGTTAAAGTTGTCGTTATGGAAATTTATGTGCAAAGTTTTGCTGATGATGTAATAAAATGCAATACAACCACGGTCCATGTATAAATGTACATATGCACATACATATATGACTTTGATCTCTCAAATCTATTTTACATTTTGTATTTAACATAAAAAGATGGACATTCATCGTTGAATGCTTTAGTTAATTGCGGCTAAGGGGTGGATATTTTCCAATTAAGTTGTGATTTTACTGACGAAAAATCTATAAATATGTAAACATATTTGCTTTAGAGATAATATTAATTTGTTTGAATTTTATATATCTTTATTTGACAAATAATGCAATATTAGAAATTTATTGAGTTTTAAAATTAGGTACACATACTGGTTGATTTGAAATTAAAATTTAAGCTAAAAATGAGGAAAATATTAGTCGAAAAATTCTTTAATTATAATCGATTTGTATATTAATTGGTAAATGTAAAAAAAAAAAAAAATAAACTCAATTGGGTTTAATTCAGTCTGGGTGTTCAAAATCATAGATTAGACCCATTTAATTCCATTTAATATAGGTAGGCAGCTATATCAAGTGTATACATTTTCAAATCAGTTATATGATGATGTATGTTGGGTTTCAATCATTCGTAAGTACAAGCAGATAGTCAGAATGGCAGGACTGACCTTTTGATAATCTAAATAAGACTAAATATATAGTTTTTTATTTACAAATAATGTGAAATACTAAAAATTGGTGGCACTATAGCTCATGGAGACAGGTGCAGATCCAGGATTTTGTTCAGGGGGCGAGTTAATTTTGGTGTATTTTTGGTCACACTAATGTGAAATTGCCTCCAGAGTTTCCACAATCTTGATAAGACAATTGGAGTGCTTTTCATACTACTCAAAATTTGAAGAACGCCCCAATTACCTCCTTTATATCTGAACAGTGCCTCGAGCAGCGGATACTTTGGAACTTCGTGAAATGAAGTTATGCAGTTAGTGGCAGTAACAGGGTGTCTTAATGGCGTTTTCGAATTCCCTTTAGATCTTCGTAGGAACGCCTAGCATTTCGGAAACAATAAACGTGCATCTCAATAATTTTTATACAAAAAATAAGTTTGTCATTTTAAATTTATTTAAATATCCTAATCTTGTTCATCTGAGCATTTGAAGAAAAGTTAGAATTTTTAAAACTAATTAAATTGACCTTTTTTTGAGAATGTAAATAAGTGCTACTGCTGCCTTCCGCGTAACATTTAACTATCAAAGAGGAGGGTTGGGGCATTAACTTTTTGGAACATTGTTTTTCGAAACTATGTCATTTTTAATTCACATTTGCATTTTGAAAAGTGAAATCAGATCAATGTGGGACTCAATCTGCTCTCTTGTACCGGGTTTTTCAATAAGAGCGCTACAAAAGCTTTTTTTAAATAAAACAAAAACGGTTTTGGATATCAATGATATTCTTTATTCCTGTGAAAATACTTTTCATGACATTATGTATGAAACTCAATTTCTTTTTCATGGCCACCACGGGCACGCTTGCAGAAGTCCAGACGCTGAACCCAATTTTTGACAGTTTTCAAGCATAAATCGACCGATACTGCTGCAATTTCACGATCGATATTCGTACGAAGCTCATCAATCGTCGCTGGCTTGTTGGCATAGACCAAAGACTTGACGTAGCCCCACAGGAAATAGTCTAAGGGCGTCAAATCGCACGACCGAGGCGGCCAAGCGACTGGACCATTTCTTGAGATATCACGTTCTCAAAACTTGGTTTCCAATAAATTGATTGTGACACTCGCTGTGTGGCTTGTGGCACCGTCTTGTTGGAACCACATGTCCTCCAAGTCCATATCATCCAATTGGGGCCAAAAATATTCAGTTATCATTGAACGGTAGTGATCCCCATTCACAGTGACGTGCCGGTCTTGATCATCACGGAAGAAGTACGGCCCAATGACGCCGCTGGCCCATAAACCACACCAAACCGCAATTTTTTCGGGAGGCAATGATGACTCATGGAGTACGTGGGGATTGCTGCCTGACCAATACCGCATATTTTGTTTATTAACCAAGCCATTCAGCCACAAATGAGCCTCATCGCTGGAGATGAGTTTTCGATGAAAGTCCGAATCATTTTCAAGTTGTTGCTCAGCCCAATTCACGAACATACGACGCTTCTGGTGGTCAAGCGGCTTCAGTTCTTGCGTCAATTTATTCTTGTAAGGATGTAGGCCAAGATCTTTACGCAAAATTCGCCACAACGACGTCCCAGAGATGCCCAACGCTTGAGAACGACGTGTTAGAGACACATTTGGGCTTTCTGCAACTGAAGCCTCAGCGGCAGCAATATAATATATATATAATATAATATAGACGCTTAATTGTTGATCTTATGACGACCATAAATTGGACGTAACGCTCTTAACGTTGAGGCCACTGACTCCGAATTTCGGTAATAAATTTTAATAATTTCGACTCGTTGTTGGCTCGTATATCTTTCCATTATAAAATGGCAAACCTGAAAAGAAATATGGCGTCATTTGCTGTCCCTGTCGCTCTACTTTTGTAGCACCCCCTGTTGAGAAAGCCTTTATAATATATAGGGGCGCCTCACCAACTTAAATCTCACTGAGAACTTAATGTCAAGATAACGGAGGCGGAATGCTTTGGTGGGACAAGATTCTCCATTGAATTATATCAAAAACATGTGTTATAATTCTCGTACTGAAATTCAAAATTTCAACTTTGCTTAAAATATTTAAATATTTTAGCTCAAAATTTTATGAAATTAATAAAAAATAATATTAAATTTAATGTATTTTCATTTTTATTAACATTCCACCCTTATTTTCATTTATCGATTGTAGTATTTGGAGATCAGCCAGAAATTGTAATTTGTCTGTCAAATGAACAGTTGTTTTAGCAGAGAAAGAACATTGAGAAATGAATCCAAAAAAATTTCGTCTCAGTAACCTTCTTAAGGAATCTCAGTGCTGGTGAGATTTTTTTTCTGACTTAAAAAATCTCTGAGCGCTCAGAGATTATATTTGCCTGACATTTATCTTTTAATTAAAGACCTTAAATTTCAAGATTGGACGTTATATTTAAAACCGACGTTATAAGTTTAACAATCGCTCGATCAATCGGAATTTATCGCCACTTCACATCTGAGAGAGGCGAGAAAAATCGGTTGTTTAAGTAACTTTAAATAATTTCGTGAAATAGAAAATCAGGAAAATGAAAAAGTATATAGTCTTCTTTTCACAGCCAAGAAAAAAATTTTTAAACGTAAAAACATTTTTTTATGACATTTTAATGAATTAATATTTTATGCTTGGTTCGTTCCTGCTAAGGGGGGCAATCGCACCCATTGCCCTCCCCCTGTATCCGCGCCTGCGTGGAGAACCAAGACCTGGTGACTTAGGGAAAAAAACGGCTTTGGTCCACTTGGATTGATTACATTGATTAAAAAAATGCTTAATTCAAAGAAAAATTTATGAAAACAATAAGTTATTTTTTTGTCTGGCACAAAGTACTTAAAACTTAATTAATCGAACAAAAAATTGATTCTAGAATTTTAACTTGCAATATGTGTGTAGGTAGGTACTACTAATGGCCCAGAAATATTTTTAGCTCCAAAAATATCGGTAGTTGCCGTACAACTATTAAGGAAAAGCTTAGTTATCTTAAAAACGGCTTAAAGGATTTTGATAAAAAAAATCAGTGGATAACTGCAGGTGTAGTGTATTTCTTGGTAAAAAAAAGTTACAAAAAACCGTTATTAATGGTATTTGCCATATAACGGTTTTCTTCATGATTCCAATCAAAATTTTTATGCTAAAGCTTCTTTTAAATGTCAAAAATATAGTATATAAAAATTTTAAAATTTAAAAAAAATACTGATGATGAATATTTTTAAAATTAAGTTCATAAATGCGTTTCAATATGTGCCCAAAATTGGCATACCTACCAAAACATTTTTTATTAAATGTTAGATACCAAAATTTTATAATAAAAATTAGTTTTTAAGAAAACCGCTGCAGCGATTTTAATTTTTTGCATATTCAAATTTTCATGTAATAAAATGGCAAACTTCTTTTTGAGCTTTAAGTGATTATACAATTAAAACAACGATTTAAATGTTTTTTTTATATTTTTTCAATTTTTTTTAAAAACTATTTTCATATTTAAGAAAATTCTTCATTCCAAGAAAACTGAACATAAGAGGAACTACGTGCGATCCAGTTGTGTATTTTATTTTGTGTTATATGCTGATGTGAATCAAACGAACCTCCAACGCGACTTTGAAGCGGAATTTCAGAAACGGTTTTTGCTTTTTATTTAAACATCTAAAGATTTTCTGAAGTAATTTGTTTAAAAATCAAATAATTTTCACAAGCGTAACAAGGGACCATTTTTGAAATTCAATTTATTTTGACAAGACTTTGACATAAGCACATTATTTAAAATATTGGATATTTTTGAAGAAAAATTAAATTTTTGAAATTTTTTTTAATGTGTGCCATTTTGCAAGTATCAAAATTCTCTGTGGAGATCAGAATATATAATATGTCTTCAAACAAATTTATAAGATTTCATCATTTGTTAAGTCTTTTTTAAGAGGGCCCAAGTCGTTTTTCCCCTGGGGACACTTCGTTTTTTGCAATGCAAATATGGTGTGTGGTCTGCTGTTCACAGATTTCCTAATCGTGAAAAAAGCAAACAAAGGCAACCCCTGCTCGGTACGGTGGTCTTGGTCATTGCAGAATCCTCTCTTTCTAAGAATCTAGATACAACAGGTGGTATAAAGAAGTAAAAACAGCGAGGATCCCGCTATATTTGATAGCGGGATGGAAGACAGAAAGAACAGGAAGAATATCAAGTGTCAGGCTAGGGATTGAGGTGATAGAAAGATGGTCCTGGAAACGAGAAAAGAGGGAATGTGCAGACGATGGAAAGGTGAACAAGAGACTTGGGAACATGTAAAAAAAAGATGCAAGTAAGGCGGAAATGAAGGAAAATCAATAGGTGAAAAAATTAGGGAAATAATGGAAGAAGAAAGGAAAGGGAGAGTAAATAAAGGAACTAAAGAAGGTGAGAACAGATAAGGCAAGAAGTAGGAGAGGAGAGGAAACGGGAGCCTTGCAACCCTTAAGGGAAGGCAATACAAATCAATACAAAAAAGTACAATGTTCATAGGTGTACCCCCAATGTAAGTCCAAGTTGGCAGGACGAGGCGCAATCACCTTTGAAAAAAATTCACACTTTTTTTTCAAAAATATTTACGTAGGTATCTACTTTTAATTAAACATTAGTTTCTGACATAAACTTGGATTTATATTTGGAGCACACCCCAAAATTACAAAATTTTGTGTTATACTATTTGAAAATTCATTCATACAGGATATTTTAAGACATAAGACTAAGACTTGAATGCTATAGCGTGTAGGCTGGTTCAAAACAGAAAAGAACTTGCATGACACGGGGTGTCTATGTTCCCCAGTTTAGGGCAGGAGTGGTAATTTTCTCTCAAAAATTACTTAAAGTAACTAGAAAAAAATGAAAGACAATGGCTGTAATACAAAAATCAAGGTATATTTTTTTTAAAGCTTAGCGTAGCTTCTCTATTTTTCATTATTATGCCTTTGTTCTACAACTCAGTCAGTTTAACAATAAACAAACGTTAGCTTTAGCCTTTCGAATTATATAATCTCCCCTTAAATACAATTTTATCCCCAGCTTTAAAAGTCAGAAATTACTCCCTTCTACTTTTCACGGTATAAGCCGATCTATTGACGATTAACCTTACCAAAGCGTCCTTTTTGCTTAAAAAAACTTCATATCGATTCATCCCTTACTGCCATATCTTATTCCCTCAATCCAAATTGTGCGTCAAGATAACACTAAGCAGGTAGTCATTTTAGGCTGTCTGTCGTTTTTGTTATCATCACAACCCATCGAATCGAATCAGCAAGACATTGGTTATAATTTCCTATAGACCTAATGAAGGTACTTTTCAAAATTGCCCACTTTCAACTTCGAACCTTAGTTGTTAAAATGGATTTCCTCTTACCTTGAAAACTATTATTATTGCATTTGTTTTAGATTTCCCAACTTTGCTTCTTCTTAAAAACCTCCGGTGTACCTTAAGGCAGCCATCTAGGTCCTCTTTTGATTATTTTTACTAAAGAGTATATTGAAATGGTCGTATCAAATATTCTTTTATATAAATGTATACGCCAGTGAAACTGAATTTTTTAAAACCATTTCTTTGACACCTGTTATTTAATTCAAAAGAATCTTGACAGTTTTCTTTTTGATGTCTTAAAAATTGCTTTGATTTAAACCTTGACAAATGCGAATCAATCACCTTTTCATCCAAATGTACAAAATCTCGTTCCGTTTTTTTTTTTTACCTTCCATTATCTACCCATACCTTCCGTTGATAATATATGCAACCTTAGCATATTATATGTAACCAGGAGCTTAATTTCTTAACTCAGCGCTTGGATTCGTCAAAAATTTGGTCCAAGAAATTCTCCAACTCCTATATGTGACTCTGTCCCTACACACGTTATACCTTTATTTGTTGACTCCTTGAATATGCCTCTCAAGTTTGGTCCTATTACCAACTTACTCACTCGAAAAGGTTCAGCAGAATAATGTTCATAGAATAATTCTCTGATCCTGCCTCCCTATCAAGACCGCCTTAAGCTAATCAAGTTGACTTCAAAGTTAAATTATCATATATTCCCTTCATTCATCGACTACTGTCTGGTGCCGTTGACTACACTCTACATCTCTTTCCCTTTTACCACTAACCCTCGTAATGCATACACATAAATCTTCGTCTCTTCTAAATATCTACCCACCCACCGAACCTCTTATGGCTTCAACGAACTTATCTCTCGTATGCTGTTGAGGAGTGTTAATTTGAACAACGACTTTATCTTCAGTACCTACATCTTCTTCAAAACTCTACCTTCTGAATTGAATTCACCTTTACACTTTCTTAGTTTAGTTTTTAGGTTGGATTAGGAATTAGTGAGGTTTAATTAAAAACAACCAAGCCACCTGGTGTTTTTATAAAATATTCACTAGTCATTAAACAAACACTTTATTGTTCTTAGGCTATTCATAACTAAGCCGAAACAGCCGGTTAAACGTTTTTCGTTTTAAATCCCAGGCTTCTCTATTCCTCTATTCTCTTTGGATTTTATTTAATATCGGTTCACAATAAGACTCATAAAATGTCCCTTAAGGAAGTTCTTTTCAATCGTTTTTGCTTGCTCACTACCGTAGATAACAGCACTACCAGATACCATTTGAAGTGTATCAATTTTTTTCTTGAAAAGTTCATTTAACCTACTCCGACTCCCACTCTAATGGTGTAGGAGTAGAAGACCATTTTGACACTAAGGCAATGTTTTAGCTGCATGTCCGACTGTACCATTGGTACACTAAAAAGTTTGGTTTTAGTGCCAAACATTTCCTGCATCCCGAATCCCTTTAGTAGTTTTCGACCCATCAGTGGAGAACTGTGATGATGGCATTTGCTTTAAGAGTGTATCTTGCTGTTTCACCTACACCTACTCTTCCTTGCAACATAAATCTTTTTTGAAAGTTTTCGTCGAAGTTGTTTTCTTTTTTTAATCATGACATCTCCTAAAATGTCATTCGGGATTGTTACTTTAGACTTTGAAATACGTTTGCAACTCTCAAAATGGCTCCCTTGTTATTAAATGAAAAACGATCTCCATAGCTGCTTTAAGGCAACACATGGATCCGAATCATTGGAAATATTTTCGAACTTTCCCAAAGTAATTTGGATATTGTATCATGCAAACGCACTATGTGATGATATTCGTGCTCCTATAATAGTGATGCTCTATTTGCAATCCCATGATATTTACCTGTACCTATGAGTCTTTTCTGAATATCATAAAGGCTATTTTATTATACCTGATTTCCTGGTTGTTATTTTTCAACTCAAAATAGATTTATAGTATAGATTTAAGTGTCGTGTTAAATCAACGTTGGTTTCATGTAAAGTTAACACTGCCTTAAAAAAGTAATACTGTAAATTTTACCTGAGAATCTTGCTATTTTTACCTGTTAATCTAGTTAACTTTACATGAAAATCTATTTCAAAAACATGAATAAAATGTTCAACGTTCTGTTAATTAAACATGAAGATCTAGTTAATTTGACATTATTCAATGTAGAATCAATCATGTATCCGGTAATTATTATGTCTTGGACCCATGCTTGTAGGTCACATCTCTAACACTTCTTTCCGTCCAATTCATTTTGCATTATTCTGAAAGTATAGAAATGTATTACTATGTATATAATTTTATTTTAAAAATACTTTCTGATACTTACTTAGCTTTGATTTGGGAACCTCTCACACATGGAGATAGTACGCATCCCCTGGGCTACTTCGCTGCATAAAAAACTTGTGCCAAATATCAATAAGTTGAAACTGACCTTGTTCGGATGGTGTCACGTTGAAATAACCTGGCAGAGTGTTTCTTTAACCATGGCTTGTGAGTGTGTTTCAACACTGGTAGATGGCGGCCAGGTTAGATTTAAATAATCTTATTCAGATGGCCTGTGTGTGTGTGTTTTAACACTGGTGTCACATTGAAATTAACTGGCAGAGTGTTTCTTTAAGATGAGGCCAGGTTAAATTCAACAGGTAAACATTGTAAAAATAACCATATAAAATGTTACTTCAACCTGATTTGTGGTAAAATAGAAATTCATAACAAGCAGTGTTATAAAAACCCGTGTTAAATTAGCCACCAGGCTAATTTAGCACTTAATATAAGGTTATTAAAATCAGGTAAATTTCTGAAATGTTTGTAGCTTTATATGGGATTATACACCTTGTAAATTTAACAAGGCCCAGGTTAATTATTTACCTGACTTTTTTTCTCTGGAGATTCTCGGGTCAAAAAATAGGAATTGAAAAGATGTAAATAGAAGGACAAAATCAGTGTTTTTAGAGAACCTTACAAATTTTATTCAAATAAATTACTAACTTATAGTTATCCATCAGCTGCCAATCCATAAATCATGCGTCTTAGCCTGGCACAGGGGAGCTGGTCAGTCTTTTTTGTTCTCTCGAACTTTGGCCAAGGATTCAAAGACTTTCTTGGATTCTATTTGCTCATGTGTTACAAATTCCTGGACTGTATCCGCATCTTGATACAGCTCATATAGAGTTCACGGTTGCCCCTCCTAGCACACAGGACCAAATATTCGCCAAAGAATTTTGATTTTGAAGGAGCCCAGTATCAGCTCTACCTATTTTCTTATTTGCCCAACACCGTTTTTTGAAAACGTCATCTGCGCAAAAACTGAATTTGCAGAATGTTCTTAAACGCAAACTGCAAAAGTCTTCTGTACGAGAAGGCAAATACAAGTTCTACTTCATTAGCATTGTGTTCGATAATGCTGTTTGCTATAGTTACATGTTCGAAAATATGTCATCTGGGGTGTAATTCTGCTTTACAAAAATCGAGTTTATGCCAAAAATATTGAAATGTCAGAGAACATGTTCGTAAACGTCAGAAATCAGAAATATTTTGTGCAAAGACAACGATTGCATATATTTATCAAGCCAAAAAATGACGATCATCTGACAACCAAATTGACGTTGACTTGACGTTTTCGAAAATGGCCGAAAACAAAACTATCGTTAGGTATGTAAAGGGTGGTTAAATTGTAATGGCCAATGTTGATCTTGAATAAAACACTTTGGCTTTTTATTTTGATAATACTGGTATGGTTCAATTATGTATGGAAAAAAATATCGGCCAACCTCGGCGGCACACCTCCATCAGATGGTCCAAACTTTCAATGACACAGAGGCATAATTGAGGTTCAATGCAGTTAATGTGCCGAATTATCTCATCCTTTAGCCATTGAATTGTTGCTGGCTTATCGACGTACACCTTCTCTTTCAATTAACCCCAAAGAAAGAAGTCCAACGGGGTTAAATCACATGATCTTGGCAGCAAATTGACATCACCACCACGTGAGATAACACGGCCATTGAATTTGTCGCGCAAAAGAGCCATTGTTTCGTTAGATGTGTGGCAAGTGGCACCGTCCTATTGAAACCACATATCGTCTAGATCCATATCTTCTAATTCGGGCCATAAATAGTTCGTTATCATATCACGATAGCTAGCACCATTCACGGTAACTGCCTGACCAGCCTCATTTTGGAAAAAATACGGCCCGATGATGCCGCTAGCCCAATAATATATTCCCCACCATGCAACCAATATTTCTTGCTTGAAATTTTATAATATCTTTAAATTTTTAGCTACGCCACTGTTCTCATGTTTGAGCTTTATTTTTATATCAACACCTACCAAATGTGCATTGGGAAAAAAGTGTAGAGATACAATTTGTCTTTGATCGAACTGCGTATAAGAAAATAGTAACAGAGTTTCGAAAAACGAAGTTTCGAAAGGCAAAGTTTCGAAGGATAAAGTTTCGAAAAACCTTAGTCTCGAAATGACAAAGGTTTGAAAAGGTAAAGTTTCGAAAGACAAAATTTCGGAAAAACGAAGTTTTGAAAGGAAAAAGTTTCGAAAATTAAAATTTCAGGAAGAAAAATTATCCAAGGAGAAAGTCGGACACAGTAATAGATTATTGTGAAGCTTAAAATAGAAAGTCCCCTATTTAACAATGATTCTTTGCGTCTGACTCTTTTTTTGAATTTCTCTTTGAAAATCATCCTCTAAGTCACACGCTATTACATTGTGCTTCTCGACCCTTGATGCAAAATTGACAGATCTCTTTACTGTTTAAGCGGTTTGTACAGAGTCTGTAGACGAAAAATACAAAATAAACGTCAAAAAGAGTCTCGGAAACCTTGGCGCACACACAGAGGGCAACTGGCATTCCATCTCATCTTTTTTCTCTTTCGACCTCATTATCTTTGAAAAGAATCAGACGCAAAGAAACATCGGGTAATAGGGGACAAACACAAAGAAATATTCCCATTTCTGAACAAGTGTAGGGTTACCAATATTTTTGTTTCGATAGGGAACATGATAATCAGACTTGAAATAACATTTTTATTAAGTTCTATCAACATTTTATTATAAAATAACAAACATTTATAAATGCCAAGAAACACAGACTTTGGGGTGAAAACTGAAAATTAACGCTTGAGAAAGAAGATGGAATTTTCGTATATAGAGCTGACTAGCCTCAACCATAAAAAATAAAATTAACATGTAAATAAAAATTTTCATAAATTTTATTGACAATGATCATTAAACATAAAAATATGACTTTCACAACTTTGTGCGAAATTTCTGACAAACAAAAAATTAACAAAACTTTATTTTCTATATTTTTTTTTAGCGGACGTGTACTAAGTTCCCGCCGAGAAAGTAGTGCTTCCACAGGCCCACCATCCACAGATCCTATTGGAAGTATCCACAACTTGCAATTAGACATAATGGACGATATAGTTCAGTCTAGAAAAGCCCGTTTGAAACTATGGACAACAAGCAATGAGAAGGTGTGTGAAGTTGAGACTGTTAATGAAACTGGCGCCAGCACCCAGCAAAGATATACAAACCGAAGATTTTCAGAAGTTATTCCTGCCGGAGTGTCACCCACTCCAGTATATAGACGTGCATCTGAACATCCAGCAATAATTTCCCCTTGCCTTCCTTCATCAAGCTCACGAGCTGCATCACAGAGAAAGAAAAAATCACCTGGTGTTGGCTTCCTTGGCAGCCGCACAGACTTAAGCTCAATTTTTAGTAATTTGACATCGTCCGCCATTGAGATACACAAATGTGATGATTCTCCAAGTTTTCCAAAGACTAAGGCTAGTCCTGGTGGCTCATCAAATCACAGTACAACCAGCAACACACTCGATCCAAATGTTGGTCGATCAACAAGATCTAATAGTTTCGATGTGTCTCTTCTGCAAAATGCTAAACAGTTGGTGTCTGATGCCGAAGACAAAGGGGCCGCTCTGTCGGGCTGGTTCACCAATCGGCACCAACCGATGGCCCGTAAAAAGAGCATCCGGAAGAAGAGCACAGCTATGTCAATGTCAAAAGATGTCTTAGAAAGATTGCAGAGCAAAGACATCCTCAAAGAGAAACCAAAGCCAAAACCAAAGTCCAAATGGGACTCAAAAGGCGGAATGATGGACCCCACTGTGATTGGATCCGCCATTGAAGGTTTCCTGCGAAGAAGCACAGGCACAACATCTTCGTCGTCGAGCAAAGGCGCCGTACCCAAGGACAGAGGAGCACGCAGTAGAATCCCAGCCACAGCACGAGCCACCATGAACTGGTTTAGCAGAACAGAAGAAGATGACAGCAAGGATACATGCGACACTTCCCTCTGTTCCACCCTCAAGGACCTCTTTGTCAAATAATTGTCAATGAACTTAAGCTTCAAAATATAAATGAGATTAAACGATATCAATCTTCGTCAAACAACCTGCATCCGGCAGCATATAACGAAGATGAAATTCTTGGATAAATTGATAAATTTTTCTAAGAAACAAAAGGTCGTGTGTGTCAGCGCGCAAATAGGAGTAAGGATTTTTCTTTTCAGTCAATAAAAAAACATGATAATTTATTGCGTTAACAAAGAATGTGATTAGGTAAATGCTAACGAGTATCAGTCTTTTATCGCGGGGAAAATGATAGACGTCATAAATACATAACTGTTTAGTTGATATAATGTATATTTTTTTACACATTTTTATTAGTATCCTTTGTCAAAAAAATGATAATACAGATAACTTAACTAATCGCGTAATAGGTCTAAATTGATATTAAACAAACATATAAAAAATAATATTCTATAATATTTGTTGTATAGAGTGTAGAGAGTAGTGAAAGAAATACGTTAAATGTACCTATGTATATGTTAATGTTGTGTGTGAAACTGTCTACTGAAAAAAAAAGATAATTCATCAATTCTATTTGTATAAAATAAAATTTAAGCTATTTTAGAGGTAAATCAAACAAAAAAAAAAAACAATAGTAAAGTATCAACAAAAATCTATAATGGTGCCATTTGTACGGTACATTCACACAAATAACAGACTTGTAATAAAACACCAACTTCCTCTACAATTTTAATGAAAATTAATATTTACTTCCTTTTCGTGACCTTTTAAATGATGTAACGTTTTATATTTTATATTCAATTCATCTTATTTTTGATTTAAAAATTTAATTTGACATTTGGAATGTGTTTAATCGTTGGTACAAAATTATACGCGTTTGTATGTAGGTAGGCGTTAAAATATAAATTAGGTCACAGTCAGTTTTAAATATATGCATACGAGTATAATTTATCTGTCATTTCATTTTTGTTTGAACAAAGCTGTTAAAACACCCGATACGTCTCAATATATTTTTTTTTTTCAAAGTAACTTTATTTGAAGGGGAAAAAAGATATTAAGACAGATCCAATCATAGCCTACAGCAAAATAAAATCGTAATGTGGAAATTTTTCACGGATACTAATTTGATATCCTTTTTTTTTTTAAATAAAAACCAGTGTAGGGAAGTAATGGGTGTAATCAGAATAAGCCAATTACTTCTCAGTTAAATCATTTCAGTTCAAAAATAAGTTGTTACGTATCAGAGTAGAGTAGTTACTACTACAAAAAAGGCCAGCCAGTAGAAGTTTTTTTCTTGCCAAACTATACTGATTGTAGTAACCTAGGGTCCGTCCAGTTACGTCCACCTTACCTAGTCTAACGGCTGTCATAAGACTGACCAACACGTCCATTCAGTTTGACGGATATTCTAAGACTTCGCTCGAGTCGAAATATTTAATTTTTACTCACAGTGCCACAGTGACAGGTCACTACATCCCCTTCTTTTTTCAGCAAGTTAAAGCATTAGTTTAATTTTTTAATTCAATTCATTTATTGATTTAGGTGTAGTACCTCGTGGCATGATGGTAAGTGCATAGGACTTTCATGCCAAAGATCTGGGTTCGATTCCCTGCCACTGCCACCTAAAAAACAGAATGTTTTTTTCCGAGGTACTGCTTCTTGTGAGGAACTGACAAATTCTCCAAGAGTATACTTGTCATTAATAAGTGCTTTTCACCTAGCCGTTCGGACTCGGCAAAAAATTGTAGGTCCCCTCCATTCCTGCCAACCACACGCACACAGGAATGGTTGAGAGTTGTTAGTCACTAGGTCCCTGGTTCTCCATGAGCTGTTGCGCCACTAAATTTATAGTTTAATTTAATTTATTTTATTGATTTAGGTATCTCTTTTTATGTACCTTTTCTCTTTCCCATTTCTGTCTCAGACATTTCTTCTTTTCCTTATATATCTCGCAATACCCCTTTGTTCTTATATTTTTTTTCCAAACCGGAATTAAACGCTTTGTTCCATGTTACCCTTTTTTGCAATTTAATCGTTTATAACATTCATACGTTTCGTTTGGTTTTTTTTATCTTATTCCTTCTCCTGCAATATACCACTTTCTTTTTCTATTTTTTTCATTAAAATTTAGTGCGCCCTTTTTTCCACATTTCTTTTCTAGCAATTTAATACATTTTTCCTTTCTTTATCTTTTTGCAAAATTTAATGTGATTATCTTTTTCTATTTCTTTTTTCCGCAATTTCGTCTATTCTTTTCTATGCAATTTACTGCGTCTTTCTTGTAATAACAAGAAATATCTTAGTCTTGTTTAATTAATTTAATTTAACTTAATGAACTCATTTAAAAACATCACAGTTTTTATTCTATTTTATTTTATGTCATTGCACTTTACTCCACTTTTCTTTATTTTATTTTATTTTATTTTATTTTATTTTATTTTATTTTATTTTATTTTATTTTATTTTATTTTATTTTTTTATTTATTTTATTTTGTTTAATAAAATTTTATTTTATTCTATTTTATTGTATTTATTTTCTTTTCATTTCACTTCACTTTGTTCACTCTGTCTCACATATTTAACTAAATCTAATTTAATTTGATTTAACTTAATTTAATTAAATTTTATTTTATTTAATTTTTGGTAGGATTTTGTGTGTTAATGGATAACCACACAAGTGCAGTATATGCTGCGAAGTATACATTAATTTATATTGAATAATTTTTGAATGAACAACAAAAACAACTTAATTTAATTTAATTTTACTATTTTTTTAGTTTTACTTCACTTCACCATTTACTTCACTTTGTTTTTTATTTTGCTTTGTTTAGTTTAATTTTCTTTATCTTTGTCATAGGACTCATCCTCGGCACCAATGTAGTAGCCTCAGGTCAGTCTAGCTGCGTCCGCCTGATCAGACGGCTGTTCTACGATTGACTGACACTGGCACGTCCTTTCAGTTTGACGGATATCCTAATCTAAGACTGAAAGATTTTAATATTCTGTCAAGTCAAAATATTAAATATACAAATCCTTACTGACAGCGGCAGTTCACTACAGTGATCAAATTTTTACTTGCGGTATAGGTATTATAGGCGAAGTTTTGGATTCCTGTACAAAAATTTCGAGATAACAATCAAGCACGACATTACGATGATAGCGAACTCGAAAAAAGTGAGTGGCACAATTTTGTCTGTCTATCTGTCTTCCGTCTTCGTATATTGACCAAGAGCCTAAGGCCACTCAAGCAATTTTCTTCAAACTTTGAACTTCAGGTTTTTTGTAACTCTCCAGAGGGGAAATTGAAATTTGTTTGTTTGCACCAAAAAAAGGTACTTGCCCCACTTATTAATCGATTCGACGATTTCGACGATTTCAGTCAAAATTTTTATACAAAAGCTCTTTTAAAATGTTAATAATATTGCATATCAAAATTTCGAAAAAAAAATAATTTTGGATTTTTAAGAAAATGTTAGAAATTTTTGTTTGAAAATTCAATATTTCAAAAATGAGTTGATGAATTTTTTTAAAACTAGGTTAAAAAATATATTTTAATACGTACTTAAAATTGGCATACCAAAACAAACGAATCCGGATTGATTTGGATACGCACTCGGACGCACCCATTAGAATTATTGGGGGCTATCGTGAATAAATTTTTCCACGGAATTATTCCCATCGTCGAAAACTGGGAACGTGAATTGTGGTCGCAATTTCTTTCGAAGTTTATTGGCATCGAAAATAAAAATTCCATGTCCACTGAGCTGCCATTTTGATTGACAAAATTTGAACTTGCGAGAAACAGTGGAAAATTGTTGGCATTTAAAATTTTAGAAGATGACAGAAATTTTTTCGATGATAGCCCCAAATAATTCTAATTGTCGCGTTCCAGTGCTTATCCAAATCGATCCGGATTTCTTTGTGTTGTTTTGTAATCCTTTGTAAAAGACGCTGATTAGGCTATTGAATATACACTTTAAAAATGAACAACAAGGTATAAGAGTTTTTAGTATTGAATTTATGTTTCGTTGGCACATTAAGGCATATGCTTAAGACCAAAAATGCTACTACATTCACAAAGTATTTCTGAGACGAAGATCACTTTTTAATAAATTAGGTATAGCTCGGAAGCTAAAACATATTTGACAATTTTACACTTAAGACTTTTTCAGCCCTATTGTGAGTTTCACGGGAACAATATTCCACGGGGAAAAATTGACATTTTACATTACATTTACATTTTTTGTGAATTCTCATTTCGTAATCATTTTTAATTAAGAGCTTGAATTGTCACTTATTTTGTTGACGGTGAACGAAAGAAAAACAGAGGGTACTGACTGGTGACTTTGCCCAAGTTATTTGTTTATTTTAGGACAAGAGAAATTCAGGCTAAGCTCATAACAGCTTTTCAAATTTCGGGGGAACAAACATTTTTCGGGCGAAATATTTTCCATGTCAAACTCATAATAAGGCTGTTTGTTCCAAATTGAATTTTCTATCGAAATGGTTCGATAAACGAATTTTATAAGAAAATTTAAATAGGAAAAGTTATCAAATACCAACATAAGGACCCAAACTAGATTTTTTTATTTTTAATATGAATTTCCAATTTTTATTAGCATTTAAAAAAAATCAATACAAAAATTCCAGCGAATGCGATTAAAGTTTTTTCAAAATTCCAAAACCATTTATCAACTAATCTTGTTTAAACTTTTCGATCCTATCTACAATTTTTGAAAGAAAACATGGCCTAAATTTAGTTAAAATTGTTTTATTTAGGATTATTATATTTTTCACGCGACCGATGAAATAATTCTGCTAACTGTCAAACACTTATCCTCAATCCACTACATCAGGTCACATTCCACAAATCTGTGAATGAAAGATTCATTCATGTGAAAGAAATGTCACTATTCGCTATTCCCAGCCCATGTGAAAGGCACTTAAAGAGCACTTCAGAACTATCAAACTCTTTTTCAGAATTCATTAAATTAAAATGTATTCCACAAAGCAGCACATGGAAAATTTGCTAAAATCAAGCCTTTTTTAACGAGCGGTTTATTTTTCATTGTTACGGTATAATTTACCGCAACAATGACCAGTCTTTGACTGCTACCTTTTCCTTCTTTTTGCTTCCGTTGTGGTTGCAAGATACTGGTGAGGTTGAGGGCAACCATGGAATCATCAACCATTGGTGTACTAAGCCAGGATCTTGCAACAGTGATTTATGAATCGAATGGAACAAGCGATTCCAAAATCTTGATCGTATACTGCATGCAGACGGGTGGTCTCATGCAACGAGAAAAAAGGCCAGCGGATGAGCTAAAGAGGTAACGAGTCAGGCAAACTTTTTTACCTACTCTACAATCAAACATAAATTTGATTTGATTTGACAATTTACGTCTGTTGCGAAGAAATAAAAATTACTCGTGTGAAAGAAATATTAAAATTTACAAAAATTCGCTATACTTAGCTCATATGCAATGCACTAAATTGGTGAGTTTTAGGTGGAATAACGAATAAAGCCTAGTTCACACGGCGATGCACGACACGTTTTTTTCACAGAAGGTGTAAGCCCACACGGCGGTATAAATTCAAACAACATATGCCAAACATTCAAAATGCCATCGTCGCCACAAAAATAAGACGAATTTCGGGAAAATAATGATACAATTCTTAAAGGTTTAAAGGCCTGGTCAAACTGAGCACAGACTGACAACGGTATGGTCAATCTGGGAAAGAAAGAATGCGGTGTCAAATTTTGCCTGATAATTTCTACAAAGGCAGTTACCAAAAAGGCAGTCACTTAAAAAAATAAAATAAAAACGTTTACCTTGATTTGGTGTCGCCCACAACAAATTGAAAAGCGTTTTATCCAGAGAAATGCTTTCAAACCTAAACATTGATGGGAAAATGTAATAAATCAAAATCATGCTGATTATGGAATTTTAAATAATTTCACTTTAAATAAATGAAGAGAAAAAAGGGTTTTCCCGCGATTGCAATACTCTCCAAAATACATAATTACAGCATGAATGTTTTTTGAACTCTCTTTTTCATTGATCCGATTAGATTTTCGCAATTTTTTTTTAAGTTTAGCAAGGGTCCTGGAACTGGAACCATATCCATTTAACACCACTTATCATATTCGCTGGTGTTCAAATCAAGCGAATCTCAAGCCATCCCAAAATTGTTCTTCTTTTTGTATTTATGAACAGCTTTACCTTTTTTTGAAGTGTGATAAGGAGCATGCTGAAAAGGTGCCATCTTACAGAAGAGTATACCTTTTAAAGCTCTGGAACCATACGTCTATTCTGTATTTGAATAAAATGGTGTGATTCCTTTATCCCTTTTGCTGGTAAAAGAGGTTGTATATCTACAAGTAGTATTAAGATGGGTGGGTAAACTATTCATTAAGATTCCCACAAGATTTATAAAGGGTAAATACCTTAGAAAGCAAGAAAAACGTCTCATTTACCTGTTTTTCAGTCGCTCAGACGGTTTTGATCAACAGGCTGTAAAGTATCCTTTTACCCAAGAGTACTTAGCACTTAAAGGATCCAAATTATGTCAACAAAAATATATTTCTTTTGTCATCATAAACGATAGCCTATGAACTTAAGGTTTTTGTGGTTTTTTGTCGTCGTCGCATTGAAAATATTTGAATTTAAGAATCTATAACTTTTTATTACGTCAGTTAGGTACTACCACATGAACAAACATTAAAAACAAACAAAAAATAATTTTTTCTCACCACAAATGTTATGAAACTTTTTTTCATTTTTATGAAAAAGGTAAGGTAAAGTTACCGCTTCAGATGAATACAATGGGTCTCCGGGGTAGCTTAAAAGGTAATTCGTTTGTTCTCGCTTTATTTTGAAGTATAATAACGGTTTTGGGTTATGTTTATTTAAATTGATGCTTTGATTTAAAAATTGTTTGCAATCAAACAAAAAATGTGAAAGCAGAAAAATTTTTTAAAATAATTTTTAGTGTACTATTTTAGGAGCTCCAAAAAGTCAGATTACTTAAACCGGGACAAAAACTACTGACAAAAAAAATCTGCTTTACTTTTAAAGTGTTTTTTACTTCAAAATTCTATTTTTACAAAATCTTTTATAATTCTTAAAACTCAGATTTTCAAAAATCTGCAAATCCATAAAAATGAACATCATTAAGCAGAGTTTTGAAAACAACGAAATTTTGGAAGTTTAGTTTTTGAAAGCAAAATTTTGAAAAAAGAATTTACCTTAACGTAGTCACAAGCAAGTTTGACCCGAAGGTGTAAACATCATTTTTAATTAAAGAATTAAAAAACAATTTCACTTTTAATTTTTAATTATGCAATTCAAGTCCTGGTTAAAAGTCCAATTAGACCAAACTTTTATGTCTATAAAAATACTGTGTCGTTTTTTTTTTGTGATTCCTAAGGCGTAGGCATTTTTTGGAGAGTCTTAATCTGCCAAATTTTGAAAAAAGTGTATGCTGTTTTCTCGGCTCTTACTTTACGTAGAGAAGAAATTTTATTTTATTTTGTAGTTGGTTCACCTCCAACAAATATAATATGTTTGTTTCCTTTACATTTTTATTGTTATTTTGTTATTTCTATTCATAAGCTATGATTGACAGAAGTTTGGACTACAAATCACAGAAATTCAAAGTAAAAGAAACAGCCTTAATACCTTTTTAAATGTTTTCTTACAGAAATTTTGATATCTCTTTAGTGGGTAACGGTCAGAATTCCGAAAACCAAAATCCCGAAAATCCAAAATCCCGAAAATCTAGAATCCCAAAAACCCAGAATTATGAAAACCCAGAATCCTGAAAACCCAGAATCCCAAAAACCCAGAATCCCGAAAACCCAAAATCCCGAAAACTCAAAGTCCCGAAATTCTAAAAAATTATATAAAATGATTATTAATAATTAGTAAAAATTTTCGCAAATTTTTCATTTCATATAATTTTTCGGGATTTTGAGTTTTCGGGATTATGGGTTTTAGGGATTTTGGGTTTTAGGGATTCAGGGTTTTCGAGATTCAGGGTTATAGGGTTTCTGGGTTTTTGGGATTTTAGGTTTTCGCAATTCAGAATTTCATGGGAGTTTATCGGCATCCCGCTTATTAAAAATCCCGAAAAAAAAAGTTTTAAAATACCACTGAAATACTATTTTTCATAATTTTCTCTTTTAAAATCACGTTTATTGAAGAAGATCCGGTTTTTTAAATTCCCGTCTTTTCCTGATAAGCCCGTTATTTGAACTTATATTTTAATCTTAATAATTTAATAAAGTTTTTTTTATATGCAGGCTTTCAGGTAGAAATGAAATAAAAAACTGCAGTAAAAGATAAAATAGTTATTATCAGCGTTATTTAAGCTTTGTCCAAAAAAAGAGAAATAACTATAAGTAAAAAATCAATTTTATTTGTTGATTGACAGATGTGTCACTTATGTTTACTGGAGTTAATCGTCCAAACCTTGGCTAAAGTGGCATTTAATTTAATAGAATAAAGCATGTTATTTTAGAACTTATTTGACCTTAAGATAGTGTTGTTGAACTAGATTTCTTTCTAAGGAGGTCTAATAAATAGCACTAAAAGAACATATGTGGCTAAGCTATATATGCTAATTAAGTTCCCTGTTATCAACTACTGCAGTAACAGGTAGCTTAACCCGAAATTTTCATTGTTGCTTAGTATTTGCTCGATACGTTAAGAAATAACATTTATCTTTATTCACTTATATCTTAAGTTTCTTATCTTCCCACTTTTGTAGTCAAAACTAGTTGTTTCATTTTGAAAAATGGCGTGGTTTCTTAAAATAAAATAATTGGTTTTGATTACAAAAGCGGGATAGTAAGTGATTATAAAAAGCGGGATTAAAAAGATGGGATTTAAAAAACAGGATTATAAAAATCGGGATATCGTACCCAACCGTCTCCCCGTTTGTAATAAATAGTGTTTGTCTTGGAATTGTCAAAACTTTTAGTATAAAAAATGGTTTAAACGTTAATTTCGTCTCCTGTACATCCGAACAAAAAAAAAAAGACTTGAATATTTTTTGTAGGTGTTGGATACGAAATCCTGAATGACAAAATCCCGAAGTAGTAAGCAATTTTAAATGCCAAATTCCGAATGGACAAAATCTCGAAATGAAAAAATCACTTAAATCCCGCATTGTTAGAATCCCAAATAACAGAATTCCGAATTCCAAAATACCCAATAGGAATTTCGAAAGTGTTTACAGAGTAGCCTTCAAATTGAACTTTTTTGCGCATATAAGTAGATTAGTTGATTTTGATATTCCAAATGGTTTGAGACACTTTTTTTGTTGGTTTAAATTTCTAGATTTTCTTCGTTCCCTATTTTTGCAGTGGAGATTTCTATATTTTATTTAGAGATTTTTTTCGAAATACCCAAATGAACAGAAGTCAAGCTAAACACAGCAGTTTGGTTTCCTTAAAACTAGGTATATTGAAATAGAATTCTGTTCATTCAGTATTTTGCCATTTGGGACTTTGGCATTGGGGATTTTGTGCATTCGGGATTTTGACCATTCAGGATTTCGGCATTCTTGATTGTGATCATTCAAGAGTTTTATTTTTTTGCAATCGGGGATTTTGGCATTCTGGATTTTGTATACCCTTTCTTTTTGTAGAGCACTTAATATTGTATACGAGGGCGGGTCAATAAGTCCAAAGATTTTGTGAGTAACAAAGCAATTCCAAGATAAAGAATTACAAGAGTTAGAAATATCTAGCAAATTATTCAAACGGCTAGGCATACAGTGGTGCGTTTGTTGCATTTTTTTTGACAAAAATCATTTCCCATGCCAATGACTTAAATATAAATGAAATTCGGTGGACTTAATGATTTCGGACTTCAAATAAAGTACTGCTGTCTATTTCTTGTTAGCAGAATTTTCTTAGGTGAGAATTCTAATAGCCTCTTTACACCTAATCAAGACTTAGATTTCGAGCCAAAAGCCTGAAATTTCATCAAAATTAACTTGAGCTCCCATACATTTCAAGACTTCGTGAGTTGATTACCAAGCTCCCTCGGGTTTAGCTAGGTAAAAAGAATTTTTTAGGGATAAGCTTTATCCCAGATAAAAACTGTATTACCCGCACGAATTTTATACTTGTAATCCACAGTTTGTATGGCAACTCCATTTATATCTGTGATGGTTTCTTTTAGCTCCTGTGTCTTTTTTTTTGGTCCGATTCCCCTGGGCTTGCAAAAACAAATACACCTCTTGTTGGTTGAAATCGAAATTTTGGTTCGGTGTGAAAAAACTATAAGAAAGGGTTTTACAATTTAGGTGAAAAAATGGTTTTGAAAAAAATGTTTGAATCTGAAAGAAATCTTACAGTTTTTTTTTTAATTTATTGTAATTTTCTCTCGAAACCCGAAATAATCAAAAACACCTAAAATAATCGAAAGTTTATTTTTTTAATAATGTTGAAATTTTTTTCTGGTTGCATTATTTTAAGCTGACGTTAGGCTTAGAATTTTTATAATTGATAATTGGAAGAAATCTTAAACTAACAGTTTTTATTAATTACGAGATTATTTTAATAGTTTTTATACAAGATTACCATCTTAACTGGATGTCAAATTGAGCTGAACTGAGTTGTTATACTTAGGCCCTCATTATGAATAGCGAATCAAACGTTCGCTTAAAAGCGAATGATTTAGCGAATTCCCTTAATCACAATATTATCGATAGTGAGCTCCCACATTTGCTGCAAAAATCAATGCTGCTAAAAATATTGTAAAAATAACTCATAAACACATGTTAAACGCCAAACAATGCCTAACTAGGAGTTCGCAAAATCATTCGCTTTCAAGCAAACATTCATTCATAATAAGAGCCTAAACAATTTCCATTTTGACATTTGTTCTCTATATTTCTCTATAGATGTGTTAGAGATATTTGGTTCCCCAAACCAAGATCTCCAATATCAAAATCTCGCATTTTTTTAAAATCTTGAATAACGAAAACTCTCAGACTAAAAATCTTTCTTTTCATGATCTCGCAAATACAAAATCTTGCTTTTAAAAATCTCGCACTGGAAAATGTCACAAATATCAACTAAAATCTCGTAATTAAGAACCTTACTGTTTAAAATCTCGCAAATTAAAAATTTCGCAAATTCTAATCTCACTGTAACGTATCACTCTAGGTTTCGGACTGAAAATAAAAATCTTGCAAATGTAAAATTAATGAACTAAAAACTTTTTTTTAATTTAATTGCTAACAATTATTTTTAACGGTTATAAAACGTAACTTTTTTTAGAAAAAAAAACATTTGTTTCTTATTTTTGGTAAATAAAATAAAATTTACTTTTAAGCAAGCGAAATTTTACAGTGCTTCGCAAGTATTTTTGAAATTTGAAATCTTTTATTTAATAACGCATTGCTATGCAATTAAATTTGCTTTGCTAGAGTTTAGTTTGTGGGATTTTTATTGCGAGATTAGAAAAAGTGGGATTTTGCTATGCGAGATTTTAATTTGTGAAATTTCGCACCCAACCCATATGATAGAGAAAGCTTTGGTCAAAATATTGTCGATTAACTATCAACTTAGCCGATTCCACCCCTGGATTTTAAATGAGTCCCTTTCGCACTATCGAAATCCTCCGTGCGCTATTGTGTCTGCACGTATTTTTGACTCTTTGTTGATAAATGGATAAAATGTTTTATCACAATATATTAAGATTATACTAAGTGCGTTGGTTGTCTGTGTGCATGCTAATGGCTAAATATTTCTCCAGGTGTATCCCAGAGTATTTTCCACTTCAATTCCATCCTATCTGGATGTAAACGATAAAAAGTCTTACAGTCAATAAAAACGGTCTTCTTTTTTGTAGGTAAATTAAAGAGCCTTTTAAATTCTCGGGAACACAATTTATTTTTCAATTTTACCATCTGAAGTGCGAGTAAGTTTAGGTTTCAACTTAACAAATTCAATTTGACAGATACATTTTAAAAGACACTTATTCACTCTGTGTCCGGAAATCTTATAGAAATCTTTAATCAATTTGTTCTTGGCTTGTTTCGAACACGATTTCTCACTATATATATCAAAATTTATTATTTTCCCTTCTATATGCCATGCATCAACATCATCATCTGTATTACAAACATAATCTATTAACAAAAAAACACGATTTTACCAAACAACTCTATTTTGTTGAAATCAATCAATTTTGGTCGCCCACTTCACTGTGGTTTAACTGAATCCTTAACAAGGTCCTCGTCCAAACTCATCACATCAAAATTTATTGCCAAAATAATAAATCTATTTAATCGAACAAACAAACCAAACTCACTGTTATAAATAAGTTAAAAAAGGACTGACTCTTGTGTACAATATACGGAGAGTACACAGTAGTTTGAGGGATTTGAGTTGGATGACTTAATCTAAACGACAAGAGGGTATACTTGACGTCAGGACTGAGGGCATAAATGCTCTCTTACGAAGTAATTGGACGCTGATATGATTTTTCCTAAGGATGTTTTGGAACTTGAATTTTGTTTGTAGATAATACAAACTCAAGTATAAAACGTTCTTCCCTTGCCAATGCGCCTTTGTGTGTAGGATGTAGGAGTCCTATTTTTTGATCCATAATAATATAGAAATTGAACGTCAACATTTATTTCGACATGGCACTCTGGGTTTTACTTTAAGAAAAAAGGATATTTGGGTGTCCTTGGACAGTTTAATGACCGTTTTATAGTTGGTAATGGTTGACAGTTTTTTTTTTTTCCCTTTTTGAATTTTAAAATACCTACTTGAAATCGATTGATATTAGTTCATTTATGCGTTAACTTTTTATAAATTATTATTGAACTATATTTATTATTATTTTTATTTTCTTGCTATTCCAAATGGCTTTAACTTAAAAATTGTAAACAGAAACATTGTAGTTTTAAGGAAATCAAACATATAAGCAAATTAAAAAAACCTACAATACCTTCTCCTAAAAGCCTCAATTTTTTTTTCCAAAGACTTATAATTATTCTGTTTATAAATAATTAATAAAAAAATAATAATAATGTACCTAAGGACAATCCTAGTTCAAAAGAAAATTAAATATATATGTAAATGTTCAAAATTTTATGTATTCCTATATTTTTGAAAACATTTGAAGCCTCTCAAATTATAATTTTCAAAAATATTATGTCATTATAATGTAACATTGAACAATCATATCATGTAATAAAATTTATTTAAAAAAAAAAAAAACAGAAGAAACATCCCACCAATAATTATGTATAACTAAAATTTGTGTTTGGCATACAGAATGAAGTTCTATATTAAATGTACCAGCTTCATATAAATATAAATCATTTAGAAACAAAAAAAAAAAGAAAATATATTTTCTCCAGAGATTCAAAATAAAAATTAAATCAACTTAAAATTTAAATGAAAAAAAAAATCAAAAATCAATTGCTTTGGTCTTCAAAAAACAGAATAGGTAAAACTATCTTGTTATTTATATAGAATTTTTGAAATTATTTAATTTTTATATGTTAAATCAAAATTGAAAAATTGTAGTTTTATGTGTAAGATAATTTTGAAAAGAAAAATTAGGAGTCAACAAATGGATCTCTATTCCCCTTAACCCTATTAAAATATTTTATTTTTTTTTTAAACTTACCCTGCGGCCACACGAGCCAGTCCTGGCTAGCCATTCGGCTTCACCAGTGACTGTCAAATTGCTATTTATGTATTTGCTGTGACGTAGGCTGCATGCTGTACTGGATTCCAGTGCTGCCACTCTACTCCTTTAGCAGTAGATCTACTGCGTTTAGTCCCAAATGAAAACATACTGTGCAGCGAAACGAATCTACTCCTCTTTTAAGAATTTCGATCATAATCCAAAGTTAACTGTGAACGTGTCCGTCCCGACTTTTTCAATAAATATAAATTCTTTAATGGGGAATAGAAAGAAAGTTAGAATATATTTGTATGAATTCTGACTTGATTTCCTGTGAAGTTAATTTTTGATGAATAAAATTTTTTTTTTAATTTGTAGTGCATATATTGTAAGATCTACTGCGGCTCAATCTACTGCGCTTTTTTCTCATATATACTGCGCACAATCATCTATAGGGTGGCAGCACTGCTGGCTTCTAAACTAGCCAGCGCAGCGTTCGGATGTTACTCCTAAAGGAGTAAATCCACTTTGAAATTCGGGAAAGAAATATAACTACTGATTTTCGGCTTTTACAAGATTTAATGCACTAAAAACACCCTGACGTCATGCGACGAAACTAGTAAAAGAACAGAACGTTGCGAATGTTTTGCGTTGGTTCTGGAGAGCCTTTACTTATTTCTGTAAAAAATCTCCCAAATCGACGCGAAGCATTCAGAAAGAAAATGAAAATTGTACCTGTCAGAATAAGTTTTCATGGCGTTTAATGAGAGCAACTACACTGACGCAATGTGAATTCACTAGAATAGTTATTTATTTTGGTTTGGGAAAGCCTTACTACCTAATAATTCATTCACGACATTAGGGGGGCTTACATTGATCAACACATCGTTCAACATTGTTGGCAACCACTGATGTTAGATCATTTGAACGCAAAAAAAAACCAGTTGTCAACCTTTGTTGCATGGTTTTCAAAATATTTTGAAAACTTGTTACGATTCTATCAAGCAATGCTGTCAACAAAGTTGATCCATATAAACCCCCCATATTTTAACCACTTTGAGCATATGAGACATGAGACATGAGACTATGGCGAGACCAAAGCGAGATGATGACAAAATATGCTCAATGCGAAAACCCACGTGTAAATGTCATGGCGAGCCAAAAGCGAGATTATAGCGAGACAACCACGACATAGATGTCCGTGCAAATGGGCACGGCGAGACCACAGCGAGACGAGCTTAATGACCGTGATACTGGAAACTACGTTTGGAAGACCATGAGTGACATGACTCGTCATCGTGGGTTTCGCTTTAACTCGATTTCCAAAAATAACGCATGAAAATTGTAAAAAAATTTTGGTTAAACTCGGTTCAAAAACTTTGGGTTTAATATCACTACTTGAAATTGAAGTGTGAAAAAAAAGTGAGTAATATGACTGTTTGGTAAAGTGAAATTTTCACCATGTTTCCCAAACTTGGTTTTGTGAAAATGTGGAAGAAATTTCATGTTAACAAACACACCTAATATGCAATTCAGTCTTTATCTGGACTTAACAACTTAAACTGACCTCCGTAATGCAGTTTAAATCCAATTGGATTAATCTGATTAAACGAGTGAATAATATGGGCGTTACCCAATTTATAAGACTTTGAATTTCTTAGGACGGGATATAATGGACACTCCGATTCTTATTTTATTAATATTTTGTTAAATAAAATGCGAGTCAATTTTAGTTTTAGACCTATTTTTCCAAATCTGCTCCGAAAAAGTACTGCCGAGCCCTGTTACTGGCTACTCTACTGGTTTCCCAACTGGCTTCGAAGAAAGCAAGCCAGTTGTTCAGGCTTGAATGTTTTAGTAAACAAAATGTGAGTGTATTGCGACTAGCTGTCCAGTACTGGCTCGTGTAAATTAATAAACATAAATTATTCATTACATAAAACATATCATAATTTTTGAATACAATTATTTCAAACTTTCTTAAGACTTTGGTTGATTTTTTGTTCGAAATTATGAATCTAGTGCCAATCTCACATCTTTCCACACAATTCTAAGTTTTCTGGAGCCCAAATATTAAGTCTGACTTGTTTTTTTAAAGAACTTTTTATAATATTGGAAAATTTTTTCAGGTTCGTTAGTACTTAAATCTTATTAACTTTATTTTAAAACCTCCACTTATTTATTTCACAAATCGAAACTCTTTACTGAAATAAATTTACCAACTTTACTTTTCACTTTTATTACAACTAACAATATTCATTAATTAAAAAACAAACTATATCCTCTGTTGGCCAAACATGTGCAGAGGTTTCCCAAATTGCTTGAATGTATTTGCTTCTAGAGCTTGCCAAAGGGGAAATTTCCAGTAAATTTCCCTTTGTCAGGCTTTCATTTTGAAGTTTAGTTCTAAAAGTTCTAATGCTCACCAAAGCTCGCCATATGTTGGTTTGTATCACGTATAATGCGGAAGATGGCGCTTCTTCATTTGAGAGTCGGTATAGTTCCTTCGGGAGTCGTTAAAGAGTACAAATGTGAGAGTCTTTACGCAATATTATAGTCTAAAAGGCTTTGCACCCTGATCAGGTTGTCGTTTTTTTAAACAAACCTATAAAATCTGCCTTTTGCCTTTTTTATGTTGTAAAACAAAAATTATGGCCTTTTATTCCATATATAAAGAAGGATTAAACATAAATTCATCTTAACGCATGTCTAGAAGGGATGATTGAACAGAGAAGAAAACAACAGTGTTTCCCAACCTTTTTTTGCTATGCCCCACAAAGACTTTTTCAAAGTATTCATTATGTTTAAATTTTAATATTGAAAATTTTGAAATGTTCACTGAGAGCCTGGTATTATTTGAAAAGGAAGAAATTACCAGAACCAGAAAATTATGTTTTTCAAATCCAGCGATAATTCTTTGCAAACAGTAAACGATCACATCTATAGTGGTATCAGTCACTTCACATTTAAAGACATTCAAACCTGTCAAAATTAGAGTTGTAAATGATTGTCTGAAATATAATTAAAGGTAGCGAAGTCAAATATCTTCGTTTTTGCTTCGGGAAGAATTATATTTTTTCCTTGAAGTTTCTTATTAAATGAGTCTAGTTTTTTTCAAAAATATCGACTAAAAGTAATGCATTCGACCGTTGGCAAATTTTCGTTTTCAATTTATTGCTTGAGAGAATCAAAATTTTCCTCAAATATTTTAAAATAGTATAAGTCCCCCATGCTCACATTTTGTTCTTTACAGAAAACTTGGAAAAAGTGTTCACAATTTGGAACAAGTCAAAGTTTGAACAAGCCAAGATTGATTCCGGAATCTTTTTGAAAATAATTTAATTCGAAAGTAAAATCATTATTTTCCTTGCACTTTTTTAATATTGATATCTTAAATGAATGATTCACATCAGAATGCAAAATTTCCCCCCTAAAGAATTGAATTGCCGGCCTGTTGAGCGTGGGCCACACGTTGGGAAACACTGATTTACATCAATCGCTACAGTTTGTTTTTCTAGTTCAACGGTACCTGCCCTACAATTTTTTTAGCAGTTTTACAAAATATTAATTTTCTCAAAAATAGCTCCATGACTTTTCTTAAAAAAAAGAACCCAAAAATTCTTTCAGTAGAGGATACTTTTGGATGGGAAACCTTTTTCAAAAACTAAATTAATGGTAGCTCCCAAAGAATCAGTTTTTACTTCGATTTTCTTCAAAAAAGTGATTTTGATTTAGATAATTTTTCCATGCAAAAGCTTTTAAGCAATATAAATAGTTTTTCTTACCAAAATTAAAAAAAGAATATTTTTTTGGATTTTAAAAAAACATTCAAAATTTCTTTTTAAATTCAATTATTTTGATAACTGCATAGTCGATTATTATAAGGATGAAGGTGAAGGATTTTTTTACACTTTTTTTAAAATATTTAAGGAAACATTTTGAGTTTATGAAAAATTAACGGAATCTTCCATACTTATGTCAAAAAACCGTTAAGGAAAATATGTTTTTTTCTTAAAACTGGCACCTACGATTTTTATTAATTTTTTCCAGTGTGCTCGATTTAGTGCAATACACAACCAAAAATTATAAAAATTACAAAAAGCAACTTTAATACTCGTAGTACTTCTCATGGGAATGTGTTTTGAGTTTTCTCATTTTTGGTAAAACAGATTTAAACTAAGTTTTTTATATACAAATTTCAAATCAGATTAAAAAATATTGCATATCAAAATTTCCAAATAGAAAAAAAAATTGAAAACATTTTTGTTTTTTTGAAAATTGAATATCTCAGAAACAGGTTATTATTTAAAATTTTATATTTATATTCACATCAATAAAAACATAATCACGATTTAGGTACCAAAAGTTTTCTTTAAACATTTTTCAAGAATTTTGTACAAACAAAAATATTTTTTAAGAAACTGCTTCAACGATTTAAATATTCAATCAAGAATTAAGATGGCGTTTTTTTATTTCAAAGAAGTTGGTCTAGCTAATATGGTAGATTGCTTTTAAATATTTGTCTCTCGTTATTTCCCTACCTTTATATTTATAAAATTTTTAAAACCTTCAACGCCTTGAACATGAAAGCAAGTACGTGCGACCCAGTCGTGCATTTAATTCACTTGTAATGTAGGTACTATAGGTCTATACTATAGGTACTATAGGTTTCTAGCTCCAAAAAAATGGGACAACCGTCAAGCAAAGGCTTATTGATTTCAAAAACAGCTTCAACGATTTTGGCAAAATAAACAATCAATCAATGGGTTACTGTAAATCTGGTGTACTCTTTGGTAAACAAAATTTTCCAAAAACTGCAATAAACGGAACCTGCCATATAATGTTTTGTTTTTAATTTCGATTGTCCTATTAACAGCTCAAAACATTAATAACAAATCAAAAATTTGTAAACAAAAGTTCTTTAAAAATGTCAACAATATTGCATAAAAAATTTTGAAACAAATTAACGGGTTGCTGATGCAATTAAAAGAACGATTTAAATGCTTTTTTATACTTTTTCCAAAGCTACTTGTATATTTTAAATGTTCTTAACTTGAACATAAGAGCATGTACGTGCGATTCATTCGTGCATTTTATTTTAAGCAACTTTAAAAATAAAATAAATAAATTACTGTAAGTAAAATCTTTGGGTGGGTGGAAAACTATATTTCCAAAAGTGGCAACTAACGGTATGTACCTACCTCCAAAAGAACCATTTTTTTGATGAACGAAATTCTTACAAGGAGTATGGCTGATTTAAATATTTTTTGTATACAGAAATTTCTAAAAAAAATAACGGTATTTTAAATATTGTGAACATGCTAAAATTTCCAAAAAAACATATTTTTGATTTTAATAAAAATTTTCAAATAATTGAAAAAATTACCAAACGCAATGAATTTATGTTAAAATTATCATTTAATCAGAATTTCATAAGAAAAAATTAAAATAAAATCATAAAATTAACATAAAAACTTTATGTTTTAAACTTCAGTTTTTTAACTAATATATGAGACTGGTACAAAAAACAAACAAAAAAAAACTATAAATCTGTTTTGCATGCTTTTAATATTCGAAATTAAAAATTGTTATCTACAATATTTTTTGTATAAGCTTTTCTGTAAACTATAATAAATTCATTTTTATGCCAATCAGTGAAAACTAAAGTTAACTGCAATTTGTTAAACATTTATTATAAAATAATAATTAACAAAAAAAAAAAACAATTTAAGAAAAATTCTTTCTTATAACAAATCTTACAAATTATATAGCCAAGTGTTTGCAAAATTTATCTACACATTATATACATACATATTTGTATTTAAAAAAAAAACCTGACAATATGCAAATGGTTATTACCTTCCTGTTATTTAAAATAAAAAAAATATTTATTTATAAGTTAATAGAAATATTTTTCTCTAAACAAAAAAAAAAGATAAATAAAATAATTTGTAAATAAATATATACTTTCTACGGATTTTTATCAATGTTGTAGGATTAAAATAGAGAAATAAAACTATTAAACATATTTGTTGTACGCAGCTTGTTTGCATAAAGATTTAATGAGTCATGTCATATCACATACAAATTAAAAAATAAATATAAATATATAATTGTTGCAATAAATATGTGTTAATGTTCTTATATATAAACAATGTATAAGTGTCTAAAAAATAACAATTCAAATTTAGATCAACATAAAAAAAATGTAAAAAACCTTAATTTTTATGTATGTAGAAACAAATAATAAATTCTTTGTCTATTAGGATTTTGTTAATAAAAAATGTTAACATATATTTGCCGATTTTTACTACTTATGGTTTGTGCGTATGAATCAAAATAAAAACCAAATTTACCAGATAACTTATATTAGGTATATACAACATGTTAAAATCTTTGTATTTTATTTTTTTTTATCTTTTGTTTATGACTGTAATAAAAAAAAATACTTGTTGAAATTAAATTGAGTTGAATTTTAATTTCTCATGAAATAAAAAAAGTAAAATAAAAATGGTATGTTTCGTCATAATTGTTTGGCAAAATGATGTTTCACGGAGGGTTCATTTGGACTTTTTTTCGCTTGTTTTTTATTAAGCATTTCATTGCTTCACATTTTACGTATGGCAAACAACGTTCAGTATTCTTACTAATTTAACAAATTATCATTTCGAATTTTTCGCTTCGCAATTTTACTTTCTAAGTATTTCGTTTGAATGGTATTATGAATATTTGCAAATTTTTTCTATGGCATTTTGTTGCTTTGACTATTTTTAATTCGCATTTTGCTGTTTCGCTTTTTCTTATTTGGCATTTTGTTGTTCTTTGGCATTCAATTGTTTTGCGAGTTTTTGACTTCCATTAAATTACATGCCTTAAAATTTTGCCCGAAATTTAAAGATATGTAATCTATTAGAAGTCAAAAACTCGCAAAACAAAAAAAGAAAACACAGAAACAGCTTAACAAAACGCCGAATTTCGCCTATTTATCTTGATTTTTTGTGTTAATTTGTGTCGATAAAATTATTTCGCTAAAAAACTCTATACTAAATAATAAACAAGTACAAAATAATCTGGACAAAAAATTGCTAAATGAATTTTGCGAAATCATTTAAAATAATTTTAAACAAAAGCGAAAGATAAAAACACTAAATGTGGACTGCAAAACGATTGGAAAGTAACGGGTGTTTTTTTAAGACGTGTGGTGACAGCTGCCAAATCCAAAAAAAGTATTGCACAGATTGAAGACGTAAGGGCAATATCAGCATCCGGCGGCTCCCAACTTGGTGGTAAAGTGAGCACTTGATGTGTAGGAAAAGATACAGCTCGAGGCAGGGATGAGAATGCTGACCACTGAAAGTGAAGCAAATTGCCCATAAAAACGAAGTAGATTTGCAAAATATGAAGCAGATAAAGCAAAAAAAAATATTTTAAGAAAAACCAGATGCATTTTCATTTTATCTAGGGCCAGTTACACAAATATTTTTTTCGTCGTTCAGTCACGTTGTGAACCATGGTTGAACCTCAGTAATTCCGCCGAAATCAGCGAGTGAAAATTGTTGAATTACCAATCAAAACTTTACTTAGAGAAAAATGTCAGGTAAATAATTAACCTGGGCCCTGTTAAATTTACAAGGTGCACAATCCCATATAAAGTTACAGATATTTCAGATATTTACCTGATTTTAATAACCTTATATTCAGTGTTAAATTAGCCTGGTGGCGTATATTACCATATTCAAGTTGGTTCAAGAAGACGAACTGTTATTTTAACGCTGAATTCTGGTAAACAAGAAATTTTGACAAGAATAAAGCACTAATTTAACCTGATATCAGGTTTATTAACACTGCTTGTTATGTATTTCTATTTTACCACAAATCAGGTTGAAGTAACATTTTATATGGTTATTTTTACAATGTTTACCTGTTGAATTTAACGTGACACCAGTGTTAAAACACACACTGTTTGTTTATAAAATTATTTAAAATTAACCTGGCTGCCTGTTAAACTAGCTCTCAACCAGCGTTGAACCACACTCACAAGCCATGGTTAAAGAAACACTCTGCCAGGTTATTGCAACGTGACAAGAGTGTTAGAGCACATACAAACACAAGCCATCCTAACAAAAGCCGTTTCAAGTTATTGATATTTGGCACAAGTTTTTAATGCAGCGAAGTTGCCTAGGGGATGCGTACTATCTCCATGTGTGAGAGGTTCGCAGTTCAAAACCAAATAAGTATCACAAAGTATTTTTAAATAAAATTATAAAAATACTAATAAATTGCTATACTTTCAGAATAATGCAAAATGAA
Organism: Dasysyrphus albostriatus; assembly: GCA_946251815.1. Classification (NCBI taxonomy): domain Eukaryota; kingdom Metazoa; phylum Arthropoda; class Insecta; order Diptera; family Syrphidae; genus Dasysyrphus; species Dasysyrphus albostriatus. The sequence continues at coordinate 59,312,769 of OX276336.1, read as the reverse complement.
TTGGACGGTAAGCAGTGTTAGAATGGGACCTACAAGCATGGATCCAAGACATAATAATTACCGGATGCAGGGTTAATTCAACATTGAATAATGTTAATTTAACTAGATCTTCATGTTAAATTAACACGACGTTGAACATTTTATTCATGTTTTTGAACTAGATTCTAATGTAAAGTTAACTAGATTTACCGGTAAAAATAGCAGGATTCTCAAGTAAAATGTACAGTTTTACTTTTTTAATGCAGTGTTAACTTTACCTGAAACCAACGTTGGTATCAGGTATCAGGTTAAGCCGTTGTGGGATGCTTAAAGAATATGTTTAGAGGGAGAAAAGTGTTTTATTTATACGTAAACAAAAATATATCGCCCAAGACAAGATTTGGGCTATTAGTAGGCCAATTATGATTGGGCTGTCATAAGGAAATTTTTGTCAGAAATTTCCGAAAAAGATAGCCCAATTTCGGATAAATAGCCCAAATTGGCAAGTCTGCTTAGCAGATGCATCAAAATAAATAAATAAAGTAGATCTACTATACATATGAAGTAAATACTCATCTCCGGCTCGAGGCCCCTAGTTCCTAAAACATTTAAACACCATTTTGCAGGTATTAAAAAATTTTAAAAAATGCACGACTGGGTTGCACGTAATTGCTCCTATGTTCAATATCCTGAGGGCATAAGAAAATTATACGTAAGGATATGGAAATTAAGAGCGAAAAATTTTTAAAAGAAAGAAATACCATAGTTAAAATAGCTTAAACAACTCCTTTGAGAGTTTCTCAATTCTTGATTGAATATGATTTTATATGAAATACTTAAAACATTTTTACTATTTACGTGCATATCAAAATAAAATTTTAAAAAAACTGCTGACCTGACTTTGAGATATTGAATTTTCAAAAAAAAATATTCAAACTTTTTTTAAAAATATAAAAACTACTTTTCTTTAATTTTGATATGCAATATTTTTTTTATTTTATTTGGAATTTTTACATAAAAAAATTAGTTTAAATCTGTTCATCCGATAATGAGAAAATTCAAAATTTAAAAAATACCTTTTATGAGAGGTGTTATTAATAGTAGTGGTATGTATTTTTTTATAATTTGTTGAAGTACATCGTACTAATTTTAGCAAACAGAAAAAGTTTTATCAAAATTATAGCAGCTATCTTTAAAAGAAACAATTACCTGCGAGGGTTTTTATTGTCGAATATATTTGTTTGGGCCATTAACATGCTTAAAAACAAAAATGCTATTAAATTAACAAATGCGTTTCTGAGAGAATGGTCACACTGGCCAAGTTTTAATATTATATATATATTAACTCCAAAATTAGCCCGAATTTCACAATTTTGCATTTAAAACTTTTTGTTCAAAATAAAATTTTCTATCGAAATGGATGGTTTAAAAATTTTTGTAAAAAATTGAAGTATGAAAAGTCATCAAAAACCAACCAGAAAAAAAAATAGAAAAATCATAGATTTTATTTTTTAATTAATAATTAATTTTTGATGATGCCATATAAAAGCTTTTGGTCTCTACTTTTTCTGTTTATGCATTTCTTGGCCCAGTTTTGTTTTTTCTTAGTAGCATTTTCAGTTGTAAGCATGCTTATGGACCAAACAAACAATAAAAACCCTTAAACATAATTGTTCCTTTAGATTCCTTGTTTTCCCAACTATCGTTTTTTTTTTTAATCCAAAAAACATTTTTTTGAAAATTTTGGTAAAACAAAAAAATCTATAATTTTAAGAAGCTTCTGTTTAAAACAAATTATTTGATGAAATTCGAAAACAGAATAATGGTTCTTTGGGACGTACCTACCGACCAAATGTATAGCTTTAGCTAAAATAAATTTATTTAATATTATTTTGGAGCTTTTTGTAAGATTGTTTAAATAAAATGAACGGCAGATAGCGTTATTTTTAGTATTAAAAAAATAAAAAACATGGTCAGGATCACCAAAAACTACTATGTTCCAAGTCTTATGGAAATCGATCCAGACGTTCAGGCTGTAGGTGAACAGACAGACAGATAGACAGACACGCAGAATTGTGAGACCCACAGTTCTTGGCTCCCCTGTTCAAGTAAAAATTGATAAACATTGATAAAAGAATAATAATAGAAGAAGATTCAAATAGAAAATATATTATCACCCCTGTTGTGATTTTCGTTCGGAATCAAATCCATATACGAAATTGATTTCCGTACGAATTTAAAAATCATGTTCTGAGAAGTATAAATTGACTTCCGCAATAGTCGATATTCAAACCTGTTTTTTTTCGAAATCAGTAAAAAAAATTCGAAACGTCAAATATATTAACAAAAAATCTGTATAAATAGATTAAATTTAAAAACAACAGCAAAAATGGAAGTGGTATCGTGGTCCGTGGCTTTTAAGTGACGTTCTAGTGGTGTGTCTCACCGTATTTGCATATGTCAAATTAAACTTCAAACTATTTCCAAATGTCAAGCTGATTTTGAATACACCCGAAAATAAAAACACATTAATTCCACAAGTATTGAAAACGAAAAGTATTTCAAAACACCAAGAGTTTGAAAATGAAAGGGATTTTTAGTGAATCGGAATTCAGAACGGGAGTGTATATATGAGCTATATTTCCATTCGTTTCCTTGATAAAATATTCTAAAATCAAAGGGTTCATTATTTTTTTATGAAATTCCCTCTATTCGTATTCTTCTTGCCTTTGTAGATAGTTCATATCATCGATTTTGCACATTTTTTTGAGTCTACGCTTCGTAAAAAATATTTACAAGAAATCTAACATAAATAAATTATTGAATAAAATTAACGATTTCCTTTTCTAGAATATTTCTTTTTAACTGCGAAGGAAGTTCTAATTTTTCTGTCTATAAATCTTTAAGAAGTTAAAAGACCTAAAGAGAGATTAAACCCAGTCGTGCATTTTATTTTTATATGTTTATTTGCTTAACTGTTTAATGTAGCTCCCATCATTAAAAATGTCTTGAGGCAAATTTTTTACCTGCATTTCGTAAGTCACATCTAAGGAAAGAAAACTCATTATAACAATCTGACTGAACCTCAGAGTTTTTTTTTTTTTTTTTTTTTTCCTGAAGCCTTCTTTTTCTTGTGATTTATTAAATTTTGACACAAGAGTAGGTTTTAAGGATGTACCTACTTACCTTCACCCCAGAGCCGTATTTATGTTTTCCGGATCGTCTCGAACCTGCGGGGGCTGGGATTCGAAGATTTTCTTTGCTAGAGATTTGTTGTCAACGTGACTGAGCCAAAGTAGTTGACGAGTTTTCGCTCTTTGGTGTACATCCACAGCTTGGTACAGCTCATACAATCAAAGATTGAATCGTCTCCTCCATTCGCCATGTTCTCATGTAGGACCAACTATCCGCCCAAGAACTTTTTTGTCGAAAGTGGCTTTTTTTTACTTATTGTCCAGCACTCGGCGTCGTTGAGTAAAACTGGTAAAATTAGAATTTTGTAAAGCGTGCACTTTGTCTTTCGAGAAAGAAGTTTCGAACTTATTCGTTTAGTCAAACCGAAGTAGTAGTAGTTCGCTAGGGTAATTCTTCGTCGGATTTCCACTAAGGTGTCATTGGTGGAATTAATGTTAGTTCCCGTGTAGGTAAACTCATTCACTACCTCAAAATTACTGTTACCAGCAGTGACATTTTTTCCTAGGCCATGGACAAATGAGGCTTTGTTTGTTGATAGCATATACTTTGTTCTGTCCTGATTCACTTCAAGACTAACCCGTTTGGCCTGTTCATCAATGGCTGTGAAAGTATGAGTGCTTCAAGTACAGCTCGCTTGGAGCGCCGATGATGTTGATGTCGTCCGCAAAGCCAAGCAGTTCAGAAGACCTCTTGAAGAGAATGCCTTCCAAGTAAACACCACTCTTGGGCACTATTTGCTCAAGGATTAGGCTGAAGAAATCACATGAGCACGTCTGGAATAGTTCGGATGAACTTTTACCTATTTGCACGTTGCACCGCATATTTTGTAGCTTCATGTGACATAGCTTAGTAATTTTTTTCTAGCTCCCGAGTTCCAACATCGCCATTTTCAATAAGAAATTACTCAAGTATAATTCGGACCGGGGGGAATCCAAACACAAAACTGGAAAGGGATGTGTTCAAAGGGTTAGAACCTTATTTTTAGAATAAGGTATCTTAAGCTGCAAACACATTCCATTCAGTAGTTTTTGATCCTCCCGGAGATCATTTTGCTTATGAAATAAATTGACTAGAACAGTGCTGCCTTAAGGTGTAAGACCCACACATAGAACGTTGGAAAGGATCTTGTAGGCAACATTTAGCAAGAGATATGCCTCTGTAGTCTTTTTTGAAGATTGGGTATATAATGTTAATAATATGAAGCCATTTGACCAGTCGTCAACCATACTTTCCTTTTCCCACACTTGATGAACTGGTGCATACACTCTACCAGGACATCTCCTCCGAAGGTAGGCCATTCGAGCCTTAAATGACTTTCTTAACCTCTTCAGTACAAGATATGGGGACTAAATCTTCATTGACTGGTCTCATGTTTTTTGTTTTGTTTTCCTGCCACTTCCTCTACATAATGCGAAAGTGCTAGTGCGCATTAAGCAGTTGCTGGAAGTGCTGCTTAAACACGTCTACAATTCCCTGTTCTTCAGTGACTTAGATTCCCTTTGTTGTTTCGAAGAGCTTGCGTGCCATTCCTATAACCAAATGCCAGTGGCTTGGCTGTGTGGCGGTGCTAGACTACTCGAGATACCTGAGCTGAGATGTTGTAGATGCTTTTTTTTCTTTCTGCACAGGGTTTTTTTCACTTACCTTCTCTTTTCACAGTCCTCCTCTCTTAATGCACTTGTTTGTTGTTGAAACATTTGCATTCGTGCGTTTTTCGTTTCCTGCTTCAATAACGAGCATTCATCATTATTCTCCGAGTTTTTTTTTCTGAGTGGTTGATAGCCTATGGTGGCTATCCTAAGTAATGTCGTGATACTGGTTCCACAGGTTGTTGACGCTTGTGGCTAGGGTTATGGGAGAGATTTTCTCGGTCAATTGCTCACTGTAGTCTCTGGCTTTCTCATAGCTGTGCTAAGGCATACAATGTTGAGTTCTTTCCTTTGGATGGTCTTCGTTTTCTTTTCGTCTAACAGACGGGCTCTGAACTTTATTAAAACAAGAAAGTGTTCAGAGTCAGATCCCATGTTTGTACATCGGAAAGTATGCACACCTAAGATGTTTGATGCATGCCTTGCGCCAGTTAGCACGTGGTCGATTTGGTTTTTGCAGTTCGAGCATCTGGAAATCACCAGGATGCTGTGTGTATCCTTTGCCTGACGAATCTACTACTTCTTATCACCGTATTAAGAGCAGCAGTAAAGTCGATAAGTCAGAAGTTGTCATCAGTTGTCGTTTAATGGTGGCTGTGCTTTCCAACTAATCCACCAGAGAAAGTTTCCTTCCTGATTTTAGTATTGAAGTCATTGAAGTCTCTGAGTAAGACTTTGACATCGTATTCCGGACAGGCTCCATAGGCTCGGTCCAGAAGATCTTAAGAATACTCTTTATTAGATTCTTCAGCTTCATTGGTAGGAGCGTGTGCACATATTAGGCTGACGTTTTGGAAGGTAGCTTTGACGCGGATCATAGCCAGGCGATCACTAAAAAATTTGGTGGGGTGGAGAACCAAGGCCTAGTGACTTTCAACTCTCAACCATTCCTGTGTGCGTATTATTGGCAGGAATTGAGGGGACCTATAATTTTTCGTGGAGTCCAAACGGCTTGATGAGAAGCACTTATGCATGACAAGTATACTCTTCAAGTATTTGTCAGTTCCTCGCAAGAGGCAGTACCTCGGGAAAAATATTTCTGTTTATAGGTGACAGCGGCTGGGAATCAAACCTAGACCTTCAACATGACAGTTCAACGCACTAACCATTATGCCATGAGGTACTACAGGCAATCGCTAATCGGCTTATAATCGATAAATTTCGACGTGAGTTGATTCCCCACGATGAATCAGCATCCTAGCATATGTGCAGTCTTTGATGACAGCTATAATAAATGTCGTAATCTTTTCTTTTTGTTATTCTTGATCCTATATCCATGGTATCTCCAGGATCACGGTAATGTCTGCCTTGCGCAGTGAGAAGACAGATTTAAGTTTTTGAGTAGAACGTAGCCTATTTTCATTCCACATCTGGTTGCCACTGGCTGGCTTCTCGCCTCTCTCTCACAACAATGGTCTTTTTTACTGTAGCTGGGTTGTATAGCCCACCGCACCTCTCTGTAGGGCATTTGCACTTACAAGTTTATTAAGTCATAATATAAGTCCAAGACCAGTACCGATCCGGCGGCGATTACCAAACTTGAAGTTAATGAAAGCGCATGATGTTTAGGAGAGGATACAGCTCGAGGCACCCAGTTCCTACAACATCCAACCACCATTTCCTTCAATAGGTATTCTACTAAGCTTTAAAATCTTTTTTAAAAATCCGTAAAATAAATTTGTTTTAAATATTGAACTTTGTGATGACAACTATTCACACTTTTTTGGAGAAAATCGAAAATACCTAATGGTTCTTTGGGAGTTACCATTATTAACTAATCTTTCAAAAAATTATGTTCCACCCAAAAGTAGCCTTAAATTAAAATAATTTATTAATTTTCATTCAATTTGATAGCCACCTGCGTATTAAAACGGCCCTGCTCTTTATTACCTTCTGAATGTTCTCAAAATTTTCAATTGCTACCAACGTAAAAGTTCAAAAAGAAGTATTTTTTATTACATTTGCCTGCTGCGAGATGAATATAAGAAACAAAAATGTATTAACAGTTATTTGTTTTGAAACACATACTTAAGAGAGATAAGAGCTATCGATTATTGTTCAGACAACAGAGCCTTTTGACTTTTATTATAACCTTCATAAAGATCACTGAAGCGTTATATAAGATATAGACAACCAATTTACTAGCAAACAGGTATTTTAATTTGGTTGAATAGAACTCTACGGGTGCTAAGGTACCTGCATAACAATAAATAAATACACATCCAACGCTACAATACGACTACAAACGAAGAATATACATATCCAAGGATGCTCCATGCTCCATCATCGTTGCTCAGGATCGACATGATGTGAAAATAACTGTTGCGTCATTGAGTAGCCAAATTTGAATATTTTATCTTCAAACTCATTGGCATCTAATGTTGTGAAATACATTCACGTTTCAGAGATGGTGAATTGAAATGAAACATTTTCTTTTGCATTCTCCCCTCCAAACCTGATGATTGTGAAAAAAAAATAAAATAAAATAAAATAAACAGGTGGAAACGGATACGGAGATTTTTTGGCCGCACACAAAAATATTGCTAACTATATTATTTTTCAGAAAAGGTCCTTGTGCTTGAGGGTGCAAGCAAATAGAAATAACGCAAAAAAAAAATTAAAGCGGCCATTCCTGATGGAGAGTCGTTGCTTTTTTTTAAATAATTTAAATGGTTCATCTTGATTTATAGCTCCTAAAATTGTACAGAGTTCTACCACCCATCACACTCTATGACGATTACAGTAATGGAATCCAATGAAATGTCTTACGGGGGGTGGGAGTAAATAATTTATGTGTTTTTCGGCAAGGAAACTGAAGAAGTTCACGTAAACTGTAATTGGGTTTCTCGGTAACAAATTCCAATTTTCATAGACGACATGCCGAAGAAAGAATAGCTGTTAGAGTATTGTCACTTGTGGCTAAGTTCATTGGCTGGGAGGATTATGTAAATCTTTGAAGATGGTGTTGGTTGGTATGGTGGAGATTATCTTTGGTAAACACACCGTGGGTTAATTTGACTTTATTATACTTAAGGAATTATATAATACAATTAAGAAACACAATTATTATTTTGTGGTGTAATAGGACACGAAGTTGGCCCACACCCTGATTTTTTTACGATAAAAATTCAAAAGACTTTAAATTTTGAAGATATTGTTGTATGTTTTATATCACTTTGAGTCTATAAAAATTATGACTGTAATGAATTAGCAAGTTTAACAATAGAAATTAGGTAAGCTCCAAGTACTGTCCTTCACAAAGTAAATAGAAGTGGCATCATAAAAATGGCATCACTGGCCTACATTTCTCTGGTTAGGCGACAAGTTTTCAATTAAATCTCTGAACTGAGTAGCACGTAGAAACGTACATGCTGTTATGTTCAAAAGCTTAGGTTAGGTTAGGTTGAAAAGGGTGCAGGTCCTGAGGACTGGTGCACTGAGACCATGAGTTGGTCCATTGTGATTTGTGATACCACATGAATCTAGGAAAACCCTATTCCCTACTTGGTGAACAATTTGGAGCTTCTAGCTTCTTATGAAGCGCAGTAGACTGCCTATGTCCAAGTTTATTAGATCACCGGGATCATTGAAGTAAAAATCACTAAGGTGAAGACTTCGCCTAAAAGATAGAGCAGGGCACGTGCATAGAAGGTGAGGGATCGATTCAATCTCTTCCTCATCCATTAAGCTTCTGCAAAAATCGTTAGAGAACACGCCAGGACGCGTTGCGGGCTTGTCTATAAGACAGTGTTCGGTTTGAACACCAATCAGGGAGCCAATGTGCAATCTACTTAGAGATATCAAACACTTAGACCGGTTTAAATTCATTAGTGGCCAGATATGTATTGTTGCCAAACAAGTAGTGATATTGTTCCACATAAGGTTTGTTCTCTCTAATGCATCTTGCTTCAGCATAAGCTTACATGTAGCGATGGTTATACGTATAGGTAGAAGAGGTAGAGTTGTTCCACTCTTAGCAAATTCATCGGCCTTACAATTACCTGGGATGTCCCTGTGCCCCAGCACCCAACACAGGTGAATGTTTAACTGCAGCGCCATCTCCAAGAGAGATGAACGGCAATTAAGGGCTGTTATAGAGTTAGTAGAAAAAGATTCCAGAGATTTGATAGCTGCTTGACTATCCGAGAAGATGCGGATATCCGTGGTTGATATCACGATTTCTTTTAGCTAAGATAAGGCTTATTTAATCACCATAAGTTCCGCCTGGAACATGCTACAATGATTTGGAAGACGGAATGAGAAACTTAATTTTAGTCTTTCTGAGTACACACCGCAACCCACCAGTTTTCGAACCGCCTGTGTAGATATGAACGGATTCAAAATCCAAGAAAGTCATATCCTCCCAGAAGGTTCTAGAAGAAATGGTGACTTGATATCGGCAATAATTCGGCGAATGTTGTCCTCCAAGTGGACAATCGTTTCGGACTCAACGGCGTAGACAAGCGACTTTACATAATCACACTATCTTGGAGGATTACGGAGGTCTATAACGTGAAACTATGCGGTTGCCAAACGTTTCCCTCAGTAAATCAATTGTGGCAGGAGCTATGTGACATGTTGCGCCGTCTTGTTGCTCCTGCACGTTGTTCAATTGATGAATGAAAAAGTCAGTAATCATTGCTCTATAGCGGTTACCATCACCATTGACTGAAATGTTCTGGCCAGCATCGTTTTTAATGAAGAACGGACCAATTTTTCCACCAAACCATAAAGCACCTCAAACCGTCAGTTTTTGTGGATGTAACGGTGTCTCAACATCCTCAAATCCTCAAGTGTGATTATCATCAATCCATAAACAACAGTTTTGCTTATTGACGTAGTAATGAATGAATGAATAAGTTAAATGGTATAAGTGCAATTGCGACCTTAAGATCTATTGGGCCCCTAACTAAAACTTGATGAGGTTTCTCATTCTACAGCTCATGCTCCAAATTAGTTTCTTTAAGAAACTTAAGTATTTGGTGTACTCCTCTTTCTGGTGATTTCCTAGATGCCTAAGTCTTTGATGCACATGTGCATCATATCTATCCAGTTATTGACCCATTCTACGAAAAGTGATGTTCATGGCTTAACAAAATTCACTTATGAAAATTAGGAACAGAACCATGATTTTTAAAATAAATTTGCACAATTTGCAAGCGTTGTTCTGGCGTCAGTATATTCATGTTGAAATGCCAAACTAAACTAAAAATAAATCACTTGACAGCTGACAAAATGGCCGCCAGTTAAAATAGTGTTGCCAACTTGAAGTTTTATACCACAAACAAAAAAATACACGTCACAAGTTCTGGGGGAATTGCAAGGAAAAAAAACTACTTTCAGTACTTGCGATTCGTGCAAAAAAAATGTTGAGATAACAATCAGTGGGTAGCACAATTTTAATCTGTCTGTCTGTCTCTCAATTAATTTTTTTAAACAGATACTTCCCAAATCTATAAATATTTTTATAATTTAAAGAAAAATTATTTTTTGGATTTTTAAAGTGTTTAAATTTTTTTTTTTTTTTTTTGAAAATAAAATATTTCGAAAATGATATGATAGATATTTTTGAAACTCGTTACTTGAGAGTTTTTAGTACTTTCAAAAAATGTTTGGAAATGTTTTTACATATAAATATAAAAAAATAACGTTACATTCCATACAAATGTTAAAAAACCCAAAAGGAAACGACTTTTTTTCTTAAAACGACTCCTACGATTTTATTAAACTTTTTTCATATTACAGATTTACTTCTCCAAATTTTCAAACATTTTGATACCACATCGAAACTATTTGCAAAGTTTTTTACCTTCAAGTCAGTAGAAAACATTCAAAGAATCTATACCATGAAGTAAAAAGTGGCCTCCAAAGCAAAGGGAAGCCACGCGAGGTACTTACCAGGAACACTTTCACAAAGCCAACTCACTGATCAAATGCTTATTTTTGTCTTTCATTAAAACTTGACGTTTGAATTCTGTTCCCCTTACCTTCTTTACTATATTGAAATATTATTTTATTTTTGAGTTTTAAATCTTGTTGAAATATCTTACCCAATAAAAAAGTTTTAGTCAAAAATTTAACGTTCTGCTAACCATTTGATCAAAAAGTTGAGTCTCTATATGTACAGTCATTCCTAAATAGTTGCATATACTTTTTTGTTACATATCATGACCAAATAAATGCAGTATTTGATCTACCAAAATAAATAACTAAATACATTAGTACAATTTTTACATTTTTCAATACCAAGCAACCGAGAATATCCATTAAATGGTTGGCAATTAAACAAGTTTTTCTGTAAATAACAAACGTATTTTACTACAATTTATTCTTAATATAAAAAAATTCTCATAATACATGGTTTACTGCCTATGTTTTTAGTCTAAGCACGTGCAACATTTTTTTTAAACAAAAAGGATATGCTTAAACATATGCCACTTTTCGGTCCCATAGACAAAATTCATTTTTTGAAATGAATTCCTCGACCCAGATTAGATACATAAATCATTGTTCTATGACAAAAAATAACAAAGTAACAGATTTTTTTGTGATTTTCTGGGTAACCGGCCGCCATTTTGAAAAAAAGTGAATTCCGATGGTACGATTTTGGTAAACTTTTTCTCTCATGCATGCAATACCCCTTAGAGCAAAACACCATCAAGAAACTTTTTGTTGGAATTTGTCCCACGAAAAGTTACTTTGAGACTTTTCTAAATACCATTGTGTTTTTAGTATATACCGAAATTTCAACAGTTTTTGCTAAAGTTTCATTTAGTTTTTTTTTTTTTGGGTTTAAAAAAAACTGCATGTTGAAGTTTTTGTACAAGTCCTATCAATTATCAATTATAAACTAGTGTAACATTACCCCAGGCCATTATTATTGTTTATTCCTAGGATATTCTAGCCGAAAAACTTTTTTTCATAATTTCTAGTGTGTGAAGTTTAAGTATTTTCATATTTCTAGAGTGTGTGAAGTTAGCCCCCCTTTTTTGGAATTTGTCATTTTTGAAAGTTGTTCCAGATTCTTCCCGGTTTGTTCCGGATTGTTCCAATTTTTTTTTGAAAAATATTCAAAAATGGGGGTTTTAGGCCCAAAAAACTGTTTTTGACCTAGCCCCCCTTTTTTCAAAAATCGAAATTTTGAAAATTGTTCCAGATTGTTCTAGTTGTTCTGAACATTGTTCCAAATTTTTGGACCTCTATGTTAAAAATTTCAAAAGTTATGGGCAAAATTCGAAAAAATTGTAGCCCCCCTTTTTTTGAAATTCTTACTTTTAAATTTTTTTTTGGTTTAAAAAATTGGATTTAGGTGATTCTGCACTTGGAACAAGTTTTGGATTTTCGATTTTGGAAAAGGGGGGCCGGTGCAGCATTTTTTTGAAAGTTTTAATACTAAAAATCAATTTTTAGAAACGAAAGCTGGGAACAATTTAGAAGAGCCCTAGAGCAATCTGGAACAAGTTTTTGAATTTTGAATTTCCTAAAAGGGGGGCCAGAGCAAGGATAATTAGTATTTTTTCATTTAAAGTGTTTTTTCAGCTTAAAATCTACAATTTTGAATATTTTTGAATGAATCCTTGGATCAATTGGATTTAGGCAATTTCGCACTTGGAACAAGTTTTGGATTTTTGAATTTTGTAAAAGGGGAGCCAATAGGGGCTTTTAAAAATTCAAAAACTTAAAGATGTTTTTTTAAAGCTCTGTTTTAGGCAGTTTTTGCTTATGTTAGGACACAATATTTCCTCAAAATATATATTTGTTATTAAGTATTGAAAATAAAAACTTAAAAAAAAAAAAAAAAAAATAGGTGAGCCGTAGTTTACATTTTCGAAATAAAAGTTTGAAAGACTATATCTTTTTAAATATTAATTCTACAATTTTAATTTCTTGAAACAATGTTTAGAACACTTTTTTAAACCAAAAAAAAATTTAAAAGTAAGAATTTCAAAAAAAGGGGGGCTACAATTTTTTCGAATTTTGCCCATAACTTTTGAAATTTTTAACATAGAGGTCCAAAAATTTGGAACAATGTTCAGAACAACTAGAACAATCTGGAACAATTTTCAAAGTTTCGATTTTTGAAAAAAGGGGGGCTAGGTCAAAAACAGTTTTTTGTGTCTAAAACCCCCATTTTTGAATATTTTTCAAAAAAAAATTGGAACAATCCGGAACAAACCGGGAACAATCTGGAACAACTTTCAAAAATGACAAATTCCAAAAAAAGGGGGCTAACTTCACACACTCATATTTCTACCAATTTTTTTTAATATGTTTACATGCGTAAAATAAAATCAACTTGAAGTTGATGGCATCATTATTGTTCTCGAAATATTCGAGACTAAAGAAATTTAATAACTTTTTTTAATTAATATATATATATAATAAAACACTCATTGAATTTTTAAAATCCCTTTGTGCGGTGCAGTGCAAGATGACCCGTGGCAATCATGCCCGTGGGCCTCATTTCCCAAACTAAAAGGAAACCACGGGCTTATTTCACATTTGAAAAATGGAAAATGACAATAAGACCCACGAACAAAAAGAAATAAGAACCGCGCATGTTATAGCTTTTTGGATAAGGCATTTAAGCCCACACTTAAAGTATGATCCATACTCTGCTTAAATATTCTTCTATTTAAAGATTTCAAAATGATACAGGTACAATTTATTATTGTTGGATATATAGGGTAAATTAAAAAAAAAAAAACTTGGAATACTCACAACCTCATATTTACCCTAAATCCTATCGTGAGCTCTCACTGTTTTCTAGGGCGAGTTATAAAATTTCACAAACCAAATAAATCCTCTCCTTGGCGAAAAGTATAACAACAACAAAACTCAAAAGCTTCAAAAGTGACTGGTTTTTTGACACTTGACTTGCCTTACATAAATACGAGTGCATATTGTTTCGTCTTTTTTACACCCGAACTTGCCCTCACGACTTCACTGGAATGGCCATAAATCAATATTCTCTCTTTTCCTTTGTTTCTGGGTGAATTAATAAAAAATATTACTTATGTAGGCCAATAACATTGTTTTTCAAATGTTCGACATTTCTACTCCCTCTCATGAAAATATGAATCTGACTTTTTTTGTAGGAAATTTAATTTACTTTTATTCTGTAGTGTACACTTTTCCGCTAATACTCTTAGTTTTATAAATATTCACGAAAAATTACATAAGGGGACCTTTAACCCCCCTCCTGTCTAAAGTTTGCGGCCTTGGGCTAGAGACTTTTAGTATGTTATACCTGGGGGTCACCCCTACCACATTAAATAATAACACAGAAAGCATGACTTATTGCATTTATATTTCCTTCGTTGACTTGGCTAATTTTGTATAAAAATGAATTTTTTTATAAAAATGTTTTGTTGACCGGATTGAAAGCTTTATTTAAATATTAAATAATTTTGAAAACAATCACATCGAACAAAGTGTGCATTTTGGATTAAATTCATTTTTATAAAGCTTTTGAACACTCCCGGTTGAAAAAGTGAAAGAGTGAGAACAGACTTGGTTTTTATTAATTCACTATTATCCCAGGAAAACTAGGCAAAAAAATGGCAAAAACTGTGAAAAAATTCCGACAAAGCTTAATTTTGGTAGAAAACTTTGTTTTGACGCCTTAAGCATTTCTTGAAAAGTTCTGTAAATTTAAGCTGTGGCTTAATTTTTTAGGGGGTTGGGAGTTAAATTAGGTAAAATTAAGTTTTTTCTTAATTTCTTGCAAACTATAAGTTTTTTTGAAAAAAATCTGAAGAAACAAATTGTAACTCATGTCATTTTACACAAAAAAGATTAAAATACTTTTCTTCATACAAGCAATAGATTTTGATAAAAACTTGCAAAAATGTGCTCATTACCTTTTTCACCAAGGCAAAATGAAGAAAAAAATTCATTAAAGTGAAAAGATTTTACTATAACGTTTGTGCACGTTTTTCTTGAAATCTGTTGCTTCTACGAAAAAAAAAGCTTAAATTCTTAAGGCCCGGCAACTTTTCAGAAAATGTTTAAAAATCTAGCGTCTACTGTAGTACTCAAAGTTTTATTTCAAGGTCATTCCTTACTTTTATCATTCTCTTTTAAAATTCTGTTAATTTTTGTTCTTATAAGTACATAATGTAAATGTTCATTGGAGGCAACAATTAGGCAAACAAATCTGTATTTTGTTTTATTAAATAATTATTTTTATTTCTAATCATTTAAAGAAAATAATTATTTACATTTTAATTTTCTAATATTTTATTCCTTAAACTATAGCCAACAATTTTATATCTTTTTTTATAATTTAAAACAATTTAATCTAAATAAAATATTAATTTAAGAAAAAAATAACTAAATATTTAAAAATTTAATGTTGCCATTAATGGCACATAATTAAACGTGTTAATCCACTTAATTTTTCGTTATATTTTAAACTGAAATAACAAATTAATAATTTTGTCTAACAAATTAAATATTTTATACAATTTCTATTTTTTTCTTAGTTGACTTTTAAATTCCACCAAAAATTTTGGAAGGCTATGATTACGTCGACTCATTTTAAGTTTATTGTTATCTCAAGGACAGCGGTGTACTTAAAATAGGCCAAGATATTCATAGTTGGACAATTCTATAATAACCAACACAAACAACAGTGCCAAAAACTTTTGTGAACATTAAAAATTATTGTTTTTGAATTAATTTTTGTTTTTTGTTTAATAAATTATTATTTTTTAAAAATTATTATTAACATATAACATATCATAAATATTTAAATGAATAAATATAATTAATTGTGAACAATGAATTTTTACGATTTTTTTTTGTTGTTGTTGTTTAATTTTCTACATGAAATTAATTAAGTATAAGACTAATAATATTGCTTTTTTATTGTTTTTTTATAAATTTATGTTCTTGTTCTACATTAATGGTTATGACCATAGTTGGTCAATAATGTCCGCCACTGTGTCGATGGTCTCGTCTTGCATTTGCCGATTGTTCACGATATTCTCCACCTCGACTGCTACTCTTGTGATGGTGATGATGATGACGTTTCTTTTCACCTAAGATTTTTAAATACAAAATAAATAATTTTTTTAATAAAAGCCTAAGCAATTGAAGTTGTTCAAAAACCTTTTATGCAAACGTCAGAAACAACCAATTCTGAATTGTCCCTTAAGCCGTAGTCTCGCCCAACCCTTTAGATCAAAAAGCAATATTTATATTTATATGGAAAAGTCGCGTATAGTTTTAAGCTTACCTGTCTAAATTCTCTCGAGATCTTTGTATGTTCTCTCGAATATTATCCCGTGATCGGCCTTGACTTGGAGGCTCATGGTTGTCTTGCAGCGTCTTTTTTCTTAGAGCATTGTGGGAGCTATTTTTTGAAGCAGATTCGTGTAGATTTTCCCACGCTTGACGATAATATCTTAAAAACAAAAAAATTGTTAAACAAAGATTACAAATAGTTTGAAAAACATTCAAACCTATTTAATCCATTCCTAGAGCCTGAGGTAGAGCTGTCAAATGAGGCTACAGTGTTACAATCTGGCGAAGCCCTATGACGGTAGTGGTGCGTTGTACGATTTCTGAAAAAAAAAAGATATTTCCATTAAATATTTTAAGAATGAACCCTAAAGATATTGATTTAAAAAAACTTTAATAATCCCAAAAAAAAAAAAAAATAGGTACAATGGTGCAATTCAGTGTGGGAAAATGTGATATTTTTCATCGAAGTGCAAATTATGTGTGTATGTGTGATGTGTCTCGTGTCAGATGCATCAGAGGCAGCAAAGAGTGAAATCTTTTTTGTTATTATTAAATCTTACATTTCATTTGAATGGCACGTTTTGAGTGTATGGCAACTAATGGTGGAATCAACCTCACTTCATAAGGGCGGATTGCTAAAATATCCTGCTCGATTACTATATGCAGCCCGTCCAAATGTACTAAAATCACGTCTACCGAGCTTTTGATCGTGGAATGGCAACGCAAGAACATTATACAGAAGTGTGGGAGCATTGCTATCATAAATGGCCGAACTAAGGTAGCCCGTTCTGACGCGAGAATTAGTTATTTCAAGACGCTGACCCTTGCGACGATGAGGTGAGCCATTAGGTGAGCTAAATACGATATATAATACACAGACATTAGATGGTGATTTGTACAAATTTAAGTCAAATAGAAATACAAACATTTAAAATTAAACACTTAACAGAAAGAAATCCAGAAATTAGTTTAAAAAAAAAACTTAAATTTATTTAAGCAATACATTTGGAACAAAATGGCATCCAAAGCATGCAAGATCATCACGATCACAATTACCACCAAATAATGTAGTAGAAGATGATTTTGGTTATTAAAACTTCCAAATACATATAAATGTTGAAAACTCGTTTTCTTTAATAAATTAACTCTGCAAAATGTGGAACTGATTGAGATTAGCAAGGCAGGTGTGTTGACTGTTTTTAACCTACCAGAAATTACTGAAATATTAAAGCACATGTGTGGGTAGCACATACCTACTCTTTATCTTCAAGTCGCTTTAATTTTGTAAATTATGCCTGTCATATAACGTTAAGCAGAAAAATGGAGTTGTTGGTAGAAGTATTTGGTTTTTAGTATCTACATAAAAATGTAACCAGCTATTACATAATTATTGTCTTCTAATATAACACATTATTTCCTAAGCAAATTTATATCACATTTAAAGAAAAAATATCTGTCCACTAATCAAGAAGAAATGTGATGGCGGTAAATATATAATTAATACAAATTAAATAGTTGTAAAGTAGCAAAGTAGGCAAATAATGATAAAAAAAATAATGTATGAAAAACTTGTAGATAACATAATTTTCTAGAAAAAATATTGTAACAACGACTGATGGTCGTTAAAAGATATCGGCGTTTAAAAACCTTAATTGGCGAAAATACCCCCTATTTGCTTATAACTCAGAAATCCTGAGTGTTATCGAAAACATTTGTAAGTAAGGTTTATGCACTGTGTTACCCTCTATATGAAAAAAAATATTTATTTATTCTAATAGTGACAGTTTTAAAGATATAATTATTTGAAAAATTTCATCAAAAACCCAAAATTCCAGATTTTAGCTTTTAACTCTTAAATAACGAAGTTTTTATAAAATAATTTGTTCTCAGTTTATAGACTTCAATATAACTTATCAAAAATTTTAATACATTTTTTCCATACGTACGAGTGACCAGTTACAAGATATTGCTACTTTAAAAAAGTCAAGTATCGAAAATAATCATTTTTCGCCAACTGCTCTTAAACGGTAAATGTAAGAAAAGTTATTTTAACACAGTTTGTTTATAGTTTCAACTTACTATAAAAAATATTATTTTTAAGTTTCATTTAGCAGTCATTAAAAAGATATTATTTCTTATATACAATGGAAACAAATCAAAATAACGGTATTTTACGTTTTTCTCTCAAATGGTGATGTTTTTGGCAAACAATTTATACTTTTCTTATAGACAATAATATTTTCTATTAGAATTCCCATGATTACTTTTTAAATACGAGGTCCCGTTAAATAGATATTGAGATTTCCAAAAAGATCAATTTTTGAAAGTGCTTGTTTTTCGGGCCCAAAATGATAACCGTGACATAAAATTATGATAGGGTTTTTTAGAAGATGGTACAAACATTTTTTAACACAGAGGGAGGGATCTATCTCCTCATATTCAAGCAGGAGGGGAAATTTCCTGAAAATAATACTAAAAATTAAAAAAAAAAATATTATGAAAAACAAATGGCAACACTAACAATAAAGTACTATACTTTTTTTACCTTGAGGTCTGTTTCTTAATATGTTTTTGAAAATGAGTCATTCCTGTCAATAGTTTTGGAAAAAATAAATTTCAAACTCAAAATTTATGAAAAAAAACTGAAAAAACTATATACTGTTGTTTTTTTCAAAATTATGAAACCAGGTACTGTATTTTTTCTTTATACACTTCTTCTATAAATGTTTAATCGAACACTGAAAACCAGATGATATTATGTCATCTAGTTTTCGAAAAAATTGTAAACTAAGAAAACTTCCTTTTTATTAGATTATTTTTATGTAGAGTTTTCTTGACAAATTAACGAAAATTGCTCTTTTTAGATAGTTACAAAATTTCAAAAAACAATACAAAAGGGCAATACCAAAAGCAAAATGCAGTACAAAACAGAAGTGAGCAGTACGGCAGTATACACTACACACCCTAGGTGATAGCAATACAAGTATTGCAATTGCAGTACGTTCGACAGCACTGGTATTTTCTCTAAAAGTGACAAAATTGATATATTATTTAAAGATGCGTCTACACGACAACTGTATTTTACGAACTCAACCAATATTTTCTCGATACACATTTGGCATCTGGATGCGTTTCCACATTTTATTTCATGTTTTAAATATTAAAAACTATCAAAAAATGGAAAGTCCCAATCTTTGGTATAAAAAGTATGTTCCCAAAAAATGGCAACCCTCAGATTTTATCCAAAGGTGCATCTACTTAAAACCTCTCTTTTTAGATATCAATCGTTATTTTTCCGAAACACGTTTGACGTTTGGAGGTGTTTTCCGCAACTTACTTTTTTTACGTTAAAAGCTAAAAGCAACAAAAAAGGAAGAATTTCCGAATTTTGACATCAAAAAAAAGGATGTCCCTGAAAAGCGGCATTATTGAAATTTAAACCCAAAGGGTTATTATTATTTACTACTTATTTTATCAAAATATGTATTTTATTTCCCAACACGTGTTGGGCATTCATAGGCGTTTCCCAAACTTTTTGTATTTTCAAAATGTTAAAATGATCAAAAAAGTAGAAGTTCCACCTCTTGACCTAGAAAAACAAGTATGTTTGCCAAAAGTCAAATTTTACCCAAAGATGTTTCTACTACTTCCGTGCTAAATCTCATTCCTAAACGCATGGGATTCGATTTCCTGACCTGACTATAAGGCTGACAACAGCTTCGTTTTTTTACATGTCCATACGGACATTTGTGAAAAAACGACATCGGGACATTTCAACGATTGACTTGGTCTGCTATTTTGTATTGAATAATTTTACCAACAAACTTTTGGCATTTCTATTCAAATTATCGATAGCACAACGACAATAGTAGTCGGGCAATACCGTTTTTATCGGAACAAAAGTTAAATCCACTTAATTATCTGGACATATAGCTGACTCTATATGGATATATTTGTTGTTGTATTTGACATGTAAATTGCTATGTTATGTTGTTAATTTTTTCAGAAAAAATTTACTGAAGTTGCAAAAAAAAAACACAGCTAATATGTTCTTAGAACTTTTCCGGAGCATCAAATTTGTCTACATAAAAAAACAAATTTTTTTCTATTTTTTCAGATTTTTATTTCACCCCCCTGGTCTCCTTTTTTTCAATTTAAGGTACTAACTGTAAGGTTAGGCTGATTCAAATAGTTTTTGAAAAATAATTTTCAAACTTGAAACTTAAAAAACAAAAATCTATAATTTTTTAAGATTAAAATTATTTTTTCAAAAACTATATAAAGTAAAAACTTTATTTAGAAAGCATATTTTAGAATGGAATCCTGACTTAAAAAAAAGCTGAGGCGTGGCATTGTAAGTGTTCCCGTTTTTTTTTAAATAATTTTTTTCTGTTTTTGGCCAAATTTCTAGAAAATTACACCTCCCGTCTGAAAGGGGGGAAATAGACCTTCCCTCCGATGCAATTTTTTTCTCGTCGAATCTAATCTATACATTCTGATTTATTTTCGCGTTTTATAAGAATAATCCCGTACCCATAGTAAGTTCCTTAAAGTGAAAATAGGGAGACCAGGGGGTTGAAATAAAAATCTGAAAAAAATTAGGGAAATAGTTTTTGAAAGTTTTGAACCGAATGAGGGCTATCCAAGACTACGTCCAATTTAAGGACCATCCTTATATACAAACATAAAAGGTAAGATATAGTTTCAGTAATTGTTGGTGTATTAATTTGTTTACAAATGTCACATTAATGAGGTGCCAAAAATCGCCTTGACCTTGAAAAAATCTAAAAACTGAAACTAACTAACCTTCTATAGGTATACAGATCTAGTGATCTTTCAGATGACATAATTTTTGTTTGCCAATTTCCCATAAATGAGGTGCCAAAGATCGCAATGACCTTTAAGTTTTTTTTTTATAAATTCATTAAAAATGTATTACTGAAAATAGAATTGACCTTGAATTTTTTTTTTGAATTCATAAAAAATTCATAAGCGAATATGTAATGAAAAAAGCTGACCTTTTATGACCGTGAAGTGGCCTTTGAAATATTGCCAACAATTTTTTTTGTGACCTTGAAACGAATTTTAAAAATTCATACAAAAAATCTTTGGCTGACCAATCACTAAAAAAAGTTGCCCTTTTATCACGATCAAGAGATCTTTATGATGCTATACATTTTCTTTTAAATTTCCCACTCATAAATTACCAAAAATTGCGTGTGACCTTGCGTGACCGTAAAAAACTTTTACTCTTGCTTACAAGTTATCCAGAGCTCACCAATTTTTAAGACTAGTCAGGACTTCTTCTGAGCTATTACTTTATTGATGGCATTTTCTGTTTTTAAATTTCTCATATGAGGTGCCAATGGTCCAAAACCTCATTTTAGCAAGTCAAAGAATAAATAAAATGTTTTTTACATTTTTCTAAAAACATTCATGCTTTTTAATACAATTCTAAGCTTCCTTTACATAAAAGTGAGCCACTTGGTGTGACCTAGTAGTGGATTTAACTTTCACCAAGTTTTGTAAGGTCGACTTTTAGTTCACTATGGATGTGTATGAATATGACTTGATTATTATTGATGAAAACAGCAGTTAGTTAAGTCAAAAGATTAGGATTTTATTGATGGTGTCATTCATAAATTCTAAATTTCAAAAACTTAAATTAATCTTGTTATCTGTGGTGTTAGAAAATATCAGTTCTCACCATATTAATCATTCATCGTAAAAAATTAAAATAATGATATGAAAAAGTGTAAACAGCGAGACAGAAGTTTTTCTGGGGCCCAAAACGTGCCATATAGTTTTTATTAGAACATGCTACCCACCATTTTAATGATTTTAACAAATTTTTATCTGATATTATTTATTCGAACTTACCTCCTGACGAGAATGATGATAGTTGTTATAACTGCAGCTAAGAAGACAAATCCACCAAAGGCACCCAAAGCAACAATAGCACCCAAATTGAGCTTAGCTTCCTTTCCTTCTTTGCGTTCGGAATTCTCAACGGAGAAGGGAACATTAACATTTGGTGATTGATTTTGTTGAATATTGACACTATCTGATATTTCATTGTCTTGTGGATGAGCATTGAGGATTATGTTCTGTGTGTTACGAGGAGTTGTTGTGTCATAAAGTGGTGACAATGGACGAACTTTTGTAGAAACTGTCGTTCCGATTGTACTAAAGGGTGGTAATGCAGTCGAAGTTGTAGTGGTGGTGATTGTGGGCCTTGGAGCTGGAGATGACGATGGAGTTCTATTTTTGGATACAACAACTGGACGAAGTACTCTTTTGGGTGGGAATTCTTCACGAACCGTTCCGGGTACAACAAAAGTGACATCTTCGTCATCAGAGTCATCTATATTCGAGAATATTGTTTTATTTTTTTGTAATAAACTTGCAGATGAAATAAAAATCTAAAACTTACGTTCACCATTTATTTCGACAATTGGTGTTGAACTTATGGAAAGGGTGGTAGATATTGTTGGTCTTGTTGGCCTTCGAGTTGCAGTGGTTTTTGGTCTGAATGTTGTGGTGGAAGAAGTCACAGGAATACTACTTGAAGTTTCCATTTTCATACATCTAGGTAATGCACTACTCCATTGTCCAGTGCCTAGACAAGTGATGTATCGTGGACCTTCCAAACGATATCCAGGTGGACAGGATATTTCAGCCTTGGATCCATAGAATGTTCCATTTGGTGCTGAGATGATTGTGTTGTAGTAATTGCCAGGAAGTGTGTCACATTCAACAACTAAAAAAAGTAGCAAACAAGAAAAAATATATGAATTTGAACTCGAATGAAAAAGTTTTTATTTTTTTAATTAATTTTAAAGCAAATTTTTGTCTTCTAAGAAATTAAGCTGAGCTTGACTGATGGGTCTACTGGTAGAGAAAATCTCTTTTGGTGATCTTTTTCCTTTTTAAATTGAAATAAGTTCTCTCAAAAATAGCCAACTTACTTTCGCATCGAGGTGGAGGCCCATTCCAACGTTCATCAAAGTCACACGTCAATAAAGCACGTCCGAGCATTTCATATCCTTCTTGGCATTCATATTTAACCAGGCTTAGATAGCCAACTGTGCCATTTATGAGATCATAAGAACCATGTGGTATGGATGCAGGAAGTCCACATTCAATATCTAAGCAGACATAAATTCACAGTTAAATAATTATTTAAAAAAAAAAAACTGAAATAAATTTACACTTACATTTACAAACCGGTGGAAATTCATTGTAGAAACCAGTTTCCAGGCAGGTTCTTGTGGCAGGTCCAACTAGCAAGTGGTTGCTGTCACATGTATACTGCACTTGAGCACCTACTTCGAATCCATTTGGTGTGATCATTGTTGAATTCGGTGGCTGTTCGGGACGTCCACAAGTTTTTGGTTGGTGCTGGCATATAAAGTTCAGAAGAGTATTGCAATTGGTATCGCTCCATAGCCATCCCTTCGAACCATCAAATCTTGCACAGTCCTCATCACCTCCAGGATGATTCCAGAAGGAAACAGTAACTTCTTCACCATCAGTCCATTTCCATAAGTTACGGTCCTCTGAATCTCGAATAGCACCCATCCAATATTGTGAACTCACATCACTGCGATGCCTTCGCCAGAGTTCCCAGCTTATGAAGCCCTGCAATGCTGGATTACTCTCACTTATCAGTGTGCCACCACGAGATCTGCAGAAGGATAAAGCATCGAGGAAGTTAAGTGGCTGGCGATTGTAGAAAATGTAACATTTTCCATTGTATGATGCTAGAGCGCCTGGTGGTTGGTCCCGAAATGTGGGACAACGTTCGATGGGTAGTGCTTGATCAGTGTAGACAAATGCTTCACAGATCGATAGTTGATTTGGGGTACTGTTTTCCAAGTGAACTGATACAAATGCACCGGGCATTGGTGGATTGCAGGGTAGGAAAAGCGGTTGACCTTCCTCAAGTGGTCCGGTAAATCGATTGCAAATCGGGTTCGTGCCCAAATCTGGTCGATTATTGCCAACGCGGACAACTATCGTTGCCGGTTTATTATCTGAAAATCAAAGAATATGAATTTGAGAAAAAATCGACTTTGGAAAGAGATTTATATTTATTTAAAAGTTAACAGAAAAATTAAAAAATAAGAATTAAAAATAGGGAGGGAGAGGGAGAGGGAGAGGGAGAGGGAGAGGGAGAGGGAGAGGAGAGGAGAGGGAGAGGGAGAGGGGGAGGGAGAGGGAGAGGGAGAGGGAGAGGGAGAGGGAGAGGGAGAGGGAGAGGGAGAGGGAGAGGGAGAGGGAGAGGGAGAGGGAGAGGGAGAGGGAGAGGGAGAGGGAGAGGGAGAGGGAGAGGGAGAGGGAGAGGGAGAGGGAGAGGGAGAGGGAGAGGGAGAGGGAGAGGGAGAGGGAGAGGGAGAGGGAGAGGGAGAGGGAGAGGGAGAGGGAGAGGGAGAGGGAGAGGGAGAGGGAGAGGAGAGGGAGAGGGAGAGGGAGAGGGAGAGGGAGAGGAGAGGGAGAGGGAGAGGGAGAGGGAGAGGGAGAGGGAGAGGGAGAGGGAGAGGGAGAGGGAGAGGGAGAGGGAGAGGGAGAGGGAGAGGGAGAGGGAGAGGGAGAGGGAGAGGGAGAGGGAGAGGGAGAGGGAGAGGGAGAGGGAGAGGGAGAGGGAGAGGGAGAGGGAGAGGGAGAGGGAGAGGGAGACCATATTGAATAATATTCAAGTCGGAAAATGTTTTCCTTGGCCTTAGCCACCCATTTAGTCATTATTTTACCCTTAATTAATCAACTTTAGCCCTAAAAATGGAAAACAATAATTTTTTGTATGCAAAACCCAATTGCATGCATAAATAATGCCTTGAGGTGAATATATTTTTCTTTTGGAAGAGTGAACCGACCATCCAAAAAATATGTTTTATCCAACCACATTTTTTTCGCATGCAAAACAATTTTGCATCACATTCCATTGACAGCAATGAATTTTTTTTACGTGAAACTGTAAACCAATCACGTCATGCATTAGTGCTTCTCATCTAGTTGTTCGGGCTCGGCAAAAAGTTGCAGGTCCCCAACCTTCATTCCTGCCAACAACATGCCCACAGGAATGATTGAGAGTTGTAAGCCACTAGACCCTGGTTCTCCACTATTTTTTTCTGTAGCAGTTATAAAGGAGCCAAAAAGCATTGACAATTTGCACACTTCCATTACTTACACTCATAGCGGAAGTAAAACTTTGTAAGTGGGTAAGCGATTTACTATTCAATAACCTAGGGGTATTTAAATATTTGTATGAACAACTATATATCATATCTTTTCCAATTTACCGAATTTCAAAACATGAATTCCAAAATATTTCATCGTGAAATCGATTACTATGAGTGCAATTCAGTATAAAATATGTATGACACAGATAACGAGGATCACAAGAAGCAACCACATTTCAAAGGAATATTTGCAAATTCCGACGACTATATAGGAATTGAAAAGTACGAACGCTACGTTTGTTTGAAGTAAAATGGATTTTCTTTGTAGGAACTCATAATGCAGTATGTACTTCTACCTACATACCTTTTTGTGTATTAATAAATAATAAAAGGACTGATTTAAATAAGAAAGAAGTATTTCCCATTGATTGTATTCAATAAATCAATGGTAAACAGATAATGCCCAATCCTCCGAATCTGATAGTGGAAAGACTTCTAAAAAGTAACTCAGAGCTATGTACATTAGACTGTGCCAAAATAATAAAATTAATTCATATTTAAAATCACTAAAACATAAAAAAAAAATGAAACTAGACAAAACTACAAAGCACAATATGGCTTAGATCTATTCCATTTGTCCGTGCAATATAGGTAATAGAGCATAAGACAAGTTTTTGGATTGGTGAAAAAAAAATTTTGGGATGACAAACAAACTTGACATTACGATAATAGAGCTCTATCTTGTACACTTCAGATTTTTTGTTGTAGTGAGCTTAGAGCAAGCTGCAAACCTACAATCAGAGGCTCATCATAAGTGCATGTGTTAGTGGTTAGTAAAATAATTCGATCTAACACATGCATACAAATAAAATTAATACATTTACATAGTTAAACAAACAAACAATAAACATAACTAAACAATATATATCACATTTAAATTAAATATGATCTAAAAGTAAAAAAAAAAACAATCACGAAAGTGGAGCACTGGTTCGAAACAATTTTTTCAATCCCATCTTACTAACGTTAAAATCAACCGTGGAGCCATTTAAATTAAATATCCTACACATACGGTTAAGAGGCTCATGTAAACCGTAGTTAGTTCTATGGAAATTTACATGTAAAAGTTCATATCTTCTCAGATGGTGAGATCCTCCACGGAAGTTTATGCCAATACAGGCCAACAAATCAGGAGCATCGATTTGACCATTTAGAAGTTGGTGAAGAAAAATTAGATCATTATTCACCCGCCTTTGATATAAGGTTTGGACTTGCAGTAGCTGGATCCTATGTTCATATAGTGGAAGGTTGAATGGATCTGCCCAAGGAAGACCTTTCAGAGCAAAGCGAATGAATTTATGTTGTATCGATTCAATACAATTTTTATGAATTTCATAAAAGGGAGACCATACTTGAGACGCGTACTCTAGATGAGGTCGTAGCAATTGTAAAGGGTGATTTCTTAGCTGGTTTGGTTTTGGCAACTCTGGTTTTGACAGCTGACGTGTGTTTAGTACCTTGTGTCACTGTCAAACAGCTTCAATTTGGTTTGCAATTTAACCATGGATCGTCTTACAAATGAACAACGCTTGCAAATTATTGAATTTTACTATCAAAATTCGTGCTCGGTTCGATGTTCATCGCGCGCTGCTTCCATTTTATGGTCGGCATTCTCGACCTTCTGAGCAGTCTATTCGGAAGATTGTGACCAAATTTCGCACCAAATTTACTTTGTTGGACATTAAACCACCAACACGTTTACGTACTGTGCGTAGTGAAGAAAATATTGCGGCCGTATCAGCTAGTGTGACAGAAGACCGCGAAATGTCGATTCGGCGCCGTTCCCAGCAGTTAGGCCTTTGTTACAGCACTACGTGGAAAATTTTGCGGAAGGATTTGGGCGTAAAGCCTTTTAAGATACAGCTGGTGCAAGAACTAAAGCCAGCCGACCTACCACAACGCCGAATTTTTGGTGAATGGGCTCTTGGAAAGCTGGCCGAGGATCCGCTTTTTTATCGAAAAATTGTGTTCAGCGATGAGGCTCATTTTTGGTTGAATGGGTACGTAAATAAGCATAATTGCCGCATTTGGAGTGAAGATCAGCCAGAAGCATTGCAACAGCTACCAATGCATCCCGAAAAAGCCACTGTTTGGTGCGGTTTATGGGCCGGCGGCATTATTGGGCCATATTTCTTCAAAGATGATGCGAATCGCAGCGTTACTGTCAATGGTGAACGCTACCGAGCGATGATAACAAACTTTTTTTTGCCCGAAATGGAAGTTCTTGACTTGCATGATATGTGGTTTCAACAAGACGGTGCCACATGCCACACAGCACGCGAAACAATGGCGTAATTGCGAGGCGAGTTTGGTGAACAGTTAATTTCACGTTTCGGGCCGGTCAATTGGCCGCCTAGATCGTGCGATTTGACACCATTAGATTATTTTTTGTGGGGGTATGTCAAGGCTAATGTCTATAGGGACAAGCCCGCTTCGATTGACGCACTGGAAGCCAACATCGATGCATTCATTCGTGAGATACCGGCCGATATGTGTGAAAGAGTATGCCAAAATTGGACTCAGCGGATGGGCTACCTGAGACGCAGCCGCGGTCAACATTTGCATGAAATTATCTTTAAACATTAGATTGCAAGGTTCAAACTATCTATTCAAATAAATATTTCATTCATTTTTTCGAATTTTTGTGTTTTTTTTTTTTTAAAGTTCTAAGCCTCTTAAAAAATCACCCGTTATAAGGAAAGCGTAACGTACGGATCGTCAAATTCCTTTGCCCAACGTTTTATAAACCCAAACATAGAGCTTGCTTTATTAACAATGAAGTTAATGTGTTCAGTGAATTCTAAATTTGAGCTGAAGTTATCACCCAAGTCCTTGAAACTAAAGACTCGACAGAGTTTGTGTTGTGAAATAGAATAATTAAAAGCATTTGCAAGTCGCTTTCTAGAGAAAGTAATTGTTTGACATTTGGCAGGGTTAAGAGAAAGACCGTTTTTATCACACCAAGTAGCGAAACTATCAATATCGGCTTGCAAAAGAATATGGTCATGGTTAGCTTTTATTGTCTTATTTTCTTAATTTTCATGTCATCAGCGAATATAAGAATATCACTTGAACGTATACTTGAGACAACATCATTAATAGCAAGAATAAATAGAAATGGGCCTAGATGACTTCCCTGGGGCACACCGGAGTGAGCCTTAAATGAGTTTGAAAGGCAGTTTCTAAATTTCACCTGGTACGATCTATTTTCAAGGTATGATTTTACCCAGGTGATAAAAAATGTTGGAAACCCTAAAGATTTTAGTTTGAAGATAATAATGTTGTGACTAAGTTGGTCGAACGCTTTAGAAAAATCAGTATATATACAATCCATTTTACTTCCATTTTCTAATGCGTTAGAACATTTATGCAAGAAAGTAAGGAGGTTTGTTACTGTTGATTTTCTTCTCACAAACCCATGCTGTTGTTCACATATTATATTCTTGGTATGGAATGCTAAAGTCTCACACACAACTTGTTCGAAGAGCTTTGGAATACATGACAGTTTGGATATAGATCTATAATTCGAAATATCAGCTTCATCACCTTTTTTAAAAACTGGAGTTAGAAATGAAGTTTTCCTGATTTAATCGAAAACTCAAACAAAAATTGAAGAGGCTCAGCCAATATATGCCTACAATGTTTCAATAACATTGGGGGAATTCCATCTGGCCCAGAAGAGATATCATCATTTAACGATGAGAGAAGGTCTAAGACAGTACTTTGTTGCACAACGAAATTGTTGCAACTCGTTTGCGCATAAGAATGCAAATTTCTGAAATAATGTTCATCAATATCAAGAGGTGTGTCTACGAAAGAGTTACGAAAATTGTTCGCAAAAGCGTTGCAAATATAAATGGTTTCTTTCAACACACAATTTTCATACATGAAATTTGCGGGGTAGCCGCAAAAAAAAAAGAAAAAAATTCAAAATGTTTTGGAAAAAGCTCGCCTTAAATGAAATTGCAAAACCTGGAAATTACACCAAATATTTGAAGAAAGAGCTGAAAATCCAAAATGGAAAAAAACCCAAAAAAAAACGAAGAATTTTTTAGTAAAATTTCCAAATAAGTTTTGGAAATTAGGCCCAAAAAGTATAAACACAGTTTTTTGTGGCCTAATTTACAAAATATATTTGGAATTTAAGCCCAAAAAGCATAAAAATAAATCTGAACGATGTGTGTTAAAGGTTAGCCGGGAGGATGAACGCGAAACCCACCGGAGCGCGTCTGGCAACGCACCACACCGAACAGTGAGCCTTTTATCAAATTTTTGGCGACAAAAATCATTCCCCACGTCAATTCTTAATAAATATAAATAAATGAAATTTAGTACACTTTGTCGATTTTTGTTCTTCAAACAGGGGCTTCACAATTTAGGTCAGAACATGATCCCAAGTTTCAAATTTTAAATACAGTACATATTGTTGAAGTCAGGAACTGAGTGAAGTTGATGTTTGAAATCGCCTTAAAAATTACAATATTGATTTGTACAAAATTTAGAGAAGATGGTCAAAAATTTTCAGAAATTTTCCCAAAAGATTAGAACTAATTTTAGTACTTATTTCTAAAAATGTAAGTACTGTGGAAGTGGAAATTATTTTTTGACATAATCTTATTAAATCTAAACAAAAAATGGTAAATTTGATGACTAGAAGTAGTGAATCACATTTTAGATCAACAGCTCAAAAACTATAAAAATCAAAAATAATCTAAATTAATATTTTCAATAATGTTGAAACTTTTTCTAATTGCATTATTTTAATTTGACATCTAAGAATTCTGATACTTGAAAGCTGGAAAAACGTTAAACAACCATTATTTTTTGAATATTAGAATTTTTAAATTGCTTCGTGTATAATGGCAGTTCATCGTTTTTTTTTTTTTCAATTTTCAACTACCAGAATTCCAAGCCTGATGTCAGATTTAAATAATAAAACCCGAAAAAATATCAATATTATTTAAACTTTTACAAAAATCATTTTTATATTATTTTTTTTCAGGTTTTGAGTAGCTAACCTAAAATTTGAATCGCTACCTCCCGCCGTCAAATTTGTCAAATTTTGTTCAGATTCAATAAGATTGAGTCTAAAAATAATTTCCAATCCAAAGATTCTTAAAAACAAGCAATAAAATTAGTTCTAATCCCTTGGGAACATTTCTGAACATTTTGGGCCATCTTCTCGAAATTTGGTACAAATCAATATTGGAGTCATGTTTACATGAAATAAGACACTAAGGCGCATATTTAAAGAGATTTCAAACATAAACTTCACTCAGTTGATGACTTCGACAATATATACTTTATTTAAAATTTTTAATTTGGAACCATGTTCTGACCTAAATTGTAAAGCCACTGTTTGAAGTAAAAAAAAAGCAGTGCCACTGAAAACAGCATCTCCAAATCATCAAGTGTACCAAATTTAATTATTTTGTATTCAGAATTGGCTTGAGACATGATTTTTGTCGCCAAAATTCCACTAACGGACCACTGTTTCATTGGGGTCTTATTTCATAATGAGATAAGGTGCAAGAAATAAATATGACAGAAGACCCCAAAAATTGAAATAGCACTCAAACTTCTTAAATTTTCATTGTTGTTATTTTGTATGCATTATTTTTGCCTTATTCCATTTTTGTTTGCCTTATTTCCTTACGATAACTTGGGTGCCGAAAATTGATAACTTCAATATTCTTGAAAACTAGAAGACATAAAAGCATTCGGATTTGTGTTTGATTTAACACACAAAAAAATTTTATGCTACGTTTCCCAACTTTTTTTATCCAAATTTTGAGTTTGAATGCAAATTTTTTGGAAACTGTTGATACAAATAATTTAATTTAAATGTTGGATTAAGGAATAGACTTCTAACTCCTTAAACCATTATTTTTTTGCATTTGAAGAATTATCGTGTTTTTTTAAATATTTGTTTTTCAATTTAAATGTTTTTTTTTTTTCGAAAATCACCTCTACCTCCTAAGTGGAGTGAGATAGCCCCCTCTCCGAAACTAAAAAAAAAATGCTTGTATTTGATCCTTCTACAGAAATCTGTTATCAATTTTTGGCGCCCAAGTTATCGTACTCTCCCTTCCTTTGAAAACAAAATCTTTTATATATAAAAAAATCCATAAAAAACTTAATATAAAAAAACAAGGAAATTGTCAACCATTCCCCAATGAAGTGAAGCTGTATAGCATTTAGAGTTTAAATAAAAATAAATAAGTACTGCTTTGAAAAACTCGAAACAAACTCATTTCCGAACAGTCAAAAGGTAGATACTTGCCAAAGCATATTGTTATGAAGTTAATCCTTCCTTAAAAATAGCAAATCATCACCCTCTAAAAAAAAAAAATTAAAGCCAACTTATATGCAGTTGATAGGTTTTTTTAATACCTTCTATAATACCCAGCATTTTTGTTGACATGTGTTCCTAAATTAATTTACAAATTTTTTGTAAGTTATACAAATTTTATGGTTTTTAATAAACCAATTTATTTGTATTTTAATATCGAGAATTATAACTCAAAATAATTTTATGTCAGTAAAAACAAATCATATTAAGTAACAAAG
This sequence comes from Dasysyrphus albostriatus, assembly GCA_946251815.1. Lineage (NCBI taxonomy): Eukaryota > Metazoa > Arthropoda > Insecta > Diptera > Syrphidae > Dasysyrphus > Dasysyrphus albostriatus. The sequence goes on along the minus strand of OX276336.1, from coordinate 59,280,887 downwards.
TAAAAAAAACCTTTAACACACATTGTTTTTATTTTTGCAAAATCAAAACAAAAAATAATCAAACAAAATAAAATTTTAGTTCACGCGAAACCATCATGATCCATCATACAATTTAACGACACCTATAAGCAAGATTGTGTCTCTGATTTAAGGTTGCAATGATGGTGAATTGTGATTTCCGTGTTACTTAATCTGTTTTGGTTGGGCCACCATTAGCTTTAAAGAAAGAAAGAAAAAAAATTCCCTTTCTATTTGCACACATTTTGTATCATTCCCATTTTCGCCTCTTTTTTCCTATGAGGAAAAACAACTGGCAATTTAATTATAAGAACTCTGAATTTACTAAATGAGCATGGGGGGATTAATCCGACGAAATGAAATCGAACTCCCCATCAGCCCAACCACATCAACATCAGCACTTCCTAGGAAATTGATTGAAAAAAAAAAATGAAAATATACATTTTTTTTCCTACATAAATTCATGCATGTCTGGCACTTAATGGGATTTGGGTAAATGGAAAAAATTAAATAAATGTTTCAGTCGAACGGCATAGCCCCAAAGTGCGTAATCAAGTTGCACCTCCCCAGGTACCAACGTCAACATCAAATAAAGCAAACCAACTTTAAGGCTTTTTTTTTAAACAGGCATTTACAGACAGATACAGGCATCCACACAGGTATACCATTGGTATGGCTATGACGACGATGGCGATGGTGAATCAATTTTCCCCCGAGACCTTTGGGAGCAAATGGAAAATCTGCGAATAAGTTGTTGTCGTAGGACTGCTTTCACTTATGCCCAACACCACGAAAGTCATTGAATTATTATTCAATTGGTTGTTACTTTACTTTCACTTCGCTGTGACTGTGATGATGAAGCTCAACTACTGGCGCAGTCATGGGAGCTGCTTGTACGTTCCACCATGATCCCACTACATACTTATTTAGTAGCACATCAATTTTTTTTTTAGATTAAGGAATATCAAATTTACTATTCTATCTCTTCATACCGATGGTCAAGTGATCAAACAGAGTGAATCTAAATCAGTGTTCATCCAAATTTAAATAAACTTACCACAACATGATTTTCCGAAATCTAGGCGAACCAGCTGCACCATGTACGGTTCAAGCAGGTTCACATACCACCATGGGGAGCGCTCTGATTTTGTAAGCGAACACGTTTCCGCACTAAAAAATGCGGATGTAGAGCCATCGATTGCTTTTTGCGGTATGCCCGATCCTTCTGTTGATATTTGCATTGGAGCTTTCCCGGCAGCCACATTGAGAACTGAAAATAAAAAAAAAAAAAATTAAAAAGATGAAGATTAATAGATTTATCAAATTAGATTAAAAATACGAGAAATAAAAAGAAAACGTGTTTTTTAAGCGAGTTCACCTAATTCTGGGCAACACATAAGAACACGTTTCCAAGAAAATCAGAAATACTTGTTTATGATTTTCCAATTCAAAGAAAAATAGATAAAAAACGGCTTAAAAAGGTCTCGTGCATAAAAGAAAGGTAAATACAACAATTGGATTATAATAACTAAAGCTAAGTTTTGTAAGAGTAAAATTATACTAACAATTGATCTTTTCTAGTAAACACTTATTTAAAACAACAAACAACACTGTCTTTAGTAAGCTTTAGCTTTTTGTACGAGAGCAAGCATCAACGTCAAAAGTCAAGTAATTTGTATTATGGTTAGTTTTTTTGATATTATGTTCTCTCTAGCTCCTTAGATTTGAATGAAGGCAGTCTGGCCGATGAGAAATGTTATGTTGTCCGCCATTTTGAAACATTGAAAACCGTAAATGCAAATTTCTTGGCAACTATTAGACTAAGGACCAATTGCTGCGAAGCTTAAATATTTAAGTTAAGGGCTTATGTGACAGCTTACGCAGACAAAAAAGTAGAACATAAATATTTAAGCTTCATATCAGCCAATGGATCTAAGAGTTCAAATTTTTGTTTGATTTTCTAGGCTAAAATATTGTGCTAAGACATATAATTTTGATCTCTTTCCAATGAAAAGATATTGTTAAACAACTGCCGACGAAATGGTTTTTAGCGTTTGGCTTCTTCTTATTCATCTGAACGAGAAAAATAATTAATAATATTTGGTGCAGCACCTGATTTCTTACATTTTTGTATAGATATTAAGGAGGTCCAAAAACTCGTTTTTCTTGTTTTATGACCAGCCCATCACAGAATTTTGTTACCTATGTAGCCCAGGAAAATTAGACAAAAAAATGGCAAAACGACGAAAAAATTCCGAAAAAGCTGAATTTTGGTAGAGAGCTTTGTTTTGACGTCTTAAGCATTTTTTGAAAAGTTCCGTAAATTTGGGCCGTGGCTTAGGGGGTTAAAGGGGGTAAAATTTAGTTTTTTCCTAATGTCTCGAAAACTATAAGCTTTTTTGAAAAAAATGTTAAGGTAAAAATTGTAGCTTATGTCATTCTACACGAAAAAGATTAACATACTTTTTTTCATAAAAGCAATAGCTTATGAAAAAATCATGCAATAACTTCTCGGTGGAGAAAATGTTGTCAAAAAATTTATAAAAAATTCATTAATCGATGGGCTAAAATTTTTGTATGATTTGAGTTTGGCCACAACTCCTCTTAATAAAACACAAGATTTCGGGGTAGCCGGGATAAGGGGAACACCGCCATCTTGAAAGAGAAAGTGGTTTGGTTTTTGTTCAGCAACTCGATAAAATTTCCTTTTACAACAAAATCATGAAGCAATAACATTTAGACCCTAAAAATCCTAAAAAAAAGAGCTATCAACAAACTCTGAAGGTTTCTTAATATTAAAGTTATTGCGTATGAGAGTAACACTTTATATTTTGTATTGTAAATGGAAAAATAACGGTTTTTTGTTAATATCTCAACAGATACAATTTTTTTCAAAAAAATAATGAGATTATATTAATACTTATAAAATATTGGTCAAAAAAGCAATAGATTTTGAGAAAAACGTGCTCTAAACAAAATTTTTCCCCCTTTAACAAAGAAATAGTTTTTGAGAAATTAAGCTTTAAAGCAAATAATTTCTAAAAAAATTGTGATTTTTTGTTTAAAAGTTGATTTTTTTTTCAAAATTTGAAATTAGGTATAACTATTTTTTTTTTTTAATTTTAAATGCCCTTATCAATTCTTAGTCAAATATTCAAAACTGAATGCAAAAATCTCTTCTTGTTATTGAGAAATTACAAAAAAAAAAAACAAGATATACTTTTTTTCGTTACTTGTTGTGTTCATAATATTTATGCCGAAAAAAAAAATATCATTTATGGTTTAAGCCTTTTTCGTTTTTTTCGGGAAAAAGTATCTTCCGTTTTTATATTGCTTCAAAACTTGCAATTAGTTTTAATTTTTGGACTAAAATGGATAAGAGCATTAAAATTTAAAAAAAAAAACAGTGGTACTAATATACACGAAGTTTTGAAAAAAATCAACTTTAAGAAAAAGAAACCCAGTATACACCAACATTTACAAGGGATTTTTTTTTTAGCAAAACTTAAGAAAAGGAAGTCGCTTGAGCACCACTTTCCATTCCCAACTAACAATTTAGCTTGTATAAGGTAAAATTTTTCGAATTTGGCAAGTAATAGCTTGTATAGAGCTTGTATAAGGCAATCTTTAGCAAGCCAAGAATTTTCTACCTGAAATTTAAACAAATAGTTGCTATTAGGCCTTAAAATATGAGTTACACAAGCTCTATACAAGGCTTGTAAATATAAGTTATAAATGGCTGGTATAAGGCCTTCCAAAGTTGTTTACTGAAAATGCTTAAAATAATAGCTGCTATAAGGCTCTCCACGACAAAACATTGCAAACAACTTTTATAAGACTTGTCTGTAAAGGCCTTATACAAATTAAAATAATCAGTGAAGATCAACAAGTGTGTCTTATATAATATTGTCCTTATTAAAGAATCAGATTAAAATAAATAAGAACGGTAAGTACCCATTGAACATCGTAAAACAGAAAAGAAGTCCTTACAGTAACATTGAACTTTTTAGCAAAACTTAAAAATGAATAGCTCATGGCAAAAATTTAAAAGATCTGGAAGCTACCAAAGACAAGTGAGAAAAAATAGAAAAGCAATTCTTAGAACAGCCAGAGAACATTCAAGAAGTTTGGAAGAACAGAGAACAGATATTTGATGCGCACAGTTATTGACTGTTCCCTCTGCGTGAACGTGAAGTATATGGTATTAACTTATTCACTTTTGATTATGTTTTCCACAACAGCAAATTGGCATAGTGGTAGAGTGCTAGACTGATACGAGGAAGGAATCGAGTTCAAATCCCAGGTAAAAAAAACTTTTCATTTTTATAATTAAACTAACATTTGACTCATTTCAGAATACAGAAAAAAGGTTTCGGAAGCTGACTGGGGAGAAAAAAATACAATATAATAAAATACGATACAAAATACAACATCAGAAAAATAAAATAAAAACAGATACAAAAATATATGTTTTTTAATTTCAGAATCAGCTTTGCTAAAAATTTTTTTTTCTCTCGATGGATTGCTTATGAAAAATAAATTTGGGTAAGGCCTTATATAAACATCTAAGGCAAGCTATTGGCAAAAGCTGTCAAAATGGCTTTCGTAAGGCCTTATATAAATATCTAAGGCAAGCTATAGCTTGTTCAGCCAAGCTAATAGCAGTTCATGAAAAGTTATTTGCTGCTATTAGACCTGTCAGGAAAAGTCTTATGGCAGTTAATTAGCTTGGGTAATTGCGCCAAATGACTTGCATAAGGCCTTTAACTATTACTATAGCAGTCTGAAAATAGCTTGTTTAGAACCTTATACGAGTTAAATTGTTAGTCGGGTTATACCTTGGAGGTTGAAGTTTTGTGCCGATAACACAATATTAACTAAGGTAACAAAATTCTGTGGTGGGCCGGTCATAAATTAAGAAAGCATTTTTTTTTTAACCACCCTAATAGGAATGCTTTAGGATTTTTTTATTAAAATAGAATATTTCTCAAATGCAGTTTAACAAGTTGCCATTATCCAGCAAATAATTCTTTAGAGAAGATTACGATTCGTTCAATGCAGCGCTGCAAAATAATAATGGATTCATGTTAAGGGACACAAAATAAATATTTTTTTACTTCAGAAGGTGTTTCTATTTCCTAACATATAGGGAGAATGGGCAGGTTTAAAAACAAAAGGCACTTCAAACACAAAAACAAATTATTAAAAACAATGAAAAAACATTTTTATACAGTTTGGAATACCTAACAATTTTTCAGAAATTTTTTTTTACCTTAAATTGAGCTATTTCGTTTAGTATCTATAATCCTGAGTTCTTGTGAATTCTTTAAGTTGAATTTAAATTGAATAAAACAACAATTAACAGACCATTGATTATACTTTCTATTTTGTAATTCCCAGTTTATAGCCCTTCCACACTAGCCCACTGAGTATTAATACATGTCAAAAAAGTGGGGGAAAAAATGTGTATAGTGTGGAAACAAAATATGACAGGTATTAATACAAGATGTGACAGCCCATCTTACACAGCTTGACAACTCTGCATACATGGTTTGACATGTATTAATACTTTACAATTTTTAGGGTTGGTTCTAATTTTAATACATTTCATCTGTGTGTCAACACAAGTTTGGCATGTATTAATACAGGCCAGTGTAGAAGAAAAATTTGAGAGTCATATTTCCCACAAATTTGACAGTCGCAAAAAATTCTTTCCCACTTTCAATTTGACATGTATTAATACTCAGTGGGCTAGTGTGGAAGGGCTAATATTTGAGCCATCAGAGCCAGCTTGCCTATTGCTATCTTTACTTGATTTTTTATTTGTGTATTGAAATTTTTGGTACTATCGTTAAAGTTGTACCTATGCTTTTTTTAATTAAGGCAGGGTTATCCTGAAGAAAGGAAGTTAAACTCGAATTAAAATGGAAAGAACTCCGAACAGTTACTAGTCCTAAAATATTTATATTCTTTAATATTCACAAATTCATTTAAAAACTTTGTTAGAGTAATTGCTTGTTGGGAGCCATAGCTCTAGCTAGGGCCTTGAGCTGCCCATACATGACATACCCAAATGGCCCTGCGCTAATCCAAAACCTTTAGTGGTGAGGGCTGTGGAAGGCATCGGCGACAGACCTTTTTGGATTTGGAAAATATTTTCTTCAATTTTGAGGCATTTAGAAGTCAAAATCATTTATAATTTTGATGGAAAAATAAAGCTTGAGATTTTTTTTTGCGAGAAAAATTCAAATAATCCCTATCTTCCACATAAAAAGACTTTGATGTTTCATTGATCATTGGTAAAGTATTTCAATCTTAAAAATATTAAAACTCATTTAAAGTGAAAGGCTGGGGCTAAATGAAATTTTACTAAAAGTAATAATTAAAACAGGAACTTTATTTTGCTATCTAAATAGTCACTGATTTCACTTTCTAAATGTCTCAAACTAAATCATTAAAATTTTCAATGATGAAACTGGCACTCTGCTTAAAAGAAGTGAACCAGGGGCAAAGGCTAAGACAGCAAATACAATTTTGTTCTTCCATTTTCCGGTGTTAAGAAAACTAAATCATTTACTATTTTGATGGAGAATTAAAGCCCAACACATTATTTATATTTTGAGTAAGAAAAAATCAAACAGTCATAAGACTTGCACAAAAAATGACTTTTGAACGAGACCATGAAATCATGGTCATGCACAGACAAATTCAACTACTTTTCTTATGTTTTTAGTAACGTAATTTTAATTAATTAAAACTTCGTCACAGCCAATACACGAATAGAAATTTGACAGTCAATGTATGTAGCCAGTACTGGCTCGTATGGCCGCAGGGTAAGCTAGAAAATGAATCAATAAAAGGCGTTTTCCTTTGGAGGTGGCGAAGTTCTTGCAAGTACTTTGCTTGCTTTTTTCAATGGAATACATCAAACTGCTTTCCCATGTTAAATGTATCTACTCGCACATGAGAGCATGTGCAGTTGGTAGTACTAGATTAGGGTTTTCATCTACTCAGAAGTACTTTGCCACCTCCAAAGGAAAACGGCTAAAGAATGAAAAAAAAAAATATGACGGTGTTCATACGAGCTTCAGGTGAGCGACTCATTTTGTAGTCTCTTATTTGTATCTCACTCTCATCTCTTGAAAAGAAAGTGAGGCAGAAGTTTTTAAATTTTTTGAAAATTCTTGCCTCACCGCGCTATGCCTTTCTTTTCAACAAATAGAAGTGAGATGAAAAAGAGAGACGTCAAATGATTTATCAAATCAAAAAATAAGAGATTGGGTTCATCTTGAGTTAACGACATAAGTGTTCTGAACAGCTAAGAAATAAATTAAATCAAAATCGGGAAATTCATTTCTATTTTTTTTTTTTAAGTGCTAAAATTAAGGGTATTCATGCAATGTCGTAAGTTTACAAATTGTGTAAAGTGATAAGTTTACGCAAAGTTTGCATGAACGACCTTTTTTAAACATTTGATAAAATGCTACGTAATTCAATCAGAGTAAGAGTCACAGTGAAGTTTGGATAAGTTTAACCAGTTTGGTTAATTTTACGCAACAAAATCCTTTGATAAGTTTAACCAAATTGTGTTAATCATTTCCCATACAAAATTTGACAGTTCATTAACCAAAAGATAAACTTAACCAATTTGTAAACTCATCAAGGGTTTTACGAAGTTGCATGAATACCCTTATTATTTGATAAATGAGACAACGCCGAGGGGATATAGAAATTTTTAACTAGAGTGACCGAACAGTATTGAATGCATTAAGTGTGGAGTTCTTTCTCATGTTTTATCTTAAGCTATATTAAACGCAAGGAAAAACTTAATAGATATAGAAAAAATATAGAATCAGGTTAAGATAAACGGCAATAGGTTTTTAAGTACCTACAATAATTTGAAAGTTTGACAGACAATAATTCTATAGTACCAAGTACACAGTTTGATCTTTGAAATACCTGGAGCTGGAGATACCACCGTTGATGCTATATCAATAGAGAATTCTTCCGCAATAATTCTGTTCTAGAGCCCCCTAATGTAAACAGTTTTTTTGTTCAGGGCATAATTGAAGCGATATCTTACTCTCTTAAAACCTGTCAACAATCCAGTAGCTCTTAGGCAAAAACGAATTCTTAGTTCATTAAAGAGAAATTCAAGAAAATCTTGTATGTAAGGAATGCACTCTAAATATACATTTTGGTGGCTGTTCTGATATTTGGTTGAATTATTCGTTTATCGTTTTCAATCCGAATGGATTTCTCTTGAGCGAATGTTTATTGGAGCAGCCTTTCCCAGTAATGGGCTCTTCTTCCCTACTAAGGCTCGTTTCAACTAGATTTAATTTCCTTTTAGAAAAGAAATACAAATCATAAATGGAAAGGTAGTAAGTACCTCATGGCATGATGGTTAGTGCGTTGGACTGTCATGCCGAAGGTCTGGGTTCGATTCCCAGCCGCATTCCCAGGTACTGGCTCTTGTGAGGAACTGTCAAATCCTCCAAGAGTATACTTGTCATGAATAAGTGCTTCTCATCTAGCCGTTCGGGTTCAGCAAAAAATTGTAGGTCACCTCCATTCCTCCCAACAACACACACACAGGAATGGTTGAGAGTTGTAAGTCACTAGGCCCTCCACGAGCAGTTGCGCCACCAAACTTAATTTAATTTAATTGGAAAAGAAATTTTAAGCTCCGGTTTTGTTCTTTGTGGCACAAAATTATTTATTTAAATTGAGCTTTGGTAATATGAAACTTCGTGGGACTTATTACACTGCATCCATTTTGAAAATCTATAGTTTCAAGCACTTCCTTTCAAAGGACAAAACCCATTCATATATTTATTTATATTTAACACATGTACATACATAAAGCTAATAATAAAAGAAAACCCGTTTCCCCAATGCTGTCACCATGGGTATAAGGTTAACATTAAGTGGTATTTGGCCTTCGGTCAGGAAATGTTTTCATCAACAGAAACAAGACTACAATGTACCTACACCCTTTTATACAGTAAAAATAATTCCTTAACAGCTTTTTGATTCCACATCTATTCAATATACACAGCATTCTTTTGAGTTTCGAGTTAAAATGCCTTTATTCTATCATAATAAACATATGTGTGTCCTGATTTGTTCAACAAAGAAAAGTCGACACGAATAAGGATTCTCTTTGATCCTAATGCTTGTCATTGGGGGTTAAAAGTCAATAAGGCTTGTTTATGTTGTTCAGGCAACCATATGTACATGGTACATAAACCTTTAATAATATTTAAATGAATTTATTCATTCAAAATTCATACAAATGTATAAAATCAACATATTTTCTAGTTCGTTGCTTAAAGGTTTAAACTTTTGAATATAACAACTAGAGTGAACGGAAGTGTTTAGATTGGAGATGGATTTCGAATAAAGTAATTAAGTGGCAAAGACTAGTAATTAAGAATGACTTTTCTTTCAACTTTAATTTAAAAGATAAAATAAAATAAGATGTAGAAGAAAAATTAATTTTTTTTTAGAGAAAATGAAATGAAAAAGTTCACACAAATCTTTAACAAAGGGCCACTGCCCAATTTGTTTATTTATGGGAAAAAGAAAATTTTGCTATTTAGTTTCTATAAAAAAAATCAGAGCAAATACTGGATTGACCTTTATTAGGCGTTTTTCTTTTTTAATTCAGAATAGAGCTCTGAACAGATTCCAAGTATGTTCAGCATGTTCTGAAAATCTTCTGGTCTGAACCAAGCGTACTCTGAGCGCTCTGAATTATTTTGGTAACACACGTGAACAGAACACTAGCTATCAAATGCTTGTGTTCAGTATTAAATCTGTCTGCTCAGTCATTTTATTCTGAGCTCATAGAGCAGGCTCTGAACAAACTCAGAACACACTGAGAACCTAAAAAGAATCACGAATTTTCAGCAAAAAGAGCTAAAAGAAATACAATTTTTTGTTTGAAAGTTCGAGCTCTACTTTGAACTAAAAAAGAAAAACGCATATTGCAGTCGTAGAACATCTTCCGCTGAGTCAAATAGTGTCCTTAAGTAAATATTGTTAAAAATAGACCCTAGCCCGTTAGAACCGAGATACAGAAATATAAGTTACCTGGCCTACATAAATTATAAATTAGAAATATAAGTTACCTGGCCTACATAAATTATAAATTTTTCACATAATACTGACCAAAAAATCTTTATAACCTTCTGACTATCTTTTGACAGATCAATTAACTGGCAAATAGAATTGAATTCTGAACAATACTTTGAAATAAGGTCCCAATTTCCCATAGTTTGTATAAGATCTCGAAATGAAAAGAATTTTATCAGTTTTTCAGTGCGAGATCATCTTATTCTCCAGAACCGTGTTTTTCACTCAATTGTAATCTAATTTACTTCCAAGCTTGGTGAGATAACTCAGAAACAAAATTAAGGGGATTTTTTGCTATGGCGCCATCTCTATTTCGATTGTGAAAACTAATTTTCATTAATACGCCACACAATGGTCCGTTTGTTGAATCTCAGCGGCAAAAATCAATTCCCAAGCCCATTGATAAAACAAATTAATTAAATTTGATACACTAAATGGTTTGGGGATTCTGAATTAAGTGGTTTTTTCTACTTCAAACAGGTTCTTAACAATTTAGGTCAAAACATGGTCCCAAATTTCAAAATTTTAAAAAATAGCACTGTTGAAGTCAGGAACTTAATCAAGTTTATGCTTAAAATGTCCTTAAATATTTGTTTAGTTGTAAACCTTGATATATAAATGAGTGCAATACTGATTTGTACAAAATTTAAAGAAGATGGTCCAAAATGTTCAGAAATGTCCCAAGAGATAAGAATTAATTTTAGAGCTAGTTTTTATTTTATTTTTTGTATTGAAAATTATTTTTAAACCTAATTTGATCGAATCTGAAAGAAATTGGACAAATTTGATGGCTGAAGGTAGCGAATCAAATTTTAAGTCAGCTACTCAAAAACTCTAAAAAAAAAATCTAAAATCATATTTTTAATAATGCTGTAATTTTTTCTGGGTTCATTATTTCAATTTGACGTCAGGCTAAGAATTCTGATAGGTGACAGTAAACCGGAAAAAATTACCATTATTTTTTTTAAATATAGGAATATTTAAATTGATTTTTCAAATTATCAACTATTAGAATTCTTAGCCTGATGTCAGCTTCAAATAATGTAACCAGAAATTACAACAGAATAAAAAGATTATTTAAAATTTGACTTAAGATTATTTTTTCGAGGTTTTTGAGTAGCTAGTTGACCTTGAATTTGATTTGCTACTTCCATCAGCCATCAATTATGTCAAATTTCTTTGAGATTTTAATACTAGCACTAAAATACCTTCTTATCTCTTGGGAAAATTTCTAAACATTTTGAACATTTTTAAATTTTGAACAAAATCATTATTGAGGTCATTTTTCTATGAAAGTATGCACTTATTTAAAGACATTTCAAACATAAACTTATCTCAGTTCTTGACTTTGACAGTTCTTTATTTAAAATAATGAAATTTGGGATCTTGTTCTGACCTTAATTGTTAAACCGCTTTTTGAAGTAGAAAAAAATAGGCAGTATCAATAAATTCAGAATCTCCTGTACTAAATTTTATTTAAAGCCCCTGTTTGGGGGAGAAAATAAAATGCACGACTGGATCGCATGTACTTGCTCTTATGTTTAAGTTGCTTGGAATTACAAACTTTTAAAATATAAAATTAATTAAGTATAAAAAAAAATATAAAAATAAAAAAAAATCATTTAAATCGTTCTTTAATTTGTATAAGCAACAAAATAAAAATCTAAGAGCTTAAAAACAAGTATGCTATTGATTACTTGAATAAATATGAATATATGCAAAACAAAATTTAAAATCGTTGGAGCGGTTTTCTTAACAAATTAATTTTTTATATACAAAATTTTAAAAACATTTTTAAGAAATGTTTTGCTATGCTCATTTTGAGTAAGTATAAAAATACATTTTTAAACCTAGTTTCAAAAATATTTATAAACGCATTTTGAAAATATTGAATTATCAAAAAAATTTTAATATTTTTTAAAAAATCCAAAATTTATTTTTTTCAAAATTTTGATATGCAATATTACTAACATTAAAAAAAGATTGTATAAAATTTTTTACTGAAACCATTTCAGCCGTTAATGGAAAATCGAAATTTAAAAAAACCGTTATGTGGCAGGTACTGTTAATAACGGTTTTCGGTAATATTTTTTCTTATCAAAAAGTACACCATACCTATAATAATACACTGGTTTTTTATCGAAATCCTTAGAGCCATTTTTGAGATGGATAAGGTTTTCATTTAAGCTTGCAGCTTGCAGGGTAAGTACCGTTATTTTAGATGCTAAAACTAAATTCCAATTTCCCCTCTGGAGAGTTACGAAAGTTCCTTAAGTCCACAATTTAAAAAAAAAAATGCTTCAGTGGTTTAGGCTGTAGGTCGATATACGGGACAGGCAGACAGATGGAAGTGTGCCACCCACTTTTTTCGTTTTCTCTATCATCGTAATGTCATGTTTAATTGATTTCTCAATTTTTTTTTTTTGCACAAATCCAAAACTTGCCCTTTAGTAACTATATTGCAAGTAAAATATCGGCAGTTCCACTGAATTCAGCATCCTTATATCAATTACTGTACTTTCGTTAATTTTTATTAAGAATTATAGAGAGGGAGATTATTTTTGTCGCTGAAATTCAAAAAACGGACAACTGTGCGCCATCTCGACGGATGATATCCATAGTGTTGCACATAGATTTCCATAGATTGTTGACCAATGACTTTATTTTCAGGATCGGATTACTCTGATTTAACTCAGACTTAACACTGATTGAAAAAGTGGCCCTTAATTTCCTATTATCTAAGAGTTACCAGAAACTTTGACAAATCTACTAGAAACAAGGCTACACATTTATGTATGCTCAGTTAGGGACTAATTAAGGAACAAACATCACAGTCAGGCCAGGGTTGCCGCGGTTGAAAGGTTGCCATCTGATTTTTTTCAAAATGCAAACAAAAATTTAAAAACTAACCTATTTGTACAAAACTGAAATTTACTATAATTAATACATTTTATACAATCAAATGCATGAAAAAATTATGCCAGACAGGTTTTTTCGGCCGAAAGTTAAAGAAAGGCTTGCCAGACCAGTTGAGAAATTTTTTAGGTTGAAATATTAACGAATTATGTTCAGAAAAGTTTTCCGCAGTTCAAGGATTGCCTCCTATTTTTTGAACTTGAAAATAACTGCAAAAATAACTCGTTCATTTGAATCGATACACAATTTTCAAGTGTAATCAACCGTTATAGCTCCGAACTAAGTGGACATAATAAATTTTGGCCAATGGCACTGGACAAAGCGACCAATTTAAGAAAGGATAAGAAAACTCACAATCTTGTGGTCGTTTTATTAAAATGTCTTTAATATCATTTTAAAATTGTTGCCCATTTTTTCGTTAATTTCAATAGGTATACAGCCTGTATCATCACTTTTGGTTTGATCTAGCTCAGTCCTTTCTTAGCTATAACTTAGGTTTTAAGTTCTTTAACTAGGCACTTAGTTTGGTTAAAGTGGCTGGTAGTGAAAGCTCTCCAACTGTTAATTTCAATTTAACCCTGGCAATAAGAAATCTCAAAATAAATGAATCCACAAATCCGTGGTCTGATATGGTTTATCCTACACCCTTATAGTTCTTAAAAAGAATTCCTTAATATTATACTTTTCCATATGTAATACTCTTCTCGAATTCTTTACAACTACTGGAGATGGAAGACTTCATTTCTAAAGTCCATCAATTCAATACAATAATTCTAGTTGAATGGTTTCATATTTGAAATCCACAAAATGAATGTTGTTGCACACGCTAAGGCTTCCTTTTGTCTCCAACTATTATTATCTTTCTCATATCCTATATTGATCCTTCGTCAGAATTTTACAATCGATATCAACTGCAGTAGTTGTACTTTCAGTTCCTTATACTCATTTCAAGGGTCATGTTATTTTTCTTTGGATAATGTAGAACTACAAAAGGCATGGAAAAATGATTAGTTCATTAATTTCTGATTTCGACATCATATAGCAATTAAAATTTACGTAGAGTTTAATTCCATAAAAATACAATGCTCTCTGTTGTAATTAAGGGCGAAATTTGTCTCTCTATTTCACGTCCATTATATGAGTGGCAGTTGCATAAAAAAAAAACCGAATAGTTTGCTATCTTATGTTACGAGATACGAGTACTTATATGTATTGCTGACTATCTTACCTATGAAATAACGACATCTGGTTGAGAAAAAACAAAATTTTGAATAATGCAAAAATAACACTTTTTTCATGGAATCAAATTCCAGAAAGTTATGAGGCAAACATTGAAAAAAAGAAAATCTATTTTTACTGAACAACTTTTAAAAATGTAAATCCTATACCAAATAAAATACATATTTTATTTTGGTTTAATTTTTTAATTCAGGCATTCCCATCAAATACAGCCACAGTTTGTTGATAGAAACGATGAATGTAAAATTCTTTTTGTCACGCTGGAAGAAGTAAAAAGCATGTGTCAACATAAGTTGTCTAACAAAAAAATCACCAGGGTACGATCTAATAACTGCTCAGGTTTTTTAAAGAAATGCCTTCAATATCCTTCAAAAAACTCCAATTTACAATTATTGCATGCGTTGAACTAAGATATGTGCCATATCGTTGGAAAATGGCTGAAGTCATTGCTATACATAAACAAGGTAACAGCCAACAGAAGTAACAGCTGACAGACCTATATCGCTTATACCAATCATGGCAAAAGTTTTTGAAAAACTGCTTCTGAAAAGACTAAGTAAAATAATAGAAGAAAGAAGACTAATTCCGAGCCATCAGTTTGGATTTAGAAATAAACATTCCACGATAGACCAAGTGCATCGGATTACGGATGTTGTGGAAAAAGCACTTAAAGAAAAACAAGTATGCTCGGCTATATTTTTTAGATGTTGCTCAAGCCTTTGACAAGGTTTGGCACTTGGGGCTTGAGAAAAAACAGCATTGGAACCTTCTTAGGCAATACTATGAAATATTGAAGTCCTAATTAACGAACTGCCACTTTAGAGTACGGTATACAACCAAAATTACTAGGAACTAAAAAAAATTAAAGCTGGTTTACCACAAGGAAGTGTCCTAGGACCAACTCTATAATTGTTGTATACAAGAGATTTTCCAGTGGACATCGACGTAATCATGGCCACCTTTGCTGATGATACTGCAATATTTTTGCCATATAAATCCGTTACGAAGGCTTTTTTTTCACTTCAGATTCTTTGTTGTAGTGAGCTTAGAGCAAGCTGCAATCTACAAACAGAGGCTCATCATGAGTGCATGTGTTAGTGGTTAGTTGAATTAAGCAAACTAACACAAGCCCATACATAAATACAATAAACTAACAAAATTACAACAAAATACAAAATCAGATATAACATAAAAATTAACAATAATTTAAGGCTACACAAAAACTGCTAAATGCAGTCGATAAAGTTAGTGATTGGACGCAAAAATGGCTTATCAAACTAAATGAAACAAAGTCAACGCATATAAACTTTACAAACAAAAAAGTTAACAATGTTCCAATTCTCATAAAATGTTCAGCAGAACCTTGCTCCAATACTGCCAAATACCTGGGAATGGCTTTGGATGCAAATCAGTTCAAATTTCTGTGTCAAGAGGTACTTATTTTGTTTTTAGATTTTTGAACATTATTTATCTTTGTAATGTTTTGAAAATTGTGTTATTATTCCTAAACCAATACAAGTTTGCCACACGGCTCATGAACAATGGATCTTTTTAGTGCCAAATTCCCTTGATGAGGGATTCTTCGAAATGGAGACTTTAATTGATTGCCAAGATCGTGTATTCAACACAATTTGATTATTTTCTTTAAGATTATTGCATATATCAAGGATAAAGTCTACACCAATGCTGCAACCTCAATCACCATTATAAGAAAATGTTATGCTTATTTTCATCACAAGAATCACCATTTGCATAGGCGCCTAGGCATTCTGTCATGGAATTCATGAACATAGGACTTAGAAAACGTCTGCAGAGGATCTACCAGTGAGAGTATTTATTTACAATCAATAGCAACTACCAACCAGTGTGGAGTGAACTTCAGTGATACGTAAACATTATGTTCCGGAATTTCAAAAAACATAACAGCAACAACCATTTCCAGAATTGCGGTCAATCAACTTTGGACTTGTCGCTTTTCAGAACATCAACAAATTAACTGGTCAAAAATCACCAAAGTCTTAGAAATAAGAAACATAATCACCAAAAACATGGAGAAGCAACACCGCCATACAGGATAAAGCAAAGGTCTTCTCTATTCATCTCAAAAGAAACTCAAAGCCAAACCCATCAGATGATTCAGGCTTCCTTGACGAAATTAAAGCAGACGTTAAGGCTCAATTCGGATAGAACAACATTTAGTGACAACAATCCTGCAAGTGATCCAGTCGACAGCCCGAACCTCAGCATCCCAAAGGAGATAGCTGAGATTATTAGTAACTCTTTACCAAGGAAATCAGCAGGGCTGGATAGTGTTTCCAACTTCATCTTAAAGAAACTTCCACAAACAGTAATTGAGTCTTTGGTCATCATCTTGAACTACTGAATCAACAATAGTACTCTCCCCCAAAGCTTAAAACTGTGACGATTCCTAACATTGTAACCAGCTAGAGGTCGATGGGTCGATCCCTCCTCAATAGCCTAAATAAGATTTCGAAAAAGCTGAAACTTAGGAAGCTCAAAAAGTTTTGCGGCAAGAACAATATCATCCCAGTTCTCCACTTTACTTTATTATGACATCAACACTGACTTAAACAACCATCGAATTACCTTTTGACAAGGGCGTACGCAAGATTTCGGTAAGATGGATGGGGAGGGCAACCTCATTCAAAAATTAGTTTTGGTACAGAAATCTTTCTTTAAAATACTTTTCGTGCATCTGTAGATCTGCAAATCGACAGTGAAGAATATTAGAGCTAAGGAGCAACCCAAGAATAGAAACTTGGATCACTTTTCTATAACATTATGACGTCTGACCAACCAATATGAAGTTTGATTCACAATGCGATGAGGAAACGAGACGTTAACTTGAGAAGATCTCTTCGCAGTTATTCTCTCTTAAAAACGAATTTAAAAGGAAGAAATATCTAAAAAGTCAAGTCTTATATGAGTAAACTCTTCCAGTCTTACATATACAAATACAAATGAGGTATACGAATTAACTCAACTAAATCGGAGATTTATGCTTCAGTAGACCAGGAGGCAAATGAAATCGCTTAGCTGGAAGCTGCTAAAGCATATCACCCTTGGACTTCCTGACGAAACCGGAACTAAATTACCAGCCAAACATAGTGCCAAGTACCTAAGCAATAACTTGAATGAGCTACTGAGAGTCAACCAACTTTCAAAAACTGTCATCAGAAACGCCAATAAAAGAGAAAATTGGGCTAAGTAAGCAGACAAAAATTCTATTCTACCAGAAATTCCTGAGACTAGTCATCAGTTACAGCTTCCCTGATAGATTCACCATCTCCAAAAGACGAAAACAGCTCTGAAGGAACTGCGAAGGAAAATCCTAAAGACATGCAGTGGGCTTGATTTCGATCCTCAGCGGCGTAAGCATTTTAAGAACGGGCCAACACAACTCTGAAGTCCCCCAAAGCAACAACGACATCTGGAATCAAGGTACCTAAGGCCTAAAGAAATCCTGGATACACAAACTCTAATCCCCCCTTCAAAATAAATACACATTCACTCCGATTGGACGACCGGGACTGAACAACCCAAGTTTTTAAATTTTATAAATCTTATTTGTATTTTAAATTCTTATTTTACTAGACGAACTTTGATGAAACATTCGAATGTACGAGTATAAGAAAGTTTTTGTTGTTGTTGTTGTTGTTGTTGTTGTTGTTGTTGTTGTTGTAGCTTAAGGCTCTTTTTTAGTATTTTCATTGAAGTAACTGGTAAAGCTAACTGGAATTTAAATCACGATTTAAATAAAAAAAAAACATTCAATAGGAATGACTTTTTCACACGTGTGTGTGGCATGCCTGGCACAAATAATGTGGATGCATTTTGACAATAGTTCGTTAATACATCTGAGATTATCACGATTCTGAAAGTATCTACCTTCCAATAAAAAAATATCTCAGGGACTTGCTGATTTAGCTTAGTTAGGTTAGGTATATCACAGCGCAGCTTCTACGAGTATATGTAAACATAAGCTACTTTTTTAGTGTTAATTTAAAATTAGACAATCGTGTTTAAGAAATTTGTCATAAAAGCTAATTAAGAAATTATAATTCTACTCCAAGAAAAGTTCATGCTCTAACTCTTCACTACCTCAAGCTTGATTTTCAATCTTTAAATGAGATTCAACCACGATATTATCATAAATAGAGAATGTTATAGTCTAGATACGTGATACCGTGATACCTTCAGCCTACAGGTGGCATTCAAAATCACTCATTGAACTCCACCAAGTAGGTACCTAAACCGAAATCAAGAGTTTCACTTTCGAATCAATAGCACAGATGATGAATATTCTAAAAATAAGGTGTGTAACGGGATTCATTGTGATTAAGACAGAAGTTGTGTTGGAAGGAAAATTTTAACGGCTCCTCCAAAAGAAAATTTGAAAGAAGAAAAAAAAAGATGCGACGAAGAATAATATCAAAACACGGGGGCAAAACAATGGAGTGATAAAATCACTCGCGTTTCACTTTCTCGCAAAATATCCCATGGCTGCAGTTTGTGTTTTATGTTTGTGTTGTGGTGCTGATGCCGGTAAGGCAGTGGATGCGATCACAGAAAACTGCTACATGATGGGAAAAAGGCAAAACTTACAATATTTTTTTTTTTTTTATTTTTTGTCTTATTGTTTCGTTTGACCTGGATTTTCTGATTCTCTTTGACCGTTTTTTTTCCGGTGAGGTGGCCCCGTTTGAACCACGCTGACTGCAACGCGACACAGCACACAATTATTGTTTACTCTTGTTGATGGTGATCCATGATCACGGTTTAGCCGCATCCAAGTTGGTTACAAGTTGTCTGTGGTGGTTGGTTGTGTGCACGCTGTACTTAGAGACTGTTAGTTGTTGTTTGTTGGTATCATGGATGTTAGCCAAAGTTGAACCTGGCGGACACAAGGTCTTTGGTATGCGCATTATTGCACAGTTAGTTACAAGAGACCAGACCATGGATCCAAACTAACTAGGTTCATATTATTATATATTAAGAAAGATATCATGGTTCTCAGGTTGGTTGAAAGATATAAAACCGACTTTAGCTACCGATCGACGCATTTGTGAATGGTTGAGAAATGTAATTTTTGTTTCGTTACTTTTAAGTTCTGGTAAACCTATTTATGTGTCAGTTGGGTGAAGAAATTGGAAGAGGGGATTATGTGGAAAATGTGGAGATATGCTACAAGAATCGTAATAAGAATACAAAAAGTTTAAGGTATCTGAAGAGTAAACTGTTTTAAAATTTGACATACATTTTGCACATTTGCATAGATTTATTTCAATGCCTACTGATCGGAGGGAAACATTTTTGATTTTTTTGTTGGGTTACAATTTTTTTTGACACTATCCTAATTGTCCTTGCTTAAAACTTATAACCTGAACCTGTGTAAGTCGGCCTTGACATAGAAAAATGTTAAGTGAACTTTTATATATCTGAAGAACTTCATTTTCATGTTTCAACCACCAGAACTGGTTCTCCTGCTTCACCCTTTCTCTTCGGTACCGTTCGGACACCATCCTTCTGAATTGAGGGTGCTCAACTCTGTCTTGTGCGAAGACGTCTTGACTGTATAGGAAACAAGCTATCTAGGTAGAAGTGATAGATAAGCGGAATCGCCGCTCTATTCTGGATCAGCCCTCGACTAGTTAGGCAGTCGAGGAATACATTGGGTAGAATAAAGCTGCTAAGACGCACCCTCTCGTAGTATTCATTACTGGGGTACTAAAATTAAGCTGTTGGTCAAGAAAAAGAAAGAAAAAGAGTATGTGTTGGTGACGTTGTAGGGAACCGAATGTTGGAATAGTAATGTTTATTCTCCGACTCTAGTGTCGTGTGTCACCCAAGGCAACAGCGTCTAAGACACTTCCTCTCAACCACCTAATTCTTTTCCATTTGAGATGAGCCAATGTCGAACCAAATCGGACATATAGCAAATCACCTTTACCCTGCTGTCAAGCGGGCTGCTATAAAACAACTGTTTTGTCAGGGCAAAAGCTCCCCTAGCCCAGGTCAGAGCAGAATTTATAAGTATGTCGAAATACAAATACTGATCCATCCTGATGCCAACTTTACAACACCTTAACTTGCCAGTTGATATCCATACAGTCAAGCTTAGGCCAGTTCTTTCTCGTATCTCTTGTGGTATCACGCAACGGTGTGACAGTTTTTGATTTCTGAAAGTTGATTTTCTACTTTCATAGTCATCGCAATTTCGCTGAATCTTTTCGAAGTCACGTGGCAAGAGAATTCTGATGACCTCGACTTTTGAAGCTGTTCTGTAGCCAACAAGATCGTGTGCATACGCAATTGCCTGAGTTAGACTACTTATTAGATTGCTGGTGTAAATGCTTAATTGAATCGGCGAGTTGGCCGCTCCGTGCTGAAGACCATTTTAAATATTAAAGGTTGTGGCAGAAGTCTCGACAACCAACTTTCTACCATTGAACATAGAGTGTCGAAGGCCTTCTCCAAATAAACCAGACAGGCCGTACACTGCCTTTTTTGATTTATTCCATTGGGTATCAAAAACAAATTTAGACGCAACATGAATCAGAAGAAGACTTATCGACCGGAGATTTGGCGGATTGGTCCTTTCCTTCTTTCGGGAGAGGATACACCACAGCTATCTTCAACCATACTGTATAATACGTATTACGTTATCTTTTACTTCAACTCCTGCTAACTTATCCTTTTTCAATGTATCGAAAATGGATGGAGCTCCACCTTCGTAATTGACAGGGAACTGGGCCCATTTTGCTTGGTGATTATGACGTTTGTGAAATGATCTTCATTCAACCCAGTGAAAATGAGGTTCTCTGATTGCGATTGTCATTTAGAAGGCAGATGTCATTAAGAAGGCAGATGTGGTGGGGTTAAGGCTCTGCTTTCCAGGTCATGGTTCAGGCAAATTCACGCGGTCACATTGTACACTTGCTGGAAAGCGGACCTCACAGAGCCCCCACTTTTTCTTGTGGACTTTCGACAGTTAGTTATCATCCAAGACGCAGCGTGTGGCGTCCTCTTGATCAATTCCTGCTGTCAAAAGTACCTCTTTGTTTTATGTCGTTCTCTGAAGCTTAAGACACAGAAGGTTGTTTTGATCATTTATTCTAAATATCTTGCTAAATTTGGAAAACATACTCGCTAGAAATAACTGCACGCATTTTCCTGTCCCAATTCATATTAATTAGTTATGGGAACTATCGAATGATTTGAACTATCGATAGTTAGTTACTCAATGATTTCCACTATCAAACGAATTCATTTATGCATTCGTTCAGTTGAAATCAGAAAATATGACTAGTGGATACGTTTTTAAAACTAGTATACCACCGGAGTTTGTAATTCGAATAGTTTTTATTTTTCTATTTGAAATAAAATTGAAAACAATTAAAAAGTAAGAAACAAAGTATTAAGTAATTTTAAGACATTAATTAAATTAAAATATTTTAAAACAACTTAAATTCATCAAAGGATGCTTACGACGGTTAAAAAAAAACCCATACAAATTACAAATAAATTGAGATTTTGTTTTGCTCACAAAATGAGCAATTTTAGAGCTTTCAGGTGACATTTCAAACAAAATACTCTGAGTGCATCAAAAAAAATGTGTCTTCTATTTGTCAAATTAAAAAAAAAAGAGTAACTGTGATGTCAAATTGATGTGATTAAAAAATTAAAAAAAAAAGTGATTTTGTTAATTTCTCGGGGAATGGAAAATATTAAGGATTTTTGGGTGAAACCTGGAGCTCTGTGCGCATCAGAGAAGAATTTGTCTTCAAACTTTGTACTTTTAAATTATACCAATATACGATGTCGATGGATTAAAAAGACTAAAAAATTTTTTTTATCTTCTCGAAAAGACCAAATTTTAGGGCTCTCTGGGAACATTTGGAACAAAATACTCAATTTACGGCAAGTAAAAATTTGTGTTTTACTTATCCAGACATAAACTGTCAAATTCCACTCAAGGATGGCTATGATTTCGACGGATTAAAAAACCTACAAAAAACTGTGATTTTATTTATTGTCCTGGTAATTTTAAAGCTTTTGGGTGAAACTTGAAACAAAATAATCTTTCAACGTTCAAGAAAAATTTATCCAACCATAAATTATCAAATTTTATCAAAGAATGGCTGCAATGTCAAATGAATAAAGAAACCTGAAAAAAAATTGAAAAAATTGAAATTGAAAAAATTGAGATTTTTTAATTGCACTGAAAAAGAACAATTTTAGGAATTTTGAGTTAAATTATGGAATTAAATGCTTTTTAAACGTCCAAGTAGAATCTCTCTTCTATTCTTAAGACATCATTAGATAACCGAACAATTTCATCAAATGATGCCCATGATATTGATGAATAAATAAAATTCAAAAAAACTTATGTATAAACATACCGAGTCTCACTGAAATATCAGAAATTATAGTAACAATTTTATTCCAAATTTTCAGAGAAAATTTAGATATGAAATTAAAAAATATGGATTAATTTTGACTCCATGATTCCGGCGACACTTTGTTCTAAAAAATTGGATATCTATCATTTATGACACTTATTGGAAATATCAAAATGTTAGTCATAAGCCACAAGTTATCAAAAAATTCGACAAGAGTTATATACCAAAGTAATGCATGCCATCAGAGAGATATATCCAATGCATCATGAGTTCTTTGTGTTATATAACGGACCTTTATTTTGTTCCATCACTATTGCTTACTCTCTACTGTCCAAAATGACAGTTTTTGAATAATACCCATAATCAAGCCAATATGCATTCCTCCACATATACTCGTCTTTGGAGGTGAAATTTTAAATCCAAAAGAAAAGTTGACACTCCTGATTGTGTATAACACACTTGCATACTTGCATTCATTTACGTTAACTAACGGATTGTGCGATTTTGTTGCTAAAGTCTTTTTCATAAGTGTAAAATCTGTATGGGTATTAAACACGCAGCTGTTTAAGTGTCATTGAGTACCTATAACCTACCCACGTTTGTAGTTACATGAATTCAGTCTATGCATGGTCTGGCTGATGGCTATAGAAAACTGCACCTTTTGTTAAAAAATTTGTCTTCTATGGATAGAAAGATAGAAGTATACATGCACACAGTAAGGTATATCTCCTATCCCCTCAAATACTTTATGCCAAGTTTTCGTTGAAAACTGTTACATGAACAAGTATTTTATTTTTCTTGTAGCTATTCGTTCTTCTTTACTAACATCGCGTCGTTTTATTTTAATCTCTGGCTCTAAGATAGTACACTTGTATCCACTCTGTGTACCTACCATGTCTTTGATACCCTTCACTGCTTTTTTATTAAAGGCTTAGTAAATTAATGAAAAACTGAGTTATGGCCACAAACAAAGTATGTATACTCGTATGAAGGTACAATTTTTTAGACAAGTTGGTTCGGTTTTCAAGTCAGGGCTGTACTGAAAAAAAAAAAAAAACTTATGAGATCTTACCAATAAAAACTGAAATTAACTTTTCAAGGAACATGATAAGGGTATTCATACAACAACTAAATTCTGTCTCAATTTTTAATTAAATTTGACAAATTAACGCAGTTTATAACTTTACTAAATTTTGGACAACTTAATGCATGCAAACCCTTAATGATTCTTAGTATTTTTCATAAAATTAAATCAAGGAAGGTTTTTTTTTCAATATATGAAATATGGCTGTTTGCTCCAAGTGTTTTATATCACTCCAAATTTTATGGACTTATCATTCCAAAATTGAACGAAGTAAAATGAATAAATACATTTGGAGGGCCTGGTTACTTACAAACCTCAACCACTTCTGTATAACCTAAACAACAAAAATATGTACTCGTAAAAGTTGTATTGGATAGTAAAAAAACGTTAAAAAAAATGACAAAGAAATTAACGTTTAACACTAAACAATTAAAGTACGTATACGCCACAGAGTACTTTCTTGTTAATTGATAATAATTATCACAACTCAACAAAATAACAAATTATTTTTATGCCAATGTTTAAATTTATGTTTCTCTTATTCGTCATGCTCCAAAACAATGGACAAATATTTTCATCCCCCCTGGGGTTTGCTTTTGTGGAGTCGGTAGTTAAAATACAATTGTCATTACTTTCATAGACAAACAAAATATTTTTTATTGTTTTATTTCAAAGGGCAAATGGAAAGGAATTTTTAACTAGTATATGAGGAATCTCTAGAGTCTAAGAGGATACTAGTGTCAAAAAACTACACACATTCTAAGTTAACGTGATGCTCACTCGTGGTGACTCAATCTAATACACATTATTACCATTTTTGAAAATATGTCAAAAAACTCTAAAACATGCTGAATCTGAATGTCTCTAAGACTGCATATGCTGTACTTAAAAAAATTCAAGATTAAAAAGGGAACATAATCAGAACAACGTGAACATTATGATTTTGAGTACCAGGGTACCGTTATCAAGGTCAATATAATGAAACTGTGATGGGAGAATTTACTTCAAATTTAAATCTGAATGGAAGTGTAACGTCAAATTTAAAGAATTTTGATTAAAAAAAAAGTTTTAATATGTATGAAAAAATATCCATAAAAATAACTTAATTGAAAAAGCAAATAAACCCCTTTTTGCATGAATTATGAATGTGATGGAACAAAAATGTTTTTTATTTTTTTTTGGGAAATCATCTTTTATTGGGCTTCAGAAATTAGCACATCGTGAATTTCATTTTTAATAACATTTTAAGAAAAATCTTTAACAAAGCCATAATGTCATTGTATGCGTTTAAGCACAAAAAAATTTATGAATTGTGGCAAGCAGTTTTGTTTCTCATTGAAAAACAAATAAATGATAAATACCGAGTATATTGCACGGTGCGACGGTATGAAGAGGTAAGTTTTGATGCCTTGATGTACTTTTTTCTGGGTATTGGTGAATTGCACAAGGATGATTCATTGGTTTCCTCAGTTTATTGGGGTTTTTCTTTAATCAAAAGGTTCCTTTTTTGCGTTTTTCCGAGTAATATATTGTTTGAATTGTTTCCCTTTACTTTGGATCAGCTTTGAACCTTTATTAAGTGTATGTCATTAGAGCTTTCCAATTAAGTCCCTCGAATGAACACAGAATAATCACAGAGGTTATTCTTCGTAAGAATTTGAAACCTGCCATCATTTCTCAAGAATTCATCACCAAGCTTGGTGGTTTGCAATATTACTCTTAACACTGACAATCTCAAATGCAAATAATGCCATATTTGACTGGCAGGATTTTTTGGCATGTTCTAAAAGTAACAAAAAAAAGCATAAATTTTTAAAATTTCATGTTTACAATATAATTATATAAAAAATTAATTTATAGTAACTTTTACTTTTAATGTTTGTAAAACTTTCTAATTTTTAAATGTAGCACTTCTGGAATTTCACTTTACTTTCGTAATTACTAAAGGCTAGTAGCTCTTATTTCTAAATGCTAACATTTTTCAAAAATATTTGTTACTTTTTGTTGGACTGCGTTGAAGGTTCATTTAAAAAATTTCACTGACTGACAAATGGCCCCTAAAAAAGTCCTCAATATTTTGCTCAACAATTCAACGTTGCCCACAAAGACAAACTATTTTCAAACAAAGCTATTTTGATTATATAAAAATACTGGTAATAAGTTAGGAATAAGAAAATTATGTGCAGTACTCAATAACATAATTTGAGTTGACCAGTGGTTTTCTAAATTTACGTTATTTTGATATTTTATTTAAGAAATTCCAAAAAATTCCTGAAAGCAAAAGTTCAGAGCAGCAAAGTACTTCTTGAAAAAAGATTTCAAAAAACCAAGTTCTGTAAAGACAAAGTTCAGAAAGACAGTAATGAAATGGCAAAGGAAAGATCATAGCTGCTGCGTTTTCATTTATATTTCTTAACGGGAATCCAACTTAAGATTTTCAACTCAGGAGTTGAAAGAAAATTAGTGAATAAAATGCAATTTCAACTAGCGTTTCAACTCTTAAGTTGTCTCAAGTTGAGCAGTAGTACAAAAAATGGCTTTAAATTTTCTACCAGACCAAGTAAACAGTTCTGGTATAGAAACAAATCCAAAACCCACTTTTTTTGTTCCAAAAATAACAAATTTAGTTAAAGCTCCTTATCCGAAACATGTGAATAAAGGAACGAAAGATAAAAATTTTTAGTCGAAGCTAAAATATCTAGCTAATTCCTTAAATCTAAGCTTAAGCAATAACTGTCTAGCTTTAGCTTATTTGTAGATATAACTAGTTGGCTTAAGATTCTTTCAAAATTAGCTTTTACTTTTTTTGTATTCACATGGGCCGATTGGCATCAACAACAATTTGTAAGAAAACTAATTTTTTGCGTATCGCTTTCATTTGAAGTTTAAAAAAAAGTATAATAAAGGGTTTTTCAAACAGGACGCTACAAAAGTAGAGCGACAGGGATAGCTACCGAAATTCGGAGTCAGTGGCCTCAACGTAAAGAGTCTAATTTATGGTCGTCATAATCGTCCTAGCAGATCAACAATTGAGCGTCTAGTAGAAAAGTTTGAATCCACAGCACAGTACAAAATGCTCCCGTGCCAGTGAGACAAAGAAGTGCCCGTAGTGTCGAGAATATTGCTGCTGTTGAGGCTTCAGTTGCAGAAAGCCCAAATGTGTCTCTCACACATCGTTCTCATACGTTGGCCATCTCTTTGACGTCATTGTGGCGAATTTTGCGAACAGATCTTGGCCTACATCCTTACAAGATTAAATTTACGCAAGAACTGAAGCCGCTTGACCACCAGAAGAGTCGTATGGTCGGGAATTGGGCTGAGCAAAAACTTGAAAATGATTCAGATTTTCATCGAAAAATCATCTTCAGCGATGAGGCTCATTTCTGGCTGAATGGCTTCGTCAATAAACAATATATGCGGTATTGGTTAGGCAGCAATCCACACGTACTCCATGAGTCTACATTGCATCCTGAAAAAATTACGGTTTGGTGTGGTTTATGGGCCGGCGGCGTCATTGGGCCGTACTTCTTCCGTGATGATCAAGACCGGCACGTTACTGTGAATGGGGATCGCTTCCGTTCAATGATAACCCAATATTTTTTGCCCCAATTGGATGATATGATGGAAACCAAGTTTGGAGAACGTGTCATCTCACGAAATGCTCCAGTCGCTTGGCCGCGTCGTTTGTGCGATTTGACGTCCTTAGACTATTTTCTGTGGGGCTACGTCAAATCTATGATCTATGCCAACAAGCCAGCAACAATTGATGAACTTCGTAACGAATATCGAACGTGAAATTGCAGTAGTATCGGCCGATTTATGCTTGAAAACCGTAGAAAATTGGGTTCAGCGTCTGAACTTCTGCAAGCCCGTGGTGGCCATGCAAAAAAATCGAGTTCCATACATAATGGCATTGAACGTACTTTCACAGGAATAAAGAATTTCATTGATATCTAAAACCGTTTTTGTTTTATTTAAAAAAAAACTTTTGTAGCGCTCTTATTGAACAACCCGATACCTCCCCATCAATATTTTAGCGATGCTTACAATTTTTGAGGGGAGCCAAGGACACAAAAATAGTTTTTCATGAATGAAGCTGAATTTAGCTATACAGCTTCTTTCTCATATTTTTGAGTGAAAATGTAAAAAATTTCCCATCGGCTTACAGAGCTTTGATGGGTTCTCGTTTATATTGGAAAAAGAATCTGGCAGCTACCGTTTCTATGGTAGCTTTATAGAGATCTGCAGCAAAAAAACCCAAAATAAATCCCATTTCTTAGTCATATTTTAAATTGGCACCTCACTATATTATGTCTTGCATTATCCTCAAAAAAACTAGAGCTTAAATTTTACTACGCAATTATTTCAGTTTTTATGCATTTCCTTATATGGTTTCTTTAAAGACAGGTCCATATATATCACAATTTATTTTGAACTTGTCTCTGGAATCTTACATACTTGAAAATGGAAGTATGAAGATGATGGCATTAAAACCATCATCATCAGTCAAGCCTTCGGTAGTGTTTATTATTCCTTGATCTATTTCAAAAACTTAGTGCACTTTCAACAACTGCCACTGACAACTATTTATGTGTAGATTTATCTGTTAAATTGCCTTTAGATTTACTGAATCTAAGCACATATATTCAGCAATCTCTAATGTTCCACGATGTACCCATCTCAACTCGTTTTTACTTTAAAGATTAATGACGTCGATTTTGTCATAAGGAACTCGTTAATAACAATTTGTCACTGACAAATCGGGACATATCCCGCCTTTCTAACGTAAATCAACAACTCAAAAATAATTTTTAAAAAATTCCTAGAATTAAATGCAAATATGTAAGTTTTAAGCTACGACATCCTATTACGTATTTAACTTCATCCTGGAACGTACTATCCATAGTTTTTTTTTCAATCTCGTTCAGGATTGGACACAAAAATGACATCAGGGCTCAACAATTTCATTAAAGAAAAAATACCAAAACTACCATTTCAGTTATGTGTAATTGTTCAAAGATAGTAATAAATGATAAAGTATATAATGAACAGAATTAAAAACTCTCTTTGGTAACAGTAGAGTCTTTCCTGATAGTAAGATTGTAAGGCGTTGACTGGCTGAGATTGTGTTTTACTTGCGGTATAAAGGTACTGTGTGACAAGTTATGCATTCGTAAAAAAATTTAACTCGAGATTTTAATCATACTTTTTGTCAGTACGTTATAAGGGAGACGAAAAAACTTGGTCTCACATTTCTGTCTGTCTGTAAGTCTGTTTGCTTGTCTGTTCGTTCAACTGCATCCTAAACGGCTGAATCGATTTTCTTTAAATTTGGTACATAGTGGTTTTTTGCGATTCTGCCGACACATTTAAAAAAAAATTCACATATAAAATAACGGTACCTGCCATAAATCTCGTAAAACAATTTTACAAAACCTTATTTTTTCTCAAAAATAGCAACACAACTTTTTTTTTTTAATTCAATACATTTTTTTCAGTAAATGCTATCTTTGGATGGGAAATCATTTTTAAAAAAATGGTTATTAATGGTAAATCCCCCAAGAACCATTTCCTCAATTTTCGATTTTCTTCAAAAAAATTATTTTGATTTCATTAATTTTTTTTTTCATGCAAAAGCTTTTAGCAATTTATTTTTTACCTTAATTTTCAAAAAAATATTTTTTGGTTCTTAAAAAAATTTTTCAAAACAAGTTATTTTTGAAAATCTAATGTTTTGAAAACTACAACCTTGTAATTTTCATTATAATTTATATTTATGGGTTTTTTACACTTTTTAAAGTATTTTAAGACGAAATTTTACTTATATGAAAAAATGACGGTTACCTTCCATACAAATGTCAAACACCCTTTAAGGAAAATATTTTTTTTCTTAAAAATTCCTCTTACGATTTTTATTTTGGTCTAAACAGCTTTTTTTTTAATTTGTTTAATCAAAATTTTGAATTTGCATGTGAATATTTCGAAAAATATTGACACAAATAATTTTATTTAAATTAAGAATTAAGGAACAGGTTGTTGGTTTTCAAAAAACACATAGCACTTTATTGTATACTATATACAATAATTTAAAGTATTTTTTTTTTCAAACTGCCCCTAAATCTTTAACGGGGCAAGATAGACCCCCACCCCATTCAAAAACATGGTGGTTTTGGACTCCTCTACAAAAACCATTATCAATTTAATAAATAATTGGAAATAATAATTTTTGTTTTTGTTTTTATGAAGTCTTGCATAGAAATTCATATTTTAAAGTGATGGTTAGTGTTCTTAAGAAACTGTCAAAAATATTTTTTCGATAAAACTTGCATTTTCTGTCAATATACTTTAGCAATGTGAAAACAAATACGGGCCTGCTTAAGTCCAACACAACTCACAGTAACGCACATTCACATCAGTTTTTCTATGCCGATCGCTCTATTGTGTCGATTCTGATAGCTAACAGTATTATGGAGGTACCCTATCCACTTCCACACATACATATATCTCCATCTTCAAAGATCTAAGAAGTGAGAACATTGAAATCTAAATATGACTAGATACAAGAAGCGCACACAGGTGTTAGCTACGACTGAACAATCATTTATTAAGAATTTAATGTGTTGGTCTGTAAATCCGCACATACATACATATGCCCATAAATCACACAGTGTTTGTTTATGTTTTATTAATTATTCGCAAACATTAGATATAAATAAAATCTGGCAATGACAAACCTATTAATTTCCAACATACCAGCATACATATGTGAAAAAAAAATCTAACAGAATTATTCACAAGATTAAAGCTATATGTAAATAAATTATTTAGAATTCTTAGATGGATTTTCATAATAAATAAAAATCTAGGTTAGGCATTCAAAATACAAAAAAAAAGAAAAAGCAAACCCTACAAGGCATGAAATTGGTATCATCTCCGCCTTATACATCTTCATCTCCGGGAACAACAACAACACCAACAAGAGGAGGAGTGTTTGCCATTGCCATCAACAGTATATGACACATAACAATAAAGTCAATCTTTCGTTGCTCTTTAATGTCAAAAGAAATCAATTCAACACGTCACACATAACTGCCCACTTTTGAGTATTATTTATTGTCAACATCAATCAAAAGTTTTGACAAAACCAACTTCCTCCTGATGATGCTCAAGCTCATACATACCCTCTAGAGCCAACAGAGCTCCATCAGCCTCCAACAGAAATATCCTTTTCAAATTCAAAATGGTGTACATGTACAAATACACCATCTAAAAAGAGAATAATTTCAGAAAGTAAAAGCATAAAACCGTTACGAAAAGATGAAGTCCTAGAAGGAATTGACAATAAACCAATGGAAGGATGAGAAGCATATTTTCACAATAAAAATTCTATAATTTATTGCCTTAGGTATTTTGTGCATAATATTGGAAGTTGGATAGATAAATATAAAGCTTGGAAGTTAGGTTGTTTTCTATTTTTTTTTTTTTTTCCAAAGGGGTAAAAAAAATGAATAGGTGTGTGAGTGACTTGTGATGGGGTTGTCAAAAAAATATTGATTTTAAATCTCACAATACAATGTTTGGTACATATTCTTAAATTGAGGAGGGTTTTTGTCTGAGAAACATACCTACATGCAGTAAAGGCTACTAAGCATTTTTTCCACAAATAAGTATTGACAACAGTTTTGACTGATATTCGCATATGTAAAGAGTTTTTCAAACCGACGGTACAAAAGCGAGTGACAGGGACAGCAAACGACGCCATATTTCTTGCCGCTCTTTTGACATTTCTCTTCAGTAAGGTTTGCCATTTCACGATGGAAAGATATACGAGCCTACAACGAGTCGAAATTATTAAAATTTACTACCGAAATTCGGAGTCAGTGGCCTCAACGTTTAGAGCGCTGCGTCCAATTTATTTCTTTAGAACCAACTTGATTTAATTTAATTTGATTTAATTAAGCTTAATACAAGCCACTTATTCTATATCACAATAAGATATCTTAAGACTAACATTAAGTATTTAAGTTTAAAACTAAAGAAATAATAAAATAATAAAATAAAAATAATTGGATAAATATCAGGAGGGGTAGCGTAGGAGGGCGTGTCTAAGTGAGAGTTTACTAAGGTTTAAGTCAAATATGTTAGAACTATTGACCCTATTCAACATTCTAGACAGGGGTTCATTTCGTCCGTAGTCAGTACGATGGTATTGGAGTCGAAAAAGAGTCGTAGATCGAGAACGATGTGGGTTAGTGTTCAAACCTATCTGTTGAAGTAAACAGGGGCAGTCAATGTTACATGTTAATAACTGATGAACAAAGAGAATATCAGAAATGTTACGGCGAGTATATAAAGATTGTAAACTTAAAAGCTTTAGACGTTCTTCATATGGGGGAAGGTTGAAAGGATCATCCCAGCCAAGTCCACGCAAGGCAAAACGTAAAAATCTTCGTTGGACGGCTTCAATACGATTAATGTGAAGTTGATAATATGGCGACCAGACCTGAGATGCATATTGTAAAAGTGGTCTGACAAAAGTTATGTAGAGGGATTTTGTGACATAGGGATCGGAGAATTCTTTAGACCAACGCTTTATAAATCCAAGAGATGAGTTGGCTCTGTTTATATTGCTATCAATATGTGAACGAAAGTTCAGTTGGGAGTCGCATAATAAACCTAAATCACGGATTGAAGTAACAATGGGAATGAGTTCGTCATTGATAAAATATTTTCTTTGAAATAATGGAGGACGCTTACGGGAATATGTAATGGCTTGACATTTATTAACGTTAAGTTCCAGTAGGTTTTTTCGGCACCAAATGTAGAATTTGTCCAAGTCAATTTGCAGAAGTTTGGAATCTTCGCTACAAGAAATCTTTCTGCATATTCTCATGTCATCCGCGTAGATTAACAAGTCAGAGTTAGAAAATATTTTTTCAACGTCATTAGTGGTTAAAACGAAAATAAGAGGTCCTAGATGGCTACCTTGTGGAACTCCAGACGTTGCAAGGATGGAAGTAGATAAACATGACCTGAAAATAACGTTGTATTGTCGTTTCGATAAATATGATTTAATCCATGAAATGATCAAAGGTGGGAAGCCGAGTTTTATAAGCTTAAATAATATTATGTTATATGTTTTGTCGAAAGCTTTGCTAAAATCAGTAGCTATCGCATCGACTTCTTTTCCTTCTTCCAAAGCACAAAGAGTAGTAGATACAAACTCTATCAGATTAGTGGTAGTGGACCTGCCTTTTAGGAAACCATGTTGTTTAGTTGAAAAGATTGGTTTACAAAAAAAGAATAAGTTGTCATATATAATACTCTCAAAGAGTTTTGGTATGCAAGAAAGCTTTGCAATAGGTCTATAGTTGGCTATATCATTCTTAGGTCCTTTCTTATGAACAGGTATAATAAAAGCTTCTTTCCAAAGGTTGGGGAAAATTCCTGTTAAAATAGATTTTTGAAAGAGGGCAGTCAGTGGCTGGGCCAAGTAAGCAGTACATTTTTTCAACAAAACAGAAGGGAGACCGTCAGGACCAAAAGAAAAATCATCTTTTAGCAGATTCATTTTATTTGTCACCGATGATATGTCAATATTAATTGAACTTAAGGAAGTCTGAGTGCAGCCATTCATATAACTAAAATAGCTAACGTCAGCCTCAGAATAGTCACACGAAAAAGCTGCGCCAAAAAATTCTGCAAAGAGATTGGATATAGTTTTTGGATCCATTGACGAAGAATCGTATAATTTTAATACAGAGGGGTAGCCATCAAATTTTTTTTTACTATTAATAAACTGATAAAACAGTTTTGGGTTAGAGATAAGATCAGTCTGCATTTGAGAAAGGTATCTTGAATATAGGGATTCACACAAAATGGAGAAATTATTATAAGCTGAAGTGTAGTTAGAAAAATCAGACTCAGAGTTGGACTTTAGAAATTTTTGCCAAAGTTTGTTGCGCTTATTGCGAAGAGAACGGAGTTCTTTGTTATACCATGGGGGAGAAGAAGTTAAGTTTTTTTGAGATAGTATTGGGATCGATTGGGAACAACAGTCAAAAATATGTGCGTAAAAAGTAGCGATAGTTACGTCAATATGAATACTATAATCAGATATAAAATCAAAGTTTATCCTACCAAAAAGATCGTTTAATTTTTCAAAATTAGCTTTACGGAAATTGAATTTACGCTGTGTTAATACGTCAGGATTAGTATTGTTGCTAACGTATGCGAAAATAATTGAGATTGGAGGATGATAAGAATCAAGTTTGGTAAGAAGATGTTTGCTATTTGAAACAACAGTGTTATCGGCATCTGAGGAGAAAATTAAATCTAGCTGTCTTCCTAAATTATTTTTAACATTGCTCATCTGAACAAGGCCGGAAGCTTGGAAGCGGTCAGTGAACAGAATATGGTCGTCATAATCGTCCTAGCAGATCAACAATTGAGCGTCAAGTGGAAAAATTTGAATCCACAGGCACAGTACAAAATGTTCCCGTGCCAGTGAGACAAAGAAGGCTTCAGTTGCAGAAAGCCCAAATGTGACTCACACACGTCGTTCTCAAGCGTTGGGCATCTCTGTGACGTCATTGTGGCGAATTTTGCGAAAAGATCTTGGCCTACATCATAACAAGATTAAATTAAAATGATTCAGATTTTAATCGAAAAATCATCTTCAGCGATGAGGCTCATTTCTGGCTGAATGGCTTCGTCAATAAACAAAATATGCGGTATTGGTTAGGCAGCAATCCACACGTACTCTATGAGTCTACATTGCATCCTGAAAAAATTACGGTTTGGTGTGGTTTATGGGCCGGCGGCGTCATTGGGCCGTACTTCTTCCGTGATGATCAAGACCGGCACGTTACTGTGAATGGAGATCGCTACCGTTCAATGATAACCGAATATTTTTGGCCCCAATTGGATGATATGAACTTGGAGGCCATGTGGTTCTAACACGACGGCACCACAAGCCACACAGCCAATGTCACAATCAATTTATTGGAAACCAAGTTTGGAGAACGTGTTATCTCACGAAATGGTCCAGTCGCTTGGCCGCGTCGGTCGTGCGATTTGGCGCCGTTAGACTATTTCCTGTGGGGCCACGTCAAGTCTATGGTCTATGCCAACAAGCCAGCGACGATTGATGAACTTCGTACGAATATCGAACGTGAAATTGCAGCAGTATCGGCCGATTTATGCTTGAAAAGCGTCGAAAATTGGGTTCAGCGTTTGGACTTCTGCAAGCTTGCCTATGGTGGCCATGCAAAAGAAATGGAGTTTCATACATAATGGCATCAAACGTACTTTCACAGGAATAAAAAATTTCCTTAGAATCTAAAACCGTCTTTGTTTTATTTAAAAAAACTTTTGTAGCACTTTTATTGAACAACCCGATATGTGTGTATGCACACAATTGAGTTGTTGTTGTTTTATTCTAAATGTTCAATTAATTTCTGAGGAATCTAGCATGCAAGGAATTTTTCCTTTAAAAATGAATAGGCAGAAATTATTTATAAACGAATGTATTTGTGTAGAATTTTGTATGTCACTAATCGTTTAGCTTATGTAAGAGAAATTTGTGGAAATGAATTTTAACTTTACTCTTCCATGTAACACAAACTTACGTTCTGAGCAGAACAAAAGCATATTAATTACACTTGTCCTCATATAGAAAACAGTGTATTAGTTATTGTTAGTTCAAAAAGAAAGTTGTCAAAAGTTATTTTAAAATGTTTTCCTACTATAAATAAAGGGTTTTACTTGTAACTTTATGCTTTTTAATTATCGTCACATTAATTGAGAATTCATAGATGGGTAGTAATGTTTTTTGAATTAAATGTTTTCTTAGAAATCTAAATATGAAATTTTGTGAGGAAGCTAGCAGAAATATCATTTTATCAGCATTTCTTCTTAAATATGGTTTCTGGTTCAATGTGGCTAGAAAAATACATATAACCAAAGTAATGCACAACCTGCCAAAACATTCAACAGCAGATTTTCTTAAGGCATTAGACCATTTTTGGTTAGCTTTTTTAACGCGACAAGTGAAGAAAGTAACCATAATGAAGGAATAGGTGAAGTTTTACAACTAACTAAAGATTACTCTAGTCTA
Organism: Dasysyrphus albostriatus; assembly: GCA_946251815.1. Taxonomy (NCBI): domain Eukaryota; kingdom Metazoa; phylum Arthropoda; class Insecta; order Diptera; family Syrphidae; genus Dasysyrphus; species Dasysyrphus albostriatus. The sequence continues at coordinate 59,244,949 of OX276336.1, read as the reverse complement.
AGTGGATATTCAAAAGACTGAAACTGAATGTAGGTAAAAAAGATTACTACTATCAAAAACCGTTGTAAATTTTGCTGACACAATTTACCAGTCGTTAGACCATAACCTCAAAAATAACGAAAAACTACGTTTTTTTTTAATTTGATGACGGGAATATCTCAAAACCAAAGCTCAGGGCCGTGTCTAGTGGTGATGGTGAAGCACTGGGGCAAATATCCCAGGCGTCTAGCCATGAAAGGCGCCGTACTTAAAATGGTACGGAGCGTTCCGTGAAAGGCACCATCATATCTTGAAGGCAAAAACGAGGCGAACTTTCGTAGGAAAAATTGATAAATTATTATTGCTATAAAATTGACCAAACTGAAATGGATTGAGCATGATATTATGTTCGAAAGCATTATTTTCTGTGCAGCTGAGCAGTACAAAAATCTATTTGACCAACAAAATATTGAAAAGCCAGGCAGCGTGATTGTAAATGTCGAGTTCTTTCATAAGTAAATTGATTGAAATTGATCAAACTAATTTTAAGATAATTGCATACTTGGCAATTTCTGCGTTAAAAAACGGTAATCATTTGACGATCCAATTGACTTTTTCTAAACGCTTTCAAAAACGGTTGATATTTTGTTCAATTCGAAGCTTAGGGATGATATTTAAAAGTGTACAATTAACTTGGTTTGGAAAATAAGTTCAAAACAGAATCTTTAATTTTGAATAGCATTTCGTTAAGCTAGGAATGTATAATTCGAGCTTGTGAAGATTCCGCGCAAAAATTCCATGCAGGGCCATTTTTTTAAGTTTCGTAAGAAAAACCAGTGGAATTATGTTGAAATATTAAAATATCGTCAGGTTAAAATATTGATTTATATCGACTTTCTTGTATGTAGGTAGGTACTAAGTGTTGGTAAAAAATATAGACACAAGTCGATAAAAGTTGATGCTTTTCTCAACTTTTAAAGGCAGCTGACTTTTTGTGTAGTCGAGATTTGGAAAGGTCAAAATTAAATGAGTAATAAGAAAAGCAGGTTTTTCTAACCTTGCAAGAAATTCAATATAAACCCATATTTAAACATTCGTACGCAACCAAGTGGAATTATATTGATACCGATTTGGAGTCAGTGTAAATACGATAAAAGTTGGATTTTTTGATTAACTCTGTATTCAATTTCTTGTAGCGAAAAAGGCGGCTCCTCTGAACTTGCCCCAGGTGCTCTACGGGCTAGAAACGGCCCTGCCAGAACTGATATCAAAAAACGGATGACGGATTTGGATTCAGTGTCAAAAATTAGCTTTAGAGCGAGTCTTACCTCTGTCTATGTCAGTTTTGTAGCAATGAATTGTTTTTATTTTCCCGTGGGTAGGTGCAAAACCGGCATGGGGTTCTATGAGGACCAAAAAACACTTTCTCGTAGGTGTGTGAGATTCTTACTTTACTAAAACCAACTCCACTTCCCAATTGCAACTGTTGGAAATTATCTAGCAATTCTTTTTCAACTTCCTGCTTATTCCGCGATTATAAACCGGTTTTTTGTTCACCACACCAAGTCGGAGGGTTTGGTACTTCGCAGACAGTGTACTCAATTCGACTCGTTAAGAATGTCAATAATCCTTGAATTAGCGTTTTCTAAATAGCAGATTTCTATGTTTTAGCGCGAGATTTTTTATTTCGTCACGAACCGTAGGAATCTCAAGATCCCTATGAAGATATTCGTTTCTTATATACCATGGAGCATTTACAAATGACCTAAGCAATTTATTTTCAAACTTTTGTAAGTTATTTAAGTTTGTATTGCATATGAAATATAAAACTACAACTTGCAAAACGTGGATGCAGAGATTTTGCAATGAAAGTGGCGGTGGATTGGCCACACATTGATTAAATGTAAAAACAGGCAAAAGGAGCGTAAAGAAATCTTTTGAATGGAATTCTCAAGGTGCAGGAATCTAGGTCTCCAGACATTCGTACATGGCCACAGCTGAAATAACTTGCTTTAATAGAGAGAAAATGAGAGGGCTCTGGTGGCTGCCCTATGGTCCAGATGAAGTTGAAGTTCTGCTACTCAAGTAGCTGCAAGGCATATAATTATTATCTATGTATGAGTGAAAATTTAAAAATGTATCTATACAAAAACCAGCTGTCATGGGAAAAAGAGTTCGAACATAAAACTCAACTCAAAGGTCTTTAAAATACTGTTTAACCTTTCGTGAATTCAAGAAATGGTTAGCTTAAAAAGGAACCTTTTTCGATTACTCTCAGATTACTCAAGTGAATTTTTTGTTGGTTTCGGTTAACCACTGACCACTTATTGCTGAGAGAAATATTTTTAATTATCAACTAACAAGCTCTGTTTTGGAATTCCAAAGAATTGATTTATCAGACATTGATTTAACACACACTGTAAGTAAAGTTCGGTGGAAGTACAGTTCTTTTATTCGACTAAGAACCAACATGCGTCTATGTTACCTGTGGTCAAAAACTCACACATCAAAATTGCAAGTCACCGACGATGATAGCTCGACGACTATACGACTGCTCCATAGCGATAATGATTATTTTTTGGCGTCATGTCATCTTGTCAAGGGCGTTTCTGTTAACCGTGATTTTGGTCTGTTTTTTTGTGACGGCATTCGTGTCGTCTCGTCTAGGTAGCTTACACATATTTTTCAATGCATTACTTTGAGAATACAATATTTTATTAATTAAAAGATTGCATTCATTGATTTCATTTCTAGACTTTGACACTTTTTTTCAAATTCTACATTGAAGTGATTGCAACTATTTTTCCCCCATTCATTTTATCAAATTCACTTTGAACTAAGGAGGTTTTAAAAAAAGAAGCAGGCCAATTGCCCAACTCATACAAAAAGGTCACATTCAAATTAATTTCACATATGCTATGAATTAAAATACTACTAAATCAAATTCATAAATTCAACATTTGGTAACGTAGTAATTAACATAAATGAAAAATCAAATTCATTTCCTATTGACGGCTTCAATTCACTTAAATGTTCTTATAGTAATTAATAAATAATTTTTGTTTAAGTGGGATTAAATTGTTATTTTCTTTATTAACCGTGTTATACTCTCACTTTTAAGAAAATTTCATTTATGGCATTGGATGACATAACTACCCAAAAATAATGTTCTTGCTTGAATTGCTAACATCTGAACAATTTTGACTTTAATTTTTTTCCTACGAATGCAAAACTTGTTATGTTGTGACAGTTTTAATTTACTCTTGCCTATTAAAAAAAAAACAAAAATAAAGTTTTTGTTAGTCTCACTCAAGAGTATCCATAACTTTTGTTGATGGCTATCATATATTATGACAATGTAATTTAATCGGCGAGATCATAATTTCAGGAAAACGTTTTATATTTCAATGAAATATAATTCTTAAACTGACCATAAACTTGAAACCTAATACACATTCATAATAGCCTGCTAGAGAGATTTCAATATGGCTAATGATTGAAGTTCATGTATTTTTGTGAGTGAATTTTCACTTTAAATTTGAAATAGAAATTTAACTTAATTTTATGATATAGGGGTTGTAAAATATTTTTAAAACCAATATAATTATTATAACGGATAATTTATTTACAGAACCTTTTTTTCTAAGGAAAACATTTTAATTCTCAAAAACTGTCGATTTATTAAAAAATAAACAAGTTAAAAACTTTAAGACACCACCTTAAGTTTTAATGGAAAACCACATAATATAAAACAAGAAGAATAATGAGTTTATTTTGTAACATAACTTCAAACATACTCAAAAAAAACCTTATATTAGTAAGAATATCATAAAAATTTGAAATTGAAGGAAGACTGAAGTCGAAGTCGAATTCAAATTCAAATTCAAAGCATTAGAAACCTGCGAAAATTAAAGTTTGACTTAAAAAACAAAAATTAACAGTGTCATATACTGCATCAGTCTTACATTTTTTTCAATTAGGGAAATTCTTTTATCCTTTTTAAAGTAAATAATAATAATAATTTGGTTAATCACAAATTTTTTTTATCTTAATATTCAAAATAATTGTAGTACCTCGTGGCATGATGGTTAGTGCGTAGGACTGTCATGCCAAAGGTCTGGGTTCGATTCCCAGCCGCTGCTACCTAAAAACAGAAATGTACTTTTCCTAGGTACTGCCTCTTGCGAGGAACTGACAAATCCTCCAAGAGTATACTTGTCATGAATAAGTGCTTCTCGTCTAGCCGTTCGGACTCGGCAAAAAATTGTAGGTTTCCTCCATTCCTGCCAATAACACGCACACATGAATGGTTGTGAGTTGTAAGTCACTAGGCCCTGGTTCTCCACGAGCTTTTGTGCCACCAAATTTATTTATTTATTTTTATTCAAAATAATATCGAGAATTTTTCTTAAAAGCGTTGGGAATTTAAGGGTAAAAAAATTGTGTGACAAAACTTTAATATTTGTCTCTGATATGAACCAAGATATTATGCTTTTTTAAAAATTTTTGATGTAGTGAATTCAAATCTGGTCTCGAAATTGCTCTTGAACGTCATGTTTATGAGATATTTAAATCCAAAATTAAAAAATTTGGGCAGATTTTAAAATAAATATATTATTTCTCAAATTGATTTTTGTATCGTTATTTTTTGTCGTCAATTGGAAGTATAAACATTTGTCTTTGAAATTCTTTTCGAATCTTTTAAATACTTTCATTCATCTTGGAAAAAGCATTAATTAGCTGTCATCAGCCCTCGTCTGAAACTACCTTACTCAAAAATATGCAAAACCCATAAATATCAGTTGAAAATTTTAAAAAGAGCAATACAAAATATTGATAAGAATCCAACTACATTCTAAAAAAGAAGTTTTATTTTTAGATATTTTAAAACATACCATTTCAAGGTTATGATGTTGTTACAAACGTGTAATTTCTATAGACATGAAATAATTATATGACGTCATAGCTTAGAAATTTGACGTGCTGGATTCTCACTTGTTAGGCAATTAGTCTTAATTCAATAAGCAATCCAACACAGCTTAAATTATTCATGTTAGAAAACCTTGTGTGCATAGAATCGCCCATATGGGTGATTGGACATTTCAGATTACTGGTAGGTATATAGGTATATTCCCCGCAATAGATGACCGGAAGTATTTGGGCAAAAATGTGGGACATTTTCTGGACTATTTCTGGCAAAAGAAGACCTGCTATCATAAAAAAGTTATATGATAATTTCTACTTGGATCATTTTGCATATAACCTCGCAATTCTGTCCGTCTGTCTGTCAGTCTGTTTCGCAACATTCTAAATGGCTGAATCAGTTTTCATAAAAATTGTTATATAGTGGTTTTTTCTGATTTATTTTCATTTTGCTTAGAACTTAAAATAACGGTACCTGCCATACATTTTATTTAGCAATTTAACAAAATCTTATTTTTCTCAAAAATGGTTCCAAAAAATTTCTTAAAAAAATTCTACTAATGTCTTTTACTAAAGGATGAGAAACCATCAAAAAATGGTATTTATTGGTACCTCCCCAAGAACCATTTTATTATATTCGATTTTCTTTAAAAATGTGTGTCAAAAGCTCCAAGTTATTTGTACCAAAATTTAAAAAAAAATTTGATTTGTAAAAAACGTTCAACATTTTTTTTTGTCGAAAATCAAATATTTTAAAAACTACATGATCGATTTTATGAAACTCGGCTTAAAGATTTTTTTCTATACTTTTTTAAGCATTTTAAAAGAAAATTTTACTTTTTTGAAAAAATAATATTCCTTCCATACAAATATGTAATGTTAAAAAATCGTTGAACAAAATTTTTCTTCTTCTTAAAAACGACTCCACAATTTTTATGAAACTTTTTTTATATGCTAAAATGATTGCGATATACAACCAAAAATTATAAAAACCATAAAACATTTTTTTTTTTAATTTTGAATTCAGTATCGGCTGAACAGATTTAGATTAATTTTTCATATAAAAAATTTGCAATAAGATTAAAAAAAATGCATATCAAAATTTTTACAAAAAAAAAGTTTTTGAATTTTTAAGAAAAGTTTCGATTTTGTTTTTTGAAAATTCAACTTCTCAAAAATGGGTTTACTTTATTTTGGTTATTTTTTAAATTTTATTTAAATATTCACATTAAAAATTTTATGTATGAAAATAGTTTTTTTAAAACACCTTTTAGATTTATTTCTCCCTACATATTCAATAAATAATTAAGATGGTGTTGTTTTCTTTTATTTTAAAATCTCAAGTAAAATATTTTAGCCACTTGAAAAATTGTATTTCATGCTTTAAAACATTTGTCTCGCATAATAGCCGTTTCTTTACCTTTATCGTGTGTTTTATTTTCTAAACATTCATAAATTGATTGGGTATTCGGATATCATTCTTGTTCTTAACCTTAAAATATTGAATGAGTTATTTTTACAATTTTAACAATTATCGAATTAAGTGCTTTTTAATATTTTTTGCTCATAATTTAAATGCCTCTTGTACATTGGAGCACGTGTGACCCAGCCGTTGAATATTACAAAAAAGCCCTTGCAGACATGTAAGTTGAAACTATATAAGAAAAATAATCTTTGAGCTTTCGGGTTATATTTCCCGGGCTAAAAATTGAATCAAGAATTACAAATTATCACATTAAGCATTTTGTAAAAACAGAAAACTTTTTTTATAAATAATTTCCAAATAAGCTCTTTCAATGAACAATTTTGAAAAAAAAACTTTTCATAACTAAATTTTGAAAACAAAAAAATTAAGTTATGTTATAAATTTATTTTTGAAAAGCAAAAAATAATACTAAGGTGCCAGTTATAGCTATCATTGAAACTCATCATTGAAAACATTAATGATTGATTTTGAGACATTTAGAAATCAAAATCATTTATTATTTTGATAAACAAATAAAGCTGAAGACTTAATTAATATTACCAACAAAAAAAAAATGTTAAATAGTCCCAACTTTCCACACAAAATTACTTTAAAAATTCCAATGATCATTGGTAACGTAGTTCAATCATTGAAAAAAGAAAAGCCTTTTTATGTCGAAAGTTGGGCCTATTTGAAATTGTTTTTGCTTAATAATATTAATTAAGTCTTAAGCATTATTTGTTCATCAAAATAACAAATGATTTTGCTTTCTAAAGGTCTCAAAATCAATCATTAAAGTTTATTTCAATGATGAGTTTCAATGATAGCTATAACTGGCACCTTACACGACGACTTTAGATTCATGACTTTTTTCGAAATTAAATGAGTGAAAGGTTGAGATCTGATGTTTTTTCGTGTTCGCACTCATTGAATTCCGAAAATAGTCATGACTCAAAAGTCGTCGTGCAATAGGGCACTAACTTCACAATGATGTCCCTCCAATGCACCCTCATTTGATTAACTTTAAAATGGAGAATAGAAGTCCCATTCACCTAAGTGAAAGAGTCCCTGCAAACCAGGATAAGGGCAGGCTACAAAGCCCAAACCGATACAGTAATTTAGAACGAAATTTACCGAGGTAGTCAAGTAAATGTAGTATCGTTTGGTATCGACAGAAAAATAGATTTTGAATATTTTATTATTGATTAATTAATTATTAACTAATTATTAACTTGTTATTTTCATAGTTTATTCTTTTAAAGAGAAAGATGATAATTTTGAATAAATATAACTCTTTGCAATATCCATTTTTTGTATATGCATAGTTTCTCGATAACGTCTCTATAAATTTGGATGAAATTTTCAGAATAGCTTTCTTGAAGCTGGAGAAGGGCTAAGGTTGTTATTTTAGTTAAATTCAGAATATACAACGCCCATATTTTCTTGAATTAAGTCTAATGATTTTTGTAACAATTTAGCAAAACCCATTATTTTAATAACCGATACCATTATCATAGAACTGTTTTTAATTTTACTAATTTTTAAAGTGCTAAGCTGCTTAGCAGATATGGATCAAACTTTCCTTGTGGCAAAGGGGCTGTTTCACAATATACGAGTAAAATTCTGATTACAATTATTATGTGGCACAATTTTTGATTTATAACCTACAATTACTGACGAAGACGTACTTGTATTTGAAAGTAATCAAAGCACTAATCTCACTTCCTTTCTATCTTTCAAAATGACAGTAAGTATTTGAAAAAAATAATAATAATTCGTAAGGAACCTACGCAAATGTACCTATTTCAAGGTCTTAAACTTTTGGATCTATAATTTATTAGAATGTAAGTTGTACCTATATCTATGTATATTTTTCCAGAGATAATGAATGAAAAACGGACAAGCTCATCGTTGCAAAATAATGAACTATTTATTTAATTTTTTTGTTCATTTTAATTCCTTTCTTAACCCACGCTAAAGTATTTTCTTCTCCGTCACTTCTTCTGTATAATAACTCCCCATCACCAGAGTTCGCATTTAAAATAATTCACTTTAAAAATGTCTGTATATGTGTTTGCTTTAGGTTTCGAAACAAATTTATTAGATATTCATTGTTAAACAAAATACCTATGAAGCTAATGTACATTTAATTAAATTTGTATTTTACACGTAGGAAAAAAGTAATTTAAAATTCAATATGAGCTGAGTCTATGAGCTACATATATACAGGCTCAGCCACTCAGCTTAAAGAAAATTATTAAAAGGTACATTATAGATTTATTTAGCCTTGAAATAAAAGCCCATGCCAAAAAAAACTTTTAAATTATTCCCTTAAAATATGAATTGCTTGAATTTTCTGTTCAATTTGCTATAAAATATACGAACCATATTTTACAATTTAACACATTTTATGGATTTTAACCAACTCTACTGGGAATGGTTAACCAACACACATAAATTGAGTTTCACAATAAAACACATCAGCACCCACTGTCCATTATAGTTGGTTTAACCACAACATCCTGTTCTCAATTTCCGTTTCTCGGATTTCATTTCCTGTGCATAGAAAAAAAAAGACCCAATGCCCAGAAAAAAAAAATAATAAAAGCTTCCTCGTATAAATGTTTGGTTTCCGGTTATTTTTCATCAAAAAAAAGTCTCATTAAATTAGTTTTAATGTGTTTCAATAGAGTTAGAGAAATAAAGTCAACTTCTTCTTTTTTTAACAATGATTTATTGTCTTTTGATGGTTGCTATTTCAGGCGAGTTTTCTTTTATATTTTTTCATTTTGATTGAAGAGTTGCTTTTACTTAGGAACCTTAGATTTAATGTAAAGGCAATTGCAGTCTACCTACTTGAGATTGTTTAGAATTTTTTTCTTCAAAATTAATTTTCAAATACCTTAATCTGATTCCATTTGTGTTGTTACTTTTCATCAGACGTTTTTTTTTTTTTTTGTTGGCATACACTTAACTTATTTACGTGATTTTCATAACAAATTTTTGTCATAAAATTCAGTTCATTGAACGAAAGTTATAGTGAAATGTAAGCCTATTTATGAAAGTGTAAGCTTTCGTTAAGATGACCTACTTTTTGATTTTAAACAAAATAAAACCCAATCCCTGTTGAATTTAAAATTCTAAGGTCGAATGTAAATGAAGTGAGCACACTCTTGTTTGCTTTTTGTTAACAACTACTTTCCTGAGATCGAAAATTAATATCACTTAGCTTATTTGAAAACACGTACATAACACACATACATATTGTTATAAATATGTACCAGAGCACTACATTACAAGAGAAGCATTTTATTCCGTACATTGCATTCTTGCATATTTATAGCTCATAAAATGGAAAAGGAAGAAGTGTCCCTTTCATGTTTTCATGTTGTTGGAGTGTTCCTTTATTCTGCAGTTTTTTTTGGCTCTTATAATGTGACCATTCTTCATTTTTCTTTTGCAAAAAAAAAAAACAAAATATATTCAACTATTTTGATTAAAATTATCCAATTTGTCTTTTTCACAATTGTTCTTATATTTACGTTCAGGGTTCAAGAAAAGGCAAGTAAACAAAAATAAATAAAGATTTTAATTTTAAATTTTAAAATAATGTCGTTTTCGATTCCAATCGAATATGAAAACATCGTTTTGTAAAATTTACACACACACTACTGAATGACACTTTTTTAAAAAATGGCTTCTTCAAGTATTTATCACTTTTGACAAGTACCTAGTCAGACGAAACTGTATATGTATGCGTGTGTTCCAAATATACACCTTCTTGAAATCGAGAACAGGAAAAAACTAAAAAAAATACATTACTCGGAACAGCCAATCGAAGGCTTTTGGAGAAGTAGGAGCAGTGCTGGGGGATCGTGGGAAAAATCCCTTTTAGTGGGAATTCTGATGTCAAAGAGGACAAAGGGAAAACCGACTATTTTTGTGGGAATTTCTTCTTGTATACCAAAAAAGATAATTTAAACAAAAACTAAAAAATTCCGTTTTATTCCCTATTTCTTCTCATCTTCTCTTTATTTAATCGAATTCCAACGAAATTGTATGAAGTTCGTAGGTACACTCAACTAAATTTGCTTTTTCGATCTACTTTAGCTAATAAAAATCAAACGTGTGTAGATAATGAAGTCAGTGATCACCACTTCAAGCTATTTACAAACGATATAAAACTAAATAATTAGAGTATTCATGCAACAGCGTTAAGTCGTAGGAAACGTAGTAAAGTTCAAAACTGCGTTAATCTGTTAAATTTTCCAAACAAACTATGACAGAATTACGAAGTTTAAAACTTAACAACGTTTAAGACAGCTTTACACTGGTGTATGAATACCCTTATGGGGTTTTCCATCGGTAAAATAAATCAATTAATTTTTGATTTGGATCTGACAAAATTAGCTTTTTGACAGATCCATTTGTATTTTTGCGTTCCATTGGGCGAAAAATTGATTTATTTATTTATTTAAAATCAATTTTACAGATCTAAATTTTTCGGCAGATTAACCCTTCCCTGTACTAATTCCAAAACTATTTTGAGCTGTCAGTTTGCAAATAAAGGTTTTAATTTGTTAATTTTATTTCAGATATGCAAATTGTTCTCAAAACATGAAGAATATAATTTTTGATAGAACAAGGAAGCTATTTTAAGTGAATCGCTAAAATCATAATGCTTATATTACTGTACGGAAAGTGGACCAAGGGATGCAAATTGTTACAAATAATGTGATACAAGTGAAATTACACAAATACGAGTACATTGGCAAACAAAGTCAATTTGAAATCGCATTCCATTGGCAACGAAAAAAATCAATTTTTAGATTGAAATCTGAATTTACCAATGGAAAACCCTATTAAGATTTCTAATCAATGTTGTATTATATTCCGGAAAATTAGAATTGTCAGAAATAAAAAATGGCTGTGAACGTGAGGACAAAAACATACGTAAACACAACAACAAAAGTCAAAATTCTAATGATGTTACCTGTAATATGTGAACTGTGGTCTGAAATATCAATAAGGATAGCGAATCCAAAGATTTTAATTTTTGCTTCCAGAAGAGTTATATTTTTTCCTTGAAGTTGCTTACTAATTGTTGCTTCACACACATTCAGTTCCATTCAGTGCAGTCTGTAGTCGTTTTATTTTCTGTCGGACCTGATAAGTGTGAACCGATGAAAACGGCAAGATGCAAGAATAAAAACTAATAGAACGCAAATAACATCAAACGGAAAAAGCGCTCACAATTTGGCACAAGCAACAGTTTGAACAGACCAAGATTGAGTCAGGACTCATTTTGAAAGTGAATTAGTGTGAAAGTGGGAACTTTTTTTCCTTCGCGCTCTTTTAATTTCAAATTTAAAATGGATGTGAAGCATCAGAATGTGAAATTGCCCCCCATCCCCTGAAAAATTGAACTGCCCCCCTGAGGGGCATTTGCCCACTTTGGGAAATACTGATCTAGATAATTTTTCAAGTTCAATCAGATTACTTAGTTCAACTCAAATTACTAGCCCCCAATATCACAGTCTCGTTTTAACCTTGAACGGAGATCAATTGTTCTACTGAGCTTAGGTTTAAACCAAAAGTTGAGTCTAAGCTTCTACTGTGAAACGAGGTTAGAAATATAAATAAAAATGCTGTCTCAAATCTCACCTGTAACTCTTTCTCTAGTTTGTTCGCCGTTTAGATCGGTCTTGAATTACTGAACTAAATTGAACTAAGTCTGAAATCTTTAATTTGTTTAGGAACTAGCGGACTTCCAACATATTTGGCTTGTGTTGTTCTGTAGTTCGATAGCATTTTCGTTCTAAGTTCTTTAGTTCAATTCGAAACTATTGAATTATTTAATTCATTTGTTGCTCTATTTTCTGTCTATTATTGCAGCAGTGTTGTTCATTTATCTTTTAGTTCATTAGCTTTGTCTGTTGTGTGTGCGTATGCATAGGTGAACAGCAATAAAAATGATAAATTGAATAGACAAATGAGCATGTGGACTATGAAGTAGTATTGGTAGCTAGCTGGCTTTATTTTCGGAAATATAAAAGACTTCATTGGAGTATTCAGCCAAAGCAAGATACACAAGAACTCAAATATTTCTTAGCTCTTTATAGTTCGTTATTGAAAAGAACTAATTAAACTACACTAGACGATCAATTCAGTGAATCTCGAAATAGTGAACTATTCACAATAGAGAACACATAAAATTTAAAAACAAAAATTAATTTTATTATAAAAATATTTCGCATGCACTTAACATTGCTTGAGGAACTGTTTTTGTTGGTTTTAATCCTGACTAAAAGCTTTATTTAGCTCGTTAATACATATTTAACATTCACTTCAAACAAAATGTGCATTTTGGGTTAAATTCATCTCTAGAAAGCCTTGTAACCCACGCCCACGCTCGAAAAAATTAACAATCTCGAAAGAGTAAACAGCCCTGATGGTTTTTATTACTTCACTATATCGAGCTTCTACTGTATAATATGGCTAACAAGTTCATCTTATTCATTGTTAGGAGCTGCTTTTTGTGAACTAAGTTTGTACATGTGAACTACACAAGCCTTTCATAGAAGCATTGAGGGAGAACTACCTTTATTTGCAAACAGAGATACTTTTTTAGTCGTACAACACGGATGTTTCCTACCATTTTGAAATTCAGAACTTCAAAACCAATGTGCATCGGTATCTCCTCTTGAATACTTCCCTATTTTCCTGATCGCTCGCACTGTGTCTCATCATCTTAAGAGTAGTCAAAACCTCGTTAGTGCCCGCAAAGTCCAACAAAAAAACTTAATGATCAAAAGACACGAAAACAATTTCACCATATAATTTTTTTTACAAAAAATTTTATTTACCAATAAACAAAATAAAGATACTATAGTCACACCACTATCAACCTTTCATCGTTCTTTTTGAATGTAACTTAGGGTCCAGTCATAGAAAGTCCCACACCATAAGTAATGATGTCTTCTTTGGACGACTCCAAACGAAGAGAATACAAAAATGTAGTCGGGTATTAAAGCCATAATTTTTTTTTCTGTAGGGAAGTGGAACAATGGGGTCAAGGTTATCTCACTATATATGTATAACCACTATCCTGCATACATTTATGTACTTCTTTGAAAACAGACAGGAAATTCAAAAATAAAACGGAAGAAAAAGAAATGCGTTCACAACTAATTTCTCCTAACGAGGTTAATCCGTTTGTTCATCAATTTGCATTAATGTTAGAGTCGTTGTCGGTTTTTGCTCCTCGCTGATTTTGCATGCACTAAGGGGCTTGTATTGGTTTTATTCGTATGCAAACTGAGTTTTATATCAAAAATAAAAAATATTTTTTCTTGGAAAGATTTAAAATTTTATTTTTCCTAAATGACCAATTTAATTCATTTCTTGTTAGCGGAAGATAGTGGTAAATTTATCTAAATCTTTATCTTACCTAACTACTAAGTTCTAAAATAGTAAATGCTCACGAGCATATAGTTTTGCTCATCACTCATCACCAGCTCATAATAGTCCAGTCAAATTAATAATTTATATCTACCAAAAATACTACGATGAATTTGTTTTTGATTCGTAAAGAGTACTTCCTTGAGAGTTTAAATTCACAAAGTTCGAACAGCAAAATTATATGCGTTGTCCGCCATTTTGAAAAAAAGCTTTGAAAGAGAAGAAATGTTATTTTCGCGACTCTTATTAAACGTAGAGCAATATTTTTTGTTTGATTTTGAATGTAAGAGTATTTTATAGAATACTAGAACACGTAATTTTCCTGTGAAATTATGATTCGTACTGTGGCGCAAAATATTAACGGATTTTTTTTAGAAGAATACAATGCAAATATTTTTTATCTTTGAAAGGGGGGTCTATCTCCACCTGTTAAAGTAGGAGGAGCAATTTCTTAATCAAAGATACTCAGCTAGGAACGCACTTTTAAAAAATTAAAAAACAATTAAAAAATTGACGGCAACTTAGTAGGAATTTTTGCAGTCATATGCGGTTAATAGTATGGCAGAAAGTCGCTGGTGCGTTCCTAGCCTAAGAGGTATTAGAATATGAGTGCATAGCAGGAAATTTATTTTAGTGTCAATGACAAAAAGTTTCAAAGTCATCTCTAAGGCTAGCAACGTATTTCCGACTTTCTATTGCACAACTGAATAAATAGTTGCAAAAAATAGATCATACTGTAATGCCGGATTTACACGAGTGACAAATTGCCATTAATTTACGTCATTAAAGTGGCAAAATAATGGTAAAATCGAATCATTAATTACATGCATTTACATGAAGGAAAAATAATGGTGTTCTGATGCTATGTCATTAAACTGGCAAAGTTAGAGCAAGTTCTTTCCTTATTGTGTATTGTCATTGTTTGCAAAATGGTGTCCCTGTGCATTTAAATGACTTCAGTTTAATGGCAATATTTAATGCGAGTTAGCTCTGTCATTTATTTTATGACGAATATTATGAAAAATTTTTAATTCATTTACACGATTATGTCATTAATGGCGTGAAAGTGGAAGAATTTATGACAGTTTGTCACTTGTGTAAATCTGGCATAAGTGTTAAAGAGCGCACATGTCACTAAAAAATCCTTCCTAGGCTAGGATAGGACACATTTGCAATTTCAATAACAAATAGGACACATGAATTTAAATGAGAATGAACGCACATGCTACCTAGAAATCCCAACGGATTAGGCTAGGACCGCACTTGCGATTTTCAGTCGTTGCGATTGCAAAATCGTTATCACTAGAAATTATGGTCATGGAATCACTTGCGATTATCTAAATTGCTATTATTTAATCGCTTAAAATACAAAATCCACTTTTTAGGCTAGGACCGCACTTGTGATTTTCTGTCTTTGCGACCAAAAAAATATGATCGGAACCCAGTATGATTTATTGGTATCATGTGCGTTCATTCTCATTTAATCTCATGTGTCCTATTTTTTGCGACTAAATGATCGCGTGACAGAAAATCGCAAGTACATTTATAGCCTAAATGTGAATGCATGCGCATGCGACTGAAGGAACGCTAAAAAAATAGATCTGGTTTCATTTTTATAATCACTGCAATTTGAAAGTCGTATACCGGAGCATTCACAGTTAGGCCAGGACCGCACTTGCGATTTCAATCGTGCGACTATTCAGTCGCCATAAATAGAACACATGAATTTAAATGAGAATAAACGCATGTGCTACCGAGAAATCGCAGCGATTTGTTCCATTTTTTGGGCGATGCGATTATCGAAAGTTGAAATGAAATATACGCAGTTAGATGTTTGTGCTCAAACTTGCGATTAAAAATAGTGCTGCGACTAAGAAATCGTAGTCACACCTAGAAAAAATCATGCACGCATTTGTGATTTTGAACCGTACGATTATTTAGTCGAAAGCATTGAGACACATTGTCTTAAATGTGAATGCACACATGTACGACTCTTAAATCGCAGTGATTAAGAAAATGGACTCAGATCCATTTTTTGAGCTTTTTTCCATCGCAAAATCAAAAAGATCACATGTGCGTCCATTCACATTAAAATGTATGTTGTTTGTCAAGCTGTGAAAGAATCGCACGATAGATAATCGTAAGTGAGTGCATGGTCATCATTTCTAGCGACACCGATTTTTTAATCGCAACGACTGAAAACCGCAAGTGCGGTCCTAGCCTTAAAGGCTTATTTTTTAATTTTTTCTGGTGATGCGTTTTGGCTCATCATTTTTCATTTTGGCATTTATAGTTAGAAAAATTTAATAGATTTAAGGAAATAAATAAATGAGTCACAACTTGCACGTACTTGTGATGTATTTTTTCTGTTAGTTATTAAAATATTAGAATGTGAATGCATATCAGTAGATATTTTTTTGTCGCAATGACAAAGTGCTTCAAGGACTGAAAATGGCAGGTGCGGTCCTAGCCTAAGCTGCGATAATTATTTTAAGTTATTGCGACACAAAAAGTTCTTTTAAGCTGCAATCACTATTTTTAATGACTGGAATAGAAATTCACATAGTGCATGCATAGCCTTAGATAATATGTCAACTAAAAGCACAATTCAATCTACGAATAGGCATCGCCCCGCTACTGCTCAAAATTCTGCGTAGGATATATTAGGTAGAAAGGCTGACAGTTGTTGATCTTGTTTCCGTCACACTTAGATCTATTTAGATTCGTTTTGTGATTCCCAGGGAAGTTATATTCCACTTAATGTAAAAATCTATGTGTACTCTGTTTCCCAAGCGACTTAAAGGCATTGATAAAGTTCAGAAGGCTATTGGTCGAAATTCTAGAGTGCTCAGCAGTGGCAAAGGAAGTGTGTAAGGTATCTTCATGTACTTCCTCGTTGATGTACCTTTTGCAAAGATTGTCATTTTCTTTTGTGGCCGGTGATTATGGTGACAAGAGGGAAGGACAAAATTCTGCGCATGAACGCCCTTAAAGAGAATGTAATTCAATTACAAGGAAAAACTCATTTTCATTTTTCGATAAGCTAGGTGGCATAATTAAAACACGAGTCCAAACAAAACTTATTTGGGTCCGTGTTTTATTTTTATATAAACATTTCTACTTGAGTTTTATCAGCAAGTACGTACGACCTAAAGAATATTTTATTTTAGTTGCATACAAATTGGTTACATTAGTCCGCGTTCTAGTTAACTGATGTGAGCTGAAAACAAAATAAGAACGATGACGATGCTAAGCAGTAATGATATAACCTAAACAGTTGTGAGTTGCTGATATTTATCTACCTACCTACTCGCTTAGCGAAAATAATATAATTTTTTTTATACTTGATTAGCATAGTTGAAGCTCCATGACGATTTATAATCTTCTCTTTGGAATATAATACTCACGGGTCGGCTACTTATCAAGTGAAGCGGATGCGTGAAGACATCACACTTTTGAAATTAGTATAAATTGCTTGTAAGCCATTTTGCAGTCTTTAAACAATATAATTTAGTATAAATGCTGAAATAAATTGCTTGAGAAAATGGTATTATTTAGACTTGAACTTATTTAATAACCAAAATGGAGCGTAGTACATAAACAAAACAATTTACTGTTATGTAGTTTATTTTATTACAAAAAAAAAACTTACCACAGAATGGTATTCCTTCGGGTAACCATGTTCCCTTATCACATACTCTACGAGCCGGTCCAAGAAGTTCAAAACCTCTTTCACAAGAATACGATGCAACCGTGGAATGAGTCAAATTTGAATTTGAAAACACAACCGTACTGTGTGCTGGTGAGCCTGGAAAACTGCAAACTGTCGAGATATCTAGAATTAAACAAAAATAAAAATTAAAATTTTAACGAATAAATTTTAGATTTAATTGTTAAATGCTTAAAATTTAAAAAAAACTGCAAAACCTTAAAGAAGCCAATCGATCTGTATAAAGAGACAACTTTACAACAACATCAGTCCTTACATTCATACATAAATAATTCAGGACAAACCCGTATATTTATTAACAAACATGAAACAAAAAACAATAAATCGTATCTTTCAAGTTATTATTCTTTCAGATCTAATTACGATAAGACATTCAAAAGCGTATTACCTCTACCTTGATGTGACGAGAGAGGTCGCATCATCGCATTGACAGGAAGGTATTTTTAAGAGGATTGCCATTGCCTACCAGAACATTATTAAGTCGATGATTAGTCAAATAACAAGGCATCCAACGGGCTTTCAATTCTTTATGCAATATAAAAGCCTCCCATCAATCTACCCCAAACCTCCCCCCTCAACTAGCACATCAGGTTCGAAAGAATCACTTGCATGAGCTATAAAAGATGGAAGTGCATTCTTACGTGTATGTACTGTACGTACCTACATATAATGGACGCTGATTTACAATGCAAGATTTGAAATCGCTGGAAGCACTTGCGGACTTGCGGTGCCTGCGCCAATCCGTTGAGCACACATAGATTGCTTAGTAGTTGGAATAGTGTTGTGTTGTGAGTGAATTGTTGGACATAAAAACAGATCACACAGTGTAGGTTAGGTTGGCATCTATGTAAGTATGTTTGTAGGTATGGACTGGACGTATCCATCCATCGGCTATAGCTATAGCTTTCTGGACTTTGCTGATGGTGAATGGTGATCCTCTCTAGCAGACAAGGCGATAGACCGTTTGGATAAACTTGCTTGAACCGCATGCCAAGTGGTCGTTTGTGCCGATACAACAAAAAGATAGTTATTGTTATACAACCGACAATTTCATAACGGTCAAATGAAAATAGAAATTATATAGCCACTTTGTTGTTGTTTTTGTTTTTGATGTTGATAGTGGTTTTGTTGTTGTTGTTGTTGTTTTAGGTTTGATATCCCATTAAAGGAGACCACACTGTTTCCTGGTATGACAGCTTTTCAAACTTGCCACACCAGGTGGGGATGGATCCTCCTGCTTAAAGTTACCACCAGAAGAGGTGTTTTTTTTTTCTCTACTCGACCGTAAGTAAAAATATAATTCCAATAGCACTAAACCAGTATTGAAAAAAGAAAGGCGTATTCATAATAGTTTGCTATAAACTCCTGTCTTACTAAACTACAGTTTACAAAGGTTGAATGGATCAATGAACGCAGCTAATTGCTAACTGTTTATTTATTAAAACACAAGTCTTTTTTTTTCAATTATTCTACTTAACAAACAGCTTTTAACATTAACATGCCAAATCATACAAATGCAGAATTTAGTTGTAATCTCTAGAAAATTCAATCAATTTTACTGTTACTTAATCACAATTTGAAAACGACTTTGAATACGCCCCAATGTTTTCAGGTTGGCCTGATTGCAAGGGCGGCCATTAGCATAAAAGGGACAGTCAAATGTTAAGTAATAAACAATTTAAAATTGAGAACTCAATTGAGTTGATTTTTTTTAAGTAAGTAGGTAGGAGTTTGGTTTAAAAAAAAAAATGACTCCCTTCTTTGTATTGATTTTTTGTGTAATGAAAATGGGGGATTATGAAGGTCCCTTATTATTGCGCACAGATAAATTGGTAAGTAGGTACCTCCGTACTTCAGTAAAATCAAATTGTGTTTCATGAAATATTGCAATTCATTTATTTTATCATCACGATTTGAAATTGTTTCGTTTTGATTGATACAAAAAAAAAAACTTGACGTGATTATAGAGCAAAGAAGAAAACAGATTCCAATTGAGAGCATCAAAAATATCCCGAAAAGACTACATTAAATTAACCCCAATGAAAAATTCGCTCCAAACACAAAATAAAAATAAAAAGTCCCAAAAATGTATACAACAACAAAAGAGATTTTTTATGGTTTTGGGGGTTTTTACTTGGAATATATCTCATTTCCAATTTAAAAAAAAAGTAGTAGATTAGCCAAAAAAAAGTAGTAGATCCTGATTTTTGGTGAGAAATTCTCCACTGAAGTTTTCAATTTGTTGATCAAACTCCAATCCAAAAAACATATCAGGAAAGGATAAGTTAAATCTTGAATATTTATTGTTTAATTCAATATATGCTGTGCTTTGGTAAAATTTTGTAAAATTTTGTAGAACTTTTTCGAGGTAATGTGAGGAAATAATAAATATATCAGCTCAAATTAAAATAAGAATATTGCCCTAATGGCTCCCATTGTTCGACCAAACTATTTACTGCAGCTTTAATGGAAAGCAAACGAGTTTATCTTAAGCTTAAAGTATTGTGCGGCTTAAGCCTAGTTTACAGTTTCCATGCGAAAAAAAGTCAAAAGTTTTCCAAAAAAAAATCCCACCTCTATTCTGCTCACCAGGTTGTATAATATTCAAAGCAAAAAATGTATGTCTTGATCTAAATCACCCATTGAGTCATTACTTTACCTTAAATTAATAAACTTTTGGCCTTAACATGGAAAATATTTAATTATTTTTGGATGCAAAAACCATTTGCATGCAAATAATGCCTTCAGGTGCATATTTATTTTTTTCGGAAGTGTAAACCAACCATCAAAAAAATAAAATACAAATTAGTCATCAAATTTTTTTACATGCATGACATTGTGTGACAGCAATGGCTTTTTCCATGAAACTGTAAACTTCAATAATTTTTGACATGCCAACAAATTTGCATTGATTTTTTTTTGAGCATTGGAACTGAAAACATGGCTTTAACACCAAATTCTTTTTCAAAAATTTTCAAAGTCAACTTGTCAATTCAAGCTACGTGCAAAAATTATTGCCTATACACATTTCTGAATAATTTTTCTAGTTTCAGTGGTAATTCTCTTGAAGCTGCAGAAGAACCGAGGCTTAAAGAATGACTAGTGCGACCCTTGTAAAATAAATCACTTTATTCATTTTGCAAACTGGAACTGCTTTATCACATAAAAGAAGCGTTATCCAGTTGCAAATCCAATAACGTATTCTCGGGGTATTTGCAGATCTATTAGGTTATTAACAACAGTATCATAAATGTGGGAAGCTGTTTCATCATCTATTTCGAGGAGTCAAAAATACACAGACAGCTCAAGCATCATTTTTGCAGACATACTGCACAGTCACAACAATGCACATTTTTGTTGTTTAGTCAGTACCTTTATCAAATATCATAAAGAAATCAATGCAAGATATAACCAATGGCTGCATTCAGGCTAGTATATAGAGACAAAAACTCAGAGGGAATCTTTTTCTGTTGAAAACCTTAGGAATATTTTATGCTTGAAAATTTTTCTACTAAAAGATTTTTGGATTTTTTTCATGAATAGATATTTATTAATGAAAAAAATCCCAAAACCAAAGTCATTGAATTAATTTTTTTTTGTTATAAATGAGCAAAAAGTGGTAGAATTGTTTACTTCTATAGTAGAAGTAGTAGATTATTTACAATCATTGGAGCGGTTTTTTATAAATAATTTTTTATATATCAAATTGTTAAAACATTTTTGAGGAAAATTTTTGACATGCAAATTGTTGGTATTATTTTATTTACATATGAAAATAAAATTTCCAAAAAACAAATGATCAACCCGTTTATCAAATTTTCAAATAAAAATTTAACTTTTTTTTTAAATTTCAATATTTTTTTTTAAATTTGACGATGAGAAAATTCAAAATTAAAAAAACCTTCCATGGAAAGTATAATATTAATAGTTGCTATTTGTAAATTTTTATAATTGTTGAAAGTACATACATATATCGCACTAATTTTAGCATACAGAAAAAGTTTAATATAAATCATGGGAGACACTTTTTAGAAAAAAAAATTTCGTTAACCGTTTCTTAACACTTGTATGAAGGGTTCAGTTATTTCATCATAAAAGTAAAATTTTTGCTTAAAATACTTAACAAAGTGTAGTAAAAACCCTTTAAGTTTTATAAAAATCGAAAATTAAGTTTTCATAATTTTTGATTTTCAAAAAAAATTGAACATTTAGAAAAGAATTTATTTATATTCTTTAAAAGCTTCTGTATAAAAAAAAAAATAAATAAAAATAACCATTTTGAAGCAAATAGAAAATAAATAAAATGCACAGCTGGATCGCACGAACTTGCTTTTATGTTCAAGTTGCTTGGAATTAAGAACTTTTGAAATTTGAAAGTAATTATAGAAAAAAAATATATACAAATATAAGAAAGTGTTTAAATCGTTCTTTTAACTGGATAAACAACTCGTAAAATCACTAAGAGCTCAAAAACAAGTATGTCATTTGATTACTTTAAAAAATTGGAATATGTATATGCAAAAAAATTATATATTAAAATTTAGTTACATTTTTTTAAAATCCAAAATTTACTTTTTTCAAAATTTTGATATGCAATATTATTAACATTTGATGGGAGCTCTTATACAAAGATTTTGATTGAAATCGTTTGAGCCGTTAATTAAAATTCAAGAAAACCATTATATGGCAGGTACCGTTAATAACGGTTTTTGGTAAATTCTTTTTTTACCAAAACGTACACTATACCTACAATAATCCACTGATTTTATGTATCAAAATCGATGGAGCCGTTCTGGAGATAAATAAGCTTTTCCTTAACGGTTGTATGGCAAGTGCCGTTATTTTGGGAGCTAAAAAAAAATTTCAATTTCCCCTCTGGACAGTTACAAAAAAATCTTAAGTTCAAAATTTGAAGAAAATCGCTTCAGTGGTTAAGGCTGTAGATCAAGGTACAGACAGACAGTTAACAGACAAACAGACAGACAGACAAACAGACAGAATTGTGCCACCCACTTTTTCGAGTTCTCTATCATCGTAATGTCATGTTTGATTGTTATGTCGAAATTTGTTTCTTGCACGAATCCAAAACTTGCCTTATAGTACCTATATCGTAAGTAAAAAATGGTTCTTTGGGAGTAATCAATTATGACCTTTTTTTTGGAAAATGATTTCCCATCCAAAGGTAGCTTTTACCAAACGAAATTTAATCATTTTTTTTTGTAAAAGTTGTGGAGCCGTTTTCTAGATAAAAAAGATTTTGTAAAATTACTAAGAAAAATTGTGTGGCAGGTACCGTTATTTTATCTCTAAGAAAAAAATGAAGAACCTGTGAGCAAAATCAGCCGTTTAGGCTGTAGCCGAACAGACCGACTGACAGAATATTGTCACCTTCTTTTTTGGTGTTCTCTGTCGTCGATGTCAAGTTTGATTGTTATCTCGAAAATAACGCCATCCTCCATACAAAAATGTTTAAAAATCGTTGATTCTAAAATTACGATGGTTAACTAAAACCTAAAAACGAAATTCTCGAAATTAAAGAACAAGAAGTCTCAAATTCCAAACAAATATGAGAATTCGAATACGAGAACGCTTGATTCCTATACCACTAAAACCGATTTCAAAAGAAAATGCAAACTTAATAGGAAATGCAAATTTAACAAAAAAAATAAAACAGTTCAAAAATTTAAAAATTATGCTAAAAAAAAAACTTGAGAAAAAAATAGTTTTCAAAAATTTCCAAAAATGTTCCTTAAAATGTTCTCCCTAATGGAGGGTGGTGGGTAAAGGCAATTTCTCACGCATCAATACCATCAAGATGAAAAGTCCGACAAGGTAATTTTTTGGAGCGATTTGTGTGGAAGCTATCGTTAGTTTTTCAAAAAAGTATGTAAAATATGTATGTTTCTTAAAAATCTTTTAAATACTGAGCTTAAAAGAAATCAACTGGGTCATTTAAGGAAGTATTGGGTCTTAAAACAAAAATATTGATTTCTTTCTTTAATCCCAGAAATTACTTTTTTGAAAATGTTTGTACATTATATATTGAAACTTTTTAGGAGCTTCTGAAATCAGTAGGACCGTTTTCAAGAAAATCGAAAGTTTAAAATCAAAAAAAAAAATGTTTCCTTGCAAAATACCATAAATAACAATTTTTTTGGAAAAAAGTTTTCCACCCAAGGATAGCGTTTATTAAAATTGATTTATTAATGTTTTTTTTATAATTTTTTATAAACTTCGTGACAGTAAAAAAAATGGTATCTTGTGCCATCAAAAACTAACTGAGTATCTTTAGGTTCTCATTTAATAGTTTTAAAATTTAAAATGACTCTCATTGAGGGGAAAAATATATGGTCACCCTATGTTTAATTCAACAAACAGACAGCCAGCATTTCCAACTAAAATGGTTTTAAATAATCCCTTTGGTGGTAAAATAGTCATATTTCATTTCAATAGTCTTTTTTTTTGGGGGGGGGAGGGGTGTAGTTATTATTACCATTACCGCCTATATTCAAATTTTATGACAGTGATTTGGCACAAACATCATTCCTGACATTGAAAAAAGAGAAATATTAAAAAAAGACTATGGCTGACCAATAACTGAATTATGTTGATTTCACGATCCAGTTTTGTCGGATATCACACAAATCAGGTACCAAAAATTACTATGACCCTGAGAAAATTAAAAAAAAAATTCATTAAAAATTCATAAAAGTCATTAGCCGATCAATTACTGAAGCTAGCTAACCTTTTATTACGACCTAGTGACCTTTCAGATCGGTATAAAGTTTTTACATACATCCCACAAATAAGATGGCAAAAATTGTGCTTGAACTTAAGCAACTTTAAGTCTTGACAACGAGTTTTCTAGGGCAATCAATTTGCAGGACAGGTTGACCTTTTGTAACCAATAACTGACCAATAGCTTGACATACATTTTTTGCGAATATTCAGAGCAAATCTTTTTTATATTTAGAAAATATCTAAAGCAGAAAAAGTTATGTTGCATTTACCATTTACCATTTTTGCTTCCAGTTCAAAAATGTGAGATTTTTTTGGAAATTCGGAGGTATTCTAGAAATCTCATCTGGCATCACTGCAGACACTTATTTCAGTGTGAAAATGTACTCAAATTGCTGGAGCCATTTTCTATAAACCAATTACAATAAGAATTATTTGCTTGTAATAAATAATAAAATTCAAAAATCGACTATTTCTATCGATTACTAACAAAAGAGGGTATCGCTCCAAAAAGAACAGTATATTCTCAGTTTAGTCACGGTACCGTTTTGGATATGATTCGAAGCTGGTATCATTTAGAAATCGCTTTGGTTTCCGATACCGATACCATACAATACTGAGACTTTTCTATAATTGTGTCCAGTCTTATTAGAGGCATTTTTGAAAAAAATTACTACTAGAATTGTTTGCTTAATGTATCCTTTCTTCAATTAACTCCTTGAAATAAGTCACTTTTATTTAAAACACGCGTATCTATTTTAAAAAATATTGATTTCGCGAAAAAAAAGAACGAATTCTTAAAAATGTTCATCAGCATTCCTGCCAACTTGCATTACGTACACAAGAATAGTTCAGCGTTATAAGTCATTTATAGGCCCCGCGGTTCTTCAAGAGCTGTAGGACTCGTAAATTTATTTTATTAAGTAATCGGCCTTGACTTATTTGTATACATGAATGTATTTCCATTTTTAATGACAGCTTTCAGCTTTACAGTAAAATTTGGAAAAAAAACGTAAGATCTCAGTAAAAATTGTGACGTTTATGTCTATTGTATTCTTTTTGTATCATTTTTAGTTTAGATTGCATATATTAAAGTTAAGAAAACTATTTTTTCTCATACCTACATATGTACCTGCCTTGTGTTGTTTGCAATAGAGAATAAAACGATATTTTGAAAGTTTTTAAATTTGTCTTGTACTGATCAATTTTTTTCATCAATTAAATGATGATACTTCTGCTAATATGCATACAAAAAATTTGTCAATGCTGTATTTTTTTAGCATTATGCCCCATATGTATTTATATGCCAACTTGGTATTTATTGTAACTTTTGCATCAAATAAATTTTCAATTCTATTCCATTATTTCTTATTTATCATCAATGATCATATTTTTTGAAAGATGAATCGTTGACATTAGTTGCTAATAATAATATATGTCTCATTACTGATTATACATATGTACATACATACGATATTATTTAGGTCACACCTGTTCCATTCCTCGCCCATACATCACATCTATAAATTTGATTTATAGTAAATAAATACAAATCTCCATTAACATATTCAAAATTCATTGATACAAGAAAAAATAACTGGATTCTCCATCAACGAAAATTCCCAACATAGAAACATACAACAAAAATTCAACATCAAAATTCTTCTTTCCATCCGAACGCAAACATACATATACCTACATAAATACCTGCCAAAACAACAGTTATTCTGTGCGTTCCACTTAAATTCCTGTTTCCTATTATCTAACCTGCTAGGAACAAAAAATATATAAGTACGTTAACATCATATATGTATACGCTTGCGTTTTAATCCTAAGAACAGCATAAAATGTGGTGCCAAGGCCTCCTCGTTTGGTAAAGCCAGGCTCTAGTTCACCATCAACCAACACGCAACCAAAAGTCTCACAAAATAAATTTTATCTCAAAGCACTTGTTGTATTTACTTCTTTTAAAGATATAGCCTTTTAATAGTCTGTGATGGAGGGTTGCATTTTTCCATATAGAAGATCTTTTTTAGTATAGGGATGGTAATATATTTTTTTAAAAGTTTAAGAAAATATTTTTTTTCTTACAAAATAAGACGATAGACATACAAGTTGTGAGGTGCTCTTTCAAACATAAATCCAGTAGCAATATGCTTTTAGAAAGATTTGTATTTGTAAATTTCGACAGTACCATTATCAAAGACATAATTGTGCAGTAAGTGTTAAAGAGACTATTTCTCTCTCTCATAAAATAAAATAATATATAAAATATATTTTTCGGCTTTAAAGCACTATTTTAACACCTTCTGGGTAGAAGGGGACTAAGAAGGTCTCTCCATCTGCCTATATTTGCCGCTGTTGGTCTATGCTGTCATGCTGTGTCTATCAGATTCGAATATTCAGGGAAATTAATTCCACCAAATTTTGACTTGCTTAAAATCATCCAGCTTTATAGCTTGTGGCATAATGGTTAGTGCGTAGGACTGTGATGCCAAAGGTCTGGGTTCGATTCCCGGCCACTGCCACCTAAAAACATAAAAATGTTTTTCCCAAGGTACTACCTCTTGTGAGGGACTGACAAATCCTCCAAGAGTATACTTGTCATGAATAAGTGCTTCTCATCTAGCCGTTCGGACTCGGAAAAAAATTGTAGATCGCCTCCATTCCTGTCAACAACACGCACACAGGAATGGTTGAGAGTTCTTAGTCGCTAGGCCCTGGTTCTCCATGAGCTGTTGCGCCACTAAATTTATTTTTTTTTAGCTTTATAGCTAGAAATATCTAATCTTGTTGGATTTAGATTTTTGTCAAAAAAATCGACATAAGATGAGATTAATTTACAAATTTGTATACAGCAAAGGCTCTTAATAGTCCCCTCTAAGTCCAAGTGAGATCGGCTCCAACAGGAAATATATCATCTAATGCAGAAACTAAGGGCCAGTTTTTGCAGTAACTAAACTAATCCTGAGTTAACTCAAGAACAGTTTTCAGTTGAGGATTAACATGATCTTTCAGTTTTCAGGACCAAATTGAGTGCTTTTTCATGTCTGTGAAGTTAGCAGTGCAATTTTCACCCACGCAAATGGGACCTTGACAGGAATTTGCAGTTTTTTTGCATTTCTATTCCCAATTTTGCAGTTTGCCAAATAAGGGCATAATCGAGTGACCTGTTAACTTCACAGTTATGTTAGCCAGTCACATTGTGTATCTCAGGAATCAAGCAGCATAATTGAAAACGGCCAGTAAAAGAAATTCAAAACAGCAATTTTTTAGCCTTTTTTGAAAACAGGTGTTCCAAGGAACTGAACATTTTTTTCAACTTTTTATTATTTTAGGTCAATTTTTAAGAAAATCATACCCCTCACCTTAATACGGAGAAATATACCCCCTCCAACACAATTTTTTTCTTGATTTGATCGAACCTGTGCCCCCTAGTACTTTTAAACAATTTATGCAAAACACCCTGTGTAAATTATCTTTAAATTTCTTAACCTCTTGAAAATAAGAGTAAGTTCATGGGATCGAGTCCCACTTTTTATTTTACATGTATTTAAGAAAAATTGCAGCATTTTGTTAGCATTTTTGGGGCCTTAAAAGATAAAATCAGTTATTAAAAGTCAGGGACTGAGGCCAGGAGACTGAGTATTTTCAAAGTTTTGCAACATGTTAACGCATTTCACGAAAAAAAAAGAAAAAAAAACTATATAAATAAGGTTTAAATAAATAAAAAAATAAATAAGTTTGGTGGCACAACAGCTCGTGGAGAACCAAGGCCTAGTGACTTACAACTCTCAACCACTCCTGTGTGCGTGTTATTGGCAGGAATGGAGGGGACCTAAAATATTTTGCCGAGTCCGAACGGCTAGATGAGAAGCAGTTATTCATGACAAGTATACTCTTGGAGAATTTGTCAGTTCCTCGCAAGAGGCAGTACCTCGGAAAAAAACATTTCTGTTTTTAGGTGGCAGCGGCTGGGAATCGAACCCAGACCTTTGGCATGACAGTCCTACGCACTAACCATCATGCCACGAAGCACTACAATAAGGTTTATTTAAGCCTATATTAAAATGATGAAATTTATACCTGCTTACATAAAAATATTTTTTGGAAACCCCCATCAGTGGACTGAGAAACTGAACGGGCAACCCATGACCTCCCGCACAAATGCCTTCTTAACAAATGAAATAGCAATCGGGCGCAAGATATGAAAATGATTTCACTGTCACCAGACTTAATGCTTCACGCTGCTAGATCTGGTCAGGGGACTGATTAACGTTAATAATTGAAAGTTTATGGAAAGTTTTGGAACTTAAATAAGAGAACTGTAAGAGTTTTTCCCTTCGAAAACGAGCAGGGGACACGTCAAGGGACTGAGAATTAGACCCTTTGAAGAATTTTTTGAGTAATGAAAATATATCAGATCTTAATAATTTTGTCTGGCTATGTAGAACATCAATTAGATTTGTAGTTATAAAAAAAACACAGATAGAATACTTGAACAGTTATTAAAATATCAACGGAGCCGTCAAAAAATTCCATCATTTGTCGAATCACCCATATGGCAAGTTATGCATTCGTAAAAATTCAACTCAGGATTTTTTGATTTGTCATTACAATGATAGGGAAGATGAAAAAAGTGGATCTCACAATTGTGTCTATTTGTTCAGCTACAGCCTAAGCAGCTGGATCGATTTTTAAAAAGCTTGGTACATAGCGGATTTTGGTGATTCTGCCCATACGTTTTTTTTCAGTTTCTTAGAACTAAAAATAACGGTACTTGTCATACAATTTTCTTAGCAATTTTACAAAGTCCGAATTTTCTCAAGAACGGCTACACAACTTTTCCTAAAAAAAATATATAAATTTCTTTCAGTGAAGGCTACCTTTGGATGGGAAATCATTTTTCTAGAAAAAGTTATTAAGTTCCTCCCGAAGAGCCAATTTTTTATTTTAGATTTTCGGTTATTTTGATTACATTATTTTTTTTAAACCGAAGCTTCTAAGCAATATACCTAAATTGTTAATCCCACTAAAAATGGCTCCTACAATTTTTATGAAACTTTTTATGTATGCTCAAATTGGTACGATATATGAGGTGCTCAAGGCTAAAACGACCCAACCCACATCTAAAACAAAAATGACCTAAGTATACAGATCGAACCTAAATTCGAAAATCTATGATATAAAGGGTTTTTCAACAGGGACGCTTCAAATGTTGAGCGACAAGGACAGCAAACGACGCCATATTTCTTACCGCTCTTTTGACATTTCTCTTCAGTCAGGTTTGCCATTTCATGACGGAGAGATATACCATCCAACAACAAGTCGAAATTATTAAAATTTACTCCTGAAATTCGGACTCAGTGGCATCAACGTTAAGAGCGCTACGTCCAATTTATGGTCGTCATAATCATCCTAGCAGATCAATAATTGAGCGTAGTGGAAAAATTTGAATTTAATTTGAAAAAATTACGGTTTGGTGTGGTTTATGGGCTGCCGGCGTCATTGGGGCGTACTTCTTCGGTGATGATCAAGACCGGCACGTTACTGTGAATGGGGATCGCTACCGTTCAATGATAACCGAATATTTTTGGCCCCAATTGGATGATATGGACTTGGAGGACGTGTGGTTGCAACAAGACGGCTCCACAAGCCACACAGCGAATGTCACAATCAATTTATTGGAAATCAAGTTTGGAGAACGTGTTATCTCATGAAATGGTCCATTCGTTAGACTATTTCCTGTGGGGCTACGTTAAGTCTATGGTCTATGCCAACAAGCAAGCGCCGATTGATGAGCTTCGTACGAATATCGAATATCGAATGCTTGAAAACCGTCGAAAATTGGGTTCAGCGTCTGGACTTCTGCAAGCGTGCCCGTGGTGGCCATGCAAAAGAAATCGAGTTCCATACATAATGGCATCGAACGTACTTTCACAGGAATAAAGAATTTCATTGAGTTCCAAAACCGTTTTTGTTTTATTTAAAAAAACTTTGTAGCGCTCTTATTGAAAAACCCGATACTAGCCGCGTTTTATTATCACTCATAACCCATATGGTTCACTTCATGAAGCATATTAGGCCTCTGTCTTTTCTTCTGATTACCACTGCTGACAAAATACTGACATTATTCACAATGGTAAATAGCCGCCTGCCGGTCAGAGTAGGAACTTGTATCTGGGTCATTAACCTCGATAGATCCCATGTGGTTTGTAAAACGTATAGAAAATAAGCTCGACCCAGACCCAAAGATAGTAAAACGCAGCTACTATATCATGCGATACATGGAACTGGATTGAAATCATCTTATTTCAAACTTTTTTGGCATATGCGAAAATTAGAAATTTTTCGATGCCAAAACGGCCTAAGCCGTCTGGGCTGTTTTGGCTTCGAAGAAAACTTAGAAATTAAAAAAAAATAAATTGTGGGTTAGGCCAAAAGCAGTTGTTGCTCCTTAAACGATGCTTAAAGTTTCAAATCGCACAAGGTAAGACTGTCGAATAAAAAAACCGATGCAATCAAGTAACTAGCATCAGAAGTGTTTAGCTCCTTTTATTTATATTCGGATTGGTTTCTATTGAGATAAAGTGAAAGGTAAAAAGACAAGCTCCAAATGAAAAATAAGTAAACATTGGAAAAAATTAGATGTTTGCACATCATTTTATCTTCACGAAGTGAATCGAATGGGTAGAGGTAAACATCGTTACGAGGAATTCGAGTAATTCTTTGAAAACTTTTTAAAAGCATTTGACATCAAACTCTGTTATTAAAACTGCGTGTATTTGGTATCTATGAATCTATCTTCTTTGATGGATTACAAATTACCTATCAGGCCACTCCATACAAGTTGTAATGGACAATTTGCAGTCTCAAAGTCACAAAATAAGTACTGGTGTGCCCCAGGGCTTCCTCTTGTCTCCGATTCTCTTCTCAATATCTTTCAACGATCTAATGTCTGAAACTTCGAATCCAATAATTTCTTTTGCTGATGACAGTACCCTCAACATTTCATATTCATTTCAAGATTTATTTCCCTGTTCTTCAGATGTGGAACTTGAACAGCAGATTATGATAAGCCCATTTAATTCTGGTCTCGAAGAAAATGTAAAATTGTAAAATGTCGGAGACAACCGACGATGCAGAGTTTTATTCCCCTAATTGTGATTTTATTATAATTTATAAAGCCCTTATTTGTCCGAAACTCGAACAAAGTTCTTATATCTGGGAAGTTGCTCATAAAGCCCACTTGAGTCGTTTAGAAAGAATTTAAAAGACAGCTTTCTTTTACTGTGTATAGTTTTTTTGAAACAAAGTTAGACTCGAGACATATTTAAAGAAAATAAAGTTGAAGTTAAATGCTTTAATGCAAACACGTATGACCCAGTAACTTATATTGTTTTTAAGAAATGCGTACATTTATAAATCTAAAGAACATTATTTGTATGCCAGTTCTTAGTTTCTTAAATCATCACCTTAAATCCAATCTGGCCATACATTTTTGGAAAAAAGGCTTCTTTTCAGAAAGTTCTATGTACGCATGTTAAATTATTTTTAATTTCTTTTAATAGTTACATAAAAAAACAAATTTTTCAATAAAATAACCTCTGATATTTAAACAAAGACAAAACTTTTTTTATATTAATTTTTTACAAAAAACTGCAAATATTTTTTCTACAACCCGAAGAAGATGTAATGTCAATAAACACTTTAATCTTAGATAACTGAATGACACTTATCGTCTTTACAAATTGTTGCCGTTTATAACTCGTTAACTACTTGTCGGGCTATTAAGTTTAAATAAAGATCTTAGGAATTTATGCCAATTTACTTGTAACCACTAAACATCAACTTTTGTCGACGTTCGTCGTTGTCGGTTTGTCGGTTGGTTGGTCGATTAAAATCGGAATGCGACTATATCTTATGACCAAACATTTAAGACCGGTTGATTATAAGCGAAACGACAATAACAACATGTGCGGATATACATAAGAACGTTAGTCTAAAGAAGTACAATAACAAAAACTAACAACAACAACAAAAAAAAACATAAGTAAATATAGCCTCAGGTGGGGTAAAAGAACGGACACCAAGCTCTCTATAATAATATACGAGTAAAACCAAAAGACCAACTAAGCCTCCAAGCTAACACGTTACAATCTCAACTAAAGCTAAAACTAGTTAGATTTACTCCGTTTCTCTATTAAAACTTATGGCCAAAACGAATGAAAACCCGAAGATAAATTTTATAGCATCGCCCGAGAATATAGCGACGACAGTAAAATTATTGAATACGTCTTACTACTATGGGAGATTATTTAATAAAAAATAAAACAAACCTGACCAAAAGTAGGTCAAATTTCAACGCACAGCTTTAGCTACTAGCTATCAAGTTATTTATACCTCTATGCAAATTAGAAAGATTTTTTGAATTCTATATAAGATTAGTATAAGATGGGTGCGTTCAGAGAGGGGGTATTCGCACTTTTGTTACTTTTTGAGAATTAATAGATGAAATATTAGTAGTTGTTTTTTTTACATTCATAATTTCTATTAATAATGGTGTTTCAGTAAATAAATCTTACAATTGGGAATCTATTGACTGCTGGACTCACAAGCTTTACTCATTTTTTTTTTTTTTCATTTTTTATTGTTATAGAAAAAAGAAATCGGCAACCTTGACGAAAGATGGCAAATCCACAGGGCATAGTTTCTTATCTTACACTACTGATGGCTTCGTAGTTGAGTCGTGTAAGTGAAATTTCCAAATGTAACACTGCAAAATCTTTTGAATGAACAGTTTCCCTTTTGGTTGACTTGTTTGTTTACAAAGACACAGTGGGGCAAATTACATGAGAAAGTTTGAATAATTTAAAAAATAAAATGAACGACCAAATCGCATTTACTTATGTTCAAGACGGTGAGGATTTAAAAGTATAAAAAGTTGAAAAAGTTTTAAATAAAAAAAAAAGAATGTCATCTTAATTCTTGATTGACTAAACTGTATGGAAAAAAAATTTAATCGTTGGAGCAGTTTTCTTAAAAAATAATTTTTTAAATATCAAATTGATATTTGTAAATTTTTTAATTTTTGTTAGTACATCGCACTATTTTAAGCATTAACAAAAAGTTAAAAAAAAACAGTAGGAGTCGTTTTTAAGAAGAAAATATATTATCCTGAGCACTTTTTTAACATTTCTATTGAAGGCAAGGTTATTTTTCATAAAAGTAAAATCTTTTTTTAAAATACTTTACAGAGCACCAACAAAAAAACCTTAAATACTGAGTTTAAGTTTTCATAATATTTGAGTTTGAAAATAAAGTTTTTGAGTATTTTTTAAAAATTCAAAAAATATTTTTGTTTTGAAAATGTTGGTAAGAAGAACCATATTTACATTGTTTAGAAGTTTCTGTATACAAATTATTTTAATCAAAATAACCGTTTTGAAGAAAATCGAAAATAAAGAAATAGTTTTTCGGGAGTTACTTTAATAACCATTTTTTGACAAATTCTTTCCCAATCAAAGGTAGCCTCAACCTTTGATTTTATTGATTTTTTTAAGACAAATTCTGGAGCCGTTTTTAAGAAAAATAAAATTTTGTTAAACTGCTAAGAAAAATTGCATGGCTAGTACCGTCATTTTTGGACCTTAAACATTTTTTTTAAAACCCTATGGGCAGAATCACCAGAAACCACTATGTACCAAGTCTTAAGAAAATCGATCCAGCCTGAACCAAGCTATTGCCGAGCAGACAGACAGAGATTAAGACAAAATTCTTCCACCCACAAAAAATAAAATTATCGCTGGAGCGGTTTTCGCAAAAACTTATTATTAAGAACTATAAAATTTTGATACCACTTTTTAAAGAAAGCTATTGTAATCCCGATTTGAGTATATAGTAAAACTCATTTTAAAACCTGAGTTTCAAAAATGAATCATGAATCTATTTTTGAAATATTGAATTTTCGCAAAATATTTAATACGTTTTTAAAAAACCAAAATTATTTTTTTTTTAAATTTTTGGTATGCAATCTTATTGCAATACAATTTTTAATCAAATCGTTGGAGTCGTTTTTGAAATAAATAAGCTTTTTCGATACAGTTGTATGTCAAGAACCTTTATTTTTGAAGCTAAAAAAAAATTAAAATGTCCCTCCGGAGAGTTACGAAAAAACCTTAAACCAAAAGTTTGAAAAAATTGCTTCAATGGCTTAGGCTGTATTGGTTGAAATTTCGGCTCTGGACTTTTGGCACCTTATATATGGAATATTCAAACTTATTGGTCAGTAATTGGTTAGATAAAATCAACTTGTTCTAGAAATTAGTCAGCCCTAGATAACTTGAAATAAAGGCTTAAAGTTTCTCAACAGCAATTTTTGGCAACACATGTATGTGAAATTTACAAAAAAAAATATGTTTACCATTCACAAGATCTCTAGATCATGATAAAAGGTCAACTGTTCCCAGTAATTAGGTATCCATATATTTTTTTCTTTGAATTTTTAAAATTCGTTTCTAGGTCACAAACAAATCTTTTGGCACCCCATTATGGTCATTTAACAGTAAGGAGTATGCCATTTGAAAGGCCACTTCACGGTCATTTAAGGTCAGCTGGATTCAGTTATTGGAATTTCTTGAACTAGTTGACCTCTTTTGACCAATTATTGACTAATAAGATGGGGTTTTCCTTTTTTTCAAATTTCCCATTTATGAGGTGCCAAAGGTCCAGAGCCCAGAGAGATGTCGTTTCAATTAATAAAAAAAAAATGGCTGAACATTTGCTCTAACATGCATAAATGTACTTTAAAAGTGTGTACATTAGACAGCATATATTTTTTTTAAAACAGACTTGATTAAGAGACCAAAAATCTTTGTTGGAAGCTTAGTCAAAAAATATGAATCATAGACAAAAATTAACTATGACCAAGGTTGTAAAGAATTAGATTTTAAAAAATTCTTCTAAAATGTGTTGAAGTCAAAAGTTGTAAATAAAAAAAAAAAAAACACTTCTCATTTATTTCTAAATGGCGCCCAACGAAATTTATTTGCCTTGTCATACCGTTTAAAGAAAACAAATCTGTTTTATTCACATGCAAGCCCTATTTTTTTCACTCCAACAGAAATGATTTTCCAACGAAACTTTACATAAAAAGATATGTCAAAGAACTGTCAAAAGAGTGACAGAATTGTTATCTAGTTATTTCTGTTGAAAAATCATACGAAAATTCATGATATTTAGTGATCATATGAACCATGAATAATTAAAAATTTCTTTCCAGATTCAAAACCTTTCCACCCCACTATAATGGTTTAACTACAACTACAACTCGACGACACGCTGTGCATTGCGGGTACCTTATGTTGCAGGTGCATAAGCAAGTAAAGATATACACTTGTGTTCAGCTGCTGCCAGTCAAATTGAAATAATCCTAAAGAAAAGAGATACGTTAGTTGAATATTGTCCGTCATACCCTGATAGGTTTGAGCGTAGCTAGCTAGCGAGTGCAGCGTGCATTTAATCTTGGTATAGGTTAAGATATAATGTCGTTGCTTTGCTTAGGTATATACACAGGTACCTAACTACAATGAACTTAAAAGTTATTTGAGTTGCGTTTGAAGTTTCTTTCAAAATTATATTATAATCTACACTACGATTGTCTTTCTTATACCTTTTCTTTGAACTATGAAAGAAAATAATGTTAAGTTAGCTCATTGATTTTTTTTTTTGTTGTTGTTCTTTTCGTTCAAATTTTAGAAACAATATACATATAGGGAGTATCATTAACATATCCCCGTAATTTAGTTTTAAAGTTCCGATGTATAAGCATTTGCGGTGGTAATTTGACTAAATTACTATAATTCTCACCCACGGATGCGTATCGTAACGGAACGTGTGGCTATATGTCTATAAAGTATTTATTTTTTTTTTCCTTTGGGCTTTAGATAGATAATTTATGAAAGGTAATATACACTTTTTCATTTCGGTTTTTTATCTGACCCTCCACTTCTAGGCATGGTAGACGATCGTAAGCTGCTACCTTTCTTTTAAATAATGTTACTTATAAATAAAAGTGCTTTAATTATTTTTCAGTAGCTGCCAATAAGAGATGGCGAAACTGTTATGAAAAAGATAATCAATTTTCATTGACTATACAATTTAAAATTGCAACATGGTTGATCTTTAATTAAACTGATCGCACCTTCTAAAATTACAATTTTTAAAAAGTGATTTGAGTAACTTCTCTTACATGATCCTCAGGGCAAGTAAGACTTTTATTGACTTTCACTTATAAGTGATTGACTGCTAAGAGTTACATGGACTAACTCTTTAAGCTACTTAAGTATTTTCAATCGAAAGGCATATTTGAAATGATAAAATACGCCACAACATTATTTTACTTTTAAAATAAAATAAATTACTTAAAGATATTGAGTCTATTAGTTGATTATTATACAATTTTAGGTAACAAGAAAGTGTAAACATTAAATAAAAAATGAAGGGTATAGGGGAAAACGGCTTAGGTCCATTTTTAACAAGATTTATTGATGACGTCTTGTAAATTTTTATGAAAGCCCAGTCAGAATAGACAAACCCAATATTTTAATCGTTAAAGGGAATAAAAAAGGGTCTGAGAAGTCTATTTCCTAAAGTTAATTAAAATCAATTTTTGCTAAATAACTCTCCTATTTTCAACACTTGGGTAAAAATTGATTTAAAAAAAAGTTGTTCAAAATCCATTATCTACGACCTTAGTTGGGTTTTTGTCTACAAATAAATTGCAAAATGTTGACGATTTTTTGAAACACCCTGTTGGAAAAATTTATTTTTTTTTTTTTTGCAATTTTATGTCAGCTCCCACTTGTGTCAATTTCATTCAAACCACTAAAAGGAACAGTGAAGTTGCAGAGTGTTGACATAGTTTTGAAACAATCTTTTTTGAAATTTTCTTTTTCTTTTTTAATTCTGTCCAAGTCAGTGTTTCCAATCGTGGGGCCCACGCCCCACAGGGCCACAGGGGGGCAATATGATTTTGCAGGGTGGCAATTTTTCAATCTGATGTATTGCAACTGCTTTAGATTCCAAAACTAAATGACTGTAAATAAGAAAAAAGATCTCACTTTTGCACTCATTTCCATTTAAAAAGGGTTCGGTTTCCATCTTGTTCAAACTTTCGATGCATTTAAAACCAAAATTATTCATTTGAAAAATGAAAAAATAAAGCTCACGACTTAATTGAACGAAAAAAAAATTCAAATGGGCCCCTAAACTTTCACATATAAAGACATTGAATCTTTTTTGAAATAATGAAACCCATTTAAAGAGAAAAGCTGGGCCAAAAAAAAAGTTTTTTGGCCAGAAATGATAACTAAGAAAAGAGATTTGTTTTTTCATCAAAATAACCAAAGATTTTACTTTCTTTACGTCTCATTGGCATAACATTATAAAGATTGGGAAACACTGGTCTAAGCTGTCTATCACCGGTGTCAATTTAATTGATTCACTCAAGGAACAACGAAGTTCCGATGGTGTTGTCTTTCTATACTTTGTCTTGCGTAACTTTGGTTTTTCGAAACTTTTTCCTTTCATAAAAATACATTTCTCTTTCTAATTTAAAATCTCAATTATAGTTCCCAAGTGATAATTTCGGGATCAAACCATATTTTACGGGTCTCAGCAAAGATTCGATCGTTAGGTTAGGTTAGGTTTGAAGAGGTGATACTTGTAATACAAGCAAGCTGCATCATCTCACTTGCATCTCAGTGGATCCATTGCGCTCCCCAGGGTGTTGGTGGGTAAGTGTAATGATGGGTAGGGAGGGAACTTGGTGGATTAAGGAGAAGGTTTAGGTGTGGGTGTGAGGGGCCTCCCCGAACCATTGTAAGTTCTGTATGAATTTTAAGATGTTCTCAAGGTTGCAAGATAGAGATATCACTGCTTTTCTGGTTCTAGATAGGCTGAGACATTCTTACAGGAAGTGAGGTGAGCCCTCTTCATCTTGACACCCTCTACATAAGTCCGTTGAATTTATGCCCATATTCTGCTCATGTAAGTTCCCATTGAGTTTGTGGCCCGTTAGGACACCAACTATAAGTGATAATTGAGGCCTGCTTAACTT
Organism: Dasysyrphus albostriatus; assembly: GCA_946251815.1. NCBI lineage: Eukaryota > Metazoa > Arthropoda > Insecta > Diptera > Syrphidae > Dasysyrphus > Dasysyrphus albostriatus. The sequence continues at coordinate 59,206,534 of OX276336.1, read as the reverse complement.
ATACACGTTACAAGCATAAGATTGTCCTCTCCGTTATTTTGGAATGGCCGAAAAGTAAAATTTCTTTTAAATGTTCTAAGATATGTTAAAAACCGTGAAGTACCAAGCAGCCTTCAAGAAAATAGAAATTATCGTGTTCAAAAAAAAAATTGAAATTTTATTTAAAAATCCAAAGTATATTTTATTGAAAATGTTTGTATTGGAGTATTTAACATTCAAGGAATTTCTGTAGTATAAAAAATGTATTAAAATCACAATGTCTTTAAGAAAATTAAATATCAATTAAATGGTTCTGAAGATGCTTACCGTTAATAACCATATTTATTTGCGATATTTTAGGTACATATACTACATATGGTAGGTAAAGCATTCATAAAAAAAAAAACTGAACTCGAGATTTTGATCAGACTTGTCATTACAATGATAGGGAAGATGAAAAAAGTGTGCCTCACAATTTTATCTATATGTTTGTGTGTTCGGCAATAGCCTAAAGGGCTCGTTCGATATTCTTAAAACTTGATACATAGTAGTTTTTGGTGATTCTCACCATACTGTTTTTTACATTTTTTGTTTAGAACTAAGAATAACGGTACCTGCATCTCTATAAGCAATTTTACAAAAAAAAAAACAAAAACTACTCACAACTTTTCTAACAAAAAATCAAAAAAAAATTCAGTAAAGGCTACCTTTGTCAGTCAGTGGTATGTTATCGGGCACGTTCGCTTCAGTTCGACATTAATAATTGATATAAAAAGTGATAAAACGGATCAATGCAAACTAATGGTGAATCATATATAATAACCTAATACAATAATTAGGTATGATTTGAACAGTGATTTCTCAAATAAAAGCTCGATTTTGTGCTTGGGAATATCTCAAAACGATATTGGAGACAGCTTCTAAGAAAACCATCCCGTTATCATCATCGATACAAAAATATCCTTACTTATAGTCAAAGAGTATACCAACTGAACTAGGCTTAGAAAATTCAGGAAGGAATATCTGTCGAAGGACGGTTGATAGTGCCTTGCTATATTACCAACCAAAAAAAAACATTTTTCCATGATAAATCAACGTGTAAGACTGGAGTTTGCCAAGGCGTACTTAAACGGCACGGTGGAAAAATAGCAAACGGTTCTCTTCTCTGATCAGTCCATATTTAATTTGAAGGGATTTGTCCGGTTTTGCATGGTATTGACAGCTCAGAGGCAAATATCCTTATCCTAGTAAGAACAAAGGGCATAGTAGACCAAATAGGGGAGGCAAAATTATTGTCTGGGGATGTTATTCAGTCAAGGACTCGGATCAATTCACAAGATAAAAGGTATAGTGAATCGATTCATGCTGTTGCAAGGTAACCAGTATAACCCCCTGAACTCAATCTCATACAGAATCTCTGGAAAATTTTAGATCTGATAATTAATGGCACGAAATGCAATTATTTACACTCTATTCTTCGACAAGCTCAAATTGCCTTAAATATAATGACCGTACACAAAAATGACAACTTAATTGATTTCATGCCTTGTAGTTGAGGTGTATTAATTGAAAAAAAAATAGTTTTGTCTCTAAATATTTACAAAACAACATATTTTTGTAGTTTCTTATTTGAGATTTCAAAAAAATGCTTTAATTTTGTTCACCTTATTTTCAATAAATTCTGAGCTGTTTTGTCGGTTATTAAATATGATAATATGATATGATATAAAAAAATCAAAACCATCAAATTACCATAGGTTTTTCATAATTTTTGTTATGATTTTCTAAAGGGAGATAATTTCGTGATTTAGTTTTGGCTGACACTGTATATACTATTTGAAAAAATTATCCATTCGTAAAATAAATAGAACTCGAGATTTTAATCAAACCTGACATTGCGATGATAGGGAAGACGAAACAAGTAAGACTTGCAATCAGTCTGTCTTTCTGGCTGGAGTCTTACTGGCTATATCAATTATATTTAAATTTGGAACATGACGTTTATTAGTCAGTTCTTCCAAACGTTTTTTTAAATGATTTTTAGAACCAAAAACAACGGTATCTAATGTATTGTTTTTCTTGGCAGTTTCACAAAATCTTAATTTTTTCAAAAATGGCAAGACAACTTTCCTATAACAAATTCAATAACCAATTTTGAGTAAAGGTTTCCTTTGGATGGAAATTCAAAATCGATTCTTATTCTACTCACCTGTCTTAATTTTTGGTTTGACACATCCATTTTTCTCATTCAAGTGGAAACACCATTCTCGTGTATGGTTTTGCATAGAATCTTTGGCATTTTACCCGGGATATTTTTGGGCGAACAAATATAGTTTTTTTTTAATTTCCATTAATTTGAATAAATAAAACATTTCCTCGAAATGTTTACTTTTCAATAATTAATCAAATAAAATGTCTTGATAAATTTTTTTGTTTTATTCAAATAAAACGAAACATTTACGAAAAAGATGAAAAACAAATGAAAAATAAAAATAATACGTTTATTTGTTATTGCAATTTCTGTTCATAAATAATAATGTAATCTTTTAAAAAACATAAGCAATACAAATCAAATCGATGTGATTTTTTTCAAATCATTTCATCCAAAAAAGGTAAAATATACAATTCTAAAATAAACCCAAATGACGTAATCAATTTAGATTTAATTAACTAGATCAATAACTACATAATTGAAGCATTTTTAGCAAAAAGCTTCTGATAGTGAGAATAAAATTTAAATCTGAATCAATAGTTGCATGAGAAGTTTTTTTTTTAAATAAGCGGTTATAAAAACGCAACTGTTTCTACTGATGTTTATACAGTGCTAAATTAACTTCACACGTGTTTGTCATAATACCAAAATGTATATTAGGTAAACAAAAAAAATAAAACAATTTTTAAAAATAGGACCACAAATGATAAATAAACAAAGTTACTCATTTGAATAATTGTTCATCACATTACAAGAACAGACAGCCATAAAAAAAAAACAAATTCCGTTAGTCATAAGGTTTTGAATTCATAATCATGTTGGACAGTGTAAAGCAACATTCGTTTGTAATTATTCTCAAAATATCGTTAGAGAATTTCTTTCATATATTTCAGATTTATTTCAGTCAAAGACTTATTTATAAAAAAAAATACACACCTAATATGTAAAAAAAAAACATTTAGATTTAAATTAAATTCAACTTAATCGACTTAAATAGACAAAACTTCGCTTTTCTATTCAAATCGAATGAAAAACGATTGAAATATGCAAATCAAGTTCGAAGATCAGCTCTTTTGTTTGGTAATACTACTATCAATCGCATATATATGGCATACTATCGGCTGTCTTGTAACAAAAGAAAGAAATTATTACCGTTATTGGGTTAAATAAATACTTTTACTTCACGCTATTTGTCTTTCTAAGAATTTGTAAATCTTTGGTGACATATGAGCAATTTATGCAAATGGAATTACCTCTCGTAAGTATTTCATCGTACAGTAAAGCTTATTCTCTTGCTTATCTTCATTTATCGTTATTTTCTTCCTATTTTTGTGTTTCTTTTTATTTTTCTTTATTTTCTGTTGTATTCTAATCTAAAGAAACATAAGTGAAGCACAAACACAATCTGATGTAAGAACGGTAAGCAAGGCGCATTCATGCAAGAAGTATAGTGTTACCAATTAGTGCGCACATTTAGAGTTCAATGTAAGTATATTGCAGATGAGAAAATAGAAAGATAAAAAAAACAACAAAGTGAGAAAGAGAGAGAGAGAGAATGGAGAGGGTGAGTGAGAGATAAATATAACATATAAATAAAAAAAAAAAATATATGATGCTGCACCTCAAATTACGTTTTGTATTTTTTGCTGCTCTGATTGAAATATGATACTGTTATAAAGATACAGATGATGTATTTATGTGTAGTCGTATAGTCCATGTGAGAATATGTACTGGGGAGCAACATTCTCGATGTTAATGCTTAATGTGTGATGATGTGCATTTCAGTCTGTGGCACAAACACTAGCGTTCATTTAATGTGCCTAAGACTTTATATGTATATTGTCGATAGCAATTGAAAGAAAATTCAGACACATAGGTGTTAGAAGTTTTTTATATTATTTAATAGTGACAGTTGTTGCAAAATGAAAAGAAAAAGCCAATTTTATCTAGGCCAAGTTACAGGTGCTCAATTCTACACCAACAAGAATCTTCAAGTTGAATGCAAAATTCCTCATAGAATACTGGTTTAATCATATTGATTTATTTTTGGTCAAATATATGGGCCACAATTATTAAATTATGAATTTATTATATTTTTGCAAAAAAAGCCGCACTATAAGTGGATAGGTACCTAAATTCTAGTGTATGGTAATTAAGAATCATTTTTATCTTTAATCGTTATATGTTATATTCATTGATAGAAAATGTGTAGAGACAACTATTGGTAATCAGTAAATTTCGAGGTTATCATACAAAAAACTAAATAGAAACTCTTAATTAAATTCCAGTTCAGTTTTCTTTGACAGACCTGACCTACCCTTACAGCAGAGGTTGTGCCAGTTTTTTTTTTTATTATGGAATCCTACGAAATCTTTACTTTTTGACCTTCAGGACTTTTTTTTATTTTCATCACGAATCTGCTCCACATAAATGATATAGTTTAATGAACTCAATAAAAACTTGTAACAAAATTTGTGCAACTTTTTTGTTTTTGATTTTTTTTTTTTTTTGTTGAGTTGCATTGCGCAGTCATTTTAGTTTAGCTAGTGGGACGAATAAATTGCATGTGCTGTAATGCGTGCTAACAATTTTTAATGTGATATTCAATTTCAAGCACGTAGGTTTTTTTAACAGTGCAAACTCGAATTGAATTGAAATTCACTAAGGAATACTTGTGTTGTGTCTCTTTATAGATAGATAAATAGGCATATATATATGTTTCTGTTTTTTGTTTAAAGCGTGACATGAGAGCATTTGCGCAATTCAAGGAATAAATAGCTTGGATGAACAATATATGTATGCAAAACAAACACAAGTCTTCACTTTTAACTGTTTATTGAATTCCAAAAGATTTGCACGTTTTATTGGCTGCATTTTATTAATAATAATAAAAAAAATGAAGGAATTTTCCATTAAAAAAATAGTTATATGGCTTGCATTTGAAGGAATTAAGTATCATCTAAGCCAAAAGATCTTGACTAGATGCTAACCAGCATTTTGATTGGAATAGGTTAGGTAGTTACCTTAATTTTCAAACATAAAAAGTTGTGTTTTGTTTTTTTTTTCTTAAACTTAAAAAGATATTTGCATTTAGTTTTCAGTATTTAACTTAAAATTGATAAGAGCATTTTAGATTTAAGGAAAATTTTGAGAAAAAAAACAATTGTTTTCAAAAATATTGACACCAAAATTTAATTTCTTAAAAACTATTCATTTGATTAGAATATTGGCTTGGAAACAAAAAATTTAGCTCATTGTTTTATGTGCTTTCGTTGATTTTAAATAATTTTTTTTTTTCAAGTGTTAGGTCAATTTTTCTAAAACTGCCTCCCTTTCCTGAGGGGAGAAATAGAATTTTTGCCCAGTTAAATTGTTTTCTTAGAATGAAATCAGAAATCATTCCCCAAAAATAAGGGCAAACTCAGTATATATGAACATAAGCAGGAGATTTTTGATTTAACAAAATTATATGGTAAGTCACTCTATCCGTCAATTTGTCTGTCTATCCATTCGGCTGTTAAAGGCTTCGTCTGGATCGATTTTCTTTAAACTTGGTACATAGTGGTTTTTGACGACTCTGCCCACAGGTTTTTTTAATTTTTTTTCTAGAACTAATACAATTTTTTCTTAGCAATTTTATGAAATCTATTTTGTCTCAAAAATTGACCCATACCTTTTCTCAAAAAAATTGAATAAACTTCTTTCAGAAAAATTATTTTTGGATGGAAAACCACTTTTTAAAAAATGGTTATCAATCGTATCTCTTACAGAACCATTTCTTTATTTTCGATTTTCTTCAAAACGGTAATCTGATTTCCAAATTTTTGCTATGCAAAAGTTTCTAAACAGTAAAGGGAGTGTTTTTCAGACGTGTGATTTTCAATCTGGCAATACTTTATTCGGAGTTGGTCTTTTTGACAGCTGTCACTTGATTTATGTTCAGTTTGGTTTCGCGACCCGAACCATTATTTTGGTAATCAATTTGCACGATTTGCAAACGTTGTTCAGGAGTAAGTCTATTCATTATGAAATGGCAAACCAAACTAGGCATAAATCATGTGACAGCTGTCAAATAGACCAACTCTGAAAAAAGTATTGCCAGATTGAAAACCACACATCTTAAGAAACACCTTTTATTTTTGAGATAGAGGTGGAACTTTGATACAATACGAGCAGTTCATTGTTTGTGCATTTAAGCAGAAAGTATCTTACATATTCTAACAGCTACTCACACTTTTTAATTCTTCTCTGTCATTGCATGGTCACTTCACATATTCTATGAAATCTTTTTCAGTTAATGTACTCGCCTCCATGAACAGCTGGTTTAACGAAAGGAACTTGAGTGCAATCTATTCCACCTATTGCTAAAGGAATATTGTATTTTGCCTCACATTCTCAAAATTTTCTTTATATATGTTAGGACACCACCCAATATCCCTCTATTCTGAATTACTCCACAATAAATTCTTCGTTAAGAAATCCATATTTTCTGTGCTGCATTTGTATAGAATGCGATTTTATTTTTTTTCAAATCCTTGTCTTCTTCTCCTATAAAATTTAACCTTACGATTAAAAATTGGCATAAATTCCGTCATATATGAAGAATAAGGTATTAAATGCTGTTTACCTCTACGTTGAGCAATCAACTGACCTAGCTTACTAATGAAAATCAGATGATCCTCTCAATAGTGCACGTTTATGGTTTATTCATTCACAATTGAGCAAATTCTTACTTTGAGGAAATTCTCATAAAACATGGAGATGCTCATTCGTTGATCACCTTTTCGAGTATTTTATTTATTCCAAATGAAGCATCTTCTTCGCAAAGTTGAGTTCTGAGCAGGTAAATACAAAACAAATATTTATAAAATAAAAAAGTTTTGAGCAGGTTCTCCGTACATTTTATTTATTTTTGTTTTAGGTCAACAAATTCCCTTTGCTGGTAAAGTCGCTGTTATTTTAGCGAACATTAGGTAAGTCAAATCTTCTAGATGAATAACAATTTGTTCTCGTTTTTTTAACAGTGCAATGGCGTAGGTATATTTTGTTTAAGATTATAGGTTAAAATTCTCAAAACGAACATCTGACTTTCAGGAAATGAGATACAAAAAAAAATCAACCAAAAGTTGATTTTTAAATATCAAAATAAAAAAATTGACTTTGAATTGTTTGGCCTTTAGTTTACAAACATAAAATGTACCAACAACAATATGCAAAAAACTATGTATACGAAATTTTCTATGTTTGTTGTTAGTGGCCAAAAAGAAAAAGTTTTCAGTTTCAATTTTGCATAGTTTCCAAAAACTATACTCAGTTAAAACAATGTAGAAAGTGATGTTTGGAAACTTTACAACTTTCTATCTGCGTGGGTGAGGCATGTATATAGTTTGCAATATTAAATTAGTATTTATACAACACTCACTGATGGTGTTTATCATTTTAAAATTAGTCAAAACTCATTGATTGATATATGTGTGTATAAATTATACAGAAAATAATCTTTTTCTCATCTAATATAAGATTGATCGTGTATACCTATGCATATGTAAGTTTTTGTTGTTGACATCGAATAAATATACATACATAGCTTAAATTAATGGAGTTTTTATTAGTAAATTTATAAAAAAAAATTCTTTCATGATAAATGGATGGATTTGTTGGTCTCATTAAATTTCTATAATTTTGTGTTTGTGTCATTAAATAAAAAATTTCTATCAATTAATCTACTTTTCTACATGTACCATATCTATTTATGTTATATTGAGAACAATATTTTAACATAAGCAAAATTGACAGCTTAAAGTTTAACTTGTATTATTAGAATACAAAGGATAGCAAATATGTTGCTAAAAATATACAATTGTTCATCCATAATACATGACGGAAATTTAAAAATCTCCTTTTTGATAAATTTACCAGATTTACCAATGATAAACTCCATAATGGCAATTTTCATAATGAATTAACGTTTTTGGCAGCAAAAACCTCTGATTTGAAAATAATTGAGCCACCCACAGGATTTCAATCAAGTCACGTCCGCTCATCGTTCTTTGAGTATAATATTTTTAACTCCAAAAATAACGGTGCTTGCCATACAACCATTTAGAAATAGGCTCTTTATCTCAAAAACGGCTCTTACGATTTTGATTTAAAAAAAATGTATTGTTGTAGGCATAGTATACTTTTCGGTAAAAAAAACTTACCAAAAACTATTATTAACGATAGGTTCCTGTCATTAAGCGGTTTTTATTTTATTTTTTTGGGTTTTATCATTAACTGCTAGACCGATCTTATAATGTTTATGAAAAAGCCTCTTCAAATTAAAAAAGTTTTTAGAGTTACCAAAATTTTAGATATACAGGGTGTCCCGAAAATCAACGTCAAACAGGGACAGGGTGATAGGGTAGGTTGTACATGTACTGGAAAAAATAAGAAACAAATCCATCCCACTTGGTATAGAAATAATGGCTATATGTAGAAAAGTAGTGGAAGCTGATACCCTGGGCCAGCGATGGCGAACCAATGGCAAGAGTGCCATAAAAGGCATGTGACGAAAAATTATGAACACGTAAAAAATTTTGAAATTTGATTATACCATTAAGTGGCAGCAGCAGCTATCTACATTAAGTTTAGTTTTCTTCTTATAGCTCTTTAAAAAAGTCGGCACCTTCTATGTTCACAATATTTTCATCTACCAACGCGTGTGTGGGTCCTTAATTTTCGATGTCAATAGTAATGTTTTTTTTTTGAAAAAGATACCAAACAGATCTTCTGAAAAAGGGGAAAAATTCTTTCAGAGTTGGGGAAATTAAAAAAAAGACAACAAACGCATTGAACCATGAATTGCACCAATTTTGCTAGAAACGTAATTTTTGTGCATCAACGGCCGCGTTGTAACTTAGCCATGTTTACAATAGGTCTAATGCTCTCGTAAGACAAATTTACTGCTTTAAAATCGAGTTTACTGGAGTTCTATTTTTCGAAAATGACAAGCATCACTCATCAAAATTCAGTCTACTAATTTTCAATTATATTCTTACGGCTTCTGGCTATTGGCTTGCTTTGATAACAATCGTGATAGCATGATTAATTATATTATTTTATTTTAATTTCTTTTCTTTTTTTTTTAAATAAAAATAAAAATTGGAATATGCAGATCTTTTATAGGAAAATTGAATATACTGCGTTTTTTTCAGAAACTTACTTTGGAAAATTTTCCGCTTAGTGGCAACGCTGTGAAATGAAATTTCACGATAACAAACAAAATTATTGAAGATTCGCTTGGAAATCGTTTTTTTGTTTCAAATAAAGTGCTATGCAGTAGGAAATTGTTTTTTTTTGGAAAACTAGCTTTCTTATTTAAAAAGAAAATTACTTTTGGCACAGTGTTAAGTTAAGTAGCTTAAGTTTTAAGTTTAATTAAATACTACTATATAAACCAAAATATACTTTTATAGTGGATTTTGATACCTTGATCTCAAGTCTGCTCTAGCCCATCAAGTTTTTGAGATAACCCATTCTAAAATATGTATCTCCTAAAGCTAAGAAAAAACTTTTATAATTCAAAATTGAAGTTATGTTATACCACAAAATATTTTTTTCAAAAAACTTGGAACTATATCTAAAAAAATGAAACTTCTTCTATAAAATGAAGTTGGATTTATATCAATATTTGTTTTCTCTCTTCGAAGTCCTCAATTGGAATTTATGAGTTTACCATATTTCTGATTAAGGCATTTAAAAAATTGAAAACGAATTTCAAATATAAATGTTTATACTTCCGATTGCTGATAAAAATTTATTAAAAAAAAATTACTTCGAGAAATAATAAACCTTCAAATTTGCTTAAGCATGTATTACATGCATTTTCAAATTTTGGATTCGAATATCTTAAGAACGTGACTGGTTAGAGTAATTATACGTCGAGATTCGAACTCAGTGCATAAAATGCTATCAGAAAAGTGTATGAACCAAAACACCCTTTTCTGATAGTTTTTTTATGTCAGAGAAAAAATTTAAAAAAATTCACATAGTGTAATGCAGCAACATCCAACGTCATTTGCAGTGCAGCTGTGCAGTATATAAAAAAAAATAATTTGTTGAACAAAATATAGGAAAGCCAGAGATCGTTTTGGTCTACACCAAATTCGTCTTCAAGTTAATTGACTGACGTTGATCAAACCAATTTTGTGCAAGCAGGACAGTTGCATATTTGACGATTGCAGTATCTGCGTCAAAAATGACGATATTTTGACCATCAAATTGATATTGGTTTGATGTTTTCGAAAATGGCCTCTATGTTGGCCTCCAAACGCGTTCCAAACTATTTCTTTTCAAAAAATGGCACGAGGCTCTAAAAGGGCTCGCCATCCCAGCCCTAGGCCAGCGGTGGCGAACCAATGACACGCCTGTCATTGGCAGTACGAGAAGAAAAATTATGGACACGTAAAAAATTGACAAAATCGATTACATATCGAAATGGGTGGCTTCAAAATTAAAAAAAAAAACCAAGAACAAAAAAAAAATAACCAAAACTTATCAAAAAATCTGATGTAGCTATGTATAATAATAATATAAACAAATATTAACTGTTTTTGGCAATAAAATATTTTCCTTCTTAAAATAAATTTCCAAGGTGTTGTTTTTTTTTATAAAAATCAATTCTTTTTCATAAATTATCAAGTTTCAAATGAGTCGACCATTTCGTTTTCTAAATATGTATTTTGTTTCAAAAAAAAAAAAAACAATTCAAAATATTTTTAAACATAAAAAAAAAATTGTTTTTTTTGTAAATTTCTGTACACAATACTACAATTTATTCTTTTTAAAAGCTTTTGACTACAAAATATCAAAATTAGCCATGCCATGTATACAAATTTTCCTTTTGCGAGCTACCATTTTTCTTATGTTTGAAAAATGGTTTTTCATTCAAAGGTTGATTTTGCTAAGAGTTATTCATTAAATTTTTGTAACAAATGTTGTGAGGCCGTTTCTTAAAAAAAAATATATACGATTGGGATATAGCCTCCTCATGGCATTCTAAGGAAATTGAAAAAAGTCCAAAGCGATATGAGTTTAAAACAATTTTTTGTAATTTTAAATTTCAAAATTAATTTTACAAAAACATTTCACTTAAACAACTATATTTGAAATTAAATTAAAGAAGAGATTTTTGGCTTCACAAAAGGGTCTCAAACGTTTTTTTCTTTTCTCAACCCATACACGCTTTAGCTTTTTGTCACATTTTATGCGGATCACTCTGTTTAAGGTTAGGTTAGGTTAGAAGTGGTGATGATGTGGTTTCCCACATCACTTCACTCGGATCTCCAAGAGTCCATTGTGCTCCCCAGGATATAGGTAAAGGAAGAGGGAAGGGAAATAGTGGAAGTCTTAGGAGTAGGGTGCCTCCCGGAGTTCTGAATGAATTTCAGGATGCTACTTAGTAGCAAAAATGTATAAACAAAATACTATGTTTCGTGACCTTTGACCCCGTATGATTAATGTAGTGGAGCTCGAATCGATGTGGAACTTTCCCAAAACTTTTAAAGAAACCACCGTATATATTTTTTAGTACCTTTTTTTTAATTTCTGGAAGGACACCACACAATAAAATCTCACCTTGTACTCAACCTCAAAGATGGTGTAAAAGAGTAGGTACATTTTCTACAGAAGCATAAAATCTGTAACTCTGCTGATTGGTCCTTGAAATTTTTTCTGGAAGAGTAACCGTTCGGGAGATATTCCTTGGGGACTTTTTACAGTTTTCTAAGAATGTCATGAGGAGGTTCATAACCAAATATCTGCTTTCCACAATTGTTTTCGGTGATTTGGTTGTTCTTTTCGGCTAATATGGCTGGACTAATTTGGTAGTTTCATTTTTTGTAAAACTGTGTTATTAGAATTACAGGTGAATTAAAAGTTCAGCTCGTTAAAATTGTAATCTGTAAGAATTGAACAAGTGTTTTCCACTTGCCAATATTCAATCTTAAGACCCCACTCACATTTATCAACATATTTTCAAGCAATAATGGAAATAATAATAGAAGTCTAGACAGACTTCACCTCCATATGGCACCCATATCTGCAGTAAAATTGTTAATAATGTTTGTTCCTGGTTTTTGTTCATTGACCTCTCTCCAACCCAACAAGCCCTTATGCAACACTCTAACTTTTTCCAAGCGTAGAAGAAGGTTTATGATACGAGTACCATCATAACAATTCTTATTTATAAATATATCTTCACTGATTCTGGGTTAATTGCTTAAAGATTATTTCGCACTCGCACTTACCACTACTGCTTACGCCAACAATTGTATAGTATCCCAGTATAAGAGTTGCTATCAGTGTATTCGAGTACACTTTACTAGCCATGATGCAGCTGAAATAATCTACCACTGTCTTCAACAGCATGTGTTGCCAGCACTCGTTTTTTTTTTTTTTTGCTAGAATATCCAACAGCAAGAATTGAAAAAGAAAAACTAATAGAATCCACTTTTCACACCACGAAGCTAAATGAATGAATGAATTTTAGGTCATCAACTGCAAAAACAATAAACACACTTGAACACACACAATTCAAACACTTTTCATCTGTCACATGAAATAACGAGCATTTTTTGACAAAACCACCGCCGTCGTCGTCGTAAAGAAACAAACTTTCTTTAAAAAATGTGTGCCAAGTCTATAGTAGCACCACCACCACAGAAACAAAACAAAAAAAATGTGCCTAAGCCTCTCCTAAAGAGGTCCCACAAGTAATATTATTTAAATTAAAAATTTTTGTTTGCTTCGTGTGTTAAACTTTCTAAGCAATTATTTTGCTTTCGATTTTTTTTTTCGCTCTGTTCGCGGTATTGCTGAATGATGACTTAATACAAACAATAGTTCCCAGTGATGTCCTTGCGAAGTATCTCTCTCTTAAGGTCGACCTCGATTCCAAAAGGACTCAAATCAAAGGTGGACAGAAAGAAAACGCGCGCGATATATTGAAGGAAAAAAAAAAAGGTATCTCCCGTGTCGGTTGGTTTTCTCTATACAAATTGAAAAGTATCTACAACAAACAGCTGTTGTCAGCAAAGATACACATTAACATCCGCACCGGATTGATTTCTACGAGCAACTAACTCGATGGTATCGTACGGCTAAAGTTTTGATCGCTAAGGAAGTCTTAGGCTTTCATGCAACCAGGCATGACTATACTGTGACTAAGTCTCGAAAGTTGGAAAATGAACGGCCACCGCAGCCACAGACTCAGAGCTCAACTCTGACAGAAGAAGACAACAACAATAATAACGAATGAGCGGCAAGACGAAAAGCAATACACTTACTACTTACTTTAGCCAAAGCCAAGTGTATAGTATAGTCAGTGGAGGGAAAAGTCTTTCGGTCTTTCGGTCTTTTAAGGCTTATACAGTCTTTCGTACCTGTTGTAATTTTTGGTTTTCTTATTGTTTTTGTGTTTTATTATTGTGTGTTGATTTCTTCTTGGCTTGTCAATGAATTTCCGTAAAGCTGGCACAGTGCCACCGCACCGAGTTCATTGGTTGCTTCTTCTCTTCATCATAACACCATTCAGGCTAGAGGTACTTTTTTTCGGCTCAATTGAAGAAATTTGATAGCAGCGAAGAAGCCGCACTCTGTGATGTTGTTGATGAAGGAATTTGGTAGGTTTTTGGGTATCTTGTTGAGTGCAATTAGCGATTTAATTAGCACAGCTAAATTATTGTAGGGAATAAATTAAATTTTAATGCGTTCATGATTGAGTGCTTAGTTTCTCAACTTCAAACAGAGATAGTCAGTTTAAATTTTAAGAATTTTATAATTATCTTCGTACAAAAGATTTTCGACAAGGAAAAAGTTATTAAACGAAAGTTTTATATGCTAAATGTACATTGTACAATATGTACTTGTAGGTAGGTTTCCTAATATTTTTCTTAATCGTGTAGTTATTTAGTTTTATTTTAATTGGCATAAGTAGGCTAAAGAAATACATAGTTTTGATTGTATAGGGCTGAAATGGATACCAAACTATATTCTTAGTTCACACAATAACAAAACCACTGGTCAGACTTTTCGTAACTGATGCTTTGGTTATAAAATGCATTTCGTAGGCATATTTGGCTAAGTATACCTATCCCATTAGGAGCTTCTATAAGTGGGGTATCAAAATGATAACCTAGCCTGTCTTCTAAGCAAGTCATCTTTTTTTAAATTCCTACCGGAAGTTATTGTAATTGGTTCGATTAGTCAAATCGATAGTTTTTACAAATCTTTACAATTTGATTCCCTAGAATGGGAATCCATCATATTTAAATGAAAGATGTCTGTGTTTGTACGTACTTTCACTCGTTTTTCCGTTAGTCTTTTCGTAGGTTCCTTCTCATTTTTTTGTAGACAATATTAAGAACAAATAAAGATATCAACTTTAGATAAATTTTATTTTATAGATGATAATGTCGTTATTTGCAAAAGGATTTTCAAATAAATTTTATTATCGTTTTTTCGTGCATTTTATTTTAAATTATGTAAGGTCACATGATGACTAAAAACTAGCTTAGTTTTTCTTGGAGACTATAAAAGAGATTTCAAGTTTTATAGAAGAAAACTAGTATATTCTGAAATCACTACAAGTTTTGTTGGCAGTAAATAACCTCGGTACACATAACCTCAAAAATAGCGAAAAAATTTATTTTGTTTTTTTTTATTTATTTTTTTTAACGAGAATATCTCAAACACCTTAGCTGATGGTGAAAAACGGCTGAAGTATTCGTATTCAGCACCACAAGATACTCGTATCTTTAAACAGACTTATTTCTTGTGTCCAAGACCGTGTAAGCCTAAAAGAAAATTCAAAAACTCATTTATAGTTTTTTTTTTATTAAAAAAAAACTTTAACAAACTGTATACCAAAAAATTTTTCCCGAAAATCTTGAAAACAAACATTAATAGAGACTTTGGGATAATTTTATTCAACTCAGTAGATTATAGTACTGATAATTTAAAGGATTATCTTTAAAAAACTTTTGATTAATAATTTATGCCGGTTGCTTGTAAGAAAAACGCTAAAAAATAATCATAATTAATAATTTCTTTGTTAAAAATCTCGAAGTAACACAAATCATTGGTTTTTACTTGGTTCCATATAAAACAAGTGAAAACGTTTTTGAGGTCCTGAGAACGTTTTGAATTGAATAAAATTGAAGATCGTTTACTGGCTTCTAGCTTCCTATGGCAGCAAAGAGAAGTTTTTGGTTTTCAATTTTCTTGAAAACTGTTTGATTGATAATAATTTTTGCAGAAGCTACAAAAAAGTTTTAATAATAGTCTTCACAAAAAATTTTTAAAAAATATTTCAAAATGTGTGTTTGAAAACTTAATATTTCGAGAACCACATGATGGTAAATGATGGTTATTTCAGAATATTTTATAAAAATATATGGTTGATAGCTTCCATAGAAAAATCTAAGAAAATCGTGAGTGCCTTTGTCATACGCAATTGATTTTAAGTACTGTTCAATTTCCGTGGATTTATTGACGAAACACCACTGTAAACTATATCCAGCAAGATAAGAGTTCCAAATCATTAAGCTTGAAATTTTTTGCCCGGGACCAGATAAAGTTTCTATAAGAAGGTTTTTTTTTATAATTTAAAGGACTAAGGGCCATTAAAAGCAATTTTGAATCAATAACACTAGTTTACAAAATGTTGGGTTATGATAGGGTCCTTATAATAAATATAGTTTTTATTGGTGTAAATAATATAATAACTATTAATATTTTAATATTTAACGAATTTATAATTTATATTTTCAAGACTAATTTTTGTACGCTGAAAATGAAAATTAGTTTTTTTTTTCCAAAGAAGCGTTTTCGAGTTATGCTCAAAAATCATTTTCTCGGCTATTTTTTCAGATACTGGCATAAACCTCGGTAACACTTTAGCTAACTTACATAAGATGTAGGTACGAGTATATTTTCTAAATTGTCTGAACTATCTCATTCTGAAAATGTACTGCTGGTGAAAGTCGGATTGAATTTGAATAAGTAACAGACCCTTAAAATTTGAAAAACCAGTATTTTTGAAAAATTTCTAGTTTTTGATTGCTCTATAATAATTTAAGGATCTCAGGTGAAAAACAATTATTTTAACAAACATTTGAGCAAAAGTTTGCCAAAATCGAACGAAAAATGTAGGAGAAATAAAGTAAAAATTGAAAGAAGGCAATTTCAATTTTTTTTTTTCAAATAAAGTCATATGTGAAAATATATTAAGGTGTCTGTTTTTTCACAAAACTCATTTTTAATACAAGAAGAATTTGACACATCAATCTCTAAGACCGGTAATGGCGCAACATATATCGTTGGATAAGTATTTAAAATCATTATGGGAAAAAAGGAATTCACTATACAAAACTGTGTTTCATTGTATTTTGGTGTGAAAAAAAACCATCTTTAATTAGCAAATAACTTTTTTTTAATATAATTTGAAATAAGCTTTTATAGTTCATTGTAGTTCATGAAAATATCTTTCCAACGATATATGTTTCGTCATTATTGGTCTTGTAGATTGGTGTGTCAAATTCTCCTTTGTATGAAAAAAAGAAAATGGGCTAAGAGGCACCGATTTATCACCTTAGACAAACATTTTTTGGTCAAAAACTTCATTTTAGGACCTGTAATTTTGATTTCAGGGGTGTCTGATATTGAAAAGCAATAAGTTCTTAGAAAAAACAGACACCCCAATATTTACATGACTTTATTTAAAAAAAAATGAAATTGCCTTCTTTCACTTATTATTTTATTTTTCCTACATTTATCGTTCGATTTTGGCAAACTTTGGCTGAAATGTGTGATAAAATAATTTTGTTTCATTTGAGTCCTTTCAATTATTTAAAACTATTTTTCTCTACCCATATTGAGCAACCAAGAACTAGAAATTTTTTAAATATTCTCGTTTTTTAAACTAATAATTACTACTACTAATAATTACTACTAATTTAAACATGTAACTAATATACATTTTATGGAAGTTAGCTAAAGCGTTAGTGAGATTTTAACCAGTTTCTGAGAAAATAGCTGAGTAAATGATTTTTACCGCCTGAGTATTTAAATGCCCCCATAGAACAATTTTTCGGTTAATTGAGATAATGATGCAGTTATACTAATTCAAATTTTCTCTGGGCTGCCTAACATACCAGAAAAGTCTCGGTATCGTTTGGTATCGGTATCGGTATCGGAAACCGAAACGACACCAAGATGATACAAGCTCCGAACGATACCAAACAATACCGTATTTCTTGGACCGAAATTTACCGATAATCTCGATAGTATTGTTTGGTATTGGCAGAAAATATAGTTTTTTGAATATTATAATTAATTTATTACAAACAAACAATTTTTGCAACTGGAAAAGGCTCTAAAGATTTAAATGACATTCCCAGAGCTTTTTTCTTTAGCAGAGAGAAGTTTTGGGCAATAATTTTAATTACAACTGCTCACTGCCACGCCCATTTGAATTATGCTGGCAATCTCTGAAACCAACGATTTGGATGACATTTTCAGACTAGGTTCATTGTTTTCCTGTAAACTTTTTCAAAATTTTGTGTCGAATTCTTTATTGGAACTTTACTTAGACATTGTAAAACAAGCCACAGTAAAAAAACTTCAGTTAAAAAATAGTTTTTTATATTAATGATTTTTGTCTTGAATCTTACTAAGCGAGTTCAACTACTACATCAAGAACATGTAACCAAGTCTTGCATTTTATTCTGGTTTGCCATTCAGACCAGACCGAAACCAGATGAGACCGATACCGATACAAAGGCGAGACTTTGTTATACGAGACCAAACGAGACTAAGTTATACGAGACCCAGACCGATAACGAGACGATACTGAAATTTTTCGGTTTTGATGATGCCGAGACGATACTTACAAAAGTATCGTTTGGTTTGGTATCGTGGCCAACCCTACTGCTATCCCCGTTGCTCTATCTCTATTAGTAAGCAAGTTAAAAGAACCATATTTACTCTATAGACCACATATTTTTGAGTCCTCTTAGTGCTTATCTGCTTAATACCAAAATTTACACTAGGTGGGGCAAAATTTTCAGAAGAAGTCTTGAAATATAGCTTCAGTTCTTAATTGCCCCATATCTAAATGAGATTTTTTAGTAAAGCGAAAAAACTTAAGTGCTATAAAAAACATCAAACAAGAAATAACTTCAAAAAATTAATTGAATGTAAAACAAATAACATATATGTAAAAGAATTTTTATAAGCAAAACCGAATGAAATTAAATGTATTTTTCTGGTCTATCTTAACGACAAAAGCAAATTTTTAGTTTTTTTGATAATTTAGTATTAAAATGTTCTACCATTTATTTAAGGTTTTTAAAGACTTTAGAATAATCCAATGAAATATCAAGTAAATCCCAGCCACCGAATCAATATAATTTTTTGCTTTATGTTCTTATCTATAAAAAAAAAATTTAAAAATAAATCATGCCGGTTCTTTTGAATTTTATTGTTTTTCTTGCTAAAATTGAATTCCAAAGTTTCAGTGCACAAAAGTTCTATAAACATAGGAAATCTCAAGTTTGTTTTTCATGGGTCTTGCATTCGTATGGGAGAGGGTTCTATACCCATTTCTGACTTTTTCATACTTTTATTTTTTTTTTAATAACCGTAGTCAGTTTTGACTTCATTTCTTCAAACAACCACAAAGATATTTTCAAATCGTCGGCTTAGAGTTAGGGTTAGAGTGTAAAGCGCCTAACTCCACATTTTTTTTACCATTATAGGCCACTTCAAAAATTGCTAAAAAATACAAAAATCTATGAAATCTTTCCAATTTCACTCAATTTGGCAATAATGAGTGTTAAAAAATATTTAATGTAATTTTGGTTTTTTTCAAATATTGCGAATACTTTGTTTAAAATATTTGTTTCTAAAAAATGCAAAATTAACTCACATTTTGCATTTTTTAGGAACTTTACACTCTAAGCCGACGAAATAATGTATATAAAAATTCAAACTTCATATTTCTCAAGAAGAGTGTAAAGAATATATTTTTCAAACTTCAAAATTCGTTTTCCGGGGAATAATTTTTTTGGATATGGGATATTTAAGTACTCAGGCGGCGAACTGTGCACCCACTTTTTTGAAATTCTATTTTTATATGCACATCAAAAAGTAGTTACCTGCTTAAAATTTGCATACTTAAGTTTAAAAATGCGATGTGACAATATTCATACAAAAAAATATATATTTGTTTTAAAAAAACAGCTTCAAATTTTTTTAATTTTTTTCTGCACATTCATATTTTATCGAGCATTTTTTTCTCTTCAAACTATTAAAGAAGTTGCTTGAACGAATTGAATTCTCGAATTACCTGCTTTTAAATATTTTGCTCTCATAATCATCATCAACATGCTTCTCGAACGTGGACCATTGCATTGGACCTTAAACGATTTCTCCATCAAAAAATGTTGAATAATGTTAAAGTGATATTGTAGGTAATGAAAATACCTTTTTAATGATATATGTAATGTCGATATTGGTTCAACCAGATTAAATATATTTTACCTATACCTAATACATTTTATTCATACTAAAATCCACCAGAACACAACCTTATTTAGCAAATGACTTTTTTCACTCAGCGATTTGAAATAATCCCCCACTATTGTAGTACATAAAAATACCTTTCCAATGACATACTCGTATGTCTCATTGTTATTGGTCTTGTAGACCGTTTTGTCCTATTCTCCTTTAAAAACGATTTTGTTTTCCTTAAATAAAATTCTTATTAATTCCCATTATAACCAACAAATATAATTTTAATAGATATCTGCCGTAATCTTTAAGAGTTTTGTAAAATCATTTTAATTCGTCCTTAAGCATGTCTCTTTTTTTAAATTTATGTACAAAAATCTTAATTTTTAAAACAAATGATCAAAAACTTTGGTAATCAGTTTAAGTAAGTTTTTTTACACTTCAATTATTTTTTTGTATTTAATTGACATAGGTACAAATTTCATTTGGAACTAATTTTATATTAATTTGGCTTAAAAATGTTCATTGAGTTAAAAAAAGATAAAGAAGTTTACAGCTTTTTTTTGGAAAAAAAAAGCATGTTGGGCCCACCTTAAGTTTGTCCGACCAGTAGATTCTTAATGTAGACGGTCTAAGGTTTCATTTGATACCCCATTTTTCCATTGACCCGATGAGGTAGGTCAACACCAAAAATACCTTTTTTTGAGTTGGTCCTACAAAGGGTAGGGTCCGGATATTGTCTGTCCGACCAAATGATTTGTAATCTACGATAAAATCTCTATTTACTTGTACTTACATTTCCCATTGACTCTATGGTATAACCCAACTCCAAAAAATGTCACCGGAAGTGACCATTTTGCGGTCAAAAGGCCCGGAAAAAGTCTGTCCGACCAGCAGTTTTGTAAATTTCATGACATTTACCATTCGTTAATGGCTTAATTTTCCATTGATTCTATGAGGTAGGTTTTCTTACGCCCGGCTCTCATATTTGATTAAACGTATCCAAATGTCATTCTGACATTTAGAAATAGACGTGTTCAGATAAAAGTATGATATCTCAGAGAAATAAAAACAATTTGGATCGTTTTCAGTAACTATCGCATCGTGAAATGCTGGCGATAAATTTGTGAATTAAAACGTAGTTCTACCAAAAAGATATCTTTAAAGGCTTTCGGACATACTTACATTTTAATAAGTAAAAATTATGATGTTCAATGGTTTTCTTTATTGAATAGGCTTGTTTGGGGCATCAGCATATCTTAATAATCAAAAATGCTTCTAAATTCACAATTGGCGTCTTAGAGAAAATGGTTATACTAGACGCTTTTGAATATGCATGTGCTATAACTCCAAAACTAAATTGAATTTGACAATTTCACACTTAAGACTTTTTTTCAAAATTAAATTTCCTATCAAAAATGGATGGTATACAAAATTTCGGGAGGAAAAGCGTACAAAATCCTCCTAGAAAATGGAATAACCAAAGGTTTCCTTGGCAATAAATTGCCCTTAACTTTTATTAAAGCAAAGATAGGCTCAAGCCATATACTCAAACAAAAATAGTAGAAACTCAAGGCTTTTGACATATCGTGTTCAAAAAGTAATTTTTATTCACAGCTGGGATATATGTATGTATGTATAAGTATACCCATTCAAAGTTTTTCATTTTTTATAATTTTGCCAGTTTTGGCTCGAAAGTTTCTTTTTCGATACTCATAACAAATATATTCGAGCTCAAAATTGTATTTTTGTTATAGAGAATATTTAGAAAAGGGGTAGGCCCGCAACTTTGATTTCCGGATGTTTTTAAATGCTTCTAGGCACACAAACTCAACGGCTGGGTCGATTTATATAAAACTTGAACTAGGTGCAAGTAATCTCAAAATGGAAATACAAAATAGCCCCCAAATATTTCATAGCTTTGATTGTGGCCTTGTATGAACATACTTCTCCAATAGGTTGATCACATGGAAATAAAATTTTCTATAAATAACGTGTAACTATCCAGAAATGGTCTCTGGTATGGAATGTCGATATTACAACATTCTGGATAGCAAACTTTAAACTATTTCATAGTAAAACATTTTACAAAAAATTGAAAAAAGAAAACCTTTCCGGCTAAGATATACGAGTACACTATTATAATAAAAATAAAACAAAACTCATTTAATTCTTTTTATAATACGGTTAACTTGATAAGTACGAGTAGTAGTAGAAATAAAAGAGGAAAATATATGTGTCAAATGACTTTTTGATGACAGGAAGGAAAGTTGTTGAAGTTTTGCATATTTATGTAAGTGCAATAGGTAATGATAAATAATGAATGATAATTGCCCTAGACAAAGGTGTCTTTTATTCATA
The DNA here is from genome assembly GCA_946251815.1 of Dasysyrphus albostriatus. Classification (NCBI taxonomy): domain Eukaryota; kingdom Metazoa; phylum Arthropoda; class Insecta; order Diptera; family Syrphidae; genus Dasysyrphus; species Dasysyrphus albostriatus. The sequence goes on along the minus strand of OX276336.1, from coordinate 59,184,429 downwards.
ATGTGTAACACACAGTATTATGACTTATTTTTTGCTTTTCTTTTAAAGTTACTATAGGAGTAAAGTAACTATGAACATTATTAAAAATAGTAAAACAGTAGGTAATTAAAAATTGTATTTCTGATAACTCTGACTATGAAAAGAGCAACCTACACTCACAATTCAGGCATAGACTTGCCTTGGGGTTGGTTATTCTTATTTTTATCAATATTAGTGGTTCATTCAATCCGGAGACCTTTGATATACAAAGGTTTAAGGAGACATTCACTTGGAACGGTCATAAGGACTATTGTAGTTTTCGTATAGAGATTTTCAATAAACAAAAGGCAAATACTATCGTGAATGAGTCTCATGCCACCTGAGGTTCGCATGAGATAGTTTCTACAAACCATCTCAACTTCAATAGCTCCTTTTACTTGTCGTGCATATCAATGGTTTTTATGGGAACGCACCCCTAGATTATTTGTTGCCTACAATTCTTCTATGCAATCAAATTCGCATCAAAAACTAATAAATTGCAGTTGAATTCCTATTTCAATCATAAGGGAAGGTATAAATTTTGCAGGTATTTGCTATCGAAATGATTTTCAAGAGAAACCAATATGCTTTGTGAAAATGGCATATAGATTCAAGTATTTCGGTTTGAACTTCTATCACTATCCTCAAATTCCGTAAAAGGCAAAATTGAAATATTCCTTTCAATTGCTACGCTAAAAAGCTTTAAGAACCAATTCTAACTTAAAGTCATCGATATTTCTATTAAACATTTATCATACAAAATACAGTTTTTAGTATTTTGTATGAAACATTTTCTTCACTACAATGCAATGCAAATTGAATGGCAAAAATAAAACAGTAATTTTTTGTTGATTTTAATCCACTTGTGTAAACATACAAGTAGGTACCGATGAGTACAATGTAAAAAAAAACATGAAGTTCTTTCCATTAATTGCCTAAACTCTAATTTTAAAATGGTTTTGAAGTGGGTATAATTGTTTTTGAATGCACTCATTTTTCGAATGCATGAATGAAATATATGAAATATGAAATTATATAAATTAAATAAATTAATAAATAAATATTGAAAACCAAAATTATTTTGTTTTTATATAATTAATTTATATAATTTCATATATCACACAACCGGAGACGAATAAAACAAATAATGAATGAAATATGATATTAACATACAATAAACAAATAAGTTCAATATAAACTTAATTTTTGTATTAAAAATATTTTGTTGAGTGATGTTTTAGGGTTAAATCACTTTTATTTTCTTTGTATATTTTGTGTTAGAATACAATTTATTTTTGGTTGCATGGAATTTATTGAACAAATCTAAAAAAGTATTATTTTAAAATTCGAAAACTGACATTTTCTTTGCTCCTCGCTGGTCATCAAAGTTCAGTGGTAGTCCCAGGCACTATCCTTGAGGAAAAGTTAACAAAAACAAACAAAAAGAAAACAAATAAAACTGCTAAATTTGATACTAAATTTTCAAGGCTTTAATATTACATGTTCAAAGAGCTATTTCAATTCAGAACTGGTCCCAATCAAACCTTACAATTTCTTATCTCTGTTGCAGTTTTTGCCCCGAAAACTATTATGACAAATCTAACATTTCTTGCACATAGTATCAAGTTTTATATTAACTGGCCCAAGGCCCAACTGTTCAGTCTATGGGTATAGTTGGAAAGCAAATTTGAGGACTTAACTCCTTTTTAATTATTCTACTTAATCTTGATGTTAAATTTAATCAAAATCTTCAGTTGGATTTTTTTTCGAATGTGAAATTTGCTATTTTTAGTCTTGTCTTACGCTCTTTTTGTTATCTCTGCTCCCATTCTCACTCTTTCCTCCATCATTCTTAAGATCATAAAATATCATTTCTATTCCTCTTCTTTAATCCCTTCCCTCATCGTCTTTCTCTTCTTTTTGCTTCTATGTTTTGTTTCCCATACTTTGTTTTTGCTATTGCCCTCTGCAATTTTTTTTTTTCATGCCTCAATTTTCTTTCACTCAATCATCGCTTGGTATTATTTTTTTTTTGCTGGTGTTTCCCTTTGTCCCGCTTCTTTTCCTCCTCCCCTTAACTCCTTCCCTACTTCTTCTCTTTTCCCCTACATTATTCATCCCCCCATCCTCTCGTTTTTCTTTCCCTTTTCCTTCCCCCTTACTGCTCACTTCGTTTAATATCTCTCTTTGTCCTCTCCCTTATCTGCTTTTCTGATTCCTCTTCCCTCTCCTCCTTTCGAATTCCCATTTCAACTCATCCGAACACCCTTCCGGTTTTGTTCTTTTTACCACATTTGCTTTCTCTCATCTTCTCTTTCTTCCTTTTCTCATCATGATCACCAACGGATGATGGTCCAACTCTACTCTACTTCTCGTTCTCTCGTCACTCAATGCATAATTTATTACTGTCTCTCGTCTGCCTTCTGTATACGTGAACTCTCTGCCCTTATTCTCATCTACATTCCCGTCAAAATTTTCCCACCCTGGTTCTTCTATCATCTGCGTTAGCCTTTTTCTTTCGAAACTCACTTTTTATGTTTCGAAATCCTCCAAGCCTCTTTGTCTTCCGTAACCATGACTTTCCCACCCTCTAGTCCTGTTTTCACATTGATAGTCCCGCCTATTATCACTCTTTCTTCCTCACACTTCCTCTACATCCATCTTTTTAGGCTTTCCAACTCCTTGTCTATATGTCACCATTTAAGTAAGCTTCATTCGTCCTTCCCTTCTTGGGTCTCGGTATCGACTCGGTATCGTTTTGGATGCTTTTACTGTCTCAGTATCGCTTCGGTTTCCGATACCGAGACTTTTTCTTCCATTGTCATTTCTTCTCTAATTGCCACCATCATCTTTTAACTTGTTCTTCTTTTTTACTGTCTGTTTTGTTCATTTATACCTCTTTAATAGTTTTTTCTTTTTCTATTTTCCTCAAATTTTTTCCTTTACCATGTTTTTAAAATTACTCCAACTTCATATTCTTTGATCAACTCCCAGGATATTTTTCACTTATTCACTAGCCCCGCAACATTCCAGAAGCCTTTGTTTAATCAATTTCATCAGAAACCCATACCTCCTCATTTACTATCAGTTTCCCATATCTTATAATGACCCTCTTCTATTTTATCTTTTCTTCTTCTGCTCGCTCTGTTATCAGCCACTGCACTCTTCTTTCCTTCCACGTTAAGTCCTCTTCAATTCTCTCCCTCTTTCCTCTTATATCCGCTTTCTTTCTCATCTCCTCTTCTTTACCCTCTTGTGATTTCATCTTTTCTTCTATTAAACCTTCAATCCTGTTTGCTCCTCTTCTTCCTGCCTTTGCTCCTCCATCCTTGCTTGGACTCCTATCCTTTCAAATATTTTTTCTACCGTTTGTTTAATTTTTCTCATCCTCCCTCCTTCTGTTTCCTGTTTCTTGTCGTTCTATCTTTGCTTCCATCTCTTTCATCCTCTGTGCTATGTCTTTTTTACCCTCGTCACCACTCATTGTACTTGTTCCTTCTTGAATTTCCACTCTACAATTCTTTACTCTCTTCTTTATCTCCCGTACGCCTGTTTCTTTCATTCATTCTTTTATCCTTCTCACTAGCTCTCTTACCAAAACTCTCAGCTCTCCACATTCCTTTTTCCCTCTTCTTATTTATTTTCTCATCTTATTCAGTTCTTCCTTAACCTCCATTCCGATCTCTTTCACTTCCTTTTTAACTGAATGTTTGTATTCTGTTTCAATTCTGTTTACATTTACTATTAGTCCGTAATAATATTTGTTCTCAGGAAAATGTTCATCAAAATCGTTTGAGTTGTTTTAGAGTAAATTGAGGTCTTTCTTATCGATTTAGTTAATATTTGTATGGAAGGTACCGTTATTTTTCTATTTTTAAAAGTAGGAATAAAAAGCAATACAAAAATTAGGAAAACCACTTTAGTACGAAGGTACACATTATGTTTTCAAGACAATCAAAAATCAAAAAATATTTGCATGGGAGCGGGAGGTGCTAGGGCATAATAAAATTCTTTTAAAAAGTTTTCTTATTCAAATGTTAACTTAAGTTATTTACTGATCTTTTTTTTTTTGGAAATCAGTCGAGCCATTCTTGGATGGAGGTGATCAAAATACGACAAGTTTTATTTGAATCTCGAGCTTATTTTACGAATGCATAACTAGAAGGCCACGATTTTTTGGAAAAGACAATTTACTCAAAACTAAATTCAACTACATACTAATCTAATGTAACATTTTGAAACATTTGTTTTTACAAGTTAAAAGTTTAAATGAGCTCAACTCCATATGTATTGCGTTTCGCCTAAGAAAAATTCCCTTAGAATAATAAAATTCACAGCATATCCAAATGGTTTGCAATTTTTGTGCAAACGTTTTAGGACTTTTCTGGTTCCTAAGACATTTGCTTTGTTTAGACGACTTATGCTATGTAAGCTTTTAAAGTTCCTATTACACTATGAATTTAAAGTAATGACTTTTTTCGAAATAAAGTTATGTTTTTTTTTTCTCGTTCACACACATTTAATTTCGAAAGAAGTCATGACTCAAAAGTTGTCGTGTGATAGTCAATATCTATACCCGAAAATTTTTCGTAACTTTAATTTTTTGTCAATTGTTTGAATTTCGAAGTCCATTTCAATTTGTTTATTAAAATTAATTTGTAAATATTCAATAAAGACACAGGGTCATTTAAAGACCTTCCATATTTCACTTAACATACCGCAATACTCCGGTATGCATGCAGTAGGCATTATAAAAACACTCAAACTATTAATATTCAGCTTAACGTATTTGTGTATAAACAATAAGCTCTATAACACCCTACACCCCATGCTGTGATAACTAGCTTTGGAATTTCTTCGTTCACACAAATTCCATAACAAGATATTAACATAAAAATATTTGTTATGATTTTTGCATGCACCTACTCCAAAACATTTCACAATCGAATATCAATTTTAACACAATTATACTCTTTTATTCATAAATTACCACCACTAATGTATAGGATTCCAGCAGTGACATTTTTCTTTCAACATAATACATATTTTGTTAAGGTATATTCTTTCTCTTCCATCATCATCATCATCACTTTTGGTGGGAAGTTTCTCTAAGAGAATTCAACAAAGAAACTTATTATGTTTTGTTGACTTTGGTGTAGGTAAGGTACCTTACGCAACATTCTTGTGAACTCTTTTCACTTTTTTCTGTTCAGTAATAAAAAATAAAAAAAAAATACAAAAAGATTATAAAAAGAAGACAACTGTCAAGTTGCAAAGACGGGTTTCCGCTTTGAAGTACCTATACAGTAGAATGCAGTTATACCTTAACCCATCATCATCAGCGGCTTTAAATTTACATAACCCGAAATCAAAACAACATGACAAGTTGACTATATTCATGGAAGCAAAGCATTTTGCTGATGCGTAAGGCCCCCAGCGGATGACCCACACTTTATTTTGCAAGCAATAAAGATACAATTTTTCTCCCATCGCAGAATAGAGTATGAAAAATACTATCGCTCCTCTGTGTACCTATGGAATACATTCATTAAAACATTTGGTGCTCTTACAATTCCTTTTGTGACCTTATATTGCCACTATTTACAATTTGTATAGGGGAGACTTGGGCATTTTGGCATTTCAGAATTGGTTAAATGAAACTTTTCTAAAATACTTTTGTTTAACAAAATTAGATTTAGTAAATATTCTAGCTTCTAGTGTAAATACCAAGAAAATAATGGGATGACTTCCCGGCCACGTAAATTCATCTAGAGTTGCGATACAACATCAAACCTCGAATACAAACGGATTTTCGGTTGACGAACTAAGCAGACGAAATAAAGACAACGAACGAGGCAGAGCTGGAATAGATGTCAAAAATGCTGCAGCTGCAAGAGTTGAAAAAATTTTAACATTCATTGCATTTTTGATATCTATTGCAGCTCCGTCTCCCATTCTGTTCAGACAGTTAATATTTTGTCCCTCTACAGCGAGCTGCCAATCATTAAGCGGAGGCCTTATACAGCTACAAAGCAAATACCACCATCATTCAAGAAGTGCAATGGGATGGACTGGGTAAAAGAAAACTGAACAAACTGTCTTGCCTGATTGGGCTATCCTCTTCCAAAATTGCCAACAAAAATTTCAGTATGATAACAGAATCATAATTGGGCAATAAATAGCCCAAACCTAATCCTTAGCCACATTTGTAAATAAATCATATAAAAACTACTTTTGCTCCCTCTTGAAATGTCCACAATTTGGCACCACTTTGTATTCACGCGAAAATACTCATTACTACTGTTATTTCATACCAATTGCAATAATCTTTACTTTGATAATTCAGTTTATCTGTTGTCCCCAGAACTACCATTTTTTACAAAAAAAAATGTAATGGTATTGGGCTACTATTTGGGCTACTTTTTCGTTTCCAATTTGGGACTACAAAATTTTTCAAATAGGGCTATCGAACTAGTTCAAGACATGGCAGCCCTGTGCTAAATCTAATAATGCTTCGATTAGACGGTCTATGAAAATGGTCAACCCGTTGACGCTCTAATATCACAGTGACGTCAAATTCTGTCCCAAAGTTGTCTGGTCAATGCGCTGATGGCTGCGTTACAAACAAATTATGTCTGGTCGTGTGCTGTCAATGCAGAACCCTGTCAATGCGCTGATGGCTGCATTGACACTCTCGTTGACACGAATTTAAGGATCAATGCCATGATTTGTTTCGTTGGCCAAGCAATCAGTCTGTCAACAAAGTTAAGACACATTAAGTGTGTTCCACACCAAGTTTCAAGCCAGATTTAATCACTTTTAGTGTTAACCCGTTCCACAAGTAAAAAATTGTACTGCTTCGGACTCAATAGAGCGCTAATGAGAGATTTGGTCCGAGAAATTTCTTGGGATCATGTCGTACTGGATGTCAAATGTCAGGTGTTTATATGTCGGATTTAAAAAAAATGTCAGTTTGATGTCAAATAACAAAACAGAATTCAAATAGCAAGGGTTACCCAAGTGTTACTTTTTTTTTGTTTTCTTTTTGGTAGATATGCATAATTTATTAATTTATTTATCTCTCAACTTCTTGTTTATTGTAGTTTTTTTTTTCTTTTTTATAACAAATTGAAGTTTCATGATTTTATATGTATTTAAAGGATATTTCTTTGTTTAAGTTTAATCATTTTTTCATGTGTACGTTTCTTTTTTCTTTTTATCCAATTTCTTGCACATTGATTTTATTTAAAAAAAACTGACTGACTTATGACTGCCCTACATGGCAGCTCTAGTCAAATATTTCCTTATTTCTTTTGACGTGGTGCAAATTAGTGCAATTAAGTGCAAAGCGTTCTAAACATTTTGACAGTTTTTCTTCTCTCTGAGAGGATTTCATTCCCACCTGTCACAATTTGACATTTAGTCCGAAATAGTGTGAAGAATATAAGGAACACACCTATTTACAAACTACTAATCAATATCGACGTATTACTTTTTTTTAAGGATTTTTAATACATTGACAATTAATAGTATGACTGATGATATATTTTAACAGCAAAAGTATATTTCGATCCAAAAACACCTAATTTCCCTAAAACCACTTTTTACCGGAGCAGTAAGAAAAATCAAAAATTTCTGATTCTTAGAGGTTCCAAAGAGATTTATAGACATCGAAGCCATCCTTCAATAGAATTTGGCAATTGATGACTTAACAGATGGAAGGCAAACTATATTTTAACGTTTAAAGTAAATTTTGAGTCAAATGTCAACTAATCACTCTTAAATCACTTTTTTTCCGGAGCAGTAAGAAAACTTCAAAAATTAATATTTTTAAAGGGTTTTCAATCCACTGACATCGTAAGCATCCTTCAATGAAATTTGACAGTTGAGAGGTTGACAGATGGAGGAAGAACTATATTTTGACAGAAATAGTGCATTTTGATCAAAATATCTCCCAATTTCCCTTAAATCACTTATTCTCCGGAGCAGTAAGAAAAACTTTCTGATTATTTAGAGGTTTTTTAATCCATTAACATCGTTTCCATCTTTTAACTAAATTTGACAGTTGACAGATGAAGGACGAATAATATTTTGACAAAAATAGTGTTTTTCGATCTAAATATCACCCAATTGCCCTAAAATCACTCTTGTCAACCCCGCATGAATGTTCAAAGTGTTCAGATATGGCCAAGTAGTGTAATCGTTAATGTTTCACGTGTCAATACGTTGACTCCAAAGGGTAAAAATTGCGTTGACACAGATAACACATCAACGCATTTTGGGACAAATTTCACCGAGTGGCGTAATTTGTGTGATCGTCAATATTTCATGCGTTGATACAGTCTACGTTGACAGTATATTGACAATGTTTCTGGTGACTTCAAGTAATCAATGCGTTGATCGTCTAATCATAGCTTAATACACAGCGAAAAAAATTGTTATGATTTTTGAATACGTGTATGGATTTATTTTAACCTATCCCGGTCTCCCCTATAAAACAAACATAAACTTCATATCAGCATCATATAACTTTCACTTACAAAAGCACTCAACAAATAATAAAATAAACAAAAAATATAAAAACCAAAGAAGAAAAAGAGAAATGGTGAATTTTCAGATCAGGAAAAATAAATTTCATGATATTGTTTTTTTTTACATTTATTTTTGTACGAAATTGTATGATGGCACATTTGATAATACCTAACTAAAATGAATTGATGTCTAGGTTTCTAATTGACAACAACAAAACCAAAAATAAAAGAAAGGCAGGTTAAGCATAAGAAAGATGGTTTTTTTGTGTGCAAATGTACTGACATACTCACGCATTGCACTGCACCCATGATGCTGAATTTATTTTTTAATATTATATCTTCTTTTTTTTGTTTGCTGTTTTTGTTGTTGGTTTTGACAATCACAGTACCTATAAGATTAATTAGCAGGAAGATTCCGATTACCAGGTAGTTTGGAATTTATGAGAGCTTCACAAGCCAAGCAAGCAAGCAGGTGGCATAGTGTTTTCACTTTCATAATGGAATTTCTTGAATGAATTTCACCGCAGTAGGAGGAGGTGGTAATGATTGATGCTTAAAAATTCCTGGCATTAAAGGTTTCTTTTGATGAGTATTATATTGTGGTACACAGACATAGTGTTTGACTAATGCGTTGACCTGATGTAAATTAATGTTAAATTAATGTTTATTTTAATGGGAGTCATAATAATTTTATGGTCAATAAGTAGGCTTTGCCATGAGAAAAGTGTGGTTATTAAATGTTTTTTTTTTTTTGTTGTATATTCACACAATTCTTAGACACAGATTCCATTGTTAAGCCAACAGGCAATTTATCCTGGGTATAAAGTATTTAAGAGATAATTTAACTTAATTTAATTACATATTTGTTGTTGTTAATTCTCACTTTTGTAGTCGTTCTTATATATAAGCATAAAACATAAATACTCGTACATACTTCCATTTTTACTCGCTATACTTACTTATAAATAGTTATGGATTCGTTAAAATATTCAAATCTGATATTTTGATCAAAAAATGGAGCTACGATTATACAGAGATGAACAAAGTGGGTTGCTTTTTATATATCTTCTTGTAAATATGTTATTTACGTTTTTTTGTAAGATGCTTGAGATTATGAAAATGACAACTTGATAAGTGAAAAATTTCTGTTCAAAAAATAATCTTACAATTTTTTGCAATTGTTTTTTAGGTTGTCATTTTTCAACACGGTAGATCAGGTGAACTGCTTATACAGATACCTGATTTGAATATCGTGTTAAATCAACGTAGATTGCAGGTAAAATCTGCATGACATCTTGTAAAGGAGAATGGGCAGGATCTTAACCCCATGTTTGAAGGCATTGTAGGACTAAACCGCATGTAAAAATAACATAACCATTCTTGGCCGCTAACGGCCATATTTCATACAAATTTGCACATTCTCCTTTAACAATGTCTTATAATAGTAAAACTAAAAGTTTTACCTGAAAATCTTGTTAGTTTTACCTGAAAATCTAGTTTATTTTACAAGAAAATCTAGTTACATTAACATGACTTAACGTTCAATGTCCAGTAAATTTAACATGAAAATTTAGTTAATTTGATATCATTCAATGTTGAATCAACCCTGTATCCTATAAATGTTATGACTTCAATTCATGCGTCTAAGTCCCATCTCTAATGCTACTAATCGCTCTATTCGTGTTTTATTATTCTGGATGACCTGTGTGTGTGCGTTTTAATGCTAGTGTCACATTGAAACGAATTGGCAAAGTGCTTCTTTATTATGAGGCCCGGTTATTTAATTATTGAAATGTAAAATTTTGAAAGCAGAATTTTGACCCTGTCAGAATTTCGATCCCAAGCCAAAAAAAACCTGAATTTTTCTGGTTTTTATTTTCATCCCCTACTGTCACTGAAGAGCTTAATTCAATTGCCTTTTTTATTTTTTGCATACTATGGTAATATTTCCCCCTGCTACTGGGAAAAAAAATAAAATTAAATGAATATCTATTTTTTAACAAATACTTTAAAGACACAGGCACTTACTTAAATCGTAACAACCATTATTAACTTCAAAGCGAAGTTCCCACGATCAACCTAGGATTAAAAGTTAGTAAATTGATAAAAGTTCAAAATAATTAATTTAAAAAAAAATCAAAATATGTACTTCTTTCAAAAACTGATTTTTATACTTAAAGTTTATAAAATCATATTTAAAAGTTGGTGCATCAAAAAACGTTAAATTAAAAAAAAAAAAGGTTCAATTTGAACCATTACTATTATAAAGAAGTTATGAGCAGTTGAAATGTTCCAAAACTTTGGACCTGTCTTAAATTTGGGGGGACAACTTCTTTTTCTTTCGATGAGTAGGGGGGTTCAGTGTGAGTATAAATAAAACTTAAACGTGATTTTCTGAGTTAAAAGCCCCCCATACGGCCGCCATCTTCAAAAAAATGGAGGAAAAGAGTTTCCTCAAAATCTTTTAGACCAATAGTTTTGCAAAAAAAATGTTTGATTTTCTTATAAAGGGTGTTTTTTTTAAGGTACAGAACTTTTAAATAGAATAAAACAAAGATAATTTTTTTAAATTGACAAGAATTTTACTTAATTCGAAAGATAATCTTCTGGTATTATAATTTAAATACGATTTCTGGATGTTCAATTTTCGATGACTTTTTCCATCATTTGTGGCCGTAGAAAATAGTCAAGCGCAGTGTTGCCCCCTACTTCAACTGTATCGTTTTTACAGTTATTTTTTTTTAGAAAGTCACTACGTACATTCGTCAAAAATATTTTTAAAAAACGGCATTTTTATAAAATGATAAAATAATTTCATGTTCGAATAAAATATTTGTAAGATTCGTGAGAACCAGTGACGAGGTTTAGCTAATTCGAAACCGCAGGGAGTAAGTGAGATAAGTCACTTTTCGTCGAAAGTCGATTAAGCTTGTAAAAGTGAGTGAGTGGCGAATGAAATGAAATGTCAGATAACTTGTCGGATATTTCAGCAGTGACTTGATGAATGTGATGGTAAATTTACACTTTTGGACAAGTATTTGTGCTTTTGCTCAAGAAACAGTGATAGGATAGTTTATCGATAGGAAATGAAAATAAAAAAAACTACGTAGATGAAAACAACTAACCTTTTATTGATACTTCAAATGTCATTTTATTATCATAGTATATCAAATAAAATTATATTCTATACACTTTTGACACTATATATACATATTTTATTTTTTAAGGATAAAAAGTCACATTAAACTTCAATTACGACCAAAAAAAAATACTGAAATCAAAGATCCGCCATTATTAAGATTCCATAATGTTTACATTGTTGTATTTGTTACTTTTTTTCGCGTCCATTACTGGTGATGTGAAAAGTGTGAAAAAGAGGTAGAATTTGTCTCTTTTATGTTTAATCTTTGTTTCATGTTCGAAACTAAATTCGAACTTACTCATCTCACTTCAATAGCTAAATCACTTTTGCGAGTGAAGTGGGATAAGTCGGCGAGTAAGGCGTCGACGAATCTCACTTCACTCCCTGAAATTGCTAAATCTTGACACTGGGATTAGAGACTTACAACTATCTACCAATTCTTTGTGCTTGTTGTTGGCAGGAATGGAATGGAGGGGACCTTCAATTTGTTGCCGAGTCTGAAAAGCTAGATATGAAGGATGAAGCACCTTTTCATGACAAGTATACTCTTAAAAGATTTGCCAGTTTCTTGCAAGAGGCAGTACAGCGGAAATAAAATTGTTTTTGGGGGGGTAGCGGTTGAAAGTCGAACCCAGACCTTCAGCAGGACAGTCCAATGCACTAACTATTAGGCCACGAGGTACTACTTAAATATTTGTAGAAATCTCTTATTTAATTTCACCTCAAAATGTAGATATTAATCACAATCAAGGATTATTTTGTATTCCAATTAGAATTAAAAATGCCCCCTATGATTTGAATGTAAAAATTTTTAATTTTATATTCGAAAAGCAATAATCCAATTCTGGAAATAAAATTATTCAAAGTCTAAGGGAAGCAGAAATTCTACAAATTTGTGAAAAGCACCAAAAAAAGTATACAGAGTTCTTTTTGTTTTTTTTAATTCACTATGCAAAAACAGTAAAACAGTAGGTATCACTGCATGTTTAACATTAAAAATTCAAAACACTTCATTTTTCATCACTTTGAGGTGCAGCACTGGTCAAAGCAGTGTTAAATTGCACGATCTTAGAGAGGCCAATTCGCGAGTTCATTCCTTGAAACTATGTGGTTACCAAACGTTTAAATCAATAAATAAATTGTGGCAGGAGCAGTGTGACATGTTGCGCCATCTTGAAAAAACCATAACTCCTGCACATCATTATTGTTCAATTGATGAATGAAAAAATCAGTAATCATGGATCTAAATCGGTCACAATTGACTGTAACATTCTGGCCAGCATCGTTTTTAAAGAAATACGGACCAACTATTCCACCAATCCATAAGTTTTTGTGGATGTAACAGTGTCTCAACATATATTTAAGGATTATCATCCATTCATTCCAATTCCATTCAATCAAAATTGAACTTCATCGCCGCTTAAGAAAATTCGTGCGATACGTATATTTGAACAGAATCATGATTTTCAAAATAAATTTTCCCAATTTGGAAGCGTTGTTAAAGCGTCAGTCTAGTCATGTTTAAAAACTTAAAATAAATCACTTGACAGCTGACAAAATGGCCGCCAGTTAAAATAGTGTTGCCAACTTAAGGTTCTTTATTCCTCTAAAAAAACACCCTTCATTAAACTCAGTTCTATACAATTTATGTTAACAAACTTTTGCCTTAAAATCGAAAACAAAGAAGAAGATGACGGTAGGAAGAAAATCAATAAGGTGCTAGATCCAACGAAAGTTCCCGTGTCATCGTCCCTGCTTCTCGATTTGTAGTTCAATTTATGATATATTTCTGGATTCAAACTGGAAATTGACAAGTCATTTTCCATGCTTTTAACACCTTGGCAACATTTCTTAAAAGTAAGGTTAGGATATGTACTATAAGTTTACTAAAAATCAACCCGTCCTTCAGGTCCAAATAACAGATATGCCCTCAGATCGTGTACAAACGTCCCTTCTAATAATTTGTTGAGCTGAAATTATATTTAATAGTCTTGAACAAGCAAATTTAAATTTTCCAACTACAAAACAAAAACACTGCAATTTGATGTTTACGCAAATGTATCTAAATAAAAAAAATACTGCGGAACTTGCATTGATACATAACAAAAGGAAGCCAGAAAAAATTGCACCACACATTTCCTACTACCTGCTGTCATCTAAAGCATTACCTTCATTTTTTTATTGTTATTATTATTATAATACTAAATAAAAGACGAACATCTGCAACTTCAATACCAATCAGCTAAAACTACATTAATGTTATTAAAGTGTACTTAAGACGATCACTCACCCATTTTCTGAGACACAGCAAAAGATGGAAATCAAATGATTGCATACAGTAATTTTCATGTGCATCAAATAAAATGCAACTGCTACCATCGAGTATAGCGTCGTCGCGTCGCGTCGTTTGGTCGGTCGAATCGTTGTTAATGTTTTGGGTTAAAAAAGAGCTTATATTCTTGTCATATACCTATTTGATGTAGTCAAAGTTATAGCGGCAAATATGAATGTTCCTAATCGTTATAAGCCATGAAATTGTTTTATAGCACTAGAAATAGATACATAATTATATACGTTTTAAGATAGGTTATAGGTAATTCACTTATATTTTTTGTACGAGTATATATGTGTTTTTGTTTCCGTTAAATTTAGACTGAGGTTTTAGCTTTGTTTCTGAGCAGTGAAGGAAGTTCCAAAATTGAAGATTTTTGCTTAAATGATAGCTAAATTAAATCGCTTGTGCAACTTGCTTAAAACGAAAATATCAGATTTCAAAACCGTGAAGTTAAAAATTAGCTTGAAAATCTGACAGCAGAAAAAGGTTCTAACTGTTGCTCACTTTTGAAAACTATAAAAGTAACAGAAAAACTAATGCTTCTAGCACCTCCGATCTCCGATAAAGAAAGGCCAAAATGTATGGGCTATAAATGTGACAAAGAAAAAGCGATGGTATTCGCCGATAATTTATGGAGGAAAAATTTAAGCCGTTCGATGGGCAAGATCTCAACCAAAATATTAATATGATTTTTACCTCAAATGAAAGCTACATAACAAGAAATGCCAAACTTGCAAAATTAAAAAGATTAATAAAGACGCTTGAGTCCAATTAAGCTCCAGAGGACATCACCAAATCAACACTAGGTTATCCTGAGGGAGGGGTACTGTCACCCTTGCTGTGGTGTCTCGTTGTGGGAAGGTCTGACCTCTCAGGGTACACGCTGCTAAGGCTTCGCAGTCAATATTGTCATAACAGCCCTTGGAAAGTTTGAAAAACTCTTTGTGACATAGTACAGAAGGGACAAGCAATTACAAGGAAATGGTGTATATCTGTAGATCTAAATATATACCCTACGAAAACGATGGTCATACCATTTGCAAAGAAAAGGGTTCTGCCACGAATGAAACCTATAAGGTTATAAGGGCCAAGTCCTAGAAAAGAAGACGAAGGTAAAATATCTAGGAATCACACTAGACAACAAACTCCTTTGGAACAAACACATCGAATAAACAGTTGGGAAAGCCACAAAAGCCCAAATGATATACAAGAGAATTGCAGAAAAAACATGGGGTGTAAGCCAAAAATTCTTAGATAGATCATGGATATACACCATAATGGAAAGACCCATCATTACCTATGGTGCAGTGGCATGGCACAAAGGTACCAAATTAAAAACTACTAGGAAAGCTAGTATAGACGAAATTCAAAGGCTCGAATGCATAAGCATCACGGGAGCAATGAGAACTTGCTATACAGCAGCAATGGAGGTTATACTTATTCGCCACCTCTCCCCACAGCACGTGGTCATTGAAAGTGTTGCTTAGTGAGCCACCATGCGATTCACCAAGGCAGGAATTGCGAAGGGTAAATGTATACGCAAAAGGGAAAGAGAAAACGTTACGTCGGCTTAGAGTGTAAAGCGGCTAACTCCATTTTTTTTTACCATTATAGACCACTTCAAAAATTGGTAAAAAATACAAAAATCTATCAAATCTTTTCAATTTCACTGAATTTGGCAATAACGGGTATTGCAAAATATTTAATGTAATTTTGGTTTTATTCAAGTAATGCGAAAACTTTGTTTAAAATATTTATTTGTAAAAAATGCAAAATAGGAGTTAGCTGCTTTACACTCTGACGATTACTCGGTTCACAGTAACAAACCTCCTTGACATCCCAAGAGATGGCATGATCAAAAAATAAAACTTCGTTTAAAACTTCAAAATAGAGTTAAGTAACAAAAAAGTGTGGGTAGGAGGAGGAACTACACTATCAAAGAAAATGCTATCAAATGGTACACTCACGGTTCGAGAACTGCTGAGGGGACTGGGGTAGGAATCTTTGAACTAAACTTTCTGTACCGATGGGTCAGTCCACCAGCATTTTCCAGGTGGAAGTTAATGCCATAGGGAAAAGCGCCGAAAAAACCTCACCATCATGACACTAGGCTCTTACGCCATTAACTCCAAACTAATTTTGGATTGCGTAAGTAAGCTGAACAAACTTGGCGAGAATAACGCTGTCACTCTATGTTGAGTACCGGAACACGTTGGTATTCAGGAAAACGAGGAAGCAGACACCCTAGTCGAAAAAGAAGCAACAGATCCCTTATGGGCCCTGAGCCCTACTGCGATGTGGATGAAAACGTAAAAACCATCTCACGGAAGAAATCTTACAGGCTGATGTCGCTTCTTCCAAAGTTTTTGAAGGAATACTACTCCTGCGCCTGCAGCCTATAATGGAAGAGAAACAATTATCACCTGAACATTTACATACAAACAAGCATTCGACAATTGATCAAGTACCTAGAATAACTGACATAATTGAGAGAGCTTTTGAAGAAAAGAAAATCTATTCGACAGCCTTCTTGAATGTGCCGTAGGCGTCTAACAAGGTATGACCCGAAGGCCTCAAATTAAAATTAAGACAAGTTCGGCCTCAAGGACCTTTTAACGTTCTAAACGAATATCTAGATAACAGACTTTTTGAATATTCTAATTTCAAGGAAATAGTGGCTGGGGTACCACAAGGAAGTAACTATATATCGAAGACACGTTTGTTTGCTGATGATATGGCAGTACTAGCAGTAGGCAAAACGATTAGCGAAGCTACAATTAAATTACAAAATGCTCTTAATAATGTCAATGAGTGAACACAAATATGGTGAATAGCGCTCAATGAACAAAAGTCAGTCGACGTTGACTGTACTTAGAAAAAATAAATAGACTATACCCATCTTTTTTAATACCGTTCGTGTTCCATTTGCAAATGAAGCAAAGTATCTGGGAATGACTCTAGACGCGAAATTAAAATTGAAGCCGCATGTTAAAAAAAAATGCGAAGAATTAAAAATTAACTTAAAGATATGAAGTAGCTACTCGACAAATATTCAAAGCTTAGTATTGAAATTAGTTGATTTTATACAAGCAAGTACTTAAACCTGGTTTGACTTATGGTACTCAACTCTGGGGTTGTACCTGTGATACAAACTTTTATAACTTACAAACGTTTGAAAATAAATTGCTTAGATCATTTGTAAATACTCCGTGGTATATAAGAAACGAAGATCTCCACAGGAATCTCGGGATTCCTACGGTTCGGGACTAAATAAAAAGTTTCGCGTGAAAACATAGAAATCGGCTACTAAAACATGCTAATTCAACTATTATTGACATTCTTGACGAGTCGAATTTAATACGCACCGTCTGCGAAGAACAAAACCTTCTGACTTGGTGTGGTCTTCGTTAAAAAAATTTCTATTGTTGCAATCGGGAAGTGGAGGCGGTTTTAGTGTAGTAAAAATCTCGCACACTTATGAGCACCCGTTTTTCAGACCTCATAGAACCCTATGCATGTTTTACACCTACCCACGGGACAAAAAAAATATCTTGAGTCTTTCCTACCTACCTTGAGTACCTACCTATAATGTAAAATGAAATTATTTTTTTTAAGTTACCTATTAAGACCCCTAGTTATGATATTCCTGTGGAGTCAGGCTTACATTCAATATTTCTAAGTAATTTGAAAGTAAATGCTGGTTATAAAACAATCTGATCGAAACCTACAAAATTTCCAAAGAAGATATATTTACATAGTTCAATAAAGAATTGGTATGACCTTGCCGTTATTCATAACTTTTTGATTTCACTATTAATCGAAAATGCCTAAGATTTTAAAAATTCCTTGTGCGATTGCATCGCTATTATAAATGATAAAATATATTACCTCTGTCATGAACGGACACGTCAGATAACCTCTTGACCCATAAACAATTACATCTATGGGGCCAAAATAATTATTTCATGGATGAGTTCTCTGCACTTGAAATGGGTTTGATTTTCAAAATTCGGCCTGAGATGTTTGAACTCATTTTTGAGGCACATAGAACTGATATTAATCCTTTTTGTTTCCTTGTAATCTTAAAACATAAAAAAGGGATCTGACGATCTGAGGTATAGAGGGCCGATTTTTCTTAACAAAAAAAATACAACATGGCATAATTTGAAAAGTAACTTTTTTTCCAAATCTGAACTAGAAAGTATTACTGAGGCACGATATTAGAAATAATATCCTATTCACTTAGCTGGTAGTGGCTTATCAAGTTAAAAAATACGGCCTTACCATAACCATCTTACATGACTCTTGATTTCAGTTCTATACACGCCTTGATCTTGTATGAATTTCAATTTGGTCCAACATCAAAAACAACAACGGTACGTGTTGTATTTAAATGAGGACATTATGTGCAAGGTCATAGGAATACAAATTGCTTGTGCCCTACATTTCTCCAAAACACAAATAAAATTAAAAAAAAAAAAACAGTTTTGCAAAAAACAATACCTATCTACCTACCTAACCTATACGTTCGATATGAAAGTTCTTTAAGAACACACTGTTTCCGCTGCACTGAGTATTCATGACATCCCACTTAGTCTGACATTGTTACAAGACTTTGCACAGACACCGTTCGTCACCATTAATTTCACTTATGTGGTGGGTGTGCCAAATAAGCGATTCTGTCCAAACAATAGAAACTATTCGGTTAAGTGTACGCATTCCCCTTATTTGGTTTTGACCAAAAGTACCTACACACAATGTGAAGCTCCATATACTTATTTGTATTGGAAGACAAAAAAGAAAGTAAAAATGTTCGCTTTTAATGAGCCCACTTGCACAGAAAAGCGTTGATTAAATTGTATGTTGTATAGTTTTTTTTTTTTGACACTTTTTGTTTAATTCGTATTGAAAAGAAGACAAATTAAAATTAACATAATCCACTACTGAAGATGATGTTCAAAAAGTCGCTGACTTATGTCGATGAGTGTTTTTATGGTGACCATACTCACGAGTACTTAAATTTTTTCTACAGAATACGAGAAATTAAATCACAACAATGTTTTGTGACTTTATCAGCTGAAGAACTTTGTGTAAAGTCTTAAATTTTTTGGAAAATTGAAATTTAGTAAGGTTGTAGAGCTAGTTAAAATGAGTATTTGAGGGAAAATATCAGCTTCTAGCTGTTGAAGAATTCGAGTAACCGGCATTTGAATAAATAATTAAATGAATTAAATAAATAATTTAAATAATGCTGAAATATTTCTTATAAGAATTAACTTTTTTTTAGCAAATATGCGTATAATCTTGTACCTTAAAAGTATAAGTTAATTTTTTTTTAATTTTAACAAATTTTATTCGTAATTTTATACGTTAAAATTTAATTTTTACCAAATTATAATGTTAACAAAAAGTGTAGCTCTGTTTTCTAACAAATTCTACCATTTAAGAATGAAAAAAATATTTTGTGAATTATTAAAAACATAAAACTTTTTTTCTGAATTGCATTTAATATAAGACTGTATAATTTCTGATTATGGGGCATTCCATGACAAATCACCGAATTTCTTAACCGACCCTTTCCGTTCGATAAGTTTTTGATATGTTGTGGCATGTTTTACAAAGAACTTGGAAACCAACTTTTAGCCTTATATTTCAAACCGGTATAAAGTAATCGTTTTTTTAGATTTTTACGAAAATTTCCTTTAAGTAGGTAATTAAAAATTAAATAGGCAAGTAATTAAAAATATCGATATCTTAAAAAGTAGGATATCATTTTTATCGTCTCTAAATATAGTTTCAGGAAAAAAATATTTAAAAAATATTCGAATCCAGTTATAAATTTTTGAAAATTTAAATCGTCATCTTCGAAAAAAATTCAAAAATTCCACTCATTATTAGGCAACTTTTAAGCCGAAAGTCAATTTGTGACCACAGTATCTTCTATTTTTCATGAAATTAAATTTCAAAGTCAAAATTTATGAAAAATATTGTGAATTTGTGTTTGATATTCAATGCCACTTTTTTAGTTTTAGTCAAATACCGAAAACCAAATATAAAAATCTTTATTATTATTTTTTGAGAAATTAAAAAAACCATTTGAAACAGTGCTTCCCAACCTTTTTTGGACTATGCCCCACCAAGACATTTCCAAAATGCTTATGTCCCCCAACATATTAAGGGTATTCGTAAAAACCTAGACAAGTTTACAAATTGATTAAGTTTATCATTTGGTTAATGAACTGTCAAATTTTGTATGGGAAATGATTTACACAATTTAGTTAAACTTATCAAAGGATTTTGTTGCGTAAAATTGACCAAACTGGTTAAACTTATCAAAACGTCATTGTGACTCTTACTCTTATTGAATTACGAAGCATTTTATCAAATGTTTAAAAAAGGTCGTTCATGCAAACTTTGCGTAAACTTATCATTTTACACAATTTGTAAACTTACGACGTTGCATGAATACCTTTATTATGTTTAATTTTGAACAATCAAAATTTTTTTAATGTTCACTAAAAAACTGGAATTATTAAAAATTAGGAAGAAATAACTAGAATCAAAAAATTTAGTTTTTCAATCCAGCAATTAATTTCCCAGATGGTAACCAATCACATCTATTTTGAATCAATAATAAGTAAACGCTCGATACGATATATATAGCCCAGGAAAATTAAATAAAAAGTGGCAAAACTACTAAAAAATTCCGACAAAGCTGAACTTTGCTGAAGAACTTTGTTTTGACGTCTGAAGAATTTCCTGAAAAGTTCCGTAAATTTGGGACCTTAATTTTTTAGAGGGTAAAATTCAGGTTTTTCTTAATTTCTCAAAAACTATGTTTTTTTGAAAAAATGTGAAGGTACAAATTGTAGCTTATGTCATTCTACACAAAAAAGATTAACAATTATTTTTTGCATACAAGCAATAGATTCTGAGAAAATCATACAAGAACCGTGAAGTCGCGGTGGAATGAATTTTGTCAAAAAATTAACTAAAATTTTCATTAATCGATGAAGATATTAACAAAAAACCATTATTTGTCCATTTACAGTACAAAATAAAAAGTGTTAGTTTGATACGCTTTAACTTCAAGATTGAAAAAACTACAGAGTTCGTTAATAGCTTATTTTTTAAGATAATTTTTTGGCTAAATGTTAATTATAATGATTTTGTTGTAAAAGGAAATTTCATCGAGTTGTTGAGCAAAAATTAAATCACTTTCTTTTTCAAGATGGTGGTCCTCCCCTCACCCGAGGCACCCCAAAAACTTAGTTTTATAATGAGGAGATGTACCCAAACTCAAATCGTACAAAAACCTTAGCCCATCGATTAATGAAATTTTAATAAAATTTTTTGACAAAACTTTTTCCACCGTGAAGTTCTTGTATGATTTTCACAGAATCTATTGCTTGTATGAAGAAATAATTATTAATCTCTTTTGAATGACATAAGCAACAATTTGTACCTCTACATTTTTTCAAAGCAACTTATAGTTTTCGAGAAATTAAGAAATAACTGAATTTTACGCCCTTTACCCCCCCTTCAAAATTAAGCCCAGTCCCAAATTTACGGAACTTTTCAGGAAATGCTTAAGGCGTCAAAACAAAGCTCTCAACCAAAATTCAGCTATGTCGGAATTTTTCCGAAGTGAAAGTCTAATTTTCCTGGGCTAGTAGTGAAGAAATAAAAACCAGTGCCGAGATTTAGCTAATTCGAAACCGCAGAGTGAGATGAGTCACTTTTCGATGAAAATCGATTTCGCTAGTAAAAGTGAGTGAGAAGGCGAGTGAAATGAAATGTTAGATTACTCGTCGGATATTTCAGCAGTTTATGGGTTGGTAAATTTACACTTTTGGACAAGTATTTGTGCTTTTGCTCAATAAACTTTGTCAAACCAATTGATGGATAGGAAATGAAAACACAAAAAAACGTAGATGAAAACAACTATACCCTTTAATTGATACTTTAAATCTCATTTTAATATCAAATTATATTAAATAAATTTATATTCAATTTACTTTTGAACCTAAAAGCATTTTATTTTTCAGGAAAAAAACTCACATTAAACTTTAACTATGACAAAAAAAAAAATTACTGAAATCAAAGGTTCACCATTATTAAGACTCCACAATGTTTACATTGTAGGTAGTATTTGTTATTTTTTTCGCCTCCATTAGTGGTGATGTGAAAGAGAATATCAAACGTAATGGGTATGACGAAGTGGTAGAATTTGTATCTTTTATGTTTAGTCTTTGTTTCATAGAGATGAGTCGGCGAGTAAGGCGAGTCATCTCGATTCACTCCCTGAAATAGCTAAATCTCGGTACAGATCTGTTCACACTTGCGAGATTTTTCACTTTTTCAAGCGGGAGTTTTGGAAGGCATTCTAAAGATGAATTTGTTCCAAAATGCATATTTTTTTCGATTTTAATGTTTTTTCATTAATAAAAGCGTTAAAAAAGCTGTCAATCAGGTTTAAAAAAAAAAAAACAGAAAAATTTGTTCAGTATCCCCAAACAATGTTAAATGCTTGCGATACATTTTTATAAAAAATCCACTTTTTATATAATTTTGTGTATTCACTATTGTGCATAGTTTACTATTTCCAGATTCACTTAATCGAACGTCTACTGTATTTTAAAAAGAAAATCATGAAACAAATAGTAATAATTTAAAAATAGAGTAAAATAATTTTGCGTTATGTTAATTTTTTGTTTCATAAAAAAAAATAATAAATCGTCAATTTTGAGTATTGTTTAAAATACATTTAAAAATCTGGTTCCAAAAAGTTCATATTCTTAGTTTTGAAATACTCGTATTTATGTATTGACTTTCAAAAAATAATTATATATTTTCTTTTAAACCAAAACTTCTTTAATTTTCCCAAAATATTAGTACGCAGTATTGATAACATTTTAATGGATTTTAAGCAAACAAAATCAGTAGAGCAGTTTTCAGAAAATCATAATAGGAACTCAAGTATACCCTAATATGCCAGGTATAATTTTTTTTTAGTACAGTTTGTCTACAGTAGTGTATTGAATTTTTTTTTACCCAAATTGTTACAGACACTTTTGTGATTATTATTTTTTTCTTTAACAGTTGTTTGGCAAGTACCTACTATCATTTTTGGATGAAATCGACAAAAAACCTTAAGTTTAAAAAGTAGGTCAAGGAACAGAAAAAACAATATACGCAAACAATAAAAAAGAAAGTGATTATAAATAACTTGCTCGATTTTGTTCAATATTAAGGACATTCATATAACAGCTTAAAGCCATCGCGTGAACTTCGTAATTCTGTCACAATTTGTATGGAAAATTTTACAGCTTTACGCAGTTTACAACTTTACTACGATTACGACGACTTTTCACTGTTGCATGAATATGAATACCATTATTGGTTCATTTGAAATATTTCTTTATATTTTATATAAAACAGAGAACATGGTCACCACGACATTTTTAAACACAAATTTCTAAGTCAAATAATATTCCATCCAACAAGCAGGTATAAGGTACATACTCATATGTTTTCACATATGCACATCTAAAAATTTTTATTTAAAAATCAAAACACAAAAAATTGTCCGTGTCCAAAATTATTTAAATATTGTGATATGAATAATTTAGTGAAAAACATTAATGAAATACCAAGCCAAATATCATAAAAAATTCTAAATTCATTTTTGAATAGAATTAAATGAGTTTAATGGACGCATAAAGTACGAGTATAAAGAATGATTGGAATATAAATTAGAGTTCTTCTCATCATTAGTAAGTTGCTGTTTTCGTTGGTTAAAGCTTCTTAGTAATCGGTTTTGTATATTTTTTGCAAATTAATAATAAATATTATTTTTCTTCGAATAAAACTTGCATTAATAGATGAATAAAATTTAATGTAAATATTTAAATATCGTCATTTCGTATTTGAATTATCGCTAGACAATATTGAAGTGATGACGTTCTTGTTTGGCGATTAAATACTTGATTGACATACATTAGTCAGTAATTCAAAAAGATAGAGCTTAGAAGATAGCTAAAGAGTTATTTTCTTGTAATTATTTGAGTGATTTATATGCAATAAATGCTTTTTCGTTGAGTTTTTACCACTGTTTTTAATTTATACATTTCAGTTCATAGTTTGAGCTTTCAGAAAATAGCCTACAATACCCAAAAATCAAATAATTTAAAAGTACGTTCTACCCTCAAAACCGGAGTGCTAAAAACATTATTTTTTAATTGACAAACTTCAAGAAAATATATTGGAATAAAAATAAAACTCTAGAAAACTTTATTTCTCGATTAACATTGGATTGACCATGTAACAAATTAATTAAAAACTAAGGGTTTCCATACAAATTATTATCGATAGCAAATCATTCGCGTAGGTACACAGTTTTTTGCATTCCCGAAAACCCAAAATCCCGATTACCCGAAATCCTGAAAACCCAAAATCCAAAAAGGCCAAAATCTGGAAAATTATATGAAATGAAACATTTGAGCAAATTTTTCAATTTATGTTATTTTCGGGATTTCGGCATTCTGAATTTTCAAGATTCTGGGTTTTTGGGATTTTGGGGTTTCGGGATTCTGGGTTTTCGGGATTCTGGATTTTCGGGATTGTGGGTTCTCTGGATTTTGGGTTTTTGGGATTCTAGATTTTCGGTATTTTGGGATTTCGAGATTCTTGATTTTCGAGATTTTGGGTTTTTGGATTCAGAACTACGCAATTGTGTCCGTCTCCCTTGTGCCCTTACATAATTTATTTAATACCAAACCTCTTCTGTAGCTGTAAAAAATTATTTAATTAATTGCATTCAAATTCATTCAAAAAACGAAAGAATAGTGATTGAGTTACGTCTTACGTAAAGTAGCTAATAACGTTTTTTTTTAAACTCAAACCAATTTTCTTTTGAAAATGTTGGTAGGAAAAACTATTTACATTGTTTAGAAGAAGAAGGAATGCAAAAAATTGTTTTGAAGAAAATCAAAAATTAATAAAATGGTTCTTTGGGAGGTACTATTAATAACTTCTTTTTTTAAATAGTTTCCCATCCAGAGTTAGCTTTTAGCAAAAGAAATGTATTGATTTTTTTCAAGAAAAGTTGTGGAACCGTTTTTGAGAAAAATTAAATTTTGTAAAATTGCTAAAAAAAATGTATGGCTGGTACCGTTATTTCTAGTTCAAAAAAAAAGTTTTAAGAAAATCGATCCAGTGATTAAGGCTGTATCCAAACAGGCAGATAGACAGGCAGAATTTTTCCAACCACTTTTTTGGTGTTCTCTGTCATCGTAATGTCATATTTAATTGCTATCTCGAAATTTTTTTGCACAAATCCATAACTTGCTTTATAGTACCTATGTATGTATGTATATGTTCTATGTACATACATCGCAAGTAAAAAGAAGATGGAGCAAGCTGTTTAAATGCAGATAATTTTATTATTAGATATTATGTTCCTCATTGCTTTTTAATACATAAAATAAATAAAAGTAATTTTTAATTTACAAATAGGCATGTAAAGTGTAGATAAATGTGTACAAGTACGTAAACATTTATATTTTGTTTAAAGTCAAAACATATTGGCGCAAAATTTTAAACGATATAGTACGAAAATTTTACTTAAGCTAAATTCACCAAATGGTTATTTTAATTTTTTAGTATAGTGCTAAATCCATGCTATCTGTCATTTTCTTTTTGGCTGTTGTGGTTCCGTTGAATTGAGCTATATTATATCAATTAAATGGAAGAATTTTAATGGATTTACAATCTTAATGCACGAAGATAACAAAATTATTTATCACTACGAACATCCGACAAATTCATAAAGCCCTTATCGTGTAATGCTGCCGATATCGTTTTCAGTTTTGGAAGAGCTAGTAAATTACAAAATATTTACAAAATTGTTAACTAGTTTCATGCTTAGCCCATAACAAAAGGCTGTTAAATATGTTGCGCCATTTTTTCCAAGCCACTAAAGCAAAATTGTGATAGTAATAAGACAGTACTAAACATGTCCATCAGTTAAGAACTTTCTATAAACTATATGCTTTCTGCATTTATCTATCAATTTCAACAAACCACTTTAACAATAATTATTTTTGAATTAAATCTTAATTAAAACGTTATCCGATAATCCATTGATAGCCACATTCTACATACATACACAAAATATTGAGTCAAATAATATACTATACTAGTACCAGACATTCTTATCTTTCATAAAATTAACTATTAAACTTTCTTCAGCAAAAAGTTAAATTGAAAACCTGACATCTTTTAGATGTATTTGGACAGTAACAAGTGAATCATCTTCACATTTATGCGTGAACAGAGTCACTCCGTACATATGAGCGAAGTATTTTACACAAAAGGGCGCAAGGCTTCATGCATCACATATGTACCTACCATAAAATAACAATAATTAATTAGTTTTAGAAAATTTAGTTTGGTACAAAAAATTTAAGAGTAATGTATGTGTATTGTAAAATTTGGCTTAGTTTACAAGCTATACCAAAATACAGAAAAGTTGCCAGTGTGATCAGTCTCGCAGAAGCAAATGGCCAAACTTAGTAGCCGCAAAGGCTTAAGAATATTTATGCTGAGTATTTCGAATAATTCTTATGCTTTTGTCAGAATTTAAAAAAAGGTACCACTCAAATTTTTGTAAATTCAGTTGGTTCAAATAGCACTTGAAATCACAATAACTGGCATAGACTTTAAAATATTAGATTATTTAAAGTTTAAGGTAATATAATGCTAATTGTCCGAAAAAAACATAAATAATATTTTAAAACTATCGAAACGATTGAAAGAAAATACTAGAATTAAATGTCTGATTTGAGCGATTTTCTATAAAAAATATCCACATGAAATGTAAAGCAACAACCTACAAAAAATTTCACAAGCAGGCCCTAATATTGGTAAATACGGGCCTGTGAGTTAAAAAAGGTTTCGTTACTAGAAAGAAATTCCTCATCGCATACCACATATATGTAAGTATGAACATTTTAAGTGAAAGTTCCTGATGTCGTCAGCTGCAGTTCTGATCGGTGATTAAGATATACAAGCGAGTCGTATGTTTTTTTTTTTGTTGTCACTCTAACTATCACCGACGTGATATCATTATTTTCTTTATGAATTTTTTTTTCTTATTTTTCAAAGTAATTATTTGAAATGCATAGTTTCTAATTTAATTTGTTTATGGTCGAATGAACTACAAAGCTACTTAACTTTTTTTTTTATTGTTGAATGCCTAATAAATTATTTATGCTAATAATTTTAAAATTATTTTGGCAAACCATTGACAGTATTAATTGAGTTTTTGTCATGCCATAACCAATAATGGGGGAGAAAATGAGAACCTACATCTTAATCGGGCCCTGACATGTGCGGCTATTAAAACTATTAGTGAAATGGTGTTAATTTATACATTAATTATGCGTAGCGGCCCTCAACGTTAGGGTATATTAAATATCATGCTCTGTATATGTATATCGAGATACAAAATAAGAAAATATTATATGGGACATGCTTCAACTAAGTGAAAAATTATTAGAATGTTTTAAATTTTTCAGTTTAAGAAAAAGCAAATGCTTCATTTAGTACGATTTATCTCAAAGTCGATCGCTAATTTGACTAACGAGCTTATAGTAATCCTGTTATTTAGTGCACTTTAATCTTCGCTTGGAAAAAATAGCATGTCAAATACAACAACAATACGGAACTATAACAAATTGTTGTTGTAGTAAGCATTTTTAGCAATTAGAAAGCAAAATTTTCCTATTCCCAAGAATAAACAAATCGGACATGGGCCCTTTTTTTCGCTTGTTTAAGGTGTGATTTAATTTATATTTACTTATTATTAAAAATGCTCTCTAAAAGTACTGGAGAGCTTTTTCTAGGCTCAATGAAAGGAAAATCCCTATGCACACCTCCACGTGGTAGAGGGTGGGTAACGCTAACGTGCAGGGGGACCGAATGGATGCCGGTATAAGCAGACAACCCAGCAATGCTGGTCAGGGCACAAACTTGTCCTCGGGATGGTTAAAAGCCCCCTAAAGGTGGATGAACTGCAGGTGGCGGTCAACGGCATGATAGTCTGATGGCGGAGGAGCCTTTTTGAAAGGCCAACGGCAGCAGCAAGTAGCGTCTGTAACCCATATTGGGCGGCTACAAAAGGCGTCTGTTTACCCATAGTGGGCGGCCTCAAGGAGCTATGTGTTTGACCATACAAAGGGCGGGTGTGCCTGTCAAATCCGAGCTTATGTATGTTATTAATCATATCTTGGAAAACACCATGGTGGAAGGATATATGCTTATACATGAAATATGACAACAACTGGAAATGAGTCCCCAAGAGGTAACCATTTAATGGAGAATCCTTCTGCAGCGTCGGCTGCTGTAAACCGCACATCGGATTTGGGGGTGCGGCATCTTTCGTGTACCAGCGTCAATCAAGACGCCATAACAATAAACGAATCG
Organism: Dasysyrphus albostriatus; assembly: GCA_946251815.1. NCBI lineage: Eukaryota > Metazoa > Arthropoda > Insecta > Diptera > Syrphidae > Dasysyrphus > Dasysyrphus albostriatus. The sequence goes on along the minus strand of OX276336.1, from coordinate 59,155,916 downwards.
TCAACAAATAGAGGAAATCGTTCAACGAGAGCAAATGATACTTTTGGCTACCGCATACGTACAAAAATCGGAGCATGGAACGTTCGATCCCTGTACGGCGAAGGTAGATACGAGCAGGTCAAGCGTGAAATGCTTCGCCTTAAGATCAGTATCCTGGGCATCAGTGAAACTAGGTGGAGAGGAAGAGCCGAGTACAGATCAGACACTGGACAATCGAGAATGCTGTATTCTGGGGAGGATGAAAGAGAGGGTGGCCAAAGGCTGCACGGTGTCGGAATTATGTTGAACGAAGAAGCGAGGCGTTGTCTTATTTCCTGGGCGCCCATTTCTGCAAGAATAATGACAGCAAGGTTCCGTTCAAAAATTCGCAACGTCACAATAATTCAGTACTACGCCCCCACAAATGAAGCGACGGAGGAAGATAAAACCGCTTTCTACACTCATCTTAACTCAGTTTACAGAGGTGTTCCGAGAGCCGACATTATAATTGTCATGGGAGATCTCAATGCCCAAGTCGGACCAGACAACTATGGTCTGGAACGCGTGATGGGAAAAAATGGCTTGGGGTCACGGAATGAAAATGGCGATTTGCTGGTCGATTTCTGAAACGCTAATCGTCTTGTACTGGGTGGGACCGTGTTTAAACATAAGTCTTGCAACAAAATCACCTGGGTACATCCGGATGGTCAAACCGAAAACCAAATTGACCATATCATGATTCAGCAGCGATGGAGGAAGTCAATGTGCGATGTTCGAAGCATTAGAAATGCCGACGTGGGAAGCGACCACCATCTGGTTCTCTTGAGTCTCAAGCTACGAACCGCAGCTGTACAACGACAATCACAGGGTGCAGTAAGGAGTTCGAAGTTCAATACAAATGCTTTAAGTGATCCCAACATATGTCGTAATTATGTCACCAACCTTAACGACAGAGCTTCGTCACTAAACGGAATTCAACATTCAACAATTGATGAGATGTGGGGTGATATAAAAAGTGTTTTTATGGAGGCTGGATCCGAAACTGTACCCAAGAGGACGAGGGCAAGGGATTCTTGGATATCCCAAGACACCTGGGATAAAATAGAGCTTCGTAAGTCGTTGAAGTTGCAAATAAATGCCGAAGCAGATGCTCAACGAAAGGCTGCACTGCGAAGAGAGTATCGCCTAGCACATAAGATGATCTCTCGCTGTGTGAGACGTGACAAGAGGGTGAGGTTAGACGGTCTCGCAGAAAATGCGGAAAACGCTGCAAGAAGAGGAGATATGAGGGAATTGTACCAAATATCCAAAGAAGTTGTCGGGAAAAAAAGCAACACCAATCATCCTGTAATGGATGTGGATGGCACACTTTTGGTATCAATTGAGGATCAGCTACGCAGGTGGAAGGATCATTTTTGTGCCTTGCTTAATGAGGTTTCCGTTGAGCAGAGTGCTGCAGTGCCCCAGCTGAACGAGATGCGTAGATCTTATAGGGGTATTGACATCGAACCCCCTACAGTACTGGAAATCCAATCTTCAATATCTCTTCTCAAAAACAACAAAGCAGCTGGACTTGATGGAATACCAGCTGAATTCCTGAAAGCTGACCCAGTCAGAACAGCTAGTATTCTACACCCGTTGATACAAGCTGTGTGGAAAAACGAGATCTATCCCAACGACTGGAAGGATGGTGTGATTGTTAAGCTGCCAAAGAAAGGTGACCTTAAGAATTGCAACAATTGGCGAGGTATTACAGTTTTGTCCGTTTTTCCAAAACTAATGGCAACCATCATTCTCGAGCGGATAAAGGTTAGAATCGAGTCTACACTCAAGAGGCATCAAGCTGGTTTCCGCAGTGGGCGGTCGTGTGTCGACCATATCAACACTCTGCGTATCGTTCTGGAGCAGTCTGCGGAGTTTCAATCACCGCTTTACCTCATGTTCGTGGATTTTGAGAAGGCCTTTGACCGAGTTAGCCGTGAATGTATATGGAGATCACTGCTTGGTAGGGGAATTCCCCCAAAAATTGTTGCCATTATAAGAGAGTCTTATAACAATGCAAGATGTTTTGTTTTACACAATGGGCAGCTATCCGACTCTTTCGAAGTGCGGCAGGGTGTGAGACAGGGGGATGTTCTGTCGCCAATTCTATTTCTACTGGCGATTGATGATGTTTTGACGGCCAGCGTTGGAACAGCTGAGAGACACGGCATTCAATGGAGACCGTTTGAAAGGCTTAGTCACTTAGACTATGCCGATGATATATGTCTCTTGGCAAATAACATCAGCGGGCTGAACGGGATGTGTCAAGCTCTGAAGGTGAAAGGAGAGTCGAGTGGTCTAAAAATAAACAGTAAAAAGACAAAAATAATGCTCACAGGCCGCTCCACACATCAGCGTATTTTTATACAGGAGACGCCAGTCGAAGAGGTTGAACAGTTTAACTACCTTGGAAGTATTGTTTCAGCAAATGGTGGTACTGATCTGGACGTTCTAACTAGAATAAATAAAGCTCGCGCAGCCTTCGGTTCTCTGTCCCAAATTTGGAAATCCAGTCAAATCTCCCTACGCACTAAGTTGAGATTCTTCGAATCCAATGTCAAATCCGTGCTATTATATGCTTGCGAAACCTGGAAAGTCACGACTACCATCTCGAGGAAATTGCAGGCTTTTGTGAATCGCTGTCTACGCCATATTCTAAAAATTCGCTGGCCGCAAATTATATCAAACGAAGAATTGTGGCGCAGGACAAGTCAAGAGAGGCTGGACATTGACATAAGAAAGCGTAAATGGCAATGGATTGGTCACACACTGAGGAAACCAAACGATGAAATTGCAAAGCAGTCCTTTGAATGAAATCCTCAGGGTGCACGGCGGGTTGGAAGACCAAGAACAACATGGAAATCAACAGTCCTAGCATAAGCAGAATCCCAGAGAAAGACGTGGTCACAGTTAAAATATCTAGCTGCAGACCGTGAAGGATGGAGACGATTTGTTGGCGCCCTATGCCCCAATCGGGGTTTCAGGACTTGATGATGATGATGATGATTATTAAATAAACATAAAATAGACTACGTTCATATTAGCGATGAAGAAAAGACCGAAAAAGCATATAATACTTAAGTAAAATATGTACATATAAATAAAATCATTGGAAGTTTGCGGCTCAGCTCTTTCATTTAGAAGTTAATGTATCACCGAAACATAAATTCTCGAATTTATTTGGGTAAATTCCATGATACAATTAATTTATAAATGTGATCACTAACTAGCCCTATTATTGAGAATTTGTTAAACTAGAAACGCAACTACACTGAGAAAAAAATTGAATGCAAATTCCAACACATATGATTTGGCATGGAATCGATTTTTATTTAATTAAAATAGAATCGTATTAATTCATCGTTTAAACGATTTGAACCTGACCTTAAAGCCCTGATGAGTCGCCAAATAGTCCAACTGTTTCAATTCTGCATGATTCCGAAATGTGTATGGGCATCTGTTAAAAACAAATCGTCTTCTTCCAAAAAGATCTTGAATATAATTCGAGAAAAATATCCTTTTACGCGCCATCATTAAAGTCATTAAATATGCCAATTTATTTTGTGACATCTTGTAATTTATTTATTTTTGTTGACTTTTCCTATTTTATTTTGTGATGAATATTATAAAAAGACTAGATATTTTTGGTTTTATGAATTTCTAGTTTTATCCGAAACTTGTTTTATGATTTCGAGTTTAAGATGTCAATATTTGTTTGAATGATGCTGATTTGTTCAAAACTTGAAACTCGGAACCCCCATAGAACTAGTTCTTTGTTAAAACTAGTTTTGAGTCGTGTCAACAAAGAAGTCGTGGTACAAAGAAACTACTTGAGTATTATGAAGGTTAAATAATTAGTTTGTTCTTGAAATTACTGGCAAACCATCCCATGAAAAGCAAACCCATTTCGCTTCATCCTATATTCTCAAAAATTTTTGAGAGAATATTTCTTCTGCGCTTTCAGCCAATTTTTTTTTTTTTTTTTTTTATCCGATGGAAATCTTCAAAAAAAACTCGGTAAGAATCGGTACCAAGTAGTGTGGGACTCTTACCGCACTAAAACCACCGGTGAATCAGGACCAATCTATGAAAGATTGACAAATGATTTTTCTTTCTTAATTTATCAGTCGCATTGTGGGAAGTTTAAGTTATAACACTTTCCATAGCTTTCAGACCATCAGCTCATGAGGCTAGGTTCTTCTTAATCTCCGAACATTGTCTCGTACATTTAAGACGGTCTCCATTTCGGAGTTGGTATGACTTTGCAGTCGCTGATTGTGTGATACAGCGTGTTTTTTAACCACTTCTGTAACCATTTCAATTTGAAGGTCACGATGTAGATCGCTATTTCTTATACACCAAGGGGCATTTATTATTCCGCGAAGGACCTTGCTTTGGAATTTTTGGATGGGTTCAGCATTTGTTTTTTTTGTACAGCCCCATAGTTGGATGCCATATGTGCAAACGGGTTTCAGTACTTGCTTATATAACATTAGCTTGTTCTGGATAGATAGGTCAGAGTTCTTTCCTAGTAACCAGTACATTTTTCTGTACTTCAAGTTTAGTTCGTCTTTTTTCTTTTTGATGTGCTCTTTCCATTTAAGCTTTGCATCCAAAGTCATTCCAAGGTATTTGGCAGTATTGGAGTAAGGTACTGTTGTACTGTTTATAAGAATTGGAACATTGTTTATTTTTTTGTTTGTAAAGTTTATATGCGTGGATTTTGTTTCATTTAGTTTGATTCGCCATTTTTGCGTCCAATCACTAATTTTATCGACTGCATTTTGCAGTTTTTGTGTAGCCTTCGTAACGGATTTATCTGGCACCAATCTTTCAGCTTTCAGCCAATAATAGAACAAAAACAGCTCATATCTTAACATCAGAGCAAGCATTTAAGATTTGATCAAGAACACAGAATTACTGATTTAATGATTAAATCCGATTTTTATATTTTTAATTGATGAAACAAGATTTCATGAAAATTTCATCGAAATCTCGAAGAAAACTCTAGATTTCAACAAAATCTTAATGAAATCCTGCTTCACCAATTTGAAATCGAATTTTGTTTTGCTGAAATCTCAGTTTCCGGCATAAACCAAATAAGAGTGACTCAAAAATAATATTCCGTGCATCATTTCTCCGGATGATTGGGCAGCTAGTGTCTAAACCTCCATTCATAAATTCAACCACTGCCACACCGACTTCTTACATATATCTTGATTTCTCAAAAACGTCTCTTATACGATTACTTTAGATAACAAAAATTGTTACGAGCAAAAAAAAACTGCAGGTGACTTTTTTAAATCCATTATTAACATATCTCTGTAATGGTTCTAACGATTTTGATGGAATTTTCATAGTTAATTTGTACAAAATAGTGATGAAAAACTTTGGAAAATAATTTTTCCAAAATCAAAAAAATTGTCTGCTACTCTCCCACTATACATACACTGAACACTATACATATATGAATGTGGCAGTGATCGGATTTTTATAAAATCATTTTCTGAAGCAAAATTTTGAAAAAATCACAAGTTTTTTTCGAAAAAACTCATGATTTTTTCAAAATTTTGCGTTTGCCTTTATTTAAATATCATCTAGTGCTTTATCAATTCTTGGTCAAATACTGAAAACAAAATATAAAAAGTATCTGCAATCTGTACCTGTTGGAACAATGTGACGTGGGCCCGTATCGCTTTGCACTGAAGTGATCGCTTAAATAAATTATTGTCGTTTTGATCATTATACTCTCTCTATATTTACCTAAGCATGGATATTATAGAGATAACTATCGTAAAACCAACTATCAAAATGACATTTAGCTTAGCTATCAATATCATAAATTGCTAATTTATTGCTAATTTCTCAGGCAAAAAAAAACTAGTTAATTCCTTCTTTGGCTTGCGAGAAAATAGATGTTCTGTTAACTTTGTGTCAGTTTAACAGGACAACTTTTTCAAAAATCAGGATAAACGATCAAAAAAATGAGTTGGTTGTTGAGAATTAATTAATTCCAAAAAAAATTGGTTGTTATGAGAACTGATCAATTCCTTATTACATAGATAATAATAATTAAGAACAATATGGATCAAAATCACTCAAAGAAATAAAAATTAATAATTCACTTGATAAAAATTATCTTTGCGTAACTAATAAGCAATTAATTTGTTTTCAACAACCAACTTTATTCAAATCGTTCATCTTCATGTTTTTATTTTAATTTTATTATTTATCGTTGGAATTGGATCAAATTAAACAGGAACTCTTGATTAATTTCATCCTGGTTGTATAATTATTGATCAATGATCTTGGTTTTGGAAAACAATGACATTTTACCATCAAAATAAATTATCTTCTAAGTCCTCATACCCAGATTTTGATTATACATTGCCTGTCAAACTATGCTGAACTTGTACTTGTATTTAAAAATCCAAAGCCATCAAAAAAATGCTCCTAAAAAATGATAATAAATGTAGCAAATTTCAAAAATACAAAACCATCAAAAAATGCTCCTAAAAAATGATAATAAATGTTGCAAATTTCAAAAATACATTACACCAAAAATAATGGTCAAACACAAAATTTGAAAAATATACAGGCTACAGTTCTTTTAAATTATGTTTGTTAAAAAATATAAATATTTTTCATAGAGCATCATTCTAATTAAAAGTGAATTATTTCTGAAACGTCAATTTCGCAATTCTTGACTTTCAAATGTTCATATCTTCATTTGCATTTTTAAATTTTTTTTTAACATTATAATTATTTTCTTGTATTTAAGAATCTACTGATCAGAAAAAAACAAAACTTTCCATCATTTGGAAAATAGATTCTAGACATTTAGTTTTGTTTACCTTCATTCACCCTACTGAAATTTCGAATTTCAAGAAATCACGTACAGATTATAATTTTTAAATAAAATTTTCTTTATTTGGTATTTTTTTTTAATATCTTTAAGGTCTACCATCTAAGCTGGAGCAGATAATTGGACAGCTCCAAAAATTGAGAACATATAATAATTGCTTTCACAACCCTATATCTTGCAAATTGATTTTTTAAACACTACCTACAAAACCACTCATCTGGAAACTTGATGATCGTAGGCCGTCCTATGGCGGGATCCTAGACTGATGTTGTTATTTTTATAATAGGCTAAGAAAAAAAATAGATCCAGAGGTTGAAATAATTAATTCATGAAAAATATTAAAATTGGTATTGTGCATGCATTTGAAGAGCTGAAGGAGTTTTTATTTATGTACATATATATAAAATAAATTTAAACAAAATTTGTCAACCCGTTTTTGAAAAATCGAATTTTCAATACAAAATTTTGAAACTTTTTTTGAAAATTTTGATAAGCAATATTATTAAATTTTATCTGAAATTTGTATATAACAAATTATCTAAATCCTATCGGCTGAAGATAAGGAGAAAATTCAAGATAAAAAACACGTTCTATGACAGGTACAATTAATAGTTTCTAAGTTCAAAATTTTATAATTTTTCTCAATAGGTAATATAATTATTTTAGTACATATAAGGAAAAAGCTTAATCAAAATCGTAGGAGTCGTTTTTGAGAAAAAAAATATTTTGCCTTTCCAGTTTTTAAAATTTTATATGGAAAGTACCGTTATTTTGAACAAATTCGTTCTAAAAATAATTTAGAAAATACTAAGAAACTCTTAAATATCGAGTTTCAAGAAAATCGATCATACCGTTTTCGAAATATTAGATTCTCAAAAAAAAGTTTTGAAACATTTTTTTAAAATACAAAAAACATTTCTTTTAAATTTAAGTATAGAAAAATATTTATAGTTATTGGAAGCCCCTTGGCTAAAAAAAAAATATTCGAATCAATCATACCGTTTTGAAGAATATCCAAAATTCAGAATGGTTCTTTGGAAGGTACAATCAATAACCATATTTTGAAAAATCGTTTTTCACTCAAAGGAAGCCTTTACTAAAAGTAATTTATAGCATTTTTTCAAAGAAAAATTGTTGAGCCGTTTTTAAGAAAAATACGACGTGAAATTAAAAAAAAAAAAGTTGCATGGCAGATACCTTTATTTTTGGTTCTAAAAAAATGAAATAAATGTGTGGGCATAGTAACCAAAAACCAATACGTACCAAGTTTGAAGAAAATCGATTGGGCCGTTTAAGCTGTAGACGAACAGACAGACAGAAAGACAGGAAGAATTGTGCCACCAAAAAAAGTTGAGATAACAATCAAACATGTTATCTCAACTTTTTTTCACGAATCCGAAATTTGCCTTATAGTACCTACATCGCAAGTTAAAATGTATGTACCTCCAAGAGTAGGTACATATGTACCTACTACCTCTGCATACGCATGTACACAAAAATGTATAGATGAAAGCAAAAAAAAACACAAAAAAAAAACAATCGCACCAAGGCTCTACCATTACTAAGGCTTCACAAACAGCATCATACGAAATATAACTTCTCTCCACCCCACAACCTGAAAACAAAAAATCCTTGCCAAGATGGAGGCTGTTGATTCTTCAAAGCGTAAACATGCGCGGTAAATAAGGGTAAGTGGTTGCGCTTGTGGTAATTTAAACACTGCAAAAATTGGGTTTATTGGCGAACATGGGCCCACATGGCGAACATCGAAACCAACGAACATGAACAAATCGAAATCTTTCGCCAACAGCGAACGGTTCGCGAACCATCCCCTACACGAGAAAAACATAGCGAACACGATCAAATCAAGTTCGGCAAGCATGTTCGTCGTTTAGGGCTACCTAAAGTGTACACACCACGCACTCGCTCCGATAAAGCATAGAAAAAAAATAAGAAAAAAATTACTCATCACCATTGCTTCACATAATTTATTCAGAGCCAGAATCTATTCCATACCCAAAAACCAACAACAAAATATTGAAATATAAGCGAAACGTAAAAACTTTCGTTTTATGCAACCTTCGTATATAAAGTAAAAGCTCTTCTCGTTTTCGACAAAACATGTCTGAGGTGGAAGGCTATCTAAGTGGAATGTGGATGTGGAGCCAGTCTCAAATCCGGTCCTTTATCTTTCTATGAAGCGCCCTGTCTTTATTATTAGTTGGTCTATTTAACCAGCAGTTTGTATTAAATGAACAGCTCTCCAAGTTTTCAATCATAATATAAACAAATATTAATTGCGTAAGTAATTCCTTTATTTTTTAAGCATTGTCGATCAGATATAATTAGATTTTTTTTCTTTTTTGTTTTATTTCATCATATTATTTTCATTTGGTACAGATTTTAACTTTTTTTTGTTTATTTTCTTTAAATTTAGTTATTGAATAGTTAAATGAAGCTAACAATGTTGATGTATAGAAAGGGATTGAATGTTTTATTTTATTTTTCGGCATCTTAAAGGTACAACAATCTTCATTTAAATATGTTTCCTTAAGAACAAAAAAAAATCTAAGGTAGGCAGGTACTAAATAAAATGTTTGAACAAAATTGTGTTAGAGTCTGTAAGTTCATGTTGGTTAATAAAGTTAAGGCTAAAGAAAAAAAATGTTTTAATATTCAAATGAAGAAAAGGTTCCGTTTTACTGAATATACAAAACTAAATTCAACCAAAAGTTGATGATTCAAAATTTTTGAATACAAGATTATGTTCAAATGTTAATACAAATAATAAATTTCTTTAAATTTATTTATATTTTATACCCAAAAACCAATATTATACAAACGGAATTGAAAAAATAAATTCAATTTAGTTAAATTAATGTCAAAGAAAATTCATTTTTGGTTTATAATTTCAGCCAAAAATGAAACCATAAAGTATTCTTTTTATATTTAATCTTGTTGAGTAGGTAAGGTTTTATTTTTAAAAAATTGAATATTATTAACATTTCACTTACAGAATCATACCACACAAGAAAAAAACTTAAATGAATCAAAAAGTAATACAAATAGACAAACAATAAGTGCGTTCATTATAAATTACACAATTAAAAAACATGGACTTATTAATCATAAGACACACTAGAAGAAGGCAAATACCAGTATATTATTAGTTCATTTCTGCATTAAGTTTATCTATGTTCTCTAAGCAGCAAAACTGCTTAACCAAAAAACAAAATCTCATAACAACATTAATAAATAACCTCAATGGACAATTCACTTATAGTTTTGCTAACTTTTTGCTATATATATATATGTATTTGCTTATTTATTGTTTTATCGGTTTGTATTTTATCTATATAAATTTTGGTTTTTTAATGTTTTGCAAGTGAATGAATTTAATCTACTTTGCATAGTGGAATTGATTTGCTATCGCAATTTAATATTTTACAATTTTTTTTTTTTCAAACGAATATTCACACTTGACAGGTTGAAAATTTTATAAAGTAAAAAATATTTTATTAAAACAAAATTATTATAATTTAAAAATTAATTTGCAAAAATGTCGATTTTTTACAAGCGTTACAAGCAAGGTTGCTGCATCTTTACAAAAACTTTTCTCTATCAAGTGTGAATATACCTTTAGTAAATGTCAGGAGCGGTGCTGCAATATTGGAACCTAAAATGGTGAGATTTATAATTTTATATTTTTTTAAATTTCTTTTTGTTTATTTTGTTCTAGTTATAAGAAATCATTCTCTGTCCACTTATCTTCTGTTTTTTCCATATTTCTTATTTTTGTTTCAATATATATATAGGTATGTGTTTTCTTAAAATATGATGTGGCTATTAAATACAATTTTATATATATGTATATTTAATAACTTTTATTAATTATTATTTTTTTTTTTGTAAATTTTTATGTTTATTTTTAGCAAGCTTTCCATATCAAAACTATATAATGTATATCATAAGGAATCTTTATATATACTATAATGTGTACATATATATTTACTATACATCATGTATTTGTTTTTGTTTTTTTTATATATATTCTCTTGTTTTTTTTCCATATGTATATATAAACGCATTGATATAACACACTAATAGGTATAATATTTTTGGACGATTTTGAAATTTGTTTGATGCTTTTGATGTTTAAAATTAATTTATATTTCATATCTATTTTTTAAGGATGAATAAATACATTATGAGATAAAGGGGGGTTGTTATTGTTGTAAATAAAAATTTTATCAATGTTTTTATTTTGTTTTTAATACTATATTTAATAAATATATATATTTATGTGTGTATGGTGAGTTCATTATGTATTTATTTTTTATTTTATTGTTTATTATGTATTACTCAAATCTGTGTCTGTCATTGCTTTATTTTATATACAGCGTATCTTTTTTTTTTAATTTGGCTACATATGCCAGTTAATTAATAATTTTTTTTGTAAGTACGTTTTTTAAGATAAAAATAAATTTAAAATGAACGCGATTGTTTATATTTTCTTTTTTTTTTAATAATGACATGTTTAGGATATTTTATGTACGTAAGCATTCTTTCATTAATAATTTGTTTTAGTAGTATAAGCATTTGAATTCAGAATTAGTGTTTGTTATTTGATTGGGAACCATACATTCTAGCCGATAATTCTTATCAATATTTATATAAGTAAGGCTTAATGTAGAAATCTACATATATTTACTCTGACATGTTTCGTAACCAAACAGTAATTTAACCATTTTGTACACTTAACACGTGGTAGGCAGGTACTTAAAATTAGTACTCAAACTAATTCAAATTAATGTACGAACAACGAAAAATATCACTTGCTCCCACACAGAGACGTGCCACCTTCTGCTTTTTTATTTTCGTGGATTTTTGGAGAATGTCTAGAGTTATTATGGAGGATTGAAGATGGTAAATGGTAAATTTGTTGTTCTTGTTTATAATCCTACCAAGTTCATTTTTCAGAATAATACAAGCAAAATATATTTTTTTTGTTAATCTTCGAAAAAGAAAGATGGAAATCAAATGTTTTAAAACTATTTTAAAGATTCAGAAGATAGAAAATTACTATTTCCTTATTTTTCAACTGATTCCTCTCACACGACCATTGAGTTGCAAACACAATACTAATTAAAATGGAATATGTATATGTATTAATTTTTGTGAAATTTCTATATTTTTTTTAAGATTGTATATTTTCAAAAAAAAAAACACAACTAAGGAGTTTATTGTGAGAGACCGAACCATCCGATCCCTTTGGCTAGGTTGAATTTCACAATTGCTGAAACTCCAAATGGATTCGCAGCTGACCCCTAACGCTATGACTCCATACACGACCGATTTTGAATTGGAATTGAGTGACCTAGCTGTATACCCAATAAAGGTGAGTATTCATAAGGGGAGTTTAAATGGATCAACATATTTAGATCATTTAAACGCAAAAAAATCCACGTTGTCAACTGTGTGTTGCATGGTTTTCAAAATATTTTGAAAACTTGTTCCGATTCTATCAAGCAATGTTGTCAACAAAATTGATCCATATAAGCCCCTCTATACATTTATTATCACAGGGGGCATATTCAAATTCGCTGTGGTAAGCATAGAGTACCTATACTATCTAGAGAACCGACTTGTACCCCTCTTGCCTAAGACACCAGCAAATTTTATTTGAGCACATGACTGAGCATAGAGCACCTATACTATCTAGAGAACCGATTCGTACCATTCGCTCATTAGGCTGAAAACAACAAAAAAATTGAATCGAAAAAATTGAAAACGTCACATTTAGAGTTATCCACAATTCACACGTATTCACGGACAGGGAATTTAAGAGAGCTTTCTCTTAATGTGCTCAAATAAAATTTACGGGTGTTTTAGGCAAGAGGGGTACGAGTCGGTTCTCTAGATAGTATAGGTGCTCTATGCTCAGCCATGTGCTCAAATAAAATTTGCAGGTGTTTTAGGCAAGAGGGGTACGAGTCGGTTCTCTAGATAGTATAGGTGCTCTATGCTCAGCCATGTGCATTTATTTGAGCACATTAAGAGAAAACTCTCTTAAATTCCCTGTCCGTGAATACGTTTGATGGCTCTCAATGTGACGTTTTCAATTTTTCGATTCAATTTTCTGTTGTTTTCAGTCTAGTGAGCCAAAATCCATAAAGTTATCATTGTATTGGTGAGGTTCCATTTAAAATGCACTGGGCAGCTAACACATGTTCAGCCATGTGGAGGAAATACTCACAGTGCAGTTTGTAGGGTGAAAGAGCAAAAGCCCTGAAGTCGGTTCTCTAGATAATATAGGTACTCTATGACGGTGTTCACATTGGACTTAAAAATTGTTTTTTTTTGACGTTTCAGTATTTACATCTTCCTTTACTGAAGAAGTGGGAGCGAGATGTGAATACTGAAACTTCAAAAAAAATCCAGTTTTTCAGTCCAATGTGAACACCGTCTATGGCCATGTGGAGGAAATCCTTTCATTGCAGTTTGTAGGGTTAAAGAGAAAAAGCCCTAAAGTCGGTTCTCTAGATAATATACATAGGTACTGTATGGTGGTAAGAGTAATTGAAGTTTGAATACTTTTGCTTTCTAATTTTCTAAAAAACTACTTAAAACAGAAAAAAAAATTACAAAATAACGACACCACCTAAAATGTCATGTAATATGACTTTTTACTTTTCTTTTTAAATAAAATTTGTTTTAGTGCAAGCTTTAAGAGAAATTACATAATTAAAAGACTCAAAATTTTTAAAAATAATTTTATAATTTCAAAACTTTACATACACGTCTGTTCTGATATTCGGTCCAATTGAATACGTACGGATTGAAAACTGAAAACAAAAAGAAACCACAATTGAAAACGTCATTCCGTTCGTATTTCGGAACTTTAATGAATCATAGATGTTGAGCAAAACGAATAGATCCACAATCCCCCATTTTTTGACGTTTTCAAACCCGGTATCTCTTTGTTGGCCGTTTTCAATCCGAAGGGATTCAATTCCACTGAATATCAGAACAGCCATCATATTTAGTATCACTTTTATTTTCAGTATTCAGTGCTCTTATTAATTTAAAATCAAGCATTGAAAACCCTATGGTCTTAGAATGTATACATGTATTGATGATTGATAGATTTTTGTTTCGATCTTTTAAATCCCTACTGATAACAATTTTGATGGTTGTAAATGATGCAGACCGTTGCGAGTCATAAGAAAATTTCAAATATTTAAGGAATAGTTGATCATTAATTTGATAAAATAAGTTTGAAAATAACAAATCCATAGGTTATCAACTCTCAATTTGATAATTGACAATCGTAATAGGGTCGATACTTTTAAAAATATACAAAATCAAAAACAATTTCGCTATTGAAATGATAATTTTGGCGATAAAATCAATTATTTCTTAATCAAAATCGACGTTGGATGAAAATAATTAGGCCTGCCAGACGACCCGATTTTGGTGCGACAATCCTGATATCTGTTCCGATACACAAAATGTCCCAATTTTTTCCCAACTTTCATCTCTTTTGGTCAAGGAAAATAACTTTCATAATGTCAAAGAGTAAGTTTTCTTTTTCAATTTAAAGAATTTTTTGAATTTAGGAAAAAATATGTGATTCTTAAGAGTATTTATAGTTTGTATATTTCAATTCCATTTCTTGCAAATTTTCAATACAAGGAAAATTATTATTAATTAAGTTTAAAAAAAAAGAAAGAATTGAATTAATAGACCGAGAGCTGGTGAACGTTTTGGTTAAAGTGTTTTATGCCGCTCCAAATTTTGTGGGCGTACTATTTACATTAGTGCAAACTGCATGGTAGTAACCTGACAGTGACTTCGCGGTTCCGTAACCACAAAATCACCAGCAAAAAAAAGTGCTTTATACCGCTCTAAATTTAGTTCACTAACACATTGTACACGTGCAAACTGAATACCACCAACCTGGCAGTATTACGACGTCCCTAAGGCCACCAAAATGCACCGACAGAAAAAGAAAAAATAGAAAGTATTTTATGCCCCCCAAAATTGCATAAATTTTTGTTCTGTATATGTACAAACTAAATGCCATCAATCTGGCAGTGTTACGAAGGTCCTAAGGACACCAAAATGCACTTTCAAAAATGTACTTAAGAAATAAAAAAAATAAAAGTGTTTTATATTGCTCTAAATTAAGTTCACTTATGCTCTGTACCTGTACAAGCCTCATGTCATCAACCTAGCAGCGTTACGACGGTCCTAAGTTCACCAAAATCCACTTAGGAAATAAAACCTGGCAGGTTGAGAGCATAAGTGACCGAAATTTAGAGCAATATTTATTATTTATAGTTTTATTAAATATTTTTTTAAAGTTATAGAAAAAATACTTGTACAATTTAAAAAAAAAAATTTTTGAGCAAGACATCGAGGAAATACGAAATCGATTAATCATTTTTTTAAACTGATCATTAAACATGTTCAGCCTTATTTATTATACTTTTTAGACGGTTGACTAGCTAGACAGATTTTTTAAAGTCCTTTACTGGGAAACAGGCTTTATTTAATTAAATAAAATGTCAAGTTAGACATACCTTAAGCAATCGATGTTGTTGTCCAAGTAAGACAACTTTAGGAAAACATTAAAAAAAAGTTTATTAATCACTTTTTGGAATTGGACGGCTGTCTAAAGTTAGACAAAGTTTTTTAAATACGACTGGTTGTCTCTAAATCAATATTTAAACATTTAACCACAGTATCAAAACTCTCGAAATTGCAGACTTTTACGAAACGGAATTTCGAAAGCTCCCGATGAAATGGACGCCAGAAAACAATTTTATAATTGCTGTATGTTTAACAGTCCACGGTCTTTATCTAAGTCTGACAAAATTTTACCTGGCAGCTCTACGGTAACTGCGTTCAATAACATAGAAAGCTAACACTAGACATGGAAAAATGTACTTTCTTTGCGGAAAAATTCCAAATGAAGATTTCAAAATGCAAATATTTTTATTTGTGCATATTCACATGAAAATGTCTACAAACGAATCTGCGTTATTAAAAGCTATTCAAGGTTACATTTTGAAAATACTTGTTTTTCACGTATAACTTTGAAACGGTACATGTTGTTGAAAAGTTATGTAGGTATCAAAAACTTGCAGGTAATGATAGTTAAGAAGATATTAGTTTTTAAAAAAAACATAAATTGACGAGAATATCCTTTTTTGCGAACAATTAACATTATGTAACCCTCTATAAAAAAAAAATACTTGTTTTTCAAGGACCTTGAATAACTTGTAACCCTAGCCAAATTCACCTGCAGGCTTTTGTATAAGTATTCCTTATAGAAAAATAAAGATTGTTGCGTTCAAAAATTTTAACTTTGTACTAGTGAAAATTAATTTTTCGAATCATCATGGGTCCGAAAAACAAGCATTTTCAGAAATCGACCCTTTTTGAAGTCTCAATATCTTTTCATTGAGGCCTCGTATCACAAAAATCCTTAAAAAATTCTTATAGGGAAAAATATTCTCTATAAAATGAGGATAAATTATTTTTAAAAAACTCCACCATTTAAGAGAAAAACGAAAAATACCGTTATTATTGATCTTTGCCTATTTTATATAAAAATAATATTTTTTTAACGACCGCTTAGTGAACAAAAAAAAATAAAATAAATTTTCAAATTTTCCTCATAGAAATATGGTTCCCAAAAAATATAACTCTAAATATTCTTGAGTTCTGGACAAGAAGAAGGTGGTTTATTTTGTAAACGTGTGTGTGTGTGTGTCTGTGTATAAATAAGTATTAGGATAATATTTTTGTATTTATTCTGATTTAAGCGGACGGAAAAGTTATGAGTTGATTTTGCACATGAAATATGTTTTTGGGGCACTGCTTGTTTGCTAAGTTTATATGTTTATATGTATATAATATTTTCTTATAAATAAACATAAATTAAATTATATTAAATGCTGAGAAAAAATAGCCTAATTTAAATAGATACTATTTCAAATAAATTGTTACATTCTATTTATGTAGGTATGCATATCAAAATAAATTATTTTTAAAATTTTTGTTTCGCTAATCAAAGCAAATGCTTTATTTTTTTTTTTTTTGTAATACTAGTTTATCTATATAATTTTTTTTACGAGATTTATACATTTTTTTTTAAAGAAAATAATAATATTAACTTAAGATTATAGCAAGTACAAAAAAAAATTACTTATATATAGATAGGATTTTCTTGACCGGTTAAAAGTCGAAACATAGATGTTGGCATTGTTTTCATAAGAATCTAGAAAAAAAATTATATTAACAAGAATTTAATAAGAAAGTATTAATTAAAAAATAAAACCTCTCCAACAGAAGTAGCCAGCAAATTTACTATCTTCTCATGTGGTACTGCAACTACACTTTGATTGTTTATTTCAATTATGCGATGTCCTACTCTGACACCACCTCTTTCAGCAATTCCTCCTCGAAGAAGACTGCAAATCTGAAAAATATTTTTTATGTATAATTTTGCTAAATCTTATAAGTAATAAAACTAAATAAAGTTAAATAAAAACTATTTTTGTGTTTAGTTTGCCAGATGTTGCGAGTTGATCACCTTCAATGGCATGACAGTCCAACCAACTTACTGGCCATTTCCCCACGGGGAACTACAATTTATTGTTGATAGTATTGTAGGATGGTATGAACCAACATTGGCCAACAAATTCAAAACTCGGATTGTCCCTAAAAGTTTAACATAAAGTATCTAATATAATTACCACGCCATTTTGAACGCTGAATCCCAGTTGATATTTGGTGTTGGGCCTTTTGATTTTTACCTCTACAACAGGAGCACAGGGCACTACAGTAAATTTAACAACAGTTTGATTTTTCGTATTCTTGATGTAAGTCTGGCAAGTTGACAACGGCAAACCAACTAAACTCAATCCATTTATAGCTATCAGCTGATCACCAATATTCAATTGCCCACATCTTGCTGCCGCTCCAGATGACATTAAATTTGCAATCACAACTGTGGGCAACATTGACCCCCAACCGCTTTCAACAATGACCACCCCAAGAATTTCCCCCTTCGCTTTGGGTACAACGACTTCTTTTTGTAATTCCTTCTTTGCAAATATTTCCAATTCATCGCCAAATATTTCTTGACTATTCAATACCTCTTGATAGTCCATTTCTTTGACAAAACTATGATCTTCAATTCCGTTAGCTTTTAAAAATTCCATATAGGCCACTTGGAATGCCTGACCAATTGATTGGGCAATAAATTGGGCTTCGTCACTTTCGAATACATGACATATCATTTTGGGGGTGCGATTTAATTTGGGTCCATCGTCAATGTCTTGAGAGACAAAACGTCGCCTGGCCATGAGGACGACCAAATCACCGATGTCAGCAATATATGAGATCGTTCGCAGAGCATGGTCCATCATAATTTCCTTAAGGTCAGTATTAAGGACCATGATCTTTTCGGTTGAAATGAAGAGGTCGACTTCAGTGCTAGGCTGGACATCACCATCGGGAGCCTGTAACAAAAAAAAAAACAAACATCAAACCGAAAATAAAGAGAGCATGGACCATCAGTTAAGAGATTGTGGGATAAGGCAAATTTTTAAAAGATTGCATTAACGAATAAATAAATGATTCGATGATTTGTGATTTTAAACTTAAGGGCGATTGCACAAAATTACTTTAAATGACTTACCAATGTCTACAGGAGCATTTATGGTAATGTTATGATGTTTTATCCAAATCCAAGTTCGAGCATATATGGAAATATAAATAATGAAGGTAAAACAATTGTTTAATGATATTTTTAAGTATGGTTAGCAATTTTGATAAAATGAAAATAATAATTAGACAGTTACAAGCAATACTGATGGTATAAATGGAACAATAACTTGAGAGTGCATCCATATCGAGATTTATTGGAAGCTGCAGTTTAAGTTATTTCAAGGAGAAGAACCCAATCATTAAACTCTTTTAATGGTGGTTAATTTAGTATATTCAATTTTAACTGAAAAATAATAAAACTTGTGTTGAGAAGAAGTGCACGAGGGACAATACGGTAGGAATCTGATTCCAGCCCAAGGGAGAATTACCTTTTCTTAGTCAAGCTCTCACTCAGAATGAGCAGGAAAGGAGTTCACAGTAGGAAACTGATTCCACGGCTTACCCAAGAGAGAATTAATTCTTCAATGGTATCACAAGGCCCTGGTTCTCCATGAGCTGTTCATGGAGAACAAGGGCTATATGAACGTCTAAAACCTTTCTACTACACTTTGATTGGCACGTACCAGTGTGGCTTCAGGCCAAGCAGATCAACGATAAACCAAATCCT
Source organism: Dasysyrphus albostriatus (assembly GCA_946251815.1). Taxonomy (NCBI): domain Eukaryota; kingdom Metazoa; phylum Arthropoda; class Insecta; order Diptera; family Syrphidae; genus Dasysyrphus; species Dasysyrphus albostriatus. Next base: position 59,136,681 of record OX276336.1, on the reverse strand, counting down.
CACATTAATACAAATCCTGGAAAAGACCAACGACTTTCGAGTCAAGACCCACAATCTTAACATTGACTTCAAATCCGCATATGATAGCATAAGTTGCCAAGAGCTTCTATTAGCGATGTTGAATTTCGGGATTAGGAAAAATACTGAACCATTTATTCCTCATTACGTTACAAAATACGTGGTGCAACGTGCAAGTGGGTAACAGCTCATCCGAGCTATTCCAGACGTGTAAAGGGTTCAGACAAGGAGATTCATGATTTTTTCAACCAAGTCCCGGAGCAGGTAGTGCGCAAGAGTGGTGTTAACCTGGAATGAACTTTCTTTAACAGGTCTTCTCAACTGTTTCGCTATGCGGGTGACATCGACATCATCGGCCGCTCCAAGCGAGCTGTACTTGAAACGTTTACAGCTATTGATGAACAGAACATCAACAAACCAAGCCATATCAGTCCATCGCCTAAGACAAAATGTCACTGTTGCTAGCAGTAATTTCGAGGTAGTCTAGGAATGCACCTACCTCGGAGCAAACATCAATCCCACGACCGACACCTTAGTGGAAATACGACGAAGAATTACACAAGTGAAACGCTGCTACTTCCGTTTGGTCAAACAAATGGACTCGAAATGCATGCTAAATCAAAAGCTAATTTTACCAATTCTATCTTACGGCGCCGAGTGCTGGACGATAAGTAAAAAAGGGGAATTGATACTTAACACTTTCGAGGGAAAAATTCTTCGGTGGATATTTGGTCCTTTATACGCTGTACCAAACTGTGGATGTAGTCTGATAATTTTTCGCTTAGACATCATTTCGAAAATGGCGCCCAATCTGTAGTTCAGTCAGAAAACCGAAATCGCTTCGATTTTTGTGGGGAGACCTTATTTATAAAGCACCTTTTTTTAGATGTGTGGTTTTCAATCTGGCAATACTTTTTCGGAGTTGGCCTTTTGACAGCTGTCACTTAATTTATGCTCAGTTTGGTTTGCCATTTCATAACAAGTAGACTTACTCTTGAATAACGTTTGCAAATTAAACAAATTTATTACTAATATAATGGTTCTGTTCACGCGGCGCATCGCGAAACAATCAATTTATTGAAGGAAACTTTTGGTGAAGGCATTATCTCGCGATATGGGGTTATTTTTTGTAGGGTTTTATGAAGTCATTGTCTACGCAGAAAAGCTCGGGACGATTGACGCCTTGGAAAAGAATATATTTATTTCATCAATTATTCGACTCGACCAATTATTTTTGTAATAAATTTGCACGATTTTCAAACGTTCAGAAGTAAGTCTATTCATTATGAAATGGCAAACCAAGCATAAATGAAGTGACAGCAGTCAAAAGTATATAAATATTAAATATAAAAATTATGAAAAAGCTGAGGTTTCACTCGTTGACAATCAAAAAAATTATAAGTAAAAAAATAATAATTAAAAGTCGAAACAATGAAATTTTACCCAAATGTGCGTCAACTCAACATCTATCTTTTATATATTAATCGTTATTATGATGATATAAATTTTCCAAATAATTTACGATTTTATTTTAATTTTATAATTTTTCAAAGATTTGCCGCCATTTGCTGAACTAGTTCCACAAACTGAGTCCTACCGACACTTAAGTATAATAAAAAGATGTTAATATTACCAACAGGGGTGGATCCTGAGTACAAAATAAGAGGGGGTGGCTTTCAGAATATTATACCTGATTTAATGATTCAAGTTAAAATATTAATTCTTAAATCTTAAAATAACTTCATCGCATCTTAGCTTAATATCATTATATTTATGGGGCGGAGACCTCTATTTTTGCTCTATTCTCGCTTGTGGAACTGTTTTTGAACGCTTTTAATGTGAAAAGGTTTTGGAAGGGGGCTATTCCCTAGTTCCCTCCCCCGTGAATACAACCCTGGTTACCATCAACTGGATATTAAACCAACCACATAGTCTGTATCTCTGTGTGTGAGGCCTAGTGAGGTGTTTCCATACAATTTGCGACTGCTATAAAAATTTTTATTTAACTCCTTTTTCTGTTGATTTTTTCAGAAAAAAAATGTTTTTCAGACAAAGACAATGAAACACCTTGCAAAGCATTTTTTTTGGAAATTTACTTCAATTTCAGCCTTGCGGATTCCCTTTAAGACTATACAATTGTTGCGGCGCACAGATTCTCAAAAAATATGATTTTCGCAATTAAAAGAGCCGCCGTTTACGTCAAGTTATTAAAATCTTAAAGAAAGAAAACGAAAATATCAAGTTCTTTGAATGTAGGTACCTATTGGTTTGGTTTGGTCTATAAATTGAATTTTCATTTTAAGAGAGGATAGAAAATGAACAAGCTGAAATGAAATGCATTACTGAGTCGCACACCCTTGCTCTTATATTTAAGAAGTTTAGAATTAAAAAAAAAATACTAACTATTCAATAGGTTCATCCTAAAAGTAAATCGATTTCTATTAAACGCAAGTGAAATCAAAACGCAAAAAGTTGAAATTACTCACGAAGAAGAAGTTGCAAGATTGTTAGTCTTCAGAATGCAGATAAAGATGTAATTTCAAGCTGATCATAAAACTTTGGTGATCAGAATGGACGAAACAAGCTGAGGTTAATTACTACTTCAACCAGTCCATTCCCTTTCACTAAACACATATAAATCCAGATTAAAAATTAAATCCAGATTAAAAGTAATGTTAATCCTAAAACTAAATCCAATCCCATATTATTCACTCATTTAATCCACACTTAAATCCCATTTTTTAAATCCTATCCCGGTAAATCCAATTGGCTTTGAACTGACTTCCAAGGGTCAGTTTAAGTTGTTAGACCCAGATTAAAACTGAATTTCATATTTTTCACTTTTTCCTGATATTTCAAGTAGTGATATCGAGCCGAGCTGAAGCAAAAATTTGCGAAACTGTTCATGCGGTGTCTTAACTTGGTTTAAAGTTACAACGACGACGACGATGAAGACGATGACTTTAACTGTCTCGTTGTCATCTCGCTGATTTCTCCACGTGGTCGTCAAAACATAATTTTATTTTTAGTATCGTGATATTCATTAAGCTCGTCTCCTTGTGGTCTCATCATGTCCATTTACACGAGAATCTATGTCATAGCTATCTCGCTATAGTCTCGTTTTGGTCTCGCCGTGACATTTAAATATGGTTTTTGGCAATGAGCATGCTTTGCTATAGTCTTGTCATTTTTTTTGTTGTTTTTAAATAAAAATTTTCAAAGTCGTTAAAGTAAGATTAAAAATCTCTTCAATATTATATCTTTGTTTTTAATCTACGACTTGCACCTTATAATATTTTATAAACCCGTGTCAAAAAACATGCTTTCAACTGTCAAAGGAGAAATTTAACTTTTGGAAAATTTGACGTTCGAATTTAAACGATTTTATATCTCGATTTATCTGGATTAAGGGCATGTTTAGAGTGAATAATATCGATATGGAGTTAGATTTTTGGATTTAATAGTTGAATTTAAAATTCACTTAAATCCAATTTGAATCCACAGTGAACAAAATAGCGGTTATAGTCTCGTACTAACATGAGGACAATTAATCCCAAAAAAAAATTCTTCACCACCGGAAGGAAACAAAAATTTGTAAGTGTTTGTATGATTTTTGTTCTTTAATTCCGGTTCGCAGTTAAAGAGCCAGTGAAATTTGTATTTCTTACTTATAAATTAGTTTGTCCGCAATAAATTATTTTCTCCGGAATCTTTTCATTTATGATTTCAGTGTGAACCCCAAGAATGTTTTCGTTTCATTTCAAAAGCGCACTAGGTTCGAGATGATAAATAAAGTACACACTTTTTCCATTTTGAAGGGAGCAGTTCTTTTTAATAAAAACATTCTTTTTTCAATTTTGAGTGACCAAATATCTCTGAAAAAAATGTTTACTAGCCTTTGAGTAGAATCTTCTATGAGTAAAAGCTTTATACCTACTGCATTGCATTACTAAATTAAAGAAATTTTAACTGTATTTTCACTTGATTGCTCTTTCTTTCAGAACTAATTACGAAGCAATTACACAAATTCAAAATATGTACTTTCAACTGAAATATTAATTTAAACCACAAACCGGAGAATTGCTAATTGTATAATAACTTTACTAATTAAAAACAAAAAAAAAATGAGTAAATATTCTATTAAAATTCGAGAACTATTTTAGCGTGAACTGTTTTTTACGACGTAACATTAAATACTAATTCCTTAATAGAACATAATATTTTCTTTCTGTTTCACTTTTATTTCCTTATGTTAAAAGTTAAATGTTTACTTTATCAACACACAGCGATAAATGCGTCATAACACGAACATAACACCTGTCGTCAACAAAATTGAAGTACTCACTATACACTTGCATTTACTTAGAATAGCATTTTAGAGCAGCCAACATTTGGTAGGAATATTTTGTTAATCGATTTTCTTCTCTTTACAGAAAGTTTCTTAAATAAGTTCATTTAAAACAGTATCAAGAGGATATGATAAAAAAAGAATATTTCTCATTAAGAAATTTCCTATTGAAAGGAGTTTACTGAGGATAGGTTAACCGCTTCTAGTTTGATCTGCGAAAACAGACGTACATAAGTCTTCAGTACGACTATTTCCAGGCTGACAAGTTTAAATCTACATAACGAGTGATTTTTTAAGAGGTTTAGAACTTAAAAAAAAAACACATAAAATTCGAAAAAATTAATGAAATATTTATTTGAATCGATAGTTTGAACCTTGCAATTTAATGTTTAAAGATAATTTCATGCAAATGTTGACCGCGGCTGCGTCTCAGGTAGCCCATCCGCTGAGTCCAATTTTGGCATACTCTTTCACACATATCGGCCGGTATCTCACGAATGAATGCATGGATGTTGGCTTCCAGTGCGTCAATCGAAGCTGGCTTGTCCCTATAGACATTAGCCTTGACATACCCCCACAAAAAATAATCTAATGGTGTCAAATCGCACGATCTAGGCGGCCAATTGACCGGCCCGAAACGTGAAATTAACTGTTCACCAAACTCGCCTCGCAATTGCGCCATTGTTTCGCGTGCTGTGTGGCATGTGGCACCGTCTTGTTGAAACCACATATCATGCTAGTCAAGAACTTCCATTTCGGGCAAAAAAAGTTTGTTATCATCGCTCGGTAGCGTTCACCATTGACAGTAACGCTGCGATTCGCTTCATCTTTGAAGAAACATGGCCCAATAATGCCGCCGGCCCATAAACCGCACCAAACAGTGGCTTTTTCGGGATGCATTGGTAGCTGTTGCAATGCTTCTGGCTGATCTTCACTCCAAATGCGGCAATTATGCTTATTTACGTACCCATTCAACCAAAAATGAGCCTCATCGCTGAACACAATTTTTCGATAAAAAAGCGGATCCTCGGCCAGCTTTCCAAGAGCCCATTCACCAAAAATTCGGCGTTGTGGTAGGTCGGCTGGCTTTAGTTCTTGCACCAGCTGTATCTTAAAAGGCTTTACGCCCAAATCCTTCCGCAAAATTTTCCACGTAGGGCTGTAACAAAGGCCTAACTGCTGGGAATCGACATTTCGCGGTCTTCTGTCACACTAGTTGATACGGCCGCAATATTTTCTTCACTACGCACAGTACGTAAACGTGTTGGTGGTTTAATGTCCAACAAAGTAAATTTGGTGCGAAATTTGGTCACAATCTTCCGAATAGACTGCTCAGAAGGTCGAGAATGCCGACCATAAAATGGAAGCAGCGCGCGATGAACATTTCGAACCGAGCACGAATTTTGATAGTAAAATTCAATAATTTGCAAGCGTTGTTCATTTGTAAGACGATCCATGGTTAAATTGCAAACCAAACTGAAGCTGTTTGACAGTAACACAAGGTACTAAACACACGTCAGCTGTCAAAACCAGTGTTGCCAAAACCAAACCAGCTAAAAAATCACCCGTTAGTATCATAATAGTCGTGGTAAGACAGCTGAATTTTTAGATATGGAACTAAAGTAAAGGTAGTTAGATGTAGTTTAAAACTTGCTCTTCGTAAACAAACACTAGCTTCTATATAATAAAGTGGTGTCCCTTAAGCTTACACTTAAATACTTTCTTAAAATATTAATTTGATTTGAAATTACATAATTCAGCATCAACTTTTCGAATTCTCAAAAAAAAGTGGCCACGAATATTGATGCTAGATTTTCCCTGCGGATGAAAGTCCATTCATCAATATTATTTGTTATAAAACTTTTTTTAATCTAATCTATTGAATAGACTGGAAAATGAGGGGTGTAAGGGAACAAATAAGTACAAGGGTTTTTATTATTGAATATGTTTGTTTATCCCATCCATAGGCATGCTTCAGACGGAAAACGCTTCTAAATTCATCCATGCGTTTCTGAGATAATAGTTACATCACTGGCCACTTTTCAATATTTTTGGTGAAACTCGGAACCTAAGCCACATTTGACAATTTTTACACTTAAAACTATTTGTTAAAAATTGAATTTTCTATCGAAATGGATGGTTTAAAAAATTGTATACAAAAGTTTAAGCAGGAAAATGACCTTTTTGCGAAAAACAATATTCGAAAAAAAAATCGAAATGAAAAAAGTCCGTCAGGAATTCTTGATAGACTTGAAATATATTAAATAAAAACACAGTATTCGTATATATAAGAAAATATTTCCTAATAGAAATTCGCAGTATCGTTTTCAAGTCTATTCGACCTATCTAAGTCTATTTTGAAGAGACCCTCACAATAAGGCCCAAAATTAAAAAAAAAAACGTTTAAAAATGGAAAAATCAAAAGTTTTTATTTTTTTTTTCTAAATTAAACATTAGTACTTTTTCAAGTAACAATGGGGTCAAGAGTCAAGATATCTTTTTGGCACCTCATTTGGGTAATTTTCTACAAGAAAATATACTCTATGAGTAATTGGTCAGCCGTAGATTTTTTGTTATGAATTTTTATCCTTAGACCAAAAAAACGTTCGTGGCTTTAAACGAAACTTTAAGAAATCATAGAAAAGAATCTTTAGCTGATCAATTACTGAAACTAGCTGACCTTTTAGAAAGATTTAGATAGTATTCAATTTTTGTAAATTTCCCATTAATTATCTGCCAAAAATCGTTATGACCTTGATTTTTTTAAAATTCATTCAAAATTCATAAAAAAAATATGTATGGGTGACCGATATTATATGACCGTGAGTTGGCCTTTCAAATATCATCCTTTTTTTTGTTTTAATGACCCAAATGGGGTGCCAAAATTTTTTGTGTGGCCTTGAAACGAGTTTTAATTAATAATTTGACCAATTATCGAAAATAGTTGAGCTATTATAATGATCTACATAGAGATCTTTCGGATAGTAGGCATTTATTGTAACTTTTCGATAAATGAGGTGCTAAAAAGCGTCCATGACCTTGAAAACCTTTAAGCCTTTATTGCAAGTTATCTAGGGCTGACCAATTTCTAGGACGCGTTCACCTTTTCTGACCAATTAGATGGCATTTTCCTTTTTCAAATTTTCCATATAAGCGAGATGCTAAAAGTCCAAAGCCCTAAAACCAAATTTCAAGATCTGCATCGACAACGGATCTGTTTTGTCTAGATTCCAACGTATGCAGGGAGTTCTGATGATTCGCATCTTTTATGTTTGTTGTTGCAAACATCAGAAGAATTATTTTGGCTTCATCTGAAAACAAAATTGTAATGCTTCTTCAACATTCACTAGAATTCTGACAATGACTACTTCGTTTAAAAATTTTCCATTATCAAAGAATCTAATGTGAAATCTCAAGCTGCAACAAAGTAAAGAAGCTAGCTTTTAAAATTCGTCAGAATATATATGTCAAAATCACACGTTTTCCGTAATATTTGAGTGATATTCTTTCAGAAAATAGCAGTGGAAGTTGTTGAGAAAACCAAGCAGGTGAATAAATATGAAACTCACTTTATATATCTTAATATATCTTCGGGAATTTTCAAATCCATTTCCTCTTTAAATTGTTGACCATCTGGAAGCTGTCTAATAACAGATTACGCCCAAAACTCGATTTTGATGGCTTCTTCTTTATCGCTGGCAGCATTAAAAACGGTTATTTATAAAGTCAAGTCATTTTATTTTCAATATCAGCTATAAATAATCTTGCGGAGAACTGAGAAATCCTCCAAGAGTATACTTATCATGAATAAGTACTTCTCATTTAGCCGTTCGGACTCGGAAAAAATTGTAGGTCCCCTTCATTCCTGCCAACAACACGCACACAGGAATGGATGAGAGTTATATAAGTCACTAGGCCCTGGTTCTCCATGAGCTGTTCCGCCACCAAATTTATTTCTTATTTTCTAGATAATGGCCAACGCTTATTATAAAACCTGTCGCCCAAAATAAAGTTTTCGTAGTTCTGCGTGGAGAGTAAAAGACAGATGCTAACTACCCAAAACTATGCTGTGTATTACGACAACCGTAATAGGGTTAAATCAATAAACATTTGTAGAAAAACGAGATCTTAGAGCTCTAAGCAATTTCAGTCTCGTACACAGGATTCCTTAGCACAATTTCTCAGTTTTGTTGTCAAATAACTAATAACTAATACTGGAATCGCTTGCTCAATTTTTTACAGAACAAAATTTGCTGAGGTCTTTCGTCTTTGAAATCTCATTTCTCTGAACTTGCCTTGATATCTCAGGCAAAAATTAACCAGTGAAATGTAGCTTGATATTTTTTCCGTTTTTTCTGCGGAGCACTTGGATATTCTTCAGGGAGCAGCAATTACTTACTCAACTGAGTTTTCTAATAAAATATAAGTAAACAAAAATGGAGAAAATCAGTTGCTCCACAAAGAACTATTTAATCATTTTTTAGTTCAGATGAACAAAAGGCGAGTTAAATGCTTAAAACTATTTCTTAAGCTGGGCATTCACGTTGAGACAGTCGTAAGGAAGGTCGCAAGGTTCGTAGAGATTTTCAACGAACTTCACTATAAACGAGGTCCTTTTAGAATAGAACTTGTCAATTTTCCATAGAAAATCTTTACGATTCTTGTGACAGTCCTTACGACAGTTTCAACATGAATGGCCTGCCTTACAAATAACTTTTGATAGATGTCAAAATTACTTGTGACCAAGAATTTAAAAAAGATATTTTAACCTACAAATTGAAACCAATTTTGTAACTCTAATGTTTTTCAACAAACTTTTTTTCAAAATGGAGGACAAGGCAATATTTCTCATCAGGTAGTCTGCCCTTACGTAAAGAGTCAAAAAGCCAGCTTGGCTAGCTATGTATCTAGCTTGAAGTGTGGGAATTGAGAACTACATATTTCCGTTGTCAACTCCCCCTATAACTTTCCCAAAAAAAAAAAAATAACTGCACCATCGCGCATGTAATTATATTCCATTATTGCATTATATTATTGTTGAGCAATACCAAATTTTACTAGCTTTCAATTATTAAAATGAATTTGTTTAGATTCCGAAAGCCAAGCCATAAACAGTAGTTACAAAATAAATAGCATAACTTAAGAATTTCTTTTCAAAAGCTTACCTTAATCCTTGATACAGCTTCTTCTGCCTGCATCATACGCGTTGACTTAGTCGGTTGACCTTCACACACCAACTGTGTCGATCCCAAATATCTCGCCCGAAATAATACCCCTTCGATAAGCACTGCTCCGCCTTAAGAACGCACAAGTTCACACAAAAAAAAAAAACAATAAAGAAAACAAAAAATGTATTAATTCAAGCCGATTATGGTTCGAATTTAACGAACACTCTAGAAAAACAAATATCTTACAAATTAAATCAATGTGAAGGCAGCAATTTGATTTGAAAATTGAACGCATGCAAAAATAGAAACGTTAGCAATAGAAAAACCAAAATCAAACGTCTGCACATATCTACCGCAACTGGAGAAGTCTCGTCGTCGACAGACGGACAGATATATGAAAACATCAATTGTAAAAGAAGGAAACCTAACAATTTACCTTCCTGATTCTTACTCTTTTTTACTTTTTTCTCGCCAGTAACGGAATTTTGGTTTTCCTTCTTCTGGCTGCCATTGCCAGAACCATCGGAGCCTGAGTCGGCACTGGGACTGCCTATGGTCACGACTGCACACTCTTCACGAGCTTCGGGGGATGTCTTTTCGGGTGACTTGTCACTATGGTCCAACGAAGAGATCGAACCTCCTCCAGCGTTATGGAGTAAACTGGCTGTGGAACTCTTTGGCGGAATTGGCGGTGGGATCTCGGGTGTGCTCGTTAGCAAGGAGTTGAAACCCTGTCTCAGTGAGAGAGTTCCATTGGAGTTCTTTGAGTTTTGTTGCTGGACTTTGGGTGAGAACTTGGATAAGGACGTAGCTAAAAGTGATATGGGCTTTCGGTCCCATGAAGAGCTCTTAGTGTCGTCATAAAAGCCTTGATCGTCAAGACGCTGATGTCCGAGTAACCTATCAGTCTCCAAATCTGTATCAACATCATCTTCATCTCCACTTAGATTCTTCCCTTGTCTGTCAGACGAATCTAGCAGACTCTTGCCTACACTGGTGTCCAAATATCGTGGCACCCACACCGGAGAGCTGCTCGATGGTGACACATTGCTGAGCCGTTCGGGAATAGAAGGAGGTTGGTTGCAAACAAATGGTTTTTCCAAAGACTTGAGTGACTTTGTACGATTCAACAAATTTGATGTTCCCCCTCCACCCGTTAGACTCGTTGGCCTCTGTTCCTTAAGGTCAATTTGATTCTTCTGGAATATATCTGAACTTACTACGGTAGGCTTGCGATGCGGAGCTGGCGCTGGAGGAGGTGGTGTAACATGAACCATATCGGCACCTCGGTGAAATACGCCTAAACGAAATGAACATTACTTGCTGGTGTCTTAAAAGTACATAATAATCATACATACTTATAGAGTAAAGAGAATCCAAATCGGGATCAATGTTTTGAAAAACTTTGCTGTTGCTGCTACTGGGGCTCTGGCCTAAAATTTCATGATCACGTTTAGATCGCACAGAATCCCGCCCAGAATCGTCAAGCTGACCATTCACAGGACTTTCATTAATCGTGGTAAAAGCATCAACATTAGGTGAGGCACGATTTGATTTAACATGATTGCTATTATCCGGGTTCCGTTTGACATCCATAAGCATTGAAATACCGGCCATTTGCACGGGTCTATTATTGTTTTCAGTGTCTGAGGTATGCCCACTTGAGAGACCATCTTCCAATACAGGCATGCTAGTCGTATAGCATTTAGGATAGTTGCAGTATGTTGAAACTCCATTAAATTCTCCTGATAGACCTTAAATGAAAATGTTTAAAAAAATATAATTTTCCCATAAACATACGTTCATATGTAGGTAGGCACTATGCAAATAGGTTTTTTAAAATCACAATCTTTGGGTTAGCGACGGAAAATATTTAAGGAAATATAAAAATTCTCAAAAAGGTAATTTAGAGAACCCTTTTTAGAAAATTCAATACAAATATATAACTGAAACACCACTTTATATTTCACTAACGGCTAAGGGACAAATTGATTAATTTGAAATCAAAAATTCCTCAAAAGTGACTGATGGTTTTCGATATCTGATTTACACCTGGCTGTACATACACTTTTGGGCAAAATTTCCTTATATCTAGCATTTTCACACCAAACCGAAATCTCGATTTTGAGCAACAATATTTCATAACCTACTTGAATCTTTCGCGCTACACGTAGTCTCATAAGCCCAATGCTCAGAGAGCCAAGCTCTCAGGACGATTTTTAAAAAAATAAAACAATACAGCTCTCCGCAAAGCTATCAACCTCACAAACCCAATACCCAAAACGCAGGAGGTCGGGCCCCGTAGACGATAGATTACATTTTTTTTTTCAATCGGATTCAAGAGCCAGTGGCGGTAAATGTCAAATTTTTCCCAAACTTTAAAATACTTTTTGTTAAATATTGTTAGACTTATTATTTAATATACGTTAAATTTATTTACTTAAAGTTTTTTGATTGTGCAGAAGCCAATAAGAGAACATCAAGCTGAGTTAAATTCAATGAATTTTTCTTTCATTTTTTCTTTTCAATTATAGGAGAGAATTCGTGTCTTTTTTCTAATAAATACCTTTATACCACATTATTTACCCAAATTTAATTTCGAACTTTTTTTTTTAGGAAAATGTACTTATTTTTTATTTTATTTTGAGTCAAAAAAGTATCTAACCAAAGCAAAACTGTGAACAACGTCGACAGGAATTGTTGTTTTTATTTTCATGTTGATGAAGGCCACAGAATGTTTAGAAACAACACGATAATTTGTTCCTTTAATTGGTTTATAAGGCTTCAAAAATTTGTTGAAGAATAACGCCTCGGTAAATCAATTAGAAAATTTACAGAAACATAGGATTTACCGAAACACTACTAGAAGTCGTTTTTTAGTAAGAACTTTTTGTAAACTAACAGTGAAGGGTCAAAAAACTAACCTCTACAAAATCTTAAAATTATCTTGTAGAAAACTTATTCAAATTTCCAAAAGTATGGCATCATTACTTGATGCTAACATATTGCGAACTATCGAGCTAGTGCTGATTATTATATTTGATTGACACAAAAAAAATATCCATACAAATGAGGAAAATACGATGGTACTACCAGAAAAATTATTTGCAAACAAATTAATGTCGAAACAAGAAACATAAAGATGGTAGAATGCTATTTTTTCAACTCAATACGACCATTCTTCACAAAGATACAGCTCTTCAATTGCTTAAGCTACGAGCAGACGATTTGCGATAGTCGCAAATCTTTGCGAGAACTCACGTCAAAAAAAAAACTCGCAAATACACCGAAAATGCCTTACGTTTGACAGTGCTCGAAAGCCTGCAAATACACATGTTCAGACAATTTGCGTCAAGTTTTCAAATACATTTGCGATCAAGGTGCTAGCAAATGACATGCTCGCAAATAAAATCGCAAATTTTGCAGCATATTTGCGAGGTGTTCACACGATTTGCAGATTTGCGAGCCTGACATTTCTCTATTGACAAATTTGTTTATTTGTTGAGTTTTGTCATAGCTTTAGTCTCAAAATACTATATAGGTAAACATATGTACACACAAACACATCTTATATGTATATTTTGGTGATGTTTTATGGGCTGTAGGTCAGTTTAATTTTTTTTAACTAGGTAAAGTTTATTTTCATAAAAAAACGAAAAAAAAAAACAAATTTAAATCAAAAAAAATAATGATAAAAATAATGAAGGTACCTACATATATACTAAAAACCACAGCCAATTACTTCAAGTACAGCAACAAAATTATCGCAAATGTCCGCATTTGCAGTGTTTCATTTTCGTGTCTTCGCAAATGGTTGTGACGGTCGCAAATTATTTTTGTAAGTGTTCACATGATTTGCCAAAATGTCACAAATGCTTTTGCGACTTGGGCCTGGCAAATCATGCGCAAACGATTTGCGAGCATTTGCAGGCTGTCCCAAAGTTGTGTTCAGACAATTTGCGATCGAAGACCGCAAATTGTGACGTAAAAATGACGTCATACTCGCAAATATTTGCGACTTTTGCAAATCGTCTGCTCGTAGCTTTAGTAGTTTATCATTTATACCATTTTTTGTCATATTCCGAAGTTCAGTGATTTTGGCGCGTATTACTGCTCGTATTTTCTCCTATAAAGAAAACAGTCCCGAAATAAGGTAGCATGTGAAAAGTACTTATAAAAATCTCACTGCACAGTGCAAATCGAGGTGTGCATCACAATTTATAGAGAGCAAAAATAGGTATCGAATAATACACACGGAATATAGTATGAGTTTTTGTGACCACTTACCTATCTTACAACAAGTAAATTTTCATATTTAAAGTTTTTTCGTTTGCTCTCATCCACTCCCGTTCATTTGGAAAGTAATCAAATTTTTAAGTACGATTAACCGTTATATCTCCGAATTGAGTACACTAATGAATTTTTGAAATGGCATTTGAGAAAGAATCAGAAAGAATCTAATGTAGAAGAGAATAAGAACATGCTCAATCTTAATCCTTCCGTCATGAAGCGTTTTATTATCATTTCTTCAATTTCGAATTAATAAGTGAGGCGAAGAATATTCTCTTCCAAGGCGTCAACCGTTTCTGGCTTATCTTCGTAGACAAGTGATTTCACGTAACCCCATAAAAAATAATCCCACGACGCGAGATAATTCGCACACCAAATGTTTCCTTTAATAAATTAGCTGCCAAAATTTTTATTTTAAATTTGACATGGTCCGAACGAATTTATTAGTTTTTGACATTTCCAAACCGCCATGAAACAGCTGCTAAACAATATATAAAATATTTCTAAGAAACTTCTAATCAAATAAGCTGGCTGGAAATGTGATTACAACGCGCGACTGTCACAATTGAGACACAGGAGATTTGAGGTAGTTTTTCAATAATTTTTAATAATCACACGCGTCAAACAGGAGTGCGTCTTTTATATTCCTACTTAGTTTGAAAAATATATTCAAGTGACAGCTGTCAAAAAGACCAACTCCGAAAAAAGTATTGCCAGATTGAAAACCACACGTGCATGGACTTAACAAAACATAGAATTGCAATTTACAAGCTGCCTTTGTAATAAACCGATGATTCCAAGTAAGTCGCACCGTGATAAACATTAAACTTTTCTATGCATTTAAAGGCCCTTTAAAGCTATTCTAGGACCATTAAAGTTAAATATGGGACAAACAATAAAGTACATATATGACATCTATATAGGTCGGAGTTTAAATAACTCGATCTCAATAAATTTCAAAGAATTAGTTTCCAATGACAAAACCAATCGAAAAGTTTATCTGTGGTGGTTTTTTTTTAAACCATCAAGCTTACTTCCTCATATTTCCATTACTCTTCTTCAGAAATTGCAATCACCACACTTTGTAAATTGGATAAAAGTTTTGAGAACAAAAAAAAAAACATAAATGCACTTACTGTCCAAGTCACCACAATTCGAATCATAATCTGTCGTTTCTGGCGAACATCGATAGCTTCTGGGTTGCACTGGATTATGATTAATACCATCTTGACTGTCCATCTGGTCACCACTGCTGCGACTTGCTGACTCCAAAAAGAAATCTATATCCCGCCGATATTGCACCAAATTGACATTGTCCCTTGTCAACGTTCGCCGATTGTCCAGGACACCACCATTAGTGTTATAGAAATTGTTTTGTTGCTTAACCACATGATTCTGATTTTGTTGTGGCTTAACTGGTGAGCTATTTGCAACAACAACTGGCATTGGTTGTGGGCTTTCAGAATCCACGTCATCATCATCATCGTCAACTTCAACATCATCGTCAATTGATGGACGATAATTTTCATCCATGGATGGACTCTTGTTTGTGTGTCCCGATTGCACAGAAAACATATGATCCAACTGAGGTGGCAATACAATATCGTCCTCTTCCTCTCTGTTAACATTACTATGGAATTCATACTGAATGTCCTTTTGATGAGAAAGAAAATTGAATTAAATTTATTACAAAAAAACATCTTTCATCCCTAAAGGAGTTCTTATTTATTTAAAATTTTATTTTTGAAAACAAAGAGGTGAACCTTACAATACTGTCAACGTCGCTTCCATTCTCAATTGGTTTCTCATCGGTCGAAGGGCACTCGAAGAACTCCTCGAGCACCTTTCTTGTCTCGGAGAACTCGTACAGATAGTCAAAGGTTGACGACTTTGCCGTCGCCGCCGCCGCTGTCGATACTAGTGTGTCTTCTTTTATCGTTGTTCCCGAGGAACAAAGGCCAACAGTTAAGGGGGCTGCCATCACCGCCTCGGATATCACCTCAGACACAGTCATATCGGATAAAGTTCCTATTTCGGAGACGTCATTGCTCGTGTCTTCGGTATTGTTGACGGGTGACATTTTCAAGTTCAACAATGGAGGAGGAGAATCCTGAGGTGTGGATACAATACGCTAAGGAAAAACAAAAAAAAAACAAAGATGAGAATGAATAAATAGACAGAGTTCACGAACTATGATATCCTCTTCTAGAAGAAACAAAAGACTTATAAACCTACATACCTGAGGAAAACCTGGTCGAATAGGGTGCATTTTGTGTGGCGAAGATGTTATTGCATTAAACTTGAAATTTTGTGATTGAACTTCATCGTCTTCTGGTATTCCTTGACCAAATCGACGAGGAGATCCTTCATATTCTTTAAAATAAAACAAAAAATAAAAAAAATATGATTTGTGTCATTTTATTATTATATAAAATCCTACCAATAATACCATTTCGCATTTCAATATTTATTGCAAAATTTTTATCTAAATACTTTTTATAGTTTTTATAAGCTTCATTTTCACTTTTGCTCAATTCAAGACTTGTCCCATCAACATTTGATTCCATTAAGGGTGCAGCAGAAGCTGGTGGGGAGCCGGTAGTGACTCGAAGGCCTATAATGTTGAATTTAAAAAAAAATTAATATGAATTCATTCATGCAGCCATACCCACTTTTTGTCGAAATAAAAAAAAATAAATCAACAATAAATATTTAATATAAACTATGCAAAAAGAATTTAAAATACCCGCAAAGCTAAAGGAATGCTTGTATGTGGAACTAAGTACGTAGTATGCATGGCTAAAACCTGATAGAATATAAAAATGGATGAATAGCAGAGGCTTCCCATATTGGGCTCTTTTCGGAAATTGGGCCATATTTTTCCGAAATTGTGGGTAACAATTTCAATTATAATTGGGCTACTAATAGCCCAAATCTGTTCTTACACTTTATTTTTTTTTCGTGTAAGTAAATAATAGATTAAAAACTTTTCTCTCCCTAAGCATATACTCTTTAAGTAATCGACAATTTGGCACCACTTTTTACTCACTGAATAGTCCCCTATTACACGATGATTCTATGCGTCTAACTCTTTTCAATGGGTGCAAAAGTGAAAACAGCGGCCGAATTACTGCATCAGTTATCGAGTAATACGTTTCTGAATCACCACTTACGTTTCAAATAATCAACTATACCAAAATTTGAAGTGATTACTCACTTGATCACTGAAGCGGCAATTTGACTCAGATATAAAAAATCGAAAAGAGTCAGACGAAAAGATCGTGTAATAGGGGACATATACTCATTGGTCTCGACATTTTAAATCAACTACAACAAACTTCACTTTAAAATCATTCAGTTTATCTGTAGTTCTCAGAATTTCCATTTCAATTCTTTTTTCTTCAATGAGCAAAAAATTTATTTTATTTTCCATTGTTTTTTTTTTTAACAAAAGTAAATTGTGATCGAAGACATAAGAACATTTTTTTGGAAATATTGGGCTACTATTTGGGCTACTTTTTCGAAAAATGTGAAACTAGGGACATCCTTAGACAAAAGTTCAACAGAAAATTTCAAAACTGGTGGTATAGTCTTGATTCATGTGGTTTTGCTCAGGCCAAGTCTTTCTTCACTCTGAAGAAGAAAATCCTGAAATTCATCGACTTCAAAGTCATATAGAATAGAATTCATCTGCCGTGGTCTTTATGGCAATGGCTGAATTCAGGATCAAATCTGTTCTCTGGAAACAAACGTGATAATGGAAAATGGACACTGCAATATACATACTTCCATTTCAACTTCACACAGTTTTTTTGGAAAGGAAATGCACTAAAGCATAAATGATGTAATATTACAACTCGTTCTGGAGCAAGTAGTGTGTAGGATATGCAACATGCAAAGCTACTTCTTTGGCACTTTCTTGCAACAATTGGGTATGCCCACTGTTGACTGTGTCAATCTGGCATTCTACCAAAAGAATTCTGCAGGGTGATGAAAGAAGCGAAAACTTGTTGGTCTTGATATAAATGAGAGCAATACCGATTTCTTGATATCAACAAAAAAATAAACGTCTTTATAAAACAAAATTTCACTTTAAACAGAAGCAACTTTGAGGTACCTCGGAGTTAACATAAAATGTACACGAATAACACCTAATTGGAAATCCAACAAAGAACTACCCAAAGAAATTATTATCACTTCTGTTAAACGATATAAATACGCTCTACGAAACTCTGCTGTTGCCAGTTCTTAACAACTCAAAATGTTGAACAATATCTGGAAATGGAAAGTTGATGATACTGGACTCTTTTCAAATACAATTTTTTAATATTATTGGCTGAAACACATTGTAGTCTGG
Source organism: Dasysyrphus albostriatus (assembly GCA_946251815.1). Lineage (NCBI taxonomy): Eukaryota > Metazoa > Arthropoda > Insecta > Diptera > Syrphidae > Dasysyrphus > Dasysyrphus albostriatus. The sequence goes on along the minus strand of OX276336.1, from coordinate 59,118,500 downwards.
TGAGGAAACCGAATCCTATGCGCATTTAGGTGGAGACTTGTTTTAATGACTGGAATTCATTTCTTCCACATTAAGGAATCAAATTTTGTCTGGGAATTATTTTTGTAATACTGTTGCTTGGACGCCGTTTTGAAAAATGGAGCCCAATCTGAACAAAATAGTTAATTACTTGAAAAAAATTCCATGAAGGTAATAACGATTGATATCTTAAATAAAATGTGTTGAGTAGACGCACCTTCGAGTAGAATTTCAGTGTTGCCACTATTCAAAAACTTAATTTTTTTATGCCAACGGGTGGAACCTCCGCTTTTTTGTTAAATTTTAATATTTTGAACATAAACAAAGTTGCGGAAACGCCTCCAGATACATAATTCGTATTAGGAAATAATAATTGATATAAGTAAAAGGAGCCTTTTTGTGGTAGTTTTTAACGTGAAAAAAGTTGCAGGAACGCCTCCAGACGAAAAAAAAGGTAAGGTTGATGTCTTTAAAGATAAGAGTTAAGAACATGCACCTTCGGGTAAAATTTCAGTGTCGCCATTTTTCGGGAACATACCTTTTTTTGTGTTGACTTCCAATTTTCTGAAAATGTTTAATATTTTGAACATGAAGAACGTGCAACTTTTTTTTCCAACAAGCATTTCTCATCTGGATGCAATTCCAGAACTTTTTTCACGTTTAAATATTAAAAAAACAGCGTTAGGAAATAACGCCCCAAGAAAAAGGGCCCGAATCGATTTGAAAATAACGCCCAAAAAAAACACTGAACAAATATCTATTGTTGTTCTGTTCCCATTTTGGGTGATATTTCCTTATTTTGTTATCTTTATAAAATGAAACAATGCCCAAAACAATGAATTTAAATAGTCCAATGGAATATACGGAAATATCGCCCAAAAGTGTATGGCAAGGCAGGTGTAAATAAGATCACAGAAAGCCAGTCACTTTTAATGCAGTGTTTAAGATTTTGTTGTTATACTTTTCGCCAAGAAGAGTGACTGGTGCACACTTGCCTTGGCTTGCCCCTTTGTGAACCCCTTGCTTGGGCTCACTATAGGATTTGAGGTAGGTGCAAGGTTGGGTGTATGATAAGTTTCTTTTGCGTTTGAATCTTTATTTAAAGAACTTCTTTTTATTCATTACAACAGGTCTTATAGCTGAACCTTCACAAATATTTCTAAAAACTTTGCGTATTCATTGAAATAAACTCTGGAAATAACAGCAAGAATTAAAGAAATACCGCTAGAGTTCTACAAAAGCAATTTACATGCAAAATATTTGGGTGATATTTCCATTTCAATGTTTGGCTTCAAAGTAGTTTTGGGCAATATGTTCAATTTCTTCTTTGTTTTTGGGTGATACACATTTTTTTCTTTATTTCCAAATCAATTTGGGCACTTTTCCCTTGGGCTCTATTTCCTAACTCATCAAAACTGAAATTCTACATTTTAACATCAAAAGGAGTATGTTTCTGAAAAGTAGTAACACTGAAATTTTATCCGCAGGCACGCTTCTACTCAACACCTATCTTTAAAAGCTTCAACTGTTTGGAGCATGGAGGCGTTTCTGTAATTTTATATACGCTTAAATTATTAAAAACTACTACAAAAACATAAATCCCACCATTTGTCTCATGAAAAAAGTATGTTCCTTAGAAAAAATTATTAGCGAAACGTGCTTTTACTCAGCACCTATCTAACACGATGTCAACAATTATTTTTTCAATACGCAATTTTTCTCAAATTCAAAGTATTAAAAACTACTAAAAAAGTGGAAGTTCTAAGTGGCAACACTGAAATATTACCCAAAAGTGCGTCTTCCTAACACTTATCTTTTAATACATTAACCTCTCAAGATCTTTTTTTTAAGTTATCAATCGCCAACATTTTTAAAATAATTGACGAGTTTTTTTAATTTAACACTTTCCACAGATTGGGCGCCATTTTCAAAAATGGCTCCCTAGCGACAAGATTACACAAAATGACAAAATGATAAAGCAAAATTTCATCCTTAATGTGTAAGGAAGGAATGAGTTCCAGTCACTAAAAAGCGTCAAAAAGCTCACGGGATACCGGACTATTAAGTAAAAAGACTGTAATGAGTATCTTTGAACTGCAGCCCCGAAGTTCAAGGCGATAAATGCAACCCAACCTCGAGTTCAAGGGCACAGTCAAAGCCATAGAATATTATTCTTGAAATAGCTTTCTCAGCATTATAGAATTATCAAAGAATCAAATCCACCATGTCTCAAGTATTGAGTAAGTCGAATCCCAGTCTTAAAACTAAAAAAGTTTCTAAGGAACCAATACCAAATAAAAAATTAAATTTTACGTTACAAGTTTAACGCCTCTTGCGGAAAAGTAGCAATTCCTCTCAAAGAGTATCTCTAGTCAAACAAAATTGCCTCACATCTCAATGCCTGAACGGCTGCAGTATAAGTTTTTAATAATAATAAGCATTTTCGACATATATTCCAGCCACGTCTCCTGTTCTAGTCAGGTAATAAGTCATTCAAGTTTGGCAGTAAAATGTAGCAACCCGTGCATTTTTCCTGACCTAAAAAATACAAATCCATCACATCTGCATAAAATGTGGTTTAGCGTTTCCTCTTAGATGCAACAGAATCTCTGCATGGATGTGTTAATGCTTTCTAGACCAAGAATATCTAGGAGGAGAATTTTTAGTTGAAATTGGCCCCTTGGGAAATCTCCTGCTAAGTTATTCCTACTTGGGCTGATGCAGCTTGTGAATTGCTCCTTTGATCGTCAAATGATCGTCAATTTTTTGATGCAGATCAAATTTGTTATCGTCTTCTTGCTTGCTCAAAATCGTTTCGACGAACAACAATAAATTTGCCGTTTACGAACACACTTTTGGGCTTTTCAATATTTTGTTGATCCTCATCAAAAATTCATTTGCAGAATATTCTTAAACGCAAACTGCAGATGTCTTCTGGTCGAAAACTCAAATACAAATTTTACTGCATTAGCATTGTATTCGATAACTCAGTTTGTAAAGTCACAGGTTTAAAAACATCAACCTGTGTCAAATGCATTTACAAGTCAATTGGCTGACGTTGATCACACAGATTTTGTGCAACCAGAACGATGTTTTCGAATAAGTGACTATAGCATACTACATTATCGAACTCGTAATGCTCTAGTAGTAGAACTTCTATTTAGTTTTCGGATAGAAACCTTCTGCAATTTGCTATTAAAAATATTCAGCAAATATATTTTCGAAGCAAATGGCATTTTCAAAAATGACCTGCAATATCTGCGTCAAAAAATAACAGTAATTTGTCGATTAAATTGACGTTTTCGAAAGCGGCGGTGGAAACTCTATTTTCTCACTGCATAGCTGCACCGCAGATGACATTTTCGAACATTTGATCTTAGCAAGCTGCATTTTCGAACAAAAATTTTAAATTTGTATTTCCTATTTCGAATATAAAACTTTGGCAGTTAGCGATTAAGAAAATTGTTCGAATGCATTTTTGACGCAAATGACGAAAAACGGGTTTTTGCCTCTTTTCCTCTTCTATTCCGAAACATTTAAAAAATAATGACATATCTACGCTTTATTAATAATTGTTAATATTAATCTTATCTTGGGCAGATATTTCATATGCTAACGAAACAACTTGTTCAAGAAAAGTAACAAGATTTTTAAGTTAAAAGGAGGGTTCACGCTCAAAAGAAACTAGATGAGCAGTATATAACTATAATCAGGAATTGGTTAACTAACTACAAATCCTATACATTTAATTTCGAAGACCTATTTTCATTACAGAAAAACGAAGATAGACTGATTATGTATAAATAAACAAAATATGTAATAAGTGATTTGGTATGTGGCAAAAATATTCAGAACAAAATTATTCACAATTTTGTTCTTAAATCGAAGAAAAATGCAAACAAAACCTTAACCATTAAATAGAAAAAGTTTATGTCACTTACTTTGCCAACTGTCAGAAATGTCATCGAAAACCACAACTCCACTACCGCTACCGCCACTTCCACCATTGGCAGAAATTGACGCATTTCTATTATAACTTTCAATATCACCACGATTTTGCACCTCATGTTCGCCCCGTTCATTTGTTTCTGCATTGTAATAATCATGAGTTGGATTCTGATGGCTGACAGGACTTCTTCCCAGCCTAATGTGTTGTGGTTTTTGCAGGTAATTGTGACCATGACGGCGGGAATTATTCTCCGAAGTAAGTTCCGGTGAATTAAGGACGGTACCCGCTGGAGTCGTATTGTGACGTGTGTCCCAATAGTTGTGATTAATGAATGGATTTTGATTTCCTGAGCTCTTCATGGTTCGATGAGTGCTCTGACTTGGTTGCTGCTGTTGTTGTTGTTGTTGCTGTTGCTGCTGATGTTGCTGTTGCTGTTGATGATAATGTTGTTGTTGGTAGGGCTGCTGGTGTGGGGGTTGGTTATAACCAGAGGACTTTCGTGGCATATCTAATACTTCTTGTTCCTTATGGGAAGTTGTCTCGAATTTATTTATTTTAGTCTCGGTTCCACTGGGACTTGGAAGGCAGAGAAATGGATTTGTTGATATTCTAGCAGAGGACACTGATTCTGAAGAATACGAGGAGCCTGACGCACCAGCCGGGGGTGATTGTGCAAAATTGTTGCTTGAATTTTGTGAATTTGGTGTAGTGCTTGTGGCAGGGTTTGTATTAGCATCGCTTTTTGGCCGACACTTGGGGAATAATATTGAAATTTGATCGCTTAAGGGTGGTGACGTCGATTCCAATAGATTCACTTCATTTCTTAGTACATTCGAACTGGTGCATGATGATGTTGGACTATTTAAGAGAATATCAGGCCGTGGGCGAATGGATGAAGTTGTTGATGGTATTGGAATAACGTTACTTGCAGAATGCTGAGTGCGAACAGTGTTGGTAAAATGTCCGTTGTATAAGCCACTTGTTGTGTCCTTTGACTCAGTTCCACCGCCACCGTTATGACTATAAGCTGAATCACTATTTAAATAGTAACTGCCACGTATAGCTGATGACTGAAGAGTGGTGGAGTAATGAAGGGAATTATGGGGGCGTAACTGATGAACAGTTTGGTTGGAACCACTTGCCGTTGTTTGCTGTGAAACTGTTGTTGTCAATGTTGTACTAACCATTATTGATATCGGTAAGCTGTGTAGTTAAACAAAAATCAATTAATTAATAATTGTTCATAAAAACGCTATCTTTAAAAAAAGACAAAAATTCAATAAATAAAAGTAAAAGACAAAAAGCATTCAAAGCTATAACTCAAAACTAAAACCCAAAGCAAAATGTGATTTTATCATGCATTCAGCCAAATTTGGTAATATGTTTATATTTTTTTAATAAAATTCAGCACGAACATTCCTATATGTTTCTAAACTATTTTCATAGGTTACAAAGTTTAAAAAAAAATAGGCACTATTGTACTTAACAATAATTTAAAATTAATCAAAAAGACTCGTTGTTGCTTGAAAAACAAAGGAGAGGAAGCACCATCAAAAACACTGTCCCAGGTTTATATATTTGAATTGTTACTTTTTAGCCTGCAAGCTATTATTGTTATCAAATAAAACTTAAAATTAAACCCATTTTTGAAAAATACTAATGGAGACTAAGGGAGAACTATAGTCAGGGGTGCTTTTAGATTATTGCGGCTCTGGGCCCTTATGGATATAGGGGGCCCCTTAAAAATATTTTATTGAAAAAAAGCCCGAAATTCTATACAAACAATATTATGGCTTTTTTCTAGGAAAAGGAACCCAAAAAAATTGACGTGAATTCTGGAATTTTTGGTTAGTTTTTCCAAAAATGTCTCGTTTTTTTTTCTCTTTTTGAATAATGAAAAAACGCGAAAAATTAGTTTTGGGCTTTTTACCTGAAAAAGCTGTGTTTATAGTTTTTTTAGCCTAATTTCCAAAACTAATTTGGAAATTACAACAAAAAATTCTAAATTTTTTAAGTGTTCCTTTTATTGTAGTTTTTTGGTTTTTTACCAAATGTCTGGCGTAATTTCCACGTTTTTGGCGTATTTTCCAATTTTATTTGGGCACTTTTTCCCAAATATTTATGTAAAAATATGTTGGGCCTTTTTTTCAAAACCAATTTTGGTGAAATATCATATGGCGTAATTTCAGAGAGCCCAAATTTTGTTTCCATTTTTGCAAATAAATAAGAAACGTATACAAATTTTGCTTTCAATAGGTTTTGTGCTCAAAGCATTTTTCCTTTCATTTATTTTGATTTTTTCTCAATTGAAAGATAATTCAAAAAAGTGATTACATAGTTCAAATTTACAAAAAGTGGAGACCAAAACAAATTATTGTTTGCGCTGTCTCATCGCTCGCTTGGGTGAAATTCAATATTTTAAGAAGTATACCTACACATATTTAAAGCAAAACGATAACTCGCGGGATTTAAAAAATGTTCACGGGATATCTTTTTTGAAACTTAAAACGGGATAGTCCTATGAAAAAAGATAGATATACCTGCACTCGGCGTGTTGGGACTAAAAATTGAATATCATTTAAAAGTTAATTTTCTGGCCAAATATGCAAATTGCACATGCTACTCTCAATTGGGCCAGTGCCGTAAAAAATATTACAATAGCTTTATTATTTTTTTTAAATGTTCCCAAAACGAAGTTTAAACAAAAAATTTACCAAGGTAAGATCGATTCGGAGTGTACATATTAAAAATTTAAATTTTCTCGTTTTCACTTTGTTTTGCTTAATTTGTTTTCATTTACTGCATGACCAGAATAGAGTGCTGTAACTGGAGCTGCAGCTGCAAACACTCGGGTGCGCTCACAATTTTGAAACGTCAAAGAAGCTGCATGCAAGAGTTTAAAGTGGGTCAACTTGTCCAGCTGCGTCTGCAGCTCCGTCTGCAGTTGCGTCTTGTTGTGTTCGTATCATTGGATTTGTGTGTATTCAATATTTTGACAGCTATTCCAGTTGCAGTTCTAGTTACAGCTCTGTCTCCATTCTGTTCAGCCAGTTATTTGTTTGTATTAAGCCGAATAAATGGGGGTTTTTGCCCCCACCAAAATTATTTGACTCTTTCTAATAGTGAGGCTGATAGTAAGACCAACCTGTCATTTTTACTTGACGCGTTGAGCTTTAATATACTAATAGTTCATGTCCTAACTTTACTTTAATGAAATGTTGCCAAGGTGGCAACACTGTCAGAAGAACGCTACTTGTTTCATATATTAGCCAATAAATCGAGAACCAGAGGTTGGTTGATGACTAGAGAACTCTCGTTGGATATAGCGATCTTGTAACCATAGGACCAGTTTTTCATATTTTTTTCAAATCATCCATTTCGATAGATAATTTAATTTTGAGTGTTTATGTGTAAATTGCCAAATTTGGCTAAGATTCCAAGCTATACCAAAAATATTAAAAAGCGGTCAGTGGACCATTCCCTCAGAAAGGCATGGATGAATCTAGTACCATTTTTGGTTTTAAGCATACTGCTGGGCCAAACAAACCTATTCAATGATAAAATCCCATGTACGTAATTGTTTCTCTATACCTCTCATTTTCCAGTCTATTCAATAGACCAGTGGTTCCCAAACTGTTTCTCATGTGGAACCCTAAAAAAGACCCAAATATATTTAGGAACCCCAAAACTAAACGTTAGCAAAAAATCAATGACAAATCATTCTAAAATCATGTTTCCTTGAATTCTTTGAAAGCTAGTGCAAGGAATGAATTTGATTGAAAATGCTTTATTGTTTTTCAAAAAAAAAAATTTTTTTGGTTTTCTCAACAAAGCCATAGCAGTTTCGTTGAATTTTCAAAAATTGTCTGCAAGATAAGCTTATTTTGCAATTCATTGTTCATACCACTATAAAGCCGTCGATTTTATATTTCTGATCCTGTTGAAAAACTTTTTTTTTTTTTTTTTTCACTTCAGAATTCTTTGTTGTAGTGAGCTTAAAGCAAGCTGCATTCTACAATCAGAGGCTCATCATGAGTGCATGTGTTAGTGGTTAGTAGATTAAGTAAGCTAACACAAGCACATAAATAAATAAATAAATAAATAAATAAACATTAGCAAAACTAAACAATTACAAAACATACAATATTAGAAACATAATATAAAACATTTAAGAAAACAAAATTAAACATTCACGAGAGTGGAGCACTGGTGCGCAACAATGTTTTTAATCCAACTTTACCTAGGTTAAAATCAACAACGGAAGCGTTTAAATTAAAAAGTCTGCACATACGATTAAGAGGTTCGTGTACTTTCACCTCATCATGAATTTAAAAATAACCTGATGGCTAGTGCTCAAGAAAACCAGGAGAGGACGCCTTTTCACGAAATTTTCAATCTTCACATCCTAATCATGAACTTTTATAAAATTATTTATCTTCTTCAACAAGTGCATACCGATGCAAATAGCAATGTTCCCGAAAAGTGGCAACACTGACATTTTAACCGAAGTTGCTTCTATTTAACACCTATTTTTATCCAATGTTATTTTGATTATGAATTTTTTGTTTTACCATTCCTAACAAGCTTTTAGCATCTGGAGGCGTTTCTGCCAATTTGTTCACATTAAAAATATTAGAAAATATCAAAAAAGTGTAAGAAGTGCCACTCGTTGACATAAAAATTATATATTTGAAAAGTGGACATTACTGAAATTTCACGCGAAGGTGCGTCTACTGAACACATTTCCTTGAAGACTATCAATTGTTATTTTGTTTATGATTTTTTACCATTTTTTTTGTGAAATCAGTTTCTAAATATAAAATTTAGGACTCCAAAGTTGATTTTTATGATTTTGAAGCTAAAAATGAGCATACTTCGAAGACGGTTAGTTTTACTATTATGATTTTTTATGAAATTTTTGTTAATTTAACCTTATTGCGCATATAAAAACAATTTTAATTTTAGAAAAAAAATCAGTACTTGTAAAATTTGTTGTATGCAAATTTTCAAAATTCGTACCCTTCTTAAAGTCAAATTCAACTAAGAAAAAGTTAATGCTTCCTAATCTTCTCCGATTGGACTTATAGACTTATATTTTACACTGAACCACCATGTATAAGAACAAAAAAATAATTGCCAAGACCCTCGAACCTCGATTTCAAACCGATCTCAAACCGGTTTGAAGTGTCGGTTTTAAATCGGTTTGAGATCGGTTTGAAATCGGTTTAGATCGGTTTGAAATCGGTTTGAGATCGGTTTGAGATCGGATTGAGATCGGTTTGAGATCGGTTTGAAATAGGTTTGAGATCGGTTTGAGATCGGATTGAGATCAGTTGAAATTGGTTTGAGATCGGTTTGAGATCGGTTTGAGATCGCCTTGAGATCGGGTTTTAAGTTGATTTGGGATCTATTTGAGATCGGTTTTGGATCCGTTTGAGATCGGATTGATATCGGCTTGAGATGCGTTTTGTTGGGAATTTCTCACTGTACTATATATAAAATCCCAAAAAAACACAAGTGTAGAAAATTTACTATTATGCACAAATAGCCTTCAAACCGACCGATTTGAAAGCTTATTACTTCGGTTCTAATTATAATATAATAATTATAACTGTCCGATCTTCAAAGGTAAGGTCTTATAATAATTGGTAGACATGATGCTACATTTTTGTGTACAACATTTTCAGGAGGTATACAAAATTTTTTACTAGATGGCAGATTGAGTTTCCCGTCAATTTTGTTTTCATTTTTCAAAATGCTTAGTTGAAATTAATTTCAAAATTTTGAAAAGTTGTTTTTAAAAAGTGATTTCCCCAACCCTCTTCAACAAGCTTGTACGTAAACTTCTTAGACATAATGCAACGGGAGAGAGAGCAGGGAAATTTCAATAAATTTTCCTCTTAAAAATTAATTTTAATATGAAAAAAGCAAAATTATGGACAAACATCTATTTTATAAGCTTAATATTTACTTGGATTTTTAACCTTAAGATATTTAAAATAAATTCAGTAAAAATTTCGTACTCAAGAGGTAATTGAGTCCTATATCATAAAATCATAATTCTTAATTTCATTTATTAGAATGCGCATGTTTTTCGGATGGGGTACCGTGCGCACATCTAAGCGTGTTGACAAGTTTTGATGAACCATTTTAAGAAAAATACCTGTGTTGGTTAGAATTTGAAAAGTAAAAATATATAAATTTGTCATTTTCCTATGGGTTACCCAATGAAATGAACGAAAAGTAAAGTTTTATCATTCATAAGATCAGTTTTGCTGATTTAAATCCTTCGTCTGGTTTTCGAAATATTTCCGTTAGAAAATAAAGAAAAAAATTTGTTTTGCTATGTAATGTAACAACTCGAGATTATTTAAATTTGCAATCTTTCCTGAAAGTTAGTAGCTTTATTCTTCAAAATTCAGCTTACATCTCACATCGATAAATCTTTAAGTCTCCGGAAAAAGCCTTATTAGTTTAAAGTTCTCATCTAACCCAACTTTGTTTAAAAAAAACACGCTAAAGTAAGGAATAATATTTCTGAAAACAAGTATTTACCCCTTAGAGGCCATGAGAACCAATTTAAATGAAATTGAAAATTGAAAAAAATTTGCGAAAAAATCATAAATAATCCTAGCCCGTATAATATTTACGACACTACATTTTTTAATCATTTTATTTCTCATTAAATCAATCAGAGTGTCATCAGAGCAAAAAAGGAATAAAAAAAATCTCTAAATTAGTTTTCATAATTGCAATGTCTCCCAAACGTGAATATACATACATCATAAACATGTGCGTATAATTTTCTTGTGACTGAGTGTACCTTGAAATTATTTTTAATTTTGAAATGTCAAGAAAAACCTGGCCGAACCAGACAAATATTATTTTAAAATCACATTAGGTCTGTTCGTGTACTTCCCATAACTACGAATTTCTACGAATTTTAATTTTTTTATATGAGCTTTGACAGAACTTTAGGCTAAATTCGTAGAAATTCGTAGTTTTGGGAGGTATGCGAACAAACATATTTTGTATACATTTGTTGCAACATTTTTACATTTATGGATAAAGTGTGTACACGCTCACACGTCACACCAATTGCAGTTTGGATAAGAAATTGTACGTTCTGTTCTTATTTAATTTTCCTTTCATTAAAAATGAGAGAAAAATGTCATGCGGGCTTTAAAGGTTGAAACTCTTTTTTTTTAAATTAATGACTTTTTTAAATATAACGGGTGATTTTTTAGCTAACCAAAGTTTTGGCAACACTGGTTTTGACAGCTGACGTGTGTTTAGTACCTTGTGTTACTGTCAAACAGCTTCAATTTGGTTTACAATTTAACCATGGATCGTCTTACAAATGAACAACGCTTGCAAATTATTGAATTTTACTATCAAAATTCGTGCTCGGTTCGAAATGCTTTTTTATCGAAAAATTGTGTTCAGCGATGAGGCTCATTTTTGGTTGAATGGGTACGTAAATAAGCATAATTGCCGCATTTGGAGTGAAGATCAGCCAGAAGCATTGCAACAGCTACCAATGCATCCCGAAAAAGCCACTGTTTGGTGCGGTTTATGGGCCGGCGGCATTATTGGGCCATATTTCTTCAAAGATGATGCGAATCGCAGCGATACTGTCAATGGTGAACGCTACCGAGCGATGATAACAAACTTTTTTTTGCCCGAAATGGAAGTTCTTGACTTGCATGATATGTGGTTTCAACAAGACGGTGCCACATGCCACACAGCACGCGAAACAATGGCGCAATTGCCAGGCGAGTTTGGTGAACAGTTAATTTCACGTTTCAGGCCGGTCAATTGGCCGCCTAGATCGTGCGATTTGACACCATTAGATTATTTTTTGTGGAGGTATGTCAAGGCTAATGTCTATAGGGACAAGCCCGCTTCGATTGACGCACTGGAAGCCAACATCCATGCATTCATTCGTGAGATACCGGCCGATATGTGTGAAAGAGTATGCCAAAATTGGACTCAGCGGATGGACGCAGCCGCGGTCAACATTTGCATGAAATTATCTTTAAACATTAAATTGCAAGGTTCAAACTATCGTTTCAAATAAATATTTCATTAATTTTTTTCGAATTTTGTGTGTTTTTTTTTTTTTTAAAGTTCTAAACCTCTTAAAAAATCACCCGTTAAATAGAAAACATATGATGGCAACAGCTACGAAGCATGTAGATGAAGGTATGTACTAAAAAAAAACTCTTAAATCTATAACTTTTGTGACTTTATGTTCTGTCCCAAAAAAGGCAGTAAAAGGACATTTTGTTCTCATTGTACTTGTTTATACGTGAAGAACGAAAGTGTTTAGACGTGAAGAAAATTATTCTGCAGATTTTGTTTTCCTCTTTCTAGTTTTTCGTAATTTCATTTGACACGATTTGATTGGTTCGATTGGATTTGAGAAGGAACAGAAAAGACAACGTGAATTTTCTTCACCGAATATTTACAAATATTTAAAAATATTTCATCTCCTTCCCTCATCTACTTGTTTCCCCACTCACAATCACAAATCGCAGAAAATGCTTGAATTTCTTCACGTGTGATCATTGACATTTGAAACGAAATATTCCACACACGTCAAAATGTAGCCCATCTGTCAAGCAATAAACTGTCCAATTCTTTTAAAGGATCTCTAGCCCAGAAAATTAAGTATTTTACTTCGAAGATTTCTGACAAACCCTGAATCCACACGAGCCAGTACTGGCTAGCCAGTCGCAATACACTCACACTTTTTTGCACACACATACAAGCCGAAGCAACTGGCTCGTCAACTGGCTTGCTTTTTCGAAGCCAGTTGGAAAGCCAGTAGAGCAGCCAGTGCAAAGGTTCGGCAGTATTTTTTCGGAGCAGATTTGGAAAAATTGGTCTTAAAACTAAAATTGACTCGCATCTTATTTCACAAAATATTAATTAAATAAGAATCGGGGAGTCAAAGTTTTATAAATTTGCTAATGCCCATTTTATTCACTCGTTTAATGCAATTGGATTTAAACTGCATTCCGGAGGTCAGTTTAAGTTATTAAATCCAGATAAATACTGAATTTCATATTATTCACTTTTCTTGACATTTTAATTTCAAGAAGTGATATCAAACCTAAAATTTTTCAACCGAGTTTAACCAAACATTTTTTTATCATTTTCATGCACTGTTTTGGAAAACGAATTGGCTTACTCAAGACTCACATATGTCTCGCAGTGGTCGTTGAAACGTAGTTCCCAGTATCATGGTCATTAAGCTCGTCTCGCTATGTTCTCGCCATGCCCATTTACATGGGAATCTATGCCGTGGTTTTCTCGCTATGGTCCCGCTTTGGTCTTGCCATCACATTTATAGGCTGTTCTTTGCATTGAGCATGTTTTGCCATCATCTCGCTTGGGTCTCGCCAAAGTTTTTTAAATTGAATTTTTCAAAGTGGTTAAAATAAGCTATAGGTCTCGTGTGGTGTGTTTTTGGGTCCGCTTACCATTCGAGAAGAGAACCAAAAAATTGGTGAATAATTTGATTAAGCGGTGAGAAGGCTTTCCCAAACCAAAGTGAATAAATATTGTAGTGAATTCCCATCGCGAAATGATAACTTTTTTTCACTTCACGTTTTAACATTTAGGGAATCGACCCCCAGCTGAATTGAGAGCCTTTTGGTGTTTTTTGAGAACCGAAAAAATCAGGACTTTTGCACAAGTCTTGGGGTTGTCAAGAAAATCTGGGTCAACCCTTTATAAACTTCAACAAATTAACCTATTGTCACTTATCTTTTGACGGCAAAGAGGACTTCAGGCGAAACTCATAGTAGATTTTAAATTTCCGAGGAAACAACAATTTTTCGGATAATATGTTTTCCGAGCGGATATGTTTAGGTACAAATACTATGCTGTGCGCTATGAAGGTTTTTTTCGAGTAGTCACTAGAAAACTAGATCAAAACTGTATGTTGGCACGCGAAAGGCATTTGGAATTATTAATTTTTAAAACATGGCACGAGGCTCTAAAAAAGTTCGGCATCCCTGTCCTACACTATCGTCTACTAAATAGAGCTTTAATTTTTCTTGGTCTAAGTAAGTAGTACCTCTCCCCAAATCCCCCTCTAAAAAGTGGGAGTGATAAAGCTTTTATGAAACGATTTAAAAAAAGAAAATTTTATCAAAAACGCTCCCAAGAGTGGACGGGGGAAACATTTTGTATTTTTTTTTTTCTTGTTAGACTGTTATTAGGGCAATCCGTTCGTTCTGTTTTCATAGAAATAAGTCAAAAAAACAAAAATTTTCTCAAAACGCCCCCCAAAAGTGGGCGGGGAAAATATTGTGTGGAGGAACTACTATAAATTACATTATCTACATTTTTTATAAGAAACACACCCATCATTTACGTCAATTTTCCAAGTTTTGATAACCTATTTTAAAAAGTGGGCGTGTAAGTGGGCGGAAATTTTCTTTGATGATCCTACATTATGGCTGAAAATCTCATATAAGCCGGTTGACTGCTTCAGATTTGACTCTGGGTAGGTACCTCCAAAATTAAAATAGATACAAAAAAATTTCGATTATATAAAAAAGTGTATGGTCCAAACTTGGTGAAGAAATTGAATGTGCGCTTGTGCAGCTTAAATAAGACTCTTAAGTGACGAAAATGCGCTTTCGTTAATTGCAGTATTTTAGGTTGGCTATCTTTACCTATTTTCGTAAAAAAAATTATATATGCTATTGCATGCAGCTATAGTAAAAAGTTTTAATTTCAGAATTATCTTTGATCAAGGTAATTATTTTATTTTGAAATTAGAAGAGAATAAAAAGGATTTCTTATTTATAAGGGGATGTAAGATCTTAAGTTTTAATCAATAAATACCTACTTAAGTTTTGCATTTCATACAAAATCATAAGATGTTACTGTATCAACATAATATGTACAAAAGGATGTAGATAGGAAGGAACCTTAGCCTTGTTAACTTGATTAATGTTCTCCATACCTCAAACCTGACCTTTTTTTAATTGTGACGCTATTGGTTCCCTCCTGTTTATTGCTTGACTATGCGGCATACGCATACGGCATACCTCAAGATGACAACATACCTATACTTTGTAGCTACACTTGGGAATACAAAGGGTACCCATTTATCTTAATTTGCTTTCTGCTAAGGAAACAAAATATCTAGGAATAACACGTGACATTAGGCCTTAATCGGGAAATTTGGTTTAAAAGAAACGGATATGAACCCTAATATCAAATAACATGAATCTAATTTGCTATTGGAAGATATTGCAAGCTAAACATCTTTTACAAAATCCTTATTAAAATCTAAATTGAAATATGAAATCACTTAAAATTCATCTAAAACATGTAAGTATTAAAGCCGAAAACAGTATTTGTTTTCACTAAATGCAAAAGACAAAAGTTTTATTCCTCGTGCTAATACACAAACACACATACATATAATATTAATATATCTAAATATTTATGTAGGTATCTACATTGGACATTGTAACAATATTCTACGATTCTTTTGTCTGTATATAGTGCAGTGTATTAAGTTAATTATCCAATTCTGTATATATATCTCGCACAATGTTATACAAAAACAAGAACTGGAGTATAATTTATCTTCGGGTTTCATTTAATTGTATCATTTAATTAAGTAATTGGGTCAAAATCACAAAATTTAATGCACATGAACTCTATATCGATCTTTGCATAACACAGCGTTCTAAACATTTCGTAAACCAAATCACGTCCCAATCAAATCCAACCAGCTAGCAATCAAAATGTCACTGGGAATAAAAACTGGCACTGATGGTGCCTAATAGTTCTTTGAAATATGCAGACACAAAAAAAAAATAAAATATAGAAAACAAAAAACCCAGTAGAGGGAGAAAATCAATTTCGGTTGTTCACCCAACAATGTTAAGGAAGAGGAAATTCCTTAAAGCCTTGCTTTTAATTTACAAGGCTGTTTTTTTGCCGTTGTGCTGTATTCTTTAATACAACTTGCCCCATCGCCACCGCCATATTGCCGCTCACCCACCACCAAGTTTACTATAGTTTATAGTCAGCTAGCATAATGTATTCGACGATAAATGTAAAACAAAAGCCGGAAACTCTCAAATGTGGAACAATTTTTGGGAAATTTTGCATTGAATCAAATGTCGGGGGCAGAATGCATGAAATTCGAAAGGACATGCAATTGTTGAAAGCATTTTAAAAGCAGACAATACAATATCGAGGTTATATTTCAGCTTGGATGTGAAACGAGCAACATAAATCAAATGAAAGGCATTTTTATACACAATTATATACCCACTTATATACGATTTATATAAACATAATATACATACATACATACATACATAGGTATGATACGTATGAGCATACATAAGTATGCATGTGGATACAGCCATTAGTTTGTTTTTTTTTTTTAAGTGTAATATTCTATAAAGTACCTTAGAACAGTTTGAACTTTATTATAAATTAGGGCTTAAGCTAAAGGAAATTATTAACTTTATAAAAGTGAACCTAAAACTATTGTTACAATTACAATTCTCAAGGTATTTACCAATATCAGTGCCTTATTCGTTTCTATTAAAATAAAACAAAAATAGAAATCAAAAGCATTCTTATAATTTTGGACTTCAAGTTTTGTAAGTCCTATAAGTTTTAAGGCTTACAAAACAATATTGGTCCTTCCTCCCATTTCAACCTTTGTTTTTAGAACTGATTTATTCAAATTCCTCAATTGGTCGAATACAAAAATGTGTTTCTAAAAAGTTTTCAGCTGATTTTTGACATTTCTTGTCATTTGTCAAGTTTGACTTTTTTAGTTAATGTCAAAAAAAAAATAGAAAATGGAAAAGGTTTCAAAGTTTCAGTGCACCTCACTTCCGAAATCAAAAGTGAATGAAACTAAACGAAACATCCCACTGCGTAATTATTGCGTCATATGATTTCTGTGTATTCTTTTATTTTCTTCCGACCATTTCAGTGCCCCTCCCCGAATAATTTTTCTACCTTTAGGCTCTGTTTGGGAGATTTCTACTACAGTGATTCTAGTTCCTAGCGACCTTGAAACAAATAAATAAGTAGACTCGCACGATATGGAGCTTCAAACGGTTGAACTATTGTATGGGAAAGGGCGTTTTTATACCAATTTTGATTGAACGAATGTTCATTGGACTCCTTTAAAACTCCAAAAGCCCTCGACTCGTTGTAAAGTTGTGTTTGCGGAATATTTGTCTGTTCCCGATTTTAAGAATGAGTAAGTAACCTCCGGAGAGCGTTCGAACCTCACTTCAATCGGAGCAAATTTACTCCAATTTTGAGGAAGAAAACAAATCTACTCCGCCACTCCACTTTTTTGAAATCTTTTTTTACACACTTCATAATTTTTTAGCCAAACCACATGAAATTAAGTGACCACACAGTGATATTCAAACTTCCAAACAACTCTGACTCTAAAATCTGAATATCTGCATCTGATAGTCTATATGCTCAACGGAATAATTTTTTTCAAACTTTGTTCGTCGTTTCCCGTTTCTTTGCGATTTAAGAAGTTTACAGTTGTCATGCGAAAAAACCAAACAATTTTCCACGTTTTCTGTGCACCATATTGAATGATATTCAAATGTTTGCCTTGACCTATGCCTCACATTGAGTCACTAATTTACCCTTAATAAACTATAGCTCTTAAAATAGAACAAAATAATTTTTGGAAGCAAAATACATTTGCATGCAAAAAATGCCTTGAGATAAAGTTTTGTTTTGAAAGTTTAAGCCGACCATCAAAAAAAAAAAAACTATCAACCACATTTATTTTTGCATGCAAAAAATTGCTGGTTCACTTTTTTCTTGACATTATATGACAGCAATGGTTGTTCTTTTGCAGGAAACTGTGAACCAATCATGCAAAACAATTATTTTGTATTTCAACTAAATAATTTTTGAGATGGAAAATATTTGCATATATTTTTTTCGCATGGCAAGTGTAAACTAGGATTTTTTTTTGATTTTTTGTGTGTAGAAATACAATTTAAATAAATGTTTGTTAAAAATATAGTTTCTGATAACTTAAGTCTTTCCACGGTTTTTAAATCTACTCCGAAAATTTTTAGTTTACTCCACTTTTTTCACAAATCTGGTACTAAATTTTGCTACTGAGTTCGAACCCTGCCTCCGGACCTCCGCATAGTGTGGGTAGCATATGCCTACATAGTTGCTTTTTGTAAATTTTTAAAATTTTTGGTAGTATATTTACTACTTCCTACTACTTTACGCATAGAAAAAAAGGTTTTATAAAAAACGTGGGAGCCGTTTTTGAGAGAAAAAATATATTTTCCTAAACGGGACTTAAACATTTGTATGTAAGGCACCGTAGTACCTCGTAGTGCGTAGGACTGTCATGCCAAAGGTCTAGGTTCGATTCCCAGCCACTGCCACCTAAAAACAGAAATGTTTTTCCTGCTAGGTACTGCCTCTTGCGGGGGACTGACAAATCCTCCAAGAGTATAGTTGTCATGAATAAATGCTTCTCATCTAGCCATTCGGACTCGGCAAAAAATTGTAGGTTTCCTCCATTCCTGCCAACAACACGCACAAAGGAATGGTTGAGAGTTGTTAGTCACTAGGCCCTGGTTCTCCATGAGCTGCTGCACCACTAAATTTATTTTTTTTTAAGGCAACGTTATTTTTTCATAAAAGAAATCTTTTTCGCAAAATAGTTTAAGGAGTGTAAAAAATACCTTGCGAGTAAATATCGAGTTTTATAAAAATCAACAAAATCAAAATATTAGATATTCAAAAAAAAAATAACATTTTTTAAAACTTCAAAAAATATTTCTTTGAAAATTTTGGAAAGAAAGAACTATTGCTTCTGTATAAAATTATTGAAATAAGAATCAAATTCCCATTCTAAAGGAAGCCTTTACTGATAGAAATTTATTGAATTTTTTAAAGAGAAGTTGTGGAGCCGTTTTTGAGAAAAATAAGACCTTGTGAAATTGCTAAAAAAAAATGTATGGCAACTGTGGGCAGAATCATGAAAAACACTATGTACCAAGTTTAAGGAAAATCGGTCCAGCCGTTCAGGTTGTAGCCTAACGGATTGACAGACAGACAGACAAACAGTGTCTTTGAGCCCACATTTTTCGTCTTTCCTATCATCGTAATGACAAGCCTGATCAAAATCTCGAGCTCAATTTTTAACTATTTTATTTTAATCTGTAGTTTTTTCTTGAGATGAAACATTTTTCAAAGTATGGGGTAGGATTTCCATGCAAAGCTTGTTTCTTTTCACAGCATTTAGAAGTCTAAGGCTAGAACCGCACTTGCGATTTCAATCGCGCAAGTGTTCAGTCGCCATAAATAGAACTCATGAATTTTAATGAGAATGAACGCACATGCTACCGAGAAATCGCGACGATTAAAAGTTGAAATTTTTTTCCATTTTTAAAGTTGAAAGTTAAAATGAAACATAGCAATTAGATGTTTATCCTGAAACTTGCGATTTAAAATAGTGCGACTAAAAAATCGTAGTCACCAATAGAAAAAATCATGCACGCACATGTGATTTTCAATCGTACGATTGGTTAGCCGCAAGAATTGAAACACATGGTTTTAAATGTTAATGCTTACTGACTATTAAATCGCAGCAATTAAAAACATGGAAAAAAAGTTCCCACTTTACCATCATATCTTTATTCAGGTTCAATTTGTTTTGTTGACTTTGATTCCACCACTTTTTTGAATGGAAAAAGATAGTATTGTCCTTGATCATCAATATCTCAGCAACCAATAATCGCACAAAAAATTTAAGGTGGGTATTGAAATTTTGAGTGACATTTCTATAGGGATTGTCTATTTTTTTTAACAAGAAAATTTTTTTAATGTTTTCATTCTTTTTATGAAATTGAAAAAAGCAAGAAAAAAGGTCTTTGATACTTTTTTTTTACTTTAAATGAAATAAAAAGATTTTTTTCAAAAAAATACACAATTTGTCCATTTTTTCCCTGTTTAGTCAATAAGACATGATTTGAAATCTATTAAAAAAACACTATAAATCTCAAAGTGACATTTAGTGGGAAGAATTCTAACAAAAGGTTTTTTGATGGTTTGTGTCCTTGCTAGGTGTTGTCTGCCTGAGAAAAAAATTTACCAAAATCTTTCTTTTTCAAAATGGCAGCCGGTTACCGGTTAGAAACTGGATTTTCGACATCTTATTTACACTTGCCTTGTCTTATATACAAACAGTGCTAGCACCAAGGATTTGAAGTAGGTTGGGTGTATGCCCAAAATCTTAAAAATAATAATAGAAAGCCATTTGGCTTTATGTCCAAACGAAAATTTTACTTATTCGGGCTTGAAATGCAAATAAATCCAATTTAGCCCCATTCCCATTTTCAAAGTGAAATTATGCTAAACTTGTGATTTTGTCTTATTTTGTTGGGTCCATTTCCATTAACATCTAACTTGTAAGATCGGGCAATGGAATTGAAACCCAAGTTATAAGCATTCCAATGGATACATTTTGGGGCTATTTGTGCATAAAGTTAGATTACAGTTGCCGTGCGCAAAAAAAATCCTTGCAAATATTTTCGCATGTCAAAAATAATTGAGGTGAAATGCCAAATTAATTATTTCCATGATTGGTTTACAGTTATATGCAAAAAAAGCATTGCTGTCATGAAATGTCATGCAATACAATGAACCGGCAATTGTTTTGCATGCGACAAAAAGTGTGGTGAATAAAATATTTTCTTTTTTGGATGGTCGGTTTACACTTCCAAAAAAAGATATATATATTCACATGAAGGCGTTATATGCATGAAAATGGTTTTTGCATCCAAAAATAATTATTTTCCATTTTTAGGCCTATAGTTTTTTTTATTTAAGGAAAAAAATTATCTAAAATCTGCGCTTTTCTTGTATTGGTGGACAAACGTTATTTGTAGGAAGGACTTTCAGTAAGACAATCAAAATTTTGTACACCGCACACGGACAACACATTTGGCCCTATTTCATTATAAGTTTTTTGTTAAAAAAGAATTTTAATTCTCTTCTTCACTGTTCGATTCAGAATAAAAACTAAAACACTTTATAAACCAAATTCTTTAACACTTAATTAATTCTAAACAATCTTCCCGATTCCATCAATTGAAAAACACTAATGAAAGCGTTTTCTATAACTTGTTGACTTTGAACAAGTCCGCAACCGTCAGTTGAAATTTATTAACTATTCAACACGTTTATTCTCATTTTTTGAACTCTTGTTAATTTTAGTTACAGAAACGGTAGATTTATGAAATTTCCCACTTGTTGAAAAAATCCTAAACAATTGTTTAAGGTCTCTAAGGCTTGTTGTTTCGTTCTAAGCTAATTTTAAAAAGTTTTTGAATCTCACTTGTTCAACAAGCACTTTATGTTAAGCTCTCTTCAAATTTGTGAATTAAGAAAGATTTAATTCGCAAACTATTTTTAATTTATGGATTAAAAAATATTCACTTCATAATCTCTTTGTGATTTTCGAATTAAATAATTTTTAATTCACAAGATCTCTCTCTGATTTGTGAATTAAAAATATTCAATTTATTATAAGTTCTTTGTGATTGGTGCTCTTTCGTATTTAAGAATTGTGGAATTATGTATTAAATTCATCTATTACTACTACTTTCTATTTTTTCTCCATTCCTGCCAATAACACGCACACACGAATAGTTAGGAGTTGCAAGTCACTAGGCCCCGGTTCTCCACGAGCTGTTGTGTCACCAATTTTTTTAATTTTGTATCTATTTTTCCTGAAATTATAAATATATATTTCGTTTTTTCAAGTTTTTAAATATGTAAAAAACTTAGTGTTATACAATGCCAAAAAACAGAAGCAAAAAGAACATGACCATATATTTTCATGTGTCTTTTTTTTATTCACATTCAATTATTCTGTAGAAAATCATCATCTATTAATTCAAATCGTTTCAGAATAATTTTGCCTCAAGCTTACAGTCATAGAACCATGAATATATAAATGTATGTACTGTTCATAATATGTACACGTATGTAAATGTACATATATACTGGCATCGTTTGAAATTTGGCTACAAGATAGATTGAAAGCATTTAACGAAGCTAGTTTGGATTACGCCCGCAATTTCAATCAACGCTTCACCCCTACAGGCACAACTTCTTATACTATCCGTATAACCATTTTGAGCAAAAAAAAAATCCTCCCAAATGAAGCTTATGACGTGTTCTTAGGTAATGATTATTCTTTACGGTGATTTAGCGTTGAATCATCCTCATTGAATGTTTTCATAAAACTTTCAAGAAGACAATTTAAGAAATCCTTGTAAGGAGATTCTTTTACTTGTATTTTTTTTATGGAAAGAAAATTTAAATAGAAATAGAAATACATTAGATGTTGATGTTGTTTATGAAAACTTTGTTTGTATCAAAAAGTAATTACGAAAACATCGCAGGTGTGACGGAATAAAACAAAATTATTTCGAGATGATGTAATAATTTAAATTGGAAGTTTAATATTTTATGAAAACGCTCATTTAGAATATTGAATTTTTAAATAAATATGTAAAATGATTGGACCGACAAATGTAAAATTGTGAATTTAATTAAAACTTTATCAAATTTAACATTATATTCGTATTATGCACACCTGTTCTTCATACTTGTTTTCCTTTCTTATGTTTTCCCTATTAATACCAGTACCAACTAAAATCAAATTAAAAAAAAATACTAGCTGTACATTTATGAATACTCTTAGAAACTATATAAAAATTTATTTTATATTTATTCGTTCTTAAAGTCTATTTTTTTTTTAAATATTGCAAATTTCCACCAGCCAATGAAATAAATCGATATACAAAATTAGAGGAGCGAAATGGTTTCCCCCCATAACTGCCTATAGCTAACATAAAAAGTTTTGTTGAATCACGATTATAAAAATCTGAGAGTACTGCCGTCGGCAAAACAATTTAATGGATTAGAAATTTTAGATAAGAGTTCATTTATGAGGACCATTGGCGCCCTATATATGGGAAATTAAAAAAAAAAAATACCATCTTATCAGTAATTGTTCAGAAGAGGTCAACTAGTCCTAGAATTTGTTCAGTCCTTGATAACTTGTATTCAAAGCTTAAACTTTCTCAAAATCACGAAATTTTTAGCACCTCGTTTATGGAGAATATACAAAAATTGTATACTATCAGAAAGATATCTATTTAGATCGTGATAAAAGGTCAATTAGTCTTAGGAGTTGATCAGCCAGTTTTTTTCTATGAATTTTTTTAATTCGTTTCAAGGTCGCAAAAAAAGCTTTTGGCACCTCATTTGGGTCATTTAAAAAAAAGTATGCCGTTTGAAAGGCCACGTCAAGGTCATAAAATGTCAGGTATTTTCAGTAATTGGTCAGCTATAAATTCTTTTTTACGATTTTCTAAAGTTTTGTTTTCATGAACGTCACGAACGTTTTTTTGCATAAGGACAAAAAATCAAACAAAAAATCAATGGCTGACCAATAACTGAAACTAAAAATCCTTTTATGATGATCTAGTCATCAGTATTTTTCCTCAATTTTTTGATAGAGCAGGAGAGTAAAATATAAACAGTATTCTTTACATAGAAGTCGAAACAACTCTCTTTCTCTTTTCTTCTTATGTAATTTACTGCGACAAAAAATAATTGAGCAAGCGAATCCAAAAAAAATCAGTGTCAGTTTTTAAGGGGAAAAATGAGAAATTTTTTAGAGGAATCCTGTTTATATTTCAGAGCGCTCTGAGTCATTTGAGATCTCAGAAATATAAACTGGCTAAATGTTTTTGATAAAATTACTCAAATTACAAAAAAAACTTTAAAAATCGTAAGAAATAATCTATATCTAACCAATTACTGAAACTAGCTGACCTTTTATGTATGAGTAGATCTTAGGGCCTTTCAGGTGGCATTAATTTTTTGCAAATTTCCCATGAATGAGGTGCCGAAAATCGCAATGGCCTTCAACAAATTCATTTAAAAAAAAAACTGGTTGACCTTTTATACATATAAAGATCTAGAGCTAGATCCCTTAAATAAATAAATTTAGCGGCGCAACAGTTCGTGGAGAACCAGGGCCTAGTGACTTACAACTCTCAACCATTCCTGGGTGCGTGTCATTGGCAGGAATGGAGGGACCTACAATTTTTTGCCGAGTCCGAACGTCTAGATGAGAAGCACTTATTCATGACAAGTATTGGAGGATTTGTCAGTTCCTTGCAAGAGGCAGTACCTCGGGAAAAACATTTCTGTTTTAAGGTAGCAGTGGCTGGGAATCGAACCCAGACCTTCTGCATGACAGTCCAACACACTAACCATCATGCCACGAGGAACTACGCGTTACTAGAGATTCCTTAGATAGCATAATTTTGTTTGTAAATTTCTTATAAATGTGGTGGTTAAAACATCGCGTGACCTTAAGTGACCTTGAGAAACGTTATGTCTTTATTACAAGTTATCTAGGTCTGACCAATTTCTAGGACTAGTTGACCTTTTCTGAACATTAACTGACCAATTAGATGGCATTCTCTTTTTTAAACTTCCCATATATGTGGTGCCAAAGGTTGAGGACCTCGCTTTGACAGTTTAATGTTGAGAATTAAAAACTGTGTATGCCTTCTGTTGCTCATTATATTTGAACACCTCTAAAAAAATCGAACTAACTTCTCGGTTCTGCTGTCATGTCAGTGCTTATGAGAGAGTTCACTGTATTTAGCTGATAGTACCAGTTTGATGGTACAGTAGAAATTGAGTTTTCGATAGATGTCACAGGATAACGGTTATTTGAGTTAAAAGGAATTAAGTTACATAGTTCTATAAAAAAATGTGATAAATGGATGAGCTTAACTTTGATAAGAATGTTACCGCAACATTTATACCCACCCTTATCACTTCACTTTGATCTTGGAAGATATTTCCATTGGTTTGTGCTCTTAAGGAAAAATCAATTTCAAAATAAAAATAGACATTTTTAAAGAAGGTGAATATAAATAGATTAGACACATGCATTAATTTCATACGAATGTGCTGTGTTTTTCTTTTAAGTTTAAGATTAAAAATAAAAGGCAAAACAAAACTAAATTTGGTGAGATTTGATAAGTGCAATGCAATAAGAATACAAAATTTTAAAATATTTTGAAAAAAAAATAATAAAATAATCTTACATTGTATTTTTGTTTAGAGGCTTGTGGAAATTTTAAATCGATTTTAGTAAACACATTTATGTATGCGCAATTGTAAACAACCCTCAAACATAGAAATAATTTTCTGAAAAAAAAAATTTTGTTTGGTATGAAAGTGGTGTTGTTTTGTGTTGTCAAACTATTATTGTCAAAAAGTATAAAAATAAGATCATAGTTTTTCAAAACAAAACAGAAAAATTTTAAGCCAGGAGCCCAGTTCCGCAGGTTTGAGTTTTATAATCATTGGTGATTCCACAATAAAGTTTCCAGCATAGATATCGTGTACACAATCAGTCAAATGTATTCACACATACTTTTGTGTTTGGAACGTGTGAATTTGATTTTAAAGACAAATATTTATGCTTGCAGAATTGGGCACCAGAATAATAAAAATTAAAAACCTCTAGTCCTTGATGTAGTAGCAAAATTATAAAAATGGATGCCTTCCTACCAAATAAAAAAAAATAAACTAGTCAACGGAATTAAACGAACAATTTTTGAAACAGAAAGCATCATACAGCTTTAAGTTTTTTATTTCAATATTTGCTTGCAAACAATTTTTTGCAGTACCGCTAATGCATTACTGAAAGAACTGACAGCAAACAAAAAAAATGTTTGTTTTTTGTATTTTTTGGAAGGTCTTCATTTTCATGCAGTTTTTTTTTTAATCAATCAAATGCTATGGTCAAATAACTTGTTTATTCAGCGTCAATCTTATTTTTTGTTTGTTGTCGTAAAATTTTTTGCATGATTTACATATCTGACTTTTATTGAAAAAAATATGTCTGGCTTTGATTACCAATATCTCAGCAAATAATGTCGTCATACAAAATTAAAGGACACTTTTTTGAAATTTGATTAAAATTTGTATATGATTTTTATAAGATTTTGTTGAAATAATTTTGTTCGACTCTTCACCATTAAAGTCTGGTACGCAGATTGAGACAAAATTTATCTCCTATAGGAAATTTTATCTCGGATTTTTTCCAAACAGTACGCAGCTCAAGCGCAAAATTTGACAGTTGTAGCCGCTGCATGAGGAAAGGTAAAAGAAAGTCTCTACTTAATTTTGGGCAGAAAAAGCATGCTCTCGAAGCAAATACAGATACGGAAAATAATTTTTTCAATGAAAAATTTAAACTGATTTCCAAACGGAGTTGAAATCAGCAAACTGAGTTGGTAAACTGTGAACATTTCTGAGTTTGGAAAGGTTTTTTCAATCCATCGACATCCAACGGCGTATACAAGGGGGGGGGGGTCACGGGGTCATGACCCCCCCCGAGAACTCAAAAGATATACGCAAAAACTAATAATAAGAAAAGCAAAAAATATTTGCAATCTTAAAATATAATTTCAAAAAAATTATTTATTTATAGCTTTGGAATAGACAACCTACTCATTATTGGTAAAGATTATTTACCTTCTCCTATCGACATTTATAAGCCATGGACCGAATAATACTATTGGGGTTTTATTGTCGAAATTAATCAATTTTTTTTTTGGTAAAGATTTATCAAATAGATGATTTTGACCACTTCTGCTTTCAGAACATTTCAGCATTGATTTATTTTTTGATTCAAAATCAATTTGGTAGATCTACGTTTTTGGCAGATATACTCGTACCCTCTTTAATGCTCAAAGTATTTTCAATATTGTTTTTGATCGGCTTAACTTACTTATTTTGTGAGAATTTTGTTCAAAATATTAAGGAAATCATCTTCGATAAAAAAAAAATAAATGAATGAATGCATAAAAAAATAACAGACGATATTATACGAATATTACAATGAAAAATAAAAATTTTACTTTAAACCGTATTCCATACACCAGAGCCGTTCCGACTCAAACCTAGTACCAACTTGTTTCAGTATAGGTTACGTACAAATTACCAGCAAAAAAAAAAAACGATTTAACTAGTTGAAATGTCGGTTTATATTGACTTTTTTGCATGTAAGAATATTTATTTTGGTTACTAGTTCATTAAATTTTTAGCTTCGAACTTAGACAAAAAGTCAGCAGCCTAAAAAGAAAGTCGAGAAAAGGATCGACTTTTATCGAATTTTCGATATTTCTTCCCAATATTTAGTACATAGAAAAAAAGTTGATATAAATTGATTTTTTAACCTGTCGACATTTTTATTTTTAGTTCGATATTTTTTCTATCGTTAATTCATTTCAACGCAACGTAACTTAAAATACATCGCTCTGCTTGGAATGTTTGAATGAAATCAACAGAAACTCTAATCATACATTCTTGTCTGACTTTTAAACACGAATTTAACAGTTACTATTAATTTTGGATTGTGATTAAAATACATTTTCTTTTGATCGTATCGATCGTATATTCGATTGATGACAATCCAACGCAAGTTAAGCGTGCTTTAAAACATTATTCCCTAAACTATGAATTGATCACAATATCGGTCAGTCAAAGTCAATTTGTTCGTGAAATGATCGTCGTTTTTTTGACGCAGAAAGCGTCATGACAAATAATATGTATTCGTTCTGTTTGTTAAAAATTTGTTTTCATCAACGCCAGTCAATTGACTTGCTAAAGCTTTTGACGTTTACAAACATGCTCTCTGCCTTTTCAATAATCATCAACTCAAGTTTTTTACTGCTCAGTTGCTTCGTAGATGATGTATTCAAATTCGTGACTTTCACGAACTTGACTATTGAACACAATACTAACGCAGTAGAATTTGTATTTGCATTTTGCGTATTTTGTATGTTTCAATTATCATGAGAAAACCCATTGAGAAGGTAATTTTAAATTTACACATATTTTAAACATTTTTGAGAGTTCGAAGACCATTTTGCGTCTGCATTCAATTTTTTGATCTACGGCCAATACTTCACATGTTCATTTTCAGGCATAAATAAAAACAAATTGTGAAAGCTAAGAATTTTCGTCTTCAATAAAAGAGTGGTTCCAACTACCACAATTTATGATTGATAAATGAGAAAATTATCCCCTCATTATTATCCCCTTATCAGATAAGAAAAAAAATTAATGCAAACTGTCCCTAAAAACTGTCTTCAAACGTAAGATATTAAGAAAAATATTAAAAAATATTAATATTAAGTAAAATATTAAGATTAACATCTATAAAATCAAATCAAAAAATCGATACGAAATATTTTTGGTACACAACCCCAAGATCATATTAAAATTTGGAAGTGGATCAAAATTTTGTTTCCAAAACTCAGCTCCTCAAAATTTGTGTTTTACACAGAAAATAATAAGGGTATTCATGCAACGTCGTAAGTTTACAAATTATGTTAAAAGTTTGCATGAACGACCTTTGTTATACATTTGATTAAATGCTAGGTAATTCAATCAGAGATAGAGTGACAATGACGTTTAACCAGTTTGGTTTATTTTACGCAACAAAATACCTTGATAACTTTAACAAAATTGTGTAAATCATTTCCCATACAAAATTTGACAGTTCATTGACCAAAACATATTTTAACAAATTTGTAAACTTATCTACGGTTTTACGAAGTTGCATGAATACCCTTAATATAAACATTTTTAAGCTTTGTCAGCAAATAATAATACAGTAGACGCTCGATTAAGTAAATCTTAAAAAAATCAACTATAGTGAACGCACAAAATTATTTATAAAAACATATTTTTTTACAAAAATGTCCCGAGAGAATTTAACATTGCTTAAGGACACTGAACAAGTGTTTCTCTTTTTTAAACCTCATTGAAAGCTTTGTTTAAAGCTTCAACTGCTGCGAAAAAGGAAACAATCTCGAAAGAGTGAACGGGCTGGTTCTATTACTTCACTATATCGAGCGTCTACTGTATTTTATTTTAAAATGATTAAAAAGGTAATTTAAAAACAGGAGACAAAATTACGCCCTTTTTATATTTTCCAAACTTCTCTTTATTTTGTCAAAATTATGTAAACGGAATTTGGAGAATATTGAGAAACAAAATTTCGAAAGAAAGGTTTTGCAAAACGAATTTTGACATTGCTAAAATTTCGACCCCAACTCTATATAATTACAAAAAAATGGTAACATTTGTGGGACCAGCAGAAATAAATGCCGAAAAAAGTACAAAAAGCGACAAAAATTGAAACCGTGTGGATCAGTCTTTTAACTAATAAATTTATAAGAACTGAATTGGGTATTTGTTTTGGTATGACCCCCCCCAAGAAATGGAGCTGTATACGCCGCTGTCGACATCACATCCATCCTTAAATGGAGTTTTATAGTGTTGATAGCTTGGCAGGTAGGGAAAGAACTATATTTTGTCGGAAAAATTTTATTTTGAGAAGTAAAAAACCTTAAAATATAAATTTTCAGAAGTTTTATATTCCATCAACATCGTAGCCATCCTTCAATATAATTTGACAGTTGATGGCTTGACAGATGGGGGACAAACTATATTTTGAGGAAAAAAAATGTATTTCGATTCAAATGTTAGCATTTTGTCCTAAAATCAACTTTTTCCAGACAAGTCAAAAACTGGAAATTTCAGACTTTTTGAGGGTATTTTCATTCATCCACATGGTGTTGTCATGATCAAGCGAAGGCGAACAATTTGTCTTGTTCTTCAAATGCTTTGAAAAAATCTGATTCATGTATTCAAAATTTTCTCTTAAATCACTTTTCGTAGTCTTTAAATCTTTTTAAAAATCTTTTGTTACTTTTCAAATTTTAATTGCATTGATATGAAAATTTATAGACGTTTACAGCATCAAAATTCTATTAATTTTCAAATGGATTAACCGAACCGTTATTCTTCACCAAATTTTCAAAGTCTTACACATCAATTAAAGGAACAAATTTATGTTGTTCTTGATCATCGAAATTAATTAAAAACAACTTTTTTTTGTCAAATATTTCTCAGTTTCGCATTGGTTAGGTACTGAGATGCTGAGATTTAGGTAATCAAAGCCAAATGTATCTTTTTTCATTAAAAGTCTGATAAACCATGTTAAAAAAAAATGTGCGACAACAAACAAAAAATTGGATTAAAGCTGAATAAACAAGTTATCTTTTCACCACTTTTCAAAGTGTAATTTATTCTCACCGAGAGAGGGAATTTATTTCACTTTTTAGTGAGAAAGATCTCCACCGGAAAGTGGAGTTTTTGCCCACTTGGTATGAGAATCAATTTCACTTCTTTTTCTTTGATTCATTCTTAGGAGCTATTTTTTTTAAAACATATAGTCTTCAATGTTATTAGAACTGCGAAAGTATGATCCATACCTCTGCTTTTGAATACTTTTCTATGCATATAAAGATATCAAAATAATACAGCTACAATTATTGTTGGATATAAAGGATAAATTCAAAGTTTCTTTAAATAAGATTCTTTAAATGCAAAAGAAACTTTGCATACACCCAGCCTCGCACCTACTCCAAATCCTACAATGAGCCCAAGAAGGGAGGTTGCAGCATGCCCCCCCCCCATACTTATCTCACTGGGAACATTACGTTTGCCCGAAATTCACTTTCCCGAATCACGTTTGCCCAAATAACGCCCTAGCGACTTATAAATGCAGATTCTTTAAATGCAAAAGAAGCTTTACATACCCCAAATCCTATAATGAGCCCAAGCAGGGGGGTTGCAGGGGGGCAGCATGTCCCCCATACATGCCTCACTGTTTAGCACCCAATTAATGCATCGTTATTCGGGAAAACGTAATTCGGGAAAGCGTTATTCGGGAAATCGTAACCAACCCCAATAATACATCAAATTCCAAATTTTAGGTGTGAAAAAATTCCACAAAATTTCAAGTGTAGTAAGTACCCTCTCGTCGTGAGAATAAATTGCACTTTGAAAAGTGCAACAGGTTCCCACTTAAGGTGGAATAAATTCCCATGTGCGGCAGATGCCCGTGGAATTATTTCCCTGCACCTTACCAGAAGGATAGCATCTTTGCTTGGATTGCCATTGAAAAAAGTTTTGAAAGTGATTCATACCGATAGCTTTCACCCATATCACTTTACCACAGTACAAGAGTTGACATCAAATGATAAGAAATTAAGAACTGACTTCTGTAGAACGCTATTGTTGAGGTAAGAAACATAACAGAGCTAGTTTAAAAGGATATTCTGGACAGATGAAGCCGAGTTTACCAGAGATGGAGCTACCAATTTCCACACCTTGCACCACTGGAGCCACAACAATCCACATGTAAGAAAAAAACAATGAATCGCAGCACTGCTTTAGCTGCAATGTGTGGCTTGGCATTTTTGGACAAACGGTAATTGAACACGTTTCAAATGGAAAATCCTATTTGCAATTCCTAAGGAGCATTTTGCCGGATTTATTAGAAAATGATAATTTAATATTCCAACAAGATGAAACTCCACTCCAGGAGGGGGAGGTCCCATCGAATGGCCACCAAGATCTCCAGATTTAAGTTCTTCGGATTTTACTCTTGGGGATTCATGGAGAGCTATGTATGTATATTAAGCTAAGATTTCTTCTTTGGAGCGCATTGAAGTCACTGGAATCAAATTGCAGCATAATTACTTTAGTAACGTGCTTATGGTATTTATGCAAAGATAGAACAAACAAAAAAGTGTTTTCTTTGGAAAAAAGAGTAAAGCACTGAGAATGCTTATAATTTACAGCTATGGACAAATTGACGTTTTAATACAAAATACATGGAGATTTCTGAGTCTTTCATCCAAAATTTCGGCTAAAGCCGAAAGTTTTCTCTAGTCTCCAACTCAAGAACAAAATCAGAGACGAAATGATTACGAACAAAATATGAAGAGTTTTACCAGAAAGATGTCAAAATAAATTAAAAAAAAAAAACAGTTCACGTTAATTCTTTTTTTTTTTTTTGTATCGTCCGGTGTGGTGTAAGGAGTTCAAAATAACTGTGTGGTCTTTTTCTTCAATTTTCATTTAAAAATCCAACAGTAGTATAAAACAAACTGTCAAATTTTCGTCTGAAATAATGTTACGTCAGTTAATTGTGCGTACGAAAAATAAGTGGAGAGTTGGATCTAGTAATCTACTACGATTTCCTGTTTTATTGACATTTTACTATCGAGCTGCGTACTACATAACAAAAATCACAACGAAATTTTTCGTTTCTGATTTCGTTGTGTCAATTTCTGTATGAAATTTATCGTTCCGCTTATTCAGCTGCGTACTATACTCGTACTTAAGGTGTGAAACTAGATGGAAAATCTTTAAACTTGGAATATATGTATGCACATTAAGTACCATAAAGAGTATACAGAACAATTGTTTTCAATTTTTGTAAACAATGTTTACCCCGTAAAAAATAACAACAAATGCGCGAGAAAACAACTGTTATTTTTAACGGGGTAAATATTGTAAGAAAATTGAAAACAATTTTTGTGTACTCTCCTTATGGTACTTTTACTTAATAGTTTAAAGATTTTCAATCCAGTTGTACACTTTTACCGACATTTTTAGTAAAAGACTGAAAAATCTCCAAGTATTTGGTATGGGAAAAACCTACTTTATAGCGAAGTCAACTTTGTAAAATATTGAATAAACATCGATCGATTGGTGGCCCATGAGGAGTAGGTATAGTGAAAGTTCGATGACTTTTTGAGTTTATGACAAAAGGACAACTGATCGGTGGAAGATCCCCTCTAATAAAGCTCAAAAAAAAGTTGAAAGAGACCTTAACCATAACCAGAGAGGGGAATCTGACGACGAGACAGACCAGGCTGCCTCAAAGGAGTTTCTTCGCTTGGGCCGTAACTTAGGTAAGAATAAATAACTTGTTTCCCAAGATAACTATAATTAGATAAGAGGTTGATACAAAATCCCGCAAACCCAAACTTCGCAAATTTACCCAGTTTCACACTGAAAAATAAAAATCCTGCGAAAAGCTTTTTTGGGTTTTATTGTTTTTCAAAACGTATTTTCCAAATTAAAAAAAAAATAAGTGACCGTATATCACGATATACAATTAAAAACTATATTCTTGTTTTTGTTCTTTACATTAATTGAAATAAAGGGTTTTTCAAACGGGACGCTACAAAAGCGACAGGGACAGCAAACGACGCCATATTTCTTGCCGCTCTTTTGACATTTCTCTTCAGTAAGGTTTGCAATTTCATGATGGAAAGATATACGAGCCAACAACTAGTCGAAATTATTTTTTAATAAATTACTACCGAAATTCGGAGTCAGTGGCCTCAGCGTTAAGAGCGCTACGTCCAATTTATGGTCGTCATAATCGTCCTAGCTGATCAACAATTGAGCGTCTAGTGGAAAAATTTGAATCAACAGGCACAGTCTAATTCCCGGTGCCAGTGAGACAAAGAAGTGCCCGTAGTATCGGGAATATTGCTGCCGCTGAGGCTTCAGTTGCAGAAAGCCCAAATGTGTCTCTCACACGTCGTTCTCAAGCGTTGGGCATCTCTGTGACGTCATTGTGGCGAATTTTGCGAAAAAATCTTGGCCTACATCCTTACAAGATTAAATTGACGCAAGAACTGAAGCCGCTTGACCACCAGAAGCGGCGTATGTTCGGGAATTGGGCTGAGCAACAACTTGAAAATGATTCGGATTTTCATCGAAAAACCATCTTGAGCGATGAGGCTCATTTCTGGCTGAATGGCTTCGTCAATAAACAAAATATGCGGTATTAGTCAGGCAGCAATCCACACGTACTCCATGAATCATTATTGCATCCCGAAAAAATTACGGTTTGGTGTGGTTTATGGGCCGGTGGCGTCATTGGGCCGTACTTCTTCCGTGATGATCAAGACAGCACGTTACTGTGAATGGGGATCGTTACCGTTCAATTATAACCGAATATTTTTGGCCCCAATTGGATGATATGGACTAGGAGGACATGTGGTTCCAACAGGACGGCGCCACAAGCCACACAGCGAATGTCACAATCAATTTATTGGAAACCAAGCCTGGAGAACGTGCTATCTCCCGAAATGGTCCAGTCGCTTGGCCGCCTCGGTCGTGCGATTTGGCGCCGTTAGACTATTTCATGTGGGGCTACGTCAAGTCTATGGTCTATGCCAACAAGCCAGCGACGATTGATGATGATTCGTACGAATATCGAACGTGAAATTGCAGCAGTATCGGCCGATTTATGCTTAAAAACCGTCGAAAATTGGGTTCAGCGTCTGGACTTCTGCAAGCGTGCCCGTGGTTGCCATGCAAATGAAATCGAATTCCATACATAATGGCATCGAACGTTCTTTAACAGGAATAAAGAATATCATTGATATCCAAAACCGTTTTTGTTTTATTTAAAAAAAACTTTTGTAGCGCTCTTATTGAACAACCCGATACAAACAACAACAATATGGTCTAAAATTAGTTGCTAGGCACTTGATTTATTTTGCAAAAGTTTGGAAATCTCAATTGCGACAGAAAATTTTTTTTATTCAAAATCTCGCACGAGATTTTAATTCGTGAGATTGATTTGATTTGGTGGATTTTGTTTTTGCGAGATTCTTAATTGCGGGATTTCATAATTGCGAGATAATGAAAAGCGTGTTTTCGTTATGCGAGAATTCATATGCAAGATTATTTTTCGCGAGTTTCCTTACCCAACTCAAAGGAATTTTTGTATTACTAACATTTCATCAGCAAATAAATAAATGCCTATATGTAGGTAAGGAACCTTCATACTTTTAGTACTTTTATCAGCTAGCAGCAGGATTTTTTCTTGTTTTCTCCAACTAAAAAAAAAACTTAAGGACTTTATACTCTTAAAGAAATTTGTATTTTCAATAAGACCACGTCATTAAAAATACAGTTCAATTGAATAAATTATAGACAAACAAAAAACCATAAAAAAAATATTAGCACATATACTCGTAGGTACCTATGTTTCAAATTCATAAATCCCATTGCAAAAAAAAAAAAATACAACGCAGACTGGGTCATGATTCATTAAAATAAAATACCTACACAAGTACACAAGCATATATAGAGCTAGTCATATGATATACATCTTCATATAAGTGCATACAAATGCTGCTAACAAAAACAACAAAACTTCAGTCCCTGACCCCAAGTTATTAAAACAAAGCATTTTATATCACCAAAGACTCGAACCAACCATCATAATATCAGATTTTATTCTTTTTGGCTTGCATTTTTTCCACCCCAACGAACCCAACTACGATAAAACTTCACCACATAAAAATATACTAGATACGTAAATTTCACTGTTCCCTCTTTTGTGTGTGATATGATTTGGTTAGGGGTTTCAGTTGGGGTTGGGGTTAGGTTAGTGAAACGAATAACAGGAAACAAAAAAAAAACACAGAGAAAAAAAACCATAACACACAATCTACGACCAGCCAGAGCCAAGAAACAGCTAAAGGGTGGGTGTGCTCTGCACCCCCATCGGCAGTAAAATAGGCGACAAATATTTGCACAAAATGAAGTCTAACAAATTTACTTAAATTAAAAATTAAATCTACTTAATTTATTTTAACAACAAAATTATGCAAACAAAAAAAAACAATAGAATACAAAAAACTGCATACATCAATAAATCTTTCCTTTTGTTTCAATGTGTGTATAGGAACGTGTGTGTAGGTATACTTTATGATGGGCTGTGACGTTTACAAAATTAAAAAAAAAAAGTTTAAAGTTCTTTTCTTTAAATTTAAATCAAATTTTTTTTTAAGTCTTTGTGTTGGTGTTGAAAAATTTGGATTCGTTATGTCCTTGAACAGTTCATGCAGGATTTTAGAAAATGCGTTAGCAGCATTATATATATTTTTTTTGTAGGTAGAAAAATTAGATTTTTTCTTGGTTTCCAATTAGGCTTGTAACTGTAGAAAGTAGGTATAGAGGTATATTCATAAATTATTACAGTAACGAATGCATAAAACAATATAATGTATATAACTTCAAAAAAGGTTTTAAAGTTGACTGAGGAACAAGGAATTCTCACGTTGTATAGAGCACATTGTCAAGCTTTATTGAAACTCGAGGGGGATGGCACAATACACAATATTGATTATTTTTTTTTTCTGCTTAATTAGCGATTAATTTATTTTAGCAAGAATTTAAATGAAAATGATTTATTTTCTTCACATATAGGTACACAAAATCCGAACGTACATTGAGTGTCACACTTTTGAAGAACTTGTTTTTTAAATTTACTTTTTCCTTTGTAGTCGCACAGAAAAAAAATTAAATAATTTTTAGTTACAAATAATTCAGAGTGGTGATTTTGTTCGAATACATTTTTTATAATTATCGAAAAAAACTAACAAATTGGGCTAGAATTATTTTTTTTTTTCTTTCAATATTATCTGTCTCTCTTTTAACTATTATATGTATATTTTTTTTTAATTTAAGTTTATCCTTGATAAAACGGAAAATAACACACGAAGCGCACAACACCGATTCGCAAGTCGAATTAATCCAGAAACACAACGAAAACGAAAGGATATTCGTTGAAATTTTGAAAATATATTATTTTTCCCTCTGTCTTATTTTCGTTGTGGTTTGTTCGTTTTCGTATTTGTCCTTCTCTTTGAATGCATCATGTTTTCCTTGTTTGCGAAGATAGGTAGTTGTTTGAGTAATCAAAGAAAAGAGAGACAGATCCCTTATTTGTTGCACACGATTTCCCCCCGACTAAATTACAAGAAATAATCTCGATTTAAAGCCTCCCTTATTGTGAGGGCGATGATTTTCGTTACTTATCGAGTTCTACGTTATAACGTACATAGATTGTCTGTTTCTGAACCGGATAAACTTGCCTTGTTTTCGTTTCTTTTATATCTGGATTAAAACCACAGAGGGTAACATACTCACTTTTTGGTCGTCGTTGTTACCGTTGCCGTTGAAGGGATGGTTTGTGGGGGTGGAATGGAAAAAGTCAAAAGAGAAAGTTCAACATTTATTGATTACTTTCTCCCATGAAGGTTTTTAATGTTGTCAGAGAAAAACATACAGAGTTTGATTCAAAAATTGGTTCTCTTTGTTTACTTGTTTGTAGCTTTTTGAGTGAATCACTGAAAGCTTGATAAAAATTGAAGTTAACAACTTTGATTGAAAGTAAATTCTACCTGATGGTGAGTTTTCAATTTATACAGAGTGACCCAGATAAGAAGACACAAAGTGATAGAAATGGTTCAGCTTTATTCAAAACAAGACAAAAGTCGTTACAGGGGGAGGTCTACACCCCAACCACCAGCTGTCTCCCGCTTGCCCGCATTTCGGCCCCTTTTAAAAATGTCAAATTTTTGGAAAAAATTACAAAAACTGTCCATCTTGAAACTCTCGAAATTTTAAGTTTCCAAAAAAAAATGAAATAATTTTTTTTAAAAATCGACAAAATAAAACTTTTTTGGACATTTTTTTACACAATACTATTTAAACTTTTTGGGAGCTTATGCATAAAATATTGATAAAAAGCAGTAACACCGTTTTCAAGAAAATTGAAAGTAAAATAAAATAAAATAAAATAAAATAAAATAAAATAAAATAAAATAAAATAAAATAAAATAAAATAAAATAAAATAAAATAAAATAAAATAAAATAAAATAAAATAAAATAAAATAAAATAAAATAAAATAAAATAAAATAAAATTAAGTTAAATTAAATTAAATAAAATAAAGTTAAATTAAATTAAATTAAATTAAATTAAATAAAATAAAATAAAATAAAATAAAATAAAATAAAATAAAATAAAATAAAATAAAATAAAATAAAATAAAATAAAATAAAATAAAATAAAAATATTATAAAACAAAATAAAATAAAATAAAATAAAATAAAATAAAATAAAATAAAATAAAATAAAATAAAATAAAATAAAATAAAATAAAATAAAATAAAATAAAATAAAATAAAATAAAATAAAATAAAATAAAATAAAATAAAATAAAATAGAATAAAATAAAATAAAATAAAATAAAATAAAATAAAATAAAATAAAATAAAATAAAATAAAATAAAATAAAATAAAATAAAATAAAATAAAATAAAATAAAATAAAATAAAATAAAATAAAATAAAATAAAATAAAGTAAAATAAAATAAAATAAAATAAAATATGTTTATGAGATATTGAATTTTCAAAAAAAATTTTAAACTTTTTTTTGAAAATTTGAATAGCATTATTTTTATACTATTTGAAATTTGTATATAAAAATAATCTTAACCTATTCAGCCGATAGCGAGAAACGTCAAAATTTAAAAAACGTTCTATGAGAAGTACTTTCTATTATTGCTATTTGTAAATTTGTATAATTTTTGCTAGCATATTGTACTAATTAAAGCATACAGAAAAAGTTTAATAAAAATCGTAATAGCCGTTATTAAGAAAAACATATTTTCCGGTTTTTAGCATTTTTTTTAAACTTAACAAAGAGTTTAAAAACCCTGAAATACCGAGTTTTGTAAAAATCGACCGTTAATTTTTCATTAAATTTGATTTTCAAAAAAATATTTTTAAACATTTTTTAAAAATTAAAAAAATATTCAAAATATTAGTTAAAAAAACAATAAAAATTTCTTAGAAGCCTATCTTTATAAAAAAAAATTGAAATCAAAATAACCGTTTTGAAGCTAATCGAAAAT
The DNA here is from genome assembly GCA_946251815.1 of Dasysyrphus albostriatus. Lineage (NCBI taxonomy): Eukaryota > Metazoa > Arthropoda > Insecta > Diptera > Syrphidae > Dasysyrphus > Dasysyrphus albostriatus. Next base: position 59,079,764 of record OX276336.1, on the reverse strand, counting down.
AAAATAAATGGTTCTTTTGGAGGTACCATTAATAATCATTTTTTTTGAAAAATGGTTTACCATTCAAAAATTGCTTTAACCAAACAAAATTTATTGAATTTATTTTAAGAAAAGTTGTAGAGCCATTTTTGGGAAAATTGGATTTTGTAAAATTGCTAAAAAAAATTGTATGGCGGGTACCTACCGTTGTTTTTTGTTCTAAGAAAATAAAAAAACGTGTGGGCAGAAACACCGACAAAAACTGTGTACCAAGTTTCAAGAAAATCCATCCAGCCGTTTAGGCTGCAGCTGAATAGACAGACAAAAAGACAGACAAAATTTTGCTACCCACATTTTTGGTGTTCTCTATCATCGTAATGTCATGTTTGATTGTTATGCTTAGATACGAGTCCAAAACTTACCTTTAAGTACCTATATCGTAAGTAAAAATGTTAAACTTAAAAACTTTGTTTGAAATTTTGATATGCAATATTTTTAAGTTTTATTTAATATTTGTATATACCCACATGGAAAAATAGTCTAGTTCTTAACGCCGGAGCACTGGAAAGTTTTACATTGACCCTAACATGGGCCTAGGAAGGGTAACACTCGAATTTTGTATCGGGCCTCACCCGTTAAGTAACCTTTTGCCTGGACAGACAAAAAAAAAATAAAAAGTTCTCTTGGTTGGGATTCGATCCTACGATATTCTGGTCACCAGTCCAATACGCTTACTTCTGAGTAATTTCGCAAAACAGTTGTGTGATGTTGAAAATGAAAAAGTATTACCTATTTTAATTTTTCTTACTATCTATGATGGATATAAAATACTTCGAGGGCCTCACTAGTATACTTTAAAGAGTGTTTAAAAAACCTTAAATGCCGTTTTACAATATTCGAGAAAGTAGTTTCCAAAGAATTTGATTTTCAATCAAAAAATTTGAACTATTTTTTTAAAGTCAAAAAATTTTTTTTTTTTTAATTTTGGTAAAAAAAAACTATTAACATTGTTTAGAAGCTTCTGTATGGAAATTATTAAAATTAAATTCACGGTTTTGAAGAAAATCAGAAATTTAAAAAAAAATGATTCTTTGGGGAGGTACCATTAATAACTTACCATTTTAAAAAAAAATGGTTTCCCATCAAAAGGCCAAAATCAAAGAAATTTTTATAAAATGTATGGCAGATACCATCATTTTAAGTTCAAAACATTTTTTTTCTAAACATATCGGCAAAATCATCAAGATCCAACTACCAAGTTTTTAGAAAATCGATCCATACGTTTAGGCTCTGTAGGCGAATACACAAACAGACAGAAAGACAGAATGGTGAGACCCACTTTTTTCGTCTTCTCTATCATCATAATGATAATAAGTCTGATCAAAATCTCGGGTTCAACTTTTACGAATGCTTAATATGCCATAAAGTACCTTCGTTTTCTAAGTAAAAATCTATGAAAGGTACTGTTAGTTTTTGGTTAGGTCGGTGCAATCAACAAAAAACGAAATGTACCAAGTTTAAGGAAAATCGATGTAGCCGAACAGACAGAAAGAAAGATAGAATTTTAAAACACACTGCTTAGTGTTTCTGCCTTAAACATAATCGTAAATAAAAGTTGGATCAAAATTTCGAGTGCATTACAAGTGCATTGATTTTCCATATATGCATGCATGCAAATGCATGTACATTAGGGTAGTCCATATAAAGATACTTGTTTTATTTTAAGTGACGCACCTCCCCCAATTTCTTTCAAATAAATATTTAAAAAAAAAAACAGTAAATTTCATCACATTATTTCACTTAAAAACCGGCCCTAAGACAAAATAGGGTCTATTAATAGATGTTGTTTAAGCTGTACAAACTTTGTATTTTATGTCTAAATCTAATATTCAGTACAAAACTATTCCTAATCGATACCTTATATTTCTTCAATTTTAGACAAGTAGTTTACGTAAAGCGTAGTACTCAGTTCAAGTGAAAATGAAATTTCCTTCCAAAAATGCCGGTTAAATCACAGCGATGGAACTCGCAAGAATAGGTGAATACACAAATTCGAGAGTGAAATATGAACCGGTTCAAACTAGAACCAAAATAAAAGAAAAAACTCATAAACAAATACATATTTGTAAAGATTAATTACTTTTTCGGAATTATTCATTGTTGGTTTCATTCAAAATTTTAATTTTTTGTAGAAATACTTTTACTTTCAATACTCTGAATTCACTATTTTTTATGAAAACAACAATTCCTGTTTGACTTCTCAAATGGAATTAGCTGCAGTTCTAACGTCAAAAAGTCATATGCTTTTTGCTTTTGAGAAGTCATATGAGATCTAGGAGTGTGTTCAGACGGTTTGGTATGATTTTTTTGACAGCTAATTTGAGAAATCATATGACTTCCATTGAAGACTGGAAGCAGTACTCTACCGGGAAAACCTTGCAACAGGATGCCAACATAAGATTTCAAGATTTGTTATAAAACATATGTGATTCGAGTAATGTACTTTTAAAATTATTTATTAAAAACAAAAAAAAAACTTCTAATTAATATAAAAAGTATTTTTTTAACATAATATAGAGTGAAATTTCAATTTGCACATAGATTCCTTCTAAAAGTGGAACCAAGTGTTTTGTAAAGTTTAATCTAAACGGAAGCGATTCCATGAGTGTTTTCGCCCGTAAATAGTTCGTGTTTTTTTATTAATTAAAAGAATTTTATGATAATTATTATTCCTTGGTGGGTCAAGTGGTTTAAAGCGGTAGTTTGAGAATCCATACCGTGCGAGTAGAATTCACAGTATTCGCCTTTCCAAACATACTTGGCCGTTTCTTTTCCAACTGATTATTTCAAAAGCGCTGTAAATTTTAATTTGTATGTTTAGTCAAGAAAATGGATTTATATAATAATATTTGTCTTTATCTTTAGGTCCATGAATGATCGCTATAACAGAGCTGACAAGGAGCCATGACACCAGCTGGTGGACCTTCGGATAACACGAAACAATATGAAACAAGGGAAGACCATACCAACGCAGTATTTCCAGTAAGCTGAGCGCAGGGTAAAAGCACAAGACAGGTCAATTTTAACAAAAATCTGAAATCATGTAAAAAGAATTGATTTTCTTTTATTTTATTATTATTATTATTATTTTATTTTAGATAAATTTGTTGACAAACATTTTCTGAATAAAATATTAATAGGCACTTGCGGCTGGCAGCAGCTAATAGAGATGGTTTTTCGATGTCTGTTTTTGTTTTATTCTTTTTTGTTTACCTGGGAGTTTATTTCTTTATAGAACTTAAATTTAATAGAAAGAAATATTGCTAGTAAAGTTATTAAGGTATATTTTCTTTAAAATAAAATTAATTTTCATTTATAAAAAATTATTTTACCTGATTGTAAATACACGTCTTTCTTATGGCGGCAAATTTGTCATGTAGCTTACCAGTTGTTTTTATTTGCCACCAGGTATTGCATTTTGACTTTTCTAGTCGTCAATAATCGTGTAAAGTAGCCTTTAATTTGGTAATTTCGTTTGACAGCTTATTTCAGTTGTCAATTTCAAGTATCAATTATAGTGCAGGCTTATTAACATATTTTTACTCGAAAAAAAGAAGAATTGTTAACAGCGGTTTAACGATTGAAATGGCAAAAGGGGTAGGTAATAAGGAATGTAACACAAATCTATTTCCCAGGAGCGGAGTTGAAAAGAGTTTCTGGGAGATGAATAAAGGGAAGCGAATTGTATTCTTGTATTTTCTGACTGACACTATACCGTTTTCATTTCGACGTCAACTTTAGAAAATGCAAGAATACAATTTGCCCCCACCCTTTATTCACTCCCCAAAAACTCCTTCCAACTCCGCTCATGGGAAATAGATTTATTTTACATTCCTTATAACCCCCTTCACTATTTTCAATAGTCAAACTGCTGTTAACAATTTTTTTTTATAAATGTGTAATACTTCTTTTGAGAGCTCTTCAAACTGTGCCCAATTGACTTTGATCGTTAAGTTTTGACTTAATTTCCTACGTGCGAATTTGACCGAAATTATCTCATTTTGAAATCTGAATTTGAATGGAAAACGTAGTATAAACAACATCTATGAATACACCCCATTGTGTTTAAATCTTAAAGTATAAGTACCAAAGTGAACGCATTCCAACTGGGTTGTTGTTTTACTTATTTTCCAGTCCAGAGATATAGGAGGGTAGTAAGGGAAAAAAGTAAAAAAAAGCCTATAACATATGTATATACATACCTATACACATATAAAATGTTTACAATAATATCTAAAAAGCACAACAGTGCGCTCACAAATATTTTGCATGCAACAATTTCTCTTAATTTTTTTTATCATTTTTATTATTTGAAATATTCAATAACCAACACACAAATTTCCTTTAACAAACTTACTATTTGGCATTTTCTTCTTTTAAAGCGCATGCTTCGAAAGAGTCTGAAAAGAGAACATACTCTTAACTTGTTTCACCCTTTTCTATTCTTTATTTCTTTTTTCTCTAATTCTAGTGTCAAAAATTTTGACATTTGTTTTGTTTGAAAAAAAACCTCAGATTCCTAGAATCACACTTGGAAAAACAATTTATAGCCTATTGTTCGTTGAACAATAACTGAAAAGTTTTTGATGAGTTTTCACCTAGTTTTTATAGTGCATAAGTACTTAAGCATTTGCGATATAAGATGCTAATTTCTTCGCAATCGGAAATTCGTTACAAAAATTTGGGTCGACACCATCTGTTGGAAATATGTATAAGCATAACATAGAACCTTAGGAATTTCAAAGATATCTTTAAGAGATCAAGAAAATCTTTTGTAATTTTTGCTTTAAGAATTAAAATATTTGAAGAAGTTTTGGACAAAAATTACTTTTGGACAGTAGTAAAATTTATAAATGTATATAAATAACAACATCTTTTTTTTATAACTTACTACTCTGGTTAATACTCAATGTTCGTTAAAAATCCGATTAGGATGGTTTTACATGGTCTTATCTGGTCTGGTCTTATCTTATCTGATTATTTGCTTAATTTTTATTTCTATATATTTATTAAATCAGAAGACGACTGGTAAGACTGTCCTGTACATCTACAGTGTACACGATGGCAATGGTCAGATAGACTTTTTTTGGCTGTTGCAACGAGTCTGACAGCTTTTGTAAAATTAGGGATTTTGTGCATCCTTGGATGAAAATGAAAAAAAAAAAGTAGATAAGACCACTTTCTTAGCTATTTGATATGATTTTACTCAGTTTCCCTTTATGTAAAACGTAATGTTAAAAAAGCCCATTTTTTATAAATATGGTCGAACTCGTCGCAACAGTCAAAAAATTTTGTCCAACCATTGGTATTGTGTAGAGGACAGTCTTAGCTTTCATTTGATACACTACTTATGGCAGTTAAAATAGCAACTTTAAATAAACTATCAACATTTATACTTTTTGATTTGACAATCTAGTCTAGACTTTAGTTTACAAATAAAGGGTTTTCAACAAGGACGCTGCAAAAGTAGAGCGACAGGGACAGCAAACGACGCCATATTTCTTGCCGCTCTTTTGACATGTCTCTTCAGTAAGGTTTGCCATTTCATGATGGAAAGATATGCGAGCCAACAACGAGTCGAAATTATTAAAATTTACTACCAAAATTCGGAGTCAGTGGCGTCCTTGTTGAACGTTAAGAGCGCTACGTCCAATTCATGGTCGTCATAATCGTCCTAGCAGATCAACAATTGAGCGTCTAGTGGAAAAATTTGAATCCACAGGCACAGTACTAAGTGTTCCCGTGCCAGTGAGACAAAGAAGTGCCCTTACTGTCGAGAATATTGCTGCCGCTGAGGCTTCAGTTGCAGAAAGCCCAAATGTGTCTCTCACATGTCGTTCTCAAGCGTTGGGCATCTCTGTGACGTCATTGTGGCGAATTTTGCGAAAAGATGGGCCGTGATGATCAAGACCGGCACGTTACTGTGAATGGGGATCGCTACCGTTCAATGATAACCGAATATTTTTGGCCCCAACTGGATGATATGGACTTGGAGGACATGTGGTTCTAACAGGACGGCGCACACTGCGTCGATTGTATGGATAGAGTGGACAAAAATCAATTTTTCGGAAGTAATGTAACTGTGCACAAAAAATGTTTAGTAAATGAAATAAATTGCAGAATTCACTCAATTCAAGGAATTTTTACGCCCCCTGCCACGCCCACTCTTGACAAAAAGTTAGTTGCATGCAAACTTCTCGTACGATTTTTCATTTCATGATTTTTATGTTATACAAAAGTTATAATATATTTAACAACCACACAACATATAGTAATAAAAGATTAGTATATAATATTAGAAATGTTTTTATTGCTCACAAAAATAAATATTTATACAAAAGTTTTAATATAAGGAACAAAATTAAAGATAAACTTTTACGAAGAGAAATCACTATTAGAGTCTTCAAGAGTAATTGATGAAGATGATAAATTTGTAAAATTTTCATCCACTTTGATATATGGCCTGATATCACTTTGGTCCGCCTTTGAAAGTCTTGAATCCATTTTTCTTAGATTAGAAATAAAAGGATCAGACTTTAAAAGTAATGTTGTCAAGAGGTCTTCATTTGTATTGATCCGGGATGATTTTCTTGTATGAGAAAGGCGATTTTTACGGAACTCTTTGTGACTTGCCTCTAGTGCTTCTTCAGAAAGCTGTCCTATAGGTATTTCAAAAGATGAAATTATTTGTGGACCGTGTATCAGAAGCTTATGGACACTTATAGGCATATAGTACCAACTGTAGAGCTCAAGATATTTGTCTTTAACTTCAGATAGCAATTCAGAAAACCTATTTATATCAATAGAGAATCCTGAAGCTAAGACTCTTAATATGATTGAAAATTTGTAAATGAGTTGTTCATCAAGTCCTGTTATTTCTGAAGTAATTTTCGAATTTTGAAAAAAACGTCTTGCAGTGTTTCCATCATTCGTTGACCCAAATCCTGGCTTGGGTTTGTCAACAATGAGACCCAATCTACTTTTGAACAATGTTTGAATGTGACGTTTTCTTTCGTTAAAAATTGTTTTGTTTTCAGAACCTTGCAGGACTCGCCATGACTTGAAAGGCAGTCTATAAGAAATATGTAATAGACATTCAAAACATCTTATCCATGAGTGCAGAGTAGAGAGTCCGAACAGAAAGTTTTCTTCTTTTGTTGGTTTTTCTTGAATTTGAAGTGAGTTCATTTCTTTCGGCGTTGCACCACAGATATAACATCTTGATGATGAATTTGTGTTTGACAAAATATTACATATACTGCCATCAACCATAGTAAACATCAACTTGAATGAAATTTTGAAATTAAAACCTCTTTTGGTGAAAGACGTCGAAGTGAGCTGGTCTATAATAAAAAAGGTATTTTCTTAAAAAAAAGCAACATTTAAAAAAAGTTCTTATGAGAAGACAAGACGTTTTTCACTCAAAAGTACACACTTTAATGGACACATTTAGTAAACTACAACACAAAAATAAACGCTTAGTAGGCTTACCTATGAGAGATTTCATTTTAGCCTCTTCATTTCTCACAAGTTCGGGACATTCTTTTATAAACATGAATTTAATTGGTCGACAAAACATGGTTGAAGAAGATCGTGGGCTTTTCCAAAACTCCATGCCAGTATTATCATCGACCAATTTCAAAGGCGATAATGCTACTAAAAAGAGAAATTCATCTGTGCACTCTGAATCTCTAAAAATTTGCTTATATTGGCTATGGCCAGAACTCCCATCAAATCCCCATTTGCAAATAAGCGTTGCAGTTGTGTCATGATGTATTCCTGAAATGTCAGCAATACTTTCGCCAGTCTTGTTTAGCAGTTCCTGAAGATCAACTGCGGCCGAATTTTCGGTAACCTCTCTTTTAATTGGAAGCATCAACTTTTTAACTTTTCTCAATTTATATAAACTCGGAAAGCAATTCTTATGTAAGGCATTGACAACCGAACGCAGTACATTATATTTTTGTTCAGAAAGAGGTCCAGATATAATGCCAATGCCTCTTTTGGTGTTAATATTCTTTCATTTTCTTCTTCTACAGGCTCACCACCTGATAAACTCTTTGACATTTTTGCTGCAAAATGTAGCTCTTCAGTAGAGTTAGATTCTAAAAGCTCACAAACCCTGCGTTTCTTTGTTTTCTGGGATAAATCAGAAAATACTTTTAGCGGTCTTCCACGGCTGGTACTTGGTTTTTCACAAGATTTTGCATTTTCTAGAAAATTAAGAATGCTTTTTGGAAGAATAAAAGGAGTTTTTAACCAGATTCCGTGGCGTCTCTCAAAAAGAGTGCGGTTTCGTGTACACGCTTTCCACCTACGTTCCAAATTTTTGTCAAAGAGTCTCACTTTTTCCGCCAAATCACTTTTAGTTGTACCAGGACAATTTTTTATTTTCAATTCCTTTAATACAAATTGAATAACACCTTCAATTTTAGAGTTTTTATCGAAAGAAATCCATTTTTCGAAAATTTTTTCATTTTTAATGGTTTGACCTTGTCCTACAAAAAGTCAAATATTTTGAAGGTTAGCAAAAAGTAGCAAGAAAAGTTAACATTTTCTTAAAGCACAACAACAAGAGAACATAGTGGTATAAAAGATTTTGCTGCCATTTGCTAACATTTTTTTTAAAGCTTAAGTTTATACAATTTGTAAGCCTTAAAAAAAGGCATTTTTTCAAAAAATCACCAAAATTCACATAAACAAGAAAAAAATAAAACATCAACTCATACCAGTACTCAATGTATCCATTTTCAATATTTGAATAAAAAAGTGTATAAAAGAAAAATATTTTTCTCACACGAGCTTAACTTGTTCGCACAAAATTTCAACCTTTAATAACACTGTAGCTTAAATTACCTCAATTGCTAACGAAAGTACCGCTTACCCACGAAAAAGAGAAAAACAAAAAAAAAACAAAAACAAATTTAAGTACTCCAAGATGTTCCAAAACAGGTTTAGGGCTTAAAACAAAAAAATTGCATTTTTATTTTTTTTATCTTTGTCCACTAGTCGACGCACTGTGCGGCGCCACTAGCCATATAGCGAATGTCACAATCAATTTATTGGAAACCAAGTTTGGAGAACGTGTTATCTCACGAAATGGTCCAGTCGCTTGGCCGCCTCGGTCGTGCAATATGACGCCGTTAGACTATTTCCTGTGGGGCTAAGTGGTGGCCATGCAAAAGAAATCGGGTTCAATACATAATGGCATCAAACGTACTTTCACAGGAATAAGAATTTTATTAATATCTAAAACCGTTTTTGTTTTATTAAAAAAAACTTTTGTAGCGTTCTTATTGAAAAACCCGATGTAAGATTCATATGGAGGGCTCAAAGCTGAAACGAACGTAGTCAGAAAAAGAAAACTCGAAGATAATAATAAACTGCCATTGAATATTTAACTCGTTAAAAGAACAGTTCTAAAGTTTATTCTGTAAGTTAAATTAATATAACTATTCTCTTATTTAAAAATGATTTGAATAATAACGGGTGATTTTTTAAAAGGTTTAGAACTTTAAAAAAAAAAAAAACACAAAAAATTCGAAAAAATGAATGAAATATTTATTTGAATCGATAGTTTGAACCTTGCAATTTAATGTTTAAAGATAATTTCATGCGAATGTTGACCGCGGCTGCGTCTCAGGTAGCCCATCCGCTGAGTCCAATTTTGGCATACTCTTTCACACATATCGGCCGGTATCTCACGAATGAATGCATGGATGTTGGCTTCCAGTGCGTCAATCGAAGCGGGCTTGTCCCTATAGACATTAGCTTTGACATACCTCCACAAAAAATAATCTAATGGTGTCAAATCGCACGATCTAGGCGACCAATTGACCGGCCCGAAACGTGAAATTAACTGTTTACCAAAATCGCCTCGCAATTGCGCCATTGTTTCGCGTGCTGTGTGGCATGTGGCACCGTTTTGTTGAAACCACATATCATGCAAGTCAAGAACTTCCATTTCGGGCAAAAAAAAGTTTGTTATCATCGCTCGGTAGCGTTATCCTCGGCCAGCTTTCCAAGAGCCCATTCACCAAAAATTCGGCGTTGTGGTAGGTCGGCTGGCTTTAGTTCTTGCACCAGCTGTATCTTAAAAGGCTTTACGCCCAAATCCTTCCGCAAAATTTTCCACGTAGTGCTGTAACAAAGGCCTAACTGCTGGGAACGGCGCCGAATCGACATTTCGCGGTCTTCTGTCACACTAGCTGATACGGCCGCAATATTTTCTTCACTACGCACAGTACGTAAACGTGTTGGTGGTTTAATGTCCAACAAAGTAAATTTGGTGCGAAATTTGGTCACAATCTTCCGAATAGACTGCTCAGAAGGTCGAGAATGCCGACCATAAAATGGAAGCAGCGCGCGATGAACATTTCGAACCGAGCACGAATTTTGATAGTAAAATTCAATAATTTGCAAGCGTTGTTCATTTGTAAGACGATCCATGGTTAAATTGCAAACCAAACTGAAGCTGTTTGACAGTGACACAAGGTACTAAACACACGTCAGCTGTCAAAACCAGTGTTGCCAAAACCAAACCAGCTAAAAAATCACCCTTTATTTGTTTGAAAAAATTAAGACTTGATTCAGTGCAGTTGTGAGCCCTCCATAACTATTTATATTTTTATTAATAAATTAGTTATTGAACTCCTCATCAAGTAGGTTTCGGTAATTTAGGGCTATTTCTAAGTATTTAATAAGTGAATTCCAATCTCTTTCTCCATTCAAGGATTCGATGACATTAATAGCCGCATCCTGCGTATAGCATTCCTTAACATTGACCGTCGCCATCGCAGGCTTCTCAGGATCGGACATACGCTCAAAAAATTGATACATCATCTGCCACCAACTAAAATAAATGTTTGTTATCTTAGCTAATGATGATTTCCCTGCTTTTGAACTACAAGCTAAGCTTAAAACTAGTTAGCCTGTTATTTCCATATTCCATCCGTCCTCTTTTTGAGAAGGCAGTCCTGTTTTTCGATATCTTCCTCTCAATTTTAATTCTTTAAGTACTTTATCCTCCTTTTATTGAATTGTTCTTCCAATGTCGTCTCTTTATGGTTCAAACAAATTTTCTAAACATTAAGTACTTTTCATACCTTCCTTAATTACTTAATCACTCAAACATAAAAGTATCACAGCGCTGATTTAATCCAAACGTTTTTCCAATACTCAAAAATTTAAAACAAATCTACAAATAAATGATGGAGAAACATTTAATGCGAGGTTAATTAAGTCAAACGATACGTCAATGAAGAACAAATTGAAAAATGGACAATTTATTACCAGATAAGAAATTATTTGAATTTTTCAAACATTTTGTTAGCTAGAAAACCCCCGAACGAAAGATTGCTCAATTTCAAATAACATTTAGACATCCAAGAAATCACAATCAAAAGATAACACACAAGAGGCAATTTTAAAAACAAAGTGAAATAAATTATGAATTCGACTGATATGGGCAAATTTTTAAATTTTCTTCAGAAATAGTGATGACACCTTTAAAAAACTATTAATTGAATACAATTCAAAACTTTTTTACGGTACTGAAAAGTTGTTTTTGCCTCTGAAAAAATGGGCACCTTACATATAGCTGAAATAATTTTTCATAGTGTAATCGTAAATAGATTTCATTTTTGAATTAAAAAACTCTGTTAGACAATTGAATTTTTTTGCAAATTCTATCAATTATGAATTATCAATAAATTGATAATTGATAGGATTTTTAAAAAATGTTTGTAAAACTGAGTTTTTCGAAGGAAATGTGCTTTTTATTTCATTTCAAATCAAAAAAAAAATATCTAACCAATGCGAAACTGTAAAAAAAGCTGAAGAAAATTGCGACTACGCAATGTAAAGGAACAACACATCCTGTCCCATTGATTGGTTTCTAAGACTTTTAAAATTTGGTAAAAAAAAACAGTTTTGGAAAATTTACAAAAATATGCATAGGTACTGTAAGACTTTATAAATATGCATACAAATGCAAGTCATGCAAGTAAAATTTGAAAAGTAACAAGAGATTTACCGAAAGACCACATTTTTTTGTACTTTTCTTAAACTAACGGTGAAGATTAAAAAAAAGTAATTTCTATCAAATCTTAAAAAAAAAACATGTAAAAAGCTTACTCAAATTTCTAAAACTGTCCTCGAATTTTGTATGACGTCATTATTAGCGGAGAAAGCCAAAGGTATCTTTTTTCATTAGAATACAGTTAAGGCATGTAAAAAAAAAATTTACGATACCAAAAATGAAAATTTAACTAAAGCGGAATAAATAGGCTATCTGACATTTACATTACATTTTAGTGTCTCAAAAAAAATTATCTTTGAAAATGAGGACCCTCAAACAAATACAACAAAAAATTGTTTGTTTGGTGCCAGTTCTTACAATAACTCAATAACAGTGCTGCAAAAAAATATATATATGTATAATGTTTTTTGTTTCAACACAATACGACCACTCATCACAAGTATACAGCTTTTCAAAAAACATTAATAAAAACTGAAAAAAAATGTTGTTCCTTTAATTTCCGTGTATTCAAGGAAAAAAATGTTTACCCTGGCCTAAACTACCCATTGAGTCATTGATTTACCCTTAATTAATTAACAATATTATTTTTGGATGCAAAAACCTAATGCATGCTAAAAATGCCTTGAGGTGAATATTTTTTTTTTAAGTGTAAACGACCCATCCAAATAAATATATTGTGTCCACTACATTTTTTCCGCATGCAAAACAATTGACGGTCCATTTTGCTTGCATGACATTTTATGGCTGCAATAATTGTTTTTTTTTTTTTTGCATGAAACTGTAATTCAAACATGAAAAAAACTAATTTCTTATTTTACCTCAAAAATGTTTGCAGGCGAAAATTTGCATGCATTATTTTGCCACACGGGAACTGTAAACTAGGCTTAAAATGAAAAATAGGAATTTCATGGAATGTCATGGAATGTCATGGAATGTTATGGAATGTTATGCAAAATAATGGACTGGCAATTGTTTTTCATTCAAAAAAAACTGTGGTGAATAAAACATATTTTTATATCAATGGCTTATACTTCCAAAAAAAAATGTATTCACCTCAAGGCATTATTTGCATGCAAATTGTTTTTGCATCAAAAAACGGGTCATTGTTTTCCATTCATAAGGCTTAAGTTTTTAATTAAGGTTAAATAAATTTTGTTTGGCCTAAAGTAGACAAACAACTTGCGGAAAGCCCTAAACGGAACCAGAACCCTCCAATTAAAAAATAATTCGAACTGACTGCACATTTACTCCCTTTTTGTATTAAAAATTTCCTTTCATTGTTGCTGCAGGTTGTACTGTACATACAATCTTTTTTCAAGCTTAGGCACATTTATGCTAGTGCAAAAAAACACGTGAAATTCAATTTTACATGAAGTCTTCAAATTCCAATGAACAAGTAGGTATCATACCTACGTACCTACTCATCAAGTGTGAGAATTTGTTGAAGAAAAACAAGATTTCTAGTTTATTTTTCAACTGGCAGGAAGTGTTATTTTTTGACCCCAACAAATTATTGTTTATTTAAATGGAAAGGTAGGTAGGTACCTACATAAATTCTTCAAAGTTTTCGAGTGAGTAGGTACCTACAAAAAAGAAAATAAAAATTTTCAGCTAGAAGCCCTGGTAGCTATTAGCTTTAAGTATTATATTGTACATTAATGTTTAATATAATAAATAATAATAATAATAATAATAATAATAATAATAATAATAATAATAACAAGAAAATATAATAGGTGCGTTGGATATAGGGAAAATAGAAAAACCCTTCTTTAGTTAAGAGATAAAAGACATTCCAACTTCCATAAAGAAATTTGTTCGCACAAATAGTAAAAATTATAAAAGATAAAACTAAGATATAAATTTTTAATTTTTTCAAATTTTTATTTGTTAAGTAAAACACAATGAACATGTAGGTGTGATGACTAAAATGCAACTAAAAACTATGATATTAATCTGCCAAAAGGTTTGCTTAAGGCAAAGCCAAAAAACGGTATTAAATGTAATGAATTCTCAGCGCGTGAGGCAAGACCTTGAATTTTAGTTATATTTAGATCATATTTCGTCTGGTCTCACGCTGCTGAGGGAGTTGGATGGAAATTGAATTGTAGGAAAGGTATGAAAATGGAAATTGGAGTAATTAAATGACAAAAAATAATAAAAGTATATTTGGTGCCTTTGTGGGAAGTGATAGGAAATCATTTCCCACCGCGTCAGCTTTTAATTCAAAGCCGTGTGACAAAACATTGGTCAGGTTAAATTTTTCTTACATTTAATTTATTCTATTTTTAACATACTCCCCCCCTTTGAGGGATCTTATCTCTCGAAATTCTAAAATTGCGTTTCTATTTCAAAACGAGGAGCGTTTCCTCTAGGAAGAACGTTCCTCCTAGGAAGAGGTTTGGGCCTTCTTTTTTTTAATAAGGTAAATATGATGAATGCTATCATTGATATAAATAAGATGAAGCTGAATCCATAGTGATGGTAGTCGTGCATATTTATATCATTAACCCCTATATCCTTGCCTAAATCCTTAGCTAATTCATTTATTTGGTTCTTTATATTCTGTATTTCTGTATTCGTCTCATTGCTGGAAGATGTAGGGAGACTGACTAATTCATTTGATAGTTTTGTTTTGATTGCCTCTGAAATTTTAACTAAGGGAATAAATGAATTTTTTAAGGTGGTATTGCTCAGAACTCGCCCATTTATAACTAGATGTGGAAGTTTTAATGTGCATGGTCTTAGAAACTCCAACAAACCACTGCCAAAGATGGTTATGCTCTTCGTTATTCTTTCACAAACTAGTAAACCAGTTACTGTGTCCTCAAGAGCAAATATCCAGCTATTTGCATCTCTAAGACTGATCCATTGATCGTGAAGAATACATTTTTTTAGAGAGCAGTAACTTAGAGCATTCTCCAAGTGATTCAGTAATGAAACTTCACAATTATTACTGCCTTGATGGATCATTGTTGGCAATTGTTGGTTACAAATAAAATGTCTAGTTGAAAGCAACTGACAAGATAATAATTGGTTTTCTGTTAATGCAAAATACCTTTCTCTCGTTGGAGTGACTGCCAGATACTGGGATGATAGTTCTATTATGAAACTTGAATTATTTTGAAATATGGGAAAGGGAACTAAATTGAAAAGCTGGAATTCTTGGTTATCCACCAAAGGAATCATCATTTCAAATATTATTGAGTCATTAAGACTTCGTCCCTTGATAGATGAAAGCTTAAAAATATCTAATATAGATGCTGTGGGAATGTTAAGATGAGACGGGAGATTGTTCCTAATGATTTGGAGTTGTTGGGTAAATTGGGAAGGCGAAATAAAATGAGGATTCATTTTGGCATTGTTAAGGCTAAGGAGAATGTCAAGTAATGTATCTTGCACCATCTCCAGATTTGTAACTGATAGAATCAAATACGATGTTAACGCAGAAAACCGCTGATTAACATCAATTATTTCTTGATGCTTTTCAATGACGTTTAATGATTTTTCGAAGATAGTTTTTAAACCTTGATATTGCTGACTTATTTGGAGATTGCTTCGATTAAGTAGATTTACTGTTGCGTCTGCTATTGAGCTTTGTTTTTTAAAGAGATGTACAAGGTGTTGTTCATCTTGGTTGACCAATGAAATTTGATGATGTATGTCCTTAGCATCATCTTGATCCAATACTCCAAATAAACTATGTGCTACATTTCCGATAAAATCGAAAGGAGATCTAGCAATTCTTATCCGTTTGCTATAAGATGTATGATAGTTATGAATGAGATCATTATTCGAATCGATAACATTTACTCTATGTTTGAGTGCGGTGAGTGTAGGCAAACAAAACGGATTAGTTTTCAAATCATCTAAACAGATTGTATCCATTCTCTTCAGGTATGTTTTCACTTCTCCTAACTCTAACCAATACGATGACAAATTATAAAAGATATAAATGTTCCAAAAGCTGTTAACAGTGCTAGCACTACCTATATCCTCAAAATAAATGCCTGTGGAATTGTTAAATTTTGTAATCCTTATTGGTTCACTTTCTAAGGAGGCTGCTAAAGGAAGCAATAGCAGCATTAAACATAATAACGATGTCATAGAATTACCAAAGAATCTTCCGCTTCTTAATTTCATTGAAGGTTCATTTTTTACTGGGGGTTCTGGACTTTGTTCTCGTTCTTCTTCATGATCAAGTGGTAAAGGGCATAGATTTTGAATTGCTCGTTGATATGTTCCTGTTTCCGTTCTTACATGTACCACTCGCACTAACCCATCAGACCCCTTGACAACTTCGACTACACGCCCAAGCTTCCATTTCATTGGAGGTTGGTGTGCATCTTTTAAAACAACCATTGCTCCGGGTTCTAGATTTTGGGATTGCACCTTCCACTTTAACTTCTGTTGAAGAAGGTGGAGGTACTCATTTGACCATCTTTGCCAAAAATGCTGTTGAATGTGCTGAATCTGACGAAATTTGTCTAATCTTGAGATTTTATGATCAGTAACGTTAGGTTCAGGTAGTGCAGTTAATGGAGCCCCAATAAGAAAGTGACCTGGAGTCAATGCCTGCAAGTCATTAGGATCTGAGGAGATTGGTGTAAGTGGTCGTGAATTTAAGATTGATTCGATTTGAACAATGACTGTTGAAAGCTCTTCATAAGTTAAAGAAGCTTCTCCTAAGTATTTTATTAACATGGTTTTAGCAGCCTTAACAGCGGCCTCCCAAAGGCCTCCGAAATGGGGAGAGCGAGGTGGAATGTGTTTCCAGTTGATTCCCAATTTTAAGCAATTCGAATTGATTGATGATTTCGTTTCAGATGAGTCAAGGAAATCTTGAAATTCTCTTAATTGATTTCTTGCACCAACAAAATTTGTGGCATTGTCACAAAATATGGTGTGGCATACACCTCGTCTTCCAACAAATCGTTTTAAGCAGTTAATAAACGATTCAGTGGTAAGGTCGCTTACTACCTCAAGGTGAACAGCCTTTGTGGAGAAGCATACAAATACTGCAAGATAAGACTTTGTTGGTGTTTTTCCTCGAACTTTGTAATGTGTCCGTATTGGACCACAGAAATCCACTCCAGAAAAATGGAATGGCCGAGTAGGAATGATTCTTTCTTTGGGTAGGTTACCCATTAATTGATCGATAGATCGGGGTCTAGCACGAAAACATTGGATACATTTAGAGAGCACCTTGCGTGTTTCCCTTCCTACGCTTAGAATCCAAAATTGTTGCCTAGAAATAGATACAAGTGTTCTATGGGAGGCGTGTAGATGTTTTTTATGCAAATAATCTAAAAGTAATGTTGTGACTATATTATTTTTTGGAAGTAATATTTGGTGTTTTGCTTGAGAAGGGATTTCAGCGTTTTTAAGTCTTCCTCCCACATGTATTAACATTGTTGTTTTGTCAAAATATGGACTTAATGATAATATTTTGGAATTATTGTGGAGAGGTTTTCCTGCTTGAAGTGCTTTATACTCTTCAGGGAAAACACTTATTTGAACGCTTCTCCACAACAGTATTGTGCCCTTTTGGATATCTTCCATATTTAAGGAACCAATGCTTTTGTTGTCTTCACAACGGGACTTAAAACTCGTTAAGAATCGAGAACAATATGCACAAATTTTTTGCAGCGTATAAAACGAATTTTTATGATTTGCCGAAGT
Source organism: Dasysyrphus albostriatus (assembly GCA_946251815.1). Taxonomy (NCBI): domain Eukaryota; kingdom Metazoa; phylum Arthropoda; class Insecta; order Diptera; family Syrphidae; genus Dasysyrphus; species Dasysyrphus albostriatus. Next base: position 59,062,003 of record OX276336.1, on the reverse strand, counting down.
AAATAAATCACCTTGGATGGCCATGTTTAATACCGTTTTAAGCTTTCTACGGCCAGGGATTTGTTCTGGTATTGAATAATCTACTTTAATGTTATACAAACAATTTTGTCTTAAGAACTCTGGACCATCGAACCAAACAGTTGATCTTATAAGATCGCGCATCCCTAATCCACGCGATATGAGATCTGCAGGATTTAACTCTCCTCTAACATAGTTCCAATGATTCAAGTTTGAATTCGATTGAATTTTACCTACACGATTTGCAATATATGTCTCCCAGGTATAAGAAGGTGCTTTTATCCATGTTAAGACTGTTGTGGAATCAGTGTAATAATTAATAGATGAAATTGCCCTACTAACTATTGGGAGAATTTTTTGAACCAAATCTACCAATAACACTGCCGCCTGAAGTTCTAATCGGGCTATGCTTGTTGCTTTCAAGGGAACTACACGCGATTTTGAGCACAATAATTGAACAAAAACTTTCCCTTCATTGTCAATAGATTTTAAATAAATGCATGCGCCAAAAGCACTTTCACTGCTATCAGAAAATGCATGTAGCTCTAATTTTTCTGCTGAATCTATTAAAACAAAGCGGGGTATATTAATTTTCTGTAAAGAGGAAAATTCTGACAAATAGTTTAGCCATTTAGATGCCTGCTCTAGAGGCAATTTTTCATCCCAAGAAATCTTGGTTTTCCAAAGTTCTTGAAGAAATATTTTTCCCAGTAATATCACTGGCCCAATAAGACCCAAAGGATCAAAGAATTTAGCCAAATCAGCAAGAACGCTTCGTTTTGTTACTTGAACATTAGAAGGTGCTTTATAATCGTAGCAAAATTTGAAGGTGTCTTGAGTTGGCTCCCAAACTAAACCAAGTGTCTTTATTACTTCGGATTGATATATAGTCAACATTTTTTCTCGCTTTTCGAACGGAATATTTTCAAGAATACGTGGATCATTTGAACAAAATTTAGTTAACTCGAAATTTCTTTGTCTTAATAATGTTATAGTTTCATCGAGAAGCTGCTTGGCTTCTCTAAGAGTGTTTGCCCCAGTGAGGCAGTCGTCCACATATATATTTTTTGTAATTATTTTAGATGCATTAGGATATATATGCTGAAAATCATTTGCTAATTTAACTAGACATCTTGTGGATAAATAGGAAGCTGGAGCCATTCCATATGTGACTGTATTCAACTGATATGTTTTTAAAGGGCTTATAGTATCTGCCCTCCACAAAATGAGCTGATATGCTCTATCTATTGGATGAACTAGAATTTGTCTATACATTTTACTTATATCACCAGTAAATACATATTTGTGTAGCCTGAAATTTGCAATAATTGAGAATAAGTCTGATTGGACTGTCGGACCGACCATGAGGGTGTCATTTAGAGAAAAACCTGACGATGTTTTTGCCGAAGCATCGAAAACGACTCGTAGTTTTGTTGATGAACTCTCTGGCTTAAGTACACAATGGTGAGGAAGGACATAATGATGCTTTGGTATTGTTTCCTCAGCAATCGGTGTCATATGACCAAGACGTTCGTATTCAGCCATGAAGTTAACATAACTTGTTTTTAATTCTGTATTATTTTCTAGTTTTCTTTCTAATGAATAGAAACGCCTTTTAGCAATTGCCATAGAATTACCCAACATTTTATTTGGTTCCTGTTTAAAAGGAAGACGCACTATATATTGACCATGGTTTGTGGTTTTTACATGCTTGTTAAAATATTCTTCACACTTGAATTCTTCTTCAGAATAAATTTTTGATTCACCTTCAAAAGATTCACTTTCCCAAAAGGATCGGACTAGTTTATCTAAAGAACTCAGACTAGGTTTTGAGACTGAATGACAGTATGAACTGCAAGAAGGATCTACAACGCTACCAGCTAAAAGCCAACCTAACTTAGTATTTCGTAATAAAGGAAGATTATCTGAAATTTTGAACTCTCCTGGCAAGAAAAGTTCGAAAAATATTTCTGCACCGATTAATAAGTCTATGCGGCGAGAATCAATTGAGTAAGGATCAGCAAGAATAATGTTGGAAGGCAATTTCCATGTTTGCATGTCCACCGGTGCAGTTGCTAGATAATCACTTATTTTTGGCATTATACTGGCCTCGAAGGTTGTTTTATAAGCAGATGCTCTAGATTCTATGGAGACATTAATAATAAAACTTGAATGGGTTTCTTTTCCTCCAATTCCACTGATGGGAATGTCTCTTCTCTGTTTTTTAGTTCCCAGTTGCTGAGCTAATGAGGAAGTTATAAAATTCAATTGCGACCCTGAATCTAACATGGCTCGACAAGGAATTCGCATACCGTTTGAACATAAAATATTAACTATTGCAGTGGCAAGATACACCTCACGACCTTTGAACACAACTCCTAATGAATTACTAATTGATGACCCTGACTGAGTCTCTCCCACCCGACCAATATTATTATCACACGACTTACCGGATGGTTTTATGTGTGAATCCTTTTTAGACGGATAGTGCAGCAAAGTATTATGCCTACCGTTGCACGTTTTACATTTTCCGAGCTGCTGACACGATGAAAAATGATGTCCTCCTTGCAAACAGTTGGTGCATAGTTGAAGCTTTCGCACCTTCTGATTGCGTTCTTCCACTGAAAGATAAATAAATTTTTTGCAATTAAAAATCTTATGATTATTTGATTTACAGAAACTACAAATAGAAACTCCCCTTGAATTTTCGGAAGCGGTTGTTACCACTTTCTTCCTATCATCACGATGAACGGCTTCTAGGGCTTGGAATCTAGCTTCAACGAATTCCAGTAGTTGCGCTAAAGTTGGACTGCTTCTTGGTGACTGTAGTGATTCTTCGAACATCATTCGGGTGTCCTTATCCATTCTGTCTAGCAACAGGTGCACAACAACAGGATCCCATCCGCTGGTATCGTATCCAAGGTTCTGGATAGCTTGCATAACTTCCTTTGTTGTGTCATGAAGTCTTTTGAGACTTTTAGCATTGTCAACGACTATGGAATTTTGAAAAAGTCTATTCAACTGTGCCGTTAACAACAGCCTCTTGTTGTTGAATCTGTCCACTAATGTGTTCCATGCCAGCTCATAATTGCTATCGGTGGCATGAAAATGTTGAATTAAAGTATGTGCATCGCCAGTTACATTGGTTTTCAGGAAATATAATTTTTGTGCTGCTGCAATTGGTTGGTTGTGTACCATTTGTTTATACAGGTCAAAGAACTGAGGCCAATTAAGATAGCTTCCATCAAATTTTGGTATCTCAATTTTTGGGAGCTTAATTGTAGTTGCTCCGATTTGATTCATTTGACTTGATTGATTTGGTGTCACTCGGTTTGGTAGCCATGCAATTCTCTCGTCTAATTCTTCTTGGAGCTTAAAATACAGCTCTATGTCGACTGCAGTTGCATCGTCCCCAAGTCGTTCATATGCGGTTCTTAATTCTTCCCAGTTGCGCATGAGTGTATTTGTTTTTTGTTGGAATTGCTGAGGTATAGCTTCCCGTAAATTCACCGGACAGTTGTTAAGAGATCCTTGGAAAATTTTCCCAAGGAGACGGAACTTGCTTTCACTTGTCAATTTACTGGTTCCCGGAAAGGTATCAATGCTGAATCTTTTACTTGTTTTATCTTCAGCAGTATCTGGTGCGGGCATTATTAAGAGCCCTGCTGGGGGCTTTTCGAGAGGCTCCTTTGGCTGCTCTGATGGCGGCTTGACTGCTGTGGTCTCTTTCGGCCTCTCTTCTTGAGTTCTATCCGCATTATCAGATTTTTGTACTTCCAAAATACGCTTCACGATGTCGTCCTTCATTGTCTCATACACCCCTTTGATCTCTTTGAAATATCCCTTTATATGATATTCATGATCGGTTTCTAGAGGATACTTGGTCTTAATTTCGACGTCCGTGCTATGGAATATTTCCCATAGCTCGTTAAGACTGGACCAACGATGTTGGAGATTCTCCAGGGTTTTTCTTCCAGGTCCATCCTTTCCGTAGTTGCGGGCAAGCTTGCAGATCGCTGTGCCTACCTCCTCCTGATGGTCGGTTAGTTGTTCCAATGTAGAAACCATTTTCACTTTATTTTATATATTAAACGATTTTTGAGTCCAAATAAACACGCACACTTTTTCAAAACTTATTATTTATCTTTTTAGTATAATTTTTCTTGTTTGGATTTATTTAATTTACAGGCCACTAAACTTTTTTAGTAAAGTCCTGTCACGGTCGCCAATTTGTTCGCACAAATAGTAAAAATTATAAAAGATAAAACTAAGATATAAATTTTTAATTTTTTCAAATTTTTATTTGTTAAGTAAAACACAATGAACATGTAGGTGTGATGACTAAAATGCAACTAAAAACTATGATATTAATCTGCCAAAAGGTTTGCTTAAGGCAAAGCCAAAAAACGGTATTAAATGTAATGAATTCTCAGCGCGTGAGGCAAGACCTTGAATTTTAGTTATATTTAGATCATATTTCGTCTGGTCTCACGCTGCTGAGGGAGTTGGATGGAAATTGAATTGTAGGAAAGGTATGAAAATGGAAATTGGAGTAATTAAATGACAAAAAATAATAAAAGTATATTTGGTGCCTTTGTGGGAAGTGATAGGAAATCATTTCCCACCGCGTCAGCTTTTAATTCAAAGCCGTGTGACAAAACATTGGTCAGGTTAAATTTTTCTTACATTTAATTTATTCTATTTTTAACAAAATTATTTTAAAAAATTAAACCCGTTCAATTTAAATACTTTTTTAAATCTACTACAATTAAGTAGACAAAACTTTGTTAAGCAAAAAAAATTGTTTCTTGCAAGCTTTCTATAAGCTTTTTCACTTTCTCTTACCACAACAAATTCGTCCAAACATATCCATTCCATTTACTCTACTCACATACAAGGACACGCAAATAGAATTTTCTCTCGCTCATATTATCCTATGGCATCATTTTTTCTCTTCATCTTAAGTCCACACACACACACACTCGCGCATTGCCAAATTGATGGCTACACCATAAACTACACAGGATTTATGACCAACACAAACAAGAATAATAAACATTCCGAAAGGATACCAACATAAAACACGGAAAAGCGGCTGAGCACCAGGAGCAAATGGCCAACATAGATGAGGAAACTGAAAGGAACGCACACAGAAAAACACGACAAAGAAAAAGAACGAGATGTGCAAAGCAGGACGAAGACGGGTGGCAAAAACTTTCGTTCTGACAGCAACTTTTGTCCAACATAAATAAAAGTTTTATACCTACCGACTTTGCAAGTGGCACCAGAAAAAAAGAAAGAAATTCCATTGAATTAAATTCTTCCCATAAATAATGTATCCTTAAATTCTGTAAAAAAGTGATTGAATTAATAAACAAAAACAAGTACCGCAGAAATAACCGTGCTGTCCAATATTGATTTAAGGATATTTTCGCGAACGTATTCGGACTGAAGACTTTTTTCTTTTTTTTTCACTTCGCTGGACTCGCTGGAATCCATTATTCTCCATTCCGTACAGACTGTGCATCCGGATTTTTCTCCTGAAGAAAAAAATTTTCACAGGACAATATAATTCAGAGTTAACATATTTTATACAAAAAAATGCTCCTGGAAAAAACCTTCGTTGGCCTGGCCCATCCCTTCCGATTGGGAATGGCTGGGTAGGTTGAAGGTGTGCAATTCTGTACAGACATTTTTTCGTCGCGAGTGCGTTTTTGTTTAATGTGTGTCCAATCCTTGAAATGTGTTTCGGTCAGGCCTAACCAGCGTTAAGTATTTTAGAGCTCCGGAAAACCCCGAAAAAAGTTCGAAGCATAAAAAAAATATGGAAGGCGAAGGCGCTATGCGAAGAAGGACAGCATCCTAAAAATGAGAGATGAAAAGTCATCACCTATAAATAAAATGTGATTGTGAATCGGCGCGCAGTGAATGTATGTGCGGGTTCCATACGTGTAGACAAGAACAAGCTAAAGGACCAAAATATAGAGGCGAAGAAGGCAGGAGCCAGGCAGCATTATGTCTAAATCAAACGCTGACTTTAGTGCATTCGACTTTAACGATAGCTCCGAGAACAGTTTGAATTCGCGCAGCATTTTCCTGAATCGCGGCGGGCTCGATTCGGTGACAAACAGTGGAGTCGGAGAGGGTGGCGGGAGTATCAACGGGGGTTGCTCCTCGTCGCAAGCAACCTCCGAAATAGGTGGCGGCGGCGGCTGCGGTGGTGACGGTGACGGTGACACAAACATAAATGGCAACAACGAGGGTAGTAACGCATTAGATGCAGTTTCGGCTGCGATAGGTAGCACAAGTAGTGGTGCGGGCACATCTGCAGCCGGAATTGGAACTAACGGTGGTGGTGGCGGTGTTGGTGGCGGGGCTAGTTGTAGTGATGTGTTGGTGAATAATTTTAACGATGTTCGCAGTGGCAGTGCGAGTCTAAGTAATAATAGTGCAGCGACCACAGGTGGATTGGGGGGTGGTGGTGGCAGTGCTGGCGATGGTAGTGGTAATGGCAGTAACAGCAAAAAGTATCGCCACCAAAATTACAGTAAAAATATTTACATTGGCACAAAAAATGCTGAAAGATGGGAGTTAACCAGAACCAGGTTGGCCTTTAAGAATGACGTTGAATTCGTTGCATATCTCTTAAATTTGGCAGAAAATGATACCGAAAGGAGTTCAAGGTGAGTGAGATAAGATATAGGTTTCATCTTATATGTATGTATGTATGTAGGTGCCTACTTAATTGAAGATATTGTAAATTTAAGTAAAGAGACAGGGTTGATGGTTATATGATATATGTAGGTACTTAACACTCATTTTCAAGTGATTTTGAAATTTTTTGTTTGTTTTTTTTTTTTTTTTTAAATAAAAGATTGGTGAATTCAACTTTACTTTGACTTAAAGATAGTTTAAACTAGCTATGTACCTACCTTCTTCATATTAAGGAAAAGTCAATAACTGCTAGATATATTTCTACATGTACTGTATGCCTACTTTCAAGGGATGTTTAAAGACATGATTATTCAAAAGAAACTTATTTTTCTACCAAATTCATTAGCAGGTTGAATTCAAAAATGCAGTTGTTACATTAGCGCATCATTATTCATTAATTTGTATCGGTACCTTTAATATATTTTTTTTTTTCATTGGAATTCAACATTTAATGCAATGCATTAAAATATGTGAAATGCGCATACTTGTACGTTAATTCAAATGCGTAGAAAAGAATTAGTTCCTACACAATGTCAAGGATGCATAGCAGTACCTATTGCGTTTAGAAATTAAGCTTATAGGATCAACATTAGGATGGGTTAAATTTAACGAACTTGCTTTGATTTTCTTGGTACTATGAAAAGATGATAGCTTGGGGCTAAAAAAAAAACTCTCTAAAAAAGGAGCTCATTTTGTTTTTTCCTTACAAATTGTACGTAAAATCTCGACTTTATAAAAGAACGACTAATCAAAAAGTAGGAACAAATTTTATCAATTTTTGAAATATCGATTGTCAAAATGTCGACTGTGATCGACGTGTTGTCAATCGAAATTTCAACAGTGCACATTTTAACAGTCGAGATTGTGCTCAGATCATAGTTTAGAGCAAGGGCGTACGTTGGATTTTTGTTAGGGGGCAAACTCATTCAGGATTTCAGTAAAAAGGGAACCACCTTATTCAAAAAATAATTCCAGGACAAAAATCTTGCTTTAAAATGCTTTCAAATAAAGATAAATACTCTAATGTATGAAATATATTTTGATTAGGGGAAGGCCAGCGACCCTACCTGCCCCCTTGCCGTTAGTTTAGGGAATGATGTTTACAAGAGTGCGCTAATTTTGTATTGTCATCAATCACCATTTAATCACTTGCCAAGCGTTTATTTAAAGTTGAACAAGAACGGGTGAGATATTACGTTTGCCTTTGGATGTGGCTAAGTACTTTGCAAATTTTTTTGAATGGAACATCTAAAACTGCTTCCCATGTAAAATTTATTTACACGATCAGAGCATTTGGAGTTGGGAGTACTAGATTAAGGTTTTCTTCTACTCATAAGTACTTCGCCACCTCCATAGAGTACCCATATAGTTACTCTATGGGCACCTCCAAAGGAAAAGGCTATTACCTATTTCTTTTTTTGCTTCACGATAGTTCAATAAATCACTTTCTTTTTGGATATATTTGCCTCTTCAATTAATGAAAACATAAATTAGAAGAAGCAATTAAAAGACTTCGAAATATATAGGAAAAACAAACACCTATTTTATTGAACTGTGTTGAAACAGAATAAAATGTTATACTTATTTAATATATAACTATCTAAATAAGTTCAACATTATTAGAGTTAAATAATATTTATAAAAACTTTATTAGTCTAAAATCAACTGTTAAGTTCCTGTTCCAAAGTCAGACAAGAATTAATTATTCTTGAGTTTATGCTTATTAAGTGCAAACATTTAAACCGGAGTGTTGTTCTTTGGTTTACGTTCAAATGACCGACAGAACAAATATCGACAAATAAAATTTCGAGTGCTTAAAATGTAGATGTATGTATGTATCGACTTTTTATATTGGAAAAATACCGACAATTTGATATCATTCTCGACTTCTTTCAGGGCAGTCGACTTTTAGTAGAGTTGAGATTTCAAAATATCGACATTTTAATAAGTAGGTAAATCACAAAGTCAGTATTTTAACTTAAAAAAAGTCAATAAAAATCGACATTTTAACCAGTCGACATTTTTTTCTCGGTCATTCGTACGTAACCACTTTTGTAGGTAGGTACTTTACGTTTTAACCAACTTTGTAAAACCACTCGGCTGGATGAAAAACTAATTTAACGTACCCAAAAGTCTACTGAAATTCACTAATTCATTTAAAAATAAACGAAAACAGGTATGTCACTGAATAAATGAGGTCGTATTTGGACAACTGTTGGAATGCGTTTATAAATACCGAGATGGCTAAACTATTTAGGCAATGACTAGCTGGGCAACTCCCTTAGCGTGTTCTAAGAAAATCTAATAGATACGACTGTCAGTGTCTTGAACATAAGAGCAAGGACGTGCGACCCAGTCGTGCATTTTATTTTTAGGGAAAAAGTACTTTTCGTTTTTTTTTTTATTTCCCAAAAAATAAGAAAAAATTTAACATCTGGTTTTTAGTATTCGACTTAAAATTGTTCAGAGCATCGGATAGTAAATATAAGAACAGTGGTGCTTAATAAGGCAAAATTTAAATTAAAATACCTTTAAAATTAAACGAAATTTGTGTGTAGAATGTTCAATTTTCTATAAGACATACATTATTTGTATCATAAATGCAGGCGTGGATACAGGGGGAGGGCAATGGGTGCAATTTCAAGTGGAAAGCGTTCTAAGGATGAATTTGATCCAAAATGCAAATTTTGTTCGATGTGAATGGTTTATATATTTATAAGTTAAGAAAAACCGAAACAATTCCCAGTGTTATCGAGTAATGTTAAATGCTTGCGAGTTATTTTTATAAAAAAAATAAATTTTATAGAAAATTTCGTGTGAACTATTTTGAGATTCACTAAATCGAGCGTCTACTGTATTCGTGAAGATTTGTTTGCTTTAATGGATGAGTTTTAGGAACTTCCGTACTATTCATCCACAAATCAAACAAAATTTACTTCATCGAATATTTTAGAAACTACTTACGCCCATTTACTTAGTTTCATGATCATTTTTTTGTTGCCTCTGTTTGATTGTTAACGACAGTGCCAGTCAATTTTGCTTGCAAGCAGATTTGACGTTAACGCACACATTCTCTGGCTTCTGAATACTTATTTGTTCCATCAACCGTCAACTCGATTTTCTTACGGTGCGGTGAAATTGCTCTGTAGATGATATTTTCAAACATGTGACTTTAACAAACTGCATTATCGAACACAGAGCTATTTTAGTAAAACTTTTATTTGCTTTTTTGAAAAGAAGACTTCTTCAGGGAATATTCTGCAAATGCATTTCTGACTCAGATAACGGCGTTTAACTTGTTTTTCACCACTGAATCTTATCCCAGCAATGGCTGAAACTTTTGCTCGAATTCGAACGTTATGTGTGGGAATAGGAACATACCGATGTGTTATTATTCTTTCCGAAATTCTAGGTGGTGCTACGAAGATCTAAAAATTCAGAACGCTGTTAAGACACCCTGTTACTGCCACAAACTGCATAACTTCATTTCACGAAGTTTTAAAGTACCCACTGCTTGAGGCACTTTGTAGATTGCGTTTTTCAAATTTTGAGTAGTATGAAAACTACTCCAATTGTCTGTAGATCTTATCAAGATTATGGAAACCAAAAAATACACCAAAATTGCCCCCCCTTGAACGAAATCCTGGAACCGCGCCTGCATAAATGAAAGGCATACAATTAACTAACTAACTAATCATAACGGAAATATCTCAAAAACGTTGCCCGATAGAATTTTTCTTACTTCAGATATGGAAAAGTATATTTTGATTTCAGTTCCCGTGCGCAAAAAAAAACAATGCAAATATTATCGCATGTCAAAATTAATTGAGGTGAAATGTTTACAATTTCATGCAAAAAAAAACATTGAAGTAATGAAATGTGTAGAAAAGCAATGGACCGGCAATTATTTTGCATTCGAAAAAAAGAGTGGTGGATAAAATATTATTTTTTGGATGATCGGTTTACACTTCCAAAAAAAAAAATATATATGTTCATATCAAGGTTATTGTCATTCAAATGGTTTTTGCATCCAAAATAAATATTTTCCATTTTAAGGCTTATAGTTTATTAATTTAGGGTAAATTAATGACTCAATGGGTGGTTTAGGTCAAGGTAAACATTTTTTGCCTTGAATATTATACAATATGTTGCACAAAATAGATAGAAAATAGATTTGAAAATTTTGATTTTTACATATGTAAATATATGTAAACGATGTGTTCTCTATCACATAGTAGTAACGCAGCAGAACAAAACAAATTAAATACAAACATTTTGAAAAATGATATTCTGTGTGAGGCAATGGGTGACATTTTTAATTGTTGGAAACCTTCTGATTCCGTGGGTCATGTAGACAGACCACTTTACTCAGTTTTCGTTCGTTGACGAACAATTAAAAATTAAAAAAAAAAAACTTGAAAATGTAAAAACCGAAAAAGTTGAATCTGATGCGTTTTTTCCAAATCTACATCGGGCATTTTTCTTGAAAACTCCCATCCATGCTGCAATTTTATTGACTCTTAATGCCAAACAGCGTACAAAATTATGAAAAAAAAAATAGTTTAACACAAATGACAGTCAACACTAAAACGTACACAATAGCATCTCGAATGGCAAAAATTTCGAATGCAAAAATGTCGAAATACAAAAATAAAAATCTCGAATGCAAGATCAGATCAGTTTGAGATTGGTTTGAGATCGGTTTGGAATCGGTTTGAGATCGATTTGAGATTGGTTTAAGATTGGTTTGAGATCGTTTTGAAATTGGTTTGGGATCGGTTTGAGATCGGTTTGAAATCGGTTTGAGATCAGTTTGAAATTGGTTTAAGATCGGTTTGAAATTGATTTGGGATCGGTTTGGCATCGGTTTGAAATCGATTTTGAAATCGGATTGAAATCGGTTTGAAATCGGCTTAGGATCGGTTTATCCAATGCGTTATGGATAAATAATTAAACATTCTCACCAACTTTTATAAATGTACCAGTTTCGAGAGGTGTTTCCAAACTTTTTCCTTTCATTGAAAAACCACGCTTTTTCTACAAATATTTTTGAAAACTTATTTAATAGTTGTTTTTTATGAGATGATAAATGGAACATGTGGACCAAGTTTCATCATTGTCCCATTAAAAAAATAAATTTAAATAAATTTAGTGGCGCAACAGCTCATGAAGAACCAGGGCCAAGTGATTAACAACTCTCAACCATTCCTGTGTGCGTGTTGTTGGCAGGAATGGAGGGGACCTACAATTTTTTGCTGAGTCCGAACGGTTAGATGAGAAGCACTTATTCATGACAAGTATACTCTTGGAGGATTTGTCAGTCCGTCGCAAGAGGCAGTACCTCGGAAAAAAACATTCCAGTTTTTAGGTGGCAGTGGCCGAGAATCGAACCCAGACCTTTGGAATGACAGTCCTACGCACTAACCATTATGCCACGAGGTACTACCATTGGGCCATTAGTATTTAGTAATATTTTACTTGTTTCACTGATAGATTAGTTATATGATTTTGAAAAACCTACTGTATTCTGAAGATTGGAGTCGACACATAATTTCACCATCAATATTATATCGGAAGATTATCGAAAATCCTACTTTGGTTTTTCAAAGAGAGAGAGAGAATATGCAAGTTTATCAAACTATAATATTTATCGTCGTATAAGTTTAATGCCCAATCTTATGAAATTAAAATTAGCCCAATACGGCCACCCGAAAATAAAATTAAAATTATTTTCGGGTGGGACAGGTGCGGTTGGGAGGTGTGTAAATTATAATGTGGTCTTAAGTCTCAAGTGTATTGAGTCCATCGAAAGATCTCAAGTCATAATCTGACATCATTTGGTTCTCGATTTATAGTCCAATGCTTACAAAATTTCGCATTTTAACCTTGATAGTGAAAACCATCTTCTCGTCCTTCTGACAGTGCTGCCACCATGGAAACACTTCTTAAAAGCTAGGACATTAAATATTATAATACTAAAGATCAACCCTTTAGGTTGAAATGACCAGGTATGTCCTCATATCATGCACTAACCCCCTTTAAAAAAAAAATAAGGAAATGTGAAAGTCAAATTTTTGATTCAGACATAATTCAGATTATATCTCTAAAACGATTGGTTCTAAGAAAAAAAAGTGCTTTGACCGTTTTGAGCGCAATTTCATAAGCTTTAATTTTTGGATTGACTTTTTTCCTTGTTTAGTTTATAGTTTTCGAGAAATTTAAAAACGACTTGAGGAAACCACCATTTACTCTTCTAACCCCCCTCACAAGAAAGTTCTCGGGTGAAATTAAGAGGTTTTTGCAGGACATGCACAAGATATCAAAATAAGGGTTCACACTAAAAATCAGCTTTGTTGGACTATTTTCCTAGTTTTAAAGAGTAATTAATGAATTATAGGAAAACTGTGAATGGACCTTTAAAGCACGATTTGAGCATGTTCCGCCACAGTAATTCTTAAAAATTTTTGGCTATAGCACTCTTTTATAACATTTTTTCGAATTATCTTTGCTAGAAACTTTTCTCACATGTGCCAGTCACTCCCTTATTTGAAGGCTTTTCGGGGTTGAGTTGTAGGATTATTAAATAACTAGAATAAAATAAACAAATTATAATTTTCAATATACGACGGCTTAATTGATTAAAATACACTACTCAACAAAATTATAAGGACAAACATTTTTTTTCAATTTTCGTTATTGCTTTTTGTTTTAATCGTCGGGCATCGCCCGAAAAATATAACCAATTTTCTACTTTAAAGTCTTGGTTTAAAAAAAGTACTAAAAAGCTATTTTCTGTGGTCTTTTGGTAAAGGTTTTTTTACTTTTCAAATTTTAATTTCATGACTTGCATTGGAATGCAGATTTTAAGACGTTTACAATATCAATATTCCTGTAATTTTTTTAATTTTTTCATAGTTTTGCATTGGTTAGATATTTTTCTGATTTAAAATAAAATAAAAATTAATTTTTTTCAAAAAAATCCCAAACAAAACAATTAAATTTTGTATTGCTTCATACTAGGAAAAGGACTTCAAAAAATTTAAGAAGTGAAAATACTTTCAAGCTGTAAAAAGTCTTTAGAAGTAGAACAGATGTGAGCTGTGAAACGACTTCAAACAGTTAAAGACTTCAAGCAGTAAAAGGCTTTCAATCTGTAAAATAATAGTTCAAGCAATGGAAAAGACTTCACAAACTATAAATTCTTCAAGCTTTATAAACCTTATTGAAGCAGTGAAAATACTTAAAGCTGTAAAAACCGTTCAATGAAAAAAGCTTACTTTTGTTTCTATTTTAAGTTTTTTTTTAAGGAAGTGCCCCTCCCACCTAACTAGAAGGAAATAAAGCAATTTTTTCTTGCCTCAGCCCAACCTACACGGTCTAGGATTTTACTATGCAAAAAACCCTGTATAGTTATGTATATGAACAAATATTGACTCTTTTCAAGTTTTAGAACAATTTTTAATTCATATAACATTCAATGCTAATACTTTTGCATCATGTATGCTACAAAATCCTTTCTAACCATTTTTATTTAAATCTTGAATAATTCTCACTCGTAAACATTTGCTTTTTACTAATCATTTCAAAACATTTTTTATATTTTTAGTCTTCCGTCGATATCATCCACCACGAAAAATTTTCCAAATTTCAAATTGGAATCGAATCTTACGGTCAAGGATTTCAGCAATAGTCAGACCGAAAATTGCAATGATCCGCTACCGTTGACAAAGCCTGCTCCCAAACTAAAAAAACGAGTTCAATTCCATGATCCACTGAATGGTTTTTCCAAGACGAAAGATTTTCCAAATTTTTCAATGAAAGTTCCAAAACACGATGCACAGGATAAGGCAATCAGCAGTAGTTTGGATAATGATGTTGTCCCCGAAGTTCTCGATTGCAGAATTGCTGAAAAGATTAAGAGTGAATTAGCTGAAAAATCTGCAAACGTTCAACCTGACACCTTCAAGGGAGCTTTGTGTTTGAAAAAATCAACCGCCGAAACTTACCAGATATTCAATCCCAGTGATGCAGAAGACGATGATGATTTCGATGATGATGAGGATAATGATGAGGAAGACACTGGCACTCTTAATCCTGCCGATAAGAACTTTCGAATACGAGATCGATCAAAAATCAAGAAACCCCCAAAAGTATCGTTGTTTAACGGCAAAATCAAACAGGAGCAACAACCTCAGCCTCCGAATGATCCATCAGAACTTCAAAGTGACGATGACTTTGATGATGACGGAGATGATATTGACGATGGAGATGAAGGAATGCTGGCGACTGAAATTAAAAATGAGCAAAACTTCATCGAGGAGGATGACGAGCACAATGAGCATAACGGTGGATACGGAACGCGCTCATGTCGAGAGTGTACGGTAATGCATGACTACGAACACTGCCCCTTGCGGAACTCAGTTTGCTACATCAAGGATAGCGTTGATCTGTCCACTTGGATTGAGAGAAAGAATATTGAAGCATTAGAGAAACTGAAAACTGACTCCCAAAGGCTTGATGACGGTGCTGATGCCAACGACCTGGACGAGGACAACTGCTCGCAAACATCTGATGACTTAAGAAGGTTGACTGTAACTTTTGCTGAAGCTTCAATACCTAATGAATTTGAACTTCGAAACATCGATGCCAACACTTTTGGGGTTTTCGCAAAATCTGATATTCCTCTCTTAACTAAGCTCGGTCCTATTATAGGAAAACCAGTCCAAGTCAACGATATACCCGATGATAGTAATATGAAAACTATCTTTGAAATATGTGAAGGTGATCGTAAGTCAGATCTGATTTCCTGCGATGATCCCAATACCTCGAATTGGTTACGGTTCATTCGGCCAGCCCTTTCTTATGAAGAGCGGACTGCCAATTTGGTGTCCTTAGATCGCCAGGCGTATCTAGTTACATGCCGGGAATTGAAAGCGGGCTTCGAACTGCTTTACTGGAGTGACGATTGCAACACAATGTGGAGAAAGAAACACACCGAAAAAACAAGTAGGTTTTTCTGTTCATATACGAGTATTTTATAGTTAAATTCGTTTTTGGTATTCAAACTTTGATTTCCATTTCAGACTGCGGCGGTTGTAATCTCAAGTTTGAACATCCTCTCTTCTATCGCACGCATTGCTCGGTATTTCATGATCCTTCGTTTAGTCTGACGATTCGCAAATACCACTGTAAGGTTTGCGGTGAGGCAGTGTTGGGTAAGGATAACATTATGAAGCACGCGACAGAAATGCATGAAGGTAAAGGCGCCTATCAGTGCCAGTTTTGTAATAAGTTCTTCTTGCGTCTCAATTATTTGGAGATGCATCGCACTTACGGCTGCAGTGCGAATCCGCAACGTGCTAGACCGCTTTGCGATTTTTGTGGGAGAAAATTTTGCCAACCACAGAAACTTAAAGTGCATATTAAACGCATGCATAGCGGTAAGTGGATGTTTAGAAAATTGTGTGTCTATCGTTGTGTGAAAGTGTCCATTTGTTTTTTTTTTTAATTTCAACATTAAACATTTCAAGCCATAGCCATTGTATATTTTTGTTTTTTTTTTTTGTAATTTTTAATTTTAATCTTGGTTATAGCTTCCATTTTTGTTTACCTACTGGGATTATCTGTAAAACGTTGTCTTCAAAGAATAACTTAACTTTAGAACACAAGCCAGGGTACAGTACATTTTGAAACTCTGATTCAAACCCAGAACTAGTCGATCCTGCAAATTAATTAAACCTGATTTTACTCAGAAGCAGATTTTACAGGGAAGGGTACGAATGGTCGACAGAAAAAATGTCGACTGGACTTTTTTAAATCGACATTTTAAAAATCAGCAAATCTTACCCAACCCTTTTTTAAGCGGAAGATTAGCTTTAACTTTCAGCTTTGAAAATCTTTTGAATTCGAAGTGCTTTTCAATAGTCACACCTTGACTTCTTTACAGTAAGCCCACATTTTATTTATCAAATTTGTAATGGTGGAACCTAAATTCACTGAAAACCATATTTCCGAAGAAAACCCGGATTTAACTTTGAATTTTCTACAATTTTCATTAGGAAATTTTATAAGAATTTTTGCAAAAAAAAGATTTTTGCCATTTTCCAATACAGAGATCAGATTGGGAAATTTTTCCCAAACTTGATTTCTTTTAATTTGAATTTCAAATAACTTACCAAACATTTGTTGAAGATTTACACAAACCAGCTGAAGTCCAGTTTTTAATTATAATTTTTTTTTCTTGTTTTCTCAAAATTTTTCATCAACAAAATTTGAAATTATTTTTACTTACCATTACATAGTACATTGCCAACAAATCCATTTCATTTTTCATTAAAAATCACCAAAAAGCAATTTATTTCTTCATAATTTCATTTTAGATATGGCTGAAGTTTTACGAGATTTTCAGTGTAAATTATGTTCAAAACTTCTAGGATCACGGGCGGCATTGCAGCGCCATTCTAAGGAGGTGCATAGCCGGAATTCAGCTGTAGTCAGTTGTCCAAGATGTCAAAAGCTATTCCAAAATCGAAGCAATTTGAAAATTCACATGCTCACTCATTCGGGTGTCAGACCATTCAAGTAAATATACAAAAATTAAAATTAAGTTGTAAAAAAAATTAAAATTGAGTTTTGTTTTTAAGGTGCGCTGAGACGGAGTGTACAGCAGCGTTTACAACAAAACAGTGTCTTCAATTTCATTACAAGAAAGTTCACAATTACAGCCAGGAACAAATGCCAAAGATAGAACGTAGTGTGGCTTATACATTTGATGCTTACTCAGGGGGAATGAAAGTTGACTTTTTGGGTAAGGATATTTTTGTGTCAGGCAATGGACCAGTTAAATTAGTTAAAACTTACAAAATTACTCAAATGAATGGCGCCCAACGCAAGTTCTTTTTTTATATCTTTCCCTTTCTGAGGGTGATAAAAAGAAATCTCTTAGGAGCTTTAAAATGCATCAAAAATAAGCAAAGTGGCTTATTTCAAAATCTTAAAATCTGCAATTTGTCAGAAAAACGATTTGAAGTTTTTATTTCTTTAAGAAAATATTTTTATAAAGAATTCACTTTTAAAATTCGTAGAACAAAAAACTATAACTTTTTTTCCTTCTTCAAGAGTTAAAAAAAAAACACTTATGTGAAATTTGCCATGATGAAGTACAAAAACAGAGGCATTCAGCAATCACTACGAAATATAAACCAAATGGTTAAGTTTTAATGGGTTTATCTCTGCAAAAAGGTCCTGTTACTACGGCATGGAGCCGTGAATTCAAAAGCTTTAAATGCAAAAAATGTTGTTTATTAAATACAAACTCAATTTCCGTACTAAACTCAATTTTGATAAAATATCAGTAGGCTCTCGCAGCATCAATTGTCAAATTTGGTTTAGTTTCAGAATTAGGCCAAATATATTGAAAAGTGGTGAGCATTTTAGGTTTTGAGCATATTATTCAACAAACAAACATATTCAATAATAAGAACTCTTGAATATAATATTGTTCCTACTAGATGCTATGTTATATTCACTAGCCTGTTTGTAAAATTATACAATAACTCGAAATCAAAGAGATATCAAAGTTTCCGTAACTTCTGATTAAGTGCTCTTGTTTATACTGTTAAGGCATTCGGGTAATTTTTGATGAAAAGATCATGGGTATGGTAAATTTCTCGTGTAATACTTGTTTCTCAAAATTGTTTGCTCCTACGAAAAATAGTTTCAAAAATATTTTTTTGTAGAATTTCAAGAGCTTTAGCTTACTTCGCAAAACTAAGAATTAAGAATTTTCACGAATTTATCCTAAAGTTCTGTCAAAGGTGATTTACAAAAAAAAATTAAATTGTACTACATTTCAATGAAATAAGTTTATAATTTTCTGAGAAAACTAATTGTTTTTTAGATAAATATTTGCAAAAAGCCTGAACTTTGTCCCTATTTATAAGACAAAATAAAAAGTTCCCTTCGATCCGCTTTAACTTCAAGTTATATAAAATGCACGACTGAATTACACGTACCTACTTGCTATTATTTTCATGCTGCTTGGAACTTAGAACTTTAAAAATATGCAAGTAATTAATTAACGGACTTCAAAACAAATATGCCGTTTGATTACTTAAAAAAATATGAATATGTTATATGTATTTATATGCAAAAATAAATGAAAGCGTTGAAGTGATATTCTTAAAATTTGGTAAAATTTGAAAATAAAAAATTTGTTTTCCAATTTTGAGTATTTGTTAATATACATTTGTAAAATAATGCTATGTTTGCACCTAAGGCTTATCTCAGTTCAGATTTAATAAATCTGTTTGGTATTTCCACCACACAAAAAGATTTATTTTGACAGCACCTTAGAAAATGCAAATGGAGTTTTATTTTTTTTGTATGAAGTAAAAAGAGATAGAATGTTTATGTGTGGAGGGCTGAATTCAGCCATGAATGAATCCTTCAGCACCTTTTAAGAATAGGTTAGTTTGATTTGTAAAATTATTTGTCCTAGGAAGATTTAACAAGATTCATTTATTCATTTCTAATCTTCAAGATTTACGAAATAAATTTGAATGGTAAATCTTTGAGTTTTGAAGAAGGTTTGAGGTAAATCTTATTAAATCTCAGATTAGTGTTAGGTGGAAATGTAGTAAGTTTCAAAGAAATTCATCTACATCCGTTTTGGAAATATTGAATTTTCATAAAAAAATTAATATTTTTGTTTTTAAATACATTTTTTTTTTTTGATATGCAATTTTATTGACATTTTAAAGAAGCTTTTTGATAAAAATTTTGATTGAAATCAGTTAAGCTGTTAATGATAAAATCAAAAATAAAAAAAAACAATAAACCGATATATGGAAGGTCATTACTAACAGTTATTGGTAATTTTTGTTTACCAAAATGTGTACCATACCTACAGTAATAAACTGACATTATTTTAAGCCCCAAAAACAACGGTACAACAACTAAGGAAAGCTTATTATCTTAAAAATGGCTCCAATGACTTTGTATAGTGTATAGTGGTATAGTGTGCTTTTTGGTTAAGAAATTTTCCAAAAACTGTTGTTATAAACGGAACCTGCCAATACAAAATTTTATGAAAATAAATGTGGGATATTTTGAAAAATACCAATTAATTTTTTTTTTGAAAATTCAATTCTTCGAAAACGGGTCAATGAATATTTTTAATATGTATAATGTTTTATTGTTTATTAATAATAACTCAAAACTGGCATACCGAAACATTATTTTAATGTTACCAAAATTGTATACAATTGTACACATTAGGGTCTTCATAGAAAATAAAATGTTACCTAATTTTTATTTCTCCCCCCTGGTCTCCCTATATTCACTTTAAGGTACTAATTATGGGCTTAGGGTGAATCTTATAAAACATGAAAAAAAAAACAATCTGAGGGCATAGATTAGAGTTACTTAGATTTATTTATTTAAAAAAACCCCTCCCGGCTGAACGGGGAGTAATAGACCACCACTTCTATTCAATTTTTTTCTCGTCTGAATCTTATCTTTATATTCTGATTTGTTTTCGCGTGTTATAAGAATAATCCTTACCCCATAATTAGTATCCTAAAGTGAAAATAGGGAGACAAGGGGGTGAAATAAAAATCTGAAAAAATTAGGGAATTTGTTTTTCAGTGTTTTGAATTGCATGAGGGCTATCCAAGACTATGTCTAAGCAACACCCAATTTTTTTCATTAGTGCAACTATTCAAAAAAGTGTGACAAAGTAAACGCAATTTTTCTTCTAATTACATATCTCTGATTCGTTTGATCAATATTTCCATTTTGTTCTATGTTAACTTTTATTGTAACTGGGCGGTTATTTTACAGCTTCTTCCATTAATGTTGTATACTCGTAAATGATAGGTGTATTCAATTTTCGTTTTTATTTACCATTATATTCAGGTAAATTCTAAGCCAAGGTTCAACTTTTTGTCACTCGGTTATTTTAACAAACTTAGAGTGGATTCTGATTTCAAACCGAGAAGAGAAATTATTTGCAGAATCGTCAGAAGAGGTTTTTTGTGCCAATAAAATGGTTTCACAAGAACTCCGGACGCTTCCGAAGGCTTCTCGATGTCAAATGGAAAACGACATTAATTAAAGCAACTGCCCGAACTTTTATTAGTTGCTTTTACTGAGGGTGCACAGTATTCTTATTTTTTCAAGTTATTAAATGGCATACTTGTTTTTGCGCTCTATGCAAGTTATTTATATTTCTATAATTACTTGTGTATTTTAAAAGTTCTTAAGTTAAAAGCAACTTACATTCATGCATTTTGTTTAGATAACTAGTTCTCTTGTCTTAAAGGTACTCTTTCGTCATTTTGAAAATGGTTGTGTTTCCCTTACCTCGTCACGCCAAAAACTTGGTTTTATAATGAGCCAAACGCAAATCGTACAAGAAATATTGCCCATCGATTAATGCAATTTCAAATACCTCAAAAGAAAGCTCTCCACAAAAATAATTTTGCTTTCATTTGTTCGTCTAATTTACCTGGACCTGTGTAAGTATTTAACCTCACGATTTAAGATTCACTCTCCAGCCTTTTTTCCATTTCATAAAAGGTCATCCTCCGAAAGGATCGGAGAAAAAAGCTATATATTATGAACATGCATAGTTTAGGCATTTTAAGTCTGATTGCAAAGTCCAATGAATTCCTCCATTTTCATTCGTCCAAATTTTCAATCTGCTATGAGGAGAACATTTGACGTGGTCGTTTGATAGCAGCATTTTAGTTAGCTGAGATACTATCAATTTCTACGATATTATGTGAATTTAATTAAAATTTTATTAATTAATTTTATTTTGAGACTTCAAATTATGCAATCATTATAAATTTAGCATTGAAAAGATTGCTGCAATTATTCATTACTTTTAAAGCAATCAATTGAATTCAATCTTATGGGAAATTATGTACCTTTAACCTTTGTTAATTTGTTTGCATTATTTCGAATATTTGTCCTACATATGGAACCTTAGTTTTATGGACTGAACAGGAATAGCCCAGGAAAATTAGACTTTCATTTCGAAAATATTCCGACAAAGCTGTAGGTTTATTAATCTTAAAGTTATAGCGTATCAAATTAATACTTTTTATTTTGTACTGTAAATGGACAAATGACGGTTTTTTGTTAATATCTCAGCAGATATATTTTTTTTTTCAAAAAACAAATGAACTTATATTAAAGCTTATAAAATTCTGGTCAAAAAAGATTAAAACCCTTTTTTTCGTACGATTATTTTAAGATCTTTTGAATTTTTTTTCTTCATTTTGCCTAGGTAAAATAGGTAATGATGTGTACTGTAGGTCTAACTAAACGTTTGTCCAAAACTATTAAATGTTTTCCATTTTTTTTTTTTTTTTTTTTTGCAGAACAAGCTCCTCGTCGACGTCGCAAGAGCCTTGAAGATCAGAACTCATTGCTTAGTTCGAGCATGATGGATAGTAAAAGTGACACCGAATTCTCAGACGATCTATTTGAGAATATTAAAAAATCGGGGAAATCCATAAAAGACCTCTGTCGAAAT
This sequence comes from Dasysyrphus albostriatus, assembly GCA_946251815.1. Taxonomy (NCBI): domain Eukaryota; kingdom Metazoa; phylum Arthropoda; class Insecta; order Diptera; family Syrphidae; genus Dasysyrphus; species Dasysyrphus albostriatus. The sequence goes on along the minus strand of OX276336.1, from coordinate 59,039,727 downwards.
GAGACAAATTTGTCATTACTTTCTTCCAAAATTAACAACATATTCACCAAAGAAGTTGGAAGAAAACGAAAGAAAAAACAAAGGCCAATAAGTCCCAAGGAAGACGCAAATGAATTGAACGATGAAGATGAACGCATGGAGCTGGTCCGTCGAAAACAAAATGCCCAGTTAAGTTTGGTAGAAACTTTTCTTTCCAAGACTGCCCAAAGAATATCAGAACAACAACAAGCATCTGCAGCAGCGGTAGCTGCAATTGTAGAAGGCACTGATGTTACCGACAAGCTACATAATATGGCGACTGGAAATTCTGATATTTCTGGAGATCATGAGAATACATTTCGGCATCAGGACCACATGGCAAACGCCCCGCAAACGCCTACCTATAAACACTCGCCTACACATTCCATGATGCAACGTCAAAATCTAGTTGTCAGCAAGGGAAGTAAAAAGTGGATCAGTAATGATGATAGGCATTTGTCGAGGGATTGTCCGTCGACTAGTGGTGTTGGGGTAGCAGGTTCTTTTGTCTCAGGGAATCAAGGAAATAACATTGCCATGGGAGTTCCTCCAGGTGGTGTTGATGATCCAAGTAAACACTTGCCTAATAGAGATTTCTTAGCCCGATTGATGGGTTCTTCGACTTCTGACCATCATAATCATCCCATTACGCATGAAGAAGATGAGAATTCATCGTTTTTGGACGTTGTTGATTCCAATAATCCTGGAGCAGTGAATGCTGTTCAAATGAACCAATTCCATCACAATGGGGTTGGCACGGATGCGTCACATCATCAGCAACAAATGCAGCATATGAATTCCATTGCACACTCACAATCCTTTATGAATTCTTTCTATAACAACACCAATGCAAGACTGACAAGTGGCGGTGGAGGAGCTTCATCTTCAGCAAGTATGCTCGTAGAAGCGGCTCTCAACTCTGTTGGAAGTATAATGGACAATGATAGCGGTGAAATGAAGGTAATTTTATGCTTTATCAACTATGTACCTAAATATATTCGACAATTTCATTCATTCTAGTCACAAGTCAACTCAAACCTCGATAACGGCAATCAGATGAACTCCCAAATTGAAGTTGAGTCGGATCGATTTGGTGGAGGGAATATGTCTAATATGGACAATTTAGAAAACGAGATTAAATTGATGAAGAATCTCAATAATTTTCCCATGCAAATCCCACCACTGCCAATGTATCCGGCCAGTGGGAATTCATTGAACTCATGCAATATCTCCCCAGATACATCCACACCAACCGATCCACAAAGTAACCAAAATAACAATGACATCGATGTGGATGCTGGTTCGACTCCCCGTGGCCAACATATGGGTGGTGCTGGTGGAGGAGATTCCGAGAGTTTCTCAAACCATCATCAAACACCTCCTTCACCTCAAGCCATATCACCCGGGCGGGACTATTCTATCTTTGGCTCCAATGATAATGCGGCTAATGGTGGTGGGCCAAGTATATCTGCATCTTCACCTCTCCCTTCAATGCAACAACGACGAAACGCTTCAAGTGTCGGTGCGAGTGGAGGCTCTGGGTACACCGATCATGAGCTTATCTCTCCAGCGTCCTCACCATCGATTCCAAGATATAATTTCAGTGGAAACGATATTTGCCGCAAAAGAGACGAAGATATTGAGAGACCGCACAATATGTCAGGACATAATCAACTATCCAGTGATGATGAGAACAGCATTCTTCCTCAAAATAGGTAAGTCATTAGCCTTTTCAAACAACTACTTTCAATTTTCCATTAATTTATTCTGTAATTTTTAAGTGGCCAAGATATGCGTATGAAATTCACACAATCTCAAATGGATCTGGTATATTCAAAGTACGAGAGTATGGCTAGTGCGGCAAACCTCAAGTATACCAACAACCAAGACCTGGAAGTACCATCAGACTATCGAAATAGTTCGAACAATGATCTCTCTGATCTGCAAGGTCTCGACATGACATCTCGATCCAATGTTGGCTCAAACTATCACCACAATTTCCAGTTGCCTCCTGGTGGTTCCAATTTAGGACTTGGAAGATATCACCATCACATATACGATATTCTTTCCGAACGGGAACAACAACAGCAGCAACAGCAACAACAACAACACCATCATCAACAACAACAAGAAGAGCACTCAAGCCAGTTGTCAATGCAACAGCACCAATCCATGCACAATCATAATTTACTACCTGATCAGCTTAGCGATCAGGACCACGATCAAACCACCTCTGTTGATCTCAGTCGGACAGCAAACTACGTTGTGTCTTCCCCGCCGCAAATTCCATACAATCATCCGCACCACGATGTCCTTCGTATGGTATCGTTAGACCTCACACCGAATGGCAATATGGGCGTAGGCAACAACCGATCTTTCCTGCCGTCACAAATCCAACACAACAACCGTGACAGCATCGACCATCATAGATTGCTGTCAACAGCCGAACAACATCGCATACTCGCAGCTTCCAATGCGGACCAGCATCGTTTGCTCGTTGACCCTACTGCTCACTTGCTGATGGAGCAAAATAATCGACTTCTTAGCTCGGATCAATCGAGATTGCTTGGAGAGACTGCTGCAGCACAGAACAGACACATGGTATCGGCGCGAGGTTTTGGAGCCTATCATCAAGTAGCTTCTGGTAACTACCATCCATCGGTTAGACCAGTGCTACCATCACCCAACCATCATGCGTCCAATCCATCGAACTACCATCCATTCCCAGCATACTACTGAGATTGGTCTTAATTTATTTTTTCACTTGATTTTGTGATATTTTTCGAGAAGATACATCTTGTGGAACGAATTGTCTTTGCAGTTGCATTATGATACTAAGGTTGAGTTCGTTTGCATTAACTGGACACTACATGCTTATGTCTTGGCAAATAATATACACATACACAGTATCAATAATTAAAACTCAAAATAAAATATGAAAAGACAATTTGTTGAGACTTAATCTTCTTAATTATTATTTTTCTATTAAGTTTAACGCATCTTAATATTGGCTCTATAATATTAAAAAAAAAAAAAAAACAATCTTAAATGGTAAAAATATAATTTTTCAATATGACATGAATGTATAGTATTCCTTTAAAGTTTCCTAAATTATGCACAATAGTAAGTTATTGTTGTTATAGTTTTTATCTAGTTTTATTGATTCTCTTAATAAAATATTTATTACTGTATTATACCTATATACTTAATGAAAATACTACTTATTTCTATAAACAAATATTGTGTATTCTTAAATTTTATGGAAAACAAATACATATTTTCATTAATTATTTTTTATTGAACACCAAACTGTAAGTAATCAGCATGTATTTAAACTATCGATAGTCTTATAAAAACTAAATAATAATAATCCATGTATGATAGTTTGGAAATATATTATTTATAAATAAATTATTATTATAAATAAAACAAGTAAATGTGCCAATAAACGCTACCCAACGGTTAAAAGTGAAAGATTTAAAAAGTAAAATACATACAATATATATATAATTTTATAACAGAAACTTAGACATTATATTATAATAAACTTATAGTATACAATAATAACTAGTTAGAAGTTAGGTAACGATAACTGTTTAATAAACTGAAGTTATTTTTTCTTTCAAGATTTCTAAACAAACAAATTTTTTGTTAAACCTTATTGTAACCAATTGTCGTACTCGTATTAAAAATGAAATTATTAAAACCGTATACAATACAATAATAATTTTACAAAAAAAAAGTAACTTAATTGTTAACATGAATCCCAAACATCCCAAGGTAGTTTACTATTTTTACACCTGACGCCCACAGAAAAAAAATATTCAAGTACAAAAAATAATAATAATAATAAAACAAACGCGCATACAATTTACGCAGAAAATAGATCTTGAACTTTATATTCGAATAGATGGTAAAAAAAATTAATCATGATATCTTTGTATTTTGGTTTTGCTTAAAATTATTAAGTATTTAAAAAAAAAATAATTTTTGTGTAAGATAAAAAAACATCACCATACAAAATGAGAGCATAGGTGGTCAGCAGCACCATTTGCAAAATTTGTTTGTGTACTTACATATATACATACTTAGAAGTTATGTTTTCAAAGTGAAAAGTAAAAGTAAGAACTTTTGTTAATAAACTATGTAATTTTCATGAGAGAATTGAATGTAAAATATATTTCTTATTTAATACCAATATATAACAAAATACTAATGGAAATTGTTTATTTTTTATTAGATTCAAGTCAGTTTTCAGTAAGATGGGCACAAATCCATTTGGATGGGCAATTTTGAAGACACTAATGGTATTATATTTGAAAGATGATGTTATGAAAAATGTTCACACATTTTTGGACCCATATACACTGGACTTGCCAGCGGGACAACGATTTAATAGGGAGGCAAAATATATATTGGCCCTTACTTTAGTATTTTGCTTAAGATAACAAGTATACGCCACAGTATCCGGTTTGAATTTAGAAAATGAAACTTAGTTTTTTGATTAGACTTGAAAATGAGAGCTATAAAGCAACAATAATATGCAAAGGGTTTTACCTAGTGAAGTCATAAATATTGATGCAAGTCTAAATGCAAGAATACATAGTAAATTATTTGTTCTACACTCTTCATGTTAACGGTTATTTAACCTTTTGCTTTACTATCGTAATAAAGTTTTTTGTTTTCAGTCGCTTACAATCATGACATAAGGGTCATATTGAAAACCGTATTATTGCTTTGACAAGTTCCACATGGAAAAGGCGATATCTTTCGGACCTTGTGAATTGTGACCACTTGGAATTACGAGTTGTTTTGTGTATCGTGTGGTGATGTTGTTCGAGGATACTGGTGGAGTGAAAAATTAACAAAAACCATAATAAAAATCGAAAAATTTAAGATTTTAAAATGTTTTAAAAAATTTCGCAAAAATTCTGCCAGCTAAAGAAAAGCATAGAAAAAAATAGAATTGAAACTCAAAGCCTTAATGGCATGGTAAAAAAGTCAAAAATATTTGAACTCAAGATTTTGATGAAATATGAGGCTCAACTTTCCTTTACGACATCCCGAATTTTGATATGCGGATGGTCTCATTCGATAGATATTCACTAAAAAACACCAAATATCACAATTTTAGGGTGAGGAAACATTTATAAGTATTTTTAATTAATTTTTAAACTTTCAGTTTTTCCATACAAAATGCATGGAAAATAAATAAAGACTCAAATGTCATTGCATGCTAAGTACTGCCAGATGTACACTTTGATTTTGGGATGTTTTCTTTTAATCCATGTTTTTTTAAATGCAAAAGAAACTTTGCATACACCAAACCTTGCCCCACCCCAAATCCTATAATGAGGCCAAGCAGGGGGGTTGCAGGGGGGCAGCATGCCCCCCCATACATACCTCGCTTTTTATACGCAGTAATGCTGTATGCAAGCACTGTATTTATATAAGCAAGTTTTAAATTTCCCGCAAAATTTCCCAACATAAAAACACAAGGGAAACAAAATACGTGTCTGGCAATACTAACAGACCATTTGACATTTCTTTGATTTGTTATTGAAATGGAGTATTATGTATTTTCATTAAACAAAAAGTTTTAAATTAATTAAAAATACTTAAAAATGTTGCCTATCCTTAACATTGAGATATTTAGTGTTTTCTAGTGATAATCTATCCAATGAGGATATCTGCGTTTTCAAATTCCTTGTGTAAAAAGTGCAATTCGGTAACAAAAAACCCAATTTTCAAAAGTTTAAACATTTTTTAATTGCATTTAGGGGGGTTTCCTCACTTTAAGATTTGGAAAATTTTCTTTTGAGATACCTACCTACCCCTAAAAAAAAAATCAACTTCGAAATCGGGATGTCGTAAAGGAAAGTCGCCCCAAATATGACATAACAATTATTGAGAATATTTTTTTTTTAAAGAAAGTATAAGCTAACAATCTTGTTGTCCGGAAGATACGTTCCACATTCAGCCATGGTTACGAAGCTCAAATATGAATTTAGGTGCCAGTTATAGCTATCATTGAAACTCATCATTGAAAATTTTAATGATTGATTTTGAGACATTTAGAAAGCAAAGTCATTTATTTTTTTTGATGAAGAAATAAAGCTCTTGACTAAATTAATATTTTTAGTCAAAAAAAAATTTCAAATATTTTCACATAAATTGACCTTTATTTTCTCAATGATTGAACTACCTTACCAATGATCATTGGAATCTTAAAAGTCATTTTATGGGGAAAATATTGACCCATTCGAATTTTTGTTTTTGACTAGAAATATTGATTAAGTCTCGAACTTTGTATATTCTTCAAAATAATAAATGATTTTGCTCTCTATATGTCTCTAAATCAGTCATTAAAATTTTCAATGATGAGTTTCAATGATAGCTATAACTGGCGCCTTAGTTGGAATTCGCATGTGAAAATGATTGGGTGCGTTCATCGGCAGAAATCTAAAAATTCAGTACTGAAACGTAACGCTGAACGCACAAAAAATCTGAAATTTCAGCCAAATGTCATATATTTTTTTTCTGCCAAAATCTTGTGTTTACCTGATAATTTTACTGAAAGTAATATAAGGAAGAACTTTTTTTGTCGCATAATAAGTGACTCTGACGAGGAAGTTACTATGTAAGTTGACTGGAAAAGGCTTGTTCGTTGTTTTTACTTAGATTATAATACTTAAGAAAATATTTCAAGCCACACTTTTCACTTGCAACCAAAAAATCTAAACAGTACTACTCCCAAATGCACGTCTTATTCGCGTTATTCCACCAAATATAATTATTATAAATAAAAATGGGGAAAACTTTCCCATTTTGTTAAGTAAAAACCAAAGCCAAAATGCCACGGAAAAAACTACTTCTCAATCTTATTTTTATTTTATTCAATTACAAGAAAACAAAACTTTAAAAAAAACCAACAAGCCATACCAAACCGACAACAGAATATAAAATAGCTGCATCTACTATTAAGTTCAGCTTCTATGTGCAGATTCTTTTTTTTTTTTTGTCTTGTTTTTTAGCTGTCATCTGAATTGTTAGATGAAAATTTTTATCTGAAAAACGTAAGCAAACGTAACGAAAAGTCATCTGAATTTTCAGATTTTTTTTGACAGCAAAAATTCAGATTTCTGGATCCTTGAACTCAAGGATTTTTAATGTGAAACATATCTTAGGCCGTGTGCGAATTGTGTAAAAATTCTGGTTAAATTTGATCCCAGTTAAATTTCATCCTCTTTTATAGGGGTGAATAAAATTTAAGATTTTTGCTGTGCCAAGTGAATTAGATTGGATTTTTTTAAACAAACATTTTCCATTAGTTTTGTTGTTGCATTTTTGCAGGTCAAACAAAAAAATTAGTTTGAAAATGAATGATCATCAAAAAGGCGTTTGATTTTTTTTTAATTCAGAATAGAGTTCTGAACAGAGTCCGAGCATGTCGAGTATATTCTGAACATCCTCTGGTCTGAACCAAGCGTGCTGTGAGCGCTCTGAATTATTTTCGAAACACACCTGAACAGAACACTAGCTGTCAAATGCTTGTGTTCAGCATTAAATCTGTCTGCTCAGTCATTTTATTCTGAGCTCATAGAGTGTGCTCTGAACAAACTCAGAACACACTCAGAACAAAAACAGGAGCACGACTTTTAAGCTCTGAACGCTCAGAGCTACAAAAACACATAATTTTTTGTTTGACAGTTCGGGCTTTACTCTGAACTAAAAAAGAAAAATGCCTAAAAAGAATTTTCAATTAATTTTATTGATTCTTTTGTACTATAAATATAATTTATCGCAGGTAATCCAAACAAACGGCAGAGAGAAATTCTAAGTTTTATAAGTAAATCAGTCTAAATGGCCGCATACATTAATTTACGCTTGAAAATTGATTGGCACTTAAAAGAACCACGAGACACTAATGATAATAAATAATGATTTGGTTAGTCTATATTTCTTGAGCGCTCAGTATTTTTCCTCAATTTTTTGACAGAGCAGGAGAATTAAATATAAACAGTATTCCTCACATAGGAGTCAAAAGAACTCTCTTTTTCTTTTCTTCTTATGTAATTTACTGCGACAAGAAATAATGAGCAAGCGAATCCAAAAAATTTCAGTCTCAGTTTTTAAGGGGAAAAGTGAGGAATTTCAGAGAGGAATCCTGTTTATATTTCTGAGCGCTCTGAGTCCTCTGAGATCTCAGAAATATAAACTGGCTAATTGAATGTTTGTCTATGTTTTAATTGCTTAAGTTCATACCTTCATTTATTATAATGCTTTTACCTATATTTCTTATTATTTCATAAACAAACACTAAAATTGCTTTCATCTAAACTCTTTCTAAATTTTATCAGATATTTAAAAATGTTTTCTTTTTTAGTTCAGAGTAGAGCCCGAACTGTCAAACAAAAAATTGTGTTTCTTTTTAAGCTCTGAGTGTCCATAGCTAAAAATATCTTTTTTCATTCTGAGTTTGTTCAGAACGCGCTCTATGAGCTCAGAATAAAATGACTGAACACAAGCATTTGACAGCTAGTGTTCTGTTCAGAGCTAAGAGCAAGCGCTCAGAGCACGCTTGGTTCAGAACATGCTCGACATGCTCGACATGCTCGGACTCTATTCAGAGCTATATTCTGAATTAAAAAAGAAAAATGCCTATTGACAGCCGAGGACTGCCATCTTTATTTGATTCTGCTCTAAATGCAAAATATAAAGGACGGCAATAAAGTATGAAGAGGACCACTGATCTCTATACACACTGGATAGCGTATCCATAGAAAAAATTTGACTCCATTTGAAGAACTGTTATAGTGGCGTTGCCTACTATTTTTGTTATACTGTATGCCAGTATTACATAAAAAAGTGAAAACTGGGTGCGTTCATCGTCAGAATTTTCAACCAAATGTCTTATATTTTTTACCAAAATCTTATGTTTACTTGCTGATTTTACTGAAAAAAGAATATAAAGAAGATTTTTTTTTTCAAAAATCAAAAATTTTAAGTTAAATTTTAAGCAAAAATTAGTGACTAAGGATGACGTTATATGTAAGATGAATAGAAAACGAGTGTTCTTTTTTTTATTTGAATTATAATACTTTCGAAAATAGTTGAAGCCTCACATTTCACTTGCAACTAAAAAAATATAAACAGTTATTACTCCCAAATGTACAGCTTACTCCCAAACGCACCTTTCATCGGGGTTTTCCACCAAATATAATTATTATAAATAAAAACGAGGAAAACTTTCACCTTTTGTTATTTTGTTAAAGAAAAACTAAAGCCGAAATGCAATAGGAAAAACTACTTTTTAACCATATTTTTTATTTCACTCACTTACAAAAAAACAAAAATAAAAAAAAAAACAAACACGCCACACCAAGTCGACAACAGAACAGATCCTGCAGATTCTTCGTTTTTGACTTGTATTTTATCTGCCATCTGAATTTTCAGATGAAAATTTTTATCTGAAAAACGTAAGCAAACGTAACGAAAAGTCATCTGAATCAGAAGCCCAAAAAATTCAGACTTCTGAATCCTTGAACGCATGTACGAACAATTTCTAATGTCAAAAGAGTGAAAAAGCAAAATACAAGACGAATACAAAATCTCATAAAAATAATTAAAAATCATTCTCCAAACATGGAAAGCAAAGATTTTAATGTGAGTGCCCACTACCATTTTGTAAACAACTAATTTTTCTCATTAATTTTTTTGTTTGTAAAATAAAAATAAACCCAAGCGATAAGGCGATGTGAAAAGATCAGGGTTCAGGAACTGGTTGCTAGAACTAGGAGTTTTTCTTTGGTATTCACTGTAGTTTCTGTTGTTTTCACAAATAAAATCGTGTAGTAAGTAAACTCAATTAATATCCTAAAGTTAAAACGATAGGTAGGCATATAAAATAATCGTTTGCAACGACGGAGACGAACCAAAAAAGAATCACAGTTCGTTTATTTTGGAAATGAAAAAACAGTCAAAAGAAATTGAAATTTTTTGTTGCAATTCACATAATTCTTCGACTCGAAATAAAATTAAAAAACAGCAACGCAATCAAATGGGCTTTTGAGGGTGAGACGTACGAAACTTAAAGATCCCTATTTAATAATCTTTGGTGCACGGCTGACGTCAAAAAGTGGTCTTGCCTAACAAATGTCATCTTTAATAGGGATCTCTACCAAATTGTCAGAGTCAAAGTGACAGCTTACAATTTGGCTCTTTGACAGTTGCAATTACGAGGCAAACAAAAATTCCAAATATTTACACTTTGCTTCAACTGAATAAGGACTAAAATTTTCAAACTTAATGTGACCATTTTTTCTAAACATTGTGCAGTAATGTATCATTTTATTATCCTTATTGTTTGTTAACGGTGTTGGGAAAAGAAAACAGAAAGAACTAATTCACAAAGCTCTGCTTTTTTTTCTCCGGTTCCCTTGAAATCATTCCATTCGGAAAATTGCAGTGAACTGAATGAGCACAAAAATAAGAGTTAATGGAAGAGGAAGTAAAATAATTTTTTTGAAATGGTTTTTATTGTTTATAATAATTTTAGGACAATGTACATTGTACAATGTTTAAAAAAAAATGGACAAACCATCACGTTTAAAAATCTATGTGCTCATTCAGTTGAAGTGGAGTGTACTTTCTTCCAACATAAAAAATCAAAATGGGTGTTCATGAATGTCATCATTGTATATATAGAATCCATAGTATTATTATGATGGCAATTGATAGCATGATACAACTAAATAAGATAGCGCATTGCGCATCATTCACATAAAATGACGTCATCGACGCACACAAATATTTTCTCCGAGGTTAATAAAACAAAGATTTTTTGACTAAAATCTATTAATTTAATATGAAATATCATTTCCTCAAAACAAGGCACTTGTTTTTAGGATCCTGAACATACATTTTTATTATAAAAAGAACTAAAATATCAGGGAAAATTGTGCGTCGATGACGTAGATGCGCAGAACGAAACAAAAAAAAAAACAGGACGGCGTTATCTGTTTAGTTGTATCATGAATTGATAGCGGCGACATCTGTTACACATTAAGACCAGAGAATATCAATTACCAAGAAGCCAATCTTTCGTACGTTTCACCCTCCAAAACCCATTTGTTTACATTGTTGTATTTGTAATTTCACTTTTTGTCGATGAATAGATGATGTGAATTGCAACAACAATGTAACGCGGTGAGATTTATGTGTTTTGACAGCTCAGTTTTTTTTCTTTTGAAAATTGGAAAATAGTTTTGAAAATTCTTCGGCTAAAAACAAAAATATCGCTGTGAAATTGTTTAATGTATACAAACAATTGTAATTAATAGTTAATATTCATCCACAATTATAATAAAATACAAAAAATTAATCCATAAATTGTTTTCAATCACTCAGATTTCCGTTCATCTTCAATACATTTTGCATATTATACAGGGTGGCCCTTTCATTATCCAGAATAATTTTAAAATTTTTGTTGGATATATTCTTAGGACAAAAATAGTTAAGGAAATACGAAATAAAAAATAGTTTTTCTGCAATTTGACACCCGGAACTTCAATTTGTAGTTTAAATTCCACTAAACTCTCAATTTCCATTTTAGATATTAGGTGGGTTTTATTATTATCTTCTGTCGGGGTTCGGGTATTGATCTGGATTAACTTTAAGTACAAAAAAGAAAACAGGAATTTTCAAAATTGTTTTTGTGCACGTGTTAAAAGGTAATCTAGGTGTGCATCTCTATCGAATATAATAAAACAACAATTGCTATTTTTGATTTTTTTAAACTTCACGACATCTAAGTATTTGGTTTTGAGTGTTGAATATAGGGGTATTGAATACTTTTTACTGAAATTATAATTCATAATGTAAAAAAATTAAATAGTTTTAACAAAAACACTATCTTTTTTTTTTACTTAAAAGTTTGAAAATTATTTTTTAAAACATCATTACGAAACAACTTAATTTGAAAAATTGATTCGAGAATGGATTTTAAGAAATTATAGCATGACTTCGTAGCTGTTGTCGTATTTTTAAGTTATTTTCATTTATTCAAAAAAAAAAAATTAATTTTATTTTGATTGATTTTTATTTTTGTATCTCTAATCTAAAAGAGGAGAAATAATCCACCCCTCTTAAACAATTTTATGTTTCTAAAAATATTATTTCATAAATTATCCTGCATGAAATAGGGGACACCCCGTATTTGGTTTTGTTTTGACATCTAGTTGACAGACTGAGGTGAATAATTCTGACCACGGGGCGTGTTCAACAAATAGAAACCAAACTAGGGCCCGGTTCACATTGGAACGTATTTGGCGTAAATTAGTGTGTAGCAGTGTAAAGGCTCTCCCAAACCAACGCGAATGCGGAGCTACGACGAATTTTGTTGTTGTTAAGCGTTGTGTATTTGTCATATTTTGTACTATTGTGAATGATTCGCTGCGAATCGCTCCGCATTCGCTTTGGTTAGGGAGAGGCCTTAAACAAAGTGACGAAAATTTAAATCTATTTTCACATTCCCTACTCGTAGCTACATTTTTGCGTAGTAGGCTTTTCAATTATTACTTCAATAGTGCACAGGAGTAGGCAGTAGGAGGTATATTAATCGAATATGAAATAAATTTTAATTTGCAAAATGGAAGAGAGTTGACGAAAGTTTTTTATTATTGTTAAGCATTGTTTATATTGCGAATAATTTGCTATGATTTGGTGTTGGTTTGGAGGAGCTTTTAATTCAATTGCACTCATTAAGCCTGAATTAAAAAAGAAAAACGGATTTAGGCGTGGATTTAACTAATAAATAAAGGCAACCCCAAACCAACGTGAAATCATAGCGAATCATTCGTAAAGATACAAAATATGGCAAGCACACAACCTTTAATGGCTCTCCCAAACCAATGACAATTTGAATCATTCATTCCCAAAAATATGACACACACAATGCTAAAAAACAACAAAAAATCGTCGTCGCCCCGCATTCGCTTTGGTTTAGGAGTGGAACCGGACATTTCGGTCCGAATCTTCACATTTCCCTATACAGTTTTGAAATTTCGAAATGTGCGATTTCGGTGAATTTAAATAAATACGAAAGAGACAAATATCTAATCTCACAGTTTGCACTAATTTAATTTCAAAAAAAGTAATGACTCAAAAGTTATCGTGGAATAGCAGAAATAGTCCCATGTAAACACCCAACACTAATGAAAATAAAGACAAAAATAATTTGTCGCTATATGTTCCCACAAAAATGAAATTCGAGCTTGTGGTTAAAAACAATTGATATTTCAAGTATATGGAACAAGATTTCATGAATATTTCGATGCAATCTCAACAAAAACTCTAGATCGGTCTCGTGGGAACGTAGTATTACATTGCGTACTAAGCCTTAACTACAAGTCTGTTCATGTACTTCCCATAACTACGAATTTTATTTATTTTATATGAGCTTTAACAAAACTTTGGGCTAAATTCGTGGAAATTTGTATTTTTGGGAGTACAGACATTACAGTGGCACATTTTTGCAAAATTACCAAAGTAAAAATATTTCCCCTGAGAGCAGTTGTTTTATGAAAAAGAATATACACATTTTTTCCTTAACCAAAATTTATTTTTATTTTTTATTTTTATTTTTTATTTTTGCAATATTACACAAGTAAAAAAAATTCCCGCTAGAGCAGTTGTTTTGTGAAAAAGAATACACACATTTTTTCTTAAATCAAAATTCAAGCTTCCTGCATCATTTTCATAAGTTTCCCAGTGAGAAACACTTTCCCGAAAAAATCAATGCTCATGTAAACAAGAAAAACTCAGGTTTTGAAACCATGCTTTTACCATTTTGCTCTCGTAGTTTATAACATGAACATGACACACTATAATATCCGTACCACTTATTTGTCACGGGTATTATATTAGTAACCTACACCTTTTTTTATTTAAAGTTGCTCCAAATCTTCCACATAATTTTAATTTGGATAATATATAAGGTTAAGTAAGCACTTTAAGTTTCGTTCTTCAGGTTTTAATACTTTTTGAACATGTCCACGAGTTTCAAAAATAACCGACAAATTAATTTACCATTCCTATACAGACTGTGGTCAGTGACTAGTTGCTTCTATGTGTGCGGCTGTCACTCGTGGTGAGTGACTAGTTGATTCTATGTGTGCGGCTTGTACTGCTTTTCACTAATACTTTGCAAATATAATCATTACAGCTGTTCGCTTCAGCTTGTAGGCAAATCAAACTGACAGCTGAGGATTGCCATCTTTATTAGTTTATCTATGATTAAGACAACAAAGAAATTAGATTAGAAATATGAGTGGAGTCGTCGCAGCGCCACAGCAGATATCAAGACTACTACGAAAAGTCTTTTCATAATATTACTATAGATTTTATATACAAAGATGTCATCAGAGCCAAGTTCTTGAGTTTGACGTTTAGAAATGAACAAGACAGAGATGTATTGCTGTTTGTTAAAAAGCCCTATTGGGGTAAAAAATAAAACCTGTTATACTTTGTACGGAATACACTATGCAGTGTATTATAGTTTATATTATATTATATATGTATTATAGTATTATATATATAAAGAAGAGATCATAGACAGAAACCGGACTGGAAAGAATTTCACCCGATTTTGGAAATAACCGTACTGGAAGGTGATGTAAATACCGGCATATGAAGCATTGGAAAATCGATCGATGCATTGAAACAAAGAAAATTTTGTCAAGAAAAGATAAAGATGATGTCTCTTCTAAAAAAGCATGATGGATTGTTTATGATTTCAGAATTGATTTTTGTAAATATGAAATTCCCAAAAAGCCCTTTTTGCTCTTCATTAGTTTCTTTATTGTTGTCGTTGTGTTAACAGAAGAAGAGATTAAATAAATCCATGTCCATACCTGCCAGCGAAGTTCTCAGTTACACTCATATTCTCTTTATTGCCGATCGCAATTTATTTTATTTGTAAAACAAATATTTACCAAAAATGTGTATTAAGTTTTTGCTGGCCATGATTTCTGTGATAAGAGAGCGCTTTGGCACAAATATCATGTGCGCTATCTATGCCACAGCCACTACCATTAATCAGTCTGTTGTATTTAGTTCATTTCAACTTCAGCGTGAATAGAGGACGAACAACGATTACTACCTCCTCTTATCATTGAAAATACAAAAATTCTTTGAAACAGCGAAAATATTTGTCAACAAAATGAAAGGAAGTGGATCGGAAAACAATTTCAAAACAGGTGCCATTGACTTCACGGCAGGTTCCTTAGGTAAGTTTAGTACTTCAGTTGGTTTTTTCGGAATGAATTTGGGGAAGCTAGCTATCATTGTTGAACATCTGAAACTTGATAATTTTGTATGTAAACTGGGATCAAAAAATGCTACATACGTACATTTGATTATTGATGTTATCTTTTTTACCAGTTCTATTGTCATTATGATAATGGCTGAGAAAAAAGCATATAAGTAGGTATAAATATTATGTAGACAAATAATAATCTGTTGTATTGTGCCTCACTCGTCCATCGAACTTTTCGATTCACGTGTTTAATTCATTCTATTAGTTTGAAATTAACTTTAACTTCCCGTTTGCCCCTGACCCTACTTTCTATCGGTGATAATGCGGCCACTTTTAATTTTGCGTTTCTTCATTTTTGTTTGTTTTAAAGCTATCCTAATATTAAGCTCACAAGACATAAACCGACATAATATAAAACGGTCAAATAATTATTCAATCATTCTTATGCCTTGGTGAAAATTAAACACCGCCAATTAAATGTAGATATTAATTTCTGGAATCCATGAGTGACTAGTTTTTTGAACATCTAATAAAGCCAAGGAGATTATACCTTTCAAGCCATTCTCACCGGGTTCAAATCTCATCTATTTTTCTTTTTGCACTAGTTATGTTAAAAAAGCCGCTCGTCAAAGTTAAAATTAAAAACAGTCCAATTTCACCTTTTCAAAAAACAAAAATAAAAAAACTTGAATTTTTTTAAAACGATTAAAATAGAGAGCATGGAATTCGATAGAAATCGAAAATCGTTTTCGATCAACATTCAGAACATGGGTGGTCATCATTGAATAGCAATTATTGTTATTGAATCATTTGAGACTAACAGTTTCAACAAACAAAATAATTGAATGATAGGTATAATTCGTCTTGCAATTAACAAAAATTTGGTTATAGTACCTACATAGTTGTTGTTAAGTTGATATCAAGCAGACTAAAAAGTTTAAAGTCAACTTTGCACAGATGGCAACTGGTACCAAAATAGGTTTAAAAACATAACTTTCCAACTTTGTTTGACGATGTCTACATACAAATATATTATTAGATATCAAGATAGAACTTCGTATATACACTCCAAGTCATAAGGATTGTTCCAAATAGCGGTTAAATGGGCAAAATCTCCATTTTTTTATTAGCGGTTTTTGATATACACCCGTGTGCAAAAATTGTAAGCGTTTCAAAAAGCCAACAAAAAAACTATTTCTAGGAACATTAACAATAAGTTAAATGGTGAGGTATTTTGTTAATGGCATGGATCATGGAGGACCCACAATTAATGTTGGGTGAAGGGGGGGGAGGTGTGTTGTTTTTCATACTACGGAACCGTTCTTTATTTAAGATTAAGGATATACTTTACGCAAAAATGTGTGTTGCCATTATGCACTTCATTGGAAATTTCAGAATGAAAAATAAAAAATTGATTTGAACGAAGCAAAAGTAACGGTCTTGAATGGCCCGTGCGAACGTTAACTCCATTGGCTGATATTAAATCAAGCGTTTCAAAGGAAAACTGAAAAATGTACCTGAATCGTGGAGCACAGTTTACAAAACATGGGAAAGCATTCCACAAGAAAGATACATTTATAGCAAAGGGTTGATTGCAGGTCATAGCGTACCTCTGCTCTCGCAAGAAAAGCAACACAATAACAAACAGAGTATTATTAATATTTCATTTAAATTTAAGACTAAAATATTTTTAAAATTTCTGTAGCACTGCTATTATAATTCACAGCTTTTTCAATCTTAAGTTTTGAATTTGTAATCAAGTTTAGTTTTAGGAATCATATTTTTTAAAAGTTTTTTATTTTGTTTTAACCAAAGAATAAGACCAAATATGATTTTGATTTGAATGCTTACACATGGTTATTATTTTGCAAACATGTATATGTAAATAATGCATGTATGTATTTACAAAAAAACTGAACTTTGTCTCTTTGGCAGTACAAAATCAAAAGGCCACCTTCAACATCACGCTATAACTTTAAAATTTAAAAGAGCCTGTGTGTGACCCACACTGGTAATTTGCCATTGGTGCCTCGCAAGCTAGAGACCTGATGTTATTTTATTATTAAAATAATATATTTAGTGCTCTCGCAAGTTCAAGATCCGATCCAATCCAATTCAAGATCTCCTAAAAACGTATTCAGAAAAAACTAAACCAAAACCAATATCATTGGTTGTTCTCAAAATATTTGAGAAGAATAAATTTGTTTTACAATTTTTAGTAAAGTTTCTGGTTTTTTTAAACTGATATCAATATCTTTGCAAATCCTATCAATTATTAATTATAAACTAGTGTGTAAAATCAAATTAAGCTAAAGCCTACATCATTGTTTGTTCTCAAGATATTTGAGACGAAAAAAAATGTCGACAATTTTCTATATTTTTGTTTTTCGTTTAAAAAAACTGTTCATTCAATATTTTCACAAATTTTATATATTATTTATTATAAAATAATGTATAGAATAAAATTAACCAGCAGCCAATATCATTATTTTTCTTTTCTTAAGATATTGCAGCCAAAAACTTTTTTCAAAAATTTGAATCTGTTATTTTTATTTAAAAAACTTGAATTTGATATATTTCTACTAATTTTGCATTACGTCAATATGCGTAAAATTAAATTAACCCGAAGTCGATGGCACTATTCGTTCTCGAGATAGTCGACACTAAAGAAATTTAACAACGTTTGTTTTTAAATTGCTTTAGTAAAAATTCGCTCATTGAATTGTTTTTAAACTCCTTTCTGCACGTATTGAAACTTCTATCTTTAAAATAAAATCCATCCGAATTCGATAACTTCATTCGTTCTTGAGATATTATGAACGAAAAAAAAGCGAAGGAACGTACGTACAAAACAGACATCTCCCTAAAAATGATGGATTCCGATTCTAGGGAGCTCGAAACGTGAAGATATGGCAACATTTTCGATTCGACAAATGGGACCAACTACAATAACTTCCAATGGAAAGTTAATAAACTTACAGGATTTGTTAGTAACTCATTTTTATATAATTTAACTGTAATTATTTTGTTGTTACTACTTCTGCTACATGATATTATAATATTTTGTTTACTAAATATGCTACACCATGAAGTTCTTGCACGTTTTTTCCTAAATCTACTGATTGTATGACAAACGTATATAGGCTAATCTTTTGTGTAGATTTACTTAAGCTACAGTTTTTACATTCACATATTTTCATTGAATTAAATAATATTTAGCAACAAACACAAGTTGATAGAGGGGACAGGGCTCCCTCCTATCGAAAGAATTTGTTTAACTTTATTAGCTTAATACAAGCCAAAAAACACTTACATCTAAAGTTTACAAAACTTAAAAGGGCTAACAAACAAACTGGGGGGATTGTGTGACTGGGGTTGGTATAATACTAAAGTATACAAGATTAGCCTAAGAACTAGATTAGGGCTAAATTTATGTAGAAGGATAATGGGACATGATTAAGAGTTATAGAGAGATATTTTCAGAGTGTTTGCTGGAGTGGAAATCAAAGGAGTTTTGCATACGATTAGCAGTACGTAGCATGAGGGTCATTGGTTCATTATATCCATATTTAGTGCGGTGGAAGTTGATACCAAATAGATATACCGATCTTAGATGTCTTAAGTTCGTATGGAGGGAAATTCTTTGCAGAAGCGCTGGGCAATCGATAATCTTTAGCTAAAAGCTGGTGAATAAATACGATATCTGCCACTTTGCGACGTTCAGCAAGGAGTTGCAAGTTTATAAGCTCAAGACGATCTTCATAGGGTGGGAGATGAACCCTGCCTGCCCAGAGTAACACGCGAAGTGCAAACCAAAGGAATCTATTTTGAACGACTTCTATTCGAGATGAGTGAGTAGCATAAAAGGGTGACCATACCTGTCTGGCATATTCCAGAAGGGGTCTAACAAATGTGAGGTAAGGAGGTTTTGTGACATATGGGTCGGAGAATTATTTTGACCAGCGCTTAACGAAACCAAGGGCAGAGTTTGCTCTATTGATTGACGTTGATGAAGAATATAAAATTGATTTTCCTTATCACACACAACTCCCAGATCGCATAACGGCTCAACAACGGTAACTGGCTCGTTGTTAATAAAGTACGTGCGTGGAGGGAGAGGGGCGTGTTTACATGAGAACTTTATAGCTTGGCACTTGCTAACATTGAGTTCTTCCAACACCAGGTAGAAAAGCTGTTCAGGTCATGCTGAAGCAGGTAGGAATCAGAAGGGGCGGAAATACTTCTATAAATTTTTGTATTCTGCATATACATATATCGAGCAATCTTTGATGACGCAGTCAACCTCAATTATTGTTAAAATGAAAACCGCTACCGTAGGTAGCAAAGATAGGTTCCGATTCAGAGCCTCGAAAGAGAACTTTGTATTGACTTTCACTCAAATATCATTGAATCCATGCAATAAAGGAAAGTTGAAAGCCAAGTGCTTTAAGTTTGAAAAAAATAAGAGTGTGCGAAATTTTGCAAAAGCTTTACTAAGGTCGGTCGCGATAACATCGACTTCTTTCCCAGCTTCCAGGCACATCTACTGCCAGAGACAAAATCTACTAAGTTTTTAGTAGTTGATCTACCGCTAAGGAACCACGTTGGTTGGGGGAGAAAATCTTTCTATTTCGTCTAATTTTCCTAAAGCTAAAAAAGCCCAAAAACATTAAATTTATTTTCAAATATCAATTTGGGCCATTCTAAAAAAAAATTAATAAATTTTATTAAGTTCATATTAATTGTTTAGACATAATTCGTTTAACCGGTTTTGTTTTGAATTTACATTTTGTAGGTACTTACCTAATTCATTTTGAAGCACAACATGGTTTTGATTGCTTTAGTTTTTTTTTTTGAAATAGCCCAAATTGCCACTCTATCGACATTTTTTCTCAAACATTTTTAATTCAAATTTGCATTTTTTTTATCAAGGTGGTGTGGCGCAAGTGTATGTCTCGCAACCTATGGATACTGTTAAGGTGAAACTTCAAACATTTCCTAAACTTTACAAGAACATGATAGATTGTTTTATTCAAACATATCGTAAAGATGGCATTTTCCGGGGACTCTATGCTGGTAGTATTCCAGCAGTTGCTGCCAATGTGGCTGAGAATTCAGTTCTGTTTGCAGCTTATGGGGGTTGTCAAAAGTTTATAGCTTACACGCAAGGATTGGAAAGCACAAAAGAATTGTCGGTGCTGGGTAACGCGTTTGCAGGTTTTTTGGCAGCTTTTTTCTCAACATTTACATTGTGTCCTACAGAATTGGTAAAATGCAAATTACAAGCAATGCGAGAGGTAAAGAATTGAAAAAGTTCTAAATTTTTTGTTTTTTGCTCACACTACATTTTTTTAAGACCGGAGGAGCAGTAGTGAAAGATACAAAGGCGCACAATATAACACCGTTCCAGCTTACACGTCAAATATTTAGAACAGAAGGTAAGTTTTACAAATTTCCGTTTATATTTGTAATTGTTCAAATTTCAATGCAATTTCTGCTATCAACAGGCATTGCAGGCTTTTATCGGGGTCTAACATCAACATTCATGAGAGAGATGCCAGGTTATTTCTTCTTTTTCGGTGGATATGAAGGGACTCGAGAGTTTCTCGCAAAGTAGGCAAAGATTAAACTACAGTTTACATTTATACAAATTATTTTCGATTTATTCGAATTTTTTCAGACCTGGCCAGTCTAAAGAAGATATTGGGGCTTTGAATACAATGATAGCAGGTGCTGTGGGTGGTGTAACTCTATGGGTGATGGTTTTTCCGGCAGATGTCATTAAAAGCCGCATTCAAGTTAATAACTCTAAAAGTAGTATGACCTCAGTAGGTTTACATATTATAAGAACCGAAGGTTTTGCGGCACTCTATAACGGCCTTCTGCCATCTGTGTTAAGGACAATACCGGCAACAGCGACGTTGTTTATAGTTTATGAATATACAAAAAAGGTACTCGATGGCAGGCACTAGATGACTAGATTTTAATAAAATCGATTTTTTTTTTCAATAACTTTATGACAATCATATTTTTTTTTTATTATCAAGAGGAACACATTTTTTATTAGCAGCAAACACCGGTTAATTTTCGTTTTATGTAGTCTTGACGGTCCTTATGGTTTTCTAATAGGCGCCATTGATGCCAATATATCTGAAAATAAAATCAAATTATAAAACATAACGAGATTTAGCGGCAGCATATATACCGGTATGATTTAACAATGCGAAGGAATTTATAAGCTGACCTATGTTAGTGGGGAGATGTTATAAAAATCGGGAAAAAGTTGATCCAAATAAGACTTATTGCAAACAAAATTTTACATTACGATTTGCATTAGAGCTTAGTACTTAGGAAATTGATTAAAATTGCTATGCATGTTTGGTATTATCAAACTCAAAATTTTTGGAAAACAATACAGAAACTAGCTTCACCCTTTATGCTTATGTGTCAACGGCAGCTCTCATATCCCCGTTGAGTTCTATCAACGGGTTAACTAGCCGCTGCCCGAGGGCCATCTAAACCACTTCAGTTAGTTATTCAAGGACCTGGCCCTCCAGATTCTGGCGTATTCCTATCCTTACAAAAATTCCGATATAATGGTCTTGATAAATATCGGATAATGATGACCCTCAAATGGCAATAATACCCTGATCATCAACGGAGTCTACCTATTGAAATTGCTACATTTATAAAAGCTTCTACAAAATATTGTAAGCGTTGGAATGGTGGATCGATTTTATTATTTCCTGGATGAAGTGAACGGAAAGTACAAGGATGCACACAGCAACCTGGCGCTTTCCAGACGCACGAACTACCAACTAAATCGACGATGTTCTAATTAATGCAAAGCACTTTTCCAACATTTTAGACGTGTTTACATTTAAATGACCAATAATTATAGACTGTCAAATTTGCTGATGCTGCAAATCTAAAGACTCACTGCCTAACGAAAACAAATAAGCGAGGAATAAATATAACGTCGGACGACATAGCACAAATGAAGAGCACCAAAGCGTTCACCTACCAATATCAACAAGCAAATTAACATTTAAAAACTTACAACGCATGATTTGTGTCCCAGCAAATTCAACTGCTTTATTTTCATTTCATAAGATCCTGTAGGTCTGTTCTTTTCTCGAACTGCATTGTTCCATCCGCCAACAGATATGGCAACGGTTACAATATTCGAATCAACCGATAGGTCTCCTAACATATCTTCTCTAGTTAAAATGGCACCTTAAATACAAAAATCTTATTGTCATCGAAATTTCTAAAGAATTTAAATTTAAAAAAAATCAAACCTATATAATCCTCCGGACAATCAGGCGACAGTGGAATAGGAATCTTTTTAACTGTATCATAACACAAGACAATATCAGGTCGTTCGTAGTGCGGAAGAATATGCTTAAAGGTACTTGTTTTCATTAAGCCATCGGTTGCTTCTTTGATTTCCAGTAAAATCCGATCGGTTGTGCTCAGCTTGAACTTTGCACTTCTCTCGGGGATGTAGTGTGTCATTAATCGACCCATTGTTTTGCGGTATTTATCCGGCAGTTGATTACCCGTGTAAGTTTCTTTCAAGTTTATTTTAGCAAATCCATCCAAACAGAATAATTCTCTTCCAAGTCTTATGTTTGTGCCGTAGGCATGTTTAATGAACTTAACGTCCAGCACAGAACTGATCATTTCTTCATCATGGAAGCCACAAAGAGTCAAATAATGCACTAGATTTGAAAAGCACCGTGGATACTGAACGCACTCCGATACATTCTCTTTAGCTTTTTGTATGATTTTTGAACAAAGATGCTTCTCTAAGCCATCGGGACTTTTGAAGTTATACAACGATATCACATGGCATATTCTTTCCATGTCCTTAAGTCTCGTTGAATCTATTTCGCTTAGGAAGCGTTTAATGATGAGCTCTACTATCTCTTCATGACAAGTCTGGATATCACTTCCCAGTAGAGCTACATGCAAGCAGCTGAGCAGCGATATTCGGCCGACTTGTGGTACAAGATTGTCCAACAATTCAGTCAACAGGTCAACTTGTGGCAATTTGGAAGAGTATCGTAAAATTTTCAGAATTGCAACAAGCGTTATGTCTTTCACTGTGGCCGCTGAATGAATCGTCTTCCGTATGATCTTATCGATCAGTTCTGGATTTCGTATGGGAGTTTGTGTCTTAAAAAATCCCATAGACATCACACCGATCTCATCGATGCTCATGCCGTCAATGCGCTTGTAGAAATTGACTTCATAGTCGAACATTTCAATAACTGGTCTGCGGACAATATTGCAGAAAAACATTGAATGAATCATCTCATCGCGAGACATTTTCGGTACTTTTCGTCCGATTTTACGCAAAGCAACAAGCACGAATTTACTTATCCTGGCCACGCCAAGTTGATACCATGCATCTGATATGTGAAGGAGTTCTTTCATACTCCATCGCTCAACACGATCCTGGCAGACTTTATCAAGCTCATTCCAAATCTCACAGTAGTTCTTCGTTCGAGTGGTGGGTGTAGGGGGATGAATACGCAAATATGAGAGACAATCGATGATTTGTTCATCAGAGAACTTGTGACATTCGGAACAAAACCAATCTACGAATTTGTCAAACTTGTCTTCTGAAACGCATACGTTTTTGTCGTGGCAATGCAACATGAGGCTTTTGAAATTATCAACAAGATGACTGGCATCACAGTTAATGCTTACTGGTGGATTTAAGATGCCATCTGGGAGGGACTCCATTAACGAGCTACGGGAATTGACCGTGATCGGCTGGAAAATTGGAAAACTTTTTATTGTATTTACCAGAACTTCATGGGCATGATGATTCTCATTGTCGTGGAATATTTTTGATCTCAAGTTAGAACTTGAAACGAAATTATTCCTCTTGGCACAGGTGATGTTGACAACAGATAGAAATTGCAAGTTCTCGGAACGAATCAGGCGAAATGTCTGGAGTAGTTTGTTCGGCAGCATCGCGTTAGTGCATGGATGATTTTTGGGTTTATTTAAGAGATAAGATAATCAAGGAGTTTTTATTAATTAAATTATGAAAGTAGTTAAATAATTTAAACAAAAAATATCGAAGTATCTCATAACATGTTTACTTTTTTTTCATATATTTCCTTTTGACTTTTTTGAATTTTGACAGAAATGGTGAAATGTGCAAGATACGGCAGGCGGCATGTGGCCTAACATTACAGGCTTCAAACAAAATAGACGCGTCGCGGTGTGCAGGAAAGGCCTATACCTTTATTGCTTTCTCACCCTGCCAGAGGCCACACGAGGCAGTACAAGTATTGGCTCTCAGCACGGTACACATTACATGTAATATCATTACGCAGTACACAAATAAATATAATAAATATTATGTTACAATTGAAGTAACACAATCACTTACAACATTTGTATATTAAGACAAAGCTATATTTGTACACAAACATGCAAATAAACTGACCATATTGCATGATCTGTAAAACCAAATCCTCGACCCAGGTTTTTCATCACCAATTTCGTCAAATTCATTTCAACTCGACCCAAGTTTACAAGGAATTGAAGCGAGCTTTAAGCTGGCTTCAACACCACATGTAAACGTAGTATATCTCAATATACTTTGTATATACATATTTTGTCCCGATAAAAACGTTTTGCCAGACTACCATTGTCATTGTGCTATCGATAATTTGTATAGAAATGTCAAATGTTTGATGGTAAAATTATTCAATTGACCAGTTTATATTTCTTGAGCGCTCAGTATTTTTCCGCAATTTTTTGACAGAGCAGGAGAGTAAAATATAAACAGTATTCATCACATAGAAGTCAAAACAACTATCTTTTCCTTTTCTTCTTATGTAATTTACTGAAACAAACAATAAAGGCTCTCCCAAACCAACGCGAATTCGCGGCGACGGCGAATTTTTGTTGTTGTTTAGCGTCGTGTATTTGTCATATTTTTTACTATTGTGAATGATTCGCTGCGAATCGCTCCGCATTCGCGTTGGTTTGGGAGAGCCTTAATTGAGCAAGAGAATCCGAAAAATTTCCGTCTCAGTTTTTAAAGGGAAAAGTGAGGAATATTCGAGAGGAAATCCTCTTTATATATTTGAGCGCTCTGAGTCCTCTGAGATCACAGAAATATAAACTGGTTAAATAAAAAAATGGCAGACCAAGGCAAATGTTGAAATGTCCCGATGTCGTTTTTTTAACCAAGGTCCTTAAGGCTCTCCCAAACCAACGCGAATCCGCAGCGACGACGAATTTTTGTTGTTTTTTAGCGTTGTGTATTTGCCATATTTCGTACTATTGTGAATGATTCGCTGCGAACCGCTCCACCTTCGCGTTGGTTTGGGAGAGCCTTTAGGCTGAGCCTTTAGGATGACGAATTTTTGTTGTTGTTTAGCGTTGTGTATTTGTCATATTTTGTACTATTGTAAATGATTCACTGCGAATCGCTCCGCGTTCGCGTTGGTTTGGGGAAACTTTAAGCATGCAAAAAGCCAAATACCAAAAATATAGTAGGTTGACCTCTCGTTGTGAATATAAAATAATTTTTTTTCCGTATAATTCAGTTTGATAAAAAAGTTGTACATCTGAGGCCTGACGCCCACTGGGCAACTTAATTGACGGCAACTTTTAGTTGCTCGAAGATGCCGGCAACTCTGAGCAACTTAAGTTGCTCGCCATCGCCCATTAGGCAGCAACTTTTTGGAATTTGACGTCGTTTTTGTGTATTTGTTGTGTTGACTTTTGACACGGATAACATTACAACGTTAATAAAAATTTAAATACCAAATAAGAACATTGAAATTTAAAGCTCATTTTTGATAAATCAAAATCAGAGGATTTGAAAATTCAGAAATCTGAAAATCTAAAAAAAAAATAAATTTAGTGGCGCAACAGCTCATGAAGAACCAAGGCCTTGTGACTAACAACTCTCAACCATTCCTGTGTGCGTGTTTGTTGGGAGGAATGGAGGGGACCTACAATTTCTTGCCGAGTCCGAACGGCTAGATGAGAAGCACTTATTCATGACAAGTATACTCTTGGAGGATTAGTCAGTTCCTCGCAAGAGGCAGTACCTCGGAAAAAAAACATTTAAGTTCTTAGGTGGCAGTGGCTGGGAGTCGAACCCAGACCTTTGGCATGACAGTCCTCTGCACTAACCATTACTACATCTCTGAAAATCTATATGTAAGATTTTATCGTTGAACACGGTCATCTTTGACAGATAAAGTTGCCGGCAACAAAGGTTGCTCAGTGAGCGGGGCCAAGCAACTTAAAGTTGCCGGCACTTTAGTTGCCTAGTGGGCGCTCTCGCATATAATCCAATGTACTTGAATCGAGAGCAACAAAAAGTTGCCAGGCCTAACTTTTTTCCAAAAAAATTACTCTCATAAGAAATGCATGTTAGGTGCTTTTTTTGCATATACATATGGACTTTGGCGAAAAGAATGACATCAGAACATTACAATATTTATTTACCTTTGCCTTAGTCTGTATTTTCCTTATCAACAAACATTTGACATTATTTCTATATAAACAACGACAATGGTAGTTTGGCAATGCCTTGTCAGCACAAAAGTTCAATCCTCTTAATTATCTGGACACTGCTAACTCTATATGAACATAGTTGTTGTTGTATTTGACATGCAAATTGTTTTGTTTTGCTGTTGTTTTTTCTCAGACAATATTATTTTGACTTGTGAAAAATACAACTGTTGTTTGTTTTAAGCTTTAATAAACAGGCATAATTTCCTTATTAAAAATGTTGGTGAACTACAAAGATGAAAAACACATTACGATAATATACGTCTGATCCGATATTGTGTATCCTACTTAAAGAATTCAATTCGAGCTGAACGCTTCCATTGGTGCAAGCCGCATCATGACTCTTCTTCGTACTCACACAATCAAATTTCAAAGCCAAATATATTTCTCACCATTTTTCTTTTCAGTTTTGACGTTTCATCCCAAGTGAAGTGGTAGTCCCCAGTTGAGTTGAATAAAGTACTCATAATCTACAATTTTCTAGTATCTAGTCTTTGGAAAGAAATCAATTTATAAATAATTTGGTCAAATAAAAAATTCCAATTCCAACGATTTGATAGAAAAACAATAAGGTTTTGTGATACAATAATCATCTTTATATCAATATATTTTTTCGATCTATTGTGAGTTTGTATTTGTGCTTCAAGGTATACGTATATAATATACCCACGATATGTATTTTTTTACCAAAATGGTAAATGTGTTGTATTTTTTCATAGGTTCCCGCTTTGATATTCGTCGGAAAACGATTCGTTTCTAGAAGCCGATTTGATGGCGACCGCGACATCAAAATTAAAATCTCGGAGATGTGTGCTGAAATGCACAGAAACCACACACACATATGGATTTCCAAAGGATGAGATTGGGTGAGAAAAATGACTGGAAATTTAGCTTGTTTAGGTGGAGTGAACTTTGGTTACTTGGAATTTTTACACCATGTTTCCTGTAAAATTTTAAAACAAATTGTAAACATTTGAAAGAAACGTCAAGTTACAAAATAGGTAGACCTATTATGATCTTTATAATGCGAATCGGACAATGGGAGGAAAACTCTTAAAAAGTGCTAAGCTTTAAGCTGGCAAACCCAAATTTTCAGAGTTATAGAAACACCGCGCCATACATTCTTGTATCCACCCACCTACATTTTTTTAAACAATGCTATAAGTTTTGTTATTTAAAGTGCATTAATTTGAGGTGCTAGGAAATAATCATTGGGCGCATTCGGCAACGTATCTTTAGAGACCCGGATTTATTCGTATTGTTGTAATCCCTTGTTAAACACGACTGATGCAAAAACAACTCAACGTACCTGAAAATATTTTGGATTTTGGATACCCTATCGCTTTATCAGCCGAACGCGAATTTTTCCTGGCTAGAAAATTATTTTGTTTCTAATTTTTAAATATATGTTCAGGTAGGTCTAGCATGTAACTTGATTCCATCGAGTTTATTTGATACATTCAATAGATACATTCATATAGATAGTTCCCAGAGATGTGAAAGACATTTTAGTATTGCAATCAATTTGTAAAATTCTTGTTTTGAAGTATTTTTACTTCAGCTCAGTTCTTCAACATCAAAATGTTATTCCCATTCAATCTTGAAGTCTTAGTAATGCAATCATTTCTTGCAGTTAAATGACCTAAAGTAAAAAGATACAATACTAGGACTGCTTGAAATCATTGAAGTCTGTTACAAAGAATACATTGTCTTTTGATTAATTTCAATAATTTCTTCATGGAGATTAAAAAAATAAACGAATCCAAGGAGTAAAAAGACTTCATGGAGTTAAAAGACTTCATGCAGTCAAAAGACTTCAAGCAGTTAAAATATTTCAAAGCAGATTTTACTTTTAGCCTTTTGACTGGTTTGAATAAATGAAAAATTGAATGGAAATTAATTATCGAAGTAAAAATATTTAAGTAATTAACTGCATTCGCAAGGGAAGGTTAAATGACTGAGATTTCAAGGAATGAAATACTGAAAAATTGCATTCTTTCACAACTGTGATAGTTCCTAGTTTGGCTAGTCGATTGTTTTATTTGATTGGATTAAATCGACAATTTCGATTGCATCAAGTTACGTGCTGGTTTCCCTGCATTAAAGGCGGTCATAGGTACTTTTGTATGCACATACATATATAGATTTTCTAAATTCTCGGCTAAGGCCAAGACATTTATTTCACCGACATTTATTGTCCAAGAGCCAACTGCAAGTGAATGTATATAGGTACCTATAACACGTTTTTGAAATGTTCATATAAAAGCAGCGGTTAACTCACAGCAATGGAGTTGAATTTCTAGTAAGAGCGAAATATGAACCGGTTCGGTATCAATTTAACTCTGATTCATTTAATTTCTTCATGGACGACCATCAGGAACAAATAAGGATAAAAACGGCGGTGTTTCTTTTCCTTTTTGAGTCGTTGCAAATAACGGGTGATTTTTTAGCTGGTTTGGTTTTGGCAACACTGGTTTTGACAGCTGACGTGTGTTTAGTACCTTGTGTCACTGTCAAACAGCTTCAGTTTGGTTTGCAATTTAACCATGGATCGTCTTACAAATGAACAACGCTTGCAAATTATTGAATTTTACTATCAAAATTCGTGCTCGGTTCGAAATGTTCATCGCGCGCTGCTTCCATTTTATGGTCGGCGTTCTCGACCTTCTGAGCAGTCTATTCGGAAGATTGTGACCAAATTTCGCACCAAATTTACTTTGTTGGACATTAAACCACCAACACGTTTACGTACTGTGCGTAGTGAAGAAAATATTGCGGCCGTATCAGCTAGTGTGACAGAAGACCGCGAAATGTCGATTCGGCGCCGTTCCCAGCAGTTAGGCCTTTGTTACAGCACTACGTGGAAAATTTTGCGGAAGGATTTGGGCGTAAAGCCTTTTAAGATACAGCTGGTGCAAGAACTAAAGCCAGCCGACCTACTACAACGCCGAATTTTTGGTGAATGGGCTCTTGGAAAGCTGGCCGAGGATCCGCTTTTTTATCGAAAAATTGTGTTCAGCGATGAGGCTCATTTTTGGTTGAATGGGTACGTAAATAAGCATAATTGCCGCATTTGGAGTGAAGATCAGCCAGAAGCATTGCAACAGCTACCAATGCATCCCGAAAAAGCCACTGTTTGGTGCGGTTTATGGTCCGGCGGCATTATTGGGCCATATTTCTTCAAAGATGATGCGAATCGCAGCGTTACTGTCAATGGTGAACGCTACCGAGCGATGATAACAAACTTGTTTTTGCCCGAAATGGAAGTTCTTCACTTGCATGTAATGTGGTTTCAACAAGACGGTGCCACATGCCACACAGCACGCGAAACAATGGCGCAATTGCGAGGCGAGTTTGGTGAACAGTTAATTTCACGTTTCGGGCCGGTCAATTGGCCGCCTAGATCGTGCGATTTGACACCATTAGATTATTTTTTGTGGGGGTATGTCAAGGCTAATGTCTATAGGGACAAGCCCGCTTCGATTGACGCACTGGAAGCCAACATCCATGCATTCATTCGTGAGATACCGGCCGATATGTGTGAAAGAGTATGCCAAAATTGGACTCAGCGGATGGGCTACCTGAGACGCAGCCGCGGTCAACATTTGCATGAAATTATCTTTAAACATTAGTTTAGTTCTAAACCTCTTAAAAAATCACCCGTTAAAAATTGAGCCATGCTTTTTGTTACCAATTTTGCTGTTATTAATGGTTCATTCCATGCATTTTATTTTTCACAAAAAGCATTTGATAAATTATTTATATCCACCTGCAAGTATGTGTGTGAAAACCCTTCTGTATTTATAAAAAGATAAAACCGTTCTTTTCTATAACGAATATTTTTGTACTTTTGCTGTTTTATTTTGGGTTTCTTTTTATAGTTTGAAACCAAAATTGGTTTTCACCCCTTCCTAGATAAGTTCCTCGGATCACATATTATGGAATCCAAAAACATTTCAGTGCGTAGCTCACCCTGCCAGACCGTTTAAAAAATTCAAAGTGAAAAACGATTTTTTTAAACAGTCGGAGAGGGCGAACGGATTCCGTGATATGTGATCCGAGGTGCTTATCTTGGATAGGGTGCAAACCATTTTTGGCTAACTCGATTTCCTTCGAAGTAGCATTCATATATTTTTTTTGATGTACTGTTTAATCACAAAGGTTTCAGTTGTGGACTGGAAGACTTCGATTTTTTGAATAGCTTTAAATGAAGCTTTCGAAGAATATTCTTCTTTTTTTGCTAACATTCACACCCGAAATCTCTTATCGGCTCTTAGCCTATATTTATGAAGTAAAGAATTCCGTAATTCTAGTATCATTCCCTATTCCCCCTCAGTAATAATTTCCAACCGCCTGCGCCGTTCTGTATTATGATCCTTTGTGAGTTGAAGATTTATTGCCTGAACAGAATGGAGACGGAGCTGCAACTGCAATAGCTGCCAAAATGTTGAATACACAAAGATATGAACACAGCACGACGCCGCTGCAGACGGAACTGCAGACGCAGCTGTACAAGTGGCTTTCTTCAACAAAGGGTTGAAGGAAGTTTCAGACTCTTTAATCTCTGATAAAGGCGTAAAGTAGCTTCCATTTCGTCACTATCCATTTCTATTTTTGTTATAATTTTTATTTTTTGAAATTCGCACAGCTGACTTCAAATGACAAAAATGTCAGAAACCTGTACAGCACATGTGGGCGAGTACATGCCCGACATTTTTTGATAGCTATTATAGCTGCAGCTGCAGCTCCAATTGCAGCACTTTGTTCTGGTCAGGCAGTTATAAAAAACTGCCAACGTCCACTTTTATTTATTCAACCACACATATTTTTATAATCCATATACATAGAATTAAGAATTTTGAACTTGTAATCACTTGTACTTGTAATCGAGCGCTCTTAAGTTGAGCTCATAACAATTTATTTTTTGAGTTTATACAGTTTTTTTTGGAAAGTTTTCGCAAGTGTTTCAGCGACGCTACATCATTTATAATCTGAAAGGAAGAGCAAAATGTGTTGAATGGATATTTGACCGAATATCGAAATTCTTAGAGAATTGTTCTTCCACGAGTATGAGCTAATTAATATTTCATTTTATTTCTAGACGAAACGTATGGTTAAAACAGTTAGGATTAAAGGATGCATATAAATCAGCTGCTGTATGTGATCGGCATTTCTCACCACAGATGAAAACATCAAGTTGTAAAAATAAACTAACGGCCTGGGCGATTCCTGATAGAAACTTACCCAAACCAGACCACGAAGATGCTTTCAGCGACGAATATTACCTGGGAGGAGATGAAGGCAGAAGAATAAGCGAAAGCATAGTAAATGGTTTCGCGAACAATAATAGTAAAAAACTGGAAACATCTAATTTGCAAATTTCTAAAGCATCAGTAAATGACAACAATCCTCCGGTAATTTTTTGCCATTTATTCCTTTAATAATTTTTGTTTTTATCTGGTGGTTGTGTCGGTTTTCAGAATGAATCTCTAATCCATGATGATCCTCTTGATTTTGAAGATATGATAGACTCACAAAATAACAACAATAACGATAAAGCTGTATCAGTTGATGATGCAGAGGTTGGTCCTTTTTTGTATTTATTGGTATTTTAAATCAAATTAATTTCCCTTAATAAATAATTTTCAAGTTTGAAGCAATTTTTGATGACTATGAAAACCAAGACTTAAATGAGTCGAATCCCTCAGCCAGATCTAGTCCCATATTAGAAAATGGAAATGAAGTTTCTGATGAAGATGTGAGTATATGAAAGCTTAAAATATATTAGATTAAATTAACTGATTTTTATATTAATTAAAAGAAATCTATTGTGGAAGAATGACATAAATTTTTTTTCAATATAAATTATGTCGTTTACAAATTATGTAATACTTGCGATAGGATATCTGGCATATCCGAGTCTTCCATATCAGAAAGTAAACGTGCGTTAAAATAAACGTACATCGACAGTTTTATGCTTATCGATATCCTATTTGGTTTCATCTTGCACAACTATTGGCTTACTCTCAACATGTTGTTTAAGGTCCATCAAAATTCAATAATACAAACAAGTAATTGATTTAAGCCGAGTGTAGGAAATGATACGCTTTTTGTCCCCTTTTTTGTATGTGAAATAAGATGGGTTCTTAACTATTCTGTACCAATTAGGGCCAGTTTTTCAGTGCGAGATCATCATAGTCTCGAGGTTAATTAATTCGAATAAAACAATTTTGTTATCATTTTTACGCTCCAAACACAAATTTTTTGTGCCTTCTTATTTTAAGCGTATTATGCCGGGTATCAATAAATTTCATTATGCTACTTTAAAGACCATTTCAGTTGCACCAGAGCCTGTGGAAATAAATAGTAGATTCAAAAGGAAACTAATTGCCTGTGTAAGAAGACGTCGTATATTGTATGATCCAGCGCATCCGTATTTTGGAAATATAAAAAAAAAGACCAGGGCTTGGGAGAGAATAGGAAAAATTCAAAATTTCGATGGTATTTCAAAATTACATCAATCACATTATTTATTTTTAAATATAAACATTTTGTTCCCTTAAGGTTCTGCATGTCGAGAATTGTGGCTTAATTTGCGGTTTGATTATCAGAACTACGCCCGAAACCTCCGGCAATGGCTGGCAGGTGATAGTAATCAACGCGAAAGACCAAGAATTCAATTTGAAAACGATCTTATATTTCTTTGGCGCTTTATAGCAGACAAGTGAGTTGTCAAATTTATTGTTACTTTTACAATATTACTAAAATATACTTTAATATTGTCTTTTCAGAAGTACTTTGGATGATATTGACGACGTATATACTCCACCTTCGGGCGTTATATGTCATAACATAACAGAATTTGATAAATCGGTTGTATGCGAGTCAGTAGATGAGATGGAAAAATCTCAACATTTTGTTGGTAACCTAATCGATGCTGTTCAGTCTTATTCGGAAATATATGATTCGAATCATGCCAACTATGGAAATGCCAAAAGAAGAAGTATCATTTGGGAAGCCATTTCAAATGAACTAAAAGAAAGAGGTATTTGTATTATTAATTGTTTGTTAAACAAATATATAACTAATAACTATTTATTCTTAGCTACAAAATGTTTGTTCTCTTGGATTCAACTGATGTTGCGCTATGAGTTTGAATTGACGCTTAATAAACACTCGTATCTGGTGGTCAAAATGAAATTCATGGAAAAATATATCATTGCAAAGTGACTTAAATTGTTTATTTCATATAAGAGCTTATCGATTTATTTGGTATTTTTCTTTATTTAAGTGAAAAATCTCCCTTTAAAAGAGCAACAATCCTCAAAGATGAATGGTTTGATCCTCTGTATTCACCTGACGAACAACATTTGCTGATTGCGGCAATGATAACAAGCAAAAAAATTCGACCATACTTTGCGAACATAGACTGTCCGTTTGCAACAAATGACCTACTAAAGGTTCCACACTGGCATATAGTAGGCAAAGCAAGACGTAAGCAAATATTATATTTTCTTATTATAATGTAGCTGATTTAATGTTAATTCCTTTTTCTTTAAATACAAAGAATTAAAGCCTGCAAAGTGTGAGATAACGTGGATCATTATACAGATGATGTATTGTGAACTTAGCGAATATCGTCGTAATGACTGTCGTTTACGTGACGAATGGGAATTAGAATCAGTCATCACAAACTTACGAGACACTATTGTGAAGAACAAACCAAAAGACTTTATGCACGTAGCAGTGCCTTCAGAGCCTAATGCATCATTAGCGAAAGAAAAATTGCCAAATAAAAACAAAAGTATGGCTTATGGTAATACTTTGGATAACCCAGATGACATCGGAATTATATCAGAGGAGAATGCACTATTTACGTCTTCGTCACCGCCGCCACCACCTCCACCGCCACCTAAAAATGAAGTCATATTCAAAGTTCCTGGTGAGAATCCAGGTGATGAGGAGAGGGTTGTGCACTATGAACTGGATACTCCCTTGTCCGAGCTACCTGAAAGTGTTGTTATTGATATCTCTTCAGTATTGGAAAATGCACATATCGTTATAACAACTCGTTACAAAATGGAATCGAAAGTTAGTTTATTTACATTGGAAAAGAGACGAGAACTAATTGGTGAGGTAATGGCCAGACCAATAATTTTCAATGAACCCTGCAAGACTTCTAGAATTTCTAGATTGTTTATGGGTGAAATTGCCACCGATATTGGATATCCAGGTAAATTACTTACAACAAAAACAAAAAAATTATATACTATAACTCACTCCCTCAATGTTTAGAAAGCTAAAAGTGTCAGAAATAAAGAATGGCGTAATGTGTGCATACGTTTCAGAAGATGAATTTTTATATTCCATTCAAAAAGAGCAAAAAGCTAACGAATTTAATCGCCTGTCAATAGTTATACGCACTTACTTACCTAAGTTCGGGGTGGCACCAGAGATTCAATCAACAAGCTTCTTCCATCCTGCTCGGTTTCTAGCTAGCTGTCTCCAGTTTCGCACGCCAAGTTGGTTGAGGTCCTCTTTCACTTGCGTGCGCCACCTGTTGCGCTATTTTCCTCTACTGCGCCGTCCCACTGGGTTGAATGCAAAGATTTTCCGGTCCAGAGCATTGTTTTCCATTCGCTCTAGGTGACCTAGCCATTTCCGTCATTGGCTTTTCACTTAACTCGGTGGGTGTCGATGTATAGCTGATACAGTTCGTAGTTGCATTTTCTTTTTTATCTCCCATCTATGAAGACGGGAGATAAAAACAGCCTAAAGCGTTCTCATCTAGCGTTTATAGTGTCCATGTCTCTGCACCCTACATCAGAACCGGGATGATAAGCGTCTTAAACAGGGACACACATTAGTTGTTCGAGAGAGAGCTTTGCTTCTCAATTGCCTTCTTAGCCCAAAAAAACAGCGATTTGCAAGGTCAATTCTTCGTTTGATCTCAGCACTGGTATCTTTCGCTGAGTTTATAGCGGAGGCTAGGTAGACAAACTCTCTGACCACCTCAATATTATAGCAGTCTAAAGTGATTTTCTGACCGAGACGTCGGCGCTAGTAAACATGACCTTAAAATTGAAAATATTTGCAATAATCTAGTGGATTATTCACAATAGAGGATTCTTCATTCAATTACGTTACACAATACCAAACATAAAAACGAATGAATACAATCGTGAAACTTCGTTTCGATTGCTAATCGACAACCGAAATCGGAGTCCATATCTGCCATATCTGTACTGCCAATTTTTGTTGGGTAGAGCATAGTTAAGAACACGATTAGAAACTTTGATTTTGCGTTTCTAGTTGGAATTAGTAAATTAGTTGGCCCTGAAATCAGCATTTTTAACAATATTAAAACAAAGATAAAGGGTTAAATAATTTTTGTTTTTAGTGGAATGGAGATTGTTTTACATGTACCTGGTATTTTATTTTCTCTTAAATATAATTTCTTTTTTAGTTGAAGCTTGCTTGACATTCTGGGAGTATATTGTTGAAAAATCCTTCTTTGTTGATTATGATCCTGCTTGGAAGATAACTAAAGAATCAAAATGGATTCCCGCTCCTTATCCAATATTTGACAAATTCCAAAAATATGCTGGTAAGTGGTCATAGTAAGTAAGGAGTATAAAAGCATGAGAAACTATTATTTAAGGTTTCTTCTCTTAATTGTTGTTATTATATTTCAAATTATGTAGTATGTACACAAAAATGAAATATGTTTATAATTTGTTTCTATTTTAGAATCAAAGAATTGGAATGAATATATTTCTGTTCTGGCGGATTTTATGCAAGAAATTGGGAATTTTCCTCTTATTTATTCTGATTTGAAAATCAATTCAAGCTGGAATCGGAGGCAATGTTATATTAGAGATATATCTGAAGTATGGGCAATACTGGCTAGAAAGTTTGTTGTGCTAGGTAAATTTTGAATTATTAAATTATAATTAATCACTAATCGAACTGTTTATATTCTTTCAGAAAACCACAAATTGATATGGGATAAGTTTAAGCAAATATTTCTGCTTTACATGTCCGAAATAGAACTTAGCATGTATAATCCTTGGCCACCATTCTGGGCACCAGTGTTTGAAAAAATGAAATTCCTTTTTGATTACAAATATAGTCCAAAGGATCCTATCTACTATGTTATTCGGTTCAAAATCAACGAAGAGATTAACATACTTAGGATAAATTCTAGTTCAACATTGGGGCAGCTAGATGCCGTCACAAATGCAAAGGTTATCTTTCGATTGCTAAAAGAAAACGAGTACTTGGAAGATTTTACGTGGGTCAATCGGGCCCGATTCATATCCAAATTGAAGTACTTTCCAATGCTATATGACATAAACCATCCAGACTTTGGAAACAAGGAAGCCAAATTGGATGCATGGCAAGAGATGGCACTTTTATTTCATTGTACGGTTGGAGAGTGTCATTTGATCTTTCAACATCTTATGAAAAGCTTCCTTATTTTTCGAGCCAGAGATCCCAATCAAGTGTGTCGAGTTAATGCTAAATATTGGGAAAACATGACTTACATCTATTCCTGCGCTGTTCCAAACGCAATTGATCCAAAATCAATAAGAGGCCGCTCGTTTAGGTCGTCTTCAAATGGCAGTACAATTAAATTAGCCGAAGAATATCAAGCGGAAATCTCACTGGTCGACGCGAAACCAAGGCTTATATTAAAAAATTTCGCTTCTGCAATCAACTCGCTGCCAACTCAACTCCAGACATCTGTGACGAGCCACCTAAAATATATTTTTTCGGAATATACGCGTATTCAAAACGAGGAAATTGTTGTAGATGTGTAATATTTAAGATGTGTTATCTTGTAGTTATGTATAAAGAAAACTAGTTTTAATTAATGTGTAAAACTCGGAAATATATATGCTTTTTTTTTCTTTTAATCGCATTTTAAGGACATACAAAAATGGTATATTCAAAATGATTCTTTCACTTTCCTTTAATTTTCTTAAAATAAACCACACTAGGACTTATTTTTCTTCAATTTTAAACTCTTTGTTTTTTATATTTGGACTTCCTAAAACCATTTTATTGTAAACTTAAATGTCATGGATTTTCGTTTTTTTTTACAAATATTACTCATTTGCCTCGTACTTTACCATCTTCTTGACTCAAAATCACAATTTGCCATTCCTTAACGGTTTGCCTCAACAATTTTTTGTATTGTGGTCGCATAAAAGCTTTACAAAGACTGCCACGGAAATATATGATAAGTCATATAACAACATCGTAATCGGCTCCCACGCTCATCTTCATAATAATCCTGTCGTTAGTTCTATAAACAAGGCCAATGTATTTGTAGAGCAATTCGCCGTAAAAAATTGCACTTTTTTATCAACGAATCACTTCTTCGCTGGATTAGTTATTACCTTTCTGATCGTTCAATCCAAGAAGCCTATTCTAGAAAGCGTGGCGGATCGAATTGAAAGCGATACCTAAATTTCGACCGTCTTCGCGTAGCTATTCTCAAAAGCAAAAAGGAATAAAAATGATCGAACGATTAATTCATCAGCTTCAATCCTATCGCTTTCAAAAGGTATACTTGCAGAATGAAATTTAGTTGAAAGGCGCTTTCGCTTTCCGTATACGTTCGCATGTAAAGTGAATGGCTTTTCAGAATTCAGAAAATACAAATCCGCCATTAAAAGCGATCCACCCCGCTTTTTACAAAAGGCCCCCTAGTTGTTTTGGGCGGTTTTAAGTCTGTGAAGTTCTCAAAATAGTCGCTGGTGTGTCCCAAGGTTAAATATTGTCTCCGATACTATTTTTTACTTTCATAAATGATCTGTTGTCTGAAACTACTAATTGTCTTCACTGTTTCGCTGAAGATAGCATCCTAAGTTTTTCATACTCCTTTCCAGATTCACCTACCTGTTCTTAAAACTTGGATCAGCAACGGCACAATAAAATTTCCCTCGGTTAACAACAACAAATACCAGAAAGTGTCGATAAATAAGTCAGTAATAAAGTGCCTTTGTTGTTGTTTAACGAGGGAAATTTTACTCCTTTAGATATGGATTTCGCAATAAAACACACCTTAAGATTATCGTTGCTCGCGAAAATCAATGTATGTAAGTTTTTAAGTCAGAAAGAATATGGGTGTATTCATAAACGCAGAAAATCTGCGCTAGTACAATCGCATTTCTTTTCTGATGCATTTGTGAACGCACTCCCAATGCAGAATGCCTGCAGTAAACAAAAAGGTCTGACTTAGTCCGATTTGTATGTAAACAGAGTTCATAAACGTCAGAGAAAAATGGCTGCCAAACAAATTTTGTTGAATTTGATTTTTGAATTGCTTACCCAAAAAGAAAAGAAAATTATAAAATAAAATATAAAATATTTGCAATTACTTACATTCTTTACGAGTCAGTGCCGCTTTGTCCTTCTTGTTGTTTTTGCTTTCTAAAATGGATTCATGTCCGTCAGTCAAATTAATATCATGTGCGTAGTCAGGGTAGGGATGGGAAACACTAAAATCGAAACTGGTTATTTTGTTTCGATTAACAGGTTTTCATCAGAGATTTTTTTGTTTCAGTTAAAACCGGTTATTTTTTGATAAATCCAATAACCGGTTTAAAAAAAAACGGTTATTTGCTTTCACACTTTTATCGCCACTGAAATAAAAAAGTGTAGAAAACGTCTTTGAACAAAGTTCTCGTTGTCACATAAGACTTTCCATTTTGTGGAACCACAACCAGTCACATTATTCACCACTTCCATCTTTTATGCTATAGACGTGAAACAAATAAATATTTTTTTTAATAAAAAACCGAAAATCAGTTTTTTCATCCGGTTAAAAACGTCAGGTTAAACCGGAAGCCAAAATAACCAGGAAAACCGAAAACCGGTTAATTTGGAATAACCGCCATCCCTAAGTCGGGGAAAGAGGTTTAAGAAATGAGGGTTAAAAAAATTAATTTTATTTAATTATTATATTATTGTTAGGAAAAGCTCGCTGTAATGGAATGAATATAATATAATGTAGGTATTTATACATATTTGCATCTATTTATGCATTGTGTTCGTGTATTTGTACTATTTTTACAAAAAGATAATTGAAATCTTTTGCTCCCGTTTGTGAAATATAGAGATATTTTATGTTTTTTGTTTAGAAACTAGTTTCACCTTAATTAAATTTATATAGAGTATTTTATTTCTTAGATATTTAGATTTTTATATACTGTGAGCGTCAAGAAAAAGTGTACAGCTTTGAAACGCATTCTTGTAACTCTTTTAAAGCAAATAGATTCGATCTTTTAGTAAAAGACTTATCTTATTTTTTAAAGCGGGTTATATTCAATGAATTGCCATATAAAACTTATTACCTTTTCGAAAAACGAATACGTTTATATTACGAAGAAAAATTCATGTTATAAATATAATACTGACTACGTCCTGTGTGGCTTTTTTCTCAATCTAGCAATGTTTTGATTGCTTTTAGCTGTTGAGGTTGTTTTGTTTACATTTTACTTACAAAAATTAAAGTATTTTAAAGGCTCTCCCAAACCAACGCGAATTCGCGGCGACGGCGAATTTTTGTTGTTGTTTAGCGTTGTGTATTTGTCATATTTTGTACTATTGTAAATGATTCGCTGCGAATGCGGAGCGATTCGCGTTGGTTTGGGAGAACCTTAACAACTAGTTTAATGTATTTTACGTTTGATTTATATACTCATATACATATATTCTGTCATTCTATTTCAGTACTTAATATTCAGATTTCTGAATTTTGCCCAATCAGAGGTTTGGAAAATTGTCCCCTTTCACACGAGGAAACTGAGTTGCTAGCAACTTTCCGTTCCTAGGTAAGAAGGGCAGAAGGAAAGAATTTAATTCGTAAAAAATAACAGTAAGTATCCTTGTGCATTTGTTGTTATTTTTAATGTGGTAAATGTTGTTTAAAAAAATTGAAAATAATTTTTTTATTTACTTCTTATGGTACTTAATATATGCACCAAGTTTGAAGATTTTCCATTCACTTTTACATTTTTTCCGAAATTTTTAGTAAAACACTGACAAAAATACCCATGTATTTTGTATGGGAAATTTCAAGTGGTTGCCGCACGTGTTAACGTTGACCGATTTCAAAAAATCTTGCACAACATATTTTTTAATTGCCTTGATCACTTTTAGGGGGGGGGGAGGGCACTCTAATACATATGTAAATATAGTAAGACATTAATAATAATCTTCAATAGCCTTTTATTTTTTGACTGGTACTTCTTCTGGCAAACGTATTACGGATTTAAATAACAAAACGAAAGTTAGCTTTAATATGTCATATCAAACGTTTTGATATCTTTAATAGAAATTTTTTTAAACAAAAATACTGAAAAACTAAAAATGACAATTTTCAAATACTTCAAAGGGGTCAGGAGGTGAATGAGGCATGAGAAAATTAAAACACGGTGGATATCCTTCCTTTGAACCATAAGGAATATTCTCACAAAGTTTGAAAAAAATCTAAAATGCTAAAGTACCTACAATTTTTTTGTTTTTTGTTTTTCGACGTTTTCATATGGATTGACTCGAAGGTAAATACATTTTTCAACTCCATCTCCCAGACTATATTAAGTAAAGTATACCTATCTGAAAGATTACAAGATTTAAAAGGGAATGGCGTACGAGCCAAAGTAAAGTGGATGATGTGTGTCTGTCGACTCTCGTCTCTATGTCGCTGTCGCTGGTGGTGGTTTTGTCGAATATTATTGATTGAAGCGCAGGCGTGTTTCGTTGCATTGATTTTGTTTCCTCTTATTTACTTCGGCGACGAGTGCTACTGCGATGAAGTTGAGGGAATTAAAACGATGCAATTGGTCCATGATTCGGAATATGGATGGAAATTAAGCATATAAGAACTGGAAATTCAAGATTGGAAACCACCAATTGAGATGAACAAGTGATGGAGATGACACACCCAATTACCAATCGGGTAAAACTGCACTGATTTTGTATATTATGTATACTTAGTATACCTAATACCATTCGTATGTTCGATGTTCCTTACGTTTCCTTATGAAGAATAGTGGTTTATAATTATTTCGTATGTTTATGCAGGTACCTAATAGTCACAGTACACATATTAAAGGAAATATATTGTGCATTTTTTCAAAACCGGATGTCAGATAATTAACAAAAAAAAAAAAACTAATTAATTCTCAGGGACCTTGTCAAATTTGAAGTGGGTGCATTCAATGCACCAATTTCAGTAATGAATATTCAGATTTCTGAATTCTGACCAATCAGAGGTTTGGAAAATCCAGAAATCTGAAAATTTAAATTTAAAATTTTAAATGTGTTGAACATACCACCGTATACATTCAAGGAACTGACAGGGGTCTCTGAGATTTTGACACATGCGCGAACTTGAACGAAAATGAAAACTCGGAAAATATTTCCTTTAATATGTGTACTATGCCTAATAATACAGTAAAATTTGCTTCCTATCGGGTTTTTCAATAAGAGCGCTACAAAAGTTTTTTTTAATTAAACCAAAAACGGTTTTGGATATCAATGAAATTCTTTATTCCTCTGAAAGTACGTTTGATGCCAATATGTATGGAACTCGATTTCTTTTGCATGGCCACAACGGACACGCTTGCAGAAGTCCTGACGCTGAACCCAATTTTCGACGGTTTTCAAGCATAAGTCGGCCGATACTGCTGCTGATACACGCGGCCAAGCGTGTTTCGTGAGATAACACGTTCTCCAAACTTGGTTTCCAATAAATTGATTGTGACATTCGCTGTGTGGCTTGTGGCGCCGTCCTGTTGGAACCACATGTCCTCCAAGTCCATATCATCCAATTGGGGCCAAAAATATTCGGTTATCATTGAACGGTATGCCGGTCTTGATCATCACGGAAGAAGTACGGCCCAATGACGCCGCCGGCCCATAAACCACACCAAACCGTAATTTTTTCGGGATGCAATGATGACTCATGGAGTACGTGTGGATTGCTGCCTGACCAATACCGCATATTTTTTTTATTGACGAAGCCATTCAGCCAGAAATTATGACGACCATAAATTGGACGTAGCGCTCTTAACGTTGAGGCCACTGACTCCGAATTTCGGTAGTAAATTTTAATAATTTCGACTCGTTGTTGGCTCCTATATTTTTCCATCATGAAATGGCAAACCTTACTAGAGAGAAATTTCAAAAGAGTGGCAAGAAATATGGCGTCGTTTGCTGTCCCTGTTGCTCTACTTTTGTAGCGTCCGTGTTGAAAAACCCTTTATATCTACAAAATTACTGTGTCCAAATTTTTGTAAACCCACAAAGTTAGAACCAAAAGAAGTGTCTACATTTGTTGTAAAGGTTTTTTTGTAAAAAGTTGATTGGATTTTCTCGGCTACGTTCTACTGGACCAAATTACCTACCTAATATTTTGTGTTAAAATTTCTAGGAAAAATATTTTATAAAATTTTTTTCATCATTTACTATGAAAAGAAGTACTTAGGTAATTCAGTGACATAGCGTGATTTTCTGCAACCCCCCCCTCCCAAATTTTTAAGTATTAAAATCCAAAAATCCTTCCGACTACATAAAAATAAATATAAAAATTTTTCAGCAAAGCTAAATTTATTATATCCCCATTTATATCCACTTCTCTCAAACTTAGTCAAGCTGGTGAGCGTTAAAGCTCAATAAAGCACGCATAAAAGAGTTGTAGATCTTATGATTCTCTACAAAAAAGCTCAAGATATAACACTTTTTTCTAAAACTGTCTGATTTTCCGAATAAATTTTGTATTAATAATAATAATAAAATTAATGCTTTTTTTTAAAAAAGGTTTTAGTAAAAAAAATCTCAAGTAATTTCTCATCGCCGAACACGAGATTTTGATTGATAGGGAAGACGAAAAATTGGGTCTCACAATTCTGTTTGTTACTTTGGCTACATACAACCTAAACGGCTGGAAGCATTTTCTTTTCACTTGGTATATAGTGGTTTTGGTCTACCCCCTCATATATTTTTTCACTTTTTTTCCACCAAAAGTAACGGTACCTGCCATACAATTTTTTAAAACAATTTTACCAAAAATTTTCTCAAAAAATATGATTTTTGGTTTTCTTCACAACTGTGTGACGTCTTTTACTCAAAATATCAAAAGAAAAAGTTCAAGCAGTATTTTGAACCGCAATTTCCAAAAAAGTATTTCTTAGATTTTTAAATTAAATTTTTAATTTTTAATGAAAATAAAACTATTTTCTTTTTATTGAAAAGCCATAAAAGCTGCAAAGTTCTTAACAACATCATAATATTTTGAATATTCAATCAACATTTTCTTATCCTTTACTTAGTACATATCTATTGTTCAAATGAATTTTGATAATGATTTTTAGTTGATGACAGAACTTTTGGTTT
Source organism: Dasysyrphus albostriatus (assembly GCA_946251815.1). NCBI lineage: Eukaryota > Metazoa > Arthropoda > Insecta > Diptera > Syrphidae > Dasysyrphus > Dasysyrphus albostriatus. The sequence continues at coordinate 58,995,425 of OX276336.1, read as the reverse complement.
CAGTACCGCCTTCGGAAAAAAATTTCTAGGGACCAGGGCACCTTCGGTAATCAGCAAGGTCGTTTCGCATCCAGGGAGACATGGATCCGTTTTTACGCAAACCAAAAAATCAACTTCACAAACACATGATTTTTTGAAAGCCAGAGTGCTCTTTTAGATTAATGAATAAACCGAAAAAATTGGAACTCGAGATTTTGATGAAATATGACATTACAATTATTGAGAATAATAAAAAAGCAGGTTAGCTGTTTTCCGGCTGTTTTTAAATGCTTCCAGTCTTACAAACTGACTGACACCTGGTGTAAGGACTGTTAAATTTGTCATTGTAGTAACAAAAAACGGAATTTCAGACAAAAACTGCAAAAAAAAGATAAGAAGGGGTAAAGTTTGTATGGCTATATCTCTGTCAATTTTAATACAATAATTTTAAATAAAAAAAAAGTAAACAAGATTTGAAAGTATACTTTTTTTTGTTAAGCTTGGCCTTCAGTCTATCTTTGCTCCAAAAACAGTCGTATAAGTCTCTGCAGAGAACATCGTCAGTGCTTTGTTTTTTAGAAGCAATATCAGGTTCTTGAATAGTTACTTACAGTTTAGAAACAAATTTAAAAATCTTTGATTTTTTTATATTGGTTCTTGTTAACTTATTCAAACTATCCATTTCAATAAACAATTGAAAATTTAATTTTTAAGTTTAAGTGTTAATTTGTCAAATTGAGCTTAGTTTCCAAGTTATACCAAAAATATTGAAGTGCCCAGTGTGACCATTCTCTCAGAAACGCACGGGTGAGTTTAGTATTATCATGCTTATGGGCCAAACAAATATATTCAATAATAAAAGTCCTTGCTCATAACTGTTCCTAAAAAACATCAGGTTGGCTGAATCATATGACTTGCGATTCAGGAAGTCGAACGTTCAAATGTTATTATGTGGAATTACCATTTGCGACTCCCTTGAACTAAGTTCGCCTTCAATGACTAAAATTTGGAAAACTTGAATGTCACTCAATACCTTCGACAAACATTCGCCTATATCATTGATATCAAACTGTAACTCTTGGTGATTTTGAACAAAAATGCAGTTTTTATTTTTGAAAAGTCGAACTTTCTAGTCGAAACTTAGACTCGGCGAATCGCAAGTATAATAAGTGCCATAGATTTCTCCAGTAAATCTCTGTATTGCCCTATTGTAAATAACAGAGGTTGGTACTGGTAAATCGGTGTTTTTTCTAGAAAATCACAAATTTTTCTGATACATACAATCTCAGGCCCTATCTCTGACAACCAACAGAATTCTCTGCTAAGTCTCAGACTTTCCTGGGTTAGTTACGGACTTTTATGATGGAAATGGCAGCTTGGAGCTATTAAATCACAGATTTCTCTGGTAAATCAAAAATTTCAGCAACATTCTTTTGGAAATGGAATAAAGCGTCACATAGTTCATAGAAAAAATACGATAGTATCTACATACATATATGGCAGAGCAAAACTTTTTTCTTAAAAAAATCGAAAAAAGCGTTGCTAACTTCACGTGATCATGGGATTTCACATTCAAAATTATAGCTCTGCAAAATCAGCCGCCATGTTATTATGCAAAAACCTTCTACAAATAAGCTTCTACAGCAATTTATTGTGTCGAAATGGGCATTTTTATGAAGGTTATTTGAATTAAAGATAACACGTAATAGTTGGTATGTGAATGAGATAATAATGGAACCCTGATCCTTTCATTCAAAATCTTATCTACACATCTGTACATACACACACTGTCATTCATTAATGCAACTGTTTCTTTCAAAAACTAAAACATTTTGAAGACTTTTCAATCTAATCCTATAACACTTCTTTGATACTTATAGGGTTCAGATAGTTCGTTAACCCCCATATACATACCTATGCGGCTTTTTATTTAAGAACAGAATGACAAATTTCTTTTACTGCCATCAATAACGATGAGGAAATAACTTAAGTGATAATAATCATTTCTGCATAAAATAATAATTTTACTGTTTTAATGCCCCTCCGATTTTAACGATCATCATTGTCAACGGCTATATCCGCCAAAGTCCAATGGTGGATCACGTTGTATAATAGGCACAGTATCTAAGAGTCTCCACCACCATCACGCACCATCATGGTAGGTACATATATATTACGTCGGTTGGTCGGTCGAGCACATTATGCTGCTTCGACATGGAGTACCTACTGGCATCCAACAAAACTATCGTATCTGTGCGTCTATGTAGCTATAGTAAGTATCCATCAAATGTATCTCGGTGAAGCACCTCGCTGCACATATCGGGATTTGTTTACCTCCGATGGTTCTTCTCGTGCGCTGCTGTCGTGGTTGTCTTTTCAAGTCAAAGCCTTTTGCGTTAGCGTTAGCGTTTGGGACTTGATACAAAATTTCCTTTTCCCTCTGTCGCTCTCGCTCACTCTGCTTGCCATCCGTCATTCAAGACAACCGCAAGATCGTTCTAAGAATTCCAATGAACCTGTGATTATTGAATTTTTATTAAGTACCAGCGAACGTGAGCAATCGAAGATGAAATGAGGAAGCCATCGAGGAGATCTTCTGGGCTTAGCACAGCTCGATGGCGATACTTTGGAATGTCGTCTGTATCTATACACATCGTTCCATCTTTAGTTAACCAATACACAAGACACAACAAGCAGAGCCCAGCCTGCCCATCCAGAAGTGAGTATATTTCGTTGGATGTTACCACAGTGCTGTATGCTGATGGCCGCCACATTGGTGGGCACTTGATATGGGGAGAGTGTCGTCTTTGCAACGTTAGCCTCCGGAAGATAGGTGAAGAAATTTTCTATACAATGGCTCGAACCACCATTTTAGACGGATGACCATCTTGAACGGTCAAGTCAACGGATTGATTCGAAGTGCCAAAAAGGAATGCGCACGCTAAGATTGTTAACGTAGATCGATTGATGATCGTCAGTTGGATTTTTTTTTTTTGTATTATTTGTCTGGAACTTTCTCTATATCTCGATGAAGCAGCAGATACTTATTGTGTGGTTCCAAGAAGCATAAATGACACATAAAATTATGACAAATTGAATTTGACATCAAGTCATAATCCAATATTCATACCTAGAGAATAGGCTTAATAATGTGATTGTGATGAAGAAAAGCGAAATCAACAGTGTGAAATCTTTGATTCTCTAGTTTTGAATGCAGGTTTGATTAATGTTGAATCCGATAGGAGAATAACAAATACTATTCGGATTTGCGTCACGTATTAATATTTGGGAGTTAAACCACACCTCATATCAACTTATCAATATAAAGGTTAATAATCACCTTAAAAAAAAGCTTTCATAAATCTGTATATGAAAACTGAGTCCATGAAATAAAAAAATGTTCCTTTCAAGAAATGAAGTATGGAGTTTTCAGAAAAAAGAAACTGAAATGAAGGTTATTTAGGGAAGAAAGTATAACTGCCTGAACAGAATAGGAGACAGAATTGGAAAAGATATCAGAAAAACTGCATCCGGAGCTGCAAGAGCTGCAACAATTTATTACTTTTTCTGCAGCATATATTACATCTATTCAAGCTCAGTCTCCATTCTGTTCAGATTTTTTTAAATTTTGCCTCCCTTTAAAACATTAGCTTGCCCTGCACAGAGCTTTTAACAATGATAGTTGATCCTATGCTATTTAAACACGTTTTATGTGAGATTTATCATCTAAAATAATTAAATAAATTTGGTGGCGCAACAGCTCGTGGATAACCAGGGCCTAGTGACTCTCAACTCTCAATCATTTCTGTGTGCGTGTTGTTGACAGGAATGGAGGGGATCTACAATTTTTTGCGAGCTTAAACTGCTAGATAAGAAGAAATTTTCCATGACAAGTATGCTCTTGGAGGATTTGTCAGTTCCTCGCAGGAGGCAGTACCCTATTAAAAACATTTCTGTTTTAAGGTGGTATAGCGGCTGGGAGTCTAACCCAGACCTTTGGTATGACAGTCCAATGCATTATTCCACGAGGTACCTACTACCTGAAATTTATCATCTACTATCTAATTTGTATTTGCCTGTCCTGACAGTATTGACAAGCATTGGATTCGTGTCAAAATATTAGATTTTATTCAAATCTAACATTACGTTGATGGAGAAATCCAACATAGTGTGTTTCGTTATCACATCCATATCGGTCTGTGTGTCCCTTCCTATAGCTTTTGTCACATCTCTTATGTTTTTCTAATGAACCCGACTGGAAAAACATCAAGTTTTTAACGAGGCCCTGTCTAGAAAGCTTTACAATGATGCTAGCTATGCCCTTTGCTATCAAGGGTATGACTATTAATTTCTTTCTTGTAGGGCCTCGAGAACTATGAAGGTAACCTTTACCCCTTCAAAAGCAAATAAATAAAAGCTAAATAAAAATATTGTCTTATCGATCCAGGAATATTTTTTTATCAGTTCAATACCTACAATAAGTTTGATATTTAAGGTTGAATAATAATAATGTGTAAAACCAGTCAAATTTGTAAAAGGAAAATTTTTTAGAAGGAAAATTCTATCAGAGTTTGGGAATTTGAAAAAAAGTTAACAAACGCACTGAACCATGAACTGCACCATTTTTTGTTAGAAACGTCATTTTTGTGTATAAACGGCGTTGCCACTTTATTATGACTTCAATAGTTCTAATGCACTTTTTTCGTAAAACAAATCAACAGCTTTTAAATTGGGTCTACTGCACTTTTATTTTTTTCGAAAAGAAAATAATCATTCCTTAAAATTCAGTCCACTAATTTTCACTTCTATTCCTTCGGCTTCCGACTTGGCTTGCTTTGATAACAATCTTGACAATATATAATTAATTATACTATGCTATTTTTAATTTTTATGTTCTTCCATTTTGAAAATAAAAGTAAAAATTGGAATATGTAGATCTTCTGTAAGAATATATTCAATTTCTGCATTGCTTTTTGAAAACCCACTTCGAAAAATTTTCCGTTTAGTGGCAGCGCTGTGACAGCAACTGAACACCACGATTTTTGACACAAGTTTTCAAACAGTGGGGAAACCATTTACTGTCTCATTGCACTCTCTCAATGTAATTTTTTGGAGTTAAAAAACAGGAATTTGTGAAATTTGTGAAAATTTACAAGAAATTTCAAGATGACAAACAGACCTTATACCTATTTTGGAGCTATTTCTGTTGGGGTAGCAAAACCTTCATAACAAGTTTTTACTAGCAAGTGCCCCACGAGTATTTGACAAGTTTTTTCGTTTATATTCCCGGCACGGAAATCCCTGGGCTAAATTTGGAAAAAAACTTGCCATTTTTCCAAGTGGGCACAAAAGCTCAATTTTTCACACTTGGTGACCATAAATACCATGAAGAATAAATTTGAACAGCATAATCGTGAAATATTGTTAAACTACCGAAGAAAGCACAAAAACTCTTTGTCAGTGCTATTTTTGTAAAAAAGAGAACTACAACTTAGCTCAAGCTTCTTGCCTGCTGATTTCGTTACTTCAATATATGTAAGAAGATGTCTTTATCTTTCTAAAAATTTATAATGTTTAAGAAAAAGAAATCTCGTAGGGCTCAGAACATGTTATCCGTTAAGAAGTAAGCAAGTGAATCAAATATTTTCTTCCTCAGTGATTTGACAAACATTTTACTGAAGAATGTAGTTCATGAGACTAAGGGCGGTATTCATCAAGCACTCATAAATGGCTCTTAAGTTTATGAGGCTCATTACTCAAATAATATTTGTGCTATTCACCAACCACTCATAGCTCTTTTTCGAAGAAAATAAGAACAACTCTCTCTTCACCAGGCATACCCAAACTGGGAAATAAAACTGTTTTCATACTGGCCCAACTTTGTTGGCACTTTTATGATCCGTACAAAAATGAGTGTTGAACGCACATTTACACAAATTCTTTGTGACTAAAGTTTTTATTTTATTTTCGTTTATTTGTTTTTATTTTTGTTTTGTAAATCCTGCGCTGAAATTTTCTTTCAACACTTTTTGGTTTGTCAAGGTGTGTCGTTCATACGTGGTTTACTTCATTTGCGGACCCAAAACGAACTCCTTTGATTGAAGGGGAGTGAAGCTGAAGGACTTGTATTACTGACGTTTTTCTTAAGTTTTCAGGGACTAAAAGCAGCAATGATCTACAAAAATAAACTTATAAAATAAGTGGGAAAAAATAAAATCTCCGAAGACAAAAAGAACTATAGTATGTGTGCGTGCGACACCAATTTTTGTAAGGATCCAAGAAGTACCGACAAAATGGATAAGTGAATTTGTTTGAAGGGTTACTTCGAAGGTTTTTGACTAAATTTTCGGAGAGAGCGCTCATAACTTTATGAGTGGTCAGGACCACTGGCAACCTTTGTTCACTTTGTTTGTTTGTGTGTTTGTTCACAATAGTGGGTTCCGAGGAAGGGTACCAATAAGGCCAGTCGCGCACATTCAACTGCTACCGCAACAAAATTGTTTAGTCACAAGTTGACTACTGAGCGCGCACATGAGCAACTCCACAAGCAATCGCAACGAACCTAACCAACATACCGACAATGTTTATTCAGTTTTTCTATCTCATACATTAAAAAAAAAATATTATCGCCTTCGTCCTGTTCTTTTGCTTAGCAAATTTTAGAAAAGATACATTTGTTCTTTTTCGCACAGAGAACAAAATTCAACGATGTGGTTTAATATCTGCAACTATTTGATTGAATATCCGCGCAGTTACATATTATTCCATTTGACACAAACTGAAAAACTGATTTCGGGCAATCGTCCTGCTTGTGCCAAAACACAAACTGAAAAGTTGCTCGAATCGACGACGGAATAGTTTCTGCATGTGTGCGGAGTCTCATACGAGTCCATAGGACTCAATTTTGCAACCAAACAGTTTCGAAACTGAAAATTGCATGTGCGCGACTAGCCTAAATTTTAGGAGGAATATTTCTCCTAACACTACTGAAACCATTACCATAGCACATGTATCCTGTTCTAGCGAAACCACAGCTGTCAGATGTCACCATAGAGCTAGGAAGAGCCAAAATTATAACGGACTCACAATCATCAGTGTTTTCTTTGATTGCAAATCCTGCACGAATAGCATAACACATTCACATTCTTAACGACATCTTCAAGAGAAGAACTTACAGACTGATCAATATCATTGGTGATTCCAACGCAAGGTATCACCTTTGGTAGGATAATAGAGACACTAACAAATGCAAGGCAGATGCAGATTGACTGTATTTGAAGAGCGACTATAATTCCTTCCTTAAAATACCATCAACATTAAGGCATCTAATTTTATTAATATTCTTCTTGAAATCAACAACCAAGACCATTTCAAAAATTCACAGTAACTTGGATCATGAAGCTGTTCAACTTGGCATTAAGTTCCACCATACCCATCCTATAAGTATAAAAATCAAAACCATTGCTTGCTTAAATTACAAAAGACTGAAGAGTGGATATAGGTAGTAAGGCTACAAAGACAGTATCATTTCTGCATACACTGTCTTGTGTGACTATTTTGACCACTAACTAACTAACTAACTGGATAGCCAACGACAAAATTAAACCCAAGACATCTAAGAACATCTGTACATTCTTGAAAATATCTAAAATTTATAAATTCACGTAAAAAACTATTAAAAACACGTGTGCAAAGGATCTACCAGCGAGAACTGAACACAGCCAGCAGCAAAAAATAGACATTAAGGAGTGATTCAATATCAACACCATGTTCTGAAGAGCGATCCAATACCATAAAAATAACGAACTCCAGAACAAGCTGCAGTCAATCAAAACGTTACCAAAAAATACCAACAAAATTATTGGATACAACTTACCGATTCCGGAGACTATTATCAGTTGTCACTAAAAATTGAGAAGTAACACCAATCCAAGATAAAGTTGACGTTTTTGCTAAGCATTTTAAAAGAAAAATGTCAAATGTCAGTCATACTAAAAGGAATTGAGGCACCCAATCCAAATAGATCCTGCTACGTACCTAACTTGAAAGAGCAGTATTTTATGACTCTAACTATGCGATTGTTCCAGTTCGCAGAAAAAATTGGGCATACTAGAAGAAATAATGCCAAAAAAAAGAAACTTCAGGGATCACAGTTGAATAATTGAATTCATGACAGCTACTTTCCCTAAAAACTGGATAACCGTGGTGAATTCGAAGAAAAGTAATAGGCCAATATCCCTCTTCTACATTCTACAACTTAAGGAAGCAATTGGAAGAGCTGAAACTCAAGAACTATTTCTGCTTCCTGCAGTGAAAACAATATCTACATCGACATTACAGCTGGGCTTTCTGAAGAAGCAACTCTCCTGAACCTTCAATAACGTGCTCATCACCACCGCCTAAAATATCCACCGAGTCAACGTCGGCGTTGGATTTTTTCTGTTACAGGATGTCGAGACTCAAAAAAGCATTCGCCAGTAGGTATGGATAAGAGCTATTAGGCTTCTTCGAGCAACTGGAGAACATAAATTCTCTACAACAACATGACTTACAAGTTCCGACCAACCTATTTCAAGCTAATTCGTCAAATTTTTCTTTCCTGATAACTGGGGCCGATTTACCGCGTCAGTGTTCGAGTGAGTTAGTGCCATCAGTGATTGAATGAAAGTGTAACCACTTCAAAACTTTGGTATTCTAGATTGCTCGAAACGTGAGCGGTAATGCCAAACTCACATAATTCAGTCACGTATTGCTCGATAACTGATGCGGTAATTCGGCCCCTGGCTCATAAATAGCACAACAATGTCATTCATTGATAGCTGTACGGAAATTCGATGACAAGATCGTCAGACTCTTGAGTCCAAGTAACTATTGGGGAATCTGGAATAATTCATTTAAGCCGGAATTTGCAAGACACTAGCTTCAAAAGATCAGAAAGCGGATGCAGCAGCATACAGCTGATGGAAATAAGCCAAACGCAGCTTCAAGTACCTAAGCATCAACACTTCAACTAGGACTATCATCAAAAATGTGAACTTAGAGTTTGATAGTCTACAAATATCAGCAGCCAGCAGACAAAAGTTCTAATCTTTAAGCAACTCGTGTGACCATAGTCGCGTCAACTACAGCATCCCAATTGCGCATTCACCATGGGCTTGTGACTTTTTCGCTTAGTATAGCCAAGGACCCGCATAAATTGCTTGAAACTTTAAATGAAATTTCGTGGTTTTGAACCATTTGCAGTTGGAAACTTTGCGCAAAAATGCATAATTTAACGGTTTCATAATATGCGGCTAGCTCAATTTGTGAATTATGGCACCCTTTTTCTGAGAACATCAGTAGGAAAGGTATAGGCTATATAATTTTCAGTGTGGGTATAAGCCGTTAAAAATTATGCTTTGACACAAAAAAACTAAGACATTTTAAATGCATAAGCAGAGACACCTACATTATATAAAATAAAAACACTTATGTCTTCTAGAAAACTCAAAATACCATAAGACATTATTATAATGAACGTTATCACTCCTTCGTTATAAAATTACTCTTTCTTTGTCCTATTGTTCACCATCATTTCTTCCTTGCTGTGTGTTACCATAGTGCCAGATGACAAATTTACTGAACCGTTAAGAACACAGACCCTATTCGGAAGTCATCATTAACATCAATCCACTCGACTGAAGATGGTAGTATAAAGGTAAGAAAACGTGTTTCATACATTCTTTTTCTTAGCCCACATCATCTTAAAGGAAGCGAACGAAACAAAAATACATTACGAGATGCACTGACGCAGCCTGGAATCAACTGAATCGCTCAACCGAATTCATCAGATGCACAGGGGAGTCTATATGTAGGTACACCGGTGTACCGGAATCGGGTAAGCCATCAGTATAATATACACCGAGCCCGAACCGACTCCGACACCGGCATGCAATATTGAACCAAAAAGTCAATTGTGAAACAATGAACGCGCATCTCAACGGTCAAACAACCAGAGTGCCACTTGCTATGACAAGAAAGAAGACCAAGAAGAGAGGGAAACCCTGCTTAAGTCGCGGACTGACAGATAAAAAAAAAAAAAAACAAGAAACATTAAAACCCATCTTAAAGAAAAAGGTTGAGGAATTGTTACAAATGTCATGTGGGCACGTGTTCCTTCATGCGAAGTACATTGAGTTTTCAGTTTGCGCGCCAAGAATATAAAGACAAGATGAAGCGCATTTTGTGCAACTGCGTGGCTTTTCTTCTCCTGGGTGCATCCAACTGGAGAGAAATGTACCCTTATTTCTTAAACAGTTTTTTGTTTTCTTTGGGATTAAGGCACCTACAATAAGGACTAGGTATGCATTTGAGCTCGCGATTTCAATGAAACATGACTTCAAAAAATGTATGTAGGTAAAGAGATGTTATATAAAATTGATCCAAACATTTCTTGAGGCATTTTCATTTATGTTATTTAAGCTGTTGCTAGACAAAACTGGAGTTCATCTGATTGAAATTTCATAACATAAATTCCAGTTTGGCCTAGCACCAGCCTTAACACCATCTTTGAATGTTGCCTCCTTATGTCTAAAATGAATTTGCAGCCTCAACGGGTGGACCGATTTTCGTTAAATCTATTCATGCGAAATCGATATTTTAGTCTTTACCTATTCAAAAGTAATGACGTAATGGTCTTTGTGTCCAAATGGTAAGTTTGAAAGATCAATACAATATCTGCTCCACTGGGACATGAGCCGTGTTAGGGCGATGAACGATTGAACATGTCTTGAAAAAAGCCAATGGAGCCACAAAAATCCATGTCCGAGCAGTCACATATCCGTACAAAAAATCCTGCTGATTTGATTGTGGTTCGGATGTTGGGCATCGTTCTAGTGGAGCCGGCATGTAATAGACCTCAAACATTATTAAATTCAAACGCCTTATGCTCATAGATACATTAATTCAAAGAAAAGTCGTCCCATAACTCGTCCTTAACTTAACTAAATCAAGCTCATTAGCTCAATTCACATTTGAAATCCCAAAATTCAATTAAGATGCTATCTGATCTTATATAAGCATTTTGGATCCTTCAAGCCAAATACATATCTACAACAATACAAAGTCGCAGAACAAAAAAAACTCAAGATCATCATCTGCCAGCTTGTGGTTAAACTGTCGATTTCGAAACAACAACCAAAGAGCATCATCTCTGATGTTGTTGCATGTTTCTTTTTTTCTGTTTAGCTCCATTACGACTTCATGGCTCATGGGGTAGATGTATCTTTGTTAAAAAAAGAAGCCAAAACAGGGAATACCGCGCAGGTCGCTGAATTGAATAGTGAGTTGTGAGGGTAGGTAAAGGTAGGTTGTAGGTATACCTAAGACAACTAAATGATCACCAGACGTTGAGCCGAGCCCCAAAAAAGGACCCTTGCGGATGGCCGACCGATGCGACGGATTGAAAAGCCACAAGCGGACAACAGTTGCATTGGGTAATTACAGGCACGACTCGTGCGCTCTGATGTTGACTTCACGTTTTTTTATCCCAAGAGATCTTCTTTGTTGCGCGGATGATGGTGATAATCGAATGCAGATGCAACATTGCTGCTGTCCAGAGCTGCAGCAATAACTCCAATTTGTTGAGGGCTACCCTTCTTGTGTTGGCTTCCCCTAAACTCACAAAGGGGATGTTTTTTTCTGTTGTTGTTGTTGTTATAGTCTTCTTGGTTGCATTTATCTTAACTTGGATACCAACTATACAGAGCAGTTACAGAAAAGCAGCACGTGCCCTTGGTCAGATTTTTTTTTAAATAATATTTGAACGTCCGCGCCTCGAAAGCTGGAAAGTATAGTATAGTTGCATTCAAGAACACCTGCCTCCCGCAAGGATCTCAATCTAATAAATAATTTCGGTTTCAGGATTGCCGTATGTTTCGGTTGAGTGGTTGTTTTTTTATTTTGTATAATATTGTTGTCGGCTTCGACTTGTGCCGTTCGTTTACTCTCGATTAATCTCGATGATAAATGTGCATCAGCGAGGTCGATGCACTTTCTGACGAGGGTGTAAGTAGTATACCTATATGTAGTTAATGTTTGTATTTGATTAGAAATCAAAATATGTATAGGTAAGGTATGTAGGTACAGTGTTTGTACAATGTATTATACAAATTGGTCAAATCAAATTATTTTATGTAGGAGAAGGTTTTCCTTACTTAGGTACGGACAGAATTTTTAAAAGATATTTAGATAAGAAAAGGATTTAATGAGACAAATAAAGCTACGACTAAGCAAATATTGTTTCAGATGAAATTTATACAGGGGCATAATTCTGTGGGTATATGGACATAGAACATGTAGGTGTACCTAACCTATGTAAATTGTTCGTTTATCCAAATAAAATTGTAAAATACCAAAATATTCAACAAAAAAAAACCTGCATAGGAATTATACAGATATCTACTCCCATCACATGCCAATTTATACAACTTTCAACAAAAGTTGCCTTGTTCCTCTAATTAGATGTTCTAAAAGCATGAATAGACTTATATTACTCTTAAAGAATACGACTTGATTATTATAGGATTTCTTAAGGCCCTATAAGGACTTGTTATGGGAGGCTCTTTTACATATACTTGTAGCAAGAGTAAAAGTTTCTTTAAAAGACTTGTTGTCTTCTTAACCCGTTTCTGGCACAACGTCATAGAAGCTGGTGCTTGTCTTATACAAAAATACAATGAACTATTTATTTATTCTAAGAGCTTATTCAACAATCTAATTATTTGTTTGTTACATCAGACCTTGCGTCAGATCCGGTTGTTCTGATTGTTTGCTGAGTTGTTTGTGATGTTGGCCTGATAAATAATCTCTGTTTTCGACCTCGAGCGCCGAGCGCATCATGGTATAAAATTTAAAAAATACACGAATTTTCTTCCTTTTCTTCCAGTAATTGTCGATTTTCAACCTAAAGGACTAATTTTTGATAAAAACTTTTCTCTACGATTTCTAATAAATTAAATTTGCTTACATTAATTTGTTCCCAAAATAGTCTCTGCAAACCCAAGATTTTCCAAGAGACAGCCTTTCAAAAAGAATCGATAATAGATTTATAGCAATTAGTAGTATAGTTAACAGTTTAATGCAAGATACAATGTGCTTGGCATAAGATCCTTCAAAACTCTAGAGTGTATAGGTGGAGTTAAAAGAAGAAAAAAATAGTATGGGAAGGGGGTAGCATATCTCCCTCTCTTTAGGTGGGAGGGACAATTATCTAAAAAAGTGACTTAAAACAGAAAACAGAAAAATCCTTTATAGCTCCTTTAAGGTCAGAAATCCATTCTTCATAAGAGTGGACTTATGGATTTTCAAAAACTTGCTAAATAAAACTGTAATATTGCCGTTGTTATTTAATTATTTTGTTTTCTTTTCCCCTCCTGTCCAAGTGAGGGGAAATATTACCTCCCTCCTGTGGGATTTTTTCTTGTATATTTCCAACCTTCATGCTCAAATTTTTTTGGCAGATTTAACGCGAATCACCTAGTATGCAAAAATAAATAAAATGCACGGCTGGGGCGCACGTACTTGCTCTTATGTTCAAGGCGTTGAGGGTTTAAGAAAATTGTATGCAACGACATGGAAATTATGAGAGAAAAATGTTTAAAAGCATGAAATACAATATTTAAATTAGCTAAAAAATTTCGTTCCATCATAATTCTTTATTGAATATGATTGTACAAAAAAAACATTAAAACCGTTGGAGCGGGTTTTTTTTTAAAGAATTTTTATACATGCACATATAAGATTCTTAAAACATTTTTAAGGAAAACTTTAGATATTCAAATCTTAAGTATTTATTTATCCCGTTTTTGAAATATCAAATTTTGAAAAAGAAAGAAATCTCAAACTTTTTTTTTTAAATTCTAAAACTTTTTTGTTGAAATTTTTGATATGCAATATTATTTAATTTTATCTGAAAAAAAGAAATATGTTTGTAAATAATAAAATGTATCTAAATCCGTTCAGCTGAAAATTGTATAATTTCTTGCAGTAGATCATACTAATTTTAGTAGGCATATCGAAAAAGTTTAATCAAAATCATAGGAATCGTTTTTGATAAAAAAAAATATTTTCCTTTCCGTTTTCTAACTTTTGTATGGCAGGTACCGTTATTTTTTCATATTATGTAAAATTATTACTAAAAATATTTAAGAGAGTACTAAAAAACTCTTAAATATCGAGTTCCAAAAAATCGGTCATATCGTTTTTGAAATATTTGATATTCAAAAAAATTTTGAAACATTTTTTAAAAATCCAAAAAATATTTTTTTTTTAATTTAAGTACACAAAAATAAGAAAAGTCGTCGAGCCGTCTTTGAGAAAAATATGATTATGCTAAGTTTCTAAAAAAAATTGTATGGTAGGTACCGTTATTTTTGATTCTTAACAAAAAAAATTAAAAAATTTGTGGGCATTATCACCAACAACCCACTATGTACCAAGTTTGAAGAAAATCGATCGGGCCGTTTAGGTTGTAGACGAACAGACATGCAGACAGACAGAATTGTGCCGCCCACTTTTTTGGTGTTCCCTATCATCGTAATGTCATGTTTGACATCAAATTTCTTTTTGCACGAATCCAAAACTTGCCTTATAGTACCTTTGTATATATCGCAAATAAAAAGGGAAATTTAATTAACCCCTACAGTGACTTAAGGGGATGAAAATAAAAATCTAGAGAATTTTTTATTCTTTATTTAGAGACGATTTAGGCTCATCCAAGGTAGCCTCTTTTTTAACGACCACCCTAATGAACAAATCATAGTGTTTTTGACACGATCCTCTTTTTATTCGCTCATTTTTGGAAATATTGTGGTATTTTATTGAAAACAACTTGGCTACAAACTTTCAAGGCCTGGTGGTCGATTCCCTAACCTCTGAAAACGTGAAGTGAAAAAATGTATCATTACAGTTTTCACAGCATTATATCATTTTATCACTTCACAAACACGCGCAAAGCGATTCCCGAACTCGTTATGAAAAACAACTGCCAACGAGAGTACTAAAAAGTAGGTACTAAAATGAGAAATGCATCTCATCTCTCTCAATCTCTCATAGTAAAAGATGGTTGTTGTGCCATAGAGTGACCAAGATGTCGACTTGGTTCCATGGGTGTATCTAATGAGCATAAATTGTTTCTATTTATCATTTATCTTTTCACAGGTTTTCAAAGAGTGAATTGATTGTGATAAAAGAATTATTATATGAAAACATTTTGGCATTTGTTTTCATTTTTTTACACTTCGGGAATTGCATTTGGCGTGAAAGCATAATCAGTTTTATCACTTCACAGTCTCACAGATAGAAAATTAACCCCCTGAACAAACAGGGACGGGACGGCGCCGCTGCCCTTAGCGGTCTGATACGTCAAACAGAACACGGTCAGCTTTTGTCGTTCTATTGACCCAGTTCTAGAGCATGTGAATAATATAAACTGAATTTCTGTCAAAAGTCAAGTTTTTAATTTACTGCCACAAAAAATAATTCTGCAAGCGAATCCGAAAAATTCCAGTGTTTTAAACAGCAAAAGTTAGAAATTTTTGTGAAGAATTTATATTTTTTTCGTGAACAGTGAGTAGCAGCAGTGAAGATGAGGCGCTTCTCCTCGATTCCCTCTTATAACTACGTCGAGTTAACTTCCACCAAACAAACCATAAAAATACATTTCAAATTTATAAAATCAGAATGAAAATTGAAACTTACTTGATTTTCAACAAGAATTCCTTACAAGAATTTAAAAAGTTTTTGTTAATATTTTGATTATTTATCAGTCTCCAAGAAATAAACACGTTCAACATTTAACAAAATCACAGCAAAGAGCGATGGAATATGATTGTTTTTTTTTTTTTTTTCTGTTTTGACGTTTCACCTTCACGTTCTCTTTGTTAAAATCTACAACTTCAATTTGACCGTCACGTTCCATTTTTAACCGCTGACCCTGACCGCGTTCTGTTTGAACAACATCGTTGAATTATAAAGAAGACAAAGAACGTGACGGGCAAAATTGTTTCCAGGCCTTCATCCTTATAATTCCAAACCGGTATTGAGTAATCGGTTTTTTGAATTTTTGAGAAAATTTCTTGGTATTACACGATAACTTTTGAGTCATGACTTTTTTCGAAATTCAAAAAAAATTCACATTCGCACTCATTTAATTTCGAAAATAGATCATGACAGTTAAGAATTGTTAGACAAGTACTCGTAATTATTATCGATACAAAATTCACAATATAAAGTTAAATTGCTTACAACCATTTCAAATCGATTTTTTTTCATACATATACATATAAATAAGTATAAAAACAAATTCGCAGGGGATTGTAGGTGAAATTTTCCTGAAAATGCAAGATTTGTTTTAACAGAATAAAATCAGTTTTGTTTACAAAAAAAATCGATTTTGTTCAGAAAAAAATTGATTTTTGGGTTGTAAGGAATTCGACATAAGATAACTTGATTTATAAAGAAAATAATAAAATGGAGTATTAGCTTTCAGGAAATTATAGCACATTATATGCTTTTGTTAATTTTTAATATTTCTTTTTGCATTTAAAAACAATGGTCTTGTGTCAAATAAAGTTAAAAATTGGGAAATCTATCAAACCATTTCTATTTAACTTCTAAACTTTTTAAGCTTCTTGCGTGGACAGCTTCACGGGTTCATTTGGATTTTAGCTCCGTTTTTGGGTTCTCTGTATCACTACGCAAATTCTAACCAGCTAAAGGTATGTTCAGCTAGCAGGCAGGATTTTAATGTCAACACTTGCCTTGGGACAGTCAAGCACAGCATAGTCGTCAGCTGCTTGAAAAATATAGATTCTAGACTAGACTAAAACGAAACTATAATAGTTGAACCTTGGCGAGATTACAGTGCGAATAAAACTATATCAAAGTGAGACTAGGATAATAACGTGTAGATGTCATAGCGAGACTAAGGCTATACTATAGTGAGAAAATCACGAGACAGACAGCCGTGTAAATTGCCACGGCGAGACCATAGTGAGACGAACACAATGATCATGGTACAGAAAACCACGTTTGGACTTTTTAACCACAGTTTTAGCTTATTTATTAAAAATATTTAAAATGAAACTTTGGTGAGACTATAGCGAGGCCAAAATAAGAACACGGTAAAAGATACTCAATGCAAAAAACAATGAGCAAATGTCACGACATGACCGAATCGAGACAATAGCGAGAAATCCATGACACAGATTTCTTCATTTTCCTGGCATGAATATACCATTTTTAATTTAATTTTCTATTGAGATTGTTTTAGGTAGATCGTTTCCCTTTATTTTTTATAAAATAAGTTAACACATGACAGCAAACTAATATTTAGTGACCAAATTGTGGGGTAATTTTAATTTTTTTTCTTTGCTATAATTTAGTGACGCAACATAAATAAATGCAAAAAATTTAGTTTTTAGAAATTCTTCACAATTTGTAAATTAAGTAATTAGGTAGGTTCGTATAAACACAATTGTAAGTTCACAAAAGTTCCAACAAATCATAAAACACATTTTGACTCAAGCGCTAATTTAAGATTGACGTAGCTATTTTTACTGTTCTCCATTCAAAAAATGTTGCCTATCGATGTAGGCTATACAATTTGTAGGTACTATCATATTTTTTCAAAAAAAAATAATAGTTTTCGAGAAACTCAGCTCTACTACTCAAAAAAATATGTATATATCCAGTCCTAGGCTTGTCCTAGTGAGAAGACATGAGATTGAGGTCAATTAAAAAAAATAAATAAAGGGACATGTATTTTGAAAGTAATTGACGGTTAGTAAACTTGCCCCGGTTACCCCTTTGTTTTGTGCAACCAAATTAAAGTTCGCCTCTCTTGAATGATATATTTCTACTGTAAGTCCAACTAACGGTCCATCAATTAAAGATACACACACAATCTGATATATTTGTTTAAACAGGCATCTTAAGACTAAATTTACAAGGTTTATAAATTTAAAAAAAAAAGAAACTATAGATCCGGGACAGAATACTCAAGTGGGACATTGGCATCTATAGGCATCACAAAAAACCAAATGCAGATAAATCCACACAGATGAGCCACATATCACCTTTCAATTTAAATCGTTTTATTACATTGGCCATATCAGAGCCATCCTATATCTACCTTCGTTTTTGTGTCGCTGCGCTACGCTGCTGCCTGATGGTGGCTGGCTGGGTCGATACTCTGAATACTAATTTTCTTTTTCTTGGACATGGATAAATGATGCTTCTGATGCCATCACACAACGCACAATTTCCACACATAAAATAAAACTAAATTACGCAAAATACGAACGAAAAAGAAAAGGCCTCTTTCGAAGTTATCGAGTTGGCATTTAAGTACGCATAAGGCTTAACAGCTTCTAAATTAACATAAATCTTCTGTTGAAATTCGAAAATGGCATAAGTAGGGATGGGATACAAAAAATAGAAGCAATAGACTTTAAAACGCATGTTTATGTTGAAGTAATGTAAGCAGAAAGGCTGCACGATTTTGAAGACATTTATGCATTTGATTTGGAAATCTCTAACTCTTTTTGTTTTTGTTTCAATTCTCTTTCGACAATAATTATTGTCGTATTGTAGGCATATAGACAAACTAGAAATATACGTGTTTGGAATCACTTATAGGCATTCACATGAAACACCCTTTAAATTCGATAAACTGCATGATAATGATCTCAATAATAAAAGGTAATCATAGATTCAGCTCTACCTAAACTTTGGTAGCTCTGAAAATTTAAAATAATTTATCTTGAAATTATTTTTTAGTACCCATTCGTTTTAGAAAATGGAACTTTAACTCGTTCGCTAAATCGGAGATTTATCTTGAAGGCTGATATTTGTGATTAATTTAAGGAAATGGGACTTAAGCAATTTCGCACAGTGGAACTATTTGTATAGGTGAATCTGATTGCTTACATTTACACATAGGTATTACTTGATTTTGTCTCAATAAACAAATAATAATCTGGTAATATCAGTATTAAGTTCTGTGCATTTCGTTGAGTCACTTCCATGGCCGCTGGACACGTCATGGTACTATAAAAAGTATCTTATAGCATATTCCAAGGCATTGTTGACATATATGCCGAATTTCATTATAATCCGTCCAACCATTCGAACGTGATTGAAGGACAATCATGCAATGAAACCCGCATGTTCTTATGAAAAAGTAGGGTTTTAAAAATATCAAAAGAAATGAACTTTTCTTTGATGCTTCACAAAGCATTTTCAGAAAATATAGCAAGGAACTTAACCTTTATTTATAAAATATTTACAATTAAATTGCTATAATCGTAAGTAAAGTATGTCAAGTACAAATTTAACCGTTTACTGCTGCTTCCCATGCATAAAAACCTGTTGAAAACATATACTATGGAATGTGTCTTAAAAAATTATTATCTTTTCTAAGAAGCTTTTCTAAAGTATGAGGTACATGTATTTATATCACAGAAGTTTATTTTTCAAATCATTTTACCAATAATAACTTTAGCCTTAGTCATAAAATGATTGATAAGTTTTAGATCACACCAAAAATAATAAAACGATATATATTTATTTTTCTCGAAAAAAAAAAATACATATGAAAAGATTATCGATAACATTGGAGCCATTATTGCACAATGAACGATCTTTGTTCAAAAGCAAAATTTGCTCTTCAATCATAGACGCTTGTTATCTTTGCCATTACTCGATTGGTTTGGTTTATTTAGCTTCATGTATGTATGTTTGAATATATTGAAACCTATTAATATAATGATATCATTTAAGCTAACCTGCTGCTATTTGCGTTGTTTGTACCTTTAACTGGCACGCTGATAAGATTTTCTCTAAATTTTCCAGTTTTTATAGGTCGTTGAGTCTAAACAGGCGTATGAGAAAAACAATTTAGGCGTCTAGTTTGAGAGGGCGGCCGTCCTACGAGGTTGACTTAGACTTTCCAGGCCAGAGCATTGTTGTCCATTTGTGACCCAGCCATCTTAGTTGTTGGCTTTTCACTTTAGTTTGTTGTTGTTTTCTTCTCCATTTCCTTTCTATACACACGGGACCAAAAACCACTCGAAGAAGTTTCCTCTAAAAACAGCCTATGGCTTTTTCATCTATCGTTATCTATCGTGTCAATGGCTCTGCATCATACATTAGTCCAGTATGACAAACGTCTCATAAACGGACAATTTAGTTGCTCGAGAGAGGGGGCTTTGCCTCTCAATTGCCTTCTTAACCCAAAGAAACAGCGATCGGCAATAGTTGTTCTTCGTTTGATCTCAACACTGTTATCGTTCGCTGAGTTTATAGCGGAGCCTAGGTAGACAAAGCCTCTGATCACCTCAAAATTAAAGCTGTCAATAGTGACGTTTGGGTTTCCGTTCTTGTTGACAGCATAAAATCGTAAGATCTTCGCTTCCTCCTTAATACTCACGAAAGCACCACTGACATAACGCTTTGTTCATCCGATAATGTCAATATCGTCTGTGGCAGGATGAACTTTTGAAAAAATGTGGCTCTAGAGTTGACGTAATAGTTTTGCACAATTCTTTCAAGGACAATGTTGATGAAGTCACATGACAGCGCGTTGCCCTGTCTAAAACCTTTTTTGAAATCAAAAGTATCGGTGTTGTCTTTGCCGACCTTGATGGAGCAGCGTGCATTCTCCATCGTCATCTTGCAGAAACGGACGAGTTTGGGAGGGATGCCAAAATTAGACATTGCTCTATATAGCTTGTCTCTATAAATTCTATCATACGCGGTCTTGGAATCGATAAAATGGTGGTTGGTATCGATTTAAATTTCCTGTTTTTTTTTCAAGATATGCCGTGGTGTTAATATTTGGTCGATGGTGGGCTTCCCTGGCCTAAAACCACACTGATATGGACCTATCAGGTTGTTGACAAAAGGCTTCAGGAGTTCACAAAGTACGGCAAAGAAGGTCTTTCACCGCGATGCTTATCAGGAATACTTTCCCTTTCCTTCGACCATATTTTACAGATGAGCTGGTGCATTCTCCTAACCAATTTATCGGCTTGTGCTTTGAATAGCTCGGCCACAATGCCATTTGCTCCAGCAGCTTTATTGGACTTAAGTTTCACTTTGTCGAGATCGAGTGGACGGAACTGTTGGCCTACGTGGCATCCAGGTTGAATGGTACAACTTTCAAGGCAGTGGAATTTGGGTCGTCACCACCGTTACCTATACGATTTGCAGAAACGATTTTTCCATATCCTCGCCACTGACTGCGAATCTACCACGATGTTCCCCTGATCGTCCTTGCAGGCTTCGGTTCAGGTCTTGTAACCCTGGAACATCATTCCTGCAGTGGCATTCCTGTATTTTCTCGATTGCGCAGTTCTTATATGCAGTGTCGCTTTGTATGCCAGTTGCTGGGCTGCATGGTCATGCAAGGCCCAGCACGTCAGAAGCGGTATCTCTGATGGCTGTCTGGTAATTCATTCTTTCTTCCGTCTGACGTTGAACTTTCTTACAGTATTACTCTGTTTTGGCTTTGGTCTGAATATCTGTAGCATTTCCTTAGCTACAACGAGGTACTGGTCCCAGTCTGCGTTGGCTTGTTGTTGTTTCACAACTAAATATCTTTCCATGGCCGGGAAGATACCCCGACGTCGACTGCACGACCCCCAACCTGGAGAATCAAACCTTATGTATGACCCCAAAGGCGGAGAGCTGGATTAACCGCTCGTTATATGCCGTAGTAGCCCATATAAGGTGTTCACTAAGTTGTTCAACCAGACTCAAATTGTAGTCGCCACAGTTGATTCCATTTGGGGAATCCTTCCGCTACCATACAGAGGTCCTTTTGTTGAATTTCGGCAAAAAAAACATTTCCCACAACAATTATTAGTACAAATCAATAGAATTTAGTACACGTAATGATTTGGGAATGCTGAATTCAGTGGTACTGCCTATTTTTGTCGAAGTCAAAAACTGAGCTAAGCTGATGATTGAAATATCCTTAAATATGTGCCTGAATATACTCATGTACTGATTTGTAAAAAATTTGAAAAAGATGGTCCAAAATGTTCAGAAATGTCCCCAAAGGAAAAGAATAAATTTAAGTGCTAATTTAAAAAAAAAATTGTATTGAAATAGTTTTTAGACCTAATGTGATTAAATCAGATAAAAATTTAGCAAATTTAACGGCTGGAAGTAGCCAACTGCTCAAAAACTCAAAAATAATTTAAAATTAAACTAGCTGTTATAGATATTTGTATTAATCCCCTGGGGACAATTATGAATATTTTGGATCATCCTTTTCAAAGTTTTGCAAAAATCAGTAATTGAGTCATTTTTATATGAGAGTTCATATTCAGGGACATATTTAAGGATATTAAAATCATAAACTTGACTCAGTTTCTGACTTCGACAGTACTTTATCTAAAAAATTTGGAACCATATTCTGACCTGAAATTTGGAACCATGTTCTGACCTGAATTGTAATGCCCGTATTTGAAGTGGACAAAAATAGGCAGTACCACTGAATTCACCATTCTCACATCATTACGTAAAGCAAATTACATTTATTTCTATTAAGAATTGGCATGGGAAATGATTTTCGCTGCCAAATTTTTCAATCGGACCACTGTGTGCCACCTTGATGAAAGAGAAGTGCCTTAGTGGGATAACTCTCCCCCTCTCTCGTTTGCATCTTAAGTCGCATTCAACTGACTTTCAATTTAAGTCGACATTAAAAACGGGAAATGTATAGAATTTTTTTTATTTTAAACGGCTACTTTAAATTTAATGGAGAGTGAAAAAATTTCACTCAATTATTGATTTCTTAATCATATTTCTTTCAATGGTGTTGAAAATTGTAAACAATAAACTATTAGATTGCAGTTAAGTTTTCAATAACGTGTTTTTTTTTTTTTTGCAAAAAATAGTGTAAAAATGTATTAAAGCTCAATTAATTCACAATCTTTTAAATTTGTATTCCCACATTAAATCCCTATTTTTTCATTCTGCATTAAATCTTAAGTTGCCATTAAAAATAAGGAAATTATTAAAATTCATAGAAAATTTATAAAAACCGATTTTTAATGACGACTTTAAGTTTAATGTAGAGTGAATAAATCATAGATTTTCGACAAATTTTTAAATCCTGGGAAAAATGCGTGGCGGAATTTTTTGGAGAGGGCCCAGAGAGGCAAGTTTCTGTATACCGGCTCTGGGATTTCCATAAATGGCTAAAGATATTTGCACCGCCAATTTTTTTTTTTTAGAAGAGATTTACCAAAGGTGCTGCGCCTTATAAATTTAAGTAAACACCGTCATAATAATATCAAGTGTCACTAAGATAACATGGTTTTGAAAGAAAAAAAAAATAAAAAAATTCCGAATCATCGATGACGAAGGGTGATTTTTCTTTAGTTTTACAACTTTTATTTGGAAAAGTTATTTCATCATGTGGATGTGACTAACAAAACAAAAAAAAAAAATACTCTTATTTTCATAATGCAAATATATGTGTTAACTAACCAAACCAAACCATCATCCGCCATCCATTTATCCATCGATCAAGCAACGCAAAGACACACGTCCTTGTGTACCTTTGTGGGGTTAAAAGGGAAATAGTGACGCCATGTTCGCGACCGCACCTTTATAAAAACGATGCTTGTTTGATTATCATCTCTTTAGAGCGAAAAAACACAATAAAGAAAAAAGATATGACACGCGGAAAGAAGACTTCTTTTATTTTATCCATCCTATAATAGAGGGTGAAATTTCATTTCAGCACGCACCTTGTTTGGCTTGTAGGTATACCTAACCTACGTATAGTTTACCTTCTATACTTATGCGATTGTTAAACGTTTTGGGGGTGCAGTTCATCGTAACGGTGTATCTTGGTTAGAACAACAAAAAATCCTTTCTCCAGAATAGAGACTGAAATTCAAGAAGAAACGACTTTTACAAAAACAAAGAAGTGACTTTATCATCTGGGGATAATGGACGCAGCACGCAGATACACCCTCTGATATAATTCCATAGAGAGTTTTAAGGATGAAGACCAAGTATAGTACAAGTAAGGTATACTACAGCAAGAGGGGATGTTAATCAAGCCCTTTTCTTTATTACAACACCTTTAGGTGGGTGCGGCAGAATCTTCAACGGCTGTTTAATGTCTGGGGCATCTCATAAAATATATGGTCCTCTAATTGATGGTCTTTTAGTGCGGGGTTTATTCGTGAGCATTAGGTTATTGTAGTGGTTAAAAAAAACTTGTTGGTTTAGTGTGTACCTATTATGATTTTACAGAGAGTAGGATGATATAAAGTCTAATTTATGTACCCAACCAATACTGGAACATACTTGGAAAACAAAAATTTAATAAAAAAAAAATACTTGGCATTAAAAGGCAGGTTTAGAAGTTTAATGAGCGAGTGATTTATTTGTTCTGTAGAATATGGCACAGTGGCTATATAAGGTAATCTCCTTAAGAAAGTTTCGAAGATTAGAATAATCAAACAACAAATCTAGACTAAATGTATGAAAAACGTGTTTCTTTGTGTATTCTGGAACAATTAAGTAAGTATTTCTGGAACCAAATAGAAAAATTTGAATCACGGTGAAATCACAAACATCAATAATTATTTGTTGAAAAAAATTATCAATTGCTCTACTGATCAAAAGGTTTTTGTTAAAATGTTCTGTTTTTACTTGCGATTCTTTAAACATATTTGCAACTCCTTACTACAAGAAAGACATTTGTCAAAAAAATCCAACTCAAGATTTTGATTGAAAACAATAATCCTGCCTGATGTTTATTACACTGGTCGACAAGGTTTTTGTTACAGAAACAAAATAATACTTTTCTGTAGGTTTTTGGTGTGTTGAACTCGAATCTAAAGTCGGAAAAATTCCATCGGGCTACGTTTTTGAGATATTCGCGTTATAAAATAAAAAAAAACGTTTTTTCGCTGTTTTCAAACTTGTATTGTAACTCGAGGCAAATTGTTTAAACAAAATTTCTAATGGTTTCTTAAAGAACTAATTTTTGTCTTTTAAAATATGTTTAAATCTTCCCGATATCTTTTTTCGTCTCTCAGTAATCTTCAGTTAATTGAAAGCCTTTCATTTATAATACAGGGTGGCGCACGAATCGTGCTACAAAAATAAAACGTAATAACTTTTTTTCTGTGTGAGTAATCGGCTTATTTTTTTTTTATTTTGTAGGTTACTATTTAGATTTATAAAAATGGATGCTTGGGATATGGAGAAAAGAATTTGGATAGTGCAACGGTACCATGCTTTGCAGTCCGTCATTTCCATCCAAAGGGAATTTAGGCGGGAGTTTGGCGGTAATTCCTCGAGTAGATGGACCATTATGAGGTTTGTAAACATGTTTGCCGAATCTGGAAGCATCGCACGAAGGCCGTACCATCGAGATGCCAATGTTCGGGTTCAGGATACAATCGCAGCAGTAGCATCTGCAATACAGGCCAATCCGAGCGTTTCGACCCGAAACCTATCGGGGCAAATTGGAGTTAGTAGACGGTCATTACAACGGATACTTCATGACGATTTAAACTTGTTTCCGTACAAAGTCCAAATTACTAGCAAGTTAAACCCTGAGGATTTGCCTGTTCGCCTGGAATTTTGCCAAAAAATGATATCAATGGCCGAAGAAGACAACACATTGATCAATTGTTTGTTCATGTCTGATGAGGCACATTTTGATCTTAACGGCAATGTAAACAAGCGAAATTGCCGTATATGGAATGAGTCTTATCCAGAAATGCTCCATGAGACGGAACTGCACCCAGAACGAGTCACTGTGTGGTGCGCAGTTTCATCAAGGTGTATTGTCGGGCCGTACTTCTTTGAAGAAAACGGTGTAACCGTTACTGTCAATGGGGACCGTTATTTAAAGATGTTCAAAGAGTTTTTTTACCCAGAACTGCCCGAAGACGTATACGAATGGTATACGCGTTTGGTTTCAGCAAGATGGAGCAACTGCACATATAGCCAGACCAGTTATGGCGGAGCTAAACAAAAAATTCGTAAACAAATTAATTTCTAGGAACTCCACTCTTCGCTGGCCCCCAAGGTCACCTGACCTGACTGCACCAGACTTCTTTTTATGGGGTTATGTCAAGCAAGAGGTGTTTAAAACGAAGCTCAGGAATTTAACTGAATTAAAGCAGTCCATAACGACAATAATTGAGGCGATCCCAACTTCAACTCTTCAGGCCGCAATGAATAATTTTTTGATCAGGTGCCGCATATGCGTGGGAGAGCGTGGAGGTCATTTGCGGTCTATAATCTTTAAAAACAACTAACTATTTAAAATAAAATTTAATTTTCTAACCAATAAAAAAAAAATCAATGAAATACATCGATTAAAAAAAAGTTATTTGAATTTCTTATTGTAGCACAATTGGTGCGCCACCCTGTATAAATACAATATAAGGAAGGAGCACAAAAATTTGTGGGAGCTGGTCCATTTCTCAACACGATTGTGTCATACCTCGTTAAAGAGGTTCAATTGAGTACATCATTTCATTATATAGCCGTTAAGCTCTAAGCCATGGAGTTCATGAGATATTCGTGAACGCCATGGCTTAGGGTTCACGAATATCTCGTAAGTTAGGGTTAACACTGTTTTTGGATCCTGTGTGACACTTACGTAATTCCGTTGCTATGTTTTTATATAAGGGTGTGTTCAGTCATCAGGTAGGCGTCTATGTCAAAAAATTTTCTGGGCAAGAATATCTTGGCTGGTCCGCTTCGTGGGTTGCCAGGATTTTAATTCCTTTTTTTCAACACAGCAGTACTGTCACAAAGGCAACACACTTTTATTCTTAATCACTGCTACACTGATTAAACTGCCGCTCCCAAAAAAAAACAACAACCAAAAACGTCCCACTGTCATACCATAATACTGTAAACGTGTCTGGAGTCACAGCCTTTTAGTTGACCTTTTTTGAAAGTTTAAACCTTATATTTCCTTAATACTTAGGGTTAGTTGTACAATTGTGGTTTAAAATTTGATCCGTGGTTCAGCAATGAGGTTCTACGATAAATAAAGCATGTAACTGTAGTACCTCGTGGCATGATGGTTAGTGCGTAGGACTGTAATGCCAAAGGTCTGGGTTCGATTCCCAGCCGCTGTCACCTAAAAACAGAAATGTTTTTTTTTCGCGAGGTACTGCCTCTTGCGAGGAACTGACAAATCCTCCAAGAGTATACTTGTCATGAATAAGTGCTTCTCATCTTGCCGTTCGGACTCGGCAAAAAATTGTAGGTCCACTCCATTCCTGCCGAAAATACGCACACAGGAACGGCTGAGAGTTGTAAGTCACTAGGCCTTGGTTCTTCACGAACTGTTGTGCCACCAAATTTAATTTATTTAACTGCAAACTATCACATACTTAAACCTTGAACCATCTTCTTACCTCATTTAATTCGCCGGTGAATTAAATTTGTTGAACAGCCAGCGTTTCAAAACTTGAACCGCACGACTGTACAACAGGCCCTTAGAAGTTTAAAAAAATCTCGAAAATCATAGATTTTTCTTTTTTTTCAACTTATCAACTAAGAACTGTCGAGGCGTGTTGATGCTAAACCTCACAGATAAGATTTTTCACGGCTACTGAAGAACAGGTACAACTTGTTGCTTGTTGTTTGTTTTTTTCTTCGTATATTATTCGAATTTGTCATTCTATGTTCTGTGTTTTGTTTGAAAAGTGGTACAAAATTTTTAAACGTTAAATTTTATAACCTACAAATTTGCCGTCAGTTAGTTTTGTTTTATGTGCGATTTTTTCCATGAATTTTTCACTGAAATTACCTCATTTCACCTAGTGAAAACGTAACAAAGCAATAAAAAGTTCAAAATTATTAAAATTTAAACAGTTTTCGAGTCTTATTACACATAGAATGAACTCAGAAATGAAAAAAAAATATAGAAAACATTGCATGACAATAAAATAGTCATTTATAATCAATGACCAATTAAAAAAAATTAATCAATTAATATTTCAATACAATATGTTCTTGTTCTAAGAACTTTCCCAGAGCTCTGTACTGATTTCATATGAATTTAGGGAAATAAAACAAAAAATAAATAACAGAACAAAGCACGAAAAAAATTAATATGTTGTGCAATGTTGTGTTTGAAAGTTTTAACTGCTTTTCAAAAAAAACAAAGGAAACATAGAACAACAAATACGAAATTATCAAAAACTACTAACAACTAATTAACCATGAATTATCTAGCCATAAACAATTCGGTTTTAGCATTTTTGTTTCTAAGAACTTATCGATGCTGATATCTTATTAATTTAGGAAAATTACACAAAAAAACATCGTACGAAAAATACATTTGTCACAACTAATTAACGAATACTAACTACTTGAAGCTCTTAGCGCTTTTCGATAAAAACAAAGAAAACATAGAACCACAAATTCACAAATTATGAAAACTTATTAACAACTAATGAACTATTAACTA
Source organism: Dasysyrphus albostriatus (assembly GCA_946251815.1). Taxonomy (NCBI): domain Eukaryota; kingdom Metazoa; phylum Arthropoda; class Insecta; order Diptera; family Syrphidae; genus Dasysyrphus; species Dasysyrphus albostriatus. The sequence continues at coordinate 58,966,930 of OX276336.1, read as the reverse complement.
TCTAGCCATAAACCATTCGGCTTAAGCATTTTTTTAAAGAACTTTTCGATGCTAATTTCATATTAATTCTGGAAAATAATACAAAAAACATATAAAACATCGCACAAAAAATTAATTTGTTGCAATTAATTAACGACTATTAACTGGAAAATGATTATGCAATAAAATGTTAAGTTTACAAGTTCTTACCACTTTTCGAAAAAGAAAGACAAAAAACGACAAATTCAAAGTTATCAAAACTTATTAACGACTAATCAACCATGATTTATTTATTTTTATGAGATACTTTACCAACTTGATATCGAGCTAGCAAAATACACATTCTAAAAACTTTGAAAACTGCACTAGCATTAATTTATCAGAACTAAATAAAGACTAACTAATGGTAAATTATTAAGCCATAAAACATAAAGTATAAAGAACTTTTATTGCTTTTTGAGTTAGACATAACTTGAAAAAGAACCCAAAAAACATAGAAAACTTAGAAAGACAAATTAGAAATTGTCACAACTTTTTAAGGACTAATATTACAGATTATCCATTGACACATTGTTATATTCATCAAAGTTGCTTTGCTAACTTGATATTCATTGAAAGCAAATAACCCATGAACACATAGAAAACATCGCATGACAAAATTAATTTTTCCACAACTAATTAACAATTAATTAGTGGCAAATTATCATGCACAGAAATATAAAATTTTCGAAGTTTTTACCACATTAAAAAAAACATAGAAAACATAGAACGACAGATTCGAAACTATCACAACTTATTAACGACAAATTATGCAACTGTTAATTTTTCGATTCGTTAAAGTTGCTTTTGCTAACTTGACACTCATTTAACAGCTGCGCATAACAAAATGATATTTATGCAATGAACTTATCAACGCGTAGACACAATAGGAAGACAATGTTAAAATGCTGAGCCATTGTTTTTTTCTGTATTTTGAAATAGAATATGTCTGGAACCCCGTTATTTAAGAGCTTAACGGCTATGTAATGCCTTTTCAATGACGTATGACACATTCGTATTGCAAAACTCTCTCAAAAGATCTCATATATTTTTGCTCACTTTTTTATGCGTACTGCACCTTTCTAACAATTTAACAGGGAGGGCCAACATCCACCAAACAGCAGAAAATGTTTTTTGCTGGCCGAAATGAGACCAAGACGATACCATCTTCAAAGCAGCTCCGTAAAGACCATTAGTTTTTGGACTGATATTTACCGAGAGTCTCGGGTTTTCTTGACAGAAAAGATACAAAATATTGTATTGAAAAATTATAAAATCGAACAGCTGTTCAAGGTAAATTTTCTGTAGATTCCAGATTCAAACTCTTTATTGATTTTTTTTTTTCAAAAAATAAAAAAAGCAGATAAAAAAATCATGACGAGACTGAAGCTACTTAAATCTCTTGTTTTCAGCCCTACTTTTAAATATCTTTAATTAATATTTAAATTATTTGTTTATCTTAGCTGCTTAGAAATGTGAAACTTGGTTATTCTCTGTTTATTGATTTTATAGGCATATGTTTAAGAAAAAATACTACTGGACTGGAGTGATTTTAATGAAATTATTTTAACTATACATACCTACATATCCAAACATACATAAAATATTATGTTTACATTTTATTAATTTTTGTTATATGTAGTCATTGTATATTCATGAACTTTTATTTTTAAATTATGTAGGTTAGGCTTACCTAGGTACCTACTCGATTCATTCATGGCAGATGTTTTGTGTTTTTTTAAACACAACGGCAACACAGATATTGGTTTTAATAATAATTTTACAAGTTATTTCCAAATGCATAAAATTGATATTTAACACTTTTAATAAGCCAAGTAGCCAAGAGAAAACAATAAATTATTAAAATGACATAACTTAACTTTAAGTAAAATTATTAAGTTTGCTAATTAATACTTTATTGGTGTGGTCTAAACCAAACTAAAATCTTAAGATTGAATCCACTTTATGACTTTATTTGTGTAGGTAGTTTATACGAAATAAATTTGAATTATTTATAAGTCCAATTGGTATTTTTCTAGTCTATTATGTTCTTTAAGGTAAACTGACCTATATTTTCACTGGTTCTTAAAGAAGAATTTTGTTCATAATAAACACAAAATTAACATAAAACAAAAATGTGACCTAAAAGATACGAACTTATAAAAGATGAAACTTTTAGTAAAACTGTCTTAGTTTAATAAAATTATCGTTATAATTCGGATCAACAAATTATAATGAAACTCTGGACAATAGGAATATTACTTTTTGTAGGCGTAAGCTGTAAGAACTAATTTTTTTAAATAAATGAAGTGCTTTGAGTCGCTATACTAACGAATTATTAAATATTACCAGGTGCTAATTCAAATGATGGTTATGAAATAAAACGTTTTCATATTCAAAGTCGGAAATTGAATGGCGAACCTCTGTGTGTTGAGACAAGACGTAAAAGGTCAACCCGAGAAGCTGATTATATTAAAAACATCGATGTCCACACGTCTACAAGCGATAAGGCTAACATCCCTGCAGCAAAGGAGTCGAAAGTGGATCAACTCACTGTTGGTGATTACCCGGCTGAAATTGTGATTAAAAAATCAGATTTAGCTAAAAGTTCAGGAATTTTAATCGTTCCGAATCCTTCATCGCCAAATGTTCCTCTGGTGTTTGCAGTGCGACCAGTTTCGGGCAACTCTAACAATAATAATTACATAAAAATGCAAATTTTTGACGATTCAAGCTTCAGTGATAATGATGGTGATGATGATGAGATAAATCGAGACTTCCGAGATTTAAGTGATAATATTAATGATGATGACTCTGATGATGATGATGAAGATGACTTTGAAGATTATTCAGAAGATACAATTGATCCACCTAAGTGGAAAATTCAGACAAGTAAAACATCAAAACGAAGACAATTGGTCCGTTCTCAAACCGAAGAGTCCGATGAGACAGATTCGCTGTCGTATAATGAGAAACGAAAAAAACAGTCAAATAAACGCAGGGAAAATCTAAGGAAAATAATGATCCAAGTACTAGAAGATCAATTAATGACTCAAAATAAGAGAACGGACAACTATAAAAAAATTATTCAAAGCTTAAGAAACGTTCAGAATATTGATTATGAAAGAAATTTGGCATTGTCACCTGAAAACTGCATAATCATAGAAAATGAAACAGATTTACAATCAACTGGAAGCGAAAGATCGTCAGGAGGTTTATTATTGGGCTCAAATTCATCGGGAGGCAGGCTGCCAAGTAAAAATTATGGATTAAGGAAGCGCTACAGGGGAAAGAGAAGGCAAATTTGATAAAATTTAATAATTTAAGTTCAAATCATTTTTTTTTAAATAAAATAAAAAAACATTAGATTAACATAAATTTACTTTTGACTTTCTGATAACAGTACTATCCACAAGACGTCTATGAAGTTAGCTGGGCAGCTTTGACATAAAACGCAGAAAAATAATTTTTTTACCGAGTGGCATTTTATTGTGCTAAAAATAACGTAGCCTCGGGAAAAAAACTTCGTAGTTCGTTAGGTTAAAATTAACATAGTCGACTCGATTAATTGAAATTGTTTAAAAAAAAACTTATGATGATTAGTGCTTTGGACTGTCATGCCGAAGGTCTGGGTTCGATTCCCAGCAACTGCTACCTAAAAACAGAAATGATTTCCTTGAAATACTGCCTCTTGCGAAGAACTGACAAATCCTCCAAGAATATGCTTAAGTGCTTCTTATCTAGCCATTCGGACTAGATTCCTTTCTTCTTTCATTCCTTCAGAATGGTTGAGAGTTGTAAGTCACTAGGCCCTGGTTCTCCCCGAACTGTTGTGCCACCAAATTTATTTTAATTTATTTTAAAGTAAACTACAAAGAAGATAAAATTAAACGATGGACTTTGTCATATCAACCGAGATGCTTGTATAGGATTACACTTTTCTTTACACTTTAACCGTATTAGGGTGTTAAATTAAACTATTTCCTTTAGTCGTCTGTTCACTCGGCTAGTATAAACAGGGAAGAAATTATTCTAGATCTCACTCTTATGAGTAGTAATGATAAAAATTTGGTATGGAATTGCAGAGACTCATCTAAGGAATCCCTTTCGGATCAATTGTTGATACTTTTTACCTTAGACAGGAACCGAAAGGATATAAAGCCTTTTAGAAAACCCAACTAAAATAAATTGGACAGAGTACACAAAATGGCTGAACGAATGTATCGACGCACCAGAGGAAGAAACGCTTTCGATAACCTTAACCTCTGAAACTGTTGTTCAAAACCTAACTAGTTAAATGTGACACAATAGCCGTGTTTTGTTGAGAAGTTGCAACCCAGCCAGCTGCCAATAATTTTACATTTTTTCTGCAGTCAAATTTGACTAGCGAAGAGTGTTCTGGAACAGTTTGAGTCTATGGAATTTGCATACAAAAAAGCTTTATTAACCAATTTCTTCCACACCGTTTTGTTGAAAAGCTTTGGCCAGCTGTGTATAGGATTCAACAAAACACGGCTAATGTCGAAAGACACTTCCCTATATCTCGAAGCATTAAACTCACTAGCCGACCAGGGTGGTACAGTGAACTTAAGAAACGATGAACAGGGGTCATGAAACTTTTCAATAAGGCCAAAATGAGCAAATTAGAGGAAGATTGGAATTTTAACAGAGCCGAACTTATCTTACCAAGGAGTTAAAAAGGGCCAACAGCGATTTATGGGCTAGACACTGTGAATCAATTGAGAACTTGGAAAGATCCTTGCTTTTAACCTGATGGTTATATGGTCAAATTTGAGCCAAGAAACACCTGAACTCTTTATGGAAATGCAAGTTAAAGTGGTCTTTATAACAAAAACTGGAAAACCGACACATCCGACTGCAAAAGATTACAGACCAATATGTATCTCTTCGTTCGTTCTTAAGACACTGGAGAGAATCATTGATCTGCTTGTTAGTATCTCGGATTTTTGTCAATCAGTACGCAGCTCCAGCGCAAAATTTGACATTCGTAGCCACTGTACATGAAAAGGCAAAAGTAAGTCTCCATAATAAATATTTTGTGCGGAAAAAGAATGCTCGAAGCATTATTTTTCCGGACAAATTGTGACGTTTTATGTTTATAGATATCAATTTTTATAAACTCAAATCATCTCCCTGTTTCATACTTTCCATTACTAAGACGTTTTGAGTGAAATTATAAGAAAAATGATGACATCAGAATTGAGAACAGAATGTATAGAACAGCTGTTTTGAATTAATCAGTGGCGTTGCCAACAGAAAAAGGGTACAAAAGGGCCCTACAGATATTTTCTTCTATTCAAAATTTAAATTTATTTCCAAACCGAGTTGGAATCAGCAAACTGATCTGACAAAAATCAAGCGGATTTCTGGAGCAGTAGAAAACTCTGAACATTTATGATTTTGGCCGGTTTTTTTTTATCCATCGACATCACATCCATCCTTCAATAGTATTTTAATTGATAGCTTCACAGATAGGAAAAGAACTATTTGACGGAAAAATTTATTTTGATCCAAATGTCTACCAATTGCCCTTAAATCAATTTTAAAAAACTTAAAAAATTTCTGAATTTTTAGAGGTTTTTTAAAGCAACGACATCGTAGCCATTCTTTAATGGAATTTGACAGTTAATTGCTTGACAGATGGGGGACGAACTATGTTTTGACGGAAAAGTTCACCAGTTGCTCTAACAGAGGTTTTTTTAATTCATCAACATCGAAGCTATCTGTCAATTTAATCTGACAGCTGATTGCTTAAGGGATGGAGGACAAACTATATTTTTACAAAAAAGTTTACTGTGGTCCAAATGTCAAACAACTGCCTGTCAAAAATTGCCTTCTCAAGAGAAATAAAAAAATAATAAAAATTTCAGACTTTTTAAAGGTATTTTCATCCATCTACATTATATTGTTCCCCAACAAGCACAAGCTCAACTTTTCTTAATCTGGAAATACTTTGAAAGAATCTGAATTCTGTATATAAAATTTTTAAATTTGTATTTTGAAGGAAATCTTATAATTTTTTTTTAAATTTCCAGTTACGCTACTGTTCTCATTTGACTTTTGTTTTTATCTCTACACCTTAAAAATTTGTCTTAAAAAAAAAATGTAGTGATAAAACTTATATTTGCTCGAACTGTGAACACAGTTTGAAGAGCTCTGAAAATATTTTGCATGGAAATGTCAAAGCAGAAAGAAAAAAACAACAACAAAAAGCTATTGGGGGGTTATCGTGGATAAAATTTCACACGGAATTTCTACCATCTTCTAAAATTGTCCACTGTTCCTTGCAGGTTCAAATTTGATCGATCAACATGGTAGCCCGGTAGCCATGAAATATTCATTTTGGATGTCAATAAATTCCGAGAGAAACTACGACCACAATTCACGCTTCCAGTTTCTGACGAAGGGAAATATTCAGTGTGGAATTTTATTCACGATAGCCCCCATTAACAGCCAGTTGGAATTCAAAAATGAAATGAGCTGTCAAACGAAATTACCAAATTACAGATGAAAACAGTTTTTCTGTAACTTGTAAAATTACCTCATTGCGGCTCTAATGAAAACGTAGTATAAAAGGTAAGTCAGTGGAGACTGCGTTGTGTGAAGTCATTTAACAATGTAAAAATTGAGCCCATCAAATCTGCTTTGCAAGAGGTTGTTATAGTTGAATCTACCATTGTGGACAGTACTTATATCATGCTCAATGGTAGAATCATAAACTCCCAACTTGGTGATATTACTGTTGAGAAAACAATTACAAGTGGCACACCACAGGGAAGGGTAATTTCACCTCTTCTTTAAGTCCACGTTGTTAACAAAATTCTTACAACATTTAGTAATCAGGGCATTAAAATTGTGGCCTAAGCAGGACTATTTTGATATCGGGAAAGTATTTCTCTACCATCAAAGATATTATGGAATCCGTACTTAAAAAAAAAACTATCTTCTTGGGCAGCACACAACCGTCTCCGGGTTAGCCCTACCAAAACTGGACCAGTTTTGATTACGAATAAGAGGACTTTACTCCTCCCAGGCTTAATGATACTCCACTGAAACTCTTCAAAGAAACTTAATACCTTAATACGAAGCTCAATACTGAAAAGTACTTGTAACACTAACCAAGTCAAACTCTGCTGCCAAAAGTTTCCTTCAATAAATTGATTGTTTCGCAATGCGTCGGGGGAATAATTTTTATAATAAATTTGCCCGATTTGCAAACGTTGTTCAAGAGCTAGTCTATTCATTATAAAATAGCAAACCAAACTGAACATAAATCAAATGACAGCTGTCGAAAAACCAAATCTGAAAAAAGTATTGCCAGATTGAAAACCACACGTCTAAAAAAGAACATCTCTTACAATGGTGTTGGACCCGATGGTCTTCATTGACTGGACCCGTATTTCGAAGCTTCCTTTTTACTCGCATCAAAAAATTAACGATACTTTTATCACATATTGTAATGTGCAGAAAGAATCCCATTTAAGCCCCAATATAATGGACATGGAGACGGAGGAACCTTAAATAGCATAAACAAAAATAAAAATGCTTTTAATTATTGTAGCTTTATAACAATCGACATTATTTTATTACACAAAGTCTGCAAGAAAAAAAGAAGAAGAAAAAAAAAACAAAAGTGAAAACGCAGTCAACGAATCGTTCGCTCTTAAGATTTTTACCTACTTTTTGTTGTTGTTATTGCTATATGCCTATGATAGAGTGCGATAGAGTATAGTTTGTGATGTGATGGTGATGGCCATGCATTGCGCACGGATTATGGCTCGTGCGGCCATCTTCGATATTTTTTTCTTCTCCTTCCTCTGTATCTATATCTATTACCACTTCAATGCAGCATTACAATTTGTAACTGCTTTGTGCAGTTTTAATTATCCAAGAAACATGTTTTAATTGCATGCAATTAATTAACGGATTTACCCGGTCGTTGGTATAGAGAGTGGAAGTTGCCACTTTGCCAGTTGTTGCCAGCCAGCATTGGCTGGCCTAGCATAGGTACTGTAGTGATGGTGATGGCGGCATTGCGGGCTGCAGTTTCCTACTTCTCGCTAGGTAAGCTTACTTATGATATGATGTGTCTGTCTGTTGTCTTGTCTTCTCTGCATGGCAGCCCTGTCTATTTGTCTGCCTGCCTAGCTATACTCGTATATTGATTTGGCAAACTCTCATGCCTGCGTGTTTTTTAGCTTTTAGGAACGGTTATGAGGAGAAATCGAGTGTCAATAAGCGCATATATGTGTATCAGAGTTAGCCAGATTGTTTAGATGGTGTTACATTATGTGTTGTTTTTGTTTTTGCTTTTGTTGTTGTTGTTGTTGTTTTTAGGAAAATTTTTTGTTTCGCAGTTATTTAGCGCAGATGAAAGTGATCCATCTGCACTTGCACTGTTTGTACCTTGCACCAGTCTACTAAGCGTTTTAATTGCAAGTATTACGTATTCCAATCTTGCACATGATGGCGGATGCAACTTCCTTGTGCATTACATTATTAAATTAATAAATTTTCAGATTGAATGCATTATCTTCCTCTCCATCTTTTTGATAAATAAAATTGAATGAATGAACTCACTTTGTGCGCCAACACATTATAGTATGGCAGCCTCGTTTTCTTAAAATAAATGATTTCTTCTTTGTGATTTTTTTTTTTTTTTTTCAGATTGTGCTTTTATTGCACTGCACTGTAATGGACAGTGTAAGCTTAGATTTAGATATATATTTTGAATGTCTGCATATAATGTTCTAGTAGACTGATCACGGCCTTTTTATAGATTTGATATTTATTTCGTAGATCAACCGAAGTAAGTTCATGATAGATAAATTATTATACCCATGAAAATTTGAAGAAATGCTTAAAGCATTTATGAAAGGGGGAGGATATACACCAATTTCGTTGACTGTTTCTGGTATAGGATTCTAATTGTTATATGATCTATATACAATAGGGTGGTCGTTATAATGGTTTTTTTTAGTTTTCATATTTAGATGGGCCTGATCGAGAAGGGTATAAAATTGAGGATGCCAAAATCCCGAATAGCAAAAAATGAGCCCAAATGCCAAAATCCCGAATACCCAAAGTCCTGAATACCAAAAACTTTAATGGACATTATTCCCGAATGGACAAAATTCGGAAAGAAAAAATCTCGAAAAGATATAATCCTGAATAATTTCGGTATTTAATCCCGAATTTCAATCCTTTCTGTTTTGTATGGCTTTTGACTTCTGCTCGCTTTGGTTTGTCCATAAAAGAAATTTGGAAATAAACGATCATTTTAACTTATTATAATTGCCTGGCTTGACTGTTAACAGAACACATAGGTTTTTGCATTAAGTGGAATACAACTTCCTAGGGTATCACAACGGATCTACATAGATCTAAGTGTGACGTTAACAAGATTAACTTCCTACCTAACCTAACCAATTATAATTGTCAATTATTAATATGATAATTGATAAACATTGAAATAAAGTATTTCAAAGGTTAATTATTTAAAACCTACCCAACTATTCATCCTAATTAATAATGTTTTTGCAAACTCCCAACGATCTTCGTTATTTTCAGTGACCAAAATATTTATCAATTGAATTGTTAAATATCAAAATTTAATATTTTTCAATTATCAATTGATAATTGTCAATCGATAAAGAATGAATGAAACCTGATTGTGAAAGTGTCGAGGGTACACGAATTATTTAATATAGAAAAACAGCTTTCTCTTAACATATTATGAATATCAAACTCATCGAAAGTAGATTATTTTGGAGGCTAGGATCTCTGTTTTTTTTTATTAAAAATCGCGGATGCTATTTTTAATACCTAAAGTAGTACTAAGCCATTCGGGGTTTTTACATTCGGGATTTTATTGTCAATTCGGGATTTCAGCCATTTAGTCTTTCGGGATTTTTGCGTATTTATCATGATTTATTCCTGTACAAATAAGCTTACACTTTTTGAAAGTACAGTGAAGATATAATGAATCTAATGATACAAATTTTTTAAAATAACATATATGTAATAAAATAAATTTAGAAAGAAGAGAAAGAAAGAAAAATAAGAAGCTATAGAAGGAGAAACTATATTCTTTTTTTTGTGGTTATTTTCCCGTGGGTAGGTGCAAAACCTGCTATTCAGGCTCTATGAGGACCGAAAAACGCGGGCTCATAGAAGTGTGAGATTCTTACTACACTAAAACCACCTCCACTTCCCGATTGCTACTAAGTTAAAACTTATCTAGCAATTTATTTTTAACGAAGTTAAGTAACGTGTTGCAGGTTACTTTCCGGTGAAAGTTCCTGCTTAATCCGCGATTTTAAAGCGGTTTTCTGTTCACCGCACCAAGTCGGAAGGTTTTGTTCTTCGCAGACGGCGTACTAAATTCGACTCGTCAAGAATGTCAATAATCGTTAAATTAGCGTGTTCTAATAGTCGATTTCTATGTTTTCGTGCGAAACATTTTATTTCCTCCCGCACCGTAGGAATCCCGAGATCCCTATGAAGATCTTCGTTTCTTATATACCACGGACCTAAGCAATGACCAATGACCTAAGCAATTTATTTTCAAACGTTTGTAAGTTATTTAAGTTTGTATCACAGGTACAACCCCAAAGATGTATACCATAAGTCCAAACAGGTTTAAGAACCTGTCGGTATAAAATCAATTTATTTTCAATACTAAGCTTTGAATATTTACCGAGTAACCAGTTAATATCTCTTAATTTACTTTTTAGTTCTTCGCATTTCTTTTTCACGTGCGGCTTCCATTTTAATTTCGCGTCTAGAGTCATTCCCAGATACTTTGCCTCATTTGCAAATGGAACACGAGCGGTATTAAGAAAGACGGGTAATCTATTTATTTTTTTTTATACGTAAAGTCCACGTGGACAAACTTTTGTTCATTGAGCGCTATTCGCCATATTTTCGTCCACTCATTAACATTATTAAGAGCATTTTGTAGTTTAATTGTAGCTTCGCTAATCGTTTTGCCTACTGCTAGTATTGCAGTATCATCAGCAAACGTGGCTACAATAGTGTCATCTGTTTGAGGTATATTGCGTGTAAATAAAAGGTACAGAACTGGACCTAATACACTTCCTTGTGGTACCCCAGCCACTATTTCTTTGAAATCAGAATAGTCATTTCCGTGTCTTACACGAAAAAGTCTTTCATTTAGATATCCGTTTAGAATATTGTAAAGTCCTTCAGGCAGAACTTGTCTTAATTTGAATTCGAGGCCTTCGTGCCACACCTTGTCAAACGCCTGCGACACGTCCAAAAAGTCAGTCCAACAGATTTTCTTTTCTTCTTCAATTACGTCAGTAATTCTATGCACTCGATCAATTGTCGAATGCTTGCTTCTAAATCCGAACGGATGTTCAGGTATTAATTGCTTCTCTTCTATTATTTGTTGCAGGCGCAGGAGTAGTATTCTTTCAAAAACTGTAAGACTTCATTTCGTGAGATGGTTTGCCAAGTTTCAAAACCATTATGACTTCCGCAACTTTCCATTGGCTCGGAACATATTCTAACCTTAGAGCGGCATTTATTATGTAAAGGAGGTTAATAAACCCTTTACGAGGGAGCATTTTTAAAATTTCTGCCGTTATTAAGTCATATCCTGGAGTACGTTGGCGAAGTTCAATTATTATTGGTTGCATAAAATTGAAACAAAGCTTTCTTAAAGTTAATTTTATTACTTATTTGTTTTATTGATGTTGGAAGACTATTACGTATAACGTATTACACGTAGCAACAAGTCAAGTAAGCTACATAGTAGGCTGGTGGTGAGTGTCTGCTACTATTTTAACTTGCTTTTTTGAAACTTGGGCCTTATTACCCTCACCTACCTAATATACATTCTTCCGTCTTGCTGCAAAATGCAACTATAAGTCACGTTTTTGTATACCTTTACTATACTTATTTGTTATTAAAAATACTTTTCAACTACAATTGGCTTGTATCGGTACACTGTGGCGTATACGTATCTACTATTTTTCAATATTTTTCAAAGCAATGAAGCACGAAAATGTATGCTAGTAGAAAAGTATCTATAATTTCAACTTTTTTAATTTTTTATTTGGTTTTAATTCGGCCAAAAGCATACATACATGCATTCATATTACATACACATATATGTATTTCATACAAGGTAGGTAATTTTAACCTTTGGGATGTTTTTTGGTAATAATAAAAAACAACAAAAAAAAATACTGTGAAGTGTTTTTCGGTTTTGTGGAATATGATATCATGAGGTTACCAACAGAGAGAAAGGCCGTCACAATTTTGCCCGTCGGACTCAAGCTAGGCCTTGTGTGTGCTGTATGAGGCTTTTTCTATAATTTGTGTTCTAAAATGCACGACTGGTTCGCACGGTCAATAATATTTTTAGACATCAGTATTAAATATTTTCTAAGAACAAAATTTATAGGGAAAAATCGTACATACAATAATGAGCTATAGCTTCTTAAAAAGCTTGTTCTATTATTCCTTTAATCGAGTCGTTTTGAATGGTTTTTGAGAAATAAAAATTCAAACTAAAATTAACACTTTACTGATACTGAAATTCGGGTCATACAACTATTCCCAAAGTTGTTTTTTTTTTGTTACATTTTGACTTATTCACTAAAGCCACTATCAGGGGCTGCAAGAATTTCATTTTTTCCTTTATAAGCCTTAATACAGCTTTCGTCTCAAGTGCTTTATTTTACATTTGCTGTAAGCTCTAGGTCTTTTACCTTATTAGAGCGAGAAAGTTCATAATGACAGATTTGTATAGAGTTAGTAAGAAACAATATTTTTAACTATGAGAAGGGAGGTCTATCTCACCCTATTTTGGCGGGAAGGGCAATTTTCTAAAAAAAACATATAATAAACCCAGAAATATTTAGAACTAACGGTAATATTTAAGATTAAATATTCAACTTTTTTTAAAGCTTTAAGTCTGTTTAATACATTTATTTTCAAACTAACAAGTAATGAATAGTTTAAAAAAAAAACTTATATCAAACGAAAATTTTGGGTACAAAATAAAATACAGTAGTCTCTCAATAATGTGAATTACCGATAATGCGAATTTCTCTAAAATGTGAATCGCCAAAAATTAACATTGTCATCTCTAAAATGTGAACTTCGAATTTTTGTAGAATCTATAATATGAATTTCGTTTGTAAAAGTTTTTATCTTTTTTTTCTTCGTGCATGCAATTTATAGATACCGGCTAACTGTTATTAGTCTAGACATATCTTAAGAAATATTGAATGTAGCTGCAGGCTGGAGAGTAATGTGGGTTTATTTCACATTTGTGGGCATTTTGTTGATTAGTTTCGGGTTATCAGTTTTTATTGTGTTGTGTTTTACTTGGTCTGTTTTTGGTTTTTTTTTTTTTTTTGCTCTGGAACCTTTTGTGTAATAAAATTGTGATTTCATGTGGCAATGATACCTAAACAAAAAGTGCAACGGTTTTTATCTATTAACTAATGTGTCAAATTTTACGTGATTTGAATGCTGGACATACTGGACCTGCGTAAGCTGAAAATAAAATGCATGCAAGGATCGAACGAACATGCTCTAATGTTCAGGTTGCCTGGAATTAAGAAATTTTAAAATATGAAAAAAAAAAATATAAAAAAAAGCATTTTATTCTTATTTTTAACTCTATATATAGGGTGATTTTTTAGCTGGTTTGGTTTTGGCAACACTGGTTTTGACAGCTGACGTGTGTTTAGTACCTTGTGTCACTGTCAAACAGCTTCAGTTTGGTTTGCAATTTAACCATGGATCGTCTTACAAATGAGCAACGCTTGCAAATTATTGAATTTTACTATCAAAATCCGTGCTCGGTTCGAAATGTTCATCGCGCGCTGCTTCCATTTTATGGTCGGCATTCTCGACCTTCTGAGCAGTCTATTCGGAAGATTGTGACCAAATTTCGCACCAAATTTACTTTGTTGGACATTAAACCACCAACACGTTTACGTACTGTGCGTAGTGAAGAAAATATTGCGGCCGTATCAGCTAGTGTGACAGAAGACCGCGAAATGTCGATTCGGCGCCGTTGCCAGCAGTTAGGCCTTTGTTACAGCACTACGTGGAAAATTTTGCGGAAGGATTTGGGCGTAAAGCCTTTTAAGATACAGCTGGTGCAAGAACTAAAGCCAGCCGACCTACCACAACGCCGAATTTTTGGTGAATGGGCTCTTGGAAAGCTGGCCGAGGATCCGCTTTTTTATCGAAAAATTGTGTTCAGCGATGAGGCTCATTTTTGGTTGAATGGGTACGTAAATAAGCATAATTGCCGCATTTGGAGTGAAGATCAGCCAGAAGCATTGCAACAGCTACCAATGCATCCCGAAAAAGCCACTGTTTGGTGCGGTTTATGGGCCGGCGGCATTATTGGGCCATATTTCTTCAAAGATGATGCGAATCGCAGCGTTACTGTCAATGGTGAACGCTACCGAGCGATGATAACAAACTTTTTTTTGCCCGAAATGGAAGTTCTTGACTTGCATGATATGTGGTTTCAACAAGACGGTGCCACATGCCACACAGCACGCGAAACAATGGCGCAATTGCGAGGCGAGTTTGGTGAACAGTTAATTTCACGTTTCGGGCCGGTCAATTGGCCGCCTAGATCGTGCGATTTGACACCATTAGATTATTTTTTGTGCGGGTATGTCAAAGTTAATGTCTATAGGGACAAGCCCGCTTCGATTGACGCACTGGAAGCCAACATCCATGCATTCATTCGTGAGATACCGGCCGATATGTGTGAAAGAGTATGCCAAAATTGGACTCAGCGGATGGGCTACCTGAGACGCAGCCGCGGTCAACATTTGCATGAAATTATCTTTAAACATTAAATTGCAAGGTTCAAACTATCGATTCAAATAAATATTTCATTCATTTTTTCGAATTTTTTGTGTTTTTTTTTTTTTAAAGTTCTAAACCTCTTAAAAAATCACCCGTTATAACAGGTCACTTAAAGCTGTAAAAAAGGGGTATGTCATTTGATAACTTGAAAAATAGGAATATATGCAAAGAACATTTAAAATCATTGGAGCGGATTCCTTAAAAATTATATATGATTATAAATTATTAAAATATCGAAATTCTGTATGCGTTTTAATTCTATTTTTAAAATTCTGACTGTACACAATTCTGAATGACCAAAATTCGGGTTTCAAGACTCTGAATTTCAAAATTCTGTTTTTCAAAATTTTACTTTAAAAAACTGATGATGATAAATATAAATAATAAATATAGTAATATAAACTCATGTTAAAAACAAATGAAAATAATTCTCAAAAACAAGCAAATCTCCGCAAAAAATGTTGATTTATTTTAAATAATTTGTTAATATTTCTATTCTGTGTATTGTACCTACATAATCTTTGTATTTAGCATACATTTAGAAAATTTGTTGTATTTATTTAGAGTCCATTCTCTATTATTATTATATTCCTTTTTTTTAATTTTTAATTGTGTTGTTTTAGTCAGTTGAATATACTGGAAAACCGGAGAACCGGAGGGATTTAATGAAACAATTACGTACAAGAATTTTTACTATTGCATATGTTTGTTTGGCCCATAAGAATGCTCAAAACCGAAAATGCTACTAAATTCACCCATGCGCTTACGAGAGAATGGAAGAGAACACTGGATATTTTTCAATATTTTTGGTATAACTCGGAAGCTAAGCTACGTTTGACAATTTTACCATTAATTACGACCAAATAATGCGATGACAAGGAATAATGCACGAGCTTTGCCTTTGCGATCGATGTTTTAAAAAAGCTCATCAAGATGGCGCAAAACAACTAGCTCGTTTTTCTATAGCCACTATCAACCTAGCTTGTATCGGGTTTTTCAATAAGCGCGCTACAAAGGTTTTTTTAAATAAAACAGTAACGGTTTTGGATATGAATGAAATTCTGTATTCTTGTGAAAATACGTTCGATGCCATTATGTATGAAACTCGATTTCTTTTGCATGACTACCACGGGCACGCTTGCAGAAGTCCAGACGCTGAACCCAATTTTCGACGGTTTTCAAGCATAAATCGGTCGATACTGCTGCAATGTCACGTTCGATATTCGTACGACGTTCATCAATCGTCGATGGCTTGTTGGCATAGACCATAGACTTGACGTAGCCCCACAGGAAATAGTCTAACGGCGTCAAATCGGATGACCGAGGCAGCCAAGCGACTGGACCATTTCGTGAGGTAACACGTTCTCCAAACTTGGTTTCCAATAAATTGATTGTGACATTCGCTGTGTGGCTTGTGGCGTCGGCTGGCCGTCCTGTTGGAACCACATGTCCTCCAAGTCCATATCATTCAATTGGGGCCAAAAATATTCGGTTATCATTGAACGGTAGCGATCCCCATTCACAGTAACGTGCCGGTCTTGATCATCACGGAAGAAGTACAGCTCAATGACGCCGCCGGCCCATAAACCACACCAAACTGTAATTTTTTCGGGATGCAATGATGACATGAAGTACGTGTGGATTGCTGCTTGACCAATACCGCATATTTTGTTTATTGACGAAGCCATTCAGCCAAAAATGAGCCTCATCGCTGAAGATGATTTTTCGATGAAAATCCAAATCATTTTCAAGTTGTTGTTCAGCCCAATTCACGAACATACGACACTTCTGGTGGTCAAGCGGCTCAGTTCTTACGTCAGTTTAATCTTGTAAGGATGTGGGCCAAGATCTTTTCGCAAAATTCGCCACAACGACGTCACAGAGAAGCCCAACGCTTGAGAACGACGTGTGAGAGACACATTTGGGCTTTCTGCAACTGAACCCTCAGTGGCAGCAATATCGACACTACGGGCACTTCCCTGTCTCACTGGAACGGGAACTTTTTGTACTGTGCCTGTGAATTCAAATTTTTTCACTAGACGCTCAATTGTTGATCTGCTGGGACAATTATGACGACCATAAATTGGACGTAGCGCTCTTAACATTGAGGCCACTGACTCCGAATTTTGGTAGTAAATTTTAATAATTTCGACTCGTTGTTGGCTCGTATATCTTTCCATCATGAAATGGCAAACCTTACTGAAGAGAAATGTCAAAAGCACGGCAAGAAATATGGCGTCGTTTGCTGTTCCTGTTGCTCTACTTTTGTAGCGTCCCTGTTGAAAAACCCTTTATAATTCATCACTCGAGAAGCAGGATAGTGAGATAGTGACTTTAAAATAGGGTAATATAAATAATTAGTCAAAAACAAACAAATGGCAGACACCTTAACATGTATACACACAATTTTAAATATTAAAAAAAAAACATGCCGGTTATCCGGTTATGAAAAAAAGTTATAATTAGTAAATTTCTTGGAAACGGTTGAAAAGAGCACCATGCTATTGCACTGTCTATACTCTTAATCATAACTTACAAGTGTACCAAAAATGTGTCGAATCGATAATCCAAAATAATAAAGAATTTTGATCAGACAGAATTTTGAAATACCCAATTATGTACATATACAGAATATTGGCCAAACAGAATTTTGACTTGACAAAATTAAAAAAAAAAAACAGAATTTTAACCAAACATAATTTTGAACACAAGAATTTTAACTAACTCCCAATTTTAGCAAGCATTTTCTCATCCATTTTTTAGCTGCGAATCGTTGAACTAATTAACGTCTTTTAGTGTCTTCTTCGACCTAAAATACAAAACCAAGTTCATCAGCAGGTGCGTGGACGTACTCCTTGTACGTTAAACATCAACATTAGTCGTGGTGAATTGAATCTTCAATTTTGTATTTAGTTGATTTCTGACCTGTGCATCATCGGATCGTTAGATTTAATTAAAATCTCGAAATTTGTTTTAAATACAGAATCGAAATGAATTTTCTTACATAATATTTAATATTTACTACGATTAAACACACAAATAGTGGTTTAAAATGTCTATTGATAAATTATCGATTCCTTAAATCCAGTATACCTGCTATGAATATTTTATTATTAATCTGCCATCAACACAAAGATAATCAACTTTTTGTGATGAAATTCTCTCAGCTTGAAGCCTAATAGTGACCTCATGATTTGCACCCTTACAAAAATGTACGTTAAAGTTCATCTTAAATGATTAAATGAGATTTTAAATGGCATATATATAAGTAATATAAATATTATAAGGGTGCGATGAGCAGACAAAAGAATTATCCATAAGTTTCATCCCCCGATTGTTATATAGTCAATAGGCTTTTAGTTGGTATGGTGGCATTGACATTCGTTTTGTTAGATCTCTGGTAAGAATACAAAACAAAAACAACAACAACAACAAAAAGGTACTTCACGCATTTTCAACTTCCATATTGGATGTAATTTAATGTCATTATGAGATGAATGCCAAATTAAATCCTCAAATTGAATGTTTGTTTTGTGGGTTGCGGGTTTGAGGGATGATAATGAGGTTTTAAAAGTCAAGGGCGTATTTTTCACCCACTTCAATGTCATGTTGTTGGCCTTTTGTAAATAAATTGCGTGAAATTGAGTTATTATAAATTGGTAGATAAGTATGCTTGGTTTTTTTTTTGAGTAATAGCGATTGGGGTTGAAATGATGATGAAGATGATGCTTAGTAAACTTCTGCAGGTATATGAATATGTAATTGTAAGTAAATTAAAATAATTGGAGATGAGCATTAGAAGAAAATAATAGTGTGACATTTGAAAGAGGATGCTGGAAATTATGGTTAGACATTATCAAGGTCGTATGCAATGGAGCCCCCCTAGTCACAATATATTTCATACATTAAAGAATTTGTCTTCTTTTGAATGCAAACCCATCTTTTTTAATAACTTGCACCTCTTCCCAGTTATCGAAATATTTCGTACATCCTTGGACATAATTGATTTAAAATGTCGAGAGGTACATTATTTTATGTTCCCAGAGTTCATCTTATCAATGTAATGTTTTCTTTATTTTTAATTTAATCGAACAAAATTAAGCTTTTTGTTGAGACATAACAGATAAACCAGAACTAGGTCACACAGGGTAATGAAGACATGATTGCAATTTATGTAAAAAATAAGATCAGGTATCGAAATAAGAAAATATTGTGACATTTATTATAGCCGTGATAAAAGACTGCACATGTTAGGATTTAGATTCGTCGTGAGAAATAGGGTAAGAAGCAAACTAGTTATTGACTTTGGGTCAATAAGTGATCACCTGGCTGTGATCCGCATCTAAGCCACTTTTCAAAATATGTATACCTAAGCCTTAATGCGCACCAACCCCTCATAATGCAGTTGAAAGTTGGGTTATGTTGACTTGAATGACCTCCAAAAAAACTTTTAAGAAAACCCGCCTAGAGTACGATACACAAAATTTGCTCGGTGACCTTAAGACCCAAATTGGAAAGCAAGACACCTTTCGCGGATTACGGTAGACACACCCTCCATGAATAGACAAATGAAAACGGTTAATCGATTTTTCAAAAATTGGTACTATGGTAATAAGTTGCATTAGGTTTCCTTGGCTTAGAATCGACATAGCAACCTGGCCCTCCCCAAATAGTCGATACGCCAACCAAATTGACGGTTGATGGTTATTTAAGGAAGGTGCCACACCTCTTAAACATCTAAGCCATGTATTCATTTCGAGGAGCAAACGTCGACCCTGACCATTTGCTTGTTGCAGCAAGGTTGTCGATTTAAAAAAAAAACTACGCACCATCCTAAAGAAGAAATTCAAATATGGTTATCTTAGCCTACAGAGAACACCTGAGCGAAAAGTTCTCTGTGGATTTACCTGCTATAGATGCTTATCGCAAAACCATCAAAGAGCTAACCAAAACCACAAAAGAAACGATTATAGGATAATGAATATATAGAGTTGAAAAAGGTGACAGAAAGAGCACTGGTGAAAGTGCTACAGCGTGAAACAAGAGCGCAGCGAGAGAGGAGTATCGAACAAGAAAAAGAGATGGAAGGAGTCCCTACGTAAAAAGAAGAGGGTTTTGGAACACCTCTCAGATCAAGGAGATCGAAAAGATCGAAACAAACACCCGGAAGCTTCATAATGATGCCAAACATCCAGTTGCTGATGGGCATCAGGTAAAGTGAGAAATAGGACAAGAAAACTTACAGACAATATAGACCCAGTTCCAACACCCAGTAGAAGAGGTAGACTTAGCTATTAAAAAGCTTAAGAACCACCGAATCTGATGGTTTATCAGTGGAACTTTTCGAGCACGGAGGGGAAGTGTTGCAAGGGTGCATTAATAAACTCATCAACCAGGTTTCGGTGGAAAGAAGCATGCCCGATGACTTTCCTATCAGTTCTATATGCCCCATCTCCAAAAAGGGGAATCCTATGTTCTTCAAGAACTATCAAGTTACATATATCCCTAATAAACCCCGCATACAAGATCCTATCCAACCTAATGTGTGAGCGCCTGAAGCCCCTCTGCAACATAATAATAGACAAGTACCAGTGTGGCTTCTAGCAAGGCAGTTCAACCATATTCCAAATATTATCTCTTACGCAAAATCTGGAATATACCAATAATAATTTTCAAAGTTGAGACTCATTTATCAAGTTCAAAGCTACAAATGATAGCATTCACCATCAGGAGTGGCGATGGCTATACTTGGGATCCCAGGAAAACTGAGTAAACTTTGCCGTGTGACATTTGGAATATACGCAATGCAATTTGAAATTAGGAAAAAAACTCCTCCCGAACTGTTCTATCTTCAGTGTCAGAAATGAGATACGCTATCAGCAAGGACAAAACGTAACTAGGTGTGTTTAATGAATCTGTTCCGAACAGAAAAGAACAGAAAAGTACAGTATTGTGTGTTCCATGAGGAAAAACCTTGCCCCAAACTGTTCTACATTCTGTCACTTTGTGTTCCATGACGTTTTTCAGAACAGTTTAGAACAACATTTCCTGCACCTACGTGGAGCAAGTGAGTGAGAAATGTCAAAGTAACAGGTGATTTGTTTATTTGGGATAATGATAGGCTAAAATTTATCACAGAAGTACTTTTCTTGATATTTTTGAACTGAACATGAAGAAAAAAACATAAAAGAATGAGAAAAAAGTAAATTGATATTAAATTCGAATTGAAAATTAATTAAAAAAAATATCATTTCAACCATTTTAAAATTTAAATGTTTCACAGTTGATAAGCAACGGCCAATCCCGTCAACTCAAAGCTGCACTTTTCTGTTCTTTCTTGTTCAGACAGCTTTCACACACTTCTGCTGTTCTTCTCTGTTCTGATCTAGTTTTTCTTCATTAAACACAGCTATTGTTGGCATCAGTGGTAACGTTTTGTCTTGTTGCGTGGTTGTTTTTGTCCTCGAAGTAGTTCATTTATCTTGGAGGAATTGCCCTCAAAAAAATTTGCTGCTACTTCAGTTTGGTACAACAAATAGGTTCAAAGCTATGTACACGTAAGATGAAGTGCACGCTCTATAAAACCCTTGTTTGTCTTATTTTATAGCACCGAATGTTGGGCGATGAGCAGAAATAGAGAGCTTACAGAAAATGAATATTTGGCCTTGTGTTCGAGAAGGGACTGGATCAAGATGTAGATGTATCAAGAGATTCACTGAATTCCAGTCCCTGGTTAAAAAGAACGAAGAAGACCGAACCACTGTTTTAAGGACCAAGCTATCGAGGATACCAGAAGCAGAGTTGTAAAAGCTTTCAATCTTAAGAGACTTCAATAAAAGATTGCATGTTTTACATTCTTTTTAAAGAATGTGATTTCAGAAAATGCTGTTGTTATTCTTTTTTCGTTAAATAAATTTCCATCTTTTTTAGTTTCCAATCTTTTGTTACCATCAATTGATTGCAATTTTTTTTAGACGACATGCTTTTTTTTGCAAGTTTTTCACATTCTTTGAAGTTTTTAATTCTTCTGAAGCCTTTTGAAGTCTTTTGCGTTTTTTGAATTTTTGCATTCTTTGAATTTTTCATTCTTTGAATTCATTGCATTCTTTTGCAACAACACGTCATTGTTTTTGTTTTTTTGTCGTCACCTAAGGTTTCCCATTGGTTTGTGAAATGCTTGTTACTATTCATAGTTCGCTGGTTGGGATCATAATAATTTATAAAAAATTGAACAAAATGAAAAATTAAACATGATGAACATGACATGAATATTATTTGACACCATTTTATTGACATAAAACAACTGACAGTAACATTAAAGGTGAGTGATGATAGCGTTGATGTTTGCGTGGAGCCTTTTGGAACTAGTTTACACACTCCTTCCAACATTCCTCCCCGGCTGTGAACGAAGCTCTCAATATTATAATTTGCGTTGGTTCATCTTATCTCAGTTGTCATTTTACACGAAACGATAAAAAATTGTAATTAGTACATTTATAAAAAGACTAGTACGAGTATCATGTCTTTTTATAAATGTACTAAATATAATTTTTTTATCGTTTCGTGTAAAATAATCAAATTCAAAGAATACAAATGATTTCAAAAGAATGTAAAAAGAATGCAAAAAGAATGCACGGATTCCCCCAAGGCAGCTACATAGGCCCTCTTCTTTTCATTCTTACCATTAAAGATATATGATATGGTAATCAAACATACCAAGATTTTCGAAAACTATATCTTCGACACCTGATTCAAATATTTTTTTAATTAAATCGCAACATTTTCTTAGATGTTTCAAACATTTCTTGGACCTTAAAATTGTGAAATGCTAATCTTACTTTTTTGGCGCTAACTATATTTCAGAACTAAACTGCCGCAGTGACTCAATATGCATCTTTTTATAACTATAAATTATGGTTTTTGTTTGTTTAAATATGAATCGTATTCATGAAACTTGCTTAAAAATTCCTTCAAAGAGATGAACCAAATATTCAAATTATAGTACCTTTGCACAGATAAAGAACGTTATCATCCATATACTGTTAAAATATTCGTCAAACTTCATATGTGTGACCTTTGAATTTATTAACTTAACTAGGGGAACTCAAATTTAGTCTTAGGTACAGCACAACCCTTTAGTTATATTTTGGCAGTTACGCAAGGGTTCATGATTTATTGGTATCTTGTTCTCAACCTTTTGTATTTCACATACAGTGATTATACCATCATCATCATAGGCGCAAAGCAGTACAAAGGTGTGATGTAAGTGGACCTTCAATTCACCTTAGGGGATGACCTTCAATAGCCTTAGCCTTTATAAACTAAGAGCAGAAGACGTAGAATATTTCTATTCTATTCTATGCATAGGACTCAAAGGATAAAATTGAATAAATATTGACCCGTAGAGATTTGTGAGAGGGGATGCTATAAAGTGCTGCTGATGAAAAGCATTTTGCGTGCTAAAGATTTACCGTGAGATAGAATATAATAGTTAATTAGAATTGTTTGGCGATTTTTCAATAAAAAAAAGTTCATGGAAGAGGAAGTAATTGCTGGACCAACTATTGTTCGTTTTTTGTTGGTTGAATATTTTTTTTGTTTGTTTGCTTTTAGCTATGCGGAAGTAAATGAAGAAATTGCATCAAGTGATAAATCATATAGTTGAAGGTATGTAGTATATGGAGTAGAGGGTAGGATTTTAGTCTTCTGGTATAAAAAATGATGCCATGCTAAGTAGCAGATGCAGAATATTATGATTAAGAGGTGAAGAAAGCAGGTACGCAAGCAGTAGGTATTTGATGTTGAAGAAAATCATGCACATACGCATAAATACTTTAAAGTGTTCTGAATGTTTCTGAAAACATGTCAGAGTTTTCCCGCCGATTTTATTCATAAAACTCCCCAGTAAATATGTATTTTTATTTATTTATTGAGTTTAATTATTAAGTCAATAAATATTAATTCAATAAAAAGCAACAGATTTGCCTTAAAAACAAAGAGCCAATTCACTTACAACTGATTTATAAAGTTTCAGTTCCCTACTCGCTTATCAAGGTTCTGGACCTTTGGCAACTCAGATATGGGAATACCATCTAATTGGGCAGTTATAGGTCATAAAAGTTCAATTATTCCTAGAAATTGGTAAGCCCTAGATAACTTGTGATCAAGGCTTAAGGTTTCTTAAGGTCACGCAAGGTCACACGCACCTAATTTATGGGAAATTTACAGAAAAATACTGTTGCAAAATCTGCGCTGAATTAATGAAACTAAGAGGTTTCAATTAAAAGTTGAATCAAACGATACAAGTACAGGGGCGTTCTTCGATGGGCGCCACGAAGTTTTTTATGGTGAAACTTACCACAACCTGAAACAACTAAGGGAAACCTTTATAGGTATAGGTAGAAAACCCTAACAACAGTTTTTAACTAAAGTTAATATTGTCAAAAGGCCAATGTTAAAAAAATCAGTGAAACAATTTTAATTTTAAATCAAAGCAATAATTGTGTCACTAATCGCAAAATGAAGAAAGATGATTTTGGGAAAAATTCCCGAACAAAGCAAATTCCGGGAAACAATTAGACCAAATGAAGGCCTAAAGGAATTATAATTTTGCCCAATCTGGCAAGCGAAACTACAACGAATTTAACTATTATACGAATGAAAAGAATACTTAGCTTTTTTTATGTGCTTCAAACGAAATCGAATTTTCCCTGAGTTCTGTGGCCCATCTGGCCCTGGCTCCTGAAGTCGCTCCGTTCAAAGAAATTAAACTCCTCACAACAACTATTCTGAATTTCCCTCACTGGAAATTCGTAATTACTTTTAAAGAAAATCTCACAATTTTTGAAATTAAGCTCAAGTAAACGCAATATGATTCGGATTTGATTTTTGCCTTTTTAAACTTTTCAAAAACCGATCTGCCTTCTACATAATCTAACCAAAAAGTGCCATAGTGGCGGCGATTTGTGTTTGCTTTGGTAATCTACAATTATCGACCTCTCTTTCACACCCACTCAATAGTGGCGGTATTTGATAATGAATTTTATGCAAGGACTTCGCCTAATGGCTGGAAGCCTGCCCCGTTGTTGAACTCAATTCACTCTATTATTTTAAGTATCCCTAGTGAAAGGGATCATTCACAATGGGGAGTAGCTCAATGAACGCATCCAGGCCACCTCCGTCTTATTATGCCACACAAAAAAAGTTAAAGAAAAATCAAATTCACATGATCAAAGCCCCGTTCCAAAAACACAGACTAAGATCGAGAAAAAATATCTTTAACGCATGCACTTCCACCAGTTACCAATCTTAAAAGGTGAGGAAGGATTTGATTTCTCACGCGAAGTTAAAATTTCCCTAATACCATAGACCTTCGTGTAGATTTAGGGGAAATTGGGGAATCACCTAACAAAATCATCTTTATTTACCTCAACGACACGCTAGGTTGGGCCCTCGGCCATTATAGGATTAGTGACCGACTGGCGTTGCCAGTATTGACATATCTGTCAGTGCAGATCTATATGTGGACCCTTTGTCACACATATCGTTGGGCAAGGACCATCTGTCGCATGCCTTAAGGAAAAGTGGATCTTCTGTCTCACTTTGTGTTTAGTGATTTTCGTGGACCAACTGTCACACAATTATTCTTCGAATACCTGTTGGAGTTGTTTTTCCAAGATGATTTAGGAGCAGGCCTCTGGCTGATGGACCAGGTTCACACTGAACTCTGCCAGCGATTTGTAGCCGCCACAAAAAAAGGGAAAACGTTAAGTGTAAAAAGAAAGGAATGAGTAGGTGAAACTTGTTGTGGTAAAATTTACCGCGACAGTATACAATCCCAAAGATCTCTAGCTCGTGATAAAAAGTAAACTATTTTCAGTAATTCATCGGCAATAGTTTTTTTTTCCAATTAAAAAAAAAACTGTTGGCACCTCATTTGGGTCAGCAAAATAAATGTATACCAACTGAAAGGCCCTAAGTCCTAACATCTATGTATATAAATGGTCAGCAAGCTTCAGTAATTGATGAAATATAAATTCTTTTTAACTATTTTTAAAGTTTTTTTTTCAAGGTCACGAACGATTTTTAGCACCCCATTTGGGTAATTCTATATAAGAAAAATATAATCGCTGATAGATTACTAGATAGATCAGTTAGTTTCAGTAATTATTCAGTAATTAGTTGCGTTATAAAATTTTATCCATATCCCAAAAAACGTTCGTGACGTTGAAATCTTTTTCTTCAAAAAATCGTCAAAAATTTACTAAAAAATTTATAAAAAATTATGTATTAGTGATTAATTATTGAAAATAGCTGACCTTTTATGACAGTGACCTGGTCTTTCAAATGACATTTTTTTAAGCCCAAAGGAGATGCCATAAGTTTTTTTTTTACCTTGAAACGAATTTTGAAAATTCATAGAAAACAACTATGGCTGTTCAATTTCTGAAAATAATTTACCTTTTATCACGATCTAGATACCTTTCAGATGGTATACTTTTTTTTTGAAAATGTCACATTATAAATGTGGTGCCAAAAATTGCACGTTTCCTTGCGTGACCTTGAGAAACTTTAAGACTTGATTACAAGTTATCTATAGGGCTGACCAATTTCTAGGACTAGTTGACCTA
This sequence comes from Dasysyrphus albostriatus, assembly GCA_946251815.1. Taxonomy (NCBI): domain Eukaryota; kingdom Metazoa; phylum Arthropoda; class Insecta; order Diptera; family Syrphidae; genus Dasysyrphus; species Dasysyrphus albostriatus. The sequence goes on along the minus strand of OX276336.1, from coordinate 58,940,387 downwards.
TTTTGACCAATTACAGACCAATTGGAGGGCATTTTTTTTTCAAATTATCCATATTTGAGGTGCTAAAGGTTAGCTCTCTTTTTCTTACCTATCATCCAAACACTCAGTGCGGGCCCTAAAATCATAATCATTGTTCCAGTAGTAGCTAAAAAAAAGTCCTAGCAAATTAGGTAAAGATTTTCTGCACGGAATTGGAAGTGATTTCGTTTATCCTTTTGATCTTTAGTTCGGGGCAAACCTCGATGCAAGGACGCATTTATTAAGATTTCTCCAGAATTTTAATATTAAGTTTGATATTTTTGTTCGACATGAAACCAGTTGTTGTACTATTTTTGAAACCTCCTGAATGACTTCACCATGAGAACAAATTTTAAAATTCTCATTCCCAGGCAAATATCATGGAATAGATATACATTTGTGAAAACGTTTGCCACCGCACATGAAATTTGTATTCAGATTTGTTTCAAAGACAAAACCAAGGGACCTCAAATCAAATAATCATCCATTCCATTGTACCAAATTCAATAACAACATCAATCCGACAGATTTATCTACCTGTTCTTTTGTAATTTATTTGTTTTTTGTTTTTGATTTTTTGTTTTTTGTTTAAGATGACCGTTGATGTTAAAAAATCCATTAGTATTCTAGTAGCTTGTTGCATCCTGTATAGGCAAACGGCAAAACATACACCCACATAACCCGAGATCGACAGTGTCGATCTTCACGCTGCCGCTCATCTTTGTCATCATTATGGTGATAACGTGGTGTTGCATCCAAATAGTCGCATACATACAATACGAAGCGAGTCGTATACACTTTTATATTCCTACAACCCAGATTGATGGATCTTAAAACAAAGTACGAGTATATCCAACTTACAACATATTGGAGACTCAACTCTCTGGGATATAAATGTACCTACTTGGGCGGATGAACAAAAATTGCTGCTACTAGAATTCAATGCACACAAACATCACCAGATTAAAGGTTTATTTTTTATAATGGGTCATGAATGATAAACAGAAACAGTGAAACGACCGACGACCGACGATGATGAGAACGTGGTACTCATCACTGATTTGCGGATGTTGCTCAAAATAATGGATGCTCCTTTTTATCTGCGGGCGTTTGATAAAAAAAAAACCTGAGACGACTATAATATTCTATCGCATATTTACCATGTCCAATGATTGTTATCAGTTTTATTGACCTAAACTGTAAGTATCTTCACTTCCGATGCTGCGGACGTGGTTTTATAAAGCAATAGATGAGCTTAGATCTAAGAGCGTGAGAGTAGTTAAACAACGATTGTTTTGGTTGAAGCTTCGAAGCCCTTAAGATGGTATTAAAGGTACTTATGATTCAGTTAAGTCGTAAATGACCTGATTTGTATAAGGCCATTACGTTTCTGCATACGTAAAATCTATGTCGAAAAAGATCTAGATATTTTAGGGCAGTTGGCAGTGACTTTGTGCTTAAACAGGAATGTAAAAATAAGTTCTTTTTTACAATAAGAAATTACTTTCCTATATTACACTACAAACATTTTTTCAGTGCTAGGTACAAGATCTTGTTTTTTATGGATTCAGGCAGATTTGTTTTATTTTATTGGTCAGATTGAATCAATTAAATGACAATTGAGCTTTCTCTTAAGTAACAATAACACTAACCGAATCATAAATTAAAATAAATAGAAAAGAAACAGAATAATTTTGTAACTTTCATTATTAAAAAAAGTAGCTGATACAGCTGATAGACTTGACATAGCCCCACAGGAAATAGTCTAACGGAGTCAAATCGCACGACTGAAACGGCCAAGCGACTGGACCATTTCGTGAGATAATACGTTCTCCAAACTTGGTTTCCAATAAATTGATTGTGACATTCGCTGTTTGGCTTGTGGCGCCGTCCTGTTGGAACCACATGTCCATCAAGTCCATATCATTCAATTGGGGCTAAAAATATTCGGTTATCATTAAACGGTAGCGATCCCCATTCATAGGAACGTGCCGGTCTTGATCATAACGGAAGAAGTACGGCCCAATGACGCCGCCGGCCCATAAACCACACCAAACCGTAATTTTTTCGGAATGCAATGATGACTCATTGAGTACGTGTGGATTGCTGCCTGACCAACACCGCATATTTTGTTTATTGACGAAGCCATTCAGCCAGAAATGAGCCTCATCGCTGAAGATGATTTTTCGATGAAAATCCAAATCATTTTCAAGTTGTTGTTCAGCCCAATTCACGAACATACGACGCTTCTGGTGGTCAAGCGGCTTCAGTTCTTGCGTTAATTTAATCTTGTAAGGATGTAGGCCAAGATCTTTTCACAAAATTCGCCACAACGACGTCACAGAGATGCCCAACGCTTGAGAACGATGTGTGACAGACACATTTGGGCTTTCTGCGACTGAAGCCTCAGCGGCAGCAATATTCTCGACACTACGGGCACTTCTTTGTTCACTGGCACGGGAACATTTTGTACTGTTCTTGTGGACTCAAATTTTTCCACAAGACGCTCAATTGTTGATCTGCTAGGACGAAGGACGATTATGACGACCATAAATTGGACGTAGCGCTCTTAACGTTGAGGCCACTGAATCCTAATTTCGGTAGTAAATTTTAATAATTTCGACTCGTTGTTGGCTCGTATATCTTTCCATCATGAAATCGCAAACCTTACTGAAGGGAAATGTCAAAAAAGCGGCAAGAAATATGGCGTCGTTTGCTGTCTGTGTCGCTCTACTTTTATAGCGTCCATGTTAAAAAACCCTTTATGTGTATGTAGGAATAGGTCGAATTGCGATGTTTATTCTCAGCTTTCCGTCTTTAAAAAGCAGTATGAGATTACTTATTATTATTTTCTGCAGCATTGAACGCCGCCATCCATCGGCCATTCCAATAATCTTTCCAGTCAGTCGTGGAAAATTAGTTGGTCGGTGGGTGGGAAAAAACGTCACATTAAGGTTATGACAGATAAAAGCAAAATACAAATGAATGAAAGAAAACCAGAGAATATCAACTATCAAGAAGCCAATCTTTCGTACGTTTCACCCTCCAAAACACATTTGTTTACATTGTTGTATTGTAATTTCATTTCAACAACAACACCTGTGCTGAATGATGTGCTGAATAGACGAGTTGATTCTATGTGTGCGTTTTTCACTGTTTTTCACAAATACTTTTCAAATCTAATACATCAGGTGTTCGCTTCCAGCTTGTAGGCAAATCAATCTGATAGCTGATGATTGCCATCTTTATATTGTTTATCTATGATGAAAAACCAATAAAAATTAATAAAACAGTTGAAGCAAAAGAAATAAAACAAAAGAAAAATGTATATACATAGTTCAAATTCAAAGTAATTTAAATTTATTTAAATAATAATTAAGTGTCGTAAACAAGTACTTGGTCTCGCTTTGGCTCTCGTTCGCACTTATGCAATTTTCTTTTATTGTCTTTTTTTTAGTTTTGTGGTGCAATTATATGATAAAATTTTGCATTCTGCTTGAAGTATCAATTCTAACACGATACACGGTGATGTCTTTGTTATGATATAGCAAATAAATTTTCTTGTTTGATATTATTTGTCCTATAGTTAAGCGCGGATACAGAGGGTAGAAATATTTACATTTGCCCCACCCCCCCCATGAGCAGGAACGAACCAAGCATAAAATACAAATTTAATTAAATTGTAATTGAAAAATGCTTTTCCGTTCTATGTTTATACAAACTTTTTGACAGCCAAAAGTAGAATGTATACGTTTTCATTTTCCTGATATTTCATTTCAAGAAATTATTCAAAGATACTGAAACAACCGATGTATTCCACCTCTCCCAGCTGTGTAGTGAAGTTTTTCGTAGCACTCAAATTGGGGGGATTGTAAAACTTATAACGTCGGTTTTCAAAGTCCGATCTTCAAAGTTAAGGGTTTTAATCAAAAGATAAATATCAGGCTACATTCTTGTGTAACATTTTAAGTCAAATTATTTCATACAAGAGAGCAGATTTCACTTTTCAAAATGCAAATGTGATTGAAAAATTTCACAATTTCGAAAAATATCTTAAAAAATTAATGCCCAAACCCTCTTCCGCAAATGTTTAATAGTTTTTTTTTTTAGTTAAATGAACATGGGATGTGGCAGGAGCACTTATCTAAATTTTTTGACTTTAAAATTGATTTTAACTAAAAAAATAAAATCTATAAAATACGCTTATTTAATTATTTTCAAAAAATTCGAACTTTGCTTAAAATGCTCGGGTCAACAAGATAAAGATACTTTAAAAAGTAAAAAAAAAATAAACTAAATTTTTGTATAGCAAATATTGACCAACAGATTTCATACTAAAAAGTGTGTTTCCATTTGACTGTTTTTTTTTATCAGAAAACACTTGAGAGTGACTTTAGGATAACTGGCCTTCCCTTCTTGTGAACTAATGTAATAAATGAGTCCACTTGCGAGTTTGATTCTCAAGAGCTTTTTGCCTTTCTCACCTATTTTTACTCTCAAATGGAAACGCATCTTAAGAGTATGTAAACATGTTTTTCGAGTGCGGTGCTGTAGGCAACTATGCTGCTCATCTTTTCCAGCCATAACATACGTTTTTGAAGCCAGAAACGACTACAGTAGTCACTGCCAAAGAAAATTTTGATAGAATTTCTATACCTAAGGATGGTTATTTTTGATCATTTTCAAAACCGTCAAATGTCAAATGATCGTCAATTTTTCACGCAAATATTGCTATTGTCAAATTGTTCTGTTTGTACGACTGAAACTTTCACTCGAACGTTATGTGTTAGAATGGGAACATACCGATGTGTTATTATTTTTTCCGACATTCAATTAAGAAGATCCATAAGGAACTCAAAAAGGTTGTTATGAAAGAGGAAATTGTGTTCTTTAAATTTAAAACTCATACAGTCATATTGCTTTGTGAGACCAGGGGCCCAAATTCGCAAGCATGAATGATTTTCCGTTTACATTTGTGTTTAGTTTTTTTAGGGGGGCAGTTTTACATCCTGAGGCTTCACATCCATTTTAGAATTCAATATTAAAAAAAATCTCAGTTTCACACTAATTTATTTTTGAAAGGAGTCCAGACTCAATCTTTGCTTGCTCAAACTTTAAACTGTGCCAAATTGTGAACGCTTTTTCCAAGTGTTCAGTAAAGAACAAAATGTGAACATGAGGGACTTATACTGTTTTAAAATATCTGTCGAACTTTTTGATTCTCTCAAGCAAACCAAAATTTACAAACGGTCGATTGTAAGGCATTTCTGAGTCTATCGATATATTCGAAAAACTAGACTTTTAATGAGCAACTTCAAGGAAAAAATATTACTCTTCTGGAAGCAAAAACGAATATATTTGGCCTCGCTACCCTTATAGATATTTCAGACAATAATTTATAAATCAAATTTTGACAGGTTTCACTGTTTTCAAAAATATGAAGTGACTGATACGACCGCTATAGATGTGAATGTTTACCATCTGAAAATTTTTTCGCTGGATTTAAAAACACTGTTATCTGTTAATTCAAGTTTTTTAGTGAATAGATCAAAATTTTAAATGTTAAAAATTAAACATAATTTTGGGGGGACATAAACATTATATAAATGTTGTGGTGGGGCATAGCACAAAAAAGGTTGGGAAACACTGGATTACACACTATTCACGCCTAATATTACGTTTTCATTTGGCCAAATGAGGTAATTTCATTAAATATTCTCAAACTAGATACGAAATCGTCTCATTTCCCATACAAATTCACAATTCAAATCTGAGAACCAAATTTGCACGAAATAAAGTTGGAAATTAAGTCAAAACTTATTAAACACACCCAATCAGCCACAGTTTGAAGAGGTGTGTGGAAGAGTATGAAGTGTTCTACAATTCTCTGTAGATCTTACCAAGATTATGGAAACTCTAGAAAAAAATTAGCATGGGTGTGACCCCGTGCAGCAGGCAAGGCTACCCGAAAATACTGAAAATTAATAATCGTTTTAATTTAAAATGTCACTGCTTTTTAAAATTTAAATTCAGTATGAACCACGAAGGATTAATTCAAAGCAAAATTCAAAATATTACGATGGAAACTCATAGCAGCTAGACATCTTCTGGATAAAATATTTAACAGCCACTTGAACCGGTGGATATGCTATCCAAAGCTTTATCAGTCGGATATCACTATCCGAAACATTTGAAACCAAAAGATTAACATAATCTGTGACTTTATCTGTAAGTCTTGAAACTGGCCCTTAAACAAATTAGCTTATTTATAACTAATTTCTAACAACAATGATAATTTTGTACCCCAAACATTTTAATACAAGCTGCATTGCATATATTCTTATAAAAACATATACTACATACAAAATTTTATTTTTGTGTTTATTTTTAACTTTTCAAGACTAACGATAAGAAATTGTATTTCCTTGGAATTAAATTTCCAATGAAAAATTTTTTGTAATTGGTAAACTTCTAAAGCACAGCGAAGATGATATTGCCACCCCCCTTAAACCTAGCGCCCAGGGCAACCATCCCCTTGACGCCCTTAGCTACGCTACTGGTTAAATTACATTAAACATTGAGTCATGTTAAAATAACTAGATTTTCATGTAAAATGAACAGGACTATTTTGTTAAGGCTGTTTGTAAACTTAAAACGTGTCATGCAGACAACGCTGATTTTACACAACATTGAATTCAGTTTTTTTGTTAAACAGTTTAACTGATCAACCACGTTGAAAAAATAAGTTATTAGTTTAGTTTAGTTTTAGTTTTATTTCAATTTTATGCTAACACATTAAGACTTAAATAATCTTATAACTAGTGAAGCTTTACAATGCTAGTGAAGTTTTCTTCAAGTTGTAAGCACGGTTGTTAGATTTGGCTATTTATCCTAAATTGGGCTATCTTTTTTCTTAATTTGCAATAAGAATGAAAAAAGTATCCCAATTTGACATAAAATCTTATTATTTTTAAGAAAATAAATTTCGTGAGTCCAACAATATATTTAAATTCGTCAAGATTTTAAGGATTTGCTCATACAAAATATTCCAAAAAACAAGAAAAACTTAGAATATATGTGTATGAAATTTGAAATTTTTTAAATGAGATTGGGCTACATTTAAGGCATAGTGATTTTGAGCTACAAGAATTTTAATTCTAATTCTGCAAGTTCTGGTTGAAGACCAAGAACTTGCAGCAAATTCATATTCTTAATAATTTTCAAGGACTCGTAATACTAAATGGTCAAGATTTATATTGTCGCTCATATTTAGGTTTGCTCCTTCTCTAAGCACATCGTGTGAAATTGTCTGAAAGTAAATAAGAAAACTGACCATATTGCTTTTGTTAATTTTGTACATAAGAATAATATACATACCTACCTATTGAGTAACCTTTTTTCATTCAAATAAAAAGTCGTTGAATTAAGCAGGCCGCAAAACTGCCCAAAACTAGATCACGTGTAGGTATATCTTTACTTATACCTACATTACGCGATTGTATACATTTAATTTGCATCTTAATACCCAAATGCGTTATAAAAAAATATTCCCACAAGCAACTATGCTTTTTTATAATTCATCCTTTTCCTCAGGTAAAATTTTTAAAAACGGATTTATATCACTGCATATGGGATGTCAATTTAATATAGGGTTAATTTTCTTCGGACATGCATTAAATATGGTAAATATATGAAAATCAGAGCAGCATCGTTTTTTTTTAAGTTTGGTATTGTTTGATTTGATTTTTGGGGAATAGTTTTTTTTTTGTATTTTAACTTGATTGAAAAAAAAAACGAAAAGTGTTGAGTTTTATATCATTTTTTTCCACAGGTTTAATTATATTTTTTAAATTTATACGTGGTACTTTAATCGATTAGTGCTGCACAAGGATTGGGGAAGCTGAAAAAAGGACTTCCCTTCGACTTTTTAACTTAAATTATTTCGAAAATTCGACCCCAAGCACTTGAATCGACATTAATTTGTGCATATATTTATAATCGTTAATTAGACGTTATGGATATTGATTTCGTAGCTAACAGGCCTTAAAATTACAGAAAAAAAGCAAAAAATAACAAGTAAAAGCGCAGTAATAAGTAAGTACTTACGTAAATATCTTTAAAAATGGCTTCTTAAAACACGACGTATTTCATAATGCGCCCTTAATACATCCTATAGAAATGTTTGCCCTCAAAACGATCCGCATTTGAGCCCATAAATTTAAATCAAACACATCTACAAATTTAAATTCTATTTCAACCCAGAGAAAGATATTACCCATCTAACATCCATAAAACCCAACCCCATCTGTTATACTTATAAGTAACGGAGGTCATGCGTGTAATACTTAAGATGCGTGAATAACATCATATCTATAAAATAAAAACTCCAAAGATTGCCAACAGATGACCGCTCTCAGTCAAATGCCATGCACAAAGCACAGATCATCAACCCCTAATGAAAAGTCTCTTGCATTTATCAAGCAACACAATTCTCATCCGACAATATAGAACTGACCCTTTTGCATCGCCATGAACCCTTATAGCACAAAAGGTCCAGGTCCATCACGGCAATCAGAACAAGAGCATTTCATTTAAACCCAGAGCCATATAGGAGGCTATATACGATTATAATATGCAAATAAGAACTCGATCTTGATTAACCCGCCAATTTTCCATGACACAGTGGTCAAGATTCGGATCTTAGGTTCGGGCAGGTATTAATTCAAGAAAATTGTCTATTTGACACTGGCAGATATAATTTAGAAGCGCGCAAAAGAAACGAAACGGGCCATCCAAAAAAGGGGTCAGGGGGGTAATGGGATGATATGGTCAGTCCTTAATTTGCATATTATTATTTATATCCTTGCACAAATGGGTATATTCCTTTTGTATATTATGTTTTTTTGTGCTCGTACATCTTTAAGAATCTAAGTTAACTGACCGCTGGGCCTTGGGTCAGTTGACAGGATAACATGTATTCCTTCATTTCTTTCTTTCATTTGTGAATTCTTTGCTGGGCCCTTTGGCTTCTTCAAGGACGAGTGGACAGGACATGTACATCTAGAGTAAAGAACAGAGGACTTTGATGTTTTAAGGGTGCCTATGTTATTCCAACATGTATCTGTCCAAGTAACTATGTGTAATTCTCACAAAATAAAAGCACTTCAAACTGTTGGATTAAAAAAATTTATGTACTCGTATATATTTACATATTTCTTATAAGTTGTTATATAGCCTCCTTGATGTGATACAATTTGAGCGGGATTTAAAAATGGACTATTTACTATCCAATATATAGATTTTGCTACTTAAAGAAAATGTAACGGTCAAATCAAAGCATATATGTACATAATGTGTCCATCTAAACATTCAGGTCAAAAAAAATAATGTTCTAATTTCAATATCGGACAAAAAAAGTCTAGGTAAGTTAGGTACCCATTGGACCTTTTTAAGAAAAAAAACTAGATTTGACAGAAGATCAGTTAGAATTCTAAATACGCAGCCATAGAACTTATTGTTTAAAATTATAAACAATAGTTCAATGTAACTGGAAGCACCGGTCATCTTACCTATGACTGAATAAGATTTAGAATTACCTTCAAAAGGAACAATAGTTCAATTTATAAAAAAAAAATTAATATATATATTTAAGATCTTTCTTTCAATCAACTATATCCTTTTATAACGGTTTTCTAGCATACACAATTCAACAGTTAAATAAACCGAACTTTATCTTAATTTAACAATTTTATAAACATTTTACTTATTTTTTTTTCTTAAGACAAAATACTTAAAGAAAATCCTTAAACTTTAGTTTGGCGAACAAAATAAAATACACGACTGTATCCCACGTATACTTGCTCATATGTTCAATACATTGAGGGTTTAAAAAAATTATATGTAAGGACATTGAAATTAAATATAAGAGAAAAATGTTCAAAAGCATTAAATACGATATTTAAATTTAGCTAAAACAACTTTTTTGAGAGTTAACGATGAAAAAAGAACGTCATCTAAATTCTTGATTAAATTTAATTTTATGGAAATAAAATTTTTAATCGTTGGAGCGGTTTTCTTAAAAAATTTGTTTTTTATTCAGGGTGATTGGTATAAGGTGCACCAAAAAAGTAGGTTGGGTTAAGACAAGAATAAAACCGTATAGAAGGGAGCGGTCTATTTTCCCCCATTTAGGCAGGAGGAAATATTTAAAAACAACGGTATAATTTAGAATACCATGCTTAACCTTTTTGAAAAGCCAGAAATCTCTTCTTTGATTTTCATTTTAAATTAAGTTGTCTCAGTGAACAGTTTTTGAAAAATTAATTTTTAAGCTCGAAATTTTGAAAAAAAAATTAAAAAAACTTTCAAATAAATTTTTTTCAAAATTGGATGTAAATAAGTGTAATTTTTATTTTCAAAATTCAATGCTCTTATTAATTTTCAATAAAAAATAGAAAACCGGATGTTTAAATGTATCTTTGTTTTTGAGAAATTAAAAAAAATAAAAGTACTTTTTTTCAAGGAAAACACTTTTTTTGGTTTTCCCAAGTTTGATCTGCTCAAGTTAATTATTAAATTAGCGGACTATAAAATAAAATAAAAAAATTAATATTGTGGCGCAACAGCTCATGGAGAACCAGGGCCTAGTGACTAACAACTCTCAACCATTCCTGTGTGCGTGTTGTTGGCAGGAATGGAGAGGACCTACAATTTTTTGCCGAGTCCGAACGGCTAGATGAGAAGCACTTATTCATGACAAGTATACTCTTGTAGGATTTGTCAGTCCCTCGCAAGAGGCAGTACCTCGAAAAAAAACATCTATTTTTAGGTGGCAGTGGCCGGGAATCGAACCCAGACCTTTGGCATGACAGTCCTACGCACTGACCATTATGCCACGAGGTACTACCAATTAGCGAAATTAGCGGATTACCCCTTTTTTATTAATAAAAAATAAACTGGATTAATTACATTTCACCTTTTTTATTGAGGCATGTGTTCAATTTAACAAAATTGACCTGCACGTCTCCCTGTTACCCAAATTAAAAGGATTACCTTAACCAAATAAAAATAAAAACGAATAAGTTTTACCTAACCACAAATAAAACTGGAAGGACATTCTATTTGAAACTGATTTCTAAATTGCGTATTAAATCGTCAATACAAAACGATGGCAAGTTACTCTCGAGAATAATTGACAGATATGCACTATTGCTACGGTTTAGCGGATGGTTCCAGTCGGGAAGCACAGAGATTGTACGCTGAAAGGTTCCCCAATAGGAGATGTCCCCACTATTCACTTTTTGCAAGACTTCACAGCCATCTTCGGACACATGGAGTATTGGAGACTCGAAGGAGAGAAAGGTCATTTGGTGTATCAACAGACATAGAGGAACGGATTTTGGATTTGGATCCGTCAAAAAATAATTATTTTCTCTGGTTTTTTAACATTTATATGGATGGTACCGTAATTTTTTTATAATTTGCTGATGCGAAACGAAAAATCCCATACAAAAATGACGGGTTACATACGAATGACCGACAAAAAAATGTCGACTGTTTAAAATGTCGATTTTTTTCGACTTTTATGAAAATTAAAATACTGACTTTTGTTTTTACCGACTGATTAAAATGTCAATGTTTTGAAATCTCGACTTGACAAATGTCGACTGCCCTAAAAGAAGTCGAGAAAAATATTGACTTGTCGGTATTTTTCCCATACAAAAAATGTCGATTTCAATCGACATTTTAACCAGTCAACATTTTTACTTGTCAATATTTATTCTGTCGGTTATTTGAACGTAATCCAAGAACAACGTACTGCCTTAAATGTTTGCATGGTATAAGCATTAACTAAACTCATAAATTCTCGCCTCACTTTGTAACAGGAGCTTAACATTTATTTGGTGCTATAGAAAAAATTTGTCTTAAGCTCTTATGAAGTTTATTTAAATAAGTGATGACATTGCGCGCTTGTAAATATCATTCTCTAAACTATGATCTGATCAAAATGTCGACTGTTAAAATATCAACTGTTAAAATATCGACTTTTAAAATGCCGATTGATAAAATGTCGATCACTCATGAAATTTTGACAATCGATATTTTAAAAAGCCGAGATTTAAAAACCGGTCAAATTTTTTCTAGATTTTGAGTGATCGATCTTTTAAACAGTCCACATTTTTTTGTCGAGATTAAGAAATCGAGCTAATAGAGTCGATATTAAAGAAGTCGAAACATCGTACCCAATCCAAAAACGACACAAACAATTTTAAAAGAAGAATTTAGTCTTACTCTTCGTTCTGCAGTAAGCTGTTCGATGAACGAAATTGATAATTGTTGCATATTTATTGAAGAGAAGCTTACACTCTTTTTTCGTACACAATTAATTACGGGAGCCAATTCTGGTTATGTGAAAAAGTGAATCGATAATCTTTTCATGCTTTCACTCAAATTACGATTCCCCTTCTATGAAAATGTGAATTGAAACATCAAAAACTTTGATATGAATAATTTTCTTTCACGCCGCCGCCCTCATGTCATTTGGGAATGAAGTGAATATCCAAAATGAAAACGTGAATAAGAACAAACAATGTCAAATTCAACCATATCTCGTTCTCTGTCAAACTTATAAAGGAAAAAGTGTTTCTATCCCATGCATTTCTCGGTTCGCTTCAAAAACACAAGAAAATTGAAAGAATCGTTCAGTTTTCAAGAGAAATGGTAAGGTGCTTCGAGCATTGATAATATAGTTTTCATTCACAGAACCAGAATAGTTTATTTGTGACAAATGAATTGAAAAAGCGAACGCAATGTTCGGCAGCGAATGGTGAAAACTATTTATTCGATTCACTTTTTCCCAAAACCAGAATCAGCCAGTTATTGTGTGTGAAAAAATGACATTTGTGTTTTTCGTGTGTGTCTATTTTTTTTTTTTATTTTCATGAAAATGTTTGTTTGTTGCGTTTTCTTAAGCATTTTGTTTTCTTGTTGAAGACCAACTTAAAATTTCGCTTCGTAACAGCGCGTACCAGGCGTAAAAGTAAATTTTTTCTTAAAAAATTTTAGATATTTTTAAAAAAAAAACCTTTCAAAATATTTGGTTTTCAAAAAAATGTTTTGAAATTTTTTTAAAAATCAAAACAAAATTCTGACAAGAAAACCTATATATATATTGTTTAAAAGCTTCTGTATAAGAAAATGGTTGAAATCAGAATGACATTTTTGGAGAAAAACGAAAATAAAAAATAAAGAGTTTTTGGTGCTATTAATAAACACTTTTTAAAAATAGTTTCCTATCCAAATGTAGCTTTTACTGAAAAAAATGAATTGGAATTTTTTTTATGAAAAGTAGTTGAGCTGTTTTTGAAAAAAAATGATTGTGTAAAAACGCTAAAAAAATATATGGCAAGTAGGGTAGATTCGACACCGATACAGAGAAAATATTCAAAAGTACACATTCATTTTTTCAAAAAACTATTGGCGAAGTTTTAGATTTTTAAAATGTATTTAGTAATTTTACTAAATTAAAAAAAAATGTGGAAACAAGTGTTGAATGAGCCCCAACAGGGGGCACCTCCGACCACGGCTGAGGTACCTCCGACAATGGCAGAAGAAACAAGATCAGAACCTCAATTCAATGAAAATTCATATTTTATTGGTAAACAAATCGAAGTGAAAGTATCAAAATAAAAACCTTTTTATATTTTTTTTTGTTTAACAATAAATGGTTTTCAACTTTTTTGATTACATTTTTCATCGTAACTTCTAAAGCTGTTTGATTTTTTTTATAAACGCGAACCATTATCTTCAACCAACAGTAAAAGTTAAATTTAAGCACCATTTTTGGTAATTAAACAAGGAAAGGATGACTCCGGTAGGCTGTCGGAGGTGCCCTAGGAGGCATTGTCGGGGGTGCCACGTATTGTGACTTATGGCTTTTTCTAATTTGTTGTAAGAAGATATTATAAATTTGGATTAATAATAGTTATCAACATATTCTAAGTATTGGATATTCAAACACACTTTGGCACTCAAAACTATTTTTAACTCCCCATTAGAAGTTATCGTAACTAGTCCGATTTGTTGAATCGAAAATTTTGACATATGCTCATGTTTCGAGCTTCCTAGAATTGGAATCCATCATTTTTAGAGAGATGTCTGTGTCTGTACGTACGTTCGTCCGTTTCTTCGCTTTTTTTGTTCACTATCTCAAGAACGAATGAAGATATCGACATCAAATAAACTTTATTTTATAGATAAAAGTGTCAATACGTGCAAGAAGGACTTTACAAAAAAAATCAATGAGCGGTTTTTTACTAAAGCAATTAAAAAAAACCATTAAGTTTCTTCAGTCTGGAATATCTCAAGAACAAATCATGCTAGTGACTTCGGGTTGATTATTATTCTACGCATATTAACTTGATAAAGAATTCGTTAAAATACAAAAACATATCAACTTATATTTTTTTTATAACAAAAAAAATTGCTGAACATTTTTGTTTTTAAAAAAAATCAACAAATAGTTTTTTTTAACGAAAAAACTACAAGCAGCTTCACCAATAATCGTTGAAAATTGTTTTTCGTCTCAAATATCTAAAGAACAAACAATGATATTGGCTTCAGGTTAATTTAATTCTTAATATTAGTTTATAATTGATATTTGATAGGATTTAGAAAAAAATTAAACAGATACTTAGTTATTTTTAAAGCGAAAAAACTAAAGAAACTTCATCAGAAATTGTTATTTAATGATATTGGCCTTGTGTAAGTTTTATTCTTCCCACTTATCTTCACTTGATTGCAAGTAAAAACGTTTTCGAAGATCTTTGTGATTTTTAAAAAATGAAATAACTTCGGGCCTTTAGCTTCCGAAGGTATGAATGGGAAGTTACTTTTTGACGTACATTAGAAACTGACCGCTAATATTTAATTGACATGGGTTTCGCTTTAGAAAAGCCTACTATGACTATTTTTCAGAATTTTTAAAGGTCTTTTCACAAAAATAGCCAGAGGTGTCGGAGGTACCCGACTTTATCCTGCCTTTATTTTTAAAAAAAATTTAAAAAACCTATCACCAAAATTTACTATGTATCAAGTTTAAGAAAATCGATCTAGCCGCTTAGGCTGCAGCCGAACGGAACTGACAGACAGACAAAGGGCTGAAGCCACCCCCACAGCCGATTCGTAAAATTGATGTATTAGCAAAATGTAATGCATTATGATGTTTCAGTTTTGTATTAAAGATTTGGGCAAAAAATGTAAACGTTAGTTTTGTTTTTCCAAGCTATCAGTACAAGGTCGGGGCTGAAAAATTTGAAAGAAATATATTTTTTCAAAGCCCCAAGGGAATTGGATGAAAAAACGAGGATAAACAAAACAAATAAAATGTACGAATGTTCTATTATTCCAAGCCCTAAAAAAAGGACAAAAAATTAAACTTTGTGTTTAGAAATATATGCAGAAAATATGTTTTGTTTAGCAAATTTGTATTTTGGCTGTGTTTTTTCCTAAGATCAAAGGAAATTTAACAAACATTAAAAATTCAAGGGAATTGAATATTTAAATATGAAAATGGGGCTAGCGAATTTCTATGTTGGCTTGGTTTTTTCCTAAGAGGTAAGGAAATTCAATAAAAATACTAGGTTGGGGCTTAATAATTTAATATGTAAGCTTCTGTTTTCCCAAGCTTCAAAGCCTCAAGAAAACTTAGTAAGAAAACGATGTTGAGGCCCAACAACAAACATTTTAAATGTGTTCTTCAAGACCATTAACTCAAGCGAATTGAACGAAAAAACAGTGTAGACGAAAAAATGCTGCATTGTTCCTATTTTTTTGGAAAATTCCAATACAAATATTTTCAAATTTAACTCATTAGGCCTGCTTTATACATCCATGTGAAGTATACTTAGTTTTCATATGGAAAAATCAGTTTTTTCCTAAGCGTGAAAAAATATCAAAATTATTTGGACGACAAAGAGGAAAAAATTTGTCTCGAAACAAATGCAACTTAATGGGCTTTTCTAAACTAAATTTTATGACGAAAACAATTTTCTTGAAAACCCTTTGGTGCATGAATTATTGATGTTTCATTTCACAAATTTGATTTCACTTCGCTTTGATTGATGTATAAACTTGGCTTTACCAAGGACTCAGTAGCTTTTTTTCTTATATAATTGAAAACGATTGTTTTATCTCACAAAAAAGTGATTCAAAATAAAAATATTCACTGAAATAAAGGCCCTCACTATGTCAGTGATAAGTCCAAGTGAGTAAGCCGGACAAAACGCCAATTTGTAGGACTAAAGGCCATAAAAAGCTATTTTGAAAAAAATGTTCACTTTAAAAAAAATGAAACATGTTGTTAAAAAAACAAGTTGATGAGTTATTCGATCTATGTTTCTCACTAAATTTTATTGATTGCTTTTTATGTTTTGCCACTTTTGACAAGCCGCAATAAACTATATTCTTTTCTTTGATTAATAGAATTTCGCAGACACAATAACATTATTTTCCAAACCGATATTCTCTTCAATAAAAATGAAGTGTGCACAAGGTATATGTAGGTATCTGTATATATGAATATAATCCTATCGAATATTATGTTTTTATCTATTACTACGACCAACATCATTATCAGCTTCATTTGACCAAAGTTATTACGTATTCAAAAAGCGTTTGCAATATTGTCCATCCATCTATCCCATCCATCCGTTCAATTGGAATTTTAAAGACATAATCATTGAGATGGTGAGACATTCACCCAACCCAGAAGCCAGAACTCAAGAAAGTGCAATACCGCGATAGCTCTTGCTAGCGCGCATTATATGCTTCCTGGAGTTTTGTATAAGAAGAAACAAAGAGCTGTCTGCTGCAGAAGGCATTGATATGTAGGTATATCTACTATAGAGATATACTCGTAAAAGTTGTAACATAGCTACCTACATTATACGTAAGCATATAGTCTTAATTATCTTAGCATATTTGTATATACCTGATTGAAATTTTACTTGGTAAGAAATTACCATCAGTTTTGTTAGTAGATAATACTCGTTTGTAAAAATACATATTCAAATATATTTTTATTGCTATTCTTTCAACAGGAAACAAACGAAGATTTCAACAATAAATCTATAAATCAAAAATCTCTTCACATTGTATTTATTTGTATTGTAGGTAAATGTTTTAGTCGGTCTAGTAAATTTGGCATTGATTTAATTTAAACTGCAACAAGGTTTTACAAAATAATTTATTTTAATTGGAGGTACCTTTACACTAAAATCATTGATCTATCTTAAGAACATTAAGTTAAAATAAAAGAAAACAGCGATAAGCATGATTAGATCGTTTCGCTTGATTGAAGCGTTTCCATTGATAAATTGTATATAAGATTACGAAAAGTTTTTAGTCATCTATCGCTTTTAATTTCAGAAGATACTTCAAGGACAAATCATGCCTATAATCGTGTACCTTCTAATAGTTGTATCTTGTGTGTCGTTCCTAGCCCAGCAATTTTTGTAGACGGAGTTTGTAAGAAATCGAATAATAAATCGTATCACTTCCACGGTATTTATACTAACTCCAAACCTTGAAATATGGATTTATATCGACTTTCTTGGAAGTTGAAATAAATATACCTTCTTTTTCTACTGATTCATTCAATTTCGTCGAAACTTGAAGAACAATGTGATACAAATAAACTAATCTTCGATAAGTTAAGTAAGCTCGCTAAGATATACCTTTGTTGATATAATACTAAAAGCAGCATGGGCTAACACACCTTTTTAAAGGGTAACTCCTTGCTATAAAGATGTAAAATATCTGCAAGAATTAAGAGATTTAGTGTATGAAAATCGAAAAGCACGTAGGAAATGGCAGCGAACTTGTGCTCCTCAACACAAAGCTAATTTAAATTGCTTGTGTAACTTGCTTTAAACCAAAATATCTGACTGCAGAAAGAGATTATTCCCTTTGAAAACCTACTAAAAAGTAACAAAAAACCAAAGTTCCAGCGGCTCCGATTACGACTATTAAAGGTCCAAATAAATGGGCTAAAAGTGACAAAGAAAAATCGATCGTATTTGCCGATTACCTGGAAAAAACATTTAAACTGTTCGATGGGCAAGAACTCAACGAAAATATTTTTATGAATCATATTGGTTTTGAAACCTGGCAAACCATCTCACAAAAAGAAGTCTTACAGGCCGATTTCACTTCTTCCTATTATATAAAAAGTTTTTGAAAGAATACTACTCCTGCGACTGCAGCCGATAATAGAAGGAGATGATTAACACCTGAACATCAGTTCGGGTTGAGAAGCAAGCATTCGACAATTGTTAAACGGCATAGAATTACTGACGAAATTGAGATAGCTCTTGCAGAAAAGAAAATCAGTTCAATAGTCTTTTTGGATGTGTTGCAAGCGTTTGAAAAGGTGTGGCACTAAGGCCTCAAATTAAAATTAAGGCAAGTTCTGCCTGAAGGACTTTATAATATTCTAAGAGAATATACAGATAAAAGACTTTTTCGTGTAAGACACGGAAATGATTATTCTAATTTCAAAGAATTAATTGTGGCTGGGGTACCACACGGAAGTGTATTAGGTCCAGTTCTGTACCTTTTATTTACACGCGATATACCTTAAACGGAAGACACTATTGTAGCCACGTTTGCTGATGATACTGCAATAGTAGCTGTAGGCAAAACGATTAGCGAAGCTACAATTAAATTACAAAATGCTCTTAATAATGTTAATGAGTGGACGAAAACATGGCGAATAGCGCTCAATGAACAAAAGTCATTCCACGTGGACTTTACGTATACTAATTTAAAAAAAATAATAAAGCCTTTAAAATAATTGCCCTTAGAAAAAAGTTAAAGTTAGCAGGTGTAAGTACAAACTGGTTTGTGAAAAAAAATTCTGCTTTCAAAAATTACTTTTAAAATCCTGTTTTCAAAATTCAAAAATATGATTTGTTCTCTCGTGAAAAAATCGTGAATTTCATTTTTTTAATCTTACGCCATATTTCTTGCCGGCTCTTTTGGCATTTCTCTTCAATAAGGTTTGCCATTTCATAATGGAAAGATATACGAGCCAACAACGAGTCGAAATTATTAAAATTTACTACCGAAATTGGGAGTCAGTGGCCTCAACGTTAAGAGCGCTACGTCCGATTTTTGGTCGTCATAATCGTCCTAGCAGGAAAAATTTGAATCCACAGGCACAGTACAAAATGTTCCCGTGCCAGTGAGACAAAGAAGTGCCCATAGTGTCGAGAATATTGCTGCCACTGAGGTTCAGTTGCAGAAAGCCCAAATCTGTCGCTCACACGTCGTTCTCAAGCGTATGTCATCTCTGTGACGTCGTTGTGGTGAATTTTGCGAAAAGATCTTGGCCTACATCCTTAAAAGATTAAATTGACGCAAGAACTGAAGCCGCTTGACCCCCAGAAGCGTCGTATGTTCGTGAATTGGGCTGAGCAACAACTTGAAAATGATTCGGATTTTCATCGAAAAGTCATCTTCAGCGATGAGGCTGAATGGCTTCGTCAATGAACAAAATATATGCGGTATTATTCTGGCAGCAATCCACACGTACTCCATGAGTCATCATTGCATCCCAAAAAAATTACGGTTTGGTGTGGTTTATGGGCTGCCGGCGTCATTGGGCCCTACTTCTTCCGTGATGATCAAGACCGGCACGTTACTGTGAATGGGGATCGCTACCGTTCAATGATAACCGAATATTTTTGGCCCCAATTGAATGATATGGACTTGGAGGACATGTGGTTCCAACAGGACGGCGCCACAAGCCACACAGCGAATGTCACAATCAATTTATTGGAAACCAAGTTTGGAGAACGTGTTATCTCACGAAATAGACCAGTTGCTTGGCCGCCTCGGTCGTGCCATTTGACGCCGTTAGACTATTTCCTGTGGGGCTACGTCAAGTCTATGGTCTATGCCAACAAGCCAGCGACGATTGATGAACTTCGTACGATACGATTTATGCTTGAAAACCGTCGAAAATTGGGTTCAGCGTCTGGACTTCTGCAAGCGTGCCTGTGGTGGCCATGCAAAAGAAATCGAGTTCCACAAATAATGGCATCGAACGTACTTTCACAGGAATAAAGAATTTCATTGTTTTTGTTTTATTTAAAAAAAAAAAACTTTTGTAGCGCTTTTATTGAACAACCCGATACATAGAACTCAACTTTAAAGCAAATATCAATCAAATTCATTCCTTGAACTAGATTTGATGAAGTATTTCCATTGAAAAAAAATGGGGTTTTAAAATGTTTTATCTTTGATTTCATGCTATCGTTTAGTATTGGGGTTCCGAAACATATTTGGTTTTTTTTTAGGGTTCCATATAGTAAAAAGTTTGGGAACCGCTGCTCTAAGTGGCTAGTCAGAGGAAAGAAGTGCGAAGACCATTCCTGTAAACAAAATTTTTTGAACTACAAGTTTTACAAGTAAATATGTAATAAGGAATTTAAACTGTTATAAATTTACATAAAGCCAAAAGAAAAACAAATATTTTTACATTTGACCTCGCACGATTTGGCAACACGATTTGGAGAACGAATTTTCGGTGAGTATTTCTGATTTAATTTTTCTAATAGATAATTAATATTAGAAAAAATAAGTGGCGCAACAGCTCGTGAAGAACCAGGGCCTAGTGGCTTACAACTCTCCACCATTCCTGGGCTGGAATATAGAGGACCTACAATTTATTAGTAAGTCCGAACGGCTAGGTGAGAAGCACTTTTTCATAACAAGTATACTCCTGGAGGATTTGTCGATTCCTCGTAGGAAGCAGTACCTCGAAAAAAATATTTCTAATGTTAGGTAGTAGCGGCTAGAAATCGAATCCACACCTTCGACATGACAGTCCAACACACTAACCATTATGCCACGAGGTTCTACTAGTAAATTACTATTACATTTACATAAAAACCTTCACTTATTTTTTTCGCTGATTTTGAAGATTTTACCTGGGCTTATGAAGGTGGACAAACGAACGTGGACCACCATCTTCATTTCTTTTTATAATTTAAATATTCCCCGAAATATAAGCTTTCATTGGACTCTAAAATGAATGATGTTATATGACCAGTTTGACGTCACCAATCAACATATTTTTATTCAAGGATAATAAATTAAATTAAAATAATGATCTCTTGTAAGCGATTTTTAGCTCATAAATAGTTCCAATAATTGTATGTATTTGTTTTTTTTTTTTGTTGTAGGTTGCTGCTGTATCATGAAGAAATACTATACCTCCTCCTACATGGACATTGGACATTCTCTCTGTGATTCAATGGAGAGTTCATCATTTTGTTTATTCAGTCAGATCACGTCCAATTGACGATCGCTGATATGTTTCTCTTACTGCAGATAATCCACTAGCTCCAAGAATTGCATCACATATATGAATTACAACACGGAATATTTTAATGTGACTCTGACTATGTATAGTATAGGTATAAGGTATTGCAAGAAGACTTTTGTTGATAAATTTCTTGAAAGAAAAATGGCTGGCGCAACTACTAAGTCATCAATTGATTTCATTCTTTTGTTAAAATTTTGTTCAATAATTTTGTAACCCTGAATGTATAAAAAAAGAAGAAATATTTAACAAGTGACCTCAACTTAAATTCAAATATATAAAACAATTGTTATTTTATGAACGTGTGCAATTTTGATTTTTAATTTTTCGCCGACAATACGATTCAAGGCACCTCCAAGAAAAAACATCAATGGGAAATATTAAATCAGTCATATATATTAATTTAAAAGAAAAAATAAATTCTGGTAAAATATGATTCAAAAATCGTGAGGAAAGGAACATTTATAGAAGAAGAAGACTATTAATATAAATGATTAACATCACAACAAATATTTTGTATGGGGGAATATTTCACAACCAAGTACTTTAGCCTATTTATAAGTTTTGTATCAAATATGCTTCAAAAGGGTTTACTACTTATTCCAAAAATCACATCTGACTTGAATAACTTTGTACTCGAATGCGAAGACGATTTGACTATGAACTTTTCATCAAGGTATTATCAGTCTAAACATGAAGATAATTATATCACACTATGGACGGGGACAACTGGACAGTTATCTAAAATCTTTTGTAATTGTTAGTAATTGAGTAATTAAAACAAAACTTGCCATAATTGAATTCATAAACATCATAAACTTCGGGCTACCTATAGCAATCCTGATTCTTATATGAAATGTAAGTAAAATATTTATTTACAAAATCCATCGCCATTGAAAGTCAACCCAGACATCTTCAGAAATAGGATCAATAAATCAGTCCAGATTAAATCTGTCGGCAAAATCTTGTATTCAGCTAACTCTACTCATCTTAAATATTAGTCTCGTCAACTGTCTCCCCTAAAGCAATTTAGTAACCATTTGCAATATTGTATCAACTTGTCTGTCTACCAAAGGTATTCATGCAAAGATGAAGAGAAACTAACACCCAGGTATACCTACCTAGATCTAGACTGACAAAATATTTGTTCCCACTATGGTAAATAGTAGTTTTCATCTGGAGACGGAATTCTGTGACGCGAAAGAAGACAATTCGGTGATGAAATTAAACGAGAAGTGTTAATTACCAAAAAAAAAAAAAAAATACCAAACGACTTGAAAAGTAAGTTAATGAGCGCATTACAGGAAGAAAACTGCGGTGGCTGGCAGCTCATTAAAAGAAATCTTGTTTTCTACATGAGACATTATCCCAAATGTAACTAGTTCTTTAAGATGTCTTAATGACAGAGAGTGAATTCATCTGCACAGGTTGGATATTATTTGTATTTAGAAGATTTGTTACTTCTTAATTTTCGATCTCAAATTATTTCATTTGAATTTGAAAATACAGAAAAAAATTTAGGTAAAACTGAAAGTCTATATGGATCTTAAGTTAGTTTTTACGGTCCACAACTATGGTTATTAGATTTTATAAAATTACTAGAGCATCCTGTATCCTGTAAGTACAAGCTTTCTCCAAGTACAAAAGATTTTAATCAAATTTATAATTTTTTGTACTTAATACTAATAAAATTTTCAAAATATTGTTCAAAACTACTTAAACTTATTTTAACCCCAAAAAGATTTCATTGAACATTTTTGGCGATATTTTTTTTAAAAAAGTTCATTGTTTTCCAAAAAATTTCGAACGATTTTGCTAGGAAAAATTCTACGACGTGACGACGGTAGAAAATAAATAAATTTTTTATGGGGAATTATTTCACTTTCGTGTGTGAGGTTTTTTCGTATAATTACAATTACAGTTTATTATTGTTGGATATAGGTAGAGGATAGAGATTTTTTAAGTATATGCTATTTTGGTATGCATACTAATATAAAAATGCCAAAATATAAGTATTTACTTCAGTCCATAGTATTAACTACTTTTTTAGAACTAGTAAGTAATTTTTTTGTCTAGTAAGTACTTGATTTTTTCAAAGTTGCAGAAAAGCAACATGCAAATTTCATAAAATATACATTTCGGTTAAAGCTCGCAACGTAAAAAAGTCGTAAAGAGTCGTAAACCCAAATATTAACAGCCTTGAGGCTGATTTTGTGACAAAATTAGATCTGTTTTTATTAACTTGGATTTGTGTTAATAGTTACTAAAAAGGCTAAATTTGTGCGTATTTATTCTTAAAGTGCAAAGGCATACGCAAGGGGGAAGGTGGGGGTGTTTGCCCCCCTAATCACTATATATTTCATACATTAAACAATTTATCCTCTTTTGAAAGCATTTTAAATAATTCCTCAATCGTTCCAGGGCCATAAATGTGATTTGGATCGAAATCTCGTTCAATTTGATACCAAGTTTTTTCTATTAAATTTATCGATTCGATTTAGTCTAAAGATCAATCTTAAACGAAATACTAACCCAATTGACACATGCGGCTCAAAAAGAAAAACTCATATTGGTAAAGTGGCTTCTTTCGATTTATTTACCTCTGTCGTCTCTTATGCCTTTTTTATCTTGATCACATCATTTAGTTTAATTCCAGCTTTAAGTTTTTTTAACTCTTAAATAGTCTCAAAGTTCCCATTTTAAGATTGAATTAATATTCGGAGGCTCACTGTGGCTAAGCAATAGTACTCTAGTGAAAAAAACTTCCATTACTAAGTTGTATTACTTTTTAACGAGAGTTATCTAAGCTCGGCAGCCCCACTTACTATTATTGTAGTAAAAAGAACAAAATTTTTCGAAACGTAACAATCTACTATTTTACAGGATAATTTTAACGGTTTAAAGTGGAAAATACTTTTATTTCAAAAATGTGAAATTATTTCCAACTAGTGGTGAAGTTTTTTCCCATGTGAAGTTATTTCCGTGAAATTATTTCCCTGCACCGTAACAAACCATATTTGTCATAACTAGTTGTCTTGATAGTTGACTAGTTGTCTTGCCACTTCACTTGCTAGTTAACCTTACCGCACTCGATCAAAAAAAACTCTCATATTTAACCATTTTTAGGGATTTTGAATTTCATTAAGGGTTTTCGGTCGAGGTAGTAGCGGATCTGGGTTTTGCCTGTGGGGCACCTATTTTAGACACTTCATAAATAAATATCATAAATCATATCCTCGCAATTTCTTTCAATTCCAATTTTCTTTTCTCAGAATGTAGGCTGGTCGCTATAGTCAAACAATTTTTTTATTATGCAAAAATATACCTACTAAAAAATTTTATGATTGAAAATAGAGCAGCTGTAATTGGGTGCTTCAACGGCCATTTTGTTAAAAATGCACCTTTGCCTTTATGTTTACATCAACAGCGTCACACTGTATAACAAAGCTGTAAGGATATTTTTAAAGGATATTCAAAATTCTTTCATTTTGTTCTGAAAGTTTTTATAGGGTCTATACATTAAAATAATACGCAGATGAATTTTAGCAACTAAATTTCTGTTCAAACACCAGCTGAAATGCTGGTGGAGAAAATATCACGTTTGGAAAATACGTTTAAGCCCAAACTTTGATTTGTTTTCCTTCTTTTAAGGCTTGGAATAAATAGAGCCTATGTACGTTAAAGTTGCTTAGTCACATCTTTGTTTTTTTATGCAAATATCTTGGGGTGTTAAAAATGTGTAAAACCTGTCAAATTTTGAAGAGAGGATAAAATTCGATCAGAGTTGGGGAAATTAAAAATTAAAATTAAAAATACATTGACCCATGAACTGCACCACTTTTAGTTGGAAACGTCATTTTTGTGTATAAGCGGCGTTGCCAATTTGCCATGATTTCAATAGATCTAACGCATTTTTTGTTTTTTGTAAAACAAATTTACTGCTTTCAAATCGAGTCTACTGCACTTTTATTTTTTAGAAAAGAAAACTAGCATTCATCAAAATTCAGTCCACTAATTTTTCGATTCTATTTTTACGGCCTTCGGCTATTAGCTCCCTTTGATAACAATCGTGACAGTATAATAAATTATATTATCATATTTTTAATTTCTATTGTTCTTTTTTGAATGTAAAAGTAAAAATTGAAATATACAGAATTTGTGCAAGAAAATTAAATGCGCCGGAATTTTTTTTTTTTTGAAAACCTACTTCCTACCTAATTTGCCCATACATTCCTCACTGTTTATACGCCGTAATTCGCAAGTAAGCAAAAAAACAAATACATATGTATATATCCCATAAAATAAAATTAATTAATTTCAGAAAAAACAATATTAAATTAAAAAAAAAATATTTTATTTTTGGCCTTAAGTCACAAACAATTTTGGCACTATGTCACTTTGTAAATCGACATAAGGCCAACTCTTAAAATTTGGCCTTACGTCGCTTTTGGAAAGTGACATATATGTCACTTAGTCTTATATCACGGCACCCAGAAATTTGTGTAGCAGGAATTCACAAGATTTCCAACGGAGGGGAAATTATTTGCTGAAACAGGAATTTGTGACAATTTGTTAGAACTTAACAAACAAAACAAACAAACAAACCTAATGATAGATAATGGGAGACT
This sequence comes from Dasysyrphus albostriatus, assembly GCA_946251815.1. Taxonomy (NCBI): domain Eukaryota; kingdom Metazoa; phylum Arthropoda; class Insecta; order Diptera; family Syrphidae; genus Dasysyrphus; species Dasysyrphus albostriatus. The sequence goes on along the minus strand of OX276336.1, from coordinate 58,914,353 downwards.
TAAATGCCAATGTTGGTTATGACAAAGATGAGGTCAGACATGTTATGGGAGAGCATGGGTGTTGGTGATCAAAACAAAAACGTAATGACGACAATGCAACGCCAACCGCCTTGTAATAGGAAGATCCATGTTTGAGCACAAGTCATGCCACAAAGTCAGTTTTTTGTTGACGGAAAGAAAAGCAAACTATCAGTTGGCAATTTAGAAGCAGTATCCAGAACGTTCCTAACAAGTGAAGTGAGCCCAATGCTAAATGACTCTTCCGTAGAAACGATTTTCCGAATATGGACTGCTTCCCTTAGTATAGAGAAGAAATCTAACCCACAGACGGTATTACCTCAGAGCTCTTAAGAGCAGAGTAACATCCAAGGAGTTTCTGCACCCACTCATTGTTAAAGGCCAGTTATGTAGGTATAGCTATCATTGAAACTCATCATAAATATTTTTGTTCTTTAATTTCAGCTGTTAAGGAAGCAAAATTATTTATTATTATTTTGATGGACAAATTAAGCTTAGGACTTAACCAATACTTCTAGCCAAAAAAAAATATTCAAATAATACCAATTTTCCACATAAAATGACTTCTAATTTTTCATTTCAATGATCAATGTTAAGGTTCAATCCTTAAAATAATTAATTAAACTTATTTTATGTGAAAGGATGAGCCAAAATAATTTTTTTTGCTAGAAAAAATAATATAGGCAAGAGCCTTAATTTGGTATCAAAATAATTACTGATTTTACTTTCTAAACGTCCTTAAAATTTTCAATTATGAGTTTTAAATATAGCTATATAACTGACACCTTAGGAAAGGTGTCAGTCACTTGTCACCAATGCTATTTCTGTTGGTGCTAATAAGTGATGTACTACACTCAGCTCTGTCAACTGGAAATTTAAGAATTCAGTGGATTCTGCAATCACACCTCAAACATCTGCACTACAAAGACGACTTATATATGCTTAGTCTACTCTCTCATATGATCAAGGGGGTTCATCAAATGACAACAAAAGTGAAGAGAGAAGCTGAGATCAACGGATAAGATCAATATGACAAAAAGAAAAGGGATATCCACCTTGAAACTTCTTCATCAACTGAAGTAGATATTTGTGGACAACCCGTAGAGATGCTAGAGTAGAGAGTTATAAGTATCTTAGAAATACTGTACCTATTAGTAGCGGGACCGAAACAGATATAAACAATCAAATCGGCAAAACGAAGGCTCTCAAAATATATAGAAAAAACTCTATAAGCCTATAAGGACCAAGCTACAAACGACTGTTCCATTTCAATGTTTAATCTGTGGTTCTTTATAGGTGCAGCGCCTAGAAAGTAACACCCGGTGTTACAAGAGAGCTGCTAAAGATGGTCGTAAGAATTTAAAGGCCTAACCATAAGTATCCCTATGATTGGATTAGACATATTTTTCGAAAAGGTCATGAGTACATTGCAAGTCGAGTAACGCAATGGATCCCTCTCAGACGAGTGGGTTGCAATAGAAGTACTAAGTGAAGAACAGTCGAAGATGAATCAGCACAACTGAGGAAGAATTGGAGCGATCAGAGATACATCTCTATAAACCGTACACGATGGCATGGAGTGGCCAGTATGCATCAATACAAGGGCCATCTCACTGACCTAATATGTCAGAGGATGAGTGTCAAGTTAGCAAAGCAACTTTGGCGAATCTTAAAATGGGTATGGGTCACAAATTTGAATTTGACATTAAAAGGTTTCTATTATGTTAGAAAGGCACTTTGTCGAAAATCGGTAAACTTCTTATACCTGATGGTTTATAGCTTAATAATACCGTCATTTAGTCGTAAATTAGTTGTGACAAATTCAATTTGATCGTGCAATGTTTTCTATGTTTTTATTGGGTGCTTTGCAAACTTGATATCAATAATGCAAAGCAACTCATAGGATCGTAAAATGGTTAGGTGCATGATCTGTCGTAAGTTAGTCGTTAATCAATTGTGATAATTTCGAATTTGTCGTTCTATATTTTTTTTCTTGAAAAGTGGTAAGAACTTCTAAGAATTATTATTTCAGTGCTAAATAATTTGCCTTTCATTAGTCGTTCATAAGTTTGTGAAAAATAAATTTGTCGTGCGATGTTTTTTTATATTTCTTGGGTGCTTTGCTATAGCAATCTAAAAAAGAGGTAAATACTGCTAATACCGAATAGTTTATAAATTTGTTGACAACTAGACTGTAAATAATTGTGGCAGATTTAAATTTGTAGTTTTCTACGGCGTTTTGGGTTCTTTGCTTACTTTGCATCAAGTTATGATACATATCTAGAACCACGTCTAAAATGCCTACAAACTGCTTAAACATAATCGTTTATGACTAAATAATTCATAGTTAATTAGTCATTAATAAATTTTGACAATTTTGAATTTATCTTTCTATGTTTTTTTTAAGAAAAGCGGTAAAAACTCCTAAAATACTTTCTAGCTTAGTTAGTTGCTGTTAATTAGTTGTTGCAAGTTCAATTTGTTCATGCGATGTTTCCTATGTATTTTTGGGTGTTTTGATTTCTATTAGTGTGAAGCTAGCAAAACAATTTTCATCGTCCACCAACCATAAAGGAATACATGGACACTTTTAATAGAAGAACAACACTTTTCGTATTTACATCATTTCAGGGATATTTTCTCTAAAACCAAATATAGTTTTGAAAAATTCTTTATGAAAATAAATTTGGTTTTACCAAAAACTGCATAGTGTTTTGTAAGTGGCTTATTGATAGTTTGTTTTCCAATTATTGAAAATCCATATACTTTATTTCACGGAATTTGGCTAAATAAGAAACACCTACCATATAGACATTTTCAAAGTCATCATCGCTCCTAGAAATACATTAATTACACTAAGGCTGTAGGAGTTCAAGTGTAGGGGTACTTTGACAGTGCCATACTCATTACTTTTCTACGAAACTCGTACTATCTACTTAAAACCCATCTTACCGTTTTTTTTTTTCAAATTGAATTCGAAAATTACACTCCCACACTATTCAGATCTTCGTTTCAACATCCAAAACCTGAGAAAATCTGTGGTTGTGTGTAGCGCTGTAGGTCAAGCAATTCTAGAAGTCTTGTCATAGGATATTACAAAAATTAACAAAAAAAAAAACAAAAACAATAGGTACACGAGTGGCTTGTGTTTGTTTAGTGTAGGCCAGCTGAAAAATCGTGAGACGATCGGTCAATAACTCTTTTATCATTGTTGCCAGAACAACCACACGAACTAGAGAACATAAGTTGAATGACCCAAACAATGATATATTTAAATGTGCAACGCCTTAGGTTTTTTTTTTTTTTAAATAAATTTGAGCCGCAACGTGCATTATTATTATACTCGGAAGTTCACGATGAAAATCTAAATTCATCATAAAATCTCAAATTTGTCATTTCAATTTTATAATGGGAGAAAATGAAAATGATGTGGAGCAACAATTTGTTTGCCAATTTGCTAGTCCAATAAAACAAACAAACAAGTTTAGATGCTATATGAGCAGCTGCGTTATAGTCAATTATTAAAAAAAAAAAACGCGTTTAAAGGTGACAAAAATAAGTATGTACCTACTTGGTATAGTTCAGGAGGCAGCGTTGTATCGTAAATAACTAGTTTTTTATTGTTAGGTATTGACAGAAGTTTTTAAAGGACTAATTAAATTAAAGTAATGCATTCGTTAAAAAATCGAACTCGAGGTTTTGATAAAACTTGAATTTACAGTGATAGAAATAACGGGGAAATTCTAGATTCTGTCTACATTTTTGTTTGATTCGGTTTGATTTTCTTTTTGGTTAACACCGACTTGCTTTTTATTTTTCTAGACCTTAAAATAACGCTCGGCACTTTTCATAATTTTTTTTTGTTTTTTAAGCCACTTTACTCCCTAATTATCGGATTATCATACAATGTGAAATACTTCTGCTTTGAATGAATAATGGGACTTTTTATCCAAAATTTTTTTGTTTAAAACATACAATAACTTGTAAAGTTAAAGATGTTTTGAATCGATTTCGGATTCAAATTTGTAATGCTGAATGATCCCGTTCACATTATGTTCAACTGGAAAAGAAAATTTTAGTGGCCTTTTGTTTGCAACATCACCTTTCGTACTATAAGATAAGAGTATTAACCAAATTCTTAGTTTCAAATGCCGTTTTAATATCACAGAAAACATCAAAAGGAAACACAAGGTTATCTTTTGATTAGATGAACCTACATATCTTGTGTATTCACGAGAAAGTTGTTATATATTTTTGTTGCAGATATATAAACCTACAAACTTATGTCAACAAAAAATAAAAATCACATCAACTGAATTGCATTTTAAGGGGCGCGTCGTGCCAATCCCTATAAAAGGTGTATTCTTCTATTTTAAGGCATACACTAATTCCCAAGGTTATTTCTCAGAATAGTTTAATGCACCTTTTAAAATGTATCATTTTGCATTTCTCATTTTTGTCATCAAAGTGAATCCGCAGAAATCTAGTTTTCCATATCCAATTCAAAATGGGGAAACAGTAATGTAGTATATAGACATAGTTACGTTTGGCGAGTCTGTGGAAAAAGCTGAAAATTGTAGCATTTTACAAAACAAGACCTGAGATATCATGAGAACTAACGGGGCCCATAGGAATCATATTTATCTGACATTGCATTTAATTGTACAAATACAAAGATCATAAATAATAATGAGAAAAGTTTTTTTGTTTAAATAAATCACAGTTCACTTTTAGAGGATCACCGATAGGTATGAGCTTCGAGCCTCGGGGTGGGGGTGGAGATATTAAACCTTTAAAACATATTTCACTCGGCTCGTGTTTTGAGGTCTTTGCGATTTTGCTCCACTTTTCGTTATGATGAATAAGACTCGCTTATCAAGAATTTATTTTTGTTTGAAATATGACCAGCATCTTTTTGTCGGTCAGTAGATAATTTCACATAAAATTTCAAAATAAAAGCTTTTTTTCGCTAGCATGTGTGAGTCATCCAGCTAAAAGTATAAAAGATATCGTCGTATTTGAACTTGAACTTGAAGATAAAGATTTAGGAAATTTGAGTAATTTACTGTGTGATTCATTCGAATTTTTAGACAAATATTATTAAAACTGGACCTTAGTATACCATTGGGAGTATATACAAGCTTAAAACCGCGTTTAAAATAGAGGTTCAAAAGCCCATTATATCAACTCAATTTGAATCAACAAATTTAAATAAGTAAACATATGAATGAATCAAGAAATTCTTGGTTGGGTTCTTCTGATGAACAGTTTCGACAATAACTCAAAATTTTGAAAAAAAAATCGTTAAAACATTTGGTATTTCTCAATTTTCCAAAAAACTAGAAGTCATAAGACCATAATAGTCATAACAATTGAATTAAAAAAAAATATTAAGAATTATTAAACATCAAGTTTGTACTTTTGATATTTTTTTGTTACAATATATTTTCTTAGTTCTTGCGAAAGCTATTTGTTAAGAAATAAAAGATGGTGGCTGTGGTGACTCAAATATACTATCGAACAATTTTATAAACATTTGAAATCGACTCTACATAACTTTTAAAATGAGAATCATTTTGAAAGCCAATTTTAAAACCGAAAAGTCAACTCCTCGTTAATTTTAAATGACATACATAAAGTACTAGGAACTATACTACTTACGCGAAACACTCGTCTCACTTTCAAAAAGGTAAAACGCTTCTTTACGTCAAAAAAATATTGTACTTTATCCAGTGAATTCACAAACATAAAAATTGAAGCAAAATGTTTTCTGAAATTTTTTTCCTTAAAGATTTTTGAAGATTTTAAGCTTTTTTAATATTTTTAAGGTTCCAGCTTTATTTGTCTATCAAAAAAATAAATTATTTTGCTTTCTAAATTCCTCAAAAAAATTAAGGAAACTCCTCCGGACGTCAAACGTTAGTTGGAAAAATAACGGTTCATATCTAAAGAAGACGTCCCTTGGGGTAAAATCGCAGTGATGCCACCTTTTTGGAACATACTTTTTTATGTCAAAAAAAGGGACTTTCAATTTTTTGTTAATTTTGAATATTTTGAACATAAACAAAGTTGCAGAAGCGCCTCCAGATACCAAACGCATATGGGAAAAAGAACACAGTTGCCGTAGTAAAAGATAGATATTGGATAAAAGCACCATCAGCTAATATTTCAGTGTTGCTATTTTTGGGCAATATATTTTTTGTTATGCCAAAAGATGGAATTCCAAACTTTTTGGTAGTAAAATTTTTAACGTGAAAAAAAGCGAAAACGTCTATAGACTCCAATTATAGCTTCGAAAAGTAACGATTGTTGTCTTGAAAGATAGATTTAAATTTCAGTGTTGCCACTTTTCGAGAAAATACTTTTTTCGATATCAAAGGTTGGGATTTTTTTTAATATTTGTGTTGCGAAAAAGTTGCGGAAATTCCTACAGATTCTAAGTGTGTTTTGGGAAAAAAATGCAAGTTTTTGTCACGTTTAAAACATTAAAAATTTCAGAAAAAAAAGTGAAAATCTCATTCTTTGACATAAGAAAAGTTGTGAAACTGAAAGTTTAAGCGAACTGAAAATTTGTACTCAACATTTATCCTTTAAAATGTTAACCGTTATATTTCTTATACATGTTTGACGTCTGGAAGGATTTCCGCAACTTTTTTCAATTTAAAAACTACAAAAAAAAAGGGTAGGTCTCACATTTTGACATCAAAAAAAGTATGTCCCTGAAAAGTGACTACATTGAAATTTTAACCAAAAATGAGCCTTTTCAACAACTTTTTTTCAAAATATCAATTTTTATTTCCAACACGTGTTCGGCATCAGGAAGTGATTCCGCAACTTTTGATCATGTCAAAAATATCAAATTTTAAAAACGACCAAAAAAGTGGGTTTATGTTTGGATTAAACGAATGAATAATACGGAGTTGGATTAAATGTTTGGATTAAAACTACTTTTAATCTGGGTTAAAGTTTTAATTTGGATTAAGCAAGTGAATAATATGGGCGGAACTGTTTTACAAAAAACTGTCTTTTTTGTCGTCTGAGTCATCGTACTCTTGCCAAATGGTTAACCATTATTTAGTGGTTAATTAACTGTCAGAACTTATAATTTGTCATTAAATTTTTTCTGTTTTATTGGCTGCTGATATGAGAAAAAAAAATATGCTAGGAATGATAGTTTTATTCGATACGTAAATAATTGTTTAAAACATAAAAGTTTTCTTCTATGATAGTGTTATTGCGTTCTTATCCCTCCCATGATAGTTTTCTCGCATAACATTAAACCTTCATTTCGATATTATTTGTGCTATAAAATTGGTTACTAGGATTGGGTATATAAAATACTTTCTAGATGTCATACTTACTCACTTACTTATTTGGATTTCGCTCATAGCCCACAAAATTTTGAGCGGTATAAGACACTTTGAGCAAAACCTTAACCAGCTATCGGTCTAATAGTATGCAGCTGAAGCGAAAAGAAAATTTCTCTACAAAATTGACAATAGATTAATTAGATTAAAATCTAACAAAACATTGATTGGAAACATTAACTCCATAGACTCAAGTTACCAAAAGCAAAGCAAAAAAGAATGCACATCAGAGAAGAGAGGAGACAAAGAAATAAGCAATTAAGCAGAAATGGAAACATATGCTTAACAAAAATATATACTCCTTGACAAGCTTATATATAATAAGTATGTCTGTTTGCGTACATCCCAAAACTACGAATTTAGATCAAAGTTCTGTCAAAACTCATATAAAAAAAATAAAATTTGTTGAAAATCGAAGTTATGAGAAGTACACAAACAGACCTAATGTAAATTAAAATAATAGCTGTATTTTATTTTCCCCCGGGTCTGATCTGGATTGGATGTGCATACGAAATTACATGCATTACAAAAACAACACAAAATCAAAGTAAATTTTGTTTCACTTTAGCAGCGAATTCGGCTGTATACTTACGCTATGAGTACACGACATGTAAAATACCACATGTACACGCCTATTGACGTCATGTTTACGTTACATATGCTTTCCAATTGGTGCATACCATGTAATCGGCATGTTTGTGATAGCCAAATGACGTCAGTGCCGCATACGATGTGCATGCCGCATTAAACATGCCGTGTACTCCTAGCTTTAGCTTAAGTCAAAAGTTGATAATTGTTTACAAAAAAATTTGTTACAGAACATAAAACTTACAACACCATTCATTATTTTTATTTGCATTTACAGTCAAGGCCGAAAATGAGGGGGTTGTTCAATAAAAATCAATATTCCTAAAAGTCAAAATGGCGCCCAACGCAAGCACAAATCCATAAAAGTATGATTTGAATCATGTTTTATTTTTTATTTTAGGATTTTTTTTGGAAAGGGTACGTCCTGACTATATACTCTGATTGTTAGTGGTATATCAATGTCTTCATACCTTATTTGTTTCCCCTCAAATTTGCAGTTTAATAATTGCAAACAAATGAGCTCACAATTTTAAATGTCCTTTCAACCTAACACTTTCAAGGAGTCTAACTTATTTGGGAATCGTACTTTGTGTATCTAATACTCTAGCAGTGTAAGCTCACACTATTTTAGATTCCCATCGATACATTGACGACAAAAAAAAACAAAACCTGGGTGTTTTGTATTCACCCCTGTGACCCTGATCATTCGACGACGACGATCGAATTCATTTTGCTTAAACAGAAACACTCTGCGACTCTGCCAGAGATCAAAGTTACCCTCCCCGTATGGATGGAAATTTATTCGAATTGTTAATTTAGTGCGACCCTGAGGGGGCAGAAGCAGCGCAGCGTACAAAGCTCACGTGCATGCCTTCGCCTAGGCAAGGTACTCGCATAAAGTTTTGTTCAGTTTTTCTCATTTGTTTATTTATTTCTTCATTGACGTTTTCCTCTTTCCTCTCTTATCATTATTATACATATTATAATATTGTGATTGTGCATTGTCCTTGCCTTTTGCTTTCAGTCTGATTTGTGTTAATAAAAACGGTGCAGAGCTCAATTTACTTTTAGCTTCGAATTGATCAGTTAAGTCTCTCTGTCTGAAGGCATCCATAAGTGTTTTGGTTGAGTTGAATTTTTCTGCGATGGCGTAGGTATATAGAGTGTAGTGGTGAGTGGTGAGTGGTGACGGTGAGGTGCGATTGTCTCATGAGTTCAATTGGGTCAAAATCAGCATAAACAGTAGACTCGCTATAACAATCGCGATGAATATTGATGATCGACCAGGTAGCTGCTGCTGTGCTGATCGTTAATTGTGGATTTAATTTCATAACATTCGACTGAAGAATCGTAATGAAACCTTAAGGATTTTGACCGCTTTCAGCTGCGTGTGATAAAGAGATCAAGAGGCTAATATAATACCAGTTGTTGACAAAACACTCACCTTGGGGAATGTTTTTTTTTTTCCTTTTTTTCTTAAGAAATATCAAGTATAATCAATAACTAGAGTAATTTATTCAATTTCTAGGAACATAGAATGTTACATTTGTGTAGAGTTGGTTTTTTTATTTTTAAGACGGATAAAGTCCAAAATTGAGGAAACTGTTTTGAATTGATTTCATGATTATTTCCTGATTTGTAATTAAATTCATTCTATCCCAGAATGTTTTTCTCATTTATTTTTATATCGTTCATATGTTTAAGGTATTTTAAGTTTTAAGTTAAAGTTAAGGTCTCTTTTCTACGAATTAAAAAAAAAACACCTTTAGAACATACCCTTCAAGACCTAGAGCTAACAATTTCTCTTTTTTAACAAATACATATAGGTAGTACAATTATTAAACTATACTATATAAATGTTCTTGAGTTGTTACAAAACTGTAGGTAGTTTTAACTTTTTTATATATTATCTTGGTTGGTATAAAATGTTGAAAAGTTCAAGTTTTTCCATCGACAGCACCACCGTGGAAGCGTTAACCACCACCTCAAAAGGCACCAAATTTTTTGACCTGATACTTTTTTAAATCAAGTAAATCTATGGTTTGACCTCAAACAAACTTCAACAAAAGCGAACCGCATTGGTGTTTTGCTAATAACTTTCTGGTAATTTAGCCAACCATTCATTTTTTATAGAAATCGATTACATTTTACTTTGCTCATGTCCATTTAATGCTACATTTAATGCTTTTTGAATTAGGCTTTGAATAAGCTTTGAACGCTATCCTATAGTACGACCACTTTTTTGAAATCAATTAAATTTTTTTTAACCGATGGAAATCTTCAAAAGACACTCGGTAAGAATCGGTACTGAGTAGTATGGGACTCTTACCGCACTAAACCACCGGTGAATCAGGACGAATCTATGAAAGATCGACAAATGATTTTTCTTTCTAAATTTATAAATCACATCATGGGAAGTTTAAGGTTATAACACTTTCCCATAGCCTTAAGACCATCAGCTCAGGACTCTGAAGATTGGTTCTTCTTAACTTCCGAACATTGTTTCGTACATTTAAGATGGTTTGTTCGGAGTTTGACTTTGAAGACGCTGATTGTGTGATACAGCGTGTTTTTTAACCACTTCTGTTAACATTTCAATTTGAAGGTCACGATGTAGATTGCCATTTCTTATATTTCAAGGGGCATTTATTATTCCACGAAGGACCTTGCTTTGGAATTTTGGGATGGGTTCGGCATTTGTTGTCTTTGTACAGCCCCATAGTTGGATGCCATATGTCCAAACAGTTTTCAATTCTTGCTTATACAGGGTGTTTGCTTATAATTTTTGAATAAATTAAAGGGAATGGATCTTGTATCGATAAATGCTTTATTTGATGTGGGCAATTATGTATGGCGTCGAATTGAGGTTGATGGATTGTTGTGAAAACTTCCTTGAGCAGTTGTAATGTTTTCAACCGGTCTTCCAGTACGTTGTGGTCTATACTTGGGCCTATCACCTTTCTCATCGTCACAATATTCGATGATTGATTTTGATAAAATGTTTTACCGATTGAAACATAATAATACTGCCACGATAAATTTACCACGAGTCTACTTCACGCCTGCCAAATATGAACTGTCAAGGCTAATGTTTACCAAAATGGCCACAAAACAAAGTAGTATACCTTCCCGGCGGACACCCTGTATAACAATAGTTTGTTCTGGATAGATAGGTCAGAGTTCTTTCCTAGTAACCAGTACATTTTTCTGTACTTCAAGTTTAGTTCTTCTCAATTCTTTTTGATGCTGAAAGCTTTGCATCCAAAATCATTCGAAGGTATTTGTCAGTAATGGAGTAAAGTACTGCTGTACTGTTCTTTCTTTTATTATTTTGCTAAGTCTTTTCAGGAGCAGTTTTCGAAAACTTTTGCCATGATTGGTATAAGCGATGTAGGTCTATAAGATGTTACTTCTGTTGGTGGCTTATCTTGTTTAGGTATAACAACGACTTCTGCAATTTTCCAATGATGTCAGGTAGAAGTCTCGAATTACGTTGCGGAATATTAAAATTGACGGGAGACAAAAGATTAACGCCATTAAAATTATAATCAAAAGACAAGACAGATATTTTACGTGTGAAATTTATAACTTTACCCTTTTCGATATTCAACAATAAATAATTTCGCATACACCACGTATAAAAAGCATTTAAATCACTTTGAAGCTTTTCACAGTCAAGAATATTGGAAATGGTTTTTAATATGTTAACATCATCAGCGTAGATAAGGCAGTTTGAGTACTTTAAGACTGACACGGGAAGATCATTTATGAATAAAATAAAAAGAATTGGACCCAAGTGGCTCTCTTAGGGAACTCCAAAATTAACTATAAATTTTTTCGAATTAAAATTCACAGAATACGATCGGTCAAGCAGATAAGATTTGAGCAAAGCAATGAATTTACCGCTGAAGCTAAGCTTGCTCATTTTTTGTAGCAAAATTGGATATGAAAGTTTATCAAATACTTTGCTAAAATCTGTAAGAACACAAATATACTTTTAAGATTTAAAATACATTTCACTCTCACTTGCTTGAAATTTTTTTCCACACTTAGCGAGTTTTACTTTTGGACTCACAGTATTACGGTGGCACTTATTTTTGAACTATTTGAGTATCTTTTTCAACCGATGGAAGAGACGGACTTATTTGCAAATATCTTAGACGCTAAACGCCTTTATTACTTTGAGTTCAATTCAAATTAATTTGAGTTTAAATTTAAAATTTCCGTTCTTAATATTTTAAGTGCATTTATATTTGAAACAAACTCGTGCATGTTGATTTTATGTTAAAAATTTGTAAGTGGTCTTAGTAAGGTCTTTCAAAAATCAAACTCAATTGGGCTTGAATACACGTACAAAATTGCGTGTAGCGTCCAATATAATAATCAAACATGAATGTATTTGATTTAAACAGCTTTAACCCAAAATAATAGTATTTTTGAATCTGAATAGGTAAGAGTTAGATTTAAATCTAATTCTATTTGAACTAATTTAAACATACAGTTAAACATACTTTTGTTTAAATAAGTCATAGTTCAGTTGTTTTCTCAGTGAGATAGAAAGTAAGCTGCCTTGAAAAGAAGTCAAGAAAAGCATCGACTTTTATCGATTTGTCGATATATTTTTCCATTACTAAGTACATACAAAAAAGTCGATGTAAGTCGCCATTTTAACAATTCGACACTTTTTTCTGTCGTTCATTCGAACGTATCTTAAAATACAACGCTCAGCTTGGAATGTTTGTTTTCGCGGAATCAGTAAAACTTAAAGTATACATTCTTGTCTAACTTAATAAAAAGAATTTAACAGTTGTTTGATGCTTTCGAACATTTTAGATTAGCTATGTTTAAAATACATTTTTCTCCGATTGCCTTATTTGATTGATGACAATCCAAAGCAAAATAAGCGCACATGTTTTAAACATCATTTCTTTAAACTATGAACTGATTACAATATCGGCCGTTTTCGAAAACGGCAAGTCAATTTGATCGTCAAATGATCGTCGTTCTTAGAATCAGACATTAAGTCATTAAGACAAGTAGTATGTAGCAATCCTGTTTGCAGAAAATTTGTTTGATTAACGCCAGTCAAGTTACTTGCAAACGCATTTATAGTTTTTAAACACGCCCTCTTGCTTTTCAATGTTCGTTAACTTGATTTTTGTACTTCCCAGTTGCACAGTAAAACATGTGACTTTAGCTAACTTGATTATTGAACACAATGCTAACGTACAAAATAGATGGTATTAGGTGTGTTACACACCGAGTTTCAAACACTTTCAGACCGCCAGATTTAGTGAAAACCCATGCCACAAGTAAAATATTGTACTGGGGGTCAATTTTCGATTTGTGAAACTGTGAAGTGTGAAAAAAAATAAAAACAAATGTTTTCATATGATAATTCTTTTATCACAATCAATTCATTCTGTGAAAACCTGTTTAAAGATAAATTATAAACAGAAACAATTTATGCTCTATAGATACATCCAAGTCGCCATCTTGGTCTATGACGTCAGAATCATCTTTTACTACAAGAGATTGAGAGAGATGAGAGGCGTTTCTCATTTTAGTACCCTCTTTAGCAGTTGTTTTTCATAACGCCTTGAGCTTGTTAATGAAGTGATAAAATGATAAAACTCTGTGAGAACTGAGAATTGACCCCCTGGACAATATTAAATCTTGCGGTTTGAAACTGATTTAAAAAAATTATATTCCGGAGGTTCTAAAAATTGGAATTTGGAATTGTCAGAAACACAAAAATGGCTGTGAACGTGAGGACAAAAACAAATGTTAAAACAACAATAAATTTAAATTGAAACTGTCAAAAATAAAAAATGGCTGAGAACGTAAGGAAAAAAATACATGAAAACACAAGAACAAAAATATTGACTCAACAAAAGTCATAATTCTAATGATATAACCTTATGTGTGATGCTAACGCAGTAACATTTTGGTTTTTGAAAAGAAGACTTGCAGTTTGCGTTTAAGAATATTCGGCGAACTAATTTTTGGGGCTAGATGACGTATTAGGAACTGCCCATGACTTCTTTCAAAATATCGACTTTTGAAATTTCGATTCATAAAATTTCGATTATAGTCGAAATTTTGAATTTTAGTTTAATTCTGCCTATTTTTTTCAGTCAGTCTTCAGTCAGGGTTAGATATATAATAAGTTTTGTATAGACTCTGGTTAAACAGAGCTAATCAAACAATATTGTCTGATTAGCGACTCTGATAATTAACAACTCAAAGTATGGATTCATGACTAAAATTTTAGTTTACAAGCACATTTTTTTACTTACCAATCACAATAATCATTGATTAAAGATAATTAGCTGTGAACAATTTGGCCCTTAATCGGTGAATGTTGCCTTGCTAAATTCATCATAATTTCTAATGGGTAAAACCTACATGCTAAAAGTTTTTTTCTTTGAAAGAATCAAACTTTCACTGGGATAGTAATAATTTTTAAAGAATGTTTTATTCCACAGTCCGTATTTTTTTAAAAATAAATGAAGATATTGCTTAAAAGAATTAGCACCATTTCTTACCATATTTTTATACAATATGGAAACCAACAATACCAGCATTGTTTTTACATAAATAAAAGAAGTAAGTCATTTCTATTCTTCCCCCAAAAACAGTAAACTTTAAATAAATGCTTTTGATAAAAATTCCATGAATTTCCTCAGACTTAGTTCACAAATTACGTCATATTGCGTAAGAAAAATAAGCATTTACAAATAATATTAAACATTAACTGTTCTAGGAGATAATTTGTAGCAACTAGAGTCTTATCACAGAATTTGCCTAACCGCTGCGGCTGCCAAGTTTGAGTATACAATTATTGTACCATGAATTGATACCGAAGAATTTATTTGTATTTTTTGCGCTCCACATGGCATATCACAATATGCCTATGAAAAATGGAACACTTATCCCAGAAACAGAATACCACAAATGTCAACTTCTCAAAAAGGTGGTTACACACTGAGACGGGTAAAAAATACTGTTTGGCGATAAGGCTTGAATTCATTTCTTTAAATTACGCGCTGATAGTAAACAAACCGCTGCTGGCTGGGCAGAGAAGTTGTTGTTTTTTTTATACGTAATAAGACTGCACAATGTAGAAGAACAATTCTTTACAAGTCTATCTGGGATCTGGGGTGATATGTGGTGGGGGTTTGGGTTGATGGATGTGGGAATGATTCGGAAAAAGTACTGCACTCCATATCAAACATAGACGACGGCAATAGTTTTACATATCATTGCGGCAACGACGACGCGACGTATCACAGTGGGACAACCCAAAGACAAAAAAGACCCAGAAAAACAAGTGAAGGATTGAACATTTCAAATACTTATTTGTGATCTATTTTAGTTTATTTGTCACGACTCAAAAAAATGAATTACAATCAATTGACCTCGGGCCCACTTTAGGAAAACCATTATTTGTATTTATATTTAAAACTTCGCAATATTCAAATAAATTTTAGAGAGTTTTAAGACCACAGGCGACTATTTTTAATATGAACCTTTTTACATTTTCTTTAGCTATGAAAAATTATTTAGAGTTTTAGGATTTCTCTTTAAGAACACTTTATTGTTAAAAACTTAAAGAAAAGTTTATGTCTGCACAATGCTTTTGTTCTGGTTCCATTTTTGTTGAATAATTTTTTTTTTTATTTTCTCTGTAATTCTGTTCCACTGTATGACAGTGTGGTAATTTGTTTAAAGTTTATGCGTTCTTAGCCGCGTGGGAAAATTTAAAATTTAATTTGTGGATTTCTTATCACTGAGAAAGGGGATGACAAGGCTTAGCTCTATAAAACTCTTGTTCCGATTGAGAAGGTTGCAAGTGAATTCGCGCATTATTTAAGAACATATGATTATGCGCGCAATCAATCAAACAGTTAGGTTGTTTGAATGATAATACATTTAGGGCAAGGTAGATTTGAAGTCAACAGGTAGATAATCAAGGGTTTTGCCGTTTGCACAACGA
Organism: Dasysyrphus albostriatus; assembly: GCA_946251815.1. Lineage (NCBI taxonomy): Eukaryota > Metazoa > Arthropoda > Insecta > Diptera > Syrphidae > Dasysyrphus > Dasysyrphus albostriatus. The sequence continues at coordinate 58,898,381 of OX276336.1, read as the reverse complement.
ATATGTATACAAATTTATCAAAACACGTCGGAATGAAGAAAACTCCATGCCTGTTAAAACTCAAAATCTTGAAAATCTACAATTGAATGTTAAAACTTTGAATTTTTACCCAGCATTGGTATGTCTGATTTTTTTTTTAAATTAATAATTTAAATTTGATTTTTACTATTACCATTCATTTGGTAAGGGGTTCACCCAAGGAACTGTTGTCGAAATTTGTTTTTCGAATTCGCGTCTGCCTGGTGATTTTCCAAAAAGTGCTCTAGAAACTTTATCAGACTTAACCTTAGATATACTCGTATGTCGTAGAAATCTGTCAAAAGAAATTGTTGACTTTAATTAGGTTTATCTTCCGGAATTCAACTTATCATCGCCGTCGCCCATATGAACTGCAGAAATAATTTCTTCATGTTCTCAGCATAGACTGTGATTCCATTACAATGTTCCCCTGATCAAGGCTTGATGGTGGCGGCAATAGGACTTCTTAAGAGGTTATTTGAGATTCGGTCAGGAAAGGACCTGATAATTTCTTGCGCTGGTAGCCGCCCAACGTTAAAAATATCCTTTAATCCAGTAAATAGAGAAATTTAACTACAGGTACAACTTAAATCTAAGTTGGTGACCTCCTACCTCTTGGTGGGGGGGGCTGCAACACCCACTTTTCTTCAACCTTAGTTTCTTAAGAAACGGCTGTACCGATATGGATGAAATCTTCATAATTTATTACAATGATTAGAAAAAAACAAATTTTTTAATTGTAAAAGTTAGATCCACCCACTACCACGCCCACTTTATTAAATCCTTTGTTTTTCGGAAAGGGCTCAAACGATTTTCATGAAACTTTCACAGTTAGTTTCTATGAGCGAGAAAAAATTTTGGCAAATTAGTTTAAGTATAATCAACCCACTGCCACGCCCACTTTTTGTATTCCTTTGTTTCTTGGGAACGGCTCCAACGATTTCCATGAAATTTTCAGAGTTTGTTGTTATTGAGGAGAAAAAAATTGGTGAATATATTTTGGTAAATTCGTTTCTTGGAACTGTCCTAGCGAAAAACGATTTCAAATAAAAATGAAAGCCCAGTTTAGGCTTCAAAATCTTAAGATCTTTCATTCAAAGAACCACTTTGATTTCTCAGCTGAATGTACAGTCACTGTACTTGCTTTATACGCTTACTGCCACGGCTTTTTTGATGTGTGTACAATGTTCAAATCTTAGACTTAGTATAGTCCATCAATGTACGTAGGGGGGTGGGATATCCAATCGTGTTCATTAAGCAACCACTCCTTTCCAAACCACCCTCTGGAGGTAGAGTTCGCAGCACATTTTTTTTTAAAAAAGGTGCCCCCTGTAGGCTTTTTTTGGTTTTTGAGAAGGACCTGGTCGTTCATTCTGAGATACAAAATTAATACTGAAGCCAAATTTTAGCTTTCGTAGGCTTATTTAATACATTAAGAGAAACTTAATTGAAAAAAGTTCTTAATACATCATGTCTCTGTAAAAGCGGTCGTGGAACAAGACGAATTTAAATTTGTTTTCGCTAATAAAAGTAAAATATGAAAATTTCGTCTAAATCATTAGAGACATTTCTGAAGAATAAAGATATAAAAGATGGGCATGGCAGGGGTAAATTTCACTGAAAGAATTTTAAAAATATTGATTCAATTAACCGGCCGTTCCCTAGAAATAAATATTTTGATACAGAGAGCGTGGCAGTGGCGGAATTAAATGTTTTTTTAAATTTTTTTTCCCGTTCATAAGAATAAACAATGAATTTTTTTGCAAACAGTAGGAGGCGTTACCGAAAAATAAAGCAATAAGAAAAGTGGGCCTGGCAGTGGGTGAATCTTATTTAAACCAATTTACCAATTTTTTCCTCGTCCAGAAAAACAAATCCTGAAAATTTCATGGAACTCGTTGGAGCCGTTTCCTAAAAATAAAACAATAAGAAAAGTGGGCGTGGCAGGGGACGGATTTTACTTTTACAATTTTTAAACTTTTTTTTTCATGTCATTGTAACAAAATATGAAAATTTCATCCATATCGGTGAAGCCGTCTCTTAATAAACCAAGCTTTAAGAAAAGTAGGCGTGGCACCGCTTCTGCAAAGTGTAAGAGGTCGCCAGCTTAGATTTAAGTTGTAAGCCTACCCTCGAAATTACCTGCAAAATTCTAATTTTACAACAAATGTAATTCTCTGCGTCCAGTGGTTTTGTTGTTATATATTGTAAAATTTTCTTATACATAATGATTTGAATTGCAAAAATTGTTTTTTTTTCTACAATGTAATAATGTACAATAATTTCCCAATGAAATAACTTTCCAAACTGAAAATGAATTAAGTCCCCAAAGATTTCGCATGAACTTTCTTACTATACGTGACAAAAAATTAAATTATTACTTTTCTACAATATGCTACCAAATAAAAAAAATTATGGAAAAATCTAAAATCAGGAATACAGGAAAATGAAATTCAATTTTCAATTAGGGGAGTTATTTCATGGGGGAGTTATTTCACGGAGCCTCCTCTCGGTATTGGTCTCGGTCTCGTATAAACTCAGTCTCGTCTTTGTCTCTTATAACATATTCTCAGTTTAAGTTTCGGTTTCGGTTTTGGTTTCGGTATCGCTATCGGTATTGGTAACGGCATTGGTTTCGTCTGGTTTCAGTAAAATTCATGATTTGGCTAGTAGTTAAAGTCACTTGGCATTTCAAAGATTTAATAAAGCAAATAAATCGAAAAAAAAAGTTCTATCGGTTCACACATAGGAAAAATGAGCGGTAAATTTCGGCACAAAAGGACGTTATAGGACGTTTTGGATAATCTTGGAGCTGGTATCATCTGTATCTTTTCGGTCCTCGCCGTTTTTAAAGAAAAAATATTTTCCTTAGCGGTATTTTAACATTTGTATGGAAGGAACAGTTATTTTTTCATAAAAGAAGATTTGTTTCCTTAAATAAAAAACTATACCCAAAATTTGGGAAATCTTTCAACTCATAATCCATAAAATATTTTTTGAAAATGTATTGAGTTGAAAAATTATTTATTAATTATGAAAAATCAAGTTTAAATGCAATGTGAAAATATTTTGCACTAAAAAATGTTAAAGCAAACTTAAAGAATTTGAAAATATTTTGCATTAAAAAAATGGTAGCAAAATTTGAAAATTTCTTGCATTGAAAACAAATTTAAGAACATTTTTGCATTAAAAAATGTGAAAAAAGTTTGAAAATGTCTTGCATTAAAAAAAAAGGTGTTCACTATTTTTGAATACAAATTTTTTTAATTAAAAAATTTTTGATAATTTTTTTTTGAATGAAAGAAATTTGCTAAATTTTGTTCTCTTTTTTTTTTTTGTTAAAGCGTTAAAGTCTAGTTCCCATGCGAAAATTGCATCAAATTGTATATAATTCAAGGCAAAAAACGTTTGCCTTGGTCTAAACCACCCATTGAGTCATACATTTACCTTAAATTAATAAACTCTAGGCCTAAAATTGGAATTAGTTATTTTTGGATGCAAAAACCATTTGTATGGTAGTAATGCCTTGAGGTGAATTTATTTTTTTTTTTTTAAGTGTAAGCTGACCACCCAAAAAAGCAATTGCCGGTCCATTGTTTTGAATGACATTTCATTTCAGCATTGATATATTTTTTTGAATGAAACTGTAAACTAATTATGCAAGCAATAAATTTTGCATTTCACATCAACTTCCACTTTTGACATGCGAGAATATTTGTATTGACTTTTTTTTTGCACACGGGAACTGTAAACTCAATGGAAGAAATTTTTCATATTGCATTCCCCTTTTTTTAATGCAAAAAATTTTCAAATTTTATTTTTTAATGGAAGAAATGTTTAAGTTCCATAAACATTATTTTAATAATGCAGAACTAAAACTACTCGTATTAACATTTTTTTAATGCAAGACATTTTCAAATTCTTTTAATTTTTTTTTGTTTGAATGCAACACAAATTGCTGTTTGCATTAACATTTGGCAGAGTCTTACGAGCTTTTTTATTCAAATTTATTCAAATTTGTAGACCTACACTTATATAAATGTAAACGAAATAATACATAAACTTTATAAATGCTTATGATTTCAACTACTATAGGAAAAAAAATTTGAAAAAAAATTCTTCTTAGTAAAAAATAAAAAAACATATTGGTAACTCACGGTATCCATTTCGAAGACGGGTCTTATGGCAGTACCTTTCAAAAAATGTTCATATTGCATTAAATTTATTTTTAATTCAGAAAATTTTTGACTCGCATTAATTTTATTTACTAATGCACAAAATTTTCGATTTTACAATTACATTATTTTTATCCAATTAATTTTTGTCCTGCATTACATTTTTTTTGTTTTTGAATGCTAACAATTTTCATACACATAGGCTTTTTTTAATCATATAATAAAATGGCAAACACGAATTTTGTGATACAATTTACGCGGTCGTTGAGCTGAAGGCATATAAATTACGTACATATCGTTGGAAAGGTTTTTTTTGCACAGAAGTTCAGAATGTAAAAATTTATTAAATAATTGCAACACAAAAATTAAAAAAAAAAGTTTAAAGAAAATTGCGTAATTAGTGCGAGCAAGAGCGAGAGCGAGACCGAGTAAGTATTAATTTGTTTTTATTTTTCGTAAATGTGACGTTTCGATTTTTTTCACCCACCAACCAACCGACAAATTTTCCAGCCCTGACTGGAAAGATTATTAGAATGTCCGATGGCATCGTCGTTCAGTGCTGCAAAAAATAATAATAAATAGCTCCTATTTTATTAAGTAGCTCAGTTTTTTTTCCACGCTAAAGACTGCTTTTAAACGATGGATTTATTCTTGCGACTTTTTACTTTAACGTTGGAGTCATCATACGCAATTAAAGGCATATGCACAAAACTATGTAACCGGTGCGAATCACTTGCTATCGATAATTTGTATGGAAAGCTCAATTTTTAATTAATTTATAAAATGGTTATTCCATTGGATTCAGATCCCGATGATAATAAAAAACGCCTACGCCTATTACTAGCACTCGAGTTTTAAGTGCTGGACGTACTAGTGTAAACAATTCAGCATTAACATTTTTTTTTAATGCAACAAATAGGTATTCGAGTTTGCATTAACATTTTTTTTTTAATTCAGACAATTTTTGAGTTGATTGACCAAGAGATTTCCATGTTACCTTATGAATGCTGAGATGTGGAAACTATCTCAGTCTGACTTCTCTATGTCTGTCTCAAAGCTCAAACAAAAAATTCACACCAAAAAGACATAGCTTTTGCTTTCGGTGAAAGACGCGTGCCGGCCGTAGTAAATATCGTAGTTTTTCATCTTTCTTTTGCATGGCCTAACCCATCGCTATTTTTAGATGGTAATGATAATATCTGCTTTGCTGAAGTAAGGGGCATCCACTATTAGCTTGGCTGCACGTGGCCTATAAAGAAACAGAAGCACAATTTATAAGCAATTAAATTCCTTAAACAAAATTGTAAGAAAATATATTTGTTTGGCAAGGCTATGACGATTTTCAAAAAGTGTTTAATTTGTGACATAAATTCTTGTCATCTTATGATGCTTGAAAATACCTATACATGTCACATTCATCAATTAGTTTTGTGTTAGTTGTTAGTAAAACACCACTAAAGACAACAAACAAAATACAAAGCTTCAAAAATAAAATGTACGAGTAAGATTACAAGTCAATTTTGACACATTGAATTGAAAGAATTTTAATACAAAAAAAAAAGAAACATGAACAAATAAGGTGAGTGGTAACACCTAATATTTAAGAACACTCGCTTATTTGTAAGCTTAGATTAACTCAGGTCAAAAACATTAATGCTTTTATTAGCCTCATGTTTAATACGATTCAGTGGATCATTGAGACCATAATTGCTACGATAGAGACCTTAATCAGCCTTCAGTCAGCGCCAGTGGATTTAATTTTTACCACCACTAATTTTAATTGCGCACTAATTTTCTAATAGTCGACTTTGGATTGTTTTCTTTCTGAAAAATTGCACTTTGGCTCAAAAACCAATTTGTTTACTTGTGACCGCAATTTTTCCCAATAACAATACACGCACCTTCACGTACAATAGATAAAAACCTTAAGAAAATGTACCTTTTCAGAAAATTCATCACAAGTGTAGATAAAGTTTGCATTTTGGATATGAGTCTTCGAATCCTGAAAAATGTCTGCTTTGCTTTTTCTGGAGCCAAAAAAAAAAAGAAAAACCTAAAGACTCATCTAACATTCCCGAATGACCACTGATTGTCATTGCATAAGTATGCTGTCTTCATTCAGGCACAAGGTCATCAATTAGTATGTTTATGTGTCATCAATAATCATTTAGAGACCACAGAACAAGAAAACTACACCCAATAGTACAATTTCCGTTTTCCTACCGTACTCGTATGTATCGGCATCGAACGACCCAATCCGCCTTCCTATATAGTCTCATTCCGGAACCATAAATCTGTCCCTTTGCATTTTTATCTCACAGTTGATTTCAGCTGTGCATCAACTAAACGATCTCATTATCGAGTTAATTTCCCTTTCCTTCTTTTCATTTCGTGTACCTTTATATAGAAATGTTTGGTCAATTGGCGTCTTCTTCCCAAAACAATTTTGAATTCCATCACTTAAAGACAGTCACAGTCACAGTCGCATTGTTTACGGAAACGAATGACTTTCTAATGGATGCGATCCAAAATCATTCGGTAGCCGCTGCTGCTGGCATTCCACAAATATTGTGACATAATCTATGAGGTTACCTTGTTTCTTTCTACTTTTTTTTTTTGTTGTTGTTTTTGCATGATGATGCACTGGTTTCAAGTCTGGACACTTTCAGGTAAAGCAGGTAAGATAATTGCATTTTGTATAAAGGTTCGGTATAGGGCAATCAGATAATGGAACATAATAAAATGTGATTTTGATTGCTTCCTTTGTAAGGATTTGCTATTTATTGACTTACAGAAGAAGTCTTTGAAAAGGTTAAGAAAAATCCTTCAAAATCACATTTGCATCACATCCTTACCGGAAGGATACATTTTTTGTTTAGTGTTGCTGGTGACTAATGGGTGCAGATTGGATTGACGTTTCATTTAGGCATACAAGAAGGATATTTAAAAAAAACTTCATTTAAGTAGTCACAATCTTGAGCCTATTTCTTCATGCTCAAAATATTTGAGGCGATTGGTTGATTGGAGTGGTCAAATTGATTTGTTCACATTCTTCTAAGCGAAACTAATATTTTAATGGGAATAAAGTGTTCCAAGGAGAAATGCAGGAAATAAAAATGTGTGAAAAAAAGTGATCTCAGCTACACATCTACATGCAAGAAGTACAAAAGTTGTCAACATAAGGTGTACGAAATGGATCATTATGCAAAACTATCAAAATCAAATGCAAAGTAATAATCAAATGAAAATAAAACCACAAATTTTCAAGATGGTGGCTTTAAGAACTGTTTGAAAAACACTTTATCTTACCATAAACTTCAGGACAAGGAAAATATAGACCCTCAGTCTGTTTACATTGTGTTCATAAAGTTTTCGTTATTTTGCATTAACCCTTCATATAATCGAATTCATAATTTTGTTTTGAAAGATTTTTAAATGTCACAAAACTATTAAGGTCTTTGGTAAAAACCACTAAAGAGTTGTTGCCGACTAGCTCCTAGTTAGATATGATTGATATTAATATGTACTCAATTTAAGGCCACACATTGGTCAAAAAACACTAGGCTGTGTGGAAGATAGACCATAACATGGACGGAGTGTTTGAATTTTTTTCGGAGATGTAACATTAGTTCCTATAGCTTATAGTCAGAAGTTTGGAGTATTTCTCCAGTGGTAGTGGTACCTATCTATTTTTTCTCTCGAATTACAGCAGCAAATATTCTTTTGTAGGGCAAAACATTTTGATTTAGCGGGGGCTATTTAAAAATGATTTTGGGAACTAACGGACACCCTAATGTACATAAAGTAAGTAGTACTTATTAAAAGTTTTTTTTTTATTAAAATTTAGTCAAATCGAATAGGTTCGTTGGCTCAGTAAATACTTAGTCCTAGTTCAATCTAAATATTCATCAAACAACGAATTTCTTGTGAATCTACAAAATCATTATTTTAGTCAAGGTAAAATTCTTCATTCATTTATGATTTTTTCGTTAAATATACAAAATTATTTTTATAACTAACGTTGAACGAATTTATTGAGGAATGCTATCATAAATGAACAATAAGAATATATACAAATTATAGTTAGTTCAATTAACGAGTAAAAGTAACAAGTAAAAGTAATGAGTAAAAGTAACAACTGAAAGTAACGAGTGAAATTAACGCGTTAAAGCAACGAGTAAAAATGAATGAGTGAAAGTTAAGAAGAAAAGAAACAAGAAAAAACGAAACAAGAGAAAGATACGAGCAAAAAAGGATAGTGGCGCTACTTTTTTACTCGTTACTTTTACTCATTACTTCACCTCCACCAAACTGCTTATCAACCCCATCCTAGCCTTCACAATACCGTCCGAAATTTCAATATTATTCAACCGTTTTCAAGAAAATCGATATTCAAAAAAATTTTGGGAGTAATCATTACTAACCATTAATCAAAAAAAAAATTTTAACGATGCCTTGGCTTAAGGTAATTTACTGATTGAAAAAAAAGTATATGCACGACTGGATCGCACATACTTGCTCTTTTGTTCAAGATGCTGAGTGTTTAAGAACATTATATGTAAAAATATGGATGTTATGAGAGAAAAAATGTTTAAAAACAAAAAATTCTATATATTTTAACTAGCTAAAATAACTTCTTTGAGAGTTCTTAATGGAAAGAGGACGCCATCTTAGTTCTTGATTGAATATGATTGTAAGAAAAAAAAAAATTTAAAATCATTGAAACAGTTTTTTTAAAAAATAAATTTGTTATATGAAATTTTTAAAACATTTTTAGGATAGATTTTTGGTAGGCAAATATTTGTAATCTTATTTAGAATTTCTATATAAGAAAAATAATCTAAATATGGTCGGAAAATTCAAAATTGAAAAAAAAAAGTTCTATAAGAAGTACCTACCCACTATTAATAGTTAAAAATAAAAATAAACTTGATAGCACACAAAGCTCGTGGAGAACCAGTGCCTAGTGACTTACAACTCTTAACCATTTCTGTGTGCGTGTTGTTGGCAGGAATGGAGGGGACCTACAATTTCTTCTTACGACACGAATTTATTTTTAACGAAGTTAGGAAACGTGTTGCAGGTTACTTTCCGGTGAAAGTTCGGTTTTCTGCTCACCGCACCAAGTTGGAAGGTTTTGTTCTTCGCAGACGGCATACTAAATTTGACTCGTCAAGAATGTAAATAATTGTTGAATTAGCGTGTTCTAATAGTCGATTTCTATGTTTTCGCGCGAAACTTTTTATTTCGGCCCGAACCGTAGCAATCCCGATATTCCAGTGAAGATCTTCGTTTCTTATATACCACGAACCATACGTCCAAACAGGTTTAAGTACCTTCCTGTATAAAATCGATTAATTTTCAATACTAAGCTTTGAATATATACTGAGCATCCAGTTCATATCTCTTAATTTACTTTTTAGTTCCTTGCATTTCTTTTTTACGTGTGGCTTGCATTTTAATTTCACGTCTAGAGTTATTCCCAGATATTTTGCCTCATTCGCAAATGAAACACGAGCGGTATTAAGAAAGACGGGTATCTATTTTTTTTTATACGTACAATCCACGTGGGCTGACTCTTGTTCATTGAGCGCTATTGGCCACGTTATTGTTCACTCATTGAAATTATTAAGAGCATTTTGTAATTTAATTGTAGCTTCGCTAATTTTTTTGCCTACTGTAAGTATTGCAGTCAATATCATCAGCAAACGTACGTGGCCACGATAGTATCTTCTTTTTGAAGTATATCGCGTGTAAATAAAATGTACACAACTAGACCTAATACACTTACTTGTGGTACCGCAGCCACTCTTTCTTTGAAATTAGAATGAACATTTCCATATCTTACACGAAAAGGTCTGTTATCTACATATCCGTTTAGAATGTCATAAGGTCCTTCAGGCAGAACTTGCCTTAATTTTAATTTAAGGCCTTCGTGCCACACCTTGTAAAACGCATCCAAAAAGACTATCGAACAGATTTTCTTTTTTTCAATTACGTCAGTAATTCTATGCCCTTGATCAATTGCCGAATGCTTGCTTCTCAATCCGAACTGATGTTCAGGTATTAATTCTTTCTCTTCTATTATCGGCTGCAGGCGCAGGAGTAGTATTCTTTCAAAAACGTTTGGTATTATAGAAAGAAGCGAAATCGGCCTGTAAGACTTCTTTTCGTGAAATGGTTTGCCAGGTTTCAAAACCATTATGACTTCCACAACTTTCCCTTGGCTCGGAACACATTCTAATAAGCAATAAATCCTATACGAGGAAGCATTTTAAGAATTTCTGCCGTGATTAAGTTATATATCCTGGAGCTTCATTTTGGCTTTTCTTAATTGGGTGCACTTGAAGCTTTGGTTTTTTGCGTTGTTTTTATAGCTTTCCAAAGTGATTATTTGGATTCTTTCCCCGCTGTTAACATAATTTAATTAAATAATAATAATTTTCAACTTCAAGGTTTTTTTAATCTGATATCGGCATTTTTAGCATATTACTCAAGCGATTTATATGAGCTTTGTGCTGAGGAGCACGGGTTCGCTGCCATTTCTTACGTGCTTTTCGTTTCTCTTTCACTAAATCTATTTTAATCTGAGGATATTTTATATTTTTAAAGCAATGCATAACCCTTTGATAAGGAGTGTTTGGCAGATGCCATTATTTTTCATATAAGTAAATTTTTTTCTTAAAATACTAACAGAGTGTAAAAATACTTAAATACCGTGATTTAAAAAAATTCCACTATTTAGTTTTCACAACATTTGATGTTCAAACAAAAAAAATTTCAATTTTTTTTTAATCCAAGAAATGTTTTTTTGAAAATTTTATTAACATTGCTAAGAAGTTTCTATATTAAAAAAATTATTTAAATCAAAACAATTTGTTTGAAGCAAATGGAAAATAAAAAATGGTTGCCCATCCAAAGGTTGCTTTTACCTTACGAAATTTATTGAATTTTTGTATAAAAAGTTGTCTAGACGGTTTTTGAGAAAAATAAAATTTGGTAAAATTGCAAAAAAAAAAGATATTATATAATATCATAATTTAAAAAAAAAAAAAAGTTTTGTAAGGTGTATCTTTTGATATTGTTCTAGAAAAATGCAAAAAAGTCGTGGAGGAATTATCAAAAAACGCTTTTGACCAAGTTTTAAAGAAAATCGATCCAGCTATTATGGGAAGTAGCTAAACGTACAGACATACATATAGAATAAAGGGACCCGCACTTTTTTCATCTTCCTTATCATCGTTATACCAAATTCGATTTCATATAAAAAGGTACAATATTTGTGGTGTTTGATAGAAACATGATAACTTCTTACGTCCACTTATCATCGAGATAGAATCTGAACAGGTTGATCAATTCTCTTCAAATTTACAATATTTATAAAAAGTTATGTTCTCAATTCGAACAAAATTGGTAAAAGTGTTTAGACTCTAGCTTGATATAATGTGGACGTAAAACTGCAAATTGTTTTAGGAATTTTTTTGTTGCTGCCGAAAAAAAACTATTTGTTTATAAAAATGGAAGCCCCTGACTGGAAATACCTAAGTGAATGAAAACACCTTTCTTGATTATTATTGAAGACAATATATTATATTGATATTAAATTATATAATAAAACGGCAAACACGAATTTTGTAGTACAATTTACGCGGTCTACAAAAGCCGAAGGCATATAAATTATACAGTTTTTTTGCACAAAAGTGTAGAATGCAAACATTTATTGAATAATTACACCACAAACACTAAAAAACAATAAATTAAAAGTGCGAGCAATAGCGAGACCTATCAATTATTTGTTTTTATTTGTCATAACCTAAATGTGACGTTTCGATTTTATTCACCCACCAACCAACGAATTTCCCAGTACTGACTGGAAAGGTAACTGGAATGTCTGATGGCAGCGTTCAGTTCTGCAAAAAATAATAATAAGTAGCTTATAGAACGTTTACATGAGCGGATTGAAGGATTGGATTTAATCCGGATCGACCCAGGCTTATGGCAACGAGCTGGATTGGATCGAGTTATCCGGTTTCAATCCGATCTACGTCTACGTGGACCTTATTCCTGGTTGAATTCGGATTTAATTCTCCAAGTAAACTAGGTATCAGTTTTCTCTACGCTAAGGACAGCTTTAATTGACAAATAATGTTATTAGCTCTCGAGTTTCGAGGGCTGGATGTACTAGTTTGAATTAAATGCTGAAAGGTTCACTAAGGCGTACGCGTTCTTTTTTATTTCATTACATACAATTTGTTTGTATTTTTTTGTTCTATACGCTTGTTGTTGTAAAATAATTATTTATTAATACGATGTATTTTTAAACTAATAATGTCTCGTCGTTATCGGTCTTGTAGACCTTTTTGTCCTATTCTGCTTTAAATATTTTTGTATAATTAAATTCGTATCTCCTTGCTGACCCTTGGCTACGGCCCTGGATGAAAACTATTTCAATAAACCTTAAAAATTGAAAGTGAATAATTAACTTATGTTATTAAAAATATTCGTAGATAATAATAAGATCCGTTGGGGTACCATTCCTGCCAAAAATACGCACACAGGAATGGTTGAGAGGTGTAAGTCACTAGGCCTTGGCTCTTCACGAGCTGTTGTGCCACCAAATTTATTTATTTTTTTGGGGTACTCAGCGCTTTTTTTCCTACTAACGGTCCTGGATAACCTCTATCAGGATAATTTGGAAAGTAAAATATCGGAAACGTTCAATATTCCAGCCTTTTTTGCACCTAGCTCCTATTTTGACACCTTCTTCAATATATGATTTTAGGCCTCGAAAAAAAGTACGCTATCTGATGGTCGATAAAGTTGGTCACAAAACGTCATTAAGTTTCAGTATTTGGAAGGAACGTTCAATTTTATGTAAAACAAATGTCAAACTATTATTCGTGAGAAAAATAAGACAGGATTCTTGTTGGGAGAAAACAAATTCAATCTATATTCTATCTGCCCCCGTTTAGGTGGTGGGACATTTTGTTAAAAATAAAATACTAAAAATGTTATTCGTTATTACTTGAATAATTATTTAAATTTTAGCAAACGTGCCTGTTTTATGCAGTAGTCTTCAGTTGAAACATAGAACAGGTAATACAAACAGGCATACGAGATACGACTATAATTTCAAGCTTTTTCATTCATCTTTCATTTCACTGAATTTCGAATAGGTACAACACATACGTAGGGACCACACACCGGATGTTTGTCGCTAAGATAAATACGTGGTAGACTTTATATCTTTTTCATTCACCTTTCTCACACTTGAAATTATAACACTCGGTGTCTGACCTATAAACTATACCGAAAGGAAAATACAAAAAAAAATGAAAACAAAACAAAAATCTCTCAACAGTCTTTAAGCAAGATTTGGCAAGATGAGAAGTCAACCTAACATCAAAACTTTAAACACCAGAAGTCAGTTTAATACACAGGCGTATATAAAAATTATACGCATTGTGGTGTAGCCTCCATAGAGTGTATATTCGTGTATTCACATCAGACAAAACATCATATTGAATGGAAACTGCTCTGGATTCACCCTGATGCGGAACACAGTTAACAACAACGAGTTTGATGCCCAAAAGATCAAACCCATTTGACTTGGAAGCTAATGGCCTCCGTCAGCGTCGTCCATAGCCGGTCCTATTCATTTCTGAAACTGTGACATTATGTCATCTGGCTTCTCTCGAGGGTAATGTACCTAATAAACCGTGCTTTAGTTCACATTGGTGATTCTTTTGCTAACACGAATATGGAGATGGAGAGAGGCTTTGCTTGTTTTATGATCTTGTTCAGGGTGTGGGGGGGGTAATTTTTGTTTTGTTTTTTGTTAATTAGCTATTACTCTTTCTGCTGTGAACTAAAATTTCTGAGATTTTACTTTTGAGAGGCTGTTTTTACAGAACACAAGTTCCATGAATATGTTCTTAGTTTAATGGTCTTGTATTTATGTTGAAAAGTTATAATAAGTTGCTATGATATTCGTTGCTGTCCACATTGGACAAACTGTCGAGCTTGTGAAATATTAAAAATGGAATGCACAGTTAGGTCGAACGTACTTGATTTTTCTTTTAAGTTTGATATCCAATACTTCTTAATTTGAATTGAGAATGGCCGCAGAACTATTCGAGTTGTGTCCCATGGTTGTAACATTTTAAGGCCTATACCATTGGAAAGGACTCTATGAGTCCTATGTTGGGCATAAATCTGTATATCGTGTAGGGAAAGTGTTATAGACCAATAACTTTTGAATTGAACTTTAACTCTTTCTCTGGAAAAAATGCGTCCCAAGTGTTGTAACATCATCTGACTTATATCCATGGAAGGGTCTCAATGAATTCCATTTTTACTTGGTACCTTATGGCAAGCTACATATGTAATTGAAAGAGACGGGTCTAACAATTTTGTCTGTCTGTCTCTCTGTCTGCTTATCCGTTTGGAAACAGCATAAACGGCTGGATCGATTTTCTTAAAACTTGGTACAAAGTGGTGGTTTTTGGTGCTCACATGTTTATTAATTTTTTTTTTACAAAACCAACTGGGATGGATTTGAGAACGATGACGATGACCACATTAAATCAGGGGTATCATTACAGACTCCTCTTGAGCTTGAAGGCGCATTAGATAATTTTGTTAGTATGATACAAAAGACAGCATGGAATAATACATCTTATCAAAGGGAAGTGTTGCACTATAAAAATATAAAATATCAGCAAAAAATAAAAGATTTAGTGAACGAAAAACGAAAAGCACTCAAGAAATGGCAGCGAACCCGCGCTCCTCACCGCAAATCTCATTTAAACCACTTGAGTAATATGCTAAAAATGGCGATATCAGATTTCAAAAACCTTGAAGTTGAAAATTACCTTGAAGGCTTGACAGCGGGGAAAGAATCCAACTACTCACTTTGGAAAGCTATAAAAACGACGAAAAAGCCAAAGCTTCCAGTGCCCCCGATTAAGAAAAGCCAAAATGAATGGGCTAAAAGTGACAAAGCAAAAGCGATGATATTTGCCGATTACTTGCAGGAAACATTTAAACCGTTCGATGGGCAAGAACTCAACGGAAATATTAATATGAATTTTACCTCAAATTAAAGCTACATAACAAGAAATGCTACACTTGCCGAATTAAAAAGAGAAATAAAGAAGCTTAAGTCCAATAAATCTCCAGGATATGACTTAACTTCGGCAGAAATTTTAAAAATGCTCCCTCGTTAAGGATTTATTAACCTCCTTAACATAATAAATGCCGCTCTTAGGTTAGAATATGTTCCGAGTTAATGGAAAGCTGCGGAAGTCATAATGGTTTTGAAACCTGGTAAACCATCTCACGAAACGAAGTCTTACAGACCGATTTCGTTTCTTCCTATGATATCAAAAGTTTTTGAAAGAATACTACTCCTGCGTCTACAGCCGATAATAGGAGAGAAACAATTAATACTTGAACATCAGTTTGGATTGAGAAGCAAGCATTCGACAATTGATCAACGGCATAGAATTACTGACGTAAGAGAGATCTTGCAGAAAAAAAATCTGTTAAACAGCCTTTTTGGATGTGTTGCAAGCGTTTGAAAAGGTGTGGCACGATATGCCTCAAATTAAAATTAAGACAAGTTCTGCCTGAAGGACTTTATAACATTCTAAATGGATATCTAGATAACAGACTTATTCGTGTAAGACACAGAAATGACTATTCTAAGCTCAAAGAAATACTGGCTGGGGTACCGCAAGGAAGTGTGTTAGGTCCACTTCTGTACCTTTCATTTACACGCGATATACCTCAAACAGAAGACACTATCGTAGCCACGTTTGCTGATGATACTGCAATACTAGCAGTAGGCAAAATGATTAGCGAAGCTACAAAAAAATTCAAAATGCTCTTAATAATGTCAATGAGTGGACAAAAACATGGCGAATAGTGCTCAATGGACAACAGTAAATCAACTTGGACGCTCATGTTCCATTTGCAAATGAGGAAAAATATCTGAGAATGACTCTAGGCGAGAAATTAAAATAGAAGTCGCTCGTAAAAAAGAAATGCGAAGAACTTAAAAGTAAATTAAGAGATATTAACTGGCTTCTCGGTAAATATTCAAAGCTTAGTATTGAAAATAAGTTGATTTTATACAGGCAGGCATTTAAACCTGTTTGGACTTATGGTATACAACTCTTGGGTTGTGTCTGCGATACATACTTAAAAAGCTTACAAATGTTTGAAAATAAATTGCTTAGATGCTTTGTATATTCTCCGTGGTATATACAAAACAAAGATCTTCACAGGGATCTAGAGATTCCTACGGTTCGGGAAGAAATAATAAAGTTCGCGCGAAAACATAGAAATCGGCTATTAAAACACGCAAATTCAACGGTTATTGATATTCTTGACGAGTCGAATTTAGTACGCCGTCTGCAAAAAAAAACAAAACCTTCCAACTTGGTGCGGTGAACAGAAAACCGATTTAAAATCGCGGAATATAGCGGAATTTTCACCGGAAAGTAACCTGCAACTCGCTACTTAGCTTCGTGAAAAATAAATTGCTAGATAAGTTTCAACTTAGTTGCAATCGGGAAGTGGAGGTGGTTTTAGTGTAGTAAGAATCTCATACACCTATGAACACGTGTTTTTCGGTCCTCATACAGCCTTATGCAGGTTTTGCATCAACCCACGGGAAAATAAAAAAAATGTCTAATTTTTTTTTAAATCGCTTGGTGAAGATCATCGCTTATTTTAGTCCGTTTTTAATGAAAACTTAAAAAAATCGGTAAGCTATACAAATCCGTTTTTTTCCTTAGTCAAACGAGTCCGTTTTGGATCCGCAAACGTAGTAAACAATGTATGATCAAAATACCAAGCGAAACCAAAAAGTATTACAGAACATTTCTCATATAAAACAAACTAAAACATGCATAATGATATTCATCCCGGTACTTACAAAACTAATCTAAAAGAAATACAATATAAATCACTGTTTAGTAAGAGTAACACAGAACCTGTATTTATATACGTGCAACACTCATTTTTTTAAGGATCCAAGAAGTAACGACAAAATTGGGCCAGTTTGTAAGCAGTTTGATTTCCCAGATTGAGGATGTCTGGTGACGAGAGAGTTATTCTCAAATTCAGACTTCAAAAAAGAGCTAAGAGTGGTTGGTGAATAGCACAAATATTATTTTGGTTTTTAGCCTCATAGACTTAAGACTCGTTTATGAGTGCTTGATGAATTACCGCCCTAAGAGTTGTAAGTCACTAGACCCTAGTTCTCCACGAGCTGTTGTGCCACTAAATTTATTTATTTTATATAAAAAAAAAACAAAGAATGTCTTTATTTTATAAACCAATATAAAATAAATAAAAACTATCGATTTATAAAAAAAAATACCAACTTCCCATTCCATATTCAAATAAAAAAAGAGTTGAAAAAATCAGAGCAAATCTAGAAATGAAAACATGCAACGCATTTATCTAATCTTGAAAAAATAGAGCAACACTGGGAAAAATAACACAGCTTAGGTGCTGGTGCTAGCCTGTGCATGTATACTTACGTAGCTAAGGTAAATTTATACTCCCATAATGATCAACCTTTCGAGTGCATCATATAGATTTCTAATTTAATCTCCATCTGCTCTATATTACCCCTAACACTCCATCATAAGTATAAACTTGTCTTATCAATATTAAAAAAAAAAAAAATATATGAATTACCTCATCACGAGAAGAGTGAGTAAACAATTTGAAGCAATAATATCTTTGATCTGTTTCAAATAGTATCTCAAACTCATTCCACATAATATTACCTACACCGAACAGATAAGTCAACAACAACACCAATCGAGGATAGTTTTATTGACATTTCGACAAAAAGATTGATGATTATGGCTAGTTATTGTAAAGAGCGCCATAAAACTTGCCACTCTCATCTAATAGGGTTGACGGATTGAGTTGAGACTTGAGGGTAGATATAAGTTTAAAAAAAAAAAATCGAAATCGTTGTGTTTGCTTAACACCGAATGGATGTGGTGTGATGTATCCATCCATATTCCATATGCTGCTTGCACACGGTTATTCCCGAAGAGATAAACGCCTGTTACACGTTAAACACTTAAGCCAAAGATCCCAGCTGCCAAGTGACACGTTTGGCGTTATCGTATTTGACGATATGTGGAATAAACGTTCGGTTCTATAATGGTGAAGGCGATCAGTGTGTGATAATTCTCAGGTGACACAAATACCTATTGAGGTGTTTTTTTTTTTTTGTATATTTTGTATCTTTAAAAAAAATACTGGGGCGTTAGGTGTGTTCATGGTTCATCCCCGAGCAATGAGTGATTGAATAAATAGTCATATGACGTTTATCTCAACGGAAATACTAATAAAGGCAAAACAGTAAACTACTATCGTTAATGTTCGAGGTTTTTTTCTATATTTTTTTTTTAGAAGGTGCCACTTTGACAATTTGATCTTGTCGATGCTGTCATTTTAGATAAGAAATTCAAAGAGTATTAAGAATTCGGAAAAATAAGATTATTTTGTTTTTTGATTTATTGGAAATACATATACCTTATGGATGTCATTTAATGAACGTTAACGATACCTAAATTATATAAAATTGCGTCACACTCTAGCGAAACAATTATTTCTTAAAATAAAGAAGAAAAAAACTTAGAAACTTCATTAGAATTAGCAAATTTCAAAGGAAAGCCTAAACAAGGAAAAATGGCAAGTTTTTGACTAGTTTAGTCAAGGCGCTAGAAAGTTTTTGTGTGGAGGAAATCTAATCAAGGAAAAATTGTCAGATATTGTCCTTCCTTTTTCTTACCACTGCACTCTGTAGGCGAAAGGTTCATAACTGGCAAGGCCCTAGAGAGTTTCGATAGTTATCCCTTGCAAGGCCCTTGTTAGCATCAATGTCAATCTTTCAGAGGTCTCGTATAAAGATATAGTTTTTCTAATTGGGAATTTGTAGCAACTTTTACTGTGCAATGCCTAAAGATTTTGAAATAAAACTTCCTTGGATGTGTACATTTGAAGGTATTATTTTGGCATACAAATATAAAGGTAAAAAAGTGGTTAATTCTTGATTTACCTACAAGGCGGTATAATATGAAAAAAAAACTTTCAAATTCATCAATTATGTTAATCCAGCATAAGTGGCGGAGGGGGGGGGGGGAATAAAGTAAATGTAATCTTTTTTTGGCTTAATCATTTCACCGCACAGTAAGTTTGAAATTTCTTATCAATAAATTAAAGCCTATAACAAAAAAAAAATATTTTTTTTAATATTGATGAAGATCCGCCCATTGACCATCCGCACCATCTCGATCTCGTGCAGCATTTTAATTTAAGTCCCCCAAAAAAAATATACATATAGAATTCACCGTACACGATGCCAAAGAAGGGCACGACAATACCAACGACGTTGACAACGACACGGTACATGGTTCAATCACAATTTTTTGGAGGCCAAATGAAAGCGTCTTTGGTTTTATTGGGTCTTTATAAATTTGAGTATAGCCATCCGACCATCCATCTTTTCATCCGTCGAGACTGAAAATTCACAGCCAGCCAACGCACAACGGCTCTCTTTTCGTGTGATTACACTTTTTGAATCTTTAATTATTTTTCAAAAGAAAATTATTGAATGAGAAATTGTAGTTTTTTTTTTCATTATTTTTTTTTTTTATTTCGACGATTGTCGTGGGGTTGTTTATCGGCACGATCACTTTTATGTCTTCTTTAGGCCTCTTATAAACTAAAAGAGGCATTGGTATGCTTTTTTAACTAAATACGTGTCTTATGGAGAAGAAGAATTTATGCTAATATATAGCTTCAATTGATGTTGGAGAATGATGGGTTTAATATATATGGAAACATCGAACGTAAATGAGGCTTTAAGCGAAATCTTTTCATCTTCTAATGGTTTTTCAATTTTTATTCCAAATATTTATACTTTTAGGTATAAGCCTTTATAATATTTTTGCCACACATGGCTCACAGAATTGTTTGGTTACGGGTTTCTATCAATTTTGGGCTTATTTTGTATCTAGCTTCAGCATTGTAAAATTGCATTGCATTATTTGACAGAAGATAAAGAAGAACATCTGAATTGTCAAAGATAGATACACATGCAGATGTTTGATAAAGATACATTTACATTTGGACTGATTGGGCCTAGGGTGGAAAAAAACGTATTGTTTTTCATATTTACTTAAAAAAAAACGCCAAAGAAGAGTAATCCCCAGAACCCTGCAGCGTCTATTGGGGTTGAAAATAAAAATCTGTAAGAATAAGGGATTTTTTTTCTTTATTTAGATTTGATTTTGGTGCATCAAAGGCGACCTTGTTTTTAACGACCACCCTAATGAGTATAAAAAAATAAATTTATCATTATTGGTTTGGACCTCAGAGCTGTCTGCCATTTGAAGAAATTGGTTGAATAGATTTTTTTGAAACACGGTCATGGTCTTTCCAGGCATTTGTCTGTTCAGCTTTGAACAGAGATTAATGCAAACCAGTGATACCAGATGAGATTTATAAAATCCCACCGGATTTCCAAAAAATCCTACCATTCTTGTACTGTAAAAAAAAATACTTTAACTTCTTCTGCTTTAATTATTTCCTAAATATTAAAAAAACAAACAAAAGTAGCCTCTGAATTCTTAGCACTTGATATTCGCAAAAAAGTATGTCATCTAATTGGTTAGTGAGTGATCAAAAAAGGTCAACCCTTGTAGTTTCTTAAGGTCACGCACGAATTTTGCAACCTTATTTGTGGGACACACCCAACAAATTTATACCGATACGAAAGATCACCCACTGGTCAGCCACTTTTTGTTTTTAAAATGTCAGGAATGATTTTTTTGCCAAATCATTATCATTAAATTCCTGGATAGGTGTTAATGGTAGTAATAATTCAACCACACCCCCTCCCACCCAAAAAAAACACTATTGAAATATTTTCCAAGATTAAATCCCTCTGTGAATATTTTCCCACCATTTTTAACAGCAAAGGAATTTTTCCCAACCATTTTGGTTTGCAAAAACCACCAATCTGGGAACACTGATTGCAAAGCTGAAGCTTTTGGTAATGTAAAAAGG
This sequence comes from Dasysyrphus albostriatus, assembly GCA_946251815.1. Lineage (NCBI taxonomy): Eukaryota > Metazoa > Arthropoda > Insecta > Diptera > Syrphidae > Dasysyrphus > Dasysyrphus albostriatus. The sequence continues at coordinate 58,877,082 of OX276336.1, read as the reverse complement.
TTAATTTCGTTTCTGCATTTTAAGGTATTTCCTACCTAGTTTCTTTCCACACACTCTACTTGTCCCAACAATATCCATAAACACTGCTCCACTACATGGAAAAATCTAACTCTCAAAGCATTCAATCTAATTTTCATTTGTTCTTAACAAGATCCATGATTGAGCTCCGTTAAGAATGACCAGATATATAATAGGGCCTTCTTAATTCTTGAAGAACCTTCTCAGTCTGGCAAAGGTGATTTTGTGAGGTGATAGTAGAGCTCCACCGCGAATTTTTTGCCCAAGATGACAATGTTGAAATTCCGTTCTTGCTATTGTCCTCACTTACAGCTTAGCCTATGTTTACTACTGCTGCTTCAATATTTTCAAGTCATTCCTCGCTAGTTTGGCTAGTACAGAATTTGTAATAGATTGTAAGTTTGGATATCGATATCCACAAATCAACGGGCGTTTTGACAAAAATCTCCAATAAACTCAATTCCCAGCTTCTTGTATTCCTTCTTTGCCGAGCTTTTGGGCTAGTCTGCTGAATTTACTGGTAGGTTTTCATATCTCATTTAACACTTTTTTGGCGGCATATATGTAGTATGTTGACTTGATTTTGACGGTGACAGATTTGCTGACTTATTATTTTTCACAGAATCCGAGCGATGTGAAGTTATGGATATCCATAAACCACAATTGTTTGACTCATGGAAGCATGCCTAGTATATAGTTCAATCACAACGACAATATAATCAATTTTGTTAACGATTCTTTGATCCATAAAGCTTGTGTCGGAATGAGTCTTGATGGTTGATTTAACCTTTTCTTCCATGAGGACGTGAGAAAAAATCTTAGGCCTTCTCAGTTTCAAAAAGCTCACACACTTGCATGGCTCGCCCAAGTAGATATCACACCCCATCCCATAGCACTTACTGGGTGGCTATCACAACAGCTTTTAGTCTTTTCATCAAATTCCCTACTAATCTTTAGGTTGTACTTGGTCTGTTTAAGGTCCGCAGATATTCGTAAAAGTAGATCCGAAATACTTTGTTCTTACGTTTGCTGATTGGGTCGTCAAAATTTGAATCATCCATATCCAAGGCTTCCCCGTAGTATATCTCGTGGCATAATGGTTACGGCGTGGTGTTGGACTGTCATATGCCGAAGGTCTGGGTTCGATTCAGACACGTTTTTTCTGAGGTACTGCCTCTTGCGATAAACTGACAAATTCACCATCTAGTCGTTCGGACTCGGCAAAAAATTGTAGGTCCCCTCCATTCCACGAGCACACGAATGGTTGAGAGGTGAGAGTAATTAGGTTTTGGTTCTCCACTAGCTGTTGCGCCACAAAATTAGTTTATTTATCACCTGACCCACAGTTCCCTGACAGGCCCTTTCTTATCACACCTCATTGGATATTTCATGAGTATAAATTTGGCAAAGCTACTTCCACGGATTGAAAAATGAGTTGGTGGAATTTATCACTAATTATAAGCTATGACAATTTTGAATTTATAGTCCAATTTTTTCAGTTTTTTTTTTTTTTGTTTGTTGGTGCTTTGCTAACTTCACTTGCTAAGTCAACACAGCACCACCTCAAAAAAGGCATAAAACTGTTTCTTTGGAAAGGTTAATAGCTCAATAATTTAACATTAATTAGTTTTAAATAGTTGCTAGTTCTATGTTTTTTTCAAAAGGAGGTGAAAACTTCTAAGACATAGTATTTTATTATTTCGTAATTTTCCCTTAATAAGTGGTAAATAAATTTTGACAGATTAAATTTTATGGTGCAATGTTTTCTATGTTTTTATAGATGCCAGCTTACTTAACTAGCACTACCCCACAACGTGATAAAAATGGTTTATATCGATTTTTTTATGGGTAAATAATTTGCCATTAATTATTCGTTAAGTTTTTGCGACAGTTTTAATTTTGTCTTGTAGTGTTTTCTATGTTTTTATTATTGTGTCCAATGTAAATTTCACAGTGTAATTTTAGTTCTAGTTAGCAAAGCTCCCAAAATACAATGAAAACATTGCATGATAAAATTAAAGTTATCACAACGTAGTAACCGTTTATTAATAAAATATTAAGTATATACCTGTAGAAAATCAATAACAGAATGACAAGTTGTAAATTGTAACATCTTGAGTTAAAAGCTAATTACCAGCAAATTAATAAGCCATTAACAATTCAGTACAAGCAGTTGTTATGCCTTTTTGAGGTATGGTTCTGTGCTTTCTGGATATGAAGTTACAAAAGGACCCAAAAGCATAGAAAACATTACACGACTAATTAATGACAAACTATAAAGCCATAAACTATGAAGTATAAGAAGTTTTTACCGCTTTAAAAGATATTTCAAGTAAGCAAAGCATCCAAAAACATAGAAAACATCGAACGACGAATTCGAAATTATTAAAACTGATTGACGTTTATTTCTTTCTTAAAAATAATTCTTACTACCAACTACAACGTAATTTTATTGTAGTGATGAGTAACTACCATTTAATGAATGGCACTCAATAAATAACTAAATTTTCCATCTTCAGAGTAATTTTTGACAAAAGTCAAAATCAATCAATCGATATCTTTGGAAATCTTAGGTCTTATAAGCTTTAATTCATATATTTTGACAACAAACAAAAATATAACTTCGGGCGAGTACTGGTGCAGAAATAATGTAATTTGTTTAATTTATATGTTTGTGTATGGATCTTTGTATATTTCATAATCACTGACAAACAGCACACCTGAGTAGGTGCATATAATTGAAGTCGGAACTTGAGCCCCTTTTCCCTCAGGTATACATAATACATCCTTAAAAGAAGAAAAAAAACACGAGTAAGAAGAGAAAAAAAATAATACAATACAATCGGAATATGTTTACCGATACAAAACATTGCACAAATGAGGGGAAATACTCTCCACACTTCCGAAATGTCGAATCGCTCAAGCGTTCAAAACAGGACAACGACGAACGGACGTATAGGTATGAAGACGAGGATGACGATGACGACGATGACGATGACGATGACCATCAAAAGTAACTTGTTTTAATAGTCATGTCATCTCATCCTGCAGCCAGTTCGTGTTTGTACATAAATATAGGAAGGAGGATATCCCGCCAGCATGAAACTAACTTATAGTACGACTACATACTTACACCCCAAGTGCCGGAAGGGAAGTTGGTTTGAAATCGGATAAGGTTGCTCGGTTTTATCTTTTCATTGAATTTTTTGTAGAGCTTCTCTCGTAATCGATCGATATTTCGATTTTTCAATGTTTGGTCAGTTTCACCCTCGTTTAGCTACAAAATCTACGAGTATCTCATCGCCACGACATGCCACGGCAGGCTCGATGTTAAGAAAAAGAGTATTTCGGAAATTAAACATAAGAAAAGAAGTCACCATCAGGATGGCTGGCTCTGTGCATGTAATTTCATCCGCTGCAATGATCCTTGTCACTATTTTTTGTTGGTTGTTTTTTTTCTTACGTGCGGCACTGTACGTGTTCCCCTTACAGCATTACCTCAGCTTGGAGACGACAACGACAGGTGCGCCAAGGATCTAAAGAGAGAGAGGATAGATGTGAGGTTATTACTTTTTTTTTTAAGTTTTATTATTTTTTTTCCGTTGTCCTTTAAGGTATGAACGAATGGACCATGCAAGTGGCTTTCACCAAAGACGTGGGGAGAAGGAGTTTAAAGTAAAGAAAAAAAATTGTCTGGAGTATTTTTTCCCATTATTTTACGTAGGTATCTCTCAATAGGATAGCAAGTTAGTTCTTCTTAAACCGATGCGATGATCAGAATGATGATTCGGTGGGTGCAAGGAACCCTTATGCTAAGGACTCAAAGGAGAATGACTTGTATACAGCCTTCACGTCTGTCGGACGATGAACTCATACAACGGGCAGACGGCCAGCTGATGGCGTTGACATCTTATTTTTTTTTATCACGCCAGCAGTTGGACGAGCATAAGATGATGTGTAGATATTTTTTTTACAGAATCCTTTTCTGAAATGCAGTTGATTATTATTTTTTTTAGGTTTATTGTTTTTTTTTTTGTTGGAGTATCAATGTGGAGCGCATACAGAATTGACAGGAAACTATTATTGTCTTGACAGTTCGAAGAATAGATAGAAATGCACTTCTGTCTTCCTTTAAGGCATTACAAATGTTAAAGGAAGTTTAAGGATGTTTAAAAATATTACAATGGACGTGGACAGACATGGCTAAAATTACAGTAGTTATAGGTTAGGTAGGTATTCTAATTCCATTGAACTGGTGTGAGACAGTAGATATAAATAAAATGTTGGTGTACCTACTCAAAGTATATTGCGTGACACATTCACCCAAATAAGTTACAAAAATGTTTAACGAGAAGCAATATCTCTAACCGTTAAATTGATAGTATCTATAGCCAACTTAGTACCTATTTAATACTCAACGTCAGAACCAACTTATTTTTACATTAAATTTATTTATTTTTGCTACCCATCGATGCTTTTTAATTTTTTTTTAAATGTTACCAGAATTACCAAAATTCCACCAGATCTCATTTAAATTTTAATTTGAAGTTACCACGAAAATGGCTGTGGCAAAACCTTTTTATTCATTCAAATATATAAACAACATTATTTTTTTCGAAATGCTGAAGCTTTGTATTTAGTTTTTATCCTAGAAAAATCGAATTGATTTTATATTGAAACAAAGAAAAAATTGCATGAAAAATTCACAATTTTTACTACTAATTGATGAATACCTACATGATTAACTTAAATTATCCACCTAGTCATTTTTCGATTTGTGAAAGTTGCTTTTCTAACTTTACACTCCTAGAAAACAAATCACTTAGAAATACATAGAAAACATCGCATGACCAAGTTTAATATTTCCCAGTGAATAAACTACTGATTATAAGCAAATTTGTAAGCAATAAAATACTAAGTTTAAGAAGTTTCTGTGCATTTGTCAATTACAAAAAAATATAGAAAACATAGAATGAAAAATTAGAAACTGTCACAACTGATTAAAAACAAGCTAACGATAAATTATGGAGCCATAACCCATTTGGTTTAAGTAGTTTATACAACTTGTTTAGGTGTTGCCCTTCAACTCTCATAGTAAATTAGCATAAAAAATCCAAAAAACAAAGAAAACATTGCACATTAAATTTAATACCGTCACAACTAATTTTAGATTAATTTATAGTAAATTATTGAGTCATAAGCCATTAAATATAAGCATTTCTTTGCTCACTAATTATCAAAGCTAGCTTAGGAACAAGAAACATTGAAGACATTGCATTATTAAATTAAATTTCTTACAACTAACTTACGATGAAAATTACTAAGCCATAAAACATTACATACAAGAAGTTTTTACCACTTTTGGAGTAATGTCAAGTTAGCAAAGCACCCAACAAAAAATAGAGAACATTGAATGGGAAATTCAAAACTATCACAACTATCTATAAAAGGATTAATTAACGGCAAATTATTCAGCTACCTACCCACTTTTGTATTCGTGAAAGTTGCTTTGGTAGCTTGAAATTTATAGAAAGCAACGAAAAAAACCACATAGAACATCACACACCAAAAAATATTTAATCTATCACAACTAATTAATGAATATTTAACGGCAAATTATTAAGCAAACACATTTTAAGTTCTTACCACGTGTTGAAAAAATAAACATAGAAAATTTAGAATGAAAAATTCGACATTTTCACAACTTATTATTATTATTATATAGCGACACCTGCTTATTTTTCGATACGTGAGATAGAAAACACTGAAAATCGTCAAACCAAATATTCTATTTGTGAAAGTTGCTTGGCTCATTTGTCACTCATAGAAAATCATCCAAAAGTACACAGAAAACATCGAAAAGTTTTATTTGTTTCAACTTTTTAGTGACAGCACGTTATTAAACAATAACATATAAAGATTTAGAAGTTCTTACCATTTTGTTAAAAAAAAAAACATAGAAAATATAGAATTACTAATTCAAAATTATAACAGTTAGTTAATGACCTATTAACGACAAATTATCAACCTACCCAAAATAAAAATACCGTATTTCAAATTAGAAATTGTCACAACTATTTAACGACTAATTAACTACATATTATCTGTCTACACAAATTTCTATTTGGGAAAGATGGTTTTCTAACTTCTCACTCCAAGAAATCAAATCACCCATAAGCATACAGAAAACATAGCAAAACTTTATTTGTCACAGCTAGCTAGCGACTAATCAAACTATTATTATTTGTTATAAATTATTTAGCAGCAAAATATTAAGTTTTAGAAGTTTTAACCACTAAAAAAAAACCACTTTAAAAAAACATAGCAAACAAAAGACGGCAAATTTTAAATTATTGCCACTAATTAATGACAAATTATCCACTTACCCATTTTTTTAACTTGAAGTATAAGAAGTTTTTACCACTTTTCGGGCAAGGCACCCAAAAAAAAAACATAGAAAACATTGCACTATCAAAATGGATTACTCAAAACTTACTAACGATTTAATAAAAACAAATTCTATAAAGGAATTCTAGCTAAAAACCATTTAGTATAAGAAGTTTTAACTTTTTTGTTAATACACTTTTTCAAAACAATTTGCGAAATAAAATTTTATATTATACATATTGGCCGTGTTTTATTATCTTCTATCGGGATCCGGATCTGGATCTGGATTAACTTTAACACATTGGGAAATTTTCAAAATTGTTTTTGTAGTACGTGTTAAAAGTTAATCCTGATCCGGATTCCGATGATAGTAAAACACGCCTATTATCGTTGGCTTTCTGTCAAAATCTCGTAAGCCCTCAAATGACATTTCAATGTTCATATTTCAGGTGTTTTTGATGTTTATTCGCTATGTTATCTATAGTTATCTCAAAAATAGCTATGTTTAATAAATAAAATTTAGACCACAACAGAGCAGAATAGCACAGGTATGTGAAAACTTTTAGAACAAGAAAGAACAGAAAAGTGTAGCTTTTGTGTTGATGTATTTGGTCGTTGTCTATCAAATGTTCGAATTGTTCTCTTACATACTAACTAAACTATTTAATTCGTACAACTTAAGATTTTTTCCACTAGGTCTAGAATAGGTCTAATTACAATCATGCACAGATTTTCGACAAGGAGATGACCTATCATGTGATATCTTCACTCTCTTTTTGAAGCAGAAAAAGCACAGGACAGGCATCAAAACAAAAGGGCATTATTTTCGATCAATCCGTCAAACTATGTATATTAAGGAATCCAAACGGTATCTTCATCATTGACCATTCCCAACGTTCTGTGATATAGCTTTTCCAATCGATTGAAGAACAGGTGAATCATAAAATGCTGGCCTTAAAGTAAACTTAAAATCAGCATTTTATTAGCTACAAACTCAGATAACAAAGTTAATTGTTTCCGCAAACTAAGGGACGTGTATATTTATCTGTATCTACATATTTAAATTCGGGAATTATTTTATTCTTGAACTTAGACCTTACTTATATGTATTCTTATAATTTGTTTTGAAATCTGCGATACTAGTTTTTTTTTATTATTGAATCAAACTTAAAACAACATGAATTTAAGATGTTTTTTTGTGTGATTTTTTTTTCATTTGTTCTATTAGAGGTTTATATTTGTGTTTATATTTATATTTATATAGATTACATTTTTATTGTTTTGGTCAATTTAATCAGAAGAAATACCTAACCTTTCCATCATTCAAGTCATAAAATCCATGATAAAAACTCCATTGATGAAAACGCAAAAAAAACATTGTATATTTTATTTTATCTGCGTAAGCAAATTGATTTCTTCGTACTTTATCGTTTTTTTTTCACATAAACAAAAATATTTATCTATGCACCACGAATTTTTATTTAAAATAAAATAATATTATTCTTTGATTTATTTATTATCGTAACCAAGCAAGATGTTATAGCTTTTTAAGTATAATACTAGTTTTTGAAAATGATTTCGAACATTAAAGTCAAGTTTAGGAGCATTCCATTTGTTACGTGTGATACATTCGTATACGGCCAGTTTCTTACAACGAGGAGTGGAATTGACTAAGGTGATTTGTGATAGTTGACTGTCAGGCTAAATTGTGCTGGAACTCCATCTTGTTTGTAAATTAAATTGTCTGTTATAGCCAAAAGATAGGATCGACTCAAGGTATAAAAACTGTAGACACAAAATTCTACTTGTTATTGTAAAATGGGGATATTTTCAAAAAAACTGTAAATGCTCATTTTTTTCACTTTCTCACTTTGTAGGACTAAAGGCCACAAAAAGCTATTTTGAATCAGTAATTCAACAAGTCCAGACCTTTATGCTAAATCTTCTACTTGGTTGATTTATTTTAGTAGTATATAGAATTTGTATTATACAAAAAATTCTTATAGTCTATTTTTTTGTATAAACTTACTGAATTTTATTATTTTTCGGTGAAACTTATGTGTCGTGAACTTTGTGATAATTTCCCAAAAACAACCGAATTTCCTCTCTGCTACTTTGGAATGGCCGTACAGTAAAATTTTCTAAAAATAACAAGCATGAACAAACTTTGCAAAGCTTATTAATCTTGAAGTAAGGGTTAAAAAGGGACAAAATGTCTGCTTGTTTGTAAATATCTCCTAAACCTTAATAAAAAAAAATGCGAATAAACTCTATAGAAGGAATAAGCAGAAACACACAAAAAATACGAAAATTATCATTTTTATTTTTGTTTTTGTGGACTTTATTGAAATTAAATTCATGTTTAAGAATTTGTACGACCTTTAGTCCAATTGCGTTTCTCCCAGGCAAGACAGTTGGGGTCATCAGTTAGATGCTGTCGCTACCCTTCTATGACGCAATTATTTGGTCGAGTACTATCGACACTAATTTAATTTGCAGCACCAAAACACTGCAAACTATATTATTCTAGGGAAATTTGGTTAAATTTGTACACCTAGATAAGAAAAGGGCCTGTGATAATTCTCGTATTCTTCATCGTACTCTAGCCTTCTTCGTACACTAGCTATCAGACCACGGGCTCTATTCTTTTCAAGGTGCATTTAACCAAAATCAGTTTTCTCCTAAGATTCAAAATTTTTTAGAAAGTAGAAACACATAAGCTACAATATTTCAAGAAATAGTAAATTTTACGCCGGGGTGGCCAAAATGTTAGCCCTGGCTCAAATTAAGAGTATTTACTTTTTAAGAAATGTTTAAGATGTCAAGCTCAAAACTAAAAATTCTGATTTGTCGGAATTTTTCCGTAATTTTTCCATTTTATAGTCTCATTTTCCTGATGGTCTATATGAGTCGTGGGAAGTTAGCAAAACAATTGCTTAAAATTGAACAAAAAATGAGAGTTCCCGGTAGCAAACAAACAGTTCTAGAGTTCCTCATCCTTTTGTCAATAGTTCTGGCGAATGAAGCGTTAAAATTAAAAAAAAAAAAAAAATTCTAACTTCACTTGCAGCAAGGACTTTTTTGAGAAAAAGAATTCTGAATGAATGTCAATTTAGCAAAGCAAAAGATAGGTATATAATTTGTCGTTAATGAGTTATGACAATTTCAAATGTGTCGTTCTAATTTTTCTATGTTTATATTTTGAAAAGTGGTAAAATCGTTTTAAATTAAATATTTTAGTATTTAACAATTTGCCGTTAATTATTCGTTATTTAGTTGTGAAAAAATCAACTTAGTATGCGATGTTTTCTATGTGTTTTTGGATTATTTGTTTTCTATGAGTGTCAAGTTAGCAAACAAACTTTGAAAAATCGAATAATGGGTAGGTGGATAATTTGCCGTTAATTAATTGCGAAAATTTCGAATTTGTCGTTCAATGTTTTCTTTATTTTTTTGGGTGCTTTGCTAACTTGACAAACCTTGAAAAGCGCTAAAAACTTCTTATACTTAATGTTTTATGGCTAAATAATTTGCCGTTAGTTATTCTTTGATTAGTTGTGAAAAATATAATTTAATCGCGCTATGTTTTCTATGTTTTTTTGAGTCTTTTGCTTGATATCAAGTAAGCAAAGTTCACCTAAAAAAGGGGTAAAAACTGCTAGTACCAAATGGTTTATCGCTCAATAGTTTGTTGTTAACACGTCTTTAATTAGTTATGAAAATTTAGAATTTATAGTGCAATGTTTTCTTCGTTATTCGCACTCTTTGTTAACTTCATATCAAGTTAGCATATCACTACCTCAAAAAGTGGTAAAAACTGTTTTTTTTAAAATGATTTTACCTCTTATCAAAAAATAAGCATAGAAAACATAGAATGACAAATTCGATATCGCCACAACTAATTAAAGACTAATTAACAACAAACTATGCACCTATCCATTTTTCGATCCGTTAGAGTTGTTTTGCTAACTTGATATCAAGTTAGCAAAGCAATTTGATATCAAGTTAGCAAAGCACCCAAAAAAACATAGAAGACATTGCACGATCAAATTAAATTTGTCACAACTAATTAACGGCAAATTATAGAGCCATCAAATATTAGGTATAAGAAGTTTTTACTGATTTTCGACAGGGTGCTTTGCTAGCTTGTTATCAAGTTAGCAAAGCACCCAAAAAAAAATCGAAAACATTGAACGACAAATTCTAAATTATCACAACTAATTAACGACTAATTAACGGCAAATTATCCACCTACTTATTTTTCGATTCGTCAAAGTTGCTTTGCTTACTTGACACTCATAAGTTTGAGCATGTTTTTCAACTTAAAATCAAGACTTCTAGAGTTCCTGATGGTTTTTAGAAAGATTTCTGCAAAATTACCAAAGGAAGGTCAAATTAAAGTGCCCATTAACTTTGAACCAACAATTCTTAAAATCCAAAATAATAAAAAAAAAGTTCTGATTAGAGTTCCCGATAGCAAAGAGTTCTGAACGTTCTGAACGTTTTCCTAAATTGCTTTTCTTTCTAAAACTAATTTTCCAAAAGTTATTGGTTCTAAGCCAATGGGCACTTTGAAAGTTGAAAATTGAAAGGAAAATATCCAGAACTCTTTGTTTGCTACGGGGAACTCTCATTTCTTATTCAATTTTAAAAAATTGGTTTGCTAACTTCACATGACTTGGCCTATGATGGTAAAAAAAACTACAATTATTCTCTTATTATCTGCGTTTTTCTTCCTCTTATTCATAAAGGACCTTAAAATTAAGTATTTGTCTCCTTCTACGTTAAAAGTTGTCAATTAAGTACTTAAAAAATGATTATAAAATCGAAAAAATATATGAGCTTTATATGCACAATTGAAATAAGTATCAATATACATAGGTATTTATAGTTTAAAGCGCATTTTTTTTGTTTTAAATCAAGTCCATCTGGCTTGAAGATAAAACTAATTTATTGATTTTTAGCCATTCATCATTGTACCCACAGAACATTGTCATATATTTTCAACTATCTAAACATAGAATAGATACATTATATAATAGCTATCACCTTGGACAAACAAATGACAACACAGTACATACAATATTTTTATATACAAAAAATAGATTAAAGATACATCTCCACACAGTGGGACAAAAAAGCCTTGAAAATGGAAGTAATTCAACTATATTTTAATTAAAAACCTGACTCTTATGTTGGTTTTGATTTGAAATTTTACGACCTCTTTTTGAGCCCATTTCAAGAAGATTGAACTGACAGAGTAGTACAAAAGAGTTATCCGAACACCCAATAGAAAATGACATTATTAGGCAGGGTAAAGTGGTCAACAGTGGATCACGGTCCACCGTGTACAACGAATCAGTTGCCTATAATGTGTTTAAGAGCCAATCTGGACAAGGGAAAAGAACAATATTTTGTGTATTTAAAATTGCATCAAAACCCAACAAACCCAACAGTCTAAGCAAAACTGTTGCCAAAGTCAGTGTTATTCCTGACTGTCATGTGCACCTATAAAATATAATTTTTTCTTTTCTACCCGTTTGGCTATTAAGATCTTCTGGCTCGTCACTTTTTTGTTTAAACCGTCTAGCAGGCAGATGCCGCTATAGAAGTCTACCGCTTGTAGAAGTCTAAGAAATGATATAAAATGGAGTGATCTTAACAAAAAATTGCGTAGCTAACTGTTAATTCTTTCAAGCATAGTTTATTTACAGTTACCATACGAAAAATTATTACAATTTTCAAATCAATTTTCCCCCTATTCTGTGCATCATATTGTATTATATTTAGGGCTAACAATGTTTCCCTTGGCCTGGAACACCCATTGAGTCATTAATTTACCCAATAGTTTATAGACGGCCTAAAAATGGAAAACAAATATTTTTGGATGCAAAGACCATTTGCATGCAAATAATTCCTTGAGGGGAATATAAATATTTTTGTCTTTGGAAGTGTAAACAAACCATCCAAACAAATATATTTTATTCACCACACATTTTTTTCGCATGCAAAATTATTGACAGGACATTGTTTTGCATGACATTCCATGAAAACAATGGTTTTTATTTAGCATGAAACAATAAACCAATTATGCAAAAAAATTAATTTTGTATTTCATCTTAATAACTTTTAACATGCGACAATATTTACATATATTTTTGCATGGGAAGTGTAAACTTGGCTTCAATTAACATTTATTAAATTTATTCCAACTCTAGTCAGTTATTTCTCTCACTGTGGCGACACAACAGCATAAGCTTATAACAGCCTCATGATGATGAAGTGAGTGCGCATGTGACTTCAAATCTATCAGCGACAAGAAATTTTTGTTATCATCGTTTTTTTTTTTTTTTTTAGATATAAATATTTACCGCGCCAAACACCTACAACTTGGCCTTTTGGTCTTTGTCCAGTATCTTTTCGAAGCAACCATTTTTGGCTAGCACATTCCTAGTTCGGTATTGTCGCCCGTTCATCATAATTTCCGATGACTCCACTTGATGGTGGACTTGCTTTTCACCAAATATATAAAAAAAATACGCATTTTAGATATGTAGATACTCATCAGTATATATGTAGATGGCATATAGATACATTATTGTGTCGAAGACTACATTTTCGCTTTGACCGACATTTCTGTTAGATGGTGATGGAATTGTTGTCGTTTGATTGAATTTGGTTTCTCCATCTTTGAAGGTTTTCGCGATGTGTGATGGTAGATAATCACTATAGGCTGTTTGTCTTCAATTTTTCATACATTCATTATAAAGTATAGGCAAATGAGACCTACGGGGCCTAAGAGTATTCGATGAGCCGACATTGGATTCAGATCACGATTTGTTTGCTGTCGCAATCTATGCTGTTGGATATACGCAAAATATTTTGTTTGCATCTTAACACGAGTAATTCTTCAACAAAAATGTTGTCTGCATAGCTATGTATATAAATATATGCCAATTTGAGAAATAGGTTCGGATGACAGGGGTCTTGTGTCTTGTTTAAAGTTTTTTTTTATAATTTATAATATAATTACGTTCATCCGCAAGAGTACAAAAGTATAAAAGACATCCATATCTACATTTAAGTAAAAGAAAATGAAGATACATTAGCTAGTCCAGATATTTACACAAGCCGATAAATATTTGCCTTGGCCTAAGCCAAGTGAGTTATTAGTTTACCTCTACTTAATAAACTATGTATAAGCCAAAAAATATTGTTGAGTGCAATAATTATTTGCATGCAAATAATGCCTTGAGGTGAATATAATTATATGTTTTTTTGGCAGTGACCATTCAAAATTATTTTATACACATTTTTTTCGCATGCAAAACAATTACCGGTACATTGTTTTGCATGCCATTCCATGGCAGCAATGGTTTTTCTATTTTGCATGGAACAATTAACCAATAATGCAAACTAATAATTTTGTATTTCACCTAAATAATTTTGACATGCGAATATTTTTGCATAGGTTTATATTTTTTTCCCATGGGAATTGTAAACTAAGCTTTAACGAACAGACAACTTACCAAATTCTACGTGGAAATAACTTCTTAACGAGCTCGAAGTTAATAGACCCGTTAACGAGTATATACTTCGTTTCGTGTAAATCAGTGCATGTATGTGACACGGGTTGGGTACGAAATCCCGAGGAGTGCAAAAATGGAAACTGCAGAAATTCCAAATGACAAATCTCCAAACGGAAAAAAATCCCGAATGACTTAAATCCCGAATACGAGAATCCCGAATGGCAGAATATCCCGAATGCCAAAATACCGAATGGCTTAAATCCCGAACTGGATAAACCCGGATGACAGAATTCCGAATACCAAAATCACGATTCGAATGCCTCTGTTCTGCTCTTCGAAGTTCTAGCTTTCAAATTGAAAAAGTGTTAAAAAATCTTTGTTGGTATTATTTTATTCGAAGTTTTTGTCATTCTAGATTTTTGTTCGTTCGAAGTTTTTTCATTTGAGATTTTTATATTTCATTTGGAGATTTTTTGCATTCGAGATTCTTGTCATTTGAAATGTTAAAATGAAGGGAAGTCAAGCTTAACATAGTAGTTTAATTTCTTTGAAAGTAATGAAATAGTGCCAATTTTTTTTTTTTTTTATTTGGAATTTTATTTCTAATGTATTCGGGATTTATGGAATTTGGGGTACGGGATATTGTTCATTCGGAATATTGTCCATTCGGGATTTTGGAATTCATGTGACACAACATGTAGTAGATACTGGATTTATTTTTCGAAAACAAAATTTCATCAAGCTAAGTATACGGTGCTTTTTGGTGAAAAAAAGGTTAGTGGTAAAATAAAAAATGTTCTCTAAGAAAAAAATTTCCTTGTTGTAATCGAAATTAATGTATCTCTCTTCAGTTTACAGTTTGAAAAAAATTATTCTATGCAAAAGCAAATATATGTACTAGGCGCATTTTTTCTTGACAAAAAAAAAATGACATTGTTTTGCGAGAAAAAAAGTTCTTCGCACACACAGTTTCCGTGCGAAAAAAAGTATACAAATATTTTCGCATGTTAAAAATTATTGAAGTGAAATTAAAAATTCCTATTATTTACATGACCAAATTAGTTTCATGCAAAAAAAAAACTGTCATGGAACTCCAAAAAAATTGACCGGCAATTGGTTTGCGTACGAAAACAAAGTGTGGTGAATAAAAAATATATTTTTGTATGGCCGACTTGCACTCAAGAAATATTTACCTCACATGTTAATTTGCATGCATATGGCTTTCATTCAAAAATATTTTTTTTTTACGTAGGCCTATAATTTATTTATTAACGGTAAAATAATGACTTAATGAGTGGCTTAGCGCGAGGCAAACAAAAATTGTTTTCAAAAATTTAATTTTTTTCTCGTGGAAACTGCAAAATATGCGTGCGAGCGAATACAGTTCGAGTAAAATCCACGGACAATGAAACCAAGCTGATACCAAACAACTCGAACTTCATTATTTTACGACTTATATGTCATTCCTAGTTAAAAGTCACATTGAATTATAAAGGGTGTTTTTTTTAGATGTGTGGTTTTCAATGTGGCAATACTTTTTTCGGAGTTGGTCTTTTTGACAGCTGTCACTTGATTTATTCTCAGTTTGGTTTATCATTTCATATTAAATAGATTACTCCTGCGAACAACGTTTGCAAATCGTACAAATTTATTACCAAAGTAATTGCTCGCTGCGTCCAATATTCGGTCGACAATTTATTATCTAAATTTTTTTTAAGTTGAAGTTTTCTTTCGTGAAAATTTTGTTCATTTTTACCAAGAATTGAGGGAATCGGAATTCACAAAAAAGAAAGTATGGAGTTATAGTTCTCGAATTTTATTTTAAACTGACTTAAAAATAATTAATCACCAAATAAAGTAGGAACAGGAACATTACCGTTCATTAAAAAATATTTACTAATTTCAGAAAGTTTTGAACATAATTAATTAAAAACAACTATCACAGAAATTTGAGTGTAAATTCCTACTAAAATATGTATGTGATTTACCAATGCCTTTCTCTAATGAAGAACTAAAAAAATATAGAAACATTGCACGATTGAGTTCAATTTTTCACAACTACTTAATTAGTGGCAAATTATTAAGCAGTAAAATATTTAGTAAGTACCTATAAGAAGTTTTTCTTCATGCTTTTAGAGTTATTCATGTAAGCAAAGCACCCAAAAAACATAGAAAACATTGAATGACAAATTCGAAACTGTCACAACTAATTAACGACCAATTAAAAGCAAATTATCCTACATATTTTTCGATTTGTGAAAGTTGCTTTGTTAAATTGGCGTTGAAAATAAACCATCCAAAAATACATAGAAAACATCGCACCATAATTGAATTTTTTAAAACTAATTAACGGCTAATTACTAACAATAATATATTGAGTTTTTGAACTTTTTACCACTTTTGGATAAAAACATAGAAAACATTGAACGACACCTATACCTATAGTATTTAACAACATTGATACCAAGCTAGCAAAGGACCAAATAAAAACATAGAAACATTGTACCTGTGATTGAATACATTGTACCGACGATTAAATTTAATTTTTCACATCTAATTAACAAGTGAGTAATTAATGGCATAATATTAAGCCAGAAATCATTAAGTAAAAGATGTTGTTACCGCTTTTCGAGTTTTATCAAATTAGCAAGTCATTCAAAGAAATATAGAAAACATTGAATGAAAAAATTGGAAATTGTCACAACTTATTAAACGATTCTTTACAAAAGAAAATCAACAAAAAAACAAAAAAAACATAGAATGTTAAATTCAAAATGTTCATAAATTATTAACGGCAAGCTACCCAACCACCCATTTCGCACCGAAGTAAGCATGGCACCAACAAAACATAGAACAACAAATTTAAAATTGTCACAATTACCAAGGTACCACTATTTTTCGATCCGCAAAAAGTTCCTTTCCTACCTTGATAGGTAGCTGTTAAGTTAGCGAAGTATCTAAAAAAAAACATAGAAAACATTGAATGACAAATTCGGAACTGTCACAACTAATTAATGACAAATTATCCTACCTACTCATTTTTCGACCCTGGGAAAGTTTCTTTGTCCATGATTTTCGTCCGCAGTGGTGACTGTTGGACACCCTGTATAGCCTCCCACCTTACCTATCTACATATCTATCAATTCGGATTAACCTCTTCTACATCATATCAATGGTATGGATGTCACACCCCAAGCAGAGTACCTACCTACCTACTTATTGTGTTTTAAAAAGGTCTAGATGGGAGGGAAGCAACCGAATTAATATACCTAGGTACCAACTTACACATTGCAGTTTAATTATTATTAGGCTTACTACGATTAACTTACTACACACCCAAGTGAGCACGTGCAAAACTGTAAATCAACATTATTAAGGTATTTGCTTTTAGCCCAAAATATATCTACTTACCTATGCATGCAAGCTATTGTCAAAGCAACCAACTTTTTTTCTACATTCTACCGCTTTTCTGTCATGTCAGAAGATAAAGTAGGCAGCTAGATACTTGTATACCTGTATTTGCTTTTCTTTAAGTCCATTTCCATTTTTCATAGGTATCCATTGATTTTCATCAACAACAACAAAAAGCCAAACCTAATTGAAAGAAACACTTGCTGTACCTATCACTGCTGGCTGGTTGTCCTCCATTTCATCTGCTTCCTTCTTCTTCTTACACACATTTTGTATACTCTCCTCTCTATGTACCAAAAAAAAACAAACATACCAAACCAACCCAAGACCAAGTGCCTATCTGCAGAGATTTCCTCTCCAAAACTCTAAAAGTATCTCACCAATAACCAAACCGCAATTTATCAATTTTTTTTTTTTGTTGATTGTTTGTTTAGTCACATGCATTGTGTAGATACACAACGCAACTAACACATCCTTATTTTGAGGAGAAATATATAGCTAGACTGAGAAAGAGAGAGAGATGGAGAGGATTACTCACACAAACACAACTTCAAAGATTCTTAAAATGAATATTCGCTCAACAAATAGGGGGGAGAAAATGAACTTAATTTCATTTCGTGGTGAATTCGCCGTAAAATCAATTAGATGGTAGATTTGGTGGAGACGTGTAGTGAAATGTGAAAATAATCGTGGTAGACGTAGTGGTATCCAACATTAATCTTTATCTAAAAAAATTTAGGTAGGCGGTGGAGGTGATTATAAAAAAAAATATTTTTATTGAATTTTCGCATCTCTATATTTAAGCCAATTAGGTATTTGTAAACAACAAAATTAAATGTTTATCACCAAATTAAATCCACATTCTCACGAATACAATCTTAAAAAAAAAAAAAAATAGCAAAGAGTAAGACAAAAATATCAACCACACACCACAGTGGAAAATTAATTTAAAGCAACAACGCAACGAACAACCTCAAAGTTGAAAAAGCAAAAAAAAAAAAAAAAAAAACACTTTAACCTAACTTAACCAAAACCACTATCGCTTCAGTTGTTGTTTAAATTAAATTTAGATACGACTTGGAACTCGCGGTCTAAGATACCTACTTTTTGTAACTTTGGATTTTGCGCGCTCCTTTGTGATCTTTTACTTTATTGTTTTTGTCTTTTGTTCACATTTAGAATTATTTCAAAAAAAAAAAAAAAAAAAAACATTGGTTTTCTTCTCTGTTGTGCTTTTGCTCTCAATATCCACGGATTCTGGCATTCTGCTACTTTTGGATACGCCATTGCGCACGTCGCGTCGTCGTTGTTGGTACCTACGAATACCTACTCTTAAAAAAAAAAATAAGCCCCATCCAACGTGAATGCTGCCCAGCGCCGCCGCCGCCGCCGCTGGCCTCTGAAGCCGATGAAAGGAAAACATAGCTAAAAGTTTACTGTCAAACTCAGAAAGACTGTTGTGGAAGTGGTATTCAACGAAACGGTTCATCCACCAGCCAGGCCAGCAGCCATCGCAAGCATTGATTCTGCAAGTGCAAGTTGTTGTCATGAATACATAGATATAACACTTACCTACCTACCTATTCATATACATAGTTGTTTGTGATATTTATCCACCTGGAATGGTGGTTTGTGAATAAAGATACATTTTCTGGCTAAGTGTTTCTGTTTACATATACACACTTTTACACACATACGACCAACAAAAAATCAATTTCACCTCAGTGTATCAATTAAAAAAAAAAAAATTGTCTGCAATTTGTTCTTATTTTTATTAATTTTTTTATTTTTGTTTTTTCGACTTTGATCGTTCAAAGGTTTTTAAAAATACCAAACAATATTTTTAGAAAAAAAACAAGAATTAATATAAAAAAGTGAAGACTTTCTTGTGCAGAAATTGAAATCTAAACTTGTGAGTACTTATGAAGGTACAAGGTATTTAGGTTCCTACCTCCCTAGGGGTATACCTATACCTATCTAGTGAATTTATTTTCTTAGACCAAATAAAAGTACCTAATGAAACTGGCAGATAACAGTTTAAACTCCATTGAAAAGTGTAACTAATATTTTCTTGAACAAGTTTAAAGAAGAATCATAAACTTCGACTAAAGAATGGTGAGTAATAGTTTGAATTATTATTTTCTTATCATCTTTGATTTATTGATAGATACTTAGGCGTATGAGTAATATTTGTGTTAGCTTATAGGTAATTTTATCTGGGCATTTTACCTACCTATAATATCTATCCAACTATTGCGTAGTGGAGTAGTACCTACCTATCAGAAAAGTTATAACTTGGTTTCGCCATCATCATATCAAAAGTTTACGCAATTGGTTAAAATGCACTCAAGGTCCATTTCAGATGGAAAAAATGCTAGAGAGCGTATTGGTATAAGCAACGCATCTACCTTCGCATGTAATGTGTATTGATTTTTTACAGTAGACACCACTTCCTGCTCACCCCCGTTTCCATATATTCATGGTTGTAGGTACATTGTGTGTATGTATATTCTTTGATACAAATATTTAGCTCCAGATTTTACTGAATCATGACATAATGATAAAAAAAGAAAGACCGACTATGTATGTTTATATTTGGTCCCTCATTCAGTTTGTTTCATGTTTTTACTGTAAAGTATTAAAAACTTAGCTATTTATTTATAATAATCTTCATTATTATTAATATGTAGAGTAAATGTACATAATATGTAGTGTAAAGACTTGGGAACGATTGAGTCGTTTTTTATCAAATTTATTTTCGATCGAAAGATGATCGTTGACTTACGATATACAAATGTATGCATACACTCAGAGAAAAGCAGGTATAACTAATCAATTTCTGGTTCATTATATCAGACAAGGGCAAGACCCCCTCCCAGAGGTCCATAAAAACATGAGCTTTCTTTAAGTGTTATTGAAAATATGTATGTTTGGCATAACTAGGAAGCTAAGCCGAATTTGAAAATATTACTTTTAAAACTTTTTGTTCACAATTAAATTTTTATCGAAATGGATGGTTAAAAAAATTTTATAAGAAAATTTAAGCAAGAAACATTAACAAAGGTCAACATAAAAAAATCTTAAAATCAAAGATTTTTTTTCGAAAATGGGCATAACTTTTTTTTGAAGTAAAGATGCAAAGAGGAATACCTAAACAAAAAAGTTGTGGCTGAATTCTATTATATTTATATGACATGGTCAAAAAGAAGTTTTTATTTAAAATTGACAAATATATAGATATTCAAATTTTACCATTTCTTATAATTTTTTGCTGTTTTTGCTCGTTTTTTGGTAGTACATGACAGTCTTATATTAATCAGCCATGTTATTCAATTTGTTGGTCTGGAAGCATTTAAAAACAGCCATAAAACAAAATTGCGAACTTTTATGTACTAAGTATTTTTAAGAATGTGAAATTTGCCATGTAGAACCGAAAAAAAAGGCTTTCGGGCCAATTCTGCGAAAAATTATATCAAGAAATGATAAACTTTGAATGGGTATTAATTATCTCTCAGATTTGAATAAAAAGACTTTTTTACCATGCCATATATATATATTAATACCCTGCGCCTCCACTTTATTTGTGCTAGCATATCTTGAGCCTATTCTTGCTCCAAGAAAAAGTTATAAGCAATTTATTAAAAAAATTTTATTATTTAATTTTTTCGGTGGGTTTAAGTTTATATTTCCCCCTTGAATTTTTTAACAAACATTTTTAAACCGTTTATAGGAAATTCAATTTTCATAAGTTAAAAGAGTTTAAGTGTCAAATTCGGTATAGTTTCCAAGCTATACCAAGCAAATATATTCAACAATAAAAACCCTTGCACTTAATTGTTACTTTATTCCCCTCATCTTCCTGTTAATTCAATAGCCAAAAAGTAAATAAAAGGAAACGGGACCCTAAATCAGAAGAATTCATTGCAACCCAAATAACAAAACAAAGTGAAAATATAAACAACATTTTAAGTTTTTCGAAATAAAATGAAGTCAGAACCAATGGTTTTCATATGCGTGGGTTGTATTGAAAAATACATTGATAAATACAGTTTCTAAGTGGGAGTCCAATATAATCTCAAGCTTCTTTCTAGTCATGCCTTCGACAAGAATGAAGCCATGATAAAGCTGGTCTCTTGCTTAGCACAAGATCTGCACAAAATTCAAGCTTTACTATATTTTTTCAAGAGGTTTCAGTTCCAATACGAATTCCTGGATCCACACCTGATCAGGTTAAGTGCTTAACCAGATACCTGATTTTAATGTCGTGTTAAATCAGTGTGGCTTGCAGGTAATATCTGCATGACATCATGTAAATTTAACACTGCCTTAAAATAGTAAAACTGTAAATTTCACCTGAAGATCTTGCTTATTTTACCTGTACGTAAATCTAGTTAACTTTACATGAAAATCTAGTTAAAAAACATTTTTTTTGTTTAGTTTATTTTTCCGTGGGAAGATGCAAAACCTGCATGAGGCTCTATGAGGACTGAAAAACGCGTGCTCATAGAAGTGTGAGATTCTTACTACACTAAAACCACCTCCACTTCCCGATTGCTGCAACTAAGTTAAAACTTATCTAGCAATTTATTTTTAACGTAGTTAAGTAACGTGTTGCAGGTTACTTTCGGGTGAAAGTTCCTGCTCAATCCGCGATTCTAAAGCGGTTTTCGGTTCACCGCACCAAGTTGGAAGGTTTTGTTTTTTTTTTGCAGACGGCGGCGTACTAAATTCGACTCGTCAAGAATGTCAATAATCGTTGAATTAGCGTGTTCTAATAGTCGATTTCTATGTTTTCGCGCGAAACTTTTTATTTCGTCCCAGACCGTAGGAATCCCGTTATTCCGGTGAAGATCTTCGTTTCTTATATACCACGGAGTATTTACAAATGACCTAAGCAATTTATTTTCAAACGTTTGTAAGTTATTTAAGTTTGTATCGCAGGTACAACCCCAAAGTTGTATATCATAAGTCCAAACAGCTTTAAGTACCTGCCTGTATAAAATCAATTTATTTTCAATATTAAGCTTTGAATATTTACCGAGTAACCAGTTCATACCTCTTAATTTACTTTTTAGTTCTTCCCATTTCTTTTTTACGAGCGTCTTCTATTTAAATTTCGCGTCTAGAGTCATTACTAGATACTTTGCCTCATTCGCAAATGGAACACGAGCGGTATTATGAAAGACGTGTAATCTATTTATTTTTTATACGTAAACCCCACGTGGACTGACTTTTGTTCATTGAGCGCTATTCGCCATGTTTTTGTCCACTCATTGACATTATTAAGAGCATTTTGTTATTTAATTGTAGCTTCGCTAATCGTTTTGCCTGCTGCTAGTTTCAGCAAACGTGGCTGCGATAGTGTCTTCTTCTTTGAGGTATATCGAGTGTAAATAAAAGGTACAGAACTGGACCTAATACATTTCCTTGTGGTACTCCAGCCAGTATTTCTTTGAAATAAGAATATTCATTTCCATGTCTTACACGAAAAATTCTGTTGTTTAGATATCCGTTTAGAATGTTATAAAGGCCTTCAGGTAGAACTTGTCTTAATTTTAATTTGAACTGATGTTCAGGTATTAATTGTTTCTCTTCTTGTATTGGCTGCAGGCGCAGGGGTAGTATTCTTTCAAAAACTTTTGATATAATATGAAGAAGCGAAATCGGCCTGTAAGACTTCTTTTCGTGAGATGGTTTGCCAGGTTTCAAAACTATTATGACTTCCGCAACTTTCCATTGGCTCAGAACATATTCTAACCTTAGAGCGGCATTAATTATGTAAAGGAGGTTAATAAACCCTTTACGAGGGAGCATTTTTAAAATCTCTGCCGTTATTAAGTCATATCCTGGAGCTTTATTGGACTTAAGCTTCTTTATTTCTCTTTTTATTTCGGCAAATGTAGCATTTCTTGTTATATAGCTTTCATTTGAGGTAAAATTCATATTAATATTTTTGTTGAGTTCTTGCTCCTCCAAGTAATCGGCGAATACCATCGCTTTTTCTTTGTCACTTTTAGTTAAAAAAATTCCCTGTAAATTTAACATGAAGATATAGTTAATTTAACATGATTCAATGTTGAATCAACACTGTATCCGGTAATTATCACATCTTGGAAACATGCGTCTGGGTCCCATCTATAACGCTGCTTACAGTCCAATTCATTTTGCATCAATCTAAAAATTTTGAAATTTACTACTATGTATATTATTTTATTTTAAAAATACCTTTCACACATGGAGACAGCACGCATCACCTGGGCCACTTCGCCTGTGCCAAATATCAAAAAATAACCATATAAAACGTTACTTCAACCTGATTTGTTCTAAAATAGAAATTCGTAACATACAGTGTAAAAAAAACACGATCTCAGTTAAAACAAGCGCTTTATCCTTGTCAAAGTTTAGTGTTAAAATAACGAGTCATCTTCTTAAATCATCTTGAATATGGTAATATAAGCCACCAGGCTGACTTAGCACTTCATACAAATTTTATTAATTTCATGTAAATTTCTGAAATGTCTGTAACTTAACATGGAATTATACTCCTTGTAAATTTAACAGGGCCCAGTTTAATTTTTTACTTGACTTTTTTCTTTGAGTGTTTATGTAGGTACTTACCATATTCATTCATATATGGCAACTTGAGATTTTGATAAAACTTTGTCATTACGATATAAGGGAAGACGAAAAAGTTGGGCTCACAATTCTATTATTCTATATAGGTAGGTTATCTGTTCGATAACAATGCTGGATTGATTTTCTTAAATCTTGGTACATAGTGGTTTTGATTTTTTTTTTTTTTTTCATTTTTACTTGCGATATACTCAGGTACTTAGGCTAAGTTTTGGATACGTGCTGATAAAAAATTGGAGATAACAATCAAACATGACAGTCAATTTTTTTTAAATTTTTTTTCAATTTTTTTATTAAACATTTCTTTTTACAATTGGCTTTTAAAATAAGTTTCGAGTTTCGACCCTTAAGCAGCTCCAACCTTGATTCTCTTCACTGTCGATTTGCAGTTCTTCAGTTGCACGAAAAAGTTCCTGGAAGAAAGAAAAAAGAATATAATTTTGATTATAGTGCTAAAGAAAAGCCTAGAAAATTTGTATGCAAAAGCTACTTCAAAATTTTAATAATATTTCATATCAAAATAAATATTTTAAAAACGGTTGATGAATGTTTTTGAAACTAGGTTTATAAATGTATGTTAATAAATACCTTTTAAATGTTACCAACATTTTATACAAAATTAATTTTTATGGAAACTTCTTCAATGATTTTAAATTTTTTGTTTAAATATGTATTCATATTTTCCTAAGTTATCAAATAGAATACTTGTTTTTGGGTTTAAGTAATATTGAGGATTGTTTATACAATTAAAAGAACGATTGTAATGCTTTTTTTTTTCTTTTTCTATAATTTCTTACATAGCTCAAAAGTTCTGAAGCTCCAATCAACTGGAACACAAGAGCAAGTACGTGTGATCTAATTGTGCATTTTATTTAAAAACTGGTAACTACCTGCCATACAATCTTCTTTAATAGTCTTACAGTTTTTTTTTTTCAAAAATGGTCCAAAACTTTTCCTTAAAAAAAAATCAATCAAATACTTTTAGTTAAAGTATTTAAATGACATGAAAGCTGTTTTTAAAGTAAAAAATCCATTCTTTGGTTAGCTTTTTAATTTAAGTTGTTTTTGTAAATACTCAAGTCAAAAAAATTAAACGAATGAGATTTTTTTTAATTTTTCTAGTGCTTTTGAAAGAGCCGAATCTTTGTGATAAGTAGTTATTGAGTTGAAACAAAAAACACTAATCAGCTTGATGTTTTTTGTTTCGATATTTGTCTGTATATAATTTTTTGCAGTACTGTTACTGAAGGTTACAAGGAATGACACCAGACAAAAATATTGTTTTTATATTTTTGAAGGCCCTTATTTGTGCCGTTAGGAAAAAACGCCCAAGAAAAAAGTGCCCAAATTAATTTGGAAATGTTGCCCAAAAAAATTTGTACTACCCAAAAGCAAAGAAGAAATTGGAAATATTGCCCAAAACTTCTTTGGGAACAAATATTAAAATTGAAATATCGCCCAAATATTAAGCATGTAAATTGTTTTTGTGGAATGTTGGCCATATTTCCTTAATTTTGCGTGATATTTCCAAAAACTTTATTTGAATAAATATGCAAAGTTTTTAGAAATATTTGTAAAGATGCAGTCCTAAATATAAGACTGATTAATTCAAGTTCCTTAAATACAAAATCTTTAAATTTAAAATGAACTTTGCATACATCCAACCTCGCACCCACCCGCAATCCTGTATTGAGCCCAAGCAGGGGGATGGCATACATACCTCACTGTTTATTCGCCGTAAAGCTGGGTGCTAGCATTGTATTTATGTAGCGCAAGGCAATGGTGCACGAGTCACTCTTCTTGGCGAAAAGTATAACAACAAAATTTTTACCATTGCCTCAAAAGTGACTGGTTTTTCGAGATCTTATTTACACTTGACTTGCCATACACTTTTTAGCAATATTTCCTTATATTCCTCAAATTTTGTTCATCTTTAAATATTCGTTCTTGTTGATTCTCACTAATTTAAAGCATTCTTTATTAGGTATATTCAACGTTGAAATTGTCTGCCTTATTTTCAAAATATTCTCGTAACTATCTATGAACCTTATATATTTTTCTTATAATATAAAGAAAAGAATAATTTTTGTATCACACTACCATTCTCGATAACAATCATTAGATTATTGAACCATTGCCATATATTTTCAAAGTCTAGCCACGTGATGATAAAAACAAGTTCGTGCGATCCAGTCAAATAATTCTGTGAGTGTCAAATTAGCAAAGTAACTTTGATGTTTCGAAATTGAACAGGTGGATAATTTGCCGTTAGTTAGTCGTTAATTAGTTTTGACAATTTAGAATTTGTCATTCAATGTTTTCTATGTGTTTTTGGGTTTTTGATAACTTGATATCAAGTTAGCAAAGCACCCTGTTGAAAATCAGCAAAAACTACGTATAACTTCGTAAAGTAATATACCTTTAATGAGTCATTAATTAGTTGTGACAAAATTGATTTGATCATGCGGTGTTTTCCATGGTTTTTTGGGTGCTTTGCTAACTTGGTGTCAAGTAAGCAAGGCAACTCTCATGAATCGAAAATTGGATAGGTGGATAATTTATCGTTAATTAGTTGTGACAATTTTGAATTTGTCATTCTATGTTTCCTATGTTTTTATAAAAAATTGGTAAAAACTTCTAAACATAACATTTTACTGCTTAATAATTTGCCTTTAATTAGTTATTAATTAGTTGTGACAAAATCAATTTTTTCGTGCAACTTTTTTATGTTTTTTTGTTTTATTTTTCTAAATTCATATGAAATCAGCAAAGAACTCCAGAAAAGTTCTTACAACCTATTATATTGAAAAAATATTTTAAATGAGTAGTAATTTGTCCTTAATTAGTCATTGATTATATGTGACAATTTTATCATTGTCATCCTATGTTTTCTTATGTTTTTTGTTTTAGTTTTAACTCATATGAAGTAACATTCAAAAAGATTTTAAAATTGAATTGTTTATGTGCCTCATTTCGCTTACCATGGGTCAAATGAGGTTTTGTTGAAAAATACATAGAAAACAATGCACGAAAAATTGACTTTGTGTCACAACGAATTATTTTAATTCGACTAATTAAAGGCAAATTACAAAGCATTAAAAGAAGTTTCTACCACTTTTTGAAAAAAACATAGAAAACATAGAATGGCATTCGAAATTGTCAAAACTTATTAACAACTAAATAACCATGAATTCTTAAGCCATAAATCATTTGGTTTAAATAGTTTTTACCACTTTTTGAGGTAATAACATTAACACATTTTTAGTTAACATTATTAGTTAACAATGAATGCAAAAAACCATAGAAAACACTGCATGAAAAATTTGAAATTGTCACAACCGATTTAAAACTTGTTAACGAAAAACTAATAAGCCACAAACCATTTGGTTTTAGCTGTTTTTACCCATTTTTTGGGTGACACTTTACTAACTTGATATCAAGCTAGCAAAGGACGCAAAAAAAAAAAAACAAACATAGAACACATACTTCGACTAGATAAAACTTTTCACAACTAATTTAAGACTAACTTACGGCAAATTATTTAGCCATAAACATAAAGTATAAGAAGTTTTTACAGATTTTTGAGATTTGTCAAGTTAGCAAAGCAACCAAAAAAACATCGAAAACATTGAACGACAAATTCTAAATTGTCAAAACTAATTAACGACTATTTAATGGCAAATTATCCACCTACTGATTTTTCGATTCTTCAAAGTTACTTTGCTAACTTGACACTCATTATAATTCTTCAACAAGAGAAAACTGTACACGGGTATTTTTTTTTTTAAACAAATTTATTCTTAATTCGGCAGCTAAACACTGCTCCACAGCATTTTACAGCCAATATTTCTTTTATTTATTCATTCTTTCCTTTGCATATTTCGAAATTCTAAATCTTTATACAATTCAATTCTTTCAATCTGAACAATAATTGATACAGAATGACATTATTTCGAAATACAATTTCGCTGATATTGCGATAAAAATCAACATTTGCAAACAATAACTCAAGGATTAATGACCTTTCTCTTTGTTTATCTACGTTAAAGTATCTACAAAAGTATCTATACCTTTTCAACCAGACTCATGAAACAGAAATTATATATTTTTTTTTTTTTTTGAATATTCAAGCACAATTTGTAGGTGGGGGGAGGGAATTATTCGAATAGGTATAGGATAGAGGTAACGAAAAATGTTTGCCCCTTTTCGATTGCATTTTCTTGCAAATGTCATCAAAATTCTAGATATACAGAATATTTTATTTGTATCTTATATTATTCTGAGTTTGATATTGTTTGCTTGCACTTGCACCACCATTATAGTGTCATCAGAAAAATATTCTATATACCAACTTTATTGTTTATAGGTAATGCTCAAAAGTTGAACGACATAAAATTATGCGAACGCACATGCATATGCAGATACTATGAAGAGTGACAATATTTTAGTTTCAGGTCATATCTGTCGGTATAGCCCCGCACAATTATGTTGATAGTGTTGTTAATATAGCGATTTTTTCTTGTTGTTTAAATATAGATACATTTTTTTTTTTTTTTCTTTAGAGAAACTTTAAAGTTATTTGAGGTTTGTCTTGATATACTCATAGAAGGTTGGCAGGAAGTTGAAAAAAAAAATCTGCTAAGTTGTAACTGGAATTGTTTTGAATGCGTCATGAGAAGTTTTAATGACGATACCTATAGCTTCTGATTTTAAGAGAAATCAAGTCCTTGTTGTAAAAAATTCTGCCTACAAGTGCAAATTATATTTGCCAGATGCAGATGTGATCAATTTCCTAACCATCAGTATACCTATTTACGAGAAGTGATAAAAATATTGCACCCCTCTCTCTACATATAGTGACAATATCAATTAGGCAATGATCACGAAGCTGAGATAAACTCAAAAGAACGTGACCAAGATTTCGATAAACATTAAAATGAGCTTTGTTTTATTGCTCCAAAGACAAAATTATAGTTGTATTTGTAAGTACATAGTTATTATATTTATTTTTTTTTTGCTAAGAGACTTTGCACGTTTAGTCGTTAAATATTTTAATTTCTTTACAATTGAAGTGTATTTCAAAGCTTCATAACTTTATTACTTTTTTCTTTATTAATGTTTTCCTAACTTTTCTTAATACTAATTTATCTCATTGAGAAAATATTTAAATAGAGAGAGAGACATAGAATAAAAAAAAAATAATAATAATAAAATTACACTTAAAACTGGTCCCGCGCTAATATCTACCAAACAAATTCTACCCTTATCTTGAGGTTGAAGGGGAAAATTTTTAAATTATTCTCTTCTTTTGTGTGGTGATCATATTAATCGCCTGGTCACATGCTATATAGGTACACAAAGCAGTAAGAGGTTACACAAAAAAACACCTGCTTTATCTGTAGTGCAGATGTAATTAGGTAGAAAATATTTTTTAAAAAAATTAAGGTCGATAAAAGAAACGGAGAAAAATTACAGAATTTTTATTTTGGGTGGATGCTGATTAGTAATAAAATAAGATAATACACACACACATATTTGTCTAATTATATTTATTAATTTATCAAAAAATCTCTATACTATAATGGTATTCATGAAACTTCGCAAAACCTTAGATAAGTTTACAAATTGGATAAGTTTATCTTTTCGTTAATGAACTGTCAAATTTTGTATGGGAAATGATTTACACAATTTGGTTGAACTTAATGATTTTGTTGCGTAAAATAATCCAAACTGGTTGAACTTATCCAAACGTCATTCTGACTCTTATCCAACTAACAGTTCAGCTTCGTTTCGGCCTAACTTATTTCTTTTTTATTTTTGTAAAACATCTGTAAAATTTCTTTAAACAAAAAAGGAAGACACTATCGAAGCTCTAAAGTAAGTTCTTGACACTCTTAAAGAAGTTTAAACGAGCGCTATTCGAAATATTAATGAAGCTTAGGTTTTGACAGATAGCTTCAGAAAGGTTTCTATAAAGAAAAGAGCACAATTTTAATAGAGTTATGAGCTTTTATGGATAGGTTGTATAATATCTATTAGAAGTGGATAATACAACTCTTACAGAGGTTGAAAAATAATATGAAAAAAATATTTATTAAAGCCAACCCTAGATACGCGTTCATAAAAGGAAACAAGCTGTCGATTTGTTGACAACTTCTTAAATTCGCTGTTGGGCTCCTTTTATTTAGGGGAGGAAATAATGTAAAATAATTTTAAAATTTCCTTTTGTTGAACGCTCATACAAAAATACATACCACACACAAGTTGAATTTGACCAAAGAAATTAAGTTTAAGTTTCTCAGAGCTAAAACATTGATTCTTAGCAAAAATGTTTTTCTTACTATGAGATCGATATTTTTATACTTGATTTTATTTAAACTAATATAAATTCAGTTTTTTTTTCATTCGGTATAGAAAAAGGAACCCCAAGAGTTTTTAATAGAACAAGCCATTAACGCAACTAAACAGTAATTTGCGCAATTTATAAAAATTGTTTTTAAAAAGCTTCTTTAAATGACTTTTACAAGTTAGTGAGCCTCTGTAATATAAATTTAACATTTTCTTGTATGGTTTGTGTAAAATTTCAGATGTCAAAGTAGTTCGTGTCTAAGATGTCACATGCCAAAGTGAAGTAGTAGATAAAACTTCATGGGAATTGTAACAGAAACCTTTTGAAGACTGACTGACAGCAACTGCAATAAAATAACTTTATAGAATCTTTATAGAGTCATAGCTTGATGTTCCTTCTTTAAATTAATTATTAAAGGTCTATTCGAAAATAGATGCTAGCCTCGTTTAATTTTCTACATCTAGCTTTCAAACAATTTTAAAGAAGCAGTTATTGAAATCATGACTTCCATAAGAAATTTATTTTTGATGAAAGCTTTATAGCAGACTTATACGTATCCAGACTTGCAGCATATCAATATTTCTAAGCTATGAGGAAATGAAATGTTAGTTGGGTACTTTGATTGAATTACTTAGCATTTAATCAAATGTATAAAAAAGATCGTTCGTGCAAACTTTGCGTGAACTTATCATTTTACACAATTTGTAAACTTACGACGTTGCATGTTATATATTTCTAGTAAATAAATGCGTTTTTTGGATTAAAAACATTTTATTTGGTTTTAATATAATCAATAGATTTAGTGTTAATCACAAATTAATCTTAGACATTTTAGAAAAAATAAAACTCTTGTATTTTTTCCTTAAATTTAATAATTTTATTACAAGCGTTTCATCTTCGTTAGGACATCACCAGAGCACTAAATATTTACATAAAATCATACAATCACAAGAGATTTGTTCATAAGCATGCATTTACGCGGTCTACAAAAGCTGACGACACATAAATTATATATCGTTGTAACGGTTGACCACAAAAACTAAAAAATAATAAGATAAAAATTCGTAATAAGTAGGAGCAAGAGCGAGTGCAAGATCGAGCAATTTTTTGTCGTAAACTAAATGTGACGTTTCCATTTTGTCCACCCATCAACTAACTTATTTTCCAGCACTGACTGGAAAGATTACTGGAATTTCTGATGGCAGCGTTCAGTGCTACAGAGAAT
This sequence comes from Dasysyrphus albostriatus, assembly GCA_946251815.1. NCBI lineage: Eukaryota > Metazoa > Arthropoda > Insecta > Diptera > Syrphidae > Dasysyrphus > Dasysyrphus albostriatus. The sequence continues at coordinate 58,845,530 of OX276336.1, read as the reverse complement.
AATAAAAAAAGCATCTTATACCACGTTTACATGAGCGGATCGAAGAATCGAAATTTAGACCGAGGTTTATGACAATTCCAGATTAAAAGATTGAATTCAAATGGAATTGAAGTGAAAGTTTTGCTTTCATTGTCTAAGTGCTACGTTGTTAGTAGAAATAAATTTCGAACACAAATAAGTCGGCATTTACATGAACCAATTTTTTCACAAACGACCTTTTGTTTATTGGTGAAGGGAGTATAAAGTAAGGGGTAGTGACCAAATCTCCCGTTCCTGGCAAACTCACACGATTTTTGCAGATGTTTGCGTTCTCTTCCATACTTTTTCCAGTTTCTTCACTGTGTTTGATGTTAACCAGCGTTGCCACTAATCGGAAAAATTTTCTAGGTAGATTTCAATAAATGCGGCAGGTAGATTAATTTTTTTTGAAGTAGATAAGTATATTTTTAAGTTTTTATTTGTATTAAAAAAAACTAAATAATAATAATAATAATTGAAAATATATAGCAAAACATTACATACTTATGATCTGCAAGTGCGAATAAATTTGTTTAAGCAATTCCAAACGCAAATATAAACTCGTTCTTTATTTTAACTTTTCGACGAAGTAAATAAACGATGCTTTCTAGTTCTAAAAAGAAACATAGATTTGTTAAAATTGTAAAATTTCGCATTTTATATTTTCCACTCAACCAAAAAGTTATTTTCTGAGAACTACCAAACGCAAAGCAGAGAATTCAAAATTCGCTCGTATTTAACATTTTTTAACATCCAGTTACTGGTTTAGTTTTTATGACCGTTCAAGTCATTTGGCGAGAAAATAACTCAAATGAAAGAAATAACAGAATTCACGACTATTTGTTTTGTAGTTTGCTATTCACAGCTCATATGCAAAGCATCTCACGAAAAGAAGTCTTACAGGCTGATTTCGCTTCTTCCTATTATATCAAAAGATTTTGAAAGAATACCACTCCTGCGCCTGCAACCGATAATAGAAGAGAAACAATTAATACCTGAACATCAGTTCGGATTTAGAAGCAAGCATTCGACAATTGATCAAGTGCATAGAATTACTGACGTAATTGAGAGAGCTCTTGAAGAAAAGAAAATCTGTTCGACTGTCTTTTTGGACCTCTCGCAGGCGTTTGACAAGGTGTGGCACGAAGGCCTCAAATTCAAATTAAGACAAGTTCTGCCTGAAGGACTTTACAACATTCTAAACGGATATCAAAATGAAAGACTTTTTTGTGTAAGACACGGAAATGACTATTCTGATTTCAAATAAATAGTGGCTGGGGTACCACAAGGAAATGTATTAGGTCCAGTTCTGTACCCTTTAATTTATTCGGGATATACCTCAAACAGATGACACTATTGTAGCCACGTTTGCTGATGATACTGCAATAGTAGCAGTAGGCAAAACGATTAGCGAAGCTACAATTAAATTACAAAATGCTCTTAATAATGTCAATGAGTGGACAAAAACATGGCGAATAGCGCTCAATGAACAAAAGTCAGTCCACGTGGACTTTACGTATAAAAAAATAAATAGATTACCCGTCTTTCTTAATACCGCTGGTGTTCCATTTGTAAATGAGGCAAAATATCTGGGAATGACTCTAGACGCGAAATTAAAATGGAAGCCGCACGTGAAAAAGAAATGCGAAGAACTAAAAAGTAAATTAAGAGATATGAACTGGTTACTCGGTAAATATTCAAAGCTTAAAATCGCTTTAAAATTGCGGATTAAGTAGGAACTTTCACCGGAAAGTAACCTGCAACACGTTACTTAACTTCGTTAAAAATAAATTGCCAGATAAGTTTCAACTTAGTTGCAATCGGGAAGTGGAGGTGGTTTCAGTATAGTAAGAATCTCACACTTCTATGAGCACGCGTTTTTCGGTCCTCATAGAGCCTTATGCAGGTTTTGCACCTACCCACGGGAAAATAACCACAAAATAGATATGCAAAGCACTTAAGGGTGGGTTTCAGGAGCTATTAGATTGACACTTTCAAAGAAACAATTGAAAAATTAAATGTGGTTTCAATTTTGCTATACGATAGTTTTTTTTTTTCGTAAAAACAAAAAGTATTTTTTAATACTATAAATCTACTGCGATTGCGGCAACGCTGGTGTTAATGTGACGTCTACCTCTGAATGCAAAATGAAAAGGACAGCAATAAAGTGTGAAGAGGACAGAGACAGAAATCGGACTGAAAAGATCGTTTGATGTAAACATTTTCCCCAATACACCAACAAGCATCTGAAATCTCGATTCTTCAATCCTTCGATCTATAAATATATATCGGGTTTTTCAATAAGAGCGCTACAAAAGTTTTTTTTAAATAAAACAAAAACGGTTCTGGATATCAATGAAATCCTTTATTCCTGTGAAAGTACGTTCGATGCCATTATGTATGGAACTTGATTTCTTTAGCACCACCACGGGCTCGCTTGCAGAAGTCCAGACGCTGAACCCAATTTTCGACAGTTTTCAAGCATAAATCGGCCGATACTGCTGCAATTTCACGTTCGATATTCGTACGAAGTTCATCAATCGTCGCTGGCTTGTTGGCATAGACCATAGACTTGACGTAGCCCCACAGGAAATAGTCTAACGGTGTCAAATCACACGACCGAGGCGGCCAAGCGACTGGACCATTGCGTGAGATAACACGTTCTTCAAACTTGGTTTCCAATAAATTGATTGTGACATTCGCTGTGTGGCTTGTGGCACCGTCCTGTTGGAACCACATGTCCTCCAAGTCCATATCATCCAATTGGGGCCAAAAATATTCGGTTATCATTGAACCGTAGCGATCCCCATTCACAGTAACGTGCCGGTCTTGATCATCACGGAAGAAGTATATTTTGTTTATTAACGAAGCCATTCAGCCAGAAACGAGCCTCATCGCTGAAGATGATTTTTCGAAGAAAATCCGAATCATTTTCAAGTTGTTGCTCAGCCCAATTCACGAACATACGACGCGTCTGGTGGTCAAGCGGCTTCAGTTCTTGCGTCGATCATTTCACAAAATTCGCCACAACGACGTCACAGAGATGCCCAACGCTTGAGAACGACGTGTGAGAGACACATTTGGGCTTTCTGCAACTGAAGCCTCAGTGGCAGCAATATTCTCGACACTACGGGCACTTCTTTGTCTCATTCATTAATTTTGTACTGTGCCTGTGGATTAAAATTTTTCCACTAGAAGCTCAATTGTTGATCTGCTAGGACAATTATGACGACCATTAATTGGACGTAGCGCTCTTAACGTTGAGGCCACTGACTCCGAATTTCGGTAGTACATTTTAATAATTTCGACTCGTTGTTGGCTCGTATATCTTTCCATCATGAAATGGCAAACCTTACTGAAGAGAAATGTCAAAAGAACGGCAAGAAATATGGCGTCGTTTGATGTCCCTGTCGCTCTACTTTTGTAGCGTCCCTGTTGAAAAACCCTTTACATGCTATTTTCGGTTCGATTCAGCTCGCCGAGCTACAGGTCTACATGGATCTAAATCCTGATTCAATTCGGATTCAATTCTCCATGTGAACGAGGTATCAGTTTTCTCTACGCTAAAGACAGCTTTAATTGACGAATAATTTCATTAGCCCTCGAGTTTCGAGGGCTGGACTTCTGAGTTTTAATAAAACTATAAAAATAATTATGTGTTATTAAGCAGGGAAAAAACATTTAGTTATGATTCATTTTACAAAATATTACGGCAGTCATATGTATCTCTACAAAATTCAAATGAAGCCACCTTTCTAACAACTAAAATGAGAAAAACGATTAATCTCTTTAAATAATTCAAATCTCACGCATTTACATATACACAAATTGAACCTATTAAGTATAGGTATGTATACGAAGTATCTTTCATAAATTTGTATAGAATTTCCAAAAAAAAAAAAAAATTAAGGCCTTGAAACAGTTCAAAGTCGTAAACGGTTCAGTGAACGCACTGATGTAATGGAGAAGATATAAATAAGTGCATCTCTGTCTATATACTGCAATCAGCTTTCAACTAATGCATGGCATCACCGCGAAAATTATATCAAACACATGGGTAGGTACCTATACCTTCTATAGACCAGTCCAGACTTTAGACTTCAAAGATGAAAGGTAGTATATAGTTCTATAGGTATACGAAGGTACTTATAGACATCACCTGTTTGACTGCAGATAAATAAATATAACAAAAAAAGCAGAGACTAAGCGAGTGAAGATGAAAGATATGGCTAAGGAAGAGATTGTGTTTTTTTGCGTACTGAAAAAAAAACTATTTTAATCACATATGCGCTTATTAGTAACATATATAGACAGACAGCATTATAGCTACTTTTCGTTCCAACTAAAAAAGATTTAATAGGTATCTTACCTATAATGGTTGCCTGACTTGACTGTTCAGATCATTTCATCTGCGATCTGAGAGCGCGTCTTCTATTGCGTAAGTGTGCATCTCACCAAGTTTATTAGCATTTAAATGGCTTTTAGTTCTGGTCTTCGCGGTTAAGTATATAAAATACGTGAGATGCATTTTTAGTTATTCTATGGAAAGTAGGCACTCATCTCTTACTACTTATGAATAAATAGCTGTGGGTTATTGAATTTTGTTGGATGAGCTAATACATTTTATCCCATTTGTTTGATGAAGATTAAGAATATTCCTTGGGGACAAGAGAGGAGAAAAAAAAAGGTAAATGATGTAGGTACAAACTACTCTTCCCCCATCATATCAATCGCAGTCCACAAAGTTGGGAAGGAAGTTAAAGCAAGTCATGCATATCGGTTGTCAGGTTTCATTGTTTTCGATGATTTTTTTTGTTGTATGTATGGGTATATATTGGAGACATTAAGGGGCCTCCATTCAAGTAATTTTTTTTGTATGTTCCTTTCCTTTTTTATGAAGATTGAAAAAAAATTGCATGATGCAAAATATCTCATCATCTCATTTCAAAGGCTAAAACATGTATAACTTCATTTAAAAGAGTAAGTCTCTTGCATCACTTTATTAATTACCCTTTTAAACAACTTCCAAGTTAACAACAAAAAAAAGTTCATTACCAACCACATGCATCGCCTTTCTCAAAGAAAAGATGTTAAGTTCATATTAAAAAAAAAAAAAAAAACGAGATACTTATCGGAACTAAGAGAACAATATGATGAGGTGGTAACAGCCTGAAACTCTATACACCTGATCAGGATATCAATTACATCGCATCTTCTTGTGGTAAGAAAGATTATTTCTCAGTGGATCAAGTCTCATTTTGTCCGATGTAATGATATAAAGTCATATTATATATAGGAGGAGAGTTTATTTTAAACAACAAAAAGACAACTATCGCTTAAGTTGCATGCATTGTCTTATATAGAGGTGTTATGCGATGTTTGATATTAAGTGGAATGACAAGTTAAAAGCGATATTCAATGCACAAAATTAGTTTCCGTTCTTTCATAGTTTGCAGTCGTATGAAAACAAACAGGTATATAATATAGAGAAATGGAATGGAAAGTTTTAGAGGTGAAAGATTCTGCAAACTTATTTGTATTTTTATTCTTTGTCTTAAAAACGTGCTGAACTCGACCTTGGCAATTGAATACAATTGGTTTTTGAGCTCTGGAATTGGGTTGTCTTCAACTAAAAAATTTGAAAGGAATAATTTAATGATCCCTAAATAGATTGATTTTAAATTTAGAATGAAAAGTAGCTGAGTCCTATTTAGCATTTGTTGCAAAAAAAATTGTTCGCATTAAGGTAGACTGTCCAACAGTGAACCACGTTAAACAGTGAACCATTAAAGTTTTCTGCTTTCCTATACATTGGATTAGTTTGAAAAAAATCTATAAATAACGGCATTTTACTTCAAAAGAACATACAAAGTTGTAGCTGTTAGCTTATGGGTACTTGCACCGAGCAGGACTTTGTGAAACTGCCAGTTTGTGAGACTGCCAGCTTGTTAAATATTCTTTAAAATTGTAGATATTATAATTAATTTAAAACACCGATTAAGTAAAATAAGTCCATTAAATTTTTTTATAAGAATATTTTTTTTTTCAAAAAGATACTATGTCCAAAAGTGAACCAACTTCAAAAAATTACGCTGTGGACTATGGTGCAAGCAAAAAAATATTAACTTTAGTGTAGGTTCTAGTAAATAATTTATGTAGATTTCCACTTAGTCGAAGATAGCTCTTTTTTACTGTTTTTTTTTTTTATTTTCGTAAAAATAATAACATTCTTTAATAATTGATTCTTTATTTTAGACATAAATTGATCAATTTTGTCTACTCATTACGATAAGCAAATACCAATGATTTACTGTGTTACATGTAGTGGTTCACTGTTGCCACCCCCTGTCGCACAGGGAACCAGTTGATATGCTTTCTGAAAAAAAATTGTGTCTACTATTTTCCATGGTTTTTTTCTAAAAAAAAATTCTTTTTTAAAATAAAGTTAATAAACCAAGTACTAAGCACCTTTTAATCCCTTGAAGTTTAAGCCAATAATTTGAAAATTATATTAAGTCAACCAAAAAGTGGGTTACTGTTGAACAGTTTTCCCCTTCTTGAATAAAACAATAATAAGTATTTTTCTACACTATTTGTTAAATTCAGTGAAATTAAAATGATTTGAGAGATTTTTCTAATTTGTAGCAATTTTTGAAGCGGTCTAAAATGGTTTAAAAGAATTTGGAGTTAGCCGCTTTTCACTTAAAGCCGAAGTCAGTCATGAACCAGTGTTACTTACCCCCTAACTTTCGAAAATTGGCAAATTTTGTCTCTTACTTTAACTCTCAAATGAAAAAAAATCATGAGTTTAGACTTTATTTTACATTTTTACCGGCAATATAGCATAAAAGTATTATAGCGCATGGTTTGTATTCGTGAAGAAAAAAATCGATGCTAAAATCAAACATGACTTTACGATGATAGAGGACACCAAAAAAGTGGCAAAATTCTGTCTGTGTGTCTGTTTGTTTGTATTTGGTTCTAGAGCTTTAAAAATAACGGTACTTGCCATACAACTGCTATGGAAAAGCTTATTCATCTCAAAAACAGCTCTAACATTTGTGAATAAAAAAAAATAAGTACACTATCGTCCCACCTGGAAAAATAGTTTAGTATTTAACGAGGCCCTAAAAAGTTTAACATTGATCATAGCAAGGGTCTTGCAAGGGTAACTATCGATTTTCTCAAACGCCTTGTCCATCATTAGATAATCTCTTGCCTAGAGAGGCAATAACAACAAAAATAAAAAGTTGATTCGATCCTACGAACCTCTGATTACTAGTTCAACACGTTTGCTACTGAGCTATTTCGCAAAACAGTTGTGTAATGTTGAAAATGAAAAACTATATATGTACCTACTTTAATTTTTCTTACTATTGTATTTAATAGTATTAAACATTTTTTTTTTTTGTTTTTGTTATATTTGGGGTACAACAATTTTTTTTGCGAGGGTCTCACTTGCATTTGACAAGTTTTATTTGTCTAGATAGCCCCAACCGAAGTATTTTTAGGGCCTTGACTAAACTTGCCATTTTTTCTGGTAGTGTGGGTATATTGTACATTTAAGTAGAAAAACAAAAATTACCAAAAACTCTTTTGAACGGTACTTGCTAGGTAACGTTTTTATACTTCAATTTTATCATTAACAGCCTAACTAGTTTTATTCAAAATTTGTATACAAAAGATTCTTTAAAATGTCAGTAATATTGCATATCAAAATTTTGAAAAAAAAAATAAATTTGGGATTTTTTAAAAAAATATGATTTATTTTTTAAGAAATTCAATATTTGAAAAATTTTTAAAATAGGTTAATAAATGTATATTTACAAATAATTAAAAACTGATATACCAAAACTTTTTTTTTAATAATTTTTTAAATAATTTATATATGAAAATTAGTTTTTAAGAAAACCGGTCCAACGATTTAAATTTTTTTTTTTTTTTGCATATAGTCATATTTGGCAAGCTCAAATGTTTTTGATCTCCAAGTTATTAAACGGGTTGTTTATATATTTAAATAAATTTGGTGGCACAACAGCTCGTGAAGAGCCAAGGCCTAGTGACTTACAACTCTCAACCATTCCTGTGTGCGTATTTTTGGCAGGAATGGAGGGGACCTACAATTTTTTGCCGAGTCCGAACGGCTAGATGAGAAAGCACTTATTCATGACAAGTATACTCTTGGAGGATTTGTCAGTTTCTCGCAAGAGGCAGTACCTCGCGAAAAAACATTTCTGTTTTTAGGTGGCAGCGGCTGGGAATCGAACCCAGACCTTTGGCATGACAGCCCTACGCACTAACCATCATGCCACGAGGTACTACGTTTATTAAGGAACTATTTAAATGCTGGCTTTTTTTGAATAACTTGCATATTTCAAAAAACCTTTAATTCAAAAAAACTTGAACATAAGAACAATTACGTGCGATCCAGTCGTGCATTTTATTTAGTATGCAAGTAAGAGCAATTTCCAACGACTTATAATCACCACTATTTTGGCAATATATGTACAAAAATGTATGTATTTAAGCGCGATTTAAAGCCAAATCTAACCATTAAACAGCTTGGGTATTGCTCTTTTATGTGCATCCTGTTTTGCCTGTTCAGAAGCTCTTAATAATAGTAAGTATACGTCATAGTGAACTATTTTGATAATAAATAAGGGAATAGCTTTTTAATTGCGATATGTAGGTTCTTTGTGGCAAGTTATGGACTCTCCAAAAAATAAACTCATGGTTGTGATCAGACTTGGTGGATGATAGGGAAGACGATAAAAGTGGGTCTCACAATTCTGTCTCAATTTTTTTCAAACATGGTACACAAGTTTTTTTCACTTTTGTTTCAAAATCCGTACCTGTTTTTTTGTTTAGCAATTGTACAAAATCTCATTTTTCTAAAAAATGGCAATTAAGAAAATCTATAAATTATTTTTAGTGAAGTTTTCCTTTGGATGAATTATCAATCACATTAAGAATTATTTTTTTATTTTTCATTTTCCTAGAAACTAACTAAAAAACAATCTTGGAAAATTTGCCAAAAAAATCGATTAAAAAAAATCCGATAAATTTTTTTTTTTTTTTTAATTTAATACTTTTGGAATTGACCCAGATTTGTCTAAAAGTTACTACTGACAAAGTTTGACTTTAATACAAAAATAACGGTACTTTTTCATTTATTGCGATATTATATGAAAAGCAGGATTTTGTTATTGCGAAATTATGAAAATTTCGTTATTGCAAAACTTCGTTATACGAGAACCAATATTTTAAATAACAAAAATTCTGCTTTTTTTAGAAAACCCAGAGTAACGAAATCTCGAAAAATAAAAATCTAGAATTTCATAATCATGCAATTATATTATGTATATTACCCCCTGCGGGTTAACCCCCTGCGGGTAAGGGGAAAGAATATACCCGAGGTAGGCATGCCTGTCGTAAGAGGCGACTAAAATCCAAACTCCGTATACTGAGATTGATGTATACAAAACTATGCAATGAGCAAAACAATAAGGTTCACTGGAAAATCCACCCTCTTCGGAGGTCGGCTCTATGGATTCTGGGGAGCGCCAATTATTGCATTTAATAAATCCCTTCCTAAAAAGTGCAAAGGTATCTCGATCACCACCATCTAAATCGAGTGCAAAACCAACGAAATTCGGGCAAAAGAGTTCACCGTCACGCCTGCGCGCGCCAAAATAGACTCAGATAAAACAAAAAATCTTGAAAAGATAACGAACTTCGACAAAAACTTGATCAAGTAATGAAACTTTATCAAGAGCTAAAGAAAGAAGTCGATCTTCTTCGAAAAGAAAATGAGATATTGAAAAGCGAAAATCCTCCAATAAACTCAAAGTCTAGCTTGCCACAAGTCAATAATTGTAGATATGAAACGGACGAAGAAGAGCTAGCACGTGAAACGGAGAAGTCCTCAAAGAACAAATTGAGTAAAAAGCGTAAAGCTGGCTCTTCACCTGAAGCAGCCTCTTCTTTTGAAATAAGAGTTTCACCAAAACATGCGACAGTAAAAGAAAAACCTGTTAAGGAACGGCCCCCACCACCGATAAATGTTATCGGTATTTCGGAGTATAACAAGTTGCAAACCATATTTCAAAGAAATAGTGGCTGGGGTACCACAAGGAAGTGTATTAGGTCCAGTTCTGAACCTTTTATTTACACGCGATATACCTCAAACAGATGGCACTACTGTAGCCACGTTTGCTGATGATACTGCAATACTAGCAGTAGGCAAAACGATTAGCGAAGCTACAATTAAATTACAAAATGCTCTTAATAATGTTATTGAGTGGACGAAAACATGGCGAATAGCGCTCAATGAACAAAAGTCAGTCCACGTGGACTTTACGTATAAAAAAATAAATAGATTACCCGTCTTTCTTAATACCGCTCGTGTTCCAATTGCAAATAAGGCAAAGTATCTGGGACTGACTCTAGACGCGAAATTAAAATAGAAGCCGCACGTGAAAAAGAAATGCGAAGAACTAAAAAGAGAATTAAGAGATATGAACTGGTTACTCGGTAAATATTCAAAGCTTAGTATTGAAAATAAATTGATTTTATACCGACAGGTTCTTAAACCTGTTTGGACTTATGGTAAACAACTTTGGGGTTGTACCTGCGATACAAACTTAAATAACTTACAAACGTTAGAAAATAAATTGCTTAGGTCATTTGTAAATGCTTCGTGGTATATAAGAAACGAAGAATCTTCATAGGGATCTCGGGATTCCTACGGTGCGGGAGGAAATAAAAAGTTTCGCGCGAAAACATAGAAATCGACTATTAGAACACGCTAATTCAACGATTATTGACATTCTTGACGAGTCGAATTTAGTACGCCGTCTGCGAAGAACAAAACCTTCCGACTTGGTGCGGTGAACAGAAAACCGCTTTAAAATCGCGGATTAAGCAGGAACTTTCACCGGAAAGTAACCTGCAACACGTTACTTAACTTGGTTAAAAATAAATTGCTAGATAAGTTTCAACTTAGTTGCAATCGGGAAGTGGAGGTGGTTTTAGTGTAGTAAGAATCTCAGACTTCTATGAGCACACGTTTTTCGGTCCTCATAGAGCCTGAATAGCAGGTTTTGCACCTACCCAAGGGAAAATTACCACAAAAAAAAAAAAAAAAAAAAAAATGGAACGGCAATCGATTTTTCACAACAAAATATCGTTAAACCATTTTTTATTAATGTTTTATTTACCAATAATAATTATAAAAAAGTCATGACACAAATGCATTTGGTGTCAAGAAACACGTTGAAATTTTTTGGACTGTCATCAGCTCCGTAAAGTTGCATCGATTTCTAATATTTTGATAACAATGGGCTTGTCACGACAAAATTTCGACGCCATTTTCTCTTCTTTTTTTTTTGATTTACTGTAGTGAAAAAAATATGACAAAATTGTATTTGGTGCCAAGAAAAAAAACGTTGAAAACTTTTGGACTGTCACGAGCTCCGTAAAAATGCATCGGTTTTGAAAAATGAAATAGCCATCGATTTATCATAACAAAATCTCAATATGCAATTTTTTATAATTTCTATTTACCGTAATAAAAAAGTTATGACGAAAAAAGCCGGAAAAACTTTTTAAAAAATTTGGACTGTCGATAGCGCCGTAAAAATGCATCGATTTTGAAAAAAATTGAGATGGAAATCGATTTATAACGGCAAAATTTCGATACATCATTTTTATTAATTTTTGTATTTAAAAAAGTAATATAAAAGTTGTAAGAACTGCCTAAAAAAAACCTTTAAAATGTAATTAGTGCCAAGAAAAATAACGTTTTAAATTTTTGGACTGTCACCATCGATTTCAAAAATTTATTTAATGCCGGGAAAATTTTTTTTGAATATTTTTGGCGTGTCACCAATGTCGTAAAAAATGGTGTATTGAGGCTTTGTCGTGACAAATCGATTTCAGTTTATTTGCCCAAAAAATGATATTCAAATCGTCTACAAATTTTAGGGTCATGGAAAAAATGCGTGGGAAATGTCTGTTTTAAATGGGAATTAGAGGAGAGGTACTACCTAGTTAAATCAAAAAATTGAAAGCTCTATTTTGTAAGCGATAGTGTAATTTAGGACAAAGATTTAAAATCCCATACAAAAAACGTTATTGAAGAATTTTATATTTTCGGGGGTTCACGTTCGGACATAGATACTGAATATCTTAAATAAAAATTGACAAAACGTATCTGGCTGATGTATTTTCTGAGCTTCTTGTATTCACTTAGTTTGCCAGGCAGCAACAAATGCTTCACCAATTTCTACACTTTTTTCTTTTTTATGATATTGAAAGATTATTTTAAGATTTTCGTTAAATTTTATTTAAAAAAATATGAAACAAATTTTTTTTTTGAAGATTTTAATTTTCTAAGAATTAAAGAATTAAAGATCATAGAATAAAATATTGACCAGTCATATCATAAATTTTGTCTCAAAACGTATGAAGTACAAGTATTGCATAACAATTCATGCAGCATCTAAATTATTCATTATGGCTGTAGGTATAATCAATTCCATAATATTTGTATGTGTATCTACGTATGTACTCATATGGAAAAGGCATACAAAGTCATGAGTTGTGTATAAAATAATTTATCTCAACTCATCTCTGTCCATCAGTGCGTATCCAATATTAAATTTCCCCAATAATACATCTGCCATTGCGCTGCAGACAGGAGAGTAAAAAACTTGATGGTCACCATAAAAGCTGAATTTGATTAGATCCCAACACATCCCCCTATATACATACATTCATTGAACATCACGTTTCTCTGTAAATATTTTTTAATATATGATAAATATACCTATAGGTATAGCTCTATAGTTAGGTAGGTACCTAATGCAGAGACCAAAAGATTCCTATAGAGTGTGTATGGTTCAGCTTCAGAGAGATACAAAGATGGCCATAAATATCAAACAGTCAGACGAGAAAAATAACACAGGCATACCTACAAGCAGACAGAAAAATAAGTGTCCAGAACGAGACAAAAAAAAATAAACCAACGCCAATGATAATAACTTCTGTGGAAAAATGGAGAAGCATCTATAGATGATGTTGATGATGATGATTTGGATTCGGAATCACGACCATCATCTTTAGAGCCAGCGATAATTTTCAACATTGTGTCCGCCTCTTCGCACCGTGTTGCCGTCGTGTCGTTCCCACTTGTTACCCCACTCCGCTCCGACATCATGACTATGTACAGATTCGAGATTGGTCGCGCTCAGCATGCCTAAGTTGGTTGAAGCTTGGAAGTTGGAACAATAACGACCACGACTACGACGGCGACGACGACGACGACGACGAGTGACGTATTTAAATATCAACGAGCAATTTATCTTCTTTTATGCAGAAGCAGATACATTTTATATCTGCGCTGCGTATATATAAGTAAATCTCGTTTTCTTCTCCACTGATCATTCATCGTGCAGATGGGATATATTTTATTTGATATTATTTTTCGTTTGCTAAGCGGGTGGTGGGATTTGTAGATTTCTGGGCATCAGGCGCATTTTCCAATTATAATGGATCACCTTGGTCTTGATACTAAGCTGTTCATGCATTTGTATAAGCATCAGCTGCACTGTGAATTAGGACCTTAAGAAAGCATGAGTGCCAAGTTAGTAAAGCAACTTTGACCTATCACAAATTGATAACTGCATAATTTGCTGTTAGTTGTGATAGTTTAAAAATTGCCGTTCTATGTTTTTTTGGTGCTTTGCTCCCTTGACATAACTCAAACACTGGGAAAACATTTTATACAATATGTTTTGTGGCTTAAAATTTGCCATTAGCTAGACTTTAATAAGTGTGAAAAATTGAATTAAATTGTGCAATTTTTTCTATGTTTTTTTTTTGTGGTCACTTTATAGGTTGATATTAAGCTACCACCTACATAAGGTGTTAAAACTGCTAACACCAAATGGTTTCTGGCTTGATATTCAATGGTTAATTAGTTTTTATTATTATTTTAAAAAATCGAATTTGTCATTCTATGTTTTTTTCTTAACAGTTGTAAGAACTTCCAAAACATAATATTTGCTTAGTAATTTGCGGTTAATAAGTCGTTAGGAAAATGGCAAATTAAATTGTTTCGTGTGATGTTTTCTATGTTTTTTTATTTTCCAAAATTCATATAAATTCAGCAAAGAGCTCCGCAAAAGCTGAGTTATTTAAGTCATTTCGTGGAAAAATACATAGAAAACATAGTAGGAAAAATTGAAATTTTCACAGCTAATTAACAATTAATTGGAGGCAAATTATAAAGCAATAAAATGTTAAGTTATAGAAGTTTTTACCACTTTTAAGAAAAAAAAAACACATTTTAAAAGTTTTTACCACTTTTTGAAAATAAAGATAGAAAACAAAACTACAAATCCGAAATTTTCAAAACTTATCAACGATTAATTACTGGGAAATAGTATCTGCTCACACATTTTTAGATTCGTCAAAGCTGATTTGCTACCTTCACACCTTTAGAAAACACATAACCCAAAAATACAAAAAAAAAACATCGTGAGACAAAATAATTTTTTTTTCACAACTGATTAACGGCAAATTATCAAGCACTAAGATATTAATTTTTAGAAGTTTAAACCACTTCTAAAATAAACATAGAAAACATACAACGACTAATTTGAAATTGTCACAATTAATTAACTAAAAATTATGTACCCATCCATTTTTCGATCCATAAGAGTTGCAACTTGATATTAGCACCAAAAACAAAAAACATAGAAAACACTGCACGATCAAATCGAATTTGTCACAACTAGTTGAAGACTAATTAGCGGCAAATTATAAAGCCATAAACCATCAAGGAATACAACCATTGTACCTGAGGTACTAACTCTATTCCACATTCATGTAGTGCGGCTGGAGAAAGAATCTCTGTAGTTTACAGTACGACTCAAAAGTAATCTGAGAAAATTTCTACAAGTATTCTACAAATATTACGGTTGAATTGTTTCAGGGGAGGAATACAACTGGCTATTTCACTGAAACACTAATTATAAAAATAGCTGTACATTATGCAAGAAAACATGAAACATTGAGGCGGTTTTGGAGAGATGCAAATTACTAGTTACTCCAAAACAATAATGAAGAGATCACATCATATCGCATCTCCTTGCCGAGACCCTGTGCATATTTGGAATTGTTTGGAAGAACCCTAGTTACACATTGCATGGCATATTTTTCAATGTCATGCAAAACATCTAGATAAGTCCAGAATCCTAAGTTCAGCCATCGCTATCATATGCAGCTTTGAAGTCGATGAATAAATGGTAAGTCTCAACTTGAGATTAGTTGGTCTTTTTCTAGAATTGGCCTGAGAGTAAATATTTGGTCTGGTCTGGTCGAAAGCCCCATTGGTATTTGCCAGAATTGCAGAACAACTTAAGGCACTCACACATTACGTTTGTATGTGAATTTATCAGAGATATGCCTCAATAGCTTTTGCAGGAGAGAGAAGGATCGTCTTTTTTGTAGATGGGACTTATGGAGATGTTAGAACAGTCATTGGGTATGCTTACATCCACCCAAATTTGGTTGAAGAGTTGATGCATGCAGCATGCATCCCGTCGTAGTTTGAAGATCTCCGCTGGTAAACTATCAGAACCGGTGGCCTTATTGTTCTTAAACTTTATAGCTAAACTTCTAAGCTGGGTGGTGGTAGTCGGTCTTCATTGACCGGAGTTGGGTTCGCTTCTCTCCTGCTACACCAGATGCCCAAATGCTGCTTGAATACATCTACTATTCCTTTTGCTTGGATGACTAGGTTACCTTCTCTGTTTCGAAGAGACTAAGTCCCGGTGTTAAGGCCAGCAGCTAGTTGCTTGGATTTTTATTAAATTTCTGGAATTTGTTTTCATCGCAAAACTCTTCGATCTCCTTGATTTGAGAGGCTACGTGCATACGCCCTCTTTTTTCTACTCAGGGTCTTTTCCTCCTCTATTCTCTTTGGTTGATACTAATTTCGCCCTGCTCTGGTCTTACGCTGTAGCATATTTGAATGTGCGTCTTCTGTTTTTCAGCTAAACGCAATCATCATCATACCACGGGTTTCTTTTCGAGTGTCGTGGGTAACACATTGTGGATTCGGATGCCTCTTTAAAGGTATCGCGTTGGCATCTGTAACAGGTGAATGCAAAGCGAAGAGCTTCCGGCTCAGATGCTAACTGTAGGCTCTAGCATACTTAGTTCAATAGTTTCTTTTCATTCATTAGCCGAGCTCTGAATTTTTCAAAGACAAGGAAATGGTTAGAGTGGACGGTTGCTTTTAAAAAATTCCTACGCACATTTAAGATGTAAGAGACGTGTCGACCATTTGGGTAGCGCCAGGTTTCTTCCTGGATTCTTAGCCGTGAAAACTTAGTACACCGTACTACGAACTTCAAAAAAGGCTATTAACCGGAGGCCGTTACCATTTATCTCTTCGTAAAGGCTGTGCTTATCAACTAATCCAATATGGTATTTTCAAATTTGGGCGTTGAGGTCTCTGAGCTAAATTTGTACATCGTACTCCAGGCCGGTTCCAAAACCTTAGCCCATAGAACTCATTCCTTATGGAGCTTTCAACTCCATATTGTGAGGGGTTGTGCACATATTAGGCTTATTTTCCAAATTGGCTTTGATTCGAATCACAGTCAAGGGCTCACTTATCGGTTTAAAGTCGATAACTTAGCTTTTTATTGATTTTCCATGACAAATCTGTATCGTAACATGCGCAATCTTTCATGATAAATGTAATGTAATCTTAAATGAAAAACACAATCCTCAATTTACATGGCCTAGCACCCAATTGAATTCATAAGAATTTCCGCCAACAGAGGGGGCTACTTATAATATCTCTTTTTTAACACATCCATCCGCTTTGAATCCTCCTAAGACCATCTGCTCATCAGTAAATCACCGGTTTTGGAACTTGATATTTTTTAAGTTCTTCCAGATTATTCCCGACTTGCTCCAAATTATTCCAAGGAAAATTTGAAAATAGGGGTTTAAGAGCCAAAAAACTTGTTTTTGAACTAGCCCTTTTTCAAAAATAAAAGTTTTTCTGAATATTGTTATCCTGAATATTATTGCAAGTTCAAAATTTCAAAAGTTATAAGAATTACTTTTTTTTCGAAATTGATTCTTCTTCAATTTACTTGTTTCGAGTTTCAAAAGAAGTTTTAAACATTGTGATGAAAAATTAAAGTTTTAAAATCAAAAACTAAAAGAAAAAATATTCAGAAAAAAAATATATTTTGAAATACTGCTTATAATACTTTCTGGAACTCGAAACAAATGTTAAAAGTAAGAGTTTCCAAACAACAAAAATGGGCTTACATTCTGGAGTTGAAGTTGATTTTATTTTTACAAACAAACAATTTTTAAATTATTTCAAATTTGAGCTTAAGTTCAAGTTAAAGTTGAATTTAATGTTTTCAAAAAGTCTTGTTTTTTTTTGTAACCATTACAAATATATAGTAACTCCCAGATTTCTTTTAAACTATGAGAAATAAGCTCCCAGAAGGGTGACAATTTTGTTGAAAGTTTGATTAAACATTGCTCTATTTACCAAATTCTTTAAATATTCTAATAAATGCGGCCCTGTAGACGCGATGATGATGATGATGATGATGAAGATAATGGCATTGACGACGAGCCACCATCAGGGAGAGCATTGAATACTTCGAAGATATAGCTGAGCTGCTGCTACTCTGCGGCACGGATCGTTACGATTGGCTGAACACTATAAACATGACGATGTTGTGCCCTAGCAACGACTTCGGTTTGATCACAATGGTTATTTGCTTCTTTTTTTCTCTGCAGTCTTACAACAACTATCAATTTTGTATATATAAAAGTAATTTAGTCCTTTTTTGAAGGCCCAGACCCCGGTCAGACAACAAATCAACAAAAAATAAAAAATTCTTTATTTATAAAAAAAAGCATCGTGAGACCAAACAAAAATTCTTTGCAAACAAAAAAATCAATTTTGTTTAAAAAAAAAGGAAATAAAAGAGTTAAGATATTTTTAGAACGCAAATCCCAACAACGAATGATTCAGCCTTAAAAAAAAAAAAACCAAAATAAAAACACTCCTTCTCCGCGGCGCGGAGCGGCGTGTTCAGTTCATAAGCACATCAGAACACGGACATGATTAAGGGGGAACCAGAAGGTAAATATATCCTCGTGTATATATATAAGTAAACTTGTTTATTTCCATTTTTATCTGGGCTTTGAATTTATACCTTTATAAATAGGTATATAGGTAGGTGAGCGTTGAGAGTGTTTTGTGTGGTGCGGAGGAGTTTATCCCACCTGTGCATATACGCTATTCTATACTATACGCAAAGGCACACGACACAACCAAACGCAAAAGTAAACGGGGTTGAAAACTCTTTCCAATTTTTTGGTGAAAATGCTTAGGCATACTGTAATTAGATACGATTTTACATCACATCCGACGACCATCAAGTGTTTGCTCTTTGCAGTCTGCACATATGCTTTAGTTACATAAACAAATAGATATTACCTTCTCTTATAGATACAAATTTTATAAAATTAATCGTCAAAGTTTTTTTCAAAGCGATATATGTGTAGATATACTCGTAAATGCATATATGGTGTTTTATGGAAGGGCAGACAAATATGTACAGATGTGTGGCACAACCCTTATGAAACTCACCCACGCAATATTTGTTGTATTTATTAGAAGGTATCTCATTTTGTGCAGAGACTCAAAAAATATATTTTTCTTTTCTTCAATAACACACCAACTTTTGTCTGTAAAACTATACCAATAATTTTGTGACATGCAATCAAGATAGTTTTTGATTCACTGAGCTTTATTCATGTTTATGTTATGTTGGATGTATGAAGAACTTAAGTACTTTTTAATTTATATGAGATAGGTTAGGTAGAAGGGCTGACAGTTGATCTTGTTACCGTCGCACTTAGATCTGTTGTGATACCCTAGGAAGTTGTGTTCCACCTAATGTAAAAACCTATCAGCCTATCAATAAAAATTGCCGTGATATCTTTTAATTAACAAATTAACTAAAACGTCCATCAGGAGTTAATTCACGAATTAAAATTTAACATCAATAAAAATATAAACTGCTAATCCACGTTAAGTTCAAAATCTTAACGAAAATCTACTACAATCAAGAAGAACTCTGCTTTTACCAAAGACTATTTTTTTAAAACTGCACATATACTTTCTCTCAAAATATGAACTTTTGCACATACACTCTCTCATTTGAAGTTGTAAGAAGCATGTGTGTCACTAGCGTCTGTTTCCGTTTTTCTCTAGTTTTTGGCAACAATGACAGAAGTATTTTTAACTTAATTACTCGTTTAATGTACCTATTTTGGTGAATTAGTGCATTACCTGGAATTTAAATTTATTTATAAGATTTGATATTTAACTCATACTGACTAAAGATAATTCGTGTTTAATTTGCGTTTATGAATACCGGTGTATGTGTTCTGTTAGCAGTCAAGCTATTTAGTGGCGTTGATGAAGTTCAGAAGGCTATAAGCTGAAGATCTAGAAAGTTCCTAAAAGCCGTCATAGAAATGATTCCAGAGGTTTTTCTTCCTTAAATTACACACTGCTGGGCAGTCTCAAAGGAAATTTAAGGTATCCTTATGTGCTTCTTCGTCGCTGAACCCTCTTCAAAGGTCGTCACTACTGAGCATCATTTTCTTTTTGTGATATCTCCGTAGGCTGTGTCCGGTGATTATGCTGACAAGGGAACGGAGATGTTTCTCGTTCATTTGCATAGTTTTGTCTGTCCTCTGCTTATTGTAATTTGGCCACAACTTTCTGGTTGTGTCGCATGTTTCAAGCAAATTCCACCTCTCATTAGTTTTTTTTCTAATATTTTGAATTATCAGTGATACCAGCTATCGAAGATTCATTACTGGAAGGTTTGTTGTTTTCCAACTCCTCTCTATTAGGAAAAGAGGTAGTGAAGGGTTTGTTGAAGCTTAAAAGAATGTTGTGTAGCCTGTGCAAACATTATTTCCCACATATCTCTGCATAATCTGAGTATGGCCAGTTATGCTTTGTTTCCAGCATTTAGTCTGACCTAGCCGCAAGGCACTGTATGCTGCAGATTTTTGCATGAATAGATCTAGGGGTCTCAAATTGAGTAACGCTTTCAGTCCCGCTGTGGGAGTGGTTTTCAACGCCTCCGTAATTTTGCAGGTTTGTCGCTTTCTCAGTAGCGTTCCATCAAAATAAATTACCGTAGGTATTGGTCTAATTATTGCCGTGTACTGTATACCTAGCTGATAATTTTAGAGTTGAGTCCCCAGGATTTTCTGAATATCCTGTTGTAGGAATAGAACGCAACTATAGCTTTATTTGCTCTTTCTTAAGTATTAAGACTCCAGTTCAGTTTCTTATCAAGAATTACACCCAGCCTGATCCGAGATTCTGAGTGGCGTCCCTTCAATTAATGATACTCTAAGCTTCTGTTAGTGAAAAGGACCAATTGTTGATGGATTGATCATAACATTGTTCATTGATAATGGATGGGAATTTACCTGTCGCAAGTCGTGCTAGGTTTAGGTTTGGCTCCACCACATTTTAATTTTAGAAGAATTTCGTTCATAATTAGTATCTAAAGAAGCGGAGAAAGCACCGCTCCCTGGGGTGTTCCTCTGGATGCAGAAACTATTCTACTCGTATATTCAGCTCTACAAGGGATCTTTTAACTGCATCATTTTTCACAATATTGAACGCTCTTTTAATATCTAGAAAGGCAGCAAGAATGTATTCCTTGCCTTTTTTTTTCAATTGTATTAACAACACAGTGGACTACAGCTTCTACGCTTTTGCCTTTCGTACAGGCATTCTGAATTGGAGAAATTACTTCAATACAACCTTGGCTTCACGCCATGCCTGAAGTACATATCCCCATCAGAGGCTACGGGAGAAAATGTTTTTCAGGTGCGCAGTAATGAGGTTTTCACTTTTTTGTAACATCAGTGGGAAAATGCCATCTAGTCCCGGGGATTTAATTTCAGAGTTTCAATGCATGAGTTTGCCCAGCGACCACATGGTTTCTCTAAGGAACCTATGATAATTGGCTCCTTGGAGAAAATTTTCATTAGTCTAGCTTTCCTTTTCATCGCAGAAGGTTCTCCACGAACTGTGTTTTGCTCGCTGCGTTTAAGCTTTGAATTTTCTTTGGCTGGATTTGTTGATCTCCCAGTCAATGTCTGATCTCTTGCACTTGGTGACATTGGAAATTCGCCTAGTTTCCTTCCTAATGTCACCCACTTCTTTTGTCTGCCAAGTAGGTTTTTTGTTACCTTTCTTACCTGGTTTTAATGGACATCTTTTGACAAAAGGAATTCTGAATATTTCCGTGAACTTCTCAAGGTGAGATACCGAGTACTTTCTCGTGGTTCTTAGTTTCCAAATGTTGGTTCATTACCTCTCATCGCTGCTAGTCTGTTATTTTCTATGATAAATTCAAAAAGTGAATCACCGTGATTGTTGATTTAAAATCACATCCTATCACAAGATCCTATTTCTCCACAACTACATGATAAATAAGTTGGCACGTGATATTTGCAGTTGGTCCCTCCATCCAATGTAATGCATATAGCATGATGCCAAGATAAGCCGCGGAAGCCCATCACGCTCCAACATTATCGCAGTTTGATCTCGGTTACTATATGTGGATAGAACAAAGAGATTAATCTGTTTTCTAGCTACAATACATGTTCTGTGGTTACTGATCTTTGAACCCTATTCGCTGAAATGGCATCGATTTGTGGCCATTCGGTGCCATCTTTAGTGGTTTCACCTGCCTAGGCAGCCTTCCAATTCTGGCTGAGTTGGTTGGTTTTTGAGGGACTTGAGGTTCCACTCTATCTTATCCCTTGGAATCACGGGTCCTTTAAGTGTCAGTAAATTTTTTTTCTGCGCTGAGCTCGCTGATTTCCTTCTTACTAATCAATCGAAGGTCAGCATTCGGCCAAGGAGCTTCGGTCTTCTCGATGAATTCTCGGAGCCATGTGAGAGTGTTGTTATCTTCCCAGGTCATTATCTTAATCCGTGGACAGGTTACCGAAAAGCGGCAGAAGCCTGTTCTTGACGATAGCCTTGTTTACACCCGTACCTCTCATAGAACGTTTTTTTTTTAAATTTTGAATTTTGTCACCATTGGCTGTTTTTAACTATTTTATTTCATGCTTTTAAACATTACATAATAAATAATAAAAAATATAAACTTTTTACATTTTTTTACATATTCTTATACCCTCAGCTTCTTGAATAAAACAGCAAAGTACATACGATCCAGTCGTGTATTTTATTTGTTCTGTATCAGCTATAACCTTTGTAAATTTAATTGAATCACACAAGGAACAACGAAGTTCTGAAGATTTCGAAACTTTGTCCTTCGATACTTTGCCTTGCGTAACTTTGGCTTTTCGAAGCTTTCTACATTCGTAAAAATATATTTTTTTCTTTTTTGTAGTTCCTACATGGAAAATTCGGAATCGAATAATGTTTTATGGATCGCAGAAAATTGGATTCAATCGTGAGTGAGAATTTCATTTTAAGAGATCCGGAAAAATACAGTTCACAATCGGATCAAAAATAAACTTTTCTTTTGAATTTTTCACGAGAGAACGAATCATTATTAAACGTTCTCCGAGCCTTAACCTTGTCATTAGCCGTTTTCCTTTGAAGTGGACAAAGTACTCATGAGTACTTTATTAAGCTCTTTTCAATAGAATGTTGAAAACTACTTTCCCCTCCAAAATGTATCTACTTACACATGAGATCTTGTCATGTGCTGTTGATAGTACTAGATTAGGGTTTTCATTTACTTATAAATACTTCGCCACCTCCAAAGGAAAAAATGTCATTGCAATAGAAATTAGTTGTCATAAGGAAATTAGACCAAAAACAACGCTTCAAATATCATTAGAATTATAGGTATAGGTAATCTGTGGAAAAACAGAAGATAATTATAAAAATCAAAATTGATGAACAAAATTTGAATGATAATAGTTGTTTACAATTACCTGAAAATGGTTATAACGTTATAAATAGTTTAGTTTAGTTTACTTGTCAATCAGAGTTTCTCTTACAGACTAGCATAAACATTTCAAGATGAAAATTCAGAATTAAAAAAAAAAAATACACACAGTAATTAAAAAAAAAAAAAAAAAAAAAAAAAAAGAATGTGATGTGCAAAGCAGATTTATAAATAATTAAAGATTTGATAATATAATTAATAGTTTCTCCAGAACAATCTTCGAAAAAATCTATGAAGTTACAAATTAAATTTGCCTCTCTGTTGCATCTTGATATTGTTTCATTGCAACCATAATTTGTCCGATGAAAGCTCACGAAAAACAATACAGTGGTACGAGTACTTCTTGGGGAGATATGAAAGCCTAATTGCCCTAAAAGAAATGAACACTTTATGCGAAAAATAAGCATGTCACGAATAAATATAATTGCAAAATATTTTTTTGCGCAGTGCGAGCGTATGAATTCCCATTAAAAAACACCTAGCATTATAGCAGGGACTCTCACAATTCCAATTAAGTTTTCTGATAGAATACCTTTCAAATCGCCATTGCACTCTTTCAGATGCAGTATAATAAGAGTTCCAGACTTCAGAGCAATACTCAAAGACAGACCGAACTAACGAAGAATAAAGCGTTTTAAGTGAAAAGATATCAGAGAACTCACGACCATTTCTTTTAATAAAGCCTAACATAGAATTTGCTTTACTGATAATTAGATCTATATGAGGGTTAAACGGTAATTTTTATCAAGCATACTCTTTCTAAGATAAAATCTTGCAAATTATAACTTTAATGTACAGAAACCTTTTTTTCTAGAACATGTAAGCACTTGACATTTAGCTACATTTAGATTTGGAGAATTTGATTCGCACCAATTTGAGAGCCTTACAAGATCATCCTGAAGAAGCTTTAAATCATCAGCATAAAGAAGGTATTGCGAATGAATAAAAATTTCTTATATATTATTAATGAATAAAAGAAATAGCAATGGTCGAATATGGCTACCCTGAGGGACTCCAGGATGAACATGAATAGGGTCAGAAAAAAATTCCATTAATTTTAACAATCTATACTCGGCCTGTCAAATAAGATTCAATCCACTTGAGTATATGAGAATGAAACCCGAGACAAGCCAGATTATGGAGTAGAACACATAACACACATAACAGAGTAAAACGTTAACGCTTACTACACCTTCACAAAACAAAATTCAGTTCGTTGAATTGGTTTTACTTCTGCCACTTACGCACGTGTATTCTACTTACTTGCTTCTAGGCGCTCTTTTCTTCTTAAAGAAATAGAAAACGAATTTTATATTTTTCGAATCTTTTCAATATATCTAGTACCAGTACCTACATAACTTTAGGTGTCTCAAAATTACTTCCAAAGTTGTACTCTATATACGTAACTGTTGACTGAATTTGAAAAAAAGAATAAGATGGTCTAGCCATAGTCTGAAATTGAAAGAATAGGAATCGCCACAAGCTTCGTTAAAGTTGGTTGTTAATATCTCTATAATCGTACATATCTTATACAAAATAAAAATTTTTAATACTATTGATATAAAAATCTGTATGCCTTCAAACAAAAATACTATATTTATGTTCTTTTTCAGGTAGCCATATATCTGCCACCTTTTTTCCAAGATTAAACGTTTCCCTCTCATTTATTTCTATTTACATAATAATTGTTATAAATCTTTGACTCATATAAGTATGAACGCATACATATGCAAGTACAAATAATATACCTATACCTTACCTTCATGTATCTTATATAGATTATATTCTCTCTCAGTGTATATAACAATTTACAGATGATTACATAACCACAGAACCCACCATCCACCATCAGAAAGTTATATATGTAGGTATAGAGGTAGATACTTATGCCACCCTCACAAAATCCAAACACTGCAAAACCCCGTAAAAGTATCTTTTTTTCTTCATTTTGGATGCGTCATTCTGCAGATGGCTTTGTGTCTCAATATCAGACAAGAACAAAAAAAAATAAAAAACAACTGCTCATGCAGGTGGAATATTTCCCCCCCTAATTGGATTTCCCACATCGATTCTAAGAAAAAATCTATGGCGTTTCAGTTGGTACTAGATTCGCAGGTACTATACACTGCCCGTGTGTATGTTGTTTCTGTACTTTCCGAGGAGAAAAATCGATCGATAAACACCGAACGACGAACGACTACGACGACGACACCCTCCTGATAATACCACATCACCAACCACCCCCGCCCAACATTAAGATAGTATAGATTTTTTTTTTATTATTTTCTCCCCCAACAGAAAAGAGAGTTTTATCTTTCAGATATTCTACACATCTACACCACCAAAAAAAAAGGGTGAGTCCTCGTCCTCAAAAAAAAAAAAAAAAAAAAAACAAGAAAAACAGAACAAAAAAAAAAGATACATTGCTCCCGAAACGTGCAATAGACCAATCAACAATCAGCCTTTGGGTAAGCTGCTTCTGTTCATTTCCTCTATGAGATACAAGATATTTCTCTGAAGCCCAATGAGAGATCGTTATTCTCAAAAATATCTCATATCAAACTAGAACTAGCACAGCCGCAGCCGCCCATATGGAAGTGATTTTTGCGCATTTCCCAAAAGATTTCTTCTGCTCTATATTCATCATGCATCCTTTTCACTCGCTCATATTTTCAGATAGATTTGTGCTCGCAAAAGGAACAAAAACAAAAAAAAAAGCAAACTCAAATAGAACACAGAATACCAGAAAAAACAAAATTATTGTATCCTCTCGTTCGCGCGCACTTCTCTCGATGCAGGGGTTGATTTTAAGAGGGTTTTGGCAGAAATTCAAGAAAATCACCCTCTAAATTTACATATTCTCTGAATATGTATCCATCCATGTAGCATGTATGTAGGTATTTATATCTACACTTTGTGCTAGAATAAAGCAAAAAAATATAAAACAGAATTTGTCCTCCATCTATTTTATCGCCACAGAAAAACTCTGCATTGAAACGTTTGGCCTTTTTTCGTGCTTTTATCTGTGTTTCCTATATGCGATTGTGAGTTAAACATATAAAATATCTGTCAGGTACTTTATAGCAATATTGCAAGTAGAACAGTGTGGATTATTTTTATTGCGAAAATGTCGACATCGATGGCACGGGCGCACGGACACGGACGTGCGGGACGACCAAGACCAATAACGTGGTCGACTCCATCAGTGTTGACGCTGTATTTTGCAGCCAGCCATCATAGCCACCATAGCTCTACATACCTACTATACCTACAAGAGAAACATCCAACAAGCCAGCATTGGGAAAGCCCCAATTTTTCGTTTACCCTCGATTGGTCGCCATAGTGATGGTGATAAAATAGATTTTCCCAAGAACAACTACTATAGATACAGATACACACTTTAGATACAGAGAATCGGGTGGTGCTGGCGGTGCTGGTTGGTGGTAGTTTTTTTTTTTTTGTGCTGATGGTTGAGCTCTAGCTACATAAATGTACATTACATACCTTTGGCTCTTCTTCTTGGGGGTGATGAAATATTCTCAACTATACATAGCGGTAGATAAATATTTAGTCCCGAACCTCCCCGATGCCACCACTCTATATTATTTTTACCAACAATTACACCCATTCAAACCACCCATCGTTGTCATCCAACGACATCATTGTAGATGAGAAACGTTCGTTTTTTGCCTTTTAACTTGCTTTTTTTTTGTTTTTGGTTGATTTACACTTGCAGCACCAAAATAACAGAAATGGTAGTCACGAACTACAGTGTCATCGTTTAGCTTTGTATGTCCCTTGAAAATATTAATTTAATTTAAATAAATGGCTTTTAGATTTTAAGAGAGAAGAAGAAAACTGCAAACTTCTGCAGGTTATATCAATAAGCTCATAAGGAGACTTTAATAAATGAGAATCAACAAGAACGAACTTTAAAGAAGATAATTTATTATTTACTTGCAATAAAAGATTAAGATTAAATTGGTTTGAATAACATTGGGTGGGGTGTGTTATAATACGTTGATTGATATGCCTAATCTCTAATCAGCTACAGCTACACTCTTGGATCTTGGTCTTTTGGACAACTGATACGAGATATTTGGTTTAAAAAAAGCTTAGATTTTCGTTAAAATTAAATCAAGAAATATCTATTACCTAAAACATTTTGTCTAAATATTATTGTACATTGTGGTCTTTATTATTAACAAGAAAAGCTAGGTTCTGAGAAGCGGATAAAATATAATTTCTTTTCTCGTCAAAAAATTCAAAACATTTTTTTAAACCATTAAGAATCTTATTTTTAGGTTCCTTTAAAATATAATTCGTTTTCATGATCTCCTGAGATCTGCTTGGTTCACACTATTGTGCCTTAAATTTGGTGGCGCAACAACTCATGGAGAACCAGAGCCTAAGGACTTACAGCTCTCAACTTTTTCTGTTGTTGGCAGAAATGGAGGGGACCTACAATTTTTTGCCGATTCCAAACGGCAAGATCTCCAAATCAGTAGCGAACAAATAAACGAAAAGATTACTGAAAAATATTGTGAGATCCAAATATCAGATGTCAAAATATGTACACAATGTTAACACAGATTATTTAAAATCTCAAGACATTTAAGCATGTTTAGGAAAATGACATCTCGGAGGGCTGAGCAAATTTTTTCTGAATCCAATTTTTTTTCCTCACTTAAGCCTAGTAAGCAAATCGAGCAAAGTCAAATTTTGTATCTATTTCTACTCTACTGCTACTGAAAAGGCTTAGCAAAACAATAGAAGAATGAAGACTAATTCCAAGCCATGATTTGGGGTTTAGAAATAAACATTCCACGATGGACCAAGTTCATCGGATTACGGATGTTATGGGAAAGGCACTTAAAGGAAAACAAGTATGTTCGGCTATATTGTATGTTGCTCAAGTCTTTGACAAGGTTTGGCATCACTTGGGACTTGGGTACAACCTACAAAGGGACCTTTCCAGACAGTACTACGAAATATCGAAATTCAATACTCGGAACTAAGAAAATTGAAGCAGGTGTACCGCAAGGAAGTGTCCTAGGACCAACTCTGTTTCTGTTATACACAAGGGATATTCCAGTGGGCATCAACTCTATAATGGCTATCTCTGCTGATGATACAGCAATATTGGTGCCGGATAAATCCATTACAAAGGCTACAAAAAAACTGGAACATGCGTGGATAAAGTCAGTGATTGGATACAAAAATGGCGTATCAAACTAAACGAAACAAAATTGACGCACACATTAACTTTACAAACAAAGCAATAAACAATGTTCCAATTCTTATAAACAGTACAGCAGTATCTTACTTCAATACTGCCAAATACCTTGGAATGACTTTGGATGCAAAACTAAAATGGAAAGAGCAGACCAAAAAGAAAAGGGAACAACTAAACTTGAAGAACAGAAAAATGTACGAAAGAACTCTGACCTATCTATCCAGAACAAACTTCTGTTATATAAGCAAGTATGGACATATGCCATCCAAGTATGGGGCTGTACAGAGAAAACAAATGCTGAACTCATGCAAAAATTCCAAAGCAAGGTTCTTCGTGGTATAATAAATGCTCCTTGGTATTTAAGAAATAGCGATCTACATCGTGACCTTTAAATTGAAATGGTTACAGAACTGGTAGTACCTCGTGGCATGATGGTTAGTACGTAAGACTGTCATGCCAAAGGTCTGGGTTCGATTCCCAGCCGCTGCCACCTAAAAACAGAAATGTTTTTTTTTTCGCGAGGTACTGCCTCTTGCGAGGAACTGACAAGAGAATACTCCAAGAGTATACTTGTCATGAATAAGTGCTTTCTCATCTAGCCGTTCGGACTCGGCAAAAAATTGTAGGTCCCCTCCATTCCTGCCAATTATACGCACACAGGAATGGTTGAGAGTTGTAAGTCACTAGGCCTTGGTTCTTCACGAGCTGTTGTGCCACCAAATTTATTTATTTTTTTACAGAACTGGTTAAAAAACACGCTGTATCGCACAATCATTGACTGCAAAGTCATACCAACTCCGAAATGGAGAGCGTCTCAAATGTCAAATGTAAGAGGAAATGTTCGGAGATTAAGAAGAACCAAGCCTCATGAGCTGATGGTCTAAAAACTTTGGAAAAGTATTATAACTTTAAAATTCCCCCAATGTGATCTATAAATTAAGAAAGAAAAATTATTTGTCGATCTTTCATAGATTAGTCCTGATTCACAGGTGGTTTTAGTGTGGTAAGAGTCCTTCACTACTCGGTACCGATTCTTCCCGAGTGTCTTCATGAAGATTTCCATCGGATAAAAAAGATTAAATTCTTAAGGTGTAGAGATAAAAACAAAAGTCAAATGAGAAAAGTGGCGTAGGAAGCAATCAAAAAAATTCCTTCAATTCACATAAATTTGAAAATTTTCAATACAGAAACCAGATTATTTGAAGAGCAAGAAAAATTTGTCGCCTGCCTGAAATTTTCTGTTTTTTCTTTGTTTCTGTGGAAAAAGACAATTTTAGAGCAATTTGGTAACATTTGGATTGAAATACACTTTTTTTCTCAAAATAAAGTTTGTCTTCTATCTGTCAAGCCATCAAATGTCAAATTATATTGGAGGATGGCAACAATGCCGATGGATTAAAAAAAAAACTTAACAAATTCCAAAAAATTTTAAGTTTTTTGTACTTCTGCGGATGAAAAGTGATTTGAGGACAATTAGTTGACATTTGGATCAAAATAATCTTTTTTTCATCAAAATATAGTTCTTCCCCTATCTGTCAAGCTATCAACTGTTAAATTCCATTGAAGGATGCATATTGTGATGTCGATGGTTTAAAAAAAAAAAACCCTGCCAAAATCAGAAATGTTCACAGTTTTCTACTGCTCAAGTAAACCAATTGAATTTGCCGACTCAGTTTGCCGATTAGCTCTGTTTGAAAATTAGTTTAAATTCTTTATTGAAAACAAAAATTTTTCCGTATTTGCCTTTCCCATTAGCTACGCCACTGACTGATTTAAAACGGTTGTTCTATTTATTTTATTGTCATTTTTATGACATCATTTTATATATGTACGTATTTTATATATACTTTATTAAGTCGTACGTCCTCACAACATCTTAATAATGAAAAGAATGAAACAGGGAGAAGATTTTAGTCAATAGACGGTGTTCTGTATTTTTTTACTTTTCAGTATTCACATCTCACTCCCACTTCTTCATTGAAGTGAGATGTGAATACTGAAACGTCATTGAAAGTTTAAAAACGTGTATATTTGAAAATTTTCTAGTTTTTGGTTACTCTATATGGGAAGAAAAAAAATATTTTTAATAATGTTTTTAAGGGCTCAGGTAAAAACAATTGTTTCAGCAAAAATTTAAGCCAAAGTTTGCCAAAATTGGACGAAAATTTTAAGAGTGAAAGAAGGCAATTTCAATTTTTTCCAATAAAGTCATATAAATTTATATTTACATAGGCTGTCTGTTTCTCAAACTTGTTTTTTAATATCAGATCAATATTCGTCAATCGTCTCGGACTTATCTGCGTAGATATGCGAATTACGCGAGATAATACGCCCACCAAAAATTTCCTTCAATAAATTGATTGTTTCGCTATGCGTCGCGCAAACCGAACCATTATTTTGGTAATAAATTTGCATGATTTGCAAACGTTGTTCAAGAGTTAGTCTTTTCATTATGAAATGGCAAATCAAACTGAACAAATATCAAGTGACAGCTGTTAAAAAAACTAACTCCGAAAAAAAGTATTGCTAGATTGAATACCAAACGTCGAAAAAAAACACCCTTTATTTTCGATATTCCTGCGGCTGTTGTTAGATCTCTAAGAGTTTTGATAAAATTTTGTTTCAAAAAATTATAAGGAGTTAAAAATTTAAAAAGGCTTCGTTGGCGTATAGGCACTATTTTTTCGTACAATCATTTTTTGTTGGATGTTTTTTTTTTCAAATATGTCGGGTTGTTCAATAAGAGCGCTACAAAAGTTTTTTTTAAATAAAACAAAAACGGTTTTGGATATCAATGAAATTCTTTATTATTGTGAAAGTACGTTCGATGCCATTATGTATGAAACTCAATTTCTTTTGCATGGCCATCACGGGCACGCTTGCAAGCATAGATCGGCCGATACTGCTGCCATTTCACGTTCGATATTCGTACGAAGCTCATCAATCGTCGCTGGCTTGTTGGCATAGACCAAAGACTTGAGGTAGCCCCACAAGAAATAGTCTAACGGCGTCAAATCGCACGACCGAGGCGGCCAAGCGACTGGACCATTTCGTGAGATAACACGTTCTCCAAATTTGGTTTCCAATAAATTGATTGTGACATTCGTTGTGTGGCTTGTGGCGCCGTCCTGTGTGAACCACATGTCCTCCAAGTCCATATCATCCAATTGGGGCCAAAAATATTCGGTTATCATGGAACGATCCCCATTCACAGTAACGTGCCGGTCTTGATCATCACGGAAGAAGTACGGCCCAATGACGCCGCCGGCCCATAAACCACACCAAACCGTAATTTTTTCGAGATGCAATAATGACTCATGGAGCACGTGTGGATTGCTGCCAGACCAATACCGCATATTTTGTTTATTGACGAAGCCTTTCAGCCAGAAATGAGCCTCATCGTTGAAGATGATTTTTCGATGAAAATTCGAATCATTTTCAAGTTGTTGCTCAGCCCAATTCCCGAACATACGCCGCTTCTGGTGGTCAAGCGGCTTCAGTTCTTGCGTCAATTTAATCTTGTAAGGATGTATGCCAAGATCTTTTCGCAAAATTCGCCACAACGACGTCACAGAGATGCCCAACGCTTGAGAACGACGTGTGAGAGACACATTTGCTGCCTCAGTGGCAGCAATATTCTCGACACTACGGGCACTTCTTTGTCTCATTCATTCATTTTGTACTGTGCCTGTGGATTAAAATTTTTCCACTAGACGCTCAATTGTTGATCTGCTAGGACGATTATGACGACCATAAATTGGACGTAGTGCTCTTAACGTTGAGGCCACTGACTCCGAATTTCGGTAGTAAATTTTAATAATTTCTTTCTTTCCATCATGAAATGGCAAACCCTACTGAAGAGAAATGTCAAAAGAGCGGCAAGAAATATGGCGTCGTTTGCTGTCCCTGTCGCTCTACTTTTATAGCGTCCCATTTGAAAAACCCTTTATATTGAATCTTCGCTTATCTTTTTGCAGTATCATTAGTAAACATGGCTACGATAGTGTCTTCTGTTTGAGGTATATCGCATGTAAATAAAAGGTATACAGAACTGGACCTAATACACTTCCTTGTGGTACCCCAGCCACTATTTCTTTGAAATTAGAATAGTCATTTGCGTGCCTTACACAAAAAAGTCTGTTATCTAGATATCCGTTTAGAATGTTATAAAGTCCTTCAGGCAGAACTTGTCTTAATTTTAATTTGAGGCATTTCGTGCCACACCTTTTCAAATGTTTGCGACACATTTAACAACACTGTTGAACAGATTTTCTTTTCTGCAAGAGCTCTCTCAATTACGTCAGTAATTCTATGCACTTGATCAATTGTTGAATGCTTGCTTCTAGATTCGAACTGTTGTTCAGGTATTAATTGTTTCCCTTCTAATATCGGCTGCAGGCGCAGGAGTAGTATTCTTTAAAAAAAACTTTTGATATTACAGGAAGGCCTGTAAGACTTCTTTTCGGGAGATGGTTTGCCTATTTTTATTTCAAATAAATTTGTTTTCAGTGCCACTGTTATTTAGATAAGGAATTTTCACATCACATACATACATATATACCTACCTAAATAGCACATAGCAAAGTCAAATGAAAAATCTTTGAAATAACCACACGGCAGGCAGGCAGGCAAGTACTACCTACTATACAATACAAGGACACGTATTATTGCGATAAAAAAGATCCATCGCATGTAGGAGCATGGACACATTGTTGGACACATTATATGGAGAATAGCTTCCTTTTCCCTTGGGGGAGGATTATGTTAGTTGGTGCTGATGAGGGATCGATGAGGATGAAAATGTAGTAGAAGGGGCATTAGCGTGTGTTGCCATAGAATGAATATTAGATGACATTTTATTTCCTCTGCAATGATGGTGTATATTAGTACATATGCATTTCCCTCTTATTTTTTTTTTTTTTTGTATTCATTATCTGTTAATTTAGATGAGACAATTTTTTTTTTTTTAAATACACAGTGATACGTGTACCTGCCGCCGCTGCTGCCGTTCACATGCGCAGCAGCTTTTTTTGTTTTGTCGGGAAAAAAAGATAATTGTAATTAAATCATAGAATGTTTATCTTCATGTTCGTTAGATAGGTGGTGTATCTTATGGATACACAATTCTGCTGGTATAGAATAGATGTCCATGGTGTGATGGTGGAATATACACAAAGCAAATAAGAAGAAGATATTTCCAGCAGTTTCATCGACACAAAGTGACGGCGACGGTCATACAAAGCAGAACACCTGTTCGACAGGGTGAGGGAAACTTGTTTCATTATAGCGTGCTCATGGAGCGTATATATGTACTTGTATTAGTATCCTCCTCTTAATGCGACCCTGATGGTCGATAGTATTTTTTCTTCTCTGCCCGTTGTTTTTTTTTTTTTGTTTGTTTTTTTTTTTTTCTTCACCTTTATTTTGATGCTATTCTTTTCCGCCACAGTGTCACCCCCAAAAAGTTCGTGTGCACAAAATGTGAATGATTTTTCCACCCTTAGTGGTTTTGTTTTCATTTTTTTTTTATTTTGCTCTGTTAGATTTTTTTTACCTACAATTTAGTGGAGTATGTTATATTATTATTCCCTAGATGTAGCCCTAGCCATGTAGGTATGAATATATTTTTTTTTATCATGGTCACAAGTAATTTTTATGCTGGGGTATCTTTATGATAATTTGTGAGGGAGGGTAAGCGAGAGAAAAAAAACAAATACATTTAAAAAAAGAGACATGATTATAAAAAAAAAAAATAGATTTTTAGAAAAGAAATTAGTCAGTCTTCTGAGTTATTTTACCTAAAAATGTAAAGGCTAAAGGTTTACTCACAACACTGACTGACGTTTGTGTTTTTTTTTTACAAACATGGTTTTTTAAGATTTTACTCTGTACTCATGCATTCCTTTGCTTTGCAAACTTCTTGATTTACTTTCAGAACAAATAATTAATTAAATCTTGATTTCACCACGAGTCAATATAAGATTTTTAGTGGGACAAAGCAAAAGGTTTTTTGATAGTTTTTGGTTCTAATTGGTGTTGTCTATTGGAGAAAAAAATATTACTAATGCATTTAAATTTTTACTGTAGTAGATCAAATACTGCGTTTATATGGTCATAAAAAATAATAAATAAGATACACGACTGGGACGCCCATACTTGCGTTCTATAAACAGCTTAAAAAAACTTCGTTGAAAGTTTAAGACGAAAAAAAACGCCATCTTAATTCTTTACTGAATATAATTTTTAAGGAAAACTTTTGGTATGCAAATCTTAAGTATTTTTTTGTGTAAATACAAAAATTAAATTCGAAAAAAGTTTGTCAGCCCGTTTTTGAAATATCGAGTTTTGAAAAGCAAAAAATTTGAAACTTTTTATTAAAAATCCAACACCTTTCTTTTGATAATTTTGCTATGCAATATTATTTAATCTTATCTGAAATTTGTATATACAAAAAATTAATCAAAATCCGTTCAGCCTATAATGAGAAAATTCAAAATAGAACAACACTTTTAATGACAGGTACAGGTAATAGTTGCTAAGTGCAGAATTTTATAATTTTTTGTAGTAGATCGTATTAATTTTAGTAGGTTTATGGAAAAATTTAAATCAAAATCGTAGGAGTCATTTTTGAAAAAAAAATATTTTCCTTTCCGGTTTTTTTAACTTTTGTATGGAAGGTTCCATTATTTTTTCATATATGTATGTGAATTGTTTTCTAAAAATATTTGAGAGTGTCCTAAAAACCTCTTAAGTATCGAGTTTGAAAAAAATAGATCATATCGTTTTCGAAATATCTGATTTTCAAAAAAAAAAAAATTGAAATATTTTTTTAAAAATCCAAAAAATATTTTTTTTATATTTAAATAGGTATACAAAAAAAATTATAGTACTTGGAAGCCTTTGTTTTAAGAAATTATTGAAACCAATCATACCTTTTTGAAGAAAATTGAAAAATAAAAAATGGTTCTTTGGGAGATACCATTAATCCCATTAGTAACCATTTTTTGAAAAAAGGTTTTCTACCCAAAGGAAGCATTTAAAAAAAGTAATTGACTGATTTTTTTAAGAAAAGTTGCTGAGCCGTTTTTGAGAAAAATACGATTATGTTAAATTACTAAAAAAATTGTATGACAGGTACCGTTATTTTTGGTTCTAAAAAAATGAAAAAACGTGTGGGTATAATCACTAAAAACCGCTATGTACCAAGTTGAAGAAAATAGATCGGGCCGTTTAGTCTGTAGACGAACAAACAGACAGAATTGTGCCACCCACTTTTTTGGTGTTCTTTATCATTGTTATGTCATATTTGATTGTTATCTCAATTTTTTTTTTTGCACAGATACAAAACTTCCCTTATAGTATCTACCTATGATTGGGTAGATTGTACATACAGTGGCTCAACTTATTGATCAAATTGTTGGCAGACTTAAGCTAGAGCCTAAACGAGCTTATCGATTTTCTTCAAATTTATGGAATATACCTATATAAACATAATCACCGAAAAATCATTTTTCAAATTTGAAAAAATTCATTTCACCTGTTTCGGCTCTACCTCAATGTAAAGTAGACGTAAAGACGAACATTTTAAAATGGAGGTATTCTGTTTCTCCGAAACACCACAGATAGGTAAATGCCATTTATGTGCAGTGCTGAATGCACCCATAAATACTATTTGCCTTTCAGAATGCATCATAAATAAGACAACATGTGAGGTGTATGCATCATCTCGTCTCTCTCTCCCATCATTTCCAGCAGATAAAACTTTTTGTGTTAACTTTCTTTTTCGAGAACACTCTTTTTGCCTGGTTGTTTGCGGCTGCATCGTTAAAATTATCAATTTTGTTAAAATAGTAACTAAGTTAAATAAAGTCAATTATCAAGTTAAACCAAGTACGGAAAAGTACCATCCATACAAATTAAATAAAAAAAAACCGTTAAGGAAAATATCTGAATATTTTGTTTTTTTCTTACAAACTTTTTTTTATAAAACTTTTTTTTATAAAAACTTATTTTTTGAATGCTTAAATTAATGTAATATTACCAAAAATTTAAAAACATTACAAAGAGCAACTATTAATAGTTAGTATACCTCTCATCAGGCATGGATTTTTCATAAGGTCAACTAGTCCCAGGCCTATGGCATAACGACAGGGGGAGCACCAACAAAAAAACAATAAACAAGAAATTCTTAGTTTAGTCACATTTACTTTTTTTAAAATAATTTAAGAAATTTGTTTGGTAAAGAAAGACGAAGACAAAACACATGAAATAAAATAGCTTAAAAGAAAAAGACTAAAAACTAAAAGCAAATAGCTGTCATTTTGTTTTTCTGTTTTTATTTTCAACTGACAGAACACAGAACTAACAACTTCTGCCCAAACAAATTTCTTGGGCAGAATTTCGCGAAAATAAACAGAAAGGCGAAATGTTTTACTCTGTCGTGAGTGTTCTCTTATCACTTCTGCCAAAAACTTTTTTGCGTGCACGAACAAAAAAATATATAAATAAATTGGGTGGCGCAACAGCTTGTGGAGAAGCAGGGCCTAGTGACTTACAACTCTCAACTATACCTGTTTGCGTCTTGGGAAAAACATTTCTGTATTTAGGTGCCTGCAGCTGGGAATCAAACCCAAACCTTCGGCAATCTACGCACCAATCACTATGCGACAAGTTACTACAAACAGATTTGGGTCAACTTTGGCAGAATTACCCCGAGCCAACACGAGCAAGTTCTGGCAAGCAAGCTGACTACATATACATGTCTGCCTGTAAAATTAGAAGTTTGCATTCCACTTGCCTTCTATTTTCTTTCCATTTACTTGTCTTCCTTCTTGCTTCACTACTGGCTTCAAAAAATCCATGCCAGTTGATGAGCAAGATGCTTGTATGTATTGTAACTTGCTTGCTAGTACTTGCCCGTGTGGTCTCGGGGTTAGGTATATTTGGTTGTTTCATGTGAGTACAATTACAGACTTAGTGTCTGTCAAAATTTCAAGTTTTTTGTATTTGAAAAACCTATTGCCATTTATCTTGACCTGATCCTATATTTCTTTTTATATTAGAATATCCAGCCCTCGAAACTCGCGTGCTAATAACATTATTACTAACATAAAACTCTAGAAATCTTTATTTTTCAATTGAACATTGGAATAACCATACTATTAAGCATTGAAGTTTCCATAAAAATTATCGATAGCAAGTTATTTGCATTGGTTACACAGTTTTGTGCATAAGTACTTCATTGCGTATTTACTCATCACAAAATTTAAGAAATTAATACCGATTGCAGATACAAGCGCACACCTCTCCCCCATGCACTTCAAAATTAGGTAAAAAATCACTAGAATAAACCAATTTTTAAAAAGCAGTTATTATATAAACAACTCATTACTATTTTTTGCCTCACTGAACGCTGCCATCGGACATTCCAATAATCTCTCCAGTCAGTACTGGAAAATTAGTTGGTTGGTGGGTGGAAAAAATTGAAGCGTCACACTTAGGTTACGTCAAATAAAGACTCGGTCTGGCTCTGGCTCTCGCTCGCACTTATTATACAAATTGTATTTTATTGTGTGTTAGGCTTTTGTGGTACAATTATTAAATAAATTTTTACATTCTGCACTTCTGTGCAAAAAACCTTTACAACCATATATAATTTATATACCTTCGGCTTTTGTAGACCGCGTAAATTGTACCGCAAAACTCGTAATGCGTTTTGTTATATGATGATTGAGTTTTTCCTTGCGTTTAATACAGCTTAAGACAAAACATTATAAGGAACCCAGCACTTAATGAGTTCAATTTTCAATATCAATACATATGCCCATTTCATGCTATTCTGTTATTTTGATTAAAAAATTATGTATCCGTCGTCTCGATTTACAAATGTTAGCACTTTTTCAATTTTTTTTTAAAAAACCCTCAATCCATTAACTCAAGATGAACCTTTTCTTTAATTATTTTGATATGATAAATTTTTAAGACAAAAGAAATAAAAACTAGGGCACCATTTACTCTATAGGCTTTGGGCCCTGCCTCTCATAAAACGTATTTTTTTAATCTAAATGTACTCATTAGGCGTTTTTCTTTTTTAGTTCCTAGCTGTAAGAAAAAAACGATGTTTCTTTTTTAGCTCAGAGCCCTTAGAGCACACAACTTGTGTTTCTTTTTTGTATCGGAGCTAGCTCGGAGTACGTTCCATGTGCTCAGCATAGAGTACCTATTTTATCTAGAGAACCGACTTCAGGGCTTTTTCTCTTTCACCCTACAAACTCCACTGTGAGTATTTCCTCCCCATGGCTGGGCATGTGTTAGCTGCCCAATGCATTTTAAATGGAACCTCACCAATACAATGATAACTTAATGGATTTTGGCTTATTAAACTGAAAACAACAAAAAATTGAATCAAAAAATTGAAAACGTTACATTTAGAGCTATTACACGTAGTCACGGACAGGGAATTTAAGAGAATTTTCTCTTAATGTGCTCAAATAAAATTTGCGGGTGTTTTAGGCAAGAGGGGTACGAGTCGGTTCTCTAGATAGTATAGGCTTTGTATATATATTTCATAGTAATATCATGGAGTCGTTTTTATTTACGCGCTGTTTGTCCAGTGGTGCGCTCGCGTCGCTAAAGTTGCTTCATCATTTTGAAAATTGTGTTCATAACAATGGCATTTGTATCTGGTTTGGTTGTTGGTTTATGAGTATGGATTCTCTTTTTTCTTTTGCTATGAAACAGTTTCGAAATGCAATGGTGGTTGTTTTTTTTCTTGGTTTTTTGTTCGATCCTCTTTTTTCCCCGCGTTCGTCTTTTCTTTCGTTCTTGATGAATGAATTTTTGTTTGTACTCGTATTTAAATATTTCTTCTGTTTGTAAAATAGAAAAATATATGAATAATGGTTTCAAGCAGAGATTATAAATATAATAATAATTAATAATCTCTTGTTTCAAGGTAAACTTTTTTATATTATAAATTTGTGTATTTTGACTTTTGGGGGTGGAGAATATTTATTTCGTTTCATTTTTTTTTTCAGTAGGTATGAAAATTATAATAAATAGGTAGGTATACCTTTTAGGTAAATGACAGAGGTGATTTAATTGGAAAAAAAAATGTTTCAATTAACAATTTGGAAAAGAAAAGAATACAAATACCTTAATAATTTCAAAAAAGGATTTACCTACCTATTAGTTTAAACTTCAAAAAAATTATTTATGTGGATGTCTCTACCTGATTTTCTTTTCGTAAATGGGTAGGTAGGTACCTACCTGGATTAGATTAATTTATTTGTATTTGCGAGAAAGTCAGAACTAGTATGTTTGTTTTAGATACAAACATTTCTTCAGGAGAAACCAATTTTTGGATGATATATGATATGGGTATATATATGGGTATATACATACAGATGTAGATAATTTTAATTTCTAAAAAAATATCCTTTAAATACCATTTGATTGATATACATAGGTATGTAATCATAGTAGGTGCTTTTACGGCCATTCCAAAGCGTTTTTTATAAGAAGGTTATATTTGTTCACGAAACTCTGTGATTTTTAAGAATTCATCACAGAGTAGATGACACATATGCTTCCCCAAAAAAATAATTGAATGTAGCAAGTTTATACCTATGTACAAAAAAATAGATGGTTACGGAGTCGACACGTTCAATTTATAGATTTCCGGCCATTTTCTTAAGAGTGTTCCGGATGGCGATTTTGAGAAAAAAAGATTGTGAAGCGCGTAGTTGTCCGATCAAAATGAAAACACATCTTTGACAGTCAGTTTCCTATAGCTAATGGTATTTTTTGAAGTTTTTTTTTCTAGTGGATATAAATTCAATTTATTTTCATTTAGTATATAATTATAATTATATCATTTGACATTGATATTTTAAGTTCTTAAAAGGCCCTTTACAGGTACTATTACAAAATGATTTTTTTAGTGCATAAATACCCCTACAAGTGACCAATTAGTAAAAAATAAAAAGTTTTATAAAACAGAGTATGTTATGAAAGTGAAAAACGACCTTATATATAGGAAAAAAAAAGTTAGCAAATTACTGGTTTTGTTCAGTTGGGAGCACTCTTAAAGTTAAAAATTGTGCGCAGTCCATCAAGATAGAAGTTGATTTTCTTGCACACTTTTATTAAGCTTACATATTCTAAGAACCATCTTTGGTGTAATGCTTAATTTCATTTTACTTTAATAAAACATATTAAAGATGGTAACGGAGAAGATAGCTAATGGTAACGGAGGAGACACGTACGATTTAAAATTCATTTTTATTCCTAGGTATACAATTTTATTTGAATTTTTAAATTATTGCCATCAATGAGAAAAGTAATCAAGGTTATTAAATCAAATTTGTGTAAAATTTAAAAGAAATCGGTTAACGTTTACATCGTACAAAATACATGGGGTTTCCACAGTTTTTACTCAAAATATCAGCAAAGTTGTAAAAGTTTATGGAAAATCTTTCAACTTGGCATATAAATTAGGTAAGGTGTATTAATAAAATATTTTCAACAATTTTGTTGAATATTTGCCTCATTAAAAATAAAATTAAATATCGTTGTTTTTGTGCATTTGTTGTTATTTTTAATGGAATAGGTAACTGTTGATTTAAATTTTTTAAAAAAAATATATTTGTATACCTTTTATGGTACTTAGTATATGTGCCAAGTTTACGTTTACACTTTTACCGATACTTTGATACTTTGAGTAAAGGCTGTGAAAACACCATGTATTTTTTATGAAAAATTGGAAGTACCCATTAGCACGAGTTAACGTTAACCTGTTTCAATGAAATTTAACACAAAGTTTTTTTTTAATACCCTTGATCACTTTTAAGCCAGGGGGAAATTCAGGCCTTTAAGAAAAAATGCATATGAGTAGTTGAAATTTGGGGGAGAAAAGAGTAATTTCGTCTTCTCCGCAACACTCTTTTTGTTGACTTCTTTTTTAATTTGAAAGTCTTTTTTGATTAATTAAAATGATTTTTTAATAATTTATTTGTTTCAAATTTATTTGAAAAAGGACAAACACTTAAGAATACTTTTAACTCCAGAGAAATGTCAAATCTTGCTAGTGTATATGAAATCTATCTGAAATCTTGCTCAAAATGCAAAACTACCATTTCGACAGAATAAAATCGATTTTTTAAAGATAAAAAAATTAATTTTTTGGTTGTAACATCGCGATATGCATCACAGTTTAATTAGGAATGAAACCAAGAAAAACACCGAGGAATCGTGTTTATATTTCTGATTCCTCTAAGATCTGAGATATTAAGCAGTAAGCCCCATCCTACAAATATCAATTTCATGACACAAAAGAAATTCAAATCGTGTTTAACCCCCATTTCACCCTAAAATTAAAAATGTGTACAAAATTTTAACACGATGCTGAGAATAGCTTTTAAGCTCCACAAAAAATTTTCGAAATCGGATCTGTAGTACACTTTAGTTTTTAAAAATATTAAAATCAAAAACTCACAAATACCCAAAAAAAAAAAAACAAAAATTATATCAGAATGTATGAAAATGAAAACTTTAACTCTAGAGTACACGCTCCCCTCTTGGACTACCATGGTAGTCCATTTTAAAATGTTAATAATTTGAGAAGAAAATATAAATTAAAAATCATTTAGTTATTGAAAACAAAAATGATGATCTGACTGTGGTCTACTATAGAAGTCCACGCGAGTACTCCTGTACAAACCACCATCACCAACACCCAACGTGCCTACATTACATTCACAGGTACCTCTACTTACTGCAACAAATTTTAATAATAATCTTTTTAGTAGTTAGTATCTCTATGTATATGTACAATAAAATTTGTTATAATAAAACCAAAAATCCCTTTCTATAAATATTAATCCTTAGTTTCAATAGCAATTAAAATTTCTTTCCAATAAGATAATCGCTTAATTACTCAACATAGTGTTTATTAGCAAAGCGCGGATTGAGTATAGAGAACATTTTCAAATTTTTGTATGTTTATAAATGTCCTAAAATAGGTACCTCCAGAATAAAAATTCTTGTCTGAAATGAACTTACTAAATCTGTTTTTCGCAACTGCAAATAAATAATTTTGGGAACCCATCTACAATGAAAAAGATCAAGCAGAAATATCTATGTATGTATGTTATTTTAAACAAAAATAAAAATTTTAAATTAATTTGTCTTTTAAACTGTCAAAGAATGAAAAGTCCACAGCAACCTTATCAATAACGTACCTACAACTAATCCATATCTTTATGTAGGTAAAAAAAAATCGTAACATCACTACGAAATTATTTCGTAAAACTTTTATTACAAAATTTGGTCAATTCAATAAATATTTCGTAGGAAAAATTCGATATGAAAATTGTGCATAACAAACACTTCGTACTATATACAAAAGGCCTTTCGTAATTTGTCTTGAACAAATTTTAACTCATATGTACGAAATATTTCGTTCGATGATAAGGAGAAATGTTTAATTTTTTCGTAAATTCAACTTAATTTTATTTGTAAAAATACAAGAATTTCGTAGCATTCACGAATGAAATAAACAATGCTAGTTTTAATTTAACGAAAGTCAATTAGTGCATATTAAGAAATATATTCGGGGTTTTCCATCACGAAAGTTTTGTCAAATAAACGAACTTTTTAGTTAAATGCACTAATTATTTTTTTGGGTGTAGATATTTATTGAATTTAAAAAATCAATATCCTTCAAAATTACAAAACTTTCTCATTAACTTATGCCTACATCATTTCTTTTAGCAATTTTCTTTACTAACTGAAGAAATAAATAAACAAATAAAACAAACACACCCACTAATCACCCTTAAAAAACGGAGAAATTTTTCAAAACAACTTTACAATATATGATAGGTACCTATCTACATACA
This sequence comes from Dasysyrphus albostriatus, assembly GCA_946251815.1. NCBI lineage: Eukaryota > Metazoa > Arthropoda > Insecta > Diptera > Syrphidae > Dasysyrphus > Dasysyrphus albostriatus. The sequence continues at coordinate 58,802,292 of OX276336.1, read as the reverse complement.
TTCATATTGGCTCATTCCGAAGAGAAATCCTTTAAATTATAGCAAAAATGAAAACTCTTGCCATTATTTAAAGATCGAGGAGAGTAATAATAAAGGTATACCTACCTCTGCGAGTGTGCACCTGCACAAAAAGGACAAGGGAAAGCTACAAATTAAAAAAAAAAAAAAACAACCGCCAACAAGGCTACCATAATGTTTTCCCCCCGCAAACAAGAGAAATCCACCAACTTTTCTTTAAAATATTTGTATGCCTCCCAAAAATTCTGAAAAGAAAATACGAAATAAAATTCTTTTCAAGATCGAGGCATACGACCTACCTACAATAAACAACAAGAAATCTATTTATTTCTGGAGCGCTGAGCGGCGACCAACCCCTAACCAATGCATTCTTATGACTGAAAATAAAAATACAAAAACACACAAAAGTAGAAGAAGAAAAATGAAAAAAACATCCAAATGTTTCCCTCAACATTTTGTGTTGAGAGTAGGCAAGCTGTTTGACCGCTAGTTGACGCCAAAATCAGCGATGTTCATGATACTACTATAAAGTTTATATACAAAGGTATAGGTACTCTATGGTGCTCAGAATGAAAAAACCCAGTGAATGGAGTAAAAAGCTGAGCGCAGCCAACTTAGCTCAGTTTTCACTCATTTCCATGGACGCGTTCAATGCTTTAATTTCAGTTTACACTTTATACTTTTTCGAGTTTTTGATTGTGCAGCTATCAGATGATAATTAAAAGTCAGTACTAAATTATAGTACTTTGAACGCATCGCAATCATATGTAAGTTCAGTGCTCAGATGTGGTTCAAATATAATTTCGCTAAGCTTTCAGCGCCTTTAATATAAGAGCAAGTACGTGCTACCCAGTCGTGTATTTTATTCTATTCGAAATAAATTAATAAAATTAAATAAAGTACAATGGAACTGCCCCGTTTCACGTACAAGAGACCAACAATAGTTACTTAACATAACCCTCATCAAAAAACCCCCAAACTCGAAACATGCAATACAATTTTTTTTTTTTCAAAAAGTAAAAGAGATATTGGAACGATGAAAGCTGAATTTTAAAGATTGATATTAGTACTTTAAGAAGTCAGTATAGTAAAACAAAATCAATTTGAAAAAATAGCATTTTTTTGAAACGGATAAATCTCAAAAAAACGGCGCTGCAATCGAAAAACAGATAGTGGATTTGAGTTCGGCAGAAAAAATTACCCTTAAATAATTTCCTACTTAGTCGTGTCGAAAACGTTGTAAGCATGTGCACCGGTATTCATAAACACGAATAAAATACGAATTATCTTTAGTCAGTGAGTTAAGTCTAAAATCTTATCAATAAATCGAAATTTAAGGTAATAAACTATTTCACCAAAATAGGTACATTAAAAGAGTAATTAAGTTGAAAATCGTTCTGTCATTGTTGCCAAAAACTAGAGAAAAAAGGAAACAGACGCTAGTAACACACATGCTTCTTACAACCTGAAATGAGAGAGTGTATGTGCTAAAGTTCACATTTTGTGAGGAAGTATATGTGCACTTTAAAAAATAGTCTTTGGTAAAAGCAGAGTTCTTCTTGATTGTAGTAGATTTTCGTTTAGATTTTGAACTTAACGACGTTTTAGTTAATGACAAGATATGTAAGCAACAATTTATTGATAGGGCTGGTGGTATTCATGTTTTTTTTAAATCGCCACAGCTAGTCTCGGGGATGACTTTCAAAGAAATTAATTTCATATTTGCTATCTAGATAATGGATGTGCTTTTGATCCACATATGTTTTATCTTATTCAACGTTGGATTTTTTTGGGCATTTTCCTTTGTGATTTGTGATAGATGAAAAGATAATAAAAAATCAATTTTCAATATATGTTACTTTAAATTGCCAACAAACACCAACAAGTTTAAATATATGATAGCTATTTCCAGACAAGTTTTTCACAATAACCTCCATAGATTAATATTTTAAGTCTGTATACATATATTCATCGCAACCGATACTTTTACTATCAATCAATAGGATTAAAATTTGAAATGATTAGAAATAAAAGAAAAAACCGTTAATATAAATGCATTTGTGTAGAAGTAGATACATAACATATAAAATTCTCTTGAGATATTTTCAAGGAAACAATACGATGTTCTATCAATAAATCTTTATGGTTTCATAATCATTCGAATAAAATATAGAAATATAGTAGAATAGATGCCACGACATCACATGATTCTATTGATATTTTCAAGTGCCAATTATGAGAGTTACAATTTACGAGTATCCATTGATATTGTGTATTTATGACATACCTACAAAAAATGTCTAAGTTGTGATCGAGCATTTTTTTTATATATCTATGGAGACTTTTAACTTTTAAGTACTAAAGAAACCACAAGTTGTAAATCTCTTTATTGAATTACGAAAGTGTTCTTATACATTTATACAAACTATGTATGTGTATATGTATTTAGAAGTATCTCTATCTTTGCCTCTTAAAAAACTAGAGATTAGTTTTATTCTTTTACTATTTTATTTGTTTGCATTCTTTGACATAGCATCAATCACCTATTGATACTTGCAAATGTATAGAAAATAAAGAGATAGATTACCTTTTTCGAATTGTTTTACTATCATTTTAAAGTGCAAATGCATACAAACAAAAACAAAACAAAAACATCTTTAAAATTTCCGTGGCAATAAAAGAACATATAAGTTTTGCAGATTAGAGAAGTGCTATTCTTAAGAGAATATAAAATTAAAGACAAAATATACTTAAACGGTCAGAGTCTATATTCACAAGTGTACCTACATATATCTTAAAAATAGGGGATTTTCACATTTGAAACAGTAATTTCGTCATTGAATTACAAAACTACAAAGTTTTATTTTTATCAATAAAAAAGAATTGAGCCACAAGCGTTAAGGTACGAGTATAACGGTAATAAAGGAAGGGCTTTGAAGTAGTCGGAAAAAAAACAAGTAAATGCATGAAAGTCATATGACGCAGTTTTGATGATATTTCGGAGCGTAATCTTTCGTTAAATTTCGTTTACTCTTACTTTCGGAATTGGATTATGACATTTGACCTTTAACATATTTTTAGTTCCACCTTTACCTTTCAATTCATTTATTGGAGTTACGATTTATTTATTTAATATAAGTAAAAACTATATTTTTTCAAATTAAATTACTTTTTACTTACACTTTCGTTGTACTCTCTTCAAGAATATACAAAACTTTTTTAAATATTCTTTAATAATTGTGTCAGCAAAAAAATTGAAGTGGCATCACCGATTTCATTGGATTCATTCAACGTTTAAATGCACTGAATGTTTTCACTTTATATGAGTCTGAACAGAACCAAATGTCAGTTGTTTTTTTAAGAAATGTTATTTTTTTAATGGTTTATATTCTTTATATTTTGTAAAGTTTTTCTTTGCTTATCTAATGTTTAATTATAATCTGTGTTCTTAATTTCACGTTTGATTTATGAATTCGGAAAAATATGAAATGTATGTGCATTTTGAAATGAACAATAAATATATTTGGTGGCGTCACAGCTTGTATAGAACCAAGGCCTAGTGACTTACAACTCTCAACCATTTCTGTGCGTTTGTTAGTTGTGACTGTACAGGGGACCTACAATTTTTTGCCGAGTCCAAACGACTACTTGGCTGATTTATTTCAGTTATTCTAAGGCTAGGAACGCACTTGAGATTTTCTGTCGAGTTATCATAGAACACATGAGATTAAAAATAGAACACATGAGATTAAATGAGAATGAACGCACATGATACCAAGAAATTACACTACGATGCGATCAAATTTTTTAGTCGCAATGACAGAAAATCACAAGTCTGGTCCTAGCCTAAGAGCTTGCAACATATTTTTGGCGTGAGAGGAAACCTGACCATATTAATGTTTCAGGTAGTCCTGGTGAAGGTCTTAACATATATGTCTGCCAGCACGTAGTTGTCCCGTTTACCAGAAAAAGAACACCAAAAGTACAACTTTGAAGCCCTTGACTCACTGATTACAAATATAGTCACGACAGATGTCTTAGTGGCCCCAAAACCCTTGATAGACGTCCTTGAAAGTGCAACTTTTTTCGAGTTTTTAAAATTGTACGAAGCCACTTGAAATATATCTCAAATGAAAGGTCTTGACTCCCTGAACATGAATATGTACGTGGCAGACGTCTAAGTGACCGGAAAACCCCCGACAGGCACAGCCGCGATTTAAGTCTCGGTACTTTTATCATTTGTTACAGATAACTTAAAATATATTAGAATTGATAGTTCTTGACTTCCAGATCTTAAATATATTTATAACATTAACACACTTTGAATTCCATCCAACTGCTAAAAAACACGATAAAATTCACGCATTTTGAAATGTTATTTTCTTTAGTATTTATAGAGGAAACCATTTAAAATATATGGTTATTTAAAGGATTGGATTTCACTGGAATAAAAATGCAAGCAACAGACATTAAAGCGAACCCAAACTAATGAAAACCGCGATTGAAGTTGCGGAATTAATTATTTTGTCTCATCTGCGACTTGAATAAATTGCGGTTTCAATAAGTTAAAGTTTGCTTTAACGTTAGTCGCTGGCATTTTTATTTCAGTGAAATCAAACTCTTCCAATTGCAATGCATTTAAAATGGTGTCATCTAACATTCCACTAAAACAACTTAAACGAGTTTGTTATAAAGGGTGTTTTTTTAGACGTGTGGTTTTCAATCTGGCAATACTTTTTTCAGATTTGGTCTTTTTGACAGCTGTCATTTTTCATAATGACTTCTCAACAACGTTTGCAAATCGTGAAAATTTATTACCAAAATGATAGTTCGGTTCGTGCGACGCATCGCGAAACAACCAATTTATTGAAAGAAACTGTTGGTGTCGAACACAATCAAAGCCGAGTTTAATACAAACTCTATTTAAACCAGGCACTTTAACCAAACAAAAATTCATTTCAAGTGAACACCGTTTTGTACATAAATTAAAAAAAGAATTTGTGGTTGTCACTTTGACATTTTTTAATTAATAAAAAAGGTTTGTTTAGTTTGTTTTCTCAAACGAACTGTCAATGTTTGGACTTGTTCAGATGAACTATTTTTAATTAAATGGAATTAGTATGATACTTTGAAAAAAGAAATTAAAAACGTTTAAATATTTTGAAGAGCTAAAATTTTTTTTGAATACTTTAAAAATTGTTAACTAGTATCATGCTTAGCACTTAACAAAAGACAGGGGTCGAATTATCGCTTCAGTGAACAAGTGATTGAATGTGCCATCAGTGATCGAATGAACGAGAAACCAACTAGTAAGAGTCCTATTACACGACGACTTTTGAGTCATGACTTTTTTCGAAATTCAATGAATGCGAACGAGAAAAAAATCTGATCTCACCTTCGCACTCATTTGATTTCGAAAAAAGTGATGACTCATAAGTCGTCGTGTAATAGATCACTAACCACTTCGAGTGTGATGCCAAATTGAATTATTCAGTCACGTATGTATTATTCGAAAACTGATGCGGTAATTCGGCTCTTGTTTAAAATTTTGTAAATAGAATTTCAGTTTATCTTCTAGTACTTAATTATGCGTTATGGCTCAGCCTTGTGCTAATATGCTCGGGAGATTTCTTTCTTCAGAATCTTTTATTAAACCATAAAAAGTGCTGGGTTTCGATGTTATATTTTTTCTCCTCAAAAATTCTCATTATTCTATTGCAGAAATATATAAATTGATGATTCATTGTGATAAAATATTGTGACGTCTAAAATATGTTCAAAAGTTTATCGAGCATTTTTTATCTCAATGTATGTATATATGTATAGGCCAGCAGTAATTCTTTCAGTTGAACACCACTTAAAGTATGAATTTCAAAATTTATGAAATACAGAATTTTTTCTATATTTCCACCAAACGTTTATCTCAATTCAGATTTAAATAATCTCTTTGGTGTTCTCACCAGACAAAGATTTAAAGATTTAAAAAAAAAGATTTATTTTGGCAGCACCTTCAAAAATGCAAATGGTGTTTCACTTTTTCTTATGAAGTGGAATGTGATAGAATGATTCTTTTGTGAAGAACTGAATGCAGTCACGAATGAATCCTTCAGCGCCATATTAGAATAGGTTTTTTCGGTTTGTATTTGTATTTACCAGAGAAGATTTAACAAGACTAACTTCTAATATTCAAGATCAACGAAATTAATTTGTATGGTATATTATTTTGATTTGAAGAAGAGGTAAATCGTATTAAATCTCAGATAAGTTTTAGGTGGAAATGTAGTACGTATAAGATTTTTTATTTAATTTTGGCACAGTTTAATAGATGGTACAGAATTACACACCCAAAAACAAACACGGCAACAAAAAGAATTGACAGACTTGGCATTAGGTTTTAATTATACCTCTTCTTATCTGACAAAGCTCGTGTAGATAATTTATTTTTTATGATTTATGTATGTGATTTCCAATAATATCAACATACATGTATACATTTTTATTAAAATATTCCCTGAAAAAGTCTTAATTCTTATTAATCATTTAAGTATATCACTTTTGAGCCAAAGTCAAATTTTGATTATAGGAACAAAATATACAACAACGCAATTGGCATCTCTTATCGTCTGCTGACTTTTCTCTTCTCGCTTATTGATATAGGTACCTACTCTCTTAATCTTTTTCTTATAAAATTGATCGATCTTCAAGGCTTATATTATTTGGTCTTATCGCACTGAATGTGCAAAAGCTTATCAAAAATCTCTTAACTGGTCTGACACATCTTAGTGGGATTTTTTCTTTTTTATTTTAAATTTTAGAACCAAACAAAATAATCACACACACCTCATCAGATCGCACCGCACCCGCCGGCCGCCCGCATGCCGCCTAGAGTGCTGCGAGCGGTGAGGCGCTTACAAACATCAAGACTTGACGCAGATGATTGATAAGTATTTTTTTGTTGTGTGTTGTGTGTTGCTGTCGCGCTATCGTCTTCAAAGAACTTTTCAAAGTCCAGTGTACTTAAATATTTGTTTTTCACCATCACCCGGTCTGGCCCTGCCCTCATTCATTGCTGTAGGTATTTCTATATAGACTCATTTTTTTCTTAACAAATTTAGATAAATTTCTGTTTTGAACTTTTTATTTTCATGTGAAATCACACGAGAGAGCTACATATATACTTACTCTGATAACGACATCCAGTCATCAATTAAAATGATTTAACGACTTCTTTTGCGTATAACACAATTTTGATTTAAGGCCTTTAACTCTTGAACATAATATGGGTGTATTTTCAATTTGTTTATTTTTTCCACTTTTTAAGCATTTATAAGTGGAGAAACAGTCTATTTATCTACCATATATGCACATAAATATTTCTATATACTCATAGATTGGGAGATGTATTTCAATGAGTTCATTCTTTTGCAATCGTCGTCGTCGACACGTGAAGAGGTGGATATAGGTATATCCACATATGTACCCATTCCTACCTATATGTTGATACTTATAAATCTTGTTGAACTCGTATCTTATCAGCATTGCTTTGTTTCCAAAACCTATAGTCGGTATCTAGTATATTTTCTTAAAAAAAAAAAATATGTGATTGATGTTTCTCTCGAAAAAAAAAACTTCAACTTTGATCTCAGTATACCTATTTAGTTAATTTTTATCATAAAGAGTGTTTTTCTTAAATTGGTAACACTGTAACAAGACATTTAATGTGACAGTTGACAGATGATTTTCGATCTATGGTGGCTATTCTGATATTCGATTGAATTGAATCCATACGTATTGAAAACGGCTAACAAAAAGATACATGAATTAAAAACTTAAAAAAAATTAGCGGATAGTGGATCCATTTGTTTTGCAAAACAGCCGTGTTTTTTTGACATTTCACCATGACTGTGTTCACATTGAACTGAAAAACCGGATATTTTTTGACATTTCAGTATTCACATTTCACTCCCACTCCTACAGTGAAGTGGGATGCGAATACTGAAACGTCAGAAAAGAATCCATTTGTTCAGTCCAATGTGAACACTCTTCATGAATTGACCTACACCAGAACAACAAACATATATCATATCATGCAACGGCGGCGTAAAATCGTTGTAAAAGTAGTAAAATCGTAAACTCATGGACCCCGACAGAAAAAATCAAGTAATTTATAGCAAAACATTAAAAATATTTTGTTGGCAAATGACCCCTTTTGCCCCCCCCCCCTTCCACGTACATCTGACCTTGATTATAATAAATGCCAATGATAACTAATCACGTAAAGAACAAAGCCAAAAGTTGAACTTGTGGTCAGGGGCGTCTTAAGAAAAATGGGGCCCTAGTCCCTTAAGGACATGGGGGCCCTCTTAAAATTTGGTTTTTGAAAACTATTTCAAATAATTAGTCCAGTCAACGAAGACTCAAAATTATAAAATGAATGCAATAAATCATGCTTTCTGGGTTTTTACTTTATGTGGTAGGTTGGACCCCCAGGTATAACATACTAAAATCCCCAGCCCAGGGCCGCGAGTTTTAGACATTGGGGGGGGAGGTGAAGGTAAAGGTAGAAATTCTGTAGCCAAACAAAAATTGGATTTGCATAGAAAAATTTGTATGCAAATCGTAAGCTGAAGAGAGTACAAATTTTTTTTTCGTTCTTTTTCTCTTCGAAAAATTATAAACTCCCTGAAATAATTGTCTGGCTACGGACTTCCTTACGAGCATTTTGTTTGCTTACCAAACTGAAAAGGAAATACCAGATTCTGCAGATAGATGAACTAAATATCTGCCTCGAATAACACTTTAGAACTCTTAACATTTTGTTAATGTCACAATTGACATATGACGTCTGACTAATGAGTATGATACACTTAAATCAGACAACCCTTTTATATAGAAAAATCTTTCAATAAGAAGTGTCATTTTAAATTTCACCCAATTTTTAGAATTGTCAACACTGCAGTGCAACAACGTGTTGAAAAATTCACAATAATACAAAATTGTATCACAAATATGAGTTTTCGTAGGTAAAACCACGGCAAAAATCTATGATCTTCGTTATTAACTTAATTAATAATTAATTTTTTACTTAAGCCTAGTAGGCAGATAGAGACAAAATTTATCTCCCATATAAAATTTTATTTTGGTTTTTTTCCAATCATTAAGTAGCTCCAGCGCAAAAATTGACATTCGTAAAGAAAGTCTCCACTTCGTTTTGCGCGGAAAAACACTGCTCGAAGCATTATTTTTCCGGACAAATTTTGACGTTTTATGTTTATTTCGCTTTTTACAAACTAAAATCATCTCCCTGTTTAATTCCTTCCATTATTAGAACGTTTTGAGGGCGCGTGACTGAAATAAAATTTGAAAAGCATGATTTTGGCAGTTGTTTTTTTATCCATCGACATCCCATCCATCCCTTAGTAGAATTTTATAATTGATAGCTTGACAGATAGGGAAAAAACTATTTGACGGAAAAAGTTTAATTTTATCCAAATGCCTCCAATTGCACGAAAATCACTTTTTTCCGGAGAAGTAAGAAAACTTCAAAAATTTCAGAGTTCTTAGAGGTTTCTTAAACCAACGACATCGTAGCCATTTGGCCAGTTTATATTTTTTGAGCGCTCAGTATTTTTCCTCAATTTTTTTACAGAGGAGGAGAATTAAAAATAAACAGTATTTCTCACATAGAAGTCAAAACAACTCTCTTTTTCTTTTCTTCTTATATAATTTCCTTCGACAAAAAATAATTGAGCAAGCGAATCCAAAAATCTTCAGTCTCAGTTTTTAAGGGAAAAAGTGAGGAATTTTTGAGTGGAATTCTGTTTACATTTCTGAGTGCTCTGAGTCCTCTGAAATCTCAGAAATATAAACTGGCTAATTATTTAATGGAATTTGACAGTTAATGGCTTGACAGATGAGGGTCAAACTACATTTTGACGGAAAAAGTTCTTTTTATTTCAAATGTCAACCAATTGCTCTGAAATCACGTTTTTGCAGAGAAATAAAAAAAATCGTAATTTTTAGAAGTGTTTTAAATCCATCAACATCGTAGCTATCTGTCAATTTAATCCGACAGTTGCTAGCTTGAAAGATGGGGGAAAAACTATAATTTTATGAAAAAAGTTTATTTTGGTCCGAATGTAAAAAAATTGCCCTGAGATTGCCATCTCCAGAGAAATAATAAAAATCAGACTTTTTAGAGGTATTTTTATCCATTCAGATTATATTGTTCCCCAACAAGCGCAGGTACTCATCTTGCTCTGCAAATGCTTTGAAAGAATCTGATTTCTGTATATAAAATTTTCAAATTTGTGAATTAAAATACTTTTTTAAATTTCTAGCTACGTTACTGTTCTCATGTGACTTTTGTTTTATCTCTACACCTTCAGAATTTATCTTCAAAAAAAATGTAGAGACAAAATTTGTCTTTGCTCGATCTGCATACTAGGCTTTAAAGTTCAAATCAAAATGACATCTTTATACATAAAAATATTGTGTTTTCTTATTGATTTTAAATGACACCTTTTATTGGATGACCCTACACTTCTCTTGTCTTTTTTAAACAAAAGGAAACCTTGACACACTTCGACTAGACCACCATGAGTTTTTTTTATTGAGTACGGCCTTCAAATACGCTTGTGAGTTGTAAGCTGATAAATAATTCCTTTTTATGCGGTTTAAAATACTGATAAATCTAAACCGAACACAGTTTCAAGTTCATAATTGAAAAAAACTTAAATTCAGACTTTCCATAGTAACTAACTGCTGGTGAGCTTTCACATTTATACACATATTGCTATCTCGTCTGCACTCCTAAGAAAAAGGGATGCAAAAGCAAAAATTCAAAAATTGAGTCAGAGGAATATTTAGAACTTGTAGATAATGTTCTATTTTCGTGTGAAGCTTTCTACCAGAAAAAGGCGCAAAGTTTCAGCAAAACTTGTCGAGCTTGTTATAGAATTTTTCTTTCGAAAGAGCGCAATATCTGCTCTCTTTTTCTGCTAATCCCTCAACACTTGGTGCCATTAAGCAGGACTGGCAGTATAAGGGTCCTACGTTGTGAGGATTGAGAAGTTTTGGACCCAATTGTTGCGCTAAACTGAAGTAGCACTAGTTTGTTAGGTTAATTTTTCGTCGGATCTCCACTAAGATGCCGGTCGTGGGATTAATGTTTACTCCGAGGAAGATGATCTCCTTACATACTTTGAGGTGATTGCTATCAATAGGGATGCAGCAACTATGCCCTGGTTCTCCATGAGCTTTCACGCCACCAAATTTATTTATTTTGGAAAGAACTAAGACGTTGGATAAGGTCTTGTATGCGAAGTAAATGCGAGATATGCCTCGATAGTTCTTCCATAGGATCACCTTTTTTCGTAGATAGGACATATGAAGATGATAGACTAGTCATCGGCCATGCTTCTTTCTACCCAAACTTGGTTGATGAGTTGATGCATGCACCCTTTCGACACATATTCTCCGTGCTTGACAAGCTCCGCTGATAAACCATCAGAACTGGCGGCCTTGTTGTTCTTAAGCTTCTTTATATATAGCACTCCCTTGACTGGGGAGTGGGTTCTCATCTTGTCCTATTTCTCACTCTAACGGATGCAGCTACTAGAAATGCTGCTTGAATGCATCTACTATTCTGCGATTCGGTGCCTAGATTACCTTCACTGTTTAGAAGAGCCTGTGTTTCAATTTTAAAACCAGCAGGCAATCGCTTGTTTTTTTTTTTATAAACTTCTTGGTGCTGTTTTGAACGCGGGACCCTCTTCTTTCAATGCATGATCGTCTTCTTCTCTTTTCTCCTTGCCCAATATTCCTCTCTTGTTGCTTTCTTTAATGCTGCAGCTTATTCACATGTCCATCTTTTGTCAACTTTTCCAGCTGCAGGCTTTCATCATCATCATACCACTGATTCTAGGGCTGTTGGGTAGCCTGTAATGGTTTCGGCTGCCTTTTTGATGATTTCGCAATACGGGACCACTGGTTGTTGCCATCTGTAGCAGGTGTCAATCTTGCTTAAATGCTCATTGTAGGGCCTGGCAACTCCGCAGGTATTCGAAGGCTACGAAAACAGTAGATGTGTATTTTGACGAACAATTGCTCTGACGAACAATTGTTCTGACGTATTCGTCTAGAACTGTTCGTCATAACTGTTCATTAGAACTATTCATCAGAACTGTTCATCAGAACTGCTTATCAGAACTTTTTGTCAGAACTGTTCATTAGAATTGTTTGCTAGAACTATTCGTCACAGCTGTTTGTTAGAACTGTTATTTAGGCTTGTTCGTCAGAACTGTTTCTTAGAACTGTTCGTTAGAGCTGTTAAAACTGTTCCTTTAAACTATCTTCTAGAACTGCTATCGTCAAAACGATCACTGCATATAAAAATCAAACTGATTTGAACGATTGATTGTTCTGATGAAGTAATGCATTGACTATTACCACAAAATTTTGACGATCAGTTCTAACGAATAAGTCAGAACAATTGTTATACGCATCCACTGAAACCACAAACTTTTGACCAATTTTTTTTAATTTTGGTGGGGGCAAAAACCCCCATTTATTCGGCTTAATACAAGCTAATTCTTAATCTAACTTAAAAACTAAGAACTTAAGCTAACGTTAGTGAGGGGGACGGCGTTTCAGAAGCCGGAGTTTTAAGGAAGGAGTACTGAGGTTAAAGTCGAAGGAGGACAAATTCGAGTTAACACCCCGCAGCATGCGAGAGATAGGTTCGTTGGAGCCATAACAGGTTCGGTGGGTGGGTATGTAAAAGAGACCAGTGGTACGTGTATTACGAGGTTTAGTATTAAAAGAGACAGAGTTGTAGAGCGACATGCAGTCAACGGAACCAGAGAGTAGTCGGAACAATAGGTCAGAACAATTGTTCGTCAAAATACTGCTGCTACCGAGCTTAAAGCAAATAACGTCAAAATTCGTCCTTAAGGCTGTTCGTTGTTTCTTTTCGTTTAACAGTTAAGCTCTAAATCTTTCCGCAACAAGGAAATGGTCAGAGTCAATATTTGTCCTTGGAAAAAAATGTAAGTATATCCTCCCCTGATTGCAAAAACTAGGTAACTCAATTTTAAAATTTTACAATGTCTCGGCAAAAACGGTATTATTTTGTGCAATTTTCAAGACTTTTCGTCTAATTTTTTTCCACCATAGATATTTATGAAGTGTGGGAAACATATCAGTTAAACTTTCACTCGTTATCTGGTAGCTAGGTATCTATGAACCTTGATATCTCCAAAAGTTCTTGCAAATCAGGGCCCGATATGATGTCAGAGGTGTGTCCTCCATCGATTAGCACATGGTCAATTTGGTTGAGGTATTGACCATGTGCTGAGCCCCAGGTTGGTTTTCCATTTCCGTTCTACGAGCTTCTTAAAAGTCTATTTGTGGAAGACCGTTATCATTTGTCTCTTCGTGGCGGATATGTGCCGACCAACTAGTCCACCAAAAGTATCTTCTTTTCGAATTGCGGCCTTGAGGTCTTCGAGCCAATTTTGTACATCGTACTCCGGGCAAGTACCGTAAAAGTTCTGTCCAGGAGTTTATAAAACTCATCCTTTAAAGAGCTTTCAACTCTATTGTGAGCGGGGAGTGTACACACATTAGAGGCTTATATTTTGGAAAATGTCTTTGATGAAGATCATAGCCAGGTGATCATTTATTGGTTTTAAGTCGATAGCTTTGCTTTTTACCAATTTCTTACGACGAATCCGCATCATTTCATGTGAAGCCTTTCATTACACCTGTCATAGGTTAGGTTAGGGGGGTTGTGCACAGCACAGAGGCCGTTGCATATACAGGGCTTATTGGTCTATATTGTGATCCCGTTACGAAATAGAGCAGAGATGCTCCTAAACGAACCAGTCTGTACTTTCTATGAATTTTCTCATGTTTGCCATTAAGACCTGCACTAGATAATCCAATTCTCCATTAAACTTGTTTTCCCAAATTCTCCATTAAACCTGTTTCCCAAAATAACAGAGGCAATTTTTTGTAGGTTTGAACCATCCCAGAACAGGTGTTTAAAGGTTTCTATTTCTTGGTTTCTATTTTGCGGATACACAAAGTCTGGTCTCCATTGTGTAAATGGCGCAATGAACTGTTAGTACACCTATTAAGATTCTAATACTGTTTTTACTTTGCTATTAAATGTACTGAGTTTTCTTTTCATTATTTCTAAGCCATTAACTTCTGGAAATAATGCAGTTGTTCCTAGTCATTCAGGAATTATTGATTTGGTCTTTAGTTATTAGGTATATTTTCCTTTCAATCACGACCACCGAGGGGGATGAAATAAATTATTCCCTTCTTTATTGCTATGTCCAAGAGTTTTTGACTTGGTTGGTGTAACAACAGCTGCAATATACTTATATGTCATAATCTTTGGCCTTTCATCATACCCTTTCTTATCTTATGGCATTTTCTGGATATCGGTAATAAAGACAGGCTTAAGTTTTTGAACAGAACCAGAAGTGTAAAGATTGTAACGTTCCAAATGTATACTCTCAAGTTTCAAGTCGTTATTAGTTGACATGCTGGGTCTTGTTGCCGTTTGAGGACTATCGTTATACGAGGCTCCTCATGTCGCTCTAATAACCAAATATCCAAATCATTTTTAATGGTAACACTCCGACTCCACAGGACTTACAGATGTCCAACATCGCAACCACAATCCACAATCAACAAACAGCAGATTTTCCTCGCTGGGCAAATTATATCATGTCGTTTCATTTCTCTCTCACCTTTCTATCTATCTTCTATCTTTTGCAATATTATTCAACTCGACAAACATTCAACTCAGACCAAAACTCACACGCCCGTGAAATCTCAAATCTCATGGCCTTTAAACAGAGTTCATATGCTGTTTAAAAGTTGATTTTCTTCGACATGTCGTCGACAAGACATTTATTTTTCTCGACAGGTTCAAAGTCCGAGTTTAGTTTTACTGTGTTAAAATGTATCTATTCAAAATATTAAATTATTGTTTATTGTTTTCTAAATATAAATTTTACTTTTTTGTAGGTCTAACTCGGTCCCTAGCATCCAGAACCAGGATTCCTAATAATTCAATAATTCCATAAATCTATTGTATAGAGATGGACGCAAATACCGAAACAAATTTTATGGATCGATTTTTCAACACAGCCATAATACCTGACTTATAGAGAAAGTGAAAATTCAAACAAACTCAAGTAAGAAAATAATGAATGATATGAATAAACGTATCTTACCATTTTTTCAATAATTTGTGTAATTTTTAAAAGAAACAAACTAAAATCCCCCGAATGACATCCTTATTTTATCTCCACTTCAAGATCGCGCGACATAGCACAAAGAGATACCAAAAAAGTTTTGTTTGTTTCGAATTGCATCCCATTTATTTGAATAATAATTTAATAAAAAGATAAAAGATTTGGAAAACCTTCAGCCCACAATATAGCAACAATTTTACCTCACCCTAAAAGAAATTATTGCAAAGATGATCATATCATGACTCCACACATCGTATTCTCTTCTTACTTCATCAAAACGTTTTACCGACAAAAAATTTAAAAAAAAAAAAACGAATCTTTATGAAAATATCAACAAATTTAACGAAATATTTGCACAAATATCGATAAATACAGATAAGTTTGTCTCCTCTGAATCTTCTTCTTCCTCCAGTATCCCAGAGTATCTCGCTTGAAAGATAATGATATATGATATGTGAACAGAACATTTTTTGAAGAGTTAACCATACTCTATCTCGGTTGTTTTTTTTTATTTGAAAAGAACAAAATTATCAGTATCAGTTCATCATCAACGTCTACATGACAAACATCTCTATTTCCTTATCTTTCGTTGTGTGTGCTTATTGTGTATCAATCGAGTCAAGAGAGGCGATCCTACAAATTATTGTTTCCTGAACTCAATTTTTTTTTAATGTGATGAACCTACCTAGAAATTGGACGTCTCATCGGACAAGCCTTGCCAAGAGACGCATGAAAAAAAAAACAAGTTAGTATTAAACTACTCGCAGTAGATATACTCGTAATTTTTAGTGATATTGATGTAAAAATAAAGAAAACGAGTGTCAATACACAAACAGAAACAAAAATTCCAACTTCAAAGAGCATCATCGACACATCCGCTGATGTGTTTCTTTATTGGAAGATGACGCGACACATCAAATCAGCACAGGTATATATCCGTTCGTATCTCTTAGTTTGCAAACAAATAGTCGATAATGAAATGGTACTCTCATCTAGAAGACGACACCCAGCATGTTCTTGCTGTTTTGGAAGTTATCTTATCAATTTGTCAATGAGATAGAGTCGTTATTTGTTTTTCGCAGACTCTTCTTCAGAAAGGGTGTTCCATTCAATTTAATATTTGTAGTAGGCACCGAAAGTCAAGACATCATCAGTTGCTCATTAGCGCAACTATTTAATTAGGTACTCATTATCGCTGGTCGTGAAAAAGGCCTTTTTGTTACTTTGAACACAGTTTTGTCTTGTGGTTTTATAAAAAAAAAAGAAAAATCAATTAAATCTTAAGAATTAAGAATATGAGACATCAGTTCCTACTGTTTGGGGTAGGTACCTTCTCAAAATACTTTTTTATTCTAGAAAAATTAGGTTTCCTAGCAAAATGAAAGATTAATCTCCTTTTATTATGAGTGTTAAGTTAGTAAAGCAATTTTTACAAATCGTAAAAGTAATAAATAGGTCGGTAATTAGCCGCTAATTAGTCGTAAATTAATTGCTAAATCTTCTAAAACCGAAAACTTCTTAGCTTTAAAATGCATGGTTATCCAGCTTTTAATAAGTTTTAACAATTCGAATGTATCGTTCTATGTTTTCTATTTTTTTTTTTCTGAAAAGTGGTAAAAAATTCAAAAACTTAAAATTTTATTGCTTAATAATTTGCAGTTTATTATTCATTAATTGGTTTTTTCGTGCGATGTTTTTATATATTTTTCAAAAAAGTTACTTCATTTGACAGTTAAAAATTGTCAATTTTAAGAACGTTTTGTATATTACTTCATATTATTTGAGGAAATTAAACAAAAATTAAATATAGAAAACATTGCAAGACAATATTAAAATTGTCACCTATATTCAATGGCTACTTAAAGATAAATTATCTATAAATTAAATTAATTTTATATATGTAGGTAATAGGTTTTAAGAACTTTTTCGGAGCTCTTTGCCTATTTCAAATCAATTAAATATAGAAAACATTGCAAGACAATATTAAAATTGTCACCTATATTCAATGGCTACTTAAAGATAAATTATCTATAAATTAAATTAATTTTATATATGTAGGTAATAGGTTTTAAGAACTTTTTCGGAGCTCTTTGCCTATTTCAAATCAATTAAGGAAAGTAACAACAAAAAACATAGAAAACATTTTTTACAGCGGAATTGAAATAGTCACAACTTATCAATAAAGAATTATTGACAAAGCATTAACCATCCATTAACATTTCAATATAATACGATTTAACAATTATTCAGGAGATCTTTGATGACTTTATACGAGTTTAACATATTAAGAAAAAAATATAAAAATACTGCACGACAAAATTTAAATTGTCCTAACTATAATTAACGACTAATTTATCGATAAATTATTAAGACTAACCATTCGGTGTAAGCAGCTTTCACACCTTTTTGAAGTGTTTCTTTGATTTCTTGATGTGAATTTAGCAAAGAACTAAATAAACATAGAAAACATTGCATGACAAATTCCAAAATGTCACAACTTATTACAGATTAATAAACAGCAAATAATTAAGCCATAAACTATTCAAGTTTTTATATTTTGATGGTGGTGCTTTGCTTACTTACCAAGCTAGTAAAAGACCAAATAAAACATTTTTCAAAATTAACTAATGACCATAACTAACGGCAGATTATTAAACCATAAAATAGTAAGTACAAGAAGTTTTCACGACTTTTTGAGTTATGTGAAGTTAGAAAAGCAATTTTGGCGAATCAACAAATTAATAGGTGGATAATTTGCCATTAATTAGTCGTAAATTAATTTGTAAAACTCCTTAAAACGAAAAGTTTATGACATACAAATTTCTTCGTTATTTAGCTTTTAATAAGTTTTGACAGTAATTATCGTTGTATGTTTTCTATGTTTTTTCTGAAAAGTGCTAAAAGCTTCAAATTGTATTGCTTAGTAATTTGGCGTTACTTAATCATTGATTGGTTGAGGTAGTGTTTTGCTAACTTGAAATTAAGCTAGTAAAAGATCAAATAAAAACATAGAAAATATGCACGATTTAATTTATTTTTTACAATTAACTAACGACTATAATGGCAAATTATTGAGGCATAATATGAAAAAAGTTTTTACCACTTTTCAAATTATTTCAAGTTAGCAAAGCACCTAAAAAACATAGAAAATATTAATAGATGAATTCGAAATTGTCACACAACTAATAAACGACAAATTAACAACATATTATTCACCTACCAATTTTTCGATTCGTCACGGTGGCTTTTCTAACTCGACGCTCAAAGAAAACAAATCACCCAGAACACAAAAAAAAACATCGCATGACAAATAACTAACGGCAAATTATTAAGCACTTTTCAAAAAGCAAAAAACATAGAAAACATAGAACGGCACTTCATCATTCTGACCAATTTTTTTGATATTTCAAAGTTGATTTGCTAATTTGACACTTAACAAAATCCAGATTTTTGCATGCCTCAATTTAAACCAGCTCTAGAATAAAAATTTGAAAACTCGATATGGCTTGTGAGAAGTCTAGAACGTATTCATCTCTTTCGAAAAAAAGAAATAAAAACTGAAACCTTTAGTGTCTTGAGAAAATTCGCATAATGGTCTTCACAATTTGTACGCCCTAAAGTTTGAATTCGTGCTAACTGTTACTTTTGGATGTACATACTCTTTCTAAATATTTCCTTTCTTTTCATGGCCTCTTTTGATTGTAAGAAAGGTTATTATCCCGAAGCCCACAAAATAATAACAATCACTTTTTAAATAATAGCAGGATATCGGAATATAATAAGTTGTTTATTTTTTGTAGCTTGTGTTCAATTTTTGTGGCCATGGCCATATAGGGAATTTTACGAATCTGTCAATTTCAAAAGTGACAGATTTCACTGTGGCGAAAATGTCAATTTTCAAAGAGCAAAGAGCAAAGCGAAATAAAAGAGTTCCACATCAAATTTCGATATAATACATAATTCACCACATTGTTGCTTTTGACGTTTGTAAATGAAAGAGATAGTGATATATTGCTATTTGTAAAAGAGCTCTCTTGCTGGCAGTCATTTTGACCAATTTTCATGGAATTCGCGAACTAAGATAGTGTCACTTACTATCCATCCATTCTTCATTGTTGAACAACTGCACTATATATGAAAACCTGCTATGTACTTATATGCATTCTCCAATTTAAGTAGGTATAACATCGCATATTATTAATTAACAATAAAAGGAAAACAACAAACTAAAGAAAAGTTCAATAACCATCATCATTAGTAGTAGGTATTGCATCTGTTATTGCTAGCAATAAGTAATATTTTACGAAATCAAATTTTATAATTGCAATCTAACACGACGCATAAATCTTTCAAGCGTTTGAAAGCTTACAAAGATACAATCGAGACTCTGCGCCGCGCCATATCCACTGAGCAAGCAAGCACCAGCAAACAAGATATAATGTAGGTAGGTCTAGTTGTATCTTTTGTTTTTGTATTTCTTTTAAATAAATCTATAGCTAGCTCTACTCATAGAAAAACAACAAAAGAAAACAAACAGCAAAAACAACAAAAAAAAAAACAATGAGAGTAAACGTCTTAAAATTGACCTTGTGGTAATTATACTAAGCGAAGGAACAAGGCGCTATTGTAGGTAAAGGTATAGGCAGCCAGGCAGGTATACCTATACCTAGCTATATAAAAGTGCAATCTAATGAAAGTGAAAACAATATTTTTTTCCCTCCTATACATATATTAGCATGGCGTGCCAACATTTAAGTCTCCACGTTCTTCTATATAGCTTCAGTTAGTATAAAGACCAACAACGTTCAAACATTTATGTACCTACTTTGACAATGGTGGAGTTTTAAAATTCTAAAAATGATTGTTTTGTGAGAAGTGTATAAGAGAAGTTAACAAATTAGTAGATACTTTCGCTTGTAGAAAAAAAAAACTAAGATAATTTCTTTTGGCAGATTCCTATGAGGCTTTGATACGAGTAGAAAAGCAGGGCTGTCGTATTAGATTTTATAAAAAAAAGTTATAGTGAAGGTTTTCTTATTGCGAAAACAGCTGCAGCTCGCAACATTTCCCGAAATGCGTTACAGCCTCTACGATATAAATAAAACAAACAAGCATTTTAGATTTAAAGGTCTTGAAGGCATTGAATTAAAGTTATTATTATTTGTTCAGAAAAAAAACATTCAACAATAGGTCTTAGGTCGCTACCTTGTGGAATACCTGTTGACCTCAGCGTTCTACTACCAAATGCGATTGGAAAAATATTGTTTTGGGGGAAAGTCTGCTTGTCACTCTTATTCAAACCTTGGGTAGGTTTGGAATTAGAGTCTTTGTTCCTGGAAGTCCACATGATGAATGCTTAAGCTTTGACAGCGAATAACTGAATTATCAGCATGATTATCATTTTCTTTACGCTATTTCAATCTTACCGTTACTAATGTTGCTTAGAATATTCTGTTGCTGAACTGGAAATCTTAGATCGGACGATTAGCTAATAAAATTTATTATTTAATTTCTTTTGAACTTCACCAATATAATGACATTTTAAATATCAAAGGAAAGTTACTAGATCTAGTGCTCACATTTGTTAATAATGGGATTACATTAGACAAATCAACTGAGGCTTTATTTAATTTAATTTTTACAACAACCTTCACTTATATTTAATCTAGTGTATACCAGGCGCTGATGCCGATTAGCCCATGTCAGTTGCTTCGCTGACTTAACATAGAGTGCCAGATATTTTATCTTTATTTTAAAATTTTATATATTAAAATCTGACTATTAGAACAATTATAAGCCTTGCATATAAATAAAATGTACACCTTATATATAATATTTTATTTAAAATATAAAAAGTGGGCGAGGCAATGAGCAGATTTTAATATTAATATTATTAATATTAATATTTCAAACGTTTTTACTTGCTCACACAAATGAACTAAAACTTAAATCTAGATCGTGAAAGTCGTTTCCACGATATATAGACATTGTAAAAGTGGGCGTAGTTGTGGGTGGGTTTCAATAAATCACCTTCATAATTTTCTTACCATACTAACAATTTCTACTTACAATAGTCCTTAGAGCTACTCGTATTTTCTATAAATGCAAGATATGAAAGGGGGCGTGGAGGAGGCGGATTTTAATGAAAAAATTACCTCTTACTATTAAAAAAAAAGTTTTTAAGTCACTTGATGACTAAATAATTAGCCATTAATACCTCGTTAATTAGGTGTTAAAATTTAGAATTTTTCATTCAATGTTTTCTATGTTTTTAAATTTCTTTGCTAGCTTAATATAATTCGAAAAGCGGTAAAACCTTTTTTTACTTTATGTTTTAAGGCTTTATAATTTAATTTAATTGTGAAAATTGAATTTCTAGGATCTTTTTTCTATGTTTTTTTTTTTTTTGTCGCAGCTTGATATCAATTAAGCAAAGCATCGCATAAAAAGGGGTAAAAACTGTTAATACCGACAAGCTTATGGCTTAGTAATTTGTCGTTAGTCTTTGATTAGTTTTGACACTTTCGAATTTTTCGTGCAATTTTTTTCTACGTTTTTTGTGTTAATGACTATATCTTGATATCATGTTGGCAATGCACCCCTTTGGTAAAAACTGCTTTAACCGAATGGCTTATGGGTAAATAATATTCATGGTTTAATAGTCGTGAATAAGTTATGACAATTTAAAATTTGTCATTCTATGTTTTTTGTCGAAAATTCCATAAAACTTTTAAAACTTAACATTTTACTGCTTTATAATTTACCGTTACTTAGTCGTTACTAAATTTTAACAAATTAAATTTTCTGTGCGATGTTTTCTATGAGTTTTTTCTTTGACTCAGTGAAAACAGAATTAACCAATAAAAATTTCAATATGCATTACAGATTTCAAACCCTCTTTGAATGTTACTTCACATGCATTAAGGAGATAAAACAAAATACATAGAAAACACTGCACGGCAATGTTAAAATTATCACATAAAACAATGGCTAGTTAAGGATAAATTAATAATCAATTAAAATTTTTATATTATTAGGTCTTAAGAACTTTCCGGAGCCCTTTGCAGATTTCAAATGAATTGAGGAAAATAAATCAAAAACAAAACAGAAAACATCACTCTTTTTTTAAGGCTATACCCTTATATACATACGTACATATATTTCATTCCACGAAAAAATATATCTTCGCAATACTTACTGCGGAAATCCAAGATTTCGCTTTGGTGGTGAAATTGTTTAGATATACTAAAAACAGCTAAATACCATCTTATAATAAAGAGTTTAATAATGACTTATCAAACTCAATGAAAAAAGTTTTTTATTCAGGTTCTCGGAAATCACTCCGCATTTTTTTTTTTTTTTTTTAAGAAGAAAAGTCTCAAAATCTTTACATACAAATTTAGCTGATTATTCCAAGAAAAAAAAATCAGTTTGAATTCAAGCAATTTCTAGTGGAATGTAGAGTTTTTTCCTATATTCTTTTAGTTTTTTAACTAAAAAAAAATCCAAAAAAACAGGAAGACAGACAGTTTTAAAATACTGTATGGTCAAATACTACTATTGATATATGATTCGTCGTTGTTCTATGAAAACTCCCATTTTCATAAATTGCACCCAATTTGTGGAAAATGGTAAAATAAAAAAAAAATATAAATTATTAATCAAAATAACGATTGAAGCCTTAAAAAATATGTGTTGAAGAGTACAAGAGCGTACGCAATGGGGGAAGGTAAGGGTGCTTGCCCCCCCCCTTATCACAATATATTTCATAATAATTTAATTTTTGAATGAGGTTGCCCTGCCCCCTCCCCCACTACTCACTTGTGAGGAGACGCAACTTCGTGTAAGATTCCAGTGTTTCCAATTTTCGATAATATACTTTTCTTTTATGTCAACACAGGGAACCCCTACTTTTTTATAATTTTTAATATTTTTAACATACAAAAAATTGCGGAAACGCAAATCCCAAACGCTTCTTAGGAAAAAGCATTTGATATCTTAAATAAAAGGTTTTTAATAGACCCACCTTTCGGTTAAAATTTCAATGTTGCCACATTTCGGGAACATATGCTTTTTTTTATGTCAAAGGGCGAGACTTCCATTTTGTTGGTATTTTTTTTAAATATTTTGATCATGAAAAAAATTGCTTTCAGTCGGTTCTCTAACTGGACTACAGATTGGATGTCATTTTTCAAAATGGTGTTTAAGGAATGAATTTCAGTAGTAAAAAAAGGTCCCCGCTCAGAAGCTCACGGAATTTGGTTTTTTGTGCCATGTCCGGTCAAGAAACCGAACCATGAGGCACTTAAAAATATAGTTTAAAACATTCAGCCCCATTTATTAGCTATCCGTTCGGAAAGTATATTCCAAAATTAAATTCAAAAAATGGAGGCTATCGTGAATAAAATTTCCCACGGAATTTTTCCATCGTCAGAAACTTGGGAACGTGAGTTATGGTCGCAGTTTCTCTCGGAATTTATTGGCATTGAAAACGAATAAAACCTGGCTGCTTGGCTTTCATTTTGATTGACCAAATTTGAACTTGAAAAAAATATAGAAAAAATTATTGGTATTTCCTATTTTAGAAGATGGGAGAAATTCCGTTGGAAACTTTATTCACGATAGCCCCCATTATTGTTGTCATAGGTCTGGCTCCGTGTAGTTAATCTCTTAAAAAATATATAGCAGCACAGTTCCATTAACCACTGAGGTAAACTCTGATGTTTAAAAACTTTGCTGCTGTTCATCTATTAAGGGACTAATTGCAACAACTGTCAAAAATTTCAAGCTGTGCTGGGGAAGTGCTGGTAGGGGATATATGCCAATTATGTTACAATGCAATGAGAAACAGCTTGAATTTGCAGATTTTTTTGTTTGTTTTTTTATTTTATTTTTAACTCTCCAAATACCTCTGGATAGAGTGCACATAAAAATTTTATATCAAACGCCAGCAGTTTTCTTCGGTTTTTTTTTACCTTTGAAATATTAACATGTCACTGTCATCATTCAGCTTGAAGTTAGTTGTTAGTAAACAAATTATACAAAAAAAAGCCAGACACTATTTAAGACAACAAAATTAAAAAAACAAAACAATAACAGGTCAATAATTAAATTAGGTGAGTGGTAACACCAAAAATTTAAAACAAAAAATTTTATTTAAGGGCCAGTTAAAGCGATCAGGAAAACGCATCAAGAAAAGTTTTTCAAATGGATTATTTACTATGTTTTTGACAGATTTAAAGCAAAAATTCTACACAAATCAATGACAAAACACTCAAAAAATTTTTGTGCAAATAAAATTTGCAATTTTCAATCGAACAATTTTTTCTAAAAAATGTTTTTTAAGTATTTTCCTGATGCAAAATAATTTAACTGATACGAAAAATTAATTTGCATCGAGAAAATAGTTGAAATAAATTTTAAAGAAAAATTAATTGTTCAATTGAAAATTTTAGTTGCACAAAAAATTCATTGAGTGTTTTGTCATTAATTTGTGTAGCATATGTGATTCAAATCCGTTGAAAACATAGTAAATAACAAATTTTCCTGATCGCTATAACCGGCCCCTTAGGCAAATATAAATATTGATACTTAACAAGTGAAGGGGTATAGGATACACCATTTTCATTCAATTTTGACAGATGCTCAAAACTGAACAAGAAATAAAAAGCATATTTGTACAATGTACATTTTACTATGTAATCAGCGCATCTTATTTTAAAATCTTAAATTCTTCGATTTTTTTTAATTGGTTTTTGTTAATTTTTCATCCTAGAATTTTTGTTAAAATTCTTAAACCATCTATTTCGATAGGAAATTTATTTTTGAACAAAAAGTTTTATAAATGTAAAACTGTCAAATTCGGTTTGGTTTCCAAGTTATACCAAAAAAATTAAAAATTGCCCAGTGTTACCAAACTCTCAGGAACGCATGGGTGAATTAAGTAGCATTTTCGGTTTTAAGCATGCTTATGGGCCTAATAAAAATATTTAATAATAAAAACCCTTGCCCGTAATTGTTCCTTTATACCCCTCGTTTCCGGTCTATTCAATAGACTATGGTTGTCCAGAAATCAATTTGAAATGTCGATTGTACACTTTTGGTGAGAGGACTTATGATCCTTGAACGTAGCACTTAATCTACTTTTTTAGTTGGGAGTAAAATGTTTAAACTGATATCTTACATGTTTTAGGTGCCAGTTTGCTTATGCAGAATAAATCTGAAGTAAACTTATTCATTCCATAAAAAATCCCAATAAAATCAATGGAATTCGTGATTAAAAATAGATCTTGTATACAAAAACGACAGCCCTGGTCTTTTAAGACGCTTAAATGTAGCTTAAAATATACAGATAGCAGCATTTGGTTATAAACATGAGCAAATATAGTTTACAATGAAATGAATGCACAACACGAAAGCATTCCCACATTAATTTGCTTCGCTAAGCTTTTTGTCTTTACGATCGTTTAACGTTTATGCTTCCATTTGTGATGTTTGAAAGTGTCAGATGCAAGCATCTAATTCAAAAAATTTATCACGGCAATTAGTTAGTTTAAAGGTCTAATTATTGAAGTTATTAGAATTAATTATTTTACATTGTTGATGTACATATGTATGTATGTTTGTAGATAAATGATGTACTTTCGTATACCTCCGTAATTATTGTAATTATTACATAAGACATAGTCTTCCGTCAATTTTGGCTTGCGACAAGATACCTTAGGTTTTTTTTTCTTTTGTAGAAACATTTTTTTTTTTTTGTCAAATTAAAATAAGACAATCATTCTGAAAATCCTGTGGTACACTAGAAGAGTGAAAATTAAAAATATTAACTGATGCAAGCGATGGGGTAGGATTAGGTACATTTTCAGTTGATTTAATTTCAGTTGTTCCTTGTAACATAGTTTAAGGCTTATTTGCTGATTCAAACCTTAAATATTTAAGTATACATATATCAGCTCTTGACAGTTTAAGCAGAGGAAAAAATAGAACATAAGTTTTTCTTGGTGCAATCTCAGTTTTGCTGAGCATAACATGCGGGACATCAAAACTACCATTGTTTTAAATTTGGATTATTAACGCACAAGTTCAGCAAAACTTGAAGTTGGAAATTCACTTAAAAACCTGGATAATTTGCTTAAAGACTTCTTAAAATTATGACCAAATTGAAAAATTAAGAAACTATGAGATAAATAATAATTACAATCAATTGAGTACCCCGTTACGTGCAGGACAAATTTGTTACGTGTGGGACAAGTACGAAATTAATATTTTAAGAACTTTTGTGTAGTCACAAATTTTTTAATGTTTATATAAAGTATAACATTTTAATTAGACTTAAATGTTGCAACTCGTTTTATAAAAACTTGAATTTATTGTAGCTATATTGACATTTTCGTACTTTGTTTTCAGGTAGCTCTTAGTCAAGGAGTATTTGTTCTTTAAAATCTATTTTTTTGAGTAAAATATAAAAAAAATAAAACGGATTTTTTTATTAATTTAAGTGTTTTTTCCTCAATCGACCCATATTTTTTCGCCTGAACATGTAGATATTTGAACACTAAAAAATGTGACCTTTTTGACATTCTGAGCATAGAAATATTAAGAGAAGTGTGTAATGTTTTAATAAATATATTTATGTTTAATCCTTACAAATGTACCATCACTACTTGTTAGATGTACATCAGTTTTATCATGAATTTTTACACTATTTGTAACAGAATACAAGGTTCAAAACTATACCTTCCATTTCACAGCCTCAGTGTGCCAGATCATGGGCAAAAACCCTTTTCGTGGGTACTTACAAAAAAAAAAAACTAAAAGGGCGAAAGAGTATGCCTCTCAGTTGAAAAATAGGGCATTTTAATTCTTCAAAGTTTGTAACCATTTTTGCGTTTTGTGATAATTTGCGGATGAGAAGGTGGATACAAAATTTAAAGAACCAATTTTGAAAATATTCGGTGGATTAAATTGAGGAGCACTGTCTCTGTGTGGAATGTGGATACGAGCTTAAAATATTATTTCTCGCTATTTTAAAATTACCAAAACACAAAGAAAAAAACAGGATCTGCAGAATAATTTTGATCACATCTAAACACTTTCATTCTTCACGTGTGAGCAAGCACCTAATGATTTTTCGTAAAATTTTGTCTTTTTTGCTATACATTTTCTATGTGGGCAACATTGTTGGCACTTGTTTTTGACTAAGATGGCTAAAAAGGCATTTTTGATCGAAGTTATGGGCGCAGCAATTTTAAAAGTCTGGCATCACTGAAGTGTACATTAATTAATCAACAATTATTATTCGCTGTTTCCAAGTTTTTTTTTTAGCTAAAAATAACTGAGAAAAACAAATGCAAGGCCTTTTTATGGTTTAAGATTATCAAGCGTTACGTGTGCGACAATTTTTGAAGTTGGATTTCACAAAATCTATTTAATATTAATCTAAATTTCCTTCGGATTTTAAATACAGTAGATAAACTCTATTTATAACAATATATCTTATATCTTTGAATCTTTTTTTAAATGGGAGTAAGTTAAGAAAATGTACTCTTAGCGTTACGTGCGGGACAAGCAAAATACCTTCATTCCAATCTTTAAATAATAAATGAAGTTCTGGTTTGAAATTTTTTATTTTCTAATGGTTTTTTAGTCTTGTTCTGGTAAAATTAACTTCAAATCATAAATCATAAAAACCACATCGGAGCAACAAATTAAATTGATGTCGTCCATATTGAGAAAAAAAAAACCGATGCAAAATTTTTTATGGAAATAAATGGGGCTCATTAAGGAATCAAGGGTTATTAAAAAAAAATAACTTGTTTTATCAGGGTAGTATATATGTATGTAAGAAGCTTCAAATCTATATACAAAATTAATCTCGGGAACAACTTTTTTAAAGCAAAAACCAGGTTTTTCTGGTAGAAGTAGACCTTCTGTCGAAAAAAGTTATGTACAAAATTTGTAGATAATCAAGAGGCCTACAGATTTTACTTGAATCATTTTTTTCACATAACCTCAAAGATATTGTTTTTATTTTTTATTTTTATTTTTAACGAAAATAATTCGATTTTTATGAAATGTTGTGGAAACGTACATTTTTGTGTGTTTAAGCTAGCTGAAATTTTTATTTAGTCAAAATACATATAAAAAAAATAAATTTGGTGGCACAACAGCTCGTGGAGAACCAAGGCCTAATGACTTACAACTCTCAGCCGTTCCTGTGTGCATATTTTTGGCAGGAATGGAGAGGACCTACAATTTTTTGCCGAGTCCGAACGGCTAGATGAGAAGCACTTATTCATGACAAGTATACTCTTGGAGGATTTGTTAGTTCCTCGCAAGACTAGGAATCGAACCCAGACCTTTGGCATGACAGTCCTACGCACTAACCATCATACCACGAGGTCAAAATACATAGGTACAAATAAATTTTTGATTCAAGAAAATTAAGGAACAGCATTCTTTTTATGGAAACATCTACTTTAGATGTTGCACAAAAATTAAGCTTTTATTGTGAAAGAAAACACTGTTAAAAATAGGCAAAAACAAAAAATAATTTTTTCAAGTCCGATTTTTCCTTAAATGACAGTAATGTTTTGTTCATTGTTCATTTAAATGACCTGTCAGAAGTAAATAAAAATAATATATATTTATAAAAAATAAACATTAATTAACCGTTTATAATTCGGACTGCTAAAATCCCAAGTGTTTAAACAATAAATTTTACCATAAAAACTGCTAAAAATGACAATTTTTGTATTTATTATTTATTAACAACCTAAATTTATACTTTTATTTTTATATTTTTTATAATTTCTTATATATTTTTTATTTTTTTATTTATTTATTTTTTTTCTATTTAATTTTATTTTTTATTTTCTCTTATCTCTTTAAATAAAAAGAGGCGTGTAAACTTACTTTGTAAAACTGTAGGAGTTAATAAATAAATAACAAAAATTCTTGAGCAAAATCAGTTATTTTTAGCAATTTTTTTAAGTAAAATTACTACTTGGAATTTCAGTAGTCTGAAAATAAATTAAAATTAAACTAAATTACGGTTAATTAAGGTTACTTATCATAGTTATATTTATATTATATTTAAAATTACCGTTTTGCGTCACTTAAAACAATTAATTTAAATGAACAATTACTGTCATTTACGGAAATTTTTTTGCCATTTTAAGCAATGTTTTTCACAATAGAAATCTGAGTTTTTACATTAAGCCTTATTGTGAATCCACGCGAACAAAATTCCACCGGAAAATACCAATTTTAGGCGAAATGTATCGTAATTAAAAGCTTAAATTGCCACATATATTTTGACGGCGAACAAAAGAAAAAGTTTTTTGATTATTTTGGGCCAAAAGAAATTCGGGCGAAACTCATGATAGCTTTTCAAATTCCGAGGTAACAAAATTTTTTCGGGTGAAATATTTTCCGGATGAAACACACAATAAGGCCGATTATCTTTAAGACAATGCTGTCTTAAAATTTTCAAAAATAAAAAAAAATTCGACAACTTTTTTTATTGAAAATTCGGTCTTTTTTCAAATTAAGTGCACAAAAAAAATTAAACGTTTAGATGTAATTTTCTTCAAAAAATGTACAGCTAGCTTGAAACACAAACATGTACGTTTCAACCAAATTTCATCAAAATCGAATTATTTTCTTCGACATTAAAAATATTTTTGAGGCTATGTGAAAAAAATGATCCAAGTAAAAGTTGTAGATCTCTACACCTAAATTCAACTTTTTTTTTAATTTTTTAATGGGTCTACTTTTACCAGAAATCGGAACAAACCTCGTTTTTGCACCCCCATACCACCTTTTCTCCCACCCACCCCACATGCGGTCATATGTTGCGGGGCAATTTATTTGTTTCCTTTTACTCCTAAATTTGCTCATCATTCATAAACTGCTAAAACCTTTTCCAAATCTTGGTCTTTGAAAACTGGATTTGCACTGGTCTAAAATTGTCAATTTGAATTGAATTGCTCCATTGGCTCTTTTTTTCAAGATATTCGAGTTAGTCCATTCATATAAGCTGAGGGGTCAAAGGCCCCCTCCCCCAATCGGTTTTTAAGGAATATATATGTCCCGAACTGTAACTTTTACAAAAAGAATATCAGCTAAATTGAATCTTAAAAAATTTCCTACAAAAAAAAAATTTAAAAAACTTTTTTTCATAAGAAACCGTTTTGGGGATAATTCGATTGGTAAAGTTACGGAATTAATGTTTTTATATAAAATTGTACTCTTTTTCACTACTTTTTATAGGTTAGGTGAGTTTTTAAGAACAGTTTAAGATTTTAGAAAACAAAAGGAAAAACTTCAGACGGATGAGCAATTCTGATATTAAATTCGAGTTCAAGGCATCATAAGCCTCCGAAGAATTACGTAGGCAACCAAAATGTGTGTACTTGCCAAAGTGTTATCACAGTCAAGAATTAACATTAATGTATAAACTGTACCATTGCCACTCGCAGATGTATCACTGCTGAAATAAGCATCGCCTTTGAAAAAAGAAAAAAAAAAACAAAATCATTGGGAGAGGAATTTAAAAGTTCAAGGTCAATTGAAAGATAAAAAAGTAGTTTTTTTATTTTTAACAAGAAATACTGACTCACTTCCATTAGCTCTGAGAACATTTTTCTTTGGGATTTTAACCGCAAACGGGATTAACAGAAATTTTTGTTTAGGGAGTAGTTCTAATAAGAGGTTTCATTTTAAATCCAGTCAAAACATACAATTATGTATTTTTTTTTTTTTTTAATCGTGATTTTTTTAAGTACAAATTCCATGATATAATAATGGATTCAAATATCAGCTTAATCACCGCATCAGCTTGACCTACAAATGGTGATTCTTTTGATGAAATTTCTCATCACGGTTTCGCATAATTGTGTCTATTTTGGGGATAATGGAAAGGGTACAAAGGTCCGAATAGCAAAAAATGAATTTCTTAAAAAAAACTTCTAGTTATTAAAAAAACTTTTAGTTAAAAAATAAGTATAACATTATCGAATGCCATAATCCCGAATGCCCAAAATCCCGAATGGAAAAAATAACGGCCGCTATTTTTGATAACAAATAAACAGTATTTAGGCCAGTGCTCCTAGGTTGAACGTAACGTTTTTTTCAATCAACATTTTTGGAAAAAATCTCTTTGGTGATAAGAAACCATAATTACAGTGGTTATGATTTGGCACAAAAATCTTTCATGAATTTGTAAAAACAAAAACTTTAAAAAATCGTCGAAACAAAAACTTTTGTTGACCAATTACTGAAACATGTTGACCAGTAGCATTTAGATGGTATAGATGTTTTGCTATTATCCCACCAACGAGGAGTCAAGAACCACTATGACGTTTAGAATATTTATAAAAAGTCATAAAAATACCAAAAAGGGGAATTCCCACCTTTTGACATAAAGAAAAGTATGTTAGCGAAAAGTTAGTGGCGACACTGAGATATTATTACCGAATGGTGCACCTTCTCAACAACTAGTAAGTAAGTTTCCGTAAGTCAGTGAGTCAGTTAGTCAGGGAGTCAGTCAGCCGTCAGTGAATCAGTATCATCGTTTGAAGCCGATACTTAAATGTTGAACAATCATATGTTAAAAAAGCCTATTGCACATTATTAAAAATTTTCCACTTCAGGGTTGTTTAGATAAATTTAATTAAAAACAAGAACTAAGTAGGTATTCAAAAATGGTGTTAGTATTTAGGTTTTGGGATTTAGAAAAATGAGAGGTTAAACAGAATTTATTATTCTCCACCATTCACGCTGACGCTGGGCGGTGACATTATTGCTCCTTCTTTTTATTTTTAATTAGGGCGGGGCTCACATTATACTCCCAAATAATTTTTATTGATTATTTCTTAGAAAACATAAATAGGTAGATAACTTTTGTCTGGGCGATATGAGTACGAAGTATGGAAAGGATGTTGCTACATGCGCCATGATGTTGCGCATTACCTAGAAGTTTGAACTCCATCAATTTCTTTGACAACATTGGTACGGGCCTGATAAGCTACTTGTACTGTCTTATCAGTGGAGGGTGAAATAGATGGAAGGAGAATTTTGTACGCTTCAGAATTGCCATGGCATGTTTGTTGAACTTCATCTTTTTATGGTGCTCGGAACTGAAAGCAGAAGTGTCCCGTTTTGCTGGTGATGTTGATCTTTAAACCTCATCACATAATAAAATGGCAAACACGAATTTTGTGGTACAAATTACGCGGTCTACAAAAGCCGAAGGCATATAAATAATATTTCGTTGGAATGGTTTTTTGCAAAGAAGTGCAGATTGCCAGCATTAATTAAATAATTACACCACAACAACTAAAAAACATTAAAATAAAATTGCGTAATAAGTGCGAGCAAGAGCAAGACCAAGCGATTATTTGTTTTTATTTGTCGTAACCTAAATGTGACGTTTCGATTTTTTCCACCCACCAACTAAACAATTTTCCAGCACTGACTGGAAAGATAATTGCAATGTCTGATGGCTGCGTTCAGTGCTACAGAAAATAATAATAATAGCTCATATAGTAAAAAGTAGCTTATACCACGTTTACATGAGCGGATCGAAGGATCAGATTCAATCCGGATCGAAATTTCAAGTACCGTTTATGACAACAAGCTGGATTGGATCGAATAAAATTTATTGACAAATAATATTATTAGCTCTCGAGTTTCGAGGGCTGGACGTAAGAGTTTCAATTAATCCCTAGTTCCAAAAGTTGGTAAGGTGGCCTTGTATCCTACGAGCTGCAATCTCTTGTAATGAAGGTGATGTGTTACTCGTATGTATATTGTATTGTGATCGAGTCAGCAGAATATAACTTTGTCCTTGTTTCTGGCATGCTCAGATCTTCACTGGTTAATCTGTGGTGCAAATGCTGGATAGAAATTGTTCTTTGAGGATTTGGGTATATCTGTTCTTGTCTTAATGTGCTGTGTTCTTTTTTCATTTGTTGACTTTTTATTTAGAACCTTTTAGTTAGGAAATCTCACATTAAATATACCAAATGCGATGGGAGGCTGAATTTATCAGTTTAAAAATGATTCCTTTTATCTATACGATGCTGTCGAAAACTCGAAAATGAGGCATGCCACATCCCAGTAGAGAATATATCGTCGAGTACATCGCCTGAAATCCATACTGGAAGTTTGGTATTAGGCGCTTTTATATGCATGTACATACGGACTTTTGTGAAAAGCCTAGTTTACAGTTCCTGTGCGCAAAAAAAGCCTATGCAAATATTCTCGCATGTCAAAAATAATTGAGGTGAAATGCTTAATTGCTTGTTTGCGTGATGGGTTTACAGTTTCATGCAAAAAAAAACCATTGCTGCAATGAAATGTAATGCAATACAATGGACCGGCAATAGTTTTGCATGCGAAAAAAAGTGTGGTGAATACAGCATTTTTTTTGGATGGACGGCTTACACTTCTAAAAAAAAATATATTCACCTCAAGGCATTATATGCATACAAATGGTTTTTGCATCCAAAAATACTTTTTTTCCATTAGACCTATAGTTTATTAATTTGGGATTAATTAATGACTCAATAGGTAGTTGAGGCCAAGGCAAAGATTTTATGCCCTTAATTTAATATATTTTGGTGCAAAGAAGAGGTGGAAAATTGTTTTAAAGATTTAAAAGAACGATATGGGCACATTTCAACATTTATTTAAATTTTTCCTTGGTCATTATGTATTGAACTACTGGTATCTTACTGCCTGAACAGAATAGAGTGCTGCAACTGGAGCTGCAGCTGTAATTGCAGTCACTAAATGTTGTACGTGATTTTTTTTATAAGCCCACAATATGCTGTACAGCTTTCTGAAATTTTGGTCATTTGAAGTCAGCTGTGCGAATTTAATTCAACAGAAATATAAAAATTAAAGAATATTATAGAATTGGAAGCTAAAACTCTTTTCAACCGCCATGTAAACACTCGGTTGCGAAAAAAAGTGTGGTGAATACAGCATTTTTTTTGGATGGACGGTTTACACTTCTAAAAAAAAATATATTCACCTCAAGGCATTATATGCATACAAATGGTTTTTGCATCCAAAAATACTTTTTTTCCATTAGACCTATAGTTTATTAATTTGGGATTAATTAATGACTCAATAGGTAGTTGAGGCCAAGGCAAAGATTTTATGCCCTTAATTTAATATATTTTGGTGCAAAGAAGAGGTGGAAAATTGTTTTAAAGATTTAAAAGAACGATATGGGCACATTTCAACATTTATTTAAATTTTTCCTTGGTCATTATGTATTGAACTACTGGTATCTTACTGCCTGAACAGAATAGAGTGCTGCAACTGGAGCTGCAGCTGTAATTGCAGTCACTAAATGTTGTACGTGATTTTTTTTATAAGCCCACAATATGCTGTACAGCTTTCTGAAATTTTGGTCATTTGAAGTCAGCTGTGCGAATTTAATTCAACAGAAATATAAAAATTAAAGAATATTATAGAATTGGAAGCTAAAACTCTTTTCAACCGCCATGTAAACACTCGGTTGCACTCACAATTTTGAAACGTCAAAAAAGCAGCATGCAAAATTTAAAAGTTGGCCAACTTGTCCATCTGCGTCTGCAGATCCGTCTGCAGCTGCATCGTGTTGTATTTATATAATTGAATTTGTGTGTATTCAAAATTTTGACAGCTGTTCCAGTTGCAGCTCCGTCTCCATATTTTCATATAATTTATCGATAACACAACGACAATGGTAGCTTGACTATACCGTGGACAAAAGTTAAATCCACCTTATTATCTGGACATAGCTAACTCTATATGGACATAGTTTTTGTTGTATTTGACAAGTAAATTGCTTTGCTTTGTTGTTGTTTTTTTCAGACAATATAATTTTGACTGGCAAAGAAATACAACTATTTTAATTTTTGGCGGAAATTTGTAACCTTTTCCAGGAGTAGTGAATCCAGGTTTCCAGGACTTCGTTTATGAAGCGATATTGGCCAGATGGTCATTTTGGGACTCGAACAATCTTATCAGTTTTCCATGCTTCGGGAAAGAAGCCATTTTCCAAAGCATTTTTTAAAGATAACCATCAACCATGGGCGTACGCAAACAGAGGCAGGTAGAGATACTTGTCCCTCTCCCCCTAATCACAATATACCTACATATTTTATACATATACATACATATTTTATACATTAGGCAATTTATCTTCTTTTGAAAACATTTTAAAGGAAGATTTCTGTACCAAAACTATATTTTGAATGAGGTTGCCCCCCGTCCCTTATCAATATCGAAATTATGCGTACGCCCTTGTTGTTAACAGAAAGATTGCAATATAAAGCAAATTTGTCAGTACAAAGTTTGAGATGCCGTCAGGCCCTGATGACTTTTTAAGAGTTTCTTGATGTTCCTTTAGATTGGCCAGCAGGTCTTCTTTGGCACTGCAAGAATCTTACCATAGCTTTCATGCTTCGAGAAAGTTGCCATTGTTCAAGCAGTTTGTAAAATTCACCGTCAACAGAAAAATGGCAATGTTAGCCAAATTTTTCAGTAAAAAGTTGAAGATGCCGTTAGGGCCTGTTGATATTTTAGAGTTTCCTGTCCCTGTGGATTGGACAGCAAGTCTTCTATATCTCTAGAACAATTTTGTCACTTTTCTATGTAGGTATACCTAGATAATATTGAATTTAAGAGCCTTAGTACCTTAGAAACAGAGATACAAATACCTACCTAATTTGGTACCTACATAATGTACCTATAGGTATAGATACATATGTAGGATGAAACTACCTATATACGAGCATATACCTAACTACATTTATGTTACCATATCTACCTTTTCTACCTTGTCATTAGGTCTTACGATCTCAAAATGTTGGTTGAACTAAACTTATATTCCTCCTACGTAGGTACCTACCTTACCTACTCGCTACTCCTACTTATAATGACCCTTTGAGGTCATCAGACTTACAAAAAACACTCAATAAGTCTCCTCCATCTTCATTTTGAATTCTAATTATCTCCAAGCTCCAAACGAACTAGTAACATAAGTGGGGTGGAGCAGGAGCGTTTGGTGGTGACGAGTGTGCGTCTTTGTCGTGTGCCCTTATATAACAACCAATGTGAAGTTCTTCTTTGGTTGCCACTTGGCACCATTTGGCAGCAAGTAGCGCACCTATCCCATATCCCATTTCCATCTGACACCGACATCGACATCCGCTGGTTAATTCTTATCTCACCTCAGAGCGCACAAATTCACCACATACATGCAAATAAAGAAATAAACAGAAATCCAGATTGTTTCCAAAGCAGATGAATATACTTTCTTCTGTTTTTTTTTTTTTTGTTTGAGAGAGAAAATACATACAGATAGAGATTCTTATACCAATTGGGATTGTGACTTGGGATTGGGGTTTCGTTTGAGGTGTTATGCAGTCTGCAAATTGAGATTGCCTTCTCCCTCTGGCATCTACAACATCGTCTTATGTACCAGTTACCCTACAGTCCCACAC
The DNA here is from genome assembly GCA_946251815.1 of Dasysyrphus albostriatus. Taxonomy (NCBI): domain Eukaryota; kingdom Metazoa; phylum Arthropoda; class Insecta; order Diptera; family Syrphidae; genus Dasysyrphus; species Dasysyrphus albostriatus. Next base: position 58,765,487 of record OX276336.1, on the reverse strand, counting down.
ATCACACTACCACCCAGCAGCACCAGCAGAGCAGTGTAGCAGCAGCACAGTACAACGGGAAGGGATCATTGTGTTTGTGTATAAACCCCCTGAATTTTCTGAGATACATTACAAACAGATACAGATAATACGAATACGACTATATTTTCTGCGTACACATCGTCTCGTCGTCGTAGTGTAGTATTTGTTGTAATTCATCGGATTCGATGTCGCCGAATTCGCTTCGTTCGTTTTCCTTCGCCGCCGGCCGTATTGTTCTTGTTGGTTCATTTTATAATTCAGTTTCAGTTATGGTTCGGTTATCTATCGCCCTATCGGTTCGGTGTGGTATTTGGTTAGGGTTCAGTTCAACTCAGCATTGAGAAAAGTTCTTACAGTTAAGTTCTTCTTTCTGGTTGTTTGTCGTTCTTCAATTCTCTCATAGTGTGTGGGTTTTGTGGTGGTGAATCCAAAAAATTCACAATCTCATCTTCGTCTTGGCCTGGTCGTGTTGTCGTCGTCGTATTCATCGTCGTCAAAATGTGCCTGTCTGGCTCTTGCAATGCCAGTGTGCCAGAGTGCCACCCTTGCTGTTCTTCTTGTGTGTATCTTTTATTTTTTTAGTTGTATATTCTCTTCTTGTGTTCATATATGATTGTTTTAGAGGGGAAATGTTTCCATTTAAATAGTTGACGTGCGATGGTCTATCACATCAGTTGAATTTCATCTGTCGAACGGCATTGATGGTGTGATGACGCACGGGTTGAAAATAAAATAAAACAACAACAAAAAAAAAAAACGAAGAAAACGGAAACGGAAGCAAAGAAAAAGAGAATCTTATTTTATAACAGTTGTTGGTGCTTGACCGGATGGTACTTTTTTTATTTTGAATTAAATCTCTTCGTGCGTCGGTACTGTTCGGTCGCAATTTCTTTGAAAACAAAAAATACATCCCTACCTACATCTTTAAAAACTGTGCGCGATATGACACGGAAACATTAAAACAATAATAACGGAAAGTTGTGAATAAATTAATAATAACAATTAAAAAAAAAAACTATAAGGTAATAACAAAAATAAATTCAAAATGGATATAATCTTAGTGCCCTGCCTAAATTTACCTATGTTCCTTCTGTCTGTGAATTATAAAAAAAAATAACGGAACAGGAGCAAATGGAATTATCAAAATGCCTGCAAAAGTTTTGAATGATAAAAAATAATTTTTTTTTAATAAATTTGCATTGATTTATTCTGTTGGATAGTTGAAATGGATTATACTAAAAAGTGTTAAGTGTGTGGCATTGGCATTTAACAAATGTTTTTAAATAATTTTTTTGAACTTAAAAATACAGTGGTGAAACAAATTATGTATTTAAAAAAAAATCAAAAATGATTCAATTTTGTTTTAACAAAAACTCTTAAAATAACTCTAGTGACAGTTTTTAACAACGATTGCAATCATGTTTTTTTTTTTTTTGGTTTTACAAATAAAAAAGGATTAAATATTATGTATACCAACCTACCTATTTGGAATGACCACGTAATCTTTTAGATTGATATAAGCTACCTACTTTACTTATCTAGAGCTTCTCAGATACCTACCTACCTACCTACAAAGTGCGGAAGTTTCTCATTAGTTTTAAATCTTCTCTTTTTTTTTGTGATAAAACTTATCACAACTAAATAACAACTTCTATATATACGAATTGGTAGGTATATCTACATAGTATACCTACCTACCTTCAAATAAATAATAAGATTATAAATCGATGATAGGTACCTACCTATATGTATTGTGATACACGCTTTCATTACACCATTAATTCTTCTTCAGTTGGTTTTTCTCTTGATAATTCATAAAACAATATACCTATGTAAGCTTAAAAAAAAAACAACGTTATAATAGGTCAACTTTAGTGCGCATGCAGGACTGTGGTGAATTTGTGTATTTTAATTTTTAAAATAGAAAGAAAATCTTAAACTTAGGATTGTGGTGTATTTTTTGACCACAATTATTAGATATTATTGCAATGATAAAATAATATTTCACCAGAAAAACAAAAGGTTACTAAAGTTTTATAGATAGGTATGATCCAAGTAGATACTCGTACATACTAATGTAAAAAAAATCATCAAAATAAAAACAAATTACTAAGGTATACTTATCTATACACAAAATGTCGCATTTAAGTCTTGTGTGGTTAAAACTTTCGGTAATAATTCAATGAAAAAAAGTCCTTTTTTATATTAAAAAAAAATAAGGGATTCCAGACTTTTTAAATTGCGCGATTTATCTTTGCATACATTTGTTTTTTTGCGATTCAAATTTAGGTTTTTGTTTTGTGAGTTTTTATCGATATTACAATATTTATTGATAACTACAAATACCTATCATTAAAATGAAAACAAAAATATTTCTTATTTATTACGAATTTCAAAAATCTTGGGATTTTTTCTGGAACGTTTTCTCTAACGTAAAAAATAAAAAAATAAATAATAAAAAAGTGAAATTCGTTTAATCATAGGTACAGCTTCTTTATATTTTTATAAGCAAACTATATGAATCAGATTTTCCAGGGCAAGAAGCACTTGTGTACCCTAATTTCAGAATCTTGTAGCCTAAAATTGCTGCCCTAAATTTAGCCTAAAAAATAGCCAAATCTCATTTAAAATATAGAACATTTTTAGACATTCCACGTTCTTTATGTTTTTTTTGGAATAATTTCTGAGGGCATATCCAAAGATCTGGAGGAATTTAAATACATTGCGGGGCTTTTGTTACGAATTTTCTTAAAAGTAATAAATAAAAGATAATATAATTTAAATAACTGAAAACACGGATTTTATTTGTTTATTAATAAAATAAATGTTTTCAATTAAAAAAATAGTCAAAAATTTACACCATCACATCAATTAAAAGTTATATCAAATTGGGCTACTTTTTCCGAATTCTTGCTGCAAACCAGCGTTGCTGCCAAGAAAAAAAGTAGTGAGGGCCTTTTGGAAATTTTTTGAGGGCCATTTGACAAAAGCTGGGGAAGTTATTATTTCATTAAAGCATTAAATCTCTTTCAATTAGTCAAGAAAAAAGAATCAAGATATCTTAATCTGGGTTAGGAATAAAATTAAACAATTGATCCAAGTTGCCCTGCAAGAAATCTTTAAGGCTCATTTAGAAGTGAATAATTTCACATATGATAACCTTTTTCAAATATCCATTTTAATATTGTTCAGAGACTTAATAAATTAATTGCAGAAGAAGAAATATTTTTGAATAAATGATCACTAGCAAAAATGTTCAACTCTTTAAACTGAACCCATCATTCAATATCGTGACCTTTACCTATTTCTTCTTAACAATTTTGTAGCTCCTCCAGCCATTATATTTTATGTACAAATAAGCAAGCTCTGAAATTTTACTTACACGAGTCGCTTTCAATGGCATTAGTTTGTATTTAATTTTATACAAACTTTTTAATTATTATAAGCACTATAATAATTTTGATGTTAAATCTTCTACTATAAAGCTTTGGGAATCATTTCTAATAGGCCCGTGTCAAGGGAGAAATTATAGAATAGGGCCCAAAAGGTCGATCGGGCACATTATGGCAACGCTGCTGCAAATTTAGCAAAAAAATAGCTCAATTTATGATAAATAGCCCAATCTGACAACCCTGATATGAAAAGGTAGAAATGTCTATAATTTAGACTCAAATACATATGTACTTGTGAAACATTTTATAGGGCTTTTGCTACTGCGAAAATATATCCGAAAATAAAACCCGTATGGGAAATGCCAGTAGGTAAAAAATATAAACAATTAAATAAAATTGCATGAAAATACCTCCGGCATGGGGTAATTTTTATGTTAAATAAGTAAATAGGTACATACATGGATGCCTGCGCAAAAAAGCTAATTTAAATTGAGAAGATAATTTACATGGAATTGTGTGAACGAATTGTATCCTTGTCAATCTGGGTTAGCATCTGAGTGCAGGATATTCAAATCTGTTATAATTTCTGTTTCAGCCTTAAATTCATTATGCCTGTTCCGTAAATTGAAAATTTCACAAACTTGGGTTTTTCTCTTATGGCTTCTGACAGGAAATTGTAAAAATTTGAAGAAAAAAAATGTCCGTTACCAAACACTCCTATTAATTCGATTCATTTATTTCAAAGAAATGTGTTCTCTCTTATTGGAAGTTTTTAAAGGTTAAGACAGTTTTAAATCTTTATTGGTTTCTTCTGCTCGAAATGCGAAAATAATAATAATACTGATCTTGTATAGTGACCACGTTTGGATCATTGATTATAAACATAAATAAATTATTTAAAAACGTTTTTACCAGTAAATGATTTAAATAGCAGACAATTAAAGATTTTTTTTATTTATGATATCTTGAAGCCAAGATGAGCGATTAGGTAGGTATACCTACCTACCTTTCTACTTTTATAAAACTAATACCTTATTTGTTAATAAGATTGACTTAAGTTTTTGTTTTTTGCTCTATGGTAGTAAGTTGGTACCTAGTCATTGCCAGAAGGACTTACAAATAATGTAACAAACAGAATTACGTATTCACCTCGATTACAGAATCCGACGAATGACCTGCGGAGGGAATCGCACTCAATTTTTCACTTATAGCCTAATTTACAGTTCCCATGCGAAAAAACATCAAAATTTTCCACCAATTCTGTGCATCAAATTGTTTAATATTCAAGGAAAAAAAATGGTTGCCTTGGCCTTACCTTAAATTAATAAACAATGAGCCAAAAAATGCAAAATAGTTATTTTTGGATGCAAAAACAATTTGTATGCAAATAATGCCTTGAGGTGAATATATATATATTTTTTTTAAGTGTAAACCGACCATCTAAAAAAAAAATATTTTATTCACCACACTTTTTTAGCATGCAAAGCAATTGCCGGTCCATTGTTTTGCATGGCATTTCATGACAGCAATAGTTTTTTCTTTTTTGCATGAAACTGTAAACCAATCATGCGAACAATTAATTTTGTATTTCACCTCATTTATTTGCATAGGTTTTTTTATTTTACACGGAAACTATAAACTAGGCTTATAGGTAAAATTTCAATATAATTTAAACTTAAAAAATAATTTAAGCTTCATTATGTATGTACCTATATAGGTATGCCTGTAAGACCTTTAAGGTTGCACGACACTGGTAAGTTAGAAACAGTACGATTTATCACAGTGGATTGAGATATTTACTATCTTATTAATCCTACGGATGACCTCCAGTTAATTTGGGGGAATATAGAAAAGAAGGCTACTTAGAGTGAGGCTCGAATACACACCTCTAAGTTAGAAGTCAAGCACTACATCGACTGCAACATTACTCATCGGATTCTGTAATCGGGGTGATTATATTTTTGTGTGCACGTATCTTCACTTAAAAAATAATTTGCATCTAACATAAATACAACAACTAGGTACTCCGCCTACAAAGCGAATATAAACACATAATATAACTAGGTACCTACTATAACTGGTAAGCGGTAGTGGCGTTTTTGCTGTGCGCTTTTATTTCAAACGAAGAAGTAGGTAAACAAAAACACCTATTATTGTTTAATAATTTTAATTCAAAAGTTACTTTAATCAAGAATAGTAAAGGTTTATCTGAAGCACCATATAAAACTTGATATTTAAATTTTGAGATGCTTATTGACTTACTTATTATTTAAGTTAAACTATGTAAATTTTGTTCTACTGAACAAACCTTCCTTATGCAGTTTGGTTAAATTTGATCTCATAAGATTTTTAACCTCATAAGGATGTAGGTATACCTACCTTTACGTTGAAATATTACAATAATTATAAGTAATCAATTTGAGTCACAATTTTTATCCAATTAACCCTCTGTCTTAAAATGAAAACTTTCAATGATCGATAACTGACTGGATCCTTGTACATAAAACCTATGTTGACGGTCCAAAACTAGGAATTCCTTCACTTTGGTTGAGAGCGGTTTCATATCAATAAAATTAAACTAGGCACTAAATGATTATAAATTTTAATTTAATCTTTTTGATATTTTTTCGTTAAGAAAGGGGTTTGTTTAAACTGTCAATTTTCTGACAATATTTGGAGGAAAAAAACAAATATGCACTTTATTTTGTCCCGTGGCAACGACATAAACTTCCGCAGTTTATAAAAAATGCATATTTGGCATTTTTATGCCCGATTTTGCAGCTCACCAATTTTTATTTACATTACCGACGGCAAAATTTATTTTGAGTAGGACATATATCTCCTAGTCCCTAGTTCATTAACGTAAAATAACTACACATCACTGCTAAATATAGTTGTTGAAATAAAGTACTATTAATTTACATCTTTGGTAAAATTTACTTTCTATGGGGAGAGCAAACACCAACATTAAAAAAAAAAAATAGAAAAAGCCAAGAAATAATATACAGGGTGTGCCACAGTCAAGTCTTGTTTTCACTTTGTTCTCGTTTGTATGCTTTTCGTTTCTGTTGACTGGCTCTAACTTTGACAATTAACAACAGATTTTAAAAATATTTTTTTTCATTTAACAAGAATTACTTGTTTCTTTCCCGCTATTTGTTACCAAACGTGAATTTTTAAATTTTGCAGTTATTTTGTTTTTATTTTATTCAAAAACAAAGCGAAAACTAGAATACGAAATGATGTCCATAAACTTATACCATTTCTGCAAAAATATTAAGATAATAGAAAATTATATTTCTTCAGCATCCATTTAAGTGTTTTAAAATTATTATTTTTATTTTATAAATGCGTTAGTTTATGTATAAGCTCTTTCAAGGTCAGTTCAAAACTGAATTTGTTGATCACGCTCCGCGACGTCCGCCGCGATCATGAATTTGAGAACAAAATTGTTTATGACCAACCCCTTTAGTGGCCAAATGCCCCCTTTTTTGCATCCAGGACCCGTGGCCACCACTTTTTAAAAATCATCTAATTGGCCAATTTTTAAAAACTCCACCAGGCTTCTTATACTTATTCGGCAAACTGACAGAAGAAAAGGATAATAATTACATAATTTGGCACAGTGGATTGTGATCGAGGTTTTTATTATCTCAATAAATCCAACGAGTGCCATCTAGTTAAGAGCGGGGGTATATACAAATGACTGCTGCTTAGATCTAAGTTTACAGTCAAGCACTATATTCAGTGCATCATTGCCTTCCACAGAGAGACAAAAGGCATGTTCCTTCTTACATCCTTAACTATCTGAATAGATATGTGTTCTTGTAATCGCTTGTGAAAAAAATGTCCGCCGCTGAAGCAAAAGCAACTAAGGTATCTAGAAATTCTTGGGATAACTAACTAGCTTCCCACCTTGGAAAACAATCTAGTTTTTAACGGGGCACTAGAAAGTTTTACATTGACCGCTAACATGGGCCTAGCAAAGGTTACTCTCAATTTTGTCTAGCGTCTCATCCGTTAATTAATCTTTGGCCTCGAAAGACAAATACAAAATACAAATTTGTCGTTGTTGGGATTCGATCCTGCGATGTTCTGGCTGTCAGTCAAATACGCTAACTACTGAGCTAATTCGCATTTCCCAACACAGCTATGTATTGTTGAAAATGAAAAAGTTTATATGTACCTATTTTAATTTCTTACTATTTTATGATTTGGTATAATACATTTTTTAATATACAATTGGATATTTAAGTTGAAATAAAAATATTTATCCATCAAGTTTTTTCTAGTGAGGGCCCCACTAGTATTTGCCAAGTTTTCATTGTCTCGATTGCATTTACCGAAGGGCCTTGACTTAACTTGACAAAAACTTGCTATTTTTCCAAGCTGGCAAATTCTAAAATTTGTTTTACTAATGCAAAGCTACTATGTCCTTCATTAATAAAGTTTCATTTTTATTTTGATACAAATTTTTAATTTTGAATTTAAGGCTTTTGGAGATTTCCTAGAGGAATAGCTCCAAAAAAGACAGTACTTGCCATACAACCGCTCAAACGATTTTAATAAAAAAATGATTGCATTATTGTAGGTATGATGTACACTTTGGTATTAACGGCACTCAACAGACTTCAATCAAAATTAAATTGTCAAAAATATTGCATATTAAAATTTTGAAAAAAAATGTTAAGACCTTTTAAAAATATTTTTTTTGAAACTATAGGATAATAATAAATTTATTTATTTAAAGGGTTGTTTTAACAATTAAAAGACCGATTTTAATGCTTTGTTCATACTTTTTCTATAATTACTTGCCATCTCTAAACGGGGTGCCCCCCCATAACTCGTGTTTTATATTTTGGGGGATGATTTCTGAAATCATGCTTAGAAAAAAATTTATATTGACTAAAGAACTTGAAAGGACAAAAGTTCAGTCTGCAGAGAAGGGGGAAACATGTTATATACATATATGGGAAAAGGCAGAAAAAAGATAATTTTTGAGAAATTCACTTAAAATAGAAAAACATTCAATTAACATAAATGAAAGCTCATAATGTAGGTTCACATAAAATGATGAGCTAAAACTTTTTTGTAAAAAAATATTCAATTTTTTTTAATCAAGCTGTTTAAATGAATAGTTTTTGAGCAATTAAATTTCTAAGTCAATATATTTGTGAAATTGTTTGTATGTTTTGTTTTTAATTCAATGCTTTCTGTCAATTCTTAGTAAGTACTCAAAAACAATATGTAAAAATCTTTCTTAGTAACAAAAAGTACTTATTCCAAAAAGGCCCGAAAAAGGGTTCAATTTATTAATGGTGATTTGTTTGCGTCATAAACATAACAAAACAAACGAGCAATGGAAAAATATACATTTCATTTTTTTAATTTCTCTAATTTGATAAGAGTGTTGAATTTTAAACATAAAATAGCGCGCTTATTTATGCCAAACTAAAATAAATTAACTTAACTTAAAAAAGCACACATACATTTCATTTTCTTCAAAAATAATTAACAATAATTTAATTTCTCAAAAACTATTCATTTAGGCAACTAAAAACCAAATGAAAGAATGGAATATTTTCTTACAAAAAATTTGTAACAATTTGGTATTTTTCCGAGAGTAAATGTAGGTACTCATTTACTATCGGAGAAATATCTTGTTAAAATTTATTGGAAACATTTTAATTGAAATTAATAAAAACAAAATTGGTAATTTTAAGGGATCGTTGCAAACTTTGTTGAAAAAAAAAAATTGCTTGGTATTGAAACACAACCTCAAAAGTACTTCCCGAACTTTTTCTCAAACTATTGTTCTAAACAAATGCCATATAATACATGCATACGAACAAGCCATCTAAAAAACATTGAAAACAATTCGTTAATCATTTCCCAATCCAGAATTAACAACAATTCTTTAGTCTGTTTACTTGAGCATATTGAATTTTTGATAGATGCGTTGTTACAGCAAAAATGATTAATTTTATTTGCTAAAAATGTTTCGAACGTCACAGAGGTTAATCAGATTTAAATACAATTCAATAAAAAAAATAAGAAATCAATTTTCAGAAGAAAACAGGAAACAAACCTTTAAATGAATGCAATATTAAAAAAAGAAGAAAAACAATTTGGTTTTAGGAATTTGATTGATTAAATTCTTTAATGTTTTATCAAAAAAGATTACGTCACGTAGGTAACAATTATTCGATCAAATTAAATATTAAAATATTCTAACTAAAATGTTTAAAAATCGTTTAGCCACGTTAATTTGTAATAATCTTTGTATTAAAATATGTAAATTTTACATATCCAGACAAATATTATGAGATTTTACTTGCCCAAACTTATATACTTATGCCGCTATTTGAACGTCTGAATATTTTATTTAAATTTGTATTGTTTTAAATCATCATTACACCAAATCTTTTTCTATTTTGTTTTGCAGACTTGAAACTGTGTACAAAATGTTGAAAACATCGATTAAGAAGGAATTAACTGATATTTCGCTGCGAAAAATGGATCGACGCCAATCAACAACATCAGATTCATCTGTCGAGCCCATGGACTTGGGTCGATCGAATTCTAAAATATCCACAGATATGACAGATCATAGCAGCACAACATTGCCAACATCAACACAAATTAAAGATGCCATTTTATCAGATGCCAATAATAAGTATCGCTATGAGTCCGACGCCGACGAGTCTGCCGATGATAGAGATCAGCAAACAAGATCACACAGTCAACATCACTATCATCATCGTCGGCGTGGCAATACGGGACGCGACAAACGAGCTGTCCTCATGGAATGCACCGATAGTCCACATTCATTGCGAAAGAAATTTCGATTCAGCAGTAGCAACCACAATAATGCTATTATACCTGATACTGTGATCAATTTGAAATCAAAAACATCGAATAATGATTCAACAAAATCAACTACAGCTTCAACAAATATTACAGCAACAACAAACAACGAATCGGGATTTGTGGATGCTAGCATAGGTCATGTTTTAAATACATCAGGGTCATCGGCTACATCATCTACATCTTCATCGTCACCTACTTCATCATCATCTGCCTCACCATCAGCTAGTAATGTAGCATCGGCCATATCGAGTCCAGAATCGGGCATGGGTGAACGTGACGATATGAAGTACCTTTGCCCAATTTGTGAAGTAGTGTCGGCGACACCACATGAATTCACCAATCACATTCGATGTCATAATTATTCATCTGGGGACACCGAAAATTTCACTTGCCGCATATGCTCCAAGGTTAGTATTACTTGTTTTATACATAGGTATGCACATCTACTTGATTAGTACCTAGTGTTGAGGTGTGGCCAAGAAAGCGACACAAATATTTGAAAAGTTTTAAATGTTGAGATTTTATGCTTCATCAGTTTATGAATTTCGGTTGAGTGTAATATTTTTTTTTTTAGTTTTGCAAAATTATGACTTAATTTTTTATCAACAGCTATTAGAAGCATTTTATTTTAGTATAGCCACTTCAGTTTCTGACAGTTTGGACTTTGGTCATATTCCAGATTCAATTTAAATAATAAAGCTAATCAACTTTATACTGATCTGCCGGATGTGAAGAGTATTCATTTAACTTTGAGTTTACATCAACTTGTATTTAATGTATGTTTTAACTCCATCCGTTTTCATAGAATTTATTATGTTTTTAGAAAAATTTTGTATAGGAACTTCATAGAACGTAAGGGTTTAAGTCATGGAGCACCAAATGCTGTACTTTTTCAATGAACACTCATTTTTATATATGGCTTTTGATTAGCCAATTAAATAAATGCATAAGTCAAACTTTTTTTTAAAATGAGGGATTAACGAGAATTCAAATACATTTAAACATTTTTAACTTTAAATAATTAAATTTTTTTTTATTTTATTATTAAAGTTTAACATCAAAATGTTATTTATTTTGCATGATGAACAAATCTTAACTTAACGATGAATTAATTACTGAAAAAAGTACTTTTATTATTGATTAGTTCATCATTCATATCTGGCCAGTGGGAGGCTCATTGAAATCTAATTACATAATCTGACTTTCTTTGAATCTGAGGTCATTTAGAATTTTTTACCACGACATGTTCGATTTCAATTTAAATCTAGTTTTGAATTTCTTAATCTAACTCAATGCAACTTTCTTATTCTCTGACAGGTTCTATCATCTGCCTCTTCACTGGATCGGCATGTTTTGGTGCATACTGGTGAGCGGCCTTTTAATTGCAAGTATTGCCAATTAACATTCACTACAAATGGTAATATGCACCGTCACATGCGAACCCACAAACAACACCAACAACATTATCATCGCAATTCAAATGGTACAAAAGGTGCAAATGGTACAACATCAAGCTTATTACCAGTTCCACCACTAACTGATCAATCGTCAGCAACTCAAACATCTGCTGCTATTGGTGCTTTACCTTCAAAAACAGCAACAAACACAGGCAATGGTGGTGTTTGTAATAGCAACGGTGACACAATTGCGGGTGGAGGAGATGGTTGTGGTGGCGAAAGCTATGATAGTGATGGTGGTTGCTCAACAGATTCATCGAGTGGCATCAGCCAAAGTTCCAATAACAACAATAACAGCAATACAAACAACAAAAATATAAGCAATTTTAAACGCAAGAGCACTGATAGCTTGGATGACTTGGCCATTATGAAACGACGCGTGAAGACCACGATTAACAACAACAATATTATCGATAACATTCACACCATCCCAGAAAAGAGTGGAATCGAAATACCAGGCGTGATCGAAGAAGTTAAGCAGCAGCAACAACAACAACATCAGCAGAAGCTCTTTTGTCCGGTGTGCAATCGTGATGATTTTGGAGGAATGCTTGTATTGGGAGCTCATATGGACAGCGATCATTCTGACATTCCGGCTAAGTGTCGTCATTGTGATGTAGTTTTTAAAACCCACAAACAGCTAAATGTACATCCATGCACCAGTAAACTTAAAATTACACAAGGTTTTAAGGATATAACGTTTGTTGACTTCTCGAGCGAGAAATTCCCGCTGATTGCAAAGTCTCTGTGCGAGCAGAGTATTCGAGCGCCAGTTGGAGGCCAAAAGTTCGAGTGTTCGAAGTGTTATCGGGCATTTCCATGTGCTAGTGCAGTTGAAATTCACGAAAAAGACTGTACGACGTCAGGTTTGAATCTATTCGTAGACTTTCCCAACCGAAAGCAAAGAGCTTACAGCGAAAGCTCAGCAAATGCAGACGACGATGATAATCGTCGCGACGAGTTTTTTAATCGGCTGTACTTAACTAACAAATCCACAGCACAAAGCATGACAAGTTTGTCAGTATCCTCACCATCTCTGTCCGATGTTAAGTCATCCGAGCTTGAGAAGACACCTGTTAAGAACTCGCAACTAGAACAGTTTCAGGACACCAAAGAACTTGCTGATATTCAATCTATCCTCAATATAACTTCGTCATCGTCAACAAGCAATTTTCTGCGTAACTTTGAAAATTCAGTAAATGCACCTATTAGTAATTATGGTGCTGAAAATGGCGAAGAGGAAGCTCAAGACGCGTTCACATCAGAGTTTCGGAAAATGAAACTGCGTGGGGAATTTCCGTGCAAACTCTGCACAGCTGTTTTTCCTAATTTGCGAGCACTCAAAGGCCATAACAGAATACATCTTAGTGCTGCTGGTCCTGGACCTTACCGATGCAATATGTGCACATATTCCATTCATGATAAAGCAGCTCTTGTCCGTCACATGCGCACCCATAACGGCGATAGGCCTTACGAGTGTGCCATCTGTAATTACGCATTCACAACAAAGGCCAATTGTGAAAGACATTTACGAAACCGTCACGCGAAGACCACACGCGATGAGGTAAAGCGTGCCATTATTTATCATCCATCAGAAGACTCAAACTGTGACGATGCCATGAAGAAGTTGCACATGTTTTCATCACCCGAGTTCGATCAAGACGACATGGAGCATCATCATCCGCCCAAAGATCGATCAACTCCGGTATCTCATTTGAAGGAAATGCTTCAAGCCGAATCTAAGCCAATGAAAATCCAAGTGAAGAGTCTTGAAAAATTGATTGATAAACCATCGTTCAATCAACCCGATGAACTCGAAAAAGATCATGAGCCAGTTATACCCGAACAAGAGAAAGAGATTAGTAGGCCAATTGATCTCAGCATGGATGCCCTAGATTTGAGCAAAAAATCAGTGAAAACAGAAAAACTGGAAGAAAAAAGAGCTCAAACTCCCCCACCACCAGCGTCACATATAAATCCAGCTCGTCCCCAAACCGATGAGCCGAACATCGATATGCGACTACTTGAAAAAAACCAACAGCTCCTGCTCGCCCAACAGAGACTTCTTAATGAAGCAATGCCAAAAATGGATCCAGCACATTATTTCCAACTATCGCAGCTTTACAATAACTTAGTGTTCCAGCCGCTTAATCCGTTTTTACTGCAAAATTCCTTTCTTTCAAATAACATAAGTGATTTAAATAAATTCGCTCCCATGGGGAATCCTCTTTATAGTGGCACGCCTGTAGAGGGACCGATCACACGCGCTGATAAACAAAATCAACAAAATTCATTACCGAAACCCGTCCAAGACGAGGTCCATTCTTCAATAAAACAAATTCACTCCCAAACTCAATCACCAGTGCCTGCTCAAAGTCAACCATTACCACGGAATCCAACACCGTCTCTATCACAAATGCCAGCTTTGCCCAGAAGTCATCAACATCTTATAGGTGGAACTCATCCCTCGGGAATGCTTCCATCTTCTTTGCCCAATTCAGGACCTGTTAAAATGGTCATCAAAAACGGAGTTCTTATGCCGAAACAAAAACAGCGACGCTATCGAACAGAACGTCCATTTGCCTGTGAACATTGCTCTGCAAGATTCACCCTGCGCTCGAACATGGAACGCCACATAAAGCAACAACACCCTCAGTACTGGGCTCAACGACAACGAACTGGCCATCACATAATGCGTGGTCGTGCCAACAGTTCCTCGATACACACTCACTTACAATCAGCTCACTCGCCTCTGGAGACGCAACATCCAATGGGCTCTAGTGGCATGATGACAAATCCCTTGAGTGCCATTTCGGATCAAGTAAAATACGCTATACTTGCCCAACAATTAAAAGCCCGTAAAGAAACAGACATTCTGCAACAGGCTTTATCACAAGGATCCAGCAGTGTGCTCACGCAGAACCCCACATCAGGAATTAGCAGTCTTCGCCAATCGCTCAGTGCATCATCGAATACTAACAATGGCAGCACTGAAGATGACGATCCAAAATTAGTAATCGACGAAGATGACGACGATCAAGGAGAAGAAGAAGAAGAAGATGACGAAGAAGAGGATTGTGATGACCGGAAGCCAGAAAACTTGACCAAATTTCAAGATTTCCCCGAGCCATCAACAAATGAAGCAGCAAAGAAAGTTGCCGAATCTATCCTCGAGCAAGCAATGAAAGCTGGAAGCACTAAGATCTCATACCCCAAGGATGAAGATCGTGATCGAACAGCTGGGAAGGATTTCGGCCTCAAGCTCTCGAAGAATATGATTGCTCAAGCGGAGTCAGTGGGCAAATTTCTCAAAGAAGTCGCCAGCTCTCCATTTAAAGATGAGTCAACCGATTTGGTATCGGTCTCGAGGTTAGTTGATAATGCAACTAATTCTATGTCCTTTAATACCTACTTTCGACCCAGTGACGTTGTCAATCAAATGGAGCAAAGTGACGAGGAGGGACTTGTTGCATCGGGTAGTGCATCGGAAAGTAATAATTCTGGTCCAGAAGACATGGTCAGCTCACAAGAACCAAAAAAAAAGTCCGCATATAGTTCAGCTCCTAATCGTGTCTCCTGTCCATATTGCCAGCGAATGTTCCCATGGTCCAGTTCGTTGCGAAGACACATTCTCACCCATACCGGCCAAAAACCATTCAAATGCTCACATTGCCCACTGCTCTTTACAACCAAAAGTAATTGCGATCGCCATCTATTGCGTAAACATGGTAACGTTGAATCGGCTGTTTCATTATATGTTCCCATTGAAGACGTCAATGAGCCTTTGCCAGTGCCCAAATCTGTCGAGGAAATCGAACTACAACAACAACAGCTTCTTCTTCAACAAAAAGAACAAAAAAGGTTAGAAGAACTAAAAGAGTTACAGAAAATCCAACCGCCACTTCAAAAGCCATTCGAAGGAAATCAGGAGCAGACACCGAGTATAAATTCAACATCCACCAGTTCTACAAATACCGCTCCTAAACTTGACTCGATTCCGTCCTCTCCAATGATTTCATCCTCAGAGTTGCCATTCAAGTGCCATCTGTGTGACAGTTCGTTTGCAGAAAGATTTCAATGTCTTGATCACATTAAGATACATCATGCTCAAGAATTTTCACTTCTTCTGTCCAAAGGCGCCATTGACAATGAAGCCGATATTAACAGCCAAGTCCAGTCTACCGAAGATGATGAAAAACGTGACGAAAGCCGAGGCAAGTATCCAGACTACACCAACCGAAAGGTAATTTGCGCTTTCTGTATGCGGCGTTTCTGGTCCACTGAGGACTTGCGTCGACACATGCGAACACACTCTGGCGAAAGACCATTTCAATGTGATATATGCCTACGTAAATTCACCCTGAAGCACAGCATGCTGCGACACATGAAAAAACATAGCGGTGGCAGTCATTCCAGCAACGGAGCTGCCAATGCTGGCAACAGCGGGTCTGACGTCTCCGATGATGAACAACCACCATCTAGTGTTATGCTTGCCAATGCCTTACGTTCTCACAAAATCCAAGAGCTTTTCTCAAAAGTCAGCAGTGAATGGCGCAATAATCGTATCTCCGGTGAGCACAAAGAGAACATCGAAGAGCACAATAACCAGTCTGATCTTATTGGCAACTTGCTGGGCATCAGCGATCAAGGCATTCTTAACAAACTGCTTTCGTCAGCCGATGAAGCAGCCAAGTTTCTTGGTGTTGAAAAGTAAAGTTCCATTACAGGCTTATAATGTCATGTCCTTAACTCTCATGTCTCTCTTCTTTTTTTTTTTGTATTCAAAGTATGTTTAAACTTAAAAATAAAAGATTCAAGATTTTCGCTGATTTCGATAATCGTTAAGGCTAGTGTCTAATTCGTCGGGTTATTGCAAGTTTAAATTTTAGTCATCATGTACATTTTGGCCTTTAATTGTTCAGCTCTCAAAAAAATTATATATTTTGCTGACTTTAAACATCTGTACAATTAGAGGCCTTAACACCGTTAGTTGGCTAAATATTTACTTTGCCATCAACCCAGCCAATTTTGGCAATTTTCATAACGAAATTTCTTGTTTCAGTCTCAAGTCGAATTCGAATTCCCTCTCTAGTCAATTGCTTATATAAACAGAATAAGTAACAAAATACATACATAAATACATTGTATAAATCTAGAAGTACTTTAATTTCGGCTTTTAACGCCAAATATCTTTATTAGTTTTAAGTTGTAAATTAATTATTTAAACCTGACTCATATAAAAACTAAAACACAACAAAAAAAATTGGTCAAAGAGTTTAATTAGTACTATTTAGCTATACCAAAGCAAATCAAAGACCCTGACAACAAGAGACATACATACTTACATTTATATAAAATATATACCTTACTTGGTTTTTGTAGGTTAAGATTTTAAATAAGTAGGATCTTAGAATAAGATATCCTTTTGGAAAGTATATTTATTAAACAAAACCTAATAAAACAAAACAAAAAACTTAATCTTCGTAAAACACTGGTGTAACCAAAACTATTTCGTATTCGATATTTCTGAAACGTTTAACTAAATCAAAATTAGATCAACAATTTCGTAGATGTTGTTGGATAGAAAATAATAATAATAAATACAAACATTAAAATATAAATTTATATTATATAACTCTTATAATAAAAATTACTATGTGAATTTCTAGTAGGCTCTTAGGATTACATTGCGATTTAGTTTTAAGATAAGAATGAAACTTTAATGAGACTTTTATTGACAAAAATGTATGCCTTCTGCTCGTGCATTATCTATATCTATGCTTAGACTTACTAACGGCTTTCGATTCAAAAAATAATAATTCAAAAGCCGTCACCACCAACTTGTGGCTTGTTGTAGACTTATTATAATTCATATTATATTGATATAATTTTCATTCAATATTTGCTGATTTAATAAATTTAAAAATGTATAATGATAAACTAGGGTATCATATATTTATTACTATTATTTAAACAAAATAACAACTGAAAAAAACTATGTTTTTTTAAATATTATTTCAATTATTTAAGCTTTTGCTTCTTATTATATAAAAATAGTTATAATTAGTCTTTATTCTAAATCAGTTATGTTAATTATTGTGATTATGATTTTTGTATTTAATTATTTGAACATTTCTTTTAATTTGTTGTTCTTTATTTGCCAAAGGATTTTATTTCGAAAGACATACACAATTGTAGTTACACAAGTGTTTAAAAATTTTATGCATTAAAAAAAAATAAATTTTAATAGAATGTTAACTAAATACTAAAAAAAAATTATTTAATGGCAAATAAAATATAAAACGCATACAGCAATAACCAAAGCATCTTAAGTGTGTAAAACTTACATAGTTCTATATGGAAACAAAAAAAAAATATTATAATATGAGAAAATAAAGATAAAATAAAAATGAAACCAAAGTATTTTGCATTTAAAGTTATAATTTTGAGTTCTATGATTTTCCTTCGAAACGAAAAACAAACTGGATCTAAAATTTCGTGCACTGCTTGTTTCAAATTTGTGAAGGAGGTAAAAGCGTAAAACATTTCGTTGGTATATAACTTATTCAAAGACAAGCATCGACATCGAAAAGAAGGGGTGTAAAAGGCTTGTTTGTAGGAAGTCTGGAATAACGTCGGCTAATAATGAGTCATGCCTTTTTTAAGAGATGACTTTGCCATCATTAGATACTTTTTAAGCGTAATTCACAAGATAAACTGAATTCAAAAGAGTAGTAGACTCAGAGCTGATTTTGGGAGTGGACGTACATATAACCAAAATATGAGTATGAGGGATTGTAAGTGTATGCATTGTGATATCAAAATCTGACGCCTTTGTTGGATGTGGGTGTTAAAACCAGCTAGGTTTTTTTATTTATGTGTAAGGGTCATTAAGAGTTTTCCGAAGATAACAAAACCAGCCATTAATTTGCTAGCTTTTATTTTTACATATGCATATAAACAAGACCGTTTTTTTTCACTTTCATCAGATACTTTGCTTTGTAAAACTTCGTATTTTTACTAATTGGTCACTTTGTAGGCGTATTACTGTACTAAAAAAAATATTTTGTAAAAGTAATTAATTTTAACTTCCAAATTTACATGAATTTTCTCTCAAAAAGTGCCTTCTGAAATTTAAAAATTCAATATCAAATGATTGATGAGTGATAAATTGAAGTTATATCTACTAAAAAAAAATTGTCAAAAAAATTCTGTTAGGTATCAAAAATTGACTGTCAAAAATGCGTTTTTTTCAAAATTTTGAAGTATTTATATTTTTGAATCCAAGTTAAAAGTTATAATTCAAGTTAAAAGTTCAAATGAGCTCAACTCCATTGCCTTTCGCCCAGGTATGATAGTTGGGCTCATCAGTTAGATGACTATCATACTTCATTCTTCTAAGACGCAAATATGTAGCGATGATTACCGACTAATATAAAAATCAAAATCATCAATAAAAATGTGCGTCTTAGAACTGATGAGCCCAACTATCATACCTGGGCGAAACGCAATGGAGTTGAGCTCATTTGAACTTTTAACTTGAATTATAAATTCGGTCACTCCACTCAAACCGAAGAATTTTCTTTTTAAATTTTCTTCATAAGCTTTGCAAAATACCCATTTTTGCCATATTCTCGTTTTGTAAGGCTTTTGTCAAGCAATTAAGCATAACATTAATTTTTGTTTCAATTATGTCCTAAAGAACAAGTTTTTCTGTACATAGACACTAAAGTGTAAATGACCTTGGACAAATTTTGTTTGCCCAAATACTTTTCTGTAGGGCATACAATTTTGATTTGGGGAGTGTCTGCTATTTAAAAACGATTTTGGGAAATTACGGACACCCTAATAGATACCTTAATCGTTTCAATGGGGTAAGTACACAATCCACAATCTTATTTATGAAATCACCATTTCACTTCGGAAGACTCTTTAACACTTATTCACTTTTTAAAAATGAAAAGTGACGCTCTGTAATGTTCCCTAAGACTAAAGACTTTTATCTCGATGGTCCAATAAATAGGCCTCATGATATTAGATTTTTAAGCAAACCCTAATGGCTTTTTTTTAGACTATATTTAGCAGATTTTTGTTAATTTGGTTAAGGTTCTCATAAAATGATTATATTTTTCAATAAATTAAAGTGATAACAACCCTTAAATGTAGAAGAACTGTCTCTTTTAAACCCTCTGCCCTTCCCAAACGCTGAGAAAAAACGTGCCAGACTTTGTTATTTGATATCACGATAGATGTACCTTTAAACCCTCATACTTAGATTTTGGTTATACATCAACTACAAAAATTTGCTGTCAGCTGTTAGCCTATTTGTTTATTTTATGTTTGTTACAAGACTTTATAGTTTAAAGACAGCGGACTCTACTAATAATCAAATTAAGTGAAGACTTAAATATTTCATTGGCTCATTTGGCTCTAAATAATGAACCATATGTGGTATGAACTCCAAAAAAATTAAGATTCCATGTATGGTTCATTATATGGAATCCATAACATTATTGTTTATTTCACTGATATATTTAGCTCGTTGCTGAATTTGATTGTTAGTAAGGCCCAGCCAGTTTATATTTCTTGAGCGGAATTTTCCTCCGTTCTTTGACAAAAAAGGAGAGTAAAATATAAACAGAATTACTAACATAGAAGTGAAAACAACACTTTTTTCTCCTGTGTAAGTTACTGCGATAAAAAATTTCAGTCTTAGTTTTTAAGGGGAAAAGTAAGACATTTTTAAGAGGAATCCTGTTTACATTTTTTAGGCCTGTGAAATCTCAGAAATATAAACTGGCTTAGTGAATACGAAGTTGGTCAGGGTATTTTGAAAGCGGCCAGAGACCTCTGAAACTTGATCTCATACGTCAAGCAAGAATATTGCCTAAATTTTTACTGTGTGAAACAATTTTATAAAAGAAGTATATATTTCGTATTTGAAGATATTCTTATTTATAATTAATTTTTTATTGCATTGGAAGCATTTTTATGCACTAAAAATACCGTTATGACAGTAAGCATCCGATCTGCTAATAAGAAAACGACAGATAAGTCTCTCGCACGGATGTCAGATGGAATTATTGTTTGTCTTTAGACCGTACACAATATTCTTTATAGAAATTGATTTCATGGTGGAGTTCGGCGAAACAAGGTAAGAGTTTGTTATTGAATACTTAAAGAAGGATAACTTCTTGTATAATATAGTTGAATTTACTTTCAAAATTTAATATTTTATCCTCAATAATTTTTGGTGATACCTTGCAGTTGATAGCCACAAAATTTATCACAAATCCTCTTAGCCGAAAATAATAAACAAAATTTAATCGATCGAACAGTAGAAAATTATTTATTTTTTTTTTTGCTTAATTATCTTTCATATCAATTTTTCTAAAAAATGTTTCAAGAGGATCTTTATCACATTCTGATACAATTACCTTACAACAGCCCTGTAGCAATGTATCACGTAATTTTGGTGCGAAATATTTTAGGAATCCTCTTTCTGTGTTGCTGTGATTACACAAGATTACAGTTATATTCCGATGTTGAGCATCCAATAATTCATGATGTGACATCTCTCCCGTAATGTACACGTCTGTCTTAGTTACTTCTTTAAGAAGTGATGCTCCTGAGCCTGCACAACATGCAACAACGGTTATTACAGTGTCTAGTGAATGACCCACACCCAATGCTACATGAACAGGAAGTTCAATATATTTTTGAATTCCTTCAATGACTTCGCTCAGTTTATAATTTAAAAAAAAAGGATACGTCCATATTAGGCCTGGTCCTGTTATTGATTCTTCATCGTTCTGAAGTATTTTATAAAAAAGAAATTATTTTGATTTAACCCACAAAAGTAAATAGGATATGCATTCCTACAATAATTATTGGTTTAGACGTATTGTTTGGTCTTAATGCTCTCGATATCCAGCAATTTATACTTTGACGATATGGAGCGCAATCCCAAGCAGTGTGTGGGGAATAAACGTAAATACCTTTAGCAAGACATATCGAAACTATTTTGGCTTTCCAATTACTGAAAATAATTGTAAACTCAAAAAATATAATTTTTGCAACTCTATAGATACTGACTCCTGAGATATCCGCTTTAGGGGTGTGAATAGTGGTGGGTGATAGGAAATTATCAAATCTGCATTCTTGTCCACAGCTTCTTCCATTACTTTTAGAGTCAAATCATTGGTAAGAAATATAGTCTTTATAAGCTCTCTGAGATAATTTTCAAAGTTCAATTAAACTACATACTCGGATTATATTTCAAGCAATACTCACTTCTTTTGGTATGGTTCGATAAGAAGCCCAACATTATCCCATTTCTCGGCGTTCTTAAGCGGTGCGAAAAACTCCAGCTTTTTAATAATATTTTCTAGAGGCCAACCTCTTGGAGGAATTGGGCCAGTATTATCAGGGTCTGGTACCGGTTCCATTTTACTAGATTGACGAATCGATAATCTTACTGTGTTCAATAATTTTGTACTTAATCGAAATTTGATCATTAGATAAGTTGCTAAAAGACCAAATTCTTGTCGAAAGTCGAGGTTTTTAGATTTTGGTTTAACTTTCCCCGTTTTCCTATTTCATGGATCAACTTATCCAAACTGTAACTGACAGCTAGTGGCGGGACGATGAAACAAGAGGTTTGTTCGTGTACTTTCTGGGTTAAATTTGGCAGTCTGTCAAAATTTGAGGAATGGTGGTGGAGAGAAATAAAATTGTGCAGAAGAACACGAACGAATAGAACCAAAATTTCTACCACTTCTTGAACGTCAACAAAAAGTAACATGCCAGCTCCACTAGACATGAGCCCTGCTCGGATTATGAACCTGTCGAGAAAAAATCCAATGGAGGCAGAAAAATGCATGTCTTGTCGACGACATGTCGAAGAAAACCAACTTTTGAACAGCACATGAACGCTGTTCAAAGCTTGGCCATGAGATTTGAGGTTTCACTTGCGTGTAGGTTTTTGTCTGATTTTTGTTATAACTGGGGTAAATATTGCTGAAGAAATTGTTATTTACGTGACCTTTGTTTCCATAAATTGAGTTGAGTTGAATATTGTAGAAGTAGTGGTGAGAGAGAAATGTAACGACAGGACATAGCACATGGCCCATCGAGAAAAAATCTGTTGTTTGTTGATTGGATTGTGGTTGCGATGTTGGACATCCGTATGTCATGTGGAGTCGGGGTGTTTATGAAACATCAGTTTTTCCTACCAAAAACAACTTCACAAAACAAGAACACGAAATTCACTATTAAGTCACATTTTCTGTTTTAAAAATTGATCAATAAATGTATTTAATACAAAAAAACCAACAGATAAGAAAAGTCTCTCCCAAACCAACGCGAATGCGGAGCGATTCGCAGCGAATCATTCACAATAGTAAAAAAATGACAGATACACAACGCTAAACAACAACAAAAATTCGTCGTTGCTGCGGATTCGCGTTGGTTTGGGAGAGCCTTTACAAAAAAAAGAAGCTTCATTTTTTCATAAAATAATAATGATTTTGTTTTCTAAATGTCTCAAAATCAGTCATTAAAATTTTCAATGATGAGTTTCAATGATAGCTATGTATAACTGGCATATTTAGAAAGCAAAATCATTTATTATTTTGATGAACAAATGAAGCTTAGGAACATGTCTACATTGGGTGCGTTCATCGGCAGAAATCTGAAAAATCTGTACTGAAACGTAACGTTGAAAGCACAAAAAATCTGAAATTTCAGGCAAATGTCATATATTTTTTTTCTCCCAAAATTTTGTGTTTACCTGCTGATTTTACTGAAAGTAATGTAAGGAAGAATTTTTTTTGTCGCATAATAAGTGACTCTGACGAGGAAGTTATTATGTAAGTTGACTGGAAAAGGCTTGTTCGTTGCTTTTACTTGCATACTTAAGAAAATAGTTGAAGCCACACTTTTCACTTGCAACCAATCTTTAAAGTTATTACTCCCAAATTCACGTCTTACTCGCATTTTTCCACCAAATGTAATTATTATAAGTAAAAATGGGGAAAACTTTCACATTTGTTAAAGAAAATCTAAACCCAAAATGCCATGGAAAAAACTACTTCTCAATCTTATTTCTTATTTTATTCACTTACAAGAAAACAAAATTAAAAAAAAAACAACAAGTCGTACCAAACCGACAACAGAACACAAAATAGCTGCATCTACTATTAAGTTCAGCTTCTATGTGCAGATTCTTATTTTTTGTCTTGTTTTCTAGCTATCATCTGAATTTTGAGATGAAAATTTTTATCTGAAAAACGCAAGCAAACGTAACGAAAAGTCATCTGAATTTTCAGATTTTTTTTGACAGCTGACCAATCAGAAGCCTCAAAAATTCAGATTTCTGGATCCTTGAACGCAGGGATTGTCTTCTTATAGCCCTTCCACACTAGCCCACTGAGTATTAATACATGTCAAATTGAAAGTGGGAAAGAATTTCTTGCGACTGTCAAATTTGTGGGAAATATGACTTTCAAATTTTCCTTCCACACTGACTTGTATTAATACATGCCAAACTTGTGTTGACACCCAGATGAAATGTATTAAAAATTAGAACCAACCCTAAAACTTGTAAAGTATTAATACATGTCAAACCATGTATGCAGAGCTGTCAAGCTGTGTAAGATGGGCTGTCACATCTTGTATTAATACCTGTCATATTTTGTTTCCACACTATACACATTTTTTTCCCCCACTTTTTTGACATGTATTAATACTCAGTGGGCTAATGTGGAAGGGCTATTACTGAAAGCCGTTTTGATGAACAGCGTGTCTACTTTATGCAAAAAACCCTTTCACTTCAATACACCCATCCTTATTTCACGCAATAAAACTCCATACATCTCTCACTCGCACGAAAAAGAACTCTTCATGTTGAAGCCAAGAACTATTATTAAAAGTGGCGCAACGGTAGATTTTGGATGAAACCTCTATTCTCTTTCTTTCGCACATAGAATCTATACCTATCTCACTGGATCCGCCTTTCAGTAAGAAGACAATGTAGACACGTACTAAAGCCCTAACTACATAAGCCAAAAAAAGTAAAAAGTACAAAAGTGAACATTTTGAAACTCATTTTGGGATAGTGTTCCTCACTGGAAAACTTATAAAAATGATGCAGAAAGCTTAAATTTTAGTTTAGGGAAAAAATTGTATATTCTTTTTCACAAAACAACTGCTCTCTAGCGGGAAAAAATATTTTTACTTGAAAGTGAAAGTTTAAAAATTAATTAAAAATACTTATAAATGTTTCCTCACCCTAAAATTGTGATATTTGGTGTTTTTTAGTGAATATCTATCGAATGGGACCATCCGCGTGTCAAAATTCGGGATATCGTAAAGGAAAGATGAGCCGGCGGGGGGGGGGGGGGAGGGGGGGTTTAGCTCTGGCAATTTTATAAAAAAAATAATAAAAATAAAAAAATGTAAAAAAAATAACGGCAGCAGTTACAATTAAGTTTTAGGTCTTTATTTATTAACTAGTTTTTAAATCAAGTAAAATCTTAATTAATTTTCTCAAGAAGTTGAAGACAAAAAATCATCCAGTTTTCAGTTTTTGGTTAGAAATTAATTGAAGCAACGAATTTTAGAAAAAAAATATATATATATAATTTTACAGTTCTGAAAAATTACACTTTAAACTTTTTTTTGTTTTTTCAAAACCCATTTTTCAAAAACTATGCATAAATTTCATTTGATTTAAAAACTAGCTAATAGAATAGAGTATTGGCTTCAAATTAAGACCTAAAACTTAATTATAGCTGTTACCGTTATTTTTTTTGTTTATTTTTAGTACTTTTTTTTTATAAAATTGCCCCTCCCGCCCAAACGGTGGGAGATAGACCCCCCCCCCTTTCCATAGTAAAAAAATGCTTGTATTTAACTGTTCTACAAAAAAACGTTATCATTTCTTGGCGCCTGGCATATTGTACTCTCCCCGGAAATTTGCAAAAATTGTGTACCAATTTCAGTAATTGGTCAGCCATTGATTTTTTTAAATGAATTTTCAAATTTTTATTCAAGGTCATTGCGATTTTTGGCACCTCATAACCTTTTATAAAGATCTAGAGATCCTTCAGATGGTATACAACTTTCCAATAAATGAGGTGCCAAAAATCGTTATGACCTTGAAACATTTTAAAAAATTATTTAAAAAATCTATAACTGACCAATTGCTAAAACAAGCGGACCTTTTATGCCTTTCAAATGGCAAACTTTTTTCGTTTAAATGACTCAAATGAGGTGCCAAAAAATGTTTGTCTATCCTTGAAACGAATTTTAAAAATTCATAAAAAAAACATTTATGGCTGAAAATGTAATGAAAATTGTCAACTTTTTATCACTATCTAGAGATCTTTCAGATGGTATACATTTTTTGTAAATTTCTGCAAAAAATTACGCGTGACCTTTAATGGCCTTGAAAAAATGTAAGCCTTTATTACAAGTTATCTAGGGCTGACCAATTTCAAGGACTAGTTGACCTTTTCTGACCAATTAGGTGGCATTTCCTTTTTTTCAAATTTCTCATGTATGAGGTGCTAAAGGTCCAGAGCCCAAAACCCCGCATAAATAATTATCTCATTTTTCTAGCTCACTCGCTCACAAAAAAAAATCTGGAATTTATACAAAATTCTGGCATTTTCTCTGGCTCGTATTCAATTTTCCATTCGAATTTGGATTACTTAGTACATGGGTAAGCGGGCGAATTAATAAATAATTTATTTCGAGATTTTAGTAAGCATGATTTGAATATTTCGAGATTTCAGTTTTTTTTCTGTAAATGCAAGATTTCGGTAATGCAGGAGATGAAAAATGCGAGATTTGCCAAACAAAATGTTGAAATGCGTCCAATCGTATTATGTTAGGCGTTTAATTGTAACTTACTAGAACCATTAAATGTGTCGTGAAAGAGTATCTAACAACAAATAGTTGCAATTTTATTATACACGTTACATTTAATATTAAAAATTCATATACTCCTCGTTAAAAAAAAGAATAACAAATAATTATAATGTCCTAATTCTTTTTCAAAGATACAACTAAGTCTTAACTTGTTTCTTTTTTGTTTTTGTTTGGTTTTGTTCGTTATTTTAAATAGTAAGAAGGTTTACGAGTTACAAAATATAATGCGTGTAAATACGGACAATAAAAATATAAAATAACAAATAATGGAATATAAAATTGTTTTTAAACTTAAAAGTAAGACAACTACATGAAAGCAAAGCGCCACGCGTTATTGGGTTCTTTTCGTGAGTTTTTGTAATACTTTAAGTCCTTGCTCTTGGTATTCTTGTTTGGACATCCAGAATGCATCGCGATCTTTTGTGACATCAGCAAGAACAGCCCCACCAATGAAAACCATATCTTTTCGTCTTGGCGGATCTTCGATACGAATTTTAAATTTCTGTATGGACAAATGTTTAAATTTCAAAGAAGTTAAAACATAAGTTAAATCTTACCGATAATTTGTCTATGTCATTTTTTAAAACACGCTCTAAATACAGTTGCTTAATTTCTCGTTCTAAACGACTGGGAAGACCTGGATACATAGTAGAACCACCAGAGAGAACAATGTGTTTGTACAATTCTGGTCGCATATCAATATCGGCAGCTTGGATTGTATTAAATACTAGTTCGGCAATACCTTGCCCTTCAACGTTGATTAAATGAGGCTGGAATAAAGCTTCTGGGGCTTCGAATCTTTCACCACCGACTTTTATCACTCGACCATCGGGAAGCTTGATAAGTGAAAAAGTTATGTATAAACTTAACACGTTTGGAAAATGTTTGTTTTCGTTCAGAATAATTACCGTGTATGATTCCACTAAAACAGTTGTTTCAAGTGCAAGTCTTTGTTCCATTTCAATGTCATAGCCAATATAACAAAGCTTTTCCTTCATCATACGAACTGTCTCGAAGTCAGCTGAATGATTAAATGCATAACCACGGAGCAAAAGTAACTGCAAATCATTTGAAAAATAAATATTTTGTTATTGTTTGACTTCACTTGGCTGGCCTGAAGAAAAAGTAAGTTTGCAAATTTGAGCAAATTGGACAGTAAAAATATAAATATTCACCCCGATTACAGAATTCATCGAATAAGCTGCAGAGGGAGTCAGACTCAATTATGTCATTTGGATCATAATAATAATGTCAAAATTGAGTCCGATTCCCTCCGCACCTCTTTTATCGGATTCTGTAATCGAGGTGAGTATGTCTGTTCATGTATTCCAAAAGCTAAGAATTTCTACGAATTTTAGTACAATTTTATCTTTTTTATGTATATGAATTTTAAGAGAACGTTGAACTAAATTCGTAGAAATTCATAATTATGGAAGGTACACGAACAGACATATTATAGGTAAAAATTGTCTAGGTATTGTCAGACACTCATATTGATGCACGATAAGCGGTTTGGGAACCTATTCCTAATTGCACTTCGTTCAAGCCTTGCGTTAAAAATAATTGATGGAACGCAACACAATTTTGATTTGCATTGGTGTCGTTCTAGTCATTAAAATTGGTTATGAAATACAAACAGAATAAGATAGTATAAATAAATATAAATATAACATTTTAAAAATGTTTTTAATCAGTAGTTATTTCAAAAATCACCGGATTTTGAAGATTAAATTGTTCATGATGTGTATCAAGGTAGATCTGTTAACTTTGACTTTTTATGCAGCTCTATTATTGTATATAGAATCTAGATTTTATATACAAGGGCCCTATCACGAAATCTATTGTAATCCCGAAATACAAAACTATCACAAAATCCATCGTAGTGAAAAATCCAATACAAATTGGACCAATACAAATTTGGATTCGGTTATAGCTTTTTCGGGATTCGTAAAAGTTTCCGATTACGATGGAACATGATAGGGCTGAATATATGATTTTTGTTGAAAATATTTGTTTGAACACAATTTAAATTGTCATAGAATAAGATAGTCAGTTTAAAATGGCCATTTAGTACATCACTATAAATGTTCTACATTAAGTTCAATCTTAGATTTCGAATTATCTTGGCAGCCAATAGAAGGTAAAAGTACCTTGACCCATAAACCCCTGAGACAAATTAAAATGGTTTAATATATACGGCAATTATTTATTGTATGTAGAAAAACAAGAGCAATACTTTGTATGCGCTTAAAACGAAGTTGGTGGTGCTTGAGACATTTTTAAGGCTCAGTCTTGAGATTTATTAGATTTGCTGGCATACGAGTATTAATTTTTAATTCATCATATTATCGATAAGACCCGATTTCACTTGAGAACAGTCCGATTCATCAATTCAAAAACCACATAAGTTAATTTTTTTTCCGAAATGCTTTTTATACTGTAAACTTCCATTCTATACCCACCCATTGTTCTGTTAGTTACACCGTTAAACATTTTTTAAGTCTAATGTTCATATATGTACATATTATTTATGTGCATACATATGTACAAATTTCACTTATTTTGTAATTTTTGTCAAGTAAAAATTTCTACTGATGAAAAACGATTTAACCTTGTTTCTAATATGTACCTTTATTAAATAACGGGTGATGTCTCGACCAGCAATATCAAGCCTTCTTGTTAAATGTGGCAAGGCGAATTCCTCATAAACAGGACAAATATGCGTTACTCCATCTCCGGAATCGATTACCACCCCAGATATCAAACCTTGAGCGTACAGCGTGAGCACCGCTTGTATAGCAATGTACGTTGAATCAAATCCATATTTTTCAAACATCACCTTTAATCAAAAAAATATTACAAATATTCGTGTTTTTTTTTTTAATTTAGCTGAATCTGTATTATGTTTATATAAAAGTACCTCAATCATTTTCTCTCGGTTTTTTGTTGGATTCATTGGAGGTTCAGTGAGAAGAATCTTTGTATTTGTAGGATCGATGTTCATTTTTTTCTCACCGAATGTGTAATCCCATACATGACACATATCTTCCCAATTGCGTACAACACCATTTTCCATGGGATATGATACCTCCAGCAATGATCTTAATTGCGAAGCCTCATCGCCGACCATTAAATCCTAAATTATAATTATATCATACAGATAAAGATTTTTTTTAATTAGTTTATTATTTATTAGTTTTTAAGATTATGGAAAACAAATTGTTTCAGAAAGGATATTTAAGGGTGTGATTTCTTTCAGATTTCAAATTAAAAAAAAAAAAAAACAAATCAAAAATGGGTAAATCTAACACAAAACACAGCGAAATAAATAAATTATTGGAAAAAAAACGTTTAGTCTGCATTCGCAAAATATAGAAAGTTATTAGATGTGCGCTCAAAACAAGAAAAATAAATTAGTTTTTGTGAGGGAAATGCTTGATTCGCATTTTTGTGTGTTTTTGATTCAATGCATGCAAATTGATATAAAGAAGGAACAAAATTATTCAAGTGCTAAATGAACCTCTGTAAGATTTTAGTGTATAAGACCTTCATTAACTTTTTTCTAACATAGATGTTAATTTATAATTAATTGCTGAAATAATTTAAAATTTATTTGGCACGTTATTTAAAACTAAAATCGGATTACTTCTAATTTAAACCCTGAAGACCTTAAAAACTGTTTACCAAGTCATTTTTTAAATTTCAAGTATTAAAAGAATTGAAACTGAAATGATTCAATCAAAAAGAAAAGAAATATACACTGCGTTTTTGGTTGCGTTCCTTTGAATATAGAATTTTGATGTTTTCAGGAGTGCCAGCTTGCAACGTGATAAAATCGAATAGAGTCGATACAATCGAGCTTAGCCTGTTCCTAGTAGGAAATAATCGATTTAGTTAAATGGAACTACCTACATATGTACATAATTATATATAAGCATAATTAAAGAACAAAAATAATAAACAAAAACTACAATAGCAGCATTAATTCGAGAGAAAAAAATTAAAACGTGAAAAGAGCAAGAACCTAATACAAATTTGTATGGGAAAAGTTTGGCCTTAGAAGCACGGGTTAATGACCTCGGACAACGTTTTTTTTCGATCAAAAATTTTTGTTTCTGATATAAACTTTTGATTAAAATGATTTTGGGAAATAACGGATACCCTAATGTATGTATATGCACTTAATTTTAAAGTTTCACTTAAAAAACGGTATTTTGAGTAGATTATATGTACATGAACATATAATATAAAAGCTACAAGGCCAGCTTCGAGACCGGTATAACCACAACATTTGCTACAAGACCAGCATAACTAAAAACTTGTTGTTTCAAGATAAATGCAATTGAAAATTTCGATTGCGTGGAAAGTTATTAAAAAACCTGAAAACTGAAGTGCAACAAATAATGCTCCTTTATTTAAAATTGAGTATAATCACAATGTTATACTTTTTTTTCAAAATTTTCAATTTTTGAGTAATGCCGGTCTTGTATTTTTATTAATTATTATTAATAATTTATGATTTTAAATGATTATTTTGCTATTAAAGGCGCAGAGAATTCCGACTTGCTGTGAATAAAATAAATGTCAAGATATGTAAGCCTGCAATAATGAGAATACTGAAATTAATTAAAAATAGTTCTTAACGGCCTCAAGTCGAATTGGTGTTTATTTCCGGCGACATTCTTTTACTTGGCGGATTATTTTTACTGTTGTAAAATTGTTCTTAAGTCCGTAACTTAGGGAATAACTGCTCTAAAATTTCCATTGCGCAATTTTTTAAATTATATAACTTACTACATTTATACCAAAATTTAATTTTTTTCTTTTAATTATTGGAAAAGTTATAAAAATTCAACGTTTTATTGAACATTTTACATGTGTTCTTCCATATGAAACTGTTTTCGCTTTAGGGACTGGGTAAACGGTAAAATATTGATCTAAAAATTTCAAAGTTATTTTGTTTAATTTATGTGGAAGAAATCAAGGGGACGCACCTACTTAAATTAAACAATGATCCTTGTGAGGACAACTCTAATGAACGTACATACACATTTACACCTATTCTTCCCAAAAAAAATTTGAGCGAAAGCAATAATGAAATAAATCATCAAAACTTATTTATGAAAATAGACATGTACATTACGGAGGTCCTTAAATTGGATATAGTCGTGGCCCTCATTCGATTCAAAATATTGAAAAACAATTTCCCTAATTTTTTTTCAGATTTGCATTTCATCCCCAGAGTCTCCCTCTTTTCACTACTAATAATGAACTTAGGGTGATTCTCTTAACAAGCGAAAAAATATCCGAGAATATAGATTAGACTTGACAAGAAAAAATCAAAAGGGAGGAGGTCTATCCATCCGCACTGGCGGAGGGGTTCTAAAAAGTTTTTTATTATAATTTAAACAAAAAAACGGGAACAATAATGCTTAAGCTTTTTTTAAAGCCATAAATCTAGTCTCTATGTACAAAAGTACAGTTTAAAAAAAAAAAATAATTTTCAAACTTAAAAAATATTATTAAGGGTATTCAACGTCGGAAAATTATTGTAAACATCGTAATCGTCGGAAAGTTTACTACATCGTAAACGATGTACGCTGAACGCTTAACGTCGCCAAGCACAGACGTGTTTAAATTCGCTCCTCATTACCTTTCAAATATAATTAAAATTCTTTTAATTAATAACTCAGTTTGCTTAGCCCTGCATTTTCATTTGCAAATTCTCTGACCCAATTTTCTGCCCTTAAAACATTCTTTCATTACCGCTTCGCAGTCAATTCGATTTGAAAATTGTGCTTACCTGTGTTAACTTCTTGTAACAGTTTATTGTGTTTACTTTAATTCTGCTTAACCAATTGTGCCGCGGTAGCCCCCATTCCACATTGTTGACTAATAATAAACATAAATAAACAAAAAATAATAATTATGGTGAATCGATGTGATTTTATCCATTGCGAAGACAATGATCACAAAAATGCTGACCCGGTGCCTTGTAGAGGCCTTTGTGGTAAATCTTTTCACCCACTATGTATAGGATTAAGC
The DNA here is from genome assembly GCA_946251815.1 of Dasysyrphus albostriatus. Lineage (NCBI taxonomy): Eukaryota > Metazoa > Arthropoda > Insecta > Diptera > Syrphidae > Dasysyrphus > Dasysyrphus albostriatus. The sequence continues at coordinate 58,732,768 of OX276336.1, read as the reverse complement.
AAGAGATCTAGTGCGTATCTGAAAGATTATCTGGAGCACTTTTTCTTTTACTGCGATGAGTGCAGAGATTTCTCGCTTGCGCATGTGCTCCGTGCAATAAAGTGTCTAAGTGATTCAATGAACTGCATCCCAGCTGATAATAAACTGTTTCATAAAAACATTCTTGATCAGCTTCAACAGTTGGATGTTTTTAGCAAATCTATGGACGACTTGAGTAACACTGTTGACTACCTCAGCAAAAGGTGTACTGATAAATTTTTATCAGTAGATAAGCAACTAGCTACACTTACGCAGTTGGTGTCAGACTATTCACGAGACGATCGTATCGAACAATGCATAATATCGCTCAAAGACGAATTTAAATCGGTTGTGAGTAGCTATCAAACTGTTGACTCTGTTGACTCAATAAATCATAACATAAACACCATGCGCTCCGACCTTGACCATCATATGCAAAGCACCTCAAAATTAGTGATACCCGGCCTTCGTCATCCACTTGCTCTTCTGGAAAATGCTGTAGGCAAAATCAACTCCATGAGTAACGAGATTTTGGCAACAAGGCTAAGCATCGTTGATCTTTCTGATGACATTAGAACAGCAACTTGCAAAATCGACAGCATACCGGATCAGCTCCAGTTAAACCAATCTGTCTTCAACACTTCAATTCTTGCTGAAATAATGGATGCCACCCCTTTCGTACCCTTATCTGCTCAACAGCCACTTCCTCTACCTTCAATTATGTCTACCACGGAATCACCACCTTCAACCATTGGCCTTGACTCTCCTGCTTGTGTATTCATCACTACTAACTCATCCAACCACTCAGCCACTCTTGAAACTGATTCACCTCATGCATCTGCTCCCGTCTCTACTACTCATCCATCCTCTACTTCACCACCTTTGACCGCAAGTGCTCCTAGCCTTATTAAATTTGGAACTTCATGGTCAATCCCAGAGTGGAACTTAAGATTGTCCAAGCTCAATAGTGCAAACAAGAGCTCATATTTCCTGATTAATGCGCCTCGAACTGCTGATGATTCCTGGGTCCGGACTTACGTCTTACGAACTTTCGCTATGGATATCGACTGCCAACGTACATCTACTTGCCGCTTCAAAATCATCATCCCATCGAAATACGAATGGTTATTCTCCCACTGTAATGGGCACACTCAGCTTGGTGACATGAAGCTATTCAAATGGATTGATAAAACATCATCATCATTGTCGCCAAAAAGTAAGAATAAGCCGCGCAAATCTAAAGCCAAAATTCAATCCGGTATTAACTCGAAATCAGACTGGAACTTTAAAATAGGTATTCTTCCTAACTTTTCTCACTCTATTTACCATGACTCATCTTTCCTTAAAAGCCACCACCCAATTCTAAATTCTCCTTCTGTGTCTTCCTTACCTTCTTCTAATTGCGTTCATCCAGTCTCTACTAACCCCTCCTTACATCATAAGAATAATATGTATAACCCCATCCGAACTAATAGACCTTCCTTATTTCAAAATCCTCCCGCAATCCCTCCAAAGAAACGAGTGTCTTTTAATATCCCTAACAAACTGAATGACCAATCTCCCAATTTAAATCACCCTCGTGGCTCCTACTACCCTAATTTCATCCATTCCCACGTTCTTAATCCCGAGCATTCATCCACTCCTCCCGTCACCGGCTCTCCACCCCTTCCTACCACATCCAATGTCTCCCCTTCTACTAATCTTCCAACAACTAATTATCCCTTTTTTGACCCCCTCACTCCACCAACAGTAAAACAACGCCCAGCACCCTCTTCTTCTCATCCTTCTCTGATCACCACACCCACATCTAACCACTACTCCACCACATTAACATCTCCTGAGCTAACTTCCCTCCAATCTCCCCCCATATCTAACGCTCCATACCATACCCATACGCACGGATCTTCGCCCCCATTTTTAGACCCTCTCACCCCCCCTACTGCTAGACTTACCAAACAATTTGTTGACCTTAATGATGATGGTCGTTATGTTCTCTCACGACTTAGAGATCACAGAATCTACTCTAACATTCGCCTTTATCTTGCATACCTTCATGACAAACATGACTCTGTTTGTGTTGACGGTGTTACAAGAACTAATCTTATGGTTTCCATACAGCAAGAAGGTCTCCCAACTAACCCCGTTGAACTTAGGGAAATATTCGTTCGTTTTCATGAATCTTTCAAACTTACTCCCGCAGATGTTGCAAATGACTTATCGTCTTTCGCCTCTTATGTAAACTCTAAACGTATCACTCATTTGCAGAGGAGTAGATCCAACTTTAATAGTTTTTTTCGTTCCTAAACCTCCAATCTCCTCTAATTATCCTCCAAAATGCTTTTCCCTTTATTACCAAAATGTCAGAGGGCTTCGTACCAAAACTTCTGCAGTCTACCTTAATTCATTAACTTTACCCTATGACATTTTTGCACTAACTGAAACTAACCTTTTACCTAGTATTAACGATAGCGAGCTCTTTAACCCTGACTTCAACGTCTTTCGAGTAGACGGCTCTTTGCATGATGATGTGTCTGTTGGACGCGGTGTTCTATTAGCGGTTCACAATCGATTTGATTCGACCCTTTTCAAAATATCTGATTCCTCCTCCTTTGAGTATGTCTGTGTGAAATCAACAATCGCCAAAGTAACCTTTTATATAACTTGCTGCTATATTAAACCCTGCCAGCCTATCCAATGTTATCAGCTCGCAGTTGATGCTATAGATTCTATCTTCGAAGCAGCTGAACCATCTGACGTGGTTTTTATTTTAGGTGATTTCAATTTCCCAAATCTGCAATGGACTCTATCTGATGATGAATCACATTATACGAGTTCTAATGCCATGACTGATAAGGAAATCTTATTCACCGATTGTCTCTCTGACTCTGATCTTTACCAAATGAGTGGTGTCAAAAATAATTTAGACCGCCAACTCGATCTTATCTTCTCCTCTGATGTGGACAATTGTGTAGTATCAGCGAGTAATCATCTTCTTTCTACTCTAGACCCGTACCATCCTCCTATCTTCCTTTCTTTTTCTTATGAATCTTCCCATAATGCCACTGCTCCGGAAAAAGTCATGGCTTTTAATTTTCGTAAGGCTAATTTCCCCAAACTAAATAACTTACTTCGTGCCGTCGATTTTGATATTATCTTTGAAAATCACGACATCGATTCTGTCCTTCATAATTTCTATTCTCTACTATTTTGCTGCCTTAGCCAATCAGTCCCTATTTCTCCTCAAAAAAATATTTCTTCAAGCCCTCCATGGTATAATAATGAATTAAAATCTCTCCGAAATAAAAGAAACAAACTTTGGCGTAAGTACTTGCAATCTCGCACTGGCTTTGATTTCTCTACCTTTCAATGTGCAAACCATAATTTCTCTGAACTCTGCAAGTCTCTTTACCATAATTACCTTAGTCAAGTTCAATCTAACATTATATCTGACCCAAAAAGTTTTTTTAACTTCATTAATGCTAAAAGAAAGTCTGATAACTACCCTTCTACGCTTACTTATTTGAATACCAGTTCAGACGATCCCTTAATCATCGCTAACCTTTATGCCCAATTTTTCAGTCAATCTTTTTCTGATAACACTTCCCCACCAGACTCCGATTACTTTTCCTTCTTAGACACCTGCACCCAAACGTCACTGTCTTCAATTGTCATTCCCCCTTCTATCGTTGAAGATAAGATTAAAAAACTCAAGGTTAAATATACTGGTGGTCCTGATGGCTTACCCTCAATAATATTAAAAAATTGTTCGTCAACTTTAATAGAGCCATTGACAACTCTTTTTCAGCTCTCAATTTCACAAGGAATATTTCCTTCTCGTTGGAAATATTCCTACATTATCCCGATCCACAAAAAAGGCCCTAAAAAAGAAATATCTAACTACCGTCCCATAGCTAAGCTGTCGTGTATTCCTAAGCTTTTCGAAAGCATAGTCTATGACACTATGCTTTTCCACTGTAAACATATTTTTTCCCCCAATCAACATGGTTTTCTTACCGGTAGATCAACTACTACAAACCTAGTTGATTTTGTTTCTGATTCTACATGCGCCATGGAGTCTGGGAAAGAAGTTGACGTCATCGCCACTGACCTCAGCAAAGCCTTTGATAAAATCTCACATTCCCTTATTCTCTTCAAACTCAAAGCACTTGGCTTCCCTCCCTCCTTCATTGCGTGGATCCATTCATATCTTAGCGATCGGCAGTATACAATCCTTTTTAGAGGTATCGAATCTAATCCTATCCTTGCAACCTCTGGCGTTCCGCAGGGAAGTCATCTCGGCCCTTTGATTTTCATTTTGACCATTAATGATGTAGACTGCGTCATCAATGATTCTATGATTTCTATTTATGCTGATGATAAAAAAATTTATAGACATATTTCCTCTCCTTCCGATTCCATTCTTCTTCAGCAAGATTTAAACAGATTTTCTATCTGGTGCCAGAAGAACTTTCTTGAACTTAATGTTAGTAAATGTCAAGCTATAACGTATTCCCGTAAACGCTCACCTCTCCCTCCTCGAACATATTTTATTAACAATGAGGCAGTCACAGTAGTTGACTCACTATGTGATTTAGGTATTCTTTGTGATAAAGAACTTAATTTTAGATCTCACATTACCACATCTATTAATAGAGCTAACTCTGCACTTGGCTTCGTTAAGCGCTGGTCAAAAGAATTTTCAGACCCCTACGTTACGAAATCTCTTTATCTCACATTTGTTAGGCCCCTTCTTGAATATGCCAGCCAGGTTTGGTCACCATGTTATGTTACCCATTCCCTTCGTATTGAAGCCGTTCAACGAAGATTCCTTCGATTCGCACTTCGCGGGCTTCCCTGGCTTGACTCATTTCACCTTCCACCCTATAAAGATCGTCTTCAACTTATTAATCTGCAACCTCTTGATAAACGTCGCAAAGTAGCCGACATTGTATTCATTCACCAAATTTTAGCCGGTAATATTGATTGTCCTACGCTTCTCCAAAAAATTTCTTTGCACACTAACCCTAGAAGTCTTAGATCGGTGTCTCTCTTTGATGTCAATTTCCATCGTACTAACTATGGTAGTAACGAACCATTGACACGCATGCTCCGTACCTCCAACCTTATGCAAAATTCTTTTGACTTTCACACCTCCAAACACTCTCTCAAAATCTCGCTCTATTCCAACCTTAACTATACAATCCCTGAACTGCCTTAAACACTCCCTTCTAGCTCTCAACACCTTGCCTTCCATTTTTTAAAAGTTTTTTTCTATATAAAAAACTGGTGGGTGGGCCTACGGGCCCAGATTATTACATAAATAAAAATAAAAAAAAATAAAAAAAAAAAAAAAAAAAAAAAAAAAAAAAAACAACGAAAAACCCACCATAGATTTTAAGTTTAGATTTAAGTTTAGATGTTAGTGCACGCTTGTATTAAGCTAAATAAATAAATAAATGAACTGTCAACATTTGTATGAGAAATCTTTTCCAACAAATCGTAAACTTTCCTACATGAATTTGTATCGTAAATACAAAAGGTAAACGTGGTAAGCTTTTAAACTATTCTGAATGAAAAAGAATCAAAAAAATAAATAAAAATAAAACATAAAAACGCGAAACATTTCAATCAAAATGGCTGAGGAAAGATACAATTAAAAGAAAAATAATAAAAATAGAAAACAAAATTGGACGAAATTACCTTTTTATTTGACGCTAAACAAACAGCTTACGATGTTTACGCAAGCCGTTTCAAAAGGGTGTTCATGAAACGTGCATCGTAAACTAAAAAAAGTTATTACGTTGAAAAGTTTACATCGTTGCATGAATACCCTTATTATTTTTCCTACTTCTAAAAAAAACTATTTAGAATAAAAACTTTATTAAGAAAAATATTAGAGAATGTATATGTGGCTTTAAAAAACGCTATAGCATGGCATTATAAATATTCCCGTTTGTTAAATAATTTGTTTCTGTTTTGAGTTAACTTTTTTTATAAATTTACCCGTCCCGCCTGAACGGGTGAAATAGATCCCCCTTCCTTTGCGATTTTTTTCTTTGAGGCTAATCTAAACGCTCTGATATTTTGTTCGCGTGTTATAAGAATTGCCTTAAGCCCATTATTAAGAACTTAAAGTAAAGAGAAGGAGACCAAGGGGGCAAATAAAAATCTGAAAAAATAGTAAGTAACATTTTTGTTTTCTATTTAGAGCCATTTGATCTCTATCCAGCAAAAAAAAGCCACCTAGTGCACAAATACAAATATCTAATACAAACAACACAACATACACTATGAAATAATACAAAAAACAAATAAACTAAAATAAAACAACTGAAGTTAAGCGACGCGCCAGGCGAAGCAGGGAAATTGGTGGTTGGTTTTTCTTTCGTCAACAAAAATCACTCAGTGGGTTAATGGAATATCAAAAATGAGTAAATAAAGTCGATTCAACCAACTGTCTAGGTTGCTATTTAAATGTTCAATTTTCAACGAAACTTTGAATCATCGATTACAAATATGTTAGAACTAAATATTGAGAATGAATCAACAGCGGTATTAGGGAGAAAAATATCAAAAAAGCACATGGTAATTTTTGAATATGAAATTTTAACCAATTATTCCCGTGGACATTAATTATTGTAAATTTATAGTTTTTTGGAACTAACCGCGTTAATATTTAAAAATTTATATTAATTTCTTCTTTCCAGGAAGAAGAAGAAAACAATAGGTCTGTTTCTTTACTCGCCCGTGGGATTTCGAAGTATCCCAAATATACCCAAAAAGTGTTTCTTTACTATTTTCTGGCACAAAAACCCAGAGCTTTTGACTTTTTCTCATTTCCCCTCCAGCAAGAATCAACCCGAACATTAGGTAATGCACTTTTTTGCTTGTCAAACAAGAAATCAGTTGATAGAAAAATTTGAAATTAAATTTGTGAAGAACAGTACATAAAATGATTTAATTTGATTAAATTGAATGAAAATGATACAATAGCGACAAATATAAATTTAAAAAAAATTATGCTCCTGGTTCTCTTAATAGAGCCCAAAATGATAAATGCGTGTAAAAAGAATTGAAATTGTTATTATATTATTATTATGCGTTGAACCTACAAGCAATGAAGTCAAATCGGTAAGGTACAACGCAACAAACCAGAAACATCAGTGAGACATCAGTATTGGATTTTCATATGACAGCACAGTCTATATTCAGTGAGACATTTCTGGGACCGTAAGGTCAATCACTCTGGTTCAAATTTTCCGTGAAACGAAAAACATAATAAAGCTCTGTTCCAATATAAACGTGCATTGAAATTAAAAATTCAAATATTTGTAAATAAATTAAGAGTTTCCCTTTTTCATGGAATGCTTCAACTGTAACTTTGTATATAAAGGTTAAGAAGAAATAAAAAGCATTTTAAATGTTAACTTTTAAAATCCAAAAAAACTTCGCATAGCTAAAAATAAAAGTTAAAAGAAAATCTTAGTTTTATTTCATTTGTACTTCTAAATTTTTTATTATTTCAATGAATTTTGATCACAAAAAAAAGGTCGAAAAATAAGTAGTCAGAGTGAAAATTTCACACTTAATTAACCTACCCTTACTATTTTCGTTCTATTTCATGAAATATTTGGTCAAATATTCTAATACTCTAATAGGCCCATTTCCTGGTTTGGTGATACGAAACTTAAGTATTTATGTTTTTCTTAAAAGCTTATGTGCTACTTTTTCCTCTGCATAAACAGTAAATGAGAATGTATTAACGGCAAGACATTATATAAAAATTAGATTCCATCAGAGCGATTGGCTACACCAAATAAAACAAGATATGAAAATACGTAGCCATTAAGTTAGTTAAAAGGGTAGGAATGGAAAAGTCTACGTATGAATAAATAGATTGTAAGCTTACAGCGTACTACTTCAATGTAACAAAAAACTCACGAAATTGATCGAATGCACTCACAACTCATTAAATAGGCTTAAAGATATTGATCACATTTTAAGTCATTTATTGTCTTGATTTCATTTGATTTTGTGATAATTTCTTTTCATTTGTGTCCATATATTCAAGTAAAGTAATGGATAAAAAACATATTTTTTTTAGAAATGTTTCGACGATTATTCAAGAAGTTTATTTCAAAACATCTATCTATCTATCTATCTAAAAAAAATGCCTGAAATGTTTATTTTTTAGTAATTTTAAATTAAAAATTTTATATAAAAATAGAAGACCTACCATCATTGAATAAATACAAAATTGAAATTGAAATTATTTAATGCTACTTATAATATCAGCTTGTTTGACTAAATTTTGCAGGAATCCTCTTTCGGATCTAATTCTTCTTATCTCGTCATTTAAGATTTTTTAAAAAATAAATTACTTTATTTAAATAAGATAAATCTTATGAGAACCTAATAACTGGCCTAAGCACTGCACAATTTTTACTCAGTTACTATTAACACTCAAACAAGACATTATATAAAAATTAAAACGCACGGCTAACGTTTCTAAAGAAAAAAAGGTAAAACAACAAACAACAATCATATCGATTCTTACAATGAAAATCAAAATATTAATTTATACAACAAAAAAAAAACAAACAAATAAATAAATAACAAAAACACATAGGTAAAACTTCCGTACATAATGATCATATCAAAATAATCGACTCATTGGATAAATGTGGATTTAAATTGTAAAACTATAGACTTACATCGACATGTAAATCCTGTAAAAATAATTCCAAAAATAAACGGAAAGAAAAGAATAAATTTATAATATATAAAATAACTTGTTTATAAAAAAATCTAAAAATTATTTTAGTATCATTTAAAATTTAAAAATTAGCATTTCGTCAATTTAATTTTTTTTCTTATAATCGAGTCTTATAAAGAGAAGAAATCATTGAATTTCCTTTACAAACCTTGACTTCAATGTCACCAATTTTGTTGACCGCTCTGATAATTGGCCTCCCAACCATTGAGGGAAATATATGCGCTGGAAAATTACTGCCAGCATAGCCACATTTGACAAACTGAAATGAAAAATATTAATTATATAGATCCTGGTTTGCTTATTATGGAGTTCAAATTTTAGATGCATAATGACAATTGCTGCAAAAAAAAAATTTAAAATGGAATGATCTTAAACACTATTTGAAAAGCTGGCAGACCAAACCGGAGCGGCAGAGGAGGTAAGAGACGACATGTACTTGATACTGAATAAGTAGATAATCTACTTCAGTATCATGTGTCAGCATTACCTATTATGTTCTAAAATTTTATTCAGAAAATTTGAAGCACCACAACAGCATTCTCGGGCTCAACATCTAGTATCCCTTCTATGCTTGTTCTCATCTGAAATCAGCAGGTACAAGTGAATTTTTGTGCGGTGTTTTTGGAGCTTTGGCTACATGTCTCTGGAGGTTAAATGGACGGTCTATTTACCACACCGATTTTGGCCTCTTCTATTATTATATATAATCAAGCTTCATCGAGTAAGTGATTAACCCTCAAGGACTATCTCTTTTTATGATAAAGTAAATTTAACGGTTCTTCGCGAGCTGTCGTTTCATTGATTAATATTCCATTCCAGTTTTTCATACCATTCCAACTTGAGCACCAGGCAAAAAATAATTAAAAGCATAGGTACTTGGAATGGGTAGGTACCTCAAATGAAGTGTTTTGACCAGTAATTTTTAATGCAAAATAATATTTTAGATATTATATCTAAAAAATTATTGGAACCTTGCTGTGTTAAGGTCGAGAGTGTATAATAACTGCCTTATATGGGTATGGCTCTTCAGCTTAATTTTATGTCATCTTTTAACAACTGTGCAAATGTGTCTCACCAAAATTACAACACTTGAAATAGGGATCAACAATATGTAATAAAAAAATGCGAACAAGTAAAGAATTGCAGTAAATAAGGTATTCCCAACAATAATGAAGGTAATCTTAGGCATCCAGAAATGAGGGCGGGTCACTTATGTGTCACACACATAAACCCATAGATAACATTCTTGTCCGTGCAATCAATATCGCACTTTCCATTCGAGATAAAAAAATTCTGTGAAAATTAAAGCCCCACGGCACGATTTTAATGATTCGATAATTCCTTATAATTTGTTTTAAATGAAATTAATATAAATATAATTTAGTAGAAAAAACACAAATTAAAAATTAAGATAGAAAATCATACATACACCGGTTCCATTATCACAAACTATTACATTTCGCCCCTTGCTATCCATTTTTACTAACTATTTTAGACTAATTAAACAGTTAGGAAATAATGTTTATACTATTGAATAATTATATTTTAAGGAAAATAATTAATTTTCCTTATATGAATAAAATAAATTAACTTTTTATCTTTTCAAGCAAAATAATAAGCAGAAACTTTGAGGACTGTCAAATTTTGCTTTCGAGGAGGTATAATCGTCATGACTCAAGAAGGGGGCGTTCGAAGATGTAATTTATTAGTCACGCAGGACAGGGATGGCAAAAGTGATACCAGTTGAAATTGAAAGAATTAATAGCGCATTTTTATCACTGGTTTCAGTTCTTTCGAGATTTCAAGTTTTAATAGTTTTGCGATTCCGAAAAACTAAAGCCCAAAAATTTAAAATGAGATGAAACTCATTTTAAGATAGTGTTTCTTACTCATAAAAATGATGCAAAAGCTTAAATTTTGGTTTAGGAATGAAATTGTATATTCTTTTCACAAAACAACTGATATAGCCTGAAAAAAATATTTTTACTTTTGAAGTTTTGCAAAAAGTGGTGAATATAGTTAAGGCTTTAAAGTACAACTTTTTCATTGATTGGTACTCAGAAACTATATACATATATGTATATACTATACTCAGCTATACATAAATATATATACTATGCTCAAAAGCCACCGACTCACAAATAAGGCCACACTCTGAAGGTACAACTTTTTTTTTCTACTTTCCTAAAATTAACAAACACATTAGTCCTTTTAGAACCAAGGTACAAAATAATAAATGGATTTAATATTTTTGTTCCCGTAAAAATGGTAATACCAAAGTTTTGTTATTGATTATTTCTATAGAAATGTCAATGCTCAGTATAAGGCACGACAGGGCCAGTGGCTACTTCGAATGATCTTCTTATAAAATTTCGATTTTCTCTCCACAACCGTTTGTTTGGATTACCTATGATTAATATTTGATAATACAAAAGAATATCAATAAAATTTATTGAAAATACTTTTTCAGATGATCATTCACTTTGCAAAGTGAATTTTTTGTTTGGCGAACTGTCATTGTTGAAAAAATTCAACAGCAAAACTAATGGGAAATGTATGTTCAAAAATTCACATTTAATTCAATTGGCACAGCAAAAACCTTAAATTTTTATCACCCCTATAAAAACTGATGAAATTTAGCTAGGATAAAATTTAACCAAAATGCCTTAGACCTTGTTCACACCGAGACCACATAGGTAAGTACTGGCATCTGGCAATCAAGTCGGAGTACAAACACATCCAAACCCAAGCAACTTGCTCATCAACTCAACTCTGGCATGGAAGCTAGTGAAGCAAGTTAAGAAGCAAGTTGGGAGACAAAAGCAAGTGGAAGGCAGTTAAAATACAAAATATGAATTTGACAGATATGTAGAAAATTTGCTTTTCTGTCCCTGCCCGTGTGGCCGCGGTGTTAGATTGAGAAAATCGGGTCCGGACTCGTGAGTCTCATCATTTCTACATGAAACTTTGAGGCCGACAAGAACAATTTCAATAATTTGCACATTGAAACAAGAACAAATAAGGCCCTTGAGTCTGGCATTTATGTTTTCTTCATGCCTCATGAAATTCCTAACCCTCTACTCCTCTTGTCAACATGCTTTTGTGATACCGGACTCAATCTTCAAAATCTAAGCAGGGTCTTATGGGTCTTAGGCCTCTCCCAAACCAACGCGAATGCGGAGTGATTCGCAGCGAATCATTCACAATAGTACAAAATATGACAAATACACAACGCTAAACAACAACAAAAATTCGTCGTCGCTCCGCATTCGCGTTGGTTTGGGAGAGCCTGTATGTGAACACATTTTTGTGTCCATGTGGTGAATATATTTGATATACAGCGGTTCATTTGAATATTTTCTTGACACTCGTGGATTTGATGAGGTGAGTAAAAAAATTTTAACGAAAATTTGACAGTCAACTTTCGAAGATGGTATAGTTTCTTTTTTTGACAAATATAGTTGATTTCCAGCAAAGAAATTTTGAAGAAAAACCCTTAAAAACAATTTAAAAACGAAAGTCGAAAACTTTTAAAATTGAAACTAAAAACTCCACAAAGCTGCAATAGTCTTATTACACAAAAATGTTGTAGACAAAAAGTGAAAAAATTGATTTTTTCTTCGACGTGTTTTGCAAAAAAGTTCTTGCAACTAAAAAGTGTTGGTTTTCTCCAGTTGTGTACCTTTAGTGTTTTTGCATGAAATAAAATTGATCGGTAGTGGAAAAAGCAGTTTTACATGCAATTCAGTGGTCATTATCAAAGTTGCGACACCATCATCATCATAACATCATCTCCCAACGACGATCACCGCCAAGGGAGCAATAAATATTCGAGTGAAAGTTCAATTTTTCACGCGGAAATAGAACTCGGGGACTGATTTTGAGAAGGAAATGTCTTCGTCAAATAATCAATCGAGCCAAAACCAGGCAGATACTGCTGGGGTTAGTCAAACCCAAAATCCAACCCAGCAGTCAAATAAAACGGCAGCAAAACCAAAACACGATGAACCATCGACCCCGGATGGAACTCAACCACAGATCGTCAAGAAAGCCTCGCTAACAGGAACCAAGGACCGCGTTGTAGATAGTGTGCCATTTCCCCCTAGTCATAAACTGACTATTGCTGAGATATTCGATGCCAGGACAGGCAAGCCCCAGCCTGATGTCCTTAAGCAACACTTTATCCTCGAAGGCCGCATAGAGGAGGCGCCAGCGTTACGTATAATCCGCGAAGGTGCCGCATTATTGCGTTCCGAAAAGACTATGATCGAAATTGAAGCACCAGTTACAGTGTGTGGTGACATCCATGGACAATTCTATGATCTCATGAAGTTGTTCGAGGTCGGCGGATCGCCGGCGTCCACTAAGTACCTCTTCTTAGGCGATTACGTTGATCGGGGTTACTTTAGTATCGAATGTGTGTTGTATCTATGGGCCCTCAAAATCTGCTACCCAACGACGCTCTTTTTGCTCCGGGGCAACCACGAGTGCCGTCATTTGACCGAGTATTTTACATTCAAACAGGAATGCAAAATAAAGTACTCGGAATGCGTTTACGATGCCTGCATGGATGCATTTGACTGCTTGCCTTTGGCTGCGCTGATGAATCAACAATTCCTTTGTGTCCACGGTGGCCTCTCGCCGGAAATACACGAGCTCGAGGATATTCGTCGTTTGGATCGGTTCAAAGAACCACCAGCATTCGGACCCATGTGTGACCTTCTTTGGTCCGATCCCCTCGAAGACTTCGGCAATGAAAAAAACTCCGAATTCTACACTCACAACTCGGTTCGTGGCTGCTCGTACTTCTACAGTTATGCCGCATGTTGCGACTTTCTCCAAAACAACAACTTGCTCTCGATTATACGGGCTCACGAGGCGCAAGATGCCGGCTATCGAATGTATCGCAAAAGCCAAACCACTGGCTTTCCCTCACTTATCACAATATTCTCCGCACCCAATTACCTGGATGTCTACAATAACAAAGCGGCCGTTCTTAAGTACGAGAACAATGTAATGAACATCCGACAGTTCAACTGCTCACCCCATCCTTACTGGCTACCCAACTTCATGGACGTCTTTACTTGGTCGTTGCCCTTTGTAGGTGAAAAGGTCACCGAAATGCTAGTCAATGTCCTTAATATATGCTCGGACGACGAGCTGATGACTGAAAGTGACGAGGATCCATTAACCGACGCCGAGGACGCGGCCCTCCGCAAGGAAGTCATTCGCAATAAAATACGTGCCATTGGCAAAATGGCACGCGTCTTCTCTGTTCTGCGCGAAGAGTCCGAGTCCGTATTGCAACTCAAAGGACTCACCCCAACTGGTGCCCTGCCATTGGGCGCACTCTCTGGTGGCAAGCAGTCACTGAAAAACGCCATGCAAGGCTTCTCACCCAACCACAAGATTACATCGTTTGCTGAGGCAAAGGGCCTGGACGCCATCAATGAGCGAATGCCTCCACGAAGGGATGCCCCACCTACACCTATAGATGATCAAAAGTCCACCCAGCAGTCCATCAATGGGTAATTAGTTTAGCAAAACTGAAGTTCCAGTAAGCAAATCGTGTTTCATTGTTGTGAATTCGGGGTATACTGTACTTTATTACTCTTATTAATTTTTTATATATAAATTTCTTACTATAAACTTAGCAAAATATTGAAAAAGATAAATTTTTATCTTAGTTTTGATTTTTGTCCTTAAAAATTTTAAAAGCAACAAAGTTATTCCGCATACATTTTTCAGAAGTTGGTGTTCCTTGAAATAATTATTATTTAAGTTTCTTCTTTTTTTTTTGTAATTATTGTTTTATTTTTATATTTTATTCTATCATTTTTATCGATGTGTACAATTAATTTATTTCAAATTAAACAAAAAAACAAGCAAAGTGTGTATTTTTAGATTTTTTCTCTAGCTAAATTTTTACCTTTTAAAAAAAGCTTATATACTCGTATATAAAAAAAATAAATTCTATAGACATTATATATATTATAAAAAGTTATATTTAAATTTACAAAAAAAAAACAAACAAACAAAACAAAAACTCTTTAGTATAAAATAAAAAAATAATAAGTAAAAGCGCGAGTAAAGATTAGTTATTTATACTTTTCCATCAGATAGAGCGAGAAAGGAGCACACGCTTTCCAGTATGTTATACACACACCCGCAATTAGAACACATTTATCAAATCAAATTATATTTATGATGTTATTCTAATATAAGATGTAAAAAAATAGGCCAATTATTTAACTTTTTTTATATTCTATAAAAAGAGACAGTAGAAAAAATGTATCCAGGCATGTAGTACGTACTTTTCTCATTGAAGATCCTAATAATTAAAAAAAAAATGTCTGCACCATTAATGTTACTTTGCATTGGACAACATAGATCGACTGGCATCAAAAATAACACTTCTGAAACCGTTCAATTAGGTTCGAACCATAAAATGTAAAATGTTAGTGAGAAAACAGATTTAGTATTTTACTGCATTTTGTATGCATTAAAGTAAGCTAAACAAAATTAACTAAAAAAAACCGTTGGCAACTCTACTACAATATTATGCTATGTGTTTTTTTTTTAAACAATTTTTTAAATACAATTATTTCTGTAAATTTAAGTTTAAAGTTTTTGAAAAAATTGTTTTCGTGCTCAAATACTTAAACTGATTATTTTTTTATTAATATCAACATAGTGGAAAACTAAAAATAAAAAGAATTGTAAATTGAGACAGCAATTTTGTTTAAGAAAAATTTGGTTACCTTTTAGGAAAGTGAATTTCAAAAACACCTCGATTTTTAAATCCACATAGAACTTAAGTTGTTTGTCTTACAATGCACTCATTTTGTGCTTGTGAGGAAAATGAGGGGTATAAAGGAATAATTACGTGCAACGGTTTTTGTTATTGAATATGTTTGTTTGGCCCATTAGCATACTTAAAACCGAAAATGCTATTAAATTTACACATGCGTTCCTGGCCTTGTTTTTTAGTGCATCGCTTAAAAAAAAAACACGTACAACAACGATAAGAAATTATTGTTATTGTATTTAACATGTTACTTTGAATTTATTAATCCGCTAAAAAACTAAAACATGGCTAGTATTCATAAATTAAAAATAATAAGTGATGATTTTGACGTTACATTTATTCTCAAATGGTGGGTGACTTGGGAGTTTAGGCTCTGTCAATACTAGAATAACGTGCGAGTAAATTAAGTATGAGTACTAATTTTGATGGCCATGTCCGGGCAGAGAGGGATTAAGAAGTTTTAAATTTCGTGCAGAAGGCATACAAAAAATGACATCCATTCCGAATAGTAGAATTTGAAAGAAATTTTTGGAGTGTTTTATTTTGTTTTTTATTCAAATCTGAAAGTTTTGATTTCAAGATCCAAAATACGTCGTTTAAATGAAGCATCAGCATTTATTTTTCAAGAGGCAATTAACACAGATAATACTAAAGCACCGCGCATCTCATCGTTACGGATAATAAAAAACGAACAAAAACTGTACAATTTCTATTTGGTGATCATATCTCCCAAACTAGATCCCAGATTGAAAAGATAGATACATTGATTTTAAGACAGCTTTAGCATTATATTATGATATAAGTGTTGACGTTTTTGTTAAGGTAAAATAATACTTTATTTGTCTTTATTGAACAAAGTATATTTGTTTTATTTTTAAGGATATATACAGATCAAATGCGACCATTTGAGAAACATACATATGTACATGTAATTAACAACAATTGTTTCCTTTTTCTTTCTTAAACAAATAATGCCGTAAAAGGGCAAAAGAACAAAATTTATCACAAGATTTTTGATATATTTGTAAAAAATGCTTATTTACGCGAAATGTTGATTTACTCGCCATATGTTGATGCAGGTTTCAATAAAACGTATTGGGCAGCTTTGAATGGGAAAAAACTAAGCTGTCACTATTAATCAACGCTCCGGAAACATTAAGGACAGATGCAATGATGGATTTTGCTTTTGACTTTCTAAATTTCAGTTGGATTAGTGAAGCAACTCTATAATTTGTTTGTATAGATGTTATATTTTAGTTCTCTTAGACTTCGTGGCCTTTTTGTAGGTTGTTTTATTAATTTTTGTGAGTTCTATTTTTTATGTTATGTTCTTTGTCTCCCTTTTTGAGGAAATAAAATACGTTTATTTCATTGAAAAAAAAAAAAACAGATATGTTATAGGCAAAAACTATTACAAAAACAACTGTTCAAAAGAGCCCCGGCTTATACTTTAAAGGTTCCCCACAAAGGGTGTACCTTTGAACAAAAGGACCCGCTTCCGTAAAAAATCATAATACTTATATACCTTTATAAAATTCAGACAAAATGACCTGTGAAATTAAGCGGGGAACGCCGTACTTCATGTTAAAGCTCTGTCATGCGATGCTAAATACTATATGTTTATACAAAAGCTATCACCGATACGATTCCGCACTAGTCCAAAATTATACACATGAAGCATTCTTTAACCAGAGCCAAAATAAAAAATTTTTAGGTGCGTATACATATATGTTGTATGTAAGTAATAAGTATAATATGTACCTACATAAAAGGGTGGTCCTAATAAAGGGCATTTTTTATGGCATTTAAGATGGTTCGCCCCTATAATTTCTTTCAAATAAATAAACAAAATTTACTGTACAATTTTAACTCATTATTTTATGGTTAACCCAGCCCCTTAGACGAAAGAAATTTTAAATGATAAAGAAAACACAACATGTAAAATGTTCAGTATAATTTTGAATTTATAAAACTTTGGTAATAATTGATAGAAAATATTTATTTTGGGTATAGGGAAATGAAGTCACTCAAAAAATGTATGGTTATTTATTTCCTAACTTTTTTGAGTTTTTTAGGACTAAGCATGGACTCGCCGATTCTTATTTTATTAATATAGACATGGAAAATTCTATACGAAATGAGCTTTGTACTGAATCTTAGATGTAGTTATATACAAGACAAAAATTTAAATTTTTCCATCCATAATTACCAAAGTTATTAAAATTCAAAGTTTGAATGAACATTTTACATGGATGTAAAACTTCTTTCTGGGGGCCAGGTACATGTTAACGGTATAATAGAGCTTAGGTTTTACAAAAAATTTTCTTTCATCTATTAAGAAGAAATTAGGGGGGCGCATAGACTTAATTTATTAAACAATGACCTTTATAAGGACCACCTTATGTACATTGTACATAGATGGTTAAGTAAATGATTTTTGATGCCAATGTAGAAGAAAAATTAATGGTGAAATGCATTTTTTTTACCCAAACAGAAAAAAAGCAATTGTTTAAATAAGATCAACTTTATTTGTACGTTTTTTTTTTAAACAAAGCTTAATTTAAAGAAATACAAATTTTAAGGTATATTTTTGAGTACCCAAAAACTAAATCCACGCCCTTCACTCTGTTATATTAAAAGTCACAGTTATTACATAATTCGCATTAAATAAAAATACTCATTTATCACTCATTAATATTTGTGTCGTGAAAACACTTTGTATACATACATAGAAAATACAAAAAAAAAATACCTACGTTATTTATAAATATTATAATACATACATACATATATATTATATACATGCAATTTATGATCTTGACAAAAAGCTCTCAATAAAGGTTGCTTGTCTTCTTAAAAAAAAATTACATACCTACATAGATAAACATTTAAACAGATTACAATTAAAGTAGCCTACTAAAGCAATCCTAAAATTAAAGATATGTTTACCAGCAATATATTTAAGATAACTTTATATTAAACTAAAAATAAGTATATATGTTTATATAAAATTAAGCATATTTGCTTAATATATATATATATATATAGGTATATATTTATTGCATGTCGAATGAAGTTCACAAGTCGACACTAAATCAATTTAAAGAAAAAAAGTATATAAACTAAATTATACTAATTAAGTTATTAATACTTAATATCCTATGCAAATATAATTATATTATTAAAAATTATAAAAAACAAAAACAAAATGGAAAGATATCGTAACATCTATGTAAGACTACTTTTACCGCTATGAGCAAACTTTGGGTGAAGTTCATAAAGTATAATTCACAAAAAAAAAAAAATAGCTACATTTCTACTATACTAAACACTATGTGGGACACATTTTTTACTTATACATCTATATTTTAACTTAAAAGAATTACAACTTAATGAATTTAATTATACAAATAAAATATTCAGGATAATATTAACAAAAAAAAAAAAAAAAAATGACTGCATTTTGAGCATTTTATTTAAAGTGTGGAAATTATTCTGGTTTGGTTATAGCTGGAACAAAAATATGACATGCAGTGATATATCGTACTCTGATTGCAAGAACTAGAGGTAACTCAATTTTCAATTTTTAAAATATCTCGGCAATAACGGTATTATTAGGAACAGTTTTCAAGATTGTTCGTCCAATGTTTTTTTATTATAGTCAAATATAGGGTATTTCTGAAGTGTAACAAACATACAAATGAAACTTTCCCTCGTTCTCTTGTAGCTAGGTATCTTTGAACGTTGCTACCTCCAAAATTTAAAAAATTGAGTTACCTAGTTCTTGTAATCAGGGGACATCTTAAAATCCTAGGTTGGTGATGTAAGTATTATAAGTCCCCTATAACATGATGTATCTTTGCAACTGAATCTTGTCAAAATTCAATGGGTGCGAAGGTGAAACCAGATTTCAGTCCAGAAGCTACCCTTATTTTTTAATAGCTATTTTTCTATGTTAAGTCAGCTTTTACCCCCCCCCCCCATGCAATATGTTTTTAACTTGTGACATTCTATATGGGGTATTCCATTCCAAATCACCGAGGTTTTGACCCGACCTCTTTCGATTTCGCTCATTTTTTGATATGTTGTGGTATCGGTATGTATTGAAAACAACTTGAACAAAAAACTTGAGTAATCGATTTTTTTAATTTTTGAGGAATTTTCTTTCCATTAAAAATAGACAAGTAATTAATATCGATATCTTAAAAAGTAGGGTATCATTTTTTTTTCGTCTCGTACTACGCAACTTTTAAGCCAAAAATCGATTTGTTTTTTTATTTTCTTTTTTTTTCAGTTTTTGAAATTTTTTTTAAGTGCAAGGGGTCGCACTTTTTCATAATGACGATTTTGATTTTCAAACGATAATTGGCCAGTTTATATTTCTTGGGCGATCAGTATGTTTTCTCAGTTTTTTGACAGAGCAGGATTGTGAAATATAAACAGTATTCCTCACATAAAAGTCAAAACAACTCTCTTTTTCTTTTTTTCTTATGTAATTTACTACGACAAAAAATAATTGAACCTCAATTTTTAAGGGGAAAAGTGAAGAATTTTTGAGAGGAATCCTGTTTATATTTCTGAGCGTTCTGACTCTTCTGAGATCTCCGAAATATAAACTGGCTAATTGCTAGAAAATTTTATATTTTATGGAAAGATAAGACAAAATTATTTTACCAATGTTTGAGGATTTTTTGATTGATGTGTTAGTTTTAGGCGAAATTTTTGTTTTGACGACCTTTATTTTTTGGAAGTTTGGCGAAATAAACACTATACTTCGGTTCGTAAAGGGCTAATGTCCAATTTGATGATTTTTGGGAATTCAAAAATTATGCTTTTTAATTGCCAAAAATGCTTATTTACTACAAACTGTCAGTATCTTGCTAAAAACAATTGGAGCACATATCGGCCCTTATATATTTCATCCTTTAAACATATTTCACTGAGTAAAATAGTGTTCTTAAGTCAATTTTGTAAGAAATGGGAATTGGCTCTTTAGGACAAGGTATGTATATGTAGCTAGTTAAATACCTATTTGTTGCGGAAACCATAAATTTGTGTCTGAAGAAAGTGGTGAAAACCTAAAATAATACGACTATAAATGCATTATTTGTGTTCTGAATTTGTAGCAAATTAAATGGTAACTAATTTCTAACACACTAAGAGCTTGCAGCATATTTTTGGGTTGAACACAAAACCAAGAAATGAGTATGAGGGTCCGTAAGTGCATACATCTTGACATAAAATTTTAAAGTCTGGAAGGATTTTTGTGGCGCCCGTGGAAAAGATGAGGGTTTGAAAATAGCTGTTTCCAGAATTTTGTGTTAGGGTCACATGCACTTCAATTAATTTATTAAAAATGGGAACTAGTGCTTTGACATTTTCTTTAAGTCCACAGAGTTTAATTTTTACGATTCGATTACGAACCGATAGGGTTTGCTTCAAAAACTAATATCTTGAGTTTTATTTTTAAAATCGTTAAAAATAAAGTCTTTGGACTTAAGGAAAATGACAGAACATCTTGTCCCATTTTCAATAAATTATTTGAAGTGCATGTGGCCCTAAAATAAAAGTCTGGAAACCGCTATTTCAACCCCGCAACCTTATCACGGGCGCCAAAAAATCCTGCCAGATTTTTAAATTTGATGTCAAGATACATGAACCTATAGACACTCATACTTATTTTTTGGTTTTGTGTTCAACCCAAAAATATGCTTCCAGCTCTTAGGTTAAATTTTTTGAATATTTAAATTTCCACTTAACAAAACGTACGAAAATACGAAAATCATGATTCTTTTAGGCGCCAGTCATAGCTATCATTGAAATTCGTCATTGAATATTTTAATGATTGATTTTGAGACTAAAAGTTAAATCAATGGTTATTTTGATGCCAAAATTAAGCTCTGGTCTTAATTGTTATTTCCGACCAAAAAAATCATTTTGGACCAGTCTTTCACACAAAATGAGTTTTATAACTTCACGGATTGAACTACCTTACTAATGATTGTTGAAATATTCAAAGTCTTTTTTTATGGAAGGTTCACCTATTTGAAATGAAATCGGCTGGAAACATCAATTTAGTCTTAATATTTATTTTTCCATCAAAATAATAAAGGATTCTGCTTTCTAAACGTTTCAAAATTGATGAACTTTTCAATAGCAGTTATGTAGCTTATTATTTTTCACTCAAAAATTAATTTGAAGCTTCATTTTTTTGTAGTTTTAAAAATAAAATTCACATTTAATAGTGCGGATTTTAAATGAATAAAACGCAAAATGAGATATAAAAACTAGTTGGTTCTGCCAAAATAAGAACGTGCTCTTACCCTATCTGGGAGCGGTTGTGGTAAAAAAACAAAACACTTGTTTTTATAATTGTTTTAAAAATGAACTTTTTCCAATTGATATTTAGAGGGGACTCATCGCAATTTGAAATACATATTTCCTGTTTTGTGATCCTACTTTCATGTCTCTAAAACTAAGTCCAATTGAGCGTAGAAAGATATATCTTACTTAAAAGTAATGACAATTTAACGTTCTACAAAAAAAATATTTCATTACAATTTATGTAGGTATGTATGTATGTTTTGATGATAAGGGCTTACTCTTCTGATAAAAAATTTGTTAAGGAATTTATTTTACATTTTGCTCCCAAAGCTGAGTTCCGCCTCAGACAGAGTGCCGCCCCAGGCTATGGCCCTAGGGTAAATACGCCATTGGTGATGGTGCATTTAGAAGCCTTTTCAGGTGGTAAGCAACTGTTTGGACTAAAACACTAGCAGTAAAAACAGTTTTAAAGAATTTTGAGGAGAATATTTTCATGTAGCACTGAATTTTTGCTTATAATTGGTTATAGCTCTTTAAATACACAAAACATGAAAAAATACCACAAAACAAATTTGCAGAACTTATTCTTCTTGTCAGGAATGCATTTCTATTTTTTCGATAATATGTAAATACGGATTGTGAAACACGAGTTCGCCCCTTAACTGAAAATAGCGGCACCCTGTTAACCCTGTTAAGGGTTACGTGTTACTTCAACGAACTGTAAAATAAGAAATATCTTCTCCGTTTCCACTTAGTTATGATGATGTGAAGATACTTTTCAGGCAAAACAATTGCTTATAAACAGAAATGTTAAAAA
Source organism: Dasysyrphus albostriatus (assembly GCA_946251815.1). Lineage (NCBI taxonomy): Eukaryota > Metazoa > Arthropoda > Insecta > Diptera > Syrphidae > Dasysyrphus > Dasysyrphus albostriatus. Next base: position 58,710,025 of record OX276336.1, on the reverse strand, counting down.
TAGAAGTGTAGGATGTAGTGATTACTAGAACTTTTGGAAGAAATTTTCGCGAATAACTGAGAGAAAAAAAGTTTACTTAAAAAGTGGGAATTCCATTTTTTTGCTTATATAATTGAAACGATGAGAACAAAAAGAACAAAACATTCCTCAAAATTGCCAAATTGAATTAAAAATACAGAAATGAAGATAGTTATATAGCGCAATTAATGAGCCTAAAAAGGAAATCATTTCAATAAAGCCTATGCCTTAAAATGAGCAAACAAATTTTTTGTGTGGAAAAATTAAAAAATTCCAGGAATATTTTCCGTTTTCCACTCAAAGTTTGAAATTTTCTGTTTAAATATTCAAATGTTGACGATTATTATATTCTGTTAATTTATTCAATATCTATACAAACTATGCTTTTCAAAATTTTTGCATACGCGTGTCTCTGGAAAGTTCGAAAAACATCAAACACCGCAAAAAGTGATGAAGTTTAAAGTTCTTTTTATCACATCTACAATAAATAACAGTAGTAAAAAAGTGTTGTTGTTTATTCGTTTATTCGTTATTTTTGTATATTCTTTGAGTAGTTATACTAATAAATTAAAATGTTTTGTATCTATATGTTTGTATTATTTAAATAAAAATTAACTGAAAATTGTTTGTCTTAATTTAGTTTAATTAATTTAATTTTTATCAGTAAATTCTGGACTTACCTTCTATAATTTTAACCCAAGTTTTGGGAATGTTACTTCTGAATGCCGGGCTTACATTTGTTCCTTAACAAGTTATTTTTAGTTTTTATTAGTTATTTTTAGTTTTTTTGGCAATAAACAGTTTTTTTTTTATTTGCCAAGAACTATGATACGAATATGTTTTCTTTTTTCTTTTCATCGATTCAATTGGTTATAACTTGTTAAATACACAATATTTGAAAAAATATTATCTATATTCAAATTTGTAGAACTTGCTCTTCTTGATAGGAATGCATATTTTTTTTTCAGTAAATCTTAAAGATATTATTCGTTAAAAACGAATTTATCACTCTTTAAATCAATATAGCGGCAACCTTGCAAGTCGTTGAAGGTCCAAAATATGAACTTAGCTCTCTGTATGGTAGTTTAACAAAAACAACAAAAAATTTCGTGAATATAAATTTTCTTACAGGTACTGAACGATTTTTTGTAGAATTTATTCATTTTAGCACCCGGGCGATCGTGCTGGATTTTGGCTCCTACATTTCTCTCCAAACACCAGCGGAAATGCTATAGCTATAGCCATAGACTAACTAAAAATTATTAGATATTCTATGCTGCAGCTTAATATAATAAGGGTATTCATACAACAGCGTAAAGCCGTCGTATAAACCTTGTAAAGTAATAAACTTCGTAGTTCTGTCACAATTTGTATGGAAAATTTGACAGATTTACGCAGTTTACAACTTGACTACGTTTACGACGACTTACCGGTGTTGCATGAATATTAGGGTGACCATTACTTGCCAAAATCGTTTTTAAAAAGTTCATAACCTACAAAAAAAATATTTGGCTAAAAACTATTTTGTCCGAGGTCATTTACACGTGGACGTGGCTCTATAAACCCATGCTTTTCCTATACAAATTTTTATTGGATTTTCGCTCTTTTCACGTTTCATTTTTTTTTTTTCTCTCGAACTACTGCAGCTATTCTAAATTTTTACTTGCGATATATAGGGCAAGTTTTGGATTCATGCAAAAAAAATCGGCATAACAATCAAACATGACATTACGATGATACAGAACACTGGCACAATTCTGTCTGTCTGTATATCGACCTACAGCCTAAGCTACTGAAGCGATTTTCTTAATTTTTTTTTGATATTAAGGTTTTTTTGTAACCCTCCGGAGGGGAAATTTTTTAGATCCGAAAATAACAGTACTTACCTTCGTACTGTCTGTTTTTTTCCTTTTTTTGTTGTTTAGATTTTTTGAATTGGCGTAACTTTCAATGAATATTTTTTAGCTGCGTTTTCGTAAGCATTTCGTTGTCTTGTTGGAGACCAACTAAAAATTTCGTTTCGTAACAGCAGCAGACATTTTATGCTCAGAATGTCAAAAAAGGTCACATTTTTTAGTTTTCAAATACCTCTTCAGGCGTTTGAGGAAAAAACACCTACAAAAGTGATTGAAAAAATCCGTTTTATTAATATTTTGAAGTAAAACATTACTACACAATTTTTTATATTTTACTCAAAAAAATTGATTTTAAGGAAACAATATTCCTCAGTTAATAGCATTCTTACGGAGTGTCTTTCCGAAGATTTCCACAGCATAACAAAAAAATGTATAGCATTTAGAGCACTAAAATGTTAATACACATATGTATCTAAAGTAAATTCAAGTTTTTATAAAACGGTCTCCAACTTCATTTAAGTCCGAATGAAATGTTATACTTTATATAAGTATTAACAAATTTGCGGCTCTAAGCAAAAGGTCTTAAAATATTAATTTCGTCGTACCTGTTCTGGACGTAACGGGGTACTTATAATTGATTTTAATTATTTTTTATCTCGTAGTTTCTTATGTAATTTTTTAATTTGGTCATAATTTAGAAAAATCTTTTAGCAAATTGCATTTCCAACTTCAGATTTTCTGAGCTTGTGAGCTAACAATACAAATTTTAAACATCGGTAAACACGAAATACTCAGCTAAATTGACATACACCAAGATACTTGCAAATATTTCAAAAATATTCTAAAGCGTAAACATTATTTTGATGTATCTTTTGAAGACAAAATATTTAAGCAAGTTTAAACAGTTTTAAATTCAACTTATCATTTGTCATGTGTTTCTCGTACGAATGTCCCACACGTAACATTGGAAGCTCCATAAGTAGTCTTCTTTTGGCCGCGAAGAAAAAACTTTAAAAACGTAAAACGAAAACCATTTTTTTATTTAATTTTATTAAATTCATATTTTATGCCTGGTTCGTTCCTGCTCAGGGGCAATTGTACCCATTATCCGTTTGTATCCGCGCCTGACGCACTCATAATATAAAAAAATGAAAGTTATAAGCAAATAACATATGACACTATTTAGAGAGTAATACGTAGACTTGGGTAAACTTTTTTTAATGTTAGTAAAATAAGTCGAGACATACAATGGAAATGGAAACGTCAATGGAAAGGTCTATTCTAACCCTATCGACTCGCCGAAGCCAAATTTTTTTCATGGTCTGGTTGAGGAAATATTCACATCCAGATTGAATTTACTGTTTTGCTGCTAAAAACTACCTACCTTAATGTCTTTTAATGGCGATATTTAAGAAACAAAGCCTTGAAGAAGGTTGAAATAAAAAACTTGATATAGAGATCAGAAACCAGAACCTTCTATGAACTTTCTTCTTTTTTTTAAATATGACGCGACGAAAAGACGGGAAACGCATTATTTCGGTACTTTAATTTCGTTTTTAAGGGAAAACAACTGCGAAGAGATCTCGTCAGTCGTCACGTCGACGTCTCGTTTCCTCGTCGCTTGTGAATCAAGCCAATGTTTCATTCAAGAAAACAATTCTAGATTACGAAAGCAAATTTTTCAGATTTCAATGAAAAACTACAAAGAGCGACGAGGCGTTTGCGTTTAAGTTACGCAATACCGTTTTGAAAGCGACATGACTACAAAAACGACAATTGGGGTTCAAGTACCGACGACCGCAATTCAGATTCGGAGAGCTTTACCTTACACGTCTACCGTGGAGTTAGTTTTTAGGCAGATCTAAAATTAAGCTGAAAGGTCACTCCGTAACTTTTTAAACTATTTACGTCAGCAAAGAATTTGCTTTAGGTTTACATTAGCCAATATAATATGACAATAAGAACCAAGTTAAACAGTTTTTCATCAACTCTTGAAGTCTCCCGGAATTTCATTTATTTTTATGTATGAATAAAATTGAAAATCAAGGCGGAACGGGGTACAAAATAATTCAAATTAAGAAACGGTCTAGAAGGTAACGATTTATGAACACTTGAGTAACGGTTTCAGACAAATTGGGGCATATTCATTGACGCCATTTAGATAAAGAAGATTGTGCGGGATACATAAATGCTATTTCCTAAAAAAAACTTGTGTAGACATAGGTATTTACAATTTAAAACAAAAGTGAAATCCAAAACACTAAAGTTTATTTTTTTTGTATTAACACAAAAAATATATATTTTTACAACAAATTTACACAGCTAGACAATTATTTTTGTTTCATACATTTTATGTATTCTAAATATAATGAGCACTATAGAAGAATTATAAGTAAAAAAAATAAAAAAATTATTTAGAAAAATTATTAAGATAGAAAAAAAAATGGTTCAAAATTTATTTACATACATATAAAATTTTAGATTTTTAAAAATGAATAACTTAAGAAATTATGTAAACAAGAAAAAAACACTAATGGTTATATACTTTAATATGAATATTCGATCCTATAGTTATTTTATAAAAAAATCATTTTACCTAAAAATCTAAATAAATGCTTTGATTTCATATCATGTATAATTTTCTATATAGGATCCCCATTTTCATTTCCAATTAAATTAATAATATTAATGATGTCTGTAAAAGTCGGACGATTTTTTCTGTCTTCAATCCAGCTTGGTAACATGATTTGTTCGTAAACATTGTCAGGACAAAGTGGCGGTTTTTTAAGCCTATTGATGAGTAAATTGATATATATTTTTTTTTTAATTAAATATTTTTTAAAACAAACCGTTCTCCACGTTGAAGTTTGGTTATAAAATCAGGTATACTGAATTTTTGTCCTTCAATGCCTTCCAGAAAAGGATCTTCCCCTCGTGAAAATATTTCAAATAATGTAACTCCGTATGACCATACGTCTGACTTGGATGAGAATTTTTCATTTACTAGAGATTCAATAGCATACCATCTAATTGGAAGTCGTCTATCTTTATGTTCCGTAACATAATAGCCTTGGGTGTCTGCATGCTGTGCTAGACCGAAGTCGCAAATTTTTACAATTTCACCATCGATTAATATATTTCTCGCTGCTAAATCTCTATGGATTATATTAGATTTGGCGAGATGTTCCATACCCTGAAAATAAATTGAATAATATTTCAAATCTATGAGCAAAAAGATAAGTAAGAGCAATAGTTTTGCCTTACTTTTGCAATTTGCAAAGAAAATTCCAGTAGTTTTTTGTTCGTTAAATTTGGCTTGCTTGATACGTAACCATCCAACGACCGGCCGTTTAAGTACTCCATAACAATCAACTTAGGAGAACGATCCGTAGACGTTATAATTTTAACTATGTTTGGATGGTTTAAGCGCTGTTGGTGATAAATCACAATGAATGTTATGAAGAAATAAATTATTACTTATGATAGTACTTTACCTGCATAATAGAAATTTCTCTTTTGAAATCGGCACCGATACGATTTTTATTTATCGTTGTTTCATTATCTTTAAGAATTTTAATTGCAACATCTACTATATCTTCATTTTTATAATGAATTTCGCCACGGTGCACACGACCATAGTTACCCTCACCAATTTTTGTTTTTATAATTAATTCACCTTCCGGTATTTCTAGCACGATTGCAGTTTTTTGCAACCATGAGCCCCAATGTTGGTCAACTTCATTGGGAAGATCAATTTCATCTAAAGTAATATAATTATATAAATATCTAGTACTCATTTATTTTAATATTTCTTACGAGTGTTTTCACTTGCATTACTATATGGGGATGAAGTGAGTGATATATTACCTTCATTTTCTGCATGTGGATGTATTATTTCTTGATTTGTTGAGATAAGCTGAGGATCTGTTCTTTCAACATTTCTGAGTTTTTGTAATACATTCATTTTATCGAAACGGACTACTCCGTCTCCGGCCCAGCCATTCATTATTATATCGCGAATTTCTTCGGGCCAATCATCAGGAATTTCTAAGATCGCTCCAGTATTTCTATAATTAAGTGAGAGTTCTTGTGAAGTGTAATTTTGGATGCGTTCCCCTTGAGCAAAAATTTCCCACATTGTTGTAGCAAATGCCCATAGCTCAGAATAAAGATTAAATTGTTGCCTATTTGAAAGATTGTCATGCAAATTTAATGGTATCCAAGGTAAGCTATAAACAAAGAATTATTATTATTAGTTAGTCATTGATTAATTGCATAACAATAAAATTATAAATCAAATATTTTTGGAAATGCAATTTTTAAATTATAAAAGACTTCAAGAGAATAAAGGCAGCCTTTTATCAATAAAGATGAAGAAAAACCTTTGCACTATACAAAAAGGAAATAGTAGAAAAAAAACACAAGAATTAACATCCAAGATGATGTTAGTTAGAAGGAATCCTCGGAAGTGGTGCAAAGCTAAAAAAATAGCTAGAAGAAATAGAGAATATTCATGGAATATGAATATGCCCCATAATGTTCAGGATGATGGTGATAAACTGATAATATTAGTAAATGACAAATGAAATTTTTTTCCAAACATCGACCAAAAAGGCCACGTTACGCAAAAATTTATTTATACACTTCAAAAATTGTGTTTTTTTTTTTTAGGAAGAAAAGAGTGGTTACCAGAAAGTAAAACCTTTCGCCTGTCTGGCAAATTATGCCCCAGAAAGGAAAATGTGCAAATTTCTTTGACAATGTACATATGTATGTATGTTTGTATAAACAAAGTGCATACAGTGAAGCTCTAAATCGCTTTCGATTCCGTTGCGTGTAATCGAATGTCCTCCGTTTGGCTTTCGTCAAAAAAGGGCCAATATCAGTAATTCTTCACAACGTTCAAAATTCACCAATATAAAGACAAAACTTCAGAATTGAGTAGAAGTAACAAGCACTGTTCAATTGGATTCAGAATGAGTGCGTTCTTAAGTGAAACCAATGGAAAACGACATTATAAACGTCCTATAGAAACCTCAGGAAAACAAACCGGGAAGGCTTCAATACAAGACTGGCCTTATCTCTGGGCCCCTATGAAAGCAGCTCAGATATTGAAACAAATGTCAGTGAACTAACGTCAGCAATTCACATTGCTTACGAAAGTTCTTGCCCCATAACCAAATGACAGGGAAAGCTGATCCCCGTTTAATGGTCCAAGGAGCTATCCATCCTACGAAAGAATTCAAGGAGGTTTTTTAATAGAGCTAAAAATAGTAACGAACCCGCTGACTAGGCTTGTTCAAGATCAGTACCCAGTCAGTGCCCAGTCCCGCCAATTTTATTCACATTTTCCATCCACAAAAAGCAGTTGAATAATTATTTGCAGAAGGAAAGTACCCGGCTTTTGGCCTAATTAAAGCAAACATATTCAAAATAAAATTAACTCATTTCTTATTAATTGAAACTAGACATACTCCATATATAATGCGTTTAAGTTTTGGTTTAAATCCCATGTAACTCCAGAAAACATGTGGTTTTTTACTCATTTTCGATGCTCACTGTACATAAGCTTGTCAATTTAAAATGCTCGTGTTTTATCATACTCAAATCCGTTGAAGATATTTTAACAATTAATTAATTAACTAAAAAAATATATATCTACATACACATAAATGCATACAAAATAATTAACTATTATAATTTGATCTCATACAAAAATTCTTACTCTCTTTTCGCATTGTATTCTCTTTGAATTCCAGGGTCGGCTAATTTGGCAACGAGTATATTTTTTTCTTGACAGTAGTCAGTAACCATCAACGAACTACAGCGAATTTGTCCATGGTATATTTTTTTCTCTTGCTGCAAGTATAAAAAAACTAATTAAGCATACAATTTGTTGTAATGATATTCTAATTAACCATAAATGCAACAGCACGAACTAGGCCATTGGCAACATCCAGCAGACATCGGAATGAAATATTATGGTTTGAAAGTAAAAATTGGTTAAGTGGGCCGTATTTAGGTTGCTCCACTATCACTGCATATGGAACTGTCAAAGTTAATCCGTACATTTTTAAAAAATCAGCCGAGTATATTTCACTCCATGTATTCGTCAATTTCATAAAAGCCTTAATAAAAATTGTATGAATAATTTTGAAATGTAAGTATAATTAAATTATGAACTTCTAAACATACCACAAAGTCAGAATCTTTATTTAAGGTTTTCAACATCACTTTTACATTCTTAAATCCTTTTGGCTGAATCCATTCAGCTAAGATGCATGTCATTTTGCCACAATCACTTGGGAATTTAGAATCTGTCAATTTCAAAGAATGAGTTAATTAATAATTTAATATATAATATTATTAATATACACTTACGAATATACCATTGAATATCTTTTTTTGGATCAAATATTTGCGGACGATTTTCTTGCAATTTTTTCTGGGTGATTTCATGTTCAATTGTTTTTGGTAACTGGTTTCGAGGAACACATATGAGCAACAATGGAGGTTTATCTGTTAAAGAAATAAAAAAAATGTTTTATTTGATTTATTAACAATGGTTGTGTGTAAACTTTCTTTCTTTCTTGTTAAATATTTTTTTTTATTTTCAGGAACTACAATATCGTTGTCTGTTCTCAAGATATTTAAGGCAAAAAAAAATTTGCAGTTTTTTCGCTTTAAAAAAAAACTATTGATTCACTATTTTTTTTTAATTTAATCAATTTTTATTAATAAACTATGGCATAAAATAAAACTACTTTGAAGCCAATATCATTGTTTGTTCTCAAGATATTCGAGAAGAACCACTTTTTTCAAAAATTTTCAACAACTTTTTTATTAAAAAAAAAAATATTAGTTGATATGTTTTTATATTTTTACCAATTCCTTACCACGTTAATATGCGTGGAATAAAATTAACCCGAAGTCCCTAGTCCCTATGATTTGTTCATGAGATATTCAAGACTAAAGAAATTTAACAAGGGTTTTTTTCTTAAATTGCTATAGTAAAAAAGCCGCTCATTGACTATTTTTGGAAGTCCTTTCTGCATATATTGAAACTTAAAATAAATTAAAATTTATTCGAAGTCGATATCTTCATTCGATCTTGAGAAATGGTGAACGATAAAAAGCGAAGGAACGAACGAACAGACACAGACATCTATCTAAAAATGATGCATTGCGATTCTAGGGAGCTCGAAACGTGAAGATATGTCAAAATTTTCAATTTGACAAATCGGACCAATTACAATAACTTAAAATCGTAAGTTAATAACCAAATCTACTTCACTAATTACAGTGCGGGGGAACCTTGTTGGGCAAAGGATATGAGACATGGCATTGTGAGTTTTTGCCCATCCCACACTATTTTTTTTCTTCTTTTGACCCAACCTATACGATCTAGAGTCTTGGACTATCTAATGCTAAAAACAATGTATTTTTTACTGTACTGTTAATTATACATACTTCTTGTTGTTATAAATTTATCATTAATATATTTTGAAAGGCTGACCCTTGAAACTCTTGGGTCTAGAGAGACGATTTTGGGCTCAAATTGATACAAATACAATTAATTTAAAATCTTAGAGCAATGTTTTTATCAAAAAATAGTCATTCAGGTATGTATAAAATCAACTATTATTGGAAAAGGGCGACAATTTACCTTGTTTTTAATTTTTTACCTGAGCGTTTGGCACTCGAGGTCGAAAACTTGGATTATTGGCCAACATCACAAACAAAACAGCAAAAAAAACAGAACTGGCGGATCTGAGGAAAAACGTAAATTGTGATCGCAGTTTCTTTTAGAATTTATTGGCACCGGAAATGAATATTCCATAAGCACTGGGCTACCATTTTGATCGACCAAATTTGAACCTACAGGAACATTGGAAAAATGTTGGTATTTCCAATTTTTTTTTTGAAAGTTGAAAAAAGTTAGGAAAATTGCACCGATAGTCTATGGTGTTTTTAAGGAAGGGCATTGGTTTTTAAAGTAGGGCATTACACTAAAATGCCCTACTGTAGCTACGGCCCTGAAAGGGATTTTAATCATAAGGGCGCGCGTCCACAGTTCAAATTTAAGTTGTGCCATTATTGCGGGCAGTGATTGATATATAAATTAATATATTCATGCCGATTATCGAACTCGCAGCACCGATTTGCAGTACTACGCTCTCTATACTCTCGACTCATTTGTAGTGAAAAAGAAAGAGGCCACTGTACTATAATTCGCACCGAATACAGGATTGCGAATTCCATAATCGGTATAATTATAATACCTAATTAATTAACGTAGGTAGAAACATTACATTTTTAGCTTGAGTATTTTCTTATTATTTAAATTTCCGCTTTAATAAGTCTTAAGTTTTCGGTGAAAATTTTAAATAATACGAATATAAATAATTTGTTTTTGTCATCTGAATTTGTAATAAATTAAATAACTTGCAGCTTCAATTAATTTTTGAATACTTAAGTTTCCGCTACACAAGCTTGAAGTTGGCAGACGAAAATACGAAAATCGTGATAGTTTTATTGCACAAAATTGTAGAATTGTAGCTTCGATTAGATTATTTTAGTTTTTCGTATTTTTCAGTACCTAGTTGACCTAAAATTTTATTGGCAACTTCAAACCAGTTTTTTTAAACTAGCACTAAAATTAATTCTAATCGATTGGTAACATTTTTTAACATTTTGGACAATCTTCTTTTAATTTTGTATTGAAGTTTTGAGTCATTTTTGTATGATAGTATACATTCAAGCACATTTTTTTAAAAAAGTTAAAATTTAAACTTGACTCAGTTCCTACCTTCGACTGTACTTTTTAAAATGTACCTTAATTGAGAAGCCTTTGCTTAAAATTTAAAAAAATAGGCAGTAGCAATGAGTTCAGCATTATTAAGTAAATCAGATTTCATTAATATGTATCGCTGTGTGGCGTCTCTAAGGCCTAGTACGCAGATGGAGCAAAGACTAATTTTATCTCTACATTTTCTTTCTCAAGACAAATTCTGAAGGTGTAGAGATAAAGCAAAAGTCAAATGAGAACAGTAGCGTAGCTAGAAATTTAAAAAATTATAAGATTTCCTTCAATTCACAAATCTGAAAATTTTATATATAAATCAGATTCTTTCAAAGTTTCATCGGGAACAATATAATGGGCCTATATGAAAATACCTCTAAAAAGTCATTTTCATTTTTATTATTTCTCTAGAGAAGGGAATTTCAGGGAAATTGGTAAAAATATATATGTTCTCCATTTTTCAAGCTATCAACTGCAAATCAAATTGACAGATGGCTACGATGTCGATGGATTAAAAAAACTTCTTAAAATTGTGAATTTTTTACTGCTCTGCAAAGTGCGAAGTGATTTCAGAGCAATTTGTTGACATTTGTATTTAAATGAACTTTTTCCGTCAAAACATATGTCGTTTTCCATTGGTTTCACTCCAGAAGACACTCATTCTGAATCCAATGGAACAGTCCTTGTTACTTCTACTCAATTCTGAAGTTCTGTATTGGTGAATCATTAAATATTTAGAAACTTTTTGCTGGCATAAAAAAAAATATATTAAGAACAATAGTGTATCCATCTCTAACTTACAAACAATAAGTTTTCTTTTTGTTTTCCTTATTTGTTTATTAAATTATATTAAATTCTTTGTTTTTGAGTGCACAATTAATGAAATTGACTTTTAAAAATAATATGAATCTGCACCACAGTTTCTTTTGACATTTGAATTTGAATGTATTGGTGCTCTTCGAGTGGATTCTGATTTGAAATCAAGAAGAGAATTTCTCTTCTCAAAAAGAAGCAGAAGAGGATTTTTTCGCCAATGGAATGGTTTTAGAAGACTTCCGGACGCTTCGGAAGCATTCTGGATGTCCAATGGAAAACAATAATAGTTTGTCCCCCATCTGTCAAGCCATTAACTGTCAAATTCCATTAAGGAATGGCTACGATGTCGTTGGGCAAAAAACCTCTAAGAATTCCGATTTTTTTTTAAGTTTTTTTGCTTCTCCGGAAAAAAGTGATTGTAGGGCAATTAATAGACATTGGGATCAAAATAAACTTTTTCCGTCAAATAGTTCTTTCCCTATCTGTGACGTTATTAATTATAAAATTGTATTGAAGGATGGATGTGACGTCAATGGATAAGAAAAACCCTGTGAAAATCAGAAATTTTCAGAGTTTTCTATTGCTCCAGAAATCCAGTTGATTTTTGCCAGATCAATTTGCTGATTCCAACTCGGTTTGGAAATAAATTTAAATTTTGAGCAGAAGAAGATATTTTCTGAATCTGTATGTGGCGTCTTTGTACCCTTTCCCATTAGCTACACTACGCTACAGCTGTATTGGACAAAAAATCCGAGATCAAATTTGTCCTGGGAAAAATTTTATATGGGAGATAAATTTTGCCTCGATCTGCGTACTAGACTTAAGGTTTTACTTTTTCCATACTATTTTTTAAGGGAGTTTCTCATTTTTTATGAGTGCCGGCCGCCACAATAAATGTGCCGCCACGGGTCATAGCCTGTGTTTTAGGGTCATTAAATTCAATTTCAATTCACTTATAAAAAATTGGAAATGATGGTCTGTCATTTTTATGAAGCCTAAGGAATAATCTTGATGATCCGATCAATAGGAGCCATAATTTTAGCTTTTTAAGCAAACATTATCAGGCATCATGTTCAATTTTTTTTTAAATTAAAGTGGTAATAAAGCTTATCATAAAAAAAAAAGGAAACCACCTAGCTCTTTTTAACCGCCACCCCTTCCAAGGCTGAGAAAAAAACCTGCTAGGTTTTGGTATTCGATATCACGATACATGTACCTACATACATATAAACCCTCATACTCAGATTTTGGTAATACATCTACTCCCAAAATTTGCTGTCGGCTCTTAGACTGTATAGAATACAAAAATGGTAAAATCCCAAGTTATAATAATGAGATCTTCATTATTAAAAATCGACGTAGAGAAAATGACAGAGCATCATTTCTTATTTTTCAAATAAATGTATGTGGCTGTACCCCTGTCCTGTGTTACCTTTCAAGAAAAAAGTCGAAGTAGATTTGAAGAAAAAAAGGAAGTAGATTGACAAAAATCGAAAAATGAACTTTTTCATACAAATCTATATTATACATTTTAAAAACTTAAATTAAAAAAAAAAACAACTTAAAACAAAAACAAAAGTAGTAAGTTGAAACCGAGATTTCTAAAATGAATTAGATTTCAATAATTTGGTGATGGTGCAAAGTAGGAAGTAGATTTAATTTTTTTTTTGGAAAAAAGAAGTGGATCTACTTCAATTGAAGTAAAGTGGTAGTACTGCCCGTGTCACACAAATTGGAAAACCGCTATTTTGTACACTCCATCTCCAACACGGGTTTCAAAAAATCGTGCCAGACTTAGAATTCGAAATTAAGATGCATGTGCCTACAGATCCTGAAACTTATAATTTAATTATGTGATTGTCCAAAAAATTAGCTTCAAGCTCTTGGACTAATAGTGGGATATTCAGTTCGCAGCGAGGCAGAACCTTTGACTATGGGGTCATCAATGATTCAATCTCTCTATATTACCCAATAACCTGATTTCTGTATCGATCGACAACCAGAATTGTTAGACAAAATAAAAATAAAAATAAAGCTAGCGAACCCGCGGGTATTGCCCAGTTATTAAATAAAATAGAAGAAATAAAAAGTTGAAATAAATATAAGGTAATGATTAGAAACACAACCCATTCATCAATTAATTAAATAAATAAATCGAAAGTTCCTAAGTATTTACCATAATCACTTGCTGCTATCAGATAATTGGACCGGCTGTCAGTTGGAATCGCTTTAGCCAAATCACTCAATTTTTTAAAACTTGTAATTCCATTCATATGTAGAAACCATGCATTGGGGCCTCCTGTTATTTTAAAAGTTTCTGGTTGTTTTCTACAGAAATGATAGATTTCAGAATAGTTATCAAATTTTTTTTTAAATATTTGTTTTTACCTTTTTGTTATAATATCAATGTAATATGTATCATATTCCAATTCACACTGTCGTACAATAAAAGTTCCACGTCCCTTTCCTGATTCTCGAAGTAGTCCGTATGAAAAATCACCTCTGAAATAAAACAAAAAAAAAATGTTAAAAATGTATATTGAGCATTGCATGAATTAAAATGAATGATGAATTTTTTTGTAAAACGCAAGGGTAACCGACCCCTCAAAACATAACCGGTTCAGAGAGCTGAACAACAGAGCCCCTCTTAACCGGTACATCAAAATAAAACGTTAAGAACCCGATGAACTCAGAAAACAAAAAGTAATTAAGGTTACACAAATTCTAAACAAAGACAATGAGAAACCTAATCCCTACAAGCGTTGCGATTTTGACCTTCGACCTTATTCGCCGTCCAACAGATATAAAAATTGGCCAAATGTTTAAGAAAGTTTACCTCGTCAATTGATCTGAGCACTTTCCCAGCCAAAACCAACTTATTCATTAAATGTTTATATCGGCTCATATTTATCACCCCTTGTACTTCCAAAGTACTTTAAAAAAAATAATTTTCAAACGATTTTTGTGGTTTGTAGATTCTCACGAACTTACAAGTATACCAATCAAGTAGCGTAAGCCTTACTTCATATCAACCACTATGTATCAAACGCTTAATCTGCTCGTAGTAATGTTACACTGGTTGTTGTGTAGTCCAACATTTCTAACGGGTGTTTTTTTAGACGTGTGGTTTTCAAGAAGAAATAAAACGGATATAATTTAATGTTTTGGCCAAGAATTAAGCTTTATTATAAATATAAGGGTTTGCCATTATGTTTAAAATTGATTTCGGACAAGTGGCCACCGCGGCTGACTCGAATAAAATCCAGCCAAGAGGCCCAATTTTCGACGACTTTTTACAGCAATTGGGGCCGCATGTCAGTAATAACTCGCCGAATATTCTCTTCCAAGGCGTCAATCGTCTCGGGCTTATCTGCGTAGGCAAGTGACTCAGTCTTATGCTAAGAAATAGTCCAGCGGTGTTAAATCGCATGATCTTGGAGGCCACACCACAGGCCCACGACGCAAGATAATACGCTCATCAAAAATTTTCTTCGATAAATTGATTGTTTGGCAATGCGTCGCGCGGACCAAACCATTATTCTGGTAATAAATTTGCAAGATTTACAAACGTTTTTCAGCAGTTAGTCTATTGACCAAACTGAGCATTAATCAAGTGACAGCTGTCAAAAAGACCAACTCCGAAAAAAGTATAGCCAGTTTGAAAACCACACGTCTAAAATAAAACATACTTTTTTAAAATCAACAATACCTTCTACTCTTTCCATCCTCTTAGAAACAGCAACCCCAAAGAATCCCCCCCCCCCTTCTGTGATATTATTCACTATAGCTTTTAATGAAATGAACACATTTATAGCCACATATATTGTTTTAGACCACTGCTTATACGCAGTTGATATTTACATATGTACTTTGTGGAATTAACAATAGGCGTGTTTTATTCAAAAATTTATAGCCAGCACAGTAAAATTTCCCTTGGTAAACAACAACAAAGCCAAAAGTGTCGATAATTAAGTCAGTAAAAAAGTGGATATAAAAGTTATATACAGTTTCGTTAAGTTTAAACTTAGGTTAGGTTAGGTTTGAAGGGGTGATGATACGAGTACAGCAAGCCGTACCATCTCACTCGGATCTCAATGGATCTATTGCGCTCCCCATAGAATTTGGTTAAGGAGAAGGTGGATTGGGTGTAGTTTAGGTGTTGGTATTGGTATTAGAGGCCTCCCTGAACCACCCTGAATTCTGGATGAATTATAACTATGATGTTCTTTGGTGGCAAATTAGAGATGTCGCTGCTTTCCTGGTTCTGGCTAGGCTGGGGCATTCACAAAGAAATTGATATGAATCTTCATTTACCTCTACATCTTGACATCCTTTACACAAGTCCGACGAGCGTATGCCCATTCTGTGCATGTGGGTACCCATAGAGTTGTAACCCGTTAGGATTCCAATTACCTACTAATCGGAAGTAAATATTCTGTCTTTTTTTTTTTTAATATTCGGCCATAGATTTCTTGAAACTCTACATGTGTCGATGGTTGACCATCTGACACCCGCAGCCTCAAGGAAACTTTGGTGAATTCTACTTTTCTCTTGCTCCAGAGAAGTTCCGAGTATACAAGTACCGAGTGATCGGCAACTATCTACCAGTTTAGACTTTGAAGTGACTGTCTATGAAGAAGTCGATATTACTATTAACAATTTCACAAGATGCCTCGCGGCTTCGCAGACTGCAAGTATTTCCGCTTGCAATACACTTCAGAAATTTGGAAGCTTTATTGATCTGCTAATAGGTTTGTTAACTGAGAAAATCCCTGCCCTACCCTACCCCGTCACATAACTCGGGATATCTGTTATGGCCACTGGGTTAAAATCTATGTGCGGAGTGATGTAGTCTGTTTGAAAGTTTAAACTTATGTGGCGCCGGAATTTGATTGAATATAACGGGTGATTTTTTAAGAGGTTTAGAACTTTTAAAAAAAAAAAACACAAAAAATTCGAAAAAATGAATGAAATATTTATTTGAATCGATAGTTTGAACCTTGCAGTTTAATGTTTTAAGATAATTTCATGCAAATGTTGACCGCGGCTGCGTCTCAGGTAGCCCATCCGCTGAGTCCAATTTTGGCATACTCTTTCACACATATCGGCCGGTATCTCACGAATGAATGCATGGATGTTGGCTTCCAGTGCGTCAATCGAAGCGGGCTTGTCCCTATAGACATTAGCCTTGACATACTCCCACAAAAAATAATCTAATGGTGTCAAATCGCACGATCTAGGCGGCCAATTGACCGGCCCGAAACGTGAAATTAACTGTTCACCAAACTCGCCTCGCAATTGCGCCATTGTTTCGCGTGCTGTGTGGCATGTGGCACCGTCTTGTTGAAACCACATATCATGCAAGTCAAGAACTTCCATTTCGGGCAAAAAAAAGTTTGTTATCATCGCTCGGTAGCGTTCACCATTGACAGTAACGCTGCGATTCGCATCATCTTTGAAGAAATATGGCCCAATAATGCCGCCGGCCCATAAACCGCACCAAACAGTGGCTTTTTCGGGATGCATTGGTAGCTGTTGCAATGCTTCTGGCTGATCTTCACTCCAAATGCGGCAATTATGCTTATTTACGTACCCATTCAACCAAAAATGAGCCTCATCGCTGAACACAATTTTTCGATAAAAAAGCGGATCCTCGGCCAGCTTTCCAAGAGCCCATTCACCAAAAATTCGGCGTTGTGGTAGGTCGGCTGGCTTTAGTTCTTGCACCAGCTGTATCTTAAAAGGCTTTACGCCCAAATCCTTCCGCAAAATTTTCCACGTAGTGCTGTAACAAAGGCCTAACTGCTGGGAACGGCGCCGAATCGACATTTCGCGGTCTTCTGTCACACTAGCTGATACGGCCGCAATATTTTCTTCACTACGCACAGTACGTAAACGTGTTGGTGGTTTAATGTCCAACAAAGTAAATTTGGTGCGAAATTTGGTCACAATCTTCCGAATAGACTGCTCAGAAGGTCGAGAATGCCGACCATAAAATGGAAGCAGCGCGCGATGAACATTTCGAACCGAGCACGAATTTTGATAGTAAAATTCAATAATTTGCAAGCGTTGTTCATTTGTAAGACGATCCATGGTTAAATTGCAAACCAAACTGAAGCTGTTTGACAGTGACACAAGGTACTAAACACACGTCAGCTGTCAAAACCAGTGTTGCCAAAACCAAACCAGCTAAAAAATCACCCGTTAAAAGTGAGTATAGTGTTTTATTGGTGCTTGCATTGCTGCGCTAGCTATAAATGCCAATAAAACGCGCCTAGTCTTGAAAAAAAATAAAATACGTTTTTTCTTAATTAGTAAAATATATTCTGAACTGGTGTACCACTTCTGGTGCCAAACTATGGCTCCATAAATGTAAGACATTGCATGTTTGTCGTAAATTATCCTCAATTTGAACTTAACCTCAACAATGTCAATATAGAAAATGTTAACAACTTAAAAATGTAAGGACAGTTATTTAATGGTTGGAAACCTCATTGTACAGAGATTTGAAAAAGAACTTATATACAAACACTCTTTGTAATATTAGCCGCTCTTAAATATTAAGTAAAATTAATTATGATTCATGTACCTAGTCTTATCATAAATACTGATACACGAACAAAATTGATATTTAAAAATTAATACGCTGATATTTGAAAAAAAAAAGACTCAGGCGTTTTTTATTGATAAATGTATATAGGCAGCGCAGCAAACAGTTACACAGTAAACAACAACAATCAAATTGTGTGGATAAATAAGTCAGTAAATAAAATGCACGAATGGATCTTACGTACCTGCTCTTATGTTCAAATTGCTTGGAATTAACAACTTTTAAAATATGAAAGTAATTATAAAAACAAATATAAAAATATAAAAAAGAGCATTTAAACCGTTCTTTTAATTGTATAAACAAAAAAAAAACTTAGAGCTCAAAAACAAGTATGCCATTTGATTACTTGAAAAAATATGAATATGTGCAAAAAACATATTTTAAATCGTTGGAGCGGCTTTCTTAAAAATTATTTTTGTATATATGTATAAAACTTTAATAACATTTAAAAAAAAAGTTTTGCTATGCCAATTTTGAGTATGTATTAAAATACATTTTCGAATCTAGTTTCAAAAAAATTCATCAACTCATTGAAAAATTAAATTTCCAAAAAATGTTTAATGTTTTTTAAATAAAAAATTTATTTTGTTTTAAAAAATTTTATATGCAATTTTAAGGCAATATATGCAATATAAACCGTTATATGGCAGGTTACGTTAATGACGGTTTTCAGTAAATTTTTGTCCTATCAAAAAGTACACCATACCTACAACAATACACTGATTTTTTTTATCAAAACCGTTAGAGTTGTTTTTGAGATAAATAAGCTTTTCATTTACGGTTGTAGGGCAAGTATCGTTATGTATGGTGCTAAAAAAATTCAATTTCCCCTTTGGAGAGCTACAAAAAAACCTAACATAAGTTCAAAATTTTAAGAAAATTGCTCCAGTAGTTAAAGCTGTAGGTTTATATACGTACAGACAGGCAGGCAGACAGACAGACATAGAATTGTGCCACACACTTTTTTCGTGTTCTCTATCATCGTAATGTTATGTTTGATTGTTATCTCGATTTTTTTTTTCACGAATTCAAAACTTGCCCTATAGTACCTACATCGCAAGTAAAAATAGTGCATATAAGATTTTCAGAATGTTTGGAATGGAACAACACTTGGGGTTGTAGAAAAATATTTTCTACGTGAAGGTTGGCAGACCTTGATCATATAAGGATGTGTTCGTTTTATTTATGCTTTGTTTTCACTAGTCACCTCTAGGTGGCTGGGAAAATTAATGGTGTTTTCTTTTGGTAACAAAAAATGATTTTTTTTCCCCTTCCGATTTTTCAAAACACAGACTTTGACAGTGAAAACTTTCAAATGGTGAAAAAAACCAATTTTTTTTTGATCGAAAATCAAATTTGCAGGTCTGGATTTTTCGGCAGATTTACCCCTTTTTTACTAATACCATTACACACCAGAACAATTCACAGTCATTAATTTGACAAGCCTGGATCGCCACAGTTTTACAGACACAAATTGTACACCAATACAATAAAAACAGAAAAATCAATCTGCAATCCAACCATTCGCGATGAAAAAAATCAATTTTAGGATCAAAATCTGAATTTACCAAAAGAAAACCCCATATGATAAGATCTATCTGTCAAACTCCAGATTTGAACGGCTGATAACTTATTTTGTCTATTTTCTTAGTTTTTTTTTAAAACCTAGCATTAACGAATAACCATCAAGTAATTGTTTTTTGACTCATTTCAGACAATACTTTTCGAACACATCCCATAGCTCATTCTAAAGTGAATTGAATTTTGGAAGGTATTTTATTTGTTTGCTTTTGATTGTAATCAACTAATTAGGATAAAACGAAGTGCGAAAGGACAAACAAGTGAAACAAAAGTATCCAAGGAAGAGAATTATCACCGGCGCAATAATGCAAATTCGAACAAGTGCCTTTAGAATCATTTTAATTCCATTTTTGTTTCCAAATACAATTTTTTTTTTCAGTAACAGCTGATCTTTGACAATTTTAATGCCACGGTGACCATCTTTGAGATTTTATATTAGAATGGATATAAAAGTGAATAAATGTTTTATTCGGACTTGCATTGCTGCGTTGGCCATAAGTTAGCTATAAAAACTCCTATTATAAGCACTCCAAATGAACACGATTTTCTAATAGAAACGACCTCGGACACCGTAGCCAGTCATCGATCGCAGCCCGCGGCTCATCTATTAGTAAATTGTCCACTGCATAAACAAGGACTCGCTTCTATAACTCAATTTTGTCGGTGTTGAGTAGAGCAGACTATTCCTTCTTAAATGGACCACCAGCTTGTCTAATAATTAATTAAAGTCTATAGACATACTAGCTGCCCAATCATCCATTGAAATGAAGTTCGGATCCTTGTTTTATCAGTATCCTCGAAGAATTTCGACAAACGATACACAAAATAACGTGTGATTCCGAGTGATCATAAGGTCCGAAAGATATCACCATTTTCCATGTGAAACTTATGAAGGCGAATTTGAAGAATACGGTTTTCGATATGACCCTGTGTAATGAATGTAAGCGACTGAAAACAAAAAACCAATAGGCCACGTTTTTGAGATATTCCCGTCATAAATAAAAAAAAGTTTGTTTTTTCTGAGCCGGCGCAGTAAATTGAAGCAGCCGCTGGGTTTTCTGCACTGATACTTCAATCCAGAACTCAATAACTCAAAAGCGTAATAGGAAACTCACCAACTCAATAGCTCGGCAGCGCTTTTTATTTGTAGCGATATTGAAAAGCCGCCGGCCACTGGATGAAGGAAGTGACAAATACAAAAGCAATGTTTTTAGCTCATTTTATCGTTTTATTTTAAGTAGGTACGAGTTGGTATAGTTCCCTGGGATTTGTTTTTGCAGTTGATTTTATGAAAGCATTTTTGCTGTAAGCTTGAGAGTGGTTTGAGATCGGCTTAAAATCGATTTATGATCTCAATTGGAATCGGTGTGAAAACGTTACGAGATCAGTTTGAGGCAACGGGTTTGAGATTGGTTTGAAATCAGTTTGAAACCCCGATACCAAACCGATCTCGAACTGAGTCGAGTCGATGTTCTACTATCGATGGTTGATATTCAATTTTCGATATTTAATGTTCGATGTTCAATGTTGCATAATCAGTGCTCACTTTTAGATGTTTAAAGTTTGATGTTCGTTGTATAATCTTCGATATTTGATAATTGATGTAGCATAATTGATGTTCGATAGTCACTATTCGATGTTCAATGTTTGATGTATGAACCAAAATCAAACCGATCTCAAACCGAACTCAAACCGGCCTCAAACCGATTTCAAACCGATCTCCAACCGATTTCGAACCGATCTCAACCCGATTTCAAACCGATCTCAAACCGATCTCAACCCGATTTCAAGCCGATCTTAAACCGATTTTAAACCGATCTCAAACCTTTTTCAGACCGATCTCAAACCGATTTCAAACCGATCTCAAACCAATCTCAACCCGATTTTAAACCAATCTCAAACCGATTCCAAACCGATCTCAAACAGATCTCAAACCGTTTTCAAACCGATCTCAAACCGATTTCAAACTGATCTCAAACCGATCTGAAAAAGATTTCAAACCGATCTCAAACCGATCCCAAACCGATTTCAAACCGATCTCCAACCGATTTCGAACCGATCTCAAACCAATCTCAACCCGATTTCAAACCGATCTCAAACCCATTTCAAACCGATCTCACACCGATCTCAAACCGATCTCACACCGATCTCAAACCGATTTCAAACCGATCTCAAAGCAATCTCAACCCGATTTCAAACCGATCTCAAACCAATTTCATACCGATCTCAAACCGATTTCAAACCGATCTCAAACCGATTTCAAACCGAACTCAAACCGGTTTCAAACCGATCTCAAACCGAATTCAAACCGATCTCAAACCGATTTTAAACCGATCTAAAACCGATTTCAAAACGATCTTTAACCGATCTCAAACCGATTTCAAAAAGAAATTTTTTTTTTATTTTTTTTTTCAAAATTTCGAGTTTGAAAATTAATTTTTCAAAAACTGTTCAATAACACAATTTAATTTAAATTGAAAATCAAAGAAGAGATTTCTGGCTTTCCAAAAAGGTATAGCATGGTATTGTAAATTGTACCATCGTTTTAAAATATTTTTTTTTCTGCTTTAGGTAAATTTTTTAGAAAATTGGCCCTCCTGCCTAAACGGGGGGAAAAAGACCCCCCTCCTATACGTTTTTTTTCTTATCTTAACCCAACCTACTCGCTCCAGCTTTTTGGTGCACCTTATACCAATCACCCTGTATAATTTATATGCCTTCGGCTCTTGTAGACCGCGTAAATTGTATCACAAAATTCGTGTTTGCCGTTTTATAACCTGATTTGGATCATGTCCAAGCAACAGATTTACAAAAATAACTCCCAAAATAAATTGCATCCTAAGTGTGTAAGAAGGTATGAATTCCAATCATTAAAAGACTATTTCTAATTACGTGCACCATCGATTATTTGGTCAATTTAAACAATTTATGTAGTTTTATAAAAAAAATAACGGCACTACGTCAATTAATTTGTTTCATCATTTACCTAGACTAGACAGCAAAATTTAAAGGTTTGGATATATGGAAGGAATAAAAGTGACTTTGAAATCGTATCTTATTACCAGCACGCATTTTTGGTAAGCTTGTTGATTTTTACTCAAAGAATACAACACAAAGTTTGGTTCGGCCGCTTTAGGTATTTACAATCTTTTTTTATTAATATGAGTTCACCAAACAAAATTGCGCTGATATATCTTAAATATAAAATACATAGTCCATTTGTTGATTTGAGTTTGTGACTGTTTTAGTTTATTTTGTAAAAAAAAAAGGAAGCTAAACATTTATTAAAGGCATTGCTCCAGTTGGAAAAAAAGGGGCTCTGAACATTTTCTTGAGGCCAAACTACGTCATTGCTGACAGGTGTTAACACTTTGTGGGATAGAATGGATTGAAGAAGTATTTTTAATGGAATGTGAAAAGGTTATTTAAGTTAAAGCACTTCGTTGATTGTTTAATTTCGTTCGTCTTGTTGTTTTTTGCATATTTTTTCCTTAGTTTTATATTTTTGTTTGTGTTTTTTCTTTTTTAATTTTAGTTTCAGTTGAAGTTCGAATTGTTTTTTTTTGTGTTTTCGATTGTGATTGCCTTATCATTCATTTAGTGCGAATTTTAATTTTCAAGGTTGTTTATGTTGATAAGTGTGAAATAATTGATTTAACCAAAATGTGGCAGTTTTGTTTATTTGACTTTAGAAACATAAAGCGATATTAATAATTTTTTTTGTGAATAATTTCATAAACCCTGGATTCTATCGATTGCCAAGAAGATTTATTTAATTATAATAAAATCTAAAACGTGACATATGAAAAATAATCTAGCTAGCTTTTAAAGAAGTCCCAAAAATTTTAACATTAATGCTAGCAAGGGTAACTATCGGTTTTCTATAGGGCCTTGCCCGTAAGGTAACAATACAGTTGTGTAATGTTGAAAATAAAAAAAAAACCCGCTTGGAAAAATGGCAAGTTTTTGTCAAGTTTAGGCAAGGCCCTGAAAAGGCCTCGGTAGGGGCAATCTAGACAAGGAAAACTTGTCAAGTACTAGTGAGACCCTCGCTGGAAAAAACTTGTTGGATGAGTTTTTTTATCCCATCACAAATACCCTATACATAACAATAAAAAATAAAAATATTTAATGCCCATCATACAATAGTACGAAAAATTAAAGTAGGTATATGGCTACGTTCAAACTTGTATGTTAAGCGATCTGGATAGGCTTGTGTTGTTGTTTTTCCTAGTTAAAACACAGCTGTTGACAAAAAAATAGATCCCAAGCTTTCCTAAAAATTTTACGATATCAAAATATTCTATGAGAATTGTCAACAACAGCTGATTGGCGTTCAGAAACATACATTGATACAAGAGTTGGGTAGTAATAAATACATTTTGTAATTGAATACATGGTTGATTACAATAACATGTAATCAGTAGTTGACTTTTTCAAATTACAATTACATGTAATTTTAATTGAAAATTTTCAATTACTGTAATTTGTAAATGAGAATTCTCAATTACTAATTACTTGTAATTGTGTTAAAGAAATTGAACAAAAAAAGTAATTGAAAAAATATGGAATGATTACTTTTTTTGTAATCATTACACACAGATGTAATTGATGACACAAAATATCAATTACATTTAACAAATGATAACTAAAAAATCAAAACAATCGTGGCAAGTCCGAAAATTTGTATTGTGTACAATGTCTCAGAATCGCGATAATAGCCTAAAATCTATAACATTTAACAAGATGTGAAGGAAAAATCCTTCCGTATCATTTATTAAGTTCGTGCATACATTACAGATTGTAAGAAAAGTTTTATCCACCAGATGCGAACAAATAAAAATCGTGCCTGGACAGTTTTTGATTTTAATATTTTTAAGAAGAGTTGAAACTTGAAATTTTGGGAAATAATACTAAATATTAATTTATGTTGAGATGAAAAAAATTTAATTTCTTACTACCGTTAAGTTACAGTTTAAAAGTTCTAAAGTTATAACTTAAATAAGAAAACAAAAGTTTTTAAAAACAACGGAAATACCTAGAAAATCACGATACAACTTTTAAGAATTCGATCTTCAGTGAGCGAACCATGAACCAAGCGATTCAGATGCCGATGCACTACACACAGTTTCACTGAAGCCACATGATTGGCACACTCCCAATACAGGTTTCGTTTTTTATCAATTGCAACAGCAGCGCCTAGTGTGTTTATAAAAATGTTAGTCGGAGTCGCTGTTGCAATCGATAAACAGCAGGTTACATTGGGATTGAGCTAATAATGTGGCTTCAGCGGGCGTGGTGTGTACTCAATCGGCTTCTGAATCGCTTGCTTCATGGTTAGAGCTCCCAGATGACGACAAAGAATTTTTTTCAATTAATATGAGCAAAGCCAGATTAAAGGACACTAAAGGAGTCTTAAGATCGAGGTGGCACTCTTGAATTAGTCTTAACTCCAGCCTATAAGCTCACACTTTACCATTATCCATTATCTATTTCCAGGAATCTGAATTTCACCAAAATTCACTAGACTATTATTATTTATTGTGCTTTTGTGCTTATTTATGTAATACGTGTTGGTATTCATCAGAGTTGGGAAGAAATAATACAAACAAAGTTTAATTGCAATTACTTGTAATTGAAATCTTCGAACACTTTTTCGATTACTTTAAAATGTAATTGAAAAAATTCAATTACTAATAACTTGTAATTGAAAAGTGTCAATTACTTGTATTTCAATTACATTGATATAATTAAAAACAAAAGTAATCATAAAAAAGAATCTGTAATCATTACAGTAATCTGATCTGTAATTAATTAATTGATTTTGCCAATAACATTTTCCGTGATACTGCACAAATAGTTCCCTGTAGTGTTAAATATATGTACGTGTGTTTTTTTGAACTAATTAACATGTATTTTATTCAGTTTCATCAGATTTTGTATTTGCTGTCTTCTTTTAAATAATCTCCTCTTTGAAAAAAATGTAACAATTGATAGTAAAATCTCGTTGCGTTTTTGTCTGTTTGTATTAATTTAGTAGTTTGAATACATTTTTTTACTTTGTGTTATTGTTATTTTATTGTTTAAATAATAAAAACATTTGATGAATTACAATCCAAGTAATCAATTACCTTTAATGTAATTGAAACACTACTTAAAAGTACATTTTTTCAATTACTAATTACATGTAATGGAAATGAAAGTTGAAATAAATTACAAAAAGTAATCATTCCATATTTCCCAACTCTAAAAAAATTATGCGTCTTAAAAGGTTATAACCTACAACAACATATAACTGATGAACACAACTTATGTACCAGCTCGGCGGACTTCTAAAGAGCGAGCCAAGATTTAGAGGTAAAGGATGACTCATATTACAATCTTTATGGAAGCCCCAGCCTAGCCAGAACCAGAAAAGCAGCCCTCGGAGAATACTTTTTCGACGAATTGGGCGACATCTCTAACTTTGCCACCAAAAAATATCCTTAAATTCATCCAGAATTCAGGGTGGTTCAGGGAGGTTGCCAATACTTAAAAAAAAACTCCAGCCAATTCACCTTCTTCTATTCTTCACACCTTCCTTAACCAAATCCTGTGGGGTGCGCAAGGATTCACTAAGATCCGAAAAAGATGGTACGACTTGCCGTATCATTATTCTTCAAACTTAACTTTACCTGAAACTGGCGGAAACGCATTTGGACTTAAGGTCACAAAAACTTTAAATTTGAACTTCAACAAGATGTTTGAAGGAATATTTTTTTCGAAATCAATTTTCCTAATCTTGAAAAAGTATTCAAACTAATATTTTCAAAATTGAACATCAAGTTAGTAAATTCAATGACATTTTTAGTTTAGTGTAAGAAAATGTTGCCAAATGTAGTTGATATTTTGTGTGATCAATTACATTTGTGAGTAATGATTACAAAAAAAGTAATCACTACAGGTTTTTTTATTACTTTTTTTCGTTCGATTACTTTTTTCTAATTATATGTAATTAAATTAAGAAATAATTGAATTTTTTCAATTACATTTGCATTGTAATTGAAATTTTCATGTAATCATTGATATTTTTCAATTACAAATAACATGTAATTGAAATTGACTTTTTTTGAAATGATAACAACCCAACTCTGATGAATACAAAGCTATCCTAGATAGGCTATCCATTGAAACTTGAACGCGCCCGATTAAATTTATAGTCTTCCATTTAAAAGTTGTCATTTTCTTACTTGATGCTATCCCCGAGGCCAAGTACTGGCAAGAAAGTTGCAATACACGGTTCCGTGAAATTAGACCCCAGGAAATAGGGCCCCAAAAGAAAAAATTAAATAAGACCCTAGATTGGGGTAATTTTTCAAAATGGAACTATGCCCGCGTGAAATAAGGACCCATCGAAATGAAAAAAGCCCCAAAAATAAATGAAAAAAGGGCCCCAATTTTCTTTTTTATTTTTTAATAAAATAATATTAAAGTTTATTTCTCAAAAATTAAATATCACCCCAAACCATCAAACAAATACTTGGATTGTAGGTCTTCTGCCCTTTAGATATGGATTTAACTTGAATTTTCAGGTTACACTCACAACAAATTTTTAAATTCCTACAAGGCAACAGAAAAATATTTGTTGGTGGTTATCAACACCATCTTTATATTGAAAAGCAGCTGTTCTGTTACTTACTGCTAGCTCTGGATCCTCGATTCGCTGATTTTCATAATACTTTTTGTGAAAACAATGCCACTTGCTCATCAACTGGCATGGAATTTTTTAAGCAAGTTGAGAAACAAGTTGGGAGATAAACAAGTGGAAAACAAGTGGAGTGCAATTTACGAATTTGACAGACAGTGTATGTAGCCAACTTGCCCGTGTGGTAAAATTGTAAATTTTTAGGGCCTCGTTAAAAACTAGATTATTTTTCCAGGTGGGATTTACGCTTGTACATGTGTTAACTTGAAATTCTTATTTTTATTTGTTAATGTGTCGTTCATTTTATAAATTGAATTCACGAAAAATTTGATCAAGAGAAATGCATCTATGGAGTTGTGTTTTTGAAAATTCTGAAGAAAAACATTTTTATACAAAAAAAAGTTTTGTAAAAGTAATCATTAAATTCCAAATTTCTGTTATCATTTGGAATTGTTTCGATATTACTCTCCTTAAACTATTTGATATTATAAACTTCTAGAACTTAGAACTTGGCATACATATATTTTAGATCTCAGTACTTTTTATTGCTTACTTTTTACGCACAGGCTTTTTGTTACATACTTTTTGTTGAATACAAAATTTAAATTTTTTACATATGCTTTTCAAGCTCCATCGTTTTACCAATTTCCATCGCTCTACAAACATTTGAAGTGAACCAAGTAATTAATGACAATTTTTAAGAAGTGTAGGTAGATGTTTCGCCCCTGTGCAGAACATCCCAAATTGTTTGATTTTTCTTTTTGTATGCACCTTAAGCCTTACCTCCCTGCCAATTCTCATCAACCGCCTGTGAACCATACATTTGATAAAAATTTAAAGAATTCGGGTGGATGCCAACGCCCCCTTAGCGGAAATTTAAAAAAAAATTACTTTTATTCTACAAAAATTTTAAATAAATTTCAATATTCAATTTTAATAATCTTAATCTAAAATTTTAAAGAAGAACTACTAATTCCAAAGAGATGAAATTTAGTAAGCCAACTGTGTTTGACAAGTTGGCTTCATACACAAGTTGGCCGTGTAGCATCGGGGTATAACAATAAAAAAAAACACCTGAATAGAGAGTTTTTTGGTCAAAAAATGACTGCAACTTTTTTATCCGCATTTGATCTATTATAATTAAAATGGATAATTTGTGAATATTAATAACCTCAATCGATTTGATTGTTTGATATTGACCAAATTCAACCGACTGAAAATTCTCTCCACTTCGGCAACATAAATTGGCAATACTAATATGGAGATACCGAGTTTCTTGAAATGGATTTTCTTTCAGAATGGAGCTGTTTCCTCAATGTTAATCTGTTTCAAAACTTGTTTAAAGGAGTATATGTTTTGAATTAATTACTCGTTTACACTTGATTAGCACTGAAGTTAAAGTGTATTTAAATTTTTTTTTAGTTCCGGTGCATATTGAATAAAATCCAGCTTAAAAAACAGTCAAGAAGTCACTTAACTGGATTTGTTTTTCATTTCCAGCTAACGGAGACAAATCCAGTAAAATTTAACTGGAAACAAGTGAAAATAGCAGCACTGATTATTACAAATATTTGAAGTTCTGTTATGTTACAATATGGCGGAATAAAAGAAACAATTGTTGATGCATGTTTGTAACAGACATTTACTTGGTGACATTTTTAGCAAAGTGAATTTCGAAAGCTGACATTTTTTGGTTTTGGATTAAAAAAGCATTTTTTTTTAATATCATAGCTCTATCTCAAAACTTACACAAAGACTTTAAACGGACACACAAGGAAAAACAATTTTTTTTTAATTTTTCATATTTTTTCTAGTATTTTTCAAGTTCTGAAATAAATTATAAAGCGAAAATGTCAGGGTTGTAAAAGAATGCAATCTTTTGTAACTTCAATTAAAAGATTTCATTCATTGACTTCACTTTGAGACTGCTACCACCAATTATTAGCAATCACCATTCATTTGGCTTTGAAATGATTGCAATCATTTTTTCCCTATCAAAGGGCACTGTAGTGCCCAGCCAAGTTTGCGGCACTACAACCTTTTTACAGGAACGACTTTAGACCCCCCTCCCTGTAGCTTAACTACCAAGAGCCAGAAACTTCAAATTCGCAGTATCTAGTGAAACACAGTTGGCTCACTAAATTTCATCTCTTTGGAATAAGTAGTTTCTTTTTTAAATTCTTATAAATTATATGGAACACTTAAGATGGGATAAAAAGACTCATCCAACAAGTTTTTTTCTAGCGAGAGCCTCACTAGTATTTGACTAGTTTTCCTTGTCTGGATTGCCCCAACCGAAGGCTTTTTAGGGCCTTGACTAAACTTGACAAAAACTTGCCATTTTCCAGGCGGGATTCGTTGTTATTCGTCGTTTATTAATAAACATAATAATATATATGAAAAAAAATATTCATAAAAACATTATTCATATACCGTAAATTTACAGGACGAGCTCATCAGGTGTCGTTAATTTCTTTAAACTTTAAAACGCAAATATCAAATCACGCAAGCAGAAAAATTCTAATTTCATTTCCTTACTTTTATTTTA
Organism: Dasysyrphus albostriatus; assembly: GCA_946251815.1. NCBI lineage: Eukaryota > Metazoa > Arthropoda > Insecta > Diptera > Syrphidae > Dasysyrphus > Dasysyrphus albostriatus. The sequence continues at coordinate 58,680,109 of OX276336.1, read as the reverse complement.
AAAGAGGCAAAAACAACTTTAAATACGTTTTGTCATGTTTATTTTTAAACTCCAGTTTATTGTTTAATTTAAATGGGTTTAATTTATCTATGAACATCAAACGAAATTTATAGTATAGTCGTTAAAAACAAATTTACCCATGGTGCTTGACGTATTGTTATGAAATATTTCGTATTCATATTATTCAGGTCGCATTTATAGTTTTAGTAAGAAAAGAATACTTGAATAGATTTATTAAAAAAAAAGCGTATTGACTTGCTGAATTTTGTTTATTGTTTTTTTTTTTTTAATTTCTTTTTAAATTATTTTTTATTTCTTTTTTTAATTGTTTTTGAATTCAAAGAAGTTCCACTGTTTGATATTTCGTTCACAGTTTTTTTAAGTGATTTATAAATATATAATATATTTTTAGTTATATACCAATACTAACTGGCTCACCCCAGCTTCAAATTAAAAATAAATTTATTATTAGTATGTATTATGGCGGGAAATAGATGTTTTTTTGTACGCAATTCTTCTTTTAAAATAAAAGTGAACAAAAGATACTCCATCACCGGCGTCCTCTATGATTAAAAGTTCGAGTTCTGTTCTTACATATACATACATATCCGCATAGATAGCCATAATTCTATGTAGGTGTATTTCTTCATGGAAATATTAAGTGGATATATTCGGATATGCGTTAAAAACACAATATTAATTTCAGTAACTTAAGTCAACATTTTATTTAAGTTTTTATAGCTGCTACCCACTTGATAGGTCCACGTATCCACCATGCATTATAATTTAGATTAAATGGAATAAAATTAAATTGGCTTTCAGCTATGCCTCAGGCTTTTTTGTCAAGACTGAAAAATTTTGGAGTTATTCAGTAAAATTTTATTTCGTAAAGTCTGAGATTGTAATACTTGTTATAAATTATGATTCAACTGATCAAATTCGGCGAGTTGTCTTCAAGCATTTTTTTAGGATTTTGTTTTGCTATCTAGTACCGAAATGACATTTTCTACGATAATAAATGAAACAACAAATTTTTATCTGTGTTTAAGTAGTTAAAAAGTAGATACGCAAATTCAATTAAACATGAAATCCATAATTTTTTTAAATCCACCGATTTCAATTGTAAAACAAGTAAATTTAAACAAGTTTGATAACAGAATTTGTGGACATACATATGCTGATAAGTAACAATTTAATTTAGTAGACAATCACCCAGATACATTATATACATACTTCTACTGTATGCCTTCAAAATTCCATACGTTTATTAAAATATTAAACTTTTTATACAGAGTTGATGAGCTAAAATGTAGATATTGTAATCTGTAAATTCCAGAAAAGGTCTGCAGAGAAAAATATCTATTTCATTGAAGAATAGAGGATAGAATAAGATAACATTAAAAGGAATTGATAAGAAATATTTATCATAATTTCTAGTGTTTTTATTCTTTTCCATTCAATTTTAACACCCCGACTGAATGGAAAATTTAAACAAATTTAAGGCTCAAAAATTATACTTTTTTAAATATAAATGTTTTTTTAGACAATTTCCATCCATATCTGATGTTCTAATATATTTTAAGATTATTAATCCTTATCAACTTTGTCACGAACAAAATGGTGTCGGACTTCAATATATTTTATCCGGGCATGATATGCGCTTGATATTGCTAGACTTACTGCATCTTTGTAGTCGCAGTGAATAATTGTCGATTTCAGATAACTTGGAATAAGTTCTGCTTCCAATCCCATGCATAGCCATTTTGTCGGGTAATTTTTGTTTACTGAGTACGTAATACATTTATCCCTTGTTATTGGCTTCTGAGTGTGATGACTTCTTCTGGGAACTAGCATTGTAGTTTCATTTTTATCTGACATTGATTGCGGGATGTTTACATCTTCACTTGATTCAGTCATCAAAGCATTGTTTTTTTTTCATTTTTACTTGCGAATAGGTACCATATGGCAAATTATGCATTCGTTAAAAAAATTTAACTCGATTACGATGACAGGGAAGACGAAAAAATGGGTCTCACAGTCTGTCTGTCCATCGGTCTGTCTGTAGGTTTGTTTGTCGGTCTTTCTGTCTGTCGGTCTGTTCGTCTGTCGGTCTGTCTGTCTGTCTGTCTGTCTGTCTGTCTATCTGTCTGTCTGTCTGTCTGTCTGTCTGTCTGTCTGTCTGTCTGTCTGTCTGTCTGTCTGTCTGTCTGTCTGTCTGTCTGTCTGTCTGTCTGTCTGTCTGTCTGTCTGTCTGTCTGTCTGTCTGTCTGTCTGTCTGTCTGTCTGTCTGTATGTCTGTCTGCCTGTCTGTCGGTCTGCCTGTGGTGCTGTCTATCGGTCTGTCTGTCGGTCTGCCTGTCGGTCTGTCTGTCTGTTTGTCTGTCTTTCTGTTTGTCTGTCGGTCTGTTTCTCGGTCTGTCTGTCGGTCTTTCTGTATGAGAAAAACAGGTCATTCACGTTGAAACTGTCGTAAGGACTGTCGCAAGAATCGTAGAGATATTCTATGGAAAATTAACAAGTCACAATATAACTTGTCAACGGACCACGTTTGTACTGAAGTTCGTTGAGCATCTCTACGAACCTTGCGACCGTCCCTACGACTGTCTCAAAAAAAAAGTTTTGAATTTTTAAAAAAGTTTTAAGTTTTTTTGAAAATTCAATATCTCAAAAACGGGTTGACAATTTTTTTTAAATTTTATTTTTATATGCACATAAATAAATACTTAACATTTGCATACAAAAAGTTTTGCTTAAAAATGTTTTAAGAATTTGATATGTGTATACAAAATTATTTATTTTTTTTAACGGCTGCAAGATTAAATTTTTGGTTCATTTAAAACATATTCAATTAAGAATTAAGATGGCGTTCTTTTTTTTCATATCAAACCTCAAACAAGGAGTTTCGGCTAATTTAAATATGGTTTTCATGCCTTTAAACATGTTTGTCTCATTATTTCCATGTCTTAACATATCATTTTCTTAAACCCTCAGCGTCTTGAACATAAGAGCCAGTTCGTGCGACCCAGTCATGCATTTTATTTATTCGGACTAAGAACATAATTATAGGTAGTAATTTTGTACAGATAACAGTTTTTGTTGTATATGGTAAATTTTTTTGTGAAAGCATCCTCGAGTTCGCAAATGCAAACATACTGCATCACCGACGCTTCATTTGCTAGAAGAAATGAAACATGATTTTTTTGTTCGTGCTGCTGAACGATCATTAACATTTACGAAAATAAGCAATAAGGAAAAATATGTTTAATAGTTTTTACATTTAATATTTTTCTTGATTATAAAATATATGTATATGTACAGGGTGTCCGGGAAGGTATACAACTTTGTTTTGCCGCCATTTTGGTGAACATTAGTCTCGACAGTTCATATTGGGCAGTCGTGAAGTAGACTCGTGGAAAATTTATTAGGTAAAAATATTCGATAAGCCAACGTGTTTTAATCGTTTAAACATTTTATTACTGTGAAAAAATGAAAAAATCATAAAATGAGTGACGAGGCACATTTTCATTTGAATGGATATGTGAATAAACATAATAGTCGGTTCTGGGCAATGGAAAACCCTCAGATTATTCATCAGTCACCTTTGCATCCATTAAAAGTTACAGTCTGGTATGCAATTTGGTCAGGAGGAATCATTGGACCTTACTTCTTTGAAAATGAAAACGGCGTAACGGTAACTGTGAATGGGGAGCGATATCGTGATATGATTGAAAACTTTTTAACGTCACAACTACATGCTTTGGGCTTGATTAACATGTGGTATCAACAAGACGGTGCCACATCGCATACAGTCAGGATTACAATAGAATTACTGCGAGACCTCTTTCCACAACAAGTTATTTCAAGAAATGGTGATGTTGATGCCCTCCACGGTCGCCTGATTTGACTGCTCCGAACTTTTTTTTTTGGGATATCTGAAAAGCAAGGTTTATGCAAACAAACCAGAAACGAAAATATTCATGATGAAATTAATGGAATACCGCGTGAAATGTGAGAATGAAAATGAAATGAAATGAAAGAATGAGAAATGTGCTCAAAACGGCTCGCATTTGTGAGACTAACAGAGGCGGACAATTACCTGATATTGTATTCCATACATAATTTTCGACATCAAATAAAACATTTATTAATATAAGATCCATTCTCTTTCATTTAATCAAAAATTATAAACAAACAAAGTAGTATACCTTCCCGGCGGACACCCTTCTTGTATGTATTTAAGTCATGAACTTAAATTTCTTAAGTATTACTTTAAAATTCATTGGTTATTTTTAAACATAAAAAGTGATTGCTTATCTAATATTTTAATTTCAACTTGTACGTCGTAAATGAATTGTAGATTCCGTTGCGACTTTTGTTTAAAACTTTTGAGTAGTGTACGTTATCAAAAGTAAATTCTTCTCTTTTTTTTTTTAATTTTATAGAGTTCAAATGCAAATGGGTTATAGTGACAAAAATAAAAACAAAAACAAAAAAACGATTTACCCTATTGGGCCATGGCATTGAATATTTTTCAAAAATAAAAACAAAAACAAAAAAACGATTTACCCTATTGGGCCATGGCATTGAATATTTTTCAGTTCCAATATAGATGGTGTTGGAAATTCTACACAGGGATCAAACATCCATTTTATCATTAGCCTAAAAAGATTTAAGGAAATTAAAATAAGAGCAATTTGGATAGACTTAAAGTTTTAGTGTTTACCTTAAGTATCCGGATACATAAGTCATAAAGGACTTTGACTCATATGGCTCATTAAACTCAAAAAGATACTTCCTAAAGTGTCCATTTATATCTAAATCAACGCCATGTTGATCATTGATCAAATATAAAGCGTTTAGGTTTTCTAGCTTTGTAACTGATAACCACTAGAACGAAAAAGAAAATTGAATTGAATATTTTGTTATTGTTTTTAAAATGAATAGTTAAATAAATTTAAATATAATATAATTTTTGCTATATTTTATACAAGGTACATGTTAGATTAAAAACAAAATTATTAATAAAAAGATTTTTTTTACAATTTAATCAATAATAACACTAGAATGAAGTAACAACTAAATAGTTAAAGACAAAAGGAAATAATTTCTGGCATTTGCAGGGATTTTCTCATCAGCAGATTGGACGTTTCTTTCACGAGTGTAATATGCATAATGTCGGTAAACATCGATAAAAACAATGCGTCTTAGATTGGGTGTGGTGGCATCTAACTGATGAGCCCACCACCATGCCTGGGCGAAAAACATTCATTGGAGTAATGGCCACAACTACTTTAATTATCGAATTTTATAATTTTTTCTTTGTTTTCTTTAAAATTATTCTTATGACATAATAAACTGTTTTTTGGAATGTCAACATTTATGGAAGGCGACAATAAGTATCTTATTTCTAAATTTATCAAATTAATATTCTTTTCATGGCAAGAGATACTTTTGGAGGATTTGTCATACCTTCGCAAAATGCTTTACCAATAAAATAATATGATTATTTCGTTTTCTGGGTGGTATAGCATGCAGTCCACCGCTTTCAAACAAGTTTTTTTTTTAAGTCAACCACCTGATATATTAATTATTATTAACATCGTAGGTAGATACATATGTAGATTCTTTTGATTTTTTATTTCAACGGTAAATACCAAAGTTTTTACCAAGAGTTTCATGATGGGTTGAATTTTGTTGTTTTAGATTTTACATGTATTTATGTAAGACGTTTTGTAATCAAAGTTCTTGTTAGACGGCCGTTTCTGTCAACTAACAAATTAACTATTGAAGCTTCATTATGTCGTTCTATTCAATAAATAAAATAAACTTTGCCGACAAAATTTAAATAGAAATACATTAAATAGGTAATTAAAGTAAATTAATGCAGAATAATTTGTGAATAAAGCGAGAATAAGTGACTTTTAATTCACCCTAGCCGTTGAGGTAAAGTTTTAAATTATTAATTCATTACAAATATATGCACATTGTACATAATTACACCGATTACAATATCCGACAAATAGACAGCGGAGGGAATCCCACTCAATTTTGACATTTTCAATATGAGCCAAATGTCAAAATTGAATCTGACTTTCTCCACAGCTCTTTCGTCGAATTCTGTAATCGGGGTGAATGTATATGTAGGAATCGGAAGAGTTCTACCGAAATTCGGATTACCAATCAAACCTCATTTCCCATTTAAACGTAAAATCCAGAAGTAGTTGTCAGTGCTTAGATGCTAATGAAATTTCATAGCAAACACTATCACAACTTAATAACAAAAAAAAACTGTTGTGGGAATTTGTTTGTAGTTTAATTTCTAAGTAGACATTCTAAAGCTTCACACTGGAATTCTCTAAAAACATAATAATCGGCGTTGATGCTGCAAAAATTCGTAATTTATGAATCATTAATTATTTATTGACTTTGCTACTACGCGTGCATATTCCTTTTTTTTTTTGCTTATGGGATGGTGATATACAAATGAGGCGATGAAAACCCAAGATCGCCATGTCCATGCCAGAAAACCTCGTCATAGCCAGATGTATTTTTTAATATCTTTAAATAAACTTTAAATATAATTTTCCTTTTAGTCATACCAAATAGATTTCAAAATCTATGATTTGATAAACATATGTACATACATACAAAATTATTTTTTAAGTGTTCTTATTTAAAAGCTATTAAACAATTAAATTTAGACATGTAGCGAATTTTGGTTTTAATCGTCTCAGATAAAATAAAATCTGAACGCGGTAATTTTTTGATATTGTTGTATTGAAGTTTTGCCCGACGAAGGAATGGACGCAGGAAGCTATTAAAGCTGTCAAAATGACTATTATTATGTCTGTTCGCGTACTTCCCAAAACTAAGAATTCAGTCCAAAAGTTTGTCAAAGCTATAAATAAATCAAATTCGTAGAAATTCGTAGTTTTGGGAAGTGTGTACACGAACAGACAAAGTATATTAAGAATTAAATTTTGAAACGAAAAAAAAGATTATTTTTAAAATATTTACTTTGCAAAATAAGCTTTAAATGGTAGATTATAATATTGACTTCTGCCAAATTGTGTACGTTTTTTCCAGCTATATATGTGCTTCACACAGAAGTAAGATGGCTCTCAAAACTATTTTAAAAATGTGTGTAACTTTGGGTTTCTCTTAAACGATAAACCTCAAGTGAAAATTAGTTAACGGTCGATGGTAGCTATGGCATTTGTGAGTTATCAAGTCGATATGTTCAAAAAACGTGAGCAACTTCGAGGAAATCATAAAACTCTTGTCGAAACACAAACGAAGATTGTATTTTGTTTCGCTAACCTTATTAAAAGGTATCACAGACATACTGTAGGTATATTTACAACACAAATTTTGACAGGTTTCGTTGGCTCCAAAAATGTGAAGCGACTGGTACCGCTATAGATGTTATTGTTGATCATTTGGAAAATTTATCGACGGATTTACATACGAACAACATTTTTTGATTCAAGTTTTTTTAGTGATCAAATTCAAAGTTTTGAATGTTAAAAACTTTATAAAAACAATGTTGGGGGGGGGGGACATAAGAACTTGGCAATTTTTGGTTGGCCATAGCGCTAAAAAGGTTGGGTAACACTGTCGATCTATTATCTATTTATGACACCAAAAATATTTTGATATTCAAGAGCAGTGTTTTACAGTAGTTGTCTTGCTTGGATCTATTTGCGTAGAGCAATCAGTTTGGGTTCCGAAGTGTATCCAACTCAGTTTGTGTCAGGGTTCGTAAAATATCGTTCGCGAATCAACAAATACGGATCTTAATTGATCATCTCACGAGCCATACAAAATATAGTTCGCGAACGATAAAATTTTCGATTTATAAAAACGTATAGCTCTCTTACGAACAAACGAATGCTTGATTTATACGAGTGACAAATTGTTATAAATTCATCAATAATTAATAACATATTCATGTAAATAAATTTAAACATTTTGCCATAATATTTGTCATAAAATAAATGACAGAGCTAACTAGCATTTTATATTGCAATTAAAATGAAGCCATGTAAATAATGCACAGTGACACCATTTTTCAAAAAATGACAGTACACAATAAAGAATGAACTTGCTCATTCTTTTCAATGGATAATGATAGCGCATCCAGCACGCCATTATTTTGTCTTCGTGTAAATGCATGTCATCTCATCAATGATTTAATTTTACCATTATTTTGCCACTTTAATGGCGTGAATTAATGGCAATTTGTCACTAGTGCCAATCCGACACAAATACTTTTTTAATTTCGATATAATATATATGTAGGTACTAATAGTATATGGCAAGTTATGCATTCGTAAAAAAAAAATTGAACTCGAGATTTTAGTCTGTTCGGCTACAGCCTAAACGGCTTGAATCGAGTTTCTTAAAACTTGGTACAAATTGGTTTTCTGTTTTCGTTTTTAGAACTAAAAATAACGGTACGTGCCGTACAATTTGTTTAGGAATATTACAAAATCTAATTTTTCTCGAAAACGACTGCACGAATTTTCTGAAAAAAAAACAAAGTTTTCTGAAAGAAAAGGCTACCTTTGGATAAAAACCAAATTTTCAAAAAATGGTTATAGTACGAAAGCTAGCAACGTCAAAAAAAGAATCATTTTAGTATGGCTGGCTGATTTTATATATATTTGCTCTAACACCATAGATTTGAGTAAGGCCAGTCTGGCTGGAAGGAGATGTTGCGTTGTTTCGCCATTTTAAAAAAGTGTGTTTAAAAACATAAATGTAATTTTCTCGGCTGCCATTGGACTTGGAGTAAACATTTTTATTGGATTTTGTAGGTTAAAATATCTTTTTAAATTATTATTCACAATTATTTTTGACATCTCTTTCTAATGAAAAGTTACTATTGAAAAACTGTCAAATTTTGTTTGTAAACAATGTTTTTTAGCATTTATCTTGCTTCTGGTTCGTCTGAACGAAAAAATGATTAATAAGTTTTATGAAAAGTACTTGATTTCCTACATTTGTGAAACAAAAAATGTCTTAAATACAGGGGAACAAATTTGCCAACAAGCAGCAAATAATTCCTTAGGGGATTTTTTACGTTGTTTTTTTTCGTAAGACCATTCGTTAAGAAAATAAAGCTATTTTAAAAATGGAAATTTGACGAATATATCGGTTTTTTGGGAATAGCCCCTTAATGGTAAATGTTATCGGAAAGTATTTCAAGAAATATATGTAGTTATTTTGAACCCTTACGCGAAAATGCTTTAAAATTTGTCCCTTCATTTATCGTTAAAAAGATACAATTATTTTAAGAATTTGGTCAAAACCAAAAAATAACGATTTTCTGCTTTTTACTCGTAAATAACAAAGGTATTCAAAATAAATGTATGTTAAGTTTGTTGATGGGAAAATGTTCTACATAAAAGGTTTTAACGGGTTTTCCTATACGAGTGGTCAGTTACAAGATATTACGATTTCAAAATGGCCAAATGTCGAAAATAACGAACTTTCACATAAAACTCTTAAACAATTCAAGCTATCGAAAAGTACTTTCTGCAAAGTTTGTAGATTGTGTGAAACTATAAAAAAATAATTTTTTAATTCAAAGGTTGACAATTCAAGAGATATAACTATTTTAAGAATTTTTGAATTGCTATATTTCCTTGTTCCTTGAGGGAAAATATTTTTTTTTTTCATTCTATATCAGCCATCACCTATGGCAATTTTATTAAAATTGCTCAAGGAAAAACGAGGTGTCAAATTCACATTCTATTGAAACGTCCTGTTTTAAAATTATTTTTTTCTTTTTTAATTGCGAAATACTGGCATTGTTTTGAAGATATTTTGTTTTTTAAATTCTGCATCAGCTATCACCTGTGTCAATTTCATTGAAAACGCTCCAGGAACAATGAAGTTACAAAATGTTGACATTTTTTTTTTAAACACCTTGTTGAAAACATTTTTTTTTTCTCTCGAATTTTGTATCAGCTATCACCTGCGTCAATTTTATTGAAATCGCTCAAGAAACAACGACGCTGCCAAATATTGAAATATTTTTGTAACAACTTTGTTTGAAAATATTCAAATGTCAACGAATTGCCCCAAAAAACACATTTTCCCAGAGCAATAAAAAAACTGTGAACATTCCGATGCCTCGACATCGTAGCCATCCTTCAACAGAATTTGACAATGAATGGCTTGACAGGTTGGGGACGACCTTTTTTTTAACGATTTACTAGCTCTAGCTTCTTCATTATAAGACAAATATTTAACTTATTTAAATTTATTTTCCTCATTTTAACAAAAATTAATCTAAAAAATAAATCACTTCACAACATTACTGAATTGGATTCTTGATAAGGAATGATTCGATTTACGGATCTTTTCAAATCCTTATCGTGAGAGAACCACCCACCTGGAAAAATGGCAAGTTTTTGTCAAATTTAGTCAAGGCCCTAAAAAGTCTTTGGTAGGGGCAATCTAGACAAGCAAAACTTGTCAAATGCCAGTTAGGCCCTTGCTAGAAAATACTTGTTGGATGAGTATTTTATCCCATCACAAATACCCCATAAACAAAAACAACAACAAAATATTTTATACCCATCATACAATAGTTAGAAAAATTAAAGTACAGGGGTATAGTTTTTCACTTTTAACATTACACAAAAATTTACGATTATAGTTGAGTGGCTAGCATGTTGGACTAGTAATCATTGAATCCCAGTCGAGACAACTTTTAATTTATTTTTGTTGTCTCTCTAGGCAAAAGATTACCTATGGTAAGGCCCGATAGTTATCCTTGCTAGACCTTTGCTAGCATCATTTCCATTTAAACTTTCAAAGGCTTCGTTAAAAACTAATTTATTTTTCCAGGTTCTACTTGAATTCTATTTTTCCGATCCCTCACAAACGAGAGATAAAGAAAAAAATATTATTTTAATTATTTTATCGTGAGAGATCGATAAAGAATGATAATGATTCGTATTTTATGATTCGGTAGTTATATTTTCCGAACCCAGTCCGAACCCAACTAAAAATATCTTATCTTGGACCCACGTAAAAACAAAAATTTCACTTAAAATAAATATAATATGAAATTTCAATCAAGACAGAGTCGACAAAATTATTTAATTTCAACGCAGACACTTAAGTCTATTACTCTCTAGAAGAAGAAGCTGTGCACTATCCCAAAAAATTTCCTAATTCATTGAATCCTTCTGAAATGCCACCACACAAGTTGATTTAAAAAGTTGAAGCTCCAGTTATATTTTTGCGAAACATAAACCCATAGAAATTATGCAACGGGACTCGATTGCAAATTAAAAGAAATCAAAATATGAATTACAGATTCTGACTGCCTGCGGTACTGGCGAAATTGTTTAAATGCCTAGAATAACAAACAATGATTTCATCGGATTTTATTTTTCATTTTAAAAGAATTAAATTACTTATACAAATTTTTTTGCGATGACCATAAATAAGTCACAAGGACAAACTCTCGATTTGAGTGGAAAATGTTTTTCAGGCTGCCAATTATATACGTAACTTCTAAGAAATTTTTTGTTTGTGCAGGCGGTTGGAGTCAAAACAATTAATTTTGTTTACAAAGAAATTTAATGAAGTTGGTACCCATCAAGCTAGCAAGGGTAACAATCGAATTTCTCTAGGACCTTGTCCGTTAGGTAACCTTTTGCCTAGACAGACAAAAAAAAAAGTTGTCTCCACCGAAATTCGATCCCGCGATCTTCAGATTACCAATCCAACACTCTAGTTACTGAGCTGTTTCGCAATACAGTTGTGTAATATTGAAAAGAAAAACTATATACCTACTCCCTAATTTTTCTTACTATTGTATGATTTGTTTTTTGTTTTTGTTATATATAGGGCGTTTGTGATGGGAAAAAAGATGCATCTAACAAGTTATTTTCTAGCGAGAGCCTCATAGTATTTCACAACTTTTCCTTGTCTAGATTGCCCCTACCAAAGCCTTTTCAGGACCTTTTCCCATATACATAATTTATTAAAAAAACAAAATTATACCCGAATTTTAATTTTTTTTGCATACAATCAATATTCAATGAAGAATTAAGATGGCGTTATAATTAATAAAAAAAAAAACTTAAAATGTTCACCCTTAGGTGAAGACTAACAACTAAATAAGGATTTCTCAAAGATTAAAACAGATATTGGAAAGAATTAAACTGAATTCTGAGAAAAATATTAGTACTTTCAGGAGTCGTTGCAAACTAAAAAAAAGTTGGAACTCAATGGATGTGTGATGTTAAATAACGAAAAAATGCGGTTTTTAAATTTTATAACAGGAATATCTTAAAACCCAAAACTGATAGGGGAAAACGGATTACGGATTTGGATTTAGCACAAAAAATTACCTTAAGACCTAGTCCTGTCTGTGTCAAAAAACGTGTAGACCTGTGTTATTTGCATATTTTAATAATATACAATCTCTAAAATTCTGGTCGAGTATTTTAAGAATTCAAACTCGATCTTCAAATTCAATAATCTTTTTTCTGACGAAAGAATATAATATTATTCTCACTTTTCCAAATTTATAAATTGGATACAACAATGTAGTTTTTGATGTAAAACATAACATATTTGTATTACAGGGGTGACTTTTATACCTTTAATGAATCAAATGCCGGAGTTCGATTTCCAGCCTTTGCCACCTAGAAACAAATATTTCTTTTCGGGAATACTGCCTCTTGCAAGTGACACATATTCCAAAAGTGTCCTGTTATGAACAAGTATTTCTAATTCTCACCTATCCATTTCTGTCTCGGCAGAACACACTTACAGGAATGTTTGAAAGTTTTTAAGTCTATTAGATAGAATTCAAAATAGAGCTTTAACAATGATAGGCGAAAGAGCTATAACGGAAAAAATTGCATCTCTCGAGCACCGCCGCAATGTTTGGTGTCTGTCATTATTTTATGGCTATTTTTACAGGCAATGTTCTAGTGAATTAGCTAGTTGCATTCCTCCCCTTAAACAATTCTACCGTAAAATCGTACTTCTAGGAATGCACATCAGTTTACCCTTGAGCCCAATTTCGGACGTACTGTTAAGTATTGAGATTCTTTTCTTAGTCGCACTACCCGAATGTGGAATGCTTTATCTGACTCTGTATTTCCCTCCCATTTTGATATTCAGAACTACAAAACCAATGTGCATCGGTATCTCTTCTTGAATCCTTCCCTATATTCCTAATGCCCGCACTGTGTTTAATTTTTTTAAGGGTAGTCACAACCCCTTTAGTGCGTGCTTATTATTAAAAAAAAAAGTTACTTGTTCTTGGCTCCCCAAGAGATATGGCGCCACCAAATTTATATTGTATTTGATTGCTCATGAACTCAGTATACTTATATTTATAACTGATTATTCAAAAAAACAACAAATCGTGGTTAGAGTTTAAATTTTATCTAACGACCTTCTAATCGAAAAACAAAAGAATGCAAATTTATGGTGACAACAAATTATTTTTGTAGAAAATCAAGAATGTGCGTGTGTGTGTCATAAAATAAATTACAATAATATTTCCGTTTTGGAAATGAAACATAAAGTTTTTTTTTGTATAATTTATCTCAATTTTTTTCAAATTAGTCACATTTCTTTTGAACTTACATAAATGAAAACAAGGAAATGATAGCTTACTAAAGTAACGAGTCGATCGAGCGAAATGAACATAAATGTTCTTTTTCTGACTTTGCTAGTGCAGTATGTTTAAGTTACCTATGCAACCTCTCATCGAAAGCCTTTTAAATAATAATATTGAAAACTACATTGAACAATCACAACCCAAAAACTATTTTTGATTTTTCGGTAGGAGTATTTTAAATAAAGCTGAATTATTTTTAAGAAAAGATACCAAAAAATTATTAACTGTCAAACATATTCAATTCTAAATATTTATGTTTTTTATGTAGAGTGTATTAGTAGTATTTAAATGTAGGTACGTAATTGTGGCTTGTAATTAATGCATTTCGCAAAGTTATAGTCCAGTCAAAATAGACATAAAAATGTGGAAACCTAGCCAAAATTCCGATAAGATTGAATATAGGTATAGACGTTCCTTTGGGCATAACAAATCAACTTCCAAAAGTCCCCTTCAATCCCACTCGAGCATAAAAAGTTATTCAAGGTAAAGTGTCGTAAAAGTTGGTTTTTGGCCTATAACTTTCGAACGGAGACTAATATCGAAAAATTATATGAGAAAGCTGTGTAAGACGCTTTTTTTCGTAAGACCATTGGTTAAGGAAATAAAGCAATTTAAAAAATGGTAAATTGACGAAAATATCGGTCTTTTGGGAATAGTTCTTTAACGGTAAATGTTATCGAAAAGCGTTTCAAGTAATGTTTATAGTTGTTTTGACCTCTTAAATTAAAATGCTAAAATTTTTGATCTAACATTTACCGTTAAAAAGATGTAATTATTTTAAGAATTCGGTCAAAAATCAAAAATAACGGTTTTCCGTTTTTTACTCGTAAATGACAATGATTTTCAAAATAAGCATATGTTCAGTCTGTAGACGGCAAAATGTTCTACCTAAAAGGTTTTGACGGTTTTTCCCATGAGAGTGGTCAGTTGCAAGATATTGTGATTTCAAAATGGCTTAGTGTCGAAAATATCGAACTTTCACATACAATTCTTAAACAGTTAATGTTATCGAAAAGTACTTTATGCAAAGTTTGTAGATTGTGTAATGCTCTCTAAGAAAATATTTTTTTTCTAAAATTAACCATTCAAAAGATATAAATATTTTAAGAACATCATGGTTTTAAGTCACAAATAAGTTTTTTTTGCAAGGATGTTAAAAAAAATGGATGCTAAGCTTGTAGAAGTGGAAATTTAACCATTTTTAAAATTAATTTTTTTAGTTGATAGCTTATAATCCCGGTAGCTTTAAGGCTTTAACATTTTTTGTTATTCATTACATTGTAATAAAAAATAAAATAATTATTTAAGATACTCATCTCCTAAATGGAAACTTTTAACTATAAAATGATCATGATTTTTTGAGAATAGCCGTTTTCTTTTAGAGGTGGAAAGAACTCATAAAACTGCTTTCCCATGTTAAGTTTTTATCTATTCATAAGTACTTTGCCACCTCCAAATAGACCGAGAGCCCACAGCAGATTTTTGTTTTGAGTGATGGATATTCAAAAAATCGAAGTCTTACAGTCCACAACAGTGCATAAAAAACAATATATGAATGCAAATTTGAAGGTAGTGTTAGCCAAAATTGGTTTTTAACCCTTTCTAGATAGGCTCCTCGAATCACATATTACGAAATCCGAGACTATTTGAGTGCATAGTTTGTTCTACCACCGTTTTAGAAATTCAAAGTGAAAAGCGGTTATTTTAAACAGTCGGGAAGGGCGAACTATACACTCAAATGGTATCGAATTCCGTGCTATGTGATCCGAGAGGCTTATCTAGGGAGTGGTGACAATTTTGGCTAACACGATTACCTTCGAAATTGCATTATTATTTTTTTGATGCACTGTCTAATCACAAAGGAAGGCCCAAGTTGTGGACTGCAAGACATGATTTTTTTTAATAGCATTTAATGAAGCTTTCGGCGCCTTTAGATAATTATGTCCATGGATTTGTTTCGGATCATCGGTCATCGACTTACCGAATCCCAATTTTAAGCAACTTTTTGGGTAGTTTGTATGGAAAAAATAAAATACCTTACCCAAGAGTTTCAAACAACAAACTTTTCATGGTTTCAAGAATTTCAAAGTAGTGAAGTGAAATAAAATAAAATAAAAACTTTGCCTTACCTGTTTTTTGAATGGCGAAACTTTAATTGATGGACCTTCATCACCATAAAGATCTAAGTCCACAGTAACCCGATATTTTTCACTGCGATCCATTTCATCTCCCCCGTCGGGCAAATTTTGAACCGTGGCATTGAAGTACTCCTTCATATAGTTGGGGGCAAGGTCTGCGAAGGTATGCATGTAAGAGCTCTTCACATACTTCAGTTTTCTAGTTGTTCTGCGTATACTATCGAATCCTTTAAGTATCGCGTACTTTCCAAAAATAAGATGCTTTTTAAAAAACTTTCTAGGTAGATACTGTCTGTAGTTTTTCTTAATATCCTCTATAGAGCCTTTGGCTTCGGCATAATCAATATACATATCAACTGCCCCCAGTCCAACAACATTATCCTTCTTTTTTGGATACCGAATTTCATCTACTCGATCGTGTACAATATCATACCTTATTTGAAAGTACAAGTACTCGTATGCATTCGGATCAATCGAATACAAGTTATCCAACTCTGGGACTTTAAATCGCATCCGGAATTGATATTCAACATTTAATTCGGGTTTTTGACATGGAAAAAGCCACTCCTCAGAATCAAATACACGTAGTCCAAATAACAAGCGAGCCGTTGGTAGAATGTTAAGTGATCTGCAGCATAAAATGCATATATTCTCGCAGGTAAGGCCCAAATTAAATGGAAATAACTTAAATGCCTTGTTTGTATAAAGAAAAACTTTAATTACTTCTGGCTCGTTTTCTGGTTTTGGTTTTTTTGGTATAATTGCATTTACAACTTCTTGCATTTTTGTAATGTAAAATTTACAAATTTATTTTTATATTTGTACAAAATTGATTTTGCGTTTTTTTTTCTAATTTAATAGTTATTGCACTTTGAAGCACATATGTGAGCTTTAATATCGCGTTTAATTGTTGAAAACACTTTGATGAAAAATTATTAAGCGATAACAAGAACCGTCAACATTTAACTTCAACACCATTTTATTTTTGATTTTCGGCTGAATATATACTCTTGCAGTGCGGGTGGTTGACAAAGCGCAAGGACAAGGCGAATTAAAAATTAAGCATTAAACACAAGATGGAATAGGCAGTTATGCTACGCTTACACAGGTTTGGATATACTGAAAGCATCGGTCGCGTTCGGCTGGTAAGGCCTGGCACCCACTGGGCAACTTAGTTGCCGGCAACTTTTAGTTGCTCTCCCATATAACCCAATGTACTTGAATTGGGAGCAATAAAAAGTTGCTGGGGTGAGCAACTACAAGTTGCCTAGTGGGCGCCAGGTCTAAGGGCTCTCCCAAACCAACGCGAAGGCGGAGCGACGACGAATTTTTGTTGTTGTTTAGCGTTGTGTATTTGTCATATTTTTACTATTGTGAATGATTCGCTGTGAATCGCTCCACAGTCTCGTTGGTTTGGTTTGGGAGAGCTCTAAAGCGATACATCGAGTTGTTTTTGCATCAGCTGTTTTTAACAAGATATTACAACAACACAAACAAATCCGGATCGCTAAGGATACGTATTGCCGAATGCGCCCACTTATTTGTCCAGTTTATATGCCTAATTGGTAACGTAAAATTTTCACCAAGTTTCCCAAACTTAGTTTTTTTTTCTATGGTTTCTTGCAAAAAATTAAGAAAATTTGCAAGAAATTTCATGTTTACAAACACATCTTTTATGTGTATTCGTTTACTTTGAATGTTTGTAATTTTTAGTCCAAACTTATGTCAAAAATTGTTTTATATGAATTTTGACAAAACTTTAGACTGAAATTACGCAAGAATGCACAGAAATTCAAACTAAAGGAACAGACCTTATATTTCTGAGCGCTCAGAGAATTTCCCCACTTTGACTGTCAAAAGTTTAAGGCCATTTAATAAGATAATAGAAGTCATATGACCTGTCATTATATTTTCGGCATGATTTCTCAAATGAGCTTTCATTTCAAGTCAAGTCCTAGGGCTATGATATTTTTACGCGTTCTTATACTTTGTATTTGATTTTCTCTGTAGTTATCCGTCAAAAGCAAAAAAGGAAAAAAGTCATAAACAAAAAATGTATAGGTAAAATTACTTCTTTTGGTTGCCAGCAACTCTCGCACAAAAAATCCGTCTTGTTCGAAAAAAGTTTGTACAACTTTTTTTTATATGTGCCCTATTACACGACGACTCTAGAGTCATGACTTTTTCGAAATTCAATGAACGCGAACCAGAAAAAATATCTGATCTCACCTTCAAACTCGTTGAATTTCGAAAGAAGTCATGACTCTAAGGTCGTCGTGTAATAGGGCACTATGAATTTTCAGATTTCGTGGTGTATGCGGTTTTACTGGTCCATTTTTTGTTGTTTCTGGCAGCATTGGTCTAGTGGAAACGGCGAAGTTGTTATGCCTGTTTGGTAACGTGAAATTTTCACCAAGTTTCCCAGACTTGTTTTTTTTTTTTCTAGGGTATCTGACAGCAAATTGTGAAAATTTGCAAGAAATTTCACCTTAACAAACGCACCTATTTGTTCTGCCATCTGTTTCTGTTTGTTTTCTTCGCCATACAAAATTAAACCATACAAATCTTCAGAACCGCATAACATAACTGTTTTTGTTTTAACAAACAATATAATAAAATATAATGCGTGATTTGCACAAAATTCTTAACCTTTTCTCCAAAGAATGTGCCATGGATTATTGCCAGGATTTTGATGCTATTAAATCTGTTCTAGATTTTTGCAATGAAAATATTAAATCCTTGAACAAAGTCCGTTTTCGTGGAGGTAATTATTAAGATCTCAATAATGGTTAGTAATTACTCCCAACGCTCATTTTAAAATTTTGCAGGTAATGAGGATGTTGTCGACGAAATTTGCAAACGTCTTCAAGATTACCTTGTTAAAATGGACTACATTGATGTAGAAACTAAAAAACCACAATCTAAAGCGAATCCTATCCTCCGCAAGATGATTATGTTTCTTCTGGTAAACACCGATGCCACATACAAATACAACCTAAAAGATGATCCTGGACTGGCACATGTTATAGAAATCTGTCCTTTACTACCGAAGTATCTTTTAGTTGCGATCGTTTGGGAACTTAACCTCGATCAGTTCCTCTATGAAGCTTTGGCCTATTGTCCTTGCTGGTTTTCCTTTCAGTACTTTGAAGTTGCTACTGACTCTCTCAAGCACATTAAGGATCCCTATGAGGTGCTTATCAAAGTCGAAAACATGGTAAGAGCAATCTTCACAAGCATTACCAAGTCAAAGGCTCTTCATATTAATTTTGTGGACAAGAAAATAATTCTCGGCAAACTATATGACTTTACAATGAATTTACTGAGGCAATTCTATACCCCAGATGCAGAGAAGTTCAAGGCCTTTAAGAAGAAGGAATTTTTCACATACTCTGGCTATGCCATCAATCATGTTCTGGAGATGATCATCTTTGCATTCGATGTGTACGAAGAAAAGAATAAACTTCAGCCCGATTTCGATGCAGATGTCTATGACATTTGCGCTTCTCTTTCAAATCAAAATCCGACATCTGAAGCAGAGGCGCATTCACTGGTCAAGGAGTTCCAGTTGAAAGTTATAACTGCACTCCTCAACTCTTTGCAGTATAACGTTATGTTGGTTAAGATCGATGTATTCATGCATTGGGTTGAGGTCGATTTGAATAACCAAGATACTCTTCAGTCGGTCATAGGGGTAAAGTCATTTCTAGTGGGTGAGCGCATGCTAGCCAATCGAGATTTTCATCATGACGTTGAACAGCAGCTTAAATCGATTGCTATTCGTCCAAAGAGCTTAGAAGAGCAAATTACAGATGCAACAATTGGTGAGATTCTAGGCAAGCTGCGAGAGCCGCTTGAAAGACATGTTAAAAAAGCATGGTTTGACAGTCTCTTCAAAAAAACAGTCTGTCTAGGCAATGAAGAATGCCTTCAATCGATTAAAGACAACATTAAATTGATGGGATTAGAAAATTGCATGGAAATTCTGGATTATATTGATCTAGAACAAAAAGTGCGTCAGCATTCTAGGGAGGAGATAGCATATGAATACATGGATATTGATTCATCTTCCGATCTTGCACTGATTCTCCTTGATACAGTGCAGATTTTGAGTTCTGCAGATATTATCAAACTTATTAACTTCGAAGTGAAAAAATTCGGCAAAGACGTGAGTCAATTCCAGGCAGAACGCTTTTCCGAACGAGCAACAGAATTTCTCAACAAGTTCTCTAATGGATTTGACGAACAGGGATTCCTTTGCTTATGTTTTGAAAACCCACAAGCCATGTGGGGCAAGATGTTTGACGTGGCATGCAATTCGGAAGAACACATTGGAATTTTTTGCTCCATGGTCAAGCTGATGCGTCCTCTATCGAATGATTACTTCTACCCACTTCTCAGTAGTGCTCTACGAGATGAGAGAATTCAACAGAAATTCTTCAGTCAACTCCTAAGCAGTATTTATTTTGAATTATGCTTTGAAAGGCAGACCGACTTTTTCAAACAATTCTTTAACTCGAGTGTAAATGAAATTTTAGATGCAGAGCGCTACAATGATTTGATTCCATTGGTTAAGTGTTTGAATTTAATTGGTTCAAAAGGTAATAAGGATGTTATTCCTTTTGGAACAGCAACTGCTCCTGTTTTGTTGATGGCGGCACAGATAATGGAAAATGTTCGCTGGGATCTGCTAACATATTCGGATGAAAAAGATGAAATTCTTAAAGAGTGTGCTCATTTTGTGCAAAATACAATAAAGGGATTTTTGCCTATTGCTAGAGAAAAAGGTTAGTTTTTTTTTTTTTTTGGTTTGTATCAACTATTGGGTATATCTTGTATTATATAATATTGAAAGAAGTTTTAAAACCAAATAATAGTTAGTCAGTAACTCATTCGAACAAATGACCCGCACTTAAGAATGGTATGTTCGATTAGACAAAAAATCACAGCACCAAACGGACACTGTAATCAAAAGCTAATAAATTCAATTTGTTGTATTAAAAAAATGTATTCAATAGTTTAATGATGATATTTTTGCAGACAAAAAATGGATTAAGAAATCAATAAGAGACTCTTACAGACCACTTACGCAGTATTATTTCCAAAGATTTTCACTTACTCCTGACCAACCACCAAAGAAATTCGATGAATTTCTCATACCTTCAGAAACGCAAAGTGCTGCCGATATTGAAATGTTTCTTATAAGTGTAAGTAACCATACAAAATTTACATATATAGATGTATGTACTATTTAATCATTCTCAAATCTTCATAGAACTTCATACGTTGTACTACCAAAGAAACTGATTGGCTAGCACGCAGTGATCGTCTACTGCCACATATGTCCGATATGATTCTAACGCTTGGAGTCGTTGTAAATGAAACGGAAAATCCAAATGCAGTACTTAACTACCGCAATTGTATGGTTAACTATGCGAATATAGTTAAAAAATATCTTATACCAGAAGTTGCTAAGGATACATCCAAAGTGGAACAGTTAATGTCAAAACTTTTAAAAATTATCGAATTTGCACCGGCTGCAATATATGAAGAAATGTTTATAAGCTTTGAACGGCTACTATTAGAAGTAATGCAGCAATGTGCTGTACCCGTTAACGAAACCGTTACCACTAATATACGGAAAAATATTGTAAAGATGAAGGATTGCAAAGGAAAAGATTTATTTTTACAAAAATACACAACACTCGTCACTGAAAAGCTAAGCTAAATGAATAATGTATAATTTTGTATTCAAGTGAATACATTAAACTTTTATAAAATTTAATTTTCGTTTTCATTATTACTTTTTTAGATAGATGATTTTCAGCCTTTTTATGTGTTTCACATGGAAAATATTTCGCCCGAAAAATGTCTGTTCCCCCGTCATTTTTAAAGCTGTTATGAGTTTCGCCTGAATACTCTCGACCTAAAATAAACAAAAAAATTGTGCAAAGGAACCATACAGTACCCTGTTTTTCTTTCGTTCGCCATCAAAAAATAAGTGATTAATCTTAATTACGAAACGAGTACTCTTTTTCGTTTGGTTTCAGCTCAAAATAGGCGAAAAGTCAAATCTCAGTTTTTCCGTGTGGATTGTTGTTCACGTGAAACTCATAATAAGGTTGATTATGAGAACATTCTTTTTAAAACTAGTATCTAAACCAACAAATATGTAATTATTATAATTTTTTTTTTTTTTTTGAAAAAACTGCTGCTTGGTTTTTGAATAAAATTTCTAACATTTACATATTTAAAATTTTGACAAACTAATATTTTTAATTGAAAATCTTAAAAAAGACGTGATTGCTTTATTTATTTTCATAAGCAGCTAGAATTGATAGGCTGAGTTTCAAAAAAACCCTTCCGTATGTATAGTTTAAATGTATTTAGCATTAAATTTGGTATTTTAAACTCTAAAAACAAGCCTACCTACTACTTAAATCTGAAAGATTTGATTTTAAAACCTACAGTATTTTATAGAATACATACAAATGTCGTATGACGTGGGCGTGGCACAAATAGAACAAAACGAACAAACTTCCCTATTTCGATTTGTCATTTGACAAGAGAATGCTTGCATGAATGGGTGCATGTAGATCAAATCTCTCTCAAACTAGAAAGATCTCAGCAACTAGAAACATGAACAAATGAAAAAAAAAACAAATCTTTTCAATAACGGAAAACGACATAAGTTAAGCTATAATGAAACATAAATCCAAATAGTTGAATGAAATATGCGTTACATAAAAAAGATATATTTATGTATAAATGATGTTATGAATATGCATACAGCCATTAGGGCAACTCCAGAGGATTGTATGCATCCCTTAGGGATCTTCTAATAGCCCTTGGCTGTCGGCACCGGTTTTCATGAAGTTCCTCTTCATGCATAACGAGTGCAATACTATACAATTTTTGCACTTATTTATTTAAAATGAATATATGTACGAATGTTTTTTTCCGAGGTACTGCCTCTTGCGAGGAAGTGACAAATCCTCCAAGAGTATTACTTGTCATGAATAAGTGCTTCTCACCTAGGGGCCTACTATGTAACTTTGTTCTACTTTCGAATCCATTCGAAAGTTGTTGTCAATGCTTATTTTGAGTGGTAATATGCAGTAAAAAGGGATCAAATTTTATTGAGTCCGACTTTTTGTCACAGAATCTTCAATTATCGCTGTTTTAATTCCATTTATAAGCGCTTGCTTAAAAATTAGCGAGCGGATATTTTGCGAATTCGAACGTTTTTATTGTAGAATCGAATTACATAGTTGGGCCCCTAGCCGTTCGGACTCGGCAAAAAATTGTAGGTCCCCTCCATTCCTGCCAACAACACGCACACAGGAATGGTTGAGAGTTGTTAGTCACTAGGCCCCGGTTCTACATGAGCTGTTGCGCCACAAAATTTATTTATTTTATTTTTTTATATGTACGTATATTGAAAATTGTTTTTTTTTTACAAAATACATACATCAGACCATTTGAGTGTACAGTTTGCCCTACCAGACCGCTTAAAAAATTCAAAGTGAAAAACGTTTTTTTTAACAGTCTGGCAGGGCAAACTATGTACTTAAATGATTTTATATTCCATGATATGAGCTTATCTAAAGAGGGGTGAAAACCGGTTTCGGTTAACACAACTAACTCGAAGTTGCATTCATATTTTTTTGAATGCACTGTTTAATCACTAAGGCCCCAGTTGTGGACTGCAATACTTCGATTTTTTTTATAGCTTTAAATGAAGCTTTCGATGCTTATACCTACTTATTTTGATATCATTCACACCCTAAATACAAAACATCAAAATAAGCCAGTGTACTGAGATAAAACTAAAAAATCTAATATGTGGGTGAATCAAAAGATAAAATTAAAAATTTTCAACACGAGAATTAACTGTATTGGATGCATTTATTGTAGAAATGAATAAATAGGACAGACAAGAAGACCAATTATGAAAAGATTTAAAGAACATTTCGACAGGTTAAATACAATGAACCTGAAAAGTTGAGCGTAGCACAGCACATTCGGCGATCGCGCGATTTTTTGGTACGATTATTTGATCAGATATTTCAAAATTTAAAAGGATAATTCTGGGAAAGTGATTAAATAATCGTACACAAAAATCGCGTGATGTTTTTGCTAGATTATTTTATCACTGTCCCAGAATTATCCTTCTAAATTTTGAAATATCTGATTATATAATCGTATTTGCAAATGCTTCTGTAAGTTGATTTCTTTTTATAAATCGTTTTCTGATTGGCCACATATAATAATTAACTATTCTTTTTCTTCCCACAAAATATTTCGGAATGCATATTATTTGAAATTATTCACTATTTTCGAACTCAAGGTAAGTCAGATGAACAGATCGCGAAAGTGATTATTTTTAATGATAGCGCCAATTGTTTTGCTCCTTTAAACAAAGATCCCCATAACATCGGTTGTTATTTGTAGAAATTTTGCTTTAAATTTATTTAAATAAAAATTCAGTAGGCCCAAAATATCGTTCATTCACTTTAAAATTTAACCCCAAACTTAAATATGAAAAAAGGCCCCAAAACTACCCTTATTAAAAAAAAAAATAAAAGCATTTTTAATATTTGGTTTAAAACAGTTTTCAATTTAAAATAAGTTTTAAGCCTGTTTTCATTTGATATGAGGCTATATTCCATTTTAAAAATTGGGGCAATTTTTCAGTATGAAAACTTTTGAGGTCAATTTTCATTTTTAGCTTAAGATACAAATTTTGGGGCCATTTTTCATAATGAAAATTCAACCCGAAAAAAATTAAATAAGGCCCCAAAACCATGAAAAATCACCCCAATTTACAAAATTTTATTAATTTTTTGTTTTTGCTATTAATATAAATTTTTGGGGCCATTTTTCATTTTTTGTTTGGGGCCATTTTTCATTGGGGCTAAATTTCATGTAGCCACTATTTATAAAAAGCTTACTGACGATGGAAGCATATCTTCCGAAATGCATTTAAGTAAATAAATAAATAAAATAAGTGTTTTCAGTTATTTAAATTAAAAATTAAAATTAAAAATAAAAACTACTTCACTATTTGCATGGTAAAATTACAATATGACTAGACTATAATTATTCAGGAATATATTTTTGCGATCTCAGAGTAATTAATAATTAAAGAAATACATATATTAGGGTGGTCTTTAAGAGAATAGTTCATCTTAGATAGGGTTATATCAGTACTTAATTTAATATGCCATTTTGCATTTTACACAGGGTTAGAAATTAAATAAATGTATTGGGGGGGGGGGGGGGGTTTCTATCTTCTCCCGTTCAGAGTGTTCCGAAGTGAAATGCTAATTTCATGAAAAAGATTATGAAGTGTGTACTTGTTCGATCAAAACGGTAAGGGTATCTATGGACAGAAAAACTTATTCTCTATCATTGGAAAAAAAACTAAATTGTGTGTTAATAGAAAAGAAATAAAAAAGATAATGGCTGTTTTGTAAGGCGAATGTAGCTTACACTAGATGGGTGTTCTGATATTCGATCGGCCAACAAAGAGATAGCGGAATATAAAACGAAATGGATTGGGGATCCATTCATTTTCTTTTTTGATTCAATTCGATCAAATACCAGAATAGCCGTGATACACGTGATAATTTTTTCCAAAAAATGTTTAATAACATAAAATTCAACATTTTTATAAGGATACTATTGCAGAAAAATTTTGTTTGTATCTAATACAAATTTTAATTATAATATATAAATATAAATTCAATTTATTATTCACGATTTTCATTAATTATATATTCATAATCTTGTATCATTTGATATTGAAATTTTTAATTCTTAAAAGGCACTTTTTGATAAGATTGGAAGTTCAAATTAGGTACTTTTACAAAACGTTTTTTTTTGGTACAATAATACGCCTACAAGTTTCCAATTAGTAAAAATACAAAGTTTTATAAAAAAAAGTATCTGATGAAAGTGAAAAAAAACCGGTCTTGCAAAAAAAAGCTGTTTTTTTTCAGTTCGGCACACTCTTCAGGCAAATAGGAAACGCTTACGATAACATACTTACTTAAAGTGGCGCTAGAGCCCACTGTCTTATAAATCACAGTTAAGTTGTTCGAGAGAAGCTACTCGATAGCTTTTAAACCCAAAGAAGCAGCTTTTGGACAGTTATTCATTGCTTGAGTGAATATTTTTTTTTAATATTCACTCAAAAATATAAAGTCAGGTCCAACAAAAGCTGTAGCTGTGTTAATCAGCAATGATGCCAATAATTTCAAAAATTACAATTTAACAGAACTCTAAATTCGTAGTTGGGTGAAAGAATTTATGTTAATCAAAAATTGTTCCTTCCTTGACTTACAAGTCCAGGGTCAGGAATATAACACTACAAATTCGTATTTTACTAATGATTTAATTTTGAATTTACCGCTGATAAGATACACCTGCTTTTTTTGTAAATTAAACCGAATTCATTAAAATTTAATCATGCATAATTTAATCAGCATATAATACAAATTAAACGAAAAACTGTCGACATCTTTGCTTTTACTTTCAACTAATAAAAACTTAAAACGAGATAAATGTTTCTATAAAAAATCTAAAACAAACTTTTTAAAATCAATGTTTATTTCCCACATCAGATGACCCTCGGAGAAAACGAACCAAACGAACATCATGCACGCCAAGCGTGACTCTTCCACGATGCAAGGTGCAGATGTAAGCATCGGAAAATAAATTAGTTAGATAGATTTCGCTTGATGTTTGTAACGCCTCCAATGCTGCATAAGTTATCTTTGTTGCACTGGAAGATTCATTCATTAATATTTCACGGATGACTCGGCCAAAAGGAGCCTTCGGTGTTAAATTATCTAAACTCAAAATATTATAGAATATGGAACAATGTTTAGTAACATGAATCACCTGTTCGCTTTTGGAGTTCTCTTATTTGTTTCCACACCATCTGCTCTCGTCTTAATGGATTTAATTGTTTCCGGGCAGCCTTTTTTTTTGGAGAAACCCGTGCTGACCTCTGAGTATTTTGGGAAACAGGACTTGATCTTCTTCTAGTTGAATTACTTTCTTTTGCAGCTGGAGTTTGTGGTTTCTGGCTTCCTCTTGGGGTTTGTATTCTTTGGCTTTTTCTGGAATTTCGAGGACTACTATTACTGGTTGTGTAATTGAATCCATAATCTGTATGATCGGCGTCCAATTCCACCGATTGAAAACTTTCTGCATCGGATGCTTCCGTCGCCGTGCTGTCGCCGAGAAAAGATTTATTTTTTGTTTTAGATTTTGGTCCAGGGCCAGTATTTTGCCTTCGAGGCATTGCAATTTCAAAAAATTAAATTATATATTTAAACGGCTTGTTTAAAAATTGAAAACGCGCCGTTTACTCACATCGAAATTTGTTTGGTTTTTAGCTGTCATTCTGTCATTTTAAGACTACAGGGGTGGAACTGAGGAGTTTTAGTTCGGAGCGTTCAAAGCATGGGTCGCGTTTGACCGCGTATCCTTACCCTGAGGCCACACGAGCAAGTACTGGCTTGCCAGTCGCAATACACTCACACTTTTTTACCGACACACACAAACATGAGCAACTGGCTCGTCAACTGGCTTGCTTTTTTTGTAGCCAGTTGGGAAGCCAGTAGAGCAGCCAGTTACAGGGTTCGGCAGTACTTTTTCGGAGCAGATTTGGAAAAAAGTTCTTAAAACTAAAATTGACTCGCATTTTATTTCACAAAATATTAATAAAATAAGAATCGGGGAGTCAAAGTTTTATTAATTTGCTAATGCCCATTTTATTCACTCATTTAATGCAATTGGATTTAAACTGCTTTCCGGAGGTCAGTTTAAGTTACTGAATTTTATATTATTCACTTTTCTTGAAATTTTTATTTCAAGAAGTGATATCAAACCTAAGATTTTTCAACAGAGTTTAACCAAAAAATTGTTATAATTTTCATGCATTGTTTTGGAAAACGGATTGGCTTACTCAAGATTCAAATGTCTCGCCGTGGTTTTCGAAACCTACTTACCAGTATCATGGTCATTAAGCTCGTCTCGCTATGTTCTCGCCATGCCCATTTACACGAGAATCTATGTCATGGTTTTCTCGCTATGGTCTCGCCATCACATTTACACGCTGTCCTTTGCATTGAGCATGTTTTGCCATCATCTCGCTTGGGTCTCACCATAGTCTCCCCAAAGTTTTTTTAATTGAATTTTTCAAAGTGGTTGAAATAAGCTATAGGTCTCGTGTGGTGTATTTTTGGGTCCTCTTACCATTCGGGAAGAGAACCAAAAAATTGGTGAATAAATTGATTAAGCGGTGAGAAGGCTTTCCCAAACCAAAGTGAATCAATTTTCCCATCGCGGCATTGTAGTTTCTCTCATTTAACCCCATGTAAGGAAATTCTGAGAAGTAAAATTTTAGTTTTCTTTCTGATGGTTTCGCGTTGGTTTGAGAGAGCTTTTACAGAAACAAGTAAAGGCTCTCCAGAGCCAAAGCAAAACATTCGTAACGTTCTGTTCTTTTGCTAGTTTTGTCGCATAGCATTATTGTGTTTTTAGTTCATTTAATTTTGAAAGAATGGAATATCATAGTACTTCTATTTTTTTCACTGAAATCGGAGTAGATTTATTCCATTTGGATTAACATCCGAGCCCTGGCAGGAAAGAAGCCAGTACAGCATGCCGCCTACGTCACAGCCAATACACGAATAGGAACTTGACAGTCAATGTATGTAACCAATTGGCTAGCCAGTACTGGCTCGTGTGGCCTCAGAGTTAGCACTCCGGATTTGTTTTTGTGTTGAAAGCACTGATCTCTATATACACTGGATAGTGTATTCCTTATAATGTATAACAGTTTTTTTGCTTCATTTGAAGATGTTGAAGATGACAATTAGGTGGTCGGCTTCATAATTTGACGTCTACATTAACACAAAAAAAACCTGTTTCCAAAATTTTAATCTGAAGAAAGAGAAACAGACCAATGATATGAAAGGGAAAAACTTTGTGGGAGTTTATTTTATATTTTTTTTTTTCATTTTGCCAGTTTATATTTCTTGAGCGCTCAGTATTTTTCCTCAATTTTTTGACAGAGCAGGAGAGCAATATATAAACAACATTCCTCACGTTGAAGTCAAAACAACTCCCTTTTTCTTTTCCTCTAATGTAATTTATTGCGACAAAAAATAATTGAGCAAGTGAATATAAAAAATTTCAGTCTCAGTTTTTAAGGGAAAAAATGAGGAATTCTTGAGAGGAATTCTGTTTATATTTCTGAGCGCTCTGAGTCCTCTGAGATCTCAGAAATATAAACTGGCTAAATAAGTTATTCATTGTGTACATTTTTTTATTTTTATTTGAATTATATCAATAGAAAGGTGTTTAAATATGTAATAGTAAATATGTAGATGGGATATGGGAACCATCGACTTCGTTCATTATTTCAGTTTGCAAACAAGTTGAACAAAACAGCTGATAAGTGTGATGAGGAGAATGCGATTACATAGTCTGTGTTTTTTTACGATTTTACCTCCTTGTCACAATCTTTACATTTGTAATTCCGTTTCATTTAACCGTTTGTGAATGAAATAAAATTACAAACCCAACAATGTTAGCAAAGAGATTTGGGAGGGAGCAACGAACTGAAACTTGACGTCTTCATAGTGGATTATTTTGTATAAATGTTATACAGTCATATTGTTATACAAAAAAGTGGTCAGCTTCATAATACAACAATTCTTCAAATGGAAGCAACTTTCTTATGTCGATACGCTATCCAGTGTGTTATAGAGATCAGTGGTTGAAAGACGCTGTTTAGATTGGGAAGATGAGACTTTGAGAGATTTTTTGGTGTTTCAATGTGCAAAGCATTGAAATTAATGTTGTTCTATATGTTTTGAGGTGCCTCAAATGGTCAAATGTAGATACGATAAAGCCCTAACTACGTAAGCCAAAAAAGTGAAAAAGTGCAAAAGTGAAAATTTTCAGACTCATTTTGGGATTGTTGTTGTGGTGAATGTAGTTAAGTCTTAAGGCTCTCCCAAACCAACGCGAATCCGCAGCGACGACGAATTTTTGTTGTTGTTTAGCGTTGTGTATTTGTCATATTTTTTTCTATTGTGAATGATTCGCTGCGAATCGCTCCGCATTCGCGTTGGTTTGGGAGAACCTTTAACACTCACGTGTCCGGACTCAATCTAAAACAGGCTCTAATTGGGCCTATTCGACGTGATCTTTTATTCTGATATTCTGTTATTCTGCTATGAATTTCCATACAAAAGTTTAAGCTGTCAAAAAATCTTTTATGAATTTTAATTTTGGTATTCTGCACGCGTAATTCTGTTATTTAATCTGCTAAGAAATCTGTTATGAATTGTCAAACCTTCGAACTCATAGCAAAATCTTTTACAAATCACGTTTTTGGTATTCAGCAAGCCAAAATCTGCTATTAAATCTGTTATGAATTATAAAAGAATAAAAGACAAACCTCTCTGGCTTTTATTATAAAAGATTTCAATAAACAAGAAGGTATATAAGTAAAAATAGGCATTTTTCTTTTAATTCGCCAGCAAAATGTTTTAAAATTAGACAAGTGTTAAAATTTACTATGACATATTTTGTAAAAAAATGAAAAAAATAAAATACCTATTTTTTTTTGCAGGCGAAAGCACAAAACACTTTTGATGTTCAACGAAGATAAAAAGTAATCCCTTCGGTCTTTCCGATGTGCATCTCATACAGCTTTTTGCATTGAATGTATTTAATGCAGGAGTTCTATTATACACCTTCACTAACTACAAATAAAACAATTCCGTCTCAAATACTGATTAAATATTAAAAAACGAATGTAAATAAGTGTTGGCCACCCATTTTGGTATTTCGATTTTATTTACAACAGCTGATTTTGGTAACAGATTCTAGGTCTGTTCGTTAACTGATTTCATTTTCGAAGTTTCATAACAGAGTTTTATAAAAGTTCAAATATCTGAATGCCAATCATAAAAGATCTTTTATAATGAAAATCTTTTATGATTCATAACAGAAAATTCATAGCAGAATAAAAGATTTGGCAGAATAGGCCTAAATGCTTTGTTAACCCTGCGGCCACACGAGCCAATACTGGCTAGCCAATTGGCTACATACATTGACTGTCAAATTCCTATTCGTGTATTTGCTGTGATGTAGGCGGCATGCTGTACTGGCTTCTATACTGGCCAGGGTTCGGATGTAAATCCAAATGGAATAAATCTAGTCCGATTTTATGGAAAGAAGTATAACTGATACGCTGTTCCGCTTTTTCAAAATTAAATGTACTAAAAACACTATATTGCTATGCGAAAAAACTAACAAAAGAACAGAGCGTTACGAATATTTTGCGTTGGTTCTGTGCGGAGATTTAGCTAATTCGAAACTGCAAGTAGTGACTGAGATGAGTCCCTTTTCGCCGAAAATCGATTTAGCTAATAAAAATTAGTAATGCCGGATTTACACAAATGACAAATTGTCATAAATTCTTCCATTTTCACGCCATTAATGACACAATCGTGTAAATGAATTGAAAATTTGCCATAATATTCATCATAAATAAATGACGAACTAATTGGCATTAAGTATTGCCATTAAAATGAAGCCATGTAAATGTACAGTGACACTATTTTGCAAATAATGACAATACAGAATAAAGAATGAACCTGCTCATTCTTAGCCATTATGAAAAAAGAGCATCAAAACGCAATTATTTTGCGTTCGATTAAATTCATGTCATTAATGATTTGATTCAACTATTTTGCCACTTTAATGACGTGAATGAATGGAAATTTGTCAAATTTGTCACTTGTGTAAATCCGGCATAAGGGGGCCAGTGAAATGCAATTTCAGATTAGTCGTCGGATATTTCAGCAATGACTTGGTGTATGTGTTGGTAAATTTACATTTTTGAATAAGTATTTGTCCTTTTTCTCAAGAACTTTTATCACACCTATTCATGCCTATTCATGTATAGGAAATGAAAAAAAAGAAGATGAAAACAACCATCCTGTTATTGCCTTTTATTGATACTTTTTATATTTATTATCATATGTGAAAGAAATTATATTCTATTCACTTTGTCACTATTAGCATTTCATTTCTCAACGATGAAAACTCACATTAAAATTTAATTACCACAAACACAATCACATAAATCTTTGAGTTCTTTAGGACTGGACATATGAACTCCCCAATTCTTATTTTATTAATATTTTGTGGAATAAAATGTAAGTCAATTCTAGTTTTAGACCAAATTTTCCAAATCTGCTCCGAAAAAGTACTGCCGAACCCTGTTACTGGCTGCTCTACTGGCTTCCCAACTGGCTACGAAAAAAGCAAGCCAGTTGACGAGCCAGTTGCTCAGGCTTGTATGTGTTAGTAAAAAAATATGAGTGTATTGCGACTGGCTATCCAGTACTGGCTCGTGTGGCCTCAGGGTAAAAAGACGGCTCCACTAGACATGAACCATGCTCGGAATATGAACCTGTCGAGAATAAAACCACTAGAGCCAGAAAAATCCATGTCTTGTCGACGACATGTCGAAGATAACCAACTTTTGAAAAACTCAAAGTTTGGCCATGAGACTTAAGATTTAACGTGCGTGTAAGTTTTTCTTTGGTGTTCGTTGTATCTGGAGCTATATATTGTTGCAAAAGTTGTTATTTATTTACTGAAACTTTTTTTTTTACAATTTGAGTTGGATATTGTTGCAAAAGATAGAAGTAGTGTTGAGAAAGAAATGAAATGACAGAATATAATTTGTCATTTCAATCAATCTGCTGATTGTTGATTGGATTGTGGTTGTGAAGTTGGACATCTGTATGCCCCGTGGAGTCGGGATGTAATAAAATGCAGAGATTTAACTATAAACAGCGTTCAGTGCATAGCGACTTGACTACGTGAAGCCTTAACAACTACATTGGCCACTTTTGGCAAAATTACAAAAGTAAAAACTATTTTTTTCCCGCCAGAGCAGTATTGTTTTGTGAAAAAGAATATACAATTTTTTCTTAAACAAAGATTTAAAAAACATGCTATCCTAAAATGAGTTAGAAAATTTTGACTTTTGCACTTCTTCAGTTTTTTGGCGTATGTAGCTAGGGAATTAAGGTAAGACCACACTCGACGGAACTGAACTTCAGCGGACTGCACCGCAAGTGAACTTCAAAATATTTTTTGTATGAAATTGTATGAGCTATATCACACTAAGTGCCCTATTACACAACGACTTTATAGTCATGACTTTTTTCGAAATTCAATGAGTGTGAACGAGAAAATACATCTGATCTACCCTTCGCACTCATTTAATTTCGAAAAAAGTCATGACACTTAAGTCGTCGTGTAATAGAGCACTTTATGAGTGAAGCCAATATGTACTGTAGCGTAGTGTGGTGCATCAAAAAAGTGCTGTAGAGTGACACGCTGAATATCGCAGTTCCACTGAAGTGCAGTTTCATCGAGTGCGGTCTTACCTTAAAGTGAAACTACGTCCCTATTACACTACGACGTTAGAGTCATGACTTTTATCGAAATTAAATGAGTGCGAAGGGGAGATCAGATGTTTTTTCCCGTTCGCACTCATTGAATTTCGAAAAATGTCATGACTAAAGTCGTCGTGTAATAGGGCACTACATAACCTAAACAGGGTCGAATCATAGAGTAAGTCACTCATGTAGCTGCGGCATAATTATTAAATTTTATTTTGAGTTTTGGTATCACTTGTACAGAAATGTTTTCGAAACTCCATGTTGTTTTTGTACGTCACTACTTTATCGAAGTCGAATTTTTTTTCTAAAATATGACGCATGCGTTGGATTTCTTGCCAAAAAGCTGGAGCATAGAACGGAAGGCCGGAGTAAATTTTCAGATTTGAAAAAAACTAAAAAGTACTATTTTGCAAAATTTTTCCTCTTAAATCCAGAGCTAAAATAATTTTTTAGTAACGGCCCATACGCTTAATATTACAACGACAAGATTATAGAATAAACAAAGAAAATCCCCTGCAAAAATAACAACACCGAAAACTTCAAAGAAAAAAGCAAAAAAAAAAAAAACAGGAAAGTCCCAAAATGCTTAATAATAAAAAGGAACTTTTGGTAATTGACCCACCTAATGAATTGCGATTCCGTGGTACGTAATATTTTCTTCTATTAAAAAAAAAATATATTCATCAAAACATTTCAGCATTTTTATATCCTATGACATTTTTAAGGCTTAAAATTATATTCTCATTATAATTATGAATTTTGATTTTGGTAGAACGAAGAATTCATGGGTTTCAATAAATTCTTTCACTGCCAAAGTGAAAAAAATATGTAATTAAATAGTGCGGTCAGTAAAATTGAGTAATTAATGATCGATCAAAGAAAATGGATGCACCAAATGTGCTGATCTGGGCTCAATTGGAAACCATTTACTTAAAGGTACTGTATTCTGATTACGAGTGGACGGTTAAGGGAATATTTTTTTTATGGCTAAACGATCGTGTGCAACCAAAAAAAAGGAAAATAAACTAAACAAAAAAATGTGCAATTCTGCAACGTATCTTCGTGACACTCGCCCAATTGCTCATACATTCATTGTTGCTAAAGAAAAATCGATTTTTCGCTTCGATAAATGAATGAATCTAGTGTGGGTTATACGCATCATAAAATGGATTATTGCTATCAACATGAGGTGACTACAATTGGTTAAATTCCAAAAATAATCTTTTTTCATTAAATTGGTATTGACCCTTCTTACACCTTTCTACGAAGTGTGGTCTCCTTGAGTGTAACTACATTACGTTGACATACATTTAGTAAAGATTTTTTTTAAAAGGACACCATGTAAA
Organism: Dasysyrphus albostriatus; assembly: GCA_946251815.1. NCBI lineage: Eukaryota > Metazoa > Arthropoda > Insecta > Diptera > Syrphidae > Dasysyrphus > Dasysyrphus albostriatus. Next base: position 58,645,449 of record OX276336.1, on the reverse strand, counting down.
TTGTAGGGTATACAATGTGTGTGTACGTATACCTACTAACTCAAATATGGATTGGTCGAAACACGGCCTTGTTGTGGGGTTATTGTTTAAAAAATTTTCAAAAGGGCTTTCTTTTACTTAAAAATAAAAACGGAGTTTTAAACATAATCTTAACCTATAAGATTTGTGTACATTGTTTCAATAACCTATTGGTTAGTTTTTTTTGTATAGTAAGTAGCAAGGTAATTGGGAGGTATTTTGCATGAATTTATTATGAGTTGTAAGGCTTCAGTTAATAGGAAGGCACACGTCGAAGATAAAAAGCTTGATTAGTTTCGTAATTTTCTCAATTGTTAAGACAAAACTGTTCTGAAAGATTTAAATTCGCGAAAAAAATTTAATTAAAATTGAAAAAAAAAGATTGCAATCAAACAGGTCATTACTTTACTTGTTTGTATGAGAGGATCGAGTTATATAGACAAAAATAAATAAAAAGGTTTACAAAGTGAAGAAAATATAGCCCAGCATTTTTGTCCAACTTTACAACCAATTGTCAATAAATGAAGACAAATTTTTTTCACTTCGGTGGGTACCTATATTTTTGAAAATCCTTTTCGAACTGCCGTTTTAAGTAGAAAAAAATTATCTGTGTTTTTGACATTTTGAGATAAACAGGTTTTTCTGTTTTTATCTCTATCTTTTTTGTTTTGTTGATGAATATTTGCAATATTATTCACTCAATTAATCCGGTTTAAAATTTGGACCTTGGTTAAAAGTGAGTTAAGTGTCAAAAGTTCAACCCAAGCGCATAGTATTCACTCGTTAAACCCGGTAATAAACCATATTTATTAAACGTTGTATTATTCAACCCGATTCAATTTTAACTGTCCTCCAGGAAGCTGTTAAAGTAGTTCAACCCGGGTGTAAACTGAATTTTCAGTAATTTTAACCAAGCAAAGTCACATTTGAAGTTTTTACACACATGCATATCTACATAATTAAAGATAAAATACATCATAAAATGGATTTGCGGTTTCACATTTTTTAATCAATTTATTATTCAAACAAGTGATACATAAATACATAGACATTAGTCGCGTTCAGCTGGTAAGGCGATAGGGTATCCATAATCCAAAAAAAATTTCAGATACGTTGAGTTGTTTTTGCATCAGCAGTTTTTTAAGGGATTACAAGAACACAAACAAATTCGAATGCGCCCAATAATAGTTTCATAGTTTTGATCAGAGAATATCAATTATCAAGAAGCCAATCTTTCGTACGTTTCACCCTCCAAAACCCATTTGTTTACATTGTTGTATTTGTAATTTCACTTGTCGATGAATAGATGTGAATTGCAACAACAACAAGACCTGTGCTGAATGATGTGCTCAATTATTAATCCTAAAAATTTCAAGATAACTTGAGTTATTGTAAGGCATTACAACAACGCAAAGCTATACGGATAACTGAGAATAGACATCGAAACGTGGCCATTGACAGCTGAGGATTGCCATTTTTTTTATCTATGGTTTTGATTTCTATTACAAAAAAAAAACATTTTCAAATGGCAACTTGATTTTTAAAATTTTAAGAGATAAAATTTGAAATAGCACAACAAGAAACGAAAAAACAGGAAATACATGCTGGAAAATGCCAAATTATTGACATTCCGTGTGTTTAAAAATGGTTTATAGTCAAGTTCAAACAATTATAGATCCGGTTGTAATGTATTTTTAATCTACCGAGTTTGATGCGCGCTTTGAGTATTATGAACAAAAGTTAAAATTGAAAAGTTTAAAAAAGCGGATTAATAGAACAGGTTTAAAATTCACTAACATCTAACTAACACGTGGAGTGAATAATATGACTGTAACTAAATAATATTTTTTCTTAAATTTATAGAAACTGCAAATGGTTCTATGGTAGTCAAATTCTTTCTTTAAAAAAAATTGAATTAGCTAGTCGTTTTTTTTTTTTTAAAGCATGGTTCTTTTTGTGTTGACAGTATTTTTATATGGAAAATGTCGAAAAATCGACTTAATGGATAGATCGAATGTTTCTAATCCATTATTTTAGTAGTCTTAAACCATTTTTGCGTTATTGCCTATCGAATGAAACCAGTTTGAGTTAAATCGGTTGGATGGTTTCAGAGACTATAATGGACATTGTGTGGAAATATGTTTTATTGTATGTTTACATATTATTAAATTGAAAACGGAAATCTTTTGTAAGGCCGTATTTCGACCTTCATTGTTGTCCGAACGCGGAACAAAGAAGATGTAAATGAAAACAACGAACACGAACAACGAACAAATTCAAAGCCTTTTTAAATTTTGGATAAACTTCGTTGTTTGTGGAACAACGTTCACCGAATGAAGAACGAAGGTCTTAATGTGATTTAACGTGAGTTTTCATTTATTTTATTAATTTTGTATAAAATATTTTATAAATGGTAAAAATGTTTACATTAAATGTAATGAGTGGGTTGAAGTCGTATTAGGTATCGATTATGTTTATATAGACTCATTGTTTCTTGTATTAGAATATTTGATCGTATCGAGACTTTATCGATATTAGAACTTTAATGTGAATTTGGCTTAAACAATCTTCAATCAACAATATTTTTTAATAATTTTGAATTTAGTTATATTTTTGTAAAAGAATTCATGTTAGTTGGACAGATTTTAATACAAATTGCGTAGAGTTAGGGCTTATGACCGTCATAAGGAATATAGGAAAGCATTTTGTGTAATAAACAACTAAAAAAAGCCAAAATAAAATACTTAAAAATGCAAAAAAAAAAGGCATTTATTAAATAAAGAGAATATTAACATAACGCCATTCATTACAGCATTTTTTAGATAAACAGTTTTGTCAAATTTTGATACATTTTTAATTTTTTAAAATTTATCTGTAAGAAAAGACACTAAGGGGTAGAAAAGGCAAAAACAACCATAACACATATGGAATCAGGAGGCAATTATCGATCTGTGGAACTGTGAAAAGAAAACAAATTTATCATTTCAGTTCTCACATAGTTTTATCAAGCTCAAGGCTATTTTAGAACTCGTTATGAAAAAAACTGCCAGAGATTACTAAAAAGTACTAAAATGAGAAATGCCTCTCATCTCTCTCGATCTCTTAAAGTAAAAGATGATTGTGACGTCATAGAAAGACCAATATGGCGACTTGAGTACATGTAATGAGCATAATGCTTCTGTTTATCATTTATCTTTTCACAGAGAATTGATTGCTATAAAACAATTATCATATTTTTTAACTTCGAGGATGGCGTGAAGGCGTTAACGTATTTATCACTACACAGTTTCACAGATCGAAAATTAGCTTATTTGTATAACCACAAGTGATTGAATACCCAAATTTGGAAAGGACACATCTATGAGAATTTGAAATGTTCAGAAAATAAAAAAAATATTATTTTCCAAAGTAGTTTGAAATTTATAAATTTTATTTTTATGTAACATGACAATAACATGAGATAAATACAGCGCTGAAAATATTAAAATTTTTATTTTTGTCACGTATTTGAGGATGAAACGCGGTTGTAATGAAAAATGCTGCCAGGTTAAAGTGCTGAAAAATAAACAATACCTACCTCTATGCATGCAAAACGTATTCTATATAACGAAATTTCGATATAACAAATGGACCTTGGACATTATATCCTTCATTATACTGGGCCACCATTGTAATAAAATGCAATTTTTGAGCATTAAGTTAACTTTGACATTAAATATCCGTATCTCTCATTTTGACAATGATTCTTTCTCAAAAATCTAATAAAAAAAAATAAAAATTGTATATACTCGTACATATGTGCATTCAAAAACAAATCTGTATGAAATATGTGCTTTAACACAAGCATATATATTTAAATCCATTAGTTGGCCAAGTCAAAAGAACGTTTTTCTTTTTAAAGTGATAGCTAAAAAATATGTTAATCGTATTTAAATGGCTTAATACAACTGTGTAGCTGTAGTTGAAAGTTGAAGTTTGCCCAACTTTACACGTGGTTCACCAACAGCTACACTGTTGTGTAAAAAGCCAGAAAAAGTTGTTTCGGGAACCCTTCCAAGACAGTTAAACTTAAAAATGTATACAGGGTGTCTGCCGGGAAGGTATACTACTTTGTTTATAATTTTTGATTAAATGAAAGATAATAGATCTTATATTGATAAATGTTTTATTTTATGTCGGCCATTATGTATGGAATACAATATCAGATAAATATCGGCCTCTGTTAGTCTCACAAATGCGAGCTCTTTTGAGCACGTTTTTCATTACATTCTCACACATTTCACGCGGTATTTCATTAATTCCATCACAAATATTAGGTTTGAGTTGCTCAAGCGTTTCTGGTTTGTTTGCATAAACCTTTTTTTTAGATATCCCCACAAAAAAAAAGTCCAGAGCAGTCAAATCAGGTGACCTTGGCGGCCAATCAACATCACCATTTCTTGAAATAACTTGTTGTGAAAAGAGGTCTCGCAATAATTCCGTTGTAATCCTGGCTGTATGCGATGTGGCACCGTCTTGTTGATACCACAAGTTAATCAAGCCCAAAGCATGCAGTTGTGGCGTTAAAAAGTTTTCAATCATATCACGATATCGCTCCCCATTCACAGTTTACGGTACGCCGTTTTAGTTTTCAAAAAAGTAAGGTCCAATGATTCCTCCTGACCAAATTGCCCACCAGACTGTAACTTTTAATGGATCCAAATTGACTGATGAATAATTTGAGGGTTTTCCATTGCCCGGAACCGACAATTCTGTTTATTCACATATCCATTCAAATGAAAATGTCACGAGTTTACTTCACGACTGCCAAATATGAACTGTCAAGACTAATGTTTATCAAAATTGCGGGAAAGTAGTATACCTTCCCGGCGGACACCCTGTAACTTATCAAATAAAACTATAATGAAAAACTTCAATTAAAAGTTCAAATCCATAATGTGTTGCGTCCAGGAACGATAGTTGATGAGCCTATACTACAATACATTTGAACTTCTTTTGATTGAATTATAATCAGCCGCTCCATTTTTTCTTCCTTCTTAAATTTTCTTCATATTCTGCTATATTATACTTAAAAACTCTTTTTTCCACAATAATTTCTTTTTTCAGGGCCTTTTACGAAACCAGTTATAACTTTGCTGAGACTTTATAATCCATCAGAAGAAACAGTTCTTTTCAAAATCAAAACAACAGCTCCAAAAAAATATTGTGTTCGTCCAAACTTTGGCCATGTTTTGCCACAGTCTAGTGTTAAGGTGGAAAGTAAGTAAATTTTCATTATAAATTTTAAACATTCTTAGCAATTATTTTTGTATGGCTATATTTTCGTAATTTCTTTTTATTTTTTAGTTTGCTTACAGGCATTTGTTTATGATCCAAATGAAAAGAACAAACACAAGTTCATGGTTCAAAGTTTAGTCGTCCCGGAAGGTGTTGATGACTTTGGCAAACTGGTAATAATATACATTCTATGCATATATTTTAAATACATTTTAAAATAATTTTTCAAATATATTTTTTTTTTTTCAAGTGGAAAGAGGTTGAGCCCGACAACTTGATGGACGCTAAACTAAAGTGTGTATTTGAAATGCCAGCCGAGGCATCAGAAGCAGATAATTCTGGTATTTAAATTGATATATTATCCTTAAAATTTCGTTCTATGTTTTATTATTAATTAACCTTTATTGTTCGTTGTTCAGGTAAATATTGAAGAATTTTTGAAAGCTCTCGTTGTATTGACCCATTTTAAACTTTTACCTCAGAAATAAATTTGTTCAATATTTAAAAAAAATAAGGTTCAAAATATTGAGGAAAAGCAACGGTTGTAACATTTCGAATGTAAATTTGTCTATTTTTGACTACAACAATTGCTATTACAAACAATTAAAAGCTGAGGAGCAAAGTATGGTTTAAAAAATGGAATGGAATTTGTCAAAAAAGAAAAAATCTTAAGATGCCTCAATTCTTGTATTATTGGTTGTGCTCTTATGAGCATTTCTTAGTTCAAATTCTTCAATCTGTGTTTGCTCTATAGAACTAGAGTGGTTAAGTTTCAAGTTAAAAAAAAAGCGGTTTTTGGTTAAAGTTAATCTCTAACTAAGATGAAAGTGTCAAAAAGAATGCTTTTCATTAAGCTTCTCAGTAATTTTCCTCTATACTTTGACAAAGCCGGAGAAATAAATATTAGGGTTGCTCACATAGAATTTAAAACAACTCTCTTTTTCTTTTCTCATGTAATTTACTGCGGCAATAAATAATTGAGAAAATTAATCCAAAAAATTTTCAGCCTCAGCTTAAGGGGAAAAAGAGGAACTTTTCTGAGGAATCGTGTTTATATTTCTGAGTCCTGTGAGTCTCTGAGATCTCAGAAACTTAAAATGGCTAGTTGCATCCATCTTTCTTTATTATTATTATTATAATACGATTGCATTTTAGTCAACTCAAACTATAAAAACAAGTAGGTAAATTTGAACACTGAATAACAATAAAATATCTTTTTATGCAGATCATAGATGGAAAATTGCTTTTACTGAGTCACACTTTTTTTTTTAAAGTTGACTGAGTCAATAATGATAAGAAGTTGGGTGTTGGTTTTACCGTGGTATAAAAAACTAAAAACTGAAAAATCTGTTCTAATCTTGGAATTCTAAGTAAAAATTTCACAAAAAATATGGTACAAGTTGTTGATTAAATCCTTTTATCAAATATTGCAACCAATGTTAAGCTATATATGCTTTACCCTTTCATTAGTTTTATATTTAAAAAAACAAAAATATTGCAAACTAGGTACCTACCTTTGTAAATCTATCAACTACATATTGTCGCTGCCATAACTCAAAAAACTCGATTCTTCAGAAAATCAATTCAAAGTTTCTGAATCAGAGCATTCTACCGTCATTATAATTTGTTTGAAAATCATACCTAGTTCAGTTCAACTGAATAGGTTCCTCGCCAGGAAAACTAGACTTTCACTTCGAAAAAAATTCTGAAAAATCTGAAATAGTACCCTTAAAACAGGGGCAACAAATTTTAAGAACTTGATGCTGTTGCAAGTTAAAACAAAAATTTATTAAATTTCATTATTCTATGGGCAACATTTGTTTGTACGATTTGTGTTTGGCTACGTCTCCATATTTATAAAACCAAGATTTTGTATTGCCAGGGGTAAGGCGAAGGTCACCTTACTTTATTTAATAATAAGATCGAATTTCATTTTACAACAAAATGACGAAAAAATAACTTTTAAAGCTAAAGGTATACATCTGTTGAATAAAGAAATGCTTTGTGAGGAGAAAAAAAAATAAAGACAAAATTATTTCCGTCTTGTAAGGATTTTTTTTCGTCGTCAGTTTGTTTGCAAAAAAAAATCTGAATGAGATTATTGCAATTTTGTCCGCAAAAGAATGCCAGTTACATAGTTTTGCGGGACAATCATGTCCGTAGAATAACTACACTTTTAGAGGTCTCAAGAACCTGGTAATTCTTCTTATATAGATAAATAATGTAAATGCTCTAATAAAACACTTGCATATACTTAGAAAGTATAAAGTATATGGATAACATATGTACATATTTTTGTCCCTTGAAGATTATTTTTCTCTCTATTTTATCAAAAATTTTTATTATCAATGTATTCTTGAGCCTGATGTCGGAACGAATGAATAATAATAATATAATTGCACTGCGACCTTAGGATCTTATGTCTCTTACAAGAGCTTGATAACGTTTCTCATTCTACAGCTCATCCTACAAATTAGTTTTTTTATGAAACTTGAGTATTTGGAGTACCCTGAGAGAGGACAGTTCGCTCTCCTCTTTTCTGGTGATGCCAGATGCCTTTGTCTTTGATGCACAAGTGCATCACATCTCGTGATCATCGCAGAATCTATGTATATATGCCACTGTTTTCTCGGCCAAGAATGTGGAGATATCTCCTTAACAAGGTGTAGCCTGTGAGGAGTCTTGTTATTATTCTCAGTCTATTTCTATTTAAGTTGATGTAGAATTGGAAACTTGCTTGGTTGTAATCCTTAGCTCAGAGCTCGTTCCAGATGTTTGATCTTCTCTCACCCCCTGCTGTTTCCATTTTTTTATAACGTTTTCTCCTATTCCGTAATTAGTGCGGCCTGGCTATCTGACATGATAGCAATGTTTAGTTTTTATATTTTCTTTCGAGATTTCTTTCTGGACATTTCCCTATGGCATTAACGTCTGTCTGAAAAATGGTGGTAGACTGTCCCATTGGTATGGAAAGTCAGATTCTAGGCCCAAAGTTTCCAACCCTAGTCCTTTCAGACGTTCTTGGCATTGAGGGATTACATTTAATTTTAACACTTGTTACTTAAAAATGTCAAAAGTTGACACTTACCTACAAATATTGAATAAACTGTCAACTAAAAAATAGTTTACTTTGCTCAATTTTTCCTTCCATTGTGCCTATTTGGGTTTAAACATTTAGCGCGCGAAAATTATTTAAATATACTTGACTTGTGCTTTTTTATTTACGGTGGACTTCAGGCTATATAACAAACCTATTATTATCCAAGGATATAGAAGCACGCTCATATATATAATATACCATATTTGACCTATCATAAACTCGTTATTTTTAAAACTATTATTTTTTTTATAAACCATAGGCTAATGAATAATTTTGTATTTACAGCTCCAAAAGAAGTGGTGACTAACGAAGTTTCACCTATTCCAGCAGGCGAAGAAAAGGTACGTTTGTTGTAACATTTTTGTTTACGATTTCTCATTGTTTGAAATATATTAATATTGTTTAAATTTGTGTAATACAAAATTACAATAACAATTATCACAATAGTTCGTTGTAATAAACCTCTCAGCGATGTACATATGTATTTAACTACATAATAATGTAAATAATATACATTTATACATACATATTTATAGCCATACATTTTTTAAATATTTTTGTAAAAAACAAAATCAATATCTATTTGACAGAGAATAATAATAAAAGCATACAAAATGCCTTTATTTGTTGATTTAATTTAAATTAATTAATAACTTTCGAATTTTATTTCCCTTTAAGCAAAACGATTCTTATCAGACAGAACAGCTCTTAGTGGAAATAAGGCAACTCAAAAACGAAGGAAGCGAGTTAAGAGAAGAAAATCTTACTCTTAAGGTAACTCAAATGAAAATAAACATTTTAAAATTACTGTTATAAAAAAAAAACAAATGTTTTAACTCCCATTTTTGTAACTACAGAATCAGCTTATGCGCATAAAATACACAACGTCGCAGCAAAGAATGGACGAACCATATTCACCGACGGTGGAAAAACAAATTCCAATGTTTTACATAGCGCTCTCCATTGTAACAGCAATCTTTGGTATATTTCTGGGCAAATATTTGCTCTGAATCAATGGAGTTAAAATTTTATGTTATTATCGATGAGTAAAAAAAAAATTAAAACAAGAAAAAAACTAAAAAAAAAATCATTAATACCTATCAAAAATAAAAAAAAAGTAAATAAATGCCTAAAAATATATAATTTTTAGACAAACACAACAGCAACAACAAATCAATTCAAAACAGTGATGAAAATAAAAAAATACAATTTAACTGAATAAAACCATCTATTTAGATAATAATTCAGAATACAACAAATCCAGTGATTGAGTTCATCATAAAAATAGCTTAAGAAAAAAAAAAAAAAAAAAGAATACATAAAATGCTATCAAGATATATCTTATGGCTAATTATTTCTTGGAAATCACAGAAAGCGATAAATAACTGTATAGGTGGCTTAAATGACAGGAGGTGATGGGAAACATTTTTATTTTCTTTATCTGAAAATATCTTCACTTGATGGTTTGTTTTGTTTGCTTTTGGTTTTTTAAAAATGCCTTTTTAGTTTAAGATAATAATTTAGACGAAAAAAAACTAAAAGTTATTATATACATTATGACGTATAATTTTTGCTTGTTGCTGTTAATGAGTTGAATAATTTTGTTTTAAATAAATAAATAAACTTGCATTGCATTGCTTTGAGTAACTATTTACATTTCATTATTATTTCTATAGAAATATATTCTTTTTTAAGTTTCCCTTGTGATGAAAAATGATCTACATACATTTTCAATGCAATCAAATGAGCATTGATAAGGAATAACTGTCAAATTAACTATTTCAATAATGACGTAAATTGAATGAAAGCAATACTTTTTTATTACTAATAGATCAGATTTTGAATACTTTTTGCTTGCTTGCATTCTTTGAAGTCTTTGTTCATTATGTCCCTTTTGTGGAATCTTTCAAATAAAGTTCTCTCTTTTGTGATCATTTAGAAATCAAGTGAATTTTTGACATTTGAAAGATTTGTAATAATGAAGCACACAGATATTTGCTCAATAATTATTTTGACTTCAAGTCTTACGACTGCTTTTAATTAATCAATCCTCAGTCAGCCCACGGCCAACTTCACGGAATGATATATCGATTGTTCGGAGATTTTGTACAAATTATGTTACTTTGTTTTTAACAATTTGCATTTTGTTATGTTCGCCTAATTTAAATTAGGACTTGTTTAGTTTAGGTACAGACCTCTTTACTGTTTTTTGTTTTTTCATTATCTCCATTTTTTCTTTGGCTTGAAATGTTTTGCAAACAACAAGTAACGTACATTAAAAATTATTTGATTTTGTATGATGCGCTTGATTACGCTTCCAAGAATTTGTTGTCTTAAATGATTTGTGAATCATTTATTGTTTATTAATGCAGTTTTTGTCCTGCCTCTTAACAAAACGTGCTGAATCTCGATTGAGTGAATCTGGCAAAATATTTTTCAGCGCAACATATCTAGAAAAAAAGCACCCCGATACAGTTATAAGTTAAAGAATAATAAATTGAACAGTTGGAGATTATTCTGCGAAAATGGGTATTGTTTTCTATCACCTCCTGTACGAGAATCTAGCACAATGACAATTTAAAACAGATTATTTTGTTTCAGAATTGTTATTTGTAAAATTTTAAGCATTACTTAAATATTTTTTTTAATGTTGGTCTTCAAATGATTGTTCTTAACTTTGGGTATAAATAAGGTATAAAATAAAAAAAAAAACACTTGAATTAAAAAAAGAAGTGTTCTCTTTGTTAGTTGTGTTTAATTAAAATTAAACAACACAAAAAAATACATACTTCATACCAATAAATAAATGTTTGGCATATTCACAACAAAATCTATATACATAAAAATATAATTTTCGCTTACAATAAACGACTCTCGAACATAATTATTTTTTTCCAACAATAAAAAATGTAATAAGTTTTTAAACATGCCGTTATATAAAAGAAATAAATTATTAAAAATAAAATAACCATTGAAGTGGTGAAAATAATCCAAGTCTATGAAGTCATTTATTTAGTTTTTCCTTTTATGCTCATGTTTTCTTCTGTATGATCAGTAAGCTTTCACTTGTCGTGATCATTTAGATGATTGTTGCTGTCTCTAGTTTATGTAAAGATTAAGGTCCCGATTGCGGCTGTCGATTAACAATCGAATCGAAATTTGTAGATTGTATCGATTTGTTTCTATGTTTGGGATTGTTTAACGTAATCGAATGAAAAATGCTTTATTATGAATAATCCAATATCTTCAATTTGAATGTTCATTTTATTAGCGTTTCAATTCTCAAATATTTATTGGGGGCTATCGTGAATAAAATTTCCTACGGAATTTTTCCCATCCTCGAAAACTGGGAACGTGAATTGTGGTCGCAGTTTCTCTCAGAATTTATTGGCATCGAAAAATAAATATCCCATGGCCACTGGGCTGCGACTTTGACTGACCAAATTTTAACTTGCAAGGAACAGTAGAAAATTGTGGACATTTAGAATTTTAGAAGATGGGAGAAATTCCGTGGGAAATTTTATCCACGATTGAATTCCTAGGGCAGCGATTAGAAATTTACCATCGACACCTTTTCGATTGCAATCGACAATCACAATATGAAGGACGATCTATAATAGAAAGTGATCTGAGAGGTATTTGTAATTACTGAAACATGAACAAAACGGAAGACGTTGGGCTACTTTTAAGGACTGTGTCTAGTCTTAACGGAAATAAGAAAAGATTTGTTTTCCATTTGTGTGAAATAAAATAAAATAAGGTTGTAAGTCATATCAATAATAGCTTTTGAGGTATTGAACCAATAAACGTTTGTCTGCTTACATAAACAAGTAAAGTGTGCATACAAGAATTTGGAACAATTGCTGTCATAGGTCAAACTTTTTGTAGTTAGTCCCTAAGAATATAGAGAAACAGCAAGGTTTCCAAACATTATTTGTTTACCTGAGTGGGTCAATCCCTCGCGCGTTCTAGAAAACACCTTCAGAATAAATTTGATTGCATAGCTCCGAGTTAACTTGATATTTAGATGACCCAAAAAAAAAAAATTAAGAAACTAATTATAAAACAAACAAATTTAAACGATATTTTTTTAATTACAATATATATTTAGGAAAAACTATAAACTATTAGAACTTTGTATCCGGTTGCGTACTAACTGTGGTCAATTTTAAGCATAGCTTCTTTGATATCATAATAGGCTACCATTTCCTTTAATTAAATAAGAATTAAAAATAATATATGTAGTTTATTTTAGTTAAAAAATATAAAATTTGTGATACTAACTCTGCAAATTTCTAAATTAATCCTATAAACAGATTGTTGGTTATGCTGCACTAAATCTTTTTCTTTTGGATTTGTCACTCGAATATGTGGCATGTTATCATCTCCAGTTTCGATTGCGACAGCACCATCTCTAGCAAGAAATGAGACTTGAAATATATTTTCAACGGTATTCATGAAGTTATTTGGATCTATGACAAGTTTGTAGAACGGAAGCGGAAATCGATTATTTGCTTCGAATGCCTAAAAATAAGAAATATTTTAGTTTGTTGCAAGTCTATTAACTGATTTTTTATACCCGAACAATTTGTTTCAGTACAATTTTGACCTTTTTGGCTCCTTTATCTTGTTTCTCTAACTGAGCCACTTCTTCAGGTTCGAGTTCTTCTGCATTCTAAAAAAAAAATGATAAAAAAGCTCATACCCAACGAGGTTGAACTCACATTTTTTGTCTTTTTCCTTTGTTGTTTTTCTTTTTTCGCTTTTTGTGTTTCGGTGGCATTTAAATCAAACGATCCCAGCATAGATGTTGAAAATTTTGATGCTCGGCATATTCCGATAGCCACGTCGGCCAAAGCATTCCAATTATCATTATCATCTCTGAAGACAAGGCCAGCCTGTGTAATAAAACTTATAATTTGTTATCATAAATATACAAAATATAGTACAATAGCGTTTTGATATATGCCATCGTTAAAATCAGTGCTTGCTTCCAAGACTTTGGCCACAGTCTGATGGCTTAGTTTTAGAAGCTGAGCATCCATCACTATTTCAGCAGTATGCTCGGCTCGATCGCCAACATTACCCTCTCCAATAATCTCATCGGATTCAGTGATTATACTTTTGATCGCAGTTATTGTGTCGACAGTGTCTTCTGCTTCAACATTTACACCTGCAATTATATATAAACAAAATAGTTTGTAGCAGGTAAATGTCCAGTAAGTAGAAAATACTCTAATAATTTAAAAACCATGACTTTTCCCCTCAATTGTTGAATCGCTGGTGCTGGATTGGTAATAGGTATGCTTCTTACATGACACGAGAGCATTATGCCCAAAGCAATGCTGCTCATACAAGCATACAGATAAGTGGGTTGCCCTAAAAGTAACATGGCATAGAATAGTCGGATAACGATCAGTCAATTAGTTAAAAGTTGGAATAGTTGAAGTACATTGCCAGAGACAATAGACCTGGAATTTCACAGGTTTAAATCTGAAATATACTAATGCAATATTAAAAGTTTTGATGTCAACAGAAAGGTAAGGAAACACCAAATACTTCTAATACAAAATATATTTATATTTAACACCCAGTTTCACACTCACGTTTAAACCTTGAACTGGGTTTAATTGTTCTACTGAACTAAGTCCAAGCCAAAAGTGGAGTTTAAACTCCCACTGTTAAACTGGGGGTAAGGGTATTCATGCAGCTTCGTATAACCCTACATATTGGTTAAGTTTATCTTTTAGTTAATGAACCCTCAAACTTTGTATGAACAATGAGTTGCACAATTTGGTTTAACTTATCCAGATTTTGCTGTGGAAAAATAACCAAAGTGGTTAAACTTATCCAAACGTCAAGATGCTTCATGCAAACTTTTGTGTAAACTTATCATTTTACCCTTAATAGAGTTAAATTCGACAGTATAGAATTCCGAGTATTGAAGAAAATCAGATTTTTCTCATCTTATTTATCGAGATTTTTATTATACTAGCCGTATTTTCTGTTACTCGAAGCTACTCATTTTTTAATTATAAAGTGCTCTAAATTCAAAAACCACCTTTAAAAATTTTAACAAGGCTCAACCGATTGTTTGCGCATTTGCTGGGAAAATGTTGGATAGAGCATCCATAAATGGTGTAAACATTTTTTGTCTCCAAAGAAATAAAAACTCGTATAACAGGTAGCTAGATATTATTTGACCAGCTCTTTAATTTATAAAAAGCAAAAAATATTGTCGATTTTTAAAAATTATGTTTACTGTAAAAAACAAAGATCAAAGCTTAAATTTACCAATTGCATTTCCCTTGTCCAAGAGATTTTTTAGACGAATTTTTCGATCGGTTGGACCCGTTAAATTTAATTCAGCCATATCTGTTGAAACTTTTTTTTTTGTAATTGAACAAAGACAATAAGGTATAAAATAAATATTTTGTTTAAAAAAAATCTAATTTTATCAACAAGAAAAAAAAATGCAAATTTAAAATTTATTCAAACTTCAAAACGTCACTTTCTTTTCCGATTGTCTGACTTAATTCCGCTGCTGAATGCAGTATTTTTTTCTTAAGGCTGACTACACATCACCAAACAGTGAAACATTTAAAAATGCACGATCTCACAAAGTATTAACACATGTCAGAATAAAGTGGGAAGGAATTTCATACGACGCGACGGCCAAATTTGTATGCTCCACCTTGATATGTAGTTGGACGAGGTCGGAAGAAGAAATGCTTGTAAGTGGCCCAAAATAGAATGCTCCAGTTTGCAAATATTCGGTTAGGAGTCGTGTATACATGACATGAATATTCACTAAGTAGTGAAACTAACTTATCTAAACAGGGTCAAACACAAATGTCAAATAGTGTTGGATGCGCTGTCAAGTTGGGTGTGATGAAATTTCATATTTCGTTTCCTCACTTTTATACGTATACATGATTTTATTTATTTATTCAGTTTTCCAAAAAGTAAAAACTGAAATTTGTTGATACGAGTATTTTAGCATTTAAAGAGATTTATTGGCATTAGCAACACAAAAAATTGTGTTTCTTTTTAGCTCTGAGTGTTCCAAATTTTGTTGGAATTTATTTGTCTGGTTGCGGGGCTGCCTTAAGGCCTGGCCTGGGCAAACAGAACGCGATCCGGCGATGCGATCAATACTGCAATGGGGAAAAAAGATCGCCGCGATCAAATTTTGTTTGTAATTTCTCACAAAGATCACCGGATCGCGCTCTGTTTGACCAGGCCTTTAGGTTTTGCAAATCTCGTTGAAGTCTTTCATTCGTATGCGGAAACGCGGCATAGCATAATCTGTCAAAACAAATAAAACGCGAAAAAAGTCAAAGCCAATACCGGCCCGTGGTCCGTGTTTCTGTTTAGTTTTGTAAAAGTTAATAATTAATTATTTTTAAATAAAAAAATAATAAATATCATCGATGAAACTAGTAAAACCCCATTGGGTTCATCATGACGGCAAGTCCTACAGAACCACAGACGTTAAATTTTTGATTTAATTTATATTTTGTTTGCAGATAAGCCCATATTTTCAGTTGACATTCACCAAGAGTGCCTCAAATTTGCCACTGGCGGGCAGGGCAATGATTCTGGTAGAGTGGTCATATGGAATCTGCTTCCGATTCTTTCGGAAAAAGCTGAATTGGACAATACAGTTCCAAAAATATTGTGCCAAATGGATAGCCATTTATCGTGTGTCAATTGTGTAAGATGGTCAAAGAACGGACAACTTTTAGCGTCTGGCTCTGATGATAAACTTGTTATGCTATGGAAAAAAGCTAAGGTGAGTGCAGTATCTGATTGTCTATATTATATATTTAATCCGTCATGCTACTTAATTTAGGGCTCAAGTGGTGTGTTCGGCACCGGAGGCATTACCAAAAACCCTGAAAGTTGGAAGTGTATTGCAACTCTGAGAGGACATTCTGGAGATGTCTTGGATTTGGCTTGGTCTCCACATGATCGGTGGCTAGCAAGTTGTAGTGTTGACAACTCTATTATTGTCTGGGATGCGCAAGCACTACCCTCGATGGTTGCAATGCTCAAAGGACACACTGGGCTTGTCAAAGGTGTTACCTGGGATCCAGTGGGAAAGTTTTTGGCATCACAAAGCGATGATCGAAGTGTTAAGATTTGGAAGACCAGTGACTGGACTTGCAGTAATACCATAACAGAACCATTTGAAGAATGTGGTGGAACCACACATATTCTTCGGTTATCTTGGTCGCCAGATGGTCAATATTTGGTATCAGCACATGCTATGAACGGAGGCGGTCCTACAGCTCAGATAATAGAACGTGAAGGTTGGAAATGTGACAAAGACTTTGTTGGCCATAGAAAAGCTGTAACGTGCGTGCGTTTTCATTCATCAATACTTAAACGACAAGCACCGAAAACAAATAAACCTCAGCAATATTGTTGCCTAGCAGTTGGATCCCGCGATCGATCATTATCTGTGTGGATGACTGCATTACAGCGACCGCTTGTTGTCATACATGATCTTTTTGAAGACAGTATTCTGGATTTATCATGGGGTGCTGAAAAGTGTATCTTGTTAGCGTGCAGCGGAGATGGCACTGTTGCTTGTTTGCAATTCTCCGAAAAAGAACTTGGAACCTCGCTTTCGGAAGAAGATAAAGTAAGAATAATGTTCTATTGTACATCATGATTTTAAATAAGAATATTTTAGAAATATTTCCCTCCGAATTGTCGAAAAAGCTGAAAAAAAGCACTTGGCCCGTAATGTAATTGTTACCTTTAAGAATCGTATGGCATATCCAATACCAACTACGCTTTTTTATTACCGTTTGGGTTAATAATGCGCTATCGCTATGAAATACAGTTTGTTAATGAATTTTGATAGAATAACGAAAGTTTACACCTTCCCTGTGACAATTCATTGGACTTCTTAAGTTATTTCTCCAATTTTTAGACAACATCCTTTGGTTGGCTTTCCCCATTCCACTGCTGATATGTTGTTAGGTTTTTTTTTTTATTGTTCAGTAAAATGCCGCCTGTTTCCAAGTCCAAGTAGGAAAGTTAAAGTTTTACCCACTGGAAACCTATAAAAGCATGAATAAATCTGTTTAAATCACTTTACTTCAGAAAACTTCTAAACTATGTGAGTTGTTTTTATTAGATTTCCTTAATGTTGTCTTGTTAGGGAGTGCCCAAATAGTTTTTAAAAGTTTGATATAACGATTCGAGTTTGCGATAACTGATTTGAGCTGCAATGTGAGCAAGGCTGAGAAAACTTTAAATTGTTTTCCTTGTAAGTGTTTATACTGGAGCACCGCTTCCAAAAACAACAATGTAAAGTTTTGTGGAGTTGCTCACATCGATGGTCTAATAGTGTATCCATTGCTCCTACATAAAGATAGCTAAGAATGTATCTGTCTCAATCTACATTCAACGATTTTCCCAAGGTAGGTAGGTTTTCTAGCGAGAAAACATGCATTCGATCTGATTGTTTAGGGCGATCGTCTAGTTGTATTGCTTGTATGCGATATTCTAGTGGGCCAATGTCTGTTTACTTTATGACATGCGGTTTCCAATTCAGTTCATCATGTATCCTTAAGAAACTAGACATATTCCTTTCATTAAATTAAAAGGATGTGGATTATAGTTGTGGTATGGTGATTACACTCGCATCTCAAGACAATTACTCAGAATAGCAATCCGCATTTGAAGTTGAAACCATGCATATTGTGCCTAACTAGGCAGCTAAAAGAAAAGTACTTAAGGCGCAACCTCTTGCTACTATGACCTTTGATTTTAAAGAAAAAACTGTTTCTTTTTCCTGCTGAAAATATATTGCTTTTTACAATTCTAAAGGGAATCTTCATGCTTTTTGCAAGTGAGCTATTAAGGGTTCATGTTTGCCTGGCTAATTCTTTCGCCCGTTAATCATTATTTCCCCCAGTTCTTTGTGACCTGGTAAATATTCAGACTTGCGAGCATATCTCGGTAAAGCTGGACCAATTTTAATCCCATTTGATACCTCATTTATACTAGTTGCTTATATTATAGATACACATATCCGAAATTGCAACCTGAAAAATGCAGTCTAACCATTGCCACCAGAAAAACTTGTCCGACCAGTATCGGATGGCATCCTGTTTTTGGATGGCCGCGATGAGATAGGTTGCTTTCCAGACTATGGTGTCCCTTTAAATCTTTCTTAATTAACTGTTGACACCAAAACACAATTTAAAGAAACCTGATGCAAAAGAATTTTTGAAACTTAAATTTAAAAATATTTTTTTTTTTTTTTTGTATTTTCAGAATTCATTGTATCAAAGAATCTATGGAAAAGGCACGTCATTTGAAACAACCACTTCTGCTAGAGATACTCTCATTGAAAATGCCGAATTGTTGAACGCAGCACCAGAACAAGTTTGCCCGCCATCGTTTCCAATTGATCTTAATTCAGAGACTGTCAAAGAAACAACGATTCGTACTATAACAGCAAATTCTGCAGATACGATTTACCAAGCTAAAGCCATTAACAAACAAACTGAAACTCGAACGGCAGATGGGAAACGAAGAATAACACCTGTGTTTATACCTCTTAATCAAGAACCAGGGTAAGTTTTTCATAACTTTTCCAAACCTTTCTTTTTTTTATTAAATTTTTAATAGTGAAGTACCAGTAACACTAATAAACAGCAGCTCACGTCCTAAAAATGATGCCATTATAATTGCTGAAAAACAATTTGTTAGTTATGCAGACACTTCAGTTATGAAGCCAATAATAACCGAAGCTGAACAAACGTAAGTCACCCTTGTTTTTTTTAATTATCTTTTCATTAAAAAAATGCTTTAACAGGCGTTTAGATAACCGACTAACAAAAAGCACACTTGCAATATCCCCTTCGCACGCGAGTCAAACGGTTTTAAAGTCCTTTCCAGCTGTCTCAACATCGTCCAAAATAAACCCCAAAATTAACATTTTCAACGGACCTGCTTCCCATCCATCTAAAAATGAACTCAGTAAATCTGCTCAAGATTATAGAATTCACGTGCAAAACAGTGCTCTTACGACATCAATGGGACCTCTAACTAAAGTTATATGCTGGGCTGTAAATGGAAATGAGAAGATCTGGGAAATATTTATTGGTAAACGACATTTTTTGTTGTTAGCTTTTCAATCTTAAAAACAACATTTAAAACGTTTTTATTTATTCATTTTTATTCAAAAGGATCACATGTTGCATCGTCTTGTTTATCGTCAAAGTACTTGATAGTGTGTAGTGTGGATGGAACTTTGCGCATACTTTCATTAAGCACCGGGAACACGGTGTTTCCGATAATAAATTTAGCTACAACAGCAGTACAGTGTGCATTTGTAAGTGTGATTTTTGTACTCCTACAACCTAGACATTAGCCTAAAACCATTTTTGGTTAAAATACATACATACATAATGTTGAAATATATCTATTTATTTAATTTATATTTAAACTAGTGTCCTCTTGGAAATTTGGTTGGGGTGATAACAGAATGCGGTTTACTCAGAATATGGGATATAACATTAAAACAAATTGTCATTTCTACAACTTGCACAGAAATATTTGGAAAACACGGTCAAGTTGTTCAATTTAGCATCACGGAAAATGGAGTTCCGTTTGTCTTATTTTCCAATGGTAACTCTTATACTTATTCAAAGAGCATGCAGTGCTGGATGGTGTTGAACTCTAAAGATCCCGCAATAAGACATGGTTTAAGAACAGCAATACCTAAAGATTTTCAAAAGAATTTTCGATCTTATCCTCTTACAACAATACAGTCTTCATCAAATAACTACACACCTAATGCTTCTGAGATGTAAGTTCATAAATAAATCTTTTCAAATATATGTATGCGATTACAAAAATTTTAACAAATTATAGCAATAAAGATGACTGGCAATCAGGGGCTAAACTTCTTTTCATAGAAAATCAGATAAAACTTTGTGAAGTTATTAATTCGCCAAAAGAAATGCAACACTGGTATTCTTCATTGGCATATCATTTGGCAACAAATGGTGTAGAAAAACAAATAAGATTACTACTCGATGAACTGCTGGGTACAAATTGTGCACAATCAAGCGAAGAAGATCTTCAAATTTTGGTATGTTTTTTTGTTTGATTTTTTATAAAATGATTTACTTTATATTTTCGTTTGTAGGGAATACCAAAAACACTGCTTTTAGATACTGTTCTTAATGTTCTTAAATTGCACCCAAAGTGGCAGCGTCTTTATATGGAATATCGAGAACTTATAGATTGTAAGAACGATAGTATTAATAAGCCGTGGAATTAGTATTTTTTTATATAAACAAATAATATTAATACAATATATAAGTCACAAAACCATATTTTTTTTTAAATGTGATAAAAACTCAAATATAATTAATATTGTAAGACAATTTATTTTTCTTTAAAGGAGACCAAAATCGGCATAGTTTTGATATTAGGAAGTCAGCACTTACTCAACTTATTCTTTAAACTGAGCAGTTTAATCCAATGCCGTTCTACTGGCTCTGAGGCGAAAATTCTCACTTTGTTCATTTATTTAATCTTTCTCTCGTTTTTTACTTCGTGTTAGACCGAGAGCCAATGACATAAAAAGTCAAGTTATTTGCGTAACTTTGTAAGTCATTTAAATGTACCCTTTGAGGTGTTAAACCAGGAGGCGCTTGTCTGCTTACCTAAACAGGTGCCAAAGAGTTGTTAAATGTGCACATCGATTTATTTGAACATCTATTGGTCAGAGGAAAAAAAAGTGTATGCAAGTAATATTAATATTTTGAACAATTGTTGTCATAGGTTAGTTTAGAGAGCAGTGAAGTTTCCAAACATCTTGTGTTTACCTGAGAGGTTTTTGGAAAATTTGCGGCTTTCTATATTCTTGAGGACTAACTAAAGAGAGTTTGATCTATGACACCAAAATTGTTCGAAATTGCAGGCTTAATATCTGTCGTGTGCACACTTTTTTCTTCCGATCAATAAGCATTGAGATAAATTTAGTAAAATTTTACACATGATAGTCAAGCGATTAGGTAGGCAGACAAGCGCCTCCTGCAACAACATTTCTAGGGTTATTCATTGATATAACTTCCACAGTTGAGGTGGCCATACACGACCGAGCCATCCAATCCATTTGGCTCGGTTGGATTTCAGATTGGCTGAAAATCCAAATGGATCGGCAGCCGATCCACCCCACACACGACGGGTTCGGCACGGTGCCATTTGGCTATGTCGTGTATGACTTGCACAACATAACTTACCTATCAATTTCATTTAGCTTACCTCGCGAAGTGAAAATCTAATGAAAGGAAAATATCAATAGAACTCGCGAGAAAAGGTTTACACAAAAATTTTTATCGTATGTTGGGTTTATATAACACTATTGATTAATGCTTGTATAGAAACAAATTTGTTTTTCCTTTTTGCCAAAATGTTTTAATTTTTGCCTATATTTCACGACTGGGAAAAAATAAATTTTCTTTTTGAAAATTTAACTTCGCTTCTCATTAGTTCTGCACACAATCAATTAATTGAAGAGGAGGCTTCTCTAATTCTTCTTCATTTATCAATATCACTCGAAAAGCATACAATTAAATAATATCGATTTTTTTGTGAAATCTTTTGGTGTCTCAAGAAATGGTAGGGTTTATAAATGTAAAAGTTCCGCCAAACTGCAAGACTCCGTTCCTTCAATTAAATGTTAACTTAAGTTATGTAAACGTCACGGTTGTTCCAATTTTTATTTATTAGTCTTTAAGGTGCATTTGAAGATGAATGGCTTTACTTTAGTGCTATGAAAAAACACTTTTCCATCTGATTAAATTGCATATAAAATAATCGTTTGATTAAACGATTTTCGTTTTGACCATTATTATCTTCATCTTTCACCATAGATGTGTTAATTAAAAAATCGACTGTCAGCTGCATAAATAACTCATAATTTAGTAGCTTAAGAGCAAAAGGTGGTATTAATGAATACCGAATGATATAACGAAAATACTAGAGAATTATTTTTGTTTCTGTGGACTGTTGAATATTATTCATGATAAAAATTTTGCGACCTTTAGGGCCAGTTTGTTCACAGCTAATTATCTTTAATCAATGATTATTTCAGTTGATTATCACTGAATGCGTTTGTTCACAAAAATTTTAATCAGAGAATCCACTAATGAGATATCACTAATAGGCCAATTTTGTTTGATTAGCACCATTTAATTTACGATTTGCTGGAATTTTGTTTGTTCATGCTTTGTTAAAGCACTGAAAACTAACTAACAAAGAATATATAAAAGATAGATCGAAATTTCATCCCTCTTGACAGTTCCTTGTTTTGAATTTGTTGTTTATATATTCTTTGGTTTCTTTGGGGGCATAATAAATAATAAATTACAAACAAAAAAATCTGTCTCTGTGGCTGCCTTATCCATACTCCATTTAATAAATATTATACAAAATGAAGTAAGTTATTTATCATTAGTCGTGTTTGCTAGTGCATTTCTATTTCCTCTTAAAATTAAAAACATATGCGTTTCGCCCTCGTATAACAGTTGAGCTCACCAGTTAGATGCTGTTGTACCCTTCTAAGACGCATATTTTCAAACAAAACAAAAATAATTCTCTATTATTTTCGTTATATCATTCTTTACTAGCCAGACCACTGGCTTTACCATCGTATTAGTTCTAGGTGTCTGAATTTAAACAAATTCAGTGTAATTTACAGTGCTTTAGCGCATTTGGACTAAAGGTCGCAACATTTTTATTATGATTAATGAATACCCTCAGTTTTTATTTTCAGAAATTGAAATAGTGAAAGTGATTTCTCTCAGTTCGGACCGGCTTCGATTTTAAATTTTCCCGAAAGCGAAAATGATCATAATCTAATTTTTCCATTTAAATACTATCAAGGTTTTGGTATTTTTATTTACAGATTGTTGAGTATACGTTAGCAAATCCGCCAAAAGATCTGTCGCGCTTTCTCAAACAGATCTACAGATATGACAGATTGAATTCTTTCTCGAAAATGCCTTTTCAGTTTTCATTGAAGCGTTCTACTTTTTTGACTGAATTTCATCAGAAATCCATAGAATTCATGGTTCAGGAACCGTATTAAGAAAAAACTTAAATTTCACTTTTGTTTGTAAGCTTTTCGATAGTAAATGTAATAGGATGATAGTTATTTATGATTGCATGCCTCTTATTATTTTTCCCATAAAGAAAAAAATTGGTTAAAATTCGAAAATAGATAAATTTAATATATTTTTTTATTAAAATTAAGTGATCTTCATTTGTTATTTTATAAATTTAACATAAATTCTTCGTTTTGAACCTTACAAACAAGCTGCAAGTGCTGAATTAAATCAATAAAAAAAATTAGAGCCAGTTTGTTTTCTTGCTTGCATACTTAACAAAAAAACTTTCATATGGTTCGGCATATTATATTATCATTAAGAACAAAAAATAACTAAAATACATATTTTGTTTTATTTTGTATGGAAAGAAGGAAATTAAAAAAAAAGATGTGGACAAACTATATTCTAAAAAGTTGTTGTAACAATTTTTAATATTTTGAATTCGATAATTTTTTTTGTTTTGTTCTTGATATTATTATATGGATAACAAATGTTTTCAATAAGAGGGACTGGTTTTTATTAAGCCAAACAAAAACAAGAAAAACCAACTATCCTTCTTGACCGAAGTCTTCTGTGAACTTTTGTAATTTCTTAAGATCTTCGTCGTTGACGGTTGGTTTGGTACGAGATAGTGATTTTAACATGTCACGCTAAGAAAAAAAAAGACAAATTATTTATATGTAACAATTTGCATAAACAAAATATAATATATTTCACCATTGTGACGGGAGGTTCGAATAACTTATCGCTGTCGACATCCATCCATGCCATTTCAAATGCTCCTTCATCGCCTGGCGAGCAAGGTGTTAGCAAATCGTCAACAATTAGATTTTTATCAAGCGGTGATGGCCCTCTAACCCTCTGCAAAGAAAGAAACAGAACAAATTATTCAAAGTCTCCTTCATAAAAGGTTCCTGATTTAAGATTGTTACAAAATTGAATATTGAGCCCTGCATTGTAGATGAACATGCAGTTTTTAAATAATTTATTGATGTAAAATTGTAATATTTATTTACCTTGAAATGAGTAGCTTGTTGAACTTTTCGGACAGGTTCCATTAGTGCGTCACGAACAACAATTGATATATCTGCTCCAGAATATCTGTAATATAGAATCATTCATGGTAATGAATTCAGTTGAAATAATTATAATATTTAATAAACCTACCCATCAGTTTTGCTTGCAAGAACTTTCAAATCATCTTCCGAGAGCACATGTGTCGTATTACCCAAATGAATTTTAAACATTACTAAGCGAGCATGATCCTCGGGTAGGGGAATGTATATACGCTTTTCAAATCGCCTCCGAATGGCTGAGTCCAATACCCAAGGAATATTTGTAGCTCCGAGAACTAATATTCCATCAGTGTCATTGCCGACACCTTGCATTTGAACCAAAAATTCAGTTTTGATTCTCCTCACACTGTCGTTTTCATTGTCCGTTCGTGCCGAGCACATCGAATCAACTTCATCGATGAATATAATGCTTGGCTTATGTTGGCGGGCTAATTCAAATAGATTCTTCACTAACTTTTCAGATTCACCAAGCCATTTTGACATAAGATCAGAACTCGATACCGAAAAGAACGTCGAATTGTTTGCCTCGGTGGCAACGGCTTTGGCCAAATATGATTTACCAGTACCAGGTGGGCCAAAGAGCAGAATACCCTTCCATGGTATTCTTTTGCCAGTAAACAAATGTGGAAATTTAATGGGCAAAATTACAGCTTCCTTGAGAGCTTCTTTGGCTGCTTCCAAACCAGCAACATCTGACCATTTGACTTGAGGTTTTTCAATGACAATGGCACCTTCTAATTTGCTTTGCAACTTCTTTTTCTCGGGGTCTTCGCCATCTGAATCACTGTCACTCTTTTTATCCTTATCGTCCCTGTGGTGAAACAAAAAAATTTCTTTATATATGGCAGATATAAATGTGTGATAGGAAGACTATATATAAAGAAGATCAATGAACGTGCTAATGTTCACAGTTGCTAGAAAAATTTTAGTGTTCATCACTAGCAACGGGCCAGTCTGTTGTTTTGCGCGCCGGAGTCTTTAAATATGTTGTTTATTATTCAGTCATTGATGACAAATTACCATAGCAAGTTACAAGATCACACGTGCAAATGATAAAAAAATTATAATCAAAATGGGTTTTCTGTTGTTGAAATCCATTTGACTATTGACGCCTATTCAACGTTTTGTGACCAAATTGAAGTCGACCGGTAACAATCAGGCAACACCACATCAATGAAATGAAAATGTCGTGAATGCCCATGAGACCCATAAGCAATTTCTTTTGACCCGAATTGGATGTGAATGACATGTGTTTCCAACAGGGCAGCACTACCTGGATATTTTGCACGAACCATTTAAGAGTAGTGGTATCTCCTGCCGAGGATTAAGTATCTTGTGCATATTTTATCAGAAATGAAAAAAAAAAAATAAAGATCGTTCTTTTACCCCGTTACTTTTTGTTGTGGGCTTTTCTGAAGAAGCAGATCTATGGCCATAAGTTACAATCGACCGATGACTTTAAGGTCAACATAACTCTGGTCATCCCTCAGGTCCAACCGGATCTATGCCTCAGACTGCTTGAAAATTGGACCTCTCGAATCTGTGCCACCGTGCGAAACCGCGGCGGACATTAAAAGAATTGAAAAACATTTTTCTCCGAAGGCCAGTCCCCTATATTCTAAAAAAATTTTTCCAAAAAACAAATAAAATAGAGTTTAAATAACACAAAAACAAGAACATAACAGACTTCTCTTCAGTATTTTAGTTGTTGGAGACTTTTCAAAAAAGGTACTTCCACTAACATTTTCTGTAAAAACTGTCGCATTAAAAAAAAAACTTCAATTTTTTAACAGAAAACTATGAGGAGTATTTAACCAGAATTTTGCGCACATTAGAGAAGAACAGTAGGGATTAAAAAAAATATTTTTTTTTCAAAAGTTAGACAAGGTTTTTACTATTTATGTTGTTTTTTTTTGCAAGAGGTGGCTGACTACTAGAGAAGGCTGACCTCACAAGACATCTCCCTACGTTCTTTAGTTTTTAGTATCAGTTCCACTATAGTATATCTTTATAAATTTTATATACAAAAAAGTACTTACTTGGAAGCGGATTCACCTTCCTTGACAGGCTTCTTTTTGCCTTTTTTTAGGTATTCCTTCAGTTTCTCGGCACGATCTAAATACTGTAGGCACTTGGCCCGAATTGATTCCTTTGCCTTTTCTCCTTGAGCTTCGTCTTAAAAGAAAAACGAAACGAATTAAGATAAAAATCCTTCTATTTAACACTTAAACAACGAACATTTGATTGCATGCAGAAAGTATTCTACTCCATGCTCATAGAGGCGTAGTGCCTCGGCATAATTCTTATTGCGATCTTCCTCTGTGGCTTTAGTAACCAAATCTATGGCTTTTTGAAGCGTTGTCCCTGCAGCCATTTATCTGGATAATCTGCAAAAAAACATTGAGAATGTTGGTTCAATGTATACAATAAATTATATTCCTCAAATGGATGACTCAAAATTACGGGCAGTGTGCTGTACTGTGGTGTTGTGATGTCATAGAACCCAGTCTGATTGAAATAACCACACAGACAAAAAAACATTTAATTGATTTTTTGTGACTTGAAAATCGAAATAATTTAACCTAAACTTGAGAACGATTGGATTTTTAAATCACTTTAAAATTAATGAAGAACATTTTAAAGAAAATTAAGATTTAATTTTTTTGCCCAAAACAAAGTTTTCTTTTCTTGTCGTGACCCAGACACAGACACAGACTCGTTTTCTGTTGCAGATTAAGCCCAACACATTTAGGATAAAGAGTAGCCAATGGTGGAGAAAATTAGTTTCATATTATATTTACCTCCTTAACTTTATTATTAACAATATTAAAAACGTAAAAAAGAAACGAAAAACTACTATGAACTTTTTTTAATAAATTGAAAGCGTTTAAGCCACTTTATGCAAAATGAAAATGACGATTTTGACGTTTGTTTTTTTTGTGCAATGGCAGTATTCAAAACTAGAACTGGGAGTGTCTGTCAAACTGTTTTAGATTTCTAAAAAAGGTTTGAGTGGCTGTGTAAAATGAATAGCATTTACTGCCTACAGGTATGCAATTATAATTTGTGTGAGTCCGAGTGATGACTGAAATAACATTTCTGGGAATTAATCTTGGATTAATTGTACAAAAGTTGTTCAAATGTTGCTCCCCGGTTCAGCAAGTTTAACTCACCGATTTCGGTGATTTAATTGAGGGTTAGAGTTAAAGTTACTTATCATAAACATCGTTATCATCGGTTAACATCAGTTAACTTGTCGAAATTGATGATTTAAAACTGAACCCTGTATCAAAATTTTACCCACGTTTTACTCAACTTACTCTTAAGATAGCAAGAACTTCCATATTTGGATACTATATCATTCAAATTAATACAAATATAATAAGAGTATTCATGCTACATCGTAAAGTCGTCGTAAACGCTGTAAACTAGTTATATCCATCGAATATTCCATACAAATTGTAACAGAATTACGAAGTTTAAAATTTTACAACGTTTACGACAACTTTATGCTGTTGTATGAATAGTCTTAATAATTTGAATATGAGGAAACTTTTATTTATATTTTTAATTAAATTTTAACATTTCAATTTTTCATACAAATTGTATATTTACCACAAAAAAACTGTTGACTTGGACGCTTGTCCATCGGCTGAACACTATGTACCGTCAGTGGAGTGACGAAGTAGCGTGAGTGGAACGAAGAACCGAAAAATTGAGTTAAAATCATTGTAACTCGTGAGGACAATGTACTTTTAACCCTAACCCTTAACGAAAGAAAATCCTTTAAAAGTACCTACAACATT
This sequence comes from Dasysyrphus albostriatus, assembly GCA_946251815.1. NCBI lineage: Eukaryota > Metazoa > Arthropoda > Insecta > Diptera > Syrphidae > Dasysyrphus > Dasysyrphus albostriatus. The sequence continues at coordinate 58,617,023 of OX276336.1, read as the reverse complement.
TTTTTAATCAAAATTGGTACTTCCTCACCGAACTATTATCGCCTTCATTTTGCACAACTAGACTTCTTAAGTGTTTTATTAGCTACCAATTTCAAAATCACTATACACTACTGTGCACTTCCATAAAAAGCTTCACAGCACGCACCGCCAGCACTGTACAATTTCAAAAAAATTAAACTGTACCTGTAGATACCCTCATCAAATCAAAGAATGGTATATTTAAATCAACAATCCCTTTATAGTGATTTTTAATAAAATTTCCGCTATCAACGAATCTAATTATGGTCTAGATTCTAAAATAAGAGTTAGGTATGTACATAATATATGTATAATACACTATAAGCCCATGCTTAAAGCTCCACTATATGTCTTTTCCTAAATTGTTTTCTTCGATGATAAAATCCTCCGTTAATGGTCTGTTATTCAAGTTGGTCATCATCATCAGTTTTCTATTGTCTCCGTCAAATAGTAGTTCTTCAGTCCTGGTCGCATTAACATAGATTTTTTTTTAAATAAAAGAAAATAAAAAAAGTTCTGGAATTGTGTAAGTTTTCACTTTTTATTATAATTTATCAAATGGCTTTAACTAATTGGTATAACGCCTCCCAAGACACAAGTAAATTTATTCGACAAAATAAATACAATATCGACAATAATATCCAGAACATGATCGATATTTTAACCTCAACTCACTATGACTTCGAATATAGTGAGCCGACTAACCAGAACCGGGGACGTCACAGAAAACGGCTTTTACCGCGGAAGCCTCCACCACCGCCGCTCCAATTGCCGGCATCTGTTGATGAATTTCCTACAATTCGGTGTAATATTACTGGAGAGTCATCTGCTGATTCGGAAGCACGCGGTCCGTTTGAAATGCCAAGGTCACCTATGACAATGCAAATGCCCCCTCCACCACCATTACCCTTTGGCAATGGGACAAACGACACGAACTACAACTTTGATCCAGAAATGCAGCTACAGGAGATGGACCAAAAATACATCTCGGCTCACAAGATTCCCTATTTGTGGAATGGAATTTTGCCTCAGCAGCGAAACTATCGAATTACTACCTATTCGCAGAAAGTTTTCATCGGTGGCATTCCATGGGATATGAGCGAGCAATCACTGAACAAGCTATTCGAACCTTTTGGCAGGATACGAGTCGAATGGCCCAGGCGGGACAAACATGCAGTCCAACCGAAAGGGTATGCTTACATAATTTTCGAAGCCGAGAACAAAGTAAGGGAGCTGCTCGCTGCGTGCACTTGTTCAAAGTTCTGCTCAGCCACCGCTGGAAATTACTACTTTCACATATCGTCCGGTCGTATTCGAACGAAACAGGTAGAAATCATCCCGTGGACCATTTCGGACTCAAATTTTGTCACATCAACTCACCAGAAGCTGAATCCGAGTAAAACTGTTTTTGTAGGAGCACTACATGGTAAACTGACCGCCGAGGGACTGGCTAAGATTATGAACGATATGTTTGACGGAGTTGTTTATGCAGGAATCGATACGGACAAGTACAAGTATCCCATTGGATCGGGTCGTGTGACCTTCAATAACAGCCGCTCTTACATGAAAGCTGTATCTGCTGGCTTTATTAAGATCAAGACAACTATCTTCACCAAGACCATTCAAGTTGACCCATACCTGGAGGACACTTTGTGCGCCCTATGTGGTGTACAGCATGGGCCGTATTTCTGCAGGGAGTTGGCCTGCTTTCGATATTTTTGCCGGACTTGCTGGCAATGGCAGCATTCGTTTTATGATTTTAAGCTTCACAAACCACTCACAAGGAGCTCCCGATCGGACACATTGATTGGTTTCGATGTAGGCAGTCCCTAGGAAAGATTATTTATTTATTTACTTTTTTTTGTGAAAAAAACTATTTATTTCAATTTTTATTTGTTATTATTTATTTAATTGGCGATTTTGGTAGACTAATTGTTTATTTATTTTTTTAAGTGTTAAAAATTTTGTTTTCCATTTTTTGATTTTGATTGTTTTCAATAATTTAATTTTCAAAAATGAATCGTTTTTGAATATTTAAGTTAAAAACATTTTGCAATTAGATTTTTTAATTAGCGATACATGGTTTGATGTACGTGAATCCCAATGTATTTATTGCCCAGTCCTAAAAGGGCATTGTATAATATATTAATTTTAAAACATAACAACTTATGTTTTAATTATTAAATAAACTATTATTTGCAAAAAATACTTTTCTATCTATTGGAATATTGTTACATATTTTTTTTTTTGTTATATATTCATAATGTAAATATGTATTTATGTAGTTTGATTGATTCAAATTTTTGTAATATAGACCTCTCATTATGTATGGAACATTATATAAATTTCGTATTCTAAAAAGAATAAAATTAAATACCTACTGGTTTTGTTTTAAAATTTAAAAATAAAAATATAAAATATCGAAACAATTTGCTGGTTTAAATTAAAAAAAAAAATAGATTTTTATTTCAGTTTTGATTCCTATTAAATAAAAAAATAATAAAATAATAATAAATAAATGCAATCAAAAAACTAGTTATATTTTGTGTGGTTGGGAAAGGGGTAGGTAATTGCTTTTACAAATTAGAGTGGTCTTCAGTTCTTGAAAAAGCTCCGATTAAGTATTGATTTTGTGTTATTTCAGATGTGTTGGCAACAGAGATTTGAAAGCGTTTAGTCTATAAATTGTTGATAACAAAAAATTGTTAATCGTTCCCTCATAACTGTTGCGATTCAACAATATTTATGACCGTCAAGAATTTGCAGTTAAAGTTTGAAAATGAAATTTGTGTGCTTTGAATTCGGTAATTGTTTTCACAGATTGGATTGGTCTTAAGTTTTTAACAATACACTAATTCAGTATGAATTCTCTAAATACTCCTGGGTGCCCTTGCAAGATGTACAGTTTAAAAATTGTTGATAGCAAAAATTTGTGATACGATTCGCCGAAAGTTTGGGGTAAAGTTTTGAAAATGGAATTCTAAGCGAATTGTGCGATAGTATTCGGTTCAGATTTAGTAAATTGACAAAATAAAGAAAATCTCATATATGAGTTATTGAATTGCAAACTATTCAATTTTATAATAAGGCCACTGATATTTTATTGCCAAAAAACTGAATTGGGATGACAAACATGATTTCTAGTACAAATTATCCGTTTTGTTTTATATGGTTAGCTTTCGACGCAGCTAAGTGGCCTTCTGAAAAACATTAAATTGAAAAAAAAAACAAAGTTACAGCTATTTTAGCTCTAAAAACATATTTCAAGCACAAATCTATAATAGTCCGTATTTTCTATGGCATATAACGTGAATAACGGCTTCTTAAAAAAGTATCTTTTTTATAACAAGATCCAATCCATTTTCGAAATACCTACACACACAAACTTTTATTTCAAAATCTTTGCCATTGAAGTTTTTAAAGAAAACTTATCTTTTTCCGGTATAAATATTCTGATAGAATGTTTACCGTTTACCACTGGAGATATTAATTGTTATCAATTGTTCCTTGTATGAAAGCATACATTCTTATTTCTCTATAACGGCTCAACCGATTTTAATAACTTTTTTTTTATGAGGATATGCTTCCAAGAATATAGTATATGTATGTGTATGCCCTTGAAAAGTGCATACAAATCGCCATCACAGTCTACCATGTTCCCGGATTGTTATCTTAGTATTACATCTTATATATGTAGGTATAAGTTATTTTTAAGCGAAGATTACGTTTTAAAGGAATATTTTTTTGTTGAATAATTGAATTTGAAAAGGGGGCTTCTAAGTTTATGACTCAAAGCTTAAAAGTTTTTTTTGTTGTATCCAGTTTATTTAAAAAAATGTTCAAATATGTTTTCGGTGAGAGCGCTACACAGTACACATGATGAGTCCAGAGGAAGAACGGGTTACGTTTATTTAGGTTTATTGCGAGAGAAATTAAAATGTAAGTTTATTAGTAAAAACGCTAAATTTAAAGGCAGATTATTTTGTCTAGCATAATTAAATAAACTATGGGAACAAACATAAATTTACTTTAATTTCATGAATCATTTTTTCTAATATAGTGGAGCTGAAAATTTGATTAAAAACATCTTAAACAAGAACCAGTCATGATAATTGGAAATTACTTTTGATTAAGACATCTTTTTCAAAATATTATTTTGATATATATGTAATTTTCTTTGAGAGGACTTTGACCCGAAGTACCTACATATTTAGAATATCCGGTTACTTTTTTCAAATTGTTTAAAACTCAATTGGAGTTTAAACAAAACTTTTGAATAAGAATTGTTTTTTAGAAATTGTCATTTTGCAAGTTTTCAAAGCCTTGTGCAGATAGCTATATGTACTACATCATTATTTTAATAAAAGTAGACCTGAGCCCCTTTCCCCTTAGGCCCTACACATACAAGAGGTGTGATTGCCCATGTGAAGTTTCTTAAAAATTTTTACAATTTATTTTCAGAAACTATAGGCGAATAAACCCAAGTATGGGAGACGTGGTAAAAATTTCACATAAAACATTATTAAGAGTATCCATGCAAATTGGTAAAACTCTAGATAAGTTTACAAATTGGTTCCGTTTATCTTTTGGTTAATGAACTGTCAATTTGTAAGGGAAACGATTTACACAATTTGGCAAAACTTAATGAAATGAAATAAAAATAAATAAGTTGCTGCAAAAAAATGATTTTAAGCTAGACTAGACTAGACTCTGAATAATTTTTGGTAACTCATTTATGTGTGCAACATCTTTTAAGTTGGGTCTATTCTCGGCTTCAAAATTTTATAATTTTTATATTTCATGTCTCTTAAAATATCTAGAGCCTATTTCAGCCTGACGAGCAAATTCTGTATTTTTTGAAATCTGGGGTCACCTTGAACTCGACCTGAAGTAGAACTAGGATTTTTGCTGGGGTGAGTCGATGTTAAGAATAAAATGTCAAAGTTCGTTTTGAAATGGAAATTCAAGAAATACACAAATTTGTTTAAATAATAACAAACAGAAATAGAAAATGGAAACTGTGGTTTCTTTTTTTTTGCATTTTTAAATCAAATTTTGTTTCTTGCTTATCTCACCAACACAATTGAAAGCCGTTTGTTGTTTTTTTTGAGAACCGAAAAACCCTGATTTTGTTGACAATTCTTGGGGTTGTCAAGAAAATCTGGGTCAATCCTAGATAACCTAACGAACAAACCTAGAGATACATCAACTACATCGTATATCTAAATCCAACAACTATATGGATATCAGTTACGTTTTGTCTGATTCAAACATAAAACTAAGGGGTCGATTCTGGTTTTGTGAAATAAATGAAATAAAATATCAAAAAGTTTAATAAACTATAAATTAAATTATTGTAGTTGTAGGTTGAAGTTGTAAAATGTAGTTGATGTAATTGATGTATTAGCGCAGAAATTGGCCCCTGGAAACATTGACACAACTGCAGAGAGGTTTATCTCAAAATCAGGAGTTTTTAAGAAAAACGATTTGAAGTTTTTATGTAAAGTTCATAGTGCAGATAAAATAGGATATGGTGGGATTATTAACATAAATCTTGTGACAAAAATAATGATAACCTCATGAAACTTGGTTAAAATTTGTTATGAACTACCAATGATCAACTTTGTATAAAAAATAAAGGCGATGGTATGTAAGGATCACTTGTCTTGTAATGCTATGTTGTACATTTTCAACATAAAAGCTGCTGGCTTTTCAACAATCTTTGAGTTCAGTTGATAAATTTTTTGAAACTAGTTATGTTTGTTTTACCTATTATTATTAGTTTCCTGAGCGTTTAACTTGATGCGCCGATGCATCCTCTTTCCGGAAATCAATTTAGTTCGCATTTTTACATGAGAAGTACATAGATCTAGGTATACGTCATAAACGTGCCCACAAAAGCTCATATTTTCTAAAATCACTCTTTTTACAATTTTCTTACATCTTTGGGCGGCTGCTCAGGCCTGTGTGTTCCACATCGAGTTTCAAACAGTTTGAAACCTTCAGATTTAGTGCAAACTCGTTCCACAAGGGAAATTTTGTATTGAAACTGTTTGAAAAAATTTAGGGAACATGGTTTTTATGTTTTTTGCTTGGGCGAGGTAAAGAATAAATGTCAAAGAGACGTGATCTATGAAGCATTTTTTTGTTGTGTATTCAGGTGCTGTAAGTAAATCTTATGCTTTTGAAATAAAAATTCAAGGCAAGCCAAATACAAATTTACTTAATAATAAAAAAAGAAATAGAAAATGGAAACAGTGATTTCTTTTTTTTTTATCATTTTTAAATTAAATTTCGTTTCAACAACTATAATAATTCTCGAGGTTGTCAAGAAAATCTGGGTAATCTTCAACGAACAATCAATTATATACATAAAAAAGGTATTTCTGCGACGTCGGCGTAAGTTTATAAATTGTGTAATAGCCCAGTCGGGATAGCATTTTAAATGCAAAAAATTAGACAGGTTTTTTTTTTTAAATTTTAATCGGTAGAGGGATTTATCTAAAAGAGAGAGAGAGAAGTTTTCGACTTCTTAGCTCCATTGCTTTAGCCGCCATCTTGAATTTAACGAAAATCGGTTTTTGTGAAAGAACTCGCCTATTTTCAACTTTTGAGCGAAAATTAACTTGGCAAAAGTTGTTCAAAATTTAATTATCTACATTTTTGGTCATAATCTTTTTTTGGCTACGATTGATATTTTTCGACTGAATAAAAAAAAACCAATTTTAAAATTTTGTTCTCGCTTAAAATACATAATAAACATTTTTCAAAAAAAAAAGAAGTTATATATTTTTTATTTTTTTCGACTCATTAGATGACATAAGGAGTTTGAACACAAGTTTTCGCCCACCCAACCCTTTTAGGTTGGCCGCCATCTTGTTTTTAAACAAAATCGATTTTTGTGGAATAACTCACCTAATTTTAACTTTCACTCACTTTTTTGTCTAATCCGACTGGGCTATAAAATGATAAGTTTACGAAAAAGTTTGCATGAACGACCTTTTCTATATATGTATTTAATGAAATGCTAGATATAATAATCTCACCGCGGTAATTAATTTAATCGGACGCTGTTAATGCGTTAAAGAAAGTTTTTTCTGCTATATATAACCCTTAAAAACACTTTTTTGTAGGATTCATTACCCATTTTGGACAGGCATAGTTAAATTCTTACTTGTTTGATTAATTATTCTATAAATCCAGCCAGAAAAAAATTAAATTAATTTACCGTCACACTGCATCAAACATAATTTGAAATAGTCTATAACTTCATACAATGCCAGTGAAACGCGCTCTGTTTGGCTGAGCCTAATTCAATCAGAGTTGTTGTTTTCCATTGGGCATCCAGAAGTTTTCTGAAGCACCCGGAAGTCTTCTAAACCCAATCCATTGGGGGAAAAGATCCTCTTCTGCTTCTTCTGAAAAGAGAAATTCTCTTCTTGATTTCAAATCAGAATCCACTTAAAGAGTCAAAATGGCGTTTGGAAAAGTTTACCCAGTTTGTTAAATTTCCCGCAGCAAAATCCTTGTAAAGTTTTGGAAATCCTCAAGTTAGTTTTTTCTCATGGATTTGTCGTCCCTGTTAGTTACCGCCTGGAACAAGGACCCCGTTTTGTCCCTGAAGATACCGGGGCTGAGTAATGGCATGTCAGGTCGGCCACTTGCAGTAGTCAGCCAACACGTCGGTAATTTACAGTAAGGAACTCATACATAAAATTAATACACACGGCACGGGGGAAACAAACTTAAATGTTCGTAACATCTACTTAGATTATTATTTCATTCATGATAAATCCACTAAAAAAACCTAATGCTTCGAAATTATATAGCATTCCAAATAATTAGAAAAATGTTGTCAGATATCTTATGTACATAAATACATATGTAATTGTTTGGAATTCGAAAAACTGAATTTTAACGTATAGTCAAACGCAAACAAAATTTTAACGCCCGACTACTAGCTCCATCACCCTAGTCCGTTTAAAAGCGACGGTTCTTTTTTTTAAATTGTACCTAACTATTTTCCGTAGAACAGGTAAAACTTTTATCTTAATAAAAGACCATTTATTTTTTTTTTATAGCAATATTAAGAGCTGGACAAAAACTCATAATATCCCTCTTCCAGCGTAGGTATGTATCACTTAAAAACATCAAGTCGCAAGTTTGAATTAAATCATTTCTGCAGTTAAGGCTGCAGTGTAGGTCGAGATGTATAAAAAACAGATAAATCAAAAAGGGAAAGTCAGCAGAGGTTAGTTACTTTTTTTAAGCTAGGTAATTGAAGATGTAAAGAAAAGGGGAACATCTCTCTGTCCCACTTTCCTATGTTGAACTTTGAAGTGGAGTTCTTAAAGCCTTAAAAAAGGACTGTCCTTCAAAAAGTAAAAACAAACGATGAAAATGATTATATACAAATGTTTTTTTAAATATTAATAAAATTTAACGATTCTCCAGAAGCTAAATAATTCTTTACCTCCTTGAATTTGACCCACAATATATGATTGTTGCGATCTTAATGATTGTTATGGCACAATGCGGCGTAATAAACCGGAAATATCTAAATACACCACTCATCAGTGCGTTTAATTTCGCACAGCAATATAACAACCGCACAACTTTTTAAAAGACACAAAAACGTTTCAAAGATGCTCTTGCTTGCTTCTCTTTCATTACATTGCTAGCAAACATTCAAAGTCTTTTAAAGTAGGTATCTTTATTTATTTATTTTTTAAATTGTTCTTCTTTTATATTTTACCTATTATTGTTTTCATATTAAGAAAACGAAATAAAAGAAAAATAAAAAAGATATCGTTATTTTAATGGCATAAGTAACTCACATTGTATACCCACATTATTGCTTGCTCCAGCTCCCCCACTCTTATGGTAGTATGTATAGTTTTGCCTATACACAAGTATCTACCTATTGAAGCCGGAGCTCAAGCAATTTGAATTCATCATGGAGTTTCCACTTTCATCAAGTTAGTAACTCCGCGGCTCCCGTACAAATCGCTCTTGTATATTTTTGATTGGAAGTCCATCGCCATGGTATTATGTACCTTAAATTAACTTGACGACACCATCAAAGCCATTCAACTTTGGTCTGCCTGGCCGTCCAGAGGAGTGCATCTTTTCATACTTTAATCCAACTACCCCGTGGGCTCTCTTGAGTTTAAGCTTGCGAAAAATGTTGTTGTATTCGTTTTTGTTTTTTCGTCTTTATTCGCTTTGTTGAATGGAAATAAATCCCATCGCGGCGCGCGGCGACTTTCAGTGTACCTATGGAAAATATAAAATAAAAAATCAATCTGTATTTACTTTTCGTACTTTGTTTTCAAAGTAGCAAAGTACCTACCTACCTATTTGCTCGTATTGTGTTGAAACCAAACAAAATTTAAAAATTGTGTAAAAGATACTCTTGGCGTGAAAGTCAACCACAAACCGCAAGCTTACAAGGTCCATGGACAATAGTGATGGTCAATTTTGTTTAAGAATCTCCAAGAGATTCTCCTGGGATTTATTAAACTGAAGGTACGTCTATCTACAGACAACTCCAACTCTATTACACATTGTGCAATGTGCAATGAGATGCAGTTGATTTAAAAAAAAGAAAATTATTTGAAAATATACCTGTGCATACATCAACATACATACATATGTACGAGTATGTATGTATGTATCTACAAAAATTTACAGTTTTGTTTGGATTAAATGTGGGACAAGTGCAATATTAAAGTGCGAAACAACGGTTGGTATGACCACATAAACACCGATGCGATGGTTAGTTAGTCAAACGATTTTGCTTTCAAATTGGTTTTCAATTGTGACAGTGCATAAATTGGTGGTTGGTTGGTGGAGGCGACAAATAATGGAACGGCTATGTGTTTCATGCAATTTTAAAGTTCGTCTGCTATGTTGTAGGTACATACATACAGTGCGGTTTGCTTGGTTATACCTATCTTTAATAGTCCTAGTTTTTCTAATATGTACTGAATTAACTATGAGTTAAACCGGAATGGGTTAATCCCGCCAGTAAATTAGTGACCTATAATTTTAATAGCTATTTCGCCATTTCCATTGTCAAAAATAAAGATCTTCAGTTAATTCTGAGTTAACATTAGCGCAAGGAAACACTCACTCATGAGCTACTTATGGGTGGGTAAAACTAAATCAGCATTTATGATAGGCTCCTGCTCATGAGTAATTACCTGTTATTATTTTTACAATTGCTCACCATGCTCACCAGTTTTTGAGTATGCTTATTCTCAACTCACGAGCACTCTCATAATGGTCATTTACGCTTTGACTTCATAAGCATGAGCCGAGAGTACTCTTGACCTCGTAGTACTCTTGACCTATTATTATTTTCGATTTTAGAATAAAAACACATTGAAATACTTAAATTTAGCCTTATTATGAGTTTCAGATGAAAAACATTTCACCCGAAAAAATTTTGTTCCCCCGGAATTTTGAAAAGCTATTACTCGTACCTATAAGTTTCGCCTAAACTTCTCTTCGCCTAAAAATAAACAAAAAAATTACGCAACCAAACCCACCTGCAAAAATAACCTAGTTTGTAACGCCGAGGCCCTATAAAAATGTTAACATTGAAGCTAGCAAGAGTCTATCAACTATTTATTTTCTTTAGGGCCTTGCCCGTTAGGTAACCTTTTGCCTAGAGAGAACCAAAAAAAAGTTGGCTCAACTAGGATTCGATCCTGCGACCTTCTGATTATCAGTCCAACACTCTTTTTTTTTTATTTTTCCATTTTCTTAAAACTACCCGCCTGGAAAAATGCAAGTTTTGGTCAAGTTTAGTCAAGACCCTGAAAAGATTTCGCTAGGGACAATCTAGATAAGGAAAATTAGTGAGGCCCTCGCTAGAAAGAACTTGTTGAATTATTCTTTCTATCCCATCACGAAGAATCTATGTATAACAAAAACAAGACAAAATATTTTAAGGCAAGGCCCTAGACAGAATCTTACTAGACCCTTGCTAACATCAATGTTAAACTTCTTAGAGCCTCGTTAAAAACTAGATTCTTTTTCCAGGTGGGTATCTTAATGCTATACAAAAATTCATAAAAACTAGCCTACTTATCAATATCTTAAAACTAACTTACTGGCCCCAATCGGGCGCTCTAAGTTAAACTTTAATAACTTAATGTATTAGGGCACAAAATATTTTTTTGTTTTTGTTATATATAGGGTATTTGGGATGGGATAGAAAGACTCATCTACCAAGTTTTTTCTCACCAGGGCCTCACCAGTATTTGACAAGTTTTTCCTGTCTAAATTGCCCCTATCGAAGCCTTTTCAGGGCCTTGACTAAACTTGACAAAAACATGCCATTTTCCAGGCGGGTATGTTCAGTGAATAAAAAGTGGCACCAAATTGTGGAATGCGTTAAGGATATGTTAAGTGGGAGAAAAGTAGTTTATTTAATTAAAAAATATAACTCAAGACTAGATTTGCCAATTTATAGAATAAAAATGATTGGGTTGTCATACTGAAATTGTTGTCAGCAATTATGTAAATATATGTAAAGCCAATATTTGAGAGTGTGCCTAATCAAATGAACTGTATTGTATGAACATTGTGTATGTGTAGTATGAATGTGGGTCAATACTTTGAGTTCTTTTGGTTGATTTTTTTTGCTCAAGTCAGTGACTAACTGAATGAAAGTGGAAACATAAATTATTATGAAATAGTGCGTTTGTTGACTGTTAAATGTAGATATACAAAATGTTTCCTGACTACTGTTTTTGTAAAAATGTCTATCAAAAATGTTAAAAGCCTTGACAGCCAAAACCTTTATAGTCAATGGTTATAAAATTTTTGTTTTGTTTTGATTGGAGCAAAACGAAAGCAAAGTAGGAAAAGTATAGGGAATGGAGTAAACATGCAAATGGCTTATACTAATTTTTACCTTGCGATCCATAATTTGATGTTTACCTATCTCTGCTATTATTGAATGATTATCATAATAGTTAACCACATATTTATATAGAAAAAGTTAGTCAAGCATTATTCCGTAAAGTTTCATTGTTGGTAATTTACCAGCATATTAGTGACTCTTTTTTTTTAATTTTAAGCCTCAACCGGAAAAGATAGTCAACATTAAATTTGTGTGAATCAGGTGAACCGAATTGGTTGAAATTAATGAATTGGGGTCGAGATGTCTTTTGAAAAAAAATTAAAATAATTAATATTTTGTTATAATTCTGTTTCTGTTTAAACGCATCTTTTTCGTTTAAATACCCACAATGATGATAGATGCGCCTGACATTCAGTTATGTTCTTCCAATTATGTCAATATCGGTTGGGTAGTTACTTATGCCAAGTTTGTAGTTTTGCACTATGAGTATTATTAGAGAATTTTAAATCTATTTGGTAGTGAAAGGTCTTCAAGGCAAGGTCTTCGATGATCTTGATGGAGCAACTTCCGTTCCAATGGCAACTTTTCACAAGCAGAGGATAGCCAGGAGTGTCAAAACTAGCTATTGGTCTATAAGCTTAGCTATAGTCTCTTTAGAAACTTTCACGTCATATTTGGCCTTGAAATCGATGAAAAGGTGGGTTTGGGCGACTTGAAGCTACTATAGGTTTTCTTCCGAGATCTATAGTCCAAGAACCAGAGCATGAAAGTAGGTTCATAATAGGTGTGTTAAATGAATCTGTTCTGAACAGGAAATTACAGAAAAGAATGGTTAATGCAATTCATATTGAACTGATTTTATTGATAAAAATAATAAATTCCTTAAAAGCTTATATTCCATTCTTTCCATTTTTTATTCTGGATTATCTAAGACATATTGGTTAAAATCAGCGGTATGCCCTTACAATCGTCATACGGGTATATCCAATGTTCAATACCCGACTATTTCATAGTTTTTTCATCTGAAAGCATTTCATCCCTACTCCTCAAATTTTGGCTGCCAGCCAGAATTGTGTAAACAATATTCAGAACAAACCTAATTTCAGGTTTTTATCACTCAAGCTCGTTTAGTTAATCGGCAAAACAGATAGTTTTTTTGTCTTTACTTTTTTTCAACCTCTGCTACAAAAAACAGGGCTGTTATATGTCTCGTATGCCTTCAAGAAACCCATTAGGCATTTTTCTTTTTTAATTTAGAATAAAGCTCTGAGCAGAGTTCGAGCATGTTCAACTTTAAATCTGTCTGCTCAGTCATTTTATTCTGAGCTCATAGAGCGTGCTCTTAACAAACTCAGAACACACTCAGAACGGAAAAAGAAACACGAAGTTTTAGCTCTGAACGCTCAGAGTTAAAAAAGAAACACAATTTTGTGTTTGACAGTTCGGACTCTACTCTTAACTAAAAGAGAAAAACGTCTATTAAAGTAGACCAGGATCACCATCCTACATGTAGCTCAACAGCTTGCCCAGTTTCATTGACGTTATTCACATTGGACTGAAAACAGGATTTTTTTAAAAGACAAATTAAAGTAGTGCCAAAGTAGTATCAGGCTAGGGTAGGGTTTTCAGTTCCCGCCTAAAGCGGGAACTGTGATGGTTTATAATAGGCCTTTTCAGAACAGCCTGAGCTGTCAAAGAAATGTTTTTTTTTTTAAGCTTTGACCGTCAATCAGAGCTAGATATTTCTGTTTTTTTTTTCCTTTTGAGCATACTCAGAGCGCTCAAATTGTGTTTCTTTTTTTGATCAAAGCTATCTCGGAGTACGATCCATGAGTTCAGAATACAGAGACCAAAGAAATGGGCCAAATAGCAGAAAACAGCCAACTTTACTCTTTTTCAAACCTCCAAATTTCAATAAATTTTTTTTAACTTTACGAGTTTTAATTGGCCCGATGAAAGATGAAAATTAAAATTCAGAACTTAATTTTGGCGCTCTAAACACACCAATTTATATCGAATTGTTTGACAGCTGAGTTCCTTAAGATGGTGTTCACATTGGATTGAAAAACTGGATTTTTTTGACGTTTCAATATTCACATCTCGCTCCCACTTCTTCAGTAAAGGAAGATGTAAATACTGAAACGTCAAAAAAAATCCAGTTTTTCAGTCAAATGTGAACACCGTCTAAGAGCCTTATTAAAGGATTCGTTTTTTGGATCGTTTCCCGTTTTGTCTTTTTGACAGGAACTTACCAAAGTGATTACCGATTACATACAGCGATAAAAGTGCATTTTTTAGACGTTCAAAATATTTGAGGTTCCTGTATTAGAAAACAGATATAGTAATATAATAATTAAAAATAATTTTAAATCACTTCTTGTTCAAATTTAACTATGGAAAAAAATAGTTTCAAAGTTTCACAGCACACAAATGGAAGGCATTATATTCCGGAAGTTGTCAAATTTTGAACTGTCAGAAATAAAAACAAATGGCTGTCAATTACAACAACAACAAATTGAAATTGAAGTTGTCAAAAATAACAAAATGGTTGTGAAAGTGAGGAAAAAATACACGTAAGCACAACAACAAATATTGACTGAATAAAAGTCTTTAATATGTGTGCCTACTGTGTTTATAAGCATCTCTCTCTTCTATTCGTTTTTCAAATCATAAACGTCAAAGTTCAAACGGAAAAGGTTTTAAAATTTGTATACGTGCTTTCAATACTTCATTCACCCTACATTTCTAAACCCTTCACCCAATGTGTCACGTAACACGAAACGACCGAAAATTAATAGTGTAATCAGGCTCATATTTCAAAATTATAGTGGAGACGGCGGCGTAAGCTCTGTTCCATGCTCTGCATTATACATTTTTATTACTTGTAATTGTAATTGAAAAAATTTGCTTACAAATTACATGTAATGAAAAAAGTAATTGGTTTTTGGAAGTACTTGAAGGCAAGCAATGTGATAGTTACATTTAAGGTAATCAAATCTGTCTTGATTCGCCTCGGTTGGTAGTTTTGTGAATTTACTCTTCTCCTCATCCCAGAACTTGAGTAGGGAAACTTTGCTTTACTTTACTTTAGAAAAGAACGACAAATTCAAACAAATTGCAACATAAAAGGAAACTGTATTTTTTTTATCAGGGGAATATTTTTGAAGGTCCAAATGATTAAACAGGAGCAAGAGTCTCGAATGTAAATGTTTGACCATCTAAAAAACTGTTGCGTGTTGCATGCATTATTGAATTACTTTATTAAATTACATTTAAAATTTATTTAAAAAGTGTTCTTTAAAATAAGACAATTGCCAGAAAGCCTTTTTAATAGTTATATCAAATTATTTTCGCTATGCAAAAAGTGCTTAAATACCATTGAAGTATTGAAGAATCATTGCAGTACAATATTACCACCACTCAGTAGTAGTAGCTCAGTTAGAAATAAAAACAACATTTCATTCAATATGTTGTTAAGAAATATATTTTGTGTGTTCTACTTAACACCTTTAACATTGGCGAGTATGTCAAATTCCCATAATGTTGACTTAGCTGAACTCATCGAAAAAGTACAACAAGAAGACAATTCGCATACATTATACTTTATCGCATTCGACGATGACTTTTTGAGTGATTTTTTAAAAACACATTCTTTTGCACCGGTTATGATTTGCAAAAATCCAATTGAAGTATATTTTCCAGAAAATGCAAATAACACCAACACAGTTTTGCTAGTTCAAATTTCTTACGAAAACCAAAAGAACTCCTCGATGTTTGAAAAACCAATCGCTAGTTTGAGACTTCGAAAATTCGTCATTATTGCGGCAAGCAACATTGACCAATTAAAATATTATTTTGCATATTTTTCGGAAAATAAATTCTCAAGAATATATGGAAATGTTAAGGGAACATCTTACGCCTATTTTCCCTTCGCCGAGAGCAAAGTAAGGCAGATTTCTAAAAGCGATGAAACACTTCCTAATTCGCTGCTAAATCTAAATGGCTATGCATTACTTACATTAATCCCCCAAGATATGCCAAACTCATTTTGGTACCCGGACAAGAAAAATCAAATGCAGATTGGGGGAAAATATATTCAATTATTCAAACAATTTCTCACAAGGCTTAATGCAACTTTTGTCGATGTTTCAATAGAAAAAACGAGTATAGATGTCAGGGAAGCATTCGAATTATTAAGAAACAACACGATTGATATAAACTTGCTGATGTATTCAGAAATTAAAAATTCAACCATGTGCTCTACAATAAGGGTGCACAAATATGGCTTAGTAGTGCCTCGAAATGATTTTGTGAAACCAGCAGAATACTGCGTGAGGCCATTTTCTAGTGGGGTATGGATGTGCATTGGTTGCATAATAATCTACATAACCGTCATGGATGTCGTCTTGAAGCTTTGCATCAATGCAGAGACAGATGTGTGGAAGAGTTTTAGTCAAATATATCTTACACTTTTGAATAATTCCCCGGAAAAACCAATCGATTATGCCTATCGATTCCATCTTCAAGTAACAGTACTTGCTTTTATTATTTGTAACATTTACATCATCTACTTTACATCGTTTTTGACCGTCTACATACCGATTGGACAGTTAGAGACAGTTCAAGATCTAGTGGACAACAATATTCCAGTATTGATTAGAGAGGATGATTTTGAAATTTTACAAAGGAACACTGATTATGAAAAAGATCTCGATAGTATTTTATTACCAGTTGACCCAATAAAGTTTGAAAATCAATTCCGAACTTTTTTAAATACCAGCATTGCATTTGCATATGACTTGAATGAAGCAAATTTTTTATTAAATTTTCAATCGTGTTTTCGCAAGCCATTATTTCGCATTGCTAATCAAGTTTTAGCGGCTTATTGTATTGGATATTTTGTGCAACTTTATTCGCCATTTGAAGAAACTTTGAACACACTCATTACTCAAGTTGTCGAAACGGGTTTAATGGAAAAATGGGAATCAGATACTATTTTAAAAGCAATTGATTTTGGTTTCAGAGTTGCTGATGGTGATCGTATTGAAGAGGGATTACAAAAGCCTTTAAAATTGGAGCATTTTTACTTTCCACTTTGTTGTTTGGGAATTGGCTTGACAATTGCATTTATGGTGTTTCTAATTGAGCAACTTGTATGTGTTTTTTTTAAATAGAAAAAATAAAATAAAAATAATACTAAGATATTTTGTTCAAATAAACTAGAAGCATTCATTTTTTTTTTATTTATTTAAAAATTATTACAAGCTATGTGTGTGCTTTAAATTAGTAAGCAAATCAAATAAATCTAAATGAATATGAACAATAATAGATTGTTTATCCAGGTTTTCGTATAGTCTACAAAATTTATCATAACGATGCTGTTATTTAAAAGATTTTCTCTTATTCTTAAGCTATAACTGTAGCTTCGATTATAGCAAGAATTACCAATGCAGAAAACTTCCCTGGTCGTTATTTGTTGACTAATCTGTTCACGAATACAGCATACAACAAGTTTAAGCTTTGCATCAACGAATTTCTCAAACTTGCCAATACCTTTTATTAACCTTTAAAAAACTTAAGACTCGTTTGACAACCACTTTTGACCGCCAAACCCACCAAAAAATAAATTATAAATAAATTTCAGCCTTGTAAAAGTAGGATAATTTTGATAATAATGTTTTGCATTTTGAAAAAAATAGATGGCAACCTAACCGCGGCAACCCTGCCAGACTGTCATTTTCCTAGTCCCAAATCAAGTATACACATAGTAGTGGCCTTTGTATCTAGTAGGTTAGAGCTGCATTACACGATTCGTGTATTCTTTCGTTTTGTTTTTCGCCTTTTGACAGGTACGTACCTTCGTGATTGCACTTAGCCAAAAAGTCGATTCGTTTTTCTGACGTTCAAAAAATATGAAAACGAAAAAATTTTAAGGCTCATTATTAAAAGTTTATAAGCATCCCCCGCCTCTACTCGTTCAAATCATAAACGTCAAAGTTCAACCAGAAAAAAATCTAAAATTTTCATACGTGTCTTCCTTATTTCATTCTCCCTACATTTCTACACCCTAACCCGATGTGTCAAAAAGACGAAACACGAAACGTCAGAAAAAACGAACCGTGTAATCAGGCTTTTAGTTTTGGTAGGTAGTCAAAGTGAACCAGCATTTTCAAACTCTTGCTGATTGGACTACTGAACGTCTCTGTCTGAGAAAGGACTGCTTTTAATCCATTAAGTTTCGACCTAGTTTCTAAAGTTGTGTCATCATATTCGTGAATCATAAAGTAGAAACTTTTTGCTGGAGTCTTGCTGTTTTCATGCAACGTCGTAAGTTAACAAATTGTGTAAAATGATAAGTTTACTCAAAGCTGCATGAACGAGCTTTTTTATACATTTGATAAAATGCTGGTAATTCAATCAGAGTTAAGAGACACAATGACATTTGGGTAAGTTTGCCAGTTTGTTTAATTTTCCGCAGCAAAATCCTTGGATAAGTTTAACCATGTGTAAATCATTTCCAATATAAAATTTGAAAGTTCATTAACCAAAAGATAAACTGAACCAATTTGTAAACTTATCTAGGGTTTCACGAAGTTGCATGAATACCCTTAGGGCCAGTTTTTCAGTGCGAGATCATCCAAGTCTAGGGGTTAAAACTGAGTTAACTCCAGAAACGTGTTTTTCAGTTTAAGTTAACTTACCTATTTTGGTGAGTCTGCTATTACTCGAGAACTTTTTCGGAACTAAATGAGTGCGAAAGTGAAATCAAACGTTTTTTTTCATTTGCTATCATTTAATTTTGAAAGAAGTCATTACCCAAAAGTCATCGTATAATAGCAGGCTTATTATTATTACACGTGGAGTTGATGACATTATTTGTGATAATTTAATAATAACTTTAATAAGGAGAAGATTGTATTGCTACTTTAAATTTTAGTTCTTGGTTTTCTATTGGTGAATTTAACTCAACAATTTTGTGGATTAACTAAGTTTCAACGATAGTTCAAGTATGTGATATTAGCAAAATATACTTGAACCATCCTTGAACTTCAGTAACTTCCAGTAGTACACAGGTTTTTGACTCATCGATTTCCATGAATATACTGAGATTCAAGGATGGTTCAAGATTAAAGTAAATTGTAATAACCAATTACAAGTTTAATCCATCGTTAAACCTCAGTTAAACTGCTGAAAACAGTGAGTTAAAATTATTGAACTACAGATCTAAACTTAAACCATCTTAATAGAACTGGCTCTTAATCTGCCAAATTTGCTGAATATCGGATCAGATTTAAACCAAGTTTGCACAAACTGGTCCCTTTTGAACAAGGTTACACAGTTTTACTTATAAAGTGGGTGCTAAACAAATATAAAGTTCAATTCGAGCGATTGTGGATTGCGAATTAACGTTCGCAAAATATATCTATGGTGGCCTATTAAATAAAAAAATGTTTAACTTTATAATTAAAACTAATTGAAGACTGCATTTTTATTATTTTTTTTAAGAAAAACATTCATGCACCTACGAGTATGAAAGACCCTGTTTAGACTGTGATTGCTAACTACACCATGACGATGAGTTTATGGGTAAGATTTGTTCCTCACTTTCACCTACAAAACCATGTCATGGCCAAAAGTCACAATCCAATCAGTGACTCCAGTCTACGAACATCACCCAATCGAGAACTCAAATTCTATTCAATCAAGTTCGATACTCGAAGAAACGTCAAAAGTTTATCCACAGCAGAATTTCACTTTAACTTTCATCGACAGCGATCCTGTTGCCGATGTTGTTTTTGTAATTCATATAAAATTGACCTGTACTACGGAGAGCTTTCCCAAAAAACCACGCTTAATGTTTTTATTGCTTCTCGAGTGGATTCTAATTTCAAATCAAGAAGCGAAATTCTCTTCTCAGAATCGTAAAAAGAGGATTTTTGTGCTAATGGAATAGTTTCAGAATGGGAAACGACGATAAAGTTTGTGGTTGTATATTTGACATTTATTTTACCTCCGAGCTCCCGTATCTCCTGTTATGTTCAGGCAGTAAAGGAGGACTGATAGTATCGTAACACTTTTATTTTAGTATTTTTCATGAAACATTATACCTAATGATACATGTTTCAAAGGTACCAAAAAGATACGACTGATACGCCGAAAAAAAGTACGTACAACAGGTTAAATACGGAAAACCCTACGAAAATAATGACATGTCAATGAAACTTGGAATAAATGTTTACTGCCTGAAAAGAATGGAGACGGAGCTGCAACTGGAATAGCTGTCAAAATGTTGAATGCACACAAATCAATAGACGGTGTTCACATTGGACTGAAAAACTGGATTTTTTTGACGTTTCAGTATTCACATCTCGCTCCCACTTCTTCAGTAAAGGAAGATGTAAATACTGAAACGTCAAAAAACAATCCAGTTTTTCAGTCCAATGTGAACACCGTCATAGATACAAACAAAACGCGACGCAGCTGTAGACGGAGCTGACCTTTGCATGCAGCTTCTTTGACGTTTCAAAATTGTGAGCGAATTTCAAACTCTTTCTCATCTCTGATAAAGACGTAGAGTAATTTTAGCTTCCATTTCATCATTATCCACTTTTATTTTTGTTTTATTTTCTATTTTTGTATTGAATTAAATTCGCACAGCTGACTTCAAATGCCCAAAATATCAGAAAGCTGTACAGCACATTGTGGGCGAGTAAGAAAGGCACGTACAGCATTTGTTGACAGCTATTCCAGTTGCAGCTGCAGCTACAGTTGCAGTACTCTATTCTGGTCAGGCAGTTAATTTGAAAGGGTGTTTTTTGGAAGTAACCCTGAGGCCACACAAGCCAGGAGGAGGCTACACCGAGTTTCAAAAAGTTTGAAACCGCCAGATTTGCAAACCCATTCCACAAGTGAAACATTGTACTGGTCCGCGCTTAAGGCCACTTGAAACGATAATATAAGTCATATGACCTGTCATTATATTTTCTATATGAGAACATATGAGCTGTCATTTCAAGTCAAGTCATACGGTTATAATTTGTTTATGTTTACACGTCTTTACTTCGCATTTGATTTTTCCTATGAAAAATAAAAAAAAAAAACAAAATAAATCTGTCAAAACCAAAATAAAAGAAAAAAAAAGTCATAAACAAATAAATTTTTGTGGAGCAAAACTACTTTTTATGAATTATCCATTGTTGTTTTCATTCAAAATAAATTTTTTTTGTAGAAATATTTTTATTTTCAATACTCTGAATTCACTACTTTCCATGAAAATAAAAAATCTCGTTTGACTTCTCAAATGGAATTAGCTGCAGTTCTAATGTCAAAAAAGTCATATGCTTTTTGCTTTTGAGAAGTCATATGAGACATATGAGTGTGTTCAGACGATATGGTATGAATTTTTTGACAGGTTATACGAGAAGTCATATAATCTATAATCGTGTAAAGTGGCCTTTAATTTGGCGGTCTGAAACGTTTTGAAAAAAACTAAGGAACAGAGGTGTACTGTCTAGCCAGTCATAATACACTCATATTTTTTTACTAACACATACAAATCTGAGCAACAGGCTCATCAACTGGCTTGGTTTTTTCGTAGCCAGTGGAGGCCTCCCAGCCAGTACAACAGGAAGTAACAGGGTTCGGTAATATTTCTTCGGAGCAGATTTGGAAAAATTGGACTAAAACTAAAGCTTTAAAAAATATATATGTATGTATGATATTACCTAAGTGATCTAACGATAAATCAAACATTAGTTGTACCCTTTTTAATCATGCCCTACAATTATGTAGGTACTTTCCTTCCGTTGAGTTTAAAAATATTTGAACCCAAGGAAATTTAATGACTTTTGTCGTATTAAATACTGCAAACAAAAATAACTTTTCTTATTACTTGTTTACTAAAGCCTGTTTGCTCAAGCCTTAATAGACTAAAAAGTGATAAAAAATATAAGTAAAGATTTATAACAAAAATTAATAATGTATATTGCCGGCAACACAAAAGCATTATTAGATCTTTTCGTGCTGGTCATTTAGAGATTTTTATTTCTTCCTATTGTTTTAACAATGACAATCACGTCTGGTATGTCCAAAAATAGAATTGTTTTATAACCCCAACAGTCATATAAATTTTTAATATGGAATTCTTTTAAGGTTTATTTTTAAGTATCTTATTTGAAAATTAAAACAGAATATTATTATTCTACTGACTAATTACTTAAACTATAAATAGAATTTTTTAAAAAAATATATTGCACGTTTAACCTTGAAATTAAATGTGCTAATAGTTCCTATTCCTACACATCAGCAGTAAGAATCCTTTTTTGCATCAGCTGCAACACGATATCTCTTTTATTTAAACAAATGAGGTTTCAAACTTACTTTTACTTTTAAAACATATACACACGTGTATTTGTTTCAATCGAAGAAAATTAAAAGTTTGTGACTTTAGAAAATAATAACTTTATTATCACGCTTCTTGATGGAAACTTAAAGTATCCTTACCCTCTTTTTACCTTTTTCTTTATAACATTTAATTAAAGGTTCGCTCTATAACGTAACGTAACGTACTTAATTGCGGTATTTAAGTTGTTATATCACATCGCCACATATTTAATGGACCAACTTGTTTTTGTGATATAAATCTAAACGAATTACATTCAATAATAAAGTAATTTGCGTGAAAGTAAAACTTATTTACATAATACTACCTCGAAGACGTGATATAGGTATATATTGCGAATAATTGCAACATTTTCAATGTCATCATGCAAGAATCTTAGGTAAGAATATTATAAGTATTTAAGTTGGTTAACAATGCACATTTAAGGAGGTGAACAGGTTTTAATTAATATCTGAATCAAGGCTTTCAGGTTCTTTAAGAACTTGAATTTAATAAAGCAATTAAATAATAATTCATTATGTCTAACTCCAGTACCATGACCTCAAAACGAAAAGCTTTTTAATTTTTTAACTCTTTGAACATAAGAATAAGTAAACATTAAGTATGTCAAAATTGTTTTAGTTTATTCGGTATGGTTAAAAAAAAGTTGAAAAGAAAACAAAATTTAAATATTTTTTTCTCTATCCAATCGGGAAATAATAAGGAGTTTTTATTATGCCACAGATACTGTAATAACTATATTAACTGTGATTATATACTTTTCAAGACTAACTTGAACGTTGGGCGCCATTTAGATTTTTTAAAAATAAGTTCCTGGGTTTGAATTAACGGAAGTTGTATTTGTTACAATTTTTAGCATGAAATGGTATTTTTCTATTTGATTAAAAATATAACATTGGGTGCGTTTTATTGGTAGTTATAGCCAGCACAGCAATACAAGTACCAATAAAACGCTATACTCACTTTTATATTCACTAAGTTTTTTATCTCAAGGTTAGTATAGGCATGTCACTAATGTCATACGTAAGTATTCGCCATTAAAAATTCAAACAAATAATCATTACCGAAAAGCAAAGGCTACCAACTTTCAAGTAATGAACATTTTTATACAGCTTGGGATATTTTACTGTGCTAGCTATAATTGTTCCAGTAAAACACGCATATTAATGTCGTATCATCTCGATTTGTTTCAAGGTGTTTCATGTTAACCAACGAAATTTGAATTAAAATTGAATATTTTCTTGTTGAAAACGTTTCAAGCTTCAATATACACGTAATTGATCAAAACTTTCAGTTTTTGAATACAAATTTGGTGAAAGAATAGCTCGCGAAGAAACACGGCCTAGTGACTTACAAATTACAACTCTCAACCATTCCAGTGTGCGTGTTGTTGGCAGGAATTGAGGTACCTACAATTTTTTTCTGAGTCCGAACGGCTAGATGAGAAGCACTTCTTCAGTTTTTGAAAAGCCCTACGTGTGTGTCTACATTGTCTTCTTACTGAAAGGTGGATCCAGTGAGATAGATAAATTTTATGTGCGAAAGAAAGAGAAAAGAGATTTCACCCAAAACCCACCGATGATAATAATTCTTGGCTTCAACATGAAGGATTCTTTATTGTACGAAAGACGAAATGTACCTATGGAGTTTGACTGCGTGAAATAAGGATGGATATATTGAACAGAGTTTCTTTGCAAAATGTAGACACGCTGTTCATCAAAACGACTTTCAGTAAGAAGAAAATGTAAACAGGATCAACTGTTTTACAGTTATGCTTTCGGAGTTTTTTTCTGTTCCCGGTTTCAATAGGGAGTAAATTTTTAACGCATTTGTGATGTTTCGATGCTTGAACGCAGCCATTCTAAGGTGTCAACATTGACAGGTATGCTTCAAGCAAATAGGCCTCCTTAACAAACAGCAATACATCTCTTTTTTGTTCATTTCTAAACGTCAAACTTAAGAATTTGGCTCTGATGACATTTTATGTGACACCCATTTGGTTTTTTTTTTTATATTAGAGGAAAATACACTCCACTTCAACTGAATGAGCACAAAGATTTTTAAAAGTGGCTTGCCCTTTTTTCAAACTTTTTTGTATATTGTCCTAAAGTTATTGTAAGAAATAAAAACCATTTAAAAAAAAAATTGATTTACTTCCTTCCATTAATTTTTATTACCAGTTTCTATATTTGTGCTTATTCAGTTGACACAAAACATCTACCTTTTTTCTGAATGAAAAGATTTCAAGATAGCCGGAGAAAAAATAGAATTGCTTTGTGAATTAATCTTTCTGTTTTCTTTTCCCAACATCGTTAACAAAAAATAGGATAACCAAATGGTACATTAATGCACAATGTTTAGAAAAAATGGTCGATTTGCCATTGTAAATTTTAGTCCTTATTCAGTTGCAGCGGAGTGTAAATATTTGAAATTTTTGTTTGCCTTGCAATTTCAACTGTCAAAGAGCCAAATTGTTAGCTGTCATTTTGACACTGACAATTTGGTAGAGATCCTATTCACTAGGCGCGTCTCACCAAATAAAATCTCTGAGCGCTCAGAGAGTTTTTAAGTGGGACAAAAAATCTCACCTGAGCACTGAGATTTTTTATGGAGATTACTGAGACGAAAATTTTTTGGAAAAAAGTCGTGAACTCAATAAAACAAAGAAGTATACAAAAAAAAAGTTCACAGCTGTTAGTGAACTGGATAGAGAAAACAAAGTCACGAATATTGTGAATCGAGTATTTTTGTAGATCATGGCTGTTTTCCAAGAAAAAACTGTCCAAATTATTGTTTTATTATGCTTATTTAAGTATTTATGACTGTTAAAGTCCTTCATTTCTATCCAAAAAAAACACAGAAAACAACAAAAATCTTTTTTCAAAAAAGCTTTTAATGGCCTTTAGTCCTACAAATTGGCGTTTCGTCCGTCTTACTCACTTGGACTCATCAGGGACATAGTAGGTGTGTTCCTTAAATTCTTCACACTATTTCGGAAAAAATGTCAAATTATGACAGGTGGGAATAAAATCCTCTCAGAGAGAAGAAAAACTGTCAAAATGTCGGGAACGGTTTGGGCACTAATTTGCCCCACGTCAAAAGAAATATTTGACTAAGAGCTACCATAGGACAATCATATGTCAATAAATTGTTTTTAGCAAATCACTGTATAAGAAATTGAATGATAAGAAAAAAGAAACGTATACGTATAAAAATAATTCAACTTAAGCAAAGAAATATCCTTCAATTACATATTAAATCATGAAACTTAAATTTGTTTA
Organism: Dasysyrphus albostriatus; assembly: GCA_946251815.1. Taxonomy (NCBI): domain Eukaryota; kingdom Metazoa; phylum Arthropoda; class Insecta; order Diptera; family Syrphidae; genus Dasysyrphus; species Dasysyrphus albostriatus. Next base: position 58,591,447 of record OX276336.1, on the reverse strand, counting down.
AAAAGGAAGAAAAAAACTACAATAAACAAAAAGTACACAAATTTTCTTTTGCGAAAACGATTTGCTTAGTGACATATGCATTTAAAAAAAATTCCTTGATATATAAAAAGACACAAAAATTAATACATCTACCAAAAACAAAACAAAAAAAAGTAACACTTGGGTAACTCTAGCTATTTGTATTCTGTTTTGCTATTTGAATTCAAACTGAAATTTTTTTCAAATCTGACATACAAACACTTGGCATTTGACATCCAGTACAAAACAGAAACCAAATCTTGCAAGTAGTAGGTTTATTGTAAAAACGTGTAAACATAAAAAAATGATAACCGTAAGACTTGACTTGAAAAGATAGCTCATCTGAGAAATCATACAAAAAATATAATGGCAGGTTATATGACTTCTATAATCGTGTAAAGTGGCCTTAAGTTCAGTTAAATATGTTTTTTGTTTGACCCTAAAGCTCTAAATTTTCGTTTGTGAGCTGTCAAAATTAGAAAGAGAAAAGACAAAGACGGTTTTCGGAAAAGACCAGTCTAGTACTTTTCTGAACTTTTCTGTAATTTTTTGTTGGGAAAAGATTCATTAAACACAACTATTTCCTTATTTGGTCTAGTGAAAACGTTGTAAGGCGATCTAAAAAAAAGTTTTCTAGATGGATAAAGCCGGATGTACACTTGTTTCGTCTGGTGTGTTATAGCTTACAGGGTCCATTCGTAACGATAACGAAACTTTCGATTTCACTGTTCTTTTGTATTTTGTTATGTGGTCTTTGATTGGATTTTCGGAATGTTCTACTCCTTTTTGAATCCAATCGAATATGAGATCATCATGTTGTCAAATTTACACTCACACTACAGAATGATGCCATTTTACGAAATGGCTTCTTCAAGCATTTATCACTTTTGACAAGTAGTCCAACGAAAAACTGTATATGTATACGTGTGTTCCAAATCTACTCCTTCTTGAAATTTGGAACAGAAAAAGACTCCGAAAACATAATTTGGAACAACCAATCGAATGCTTTTGGAGTAGAAGGAGTCAAAAAGGAGTGGAAAAGGAGTACGACGAACGTCCAATTGAAAACGACATAAGATTAAACCTGAATTGAAAAGTTTATTATCAGTCAATAGTTTTTTTTTGTAAAATCTCTTGCAGTAAAAATATAAAATTTTATTTTTTAATTTTATTAGGAAATAAACTGATTTGGTATTGGATAAAAATTGGAATAAATAAAAGAAATTAATTTGAATAACTTAAAAACACTTTTTTTTAAAATTATTTATTTACCTAAAAGCATTTCGGAAGCTATGCTTCCATCGTCAGTAAGTTTTAGGAAACAAACTATGAAAATACACCCTGTAATACTGGAATTGTATTTCAAATTAAATTTTAGCTTTTGGAAATGAAAGCCTAAAACTAGATGAAGATAAATATAGATATGTATCCGCATCGTGCTACCTCGCATACACGTTGTACTCGTACAATCCCATCCAAAATACCATGTGGGGATGTTATTTGGCAAATCTAAAACATTTTGCGATGCTGTTTGCTACTTTTGCTGAACTCCTGGTGCTGGGAGCTGGTTCCCAAAAATAACTACTCCATTTTGTAAAGGACCCGGGCCAAATTCAAATTAAAAAAGAATGGGAGTATGGGAGTTCGGTTTAGGATTCTAATGTGTACCTTTTCCATGAAAACCTATGACTATACGCTTCCCAGTCGAATATCCGTTAAATCTTGTTCATTCTGTATATCCTATATAAAGGGGTGCATTTAATTTGAGAGGACTTTTTATGGTTGTTTTAGAAATTTTGTTGAAATAAATACCACGACCTGGTTGCACATTCTTGCTTTAATTTGTTTAACAAATATGGATTTACTATTGAAATCGGTACAGTTGTTAACAAGTAAGTTAAACCGCATATTTGTTAAATTTTTACTAAAAGGTAGACCTTTACGATTCAAATTAATAATATACAGAAAAATGTATCAAAATCGTTAAGAGAATGTCTTTTCGTTCTAGAGGTCTAGAGAAACTATAAGTCTCACCTTAGGATTCACTTGTTCTGTGTTTTCTATACCATTCTTCCTTGGTTCAAATTTCGAGTTGAGTTCAATTTTTGAACGCGCCCAAAACCTGACCTTTAGAGCCTACAATGTGTATCACAAATACAACTTTTGGGTATTTATATGTATCTAAATATTAGAAGCTGAGGACGACGATTCATGAAATGTTTCAATGGTGATATAGACATGAAGCAGGTATATATAATTCTAACAATTTGAAAGCAACGGCATACGAAAAGGTGGGTAGAATTTTAAACATTAGTTTTTATAGTTAATTAAACTAACCTATGCAATATTTCATACAAATTCGGAGCTCCTAATTGACTTTCTGAAAGATAGAATCGTAAACAAGAGGTTAAAAATCGTGGTCTACCAATTGTTGTGTAAGGGTTACAACCACATAAATTCATTTTCTTAAAATGGAAAATGATGTTCTGTCATTTTGCTAAAATCCAAAAGACTTCAATTTTTACGATCAGAATAATAGAACTCTATATCTTGATCGAACTTCTGTCTATCTACTCCTACTTTCACCTTTCGGGTACCTTTAACTGAAGAAAGAGTTCCAATCCTTGTGGGGGAGGAGTGTTTCCACTAAGGCACTTCTCCTTAATGCAGGCGACAGCGGAAGAATTCCCCAGATGGAATCAATGGTGGCGTCTACAGTTCCTGCAAGGCTGAACTATTAGTGAAAACTTTATATAGGCTACTGTGACATATTCAGGCTTATAAAGAGCGCTTCATCTGGCTTCCCACCCTTGGAGTTATACTAAAGGTCTGGTCCTCCAGGTCGGGGGTTGTGAGTCGTAGTAACTTTTCTACCACGAAAAAATAACCGGTTCCGGAACAACCACAACACTCGGATGTGGATGATTTTAATGTTGACAGCCCCAGCAAACGTAACAAGGACAATGAATTTCGGATCTGCACGTGAAGTAGAATGTCCAGACCTTAAACAGGCCATGGGCTCCCAAATAATTAGTGGAAAGCCTGGAAGATAGGTTGAAGGCTGATATTACAGCCATCCAGGAAATGCGATAGGATGGAAAGGGCATACAAAGGATGAAATCGTCTGACGTATAATTCGGAATATGGTGGTAGACTAAGGATCTGGAAGCTACACTACCTTTTTTAGACTGCTAAACGGTGGAGATGGCTAAAATTGCACCGTTAGACAGAACACTCCCTTCAACCTAGACGATGATGGTCAAAATTTCCTTCCACCCAACCTAAATGAAGTTCGGTTAGCGATAGCCAAAGGTACAAGGCTGCTTTATTATCCACAGTTTTTGGCATTTCCATTCGGGTTTTTTTTCTCTAAAAGTACGGACAGAAAATGTTTGATGGAAAACTTAAACAAAAAAGTAATCAATTCTTATTAGTGTAACCATTTTAAAATGATTAAATGTATCTATTTTAAATTAATTTATACATGGGAAATGCTCCAAGGGAGGCATGACACCCTTGAATACTACACTTCCACCTAGCACTAATCCGAGATTTAATTAGATTTACCTCAAATTTTCTTCAAATCTCGAAGAATTACCATACAAATTTATTTCGTAAATCTTGAAGATTAGAAGTTAATCTTGTTAAATCTTCCTAGGGCAAATACTTTTACAAATCGAACTAACCTATTTTTATATGGCGTTGAAAGATTCAATCATGGCTGCATTCAGCTCTTCTTAAATGAAGCATTCTACCTCACTTCCACTTCATTAGAAAAAATGAAACACCATTTGCATTTTCAAAGATGCTGTCAAAATAAATCTTTTTGATATATTTTTGTTCGGTGAAAACACCAAATATATTAATAAAATCTGAATTGAAATAAACATTTGGTGGAAATATAGCATAAGATGAACTGAATTTAACAGAAAATGGATGTAGAATAGACAAGATCTTAACCGTAGATAAACAATAGTATTAGATTGCATACTAAGCCTTAACTATATTGGCCACATTTTCTGCTAGAGCAGTTGTTTTGTGAAAAAGAATATACATATTTTTTCCTAAACCAAAATTTAAGCTTTCTTCATAATTTTTAAAGTTTTCCAGTGAAAAACACTAACCCTAAATGAGTTTGAAAGTTTTCACTTTTTTGGCTTATGTAGTAGATGTCGCTGATATCGCTAATAGTTGCCGAACTATAGCCTTTTCCGTGTTTGAATGCATTTAGCTCAATTCAAATTTCATACTCTTTTCACTGGAAGGTGTCATTGTGTGTTTTTCACTTTTGCACTTTTGTAAAAAAGTAAAATGAATGACGATAGGCCCTTAAGCCCTAATTACATAAGCCAAAAAAAAGTACAAAAATGAAAATTTTCAAACTCATTTTGGGATAATCTTTCTCACTGAAAAAGTTATAAAAATGACGCAGAAAGCTTAACTTTTGGTTTAAAACTAATTTTTAGATGCTTTTTCACAAAACGACTGCTCTAGCGGGAAAAAAAATATTTGTACTTTTGTAATATTGCAAAAAGTGGCCAATGTAGTTAAGGCTTTATACCTGAGACACACTACTGGTACAAAAATGATAGTATGGATACTATAGTACTAGCAATACCACGAGGCCACAAAGGTTGACACACATCCTGTTGAGTATTATATTGACACATTTTTTACTTAAATTAAGTTCTTGAATTTGTCAAACAGGAAAAAAATCAATGCTCGTGTAAACGAAAAAAGCCCAAGTTTTGAAACCATGCTTTTACCATTTTGCTCTCGTAGTTTTGCTCGCGTTGTTTATAACATGAACATGACACAAGTGGTATAATGTTGAATTACTTACAACCAAAAAATTCGATCTGTTTAGAAAAAAATCGATTTTGTTCGAAAAAAAAATCGATTTTTCTAGACAAAACCAAATCTGGGATTTGAAGCACGGACTTGCACAAACACTAGGAGGATTTGACATTTCTCTGGAGTTGAAAGTAGTTTGCCGCAGATTTAACAAATATTTCAAAGTATTTGTCGTTCGTTTAAGTGGGTTAGAAACAAATATGTATATTATTAAAAAGGTTCTCAATTGATCAAAAAATAGTTTATAATTAATGAAGAGTTATCAAAATATCAATAAACTTCAATTCCAAGTGAACAATCTCGATTTGTGATAAGAAGCGCACGTTCGCCGATGTGTTCCTTGATTGATTTGTTTATTGATGGATTTTTTAAAGTTTTTATTTTTATTTTAACAACAACAACAACAACAACTATTTTTGTTCAGTTCTGCAACTTTTCTCGGAAATATATTTGTTTTTAATCGTAAAAATTGAAGAGAGTATTTTATGAATTTGCATGCATATTGATTTGTTTACTTTTTGCCTCAAAACTACTGTCAATTGGCACACATACAATTACAAACAAGAAAATCGACTTTTTACAAATTTCTTCAAGCCAGAAAAATATTCGGTCTGAAATGGTTGAAAGGAATTTGACGTAAGTAATCTACACCTTTTTTTATTTAAAGTTGCTCCAAATCTTCCACATTATTTTAATTTGGATGATATATAAGGTTAAGTTAGCACTTTAAATTTCGTTCTTCCGGTTCTTATACTTTTTGAACATGTCCACGATTTTCTAAAATAACCGACAAATTAATTCACCACTCCTATAGAGACTGTGGTGAATGACTAGTTGATTCTATGTGTGCGACTTTCACTGGTAGTGAGTGACTAGTTGATTCTATGTGTGCGACTTGCACTACTTTTCACTAATACTTTGCAAATCTTATCATCACAGCTGTTCCTTCAACTTGTAGGCAAATCAAACTGACAGCCTAGGATTGCCATCTTTATTTTGTTTATCTATGATCTAAACAATCACCACTCATTTGATGAGTCCAAGATTGCCATTAAATTAATAAATTTAAAAAGTCCAATAATTAATTTATGTCAGAGTGAAATACCAGGGTTGCCATGCCTTGAACAAGTTCAGTAGCCCAATTTAGAAATGTTTGTAGCATAAAATCGGAGCCAAAAACGTTGCTCAAATAGTAGCCCAATAACAATACAAAAAATGTTCTCATAATTTCAATCACAATTTATTTTTATTTAAAAAATCAACAGAAATAAAATACATTTTTTGCTCATAAAAGACAGAATAATTTAAATGGAAATTCTAGGAACAACAGAGAAACTGAATGATTTTAAAGTGAAGTTTGTTGTGGTTGATTTGAAATTTGAAAAAAACTAATGAATTCTTTGAATCTTTTTGAATTTTCAAATCTGATTTCACTTTCTTACCCATTGAGCTAGACGCAAAAATTAATCAGTTGAAAAATTGTGTAATGTTTTAAGAGTATGTTAAGGGGGAGAAAAGTGTTTTATTTATGATTTTCTTATACGAAAAAAATATTGCCGTAGACTAGATTTGGGCTATTAGTAGCCCAATTATGATTGAGCTGTCTTACTGAAATTGTTGTCGGTAATTTCGGAAAATATATCCCAATTGCCGATAAATAGCCCAATCTGACAAGCCTGGTAAATACATCCATACATAATTTTTGTTATGATCCTACACACTACTTTATTTTTATTCAAAAAATTACTCATATTATAAGATATTGCTTAAATGTAACGCGTATAAACTGGCAATATGTTAATTTTTTGTTTTGATAATAACAAAAAAATGTTATTATGTTAAACAGAGGTTAAATTTATGGCATCAGTAGTTATGATGTTCTGGGTCAAAAGGTACTAGTTTATTAACATGGCTTTAGTTTAGTATATTAACCTACTATTTTGCTAAAGGTTGACAATAACATAAACATTTTGCCAAAGAAGTTAACCTTGAGTTATAATTATTTTGTTTCCGCTTGATATAAATGTAAATTTTGAGCATTTAATCATGACACTGATATACAATAATTTCAATGATAAATACTTTGTAGTAGCATGTCGGCATGTAAAGGGCTTTTAATAAAGATTCAACAAAAAAAGAACTAAAATCTATAAATATTTTTTTTGTTAGAAGTTAGTTAGAATAGAGTAGATATACTCGTAACAGAAGGTTACAATTTAGCCATCCAAGAAAATGTATATACTTTTCCGCTGTGTTAACACAAGTGCATTAGTGAGTGGTATTTATTTGGGTTTTTTGACAATCTGTATGACAGTAAATTTTCTTGTACGATGATAGATATAGGTACTAAAAGAAAATAAAAGTTTTTTTATTTTGTTGACTGGTCTTATTTATTTCCAAGTTTTTATAGATGTGTACCGATTCATATAAAAGTCAATGCCTCAAACTATCAAGCCATATTCAAAGAATTTGCTTAGGCTGTAAACTGGAGTTTACCTGATGAAGTTTCCATAAAATAGTCTCCTGGTTTGCCTAGTCACAGCTTAAACAGCATCAATGAATATGCCCCATTATGTCTGTTTCTTTACATTTCATTTATGAAATTTTTTGTCCAAACTGCAGTCATTTACTTTTTATATGAGCCTGCCAGTACTTTGAAATAAAATTCACATAAATGTACAGAGATTACAGAAATTCAAAGTAAAGACCAATTGTGAATTTTATTTTCGATTTTTTTGTTGAATGTTTGTTCTGCATGAGTGGACTGCAAAATATACCTACAAATACTGCATGAATAAAAATAAGCAGGGCTAATTCATCTGTCGTTTCTTGGCTTCCAGTTTGCTCGTATTCATCGTTTAAAGTTAACATCCTGTAAAAAAATAATAAAATTTAACAAGTGCACTAAAACTTTTAGACACGAAGCCCATGGTAACGATTTACTCGTAATATGTTGTAATAGCTTGTGGCAAATATGGGCAGTACAGTTATGTAGTAGGTATAGTCATAATTATCTACACTATATAAGTACTTATTTTTTTTATATTTTTAAATACACTTCCTATGATCATAAAATTAAATAAAATTGTATTTTTGTCTTCCATTTCAGACCTACATCAAACTTGCTACAACCAAACAAGTTTGAGTGAATATATATACTCTAAAACAAGTGAAAGTCAACCAAGTTCGGCAACTTAACCGCCAAATAATCAAACAGCCAAATCATACCAATACGCCGCACCACGCCACACCACCAACCGTCGCGCCGGTGCAACCACTCTGTGTGAAAGTGACACTTTCATTTTTCAAGTACCTACCGCATCATTCGGATCGGATCGAATCGGTGTGTTTGTTTACATTTTATACGTCACAAAAAAAAAGAAGATGAATCTAATATCGGTGTAGTGTAACCTTCTCCTTCAAAGTAAATCGATCGATGGTGTGAAATATTTTTGAAGATAACTCACCGGGTGATAAATGAATGAATAAAGGCTAAAATACTTTGTATATTTGCCTGCAATTAACACAATCAATTTGTTTATTTATTTATTATTTTTTTTTTTGAAAATGAAAGTGAATTATGTAATAATATTTCTAAATGCCAACAGCTGATACACTCGGGCGTATACTTAACCATATTATTTATTCGGTGTGCGAAGAAAAAAAAATAAATAAATAATTGCATAGGATCGTTTTGTAGCTGGGAATATAAAAAAAATATGTACATAATTTGGTAATATAAAACAATAACTAAATTCATTGGTTAAAGATGCACGGAATAATAATTGTGGTGTTGATCGCGTGCCTTGTGGTACAATCACTAACTGCAGGTAAGTGGGTGGAAATAGATATAATTTTTTTTCTAATTTTTAAAAAGAGTTTTAGGAGATATATCCGCACTAAGCGGAAATTAAGTTTTTGACGTGAAACAGGAAGTTATTTTTTGTGTGTTTTTATTATTTGTGTTTATGCAAGGTCAAATTATCAAAAACAATTTGTTTTTGCTTTGAAACGGAAAAAGCAATTGAAAAATATTCAATACAAAACTTGCTTACTGTGATATATTCTACAGAATGAGTTTCAATACTTTTTTGCTTGTGACTTAGCCATTAGAAGATATCACCATTTCATAAAACATTAAATGACAAAAATGTCGACTTTTCACGTATCAATAACATTCTGTAATTCATACAAAATTACTAATTTACATAAATCCATGGTGGTCGTGAAGAACCATCAGGTAATTCAAGCACTAAAAATATTAGGAAAATATTTGACAAAATGTAAAATTCTTTTATCTTGGCTTACCTGGTTTTTCACAACCGACACGGAAATAAACTTTCACAAAAACATATTTTTTCGTGGAGATTATTTCAAAAACATACTTGCCTTGCTTTTCAGTGCATTTTTATCTCCACTTGAAATAAATCCTTTGTAAAATAAAACAACATTTTGGTATAATTGGTCCGGTGAGGAAACCGAAAACCAGATTTTGGAAAATGGCGCCCAATTTGTGGTCTGTGTGCGAGAAGACATTATTTTAATGTTTTTAAATTATTTTTGACATGCTAAGGATGTTATACACATAGCTTAGGAGTCATTAACTGCGTTTTATTATCTCTGGGTCTGGGCCGAGGTTAACTTTTTACACGTTTTACAAAAACAACATGGGATCCAGGTTTCTATCGAGGCTGATTTCAATAACCCAGATACAAGTTCTCACTCTGTTCGGCAGACGGTTTTTTCTCACTGTGAATCAAGTCAGTGACTTATCAGCAGAGCACTGCAGTGCTAAGAAAAGAGACAGCTTCTGCATGAAAAATAAGAAATCAGGATGAAAAAAGAGATGGGTGTATGACACTGTTTTCCCACTAGCCCACATCGTTTTATTTTAATGAGATGAGCCATATGGGTTATAAGCGATAATAAAACGCGGCTATTGTAGTTATCCTGTCGTTTGGATTTAGCTATTTTCAAAAATGGCGACCAACCTGTGAAAATGGTAAACTAAAAAAAAAAAACTCGTAAATTACTTGGAAAATTTCCACGATCAAAATAACGACTGATATCTTAAAAGAAGAGGTTTGAGTAGGCGTACCTTCGGGTGAAATTCCAGCGTTGTTTCCACTTTTCGGCAAATTTTTGTTTTTTTTTTAAGTCAACGGGTGTAACCTTCGCTTTTTTGACCATTTTAAATATTTTGAACATGAAAAAGTTGGGAAGACCCTTAAAAATATAAATTAGTATTTTGAAAAATAGGTGTAAAGTAGACGCACATTTGGTTTAACTTTCAATGTTGACACTTTTCAGGGAAATACTTTTTATGTAAAAATGTTGAACTTCCCCCTTTTTTGGGCGTTTTTAACCATTTTCCATAGGTACCACTTTTGAAAATGGCGTCCAACGACAATATTATAACAATAACTCCTAAGCTAAACAATACCCTTAGCATGCCAAAAACAATTTAGAAATATAAAAGTTATGTCCTCTCTAACTAAAAGTGCAAAAATAAACTTCCAGCTAAAATAAGGGTTTTAAGTACACCTTTGAAATTTTGAAATACTAAAAGAAATGATTTTCTATAATTCTTGCATCTCATGGATTATTAATAAATTATTTTCCTTCAATATAATATTTTTATATATGTATCTAATAGTAGGTATGTTGCAAGAAAATAGTTGCCTTTTTGAGTCATCCAGTCCAGTTTTCTTGGACAACAGTACCTACCATAAGTGGCCCTCTTCGTAAGATCAAAAGATTTGTATTACTTTTTTGGGTCCTCAGTACCCTATCGCAACTCTTTTTCTCTTCTAAGGGGATGTAAATTCGCCTGTGAGGTGAAAAAGTCAGCAGTTTTCTTGAGAAAAAATACCTTAGGGTGTGCTTGCGCTTAAAAAAATATGTTTTGGTTTAGTTTTTTTGCTAAATATAGATTCAGATATGTGTCAATAGTAAATTATCTCTTCCAAGAATTTGATCAAGATAAACACATTGAAGTAGTGCATTCAAAAATAACGACAGCTCAAAAAAAAAATGTGTTGAAAAACATATTTTGATTGCCCTGCATTTTCTTATACTTTTTCTTTTAAACAAAATTTATTAAACCAAAACTGTTTAAGTACGACAAACACTTTTCAAGGAAAAATGAAGATAATTGACTATTACAATGAATGACACATTTGTATATCTATCTGCATTCATTGTTGAAATGCTGCTTTATGAAACTTCGTACTACTGCACTTCAGAAATGAACTTTAGTATACTCCTTGTTTTTTGGTATTTATCCATTTCGGCCATTCCCAAATAACGGAGAAGACAATTGCACACTTGTTGTGAGGTTTTTCTTGTTAAGAAAGAAATATTTTTTCAAGAAACTCATTTCAAAGTACACGATAAATAAGTTTCACAGAAAAATAATAAAATATAGTAAATTTATACAAAAAAATGTATGGTAACGGAGAAGTGACGTACGGCATAGAGATTTCTGGCTTTTGTATTAAATTTTAAAACTCTACGCAGTCCATCAAGTCCAGTTTTTTAATTTTTTTGGACGTTTTCATAAAGCACCAAAAACCATCCTTGTTTTTATGCCAAGTTTCATTTTACTATCAGAAAAAAATATGAAAGATGGTAACGGAGAAGACAGTGAATGGTAACGGAGAAGACACGTACGATCAAAAACTCATTTTATGCAGTTATATTGTAATTTTAAACGATTGTATTCAATGATAAAAGTGATTGAGGTACATAGTTGAAAAAATGTGTGTGAAATTTCATGGAAATCATTTATACGTGCTAGCGTGTCCTGGGGTTTTCACTGTCTTTTACTCAAAATATCAGGAAAATCGTAAAAGTTGATCGAAAGTCCTTAAACTTGGCACTTAAATTAAGTAACCTAAGGAGTATACAAAATTATTTTCTATAATTTTGCGTAATATTTGCCCAATTAAAAATAACATTAAATATCGTTGTTTTTGTATATTTGTTGCTATTTTTAATAGAGTAACTATTGTTCTAAAAAACTAAAAAAAAAATTATTTGTACTATAGTACCTAGTTAATGTACCAAGTTTAAACTTTTCGATCAATCAATACCGAAACTTCGAATAAAAACATTTGAAAACACTATATATTTTGTATGAAAAATTTCAAGTGCTCGCTAGCACGTGTAAACGTTCACCGATTTCAATGAAATTTTACAAAAAATTTTGGTTAACAACCTTGATCCATTTTAAGCATAGGGATGACAAAAATACATACACTGAGAAAAAATTAAACTCATTCATATATAAATCAAACTCAAACACATATGATTTGGCATGGAATCGATTTCTATTTAATTTAAATTGAATTGTATTAATTAATCGTTGAAACGGTTGGAACATAATTTTGTTCAAATTTACCATGCTTTCTATTTAACATATAAATTTATTTCTGTTTATTTTAATTAACTTCATTTCATATTGTTTCAAACAGAATCATATTAATCTTTTTAAATATTTTCGTGTTTGGGTCGAAGATGTTTTCTGTTAAAATCAAATGATTTCAATGTTAGTTTTCCATATAAACGCTAGCTCCTTTCAACTACATAAATACAAATGTTTTCTATTTGTAAAGATCGTAACGTTACCTATAATACATGCAGCATATATACATATCCTTGGTTCAAAGTTAAAACTCTCATCATCAGATTGGAACATACTTTTTGACCGACGGTATTACGATGGCACTAATGTTGGATCTACATATTTAAATATCCTTTTCGACCGATGGAAGAGACGGACTTATTTGCACATATCTAAGACGCATAACGCCTTTATTACTTTAAGTTGAATTCAAATTGATTCGAGTTTAAATTTAACATTTCTGTTGAAACTCTTTCATTTCTTAATATTTTAAGTCCGTTCATATTTGAAACAAACTCGTGCCTGCTGATTTTATGTTAAAAAATTTGAAAGTGACCAGCGAGAAGATCCCGTTGTCTACATGGAATTTTTTACTAAAATTTGATATGGATGGCTTTAAAAAAGTATAGCTCCCGTTTTACTGATTTGATCTTCAAGATTTAGGTCTTTTAAGATAGCTGACATAACCGGCTATACTGTGGAAAAAAAATCATTGAGAAGGGGCAAAAATATTCATAATTAAAGGGTGAAAAAAGCTCCCCTCAATTTGATTTATTTCATTCTAAATTCAAAAGTTGATGAAAAATTTTATAATTTTTAAAAACTAAAAACGCATATTTATTGCCCCATTCCTCTTCTAAATTTGTTTCATATCATGTTTTATCATCGTTCTAATAGCAGAGGGGCTACAAGTTTTGTAATTGATTTTAGCTTTTCTCTCGACTGAATCATTCGATGCCAAACGAACAATTACCCAACGTGAATTTAAACCGTGTGAACGAGACTCGCAGTTCATTGTTTTTCAATATTTTAAATCAAATGAGGGCTATCAAAGACTATGTCCAATTTAAGAACTACCCTAACGTAAATTCTTATTGCTCAGAACATGCTCGGATTCTTTTCAGAGCTCTATTATTTATGAGCTAAAAGTGAAGAACGCCAAATATGATTCATTTTTTTTTATTGAAAATTAAGTTCCTCCACTGGTTACTGCTTCTCTTGATGGATTTATGTCTCTCACTGATTTTTTTTAGAAGAGTCAGATTATAGGGAATATTATCTTGCCACATTTTGATCGTAAACAGATCGAAGACGGACCTGAATGGTTCGATCACGAAAGGAAAACTAATCATAAATCGAAGATCGAAAAGAAATTGGAGCCAGGTCCAAGATGGACTTGAGATGGATCCAAGGAGTACTGAAGATGGTTCCACTCAAAAAGATGGATGGCAAATGAGTTGGAGACAGATTGGAAATAAATTGGAAAAGAATGAGCAAGTCTAAAGACAGATTGCAGCTGCAGCTGTCATATTGGAAGTAGATCAAAGAGGGTTGTAAGCAGACGGACCGGAGATGGAATGGAGACGGATCGGAGACGGACCGCAGATAGATTGAATATGAATTCAAGACGGATCGAAGGCAGTAGTACCGGAGTAAATTCCATAACGAATCGGAAGCAAATCAAAGACTGTTTTGGGATGAGTTGATGACGGATCAGAGGTTGATCCAAGATTGATCCTTGATAGACTGGACATCGATCGAAGATGTGTCGGGGATGGATCCAAGAAGGATTGGAGGTCAAATGCAGACAGTTGCATAAACGGAAACTGAGATGGATACAAGATGGATCCAAAAAAGATCAAAGACAGACCAAAGATGGATTGGAAATTTGATTTTGGAAGGATCGGTGACGATGTAGAGACAGGATTGAAGTGGATTTGAGATTGATGAAAGAAGTGGTAAGATTTCATTACTGTTGATGGGAGATGGAGGCTATTGCGTATGCTAGGGCAAACTACATGGTTTACTTTCGCCGTGATACCATAAGTTAAGATAGATTTGGATAAAAAAATTCCAAGTCATAAGAAATTTTGTTTTTTAAATTTCTTTCAGTGATGGACGCTATAATAACTGGTGTTGTGAACGTTAAACTACTCGTAGTATCGCCCAGTGGTTGAAAAATGAAATGTCTTTACGGCAAAACATATAACTATATAGATTACACTCTGCTAGAGCATATTGGCTATAGCTTTGAAATAACAATTATTATGAAAAAAACATTGCCAATAAGTATTTTAAGAAGGAAGTATATTAATATATACATAGATATTTGGTTAATATCGGGTTTTTCAATAAGAGCACTTTTGGATAAAAATGAAATTCTTTATTCCTGTGAAAGTACGTTCGATGCCATTATGTATGGAACTCGATTTCTTTTGCATGGCCACCACGGGCACGCTTGCAGAGGTCCAGACACTGAACACAATTTTCGACGATTTTCAATCATTAAATCGGCCGATACTGCTGCAATTTCACGTTCGATATTCATACGAAGCTCATCAATCGTCGCTGGCTTGTTGGCATAGACCATAGACTTGACGTAGCCCCACAGGAAAGAGTCTAACGGCGTCAAATCGCACGACCGAGGCGGCCAAGCGACTGGACCATTTCGTGGGATAACACGTTCTCCAAACTTGGTTTCCAATAAATTGATTGTGACATTCGATGTGTGGCTTGTGGCGCCGTCCTGTTGGAACCACATGTCCTCCAAGTCCATATCATCCAATTTGGGCCAAAAATATTTGGTTATCATTGAACGGTAGCGATCCCCATTCACAGTAACGTGCCGGTCTTGATCATCACGGAAGAAGTACGGCCCAATGACGCCGCCGGCCCATAAAACACACCAAACCGTTATTTTTTCGGGATGCAATGATGACTCATGGAGTACGTGTGGATTGCTGCCTGACCAATGCCGCATATTTTGTTTATTGACGAAGCCATTCAGCCAGAAATGAGCCTCATCGCTGAAGATGATTTTTCGATGAAAATCCGAAACATTTTCAAGTTGTTGCTCAGCCCAATTCACGAACATACGACGCTTCTGGTGGTCAAGCGGCTTCAGTTCTTGCGTCAATTTAGTCTTGTAAGGATGTAGGCCAAGATCTTTTTTGCAAAATTCCCTACAACGACGTCAGAGAGATGCCCAACGCTTGAGAACGACGTGTGAGAGACACATTTGGGCTTTCTGCAACTGAAGCCCCAGCGGCAGCAATATTTTCGACACTACGGGCACTTCTTTGTCTCACTGGCACGGGAACATTTTGTACTGTGCCTGTGGATTCAAATTTTTCCACTAGACGCTCAATTGTTGATCTGCTAGGACGATTATGACGACCATGAATTGGACGTAGCGCTCTTAACGTTGAGGCCACTGATTCCGAATTTCGGTAGTAAATTTTAATTATTTCGACTCGTTGTTGGCTCGTATATCTTTTCATGATGAAATGGCAAACCTTACTGAAGAGAAATGTCAAAAGAGTGGCAAGAAATATGGCGTCATTTGCTGTTCCTGTCGCTCTACTTTTGTAGCGCCCCTGTTGAAATTTAGTTAGCGTGTGCTAATTTTATAATAATAAATATAAAGATAATATTTCACACTTTAATTGAAGTTAGAATGTCAGAATTTTATAAACGGTATGAAATGGGAGAAATACATAGCTTCTAGATAAACTTTACTGTCAAAATTATTATTTTCAAGCTAAATTTTACAAAGTTAAATTTGATTTTAAATTTAATCATTTTTTTTTATTTTTTTAAAACTTTAAGATTTCAACTTTAAATGGCGAAAACCACAAAAGGAGGCCTTAGATGAAATCAACGACAAACAGCTTTTAAGAGCAGTCCAGGATTCCGTTAAGGAATGGGAATTAAAACGGAAAACACAACATAGGTTTGTAACTAAAAAATATGATTAAATTGATTTCAATCTGTGTGTTTTTGTGTATTTTTTTTTTAATAAAATTTTAGAAAAAAAAGAGCAGTTAAAAGAGTTTGCTATAACGATGTAGGCTGTTTCGATGATTCTGGACCTTTTAGTTATTTGGAAATGTTGCCATCATCACCAGAGGAAATAAATACAAGTTTTTATTTTTATTCAACTAAAAATAGGTAAGCAAATAAGTTTATAAGTTTTAATTTGTTTTGCTGGCTTCCAGGAGGTGTCTATTGTTGATTTTTTGAGCAACTCAATGTATTTCGATTCTTTACTTTTTCAGGCGCGTTTCATTTTCCTACAAATGGGTAGTGAGTTGTGGGTCTAATTAGTGTGGCCACTCATTCATTTCTCTGAATGTTCCCTTTCATGTTTCATAATTCTTTGTTATTTTTGATTGGATTATGGAATTATTCCATTGTTCCTTCTACTCAAAATTTTCCATTTTCCATATTCGATAGGAATGGAACAACTCCAAAATTCAATCCAAAACGACATTAAAGATAACTTCTTCTTTGGTTTTCGATTGGATTTTGGAATTGTTCTGTTTCTACAAAGTATGGAAAATTTCGATTGAAGATCTGAAAAAGAAACATATGTGGATTTCGATCGAATTTTGAAATTGATCCGTTCCTATTTAATATGGAAAATTTGGAGTAAAACGAGTGAAAAGAGAGAGACAGCATTCGTCCAAATAAAAACGATAACCGAAGCTTAGTTGTTCCAGTATAAGTTTTTTTTTAAGTAAATGTTTTGTGTGTAGTTCAAATGTTTTAAAAAAAAATAAAAACATTTCTGTTCTAATTGTGTTCCTGCTTTTGTTTCTGTTTTTGTTTGTGTTTGTGTTTGTGTTTGTGTTTCTGCTTCTGTTTCTTTTTCTGTTTTTGTTTCTGTTTCTGTTTCTGTTTCTTTATCTGTTTCAGTTTCTGTTTCTGTTTCTGTTTCTGTTTCTGTTTATATTTCTATTCCTGTTTCTGTTTCTGTTTCTGTTTCTGTTTCTGTTTCTATTTCTGTTTCTGTTTCTTTTTCTTTTTCTTTTTCTTTTTCTTTTTCTGTTTCTGTTTCTGTTTCTGTTTCTGTTTCTGTTTTTGTTTCTGTTTTTGTTTCTGTTTCTGTTTCTGTTTCTGTTTCTGTTTCTGTTTCTGTTTCTGTTTCTGTTTCTGTTTCTGTTTCTGTTTCTGTTTCTGTTTCTGTTTCTGTTTCTGTTTCTGTTTCTGTTTATAGTCTTAAGGCATATGAGGTTCTGAGCTTTTGTTTTGCTTTTGTAAATAATGCAAACGCTGCAAACACTGCATCCAGCTTACGCCTACCTATAAAAAGATTTCTAACTTGAAATATATTTTCTTTGCCAGGAGTGAGCAGCCTCTGATGGAAATTCCATTTGTTAATATGACATCGATGTTTGCCAAACAGAATCAGACCAGCCAAAATACGACAAGCGAAATAACGACTCCACTCACGAAATCACCATTTACCCTTGAAGATTTGCATGGGCTTGGCAATTTATCTATTCGCGTTATAGTCCACGGATTTGGATCAGCATGTCCCCATGTTTGGATCTACGAGATGAAGACGGCTCTGATGGCTGTCGAAGACTGTATTGTTATATGCGTCGATTGGGCTAGCGGTTCAACGTTTCCAAATTACGTAAAAGCAGCTGCAAATACTAGGCTTGTGGGAAAACAAGTAGCAATGCTCATAAATAACCTGAAGGAGCACAATGGTTTGGATCTGGCCAAAACCCACTTAATTGGATTTAGTTTAGGTGCTCATGTTTCTGGATTTGCCGGAGCAGAGTTGCCTGGACTGAGTCGTATAACTGGACTTGATCCGGCTGGACCGCTTTTTGAAGCACAGCATCCTAAGGTTAGGTTGGATAGCACCGATGCTAGCTTTGTCGATGTAATTCATTCAAATGGAGAGAATTTAATCCTGGGTGGACTGGGGTCTTGGCAGCCTATGGGGGATGTAGACTTCTATCCGAACGGAGGCAGAGTTCAAAATGGCTGTTCAAATTTATTTGTCGGTGCTGTGACAGACTTTATTTGGTGTAAGTATTTTTTATTTAACAAAAATATAAACAATTTAATTGAAACTGCTTGAATTTTAGCTCAAAACGTGGAAGACGAAGAAGGCCGCTCACTTTGTAATCATCGACGAGCTTATAAGTTCTTTATCGATTCAGTGGCTCCGAGATGTCAATTTCCAGCTTTTCCATGTAACAGCTATGACAATTTTTTGAATGGAAATTGTTTTCCTTGTTCGAAATACGAAACGAATGCCACAAGTAATGGGGCAAAATGTGGCAATATGGGATATTATGCAGATCGATCGACTGGACGTGGTCAATTGTATTTAGTGACTCGTGAAGAAGAACCATTTTGTGCGCATCAGTTTCAAATTCAGATCTTCAATTCCTTTAATGACCTACCATTGAGAACTATTGGACGCATAGAAGCCACTCTGGAGGGTGAGGGTGGCCTCAACGAGACTTTTCGAATATCTGAGTAAGCTTGTTGAAATTCTGTAAAATCCTCATTTTACATTTAAATTTTCAGAAAAGAAGATACCGAATTTTTCGCTGGAGATATTGTATCAAAAATTATCGTTCCTCATCCGGCATTGGGCTTTCCCACAAGTCTGAGTCTTCAGTATAAATCATACAGTGGTTGGTTATCGAAAGGATTACCCCACTGGGATATTGACAAGATCGTTTTGACTGATAGCTTTGGACGAAGCCACTCTTACTGCAAGCCCCAGGTTAAACTGACATCAGGAAGTCCTGTGCACTTTAAGCTCGTTTCAGGTAATTGTGAAATTCCAAACGAAGAGGATTACGGCACCTATATAAGTGAAGATATCACAGAGAGACCATCAACTGAAGGACCCAACTATGCAGATGCCGTAGAGGCGATTAAGAGAAGGAAAGATGAGGTGATTCTTAAGGCTCTCACAGACATTAATAGAACCGAAAAATTCAATGAAACAACCGAGGGTTATTCATGGCATTCGATATTAGAGGGCAATTCCTTAGACAAAGAAGCAACTGAAACAAGCCGAAGTTTGTCCGAAATATTTGAGCCAATATTGAAAGATCCACGGTCAGTTGTAAGCAGTGGGCGGAAAATGCATTCCGACGATGTTCCTGATGAAATTGTTGAGCCTCTTCTTCGTTCTACTACGCCTCGCCAACGATCAAAAACCTCAACTGATGGTCCTCGCTCGAATAAGGAAACTATTCGCAATAATCCTGAAACAATGACAGTTCAACTTTTACCTTTTAGACTAAGTGAATTGCTTGAACGTGCAGAAAGATACGCCAGAGAAACACTTCTTCCACTGATATCAAGTCAAGCGCCAAAGTTCTTTAATTTAGGTTTTAGGGAAGAAGAAGGTCGAGACGAACCACGAAAGCCTAGATACATTCCTCGCATTGAAGAGGAAAAATTCAGACGTGAGCTTAACACAACACACGCTAAAAGGAAAAAATCACAAGTATACAACTTAGTACCTGCCGAATCTGAAACTCATCCAAACATATTTGACTTTATGCGCCCGAGGCAGAGTAAAGTTTCGACGCATTCCTCCAATGAGGTGTCATACTATGCCAACGACTTAACAGAATCACGGGCCTTAAAGCCGCTTGACGAAGTTCGCGAAGTTGTGCATATAGATCTTCCAACATACAGACCTACAACAGTGAGAAAAACTTCTGATCGAAGAAAAAGCTCCAAACGAAATTAGTATTTCCTTTTAGTTAGTACTAGAGATTATGTATATTATGTATTTATCGAAGACTAAAAGAAGCGAAGACTATAGCATATGACTCTTTGTTAAGAAGTTGTATTTATTATTTTGATAAAACACAAAATATTGTTTTCTAGTCCAGCAACGCAAAACCTGGGATGGCATGTTGCATTGATTTTTCGGTCCAAATTAAGTTGAAAATAGTGTGGTCGTTATGAATTTGAATAGATAGTAGTTCTTGAACATACATAATTGTATCACGGAAAAATGTTTTAATTATCATTCCATTATTAATTTATAGATAATAATTTATGTGAAAGCATCTAATGTTAAATAAGTAATAAACAAATAAAAAAATCAAAGAAATAAATAATATTTTTGGAATATTGAAGAAATTATTTCTTCTTTGTTTCTTAGCTCAAAAAATCTGTCGAAGTTTTTGAAAATTTTCGGGTAAGTTACATAAACTGTGGACAAAATATACATGGGAAATCCATGTTTTGAAAATACAACAGTTCCTCTTTGCATTAGGAAGAGAATTACAAAATTTTTTTAACTTTTACTATTGAGTTTTACTCCTTACTTTAATGCGTTTCTCTTAATTTAATAGTAGCTTTAACTCGTTACTTTTACTTGCTACTTCTACTTGTTACTTTTAGTAGTTACTTTAACTCATTGCTTTTACAATCATTAACTCTGCTCGCTACATTTGATAGTTAGTTCTACTCGTTAGTTCTAGTCCTTTTTTTTTAATCCGTACTTTTGTTTTATAGTTCTACTCGCTACTTTTACTCGTAACTTCTAACCGTCACTTTCCAGGTTACTTCCATTCGCTACTTTAACTTTTTCCATCCCTTTTACATGTACATAATGCACATAATTGTTGTTTTCAATTGGATTTTGGAATTGCTCCATTCCTATAGAATACGGAAAATTTGGAAGTAGAAAGGTTTTCCATATTCGATAGAAATGGCATAATTTTAAAATCCAATCGAAAACGACACAAAACTATGAACATGTAAAGGAACATTAGCGCAATGCAAGTTTACAGCACTACAACCTTTCAATAGGAACAAACTTAGGTATGTCTTTTTAGATTGGACTTTGGAATTGTTCCATTCCTATCGAATATGCAAACTTTTCATATTCAATAGGAATGAAACAATCCCAAAATCCAATCGAAAACGACATAAGGCACAGTACAAATATTACAGGTAATACAATTAAAATTTTGACTTTTGTTCAGTCAATATTTGTTGTGTTGTTGTGCTTACGTGTATTTTTTCCTCACGTTCAAAGCAATTTTTTGTTTCTATGAAATTTCAATTTTAATTTGTTGTTGTATTTACGTCCTTACTTTTACAGCCATTTTTTATTACTGACAATTCCAATTTTGACAATCTCCGGAATATAATACCTTCTATTTGTGTACCCCCTAATAACTTTAGTATCAATAAAGTCAGAAACTTCAAATTCGCAGCATTTGCCAAGCTAGTCAAATACAGTAGGGCAGTGTCAATCAGGAACGATTCGATTTTTACTGTCCAATCATCGAAAAGTATCGATGATTGAAATCACAAATTTTCATTTCAATCAATCTCAATCTCAATCATTTCGACGATTCTCGATTTTTCATCTGATTTTCAATCATTTCGATGATTTTCGATTTTCCATCCCAATCTCAATCATCTCAACAAGGAGTCTCAATTTTTGGTATCAATCCTTTTAAAAATGTCTGAATTTTTTTTAGAAATTGTCTAATCCATCGACATCGTAGCCATCCTTCAATGGAATTTGACAATTGTTGGCTTGACAGATAGAGGAAAAACTATGCTTTGACAGGATAGGTGTATTTTGATCCAAATGTCAACCAATCGACGTAAAATCACATTTTACCGGAGCGGTAAGAAAACTGAAAATTTAAGATTTGTTTAACAGTTTTTAATCCAATCAAATTGTATTGTTTGTCAATTTGAAATAATTAATATTCGATCAACGGTGCAGTGTTGAATTGAAGATTAGATTTAATCGAAATCAAAATCGAATCTGAGCAGTATCAAAAAAAGAACTGAGTGAAATAAAAATAATCGAATAATCGAAACATTTTTTGTTCGATTTTTGAATGATTCGATCATTTGTATGAACTACAAATATAGTCGACTACAAAATTTTATTTCTTGAAATTTCGCACAAAGGTAGGTCTTGCGGTGCTTACAAAAGAAATTATATTAAATCTGATGTTTTCCATTTAAATCCCTCAGTTTCCCAAAATTCTTTTTGGATTTTTAATTCTTTTTCAAAAGCTTCAGAGGCACTAGTTATGTGTGCACACGGACTTGCTTTCGAACGATAATAAGAGCTTTGTCATTTCGCAAGATTTGCAAAGTAAAACAAACAGACAAATCAAGTGCAAGTGAATTGCGCAGCATAATTTTAGCACAAATTCCTTTGCATTTGCACAAGAACTGCAGGGATTGTTATGTTAGCATTTGGGATATGTTTACTAAGCATTTTGCCCAGGATATGCGCTTAGGATATTGGCCTTTTTTTGCTATCGCCTCATTGCACAGTTTCAATTTCGATTTAGGTGAGCTAACGGACGTTTTCATCCCAAATCAGAAAATTTCTTTTTTTTCTCCAATCATTTCAATTTGCTCTCAACCCTTTTGCATTTGATATAACAATGAGGGTCCTTTGTTTCAGAAATACTTTATTTATGTTTTTGACCTCAAACATAATCGAAATTTTAGTTGCGCTTCTTCCTATAATATCAAAAGTTTTTGAAAGAATACTACTCCTGCGCCTGCAACCGATAATAGAAGAGAAACAATTAATACCTGAACATCAGTTCGGATTTAGAAGCAAGCATTCGACAATTGATCAAGTGCATAGAATTACTGACGTAATTGAGAGAGCTTTTGAAGAAAAGAAAATCTGTTCGACTGTCTTTTTGGACGTGTCGCAGGCGTTTGACAAGGTGTGGCACGAAGGTCTCAAATTCAAATTAAGACAAGTTCTTCCTGAAAGACTTTACAACATTCTAAACGGATATCTAAATGAAAGACTTTTTCGTGTAAGACACGGAAATGACTATTCTGATTTCAAAGAAATAGTGGCTGGGGTACCACATGGAAGTGTATTAGGTCCAGTTCTGTACCTTTTATTTACACACGATATACCTCAAACAGATGACACTATTGTAGCCACGTTTGCTGATGATACTGCAATACTAGCAGTAGGCAAAACAAACTTAAATAACTTACAAACGTTTGAAAATAAATTGCTTAGGTCATTTGTAAATGCTCCGTGGTATATAAGAAACGAAGATCTTCATAGGGATCTCGGGATTCCTACGGTGGGGGAGGAAATAAAAAGTTTCGCGCGAAAACATAGAAATCGACTATT
This sequence comes from Dasysyrphus albostriatus, assembly GCA_946251815.1. Lineage (NCBI taxonomy): Eukaryota > Metazoa > Arthropoda > Insecta > Diptera > Syrphidae > Dasysyrphus > Dasysyrphus albostriatus. The sequence continues at coordinate 58,568,024 of OX276336.1, read as the reverse complement.
AGAACACGCTAATTCAACGATTATTAACATTCTTGACGAGTCGAATTTAGTACGCCGTCTGCGAAGAACAAAACCTTCCGACTTGGTGCGGTCAACAGAAAACCGCTTTAAAATCGCGGATTAAGTAGGAACTTTCACCGGAAAGTAACCTGCAACACGTTACTTAACTTCGTTAAAAATAAATTGCTAGATAAGTTTCAACTTAGTTGCAATCGGGAAGTGGAGGTGGTTTTAGTGTAGTAAGAATCTCACACTTCTATGAGCACGCGTTTTTCAGTCCTCATAGAGCCTGAATAGCAGGTTTTGCACCTACCCACGGGAAAATAAAAAACATGTCTGGAAAAATCTCGTGCCAAAATAATTCACATTTCCCTTTTTTTTTGGCTTTAGAATGCATACTTTTCCCCGATGAGTTTATTCCCATATTCGAAGTTCGTTTAGAATATGAGGCAAAACAGAGTTCCCGGGAATTCTTTATTAAGAAGAAGAGAGAAAAGAAAAGGAAAATATTTCCCCGGGAACTATTATTTAGAAGTGGGCTGCATATTACGTAAGGAGAAAAATAAAAAAATAAAGATTTTCCATCCACCCACTTTTTGAGAATTGCTACTATTTATATGAAGCAATTAAGGTTGTTGCAGAATGATGAAATTCGGGAGAGCGGTAAAGCTTGATTTTCACCTGGAGTAATAAAATCTTTGCAAAAAGGGTCGAAATCACAATCAAAAAATAAATGTAAGAAAATGTTTCACTAGCCACTTTTCAATATTCTCCGTATAACTCAGAAACTTAGCCGAATTTAACACTTGAAACTTTTTGTTCAAAATTTAATTTTCTATATAAATGGATGGTTTAAGAAAAGTTGACAAAAATCAAATATTTTAAATTTGTTTCTAATCTGCACATAGCTTTTTTTCGGATCAAATAGGCTCACAGTATATTTAAACCAAGGTTTGGAAAACGATAATATATGATTCGTTCTCAAGTGATAAATTCACAAGGGAATTTTATTTTTGATCAGATCGCGAATCTTATTTTTCAGATCTTTTAAAATAAAATTCGTTATCACGATCGAATCGAATTTTTTGCGATCCGTAAAATATGGTTCGATCTCGAATTTATCACGCGGGAACCATTGAAGATCCATTCAAAATCCATTCAAGATCCGTTCAAATAAGAAAGAAAAATGTATTTTTTCATTATTTATTTAGACACATAGTAGGTACTTTGAATTAACTGGTTTTGTGTATTTTAATTTAAAAAAAGAACATTAATGATTAAAGCAAGTTGTTTTTTACATTTCAAGAGCTTGGAACAAATTTGCATTGAGTTTAACTAACAAAACATTATTTATTGTTTCTTTTGAAAGTTTGTTTCTGTTTTTCGTCAAGAAAATTGGAAGAGCGCTAAAAGCACGTTCAACTGAGACTTGGGTTGATGGAACTGCCAGCACCACTTGCGCAAGTTTTCCAATGCTCTAAAACGTTGGTGTTTAGTGGCACTCGTTCTTTATACGGCAGATTTTCCAAAATCTGTTGTAGAGATCTCTGTTGTCTTGATGCTGAGTTTATTCTTGTACCAACCATTGTAGAAATTTTAGACTCCAACAAAGAAAAATCATTTTCCGATGATAATGGATCGACAATACTGGTTTCGGAGGTATCTAATGCAATCCTGTCCTCTTCAGCAGCCGCACCCTCAAGTTCCTTAATTATGTAGTTCATTTGTTCTTAGAATTTGTATCTGAAATGTCACAGTAAAACATTCATACATATTAATAAACCAAGAAAAAAGGGTTCATTCATAATATTGACAGGAAATCGAAAGTAGTATTAGGGTCTTTGGGAAAACCAAGAAGCAGGTAAAAATTGCCAAATGAGTTTCGATGGGGGTATCGAAAATAAAATTTATCTGCCTGTCTGAGTCTTCCCAAAAACCAAAAATGTACTATTAAGAAAATTAAACCGAGGATCCATGAAGATAGCCGCGATGAATGCTTCATTTTGAAGAAGATTTATTTTTCGTATTTGCATGGCATCCAACAGCTCTTTGGCCAGCGCATTTTCTTCAAAGGACGCCTCCAGTTGTAACTCGCAACATAACCAATCTCGGTAGAAGTCTCCAATTAAATATTCTTGATACTGGAACTTTTTCGTGGATTCAGCAAGCGGTTTGAATGCCTTTAAAAAGTTTTCAATGAAGTGCCAATCGATGTCAGGCATATTCAACGGCTTATCATTATTTTCAAGATCGCTTCTTACGTTTGATAAAGACTTTATCATGCCAAATGTTGAATTCCACCGGGTATTGTTGTCAATAGTTGGCATCGGAATATTGCATTCACCTGCACGTACAACGACACGTAAGGTTTTAACCGCTTTCCGACACTCTTCCACTTGTAGCTGAATGGTTTTTAAAACATCGTGAGCAGCTAGTTGTATTGTGTGAGCTGCGCAGCGAACGACCGACAAAACTGACGTCAATTGTCGATGAATTTCCTGAAACTGGTCTTCTGTGCATGAGTTATCGGATTCATCTCCAACGCCAGTTCTCGATGGAAAGTTTACTTGAATCTCTTCTTGCATTTCTCGCAATAATTTTGATGCTTACAAAACATTTGCACCATTGTCCGTTGTACTTGAATAAACTTGATTTATCTCAATTTGAAACTCCATCAAACAACTCACTACTTCATTTTTTAAAAATTCTGCCGTGTGCCTTTTTTTAAGCTGTATCATACCAAGTGTATTGACACATATTTTAAAATTCTCTATATATTGGATATTTATTCCTAAAATACTTTTGTCCATACGTGTCGCAACATCTAATTTTAAACACACTCACTTTTTATGCACTAATTTTGTTATTATTTGTTTTATTAGACAGCTTGCTTCACCAATTTTCTCCACAATATTTTTCGAATTTCAATTAGTTTCAAAAACTTTCTCGTACGGCTTCAATATTTTTTTGAAAAACTGTTCATCGTCGAAAATTCTAAAAGGAATATTTTTTACTGTAACTAGTCCCACACAACATTTAAAAAAATCACTTTTCTTCAAGTCGATTATAACAGATTTACTTTTCGAACCAACACGTTTCCACTTCCTGATGGTTGCTCATTAACACCCGAGTCATTAAAATTAACACAATGCACTTTTGAGTAATGTCTTTTTATATTTCCAGTAACTTTTCCTTTCATTTTTTTTTCACAAATTAAACAAGTCGATTCGCCAGCTTCTTCATCATAAGAAACATATTTAACCAATTCACATGTCTTTATTTTCCCCATTAAAAAATTCACTTCACAACCGTACTGAATGGATCCTTGATGGTGAATGATTCGATTTACGGATCTTTTTAGATCCTTATCGTGACAGAACCATATTCTACCTGAATTTTATTTTTCCGATCTCTCACAAGCGAAAGATACAGAAAAAAAAATGATATAATTTTCTCGTGAGAGAACTATAAATTTTTATAGATCGAAAATTTTATCGTTCGGGAACTATATTTTGTATGGTTCGTGAGAAGATCGATAAAGAATGATAAAGATCCGTATTTTATGATTCGGGAGCGATATTTTTCGAACCCTGATTTAAACAAAAAGAAAAGGGACTGAAATCTTCAATATGACATGTTCAAAAAGTAGTTTTTATTTAAAATTGACACGAGATATAGCCATTCAAACTCTACCATTTCTTAGCATTTTTTGCAAGTTTTTTTTGGTACTACAAGACAAATTTAACAATCTTTGCACATAGTACCAAATCTTGTATTAATCGGCCCAACTGTTAAGTTTGTAGGTCTGGAAGCACTTTTCAAATATTTCGTAATAATCGTAATCAATCAGCCCTATTGTGAGTTTCACGTGAACAACATTCCACGCAGAAAAATTGGCATTTCACTTTTCGCCGGTTATGATTTTTAACTGAAAAACGAAAATTCCCATAATTCGCGAGCAAGTTCTCATTTAGCAATTATTTATAATTAAGAGCTTAAATTGTCAATGGTGCTTATTTTAGGCCAAGAGAAGTTCATGCGAAGCTCATAATTAATAATTACAAATTTTTCTGGCGAAATATTTTCCATGTAAAACTCATAATACTCATACTTGATAAGAATCTTGATTTTGAATGTTTGTACGAACGTTAAATTTGCCATATTGTGGTACCAAAAAAAAGGCTTTCGGGCCAAAACTGCGAAAAATTATAATAAATGGTGCATGTTGAATGGGTATATATGACAACATACCATATTAAAGTCTTGAGTCTTAATAAAAAATTATTAAAATCAGAACTATCGTCTTGAATAAAATCGAAAATAAAATAACGATTCTCTGGGAGGTACCATCAATAACCATTTTTTGAAAAGTGGTTTCCCATCCAAAGTTAGCCTTTACAGAAAGAAAAGTATCTATAGTTTTTTAAGAAAAGTTATGGATCCAATTTTGAGAAAAATAATATTTTATAAAATTACTAATAAGAAATTGTATGGCAAATTCAAAAGTTTCAAATGAGGTCTTAGAGAGAAATAGGAAGGGATTGTTGGAAAAAAAACCTTGAAGTAAAATTGGTTGGAAATTTTATATACTTTCGATTGCATTTGAGTAATATTTGTGGAACACCAATAGTTTTCGAGTTATAAGCATTTTTGTACCAAAACTCAGATTCGGATTCAGCATCCTCGGAATCAGAAAAAAATCAAAACCACCCCAAAATTTGTTCGCTAATAAGGGCCGATTTCAGCACAAATAGACTGGATTATTAGCATATTTTCGAATAAGGTAGTTTTTGACGAAGGTTAACAACTAAATAATGATTTCTCGAAGATAAATGTCGGTATTTGAAAGATTCAAAAAGAATTTCGAAGAAAAATGTTCATACTTTAAAGTTACCATACTAATTTATTTGAAAAAAATCATCTCGAGATATTCATCAATGACGCTTTTTTTCAAAACTTGAGTTTCAAATATTTCAAAAACGTGACGTGCTACAGCGATTTTGAGATCAGATTCGAATTTACTAAAAAGAAGTGGGATTCTTTGGTTCATTATAAAGTCGAAAATTCAAATTTTGTGATAAAAAGCAATATTATATAAAAAATCAAAGCTACAACACAATTTTCTAATTGAACACAAATTGAATTGATTGGACTACTAGCTTGTAATTGATAGGTTTTGCAAACAAAAATCAACAAAAGTTTTTAAAGCGAAAAAAAAAACTACAAGAAACTTTACCAAAAACTGCTGAAAATTTTGTATTCATCTCGAATATCTCAAAAACAAACAATGATACTACATTATTAAACAATTTTTTTTTAGGAATGCAAACTAATAGTTGATATTCACTTGATTGCACACATTTTCGAAGATCGTCAATTGGCTGTTTTTAAGTAATAAAATAACATCGGGTCTTTTGTTTCCTAGGTCACCAATGAGAAATTACCAGAGGTAACTATACCGAATTAGAAGCAAATCTAACTAACGGCTGGACTATAGCTCGATATGCAGTATATAGGGAGTTCAATCGATCTAATGTGTACTGACTGAAAAACTTGGCTGGGATTAACCCCGAAACTATATATTGAACTTGAATTGAAAAATTGGGTCTAAGAGTTCTCAAAAGATTCGTTATCAAATATTAGGTACCTACATAATAGAGTTTCAGAGTTTCAAGAGTTTCTCTTCTTCGGCATGCAGCCTATTTACAATTCCAGCATGGAACACATTATTTTTAGGCCAGGATGATTCATGGTTGACACAACTTTGTCTTCCTTAAAATAAATTTTAACAAAATACAAAAATACACAATTTTGTTATAATTTAGATTTATTTAAAATTAATATGTTTCCGTTTGTTTTGTTGTTGTTGTTTTATTTTTTTTTTCAGATTTCATATTTTATTTGTATAATTTATTACACATATTGAAAATAAATACAACACACACGTCACGCCAGCGTCACGTGCTATGCCAATTATTTATAATAATTATACTTATGATTTTCCTTCATTTTATTTTTACATTTCTATAAACTAAAATTGTTTAGTGATTTTTGTTTTCATTTTAAATTAGATTTCTAGTACAATATTTTCATTTTATATTATTTTTTATTACATTTAATAATAGTACTTGTTTCCTATGTGTATATCTGAATTGTATGTTTTTTTTTTTTTGTTAAATGTCCAATAAAGTTTACAGCTACATTGACAGTGTACATAATCTGTAAATTTTTGGTTCGCTCATTCGAGAAACAGAAAAAAAACACATGTTTTTTAGGGTAACATTTAGATTTTATAGCCAACCTCTATAGTTTCATAACTTTTTTTTATAATTTGTTTTGTTTTTTTTTTATGTTCAGTTTTAAAGACATTTATTGTTTTATTTCAAATGTCATTTTGAATATATTTGAAATTTACCTAATATTTGTTGTTTTTTTCCTCCAGAAATATTTACAAGCAAAAAAAATGTATATATGTATGTATGTCTGTCTGTTTATTTCTATTGCTCTTTGAGTTTTTATTTAAATTATGATTTCTTTTTCTGTTGAAATTTCCTATCGAAGTCCTATTATAATAATATAATTAGTTTTTTGATATCAGAAATACTTAGTTAGATCACTAATAATAAAAAAAAATGAGAACAACAAAAATAAAAGATTCACGTTTAGATATTGGCAAAAAAGAGGCAATAAGATTATTCAGTTGCATATAATGTATGAATATGACTATTATAGTTACATAACATTGATTTTTTTGTTTTTAATTTTTTTTCTTTCAATCTAAATTACACGAGTTTAATGTTTACGATATATGTATGTGTGGGAGTTTTATATATAATCAACTTTAATTGTTTTTTTTTTATATGCTTGGGTCTAGAAGTCAGGGTCTTTTAAAGTGGTAGTAAATTTAAACAAATAAAAAAAAAATAAATGCCTGAGCATTGAAGAATATTGAAAACAAAAAAGAAAAGTTTTGGTAAATCAGTTTTGCCTTTTTTTTATATAATTTTAAACGTATTATCATTTCTTTTTAGTTCAAGTTAAATCTTAAAACTTATGATTTGACACCACAAAAAATGGTAGCAAACAGCATTCATTTGTCAGTTTACTATTCCAAACTGTTCAGGGCATGCGGCTGTTTTTCAGGGAGAACAAAAATTTTGTATCGACATAATGACACAGTTTGTTTTGTTTTGTTTTTTTTCTTTTCATTTTTGTTTAAATAATTTGTAACAATTTTTCTATCAATGGTTTTGTTATATATGTATATATATATGTATATTCTAATGCGTATTGCAATGTTTTTTGTTTTATTTATCATATAATGTACTACATAAATAGCAAAAGGAGGGATCCTGCCCTTATAATAAAATATAGAATAAATAAATAAAATATAATTTTTTTGTTTCTATATGAATACAGTTAATTGCTATGTTATAATGTTCTTTTTTGTATTATTTTTTTTTGTTTATCAAATATGTATGCGTTTATTTTAAATGAACTGAAATAATGTAGAATTTCACTCTCTCTTTATGTACATTTGTTTTTTTTTATAAAGAAATTTTATTTTTTTTACACAATTCAAAAAAGAAATTGGACCTTTTCCCTTTTAATTGATGAATTTTTGAAAAAAAAAATTAATTAACAAAACAAAAAAAGTTATGTATAACAAGTTTTATTTTTTATTTTGTTATGAAAAGCAGCAAAGCATTATATGTATTTATGAAAAATAATTCATACAAGGTCTATGTTTGATTAGTAAAAGGAAAACATCCAATAACTTTCTCCAAATAAATATTTGTAGATATTATTTTTCTTTAAATATAATTTTCATCTTAATTTTATTAAAATTAAGACTTTAAGGACTATTAGTTTTTTATAAAAAATCTTAAAACATGTTAGATCACAACATTCTTTTTATTTTCGAAGACTTTAATATTTTTTGTTTTTAATTATTTTTTGTTTCATTTATATTTGCTTATATGAAGGAAGAAGAGAAGGAGAATAGATGCAGCGAGCATTGCTTAGAGTTTTACAAACTAAAGTTATTTTTTTCTGTTTTGTTTATATGTATATATTTATGTATAGTATATATATATATATATTTAAATTTTTGTTTCAAATTCGAGTCCAACAATAATTTATTTATTGTGCTTTTCCGTCATTAATCAATAATTATTTTAATGTATGTATGTAATTTTTTTTGTTTCTGACGTGTGGGCTTCTATTACACAAATTATTTTGTATTTTTTTTAAGTTACAACATTTTAATTAATTTAAATAACATTTGAAATGACTAGCTACCGTTTGTTTTTTTTTGTTTGTTTTTAAATTTTATTTTCAATTTAATATAACACCAGTACCTATGTATGTATGTAGTATATTTGTGTATATTTTTTTTTATTACTTTGGTTTTTAGAACTTTCATCAAATTCACACTTTGGTTAGTTTTTTCTTCATACACATAAATGTGTATTGTTTATTAATTTTTTTCTTATAATTGCAGTAGTAATGCTATAAAACGAACAAAATTTAAAATGTAACTTGTTTTTTTAGTTTGTTTTTTTTAGGGGGGCGCAAATTCAAAACTCTGTTTTATTTTTTCTTTGTTTATTGGTTATAATATAAGTTTAATTAAATTCTTGTAAATCGGTTTATATAATTCTATTTTTCATATTGTTTTGTTTTTAAAGTTGTTTGTTTTTGTTTTTTTTTTAATGTTTATAAATTATAAGAGTTTTAATTTTAATTTGGCAAATTGTGCCTTTGAACTTAAACAAAATAATTGAAAAATTTTCAAAACCTAATACAAAATTTTTGCAACTTATAAATCCAACTAAGAATATTAATTATTAATTAAAAATATTAATAATTTGTTATGATTTTTTGTTTTTGTTTTTCAATTTGTATCCTGTAAGAATTTGTTTGTCTGTTTCGACGACATATTTGTCAGTTTTTTTTTTATATATATTTTTTCTTTTGTTTTGCAAGGATTTTATTTTGTTATTTTTATAAATGTTGTCTAGTATAATTTGATTTAATTTTTTGTATTTTGTTTTTGCGCTATTATTTTTTGTTTGTTTGTATTTTTTTTTTATGTTTTTGCTTTTTTTAATTAAATTTTTCTACACAATAAAAAGTGACATACTAACGTATAAGTAAAAAATTTTGCGCCTTTTCAGTAATTTTTTTACAAAGTCCTGCGACTCTCCGTCACATTCCAATGTGTTGGGATTGATTTTGACTCCCCGACGGTTTTATTTCAATTCCACCTTCACTCTCATCACCTTCTTCAAGTTCAGCTAGATTTTCTTGATCTGATTCTTCTAGAGTGACCTGAAATTAATATTAAGGATACATAATTTTAAATAAATAAGTGAAAATATATTTTAAAAATTTAAATAGTTTTTTTGAATTCTGCATTCTTCGACGTTTCAAGTAAGACATAATTCAAATTTTGAAAAAGTTGAAGTGATGGGTGTGTAAACATTAAAATTATCAAGTTTGAGGCTCCAAAAGACCCGCATAAAAGGTTCAAGTCAGTGAAACTTTTTGGCCGCTCTTGCCTTATAGCCCATAAGAAAACTAGACGAAAACATGGCAAAACTATGAAAAAACTCCGACAAAAATGAATTTTGGTGGAAAGTTCTGTTTTGACGTCTTAAGCATTTCATAAAAAGTTTCATAAATTTGGGATGGGGCTTACTTTTGTAGGGAAGGAGTTTAAAAGGGGTTTACATTTGTTTTTTTTCCTTATTTCTCGAAAGCTATTAGTTTTTTTTTGAAAAAATGTGAAGGTACAAATTGTAGCTTATGTAATTCTACACAAAAAAGATTGACAACTCTTTTTTCTTACACTCAAAAGATTCAGAGAAAACCATGCAAACACTTTATATAATGGAGCAAATTTTGTCAAAAAATTTACTATAATTTCATTAATCGATGGGAAATTTTTGTTTTTACGATTTACATCTACATCTCCATGTACATACATCTTCTCATTATAAAACTAAGTTTTTGGGGTGACCCGAATTAAGGGAAAGATCAGTATTTTAAAAAAAGAAAGTGATTTGGTTTTTATTCAAATACTCGATTGAAAATTACGGAACTCTCTCTTTCTCACTCTCTACCAAAATTCAGCGTTTTTGGAACTTTTTTTCTAAGTGAAGGCCTAATTTTCCTAGGCTATTAATGCAAGTGCAACCATTTAGTCTGGTCAGGAAACTGAATCCCGTGAGATTTTTGGCGGGGACCTTTTTTTTGACTGAAATTTATTTCTTTCAAATTAAGGATGAAATTTAGCCACTACTTGGACGCCATATTGAAGAATAAGCTGAGGAGTAATTGTTGTAATCCTGTCGCTTGGACGCCATTATCGGAGATGGCGCCATACCTTTAGAAAATGGCAAGTTAAGATACAAAATTGTAATTTTTGTTTGAAAATTCTAATGATCAATACAACGAGTGATGTCTTAACAGAAAGGTTTTTAGTAGACGCATCTTCGGATAAAATTTCAGTGTTGCCACTTTTCTAGAACATACTCTTGGTGGAACCTCCACTTTTTTGATAATTTTTAATATTTTGAACATCACCAAACGCGTGATGGGAAATAAAAAGTAATATTTCAAAAAATAAGTGTTGAGTTGACGATTCTTCAGTTTAAATGTCAATATTGCTAATTTTAAGGGACATACTCTTTTTTATACCAAAATTTGGAATATCCTTCTTTTTGGTAGGTTTGAAAAAAGTTTGCAAAAACGCACCCAGACGTCAAATGTTTGTAGTTAAATAACAATTGATGGTCTAAAAGAAAGGTTTTGAGTAGGAGGCGCATTTTTGGATAAAATTTGAGTATTGCCACTTTTTGGGAACTTATTTTTTTATAACAAAAGAGTGGGGTTTTTCACTACTTTTTTGGTAATTTTTAATATTTGGAACATGAACAAAATTGCGGAAACGCCTCCACATACCAAGCGCGTATCGGAAAAACAAGGGTAGATATTGTTGAAGACAGTTGTTGAATAGATGCATCTTCGGTTAGTATTTGAGTTTTGCTACATTTAGGGAACATACCTTTTTGATATCAATGGGTGGAATTTAAACTTTTTCCGTTATTTTTAGGAATATTGTTAACGAGAGCAAAAATGCGGAAACACCCCCAAACTCCAAACGGGGCTTTGAAAACAAAATGGTTGACGTTTTAAAGGATAAGCGTTTAGTAGGAGAATCTTCAGTTAAAATTTTAGTGTTGTCGCTTTTCAAAATGCCATTCAATCAACAGGATTTCAAAAATGACTTCCGGGCTGAATTTCATCCTAAATGTGTTAAGAATATATTTCAGTCATAAAAAAGGTCAGCGCCAAACAACGCACGGGATTCGGTTTCCTGACCCGACTTATTTCAGTAATTTAATACGCGTCAACTAACTGTCTTTGATGATGATGAAGACTAAAATTGATGCTTAAGACCAGTTTTTTTTAGATTTTTCAAAATGATTGAAGCCCAATTTTGCTCAGTCGCGTATAAAAAAGTCTCGTTTCGTTTTTTTAGATGAGAAGCACTTTTTCACGACCAGAGATACTCTTGGAGGATTTGTCAGTATCTCGCAGAGGCAGTACCTCAGAAAAATATTTATGTTTTTAGGACCCAGACCTTCGGCACTAACCAACCATTATGCCACCAGGTACTTCATTTTATTTAGGTCAGCCAGCTATTCGTTTGAGACGGTCGTAAGGACTGTTGCAAGAATTGTTCAAATTTTCTACGGAAAATTTACAGGTTCTATTGCGAATGGACCTCGTGTGTACTGAAGTTCGTTAAAAATCTGTACTAAACTTGCGAACGTCTCTACTACTGTCTCAGTGGGAGTGCCAGGCCTTAAGTCGGCTTTTCACGCTGAAACTGTGGTAAAAACTGTCCCAAGAGTCGTAGAGATTTTTTATGGAAAATTGACAAGTTCTATTGTGAATGGACCACGGTTGTATTAAAATTCGTTGAAACTCTCTACGAACCGCACCAGCTTTATTCATACGTTAGTTATATCAAAATGTTTCCGTAAAAAAAAAATTACATAGATAAAATTGTAGAAATAACAGGTGTAAAACAATAAAATAAATATTTATTTACTCACTTGAAAACGAATTTTATCGTCACCTTCATCAAGTGAAGGTGGTGGCGATGGCGGAATTGCACTTTGATAATAGTCTCTATTCTCTTCAAGAGTATCTAAGATATCCTGTGCGTCTGGATGAACCAAATCGGCCCATGTCTCCCACAACGGATGAACAATATAATCAATAAATCCAACTTGCGATTTTTCTATTGTTGCATTATGTCGATCGCACATTGGACTTATATCCATGCCATTTTCACGTTCTTTGTCACCTTGTAAGAAGAATTCTTCCATTAATAGCTCCACCCAGCGTTTATAAAGTCCAAGCGGTTTTGTCGGATTGCTTAAATCGGCGCAATGCACCAGATTTTCCAAGACCTATAAAGTATTTTTAAATTATAATAAATTAATATTCAAATATTGAATAATATTATATTTTAGATTTTACCTGTATACGGTCAGTGTAGTTGTCCAATAGTAGAACACCTGAACCAGCTACTTTCTTAGTTTCAACCATTGTCTTAAGGTCAGCCAAAAGACTCATATGTTTAGACATATCCGTTGATAAAACAATGTCAATCACCATTTTTCTCAATGTTTGACGTTGTTTCCTATAAAAGAAAGCAAACAAAATATAATCACCATAAAAAAAATATACATAAATGTTTTCCTTTGGTCCATCAGACCTAACCAAAGAAAAAACTTAGGAAATTTTGGTTAAAAAAAAAAAAAAACATAAATGCATTTTTCTTTTTTGCAGAAAAAAAAACTATAAAATGGTGGAAAATTCATAGATTTTAATATAAAAACTTTCTAAATTTAGGGTTTTCAAGGGGCACTTTAAACACTTTAAACAAAAAGAAAACCAAAAATAACTTTGAATGCTCCTAAATTCTGAAATTTTTAATATTTGCTTGTATTTTGCTTTTCTTCTATGCATTTAGACAACTTTTGCAAACAATAAACATTTTTAATACAAAAAAAAAACTATTAACAAAAATCATTTGTATGAACTTACTTTTGCATATTGCAAAATATATCGCAGCCTGTATTTTGCAGTAGTTTAAAGGCAACCGCTAAATGATGATTTTCCAAAACAGATTCGTCATTGTACATCAACGCTAGTTCAGAACCTTTGAATGAAAAAAAGAGTACAACATTAATTTTTAAAACTCAAGTTTAATAAATGAGAAGCTTAAATTGATTTGACTACTTTTATATAAAATATTTATGGGCCTAAGTATTTATCAAGTGACTTAAAATGTTTTTGAATACCAAATTTCAACAACAGCTCCCGGAATGTGCCAAGTTTACAGCTCCTAAAAAGCTTGAAAAATGTGTCTTGTTGTTTTTCACGAGGAAAAACGGCAAGTATTTGCCAAATTTAGTCAAGGCCCTGGAAAGTTTTTAGTAGCGAAATTATAGACAGAGAAAACATGTAAAATCATCATATTAAATGCCATTTCTCCACCTACGTCATACACCCATACACCCGTTTATCCGGTTCGAGGGACCAAAATGTTTAGCGTTAAAAAACAATGAAAGGCTAAAAATCGCACTCAAAATTTATGAAATAAATTTCGATACTTTCAATACAAATATTTTAGTGAAGTGGCCGCATTCAGAGTGGGTGGATGACGAATCTTACAAGTAATTTTTTTGAGCACACATATTTTGGTTTCTTATAGGCAATGATCCAGATCACATCAGGATCGGGTCCCAGATGTCTTTTTGCATTTCGAAGTTAAAAATTTCATAACCGTCGAGAAAATTTAAATATAAAGGGTGATTTTTTAGCTGGTTTGGTTTTGGCAACACTGGTTTTGACAGCTGACGTGTGTTTAGTACCTTGTGTCACTGTCAAACAGCTTCAGTTTGGTTTGCAATTTAACCATGGATCGTCTTATAAATGAACAACGCTTGCAAATTATTGAATTTTACTATCAAAATTCGTGCTCGGTTCATCGCGCGCTTTTTATCGAAAAATTGTGTTCAGCGATGAGGCTCATTTTTGGTTGAATGGGTACGTAAATAAGCATAATTGCCGCATTTGGAGTGAAGATCAGCCAGAAGCATTGCAACAGCTACCAATGCATCCCGAAAAAGCCACTGTTTGGTGCGGTTTATGGGCCGGCGGCATTATTGGGCCATATTTCTTCAAAGATGATGCGAATCGCAGCGTTACTGTCAATGGTGAACGCTACCGAGCGATGATAACAAACTTTTTTTTGCCCGAAATGGAAGTTCTTGACTTGCATGATATGTGGTTTCAACAAGACGGTGCCACATGCCACACAGCACGCGAAACAATGGCGCAATTGCGAGGCGAGTTTGGTGAACAGTTAATTTCACGTTTCGGGCCGGTCAATTGGCCGCCTAGATCGTGCGATTTGACACCATTAGATTATTTTTTGTGGGGGTATGTCAAGGCTAATGTCTATAGGGACAAGCCCGCTTCGATTGACGCACTGGAAGCCAACATCCATGCATTCATTCGTGAGATACCGGCCGATATGTGTGAAAGAGTATGCCAAAATTGGACTCAGCGGATGGGCTACCTGAGACGCAGCCGCGGTCAACATTTGCATGAAATTATCTTTAAACATTAAATTGCAAGGTTCAAACTATCGATTCAAATAAATATTTCATTCATTTTTTTGAATTTTTTGTGTTTTTTTTTTTAAAGTTCTAAACCTCTTAAAAAATCACCCTATATAAGTAAAACATAAGCGCTTATGTTAAAGTTTACGCGGAGGACAAAGTAGAACACAAGCTTTTAAGAAGAACATAAATACTTAAGTTTTGTATCAGCAAATGGGTCTAAGACAGTTACCTTTGCTAGACTCTTATTAGTATAAACATTAAAGTTTCTAGGGCCTCATTAAAAATTTGATTAGTTTTTACAAGCCAAGTTTATTAAGAAAAAAACAGTTTCTCAATGCTTACCAAAGTTTTCGACGGGGCACTGAAGTTTTGCATAGAAGATCTATAATAAGAAGGGACTAACAGGGTGTTTGTTCCATAATTAACAAGCACTCAAGGAGTTATACCCTTTAATACTAAATTTCCACCTAACCTAAAATTTTCTTCAAATCTCGAAGATTTACCATACAAATGTATTTGGCAAGTCTTGAAGATTAGAAATTAATCTTTCTAAATCTTCCTAGCACAAATAATTTTACAAATCAAACTAACCTATTCTTAAATGGCACTGAAGGATTCATTCATGGCTGAATTCAGTCCTTCACACATGAAACATTCTATCTCTTTTCCACTTTTTTAAAGGTGCTGTCAAAATAAATCTTTTTTAAACCTTTTTGTGTGATGGAAACACCAAAAAGATTTATTAAATCTTAACTTAAATAACCTCATGTTATATTTTCACCTAAGTTTTACTTCAGTTCAACTTAAATAAATCCGCTTGGTGTTTCCACCACACAAAAAGATTGAAAAAAGATTTATTTTGACAGCAACTTTAAAAATGCAAATGGTATTTAATTTTTCTTATGAAGTGGGAAAGAGATAGAATGTTTCATGTGTGAAGGAATGAATTCAGCCATGAATGAATACTTCAGCGCCATTTAAGAATAGATAAGTTCGATTTGTAAAAGTATTTGTAGAAGATTTAGCAAGACTAATTTCTAATCTTCAAGATTTATGAAATAAATTTGTATGGTAAATCTTCGAGATTTGAAGGAGATTTGAGGTAAATCTTATTAAATCTCAGATTAGTGTTAGGTTGAAATGTAGCATTAGGTGGAAATATAGCATAAGGCTCAGTTCAACTCAACTCCGAATTTGACATTATTTATTGTTTTATGTCGCAATATCATTGTTACACAGAGCACGTTTTTAACGCTGCGTTGACAAGAATACACTTGGAGGATTTGTCAGTTCCTAGCAAGAGGCAGTACCTCGGAAAAAAACATTTCTGTTTTTAGGTGGCAGCGGCTGGGAATCAAACCCAGACCTTTGGCATGACAGTCCTACGCATTAACCATCACGCCACGGGGTACAGTACACATATTAAAGGTAATATTTTCCGAATTGTCATTTTACCTTTTTTTCTGAAAATTCGGAAAAAAAGGTAATATTTTCTGAATTTTCATTTTCGTTCAAGATCGTGCATGTGTCAAAATTTCAGAGACCCTTGTCAGTTCCTTGATTGTGTACGAAGGCATGCTCAACATATTTCAAATGTTGAATTTAAATTCTCAGATTTCTTGATTTTCAAACTTCTTATTGGCCAGAATTCATAAATCTGAATATGTATTACTGAAATTGTGTCATTTCAAATTTGACAAAGCGATTAATACCACGTTTTCATTGGGTCCGAAATGAGGTAAATTAGCAAATCACAAAAAGTGATTTATAATTTGGTAATTTCGTTTGACAGCTCATTTGTCATTTGAATTTCGACTGGCAGTTTATTGCTTTTTGTTGTTATTTTTTTCTTTCTACTTTCATTGGGCTTTTACATTTTCATACAAAGCCTTTTCAGAGCTCTTCAAACTATGTTCAATTGGGTGTTTTCATTAGGTTTTTGACTTAATTTCCAACCAAATTTCGTGCGAATTTCGTTAAAATGGTCTCATTTGGAAATGTGAATTTGTGTGGGATATGAGATGATTTCGTATCGAATTTGGAAATTTTTAACGAAACTACTTCATTTGGCCTAATGAAAACGTAGTTTTCCAATCAGTTGAAATTCAAAAAATAAAATGAGCTGCCAAACGATTACAAATGAAAACACTCTTTCCGTCTGAATATCAAAATAGGAAAGAATAATACAGCTGGGTAAGGAATTCTACATTCGTGTAGTACGGCTGAAGAAAGAATCTCTGTACTTAACGGTGCGTCCAATGTAAGGTTATACTGATGAGCATTTCTGGCTGAGCGGGTATTATGGCTTAATTGTTTAAGGGGAGGAGTGCAGCTGGCTATTTTGACTAAATCACCATAGCCATAGAACAGTAAGAGGCAAGAAACGATTCGTCGATACAAATGCTGGAAAATTGATCTGTCACTGATCATTTTCAATGAAAAATGTTTTGGATGCACAAGTGCAGAATTGTACTCTTACTTTGGGCGTATGTATGCTTTATAAATTTTTAAGAGATCAGGAGGGGAAAAAAAGTTCTTATATCGTCTTACGAACTTAGGAAACCTAGACATTTTGTTTAATTCTTAGGAATAACTAATATGTGGTCGTTCCACAAAAGTACCAAAAGCTTCTCAGTTTCTTCGATGAAAGTACCATTCATGGATAATGGTAATGGAGGGATTACAATCGAAACTCGATAAGCACTTCTCAATTATTAAAAGGGAAGATATATTATTAATTAATTATTAAATATCGATTAATTATTAAAAGGGAAGATATATTATTAAATATTGTTATTTAATTTTTGCCAAATTGAGGCCATATAAACATTTAAGATAATTTTGTAATACACGATCTAATGTGAACAAACCTAAATGATAAATAATTTATATTATTTGCTTTTAAATTCTAAAAACACTGAGCTCGTGGAAAATTAAATGATTTTGCTTTTCATAGAAGAAAATTTTTTAAAGAATACTGTCGAAATAACAAAATCTAACTACCTACTTTTTATTTCATTCCATTTCCTGAAATTATAATTTTCATTAAATATTCTTAAATATCACTTTAAGCTTTTGTTTGTTTATAACTTCTTTATAAATAAATGCCTATGTACATTATGTAATTAGTTAAGTATATACATACATAGGTAAAAGAATCAAAATCTTCAAAAACCTGTAATTTTAAATAAAGAATTAAATAAATCAGCAAAACATACTTGAATTAACTAAAAATTGATTTGTTAGGCCCGGATGATCCACATCATGAATGCATGCCGCAAATAGGGCACCACCAATTTCTAATGGCGTAAATACACCCTCCAGGGCCGGAGTATTTAGCAGCACATTTGTACTTTGGGTAACATCGGCTGCATGTAATGAATTATGAAATGGATTGTCTTTAACGTAATGGTCCTCCAAAGTAGTCATGAAATTGAGAAAAGTTTTCGGTGGTATCATAAGACTGGTCAGCAATTCTCTAGTCTATAAAATAGAAAAAAAAAAACAAATGTAAAATTGAGGTAAATTTTTTTTATTTTTGTATAATTATTTACCTGAAATATTGTATAAGCAACACACGTAAGCGGTCTATGGACACTTAGATCACCGATTCTAAATATATCGATGCCCCACGTATCTAGATCACCCAAATGCGTGCCCAATGCATTTTCGTGAGGTGTTTCTACTCCAAACGTTGGCAATCGCTCACCAGTAAATGAGTTTGTGTGCGATAAGGGTCTCTTAACACCTGATATTTGAGACATTGGCGGGCCACGTGGTGAACGGGCGCGAGGATACGGTACCACATGTTGTTCTGTGTTTTCTTCCACACGCAACGAAGGTAAATCAAATTCTTGTTGTTTGTCTGTAAAATGGAAAAAATGAAAATTAAATTAAATTATTTTATTAAGTATCAATAAAGTAATTATTTGCGATTAATTATTTAGTGATTTACATTGAAAAATCACTGATTTGTAAGTCATCAAATCAAAAAATTATGTTAATTTGAAAATCTATGAGAATAGAGAATTGCAACTTTATTGTTCCAATTTACTACTCCAGTTAGAAAAGCACAACCACATGGCATGTTTCTTCTTAATTTTTGGCTGGAATTGTATTGCGAATTGGCCTAAAGGTTGCTTGCTAGCTCAATAACAGGAGAGATGCGAGTTTAAATTGAAATCCAAAGTAAAGTCAAAATAAAGAGTGTTTCTTTTTGGACGTGTGGTTTTCAATCTGGCAATACTTTTTTTCGGAGTTGGTATTTTTGACAGCTGTCACTTGATTTTTGCTCAGTTTCGTTTGCCATTTCATAAAGAATGAACTTACTCCTGAACAACGTTTGTAAATCGTGCAAATTTATTACCAAAATAATGGTTGGGATCGGGCGACGCATCGTGAAACAATCAATTTATTGAAATAAACTTCAGGTGAGGCACCGAATATTCTCTTTCAAGGTGTCAAGCGTCTTGAGCCTATCTGCGTAGACAAGCAACTTCACATTACCTTACAAAAAATAACCCCACGAACACCCAAAGTGTCTTTCAATAAACTGATTGTTTCGCGATGCGCCGCGTAAACCGAACCATTTTTTTGGTAATAAATTTGCACAATTTGCAAACGTTGTTCACAATGAAATTGCAAACTAAATTGAGCATAAATTAAGTGACAGCTGTCAAAAAGACCTACTCCGAAAAAAGTATTGCCAGATTGAAAACTACACGTCTAAAAAAACACCCTTTATAAACTATTCTACATAATGAAATTCGATTGACCTATATATTAAAAACCTGGTAAACTTTTTAAAGAACTTCCTTAAAAAAAATTTTCATAACGGATTTAACCTTAGTTGATTTTATAACAAAATTTATTACTGACTAAGAAAAAAACTATAATGTCTCGCATTTGTGAGTAATGAATATTCTTAAAAATTAAGTTTCATATTTCTTTTCTTTTGACTGTTTTAATAGAGAGAACACAAGCAACGTTTCTACATTTATGTATAATTTGAAATTCTTAGAATTCCGACATCAAGTAGATCTGCTTGTATCTAAGCGATTCTCTTGTCTCACATCCGACAGACAAAATGTTCAAATCCTGGAATTCGCTTTTGAAATTTACTACCATTTTATATTTGCAAGAGGTAAGCAGTAGGTACGCAAAAATTTCAAATTATGTAGATTACAAAATATTTCTTTCATAAATCCAAGCAACTAACGTCCTTTTTGGTTTCCTTTTTTTTCCATCTTTCATACTTTTTGATAGATTCTTTTGCTCTTAAATTTAATTGATGTTTTACTCTTTTTCCTTACTTTGTGTAACATTTTTAAATTAATATCGTCTTAAGACTCTGTTGCTTTTATAAAAATAACAACTTGAAAGAAATTTGGTATGCAAGTTCATAAAATAACAATTTTATCTTACTGCATTAGCGAGGTCAGGTAAAATTAAAGATATATTTTTTACGAGTTAATTAACCAAAAGCAGTAGGTATATTAGTTGGAAACAACAACAACAAAAAAAAACTCACCCAAAAATGTCGAACAAATATATTCCGATATTTGATTTCCCGATCTACTTGACTCACTAAAGTGCGACAGCTCTTTGTTCAGCATACGTTTGAACTGCAAAGAAAAATAAAATAATTTTCAAGTTTAAAAAAAAATAAAACTAACCATAAGTTCAATATTAATAGGGCTGTTAATTACGATACATACCTTAAGCGATGCCATATCCGACACACTTCTATGAGTTTGAATTGTATCCAACTGGTCCAGGCACCAATCGAGCTCCTCAATAGTATCGGTGGCCAAGCGATTATATGTTTCATCTCCTTGAACTAATTGCACTCGATTGGCATTTGAAGGAGGTGTAGGCCGCCTGGATCTTTCGTTTATTAATTAACGGATACGGAAGTTTTTGTTTTTGTTTTTTTTTTATCCACAAAGCGACAACAGTGACGATAGACATTTATGATTTTTATTTAAACATTAAACAATTATTATATATGAAGTCATTAACGTTGGAATTTTGGACAAATTGACGAACATATAACAGAGGGTTCGCAAGGAGAAACATACAAATATACAAAAAAAAAAAAAAAATACAAAAACGAACTTTAATAAAACGAAACACATACAAGGGAAGATTTTTTTTTTTGAAAGGTATGCTTACTTGTTTGTCGCTTGGACATTTGTCAGACTTAAAAGGTTGTTCCGCACTGAACGCAAACTGGCTAAGATTTGGGCAAATGGTGTCACTATAAGATCTTCTCCATGGCTATAAAAATTGAGACTTTAAATGAGAATAATTTTTGGAAAATTAAAACAAAAATGAAAGCAAAAAGTTGTAAGCGGTTTGAATTGAAAAATAAATATAAAAATGAATGAAGCAGTTATAACAAGTTTTTAAAATTATTGTTAAATCTAAAACTAGAGTTAATGTTTAGCAAAACTATAATTTAATATCGTGTGCTTGATGCAAAATTATGAAAATTATCTTTAGAAAAAGTCATGCTTATAATTTTTGTAAGGAACTAGAATAACGGGAATTATTTAATAATAATATTTTGAGAAATTGAAATTGTAATAAACTTCCAGTGACTTAAATAAAAACCAAATTGTGTTAAAATATTTAGTTCAGTCAGTTTTTGTACGTTTATTTTATCGCTAAAGACTGACTGAACAGATTTCAAAAAATTAGAGGTACTTTTCAGAAACTAGAAATAACTTAAAAAAAAATAAGAGAGCATTACGAAATCCCGAAAACCAAAATATTGAACACCGAAATAGCAAAATCTCGCAAATAAATAATCCCTGTTTTCATTATCTCGTAAAAAATGATTTCACCTTTACATCTCTCTCTCATCAAAATGTCGCACACATATCAACTAAAATATCGCATATGAAAATTTTGCAAATAAAAATTTTGCAAACTCAAATCAGTTTCGCACTGAAATATAAAAATCATGCGAAACAAACAAAAAAAGAAACCTAAAACGAAAAACTTTTTCCTTGACTTTCTTGAAAACGTATTTTCAACACAACATTAGGATATACTCGTATGAATAATTTTGATGTTCTCTTTTTTGTTAAGAACAACAATTGAAATGTAATCAATAAAATATCACTATGTTCTATTTTGCATAAATTACGAAATCTCACAAAATTCAATTGCAACAAATTATTGTTGTAAATAAAAATATCACGGGAAATATCAATGGAATTTGTAAGATTTCAATTAAATTAATTTATTTATTGCAAAATTGCAATGCAACTTAATTTTGCGAGATTTTACTTGCGAGTTTACTCTTCTCATTTCTAGATGTTAGATGTCTGCAAACAAATTTCCATGGGTAGTTTTACTACTTTTGATGATTGGGCAAAAAACGAAAAAGGGGGTTTCAATCCCCCTTAGCCCCAAGTTACTTTTCTTTCAGTTTGAGTTCCTTTAAGCCTTATGTTAAATATTTAATTGCATCATCAAAATTTTCAAAATAAATTACATTTTTAGACAAAAATACACAAACAAAAAAAAATTAAAAGTGTTTTCCCTTTTTTTCTCCGTCTACTTATGGTTTGGCAACGCTCTTTGAATGGAAAGTGTTTTTTTTTCTTAATCTATGTCTAAAAATCCATTTTGAATTTAGTCAAAACATTTTCATTTTCTTAAACTTAAAACAAAATCTAAATTAATTTTGATTTACCGAATTATGTTAGTGGGTGACTAAATTTTATCCTGCTAACGATTTAGCCGCTATCTAGGTGGCAAGCATGGTTTTTCTAGTAGCTTAAATGTTGGACTATTGACTGGCGTTAGTTTCATTCTTTATCAAATATGATAAATTCGGTTTCTTTTTTACAACTTAAGGCCACCGGCAAGACTAATTGGTCCAGGTGGCAGGAATGTTTTTTTTTTCTTAACACAATACCAATCCCTTATCAAATATGACATGTCACCCTGTTTTTTACAACTTTCAAAATTCGCCAAAAAAAAAACGCCCCACTGTCCAGGGGGCAGGCAGGCATCGATTTTGTTGCTTAACTAGTAGTACAAAAAATTTACGAACATTCTATCCTTTATCTTTATCTTACACCCAATAGTGTCGCCAGCTTCCGGATTATTGGTATTGAGGTTACTTACGAGCAAAGTTGTAAAGTACTTAATTACAAGTATTTCTGTCAATAACACGCACACAGGAATGGTTGAGAGTTATAAGACACCAAGCCCTGGTTCTCCACGAGACGTTGCGCCGCAAAATTTATTTATTTTGAATTTTTAAGTACAAGTACATTTGTGCTTGAGTACTTTGAACGTACCTAGTACCTTGTACTTAAAAAAAAAACAAGCACAATGTACTTGGTACTTGAATAACACCAAGTACAAGTTCTTTTTCAAGTACTTTGTTTCAAGTACATGTACTTGGTACAGTAATACTGAACAGTACATTTTCAAGTACTTTTCAAATACAAATCCATTTCAAATACTTTTCAAGTACAAGTCAATTTCAAGTAATTTTCAAGTAGTACAATTCGTTTAGTAGTCTGTTAAAGCTAACGAATAGAAGCTTTAGCAAGGTGACGCCAAGACAACGAGACGCCATCAGCAGTCGTGATCTGTGTTCTTGAGCTGAAATGTTCATTATTCGATAGCTCAACCAGGCTATTCCACAAATTGTACTTGAAAAATATTTGAAATGAGCTTGTACTTGAAAAGGACTTGTAATTGAAAAGTGCTTGAAAATGTACTGGGCACTATTACAGTACTAAGCACAAGTACTTGAAAAAAAGTACTTGAAAATGTACTTGCACTCGGTGTTTTTCAAGTACCAAGTACATTGTACTTTTTTTCAAGTACATGCACAAGTACAAGGTACTGGGTACTCAAACGGTACTTGTACTTGAAAGTTTACAGGTCTGCTTACGAGCATAATCGGAGAAAAGTCCTGAACTATTCGATGGCCATTAGGTCCGTTTTAAGGGGTTTTTGTCAAATATTTCGAAAGCGGTAAATTTGAAAAAATATTTGGTCTACAAAAAGGTAGATGAGTTTTTTTTTTAATTACTGTTTTTGAGATATTTGGAAAAAACCCATTTTTATTACCTTTGAATTCTTATAACGGACTGACAGGACTTTTCTGATATTATAACAAGCCTCAATACCAACGTGTATACCAGAAATCGACTTGTTACCAATTTTTTCCTTGAAAAAGTGTATTCGTACTAGGCTACATACACCGCCCTTTACTTATTTTTTTAAGAAAAACACAGCAAATGCAAGTTTTCGTATGGATATTTATATTTAAAACTGGACTGGACATTTGTTTAAAAATAAATTTACTGTTTTCTTGGACATTTCCATCACCATTGTACAAAATTTGATTATAAGAACTAATTCTGTGTACACTAAACCCTATAAGCAAGTAAAATTCAAAGAATCAGCAGCTGGTGTATTTTATATACAAAATAATTCATAAAATTATGACAATGTTTTGTTAACATTGCCAAATAATTTTTTTTTAAATATCAATATAAAAATTATTTAAAACGCAATAAATAATATTTTTATTTGACCAAAGAGACAAAATATTTACCTCTAGGCAAAATTAATAATCGACAAAATATCATTTCACAAATTCACACAACACATTTTTGAGTTCCGCAAAAATATGATTGAAAATTATTGTCGTTTCAAAAACAGCATTTTATCGAGGTTAGAGCTATTTTTATATCAACACACCCACGGTCAATGAATTACGTACATTTATATATATATGACAAGACAAGATGATACACAAATATAATTTGTTTTTATTTTTTTTTTAAGGGGCAGAGAGGTTGAACTAAGTACATTTTAAAAGTAATCAAATAATTATGATATGAATCTTTATTAAGTAATAATTTTGTTTTATTTTTTTTTTTATAAGTTTTAAACATTGCGTCGTTTTCACTCCAATTTATTCAATGTTTAAATTTCTGACCAAAGAGTATTAGAACTCTTTTTGTGTAAAGTCTAATGCTGGCCTAAGACCTTTGGTTTTATCATCCGTGTACACCGAAGGTGTAATAGATAACAACAAATACGAAACTCAAAGCCCTTTTCCGTTTTCGATGAACTTTTTTCGTTCAGTGGCGTATACAGCTTCACTGCTCGGGGGGAGGTTTGTAATACCAACAAACATTTATCCAAATCAATAAATAATTAATTTATCATTCAAAAGACTGGTCTACGATTTATTTTTTTTTTTTCGATTTTGGGCTTTTATAGGAATTAAGTTTATGTTGTAACTGGTCCCATAAATATTACCAATTTTGTGTTTTAGATTTTAAAGGGCTGGAGTCAAAATTTGGGATCGGGTCGATATTATGGTTTCGGGTTTTTTTTTTTTACAAAAATTCTGATTTTCAAAATCCTGTTCTTTTTCAGTTCTGCCTGTCAAAAAGCAATAAAAAGCTTAAGCTTAATACTCATTTTTAAGTAAAAGCTAGGTTTTGCGTGAATAAAAGCAAGCTTACCCTAGCAAATAAAAGATGTGTTCGAGTAATAGCTTTTTAAGAATAGTCAAAGCTTAATTTAGGTAGCTTAGGCTTTTTTTCTTGATTAAGCTCCAATCTGTGTGATTGTAAATAGCTTAGTTAAAGCAACAAAAGTATCGACATTCTTAGAACCCTAACTAGAAAGCTTTGACTTGTTCTTAGTTTTTACAATTCTCTTCATTTGTAGTGCTTTCAAGGCCGTAATGTGGCTAGGAATGGAAGGTTTACATATGACATGAATACAATTCAAATGTCATTGGATAAGCGTGTTAAAATGTCAAAATTATTAAACAAACAGTTTTTTTTTATACCTTCCAAAAAACTGTCTGTAAATCTTTGGAGTCCAAAATTATTTAAAAGTTCTTAGAAATATCTTTGCCAAAATTGGATCAAAATTAGCTTAAAATAAGCCAAATGTTCTCAAAAAACTTAAACGCTCTTGTGTGATTTTTTACCAATAACCTAAAAAGTATTCTCTTTAAAATTGATCTGGTAACTACTGGTTTAATTAAAATCCTAAGAAACAGACGCACTGACCGACGCGACGGACGGTAGGAATGATACAAAATATCGGGTTGTTCAATAAGAGCGCTACAAAAGTTTTTTTTAAATAAAACAAAAACGGTTTTTGGATATCAATGAAATTCTTTATTATTGTGAAAGTACGTTCGATGCCATTATGTATGGAACTCGATTTCTTTTGCATGGCCACCACGGGCACGCTTGCAGAAGTCCAGACGCTGAACCCAATTTTCGACGGTTTTCAAGCATAACTCGGCCGATACTGCTGTAATTTTACGTTCGATATTCGTACGAAGTTCATCAATCGTCGCTGGCTTGTTGGCATAGACCATAGACTTGACGTAGCCCCACAGGAAATATTCTAACGGTGTCAAATCACACGACTGAGGCGGCCAAGCGACTAGACCATTTCGTGAGATAACACGTTCTCCAAACTTCCAATAAGTTGATTGAACATTCGCTGTGTGGCTTGTGGCGCCGTCCTGTTGGAACCACATATCCTTCAAGTCCATATCATCCGATTGGGGCCAAAAATATTCGGTTATCATTGAACGGTAGCGATCCCCATTCACAATAACGTGCCGGTCTTGATCATCACGGAAGAATGACGCCGCCGGCCCATAAACCACACCAAACCGTATTTTTTTCGGGATGCAATGATGACTCATGAAGTACGTGTGGATTGCTGGCTGACCAATACCGTATACTTTGTTTATTGACGAAGCCATTCAGCCAGAAATGAGCCTCATCGCTGAAGATGATTTTTGGATGAAAATCCGAATCATTTTCAAGTTGTTGCTCAGCCCAATTCACGAACGTAAGACGCTTCTGGTGGTCAAGTGGCTTTAGTTCTTGCGTCAATTTAATCTTGTAGGGATATAGGCCAAGATCTTTTCGCAAAATTCGCCACAACGACGTCACAGAGATGCCCAACGCTTGAGAACGACGTGTGAGAGACACATTTGGGCTTTCTGCAACTGAAGTCTCAGCGGCAGCAATATTCTCGACACTACGGGCACTTCTTTGTCTCACTGGCACGGGAACATTTTGTACTGTGCCTGTGGATTCAAATTTTTCCACTAGACACTCAATTGTTGATCTGCTAGGACGATTATGACGACCATAAATTGGACGTGGCGCTCTTAACGTTGAGGCCACTGACTCCAAATTTTGGTAGTAAATTTTAATCATTTCGACTCGTTGTTGGCTCGTATGTCTTTCCATCATGAAATGGCAAACCTTACTGAAGCGAAATGTCAAAAGAGCGGCAAGAAATATGGCGTCGTTTGTTGTCCCTGTCGCTCTACTTTTGTAGCGTCCCGTTTGAAAAACCCTTTATATGTTTAGTTTGGTCAAAATCTCGAATCTTTTTACAAGAAAACAATCCTTGGCAAGTAAAAAGTAAAAAGTTTTGATAACTAAAAATCGAAAATCCACTAGTTTTGCTTTTTGGTTCCAAAAATAATATGTAGTTTAGTTTAAGCTTTTAAGAGTAATCTTTTTTTATTCAAATAAAACAAAGCTTAAGCTAGAACTATCAAGCTTTAGTTACAAGTAATAGCTAGCTTTAGCTACTGTCAATTTTGATTTCTTTGCATTTTGCTTTTGCTTCTTTGTCTTCTTTTTTATTCTTCTTTTTTATTCACAAGGCCCAAAATTCAGCCTTTCAAAATAAAAATCGTGTCATACGAGTATTAAATATATGACAATAAAAGATTTCTACGAATAAATGTAAAAGTAAGACAAGAAAATCAATTTTTCGTAAAAAAAGAGCTCCAACACTTTTGCACTTATAACCTCAAGAGCTGTTTTTAATCAAAACAAAAGAAATTTTCCCTATAATTCATGCTAAAACAAAAATTAGAAAATTGCTTTATAAAACTTTGCCAATAATAAAATCAAACCTTCTTTTTACTATGGCAGAATTTTGTAAAATAAAACAGCAGAATTAAAAAAAAAAATTTGAAAGCAGAATTTTGCCTTGTGAAATTCTTTCGTTTGGTTTCGTATAACAAAGTCTCGTCTCGGTATCGGTCTCGTCCGGGTTTCGGTCTGGTCTCAGTCACAAACAAAAAAATGCACGACTTGGTTACATAATTTTCATCTTGTAGTTCAACTCGATTGGTATTTTAAAGATTTAATAAAAATTCATTATACATATGTTGTTAATGAAGGACAATCTTCTTAACTAAAGTTTTTTACTTTCTTAAAAAATTTGAATTTAAGAATTTGAAAATAAGTTATCCAGAATATAAATTCTGCCTTAAAATATCATAGCAGGAAAACAATGCTGTTACAAAATCATTGGAGCAGTTTCCGAGAAACAATGTTATAAGAAAAAATATTAGAGGCAGTTGGTGGATTTCATTAAAGTCACTTCAACTAGCCACAAAGACTGGAGGCTGGAAATGTCATCGAAATGATTGGTTTCAGTGAATCAAAGAGAAAGGAAAATGGGCTTGGAAAGGGGTAGTTCTAATATAAATAATTGTTTAAACCTTCTCTTTTATAAAGAGAAAAAACTGTGAAAATGTCATTCAAACCTCAAGCCGTTTTCGAGAAACCAATTACAAGACTTTTGTTTTTGTAATAAATTAATTATAATATTTATATTCAAAAATCCATTTTGTTTGCCTATACCAAACAATACTACCGAGAGAATCGGGAAATTTCGGTCCCAAAAGCACGGTTGGGTCTCGGTATCGTTTCGGATGATTTTGAGCTGGTATCGTCTCGGTATCGCTTCGGTTTCCGATACCGAGACTTTTTTTATACCGTAGCCAGCCCTAGTATTGACAGATCAAACAAAATTAAATGCACAGCAAAAACGGTTTTCGAAAGTTAAAAAAATATATTAATTTAAGATTAGCTTCTCCATGCATTTTGAGTGTGTGTTTTTATAATTTTTTGAATAAAATTATCAATCATTTTAGGATTCTGTAAATAAAAAAAGTTACATTTTTTGAACCAGTAAAATTTTTTATCCAAGACAAGTTTTAAATCCTTTTGTAAATTCAGATTTAAATCAACAAATATATTTCCTTAGAGGTGTTTGTGAAAAAAATTTTAACTCGAATCGTATTTCTGATTTTTAAAATGAAAGAGAGCTACAAGAATTTTCCCCAATATTAAAAGTTTTAACTTTATTTGTTTTTAATTACTGAAAATACGAGTAAACCATCAACAAAGAATCTAAAAATGAAGGCAAATAAAAGTGTCTTCGACAGTTTCATTTATGTATGTCATCTAAACTTTCCCAAGACCAAGTTCAGCGTGACACCAGGGCTAAAAACAAAGACCAGTATATTTTTCAAAAATCCCAGGATAACTTCAGAGCTACTTCAGCTCAAATAAAAAATAAAAATCAACAAATTTTTGTGCTACAAAGATATTTGGATATATTTGGTGTAGTATACACCTAAACTCAAATTGTTTGTCATATAAAAAAAAACTTTAAAAAAATAGTTTTTTTCAACTATTTTGTCATATTAACACAATTTGATTTGAATTGGATCAGTTGTTTAAAAATTAAACAAATCTTAACCTGTCCTGCATTTAAAGTTATTTTAAATGTATGTTTTTATATTAATCATAACAGCTATTAGCCTAAATTGCCCACTTCTCCCCTATAAAGCTAAAACAATGTATGAAATAGAAAAAAAAAAAATCATTAAAATTAGTCATAAAATTTCTTGTGACCTTAACACATACATTTTTCTATAATAAATAAAATGTCCTGAATATATTTGTTATATTCATACAAATATTTAAAAACAACAGCAAGAAGAAACGCCGCTGCACCGTCAATTTTTACAAAAATATATTTATTCATAAGAAACAACAACTATTTTCAATTAAATAATACAAACAAAAAAACAAAACAATCATCATTACAAATTATAATGCATTATGCTTGAATAAACAAAAATAAATTATTTATTTTAAAATTATAACTCAAAGAATTTCATTAACAAACAAAAAAAAAAACAGCATCTATTTTTAAATTTTATATTAAAAATATAAGTAGGTATCTGTTGATGATTTTGTACATTGATTACATCCGGTGCAACATAATAATATTTAGTAGGTTCTGCGATCACGAGATACATTTTCATTTGATTTCATCAAATAATTATTTGTTAAATAATTAAGTAGGTATACATATGCTGTTTGTATGAATGGTATGTGTATATACTTATCATATGTGAACGATAAATACTTTGTTAAAAATAGCAGAAAAAAAAACATTTTAAGAAGAAATTTTGATTAATAGGCCTCATTTTGAGGTATAGAAAATTGATAGAATAAAAATAGTATGTAGTATTGAAATTAATGTAAATTTAAATTAACAAAATGTTTACAAGATACTTTTTAAATGTGTACAGGGTGTTTTCAAATTATGTGTCAATACTTTATTATTGTCTATTGAATATACCGGAAAACTAAGGTTTATAAATACGATGACCATGTTTTCTGGGAGCAAAACCCGGGACAAAAAAGTAGTAAAATTTAAATGTGAGAAAATAAGAGGACCATAGTTTTTATTTGGTTTTATCTGTCAAGACAACGAAATGCTTACAAAACCGAAGCGGAAAAATATTCGTTGAGAGTTGCACAAATTCAAAAAATCAAAACAATTGCAAATGTAAAAAAAATCAAAGGCAGCCATACTGTAATTAAAGAAACAATAAAAAAAAAACACACACACAAAAAACACAAATGTCATTTTTTCGCACACAATAAATGGTCTGGGTTATTATTTGTAGAGAATGTAGACTTCTCCAGATGATCTGGTACAATAATCAATTTCACTCATCCAACAGCATACTGCAAAACGAATGATTTCACTGTGGGATCTTTCGTTTCGCATCAGCAGCGCACTAGGCCTTAAACTTTAAATTTTTTTATTTCATTATTAAAATAATTCAGTCATCTCATCTGCAACTAGGGGCCAGTTTTCTCAAAGCAGTGAGTAGAGTTAGAGTTAGCTGAAAATAAGTTGACCCTAAGTTAGTAGTACCTCGTGGCATAATGGTTAGTGCGTAGGGCTGTCATGCCAAAGGTCTGGGTTCGATTCCCGGCCACTGCCACCTAGAAACAAATGTTTTTTTCCGAGGTACTGCCTCTTGCGAGGGACTGACAAATCCTCCAAGAGTATACTTGTCATGAATAAGTGCTTCTCATCTAGCCGTTCGGACTCGGCAAAAAATTGTAGGTCCCCTCCATTTCTGCCAACAACACGCACACAGGAATGGTTGAGAGTTGTTAGTCACTAAGCCCTGGTTCTCCATGAGCTGTTGCGCCACAAAATTTATTTATTTTTTTTCTAAGTTAGTGCAGATGCAGTTTTTCAATTGAGGATTAACTTAATCTTTTAGTTGTCAAAAATCTATTGAAATCGATGTGAGACAGTGTGAAACTATTGATATCACACTCTTACGCCTTTCAAAAATTACAATCGAAATCGAGTTGGCACCACAACGGAGAGTTTAGTGCCTGAGTTAACTCATCTCATTAGGTGCGAGTTAAGCCCTGTTTCACACGGGGATGTACCGCGCGTTTTTTTGCAGTATAAATCCAAACGGCAGTATAAAAGCTAAAGGCAAAAGTACAAACGTCTTCGTGTGAAAGGTTCTATGTAGAATGTACACGCCACTGTCCATTCGCACGGATTTATACTGCAAAAAATAGTGCGGTGCATTGCCGTGTGAACCAGGCCTAACTCGGAGTTAAGATAAGTACCTTTCACATGAGCAGCGAACTGCGAAAGCGAATAAATTTGTTTGGGCAATTCAAAGCTTAAATATCAACATTTTCTTGTTTTTACTTTTCGACAAAGTGAAAAAACGATCCTAGCTACAGTTTTTAAAAGAAAACACGGCCTAAAATTATTTTGAATTGTTAAATTGAGCATTTTTATATTTTCTACGCGACCAACGAGATATTTTCTGCGAACTGTCAAACATTTATTTGCAATCCACAACATCAGTATACACTCCACAAATCATGTCAAAGAAATGTCAAAATTCGTAATTCGCGTTTATTGGCGACCACTCAACGTGAAAGAAATGTCAAAATTCGGAACCATTCGTAATTCGCAGTTCGCTTTTCACAACTCATGTGAAAGGCACTTAAGGATTTAAATAGATTGAAAAAACACGTTTCTGGAGTTAACTCAAGCTTAACCCCGAGACTAAAGGATGAGCTCACACTGAAAAACTGGTCCTTAGCCTTTTAATAATATAAGTTAAATAGTAAATTATATACCTAAAGCTACCAGAAAAACAACACTTCGTAGTGTACTTTGACCCAATTTTTCCAACGTATTTTTGTATATTCTAGTGGCTTTCAGTTAAGTGCCATTCACATGAGATGCGAATAGTGAACTGCGAATTACGAATAATCGTGAATTTTGACATTTCTTTCACATAACAAAATTTTAGGTTAATTTTCAGCGAATTTTCCATTCGCAGATATGTGGATTGCGTCCAGCAGATATTTTGGATTGCGAATAAAGTGCCATTCACATGAGCAGCGAATTGCAAATGGTTGCGAGTTTTGACATTTCTTTTACATGAGTGGTTGCCAACAGACGCAAATAAATAAACCAGTAAAATGGGTGCTAAAAAAAATTGAAATGCGTCCTATGTTGTGACAATTGGCAGAAAATATCTCTTTGGTTGCGTAGAAAATATAAAAATGCTAAATTAAACAACTTAAACTTATTTTAAGTGATATTTTCTTTTAAAATCTGTAAATAGGATCGTTTATTCAGTTTGTCGAAAGGAAAAAAACAAGAATTTGTTGATATTTGAGCTTGGAACTGACTATTTATTCGCATTCGCAGTTCGAAGCTCATGTGAAAGGCACAATGAAAGAATGAATGCATTCAGAGGACAAGCAAATATATACAATTTATTTATTTATGTGAAATATAACAAACTTTAGGAAATGTGCAAATACGAGACAAAAAAGGGATAAATAACTAAATGAGGGTTCCTTGTACGTCCTGGATAAAAAAAAAAATAGGCCGGGACAGGCTAAAAAAACACGGGACAGTCCCGGGAAATCCGGGACGGATGGTCACCGTAGGTATTACTATTGAAGATTTTTTTGCTTGGCCCATAAGCATGCCTTAAACCGAAAATGTTATACTAAATTCACCCAAACCTTTCTGAGGGGATGATCACACTAGTCATTTTTCAATACCAACAAAAATAAATTTGAAAAGTCAAAGATATCTAAATTTTTTAATAAATCAAGTAAAACTTTTTTTGGAGAAAGAATAATAATTTGATTGCTAACGGCCCTTTTGAGCACAAATAGACTGGGCTAATAATTATTATTATTCGACAAATTTTGGGACAAACATTTTGCCTAATAAAGTTATTTTAATTTGCACTCGATTGACGTCCCCTCAAAATTTAAATTCAGGTCTAAATTAAGGGCATTTTTAAGTAAATGCGTCAAACAAATTCCACAAAGATGTATTTTAGTGGAGGATTTTTTATATATGTCATATAAAGTCTCCAACAAAATACAGCTTTGTGGATTTTTTTGGAATATAAGTCTAATCACCCTTAAACATACAGCCCAAGTTTAAAATTGACAATAATTGAGTCTATTTTGTGTTTCTTGTTTTATTAATTTTATTTAATTTTGTTAAAATGTTCAAAACAGTTAGGTATACAGATACCTACTTCTAGGAAAATATATAAAAAAATATAAAAAGCAACATACTCCGTTGCATATTTTGTTTAGCTTCTGCGTACTACGTCACTCAAAACATTTATTGATCCATTTAAGGTGTTTTTTATTTTTTATTTTTATCTTAAGCTAGTGCATGGATTTAAATACATATCTGAAAATCATACAGGTGATGACATTATAAGAGTAAATGTAAATTTTGAATGTAAAATTTGCGTTCGCCATGAACCGTTGACCGAGGGAGTGTTTTCAGGAACTTATCTGCTAATTACTTTGGCGAGTATATGGTCGATGTCCTTTCAAACGTTAAACTCACTTACTATCAAATAACACTATTAAAGAAAATTAAATTTAAGCTGAAAAGTAACATTCCGCAAATTTTGACATAAAGTTTTCGGGGCTATATGCACATTTTAATGTCATTAAAAATACAGTGCAAAATAAGACTTTTCTTTGGCTAAGAAATGCATTTCATTCACAACTTTCTTGAACATTTATTTCAGTACTTCGGACTTGACGGTATGTATAATACAAATATAAAGATTATTTTTTTGTTTGTTTTAACTCGAAAGATTACAAAATTATTTTGTTATTTCATTCGAAATCGTACGTCTTGTAAAAGGTGTTTTTTTAGACGTGTGGTTTTCAATCTGGCAATACTTTTTGCGGAGTTGGTCTTTTTGACAGCTGTCACTTGATTTATGCTCAGTTAGGTTTGCCATTTCATAATAGACCTAAGCCTGAACAACGTTTGCAAATTGTGCAAAAAATATTACCAAAATAATGGTTCGGTTCGCGCGACGCATCGCGAAACAATCAATTTACTGAAGGAAACCTTTGGTGAGGCACCGAATATTCTCTTCCAAGGCGTCAATTGTCTCGGGCTTATCTGCGAAGACAAGCAACTTCACATTACCTCAGCAAAAATAACCCTACGACACGAGATAACCGAATCGAACAGTTAGTAATAAATTTGCAAGATTTCCGAACGTTGTTCAGGAGTAAGTCTATTCATTGACGGTGTTCACATTGGACTGAAAAACTGGATTTTTTTGACGTTTCGGTATTTACATCTTCCTTAAATGAAGAAGTGGGAGCGAGATGTGAATACTGAAACGTCAAAAAAAATCCAGTTTTTCAATCCAATGTGAACACCGTCATTATGAAATGGCAAACCAAACTGAGCATAAATCAAGTGACAGCTGTCAAAAGGACCAACTTCAAAAAAAGTATTGCCATATTCAAAAACACACGTCTAAAAAAAAACACCTTTTATATTATGTTTCTCTTAATTGATGAAGTAAGCTAGGATTTACCGGTAAATCTTATAGTTTTTCAGCTAAAATATTGTTTGAAGAACTTAATGTTAGAAGTCAAAAATTTTGTATTCTTGTGCTAAAATTTAACTTATGGAAGTATTTATAATTAGTTTCTACGGTTCTTCGGATTTTCCAAACATCTTCATGGGTAGTTGCTTTGAATACAATTTTGCAAGTTATTCTCTTGAGCTACGAACAAATATGTACAATACTGTGATCATTTTTGAATTTTTCCCAAAATTTACTAAAGTTTTGTATTTAAAATTGTAAAATTTAAATTTAAATGTAACAAACAATATTTTTGTTCATGTACTACATCCTCGTACCTATGTATAAAAAAAGTAGCAATAAAGAAGCCGGGAACATCGGGCGAAACTTAGGGAAAAATTATGAAATAACATTTTAAACCGGTCCAATCGAGTCCATCGTGAACGGGTCAGAGATCGAGCAAATAAAAATTATAAACGTCACCCATCAGTCAAGTGCACGTTTTGGGATCGCGACTTGTGGCCTTTTCACACCGAACCAAAATCTCGATTTTGAGCAACAAGATATAAAAATCTACTTGAATCGTTCACACATAATTTAGATTCTGTTTGACATTTAAAAAGAATTTAAGTGCCCATAGGAACTCTTAGGAGAAGATCCATTGCAATTAGTCGAAGTCCCAGGGTACAATTGCACATATTTCACTTTTTCTTTGAATAAAATATAAAAAGGACCACAATCTGTTTACACTGTATTCATAAATATGGGCAAACTGTTATACGGGATAGAAAAATGAGTAATTAAGTGTGATTGTGAATAGGCCAATTAGGTTTTAAGAAGATTTGGTGGAAATCTGCTCGATCACGATACCTTTATTAAAACGTATGGGAAACCACGTTGTTTTTGATGAGATTTTCGGCTCTTGGCTCGAAATCTATATTTTGATTCGATGTAAAAAGGCTTTAAACTACTGTACTAAGTTTTCAAATTGTATAAATAACGTTTCGTCAGCTAACTAAATAACCTTTTTACACCAAATTAAAATCTAGACTTCGAGCCAAAAGCCAAAAAGTTCAAATAAATAAAATATGAGATGAAATGCAAATGCATTGTTTTTGTTTTGTGTTTATATTAGCACTCATATAAAACAAAAAAGTGTTAACCATTGTATTTTATTTTTATTCAAAACAACAAATGATGTGTTATTGATTAAACTGAACAAATACTTAAGATCGTATAGCTAATTGTTTTGACACGAATTAATCAATCAAATCAAGTTTATAAAGCACATAAATGAGTTTGAAAATTAATACACACATATACAGATACACGTATTTAAGAAACAAATATTGAAAACGGTATACAAAAAAAAAGAGAAATAAATACCAACAATAAGTAGCAATAATATTTATTATCTATGTAAAACACTTTATACACAGCAAACTGCTAAAGCTGTATATACACAGTAAATCAGATCATGATTGAAAATGAAGAATATTGAACTTAATTGAAAGAAAATCAGAATATTTGTTTTTGATGACTAAAACAAAATGAGCTAATTGAATTTTGTCTAATCTTGTGCTTCATTTAAAAGGAAGATAAAGAGGAGCGGTAGGAAATCCAGCAAACCAAAGTCTTGAACGATGAAATATCGCATAACAAAAATCTGGGTAAAATAAATCATGGAAATCTATAATCCTGGTTTTTCAAAATTTTGAAATTAAAAAATTCTCCCAAACTCCATCAAATAAAAATTTTATAAATTCAAATTTCACTGTAATATTGTTCTGGCAGTTTTGCACTGAAAAATAAAAATTCTGCGAACGAAATAAAAAAACCTGATATCACAAACTGTTTTCCTTGGCTTTTATTGTTTTCCAAAAAGGTATTCTTAGCAATTACAAAAATTTACCCGACATTACAAATGAATATAAAATTTATATGTTCTATTTCTTGTTCTGAACAACAAAATTCAAAAAACTAACAATGAATTACAATATGGTCTAAGAATAAATAGGTAAGGGACTCAATTTATTTTCCAGAAGTTAGGAAATTGCAAAATTTAATTGCATTGCATAAGATTGTAAAAGAATGCATTCTTTGCAAATGCAGTCTTTATAAATCTCTCATTGAATTCAACAAAAAGATTGCATTCTTTAAAAAAATAATAAATTTGGTGTCGCAACAGCTCATGGAGAACCAGGGCCTAGTGACTTACAACTCTCAACCATTCCTGTGTGCGTGTTGTTGGCAGGAATGGAGGGAACCTACAATATTTTGCCGAGTTCGAACGGCTAGATAAGAAGCACTTAATCATGACAAGTTTTGTCAGCTCTTCGCAAGGGCAATACCTCGAGAAAAACATTTCTGTTTTTTTTTTTTTAGGTGGCAGCGGCTGGCAATCGAACCCAAGCCTTCGGCATGATAGTCCAACGCACTAACAGCAATGCCACCAGGTACTACATTGCATTCTTTACATTTTTTTAAGAATGCGATTTCAAAATGCAATCACCATTCGTATTTCGTTAAAAAGATTGCAATCTCTTTTATTTCCGATCTTTTTCAATGTCAACTTATTGCAATCTTTTGAGACTTCATGCATACTTCTTTGCCTGCTTTTTCCATTCTTTTAAAGTCTTTTGAATTCTTTTGCATCCTTTGAATTATCAGCATTCTTTTGAAGTCCTTTACATTCTTTGAATTCTTTTAATTCTTTTGAAGTCTTTTGGAGTTTTTCGCATTCAAGAAGTCATTCTTTTAAAGTCTTTTGAATTCTTTTGCATCCTTTGAATTGTCGGCATTCTTTTGAAGTTTTTAACTTTCTTTGAATTCTTTAAATTCTTTTGAAGTCTTTTGGAGTTTTTCGCATTCAAGAAGTCAAGAATTCAAAAGAATACAAAGAATACATAAAGTCTTAATAGATTGCAATCAGTTGATAGTGACAAAAGATTAAAAAACAAAAAAATCTTTTGAACGAAAAAGAATGGCGACAGCATTTTTTGATGTCGCACTCACAAAAAAGAATGCAAATTTTTACTAAGGTCACCAAAGATTGTATTCGCAAAAGATTGTATAACCAAAGAAACAGATAGAAAGTGATAGTTTTGCCATACATGTAAACTATTAATCAAACTTGACACCAAGATGATAGGGAAAAAGGAATAAAAACCTGCTCGGTAACAGCCTAAACTGAACGATTTTATTGTTTTTTGTTTCAACTTGCTATCAAGCATTTTCAATTATTTTTTTTTATGATTTGGAAAAGGCTTTCTTTTTTAAATTAAATTCAAATGAAAACAAGTTTATGGTCCCAGGGTCGTTTTTGGTCATAAAAATACATGCATCTCTAAAATATTGAATATGAAAAAATAACATCCGTTCTGCTATAATAATATTCTGAACAAAAAGTTCCCCTATTTGACTCCAAGACTTTTGTTGTATTCAACTCCAAAATAAACAAAAAAAAACATCGCATACAAATCCGTCAACAACTCATTTTTGATGATCATTCCTTGGCTGGACTACAGGAATAATAAATCAAACTTAAGAATTTCTGTTTAGAATCAGAAGACATAACATACTCGTACCATCATCCAGTAAACAAATTAATTTACTTATTTTCATCAATAAATAAATTTTAATGTTTTGCCTGAACTAACTCTGACGCATTAGAATAAGCTGTTTTTAAATGAATATCACCATCATCAGCATCATATCATGTCATTGGAAAGTTTAACTTAATTAAAAAAAAAAAAAAAAATAGTAGGTATAAATAAATTTTAAAGCCTTTCTACCAAAAATAAATTATTACTGTTAGATGCAGACATTTTTATTATTACGAATGCTTGGGATTCAAAAACATACATAATTTCAATTTTAGCAAAATTTCGCCAATATATTTTATTGTGTAGGTATTTTCGTCATTTCAAAGGTGTTAATGACAAATAATAGTTTTTTTTTACGTAAGCCTCAGTGCTCTTTGTTAGGAGAAAGTCTGTTTTATATTTGGACATTTTTTCGACTTTGATGCTAGGTATTTAGGGCTAAAGTCAATTTTGTAAATCAATTTTTCATTAAAAATTCTAGAGTAATTATCTTCCAACCTTTAAAAACGGGTCTATAGGCCACTATATATGTAAGTAATCCAGTTCCTTGTTTTACTCATCCCGCTCTTTAGAAAAAAAATTAACTAGATCTAATATGAGCCCCTTTTATTTAATATTATTTAAAAAAATACATACTTTGTATAAACGAAACTTTTTTCAACAATATTACGGGATATAGTGAATTATAATTCAAGAACAATTCTCAATATACCTAAATAGATAGAGATGTAAATTAAAGTGAAAATCTAATTTGACGGTTCATTAAAAAACGATATAAATCTTGTGACTTGAATAAAACTTGTCTTTTTTATTATTACATATTAGGTACCTATATCAGCGACAGCTGTCATCTTTGAGGAACACGAGTATAGAATGTGTTCTTATTCAAATCACATATTAATATAACAATTATTGAAAGCTTCGAAATTAATACAAAAAAAATTAATTTTAATCGTGATTTTATTACAAAACAAGTTAATTATAATTTATCTGCGTACATTATTTAGTACCTGCTTTGAAATTTAATTAATTAAATTTATTGTTTTTTTTTGGGATTTTGAAATTAAATTAAATTAGAAGATAGATCTGGTATCTATAGTATATTTAGAAACATCAGCGAAATATCTTTCTTAAAATAAAAAAACAAATTTTCCAGGAACTACGATAAAGTTAGCATTATAATTTTAACAAGCTATTGAGTATGCACAAACATACTCGTGCAATATGTATGATGTTTTAAGAAGATGAATTTTTTTTAAATATACATTAAAACACACATTTGATCTTTTTAAAGAATCCTCATACTCAGTAGAATGACTGCGAAATTGCTTTTTCATAAGAACACTTAAAAAAAATGCACTACAGAACCCTATGTTTGCACTTGTCTTTGAATTGACACACTTTGACAGATCACGATTTGGTCTTTTAATGACAAAGCTACCATTTAATAAGTCTGTTTGTTATCATGAAATTTTCTGCACAAATTCTCACAAATCCCTGTTTTCTTAACTTAAAAAAGTTGCATCGAGAGGGCGCAATGAGAGAGAAAATAATTTCCCCTCCATTGGAATACCTGTACCTGTAAAAAGAACTACAACTACTGTCAAAAATTGTGGTGGTCGCTTTGTATCACAGTATTGCCACTAATTGGAAAATTTTCCGAACGAAGTAGGTGTTCAAAGAATATGGAATATGTATATTCAATTTTATTACAGAAGATCTGCATATACAATTTTTACTTATTACTTATTACTTATCTTCAAAATAGAAAAACGAAAGAAATCAAAAGAAGCATTATATAATTAATTATGCTGTCACGATTTTTATCAAAGCAAAGCAAATAGTCGGAAGCCGTAAGAATAGAATTGAAAAATTAGTGGACTGAATTTTGATGAATGTTAATTTTTTTTCCGAAAAACAAAAGTGCTGTAGACTCGATTTCAAAGTAGAGGATTTTTTTACGAAAAAAGCGCATTAGATTTATTGAAATCATGGGAAAGTGGCAAACGCCGCAACGCTTAAACACAAAAATGACATTTCTTACAAAAAGTGTTGCAGTTCATTGTTCAAAACGTTAATGTTAACTTTTTTTCAAATTTCCCCAACTCTGATAGGATTTTCCCTTCTTTCAAAATTTGACAAACCTTAGGTGTGTTCCTTAAATTCTTCGCACTATTTCGGAATAAGTGTCAAATTGTGACAGATGGGAATGAAATCCTCTCAGAGAGAAGAAAAACTGTCAAAATGTCGGGAACGGTTTCGGGACTATATATGGACTAATTTGCACCA
Organism: Dasysyrphus albostriatus; assembly: GCA_946251815.1. NCBI lineage: Eukaryota > Metazoa > Arthropoda > Insecta > Diptera > Syrphidae > Dasysyrphus > Dasysyrphus albostriatus. Next base: position 58,527,345 of record OX276336.1, on the reverse strand, counting down.
CGTCAAAAGAAATATTTGACTAGAGCTGCCGTCGTGCAATCATGTCATTTAATTTTTAAAATTTGTTTTTATAAAATCACTGCACAAGAAATTGAATATTAAGAAAGAAGAAACGTACATGTATAAAAATGATTAAAGAATGATTAGAAGTAAAAACAAAAATAATATAGTTTACAGTGCCTTGGCGCTGTAAGTTTAATTAGTTGGTATCCATCGATTGAAAATAATGCGTCTTAGAAGGGTACAGCAGAATCTAACTCTGATGAGCCCAACTGTTGTACCTGGGCAAAACGCATTTGGACTAAAGGTAGCAAAATCTTTATTATGAATAAAAATGCGTAAACTTAAACAAAGAAATATTCTCTAAGTTCATTGGCATCGAGTACTTAACAGGTTTTAACTAAAATCGAGCCCCTAACACTTCTGTCATATTAAAAGAATAGATTTCTTTCTTTCTTAAGAAAGAGACAACTATTCTTACAACATTGCGTGCGCATGACTCTCATCCTTCACTTTTTGGGAAAAGGTTATGTTGATTCGGCGCCGCCATTTGCCTAATATCTTTGTTAAACATAAAACTAGAATTCAAGTTAAAGTTATATATTTCGTTGTGCAAAGCAAATTGTCAATTTTTTTATTATATGGATATACCAATTGTAAGAATTAATTTGTCGTTTCTTAAAGTTATTGATATATTGTTATTCTTTAAGGAAAAAAAAAGTAAAGTTTTTGAACTCAGAAAGAATTGCTCTTTATTCGAGTTCTCTGTTGGATGCTTAATTTTATAGTTTGGAGTTTCATTTGTGCTTGGAGCAACATACATATTAAATCATGAAACATCAATTTGTGAACAAACTACAATAAACAAGTTACAAAAATTTTCATTACTAAATTTTCTTCTTCTTAAAAATATTTTCCTAACGACACATGCACTTTAAGAAAATCATTTGATTGATAAAAAGATAAATAAATTGATAAATTATGAACATCTACCAAAAACAAAACAAAAAAAGTAACACTTGGGTAACTCTAGCTATTTGTATTCTGTTTGGTTATTTAACTTCAAACTGACATTTTTTTCAAATCTGACATACGAACACTTGGCATTTGACATCCAGTACAAAACAGCCACCAGAAATTTCTCGGACCAAATCTGGCAAGTGGGGGAAATTTTTTCCACTCTCATGAGCGCTCTCTTTGGTCCGAAAAAGTACAAATTTTCACTTGTGGAACGACTTCGCACTAAAAACGACTAAATCTGGCGGTTTCAAACTGTTTGAAACTCGCTCTCGAACGCACCTCTTATTCCTACTTGTGTCTTTTACTTTTCAGTAAACACTCCCTCACTCTAGCAGTGAAGTGAGATGTGAATACTGAAACGTCAAAAAATGCAATTTTTAAGTCCAACGTGAACACCATATTAAAGTGATCAAAAATTGTTGAAATTTTAAAAATAGGCCTTTCTTAGTTCAATGATACCTATTTCCATTTGCTTTGTTTTTTAGTCTCCTTTTACACGAAGAAACAAGTTGCTGGAGATTTTTTTAGTTTTCTTTTAATTTCATTATAAAATCCCTTGTAACTTCTAAGCGAAGAAAACTGGTTTAAGGCACCTTTACTTTAGTTATGAAAGGAAATGTCAAAAATTCTCTAAAATCCTCAACTGGGGGGATTCTGCTCACCCCTCTAAAAGCAACTCAGATCCTTCATGTGAAAAGACTTATGACACTCATTGTCAATGAGTAAATTTTTACGGCTGTCAGTAATCTTCAATTAAATTTGTGTAAAGTAGACGGAAGAATTATTATTTTTTGTTTCTTTTTATTCAATTTTGGGTTTGAATCCCAAATTTTATCAAATTGTGATACCTTTGGTTAATTTCCACTGTTCACTTTCTGACTTTTTATTTGTTTGCTGTCAGGAATACTATCATCCTTTGGTGGATATAGAGGATAGCTTATGTGTCGTGACCACTTATTTCATTTCCTTCTCTTTTGACAGTAAAATCTGCCAAATTAGACAATATGAAATTCAAATTGCACTTAATCAGCTGGAAAATTAGTACATTAAGCTTATTATAAGTTTCACATGGAAATAATTCACCCGAAAAATTTGTGTTCCCAAAAAACGTAAAGGACGAAGTCTGTACCCTCTGTTTTTCCTTCGTACGAAATGAGTACTCACAAAAAAGTGGAATTTTCATTTTTGGGGTTAAATCACAATAGACAAAAAGTGAAATGTCAATGCTTCCGTGTGGAATGTTGTTCATGTGAAACTCATAATGAGGCTGAATGACAAAGAATTAAAACACGTTGCCAAACCAATTTTCTTTGTCAGTTAAAGATAAAATGGCATTTTATTTTTTTAATTGAGGTATGTGTTGTGTTCAATTTAAAAACATTTTTTTTCACAAACTTGTCGTTTTGTGAAATGACACAAAAATACGTTTTTTGCCAGTAGTTGGTAAATTACCAGTGAAAACCTATCGCAGTAGACGCAAGAAACATTTTGATTTGAAAAATGTGCGAACAAAATAAAGAGTGTTCATTCATGCAACGTTTAAAAAATTGTGTAAAATGGTAAGTTTACGCAAAAGTTTGCATGAACGACCTTTTTATTCATTTGGTTAAATGCTAGGTTCCTAATTGAATCAGTTAAACGTCAAGAATTTATTAACAGATAAGGTATGGGAAAGATTAGATGTGTTCAGATTTCGAAGTTATTTGAAATGGAGAGCCACTTCCGAAATAACGCAATATCGAAGTCCCGGAACTATAAGAAATCTAAAGGAAGAACTATATTAGTTGGAAACTGTCGGGAGATAGTCTCAAAAATCAACGAAAATTAGCTTCAAACAGCCAAAAGGAGAAGTGAGCTATATTCCACTTAAATAAAATAAAAATAAATTATCTTTCTCTTTTTTTCATTCTTACTTCACCAAATGTCAGTTTCATTTCTGCGGGATGAGCTCTTCTCTTCTTCTAGCAAAACACATGAAATGAAAGAAATGACAACACGTTGTTGTCAATAAAAACAATACGTGGTTGGTGTAGTTTTATCGCCGTAACGTATGACTCACATTGGATTGGGAGTTGGGACAGCCCTCATAGTTCCACCGTAATAATTAACGATAAGTAACTTCGTTGAGTTAAATAAGACGCTATATTTATATTTTTTAATTGTATAAACTTCGTTTTAATACACAACTTTTACTGAAAAATAATGACGATGCAATTGTTGTAGAACACGGTCAGAGTTTTTACTAATGTCATTTTCAATTGGACGTTCGGCGTTCTCCTTTTCCACTCCTTTTTGACTCCTTCTACTCCAAAAGCATTCGATTGGCTGTTCCGAGTAATGTTTTCGGAGTCTTTTTCTGTTCCCGATTTCAAGAAGGAGTAGATTTGGAACCAACGAATGCATATACAGTTTTTCTTCGGACTACTTGTCAAAAGTGATAAATGCTTGAAGAAGCCATTTTGTAAAATGGCGTCATTCAGCAGTGTATGTGTAAATTTGACAACACGATGTTTTCATATTCGATTGGAATCAAAAAGGAGTAGAACAGTCCTGAAATCCAATCCAAAACGGCATTAGTTCTCTGAGATATCATCAATATATATCAAATTTCTGAACACGCCTAGTTCTAAAAAAAGACATAATGACGTCTGGATAAGTTTACCCAGATAAAATTGATAAATTTACAACATCAATCTTTGTGTTATGCTATATTTCCACCAAAGGTTTATCTCAGTTTAGATTTAATAAATCTATTTGGTGTTTTCACCGAACAAAAACAAATAAAAAAGATTTATTTTGACAGTTCCTTCAAAAATGCAAATAGTGTTTTATTTTTTCTTCATTTGTGAAGAACTGAATGAAGCCAAGAATGAATCATTCAGATGTATAAAATAATAGGTTAGTTCGAATTGAAAAAAGTACTTGTCCTAGATTAATTTCTAATCTTTAAGATAAAATTAGCCAAATCGTGAACTAAGCGTTTTAAGACGTTTAATGAATACCCTTTTAGTAAATAAAGATAAACCATTAAAAAAAATATTACCATATTCCACAAACGTCATGTTCATAATTGCTTTGAATTTAAGTTAAAAGCTTTCCAAAACTATTGAAGTTAAATAATTACATATATTCGAAAATATTTAAAGAGAACTGAAAATTCAAAACCCCATAATTTCGAATGTTCAAAATCCCGAAATGCAAAAAAAAGATATCTCGACTGTCATAATCCCAAATGCCCAGCTTTCTCCTGCCAAACGCCACCAAAGCTCTAGAAACCTCCGTTTTTATTTCAGTGGTATAACCAAAAGTGTGGTTCTTCAAAAAATCAGGAAAATCTCTTGAATAAAAATATATCAAGTACTGACTTTAATGGACAAAGTCCCTTAAAATACCGAATGCATAATTTTTAGTACTTTTTCAATACTTTCAAAGAAACCAAATTGCTATGTTTGGCATGACTTAGGTTATTTGCGATCTTATGACGGTTTTCACATTGGACTGAAAAACTGGATTTTTTTTGACGTTTCAGTATTTACATCTTCCTTTACTGAAGAAGTGGGAGCGAGATGTGAATACTGAAACGTCAAAAAAAATCCAGTTTTTCAATCCAATGTGAACACCGTCTATAAGTGACAAGAATGTCAAATGTAAAATTTTTTAAAGTGCTGCCACTAGCAAAGTGTGGATTGGTCGCGAATTTTGACATTTGATTCGCATGATTAATTTATTTAGTGACCGACAATTGCGAATTATCATACAAATACAAACTATTAAAATGGGTGCTAAAAATGTGAGGTTAAATTCGAGCGAATTTTACATTCGCTGCTTTGAGTGTGTCTTGATGTTGTGTTAATTGTTAATTACATTATTAGTTTAAAAGTTGGCAGAAAATATATTGTTGGCCAAGTAGAAAATATAAAAATGATAAATTTACAATTTAAAGTAATTCTAAGCAGTAAAGTTAAACTTAAAGTATAAGTTGATATTTGCGCTGCAAATTGCTTAAAAAAGCTGCAAGTCGCAGCTCATATGAAATACACTTAACTGTGAAAAGATAAAAATAATCCAAAAAATATTCCATTGGCTCAATGGATGGATGTTTTGGGGATTGTTTATTTACTATCGCATCATGATTACCAAGAAAACAAACAAGCCCGACCCAAAAAAAGAAGCTGGTTAATATTGGTTTTCTTTGTATTGTGTATTCATGATGCACACTTTCGTGTGACATTACATTACAAGTTGAAAAATAATTCACTTGAATTATTTATTATCTAACTAACCTTAATTTGTGTACGTCATAAATGTCAATGGATATAAAAAGAATTAAATTCTTAAGTAAAAAAGGAATGGCAAACAACTTAAATAAAACTATATTGAAGGTGTCATTTCCATGTCATGCATCTAATATCACTCTCTCACGGTAATAAACAAAGACTGTCAGAGTAGAGAATAAAGGATGTTTTAATTTATTAATTTTTATAAATTCAAAATTCTGTATGTTGTGCTGAGTTTCGTAATTATTATCTGTATTTAAAAAAATGTATTAATTTAATTTAAATCAGTATTTTTAAAATTCTGAAAATGCTAAAATTTTGTAAATACATAATTTTTGAAAATTCAAAAAGTAGGAGCTAAATGCTCATTTTTGACAAGCTGGACATAGCATACATATATCATTGTGTTTAACAAAAAACCGCATTTCTCTTGAAATTCGCGCACTCAAGGGGTTATGACTACCCTTAAAATAATTACCACAGTATGAGCGTTAGGGGAATGATGAAGGGTATGAAAGGTAGAACGGATGCAAATTTTTTAATATTTTAAAATGGCCAGAAATAATCGAGAGCTTTAGTTGGACCATTCCACATTCGTGTAGTGCAGCTGAAAAAAAAAACAACCGCCACTGCCGATCATTCTTCACACCGAAGAATAAGTAAATCAATTTGAAAAGCTGACGGCATTGTGATGGCATCTGCAAAACAATAAATATGAAGAAGAAGTTCGGAGACAAAACGGAGCCCTGTGGTACATCAACATTTATTTTATAAATTTAATACTTGAAACCTTTCAAAACAACGTAGGTTGGTCAGTTCAAAAGGTAAGGTACGACGGATTTCTCAATTTTCAAAAACTTTTGAATAAATATGAAAGTTTGAAAAATGGCTTTATATGTTTTAACATTTTTTTTTTAATTAGAAAAGATTTACAGCTTTGGCCAAAAGTATTAGGCACCCAAAAAAATAATAAACTTTAGTTTTAAGAACTGCTGTTTTCCTTCCAAGTATAGATCATACCAGTTTAAAGCACTCAATTGAACAACTCTTTTCATGTTGTGGAATGCTTTCGAATGATCCGTATTTATATCCCCCAAAGGTGTCCAATTAGAATCAGATCGGGAGACTGCATGCAAAACACGGAAGAAAAATCTTTGCAATAAAAGGGCGTAAGTTGCATTATGTTTCTTGGATAAGAAGATGCATCAGCGCATGTTTTCCAATACTTTCTTGAATCCATAAGACTTTCAAAAACGAATATTTTTTCCAACTTCCTCCGCAGCAAAAACTGATTCCAAAAAAAAACTTGATAATTTTTACAAATTGTTCCCGGAGGGTTTTTTTTTTTTAGTAAAATAATGTTGGACTACAAGCTATGGGTAGACTGTCGAGAATGAACGCACATGCTATGGAACAATCGCGACGATTGAAATTCGATATTTTGTTTCATTTTTCGGTCTAAGCAGATGTCGAAAGTTAAAATGAAACATACGCAGTTCATATTAATGATCACATTTGCGATTTAAAATAGTAAGACTAAACAATCGTAGTCCCAATTAGAAACAATCAAGGCACAAAATTGCGATTTTAAGGCCCGGAACACACTTGCGATTTTCTGTCGCACGATTCAGTCGCAAAAAAAAACATATAACACTTAATGATAATGAACGCATATTATACCAAGAGAGCATTCTGCATTGCGATAAAATTTTTTAATAGCAACGACAAAAAATCTCATCTATCTAATCGAAAATCAGATTTTTTTTGGAGCGTTTTTTCAGTCGCAAGATAAAATAAATCGCATGTGCGTGCATTAGCATTAAAAAAGCTGTATGTTGTATTTTAAGCGATTAATGAATCACATCATAATTTCTTGTGATAACGATTTTTAAATGGCAATAACTGAAAATCACAAGTACGGTTTATCGCGCCTGGAAAAAAATCCTGTAGTCCAGTTAAATATGCATTTCATATGTATCAACAAAAATTACTGCGTCAAATTTGTTTTGTTTCGTAAAGAGTACCTATCTCTTGGAGAGTTTAAATCAAACAAAAAAAGTATATGCGTTGTCCGCCATTTTGAAAAAAAAAAATGTTTGTTGAAAGACATAAATGCTATTTTCTCGACTCCCTACAGAACTTACTTATTTACGTCGGGCTTTGACATTTCAAATAAAAACAATAGACTCTTAAGCCTAGTACGCAAATCGAGCTTAAATTCCGCTCCCATACAAAAATCTCTCCAAAATTTAGCCAAGCTAAAATTTAGCTAAGCGTTTTAGCCAAGTGGTACGTAGCTCCAGCCAAAAAAATTAAATTTTCATTTTTTACTGTACGGCGCGGCGCCATCTGTCAAAATTTAGGGCATGAAATAAGTGTTCGATACATTCATTCTTGAGCTAAATTGTGGCAGGTTTTTTATTTGTGAGATTTATTTGAACTTTGCATTGTGAAAATGAAAACTGAAATTTTACCTCGGACTGCGTACTGGGCTTAATGAGGTAATCTGAAATGTTACCTCAGGCGTTGCGACCGTTTTATATCGTAATATCGTAAACGTCAGACCAACACCAAGCCAAAGCAAAAGTACATGTCATAGAAATGTCAGTCAACGCTCAAAGTCTCAAGCTTTACCTATTTCGTTTTAAAAATGCTAGGGTCAAGCTTTTTGACACATAAAATCGTAAATACGATCAAACGCCCACTAACGCCAGACCGACCGAACGCAAGGTTATGATTTGGCCATTGGACGGTGTTTACATTGGACTGAAAAGCTGGATTTTTTTTGACGTTTCAGTATTCACATCTCGCTCCCACTTCTTCAGTAAAGGAAGATGTAAATACTGAAACGTCAAAAAAAATCCAGTTTTTCAGTCCAATGTGAACACCGTCTTAAGGGAAGAACATTGCTTATACAAACATTTTTGACATCTCATTCAAATGAAAAGAAACTGTCGAAACTTTTGAGTGAAAAACAGTTTTTAGGGTTTATTTCGCTTCCTGTTCATCTGAGGGAAAAAATACATAAAAATATTTTTTTGTAGAACACGTAATTTCCCACATTTAAATATATTTAGATTTTGTGTAAAACCAAAAATGACTTAAATATAGCATTATAAAGTTGCCAACATACAGGAAATTATTTCTTATGACAAACTACGATTCATACTACGCTGCCATATAATAACAGATTCTTGAAGAAAGTCATAATAAAATTATTTTTTATCATTAGAGTCTTACTCCACCCATTCAGGGAGAAAAGACGATTTCCCGAAAAAGATACTTTTTCGGGACTATCTTTTTAATCAACGGCAACACTTACAACTTACTTACAGCTTAATTGCATTTTTAGTTTTTGAGTTTTAGCTAATTTTGATAGTTTTATTTCTAGCGCCATGTATCGCAAAAAACTTTAAATTTCCACGCACTTTTCAAAAAGCATGTTTTGTATGTTTAAGCTCAGTTGGGATAGTTTTGAAGCAAGCAAGTTCTTGCAATTGCGGTCCTGTCTGAATTAATTTTCAAACCGATATTTATACACCATTTCAATATTTATGTAAAAACTCAAATGTTGCTGGACAAAACAACGAAAAAGAGCTTTATAAATACGTAATAAGGAAAGACAAATATTCCAAAACAGAATTTTCTCTAAATATATTAATCAAAGAAATCGTCAGTAATGCATTCAAAGAGCCTCATTAAAATAGTTATAAATAATTCTGAATAATTTATATAAAATTTCTATTCATATTAAATACTGTGCGCTATTTTTATTCAGCTAGGGCTTTATAATCAAAAATAAAATACAGGGCTATTAAAAAACAATAAAAACCTATAAAAACTAACACAAAAAAAAAACACAGTTTTTTTTTCAGAAAGATTCCTTGATTTATACTTTACATTCAATAAAACAAAATAAAAAGCTTTCTTTGTTAAATAATAATAAATTCAATTTGTCCCACTCAATTAATATACTCAAACAAGTTCATACGCTCTTGGTGGATTTAAAACAAAATTTAACTTAAAATTAAATATAAAGTCAAGTTCATTAATAAATTTATCACACTGTCAAGTTAAAATAGGTCATCCATTAATACAACTAACGTTTTTTTTGTTGTTGTTCTGTTTTGTTGATGGCGCTATCATCGTGTATGTATATTTTGATTAAATAAAAAAAAAAAAATAAACTTTTAAATGCTCATTAAAATTTTAATGCACACGTACAGACGTATCTCAATATTAAATATTTACACACATTTGTTTTAATATATTTTTTTAAGTAGAACAGATTGTTTGAAACTCAAAATTTGCATTGTTTTTTTTTTTTGGAAATTTTAAAGCCAAAAAAAAGATACATAAACCTAGTTCTGATCATAAAGGTTTATCCACATGTGATGGAGAAATAATTGCATGTACCTTCTTGGTTTATGAAACATATTATTCCGCTCAAGAGCTATGGCTGCAGCCAAGTCATCTTCGTCGTCAAAAGCTGTCGGAATCATGCTGCTATGATGGTGATTCATTTCAACTTTTGAATTTTTTCGAATATTCACAAATTATGCTTTAAAATTTCCATCAGAAAGGGCTGTTTGACAGATTAATATAAACCGAATTTTTCTCTTCAATTTTTTTCTTTAAACACGTAATACGAGTGTGGGTATGAATAACTCCATTACACAAAACACTTTTCACTTAATAAAATATTTTTTATTTATTATTTTTTTTTGTCGATATTAATTTTTCCTTTCTTTTGTATCCTCAATAAAAAATTTCACTAGCGCGGCGAAAACATATTATTTCGGACCGGTCACGAGTATAACTTTTTGTATATGACCGGGCTAGTGGCAGCGGCATTGACAGCAGCAGTAGCGGCGACGACGACGACGACGACGCACAGTGGCGCTAGATGGACATAGCAGATCTCGCAGGCAATAATTTTTTTTCTTTTTATGATAGCAGCGTTAAAATAACATCGCAAAAAATGAAAATACTGCGCGCCCTTATTGTCATCGCAGACAGAGATCCGAAGCAAGAATCACGAAAAACATGGTTGTGGACTGCTTTAACGAGCAGCGCTTCTGGTGTGGTTAATAATTTTTATTTAGCTTTTTAGCTTACATAACAATAATAAAATAAATTTTTCCCTGTTGATATGTATTTGGGGGATGATGATGGTGATGTGATGATGATGATGATGATGATGCCAATCGTGCATACACGGCAATACTTCAACTTGTTTTTCTTATACAAATTTTCGTTTCGATTAGACAGTGCGACCAAAAAGTGAATGTAGTTAAATATGAAAAAAAAAAAAAAAAAAAAAAAACTAAAGAAGAGCAGGTGTTGTTTTGTTAATAAATTTATAAAATCTTACTCATGGATTGGATTTTTTTTAAAATTACTTTTAAGACGATTACGTAGCAAATTTTTGTACCTGTGTAAATAAACCACTTTTGAGTGAATGTCAAAGGAAAAGATTTATGCTTGAATTCGCAATTTTGATAATCTTTAAAATCACTCTTACCGACAGATGCATTTATCGTTGTGACTATTTTCGCAAGAACAAAGATGTGGTGAGTTTAGTTTGTTTTTAAAAATAGTTAAGTATGTAAGGCATACCGAATTCTTAAAATGTAACTTTTCAAATATCATTAAAATAAATTCTCTTACTTTACTGCTTGTTCTTATGGTTTCAAACTACAATCAGGGTTGGACAAGTTCGATAGCCCAGTTAAAAAAATTTTGTTGCCCAAAATCGGAACCTAAAAAGCAGCCGTAATAGTAGCCTAATAACGATAAAACTATAACTAAACTCATACGTAATCACAATTTATTTTTATTTTAAAAAATAACGAAAATGAAATATATTTTTTGCTCATAAGAGAAAAAAGAATTTAAATGGAAATTTTGGGGACAACAGATCATTTTAAAGTGAAGTTTGTTGCGGTTGATTTGAAATGTCAAACCAATGAGTATATGCCCTCTATTACACAATCTATGCGTCTGAATCTTTTCGAATTTTTGTATGCTTTCACCTTCACACCCATTGAATAGAGTTTGACGCAAAGAATCATCGTGTAATAAGGGGCTATTCAGTGAAAATAGAGCCAAATTTTGGAATGCTTAAGGAGTATGCTTAGGGAGCGAAAAGTGTTTTATATATACAAAAAAAAAAAAAAAACATTACCCAAGATTAGATTTGGGCTATTAGTAGCCCAATTATGATTTGGCTGTCATACTGAAATTTTTCTCGGAAATTTCGAAAAAAGATAGCCCAATTTCCAATAAATAGCCCAATCTGAAAAGCCTGACAACAATGTGCTTAAATGTCGAAGATATATAAATATGTTTATTTATTCAATAAGAAGGAAAGTTTGAAGGAAAGTAAACAAAGTCAAGTGTCAAGAAAACTGATTCAATACATTTTTTCGAGGTTTCTTATAGCCACAAATCTAAGACACTTATATTGGGAATACTTTGAGCATAAAAATCAATAGAAATATGTAAATTATAGCTGCAAGAGATATCAAAAATGCTGCAGGGAAATTTAATTTTTTTTTTCAACTCTTGCATTTGCAGCATTTTTGATATCTATTCCAGTTCCGTCTCCTATTCTGTTCAGACAATTGAGTCCCTTGCATATGAATAGCGAACAGTGAAATGCGAATTGCGAATGGTCATGACTTTTGACATTTCTATCACATGAATGTTCGCCGATAGTCATAAAAAACAGTGAGAGCAAAATGGGTGCAAAAATATTTGAGGTTAAACTCGTGCGAATTTTGTATTCACAGATTTGTGGAATGCTTCCAGATGTTGGGGATTGCGAATAAGTGTTTGACAGTTCGGGGAAAATATCTTATTGGTCGCGAAGAAAATAACAATTTATACTAAATTTAGGGTGTGTTCTTTTTTTATAATTGTAGATTTACTTTATCGAAAAGATAAAATAAGAATTTGTTGTTATTTGCACTTGGAATTGCCTAAACTAATTTATTCGCATTGACAGTTCACAGCTGATGTAAAAGGCACTTAAATCCGTGCGAATGGCCCGGTTTAGATTGGTTGGTTTCACTATGTCGTGTATACACTTGTAGTATTCACACAAGTGTATCTCTGCTGCTCATGGAATATTAAAAAAAATTAAATTTTCTCTTTGAGCAGCGTACAAAGCGCATTTCTGCTTCAGATCTAGTCCAACTACATTATCAAGATAGAACTTTTGTTGAAGGTACAAGCGAAAATGAGCAAAATCGAATGAAATGGACTAATTTGGTTACTAAATGTGACTGCTCACTAAAATTTTTATATTTTCTTCTTCACTAATTCCTCCCTTTTTACTTCACAGATGTTACAACCAGTCTGCCAGTCATGCTGTGAAACCAAACAATCAAAACAGGGTCAATGGGCAGTGGTATATAAGTAGATACATTCTTACCGTTTTTTGACGTACAAACGTCGCGTGAAAAAGAATGTACACAGCACTGCTCATTCACACAGATTCATACTGCTTAAAAACGTGCGGTGCATTACCGTGTGAACCAGGCCTAAGATCTGCTATTATTTGACGTTTAATTTTGACACTGATGGCAACCTGCCTAAATTGAATAGCCATCATTTTGAAAAAAAAAAAAAATAGAAAATAGAGACAAACTATCTTGTTCGTTGTTTTTTGGCATATTGCCATTATTTTCCGTTTTTAGCAATATTTCTACCAAAGTTTTATCTCAGTTCAGATTTAATTAATCTATTTGGTGTTTTTACCGCTCAAAAAGATTTATTTTGCACCTATAAAAATGCAAATGGTGTTTCATTTTCTTTTATGAAGTGGAAGTGAGATAGAATGCTTCAATTGTAAAGAACTGAATGCAGCCACGAATGAAATCCTTCAGCGCGTAATAAGAATAGGTTAGTTCGTTTTGTAAAAGTATTTGTTCAAGGAAGATTTAACAAGATAAGTTTCTAATCTTCAAGATTTACGAAATAAATTTGTATGGTAAATCTTCGAGATTTTAAAGATAAATCTTATAAAATCAAAGATTAGTGTAAGGTGAAAATGTAGTATTACTTCGTGTATGTAGTTTATAATGCATTTACACGAGTTACACGTTGGCATGTAAGGATGGAAAATCAATGTTGAGCTGTACTTGAGTATTTAGAATTGTTATAAATAAATATTTCAATGTTTAAACCCATTTTTGGCCCCTTGCTATTTTATCTTAACTATATATACTCAGAGTAAATTTTATTTAATTTTATCTTAAACGATGCAGGTTAAGTTAGTTTACGGACTATCTTAACCCATTTTGTTCGCATTTTTCTTTGCTTTATCTTTATGTATGTAGATTTGTTTGATTAAATTTTGAAAACAAACTAAATAAAATAAAAGGAACACAACTGCGTCCAACGTACTTGTTCGTTTAGTTTAAAATATTGGGTAGAACAGTAAATGCCTTGAACATTAAACAAACACATTGATGTGTATGAAGTTATCAGGATAATTTTAGAAATCAAGGTTTAAAATTTTGGATACTAAAATAACTGCGAGTGAGTTATGTAAGAAGATTGCGTTTTTGGTTTGAAAAAGTGGGTGTCCTGCTTAATATAAGCGATTCGGAAAAAGTTGCTAATTACTAATGGAAATAAATAATTGAAATAAGAATTTAAAAATTTAATTAAAAAGCCTAATTGCAAAATTAATAAGCAATTATAATTAGTTTACATAATAATCAACCAACTTTATTCAGATTGTTTATCTTCATTTTGGAGAAATTTGTCCTGTTAAGTTCACGTGAAATTGGCAATACACTCATTTTTCACAAACGAACAAAAATATTTTTTTTTCTGCATTTGAGAAGGTAATTTATGTGAAGTTAACAGGACACTCACTTTTTTGCAAACCAAAATGTACCTAATTATTTTGTTGTGTACCTAATTTACAATTAATTAGCATTAACAAATAATTTTAATCTTATTTCCCGAAAGTGTTTTGCTAATTTCATATACATAAAATATCTTGCATGGTTTTAGAGAATCAAAACACCCATTTTCATATGGAAAATATTTCACTCGAAAAATGTTTTCTACCCCCGAATTTTAAAGCTATAATGAGTTTAGCTTGAACTTTTCTTGATCTAAGTAAGCGAAAAAGCAAACAAAATTTGAGAAAAAGTCACCAGTTTCTGTTTTTCTTTCGATCGTGACAATTAAAGCTATCAATTACGAAACATTTCGCTCGAAATAAGCACTAATAAAAAATGCGAATTTTCGTTTTTCGGGTGAAACTCACAATAGGTACAAAGAGTGAAATGTCAATTTTTCGCGTGGAATGTTGTTCATGTGAAACTTACAATAAGGCTGATTGTATATGTACGTTTTAGCACAGTGATATGATTAAGTGTTAAGTTCTTAGCGCATAAGCAAAAAGGTTATTTGTTTTGGAATTATCAATATTTATCTATTTAAACAAAAAAACTAAAACATAAAAGTACAAATATCAAAATTATATATTCCCAAAATTTAGTTTTTAGGCAGTTTACAGAGCAAACATTTAAGATAAGATGAAAAACAATGAATATTTTGAGTACCTAATTAAGATAAAGCTAATGCTGGGGGTCGATGGCTCCTGCATTAGCCTTATCAAAGAAAGTCAAATCTATAGTGAAGATAATTGTGACTTGTGACTGCCGGAGGATTTAGGTCAAGATATGAAAACATCAACATTTGCCTTTTATTGTCTTCATGTACATAATTCAATTTTTGTATTTGATTTTTTTCCTTTCATTTGGCTGACATAACTATTGAATGTGAACAATCGCTTACCAGCTTCAGTCCAATTTAACATTTAATGTGTCAATTTAGAAGAGGAAACTACTTAAATATTTTTGTTTTTAAGGAAATGGCTTTTGTTTTATTTGAATGAAGTCTGTACGTCAGCTGCAAAACTTTCCAAAGCATTTCCTGGGTTAAATTCTGTCTTCTTTTTATAGCTTCTATGAGTTTTCAGTTTTTGTAGTTGAGTTACGTTTAATTAGGTTAACGATAAATTTTTTGCTGAAAATACCTCATCAGAAATTCGGATGTAAGGTTTTTGTATAAAATCTAGGGTTCATTTACAAATGAGACATTTTACGATGAACTACATAAATTCAAAAATTTATTTAAAGATTGTTCTTCAGTTTCTTGGTCAAGATCAGCCGCATTTATTTGTTAGAACAGTGCAGAGCATGCGCGTTTGCTGGAAACGCCTCCTTTTTGAACCTATACGGATTGCTGGCCCTTTAAATGAAAGTGATTTCAGGCTGGTATGCTGAACATAAAGGAATTGGATTCAGGGGAAATTCTTTTCAAAAATACTGAAATAAACGACTCACTCTTTAATAGCATGGATCGTTATTTTGAGGGAAAACTCGAGTGGCCAGCCTGCAACTTTATGGCAATTTATTTAGGGAACCTTAAAGACCTGAAAATTGACATTCGATGTTATGATGAGCCCCATAAACCTGATAATTATGATTTTCAAAACTGGTGTAAAGTCTGTAGATCGCAAAGTAGGGTATAAGAACTTTGCTAGAGCTCTTTGCTGATTACATATGAACTTAGGTAAAAAAAGCAACAAAAAAAAACATAGAAAACATCGCATGAACATTGAACTTGTCTCAACGACTAACGAATGCCAGTGTATCAACTAATAGAATATTAAGCTTTAGAAGTTTTTTTTCAACCATTAAAAAAAAAAAAGAAAAAATAGAACAACAAATTTGAAATTGTCAAAAATTATTAATGAATACTTTATCATGAAATATTAAGTCATAAACATAAACATAAACATAAACGGTATAAGCAGTTTTTAACCCTTATTCAGGTGGAGCTTTGCTAACTCGATGTGAAGTTAGCAAATAACCCAACAAATGTAGAAAACAATACACGACAAATTCAAAGCTTTCACAACTACTTAAAGACTATTGAACGAAAAATTTCAGAGGCATTAACCATTCGGAATTCGCAGTCTTTATCCGTTTTTTAGGTGGTGCTTTGCTTACTTGATATCAAGCTGGCAAAAGACCCAATAAAAGAATAAAAACATTGCAGGATTGAATTCAATTTTTCACAACTAATTACTAAGAAATAAAACATTGAGTGCAAGAGGTGTTTGCAACTTTTCGTGTTACGAAAGGTAAGCAAAGTACCCAAAAAACAAACATAGAAAGCACGGACGACAGATTCAAAACTGTCTCAATTTATTAACGAATAATCAACGGCAAATTATCCAGATACCTATTTTTCGATTCGACAATTTACTAACGAATTATAAGCAGCATATTATCCACTAACCCATTTTTTGATTCTTCAAAGTTGCTTTGCTAACTTGACACTCATAAAAAACAAAACAAATAAAAAACATCGCAAACAAAATTGAATTTTTTTCAAAATTATTTAACGACTAATTAAGGTCAAATTTTTAAGCACTGAAATATTAAATGTAAAAAGTTTTTACCACTTGAAAAACATAGAACGACAAATTCAAAATTGCCGCAACTAATTATGCGCCTATGCATTTCGATCCGTGAGTGTAACTTAATATCAAGTTAGAAAAGCACCCAAAAAAACATAGAAATCATGGCACAATCAAATTGAATTTGTCACAATTAATTAACGGCAAATTATGTGGCCATGAACCATTAGATACAAGAAGTTTCTAATTAATTTTTGACAGGGTGCTGTGCCAATTTGACATCAGGTGAGCAAATTCGAAACTGTCACAACTAATTAACGCCAAATTATCCATTTACTCATTTTTCGATTTGTCAAAATTGCTTTGCTAATCTTAATCACTCATTAAAAAATTTATTAGGGTCAATCCAGTTCTAATGATTGAGTAGCTCTTGGATTGATACAAAAGCAAGTTCATGAAAAAACTTCTTACTAAATTTTTATTTTCCAACCGATTTTCGAAATTTATAAAAATTATGATTTTGACAAATCAACGGTTACTTGGAATATGTCCATGTAAATATTCTTCGACACAAAATTGTTATTTGGAAAACTATGCAAGAGATATTCGAAAAAATGATTAATAAATTTCGAAATTCTTTCTTGATCTTCAAAAAAGTACAGAATGCGTATCCATTTCCGAAAGATTGCATTGCAATCATTTCAATGTAAAATAAATTCTAATTGCAGGATTTGAAATAAAGGTTTCGAAGTGAAGTCAATGAAAGCAATCCTTTTGATTCTAGTAACAACCATAGACCGTCGAATCGTTAAAATTCAACCTGTTGGTATCTCACACACTTTTTTATTTTATCTAATTTTAACATCCATTTGCCTAATTAGAAACCCCATCATTATTATTATTAGCGAAATGAAAAGTGTGAGAGGTTCACTGCCATGAATGCACCATACTATACAATTTTTGTAATAACTTATTGGCTGCACTGTTCATTAAATGAATCCCCAAAAACTCAGCCATTAAAAATAATTATAAATTAAAATGAAAAAAAAAAACTAAAATATACGTAGGTACTTATTTGAATAACAATAATAGTTTGAATTCGTACACATTCAACTACTACCCAAATACTTTTGTGTCTGTATTAATTGTTATTAACCTACAAACTACAAACTATAAATAATATTTTCGTGTTGAGTATAAATGGCATGAAAATTAATTACGCATTGTATGTATTTATGAAGTGTGAATGAAATTTTGGCTCGTTAAGTTTTCAATTTGCAATTTTCATTTCATATTATGTAGGTACCTTTCTATATAACTAAGCAAAAAAGTTGAAAAGATTATTTCTCATAGAATGCAGTTTGCATTCAATAAATCATTGTTTTTAATTTTGTTATTCAATTAATGTTCTGGAATAAATATACAAACAAAATTAGAACACAACTTTAAGCTTTTAAATTGATTAAAAAAAAAAAGAAGTTCCTATTCAATTTGTTTTGGTGATTGAAATAAGACAGTAGTCAGCATAGATTTTATTTTCTAATATTTTTTTTTATTGTCTAATTGAATGATCAATATCAATCAATAGAAAATTTTTGATCAAAACAGTGGCATTCGATTAGTTTTTTTGTTTTGTTTTTGTTTGTTCAAATCAACGGAAAATAAAATGAACAATTCATATGAGCTTTAATCTATTGTACGCAATTTATACAGTGGACATGTCTTGGGCAGATTCAAAGCAAATATAAATAAAAACACGGATGGCAATGAGACTAGTAGTTAAGAGGTGTGGGTGGCTTCGAGCCCCAATTTAAGAAACATTCTTTGTATTCTTATTTAAGGTTCAGTTCAGGTTGCATTTTGAAAAGACCTACAGCCTTATTTTAAAACGCATCTTAAAGACTGCGTAGACTAACAATTTCTCTAAACGAGAAGATGTTATTTATAAACGTTATTTATGACGTTGAATACAGCCATTTTAAGCTTGAATAATGGCTACATATAAAAGTAATAGATTTCTGTTTTGATACTTTATTTGAAACAAGGGAATTGTTACTAAAAATGAGTCAGAATATGTTTTGGGTATACGGAATCTACGCAACGTTGAATAGAGCCTTAATAAAGCCTAATACACTGCGTAGTTATTCACTCGTTGGAATACATACCTTTTTTATTTTCTTAAAAAATCACCCATTTTATTTGAATGCGCTACCACAACAACTAAGAGCCAGTTTTTCAGTACGAGATCATTCTAGTCTCGGGGTTAAAACTGAGTTAACTCTTGGAATATGTTTTTTAGTCTATTGAAATCCTTATTTAAATCTGAGTTAACTCATCTACTTTGGATCAAATTGAGTGTCTTTTCAATTGTGGCGCCGCGCCATCTCGATTTCGGTAATGAAAGTGTTTGTAAGTGTAATTCTGAAGTGGCGCCCTCTCTATGCCGATGCGTGAAAACCGTAGAAGGGTGGTATCTATAGTATGCCACATAGATGGCCCTAGATTTTTAACAACTGAAATCTAAAGTTAATCCTTGACTGAAAAACTGTTTCTAATTTAACTCTGGGTTAAATTATTTTCACGATTATCTTATTTTCTCTCTGATTAAACTCAGAGTTAACCCAGAACTGAAAAACTGGCCCTAATAATATCAGTCACTTAATGTTAACTTCTTCTTCGATACACCAATATTGCGACCACGGCGACCAGTTTCTTTGTTGTGTTGAGGGTCTCCAAATAATGTTGCATACCACGAGCAAGGGCGTACGCAGGATTTTGGTTAGGGGGAGAAGGGACTACCACATTGGCACAAATATCTTGCGTTAAAATGATTTCAAAAGAAAATTGCCCAATATATGAAATATATTGTGATTAGAGGGGGGCAAAAGCCCCTACCAAACACCAATTTGCACTGTTTTTTTTTTGTATCGCAAATGGCCAGCCTAAGCAACTTACTTTTGAAAAATCTATAAATTTTGTACTTTTATCGATTGTTTAAATTCCATTTTTCAAGCTATATTTTCCCCACTATGCGAACGAAAACGCACAAAATTTGCCGGACAATGTCAGACACATTCACTTTAATTGATTTTAATATGATTGTGAAATACGCGAGATTGTTTAATTGCTTTGTGTGTTGTTGTTCATCATTTTATTAGTAGATATGTATGAGCTGAAAATAAAGACGTATCTCTTGCGAATAGATATAGCAACGAATACTAAATAATTAAAAATGATTATCAAAATGATAAATTTCGATAAAGTTTTTGCGTTGGTTTTTTTTTGTTGTAGTTTTCAATTAATTTAAAGTTTGAGTAGATAAAATATTTAAGTAGCTAATAGTCTATCTCAAAAAATGTTTATAAACTTGAACTACATAATAATGAGGTGGTGTTTTTATTTTATTTATTTTAGAGTTGTTTATTTACCGTCGGGTAAATGTTTAATATTTAAGTTTATTGTGTTTTTTTTGTCAATTTTAACAGTTGGACTTTCTCCGATGACAATGTAGAAAATTCTGCAGAAAAGATCTCGGCCTAAGCAAAGTTAAAAATTCATCTTGTGTAAGAACTGAAATCGCATAAGTGTTGCGTTGGGATTCCAACTGGATGAGAATCCTTACCTCAAAGCTTATTTTGACTCAGTATTTTTTTTAACGAATTCTTAAAGACACAAAAAAGTTCTCTGTTTGATGTGGCAATATTGCAAGGATCCTATTTTTCCAAAATTGAGTAAGGATAGCCTCTTTCGAACTTCACAGTGAAGTTAGCAGGTCCACATCGTGTATCACAGGAATCAAGCACACTGCAACTTGTAGTATGGCTTCAGATTTGCAGTTTTCTTCAGCAAATCTAGAATAGGATAGATTTTCACAAAAGAAAATTTTATCTCCCTTTTAATTTGTTTCTAGTAAAAAATTTCTGTCAGATTTTTTTCTTAGCAGTACGCAGCCTTAGCGAAAAATTTGACAGTTGTTACCGCTGAACGCGGAAAAGTAGAAGAAAGTTTCCAATTAATTTAAGAAGTCTTACAGGCCGATTTCGCTTCTTCCTATTATATCAAAAGTTTTTGAAAGAATACTACTCCTGCGCCCGCAACCGATAATAGAAGAGAAACAATTAATACCTGAACATCAGTTCGGATTTAGAAGCAAGCATTCGACAATTGATCAAGTGCATAGAATTACTGACGTAATTGAGAGAGCTCTTGAAGAAAAGAAAATCTGTTCGACTGTCTTTTTGGACGTGTCGCAGGCGTTTGACAAGGTGTGGCACGAAGGCCTCAAATTCACATTAAGACAAGTTCTGCCTGAAGGACTTTACAACATTCTAAACGGATATCTAAATGAAAGACTTTTTCGTGTAAGACACGGAAATGACTATTCTGATTTCAAAGAAATAGTGGCTGGGGTACCACATGGAAGTGTATTAGGTCCAGTTCTGTACCTTTTATTTACACGCGATATACCTCAAACAGATGACACTATTGTAGCCACGTTTGCTGATGATACTGCAATACTAGCAGTAGGCAAAACGATTAGCGAAGCTACAATTAAATTACAAAATGCTCTTAATAATGACGAAAACATGGCGAATAGCGCTCAATGAACAAAAGTCAGTCCACGTGGACTTTACGTATACAAAAATAAATAGATTACCCGTCTTTCTTAATACCGCTCGTGTTCCATTTGCAAATGAAGCAAAGTATCTGGGAATGACTCTAGACGCGAAATTAAAATGGAAGCCGCACGTGAAAAAGAAATGCGAAGAACTAAGAAGAAAATTAAGAGATATGAACTGGTTACTCGGTAAATATTCAAAGCTTAGTATTGAAAATAAATTAATTTTATACCGACAGGTTCTTGAACCTGTTTGGACTTATGGTATACAACTTTGGGGTTGTACCTGCGATACAAACTTAAATAACTTACAAACATTTGAAAATAAATTGCTTAGGTCATTTGTAAATGCTCCGTGGTATATAAGAAACGAAGATCTTCATAGGAATCTCGGGATTCCTACGGTGGGGGAGGAAATAAAAAGTTTCGCGCGAAAACATAGAAATCGACTATTAGAACACGCTAATTCAACGATTATTAACATTCTTGACGAGTCGAATTTAGTACGCCGTCTGCGAAGAACAAAACCTTCCGACTTGGTGCGGTGAACAGAAAACCGCTTTAAAATCGCGGATTAAGTATGAACTTTCACCGGAAAGTAACCTGCAACACGTTACTTAACTTCGCTAAAAATAAATTGCTAGATAAGTTTCAACTTAGTTGCAATCGGGAAGTGGAGGTGGTTTTAGTGTAGTAAGAATCTCACACTTCTATGAGCACGCGTTTTTCGGTCATCATAGAGCCTGAATAGCAGGTTTTGCACCTACCCACGGGAAAATAACCACAAAAAAAAATTAATTTTGCGGGGAAAAATAATACTCGAAGCATTTGTAATTTTTGGGAAATGGTAGAAAAGGACCAAATACAAAAACGGAAAATATGCTCTTTAATATGCAAACAGAGTTGGACAGTTCAATTGGAGTTTTGGAGCGAATATTTCTAATTTTTGTAGTTTTTTTTTAATCCATCGAAATCGTAGCCATCGTTCAATAGAATTTGACAGCTGATGGCTTGGTAGATAGAGGACAAGTTAAATTTTGACAGAAAAAGTGTGTTGCAGTCCAAATGTCAACCAAATGGCATAAAATAACTTTTTTCGAAGCAGAAAAAATCTTCAAAAACTTATAAATCTTTAGTAGATGGATTAATCGCAAGCGTAGCCATCCCTTGATGAAATTCGACAGTTGATAGCTTGAGAAATGAAGGACAAAATATATTTTGACAAAAAAAATGTATTTCGATCCAAATGTCACCCAATTGCCATAAAATTACTTTTTTCTGGCAATAAAAATCTTCAAATATTGCAGAATTCTTAGAGATTTTTTAATCCATCGAAATCGTAGGCAGCATTCAATGGAATTCGACAGTTGATTAAATTTTCACAGAAGAAGTGTATTTCGATCCAAATGTCCACCAATTGCCACAAATTTCCTTTTTTTCTGGAGCAGTAAAAAACTTCAAAAAATTCGGAATTTTTAGAAGTTTTTTAATCAATGGATTTTGACAGTTGTTGGCTTGACAGATGGAGGACAGTTGTTGGCTTTACAGATGGAGGACAGTTGTTGGCTTGACAGATGGAGGACAAACTATATTTTGACGTTGTATTTGTATTCAATTGCCCTAAGTTTCTAGCTACTCTTCTGTTTTCATTTGGGTTTTTATTTTATCTCTACAACTTTATAACTTTTCTTGAAAAAAAAATGTTGAAATAAAATTTATTTTTAGCATCAGTGCAATTGAATTTTGAGCGATTTTATTTTGCTTGTTTTAAGTTTGCAGGATCTTATAGTTGCGAAAATATTGAAAACAGGATTCTGTAATTGGAAGATTACGAAAAGCGAAATTTTGTAAGTGCGGGATTTCGCAAGATTTGGAATACAAGGTTTTAATGTGCGAGCTTTACAACAGAACCGGGTTGACAATTGTTTTTGAAATTCAATTTTTTTTCACGCAAATAAGTAAATACATATTTTAGCTTGGAAAATCCAATTTTTTTCATACAAAAATGTAAAAATTTTATGATAAAAATGATTTTTAAAGAAAAAAACCGCTCCAAAAGTATTTAGAGTTTTTTTCTTCTACACATTTATATTTGATCTTCTTTTTACCTTAGACTATTAAAAGAGTTATTTTAGCGAATTTAAATATTAAATTTAATTTTTCAAACATTACTGTAACTAATACGTGATGGTTATTTTCATCAACGAACAAAAATGCCCCAATGACACCACACCAAACCATACACTTGTTATTTGTGGAAGAAGTGCTGTTTACAAGAAGCACATGAGGGTTTTCACCTGACCAATTACTCATAGTTTGTTTGTTGACGCAGTCGTTGTGCCAAAAATTTATTCAGATTAGAGTTTTTTTTTCGAAAAATAGAGCAAATTTAGCATTTATGTGATTGAATTCGAGTTCAGGACATAGAATACCTTCGAAATTGTATAATTTTGCTTTTTCAACTAAACCTGTGTGGACCAATAATATTAATAAATAAAACTGTTACTCCAGACAAGTCAAAGCAAGTAAATCGAAATATCAAGCCCTTCCGAGAATCCGCAAATTTCAAACAAAAAGAGTACATGCGTTGGCCATCATTTTGAAGAAATTGAAAACGCGAATTTTTCTTCTCTTGTTAGACGCAGAGTAATATTATTTTTTTGACTTTGTAGATACAAAATTTTTCATAGAACTTAAGCCTTAACTGAAATTTTTGACATCTCTTTCCGATGAAAAGTTAGTCATATATTTAACAAGTTGAAAATAATTTTAAAGCCTAATCTTATAACGAATCCGAAAGAAATTTGATGGTTTTGACATTTTTAATTTGACTTAAAATTTGATTTTCAACTTCCAACTGTCAAAATTATAAAATTTCTTTAAGCTCCGAGTAGATTAAGTTTAAAACTTATATTTTCAATACAAACATTTCAAAAGAATACTAATAAATTAATTAATTTACATAATTTTTGATTATTTCGAGGTTTTGAACTTTCAACTGTCAGAATTGTCCAATTTCTTTTAGATTTGTTTAGATTAGGTCTAAAAATTACTTTCGTTTCAAAAACGAAAATCACAAATTCTTAAATTTGTTCTAATCCCTTGGAAACATTTCCAATCATTTTGGACCAGCTTTTTAAATTTGGTACGAATCTGTGTTGGAATCACTTTTATATGTAACTGTACAGAATGTTTTGCGAAAAACAAAGCCACGTCCAAAATGTAAGCGTTTTTTTCAAGATGGAAATTCAGATTCAATGCAGGTAAATTTGTTTTTGTATTTTGAAAAACTATTGTTAAAAAAAGATTTTTTAATAAAAAGTAAATAATATTGTCAGTCTTAAAGAAAAGAAAAGCTTGACTATTTTAAGAATTTTCAAGTTTTTGAAATATCTAATTGAATATAAACAACAACCATGTTCATAACTATTTTTAAAAATTTTCATTATTTATATTTAACAGCATATATTTAATAAGAATAAACAAGTATATATAGATATAAACACTTAATTTAACAATTGAAATATATATATATATATATGTGTATATACGAGTATGTATGTATATCAGAAACATATCGTCATATATGTTCTTTTTTTTTGTATAAATTTGTCTAGCAATAAAACTAGCATCAATGCTCTAAGTAAGCGTTTTAGTTTTAAACTAAAAAAAAGAGGAGTAGATATCTACGCGAAAAATTGCCTATAGTGAACAGGAGCACGCACATCAAACAATTAAAAATGTTTTTTTTTTCTTTTTCTAAAATATTTTATTTTGGCATTAAAACAAAAAAGCAATTTTGTGCATCATGACAAAATAAAATTAAAAAAAAAAAAATGCTACTGCAATGGAAAATTATAACTGAATTTTGAAAAAAAAAAAATTAAAACTAATTTAATTCGCCAAAATAAAAAAAAAAAAATAAACAAACTCAATCAAATGCAAGCAAAAAACATCAGTTTTTTTTTTTTTTTTTTTTTTTAATATACGTACGATCTTTCAATTAGATTGGATGCCTCCTGCTCTTTAAACCTGAAAGTGTGACAACGTTTTTTTATAAAGATCAAAGCCATTTGGTTGTCATAATAAAAAAGTATAATTTATATATTGTTAAATTATATATTTATAAATTATTTGCTATATATAATTTGTTTACTCAAGTTAAACTGATAGTGTTAAATGAAATTATAAATATGTATATAAAATATTTGTAATTATATTTCTTTTGATATAAATTATGTGGGGTATATTTAACGGAAAATAATATTTGTGTTGTCATTATTTTTAAGAGGGTTTTTTTTTTCAGTGCAATTATGGTTTTGTAATACAATTTTTTTTTTGTTTTTCTCAAGAACTCATAAGTAGCATTTTTGAAAAGGCTTGATTGGAGCTGCTGTTCTATGAGTTTGAACATGCTTCACGATATATTAAGGGTGATTTGAACTTTATGATTTGTTGTGTATAAAAGGTGAAATCAAACACATAAAGTTTTACTGTGAAATCAAATTAATGTTTTCCTTATGTGGGCTATATACAAGGATGCAACCAGGAAGCGCTATACAGGAGTGGGAACACTCAAAAGATATTAATTGATGACTTTAAAAATAACAACACTTAAGAATTATAATTTGGCTCCAAGCCAACATTACTGTCGAATCATACAAAAAGAATTTCCAAAGTAACTAAATCGGTAGGAGAAGGTAATTAACGTCACTGGATTTTTCAAAGCTTTATTTGTATGATGTGTGTATACCTCAAAATAGTTTGAAGATATTTGTCAAACCTCATTTCTGGCAGAAGAAAAAACGAGACTTAACAATAATTTCAGTTTGCAAACACAACCTGAAAAATACGTGAATAAAACAGTAATTGCATTATGCCTTCAGTCAGGAAATAGACGGACTTAAAACCATAAATGAAGAACGAAAAATTAACGAAATGGTAAAAATAACCTTAAGGCCCAAACCAACGACGATTGAAGCCGAAGCCGAGACGAATCGAATTCAGCTGCCAGACAAATTGTATCATTCAACTTAGATGACATAACCCGCATTAGTTCCGTTTACTTGATTTCGACGGTATCTAGTGAAGGTGGAAATTCAAAATTTAGGTCAAATAAAGCAAAGCTGCTGAATCAGGCCCAGACAGTGTTGCTGCCTAGCTGTTGGTTAAGTTCATTTGAAAATAAAGTTAGGAGCCTCAGTAATGATTGATCTATCTCCAAAGAAATCAACTATGCCACTTCTATCAACCTTCCTTGAAAGAAAAGTAAAAACCCTCGCACTAACACTAGATGTCATCCTTTCAGAAGTTTGACCATTAATTACTCACATAATAGTTCATTGAAATGTTACATTTACATTGACCCGATTCCGGGGTTGAAAGCCTTCTCATTCAGCCACCATTTTGAAAAATGGGATGAAAAAGTGTTTCGTGAAATCTTGAAAACTGTTTAACTTTGTAAAACATTTTTAACATTAAATTGAAAATAACACGAAAACTCTTTTTCATTCCATTTACAAGATTGCTGACGAATCAATTTTAAAAATCACACTGAAATAATAAAATATTGGATATTACTCTTGTCTAAGATACTATTTATCAAAAGGTCTCGAATGGAATTAATGTCTGATGAACACTTGTTCTCTGATCACAAGTGCATTCAATTCAGTCATATTGATGAACCTCTTTGCCGCATAGAATTTCGAAACCCTGCGAAAACCGACTGGAATTGAATAATGATTACACTCAAGCGGCTATTAAAACCCGATTTTTCAAATCCTCCTTCTAAACTACTAATGAACTTGACTGCAAGATCAATAATCTCACATTGGCCCGTAACAAATCTATGGCTACTCTCTTTCGACTTATTCGAGTAAGGGGGGAAAAGAAACCACATTGGTGGGTTTCAGGGCTTGAAATGCTTAGGAAAGACTGTCCAAAAGTGTTTCAATCGAGCTAAAACCACTAGTGAAGTATCAGTTTGGGAATCCTATAAGGTAACCCTAAAATTGTCAAATTATATAAGAAAGCATTGAGAAAGTTAAAGAGATAATCCTGGAGAATTTTCTGTGGAAAAATACAAGAAATTTCAGTGGCATCTAGACTAAGGAAAATTTTCTCTACAAATCCAGTAATGCCAAGCTGCTTAAAAAATGCTGATGGCTGATGGACCAATTCCCTCGCGAATTGCTTTAAGATACTCACTTCCCTGCAAGCTCCCAAAACATAAATATCTTCGAGCATTATAGATCTCATATGAATCCAAGTTATCCACAAGGTTTTATTACCATAGACAAGCTGCAATGGGCTCTCAGCCAACTGCTTCAAACCTTACAAGCCTGCGGGATCAGATGGCATTATACCAGCCCAACTCCAAATGAATACAGATCTAATTTTGCCTGAAATCTATTTTTAGTAATTCCATATCACTAGTCCAAATATCCCTCTCTTGAAGAGAAATCAAGGTTGTGTTTATATCCAAAGCTGTCAAGTGCTTCCAAGTAAATCCGAATGATCTTAGATCTATCAGTCTATCATCATTCCTTCTAAGAACCTTTGAATAATTAATCGATATCCACTTACGACGCTTGGTGAACTGATTAACAAAACGCTGACTAGCTGGGCTATCAACTCAAAACTTGTTGGCTTTTTTGCTCGACGGCAGTGTCCTTCTCCCCTTCTCTGAAACTTGGTGCTAAATGAGCTGCTAACATGCCTGGAGGTTTACAGAGTGATTGCTGATGCGGACGATGTTGCTATTGAGGTATCAGAAAAGCTTCTTCCTGTCCTAAAAGAACTCTTACAAAGCGTTTTAATTAGGCTAACCCATTCAAAGCGACAACAAATCCGTCGGCCCGGGGGGCCTTTCTGCAGAACTCTTCAAGTATGAATGAGATGTCTGGAAAAGACCAACGAATTTCAAGTCGAGACCCGCCATCTTTTCATCGATTTCAAAGCCAAGAGCTTCTATTGGTGATGTTAGAATTCGGGATCCCGAAAAAACTGATCCAGTTATGCCGCAAAAATTTAAGAAATGCGCGGTGCAATGTGCAGATAGGTAGCAGCTCATTCAAGCTATTCCAGATGTGAAAAGGTTTCAAACGACATTATCGGCCACTTCAAACGAGCTGTACTTGCAGCATTCACAGCTATTGATGAAAAAGTGAAACACATTGGTCTTGAAGTGAATGAGCACAAAACAAAGTACATACATGCTTTCAAAAAAAAAAAATTAGCCTCATCTGCTTATTGCCTAAGACAAAACATCACTATTGGCGGTAATTTAGAGGTAGACACGGAGTTCACCTACCTTGAAACTAAGAACAATTCCACCAACGATACTAGGCACGTTCGAGAGAAAACATTTTTCAGCGGATATTTGGTCATATGTAAATGCAAAGGGAGCAAGTGGAGGAGAGGATTCAATTGTGAATTGTACGAGCTGTAACAAGATGTGGATGTAGTACAAAGATACAAACACGTCGAACACAGGCTCGGCCACATCGAGCCAGTTGACAAACAATGCTCCAGCCAAGAAGTTTTTAAAATCCCAGCACCTAGTTTCGAGACGACCAGGAAGACCAAACCTCCGCTAGGTAGTTATAGACGTAAAAGCGTGTCGATGACTGGAGGGAGCGTGGAAGGATTGCAAATGATGAAAGACCGCAATATCTCAGGTAGAGACCCTCAATGAACCAGGAGTCGGATAAGTAAGTAAGTAAGTAGCAATAAACAAGTAAAAAACTTGTTTGCGCAAATCCAACAAGTGGCAAGTACTTACGGCAGGTGATTTCAAGAAGTGATTTACTCGCGAGCAAGTACTTGCAGGTGCTAGTTTATTGGGTAAGTACTTACAAGCAAGTAAATCACTTGCAGCAATAATTCATTTGGAAGACTTTTTTGGGTCGTCAAACCAGACAAGTTTTACTTGCAGCAAGTACTTGCTCGCAAGAAAATCACTTGCTTGAAAGTACTTTTCAGGTCGTCATACCAGGCAAGTTTTACCTGCAGCAATTATTTTGCTTGCAGCAAGTGTATGGACTTTACTTGCACGGTGTGACGGCACTTTTAAGTTTTTATTAGCAACAATGAAAAAATTTACAATTTTTGTTCTGGATAGAACTTGAAATTTATAAACCAGAAATAGCCATGGCTTTGAGAGGTTCAAAACTATTATTGAAGCTATTTTTTATTAATCATCAAAAACAAAAAAAGGAGGCGTAATTCGATAAGAATACACTTATTTGATAACTGAAAGTCACACAAAAATTCCACGTAATATAAAAATTCATCTTTAGAATTTACAACACTTTCCAAAGTTTGTTTTGTCATCTAGTTTCAAACTTTATACATCGTGCGTAATATGGCTGTAAGACTAGGTAAAATTAAAATTAGAATAATCAGAGTGGACACAGTGAAATAGCTTCTAATTCTAGCGTAAACTTGGTAAAAGCACATTTACATAAGTTGTTATTGTTGCCTTCAAATTGTCTATATTTTTATTTTGAAATGTTTAATTATGTAGCTTTTTAAAAGGCCATATCCCGTCTGGAATAACAATCTAGTTTTTAACGGGGCACTAGAAAGTTTTACATTGACCCTTACATGAGCCTAGCAAGGGTAACACTCGATTTTGTATCGGGCCTCACCCGTTGAGTAACCTTTTTCCTCGACAGACAAACAAAGATAAATAAAAATTGTCTTGGTTGGGATTCGATTCTACGATATTCTGGTTACCAGTCCAATACGCTAACTACTGAGCTATTTCGCAATACAGTTGTGTGATGTTGAAAATGAAAAAGTATTTTACGTACTTTAATTTTTTTTACTATGATACAAAATTTTTCTTTGTTTTTTTTTTTATACATGTATATGAGATAAATGGGACTTATCTAATAAGTTTTTTTCTAACAAGGGCCTTACTAGTATTTGACAAGTTTTCCTTGTTTAGATTACCCCTACCGAAGCCTTTTCGGGGCCTTGGCCAAACTTGACTTGACAAAAACTTCACATTTTTCTAGGCGGGATGCATTGGTGTCAATGAGACAAGAAAGGAACCATATATGGAATTCCCGCGTTGCGGTTTTATTTTATTAATCTGTACCTTTGTTCTAAAAGGGCAAATGTCCAATTTATAATTTTTTGGGAATTTAAAAATTTTGATTTTTAATTTATTAAAATGCTTATTACTTTTAAAAAAATATTGGTACCTACCTGGAAAAATATTTAGTTTTTAATGAGGCCCTAGAAAGTTTAATATTGATGCTGGCAAGGCTCTAGCATGGGTAACTATCGATTTTTTTCTAGGGCTTTTGCCCGTTAGGTAACCTTTAGCCTAGAGAGTCAAAAAAATAAAAATAGTCTCCATTGTAATTTGATCCTGCGATCCACTAATTACCAGTCCAACACGTTAGCTACTGAGCTATTTCAAAATGCAGTTGTGTAATGTTGAAAGTGAAAAACTATATTCCTTTTTTTATTTTTCCTACTGCATATTTTATAATGGGTATAAACTATTTTTATTTTTTGGTTTTGTTATATATGGAATATTTGTGAGGGGATAAAATAACTCATCCAATAAGTTTTTTTCTGGAGAGGGCCTCACAAGTATTTGACAAGTTTTTCTTATCTAGATTACCCCTACCGAAGTTTTTTCAGGGCCTGGACTAAGCTTGACAAAAATTAGGCAATTGTCCAGGCGGAAATCTTGTCAAAAAAAATAATCAAAGCACGGTGGTCCTTACTATAGTCGTAGAACATCTTCCGCTGAGTCAAATTGTGAACTTATGTAAATTTAGTACAAAAATTTACACTTGCCCTCTCAAATCCAAGGCACATAGATATTTTCTTGTTTTAAAATCGGTTAAAAAAAAAACTGTAAAGTTTAATATTCGTTCCCCTGCGTATAAGTCTAAAATTGAATTTTTACATAAAATATAAATTTGAAACAAAATATTTCTAAAAAAAAAATATAAAATATTTCTGAAATATCTAAAATTCTGACAGAATTTCATTAAGAAGCTTTTATTTCAAAATTTAGAACTAAAATTTTTGTCTTCAAAAATGATTGAACAAAAATACTCAAATCAAAAATAAAATAAAAGAATACGAAATTTCTTGCTTTGCAGAAAATTATAACAGTTTATTGTAGATATTGAATTTTTTTTTGAAAAAATTGTGTTCGCATGTTAAACTTTTCCCATGCTTTTGCCTTTTAACATATTTTATTCACTTAAACCTGGTACAATGAACTCAAAGAATAAAAAAATAAAAATATCTGTTGTTCCATGGAAATGCTCAATATCATAAGTCGCACTTGACCGAGATCATATTGGTTCTGAAATGTACAGCTTTAGTATCGTCACGTCAAGGCTTTTAATAGAATATAATATTGTCTCTCTAAATGGGCAAGTGCCTTTTTGAATGAATATTTAAATCAAGAAATAAAGGTTTGTGCCAAAAAGGGTTCAAGATAAAAAAAATGCAAAACTAACTAGGTACAACACACTTCTAGTTTAAAATTGGATTTACGGTGCTATTATTTTGGGTTCACAAAAGGATGGGGCAAGAGTCATAACAGGTTAATAATTAAGAGTGTGGTTATGTTTATTTTAATGAATGCAAGGTATTGACAATGTTGAGCAAGTTTATGTTTATCAGAAAATTAGAAATAAAAATAAAACAGGAAAGAATAAAATGAATAATTGAACTCATTTAAAATGTATATCTTTTTTGGAAATGAAAATTAATTTAAAAAAAACTCATAATTACTCGTGTATCACAAACAAAAAAATGCAAGTTATCACAAACTTTGGCGCGAAATTTTAAGCATTGTATAGTTTCTTTTGAGGGATGAAACTAGTCAAACAGTTATATAGCTTTATACAATTTAGTTCAACTTTTTATTAAAAAAATAAAAAAGAATAATCAGTTGTTAAACTAAAATAAGAACTAAGATGTTAAACTTAACTTTCGATAATGAAACTACCAAAGAGTAGTCTCTTGCTTTGAACATTAATTTTGTAAGGTCAACTTTCATTTCATAATCGATATAAAGTTGATTTTTTAATAATTCAGGCTTTTGTTATAAATAAAACATAAACTTGCTCAAAACATCCATCTTAAATTTTTAGAAAAAAATCTTTTCATTCATTTTCAAACAAAATAAAGCATGCATTTTTAGTAAAAATAATTTTCAAAAATTAATAAAAATAACTATATCACAAAATGTAAAATATAAATAAATATAATTATTATTTTTTTTTTAATTTACCTTTCGCTTGCTATGCTAGAATTTCTTGACATGGACTTTGGGGACATTTCAAAGTCTGAATCCGATCGATAAAGAAAGGATTCGCGACGTTGAGGGAGGTTTTGTAAAACCAATCCAGCGCTTGGTGAGCCGCCTTCAAGCGGAGATCTAGCGCCTTGGCCATTTTCTACATCAAAGCTGAAAGTAAATAAAATTTGATAAAATTAGCATAATTTATTTGTGTTGTTTAAAGAATATTATAATAAAGAATAAGGCAGATCGCTTAAGGTACTAAATAATAAATACAATACATTACATGTCTTATTTATTTTACTATGTTTTTCTTCAATTCTTTTTTTTTTTACCAAGAATGAGGGGTTTATTGTGAGAGTCTATGCTAAATAGACTTTATGTACCAATTGATTTTGGTATTGCGAGTCATCTATTAATAAACATTGATCTATTTTGTGGGAATTTCAATTCTGCCAAGAATTTGTGTTTGATTTTTTTTTAATAGACTTACAATAAGGCACAAAGTAAAATTAAGAGGTACATCCAACATACACATAAGTACATGGTTAATACTTCTACTTTCGGCAAAATTTGAAAACTAAAAAGAAGAAAATTTCTAACAATTATTCATAAGGGGTGTTTTTTTTAATACATTTTGAATTGTTTTTTATTTTGGCAATACTATTTCTAGTGTAATTTTGACAGGTAATACAGATGATTTTTGCTCACTGCGTATTTTGTCATTTAATCACGAATAGACTTATGCTAGAACAGAATTGGGAAGCACCGAATGATAAAAAAAAGTTCAATTTTAATTACTTGCAACACTTTTCCAATTACTTTTAAATGCAATTGAAGAAATTTATTCATGACATGTAATTTAAACATTTCAATTAGTAGTAATTAACTTTAGTAATCATACAAAAATTTGTAATGATTACTTTACTGTAATCATACAAACATTTGTAATGATTACTTTTTTCAGTAATTATAACACAAAATGTAATTAATTTATTTTTTTGATAGTAACACTTATGGTTATTTTCATTGTTAAATATCTGTACATATGTTGTTTGAAACTAGTTGACACAAATATTTTATTAACTTTCATAAGGTTTTTAATTTATTTTCGTCTTAAAAACACATAATCTCTTTTTGAAAAATAATTAAATTAATGATAGTAAAATGATCAAAATTCTCATTGTGTTTTTGTCTATTTGTATAAGTTTAATAGTTAAAATTACTTTCATTTACTTTTGTTATTATTATTATAATTTTGAATTAATAAAAACATATAATGAATTACGATCCAAGAAATCAATAACCTTAAATGTAATTAATACAGTGGTTTCCTTCAATTACTTTCAAAAACCCATTACTACGAGTATTTTCACTTACATATTTGTAAGTGAATTTTTGTATAACAATTGAATGATGGAAATGTATGTTTTTCCAAAAACAATTACGTTTAATTTTTATTGAAAAAAGTCTAATTACTAATAACATGTATAATTAAAATGAAAGTTAAAATAAATTAAAAAAAAAATATCAATATTTCCCAGCTCTTTGCCAGAACAATGCTTAAAATTTGTTTGTTCTAGGCAATTATTTAAAAAAAAAAAAAAAATAGATGGCAACACTTAAACTGCAAAAAAAATCTCTCCACAGGTAAGAAAGTTATAGGCAAATAAGTAAAAATATAACAAAAATGTGATTTTCACATTTTTCTTTTAAAATTTAGGAAATAAAATTTAATAAATAAATTTACTGGCACAACAGCTCGTGGAGAACTAGGGCCTAGTGACTTACAACTCTCAACCATTCCTGTGTGCGTGTTTGTTGGCAGGAATGGAGGGGACCTACAATTTTTTGCCGAGTCCGAACGGCTAGATGAGAAGCACTTATTCATGACAAGTAGGACTCTTGGAGGATTTGTCAGTTCCTCGCAAGAGGCAGTACCTCGGGGAAACATTTCTGTTTTTAGGTGGCAGCAGCTGGAAATCGAACCCAGACCTTTGGCATGACAGTCCAACGCACTTACCATCATGCCACGAGGTACTTCAAAATTTAGGTAATTAAAAATGTTTTTTTTTTTTTTTAATTTTCTTGAATGATCCATTTCGATGGTAAATTTTATTGACTACAACAAAGGTTTTCAAAATTATCTCGAAATTTTGCTTCGTTTTTGAGTTGTATGCAAAAACCCAAAAAGTGTGCCTTTGCACCCCCTCCTGCAAAATGCACCCTCGAATTTAATAGCACTCCGTGGTTTTCTCATATTCAATACATTTCTTAAAAGCTTGCTAACGGATGTTATTAAATAAAACAAATGGTACTTCTTATTTCCTCCGGTCGAAATTGCATGTAGGTAATCTTAAATGACAGGAAAATATGTGAAAAGCAACGAGATGCTTAAACGAGTAGAGCTACTATAAGACGATCAAATGATTAAAGAGGTGACGTTCTGACTTCAAATTCTGTCCCAAAGTTGTCTTGTCGTGTGATTGTCAACACAGAATGCGGTCCATCCGTTGCGTTGACACGATTAGAGTAAATGCGTTGATTTTTTTCGGTGGCCGTGGAATCACCCTGTCAACGCAGTAAGGAGACACTGAACGCATTGACTGAATCCTTAGGTTGGCCCAGCAAAATTCTCTACGATCAACAAAACCTGCGCTAACCTTCATCCAAATCTCAAAAAATTTGCATTTATTTGAAGACTTTCAATCCATTAACAATTCAATATTGAAGCCAACTTTCAGTGGGATTTTACAATTGATGGCGTGCCAATTACAAGAAGAAAATGATCCAAATGTCACCCAATAGCCCTAAACTCATTTTTTCTGGAGCAGTAAGAAAACTTCAAGGATTTATAATTTTGTAGGGGATTTTCTTATCTACATTTAAGCCATCCTTCAATGGAATTCGACAGTTGATGGCTTGAAATTTCGATTTAAATGTCGTCCAAAAATTGCTCTAAAATCAATTCGTTTGTTAATTTTTCATGCATTTATTGCCTTATCATTGAGATAGGTCCAAGATAAAAAGTAGGATTCAAGGGCGTACTCATGATTTCGGTTAGTGGGGGGCAAAACTCATTCAGGATTTCGGTTAGGGGTGGGGGCAACCTCAACAAAAAAAAAAAATTGTTTTGGTACAGAAATCTTGCTTTAAAATGCCTTATTTATAAAATATATTGGGATTATGGGGGGTCAAGCACCCCTGGTAGTATCTCATGTTGTTTTTGTAATTACGTGTTAAAAATTGTACTGGATCAGATCAAGTGTATAGTAAAATATCGCTTGTGTAATCGTCAAAATTGTATGTCAATACGTTGACGAAGTAGCGTCATTTGTGTGTTCGTCAACGTTTCTTACGGTTGACCGTTGACATAATGACCATTTACATTGACCATCTAATCTAAGTTTAAAGACTTAATAAGCTTTACTATCTTACAAATAACAAGAGGTATACGAAAAAGTATAATTAGAATGTATTTTAATAAAATTTCATGTGACGTGATCTATATGGAATGAGTAGCACATTTAGTACCGAATTGTTGGTGGTCTTAATTTAGGTACACACATTGGAAACAATTAAGGGATACAAAAAAACCGATTCTTCAATTTTTCAAATGATTGCATATTTGCCTTTAATTATCGTACCAGAGCCTTAGAAAAATCAACAGGAATCTTAAAGTCTCTTAATTTGAGAACTTATACTTTTTCACTTTAATGCTCTAATCGTTAAAAGAAAGCGAAGATCTTTCACTAATGAT
The DNA here is from genome assembly GCA_946251815.1 of Dasysyrphus albostriatus. Lineage (NCBI taxonomy): Eukaryota > Metazoa > Arthropoda > Insecta > Diptera > Syrphidae > Dasysyrphus > Dasysyrphus albostriatus. Next base: position 58,490,931 of record OX276336.1, on the reverse strand, counting down.
CTCTTACAAAAAGTTAGTTCTTTTAAAACTATGGTAATCTTGTTTATTAACTTCCAGTTACCGGAAATAAAAGCCTTTAATATTTAGTGGAATGTTGTGCTTGTGTATTTCTGTGCCGATCAAACTTTTGTTTAAAAAAAATCTAAAATTTCCTCGATAGAAAAAAAAAAAACATTTCACTAAACATTTAATTCATACTACCCCAATGGGTTTCCTTGAACTTAACATAAATATTATACTTTCACAAATTTTTCTAAGGCCATAATAAAAATAAAATACTTATTTAATATTTATATTAGAAAAAATATAAATTTTCAAAGTACCAAAAACATTCCGGAAATTTATTAAGAACCGAAATAATTATTTATTTAAAAAAAAAATATATGAATTTCAGCTGTAGAATGTACATTTGTACATTCATTTCAAATTGGACCATAGCCAAAGAGAAAAATCGCATTTGGAAGAACCAGAACCATTTGAAAAAAAAAAAGTTTAAAATATTCGAAAATATTCTTTATGGCCTGAGATTTTTATGTTGCATGACGAACAAATAAAACTGATAATTATAAAATATACAAAGCGTAATCAGTTTATTTAAACATTTTTTTTTTGTCTAAGCACATTTAACAGTCAATTAATATTATGTTATTACGGGATTGAAGGTTATATTTTTGTTTCAGATTCGTTAATGACCTTGGCCTACACCATACGGTTAATAATGAAAACAAAAAGCTTTGAACAAAAATATAATAAAAGACGTACGAATACATCACACGGAGAAATACAAAGGCGTGTGCCAAAATTACTGCAAAGTAATAAAAGTCAGGCGCGTGTCCAACAAATTTAGTTGAAATGGTAACTTTGATTGTTATTAAAAATAATAACTTCACATAACTTTTATGTTAAATTAAATTTTTTATACGCGAGTTTTACGACTTCGTAGGTAATGGTCTGATTTTTTCTAACGACAACAGGGGTTCACTTCTTAGGCATCTTTTTCAGTCAATTTAATATCGAGTTAAAGCCAAATCACCAAATTTGATGATTAAAGCTTGATTTAACTGAGGCTTTCTGTTTGATAATATAAATTCTGAAATAGACTTTGAAAATTAATTAAGAGTGGATTAAGCTATTATTTTTCACCTACTCGTTGAATTTTAAGAAGTAATCCGTAGCTGTACTAATCAATTAATTATTCTATTACCAAAACCGTAAGATCCGTTTTGGGAAAATCTTAATTAAATTGTAAAAATTAAAATCATCAAGAAAGACCAAGAAACACTTAGGTACCATGTTATTAGAAACTCTACCAATCCCTTTAGGCTTTTAACTTCAATAAATGTAAAAATACGAGACAAAAGTATCAATTTTGGCAAAATAGATGGAGAATTTTTATAAGTGTACATAAATATATCAATACTTTGTTTTATATAATTTTTGACTAAAATGTTCTTTTTAGATAAAGCATACTAAGTAAAGAAACTTTACCGGATTAAGTATTAAGAAACTGCCATAAGATCGTCATTTATTCTACATATTAGATACCCTCTAAATCACCAAGCCGGGACAAGTTAATTTGTAAATCATCTGCATATATGTGGATACAGCGTTGCATTTGAAAAATATAAGAGAAATTGTTTACAAAAGTACAAAATAATAGCGGCCCCAACATAGAATCATGTGGTACACCCATACACAAGTTCAAAGGCTCTTATTCTTCTGGACAAATCATGACTTTTTGACATTGCCTTTACGGATCTTGATTAAACTTACAACTCTATCATGAAAGCCAAAATAGCACTTTAATTTTTGGTAGAGAATCGCCTAATTTATTTTGTTAGAAGCCTTCGAAAAATGCAGCAAATAGAAACAAAATTTAGTTTTTCAAATTATATTCACACCTTATATCGTCAAAGATACTTTGGCAGCCGTGACTTGCACGGAAACCAGACTTCCATTCAGACAGTAGATTAAACCTTTAAAAATGATTTGATATTTGTGAGAACAGCTTAATTTTTTCAAAGAGAGGCAAGAAAGAATATTGAATGAACCAGGATATGACTTTTTGCCACAGGAATGACTTTAGCTATTTTCCAGGTTTCTGGAAATGATAAAGGCGTATTGCAAAAAATGTTGATACCAATTTCGTCAGTCATGCTCTATGGTATAATTATTTTTTTGAAACAATATGGCACCCCAGTTCCTTTTTCAGCATAAGATTTAATAGAACGAATGCTCTCATACTCGTAGCTTCAAGTTCTGAAACAGAATCATTTTCAAACACTGTAGATGAATCAAAGATGATTTGATTGTTAGGCACAGGGTCTAGAATGTTGTATTTAATTTATTTGGATCTTGCAAAATTTAGTGAATCTCGAAAAAGTAAACTATCCACAAAAAGTGAACACACAAAAATTAAAAAATAGTAAATTTTTTTATTAAATCATCTCACAAGCATTGAGGACTACCTGAGAACACTGTGGAATCTTTGAGAAATCGAAAACCAAAGAAATTAATAAAAATTATTCAAAGTTTTAAGCTGTTGCCCAAACACACTTTTTCGATCCAATCAATAGGAATTCGAATTAAATTGATAAAATGGTGCAAGTACTGGAAAAGGGAAAGTACGCCAGATTTAGTTTTAAACTTTTTAAGAAAAATTGTCGTCATATTAAAATCTGTACCTTGGTTCTAAAATGGTCAGTTTAAAATTTGTAAATATTTGGAAATTTGAGTCACAGAACATTTTTTGCTGAGTCAAAAACTGTACTAAAGTCAACATTGTATAAAATTGACATTTGTCTTTTTTTAGAACCAAGATACAGAAATACAGCAACCAGAAAAAAACAACAATATTTTATAGAGGTATGACTTTTTAGATTATTTAGAGTTTTTGAACAGTTGACCTCAAATTTTGGTTTTGGATTTAAATAATTAAAATTGTCAATTCCGATCACAATTAGTCCAAAAATAATATTTAATCAACTGAAATATTTTCAGAACAAAAACTAGTAAAGTCATCACTTAAGAATATCGCGCAACATTTCCCACAATTTTTTCTAAATTTTGTGCAAATTTGCATTGGAATCAATTTCATATAAATATCCGTGTTTCTTTGAGGGGTAGTGAACAGTAGCGTAGCTAGACTTACAGACCATGAGGCAAAAACTAAAAAGGGCCCCCTATAAGAAGTATACAAACATTTGGTTTCGTTTTTGATTTAGAAAACAAATGGTTTTGGAAAACTTTGGTGTTCAATATTGAAAGGATTTTTTTATTCAAAAAGTCAATTAACAGTGTCCTTTAAATAAGTACCTGAAAAACAATTTTTAGAATCAAATTTTGTTTGTTAAAGTAACTTTTTTAAATTTCAACAGGAAATGTTTTTTAAATAATATTATTGTTGAAAGCAAGCATCCACTTCTTGTAAAATTGAACTGTTGATGGAAAGTACTTTCCAGAAGAAAATTAAATAAGTTTATTTCATTCATTCCATTAAAACATAAAACCAAACGAATAACCTTTTTTATTTCAATAATATTAGTCCCAGTGAAATAAAAATCCTTCAAGATTAATATTTCAAGATTACCAAATTTCAAGGATTGCAATGAACTTAAGCCTAATACGCTGCGAACACGACAAAATTATAAATGAAAAATTAAATTTTACTATTGGTTGTGCAGATTATGTGGAGAGCTCTACACTCTTTTTTGTACACAATTAACTACCCAGATCATCTTTTGTGTGCCGAAAAGCGGTATTTGTTCTTTTTCGTATTTATGTTCATTCTTTTTTTATGACAGCATGGCTGTCAATAATTTGTTTGCATTTGCATTGGTTTTAATTTTTTTAATTTGTGAAATTTTTCCGCTTTGTTTTGGTAAGCATTTTATTGTCTTGTTTGGAGAACAACTAAGAACTTCATTCCACATCAGCAGTGTACTACGCTTTATGGGGCCCCATAGTAACAGGGGCCCTGAAGCACCGTCGCAGTTCTCCCCAGGGTAGCTACGCCACTGGTACAAAGTACTCATGAGTAGATGAATACTAGAATCTAGTACTTCCATCTACTCATGATCTCATACATGAGTAGATGAAGAGAGTGGTTACGCAACTTAAATCTCATAGGGAGCATCTAATTAAGTTAAGAGATTCTCCTTGAAAATGAATTTTTTTTCCAATTTGCTAAAAAATAATTTGAAAAAATTAAGATTTTAATAAGCTTAGCTTTTTAACGTAATTATGTGAAGTTTTTTATTGCTAAAATAAAATAACATATAAGAAAAGATCTGTCCAAATGTTGCTATTTAAATAAATTTTAATAGTTTTTTCTTCTGGCTATCAGATTGATATAAAAACCATGAGATTATATACAGAAATATTATTAAAAGAATATTCTACCCACACTTTCTAAATTAATTGAAGTTTGTATAGAAAAACGTGCAAAAATCTACTAAACTGAGAAAGTGTGTGTACAATCTGTCAATTTTGTTGTTGTTAGAAATTCCAAAGATTATGAATGCTTGAATAAAACACGAAATTGTAATAGATTGCTACTAGCAAGGCTAATCAAAAACTATGCGTTCCATTGAATATGACTAGTGAAGTATACTCATGAGTACTTTGCCACCGCCAAAGGAACACGGCTATTAGAGACTGCACAAACTATGATTACTTGAATATAACTTTAATTTGTAATAGATTGCTATAAGCGAAGCGGATTTTGTGCGATCCATTGAAAATGGCAATGGTGAAGTACCCATGAGTACTTTGCCACCGCCAGATGAACACGGTTATTAGAGATTGCACAGATTACGAACACTTGAATATCACTTAAAATTGTAATAGATTGCTAGCGAATCGAATTTTGAATTGAAGTACTCATGAGTACTTTGCCACCACCAAAGGAACACGGCTATTGGAGATTGCACCGACTAAGAACACTTGAATACAACTAAAAATTGTAATAGATTGCTTTTAGCGAAGCGAATTTTGAAAGTTCCATTCAAAATGTCTAGTGAAGCACTCTTGAGTACCTTGCCACCGCCAAAGAAACACGGCTATTAGAGATTGCACAGAACGAAAACTTGAATATCACTTAAAATTGTAATAGATTGCTAGAACCGAGGCGAATCTTGTGCGTTCCATCCAAAATGGCTAGTGAAGTGCTCATGAGTACCTGGCCACGACCAAACGAACATGGCTATTAGAGATTGCCCAGATTATGAACACTTGAATATTACTTAAAATTGTAATAGATTGAGACCAGCGTGAGCAAAATCTTGATTTTAAATGTAAGACTTTCATTTCATTGTAAATCTCCGATTGTCATCAGTGTATCAAATTACATTAATTTACGCCAATAATTGTAATGAGAAATGATTCAACAAAAGGTACCACCGTGCGGCAATGATGCCCCATGTTTAAACAAAAAGAAAGATCTTGATAACTTTGTTTAAACTGACAAGAAGTAGAAGCAGATAGTAGATCTAGACATTCTTGAAATAGTGTTTTATTAAGTTAATGTGACAGAACTCATATGCGCAGCACGGAGTACCTATATGTATAAGCCGAGGCCGACAGAGTATAAGAGATTCTAGTCAAGATTACAACATCACCGGCGAAATGGCGAATCAGTTTAAAAGCTTTTAAATAAAAAAGCAGAAACAAAAAAGATACTTGTTTGGAAACAAAATAGATAAAAAAAAAACATGTTCATGATTGACTTGTCATACTTTTTTTCTGTTTCAAATACAAATCACCATGTCAAACCATATACGGTATATAAATGCATTTCTCGTTCTCAAAGCTTACAAAGCACTGTACACAAACGTCAACATAATAAATTAGGTAAATTTCCTTCTGAAAATCGTGCAAATTTGTTCTCAATTTCAGATTAGTAAATATATTATCAACAGGTACAATCAGCGACATAGAAACTCAGGCTGTCATGCCAAATATATTAACCTAAATTCTGAAGGTACCTATATACGAGCATGTATATGTTGGTATATATTTTTTAATTAAAGATGTTGCCAATAAAGTTCTCCTTAATCATCAAGTCTCTTCGATTAGGATCAATGTTCCTTTAGAAAAAAAAACGAAGCACGTGAAGCTCAAATTTCAAATCAGGTGTCTTGTTCGGTGATAGCTATTGATACTTTATCGCTCCTTTAAGTATGTTAGTAAAATTTACAAAAAAAAAAGAGTTAGAATTAGAAAACGATCAAATTATCTACCTGCCAGTGGTACGTCTACGAGCTCCTGCTATCGTCATTCGAGATATGTATCTGCGGATTCTTCCGCTCGACCGACGAGTATTGCTGGCCCGACTATGTTCCGTTGAGCTGCGCCGATCAATGGGTATGACATCCGAGCACATCGATGACGAGATTATAGAAGCCGTCGAGCGTCGCTTGCCACCTGTATATGTGCCACTGCCACTTGTCGACGAGGTTGTCGTTGCCGATGAATCACTGCGCGAGAACAGCGAGGAGCGCTTTCGGCGGGACGCTGCTGGTGGCTGACCAGATACGTTGCTCAGTGAAGAAGCAGCGCAATCTTGAATGCTATTATAGAATTCCTCGGCATCTCGGCGGTTGTCTTCATCATCGTCGTCATCAGCGTCTAATTGACTGTCATTTTGACAGTGATGTCCGTCTCGATTCTCAGGTGACTTGTTCGACGAAGACGGTTCGCCGTCTTCAGTTCTATTCTCGATTGTCTCATTGAGATCTATGTGTTGTTGGTGTAATTCACCACCGTCAATTGCGTCGCCATGTCTTGTCCGAATCAAAGTCCCAATTGAGTAGGTGCGATCGTGGAATCTTCTAGTTGATGGTGAGTTAACTTGGAGGCTAAATCTGGGCCGAGAGAGTCGTCGATAGGTGATTTTGCTATCGCCGCCGGCAAAGTCCCTGAACCTTGTCTCTGGTCCTGACCCAGCCGCATGAACTATCGTCGAATTGGACTGTCCATCGGAATCATTAGGCTGATCGGTTGCTGGTGACGAACTGGTTTCGTTGTTCTTATTCTCAAGACTCTCCGACGATGACCGATTTCTCCAACGGAGTGAACGTAAAATTGCAACTAGTATGAAAAACGTTGCAATCATAGCACATCCATATATTGAGATCTTTTTTTTTAATTTAACAATTTAATTATAATTTATTCGTTGTGAGTATTTTGATATGCAATTTTGATTTTAAGCATTGATTCGATTGTATTTAGATTTTTTTTTTGTTGAGTGTGTTTTGAAATGCGTTATGCCGTTTTGAGTTGATGCAGATGTGCTTAAGGATCTAATGTAATGAAAATTTCGTTGATGATTCACACATATACATTAGCCAAAATAAAAAAATGACTTGTTTTGCTTTTTTTATATTTCAGACTGATCAAGGGCGCACTTTGAGTAAGAGGTTTTGTGTTGCCATTTGATCGGATTTTCAAATTTTTTTTCTATATAGATCGAATTTGTCAATGATGCACAATTAGTTTTTTTTTGTTGCTGATTAAATATTTAAACTAAAACATAAACTACATAATAGTTTTATACAAGAGTGATTAATGCGAACTACAAGTTTATAAGCTAAACGAAAAAAAAAAACATAAAAAACAAAAACAGCACGACAAAATTTTTTTTTTAAATTTTAATTGAATGTAAGCCAAATGAGTACCATTTGTGCAAGTGCAATGCACATTTTGTAGAACCGGTCAGATTGGTATAATGCTTTAATATTGCAAATTACTCTACTATACAAGTAGTGTGCAGTAAAAAAAAAATTAGTGTATTTTTTTTTTGTAAATAGTTTTCTTTGTGAGATATATTATAGCTAAAAGCAAAGGGGAGGGGGAATTAAAGCAATTGGTTTTCTGTCATTACATACGTAAACATAATAATACCTTATAGCCTGTATAGTCATTTGACTGAAGGCTAAAAACTAGAATACGAGAAACGAAATTGAGGCAGTTATCAAAATACATTTTAGCAGCCGACGCGACGCCCTCTGTTCGCTCACGAATGCTATTTTGTAAGAATACATAGAATCAACAAAACAAATTTTACTCAAAAACTATAACTTATGATTTAAGCTTTGAAGAAGTACCATTTGTCTGTAAACAATGAATAAAAAATCGCGGCTCGAACAGATAAACTTCACCTGAACTATGAAAAGAATATAAATACTATATTTTTTAAATCTCTATATCATTGTGTTCAGAGGGAAGGGGGGGGGGTATTTTCGTGAAGCCTTGCTAGCTGTGCTGGGATCACACCAATGCGAAATTGTTTCCCAGAGTAGAACTGTGTCAATTAGTAACGATTCGATTTTTTTTGATCCAGTCATCGAAAAGTATCGATTTCAATCTATCACAATTTCAATAATTTCGATGATCTTCGATTTTCCATCCCAATCAATCAATCATTTTAATAAAGATTTTTGGTATAAATCTTTTCAAAAATATCGGAGTTTTTAGAGGTTTTTTAATCCATGGACATCGTAGCCATCCTTCAATGAAATTTGACAGTTGATGACTTGACAGATAGAGGTTAAACTATATTTTGACAGTAAAAGTATTTTCAATCCAAATATCACCCTTAGAATCACCATTTTTTTGGAGCAGTAAAATATTTGTTTAATTCTGATTTTTTACAGGTTTTTTAGTCCATCGAAATTGTAGTCATCTTTTAATGAAATTTGACAGTTGAAGGCTTGACAGATAGGAGTTAAACTATATTTTGACAAAAAAAATATGTATTTTTTTTGTCAAAATATTTGTAGCTATCCTTCAATGAAATTTGACAGTTGATGGCTTGACAGATAGAGGTAAAACTATATTTTGACAGTAAAAGTGTTTTCAATCCAAATATCACCCTTAGAATCACCCTTTTTTCGGAGCAGTAAAATATTTGTTTAATTCTGATTTTTTACAGGTTTTTTAGTCCATCGAAATTGTAGTCATCTTTTAATGAAATTTGACAGTTGAAGGCTTGACAGATAGGAGTCAAACTATATTTTGACAAAAAAAATATGTATTTTGATCCAAATGTGACTCAATTATTGTCTTAAAATGACTTTTTCCGGAGCGGTAAATACAAAAATTCACAAAATTCCGATTTTTTGAGGTTCTTTAATCCATCGACATCGTGACCATGCTTCCACGAAATTTGACAATTGATGGCTTGGCAGCTAGGGGACAAACTATATTCTGACAATAAGAACTATTTCGATTTAATTATCTCCTAATGGACCTAAAATAACATTTCAACTGGAGCAGTTAAGAAAACTGAAAATTTTGGATTTTCTTACATTACATTACATTGATTTGTATTGGCTCCCCTAAGGTTTACAAGTCTCCCGCTTCCTTACTCTGCTCCCTCTCCACCCCTCTCTATCATCTTATCTTTTCTCACTGCCTCTAGTTCCTTTATCCACTCTTCTCCCTTCCCCGTTTCGTCCATTATTTCCCTCATCCTTTCCCCTATTGATTTTCTTTCATCTCCGACAGATCTGCATCTTTCTAATACATGCTCCCATGTCTCTTGTTCACCCTCACATATTCTGCACATTCTCTCCTCTTCGCGTTTCCAGTACCATCTTTCCCTCACCTCATTCCCTAGCCTGACTCTTGCAATTCTCCTTGTTCTTTCTGTCTTCCAACCCGCTGTTAAATATTGTGGAATTCTGTCATTATTTCTTTATACCACCTGTTGTAACTGGATTCTCTTATTCTTTCCCTTCTTTCCTTCTCTTGCTCTCCCCAGTCTTCTCTTTTTATTGCTTCGTATCCATTCATACTGTCTTCTCTTCCCTTTATTTTTTCTCTTCCTTGTTCCCATCGTGACCCTCTTCCCCGTTCATCTCTCTGTCTCTCTTTCATCTCCTCTAAACATTCCCTTGCTATGTCACTTCCTTTTCCATCTGTTAATTTCTGTTCATAATTCCATGCCCTTTTCCGTGCTCTAATCATTATCTTATCTCGTTTTGTTTCCTCTCTTACCATGTACCCTGGAGTTTGCCATTCTACCCCTAGCGTCCACTTGAGGTACCTCTCTTGCACCCTTTCCATTTCTTGTCTCTCCTCCCATCCCCATACTTCCGCCCCATATCCCATCACCGTCCACACCAGAGTTTCAAAAAGCCACATCTTCCTCTCCCAATCCTTCTCAAATTTCCTCCTTCCAATCCCCCATGCTTCCTTCATGACCACTGCTGTGGATTTCTTACAATCAAATTGTATTGTTTTTAAATATGGAGTAATTTTAATTTAATTTTTTAATTTTACTATTGATCGGTATAGTATTGAATTGAATACGATAAATTCAGAGAGATGAGGTTTCATCGAAATCGAAATAAAATCGAATCAGAACAGTATCGAATAAGGAATTGGGTGAAATGAAAATGATCGAATGATCAATTCATTGAAATGATCGAATCATTTTTAAGCGATTCCTAAACGATTCGATTTGAAATGAATGAATTGCACAGCTCTATTCTAGAGTTACCACCATCAATGAATGAGTTTTAAATCTCAAGAATGCAATTATACCTCTTTTATATCTTTCACAGTGGGTGATATGCATAAAACATAGTAAATACTTTTACTAGTGAATTTTTAAGTAAATGTCTTTTTTTTTGATATGCATAGGAACCCAGTGAATGCCTAAATTTAAGTATTTACTTCAGGCCATAGTATAAACTTTTTTTGGATGAATTCTATTAGTAAATACTATTTATATTCTTTATGCATAAGAACACTAAATACTTTTGTTGTCTAGTAAGTACTTGATTTTTTCAATGTTGCAGAATAGCAACATGAAAATTTCATAGAACATACTTTTTTGGTTTAAGCCCGCAGTTAAGGAGTTGTAAGCCCAAAACTTAACAGTCTTGAGCCCAATTTTAAGGCAAAATCAGGTTTCTGTATTTTTTTTAATTGGGTTTGTGTTAATAGTAACTGAAACTGCGAAATTTGTGCGTAGTAATTCTTTACTTTTGTTTACCTCCGTCGTCTCTTTTACATCTTAGCTCGGTAGCCTCACTTATTCGTACTGTAGTAAAAAGAACAAAATTAGCTGAAATGTACCGTTCAGCTATTTTCCACGATAATTTTGATGGAAATAAGTATTTACTATTATTTTCCGATGAATTTAAGTATTTACTTGGATGAATCTACTATCTTCTGATAGTATATGCCAGCTAGTATAAACTTATTTTTATGCATACGAAATGCATTAAATACTTCAAACTTTACCTTTTACTAGAAGTTATAGTAATTACTTTAATCTTTTACTTCTAGTAAGTACTTTCGTTTTAGGCATATCACCTAGTGTCTCAAGAAGTACTTTGGAACTCCGTGATATGAAGTTTGTTGCAGTAAAAGGGTGTCTTTCAGTGCTTTTGAATTCCCTCTGGATCTTCATAATACCACCTCAAATTTCTGAAAAAATAATGTTCCTATTCCCACACATAACGTTCGAGCCAAGGGCATACACAAGGGAGAGCAGATAGGAATGCTTACCCCCCCTTTATCACAATATATTTCATACATAAGGCAATTTATCTTCTTTTGAAAGCATTTTAAAGCAAGATTTCTGACCAAAAATATTTTTTGAATGAGGTTGCCACCCACTAACCGAAATCCTGAATGAGATTGCCCCCTCCCTTAACCGAAATCCTGCAAACCAAAGGTCGAGTGAAAGTTTCAACCATTTCTTTTTTGTTGGATAAGACAATGTGGCCAATGGCAAGTTAGAGGCCATTTTCGAAAACGATATCTGCTTCAGAAATGCATTTGCAGAATATTCTCTTCAAAAATCTTCTATTCAAAAAGGCAAATAAAAGTTTTACTGCATTAGCTCTGTAATCGATAGTTCAGTTTGCTAAAGCCATACATGTTCGAAATATCGCTATTTGAGTTAACGACACAAGTATTGAGAAGCTAGAGAATGTAGTAGTACCTCGTGGCGTAATGGTTAGTGCGTAGGACTGTCATGCCAAAGGTCTGGGTTCGATTCTCGGCCACTGCCACCTAAAAACAGAAATGTTTTTTTCCGAGGTACTGCCTCTTGCGAGGGACTGACAAACCAAAAAACTAATTGTAGGTCCCCTCCATTTCTGCCAACAACACGCACACAGGAATGGTTGAGAGTTGTTAGTCACTAGGCCCTGGTTCTCCATGAGCTGTTGCGCCACTAAATTGCTAAAAAAGATGTTCAGCATAGTTGCGTGAAGCGCCGCGCTTTAAAAACACGTCCAAACTCTTAAGGTGCGTATCAATTTGAAAGTAAAAAGTTGGCGATAAGCTTAAGAGAGTAAAACTCACAGTGACACATTTATGAAATTAGCTTACCAGAGGGGAAGACTGATCTCAAGGCCACTCTCGAGAGTTTTCTAGTGAATGTACTGTCAAATGGAAACACACCTTTTTAGTATGAATTTTTTCATTGCGGAAAGAGACTATTAAGTCAAGCAAGCTTTTTGGATAATTTTAAAAATCTGGGGTATCTCCAAATATACCTTCAAAAATAACTATATCAACCACAATCAACAGAGATTGAACTTTAAGGTGCACAAATTAAAGTAGATTATTCCCTTTCTAAGTTGAGTCCTCACTTTTTCTGGCTGTGTCTTCTTTAAAAGAAACGTTTTTATTAAGATTCTTACTGGTTTAAAAGAAAAAAAGGAAATGGGGTTAAAAACTATTTTTGAACATTTCTCTGTATACGAGTCCAATGTAGGTACCTACATAGGTGAAGTTCTCAAAAAGATAAAAAAAAATATAAGTTTTTTCAAGTTTTGATCAAAACTAATACCTAGGCGACAGGCGCGGATCCAGGGTCTACTTGAGTGGGCGGGGGAGGTATAAATTTTATGTTACCTTACTTACCTATTAAAAATGTTGATTACACTTAAGCTTGTTGTTGTTCTTCTTCGCGTCTTTGTTATGCCTAAGGGCCAGTTTTTCCTACTCTCTGGGTTTAACCAAAGAAATGTGTTTTTTTTTTTAAATGCATTGTTAACTCCAAGTTAACCCACCTAATTTGGTAACTGAACTCAGGGATCAGTGACCAAATTGAGGGTCTTTTTCTCTGTAGCAACATCCCGATTTTGAAAGCTAAAGTTATTAACAAAGCAGTTTCCTTTGTTGCGACATTTCTATTTTGATCCTCAATAGATAGATTTTTGACAACTGGAAAATAAAGTTAGTCCTGAAGTGAAAAACTGTGTTCCTTAGTTAAAGTGAGGTTAGCTAACCCCAATGACAAAGCAATCGACAAATGAATGAAGAGAATTTCCTATGATATTTTCTGAAATGAAAAGTCTTAGCCGAAACACATACAAAATTTCGTGTTGAAATCTTTCTCGGAAATCTGTAGGAACAAAATCCATCTAGGGTTCATATATTGATGCCCTGTAGTATTCTTCAGTTGAATTCCCGATAAATTTGTCGTCCGTCACCATGAAGTGGGATTCGAGGAATTTTCAGCTCCACATCCAATTGATCGGCTAAATTGTTTGCACGCTGCAAGACTTTTTAAAACTTGCATCCATATTCTTAAGGACACAATGAACTATGTTTTATAGTATAAGCTTAAATTAACTGAAAAAGCCTTGCGTGCAGGCCACTCAGTTGCGAGCTGTTTCCACAGATGTCACGTCCAAAACAGAGAGTACTTCAGAGCTTTGTGAAATCGAGTTATTCAGTTTGTGGCTGTAGCTTGTTTTTATAGCAGTTTTGGTTTCTTTCTGGATCTTCGTGAGAGCACGTCGAATTTTGGAAAGCATAACGGCACATCTTCCAATTCCAATTTCCACACACCGTTCAATTGGAAATTTCAGCTTTTTCTTTAGCTGGGATAAGAAACTCTGGCCAAAGGCCTTGCCAGCTAAAGATATGGCAGTAAGTAGTTTTCTAGGTTTCTCTCCAATTTGTTCATCGGAATCTTACACTTTCCTTGTTTACGCATTAGCAACATATAACGTCCCACAGTATTTTATTTTAAATTTCTTTCCCGCAGCATGAAATAAGCGTGTTTTATTTTCCCTGCTAACAATGAAGTAATTTTGCGTAATTTCTTGTCTAAGACAGATAATATAAATCTTCCTTTGTCACAGTCACTTCAGGTTATTTGGAAATATCAGGGTTATAAAATCTAACTCTATCATCTCTGAGTCCACGAAACGATAAATTTTGGAAACTGGAAACTCCATTCTGTCCAGAAATATCCTTAAAGTTTTATCACAGTTTTGTTATAAAGCATTTGTAAAAGAACAGTACATGCACCGTGCTTTAGGCTCAAATAATAAAACTGGTTCCATTTTTGTGATACCTAGATCTTTCAGTAAATCCAGTCAATCGAAAGAGCCCGTAGCCACTGTTAATGTCTGATGGGAATCCAAAACAACAGTTTGCGACTAAAATTTCAAACAAAAATATATGTATTTTTTGGGAATTTTTCACTTATGGCTCGAAAACTATCATTTGTATTTGAAAATTAAATCAAAATACAATTAAAAGTCGAAAAAACACTTGTTTGGTTATTTATGTGTGTATTTTAAGTAACAAACAGATTTGGAAAGAGATTTTCAACACAAAATCCCTTTCCAAATCATTTTATTCATTTAAGATACGCCAACAAGTTACCGAATAAGAGGTTTTAAAAATTAATATTAAAATTTTTGAAAATGTCACTTAATACATTCTATCGGGAAGGTTTCGCTATATTCCCAATTTCCAACAAATTTCCGTTTAAGATTTAATTTTCGGATTGGGTACGAAATCTGATCGCCAAAATCTCGAAGTGACAAATAATCCCCAACGATAAAATCCCATATGAACAAAATCCCGAAAGGCTAAAATACCGAATGCCAGAATTCCCAATGACAAAATCCTGATCGGCTGAGTACCTCCTGTTTTTGGTATTAGGAATAGCATTTCCGAGTTTTAATGCCACTTACTAAGCCATTCAAGATTCTTGGCTTTTATCTGAACTTTTTTGTGCTTATTAGTAGATAAGTTGATTTTGATATTCAAAATGGCTTCAGATATATATTTTTTTGGTATTATACAATTCGTGTGTTTTTGTGTATATTCTAAATTTTTGATCGTTCAAAATTTTTGCATTCCAGATTTTTAAATTTGATTTAAGGATTTTATCGAGTTTTCAGAAGTCAAGCCAAACATTTGCTTTCTTTGAAAGACTGAAGAAGTATTAAAATGCATTGTGGATTTTTCGCATTCCGGATTTTGGCATTCGGAATTTCGTCCATTAGGAATTTTATCATTTAGGACTTTTTCCATTTGGGATTTTTTCTATTTTACAATTCGGAATTTAGTACTTTTCCCATTTTTTCTTCGAAAACGTTAAAAACTTACGTATTTTTATTGTTTCCGAAAATCACTAGAAAACACTAATTTATTACACTATGTGACTAATTTTTTTTTCTCTAAGAAAAATATGGTTTATGATGCGCTGAATTCGAGTCTGGCCTCAGAATCCCTGTAGTACGTTTGAGATATTGTAATCTAAAATTTTGAAAAAATATTATTATTTTAAATTAGCTTATTAAGGCCTTTAGTCCAACGAATTGGCGTTTCGTCCGGCTTACTTACTTGGACTCATCAGTGACATAGTGAGCGCCTTTGTCATACGCAATTTGTATTAAGTTCAGTTCAATTAACATTATTATTATTTTATTTTTTCAGGTAATTTTTTTTGGAATGAATTCCTGACGGATGAACAATTTCCTTAATTTTGGATCTTTCAAATATATAATAATCTAGTTGTAAGCATTCGTTTAAAACTACTTTATTCGACAATGAGCTAGTAATGCTACAAAACTCTTTTTTATTAAAAAATGGTTAAATATTAGGAAACTTTTGTTTGTTTTTAATTCAATTTGATGACGACTACAGGATGTAAAGGAACAACACAATCTGTCCCCTTAATTGGTTCGTAAGACTTTGAAAATTTGGTGAAGAAAAATGGTTCGGTGAATCAATCTAAAAATTTACAGGAATATTGATTTTGTAAAAGTATATAAACCTGCATACCAATGCAAGTTATCAAATCAGAATTGGAAAAAGTTACAGACCGATGATTCTAACAGCCCATAAACCAAACAAAATAGTGAATTTATACGAATGTGATGCATTATCTTCCCGATTGTGAAATTCTTGTTTATTGTTGTGTTTTATTCATATTGAGCTAGAAATGTGCCAAGTTACGTCATCACGGAATAAAATTTGGTTTGAAAATAGAAGATCTTCATTGAGCTACTGCAGAGCAGCAGTTGAATAATGGTCACGTACAGACAAATTCAAGTAAAATTTTATGTTATTATTAACGTCTAGTTTTGGATTCCTTACTTAGACATGCTCAATGTTAATTTTATTTAATAGTTTGCATACGAGTCTTTCTTTATATGCAAACATTCTGAAGATATTTCCTTAAATGTCTAAGAAAAATAAATAAATAAAAAGTGCTGTCACGTACAGACAGGTCGATTCAGCTATTTTAATGTTAAAATTTAATTGAAATTATGAAGCTTCGTTCACAAATGTGCAAGAACCAATTGCGAGAAAAAATATAAAATAACACATTGTAATTTTTTAAACATTTTTTTAATGTTTTGTCACGTACCGACAAATAGACAAACCAAATCAAATGTCTGACAGAGTTCACTTTAGCAATAATTTTTAGTAGCTATTCAATATCTTAGCACCAGGGTGTGTTCTGAATTCGGAACTCTATTCTTTTTTTTTGTGGTGAGAATTCGAAATTCCAAGTTTTGGTTTGGCGATTTCACATAACAACACAGTCTTTATATGTGAGACTGGATGATTAATCAATCGAGAGATTTTGAGTAAAAAAAAATTATTTAAATCAAAATAACCGTTTTGAAGAAAATTGAAAATAAAAAAATGGTTCATTGGGAAGGTACCATTAATAAACATTTTT
Source organism: Dasysyrphus albostriatus (assembly GCA_946251815.1). Classification (NCBI taxonomy): domain Eukaryota; kingdom Metazoa; phylum Arthropoda; class Insecta; order Diptera; family Syrphidae; genus Dasysyrphus; species Dasysyrphus albostriatus. The sequence continues at coordinate 58,473,968 of OX276336.1, read as the reverse complement.
TGAAAAATGGATTCCCATCCAAAGGTAGCTTTTACAAAAAAAGATGTTTTGATTTTTTTAAGAAAATAAGATTTCGTTAAATTACTATTTAAATTTGTATGGTAGGTACCGTTATTTTTAGTTTTAAGAAAAATGAAAAAAAAGTGTGGGCAGACTCACTTCACAATATACCCAGTTTTAAGAAAATCGATCCAGCCATTTAGGCTGAAGCCAAACAGATAGACAGATATGCAGACAGACAGACCGAATATTGCCCGCCATTTTTTTTTTGTTGGTGTACTCATCATATGGTATACTCTGTCATCGTAATGTCATGCTGAATTGTTTCGGTTTTTTTTTGCTCGAATCCAAAACTAGAAGGTAAAGCCGGTGCCATCTCTAGTATTTAAGAGGCCCTAGTACGTTGAGGGGCCCATTGTCCGGCAGCTAGAACCGCGAAAAATTCAAATTTTATAATCCAAATACCACGTAAACTAAAAAGCCTAGTATACTACCAACATCTTAATAATCCCATATAACTCGGAAATCAAGCTCTCTCTAAAGCTATTAACCCAAAAAACCTGGAGCTCCGAATGGCCAAGCTCTCGTAGACGATTTAAAAAAAATAAAACAGAATAGCTCTCTCCAAAGCTATCCCCAAACCACTAATAACCCAAAGCGCAGAGAGACCAAACTCTCGTAAAACAAAAAACATTTCTAATTGCTTTCCTCAAATCTATCGACACAAAAAACCCTGGGTGCTGCAAGCTAGAAGGCAAAGTTCTAGTAGATATTAAAAAAACCCCGAATTCTCTCCTATAATTGAAAATGAAATGAAAAATGAAAGAAAAATTCATTGAATTTAACTCTGCTTGATGTTCTCTTATTGGCTTTTGCACAATCAAGAAACGTTAAGTAAATAAATTAAACGTATATTAAGTAATAACACTAAAAATATTTAAAAAAAAGTATTTTAAAGTTTGGAAAAAATTTGAAATTTACCGCCACTGGCTCTTGTATCCGATTGAAAACAAATTTGTATCTATCGTCTACTGGGGCCCGACCGCCTGAGTTTTGAGTATTGGGTTTGTGGGGTTGATAGCTTTGGGGAGAGCTGTTTATTTTTATTTTTTAAAAATCGTCCTGAGAGCTTGGCCTCTCTGAGCATTGGGTTTATCGTTTATGGGGATACTAGCTTTGGGGAAAGCAGTTAATTTTTTTTTAAATCTACTAGAACTTGGCCTTTCTGAGCTCCGAGTTTATTGGGTTAATAGTGGAATCGGGGGCCCTTCCAAGCCTGGGGCCCTAAGCTTGAGCCTACAGAGCCTATGCATAAAGACGGCACTGGGTAAAGTTAGCAACTAAAAATAACATGGCAGCATGTGTAGGTACATATGTATAGAATAACCACGTGTGATCTGTCAAACAAATCCTACTAAAAAAAAACCGTTAAAAGAACTAACCGTCAAAAATTCGTAGTAAAAGATTTGATAAAATTCTCAATTTTCTTCTGACACAAAACCAAATTAACCAATACTTGCCCTTTAAAGCAAACAAAATTAATTAAACAAAATTCATCTTCACTTCAAAGAAGGTAGGTACATAAAATATATTAATCACCCTCTCACCCAAACTTTCGTGTACTTAATCTTAAGCTCAAACTGTTAATCAATAGTTTTTGACAGTTTAACTGAAAAGTATATTCGAATAAGAAAATCTTTTAATGAGTTACACATTTACATTTTTTCATTCTAAAAAGGAAACTTAGTCAAATTTAGGTCGCATCCTTAGAGGGGCTAACATTATCTATCCACTTCCACTTCCATTTCCACTTGTGACATATCGCAATAAACATTCTCTTTTTTTTCATTTCTTTTTTAATTGATTCAAAAATATGTAATTGGAGCATGTGGGCTTGAGTGACGTTGTCATGCGGTGTCCTTTTTGCATATATTCTTTTTTCTTACCTCAAATTGGTCCAACTGCCATTTTTTTTTTCAAACATACCTAGACGTGTGAAATGAAACGGTAATAACGATTTTCCTTGAATTCGCCTCCGCGTCACACCGTAGACCATATACCGTGCCATTAGCCAATATTATACTTCAACTCGCCATGGATGCGTATACATAACATAACGGTAAAAAAAAACATAACGTCACAGATGACCATGTAAATAATACTTAACGATGGTAACGATGTTATCGTGTTTGCAGCTTGCTTTGCCACAACCATTTACCCAGTTTCAGTTTGTCTTCCAGTTAACGACCAAACTAAATACCGGACATGATATGGGCAAACATATCGACTCCTAGGCAGCAGCAACAACTAGGACAAAATGTCACTGCCTGACTTGAGGTCACACAAAAACGACCACCAAGTGAATAAAATCCAAGAAAAAAAAAAAAAAAAACAAAAACAAACAAACCACTAGAACTTCATGCTGGGTGCTGTCGCAATCGCTGTGTCGTCACCACCTCGCAAAAGAACTTTATATTATTTGAAATCATGTCCTTGTTTGGTGTGGTTATGCTTATTATGAAAGAAAATGCAGATATTAATCCGCAGGATAATTGCTTTTGTTCAACGAGTTCTTCTGATATTCAAATAAAATTTAAAAAAAAAAAATGATTACCTATGCATTTAAGTGGGAATTGGTACGTTTTTGAATCTTCTAAATATTAATTTTATAATATGTACTCGTTTGTACGAAATATATTTGAGATATAAACACGATTAAGGCAAAAAAATTATGTGTAGGTGGGACGTTCTTAACTTAAGTCGATACTGACTATATTTTGTTGTTTTTTTGTTGTGTATTTTGCGGATGGAATTAGTGTTCTACAATATGGTTAAAGAACAACCAGCGAAAGGCAAATAACATCCTTGAAATAAAAATCACATCTTAGAACAAATAATGTTGTCTCTTCGAGTGGGTTTGTAAGTGCTCTTAAATGGTATTTAAAATTTTGTAATTTTCTTATTTGCAATACAAATAAAGTTATATGCGTGTTTTACATAAAGTTGAAAGCAGTAATGTATAGCTACTTCTTAAAATATCCAAAGCGAGAATTTATAAGCCAAATGCCGGTATGCAATTTTGTATTTTGAAATTTTATATTAAAAGGTCACAAATTTAATAAATTAAATAGGAATTTTCAGCTGAGATAAGACAAATGAGACTGTATGTTGAAAAATTACCCATTTTCATAATAAAACCCCTCCAGCATTATTTATTAGATTTTTTGGACGGTTGACTAGTTAAGACAGTATTTTAAAAGTACTTAATAGTTGGAAAAATTGTTTGCTTAATAAAATTAAATGTCAAGTTAGACAAATCTTAGACAACCTATGGCGTTGTCCAAGTAAGAAAACTTTAGTACAACAGTAAACAAAGTTTATAAATAACTTTTTGGAGTTGGACGGCTGCCTGAAGTTGGACAAAGTTTATGGATACGACTGCTTATATCTACACTTTTGATTAATTTCTATTTGGAAGAGTAATTTTAGGCTTTAATTTCTTAAAAGCTATGAACTTTAGAGGTTGGAACAGCCAAAAAGATGAATTTGAATACCAAAGTTGAAACTGAGAGTTTATTTTAGATTCTTAAGAGGAAGAACTCGAATTTGTATTGAATCCATCTGTTAGTGTCTTTTTATTAAAAATGCAAAAATAACATTGTTGAGTATTTGAGTATTTTTCAGCATTTGTTGCTTTAAACCACAAAAAACATTCCATGTCTAGTAACTGCCCCGATAGGCTTTGCAGTAGACAATCTTATTAACCTTTTGTTTCAATACATTTTTTATTGTTTCGGTCCCAATTGCCTTTTTACAATCAATCATTATTATTGAACTTAAGTGTTGATTATGTTCATTGTATCTATCGTTAATGGCATCCTACAACAAACTACAAACAAAAAAGGGTCAACACCGCCCGTCAGATCGCAGTTCCATACCAGTCCAACAAAAAATTCACCAAAATGATTAAGGTGTTTTCAGAATAATAACAACCAAAAATTTTAATGATAAGAAAAAATCTTGACCAGCGTCAAATTTCTTAACTCATTACACTGACCACCTTTGCAGGTCCAACGAAGCGTACCAACGCTAACAAAACAGGTACGGAAAAAAGAAAAGAGTTTTAAAAACCGAAGTTTCGAAAGCCAAAATTTCGAAAACCATAGCTTCGAAATGACAAGTTTCGAAAAAATAAAGTTTCGAAAGACAGAGTTTCGAAAAATGAAGTTTCGAAAGGAGAAACATTGGAAAAGTCAAAGTGTCACAAGAGAAAGCATCGAAGGACAAAGTTTCGAAAAAAAAATTCCGACACCCTCGGAACTTCGTGTTTCCCTGACCAATTTCAACAAAATTGAAACAGGTGATACCTGATATAGAATTAAAAATGAAAAATATTTTCAAAACAGCGTGTTCAAAAAATATGTCAACATATTGAAATTTCGTTGGTCCTTGATTTCGACTTCATTGACACAGGTGAAAGGTACATGTGTGGGTTTGTGGGACCGATAAATATGGCAATTTTACGAAATCACCGAAGTGGAAATGCACGAAAATTGAAAAAAATATTTTTAGCAAATTTTTGCAAAAATTTGAACTGCATTAAGGCCAGGACAATCGACAGAGAGGAGAATTACTTTGTTTATCAATCAGCTACTCATTCTCAAGAAGTTTGTTTACAAATTTGCGCAGCAACTACAATTATTATTGGTGCATGAATCCAACCAAAATTTCTATTTAAAACTCACACTTTTTGGAAGTAACTTTTCATTATTTTTTTGATAGGTATTGTTTTCATCTAAATCGAACCATTTCATACCGCAGAAATAAAATACTGTCTGTCAGTTCCATGAGCATATAAGGACGTCAGTGTCAAAAAATTAATATGATGCTAAAGTAACTGAAAGATGACCTCAACGCTTTATATTAAAATCAGGGGCCGAATTACCGCTTCAGGGATCAAGTGAGTGTGTACCATCAGTGATCGAATGAACAAATAAAAACTTAAAATGTTGGTATACAAGATTGCTCGAAACGTGAGCGGCAGTGCAAGTTCATATAATTCAGTCATGTATTGCTCGATAACTTGTGCATAATTCGGCCCCAGATATTCGTCTCGGCACCAGTGTTGCTATTAATTTTTTTTCAGATATTTGCAATAATGACGAAAAAAATCGAAAAATGTGTTAAATAAACATTTTCTTTTGTATTCAAAAATGGCAAGAAATACGAGTAACATAAATAAATTTCATTAATTAAAATAAAATTGTCTCTTTTTTATGCACATACTAGAATCACCTAAATGCTTAAGGCATTTCATAATTTACTGAGCAAATGGAGTTATTATGATTTGATTTTATGGAATAGAACTTGAGGCGATGAGAAGCAAGACTCTCCATATCCATGCCAGAAAAACTCGTCACAGCTACATGAAGTTTTTAAATATCTTTTTGTCGAACATTTTTATATAGTTTCCTGTAAACATGGATATGGCAAGTTTTGGTTCTGATCGATCGCATAACTAAAGATGACAGAATACAGCAAAATTATTGAAGATATTTCAAAGAAAACAAAAGGAGAGCAAAAGAAGAAAAAAATATTAAAGAAGGCACGCAGACAAAATCTGCGGTGTAGATTTTCGAATTTCAAAAGTCTGTGGATGGGTTGAAAATATGCAAAATGCAGGTAAATCTGCACATATGGTAACGCTGCTCGGCACCATAAACTCAAAAATTAACAAAATCTCAGAATTAGCATCATTTGTTGAACTTTTGTTCAGGGTTCATTTTTCGATTTTCTTTTTTTGACAATCCAAATAGTTACAAGATAATAAATAATGTATTTTGGATGTTAATAAAAACGTTCTTAAATTGTTGGAAGTAAATACCTAAAATATGAGGTGAAACTATATAAAATGCTTGATATTTCAACTCACCCTATCAGCAAAAACTTAGACTTAGTCACGACTTTATCCGATTTCGAAATCGTAAGACGCAAAAGTGTTCTGTTCGAAAACATTAAAAATACAAACCAAATCACATGTTTGAAAAATCAAAAATATTGAAAAACCAGAGAGCGTGTCGAAAAAGTTCAAATAATTTTGCAAGTAAATTGGCAGAAGTTGAGCAATTGGACTTTGTTTTTTGCATATAAGACGAAAACAATATCAATATCTACATATGTCAAAAAGTATTGTCTTTGATTTGATGTTTTCGAAAACGCCTTTGTTTTGCATAGGCCACCTTTGTTGTAATACTATCGCTTGGATGCATTTATAAAAATGGTGCCCAACCTGTAAAACATGAAAAAATGGAAAACAATCGTAAGCTACTAGGAAAGTTCCATGATCAAAACAACGGTTAATGTCTTAAAAGAAAGGTTTTGAGTTTTCAGTGTTGCCACTTTTCGGAAACATACTTTTTTTCAAGCCAACGGGTGGAACCTTCCCTTTTTTGGTAATTTTTAATATTTTGAACATGAAAAAAAGTTGCAGAAACGCCCATCTATGCCAAACGCGTGTTGAGAAATAAGAAAATAAGTTTTGAGTTGACATATCTTCACATATCTTCAGTTTATATTTCAATGTTACCACTTTTCAGGAATATACTTTTTTATGTTACTGTGATCTACCTTTTTTGGTAGCTTTTAAAGTGACAAAAAGTTTTGGAATGGCCTCCAGCGGTCAAACGTGAGGTGGAAAAATAGCGATTGTGTATTTAAAAAACGGTCTTGAGGTTTACTCACACCTTTGGATTAAATGTGAGTGTTTCCCCATTTTGGAATTATACTTTTCTTATATCAAAGGGTGACACTTCCATTTTTTTTATGAATGTAGAAATGATGTTGGAAAATTAATGTCTTAAAAGATAGGTGTTGAGTAGAACACACATTCGGTTAAAATTTAAGAGTTGATGGTTTTCGAGAACATTCTTTTTTTGATGCAAATTTCTTATAACTTTATTATATTTAATAGGGTTACATACGTACAAATGACCAACAAAATAAATGTCGACTGGTTATGTCGATTTTTATCAACTTATCTGCAAGTCAAAATATCCACTTTGTTTTTACCAACTTAATCTCAACATTTTGAAATTTCAGTTTCACAAAAAGGCAACTGCTCTGAAAGAAGTCGAGAAAAATATCGACATGTCGTTTGTTTATATAATATAAAAATGTCGATATAAATCGAACTTTTTATCACTTGTTGATATTCATTCCCTAAACTATGATGTGGTCAAAATCTTGACTATCAAAATGTCGACTGTTGAAATTTCGACTTTTAAAGTGTTGACTGTTAAAATTTCGATCGATAAAATGTCGATTACTGTCGGCATTTTGACAGTCAATATTTTAAAAAGTTGACATTTTAAGAAACGGTTTTTTTTTAATTTTGATTAGTCGGTCTTTTAAACACTCAAGATTTTTTGGAAAAATCGACCTTATGGAACCTTATAATTAAAACTAAGTACAAAAATCGGTTAGTTTTAAGAAGTGTGCTCACCAAAGCCTACATAGATATAGTAAAGTCAGTGCAGTGTGCATTTGAAGAAAATATCGCTAAATTATATTCCAGTAAAAAGTTTTTAAGTTTACAAGTGCAGGGAAAGGGTATAGTAACACTTAGAAATGTAACTCTATTTAGTATTGAAGAATATTGTGCTTTAATATAGCTTTATACCTAAAGCCTCTGTATCACAAAACTAAAAGTTTTGTACAAAAGGAATTTTTCAAAAATAAATCATGTTTTTTTTTTATGGGAAAATTCGATTTACTTGTGAAAAATAACTTCTTTCAAAATAGACTTAAAGTTGGGTACTATTGGACCCTTTTAGTCAAAAATATTGAAAATAATAATTTGAGAATGTGAATGCTAAAGTAGTGGAACCTTTATTTTGAAAAATCCATTAGTTTCATATCTTATTATTTGACTTTAGAAATGTTTTAAGTTTCATGAATATTACATATATAATTTTCCAAAACGGTGACAAACATGTAGGTATATTGCTTTGGAAAGGTTTAAAGGACGATTACATTACTTCATACTCACAGACTCATTTATTCCTAACGGACAGATGATTTAAAAAAAATTATTAAATATTGAAAAATTCCTGATTTTACTAGTGATGTAAAACCTATACAAAGAAGTATGTCATTCAATTTATTGTAAAGTTGCAATTCTGAAAATAATTAAACTTCGTTTGACGGATTTTTTAAATTTAGATAAATGATAAAATAAAAACGATACAAAATGCCGAAGAGTGAATAAGAGGATAATAGAATATAGATAATAATATTTTAAAATGCCAGATTTTAATATAATAACTAATTATGACATATAAAATTAAAATTAATGCATTCAAGTATAATAATGTATATAACTACTTAAGTATGTAGTTTAAAATAAAAAAAAATATTAATCGCTGTCAAGACTGTTAGGGATTTTATTTATAATTTACGAGAATGCAATTATTTGAGAATTTATTAAAAACAAATTAAGAGTTTATACTTAACTATACGTTAAATTTTTAATTTAAGGTTTAAACATTTATTGTTAATGAGCAATCTTAAATCAATATTTTTGAATGCATTCAAGTTTTTTTTTAAAGATTTTCATTGAATTAAAAATAATACATAAATAAAAGGTTCATTCGTTGAAGTTTACCTAGGTTTGACCTAGGTTTTCTAGACAACCCCAAGAATTATCAAAAACCCTGGGGTTTTCGGTACTTAAAAAACACCAAACGGCCCTCAGTTGTGTTGTTAAGAAAAGCAAGAAACAAAATTTGTTTTAAAAATGAAAAAAAAAAAACACAAACGACAAATTACATTTTCTATTTCTTTTTGCTATTATTGCAGGAAATTTGTTTTTTTGGTTGAATTTTTATTTCAAAAACAAAAAAATAAATACAGCACGATCATCCACAACAAAAAAACTGCTTTAGAGCTCATGTCACATTGATAATTTATTCTTTACCTCAATTCGCTCTAGCAAAGAGCCTAGTTGTATTTCAGGGCAAATTTAGAGCGATACTAACTCTCCACAAACACACAATTTGTTGAGTGAGTTCAGAGTTTTCAAAAAACCCTTTTTGGGCGACACCCCATGGTGTCGCTGAACGAATAATCGTATACATTTGGGTAACCCGACAGTTTGTTGGGGTCATTCAAGTTTATTAATTTATGCTCTCAATCATTTCTGGGTAAGTACGTATTTTATAAGTCAGCAGGGGTGGAGAGGGCAAACATTTTTTTTTTTTGACAAATCCAAACGTTTTAGATGGAAGCAACTTCATCTCAGGATTTATAATACTTTTAGGAATTGTCTTTTTGATCAAAAAAATGGGTTAAACATTTATGTAGGAGCATTTTGCGAGTTCATATAGAGTTTGGCAAAAAGAACAACATCGCGACATATCAATATGTGTCCTCCCTTGGTCTGCCATTTTGTATTGAATTATCTTACCAACAATTACTTGACATTTTTCTACTAATTATCGATAACACAACGATAATGATAGTTTGGCATAAATGTTTTTTTTATCGGGACAGAAGTAAAGTGTTTTTCAACAGGAATGCTACAAAAGTAGAGCGACAGGGACAGCAAATGACGCCATATTTCTTGCCGCTCTTTTGACATTTCTCTTCAGTAAGGTTTGCCATTTCATGATGGAAAGATATACGAGCCAACGAGTCGAAATTATTAAAATTTTCTACCGAAATTCGGAGTCAGTGGCCTCAACGTTAAGAGCGCTACGTCCAATTTATGGTCGTCATAATCGTCCTAGCAGATCAACAATTGAGAGTGTAGTGGAAAAAATTTAAATCCACAGGCACAGTACAAAATGTTCCCGTGCCAGTGAGACAAAGAAGTGCCCGTTGTGTCGAGAATATTGCTGCCACTGAGGCTTCAGTTGCAGAAAGCCCAAATGTGTCTCTCACACGTCGTTCTCAAGCGTTGGGCATCTCTGTGAAGTCGTTGTGGCGAATTTTGCGAAAAGATCTTAGCCTACATCATTACAAAATTAAATTGACACAAGAACTGAAGCCGCTTGACCACCAGAAGCGTCGCATGTTCGTGAATTGGGCTAAGCAACAACTTGAAAATGATTCGGATTTTCATCGAAAAACCATCTTCAGCGATTAGGCTCATTTCTGGCTGAATGGCTTCGCCAATAAACAAAATATGTGGTGTTGGTCAGGCAGCAATCCACACGTACTCCATGAGTCATTATTGCATCCCGAAAAACTTACGGTTTGGTGTGGTTTATGGGCCGGCGGCGTCATTCGGCCGTACTTCTTCCGTGATGATCAAGACCGGCACGTTACTGTGAATGGGGATCGCTACCGTTCAATGATAACCAAATATTTTTGGCCCCAATTGGATGATATGGACTTGGAGGACATGTGGTTCCAACAGGACGGCGGCGCCACAAGCCACACAGCGAATGACACAATCAACTTATTGGAAACGTGTTATCTCACGAAATGGTCCAGTCGCTTGGCCGCCTCGGTTGTGCGATTTGACGCCGTTAGACTATTTCCTGTGGGGCTACGTCAAGTCTATGATCTATGCCAACAAGCCAGCGAAGATTGATGAACTTCGTACGAATATCGAACGTAAAATTGCAGCAGTATCGGCCGATTTATGCTGTCGAAAATTGGGTTCAGCGTCTGGACTTCTGCAAGCGTGCTCGTGGTGGCCATGCAAAAGAAATCGAGTTCCATACATAATGGCATCGAACGTACTTTCACAGGAATAAAGAATTTCATTGATATCCAAAACCGTTTTTGTTTTATTTAAAAAAACTTTTGTAGCGCTCGTATTGAAAAACCCGATATTTATAAAAGGTTGTTAAAAATTAAAAAAGTTATCATATTGATTTCTCAAGCAACCCGTGTTGATTTAAACATTGTTCTTTTCAAACAGGTAGGTATACGATCGATGAATACGATCAACAAAAGTAACAAAGCAATAATTAATTAATTTTACCTGAGTGATTGAATATTCTATAAAGAGGTACCTGATCTAATGCAACTAATTCAAAAATGTCAAAAATTGAATGCAATCAATCAATTAATTAAAATAAAATCATATAAAATGTTAAATAGATTTTACATAAATACTATCAATTGTAGGAAGGTAAAACCCAAATTAATTGCATTCTCTTATCAAAGATCAAATATAGACAGGTACAGGACAGGTTGATATAATACCCATAGGTAGGTACAAACATATTTAAAAAAAAAAAAAACAAATGTATTATGATAGTAAATTGAAAATAAATGTATATTTTTTTTTTTTTTTTGATAATGACAAATAGTATACCTACATAGTTATCAAATTTCTGATCAAATGACAACAGCAACACTTCATAGCACGAAAACGATCACATTAATTGTCAATAAATTTTTTTTCTTTTTTCTTGTTGATTTTTGTTTTCGTTTGCTGCTGTTAAAATTTTTCATCTTCTTCTCTTGTTCTTTGATTCGTAAATATTACTCATTTGGCCAGCACCAAACTACCCCAGCAGCCAGTAGTAGGTAGATATACCTAGTTAGGTAGTATGTACAGTATATAGTAGGAGCAGGAGCAGAAACAGCAACAATTTTTTACAAACAATTTATAATTTTACGATCAAAATATAATTGAAATCGACAAAAAAAAAAATAAACTAAATTCAAACAATAAACAATATTAGACTCAAGTTTACTCAATAATAGTATTTCGTAGTCGTTTTTTTTTTCGTTTTTTTGCTTTCTCTCTCGGTCTCACTCTCTCTCTCTCTCTCTCTCTCTATCTCTATATGTTTTCTTTCCAATTTTTGCTTATCAAATGATAACTTAGTTATATTGAACCACACCACAGTTATTATTATTATTATTATTATTATTATTATTATTATACTACTTCTAGTATTTTATCAACATTACTTTGCTATTTTATTAGGTACTCTACACATAAATTACTTCGATTGCATTATTACAACAAAAACAACAACAACATCGACAAATGATTGAACTTTATCGACGATAATGGTAGGCATTAATAAATTAATGTTTTTTTTAAGCTTTTTCTGTTCGATGACGAGAAACTCCATGGAATACAGAAGAAGGCTTGTCATATAGTTTTACGAACCATTACATGGGTAGGTACAGATGGAGAGTCACTTTATTCTCGTTGGTAGGTAGGTACCTTTTTTTTTTTGTATATTCCTTTGTGCAACAATTTAAGTCACTTGATGTGTAAATCTGATCGAATAACGAATCCACACACACAGGAAAAAAAAAAAGACACACTGCTTGTCAATTGGCACTAATTTAGATTTAGATACTAAATCCGAGCAATGTCAACTGCAGACGGAAATTGCATTCTATTTCAAGTCACCGAATGGAGAGCTTTGGTTTTTACATTATTTTTTTTTCTCTCTCGATAACGATGTGATGGAAGACACGGTTTGGTTTTTTTTTTTTTTTTTAAATTTAAGTTTTTTTTTTTTTGGTCGCACTTTTCAATTAAATCTGTTTTTTTTTTTATTGTAGATTTTTATCTTTTTTTTTCTTGTATAAATTCTCAAACTACTTCATGTGTAGAGAGATACCACTATAAATATAATTAAATGGGACAAACTACTTTATTTTTATTTTCTCTATCAACCCAGATAAGCAAACGGTTGTGGGGTATGACGTAGATTGTGTAGATATAGGTATATTTTTTTTTTGTATTATTAGCGATTGCACGGAAAACAGAATGCCGAATACAAGAAATGCGAATAATATGAAACGAAGAATGAAATTTGAAATGAAATGCGATACAAAAAAAAAAAAAATCAGATCAAATCGATTTGGAAAGCGGATTCTCTGAATGGTTAAAAACCATCATCCATCCAAGATGTTGAAATTGTTGGCGGCGGGAGACATGGATGAGGAGATATGCATCATAAATCCACAGGGGAATAAGCTAAAAAAAAAAAATATTCTCCTCCGCAATATTGTTCCGAATGAGATGTGTACCTACTTGTTAAGGTTTTTTTTTTTTTTTTATTAAGTAGTTGAATCGGCTTAAATGCACTTAACAATACACAATTTTAATCTCATTTTTATTCTTTTTTAATAAAAGGATATTTTCCCGAAGGAAATTTTCATTTACGTAAGTTGGAACTCCAAAAGCAACACCTTTTCAGCATTTCTATGTAGGTAGGTGACGGTGGCAAACAAAAAATTAAATTGCACATGGGCTTTTTTTTTGTAGGTATTTTTTTCCCAGAGGCAGCCTGGCCTATAAACAAATTTAACAACAAATTCTAAATTAACTCTCTTATCAATAAGAAACTTCGGCGGAATGCTTTTTATTTATAAATAATTATGTGTGCAATATAATCTTAACAGCCTTCAGAGTTAAAATTTGTTATTTTTTGAGGTCGACTTCTCTACGAGAAGAGAGAATTATATACAACAAAAAAGTCTTCTTTTTTTTTTATTCGTTTTATTTCTACGTCACTAGAGAATTTTTATATGAAGCAGAAGCAGCCAGTAGATAATAATTATTTGGGAGGCAGCTTTTTTGTATTTTTTATTTCTTTTTTTTTTGGACAATTTCACTTGATGTTTAGATTTTGAATGAATAATACACAAACATTTTTTTTTTTTTAATTATTTCGGCTTATTTTCTGTGGGTAGGTAGGTTTATGTGTTTTTATTTTTGTTTCTTTAATTTTTTTCTTTTATTTATTTTTGATATTAAATGATTTTATTAAGAAATCCGCAAACGAAAACGATAATACCAACAACGGCGAAAACGAATACGAATACCACGACGACGCCATTTTGAGAGATGTTCTACGTAAATGTCACACACTGAACTTTTAGCTGTCTATGCTAAAAAGCTACTTGCCATTGCTTGCCGCGGCAGAATAGACTCCCATACATAGAGAGCTCTGACGATATGTATAAAACGGGCTTGTCAGAAATAGCAAAAACGAACAAATAAAAAAAAAAAAACGAAATTGAAAAAAGAGAAGCTGAATCGGATACACAGTAGACTGAGCCCGATCTAGACAATATATATAGCTACATGCTATTACATCTGTTATAATGCAGGGTATATTTTTCCGCCACAATAATAACAACAACATCAACAACAACAACAACAACAACAGCACTGGTGAGTATAGCAATAGCAACAATGCGAATGCGAATGCGACATCAATCAAAAGCAAAAGCGCGTTGGAGCGAAATGAAGAGCACGCATTATGGAACCCGTTCGAGCAGAAGAATTCGCTCGCATACAAAAATCCGTGGAGAGAATAACATTATATTTTTTGTTGTTGTTGTTGCTATTAAAATTGTGTATAAATGGAGTACAAATGGCAGTTGTTATTTTGCAAAAAAAAAACAAGAAAAAAAAGACCGGTGGACTTGGATGGTGGTTGATGTGATGGACTCGAATGTCGAAAACTCGAAATCCGTAGCACAACAAACGAGAAACGACAATAGAAAAGAGAGGCCAGAGACAGAATGAGCGGCATCGTCTTTCGTGACGAGTCGAGTTGTTTTTCTGGGCTCATCTACCTCTACGCTCTACCTCTACCTATAAGAGCTATTATAATGGTGATAAAGCAATTGAGCTGTTCTGCTATAAAAATAACCTGGGAAATATATATTTTTACTCCAAACTCCAAATGACGACCTACAGCTACAGCTACTACAATGCTGTTCCAACAAGCATGATGGAGAATCTTATCTACGTAGGGTTGGTGGTGATTGTGCCCATGTTCATGGCCGTGGTGGTGGAGCAACAGTACGTGCGCAGATATGCTATTTTTTTTTTTTTAAAGAGAAGACAACAAAAAAGTATGATAACAACAGAAAAATAAATACAAAATAAAGAAGAAACGGCTGGCGGAAGAAGTGAAGTGGTTGTGACATCTATATCTCGAGGATGTGGTGCAAGAAGAGTTATTATTTTTTTTTTATTTTAAATATAAACACAAAATTTGAAAAAAAAAGAATAAATATGCTGGAAAAGCTTAAATTCTCTCAGAAGAAGCTCATTAAAAAGTTTGGCAAAAGTAGTGATGGTGGATGGTGAGTCTTTTGTTCTTATTAATGGAGAGTTTTTTTTTTTTTGATATGGCAATGCGCAACTCAACTAAAGGATGGTGATATTTTATACTCATACATATATACACACACACACACACACTTAGACTCGGAATGCAACGAGAATTTGATTTTCTCAAGGATTGCAAAAACAAAGAACACTGTGGTTCATTGATATAAACCCATTCATGTAAATTTTGTTTAGATTTTCTTTGAAGGTACCTAGCAAGTATGTATTTTTATGCAAAGTAGGTACCAAGGTACATATTTGGGAATGGTTGAGGGAGTAGGGGCAAAAATGAGAATGTTATCCCGAGAAAAAGGGATTTAGGTACCTACCTACATAAATTGATTTAATTATTTTTATGGTCCATATGCCTACGTTAAAAATGAAGAAACCATTCAAATTGACTCTAATTAACTTTGGATGTCTTCCTAGGAATTCGGTTGGATACGGGGGGGTTCCCTATACCGATGTTTCTATACTAGCTTAAAAATGCTTTATATTTAAAAAATTACGAGAAAATATGGAAGGTATTAGAAATTGTTTTAAAAGGTACCAAAACAAAAATATTCACTGTCAATTAACAAATTGAAAGTTGATTAACATTGAAAATGGGACTGTTCAACTCAATTTATTACAAAAATTTATCAACTATGTACCTACCTATTCCTTTTTAAAATTTTAATTTTCTTGTGTTTCGCAACGGTCTGTATCATTCTAATCTCAATGATTAAAATATTTTTATCAATTGATACCGAATTTAAAATTTATCAACTATCAAAATGATAATTGACAATCGTAATAAGGGTATAATTATTTATTAAGGCACCAATTATGACTTGCGAATTGCGATTCGCCAAGTCAAACGTTCAAATGTGACTATATGGAATTACCATTTGCGACTCGCCTAAATTAAATTCGCCGTAAATGACTAAAATTTGGAAAACTTGAATGTCACTTAATATTTTAGGCAAACATTCGCCTATTTCTTCGATGTCGAACTGTAATTCTTGGTGATTTTGAACAAAATCGCAGTTTTATTTTTGAAAAGTCGAACGTTCGAGTTGAGTCGAACGTTAGATTCGGCGAATCGCAAGTCATAATAGAGGCCTAAATTAATTATACAAGTGATTATTTTGCACTTGCCCTTAAAGGCCAAAATTCAAACCCTGGTTGAACCTGAGTTAAATTACCGATTTCATCTGTTCAACCTGTGGGATAAGTTTTCAGAGTTCAAAGTTGTGATATTTACCACTTATTTGAAATCTTTTAAGAACCTCAATTAATCCCAGGGGCCCGGGACTTTGAGAAAAAGAGCCACAACCCACAAACTGTCACTAAAGGTTCTTTTTTTAGAGGTATGGTACTTTAAGTTGGCAACACTATTTAAACTGGCAGCCATTTTGTCAGCTGTCAAGTGATTCATTTTTAGTTCGTTTGTCATTTCAGGTTTGTTCGTGTACTTTCGAGGCTAAATTTGGCAGGTTTTAAAAATTTTAAGAGTGGAGATGCAATTCTCTCAGAGAGAAGTAAAATTGTGCAAAAGTACACGAACGTCGAGAATCAAAATTTCTACCACTTTCTGAACGTCAACAAAAAGTAAACAAAAAACTTCATAAGAAATCAAGAAAACAAGGCTACAGCATTGGAATTTCAATTTTAGCTTTATATTTTAGGAACGAAATATGTATTTTTTGTATACGAGTATTACATTAATCTAGTAATCACAAACATAGCATTCCAGAAATAAAAAAATTAAATACACTTGAAGGAAAATTTCTTTATTATTAAATAATAGCTTTTTTGTTATGAAATATCAGTTTTTTCTAAACAAAAAGGACTTCACAATAAACAAAAACACAAAAAATCTATTTTTCTGTTATAAAAATTGATAAATAAATTTATTTAATACAAAAAAGGATCGAACAGATAAGAAAAGAAAAGAACTTTAACCAAACAAAAAAAAAAAAAACAAAACAAAACTAAAAGTAAACAACTGCCATTTTGTTTTTTGTTGTTGTTCTCAACTCGGAACACAAAACTGACAATAAGTCTGTTCGTGTACTCCACAAAACCACCAAATTCTACCCAAATCTACCAAATTTAGCCCAAAGAAATTTCTTTGGGCAGAAACTCTCAGCTTTGATTTTTTCAGAGTTGAGAACAACAACAAAAAACAAAATGGTTGTTGTTTACTTTTAGTTTTTTTTTTTTGTTGGTAAAAGTTTCTTTCAAAAACTACACAATTTTTGAGTACGCGAACAGCTTTGAGCTAAATTTGGTAGTAGCACACGAACAGACTTTTCATCACAAATAGACTGACGCCTGAACAATGCTTCCAAATTATTCAATTTTATTTTGAAAATCTTGATTCTATTCGAAATACTTACTGCGCAAATTTTGTTTAGCGATGAAACTCACTTTTGGTTGAATGGATACGTCACTAAACAAAACTGCCGTATTTGGAGTGATAATAATCCTCAAATGTATGTTGAGACAACGTTACATCCACAAAAACTGATTGTTTGGTGTGCTTTATGGGTTGGTGGAATAATTAATCCGTACTTCTTTAAAAACAATGCTGGATAGAACGTTACAGTCAATGGTGACGGCTAAAGAGCCATGATTACTGACTTTTTCATTCATCAATTAAACAACCATGATCAACAGGGGCTGTGATGTTTCAACAAGACGGCGCAACATGTCACACTGCTCGTACCACAATTAATTTATTGAAGGAAACGTTTGGTAACCGCATAGTATCACGTTACAGACCCGTGAACTGGCTTTCAAGGTCTTGCCGCTTAACTATTTTGTGTGGGAATATGTGAAGCCTCTATTCTACGCTGATAAGCCTGAAACGATTGACCATACTTGGAGGGTAACATTCGCTTCGTTATTGCGTCGATGTGCGGCCACAAATGTTGGAAGAAGTCATCGAAAATTAGATTAGACTACGTCCGAGCCAGTCGAGGCGGTCATATGCCAGAAATAGTATTCAAATTATAATGCAAAATTACAAATGAAAACACTTTTCTGTCATTTGCGAAATTACATAATTTCGGCTTTAATGAAAACGAAGAACCTATTACTTCCATAACTTCGAGTTTCAGTACATTTTCAATTCCTCATATGAACTTTGGCAGAATTTTGTTTTGAATTCACTGAAATTTGTAATTTAGGGAAGAATACGAAGAGACAGATTAATGCCTACGAAATAATCTTCTATCTAAAGTTTTTAAAAAAATTAATGAAATACTTTTAATTGCTACGCCACCGCCACTCAGTGGTCTTTTTGTTGAAATTCGGCCACAAAATCACCAACACCACTCATTTGGGGATGCTAAATTCAATGAAACTGCCAACTTTTCTACAACTTAAACCAGGGGCTTTACAATTAAGATCAAAACATGGTCCCAAATTTCAAAATTTTTAATAAATTTTTGTCAAGGTCCGGAACTAAGTCAAGTTGATGTTTTAAATGTCATTAAATATATATCGGAATGTAAAATTTCATATAAAAGTTACTTCAATACAAATTTGTATAAAATTTAAAGAAAATAGTCCAAAATGTTGAAGAATGTTCCAAAGGGATAAGAACTAATTTATGTGCTAGTTTTATCAAAAAATGATAAAGGAAATTGTATTTAGACCTAATCTGATCGAATCTGAAAGAAATACGACAAATTTAACGGCTGTAAGTATAGTAAATCAAATTTTAGGTCAACAACTCAAACATTCTAAAAAAAATTTAAATTATGTAAACTAATAGTTTAAATAATGATAATATTTTTTCTGAATGCATTATTTAAAGCTGAGAGTTTGAAAAGCCTCTAAGCTTCCATTATTTATGAAACAAATGATTAAAAAAAAATAAATTTGGTGGCGCAACAGCTCGTGGTGAACCAGGGCCTAGTGACATACAACTCTCAACCATTCCTGTGTGCGTGTTATTGGCAGGAATGGAGGGGACCTACAATTTTTTGCCCAGTCTGAACGGCTAGATGAGAAGCATTCATGACATTTTTGTTATTTCATACTATGCTTTATTTTCATTTTAATTATGTTTATTGGCATTGTAAACGAATTCATTGAAAAAAAGAGAAAAATAATTCAATTCTATAAATTAATTTGTTTTCTTAATGAATCAAAATCAAAAATCAACGAAAAAATTACTGGAACAATTCATACCTACATTGAAATCAAGAAAAGATATCTTTTAACGCAACAAACAAGTTTGTTTGAAAAAATGTAAGTAAATTAACAAACCCTGGATTCAAAATTTTACTTGGATTAAGAGACATTTCTTAATTTTTTCACTATAGACGAATTTGCTAGATGACTGGATTATTTGCTCTTAGTTTATTTTGTCTGGAATTGTTTAAGTCAATTAAATCAACTCAATGAAGTGAAAAGGAAAAAAAATATCACCGTTTTCATAGTAAACTTTAAAACTTTCGATCGTAAAAAGTGTCTAAAAACAGAGCACCCAGCTTCAACTTCAAATACTCCAAAACAACAAATGACCAGGGTTGCCAGGTCAAGAAACACTTGTGTAACACAATTTCAGAATTTTTTTAGCCCAAAATTTCTGCCCTAAATATAGCCCGAAAACGTGCCCAACCTTATTTAAAAAATCTCAAATTTCTTACGCATTCTATGTTTTTCTGTTTTTTTTTTTTGAATAATTTTTAAGAGCATATCATTTGAATCTGGATGAATTTTAATAAATTGTGGGATTTATACAACGAAATTTCTTAAAAGAATTTAAAAAGTAATACGATGTTATATCAAATTGGGCTACTTTTTCGAATTCTTGTCGCAAATTTGGGAAAAAGATAGCCCAATTTATGATAAAAAGTCCAATCTGACAACCCTGCAAATGACATTCATTAATTTAAATTCTCTGACTCCCGTTTCCTAACTTCTTCCTTCGAAAATAGGAAGATGTCATGGCATTCTACTGAAATCCGTTCGCTTGAGCTCTATAGATCAAAATGTGTTACTACACAAACAGTAGCTATATATGGCAAAAGTCAATAACTGTTAATAAAAATTAATTAAGTAATTTTTATTTATTTTAATCTCTTAATTGTACAAAAAAAAATCAAAAAACACATTTTGAGGATTAAATTAATTTTATTTCAAAAAATATTCCACATACGCCATGTAGACCCAACTTTTAAAACTCTCGCGAAAAATAAGTTTTAGGTTTGTAATAGGCAAACCACACAAAAAGTGTGTTAGATCCTTCATTTTTTCGTTACATAAAATGTAAATAAAGCATACACAAAGCTATTTTGATTGTTTCAACTTTATTTGAGTTTCAATTTATGTAGATTTCTTTTAGTCAGAAAACAAAGATGCGTTAAACAAAAATGCACATTTGAGTTTTACGTACTTGCTTCAAATGCTAAGATATTAAAAAAAATTATATACAAAAACATGAATATTATGAGAGAGAAATGTATAAAGCATGGAGTTATTTTTTTTTAATTGCAAAAACAGCGTAATTATTAATTTAGCTGGAGAAAAAGTATACCATCTGATTTCATAAGCAAATATATTTACGAGTAGCTTTTAAAACTCAAAATTTTCACAACATTCATAAAGACAAATTTTGAAATCAAACTCTAGTTTTTTATCAATATGCCGATACGTATTTAATAAAATAAAAATATCAAGCTGATTTTGAAATTATAAATTTTCGAAACAATATTTTGAAATTTGTATTAATTATCTCAAAATATTTGTTATTTTCAAAACAAATTCTTTTTTTTCAAAAAACATTTTTTGAAAATTTTGGTACACAATACTATTTAAACTTTTACATAGTTTTGAATCAAATAAAAGAAATTGTTCTTTGGGAGGTACCATTAATAAAAATTTTAAGAAAACGGCTTCCCACTAAAAGTTATTTATTCATTTAAAAAATGTGGAGTCATTTTCGAGAAAAAAAAAATAATTGTTTCCCAAAAAAAAAAAAAAAAACTGAATACAAAGCTGGTACCGTTTTTTAGATTTAAACAAAAAAGTAAAAAAAAAAAAACGTGTGAGGGATACACTAAAAACCACTATGCACTAAAATTGAAGAAAATCGATCCAGCCGTTTATGCTATAGCCGAACAGACAGATAGACAGAGTTGTAATACCACTTTTTCGTATTCTCTTCCATCATTTACCATTTTTTACGAATACATTACTTGCCATATTGAACCCTAATAATCGAGAGAAATAATGAGCTTGAAGTTGAAAAAAATTGCCTAACTCAGTTCCATCTCTGCGTGTCTAAAAAAAAAGAGGGTGGCAAAGTTTCAATAAATCAGTAGCAATTAACTTTAGCTATTAAGATTTAGATTTAGATTTTATTATCATTTCAATTCAGTTTTCCAGTTTAAAAAACTAAAGTAAAGTTTAAAGGTCATGCAAAGACAATTTAAATAAATGCCATGCAGGGTTTTTGTCATGGCGAAGCTTTGGAAAAACTATATGCCAATAAACCTGTTAAGTGGGAGAAAAACTGATTGGAACCTGCTAACCAAATTTTGATCAAATTCCAGGATCACATTTTGAATCAACTGCACAAATCGAAGAAGTATTGCACTTGGGTATATACCAAAGTCCTTATAAAAGGGCTATTGTAGTATTCATTCTAAGAATTGTGAAAAAAAGATACAATACATCCAAAGTCTTTCAAGCAAATTAGTTTAACATTCTTCTTGCTGAAGACTTTGAAAAAGATAATTGAAAACTTTATTAGATCAAAAGTGTTAATAAACAAGCCTTTAAAAAGCGGGAGGATCTTCAAAAACCGCCCTGAACAAACACATTACACATTGCGCCTAAAATAAGCTTAAAAGTCACAAGTTAAATTTACTAAGTCATCACCAGAATTACTATAATCTATATGCGCATAAGAAAATAACATGATTTTTTTAATAAAAATCGTTCTTCAAAATGTTCAAAAATATATAATTTTACATTTACCTCCAAACTACAAAAATGGAGATACGCCCTTTTTCCTAACGATGGCAGTATAACCCAAGGAAACTGCCTTATGTGTGTTTCTAGATTGGAAATTGAGGGCGCTTTTGCCAACACCTCACATTAAACCGTTAACAGGAATTTGGTAAGGAAGAGTGTTCCCGTCACTATAATCAGATGGATAAAAGGAGTGCCAGGGAGGGGTTTTATCACCCAAACTTCTCAAGGAATACGCTGCATCGGTTTCGCCGATGATATTGTTATAACAGTTTTGGGAAAATTCGAGGAATCTCTCTGTGATATTATTCAGAGAGAATTGACAATAAAAAGGAAATGGTGTCTATCAGTGGGATTGATTAACCCGACAAAGACAACTATAGTCCCATTTCCTAAAAAAATGAGGCTTTTCCCACGTATGAAACCTATTCGGTCGGCTGGTGAAAACATCGACACCAAGATGTTAAGGTATTACACTTGATAGCATCTGGAACAAACATGTTGAGACAGCTGTTGGAAAAGTCACAAAAGCTCTTATGATATTGAAGACACATGGAGCTGTAAACCAAACATACTGAGATGGATGTACACTATGATAGTCGAGACGCATCATTACCTATGGCGTGGTCGTATGGCACAAAAGAACCGAACTTATCACAACTAGGAAATCACTAGAAAAGGTAAAGGGTTCGCATGCATTTTCATCCCCCGAGTAGTAAAAACTTTCCCTTGCAGCTATGGAAGTCATTCTTAATCCGACTACATGTGGCTATGGATGGTGCTGCTATAAGAGAGCCATCTTAAGATTTGCAAGGAAGATAACTCGGACAGGGAAAATAATTAGTCTCAGGGAAACGGACTTGATTTGCAGGTACACAGAATCGAACCTTCTTGACATTCCAAGAGATGGCATTATGTATAACTTCGTTAAGATCTTTCATACATAGCTAAGTTGAGCTAAAAAAGAGTGGGTAGACGAAAACGTAATGTACACTCTTAAAGCAAATGTCATC
This sequence comes from Dasysyrphus albostriatus, assembly GCA_946251815.1. Lineage (NCBI taxonomy): Eukaryota > Metazoa > Arthropoda > Insecta > Diptera > Syrphidae > Dasysyrphus > Dasysyrphus albostriatus. The sequence continues at coordinate 58,450,871 of OX276336.1, read as the reverse complement.
AAATGATGTACTGATGGATCGAAAACGTCTGAAAGGAATGGGGCTGGAATCTTTGGGGGTAGAACTAAACTTTCAGAAAGAAAGAACACACAAAAATCAAAACGTTACTATTATGTCAGATAGCCAGGCCGCACCCAGAGCGCTAGCTGTAAATTGGTATGGGAGTGTGTGGGCAGGTGAAACGAACTGGGCAAGAAAAACTATGTCACACTTCATCGGGTACTTGGTCACGTTGGCATACAGGGCAATAAATATGCAGACTTCTTAGCAAAAACAAGAGCAATAGCACCTATTACGCGGCTAGAGCTTTGCTGCGGAATAGGAGAAAACGTGATAAAAAACAAAATCAAAACAGCAGAGGGGGAGAAAAGATTACAAATCTGGAACGAACTCCCTAAGCAGAAGTACGCCAAACTTCTACTTGGGGATTACAACGAAGAAAGATTCCAAACCTGCATCAGCTTCAATAAAAATAGACAGCGAATAACAATGGGACTCCTCACAGGCCACTGCAAGTTAAGGAGACACCTTCATATTTTTGGCCTAGAAAACAGATGCACTTTTGCATCAAAGACAAAAGTATCTGGGAAACCACCATATAGAGGAAAGCGAACTTTTCTCTTTTAAAGTACTCAAAATACTCAAGTTTCTCAAAGAAAATAATTTGGAGGATGAGCAGTAGAATGAGAAACCTCATCAAACTCTATAGTGAGGGGGAACAATAAATATTTTTGGCGAATCTGTAGATATGACTTATCTGTCTGCAGTATTATATTAGTTGCATTCTTGCATTCTTTTTTATTAAAAACCTATCTAGTTGTGATTGGATTCAGCTATTACGTTCTTAACAAGGTTTAAATAAATCCATACAGATAGTTAAAAAATCAACATAAATATATTTTTCAAATGAATTTGAAGGCCTATTATTACGTTAAACAATGGCTTACAATTGAAATAATGTTGTTTAAACAACTTAATATTAAATTACAAGTAGTATTGTTAACTTATCTTGAAAATATCATATGAAAATGTTAAACCAACAAAACAAGCAGAAAACAACAAACCCCAACCAAGAAAATGCCTTTTATTCAAATTTTAATTCAACAAAAACTTTACATTATACGAGCAGAATCTTATTTAAACAACTGCATGGCACACAACATTGAACAACAAGTGATCCAAAATATACAAACATCAATATTTTAGTAAGAAAACAAATCATATTCAAGTTTTCTATCTGTTTTGTTAATTATGTTTGTTTAAGTTAATGAATGAATTTTGGTTTGAAATTTATTTCCACACTGTGACAATATTTATTTTCAAATCGCCTATTTGTTTTGTAAGATAAGAAAACACTGAAACAGAAATAGTATCATTGCCAAAGTTAATAGTAAGAAATTATAGTAGCATATCAAAAATTTTAAGATTTAAAAAAACATCATTTTGATCCTACAAGAATTTTTACTTCTGGCAAAAATGATATTGATCCTCTGTAAAGGTTGAAACACTTGTCTGTTTTATGACAACATTGCTGGAAGGTTATTAAAAATTTATTCCTTACACATAAAGGACATAACACGTAACAACTATGACTTCTTACATTGTTGTTACATGTTATGTGTTACCCTGACACTTGGCCACCATTTTCAAAAATGGCGCCCAACCCGCGGAAAATGGTAACTTAAAAAAATTTTTTTTGGAAATTTCCATGATCAAAATAATGATTGATGTCTTAAAAGAAAGGTTTTCAGGAAAACGCACCTTTGGATAACTCTTCAGTGTTGCCACTTTTCGGGAACATAGTTTTTTATGTCAAAATTTGGGATTTTCACTTTTTTAGGTTGTTTTAAATACAGAGTTTCCGCCGGGAAGGTATACTACTATGTTTGTTTATAATTTTTGATTAAATGAAAGAGAATCGATCTTATATTGATAAATGTTTTATTGAATGTCGGCAATTAGGTATGGAATACAATATCAACTAAATGCCTGCTTCTATTAGTTTCACAAATGCAAGTCCTTTTGAGCACATTTTTCATTACATTCTAACATATTTCACGGTGTATTTCATTAATTTCATCACGAATATTAGGTTTGAGTTGCTCAAGCGTTTCTGGTGTATTTTCATAAACCTTGCATTCCAGATTTCCCCACAAAAAGAAGTCCGGAATAGTCAAATCAAGCGACCGTGGAGGCCAATCAACATCACCATTTCTTAAGAAATAACATGTCGTGGGAAGAGGTCTGGCAGTAATTCCATTGTAATCCTGGTGATGTGGTACCGTTTTGTTGATACCACATGTTAATCAGGCTCAAAGCATGCAGTTGTGGCGTTAAAAAGTTTTCAATCATATCACGATATCGCTACCCATTCACAGTTAAGTCGAATTGAGGTTGATTGATTATTTTGAAAACTTCCTTGAGCAGCAGTAATAGTTTCAGCCGATATTGCAGTACGTTGTGGTCCATGCTTGGGCTTATGATCTACAGGCCCTTTTTCTTCGAAATCATTCACTGCAAGATAAATAGTCTGTTTTGTTGTTTCTTCCAAAAATTTCATGTAACTTTCTCATCGTAACAGTAATCGGTGTTTGATAAAATGTTTTAACGATTAAAACACGTTGGTTTATCGAATATTTTTCCATAATAAATTTGCCACGAGTCTACTTCACGACTGCCAAATATGAACAGTCAAGACTAATGTTTCCCGAAATGGCGGCAAAACAAAGTAGTATGCCTTCCCGGCAGACACCCTGTATTTATAACGTAAAAAAAGTTGCGAAAATGCCTCCAGGTACCAAATGAAAATTGGAAAAAACGTTGCAAGTTTTTTCGTGTTCAAAATATTTAAAAATTATCAATAAATTGGAAATCCTACACTTTTACATCAAAAAAAGTATGTTCCCGAAAAGTGGCAACACTGACATTTTAACCAAATGTGCTTGTTCTACACACCTGTCTTTTAATACATCAACCAATATTTTCTCAAAACCTTTCTTTAAGACATCAATTGTTATTTTGGTCTCGGAAATTTCCAAGAAATTCACGATTTTGTTTTTATTTTACCATTTTCCACAGATTGGGAGTCATTTTTGAAAATGGCGTCCAAGCTACAGGATTACAACAATGAACTCTAAGCTAAATAATATCTTTAACATGGCAAAATATTCTACAAACATACAAATAATGTTATCCCCTACAAAAAAAGCGGGGATTTCGGTTTCCTTAGCGGACTACAGATTGGGCGCTGTTATCTAACATATCTACATAGATTTAAGTGCTACGGTTACAAGATGAACTGTCAGCCCTTCTACCTAGCCTTACCTAACATTTCAAACAATGCAATGCAATCTCTAAGGAGTCAGAAATTTTTTAAGTTTTCTTACTGCTCCAGAAAAAGGTGATTTTAAGTGATTTTAAGGCAATTGGGTGACATTCCGATCGAAATATACTTTTGTTGTCAAAATATAGCTCACCCCCCATCCTTCGTGCTATCAACTGTTATGTATTAAAAATCCTCAAAAACAAGCTAATTTTTCGAAATTTATATGAAAGTCAACGCAAAGCTACATACATACATTGACAGGGCAGAAAATTCTGGAGTGTCAAGGTTAGAATACAGTCAACGCGTTGATTACAAGTCTGTCAACGTGTCCCTACTTCGTAGACAGAGTGATAACACGACCAACGAAAAAATTATCGCATTGACTCATAAATTCGTGTCAACGCCATCGTCAACGCATTGATAGTATTCTTTATGGTGGCGATCACACGACAAGACAACTTCTGGACAGAATTTGACGTCACTTTGAAGTAGTCAGAGAGTCAAAGCGTTGACTTTAGCATTGACAGTCTAATCGAAGCTCAAATAAAACTAAAAATTTCTGATCTTTAGAAGTTTTTTAGTTCATCGCCATCCTTTTGTGTTTCGATCAACCAATTGTCCTAAAATCACCTTTTTCCGGAGCAATAAAAAAAAACTTTAAACACTTCTGATTTTCTAGAGATTTTTTTATTCATCCACATTATACATATTGTTGGATAAAACTACAGCCAATGTCATGAGATTGTCAACATACAAAATTATTCGATTTTGCTCTTGTCAACTTTTCGTCAATATTCATAGCGTTGGGATATGGTCAAGTAGTGTAAGTGTTGACACCAAAGGATACCAATCGTGTTGACACAGATGACATGTCAACGCATTTTGGGAAAACATTGACCGAGTCATGTCATTTATGTAGTCATCAACGTTTTATGCGTTGACATATGCTACGTTGACAGTTTATTGACGATGTTTCTACTGACATCAATACTGGAGTCAACACGTTCACTGCCTCTACTCACAGCTTAGGAATTCTATTTAATTACCATTTTAATCATGTTTTTGTTTCTTCTAAGCAATTTTTCAAATTCAGCTTACGAGGTTTTGACAAAAAGCCGACGATATGTTATTTTTCAAATCCAAAGAAAAAAGTGCTTTCATTTTTGCAGATTTTTGCTTGGCAGCGTATACAAAAACACGCATTCATTCCTCTAGCTGTGATGTCAATACATCTTCTGTCTGAAAATATTTCTATATTCGCACATTAGTCTCGCTTTGGTCTTGCTATGACATCTACAGGTAGTTTTTGTCATTGTGCCTTGCTCTGGTCACGCATTATTCTTGCTAAAGTCTCGTCAAGGTTGACTTCGAGTAATTTAAGTTTAAAGTTGATGTAGAAGCTGCATTCTAATTTTTTCAAGCGGCTCACTACAGTGCCTGATTAGCTGAAGAAAACTATTATTATTAACTATTAAAAACAAATTATTACTCAATTAAAATATTTTTGTCAGACCAAATTAACGACTAATTGAAGGGAAATTATTATATACTAAAATGTTTTGTTCAGAAGTTTTACTACTTTTCGAAAAAAAAACATAGAAAATAAAAAAATACCTTAAATCATTCTGTTTAAACAGGTTTGACCACTTTTTGAAGTTGTGCTACGGTGACTTGAAGTTAAGTTAACAAAGAATGCAAAAAAACGTAGAAAACATTGAATGACAAATAGAAATAAATTAAATAAATTACCCACCTACCGTTTTTTAATTCGTCAAAGTTGCTTTGCTAACTTGACACTCATAAAAAATAAATTACCCAAAAACACAAAGAAAACATCGCATGACAAATAGATTTTTTCATATATGAATAACGACAAATTAACGGTTAATTATTAAGTACTAAAATTTAGAAGTTCTTTTCACTTTTCAAAAAAAAAAAAACATAGAAAACATAGAACGACAAATTGGAAACAGTCACAGCTTACTAACTACAAACTATGGATCCATCCATTTTTCGATCCGTGAGAGTTACTTTTCTAAATTGATATTAATTTTAATTTTGGTGGGGGCAAAACCATCATTTATTTGGCTTAACACAAGTTAATTTTTAATTTAACTTAAAACTAAGAACTTGAGCTAAGGTAAGTGTGGAGGAGGGTTAAAATCAAACGAGTTCATGTTCAAACTAGCACTTGGCAGCATTCGAGAGAGTGGTTCGTTTGAGCCATAGGAGGTCCTGTGAGCAGCCAAGAAACATAGAAAATATTACACCATCAAATTGAATTTCTCACAACTAGTTAACGACAAATTATCCACCTGTTCGTTTTTTGAATCTTCAAAGTTGCTTCGCTAACTTGACACTCATCAATTTATGAAAAACCTTAAATCGTAAAAAGACCCAGTACGAGTAAGTTAACGACTTGAGAATGTGAACCTAGAACTTGAGAATACTTTAGAGCCCAGGCACATACCTTACATCAAAGTCATGCATTTGAGGAACAAACTTTGACTTTGCCCTGTCAGGATCCATGAAAAACTGATCCAGGTGTGTCACAAGAAATTGAAAAATATGCGGTCCAGTGTACAACTAAAAATTCTTCGACTGATATTTGTTTTTGTGTGCGAGAAGATACAACCGCAAGCTCGACAAGCTGAACAAAGATTTGGATGAAGGGTAACCTATGAAGTCAAAATACATCGACAAAAATCTAGTGAATCGTAAATGGAATGAAAATGTTGAAGTGGCAATGACAGTGAAACCTAAACTTTCGGTTTCCAGACCAAGCCATCGCGGATGACCAAACTATTTTAGGCACCCTGCCCAGCGGAATAGCCTATTATTATTAGATTGACCCTTTATGAATCAGAATAACATTAAATACATAGATATAAATAAGTAAAAAATTTAGAGAAGGAATCCCGTAAGATAATATTTTAAGCTTTTACATTAGCCTGAGCCATAAGCACAATGACTGTATAAATAAAAAATTTCCTATTTATGAAAAAATGACAAACTTAACTACTTTTATATAAAACAGCTGTTACTGCAACAAAATTTCCAATTTGAACTCAAAGACAACATTTGGAACATAATTTAAAAAAAGGTCACGGAAGAGGAAATATTTATTTCCAAAAAATTAAATTGAATATTAAAAATGTTTTGCTCTTGATCAATTGGTTAAAATTATTAGAAGCATCTGACATTTAAACTCCAATTGATATTCTTTTTTTTTTTTCTATATAAATAGCTTTTTATCTTATTTTTTTTTTTTGTATCCAAAACATCCCATTCACATCAATTTGATGTATATTTATTATTATTTGAATTCTTTTTCCCATTGGAGAGATAGGATCAACTGTATACAACTTGAAATAAGGTTATCCTCTCATGTAGGTAGGTGGTGTACATTAATGAATAATAATGAACGTTTAGGTATATTGGTTGAAACGACAAGTTGAAGCTTTTAAGTGGTCACCCTGCTAACACTTCTTCAGGGGAGATGATGGAAATTTAAATAATTCTATAATAAATCACTGTTAGATGAGAAAAATCTCACCCCATCTTCATGTTACACTCAGACGAGCAATTCACAAAATAAAAACAACCCTTACTATTTTAACCTCACAACCCCAAACATCTTAAACAGGTGCAAAGTAAATATACAAGCTTTTCCGCTCTTCCATGCGCTTTGCATCATCCTTATCTCATTAAGCTGGTTGTAGGTATAGGGCGAATTGGGATTTACCAAACCAACAACAAAACTTAAAGGAAAGAAAAAAAATAACAACACAAAATAAAGCTTATAAATTTATAGGTACAGATTTCATCCTATCATGGGTTGGGCATTTATCATTATCATCATCTTAAATCGATTAAATCGATTGACCTTTTGCAAACGGAACGAAATTATTTATAACACTGCTCGGACCACCTAATGTTTTAATTTCATCGCACCTTGATTTAACTGAAATGTTCGTGTAGCCTTGAAGGCCTTAAGACTTTTCCCTATTGGCTTGCATTTGGTCTTATTATCAACAGTCTGGCAAAAGCTTTTTCAGTACAATTGATGTATGCTAAACAAAAAATAAAAGCTTTTATGAATTACAAATTTCATCGGCATTTACGATATTTTCTGCTGCATACTTATCATGCGCATTTAATAACTAATTTAAGTTTATTTTAATGCTTTATTGAGCTTTTAAAAAAAGCTTAATGAAACATCGCATACAAAAAGCTCGTTGCGATGTTATTTGAAATTTAATTGTTCCCAAAAGCTTATTTTAAATCAACAAGCGAATAGAATGATGACGTCAATCCAGATAAAAAGAGAAAGATACATCGCTTGTTCAACATTCAACAAGATTGTTGATTTGTTTTTATTTGAGTGGTGAAATTTTTAAAATTTTAAAAATCTCACCACCTTAACAACAGTGATGGTTGCAAGTTGTTGCGATATAAATTACATAAGAATGCAGTGACCTAGTAAGTTTATTAGCTGGTTCAATGACCTTGGTCTTTTTTGTGAATTGAAAAGTAATCATGTTGAAAACGTTTAAAATTATTATTTAATGAATTCTTAGTCAATACACTTGCAGTGAAATCAATTTTGTTTATGTTATGAACCTAAAATAAGGTGGAAAACTAGAAATATTGATTGATACTCGTACATTCAGTTGATAATAATCTATTTTTGTTTCATTCCATTTCAGCGTTACAGTAGAACGTAGCTACCCTACTTACACAAATAAGAAATATTTTGATTCACCAATTCATTTGTATTCTATCCTACTAATATTGTCCCTAAGGCGAAGTTTACAGTTGCCTTGCGAAAGACATATAAAAATAAATAAAAATAATTTTGGTGGCGCAATAGCTCGTGGAGAACCAGGGCCTAGTGGCTTACAACTCTCAACCAACGCACTAACCATCACGCGACGAGTTACTAGGAAAGAAATATATGCAAGTATTTTCGCATGTCAAAAATTATTTAGGATAAGCCTAGTTTACAGTTCCCGCACCCAAAAAAAATCCATGCAAATATTTTCGCATGTCAAAAATTATTGAAGTGAAATAAGAAATAATATTTTGCATGATTGGTTTACAGTTTCATACAAAAAAAAAAATCATTAATGTCATGGAATGTCATGCAGAACAATTGTTTTGCATGCGAAACAAAAATGTGGAGGATAAAATATATTTTTTTGGATGGTCGGTTTTTACTTAAAAAAAATAATATATATTTACCTCAAGGCAATATTTGCATACAAATGATTTTTGCATCTAAAAATATTTTTTTTCTATTTTTAGGCCTTACATTTATTAATTAAGGGAAAATTATTGACTGAATAGTTGGTTAAGGGCAGGGCAAATATTGTTTGCCTTGAATACTGTGGAAAATTGTTTTGAAAATTTTGTTTTTTTTCGCATGATAACTGTCAATTATGCTTAAGTTTAAAATAAAAAAAACTATCTTTTTGCTTGATTGTATTACAGCTTAAACAATGGACAAGCAATTATTTAGCATGAGAAAAAAATGTAGGGGAAATATATTTTCTTGGATTACTTTTAGAAAAAAAAAAATTGGTCACCTCAAGGTATTACTTGCATTCAAATGGTTTTTGCATCCAAAAATAATTGTTTTCCATTTTGAGGCCTATAATTTATTAATCAATGGTAAATTAATGATTAAATGGGTGGCTCAGGTCAAAACAAATATTTTTCGCCTTGAATACTATACAATTTTTGGTGCACAAATTAGGTGGAAAATTGGTTTGAAAATTTTTATTTTTGTCAAAAAAGCCTCACTTGCCCTGTGCCTGTATACCAACGTGGCTAGACACTAAGCTTGACGTGGCAGCAAAGAGACTTACGGGTGGCAGCAAATTTTAGGGCTGAACACATAACCACAATTTAGCTGGTGTGTAGGTCCATGCATCTATATAACAAATACAAAAAAAATCACTGATTGGCGTGAACATTGCAACGAATACTGTACGTTAGTTGTGCTTAGTTAACCCTCAAGTGGTAACCATTGGGAATCGGCCAGAGTTTCGAATGATAAAGTTTCGAAAAAAAAAGTTTAGAGATGATGAAGTTTCGAAAAGATAAAGTTTCAAAAGCATAATTTCAAAAAACGAAGTTTCGAAAGGGGAAAGTTTCAAAAAGTCAATTTCAATATGTTGACATATTTTTGGAACACCTTGTTTTGAAAATAATTTTTTTTATTTTTAATTCTGTATCAGGTATCACTTTTTCCAAATTCACTTTAATCGGTCAAAGATTTCGGAACTTTTTTTTTCGAAGCTTCAATTTTCAATACTTTGTCTTTCGAAACTTTATTTTTTCGAAACTTCTTCATTTCGAATTTTTGGTTTTTCGAAACTATGCCTTTAAAAACCTCGTTATTAAAAACTCTGTTACTATTTCCCATTGGAAATCTGATACTAGTCTCGTCCATCTAGACTTGAATTGCTTCTAATAAGCGGAAGTGTTGAACAAAATAAAACAAATAGCAACACAATAAATTTCTTTGGCAAATGACTGGCAGATGTACATTGTACAATACGGCTGATATCTTGGACAATCCTATCAGAGGAATCGTGTATGGAAGATAAATTCAACATAGAGAATCAATGGTGCCACTAACGGTCTTGAAGACAAAAGAGAGTGCTCCCACAAGGGAACTTCTCCGTCTCGGATGAATTCCCCAGATAGATTCTAAGATTCTATGCAGCCTGAACTACTTAGTTAATACATTTTACGGGCTATTACGACACATTCGGAGTTCAGGCCTTTAAGTAAAGGTTAATCCGACTACACGTCCTTGGAGTTACATAAGTAGGGCCTGGTCCTCCAGGTTGGTGATGATGTGAAGCAGCAACAACCAACAAGGATACGAACAGATTTATTGTTGACGAACTTAAGCAAATGAAGGAAGGTCACACGAACTTCAGAACTGCACGTGAAATGTACTGTCTGTCTGAACACCACGTGTAGCCGAACATTTAGTGGAGGCCGTAACCTATTTCAAGGCAAACACCACCGCCATTCAGTAATTGCGATGGAATAGGCCAGGCAAAAGAGGCTGCGAAACTGCGATATATATTACAGTGACTTTAGATGTAGAGCCATCGTTATAGGTAGGCTAAGGTAAGTCTTGAGATTCAGTTATGTGAACGAACACTTCACAACAATTGGCATCAGTGTTAATTTTGCCAATTTCGGCCCCCACAGAGAAAAAAGATGACATCAAAGACGAGTTCCATGAGCTTCTGGATACGATATATATGAGCAATGCCATAGCTATAACATTAAAATTGTCTTGGCTGATTTTAATGTCAAACTAGGAAGAGAAGACGTCATTGCTGGCACAATCGGAAGATATGGCCGTCACGACGTATACAGGTTAATCGACTTTACTGTGGGGCAAAACGATGTGGTAGCTAGAACGTACTTCACCTTTCCACGTCTTGATGTCCACAAGAAGACATGGTCATATTCTGGTCAGTAAATAACCAAGCACATTAACTGTATTGCGATCGACGCAGTATCTAGGATGTCCAAACGTTCCGAGACACCAACGTTGACTCGGACAACGCGGCAGACAAGGCAATACTAGGGATGATATCAAGGACAAAGCCATACAGGGAAATGCTGTGAAGAAATTCGACTTTAGACGGCAACAGTCACAAGAAATCAACAGTTCCTTTTCCGATTGAGCCTCTCGAACCCTTTTTAATAGTCCTATGCCACCAACTTCAAACATTGAGAATCAGTAGAAGAATTATTACTAGGAATGAATCAAAGTTGCCACCTCTGAAGTGCTTATCCTTGCAAGACCACCACAGCGAAACTCCTGGTGGTCACTAACTTCGAGCATCAAGAATAGAAGAATTATTTTCAGGAAGTCATCAGAGGTGGTACCTCTGACGTGCATGGCCTGGCACGACCACCACAGTTTTCAACAAAGAATGCCAAAAAGTACACGCAACCAAAACAACAGGCATACAAAGTGGCGCAGCATAGAAGGACCACAGCTGTTCACGAGTTCTACAAGAAGAAGAGGAGGGAAGAACTTCGGCTTCTCAGAAAGAAAAAGGACGAACATGACAAGCACGCGATCTAAGAAATAGAGGCATGCCTTTGCACGAATGAAGTTTGGAATATATCACCAAAAAGAACCTCCCAGGGTTGCAAGGCCCGAACTGAGGCTTGCAGGACATGGGGAACATCGTGGAAGGATTGCAGTCCTTGCTGAGGATATGGAAAAATCATTTCTATTGTTTAATTTGTTTAACGGCGATGGTGAACCATTCAGATTGCACCATTCGACCTGGATGACGTATGCCAACAATTTCATCCATTATCTTCAAGAAGTGAAGACAGCTGTATCTAAATTTAAATCCAATAAAGCTGATGGAGCTGATGGCCTTGCGGAGATCTGTGGTGGACCTGTTCATTTGCAAAATAGGGTCAGAGAAAAGCATGGCCGATGAATGGAACCTCAGCATTGTTTACCCACTCCTCAAGGAAGGCGATCCTTTGGACTACGTCAACTACAAAGTCATCAATTTTCTTAACTTCGCATACAAGATCTTTTCTGCCGTATATCAGTGTCACCTTAAGTCAGAAAAGTCAACCATCCATGAAATATTCCCACTACGCCAATTCTTGGAAAAATCCAAAAAATTCTAATAATTTTTACCCTTATATCTATTTCTGAGCCGCGTCTGACAGCATCTATAGGCATTTTTTCTTTTTTAATTCAGAGCAGATCCTGAACTGTCAAACATGTGTGTGTTTGTTTCTTTTCTAACTCATTCGTTCGGAGCTAACAAATTATGATTCTTTTTTCGTTCTGAGCGTGTTCTGAGTTTGTTCAGAGTGAAATAACTGAGCAGACAGAGTTAAAAATTGGGCACAAGTATTTTGACAGCTCGAGTTCTGAGGATGTCCAGAACATGCTCGATATGCTCGGACTCTGTTCAAAGCTCTTTTCTGAATTAAAAAAGCAAAACGCTATATATAGATACCTTTAAGAACAATGTCTAGTTTTAGCATCCCTACTTAACTTGCCGGTTTGTTTAAGATGATGACAGAGAACGCACACTGCTCAATCAAGATCGGCAAAGACGTCACCGATACCTTTGATGTCAAAAAGTTGCAGGCAAGTCTTTTAATTAAATTTCTCTGAACTCTAATTCAACAAAAATCAAACATACTTACTACTAACAGGATTAATTATGTCACTTTGAAGAACTTACCTGCAAAAAAAAAGAAAAGAAAATTAATATTTATTTAGAGGAGAAATTTATTTAAAAATAAAATAAAATTTCTTAATGATAAATAAATTATAAAATTTACAAATTGAATGAGAAATTCAATCCAGAGAAGTTGCAAAATTTCGCTATGTTGAAATGGTGGTTCCTAGCTGATATTATTTTTTTTTATTATTATTAAGGTCGTAATTTAACACCAACCTTTGTAAATATTAACCTTATACACACAATTAAAAAGTTATTCACATATATAAAATCCATTTATGATTGTTTTTGGTTCACCTTGTACTGCTTGAGTTTATTGTATATTGTACTCGTTTACTGCGCATTTATTTGTATAAACGAAATAAACAAAACAAAATTAAAACAATTTTTTTTCGTCAGAAATTAAATAAATACAAAATATTTTCCGAGAATTTCGTTTTAAGCTTGGAACAACAATTCAAAACCATTTTGATATAATTGAAATGTAGAGCAGGTAATGTATTGACATTGCTGTTAATAACACATAATAATGTATATTTATTGGTGTTCTTGTTTCAGCTGTATTAAGAACTACAAGCTCAATTTCGATTGAATTATTGAAGCTTATGTGAGTTAATAAACTACATATTATTTTAGGGTACAGCGTTCAAAGTTGTAATAGGAAAAATAATTTAATTCGATTATCTTAAGAAATATTTAGTTTATTTGAATGTATTACATTTAATACAAGTTAGTGTAAAGAGACCGCAACAATTTTCGTATTCAAACTTCAGACTGCTAGCTGAGCTTTGAAGATGACGGTAGATTGCACTGGCTGGAAAATTTAGTTGCTTGAGGATAAGGTTTAGCGCGGACTGAAGCACCGCCTTTATTAAGGGTGCATGGAAATAATATCACGGGAACTACCTTCACATTGAAAATACTTTCACTTCAAGTGAGATATAGTTTCACTTTTTATTAATGAGGACTTTTCTCACTAAACGTAGGAACTAATTTCATCTGAAAGTCGGGTGAATTATTTCCCACCTTTTTTTAAAAAATTGGTACACTCATGGGAACAAATATTTTCCACTCACAACGCTTTATTACTTTAAGCCCAGTTTATACTTCAAAGCGAAGTGAAATCAAATTTGAAATGAAACATCAATAACTTATGCACCAAAGTATTAACAAAAAAATTGTTTTCACCATAATTTTTGGTTTGGATAAACTCATTGAGTTGCATTTGTTTCGAGACAAATTTATTCCTCCTTGTCGCCAAAATTATGGCATTTAGTTTTTGATAGTTTTTCACGCCTAGGAAAAAAAAAATTTTTGTATGATGGATTTATAAACTAGGCTTTATTTGGAAGAATAAATTTTCAATAGCTTATACAAGAGCTAGGTATTTGAAACTATAAACAAATATTTAATCGTCATCGCCCAAAGCGTAGCGGGATGGAAAATATTGTTTCCCAAAAGAGAACTAACTTAGGGTGTGAAAATAAAAATTCTCGTGAAATTGGTTCTCTCCTGTGAAACAAAATTTTTCCGCTCGCTTTGGCTTATAAAATTTCATTAAAATATTGTGAACACAGGTTGAAAACCATCGATAATCTTCGCTGCATGGTTTTCAAAATATTTTGAAAACTTGTTCCATTTTTATCAAAATGTTCTGACAACATCTTGTTCCTTATAAGAGAGAATCAACTTCAGATCAGGGTTGCCATGTCTTGAACAAGTTCGATAGCCTAATTTAGAAATTTGTGTAGCTCAAAATCGAAACTGCCCAAAACAGTAAAAAAAAGTATTTCTATCATAACTTCAATCACAATGTATTTTTATTTTAAAAACAACGGATAATAAAATAATTTTTTTGCTCACTAGGTAGAAAAACACAATCAGTTGCATCATTAAAAAAAATTAAAATTTTCAAAACAATTTTCCACCTGTTCTGTGGATAATATTGAATAATATTCAAGGCAAAAAATGCTTGCTTTTGCCTGTTATCCGCTAAGTCAATAATTTATCCTTAATTAATGAACTGGGAAACGATTATTTTTGCATCAAAAAATGGTGGATTTTTCAGAGAATAAAAAGTGGTGCCAAATATGGAATGCTTAAAGAGTTTTTTCAGGGAAAGAAAAGAGTTTTATTTATGATTTTTTTGTAAGAAAATAATATCACCCAAGATAAGATTTGGGCTATTAGTAGCCTAATTATGACTGGGTTGTCGGCAATTTCGATAAAAATAGCCCAATCTGGCAAGTCTGCTTGACATGTGAAAATAACCAAGAAAATTGTGGAATTGTGAACATACTCTATATTAGCGTTACAATGAAGTTGCATGAGCAATACACATACATACTTTAGTCTAAGAAAACTGTTGAAGCTCAGTATATTTTAAATATGAAATAGTTTCCACCAAAATAGCTAAGATGTTTCCCACATCCAGTGAAAGTGGGAATAAACTTCACTTAAAAAAGTCAAATTATTTTCCATTAAGGGTAAAGTTAATTCCCATGTGAAGAAAATTCCCGTGAACCAAAACAAATGCTTTTAGATATTTAAAAATGGAAAAATGCACTAAGTTTAGTCAATTTTATTTTTGGTTTGGTTAAAAATAAAACAAACAAAAAACCTCCTAAAAGAATTAATGTAAGCTTTGATAATTACATCTTCCAAAATAATCACGAAACAAATCGTTTTAAGGCCTTTAAAAGTTTGATGAAAAGGCCTTTTAATTTGTATGTACTGTTAATTTGTTTTTTAGCAACCCCTTAATACTTTTGTGGATTTGCGATAGAAACAAAAGGTTTTTTACGAGCAACTATGCCATGAATGTTATTTTTCCGAAGTCTCATTGAATGGTTCCGGTTGACAATGGGCTTTTAATTACTTCCGCAGTTTCCAACGCTTGTTTTAGAATACTAATTTTGGGATTTACTTTTATTTTTCGTGCAAAAAACACTTCATTGTGCTATAAAAGAGTTTTTTTTTCTACAATTTGTTCAGCAATATTTAGTATCCTACTTTGTCTTTGAATTTATTTATAACCTTTTGTACTATGGAATGGGTTTATCAAACTGTTTCACTGATTTTGCGTAATGGTTTCCCCTTGCAATATTAATTTGGAAACTCTATTGATATAGACACTAAAGTTTCAAATCCTGCCTTAGAACAAGGTAGTAATGTGTATTATAACCTAGTGTTTTCTCAATTTTGAGAGTGACTTTATGTGAGAATAACTTAAGAAAGAAGGTCTTTAAAAATAATGTATATATATTCAAAATATTTGTGTTCTACTTTGTGTAAACTGAGTGGGTAGTGAGCACTTATGTATCTTATAACTAAGGTTCTTAAGGTAAATTTAATTTTGTATGTTCTTTTTTATCTTAATTTGATATCAAAATTATAAATTACTGTATCAAAATTTGCCTACGCCTACCAATTGCCATAGCAAGTTTAAATTGCAATAGGATTCAAAGCAAATTTGTTTATTCAAGTGTTAACCTTCGACTTGGTATGCTGGCATATATTATATAGTTTCCTGATTTGCAAAAACTAGGTAAATCAATTTTTAAAATTTTGGAGGTAGCAACGTTCATAGATACCTAGCTACAAGAGATCGAGAGAAAGTTTAATTTGTATGTTTTTACACTTCAGAAATAACCTAATAGAAAAAAATTTGACGACAAATCTTGAAAACTGTACTAAATAATACCGTTTTTGCCAAGATATTTTAAAAATTAAGAATTAAGTTACCTAATTCTTGTAATCAGAGGACGATACATAAACCTTTATAGAGTTGTTTTGTATCTGGTGTTGACAACAAAAACAAGTAAAAGTTATAAGCAAAATTGTAAGAAAACTGCATAATAATTGTGTAACTTGTGGAACAAATTTAGAAGATTAATTTTTCAAGATATTATTTTTTTTTAATTATTTAAAATATTTTTATATTATTCTTCATTTTTTTTTAGTTCTTCGGTTAAATTATTTCAAATTTGTCTTCTAGAAAATAAAACACGAAACGTTATTGGTTTACACAGCTCTTGGATCATATAAAAATGACACATGTGCCAAGAATTGACACGAACAACAAAATGTTCCACATATGCCACAGTGACATACTTTTTTTTTGTTCAAACAGAATTTAAATAAAATGCTAGACTGGGCCACACATACTTGCTCTTATGTTCAAGACTGAGGGTTCAAGAATATTATATGTAAAGGCATGGAAATTATGAGAGAAAAA
The DNA here is from genome assembly GCA_946251815.1 of Dasysyrphus albostriatus. Taxonomy (NCBI): domain Eukaryota; kingdom Metazoa; phylum Arthropoda; class Insecta; order Diptera; family Syrphidae; genus Dasysyrphus; species Dasysyrphus albostriatus. The sequence continues at coordinate 58,434,046 of OX276336.1, read as the reverse complement.
TGTTTAAAAGCATGAAATATCATACCAAATACCAATACCAAACAGCTAAAACAACGTCCTTAAGCCTTTGAGGTGAAAAAAGAAACCCATCTTAATTCTTGATTGAATATGATTTTATGGAAAAAAAAAACATCAAAATAGTTTGAGCGGTTTTCTTGAGAAATAGTTTTTTTTTATCAAATTCTTAAAACATTTTTAAGTAAAATTTTTGGTATGCAAATTATGAATATTTATTTAAAAAATTTAAACAAAAAGAAAAAATTTCAACCCGTTTTTGAGATATCGAATTTTCAAAAAAAATTGAAACTTCTTTTTGAAAGTATGCACTATTTTTAAAATTAAACTTTTGAATTTTTTATGTAAAAAAAAAAATAATCAAAGTCTGGTCAGCCGAGAATGAAAAAATTCAATCTATGAATCTATGAGAAGTACCTACTACATATTAATAGTTGCTTTTTGGATATTTTTATAATTTCTGGTAGAATAGTGCACTAATTTTAGCATACAGAAAAAGTTTAATTAAAAACAAACAAATGTTTTCCTTAACGGTTTCTTACGCATTTGTCTGGAGCTACCGTTATTTTTTTATTTAAATGTTTCTTAAAATACTTTACAAAGTGTAAAAACAACCTTAAATACCGATTTTTATAAAAATCGACCAATTAATTTTTATAAATTTGATTTTCCAAAAAACTATTTTGAATATTTTTTTCAAAATTCAAAGAATATTTTTTGAAAATTTTGGTAAGAAACACTATTAACATTGTTTAAAAGCTTCTGTACGAACAAAATTATTGAATTTAAATTTTTGTGCAGCCTTTTTTGAAAAATATAAGATCTGGTAAAATTGCTAAAAAAAATAGTATGGCAGGTGCCATCATTTTTAGTTCTAAAAAAATAAATAAAAAAAAAACGTGTGGGCAGAACTTCCAAAAAGCCCTATGTACCAACCCTTAAGAAAATCGATCCAGCAATAGCCGTACAGGCCGAAAGACATACATACAGACAGATAGACAAACAGACACACAGATAGACAAACAGAGAGACAGACAGACATAATTTGGCCACCCATATCGTAATGTCATGTTTGATTGTTATAGTTTTTTTGCACGAATCCAAAATTTGCCTAATAGTGCCTATATCGCACGTAAGAAAATTTATTTGATGGAATATTGTTGATTACAATAATTAAAAAAAAACGAAAACAACTATTAACAGGAGAAGGCAGGGCTTGAACAATTAATGAAAAAATTTCGAATAGACAAAAGCTCGAATCACAAAATATCGAATTACAAAATCTCAAACGGACCAAAGCCTGGTAGAAAAAACCCTCGAAAATATTCATTTTTTAAAATAATTTAAACTTTCAAAAAAGGCAAACTAATAGGCAGTGAATCCAGACATGGGCCGTTTTCGAAAACGTCATCTGCGTTAAAAATGCAATTGCAGAAGGTTCTTAAATGCAAAAGTCTTCTGTTTGAAAACGCCAATACATATTTCGCTGCATTTGCAGTGTGTTTGATAATGCAGCTTGCTGAAGTCACATGTTTGAAAACCTCATCTGTGCTGTGCAGTAACGGGTTGACGAACAAAATATTGAAAAATCAGAGAGTGTGTTCGTAAACGTCAAATGTTTTTGCAAGTAAATTAATTGACGTTGATTTGTGCTGGCAGGACGGTTGCAAATTTGACGATCGCAGTATCTGCGTCAAAAAAATGGCAATCATTTGATTATCAAATTGACTTTGATTTGATTTGATGTTTTCGAAAACGGCCATGCTTACAGTGTTATGGTGTGCTGGTGGAACGTTTTTGATTATTTTTTCTTTCAAATTCAAAGTTTCTTGTATTGTTTCTTGTATTCGATGTTTTGTCTTTCGATATTTTGATTTTCGAAATATCGGGGTAGATCCGTTAAAAATTAATTATTCCACAATTAAAGGCTGGTAATCATTAATTCATCTGATAACGAACTAAACCAAAAAGAGACGAGACGTCGAAGAGTAAGTCAGGTTCACAAAAATTTCATAACATCTTTTTAAAATGTCGGTTCATAGTTTTCAAGCCAACGTGTCTTAAAACTATTACAGTTAGTTGATATCTATACATTTGCAGCCCACAAACTTGAGAAATAATCCTATTTATCCAATAGTATCACCTAAATTTTCTCTTAAAAATTATAAAAAAAAAAACAAAAACCAAGATGGTGAATTTGCTTTCTCTAATGAGAATACTTTGCTTTATCTAATGTGATCTTATCTAATGATTGTGTATTCTCGTTTTCCTTATTGCTATTTTTACTAAAACTGGGTACATTTTATCAACCAATTTAAAAAAATAGCTGTTAAAATCCAAGGATGGTTCACCAACTGCATTTTTGCTAAAAACACGTGTGAAAGACATTGGTGGAACTCAGGTATCTCTATTAAAAGAATGAAATGATTTTGGAATTAAATTGAAGAAAATGTATTCCGACACGCTTCCAACAATTTTCCATGTGAATCGCAATTAAATGTAAGTTGACCACACACTTCCAACATTATGATGAAAAAGCCAACTTTGAGTACGGTGGTAGGACGGGCACATTCAACGAATTTGAATATTCAATTGGATAGTTATTAACACGTTCAGTCAAATTCACCGCGTGCAGTGTGGGAGTTATTTGAATTTGAATAGTGTAATTTAGTCATCAATGTCCTACGCAACTAATAAAAAGTTCCTCGAATTTTCCGCAAATTTTTGACATTGTTCGATAAAATACCTCCAGTGCCCGCTAATGTGCTATTGTGCATTTAATTCAGATGATTAAAATGGTGCATGTAAGATTATTATTCACCCAAATATCCAATTGCAAATTCAGTGCCGAATAAGCCGTTTAAGCACCATCCAACAACATACGAAAGCACAGGTAGTCCAGTAAATGGAGCAATTTGACTACTAATCAAATGAAAAAAAAAAACAGCGGCAGTGTGAAACTTTGCAGGTCATTTCGAAGGTAGGTATATAACCTAAATGTAAGTTGGCGACCTCCTTCCCCTTGCAGGGGCCATGCCAAGCCCACTTTTCTTTAATCTAGTTTTATTTAGAAATGGCTGCACCGATATGGATGAAATTGTCATAATTTGTTAAAATGACCAGAACAAAATAAAACAAAAATTTAAAGTAAAATCCGTTCACTGCCACGCCCACTTTTCTGCTTCCTTTGTTTTTCGGAAACGACTCCAGTGATTTCCCATGAAATTTTCAAAGTTGGTTTATGTGGATGAGAAAAAATTTGGTAAATTGGTTTTATTAAATTCACCCACTGTCACGCCTTTTTTTTATTTCTCTGAAGCGTCTCTTACGATTTGCAAAAAATTACAGAGTTTATTCTTATGAACGAGAAAAAATTAAAATTAAATTCATTTGAATCCACCCACTACCACGCTCTCTACATCGAAATATTTATTTCTCAAAATTTTATCCAAATCTATTTCTGAGAAATAGAGGTACATACAAATGGGTGTTGCAGTGGGCGGAATTAACAGAAACCTATTCACCAATTGTTTTTTTCTCCTCCATAACAACAAACTCGGAAAATTTCACAGAAATGGTTAAAGCCGTTCCTGAGAAATAAAGGAATAAGAAAAGTGGGCGTGGCAGTGAGCAGATCCTACTTAAACCAATTTGTCAATTTTTTCCTCGCCCATAAGAAGTAACTACGAACATTTCATTTAAATCGTTGGAGACGTTTCCAAAAAAACAAATGAGTAAAACAAGTGGGTGTGGCAGAGGGAAGATTTTACTTTTTTCCAATTTATATCATCCATATCGGCCCAGCCGTTTCGTTATAAACCAAGATTGAAGAAAGTGGGCGTGGTAGGTCACAATTAAAATTAAAGTTGCATTCCTTCTCTTGAAACGATCTGCTATTTTTCCATTTACAATTTCAATTTTACTGTACTAAGGGTCAAATTTTGTCCGAATTGAAAAAAAAATCAACGAAATGAGTAACGTTCGTGTCAGTCCGACCAGGCACATTGAAATAAAATATACAACAGTTTCCATTTCCAATCACCTTCATCAATGCGTCATATGTTTTTGCTGGGGATTCAACAGTGGGACACAAACGATCAAAAACTTCCTCACGCTGCAGTTCTCTATTAAATGCATCGTTTAAGCATAGATTGGAGGCTAATACTTCCATCTTAGGTAATCAACAGGCTGCCACACATGAGCAGACATAATATAATATTTGATCAATATCAGATCAGTGTAGATCGCATGTATGCTAAAAGTGACAAAGAAAAAGCGGTGGTATTCGGCGATTACTTAGAGGAAACATTTAAGCCGTTCGATGGGCAAGAACTCAACGAAAATATTAATATAAATATTGCTTAAAATAAAAGCTACATAACAAGAAATGTTACACTTGCCGAATTAAAAAAGAGTAATAAAGAAGCTTAAGTCGAATAAAGCTCCAGGATATGACCTAACACCGGCAGAAATTTTAAAAATGCTCCCTCGTAAAGGATTTATTAACCTCCTTTACATAATAGATGCCGCTTTAAGGTTAGAATAAGTTCCAAGCCAATGGAAAGTTGCGGAAGTCATAATGGTTTTGAAACCTGGCAAACCATCTCACGAGAAGAAGTCTTACAGGCCGATTTCGCTTGTTCCTATAATATCAAAAGTTTTTGAAAGAACACTATACTCCTACGCCTGCAGCTGATAATAGAAGAGACAGAATTAATACCTGAACATCATTTCGGATTTAGAAGTAAGCATTTGACAATTGATCAAGTGCAAGGAATTACTGACGTAATTGGGGGAGCTCTTGAAGAAAAGAAAATCTGTTCGACTGTCTTTTTGGACGTGTCGCAGGGGTTTGACAAGGTGTGGTTAAGATAAGTTCTGCCTGAAGGACTTTATAACATTCTAAACGGATATCTAGATAAAAGACTTTTTCGTGTAGGACACGGAAATGACTATTCTGATTTCAAAGAAATAGTGGCTGGGGTACCACAAGGAAGTGTATTAGGTCCAGTTCTGTACCTTTTATTTACACGCGATATACCTCAAACAGATGGCACTATTGTAGCCACGTTTGCTGATGATACTGCAATACTAGAAGTAGGCAAAATGTTTAGCGAAGCTACAATTAAATTACAAAATGCTTTTAACAATGTTAATGAGTGGACGAAAACATGGCGAATAGCGCTCATTGAACAAAAGTCAGTCCACGTACCCGTCTTTCTTAATATCGCTCGTGTTCCATTTGCAAATGAGGCAAAGTATCTGGGAATGACTTTAAAGTGGAAGCCGCACGTGAAAAAGAAATGCGAAGAACTAAAAAGTAAATTAAGAGATATGAACTGGTTACTCGGTAAATATTCAGAGCTTAGTATTGAAAAAATAAATTGATTTTATACCGACAGGTTCTTAAACCTGTTTGGACCCATGGTATACAACTTTGGGGTTGTACCTGCGATACAAACTTAAATAACTTACAAACGTTTGAAAATAAATTGCTTAGGTCATTTGTAAATGCTCCGTGGTATATAAGAAACGAAGATCTTCATAGGGATCTCGGGATTCCTACGGTGCGGGAGGAAATAAAATGTTTCGCGCGAAAACATAGAAATCGACTATTAGAACACGCTAATTCAACGATTTTTGACATTCTTGTCGAGTCGAATTTAGAACGCTGTCTGCGAAGAACAAAACCTTCTGCCTGTGTGCGGTGAGCAGAAAACTGCTTTGAAATCGCGGATTAAACATGAACTTTCACCGAGAAGTAACCTGCAACACGTCACTTAACTTCGTTAAACATAAATTGCTAGATAAGTTTCAACTTAGTTGCAATCGGGGAGTGGAGGTGGTTTTAGTGTAGTAAGAATCTCACACACCTATGAGCACGCGTTTTCCGGTTCTCATAGAGCCTGATGCAGGTTTCGCACCCATGGGAAAGAAAAAAAAAACACATATATGTAGTTCAACTATTGAAGGTTGGGATTCAATTTCTCTTTTCGAACTCGATGCAAAAACAAAAACATCAGAAATGTGGTGAACAGAACATCATCAATACTGCCCACTGCACAGGTTCTTAAACGAGGTTGGAAAATATTTAGTACAGAATATTAAAAAAAAAAATGTATTATGGTACAAACATTTATATAATTCAGTGATTACAGCATTAAATAATTTTTAAAACAAAAAAATGTTCCACATACGCCACGGTAACCCAAAATAATAATATTTTTTAAAGAACAAACAAAAAACACAACGTCACAGGTCACCAAATTAATGAGTCATAGATCAACAAGAAACTTCCATTGGCGAAATGACACATGATGAGTTTTATAAAATTATTATTATATTTAATTCACAATGTCTCTTTTTTCGTTGTATATGCACATCTTAGAATGTTATCAAAGGATTGTGATGCATCACAAAATTTTTGTCCTTTTCAAAACTAGCTATGCATATTAATTTTTGAGTCAAGAATATTTTTCGCTTTTTCATCATAAATCTCCTCATTTTATTTATGTATACAATATTTTTTATTATAATGTGAAATTTTATAACCACTGGCAAAGTTGAGAAAATGTCAAGCAAAGCACAATATTAAGTATTTAATTTGCCTTTAAAGTTCCTTGTATGACTCTACAATATTCTGCATAAAATGTCCTTTGAGAATTTTTTCCCGAGAATAAATTATGCTTTGAATAAAATAAATTAAGTAGGTACAAGCTTTTCACAACAAAAAAAAAAACGTACACACCCCCAAGGATGTATGTCCACATCAGTCCATGTAGTTTTCATTGTATTTTTCCAGCAAGGGATGTCTGTGCATACAATCTCAAACAACATCCTTATAAAAAGCACCAATTTAAATTAATGTAAAGAGGACAATAATTTAAATGTTTAACATTTTAAAAAAGGTGTGTCTCAGTTTGAATGTCAAAATGAAAAATGAAAAATACGATGGGATAATATTTCTAGTGAGAAATTTCTTGTTAAATTAAATTTTCTATTTTAAGCCAAACCAAATTGTTGGCATTAACTTTTGATTCATTGAGAAGATGAAGAATTTTGGGCTATGATTTTTTTATGGAATTCATTTTAAACAAAACTATCCTTTGTTGAAAGTTTTTAATTAATCAGGTACTATTGTTGTCTTAAGAGATATCAAATGAAATTGGTCAACATTTTTTTCTTTACAGAAAAAAAGAACATCACAGAATGCTACAGAGAGGATAAGACATCAGAAGACAGACGAACAGCCATCCTCTTAAAACCCAGGTCTTAGATACAAGCACACACACAAGGATATTTGAATTTTGCTGCAAATAAATTTTGTGGCGCAACAGCTCATGACGGACCAGTGCCTAGTGACTAACAACTCTCAACCATTGCTATGTGCGTTCTAACGATCATTTTATCCTCTAACCGCCAAGCCATCTTCTTGAGTAATCTACCACGCATAGCTCACGCCTAGATTCCACTACAAACCAATTGCAGTTGGCTACGACTCAACGTGACGTCAGAAATTAACTAACAAGAAACGCTCCATATCTAAAATGCGCCCGAACAAATTTCAAATTTGGCGAAGTTAGCAATAAATTTGGTTCGTGCTTTTTACACTTCACATTTGGTTCTCGCAGCAAAATCAAGAAGTATGGGTGACAAATCAATCGAATCAGATTCTCTTTGTCACCGTGTGTTGTAGTACCAATCAAGTGTACAAGATAAAGAACCATCTCAAACCAATAAGCTTACCACTAAACATAAAACACATTGCTGGTTGTCAAGACGAGATAGTAGCTTCAATACTTCTGGCTTTCACCCTCCGTTCTCCCCTCCTTTATCACAAGTTAACACTAGGGACTTTATTCCAAGCTTCACCGCGTCGTCTTAACCTCCTATCACTTCCACAAAGCTACGAGTAAGATTAGGTACTCTATCTCAATTTTTTACTGTCTTAGCCCCCTCCTCCACTGCCAATAGTTAAGACCGAGGACCGAGGAGCCTTTGCTGCATTTCCTCCTACTGCTTCCAAAAAGCTTAGACTAGGGACTCTATCCCAGCTTTCACTGTGTTAGCCCCCCTGTTCCGCCAGTAATGGATAAGACTAGGCACTTTATCCCAACCTTCCCTGTCTTAACCCCCAACTGCTTCTAAAAAACCAAGACTAGAGACTCTATCCCAACCTGTCCTAGTTCGCCACCAATAGTTAAGACTATGGACTCTATTCCAAACTTCACCGTCTTAACCTCCTATCACTTCCACAAAGCTAAGACTAGAGACTCCAACCCAACCTTTGCTGTCCAAGCCCCCCCTGCTCTACCATCAATAGTTAAGACAAGACTCCCAAGTAAGACCTCACTGTCTTAACGTCTGACTGCTTCTAAATAGCTAAGACTAGGGACTCTATCCCAACCTTCACTGTCTTAGACCTCCACCAAAAGTAAAGACTATGGACTTTTTTCCAAACTTCGCTGTCTTAACCTCCGACCGTACTATCGCTGTAGGCTATGGAATATATCAAAACTTTCGCTGTCTCATTTTTACTATTTTTGCCGAGTCCGAAAGTCTAGATAAGAAATAGTTTTCTTTTTTATGAACCCAGACCTTCAGCATGACAGTCAAACGCACTAACCACTATAGAGCAAATCACTACACATGAAAACAATAGTCGTTGTCAACAATATGATCGAGATTGAGCAGCTGCGAACGAATTCAGTACCAGAGATCATCCTTCACAAACAAGAAGTTCCGACAATTCCTGAAGAAAAAGCTGAAGAGTTCGACAACCTCTTATTTGAGGAAATTTTCAAAAAGAAATTCCATTTCATACACTTTCCTAACTTTGTCGAAAAAGTGCAAGCTTGCTTTGCGAAATATCAGATCTAAACGACTTCGTAACATTATTTAATCCCAGAGAACTATTCAATTGAGTCTCTTATGTCTGATTTGTTCACTTCCTCTGAAGAAGTGACCGATTTCATCATCAAGGGAAACACCAAAATGTCAACTAGAAGCTACAAGATTTCTAATTTCATATTTAAGTTACAAAATCTTGCTGTTTTCTTGCTGTTTATAATCTTTAACAACTGTCTGAACAACAGCTTCTTTACTGCAACCGGGAATTTGGAAAAAGTTGTTCTGATTCCAAAAAAAGACAAAAGAACACAGATGTGGAAAAGGCCAATTCCGCTTCTCTGCTGGTGTGTGCAAGGTTATGTTGGCTATTAATGAGACTTTACGTTTATAACGGATAATGAGCCAAGAAAGAACCAAGTTCCATTACCGCTTTCGGAATTAGCACTTTACTTCACTTCTTCAAATGATGAGACTTGACATTGACGTTGCACGTGAAATTCACAGAAAAAAAGCTACCACATTGTGCTTGTCGGACATTAAAAAAGCTATCGATAGCGTTTGGATTAAAAGAACTGTCGGAAATTGGATTCCTGAATCACTTAGAAAAATATAATGAAATATTTTCTTCATGGACTTTTTAAATATTCACACAGGTAGTAGAACAAAAGTTATCAACCAAAAGAATTATTTCTGGAGTGTCACTAGGATCAAAACTCGGACCCCTGCTGTTCAACATCAACCCCATCGATCAACCAGCAAGCGTACCAGGAACAAAGACGAAGCTATATGTATGTATGAATAGATACGCCACCTCTTCTTCAACAGAAATTGCTGCTAGGAGATTGAAGGAGCATATTACAAACTTTAGAAAATACCATTTCAAATGCGACAAGCTGTTCTACGAAAACAGCAAGAAGCAAAAAGAAGGTATAAACCCTTCTTTCTTTCTTTATCATTTCGATATTTTTTCTCCAGACGCTTCAGTTAAGTTCTAGTATTATATACTCCAGTAAACAACAACCCGTATCTAGATAGTATTTTTGAGTTTTGCTTTATTGTTCCTGGCTTATCGCAAACTGACATAAACAGAGCTCCATTGAAATGGCAAATTTGTTTTTTTTTTTACTAAAACAAAAAAAAAAAAATCTAAGAATTCCAATCTTTTCAGATGAATTCTAGGTATTTCGAACTTACAGTCCAATAGATATAGCTTAACTACACAAGTTGTGTTGTACATCTGTCTATTTTGGTCTATTTTCCTTGAATTTCGAAATTCAAAATCATTTATATTCAGCCATTCAAATCCTTAACATTTTAAATGCACAACAAATTAAAAGTTTCTTTCATCAAAAAATTCACTGTTGAAATTTCTACTGAACTACAACTTCAAAACGAATCAAAGTTCACCAAAAACCCATTGTCATTCAAAATAGTTTTTGATCTTTTGTTGTAAATTGATGCATTTTCTTGATAATTTATTTTAACTTTACTCTTCAGTTGTCTATTTTTTGGGGTTGTAAACGATAATAATGACGCTTTAAGCCATATCTTATTTGGATAGTATCGTTTCGTATCGGCAGAAAAAAAATTTGATTCTTGAATATTTTTATTAATTTAATGCAAAAAACAATTTTTATAATAAGTTTCTCGGGAACGACTTTAATGATTAGAATGAAATATTATAAAATTTTTCTCTTCTATATGGAGAAAGTTAAAACAATTATTTTAACTATCGGGTTTTTCAATAAGAGCGCTACAAAAGTTTTTTTAAATAAAACAAAAATGGTTTTGGATATCAATGAAATTCTTTATTCCTGTGAAAGTACGTTTGATGCCATTATGTATGGAACTCGATTTCTTTTGCATGGCCACCACGGGCACGCTTGCAGAAGTCCAGACGCTGAACCCAATTTTTGACGGTTTTCAAGCATAAATCGGCCGATACTGCTGCAATTTTACGTTTGATATTCGTGCGAAGTTCATTAATCGTCGCTGGCTTGTTGGCATAGACCATAGACTTGACGTAGCTCCACAGTAAATAGTCTAACGGCGTCAAATCACACGACCGAGGCGGCCAAGCGACTGGACCATTTCGTGAGATAACACGTTCTCTAAACTTGGTTTCCAGTAAATTGATTGTGACTTTCGCTGTGTGGCTTGTGGCGCCTTCCTGTTGGAACCACATGTCTTCCAAGTCTATATCATCCAATTGGGGCCAAAAATATTCGGTTATCATTGAACGGTAGCGATTCCAATTTACAGTAACGTGCCGGTCTTGATCATCACGGAAGAAGTACGGCCCAATGACGCCGCCTGCCTATAAACCACACCAAACCGTATTTTTTTCGGGATGCAATGATGACTCATGGAGTACGTGTGGATTGCTGCCTGACCAATACCGTATATTTTGTTTATTGACGAAGCCATTCAGCCAGAAATGAGCCTCATCGCTGAAGATGATTTTTCGATGAAAATCGGAATCATTTCCAAGTTGTTGCTCAGCCCAATTCACGAACATACGACGCTTCTGGTGGTCAAGCGGCTTCAGTTCTTGCGTCAATTTAATCTTGTAAGGATGTAGCCCAACGCTTGAGAACGACGTGTGAGAGACACATTTGGGCTTGCTGCAACTGAAGCCTCAGCGGCAGCAATATTCTCGACACTACGGGCACTTCTTTGTCTCACTGGCACGGGAACATTTTGTACTGTGCCTGTGGATTCAAATGTTTAAACTAGACGCTCAATTGTTGATCTGCTGGGACGATTATGACGACCATAAATTAGACGTAGCGTTCAAAACGTTGAGGCCACTGACTCCGAATTTCGGTAGTAAATTTTAATAATTTCGACTCGTTGTTGGCTCGTATATCTTTCCATCATGAAATGGCAAACCTTACTGAAGAGAAATGTCAAAAGAGCGGCAAGAAATATGGCGTCGTTTGTTGTCCCTGTCGTTCTACTTTTGTAGCGTTCCTGTTGAAAAACCTTTTACATATTTATTTAATAATTTATAAATTCAAGTAGCCAAGTCATGTATTTATCTTTGTTTGCGACTGAGGCCAGACCAAAACCAGACGAGACGATACTTATTACTTACAAAAGTATCGATTGGTTTGGTATCATGAAACATAGCCAGCCCCACTCCTTATGCTTCGTATTATTATGAAATCATTATTAAAAGTGATGTGATAGTAAAAAGGGTATTTTTTTTTAGGTATAGAACTTTGTAATGGAATAAAATAATGATGTCTTTTTTTTTTAAATTGACATGAAATAAACTTTATTCGAAAGATAATCTTCTGGTTTTATAATTTATAATCTGGAGATTCAATTTTCGAAGACTTTTTCCAACATTTGTGGCCGTGTATCGGCAATAACCTGGGGAATGTTGCCTTCCTAGTGATCAATCGTTTTTGGCTTATCGGCGTAGACTAGCGACTTCAGATATCCTCACATAAAGTAGTCAAGCGCCGGAGGCCAATTCATGGTTCCGTAACGTAAAACTATGCGGTTAGCAAACGTTTTCTTCAATAAATCAATTGTGCAACGAGCTGTGTGACATGCTGTGCCATCTTGTCGAAACCACAGCTTTTGCGCAACATGGTTGTTCAATTGATTAACAAAAAAGTCAGTAATCATGGCCATTGACTGTAACGTTCTGAACAGTGTTGTTTTTAAAGAAGTACGGGCCAATTTTTCCAACAGGCTCTAAATCACAAATGGGTAAAGCGTTTTGATATAATCTCATTAAGATTAGCAATATTGGAAAGGTATAGACAAAAATTTCAGAAAAATGTTGTATTAGCATTATTAAAAAAGTACGTATACGCCCGAGTGAGCGGAAAATTTGTATACATTTTCAACCAAATCAAGGTTTAGAAGAGGAAAAGCATAGATAAAATTTGAAGAAAAAAGATTATATTTCGTTTCACGTCGTTTTGCATTTCCAACTTAAAATTCATATCAAAATTGATTTCAAATAATAACCTAATCCCTAGTAGGCTAAATATACCCGAAAAAAACAGGCTACTAAGGAACAAGGACGTTCAAGTGTTTTAATTGCAAAAATCATAACATGGGTTATTAAAGATACAAAAACCGCGAAGTGCAGTGAAGGGTGCAATTTTGAGAAGGGGGTCAAAAAGGACCCTTTTTGATTTTTTGCAAGTAACTCAAAAACGAAGCAACATTTCGAGATAATGCTTAAACTTTTTTTTGTAGAGAACAAAATTTTCCATCAAAATGCATTACTTAAAAAATGTTAAAAAACATGTATTGATTAAATTTAAAAAAAAAAGAAGCTGGGTGCGACCCACACTGGTAACTCCCATTTGTGCCCTCGGAAGCTGGAAGCCCGATGTTATTTTATCTTCAAAAAATCCACCTATTAAAGATCTTCGAAAAAGTTCTAAGATATTCAATATGCAATCAAGTGAAGATAAGTGAGAAGAATAGGAATAACCCCAAGCCAATATCATTGGTTGTACACAAGATATTTGAGAAGACAAATTTTTAACAATTTTTGGTAAGTTTTATAGTAGTTTTTTCACTTAAAAAAACAATGTTTGTTGAATTATTTTACTAAACCAATCAAATATCAATTAAGAACTAGTGTACAGAAATTAATTAATCCGAAGCCAATTGTGTGATGGCAGGATATTTGGAAGAACAAAATTTAAACGATTTTGGTACAATTTCTTGTTGTTTTTTTTTTTGTTAAAAAAAAACAAACTATTTGTTGAATTATTTTGCAAATCCTATAAACTATTAGTTTGAAGCAGGGGACGGAAAATGCACGAATGCAAATGCTGCAACGGAAAACAAGAGCAGCAAGAGAGGAGTACCGTGAAAAGAGAAGGAAAGAGAAGAAAACCCTGCGTAGAAAGAAAAGAGCATCCGCAGCCTCTCAGCTAAGGTATCTCGAGGAGTAGTCTAGCACTGCCACCAACACCCGCCGGTTCTACAAAACAGCCAAGCAACTGGCATGTGGTTATAAAACCGGCACGCAAGCTCTTCGAAACAGCGAAGGGAACTTAGTCATCGAAGCACAGGAAATTGTTGACGTGTTTAAGCAGCATTTCCAGCAGCTGCTCAATGGGCATTCTGTAGAGGAAGCGACAGTAGAACAAAGAGCATGAGACCAGTCAATGAAGATCCAGTCCCAGCACCCAGTACTGAAGAGATTAAGAAAGCCATCCACAAGCTTAAGAACAACAAATCCGCCGGCTCGGATGGCCTACCTGCGGAACTCTTCAAGTGTGGAGGAGATGTCCTGGTAGGGTGCATACACCAGCTCATCAACCAATTATGGGAGGAGGAAAGTATGCCCGACGACTGGTCAATTAGCTCCATATGGCCAATCTACAAAAAAGGCGATCCTAGGTCCTGCAAAAACTACAGAGGTATATCCCTGCTTAATGTTGCATACAAGATCCTATCAAACGTACTATGTGAGTGTCTTAAACCTTTCTGCAAAACTATGATCAGCACGTACCAGTGTGACTTCAGGCCAGGCAGATCAACGATAGACCAAATCTTCACATTGAGGCAAATCCTGGAAAAGACCAACGAATTTCAAGTCGAGACCTACCATCTTTTCATCGACTTCAAAGCCGCATATGATAGCATTAGTCGCCAAGAGCTTCTATTGGCGATGTCCGAACTCGGGATCCCGGAAAAACTGATCCAGCTATGCCACATGACGTTACAAAATACGCGGTGCAACGTGCAAATAGCTCATACGAGCTATTCCAGACATGTACAGGGTTCAGACAAGGAGATGCCTTATCATGTGACTTCTTCAGCCTAGTCCTGGAGCAGATAGTTCGCAAGAGTGGTGTTAACCTGGAAGGCACTATCTTCAACAGGTCTTCACAACTGCTTGGCTATGCGGAGGACATCGACATCATCGGCCGCTCCAAGCGAGCTGTACTAGAAGCATTCACAGCTATTGATGAACAGCCGAAACGCGTTGGTCTTGAAGTGAATGAGGACAAAACAAAGTATATGCTATCAACAAACAAAGCTTCATCTGTCCATCGCCTAGGACAAAACGTCACTGTTGGTAGCAGTAATTTCGAGGTAGTCAAGGAGTTCACCTACCTCGGAACAAACATCAACCCCACGAATGACACCTTAGTGGAAATCCGACGAAGAATTACCCTAGCGAACCGCTGCTACTTCGGTTTGGCCAAACAAATGGGTTCAAAACTCCTCTCCCGGAAGACAAAGTGCACGCTATACAACGCTAATTTTACCAGTTCTACTCTACGGCGCCGAGTGCTGGACGATAAGTAAAAAAGGGGAATTGATACTGGGCACTTTCGAGAGAAAAATTCTTCGGCGGATATTTGGTCCAATATGCGAGGAGGGCGAATGGAGGAGAAGATTTAATCGTGAATTATACGAGCTGTACCAAGATGTGGATGTAGTCCAAAGAGCCAAAACACGCCGACTACACTGGCTCAGCCACATCGAGCGAATGGACAACAATGCTCCAGCCAAAAAAATCTTCGAATCCCAGCTCCCAGGTTCGAGACGACCAGGAAGACCGAACCTCCGCTACAGGGATCAGGCGGTTTCTGACGCAAGAGCGCTTGGTATCGACGACTGGAGGGAGCGTGCGAGGGACCGCAACCGATGGAAGACCGCAATATCTCAGGCAGAGACCCTCCATGGATCGGGAGCCGGATAAGTAGTAAACTATATATTAGTTATAAGCAATTCTGTAAAATTAAATTAACCCAAAACCAACATCATTGTTTGATCTCAAGAAATTTGAGACGAAAAACAATTTTCAACAATTATTGGTAAAGTTGCTTGTAGATTTGTCCGTTAAAAAAAAGGATTTAATCAACCGCGAGCTAATATCGTTGAGGAAAAAAAAAATTTAAAATTATTACTAAAACTACTTGCAGTTTTTTTCGCCTTAAAACAATAACTGTTGATTCTTAATTTTTATAAAATTTACCAATTTTTTTTAGTAAGCTCGTGCATAAAATACAATTACCTCAAAGCCAATATCATTATTTGTTCTGAAGATATTTGAGAAAAATTTTTAGCAACTTTTTTTTAATAAAAAAAAAAACTATAAGTTGATTTGATTTTATAATCTTATAAATTCTTTTTAACCTTAATATGTGTAGAATAAAATCAACTTGAAGTCGCTAGCTTTAGTCTCGTATATCTCAAGAATAAATCAAACTTAAGAAGGGTTTTTTTTAATTGCTATACTAAAAAAACCGCTGATAGTTTTTTTTGAAAGTCCTTTCTGCACGTATTGAAACTTTTGCCCACAAAATGAAAATTATTTTTAGAAGTTGATATCTTATTTCGTAGATATGGTGAATGAAAAAAAGTGAAGGAACGTACGAACGTACGTACAGACACAGACATCTCTCTAAAAATGATGGATTCCAGGTAGGTAGGTAGAAATGGTGGCACGGGCGTAACACTCGCCCTGTACCCAATTAGCGCTGAATTGCTCCGTTTTGATATCATAACTCGTTTGACTTGATTCCTTCGGGGGTCTTTCAGATACATGATTGAATCCGAGATTTCCACCTGGGCTTTCGTATGTCCACTCGGCAGGTGGATTCCAATTCTATGTCAAAATTTTTGATCTGACAAATCGGAACAATTTACTTTGAAAATAACTCATTCAAAAAAGTTTTGTTTTGTCGGTCGACAAATATTTTAATGCTTATTTTCTTACAACAAAAGTAACTTTTAACTAATGTAGCAAGAATTATAAGTAAGTTTGTCAATAAGAAATGAATATTTTTACAGCCTGATAAGAAAATTGTGTGAAAATCATACTTAAATGAAGTTTTAGTACAGGTAAAATATTACAGAAATTCCTTCAAAGCAAACAAAAATTTTGGACCCATCATGAAACTTAGTAAAAACATTTTATGTACCATGAGAATGAATAATCAAAATAGTCTTTAAAAATACTTCACATGGAAGGGTGTTTTTTTTGGTGGGGAGGGGGGGGGGGTAGAAAAGGTGGGAGGTTGGGTGTGTTAAACAGAACTTACTCCACCGAAGAACTTAGTTCTTATACGGATGGTTCGGTTCGAAAACATATGAGGGGGTAGGGTCAGGCATCTACTCAGTTAACCCACCATTAATATATTATATATTATATTATATTATATTAATTAATATATTAATAAAGCTTCCAAATTTCTGAAGTATATTTCAAGCGGAAATACTTGCAGTCTGCGAAGACGCAAAACATTTAGCCACGCGTGAAATAGTTATTAGAAACATCCGCAAAATAAAAGCCATTTCCACAATCACTTTAAATTCTTATCACTTTTAATTCTAAACTGGTAAATAGTTGCTGAAATGTTCTGAACACAGTTACCCTAAAATGGGTCTCAGGACACCGTGATATATACGGGAACGAAATGGCAGGTAAGATGGCTGAAAACGGGTCATCTCTTGATATGGGCCAAACCGATTACTCGGTATTTATGCCAGTGGAGCAGGAAAAAAGTAGACTTCATTCAAAGTTTCCTCGAAGCTGCGGATGTCAGATGGTCAACCATCGACACTTGCAGGGTATCGAGGAATCTATGGCCGAATATTTCAAGAAAAAAGACATAATAATTAATTTAAGATTAGCAGGCCTCAACAGACTTGCCAGATTGGGCTATTTATCGGAAATTGGGCTATCTTTTTCCGAAATCGCCGACAATTTTATTATGACAGCTTAATCATAATTGGGCTACTAATAGCCCAAACCTAATCTTGGGCGATATTTTTTTCATACGAATAAATCATAATTAAAACACTTTTCTCTCCTAAACATACTCTTTAAGCATTTCACAATTTGGTACCACTTTTAATTCAATAAATAGAGTTCTCTATTACAAAATGATTCTTTGCGTTCAACTTTTTTCAATGGGAGCGAAAGTGAAATCAGATATGAAAATTCGAAAAGAGTCAGACGCAATGAATCGTCGTGTAGCAAAGGACATAAACTCATTGGTTTTGACATTTGAAATCAACCGCAACAACTTCACTTTAAAATTATTCAGTTTCTCTATTGTTCCTAGAATTTCCATTCAAATTATTCTTTCTTTTATGAGCAACGAATGCATTTTATTTTCCTTTGTTTTTTTTTTTTAAATAATAATAAATTGTGATTGAAATTATAAGAATATTTTTTTTATTGTTATTGGGCTATATTTGGGCTACTTTTTGGGCTCCGACTTTCGGCTACAGACATTTCTAAATTGGGCTATAGAACTTTTTCAAGATATCGCAACCCTGGGCCTCAACTATACACCTTAATATGGAATCACAACAGGTCACAACTCTGTGGGTACCCATCTGCACATAATTGGCCTTAGCTCCATGGACTTGTGTAGAGAGGGTTAAGATGTAGAGGAGGAGGAAGATTCCTTGATCTCATTTAATTGGAACTAGATCCACTTTAGCGAAGTGGGCATAGTTCTCCTAAAAGGTGGGAATCAAATTCCTCAGTGGTTTTACTTCTTTTTAAATGTGGATTCAATTTTCACTTCCATGTAATCCTTTATAATCTTTGAAAATATTGAACACTGAAATATTTTTGCTTACCAAATAAATTCTTTTCTTTAGAAATGCCTTAAGTCGGGATAATATCACAAACTAGGACTTCACATAACACTAAATTATTATGATAGATATTTGATAAGAGGAAAATTATAATAACTAAGCTATGTTTAAATAAATCATCCATTTTAACCACTCCATACAAATAAAAGTTTTGATCATAAACCGTCTTTATTCTTCAAAATTAATTTTCCAACAAAACTTTTCTTTGTCTAGACTTAATGGATATATGTATGTACACAAGGTGCAAAAATTCTCAAAAGTATCAAGGTCATTTGAAAGTATATAAATAGATATAATTCTCTTATAAAATATATACATCCATCGCCAAAAATGCTTAAAACTCTTAAATTTTGTCTAAATTGCTTTGAACTTTAAAATCGATAGCCATTATACTTGTAGTATACTATTTATTAGGAGACTTGTTTCTGTTTTGATATTTAAATTTCTTTTGCGATTTTTACTGAAAACTATTCCGTGTCTATAAGTATTAAGAAATTCTGGTTTAATATTAATTCTTCAGGCCAGATTACCTACCAATGTTTTGTCAATGTGACTTTAAGTAGGTACTATACTTAACCTATAACAATTGCTGAAAATTCTAGAAAAACCTTTCTAAACATAATAAAACTTGAATAGAGAATCAAATGAAAATGTTGTGTATGAAAAATTGCTTTTAGGAAGGGTCCTTTTATGATTGAAATCTGCCATACCTTAATCCATATATACACTGACTTTTGACGAATAATTCCGATTCCATCATTCAACATCAATACATCCTTTCTCTCTCACAAAATTTGTATGTATTTGTGACTGAATTCAATTCATACCCCGGGCTAAAGTATTTTTATTCAACATCAAATGCTATTGAATTTACGTGCACTGGATCTGATTATCCTATATCCTCCTAGCTCACGCAATATCCCAAAGGATTTCAAGGATTAATATTCACTCGAAAGAACACAGTCGTTGATGGTTGTTGGTTTTGTATATAAAACCTATATTATACCTATTGCATGTGTTTTTATATTGTTTTCAATATATATCTGCATATATATATATTGTCTGGAGGCATGTATAGAATATAGGTCAGCTTAAGTGATGCATCGTGTGTGATGCTGAAGCTTGGTTAGAATAATCCAACCCTGATGAGTTTTTATTACCATATGGATTATTTCGTTTAAGGAAAAAGGAAATATATTTTTTTTTTATTTTCGAACAAACACCAAATCTCGTATCTCATACCTTGAGTTTTTCTTCCTTTAGATTGCTTTGAAAGTTTCTAATTTTTATTCAGCTACACCTTGAATGTCTTGAATGAACTTCAATTTGACTGGAAATTCAGAAATATGGTGTTGACAGTTTTCCCAAAAACATGAATTTTTAATTTAACTTGGTCACCACAAGACAAAAGAAGTGAGTTCCTGCGAGAAAAATATTCAAATTTTTCTCCAAAATTCTATATTAGACTCTGTATACATCTGTGCATTTGCTTGTTCATTGAGCTGGATTTTTTATAGATGGGCAGATTTTTTTTGGAATTTATTGGAAAGCATTTTTATGTTGTTCTCTAGTATAGAGGAAAAATAAAATCTCTTAACTTTGAACAAGAACGGGTATGTTCCCTTCAATGAATTCGTTTTTTTTTTATTTTTACCCAAAATATCTTAAAGTTCATTCAACAAAAAATGAAATTTTCATTGTAAACTTTTGTAACAGACTGGTCATTGAAATGTCTAACAGGCTGGACAGACTGCTTTGTGGAAAGCATCAATCAATAATAATAGATGTTTTTTTCAACTTTTTTAGAAACTCATTTATTTGTACCTTTTTTTACGAATAAATGGCTTTATTTCGAAACGCAGAAGACAAAGAAAAAAAATTAAAGGGAAACAAAACTATGTGGATGGTTCACTGCCCTGCCAACTGTGATTCTTTGTGCCCAGTGTTTATCTATAAAAATATTTTCGCAAGTCAAAAATTATTGAAGTGAAATACAAAATTAGTTTTTGGGCGTTGAACTTTTCGAGTTGTAGAAGTGGAGTAAATTCAAAAATTCTCGAGTCTAACTCCAGATGAGTCCTGAAACTAAAGGGCGACAAACCTTCTCAATCTACACCTATTCCTGTTCCACGGTGGCACAGTGAATAGTTGTCCAACGTTATCCACCTGTTGGGACGGCGCACAGTGTGGCACTTTGTATGGGAGAGTGAAAAAACTAAACCCCCGAACCGATTTTGGTGAAATTTTCAAGCATGATAACTATTTGGACGAAAAATAAACACAATTAATATCTGCCTTCTGCCACGCCTCCTTTCTAAAAAAACCATTTTGTTGGAAAAATTAGTAAATATTCGGATGTTAACTAAATCTTATACAAATATTTTTTGGAAAAGTTTAAAAAACACCCATTTTGTGGGCGTTTTTGAACTTGTTTGTATGCAACCAGTCTTGGTTTGATAAAATCTAAATTAAATTATCCATTTTAACTTAATTTTTAGTTACAATAAGGGACATTATAAGTTTTTAAGTAGATGAACTAAAATTTGATTCGCTACTTCTAGCCGGCAAATTTGTCAAATTTCTTTCAGATTCCTTGACAGTAGCGCAAATAGCTATCTGTTACTCTTATCTTAACATCTTGACTTCCCTACCCACTTCAATTTTTCTATTGGTCTAGACCTAAGGTATTACACGACCCGAACTAATGATCAGCCTGGCAGGGTGTCCAATTGAAAATACTAGCTCAGTCTTTAACGACGTATCCGACTTTTCACACTTTTTGGATCAGCTTGCCTTCCCTGCAAATACGAATTCCTGTGTAGAGTGACCACCCTGTATTCACAACGGTCGGTAAAAACACTAAACAAACAAAATTGAGGATAGATCGTGAGACCAGTTCGCCTTTGAAACTGGGTGGCAGCATGGCGCCAGAGGTGTTGGCGCTACTCCTACATCCTAGGGACGGTATCTGTGGGGTCGTTGTGGCTTATCATGGTCCCTCAATTAAACAGATTTCAGCGAGCGAAGTTAGAAAGTAGCAATACCTAATTTGAGTAGTGGAGATGTAGTGAACCTCTCCCGAATACGTCTTGAGGGGGTGCCTAACTCAGTGGTGCCAGGGCTGTGAATAATGGTCCTTCCACCGCTGGGGTGGCGTCTTTCCCGAGTTCATCACGTGAGAGTTTGTGAAATAGGCCGTCGAGTAGCGGCTATAAGGCCAGGCAGACAGCTGCTAGGATCCACAAGACATTTGGTAATAAACTGGTGGTTGAAAGGAAGCCTGCACTGGACGCAAGGATAAAATGGGCCTAGAGCATTTTAGCGAATACGCAGACTAGCAACGACTTTACGTCGAAGCCAAATAGGTTGTTGCTGTCGATCTAAGGCACTTTTGTCTAAAAAACGGATGAGACTGACACCTGCGTGCTGACTGAACATAATTTTAAGCGTTTCAACGCATTTCCATTATATCGACGCAGTGGACCCAAACAAATTATGGAGCAACGCACTTGCATTAACGGTACAGTGGACCCAAAAAATTTCGGACTTTTAACAATGCTGCTGGATTATTCTAAATTTTACCGGCTATTTTGTATCAATATTTCATTATGTTGTGTCTTACAGCACATAATATACGTAATTTACCCAGGTGTTAATGGCTAGACTGTTTTTTAGTACAACTAGTTTGGATACAGCCATCCATGAAGTGCGATGGGATGGAGAGGGCATCTGAAAGATGAGTTCGGCAAGTGCTGCAACAAGCAGGGTCATCGGCTTTTTGGTTGGGGTTTTGTGGTAAGAAGTCCAAGGCTTCAGAAATCTAAGCGACCGCCTGGTCCCAATCCACAGTCCACAGAAAATTCAAATCATCACGCTGATCTGTCCCCATCGCCCAACGGAAGAAAAAGATGACTCAACCAATAAGAGGCTGATTGATAAAATCACAAAAGATCGTCAGGACTTTTCCAGACCAAGTCTTTCATAACCCCTTAGCAGGCCCGATACCACCATCATCTGCAGAAAACTAGTGAAAACACTGCCAAAATCAAATCAGGAGTACGGCAACTTATGTGCTTGGTTTCACTAGGCCACCAGAACGAAACCCCTGGTCCGATGAAGAATGCTGAGATGAAGAATGAGACTTACCAATTAGAGCTAAAGACCCAAACCAGAGCTGCTGAGAGAGTAGCCCTGAAGCTCTTCAGGTAAAAGCGAAGAGATGAAGGACGACTTCTCAGGAGGAAAAAGAGAGAGCATGCAAAGCGGGTGATCTCTGCAGAGATCAAACTTAAAATTACTCTTTCCAACCGCAGTTTCTTCGGGCTAAGAAGGCATTTGAGTAGTAAAACCCTATCTCAAAGAACTAAGGGGACTTTATTATAAGCCCCTTTTCATCCCGGTCCAGCTGTATGGGGCAGAAGCATGGGCCCTGTCAAAAATGTATAAGAATCTGCTTGGGTGCTTTGAAAGGAAAATTCTTCGAGGGATCTTCGGTTCAGTCTGTATCGATTGAGTACGGAGGAGAAGATTTAGAGATAAACTTTACGGACTTTACAGCGATGTCGATCTGGTCAAAAAGCTGAAAATACAGTGGCTGAGATGGCTGGGGCATGTGTATGGTATGGACAACGGCGCACTTGTTCTTGAATCTACCCATGATGGCTTGCGCAGCTGAGGTAGACTCCACCTTAGGTGGCGCACACAACTGGGGACCAACCTCAACCAACTTGGAGTACGTAACTGGAGGCAGGTAATTTTGGTGGGGGCAAAACCCCCATTTATTCGGCTTAATACAAGCTAATTCTTAATCTAACTTAAAACTAAGAACTTAAGCTAACGTTAGTGAGGGGGAGGGCGATTTAGAAGACGGAGTTTAAGGGATGGAGTACTAAGGTGAAAGTCAAAGGAGTTCATGTTCAGATTAACATTTCGCAGCATTCGAGAGATAGGTTCGTTTGAGCCATAGGAGGTCCTGTGGATTGGAAAATAAAAAAGACGAGGATTTCGAGAACGAGGGTTATTATTAAAGGAGATAGAGTTGTAGAGTGAAATGCAGTCAACGGAACCAGAAAATAATCGATGAATGAAGAGAATGTCTGATATTTCTCTACGTTCTTTCAAAGAATTCAAGTTGATTAGTTTAAGGCGGTCTAGATAGGGAGGCAGGATCAGGGGATTGGTCCATTCAAGGCCTCGAAGAGCAAAGCGAAGGAAGCGACGCTGGACGCTCTCGATTCTGGAAATGTGTATAAGTTGATAAGGGGACCAAACTTGAGAAGCGTATTCAAGGAGTGGGCGAAAGAATGATATGTATAGGGATCGAGTTACATAAGGGTTGGAGAATTCCTTTGACCATCTTTTGACGAAGCCGAGGGCTGAATTTGCCTTGAGAATGATATCATCTACATGGGAGAGAAAATTAAGTTCCGGGTCAAATATTATGCCAAGATCACGAATAAATTTAACGGTGGGTATGGGTTGATCATGAAGGAGGTAAAGACGGGGAGGAGATTTAATACGCTTACGCCTAAAAGTGATTGATTGGCATTTGGCAACGTTGAGCTCCAAGCAATTTTTAAGACACCAAATTGAAAAACTGTCAAGGTCCTGTTGAATAAGGGATGAGTCATGTGTCGACGAAATAATCTTGAAAACTTGGTATCATCAGCGTACAGTGAAATACAAGAGTGTTTGATGACCTTTTCAATATCGTTAATAGCAAGAATGAACAAAAGAGGGCCTAGGTGGCTGCCTTGGGGAACACCGGAGGTAGCTAGGAAAGAGCAAGAGGTGGCGGTTCTAAAACGAATGCTATAATAACGATTATCTAGGTTAGAGGAGATCCATTTTAACAAAGAAGGTTCGAAGCCGAGAGAGGACAATTTGAAAAGTATTAGCTTATGCGAGATTTTATCAAGGGCCTTACTAAAATCGGTTGATATAACATCGACTTCGTAACCTTTTTCCATGGCTGATAGCGTGAAAGACACAAATTCAACAAGGTTCGTGGTTGTAGATCTGCATTTGAGAAAGCCATGTTGTCTGGGGGAGATGAGAGATTTGCAGTGGAAGCTAAGCGTTTCATACAAAATACTACGGACCAAGGGACCTGACTGGAGGTCCTTCCTGGTAGTTCACCCTTGACTCTAAGTAAGTAAGTTTGTCCTATGTACGTTGTGATAAAATAGTTTTTCCTAGGATAAACGAGGTTATTATTAGAGTGGTCAAAATATTGAATAGCCTAATTTATTCAAACTAGCTAATCCAAAGTGTATTAGAATTAACTAGTTTCTCAGAGAGCACAATTTGTCAAACTAGTTTTGCTTGGGACAAACAATTTTAGCCTTACAACGATAGTTTAGTTGCTAGCAAAAAATAATAAAAGTCCCTTCTTACACGAGGAAACTGAGTTGCTAGAAACATTTAATTGCTTGGTGAGAAGGGCAGGAGAATAAAGGGGTGAACAAATTCTCCCCGGTCGAGAATTTGAAGAGATTTTTTTGACATTTTCTTTCACATTTAAGATTAACGGTGCGTTCAATCAATAGAATTTCAGAAAATCTCAAAATTGCCTAGATTTAGTTTCTTTGTATGGAAGGTACCTACAAGAGACATTGAGGAAATAAAAAAAAAATCTCTAGCTACTTGTTTCTTCGTGTGAAAGTGGATTTAAATAGTTTATATTCTCCCGGGGATATATAATTTCCAATACAGGTATACATGTTTATTAACTCGTTTTGTTTTTAAATCTTTTTTTATCTCAAGCTCTAGAGGGTAGGGAACTAATGTCAAAAAATTATTGATGCGAAGCAGAATATTAAGAATGTTTTTCCACACAAATGACCAAAAAATTAATGATTACTGCTTTTGGGACATTTATGGAATATTTCATTTCCAGATGAAAGCTATATTCTATACTCGTCTAAAGGTACTTTTAATTATCTACAAAAAAATATTTTAAGTTTTATTTTAACACAATTTTTGCTCCCTAAAAAACGATTTTTAGTGTGAGATCATCACACTTTTATTTATTTTTGTATAAGAGGGTTGAACTCTAGTTGACTGATACACCTACAATACAACATATTTTTTAATCAATTCAAATTCGAGTTAATTCTAAGATAACCTACCAAATTTCGTGATTTAACTATGGATAAACTGATGAGGATACATTTTTAACACAAATAGAAATTCCAAATATTTGATTTTTATGCAGGATTAACAAAACTTTTTGAGGACGATTCTGGTTCTATGAAAAAGTGAATCAAATGAATGGCTTTCACAATCACTATTACATAAAAACGAGTTAAAAATTCTACGAACAAGGACGTGCGACCAAGTTGTGCAATTTATTTTATTATTTCCCCTTCCTGAACTATAAATACAATTTCAAATAGAACCAAAAACAAAAAGAAGGAACTTGC
Source organism: Dasysyrphus albostriatus (assembly GCA_946251815.1). NCBI lineage: Eukaryota > Metazoa > Arthropoda > Insecta > Diptera > Syrphidae > Dasysyrphus > Dasysyrphus albostriatus. Next base: position 58,408,148 of record OX276336.1, on the reverse strand, counting down.
GTAAAAGCGGAATTCCAATTTCCAATGTGAACCCGGAAACACACATACCTCCTGAGCACATAGCTAGCAGTAGTACCTTTGTACGTAGTTGTCTACTGGATGATGTTCAAAATGAGAAGAGCTCATATTTATGGCAATTTCCGTGTTCTGAGTGTGGGTGGAAATTTGTTCTGAACGTTTCAAGGCAAATGCTCGGTGTACACAGGTTGATTGGTTCCGTTACACTTTGCCAGTCAGATTATCTGGATTATTGAGGGGATATAGGTTCACTAAAACATTATAAATTACAAATATGTATAAACACACGGGTATAGCGCAAATATATGGTGTTTTGAAATTAAATTTAGAAACACATTTCGTTATTTGATCAAATTATTTGACACGAAACAACACACACAGACACACACAGTGGATCACCAACTTATCTAGATTGAGTGAAAAATAAATAAACGAAATGTCAGTCTTTGTGTGGTCAAAATGGCTGTTTTGAGAGCACGGCTTGGTTAGTTTGGTTGGCAATGGCATCAGGTTATTTAGTAATGAAGTTTCCTTTCGTATGGATGTTATTTTAATGCTTATTTTAAATTGTTGGAAAATATTTTGATGGACTAATTGGGTACGTTTTAGATGAAGCTGAGTGTTTAATGAAATGCTTAATTAACAAAGAAAACACGGAAATGTGAGGATGCTCGTTTAATGTTTAACTATCTTCTTGGGTTTAAAAACTGTTATCATTCAATTTGATGGCAAATAAGTTGTAACTCAATGAATTAATTAGTTGTGACACTTCCGAATTTGTCGTTCAATATATATTGTTTTTGGGTTGGGTGTTGGGTGCTTTGCCAACTTAATATCAAGCTAGAAAAGCATGCTGTCGAAAATTAGTAAAATCAGTAAAAAATTCTTTAAAAAAATTTCTTGTTAAAAAGCTGTGAGAAATTCAATTTGACTGTGTAATGTTTTCTATGTTTGTTCGGGTGCTTTATGCTAACTTGATATCAAGTTAGCATAGCAACTCTCACGGATCGAAAAATGATAGGTGTATTATTTGTAGCTAATTAGTTGCTACGCTTACGAATTTGTCATTCTATGTTTTCTATGTTTTTTTTTTTTTTAAGAGGTAAAAACTTTTGATATAAATAGTTTTATGTTTAATAATTTGCCATTACTTAATCGTCAATTCGTTTTGAAAAAATCAATTTGTCATGCGATGTTTTCTACATGTTTTTGGGTTATATGCTTTCTACGAGTGTTAAGTTTGCCAAGCAAATTTGATAAATCGAAAATAGTTAGGTTGATAATTTGCCATTAATGAGTCGTTAATTAGTTGTGACAATTTTAAATTTGTCGTTCAATTTTTCTATGTTTTTTGGATGGATGCGTTGAAAAATCTCAAAAAGTTGTTAAAAATTCTTATGCGTAATTTCTTACGACTTATTAATTTTTCGTTTGTTAGTCTAGTTGGGAAAAATGTAATTTGATTGCGGAATGTTTTCTATGTTCTTTGTTGAGTCCTTTGCAAACTTATTATCAAGTTAAGAAAGCATCACCTATAAAGGGATAAGAACTGCTAATTCCAAATGGTCTATGTCTTAATAATTTGTCGTTAGCTAGTCTTTACTCAGTTGTGAAAATTTCGAATTTGTTTTGCAATGTTTTTTTTACGTTTTTTTTTGGATTCCTTGCTAACATGAAATCATTGCACCACCTCAAAAAGTGATGACAACTGTTTAAACCGAATGGTTAATGGCTAAATACTTCATGTTTTGCAAGTCGCTTATAAGTCTTGACAATTACGATTTTATTATCCTATGTTTTTTTTTTCGAAAAGTGGTAAAAACTTCTAGAACATAACATTTTATTACTTGATAATTTGCCTTTAATTTGTCTCTTAGGCACTCATAGAGGAACTTAGTTGCTGGCAACTCAGCAGTTGACTTTCATTGGCAAAAAAAACTTCTGTTTCTAAGCAAAGCGTTATTTAAATTTTAAAGCATAAACATAAATTATACAAACATTATAAAAACATAATACAAACAAAGACTCTACTACATGTTATGCATCAAAAAATACGTTGGATTTTAAACTTTGTAAAAAAGATTAAAAAATTAGTTTACGCATTAAAATATTTTATTCATTTAGTTAGTGTAGGCTTTTTGAATTTGTTTATTCACTAAATTCAATGAAATCCGTACTTCCTGTTCTTTTTTTAACATTTGAAAGTTAAACCCGCTTATAAACAAACACTCGAATGTTTAGGTTACATTTTAATGAATCCAGTCCATCTATCAAAACAATTTTCTTGGACTAAAACCTAACCTCTTTTTCGAAAATTCTGTACTGGATTAAATTAAATAAATACTTACTGACGGTATTAAGCATTTGACTTTGAAGTTGAAGAACTTACCTGCAAAAAAAAAAAAAAAAAAGTAAATTATTAATTATTTGTTTAGAGAATAAACTTTGAAGAAAAATTTAATTTTCATAATGTACATTATATTTTTTATAAAGAATGCATTATAAAATTTAAGTAAAGTCTTAAACTCTACTAAATCGCATAAGATTTTTGCTTGAAAATTAGTTTTTCAAAAACTGTTCACTCAAATAATTTTATTTAAAATTAAAATAAAAGAAGAGACTTTTGGCTTTACATAAAAATTATAAATTGAAAAAAAAAAAAAAATAAATAAAAAAAATAATAAAATAGTATATTTACACAAAAACATAAAATCTGTAACCCTGACGATTGAATTATCTCATAAGCAGTTACTCTTTTGAAAAAATTGAAAAAAAATTCTAGCAAATTTTCTAAGCTACAACCTAATCCTTAACATTTTTTCTGTAAGACTAATTGTTCGGCAGATATTCCTTAAAAACCATTTGGGGGGCCTTTGACCCCCCGTTTAACTGTTAATGGCACTTATATCGATGATGATTTCTAACAGTTTCCTGCGAATTTCATGGGATGCTTTGTACCAAAATCCAGCTTCCACCATTATTTACGTAGTTTCGCTGATTTTTGGGCTAATATGACTGGACTAATTAATTAGAAATAAAAAACAAGAAACTTTTAGATTCAGACTGTTCTAGAAATTCTGAAAAGTATTTTGTTATTATAAAATATTCAATTTTTTTTGGTGAACACTTCAAACTTGCATAGGAACAATATGTAGACAATATATTTTTCTTAGGACTAAAAACGACTGCATAGTATCGTGCACTTACTGTTCAAAAACCATTTCAACCTCCGTCAATTTGATAAATTGTTACTACTTCATAGTATCAAAACGGTATGCAGAGATTTAACGTCAAACAAGTTTGTAGAACCAATTTTACCAACAATTCTTACCAAAAAAAAAAACAATAATTATCGGATTACTTGTAATATGTTAGGCTTAAATGCATTAACAAAAAAAAAAAAAAAAAAAAATACATATGTAGGTACCTTCCAATGAACAATTTTTGTGATATTCGAGTTTCTTCAAAATGTTTTAACTATTTTTTCTAATTTGTTTAGTCTATTGAATAGACCGAGAAATGAAGGGTATAAAGGGACAATATACGTGCAAGGATTTTATTATTGAATATTTTTGTAAGGCCAATAAGCATGCTTAAAATCGAAAAAGCTTCTAAATTTATCCATGCGTTTCAGAGAGAATGGTCACACAGCCTCTTTTTAAATATTTTGGGTATAGTTCGGAAACTAGGCCCAATTTAACAATTTTGAACTAAAACTATTTTATTTATTCAAAATTAAATTTTCTATCGAAACGGAGGTTAACAAATTTTTAAGAAACAATTAATCAGGAAAAGTTAACAAATTATTTTTTTAATTAATTTTTACAATATAACTCAATTTGACTCTGAAATACAATTGCCAAGAATTTTTTTTATAAAATGACAGATATCACGGAGTAACCACGATACTAAAATATTAAAATAGCCATCTGGTGATTTTAACTTTAGTAAAATGTTAAGTGATGCTAAAATTGTTTAAAACTAGGAAAATGCTGTTAACTTAGTATCATGTTAAAATTGCTTTAGCCTCTTACTAAATCGTTTAAAATTTTGCGCCAATGTTTTTCAACAAAATTTAGAATATTCTACGAAAATATTTTTCTTTTATGAAAAAAATAACTATATGGAAAAATGTTTTAAAAATCAACTTCTACAATTTTGATAAAATTTTGTCGGTACTTATGCTACAGTTTTTTTTTATGTACTAAAAATAAATTATAAAAATTTTAACTAAGCAACTTTTAATATTAGTCCAAGAGCCTGGCCAAAAAAAAAATAGGTTAATAATGCAATTTATTACTAAACTAATTTCCATGATGGAATATGTTCATGAATGTCACCTGAATGTCAGGCGAAACTATGTAAAAATAAAATGCACGACTGGGTTGCACGTACCTGCTCTTGTCTTCAAGACGCTCAGGGTTAAAAAAATTATAAATAGGTATAATTCTTGATTGAATACAGAAAAAAATTGAAATCGTTGGAGTGGTTTTTTTAAAAAAATAATTTCTTTACACCGAATTTTTAAAACATATTTTAAGAAACCTTTTAGTATGCAAATCTAATCTAAATATTTATTTATGTGCATATAAAATAAAATTAAAAAAAAAAATTGTCAGCCCATTTTTGAGACATCGAATTTTCAAAAAATTTAAACAATTTTGAAACAATTTTTTTTTTAAATTCAAAAACTTAATTTTTGAAGATTTTGATATTAAATTATTATTAAATATTAAAAATAAAGTTCTATAACCGATTTTTTTTTCTTTAAATACCTTAAAATGATGAACCCATTAAAAACTAAGTTTTTACCGTATATTTTTCAAGATCTTTGATTTAAAAAAAAAATTGATTTTTTTTTAAAAATCCAAAAAAAAAATGTTTTAACTTTTGGGAAAAAAATATTGACATTGCCTTTTCATTTTAAAAAATTATAATTATAAAAATCAGATTAACATTTTTAAGAAAATCGAAAAACAAAAAATGGTTCTTGGAGAACCATTTTTTTGAAAAATGGCATCCCATCCAAGTTAGCCTTTACTGAAAGAAATTTATTATATTTATAATATGTGCTACGTTTTAAGAAAATCGGTGAAGTCGTTCAGGCTGTAGCCAAACAGACAGCCCACTTTTTCATCTTCTCTATCATCGTAGTTAAGTTTGATCATAATCTCAAGTTCAATTTTTCTTACGAATACTTAACTTGCCATATGTATAGTACCTACATCGCAAATAAAAAACAAAAAAAAACAGAAATGTATTTTCAAAAAAAAATTGCAGATCCTTTTCATTCCTGCCAACAACAACACGCACATAGAAATTGTTGGGAGTTGTAAGTCACTAGGACCTCCTTCTCTACGAGCTGTTGCACCACCAAATTTATTTATTTTTGTAGATATTTCCCCCTAATGTATAGAATTAATTTGGTGGGACAGGGAGAGGGATGCTTGAACGTCAGTCATCGATTCGGATAAAAAAAAACCTTATACAAATCATGGCAAAACTGCAATAGGGACCTTCCAAGGCAGTTCTGCGAAATACTGAAATTCTACGTTACGAACCGACTCTTTAGAGTACGGAACGTCCAAAAATACTCGTAACTAAAGAAAATTACAGTCGGTGTACCACAAGGAAGTGTCCTAGGACCAACTCTGTATCTGTTATATAGAAGCGATATTCCAGTGAATATCAACGGTATCATGGCCACCTTGGCTGATGATACTGCAATATTGGTGCCAGACAAATCCGTTACGAAGGCTTCACAAAAACTGCAAAATGCAGTCGTTAAAGTTAGTGATTGGACGCAAAAATGGCGAATTAAACTTAATGAAACGAAATAGACGCATATAAACTTTACAAATACAAAAATAAAAAAACTAATGTTATATAAGCAAATATTGAAACCCGTTTGGACATATGGCATCCATCAGCTATGGGGCTGTACAAGGAAAACAAATGCGGAACCCATCTAAAAATTCCAAAACAAGGTCCTTCGTGTAATAATAAATGCCCCTTGGTATAAACGAAATAGCGATCTACATCGTGACCTTCAAATTGAAATGGTTACAGCAGTGGTTAAAAAACACAATCAGCAACTGCAAAGTCATACCTGCTCCGAAATGGAGACCGTCTTAAATGTACGAGAAAATGTTTGGAGATTAAGAAGAACTAAGCCTCATGAGCTGATGGTCTAAAAGCTATGGGAAAGTGTTATAAATTTAAACTTCCCACAATGCGATTTATAAATTAAGAAAGAAAAATCACTGGTCGATCTTTTATAGATTGGTCATGATTCACCGGTGGTTTTAGTGTGGTAAGAGTCCCACACTACTCAGTACCGATTCTTACCGAGTGTCTTTTTGAAGATTTCCATAAAAAAAAAAATTAATATTTTTTCGTCCGATTCACTGCCTACGAGATATTTGATAAAAATGTGTTTTTTAATATGGCGGCCGACACCTTTCGCCACGCCTATTAGTAGGTATTTTCATCTGGGGGAAACCTGTTATATACTTATTCTATCAAGAAAGTCAGTGCAGTAATAAATTGTAGGAAAAATTTGGCCAAGTCTTATGGTCAATTTATTTTGAACTTTTGAGCTGACAAGCGTTTTCAAAACTATCCATAGAAAGTAACACTTTCCTTTTACAAAATAGATTTGGTAGCATTTAATTTTAATCAAACCTTTTCACAAAGAGTGCTCCCAAATTATGCATGTGTGTAAATAATTATCTTACAAGCTTTTGTCTCTACGATAACTTGATCAAACCAGGAACTCAAGACAAAGTTTATTACCAGTAGATAAATAAAAGGTGTGTATCACTAAGAAGTAAAGGCCAATTAGGTACCATGTACCAACAAACTCATTATGGTCCTTGCAAAATTAACAAGAGAAAAAAAATATATAAATTTGCTAAAAGAATAACAAAGCTAAGAAAATAAAAAAAAACCCTATCAAATGTTGAAAGTTTTTCTATGTCTCACCTCAAAATAACTCTTAATTATTAATGTGATGATGGTACACACAGACAACCTTTATGGCCAAAGGCCTATAGAAAGGTGAAGGACAAAAATTATATCACAAACAAAAGGTAAAATGAAGGCAGAAGGCTAGTAGGAAACATCTTGACAACAAATAATTAATTAAAAGCGTTTAAGGGATTTGACATTATCATATTCAAACTTTTTCTAAAAGGAACTTTTTTTGTTTTCCCAAACTTATTTAGAAACAAAGCAAATTTTTGTGATGAATTTTATTTTAGAATACCAAAGATAGATCCAGGTATAATGGTGTAAGGACAAGAATAATTATGTTATGTTAAAGTTATTCATAAATATAAACATTCTGTTAACAATTTTAATTACAGAACTTATTGGAGTGCAAAAAAAAAAAAGTTATGTATGTCTTCCGCCAGCAAAATTGTGATTCCTAAACAAAAATATCATAAATTTGTACAAAGTATGATGTCATAATTTAACACTAATTAAAAAGTCACCTGAGGATCGCTGTGATTATGTGGTTGTGGTGTGTTTAAATCTGATTTTCGTACATAAGTTTTTTATCCTTGAAATGCTGCTGCTGCTGGCGAAATGTAATTTAATATTTTAGTTTCATAACTTTAAAGCAAGTGCGACATTTTTTCGTGAAATGTAATAAGAGGATAGGTACATACACATATAATTCCGTCGAGGAATAAATAATAAAGGTGTCAGGAAAAATGAGGAAATAAATCCGACAAAATAAGAAGGGTTGAACAAAATGAAATATGTATAAAAAAAAATACCACTTAACACTAAAAAAGAAGGATTACGAGGTTTAAGATGAGTAAAACAAAGGTTTATCTATATACTGGATGTCCGGTGCTGGGGCTTAAACCAACACCATGACAGTAAGTTGTTGAATAGAGATTTTTTTTCATTCTATCATAGGTTTACTTTATGCCCCTAACCTTTTATAATAAGATTATATATTTTTGCTTCCGTCGGAATTTAAGTTCTAAAAATACAGGTTCCTACTTTAATAAAAATAAATTAATTCCATAAAGGTACTATAAATAAGACAAGGTGTTTTTAGCGGCTGAAAGTTAGGATGGCTTCAAAACTTTTATTCAAGTTTTTTTTGTTTTTAATGAAACTTTGCAAAAGCAACGCACTAACGATGTTATTTAATTTTTTAAGATTAAAATGCGAAAAACATTTCCTTGTAGCTAAATGAAAGCAGGATTAATTATTTTTCAGGAAAAGAGAGAAAAACAGAAATAGCTTTATATCTTAATGAATTTATTTTATTTTTATTTCTATGAAAAAAAAAATGCCATTTGATAATGTAGTTACTTTCTGAAAATAAATTATTACAAGTTTGATTCGATTTAATTGGAATGTAAGCATTGGGCTTCATTGTGTGAAAGACTTTTTTTTAAGACAGGATTCAGTGTGATTTCTGGCTTGAATTGGGAAAAGATGTGGAGGTGGAAGATGTCTGTTTTTAGCAGGATAGTGCTACAGCTCACACAGCGCGGGAGTTTGCTTGGACTTTTTGAGTGACTGATTACCCGGCTGCCTCATCTTTCTAAGAGGCGTTTATAACTAGCCAGCGCGCTCTCTTGATTTGGTCTCCTCTGGGAGCTTTCCCTGTGGGGATACCTGAAATTCCTTGCTCACAACGATCGTTGCAGGACCATGGAAGCCCACAAAGATAACATTCGAACTCATATCCTCCAAATTCTTGTGGCAATGCTTAAAAAAGTGTCAACTCCAGAAAAGGGCATATTCAATGTTCGAGGTGTGAGGGCAACCATTGGGAGGATATCAAGGGCAGATTCAGAGTCTTTCCCACAGGGGGAGGGGGCTGGTGAAGTTTTTTTTCTTCAAAATTCAATAAAGTATTGCACTCAAATTTTACTTTAATTATTTCACTTGCAGGATGAATTATACTGTACTATTTTCTCAGGTTCGTTAATGAAACTTATTCATTCTATTTGAATTCCCCACTTATTTACTTTACAAAATAAAACACTTTACTTATACAACCACAAAACAATTTATTGTTTACCACTGAAACTAATTCAACACTTTTCTTATATTACTACCAACTTTACTCATTCACGATTAAAAATAAACTGCCTCCTCTGCCGGTCAGACATGTGCTTTTATACTTTTCACAAGGTTCCCGAAAAAGCTGGAAGGTTCTAGTATTTGCTTCCAGAGCTTTCCCTAAGGGGAAATTTCCCTTTCCAAAGCTTTCAATTGTGACAGTCGTTACAATATAAAAAACGTGAAAGGTAAGAGTGAAAGACAGAAAATCAGAGTGGGCATAAGAGCCCAAAAAGTAAAAATCTAAATAATTTCTTTTTATTTTTGTTTGTCATAGTAAAAGCTGTTTTTTTTTTGACGGGTGGTTTTCGATCTGGCAATACCTGTTTCGTTGTTGGTCTTTTTGACAGCTGTCACTTGATTTATGCTCAGTTTGTTTGTAATTTCATAATGAATAGACGTACTCCTGAACAAAGTTTGTAAAATGGATAAATTTATTATCAAAATAATGGTTCGGTACGTACGTCGCATCGCCAAACAATTAATTAATTGAAGGAAACTTTTGGTGAGGTTCCGAATATTTTCTTCCAAGGCGTCAATCGTAATATTTTCTTAGGTTTATTAATAAAACAAATTTACTTTCTTTAAAACCTCTACTTATTTATTTCACAAAATAAAACTCTTTACTTTTCTTACAAAACAATTTGTTGTTCACCACTGAAATTATTTCACAAACTTTACTTTTCACTTTTGAAGGTTCAAGTAGATATTTGCTTCTAGAGCTTTCCATAGGGGGAAATTTCCCATAAATTGCCCTTTGTCGAGCTTTCATTTTGACATTTAGTTCTTAAAGTTCTAAAGGTCACCAAACCTCGGGGTAGATTGCTTTGTATCTTGTATTTACAATTGAAAGTATTTCCAATTAGCAATAAATCACTATTTGAGATTTTTTTTTGCGACAACCTATGTTAGGCTCAAGCTCTAGGTAAAAATTAATGTATTTTAACTATTTTCGAATAACAACTACGTCACGATTTGCAAGGTAAAATACAATATGACTGGACTACATACAAAAGTTAAGAAACCGTTGGTAAGGGAAATATGAATTTTCTCAAAAACGTTTTTGATTAAAAATTTTTATGTGCCAAAACTAGTGCCCAACTACAAAAAAATTGTAACGACTTTCATATTTAAACTATAAACGAGTCTCGAAATCAAAAGCTCTACCATTTGGAAAATATACACGATAACTACAAAACAACCAATGGAGAGTTTTTGTGAGTCAGTTGAGCCGTTAATGAGAAAAACTAAAATAAAAACCTAAGAAAATCGCTTCAGTCCTTCGATTAATTTCAATTCATAAATTTAAATAATTTTTATACAGAAATCAGATTCTTTCAAAGCACTTGCAGAGCAAGAAAAATTCAGTGCCTGCGCTTGATACCTCTAAAAAGTCTGAAATTTTCATTTTAATTATTTTTCGAGAGAAGGCGATTTTAGGGCAATTGGATAACATTTGGAGCAAAATAAAAATATATTTTGTCTTCCACCTTTCAAGCTATCAACTGTTGGATGAAATTGACAACTGGCTACGATGTCGATGGATTAAAAAAAAACCTCTAAAAATTACGAAATTCTTGAATTTTCTTTACTTCTCTGCAAAAAAGTGATTTCAGAGCAATTGGTTGATTTTTCCGTCAAAACATAGTTTGTCTTTCATCTGTGAAGGCATGAACTGTCAAATTCCATTAAATAATGGCTACGATGTCGTTGGTTGAAAAAAACTCTAAGAATTCCGAAATATTTAAAGTTGTTTACTTCTCCGGAAAAAAAGTGATTTTAGGGTAGACATTTGGATCAAAATTAACTTTTTCCATCAAATAGTTCTTTCCATATCTGTGAAGCTATCAATTATAAAATTCTACTGAAGAAAAAACCCTGCTAATATCAGAAATTTTCAGAGTTTTATACACCTCCAGAAGTTTCCTTGATTTTTTCCTGATCAGTTTGCGGATCCCAACTCGGTTTAGCTCGGTTTGGAAATAAATATAAATTTTGAGTAAAACAAAATATTTTTCGAACCTGGTATGTGGCCTTTTTGTACCCTTTTTCCATTAGCTACCCTACTGACTGATTCAAAACAGCTATTCTATTCTATTTTCAATTATAATGTCATCATTTTCTTTACGCATTTTATATTTCATTTTAGTCATTCGTCCTCAAAGCGTCTTAATATTGGAAAGTATGAAGCAGGGAGATGATTTAGTTTATAAACATAAAACGTCACAATTTGTCCAGAAAAATAATTCTTCGAGCATTATTTTTCCGCGCAAAATGTTGTGGAGACTTACTTTTGCCTTTTCATGTATAGCGGCTACGAACGTCAAATTTTGCGATGGAGCTGCATACTGATTGGAAAAATAATTTAAATAAAATTTGCTCTGGGAAATATTTTATATTTGAGATAAATTTTGTCTCGGTCTTTGTACTAGGCTTTAATACAAAAACAAAAAATGTAAATTTTTCAAAATTGTTTTAGTTGCACGTGTAAAAATTTAATGCAGATAGAAAATATTATTTAAAAAAAAAAAGTTTTAAGTTTAAAATTCAGCTTATTTTTCGAATTATACCCAAAATATTCAAAGGTCATAGTGTGGTCATTCTCTCAAAAAAGCACAATTTAGTAGCATTTTCAGTTTTAAGCATGCTTATGTACCAAACAAAAAAAATTCAATAATAAAAACCCTTAGAAACCATAATCTCGAATTTTGTTCTTCATTTAGAAAAATTGAATCTCTACCTCGAGGCATAATGGTTAATGTCTTGAACTTTGGATAGAAAGATTAAATTCTTTATTTAAATCCAAGATTTTAAAGCTTTGAATGTAAGGACATGGCTTAGTTGACGGCTGCCTAAGCATTGGACTATCAGGTCGAAGGTCTGGGTTCGATTTCCAGTAGCTGATACCTAAAAACTGATTTTTTTCCTCAGGTACTGCCTCTTGCAAGAAACGGACACATCTTCCAAGAGTATACTTGCTATGAATGCTTCTCATCCAGTCGTTCGCACTCAGCAAAAAATTTGTTGGTCCCCTCTATTCCTGTCAATAACACGCATACACGAATGTTTGAGAGTTATAAGTCACTAGGCTCTGTTTCCACATGTGCTGTTGCGCAACCAAATTTTAAATCTCCAAATTAATAGTCCTGATTTTCATTATTTCGCATTTACAAAATCTTACTTTTACAACTCTTACATGTTGCACCAAAAAATTTCGCATACCTCAACAGAAATCGCAATCGAAAAATATCGTATATCAAAACCTCGCAAATTTAATTCACACAAAGACATTTCTTTCAGTTTCACATTGAAAAATAAAAATCATGCAAACAAAATAAAGAAACTCAAAATGCAGGAAACTTTTTCTTTGGCTTTTTTTTTTAATTTTGTTTTCCGATATATATATTTTAATAATATTAAAAAAATTACCCTTTACTTATTGTTAACATTAATTGAAATATTTACAAAAAATATAAGAAGGAAGGCAAGATTTATATGGCAGGAGTTAGGAAATCTTGCAAAATGTAATTGCATTACAAAAAAACAATTTTTATTCGAACGGAATTTTATTTGAAGTCACAAGGTTTTGATTTAAAGAGTTTATTTGTTGTTGCTTGTTTGTTATTTGTTGCAATCCAATTTTGTAAATTCTAATAAATTTTCAAAATTTTGCGAAATTGTTAAAAGCGGGATCTTGTAATTGCAAGATTATGAAAAGCCACATTTGCTAACTGTGAACTTTCATAATGCGAGATTTTAATTTGCAATCAAAATTTTCAAAAAGGAATTAAAAAATAAATATAATTTTATAAAAGCTTCACATTCATTTTTGTAAATTCAATATTTAAAAAAATAACCAATTTTTTTTTTAAACTCTATTTTCTATGCACATTTAGAAATACTTAAGATATGATGGGAATTTAAAGATGAAAACGGAATACCAATTTCATACTTTTAAAAATTTGTCTCTCATAATTTCTACTTCTAAGTCGCTTGAATATGGAAGCAAGTACGTGTGATTGAATCGCGCATTTAATTTTAAATGGCATATAGTCCAGTCAAATTGTATTTTTACAATGAAAATTGTAGGGTAGTTTTGATTTTTTCCCTGCCTCATTTGTCCGGGGGTGCAGAATACGAATCATAGGTTTGCGACAAACATTTCGGGATGCAACATAAGACCAAATGCAAAAATGCATTTGTGCAACTGAAAGTAACTATTCGCAAATTTCAAACAAATCTCTAACTAGAGTTTTTTTCTTTGACAACCAATTTGGTTTCAAGCGCTGGGCAAAAATTGAGGTATTTTTACTGTTTTCGAAAATTCACTCGAAAGCCGTAAAAACTTTCTGAACAAAATTTAGATTGTGGTCTCTAAAATAAACCAAAATATATATTGCTGATGATTTTTGAATCGCTGAATTTGCATCTGGCCTCAGAATCGCTATAGTACGTCACTTTTTGAGATATTCGAATCTAAAACTTTGAAAAAAATGCGTTTTTGATGTATATTTGGGGTTATATTATTTCTTGAGGTAATTTTTTTCAAATAAATTTTTAAAGTCATACTGGTATGAACATTTTTTTTTCAAAATTCTGTATGAATCTTGCAAATACCTTGATTAATATTGTTGCTAGCGTCTGTATAAAACTGCTGTATTCAAAAATATGCTGATAATCCAGTTAATTTGTGCTCAACAGGCCCCTTATTAGCTAGCAAACTGAGGGGTTGTTAATATTTGTTTCCTGATTTTTGTTTTTGAGGGTTCAGAGTCCGAAATTGAGGTTTGCGACTTAAGTTTCATGACGCATTAAACAATAATTAAAAAAAAGTGTTTTTGCTTATAACTCGAAAACTGTTGGTTTTTCACAAATTTTTGTCAAAGTGAAATTGAAAGTATTTATAAAATTCTTAACAAATTTTAGTTAAAGTTTTTATTTTTCTGCAAAAATTCATTCTTATTTCTTCAATTGAAATTTATAAATTGAACACATTTTTAATTATGAAGACGAAGGCTAACATTAGGTGTTAATGATTTCTCAAAGATGAATGATGGTTTTTGAAAGATTCAGAAAGAATTTCGAAGAAAAATTTTCATAGTTCAGTATGACTATAAGAATTTAATTTAAAAAATTATCTCGACAAATAATATAACCCCAAATATGCATCAAAAAAGCATTTTTTCAAAACTTTTATATTCGAATATCTCAAAAACGTGACGTCCTATAGCAATTCTGAGGCCAGATTTGAATTCAGCGAATCAAAACCACCACAAAAAATATATTTGATTCGTTTTAGAGATCAAAATTCAAATTTTGTTCACAAAGTAATTAATTAGTGTTTTCGAAAAGAGTAAAAATACGTCAATTTTCAACTAGCGCTTGACTCCAAATTGGTTGTCCCAGAAAAAAACCTTGATTAGAGATTTATTTGAAATTGTGAATAATTTTATTTGCATTTGGATGAAATTTATGAATGATTTATAGTTTTCGATTCATAAGGGAAAAAACTCGAAAAAAATGCATTTTTGCGACAGTTTTTTTCATTTTTTTCCAAGTTTCGTCACGAAATTTTAGTCGCAAACCTCAGATTCGTATTCAGCACCCCCAACAACATACATAAGGTAGAGAACAATTAAAACTACTCCACACTTTGCTTGCTAAGACCTCTTTCGAGCACAAATTGACAGGACTAATAAGAGTTCATAATTATTTAGTTTTATTTAAAAAATAAAAATAAATATTTCTGTGTGATGCATTTAAGAAATGAACTTAGGTTCCCTTTGTTTGGGAACCTCTCGCTTTGCTTAATTCAATGCAATAGATTTTAATGCAAGTCACAAATATATTTTTGTCAAATCTATTCTACGAAATAAATGTTTACAAAATTTGAAGTTTTGTTCCAGACATCAGGTATTAAGCAGAACTCTGTTTCAGCACCCTAACTTGCTACTCATCACTAACATAACACATACCGAAAAAATTTGAATTTATTCCAAACTATCTTCGAAATAATAAAAAAAAATAAAAAAAACTTTTCTATTTGGAAGTTAGCTTCTATGTTGGCAACCCTAAGTTTAATTTTAAAAAATAAAATCATTTCAAGTGGCAAAAAGTTAATAACATATTTTGATGGAATTTCCAATTCAATTTAGGGCAAATCGAAGCAAATATATATTTCCAAGCTAGTTCAAAGCAACAACACACAAGAATATTTCCTTCAGGTATCACTCATGGCTACTACGAGTATGAATTATGCAAAATGAAAATCACAATCATCGAACCGAAGAACACAATATTGAAAACGATTTCAATATGTTTGCGGGCCATTTATTAATAAAGTTTTTCCTGTTTCAGAAAATATATTTTAGGTTATTGGTACTCTAGGAAATTTTTAAAAATTTGAAAAAAAAACTTTTTAGGAGGAAATATCGTCTTCCGCACTAAACATTTCATTTGGGAACTTTATATTTTGTTTTTGATCTAAAATTAAAACAGGTTAACACAATTTTTGTCAAAGAAACTTTGACAGATTTTTGAAATATGTTTTCTAAATTTTTAAATATAAAAATACGGTATTTTCGGTTATGTTATGAAATGACGCAATTTTTTTCTTACAAAATTTTAGCAGAATCAGAAATTTTCAAAATTAAATTGAAATTTTTGAAATCTTTGCAATTATATTTTTCCTTCCATAAAAATTATTATTTTTTAAAACTGAAACAAAATTTTTCGGTATATTTAAGGTTACCTTATCTTATACCGATGCAAAAGTTTCCTATTCCGTAATGAGTTCTCTGAGAAAGAAATTTCTAACAAATCTGCGTATAAAAACTCTTTTGTCCTATAAACAATAAAATTTAATAACTTTAAAACCCTCACGAAGGCTGCTATCTTAAAGAAAAAAAAAAAAACAAAACAAAAAACTTTTCATTGTATTTGTTAACAATAAACATTGCAATTACTTACCCAAACAAATCAGTTTCGCTGCCAGGAAAACTGATGCGCGGCGATAGCGGTGACCTACCATGACGTTTGAGCATATCATGCAACCCCGGCGGGGCATGAATAGGACTTAAAATGGTAATTTTTCGATTGGGCGGTGCCAACAAGCCTCCCGACAATGTCAACTGCGTTCGAATGCTCGAGGCCGAAACAGTTTTGTGCATTTCAATGGTTTCAGCTGACTTCGAGATGAGAATCGACGAAGACTGATTTAATCCGAATTTTTGACTATTAATTGGCGACAGAGTGTCCAAGTTATCTGTAGGCTCTTCGATTTGCGTAGAAGCACTGCGTATGCATTTTTCTGGCCTGCTACTAGCTGCACTGGCTGTAGCCTCAGAATGTGCTGAGGTGGAACGAACAAATTGCCGAACGTGTTTCTGATGGGCCGTGAGGAAGCCTCCTCCACCCATGCTCGATGGATGAGTATTTTCAGGTTGTTGCAGGAAGCTCTGAAACTTCGATTTACCCGATGCCGATGAAATAGATGAAGTCTTTTGCATGATGCTTCGCTGTTCGGTGACAATGGAAGCACTCGACTTGGCCTTCAATTGATGCGACAGGGTGGACGACGATGATGAACAAGTTGATGTTTGATGTTGTTCCACCACTGTCGAGGAAGTAGAACTTGATTGAAGACTTTGACTTCGAGTATTTTGTGTCATGATTCTGTTGGAAGACGCTGTCGTCGATGCCACCATTGTCGACGATGATGTCACTGACACTGATGGATTTGTAGTCAGCGAATATGTCCTAGGATAGCCCATTTTGGCAGAATTACCATTTAAGCTGTCGTGCTGCGATAGGTCCTCCTCGACATCACCGGCTTCACTTGGGGTGGTAACAATGTATTGAGGTGGTGTTGTTGCTTCATCCATAGACATGGTGATTGGTTGAATTTCAAATGGTCAAATGCATATGAGCGACAGTGGTTTCTTTTGTATAATTTTAGTTGCACAAAAAGTAGTTTTGGGTGTTTTTCTGGAAAAAATTTAATTTATCTTCAGACAAAATGAAAGATTTGTTTTCCCTATAATTCGGAATCCATTGACGACTGAGGTGTGTGTGCTTTAACTTATCTATTGTTACCTAAGAAAAACAGTTAAGTAAATCACCCAGTAGGGTTGCCATCTTGTTTAGATTTAAAGCTTTTTCTAACTTTGTGTTTGAAAATTCATAACAATTTGGCTTCCTGAAAAGTCGGCTGTTTTTTTAAGACGTGTGGTTTTTAATCTGGCAATACGCGGAATTGGTCTTTTTGACAGCTGTCACTTAATTTATGCTAAGTTTGGTTTAGCTTTTCATAATGAATAGACTTACTCCTGAACAAAGTTTGAAAATTGAGCAAATTTACTATCAAAATAATGGTTCGGTACGCGCGTCGCATTGCGAAACAATTAATTAATTGAAGGAAACTTTTGGTGAGGCGCCAAATATTCTCTTCCAAGGCGTCAAGCGACTGTTTCGCGATGCGTAGTGTGAACCATTATTTTGCTAATAAATTTGCACGATGAGCAAACGTTGATCAGGAGTAGGTCTATTAATTATGAAATGGCAAACCAAACTGAGCATAAATCAGGTGACAGCTGTCAAAAAGACCAACTCCGAAACAGGTATTGCCAGATTGAAAACCACATGTCTAAAAAAAAAAACACTTTTTCATTCAAAGTTTATTGTTCTTGTTTTTTTTATTTAAAAAATAAGAAATATAGTTGGTGACATTTATAAACTTAAAATAAAAAGTTTTGAAACCTTTAACTTTGCAGTATAAACAATTCTTAAATCCTTAAAAACAAAGGGGTACTTCGTTTTCACTTCATCTACACTCGAAGTGCAAAAGAGGTACTCTGAACCTCAAACGAAATTGGCAAAATTTTGGTAGCATTGATTGTTTTTTTTTATTTAGAAGGGTATGTTCATGCATGGTACCTACGAGTACAAGGCTACAAGTAATTTTAAAACAATACTTAAGTGAGATCAGACGTTTTTTATAATTCTTACTAAAAAATCAATAAATTTCAATCGATGGTTGCGAACGATTTTTCGCATTACAAAATCACGCTTTTCATAATCTCGGAATAACAAAATCCCGCTTAGCAATATCGTAATTACAAAATCTCGCAAACTAGAAACTCGCAGATTAAAATCTTGCATTACTTAATTGTTAAAAATACGTTTTGGAAAACAATAAAATCTAGGATTTTTTTTTTGTTTTTGAGTTTCTTTTTTTTTTGTTCGCAAGATTTTTATATTTTTCAGTGCGAAACTGAGTTGATACTGGGAGATTTTAAGTTTGCAAAATTATTTGATTTTCTAGATTTTTATATGCGGGGTTTTCAATTGCGCAATTTCCATTCAAATTTGCGAGATTTTTCGGTGCGAGATATAAATGCGAGATTCTTTAATAAGTGATTTTCTTATTGTAAGATTATAAAAACGACGATTATTAGTTTGCAAGATTTTAATGCGAGATTTTGTTATTCCAGATTTTCTGCTGTTTGCTTTTTTTATACTCGTATGATAGAACAGCGGAATTGTTTAATGGATTAATTAAGAGCTGGTATGGCTTGTTTTATTTGGTTTTTTAAATAATTTTTAAGTTAAGTGAATTATTAAAAAAATTATATATTTAAGACAATTTTTCATTTAAGTTAAGCTTTTAAAATAAGTGTAGCAAACTGTAGCAGAATTTTTAGAATCATTAAATTGTCTTATTATTTTACTTTGCAAAACTGCAAAGTTTGTATGCAAATTTTCGGTAACCATAAGAATACAACTTTTTGTAGGAAAAAATCGAAGCCCACAATCTCGAAAACCCAAAATCCCGAAAACCCAAAATCCATTTTGCCGATACCGATACGCTATCGCTACCGAAACTTAAATGTGAATTTGGCCTTAAAGTTCATCAGAGAAGTCGTAATAGTTTACTCGTTTTTTTCAAATATATTTTCAGGATTTTGGCCTTTCAGGATTTTGGGTGTTTGGGATTATGGGTTTTCGGGATTTTGGGTTTTCGGTATTCTGGGTTTCCAGGATTCTGGGCTTTCGGGATTTTGGGCTTTCGGGATTCTGGGTTTTCGGGATTTTGAATTTTCGGAATTCTGGATTTTCAGGATTTTCAGGATATTGGTTTTAGGGATTCAGAATTTTGGAATTGTGTCCGTCTTTCCATTTCAACCTATCTGCGTATAAATATATCGCCTCGTGATGAACCAGGATATGGTCGGAAGGACTTGAACCCAATTTTTAAAAGCGTCAATAAAGATGAAACAACGAAGATGTATGAAATTTTTATAAATCATGCAATTGGCTAGTGCTTTTCGCGCAAATAAAGTAGTTGAAAGAAGGCGTGGCAGGAGGCGAATAGAATTAACAATATTTTGTGTTCGTAAGCTCACTTATTAGTTCAAGTTTCCGCAATGTTATTCCTATCTAACAAGCGGTTTATAAAAGAGTAAACAATATGGGAAAGTAGACGTGGCAGCAGGTAGATAACTTTAAGACTTTCCTTTATTTTGAAACTCACATAAAAAACCAAATTTCTTAAATTTTATTCAAATCTTGCAAGCCGTTTTGAAGATATTTTCTTATATTTTTTTAAATTTCTAATATGTAAGTATTACACTTACAACAAATTTTTTTGCAAAGTCAATTTTGTTTTGGAGAGTTGATTTTTGTCCAAAATCTCTATACAATCAACATTCAAGTTGGCAACACTTTAAAGGAACAAACTCAGGAGATTTTCAGCTACCTTCTAACTGTAGTACCCATATAAAAAAAGTTTAGTTAAAAACTTCAAATTCCCATTCTTTATTAAGCTGATCAAAAATGGGTTCCCTTATAAAATTTTTAAATGCCTTAAATAAGTGGTTCTTGAGATAAAGCACTTCAAAAATCCCTAAACCCGAAACTACGATTGAATCGCTTATAGATCATAATACTTATGAAACACACAAAATTTTAACACAACAGTTGTCTTTGTGGTTCATACAAAGGAAACATTTTTAGTTCAGGGGGCGTGGCCTTCACCCATTTTTCCAAGATTATTATCAATTATATGAAGCGCTTCAAATTGCTGTAGAAAGATGAATATTCGTAGAACCTAGGGGTTTGAAGTGCATAGGAAGAAAGAAAAAGAAAATTTAGAATTTTCAATAAGGGGGCGTGGGTCCACCATAATTCCTGCGAAAGTTCTTATCAATTATATGGTGTGTCCTTGGCTGTGGAAGAATAATAAGCATTGGTAGAGAATTAAGGCTTGAAACGTGATTTTTTTCTCAGAGGGCGTGGCAACCACCTCCTTTTTTTAAATTTGTATCCATGATATAGTGCAATTCTGACTTTTGTAGAGCGATGAAAATTGGTAGAACCGTTAGGACTTGAAGAGCATACAAAGAGAAAGAAGAGATTTTCCATTCAGGGGGCGTGACACTCATCCATTTTCTTAGAATTGAAATAACATATATCCACTTTGGTCAAAACTTTGATATTATTTTACTCAACCAGTTGATACAAACTTCACGAGCTTAAAACTTGGCATAAATATTTTAGATTTCATTATTTCTTATGTATGACTTTTTACGAACCTACAGGTTTTTTGAACTTAAATAATAACTTGGCCTGTTTTTAACATATATGTTTTTTTGTGATGCGTTTTACACAATCCAAGACAGAAAATCATAGACACTGTGGAGACATGACAAACATTTAAATAAGTGTTTTTCGTCATCGTTGGTAGGGATTTTTTTCCAATTTGCAGGTTTAAAGAAAAATCTTGCTTAAAAACAATCAAAATTTCAAAATGTCATAAAACATTTTACAGGAGTCAAGAAATTCTTAGTTTCGTCTCGAGCACTCGTAAGATTAAGCTCAGACGGTAAGTCTTCTAAGGTATCTAAGGTAACACCGTTTTCTTTTAAGTTGAAGGTTGGATCCCGAATGTTTTTTAGATCTTGATGTGGTGGTGGTCTTGCCAAACAAAAATTGAAATTGAATAATATAATTCTAGGTCCTGAATAAATACTTAAAGTCAATATTTCTTAAACGAAAAAACATTAAAACTGTGACGAGACCTAGTTATCCGAAAACTGAAACCCAAAAACAATATTGAAATATTTTGGATTTTATCTTGGCCCGTCTCATGGCAAGACTTATTATCGGCTATAATACTACTTTGGTTACAATATATATGAAGTAGGTACCGAGACCAGTCTAGAAAATCACTGAATTGACATTTAAACCAACTCCTATCCACAGCTAATCCTATCTTAACCTCTTGTTTGTTTTTGTTTGTACTCCATAAAATTGGATTCTATGTACTTATTTTTATCAATAAACTGACACCCTGGCAATCATGTTAGCAACCATCACTTTACCTTCATTAAAACCGCCCCTGCAGCAATATAATAAAAATGCGTTGACACATATTTATTCAAAGGCCCATACACAGTCAAATGAATTTGCATTTTATATGGATGTTTAAAATAAAAACAAACAAAAAATTAATGAGATGACTGACATACCTGGGGTATGATTTGGTCTTTATATGTTAATACTTCATATTGTGGGGCGTATATTATGTAAGTAGAGATATGTACACCCACCTGACTTGTGTATATCTTTTGCGCCATGTGAATGTGCAGATTTTTTCTCACATCCATTAATTTTTTTTTTTTTAATTTATTTATCTTTGATTTTTGTTGTTGTTTTGATTTGTTTTGTTTTAATTTTGTTTTCCGTATAATTATAGAAAGTGAATAATTTAATTGAAATAATTATTATTACAGAGTTTTTGACATTATAAAATTATTAATGCACATTCAAGAATTATGTATAATTTGTTTTGAGGGATTTTTTTGTGTGCGTTAAAATTTGTATGTAATTTTATACCTCCAAGGGAAAAAATTAACTTCAATCAAAGAAAAGTAAACCTATATACAGAGGCGGAGAATATTCATGATACTTAATTCGAAGAATCTGTAGCGTGAGATAAAAAAAAAACAGGAACAAAAAACAGTTTAGAAAAAAACATCACAGTGAAATCTAACAGAGTTAAATAACTTTTCTTCATTAAAAAAAGAAATATTTGAGATAGGATCTTACTTTCAAAACTTACAAACTAAATCCCTGAAATTAGAACTAACCAAAGTGTCTGCAGTTGTTCAGCTTTTAAACAAACTTTAGTAATTCTCTAATTTTGTTTTAAATTTTCCTATGTATTACTTTAAAACTTGAATAAACTTTACTTCTATGAAAATTTTCTATTACAATAACATGTAATTTGTTACTAAAAATATTCAATTAATAGTTAATTACGTTTAATTGAAAAAAAGTAATTGAAGAAAAATATTGATTGCATTTGTGTTGTTAAATTTAATGGATACTTTGTGTAATCAATTACATTTGTGTGTAATGATTACAAAAAAAAAGTAATCTTTACATTTACTCTTTTTTTGTAATCATTACAAACAAATGTAATTGATTAAACAAAATATCAATTAAATTTAACAACACAAATATAATCAATATTTTTTTGTAATCAATTAAATGTGTGTGTAATAATGACAAACAATGTAATCATTACAGGTTTATCCAATTTCATTTTTTCGCTGAATTATTTTTGTCCAATTAGATGTAATTAAACAAGTTACAGTTTTTTTTTTCAACTACATGTAACTTGTAATGGAAATTTTCATTAACGATTACAAGTTATTAAGAATTAAATTTTTTCAATTACAAATTTATTGATTAATGATTATGTGATTAATTAATTATACGGGTACCCGTGACATGGGTACACGTGTTTTAAGAAATTGATACCCGTGTTCTTCTTAAATACACGTGTAAATAAAAATACACGTGTAAATAAAAATACACGTGTATTTAAAAAATCCTTGAATATAATGGGAGTGGTTTTCAGAGAAGGCAACACCGACGACGGAGGATGTGTCCTTAACCAATTTTAAAGATTTTTTATCAGGTTTCAGAAAAACCAAATAAATATAAATATAAATATAGTGTGTTATTTGAATAGACTAGTTAAGGTTCCAATAATAAAACAATTTGTTTGTGACTTTTCAAACAATCACTATACCTATTTTCAACGTGCTTTACATTAGAAAAAATTGTAAAAATGATTTTACTAATAATTACACTTGCATTGCTTAATATACGGGTTAATTTAAATACATGTGCAAATATATGGACACGGGTTCATGCACAGATAATTAGTTACACGGGTTGCACGTGTATTTAACTACACGTGCATAAGCGGGCTTTTATAAATTAGCATAAGCGGGCTCTTGTAAATAAAAATTTTAGCAAAGGCCAAAATTGTAGCCACATAACGAAAATGTTTTCAAGCGGAAAATTTGTACGTCGGATTGGTACCAATGAGTGGATTGTTTCCAAAGAACTCAACAGTTCTAGGTTAAATTCTTAAACAAAAAAAAAAAAAAAACTTAAAGAGAGGACAAGTGAAAAAATGGCAGCCAATATGGCACTACAGAATTTTACTTTTTATTCGACTTTTTGCCACACTCAACGCAAATTAAAAATTAACAAACCGTTATACTGGGTAAAATGACACCATTGCTAAATATGCTTAGCCTTGGAGTCGCCATTTTATCCTCCCCACGTCCGTTTAAGCGGTTTTTAACAACTATATTTTAATAAATAACATTTTGGTAACATTAAAAAAAGTTTTGATGTGCTTATTTTGAGTATAATATTAAAATACATTTATAAGCCTTGTTTCAAAAAAATTTATCCACCCCTTTTTTGAAATATTGAAGTGTCAAAAAAAAAATAATGTTTTTAGAAAACAAAATTTATTTTTTTTTTTCAAAATTTGTATATGAAATTTTATTGACTTTTTCAAAGATTTTTTTTTTCATACAAATTTGACTGAAATCGTTTGAGCCAGGAATGAGACAATCGAAAATCAAAAAACCGCTATATGGCGGGTGCCTTTAATAACAGTTTCTGGTAATTTTTTTCACTAAAAAGTACACCATACATCCATTGATTTTTCTTATCAAAATAGTTGGAGCCATTTTGGAGACAAATAAAATTTTCATCAAAGGTTGTATGCATATAATAAATAAATTTGGCAGCACAACAGCTCGTGGAGAACCAGGGAGATAAGCCCCGCATAACAACGTGACAAGCATACTCTTAGAGGATTTGTCAGTTCCTCTCAAGAGGCAGTACCATGGAAAAATATTTCTGTTTTAGGTGGCAGCGGCTGAGAATTGAAACCATAGACCTTCGGCATGTCAGTCCAAGGGACTAACCATTATGCCACGAGGTACTTGTTGGTAGTATGACAAGGACCGTTACTTTTGGAGAAACAAAAAACCCTTATATTAAAAATTTGAGAAAAAAAATGCTTCAGTGGTTTAGGCTTTAGGTCGAGGTACAGACAGACAGACAGACTGAAAGAACTGTTCCACCCACTATTTAGTAATCGGAATGATGTCAGCTTGATTGTTACCATTTTGTTTTTGCACGAATCCAATGCCTTAGTAAAAATTTAAAATTCTTGGAGCAGTTTGTTTTCAAAAAAATTAAAAAAAAAACAATTTCTTAAAACATTTTTTAGGGAAAGTTTTGGTATGCAAATCTTATTTATATGCCAATAAAAATAAAATTAAAAAAAATTTGAACCAATTTTTTAGATATCGAATTTTCAAAAAAAAAATTGAAACAGTTTTTAAAAAATTGTAAATAAAAAAAAATAATTTCAATGCGTTCATCCGATAACGTGAAAATTCAAAATAAAAATGTTCTATGACAGGTACGCTACCAACTATTTAAGAAAAATTTCTATTGATTTTAATTGAAGCATCTTCAAAAGAATATTTATTTTTTATAAAAAAATTGTTTTAAAGGTTGATTTGCTTAAAAACTTGATTTTTATTGAATTCAAAATATTCTTCTTTATAAATATGAATAATTTAAACATACAAAATTCCACGGGTGGTTCGTTGTCAGTTTTGCTCTGCTTGGCCAACAGATATTGGACGAATTTTTAAAAGGAATTTATTAAAAATATTTTGCATGTTATTTAAGAATTGCTTAGGGCTTCGGTGATTCTGGAAGAAAAATATACACATTTTGAACAAGAGAAAAATAACATTGCACTGCAGGAAAAAATCATAATGCAGAGGAAAACATATCTTAAAATTTATTAATAAAGGGTGTTTTTTTTTAGACATGTGGTTTTCAATCTGACAATACTTTTTTCGGAGTTGGTCTTTTTGACAGCTGTCACTTGATTTATGCTCCCTTTGGTTTGCCATTTCATAATAAATAGACTAACTCCTGAACAACCTTGATGTTGACTATCTTTGGTTTCAACAAGACGCCGCTACATGCCATACAGCCAACGAAACGATCAACTTATTGAAGGAAAGTTTTGGTGAGCGCATTATTTCGCATCGTTGGCCTGTGGCATGGCATCCAAGATCGTGCAATTTAACACCACGGGACAATTTTTTGTATGGTTATGTGGTATCGCTTGTCAACGCAGATAAGCCCGAAACGATTGACGTCTTGGCATGCTGTTGCTTACATACGGACCCAATTGCTGCAAAAAGTGGTAGAAAATTGGGCCTCTCGGCTGGAATTCATTCGAGCCAGTCGCGTTGGCCACTTGCCCGAAATCATTTTTAAAACATAATGACAAGCCCGTATCATTATAATAAAGCTAAATTCTTGGCCATAGCATTACATTATATGCGTTTTATTTCTTCTTGAAAACCACACGTCTAAGAAAACACCCTTTATTTCACTGTTTCACTGATTTTGCAGTCTGCGTTTTTGCCCACTAATGGAGGGATACAACGAAATTTAAACGGAAAATTTGTAATTGCGTTTAATTCTGTAGAAGGCAAGTGAAATTGATAACATGTAGGTAGTTACAGAATATTTGGAGAACTTTAGAACCTTTTTTCTCTCAGAATTAACACAGATAAAAATTAATTTTGTGGGAAAAACTGGCATTTGCGTTTATTTTTGTTTTTTATTTCATTACAGCAAGGCTACTGTAGTCCAGTCCTATTGTATTTTTACTATAGAAATTGTGAGGTATCCAAATCATAGGTTTTGTGACTAAAACATGGAAAAACATGGAAATAAATGCAAAAAATTATGCAAAAATACATTTTTTGGGAGTTTTTCACTGACGACTCAAAAACTACCAATTATTCGAAAATTACATTGAAGAAGTATTGCAAGTATTCACAATTTTCAATTAACCCTGTTAAAGGATTTTTTTTGCGACATTTGGACTGGAGGAAAATTGACGTATTTTTACTTTTTTTCGAAAACTCACTCGAAAGCACTTAGTAACTACCTTATGTGAAAAATTTTGAGTTCGAATCTGGTCTTGAAATCGCTCTAGCATTTTACGCTTTTGAGATACTTGAATCTAAATATTTTAAAAAATGTGTTTTTAATGCAAATTTGAGGTTATATTTTTTGTCGAAGTAATATTTTTCGAAAAAAATGTTTACGGTCATTCTAACTTATGAATATTTTCCTTAAAAATCCATTTTGAAATTTTAAAATATCCTTATTCCTCTTCGCGAAATCGTTAACATTTGTCTTAGACTATGAATTCAAAAATTGCAGTCAATTTGGCATTTTGTAGCACTTTTTCCAAATTTTAGCATGTTACGTCACGAAATTTTAGTCAGCACTCCTGAAAACATAAAAGCGGGACAAAATCAAAACTACTCCACAATTTGCTCGCTAGGAGCCTTTTTGATCACAAATTGACTGGACTGTACCTGTGATTTGCATTTTTGTTAATTTTTCCGTCGATAAATATTTTTCCGCTGTATTTTCGCAGGAATTTTGATTTAAAATTTCGTTTCGCATCAATAACTTACTAAGGTCTGTGAAGTAAAGAAGGCAGTTTTCACCTAACTTACTCACGTCTGTGAAGTAAAGAAGGCAGTTTTCACCTAGGGTCTGGGTGTAGTTAGAAATGATGGCACGGGCGTAACACTCGCCCAATACCCAATTAGCGCTGAATTGCGCCGTTTTCATACCATAACTCCTTTGACTTGATTCCTTCAGGGGTCTTCCAGATACATGATTAAATGCGAGATTTCCACCTGGGCCTCCGTCTGCCCACTCGGCATGAACGGAGGTTTCCAGTGGAGATCAGCATCCACAATGAGCCCAGAGTTCTTTGATTTAAATTAGAACGGATTTGGAATATAGTTTTAGTATATTATGGGCTAGCACCACAACGTCAAGAGGCGGGACTTAAGGCACTCAGTCGATTGGATCGCATTCCGCCCAAAGCCAGCTGCGATATGCCCAGCTCAGTAGATAGCAGAACGACTGGAGCGCGAAGGATCCAACCGATGATCGCTGTCATTGAGCATCATGAAACCCAGCAGAGGCCTGGGGTCTGGGGGGGAACATGACATAGAATCAACCGATTTTGTCTTAGATCCATTTCGTCGCGTTAAGAAAGAAATAGATTTAAGACAAAATCGGTTGATTCTGTATCATGTTCCCCCCCAGACCCCAAGACCGTGGTCTAGGCAAATGGAATTTTGACAGTTTTTTAGCATTTTGCAGTGTTTTTTGCATTTTTATCCTCGTTTTTTCAGATCACCCACCAGAAAAGGGTGCAATCGAGCGACCTGCTAGCTTCACATTGAAATAAGCAGTACACATCGTGTATTTCAAGAACTAAACATGCTACAGGATTCTGCAGTAAGGCTCCATATTTGCAGTCTTTTTTTGCACTCAGCTATAAGACCAGTATGATTTTTTTCAAGTCAAGGACTTCTAAACTAGGACCTTGCTTATTTTTGAAATGCAAACAAAAACCAGCAAATTGGAAGCCACACTAGAAGCTCCCATTTGACTGGGTTAAAGTTTCCCTGTTAACTCCACAGACGTCAGCGTGTTAGGCTTTACTGCAGTATGTTGTATGTATTATATAAGATTCAGAATAAGTAGAAATTTACATAAGTTTGGAAGATCGCCAAATTATGTATAAAAAAGACTAATTAAAAAAAACCACATCTGGAGCATGATAAGGGAAAGGAAAATTTCCTTGTCCTCATAGCACAAACCAGAAATTTTATTTATTTCTTATAAACTAATCGTGCAGCCAAAACCACAAAATACTTATTTAACACACTTTTAAAGTATAATCAAACAAATAATTAATTAAAGATATGAACACTGTTATAGTAGGTACGGGAGAGCATTTTGTGGTGATGTTGATGTATGATGTTAAATATTGAAAATATTAAAGCAAAAAAAAAAAAACAACCTGTCATGTGCACACGCGATTTGGATACGGAAATGTAATCAAATGCGAAAGCTTGTATACAACTTTGTACGAGTATATTCGAATATTAAATACTTGAGCTTCTTTTAACACACAAAACACGCATCGGTTGTGATTTATTTAATCGATACAGAAATACAAATGTTAAACATTTACGGTGATGGGTTTTTTTTTTTTATTTTTGGAGAGCTGGTTTAGTCCCTTTTTGGAGTGTAAGCACGCACATCTCTTAATGGTCTTAAGTGGTTTAAACCTAAAAGAGAGTTTCTGCATGAAAAGCAAATTATTTCCTTTTAGCAATATATATGTGAGTATGTACAAATGTAGGTTTGAGAGGGAATGTTTTTGAAAGGTTGTATAGTTGTTGTTGTTGTTATCACTTAAATGTTGTTGAGGGATATTGTTGTCATGATGGGGGATAGGTATACCTGAGGAAATGACTTCAAGAGGGGGTTTTCATAAGTTAAACAGTCCATAGATCCAGCCATAAAAAAGGATATTTACCCTCCTAAGAGACAAATAGACCAAAACACAGCACAACCATAGCCAATTGCTTGGGTGTAAATGATGCTGAACAAATGTTTTGGTTTTAACAGAGATAGATGCTTTTATAAAGGCTGGTTTTGCCGCAAGGAATTTTAATTTTCTTAGATTCTCATTTCGAAGAGATACAACCTTAAAGAAGTTAAAAACATGAAAATTGTCTTTTAATTTAATTTAGATAAACTTTCTCAGAAAGAATTTGACCTAAGTAGAAGTACGTCATCTTTTAATTGAGCGAGTGAGTTAGGAGATATTTAAAAAGGAGATAGTTTATTAACACGCATTTTAATCAAGAAATGGTTCAAACAATTTTAAAGAAAATTGATGCATTTTTAATTACGGACAATTTCAAAATTTGTTAAATTCATATACTACAGTATTGAATTAATACTTTTACTTTTACTTCAATAATATGTGAAGCTAAATATAACGATTTTAAACGATTTCATAAATTTCAATGCAAATATTTCGACTTTTCGAATGGAAAAAAATTTAATTCTTTCTTCAGAAATAATTTTCCAAAATTAATGAATAGGGTCCAAAAATATTTCTGCTGACTGCAGTGGACAGAAAAATTTTGGAAATGCTTTTAAGATTTAATTTAATTAAATTACGATTTTAAGGGTTTTTTTTAATAACATTCTTTCATAACAAAATTATTAATAACTTTCAAATGCATGTACCGATTTTAATTGTTCATATCTTATTATCATGTTTAATAACTAACTTTTATTTTGATATATATGAAACATGAGGAGTCTAATGGATAAACTTAAATTGGGTTACAAATTACCAAAGAAGTTTTTAATATTTTTAAAAAAGCCATTGAAACATCAAAACTAGAAGATCGAGATGAGAACTTAAGTATATGACACATCTTCTCTCTATGCTCCTTCTATGTTGGTGCTTAATCAAAAATGAGCCAGTTACCATTGTTAGCTCGTTCTGTGATCTGGGAGTTGTGTGTGATAAGGAATTGATGTTAATATCCCACAAAAACACGTCTATTAATATGGCAAACTCTACCCTTGGTTTCGTTAAAAGCATCACCACTGGTCACAACCACATGGGTTACCACAAGAAAAAGATGAAACTTAGTTTGGACGACCTATGCAGGGGATGTGGCGACGCCGACGTAGAGATACACGCTATAACATCTGAGAACAGGCTCTTAGGAAGACACTTTTTTAACGCTAACCCTATTTTTAAAGTTGATTTATTTCAATACCTATTAGTCTGAGAGAAAAAGAGTGTATGCAAGAAATATTAGGCTTGCAGTTTTAAACAATTGTTTTCATACGCTCAACTCTCTGTAGTTTGTCCCATTAAGGATAGAAAGCGGCAAAGTTGTCAAAAACAAGCTTTTTTCATTTTTTACCCGAGTCGTTTTTGAAAACTTTGGTGGTTTGCGAAGAACATTGATTAAAAAAAAAGAGAAATCATTCAGGAAGATGAAATAAAGTTCTTTCAGATCTCATTAGTAGTGTTGTAAAAAAAATTAGTGGTAATGAAATTCGTCGTCAAATGTTCCTAAAAAACGGGTTTTTGACATGTTTATGTTGAACTATCTCAAAAACGTGACATGCTAAAGCAAATTTCACTTTGGATCAGCATGTAAAAATCCTAAAGAAAAGTATGGTTTGATTTATAGGCGGTTTTCGTTGCAGACCAATGTAATTCGCCACAGTGCTGATTTTGACGTTTGTAAATGAACGAGAGAGTAATATATTGCTATTTGTTAAAGAGCTCTATTACGAGTGTCTGTGACAACGATAGAACGAACAAAACAACCGAACGACGCACGCACGACGTACAACCACCACGGTGGGCCACCGCTCCCTAAGATTGTTTTAATCCTCTTGAAGAATGGAACAGCCATACGATTCATTCAGCAACCCTGACCAAACGAATAACGGACACATACACCAACTAGTGACCTATCAAACTCATCTACTCAGACGTTGGAGCCATATGCTTCTAAGAACTTGAGGATGATGATTTTTCAAGTGGGGGTAAGGGAAAGATCAGGCTCATATAAGCTTAAAAGTCGTCTTCCTCCCTTCAACCCGGTCATTGTGTGAGGAAGGATACTACATATATCTACATTGATCTAAACGTGACGATAACAAGATCAACTGTCAGCCCATTAACCTAACCTAACCTTGAAAAGAATACTCCGACCATTATGTCACAAAAAGTCTTTACCTCTCACTTGTTAAACCCCATCTGGAAAATGGTCATCCATCTGTCCTACTCACTCTCTTCGATTAGAACCCATTCAAAGAAGATTCTTTCGGTTTAAACTCTGCGGGTTACCCTGTTTATATAGGTTTCATATCCCGCCCTACGTCAGTAGATGGCCTTCAGCTTATAAACTTGCAATCTCTCTTAATAAACGTCAAAAAGTGGGCGACATTGCATGCATTCATAAGGTTTAGAACGTTAATATCGATTGCCCTGCACTTCTAAGCCGCTGAAACGTGGAGAAATAGTAATTATATTTTTTTTTAATATTTTCCTACGACACAAGGTAGCACATGTTGTGCAAAATTCAGCACATTTTCTTAGATCGAAAATGGCGGTGAGCTAATGCCATAAAACTTGTCACAAAGCAGCGAAATTTTTTTTTTAATTTTTAGGAAACAAGGCACTATACAAGTTGAGTACTAACAGCACAATTTTCGGCATTTGAAAGTAACGCCCAAATCAATTTGGAAATAGCCTCCAAAAACAATTTGTTGTTGTATTTTTTTTTTTAATTTTGGGTGATATTTCCATTCTTAGTTTATTTTTTTATAGGATGAAACAATGTCCGAAAAAAAACTATAAGTAGAATTGGAACTAAAGCCCAAAAAAGGAAAAATTGCCAAAAATAACAGCTATATAAAGAAATATGGCCAAAAAGTGTAAATATGGCAAGACAAGAGTAAACAAGATCTCGAAAAACCAGTCCTCAGCTTTACGGCGAATAAACAGTATACACAAATATTTCAAAAAAATTTTCGTATTCATTAAAATAAAGTTTGGAAATATCACCCAAAATTGAGGAAATATGGTCAAAATTCTATAAAAAAAAAAACAATTAACATGCAAAATATTTGGGCGATATTTTCATTTTAATATTTGGTCACAAAGTAGTTTTGGATAATATTTCAAAATTATTTTGGGCACTTTTAGCTTGGGCGTTTTTTTTTTTTTGAGCAATAATTCCAAAGATATTATTATTTTAAGAATTTCGCCAAAAAACAAGAAATTCGGTTCTTTCCATTTTACTCTTAAATGAAAAAGCTTTCAAAAAACAGTCTTCAAAAAATATTATTTCTAATACTTTTTGCATGGGAGATCTCAGTTAAAAAATATTGTTATTTCAATGTGGTGAAACAGTGAAAATACAGGTTTTTCGAAAACAACACTAAATTAATATACTTCGGCGAAAATTTAATGAATGCAATTCTTAGGCCAGCTTGCCTCTTCAAGAACAAAATAAAAATGTACATATTTTCAAATTGCGATCATATAAAATATATTTTTACTTCTCACATTAGCCAAAACTGAAAAATACCGTTTTTTGTTCTTTTCTTCTACTTTTTGAAGTTGACAAAACATAATTGTTGTATAGAAATAGTATTCTTTGGAAGAAGATCAATAACAATTTTTTCCATACGAGCGCTCAGTTTCAAGATATTGGTCATAACTTCAAAAATACTGGTTTTTCGGAGGAATAAAGATGTTTCTTCTTGCCCAAATTTTGAGTTGGAAATATTTTTTTTTATATAAATAATAAATAACTTTTTTTTAATATACAATTAAAGTGAACACTTTCTAGCGGTACTGTAAATAGAAAAATGTCCTCAAAAGACCGGTATTCTTAAGAATTGCCTTTTAATGAGTTTGATTGAGTTTTAAAGTCGCAATATATGTGCTATAGAATTGAGTTGTTTTGTTCTCTTCACAGATTGAACTTTTTTTGTTGAAATTTTTCTCGGTCTATACGTCGAATGTTATGTCTGAGATAGTTTTAAATGCTTGGATGCTTTGTTTTGAAACTAGTTGACATTTTTTGACCATTTTATAGCACGGAGCTTTAAAGAAGTGACTTATATAAATCAACCAATTCTAGGTGCGTTTTGCTAGTCGACCTCGATTATGTGCTGAATCCGATTGGTCAGCATGAGGATTTTTCACTTACTCCTAGAGGAAGTAAAATACAAACAACAAATATATAAGCTACATTAAACATGAATGAAAATAAGCAATATTACCTGTTGTTTTCAACTTCTATTATTATAAAAATACAAAAAAACTACTTACGAGTACACCCACAAAAATGAGTATAAATAAACAAAGCTTAATTGGAAAAACTTGAACATCTTTTTTGTTTGCTATACGAGTGTGTATATAATATAGCATATAGTATCTGGTTATGTCTGAAATTATTCTTAAGTGGCATGCCAACATAACAAAAAAAAAAAGAAAGAAAAAACGAGAAAGAAAAGAAAACTCAAATATCATTAGAACACGATACGACAAAATGATTGGTAATGCTGTTAACTTCGTAAGGCGACTGTTAAGACAAATAATCTCATTTACGAGCATTTACAAGCTAATGTATCTTGAAGATTTTCACAATAAATCCACCATCACCTACTCCTCCTCAAAAAAAAAAAAAAAAAACAACAAGAAAAAAAAAAGCTTCAGGCTTGATGAGCAAGTACATTATGCCAAGCATAGTATCATGTCAGACAATAATATGTGAATGATTTAACGACCGCAACGAATGACTAAAAAAAAAACTGAAAGAATTTCTTGCAAGTCATTTTAGCAATATACTTATATACCCCAACTTCATTTTTATAGGAGAAAATAAAAAAAAAATGTCGTCTTTTTCTTTGGTTTAATAGCATAGTGAATAGAGACATTTGGTATCCAAAATTAACATCAGCATTTTTTCAAAGTGTGTTTTATTTTGTTTTATTTTTAGATCCACGCATTCAACAGAAATAAAATATTTAGTTACTGAGTATAGATACTAGCTTTAAAAATCTTCAACAAATTATATTTGATGACATACTTTGCAGGTTCAGTACTGCTTTGACGGAATACGGATCGATATATCTCCCAGCTGTAGTCATAGTTACAAAACCCAGTTTATCCCAGAAATGTAACGAGAAAATAAAAACTTTATTATTAACAATAGCTGCTCCAAGGAGGAGACATTTTTAAAAAATTCCTGAACCGAAATTCATTATCAATAATAAAGGTCAGCTCTTTGTGGAAAATTTAAAGGTTTATCACAGAGGGGTGGCAATATTTTAAGGAATATTCCTCTGCGTATGAACAAAGACAAAGGTTTTCCATGAAACTGTAAAAATAATCGTTCAAGCAAGTTATTTTGGCTTGCGGTAAGTTGAAAAAATTCTTTTCGAACTTCTGGTACACATTTAACTCTTTCAGGTTCGGTGGTTAGTTAAGTAAACCACCTTTTGATTAACTGTGGGAATATATATGTACCACCATCGATTTGATTACAAATTTTAATAAACTATGTACAAATAATGTCAAGACAAGGATATCTTTGGCTGGGAAACCATTGCTCAAAAAATAGTTAAAATGGTTTACCTCCCTAACAACTATTTTTTTATTTTATTTTATATTTTACTGGTGGATACCCGGCAAGCGTTTGCTACGCTAGAAAAGATAAGCATGTTTATTAAAAAAAGACAATTTTGCTTATATTTTAACTTGTTTATCTTCTTCTATTAAATTCGGTGATAATTTTTTGACAGTAAGTCTTCTTCTTCTTTGAATCAACTTTAAGTTAAGAGATGTTTGGTTTTATTTCAGAAACTCGTTAGAATAAGTTTACAGCTTGTTAACAGCGTGTCAATCGATTTGTACTTGACAACTTCACCGGGTAGCTTAAATTGAACTTGATGTTTTTTTTTTTGTTGAGATTTTTATTTTTTCGATTGAATTTCAGTGAGTGTCAAACTACCCAAGAATGGTTTTCCAGTGCCTTCAAGAGTGTCAAGAAAAATAATTCCGGCGCTTTCATTTGCTTCTTGTTGCATACATTTTACTTAAACAATTTTTTTAATAGCTATCAACAGTTGTTTCTGAGTAAAGACTTAATGGCGTAACTCCCCAGAATTATATTAGGTTTGATTGTTGAGCCCTGGGGTCGCCCAAATAGTATTTTGAAAACCCTGAACTCACAATGGTTCGGCCATCAAAATTTGAGTTTTTGAGATCTAAGGGTTTTTGCTGACACAAGTTGAGGTAAAGAATAAACTGTCAATGTGGTATGAGCTCTGAAGCATTTTTTGTTTAAGCTCACGTGCTGCAGATGTTTTTTATTTGCGATATAAAACTTTTATATGGCAAGTTATGCAATCTTAAAAAAAATTAACTCGATGTTTTGATCAGACTTGTCATTATACGATGATAGGCAAGACGAAAAAAGTGGGTCTCACAGTTCTGTCTGTCTCACTTTCCGTCTCTTTGTCTGCTTGGGCTGGCCCCGATACCAGAAAAGTGTCGGTATCGTACCGAAACCGAAACGATACCCAGACTAGGATTAATTATACGAGACCAAAAAAGACTGAGTTATACGAGACCGATACCGAGTCCATTTTTCTTTTGCTTTGCTTTTCTGAAACCAATCATTTGGATGAAATTTTAAGATTTGGTCCTTTTAGGAGGAGGAAGTCACTTAAACGAAATCCACCAACTTCATCGTGGATTTTTTGGTTTCTCGGAAACGGCTCCAATAATTTTTTAACAGCATTGTTTTCCTGTTATGATATTTTTCCGCAGAATTTCTATTTTGGATAACAAATCGAAATCTTAGACATCGTGAAACAAGCTCTTTTAAATTGTTAAGACAATAAAAAAAAACTTTAACTAAAAAGATAGTCTTTCCTTTACTATGCATATTTTATAAATATAATGATTCTTTTTAACTAAATCTTAAAAATACAAGATGAAGAACATGTTACCAAGTTGTGCATTTTATTTTCGTTTGTGACTAAAACCAGACCGAAACCAGACAAGATCGATACTGAGACGAGACTTTGCTATACGAAACCAAACAACACTGAGTTATGCGAGACCGATACCGAGACGATACTGAAAATTTTCAATTTTACTGATACCGAGACAATACTAACAAAAGTATGTCTATTCTCCACCTGTCCGTCTGTTGGGCTACATCCTAAACGCCTGAATCGATTTTCTTAAAACTTGGTACATAATGGTTTTTTTGGTGATTCTGCCCACATATTTTTTTCATTTTCTTTTAAGAAATAAAAATAACGGTAGGTACCTGCAATACAATTTTTTTTTTTTAATATTTTTACAAAATCCTATTTTTCTCAAAAACGTCTCCACAACTTTAAAAAAAATCAATAAATTTCTTTCAGTAAAGGCTACCCTTAGATGGGAAACCGTTTTTCCAAAAAAGGTCGATTTTCTTCAAAACGGTAATTTTTATTTCAATGTTTTTTAAAGAGAAGCACTTAAATTTTTGGAAAATAAAATAAGTATTTTGAAAACTATATGGTTGATTTTATACGGTTTTTAAGGATTTATTTCTACAGTAAAAATATTGCATATATATATTTTCACTAAATAAAGTTTTTAAATTTTCAAAAAAAAGTTTAAATTTTTCTATGAAAATTCGATAAATATTATAAAAACGGGTTGACTTTTTTTTTGGAAGCTTAATATTTATATACACAAATAAATAAATACGTACGATTCGCAAATCAAAAATTTTCCTTAAAAATGTTTTAAGAATTTGATATAAACGTCCGATGTTGATTTTGAATAAACACAAATTATTTAAGAAATTACTGTTGTTTCTTTTTATTATGATAATATTGATATGGTTCAATTATGTATATAACAAAATGGCCGCCGAAACCTCGGTGGCACACCTCCATCTGATGGTCAAAATTTTCCATGACGCTGAGGCATAATTGAGGTTCGATGCCGTTAATGTGCCGAATTTTCTCATCTTTTAGCTCTTGAATTGTTAGTAGCTTATCGACGTGCACCTTTTCTTTCAAATAACCCCAAAGAAAAAAGTCCAACGGTGTGAAATCACGTGATTTTAGCGGTCAATTGACATCGCCATCACGGCCCTTAAAATTTAACCACCCTTTAAAACAAAATTGTGTTTTAAGAAAACTGCTCCAACAATGCTAATTTTTTTTTTCACAAAAAATCATATTTAATGGATGCCATTCTTTTTTTTCAGCTTAAACTCTCAGAGAAGTATTTATTAGCTAATTTAAGGAACCGTATTTTATTTTTTTTTTATTTTATTTTTCTCTCAATATTTCTACGTCTTTAAATATAATTTTCTTAAACCGTCATATCCTTGAACAAAACAGCAACTACGTGCAATCCATTCGTGGATTTTATTTTATTTTGAGGTATGTAGGAATTTTGTAGTACCTCGTGGCAGGATGGTTAGTGCGTAGGACTGTCATGCCAAAGGTCTGGGTTCGATTCCCAGCCGCTGCCACCTAAAAACAGAAATGTTTTTTTCGCGAGGTACTGCCTCTTGCGAGGAACTGACAAATCCTCCAAGAGTATACTTGTCATGAATAAGTGCTTCTCATCTAGCCGTTCGGAATCGGCAAAAAATTGTAGGTCCCCTCCATTCCTGCCAACAACACGCACACAGGAATGGTTGAGAGTTGTAAGTCACTAGGCCTTGGTTCTTCACGAGCTGTTGTGCCACCAAATTTATTTATTTATTTTTTATGTAGGAATTTTAGCGTTTATGTACTGAAAATATCGTCAACCTTTGATAAAAATGACAGTTACTTTTTTTCACGGAGGTCGTATCGACTTGATTTTGGTGTTATGTGATTTAGCATTAAAAAAACACATTAAAACATGTGTTATCTGCTTAGGTTTTAACAAGGTTAACCTTACTGTTTGACATACCCAACTTCCCCCCTCCTCCCCTAAAAGAAACCCATTCCATGCGAAATATTTCAAAAGACTATTTTGATTCTTCATTCTCATCATACATAAAGCGTTTTCAGCAAGTTTCATGATGGGACCAAAGTTTTATTTTATATTATTTTTATTAGCTTTGAAGGTGCTATTTTATCTGTATTAGGTAAGTTTTGAGATTAAAAAACTGCATTTTAGTATGATTTTCACATTATTTTTGTATTAAGCTGTGAAAATATTCATTAATTATTTATAAACTTACTAATAAATCTCACTTCATTGATTGAAAGTAAGTTTTGTTGTAAAAAATAAGCATTGAAAAAATTTCGATAAAAAATGCGATAAAAACCGAAAAACTGTCTTACATTAAGCAGACTGTACATCGATCGATTTTTGACAAAACTTTTTTTTGAATAAATTATTTTTTAAGGTAGATTTAATTATCTTTTTTTTATATATCTCTGCTCCAAAAAGAGTTAAGGACAAAAAAGCAAAAAAATGTAATTTTTCACATTTTTTTAAAACTTTTTTTTTTATTTTTTGAATGATGCATTCCGATGGTAAATTTTGCTCTTTACAAAAAAAAAAAAAAACGGAGAATATAATGATTATGCACTGATCAACTTCGAGGTTGGCCTTACAGATAAAAAGTAATCAAAATTAAGCTTTATAAGGGTTTTTCAAACGGGACGCTACAAAAGTAGAGCGACATGGACAGCAAACGACGCCATATTTCTTGCCGCTCTTTTGACTTTTCTCTTCAGTAAGGTTTGCTATTTTATGATGGAAAGATATACGAGCCAACAACGAGTCGAAATTATTAAAATTTACTACTGAAATTCGGAGTCAGTGGCCTCAACGTTAAGGGCGCTACGTTCAATTTATGGTCGTCATAATCGTCCTAGCAGATCAACAATTGAGCGTCTAGTGGAAAAACTTGTATCCACAGGCACAGTACAAAATGTTCCCGTGCCAGTGAGACAAAGAAGTGCCCGTAGTGTCGAGAGTATTGCTGCCACTAGGGCTTCAGTTGCAGAAAGCCCAAATGTGTCTCTCACACGTCGTTCTCAAGCGTTGGGCATCTCTGTGACGTCGTTGTGGCGAATTTTGCGAAAAGATCTTGGCCTACATCCTTACAAGATTAAATTGACGCAAGAACTGAAGCCGCTTGACCACCAGGAGCGTCGTATGTTCGTGAATTGGGCTGAGCAACAACTTGAAAATGATTCGGATTTTCATCGAAAAATCATCTTAGCGATGAGGCTAATTTCTTGGTCAGGCAGCAATCCGCACGTTCTCCATGAGTCATCATTGCATCCCGAAAAAATTACGGTTTGGTGTGGTTTATGGGCCGGCGGCGTCATTGGGCCGTACTTCTTCCGTAATGATCAGACCTGGACCTTACTGTGAATGGGGATTGCTACCGTTCAATGATAACCGAATATTTTTAGCCCCAATTGGATGATATGGATTTGGAGGACATGTGGTTCCAACAGGACGGTGCCACAAGCCACACAGCGAATGACACAATCAACTTATTGGAAACGTGTTATCTCACGAAATGGTCAAGTCTTTGTTCTATGCCAACAAGCCAGCGACGATTGATGAACTTCGTACGAATATCGAACGTGAAATTGCAGGAGGATCGGCCGATTTATGCTCGAAAACCGTCGAAAATTGGGTTCAGCGTCTGGACTTCTGCAAGCGTGCCCGTGGTGGCCTTGCAAAAGAAATCGAGTTCCATACATAATGGCATCGAACCTACTTTCACAATAATAAAGAATTTCATTGACATCCAAAATCGTTTTTGTTTTATTTAAAAAAACTTTTGTAGCGCTCTTATTGAACAACCCGATACATAGGGTGAAATAGGGTAGAAATACAAAATGTGACAATGATTTTAAACCCCATTTGTGCTGGAAATGATATATGTACCTACTTAAATGAAAAATTAAGTGCTCAATACTTTTCAAAATTAGGATAATTATAGGTTGAAATGGGATAAATAAAATATAAATGTGGTTTAATGACTAGATCTATTTAATTTTTGTTTATGAATAAGTACACCAAGAATTCCGTTTATTTAACGCTCATAAACTAAGAGGATAAAGAAATAGAGTCCCAACTATTACTCATATAGAGAAAGTTGTTTAAAATCTATTTATAATTTTTTTGGGTTAATTTTTTATTTTTAAATCTTTTGTCTACTCGAACGAAGTCGGGGCTGGCCAGTTAGTCTATTTTACTTCATCAAGTAATTTTTTTTATAAACCTTTTAACTCACTCCTAATTGTTTGCTCTTAAATAAGCCTTCGCAGGCGTGATATCCTTTTTTTTCTATTTCAATTATAATTGAAATAGGTCTTTGAAATTTAATTTAATTCTCTGAGGAATCAATTTATTCATTTCACTGAAGTTTCAAAGAAATATCTCATTTCAATGAAAAATGTCAATGAAAACGAAAAATATTATTTTCAAATCTTTGAAAAATCTTTGTTATTAGCACGAAATCTTTTGGGAATACAAAATTAACCTTCAAAATTGATCGTTGATTTGGTAGCAAGAATTTGTATGGTTGTTCGAGGAAAAAATGTATGTAATTCATTTAATTAAATGATTGAAAGCTTTATTTTATATTAAAATTTTGTTGAATTTATAAATAAAAATATTTGATGTTAATTACAATTTATTTGGTATGTACCTCTATTTTTGGAAAAATGATAAATAAAGATAATTGGTTACCCAAACATTATATTTATAAGGAAATTTTTATTTTTATTATTGAATCAAAAATATTTTTTCTTCATGAAAAAAGTTATTGATTTTTATTGGTGGGGGATGAGATAAGTGTGTTTTCGGTGTTATAATTTCAACATAATGTAGGTTAATAAAAAAAACGGAATAATTCAAAAAAAGCTAGAAGGACTTAAAGTTGTACCTAATGGTCATTTTAAAGGAACACAATTTTGGATGATCAAAGATTTAGCCCAAAATACAATAATATTCCAAGGATAGATTGGTAAATGCATATTGCTCTCCTTTATTGATTAACCCATTGATTTAAATATCCAAGAAAGGAAAGAGATTTTTTAAAGAACTGACACCCTCTTTCTTTCACTCATACCAAAGAGGCAAAGACAAAAAGTTTGTTTTTTTTAAGACCTTGTGTCGATTGGATTAAAATTTATATTAAATTTTATCTAAAATTTATGTTAGAGCTCACGTAGCTTTTCTCCTAGAACAGCTACACTAGTTCCAAATTGAAAGTTATTAGATACAACTCAATTCAAGGTAAAGGTTCAGTCAAAAAAAAAAAAAAACACTCCCTGAAACGATATAAGCTAAGCACACATTTTAAAGCAGATTAAAAACGTATAAATCTTCCTTGTTTTTGCTTTCTCTTTACTGCAATCCTAATAGCTTACTCTATAAGCAAGGCAAGTTTCTATACTTTTTACTTTCTATACTTTCCACGTTCTCGTTGCGCATTTCATGTACCATAATATTTTATCCTGAAAGGAAAATTTATTCCCAATTTAGAAAAGAAGACAAACTGTTGTTTAAGAGAAGTTTTTGAATCATTTATTATGATTTCTAATGAATGGACTCTTTTGTATAAAAGGATGCTCTTTTTGTCAAAAAACTTTATAATACTTTTACAAAGTATTTTACATTTATAATTTTTCTCATTGCAAAAGTTAAAAGTTACATAAATATTAATTACTTTTTATTTTTAGAGAAAGTCGAATAAGAAAAATATTTTTTTTTTGTTTGTCAATTTGCATTTAACTTTATAGAAACTTTTAAAATTATTTTCCTAATCAATTCACATAACAATACAATATTGAAATGAATGAAGAGTTGATCCAATTTAGATGTATATTAAAATTGAGGAAGTTTTCCACAATCTCTCATAACTTAGGTATAAGATTTTTTTCGTCTGAAAAGTTCAATTGATTCATATTTTTTTTTTTTTTTTTAATTTTGGTCTCTTCGAATTTTTTTTTTCATTCAATATTCCAAAATGATAGGTAGTTCAACTACTGTAAACGACGAGTAGCTATAAAGGTAAATTCACAAAATTGGATGCGCAAAAGAGAATTCAACAGAAATTCAATTTTTATTTTTAGGAGTTCAATTTGATTCGAAGGATAACTCTCATTGAAATTCTTTGTTGATTGAGAAGCCAATTTAAATATTTTTTAACTCTTTTTTTTTGCACATTCGAATTAGCCCTTTGTGTACTTATTCTCAAATGATGGATTGCTTACACAAAAAAACATTATTGTTTGTACTTATGTCAACCGCAGCTTTCTGAGGTGAAGAATTGATTTTTGTTAGCAATTATTGCTAGTTTTTTTTTTGTTTCCTGAGATCAAATCATGAAACTTTGGTTGATTTATTAACTGTAACGAATAAAATGTAAATCATGGCATTGAATTACTTACAAAGTTTATTGATTTGATGCCACCTCCAAAAAAATAAAATAATAATAAGAACAGAGAGTCCTGAATAAAATCGTTTTGATTTCTCTTTATTCATTTATTTAAAGAAAATAATATGAACGACGGGGTCGTAATTGCTTTTATGTTCAAGGCGCTGAGGGTTTAAGAAAATTTTAATTAAAGACATGGAAATGACGAGAGAAAAATGTTCTTAAAATATTCGTAAAGAAAACTTTAGGTATTCAAATCGTTAGTTTTTATTTATGTTTTTGAGATATTGAATTGTTTTTTTTTTTTTAAATTTCGATATGCAATATTTTTATTGGAAATTTGTATATAAAAAATTTAACTAAATTTGTTCAGCAGATAATGATAAAATTAAAAAAAAAAACGTTTTTTAAACATTTGTACGGAAGGTGCCGTTATTTTTCCATAAAAGCAATTTTTATCCAAAAATATTATAATAAGCGTATAAAACACTTAAATACCAAGTTTTATAAAGATCGACCATGCAGACTTCAAAATATTTAATTAAAAAAAAAATGTTTGAACATTTTTAAAAATCCAAAAACTTTTTTTTTGAAAATTTTGCTAAGAAAAACGATTTATGATGCTTAGTTTCTGTATTAAAAAAAAAAATATTAATATCAAAATTATTGTTTGTTTGAAAATCGAAAAAATGATTCTTTGGGAGGTAGGTACCATTAAAAACGGTTTTTTGAAAAATTGTTTCTCATCCAAAAGTAGCTAGGGTTTACTGAACGAAATTGATAAGTTTTTTAAAGAAAAGTTGTGGAGCCATTTTTGAGAAAAATAAGATTTTGTGAAATTTTTAAAAAAGATTGTCTGGTAGGCATCGTTATTTTTAGTTCTAAAAAATAAAAAAAAGCTGTCGGCAGAATCTCCAAAAACCACTTTGTACCATGTTTTATGAAAATTGATCTAGCTATTTTTCGATGGAGCCAAACGGAAAAACAGATGCATAACACGCCATGTACCAAGTAACATATCGGAAGTAAAAATTAGTGGTGCAACAGGTTATGGAGAACTAGGCCCTATAACGACTTATAGGGCCTCTCAAGACCGCCATCTTGAAAAAGAAAGTGATTTGGTTTTTGTT
The DNA here is from genome assembly GCA_946251815.1 of Dasysyrphus albostriatus. NCBI lineage: Eukaryota > Metazoa > Arthropoda > Insecta > Diptera > Syrphidae > Dasysyrphus > Dasysyrphus albostriatus. The sequence goes on along the minus strand of OX276336.1, from coordinate 58,364,632 downwards.
CAACAACTCGATGAAATTTGCTTTTACAACTAAATCATAAAAAAATATAACATTTAGACAGTAAAATTATCTAAAAATGAGCTATTGATGAACTCTATAGGTTTATTAATCTTGAAGTTATAGCGTATCAAAGTAACACTTTTTATTTTTTTATGCGTAAATGGACAAATAACGGTTTTCCGTTAATGTCGCAGCAGATATTATTTTTTCAAAAAACTAATGAGTTCATATAAATGCTCATAAAATTCTAGATAAAAAATATTATAAGCTTTTTTCTGAGGTAATTTTAAGTCGAAAAATTCAGCTCAAAAATTTTCTTGTTTTCGTTTAGAAAGTAAAACGGTTTTTATGATTTAAGTGTACGTTTCTTTCAATTGGCTCTATCTTTGTCAAACCCACCCGGATATTGAATTTTTTTTTTAATCAAAAAAAAAAACTTTAAACCGTTCAAACTTGGTCAGTAAATTTTTCTTGTGCGGATAACGATTTTTCTGCAATTAATTATCCATTTTCTATATCAGTATTCTTTTTTTCAAAAAAAAAAAAGACACTTTATTAAGTATATCTCTTCCTCCTTTTCTCTGTGGTGGAGATTGTGAGACCTTATAAAAGCGAATTGATGAAAATTAGATATCTTTTGAACGGGCTATCAGACAAATCTCAAAACTTGCTAGAAAGTGTTTATCGCTGGATACAAAAAACATCAAAAATTGTGCAAGAAAAAATTTAAATTTTTTCAAACTGTCCGAGTTTACATGGAATGCCCCTTGTGTAGGTACTTTGTATAAAACTGATTTTATCATTAATTAATGTCCCTCAAGTTAGCAGAGCAAGGTGAGCAGAACATATATTTTGTAATGGCATTATAAAGCGCTTATTAAATGCAAATTAAATGCCCAACAATTAAATTTAATGCTTAAGTACTTTTGGTACAAATCGATCTTCTGCTAACTTGATTTAAATCTAGCAGAACAATTTCCTAAAATGGTTTAAACATAACGTACGAAAATTGTGTTTGGACCTGAATTTTTGCGCCATTTAAATGCTCTACGAATCCAAAAAAAATTTGAAAAAAAACTTGATTTTTACAAAAAAAAAAAAAAACATCAAAAGTTTCCAAAGAAAAAATTAAATACTTTTTTTTCGACACAAATTAGTTAAATGCTTAGTTAAATGCTCCTCTAAATGCAATTAAATGCTCCAAATTTTGAAACAATTTTTGAAGATCTGAGCAAAAAAAAAAATTCAATTTCCCATACCTGGCCATGTTCTGCTAACTTAGTTTTTTCAAAAAATTCCAACTTTTTCGACTCAAATCTTTTTGATTAGTTAAATGCTTACCTAAATGCAATTAAATGCTATAATTTTAGCATTTAGTTTAGCTAATTTTAAACTATTTTAGCACCGTGCTGCCACTTGTTTAATTTTTAAGATATTTAAAAAAATATTCATTCAAATTTAGGAATGTTGTTTAAATATTTCGTACTCCAAAACTATGGGTTTAAATGGTGATGCAAACTTTCGCTAAGTTAATTTATGAGACAAAGTTTGCAAATTTACGAATTCAAAACAAAACAGAACAACTTTTTTTTTTTTAATTTGAAAATTTCAAAAAAATTTATTCGTAAAATTAGCAAATATGCCATTTTGTTCTTGTTATATGTGTTTACGAGACATTTTCTTTTTTGAAAATGGGAAATGGCGGCGTTCATTTCAGGCTAAAAAAATTGGTACCTTTTTTTCTAGTACGGCATTTGGGAGCACAATATTTAGGTTCCTCAACCCTTTCGTTTTTTGCAACGTTTGACACTTTGAGATTTGAGCACAAACTTCATAGGGATATCCTAGCCAGTACTCTAAAACCATGAAAGCGCATGTTAACGACTACCTCTTAAGAGTACGGTACGATCAAAATTACATGGAACTCAAGAAAATTAAAGCCGGTGTACCACAAGGAAGTGTTTTAGGACCTACTCTGTATTTTGTATTTATACAATGGAATACCATTGAACATCAACGCTTTCAAGGCTACTCTTGCTGGTGATTAAACTGCAATATTCGTGTTTTAAAAATCCATTAAATAAACGTTACAGAAAATTCCAAAATAGCCGATAAATTGAAAGATTGAAAGCATAAATGTCATATCAAATTAGATGAAACAAAAACTATAATCAAAATTTACAAACAAAAAGCTAAACATTTTTTTTTTTAGACCAATGGTAGAGCTGTAGATTTACAGCCAAATACCTTTAAATGACTTTGGATGCAAAGCTTAAATGGAAAAAACACATAAAATTAAATGAGAATAACTAAACTAACTAGAAGTGGAGAGAAAGGAGAATACTGTAATCTATTTATCTCCAACAAAGATAGAGCTCTACAAAGAAAACAAAAATGCAGAAACCATCCAAAAATTACAAAACAAAGTCTTTCGCGGAATATATAATTTTTAATAGAAATGTTATCAGAAGTAGTTTAAAAACCCAGTGTATGCAAAGTTGCACTAATTCTGAGATATAGGCCGTCTTAAATTGTATGATACAAAAATCGATCTAAAATCACATGATGTGGAAAGTATTAAAACCTTTAACTTCCACTAGAAACACAAAATCATCACTGTCGATTATTCATAGACTGTTCCTGATTATCCAGTGTTTTTTTTTGTGCGGTTAAAGTCCCATTTTATACAACAATACAAGATTTAATAGGGCAGTAATTGATCAACAAGAAAAAATGTCAATTAGTTTCAGAAATTGGCTAGCCATACAAAATTCTTAATAAATGGTTTAAGTCTTTCAATGTCACAAGGGATTCCCGGAATCTCATGTCCCATATTCGGAAAACAAGAATACTATCTGATAGGGCTCTCAATCACCATAAAAGGATAGCTTATTTCACTGCACCATAAATGGTTAACAATTTCCTCGAAAAACGTCAAAAAGCTATTTTTGTTGAAGCTTCTGCCAAAAGCCTGAAAATCAGTTTCATTGGAATCGTTTTAAATGATAATTGACAATCAAGTGCCTATTATCCAAAGAGGGAATTAAACCATCTCTTAATGTTAATACAAAGGGAAAAGTTACGAAGCTGCGTGATAATTATATAATTGTTTAACTTTCAATTAAACTGCTGCTTTTGCTAGCTGAGTATATAATGTGGTTTTGTAGTCGGTAAACCAATTAAAAGAGCTATTCAAAGTAAAGGCCTGAAATTTCAGAAAATTATGTATTTTGTAGTCGGCAAATCAATTAAAAGGGCTATTCAAAGCCAAGGCCTGAAATTTCTGAAAACTGTGTGGAATTGCCAAATTATGAGAGACGAGAAACTGGGCGTAGAGAGTAAAGGCACTCTCCTGGAATTATCAGCATTGGCTGTTAGAAATTCAAATTCAAGTGAATATACACTCCACTAAAAGAAGCGTCCAAAACTGCAGACCCAGGGTTGCAACATATTTTTATTTTCAAAATTTTAACAAATTGACAAAACAAAAATACGTACCTATACAAATCATCCACAGATGCCTTTCGTTTTCATTCATCATATTCATTTAAGCAACGTAGAATACTCCATGGAGGAAAAAAAGCGATCTTAACTTACTTCTATTGTACTTTTATGGAGTTAAAAATGAGAGTGTTAAAGTGGTTCACATAAAATTAAAATGGACTTGTCAGTAGGTTCAGTAATCGAATCCTGGTCCCTTTGCACCAAGTGCTCTACTCGCTAACCGCTCCACCAATCTCAGATATAGAATTCATTGCATTAAATCGAAAAAAAAACTTTTATCTGAACTGTCTTCTATGAGAAAAAAAGCTATGGCTTGCTTAGTAAGAAAAACTTTGTTGAAAGATAATATAACATAATTATAGATTTGAATGGCTATTACAAACACATTGGTTAGTTTTAATAAATACCAACCTTAAACATTTGCTGACAATAAAAAGAAACATACCTATGTGCTCGGATGTCAAACTGAATGTAAATTATAAAATGGCCGGTCACAGTTTTAAGCATCACCGTATTCACTAAGACAAAAATATAGAAACGACGTAACATAAGAACCTTAAAGATTTTATAATTATTATACAGGATGGCTATTCAAGCAAAAGTTCCTTGGTCGTTCCATAAGAGCAATATAGAGGGATTAAAGAAACATTGGTACACCGCTTCTATAACGCTCATAGAGTTTGCACCTGAAAATATTTAAGGTACCAGTATATGCTCCAATAAGGTATCGCGCCAGAGGGATAATAGGAGTGCAATAGAAACAAATGGCACATTAATGTCTCAAACACGAAGAAATTTTGTTAATTGGATGGGTCTTCAGTAAACAGTAAAATACAATTTTCTGCCTAATCAATGACATTTTTTTGGTACCAATTTTAAGTTAAGGATCTTCTGGCAAGCTATTTTTGTCCACCAAGAGTTTGGCGGACAAACAAAGCTTAACATTGGTATTTTGTTTTAATGTTAAGAAAGAAATAAACTACTCTGCATCTAAGTATGTATTCAAAAATCAGCATTTTAAAAGCAGAAATGTTAATAATTAGATATTTTCTATAAGCAAAAATATGTGGCAACTCTAGAGTTTCAACAAAACTTTCCTGGTTGTCATTTGTTGAATAATCCATTCACGAATAAAGCATATACCAAGTTTAAGATTTGTACTTTACAAATTTCTCAAACTATCCAATGCCTTTTATTAACTTTTAAAAATTATAGACTCGCCTGGCACGCACTTTCGACCGCCAAATCAAATTTGGCATTGTTTTGTTCATGCACTAGGATGTGCGAAATACATTTCGGCCTTTTTAAGGAAGTTTAATTTTGACCAGTTTTTTTTACATTTTGAAAAAATCAGATGGCAACCTTTCGACCACGGACACCCTTCCAGACCGTAGTTTTCGTACTTAACTGGTCCCGAAATAAGCATACGCAACGTTGTACCTTTGTATCTAGTAGATAAGTTTAATTACCATAAGACTCTACGAATAATAGAGGAGATCTGACGAAGAATTTCCCGTCACTAACCGGTGCTATATTGATTTTCGGTAACATATGGTGTCAAAACTCCTAACACGAAAGATGAAGTGCACGCTTGACAAAACAATCCAACTGCAAGTTTTGCGTGTGAGGAGGGCGAATGGAGAAGAAGATACGGCCGCGAGCCCTATGAACTGAATCAGAATGTGGATGTGGTCCAGAAGGATATCAAAACACGTTGAATAAATTGGCTGACCACATTAAATGAATTAAAAATAATGCTTAAGCCAAGAGTCTTTGTATCCCAATCCCCAAATTCAAGAAAACCAAGAAAACCATTCAGTCATGGATACCAGAAAGCTTGAAAGATGACGCTTCTTAGGCTGCGATCATTTATAGATTGAAAATTGACCAGTTTACTTGCAATTTTTGAAGGTCTAAACCTTTTTTTGATAAGTTTTAGTACGTGCGACCCAGGCGTATATTTTACTTTAATTAAATTAAATTTAACTTAATAAAATTGAATTAAATTCAATTGAAATAAATTGAATTCAACTAAATTAAATTGCATTGAATAAGATTGAATTGAATTGAATTGAATAAAATTGAATTGAATTGAATTGAATTGAATTGAAATAAATTGAATTGAATTGTTATTGTTATTAAATTTAATTTAGGCCCTCATTATGAATAGTGAATCGAACGTTTGCTTAAAAGCGAAAGATCTAGCGAATTTCCCTAATCACGATATAATATCGATAGCGAGCTTCGAAATTCGCTTTAAAAATCAACGCTGCTAAGAATATTGCGAAAATAGGTCAAGTACACATGCTAAACGTTAAACAATGGCTAATTGGGAATTCGCAAAATTATTTGTTCTTAAGCTAACGCTTCCATTCGCTATTCATAATGAGAGCCTCAATTAAATTCAGTTAAATTCAATTCAATTCAATTTAATTAAATTTAATTTAATTTAATTTAATTTAATTTAATTTAATTTAATTTAATTTAATTTAATAAAATTTAATTTTTATTTAATTTAAATTAATTTAATTTAGTTTCATTTCATTTCATTTCATTTCATTTGATTTGATTTCATTTTATTTCATTTCATTTCATTTCATTTAATTTAATTTAATTTAATTTAATTTAATTTAATTTAATTTAATTTAATTTAATTTAATTTAATTTAATTTAATTTAATTTAATTTAATTTAATTTAATTTAATTTAATTTAATTTAATTTAATTTAATTTAATAAAATTTAATTTTTATTTAATTTAAATTAATTTAATTTAGTTTCATTTCATTTCATTTCATTTCATTTCATTTCATTTCATTTCATTTGATTTGATTTGATTTGATTTGATTTAATTTAATTTAATTTAATTTAATTTAATTTAATTTAATCTAATTTAATTTAATTTAATTTAATTTAATTTAATTTAATTTAATTTAATTTAATTTAATTTAATTTAATTTAATTTAATTTAATTTAATTTAATTTAATTTAATTTAATTTAATTTAATTTAATTTAATTTAATTTAATTTAATTTAATTTAATTTAATTTAATTTAATTTAATTTAATTTAATTTAATTTAATTTAATTTAATTTAATTTAATTTAATTTAATTTAATTTAATTTAATTTAATTTAATTTAATTTAATTTAATTTAATTTAATTTAATTTAATTTAATTTAATTTAATTTAATTTAATTTAATTTAATTTAATTTAATTTAATTTAATTTAATTTAATTTAATTTAATTTAATTTGTTTGACCATCAATAAATTTAGCCTTTCTTTTAAGGTAGGCAAACAAAATTTATAAAAGAGCTAAGTGAACAGTTGAGAAGAAAATTTGGTTTAAAGAAAAAAAAAACAAGAGAAATATCCATTAAGTTAAAATGTCAAAGTGCCTTTCAACCATACTCAGACGTCATTATGTATTTCAAAAATAACAACTTTTAAGTTCAAAGCAAATTAAAAAATAAATCTCTCAACAATTTATCTGTTTTTTTTTACAAGGTACACACTGTAAGAGTATTAAAATTCCAAAGAAAATCTATTTCTAGCTATAAATTAAATTACATAGTTACATCCCCCGGTAATCGGATTACAATGCAAAATGCGTCATTAGATTTCACGAATTTTAAATGTATTTTAAGGTCTAATTAGCAAAACCAAAAATGCGTTCTCATGATTTGTTTTCAAATATGTAGGTTTTGTTTGTAGGTGAAAGAATATAAATCCAAATTTGAAAACATGGTTTATCTGTCGAATTTTTTTCTCATTTTTTTCCGCGAATGCAACGGTAAAATAATTTATAATTGGGTAACAAGAATTCTGCGAAAATTTTAATTGCCAAAAGACCTTTTAGATTTTCAAAATAAAAATAATTTTTATTGTAGATTCATTTTTAAACCATTTAAATAAAAATTCTAAAAATATAAAGTGAAAATAAATTGTTTTGGCAGTTTATTGGAAGGGAAATGAAAATTCAACGTACTCACACCGGTACTCGCGAAAAATATGTAAATATGTAGGCAGGTAGGTAAATAAATTATTTATATTTAGTTGTTGATATTCTTCTTGTGTGGCAGAGAAAAAATAATAAGCAAAATCAAAATAATTAAGTATGTACCAACTAAATTGAAGAGGTTATTTTTAAGTGCTTACAAGATTTGGGGGTAACATTTTTAGCAACATGCTCGCTAATTGAACTGAACGTTTTCATGTAAAATAAAAAAATCAAAATCAGAGGGAAAAAGTCGACCGACCTAGTAGTACTTGGTTGGCGAAGAACGGTCGAAGAGGATTTAGCAAAACTATGGAAGAGTTGGAGAGGGAGCTGAGGTTTATTTCTAGAAAATGGCGCCTGGGAATCTCAGGGACGTAACAGGTCCAAGACCTAAGGAAGATGGTTTCGGGGACAACTGTTTGGAAAATTTTGTTTTTTTCCTCGAATAGAAAATAGACTATGCTTAAAAAGGAATAAAATCGGCTCTAGTAAACGCAGTCGCATTAAGTTGCTTTTCCAAATGTTTTCGACGGCTAAATTCTTAATGACGAACTAAAAACACAGTTCTATTGATGGACACTAAGTCTTGTGTAGGCGAGGAGGGCAAATTTAGGAGAAGATTTAGCCTCGAACTTTATGAGCTCCATTAAAATGAAAAAATATAGTCCAAGAATTCAAAACAAGTAAACAAATAAATATCTGTATTGGCTCGGCCACAGCGAACAAATGGACAACAATACTCGTACTTCTATGAGAGTGCTTGAATATCAGCTACCAGTCCCGAGACAGCAAGGAAGACCGAACATTTAATTTCGATGCCAGAGCGTTTGATATTGATGTCTTAAAACCCTTAGCTTGAGGATAAAAAGAGACCATGTCTCAGAAGAATAAGTAAGTGCAGACTGTTGGGTGGATACATCTCGTGGGCATGATTATGATAAATGATGACAAAATACCTATGACTAGTATGAAAAAGAGATCTGAAAAACCAAACAAATCAATATTCAATAATAAATAATAACAATAAATTCAATAATTCTATCTATGATCACATTTTTTTGTATCAACATTAAGTAACAAGTGCTTTTGTGTAATTTTCCGATTGTGTTGACAGAAAAAAAAAAATCTCAATCAATCAAAACTATTGATAGAAATATTTATTTATTCTTTTTCTTATCAATAAAATTATATCTACTCATACCTACTTATATTGCAAAATTTAGAACGCACAAATTTGTGTTGTAATATCCAAACCTTCATTCTTTAGATTGATGGTGTCTTATCAAGGTAAGTGATAGAAGATGATAACACCACCTATGAGTTTCCTTTTCAATGCATATAAACAGATAATTTTCCGGTATGTAATTTCATCATTCTCATATATTCAAAATTCATTCATATTAAACAGGAAGAAAATTGCTCCTTGTACATAATACACACATAATTTTATTCCCACTCTCAAGAAGTGAAGGTAGAAAACCCTTCCACTATACTTATAGAAAAGAAACACAAAAATTAACCAAAAGTGAGGTGATGTCTCGTTTATTCATGAAGTCTTGGGAATTTCCACTTCAAGTTATATTAAGTGACAAAAAAAAATATCATGTGACAAGACATGAACATGGCATTTTATATCAAAGTTTATTTTTTTTTAAAGAAAAAAAAACAGGTAATCCGATTTTGTGTTTATTTTTTGTACTTATCCCTAGGGACTTGTATTGGCTTCGTGAGAAAAGCGATTATTGAGTTTTAATTGGAATTTTACAAACAAAGCGATGATGATAGTATCCGACCACTTATACTCCCATAAATATTTCTTGTTAATGAATACCATCACTAGGCCAAAACAAAACTAGAATATTAGTCAGGAAGATTTTCATTTTGATCCAAACACATAATTAGTGGATTGACTCGAGTTTTCGAGATATCTTAGCCTGCAAGTGCAGTTTTTTTTTTCAATTTCGGTTATTTTCTAATCAGAGACTTATTAATCTTCCACAATTTATTTTTGGATTTTGGTACCGGTCACTATTTAGCTCACGAAAAATGTATATAAAAACCAATTTTCGGAATAAATCCAAGGTTTTTTAAATGCAATTATCTTTATTTTGGCATAAGGAACACTCACCGAAAGGTCAAAGGTCGAATATAATTTTAAAACGGTAAACGCGAAAAATATATATACAAAACTTGTGGATCGTATTATTTACTAAAGAAAAGCGTTTTATGTTCTCCAATTGATCACGTAAAAGATATTACCATTTCAAATAAAATGCAGGACTGAATCACACGCACTTGCTCTTATGTTCTTATGTTATGTTATGCGCTGAGAGCTAAGATAATTATATGTAAGAAGATGGAATAGGTATAGCCATATCTATACAAAAAAGAGAGATGATTTAATTTTCTTTAAAATGACATATTCAGAAAAAGTTTTGGATAAAAATCGACCGAGAAAAGGTCGCTCAAACTGAGCAGATTTAAGATTTAAAAGTAAAATAATATAAAATAATATTGTATTTATGACTATTTTGAGAAACTCGTAAGATGATACGCTCAAACTGGGTGTATAATACATTCTTGACCATTTGAGTACAAAAAAAAAAAAAATCGCAGTTTAAGGGTTGCCATCTAATTTTTTTCAAAGTATTAAAATAATTGCCTAAAACAACAAACTTGCTCCTTAAAACTTCGTATTTGAACTTATGTTACCTAAGCCAGTGCCAGATTTGTTTTGGTTTGGTTGTAGAAACAGAAATTTCTTATAATACTTGCTTTAAGAACTTTGAGCTCGAATAGCAAGCACTTTCGAAGGAAAAACTTGTCTAGGACTATGTTTAGTTAAAAAATATTTAAAAACTGCCTTTTTAGGAGCAAGTTTGTTGTTATAGAAAATTATTTTAAACTTTGAAAAAAAATTTTATGGCAACCCTTAAACTGAGAAAAAATTAAATTTTCCCTGTTATTTTTTGACTTTAGTGGATAAGAATGAATCTACACTCGGTTTGACCGTATCATGTTACAAGTTTCTCAAAGTATCAATAAATACCATATATTCTACTTTTAAATCTTAAAATCAGCTTAGTTTGAGCGACCGTTTCTCGGGCGATTTTTATGAAAATCTTTTTCTAAATATATCATTGTAAGGAAAATTAAATAATCTTTTTTTATATCAGCAATGGCTATACTAATCTCCACAGGTAAACAAATTATAGTCAAATACGTACAAAAAATGAGAATTTTTACATTTTTTTGCAATATTTTTTTTTTAATTTTGGCGACTACAAAATTAAAATTTTTTTTTGAATTATCTATTTCGATGGTAAATTTTATTGTTTACAAGAAAGTTTTAACATTATCTCGAAATTTTGCTTCGTTTTCAATTTATATGTAAAAATCCGAAAAAGGGTATTTCTGCACCCCCTCCTCCAAAATGCATCCTGTAATTTAATAACACTCCGCGGTTTTTCCATCTTTAATGACCCATCTATAGATTTTTGCAATAAAAATTCATGTACGTCTTAGTTCCTTATTGCCTTGTATTTTAGGACTTAATCAATAGCCTATTATGAGAGAAAAATGTTTAAAACCATGAAATACCTAAAACAACTTCTATGAGAGTTTGAGATGAAAAAAGGACGCCATCTTAATTTTTGATTGAATATGATTGCGTAGAAAAAAATTTAAGTTGTTTTTCTTAAAAATTATCTCTGAAATTCATAAAATATTTTTAAGCAAAACTACAACCCGTTTTTGAGAAATGAATATTCAAAAAAATAGTTGAAACTTTTTTAAATTTCAAAAACTTTTTTTTGTTGAAAATTTTCACTTTGAATATGTTTTAATTTTACTGGAAATTTGTATATACAAAATTTAATCTAAATCTGTTCAGTCGAAAATGAGAAAATAAAAAAAAAGTTCTGTGAGAGGCACTATTAATAGTTGCTATTTGTAATTTTTTTATAATTTTTGGTGGTATATCGCACTAGTTTAAGCATGCAGAAAAAGTTTAACAAAAAGCGTAGGAGTCATTGCGAAGAAAAAAAAAATATTTTCTTTATGGGTTTTCAACATTCGTATCGAAGGTATACCGTTATTTTCTCATAACAGCTAAATTTTTCTAAAAATACTTCAAAAAGTGTAATAAAAAACCCTGAAACAGAAAATCTGATAGAAATCGAGCATAAAGTTTCAAAATATCATCATCGATAATCTAGTCATCATTCACTAAACCAGATCCAACATTGCTTATTTGTGCCAAATGAATACAAAAAGTGAAAGAAATGCCTGACAGCTAACAACAAAACGATTTATTTGGTTCACTTTTTCACAGAACCAGAATCGGCCCCAGGGCTATGAATAGTTTTTACATTCGCTGCCGGGCTTTCACTTTTTCAATACATTTGGCACAAATAAGCGATTCTGGATCTGTGAATGAAAACTATATTATCGATGCTCGAACTCCCTTACCATTTCTACTGAAAACTGCACAATTCTCTTAATTTTCCTGTGTTTTTGAATAGAAAAAATGTATGAGATAGCAACACTTTTTTTTATAGATTTGATAGAGAAAGAGATATGATTGAATTTTACATTGTTTGTTTGCAATCGTATTCACTTTTTCATTTTGGATATTCACTCCCAAATGACAGCGTGAAAGAAAATATTTCATATGAAAGTTTTTGATGTTTGATTTCACATTTCCACAGAACAGGAATCGGAATTAGTGTGAAAGCACGATAAGTTTTTTGATTCACCTTTTTACATAACAAGAATCGGACCCTTGGTTACCCTGTTTATCAAAATCCCCACAAATGGAAATTGTGTTTCTTTTTCGTCATAGTGCGAATATGGCAAAGTATAAACTCACGTCAGACAATAGCTGGTTTTGCATGTCTATATGGACTTTGGCTAAAAAACGACAACGAGACATTTCAAAAATTGTGTTGGTCTGCCATTTTGTATTGAACTATCCTATACCAACAAACATTTTGACATTTTTATATAAATTATCGATAACATAATGACAATGGTAGTCTGGCAATGCCGTTCTTATCGGGACAAAAGTTAAATCTACTTAATTATCTGGACATAACTAACTCTATAGACATAGTTTTTGTTGTATTTGACATGTACATTGCTTTGTTTTGTTGTCGTTTTTTCATACAGCAATATTTTAAGTTGCAAAAAAACACAGCTAATGTAATTTATTGAGAGTAAACAGTTTTGGTAAGAGCCAATGAAATCACAAATATAAATAAATTAACGGAAACAACAATAGTCCAGTAACATTTGAAGTTTCATAGGAGGGAGACTTTGCTTCAGTTTCGGCAGTTCTGATTTTTTTGCTGAGTCGTTTGTGATGTTGGCCTGATAAAATCGACAAAAATGAAAAAAGCGCGAAAATTCCGCGGTTTTTTAATTTTTAACCATGTTGCGTTCGGCACTCGAGGTCGAAAACTTGGATTATTTGTTAGGTCAACATCTCAAACAACTTAAATATTATATAGCTTGTTTTGCGTTTTTAAATTTTACTTTACCTAGGGCTTTTTTGGTCACTATTTTTTCAATGCAAATAAATCTTAATTGTTTTATGAATAAGAGCATGTCATTAAAGCCCAACCACTTTATAACTTCTAAGGATTAAAAGCAAGTTTGTGCAACCTAGTCATTGGGAGTTATTGTTTCAATGATAATTTAAGTTTTTTATCCTACCGCAATTGCTTAGTGATATCAATGGTGTTTTACTCTTAATAAGGAATCCGATATTTTCTTCAGATATACTAAAGGGAATTACCATTCCAGAGGTTATGAAGTTTTTTTTTTCTTTGATAATACGACCATCTTAATGGATTTTGGCAACAATAACAAAATGACACAATGACACATTTTTATTGCTTGATGAATATTATCACTGATGATATATTTATAAGTCTAATTAAGTTAAATTTGGAAGATAAATTTCGTTGGTTACGAGCTTTAACCTTATCAGGTTTATTTTCAGAGTCATATAATACCTGCGTCGTCGACAGTCAAAATTCATCTCAATGAATACCATCAATTGAAAACTAGACCTCTCTTTGTGGCAAACTAACATATCTACTCATAGTTTAGATTTAAATAAATTTTTCTACCATTATACTAATATAAACATGAAAATTATTAACCTTAAAAGGAGTTTTCAAAATGTAAATTAAGCTTGTCGCAGTGAGTGACGAGCAGCAAAATTTCGAGTGACAAAAAAACTAAACATAATTTGAGAAAAGTCTGGTATTAGATATTTAGCGACAAACTAACGTAGCTTGTGTGATACGTAACGTAGCATCCTGTTAGAGCTATAGCTCCTTAATTTTTTAAGTCTAAATACTCAAGACTCTGCAACAAAAAATCGATTATAATGTCACGGCAGCTTTTTTTTACTGACTAATTAAGTAGTTATTTTTGATCAGACGAAATAATCGTTGAAAACCATTTTTACTAAGAAATCTTGACAATTTTTTGACACTAACTCTTCATTGCAAAGATATGTCTCAATTGTTTATATGCAACTGAAAGCTGTCAAAATGACAGATGTCAAAAAGACAGCTGTTTCTATTATATAATTTTCCTATAAAAAAGTCAACCAAATAATATTGCTCGAAGGCAATTATAGAAGTCGAGAAAATTGAATTTATGTTTTTTAAAACTTTTTTTCAAAATGGCGTACAACGCCTATATTTTTGTACTCTCTATGAAATACATAACAATTTGACCTAGTATTTTAATAGTATTTTAAAATTGTTCTAGACTTTAAGCGAAAGTTAATTTGGCGACTTTATAAGTTAAAAAATATATATAATAAAAATAAAAATTCATTGCTTACATATTTATTTAATTTATGAGTTTTTTTTATATTTTTCAACAAGTCTTGTATTTTAAAGTTTAAATTAATGCATTTTAGCTTCCCTGTACTAAGACACAATCTCAACCTCTGACCTGATTTAAATTTATAATAAAATATTTCACACTCAATAAAATTTCAATAAAATTTTAGTTAATTTAAAACAAACATAAGTGTACATATGTATAAGTCAGAAAATGGTGTCATATAAATAACCAAGATTGAATTAATTCCAAAATATTCCGCATGATAAAAAAAAATATATTATAAAACTGCATTATAAAATATGCAAACTATTTTGTGAAATAATTCACTTTCAATAATTATACAAAATATATATTTAGTATAATATGCGGGTAGAAACTCAATTATTCTGCAAGAGTGCTCTTGTTTTGTTATTAAAATTTTGTTTTTTTTTTTTTTAATAATAATTCAATTTCTAAAGTTCAGTGTCATTTATAGAAAAGACGTGGTTTGAGGAATAAAACCATAAAACATTATTGCGTGTTGTGTTAATGTTTTGTTTAGTCACGTACTTAAACAAAAAAAAAAAAATGATTGCACAACAAGCTCTATGAAATTATTTTTTTTTTACTTGAGATTTATAGGTACATAAATATATTATGGCACGACATTCTAAACAGAAAAAAAGTATGTTTTGGATTACGATGAATGGGAAGCTTATCTTTCTCGAAAAATATCTCCGACTACAATGATACAGAATTGTCTGCAGAAAAGTAAGTTGTAGTTGGTTTGGGGTGTTGGAATTGGAATTCGAAAAGTGTCGATTGGCGTCAATATGTCTATGGCCTGTGCGAGCATCGCAACAGTAAATATTTACGCAGCAATTGTGCTTATTTAACTTTCAAGTGGCAACCACAGTGTACAGAAGTCGTGGCACGTCCACTCCGAATTTATTCAGTGGAAAATTCTGGTCTAGAGTTCTGGGTTGGCTACAAAAATAATCCTTTGATCAAAGCTAAATGTAATAAAAATAAACATTTTTATTCACTACATAAAATGCAGTCGTCACTCTATTTTCAAAAAAAAAAAAATCAATTTAGTACAAACCTTCACTTTTTTCTTCTTCCTCCAATGACATAGTAGTTCAAATTTATAATTAATTGAAATTTTGAAGACAGCTTGAAAAATGGAAAGGGAAGATTTTAAGTAAAAGAGAAAAACTTGCCTGGAACCGTTTCGAAGCTTGTCAGCTACTCAAATTGATGGCAAATAAAATTGCAAATTGAAAAAATTTGTCTCAACTTACATTAGGGTGGTCCTTTTATATTGTTTTTGTTTTTTTTTTGGAACTCCTAGCTGGATAGGCATCAAAAAGGTAGAGAAAACAAATTTTTCTATTTTTTCTGACATTTATTTCACCTCCTTGTTCACCCTCCTTTCACTTTTAGGTACCTACTAGTCATGGGGTAAGGGTGATTCTTAAAACAAGTGAACAAAAAATTCGAAACGTATAGACTAGATTCATACGAGAAAAATTTTTTTTTCGGAGGGGGGTTTACTTCCCCCCATCAGACAGGAGGGGCTATTTTCAAAAAGTAGATTAATTAATTAATAAAAAAAACGGAAACACTTAAAACGTCACGACATATTTTTTTATAGTCACAAATTCAATAAATAATACGCATTTTAAATAAAGTAAACTGTTAATAGTTTTTGAAAAAATCATTTTCAAAAGGTTATAGTTAGCGTTTGAAATTTTTTATAATTTTTAGTAGTATATTGCACGAGTTTCAACATACATGAACAGTTTTATAAAATTTGTAGGAGCAGTTTTTAAGAAAAAAATATCTTCAATTACGGTTTTTAACATTTGAAGGAAAGTACCGTTATTTTTTGTTCTTATAATACTTTATTAAAGAGTGTAAAAAACCTTAAATATCGTTTTTAAAAATCAACCATGTGGCTTTTAGAAATATTCGATTTTTAAAAAATAAAAAGAATATTTTTTAAAAATCCAACGAACTTTTATGAAAATTTTGGGAAAAAACTTTCGTTTTACAAAGAAGCTTTGGTATAAAAAATTGTTGAAATCAGAATTACCATTTTGGAGAAAATGAAAATTGGTTCTTTGGAAACTACCATTAATAACCATATTTTTTGAAAAATGATTCCCATCCAAAGGTAGCCTTTACTGAAAGTGAAAGAAATTTATTGAGTTTTTTTAAGGAAAAGTTGTGGAGCCATTTTTGAGTAAATAAAATTTTTTTAAATTGCTAAATATTGAGTAATTTTTTTTTTTTACGAATGCATATAGTATTTGGTAATGAACTTATATGTCGCCGTGCATTTTTTCTGTCATGCAACTTTTCTGTCATGACACTTTTCTGTCGGGCAACTTTTTTATCATGCAACTTTTCTGTCATGCAATTTTTCTGTCATGCAACTTTTCTGTCATGCAACTTTTCTGTCATGCAACTTTTCTATTATGATAGTTTTCCGTCAAGCAACTTTCCTATAAGGCAACTTTTCTGTCATGTAGCTTTTCTGCCATGACACTTTTTGTCATGCAACTTTTTTTATGATGACACTTCTCTGTCATGCAACTTTTCTGTCATCCAACCTTCCTGTTATGACACTTTTCTGTCATACAACTTTTCTATAGTGGCACTTTTATGTCAATCAACTTTTCTGTCATTACAGTTCTCTGTCATGACAGTTTTCTGTCATGCAACTTTTTTGTTATGACACTTTTCTGTCATATAACTTTTAAATATATTTAATTCAAATATTATTATTTAGTTCCTGCTCTAATGTTCTAATACAATTAGTGATTCCCTTCATTTGTACATATATTTAGCTTAAATATACCTACTTAACAAAAATGATTGATTAAAAATAGATATGTCTCTATCTTTAATATTTATAGGTACGAGTTTTTTTTTATCAATAAGATTCGTTTAATTTAAATTAATTTTCAGTCAAATTTACAGGACATTTAAAATCAATTACATTTTCATGTAAAATTTACAGGATTACTTTTTTAAGGCACTGTTAAATAAACAAAGTTTCATGCAGATTTCATATCTGAAACCTAAGTTGATTTAACACGACACTAAAATCAGGAAGGTATCTGGCAAAACAGTTAACCTGAACACCAATGTTAAAAAATAACAACCTGAAATAAGATACAGTTAGCCAGAATTTGGTAGATTATACCAGATTTTTATGAAATTGCAAAAAGTTCACATCAATATGAGCAGCACTAGCAATTTACAAAAGAGGAGGGGGGGGGGGGTGGGTCAAAGAACCCCACGAACGGTTTTAAAGAAACTCCAAACGCAACTTTTACAGAAAAATAATCATGGTCTAAATTTTAGTTTTGAAAATTTCCTACAAAAAATGTTAAGTAACTTTTTCTTCATAAGAGTAACCGTTTTAGAGTTAACTCAATCGAAATTTTAAAATCGGTTGTTTTTACGTAAAAATTCATTAGATGTTTTTTAATGAAATTTTGTAAACAAGAGATATTTCTGTTAAAATGCGAAGGATATTCACAATTGATATTTTTTGGGGGCCTTCCAATCACCCAATCACCAATCACAAATTTTTAAAGGCGCTCATATCGATAGAAATTGAAACTATTTTCTGTTGTTTCAAGAACCATTGACAGGTCACTATACATCAAAATTCTGTTTATAAACCAATTAATATATCTCTATCGATTGAGTTATCTTGAAAACGGTTACATTCATGAAAAAAAGTTACTTAACATTTTTTGAAAGAAATTTTTCAAGTTACAACCAAGTCCTGCACATTTTTTCTGTAAAAGCTACCATTAGGAAGATATTCCCTACAAATCTTTCGAGGGGTCCTTGACCCCCTGTATAATTATTAGTGGCACTTATTTAGAATATAATGCCATAAGAAGGCTATGTAGTATGTACCAAAATTCAGCATTCCGCCCTTTTTTTTCTGAAGAAAAAAGCTTTAATGATTGGACTATAAGGTTTTTAAAAGTTTTTAACAAGCTGAGAGTTTTATATCAACAATTATATTAACAAATGAGAGCAAAAATAAATTTCTACATTCAAGAAAGTACCTCGAAGGTGAAGTACATATTATTAAAAACCAAAACGTGCTTGTTTGTGTGTGTTTTTTAGATTCTCCTTGTTTTGCAAATATTATTTATGTTTTTTTTTTAAGTTTTAATTAAAAACTCAAACTTCAAAATAGTTAATTTCATCAACTACCATGCTACCATCCTGAAGCAGTAACATATATTGCTAGCGAGGAAAACTGAAAAAAAAGTGAACTTTTTGAAAACATTCATTTTAGATTAGAATAAAAAAAGTCTCTATATAAGAGTGCCCTTTTACCTCGTTAAATAAAATTAAATATATTTCATTCAAAACTGCAAAATAAAATTCATGTTAAAATACGCAAACAATAAAATATTTAAGATATAAAAATAAAAGAAAATATAAAAACGGAGAGGAAGCATCCAAAGGCGAAATAAACAATTTATCATTTTCATGATTTAAATGTATTTATGATTTGTTCATTTATGATATTTTATTATTAAATAATTATTATTATTAAATTGAAATGTTGAATGTACTTTGTTTGTACATAAAATGTTAAATAGTTAAGATATTAAACTTATACTAGCTACATTTGGACGACTCGCATGGTGCCATAATTTCTAGCAAAAAGCTGGCATATAGTGAAATAAATAAAATTAGATCCTCAATGACATAAATTCACACGAAGTAAAATAATGGTTATCTGATGGCCCTTCAGTATACTATTGGTAATCTGCCAGAAAAGAATTGAACAGATTCACTCTTTCATGTAATTTTCTTTTGCTTACAAAGTCGTGTACAAATTTCACGGCAGTTGTTCATGTCACTTACTAATGACGACAAAAAATGCAAACAGATTGAAGACCATTCACGGGATAAAGTCATAAATATGGTTAAAACAAAAGATGAGAGAAATTATGACAAAATTTGTCAGTCATGTGAGCACAGTCTGAAAATAAACAATTTTATTATTAATCATGTTTCAACAATGTTTTTTCACGTCCAAATTAACTCATTTCATTTGATTCAAAATGGAATATTGAGTACTTGATGTTAAGTAATTGTCTGTACGTGACGTATTTTATTCGATAATAGAACAATTCAAAAAATCTTGACTTTAAAAACAAGGAATATATGACGAAAACTTCACTGCTTAAGAAAAAAAGGAAATAATCTTTATAATCCGAATCTGGTCGTAAGCTTAGCCTTCGTTTACACGGCAAGGTACGGTATGTTTTTTTGCAGTATAAATCCATAGATCCAAACGGCAAACGTACAAATGTCGTGTGAAAGTTTCTATGTAGAATGTATGCGCTACTGTCCATTTTCACGGATCTATACTGCGAAAAATCACTCGGTGTATTGCCGTGTGAACCAGGGCTAAGAATGTGTTGGACAACTATCAGTTTCGCGTCAAAAAAATGTCGAGGTAATAATCAAATCTAACGTTGCCATGATAGAGAAGTCTTAAAAAAGTGGGTTCGCCTTGCCTTCTGTCTATGTATCATTGCGTTTGTACCTCTGTACGGAATTGCATCTTTGTGCCTACTTTACATACATTAAGCTGTAAAAAAAACCCGGTGAACTATTTTGCTTTAAATTTGATTCCTAGCATTATTTTGTGATTACCTACACGAAAAATTTGAATGTTTGTTTTAGCTCACTACTAAAAAAGACTACTAACCTGAACTCTGTCGGACCCGTGACGTCATTTGTCAGAACGGGTCAAATCAATACAAAAAAACTTACTATTTTTTACTTTTACATTCCTTTTTTGATATTTGTTCTCCTAAACACCGCTTTTGATTCATTCTCATAAATTAGTTCTATTACATTTGTGATCGATATTTCAAAGTTTCGATGAAATTTGAAATCGAATTGCAAATAATATATATAACGGGTGATTTTTTAGCTGGTTTGGTTTTGGCAACACTGGTTTTGACAGCTGACGTGTGTTTAGTACCTTGTGTCACTGTCAAACAGCTTTAGTTTGGTTTGCAATTTAACCATGGATCGTCTTACAAATGAACAACGCTTGCAAATTATTGAATTTTACTATCAAAATTCGTGCTCGGTTCGAAATGTTCATCGCGCGCTGCTTGTGTTCAGCGATGAGGCTCATTTTTGGTTGAATGGGTACGTAAATAAGCATAATTGCCGCATTTGGAGTGAAGATCAGCCAGAAGCATTGCAACAGCTACCAATGCATCCCGAAAAAGCCACTGTTTGGTGCGGTTTATGGGCCGGCGGCATTATTGGGCCATATTTCTTCAAAGATGATGCGAATCGCAGCGTTACTGTCAATGGTGAACGCTACCGAGCGATGATAACAAACTTTTTTGCCCGAAATGGAAGTTCTTGACTTGCATGATATGTGGTTTCAACAAGACGGTGCCACATGCCACACAGCACGCGAAACAATGGCGCAATTGCGAGGCGAGTTTGGTGAACAGTTAATTTCACGTTTCGGGCCGGTCAATTGGCCGCCTAGATCGTGCGATTTGACACCATTAGATTATTTTTTGTGGGGGTATGTCAAAGCTAATGTCTATAAGGACAAGCCCGCTTCGATTGACGCACTGGAAGCCAACATCCATGCATTCATTCGTGAGATACCGGCCGATATGTGTGAAAGAGTATGCCAAAATTGGACTCAGCGGATGGGCTACCTGAGACGCAGCCGCGGTCAACATTTGCATGAAATTATCTTAAAACATTAAATTGCAAGGTTCAAACTATCGATTCAAATAAATATTTCATTCATTTTTTCGAATTTTGTGTGTTTTTTTTTTTTAAAGTTCTAAACCTCTTAAAAAATCACCCGTTATTTCTATTTTTTTTTTTTTAATTTTAACCCCGTATAATTAATCCATTTCTGTAATTTAACAATACAGCTTTAACTTTGGCCACCATTTTGAATTCAAGGAAAATAAATTATTTATTTAAATAGGTAGCCTGCACATGCGTATTCTCAACCAATGACTTAAAATACTCGTAGCTAAAATTGCTGTTAGTTTAACAAAGGAAACAGAAATCTAAGCCAAATAATATGAAATCGATTTATTCCAAACAATACGGATAGCCATAAGTTTTCATCAAACACCCATTTCCCTATCTAAATCGTCTTTATTTACAATATTTACAATTGTATGTAAAGTTTACTATCAGTTTGGCACTAACCAATGCAAAAAAACTGCTTATATCAAGCCTATACTGCCTAGCATGCTTGGTTTCTGCGGTATGCTATGTGATCTGCTAACTTCAAGCTGGTCACTCGATTGCACCTTTATTTGGGAACCGCAAAATCAGGAATAAAAATGCAAGTAAAATGCAAGAAATAACTGCAAATAACAGTCAACCATTTCCGTGGGTGAAAGTTTCCCTGTAAGGTTAGGTTAGAATAGGTAATAATACGGCAAGCCGCATCGTCTCACTCGGATTATAGTAGTATAAGTAGGTATTGAGGGAGGGATAAGAAGGGTGTTTAGGGAAAGTTTTAAGTGTGGGAGGCCTCCCTGAACCGTCCAGAGTTCTGAATGAATTTTGATGTTCTTTAGTTGCAAGAGATGTCGCCCAGGTCGTCGAAGAAGTATTCTCCTAGGGCTGCTTTTCTGGTTCTTGTTAGGCTGGGGCATTCACAAAGGTAGTGAGGGAAGCCCTCCTCTGCCTCTTCATCACGATACACTCTACATAAGTCTGATAAGCTGATGCCCATTCAGCTCGTGTGGGCTCCTATTGAGCTGTGACCCGTTAGAACGCAAAATATGAGAGAAAATTGGGGCCTGCTTAGCTTGAATAAGTATTTTTCTTCGAAATATTTGGCCATAGATTCCTTGAAACTCGAGAAGCGCCGATGGGTGACCATCTGACATTTCCAGCTTTTAAGAAACTCTGGTGGTGTATGCTTCTTTTGTCTTGCTCCAGTGGCGTGATCACCGAGGATTCGATCTGGCTCGGATCGAGAGATGATCCGCTTTTGGCCAGTTCATCAGCTATTTCGTTCTCGTGAATATAACTATGTCCTGGGACCTATTTATCTTAGGGTAACTGTGTTGATTGCGTTGAGTACTCTTAACTCGTTTTGGCAACAATCGCCCAGTTTGGACTTAATGGTAATTGAGAAAATAGCTTTAACTGCCACCTTGGTATCTATGAAAATGTCAATATTATAGTTGACTATTTTGAGTGAGGCAAGATGTTTCGCGGCTTCACAAACTACCAGTACTTGCACTTGGAATATTGCAGAAATTTAGAAGTATTATAGGTTATTTGAGTAGATGCCTGACCCAACTCCTTCCAAAGGTTTAACAAACCGTCAGTAAAGACCGAAACACAATTTGGGTCATTAAGACCCTATTTTAAAAGGATTTCTGTTATGGTTACTTGGTTGAAAACAATGTGCAGTGAAACGTAGTCTGTTTGAATGCCTAAATCTGTAAAATTCAATATAGTATTAAGATTGTAGTGGCTCTTTTTCCAATTTTTACATTGTTGAAGTCTTAAAGCATTTTTGACCGCACACTCTCTTACGTAAACATATCAAGTGGAGCAAGTAAAAGGAAAGTTTCTAGGGCGGCCGTTGGTGTCCTAGTTCTAATATCACTGGTTGTGCCAATACACGATAGTCTTTAAATTTTAGTCATAATTATTAGATTGGTTTCTTTATGTAGGGCTGACCACCAGACCACGTTCGAATTGACTTTATAATGTCTGTTTACCTCCAATGAATGATACTAGGGCTGGGACCTCATCTTATTTTTACCAAAAGTAGAAAGCTTTTGAACCCATTTTCACTTTTTTTAATACTTTCTTTCCTGTTTAGTTTGCGATCAAGTACAATGCCAATATATTTGACAATGCTCGAAACCTGTAACGGAATTCCGTTGATGGTTGGTGGGTTTATATTTGGAATATTACCCTTCCATGTAAACAGTAACAGTTCAGACTTCAGATGGGAAAGCATTAAGTCCACAGATGTTGACCCAATTTTTGAGCTTGCCTAAATTTCTTGTCTTAATTTTCCAGGGGGCATTAACACAATGTCATCGGCTTATGCAATTACCTTGATACCACTCAGATTTAGTTTAACTAAGATCCGGTTGACAACACTGAGCAAAAGCAAAGGAGATAAGACTCCACCCTGTGGAGTACCCTACTCGTTCTAACTCTTAACTTGCTTTCCACCCATTTCCTTATTTTGGAGTCTCGTTTGAAGCATGAAATCAATCTAGTTTATTAGTATTGATTCAAGTTGACGGAGTTTAGGACATGTTGAATTGCACTGTTATCAATATTGCTCAAGACCCCTTCTATGTCAAGGATTGCTGGATGAGATTCCTTGAAGTGGATCGATTTTTCAATTTCATGAAGCACTGTTTCCACTGATTTTTCATGAAGCACTGTTTCCACTGATTTGCCATTCATGTAAGCATATGCTGGGCCTATGTGTCAATTAACCTTTCTAAGGTCTTCAGGAGAAAAGACGATAGGCTTATAGGCCTGAAATCTTTCAGTTCCTTGGAAGCTTTCGGAATGAAGATGACATTGACTTCTCTTCAACTAGCTGGGATGTAGGTGATGTTAAGATAAATTGCCCTGCTAACTTCACAGACATTGAAAAAGTGCTCTTCAATCCTATCATTCAGTCCCGGTAGAAAATTTTAGGCTAATTCCATTCTCTTGTCAAGTAACAACACGCACACAAGAATTGTTGTCAGTAGTTATAAGTCATTAGACAATAGTTATATATGAGCTATCGCACCAACATTTTGATTAAATTAAACATTCATTGAAATACCCCCACAGACTTTAAATAACAAATTTGTATTAAAATCAGACATTTAGTTTGTGGAAATTTCTGAGGTCAATTTATCTATGAATCCTGGTCTATAGGCGGCTTCACAGGATTTTTGACATTTCTTCATTTACATTTTTGTTGAATTCTTAAGAGTAATCTTGTTCATGGCATTAATTACACATCAACAAACATAAAATCAGATAAGAAATAAATGATTCAGAAAGAGAATTCAGTCTTCCGAAAGAACGTCTTTATTCCCAAGAGAAAATGAAGGCATAACGTGTACCTCTTCGTACAAAAAACTATTTGTCAAGTGTCAAATAAATCAAATACCAGTGAAGTTTCGATAATAATTCTGAAATTGAACTAATTTAATTTAATTAATTTAAAATTCTTTGTTTTTTCTCGCTCTACGAATCAAATACGTGTTTAATATTTTATTTATTTTAAGGTACATATTTCTGAATATACCAAAATCAATTTAATTAGCAAATTCAAATTCATACCCACCCATTTTCTCATAATCTGCTGGTATTGCATCTGATGTTTATTGAATTGGAATACAACAAGCCGTAAATGAAATTGTCGATCTATCGATTGACACCAATATTTGAACATACCGACCTATGTACAAGTACGTATAGTATATAAAGCTTCACATTTAGATTATGCAGACAGAAGAAAAAAAAAGTTAATTGGATTAGTTCCATGGAGTAAAAGTTGAAGCAAGCGGTTACAGAATATAAGCTTTAACAATATTTGAAGTGCAATAAAATGTCTCAACAATGGAAAAATGATTACCTTTCAATTACGAGGTTCAATAGGCTTCTAACAACATGTGGTCGGTAGGCTACTTGTGTTCCTAGTAGTATCTATATATGTACATATAAGGTGTTATCATTGATTTTAATCTATTCTGCCGTTATATGAACATTTGAAGTAGTTGTTTGCGAGTATAATACCAACAATGACATGACAGACCATCAGGGGATCTTCAAAACACTTGCAAGCTACTTATAGTGGCAAATTTTCAATCAAATATTGATTATTGAATTAATTTAGTTGTGTATAAATATGGGATGTACTTTTATATGAAAATATACACTAGTCAAAAAAATTAAGGGGACAGCATTTTTATATTTGTTTAAAGTGTCTTCCGAAAAGCTGTATTTCTGTGAAAAGTGGCTGCATTGAAATAAAACGAAAAGCATTTTGAAGCTTCATACATTTTGTTTAGAAATTTGTTGGTAAATATTTTTTTATGAACCGTTATTTCGCAGCCATAAGAAATAATACAAGGCATACATTGTGTTCAGTTTTCTTAAAACTCTTATTTTTATGATTTTTTTTTGTCATTTATTATTGGATAGATTATATAACTGTTTATTCTGTTTAAATAAAGTGTAAATTGTTGTCCATTTTTTTTGGAAGAGATATCTAATTTTAAACAAAAATGTTACTATTGTATTTTTTTAAAAATATGTCACCAAAAAGTCAAGTCAAGCTCAGCCGAATCAAGACAAGCCCAAAACCATGCCAAGCCGAATAAAGCCAAGCCAAACCAAGATAATTTGGTTTTCGCGAAGATGTGCAAAATCACAAACTTAAACACTGTCAGTCTGTTTATTAGCTTCATCTAATTTAATACAGCCGTTCAACTCTAAAAAGTTGTTAATGAACTTTGTTTACTGTTGTCTTAAGGTCGTCTTACTTGGACAGTGGCATCAATTGTTTAAGATTTGTCTAGCTTGACATTTTATTTCAACAAATTAGGCATATTTTCAACTATTAGGGACTTCTAAAAAACTGTCCAACTAGTGAATTGCCTAAAAAATCTAATATATAAGGCTAGGCTGTGTGGGTCCAGTTTAATCAAATACTATTTTTAGTGCCAGCACTTTGCATATTTAGAAAAAAAAAAACTTAAATCGAATACTTTTTTTTTTTCAAATTTAAATTATTTTACAGCAAAAGCTAAAGGTGTTTTTTTTTAGACGTGGGGTTGTTTTCAATCTGGCAATACTTTTTTCGGAGATGGTCTTTTTGACAGCTGTCACTTGATTTATGCTCAGTTCGGTTTGCCATGTCATAATGAACAGACCTACTCCTGCACAAAGTTTGGAAATCGTTCAAATTTATTACCAACACAATGGTTCGGTTCGCGCGACGCATCGCGAAACAATCAATTTATTGAAGGAAACTTTTGCTTCTCTTCTAAGGCTTCAGGACTTCACATAACTCCATAAAAAATAACCCCTTGACGCGAGATAATGTGCTCACCAAAAGTTTTCTTCGATAAATTTATTACCAAAATAATGGTTCGGTACCATTATTTTGGTAATAAATTTGCACGATTTGCAAACGTTGTTCATGAGTATAGGCCTCTTTAAACGATTAAAGAAGTCATATGACTTCTTATATGAGCTGTCAAAAAATCATACCATATCGTCTGAACACACTCATAGATCTCATATGACTTCTCAAAAGCAAAAATCATGTGATTTTTTTGACATTAGAACTGCAGCTAATTCTATTTTTTAAATCAAACGGGAATCGTTGTTTTCATGCAAAATAGTGAACAAAAAATTTGGATTTTGAATGAAAACAACAATAGATAATTCCAAAAAAGTAATTTTGCTTTACAAAAATTTATTTGTTTGTGATTTTTTTTCTTGTATTTTAGTTTTGACCGAAGAACGCGAAGTAAGGACGTGTAAACATAAGACAATGATAACCGTACGATTTGACCTGAAATGACAGCTCATATGAGAAATCATACAGAAAAAATAATGACATAGTCATATGACTTCTACTATCGTGTAAAGTGGCCTTAAGTCTATTCATTATGAAATGGCAAACCAAACTGAGCATAAATCAAGTGACAGTTGTCAAAAAAAACCAACCCCGAAAAAAGTGTTGGCAGATTGAAAACCACACGTCTAAAAAAAAAACACTCTTTACAATTTTTTAGTATTTTAGTATTTAGTTTTTTTTTTAAATTTCGAGACAACAGCCAAACATGACATCGCTTGAAAAAATGATGCAATCTTCTTCAAATTTTGAACTTAAGACTATTTGGTGAATTAACAGAGGAGGAATAGAATTTTGTTTGCTCAAAATATAACGGTACCTGCCATACAACGGTCAAGGAAAATCTTATTTATCCCAAAACCAGCTCCAAAATTGGTGTGTTATTGTATGTATGGTGTACTTTCTGGTAAAAATTTTGTTTACCGAAAACCGTACCTGCCATATAACGGCTTTTTTTATTTTTATTTTTTATTTTTTTGGTAAATTCAATATTTCAAAAAGGGTTGATGGATTCGTTTGTAACTGGAAGTAAAAATTTATATGAATAAATGTTCAAAAGTGGCAAACGACTTCTTTTTAAATGTTACCAACATTTTATGTAAACTTAGTTTTTAAAAAGAACCGCTTCAACAATTTGAATTTTTTTGCGTGTATTGATATTTTTTCAAGATATCAAATGGCATACTTGTTTTTGAGCTCTTAGTATCATACGAGTTGTTTATAAATATCATTAAAAGGACGATTTTTTTCTCTTTTTTCTATTTTTTTCTGTAATTACTTGCATGTTTCAAAAGTATTTAAGATCCAAGCTTCTTGAACATAAGAGCAAGTACGTGATATCCAGTAGTGCATTTTATTTCTTCTTTGACTGAGCTTTCATTTTTTTGAGTGTTTTCAATGATATCGATGAGGCTAGTAAAAGTTAAATTATATATAGTTTTTAGTAAAAGAAAAATTTTTTGCACTTAACTCCCTCACTAAGGATAATTAATTCATGTTTGATTTGGATTTATTAATACGATTAATAATGGTTTTTTACTCCAAGTATATTATGCAAAAAATTTTTTAACTTAAACTTGTCCAATTTCATTCGACTCATTCGAACGTTTAACTTTTGTTTGGGTGCTGATTTCTGAAAACCTTAAAAATTCAACACACTTTCAAACAACACTTTAAAACTATTTGAAATTTTTGTTTGGGAACATATTTATGTGTGTAATAATGTATGTGCCATACCAATAGAAAAGTGCATACTCGTTAACACCCTTATAATAAATTCAAGTTTTATTGTAAATTTATGCCCATAATTAACCATTTATATCAAACATTTATAAAGAGACTTTTTTAGCGTACATCAACACGTACATACAATAAACATTTAAGAGAGTTCAAGGTCCTTTATCCTGATTTGTTTTTCATCCCAGGAGAGACTGTTAATTTTAACATTTAGAAACTAGTCAATGACCTATATGGTATGGATATATTTATTTCAATAGTGGTTTAGAAAAAAAAACATTATTTACTTTAGAGTAAATAAGTATATATATATTTATGAAAGCTTTCGTTGAAAGTTCCCTTTTTTTAAATTTTATTTTTCTACTGCAACTGAAAACATACATAAAGTGATTTGATAGTCTTCATTGCACGCCTTCCTGGTTAAGCTTAATAGTCATTTAAGGCCAGAGGCGGTGGAAGGCGTGTGCCGTATGTGTCACTGCACACCACCTTGCAAGGCGGCCTCGAACGGTCTTCGAATTTCAAAAGTAATATTTTTTTTATTTTGGTAGCTTAATTTTTTGAAATTTTGTTTTGAATTTTAAAGTAATACATCGTCGTCGTTTAATAGAAATTCCCTAACCCCATTTTTTTAGAAACCGAAGAACCTCTCGTCAAAACGATATATTTAATAAAATATAAGCATTTCAGTTCGGTAAAAGTCCCTCAAACTTATGTTGGTCTATTTATAAGGGAAAAATCTCTTTTAATCAACCATTTTCAAATTCTAGTTAGTAAAAATCAATAAAAACTACAGATGTTTAAAAATTAATTGAAATGCCATTCTTTTTTCTTTTTTTCGCGCAAAGTCGCTATTTAAGTCAGATATACAAACGTGATTAAAATTTTGATCTGTGGTTTTAACTTTTAACACACTGATTTTGGCGAATGAACTGATGTTCAACGGGGACTTAAGCATGTTCCAGCTATTTTCTACTTGAAACTTGAACCATGGTTGAACCTTAATTAATTCCTCAAAATAGTTTAAGAACGAGTTTTATATTTTTGAACATGCTACTGTACTGAGATTTTTTCCGGATTGGCTCGCGGTATTTACCAGTTTTCAAAATAGCTTTTTATGGGCTTTAGTCCACCACCAGTTTACCAGTTTTACTGAGATTTTTATGTCCCTTAAGTTAGCAGAGCAAGGTGAGCAGAACATATATTTTGTGATGGCATTACAAAGCGCTTATTAAATGGTAATTAAATGCCCAACAATTAAATTTAATGCGCAAGTACTTTTGGTAAAAATCGATGTTCTGCTAACTTGATTTAAAGTTAGCAGAACAATTCCCTAAAATGGTTTAAACATAACGTATGAAAATTGGATTTGGACCTGTATTTATGCGTTATTTAAATGCTCTACGAAACCAAAAAAAAATTGAAAAAACTTGATTTTTACAAAAAAAAAAAAAAAAAAATTATCACTCAATTTTCCAAAAAAAAAAATTTAATACTTTTTTTTATTTTTCGACACAGATCATTTTGATTAGTTAAATGTTCCCCTAAATGTAATTAAATGCTCCAATTTTGAAACAATTTTCCAAGATCTGAGCAAAAAAAAAAAAATAATTCAATTTCCCATACCTGGCCATGTTCTGCTAACTTAAAATCGAGTTTTCTCAAAAAATTCCAAGTTTCTCGACTCAAATCTTTTTGATTAGTTAAATGCTCCCCTAAATGCAATTAAATGCTCCAATTTTGAAACAATTTTCCAAGATCTGAGCAAAAAAAAAATAATTTAATTTCCCATACATCGCCATGTTCTGCTAACTTAAAATCGAGTTTTCTCAAAAAAATCCAAGTTTTTCGACTCAAATCTTTTTGATTAGTTAAATGCTCCCCTAAATGCAATTAAATGCTCCAATTTTGAAACAATTTTCGAAGATCTGGGGAAAAAATAAAATAATTCAATTTCCCATACATGGCCATGTTCTGCTAACTTAAAATCGAGTTTTCTCCAAAAATTACAACTTTTTCGACTCAAATCTTTTTGATTATGGCCATGTTCTGCTAACTTAAAATCGACTCAAAAAGATTTGAGTCGAAAATGTTGTAATTTTTTGAGAAAACTCGATTTTAAGTTAGCAGAACATGGCCATGTATGGGAAATTGAATTATTTTATTTTTTCCCCAGATCTTCGAAAATTGTTTCAAAATTGGAGCATTTAATTGCATTTAGGGGAGCATTTAACTAATCAAAAAGATTTGAGTCGAAAAACTTGGATTTTTTTGAGAAAACTCGATTTTAAGTTAGCAGAACATGGCGATGTATGGGAAATTAAATTATTTTTTTTTGCTCAGATCTTGGAAAATTGTTTCAAAATTGGAGCATTTAATTGCATTTAGGGGAACATTTAACTAATCAAAAAGATTTGAGTCGAAAAAGTTGTAATTTTTTGAGAAAACTCGATTTTAAGTTAGCAGAACATGGCCATGTATGGGAAATTGAATTATTTTATTTTTTCCCCAGATCTTCGAAAATTGTTTCAAAATTGGAGCATTTAATTGCATTTAGGGGAGCATTTAACTAATCAAAAAGATTTGATTCGAAAAAGTTGTAATTTTTTGAGAAAACTCGATCTTAAGTTAGCAGAACATGGCCAGGTATGGGAAATTGAATTATTTTTTTTTTGCTCAGATCTTCGAAAATTGTTTCAAAATTGGAGCATTTAATTGCATTTAGGGGAACATTTAACTAATCAAAATGATCTGTGTCGAAAAATAAAAAAAAGTATTAAATTTTTTTTTTGGAAAATTGAGTGGTAATTTTTTTGTTTTTTTTTGTAAAAATCAAGTTTTTTCAATTTTTTTTTGGTTTCGTAGAGCATTTAAATAGCGCATAAATACAGGTCCAAATCCAATTTTCGTACGTTATGTTTAAACCATTTTAGGAAATTGTTCTGCTAACTTTAAATCAAGTTAGCAGAACATCGATTTTTACCAAAAGTACTTGAGCATTAAATTTAATTGTTGGGCATTTAATTAGCATTTAATAAGCGCTTTGTAATGCCATCACAAAATATATGTTCTGCTCACCTTGCTCTGCTAACTTAAGGGACATGAGATTTTTACCGGATTCGTCCCCGATTTTTGCCCGTTGTACTGAGATCTTAAACCGGATTCGTTCGTGTTTTTTACCAGTTTTACTGACTTTGTTAACGGATTTGTCCGTGATTTTACAAGTTGTACTGAGATTTTATATCAAATTCGTTCATGATTTCTACCAGTTGTACTGAGACTTTATACCGGATTCTTCCGCGATTTTTACCAGTCTAACAGAAATTTTTACCGGGTTCGTTCGTGATTTTTACCATTTTTACTGAGATTTCTATCGGATTCGTTCGTGATTTTTACTGAGATTTTCAAAAGATTCTTCCGCGATTTTACAAATTTTTTACTGAGATTTTATACCAAGTTCGTTCGTAATTTTTACCATTTTTACTGAGATTTCTACCGGATTCGTCCGTGATTTTTACTGAGATCATCACCAGTTTCTTCCGCGATTTTATCAGTTTTACTGAGATTTTATACTGAATTCGTCCGCGATTTTAATTAGTTTTACTGTGATTACTAGCGTTTTCTTCCGTGGTTCTTACCAGTTGAACTGAGTTTTTATACCGGATTCGTCAGCGATTTTTACTAGTGGTACTGAGATTTTATACTGGATTCGTCCGTGATTTTTACCACTTGTAATGAGATTTTTACCGGATTTGTCCGTAATTATTACCAGCTTTACTGAGATTTTACACCGGATCCGTCCGCAATTTCTACTAGATCTTGAACTAGAATTTTTATCGGATTCGTCCGTAATTTTTACCAGTTGTACTGAGTTTTTACTGGATTTGACCGAGATTTTTACCATTTGTACTGAGATTTTTTATCAATTTTGACCAGTTTTTCTTTGATTTCACACGGGGCTTTCCAAGATTTTCACCAGTTGAATCCTATGCTCATTTCACTGAACTCTCCAAAAAAAAAAACAAATCAATTTTCATACAAATTTTTTTTATATGAAATATCTTAAATATAAAAACTTGATTTAAAAAATGTTTCGTCTTTGCTTCTTTTTTTTTTGCCTTTATTAGCGTTGGGATTCCGAAATATTTTTGTCAATTACAAGTCCAAGCCACTGAAGCGATTTCCTTAAAATTTTGAACTTTAGGGTTTTGTTTAAAGATTCCCAAGAGGGAAAATTGAAATTTTGTTTAGACCAAAAACCATCACGATGTACCTTCAATACCAAGGAAAGTTTATTTATTTCAAAAACGACTCTAACGACTTTAAAAAAAAAAAAGTTATAAAATATTGTAGGCATAGTGTCCTTTTAATAATTTATTTTTGACTTAATAACGGCTTTACCGATTTCAATCAAAATTTGTATACAGAAGCTCATTTAAAATATAAATAATATTGCAAATCAAAATTTTCGGATTTAAAAAATACATTTTCTTTTTTAATTTAATATTTTTAGAACTGGTTTTAATTCAGTCAAAATGTATTTTTATCATATTAATGAAAATTGTGGGGTAGTCGATTTGATGAGTTGAGTCCGAACTTAAAGTTTGCGGCTAAAATTTCGTGACGAAAATATGTTGTATTGTATTTTAATGAAATTTACGAAAAATTGATAGTTTTTGAAACATGAGAGTAAGTGAAAAACTACCTAAAAATGCATTTTTTTCATAGTTTCTTTCATTGCTTTCCTTTTAGCGACATGAAATTTTTATTCAGATATCAGTGCAGTGCAGTGGGTAGATAAAATATTTTCTTTCTCCCTTAAAATGTCCACACTGATTAGACTTTTGAAAGAAAAATATGTAGGAATATAAGTTGGCAATTTTCACTCGTTTCGAGCTCAAAAGATTTCAAAACAAAGGGAATATGTCTGTTTTTTGTTTTGGAGAGGCATTTTTTTTTGTGTTTGCATTCAAAACTTTTAAAAAAAGTTTAAAATTTTTGGAATTGACGTTTGCTTTTGTTCTTCAATTTATATTCGCATACAAAATTCTATTGAAAAATACATGGTACACAGTATTTGACAATTTATTGATACGATTGATAAGCTTCTGAAATTTATCAATGGCATAAAATGGTTCAAAAAAATATCAAAGGCCACAACTTTTCGTCATCAAACGCGATAAATTCCTGGAAGCGTTTGTTGTAAGAACATTAAACTGTGTGAAAAATCTCTACACTGGATATCAACATACATTTATAGACACATAAACATGAAAAAATCACTATAAGGATATTTTCCTTTTGACAAAAAGTTTATTTTATGTTAAAAAACTTATTCCATCGAATTCTTCTCGTATCCTACGAAATGAACATTCCCAAAAAAAAAATCAACCTAAAATATATTGTATTCCTCTTCATTTTGTTAGTCAATAAAATTTTAAAACTTGTTTTTTAAAGTTAAAAGCATCTCTCTTGCATGTTTGAAGAGGATTATTTTAGATCCAAAGGGATTATTCTACTTATGCAAGCAAATTTTGATGTATTTTCTATAGATTTAGTTTTTTTTCTGATTTGTGTATACACAACAACTGGACAGATTATGCCTCTTCCAATGCGTACGTTTTATCCTTTAAAATTACATTGTCATCCACCAGAGGGTTTTTAGAGTAAAGGGCAGTTTTTTTAAGTCCCTGACGGTTTTATACAAATTTGTTATTATTCTGCTAAAGCCAAATCAATTTCTATATTGCTCCTGGCATTATTTGAATTTTTTTTTTTCATTTGAAGTTGTTAATTTTATTGACTATGAAACTGAATTTAGATAGAATTTGATTGGGTGCCAAAGCAAAGGCAATAACCATAAAGATTATATTCAAATATATATTTTGCTCTTGTTTTTAAAATATTTACAAACCAGATAATGCCTTAACGCATTGTTTCGGCGTAGTGGTATTTTAAAATAACAATAAAATTGAAAAGAAACATTTTGTTTCTTTTGTTTAATTGTTAAAATATAATGCGGTCATTAACAATGTAACATTTTTATTGTTCTCTTTTCTATTTAATTGTTTTTTCTTATTTGTTTTTGTGTATTTTGTTTAAGAAAAATTAAATTAGAGAAAACTAATTAAACATCTTCAATGTCACAAAAAATTTTGAAAAACGTGATATGCATAAAATCAGAACATAAAATTCAGTTTCTTATTTGCGAAAACATTAAAATAAGTTTCTTATTTGCGAAAACGTATACAAAATTTAAATTTAATTAAGAAACTTGTCATGTGG
The DNA here is from genome assembly GCA_946251815.1 of Dasysyrphus albostriatus. Classification (NCBI taxonomy): domain Eukaryota; kingdom Metazoa; phylum Arthropoda; class Insecta; order Diptera; family Syrphidae; genus Dasysyrphus; species Dasysyrphus albostriatus. Next base: position 58,330,074 of record OX276336.1, on the reverse strand, counting down.
TCACGGTCTCATAACGATAGACGTTCACATATATTTTTTTAAAAAATAGCTCAAAAAAGTGCAATAAAATAAGATTAATTTTCGAATGAATGTTTGTATTATGGGTGTGTATAGGTAAGGTTAACAATTAGTACAAAAAAAAGTCACTTCACACCTTTTATATTTTTCTGTCTTTTTCAGCCTTTATCAGAGTTCTCTTGATTTATTTTAAATACCTTCCCTGCGTGCACGCTCATTTCACAACATTTGAAGCAAATCGAGATATCCATTTAACGTCTAGCTCAATAAAGTTGATCAGGGGACAGAAAAACAAATTTTTCCACTTCTCTGTCCAATAAAATAGATTTTTCCAAGGAAAAATATTGTAACAGGCTGATTTTTGGTATGCACGTTATTGGATCTACTTATAAACTGAGAAGTTCTCAAACATCCGATGACCGCTGGGTAAGTTATAAGGAGTCAAAGGTCACGAAAATTGTTTTTCGAAAAAATTGATCTTGAAAGCCGTATGTTTAGGACCGCTAGGACCGGAAAAGGTCAATTGTAAAGCCGATAATAGTAAAAAAAAATATTTTCAACAAGAATTATCAAAAAAAAAAAAAATAAACACTGCAATTTCCTTGTTTCTTGAGTGATTTCAATGAAATTGACACTTCTGATAGCAAAGCTAGGTTAGGTTAGAAAGGCTGACGATACGGTTACGGTAAACCGCATCATATCAGTCGGATCTCCGTGGATCCACTGCACTCCCTAGTATAGAGGTAGGTAGGAGTGAGGAAGGAACGAATCATCTGGACTTCTGACTCCGCAGAATATCCTTTGGTGGCATGGTAGATATGTCACCCATTTCGTATTCTTCGAGAGCTTCTTTTCTATTTCTGGCCAGATTGTGGCATTCACAAAGGAAATGGGATGAGTCCTCGTCCGCCTCTTCCTCTTGACACCCTCTACATAAGTCAGATTGGTTGATATCCATTCTGCTCATGTGGGTTCGTAGGGAGTTCTGGCCCGTTCGGACTCTGACTAGGAGCAATAATTGAGGCCTGCTTATCTTGAGTAAATATTCTGTTTTTTTTCTTTGAAATTTTTGGCCATACATTCCTTAAAACCCAACACGTGTCATGTGATGACTGTCTGATGTCTGCAGCTTCAAGGAAATTTTGTTGATTATATTTTACTTCCTTCCTGTTCCAGTGGCATAAGTACTGAGGGTTCAATTTGGCTCGGTTCAAGAGGTAATCCAATTTTGGCCAAATTTATCTGCCATTTCATTTCCAAAAATATCACGATGTCCTGGGACTCATATTATGGTAACTGAGTTTGATGCGCCTATAGAGATCTCAGTTCAATTCGACAACGGTCAACCAGTTTGGGCTTTATAGTGACTAAAGAAATTGCTTTAACTGCCACCTGGCCATCTATGAAGGTGTCTACTACTACTATTACTATTAGCTACTTCGTGAGAAGTAAGATTTTTCGCTGCTTCGAAAACTGCAAGCACTTTCGCTTGAAATACACTGCAAAAGTTTGAAAGTTTTACTGACCTGTTTATAGGTGTGTTTTCCCAGTATATACCTGACCCAACCCCTTCATCTGTTTTGGAACCTTCAGTGAACACCAAAACATGATTTCGATTTATGACCCTGTCTTCTTTCCAGAAATATGTGCGGTATGACGTATGTAGTCTGTTTGAACGTCTATGTTAGTAAAGTTAATTATGGTTCTATGACCGCAGTGGCCCTTTTTATCAATTATAACATTGCTTAGGTCACAAAGCAATTTTGGCCGCCAGCTCTTTCCTAAACAGATCAAGTGGAGCTAATGAAAAGAAAGTATCTAGGACTGCCTTAGGTGTATTTCTCATAGCACTGGTAATAGCTAAGACAGAATTAAAATAGAAAAAAAATGGGGAGTTTCAAAAATGTGCCAATATTTTGCAACTTGATTGTTCCTTGAGCGATTTCAATGAAATTAATACAGGTGGGAGGAGGTTTTAAAAAAAAATGTCAACATTTTGCAAAAACGTTGTTCCATGAGTGAAAATATTTTTTTTTCTCTTTTAATTCGTTATCACAATCTTTTGAAATAGCTCAAAGAACTGAGAAGTTGCAAAATTTTGACATTTTTTAAAACACCCGTTGAAAATATTTTTTTTCTTTGAAATCGCTCAAAAAACAAACTAAAATATCAGAGAATTGCCCTTAAACCTTTTTTCCGGAACAGTGAAGAAACTTTGAATATTTCCCATTTCTTAGAGGTTTTCTAATGTTTTGACATCGTAGCCATCTTGCAATAGAATTTGATAATGGACTATATTTTCACGATTAACCAGTATCTTCACCATAATACAAATATTTATGTCCGACAAGTTAGCATTACCACCTCAAAATTTTTAGAATCTAATAATTGGATTAACTGTCGTAAATTTGTCATGAAAGAAAATAATTTGTCGCGGTTTGTTTGGTTTTTAAAAAAATTAACCCCTGGTAATGCTAACTTGACAGTCAAGTAAGCACTACCACCCCTCAAAATAGGGTAAAATAAACTCAAAACAGAAAACAAAGTATGTGTGAACTCGTCGTAAATTTATAGTAAATTTGTCGTAAATATATTGCAACGACTGTCACCTTTGTACTACAACGACCCGAACTATAACCACTTTCGAATAAAAGAAACACCGAATTTCGAATTCGACAGGACACAAACCAACCTACGGAAGGCTTTGGTGAGCTTTCAAACTTCCAATACTATACATCAAAACTATACGTCAAATTGAAAGCGTCAGCGGAAAGCTCTGGAAGCAAATACTAGAACCTTCCAGCTTTTTCGGGAACTTTGTGAAAAGTATAAAAGCACACGTCTGACCGGCAGACGCAGTTTATTTTAATAGTGAATGAGTAAAGTTGGTTGTAATAAAAGTAAAGGCTTGAACTAATTTCAGTGGTGAACAATAAATTGTTTTGTGGTTGTAAAAGTAATGTGTTTTATTTTGTAAAGTAAATAAGTGGAGAATTTAAATAAAGTGAATAAGTTTTATTAACGAACCTGAGAAAATATTACAATATTGTAAAAGAAAAAAAAATAAAAAAAAAATTCCTTGAATTTGATAAAAAGCTCCAAAATCCAGCACTTTTTATTCCACGTTATTTTTTCGAATGGAATTTGTTTAAGCAATTGTCGTATATGTCCTCAATAAATGTGTTAAAAAATAATTTGTCCCACCATTTTTTCATTACAAAATTTCTTGAACTAGACGAAAAGCCCAAAATCGATATTTTTTGTCATTAAATAAGTGTTTTTTTGAATGGAATTTATTTAAACAACTGTCGTTATTATGTGTCTTTAAAATTGAAATATTGTAGATATTGTATTGGTACGCACTAAAAATGACTAAACGTGGCAGCCTGAAACTGTTTAAAGCTAACTAAGCGACAGGGGTACATATTATCTAATCTTAAGAAAATTACAATAGACAACTGATCCCAGTGTTTACATCTGTTCCGAAAACGCTGGATTTATTGAAAAAAAAAAATCGATTTTAAGACTTTGACAAAAAGTTTTCAAGAAGTTTTTTTTTTAAATTTTTTTTCTTTTACGATATATTTGAAACAAATTTACGATAAATTCAAATATTCTTTGTTTTCAATTTTGAGTACATTTCACCCTTTTTTGAGGGATGGTAGTGCTAACTTGACTGTCAATTTAGAATTATCAGGGCTTAATTTAAAAAAAAACAAGCGCGAAAAATTTACTTATTTCACAATAAATTTACCAGTTAATCCAATTATTGGATTCTAAAAATTTTGAAGTGGTTATGCTTACTTGACGGACATCAAATATTTAACTAACTTAAATTTGTTTTCCACAATTCAACAAAAATTAATTAAATAAAATGCACAATAAAGTGCACAAATGCACGTACTTGCTCTTATGTTCTAGTTGCTTAAGAACTTTTAAAAAAGTAATTTAAAAAAAAAATATTTAAATATAAAAAAGCATTTAAATCGTTGTTTTAAGTTTATAAACAACTAGTTACAAAACTAAGAGCCCAAAAACAAGTATGCCATTTGATTACTTGAACAAATATGAATATATGCAAAAAAATTTAAGATCATTGGAGAGATTGATTTTCTTAAAAAAAATTTTTTTTATATATAAAATTTTAATAACATTTTAAAATAGAAGTTTTGGTATGCCAATTTTGACTACATATTAAAATACATTCTTAAAGCTAGTTTAAAAAAAATTCAATAACTCGGTTTTGAAATATTGAATTTTCAAAAAACAAGACTAAATATTTTTTTTAAAAATCCAAAATTTATTTCTTTTATCATTTTGGCATGCAATATTATTAAAATTATAAAAGAGCTTTTGCATAAAAATTTTGATTGCAATCGTTTGAGCCGTTGATGAGAAAATCGAAAGTTAAAAAACCGTTAAATACCGACAGGTACCGTTAATAACGGTTTTCGGTAGATTTTGTTCCTATCAAAAAGTACACCTTACCTACAGTAAAACAATTTTTTTTTCATAAAAATCGTTAGAGCCATTTTTGAGATAAATGAGCTTTTCATTTACGGTTGTAGGACAAGTACAACCAAATATAAGGGACAACATTTTTTTTTGTATTTCCCCTCTGGAGAGTTACAAAAAAACCTTAAGTTCAAAATTTGAAGAAAAAGAAAAAAGGGATCTAATTTTTTCGGGAGAGAACTATAAATTTTGACTGATCGAAAATATTACCGTTCGGGTATTAAATCGGGTTTTTTAATAATAGCGCTACAAAAGTTTTTTTTTAAATAAAACGGTTTTGGATACTCGTATCAATGAAATTCTTTATTTCTGTGAAAGTACGTTTGATGCCATTATGTATGGAACTCGATTTCTTTTGCATGGCTACCACGGGCACGCTTGCAGAAGTCCAGACGCTGAACCCAATTTTCGACGGTTTTCAAGCATAAATCGGCCGATACTGCTGCAATTTCGCGTTCGATATTCCTACGAAGTTCATCAATAGTCGCTGGCTTGTTGGCATAGACCATAGACTTGACGTAGCCCCAAAGGAAATAGTCTAACGGCGTCAAATCGCACGACCGAGGCGGCCAAGCGACTGGACCATTTCGTGAGATAACACGTTCTCCGAACTTGGTTTCCAATAAATTGATTGTAACATTCGCTATGTGGCTTGTGGCGCCGTCCTGTTGGAACCACATGTCCTTCAAGTCCATATCATCCAATTGGGGCCAAAAATATTTGGTTATCATTGAACGGTAGCGATCCCCATTCACAGTAACGTGTCGGTCTTGATCATCACGGAAGAAGTACGGCCCAATGACGCCGCCGGCCCATAAACCACACCAAACCGTAATTTTTTTCGGGATGCAATGATGACTCAAGGAGTACGTGTGGATAACTGCCTGACCAATACCGCATATTTTGTTTATTGACGAAGCCATTCAGCCAGAAATGAGCCTCATCGCTGAAGATGATTTTTCGATGAAAATCGGAATCATTTCCAAGTTGTTGCTCAGCCCAATTCACGAACATACGACGCTTCTGGTGGTCAAGCGGCTTCAGTTCTTGCGTCAATTTAATCTTGTAAGGATTTAGGCCAAGATCTTTTGGCAAAACTAGCCACAATGACGTCACAGAGATGCCCAACGCTTGAGAACGACGTGTGAGAGACACATTTGGTCTTTCTGCAACTGAAGCCTCAGCGGCACGGGAACATTTTGTACTGTGCCTGTGGATTCAAATTTTTCCACTAGACGCTCAGTTGTTGATCTGCTAGGACGATTTGGACGTAGCACTCTTAACGTTGAGGCCACTGACTCCGAATTTCGGTTATAAATTTTAATAATTTCGACTCGTTGTTGGCTCGTATATCTTTCCATCATATAATGGCAAACCTTACTAAAGAGAAATATCAAAAGAGCGGCAAAAAATATGGCGTCGTTTGCTGTCCCTGTCGCCCTACTTTTGTAGCGTTCCTGTTGAAAAACCCTTTATTTTGTATGGTTCATGAGAAGATCGAGAAAGAAGGATAAAGATTCGTGTTTATTGGGAGCTTTTATTCCATTTTTATTATTTACTCTTTTAAATCAAGTTGTTTTTATGAAAAGTGATTGTTTTTAAAAATATTTTGACTTTAAAATTATTTTCAAAAAAAAATTTATAATTTTTCGTACAATAAATTGCAGACAAATGTAAATATCCCACAAAAATAAACAAATGAAAAATATAACAATAAAATTACACAAAATCACAAAGACATAAAATTGTTTTCCAAAAAAAATATCAAAGCTTTTGTGATTATAGCATTCATTCACAAATATTCATTACATCAGTGTATTGTTTTTCATTAATTATCATTAGATAATTGAAGGTTTTTTTTTATAAACTTAAGTATCAGAGAAACAAGATTTTCCTGTTTATTGTAATTACTAAAGAGCTACTGTTCTTTAGAAAGTCATTCTATTCATTGACGTGTGTGATTCTAATTACAAATAATCAAACAGTATTAAAATTTTGTCTGTTAATTATGGCAAAACTTTGAACTTAAATCTTTATTGGTATTAACTATAATTAAAAAATTGTATTTACTTTGTTTTAAAATAGTTGATAGCTGAAAATGTTTTAATCTGTTTCACTTGATTTCTGTTTCCATTTTATTTTAAAAAGAACGAATAAGACTGCATTTTTTTTCTATACCAAGTATGTATGGAGCTCTATTCGTGTTACCATTTCATGGTATCTAAAAAGAATTCTTAGAAATGTCATTTAAATTTCAAATATTTGTTTTTAAAACTTTTCATGTCATTTCAGTTTTACAAACAAGGAAAAAAATTAGAAAAAAAAAAAGAAACAAAGAGACAAATTAAAACTTGGAATGAATAAAATTTTATTTCACAGAATACTTTTAAATTCAAAAATCAAAATGCATAAATACAGATGTTATAGAATTTAAACAAAAAATATATAAGAAATATAAATTCATGCCAATCCATCTTCGACTAACCAATTATAAACTTCCCCTGGATCTTTTTTTTGCTTTCAAAATAGTAAACTGTTTATGCTTTTCCACGTATATTTTTATGGTTAAATCATGCAGACTTCATTGACAAGGTTAAACTATAAATCAATTTAAAATCAGAATCAATAATGAAACTTTTGAAAAACTAATTTCTTTTCATTACTTTCAATTTTATAAAATGTCTTCTTCTTCCAGTGGCATCGTAGATATTATTAAAAAAAAATATATAATCGACTTGGAACACGTTTAACGACACAAAACTGACATCATATCCTGAGTGTTTTTCTTGTAAATCAAGTGCGCTTGTAATAAGATTCATAAAATCCTCACAGCTTGTGCCAAGTCATTATAATATTCCATTTGAAAATTCTATCAACGATAAAAAGAATAATAATACGAGTATAAATAATGTACCTATGTAGGAGTAGGTTGTATAGGTAGGTCCTTGTTAACTGAACTGTTAAATCAATGAAAATGAGGAAGATACAATAAATTGCTCTCAAAGGATATTCTACCTTCTAGAAGAAGTATACATAATTTTTTTTTATTTAAATATTAATATATTTTGATTTAACTGATTTATGCTGTGTGCATTTTAATAAAAAATTATATCGAGCCTGAGATTTTAAATAAATATGACATTTTGATTAGTTATGGAATTGAGTGGAGGTACCCCAAATCAGTAGCAATACAGATGCTGAGTATTTTTATCCTACACAAAAAATTTTAACCTTTTTTAGTACAAAAAAGGAATTATTCTGTCGTCCTGAACAAAAAGGTCGTAACTCAATTTTTTTCTTTTAATTTTTGTGATTTTGTTGTTGATTTTTTTAAGTTGGTGAAACGATCTTCATTGTAGTTTTCGTAGAACCACCATCATGAGGACTAGAAAAGGGAAAAAGTTGATCTTGTACAAGCAACCAGCTGATATGGGCTTTTCAAAAGTAGCCCGTCGAAAAATTCCAGTAAAGCTGAATTTTGGTGCAGAGCTTTTGTTTTGACATCTTAAGCGTTTGCTAAAAAGTTCCATTAATTTTGGCCGGGGAAATCGATTGTTAAAATTTTAATACATTTTTTGACAAAATTTGCTCCACCATAAAGTGCTTGCATGATTTTCTCTGAATCTATTGACTGTATGAAAAAAGTGTGCTAATATTTTTATTGTAGAATTTACATTTTATTAGAAATACATTGGTACAGAATAGGCTATTGATTATGCCCTTAAAAACAGGCCAGTAAGGAACTAGGACGTTCATGGGTTTTTATTGTAAATATCAATAATTGGGTTATTTAAATGAGAAAACCGCGGAGTGCTATTAAATATCGGGTGATTTTTTAGCTGGTTTGGTTTTGGCAACACTGGTTCTGACAGCTGACGTGTGTTTAGTACCTTGTGTCACTGACAAACAGCTTCAGTTTGGTTTGCAATTTAACCATGGATCGTCTTACAAATGAACAACGCTTGCAAATTATTGAATTTTACTATCAAAATTCGTGCTCGGTTCGAAATGTTCATCGCGCGCTGCTTCCATTTTATGGTCGGCATTCTCGACCTTCTGAGCAGTCTATTCGGAAGATTGTGACCAAATTTCGCACCAAATTTACTTTGTTGGACATTAAACCACCAACACGTTTACGTACTGTGCGTAGTGAAGAAAATATTGCGGCCGTATCAGCTAGTGTGACAGAAGACCGCGAAATGTCGATTCGGCGCCGTGCCCAGCAGTTAGGCCTTTGTTACAGCACTACGTGGAAAATTTTGCGGAAGGATTTGGGCGTAAAGCCTTTTAAGATACAGCTGGTGCAAGAACTAAAGCCAGCCGACCTACCACAACGCCGAATTTTTGGTGAATGGGCTCTTGGAATGCTGGCCGAGGATCCGCTTTTTTATCGAAAAATTGTGTTCAGCGATGAGGCTCATTTTTGTTTGAATGGGTACGTAAATAAGCATAATTGCCGCATTTGGAGACGCAGCCGTGGTCAACATTTGCATGAAATTATCTTTAAACATTAAATTGCAAGGTTCAAACTATCGATTCAAATAAATATTTCATTCATTTTTTCGAATTTTTTGTGTTTTTTTTTTAAAGTTCTAAACCTCTTAAAAAATCACCCGTTGATAGGGTGATTTTGGAGAGGGGTGTTTTAAAGCACCTTTTTCAGTATTTTGCATGTAACTCGTGATTCATTCTTGACCATTAAAGAAAAAAAAAAAGTAATTTAAATTTGTTTGCAGTTTAAGGGTTGCCATCTATTTTTTTTTTCAAAATTTTAAATAATTGCCAAGAAAAAAAAAAACAAACTTGCTCCTAAAAACCGAATTTTTGAACATATGTAAGCTAATTTTACCTTCCTGAAATTTTTTTTTTTTATCCGATGGAAATCTTCAAAAGACACTCGGTAAGAATCGGTACCAAGTAGTGTGGGCACTAAAACCACCGGTGAATCAGGACCAATCTATGAAAGATCGACCAGTGATTTTTCTTTCTTCATTTATAATTCGCATTGTGGGAAGTATAAATTTATAACACTTTCCCATAGCTTTTAGGCCATCAGCTCATGAGGCTTGGTTCTTCTTAATTTCCGAACATTGTCTCGTACATTTAAGACGGTCTCCATTACGGAGTTGGTATGACTTTGCAGTCGCTGATTGTGTGATACAGCGTGTTTTTTAACCACTTCTGTAACCATTTCAATTTGAAGGTCACGATGTAGATCGCTATTTGTTATACGAGTATACCAAGGGGCATTTATTATTCCGCGAAGGACCTTGCTTTGGAATTTTTGGATGGGTTCAGCATTTGTTTTCTTTGTACAGCCCCATAGTTCCAAAACGGGTTTCAGTACTTGCTTATATAACATTAGCTTGTTCTGGATAGATAGGTCAGAGTTCTTTCCTAGTAACCAGTACATTTTTCTGTACTTCAAGTTTAGCTCGTCTTTTTTCTTTTTGATGTGCTCTTTCCATTTAAGCTTTGCATCCAAAGTCATTCCAAGGTATTTGGCAGTATTGGAGTAAGGTACTGTTGTACTGTTTATAAGAATTGGAACATTGTTTATTTTTTTGCGTCGATTTTGTTTCATTTAGTTTGATTCGCCATTTTTGCGTCCAATCAATAACTTTATTGACTGCATTTAGCAGATTTTGTGTAGCCTTCGTAACGGATTTGTCTGGCACCAATATTGCAGTATCATCAGCAAAAGTGGCCATGATAGCGTTGATGTCCACTGGAATATCCCTTGTATATAACAGATACAGGGTTGGTCCTAGGACACTTCCTTGTGGTACACCGGCTTCAATTTTCTCTAGTTCCGAGTAATTTTGGTCGTACCGTACTCTAAAGAGTCGGTTTCGTAACGTAGGATTTCAGTATTTCGTAGTACTGCCTGGGAATATCCCTTTGCAGTTTGTACTCAAGTCCCAAGTGCCAAACCTTGTCAAAGGCTTGAGCAACATCTAAGCATATAGCCGAGCATACTTGTTTTTCTTCAAGTGCCTTTTCCACAACATCCGTAATCCGATGCACTTGGTCTATCGTGGAATGTTTATTTCTAAATCCAAACTGATGGCTCGGAATTAGTCTTCTTTCTTCTATTATTTTGCTTAGTCTTTTCAGAAGCAGTTTTTCGAAAACTTTTGCCATGATTGGTGTAAGCGATATAGGTCTGTAAGATGTTACTTCTGTTGGTGGCTTACCTTGTTTAGGTATAACAATGACTTCTGCATTTTTCCAATGATGTGGCACATATCTTAGTTTAAGGCATGCATTTATCATAAATTAGAGTTTTTGAAGGCTATAGAAGGCATTTCCTTGCTGATTTTTTGTTAGACAACTTATGTTGACACATACTTCTTACTTCTTTGAGCGTGACAAAAGGAATTTCACATTCGTCGTTTCTATCAACAAACTGTAAGGGATCTGCAGCTGTGCTTGCTGGAAATGGCTTAAAAACATTCGCGAGATGTTCAGCTAGGAGATCAGCCTTTTGTTTTGGGTTTCCGATCCATTTACCATCTTGAGATTTTACTGGCGGGTTTTGTACCTGTGGTCTTTTTTGGCGCTTAGCTGCTTCCCATAAGGAGTATTCCGTAGAAGCATCTGCCATCAGACTATTCAGGAATCTACTAAGTGAATCAGTTTTAAATTTACAGATTCTTTTCTTTAGTTCATTGTTAAGACGGTTAAAAACTGCCTTATCACCTGGAAATCTCGTAGCTTGCCATTTTCTTCGAGCTCTTCTTTTCTCCAAGATCAGCTCCTTTATTTCGACAGGATATTTTATTTCTTTTTCTCTTGAGTTCGAACTTGTTGGAGTACTTTCTTCTGCAGCCTGTTGCACATCAGCAATAAATTGTTCTACTTCATGATCAATCTGTTCAATTGTTTGCATAGGGGATCTTAGGTTTATAAAACTTTCAAGTTTATCTCTGAATTCGTTCCAGTTTGTTCTTTTGTTCACGAGCTTAGGATTACTTTTTTCTATTATTTCTGCTTCGCTCAGTGATAATATTACTGGAGTATGATCTGATGATAAATCATAATTACCTTCGACACTTATATGGTTTCGTTTAATACCTTTTACTACAAAAAAGTCTATAAGGTCTGGTATTTTGTTAGAATCAGATTCCTGAATATGAAAAAAATAATGCAGGATGAGTTTTTTTGAGCCGAAAGTGCTTGCTATACGAGCTCAAAGTTTTTTAGACAAGTGTTATAAGAAATTTCAGTTTCGACTACCAAACTCATCTGGCACTATATTTTTCAAGTCTCAGAAGATATAAAAAGCTAAAATATGTTCAAAAACCGGGTTTGTAAGAGAAAGATTGTTGATTTTGGCACTTATTTTAAATTTGGAAAAAACTAGATGGCAACCCTTAAACTGCGAAAAAATTAAAATTTCTCTATTAATTTTTACTTCAATGGTCAAGAATGAATCACACACCCAGTTTAAGTGTATCGTAAAAATTTCTCAAAATAGGCATAAATGCCATATAATTTTTATTCCAAACCCTAAAATCATCTTAGTTTGAGCGGCCATTTCTCGGTCGATTTTTATCCAAAACTTTTTCTGAATACATCACTTTAAAGAAAATTAAATTACCTTTCTTTCATATTGAGCAATGCCTATGCAGGTAAGAAACTTATAGGAAAATAAGTAAAAAAAAAACAAAAATGTTCACCTTTTTTTTGTAATGTTTTTTTTTTAATTTTATATAACTAAAAAATTGCAAAAAAAATGTAATGATCCATTTTGATGGTAAATTTTATTGTCTACAAAAAAAGTTTTCAACATTATTTTGAAATTTTGCTTTGTTTTCGAGTTATATGCAAAAAACTGAAAAAGGTGGTTTTGCACACCCCCTCAAAAATGCACCCTCTAATTAAACTTCACGGTTTTTCTTATCTTCAATAGCCCAATTATTGATTCTTACAATAAAAACCTGTGAACATTCGTTTTTAAATGACATAATCAATAGCCTATAAGCCACAATTTTTACCCTCACATTTTTTTACAAAACAAAAAACAGATAATTTTCGAGAAATTAAGAAAAAACTGTATTTTACCCCCTTTTAACCACTTCCCCCTCCCCCCCTACAAGACAAAATTTAGCTCTGACCTAAATTTACATAACTTTGTAGGTAATGCTTAAGACGTCAAAAAAAAAGATCTCAACCAAAATTCAGCTAAGTCGGAAGCTTTGTCATTTCCTTGTCTAATTTTCCTGGGTTATTAATTGTACCTTTGATAGAAAGTATTTTTTATTTAAAATTTTCTCTTCACTGGTATAGATTTTGATAGATATTTTTTTATATACGAATTTTAATTTTATAATACTGCATATCAAAATTTTCAAAAAAATTTTTTTTTGAAAACTAGATACTTTAAAAACAAGTAAGGAATTTTTTCTTAATTTTATTTTTACACATAGGTAAATACATAAGTAAATACTTAGTATTTACATACCAAAATTTTTTCTTAAAAATACCATGTTAAGAATTTGATGCATAAGAAATTATTTTCTTTAAAAAAAAACCCTCCAACGATTTTTATTATTTTTTTGTAACAATTATAATTTCATAAAGAATTTAGATGGCATTCTCTTTTTTCATTTCAAACTATCAAATGAGTTGTTTTAGAAAATTTAAATACCTTGATACATATTTTGAACATTTTTCTCTCATTATTGCCATGGCTTTAGTAAAACCCTCAGTCTCTTAAACTTAAACCTCTGTTGGTTGGGTTTTGTTTATGCAAATTTTTGTTTATACAATTTCAATTTTGATAGGAAATTCCTTTTGAAAACAAAAGTCTTAAGAATCGGCTTATTTTCCGATTTATAAAAAACATATTGAAAAGTGGCTTGTATTACCATTTTCTCGAAAACTCTTGTCTGAATTAAGTTGGGTTATTCGGTTTTAAGCATGCATACTGGCCAAACAAACATATTCAATAATAAAAACCTTTGCACGTAATTGTTCCTTCTTACCCTTCATTAACATTTTTCGGTCTATTCAATAGCCTTCAAGGCTTATTATTTTTTATAAAGCTTAAATGTTACTGGTTCGTTTATATCCTTCTTTTCACTACTGAAAAAATAAATATCGACCTTTTCTTATTTTTTCTATCTGAAAATCAAACACCTCTTTCAAGATAAAAAAAATAGGAAAGCAAAAATGAAAAAAAACCGGTAATTTATCAATATATTTTACTCGTAACGTCTCAACTACATACATATATGGGAAATAATAATAGACCTTATTCCCACTCTGGGAACACAAGCTTTAAAATATACGTGAAAGGTCACAAGGACATCAGAGGGAACATTCAACGTTTAATTTTAAAGATTTCATAAATTAATGGCAAATAGATAAATAATAACTATGAAACAGAGTTGGGAATAGTAATCATTACATTTTGTAATTGAATCGATTCCAATTACATGTAATCAATAATTAACTTTTCCAATTTCATGTTATTTGAAATTGAAAATTTTCAATTACAATAACATGTAATTTGTTATTGAAAATTTTCAATAAATAATTAGATTAACTGGAAAAAAGTAGTTGAAGAATAAAAATTATTTGAAAAACATATAATGATTACATTTTTAGTAATCAATAAGCACAAATGTAGTTAATTACACGAATATTAATTACATTGAACAACAGAAATGTAATCGATAATTTTTTTAAGTCCATTACAGTTGTGTGTAATGATTACAAGAAATGTAATCATTACAGTTTTTAATACATTTTTTTTTGTTCAATTACATGTAATTAAATCAAGAAATTGTTTTTTTTTCGGTTACATGTAAATTGTTATTGAAACTTTCATTTACAATTGCAAGCAATCAGTTATTGAAGTTTTTCAATTACAAATCACATGTACCTGTAATTGAATTTTTTGTTATGATATTTCCGGTTGGAGAGCATTAAAAGCAACATTAGTCAAAATAAACGGAGACACGAAAACAGATCCTATTTATTTATTTTATTTATTTGTTTTTTTTTTTCAATAATTTCAATGATTTTCAATAATGTTAAAAAATATTTAAATAAAAATTAAATTACTTCTTTGTTAATTCTTTCAAATAATAAAATACCTATCTTTAAAATTAAAAAATCAAGACAGTCAATGCATCATAGAAATGCATTATGAAATTATTTAAATCAAATATGAACTCCAACTTTCACGAAATTTTATAAATAAAATAAAAATATCAAAAACATAATTAAATTTGTTGATATCAGTGAATACACATGTTCATACATTACATACCTTATGTATGTACGCATTTAGTCATATTTCGTCAGAAAATCGTCAATCGTAGCTAAAATAATTTATGTTTTAATTTATTTCACAATTTTCCAAAGTTGACAAAAACACGTTTCTTTGCTAAAAGAAAGAAGCGTGACATGTGTTAACTTTTATGGATCTGTGTACTTCATTATATTTATTTATTATTATTTCTGTGTCACGTGCAAGAATGTAAATTCTATTATTATTTTCTTTTGTTTTATTATATTTCTACAGAAAAGTTATAAAGGTTAATATGCATAGATTCACTTAAAATTGTCAAATACTTTAAGGTTTTTTTTTCTGTATTTAAAGGAACTTCAAAGGATAGAAGATTTCAATAAAACAATATTGATTTAGCCATTTTTTGGTAGCACAAAGTGTAAAACTAATTTCATTACAAAGTGAAAGTAGCTATAATATAATATAAGGGGTTATTTTATCCAAAAAGCATTTCGGGTACATATATAGGGTGCTGTAAAATCGGGACAAGCTTTTCATTATTATGTATATGGACCTTATGGCTTATCTATATATGTTTGCCTACCGGTTTATATCTATTTTAATGGTATGAAGGATAGATAGAGGTTTTAAATCCTCTTGGGCTTTTATACCTACATGAGCGACCTAATGGTCATAAAGGCATAATGAAAAAGTTTTCTAGTGCTTTAGGATCTAAATGTAGATATGTATATATGATGATGGAGAGTGAAATGCTGTGTAGATTTTCTGATGCCTGTTGTGATGCATGTAGGGCAAGGATATGTCCCTTTCAATTTTTGTTATATAAATAAAATAGACCCTTCTTATGAATTTTCTATAGGTTTTGTCTTGTTTGGTTATTAAAACTTGGTAGTTCAAATACCTAATTCGTGATAGGCTATCTTTGGTATCTGCAGCTACTTATTCTATTTTTTCTTCTTTTTTTTCTTAAAGATTTCAGTGTTTTTATGGAAGAGTAATTTAATAAATTTAAATTTAAAATTAACTTTGTCTGAAATTTAACTGAAAGTTTTCGTAGAAAATTGATTTTTTAAAATGCGATTTTTGTTTCCTTTTTTAGGTTAGTGGTCCCATTTTAAGGAATAAATGTATTTTACATTAGATGCAAAATTTGGACTGATTTTATAAACCACTTTGACTATAACCTAATCAAAAAAAATCACGTTCTGGTAAAGTTTGCCACTTTGCCATCTAAATTCTTCGAAATGCAAGATCTTTTTAAAAACAACCTACTTTTAGAAGGCTATAAGACTTATACATTTATATGTTTAAAATTATACGTTTTCTGTAAAATATATATTTGCCAAGCAAGTATACATAAAGTTTAAGCTCCTTATCATCTGCTAATTTAATATACATACAATATCAGCTAATTAGAAAATTTGACAAACGTCAAATTATGAAGAAATAAGCCTTATTTAGGCACCAAAATAAAAATTGTTTTTGCCTTTTTAATGTCTAAAAAATATAAGCTAAGTTATCAATGATGAAGTATTGAATGACTTGCTACTAGCCAATAGCGCTTAAGAGGTCTCCGGAATTCTTGGGAAAATGGATTCCCAAGAATCTCAGCCCAGGAACCATGTAATGCCAAAGTGCCAAATGAATGACATTTTGGCATTAAAAGTTACGACAAAAAAGTAAGAAGTGCCGAAAAAAAACTTTATAAATTTTCGAACCGTCACCAGCTCCAAATAAATGCATTGATTTTGAAAATTGAGATGGCAGTCGATGTATCACGATTACGACAAAATCTCAAAATGCCATTTTTAATTTAGTTTTTATTTGCCTTTATACAAAAAAATATGACGAAAAATGTATTTAGTGGCGAGAAAAAGAACTTTGAAAATTTTTGTAACTGTCTCCAGCGCGCGTCGTAAAAATGCATCGATTTTAAAAATTGATGTGGTAATCGGTTTGTCACGACAAAATCTTGATACGCCACTTTTTTTAACCATATTAAAAAAGTTAAATGGACAAAAGTATCAAGTGTCGAAGAAAAAAACTTTGAAAATGATTGAACTGTCACCAGCGCCGTAAAAACGCATCGATTTTTAAAATTAAGATGGCAATCGATTTGTTACAACAATATCCCATTTTTATTAATTGACCGAAACAAAAAATGTATCTAGTGCCGACACTTAGTACATTTTTCGTCATAACTTTAGTATTTCGTAAATAAAAAAAAAAAAAAAGGAGATTTTGTCGTGACAAAATCAATAGCCATCTCAATTTTCAAAATCAATGCATTTTTACGACACTGAAAACAGTCCTAAATTTTTTATTTTTATTTTTCGGCGATTCTTACTTTTTTCATCGTAACTATTTAATAACGGTAAAAAAAAAACAAAAATGGCGCATCGAGATTTTGTAGGGACATATTGATTACTGTTTCAATTTAGAAGTCGATGAATTTTTACAGAGCTTGTGACAGTCCAAAACTTTCAACATTCTTTTTCTCAGCACTAAATATATTTTTCAACATAACTTTTTTATTACAGTTACCTAGTAAGAAAAATGAAAAAAGGATAATTGAGATTCTGTCGTGAAAAATTGATTTCCTTCTCAATTTGAGGTGAGGTGGAAGGCTGTTGAAAAAGTTAGTTATCTTAAAAACCTGAACAAGATACAGAGATTAGCCTGTATAGGAATAACTGTGACACAGGGGTCTACGCCACAAGTAGAGCTGGAAGTTATTCTAAACCTTCCAGTCCTGGACGAGCACAGTAGATGCAGAGCAACCAAAGAACTGCGCTCTTGGAAGCACATCACCTTTGGTCGTGGCTTTATCTTGCAAAGATACGACACATTTGCCGGACTCGATGTGACGACTGACTACCTACCATCTCTAATAGATTTCAACAAAAACTTCTCTATTTAAATACCTGAAAGGCAGGGATGGGACCCCAACTCACTAATCAGTGAACAGGGTATCCCCTTCTACACCGATGGATCAAAAATGGAAAAAGGAACAGCAGCTGGGGTATTCTGTGAAGTTCTTAATATCAGAGAATCATTAAAACTTCTGTAGGCTTTCAGGCTGAGATTTACGCTATTGGAAAAGCGGCAGAAATGGTACAAAAGAAAAAAACTGAGCTCATCGGAGATCACATTTTTCGTGGACAGCCAAGCTACTATCAAAGCAATAGCCAGTGAGACTATATAAGATCCAAAGGCAGTAGCAAAATGCCGAGGCATTCTGAATAATATTTGAAACACTAACCTAGTCAAACTCTGCTGGGTTCCTGGACATATCAATATAGAAGGGAATGATATAGCAAATGAACTGGTAACTATCAAATAGAAGAATAGAATGGAAAGAAGTAGTAGCCAATTAGATAAGGGGCCAGACATCCCCATCAGCGTGATTAAAAGGAAAAAAGACCTAATAACGAAAGAGCAAATCAATATTTCCTGGACGAAGAGGAACGACTGCGTTATCTCTAGAAGTTTATGGCCTAATAAAAAGAAAACTCAGTATATTTTATCGCTGAGTAAGAAGAATATTAGAATCTTGATAGGTGTACTAACGGGTCACTGCGCCATTGGCACAATGGCCGCTAAAATGGATGTATTTGTAACACATTTCTGTAGGAGCTGTCAGGATGTCGAAGAAATAAAAACCATTAAACATCTGCTCTGTGATTAACCAAACCTCCAAACAAATCGCCTCCGTTGTTTTGGAAACAGGTTTGTTGGAGAACTGGATGATCTAGCGCAGATCTCAATGGCAAGCACGACAAAATTCATAGAAAGTACAGGCTGGTTTGCAAGCGAACCAATCTATCTGAACCAGTATAGTTTAGGAGCATCTTTGTTTTTACTTCGTAAGGGGATCACACTGGACCAATAGGCCTCTATGCTGTGCACACCCCTCCTAACCTAACTTAACCTGACCTAGGGCGCTGATTACAGTCCAACAAATAAGTTTTTGTTTTGTCACTTCAAACTATTTTTGTTATACATTTTTTATTACGGCAGATAAAAAATACAAAAAAGGGGTTTCGAGAGTCGTCACAAATCGATTGTTATCTTAATTTTTAAAATCGATGAATTTTTACTAAGCTGATGACAACCTAAACATTTTTTCGGCACATCTTACGTAAAAAAAAAAATAAATACAAAATGTCATCTCGAGATTTTGTCGTAGAAAAATGAGTGCCGTTTCAATTTTTGAAATTGTTGAATTTTTACGTAGCTTGTGACAGTCCAAAAATCTTCAACGTTTTTTTTTTCCTCGGCATTAAATAATTTTTTAAAATAACTTTTTTATTACGGTAAATAAAAAAGCATTACAAACGGCGTATTGAGATTTTTTCGTGACAGTTCGATTGCCAGACATTTTTTTAAAATCGAACCATTTTTAAGCCCAAAATGTGATATTCAAATCGTCTGCAAAGTTCAGGGTTATATTTTGTAGTAAAGTCTTTTCCAATTAAAGTATTTTTTTTTTTCAAATAATTCGAATTTTAGTTAATCTGTAATTGCAACAAGATGTTTTTTTTTTTAAGAAAAACGTCATGTAGTATGATCAAATCAAAATAAACAAATATTTTCATTTTTATCCGACAGCAAAATTTTTTGAATCTGAATTCACACTTTTGCCCGGATTTCTCTTAAGCGATTGGCGTTAAGAAATACTGGGAGCGTTATAAAATCTCACAAGCCAAAATCTAAAATAGCGAAGTTTGGAATTATTTTTTCAAAAATCTCGAAAAACCAAGCAAAGCTAATTCAATAATTCTGTTTTTCATAATTTTGCATTTATATTTTTACGACGCATAATTTTAGTCGATGGTTACCGACAGGTATTAAATAAACAGCACAAATGCACTGTAAATTATATTATCTAGTGGAATATACTAAAATTATGCGTCTTAGAAGGGTACAATAACATCTAACTGATGAGCCCAATTGTTGTACCTGGGCGAAACGCATTTGGACTAAAGGTCGCAAAAACTTTAAATTGAATTTATATTCAAAAGTCCACTAAAACAAAAACTAAAATAATAAATTTTCTATTATTTACGTTTTTATTCTTCATTCTTTTATATTTTTACTACAAAAAATCTCGCAAACTATCAACCAAACTCTCGAAATTTTAAATCTCGCTTTTAAAAATCATGCAGATCAAAATTTCAAATTCAAATTCTAATCTCATAATAACAAATCGCTCTCAGATTTGCATTGAAAATTGAAGTCTTGCGAAACGAAAACAGAAATTAGAAAATGAAAAACTTTTTCTTTCGTTTTCATTTCTTTTCCAAAGTCTATTTTTAGCAATTTAAAAAAAATGGACACAATTTCTATTTTCTATTTTTTGTTCTATTAATATTCCTTGAATTATAAACAATTACAATTATTAATAACAATAAGGTAAAAAGAAAAGGATGCACTCAATTTATTTAGCAGAAGTTAGGAAATCTAGCAAAATTTTTATTCTTTTCATAAATAATCTTGCAAATTAAAATCTGGCATGAGATTTGTACCTGCGAGTATTTGATTTAAAAAAATCAATTTTTGGCTCTACAATCAAATTTTGCGAAATTTTAAATTGCGAGTTTTTGTTTTGCGGAATTTTGTAGTTGCGAAATTATTAAAATCGAAATTTTGTAATTGCGAGATTAAATAAGATGAGATTTTGTATTTGCGATATTTCGAATGTGAGATTTTGAATTGCGAGATTTCATATCCAATCCAAAATAGCACCCAAGAAAAAATCTATAGCTAATTAATTACTGCTCCTAAACCTTTCATCAAGGCCGAGGTGTGCGTGTATTGCAATTAGCCCACAATTTAGGCACCAAAAATCGCACGTGGCCTTGAGTGATCCAAGATCCCTGAGCCAATTTGTTCATTTGTTTTTCTGTTATGATAAAATAAAAGTCCATTTTATAGCTATTTTATCTTTGTCAGAATTTTTCCGAAGGTGATTAATGAAGATTTACAAATTCTTTTCCATAAATCATTTGACAATTTTGTAAAATGCTGCGACAGTTGTCAGGTTTTCAGATCACAAACAAAAAAATTGTAATGACAATGAACTGTCAAGAATTTTAAGAGACACAAAATAGATAATTAACAACTTTGTCAGTTGGACAGTTTATAATTCTAGGCTGTCACAAATATTCCTTTGTCAATTAATGTTTGTAAGTAGCCGGAGAATTAAATAAAAATATCAAGATTTCTGACACAAAAGTCAACACAAATTTCTATTTTTATCTACTGTGACAAGGGAACGAATTAAAAAAAAAAAATCATTCACACTTCTTGACATTAGAAATGAGAAATTTTTTGTGAGAAATTGGGAATATATTTATGAGAAAACGTGGTACTCTGATAGTAAAGTTTAATTTAATTGACAATAAATTGTGACAAGCGACTTACCTACAAATATGAGGAAACAAGTGCATTTACTTGTTTGTTTTCCTCTAACAAAAGACAAAAGACTAATACGACTTTTCAGAAGCTCATAATATGTTTACTTAGTTTCTACGACTAAAAGCCTACAAAGCAACCTATGGTGCTCCCCAAATGGTCGATACGCCAACAAAATTGACCATTGTGCTAATTGATTAGAGCCTTTAAATTTTTACGACAAAACGTCAACTCTTACTATTTTCTTACAACGGCATGGTTAAGAGCTCGGCTCTCAAGTAAAAAGAAACAACGAACAACTCTAAAGAACAAATTTGACGTTGGTCACATTAGGTAAGGTGAGTTTAGGAGGGGTAATGATATGGCAAATCGTAACACCTCACTTGGATTTCAATGTATCCATTCTGCTCCCCAGGATGTGAGTAACGTAGGAAAAGGCAGGATAAGAGAAGGCACTTAGTGGAAGTTTTTAAAATGGGATGACTCCTTGAACCACCTCAAGCTTGAAATGAAGTTCCTAGTGGTAAAAGAGAGCCAGCCAGATGTGCTGATGCCCATTTTGCTCATGTAGGTTCTCATTGAGTTGTGAACCGCAAGAATTCCAACCAAGAGAAAAAATTGCGGTTGGTCACTTTAGCATTCCTTAAGTCAAAGTCTGCCATAGACGACAATAACCAGTGGCCTCAGTATCACGATTTGATCAAAGAGGCATCCAAAGCTTTAATATACTACCAACCACTCCCAAAAACTAAACAGTGACAGAAGAATATGCGAATATGCGCCAGAGGAAAACAAGGTCAGCAAGAGAGGAGTATCGAGCAAGGAGAGGAGAGTAGAAGAAGACCCTGTTTAGAAAAAAGAGAGCCTACTCAACCTCTCAGCTCAAGGAGATCAAAGATTTCGCCATAGAAACAATATAAGGAAGTTTTATAAACAAGCTAAGCAAGAATTAAGAATTTTCGAAACAGCAAAGATAACCTAATCACCAAAGAGCTAAAAGAAATGTAGATGTATTTGAGAAGCAATTTCAGCAGCTTTTAAATAGGCTTCAGGTAAAGATAAAACAAGAAAATAAATCATCCTCAGTCAACGAAGACCCAGTAAAAAAAAGTAAGCTAAAGGCTTTGCTATACCGAAGCCTAAGAACAACCAAGTCGGGATGTTTTGAAAACTAATCGACCAAGCTTGGGTGAAAGGAAGTCTGCCCAATGACTGGTCTATCAGCTCCATATGTCACATATACCTATGTCAAAGAAGTAGAATTTATGTCCTGCAAATTTCTGATTAACGTTGCATACAGGTTCATATCCAACGTACTGTGACATGCGTCTTAAGTCGTTCTGCGATGCTACATAATGGACAAATATCAATGTGGCTTCCCACTAGGCAGATCGACTATAGAACAAATATTCACTCTCACGGAAATCCTAAAAAAGTCCAATGAATTTCAAGTCGAGATTCAAAATCTATTCATCGATTTCAAAGCCGCATATGATGGCATTCATCATCAAGAGCTTTATAACGGGTGATTTTTTAGCTGGTTTGGTTTTGGCAACACTGGTTTTGACAGCTGACGTGTGTTTAGTACCTTGTGTCACTGTCAAACAGCTTCAGTTTGGTTTGCAATTTAACCATGGATCATCTTACAAATGAACAACGCTTGCAAATTATTGAATTTTACTATCAAAATTCGTGCTCGGTTCGAAATGTTCATCGCGCGCTGCTTGTTGTTCAGCGATGAGGCTCATTTTTGGTTGAATGGGTACGTAAATAAGCATAATTGCCGCATTTGGAGTGAAGATTAGCCAGAAGAATTGCAACAGCTACCAATGCATCCCGAAAAAGCCACTGTTTGGTGCGGTTTATGGGCCGGCGGCATTATTGGGCCATATTTCTTCAAAGATGATGCGAATCGCAGCGTTACTGTCAATGGTGAACGCTACCGAGCGATGATAACAAACTTTTTTTTGCCCGAAATGGAAGTTCTTGACTTGCATGATATGTGGTTTCAACAAGACGGTGCCACATGCCACACAGCACGCGAAATAATGGCGCAATTGCAAGGCGAGTTTGGTGAACAGTTAATTTCACGTTTCGGGCCGGTCAATTGGCCGCCTAGATCGTGCGATTTGACACCATTAGATTATTTTTTGTGGGGGTATGTCAAGGCTAATGTCTATAGGGACAAGCCCGCTTCGATTGACGCACTGGAAGCCAACATCCATGCATTCATTCGTGAGATACCGGCCGATATGTGTGAAAGAGTATACCAAAATTGGACTCAGCGGATGGGCTACCTGAGACGCAGCCGCGGTCAGCATTTGCATGAAATTATCTTTAAACATTAAATTGCAAGGTTCAAACTATCGATTCAAATAAATATTTCATTCATTTTTTCGAATTTTTTGTGTTTTTTTTTTAAAGTTCTAAGCCTCTTAAAAAATCACCCGTTATATGGTGAACGCTGAACTGGGGATCCCGGGAAAGCTGTTCCAGCTGTGTGGTGTGACACTGAACATAATGCGATGAACTGTGCAACTTCGGAGCTATTCCAAACATGCATAGGGTTTTGGGAAGGAGATGCACTATCATGTGATTTCTTCAATCTCGTTCTGATGGAGCAAATAGTGAGCAGGCTAGGCGTTAACACTGAAGGCACTTTATTTGTTACAGATCTGTCCAGCTTTATGGTAATTCTGATGATATAGAAACTATCGACCGTTCCCAATAGATCATTATAGAGTCTCTCTTGTTGGTCTTGAAGTAAATGAGGATAGGACCGAATACATGATTATAAAAAACAATGAAAGATCTGTCAACCGGCTAGTAGAAAACGTAACTGTTGATAGAAAAAAATTCAAACTAGCTCTTAACTTCTTAATCTAACTCGGAGCAAACATTAATCCCACGAAATCGTCCTAACACATCGTTACTACTTCGGTTTGGAGCAACAACTTGGTAAGTTCTCATATGAATAAAAACCCTTTATACTGTCAGTCCAATTTCTATTTCGAAAAAAAATTATGTTGTTTTTTGCTCAACTTGTACTGGCTTGAGCCGAAAATATTTTTATAAAATTCGCAAATTTGCTAATTTTATGAATGGAATTTTTGCGAAATTTCAAAACTTAAAAAAAAAATAGTTGTGCTGCTGTGTGTCTACAAAATGGGATAGGAACAAAAACAAACAGAAAATCACATGATTGCAACTATTATGGCTAAAACAAAACTTTGCGAAGGGTTGTAGCGTGAAGTTAGCACCGCCATTTGGATTTTCAAAAATAAGTTAGTGCTGCATTGTGCTCAACTTGCACCGCCTTGTGCCGTAAAGATTTAGAAACATTTGCAAATTTGCAAATTTTACGAATGAACATTTTTCAAATTTTTCAATTTTGGAAAAAATTAAAGTTGTGCTATTGTGTGCTCACTTTGTATTGTGAACTGGCAGCTCATCTTGTGCTACAATAAGTGAGCACAAAACAGCACAACATACATTTTTTACAAAATTGCAAATTTTAAAAAATGCTTATGCGGTAAATTTGCAAATTTGCGATTTTTTTTTTAAATATTCTCCACAAAAGGCGGTACAAGTAGATCAAAATAAGGTACGCCTTTTTTTAAAACCGAAAATGGCGCTGCAAGCTTCACGCTTCGCAAAGCTGTTTTTTGGCCGTAAAAGTTACAAATATGATAATTTTTTTATCTCTTCGGAATATGTCACCACGAAATCAGCACAAAACAGCACAACATTATTTTTTTTACAAAATTGCAAAATTTAAAAAATGTTCACTCGAAAAATTTGCAAATTTGCGATTTAAAAAAAAAAAATTTTACGACACAAGTTGAGCACAATGCAGTACAACTTTTTTTTGAAAATCCAAAATGCCAGTGCTAGCTTCACGCTTCAGCCCTTCGCAATGTTTTGTTTTTGCTTTTAGCCATAATAGTTGCAACCATGTGATTTTTCTTTGGTTATTAGTAGCATTTTCTGGACACAAAGGGGCACAACTTTTTTTTTAAAGAAATTTTGAAGTTTCGCAAAAATTTCACTCGCAAAATTAAAAGTTTGGCAACAAATATTTTTCAAAAATATTAACGGCACAAGCCAGCACAAGCTAAGCACAATTTTTTTTTCGAAAATTGAAAGTGGCGGTGCTAACTTCACGCTAAAAAAATGGGTACCCTCTAAAAACCAAACATGGCAGCACAAGTTGGACTCATTATAGCACAACCTTAATTTTGAAAATCCAAAATGGCGGTGCTAACTCCACGCATATTATTTGATCCTGTGTGCGAGGAGGGCGAATGAAGAAAAAGAAACAACAGCGAATTCAAGATGTGGATGTAGTCGATCAGGAAATCAAAATAAATCCACTACATTGGTTTGCTCACATGATCCATCAGGAAAAAACAGTCCTAGTCCCAAGGTTTTGAGAAATTGAAGAAGACCAAGGCTCCGGTTTAAAGACTAAGTCATTGCGGATGATAGAAGGTTTCGTCTGGATAACTGGAAGCAGCGTGCTTGGGATCTTAAATGATAGAAGACTGCTGTTCCTCAGTCTTTAACCATTCACGGATTGGGAGCCGGATAAGAAGAATAACTCGCAATTAGAGTATCCACTATCCACCTACAATATTTTTCGCAAATAAAAAATATCCAAATAAAAACTAAACCAACAACATCCAGGGAATGCACACAATTCCAAAGATATTCAATTTCCTTAAATATATTTTGTATGTAAAGAACATAGAGTCTGCCAATTTGCCTCCACTGCACTGTGAACGTGCCTAAATATCTCTTTTTGAATAAAATAACATTGGGCATGTTCATTACATATGGAAGTTCCATCGAAAAAGAAGAATTTTTGTTCATTTGTATCAAGTACATTATTGGGAAATCATTTCTACGTGACTGATAAATTTCTCTACAATCAGCACTTCTCCTCCGTTTCTAATTTTATGAAAAAAAAAATTCGCTAAAGGGTAAAACAACATTCGAATATAGAATATGGCTGATATTTATAGGTGGGTTTGCTTCTGGTATAAGTAGAGGCAATCATCATTAGATTCATCCTTTCTAGCAAAAATATATTAAAAAAAAAAAATGATTCAACTCATGTATCTTCAATTTGCAATCTAAATGTCTGGCTTTGGCTACAGCGACACTTTTTTTCAGATTTTACCTAGAGTGAACATACTTTGTTCAAGTTGGAATAATGTTGTTGAAGAGTTTTTCTATATCTACTTTGTCCCTTTGCCTCAAGTCAAACGATTCCTTACTTTGAACTTTAAATTGAATGCATGCATACTCGTACATAGAAGCTTTGTGTAGTTCCTATGCGTTTAGCTAAGGACCACAGCTATTTTGTTATGTTCTTGTTTTTTTTTTTTTACAGAGGAGCTTTATGTTCATTGTCGATTCCAAGCGTGTTTGCTTTAATAATGGATTTTTCAAGTTAAGGAAGTGAGCTTTGTCGATCCTTTGTTATCTTCTACAGCTACAACGTGTTTCCTCGATGTCAGTTTTGACATTTTATTTTTATAGCAGACGCAGAGATAGACAAAACAATGAATATTTTCTAGACTCTGGGCGGACATGGAATAATAAATAAAGTGCAGTGTCATGACAAATATTTTTTAAATCAGATATTTTAGATATGTTTGAGTAAGGCCAAATGTAGAACTTCCTTAAGAGACACGAAGAAGCTACCTTTATTTAAATCAATAGCCATCTTTGAATATTTTTTTTTATCTTTGAACCTTAAATCATTTACCATAAATATCCATAATATAACTTTTATAACTTTTAACCTTTAATCTATCAATGTTTCACATTTAATATTAGAGAAGAAAAAAATACCGAACTTATTCCTTAAAACAAAAGTTTTGTCTTAATGTACCTATATTTGTTTTTGTGTAACTTTTGTAGAGAAACTTTTTGGGCATAATATATTAATAAACACTTTTTGTTTGAATACCTACATTTTTCTCGAATTCTGACATAAAACAAAAGAAATGACATTTTTTCTTTTTATTTCAAACATTTTGTCTTCATCAATTTTGAATTTTCTCAATGGATTAGGCTTTGTGTAGTTAGAAACAAAATATATCTAAGTTAAAAACTTGTGAAGTCCTGTTGGAGTTTACATTTGAAATTAAAAAAAAAAAATTATTTATTTATTATTTATTTCGTAACTCAAGGCAGGGGTCTCAATAAGTCTAAATGGTTGTACCGTTTTCTTCTCGTAGATTAATCTTTGTGAGCATTATCTTCAAAGAAGTGGTCTCAAATCTTACAGAGCTAGCCACAATACAATTGAAAAGAGCTTTGGAGTACTAGAAGATTCATATTTTATGAATGAAGTGGCTGCTTTGTCTTTCTCATTTATAAAGGACACAAAGAATCTGGATTCATAAATAATATGAATTTGTGCAAAACAAAAATTGACAACCGTTGGAGTGGTGTTTAAACAAATTTTTTTTATACATAAATTGTTGAAAACAGTTTTGAAGAAAGTGCTTTCTAAATAAGCTTATTTTGAGTTTTTAGGGGCAGATCAAAATTAAATAGAAAAATATAACAATTTTGAAACATTAAAATTTTCAAAACAATATTCTTGAATTTTTTTAATAAAAAAATGTCTGTACAAATTTGATATCTAATAATTTTTACTTGCGATAAAGGTACTATAAGGCAAGTTTTGGATTTAGACAAGAAAAAAACTCGAGATAAAATCAAACGTGATATTACGATGACAGAGGACACCAAAAAAGTGGGTGGCAAAATTCTGTCTGTCTGCGTTTTCTGCTACAGCCTTAACGGCTGAACCGATTTTCTCACAACCTGGCACATAGTGGGTTTTTAGTGATTCTGCGTATATGTTTTATCATTATTTTTAGAACTAATAATAACGATAGCTGCCATAGGTACTTTTTTTTTTAGCAATTTTACAAAATCTTATTTTTCTCAAAAACGGTTCCATAACTTTTCTAAGCAAAAATTCAATAATTTATTTTTGGTAAAAGCTAGGTTTAGATGGGAAACCATTTTTCAAAAAATTATTATTAATGGCACTTCCGAAAGAAAATAATTTTACTTTGGATTTTATTCAAAACCGTTGTTTTGATTTCAATACTTTTTTTTATTACAGAAGCTTCTTAACTATGTAAATAGTTTTACAGAAGGGATTCCACAATATTTAACAGCGGGTTGGAAGACAGAAAGAACAAGGAGAATTGCAAGAGTCAGGCTAGGGAATGAGGTGAGGGAAAGATGGTACTGGAAACGCGAAGAGGAGAGAATGTGCAGAATATGTGAGGGTGAACAAGAGACATGGGAGCATGTATTAGAAAGATGCAGATCTGTCGGAGATGAAAGAAAATCAATAGGGGAAAGGATGAGGGAAATAATGGACGAAACGGGGAAGGGAGAAGAGTGGATAAAGGAACTAGAGGCAGTGAGAAAAGATAAGATGATAGAGAGGGGTGGAGAGGGAGCAGAGTAAGGAAGCGGGAGACTTGTAACCCTTAGGGGAGCCAATACAAATCAATGTAATGTAGTTTTCTGAATAAAATTTTTTGTGGATATTTAAAAAATGTTAATATTTTATTTGAAAAATCAAATACATATCATGAAAACTAGATGGTTGATTTTTATAAAACTCTGTATTTAAAAGTCTTTTTACAACCTGTGAAGTATTAAAGAAAAAAAACTTAATTTTATGGGAAAATAACGATAGCCTCCATACAAATATGTTAAAAAACGTTAACGAAAATATGTTTTTCTATCGGCTAAAATTAATGTGAATTACTTCTAAAAATTTAACAAAACTACAAATAGCAACTATTAATAGTACTTCTCATGGAACGTTTTTCTTTTAATTTTGCCTTTTCTCATTATCTGCTGAACAGAACTTGATTATTTTTTTTTATAAACAAATTTCAAATGAGATTTAAAAATATTGCATATCAAAATTATGAAAAAAAATTATGTTTAAGAAAACCGCTCCAACTGTTTTAAACATTTTGTTTCCGTACAATCATATCCAATCAAGAAATAAGATGGCGTCCTTTTTTATCTTTTAAAACTCTCTAAGAAGTTATGATAGCTAATTTCAATATCGTATTTAATGCTTTTAATTTTTTACATTACAACAACATTTTTTTTTCATAGTTTCCATGTCTTTACATATAATGTTTTTAAGCCTTTAGCGACTTGAACATAAGAGCATGTTCGGGCGACCAAGTCGTTATATTTTATTTTTAAAGTTTTTGGCAAATGAAAATTTATTTGAATCCAATAAGAAAATAATTCAATGTATAAAATAGCGTTCTAGGTGAGGTACTCTTTTTTTTTTTAATTATATACTAGACCGATTTAATTTTAAATAAGATTTTATTTTTATAAAATTGTAGGAGTCGTTTTTGAGAAAATTACTTTTTTTTCAACTGTTTTTTTAGCATTGTTATGGAAAGTGTCAGAATTGTAAAAGATTGC
The DNA here is from genome assembly GCA_946251815.1 of Dasysyrphus albostriatus. NCBI lineage: Eukaryota > Metazoa > Arthropoda > Insecta > Diptera > Syrphidae > Dasysyrphus > Dasysyrphus albostriatus. Next base: position 58,300,364 of record OX276336.1, on the reverse strand, counting down.
AATGTTTTGCGAATGTATTCCTTAGAGATTTCAATAAAAGATTGCATTCTTTTTTAAGAATTCGACTTTAAATAATGCAGTGCGCATTCTTTTTTCGTAAGAAAGATTGCAATCTTTTTTCACCATCAGCTGATTGCAATCTTTTGAGACTTCATGCATTCTTTGCAATCTTTTAAAGTCTTTTGAATCCTTTGATTTTTTTTTGCATTTTTTGAAGTCTTTTGATGGTGACAAGAGATTATAAAAAAAATGCAACCTCTTTAACGAAAAAAGAATGGCGACTGCATTTTTTCAAGTCGCATTCTTAAACAAAAATGTGAAGAATGCAATCTTTTTGTTGAATTCAATAAGAGATTTATAACGACTGCATTCGCAAAGATTGCAGTCTCTTACAACCCTGGAAGGTATACCGTTAGTTTTGAATATAAGAAAATATGTCCATAAAATATTTTGAAAAGTGATACAAAATGGCAAAATATAAAGTTTCTAAAAAATCGACTGAGTTAGTTTTCAAAAAAAAAAAAATATATATTTTTTTTTTTTCTATATATATATATATATATATTTATTTCGTGATAATTTTGTACAAAGCCTATGACCGCACGTTTTACAATTCAGAGATTTGACAATATTATTATCTTACTTCTGAGATAGTATTTTATATTTAGAAATGTTATTTACAAGCATACAAATTATATTTAAAGGAAAATACGAAAAAAAAACCTTTATATGAATGAAAAAAAGAGAAAAAGATTAAAAAAAAAAAAAAAAATAAAAATAAATAAAAAAGAATAATTGTGAACATAACAATTTGAGAATAATAATAGGTTTGGTTACCTACATAATTCACAAATTAAAGAAATGAACATGGAATGCTTTTGAACAAAAAGATTTATTATTAAATAATAAATAAATAAATAAATAAGTTATTTAACTACTAAATAAATAAATAAATAAATAAATTAATAAATAAATAAATAAATAAATAAATTAATAATTTATTAATTAACTAGTGTTAATGGACGAATACATGTGTTAGTAATAAACAAATAAGTAAATAAATGAAATAAATAAAGAAATACATGAATAGATAAATAAATAAATACATAAATAAATAAATAAATAATTAAATAAATAAATAAATAAATAAATAATCAAATAAACAAAAAACATAAATAAATAAATAAATCAATAAATAAATATATACAAAAATAAATAAATAAATATGGTAATAAATAAATACAAACATGATATATAATAATTTTAATTAATAAATAAAATAAATTAACATAGAACAAAAACACATTAAACATATAAGTTAGCCAATAAATAAATAGTAACAAGATTGGTAATAAATTTATAGAAAGCAGACGAAATAAATTAGAGATTTTTGAAGGTATATCAAGTTAATTAAGATTATAAAGTTGGTTTATGAGGGGATTATCAGCTATATCACAGGTATTATTAAAATTTGTCGAGAGTTTCTGAATCCTTTCCGAATTCAATTCAACACCCGCTCTCTTGTGCAGATCAGAAGTGGAATGATGCCAAGGAAGATTCAACATCATCTTTAAAATTTTATTTTGTGAAATTTGTAGTTTTTTAATATGGCTCTTCGCAGCACTACCCCATACTGGACACCCATATAATAATATTGATTGAAAAATCACTTTAAGTAATATTATCTTATTGTCATTTGTTAGTGAAGATCTTCTGTTTATAAAAGGATAAAGCATATTAATTGCAATACTAATTTTCCTTAGAGTAGAACTAATATGTTGGCTAAAGGTTAGCTTCGTGTCGAGATAAACTCCTAGATATTTAACAGACTGCTCCCATGCTATTGCATTTCCATTAATTTGAAGCTGACTACTGGGAAGATAGCAAGCTTTTCTTTTTCGAGAGAAAAAAAATGGCTTGCAACTTTCCGGTATTCAACTTAATTTTCCATTTGTGATAATATTTTTCCAATAATTCAATTGCATTCCAGAAACCGGTTTTTGGGTAGCATGATAAGTAGAAATATTTGTTGGTGTAGCAAACGAGACTCTGGGCTGCGTATGAGATCTTCTACCAGATGATTTTTCTTTAATTTCAATATACCTAGCTCTTCTGGTGCATATTGCGTCAGTTGCTTTGTGATTGCCACTACAGTTGGCACATTTAAGTGCAGAAGCATTGTTGCAATCGGAAGTATTGTGGGATCCAGCGCAAATAGCACAAAAAGTTTTTATGTGGCAGTTTCTTTGCCCATGTCCAAACATTTGACAATTATGACATTGAGTCAGCTTACCTTTCATTTTCCTTTGAAAGTTCCAATTGACTTGAGTGTGCATGATAGAACGAAAGTTTTTTTTTAACTCGTTTAATTTAATAGACCCATTTTCGAGAGAGACAAGATAAAAAGTGTCACTGTATTGATCATATTTTTTTGTAATTTTTTTTATTTCAATGCACTTAAGTCCAAGTTTAGTGAGCTCATTTTTAAGTGCGTTAACTTCTATATCATCCAATCCGTATAGAACGACTTTGAAAGATTTTGCACATTTTAAGTCGTGGGAAAAATATTGGCAGTTTTCTTCGTTTAGTTTACCAAGAACCATGTTATATGAATCTAATGATTCGCAAACTATTTTAATTCCGATTGATAGTTTTTTAATTAAATAATTGGAAACTTTAAGGGCTTTCATGAAACTATGCACATATTCTGCAGATTTTTGCAACACTTTTATGGGAGGCACATACACTCTTTTTAATACGGGAGACTCTGAGTAAAAAATTCTATTTGAACTTCTTAAGAATTTCTGCATACAAAAAATTATTTAAATCAGTCGAAAGATTTCAAGGAAATTTAAAATCAAAAAATGGTACTTTTGGAGGAATTTATACTTTTTTAATAACTTTTTTTTTTGAAAATGTTCTTGTAACTAAAGATAGCCTCCAATAAAAGTAATATATATACATTAAATCTTTTTTTAAGAAAAGTAATGGAGCCATTTTTAACTAAGATTTTGTAAAGGGTGATTTTATAGCTGGTTTGGTTTTGACAACACTGGTTTTGACAGCTGACGTGTGTTTAGTACCTTGTGTCACTGTCAAACAGCTTTAGTTTGGTTTGCAATTTAACCATGGATCGTCTTACAAATGAACAACGCTTGCAAATTATTGAATTTTACTATCAAAATTCGTGCTCGGTTCGAAATGTTCAAAATGTTGGAAATTGTGTTCAGCGATGAGGCTCATTTTTGGTTGAATGGGTACGTAAATAAGCATAATTGCCGCATTTGGAGTGAAGATCAGCCAGAAGCATTGCAACAGCTACCAATGCATCCCGAAAAAGCCACTGTTTGGTGCGGTTTATGGGCCGGCGGCATTATTGGGCCATATTTCTTCAAAGATGATGCGAATCGCAGCGTTACTGTCAATGGTGAACGCTACCGAGCGATGATAACAAACTTTTTTTTGCCCGAAATCGAAGTTCTTGACTTGCATGATATGTGGTTTCAACAAGACGGTGCCACATGCCACACAGCACGCGAAACAATGGCGCAATTGCGAGGCGAGTTTGGTGAACAGTTTATTTCACGTTTCGGGCCGGTCAATTGGCCGCCTTGATCGTGCGATTTGACACCATTAGATTATTTTTTGTGGGGGTATGTCAAGGCTAATGTCTATAGGGACAAGCCCGCTTCGATTGACGCACTGGAAGCCAACATCCATGCATTCATTCGTGAGATACCGGCCGATATGTGTGAAAGAGTATGCCAAAATTGGACTCAGCGGATGGGCTACCTGAGACGCAGCCGCGGTCAACATTTGCATGAAATTATCTTTAAACATTAAATTGCAAAGTTCAAACTATCGATTCAAATAAATATTTCATTCATTTTTTTGAATTTTTTGTGTTTTCTTTTTTTTTAAAGTTCTAAACCTCTTAAAAAATCACCTTAAAATTATAAGATTGAATGGCAATTACCGTTATTTTTGGATCTGAAAAAAAAACGTGTAATGGGAGAGACAAAAACCACGATGTACTAAGTTTGGAGCAAATAGATGAAGCCGTCTTTCTGTTGTGCCTGTATCTCGACCAACAGCCTAAGCTACTGGAGCGATTTTCATTAAATTTTGAACTTAACATTATTTTGTTACTCTTCAAATGGCAAATTGAATTTTTGTTCTTAGCTTCAAAAATAACAGTACTTGCCATAGAACTGTTAAGGAAAAGCTCATTTAATCCAAAAATGGCTGCAACGATTTTGATAAAAATAAAATACACGACTGAATCGCAAGTACTTGCTCTTATGTTCAAGATGCTTGGAACTTAAGTACTTTTCAAATATGCAAACTTACAGAACAAAATAGAAAAAGGCATTAAAGTGGTTAGATACTTAGAGCTAGTAAAAAGTATGCCATTTGATTACTTGAAAAATATGAATGAATGCAAAAAAAAACTAATCCTTATGTATAAAATTTTCAAAATTTTGGCACTCCAGTATTGAGTAGGTATACAGTTTTGAGTATATACATTTATACATAAACCTGGTTTCAAAAAAACTCATCAACGCATTTTCGAAATATAATGAATTTTCAAAAACAAATTTTTAATATTCATTAAAAAATTCAAAATTTATTTTTTTTTTTTGAAAATTCAGGAACCTGGTATATAACGGCTTTTTTGCTTAAACGACTTCAGTCACAATTTTTATGCAAAGCTTCTTTAAAAAATAAATAGTATTGCATATACAAAATTCGAAAAATTGTAAATTTTAAAATTTAAAAAAAAAAATATTTTTTTTTTGAAAATTTAGTATTTAAAAATGAGTTGATGAATTTTTTGAAACTAAATTTAGAAATGTATTATAATATGTACTCAAAATTTTCATTCCAAAACTCTTTTTAAAAAAATGTTGCCAAAATTCTATATATAAAAATTAGTTTTTAAGAAAACCGCTCTAACGATTTTAAATTTTATTTTTGAATATATTTCTATTTTTTCTTGTAATCCAATAGCATATTAGTTTTTGAGCTCTAAGCTATTTTACTAATATAATTTTCAAATCTTTCATATTTGGAAAGTTTTGAGTCAGGCCAGTCATATTGTATTTTTACATTGCAAATTGTGGGGTTGTTTTTTCCCTCTTCTGTGTTTTCTGGGGTGCTGAATCCGAATCAGACATTTGCGACTTAAATTTCGTAACACAATATGGACAAAAATGGAAACATTTATGCAAATATGAATTTTTTTAGTTTTTCACTACCAACTACTCCAAAATTACATCAAACTATCATTGAAAGTATATACAATTTCAAATAAATCCCTATAAAAGTTTTTTTCTGCAACAACCCACTTGGAATCAAGTGGTAATTGACGTATTTTTACAGCATTCGAAAATCCACTTGAAAGAAATAAGTAGGTAACGACTTTATGTGAAAAATTTGAATTTTTGTCTGAAACATGAACGAAAATATACTTCTCTTGAAATTGCTCTAGCATGTCACGTTATTGAGGTATTTAAATTTAAAGATGTACACAAATTGCATTTTTATTCAAATTCGGAGTTATATTTTTTGTTGAGGTAATTTTTTTCGAAGAATATGTTAAAATTTTACTTCAAAATTCTTTTTGAATTTTTCAAATAATCGTTCTAAACTACAAAAAAAAAACAAAGTTGGTGGCACAACAGCTCGCGGAGAACCAAGGCCTAGTGACTTAAAACTCTCAACCATTCCTGTGTGCGTATTTTTGGCAGGAATGCAGGGGAAATACAATTTTTGCAGAGTCCGAACGGCTAGATGAGAAGCAAGTATACTCTTGGAAGATTTGTCAGTTTCTCGGAAGAGGCAGTACCTCGGGAAAAACATTTCTGTTTTTAGGTGGCAGCGGCTGGGAATCGAGTTTGAACTACGTAGTTCGAAAAATTCAGTCAGTTTGCATTTTTGAAGACCTTTTGGCAAATTTATGCAAGCTGCTTTAAGCCACAAGCCTCAGATTCGGATTCAGAACCCTAGTTAGCGTAAGACAGGGGAAATTGACTGGACTAAATTGCAAGCAGCGTGAACATGAGAGCAAGAACATGAGATCCAGTTGTGAAATTTATATAGGTTGATTTTTATTAACTTTCCTGATAAATATAGTTTTAAACGAAATGTTTCAAGCGTAAAATATTCAAATATGACCCGAGTCATACAATAGAAAATAGAGATGTGTAAATCGTTCATTTTCGAATGATTGAATTGTTCAAGAATCAATCAACAAAATGATTCGATCATTTCAATTAATCGATCATTTTCATTTCAATTCATTATTAAAAAACCGTGCAATATTTAACTGCACCGTTATATTTAAATGTTTTTTTTTTATTTTAAATGATTTTATTTTTAGAAAATTGCCCCTTCCCCGCCCCAGCCAAGTTGGGGGAGTTCTTTCTTCTGTTTTTAGTAAACAAAATTCAAAAACATCAAACCAACGTCAATTTGATCGTAATTTTTCGTTCTGCGTTTAAAACGTCTTGCAACTGCATTATTGGCGCAAATGGCGATTTCGAAAAAGGTTTATATGTTTCTGTCAAAAAAAAAAAGAAGCTATATGGATTGGTAGTCCTTTACAACAATTACGACAAGGATTGCTCTCATTTTTGTTCTGATCTTACTTTTTACTCATTGAAAAAAAAGATTTTGTTTCTTCATTTTAATTGACAAATTTAAAAATAAAAAAAAGGGCCTTATATTGAATGCATACTGGAATTAAAAATTAAGTCGGAACCTATTTGAATTTGAAAAAAAAATTAAAATAATATACATAAATCATCACATAATTATAGCCTCGAGGCAATATAGCTTTTTGTACTTCTACGCCAATTTTGAAAACAATTAACAATAAATAACTTCCTTTATTATCAGTAATAAGTTTGATACTAACTTTATTTATACTCTCAGAATATAAACAACCTACTTAGATATAAACCCCCCAACCTACATAAAATATAACAAGTACTTATTGGAACAAACGAATAACAACAACAAAACACAACAATCTGCTTTCAAAAACATCAATTAAATTTTATTTTTAAAAATCAATATTTCGTATGTTTTCTATAAACATAATGAGCTTTAGGTTGAATACCTCCCCTAAAAAATAAACTTTTATTTTCTTGGAATTTGTCAAACTTTGTTGCTGTTTACCTAAATGAACATTTAGTAGCTGATGTTTTGGTAATGTACTTTCATTTCCTTTAAAATATCAACAACCTACAGCCTGCGGCTCTTCAATCTTAATTATGTAGTTTTGCGTAAAAGACCCTTGTTAAAATTTTATACAAAAAAAAAAAAACACAATATGAACCATGAATTTCCGTAAAAAAAAAAATACACACATAAACTGGAACACCAACTTATGGTAGGTAAATAGGTATATATGTAAACAAATAAAAAATACGAGCACAATATTTTGCAGTCTTTCTTACCTACCTTCATTTTAATATTAAAAATTTATGAAAATGGTCTCAAAACGAAAATAAAGTAAGAGGTTGAGTAAGGAAAAGTTTAACCATTCAAAAGTCTTAAGGTTCATTTAAATTTCATTATCATCATTATACATTATATTTTTAGTACTATAAATGTCACCTGTGCAGCTCTCACATTTAAATAAAAATGAAATTTAATGGAGACTTTATGTCATTGGTTTTTTTTCTTCAGTTTATATTTAGATATTTATGATTTTTCTTAAAAGATTTTATTTATTTAAAACTAACATTCCAGACAAAAACTGTAAACACGAAACCTTTAATCTATTCTAGTTCTAATAAGACTTTCAAAACATCAAATACTTCTAATGAACACGTTGAACGTTGAACGTCACTAGACGTTAAGTTGTCAAACACTAATGAAAAAAAAAATGTTGTGCTCATTGCACAAAGGGAAATTTAAATTTAAATTTTTTCTTAAATCTTTTGGGACATTTTACAGAAGGAAATTAATACACTTTAAGAGTCTAAATGGTTCATGTTGAAGTTGCCATCAGAGACCAATTTTCGGGTATGAAAGGGGTTTTGCATGTTTTGCAGGTTTTGCATACAGTTAATGTCAAGCCATTTAATTCAATTTTAATGTAATAACGTTGACACTTTTCTTGTCTGAACAAATTTCACTCATAAAATATTAACAAATGACTTGTTACTATCATCACTATCAGTTAAAGACGATGTTCTTATGGGAGAAAAGAATAAGATTTTTTTTGACATTTCAGAATTGATATCTCAATTAACTAAAGAGGAACCGTGAGAGATGTGAATAGTTGAAAGTCTACCAAAAATCCATTTTTTTTTCGGCGTAATGTGAGCACAATGGCTATTTTTCTACTGTCAAATTATGACTAGATTGTCAGAGTCATATTTAAACAAATTTGTTGTTTTGAAGTTTGGATACATTTTCTACCTGTAGTACATCGTGGCATTATGGTTAGTGCGTTTGACTGTCATGCGAAAGGTTTGGGTTCGACCCCAGCCAAGATTAGAAATAAATCTTGTTAAGTCTTCCCAGGGCAAATGCTTTTACAAATCTAACTAACCATATATATATATATGGAGCTGAAGGATTTATTCGTGGCTGCATTCAGTTCTTCAAAAATGAAGCATTTTATCTCCCTTCCACTTCATAAACTATACACTATTTGCATTTTAAAAGGTGCTGTCAAAATTTTAATTCTTTTTGTGCGTTGAAAACACCAATCAGATTAATTAAATCGAACTGAAATAAACTTTTGGTGGAAGTAAATTGATATTCAAGGGATAGACATGTGCATTCAAAAGGACACAAGCTTCCACAGGATTTTTGTTAAACCAAATTCTGTCTACTAACTCCTACTCTTACCTCCCCCTGGTGAACATCGGGTGCTTATCGAAGATGGGGTTTTAATCCCTGTGGTTGATTGCCACTTGCATGTGGGAGCAAACGAGAGAGGGGCGAGAGAGTGTTCCCACAAAGAACGAGCCTAGCAAACGAAATAAGGACAACGAACTAACGAATTTACACGTGGAATGTTCTTTCTCTCTTAAGACGATGTGCAGCAGAACCTTCAGCGGAGGCCGCAGTCTGCTACAAACCAGACATCACCACCATCTAAGAAGTGCGATGGGATGGATTGGGTAAAAGAAGCTGAGGGACTGTGACTTTCGCTACGGTGACTGCTACCAACAGCAAGGGTAGCTTTTTTATGGGTGTGATTTCACCGTTAGAGACAGACTTAGGCAAAAAGTCTTGAGTTTTAACTACGTGCACGAGCTCCTCACGACAGTTCACATCAAGGCGAAATTTTCCAACATCAGCCTCATATGCACGCATGCCCCCACAGAGCAGAAAAATGACCACACCAAGGACGAGTTCTACGAGCTCCTAGACAAGACATACGAGCAATGCCCTAGCTAAGATTGTCTTGGGTGGTTTTAATGCATGACACCAGCTCCAATAACGGATTCAGGTTAATAGACTTTAATGCGGGGCAAAACGTTGTGGTAGGGGACATGGCGAATTTCTGGTCAATCAACCGCCAACCAGATCGACCACATTGCGATCGACGCAATGTACTCGAGACAAGGGGCCAACGTTGATTTTTGTAGCCAAGGCCGAAGCCAAAACAGGGGATTACTGTGAGGAAGTTCGACGTCGGATGGCTGAAGTAGCAAGAAATCGCTAGGTCCTTTTCCGATCGGGCCTTTCGCGCCCTTTTAAATAGTCTTATACGGCGATGCAATTCAAGCATCGGGAACCAGTGGAAGAATTGCTAGGAAGCCATCAGATATGCCGCCATTAACGTGTTGGGCTTCATGTTGGGCTTCATATGACCACCACATCAAAACCCTTGGTTCGACAAAGAATGATGGCAAGTACTTACATGCATCTAAACAATAGGCATTTAAAGTGGTGCTGCAGAAAAGGACTCGAGCAGCCCGCTCTACGAGCAGAAGAGAATAAATGAGAAGCAAGCGAACCAGGAATAAGAGGGATGCCAGGGGGATGTCTTACCAAAAGATTAAAAGAACATTCCAGGGTCGCAAGGGCCGAACCGAAGCATGTAAGGACGGTCAGGGAAATATCGTAGTAGAATCGCAGTTGGTGCTGAGAATATGGAAAAATCATTTCTGCAAATTGTATAACGGTGATGAACAACCAAATTCTTTTGCCATGGAGATTGCACCATTCAACCTGGACATCGTATGCGAACAATTCCATCCACTCGATCTCGATGAAGTGAAGATAGCTATACCTAAACTAAGTCCAATAAAGGTGCTAGAGCTGATGGCCTTATGGCTGAGCTATTCAAAGCGGCTGGTGATGAATTAGCTGGGAGTATGCACCAGCTCATCTGCAAAATATGGTCAGAAGGAAGCATGCCCGATGAATGGAAGCTTAGCATTGTCTGCCCGATCCTCAAAGAAGGTGATCCTCTGAACTGCACCAACTACAGAGGAATCAGTCTTCTTAACATCGCATACACGATCTTTTCTGTCGTACTTTGTGAATGCCTGAAGCCGTTCGTCAACAACCTGATAGCTCCATATTTGTTTGGGCTTAGACTAGAGAAGTCCGCCATGGCACTATGGTAGATCTTGGAAAAAACCCACGAGTTTCAAATCGTTACTTACCACCTTTTCATCGATTTCAAGCCCACGTATGACAGTATCTATGGAGACGAGCTACATATATAGAGCAATGTCTAGTTTTGGCATCCCTCCAAAACTCGTCCGTTTGTTCAGAATGACGATGGGGAATGCACGCTGCTCCATCATGTTCGAAAAAAACCCTTCCAATACCTTTGATGTCAAATGGTTTTGGTTCTTAAAAGAATTGTGCAAAACTCTCAAGTCAACACTTAAGGCACAATTTTTCAAAAGTCCGTCCGACTACTCGCTAACGCCGACGATATTGACATAATCGGACGAACAAAACGTATTGTCAGTGGTGCTTTGGTGAGTTTTGAGGAGGAAGCTAAGTTTAACAAAAATGAGTGCAAGACCAAATATATACTGTCAAAAAGGAAGGCCATCCAACACCGACGTCTCGGTCAGAACGTCACTATAGACAGCTATAATTTTAAGGTGGTCAGAGACTTTGCTTACCTAGGCTCCACTATTAACTCAGCAAACGCTGACTATTAACAGATAAAACGAAGAATTACTCTTGCCAATCACTGTTTCCTTGGACTAAGAAGGCAATTGAGAAGCAAAGCCCTCTCTCGAGCAACTAAAGTGTCCGTGTATAAGACGTTTATCTTACCGGTTCTGATGTATTAAGGCTGTTTTTAGAGGAAAAGTCTGAGGGTGATTTTTGGCCCCGTCGTCATAGATGGAGATGGAGCCAGCAAAGTAAAAATCCAACGACTAAGATGGCTGGGACACATAGATGGAATGGACAACAACAATACTCCGGCCCAGAAAGTCTTTGAATCCATGGTACGACGCAGTCAAGGAAGACAGCGCAACAGGTGGCACAGCAAGTGGAAGAAGACCTCAACCAACTTGGCGTGTTATACCAGAGACAGATAGCAGCCCGTACAGAAACTGATCCGGCTGGAAGAAGCTTATTTGTTGAGGCCCTTCTCCACCTCGGACTGTAGCGCCACCTTAAGTAAGAAAGTAAGTAAGGAAATAAAGCATTACTTGTTATGTAAAAATGTTTCTCATCTATACGTTCGGGCTCGGCAAAAAATTGTAGGACCCCTCCATTTCTGACAAATACCACGAACACACAGGAATGGTTGAGAGTTCTAAGTCACTAGGTTCTCAGCGATCTGTTGCGCTACCACATTTAATTACATTTTCGACCTGTTTCCTTACCCAATTTTTTTTAGATTTAATGTGCTCTAATGTTGTGTAAATTTCAATCAACATGAAATTTGGTGTTTTTATTTGGTTTCTTTCAAAAATATAATACCCTAAAAATCAAAGAATAGAGAAATTTATCTAAGGAAAAAATATTACAGTGACGAATGAGTATACCAGTCTGTAAATCTTCATGGGAAAATGGGACTGGGAATACTGTTGAGTTTAGTTTTCAAAAAAAAAAAAAAAATTAAGTTAGCATAGTTGCCGGACCACAGCACACAAAATTTTAACAAAAAAAGTATTACGTAAATCTGGGTAGTGAGATTTGTGCAAATTCTAAAAAACCATTAAATCAACATTATTGAAATGAAATTAATTTATCTTAGTTAAGTAACAACACTCAGGTGCATTTCAAAAAACATAACTAATATGAATATGCATGGAATGTACTACAAACATTCATTCTATCTCTCATCTTTGCAATGCAGCACACATAAGAGATTCAGCAGTCAGTCAGCAGCATTTATTTACGAGTATTATGTACCTACATGTACATACCTATGTATGTACATACGAATAAAACTGTACGATGAAAAATTAAATCAAAAAATTTGTTTCATTGGAATTTCAAGAATCAAGCTTTGTACTGATAAAAAATAAACCTGAATTTGTATTCATACATTTTTATTCGTAAGTGAACTTTTCGATAAAGCTACGTATAGATGAATGTTGCTGAATGCTAATTGAATTAATGCTCAGTTATCATAAGAACTGCAGCAGTTGGCCTACCATAGCCTGTATGGATACTAAAGAGGAAATGGGATGTGATGAAATGGGATTGAGGTATACAACTACCAGGTCAAACGAAATTTATCAGTTTTTAAAATAAATTTTCATTTCTTTGCAATCCTTTTAATTTGCAAGAGTGGTATAGGATAGGTATTCTGTGGGATAAATTTTGAATTCGTAGAAAAAAAAGAAATTGAAATTTAATCGAAGTTGAATGAAGAATGATAGAGAAAACGTGAACATGAATAAATTACTTACTTAATTATTACTTTCAGTCTATATCTATGGATTTCGAACAGCTTTCGAACGATCTTGTATAGTAAGATGCGCTAGCCTCGATGAGTTTCAAATAAAAAAACAACTTTGACAAATCTAAAAATTGGTAGGTAGATGATTTTCCGTTAATAAGGTGTGTTAGTTTCGAATTTGTCGTTCAATGTTTTCTATGTTTTATTTAGTTCTTTGCTAACCTTATACTAAGTTAGCAAAGCACCCTGTCAAAATTTGGTAAAAACATCCTTCACCTGATGGTTTATGGCTTCATAATTTGCCGTTTAATAATTGTGAAAATTCCAATGTGATCGTTAAATGATTTCTATGTTTTTTTGGTTGCTTTGCTAACTTGATATCAAGTTACCAAAATTACTCTTATGGGTCGAAAAATGGCAGGGTGCATAATTATTCGTTAATTTGTCGTTAATAAGTTATGACAGCTTCGAGTTTTTCATTCTATGTTTTTTGAAAATTGGTAAAAACTCCAAAAATTTAATATTTTAAGTCTTAATAATTTGTCAATAATTATATGTTAATTGGTTGTAACAATTTTGAATTTGTTTTTCAATGTTTTCTATGTTTTTTGAGAGCTTTACCTACTTGAATATGACTTAATAGTTTGTCGTTAACTAGTTTTTAATTAGTTCTGACAATATCATTTTTATCGTGCAATGCTCGTTGCTAACTTTTCACATGAAATTCATTCAGAAAGGCTTTGGAACTGATTATATTGAAATGTGTATCGCTTTATAAGGTTTTTACTTGTTAAAATGAGGTGATTTTTATGAAAAATTCATAGAAAACAGATAGAGAAAATTACTCAAAGGAAAATTAATAAGGGATAAAATGTAAAGCTTTAGATTTTTTTAGTTTTCGATCAAAAGTATAGAAAACATAGAACGACAAACTCGAAATTGTCAAATTTATTTAATGACTAGTTAACTATGAATTATTTTGCCATTAGCCACTCGGTATTAGCAGTATTAATCCCTTTTTTAGGTGGTGCTTTTCTGCTAGCAAATGAGCAAAAAAAAAACAAAGAAAACATTGCACCGTTAAATACAATTTTTCAAAACTAATCACAACTAACAAACGGCAAAATATTAGGCTATAAAACAATAAGTACAAGAAGATTTAACCGGTTTTCGAGTTATGTCAAGTTAGCAAAGCACCCAAAAACATAGAAAACATTGAATGACAAATTTGAAACTGTCACAACTATCTAATCTAATTGTCTACCTACTGATGCTCGGCAAAGTTCGTTTTCTTTGAAATTTATAAATAACCCAAAAACACAAGGAAAACATCGCACACAAAATTGATTTTTGTTTCACAAATAGTTAACGAATAACCAACAAAACATTACTAAACAGTGAAGCATGAACTATTGGAAGTTTTTATCACTTAAAAAACATAGAAAACATAGAACGACAACTACCTAATTGTCACAACTTGTTAACAACTAATTGATCGCAAACTATGCATCTACCTTTTTTCGATATCTTAGAGTTTCTTTGCTAACTTGTTTTTATGATAGCAAAGCACCCAAAAAAACATAGAAAACATTTCATGATTAAATCGAGTTTGTCATAACTCATTAACTTTTGGCCATAAACCAAAAGGTGTAAGAAGTTTTCACTGTTTTTCGACAGGGAGCTGTCCTACCTTGATAATAAGTTAGCAAAGCACCAAAAAAACATAGAAATTATTAAACAACAAAGTATCTACCTCTTCATTTCTCCATTCGTCAAAGTTGTTATGCGTACTTGACACTAAGAAAAATCAATCCTGGACCGAAATGAGTTACTGTTTAATGACCCAAGCGATCCGGAGATTAGGACGCTAAAACCGTGCTAAAACCGTCGATCAAAAACACCAACCAATGAATCAAAGAAAACTTTTGGTTTCAATTAATTTTTACTCTGACAAATTTGGTTTATTAATTCAAGTGACCCGAACATGTTTTCTCAAATTAAGAAGATTTTTAATAGCAACGATCAAAACGATCTTACGTTGCCTAAGCTTCAGAGAACTGTGACGTCTTTATGGTTTGCGGATCTCCAGAGGAGGTTGTGGAAGCTGCTTTCCGGGAATTGTACAAGGTGAATGCGAGGATTCAACGGAACCACCACTACTTCACCACTGAAACTTTCAGAAATAATCCCGCAATGACGATAGGAGAAACTCGATTTCACCAGGTTCAATGAAGATCATTTGATAAACACCATAATCACCGAGCGAAATGGGCCCATTTTTTTGTTAATACCACACTGTTAAACAACTATCTAGTGCGGAGGATGACAGCTCTCCAAAAAAAGGGTAAAGACAACACCAATCCAGCAAATTTCTCCCAAAAAAGGGCGAACCTCTCATCGATAAGTCCTTTTCTGAGTTTTAGCAGGGTATTCAAAAAAATCAATAATAAGGACCCTGTCGAAGTGGGCAGAAGGCAATAATACCACAGCAGACTCCGTGGCATGCAGGCTTGAGAAAGATGCCATCGTAGGGCCAAATGGATAATTTACTAACGAGTAAATAAAGTCCTATGGCATCTGGTTGAAATAGAATTTGTATTTCTACAAACAAATGCTGCTCTGACCAGGGCTAGGAAAGCTTTTTCCCTGACAACCGTTTTTTTTTATAACAGCCGGTTTGACAGCACGATGAAAGTGATTTGCTATAAGGAACATGGCTTTCATTGTGCCGATGATTGTCTATAGATGCCTGGGTATGATTCAATATTGGCCCATCTCAAATTTAAAAGATAGAACACTAGAGTCGGAGTTCACACGATATTATTCCAACCCTATACAATGGCGCCAACATAAAAACAATAGGTAATTTATTAACAATAATTCGGGGTTATACTGCGAGAGCAATATTTTCGGCTAAAAGCTTACTACCCCGAAGACGAATATTATGATAATCTAAATAGCGTTATTCCGTCAGATGCATTTCAATATTAAGACAGTCGAGGCTTGATCCAGGATAGAGTTGCAATTCCGCTAATCTTCCACATCGCGTCAGCCCTAGAACTGTAGATAGGTGACCTCTTTATAGTCGACACATCCTCGCATAAGACGGAACTGATCGGCTTCGGTTCACTATGACTATGTCCAAAGGGATCGAAATGATAAGCTAAGGCAGGAGAACTAGTTCTGGTGTTTAAACAAAGACTCTTGTGATATATGCTTTTATTTGTCTTACTCACAAAGACAGGGAGACATAGACTCCCTTTCCTTTATTATTTTTACTTGTCTAAACTCAACCTACACAATCTAGCTATCAAAACACCCTGTGTATTTTATTAGGTATGAAGTGTGGGAAAATGTTTACTTTCTAAGCTCTTGTTGGTTTAACAGGTGACATGGTGGAAGTGTGACAATGCGAGATAGTCACAGTGTGATATAATGAAAATGTGACAATGTAGGATTTCGACAGTGTGGAAGTATGAGAGTGTGACACTGTGGATATGAAATAGTGTAAGTTGTTACAGTTATTACACCTTTTTACCTTTACTCTGACGCTGTCACACTGTTATACTGTCAAACTTTCACACTGTCAGACTTTCACACTGTCACACTTTCAAGCTGTTATATTTCACACCGTAACACTTTCACATTTTTACACTGTGTCAGTCCTAACCGTAACACATACACAATGTTACACTCTCACGCTGTAGCACCTTCATGAATATCACATCGTCTCACTGTGATACTGTTATACACCCACCCGGTTAACCGCTTACAAAGTAACCTTTTTACACTATCACTATCACGGCAGTATCACAGGGTGTCAGTATTAACATCCTGTAACACAACCGTGCTTAATAAATAGTTTTTACTAGGCGTGTATTTTTTAGTTTAAAGCAGGCCCTAAACTTGTCAGATGATAAATAAATATTGCTAAATTCCAATAGTATCTTCCTTAACAATTATTTTAACTAGTAACTAATAAAACAAAAAAAAATCTTACTTAGGAATAAGAAAAATTAAATATTTCACGTTTTAAGGACTTTTTATTTTAATAACTTTATGCTGAGCCTTCGTTTATTTTATTTTAATTCAAAATATATAAAAAAAAGTGTATTACACAAAATAGAATTGCTTAAAGATACAAATTAGAGCAAGGTTAATTTTGTTTGTATTACGCAATTGTTTTCTTTACATCTCCCAAGCTGTAAACTATAATTTTATTAAAACAACAAACAATAAATCTCCTGCAGCCCTTACTCATTATTATTCATAATTAACCTAAAATAGCTCATATCTTTTAAAATAATAAATAATAAAATTCCTTTTACATATTTATATTGTAAGTCCTGTGAATTGTACTCATTTGCTTGCTTATTTATTTTTTTTTATAAATTTTAAAAGCGAGTCATGACCTAGAAACATTATATTAAAAATTAACGATGAAATTGAAATCACACACAAAATGATATTATTTCTCTCCACAACCCAAAAATATACTTACAAAGACTTCTTTAATCTCATTGTGGTAGCGGATATGGTTTGTGATTTTTTCTCGTTTGGCTTTTAAAAATGGCAAACATTTCAAAACGAATCGAAAGAACCTACTTGTGAAATAAATGATGGCACTTTATATGAAATGTTCATAAAGGCGTTCAACGTAAACGATGTGAATATGGAAACGCGTAATGCATTTCCATATGTACTTACTTATTACGTGTGCACAATGCATATACTATACATATACAATGATGCACATTATTCCAATTTGGATCCCATTAGGCCTTACACGATTTGAAAATATCTTTGAGATAATAATGATTATTATTATAATTTTATCACAGAGATGAATCAGGGAAGTACATGGCCGTGTCGATTTTTAAGAGCGCCTACGTGCTAAATTTTATCAATTATGAAATTATGTTTGTTATTTTTTTATTAAATAAAATACATATATTTCTATAAGGAGATATTTTATGAAACAATTTTTTTTCTACTACTGAAATAAATCAGCAAAGTAGAAGACAGCAGTATTTAACTGGAATTGTTTGAATTATAGTTTCCAAATAGTGTTTAGTGGCGCTTAATCCACTCAAATTGGTTTGTTAAATGTTTAATCAAACTTTTCTTGACATAAGACATTATAAGTGGCATTTATTAAAGATGTTCTCAGACACCATTCTAGTTTGACAGTTCCTTACTAATGCTTATTGGTTGGACGCATACTTTATGTTCAATAAAATAGAATAAAATAAAATTTTAGTCAGGGTTTAGACAGCTGATTTTAATGATGTCTAGCTAAAAAAAAAAACAGAATATTAATAATTTTGAAAGTTGGTATGTATTTAGATGGCTGTCTAAAGTTAGACAAGGCTTAAAGATGTGATAAACCAACTTCAAAACGCTATCAATAAATATTTTCCATTGTTGTTCATCAAGAAATGCCTAACTAATTAGCCTTAGACGCATCTACATAGTTCTTAAACAACAATGAATAATATTCGATTTAAAGTGAGTAGTGCTAATAAGAGTTCAAAATACTGTCAATTTGTATTTATAAATCATGTCTAAGTCAGCCATTTACTTTCAAATAATTTTAAAATTCAATTTTATGCCGGTATTCGATGACTAAAAGGTGCCTTACTCAAAACATCTGATTAAGTTGTTTAACCAACTAAACTAATATTTTATTTATTTGAACAGAACATTATGGCAACAGTATTTAGATAAAATCTTAGGAAATCTATAGTAAGTTCGACTGCGTGTGCATCCAAACAATAAGCAGTAATTTTCGAGTTAATTACATTCTAGTCTAGACTTAAGCGGTCACATAACTTCGGAATTGAAAATTGGATTATTTAATTCTATATAAAAATTGAATTCCCAACTGATGACGCTGCGCTTTCAGACTCACGTTTGACAGCGAAGTTGTATATAGTATTGATATTTCCCCCATTAAAATGATAATTGACATTAAACGGTTATGTCTCTAGCTTGTACGTGATTCAAATTTGTTTGAAAAGCAGTAAACTGTTGATTGTTTGATGCGCGCCACATCTTGAGAAGCCTGTTAGCAGACGATTTTGATCTCCAACGGTTGTGACTCATGTTCGTACAGTTTCCGTCAACATCATCTTCAAGTGTTTTTTTACCCAAACGCACTCAATTTGTCGGACAGATACATATAAGAATGACATGGCTGATGTTTTTTTGCTTGCATCCAAATTGAATCCCAAATTTAATATTAATCGAAAACATTATTGTGTCTGCTCATATTCGGGAGTCTGTTTAGTTAATTGGGAATATCAGGCCTCAATCGCTCAATAAAGGAAGCATTTATTACAAAACTACAACGTGAGAATTTTGACGGAAACAGTTTGGACAAATGTTGCATTGCTGATAACTCAGAAAAAAGAACGAGTACGACACATTGATGAAGGTAATTAACTATGGAAATTGCTTAATTGCGGTCAAGATTATGTATGTCAAGTTAGCAAGGCAACTTAAACGAATCGACAAATTAATAGATGGATAATTTTCTGTTAACTAATCGTTTATTAGTTGTGACAATTTAGAATTTGTTGTTCAATGTTTTCTATGTTTTTGTGGGTGCTTTGTTGACTTGATATAAAGTTAGCAAAGAACCCGATTTTTTTACAACTAAAAAACGACTAATTAACGGCACATTATTAAGTACTGTTATATTAAAATTTAGAAGTTTTTGACGCTTTAAAAAAAAAACACACAGAAAACATAGAACAACAAATTCGAAATTTTCACAACTAAATAATCACAAATTATGCATTTTTCGATCAGTGAGAGTTGCTTTGCTAACCTGAAATGAAGTTAGCAAAGTACCCAAAAAACATAGAAAACATTGCACGATCAAATTGAAATTGTCACAACTTATTAATGACTAATTAACGGCAAATTGTTCAGCTATCAACCATCAGGTTTAAGAAGTTTTTACTGATTTTGGACAAGCTGCTTTTTTAAGTTGATATCAAGTTATCAAGGACCCCAAAAAATCATAGAATACATTAAACGACAAATTATAGATTTTCACAACTATTTATATATATTATATTAAATCACCAAAATTGCTTTGCTAACTTGACACTGCTGTCAAGATTTTACAGTATATTTGCGGTCGTACCTTTGGGAACAGCAGCTACGGTATTGGAAGGCAGTTAATATCATTCAATATTTCAAGAAACTCTGCAATGGTACGGGTACAGGTGTTGAAAATTTGTAAATTTATCATCTGAGAGGAGTTTACAATGACGCTCAAGCAAGCATTAGAGGTGCTTCCGTTAAATAGTCGATAACTAGTTGTGACAGTTTTGAATTTGTCATTCAATGTTTTCTATGTTTTTCTTGGGCGCTATGCTAACTTGACATCACTTTGTCGAAAATCAGTTAAAACTTCTTATACCTGATTGTTTAATAATTTACCAATGATGAACTAACAGCAAATTATTGAGACAAAAATATTAAATTCTTTTTTACCACTTAAAAAAAAACATAGAAAACAAAAGTCGTCGCGTAGTAGGGCACCTAAATATTCATTTTCCGATTCGTCAAAGCTAACTTCCTTAGGTACTTGACATTCATTGTCATAACAATAATTGGGAATTCGAAAAAATGCAATTCTGTCTTTCTGTCTGTCTGTCATTTTGTCTGTCTGTCTATTTTTCTGTCTGTCTGAGTGTCCGCCATTTTGTTTGGCTAGAAGCTTAAAAATTAAGGGACTGAAGTTTTATAGCTTATCTTAAAGACAGAAATCCATTCTTGTAATGTATTTCTAAGCAAAGTTCTTATAATTTATAGTTTTTGAAAAATCAGTTTTCAAACTCAAAATTTTGACAGTTTTTCAGTTTTTTTGATTATTATCAATGTTGCGTCGAACCTCAAGGTCCAAATCTTGTATTTATTAATCATCAGGCCAATTTTATAAACAAATACAAACTCAATAGATAAACAGAATTAACGGATCTGATACAAGGTCTTATAAGGTCTTTGAAGAAAGTCGCGAAAAAAAGGTTGTTTTTTCTGGGGAAAAGATAAGTTTTTTCTTGAATCTTAGAAACTAAGGAACTAACTAGCATGAGATTTGTTGCACTCAACTAAAAATTTATTGGAGTATTCATATTTGGAAAAAAAAATGGTAACCGATTTATGCAAAATTTAGAAAAAATTAGATAGAAGACAAAATTATTTTTTTTTTAATTTTGGCTTTGAAATATAATTTCTCAAAAATTTCCTGGAAATAAATTTGTTTGGGAATTTTTGATGGAGCTCCGCCATAATCTGGTTTGGCTATATGTGCTCCATTTTACTGGAACTAAATGCTTTTCATGTTCAATGGCGATACGTCTTCTGGGTAGAAAAAATTACACATCTTTAAATATTATTACGAAATGCCAAACTAAGTGACAAATCTACGGGAACGAGGCGAAATGAAACTATTTAACATCTCTGGCGGGAAGAAATTGTAATTGACAGCTAAGCATATGGTTATGACAAAGAGAAGAAAAAAACGATGGCGGATTGTGTTGAAGCTTTCATCAACAGTGGAGAGTTCGAGGTTTTATAAGAGGCTGCGTTCAAAGCCGAATCCTCGTATTCGTTTGACAATTAGGCAGTAAGGTGAAATCAGAAGGCAGCTATTTTCATCATTGATTATGAAAATTATAGAGAGATCGCTTCTTTATTTAAATAAAAGAAAAATACAGCCTCTCGGGAACAAGGGCTTTCATAAAAAAATAGTTAATTTGAAAAAAATAAACAAATCTGTTTTACTTTCTATTTTTTCAGATTTTTGTCTCCTGTTTCACAGCTAAGCAGACGCTTTTCGTTACAATAGTTGTGTTTTATTGGTATTTATAGCTACCGCAGCAATGCAAGTACCAATAAAACGCTATACTCACTTCTATACTCAACCCTTATCCAGCGTCACATAAGTTTAAACTTAACGAAACTTTATCTCAATTTTTATATCCACTTTTTTCTGACTTATTTATCGACACTAGCTTTAACTTTTTTAATAAAACACGGCTAATATAAACTTTGGAACACGATTCGTGTGCCACCCTGTACAATGTTCATATATATGCCCATAACTCAAAGTTATCACTCCGATGTGCGAGGACTAAAATAAAAATTGCTCTGATGGCTCAGAGCTCAATATCCAGGGCTTAAGCTAAAAACGAAATTATCAAATCATAAATAGGCAAGTTCAGCAAAATGAGAATTTGGAGACCACAAGAATCCCAGTCTCATGAATAGGACTCATCAGCAAAATTTCTCAGTTTTCTTTTAATTACTGAGGAAAATAAAATTTTTAGTACATGTACATTCCTTCAATATTTTAACACAGTAAAATTTTTGAGATGTAATTTTTCTGAATTGAATAAATAACACCCAAAACGGTCAGTAAGAAACTAAAACTTAACGAATCTGTCAACGTTAACACAAAAGTGACAACAATCTTTCTGTGAGTACTGTCAAAACCTCGTAGGTCTTAAAATGTCATTTTAATGTAGAAAAAAATAAAAATAAATTGAGTGGCGCAATATCTCGTGGAGAACCAGGGCCTAGTCACTTACAATTCTCAACCATTCCATATTCCTGTGTGCATGTTGTTGGCAGGAATGGAGGGGCCTACAAAAAAGCACGTATTAATGACAAGTATACAAGTATTGGAGGATTTGTCAGTTACTCGCAAGAGGCAGTTCCTCGGGAAAAACATTTCCATTTTATTGCCGTTCAAATTTGTTTGTGTCTTCTAATCAATTTTTCAAAACATACGAGTTTACGAAATTTTGACAAAAAGCCTTTGTACTTAATAATAAGAATTTTGCCATTTATTCTAAAATACAATTTGAAATGTTCTAAGATTCACTAATAAGAATCATAAATTCTTCAACATGATATATCTATTTTGACGTTTATGAATGAATGAGAGATATATTGGTATCTGATAGAAAGCTCTTTCTCGAAATTAAATGCTATGTCACGCCTTTATGCACCACTTATTCCAACTAAAGACCAGAGCGGCCATGGTAAAATGCTGTTGCAATTCTCATGTCCTTAATTGAATAGCAATCGTTATTCGTTTTGGGAATTTCATTGCACCCGTTGAACAACGACGACGACGACGACGACACGTCAGTCACTTAATTCGGAAAAAGCATCTTTTGAAAATATATGTCGACGAAGTAGATTCTGTTTTAAGCTGATTATTGAAAATTCTTTTTCAAGATAAATTTAATTTTTCTTTTTTTTTTTGTTATAGAAGAGTACTTTGTTAAGATTATGACACATCACATCAGTGTCTATAGGCAAAGAATTTCAAAAGCATGTCTCATGTTCCAAGTAGAGTATACAAAAATAAACATATGTCAAACGTTAATGATGACTAAAAGATGTCAGCTTAAAAATATGCATTCCTTCAATGACGAATTAGTTAAATAAGGTATTTTTAAAGTGTTTTGTCAAAAAAAATAAAACAAAATAGTTTTCAATTCTATTAAATTTTGTCAACGCAATGTCATTATATTATTTGGCAAGCTATTCAAAATAAAATAACAAACGGAAAAAAACATAAAGTCAAAAAAAAAAAAAATTAAATAATACAAAAGATAATAAAAATACTTAAAAATAGCATTTCACAGAAATTGGGATTTATATCTAAAGATGTTTTTTGTTTGTTCTTGTTTTGTTTTGTTTTTTTTTTTTTTTTAAATAGTCATTTGAGTCAAGTTAATGTGCGTTTGATGGGTGGTAAGATTACAAGAAGGATGAAGGAGGGATTGTGTATACAATTTGGCATCTAAGATCTAAGCACGTATTTTGTAGGGTGAAAATTTAATGCACGCACAATCTTTAATATATATTTGATGACAGTAAAATGGGTATACATACATATCCTTGAGAGCAGTTTATTTAAAACCTCATTTTTCTGCCAGATTCAGAGAGGGCTTTGAATTGTAAAAGTTTCGTTTGACATTTTGGTTTCTTTTGTTTTTTTTTGTTTCTGCTGACTATTGTGTTATAATTATCATTATGTATTCATTTAAATAAAACATATTTTTATGTAAATTTACCTACAGAAAACCATAACCAAAGCTGGGTAAATTGTTTTGAGGCACCATCCATCCATCCGGGTTAGTCTCTTCCTTTGTCGTCTGTTTTTGAATTGAGGGACGGATTTATTACATGTTTTGGTTAAGGTTTTTTGTTTTCTTTTTTCCAATTAATATTCAAAAAATAATTTGCATAAAAGAGCATGAGTTTAATTAAGATTAAAATTAACCTACGAATTATTTAGTATTTGGTCAATATTTAATTGGCCTTTGTTTGACTCTCTGTACAGTTGTGGTAAGAAAGTAAGAAACTAATTATTGGTTTCTGCGGACTTAAAGCAGATCCTGTTGGTAAGACTTTAGACTTATTAAGTAAAATTTAAAATCGAAAGTGAGGAAGTTTAATAGTTTAAGTGTGAAACTGAGTTTTTGTAATCACGCAATTGAAGAAGATTCATTCAAAAAATAGTGTCTTAGGGTTTTTTTTCGAAAGGCGGAAAAATAAAATAATAAGAATAGTCTGACCATTTTAAATATTTAGGGCTAAGATTTTGTAGTCGGGTGTGTCGACGACATATCTCTTGTGGACATATTTCCTGTGGACAGATGTCCTAACTTTAATGAAATCTCTAATAATATTGGTAATCAGATAGTAAATAGTTGGAAGGTGGCCTTGGCTATTGACTCCTTCTCAGCATACAAGTCTGCAAGACCTGATGGTATTCTTCCAGTTATGCTCCAAAACTCTAAATATTGTTCCGATTCTAATTGAAATATATAGGGATTGTCTAAATATCACCTATATTCCCTCTAGTTGGAGAGAAGTCAATATCATATTCATTCCAAAGCCGGCAAGCTCAGCCACACTGAACCAAAAGATTTCAGGCCAATAAGCCTATTCTCTTTTCTTCTTAAAACCTTAGAAAGACTTATAGAAATTCACATACACATAAAGCTGATAAAATGATAGTGTTTTTTCGCAGGCCCAACATGCATACATGAATGGCAAATCTGTTGAGACAGCACACAGGCTCTCAATAATGTTTAAAACATGGCAATTCGACAAGTCGTAGACTCGATGGCTATCGGTCCAAGGCTTTCTAACTGGATTGATTTCATGCTTCAGACGAGACTTGTAATCCTCAAATGGGTCATAGCAAGCTTTAAAGAAGGACATGTAGGGCCACTCCACAAGGAGGAGTTTTATCTCCCTTGCTCTGGTTTCTGGTCGTTATTTAGATTTTGGTTATTATGGCCTCAGAGAAATTTGCCCCCACACAGAGCGAGCTCCTACAAACATCGATTAACAAGCTCACTCACTGGGCCAAAAACTGTGCACTCAATGTCAACCCACTATAAATAGGACATCCCTTCATATAACTTGTACGGCAAAGTATCTTTGTCTAATTATTGATCGCAAAATCAACTTGAAAGAAAATATAAAGGAAAGAGAGAAAAAAGTAAAAGTGGTGGCCAGCCTAGGAAAAGGCAACCAATCTTTAAACTATGATAAGTGGGCGTTTATGGTCGATACATTAACGCACATTGATTTTAATCCGGTAGCCCTAACAGATATTCCCACACGAACATTCTGGACGGATAACCGGGTCATAAACGTTTATCATGTTTCGGTCTTTACGGACGGCTCCAAAACAAACGACAGGGTATTTTTTCAGTTAACCCACCTATGGGCAGATCAATAAAGCTTCTAGATTTCTGCAGTGTATTTTAAGTGGAAGTGCTCACAGTATGTGAGGCTGCAAGGAGCCTTTCCAATTGTGAATTAATCAACAAAAATATTGACAGCTTTATTGATAGCCAGGTGGCAATAAAAGCCATTTCCTCAATTGTAACAAAGTCAAAACTGGTGGTTCGTTGTCGTAATAAGTTGAAATTACTGAATGCATCAAATACAGTTACCCTAAGATGGGTCCCAAGACATCGTGACATATACAGGAACGAAATGGCAGATAAATTAGTCAAAAACGGATTATCTCTTGATCCGAGCCAAATCCTCGGTTTGTATGCCACTCGGGCAGGTAAAAAGAAGAATTTTGCCAGAGTTTCCTCAAAGTTGCCAACAACAGATGGTCAACAATTGATACCTGTCATCTATGGAGGACATTTTGGCCGAAAATTGCAAAGAATAAAAATGAATATTTACTTAAGCCTAGCAGGCCTCAGCTGTCCCTCTTGGTTGGAATCCTAACTGGTCACAACACAATGGGAACCCACTTAAGCATAATGGGCATTGGCTCATCTGACTTGTGTAGAGGGTGTCAGGACGAAGAGGTATAGAACGGCTCATTTAATTTCCTCTGTGAATGCCCCAGTCTAGCCAGAACTAGGAAAGCAGCCCTCGTTTTTGCCCCCGAGGAACATCCTTAAATTCACTCAAAAGAGGCCCTCCATACCTAAGCTTCCACTTATCAATTTCCTTACCCTCACCCCCCCCCCCTCCTACACCCTGGGCAGCACAATGGATCCATTGAGTGAGGTGATGCGTCCTTCTCGTATCATAACCCCTTTTAACCTAACTTAATTTAACTCTTTTTAACGAATTCACGTAAATACAGGGTTTTTTTTAGAGGTATAGCCTTTTAAGTGCTAGTAGTACCTCGTGGCATAATGGTTAGTGGGTAGGACTGTCATGCCAAAGGTCTGGGTTCGATTCCCGACCACTGCCACCTAAAAACAGAAATGTTTTTTTCCGAGGTACTGCCCCTGGCGAGGGACTGACAAATCCTCCAAGAGTATACTTGTCATGATTGAGTGCTTCCCATCAAGCCGTTCGGACTCGGTAAAAAATTGTAGGTCCCCTCCATTCCTGCCAACAACACGCACACAGGAATGGTTGAGAGTTGTTAGTCACTAGGCCCTGGTTCTCCATGAGCTCTTGCGCCACAAAATTTATTGATTTTTAGCACTTTAAGTTGGCAACACTAATTTAACTGGCGGCCATTTTGTCAGCTGTCAATTGACTTATTTTAAGTTTGATTTGGCATTTCAACATGAATGGACTGACGCTGAAACAACGCTTTCAAATTGTGCAAATATATTTTTAAAATAATAGTTCTGTTCGAAATACGTATCGCGCACTTTTGGTTGAATGGATATGTCAATAAACAAAACTGCCATATTTGGAGTGATGATAATTCTGAAGTGTATGTTGAAACACCGTTATATCCACAAAAATTGACTGTTTGATGTGTTTTATGGGTTGATGGAACATTTTGTCCGTTCTTCTTTAAAAACGATGCTGGCCCGAACGTTACTATCAATGGTGACCGCTATAGAGCCATGATTATTGACTTCTTCGTTTATCAATTAAGCAACCAATATGTGCAGGAGATGTAATTTCAATAAGGTAGCGCAACATGTCACTCAGCTCATGCTTCAATTGATTTATTGAAGGAGACGTTTGGTAACCGCATAGTTTCACGTTACGGACCCGTGAATTGGCCTACAAAATTGTGGGATTTAACGCCACTTGACTATTTTCTGTGGAATATGTGATGTCACTAGTCTACGCGCCACAAATATTGGAAAAGATCATCGAAAATTGAGCCTCCAGATTAGACTATATCCAAGCCAGCCATGGCGTCCATATACCAGGAATCATATTTAAATTAAAATGCCAGAAGATTATCTTTCGAAATTAGTAAATTTGATGTCAATTTAAAAAAAAATCATCCTTGTTTTATTCAATTTCAAAGTTCTATACCTCTAAGAAAAACACCCTTTTTATATACATAAGTAGTTCTATGTCATAGAGATAAACTTCCTTAACGACTTTCCCCTTTCTTTACCCACTCAATGTTAATCCTGCAATGTTTTTTTTTGTTGTGGCTCCGAAGTTCCTTTTTGTTTATATTTCTGCTTAAGATGAAAAAGCTCAAACTTAAATAGACCTTTTTCTATCATAAAAATGGGTCAAGCGGAAGTTAAGGACAATTATTTAATTTTATTAATATTTATTACGGGAAAAAAGATAAATCTCTTAATTTTATTCTTATTTATGATTAATAACCTAACATTATTATAATTTTAATTTATTTCTTAACTTTTTAAAAGAAAAAAAAAACAATTTCATAACTTAATGCTAAATTAATCAGCAAAAAGAAGTTAAATCTTGGAGAGAAATTAATTTAAAAGTGAAAGATATTTTCACTCTCCTGAAACTGAATAAGTATAAACTTTTAGCAAACTTTGAAGAGGATATCCTTTTTTTTCTGACAATTTACACGGCAGAAACAGTTGAAAAAGTAATAAGAAAATAAGTTTTGTTGGAAAATGTTAAAAATGACGAAGAAAAATTAATTTTTGCTTGATTTTTCTAAGAAATTATGGAGTTGATATATATTTTATGCACAAATTTAACAAGTGAGTAATAGAAGAAAAAATGTTATTACTATCATGGATGTGAAAATATTTTGCTTAGAATTCTTTATAAGGGTTTGGCAGGAATTCAAAAAAGCCATTTTGTTGAAAATTTCATTAAGGTACATACAAAGGTTTAATCAAGTAAGAAGAGAATGGTCTTCGGCTTGTGATGTGTCGTTGATGTTGACAGGTGAAATTAAGTTTTATACCGACTTTCAAATATCCGGCCTCAATTTTTCATTGTCTCACAAAGTATTTGTTTGATTCCATCGACTTTTGTAACTTATATTAAATAAGTTATCAGAAATAAGCAATCTTGTTTCCGAATGAACTGATATTGTGTGGGCTAAGACTTGATGATTTATATTTTTAATTTGACTTTTATTCTCTTAATATAAGAGTAATATAAAGTAATATCTTTTTACCTATGTATGAATGTATTTATTTTACTAGCTTTATATTAAGACGCAAAAGTTCGAACTTCAATTCAAAGACTAAAAATTTGTTTGTTTGATTTTGTCATACTTCATGACTTAAAGTCTTCATCACTAAAAGTTCGAAATATTAGAAGAAAAAAAACTTTTTACTGAAAAAAAAAAAAATAATTTTTAACTGAAAAAAAAATCATTATGTAAATGTTTATGTAGGCTTTTTTGGTCAATTTTTATACAAATGCAAATAAAACAAGTTTATTCAATAAAATTTTCAGGAGTAGATCTAATGATGTACTTAATATACATTTTTGGAAGAAGATTTACACGTATATATAGGGTTTTTCAACAGGGACGCTACAAAAGTAGAGCAACAGGGACAGCAAACGATGCCATATTTCTTGCCGCTCTTTTGACATTTCTCTTCAATAAGGTTTGCCATTTCATGATGGAAAGGCTCAACGAGTCGAAAATAATTAAAATTTACTTCCGAAATTCGGAGTCATTGGCCTCAACGTTAAGAGCGCTACGTCCAATTTATGGTCGTCATAATCGTCCTAGCAGATCACAATTGAGCGACTAGTGGAAAAATTTGAATCCACAGGCACAGTACAAAATGTTCCCGTGCCAGTGAGACAAAGAAGTGCCCGTAGTGTCGAGAATATTGCTGCCGCTGAGGCTTCAGTTGCAGAAAGCCCAAATGTGTCTCCCACACGTCGTTCTCAAGCGTTGGTCATCTCTGTGACGTCGTTGTGGCGAATTTTGCGAAAAGATCTCGGCCTACATCCTTACAAGTATAAATTGATGCAAGAACTGAAGCCGCTTGACCCCCAGAAGCGTCGTATGTTCGTGAATTGGGCTGAGCAACAACATAAAAATGATTCGGATTTTCATCGAAAAATCATCATCAGCGATGAGGCTCATTTCTGACTGAATGGCTTCGTCAATAAACAAAATATGCGGTATTGGTCAGGCCGTACTTCTTCCGTGATGATCAAGACCGGCACGTTACTGTGAATGGGGATCGCTACCGTTCAATGATAACCGAATATTATTGGCCCCAATTGGATGATATGGACTTGGAGGACATTTGGTTCCAACAGGATGGCGCCACAAGCCACACAGCGAATGTCACAATCAATTTATTCGTAACCAAGTTTGGAGAACGTGTTATCTCACGAAATGGTCCAGTCACTTGGCCGCCTCGGTCGTGCGATTTGACGCCGTTAGACTATTTCCTGTGAGGCTACGTCAAGTCTATGGTCTAAACCAAGAATCCAGCGACGATTGATGAACTTCGTACGAATATCGAACGTGAAATTGCAGCAGTATTTATTGCTTGAAAACCGTCGAAAATTGGGTTCAGCGTCTGGACTTCTACAAGCGTGGCCGTGGTGGCCATGCAAAAGAAATCGAGTTCCATACATAATGGCATCAAACGTACTTTCACAGGAATAAAGGATTTCATTGATATCCAAAACCGTTTTTGTTTTATTTAAAAAAAACTTTTGTAGCGCTCTTATTGAAAAACCCGATATAAAAACCTTTATATTTAAAAAATTTGTTATTTCAAACAAAATTTTATTTTTTGTGCAAGTTTAGTAAATTAAAAATGCTTATTTGGTTCATTCTTTTTTATTTAAAAACACAATTCATAAATAGAATATTTTTTTTTTTAAACAAGCATAAAATTCAAGAATCAGCTTCGAACAGATTGAATATTGAATGTTGTATTATGTACTCTTCTCTCTCTTCCTAGAAATTGGGAATCCATTTAGCAGTCTTAAGTTACTTTTACAAAACTTGTTACTGGATCAAAAATGTAGCCTTAACATTTTGATTTCAAAAGACCGGAGACCTCTTAATTTGCTTTTTGTTTGTTTGTATGTTTGTATGTACATTAGGGTGGTCCTTAAATTGGACGTAGTCTTGGATAGCCTTCATTCGATTCGAAATATTGAAAAAACAATTTCCCTAATTTTTTCAGATTTTTATTTCACCCCCTGGTCTCCCTATTTTCACTTTAAGGTACTAGTTATGTGTAAAGGATTATTCTTATAAAACGCGAAAATAAATCAGGATGTATAGATTAGATTCAGACGAGAAAAAAATAGTATTGGAGGGGGGTTGATTTCCCCCCGTTCAGGCGGGAGCGGTAATTTTCAAGAAGTTTTACCAAAAACAGAAAAAAATTATTTTAAAAAAAAAAAACGGGAACACTTACAATGCTACACCTTAGCTTTTTTTAAAGCCACGATTCCATTCTATAATATGCTTCCTAAATAAAGTTATTATATTAAATAGTTTCTTATCGATTTTTTTTCTATTTTGCAAGTACGATGTTCGAAAAGTCACATGCGTCTAGTTCTATCGTGTAATAGCAGACAGTTAGCTAAGCTAAGTTACGTCAGTGTAAATTCAATATGGCGGACGGTACAAGATGGTGGACTAGTTATTTTGTATTTACTCTAATGAAATGGATATCAAATGAAAAGCTGTGCTGAGAAGAATACGAAAATAAAATGATGTCACTCTAAATCCAATATGGTGACGGCCCAAGATGGCGGACTAGTTATTTTGTGAGAACTTCTCTGCTTACATGGGTATCAAATGAAGAATACAAACAAAATAAAAAGACTTCATTCTAAATCAAATACACATATTGTCTTTTTGGTAAATCAAGGCATTTTGCTCCCAAATTAATACAAAAACTGGTAATTTAACATTCAAAACGTAGCAATTTACAAAATTTGTTTTTTTTTTTGTGATTTGCAATTAAAATCATGATTCAAGTTGGTACTTTTCATAGCAAAATACAATTTTTTGATTTCATAAACAGCATTTAAAAATATTGATTTGCGATAAATGTTTAATTAGTAACATTGGACAATCACTGAATTAGGTTTTTATTTTTTCGCAATTTGCAACTTCATGAAAATAATTTCAAATCACCAACAACACGCGCACAGAAATGATTAAGAGTTGTAAGTCATTAGGCCCTGATGGTTCTCCACGAGCTATTGCGACACCAAATTTAATTTTATTTTAGATTTCCCTGCTCGAAGCTTATCCAGGGCCTTGATTAAATTTGACGAAACATTACCATTCTCGAGGCGTGTTTTGGTAAAAACTAATGTCGAAACGTTCGCTCTCATTTTTCCCAAAATCTAGATACTTCTCTTATGGAAAACAAATATTGCAATAATTTTCATTGAGAATTTTATAAGCATCAATTTTCATTTTTCACAGTATTAAGTCTCTAAAGAAAATAAGATAGTTTTAGAGAAATATACAAAAAAAAATTAATCTCTCACTCTCATTAAAATTTTAAGCCCTGGTCTTAATTTAGCTTAGGTCTTTGCCCTATCTATATCTTTTTAAAGAAAATATTCTCAGCAAACTGAGTTCAAGATTTTTGAAAAAAAAATTCTTCTGAAAGTGGTCCAACACAAGTGTAAATTTTTGTACTCCAGAAAGTTACACATTTTTGCTTGCCATCACGGTGAAGACTTTTTCATGCTTTACTTCACTTTTGCAAACAAACTATAAAGCTTAGTTTATACTTGAAGCGAAATGAAATCAAATTTGAAATGAAACATCAATAACTTCTGCACCAAAAAGTTTTCAAAAAATAGGTTTGGTCATAAAATTTGGTTTGAAAAATCCCATTGAATTGCATTTGTTTCGAGACAAAATTATTACTCCTTGCCGCCAAAATAATTGCATTTAGTTTTGACAGTTTTTCAAACCTAGAAAAGAAGCATATTTTTATATAAAAACAACACTTCGCATGGATGTATAAACTAGGCTTAGCAGTCAAATTATTCTTCAAACTAATTTTTATAAAGTTTATCGAACAATAATCAAAAATTGTTGCATCCATGAATTAAAGAATTATATTAAGATGTTCGAAATAACGAATGCCATGGTAGTAACCATTTTTCGCGTCATGCTTTTATTGTATTTCAATTACACTAATATAGAGAAAATCGTTTGTTTATCATGTTGATATACAGTAACGTATGCTGATCAGAATCGATTCAGGCACATGCACACATCACTACAGGAGCAGCCGTACGAACACACCT
The DNA here is from genome assembly GCA_946251815.1 of Dasysyrphus albostriatus. Lineage (NCBI taxonomy): Eukaryota > Metazoa > Arthropoda > Insecta > Diptera > Syrphidae > Dasysyrphus > Dasysyrphus albostriatus. The sequence goes on along the minus strand of OX276336.1, from coordinate 58,267,522 downwards.
CTTATCTTAGCAAATTGTCTTATTTTTATTTTATTTTTCAAAAATATAAACCTAAAGCGATTGCTTCAAATAATATCAAAAAATCTTTTGATTATATGAAGGTATATTAAAAAATGGACTCTTAAGCCCAAAGATTTATCATGTTTTCCTCATGGATGAAAATTTTAAATAATTAAAAATAAGATAATTTTGAAAATTCTATTGTCTATACAGAGACAGTAGTGATTTATTATCATATAAATTATCATAAATTAACAGAGATTTTCCAAAATTAAAAATATTCTGTGCAATTTACGGAGCTGTCTACGAATATAAAATTTGTGAGTTTTAATGAGGAATTCGTGGGCAAAATGCCAATAGGGATAGTGAATGTATTTTTGCCCAATTAGTGGTCAATTGACAGGAGCAATAGCTTTACATTTGTATTCTTAATTTTTATTTTAAAATAATTGAGAAATGTGCTGCCAAAGTTTTCAAGACAAAATGAAAAGAAAGATGTCAAGATGAGTTGATCATTTCAACTCTTGTTTCAAAATTTTGATTTATGTATTTATTCTTAATACTTTTTGTAGGCTAAATATGAGATCAATGAACTAAACTATACATTTTTGGAGGTGGTTCATTACGAAAATATGATCATGAGGAGATGTAATTGGATGCGTCTTGATATGGAATTTAAAAAGTTTTGCAGGTTTCCCTACAACCTTGAGTGGAGTGAATAATAAAAAATAGTGGTTTTCCCATTTTTATTTCAAAGCTACAACATTTAGAGTTTATTAATTAAAAATGCGTTCTTAGTTCATGGAATTGAATTTAAAAATAAAAAATCAAGATATGAGCTTTTAAAGCGAGCCTCATCGGCCAAATATCTCACAATATGATGCACTAAGAAGATTATAATCTTGTGTTATGGAATCGAATAGTTTTTACGACAAGTTTCAAATGTAACTTCTATTTCTTAACTCTTACTAATACATCAGAGTTCGAACCTTACTTTAATCGGAGCAAATTTATATCAATTTTGAGGAAGACAAAAATCTACTCTATTACCCCGCTTTTTTGTGATCTACTCTTTTTTCCAAGCAAAAAAATGAAAATGTTTTTCTTCTTTCTTCTTTTCTTCTTATATTATTTACTGCGGCAAAAAATAATTGAGCAAGCGAATCCAAAAAATTTCAGTCTCAGTTTTTAAGGAGAAAAGTGAGGAATTTTTAAGAGGAGCGCTCTGAGTCCTCTGAGATCTCAGATATATAAACTGGCTAAAAGCATAGTATGCAGCTGAAACAAAACGAAAATTCATAAATTGGCACAAGAAAATCATGAACGAAAAATTTTGTTTGTTGTTTTTCTTTAATAGAACGCAGTTCAAAGTAAAACGTCAATTAAACAGAAAACGGTATTAGATTACTATATCCAAGTCTCCACTGATTTTTCATACACAATTAATTGACAGACACAATATTCTTATCAAAAATTTGGCATTTTTTCTTACTTACTAATTTTAATTCAATGAAAAATTGACCGAAAAGCAAATGAAAAAGATAGAACACACTATTGTTTGGAACTGTATTACCTCGTGACATGATGGTTAGTGCGTTGGACTGTCATGTCGAAGGTCTGGGTTCGATTCCCAGACGCTGCCACCTAAAAACAGAAATGTTTTTCCCGAGGTACTGCCTCTTGCGAGGAACTGACAAACCCTCCATGAATAAGTGCTTCTCATCTAGCCGTTCGGACTTGGCAAAAAATTGTAGGTCCCCTCCATTTCTGCCAACAACACGCACACAGAAATGGTTGAGAGTTGTAAGTCACTAGGCCCTGGTTCTCCACGAGCTATTGTGCCATCAATTTTTTTTTTTATTGGAAAAAGGACGAAACGAAGACAAAACCAGAAAAACAATTCACATTATTTGAAAAAAATACTTGGTAATATTTTTTCTTATTTATTTTGGCATATCTGATTAAACTCTCCATACATATTTGTCGGCAATCTTTTCCGTTATTTTGTTATCATGTTGTCGATCAGAAAATTCTCGTTTAACTTCATTACTGTACTAGCTTGGAATTCGTTTTTGTAATCTCGCCGTCTCGCTCAAATTTTTTTTGTAAGACATCAATCGCAATGTTTGCAACACACGTTTGACGTCTGGATGCATTTCCGCAACCTTTTCACGTTAAAAACTACCAAAAAAGGGGAAGTAACATTTTGACATACAAAAAGTATGTTTCTGAAAAGTGGCAACATTGATATTTAAAGGTGTGTCTACACAACACTTATTTTTCAAAATATTAATTCTTATTTCCGTTTGGCACTTACAAGGGTTTTTGCATCCTTTTTCATGTTCAAAATATTAAAAATGATCAACAAAGTGGAGGATCCACCCGTTGACTTTTAAAAAAAATACCTATGCTCTACAAAAGTGGCAACAATGAAATTTTATTCAAAGGAGCGTCGATTTAAAACCTTTCTTTTAGGACATCAATTGTTATTTTGATCATAATAATTCTCCAAGTAGTTTACGATTTTTTTTAAATTAACTATTTTCTACAGGTAGGGCGCCATTTTTGAAAATGGGATTCAATAGATAGGATTACAAAAATGACTTTCGGGCTGAATTTCATCCTTTTTAAGGAAAGAATTCCAGTCATAAAAATAGTGTTCTCGTCAAAATATGCACGATATTCGTTTTTCTGACCGGATTATTTATGGTACTGGATTCATTAACAAAAATTCTACTGCAAAGAGTTTTACAAATGGTCGTTAAAAAAAATTATTTCAATGAGTCTGAAACACAGATCACATAACCAACATCGCTCAGTGACAAAAAGCAACAATACTTGATAGGTACAACCTTGAAACATTTTTAAGTCCATTTTACCCAATATTTTAGGAACTGGGTTAGTGCTAACTTGACTGTCATGTTAGTATTGGCAGGTGTTATTAAAAAAAGAGGCTGGGTGCGACCCACTCTGGTAACTTCCCATTAGTGCTCTCGGAAGCCAGAGACTCGATATTATATTATTTTTTAAAAATCGTCTATTGAAGATCTTCGAAAAAGTTCTTAGGTATTCAATATACAGTCAAGTGACTTGCAGTTTTTTTCGCTTTAAAAAAAAACTATTGATTCAATATTTTTAAAAAATTTATCAATTTTTATTAATAAACTAGTGCATGAAAAAAAAATTACCCCGAAGACAATATCATTATTTGTTCTCAAGATATTCGAGAAAAACCACTTTTTTTTAAATAAATTTCAACGACTTTTTTTATTAAAAATTATAGGTATACATTGATATCTTTTAATATATTTTACCAATTTTTCATAATGTTAATATGCGTAGAATAAAAATCAACTCGAAGTCGCTGGCATGATTTGTTCTTAAGATATTCGAGACTAAAGAAACTTGACAAGGTTTTTTTTTTAAATTGCTATAGTAAAAACCGCTAATTGCCCTTACTGTATTTGTTGAAACTTCTATCTAGGTATAAAATAAAACTCATTCGAAGTCAATATCTTTATTCAATCTCGAGATATGTATGGTGAACGAAAAAAAAGCGAAGGAACGTACGAACGTACATAGAGACGACACAGAAATCTTTCTAAAAATCATGAATTCCGATTCTAGGGAGCTCGAAACGGGAAGATATGTCAGATTCGACAAATCGGACCAATTACAATAACTTCAAAGACAACTTTTCGACAGTTAATTTGAACTTCATTGAGCATTCAAAATTTTGAAGTGTTAAAGCTAATTTGAAGGACTTAAATATTTCACGTCATCTTAACTGATGTAGGTATACTGTACAGTTTACCAAAAACTACATACTCAACAGCTACCCTTTTTTCAAGTAGGTAGGTACCTACCTACCTAGGTATCACATGGACAAATTTTGCAATTTTTAAAGAGATGAATTCTTACTTATTTATCTTGTTATTTCAGGTAAGCCTCAAAAATTTTATCAAAACAATTAATTTCAAATGTAGGTAGGCTGTAGGTAGGTAGGTACAAACTTTAGATCGCAAGTAAAGCTTAAAAGGCTGATCCAAATAGGTACCTATTTAACTACACCTACTTAAAATTAAAGCAAATGCACACACAAGCGAATTTTTAAGAACCTCAATCATCGTTCCATTAAGTTTGGTTATAAAATCTCGAGTTAGGTATTTTCTCATAGCTCAACAATTTTTCGCCCTGAGAACCCTTATGTAAATTACTGTCATTATATAAAAGACCTTCTGTTCCACCATTCGCCAACATTTGATTAATGAACCGTAAGAAACCTTTGAGTTCACATTCACACCTGATACAGAGTGCCATAAATAACAAAAAAAAAGAAGAAGATACCTATACAGGAAAAACGATTTGACAAAAAAAAATGTATGCAGATATTTAAAATATTTTCCTTTCGGTGGGTGAAAGAACGTAGAACATATATCTACCTACCTAACTAAAATTTTCCACCCTCTCAATCAATCAATGGATTCCGTTTAAAATAAAATTATTCATTCATTTCTTTTTTTTTTTTGAAACAAATGTAAAGATAAAATGGAATAATAAACACTCACCTTGTTGCTTGAGTTACACTACTTCAATCTGTGTTCGATTCGATATCCTTTTTTCAATTTCTTATCCAAATATTCCTCAAGACACAAGTGTATATCAACTTCAAAAGAGTATAGGTATATATATAGATATTTTTACTTTTTTATTTTTATTTTCACTTCAATTTTTATTTAGAAATTTTTTGAAACAATACAGCTAACAAACGTGTGTAGCTTAAGAATATTAAATTGCAAAATAAATAATATTTTGTGTTGTTGTTGAAACTGTAGATTGTATAGGGTACTGACGGAAAAGATAGAAAATAAAAACAAACAACAAAACAATCTTTTCTACCCTTAGGTATTGTTATAATTTGCTTCAGCAGAATTTTAATTTTTTTTTTTGTATCCTAAATCAATATTCAAAACATGGATACCTAGATAGATGTTTGGATTTATAGGTTGTTAGATAGGTTGGTAGGTAGTAAGGAAGGTATGTAATCGTTACACTTCCGTTTCCGTTAGGAAGCAAAATCGTGCTACCTACCTTCTACTCAAAAAATAACAAATTCACTGAACTCAAGTTTTAATAATTTTCTTTAATAATAGAACCGTTTTGAGTAAGTTACCCACGACGACGATTATCAAACAGATACCACCATCAACACCATCAAAATCACCATCACCACATTGAATTTGATTTTAAAACATCTTTTATATCTTTAGGTTTTATATATTTCTGCCCGCACAAAATCGAATATACATAAATAAAATATATCTTATCGACTTTATTTCCTGAACGTAAAATTCAGCTTTCTGTATATATTAATGCCTTGGATTAACCCTGATGATTTATGCACTGACAACTAAATTCCACAGAACTATACGGTTAAGATTTTCATTAATTAAACATGGTTTATCCATTCGACCGATTTAATGCATCAATTTTCTTTTTTTATTATCAACATCTACATACACTGGAACGTGCAGAAAGAAAAACAAACAAAAAAAAAAAACCCGCGAAAATTTACCCCGGGGACAGAAAATGAGACAAGACAGAATTGTTAAATAAATAAGCTAAAGACACTTCTAACAGCAATTTGTCAGTTAAACAAAAAAAATATTGAAAAATATTTTGTTCTTATGTTTTTTTTAAGCACCCTTGTTTTATTTAATGAGAGGGGGAAGGGGGGTGTATAATCACGTGGCTTACGGGGAGGAAAGTTAAAAATTCTGTAATAATTTATAACGTTGACAACGATAGCAACGAAAACGACGACGAAGACAACAACGACGACGACGACGATGAAGACGAAAACGAAGAACTCGGTGTGAATGAGATTTTGTAATTGACTACGAGTAGAACCATGAAATGATTTTGGAAGAAACTGACGTGAAACTAATAAAATGTTAACCGCACTTTTACTAGAGAGGCCAACAATTTCTAACCAGCTGGCATTGGAGAGCTTTATTTTTCACCACCCCAGTCCCAGATAAAAAATATTAAGATACTCAGAGTCAGTCAGAGCAGAGCAGAGCCGAGCGAGTGAGCTTTTTGGGGGCTAACTAAACTGCGAGACCGAGACATGTACTTCATAACGATAACAGTACCTGGGCTGGGGTTAAAGAGAGTATAAAATAGAGCTTTTGTTTTTTGCTAAAATACCTATGCCTTTGCCGTTGTTTGTTGGTTGGGTTGTTTTTATTTTGGTTTTCTTTGCTGGGATTTTTTTTGTATTTCTTGTTTGTTCGTCTTCTTTTCCCGTTTGCCATTTTGTTGTGTACACCGGATGCAAGAGGTTGACCGTTAAGGGATAATGGTGACTGGAAAAGACACATGACGTCCGTTGTTGGTGGAGATTTTTTTTCTTTTCTTATTTTTTTTTTGTAATTTTGTAGATACCTAAAGTATTTTGTTATATTTTCTAAGATGGATTTCTTGTGCAGGAAAAAAATATTTTATATCCCTTAGGAAGATACCCGATTCAAATGGAAAATCCCATCAGGAAAAGGATGGATAAAATACAATGTAACTTTATCTAACATGAAAATGAAAGGTAAACAAAAATGATTATACCAAAACAAGTTTAGAAGATAGAAAGATATAATAACTAAGGTACCTATCTATCTATCTATCTAGGTAGGTACCTACCTCTATCTACTTAGAAAGGGGTTTATCTTCAGACAGTTGTAATAAATGTTCCTCTTGAGAGAGCACAATATCTTTCAATTTATCAAAAAATTTAAAAAAAAAACTAGTGTCAGTGGAAAATATTTATTTTTATTTATTTATTATAAAAATGAAAGCGCATCAATTCACCTATCTACTTAACCTAACCAGATTATACATGTAGGTGTGTAGGTATCTTCCTTAGCGCAACATAACTTATTTTAAAAGTTTAAAACAATGTAGGTACCTACCTACCTAAGTATTTTGAAATAAAAATAGATTCTTTGTATAACTATATACCTAACTAGGTAAGGTTGGATGCCATATAGCTAGGTAGGTATATAGAAGACTTAGGTATGCAATATTTAATCTGACATATATGAATGATTTGTTAATGCAATTGTGACAAGAGTGACTGAGTTCTTAAAGGTTGGATGTAGGTACGATTTATACCTTACCTACTTGAGTCGATTTTTTTTAAGGGCATAAATGTAATGCATGCATACCTTTATCATACCTAGCTCTACGTACAGACTACAGACAGAAAGAAAATACTAACTTTTGTGAAATGTGTGTTTGCTCACAATGTGCATTCTATAAGTTTGAATTATTTATTAAGACGGTGACAGAATTTGTTTTGAACTGATTTGTTGGCAATCTTGGTGGTTAAATCAATCATAAGTTTTGGATTGAATTTAAATTGTGATTAAATATGCAAATATGTAGAAAATAAGTTTAGAGGTATAGATACAAGAGTATTTTTTCTATTTTTTAAGGGAATAATAAGATTGGATGAGATATACCTAGATAGTTTCTAAAATTTCAGTTCATCTTAACGTCCCTTTGGCATCTTCGCACTTTGACCTTCTAAGTTCGAAAATCTGGTTAGGTATAATGATAAGGCAGCAAGACCCGGAATGTCAACGACCCAGAAGTTCTTGAGCTTAATGCAACTGGAACGTGAGAACACTACACTTCCCTGGAAGCTTATTCTAGAAACACCGACAAGTCGCTTTAATAAAGCCGATTATAGTTTTTTTTATTTCAAGTTATCAAGTATACCTACCTATATATAGACCCACGTGGATAATGATTTGGAACAAACAGAATTGGGATGGACATCTGTGAAATGTGGCTGATCTGCCAGCCTCTTCAGACAGAACAATAAACATCTTGTTACTATCAGACAAAATGTACAAAAAGATGCCAGTGATGTTAGATCGGGAGATTTTCCCTTTTTGTGCGATTTTCTCACTTAAAATCAGAGTTGTAAAGTATTTAAGTACATTTATAATATAGTACTTTAAAAGTACCTAGTACATTGTACTCGTACTTAAAAAAAGCAAATACAATGTACTTGTTACCCGGAAATCACCAAGTACAAGCTCTTTTTCAAGTTCTTTGTTTCAAGTACTACTTGGTACTTTAATATTGCCGAGTACATTTTTAGGTACCTTTCAACTAAAAGTCCATTTTAAGTAGGTACTTTTCGAGTACCATTCCATATCAAGTACAAGTCACTTTTAAGTAGTTTTCAAGTACAATTCGTTGAGTAGTCTATTTTAGCTAACGAATAATGACGACCATGGCAGTCTTAACCGAGATGACGCCAAGACAACGAGACGCCATCAGCTGTCGTGATCTATGTTTTTGAGTTGAAATAGTCATTAGTCGATAGCTCGTACAAGACAACTCAACAAATTGTTTTGAAAATTACTCAAAATGGACTTGTACTTGAAAAGTAATTGAAAATATTCTGTGCAATATTACAGTCCCAATTACATGTACTCTAAACAAAGCACTTGTACTTGGTGTTTTTCAATGTACCAAATACATTGTATTTGATTTTTTTTTTAAGTATAAGTACAAGTACAAGTAAACGGTACTGGGTACTTGATTGGTAATTTTACTTGAAAGTTTACAGGTCTGCTTAATAAATGGGTAGGTAAAAGAGATCTTTGAATCCTTTTATAGTATACTAAAAAGGTGATTTTACTTTTTGGTCAATTTTCGTAATTTGACAGTTTCATTAAGAATAAAAAATAGTCAACTTACGATTAAATAAAATATTTTCGTGTTTAGAAAAATGTCACCTCAATGCGTTTATTTTCTTTTTTTGTATTTACTTTTTATTTTATTTAGAAAAGTTAGTAGGAAGCAAAAAGAATATTTTCTATTGAAACCGATGATAAAAAAAATTGCAAAAATAAATCATCAGGTTTTTTTTTTAATTTTTTTTTTAGATTTTAAAATAACGGTACCTGCCATACAATTTTTTCAAAGCACTTTTACGAAATGTTATTGTTCTCAAGAACGACTCCATAACTTTTCTTAACAAAATTCAATACATTTCTTTTGAAAAGAGCTAGCTTTGGAAGGGAACCATTATTCAAAAAATGGTTATTAACGGTACCTCCAAAACAACATTTTTTTTAAATATTTGATTTCTTCAAATTAGTATTTTTGATTTCAATAATTTATTTTAACAGAAGCTTCTTAAGAATATATTGATATTTTTCTTACGAAAATTTTCAAAACAATTTTTTTTTTGAAATCTACACGGTTGATTTTTATAAGACACAGTGTATATAAGAAATTTTTACACTCTTCTAAAGTATTTTAAGTAAAAAATTAATTTGTATAGAAAATAACGGTACCTTCTATACAAATAAGGTTGTCCGTTATTTCCCAATAATATAGCAGACACCCCCCAAATTAAAAGTTTATGCCCTACAAGAAATTATTTGGCCAAAAAATTCTGTGCGATGTCATTTTCACGTGACTCTAAGCCTATACTTTTCCCAAACAAATTTGTATAAGATTTCCGCTTTTTTCACGTTTTATTCTTTTTTTTGGTGATTTTTGTTCCTTGACACTCCCTTATTCAAAAACTTTATTTTTTGGATTAATCAAATCCAGCATCCTTTTCCTTACAAAGCTTATTTTAATCATTTCCATATAGAACATATTCACATCGCTTGTAGTAAGTAAGAATAAGTGTTAACTTAATCTGTACTTTTATGTTTTGAGCTGTTAGTGTTCAAACAAAATAATATTCTACTCCTACTGAAATCAAAATAAAAGCAGAAAACTGATATTATTGTTTTCCGATATGTTTGTTCAACTATCGAGACTCCTTTTTGCTTAATACGTTTCGACTGAAAATTAACTTAGCCCACGTTAAATACTGTCATTGAAAGATGAAAGTATCTTATGTCATCGCTATTTGTGGGTTTTTGTTTTACTTTGCAAACGCCAAAGTATCCTATATATCTACTTAAAGAAAGGAAAATCACAGTTTTGAATTTATAAAATAATCTTATGTCAACATAGGATGATTTTTCTTTTCTCACTTTTCCACAATTTTTCGAGAGCTTTTATCTTAAGTATACAAGATAAAACTATTTTGCCTTAAAAAAGGGAATGGAATGGCGATAAGATAGAACTGAGTGTATTAAACATGGCAACATAGTTCAATAAAATAAAGGAAATCATCTTAAGTTGACTTAAGATACTTTACCTTTTCAGTCGAGAACTGACCTAAAGCGCAAAAACAACGAACATAAGGTATTATAAAACAACAAATTAAAATTGTCAGAAATAAAAAATAGCTATCATATAATTTTTTGTTCTAGAACAAAAGATTCAAATGTTTCGAGCGAAAAACCAAATTACAGTTTAAAACAAAATGGCAGCCATATGACAACAGGTACAGTTGTGCAAAATGTTTTAGGCTCGGGTTATGATACTCTTTCGAGTTCGGAAATCAAACTTGACCCAGTATTTTTTTTCCCAGCAAAAGTCTAAACATCCCGTACTATCCACCAAAGTGTAAAATAGTAAAAATTAAGTAACAGTTTTACATGATCAAATATTGGGTGAATATTTAGTTAAAACTTCAAAGAATGCGTTGTTTGCAATATACCTAACTGATGGCGCTTCAGAAATTGACATAGGCTGGGTTACTTTACAACAAAAAATCAACTGTATTCTATATTAAATTAAATGGCGTTTTGATCTTCTATGATGTTTTTATATACATCTATAGAAATTTGTATGCGATGGGAAAAGTATGGGCTTAGAGACATGTGTAAATGACCTCGGACAAAAGTTTGTTGGCCAAATATTTGTTTGTAGGGCATAAACTTTTGATTAAGTTGGTGTGTGCAGTTAAAAAACAATTTTGGGAAATAACGGACACCCTAATACAAATGTAAAAGAAAGAAAGTTAAGGAAAATATTTTTTTTTATTAGAACGGCTTTTACGATTTTTGTTAAACTTTTTCTGGTGTGCTTAAATTAGTGCGAAATACATACTACCAAAAATTATAAAAATTTACATTTTGCAACTATTAATGACATCACATGAGAGGTACATTCTCATACACTACTCACAAAAATTAAAGGAACAATTTTTTTTTAATTTTTATTAGTGTTTTTTGAAAAGCTGTATCTTCGTGATGAGTTGTCGTATTGTGTTGAAACAAAAAGCATTATACAGCCTTACGTTTTTTGACTCGATATTTGCTTGCAAATAATTTTTTTAAAATACCGTTATTGCGTTATTGTAACAAGTGACACCAAACAATTTTTTTTTTATTTTTCGTGCTTCTTAAAGGTCCACATTTTCAAAGATATTTTTTTTTTGAGTTAATCAAATGTAATGGTCAGATAACCAGTTTATTCATCTTCATTTAATTTTTTCTTATGGTCGTACAGTTTTTTTTTTGCATGGTTTATCTGACTTTCAATGAAAAAAATACGTTTGGCTTTAATTACCAATATCTTATCAAATCATGACGTCATAAAAAATTCAAGGACAGTTTTGAAAATTTAAGTAAGTTTTTTACATGGTTTTTCTTAAGACTGTAGAAATAATTTTTTTTAATTCACGGTGGAAAAAGTACTAAAAAACGACATTTTGTTGTTTTTTGGTAAATCTTTTGTTACTTTTCAAGTTTTGATTTGATAACTTGATAACTTTTTTATGAAGAATTATTAACTTTTACAACAATAATATTCCTGTAAATTTTCAAATTGATTCACCGAACTGTTTTTCTTCACCAAATTTTCAAAGTCTTACAATCTAATTAAATGGGACAAATTGTGTTGTTCCTATACATCGCGTAGTCGTCATCAAATTGAATTTAAAACAACAGTTTTCGTCGACTTCTTTCACAGTTTTGCATTGGTTAGATATTTTTTGTGTTGAAATTAAATAAAATTACATTTTTCCAAAAAAAAAACTTAATTTGAAAAGTAACAAAAGATTTACCAAAATAACAAAAGTTTTCATTAAAAATGTTTAACTTCCATATTATTATAGTTGAAAATTGACTGAGTCCTGGGTAGTCGGCTTGGAATCAATAATTGACTTTAAGTCGATAAATGATTCATCTAAGGCCACTTTATCAAAAATAATATTTTTGGTCTTTTGCCTCGGTTCGAAATATTGATAAACAGTTTGCTTTTCTTTCTAGACTTCGATTTCACATCCTTCGTTTCACTATTTTCACATTATGTTACAAATAAATAATATACAGAGTGATTCTCTTAATGTGCGAGAAAAAAGTCAAACCATTTGTTTTGGGAAAAATGTTTTTCAAACTTAAAAGTTTGAAATCAAAAAAATTGTTTGTTTTTTTTTTGGAAAACTAGAACACGTTTAGCGTTAGAATACAAAATTATTTAAAAAAAAAAACACTTTAAAATTTTTTTTTTTAATTTTAAGCTAAAATTGTTTTTGCATAAGAATGAATTTTTGGCTTTTAGAAAAGTATTGAACAATATTGAGAGTGTTGCCGTGTTTAATGTTTTTCTCATAAATATTATTTTTTTTTTTTGGAAAATGGCTTTCTAGCTAAAGAGTTCTCCGGAGCGAAATGATGATTTAAAAAAAAAAAAAACAATTGTGAAGCGTTTTCTTGTCCGATCGAAACGAATAAAGTGTCTATGACCAGAAGCTTACACTAGCATTTTTTGAAAAAGAATGTTCAGTAACATAAAATTCCATATTTCTATTAAAACACTGTGGAATAAAATTTTTAATTTCGTACCTAATACAAATTTTAATAATACAAACTATAAATGCTTGTAAAATTAAAAAACAAAAACTCTTTTTTGACAGTCTATTTTTTATACCTAATAGAATTTTTTGACAATTTTTTTATTATAATATATATATATAATATAATTCACGTTTTTGATTATTTAATAATTATAATTGTGTCATTTGATACCGAAATTTTTACTTAAAATGCACGTTTTTACAGAAAACTAATGTAAATTTGGAAGTTAGAATCAGTTTCTTTTACCAGCAGGCAGCAGGCTTAACCGACACTAAATATTGCCATTTAAAAGAAGAAGTCGTACTCAAAAAGGTACACAGTGGACAGCATTTTCCAAGCAAAGACAAGACTTAAAAAAAATGAATCTGCACATTCTCGTCAGTTCTAATACACAGCCTCAAAGTGGCATTATTTCGGTATCATATAAAAGCATTTCATTAATAAATTGATTGTGTCCATTACTTTTCCATTTAAATTGTAGAATAACTAGCAGTTTTTCACCGTGAAAATGCATCAGCATATAAGTATCGACATAGAAAACTGATGGTTTATATACTGTGAAAAACCACCATAACCAACAACCTCTGACCATTTCTTTGCAGCGGCAAAGCTCGTAGCGAAACAGTGTCGAACATAAAGAAAGAAGAAATTCGATGTTGTTTTCGCATACCTGCAGTTTTAGTTACCAGTTACATGAATACCTAAACGAGAAGCTTTCCTTTCTGTGCATTCACCTACCACAGGTGTAAAATACCAGTAGTAGTAATCATCAAAGAGACATGTCAAATTACTGAAGGCATCATACTACCTCAGGAAAAAATTGTTACTTTGATATGATGAAGAATGCGTACCCCAATAGAAGGTGACATACTCTCTGGACCTGCAACACAAAATCAAAGCACTGTGGGAAAAGTTCATAATATAGCCAGATGAAAGGAGGAAAAGAAAATTCTGTGTATAAAAAAAGAGTGTGTATGAACTTTCTAGCCAAACTAGATCGAACAGCCATCCGATAGAAAAATAAACTCCCTGATGAAAAAATAAACTCCCGGATGTTTTATAAGAGATCCAAGGAATAAACTGTTTTAATAACAGAATGCAGCAAAAAGATTAGCTAGTCACCGAAGCACACATTCCAGGAGTAGAATCGGATGAGGTGATTTGTGATTGTTGACACTCACAACACAATAGAAATGCACAACGCAACTATCACAAATCACCTTAGCTGTTTCCACCCCAGATCTATTCAATTAGCATTTCCTACAGTGATAAAAAGGACATGAAGGCAATTCACTTAAAAAGTCAATGAAGATCCAGTTTCACCACTTAAGTATAAAACAGGTAGACTTAGCTATAAAAAAAAACTCTTTAAACCCAAAGGAGATTATTATATTTCGGACTGGATTTCTAATCACCTTTGCGTCAAGTCTGGAAAATGTTTATTTTTTTTTTTGTTTTTAAGTAAATGTTGGTATTGCTCCCACTCAAATTTTATTAAAAAATATTTTGTAAAATTAACGAGAAATTTTTAAATCAAATTAAATTATTTTGTGATGGTTACTACAATATCATCTTGTTCTATTTTTGGAATCTCCAAGAATAACAAGATTTGGTAAAAAGCTAAAAATAAAAATTATTTCAAAAATAAAAATTTAATTCTGTTTTTAATTTGGATTTTATCCATAAAAAATATTATATTTTTCCATTAATAGCATATTTTAACATTTATAGCCTTAAATTCAGGAGTTGAATTAATAAGAAATGCTGACAAACCTCTATAAAAATATTGAAATTAATACCTAATTTCATCAAATAAATGTACACTCCAAGTCATAAGGATAGAAGCAGACATTTTTGAAAATTTAAATTGATTTTACTGTTCTCCGGGTAATTTGAAATATTAAACACTTAAAGCACCTAAAGCTTAAAAAAAACACCACTAAATGATGCCAGGAAGAAGCAACGCTTGTGTTTTGCGAAAGATCACATAATTTTTTTCTGACGAAAAGAAATTTAACTTGGATGGACCAGATAACTACAATTACTATTTTCATAATCTGAGGAAAGAGCAGGCCCGGCAGATATTATGGGTAGTATGGGTAGCACTACCAACTCCAGATTTTTCGAATGGGTAAAATACCCGTTATTGTTTTTTAGTAAAAAGTTACCATACCAAGATTAAAAATAAATAATTAAAGGCGGTATTCACCAAACGCTCATAACTTAAGAACTTCATAAACCTATTCACCAAGCAATATTAGTGAATATTTAAGATCGCTCAAAAAAGTTACGAGTGGTCCTGACGATTCATAAAGTTATGAGTGCTCTCTCCGAAAACTTATTCAAAAACCTTCTAAGTAACCCTTCAAGCAAATTGACTTATGCATTTTGTTGGTTCTTCTTGGATCCTCACAAAAATGAGTGTCGCACTCACACATACTATAATTTTTTGTGTCTTCGTCTTCAGTGATTTTATTTTTTCTCACTTATTTTAAGTCACGCGGTGAAGATCATTGCTGGTTTTAGTCCGTTTTGTTGTGAAAACTTAAAAAAAAAAACGTCAGTTATACAAATTCTTCAGCTTCACTCCCCTTCAATCAATAGGAGTTCGTTTTGGGTCCGCAAACTAAGTAAACAACGTGTGAACGACTCACCTAGCGAAACCGAAAAGTATTAAAAGAAAAATTCCATTTCACCGCCGGACTTACAAAACATAAATAAAAACAAATTAGAGAAAATAAAATAAAACCACTGTAGTCACAAGGAATTTGTGCATATGTGCGTGCAACACTCATTTTTGTAAGGATCGAAGAAGTGCCAACAAAGTTGTGCCAGTCTGAAAACAGTTTGCTTTCCCAGTTTGGATATGTGTGGTGAAAAGAAAGTTGTTCTTATTTTCGGACTTAGAAAAAGAGCTATGAGTAGTTGGTAAATAGAATAAATATTATTTGGGTTGTGAGCCTCGTAAACTTAAGAGCCGTTTATGAGTGCTTGATGAATACCGCCCTAAATGTTAAACATGAAATCACAATTTCATCAGAAATCATAAGCATAATTCGATTTTCTTTCGAAAAACTTCTCACAAAGCTGAATTTTGGTGGAGAGATTTGTTTTGACGTTTTAAGCATTTGCTTAAAAGTTTCGTAATATTTGGGCTGGGGCTAAATTTTTTAGGGGGGATTAAAGAAGATACAAGTCTGCAGAAAAATTAATAAATTTTTACAGTATAAAATCAAGTGTTACTTTGACACTCTATAGCTTTAATAACGGGTGATTTTTTAAGAGGTTTAGAACTTTTAAAAAAAAAAAACACAAAAAATTCGAAAAAATTAATGAAATATTTATTTGAATCGATAGTTTGAACCTTGCAATTTAATGCTTAAAGATAATTTCATGCAAATGGTGACCGCGGCTGCGTCTCAGGTAGCCAATCCGCTGAGTCCAATTTTGGCATACTCTTTCACACATATCGGCCGGTATCTCACGAATGAATGCATGGATGTTGGCTTCCAGTGCGTCAATCGAAGCGGGCTTGTCCCTATAGACATTAGCCTTGACATACTCCCACAAAAAATAATCTAATGGTGTCAAATCGCACGATCTAGGCGGCCAATTGACCGGCCCGAAACGTGAAATTAACTGTTCACCAAACTCGCCTCGCAATTGCGCCATTGTTTCGCGTGCTGTGTGGCATGTGGCACCGTCTTGTTGAAACCACATATCATGCAAGTCAAGAACTTCCATTTCGGGCAAAAAAAAGTTTGTTATCATCGCTCGGTAGCGTTCACCATTGACAGTAACGCTGCGATTCGCATCATCTTTG
Organism: Dasysyrphus albostriatus; assembly: GCA_946251815.1. Classification (NCBI taxonomy): domain Eukaryota; kingdom Metazoa; phylum Arthropoda; class Insecta; order Diptera; family Syrphidae; genus Dasysyrphus; species Dasysyrphus albostriatus. The sequence goes on along the minus strand of OX276336.1, from coordinate 58,250,917 downwards.
AAGAAATATGGCCCAATAATGCTGCCGGCCCATAAACCGCACCAAACAGTGGCTTTTTCGGGATGCATTGGTAGCTGTTGCAATGCTTCTGGCTGATCTTCACTCCAAATGCGGCAATTATGCTTATTTACGTACCCATTCAACCAAAAATGAGCCTCATCGCTGAACATAATTTTTCGATAAAAAAGCGGATACTCGGCCAGCTTTCCAAGAGCCCATTCACCAAAAATTCGGCGTTGTGGTAGGTCGGCTGGCTTTAGTTCTTGCACCAGCTGTATCTTAAAAGGCTTTACGCCCAAATCCTTCCGCAAAATTTTTCACGTAGTGCTGTAACAAAGGCCTAACTGCTGGGAACGGCGCCGAATCGACATTTCGCGGTCTTCTGTCACACTAGCTGATACGGCCGCAATATTTTCTTCACTACGCACAGTACGTAAACGTGTTGGTGGTTTAATGTCCAACAAAGTAAATTTGGTGCGAAATTTGGTCACAATCTTCCGAATAGACTGCTCAGAAGGTCGAGAATGCCGACCATAAAATGGAAGCAGCGCGCGATGAACATTTCGAACCGAGCACGAATTTTGATAGTAAAATTCAATAATTTGCAAGCGTTGTTCATTTGTAAGACGATCCATGGTTAAATTGCAAACCAAACTGAAGCTGTTTGACAGTAACACAAGGTACTAAACACACGTCAGCTGTCAAAACCAGTGTTGCCAAAACCAAACCAGCTAAAAAATCACCCGTTACTAACAAAGCTGCTGAGTTCATTTATAGCTCATTTTTAAAATAATTTAACTGTCTATATGTTGTTATTTCATAATTTATTGTGAAAAGAAATGCAATCAAGTTATCGATTATAAACCAAATCACATTCTTTTTCAAGATGGTTGCTCTGCTCTTACCCCGGCTATCCCCAAAAGCCTGGTTTTATAATGAGGAGATATATCCAAACACAAATCGTACAAAAATCATGATTGTATGAAAGAAGTATGTTTATTTTTTGTGTAGAATTACATATGTACATCTTTTAACTATATACCTACATAAGCTACAATCTGCACTTTCACATTTTTTGCCAAAAAATCCTGATAGTTTTCGAGAAACAAAGAAAAAAGTTATGCACCCCTTTAAAAATTTAGCCCTGGTATAAATTTACCGATTTTTTAGGAAATGCTTTAGACGTAAGAATTCAGCTTTGTCGAAATTTGTTCGTATTTTGTATTATATGTTATTTGTAGGTATGCACACAATTGGCAACGCTGAACGCATAGCGAAGGATGTTTAAAGAGATTTCCCTCAAAAACCCACATAAAAATGACGCACCGAAACTGAATTTTTTTTAAAAATTGTCACCTCATTAAGATATTGAACAAAGAACTGCAAGAGTCTCGGACTTCAAGAACAAAATTAGAATTATTGGACAAAAATTTTATGAAATTTGACAAAAAAAAGTGTTAAGCCTGTCGCTACACTAAGAAGTATGTACCTACGCGTTAAAAAATAAAAAACATGATCTGCCGGGCCTGAGAAAGAGGACCGATTTCTGAACCGTCATCACAGCAGAGAAAGTGGGGTTATGGTTTGGGGCGCAATATCCTATTATGGCACGATAGACTTGGTAGTTCAAAGTACAAAGATGACTGGAAATAGCTACAAATCTGTGCTAAATTCAGTTTTTCCGAAAATTAATAATCTTTTTGGACCAGGCTCATGGACTTTGCAGCAAGATAACGCACCTATTCATACAGCTCGAACCGTTAAATCTTTTATTGAAAATCAAAACGTTCACTTTCTGCCTTGGCCACAATATTTACCAGACCTTAACATAATTGAAAATGTGTGGGGATAGATCACATGGAAAGTTTACGACGGAGGAAAACAATACGATGACAAGGAAGAGCTGATAAACGCCTTTAAGTTGGCCTGGATTGAGAATTCACTGAACTACAGGGTGTCCGCCGGGAAGGTATACTACTTTGATTGTTTATGATTTTTGCTTAAATGAAAGAAAATGGATCTTATATTGATAAATGTTTTATTTAATGTCGGCAATGATATATGGAATACAATATCTGGTAAATGTTCGCATCTGTTAGTCTCGCAAATGCGAGTCCTTTTGAGCGGCATTTTTTATTGAGTTCCCACACATTTCATCCCGAATTTTTTGTTGAGTTGCTCAAGCGTTTCTGGTTTGTTTGCATAAACTGCTTTTCAAATATCCCCACCAAAAGAAGTCCGGAGCAGTCAAATCAGGCGACCGTGGAGGCCAGTCAACATCACCATTTCTTGAAATAACTTGTTGTGGAGGTCTCGCAGTAATTCCATTGTAATCCTGGCTGTATGCAATGTTGCACCGTCTTGTTGATACGACATGTTTAACAAGCCCAAGGCATGCAGTGTTGTTCTTTGAAAATCAAGCTCCTGAGCACGGCGTCGAATTGAGGTTGATGGATTTGGACACTTCCTTGAGCAACAGTAATATTTTAAGCCGATCTTGCAATACGTTGTAGTCCATGCTTGGGCCTATCACCTGCAGACCCTTTTTTTTGAAATTGTTCACTACACGATAAACAGTGCGTTTTGTTGTTTCGCCTAAAAATTACACGTAACTATCTCATCGCCACAGTAATCGATGATTGATTTTGAAAAAAATGTTTTAACGATTAAAGCACGTTGGCTTATAGAATATTTTTCCGTAATAAACTTGCCACGAGTCTACTTCACGACTGCCAAATGTGAACTGTCAAGACTAATGTTTACCAAAATGGCGAGAAAACAATGTAGTATACCTTCCCGAAGTATATCGAAATCGATAAAGTCTTAAAAAACAAACAAAATCATCTTTTTTCTTTATTATTTGTTAGTGCTTCTAATCATATGACCCGATAAAATTACTCAAAAAAATAACTCAGTCAACATTTATTCTCGTAGATCCGGTGAACTTTTTCTTTTGTCGAGAGTTAATTAAGTTTTTTCTATACCATATGTTAATCAATCCCTCTTATGGCTTACATATTTGTGTTTTCTTTCCAAAATAACCGGATAAATTTCAGTTTAACTTCTGAAAAATGTGTGCTTTTAACCTTATGACTTGGAGTGTATGTAACATGTAGGTTAGGTATACATATCTCAATTAAAAACTCAAATCTATTTAAAGTTTATTGAGAGGTTTGATTTTTATTTTTAATTTAAATATTACACTTCTTAGTATTCCAATCAACAACATTTTAATGAAAAATTCATTTCAAACTAAATTCTGTATTTATTAAAATAAAAAATTACTTTGCAATAGTAGGAATTTGTAAATAATAGTTAAACATTTTTGCTCGTTACTTATATTGGCTGAATAAAAATTGTATTTAATTTAAAGTCAGTTTAGTAAGAAATTGGATTATTTCACAATTGATTTTGTTAACAATTAATTATAAAAGAAATGGAAAAAGTCATCAGTCAGATTGACAGTTTAAATGATCTATTACTTTTCGATTTAAGTACATATTTTATAATAAATCTAGTTTGATATAACTACTACAACTTAGGTTCGTTGAAAGTTTAAATGAACAAAACTGTTGAATTACTGCCTGGTAGTTTCCACCTATTAAGATAATTAAGCTGCCGACATGATTGCTTGGGAATTTATAATGAATTGCAAAAATAAAACAGTTTTGATGATTTAACATTAGTGTCAATGGTTATATAACGGGTGATTTTTTAGCTGGTTTGGTTTTGGCAACACTGGTTTTGACAGCTGACGTGTGTTTAGTACCTTGTGTCACTGTCAAACAGCTTCAGTTTGGTTTGCAATTTAACCATGGATCGTCTTACAAATGAACAACGCTTGCAAATTATTGAATTTTACTATCAAAATTCGTGCTCGGTTCGAAGTGTTCATCGCGCGCTGCTTCCATTTTATGGTCGGCATTCTCGACCTTCTGAGCAGTCTATTCGGAAGATTGTGACCAAATTTCGCACCAAATTTACTTTGTTGGACATTAAACCACCAACACGTTTACGTACTGTGCGTAGTGAAGAAAATATTGCGGCCGTATCAGCTAGTGTGACAGAAGACCGCGAAATGTCGATTCGGCGCCGTTCCCAGCAGTTAGGCCTTTGTTACAGCACTACGTGGAAAATTTTGCGGAAGGATTTGGGCGTAAAGCCTTTTAAGATACAGCTGGTGCAAGAACTAAAGCCAGCCGACCTACCACAACGCCGAATTTTTGGTGAATGGGCTCTTGGAAAGCTGGCCGAGGATCCGCTTTTTTATCGAAAAATTGTGTTCAGCGATGAGGCTCATTTTTGGTTGAATGGGTACGTAAATAAGCATAATTGCCGCATTTGGAGTGAAGATCAGCCAGAAGCATTGCAACAGCTACCAATGCATCCCGAAAAAGCCACTGTTTGGTGCGGTTTATGGGCCGGCGGCATTATTGGGCCATATTTCTTCAAAGATGATGTGAATCGCAGCGTTACTGTCAATGGTGAACGCTACCGAGCGATGATAACAAACTTTTTTTTGCCCGAAATGGAAGTTCTTGACTTGCATGATATGTGGTTTCAACAAGACGGTGCCACATGCCACACAGCACGCGAAACAATGGCGCAATTGCGAGGCGAGTTTGGTGAACAGTTAATTTCACGTTTCGGGCCGGTCAATTGGCCGCCTAGATCGTGCGATTTGACACCATTAGATTATTTTTTGTGGGGGTATGTCAAGGCTAATGTCTATAGGGACAAGCCCGCTTCGATTGACGCACTGGAAGCCAACATCCATGCATTCATTCGTGAGATACCGGCCGATATGTGTGAAAGAGTATGCCAAAATTGGACTCAGCGGATGGGCTACCTGAGATGCAGCCGCGGTCAACATTTGCATGAAATTATCGTTAAACATTAAATTGCAAGGTTCAAACTATCGATTCAAATAAATATTTCATTCATTTTTTCGAATTTTTGTGTTTTTTTTTTTTTAAAGTTCTAAACCTCTTAAAAAATCACCCGTTATTATATTGATTTGGATTTTGATTACTCATTTTTGTTGATGACTAAGCAATTTTTAAAATTACAGAACATATAAGTTGATAATGTACTTAAATCTTAAATAAAAACTGGAAGATTTAAGGGCATGTGAGGCAAATAATAATATGAAATGTTCTTCACTTGCTAATCCTTCATATATGTAGATAAACAAGATATGCAATTAAATTCTACAAAAAAAAAAAAACTAAATTGTTAACTTGCTTACTAGCCCAATTAGTAAAGGTTTCAAAACCAACAAAAGAGCAACAGTTTTAAAACTTAATAAACTTTAAGCCTTTATTACAAGTTATCTCTAGGGCTGATCAATTTCTAGGACTATTTGACCTTTTCTGACTAATTAGATGGTAGAAGAAGTCCTAAGAAGTTTCAATTTTAGCCTGCTGTTCCCTAAGCTTAACATTGAACTAGAAGCGAAAGACATTGACAAATTAATCAATTGTCTCATCGAACTTTTTGGTAACATTTTGCAGGAGGATGAAAAACAATTGAAATTAAAGCTGGGAAGCAACAGCAGAGACTGAAAATTGTAATAGTTTTTGAATAATTTTTTTCAGTTTTGAGTCAAATTTTTAGAAAATTGCCCATCCAGCTTGAATGAGGGGAAATACTCGTAGATCCACTAAGATTTTGTCTTGTCTGAATCTAGTCCATACGTTCTGATTTTTTTTCGCATGTTATAAAAATCACCTTCACCCCAAAATTGGTACCTTAAAGTGGAAATATGGAGGCCAGAAAGGTGAAATAAAAATCTGAAAAAAATTAGGGAAACTGTTTTTCAATAATTTGAAGCGAATGAGGGCTATCCGAGACTATGTCCAATTTAAGGCCTATCCTAGTATACATATATCCGTCTCTGACTATAAATACCTAACTTTATGTTCTTTTCACATTATTGACAATTAAAGCTTGCATTGATCGTTTTATTCGTTTCATCGAATCAAAACTTGACTTAGAGCAACAATGCTTCAAGACCAATTAAAGTGGATGAGGTGCATGATTATATTTTTCTATAAGTCTCCCCCCCCCCCCCCTTCCCAAAATTCTACTCTGGATCCACCCCTGGTGTCAAAAATGGGCACAATTTTGTACAAGCTTACATCATTCCTGCCAAAGTGGAGGCTTGAATGCCGATCATATTATAAACCCCTAATGCCTTAGTCCTAGTTCCGCATTTCATAAATAAGAATACAAGATGTAGCGCTTTTAAGGCAATTTAAGAAATCACTAATTTCTGACCCCAAATAACTTTTTAACTATAAAAGATATGACAAATTTGGTCATAATCATTATTGAAGAGAATTTCTTAAGCTATGTTTTTTTTTCAGAAAATTTGTTGATAAAGCAAAAAATTCTAAGATAAACACGAAAAACCAACAAATAAAAATGTTGCATGTTCCTGCCGCCAGAGTTCGACCTGGATTAATGGCAACTTTCTTACCCTTTATCATAACACCGTTCTTAATAAGGCTGTCAACTTTGAAAACTGTTGTAATTTTGTTTTTAAGGTGATGTGCATTTTTGTTAACTACATACAAACAAACTAGTAAAATTACATACAAATCGTTAGAGCCATATCTAAGAAACAAATAAATAATAAAAATGGGCGTGACATTAAGCTACGAGCAGACGATTTGCGTACGTCATAATTTGCAGTCTTTGATCGCAAATCGTCTGAATACAACTTTGGGACAGCCTGCAAATGCTCGCAAATCATTTGCGTATGATTTGCGAGACTCAAGTCGCAAATGCATTTGTGACATTTCGCAAATCGTGTGAAAGTTTTCGAGTATTTGTGACCGTCACAAGCATTTGCGAACATACGAAAATGGAACACTGCAAATGCGGACATTTGCGATGAATTTTTTTGTTTTACTTGAAGGCTTTATTTTTATTATTTTTTACATATATAAGAACATTTACATATTTATGATACATACCCATGTGTGTTTGTATCTACATATTTATATATATAATATTTGAGACTATAGCTATGACAAAATTCAACAAATAAACAAATTTGTCGATAGAGAAATGTCAGGATCGCAAATATGCTGCAAAATTTTGCGATCTTATTTGCGAGCACCTTGATCGCAAATGTAATTGAAAATTTTGGGACAACAGTCGCAAATCGTCTGAACACGTGTATTTACAGGTTTGCGAGCACTGTCAAAAGTAAGTCATTTGCGGTGTATTCGCGAGTTTTTTCGTGACGTCAGTGCTTGCAAAGATATGCGACTATCGCAAATCGTCTGCTCGTTGCTTTAGACATCTTTTCCAAAAACTTTTTGTTGATTTTTTTTCCTTCATATGAACTAGGTAGCTCTGAAAATTTTATTCAAAGCATAATAGCCATTTTCGAAAAATCAAGACATAAGACATAAAGTGGGCGTTTAAGTGGGCGGTTTTAAATAGATAGATAGATAGATACAATTCTTTTTTCAATAGATTTGTACAATATTTAAACCTTTAGATTAAGGACATGGCTTTGCTGCCGTCTGCCTGATTGACTATTCATAAACTATGAAATATAAATACAGAATAGAAGCACATCAATATATTAAATGATATTGAATGAGTTTACAATTTCAAAACAAAATAATAAATGTCTTCTTTTTGCAAAATATTAATTGTTCTTAATTCATAACGCAAATAGGTCGACAATTATTTCAAGTGTACTTCTTATAGATACTGAAGCAAGCTTTAACATTTTCTATTATTTAGTACGTTGAAACTTATAATGAAAAAAAAAAAACAATTTTAGAATGATTTGAAACACAAAACTATCAATTTTAAAATGATTTGAAACATAAAAAGTGGAAAAATTTAACTGGTGAAATGTGGAGAGTGTTCCTTAGGGGAACTTATTAAAAGCTGTTACGGTACAATAAAGCATGTTTACAAAATTTGAATAGGTTTGACCATCCAAAGGAACCATTCAATATACTTATAAGCTGACTTCTTGACAAAAAGCTCTCTTGAAAGTAAAGCCGGCGAATTTCTTGTAGAATTGGACAAACTGCTATGAAGTGGTAACTATCTTTAAGTTCTCTTCTATTACAAAGATTACAATTCTGAGAGAGATCTGACCTATGAGGAACATAATTTAAATTGAGTAATTCCACCCTCACTCTAAAGATAGCACTTATAGCTTCCAAGCAAAGTTCATTACAAAAATAGTTATTTTCAGTTGATAATGCATGATTTAAGCTTTTGTAAATAACTCTACTCTCTGACGAAGCAGCTCTGTTTAAATGCTCACTATAAATTTGTTCATCAATTTTCGCTATTAATTTAGCGAAAATATTATGCCATTCGTCTAAATTGTTTTCGCTGAGAGAAAGGCTTGTGTCATGAGTTACAGCCAATTGATACAGTTCTTTAAAAGGCGAACTATTTGTTTGAAGCTGCCTTTGCATAAAAGTTTTGTGTAGACCACTTTCTCTTCTTAAAACTTTAACTAAATAATCTGTATGGGCCTTCAGATTTTGAATGAAAATGGGAGGATTAGCGGCTTCAACGTGAATAGCATACATAGGTTGGTGTTGCTTGAGGTAACCGAAATAATCTTTTAAAAAGTACCTTTGAATCGTTTCAAATTCTTCGAATTGGGCATAACCAAAAACCTGTGCACCATAACACATACACGTATTTACTGTGGCATTGAATACTTTGTATTTTGATGAGACATGTTATTAAAGAAAGTTGGGCACATCATGTTAAGGGCAAGCTTAGCTTCATTGCTTTTCTCTTTAGCATGCATACGAAAATTCAAGTTCGTGGTTAACAAGACTCCAAGATACTTATATTTTTGGTTACAACTTCAATCCCCTCATGGTTTAGATGCCAACTTTCTTCGGGCAATCTCCTTCTTTGCCTAGGTTCAAAGACCATAATTTTTGTTTCTCGGGTATTTATTTGCAGACCCCACATTTTACAGTATTGCTGAATTCTATTGATTTGGAGTTGTAATGTGAATGGACTTTCCGCCAACAACACTAAATCGTCGGCATAGAGCAAAACCTTAACAAGGGTTTCTGCAAAAACTACACCTCCTGGTAGAAAATCGCAAAGCGCATCAGTGAACAGAGCAAACAAAATTGGACTGAGAATACATCCCTGAGGCACTCCTGCTGACGTTTCAAACCACTCTGACAAATTTATACCATCCCAAGCCGCTGCACTTGTTGAAGACAGAAAATTAAAATAGAGAATTAAAAATTTACGAGAGACACCGAGAGAAGCCATCTTATAGATCAAAGCTTGTCTATTAACAGGATCAAAAGCGGCTTTGAAGTCAAAAAAGCAGCAATAAAGTTTTTTTGTTTTTTTCTATAAATTTGTTTCCAATTGCAGAAAGGGCAAAAATGTGATCCAGAGTGGAGAGCCCGTGGCGAAATCCTGCCTGGAAAATGCTTAATCGATTGCCATTCTCAATCCATTTCGTAAGCCTCTCATAGAGAATAGAAGTTTTAAATAAAAACATATCCTTATTTGTATCTTCGTTTTAAGAACAAACTCTGAAAATACCATTTTATTGAATACATCCCTGTTATAGAAATGAAATAAAATTAGAAAAGTGGGCGAGGAAGGAGGCAGATTTGAATAAAAATAATTCAAATTTTTGCTTACTCGTTCATGCAAACAAATTTTGAAAATTCCATCAAAATCATTGGAGCCATTTCTCAAAATTAACAAGCGCCTTTATAATATTAAAATTTAATTTTTTTTTAAATTTCCAGAATTTCATTATTAATATCTTATAGTTAAATAATTTCAAAGAATACATTTAATATTAATTAACGATTTATTTAATTATTTTGTTTTATTTTTAAAATTAATTTTGTTTGAATTTAAATTTTAATACATTTTATTTTGCGTAAATAATAATTTACTTACAACAATTTTTTTTCGGATCGTTTTATTTTCATTTGTGATTAAGCTGGTTTATAAATGTTTGTGAAGTAAGCCGAACAACCTTTTTTTACTTAAACCAAAAGAGTATTTAATTATTTTTTTTGTGTAACTTATTTGCAATTAATTAGCATCTAATGATTTAATGTGTATTTCAATCTGAATCTCCAAAGTGAACTTCATACAAATGACTTTTTGAATTGAAAACAATAATTCTTAGAATTGTATTAATAAAAATGATCTATTGTATTCTTAGAATTGGAGACAAAATAATAAGTTAATGGAACGTTGCAGTAAATTGTTTGTGACACGCGCTCTGTTGTATTAAATTTCTCCCTCTTGTTGAAATCACATTAAAGCCATTCGATTGGAGGAAAAAAAATTCAGTTATTGAGGATGTATCATACTCTCCATTGACTTTAACATTTTGGCCAACATTAAATGCCTAATTTCACCACCCAATAAAGCAAACACAATAGTGACTTTTTTGGATGTAAGCCCCTGTGGCTTCAATAAATAGCTGGTGGATTTTTGTTCACTCTAAGTGCTGTGATTTTCTTGCTTGACTTAGCCTTTCAAGAAGCAAAAAAAAAAATTAATAAGATCCAAGGCAGAGAATAGGATAGTTTTTGAGAATTGAACCTTAAATTTTAAAAATAAAATTGCTGAACTTCAAATTTTTTTTTATAATATAATTTTACATTTAGTGAAATAGAAAACCAAATTGAAAATAAAATAAGAAAATTGTCTATCAATAAAGAAATTGTTGCTTAAAAAAAAAAAAAATACTCGATATATCAGCTTATTTGTGAATAATTTTTAAATCGTTGGAATTTAGTCAAGTTGTATTTCCTTTTAAAGCTTAACTAAAAACTTGATTCAAAGACTCAATATGGACTAGAAAATTGTCTGTTTGGTGTGAGGTGCGTTGTTTGATTTATTATAAATCGTGCAACGAACTCTATAAATATTGAAATGTCTATTTTTTGTTTCACAATTCCGTTGTTTTCTCTATTAATTAAAATAACAATAATAATGATATATGTCTATACACATAAGTAGTAATACATGAGGAGTTTTTATTTTATTCTTTATGAGAAAATTATAATTAAATTAATTGAAAAGTACTTCTCATGATGGATTCATATAGTTTAACTGCCTTTTTTTAAATGCCTTTATATGCATGTATAAGTTTTAATTGAATTGGGTTAAGGTAGAGTTCACTCAATGTAATGTAAATTATAAATAAAATGCATATTTTGTGTGATGTGTGTAGATATCGATATATACTACTTTTTTTTTCTATAAATGGTTGGATAATTACACTTTAACGAGTAAATTGTTATTATTTATTTTTTATTAAGAGCAAAATAACATAGTATGCTGATTTTTTATTGTTTTTATTATTTTTTATAAAAATTCCCTCTAGAAAAATTATACGGAAGTTTTAAACAAGTTTTCTGTATATTTATAAATTGTGAGATATTGTGGGTGTTAATGTAATACAGTGAATGATGTGAAGTGCATGACTGCTCAAAAACTGTTGACTGTTGAAACTCCACTCTATGTTTTTAGAAAACATTTTTTGTTTGTAGATTAACACAGGTATTCATAAATACAAATAAAATATGAATTATTTTAAGCCAGTGAGTTAAGTGCAAAATCTTATCAATAAATCAAAAGTCAAGGTAATAAACTAAATAGGTACATTAAACGAGTAATTAAGTTAAGTTCAGTTAAGTTATTGCTGCCAAAAACTAGAGAAAAAAGGAAACAGACGCTAGTGACACGCATGCTTCATATAACTTCAAATGAGAAAGTGTATGTGCAAAAGTTCACATTTTGTGAGAAAGTATATGTGCACTTCAAAAAAAATCTTTGGTAACAGCAGAGTTCTAGTTGATTGTAATAGATTTTCGTTAAGATTTTGAACTAAACGTGGATTAGTTAATTTGTGAATTCAAAGATATCCAAGCAATTTTTATTGATAGGGCTGTATTTGTCTTGTAATTGCAATAGAGATTGCAGACCTAAGATTAAGATCCTACAAGCATAAAGTTAAGTTACAAAAAAGAAATCCTGTTACAAAGTCTTCGTCTCATTTTATATGGCAAGCAAAATTACGAAATCATCCCATCTGCCTCCTAAAAACAACAATTTTTGCCGCAGATTCAGGATTTATGGACTCATTTTTAAGATTGAATTTTAAAATTTTAATAGAAGGCAAAAACATGAAAATCTATTGCATTGTTTGCTATTCTTCAGAATATTTAAAATTATAAATTCAACAAATTAAAGTTGGCACGAGTAGGAAATACATTAATATGCAATATACGCACCTTATATTGGTTTGCTGTTAAAACTGACTTCTATTATATTTCAATTTAAAAGGTGTTCTTATCTTAATACCGCGCCCGAAGATACTGCTTAAGCTGTCCACATATTGTAACAAGCAACTGTTCGTTTGTATCATCTTATCCAAAAAAAAGTCTACAGAAGGTTTGGGGAAAGTGGAAAGTGTGAGATGTACCACTGAGAGAGATGAGGGATTTGTAGTAGTGACCTCTTTCTGAAATCGTCGTTTCACTGACCCTCACGTCCAAGATTAGCTCAGACAGGTATAAGATGAAGCATCGTAAATTAATGAAGACGACTAAATGAACCCGATTTTATCCCCGAAATGTCCTGCCACAGTCCCCAAAATAGACCAGGGTTGTAAAAGAATGCAATCTTCCGTGAATGCAATCATAAAGCATTTATTTAAAAAGATTGCAATCACTTTTTCATCCATTCATCTTTTAGTAATCAATTGAATGCAATCATTTGCCTTCTTTGCATTCTTTTTATAATTTTTTCATTCATTTTATAATCTTGCACGCTTTTGCATTCTTTGCATTCATTTGCTTTTTTTGCATTCTTTGGGTTCATTTGTAATCTTTTGCATTCGTTTTCATTTCTTGCATTGACATTACAATCTTTGAATTTTTTGTAGTAATTTGCACTCATTTGCATTCCTTGCATTCATTTTAAATGAAAAGAATGAGAATTAATGCAAAAAATGCAAATTAATGCAAAGAATGTTAATAAATGAAATTGTGTTATTGTACATTATATAGCAATAGGTAGGTAAATTTATTGAAAATAATGTCTGGAGTTGGCATAGCAAATTTATTAAATAGCTTCAGTCAGACAAAAATGGAACCACCAAACTTCTATTTTTCGCGCAGCAGTCATCTTGTTGTGGTATGATGTTTTAAATTTCAAAGTTTCATCTGACTGTACTTTGGCTGCGGAAAAGTTCCAAGTGAAGAGTTTTAAATAATTTATGCTCATTTTTTAGATTGCATTGTAATCTACAAGAAATATTTAGCCTTATTATATGAGTTTCACATGGAAAAAATTTCCCCCGAAAAAATGTTTGATCCCCTGGCATTTGAAAAGCTATTATGAGTTTTGCCTGATCTACTCTTTTGGCCTAAAATAAACAAAAGAACTTGTAGGCACCAGTCAGTCCTCTCTGTTTTTTTTTTTGTTTGCTGTCACAAAAAAGTTACTTTTTAAGCATATAATTACGAATAAATACGAAATTGATACTCAAAAAAAAGGGAATTTTCCTTTTTCGGGCGAATCTCACAGTAGGCGAAAAGTGAAATGTAATTTTTTTTCCTCTGGAATGTTGTTCACGTGGAACTCACAATAAGGCTGATTAGCACACTTTTTTCCATACGAGTTCCCGTTACCTTAAAAAGGTAAAGTTTCGAAAATAAACATTTTTCGCTTACCACTCTTTAACGGTAAATGTAACAAAATTTTTTTCAACATAGCTTGTAGCTTATTCAACCTTCCACAAGAAAATACTTTTTTTTTCAATGAACAAAAATAATGTATCCTCGTTTTATAAAAAATAATATTTCCTATAAGAATTTTCTAAGAGGACTTTTTTGAAACGAGTATTCTTTATGAAAGAATAAAAATAATTGCTTTTCAAAATTTTAACTTTGAATTTTCCCCAAGTGGACTTGGATTTTTTATTCGATACTACTAATAAAAAAAGAACATCTAAGCACGTAAAAGCAATTGTGACGTTTGACCTCGAATAACTTTTAACGCAAGTCAGACTCGTTTGCAGAAATTGAGAAATTTTAAGAAAAACGTGATCAAAATTAAAATAAAAGTGGATGTTAAAAGACTAACCGTCTGGATTGAACTCACTAAGCTGATAAAGGCTAAACTCCTGATTTGGAGTTACAACCAAAAACGTGGCTCTGAACCTTTGGCACCTCATATATGGGAAATTTGATATTTTAGAATGTCATCTAATTGGTCAAGAAAGGTCAACTAGTCCTAGAAATTGGTCAGCCCTTGATAACTAGTTATAAAGACTTTAAGTTTCTCAAGGTCACTCAAGGTCACGCGTGATTTTTGGCACCTCATTTATGGGAAATTTACAAAAAATAGATGCCATCTGAAAGATTTGTGGATAGTGATAAAAGGTCAACTATTTTCAGTAATTGGTCAGCTATATTTTTTTTTCTATGAATTTTCAAAACTCGTTTCAAGGTCACAACAAAAACTTTTGGCACCTCATTTGGGTCATTTCAAATAAACAAGTATGCCATTTGAAAGGCCATTTCACGGTCATAAAAGGTCAGCTATTTTCAGAAATTGGTCAGGCATAGTTTTTTTTTAATGAATTTTTAATTTATTTAAAAAAAAATTTCAAGGTCATAGCGATTTTTGGCACCTCATTTATGGGAAATTTGCAAAAAATATATACCATCTGAAAGATCTCTAGATCTATATAAAAGGTCAGCTATTTTCAATAATTGGTCAGCGATAGATTTTTTTTAATAATTTTTTTTTAAATTTCAAGGTCATAGCGATTTTTGGCACCTCATTTATGGGAAATTTGGGAAAATTGCATACATTCTGAAGGATCTCTTGATCTATATAAAAGGTCAGCTAGTTTTAGTAATTGGTCAGACATAGATTTTTTTTAATGAATTTTTGAATTTTTGTTCAAGGTCATAGCGATTTTTGGCACCTCATTTATGGGAAATTTGGGAAAATTGCATGCCATCTGAAACATCTCTAGATCTATATAAAAGGTCAGCTAGTTTCAGTAATTGGTCAGCGATAGATTATTTTTTACGATTTAAGCAAAAAAAAAAATCAAGGTCACGAACGATTTTTGGCACCTCATTTGGGTAATTTTCCAAAAAAAAATATACTATGTGATAGGTTACTCGGTCATCATAAAAGGTCAGTTAGATTCAGTAATTGGTCAGTCATATTTTTTTTTTAATTAATTCTTAAAGTATTTGTATGTAGGTCACAGTATAGATAGTTGGCACCTCATTCGGGTAATTTAAAAAATTTTTAAATAGATATAGATCCAATAGATTCTGAGAAAATTATGGTGGATTAAACCAAACACTTTCTTTTTCAAGATGGCGGTCATTTCCCTACCCCGGCACCTCAAAAACTTGGTTTCTTAAAGAAGAGATGCAGCCAAACTCAAATCGTACCCATCGATTATGGAAATTTTAATAAACTTTTTGACAAAATTTAATCCACCATGATTTTCTCAGAATCTATTGGATCTATATCTATTTAAAAAAATTTTAAATTACCCGAATCTATCTATACTGTGACCTACATGCAAATTCTTTAAGAATTAATTAAAAAAAAAATATCACTGACCAATTACTGAATCTAACTGACCTTTTATGATGACCGAGTAACCTATCACATAGTATATTTTTTTTTGGAAAATTACCCAAATGAGGTGCCAAAAATCGTTCGTGACCTTGATTTTTTTTTTTTTTTTTTTTAAATCGTAAAAAATAATCTATCGCTGACCAATTGCTGAAACTAGCTGATCGTTTATATAGATCTAGAGATGTTTCAGATGGCATGCAATTTTCCCAAATTTCCCATAAATGAGGTGCCAAAAATCGCTATGACCTTGAACAAAAATTCAAAAATTCATTAAAAAAAATCTATGGCTGACCAATTACTAAAACTAGCTGACCTTTTATATAGATCAAGAGATCCTTCAGAATGTATGCAATTTTCCCAAATTTCCCATAAATGAGGTGCCAAAAATCGCTATGACCTTGAAATTTAAAAAAAAATTATTAAAAAAAATCTATCGCTGACCAATTATTGAAAATAGCTGACCTTTTATATAGATCTAGAGATCTTTCAGATGGTATATATTTTTTGCAAATTTCCCATAAATGATGTGCCAAAAATCGCTATGACCTTGAAATTTTTTTTTTAAATAAATTAAAAATTCATTAAAAAAAAACTATGCCTGACCAATTTCTGAAAATAGCTGACCTTTTATGACCGTGAAATGGCCTTTCAAATGGCATACTTGTTTATTTGAAATGACCCAAATGAGGTGCCAAAAGTTTTTTTTGTGACCTTGAAACGAGTTTTGAAAATTCATAGAAAAAAAATATAGCTGACCAATTACTGAAAATAGTTGACCTTTTATCACTATCCACAAATCTTTCAGATGGCATCTTTTTTTTGTAAATTTCCCATAAATGAGGTGCCAAAAATCACGCGTGACCTTGAGTGACCTTGAGAAACTTTAAGTCTTTATAACTAGTTATCAAGGGCTGACCAATTTCTAGGACTAGTTGACCTTTCTTGACCAATTACTGACCAATTAGATGACATTCTAAAATATCAAATTTCCCATATATGAGGTGCCAAAGGTTCAGAGCCCAAAAACGTTGCCTTTAAACTTAACATAATCAGAAATGCACTCAGAATATAAAAACGAATCTTTTCGCTGCTAACTGAAAACTAAGAAGACATTTTCACTTTTACCGACTAGTAAGCAATGTCATGAAGGGATGGGAGACGGACAAAATCTCAAAATTTTGAATCTAAAAAACCCAAAATTCCAAAAATCCAGAATCCCGAAAACCCAGAATCCCAAACCCCGAATGTCCAGTATCCCGTAAACTCAGAATCCTGAAAAACCAGAATCCTAAAAACTCAGAATCCTAAAAACCTGAATTCTCGAAAACACAAAACCCAGAATGGCCAAAATCCCAAATTTCAACTATAGTTGAAAAAACGTAAATTATATAAATGTACTAAATTGGAATAAAAACAGGTAACAGCCATTACTGTGATTTCTCTGACGAATTTCTAGGCCAAATTCCCATTAAAGTTCTGACATTGAAAAGTGTAATCGATACCTGATTCGATGTTAGTTTTTCTTATGTTAAAATATTTTCCTGTAGAGAGAGCAATGCATTGATATCGAAATTATAATATTCTAAGATACAAATTTTAATACAGTTTTAGTCTTTTCAATAAAGACAGAATAAAGATATAAAAATAAAAACAATATTATCAAAATCTAAATTCCGAACAGTTTGCTCAAATTTTTCTTTTTTTATAATTTTCCGGGATTTCGATTTCGGGATTTTGGGTTTTCGATATCAGGGGTTTTCGGGATTTGAAGGTTTTGGTTTTCTGGGTTTTCGGGATTCAGGGTTTTCGGAATTTTGGGTTTTCGTAATGTGGGGATTTTGGATTTTCAGGATTTCAGTTCTCAGGATTCTCATCACATCCCTGTAGATACACCAAAACATATTTAAGGCAATATTTCAACAAAATCAAGATACATACATTTATCAACTTTATACGACATTTTATAGATATATGTAGTACAATCTAAAATAAAAATCAACTGCTGACTAATTTGGTCAATATTTTTTAATATTTAAAGCCCGAAATAATTAGATGTACATTAAAGAAGCTATAACTGCAACATTTTGAAAAACAGTCCATAAATCAAGGGAGTTTCAAAGACATACAAAAATATATTAAATTTTGTGTAAGTTGAACTGAAGATAATCATATTTATCATACCAACAAAAAAAGAACATATATAATGTCTCTACCTACTAGCAGAAGTTATTCAATAAATAACTAAGAAAGGGAATTTTATTTTTATGTTGTCCAGTAAGGCATCTCAGATTTTAATTAAGAAATCCTTAGAAATCCCTTAATCATTATTAAATAAATATAGCTCCACTAATAGCTAATCTCCAGTATCTCTGTTTGTATCTTATTGATCTTGGATTTTTATTTGAAAATAAAATACCATGTGTTTCAAGACTAAAATGTTTTATGATTACATTAAATTTTGTAATCTTTTCGGTCCATGCGAAAATATGACTAAAAGCTCCAAAGAAAATAGTCATGCGCACACAAATTTGAATATAGGAGAGTGGCTTTATATTTTCGCTCCAAGCTTTTCTCATGAAAATAGCACCTATACCCTACACATCATAACTTTTGAAAGATAAGGGACTCTTTTAAACTCATTCAAGTGTAACAGATTGATTCTATTACTGGATAATGACATTAAGATTGCCTGTCACTGGCAGAGGATTCAATTCAGCCAACAGGCTGTTATCAGAAACCACATATCTTTATTGTGGTGTTGTAGCATAAAGCCACAAAAGCGTATCAGACCTTTGATTATAAGCGATATGGTGTATAATTTGAAGGTGTAAGGAAAGCTTTAGTACGTAATAGAACTTATATATGGCAAGTGTTAAATGTTATGCAATTAGTTTTGAACTTTTGCAAGAATGGTTTGGTGAAATGGTTAGTGGTATAGCGCCCAACAAAGAGCCCTTTGCGAGTTTGTGGTCTTTAAAGTTTAACATTTCAATTGAGAGAAGAATATCCTCAAGATATAAATCTCTTCATTTGGAGGGTTAAGTGAAGATTTTGGAAACAATCAAGAATGCCCCAAATAAGAATATTTTGCTGTTCAGAAACAAAATTATATAAAAAGAAAAAATATTTGATGTGCAAAACTACTGCAATATAACTTTAATTAAATACAATTTGCTGAATTGAAAATTGCTAAGCAATCGATTTTTCGCCTCTACTTATCTACTTGGGTTTGGTAAGAAAAAGACAAGTTGGAAAATGTTTAGGATCAGATTGGATGTCTGGTTATTTTTAATAGTAAAATGTGAATCTGTAAAATGAGTGGGAAGTTAGCAAACAAAATTAACAAATCGATAAATGGGTAGGATAATTTGCAGTTAATTAGTTGTAACGGTTTCGAATAAGTCCTTAAATATTTTTTGTGTTTTTTTAGTTAGGTGCTTTGCTAACTTGACAAATTACGAAAAAAGGGTAAAAACTTTTTTTACTTAATTTTGTATCGCTTAATAATTTGCCATTAGTTAGTCTGTGATAAGTTGTAAGAAATTGAATTTAATCTTGCAAAGTTTTCTATTTTTTGTTTGGGTTCTTTGCAAGTTTGATATCAAGTTAACTAAGCATTACCTAAAAAGGAGTAAGAAACTGCTAGGTTCGAATGGTTTATGGCTATGTAATTCTTTGGTTGCTAGCAAGTTCTGATAACTTCGCATTTGTTGCTTAGGAGAATTTCACGAAAAATGGTAATCAGATGTAAAATCTAAAAAGTTATTTCCGAGATTAATTCTGTATGAAGAAGTGCAGCTACTCTAAAGACAAAACAACTTGATTTTTTAAAAATTCCATATTACATTTTAGTGTCGGATTTTTTCTCAATATGGACCCAAATTCAATTTGTTGCTTCGATGTGGATTGGTTTTTATGATTTATGATTTGGAATTAATTAAAACAAGAAGTTATTAAAATATGAAGTATTTTAAAATTCCATGAGAAAATTAAAACTTTCGAATAAGTACAGTCTTCATTTATTATTTAAAGGTTGGAATGAAGGTATTTTGCCTGTCCCGCACGTAACGCTAAAAGTACAAATTCCTTAGCTCTTTCCCATTTAAAAATGTTTCAGAAATATTAGATATACAGGTTAATACAGTTTATCTTTTGTAATTAAAATCAAAAGGAAATTTAAATTTATTTCGAATAGAATTTGCGAAATCCAACTTCAAAAAATGTCGCACACGTAACGCTCGATAACCTTAAATCAAAAAAAGCTTTGCACTTTTTTTTCTCAGTTATTTTTGGGTTATGTTTAGCTAGAAAAGCTCTTAAATAGCGAATTATAATTGTTGGTTAAATATTGTTCACCTTGAATTATATCTAAGTAAACCTACCTTCCGAACACTTAGGCTGTAAAAATGAAGATGCAGTTTTGTATCTTGTACTCTGTTACAAATAGGGTAAAAATTCGTAATAAAACTATTTTACAGATAGCCGGTAGTGATAGTTCATTTGTTAGGATTAAACATAACATATTTATGGAAACATTTCACACACTTTTTAATATTTTTTTATGTTTCTGAATGTCAAATTTGTAGTGTTGAAATATCTTTTCAGACAAAAACATATGAGTCCCTTGCGGAAAAACCCTCAAACCCTCTTATTACTACACATTTTTTACTTCTAATACATGGGTACTTTATGACAAGTTATGTATTCGTAAAAACATTGCACACCATGATAGGGAAAATCAAAAAAGGAGATCTCAAAATTTTGTTTGTCTGTCTGTTTGGCTACATCCCAAACAGCTTGATCAATTTTCTTAAAACTTGGTATAAAGTGGATTTAGGTGGTTCTGCCCACACGTTTTTTTAATTATTTTAGGACTGAAAATAATGGAATTCAGAATCATAATTTTGTCAAAAACGGCTCCTAAATGTTCTTAAAAAAATCAATAAATCACGTTTGGCTACCTTTGGATGGGAAATTATTTTCCAAAAAATGGTTATTAATAGTACCTTGCCAAAAACTATTTTTTTTTTCGATTTTCTTCAAACAATAATATTGATTTCAATAATTTTGTATATATAGGAGCTTTTAGACAATATAAATATATTTTCTTACCAAAATTAAAAAAAAAAATGTATTGGATTTTTTTAAAAATGTTCAAACTAAATTTTTTGAGAATCAAATATTTTGAAAAAACACAGTTGATTTTTATAAAACTCGGTATTAAAGGTTTTTTTTGTAAACTCTTTAAGGTATTTTTAGAAAAAAATTTACGTTTATAAGAAAAAAAGTAACCTTCCATACAAATGTTAGAAAACCGTTAAAGAAAACAGTTTTTTTTATTGAACTTTTTAATATATATTTTGCCAAAAATTATAAAGATTTACTAAAAATAGCAACCATACGTTTTTTTCAAATTTTGGATTTTCTTATCGTCAACTGAACAGACTGAGATAAATTTTAAACTATAGCTACAAACTTTAAATAACATTATCACTCAGGGAAAAGCGTCAGGCAAATAATTTACCTGGACCCTGATAAATTCACAAGATGCAAAATCTCATATAAAAATACAGGCATTTCAGAAATTTACCTGATTTTGATAGCCTTAACTTCAGTGTCAAATCAACTTGGTGATCTTTATTACCATATTGTATTGGTTAAAGACAATGACATGATATTTCAACACTAAATTCTGGTTAATAGGAAATTTGATAAGACTATAGTGCTAATTTGAACCAAGATCATGTTTTTTAACACTTTAATTAATGAATTTCTATTTTACTACAAATAACGTTGAAGTAACCTTTAATATGGTTATTTTTACAATGTTTACCTGTTGAATTTAACGTGACCTCATGTTAAAGAAGCACTCTGCCCGTTCATTTCAACATGACACTAATGTTAAAATACACACCCACTGGCCATCTAAATAAAATTATTTGAATTTGACCTGACCGCCTGTTAAAGTAGCAATCTACCCATTGTTGAAACACACACACAACCCGTCCAAACAAAATCAGTTTCAACTTATTGATATTTGGCACAAGTCTTTTGTGCAGCGAAGTGGCCTAGGGGATGTGTGCTATCTCTGTGTGTGAGAGGTTTCCAGTTCAAAGCTAAGTATCACAAAGTATTTTTAAAATAAAATAATATGTATATATACGAGTATATAATAATAAATTGCAATACTTTCAGAATAATGCTAAATGAATTGAATAATAAGCAGCGTTAGAGATGGGAATTAGACGCATTGATTCAAGACATACAAAATACAGGAAACAGAGCTTATTAACAACATTGAATCGTTTTAAATTAACTAGATTTTTGTGTTAAATTAACAGGACAGTGAACTAACTAGATTTTCAGATAAAATTAACAAGATGATCAGGTAAAATTTAAGGTTTTACTTTTACAAGAAGTCACACAGATTTTACCTGCAATCTACGTTAATTTAACACGACATTCAAATCAGGTATCTGGTCAAGCAGTTAACCTAATTAACCGATATGAAACGTAACCACCTGAAAATCAGGTATAGTAAACCAGAAATGTTTTAATAATATCCGTTTTTTACTCTGAGTGAACAAAATATTGAATATTGAAATTTTCAAAAAAAGCTAAAGTCGATATCTCAAAAAACATTCGATATCTTTAAAACATTTTCCTCTTATAATTTCCATGTCATTGCATATAAATATTCTTAAGCCCTCAGCGTCTTGAACATAGGAGCAAATTTGTGTGACCTAGTCGTGCATTTCATTTTTTTTTTTTCTTTTTTTCGAAAGGAATGAATAACAAGGAAGTTTGTTTTATTTTATTTATCCCAAAAACCACGCAAAAGATAATATAAAGGGTTTTTTAACAGAGACGCTACAAAAGTAGAGCGACAAGGACAGCAAATGACGCCATATTTCTTGCCGCTCTTATTTCTCTTCAGTAAGGTTTGCCATTTCATGATGGAAAGATATACGAGCCAACAACGAGTCGAAGTTATTAAAATTTACTACCGAAATACGGAGTCAGTGGCCTCAACGTTAAGAGCGCTACGTCCAATTTATGGTCGTCATAATCGTCCTAGCAGATCAACAATTGAGCGTCAAGTGGAAAAATTTGAATCCACAGGCACAGTACAAAATGATTCCGTGCCAGTGAGACCAAGAAATGCCCGTAGTGAGGCTTCAGTTGCAGAAAGCCTAAATGTATCTCTCACACGTTGTTCTCAAGCGTTGGGCATCTCTGTTACGTCGTTGTGGCGAATTTTGCGAAAAGATCTTGGCCTACATCCTTACAAGATTAAATTGGCGCAAGAACTGAAGCCGCTTGACCACCAGAAGCGTCGTATGTTCGCTGAGCAACTACTTGAAAAAGATTTGGATTTTCATCGAAAAATCATCTTCAGCGCTTCGTCAATAAACAAAATATGCGGTATTGGTCAGGCAGCAATCCACACGTACTCCATGAGTCATCATTGCATCCCGAAAAAATTACGGTTTGGTGTGGTTTATGGGCCGGCGGCGTCATTGGGCCGTACTTCTTCCGTGATGATCGAGACCGGCACGTTACTGTGAATGAGGATCGCTACCGTTCAAGGATAACCGAATATTTTTGGCCCCAATTGGATGATATGGACTTGAAGGACATGTGGTTCCAACAGGACGGCGCCACAAGCCACACAGCGAATGTCAGAATCAATTTATTGGAAACCAAGTTTGGAGAACGTGTTATCTCACGAAATGGTCCAGTCGCTTGGCCGCCTCGGTTGTGCGATTTGACGCCGTTAGACTATTTCCTGTAGGGATACGTCAAGTACATGGTCTATGCCAACAAGCCAGCGAAGATTGATGAACTTCGTACGAATATTGAACGTGAAATTGCAGCAGTATCGGCCGATTTGTGCTTGAAAACCGTCGAAAATTGGGTTCAGCGTCTGGACTTCTGCAAGCGTGCCCGTTGTGGCCATGCAAAAGAAATCGAGTTCCATACATAATGGCATCGAACGTACTATCACAGGAATAAAGAATTTCATTGATATCCAAAACCGTTTTTGTTTTGTTTAAAAAAAAACTTTTGTAGCGCTCTTATTGAAAAGCCCGATACATCAAAAACCGGGTACAGGTACCGTACCCATACACCTGAGATTTTTTTTGAAAATTGTTCGAGCCATTTTTGAAGTCTTGAAACAAAAAAAAATTAATTTTCCCTCTAGAGAATACAAAAAAAATCTTAGGTTCAAAATTTAAAGAAAGTCGTAGATCCAGATACGAACGGACAGGCAGACTTTTGCCATCCACTTTTTTTTGGTTCTCTATAATCGAATCTAAAACTTACCTTCCTACACAAATCACAAAATATTGAAAATGCGGAGGTTGTGATGTTCTTGAACGCCAAATGCGTTTTCAAACCTTATTTGAGCAACATCTGCGTAAAAAAATACAATTTTGTACGACCAATGTCAAAAAGTGCAATTAAGTCAAAATTGAAAAAATGGACATTTGTCCTTTTAGAACTAAGGTACAGAAGTATTGATAAGCAAAATCTGCAAGACCACCGAGTTTCTTAAAAGTTCTAAGGCTAATCAAAACCAAGTTCAATTTTAATGCAATTTCACTGATCTAACTTAGGTACATAATATCTCAATAATTTGAATAATAGATCTCTAACCTTATTGTTTAACTATGTTAATTATATAATAATAAATTTGTATGCGTGCTTGAGGTTGGTTGTGTTTTGCTTAACTTATTTTTATTGGCTGTCTTTGGTTTATATATTTTTAAGAATACATTTGTACACTATTGATTTGCTAGATTATGTGTTAGCTTAAAATATTTCAAACATATCAACATTTTAGCATTTAATTTATTTTTCAAAGCAAATGTATGAAAACTTTAAAAAGTAATTCTCATTTAAACAATCGATTACATCTTCAAGGGCTGTTTTTTTTATCGGACATGGCTTGTTTATCTTGTTATTAAATTCCAATACAAAAGTTTGCAGATAAAGCAATTAAAAACAAAGTCTCTTGTAGGTATTTGATTTCAATTAAATTAGCCTATAAACATCATTGCGATGGAAAAAATCTTGAAAAGCGTGCCAAAATGAAATAATAAAAAAATTAAATTAATATTCCACAACAAATACGTTATCGAAAAAGATTTTCAAAACAAAAAATCATTTGAAAAATCTACCTCAACAACACAATCCCCTTCTGACGTTTTGTCACATGAAAATATTTGAATAACCTTTAAATCGTATTAATATGAGTATTCTAAAGCCTAGAGATAAAATATAATTTTTTGAAAGATAAATACTAACACTTGAACATCTGCAGAGATTTCTCGCAATCAATTTTCCTAGTAGTGTTTTATAAATATCGCCAGGGAAAGAAGAATAAAAAAAAAAGAAAACCAGTCAAATTCTCTTCAAAAACAGTTAGCTTTTGTAGAAAATATCCTGCGCAGTATATTTGCTTCTACAAAAAGCTCTGTGCCATAGCTTATAAAATATGTAGTTTGTTTTTGTTGATTTTACTTTGTTTTATTCAAATGATACAAAATTATTTGTATTAAAAGGTGTTGAATCAGTTTTCCACGAATAAATCATGAGGCAACATCGTTGAGTGTGATGCAAACATTTTTTTTTTTCAATTGATATTTTCAAAAATATTTTTTTTTTTCGAAATAATACACACGAAAAAATACCT
Organism: Dasysyrphus albostriatus; assembly: GCA_946251815.1. Classification (NCBI taxonomy): domain Eukaryota; kingdom Metazoa; phylum Arthropoda; class Insecta; order Diptera; family Syrphidae; genus Dasysyrphus; species Dasysyrphus albostriatus. Next base: position 58,225,542 of record OX276336.1, on the reverse strand, counting down.
GACTGTGATGAAAAATATAATGCTGCTTGAATTTATCATTTCCTACCCTTTAAAATTTATTTTTAACAGATGAAACATATAGAAAACTGACTAATTGTTAAAGAGATTTTTTTATTCTTATTGAACCCTACGGAATTTATTCTCCACCTGTTGTTGTCATTGTTAAACACGATGGGGCATTTGAATAATAATTTTCTAGACACTTGTAAATAGGCGTATCTACGTTATTAAACTGAGTACACAGAGAGAAAAAATTATTACATTCAGTAAGTCAATTAAGTCTGGGTAATTACTTAGTTAAATAAATACCAACAATAAATTTGTATTTTATACCAGAAAAAGAACTTACAACAGCTTTATGTTAGAACACTTATATAATTACTAAAACAAGACGTAAAACATTTTGTGTCTACAGATATATCAGTTTATACCAAAACAACTCAATCAAGTGCTCAAAGAACTGATGTTTTCAATTGAACCTACTTATACCAGTTTATACCAACAAACAAAAAATTCTATATTATACCGAAAAAAATCTTTCAAACATTTGTATTTTAAATTATACTAGTTTATACCAGTTAATACTAAGAACAACTTTTTAATTTATACTTAAAACGGGACTTAGAGATTGAAATACAACCACTTTATACAGTTTATGCATTTTATTTAACACTTTAAAAAAGAATTTTAGGTTAGACCAGTTTTTACATATACACAAAAACCATCACATTTGACTTTATACCAAAGATTGCAGTTATAATTAAGTTTAGAAGATAGCAACAACTTTTCTTGTTTATAATAAAGGTACTTTTAACTTTTATATCAACAATTAGACCAGTTTCGACCAATTAATACAAATAACAACTTTTTATTCTTACTCCAAATAGGACTAAATAAATTATACTAGCAATGTGAACACTGTTTATTTTAAGACATCTTATTATTTTATCCGAGAAAAAACCTCTAATACCCTCATATCTTTATTTAGACCAGTTAATATCAGAAAATATTATTCTTTAAGTTATATTTTGAGACCATAAAGGCCATGTTATACTTGTTTCTATAAACTAAACAAGTTTTCACCAATCATGGCAAATATGAATTGTTTTACTTGCTACATTTATTTGACTGGTATAAACAGAAAACTGACTCTCGCCATCACAAGAAGTGTAGAAATATATATAGTTGATACTTATAAAATTATTTTCGAACACCATAATAATAATGTTGTCAACTTTCATGAAATTGAAAATAAATCGAATTTAGTATTTAATTTTTAAACGATTTTTCTTCTCAGTGTATTATTTGTTCTTTTAAATGTACAAAGCAGGGGACATTCAGAACAGGGCCAACAATAAGTAAAAAGTGTAAGCCGTTCACAATGTTATCCAATGAATGTTTGTGTGGTTTATCACAAAAGCAGATATACATAGTATGAATAGATACAAGTATACATAGATAGGTATATAGATAATACTATATAGGACAAAATAGAATAAGTCTGGGAAGTCTTAAAAATGTATACTTGTGCTAGACAGCAGGTGGTATTAATATTACTAGGGGAAATGGTGTTTTTGTTTAAATTAACAAGAGTGTATAAAGTTGAGTAAAGTTCAAAAACATTTTTTTTTTTAAATATTTTTTCTGTAAGGTTGACTGAATTTTCTTGCTGTTCGTGTTGATTCCATTGACTAATGAGAAATTCAAAATTTTTCAAACTTTTAATGTCCATTTAGTGTCATGTTAAAAATGTTTGGATGATGTTGTGCTATTTTGTAACTTAAATATTAAAAAAATCAATTAAAATTGTAAGGTTTTAAATAAACATATTCTGTGTCTAAAGTAATGAAAGTAGAATGGAACTAATGAATTAATGAGATATAGCTGCTAGATAGATGGACAAGAAATATTTCTAATTGAAGCTGAAGATATTATATATATTTAAAAATAGGTCTTATGAAAAATGCAGATAAAGGGATAAAATGAAATGAATTAAAGTATAATTAGGTTTACAATTCAAGATACGTTTGACTTTTGATCTGAGAACTGAAGGATATTTTTTTTGTTGATTAAAAAATGAAGTTTTATATGAAGAAACTAACTTAAAGTTAACTCAGAGTTAGCCATTCCTAAAAATAAATTTTCCCTCAGTTAACTCAGAAGCAGGTTTTCAGTTATGAATTAACTTTATCTTTCAGCTGTCCAAAATCTATTAAAATCGATGTGCGACAGTATGGATATCACCCTTACATGCCCTTCACTCTCAAAATCGAGATGGCACCACAACGAATATTGCACTATCCTAAGATTTTAATAATAAAATCAAGATGGTGTCACAATGAAATTTTCCATTATTTTAGTTCCTGGTTTAAATCAACAAATTAGGTGAGGATTTATATTGACTGAAAAACATAATTCTAGACTGGGGTTAGCTCAGGCTTAACCCCGAGAATAGGATGATCTCGCACTGAAAAACTGGACTTTAGAAAAAAATTTTATTTTGAAAAAGGTTTACAAATTAATTTTAAAATAAAAATAGCTTAATATTTTTAAAAATAAATCATTCTATATCAGTTGGTACTTAAATGAAGTTACTAATAAAAAAAATCGTTAAAAAATATCAACTGATTTAAAAGTTACAGATTCTTAGCCACTAAACTAAGGATTTCTGCCCACTGTGCGGCGGCGGTACACAGTGGTTTCTTCCATAGGCTAAAAGTCAAAATTTCAAGATTAAACAAATTAATTTTTGTTGAATGCATTAGCTTGTGGTTTTGACAGTTTTATAAAAAAAAAGTGGTGCACAATTAGTGTTTTTTTTAATATTTCGTATAAAATCCCACGGTAATTTATATAGAATAATTTAGAGTTATATTTTCTCTTTGAGAATATATATGAGATTTTTGCGCATACTTGCTCAAATCGTCTAATTTTTACTTAAAGTTAAACAATATTTTCCTCTCTTTTTGTAGATTCAAATAAAGTGATCAAGTGTATCGATATTTTTCATTTGTGGTATAGGGTGAGGAAAGGTCAAGTGCTGCCAAGATAAATGAAACGTGGGCGATTTTTAATGCAATATTGAAAGTTTAGACCCATAGAAATGAATAGCTTTGCGATCAACGCCGAAGTATATAGCTTGCGAAACAGAACTTCATGGTTAGAACTTCGACCAAATTGTTAAAAAAGGTGATTCCTACACATTCAATATTTTATTCTAGGTATCTTTTTTAGGACACGATACAAAAATTGTCAAAAATGCCCTCAAAAGTAGGCAGGGCAAACATTTTTTGTGTTTAACTTCTTAATAGGGCAATTCATTTTGTTTTTAAGAAATTAGTAAGCAAAAAATGTTTACCAAAAACGGCCCTAAAAGTAGGCGTGAACAACAATTTTGAATGGAAAATTATTAAAAACGACATTATCTAGAACTTTTCAAAAAAAAAACTTGCTCATTCATAAGAACATTTGACAATTAGATGACCTTTTTTAAAAGTGGAACTGGCTGACATGCTCATGTGGAAATTTTCTCTGATGTCTTATATCCTTTAAAATGTTTGAAAATTTCATCTTAATCGAACTGCTTTAGTTTTTTTTATAGAATTAAGACCGCCTTACTAGCACTGTGCAGCGTTGCACAGTGGTGCGTTTATTGAATTTTTGCGACAAAATCGTTTCTCACGTCAAATCTTAATATAAAAATAAATGAAATTTGGTACACATGATGATTTGGGGATGCTGAATTCAGTGGAACTGCCTTTATTTGTCTATTTCAAACATTGAGTTCCTCAGGACATGGTCCCAATTTTGTTTAATGACCTAAGCTTTGATTCGCTACTTCTAGTCATCAAATCTGTCGAATTTTTTCAGATTCCGTCACATTAGGCTAAAAAAAATTTTCAATATTTTTTTTTTAAATTGGCACTTAAATTAGTTCTAATCCCTCAGGAACATTTTTCAACATTTTTGACCATATTCTTTGAATTTTTTACAAATTAGTATTGAAGTCATTTTTATATGAAAGTTTACATTCAAGCTTATATTATAGGATATTTCAAACATTAACTTCACCCAGTTCTTCATTCCGACAATACTTTATTCAAAATATTTAAATTTGGACCATGAAACCTAAATTGTTAAGCCTCCATTTGAATCCGAAAAAAGTAAGCAGTACCATTGAATTCCAAACTTGCTTTTCACAAGTAAGTTATCATTTTTGGTTTTCTCAGAAAATAGACTTGCTTTTGTATTGTGACTGTGATTGTGTAACTTTCACAAAGCACCTTAGCTAATGCTACTCCTGGTCATAAATTCATCAAAAACAGACAAGTTTTATATGTCGATCAAATTTTGTTTGTGATTTGTTGGAACCTTTGTTGAGTTTTCGCTCCTTTTTGCTCCTTTGGCATTAGAACCAAGGAACGAAAAGTTGGTTCGGCTTGAATTTAGAGATGAAACGCTTTTGCCAGTTCATCTGCTATTTCATACCTATTGTGTTCAGGTATTCTATTAACAGAGTTTATAAAAACCAAGGCTTAGCAAGAAAACAAAGTTTCGAGGAGACAGTTTTCGAAAAAAAAGTTATAACTTTAGCCACGGAGCTATACCTATTTCCGTATGGAATTTTCCTTGCAAATAGTTGCTTAATCATACATTTATTTGCATTTTAAATTTTATTTTAGGCCTACAAAAATAATTATAAAATACGCCTTAAAATACTATCAAAGTCTGTAAGGGTGCCATAAAGGGTGCAAAGCTTTGCCAATTTGGAAAAAAATGCCTCGATGTTGGCACTCTTCCCCAATTTTCGATAAATAACGGAAATATTTAAAACCTAGGAATTATAAACAATTCCCACTGCTGACCAGGAAATGTACAGAATTCCCAGGAATTGTGTACAGAAAAAATTAATTTACACATTTCCTGGCGAGTTCTGGCAATGTATAAATTTCCTAGGATTTATATGTGTATAATGACGGATTACGTACATTTCCGGTAACATTGATACTCTGTTTGCTTACAGTCCTTACTTGTTCCTGTTTTACAACCGTCTTCATTTAGAAAATTTAAGCATTCTTTGAGTTCTTGATTTTTTTTTTTTTTTAATTCTTTTGAATTTCTTAAAATTCAAATTTTCAATCAAAGTTTTCAATGATTTGAAAATAAACAAAATAATATTAAATTAGCTTACCGATTATAATAAGGTTCTTAGGTAGGTTTGCATGTTAAAGAACATAATTTCATTGAAACTTACCTGAAAAAGATAAAGAAAATATTTAATTAACACAAAATTAAGAATTTATTAGTAAAAGGCTTTTAAAAAATATGTAAATTTATGTGTATATTAGGGTGGGCCAAATTTAACGAACTGGCTTTGATTTTCTTGATACCATACAAAATTGGTGGCTTGGGGCTCAAAAAAATTCTCTAAAAAAAATCAAAATTTTAACGTTTATAGGTCCATCATCGCTATTTTGTTTTTTCAATACAAATTGTATGGCGAAATTTTGGAAGAAACTTTGAAATTTTATAACTTCCTAACCATTGAACCTGGAGAAAATTCAGTGACGTTTTTGAATAGAAAATTGAATGTTCTAAAAAAAGGATTTGAATCAAAAATACGAAAAGAGTTACCGTTTAGAAGATATTAGGTGCTAAAACCAAAGTGGCAGACATTTTACTTTTTTTTATGAACTAGGCTAAGTAATCGAATTTTATTTAATGACACTGGTCATCAAAATATGCTCTTCTATAGGTTTCAAGTGTTTTAAACTCGATTCTGAAGTGAGAAATATTCCATATCGGACTACGTTCTTAAGATAATACCGTTAGAAAATCAAAAACCTGTTTTTTTTTGCAGTTTTTCAGGTTATGTTGCATAATAATCTAAGAGCCAGTGGCCGACAGATTTACGGTATTTCAGCACAATTCATATTTTGTGAAGGCATTATATTAAACTTGTTGAGCATGGAATAGGCATTTCAAATTCCAAGTTTTAGCACCTCTGGGAGCACCAGCGCTACTAAAGTCAAAAAAATTGACCTCGAAAACTCCGCCAATACGTCTGTCTCTTCGATATGTTAGACAAGACTCAAATTTCTTAGAAAAAATTATAACAGATTCATATCTTTTTTTTAGAGCATTCAATTTTCTATTCAAAAATGTCACTGAATTTCTTCCAGGTTCATTAGTTAGGAAGTTATAAAATTTCAAGGTTTCTTCCAACATTTTCGCATAATATTTGCATTGAAAAAACAAAATGGCGCTGAGGAACCTCAAAACGTTAAAATTTTGAGCTAATTTAATTATATAAGGGTCTTTCTTGGGGGGACTAAAAATGTCAAGTTTTATTATAGAGGGGTATACAAACATAAAATATGGTACTAGGACTTCAAACCCACCCTTTAAAATGTTAAAGTCAGTTTTAAGCAAAAACGACTGTATTTGCTGTACCAGGTACAAAACAATCCCCCAAAAAACACCTACAGGTCATAAAAATTTGTATGGACTCCATTGGAATTGAAATAAATCAACTAAACTTTGATCAACATACTTTTTTGGAATACGTTTTCTGGTAATAATGCCACACTTTTCTCTCCCCCTAGAACAACCGTATAACTCTTTCACACAGTGATTCGAAATAAGCTGCCTTACTTATACTATTGTAGTACATCCACATAAAACACCTTTCCACCGACAAACATTTTGCCCATAATACAAACAAAAATTATATTGACTCTCAAACGCACCAAAATGCTAGGAATTTTTAGAAAGAATAAAGTTTAGGTAATTTTTTTAAAATCTTCCCACTACTACGCTCATTTTAATCATGTCTTTCAATCTCAATGAAATTTACAGAGTTGATTCGTGTTAGCAAAATGAAGTTATCAGCCTTATTGTGAGTTTCACGTAAACAATATTCCACGCGGAAAATCGACACTTCATTTTTCGCCTATGAGTGAGTTTCACCAAAAAAAGATAATTCCGTTTCGTAATTATTCGTAATGAGGAACTTTAACTGTTACTTATTTTTTGACGGCAAATGAAAGTAAAAGAGAGGGTGCTGCCAGATTTCTTTTCGCAAGTTTTTTTTTTTTAAGTTTAGGCCAAGAGAAGTTTAGGCGAAACTCATAATAGCTTTAAAAGTTCCGGGGGAACAAAAATTTTTCGGGTGAAATATTTTCCATGTGAAAATCATAACAAGGCTGTTAATAATTTTATTAACATCCACCAACTTTTTATAACTTAGTTTCAAAAAAGTGGCGGACTTTTGTAAAATTACTTAACAAAGTAGTCCTTGCTCACACAACTCAACTCTGAAGCTTTAATTCAGGTCGTTGGAGCAGTTTTCGACACACAAAGACATGATAAAAGTGGGCGTGGTTGTGGGTGTTTTTCAAAAAATTACAAAGGGACATTTGTTTGTTGATATTAAAGAAATCAAGTTTTGAAATTTGGGCGTGGAAGTGGGCGGATTGAAATAAAATCACTTTTTTTTTGTTCACACGAATAAACTTTGATAATTTCATCAAATTTCTGAGAAACGTAGAAATAATTAAAACTAGTGTGGCTTTGGGCGGTGAAAAAATAATGTGTATCCACTGTGTTTACTAACAATCTCATGTGCTTCGTTTTGTGTTGAGGCAAAGGAAAGTTCCCAGATGAAACAAAATAAATAAACAACTAAAACCATACTCAATATCAACGCATTAATCAAGTAGGGTTTATGAACACGATTTGATATTTGGCCACAAAAAAACCCTCTCCAAGCACAACACTATTTTCTTCCTCGACGACAGTGCAACGTGTGCACTTGCTGAATCTACCTTCTTTTGCTTCCCAAAGAGGCACAAAATTCCGCTTAAATAAACCTGAATTTTAGCTAATTAAGATTTGAGATCAAAGATTTAATAAAATTAATAAATAACAAAAATACTTTTTGTTACCACTGTGAATAAAAAAAATATTTTAAATAGCTTTTTTATGTGATATAAGCTTTTTGAGGTTAATGTTTAAGTTCATCGAAGCAAGGAAAAACACCTTTTCGTTTTTGAGCTTTTTGTATAGTACTTTAAAAGCTTTTACTCAAATACTTAATATATCCTCTAGTGGGCGCTCCAATCGCAAGAGACAAAAATTTGAATTTTTGAATTACTACCAGTTAAGCTTTTTTTTGAATAAAATATTTAAATAAATTCAGTTGAACTGTTGCAAAAATCCAAACGTCAAAATATTTTTTAACTTAACTTTTCGAGTATGTAAGTTTTGTTAAAATTTCACTTCCTAGTATTTATTCAAGAGTATAAACATAAAGATGAACATATTCTCTGCTAATATGCATCCATATACTTAAGAACCTTAGATGTCAATATAATAAATAAAAGCACCAGAGAAAATTGCTTAAATTAATCTTCCGAATAAAGCTGCACACGCACTTAAAGAATTGGTGAAAAAAAACAGAAAATGTTGTCTCGGGAAATGAGTGTTTCTCAAAAAAAATCATGTTTTGTATCATTAAAGAATCTACTCTCAGTCGTACAAAAGCTGAATCACAACTAAAATATAAGGCTCTGATACGCAAGTACGCAGAAAATGGTCAGAAAGAAACTATCTTCACTGATGAGAAAATCTTTACCTAGAAAAGCGTTTAATAAATAGAAACAGATATCGATCAAATTTTTAGTCTTTGCTCAGACATCAAGGGAATCATCTCAACTCATTTCGAGGGTTGAAAGAAGCCAGTATCCAAAAAATGTTATGGAATGTTTTGGAATGAGTTATCATGACATTACTGGACCTTTACTCTAGGAGAAAGGATTTAAAACGTCAGCAAATATTTACTGCCTGAACAGAATACAAGACGGAGATGGAATAGGTGTTAAAAATGCTGTAGTCGGCGCTTAATGAATTGAACAATTTTTAACTTTACTGAAGAAATTTTGACATCTATTCCAGTTTCGTTGCCCATTTTGTTCAGGCAATTATCAGTTTTAAGACTTTGTCAAGCCTCTTAACCAACAAATAAACGGCAAAAAGCAGTGGACATTCCTAAAAGATTCTTCTCCAACTCAAGAGGCAAAAATCACACAAGAGTGGCTCAAAAACAGTGTTCCAAACTTCATTTCACGGGATGATTGGGCAGCTAGCATGTCTAGACCTCAATTATTTTTTTAGAAACAAGCTGTCGTCAATTTAAGAGGGAATAGTCAGCTCTACTCAACACCGAAATATTGAACGACAGAAGCGAGTCCTTATCCAAGCAGTGAACAATTTATTTAAGGATGAGGTGCGTGCTGCGAACGATTTTATCTTATGTATTTAAGCATACGTAAGACTACAGGGTGTCCGCCGGGAAGACTTACTACTTTGTTTTGCCGCCATTTTGGTAATCATTAGTCTTGACAGTTCATATTTGGCAGTCGTGAAGTAGACTCATGGCAAATCTATTACGGAAAAAAATTTCCATAATTCGATAGTTTTATCAAAATCAATCATCGATTATTGTGACGATGAGAAAGTTACGTGAAATTTTTAGGAGAAACGTGTAGTGAATGATTTCGAAAAAAGAGGGTCTGTAGGTGATAGGCCCAAGCATGGATTACAATATACTGCAAGATCGGCTGAAACATTACTGCTGCTCAAGGAAGTGTTCAAAACTATTCATCAACCTCAAATGAAAACGGCGTAACGGTAACTGTGAATGGGGAGCGATATCGTGATAAGATTGAAAACTTTTTAACGCCACAACTGCATGCTTTGGGCTTGATTAACATGTGGTATCAACAAGACGGTGCCACATCGCATACAGCCAGGATTACAATGGAATTACTCCGAGTAGTACACCTTCCGGGCGGACACCCTGTATCTTCACGTTTTCGGATGATTGGGTAATTCAACTTTTTCAACACGTATTTCGAGTGTGTATCGTTAAATAATAAATAAGCTATGGTTTTAATCCAATTGAAAATTTAAGCAATCTCAATTCCAAAATGTGTTTCAGCCAGACACGAGAGTGGGTTAAATGCTAACAATCGAAACTTGGCTAGGCAAAACACATTTCGGAGTTAAGGTCAATTGAACTTTTAATTAAATTATATTCAATCGTTCTAACTTTAATACACTCCAAGTCACAAGGATAGTAGCAGACGTTTTTGAAGAGTTAAACTGATATCACCACCATATCATTGCTTGATCCGCTAAAAATAAACTTGTATGCATGAAGACTAATTTATTAACAACTTAATCCATAATTTGAAAATTTTAACACTGCAAGTGATACATGACTACGTAAGTATTTACAAATTATACACAAAACATAAACAATTAAATCGAAATATAAGATTAGGAGCAGGAAAAGAATTGATGTTTTTTGAAAAGAGTGTCGTTACTTTTTGTAATCGGTTATATAGGTTATATTCATAAAAATTCAATTGTAAATAAAATGTGTTGGTAAAAATGGAAAAGAACAAATGTTGAACTTTGGAGAAAAGGGTAAAAATAGAAGTTTATCTTTTGAATGACTTTAAAATCACGCTAAAGCTCAAAATATCAAGCGCGGATATCATGCTTTCAGCAAATAGTTAAGGAGCTCAACACGTTTTATCACAAAAATAAATTAAGGCAGCATTTTTTCCACCCCACTCCCCAACTTCTCTAGAAACGCAAACAAATCCTAAAAATAGCGTCCAACTCAATTGTCTTCGCAGCTTAAAAAAAGATTAGGCTTTTCTTACGGAAAGTTTCACTTACGAAAAGTCCATTGTTCTCTACATAATTCAAAGTGGTGACTACTTGAAGAGATCGATGATTTAAAAAATACCTCTATCATTTATAGAAGGAACCACTAACGCTTTTGTTTTGAGAAAGACTACTTGATCTGAAATGTACAACAGAAAGTAGGCCCAGATGATTGGCGAAATGTAATTTTTTTCGACGAAAAAAATTCAATTGGATGCACCAGGTGGTTATAAATAACTACTTTGAAGTTTCAATATAATCTGTAGAAAAAGGAACGATTTCTGAGCCGTAATCACAGCAGAAAAGGTGTCATTATATTTTGGGGAGCAATGTTATAATTAAGTCAGCATAGGCATAGCATTAGTAGTATAAGGAACCAACAAGACTGGGTATTGATAAAAATCTTTGACAGAAAAACTGTGCCTGAAGATCACTTCTATAACTTTGAACAAAACTCATTGAATATTTCACCAAGGCCATGGCCCTATCCAAACAACTCAAGTCGTTAGAATATACATTACAAGTCAAAGCATTCATTTATTGAACAAGTAACGGTTTTTTCTTAATATTTGAGCAGATATAATTTTTTTCAAAAAATTAATGAACTCATATTAATGCTCATAAAATTCTGGACAAAAAAGAATAAAACACTTTTTTTCGTAGGAGCAATAGATTTATAGAAAAACGTGCACAAACGCGTTCATTACCTGATGAAATGAAGGAAAACAATTCATTACAGGGAAAAGCTCTTATTAAAGGTTTTTCAAAAGGGACGCTACAAAAGTAGAGCGACAGGGACAGCAAACAACGCCATATTTCTTGCCGCTCTTTTGACATTTCTCTTCAGTAAGGTTTGCCATTTCATGATGGAAAGATATTCGAGCCAACAACGAGTCGAAATTATTAAAATTTACTACCGAAATTAGGAGTCAGTGGCCTCAACGTTAAGAGCGCTACGTCCAATTTATGGTCGTCAAAATCGTCCTAGCAGATCAACAATTGAGCATCTAGTGGAAAAATTTGAATCCACAGGCACAGTACAAAATGTTCCCGTGCCAGTGAGACAAAGAAGTGTCCGTAGTGTCGAGAATATTGCTGCTGCTGAGGCTTCAGTTGTAGAAAGCCCAAATGTGTCTCTCACACGCCGTTCTCAAGCGTTGGGCATCTCTGTGACGTTGTTGTGGCGAATTTTGCGGAAAGATCTTGGCCTACATCTTTAAAGATTAAGTTGACGCAAGAACTGAAGCCGCTTGACCACCAGAAGCGTCGTATGTTCGTGAATTGGGCTGAGCAACAACTTGAAAATGATTCGGATTTTCATCGAAAAATCATCTTCAGAGATGAGGCTCATTTCTGGCTAAATGGCTTCGTCAATAAACAAAATATGCGGTATTGGTCAGGCAGCAGTCCACACGTACTCCATGAGTCATCATTGCATCCCGAAAAAATTACGGTTTGGCGTGGTTTATCGGCCGGCGGCGTCATTGGGCCGTACTTCTTCCGTGATGATCAAGACCGGCACGTTACTGTGAATGGGGACCGCTACCGTTCGATGATAACCGAATATTTTTGGCCCCAATTGGATGATATGGACTTGGAGGACATGTAGTTCTAACTGGACGGCGCCACAAGCCACACAGCGAATGTCACAATCAATTTATTGGAAACCAAGTTTGGAGAACGTGTTATCTCACGAAATGGTCCAGTCGCTTGGCCGCCTCGGTTGTGCGATTTGACGCCGTTAGACTATTTCCTGTGGGGCTACGTCAAGTCTATGGTCTATGCCAACAAACCAGCGACGATTGATGAACTTCGTACGAATATCGAACGTGAAATTGCAGCAGTATCGGCCGATTTATGCTTGAAAACCGTCAAAAATTGGGTTCAGCGTCTGGACTTCTGCAAGCGTGCCCGTGGTGGCCATGCAAGAGAAATCGAGTTCCATACATAATGGCATCGAACGTGCTTTCACAGGAATAAAGAATTTCATTGATATCCAAAACTGTTTTTGTTTTATTTTAAAAAACTTTTGTAGCGTTCTTATTGAACAACCCAATACTAGAATTGGCACAACAAAATTTTTTTTAAAGTTACCAAAATTTAATATATAAAAAATTATGTTTTAAGAAAGCCGTTGCAACGATTTTAAATTTTTTGTATAGACATACATTTAAATTTTTTCAAGTAACCAAATGGCATACTTGTATTTCAGCTCTAAGCGGTTTTTCTAGTTGTTTATACAATTGAAAATATTTATTTAATTTTTATATTTTTAGCACCTTATTTAAGGGAAATTAGCAAAAAAATAATAACACCTGGAAGTCCGTAAGATCTTACCTAGTCTACTCACAAATTCTGATACACGAAAAAAAAAATAATATTTTGTGTGAAAAAAATGTTTTGTGTGAATTTTGTTGGACAAGCTATTAATATAGGTAGAAAGACGTCATTCGAAATGACCACCATTTTCTATAAGAAACGACCCTTATCGATCGTAGCGACTCATAAACTAGTTAATTATCCACTGCATTGACAAGTGCTTTCTCCGTGACTCGATTTTTCGGTTTTGATTAGAGGAGGCTATATTCTCTTAAATGGACAACAGTTTGTTATTTAACGGGGCGAGGTCTTGAGATGCTAGCTGCCTAATCACACCGTGAGATGATTATTGTTTTGAAACCACTCTTGTGTGGTTTTTGCCTTGTGGGTTGGAGAAGATGGTAAAGATTTCTTAATCACCGAAGAAAGTTTCTTAGTGACCATTTTCTGCGTACTGACGTATCAGAGATTTCAATTTTGTATACGTTTCTTCTTCTGTGCGACTGAGAGCAGGTTACGAGTGTCTTTTGTGTGCGTTGAGTCTCCACTTTTTTTAATAATGCAAAGCATGGATTTCCCCGTGACTCACTCATTCACTCATTCCCCGCTACGAAATTTTCTGTTTTTCATCCTTTTTCTTTTGATTTAAAAATACACGGCTTTTATGGCCCAACAGTCTTTAAAGTGCGTGAGTGGAATGTGAATAGAAAATGAATGGATCTTCGGTCCAGAGCCATACAGAAGTACTTAAGATGATTTATTGACCATTTTGGAATTCAATGAATGAGTTGAAGGGATTTGAAAAGATTTCCGTCGGATTTTTTGGTCACTGTAGTTCTAACAATTAAACAACTAACGTAAGGGAAGAAGTTTCCTTATTTCCTTTTCTTGTTAGTATTCCTCATTTTTGCCAATCCAATAGATTCGAATTTAAAAATGACAACTCTTGCTTGATGACCCTTTAAATTTATACATTAAACATGTCTATTTTATTTTAGCCTTGAATAGAAAGATTTATGTGCATATTTTAGAGAACTTTGTGAATCGAAAAGAGTAAGATAATGCTGTGTGCCTCAAAAGGTATATATAGGTGGTACAATTTAAATAACTTTTGTCAAAATAATTTCTGCTGCATTAGACAATTTTCTTTTCCTTAATTGGTTTCTCGAAGACCGAAAAGAGAGATTACTACGGATGTAATCCTACATTACTCCCCTATTTTCAAAAGATGTCGGCGCTCGTAAATTATAAAATGCTAGCGTAAGCAAGCACAAACATTTATTTAAATTAATTAATTGTATTTCCTTCTCTCTAACTCGCACAAACATTTTACTTTGTCAATCAAGACAAAGGGTTGTTGTTAGGTTTATTTATACAGGGTATTTAAATGAACAAAATATTTTTGTGTAAAAGTTTGTTCGAAGCAAGACGAAAACAAAAAAAATGTCGATATTGAGGGATGGCCAATTTTCAATTTTCTCCGTATCGGGACGGTTGTTTAAAATCTTGGATTTTTTGAAAATCAAGGGGCTCGGGTTTGACGACTCTGTTCCTGGCTGATGCATTGTTTTCCATTTTTTCGACAATAAGGCCAGTCTTATAAAGTTGACGTGTTTTTAGTTTTTTGACTATAATCATATCTTTTGTGCAGCTCATAGAGTTCGTTGTTGTATCTTATCTTCCATTAGCCCTCCCTACACAGAGCATCAAGTATCGCTCAGAAATGTTTTTGATATTGAGAAAAACCACCGTACTACAAGCGAACACCAAGTTTAAATCGTACGATGGACCGTCAACAGAAGAAGATGGAACGAACTCTTTAGAAGAAAGAGTCGAAGAAAAAATTGTAGTAACAATGAAATTTACTTGACTGGCATCTGATAATGCGATGCCCCGATAATACTATCCTATAATGGAAGAAAGGGAGCCCATTTATTTGTGGTCAGAGGAAATAGCCAAAGTCCGAAAATGCCTTAGGCGAAAAGTAACCAGAAGAAGAAGAAGGGAAGAAAATCACCTTCAACATCACCTTGAAGATTTCAAAACCAAAGGCCAAGAAATCAGGAGTTTCATAACAAAGAGCAGACGATAGTTTGAAAAACTCCAACAACCACTTCTGGGGACTAGGATATAAAATCGTTATGCAGAAACTTGGAGAATAGACAACTTCAGCAGACCTAAGACCAGAAAAGATGACTCATATTATGAACACCCTGTTCGTGGCTCATCAGATCAAACAACCTGAAAATTCTACGACTCTATGACAAGAAACACAGGCGTTCAGTGAAGAAAAGCTAAAGACTGGCCGCCGCCAACCCACTATATACTATATAATAAAAAAAAAGCTTCTAGACTAGATAGAATACCTGTAGAAGTTATAAAAAAACAGGCAGAAATAACTGCTAAGTCGAGGAAACTCTTATGATTGTTCATATGGTTTTGACTTCAGAAGGGCAAACTTTCAGTTGTTATCAGATGAATTAGCTAGGTCTGGTATTGAGAATATATCAGTGTCTAGTGATATAAATGAAGCAGTTTTAAGTTTCTATTCCATCCTTAACAGCTGCATTGATAAAACTGTCCCTTCAAAAATATCAAAAAATAGAAACTTTTACCATACATGGTATACGAAGGAGCTGAGAACACTCCGAAATAAAAGAAACAAAGCATGGAAAGTGTACATAAGAACTCTTTCGCCGGTAGACCACAACTCCTACATTTCCCTTTTTGAAGAATTTAAAACTCTTTCAAAAAATCTATACACCAAGCATGTAAACGAAATGGGTAGTTCTCTAAAAGATGACCCTAAGGCATTTTGGAGGTTTGTCAATTCGAAAAAAAAACTCAGATGGTTATCCGAATAATTTCATTTATGAAAATTGTTTGTTGCAGGAATCCGTTGATATTTGTAACGCTTTTGCGAAAAACTTTCGTAATTCCTTTATTGACAAGCCCTTAGATGTTGACGAAGATTACTTTAGAGATTTACATACCTATTCCCAAACTAGCTGCAATAATATCCCAGTACCACCGAGTACTGTGTTAAGCCTTCTCTCATCATTAAATGATGATTACTCATCGGGTCCAGATGGAATTCCCCCTATAGTATTGAAAAAGTGTAAATATATACTTGTTCAACCACTTAAATACTTGTTTGAGATTTCTCTAAGGACAGGTAATTTTCCCTATTTTTGGAAGAAATCATTCCTTACACCAGTCTTTAAGAAGGGTGAAAAAACTGATATTAAAAATTATAGACCCATTGCAAAGCTTTCTTGCATTCCAAAACTCTTCGAACAAGTTGTGTGCGAGAGTTCAGCATTTCATACAAAGAATATAATATGTGAACAACAGCATAGTTTTGTGAGAAAGAAATCAACGGTAACAAATCTTCTTACGTTCTTGCATAAATGTTCTCTTGCATTAGAAAACGGGAATGAAGTTGATTGCATATACACTGATTTTTCTAAGGCATTTGACCAGCTGAGTCATAACATTATTATATTCAAACTCAAAGCTTTTCGTTTTCCGACCATTTTCATAGCATGGATTAAATCATACCTTGAAAATAGATCTTACCAAGTAAAATTTAGAAACTTCCTTTCAAACTCGTTCAATGCTCACTCGGGTGTACCCCAGGGAAGTCATCTGGGTCCGTTACTTTTCATTCTAGCTATAAATGATGTTACTTCATGTATACGTTTTAGTGATATTCTTATATATGCTGATGATATGAAGATTTTTAAAAAAATACAATCTGGTCAGGATCACATTCTGCTGCAGGCTGATATTGACAATTTTAATGTCTGGTGTTGCAAAAACGGCCTCTCTTTAAATCCCGTTAAATGCCAAACTATAACTTTTTCTAAAAAACGAGTAGTGGGTGCTTTAGATTACTCCATCTCGCAGCACACACTCTGTCGTGTTTTAAGTTTCAAGGACCTGGGTGTTCACTTTAGTTCTGACCTAGGTTTTATAGAACATATTAATTATATTGTAAATAAGGCGAGTTCCATGCTTGGATTTATAAAACGTTGGGCAAAGGAATTTAACGATCCGTATGTTACTCTTTCGTTATACAATTGCTATGTACGACCCCATCTTGAGTACGCTTCGCTTCCCAAGTATGGGCACCTTTTTACGAAATTCATAAAAGCCGTATTGAAGCAACACAACATAGATTCATTCGTTTTGCCTTAAAGGGTCTTTTCTGGGCTGATCCGTATAACCTGCCACCTTATGAACACAGAATTCAGCTTCTGCAACTTCAACCTTTATATCAAAGGCGTGTTAATAATGATTTGGTATTTTTTCATCAACTTATCAATGGTGAAATTGACTTGTTAGCCAATGTAGGCATTAATTATCACCACCTGCGAAGGTTTGAACTTTTTCACGTTCCTTTTCACAGAACAAACTATGGCACACACGAACCTCTCAATCGTATGTGCAAACTTTTTAACTTAAACGCCTCATCTATTGATTTTAACATGAGTAAAATAGAATTAAAAATAGTATTCAGAACCAGTGCTCCACTTTCGCTAATGTAGAAATGTTTTAACTGTATATTTATTGTTAATTTTTATGTTATATCTGATTTTGTATTTTGTTGTAATTTTGTTAGTTTATTGTATTTATGTATGTGCTTGTGTTAGTTTGCTTAACTCAACTAACCACTAACACATGCACTCATGATGAGCCTCTGTTTGTAGATTGCAGCTTGCTCTAAGCTCACTACAACAAAGAATCTGAAGTGAAAAAAAAAAAAAAAAAATTTCCCTAAGAAACTAAGACCACCAACAAGTATGTATATGTACATGCTTAAGTACATGCTGGACACAACAGAAAAACTTTTTGCAGCCAATCGTTACAGCTAAAATGAAAAGAAGGCTTTCAGAAAAAACAAATTTTTAACAAGAGTGACAGAAAAAGTTGTTAGGGCCCCCGAAACCGCCAAAAAAGAAAATCACTCTATCAGAAAAATTGCGTGCTTTAAAAACACAGGATATCCGAAACGCGAGCTATAGAGGGCCATAAATGTTGAGCGCACTTGAGAAAAATTTCACATCTCAAAGTATCTTTTGTGGATGATGGAGAGTTACCTCACAGACCGCGAACCATAATCTAGCAAAGAACAGAAAAGGACTGATAGGAGAAGGGTACAAAGCCCCGAATGCCCAAATTCCGAATTACAAAAAAAAATCCCAAATGCTGAAAGCTTAAATTGCAAATATTCCAAATAGACAAGATCCCGAGTGCCAGAATCCCGAATGAACAGAGTCCCGAATACATTCGAGATAAAACCCCGAATTTTAATACATTTTTCGTAAGTACTAATTCATTACTTTCAAAGAAAATGAACAACTATTTTAAGCTCGACTGAACTGGCTCAGCTTACTCGAACTCAACATCTATTTTTGGCTTGACTTGTGGTCATTTTGGGTCTGATTTCATTTCATTTCAATCAGATTATCAAATGCTAAATTTGCAAATATGTACAAAAATTTCTCAACTAATTTTGAATATCAAAAAGAACAAGTTAGTATGTCGTTTTACTTAGAAGCACAAAAAGGTTCAATTTGAAGGCTAGCACATCAACTGGCAGTACTAAGCCTATCGGGATTTTTGTATTCGGAATTTTGGCATAAAGGATTCTATAATTCGGGATTGTGGCATTGGGGATTTAAGCCATTTGGGAGTTTGCCTATTCCGAACTTGTTCCATTTCGGTAATTTGTGTCTGCCAATTTATACCCAACACCACAGCCGGAGCAGCACAAGGATCTGTTCTTAGACACAGGTTTTTGAAATATCTCCAACGACGAAATTTTCTGTTTGGGGATGCCATAAGATTTCTTTTGGTCGGATACCCAAGCGACGTGTCACCGCTGTGCTAACAGCGAGAGGCACCAAAAGCTTACTAAGAAAACTAAACTAATTCATGTGAAGTAGTGCTTCTAACAGTCTTCTTGAGTTTCCACCAAAAACAATTTCGACATCAACACCAAGTAAGTAGCTAGCTTCTACCGCACGGTGTCAGAACCACCCGCTTTTGTAGTTTCACTAGTGACGCCAATAGTTCTTCTAGAGGCTCAACGAAAGTGCATTTACCTTAAAAAAATGGAAATCAGATTGGAAGTGACGATCACGGATCAGAAATGTCTGGACTGCTAGGCTCATCAGTAAAGCTGAATGAACCAGTTCCTCAACGGACATAGCTTTTTCAACCCTTTCCTATATAGGATCTGGAAAACAAAGATTTCCTCTTTCCAGTACGGAGACTGCACCATGGATGGTGCTAATCACACCGTCTTCGAAAAGATGGAAGCATGAACGCCTGAAACTAGAAGGAAACAGTGGCGCCTTTAACCCAGAGAACATAGCAGATGAAGATGTTGGAAATCGAGGAACGATGGCAATTAACCAGCCTATACTTGGTCCACTTCCTGAAAAATAACGACAAGTAGACTCAGAGCGGGATGCTGTTGAGCTTGCTATGTAAACAATGGTATCCCCCTTAAAAGAATGCGGGAGAGGGGGATGGCAAAGAAGAATTCTTTGATCCGAAACAAGATTGACCAAGAACAAGTTTGAAATTTCAAAAGGATTCCTCACTTGCGGTTTGCATTATGAGTTTTCAAAAGTCAAACATGCACTGCTACTTTACAGTGAAATTAGCAGTGCAGTGGATCACGCCGACTATTTGGTGGACTGCAAAATCCGGAAAGAAATGCAAAAGAAACTGCAAATTCCTGCCGTTCCCATTGGTCTATCTAAAAATTGTTCTGTTTATTTCACAGACGTGAAATTCAGCTTACTCTTATCCTTTAAACTATGAAAGTTATTTCCTCAAACAAAATGTTTTATGCATTGATTTTTACCCATAAAACTACAGAAGTGAAAGAATTATTGGTATAACAAGTACCTAGTAAAACGAGAAATAACATAAACTTAACTATACGTACGAGAAGAAAAAAAGATTAATTCGTTCTATACATGACTACATGATTTATGACGCAAAAAAATACAATAACTAAGCATAGATAATTTATTGTATAAACAATCAATAAAAATCAATTATCTGTAAGTAATTTTATTCACGCAGAATAAATTCAAACTCATATATTGATGCGCTACCTAGTGATTCGATAAAATAAAACTTTAACGTCACTCAATCAAATTTGTCCAATGACACAAATAAAACTGTCAATCTTTATTTACGTTGTTATTTTTTTTTTTTTAATCCAAAGTATTTACCAAAGCTGTGCACATATACTATACATATGTATCTCTAGCAAGTTTAATATGTAGGTATATAAACAAAAATAAAGCAAACATTGACAGAAATATACCTACCTACAAAGACAAACAATTTGTAGGTTTTATTAAATCAAAGGAGGTGACTGACGATGATAACGATGACGACCCGCAGGAAAGAAACAAGATCGTAATGAGTCCATCAGAGGCACTTAGAGCTAAAGCTTAGCTAAATTGGACATATTTATGGCAATAAACCAGCGGCGGCGGCCGGCAGTAGCTTATATGTAAGTATATTGCGATGACAACGCTGGTAATTGAGACGGACACGTGCTGGGAACGACTTACAATTCTCGAGGCATCGTATATTGAGCTTTTGATTTTTGTTCTTGCACAATGACTTGCTAATTGATTTCGACTTATTATACAATAAGCTATCGGCTACCGACGAGGCAGCGTGGCAGCGGCCAAAAGATTTTGAGAAGTAATTAACAAGTTGACACTAACACGCCTATTTTTAGAATTCATATTTAATTACATTAATATTTTTAACTTTATTGATGGTATATATTTATGAGAACTTATTTGTTTCAAATGGAAGAGTGCAAATAAGATGAAACTATGTATAATTTAATATTTTTAAACGTTTATGCCTGGAAATCACTTCAAAATTTGTTTACCAGATATCAGAAGCTATTTTCCGGGCTGCTAGAGCAGTAGCTGTAACAAGCTTAAAACTAGTAGCCTACCATTAAATCGTGTCGAGCGTATCAGTATCGTAGTAACGAGAGAAAATATACGCTGGTCTATTAATACATTCCTGCAAGTCTCTTATAGTGTGTATAGATTTGAGAGTTAAAGACTGCGAATAGCTCTCAAGCAGCTCTCAAGAATAAAACTCTCAAAATAGTTCTCAAATAAGTTCACAAAGGGGTAGACATCTATCCGAGAGTGATTCTCGAGAGTTTTGTAGTGAAACTACTCTCCAAATGGAAGTACACTTTAAAAACTTCAACTTGTGGTAATCTCTTGGCTGAAATGATCTAAAGAATATGAATTTCAAGTTCAACTACATTCTCGAGTCATGAAATAATAAGTTTTCATCACATATCGACATTCGAGATATTCAAGATGATGGTCCTCTTGAATACTCTTCACACGCATAAATCTAAGGCATGGAGAGAGTATAAGTATGTATAGGGTTGGGGTCGAAATTTTGTAGGGTCATAATTGTGCTTTCAAAACTCTGCATGTTAAAATTCTGTTTTTCAAAATTCTGTTTGTTCAAAATTTTGTATTTCAAAATTCTGTTTTTCAAAATTCAGTTTTGATAATGTTAAAAAGTGCGAACTTTTTAACATTATAAAAACGCTTTCTCATATTTACAGAATTTTTAAATACAGAATTTTGGAAAACATATTTCTTGTAATGAAACTAAATAAAGCGAGGTTAGCACATACTGTAACGACTCTCACATTTGTACAATAACGACTCTCGAATAAAGAAGCACCATCTTCCAGACTAAAAATGATATAAACAACCTACAGAGAGCTTTATTGAGCCTTAGAACTTTTTGCTCTAGCTGTCAAAATAAAAGCTTTGAAAAGGAAAATTTATGAGAAATTTCCCCTATGGAAAACTCTAGAAGCAGATACTAGAACCTTCGAGCTGTTTCGGGAATCTGTGTGATGGGAATAAAAGGACATATTTGATAGGCAGTTGACGCAATTTATTTTTGATCGTTAATGAGTAAAGTTGGTTGTAATAAAAAGTCATAAAACAACGACTTGAAAGCTACATTGATTGCTTAAAAACCAAGAAATTAAGTTTTATTACTTGTTTGTAAGGCCGTAGTAACCATAGTAAAACTTAAAACTTCGTTAATATGTCACAATTAACGTGTGAGTTATAGCAAAAAAAAGAAGTATAGATAGGCGTCAAAAGTTTCAGTCTAGATTATTCCCAAATTCAAAGTCTTGCAGTCCATAACTACCAATGGACTCCAAAACATTGATTTTTGGAATACCTTTTACTTATGTATGTTTGGACGTCTATACTTCTTTTTTTGCTATAAACTTATATCCAAACAATTTTTTTTTGTTTAATGAGAATCTTTTTAGACAGAGTTTAATTTTGAAATAAACAGAATTTTGACCAGACAGAATTTACAAAAAAATGCGGAATTTTGACCAAACAGAATTTTGAAAACCAGAATTCCGACCCGCTCCAGTTTATGGCGGTAAAAGTGAGGAATCTTCTTTAAATACATATGTTAGAACAAAAAATTGATTAATTAATTGAAACAGGTTTTTTTTCAAGTTTGAAATGCCATATTTTGTTTTTCCAAAGCTATACAAATATTATATTTGCTTCTATGTTATTTTTGTTTTTCTTATTAAATTCCTTAATATTGTTCTTCTCTGGCTTCGATGAAAGTTGGGACCCTAGTTATGTTGATATGGAATTAAAAAAATATTTTCGCCTAAGTAGCAACGAAATTTTCCAAATGTTGAATTTTTTTAAAACACCCTGTTAAAAGAACTTTTTTCTTTTTTAATTTTGTGTCAGCTATCACCTGCGTCAATTTTATTGAAATTTGTTAACGAACAACGAAGATGCAATAGTTTCCGCGTGATAAATTCGGGATCGAACCATATTTAATGAATCGCATCAAATTTTATTCGATCGTGATAACGAATTTTATTTTAAAAGATCCCAAAATAAAATTCGCGTTTGGATCAAAAATAAAATTCTCTTTAAAATTTTTCACGAAAAAACGAACCATGATTTATTGTTCTCCTAACCTTGAATACTGCAGTGCCTTAAGATTAAAAACACTGAAATTGCTTTTGCGAAACCGTAGGTATGATCACTGCAATATCGGTGCAGGGAAACAATTCCACGGGCATCTGCTCTACACGGGAGTTTATTCCATAATAAGTAGGAATCTCTTCCACATTTCAAAATGCAATTTATTCTCACTTAGAGAGGGAATTTATTGTACTTTTTAGTGAGAAAGATCTCCACTTGGAGAGGGGAGATTTTGCTCACTTGGTATCAGACTCAACTTCACTTCTTTTTCTCTGATTTGTTCTTATATGAGGTATTTTTTAATCATAGTTTCTTTAAATCAAGATTCCTTAAATGCAAAAGAAACTTCGCATACACCCAACCACGCACCCACCCCAAATCCTATAATGAGCCCAAGCAGTGGGGTTGCAGGGGGGCAGCATGCCTCCCCATACGTACCTCACTATTTATTCGGCATAATCCTGGCGTATTTCTGTAAATAAACAATGTCGTTTTCTATAATGAATCAATAATATCCCAAATTCCAAGGTGGAAAAAAAACTCCCGAAATTTTGAGTGCAATTAGTTCCCTCTCGTAGTGAGAATAAATTGGACTTTGGAAAGTGGATTAGATTCCTACTTAAGATGGAATAAACTCCCATGTGGAGCAGATGACCGTGGAATTATTTCAATTATATTTTTTTTCCAATTAAAAAGGATTGGAATTTGGAAAGATAATACCAACTGCTGACAAGAAACTTTGACACAATTTTTTTTACAAATTAATCGTTCAAAAATAAAGTGTGTTGGTGTTAGTTCAGGGCCATTTTCTAAGTCTTTTAATATTTATAACGGGTGATTTTTTAAGAGGTTTAGAACTTTAAAAAAAAAAAAACACAAAAAATTCGAAAAAATTAATGAAATATTTACTTGAATCGATAGTTTGAACCTTGCAATTTATTGTTTAAAGATAATTTCATGCAAATGTTGACCGCGGCTGCGTCTCAGGTAGCCCATCCGCTGAGTCCAATTTTGGCATACTCTTTCACACATATCGGCCGGTATCTCACGAATGAATGCATGGATGTTGGCTTCCAGTGCGTCAATCGAAGCGGGCTTGTCCTTATAGACATTAGCTTTGACATACCCCCACAAAAAATAATCTAATGGTGTCAAATCGCACGATCTAGGCGGCCAATTGACCGGCCCGAAACGTGAAATTAACTGTTCACCAAACTCGCCTCGCAATTGCGCCATTGTTTCGCGTGCTGTGTGGCATGTGGCACCGTCTTGTTGAAACCACATATCATGCAAGTCAAGAACTTCCATTTCGGGCAAAAAAAAGTTTGTTATCATCGCTCGCATCATCTTTGAAGAAATATGGCCCAATAATGCCGCCGGCCCATAAACCGCACCAAACAGTGGCTTTTTCGGGATGCATTGGTAGCTGTTGCAATACTTCTGGCTGATCTTCACTCCAAATGCGGCAATTATGCTTATTTACGTACCCATTCAACCAAAAATGAGCCTCATCGCCGAACACAATTTTTCGATAAAAAAGCGGATCCTCGGCCAGCTTTCCAAGAGCCCATTCACCAAAAATTCGGCGTTGTGGTAGGTCGGCTGGCTTTAGTTCTTGCACCAGCTGTATCTTAAAAGGCTTTACGCCCAAATCCTTCCGCAAAATTTTCCACGTAGTGCTGTAACAAAGGCCTAACTGCTGGGAACGGCGCCGAATCGACATTTCGCGGTCTTCTGTCACACTAGCTGATACGGCCGCAATATTTTCTTCACTACGCACAGTACGTAAACGTGTTGGTGGTTTAATGTCCAACAAAGTAAATTTGGTGCGAAATTTGGTCACAATCTTCCGAATAGACTGCTCAGAAGGTCGAGAATGCCAACCATAAAATGGAAGCAGCGCGCGATGAACATTTCGAACCG
Organism: Dasysyrphus albostriatus; assembly: GCA_946251815.1. Lineage (NCBI taxonomy): Eukaryota > Metazoa > Arthropoda > Insecta > Diptera > Syrphidae > Dasysyrphus > Dasysyrphus albostriatus. The sequence goes on along the minus strand of OX276336.1, from coordinate 58,200,496 downwards.
AGCACGAATTTTGATAGTAAAATTCAATAATTTGCAAGCGTTGTTCATTTGTAAGACGATCCATGGTTAAATTGCAAACCAAACTGAAGCTGTTTGACAGTGACACAAGGTACTAAACACACGTCAGCTGTCAAAACCAGTGTTGCCAAAACCAAACCAGCTAAAAAATCACCCTATAGTTCTTTTCGGCCTTTAACATGTGTAGTGTTTCAAACTGAATTACTGGCAATTAAAAAAGAATGCAAAATACTCAAAAAATACCTAAGCCCGAATCCGAATACAGCTTTCCTTAGAGAATTTTTTAAATCCGAATTGATTCGGCTATACTTCATCGTCTTAATTTGTTCAGCAATGCCAAAATGAGCTAACAAACCTGGATTTTAACCCAAAAGGTAACCCTTTTCCTGAATTTATGTCACTGTGGCATTGAGGAAAATGGCCTGGCACTCACAGCTTAACATCCCCTCAAAGTTGTCAGGTAAATATACTCGTATAATCAATTTTTCAGTTTAACCAAATCCATGATGACTTTGCTTGTCTATAGTAAATCCCAAACAATAGCTATGATATGCAGATACAGAAAACACATTGCCAGTGTAATTGTAACTTATATTATAGATTGGTCGATAGGCAAAAATGTAACAAGGATTGGTATTTTTCATATATAAGCTTACTGTCGTAGTTGTATGGGCCAGGTCTGAACAAATGAGATCACAATCGCTTGGATAAGCATTTTTTGATGTTTCCCAGTGGGAAAAATAAGAAAAATTCAATGAGGAAAATCGTTTTTTTCCCTTATTCATCACTCAAATCCTCCCATTTGTATTGTTAAGTTAACCCAGTGGGAGTTTTTCAAAAATTCATCGAGGAATCCCCAGCTTTTTCCTCAAGAAATGGATCCTACAGACTCATTTAAACATTTAGTGGAAAAATTATCAAAATCGATATCGAACTGTTTTTTGGTTTTTAAAGTAAAAGGTAGGGCCGTGCCTAGGGGTGAGGCAATTGGGCAAATGCCCCAGGTGCCTAGTCATGAAAGGCATGATAAGCACCATCATGTCGTGAAAGCCAAAACGAGGCGAACTTACCTAGAAAAAATTGATAAATTGTTATTGCTATAATATTGACCAAACTGGAAAAGATTTAGCACGATATGTTCGAAAGCATCATCTACTCTGCAGCTGAGCAGTGCAAAAATCTAGTTGACGAACAAAATATTGAAAACCCAGAGAGCGTATTTGTAAACGTCAACAACGTTTACAAGTAAATCGACTGTCGTTGATCAAACAAGACGATTACAATATCTGCGTCAAAAAACAGCGATTATTTGACGTTCCAATTGACTTTCATTTGACGTTTTCGAAAACGCCTGATATTTTGTTTTGATCATAGTTTAGGGCATGATATTCAAAAGCTAGCTTAACTTGCGTCACACTGTCTTCAATCAAATTAAGCGATCAGAAGCAAAATGTGTCTTAAACCGAATCTTAAATTTTCCACAGCATTATCAGACTCAGACAAGAATGTATGATTCAAGCTTGTACTAGTTGCGTCTTAAAATTCCCGACAAAATGTTATTTTTTAAGCTTCGTCAGAGTTAATAACAGAAAAAATGCTAAATTTTAAAAATATCGTCAGGTAAAAGTATTAATTTATATCAACTTTTTTGTGAGCAAAGTACTGGGAAAAAAATATCAGCAGGTCGCTATAGGCAGCTAACTTTTTGTTGAGTCGAGATTTCGAGATTTTGAAATGTCAAATTTAATGAATCAGCAGGTAATTTAGTTTACAAGACAGTCGATATGAACCCATATTTCAACTGCTTCTTTTTGCAGTCAATTACAGTCGAAGTGACACAATTTTTTATTAGATTTTTGTATTAACTCTGTATACCAAAATTCGCAGAGAAAAAGGCGGCTTCCCCGAGCTTGTTCCAGGTGTTCTGAGAGCCAGGAACAGCCCTGATAAAAAGTATACTTAAAAAACCAAAAAACAGTTCCCATATCAAATCAAAAATATTTGGAGTTCCGGCAAATGCAAATTGTATTGAGTTCAGTTCGTCTTACATGAGTCTTTTTTTTTCAAAAAAGCCACTGTGAACTATACCCGACTAGATAAAAATTCATAGTTGCCAACAAAGCATAAGCTCAGGACTGAGAAAATGTAATTTCAACAATAAAATTCATTGAGGACGATATATCCCGCTGGGCTGTGAACTGTGATTTTCACCCACGAAAATGGGACCTTGAAAGGAATTTGCACGTTTTTTGCACTTTTATTCCAGATTTTGCAGTTCACAAAATAAGGATGCAATAAAGTGACCTGCTAACTTCACTAGGTGAGTAGAGTATCTCAAGAGCACGCTTGGAACTTGAAGTAGTCTTTTTGCATTTTAACGACAGGCTGGGTTCAAAATTTGAAGTTCCCAACTTGAAAAAAAAATCACAAATTAACTTCAATATGAAGTTAGCAGGTCACATCGTGTATCTCAAGAACCAAACAAGCTAGAAACTTCCAGTAATGCTCCAAATTTTTACATTTCAAGAACAGACTTCGCCCGAACTTTGAAGTCAATTCCGTGATATTTTTCAAATTGGTGACTTTAAATTCTGAACATCGCTTATCGTTAAAATGGAAAACAAAAAACTGTTAATTTGGAGCCTCTCTACAAGTTCCTAACATGCTCGGTTTCTGAGTTACACTTTGAAATCTGCTAACTTCACAGTGAATTTAGCAGATCAGGATTAGCAGGATTACACTTTTATTTGACAAAGTGCAAAAAAAACAAATAACTGCAGATTCCTGTCAAGGTCCAATTTGCGTGGGTGAAAGTTGCTCTGGCTAACGTCACATTTTCATTTTCTGATGACTGTGACGAATATTTAATTTGATAATTGATTCTTTTGTATCATGTTCTCCGTCAAACTCCTAAGACTGTGAGAAATCGGACAGCGAGCCTTATAAGGGTGTTAATGATGTTTACTACAGTGGCCACAGGATCACTTAGTTTGATTCGTTGCACTTCAGTACTAGTTGGCTAGCTGATTAGATTCGCATGAAGAAGTTAGTTTCAGGTGTGGACTGCGTTACCTAACTGAGAGAATTTTCTAAGATCCATCTCCTATTGTTTCTGATAGTCTACGAGTTGGGTAAGAAATCCCGAAACGTAAAATCCCACAAAAAAACAAAAAATTGCGAATGGAAAAAATCTCTTATAGACAATATCCCGAATGACAAAATCCCGAATGACAAAATCCCGAAAGCCAAAATCTCGAATTGCACGGACCTCAAAAAGTCATCGCATAGTTGAGGACTTTTCTCAGATTAGAAGTAACATCATTACCAACGTGTATGTAAGTATATCAAATATCAGCTTGTTACAAATGTTTTTTCATAAAAAAATATATTCTTACCGGCCTATTTTGGTACTAAAGTACACACTTTAACACTCTATTTGGAGGAAGTGAAGAAAAAGCAATGACCTAATAAAAATACTAAGAAAACCAATGACTGGAGGGTTATCTAGTGCAAAAACATAGACACATATGTTTCGACCCGGAAAATTTTTGTGAAGTAGGACCGGAATTCAGGTGACACAAGTGGAAAAAGACTTCAACCAATCTGGCCTTCGATACTGGAGATAGCTAGGCAGGGAACAAGGACCAAAGCTTGTTTCTTCCATTGGTAGTCCCCTAAGCACATTATGTTTAAGTCATGACGGTTTTGACTCCATTCTTATACAATATTGCAAGTTTCACATGAAAGAAACGAAATATGTTATAAAACCCAAGCCGATCCGCTAAGCCTTTCACTGTGATTGAAGGATAAACACCCAAACAAAACGTACTTATACGCATAAATATAATAGTAGGATTAGTAGGATTTGTAAGAGCTTATTATTAATAACAACTAAGTACGCGACTACTGTGTCGTCTACTTTTTATATCTTATCAAATAATCTTCGCAGAAGAATATCCTCGTACAAAATTTCACCCACATATATTTAAATAAAAACACTTAAGATTCTCTTCCTAACTCTCAATTATGGCAACAATCGATAAGCAACTGCTTTCCGTTGGGTCTTGGGGGTCAATTATTTATAATTGACTGAAACTGAAGATTGCAAAAATACATGCTTATTTATGTAGGACGACGACGACGACACAAGGCGACGGATAGAAAAGTTTAAGGATAAATAGGAGCATAAACTGGATCGAAGGACATAATTGCAGATAACATGACGCAAAAGGTTGTTTCGATTTATATATGTACTTGCCATGTAATACACACACAGTAGATATAAAAACATTTTTTTTTTATGAATTTGCATTCAAATTACTGTCCAGAGGGGATCCACTTCACTGTGAACCGAGCAAAGATATCTTTAAGATAGAAAAGTAAAAATAAAAATAAATATATAAAAAAAAAGGAAAAATAGGTAGGAAGGTACAGCAGTGAAAATGCCAACCACAAAGTGTTTGTGCCAAGAAGATAAATCGAAAGCAATTTATTTGATTTTCAGACGAAATGGATGTCCCTGGAATGATATAGGGATATGCTTACGCTTATCATATCTCTACACGTGATACTGATGAGGAGAAACCGTTTTATAATATCGTTGTTCACAATGCATCACGACAGCACTATCCATCCGGGAAATGACAATAAATCGAAAATCAATTTGTATTATTAGTGTTACTCCAGGAGGGGAGTGGGGGGCGGAGCGGAGGAGGCGATGACGCTCATCCAGATCAAATAGTAGCCCCGTAGGATGTGTGTTCAACTTCTATATCAGCAGGACCAACGGGCAATGTGGGTTTTTGTTTTTCTCAATTTGATTGATGAGTTCGTTGTTTGTACATAAACAAAGTTGGCATTCGTTAAATTTCAAAGCGGAATAATAAGTAATCCAATATTTGTTTTTTTTTTTTGTTTTGTTTTAAGAATAAATTTTAACTTTAAAGAGAAACAGTAGGTGATTTTTGATTGTTTTAAAGGATTGTGCAATTCAAAGAAATGGAGAAGAATATTTCTTTTTGAAATGATAGTCATGCATAGTCACATATAGAATTGTACTCCTACACATACCATCAGTATTTAGGATTTTTAAAATATGAAAATGATTTCCCTTGAAAAATTTGCCTTTTTGTTGTTTGACAGAATCTATGGAAAAATGTTTTCTGCATTTTAAAACAAATATACCAAAGGGTTTCGGAGAAAAATTTTTTTAGCTTTGATAGCGTTTTCCATAAAGTAGTCCAATGTAACCAACGACAATATTTTATCCAGGCGACACAGTTTCTAAATGTGCCCACTCATTTTCAAGTATTTGTTGGTTTTTCTTCCTCATTTCGGAGAAAACTTAAAATAACATAAAAATTGATCAGTGAGTCAAGTTTTTCGTTTTTTTATTAAATTATTTTGTAAGTTATGACGCGCGCCGCCGCGCCGCGGTAGAAGCCCGTTTATGCAAAAGTGCTTGCGGAATTAATTTTTCAGGTGGGTGGTCTATATAATGCAGAATGTTTAAATTCACTGAATTAATAAATGCTTGGAGCTCTAGTTATCGAAAAATTATTTAGTTTCGATGAATGGTTTACCTTGTAGGCAGGGTTGCCATGTCTTGAACAAGTTCGATAGCCCAATTAAGAAATTTTTGTAACCCAAAATCGGAGCCGAAAAAGTAGCCCAAAAATAGTAGCAAATGGAAAAGAATTATTTTTGCATCAAAAAATGAAATACCTAAGGAGTATGTCCTGGGGAGAAAAAAGTATTTTATTTCTTATTAATTTATACCAACAAAATATCACCCAAAATAAGATTTGGGCTATTAGTTGCCCAATTATGATTGGGCTGTCATACTGACATTATTGTCGGCGATTTCGGAAATAAAAATAGACCAATTTCCGATAAATAGCCCAATCTGGCAAGCCTTGTAGGGCGTGTCAAAGTTGATACATTTCAATGGTGAGATAAAAAGGTGTACTTTTTTTTAATTTTTTATTTTAGCTTTATGTGTAAAAACTAGGAAAAGTGCGTAAAAAAAACTTTCATTTCTTACTTGTATTGATATAGCTACTTGTAAATTACGAAAATCAAAAATATACTTTTTTGGGTTGGGGTCGAAATTCCGTAGGGTCATTATTCTGCTTTCAAAATTCTGCATGTCAACATTCTGTTTTTCAAAATTCTCGTTGTACAAATTTCTGCATGACCAAAATTCTGTATTCCAAAATTTTGTTTGTTCAAAATTCTATATCTAAAAATTCTATAAATATGTTTTAAAATAGAAATCAACAACATATTTACAGAATTTTTAAATACAGAATTTTGAAAACCCTATTTCTTTTAATGAAACTAAAATACGGAAGTTGTTCCAAGAACATAAAACAGTGTCGATACTTTGTGTCGCTGACTAAAAATCTCGGTTGGAAAATGAAAGGCGGGTTATAACTATAGGGTGATTTTTTAAGAGGTTTAGAACTTTAAAAAAAAAAAAACACAAAAAATTCGAAAAATGAATGAAATATTTATTTGAATCGATAGTTTGAACCTTGCAATTTAATGTTTAAAGATAATTTCATGCAAATGTTGACCGCGGCTGCGTCTCAGGTAGCCCATCCGCTGAGTCCAATTTTGGCATACTCTTTCACACATATCGGCCGGTATCTCACGAATGAATGCATGGATGTTGGCTTCCAGTGCGTCAATCGAAGCGGGCTTGTCCCTATAGACATTAGCCTTGACATACCCCCACAAAAAATAATCTAATGGTGTCAAATCGCACGATCTAGGCGGCCAATTGACCGGCCCGAAACGTGAAATTAACTGTTCACCAAACTCGCCTCGCAATTGCGCCATTGTTTCGCGTGCTGTGTGGCATGTGGCACCGTCTTGTTGAAACCACATATCATGCAAGTCAAGAACTTCCATTTCGGGCAAAAAAAAGTTTGTTATCATCGCTCGCATCATCTTTGAAGAAATATGGCCCAATAATGCCGCCGGCCCATAAACCGTACCAAACAGTGGCTTTTTCGGGATGCATTGGTAGCTGTTGCAATGCTTCTGGCTGATCTTCACTCCAAATGCGGCAATTATGCTTATTTACGTACCCATTCAACCAAAAATGAGCCTCATCGCTGAACACAATTTTTCGATAAAAAAGCGGATCCTCGGCCAGCTTTCCAAGAGCCCATTCACCAAAAATTCGGCGTTGTGGTAGGTCGGCTGGCTTTAGTTCTTGCACCAGCTGTATCTTAAAAGGCTTTACGCCTAAATCCTTCCTCAAAATTTTCCACGTAGTGCTGTAACAAAGGCCTAACTGCTGGGAACGGCGCCGAATCGACATTTCGCGGTCTTCTGTCACACTAGCTGATACGGCCGCAATATTTTCTTCACTACGCACATTACGTAAACGTGTTGGTGGTTTTATGTCCAACCAAGTAAATTTGGTGCGAAATTTGGTCACAATCTTCCGAATAGACTGCTCAGAAGGTCGAGAATGCCGACCATAAAATGGAAGCAGCGCGCGATGAACATTTCGAACCGAGCACGAATTTTGATAGTAAAATTCAATAATTTGCAAGCGTTGTTCATTTGTAAGACGATCCATGGTTAAATTGCAAACCAAACTGAAGCTGTTTGACAGTGACACAAGGTACTAAACACACGTCAGCTTTCAAAACCAGTGTTGCCAAAACCAAACCAGCTTAAAAATCACCCGTTATCAACGAATTGGTAACAGATTGGGGGAAGAGGCTGCAAGTAGGTGTAAAAGTAGGACCTTTTTTAGAATTACCAAGGAGCTTGTAGGTATACAAAGCTCTAAAACGCACCTGGTAAAGGACATTAACAGATCACTGTCAGGTTCGGATGAGAACCAGCTCAAAAGGTGAAAGAAATCTTAGTCGCAATCATAGACAAAAGAATAACAAAGCAGTTGGACTTGACGTTATTTCCTTAGAGCAATTACGAGCAGTAACAACAACATCGATTGAACTCCTGCACCCACTGATTGAGAAATCTTGGGAAATAGAGAATTTTTCTGAGGAGTGGAAACAAGGAATTATTGTCAAGCTCCCAAGAAAAGGAGACGTTACGCAGTGCGAGAACTGGAGAATAATTTGCGTGCTGCCTGCTGTATTCAAAGAAATAGCAAAAATTGTCCTGGAGCGAACAAAAGACCACCTCGAAGGCACGCTTGACACCGAACAAGCAGGATTCCGCACTGGATCTTCCTATGTAGACCACTTCGACACCTTACAGATTGTCATCGAACAGTGTGTTGAATACTGATCACCACAAATCAAACTCTGTCAACCCATCTTCCTAGAGACAGAACCAGCGGAAAATTTCATTAACTACAGGAGACTGCATAAAAACAGGCTATAAAGAGACATTAAAGATACCACAACTCTTCCTGCCAAAAACAGGAATCTAGACAACATTGAAATTGACACAGCCATCGACTGTCTGGAACTGGTTGTGGCGAACGCATTGGATAACCCAGGGCAGGCCTAAACGTCAAAGGATAGATATCAGCACTTTCCGAAGTATATCCAAAGCCTATTATGCCCATAGGCAACAACTTAACAAACGTCTTCTACAGATCCACTAGCGAGAACTTAACACAGATAACAGCAACTACCTGACAGTGTGGATTGAACTTCAGTGCGTCAACATTATGTTCTGTAATTTCATTTAACACTACAACAACAACCAACTCCAAAAGACAATACAGTCAATCAGACCAGGACCTGATGCCTTCAAGAACTGACTGATTGTCCAAAAATCACCAATGCTCGACGTGATCATCACCAACAATAGAGAAGCAACAACGACACAATATAAAGTTGAAGCCACCGCTTACCTTATTGAAGGGAACTGCACGCCAGGTCCATCTGAAGATCCAGTCTACCCTCGCGAAATTTAGGCATCCATCCAGCAGACACTGATGTCCAACTTGGATAGAGCAATGTTTAGAGACACCAATTCAAGTGATCCAGTCGACAGCCCAAACTTGAGCCCCCAGGAGGAAATAGCTGAAATCATTGGCAACTCCAAACCAAAAAAGTCAGCTGGACCAACTTTGTTCTAAAAAGGCTTCGACAAACAGTGATTGTGTTTTAAGCTATCATCTTCAACAGCTGCCTCAACAACGGTTACTTTCCCGAAAAGTGAAAAACTGCAAAAATTATGGCGATTTCTAAGAAAGGTTAAAGGAACATGATCACCAACTATCCTTCCTCAACAATCTAGTCAGTGATACTCAGGAAACTCAAGAAGTTCTGCAGCGAAAAAAACTTCGTCCCAGGCATGCAGTTTGGTTTCCAGTAAAAGCATTCAGGACATCATCACAGTCTTAAACAACAATCACGTTACTGTTGGATGCTTCCTGGATGTCAAGAAAGCAGTCGACAGTGTATGGATTGAAGCCCTTATCCATAATCTCCTCATACTAGGCTATTCCCTTGGCACTAATCAAAATTATATTCTCTTTTCTTTCTCTTACAGAAACTTCTTCGTGCAACTGAAAAACTGCAAATCAACAGCGACGAACATCAGGGCTGAAGTTGCTCAAGGGTCAAAACATAGACTACTTCTCTACAATATCATGACCTCTGACCAACGAATTTCAAGTAAATTCTCTCCATTGATGGCTGTCCGAGATATCGAAGCACACATCCACAGGCATCACCCAAGCACTCCCCAGATAGAACCAGATTACCAGCCAATCGCAGCGTCAAGTACCTAGGCATCAACTTTAACGAGCTGCTGAGATTCAACCCACATTCATACATTGGAATTTATTTCGATCACTGCAAGAACGAGCTTTTCACTATGAAGCCAAAGTAGTCTCCATGGACAAGAAGTACTTATTGCTATTTGCAGAAAAAACTGGTAAGAAACATCGCCAATCAGTTTAATCAACTGATGAGAAAAATGATAAACCAACAACGATATATTCGACAGGAATCAAAGCCTGTAAATGTTCTAAAGTAGACGAATCAACTCACCTAAAAAAAATGTAATCTAAAACCATCCTTTTCACATAGGAGTTCAATTATTATTTTTGGGCTCACAAAATAAGAATTGGAATTTTATGTATGTATGCTTAATATCCGTACATATCATAATATTTACATTCCATTATGTGTTGAGTCTAATAAAGACCTCCAAGAATCCTTCGACTAACAATGAAAACAACACAACAACAAAAGATTCAAACAAAATTTCCATAACAAAAATGTTTTCCTGATTTTCCTTCAATATTTTTCTTCGATTTAAAAATGATAAAAGGGAAGAGAAAAGGTTAATAATGTATTGATTTTTTTTTTAATATTAAATATATGATATATTCAAAATGCTCCATCATCACCCTCCGTAGAACCCCATCTAACACGACATTTCCATGCCCGTATACATATATTACAAGAATTAATTTTAAAAATGCTTACAACCTCATCCATCATCCTCTATAGTTTCCTTAACATTCATATAGGACTGCACACGCACGACACCCAGGATAAATGCCCTATACAGCTTTTATCTATCCATAAGTTGGGTAGCTATATATGTAGGTTAGGTATACATCTTCAATATTACGAGAGTAATAATTTTGAAAATTATTAAACGCAAGAAATTTCCCATTTTTCCTATAACATTCATGATGCCTATGCCTGTTAAAGATTTATACAAATAAATATTAACGTAAACATCATATCTCTTCAGGGAAACGTTTATTGTCCCGTTACACAAAAGGCGTCTCTTTAAAACCCATTTCAGCTTAAGAGTCCATTTTTCCTCAATTCTTTGGCTACTGAATTGAAAATGATTGCCTCTGCTTGAGAAGAAGAAGAAGAAAAAAAACAGCAGCACTGAAAAGGAAAATATGCGCTTTAAGAAATGTTACGATTTTTCAGAATTTTTTTTTCTTTTGCCACGTAATCTCCAAACATTTGATAAGTTTTTTGCCAGCAGCAGCAGCAGCATCAGAAACAAGAAAACCAGTAAGGAACTTTTTTCTAAAGGGAAAGGCGAGGCATCACATAAGGAAGCACTTTTCACGTTTTATTTATAGACTTGGACATCTGCTTTTATGTTCCTTTTGTTGTTGTTTTTAATGTCGGTAATCTGAATACGTATAGCTGTCATGCATGGAAGGACATGCGACCTAGTATCCATCTACATCTATATTTATAGGGTGTCTTGTATCCTAATGTCTACAAAGGTATTAATTTGGAAGGAGAGTCACATGTAATACGGAATGGCTGACGTGTCTGAGCTATGTTTAAACGGACAATGCTTATTTTATGTGGTAGGTGTACAATGTAGATGTACCTACCTACTATCTTCGTATGAGTTTAACGTTAAGCTACGGGTATGTTTTGTTCCTATATCGGTTATCTGCAATATTTCATCAATATCGATTAAGTGAATTATAAGCTTGAAAACCTGATGGGGAAAATGTAAAACCTTTTGATTAGTTTTTTTTTTGTCATGCGTTTTGTATGATGCATGTGAACCTTTGCATGATGTCGACATGGAGGTCAGATTATAATCGGCTAAGATAAGATTAATTATTTTGTGACGCACATGAATATATGTATGAAATTGAATCGGGTGTGTTTTATACATGAATGAGATTTCGAAAGTAAACTTTACCAACAAATATTCTGCATTAGTGGATATTTTAGATATAAAATAGGTTGGAACAGTCACCATTAAAATATCCAAAATTAGCTAATGAGACATGGAGTTTAATAATTGAATACCTTTGAGACGGGGAGGGGCAATTTCTACAAAAATTACCTAAAACTGGAAAATTATTTAAAATCCACGAAAGCACATAGGAAAATATGCTAAGGGTTTTCTAAAGGGACGCTACAAAAGTAGAGCGACAGGGACAGCAAACGACGCCATATTTCTTGCCGCTCGTTTGACATTTCTCTTCAGTAAGGTTTGCCATTTCATGATGGAAAGATATACGAGCCAACAACGAGTCGAAATTATTAAAATTTACTACCGAAATTCGGAGTCAGTGGCCTCAACGTTAAGAGCGCTACGTCCAATTTATGGTCGTCATAATCGTCCTAGCAGATCAACAATTGAGCGTCTAGTGGAAAAATTTGAATCCACAGGCACAGTAAAAAATGTTCCCGTGCCAGTGAGACAAAGAAGTGTCCGTAGTGTCGAGAATATTGCTGCCGCTGAGGCTTCAGTTGCAGAAAGCCCAAATGTGTCTCTCACACGTCGTTCTCAAGCGTTGGCCATCTCTGTGACGTCGTTGTGGCGAATTTTGCGAAAAGATCTTGGCCTACATCTTTACAAAATTAAATTGACGCAAGAACTGAAGCCGGTTGACCACCAGAAACGTCGTATGTTCATGAATTGGCCTGAGCAAGAACTTGAAAATGATTCAGATTTTCATCGAAAAATCATCTTCAGCGATGAGGTTCATTTCTGGCTGAATGGCTTCGTCAATAAACAAAATATGCGGTATTGGTCAGGCAGTTATCCACAGGTACTCCTTGAGTCATCATTGCATCCCGAAAAAATTACGGTTTGGTGTGGTTTATGGGCCGGCGTCATTGGGCCGTACTTCTTTCCTGATGATCGAGACCGGCACGTTACTGTGAATGGGAATCGCTACTGTTCAATGATAACCAAATATTTTTGGCCCCAATTGGATGATATGGACTTGGAGGACATGTGGTTCCAGCAGGATGGCGCCACAAGCCACCGAATGTCACAATCAATTTATTGGAAACCAAATTTGGAGAACGTGTTATCTCAAGAAATGGTCCAGTCGCTTGGGCGCCTCGGTCGTGCGATTTGACGCCGTTAGACTATTTCTTGTGGGGCTACTTCAAGTCTATGGTCTATGCCAACAAGCCAGCGACGATTGATAAACTTCGTACGAATATCGAACGTGAAATTGCAGCAGTATCGGCCGATTTATGCTTGAAAACCGTCGAAAATTGGGTTCAGCGTCTGGACTTCTGCAAGCGTGCCCGTGGTGGCCATGAAAAAGAAATCGAGTTCCATACATAATGGCATCAAACGTACTTTCACAATAATAAAGAATTTCATTGATATCCAAAACCGTTTTTGTTTTATTTAAAAAAACTTTTGTAGCGATATATATATATATGTACATGAAAAAGATTTAAATCATTTGTTTAATTGTAAATAAATAATAAATATCGTCGCTAACTCCTATTTTGCATTTTTTACAAACAAGTATTTTAAACAAAGTGTTGGGATTACTTGAATAAAACCAAAATTACATTAAATATTTTTCAACACTCGTTATTGCCAAATTCAGTGAAATTGAAAAAAATTGAAAAAGTTTTGTATTTTTTAGCAATTTTTGAAGTGGTCTATAATGGTAAAAAAATGTGGAGTTAACTGCCTTACACTCTAAGCCGACGATATATGAATATATGAAAAAAAAATCTTTGGAGGGGTTTTCTTAAAAATAAATTAGTTTCAAAAAAATTCATCAACCCATTTTTGAAGTATTGAATTTTCCAAAAAAAAAAATTAGTTGTCTTTATCCAATTTTTTTTTCTTCAAAATTTCTATATTGCATGTTAAAATTTTGAAGAATTTGGATTAAAAAAACATATTGTTATTGACATTTTAAAGGAGCTTTTTCATGAAAAAAATCTTGCAGACTACAAGACTTTGATTTTGAGAATAATCTTGACTGAAACTTTGGACGCCTATCTATACTCCTTTTTTTGCAAAAACTCACCGGCAAAGGACTGCAATACATTGATTTTTGGAATAGCTTTTACTTATGTTTTTGACGCCTGTACCTACTTCTTTTTTTGCTATCACTCACATCCAAAATTTGCTGTTGGCCCTGGGTCTACAGAATCATAAAAAAAATGTTTTGTATAAATGAGAATCTTTTTTAGACAGAATTTTAGTTTTCATAAGCAAAATTTGGGAAAACTGAATTTTGACCAGACAGAAATTTGAGGATACAGAATTTTGCGCATACAGAATTTTGATATACAGGATTTGCATTTACAGAATTTCTTGATGAAAAGCGAGCGAGAAAATTAAACAACAATTTGTTTCAATGTTTAAGAACAGAATAAAAAACATACATTTATTTTCAGAGTAAAATACAAGTAAGTGAGGATCTGATAAATAAAACAGAACAGAGTGTTCATAAACTAAGTGATATTCATTCTTTTGAAAAACAACACTTTCCCTGAATGAATAATAACAAAATTTATTATATTTTAATTGGATAAACCTAATCGTTTGGCATCTGCTGTATGCTTGGTAGATGGCAAAGCTTTTGTTAAAATGTCGGCTAACATTTCGTTGGTTGGAATATATATTAAGTTAATAGTTCCATCTTGTATCTTTTCACGAACGAATTTTGTTTTTGTTTCTACATGCTTAGTTCTGGCAGAATAGGAGTTGTTCTTCGCAAGTTGAATCGCGCTTTTATTGTCACAGAAAAGATTCATTTCCTTAGAGCAATCTGGAAACAATTCAGTCTCTAAACGTTTGAGCCAAATTGATTCTTGTATAGCAGCAACCATAGCCATGAACTCCGATTCAGTCGTTGAAAGCGCAACAGTTGGCTGGCGTTTTGATGACCAAGTAATTGCAGCACCTTGCATCTTAAAAACGTAGCCTGTTGTTGACTTGCGCTGGTCGACATCACTTGCCCAATCAGCATCGCAGAATCCTTGAATCTGGGTCGGTTTCTTATAGTAAATAAGTTTCTTGTTGATTGTACCCTTCAAATATCTGAATATTCGCTTTATGGCTGTCCAATGAGCTTTCCCTGGGTTGCTGCTGTACCGGCTGAACAAATTTACAGCATAGCTAATATCTGGCCTAGTAGTTTGGGCAGCAAACAGTAAGGATCCAACAGCTTCCATGTATGGCACTTTGGACATCAATTGCTTCTCTTCTTCTGTAGTTGGAGACATTTTCAGGGAAATCTTCTGATTTAAGTCCAGTGGCATAGATACTGGATTACAATCCATCATTCCAAATCGACTTAGAATTTCCGATATATATTGCGATTGATCAATTGCAATCGTGCCAGCTGATCTGTTTCGAGTGATGCGAATTCCTAAAACTGACGATGCATCACCTAAGTATTTCATTTCAAAGTTCTTCATTAAGCTTTCTTTTATGAACATTTCTTGGCTTTCATCGTTGGAGAAAATTAAAACGTCATCAACGTAAACAGCTACGAAGGTCATGTTGCTTTTGGTAACTTTATAATAAATGCATTGATCAGCATCGGAACGCTTAAGACCAGCCACCAGTAAAACATCGTTGAGCTTCTCGTTCCATACTCTGCTCGACTGCTTTAAACCATATAAAGATTTATTCAGCTTACATACCTTATTGGATCCATCACTGAAGTTTTCAGGCTGTACCATGAAGATATTTTCTTTTATTTCTCCATTCAGAAACGCAGTTACGGCATCCATCTGACGAATGTTAAGATCAAATTTGGCCGCAATCGCAATTAAGAAGCGAATCGACGAGTATCTGGCTACAGGTGAAAAGGTTTCTTGGTAGTCTATGCCTTGTTTTTGGGAACAACCTTTTACCACCAATCGAGCCTTATACCTTAAAATTTCGCCATTCACATCTCGCTTTGTTTTGTAAACCCACTTGCATTTGATAGGATGTTTGCCTTTGGGAAGATCTACCAAATCCCATGTATGATTCAAATCGAGGGATCCAAATTCAACCTCCATTGCTTTTTGCCACATGGGTGCATCAGGTCGTGACATGGCATCTTCAATAGTTTCCGGGTCGTTATTTTCAAACTGAACACTAAAACTTGCCTGATATTTTGGATTTGGCTTCGGGACCCGTTTGGATTTACGAACAGCAACACCCTCTTGCCTGATAACATCTGTTGTGGTATCAACATTATCATCCCTGACCTCATTTTGCTCTTGAAAGGCTATGGAATTGTTGTCGTCTTCGTCGGTTTCATAAAGACTGTTGTCATTGTCTTCGGTTTGAGACTCAGGTAATGAGACCGCATTCAAATCTTGAGACCCAAATTCAGATTCTTGATTATCTATTCCCCCCGGATTGATATTTGGTTCAATTGGCTCTTCAAAAAATGAAACAAAAGGGCTAGTGAAAAGTTGTTTATCAACAATTACCTTGTCACTTCGGGACTTCTCAAAGAAAACAACATCGCGACTGACAATAATTTTTTGCGTTTTCATATTGTATAGTCGGTAGGCCTTTGATTCAGTACTGTATCCAAACAAAATACATTCAGTAGACTTTGGATCGAGCTTCTTACGTTTTTCACATGGGATATGCACCATCGCCTTGCAACCAAACACTCGCAACATTTTCAAATCTGGTTTCACATTCGACCATAATTCTTCAGGTGTTTTTGAACTTTCGCCTCTACAAGGAATCCGATTCAAAATATATGCTGCCGTTGATGCTGCTTCAGCCCAAAAACGTTTTTCAAGATTGGCATCAAACAACATACAACGTACTCGTTCAATTATATTTCGATTGATCCTTTCTGCAACACCATTCTGTTGCGGGGTGTATGGAGCAGATTTTTGGTGTTGAATGCCACATCCAGATAAATATCGTTGGAACTTCGAATTACAGTATTCCGTTCCGTTATCAGTTCGAAAAACTTTGATTTTCTTTCCACATTGGTTTTCAACAAGAACCTTGAATGTTAAAAACGCCTCGAAAACTTCAGACTTTTGCTTCAGTGGATAAAGATATAATTTTCGACTAAAGTCATCGATAAATGTTACAAAGAATCTATATCCTGAACATGACTTTACCGGTATCGGTCCACAAACATCGGAATGAACCAAGTCCAAAACAGCTTTCGCACGGGTACCAGTTGACTTGAAGGGTTCTCTTGTTTGCTTCCCCTTAATGCATATAACACATTTTTCATTCATTCTTCCACCGAAAGATACACCGCGTACTGCCGTCTTCAATTTAATCAAATTGTCTTCGCAGATGTGTGCCATTCGACGATGCCAAAGATTCGTTTCATTCTGTGCATTCATAGCAATAGAATAATTCGTAATAGATGGTTTAGGCATAATGCAATTTAAACGGTACATGTTATTAATCAGAGATGCTGATGCTATAACCTCCTTTTGTTCGTTCAAAATTTTGCAGCATTCCCTTTCAAAACGTACTGTTTTACCAGTTTTGACTAATTGGCTTACGGAAATCAAATTAGCGCATAAATTTGGAACATATTGCACATCGTAAACTGTAGCATTTGTTTTCTTCCTACAATCCACAAGATTCAAACTAACATCACCTATGCATTCGACCGCCAACTTTTCATTATTGGCAACAAAAACCTCCTTGTGCGTTGGTGATCTAAGATTCTTCAGGAATGACTTGCACATTGTCATATGTGCCGATGCTCCAGAATCTACATACCAAGCACCTTCTGGGACTTCACTTTTGGCTAAAAAAGATGAAAACATAGCAATGTCATTTGATTTATTGCAGACTTTCTTTTTGTTTGGACATTGTCGGGCGAAGTGACCAATTTCTCCACAGTTGTGACATCTGAACTTTGGTTGCGGCTTATGTTTTTGAGGTTTAAACTTCGGTTTTACAAACATAGCACTTTCAGTCGATTTTGTATTATATTTGAGTTGTTGCAGTAGTAGAGTCTTCACGGCATCACTTGTTAAAACCTTTGATGAATTTTCAACAGCCATAACTAGGGCTTTGAAATCTTCAGGCAACCCTGCCAACATCAGTGACGCAACTATTTCGTCGTCTATCTTGAGACCAGCTTTTCTAACCTTGATTGACGTCATTACCATCTTGTTAACGTAGTCCTCCATGGATTCACACTCGGTCAGCTTTAACTGCACAAGTTGTTTCAGCAAATCCACCTTCCTACAAAGACCAGTATCTTCAAACGCATTCGTAAGGCTATCCCAAGCACTTTTAGCCGAGGTTGAATCTGCTACATATGAATAATTCTGCGTTTCAAGCAACAGAATCAGTTCAGACTTCGCCTTTAGATCAGTGATTAGTTGTGCTGCCGTAGCTGTTGCTTCTACTTCATTCTCGAAGCAACCCCATAATCCTCTGATCACCATATATGATTTAGCTGCAATTTTCCAAACATCAAAATTTTCTCGTCCCTTCAGCTTTTCCACAGATATAGCATTTGAAGCCATTTCGTAATAATTATTATTAAATTCGCTAATTAAATACAAATCGTGGTGGGATCTGGGCCCATAACCTAATGAAAAGCGAGCGAGAAAATTAAACAACAATTTGTTTCAATGTTTAAGAACAGAATAAAAAACATACATTTATTTTCAGAGTAAAATACAAGTAAGTGAGGATCTGATAAATAAAACAGAACAGAGTGTTCATAAACTAAGTGATATTCATTCTTTTGAAAAACAACATTTCTTAATACAGAATTTTGGCCAAACAGAAATTTGATCAGACAGAATTTACAAAAAAAAGCTCAATTTCGACCAAACAGAATTTGAAAACCAGAATTCCGAAACGTTCCTTAAAAATCGAAAATTTAAAAAAAACCGTAATAAAAGTCATGGCATCGTTTGTTATCGGTATCTGAAACCAATACCAGCTCAAAAGCATCCGAATCAAGATTATGTTATACGAAACCAAACGAGATTGAGTTATACGAGACCGATACCGAAACGATACTGAAATTTTTTGATTTTAACAATAACGAACGTTACTTACAAAAGTATAGTTTGGTTTAGTATCGTGACCAGTCCTACGTGTTTTTTTTTATCAAGAAAACACTATGCCTCCAGTTATCCCCTGAATTTTCTAATCAAAATCGTTTGAGCCGTTTTTGATATAAATAAGCTTTTCCTTAACGTTTGTATGGAAGGAACAGTTATTTTTGGAGCCAAAGAGGAATTCAATTTCCCCTCTAGAGAGTTACAGAAAAAACCTTGAGTTCAAAATTTTAAGAAAATCGATTCAGTGGCTTAGGCTGTAGATCGATTTATAGGCAGAAAGGCAAACCGATATAGATCGGTGGCGCACGAATCGTGCTACAAAAATAAAACGTAATAACTTTTTTTCTGTGTGAGTAATCGGCTTATTTTTTTTTATTTTGTAGGTTCCTATTTAGATTTATAAAAATGGATGCTTGGGATACGGAGAAAAGAATTTGGATAGTGCAACGGTACCATGCTTTGCAGTCCGTCATTTCCGTCCAAAGGGAATTTAGGCGGGAGTTTGACGGTAATCCCCCGAGTAGATGGACCATTATGAGGTTTGTAAACATTTTGCCAATCTGGAAGCATCGCACGAAGGCCGTACCATCGAGATGCCAATGTTCGGGTTCAGGATACAATCGCAGCAGTAGCATCTGCAATACAGGCCAATCCGAGCGTTTCGACCCGAAACTTATCGGGGCAAATGGGAGTTAGTAGACGGTCATTACAACGGATACTTCATGACGATTTAAACTTGTTTCCGTACAAAGTCCAAATTACTAGCAAGTTAAACCCTCAGGATTTGCCTGTTCGCCTGGAATTTTGCCAAAAAATGATATCAATGGCCGAAGAAGACAACACATTGATCAATTGTTTGTTCATGTCTGATGAGGCCCATTTTGATCTTAACGGCAATGTAAACAAGCAAAATTGCCGTATATGGAATGAGTCTAATCCAGAAATGCTCCATGAGACGAAACTGCACCCAGAACGAGTCACTGTGTGGTGCGCAGTTTCATCAAGGTGTATTGTCGGGCCGTACTTCTTTGAAGAAAACGGTGTAACCGTTACTGTCAATGGGGACCGTTATTTAAAGATGTTGAAGGAGTTTTTTTACCCAGAACTGCGCCGAAGACGTATACCATTCAACAGCGTTTGGTTTCAGCAAGATGGAGCAACTGCACATGTAGCCAGACCAGTTATGGCGGAGCTAAACAAAAAATTCGCAAACAAATTAATTTCTAGGAACTCCACTCTTCGCTGGCCCCCAAGGTCACCTGACCTGACAAGCAAGAGGTGTATAAAACGAAGCCCAGGAATTTAACTGAATTAAAGCAGTCCATAACGACAATAATTGAGGCGATCCCAACTTCAACTCTTCAGGCCGCGATGAATAATTTTTTTGATCAGGTGCCGCATATGCGTGGGAGAGCGTGGAGGTCATTTGCGGTCTATAATCTTTAAAAACAACTAACTATTTAAAATAAAATTTAATTTTCTAACCAATAAAAAAAAAATAAATGAAATACATCGATTAAAAAAAAAAGTTATTTGAATTTCTTATTGTAGCACAATTGGTGCGCCACCCTGTAGAACTTAGCCACCCACTTTTTTTCTAGTTATATCATCGTAATGTAATTATTTCATTATAACCTCAAAAAAATATATTTCCACGAATCCAAAACTTGCCACATATTTAGTTACGATGACCATATTTCTGGTAGCAAAACACGGGAAAAAAGTTTTAAAAAAATTTTAAATGTGAAAAAAGACTTTTTCACAATTTTAATTCAGAAATATCTTAAATAAATATTTAAAAAAACAACAGAAAAACAAACGAAAATATATTCTTAAAAAGAACGGAACAGTAAGGGCCAGTTTCAAATGTTCCGGTTAAAGTTCCGGATATATATCCGAAACGTAACGATATCCGGCAGATAAAAGTGGCTGTTATTTTATTTCTGTTTCATCATCAAAGTCTCGGATAAACTAACCGGTGGATAACTTTACAGTTTGAGAACAACATAAAACATCAAATACATACTGAAAATTAAATTTTTGTCGTCAAAACAAAAAATCCTTATCGTTTTAATTTAAAATATCACTGGTTTTTAATATTTAAATTCAGTATGAACCACGGCGGATTAATTCAAAGCGAAATTCAAAATATTACGATGGAAACTCATAGCAGACATAGCAGACTTCTGGATAAAATATTTAACAGCCACTTATCAGTCAGAGACATTTGAAACCAAAAGTTTAAATTAATCTGCCAAAAAAGTTCCGAATAGGCTATCCGAGTCTTTATCCGTAAGTCTTGAAACTGGCCCTAAACAAAATAAAATTTAATATCTTCACAAAATATCAAACTATAAACAATTAAAACAGTAAAACTAAACATTTTAAAAGTTAACAAGCAAAAAGTGTTCAAGTGTTCCCATCTCTCCCATACTACACGTCACGCTAATTAGTAACTATCCGACATTGGCTTCGTTCATCTGGACTTGACTTGATAAAATATTAAGCTCCGAACAAAAGACAACAAAAGCATAACACTTTAAACTTCTGGCAGAAATGACTGGCAGTTAAATTCGGGTGAAGTCATGGACGAATCCAACATAAGATAGGTGAGTGACGGGCGCGGATGAATTTAGCTTAGAGAATCATCAGTGCTTCCAACAAGTTTGAAGACAGAAACCAAGAGGAGTGATCTCGTTACGTAGAGCGATTTTAGTTATATTGCGTCGCAACTAAAATCGCTCGGATAGAGACGTAATTACTATTGACGAACCAAGCAAACGAAATAAGAACAACGAACTTCGAATCTGCACGTGGAATTTTCTTCTTTTTTCTTTAGACCACGTTCAGTCGAACATTTAGCGGAGGCCCTACACTGCTACAAAGTATACATCACCACCAGTCAATAAGTGCAATGGAATAGGCCATGCAAAAGAAAACTGAAAGACTGCAACATCTACTACAATGACTTTGGATGTGAATCCGCCGTTAAAGGCAGACTTAGGCGATTCGTTAGTTTACATCAGAGCTTAATTCACACAAATCAACCAAATATGAGCGCATGCCCCCACAGAGGATAAAAGATGATGGCAATATTAAAAAAAATTCTGCGAGCGGCTGAACAAGATATTATGAGCAATGACCTAGCTTTGACATTAAAATTGTTTTGGGTGATTTACATACCAAACTACTAGGAAGCAAAGACGTCTTTCCTAGCACAATCGGAAGATATAGCCTGCACGACACCACTACTTCCAATAGCGGATTTAGGTTAAGTCTTTGTTGCGGGGCAAAAGGTTGTAGTAGCTAGTACGCACTTCCCACATATCAATACACATAAGGGGACATAGCGAATTTCTACACCCGCCACATTTCGATCGACGCAACGCACTCCTCCAGTATCAAGGACGTCCGAACGTTCCGAGGAGCTTATTATGACTTAGACCACGAAATTATTGAGGCCAAGGTAATGCTACAGATATTCACACCAAAGCCAGAACAGGGAAATACTGGGAGGAAAGTCAGCGTCAGATTGCTAACAGTCACAAGTAATCACCAAGTCCTTTTCCACTCAAGTCTTAAGCCTTCCTAAATAGTCTTATGCCACCAACTTCAAGCATTGAGCCATTAGAGATGTCGCCTCTGATCTGCTAGGTCTCGCATACACATAACTACCACAGCGAGACGCCTGGTTCGACGAAGAACATCGGCAAGTGCATGCAGCCAAATAACAGACATACAAAGTGGTGCTGCATAGAAGGACCAGAGCAGCTCGCGAGCTCAGCGAGCAGGAGCAGAGAAAGAAACACTGGTTTCTAAGAACAAAAGAAGAATCCCATTCGGTGATGATATGGAAAAATCATGTCTGCAAATTGTACGGCGATGAAGGACTGAATTTATTTACGCTGCAGACTGCACCATTCAATCCGAATGACTGCAAGCTGTGACGCAACGTAGGCAAGCAATTCAGTCTTTAACTTAAGTCTAATAAAGCTGCTGGAGCTGATGGCCTGGCAGTTTTAAATTTAAGAGCTCTGTAAACGCTCGAAAATGATGTGAGTGAACTTGTTTCGACTAAACTCCGTAAACAGTGAAACAAAAATAATTGTATGACCAAACTACTCGTACTTCATTATTCTTCAGAAGTTATTCATGTAATTCAATCCCAAATTTCTTTTATTCTTATTCTTATTCTTATTATGAAAAAAAAAAATTATGTTCGACTGAACAAAGAAATTCGTCTGCAAGCAATCAAATCGAGCATGACAAACAAGTAGCCTTCGAACATCGAACATTCTTTTGATTCTGGGAAGATCAGATTTTTCTTTTAGTGACACCAAATAAAAAAGATACTTGTGCCAGCTTACCAACACCATGTTCAAGTGTTTACAGAGCACTTCATACAAAAATAAATTTCCTCGTTAAATAAAATTAATTAAGATAAGACTCTTGAGTGATGGTTGGTTTGAAACGAATTGTTCTCTCTTGTTGTGATTATTATTATGTTTACATATTAAGACATTTATTTTTAAGTTTATTGAAGCATGGATACCTCGTGGCATAATGGTTAATGCGCTGAACTTTCATTTCGGGGGTCTGGGGTCGATTTCCAGCCACTACCGCGTAAAAAAAGAAATGTTATTGATCTGGAGTACGGAATCTTGCGAGGAACTGACAAATTCTTCAAGAGTAAACTTGCTATGAAAAGGTGATTCTCATCTAGCCATTCGGACTTCGCAAAAAATTGTAAGTCCCTTCTATTCCTGCTAACAACAACACGCACACAAGAATAGTTGAGAGTTGTAAGTCACTAGGCCCTGGTTCTCCACGAACTGTTGCGCCACCAAATAATTTTTTTTTATGGGAATAAAGTGATTGTTTTTGTTTGAAAACCTGACTTCACTTGAATGCTTAAGTTTTAAATTTTAAACGAAAAACTGTACTTTATTTTAAAAATTAAATTATTATAATTTTATTGATATAATATTTGAACTTACCGAACATTCGCCAACGTATGCCGCCTATTTTTCAAATAGCGACTGTGATACTTTTGCAGATCACCAATGGATCCTTGTTCGGCCTGCATTTTGGGCAGTATTGAACCACTCTGGGGATTGGAACTAACTAGATTGCTTGAATGATTGACGTTGCTGGCAACACTGCCACTCCCACAACCTCCACCGATGCTCCCTACAGCGCTATACGCACTGCCGCTAGACGTAAGTGTTTCACTCGAATTGGTTGCAAGTGCTACAACAGTTCTATTCCAGCCCGATTTGATGTGTTTCCTGATTTTCAGTTTAATTCTTGGCGATGGTGAGCTGGAGTATTCTTCGGATGCGCCGCCGCCGCTGCCGCCGCGTTGCGAGTGTCTATCACTGGCACACAGAGATGCGGGGGTTGTACGGGACAACTGTAGTGGCGGATGCTGGTTTTGTTCAGACTCTTCCTCTTCTTTAATATGAGGTAATGGCGACGTTTGTGGTTGGCAAACCCTGCTGGGCGGTGTAGATGACGCTGATGAATTACTATTTGCTTGATTCGATATTGATGATGCAATTGAGGCGACAATATCATCAGGGCTCTCCGATGTATCAGATTGCTTAGATACTGGAGAATTGGGCTCTAAATTCTCGGGTGTGGAAACTTTGTTAATAGTGTGTCCTTCAATAACAATGTTATTAAGTTCATCCGAAGGAATCGGCGAATTCGGCGGACTTGTAGCGGGGGCTGCTGAGCCCCCGCGACAAGGTATACAGCAGCGAAACACTGTGCCTCCGAAGCACTTGGGCTTTGATATGCGTTTTGAATGCTCGGCTGAACGCTGTGATTTTTAAAAATATTTTTGATGTTATAACGTAAGATAAATATCGAAGTAATAAATGAATGATAAATCGTGGAGCTTTACTAAAAACTATAAATTACATAAAATAATAAATTAAATGATGTAATTTTTTTTTTTTTTTGACGAGTTTTGACGTTTGTGATTTTTTTTTTTTTAATTTAATTATTTTTTTTTTCTTTTAATTGATCAATTTATCGCCTTAGTGGATTTTGGTAGAAGTTCTAAGAACATGATAACAAACCTTGGTTGAAGGCGCATGCTTTGCAGAATCGGTTTCCACTTTTTGACCACCATTATTGAATTTTATGTGATGGGAGAATTTTGCTAATCGCATTTTATGGCGCAATGTAGCAGTCGTCGAGTTTTCTTAAGATTTTCTCATTTCGAACCATATTTGAATTTTTAAGTTGTGAACATGGTGATTAATTGTTGTTGTTTGTAGATTTTACAGCCAGTAGTTGTAATTGTCTGGAAAGAGAAAGAAATATTCAAAAATTAATTTAAACTCTTTACATTTTTCTGTAATTTTTTTTTTTTTTCTTCAGAAAATAAAATTTATTCAAGTTTTCTAACAAAGCGCCTGCAGTAGACAGTTCAGAAAATAATGTCACGGGTTTTAAGATAGCTCATTGAGTTTTTCGAATCTTTTATTGGATCCTCTTGTCAATAATTCTGGGACCGCCAAAATTGCCCTCTGTCATTACGAATTGCCTTTTGCAAACGCCTTTGTAAATGCGATTTAAAACCCATGAAGTGCATACAAGTTGATTGAGTTGTGGATGCAAATGCAAATTAGTTTAGTTATCTACACTATTATAGGAGTTACTTTAAACAATCCCACCAGCCAGCTGTGTACAATATGGTGCATCCTATGTTCGCCATGCTTTGCCATATTCATCATATTAAACAAGAATCTTCTCCGAAATCCCTTCCATGATTCCACATCATCATCATCATCATCATCATGCAAATGATGCCCCTCTTTTGAAAGTTGGTATCTCTATATTGTTGAGCATATAAAAGCACACGCGCAACGCTGGGGCGTGAAAATTACGAACAAATTTTCATGCAAATAAGCGACATCAAGTTTGCAATTTAAATTCATTGGCGTGGAACGAACTATAACAACCTCATACTGAATCACTACATTCTGTTTGGCTTAATTGAGTTGGGTGATGCATATATTGAGCTTCTGGATGCAACACTGTTTCAATCAAGCTAGCCCAACCACCTAGCGCACACCCTGATTGGCAGTCTTATGCATTTTTATTACAATCCTTTAAGTTCTCTTAAAAAACTTTTAATACTTTTGCATTTTTGTTAAGAATATAATAATTAATGCAAGCAAACAGCAAAATAAAATTACCATATCTACTTATTCAAGAGGATCAAACTACATATATTTAATTCACTTTGACTACGTCATTTTATTTGGCACAATCAACATTTTGAAAAGATTCTCAATGATATTTTGCATACAATAATACTCGAATATCCGAATTTATTTTTGGAAATAAAAAAAGATTATAGAAAATTGCAATTGCAATTGTTCCTTCCATCAAGCACAGTGAAACAAACTATCTGGAAAACTGGAAAATAAAATAAAATTGTGCAACTTTGTTAAGCTCAAAAAAGATTGAATCGTTTGAAAGACATTACTCGTAACTGTTTAAAATAAATGTAAGAATTTGATTAGAAAAAGAAACATTGAATTTTACAAAGCACAATAATTAAAATGATGATCCGGTTACAGGTGCGAAGTTTAATCAAAATCGTATTAGCATTTTGAAGAAAATTTGAGATCCCACCATTTGCTGTAAAGGTGCATGTTCATTTGAAAGTAAAAAGACTTTAAGCTGCTCTCGAAAGTAAAACTCGCAAAGAGTAGTTGACACCTATGTGAGAGTCACTCTTTAGAGTTTTGCAGTGAAAACACTCAAATGGAAACTAACTCTAAGCAAACAAAAATGAAAAAATCGAATTACGTCTCTACTGATTCACATGATAATTCGCGATGCCAAATTCATAGCAAATCAGTGTCCATATGACGACAGAAAAGATAAACCTTGTTTCTTTAAGCCGTGTGGCTTTTAATCTGGCAATACTTTTTTCGAAGTTGGTCTTTTTGACAGCTGTCATTTGATTTATGCTCAGTGTAGTTTGCCATTTCATAATGAATCGACTTACTTCTGAACAACGTATGCAAATCGTGCAAATTTATTATCAAAATAATGGTTCGGTTCGCGCGACGCATCGCGAAATAATCAACTTATTAAAGGAAACATTTAAGTATAATAAAATTAGAATTGCAAATGGAAAAAAATAGCGGCAGGCTGAAATTTTGTAGCTCATTTCGAGGGTATTTATACAACTTAAATCTAAGTTGTCGACCACCTACCCCTTGCGCGGGCGGTGATCTTAGTTTATTAAGAAATGGGTGCACTGATATGGATGATATATATTTGTTATACCAGACAAAAATTTTTAAAATTGTTCAAGTAAAATCCGCCCAGAGCCACGCCCACTATTCTTAATCCCTTGTATTTCAGAAACGGCTGTAACGATTTCCATGAAATTTTCAGAGTTTGTTTTATGGACGAGAAAATATGAGCAAATAAGTTTAAGTAAAATTCATCCACTGCCATGCCCACTTTTCTTATTCCTTTGTTTCTCAGGAATGGCGGCAACGATTTCTCTGAAATTTTCAGAACTTGTTCTCATGGACGAGAAATTAGCAAATTATGGATAGAAATTAGCAAATTAGTTTTAATAAAAGCCACCCACTGCCACACCCACTTTTCTTATTATTTGTTTTTTCAGGCAAAAAGATTTCGCGGTTTATTCCACGGGCTTCCTAAATTTTTAAATCACTAGTATGAACAAAATCAATCAAATCAATCATCCAAATCATGTTTCTAAGAAATAAAGGTATAGGAAAAGTGGGCGTGGTAGTGGACAGAACTTACCAAAATCAATCCATTTTTTTCTCGTCCATAAACACGAATTCCAAAAATTTCATTTAAATCGTTGAAGCCGTTGCAAAGAAACAAACGAACAAGAAAAGTTTTACTGATACTAATTTGATACATTTTTTACTCGTCCATAAGAACAAGTTCTGAAAATTTCAGAGAAATCGTTGGAGCCGTCCCTGAGAAACAAAGGAACAAGAAAAGTAGGTTTGGCCGTTGGCGGATTTTACTAAAACTAATTCGATAATTTTTTTTCTAGTCCATAAGAACAAGTTTTGAAAATTTCAGAAAAATCTTTGGAGCCGTCCCTGAGAAACAAAAGAATAAGAAAAGTGGGCGTGGCAGTGGGCGGATTTTACATTAACAGTTTTTCAAATTTTTATCTAGTTATTATAACAAAATATGAAATATCAGTGCAGCCGTTTCTTTATAAACCAAGATTTAAGAAAAGTAGGCGTGGCACGCGGCCCGTGCAACTTAGATTTTAGTTGTATGAATACCCTCGAAACGACCTGCAAAATTTCAGCCTGCCGCCATTTTTCCCATGTATTCATTACTAAAGTAGCTCTATTTACTGGACTATTTGGTGAGCGCATTATCTCGCGTCGTGGGAGGTGGGAATGTGGCTTGGTCTCCAAGATTGTGCGATTTAAGACCGCTGGACTATTTTTTTTTGGGGTTATGTGAAGTCGCTTGTCTAGACAGATATCTCCAAGACGATTGACGCCTTGGAAGAGAATATTCAGCGCGTTATTGCTGACATACGGTTTCAATTGCTGCAAAAAGTGGTCGAAAATTCGACTACTCGGCTGGAATTTATTTAAACCGGCCGCAGGGGCCACTAGCCTGAAATCATTTTTAACACATAATGGCAAATCCTTATTTTTATAATTAACTTAAATTCTTGGTCATAACATTAAACTATATTCGTTTATATTTGATTAATATCTCAACATTTTTATAAAAAAAAACTTATACCCCTAACTTATTTTATAAGATACTGATTATCTTAAAAAAAACGGGGCAGTAAGAAACTTGGACGTTCATGGGTTTCTATTGCGTTGGGGGAAGCTGTGCAAAAGCACCCTTTTCGGTTTTTGAATATGACTTAAAAACGAATAAAATTTCGATACAATGCTTATAACCTTTTTTGTGAACAATAAAATTCATTTATGAAACAAATAAAAAGTTTTTTAGTTACCTAAAATTTAAAAAAATATTGCAAGAAATGTGAATAGTCACAGTTTTGTTTTTTTTTTCTTATTTGCCTATAACTTTTTACCAGCAGGGATAGGTAAAGGTATTGGGTTCTTAAGCCTGTGATATTCAAAAACAGTCTTGGATAAATATCTGCTGAGAAACGGTGGCTTAAGCTTAACTGGTTTAAAATTTTGAATGTCAAATATATGACATTTTTGGCTATTAAATGAAACTTTTTCGATGATACTTTCACATTTTCATTTTCATTCTTAACTATTTTAGTCAAAAACTAAAGAAACTTGTAAGAGCAAGAGTTTTTTGAAATTATTTTGTGTTGAAAAAAATAAATGGCAACCATTAAACTGTGAAAAAGTTTTAATTTGACTATTACTTTTGACTAAAATAGTCAAGAATAGAGACAAATAAGACAATTTGAAAATGTTTCTCAGCTGGTAAAAACGTTATAGGCAAATAAGTAGAACAAAAAATATGATTTTTCATAGTTTTTGCAATGATCTAAACAAAATTGAGCTTACTTAAACATTTTTTTAATTTTTTTTAAATAATCCATTTCGATGGTGAATTTTATAGTCTACAAGAAAGATTTTCAGCATTATTTCGAAATTTTACCTCGTTTTCGATTTAAAAGTAAGAAACAGAAAAGAGTGCTTTTTTGCATTCCCCTCAAAAAAAAAAACACCTTCTAATTTAGTAGCACTCCACCCAGTTTTCCTTCAATGATTTTTGTAATAAAAATCCATGAACGTCTTAGTTCATTCTTAAATGACATAATTAAGCAATAGCCTTTTAAAAAGTAAGAACAAAGAATTTTTTTTAAATTTGGAACTAATCCCAAACATATTTGCGTTTTTTTTTTATTCAATATTTTGGTGGGCATTTGAGGTTTTTGATATTCTCAATTTTTTGCTATTATGGGGGTCTTGAAATTCAAAATTACACCTTTGGATGTAATGCATGCTACTTAAACATCTTTTCATTGTTATATATCGAGAAGAAGAACCTAAATAAATATTAATGTATTTCCTTCAGCGTCCCAAACCATAATTTACTATTTTAATTAATTCTATAGGAATAAGCTACGCAAGGTAGTTAAGGACGGCAAAGTGAACCGGGTGTTTAACATTTTGTAATTTATAAAGAATATTTTAACGATAATAACCTACAGTAATATTTTAAATAAATAATCAAAATGTAGCTGATAAGTAATATTTTATAATTATTTTGCTTTGCGTTGTGTATGGAAAAGGTAAGTATACGCCTAAGTGAACCATCAATCCTATTTATTTAAAGAGAATGTATAATAAAATTAAAACATCTTAACGATTTGGTTCATCCTTAAACAGGAATAACGTTAATTAATATCTTTATAAAAAAATAAATAACTAAGCGCACGGCTGATGTAAGGTAAAGTAAGACAAAAAAAACGAAGTTTTGATCAAACGTTTTTTTTTATTTTGGGGAAGGGATTTCAATAACATTCTCTAATTTACTTAATATTGTTTTTTTTTCATCAAGCAGCTTTAATTGAAAAATTTAAATCCTGAGTAAGATGGTCTTTTAATTATTAACTACTCCAAACAGGACAAACGCCCGCTGACGCTGACGGCCGAAGCACTGTGGACCCAAATGACGTTGCAAAAATACGATAAGCTTTTTTTGTATTATTCTGTATTATTTTTGGTCAGTTTGACAGACCGCAAGCATTTTGGAAGTATGAACAAGAATTTGTACCGTCTTCTCAGTGCTAACATTTTGGTCTTTAAATCAAATTAACTATTTGTTATATTAGGCCTGCAACTCGATATCATTTTTTAGACTTAACTGGCACATGTATTTTAAAAGTTACTAGCAAAGATTTTTCAAAAATATCTAAAAAAGATAACTATAGCCCAAAATTACTAAGAATAACTGTGGCGGAATATGCCCAAATCGTGCTTTAAGGAACCATGCCATGCAAACTGTTTTCCTACATTTTATTATTTATTCTCTAAAACTAGAAAAATAGTCGGACAAAACCAATTTTTTGTGTGAACCCTTATTTTGATGTTTTGTGCATGTCCTGCAAAAACTTTTTTAGTTTTACTATAAGACTTTCTTGTAAGGGGTAATTGGGGTCTTATTCATGTCTTTTTTAAATTTCTCGAAAACTTTCCACTAAACAAGGAAAAAAGTCAAACCAAAAATAAAAGCTTATGAAATTTCGCTCAAAAAAGGTCATGGAACTTTTTTTCTTACAACCAATCGGCTTGGAGATATAAGCTGAATTATGTCTGAATAAAAAATTTGATTTTCACATTTCTTTATTTCTTATAATTAATAGGAGCGTTAGTGCATGATATGAGGGCATACCTGTCATTTCAACGTAAAGGGTTGTTCTTTAGTATTCTTATATTTGATGTCAAAACTGATCGTTTAAGTGTTACCATGGTGGCAACACTGTCTGAAGGACGAGAAGAGGGTTGCCTGTTTCATATATAATTTACGCAGTGTACAAAAGTCGAAGGCATATAAATTATATATCGTTGGAAAGGTTTTTTTTTGTTGCACAGAAGTGCAGTACATAACGATTATAGAAAACAAATTTTTAAAAGAGGCAATACCGCAATTTTGTTTTTCAGTCATTTTTAAATGCTTCTAGACCTACAAACTGAACGGCTGGTTCGATTGTTATCACACTTGGTACTAGGCTCAAGGAATGATAAATATGTCATGTGGTACCAAAAAATTGTCTTTCGGACAAAAACTGCGAACAATTTTAAGAAAGTGTTAACTTTTAATGGCGGTATCTCTGACAGTTATTAATTAATATTATTTTTTAAAACTCTAGTTTATTTTGTTTGAACACCATTTGAGCGTATCTTTGTCTCGAAAAAAGGTAAGCGCAGTTTACAAAAATAATTGAATTATCTTAGAGTTTTCCAAATTTTTTTTTTGTTGGGTTTCGATAACTTGTTTAGCTTGATTTTTTTTATATAATTTTTAAAACCATCGATTTCGAGAGAAAATTTCATTTTGAACAAAATATTTTTGGTGTAAAATTGTCAAATTTGGCTTAGTTTCCGAGTTATACAAAAAATAATGAAAAGTATCCAGTGTGACCGCTCTCTAAAAAACGCATGGGTGAATTTAGTAGATTTTTTTTGCTTATGGGCCAAACAAACATTATTTAAAAAAAAAAGAAGGTTTTTGTGGACTCTAGCCTGATTCACAATGAGAGGAGTAAAGCTAGAACCGCACTTGCTATTTCAATCGCACAACTAGTCAGTCGTCAAAAATAGAACACATGAATTTTAATAATCAGTACCGAGAAATCGCGGCGATTAAAAGTCAAAATTTGTTCCATTTTTCAAGCGATGTGATTGTCGAAAGTTAAAATGAAACAAACGCAGTTTGATGCGATTTAAAATAGTGCGGCTAAAAAATTGTAGTCACAACTAGAAAAAATCATGCACTTGTGATTTTGAATCATACGATTATTTAGCCGCAAGCAATGAGACACATCGTTTTAAATGTAAATGCACACATATGCGATTTTTAAATCAAAGCGATTAAAATAAAGGAACCAGAACCCTTTTTTAAGCGGTTTTTATCGCAAAATTAAATAGATCGCATATGCGTGCATTCACATTAAAAGCTGTATGTTGTATTTTAAGCGATTAATGAATCGCGCGATAGATAATCGGAAGTGAGTGCATGGCCTAAACGAGACGTGAACGTGCCAAGTTCTCGTCGCTTATGTCAAATGACTTTCAAACAATGATAACATATGAGGGTATACACAATGCAGCATTTCTCGTCGTCACGTCACGCCAAGGATTCGAAAAATTGAAAAAAAGACGCGACGAGACAAAGATTTTTATTGTTGACAAGTAATTTACATAATGGAAACAAAATTTACAAGAAAAAATACGATAAATTGAGATTTATAGATAAAGCAATTGATAATCTTTTATGTGGAATATTGTTGGGTTTAAATTTTTTGATATTTTTTTACAGAAAATCAGTTCTCGTTGTCAAAAATCCTGCCGCATTGTGAATTAGGGGACGATTTTATAACTAGAAAAAGATGACTGTGTTTCACGTTCCACAAGGCCAAAAGGAAAACTTTTTTTAGCCTGCACATCGTCAACATATATATCAACCGAGGAACATAAAATACATTGAAAAGAATAATGGCCCAAGTGTTGAGCTTTGTGGAACACCAAAATATAGGTCAAATTGATTTCAAAGCTTATTCTACAAAGAATATTATGATTTACGGCATCAAACCCTTGAGAGAAATCAAGCAAGACAAAAAAAGTAACTTCATCACTATCTAGCTGACTGCCTGATGTCTTCTGTAAAGTTTAGTATTTCATTAGTGCAATTATATTTTCAAAAACCAGATTAATTATCGCAAAGTTTACTATTTATTGTTGAATCCGAGTACGCTGTGGAAGTGAAACGAAAATTATCTAGGGTCTCCACATCGACAAGAAGAGTTTAATCAAATATGTCAAAATAAATTAAAAAAAAAAAAACAAAACCAAATCATAAGTCAATGTTTTTTCATACAGATGTGAATTTTTTTTGTTGTTTTTTTTTTTGTTTTTGTCTTCCTTTTGCCCCTTTTGGTATTAAAGGTTCCAAACAATAGTGTGGTCTATGTTTTTCTTTTGCTTCTTGGTCCCTTTTACATTTTAAAATAAAATTCAAATGCAAGATATAACAAACTGTCAAATTTTCGTCAAGGCAATTAATTGTGTGTAAAAAATAAGTGGAGACTTGGATATAATAATCTACTACCGTTTTCTGTTTAATTGACATTTCACTACCGAATTGCGTACTACATACGAAAACTCACAACGAAATTTTTCGATTATGATTTCATTGCTTCAATTTCTGTATTAAATTTTTCGTTTAACTTCAGCTGCGTACTTCGCCTAAGAATTATCTGATTATTCATCAGCCCTTCAAGAACTTTGGATAGAAAGGAAAAAATGGCAATTGGTCTTTGCAATTGGTGAGCTTATTATATTGCCTTGTGGGGTTATTTTTTGTGGGGTTATGTGAAGTCTCTGTCTATGCAGATAAACGTGCGACGATTAACACCTTGGAAGAGAATAATCGGTGCCTCACCAAAAGATTCCTTCAGTAAATTGATTGTTTCGCGATGCGTCGCGCGAACCGAACCATTATTTTGGTAATAAATTTGAACGATTTGCAATCGTTGTTCTAAATCTATTCATCATGAAATGGCAAACCAAACTGAGTATAAATCAAGTGACAGCTGTCAAAAATAGCAACTCCGAAAATAGTATTGCCAGATTTAAAACTACACGTCTGAAAAAAAAACACATTAAAGAAAAGTTTAGAAATTATAAACATTATCTAAATTTGAATCTTATTTCATCCTTATTCAGTCCCACTGTGATGTTTTATACACCATCGTAAAGCAGACACAGCTTGTTTATAAGACAATTTTACATTTTTGACGTTTCATCATATAAATGAATTTTTTGCTTTGGCGCCAATTTCAATTTTTCACTTTCAAAAGATGACAGTAATCGTAAAATGCTCAAGCTCATATATTTTATTTCACTTTTACCTACTTCATACCATCTCGCTATGAGTTGTCTTGTCATATTATCTTTGAACTTGTTGTGCTTCTTATGAAAAGAAAAACAAAAACAAAACAAAGAGAGACAATATACGCATAAGACATCTTGACAGATGGTCGGTTATGATATATTTCTTGGCATCATTTACAACAATATAGTAAATGTGCATTTTCAACACATTTCCGCATGCATGCATCCGGTTGTTTCGAATGGTCGAATTCGTTAGGGAATATTATCAATCAATGCCCGATGATGGTGCACCACATACATTCGTCATTTATTAAGTGACACACATTACTATTAGAGATGTTTTATTTATTATTCCTAAATGGATCGTAAACAATCGTTTAAAACGAACAAACCGGAAGTGGTATATTTTATTATAGTATTTTGAGGTAATAACTAATAAGTAAAATTGAACATATGTACATAATTTTTAATCAAATAAAACATGCAAACATTATTGTGGGATGTTGTATTTGTACGCCTTGTGTGTGTTTGTGTGAATATTACCTGCAAAAAAAGAACCTATTTAATGTATAGAACAAGTCCAAACGGCATTTTCGTGACCAAACTTAAGTAACTTTTATAAAAGAGGCTCAATTTTTTATACGTGTACACGAACCCAAAGGCACAAGTAGATATTACCTCTTGTTGTGTTGCTATTAAAAACAGCTTTTATGATACTACTTCCAAGTCCTAGGGAATTTTTATTACTTTTTGACATGACATTTGTATGTATGTGGCGAAATGTTGGGTTTAGGTTTTTCATAAAACTTAAGGACGATTTTTGGTCATAAATATAGGTATAAAGGAAAAAGCTATATCTTTTTACATTTTTCACTTAATATGCTACAACAGGTGTGCGAACTTATTGGGACTAAAAAGTAGGGTAGGTAGGGAGAAAGCGGGTTAGATGGTGCAACGGGGAAGATGGAGTTTCATCAGTTTTTCATATATTTATAATATAAATTTTTTTTTATGTACATATTTATATTTTCTCATTTTCAAATCAAAGTGGTGCGATTTATACACAAAAAAAAAATAAGAAACTGTGGAATCTAAATCAGTTGCAGATTTTCTTTGGCTGTTTATATTTTCAATGTACATAACATATGCCATCAGGAGTACGGATATATTAAAAAACGAGTCTTATCTTAGGTAGTATGACAAAAGTTCCGTGTCACCTCTTATACGTGAAGCACGTTTACGATACGATTGCTTTTTATTGGGTTCAATAACAATATCTGAAAATTAAGATCTGAATTTATTACAACGATTATATGAAATGAAGGATCGAAACATTGAGTTGGATTAGGATTGGATTTTTGACTCAGATTTTTTTTTTGTCAATTCAGTAGAGTGCTTGACACAAAGAGAAGGGATTGAGTATCTTTTACGGCACATTTATCAAGCCAGCTTGCCTCAACAACACCTGTAATTGTTGTTATTTATGTCATTGAATTTAAAATTATGTAGTATGAAATTTTATTCCAGTTCCATTGAAGGAACATTTTTGTGTGAAAAGGTAAAGAAATTTAACACTTCCATATAGTGCTTATAAGTATAAGTACTCGTACATTTGTACTTAAGTACTTAGTTAGTACCCAGCACCTTGTACTTTTACTTGTATTTGTACTTGAAAAAAACATGTATCATGTACTTGGTGCTTGAAAAACACCAAGTACAAATTCTTTGTTCCAATTACATATACTTGCTTCTTTAATCCCTCCCAGTACATCTTCATATACAAGTCCATTTAGAGCTCTAGTACAAGTCCATTTCAAGTATTTAATTTTTAAGTACAATTCGTTGAGTAGTCTGAGCTATCGAAAAATGACGATCATGACGAGACTTTAGTGAGATGACGCCAAGACAACTATTCGATAGCGCAATCAGACTACTCAACGAATTGTACTTGAAGAGTACTTGATATGGACTTGTACTATAAAAGTACTTGAAATGGACCTATACTTGCAACTTTAGTATCTCGTCCCTTAGAAGAAACCTTGATTCTAATTTTCCATAACCCCTTTCTATAGTTTTAAGTTTGAATAAGTTCACTAGATGGTTTTAGTTTAAGTCATTTTTTATTGTTGAGCTTAAATTAAACAAATAAATAAATAAATACTTGAAAAGTACTTGAAATAGACTTGTACTTGAAATGGACTTGTACATTAAAAATACTTGAAAATTTACTGGGCAGTATTATAGTACCAAGGGCATGTAGGTATTGGGAACATAGTACTTGACAAAGTATATGTTTTTGGAGTTTTTCAAGTACCAAGTCCAAGGTACTAATTATTTTTAAGTACAAGTACAAGTATATGTACAAGGTACTGGGTACTTGTACTTGTAGTACACACTGGGTACTTGTACTTGTAGTTGAAACTTAACAGGTCAGTGTCAAGGCATAAAGTTTCAAATTCATTTGGAGAATGGTGAAAATGTCAAGACATGAATAAGGTTTGAGTACAAAATCTACACGCAGAAAAATTGTTGGTTAAAAATAACCAAGTTTTAGTGCAAAATTAATTAAGTGATATTGCTTATAAGCAACCTGCAAACTAACTCTTTTAATATTACCCTATTGACCAAAATACAAAAAAAATTGTGTAATTCAACTCCCTGATACGGTGAAAGTAAAAAAGTAAAGTGTAATTTTAAATAAGTTTCTTGGTTAATAAAACAAAGTTCTTCGTTTAATTTAATCTTCTTTGTAGATTATTTTAAGCAATTCATTTAATCGAGACGACTGTGCTTGTTTTAACCCAATGCACTACGAGATAAAACCTGAGACTACGTTATTTTTAATACATTTCTCAAAAAAAGCAATTGATTATGAATTATTTTTATACTTGTAGCAAATTAAAAACTCGTACTTGAAATCTCACAGTAAGAATTGTTACAATTATAAAATTTCGCTTTTTATATTTTCGCAATTAAATATCTCGCTTTTAACAATGTGGCAAATAAGAAATCGCGCAAAATTTGATTGCATTGCAACAAATAAATTTGTTAAATTAAAATCTCGTGAATTAAAGCATGTAGGTTGAATGTAAAACCTCGTTAATTAAAATCTCAAATTCCTTCATCTAACGAGCAAATAAATTTGGTTAATAAAAACCTTCAAATTCAGATCTCGCTTGAGAGAGAGATGACCCGAAATCTTGCATTCATTAATCTTACAATAAGAAATCTCCTGAATATAAAATCTCGCTTTTCATAATATCGCCATTACAAAATCTCAATTTCGAAATTACAAAATCCCGCAAATTAAAATTTCCCAAAATTTAATTGCATTGGATCAAATAAATTTATTCAATCAAAATCTCGTAAATTCAAATCTTGCACGAGAAGCTGGGGTATGAAATCTCGTAAATAAAGACTTAGCATTTAAACATCTCACAATTTGAAAATCTCGCTTTTCATAATCTCGCAATAATAAAAAGCCATTTTTAAAAATCTTGCAATAACAAATTATAAGAAAAACAACTCGCAAATTAAAATCTCTCAAAGTTTAAATGCATTGCAACAAAAAAATGTTGTTAAATCAAAATCTCGCAAATTTAAATCTCGCCTAAGAGGGTGAAATACGAAATCTCGTAAATCAAAATCTGGCATTCATAGTTCCAGTACGAAATCTCACAATCACAAAATTTTGCTTTTCCCAATTACGAAATCTCAAAAAAATCCGAAAATTAAATGTATACCTGCAAATTGAAATCTGCAATAAAAATTTTTCTTACAAACTAAAATCTTGCATTCATCAATGTCACATTTAGAAATCTCCAAACTGCAAAATCTCGCATTCGATTATCTCGAAATAACAAAATCCTACTTTTAGCAGTTTAAAAATTAAAAATATCCACAAACTATAACATTTAAATCTCGCAAAATAGCATTGGAAAAAATAAATTTGTTTAATGAAAATTTTGCTAGATCAAATCTTGCGCAAGAGGTTGGAGTACAAAATTTAGCAAATTAAATGCTTGTATTCATAAATCTCGCAATTATAAAATCTCACTTCTCACAACCTGACAATTACAAAATCTTTTAAACTAAAAACTCGCAAATTATTCACTCCAGATCCAGAATTTTCGATATTGTGTGATATTTGTTCAAAATTATTTCCTATCTTCGTCAGAATAAATCAAGTCCCTTGCCTACCTTTTTTTAGACTGTATTTTTATTTATAGTTGCTATTGTTTATAATTCAACTGTTTTATCAGGGGAAGATAGAAATTGCGTTATCATTTGTAATTTTTGGTTCATTTCCTTAATTGTTGAAAATACGTTTCTTATAACAATTAAGGCCAAAGACAAAGTTTTTTATTTGAATTGGCAAAATGTAAGTTAATATTTGCTAGATTTTTTGGTGCGAAATGGAATGCTAAAACTGTTAAAAGCGAGATTTTGTAATTGCAGGATTATTAATTTTCGACATTTCGTTATTCGAGATTTTTGAATTTGAACCAATCCTCATTTAATAAA
Organism: Dasysyrphus albostriatus; assembly: GCA_946251815.1. Classification (NCBI taxonomy): domain Eukaryota; kingdom Metazoa; phylum Arthropoda; class Insecta; order Diptera; family Syrphidae; genus Dasysyrphus; species Dasysyrphus albostriatus. Next base: position 58,161,612 of record OX276336.1, on the reverse strand, counting down.
CATCTGAAAAATTTAAAACATCAGAAATTTTGCTTCAGAAGAAACTGATTTAAGTATCTTATGCTTAAACTAAATAGTCTATTGATATCAAGCATAAGCGACTCAAAACCTTAAACTGGAATGACAGGTCGATCGGTATTATCGAAATTCTTGGAATTAGGATGTAGTTCATGGAAGTTTCTTCAGTGTCAACCTGGCTCCATTGCACAGTTTCCGTTGGTTTAGATTGTATTGGATTTTGAGTTAAAAACTTTTGGCTGCATATTTTAAATATTTATTTAGGTATGTGAGGATAAAATTAAAATTTCAAAAAATTATATCAATCCGTTTTTGAGATATTGCATTTCCAAAAAAAAAATTTTAACTTTTTAAAAATATCAAAAAAAAATTTTTTTTTCAAAATTTTAGTATGCAGCATTCTTAAATCTTATTTTAAATTTCTTTATAACAATTTTAATCTAAAATCTGTTTAACCGATAGTGAGAAAATCAATAAAACATTTTTTTTTAAATAATTTCGCACTAATTTAAGTACGCACAAAAAAAGTTATATAAAAATCAAAGAAGCCGTTCGTCAGAAAAATAATTTCTAAACGGTTTTTAATATTTTTATGAAACCGTTATTTTTTTCATAAAAAATAATATTTTTTCTTAAAATACTTATAAGAATGTAAAAACTCTCAAATACCGAGTTGTATAAAAATCAACCATGTGGTTATCAAAATATTTGGTAAAAAAAAAATAAAGAATACAAATATTTATATTCCTTAGAAGCTTCTAAAAAAATAATTATTGAAATCAGGGAGGTAAGATAAATAAACATTTTTTAGAAAAATGGTTTTCCTTCCATAAGGAGACAACTATTGATTTTTTTAAGAAAAGTTGTGAAGGAGTTTTTGAGAAAAATAAGATTTAGTAAAATTGCTACTAGTAGAAAAAATTGTATGGCTGCTATACCGTCACTTTTAGTTCTAAGAAAAAATAAAAAAAAAACGTAAAATTAAAAAGTCAGTGAATAATTTCAAAATAAAAAAATAAAAACATCGTACAAACTATTGCTTTTTTTTAAATATTCAATACAATCAATTTGAACCAGAAAGGTAGTAGAATTTCTTACGAAAAAAAAAAAATTTAATTAAAAAACTTTATTAAATAACAAATATTACATGACTTACCATAATCGTAAGGAAATATTACGCATCACTGTACTCGACTGTTGTTTTTTTGTATTGTTTTTTATTTATACTAGTACGTCCAGCCCTCGAAACTCAAGAGCTAATAAATAATATTATTTGTCAATAAAAGCTGTCTTTAGCGTGGAGAAAATAACTGATACCTTGTTTAAGCCTGTTTACATTGTCTTCGTACTGGAAGTCGTTATGATGAACACCGTGTCTACATTATGCAAAAAAATCCTTTCAGTTCAATATACTCATCCTTATTTCACGCAAGCAAACTCCTTACATCTCTCAATCGCACAAAAAACAATCATTCATGTTGAAGCCAAAAATTATTATTCAAAATGGCGCATTGGTGGATTTCAGCTGAAATCTCTTTCTCTTTCTTTTCCTTTTCCTTTCCACCTTTCAGAAAGAAGACAATCTAGACACGCACTTTATATGGAGAATTGAAAACGAATTGAATCAGGATCTAGGTCCATGTAGACCTGGATCGGATTGAGTCCAGATTATTCGATCCAATCCAACTAGTTATCATGAACGTGGGTCAACATTTCGATCCGGATTGAATCCGATCTTTCAATCCGCTCATGTAAACGTGGAATGAGCTACTTTTAATTATATGAGCTACTTTTTATTATATGAGCTACTTATAATTATTTTCTGCAGCATTGAACGCAGCCATCAGACATTCCAGTTATCTTTCCAGTCAGTGCTGGAAAATTGGTTGGTTGGTGGGTGGAAAAAATCGAAACGTCACATTTAGGTTACGACAAATAACTAATAATTTCTCGGTCTCGCTTCTCACTTATTACGCAATTTCATTTTACTGTTTTTTAGGTTTTTGTGGTATAATCATTTAATTAATGATTGCATTCTGAACTTCTGTGCAAAAAAACCGTTCCAACGATATATAAGATATATTCCTTCGGCTTTTATAGACCGCGTAAATTGTAGCACAAAATTCGTGTTTGCCGTTTTATTTTATGATTTTTATTTAATTATAATATAACCCTTAGGAACTTTGTAAATTATAATGTAAATGTTATTCAACAAGTTGTCTCCTGTTTGCTTTTTTTTTAATTGAAGGAAAGAAAAAAAAAGGTAGCGCAATAAAACTAGATCCCGATGCTCATGATAAGCGCCTTATAAAAGTGTTTAAGGTTCAGGGTAAAGATGCAATAAAGCCCTTCGAAGGACAACGAAGACGCATTAAAAATGTAGATTGGTACCTACCTATCTAACCTACGTGCCCACAACCACCACACTATATTATCTTCATTCCACTCTTGTGTACAGGTTAACCTTAGCAAATACTTGAATGAAATTACCAACATTACCAAGTGCACCGCAACCGATAGATATACTTTCCATGATGCTTCTAGAGTAAACTTATTCTAAGCACGCTACACGCAAAAATAGAATCAATAAAAAGATTCCCATCATGTACCTACATAAGTACCTATACCGACGACGAGGTTGCCACAAGGTGCACACGCAACACATAATACATACATACATAGTCATTTCTAACCCCCACTGGAGTTGCCACCCAACCCAAAGTAAAAGCAATCGAATTAAATATCTATAAAATGCCACCCACTTAGGGAGAGTGATGACATCACCCGCAGTTGAGGCTCTACAGGTTATTAAGGAATTAGAAATACATTTTCTTTGAATATTTTAATGAGTATTGCCCAACTATAAATTAGATAAACAATGGAGCTCATTAAAAAATAAGCATTTTCTTCGTCAGTAATAATAATAAAAATACATGATTATTTTAATCGAACAAAAACATTTCGGAATCAAACAGATGTTTCTTGAATTTTGTGATGCGTATTTCATCGAACGCACTTGTATCTGACACAACTTATTTATCTTAAATAAAATTATACCGAAATATACGTATTTAGCTGTCTATATAAATTAAGTTTCGTTATAGTTATTTATTATGATTTACTTTGAGGCTTTCAATTATAAGAATGTATTTACGATTTACGTTCAAACTTCAAGGACATAAAAATTGAGGTTAATGTCCGCAAAGAGATCACACCGCACCGCCACCGCCAGCCGTCGATAAAAATAAAGATATAAACCAGATATAAGTTTATTGTTTATATTGGCTGAGTCTTTATTATGTTATGGTTGTCTTATTAACCTGAAAAGATGAATAATTACTACTAGGTACATAAATTAATTGCTAAATTACGTGTAGTATGTGTGAGTCGATAGTCGGATAGAGTAGACACACAGAAAACAAAATATTCTTGGTAAATTGAGAGCAATTGTGATCCAATTTTTTAATATTTTGACAAGAAAGGTTTTAGTTTAAATTTTGAAAAAATATTTTTCGTCTCTCCTACTTTAAGGAAAAGGTATTTACATTTAGAAAAAAACTTAATTTCACGAATAGTAAGTAAATAAGTAATTAGTAAGAATGCTTATTTCAAATTCTTTAAATGCAATTTTTTTTACAATGGATTGATGGATTTTTCTTAAGCGAAATTTTTACTATACAAAATTTTTACTATAAATAAATTTACAAAATATTTTTTTTTTAAATTCTTTAAACAAAATTTCAACAATGACTTTCGTCATATGTCGCAATCAATTAGCTTTCTATAATACTATCCTAATACCCTAAGATTTAGAAAAAAATCACTTTGACTCATCAGTGACGTAGTAAGGGCCTTGTCATACGCAAATTTGTATTAGGTTCAGTTTAACTTACATGAATTCTTTTATCCAACTAACAATTTAATTTGTATAAGGTTCTATACAAGCTATTTTCAGACTGCTATAGTAATAGTAAAAGGCCTTATGCAAGCCATTTTGGCGCATTTACCCAAGCTAATTAACTGCTATAAGAATTTTGTTGACAGGTCTTATAGCAGCAAAAAGCTTTTCATGAACTGCTATTAACTTGGCTAAATAAACTATAGCCTGCCTTAGATATTTATATAAGGCCTTACGAAAGCCATTTTGACAGCTATTGCCAATAGCTTGCCTTGGATGTTTATATAAGGCCTTACCCAAATTTATTTTGCATAAGCAATCCATCGAGAGAAAAAAATTGTTTGCAAAGCTGATTCTGAAATAAAAAAGATATATTTTGTATCGGTTTTTATTTTATTTTTCTGATGTTGTATTTTGTATTGCATTTTATTTTATTGTATTTTTTTTCTCCTCAGTAAGCTTCCGAAACCTTTTTTTTGTATTCTGTAATGAGTCAAATGTTAGTTTAATTATAAAAATGAAAAGTTTTTTTTACCTGGGATTTGAACTCGATTCCTACCTCGTTCCAGTCTAGCATTCTACCCCTATGCCAATGTGATGTTGAGGAAAACATATTCAAAAGTGAATAAGTTGATACCACATACTTCACGTTCACGCAGAGGGAACAGTCAATAACTGTGCGCATCTAATATCTGTTCTTCTTGAATGTTCTCTGGCTTTTTAAGAATTGCTTCTCTATTTTTTCACACTTGTCTTTGGAAGGTTCCAGATCTTTAAAATTTTTGCCATGAGTTATTCATTTTTAAGTTTTGCTAAAAATTTCAATGTTACTGTAAGGACTTTTTTTCTGTTTTACGATGTTCAATGGGTACCTACGTTCTTATTTGTTTTAACCTGATTCTTTAATAAGCACAATATTATATAAGACACACTTGTTGATCTTCACTGATTATTTTAATTTGAATGAGGCCTTTACAAACAAGTCTTATACAAATTGTTTGCTATGATTTGTCGTGGAGAGCCTTATAGCAGCAATTATTTTAATCATTTTCAGTAAACAACTTTGGAAGGCCTTATACCAGCCATTTATAACTTATATTTACAAGCCTTATATAGAGCTTGCGTAACTCATATTTTAAGGCCTTATAGCAGCTATTTGTATAGATTTCAGGTGAAAAATTCCTGGCTTGCTCAAGATTGCCTTATACAAGCTCTTTACAAGCTATTACTTGCCAAATTCGAAAAATTTGACCTTATAACAAGCTAAATTGTTAGTTGGGTACAAACATCTACTGTAAACTATATCCAACAAGATTAGAATTCCTAATCATTAAGCTGGAATTTTTGTTTAGTCCAAGTGATTAAGCCGGACAAAACGCCATTTTGTAGGACTAAAGGCCATTCAAAGGTATTTTGAATCAATAATTCAACAAGTCCAATCCTTAATGCTTATTCTTCTACTTGGCTGATTTATTTCAGTAGTATACAACATTTGTGTTATGAAAAACCTTCTTTATTTGTTTTCTTATAGTTATTTGAAATTGTCAGTGGTTGCTATCTTGACAATCAGCCTTGCTGTCAGTTTCACGTGAAAAACATTCCACGCGGAAAAATTGACATTTCACTTTTCGACTAATTTAAATTTCAGCCGAAAAAAAAATTAATTTTTGTGAGTATCTTTTTATTTCAGTAAAAATGTGTCGTCATTTGGAGTTTTAATTTTCACTTATCTTTTGAAGGTGAACGAAAGAAAAACAGCGGGTACTGGCGCCTTTTTGTGCAGTTTTTTTTTTTTGTTTTATATTAGGACAAAAAAGTGCAGGCGAAACCCATAATAGCTTTTGAAATTCCGGGCAACACAAATTTTTTCGCGCGAAATATTTTCCACGTGAAACTCATAATAAGGCTGAATATTTTCATCTACCTATGCATGTGTAAGTTCTAACATTCAGAAATGAATGACATCAAAGATTTGCTTAGAAATCGTTTTGTTTATTTCTTTTATAAAAATGGGAGGAAAAACTATAAATTTCAAAAATAAACTAATGTGTTTAGATTAACAAAAAACAGTGATACGCACTGGGAAACTAATTTTTTTCCTAGTAGTAACTAGAAAACTAGACCAAGGTTTATTATCGTTTTCAAAAACGTCATCTGCGTGAAAAATGTAGTTGCAGAACGTTCTTAGAAGCAAAAGTTAGAAAACGCAAATATTTTAGTGCATTTGTATTGTATCACATGTCACATATTCGAAGACATCGTCGGCGGTGCAGCTGTTCAATAAAAAAATTAGAGTTGACCAACAAAATATTGAAAAGCCATAAAGATTGTTCATCAATATCATTTGACTATCAAATTGACTTTGGTTTGACATTTTTGAAAACGGCCTATATGTTGGCACTCCAAAGGTATTTGAAATAATTTTTTTTTTTAATGGCACGAGGCTGTTAAAGGTTCGCTATCCCTGACTTAGTTGATGAGCACAAATTATTCTTGACAATTTCGTCAATTAGTACGCAGATGGAACAAAGATAAATTTTATCTCTACATTTTTTTCTCAAGACAAATTCTGAAGGTTTAGAGATAAAAACAAAAGACAAATGAGAACATTAGCGTATAGCTAAAAACTAAAAAAAAAAAAACTATGAAATTTTCTTCAATTCACACTAATTTGAAAATTAGAATTAAATTCTGTCAAGGCATTTGCAAAGCAAGAAAAATTTATCGCATGCGCTTGATATGGAAAAACATAATGTGGATGGTTGACAATACTTCTAAGACGGTGTTCACATTGAACTAAGAAACATCTCGCTTCCTGAGATGTATGTACTGAAACGTCATAAAAATCCAAGTTTTTAGTCCAATGTGAACACCGTATCAAAGAACTCTGTATTTGTCAGTTTTTTTCACTTTTCTGTATTTTGTATCATTTGGATCGAAATACATATGGTCTGTTCCCTATCTTTCAAGCCATCAACTGTCAAATTATATTGAACGATGGAAACGATGCCGATGGATTAGAAAACTACTAAAAATTCCTTCATTTTTGCAGTTTTTATACTTCTCCGGAAAAAGTATTTTCAGTGCAATTGGTTGACAATTTCTATCAAAGTACAATTTTTCCATTAAAATATAGTTTGTCCATCTTCAAGGATGGTTACGATGTCGTTGGGCTAAGAAACTTCTAAAAGTTCCAAAAATTTCGAAGTGATCTTAGGGCAATTGGTTACTAATTGCCTCAAAATAAACTTTTCCCGTTTATAGTTTTCTCCTTATTAGTCAGTTGATAGCTCAACTATAAAATTCCATTGAAGGATGGATTTTAAAAAAAAAAAACCCCTGCCAAAATCAGAAATGTTCACTGTGGTCTACTTCTCGTGAAATCCAAATGAATTTTCCAACTCAGTTTGTTGATTCCAACTTGTTTTAAGTAGGATTGGAAATCAATTTAAATTTTTTACTGACAAAAATGTTTTCCTTTTGTACCCTTTCCCAGAACCTACGCCACTTTTCTCATTCTGGGCCATCATTTTCTTTACGCATTTTATATTTTATTTCAGTTGGGCGCGCAGGACGCGGAGTCCTCACGAAGTCTTAACAATGGAAACAATGAAACAGGAAGATGTTTTTAATTTATATAAAAGCAAAATATAGGTTCATAAAACGTCACAATTTGTCCGGAAAAATAATGCTTCTAGCATTTTTTTTGGCGCAAAATTAAATGGAGGCTTTCTTTCCACATACAGGGACAACTGTCAAATTTTACACTGGAGCTGTGTACTGCTTGGAAAAAAAAGCCGAAATAAAATTTTTGCTGGGAAACATTTTATGTGACACAAATTTTGTCACGATAAGCGTACTTGCCTTTAGGAATAAAAAGCAAAAAAACGGATTTTTTGGAGACATTTTTAAACAATGACATCTTTGAAACTAGCTTTGAAACTAGCTTTTTTATTTTTCAAAAAAAAAATATATAAGTTTTTGTATATAGGGTTGGCCACGATGATAGAAAAGTCTCGGTGATGTTTGGCACTAGTATCGAAAACCGAAACGATACCAGCTCAAAAGCCTCCGGAATGATAAGGTGACGAAACCGTACTTTTTGGACCGAAATTTTCTAAGATTTCGGTAGTATCATAGGATTTCTGAATATTATTATCAGATTTATTATCTCTGGCCTCTGGGATATTATGTTATATGGTAACGGTAGCGGTGTCCCCCAGGTACAATATAGTAAAAGTCTCTAGCCCGTGAGCTTCAGGCAGGAGGGGGGGTTAAAGGTCCCCTTTTTTTTATATCCGATGGAAATCTTCAAAAGACACTCGGTAAGAAACGATACTGAGTAGTGTGCGACTCTTACCGAACTAAAACTACCGGCAAATCAGGACCAATCTATGAAAGATCGACAAATAATTTGTCCTTCTTAATTTATGGATCATATTGGAGGAACCTTAAAGATATATCACTTTCCCATAGCTTTTATAGACCATCAGGCTGGTTCTTCTAAATCTCCGAGGCTTGGTTCTTCTTAGTCTCCAAACAGTGTCTCGTACATTTAAGACGGATGGGCTCATCCAAAAGTGCCTTTCAAGTGCCTTTTCCACAACATCCGTAATCCGATGCACTTGGTCTATCGTTTAATGTTTAATTCTAAATCCAAACTGATGGCTCGGAATTAGTCTTTTTTCTTCTATTATTTTGCTAAGTCTTTTCAGGAGCAGTTTTTCGAAAGCTTTTGCCATGATTGGTATAAGCGATATAGGTCTGTAAGATGTTACTTCTGTTGGTGGCTTACCTTGTTTAGGTATAACAATGACTTCTGCAATTTTCCAATGATGTGGCACATATCTTAGATTAAGGCATGCATTTTTTATAAATTGGAGTTTTTTGAAGGCTATTGAAGGCATTTCTTTCAAAACCTGAGCAGTTATTAGATCGTACCCTGGTGATTTTTTGTTAGACAACTTATGTTGACACATACTTCTTACTTCTTTGAGCGTGACAAAAGGAATTTCACATTCGTCGTTTCTATCAACAAACTGTAAGGGATCTGTAGCTGTGCTTGCTGAGAATGGCTTAAAAACATTTGCGAGATGTTCAGTGAAGAGATCTGCCTTTTGTTTCGAGTTTCCGATCCATATACTATCTTGAGATTTTACTGGCGGATTTTGTGTCTGAGTGTTTTGAAAACTAAAAGTATTAGTAGAAAAGTGCTACAAAATGAAAGTTAATTAAATTTCCTACAAGTTTTTTAATTATTTTACCCAAAAATAACGAAAAAAGTGGGTAAATATTGATTCATGGTCATTTCAGTGACGTCATGACAGCAAGTTAGGTTGTAAGAAAGGTGGTTGTGTTTGAAAAGTTTTTTTTTTAATTTTTTTAATAGTATTTTTTTTCTATATGCAAAAATCACTCTTTCTTCAAAGGTTAGACACGCAGGATGTTTCCAAGCTATTGGCCAGTACTCTATGAATAGAGCTTGGCACATGTTCTTAAAAAACAATTATTTAAGAGGGGAGTTGTAGGAGGAATAAGTTCCTCAAACACTTACTTCAAGTAGATAAATAGCTATTTAAAAACTGTGCTATAGCTTATTTGAAAGCTTAAAACAGATTCTTTTACTATAAAGCAAATTAAATGATAAATGGCAACCAATCTTTTAATCTTTCCTTCTATTAAAATACAAGCCTATATATGCACGTTCCATTGCAATTAGTTACGTATTGCCTCTTAATGTCTTTTTTCCTTTTATATTCCTGCAAATTCCACAAAAAGTAATAAATCAACTAAACCTCAACAGTATGTACAAGTCTGACCATGGAGCTATTAACAGGATTTTTTTCTTAATGAGAAAAGAAATTAACAAACAGGAAAAAAAAACATACTTACATGTTCAAGGAACAGATATAAATGTGTGTCACTGAGAAATTTAAGCACCACGAACCAAATTGGCCTCGTAAAGACGATACGCTTACAGGGACAAATGGGATATGGGGGTGAAAATGAAAATCTGAAAAAATTTAAGGAATTTGTTTTTTAATTAGAGCTGATTAGACCCACCAAGGTGACCCTGAAGGTATTTCCTAATTTCCTAGACGAATCAAGGATTACAATATGGGGGTTGTTGCACTGCAGATCTATGGCGCCCCCTGCCTTCTAATTTCTTTTTTTTATTTTTATTTATTTGTATTTGTGTTCATCTCGCTGCCTTTTCACAGTAGCCGTTTACACGGAAATCTATGTCGTGGTTCCCTCGCTATGTTTTCATTTTGATCTCGCTGTGACTTTCACACGGCTCTTGAATAAATGTTTTGACGTCATCTCGCTTTGGTCTCTTGCGGTGCATTGCCGTGTGAACCAAGCCCAAAGCTATCCAGCTGTAATAGAAATTTCTCACCAATTTTGTGACAGCACGCTTGAAACGATTTAAAATATTTCAATTTATAGCTTTTTTGAATAATATTGTTTTGAAAAAAAAACTTTTACGAGACTATAACGAGACAAAAGCTAGATGACGAAAAACCATTCTAAAAGTACCTCTACAAAGTATTAACACTCGTCAGAATTAATTGGGAAAGAATTTCATACGACTGCCAAATTTGTGTGCTGAAAATGATTTTCATATTTTGCTTCCACTAGGGCTGGCCACGATACAAGAAAAGTCTCGGTATTGTTTTGTACCGGTATCGGAAACTGAAACGATACCGAGACGATACCAGCTCCGAATGATATCAAGACGGTAACAAACGATAACGCATTTCTTGGACTGAAATTTACCAATACTCTCGGTGGTATCGTTTGGTATAGTTTTTTTTTTTTTGAATTATTATTAATTTATTACAAACAAACAATTTTTGTAACTGGTTTCTCGGAAAAGGCTCAAATTATTTAGATGACATTTTCAGAGCTTTTCCCTTTACTAGGGAGAAATTTTAGACAATAATTTTAATTACAACTGCCCACTGCCACGCCCATTTGAATTATGCTGGCTTTCTCTGACACCAAGGATTTGGATTAAGTTTTCAGACTAGGTCCTCTTAAATGAGAAAGTTACTTTAGTTAAATCCATAAAAAAAACATTTGTGTCTATTGCTTTCCTGTGAACTTATGACCCCGTATCAAAATTTTGTGTCGAATTCTTTATCGGAACTTTACTTGTGAAACTTTAATTGTGAAACAAGCCTTTAAGAGATTGTTAAGTCAAAAAAAAAAACTTCAGTTAAAAAATTGTCCTTTTATATTAATGATTTTTGTTTTTAATCTTAAAAATACTAAGTGGGTTCAACTACTACATCAAGAATATGTTACCAAGTCTTGTATTTTATTCTGGTTTGCGACTCAGACCAGACCGAAAACAGACGGGACCGAGACCGATACCGAGACGATACTGAAATTTTTCGGTTTTGACGATACCGAGACGATACTTACAAGAGTATCGTTTGGATTGGTATCGTGGCACGCCCTAGCTTCCACACTCGTATCCAAATAAATTAGTTTCACCATAACCTCAAACCCCCAAGTGGGATAGAAAAAGTGTGATGGTTTTAGAACCGTTCCAAAATATTTTCAAGAATTAACATATGTCAAATCGTGTCGGATGCGCTAACAAGTTATGTGTGACGAAATTTCATATTATGCTTCCACACTATTATACATGATTTTCTTCAGACTTTTTTGACATGTGTTAAAACTTAATGCGGTAGTGTGGAATAGCTTATAATGTCAAAAACTACGTGTAAATATCACGCCAAGACCAAAGCAAGACTTTAGCGAGAAAACCACGACACACGATAATTACAAAAATGTAGTACTTTACAACTCTGATACTAACGAACATTCTGATTGATGAAGATGAGATTTATTTTTTTTCTCAGTGATAAATCTCACTGGTTGACCGAAATACAAAACAAAAAAACAAAATGAAGGTTTCTCTCAGATTTTGACCGAAAATTTTTTTTTTTAAGAATAACGGTTATTGAGTGACATTTATTGAAAATGACAACAAATAAGAGTTATTGAAGAAGCTTTTAAAATGTTGAGTTTTATTTCTGATTACTGCTTCTAACGTGCTTCATATATTTTTCTGGCTGAAGAATATTTTTCAATTTAAAATATGTTTGTTTTTATTTTAACAAATCATAAAAATTAAAAAATGTACCATTTACATTACATTGATAAAGAAATCTTTATTACTCTAACTCCTTTAAACTTTAATAAAACACGTGCTACATATTCATGCACTTTCTCATAATTCTTTAAAAATGGACAGGAATTTGGTTCTATCATCTAAAATTTCTGAATATTCATCATTTAAATACTAAAGTCAGATTCTATAAATTGCTTGTTTTTTTTTTATATTCCCAAACCAATAAAATTCAAAGTTTTTATGTATAGGTATACCAAACTTCTGTACCTATTCTGACCTATTTTTTAATGGTTCAACCAAATGTTGGAATGTTCCTAGTTGTAAATATTTAAAAGAGAAAAAAAAAACAACAACAAAATGTATACCTTCAAACAAAACTTTCAAGAGCCAAAGTGATGTCAAACAAAAAAGCACATTTTACCATTTCGTCCAAAACAAAAATAAAAACAGAATTTCCTCCAATTTGTAGCCCAAAGATACCAAATATAATTAATGGCTTACATAATCAAAACCGAAGAGAAAAACAAACAAAAAAAAAATTTCTCTCAAGGATAACACCTCCCTATGAACTTGTATTTGTAATATACAAAAGCTGACAGCAAGAATATGGACTTCCACAAGGTCTCCCCAACTGACACACATGTTCCAAGTCCCATTAAGTCGTTAACAGCGAAACATTAAAATCAATTATTTTGACGATTTAAGGACATCCCAGAATTCAGCCTCCATCACGACTATTTTTGATTATAAGAAAATGCTATGTTCTGAATTCGAAATCCAAAATCATTAGTGGAATATTGTATATGGATATGTAACTGGTACATATATTGGTTAAGCCTAAGGAAACTTTATACAAGTTTATACTTCAACAAATCAATATTATACAGCCGCCCTGTATTGAATTTATTATTGCAAATCTCTCTACTTATCTTCGGGATTCGTTTTCTTGACATTGTCATTATGTGCCGTTTAAGGATGGCTTTTCGATTGTACACATGAAGCCTGTAATCCCCAGGATAGAATTGAGGACGAACCAAACAAAAAAATACAACCCACAATCATCCTTTCAACACTCTTGATGCTCTAGCCCTGTGTATCACAATAACCACGATGACATTACATTTCCAATATCAAAACCATTTCTATATAGGAAAATTATAATTAAGGGCTTCGTCCAACTGGATTTCCCTCTAAGCCCTAGTAGTACAACAAACAAACAAGTGCCATAGTCCTTAGCTAAATATTATTGAAATCGACCATACCATGGCATATTCTGTATTCGAAAGAGAAATATGCAAATAGATGAAAATGTGATGAAGACGAGATACAGAGAATGCCAATCGGTTTCGATTAAGCTATACGTCATGTTCAATCAAACGAAACCTTTTATACAAGAAAATTTATGTCACACCTTCTCATTTCCGCCGATATGACACCATTAATAGAAAAGCAAATAAATACCGCGTTATAAAGGGAAAAGGATCGATATTACAGTTGTTTGTTGAATAAAGTGCTTTCACTGTCAGTTGTGGCAATTCCAATTGTCGGAACAGCAGACAACAGCAAAGATATACATAGGTTTAGATATACCCGAGTGTGTATTACAATTCCAATCCTTAGTCCTAACAAAATCAACACCTAAGAAAAAAAATTACTTTGTATAAAAGTAAAAAAAAGAATTTGGATTCCACACCACTTTACAAATTTCAGATCATTTCTTATTTTAAAATTACAAACCGAAAGCTGAATGGTTTATAGTCTGAGAGGTAGAACTGCCAATAGTTAAGTTCTATATCGACAGATGGACTGTTGAAGGTGCCTTTCACATGAGCTGCGAATAAAGAACTGCAAATTGCGAATGGCTATGAATTTTAAGATATATATATTTAAAATGAGTATGCGTTGACAGATGCGAATTGTCATAAAAAATAAACCAGTTAAAGGGGTGCAAGAAAAATGTTTGCGAATTTTTCATTCGCAGATTTGTGTAATGCGTCCTGATGTTATGTATTGCAAAAAAAGTGTTAGACAGTCCGCAAAGAATATTTCGTTGGTCGTGTAAAAAATATAAAAATGCTTAATTTCAACTAACTTAAGACCAAGTTTTCTTTTTAAAATAAATCTAGATAGGATCATTTATTCAGGTTGTCGAAAAGTAAAACCAGAATTTGTTGATATCGGGTTTTTCAATAAGAGCGCTACAAAAGTTTTTTTTAAATAAAACAAAAACGGTTTTGAATATCAATGAAATTCTTTCCTGTGAAAGTACGTTCGATGCCATTATGTATGGAACTCGATTTCTTTTGCATGGCAGAAGTCCAGATGCTGAACCCAATTTTCGACGGTTCTCAAAAGCATAAATCGGCCGATACTGCTGCTTTTTCACGTTCGATATTCGTACGAAGTTCATCCATCGCTGGCTTGTTGGCATAGAATATATACTTGACGTATCCCTATAGGAAATAGTCTAACGGCGTCAAATCGCATGATCAAGGCGGCCAAGCGACTGTACCATTTCGTGAGATAACACGTTCTCCAAACTTGGTTTCCAATTAATTGATTGTCACATTCGCTGTGTGGCTTGTGGCGCCGGCCGTCCTGTTGGAACCATATGTTTTCCAAGTCCATATCATCCAATTGGAGCCAAAAATATTCGGTAATCATTCAACGGTAGCGATCCCCATTCACAGTAACGTGTCGGTCTTGATCATCACGGAAGAAGTACGGCCCAATGACGCCGCCAGCCCATAAACCACACCAAACCGTAATTTTTTCGGGATGCGATGATGACTCATGGAGTACGTGTGGATTGCTGCCTGGCCAATTCCGCATATTTTGTTTATTGACGAAGCCATTCAGTCAGAAATGAGCCTCATCGCTGAAGATGATTTTTCGTTGAAAATCCGAATCATTTTCAAGTTGTTGCTCAGCCCAATTCACGAACATACGACGCTTCTGGTGGTCAAGCGGCTTCAGTTCTTGCGTCAATTTAATCTTGTAAGAATGTAGGCCAAGATCTTTTCGCAAAATTCGCCACAACGACTTCACAGAGATGCCCAACGCTTGAGAACGACGTGTGAGAGACATATTTGGACTTTCTGCAACTGAAGCCTCAGCGGCAGCAATATTCTCGACTCTATTGGCACTTCTTTATCGTCTCACTGGAACGGGAACATTTTCTACTGTGCCTGTGGATTCAAATTTTCCCACTAGACGTTCAATTGTTGATCTGCTAGGACGATTATGACGACCATAAATTAGACGTAGCGCTCTTAACGTTGAGGCCACTGACTCCGAATTTCGGTAGTAAATTTTAATAATTTCGACTCGTTGTTGGCTCGTATATCTTTCCATCATGAAATAGTAAACCTTACTGAAGAGAAATGTCAAAAGAACGGCAAGAAATATGGCGTCGTTTGTTGTCCCTGTCGCTCTACTTTTGTAGCGTCCCGTTTGAAAAACCCTTTAATTGGGCTTTGTATTGCTTTAACATAATTTAGGTATTCGCATTCGCAGGTCGTAAAGTATGTCACCAGAGTTGTAATAATGCATTTATTGTATTTATTTTTAAATTATTAAAAATAAAATTTTAATGCAACGTGAAAATATTTTTCATTAAAAAATGTGTTAACGCAAACTCGAAAGTTTGTTGCATTAAAAAAAACAATGTTATTGCAAGTCAAAAGTTTTCTGCATTAAAAATAAAATTCACGACTAGGTCGCGCTTACTTGCTCTTATGTTAAAGACGCTGAGTGTTTAAAAAATTGTATGTACACAAAAAAATATGTATTCTAAATCTGTTCAGCCGATAGTGAGAAAATTCAAAATAAAAAAAAAAGTTCTATGAGTGTGTGCTGTTAATACATAGTTGATATTTGTAAATTTTTACAATTTTTGGTAAAAGAAGGAGATCGTACGAGACGTTTTAAAGAAAAAAAATATTTTCCTCAACGGGTTTTTAACATTTGTATGTTATTTTCCATAGAAGTATTTTCTTTTTAAGAAACTTTAACGATTTAAAAAAAAACTTAACTACCCATAGTTTTATTAAAATCGAACATGCAGTTTTCAAAATATTTGAGTTAACCAAGAAATTTTCATTTTTTAAAAATCCAATAAGAAATTTTAAAAAAATTTTTAGAAGCTTCTCTATAAAAAATTATTGAATTCAAATTAACGTTTTGAAGAAAATCAAAAATTTAAAACATAACCATTTTTTGAAAAATGATTTTCCATCCAAATGTAGCCATTGTAGAAATTTAGGAATTATTTTTTTAAGCAAACTGATGCTTTTTGATGTTAGATTTCTCAAACATTTTTGATGCCATAATGATGCTGAAAGTGGTTAGACTTCAGTTAATTTATGGTACACCAGATTTTGTATGTAAACTGAAGAAATGCTACGGTAGTCACAAGTTTTCCCTTTCCAAGGTTGTGGCATTTTCATACTTAGATCCACTATGCGAAAACACTGTAACAGCCAGAATATTTTCCGAAGATATTTAAGGTAAGTTTAGCTAACACTATTCAAAAAAGGGTGACGTATGGTGATCAGAATTGATGCATCCTTATTACTATTCACCTTACAACACAGCTGTACGAACACGAAAATAAAAACCAGCTATTTGATTTTATTTTCTTGAAAACTCTGGGACCGATTTTGAACTCAAACAGCAAATTCTGTCAGTTGGTTACAAATAACTCAAGGTACTGACGTTTGGGTATAAAATAGTTTTTTTTTTACAATTATACACTTGTAAATTTTTTGGAATTGAACTTGCAATATATAGAACACAATGATCTTTTTTAGCTTACATTAAAATTATTTTTGAATGCAAAATGATTTTTTTTTTTAATTTTTACAACTCTGTATTGCACAGACTATTACTGCACTAGCAGTTCTATTAAATTTCATTCGATATTTTACAGCAAGAGTTTACTTAAAGCAATGATCTGCTTTTGATGATATGTGATACATAATTTACGGGCGGAAACTGAGCAAAAAAAAGTTCAATGATTAAAACTTTAAGGGAAGCGAAATTTAAAGCATCTTCTGTTATATCTGTGTAATTTTGAATTCATGGATTCTTGTTGTTGTGAAGATATCTGTTCGTCTAAGCTTTAAAATATTCAGTGCGACTTATTTAAATTTTGTTTTATTTGCTTTTTTTTATAAAGTTTTGCATCGTTTGTTTCGAAGAACAAAATGGAACGCTTTAGCTTGAATATAGCGCAAATTTTCGCTGGAATAAATGTGAATTTTTCAAACATTAAATAAATTCTCAGGTTAATCTTGCAAAGTCCAAAAGTTAAGTGAAAAGAATTTCCGGTGGAATAATATTCATGCAAAACTCTCAAAAAGGAAGAATATTACCGATATAGGATATTGCATCATTGGCACAATGGCGACCAGACTTTCGCAACCGATTTCTGTATGAGCTGTCACGATGCTCTTCGATTATCCTAACCTCCAAGCAAATAGCCTCCATTATTTTGGGAATAGTTTTGTTGCACTGGATGATCTAGTGCAGGTCTCAATGGCAAACATGAGAAAATGTATAGATAGTAAAGGCTGGTTCGCAAACGAACCATCAGTCTATGTGAACCATTACTTTAGGAGCGTTATAAAGCTTATACAATTTATTTGAAAATAGGGTATGTAATATAATGGTATGCCTGGTCCACACACTTCCATACAATTATTTATCAAATTTTTATGCCTACTCTACCGATCAATGCGGGCTTGTTCATTGTTTGAAGTTGCTTCAATATTGATTTAAATTTCAATATTTTTCAGAATACTTTTTTATGGTGAGGTGGTCACTTTCAGTTTCAGGCTAACACACTTATTTCTGAAATTCAATTTTATAAAATGCCATAAGAGTGACTTCTATTACACACCGACAAACTGACATTTTATGACCATCAGCAACGTCACCTATGGTTAAACATGAAAATATTGAGATTCAAACTACAATGCAAGCCTTTTATATTTATACAAAGTTGAACGTAATTTGTGGAAGAGACTTTTAGAATAGATAGACCTACATAAGGGTGTCCGCTATTTTTAAAAATCGATTTTAAAACCCCTTAACACAAAAGTTTATGGCTTACAAAAAAATATTTACTCAACAAAAATTTTGTCCGGGGTCATTTACACATGCCTCTAAGCCCACACATTTCCAATTTAAATTTGTATGGGATTTTCGCTCTTCTCAAGTTTTATTTTTCTTCTTTCGAATTACAGCAGCTATTCTAAATTTTTTTGTTATTTTTTTTCTTTGAAAGACCACATTCAAAATTCTTTTTAAAAAATTAAAAATTAAAAAAAAATCGCTGGATATATTACTCAGGGAATTCCTGTATGAAAACATCAAAGAATAAAACGCCAGTAAATTTAATATAAAATTTTTGTTAAAAAAAAATTTGGAATAAGGTCTTTTAAAGAAAGTTTTATGAAACGAAAATCAAATCAACAAAAAAGAATTTAGAATAACTGCAGTAATTCGAGAGAAAAAAAAATAAAGCCATGTGTAAATTACCTCGGACAAAATTTTTGTTGAGCAAATATTTTTTTGTAAGGCATAAACTTTTGTTGAGCAAATATTTTTTTGTAAGGCATAAGCTTTTGATTTAGGGAGTGTCTGCTATTTAAAAACGATTTTGGAAAATAACGGACACCCTAAGCTACATACATAAGCAGCCCTCAACAACTTTGTAAGCATAGTGGAAAAAAAGTCCAGACCAAAGAGTAGGTATCCTCTAGCACCTTTTCTGGACATTGAACGTGCTTTCAATAATGTAGATACGAAGTGATGTAAAAAAGCAATTGCAGACCTTGAAGTGTATAAGGGATTGGGGCCGATATCTCGACTTTTTTAATATCGACTACATAAGGTCGATTTTTATAATCTCGACAGAAAAAATCTCGACTGTTTAAAAGTCCTACCAATCAAAATCTAGACAAAAAATTTACCGATTCTTAAAATGTCGACTTTTTTAAATATCGATTGTCAAAATTTCTACAGTGATCGACATTTTATCAATTGACATTTCAACAGTCAACATTACAACAGTCGACATTTTAACAGTCGAGATTTTGATCAGATCATGATTTACTAATTTTAAAACGCTTAATAAAGTTTTAAGAGAATAGCATCCATAGAAATCATAGGAGCACTGAGGTCCACTTTTACTTTAGGAATAGAAACCATACTCAATCTAAGACCCCTAGATCTATTCGGACAAGAAACTGCAGCCAACACTACTCAAAAACTAAGCCAGACCGATACCTGGAAAAGAAACTGCATAGGTCATGCGCAAATTATCAACAAATATACATATGCATAGAAATTTTGCCAGCATCCCCAAAGAGAGGAATGGGATGCTGGTTTACAACAATCAGATAAACCGATGGAATAAATTCACACGCTATGCGAAAGATCGAAGATGGATTCGGTGTAGGAGCGGGATTCTTGGCCAATTGGTACGAAGTTTAAGTTTGTGGAACTTACCAATGACTGATGGAACTCACTCTGTTACTTGTACCAGACCAACACTAAGATGCTATGGCCTAGCTACAATAAGAAATAAAATGCACGACTGGGTCGCACGTAATTGCTCTTACGTTTAAGGCGCATTTTTAAGGAAAACTTTTGGTATGCAAATCTTAAGTCAACCCGTTTTTGAAATATCGAATTTTCAAAAAAAAAAATGTAAACTTTTTTTTAACAAATGAACATTTTATTTGTTAATCTTATCTGAAATTTGTATGTAAAAAAACTATCTAAATCCGTTCAGCTGATAATGAGAAAATTCAAAATAAAAAAACTTTTTATGACAGGTAGTTGTTAAGTGCAAAATTGTTTAATTTTTTGTAGTAAGTAGTATTAATTTTAGTATATGGAAAAGGTTTTATCAAAATCACAGGAGTCGTTTTGAGAAAAAAATATTTTACTGAATTTTTTTAAGAACAGTTGTCGAGTCGTTTTTGAGAAAAATACGATTATGTTAAATTGCTAGGAAAAAATTATATGGCATATACCGTTATTTTTGGTTCTAAGAAAAAATTTAAAACCATGTGGGCAAAATAACCAAAAACTACAATATGCCAAGTTTGTTTAAAACCAATTAGGCCGTTTAGGCTGTATAGACGAACAGACAGCAGAATTGTGCCACACACTTTTTTGGTGTTCTCTATCATCGTAATGTCATGTTTGATTGTTATCTCCATTTTTTTTTCCACGAATCCAAAACTTTCCTTATATCCAAAACTTGAAAAGGGGATCTCTGAATCTTCTGAAAAGAATTATCACAGGAAATTGCCTGTTAGGGCAGCGGTTCCGGAACTTTATGAGCTGTGGAACGCTAAACAAGGTCAAAATATATTTTGAAACCCCAAAACTTAACGATAGCCAAAAAGGAACGACATTTCAAATTCTATATATTTTTAAGTACTTCGTGGTATACTGGTTGGTATCTTTTTTTCGAGGTACTGTCTCTTGCAAGGAATTGACAGATGAATGAGTATGCTTCTGATCTAGCCGTACGGATTTTGCAAAAAATTATAGTTTCCCTCCATTCCAGCCAACAGCACCTCGCACCCAGGAATAGTTGAGAGTTATAAGTCACTAGGTTCTGGTTCTCCAAGAGCTGATTTATTTTTTAATTAAAATATTCCATCGAAGCTAGTGCGAAGAATGAAACAATTTTATTAATTGATTTATACATGTTTTAAAGTTAAGTTCTATGACCAAAAGCTATTCTCGAAGATTTTGGGAGCGACCTATATCGATCTTTATTAAGTTTAAAGTATTTTAATGTAAAAAAAACTTTGCAAATCTAAGCATCACCAGAGATGCGTTTTCCTGTAAGCATTAAAACTATAAATCATTCAACATTGTCCTTCTCTAGGTGCACAGTTTAACCTGAAACATTTTCTTTAAAACTGTTAATTTGTCTCTAGTTAAAAATACCGTTGCTTTTCCCAGCAAATCAAATCTGTCGTGTTTTGTTGAATTTTTTTTTTTTAGAATGCCTGCAAGATTAAATAAATCTTTGCAAACTTTCCTAAAAAAATTTACTGGAGAGGACGAAATTTAAGAAATTTACAATACTTACAGCGCTTCAAGAATAATAATAATAATAAAAATGGAATGACTGTAACTTCCGGAATGTTTTCCAATTATACAAAAAAATATAAACTAGGAATTTTCACCAAAAGTCACTTGAACGTTTTTATTTGAGACAAGTACTTGATTTTTTTTTTTTGTTCTTACTTTAAGAACTTTAAAAACGGGTCGATGAATACTTTTGAAACTAGGTTTATAAATATACATAAGTCTTTTAATAAATAAACCAAAATAAATATTTTAATAAATAAACCAAAACTTTTTTCAAATATAAAAATGAATTTAACCGGCTCCGACGATTTAATATTTTGTTTGCATATTTTGGTATTTTTATAAATCTTATCAAATGGCATACTTGTTTTTGAGAATGAAGTTATTGAACAGGTTGTGTTTTTTTTTTATAATTACTTGCCTATTTGGACAGTTGTTGAGTTTCAAGCAACTTGAACATAAGGACAAGTAAGTGCGATTCAGTTGTGCATTTTATATTAAAAGCTTACCGAAAGCTTATAAAGAACAGGGGTTCAATTTTGGTTCTGTGAAAAACTGAATCGGAAAAATGTTCATGCTTTGACAATAATTCCAATTCTCGTTCAGGGCAAATTTGAAACCAAGCATTAAAAACTTTCAAGTGAATAATTCTCTTTCACACCGTCGTTTGGGAGTGAATATCCAAAATGAAAACGTGAATACGAACAAACAATGTCAAATTAAATCATATCTCTTTCTCTATCAAAGCCATAAAGAAAAGTGTTTCTATCTCATGCATTTCTGTGCTCTCTTCAAAAACACAAGAAAATTCAGAGAATCGTGGAGTTTTCAGAAGTAATGGGAAAGTGGTTCGAGCATCGATAGTATAGCTTTCATTCACAGAACCAGAATTGCTTATTTGTGGCAAATGAATTGATAAGGGGAAAGCAATGCTCGGCAGCGAATGTGAAAACTATTTACACGATTCACTTTTTCACAGAACCAGAATAGGCCCTTAGGAGTTAATATGAGTGTTTTTGGCATTGAAAAAGCTTACTTTTTTTTAAAGGTTTTTAATTCAAATGAAACATTTTTAAATCAACAAAATTTGAGTTTCCTTAAAAATCGAATGCGAACTGTACACATTTTATTCAGTTTGTTTCAAATTGCATTTCTGCTTGATGTGAACGACATGTGGTTTCAACAGAACGGCACTTTTTGTCACACAGCTGATGCTACAGTGAAAATTCTTCACGAGCGGTTAAAGTTTACGGTTATCTACTCCCTCACGCATAGGAGATATAAGAACTGATGATTCCACCAAGCGAAAATCAGCATATAAAAATTGTTCACTTCATATTTCAGAGCTGTCACTTGACCCGACGAATGCAACTTTTTTTTTGCATAGAATTTGACAGCAAAAATTAGGGAAATTTTGCTCAGCCCTCAGAAGTAAATTAACCAAGTGATATTTTTGGAATGCATTAAGTCCTGTTGTATGTCTTTTTTAGATTGATAGCTTCCCAAATCCGACATATATCATTTATTCATTCGAAAATGGAAAAAAAAATCCAATCTATTTACTTTTATCAAGGTCTATTTATGGTTGCTAAATTTGGCATCCAATATGTTCACGAATGAAGATGTTCACAAAAACAATTTCAAGAAAAATCCCACACATAGCAACCATAAGTTCGCCCGCATTGAACCTTATTTCTGCTTATCAGTTATATTTAATTTATTCATTACAATTTATATTTATCTAACTTAAATACAAATCTACCTTTCGGACTATTCGTCAGTCTATATCTTTGACATAAAGGTGTAATGAAATGATAGCAAAAAAAAAAAAAAAATATGAAGAAACGAAAAAGAAATTGGTTTTGAGGCTGGGTAATGATATTGAATCTATCGTTAAATCTTTCCCGTAGATGTGTACAATCGATTATGTTGTTACATATATATGTAACCTACCTTTGTGTCGTGCCGAGAGCTTAAGTAAAGAAAATGAATCAGAAAAGCGATATTATCAGGGCGTGAAGCTAGAGCCCGAATGAAATTTCCAAATCAATGAGGCAAGACAGTATTTTGAATGAATACTGGTTATATACTCATAGGGTTTGGAGGCTATTACAAACTCATAAAGTCGCATAAGGTTATGTTCTATATTTATGCTTATTTATTCGAATTGTGTTTGCGCTTCAAAGATTAAATCATATGCCCTTGAAATTATTTTCGTTTATAAATTGGTTATTCGCAAACACTTCCCTTAGACATTCTTTGCAAAGGAAAAATCGTTTTTTGATACATTAAGGTTCATCTTATAAAATTCTTAACTAGCAGCTCATAAGGTTAGCCTTATCTACCCCCTGGCACTGTTTTGCTTATAGTTTATTAAAGAAAATTATCAATTGTGATAAGGGATATGTTAAGAATTAATGAATAAATAAATTTAAGAACACAACAGTAGAATGCAAGAAGAAAGCTGACGCAAGCATAAAGAAGAATTCTTGAGAAGAGAGAAGAATTTTATTATCCTATGAAGGCATTAAAGGCTTTTCAAACAGACCTTTATTATCCCGGCTCTGGTCGAAAATGAAATAAAAACCTGCTGGCGTTGGGTTTCTTTACTTTGAAAATACTCTTGGATGATATTCGATCAAGTATCTTTCGAAGAACCGTATATATTTGAAGGAGAAAGTTCAACGACGCACAACCTATAAGCTGACTTGGTCAAAAAGGCTAAAAGTACATCCTTTAATGTCTTGTCTGATATGACTGAGACAGGTGAATCACTTGGACAGCAACGCAAAACCCCTAATTTGCAAGTCCTTTTCTATGATGGAGAATGAAAAAAAGAGAAGTAGAGAAGTGAAGAGCAACATTAACCAAACTTTGTGTGCGAGAGTATATAGCTTAAGATTGGGATGATAAGGGTCAAGAGAAAGGGCTTTACTGTACTCAATTGCCTGTTTAACCCACACAAATTGCGATTAGCATGAGTTACTGTTTATTTGATATCGATGCTGATATACTTTTCAGAGAAAACCAAAGAGTAAAATAAAGTTAAGAGTAGGGCATTAATGGATAGAGTTCGCAAGTAAGTACTCCTGTTTAAGGAATTAAGGTAAACCCCGGTAGGTATACATATGTCAAAATTGAATTCTGTTTTAAATTTCAAAAACATATATGTATCTTTGAAGGCATTCTGAGAAAATTATTGCAAAAAAGTCTAAAAGCTATATTGAACACTGAGAATTGTCCAAAATCGTTTTACTCTTAAACATGAAATTAAATCCAAGACTTAGTTTTATTTCACGGCACCTAATAGAGACATCTAAGTCATTGAAACTGAATTTTGAAAAAGAAGACTAGAAATTCTAGGAATCCTTGCTGCTACCTAAACTCAAAATTTATATAGTAAGCTTAAGCTGCTAGTGAAAAAAGGTTGATGGATGTGAATTTAGCACAGAAAATGAATTTAACTCTTCCGTGTAGAAAGCAATATAAGACTATTTTCAATATGGGGCTTTGGCACCCATATTGAAAATATAGGAAGTTTTAAAAAAGAAAATGCCATCTAAATAATTTGCCAGTAATTGGTCAGAAAAGGTCAACTAGTCCTAGAAATTGTTCAGCCCTAGATAACTGGTAATCAAGTATTAAAATTTCTCAAAGTCACTCAAGGTCATGCGCGATTTTTGGCACTTCGTTTACGGAAAATTTACAAAAAGAAGATACCATCCGGAAAACCTCTAGATCGTGATAAAAGGTCAACTATTCTCAGTAATTGGTCAGCATTATTTTTTTTTTCTATGAAGTTTCAAAATTCGTTCCAAGGTCACTAAAAAAACTTTTGGTACCTCACTTGGGTACTTTCAAAAAAAGAAGTATGCCACCTCACGGCCATAAAAGGTCAGCTTTTTGCAGTAATTGATCAACCATACATATTTTTTTAATGACTTTTTAAAGAGTTTACAAAAAAAAATTCAAGGCCAGTGATTTTTGGCACCTCTTTTATAGGGCTAGTCACAATACCAGAAAGGTGTCGGTATCCTTTGGTATCGGTATTGGAAACCGAAGCGATACTGAAACGATACCAGCTCTAAAGCTTTTGAAACGATACCGAGACGATATCGAGACCAAACCGTTCTTTTGGCACCGAAATTTACCTATGTATATTCTCGGTAGTATCGTTTGGTATCGGCAGAAAAATAAATTTTTGAATATTATAATTAATTTATTACAAATACAAAATTCTTGCTATTGGTTTTTCAGAAATGGCTCTAACGGTTTGAATGACATTTTTAAAGTTACTTTTATTCAAGGTCATTGTGATTTTTGGTACCTCATTCATGAGAAATTTGCACAAAAAAAAATAATACCACCTGAAAGGCCCTAAGATCTATATAAAAGGTCAGTTAGTTTCAGTAATAATAATCTGTGCTTCGGAAAAAAAATCCTGCTACTTTTTGATATAGTTGGATTTTTGTGTAGTTACACTTTTTTCGTTAGCTTAGGACTATCTTCAAACACATTGTTTTTGACTAGAAAAGATCTTATTGCTATAAGAATTGATCAAAATGACGAAAAGCTCTGAAAAAAGCCAAATTAAGGTTTTAACAAAGCGGATTTTAAAATGCGGTGGGTTAAGGTTTGCCTCGTAGTAGTACCTCGTGGCATAATGGTTAGTGCGTAGGACTGTCATGCTAAAGGTCTGGGTTCGATTCCCGGCCACTGCCACCTAAAAAACAGAAATATTTTTTCCGAGGTACTGCCTCTTGCGAGGGACTCACAAATCTTCCAAGAGTAAACTTGTCAAGAATAAGTGCGTTTCACCTAGCCGGTTGGACTCGGCAAAAAATAGTAGGTCCCCTCCATTCCTGCAAACAACACGTACAGAGGAATGGCTGAGAATTGTTAGTCACTAGGCCCTAGTTCTCCATGAGCTGTTGCGCTAGTAAATTTAATTTATTTATTTTTGGGTTAAGGCTTCCAGGATCGAGAGAGAGTTTTTTAAATCTAATGAATAACTCAGTTAAGAAACGAGTTCGTCCAGAAGTAGAGTTTGAAAATTCATAGCAACGATCGGAAAGGGAAAAATCCCACAACCTGAGAGATTCTGTACCTCTTGGTATCCTCAATTATGCTACTTAAATGAGTCTACTAGCTTCCGGACCGATCCAAGCCTCAAAACTTTTAAAAGAAGTGAGTATAAGCCCCCCTCGGGCTGAAAAATACAGGCGAGCTTTTGAAAAATCGCAGTCGAACGAGAGAAATTGTATGACGGGAGAAGATGCTTTGGCGGTATTGGTTGCAGCGAAACTATAACGGCATCAATATAACATAATAGGAATGAGTGCTCCCAGAAAAATGTCCATCTTATAAAAATTTTATACACTTAAGAGTCAACGGATGTTTCAAAATCCGAAAAAGCTCGAGTGGATGCAGTGATCCAAAACCTTCAACAGACGTCCATGTTCATCGGTAATAGGTTAAGGTTCAGCATTCATTAATTTTGTCAATGATAGATGGTAAGGTTTGCAATGCTTTAACTGAGACCACATCAACACATAAATGCTATTTGTGTGGCGAGACTTTGAAAGACTTCAACAATGTCGATGATATGAAAAGACGTAAAATTAATTGGAGCACTTTTCTTTTGCAGTGTCTATTCTGCACGGTTGGATATGAATGGTCGAATGCCTTGTACATCAAGCATACAAATTACCCATTAAAAAATGGCCAGCGCGCGATGGTGACAAAGAAGTCGTGGCAACCAACAAAGTTCGAATTCAAAGGGAGTTCCGAGAACGTTGTGGCTTAATTGTAGATAAACCTAAGACGGGATTTGGTAACACAAATGACGGCAACACAGCGAGGCGATTTTTTCAAAACCCTGAACTTTCAGTCGAAATAACTAAATTAGACATTGAACTCATTAAAAAAATACACACAATTATGATCGTTGTTGCCAGTGGATAAGAGATTGATGTTGAAAAGAACAAGGAATTTGCGTATGACACAGCGAGGTTCTTCGTCAATAAATATCCCTGGTATTATATGCCTCCAATTCTACATAAGTATTTTATTCATGGCCCAGAATTTATATCGTCTGCAGTTTTGCCTATCGGACAACATTCGGAGGAAGCGCAAGAAGTACGAAACAAAGATTTCAAAAATGTCCGTGAGAAAAAACGAACGAAGATATATTTAATTTCTTTATACTGAGCTCAGATCCAATTATTACTTTCAGACAAAAACTGCAAACAAAAAAAAACTCCAATCTTTACCCAAAGAAGCCCTCTGTTTGCTTAAACCTCTAAATATCGATGAATCAAACACACTTTTTGGGTTCCATTGTGATGAGGATGACAGTGAAGATGGCAGCGATGATTTATATTATTATAGATACAATATATGAATTATAGACACACTGCAAACATATCTTTGTTAAAGTTTGTATTTAATAGGTTTTTTTCTTTAAATTTACATTATGTATCAATAAATTAAAATTTTAACATTATTACTTTGTTTTTATTTTTTTTAGAGATGCACTAGTTGGTGAGTAGGGTAAGTCTAGTTGACAAAAAATAGATCTTAAACAAAACATTCTTCAAGTCAAAAAAATACAAATTGGCACATTTAAGAAAAGGGGGCGTTTTAGTGGGCGTGGCTGGGACACGGGTCTTAAAATATCTTTTGCTTTCTAGCCCTAACGGTTGAATTGTTGCCACTAAGGTCATTCTGCCCCACCGTGAGACGTTATGAAGTGGCCTTTCATATTACATGCTTCTTTTTTCTTTACTGACCCAAATGAGATGCCAAAAGTTTTTTTTTGTGACCTTAAAACGATTTTTAAAAATTCATAGAAAAAAACTAATGGCTGACCAATTACTGAAAATAGTTGGCCTTTTATCACGATCTAGAGATTTTTCGGGTGGTATACATTTCTTTTATAAAATTCACATAAATGAGTTTCCATAAATCGGACATGACTTTGCATAGTCTTGAGAAACTTTAACAATTAACAATTTTCTGATCAATTACTGACATCAGATGGCATTTTTTTTTTTTTCAAATTCCACATTTATAAGGGGTGCTAAAGGTTCAGAGTCAAATCTATTTCATATGAAAATTGCATAAGTCCACGTTTAAAAAAATTATTAAAATTAAAATTATTCTACATTAAATAATAAATAAAATATACAAACAAAAATTAAAGTGAGGATACATACATATGTTTTACTTCTTTTGAGCTTAAAAATTAAATTTGTGTCCAAATTAAGCAGTAAACAATCTCAAAATAAATTATTTGATAGTTTTTTGTTTTAGTTTTGTGTTTTATTTATTAAAAGATTAACTTTCAAGGAAAAATTTGAAATAGAATGAGACTAAGTCTTCACGGAATATGTCACGCACACATGAATATTTGATGACCTATTCATAATTTATCTGTTTTCTTAGGTCACACCCGTAACGTAGAACTGAAATGGATCCTAAAACTTTGCTATTTTTTTTCTTTTTTTTAATAATTTATTTAAAGGGCATCATTCGTTTTCCCATAAATTTCTCATGTGTTTTGTCACACACTTATAATAATAAAAATAACCAAATAGATATAAACAACAACAAAAAAAAGAACTTTGAACTTAAAATAAAGTTTCGATTTTTCACTGTGAAAAATGTGAAAGTTCACTCAATTAAAATGGAAAATAAATTGAATATATGAACTCAAACGAATGCATTTTAGTATAGCAACAAATACTCTTCAAATTTCGCATTTTATTCAAAAAAAAAAAACAAGTTTTTGTTTTATTAAATTAAAAAAACAAAAAATAAAACTTGTTGATTTACATAACAAAAAAACATTTTCAAGAGACAAAAATTAAAAAAAAAGGGAATTATTCAGTTGAATCAAAGTACAAAAATAAAACCCTTAGAAACTATATTAAAATATATGCATAGGTATGTATATGTAGAAGGTATATGGTGGATCCTTTATTTGCCCCCCATGACATTGATAAAAGGCAACCCCACTTAAATTTACCTCTGTCTATACCCTACCTACCTATCACACCGATACAAACAAAATATGTATACAATAATGATGACTTAAAGTTTAAAAAAAAAAAAAAACAACAATTCCCACAGTGGTTTCTCTGTCAAAACAAGGCGCAGAAGTAAAATTAAAGAAATCTTGAACTTTTGCCTTTTGGGATCTTTTATACGCCAAAATACGCGCCTGGGATAAAAATTGCAAAAACAATAAGTAAAAATAAAATAAAATAATAAAGAAAGTGTTTTTCCTCAGGGAATGTAGGTATAGGTAGGTATATTATGTACGTGCCCAAAAAGAGTATGTTTTTTTATTATTATGTTTGTAAGTGTGCATGTGTTTGTGTCAGGCATCATGTGTGTGAGTATTATATTCCTGGAAATAATTTTTTTTTTTTGCTTTTTAAACCAAGTAATGATGAGTGAAAAAATAAATCAATAAATTTATATGGGTTAGCAATTTCGATGGCACATACTTACATATATACATAGATTCATATATATACCTTACGGCTACGTGAGGTTATTATGTGGGCTGTAGGTTGATTTATTTTCATTTAATTAAAAAGGTTTTGTACGGCTTAAAGCATTGTATTAGGTGATGGTGGTGAGCTGCATCAGCCTTTCATAAGATTAGGTATATAAAGAAGATGGAGGAGAGATATTAACTTTGCAAAGCTTCTTGATTTAATGTTGTTGTTTTTTTTTTTTTGGTTTCTCATAAGATGTATTATGCTGTATGGATTTTAAATGCACGCACTTATGGTTGTTTGATGGGGTTTTCGATTTATTTAAGTAAGCTCTTCAGATTTTACAGCTTTGTCGTTTTAATTAAATTAACTTTAGAATTTTTTTTTTAAGGAAGGATTAATTATGAATTTAGAGCTATGTACATGTGCATACTACATACTTAGACATACATCATGTTAATGCATATATTGTATTGGTTTGGGGTATATAAATGATTACGTGGTTTTAATCGAAATTTTTAATACGGAAAAACCAAAAAAGGGTTTTTAGTTAATTCCTAAGATCCAAAACGCGAATTTTTAACTAAGTATCACAGAGTATTTTTAAAATAAAATAATATCCATAGTAATAAATTTATATATACTTTCAGAATAATGCGAAATGATTTTTACGGTAAGCAGCGTTAGAGATTGGGCCAAGATGCATGGATCCAAGATAAAATAATTACCAGATACAGGGTTGATTAAACATTGAATCATGTAAAGTTAACTAGATCTTCATGTTAAATTTTCGAAGAACAGGGCTATAAGATGGGTGAGAATAGAATGATTAGTTTTAAAGCAGGCTAACTAATATTGGGGTTGAAGATATATAATTTGTTAGCCTTACGTTGCATTCGAGTAAAGTGTTGGTTTAGACCATAATCAGTATAAAGTGGTAGTCAATGAGGAAGAAATGTACTGAGTACTGACCCTAACTAGAGAGGATTTGGATGCAGAGAGATTTTTTGGAGTAGATAAGGCCAATCAAAATCAATGACACCATTTAATAATTGGTGAACAAAAACAATGTTGGCAATATCAAGGCTTATATCACGACGTAGATTGAGGGATGATGGTAGGTTTAATAGTTTAAGAAGGTCAACGTTAGAAGGAAGGTTATAAAGGTCATCCCATTCAAGTCCTCGCAAAGCAAAGCAGCGCAAGAATTAGCGCTGGACCGCTTCGATACGTTCTATATGTAATTGATGATATGGTGACCAGACTTGGGAGGCATATTCAAGCAGATGTCTTATGAAAGTAATGTAAAACGATTTGGTAACATATGGATGTGGAAAATTGTCTTGACCAGCTTTTTACGAAACCGAGAGTAAAATTAGCTTTACTTAATATGCTGTTGTAATGGGCACGAAAATTGAATTGAGTGTCACAAATGACACCAAGGTTGCGAATAAACGTTACAGAAAGAACAGGCACACCATTCATCGAGGATAGTCTTTGTGACATGGGAGGACGCTTGAGAGAATAAGTTATCACATGACATTTTTTAATGTTTAGCTCAAGAAAGTTCTTTTGGCACCACGTAAAGAAAAAACTAAGGTCTGTTTGCAGAATAAGTGCATCTTCATTGGCTGAAATTTATTTAGAGATCCTCATGTCATCAGCGTAAATTTCCAAGTCAGTGTGGGGTCAAATAAGCTCAGCATCATCTATGGTCAAAACAAAGATAAGAGGTCCCAAATGGCTTTCCTGAATACCGAGTACCGAATATTACATGAATAGATTTGGAGACGCTCGCTATGAAAAGAACTCGATAATGACGGTCAACAAGGTACGACTGGATCTAAGACAAGAACTAATGTGGAAAACCAAACTTTTTAGTTCGAAGTGAATGATATCGTGGGAAATTTTGTCAAACGCTTTACTAAAATATGTTACAAAGGCATCAACTTCTATACCTTTTTCTAAGGTAGATAGCGTTTTTGAAACGAATTCAGATAGGTAAGTGATTGTGGATCGTTCTTTCAATCTGTATTGCTTATGGGAACAAATTTATTTGCAGTGAATGAACAACGACTTATTAACTACATACACTTTCAAAAACTTAAGGCATACAAGAGAGTTTGGCAATAGGTTTGTAGTTGGAAATATAATTTTTAAAGCGTTTTTTGTGGACAGAGATTATGAAGCAATCTTTCTACATCTTAGAAAAAACACCGCTTGCAATAGAAAGGTTGAAGATTGTGAAAAGGGGTTGGGCTTATTTGTCAATACATTTTTTTAGAACGATTGCTGGAAGACTATCTGACCATCCTTTAGCTGAATAATTTTGACCACTACTGATGATGGGGAAATATTTATATTCGGAAATGAGGTTCAAGTTCCATTGATCAAATAACTAAAATAGGTCAATTTTCAAATAAAAAAACACCGGGATGTGATCTAATAACTGGTCAGGTTTTCAAAGAAATGCCTTCAATAACCTTCACAAAACTCCCAATTTATAAAAAAAAGCATGCATTAAACTAAGATATTTGCTACATCATTGGGAAATAGCAGAAGTCAAGAAACATCTTACAGGCCTATATCACTTATACCAATCATCGCAAAAGTTTTCGAAAAACTGCTTAGCAAAATAATAGAAGAAAGAAAACTCATTACGTGCCATCAGTTTGGATTAAGAAATAATCATTCCACGATAAACCAAGTTCATTGGATTACAGATATTGTGGAAAAGCCACTTGAAGAAAAACAAGTATGCTCAGTTATATTCTTAGCTGTTGCTCAAGCCTTTGACCAGGTTTGGCACTTGAAGCTTGAATGAAAACTGCATACAGAGCCTCCCAAGCACTACAAGCCTAAGAAATACTGAAGTCCTGTGTTGAAAACCGACTCTTCGGAGTACGGTACAACCTAAATTACTCGAAACTAAAGAAAATTAAAGCCGATGTACTACAAGGAAGTGTCCTAGGACCAACCCTGTATCTGTTGTATACAAGGGATATTCCAGTGAACATCAACGCTATCATGGACACCTTTGATGATGATGCTCTAATACTAGTGCCAGATAAATCAGTTACTAAGGCTAAACACAAAAAGTGCAAAACGCTATCGATAAAGTAAGTGATTGGATGCAAAAAAGGCGAATCAAACTAAACGAAACAAAATCGATGCATACACTCAGGGAAAAGAGTCAGGTAAATAATTAACCTGGGCCCTATTAAATTAACAAGGTCCATAATCCCATGTAAAGTTACAGATATTGCAGAAATGTACCCGATTTTAAGAACCTTATATTAAGTGTTTAATTAGCATGGTGGCCTATATTACAATATTGAAGTTGATTTAAGAAGATGAACTGTTATTTTAACACTGAATTCTGGTAAACAAGAAATTTTGACAAGAATGTAGCGCTAATTTTACCTGAGAACAGGTTTGTTTAATACTGCTTGTAATGAATTTCTATTTTACCACAAATCAGGTTGAAGTTACATTTTATATGGTTATTTTTACAATGTTTCATCATCATCATCGGCTCGACAACCGGGGTCCGATCCTGGCCTCTTTCAACAAGTCTCTCCACCTATCCCGGTCTCGAGCCGACGCCATCCAGTTGCGCACCCCAAGGCTTCGGGCGTCCTGGTCTACGCCATCTCTCCAGCGCAAGCATGGTCTACCACGCTGCCGTTAATGTACCACAAAAGACTTTCCGAGCAGGTTCCTCTTCGCTCATTCGAGCTAGGTGCCCTGCCCACCGGAGTCTACCGAGCTTAATTTTTGTCACAATGTTTACAATGTTTACCTGTTGAATTTAGCCTGGCCTCATCTGCCAGTTAATTTTAACGTGACACTAGTGTTAAAACACACACAGACACACAGGCCACCCGAATAAAATAATTAAAATTTAACCTGGCCGCCTGTTAAAGTAGCCCTCTACCAGCGTAGAAACACACTCACAAGCCATAGTCAAAAAAACACTCTGCCAGGTTATTTGAACCTGACACCAGTTTAAAGAACACACAAACGCAACCCATCCAAACAAGGTCAGTTTCAACTTATTGATATTTGACACAAGTTTTTTATACAGCGAAGTGGCCCAGGGGATGCATACCATCTCCATGTGTGAGAGGTTCCCAGTTCAAAACTAAGTAAGTATCACAAAGTATTTTTAAAATAAAATATGTACATTGTACATAGTAATACATTTCTATACTTTCATAACAATGCAAAATGAATTGGACGGTAAGCAGCGTTAAAGATGGGACTTAGACGCCTGGATCCAAGGCATAATAATTACCGGATACAGGGTTGATTCAACATTGAATCATATTAATTTAACTAGATCTTCATGTTAAGTTTAAGGGACGTTGAATATTTTATTAATGTTTTTGAACTAAATTTTGATGAAAAGTTAACTAGATTTACAGGTAAAATTAGCAAGATTCTTAGGTAAAATTTACAGTTTTACTTTTTTAAGACAGTATTAAATTTACCTGAAACCAACGTTGATTTAAAACGACATTAAAATCAGGTATCAGGTAAACTGTTAACCTGGTCGACCGAGTTGAAAAATAACAACCTGAAAATCAGGCATAATAAACTAGAAGTTGGTTGGTTATACCAGCTTTTTTCTCTGATTGTATAAACTTTAAAACAAAAACATTAACAATGTTCCAATTCTATTACAATTTAATTGCAATACAGCAGTTACTTCTCCAATACTGCCAAATACCTTAAAACGATTTTAGATGCAAAGCTTAAATGGAAAGAGCACATCAAAAAAAAAAGAGAAGAACTAAACTTGAAGTACAGAAAAATTTATCGGTTACTAGGGAAAAGCTCTGACCTATCTATCCAGAAAAAACTAATTTAATATGAGAAGTATTTAAACTCGTTTTGACTGGCATCCAACTATGGGGCTGTACAAAGAGAAGTATTATATTTTTAATTCTTTATTTTTGATCAAATAAATCCTTTTCTTAAAAAACAAAAGTAGCTAAAAAGTTGAATACGAAAAACCTTTACAATTGACATTTGACCTATTTGTACAATTTTGAAAATGATCACTCGGAGCATTTTTTAATTTTTTTTAACCTGTTAGATATAATCTTCAAACCAAAAATAATTATTTTCAAGCAAACTACGTCATTTTCTATTTATTTAATTAACCAAAAAAGATGTATTTTTTTTCCATTAAAAAGAAACAACTTGTCTTTCAAAAACCTGCATAAACCAAATCGATTTTCCAAATCCTAAAGCAAACG
Source organism: Dasysyrphus albostriatus (assembly GCA_946251815.1). Classification (NCBI taxonomy): domain Eukaryota; kingdom Metazoa; phylum Arthropoda; class Insecta; order Diptera; family Syrphidae; genus Dasysyrphus; species Dasysyrphus albostriatus. The sequence continues at coordinate 58,126,653 of OX276336.1, read as the reverse complement.
AAGCCATTCAATGGTAATCAAATCATTAATAATCTAATCACCCTATTACGTAGCTGCCAAAAACCTAAGAAAAAGATATTTTGTCAAAGTGAATTTCATATTTTTTGAATGGACTGTATAAATGTTTTGAGGTTAATTTTATTTATAAATAAAAATACTCAAAAACACGCCTACGTGTTCGATTTATTTATTTTTTGTTTTTTTTTGTTTTTCTTTCGAAATAAAAATAATTTTATTAACATAATATTTTAGCACATTATGTTTGTATTTTTTTCAAAATAAAACTTAAACCGTAGAGGTAGTTATAGTCAAAGGCTCTTCTGAAATCAAAATTTAGTTTGATTTTAATGAAATGCCAAGCAAAAACTATTGCCCGGTGATTTTTTAATATTTTTGGTCAATATACAGGCTTTTACGATGAGGAAAAAGTAGAACATACACTTTTAAGTTTAACTTAAATATTTTAATTTCATTTTAACAAACAGTTCTTAATGGTGGATTACATAATATTCGCGGATATTATGGCATAAGATCTTAGTTCTATGCAAGCGGTCAAAATCTAATCCACCACAGGTGCTGTTCAAAAACTTGAAGCGGTCTTCACGCGGATAAAGGCAAACATTAACAGGCAATCCAAGAAATGCGATGGAAAGGATCAGTTATGACAAAAAGAAAAAATTGACAGATTTATTACATATGTGTTAAAAGACTGCAAATATTAGGATACGATAAAGTTATCAACTTCAAAGCGATAAGTGATCGCGAATGAGCAACAATATTCCAGTAATGAGAGTCTTTGAATCCCGAGAACGTGCAAGAACGAACCTCCGGACCAAGCCAATACGCATGCAAGCTAGCTTTGTTACCAAAAAAGTGTCAGTTTTGTTTGGTATCGGTATCGGAAACTGAAACGATACCAAGACGATATCAGTTTTAAAGCATCCGAAACGATATTGAGCCGATACCGAGCCGATACCATTTTTTTTTTTAACGAAACTTACCAAGACTTTTGGTGCGGTGTTATCGTTTAGTACTGGCAGAATATTATTATGAATTTCTGTAAGTAAACAATTTTTGTAGGTTTCTCGGAAACGCGGATCGAGCGATTTAGATGAAAAAAATTTGGCGAAATCAGGCCTCAGGAAATAAGACCCGACAGAAAAAATGAAAAAGGCCCTTAAAAATACCTATGGCAATACCGATAAATCTCAAAATTGCACTTTTCATAATCTCACAAATACAAAATTTCGCAATCTTCAATTCGTAAAATTAAATCTTATAAGATTATATTGTGAAGCTCGCATAAGATTTCAATTTGCGAGAGCAAAATAAGAGATAATTGAATTTGTATTACGTTTAAAAAACCAATAAAGCCAAAAATATGTTTTTCGTTCTCGAGCTTCTTTAATTGGTTCGCTGGATTTTATTTCTTTCAATGTGAAACTGAACAGAAAGCAATATTACTGTGGATTTAAATTTGCCAACATTTAACTTGCGAGATTTTGACATGCGAGATCTTTGATTGCAAAATTAAGGTTTATATTTGCGTGATTTTTTGCTGCAAAATGTATATAGTCTGGTTAGAAAACCAAATCATTTCAAAAACCAAAAGTTAAAAACGGACATTTTTTTCCCGAAATAATGCCTCTTGTGAGGAACTGATAAATCCTCCCAGAGTATACTTGTCATGAATAAGTGCTTCATCTAGTCGTTCGGACTCGGCAAAAAATTGTAGGTCCCCTCCATTCCTGCCAACAACACGGACACAGGGATGGTTGAGAGTTGTAGACGCACTTTAGTGTAAAATTTCAAGTTTGCCACTTTTCAGAAACATACTTTTTTTAATTCAACAGGTTGAATATGAAAAAAGTTTTCGGAAACGCCTATAAATGCCAAACACGTGCTAGGAAATCAAAATTAATATTTTAAAGAATAGTTGTTGAGTAGACTTACCTTCGGTTTGAATTTCAATACTGCCACTTTTCGGGCACATACTTTTTTATGTCAAAACGTATAACATCCTCTTGATGTCCAAAGTGTATTGAAAAAAAAATTAATATCTTAAACAAAAGGTTTTAAATACTTTTTGGAAACGTATTTTTTTCTATCAAAGGATATGGCTTTCAAATTTTTGGCTAATTTTTAATATTTTGAACATGAAAAAAGTTGAGGAAACACCTCCAGATGACAGACGAGAATTGGAAAAATAATGGTTGACATCTTAAAATATAGGTGTGAAGTAGAAGCACATTCGATTAAAATGTCAATGCTGTCACTTTTCAGGGACATAGCTTTTTTTGTGTAATAGGGAGGAAAATTTCAAATTTCTTGATAATTTTCAATAATTTGACTATGATTAACTTGCAACATGCGTTTGGTATCTTGAGGAATTTCCGCAATTTTGTTCATGTTTAAAATATTAACATTAACTAAAAAAAATGGAACGTCTCACTCTTTGGGATAAAAAGTATGTTCCCCCTCACATTCTAACTAAAAGTGCGTCTACTCAAAACCTTTTTTTTTAAGATATCAATCGTTATTTTTCCAACAAATGTTTGATGTTTGCGTTTCCACAAATTTGTTCACGTAAAAAACTAACAAAAAGGCTGAAGTTCCACATTTTGACATACAAAAAAGTATGCTCCTGAAAAGTGGCAACATTGAAATATAAACCAAAAGTGGCAACATTGAAATTTTCCAAGTAATTTAAGATAATTTTTTTACTAAGCATTTTCCACGGGTTGGGCGCCATTTTTAAAATAAAACGTGCAAGCGACGGGATTACAATCATGACTCCTCAGTTAACATCCTTAGTATGTTGTATCCCGCAACCACCAAGCCATTTAAATAAATAAAATAAATAAATTTGGTGGCACAACAGCTCGTGGAGAACCAGGGCCTGGTGACTTACAACTCTCAACCATTCTTGTGTGCGTGTAGTTGGCAGGAATGGAGTAGACCTAAAATTTGTTGCCGAGTCCGAACGGCTAGATGAGAAACACTTATTCATGACAAGTATACTCTTGGAGGATTTGTCAGTTCCTACCAAGAGGCAGTACCTCAGAAAAAACATTTCTGTTTTAAGGTGGCAGTAGCTGGGAATCGAACCCAGACCTACGGCATGACAGTCCAATGCACTAACCATCATACCACGAGGTTACCAAGCCATTTACTCTACTTTACTTAACGCCAAGATTCAACTACGAATCACTTGCAGTTGGCGACGATGCACGTCAACAATGAATTACCAACAAATTCTGCATATCTCAAAAATCAAAAAGAAGACACAAACCGACAGTTGGCGACGTCAGAAAAGAAATTTCGTTCGTGGTTTTTATAATACACATTTGTTTTGGGCAGCAAAGTCAACAAGTAAGAGTGTAAAACTAATAACGAAGCACACTGCTGGATATCAACACCAGGTAGTAGCTTCAAAACTTTTTGGCTTCCGCCGTGAAAACCCTCTCTGTTCTCCCCCTCTTTTATCATTAGTTAAGACTAGGGACTATCTCAACTTCTACCCCGTCTTAAATTCCTCCGAAGAGTTAACTCTAGGGACTCTATTCCAACGTTCGCTGTCTTAGCCTTTTCTCCTCCTCCGCCGTAATTAAGACTAGGGACTTCATCCCAACCTTCGCTGTCTTAGCCTTCTCTTTTCCGCTGCCATAGTTAAGACTAGGAACTCCATCCTAACCTTGTCTTAGACTTTTTTCCTCCGCCGCCGTAGTTAAGACTAGGGACTCCATCCCCAACCTTCGCTGTCTTAGCCTTCTCTTTTCCGCTGCCGTAGTTAGGTTTAGGGACTCTATCCTTACCTTCGGTGTCTTAACCTTTTTTCTTCCGCCACCGTAGTTAAGACTAGGGACTCCATCCCAACCTTCGCTGTCTTAGCCTTCTCTTCTCCACTGCCGTAGCTTAGACTAGGGACTGTATCCCAACCTTCGCTGTCTTAATCTACCACCGCTTCCTAGAAGTTTAGACTAGGGAGTCTATCCCAACCTTCGCTGTCTTAGCCTTCCACCGCTTCCAAGAAGCTTAGACTAGGAACTCTATCCCAACCTTCGCTGTTTAAAGCTTCTCTTCTCCGCCGTCATCGTTAAGATAGGGACTCCATCCTAACCCTCGCTGTCTCAAAAAAACGTCCAAGCGACAGGATTACAAAAATAATGACTTCCGGGTTACATACTATCCTAAATATGTAAGGAATAAATTCCAGTCATAAAATAAGGTCCCCACCACAAAAAACGCCAAAAACGGATTGACTGAAAATTGTCATTTGACTATACAAAAAAAAATAAACAAATAGGTATTCAATACTCATAAAAACAATCTTAAACGCCTACCTATAAGAAAACTGATAAAAACGAATATTTAACTTAATATTTAAATTTACTAAATTATGTGTTCCAAGTATTTTTTTTTCTTATAATTTTCTGTTATTCGTTGAAAACCTATAAAATACCTAAATACACTTGGAAAATAAAAAAAATTTCTTAAAATTTCAGATTCTATATTATTTATTATGACTGATATACACATTTGAATGGAAGAAGAGGTCGTTCAGTCGAAAGTAGAATAATTATTTTTATTTAAAAAAAAAAAATATGAATTCTGTATGTTCCAAAAATAAATATAGAATTTTTTGATGGTGTCGACGACGTTAATTAGATCTTCAAATTATAGGCACACATTAATTAGAAAAAAAAAAAAAAATGTTGCAAATATAGTTTTAGCCAAGGCAATCAATTGGATTCTGGAAAAGTTTCAACAGTCGTTGTTTCGAAATTTTTAAAAATACTATTTATATAAATGCACTAGCAAAAATATTTATTTTTAAGATTTAAAACTAATTGATACATATGTAGATTGTCGTTGTTCAAATAGCTTAAACGAAAAGATGTGTCAGCGGTATAATTGGTCTTTTCATCGACTCAGGAAAACTAAATTGTTTGTTTGTTTTTTTTTTTATTTTGACAAGAAAAGTCTTAAAATATAAAATAAAAATGTGTTTTGTTGTTTTGAAATTTATATTAATCAAGTCAATGCATTTTAAATTTCAGGTGGATTCACAACAATGTTTATTTATATTTTATATTATTTATTTAAATTTCTACTAAAAAGGAGAACTTTTTGTATTTAAGACAGCTCCAGTAATTTCGAGAGATAAAAGACCCTCTTAAGCCATTAAACATTTTTATTAGTCCAATACTGAAAGCATCACGAAAATTCTCAAATCACTTTTTCAAGTTATTAAAATCGTGAACTTTTGCCTTTTTTTTATTTGCTACAGCAAATACACTCTTCTCTACAATAATTAATCACACAGTTGAAGGATCCTTACTCAATTCGAAACGATTCAAATTATTCCCAACACAGAGCTAGCTCAGCGCAACAATTGAAGTACATATTAAATTTTACTGCTTCTACATGCTCCTTTGTGATTGGGGAATTATTTTGTAAATAATTTGATTCATGTTTGAATCTAAAAGAGATGCGTAGCTGTTATTTTCAATGGAAAACAACATCAAGAACAGATCCATGAAATTTGGCGAAAGCGATTCCTGTTTGTAACACCTCGAAGGAGCTCATTTCCTTCGTTTTTAATTATAAAAAAAAAGAACTGCGGGGAGGGATGAAATAAATAAACAAGCAAAACTTCCAGCGTGAACTTTAATTTAATAAACAACAATACAAACTCCAATTAGGGCCTACAACCTTGTACCTACCTACATTCAACATAATTGTGACATTCGCGTAACTTGTACTTTTGCTGAAAGGAGTAAGGATAAAATTCTACGTGGTTGCGATGGTGGTGTTGCTGGTTGCTGTGGTATGAGACTTGCTGTTGGCAATGGCGGCGGCGGTGGTGGCGGAGTTTCATAATAAAGAACGCAAAAGTTATGTTCGACATTATTTTCATTTTTTTGGGCATAAAATGATAAATTTATAAAAGACAGAGAGGGGTTCCCACTACAATGTAAACGAGATAAATTTATATACTTTCCGCAGACACAGAAGGCTTGAGACTCGACTTCCAATTGATTGCTAGGATTACCCAAGAATATATATAATTAAATTTTTGTTTTGAGTATTCATTTGTGGAAGAGAAAAACAACAAGATTTTCACGCAGTTTGCTTTACCAACTAACTTTTTCAACATAACCTTGTGGAATATTTTTTTTATTAAGTCATAAGTTCAAATCTTTTTTAAACCTTTAAAAAAAGTTTTGTTTTATGGTAAAATATATTTCACCCTTCCTTAGTCAAGAGATTAGTTGAGTGTATAGTCTTTTTTTTTTATTTTTATGAGAAAAATGTTCTCTTTGGACAAAAAGAAGAATATACAAAAATATATTGTTTTTTTTTTTAAGTTTCTTATCAGTTGAAGACAAACAAATAACAAAAGAAGAACACAATTACAATAGAAACAAAAATATTCACAGACAATATAAGGACAAAAGATACACAAATTTATTGACTTTAACCTATGTTTTTTTGGGTAGTTTTTGAAAGTTCCTAACGCAGAATCTGATAAAATGGAGAGTTTACATAAGGAAAAGCGATTGACTTGGAATTATAGCAGAAATGACATCACACTTTTAAACATGAAAGGATTTAAAAAAAATTTGTTAATATTATGAAGAATTGTAGTAGAGTTTCAGTTGAAATTATTTTGGAAATTCCTCGAAAAAAAGTTAAAACTATTCCCTTTCAATGCCTTTAACATGAGTTATAGTAGTGCTAGAAATATTAAGTTGTAAAAATAAAAGCTATAGAGGAAACAGGCTAAATGTTGATATGAAAAATATTGATGTTTGGAAAGGAATATGAACATCTTTATTTTCACATACCTATAGGAATAAGAAGCTTTATTTATCGCTGTCATAAAATTATAAGGCTTGTTAGGAAAGATTGGACTTTACACACTGAAGTCATATTATTTTTATGTTCCTAACGTGGGCTACTATACAGGTCATAATTTGTTGTATGTGTGTATTAACAGCTTTGACATTTTGGGGTGTGTTCACACCCTTCTTTGTATTATTTTTATGGCAGGTGTTTGGAGGCACATATTATTAACTAGCAAAAGTATTAAGCATCATGTGAAAAAAAAATATATAAAGAGTTTTTTTTTTGTGAGTAGGGCTATCTTTGGAAAGATTTTCAACATTATTATGGTAGTACGAAAAGCTTTCCAACTCACTTAGAGTATGTTATCCTCCTTCAAAAGAAATTATTTCTTGACATTTGTCAAATCTTTCATATACAATCTCCTATCTTTTATGTCCAAGGATTTATTTTCTTAAGGAGTTTTTTCCTTGTAAATCACGTAGGTTAAAATAACTAAAATAAGAAACCGAATGAAGAGCAACCAAATTTCTACTCTCATTACCTACAATGGGACTTATTAGATTTCCCTGGCTTAGATCAGGCACGGATACAGGGGAGAGGCAATGGGTCCCCCTCCCCCTGGGCAAAAAAAAACTAAACATAAAATTTGAATCTAATAAAAAATTTTTTTAAAAAATTTGTTTTACGTTCATAAAATTAAGTAGTTCTTGGCAGACAAGGAGGACTTCAAATATCCATTTTCTTTGAACTTGTTCAATTTTATATTAGTCCAGACAAATAAATATTTTATATCTACAAAAAATAAAGTGTCGAATTTTTTTTAATTTCGTAAAGACTTTAAGAGGTTTTAAATTCATAAAGTTCGAACAAAAAAGTATATGTGTTGTCCGGCATTTTGAAAAAAAAGCTTTGAAAGACCTTAATGCGATTTTCTAGGCTCGTTTAGGTTTTTTTTGAACCTAGAGCGATACTTTTTAATTGACTTTGAAGGTAAGAGTATTTTATAGAACTTTTGTCTACAAATATTTTTGATATCTCCTTAAAAGTTTTTTTTTCAAAATGGCGGACAACGCATATAGATACTTTGTGAATTTAAACTCTCCAAGTGGTACTCTTTACGAAATAAAAACAAATTTGACGCAGTATTTTTTGTAGCATGACCCGAGAGGAGGCTAGGCAAAAGGTGGATGAAAGAAAAGAAGCAGCAAGAACCGGCCTCGTAAGCCAGGAGTAGGGAAAGAGAAAGAAGAACATCTTACTCCTCCTATGACAAGAGGCAAAAAAGTACAAATTGGCGGGATCAAGCTTCGAATTTAGAAAAGGCAGCGAACATAGGCCACTTTCTTATGCAGCATCAGAATTTCTGTTTTGCTAAAGAACTTTCCCCAGGAGGACGTCAGCACTGAAGAGTTGACGGCCCTGGAAGAGGCAATTATCGAGGAAGTGTCTATCGGCCTGAGAACACAAATAGAAGTTCAACGGTGTTTTTTATAGAACAGGCCTGCTTGTTGTCGATTGCGAAGAGCAACATACAGCGAAATAGATGCGGCAGAAGGCTACGAAGCTAAGCAATTGGAAGGGAACCGCACTGGTTGTATGCATGGGAGATGACATTCCCAAGATGATACCATTACGATTTTCCTTCCAAGAAGTTAGGTCCAATATTACCAAAAATCCCTGGCACTCATTCAGGCGCAAAACGATAGCGTCTGGTCGTACCATTCTAGAAGGTTTTACGTAGTAAACCTAAGGGTAAAGGACCATCGGCATAGATGGTCAATGAGTGGAGACAATAATGAAGGCAAATAACGAACTTCACTACAAGTTCGGGAAGGTAATTGTGATAGGTCTCAAAAAACCAGCGATGCCAAGTTCCAGTGAAGCCCCCAATAATGTCCAAAACAGGAAGGAACCAAAAGTTTTGAGCCCCACAAAAATCCCCAGGCACACCCGTACACATATTATAGAGTTGATCTTTTTTATTTCAAGGGCGACTAAGTAAATTTTGAAAATCAGAATTTTGACAACCTATTTCTTTTTTTAATTTTAAAAGCAGAATTTTGACAAGCAGAATTTTGCAAAAAATTTTGGACCCTGATAGAAGTTCAACCACAATGATCTAAAATAAAATTTATTAAAAAAATCCTTAAGAATCTAACTATTATTTTTTTTAAACAAAAAATATGCATGACTGAGTGGCACGAGCTAGCTCTTGTGGTTCAAGGTTGTAATGTGCCCAAGCATCGAATACCTACATAAAGTATTAGGTGATAATTGCTTTCCTATTATTATATTAAAAGAGCGGACAGCAAATTTTGAGAGTTGATGTGAAACCAAAATCTGGGTATGAGAGTTTACAGGTGCATGTATTGTGATATGAAATATATATTAAGTTCCAAGCAGATTGAACATAAGAGCAAGGTACGTGCGATCCAGTCTAATATAAAATAGTCCAGATATAAAATACTGTGCCGTGAAAACAGGCCAATCGAAATTAAGCCAAATTCGAAAATTTGGCCTAATTTCACTTTGTGAGAGTGAAATTTGGACAAATTCAACAGTTGGCCTTAATTCACTTTGTCAATGTTAAGTAAAAACAATTTGGCCGTATTGCGCTTTTAAAATTGTCTTTGAGCGATCTGAAATTTTGTTCAAGTTCAACACTATTCTAAAATGAAGAGCTTCACAAAATGTTCAAATGAAGCAACAATTCTGCTCTATGGTCAGTATAAGGGGAGGAGGTACTGATCATATTATACTGTCTACTAAGCTTTTTGTTTTTTAACGTTAGCATACTTTCAACAATAATTTCAATTTCGGAGCGGTGTTGTTGAATAAAACTTTTTAATCGCAACCGATTCATTTTCGCTTTCAATATTAACTTATTTGCATTTCTAAACACAAGGGTTATATGGAATTAATAAAAAAAACATTCTAAAAACAAACAAACAAACAAACAAAGATGAACTTGCTAGGTTTTAAATAATAAATTCACGCAAAGCATATCTGACAAAATTTTGCCGAAGGAAAGATCAATTTGGGGTGTGCAAATTAAAAATTCGCGAGAATTCGATATCGATGTGAAAACAATTCAATTCAATAAATTGTTACGGCCGCCTGTCACCGTTTTGGTGGTACCCCGAATACTGCCAAGTCCGGAGTTAGTACGGCAGCGAGCGAGTGAGAGCGTCAGCAGGCTCAGGACTGAGGCACAACCAGGCCATTCAGTTCTCCACCAAGAAGCAATCTCGCCCAGTCCCTGTTAACGAATAATAAATAGCCTTTGCGGTGCACTTGTTTGGAGCGACTAGGCAATTAGAGCCACGGGCGAACTCTTTTTGGTTTCCACTTCCCACTCGACCATAATATTTTGGCACCCGATGACTTCCAACTTTGAACTAGCCCTCAAAGATTTAAATAATAGTTTCTGGTTTTTTTTTTTTATAAAAAGAGGGCCGAGACCATGGCAGTCGAATTGAATTGACAGCTTCTCAGCTTCGATTTAAATGAAACCATTCGAGGTATTCATAATTTGTGAATGGTGGAAAGGTTCGGATATAGGGTAACAAATGCTTTAAACACAGCAGAGGTAAGCGTCATTGGGGAACCTGAAGAAGATTCGACCAACCACGTTCCATCAGGAGTGGTGGGGAAAATGGTCAATCTGCAATACCAGCTGCAGTCTCTCGGTGTGTGACGGTTCAATAGGATTAAATGAACGTAAGTGGGAATTTTGAGAGATTTAGTATGAAGTTAAGTTTTGTAGCGAGGTGAGGTTTAGCGAAGGGGCAAGATCCCCCCCCTACATACGGCGAGCTTAGCCGTGCTACGCCAGCATGCCACAGCCCTGTCCGCTAAGCAATGGTACCCTTTCCGTCCTATTCTAGCCCCATTCAAATTCATTTCCGGTTCCTATCCGTTTCCTGTTTCATTTAAAAATTCTTTTTCCTATCCTGAGTCCCAATCCTATCCCTGAGGGGCCTCATGGCATTTAACGGATAATTATAAAGTTTTGTAGGGAGTTTTGACACTCACAAATTCCTAGATAAGGCATCTTAAAAAATTTCCATTTTGAATCAAATAATATTATTAAACTAACTTAGCATTTAATTACACATTGTTAAACCAGATCTTATTTACTTTGTCAGTGAAATAGGCCCAAATTTTGAAATTTGCTCTTATTTCACTTTGGCAAAGTGAAATTAGGTCAAATTTTCAAATTTGGCCTTATTTCACGGCACCATTAAATACGTTTTTGCTAGTGATTCAAGGAGGATAAGTCACGTTTTGGAGAGCTTAGATATTTTAAAATTTTAAATTTTAGCATTAGTGACTTTTGATGCATAAATGTATAAATACGAGACAAAAATATCAAAAATGGGAAATAAAATGGATTATTACCACTTTTGCACCTCATCACGGCCCCAACTATCAAAACAAGGTTGTATAATTTTTTTTAACTAACAACAACATTTCACTTATTGACGATACATCTCTGTCAGTCAACGGTACATAAAAATTGAATGAAGTAAGAAATTCTGACCATCTTGTCACACTCATATTTCAACCCACCAGTCTACGAAAATTCATTTAAGTCTTTAATGGCAATCCTTAAAGCCAAAGAACAAAATTCTGCCTCATACATTTTCCAAATGGTCATTACGTGTGTAGATTACTTTCCGTAATCTACACACAAAACAAAAATTCAAAGTTCTAAATGCAATTTGTAAAGGAAATTTCAAACAATCTGCATACTAACTGAATTTAATTTTCATCAAATACAACGACAACGACAAAAAAATACAAACACACTCGTACATATTACTTTATAGGAAGAAGTTAACAAGAAAAATATTTAGTAAACTGTGAAAAAGAAAATCCCTAGAGAAGGTTTCCAATTATTATACTTATCTATTTAGTTTGAATCATCTCAGTTCAGGCATGATTATTAAATTATCTTAACTCAGGCTTCCCTATGAAACTATCAAAGGACTAGGTACAGGAGAGATACAAGCAATGAAAGATGTTTAATCACATCTTGCACCATTTTGTTTAAATGCGATTATGTAATGTAAACGAAAATTGCTTCTTTGGTGCGATAAAGTATTTTTGACCCATAAACGATACCATTATAAGAAGAAAAAGTTGGTTAAAAAAACGATTTAAAAAAACTAACATTTTCCTTAAATTACACTTTAAAAATTCGCACACAACAAAGAGAAATTTAAGAAACTTTTTTTTGTAACATAAAATATACATATTTTTTATGAAGACAAAAAAATATGCACGAAGAAACTATATTCAGTATTTGGTAATTGACTTTTTGAAAAACTTATTTGTATCCATAACTACGTGCATATGTTTCTACCTTCAAATAAATATGAAAACTTCCAAGTTCAAGCATTCGATTAGAATAAATAGCAACAGTTTGAAAATCACCAAAATACTTTGTGAATATTATGACATTTGCATTTTTGATGTGTTTATTATTTGAGTTTTGTTTCTGTTTTTTTTTTTTTCTCTATAGACATAAAAGCAATTTTCTTTCAAATATTCTTTGTTTTCATATAAAAAATAATGGAATATAAGCAAGAAATTTCTCGAGTTTTCAGAGTTTCTTATAATCATGTTTTGGTGCTATACAGTTTTTTTTTTTTACTTGTATCTATATACAACTTTTATTATTAACATTATGAATTTTGGTCGTTTTGATTTTATTTGTATTATTTCTTTTATTATCATCTTGTTGGTGAACCTGACATTTTCTAATGGAAAAAAGTAATAATAAAATAATAAAAACAAAACAATAAAAACAAAATTAACCGTCAAAAAAATAACAGACACATCTTGATTTATTTACGACAATTATTTGACAAAAATCACACACTAGGTCGTCAACATTTATAAATCAAGAATTTACAAAAAAAAAAAACTTAAATTTAAATATAAAGATTTTATAAATTTGTTTCACTCGAAAATGACAGAGAAGATCAAAAATAACACAAACAAATACTAGTTTTAATAATTGTTCTACTGTCGTGATTCCCCTGATGAGGCTTTAAATAGGTACAAGTAAATAAATATAAAACATTTGAATTCAATCATTAAATAATTGTCTCGCTACTGAAAATTGATTAATTTTTTTTATTTTGACTGTTAATGAAAAAATATTTTTATAAAATAAAGAGGCAAAAGGCAAAAATCCGAGTAAAAAATCACACAATTTGCAAAAAAAAATCGCAATTATTTTCCTCTTGAGAAATAAAAAACAATTAGCTTTTTAAGACAAAATTTTAAAAACTGCAAATTTAGTTTAGTTTATTTGATTTAATAATAAATTAATTATTTTTAATAATAAGGAATTTAGTTTTTCAATTTAAAAACCTTAATTTTAACGTAAAAAATTATATTAAAATGGACAAAAAATTGACGTTTCTACAAATTCCTTTAACCAGAAAAGTAAATGAATGATTAATAAAAATTCGACAAAAGCTTAAATTTATTAATTTCATATACATAAGAAAGAAGTCTTACAGGCCGATTTCGCTTCTTCCTATTATATCAAAAGGTTTTCAAAGAATACTTCTCCTGTTCGGATTTAGAAGCAAGCATTCGACAATTGATCAAGTGCATAGAATTACTGACGTAATTGAGAGAGCTCTTGAAGAAAAGAAAATCTGTTCGACTGTATTTTTGGACGTGTCGCAGGCGTTTGACAAGGTGTTGCACGAAGGCCTCAAATTCAAATCAAGACAAGTTCTGCCTGAAGGACTTAACAATATTCTAAACGGATATCTAAATGAAAGACTTTTTCGTGTAAGACACGGAAATGACTATTCTGATTTCAAAGAAATAGTGGCTGGGGTACCACAAGGAAGTGTATTAGGTCCAGTTCTGTACCATTTATTTATAGGCGATTTACCTCAAACAGATGACACTATTGTAGCCACGTTTGCTGCAATACTAGCAGTAGGCAAAACGAATAGCGAAGCTACAATTAATTTACAAAATGCTCTTAATAATGTTAATGAGTGGACAAAAACATGACAAATAGCGCTCAATGAACAAAAGTCAGTCCACGTGGACTTTACGTATAAAAAAAATAAATAGATTACCCGTCTTTCTTAATGCCGCTCGTGTTCCATTTGCAAATGAGGCAAAGTATCTGGGAATGACTCTAGACGCGAAATTAAAATGGAAGCCACACGTAAAAAAGAAATGCGAAGAACTAAAACGTAAATTAAGAGACATGAACGGGTTACTCGGTAAATATTCAGAGCTTAGTATTGAAAATAAATTTTCTTAAACCTGTTTGGACTTATGGTATACAATTTTGGGGTTGTACCTGGGATACAAACTTAAATAACTTGCAAACGTTTGAAAATATATTGCTCAGGTCATTTGTAAATGCTCCCTGGTATATAAGAAACAAAGATTTTCACAGGGATCTCAGGATTCTTACGGTGCGGGAGGAAATAAAAAGTTTCGCGCGAAAACATAGAAATCGACTATAAGAACACGCTAATTCAACGATTATTGACATTCTTGACGAGTCGAATTTAGTACGCCGCCGTCTGCGAAGAACAAAACCTTCCGACTTGGTGCGGTGAACAGAAAACCGCTTTAAAATCGCGGATCCAGCAGGAAATTTCACCGGAAAGTAACCTGCAACACGTTACTTAACTTCGTTAAAAATAAATTGCAAGATAAGTTTCAACTTAATTGCAATCTTGAAGTGGAGGTGGTTTTGGTGTAGTTAGAATCTCACATTTCTATGAGCAGGCGTTTTTCGGTCCTCATAGAGCCTGATATGCAGGTTTTGCACCTACCCACGGGAAAATAAATACAAAAAATATACATAAGTATGGCTTGGGGCCCTATGGGATATTGACACCCCTTTTGTGTGTCATCTGACGGGTCACTTAATATTCATAGACAGTCAACTAGTTTCAGTAATTGGATAGGCATAGATTTCCGTACAGAATTTCAATTTTTTCTTTGCAAGGACACAGTATGAGCTTCAACAATTTATATTGTGGCTTTGAAAAAAAAAAGAAACTTTGAAAATTATCAATAAAACAAATCTATGAGTAATTACTGAAACAAGTTGACATTTTATCAGAATTTATTGGCATCTTGGGTAAGGTACAAATGACCACGACACTGAAAATCATTTTTGGACTTTTTAATCACGGTTTTAGCTTATTTCAACCATTTTGAAAATTTTAGCTTTGAAAAAATAAAAAAAACTCAAGCGAGACTATAGAGAGACCAAAGCCAGATGGCAAGAAAACATGCTCAATGCCAAAAACCACGTGTAAATGTCATGGCGAGACCAAAGCGAGACCATAGCGAGAAAACCACCATACAGTGACGACACCACAGCAAGGTGAGAGATAAGCGAGTTAACGTCATTGTCTTCGTTTTCGCTTCAAATTGAGTTAGAAAACTAGAAAACTCGATTATCAAAACAACAAAATGAAAAAATTGGAAATTTTTACTTTGAAAAATTTTTGGTTTGATATTATCACCACTTAAATTGTCAAGAAACTGTAAATAATAAGAAATTCGATTTTAATTTGGATTAAAAACAACTTGAACTGATCCCTCGAGGGCAGTTTAAATCCAATTGGATTCAAAAGATCTAAGTGTTGATTAAACGAGTAAATCAAATAGAATTGCATTTAGTTTTGGATTAAAGTTTCTTTTAATCTGGATTTGAGTTTTAATCTGGATTTAAGTTTAAATCTGGATTAAATGAGTGAAATCAACCGAGAAACAGTTGTTCAAACCCAGCTGATTTTAAGTTTTTTAAAGTTTAATAAACAGCATTTTGGCTGTGCTAAGAAACTTGTTATTACGGTTTGCATCTGGCATCGTGCCAGAAAAGTGTCGGTATCAATTGGTATCGCAATCCGAAATCAAAACGATACCTTAACAATACCAATTCTAAAGCATCCGAAACTTACCAATACTCTCTGTAGAATCGTTTGGTATCGGCAGAAAATATAGATTTTTCAATATTATTATTTATTTATTAAAAACAAACAGTTTTTGTATTTGGTTTCTTGGAAACGGCTCAAATGATTTAAATGAAATTTTCAGAGCTTTTCTCTAATGCAGGGAGAAAGTTTTGGTAATAATTTTAATTTCAACTGCCAACTGCCACGCCCATTTTACTAATGCTTGCTTTCTCTTAAACCAACGATTTGGATGCAATTTTCAGGCTTGGTTCTCTTTAGTGAGGAAGTGACTTTAGTGAAATCCATAAATTATTTTTGTGCACTATTTTCCCGTCAACCTATGACACCAAAATTTCGGTGTCGAATATCTAATCGGAACTTTACTCAGACATTGTGGTTTGTGAAACAATCCTTTAAAAAATTGTTAAGTCAACAAAAAAAAATTGTCTTTTATTCAAGCGAGTTTATCTACAAGATCAAGAACATGTAACCAAGTCCTGCATTTTATTATGGTTTGTGACTGAGACCAGACCAAAACCAGACGAGAGACCGATACCGAGACGAGACTTTGTTTTACGAGACTAAACGTCACTGATATGAGACCGAGACAGATACCGAGAAGATTCCAAAAATTTTCAATTTTGACGATACCGAGACGATACTTACATAAGTATTGTTTGGTTTGGTATCGTATCCAGGCCTACGTAGTAGATGATACGCTTAAACTGAGTGCATAAGGCCTCCACCCATAATTTCAAGAAAAACAAGAAATTGGGCAAATCGTAACATCGGTTGTGAAGTCCATACAATACGTATTGCAAAAAACTTAAGTGCTTATGAAAGAATGACATTTAAACTAGAAAAACGTCGAGCCACTTTTTTATTTTTTTCACTTTTTTTTACTTTATTTTAATATTTTGGTAACCTCTTTCGGAAAAATACTCAAAACTGCTTAGCTTCAACAACGGTTCTGAGAAATTGAAGTGGAAAACACATATTATATTTACGTAATTTTAAAGCTAATGAACAGGGCTAGAAAATCGTCGGAGTGGATTTTTAAGTTTGGGCTCTATTTTTGAATAATGATCTCTTGAAAAACATCAAAATTGGTAATTTTCTAATGCATTTTTGAATGTGTAATTATATAAAAACAATAACAAAACTTTCCCTAAATGACAAATATTTTTTCTAAAATTGTTTCAATACAAAAGAAATGCCAAAAAGTAACCAATTATTGCAAAATAGCACAATTTATAAAAGTCTTTATTTTCAATCAAAAGTCGTTACTTTATTAAAGTGGCAGTTATTAGTTAACATATTTGCCACAAGATGGCTTTTTTCGAAGATACCTTTTTTATGTTGGAAAATAAACAAAAAAAAGTATAACCAATATGAAAGGAGAGTCGGTATTTGTGTGTATGGCTTAGGCAGATGGGTGTAGAAGGAAAAGAAATAAAATGAGAGTGGTTGGTGGCTTATGCTTGATGATATTTGTGTCTGGTTTTGATATTAGTTTTTGGTATTTGGGTATGAATTTGTTTTTTTTTGCTGGGAATGAATTTTATGAATGGTGGTGGTTTTTTTGTCTTAATTTTTGCTCTACCGCGCGGTTGTGTAGGTACACTTGCAGGTTGTCGATCGTCTCGATCCTTGGAAAGATTTTCTTTTTTCTGTTCTTATTTCTTTTGAGAGTTTTTGTAGGTCATCAAAATACATATGTTTGTATGTACATAGGTATATGTTGGTAGGTTTCAAGGAAAGTTTTTTCTTTGAAGGATTTCTCTGTTCTCACGTATGAGGGTCGAGAATATATTTGTTTGTAATGATTGCAATGCTAGACTTGGTGTCGGTTGTTTCTTTCTGTCATTTTTTGCTGAGCGTGCAAAGTGCAAAGAAACATATTTTTACGTTACTAATAACCTATGTATGGATTTTAATTCTTTAATAATGTTAATAATAAATAAATTTCAGAAATGTTTTTATGTACTTTGTAGGTAACTATTTGTCTAGATTTATTTATATATTTGTAGTTGGGAGAAAGCCAGATTTATTTGATTTGTTTTAAGATAAGAATTTGCTTTTGGAGGAAGGTTCCTATAGGTATACCTATTTTAGGACAGTAAATTAATGGTACCTACCTACTCACATTTAAACTCGAAGAATTTACTTGTGCTTTTTGAGTAAAAGTTTATTGATCTGTATAGGTATAATTATATACTTAAAGTGAAACTAGGTAACCCGGCAAACGTTGTTCTGCATAAAAATTCGCAACGTAATTTGACATTCAACAGCCAACATCTAATTTCAATTTAGCAGCTTTGTGCCTAAGTTCTGTTACTGTTAATAAAATAGGTAGAGTATCAATGAAATTTGAAACAACATATCTACATGATTTTTGTTTAATTTTTCAACGTTTCTCAACCAATTTTCTAGACAGTTACAGAACATAGGCACAGTTTTCTTCCCCCGAGCACACATCAAATACAGTAAAATTAAACTGGGGTAAAAAAAGTGTGTCATATAAATCAATTATAAAAATACTAAAATTGCGAGTAAAAAAAGGATAAGTAAAGGAAGGAAGACGAAAAATACCATAAACTTCTATTTGGAAATCGAAATTGGAACTGTAAAATGATTTTATAATTTTGGTTCATACCCATATATTTTGTTTTAAATCCAATTTTTTTCAAATTTTCGTCTGTAGTACTATTGAAATTCTAAAGGAGCTTTCGTATAAAAGTTTTGATTGAAATCAGCTTAGCTGTTAATGAGAATATTGAAAGTCAAAAAACCATTATATGGCATGTACGGTTAATAAAAGAAACCATTTTTCTATCCAGAAAGTACCTCTTACAAATATAATGATAGGTACACTGATTTTTTTGTCAAAATCGTTGGAGTGGGTTTTGAGAGACTTGAAATTTTCCTTATGGGATGTTTGGCAGGTAGCGTTATTTTTGGAGATAATAAAATTTCAATTTTCCCTCTAGGGAATAATAAAAAACTTTTAGCTCAAAATTTGAATAAAATCGATTGGTTTAGGCTGTAGGTCGAGGAACAGACAGACAGAATTGTGCCACCCACTTTTTTCATCGGTGTGTCATGTTTAATTATTGTTATCTCAAATTTTTGTATGCATGAGTCCAACACTGGCAATAATACCAACATATACATACATGTAGTAATAAAAATCAACACTCAGTTTTCAATAATTTTTCTTAATAAATGTGAATGTGCACAAGAAAATCTGAACAAAAAGTTTTGTGGTATTTCCTACACATGTATGGAGATCTTTTTTGTTTGCAAAAGTTTGCTTTCACTAGTTTACTTGAACTTTTCAATTTTCTTTGATTTTTTTTTAATAAAACTGAAAGTGCAAAAGCAAATATAAATAAGGATCTTGATAGATTCTTATAAGGATTTTTGTTCTTCCTTATGTCTTTTCCTTCCTTATGATGATGATGGGTCATTTCGCGACAAAAGTTTTGTTCGGATCGTCAATTATCATTTCGTTTTACCTTTTTACAAAGTTTAAATGAAAATGCAAATTGTACCTATATACCTTCCAAATTAACGATAGATTCAATGTTATGAAAATCTCAACAAAAGGAGGGTACCAAAACTTGTTTTTGTTTTCATAAAAATATTTGCCAATTTTCCCGTATCAGTCCCTTCAGTGATCTTATTCGATAGGCAACCATTTTACCTTTATTTTTAAACATTAACCATAATGATGCGACCATCCGCATACATAAATTTAATTTATGTGTAGTATTTTATCCAAGTTATAAAAAGTGTGCATGGCAGCGGGTGAATTCTAATAAAAAAAATGTTTATGTATAAAATTTTGTCTTGCTAACACAAATCAACTTTGAACATTTCATCCAGATTTTCAAAGATGTTTTCAATGCATTTCTATAAAAGTGGACGTGGTTGTCGGTGGATCCCAAAAAAACAACCTACGTTTTTTTCTTACGCATACAAAATATTTTTGATACCTTTGGTAATCTCTGGTACCATTTCTGAGAAATCAAGATTTAAAAATCGGGGTGGAAGTGCGCGGATTTCTTTTTCTTAAAAACGATAAAAGTAGTGCGATGCTGTGGGTGGATTTAAAAAGCTAACTTCATTTTTTCCTAACTCATACAAACTATTTTTGATGCCTACAATACTCTTTAGAGCCGGTTTATAAAATTCAAGATATATAAAGTGGGCGGATGTTAATAAAAAAAAATCTAAAGTTTTTTCTTGCTCACACAATCAACTCTGAAGATTTCATCCAAGTCATTACGGTTATTTTCTCGATATAGAGACATGATAAAAGAGCGAAGCAAGGTTGTGGGGGGATTTCAAAAAATCACCAACCTAGTTAGGTATGTATACCTAGTCACGTATTTTATATGACAGCAAAATAATCAAAACATAAAAGAAACTAGGTAAGTATGTATTTAATACCTATGGTATTTTACTATACCAAATTAGTCGAATTGCGCTACGAACTGCTGCCCCATCCACCGTATTATCCAGACTTGGCCCCGTGGCCCGTACGACTTCTCACTCACAGAGATGTCAGTCAAATGAGGAGGTCATCGCCGCCACGGAGGCCTACTTTGCAAACCTCAAGAAAGCGTATTTTTCAGACGTGCTAAAGAAGTTGGAGCATCGCTGGGTCAATATTGAAAAATAAATCGCCACGACTAAGTAGGTACTTATAGGACCACCCTCATATATAAATCCTAGGTACCTAGGCATATGCTTACATATACCTATCATATTCCTACATAAATTGGCATAGCGCAGCCGACCGACGACGATAGCCCCGAAGTGACTATGTATCTACCACAAAATTGCAGTGAATTAAATTGGATAAAAAACTTAATTAAAAAAAGTTTGTATTTTTTCCTTCCAATAAGTTTTCTTTAGTTTATCAAAATGTCGATTACCTAACAAAAGCAAAAATACAATATGTTGCCAACTAACTTTGAAATTTCAGTAAAAACAGTAAAGCATAATGCATCTACCTGCTACAACAATAACTCTAGATGAATACGATTCAAGGTCAACATCACCAATTTTCCATTTATGTAGTGAAAATATATTTTTCGTTTTTCAAATGTTCCACGATCTCGCTAGGAATGAAAAAATAACAACCCAATATTTCATACATAAAACACAACGAAAACGTAAAACGTACATGCCAATAAGTAAACACATATCACATACAGATACAGAAGGCAATGCAAACTAAAAAAACAAGCAAGCAAAAAAAAGAAGCTTGTGTGTGAATATTACCTACTCTCATAACTCTGTGTATCGTTTGCCTTTTTCCTTCTCTCATGCAGAGTGGCTTTTTTGCTTTTATTTTTATTCGAAGTTCCGATCTTCGAATCTGAGTTCGACATTTTGGGCAGAGGCCTCTTAAGTCAAAATTAAAAGTCAAATTTCAAATTCTTCGCATTTTTTTTCTTTCAATAATTAATAAAGTCATCAAAATCAACACACCTGCTTGTGCAATGCTGGAATATATGTAAGCTTATCCCTTCTTCAATTTGAAAAAAAAATTGTGCCAAACGAGTTATGCATTCCAAAAATTTGAAAACGTTGTTTTTTATGATAGTTAATTTATAAACCTCAGGCTCGTCGGGCAAGCACTTTCGACCATCTCGTCTGACACTATTTTTCATATATTCTAGGAGGCATAAATTAACATACTTTGAAAAACCGGCTTTGTAGGAGCAAATGTGTTGGACTTTGGCAATTATTTTTAGGTTTTGAAAATTTTATGACAACCTTTAAACTGCGAAAAGTATCATTTTTGACTTGCCTGAAAATGAAATACACGCAAAAAATTTAACTATCATCCTTTTAAATATTGAAAATGCCTATACCTATATTTTCTGGTTAAAAAGTTATAGGAAAATAAGTAAAAAAAAAAACTTTTAAAAAAAGGAGATTTTACACATTTTTTCGCAATGTTTTTTTAATTTGAACAACTACGAGTATTTTTTTTTTTTTTTTTTGAATAATTCAATTCGATGGTAAATTTTATTCTCTATAAACAATGTTCTCAGAATGATTTCGAAATTTTGCTTCATTTTCGAGTTGTATGAAAAAAAACACATCCCCTCCCTGGCGGATTTTCCATCGTCAATGACCCATTTAATGATTTTCACAATAAATACCCATGAACGTCTTAGTTTTATTTTACAAAACATAAATCAATAGCATTTATAAGAAATTCAACTAGAAATGGAATACCGTCAACTAAGAACTACTCAAACTCATTCCTTACAGAGACGCTTGGTTGAACTACAAAGATGTATTTTTTAAATATATTTTAGCGGTTTTCATAACACAGGGGAATAAAATTTAATCAAATGTCTGCGGCAGAAAACAATTTATACTTTTTCGAAGGTTATGGATGTTCTTAATATTTATTTTCAATATATTCAAATATTTCAAAGGAAAAATAAAGTATTTGAAACATTTATATTTTGTAATAATACTTTTAAGATGCCGTTAAGGGTTTTGTGGAGAAAACTTAATTGGTTACCTCATAAATACCGCAAATTAAATTTGTTTGCAGTCTAGCAGTTATGAGGTCGAATTTTAATTAAGAACATCAAAAACCTTTAAACACCTAAGCAAAGTTTGGTTTCTGTAGCAAGAGATGTATTGTCCTGGGTGATTCTTTTGGCTTTGAGATTTATCAGACAATTTATGGAAGCAAGAAGCATATATTTTATTCCATCTTTAAGCTCTGGTGTGCATCAATACCTTATATACTTAACAGACACTAGGTATATGAACTAAAAAACATAACTTAAATTAAGTTATTCCAAATGGATATGATGATAAGACTGATCAAATCTCCTTGGTTGTTTTAAAATATACAAAAATAATTACTTGCCAAAAAGATTTATCTACCAACTAACCTGGAAAAAAAAGAAAAACTTGTGTTATTTATTTATATGTATATTATAAAATTTAAAAATAGTTACACTTTTCAGTCATAAAATCAGAATAAGGTTTAAACTTTCGTTTTTCTTTTCTTTGAAAACCGCTTGCTCCCATGTTTAATCAAATTAAGGGCGTTACTTTTAACACAACTTGGAAAATTACAATGTGCTCAACTAGCTATACATATACTCCTAGGTAAAGGGTTTTTCAAACGGGATACTACAAAAGTTGAGCGACAGGGACAACAAACGGCGCCATATTTCTTGCCGCTCTTTTGACATTTCTCTTCAGTAAGGTATTCCATTTCATGAAGAAAAAATATACGAGCCAACAATGAGTCGAAATTATTAAAATTTACAACCGAAATTCGGAGTTAGTGGCATCAACGTTAAGAGCGCTACGTCCAATTTATGGTCGTTATAATCGTCCTAGCAGATCAACAATTGAGCGTCTAGTGGAAAAATTTGAATCCACAGGCACAGTACAAAATGTTCCTGTGCCAGTGAGATAAAGAAGTGCCCGTGGTGTCGAGAATATTGCTGCCGCTGAGGCTTCAGTTGCAGAAGGCCCAAATGCGTCTCTAACACGTCGTTCTCAAGCGTTGGGCATCCCTGTGACGTCGTTGTGGCGAATTTTGCGAAAAGATCTTGGCCTATATGCCTACAAGATTAAATTGACGCAAGAACTGAAGGCGCTTGATCACCAGAAGCGTCGCATGTTCGTGAATTGTGCTGAGCAACAACTTGAAAATGATTCGGATTTTGATCGAAAAATCATATTCAGCGATGAGGCTCATTTCTGGCTGAATGGCTTCGTCAATAAACAAAATATGCGGTATTTGTCAGGCAGCAATCCACACGTACTCTATTAGTCATCATTGCATCCCAAAAAAAATTACGGTTTGGTGTGGTTTATGGGCCGGCGGCGTCATTGGGCCGTACTTCTTCCGTGATGATCAAGACCGGCACGTTACTGTGAATGGGGATCGCTACCGTTCAATGATATCCGAATATTTTTGGCCCCAATTGGATGATATGGACTTCAAGGACATTTGGTTCCAACAGGACGGCGCCACAAGCCACACAGCGAATGTCACAATCAATTTATTGGAAACCAAGTTTGGAGAACGTGTTATCTCACGAAATGGTCCAGTCGCTTGGCCGCCTCGGTCGTGCGTTTTGACGCCGTTAGACTATTTCCTGTGGGGCTACGCAAGTCTATGGTCTATGCCAACATGCCAGCAACGATTGATGAACTTCGTACGAATATCGAACATGAAATTGCAGCAGTATCGGCCGATTTATGCTTGAAAACCGTCGAAAATTGGGTTCAGCGTCTGGACTTCTGCAAGCGTGCCCGTGGTGGCCATGCAAAAGAAATCGAGTTCCATACATAATGGCATCGAACGTACTTTCACAATAATAAAGAATTTCATTGATATCCAAAACCGTTTTTGTTTTATTTAAAAAACATTTTTAGCGCTTTTATTGAACAACCTGATACAAAATTGTGCTTTTCAATTTTTTTAAAGACACAACTGCTTGCGTCAAAGCTTCTACAATGGGGGTGAAAAAGGCCCCCTCAATTCGATTTATTTCATTCTAAATTCTAAAGCTTAAGAAAAATTTAATAATTTTGTAAAACCTAAAACACATTTTGCTTTACTTTTTTCTAAAATTATTTTATTTTATGTTTTATCAACAATCCTACAACAGAGGTGGTAGAAGTTTTTAAATAATTGTTTGAAAATAAAATGGGTTTTAATTAAAAACTTGATCGACGTAGCTTCATTGGCAAAAGAATTACTCATCACAGGGATAGGATTATGCTAACTTTGCCATTTTATTTTTTTGCGTAATTGTAAGAAGGTATCAAATTCATACAAATCAGTTCCATGTCCTCCTGATTCCAAATTTGTGTGTTTTATTTAGCCTTTTTTCCGTTTTTTGTTATTTTTTGCTTTTTTTCCATTTTTTGCGTGTTTTTGCCTTTTTACATTATAATTCGTTGCTTATAAGATCGAAAAAAAACTAAAACAAAAAGTCTCGAAGATGTTGGAGTAAATGATATATAGAGTCCTTAAAATGGTCTCCACTCGTTTCGGCTCAGGTTGAGGTATCCTTAAGCTGCTTTAAGGCGCTTCTAAGAGACAAACGTAGTAGGCTGCTATACCTGAGAACTTCAAGAAGCTAATAAGTAGTTCAATGTTACTACATAATAATGTAACGTTATGTTATGTTCATTATTTAATAAATGCCTTTTTTTGCCTTTTTTTTAGTTTGACTTTTTTAAATTTTATACACTCAAAGAAAAAAGCTAGTAAAATAATTAACCTGGGCCTTTTTACATTTACAAGGTGCAGACTTTTCAGAAATTTACCTGATTTTAAGAACCTTATATTAAATGTTCAATTAGCCTGGTGGCCTATATTACCATATTTAAGTTGATTTAAGAAGATGAACTATTATTTTAACACTGAATTCTGGTAAAAAAGAGATTTTGACAAGAATATAGCGCGAATTTTACCTGAGATCAGGTTTTTTTAACACTGCTTGTTATGAATTTCTATTTTACCACAAATCAGGTTGAAGTAACATTTTATATGGTTATTTTTACAATGTTTACCTGTTGAATTTAACCTCATTTGCCAGTTAATTTTAACATGAAACCAGTGTTAAATCAAACACCCACAGGCTGTTAAACTAGCCCTCTACCAGCGTTGAAACACACTCACAAGCCATGGTTAAAGAAACACTCTACCAGGTTATTTCAACGTGACATCAGTGTTAAAGCCCATAAAACACAAGCCATCTAAACAAGGTCAGTTTCAACTTATTGATATTTAACAGAAGTTTTTTATGCAGTGAAGTGGCCCAGGGGATGCGTACTATCTCCATGTTTGAGAGGTTAGTAGAGAGGTAAGTATCAAAAAGTATTTTTTAAAATGAAATAATAAACATAGTAATAAATTTCAATATTATATTATATTATATAATGAAAAATTGATTGGACAGTAAGCAGCGTTAGAGATGGGACCGAAACGCATGGATCCAAGACATAATAATTACCGGATACAGGGTTGATTTAACATTAAATCATATTAAATTAACAATAACTTCATGTTAAACTTACAGGACGTTGAACATTTTAATTATGTTTTCGAACTAGATTTTCATGTAAAGTTAACTAGATTTACAGGAAAAATTAGCAACAGCTTTATCTTTTTAAGGCAGTGTTAAATCAACATGATGTCATGCAGATATTACCTGAAACCTACGTTGAATTAACACAATATTAAAATCAGGTATCTAGTTAAGCAGTTAACCTGATCTACTGAGTTTAAAAATAACAACCTGAAAATCTGGTATAATAAACTAGAAATTGGTTAGTTATACCTGCTTTTTTATCTAAAGTGTAGGTCAACGAAATCTTTTTCCCGCGTCATTGTGCATGGATCTTTAAAAAAATTGCCACTTAAGGACCTTCGAAACCGTTTTCAGGTGTTCAATAAGCAGTGAATTAAGACCAAGGACACAGACTTAAACATTATTTAATTGATTCGTTAGTAGAATAGAACTAACCCAAAGCCAATATCATTGTGTGTTTTCAAGATATTTGCATCGAAAAAAACGACAATTTCGATCAAATTTCTCGTAGTTTTTTTCGCTTTAAAAAAAAATATTATTACAAATTTTAAAAACTATTCATTATAAGGAAGTGTAAAAAATAAAATTACCCCGAAGCCAATATCATTGTTTGTTCTAAAGATATTGGAGCCAATAGACTCGTTCTCAAGATATTCGGACTAAAGATAACTTTTTTTCTAAATTGCTATAATAAGAAAACAAGTCATTGAATTTTTTGAAAGTCCTTTCTGCACGTACTAAGTCTACTATCTATAAAATAAAGTTCATCTGAAGTCGATATCTTCATTCGTTCTTGAGATATGGTGAACGAAAAAAAGCGAAGGAAATTACAAACGTATACGAACGTACGAATTTATGTATAAGCACAGACATACCTCTTAAAATGATGGATCCCGATTCTAGGGAGCTCGAAACGTAAAGATACATAATATGTCAAAATTTTCAATTCGACAAAGTTAAAACTATCAATTTTTACATGGAAACTTTTAAAAAAAAATGTAAACATGATTTGAATTTATGTTTCCTTGCACCTACCCAAGGGTTTTAATAATTAAAACAAAAAACGTATAAATATTGATGGTAGGAAAAGATTCGTAATCAATCATTTTTGCTGAGTATACAACCTAAATAATTATAAGCAATCATAAAGTTGTATATTGTTATATACAGAAAATGTTCTCCCACGATTCGCCTGACGAACATACTACAAAATAGCTTTTCACCACACTTTGTACTTGCAAGGCAAATACTTTAGTGCGACACTGTACTATTATTATTTATCACTTGGTTTTTCTTCAATTCATCTTCTGTGAAGATGCAGCTAAAGTAAAACCAATAATTAATGTAAGCTCTTATCAGCCTAGCAACAAACCGACGCCTATCGATTAACCAATGGGAGTTGCTGTTCTATCATGATCATCTCGTCTTATGCTAGTTAGCTTGTTATCCAAACTCACTTCTTGTCCAACTCGCTCTTAGTAAAGACGTCCAATTTATGTTGTTGAAATGTACCATTTGTTATATTAAAATTAAAATTAAAAAGAAGTTAAATAAAATAAAATAAGTTCATTACACTTAAAAGATTGTTGTTTAATTGTGTTTAATAAAACACGAACCTTTACTATATCCAACACGGAACACAAAATTCACAAGAAGTTTTAAGGGGAATCCAGTCACCGAATGGATTGAATTTTTCAAAATTCCTATCCTAGTTACACACTGTAAAAATAAGGTCAACATCTTATTTCCCCACAAAGTTAAATGTTCATATCTAATTATAAGTTTATCTGTATCAAACCTAATATTCTTCTAAATCTTTTTCGAGCAAAAGAATATAGAAACTAAATTAATTTATTTCCCAAAAAACTTTCAGTTATAATAGTCCTTCGGTCAGAGATATGTTCCTAATAAGAACGTAAGAATATAAATTTTTGGCAATATTTCCATTTAAATGTTACCAAAAACCATAATTTTTATCTCTCTTTCAAAGAATTTCTTCATTAATTTATTTATTCCCTTGTACAATTCTACTGAATATGGAAATTTCTAGTCTCATTTATGAAGCTATTACATTTACAAAACGAAATGTTACAACTCTACACATACATAGTGCTGGATTTAGAATTAGGTCCGTGAGGCCCGGGCTTAACATATTAGGGGCGCAAAAATAAACCAAATGCTTTGTTTTCACCGAAAAGGTTTACACTACACTTCTTGTGGTATCACAACACAACGGAAAAGATTTGGTCTGAGTGTGTCAGAATTAAATACTGACAGCCACTTCTACTTAAACTGACCATGATTTTACGCCAGATATTGCCCATGTCGATTAGCTCACTGTAATTATAAGATAAATACGATAAATACGAACAAATTCTGAAATTGTCAAGAAATTTTTAGAATGTTTACTAAATAGTGGTCGTAGGGATAAAGATATTGAAAATGCTGTTTTACACTCTTTAAGAAAATGACAGGAAAGAAATATTGACAGAAAATAATTTCTAAAATTATTAGCCTTGAATAAGGCCACACCAAACTGTCTACTCCATTTGACTCAAAATTCTGCGCACTCTCTAAGACGGTGTTCAGATTGGATTGACTATTACAACCTTATTGAACCCAAGAGAAATAGAGAACAGATACACTTTGACGTTTATAAGTAAAAAAACAAAACACAAATCTGAGCAGTGCAAGGGTTTTTACTATTGAATATGTTTGTAAGCATGCATGCATATTCATGTTTTTCTGACAGAACGATCACGCTGGAACCCATGGTTTTTACAATGAAGAAAACGTTGATATTGCGGTTTCTAGGTGAGAATCCAATACAGTCTTAGGCACCTTTATGTCTTGCGATTCGCCAAGTCAAACGTACAAATGTGACTATGTGGAACTACCGTTTGCGACTCGCCTGAATTAAGTTCGCCCCATATAACATAATGTGAAAACTTGGAAGTCACTTAATACCTTAGCCAAACATTCGCATTTATAGTCGATGTTGAACTGTAATTCTTGGTGATTTTGAACAAAATCGCTGTTTTTATTTTTGAAAAGTCGAACGTTCGAGTTGAGTCGAACGTTAGACTCGGCGAATCACAAGTCATAATAGGGCCTTAAGCTTCTTCATGCCTTCGACTGGAATGAAGCCCTGATGAATTTGAACTTTTGCTTAGCACAAAATTAAAATTTTCAAGAGTTTTCAGTTCTAATTGATTTTTCGATTTCATACTCCCCCCAAAGAGAATTCCTGGATCCGCGCCTGTTCATTATAGTAATTGCCGCAGAATAATCAGAAAATTTTATTTAGACGAGTAACGAGCAAATGAAAGAGCGATTATTTGTGGGCAAGAGAATTTTCAAACAAATATTTATTATTCTATTCTGGATAGTTTGCAATTGAACCATTAGTCCGACGTAGAAGCGTAAATAAAGAGTTTTACCTGTGCTTAGTAGTCTTAGATATTTATCTGAAATTGATACAAATTAGTTGAAAAATAAAGAAAATATGAGTAAAGTTATTAATCAGCTTCATAGTGAATTTCACGTGAACAACATTCCAAGCGGAAAAATTGACATTTCACTTTAAGCCTATTGCGATTTTCACCTGAAAAAACCCAAAATTTCCCATTTTTGTTTGTACTTATTTAGGGTGAAGTTACTGTATTTAACCCCGAGGCCACACGGACAAGTACTGGCAAGCATTTCACATACCTTCCACTTGCTTTCCACTTGCATTCCACTTGCTTGTCTCCCAACTTGCTTCTCAACTTGGTTCTCTATCGGCATCAAAAATTCCAAGCTAGTTGATTGGGGCTATCGTGGATAGTAAATTTCCCACGGAATTTTTTCCATCTTCTAAAATTGGAAATGCCAACAATTTTCCACTGTTCATTGCAAGCTGAAATTTTTTTCAATCAAAATGTTAAAAATGCCCAGTTGCCATGGAATAATTATTTTCGATACCAAATAATTCCCAGAGAAACTGCGACCACAATTCACGTTCCCAGATTTTGACAATGGGAAAAATTCCGTGAGAAATTTTATTCATGATAGCCTCCGATGTATGTGTTTGTGAACGAATCTCTTTGTATTGCGACTAACTTTCCAGTACTTGCCCGTGTAGCCTCGGAGTAAGAGCTTAAAATGTAAATTATTTTTTGACAGCGAACAAGAATAAAAGCAGAGGGTACTGGTGCCCTTTGCTCAAGTTTTATGTTTATATTAGGCCAAGAGAAATTCAGGCCAAACTCATAATGGCTTTTAAAATTCCGGGGGAACAAGAAATTTTTCGGGGAAATATTTTCCATGTGAAACTTACAAAAAAAGTGACATTAGGAAACAAATGTATTCATTTACATTATTAACTAAAAAATTTATTGAAGAATACTGATGATGTTTGTTCTGCATGAAATATATACAAGGTTCTCATGTGGACATTGCTTTGAGAATTCTTTTAATTATTCCAGTTACAAAATGGTCCGGGAGAAAGATCCTTTTCCACATTAAAAAGGGTGAAAAACTATTTACGTGCAAGTATGGCTCAAGATAGACGCTATGCCCTCGCATTATTGTCCTTCGATACTCAATTAGTGCAAGAAATCGATGATTCCCTTATTACCTTTTACAAGAAAACATAGAATGTAAACTACTTTCTTAATGAACAATAATCAAACCAATAAAAAAATTATATTTTAAATAATATTTTATTGTTTGAATATTTTATAATTAAACATTGATTTTTAGATTTCGACAATACTTTTACTTGAAAAAGAAGAGCGGCATATAAGACCATGGCCTAGAGTGGCATCATGTCTAAATCCGGCACTGCACATAAACATATTTCTTCTAGTCAAGAAAAATCTTTTAGTTCTGTCGGACTTTAATCTTAGGAAAGAAATTTTCTCTCAGAGTTTGAATATATGTTCCTATATGTAGGTATGTATGTTGGTATATGTTTGTATGCAAAAAGGCATCATAAGCTGTATTTGAATAGTAAAGTGTCTTCTTTTCGGAAATAATTGTCTTCTTCTTGGTGTAATTAAAATACCTTCTTTAACATTAACATATGACCTAATTGAACATTTCGAGCAACCTACCATACGAAGAAATATTGTTGGATCCGAATGGTGTTCGCATTTCTTACACTTGGGCTCCTTTTTTGTTGAGAAGAAAACAACAATTAATGAAAGTGGTAGAGTGGAACGAAGGTCTATTTGAACATTTCCATAGTAAATATTTTCTCATTTCCTTCTCACTTATATTGAACAATAAGAAGCACATTTTAACTTTAACACTTTCAAAACTTTTTCTCTCCTCACATACATATATATCTGACAGAACAATATTACATAGGTACGTTTCTTGATGTTTCTTCATGCAAACTTTAAGTCAACGTTCGATAAAGTAGAGCATTACTTAAAATAGGAACCCAGATGCTATCTGCTTTGGGAAGGAGTTTTTGTGGCGCATCATTCAATTTAGAAAACGGTGAAGAGGGTAGGACATTTTTGACAGATCTGACATCTCCATCACAACTTACTGCGTTTCACCTTAACGTTGAAGTGGAGTTGTAAAAATGATGGAGGGAGTTGTGTTTCTCTGGTCAATTGAGTATAAGAAATCTTTTTGAATTTGACGATAAAGTCTGAGGACTTGAAAAAATAAAAGTAAATACAAAGTTATTGAAGTTTCAAAAAGTTTAAGTTTATATACTTTACATTTGCTCTGAAATTAGGGCGTGCTTGAAAAATATTTTTTCTTGCAATATACATAGGTACACACTTATTCATTATGTAGGTATGCGGTTTTTTTTACATTCATTTTTACTTTCCATTTTCTAAGAAATATCTTAAAGCTGGACAAAAAGTTTTAAAACCTGTCTACATACTTAGCAAATTTTCAGTTTTTTGTTTTTTTTTTTTTTGGTTTTATATTTTTGTTTGCCTGTCGGAGAACTATGTACAAAAATTTGTTCGGAGACCTCAATGCTCAAACTGGAGAGGAAGACACCTTTGGTGAATTATTTGGTAGGCACAGCCTGCACGAAGCGGCTTCGAACTAATTGACTTTTCAGAAGATCGTAATACGGTATTAAGTAGCACTAGATTTACACGGCAAAGAAAATCCACAAAGCAACTTGGCGCTTCCCAAATGGTCGATATACCAACCAAATCGGCAATGTGCTAATCGAAGAAAGACACACCTCTATCATCTTGAAATGGTGTATTTCAAGGGGCAAACATCGGCTCTGACCATATCCTTGTTGCGGCAAAGTACAGGGCTACACTGTCAAATGAAACGAAACTAAAAACCACAATAATGAAGACGTTGGTCGCCTATCGCCTTAGCATACCAAGGGTCTCCAAAGCCTACAGAGAGCATCTGAGCGAGAAGCTCTCCGCATTGCATATACCTGTTACAGACAGACGCAAACAACCAGTGGTCCCAGTATCACGATATCATAAAGGAAGCAACCAAAACCACAATAGGCTACCAACCACGGCCGAAAAGAACCCGAGATATGATGATGAATGCGTACAGCTGTAAAAGGTAACAGAAGATACACATGCGAATATGCAGCAGCGTAAAATAAGAAGAGCGAGAGAACAGAAAGAAGTATTCAGTCAAGAGAAGAGAAGAATACTACGCAGCCTTCCAGCTCAAGGAGATCGAAGAGTCTCGCGATCCAAACAACCGAAAGATTTATAAAAAAAAGCCAAACAACTGACTGCTGGGTTTGAAACGGAACTCACACTCTTCGAAACAACAAAGGTGCTCTGTGCTTACGTTCTGTAACTCTCGCATCGACAAAACCAATCGAGAAACAATGAAAGTTGAAACAAATTTGTATGAGTTTTGTTCCATTTTTCAACGTTTTTCGACCAATTTTATCGATGTGAGAGTTACAGAACGTAGGCATTGGTTAAGGGAAATATTAGATGTACTCAAGCTACATTTCTACCAGCTGCTAATTGGGTATCAGGAAGAGCGAGAAATATGAGAAGAAGCGAACCCAAGTCAATGAAGACTCGGCTCCACCATCCAGTATAGAAGAGGTAGACTTACATAAGCCACGTTTTATTATCGCTCATAACCCATATGGTTCACCTCGTGAAAACAAAACGATGTGGGTTAGTGCGAAGACTGTTTTATATACCCATCCCTTTTTACTCATTTTTCATGTAAAGTCTGTCTCTTTTCTTAACATTGCAGTGCACTGCTGATAAGTTGCTGAATTTATTCACAATGGTAAATAGTCGTCTGCCGGTCAGAGTGAAACTAGTATCTGGGTTATTGAAATAAACCTCGATAGAAACCTGGATCCCATGTTGTTTTTGTAATACGTGGAAAATGATAACCTCGACTCAGGCCCGAAAATAATAAAACGGCTGCCAGATCTGATAGTTTACCAGGGGAATTCTTCAAGCACGGGGGATATGTGTTGGACGGGTGCATACATTAACTGATCAAACAAGTTAAAGTGGAAGGAGGAATGCCCAACCGCTAGACTATCAGATAAACATGTCCCATCTACAAAAAAGGCAGTCATATGTCCTGCAAGAACTGAGACCCTGATTTACGTCATATACGAGATATTATCCAACGTTTTGTGTATGAGCGTCTTAAGTCATTCTGCAACACTATAATCGGCAAGTAACAGTGTGGCTTCTGCCAGTCAGATTGACTATAGACCAAATATTCACTCTCAAACATATTTTGAAAAAGACCAACGAATTTCAAGTCGATACAGGCAAAGGGTGCAATTGCCCCCCTCCTTGAGCAGGAATGAACCAAGCACAGGATATATATTTAATAAAGTGTAATCAAAAAATGGTTTTTGTTTGATGTTTGTAATTTTTTTTTCATGGCAGCAAAGAGCAGACTTTATATCGTCCCTAGATTGCAAGAATTAGGTAACACAATTTTAAATTTTTACAATATCTCGGCAAAAACGGTTTTTTTCTTTTTTAGCTTTGAGCTCTGTCAAAAAAGATCTGCGTTTATTTTTTAGCTCGGAGCACACAGAGCGCTCAACTTGTGTTTCCTTTTTAAATCAGCTTAGAGTATGCTCCATGAGCTCAGAATAAAAAGACCGAGCGAATGGAGCCCTGCCAAGTTCATTCTTTTTTACACTCAAATAGGCGCGTTCAACACATCAATTTCAGTTCACATTTTTGAATTTTTCAAGTTCTTGATTCAAAATTGTATCGGAGAGCTCTGATCATACTAACTACGATAGCACGAGCTCTACTCCATGCTCTGCTCGGAGCTATAACAGAAAAACGACTTATAACGTCGGTTTTCAAAGTAAGATCCTAGAAGTTAAGCCCGTTAATTAAAAGCGATAAATGTCAGGTTTCATTTCTTTGTAACATTTTTTGAGAATAGTCAAATAATTTCACACTAGAGAGCAGATTGAGTCACACATCGATCTGATTTCAATCATCAAAATGCAAATGTCAATGAAAAATTTGACAATTTTACAAAACAAAGTTTCAAGACGTTAATGCTTGACCCTCCTCTACAAATAGGTAATTTTTTTATGATCAAATGCAACGGGGGAGTCGAATTTTAATTAAAAACAAAAATATATTTAAAATATGTCGATTTAATTAGTTTGAAAAAATTTTAACTTTGCTTCAAATGCTCGGTTCAACAAGATTAAGATATTTAAATGAAGTGAAATAATAAACTACATTTTTATATTAAACACAGGCAATACAATCACTAGAAAACTCTCGAGTGAGTGAGAGAGTGTCTACCTCTCTGGTGAGGTAGTTTCATGAATGTGTCCACTTGCGAATTTTACTCTCTTAACTCCAGAGTCTAGAGCTTCTCGCCATCTGTTTGCCCTCAAATGCATACGCACCTTAAGATTATGTACAATATTTGTGAAGATTTTGAGTTTTAAGAACTTCCGTACTTTTAAACTGCCGAAGAGTACCAACCCAATGAAGAAAATTCCAGAGAAACCGGAAACGACTACAACAGTCATTGCCAAAGAGAAGTTGGGTATAATTCCTACACCTAAGGATACTTGTTTTTGGCCATGTTCAAAACGTCAATTCGATTGACAAATGATCAAAAATATGCAATCCTTCTGTTTGAAAAATCTTTTTGATCAACGCCAGTCAATTTTGCTTGCAACCGCAATTAACGTTTACGAACACATTTTCTGGCTTCTAAATATTTGTGTCGGCAACTATGGACCGCAGATGATATTTTCGACTTTAGCAAACTACATTATCGAGCACAAATTTAATGCCATATAACTTCCATTTTTGAATAGAAGACTTTTGCAGAGAATATTCTGCGAATATCAGATATCGTTTTCGAAAACGGCTTTTAACTTGCCATTGGCCACATTATCTTATCCCAGCTAAAGAAATGACTAAACTTTCAAACTTGAATGTTATACATATTTGGGAAAAGGAACATACCGATGTACCATTATTCTTTCTTAAATTCGATGTGGTGTTACGAAGCCCCAGAGAGAATTTAAAAACACTGTAAAGACACCCTGTTATTGCCACAAACTGCATAACTTCATTTCAAGAAGGTGCAAAGTACCAATTGTTCAGGACGCTGAAGCAGAGTTAATTGCGTTCTTCAAATTTTAAACGTTCTTCAAAATAAAAATCCAAGATCCGCCACTGGTCAGGAGAGTCCAAAAGTTCAAGAGACCAAGGAACATCAAACTTCCCTTTTAAAAAGTGGAAGCCATTGTGGATGCTACCAGGCTTGGTTTATTAGATGAATGGAAGCAGCGTGCTCGAAATCAAAGAGGATGGAAGACTGCTGCACCAAGTCTCATCTTGGTCAATTGATTCTATTCTACTGCATGAATTCTTAAAGCAGGCAATCTTTTAATATTATTTGATTAAGTAACAATTTTTAACTCTAATTAATATAAATTCTAAGGACATGCCTTTTGCTCAAGAGACTACCAACAAAGCTTGTTTATTATTAGTACTGTTGTTAACGACAAGTGCTTTTTTTACAAAACAACTTTATAGTTGAGTTAAAAGTTTTTCTTGTGTGTTTTTTTCTAAATAAGAACCTTCAACATCAGCCTATGAATGTACAAACATCCCTACTTTAATACATCATGAAAATTTAATAAGTATTTTAAAAATCCTCTCTAAGGCATCAAACTCCAACCAGGATACATCAAAATCTCATAATGAATCGACCACTTTATGTGTGATTTATCATTGCGTCCCATCTGTGGTGAAAGGTTACTTTGTTTTGTTGCTTATTATTTTACTTTTCAATCTCCTTAGTTGGAAGAACTTTTTAATTAGTTAATGTACTTATATTACTTACAATCATCTTTGCTCTGCTCTGGAATATAGTGAGGAGGGATAGAGATACATATCTTAAGATACTTACATACTTAAAGATAGACTTCTACGCCAGTGATTGATCTAGTTTTATTCAATAAGTCTCTTGAAAGCAATTATATACTCACAAGACTAATAATAATGATTTCAGTCGTCTGGTCACATGACAAGAAAAATGAAAATAAATAAATTGATTTTCATTTCCAACTGTGCGTCGGGTTGGTCATTAATTAATTTGTCATAATGAAAATTATTATTATAAAAAAGATGATTTTCTTGGAGTAAATAAAAATTCAACATACCTACTCGTAGTCTTGAAATAATAATAATTATTTCAAAAATTTTAGAACGGAGTGTACTTTTTTAAAGGACTCATAAAGTGATGGAGGTGACAACAATCTCTATCAACCACCCGCCCAACATCAGAGAGAAGCTGAATAAAATCGGTTGTATGTCGTTTTTAGCCACAAAAGAGATAATTTTGTTCGTTTTGCGTTCTTATGAGATGTATTTCGTATAAAGGCAAGTTTGTAGGTTCATCAAAATATATAAGTGTTTTAAGTTTGTTTAGGTTTTATTACAACATTTGTTCATTTTTTTAAGCTTGACATCAAAGGTGTTCATTTACAAATTTAGACTATCGTCGAGTTGGGATTGAAAAATCAGAAAAAAAATATTGGAATTTAAAAGCAATGTTTTTTTTATAATACAAATTATATTACTGAAATAAATCACCCGCAATTAGAAGACTTATCATTAAGGATTAGACCTGTTGAATTATTTATTATAAATATGGCCTTTAGTCCCAAAAATTGGCGTACCGTGACTCTTACTCACCAACATCTTGTTGGATCTAGTTTACAGTAGTTTCTTCTCAAAAAAAATCCATGTAAGTTAAACTGAACAAAATACAAATTGCGTATAACAAAGGCTCCCACTTTGTCACTAATAAGTTCAAGTGAGTAAATGCCATAAAAAGCTATTTTGAATCTATCTTTATAAACTACAATTGAAGAAAAAGAAATAGTCAGTTTGGAATTTTTTTCTCAACATGCATTTGGTATATGGATGCATGTTAGTAACTTTTTTCGATGAAAATCCCAAACTTTGACATCAAAAAAGGGTATGTTCCCGAAAAGTGGCTACACTGAAATTTTAACCGAAGGTGCTTTATAAAGACTTATTCTTTAAGACAATAAAGAAGAGTAACAATATTTTTCCAACCCACATTTTGACACTTTCGGCGTGGCGTTTCCGCATTTTGTTTCACGTTATAAATACTAAAAATTAGGAAAAAAAGTGATTGACATCAAAAGTGGCAAAACTGAAATATTAACAGACAACTGTCTTTTACGACATCAATCGTTATTTTTTCGATTAGCGTTTAGCATCTGGAGGCATTTTCGCTTTTTTATGTTTAAAATATTATAAATTACCAAATAACTCCCACTATTTGGTATAAAAAAAGTATGTTTCCAAAAAGTGCCAACACTCACATTTTACCTAAGAGAGCGACTGCTCAAAGCCATTCTTTAAAGACATCCAACAAACGTTTGATGTTTGGAGGTGTTTTCGTAACTTTTTTCATGTTAAAAACTACCAAAAAAGTTCGAAGTTCCACATTTGGGCATGAGGAAATATGTTCCTGAAAAGTGGCAACATTGAAATTTAAACCGAAAGTGCCGTCTACTCAACACCATTTTTTTAAAAATATTAATTTTTATTTCTTAACATGCGTTTGGCATTTAAAGGCGTTTTTGCAACTATTTTATGTTCTAAAAATATAAAAAAATATCAAAAATGTAGAGCTGTTGATGTATGTATAGTGTGAAATGGGTGGTAGAAAAAAAAAAAATGGCTTCAGTTTTTAAAAAATCTGTTCATGTTTGAAAGGTTTTACTTATGTCATTTTTTATTTGTCTTCCTTAAGGGTTAAAATTTGTGGAGGTCTTCTGGAAACCTTCCCATTATCACAATAACCATCTTCTGACGAAGCGAATTTCACCTCTCAATTTCATTTAATAAGCCCCAGATGTTTCCATATACATTTTGGCATCGGATTTTTTCTCATTATGGGCAACAATTCAATTTGTTTCTTCGATGTGGTTTTTATGATTCATGCTTTAAAGTTAATTTTATAAAAAAAAGAGGTTTTTAAAATTTTCGGTAGGAAATAAAAGTTTCAAAAACAGAACAATCTTCATTTATTATTTTAAGGTTGTAATGAAGGTATTTTGCCTGTCTCGCACGTAACAATAAGACTACATTTTCTCAGATAACTCTCATTTCAAAAAAAAAGTTTTTGAAATAAAAGATATATTGGTAAACAAAGTTTATCTACCGTAATTTAAATCCAAAGGAAATTTAAATCTACATTGAATAGATTTTGTGAAATCCAACTTCAAATGTTGTCGCACACGTAACGCTTGATAACCTTAAATCATAATAAGGCCCTTGTATTTCTTTTTCTCAGTTATTTTTAGCGAAGAAAAACATGTAATTGTTGATCAAATTTTGTTCACCTAAAATAATATCTGAGTAAATCTACCTTAAACTAAGGCTATAGTAATAAAGATGAAGTTCTGTACGTTGTATTCTGTAAAAATTACCGTTACAATTCGTGATACAAATATTTCACAGAAAGCAAGTAGATTTGTTTCGATTTAACATAAATATATATATATTGAAACTTTACCCATTAAATTTGGTATTTCTATGCTCGGAATGTCAAATTGGTCACATTTTCTTATTTTCGAATACTTTTTTAGGCGAAAACATATAAGTCGTTTTAGGAAAATACACTTAAATTATTTAAAAATTCAGTATTATATATATTTTGATGTAAAACCTTATTTATTTATTTTAACTTATTTATTTAAGGACAAAAGATTCGTGTTTCGCACGTTCTTTCATGTTCCGCACGTTCTTTCGTGTCCCGCACGTAACAAATATGTTCCACACGTAACGGGGTACTTTATTGATTTTAATTATTATTTATCTTGTAGTTTCTTTATTGTTTGATAAGGTCATACTAAAGAAAATTCTTTAAGTAGATAATCCAAGTTCCTAAGTGCATTTCAAACAATGGTTGTTCTGATGTCCCACACGTAATGCTTACCAAAATTGAGATTGCGCCAAAATACTTGCAAATTTTTCAAAAAATAGTATTTTATAGCGTAAATATTATTTTGATATACTGGGTGTCTGCAAGGGACGTAAACTTCTTTGTTTTGCCGCCAATTTGGTAAACATTAGTCTTGACAGTTGATATTTGGCAGTCGTAAAGTAGACTAGTGGCAAATTTATTATGGAAAAATATTCGATAATTCGATAATTTTATCAAAATCAATCAACGATTACTGTGACGATGAGAAAGTTACGTGAAATTTTTGGGAGAAATAACGTGTCGACAAAACGCACTATTTATCGTGTAGTGAATGATTTCGAAGAAAGAGGATCTGTAGGTGATAGGCCCAAGCATGGCAAGATCGGCTGAAAATATTACTGCTGCTCATGGAAGTGTTCAAAATAATCCATCAACCTCAATTTGACGCCGTGCTCAGGAGCTTGGTCTTCAGAGAACAACTTTGAAAACTTTTTAACGCCACAACTGGATGCTTTGGGCTTGATCAACACGTGGTATCAACAAGACGGTGCCATATCGCATACAGCCAGGATTGCAATGGAATTACTGCGAGACCTCTTTCCACAACAAGTTATTTCAAGAAATGGTGATGTTGATTGGCCTCCACGGTCGCTTGATTTGACTGCTCCGGACCTCTTTTTGTGGATATATCTGAAAAGCAAGGTTTATACAAACAACCCAGAAACGCTTGAGCAACTCAAACAAAATATTCGTGCTGAAATTAATGAAATACCGCGTGAAATGCGTGAGAATGTAATGAAAAATTAGCTCAAAAGGGCTCTCATTTGTGAGACTAACAGAGGCGGATATTTACCTGATATTGTATTCCATACATAATTGCCGACATTAAATAAAACATTTATCAATATAAGATTGATATTCTTTCATTTATTCAAAAATTATAAACAAACAAAGTAGTAAACCTTCCTGCCGGGTGTCCGACAGGAAGGTTTACTACTTTGTTTGTGTCTTCTAAGAAAAAAAATTAAAGTTTATTTAAAAAGTATTAAATACAGTTAACCGTTTGTCATGGGTTTCTCGTGATACATTAAAACTAAAAGAAAAACAATAGTTTCTATTAGAATATTCACCAATTTAGGGACATAACTTCGAATTGAGGAGAAGCAAGTAACAAACTGTTCCATTGGAGTTAAATTTCAGAATTAGTGAATTACTAAGTGAAACCAATGGAAAACCACATAAGAGGTTGGGTTAAGGGCTAGATATTTTTCAAAATATGTTCATATCTAAAGGGTTAAATGCGGATACGAAAAAAACTGGTAAAAAGAAAATAATAATTAATTTTGGGGAGCGTCGTCAAAGCATGTAATCAATTTTTTCGAAGAACTGTCATATTGAATGATTGAAGAAGCTTTTGGATGAAAACACCTGAAATGCCATACTCTCCTTGTTTACATCAAAATATATTTGCTTGTGAACATTTTTTAAATTATGTACATTTTGAATAAAAAATACCTTTTGAGTTTGTCATATTAAGGGTTTGAGCAGAGCAGGTTACGAATATTTTTTATTCGAAGAAAAGTAAGGAACGAATTCATAAAAGCTCACTTTTTTTGTTGGTTTCAGTTTATTTTGTTTTTAAGACTATTTTTGAACTACTATACCTAATTGGATAGAAAAATTGAATTCAAAATTTTCAGAAATAAATTGTCAAATCCGTATTCGACATTGTGATACTAAAAATATTTAAAATAGACCTGCGTGTGACCATGACAATTGCCACAGAAACGTAAGGGTAATTAAGTAGTATTTTGTGGTTTATGCTTGTGCACCACAAAAACATATCATATAATAAAACGACAAACACAAATTTTGTGGTACAATTTACACGGTTCACAAAAGCTCAATGCATATAAATTATACATCGATGGAACCGTATTTTTCCACAGATGAGCAGAATGCAAACATTTATTAAATAACTGCACCACAAAAAACTAAAAACAATAAAAATACAAATGTGTTATAAGTGCGAACAAGAGTGAGAGCGAGACCGAGCTTTTATTTGTTTGTATTTGTCGTAACCTAAATGTGACGTTTCGACTTTTTCCACCCACCAAACAATAAATTTTCCAGCTCTGACTGGAAAGATTACTGGAATATCTGATGGCAGCGTTCAGTGCTGCAAAAAATAATAATAAGTAGCTCATTCCACGTTTATATAAGCAGATCGAAGGATCAGATTCAATCTGGATCGAAATTTCGACCCAGGTTTATGACAATTCCAGATCGAAAGATTGACTTCAAATGGAATTGAAGTAAAAGTTTTGCTTTCATTGTCAGGGTGCGGCATTTTTAATAAAAATAAATTTCGACCACAAATAACACACAACCAAAATAAGCCAACGATACAACATACAATAAGTTTGGAAACAAAATACACAATCACGCACGCACACTAGCAAACATCTTTAAACTCGATTCTTAAATTCTTCGATCTAGTTACAGGGTGGCGCACGAATCGTGCTACAAAAATAAAACGTAATAACTTTTTTTCTGTGTGAGTAATCAGCTTATTTTTTTTTTATTTTGTAGGTTACTATTTAGATTTATAAAAATGGATGCTTGGGATACAGAGAAAAGAATTTGGATAGTGCAACGGTACCATGCTTTGCAGTCCGTCATTTCCGTCCAAAGCGAATTTAGGCGGGAGTTTGGCGGTAATCCCCCGAGTAGATGGACCATTATGAGGTTTGTAAACATGTTTGCCGAATCTGGAAGCATCGCCCGAAGGCCGTACCATCGAGATACCAATGTTCGGGTTCAGGATACAATCGCAGCAGTAGCATCTGCAATACAGGCCAATCCGAGCGTTTCGACCCGAAACTTATCGGGGCAAATTGGAGTTAGTAGACGGTCATTACAACGGATACTTCATGACGATTTAAACTTGTTTCCGTACAAAGTCCAAATTACTAGCAAGTTAAACCCTCAGGATTTGCCTGTTCGCCTGGAATTTTGCCAAAAAATGATATCAATGGCCGAAGAAGACAACACATTGATCAATTGTTTGTTCATGTCTGATGAGGCCCATTTTGATCTTAACGGCAATATAAACAAGCAAAATTGCCGTATATGGAATGAGTCTAATCCAGAAATGCTCCATGAGACGAAACTGCACCCAGAACGAGTCACTGTGTGGTGCGCAGTTTCATCAAGGTGTATTGTCGGGCCTTACTTCTTTGAAGAAAACGGTGTAACCATTACTGTCAATGGGGACCGTTATTTAAAGATGTTGAAGGAGTTTTTTTACCCAGAACTGCGCCAAAGACGTATACCATTCAACAGTGTTTGGTTTCAGCAAGATGGAGCAACTGCACATATAGCCAGACCAGTTATGGCGGAGCTAAACAAAAAATTCGCAAACAAATTAATTTCTAGGAACTCCACTCTTTGCTGGCCCCCAAGGTCACCTGACCTGACTGCACCAGACTTCTTTTTATGGGGTTATGTCAAGCAAGAGGTGTATACAACGAAGCCCAGAAATTTAACTAAATTAAAGCAGTCCATAACGACAATAATTGAGGCGATCCCAACTTCAACTCTTCAGGCCGCAATGAATAATTTTTTTGATCAGGTGCCGCATATGCGTGGGAGAGCGTGGAGGTCATTTGCGGTCTATAATCTTTAAAAACAACTAACTATTTAAAATAAAATTTAATTTTCTAACTAATAAAAAAAAAAATAAATGAAATACATCGATTAAAAAAAAAAAGTTATTTGAATTTCTTATTGTAGCACAATTGGTGCGCCACCCTGTATAGACATTCTATTTTCGATTCCATCCAGCTCGCCGAGCTAAGGCTACAGGTCTACATGGACCTAAATCCTGATTAAATTCGCGATGTTAACGAGTTATCTGTTTTTCTCTGCGCTAGAGACAGCTTTTATTGACAAATAATGTTCCTAGCTCTCGAGTTTCGAGGGCTGGACTTACAAGTTTAATATTAAAAGCCCTTGAGCACAATTGTTTCTTACTTAAAGGATGATTCAGTCGCCTAAGAGGCGAATATCAAAATCTAAATCAAAAATTTATTTTTCAGTTTTATTCCCATTAGGAATGTTAGCATTGGCCATGTTTTATTATTTTTTATAGGGATCCGGATCTGGAATTAACTTTACTTTTACACGTAATTAAAAACCAAAACAATGAAAAACTTTCATAAAAGTTTTAGTAACATGTGTTAAAAATTAATCTAGATCCAGATCCTGATGATAATAAAACACCCCAATTATGATCAACTACGTGCGACAAAATTGTGTACTTAATTATTCAAAAATGTTTTAAATAGATGAGAAGTGAATATTTTTATTTTCTTTTTTTTTTGTTTTACTATGTCTTAATAATATTTCAAGCAGAACAAAATAGATTTGGTAATAAAAATATGAATTCTTTATTTTAAAAATATTTCTCGTTGAAAAATATAAATTAATATAATTTAAGTTGAAAATGTCATGATGTTTGAGATCTCTTAATGCCGAGAAAGAAGAATGTTTATTAATAATTCATAATTATAAGGGTGAAGTCCGTTAATTAGGACATCAAATATATATCAACAATGTTATGGTTTTTGAAATTTAAATATGCAAAACAAAAACA
The DNA here is from genome assembly GCA_946251815.1 of Dasysyrphus albostriatus. NCBI lineage: Eukaryota > Metazoa > Arthropoda > Insecta > Diptera > Syrphidae > Dasysyrphus > Dasysyrphus albostriatus. The sequence continues at coordinate 58,082,626 of OX276336.1, read as the reverse complement.
TATAGAATAAGAAAAAATGTGTTTGAGACATTTTGATTATTATTTTTATTATTAAACAAACTCATCGTCATACTAAGGTCTTGGCGATTAAATATTTGTTTATTTTTAAATAATTTAAACTTATTGTGCTGTGAAGAAACTTTGAATATTAAATTATGAATTTGAAAAATGCTCGTCGTCGGTAATATTCTTTCGGAAAAAAACAATTTTGAGCTTGTTGAACATTCCGAAATCCACGACTGTTTGGTGGAAATTTAAAGGATGTTGCAACTTTGAATGGTGTCACTTTAAATTGTCACGTTGCTTGCTGACTCCAATCACAAAAAAATATTGCTGTGATCAGAGTAAAAAGAAAATTTTGAATAGTAATACATTTTTTCCTCAAATAGCTATTATTTCATAAAATAAATATTTTGTTCCGACAAAAAACGAATCTTGTCTGGTTTTAATGAATAAATAAAAATGCATGCGAACAGAAATTTCAGACATCGTTTCGTTACAACAATTTTTTCAAAGGGAAGTTGAAATTCCAATTTTAAATACTAACCTACTTACTAACTTACTTATTTAGCTTTCAATCCATGAAGGTTTGCAGCCTGAAACAAGGGGGGTTTCCATTCTCTACAATCCCGATAACACTAATTTCAGTTGTCTAGATCAAGATTTCTAGCAGCCGCGATGGCTTGGTTTTTTTAACCAGAAGATTGGTCTTCTTTTCAGTTTTCCCTTTTCGCCTATTGCTCAACACTCGCCTTCATAAAAAATGATTGGCGGTAAGAGTTTATAGAGCGTGGCACTTCGTTTTTCATGTTTCTCGGCTTAGATGTAGTTCGTGGGATTAATTCTTACACCGAAATAGATGAACTTCTTAACTACTTCGAAGTTGTTGCAATCAACAGCGACATTTTGCTCTAGCCAATTGACGGATCTTTCAGTGTTTGTTGAAAGCTTGTATTTGGTCTTTTCCTAGTTGGTGATACTGGGTTTTCCTTGACTGGAGTTTGGTTCGCTATTTGTTCGATTTCGGCCTCTACTTGATGCCTTTTCAGCAGCTGCTTGAAATGCTACTTCATTGCAACTTCAATTCCGTGATCCGTATACTTTGGTGATTAGGTTACTTTCGCTGTTTCGAAGAGCCTGCGTTCTAGTGTTAAAGAAAGCAGTTAGCTACTTTCTCTTTGATGATATCATGATACTGGGACCACTGGTTGGCATCTGCACAATGGAGAGCTTTTTGCTCATGTGCTCTCTGTAGGCTGTGACAGCTGACAGGTATGCTAAGAAAATCAACGTCAAATTTCTTCTTTAGGAAAGTGGTTAGTAGTTTTTTTTTCATTTGACAGTTGAGCTCTAAACATTGCCGCAACAAGTAATGGTAAAGAGTCGACGTTTGCCCTTAGAAAAGTAAGCATTCATGTAAGACGCGTGTTTTCGGTCGATTAACGATTAACACATTGTCAATTTCGCTTGCGTATCGATCATTTGGGAAGCACCAAGTTGCTTGCAGGATTTTTAGTCATGGAAACTTAGTGCTACACCATGTTATAATCTTCTGAAAAGTCTATATTGATCAGAGGCCGTCGTCGTGGATGCCAGGTCTACCAACTTATTCGCTGAAGGTATCTTTTATTTGAGCATTGAGATCCTCGAACAAAATTTTTACGTCGTAATTTCGTTCCTTAAGTTCTGTCCAGGAGGTTATACAGGGTGTCCGCGACGAAGGTATACTACTTTGTTTGTTTATAATTTTTGATTAAATGAAAGAGAATGGATCTTATATTGATAAATGTTTTATTTAATGTCAGCAATTATGTATGGAATATAATATCAGGTAAATGTCCACCTCTGTTAGTCTCACAAATGCGAGCCCTTTTGAGCACATTTTCCATCACATTCTCACACATTTAACGCGGTATGTCATTCATTTCATCACGAATGTCTTCTTTGAGTTGCTCAAATGTTTCTGGTAAACCTTTGCTTTTCAGATATCCCCACAAAAAGAAGTCTGGAGCAGTCAAATCAGGTGACCATGGAGGCCAGTCTACATCACCATTTCTTGAAATAACTTGTTGTGGAAAGAGGTCTCACAGTAATTCCATTGTAATCCTGGCTGTATGCAATGTGGCACCGTCTTGTTGATACCACATGTTAATCAAGCCTAAAGCATACAGTTGTCGCATTAAAAAGTTTTCAAAGTTGTTCTTTGAAGACCAAGCCCCTGAGCACGGCGTCAAATTGAAGTTGATAGATTGTTTTGAACACTTCCATGAGCAGCAGTAATATTTTCAGCCGATCTTAAAGTATGTTGTGTTCCATGCTTGGGCCTATCACCTACAGACCCTCTTTTTTCGAAATCATTCAATACACGATAAATAGTGCGTTTTGATGACACGTTATTTTTTCCCAAAAATTTCACTTTCTCATCGTCACAGTAATCGATGATTGATTTTTAACGATTAAAATACGTTGGTTTATCGACTATTTTTCCATAATGAATTTACCACGAGTCTACTTCACGACTGTCAAATATGAACTGTCAAGACTAATATTCCCCAAAATGGTGGCAAAACAAAGAAGTATACCTTCCCGGCGGACACCCTGTACAACTCATCCTTTAAAAAAGCTATGAACTTCATTGTAAGGATTGTGTACACATGTTAGGCTTATATTTTGGAAAGTTGTTCTGATGCAGATCACAGCAAAGCGATTACTTATTGGTTGGAAGTCGATATTACGCAGCTTCTTAACCGATTTCCTACGACGAACCCGCTTCCTAACATGTGCAGTCTTTGATCACACCTGAAATAAATATAGCAATCTTTTCTTTTCACTAAACCTGGTCTTATCCATTGTATCTTTTGGATGGCGGTTCTGTCTGCCTTCAACCACGTAAGGACAGACTCAAGTTTTGAGTTTCACCTGAGATTTAAAGGGTTCTCACGTTTCAATACATTCTCTCAAGCTGTTCTTTGGTTAACGTGCTGGGTTTTTTTTGCTCGTGTCTCTTTCATAACTTAATTTTTGTACGTGGTTAGGAAGCTAAACCGACGATAACAACTTTCAAAACTCGTAGGAATAAGTTCTTGTTAAGAGTTAGGACAGAAGGCCAAATATTCCGATGCCAGAAGCTAACTAAACAGGTTTATCGTTACCGTTGGTCCATCGTTCATCCACAACCATCATTTTTTCAGCACCCTACTAAGTTCTGTACACCACAAAGTATGCTAGAGTAGCTCATGTTAGTTTCCTGTCTTCCAGACTGTTGGTGACACAGTTGATTCTCTACGTTGAATACATTCGACGCACGCTTTCTGTTCTTTTCTTTTATTTTCTTTTCTTTTCTCTTCTTTTCTTTTCTTTTCTTTTCTTCCAAGATTTCAGTGGTATATACAGCCAAGCATTTCCGACAGAAATTGACGCCGTAGACACAAGACTACTTTTCTAGTGTTGGCCACAGTGAGTTAAGTTTAAAGCTTCGTAAATCTGTCACAATTTGTACAAAAAAATATACAGATTTACCCAATTAACAACTTAACTACGTTTTCGACGACTTTACGCCGTGGCATGAAGACCCTTCATATTTCAAATTTGATTTTAAGAAACAATTCAGTTTTATTTATAAACAAAATACCTAAGTTGTTCATATCTTAAGTGGTGGTGTTCTTACACTGTATTATCAGCTAATGAAGTAAACAAACATAACTTTCTTGAGTACCTGAGTGTGATTCGCGTGGTGGAATGTCGTGGCCACCACGCGTGTCGAGCTAAAAATAAACTTAGTGTTTTTCTTTGATAATTATTGTTTATCCATCAAACTCAATTTACAAATGATACATAGACCTACAGAAGATATGATGAAAACTTTTTCGTCGTGAATTTATTCAGTTTGATTGAAGCCTCGAACCTTCTCTGATACCAAAGCAATTTTTTTCTTTCGTTCAATAAATGAGTGTGCAAAAACTTTCGTAGCCTAAACTCACACTTATATCGCCACCCTTTCAAAAAAAAAAAAAATAAATAAACAGTTTCTCAAATCCTTTAGACATCAAGTACCAAATTTATGTGAATTTAATCGAGCTGTCAATTCATATTCGAACACAAGATATACTTCATATTTTATGGGCTAGTCATGGTCAATTTTATTGAAGTACTTACTTACTTCGTATTTTATCTTTATCTGCAACATATATTATGTCCTTCCGACTGATTGTATGGTCAAAATTGGTTTACTTGATACCCGTGAAATAGTTTCTATGTAAGGGTTGTTCACTATAAGACATGAAAAACAATGTTTCGATAGTTAAGCGGGCAGCCAAATCGATACATACTTGTTAAACAATTGCGAAATATGTGTTTGATTAGAAAAGGTTGATTTCTTTGCCTTGCGAACTTAATAACTCTTTTTTGTCAGATTTTTCGGTAGAGGAAATTAAATTTAATGAGAACTTTTAGACCTGCATTTTGTTTTACAGAAAATATTCAAATAAAATGAACTAAAACAAATATTCAAACCAAAATTTATTCAAAACGTCAACCTCCTCATCAGACTCGATGGAAATACACTAACAACGACAAAGCACCACAGTACGGCACGGCAAATATAGATATTTATTTTCTATATAAAATTAAATGAGTTTTACCACACTTTACATCAACGAAACTGCATGATGTGTCACAGTGCATCACGACAAAGTTAATGCACCAAGTCTGACAAAAATCTTGCCGCATAGTTCAGTATTACTTAGTGCATTTTGAGCTACAAATTAATAAAATTTCATTCAAATATAAACAAATCAAACGCTTGACGTTTTAAGTGAAAAGTTGTTCTAAGCTATATTTTTTGTATACTCGTATTTACCAACCCAGTTAAAATGCTTATTCACTTTTTATACACTTTTAATTTGAATTCCAGGGTTGATATCTGGGGTATTTATATGTCAAAACAACAACTGTCACTGAATGAAATGAATTCAAATAATAATAATTTGAAAACAGAAAACAAATTAAAATGGATAACGTTATCAAGATTGTTTCTTAACTTCTTGTTAATACATATGTACAGGTCTTATTAGAAGTTGAAGAGGCAGCATCAAGAAAGTAGTGAAGAAAGAAAAAGAATTAAATACCGACAGATAAATAACCAATCCCATTTTGAATAAGTTGAGGGATGTGTTGGAAAAGTTTTCGTTTCTTATGTCAAATTGAATTAGAATTGAAATCAATATGTTGTATGTGAGTCGAGTTGGATTAGAGTTGAGTATGCGTTGAATGATTGAAATGACAAAAAAGGGAGCATTTCGATATTTTTGCCTTTTTTATGATATTAAAATTTTTATCGAAAAATTTTCTTAAAAACTTTACTATTGGGCTTTTGAATATACGAACATACCTTTTAATAAAGAACAATTACGTTTGTTTGGGGCATAAGCATGCTTAAAATCCTCAAATGCCTTGATGATTGAAAAAAAATCTATACATATGCAGGTATATGAAATAAATCGCTGTATAAAAAAAATGGACTTGTATTTGAAAAGTTCCTGAAATGAACTTGTATTTGGAAAGTACTTATAATGGATGTGTAATTGAAAAGTACTTCAAAATTTATTGGGCAGAATTAAAGTACCAAGTACATGTACTTAGACAAAGTACTTGTATTTGGTGTTCTTCTAGTACCAAGTACATGGTACTTGTTTTTATCAAGTACAAGTACAAGGCACTGGATACTTACAAAGTAACTAAGTACAAATGTACTTGAGTACTTTGCAACTCTGGGCCTAGTATGCTGCTGATGCGAAACGAAATTTTCAGTTGGTCTCCATCAAGGCAGCGAAATGCTAAGGGAAACAAAGCGGACATATTTATTTGCAGTTGCACAAATTTTAAACAGTTAAATATATACAAATGCAAACAAAATACAAGCAGCCAAGGAAATAACAAAAATAAACACGAAAAACATAAATGTCATTTTTCCGCACACAATAAATGGCCTGGATAGTTAACTGAGTGCGAAAGGAAGTGTAGACTTCTCCAAATAATCTGCTACAATAATTAATTTCCTTCTTCAAACATCGTACTACAGAACAAAAAGGAGAACTACATTGTTCGTTTATCGCATCACCAGCGTACTTTATAGGCTTAACTCCGAAACTAAGACGGTAATTTGACAATTAAAACACTTGAGCCTAGTACATACTTCCTTGTGAAGTGAACAATTGCCAGTGGAAAAAGTGATTTTTTGACATTTCTCACTGGTACAGACTTGCGAATGTGTTGTGAACGTTTGACGATTAAAACCACAATGCCTCAAATGACTTGTAATTGAACTGTTAACTATTTACCAAGAGTTCCCGTACATTTTGAATGGGAATACTCCTAATCGAAAACTCTCCACACAGCTTCACGAGCAAGTTCACTGTTGAATTAAAATGCAAATCTAGTATGGATTCACGACATGAATCACAAGCCCATGTACTAGGCTTCAAAACTTAAAAAATTTCCCATCGAAACGAATGTTTTATGAAATTTTATAAGAAAAATTATTTAAGGAAAAATTAACAGAAAAAAATCAATTTTTTAATAAATTGCGTATAACATTTTTTGGAGAAAAGATGGCTCAAAACTTGTTGACATAAAACGAAAAACAGGCTCAAGCATATAATATGGCATGTTCAAAAGTTGTTTTATTCAAAAGTCACGAAGATATAAATATCCAAACAAACTTTATCTTTTCCTGCCCGAAAACCTCTATACATGGCATTATTTCACATTCGTAAAAAAAATCGAACGATCGACCCATAGAATCGTCGCCGCAACGGTCGCACGGATTCTATGGGTAGGGGACTTAAGGCGTTTTTTTTTTATTTTGCTCTAAGCAGAGCATGGAGTAGAGCTCGAGTTATTGGAGTAAGCTCTGAGCTGAGTATGATCAGAGCTCTCCGATATAACTTTGAAACACATCTGAGCACTGAGCTTTCATGCGATTGAGTTGCGTTCAACACAACTTAATTTAGCACTGAATATTAATTTTCATCTGACAGCTGACCAATCAAAAACTCGATCAATTCAAAAATATGAAATACTCGCCCGGTCTTTTTATTCTTAGCTCCGATTTAAAAAAGTAATAAGGGTGATTTTTTAGCTGGTTTGGTTTTGGCAACACTGGTTTTGACAGCTGACGTGTGTTTAGTACCTTGTGTCACTGTCAAACAGCTTCAGTTTGGTTTGCAATTTAACCATGGATCGTCTTACAAATGAAAAACGCTTGCAAATTATTGAATTTTACTATCAAAATTCGTGCTCGGTTCGAAATGTTCATCGCGCGCTGCTTGTGTTCAGCGATGAGGCTCATTTTTGGTTGAATGGGTACGTAAATAAGCATAATTGCCGCATTTGGAGTGAAGATCAGCCAGAAGCATTGCAACAGCTACTAATGCATCCCGAAAAAGCCACTGTTTGGTGCGGTTTATGGGCCAGCGGCATTATTGGGCCATATTTCTTCAAAGATGATGCGAATCGCAGCGTTACTGTCAATGGTGAACGCTACCGAGCGATGATAACAAACTTTTTTTTGCCCGAAATGGAAGTTCTTGGCTTGCATGATATGTGGTTTCAACAAGACGGTGCCACATGCCACACAGCACGCGAAACAATGGCGCAATTGCGAGGCGAGTTTGGTGAACAGTTAATTTCACGTTTCGGTCCGGTCAATTGGCCGCCTAGATCGTGCGATTTGACACCATTAGATTATTTTTTGTGAAGGTATGTCAAGACTAATGTCTATAGGGACAAGCCCGCTTCGATTGACGTACTGGAAGCCAACATCCATGCATTCATTCGTGAGATACCGGCCGATATGTGTGAAAGAGTATGCCAAAATTGGACTCAGCGGATGGGCTACCTGAGACGCAGCCGCGGTCAACATTTGCATGAAATTATCTTTAAACATTAAATTGCAAGGTTCAAACTATCGATTCAAATAAATATTTCATTAATTTTTTTGAATTTTTTGTGTTTTTTTTTTTTTAAGTTCTAAACCTCTTAAAAAATCACCCGTTACAAGTTGAGCGCTCTGGGTGCTCTGAGTTTAAAAAGAAATAACATAATACAGTAAACAGTGATAGAGTCCTTCAAGGTTTTTGAATAGCACAGGACAACTTGGTTGTGTTGAAGTTAACAAGAAAAACTATCAGCTAGGACAAAACGTCATTATTGAAAGCTAAAAGTTCGATGTAGTTAATAGGCGTCCATTTGCCTCGGAGTAAACATTAATTCTACAAACGACATATAGATAGGTAGACATTTGATGAAGAATTACCATAGAAAACCACTGCTACTTTCATTTAACAAAACAAATTGATTCGAAACTCATCACGCCTAAGACAAAGTGCCTGCTTTACAAAATTTGTATATTTACTTAAAGTGATGGTGATTGGCATGCACCAAATGTTGGATGAACAGCAGAAAGGGAGAGTCAAAACTGGACTCTTTCGAAAAAAATATTTTGCGCGGGTTGCAAGAAGAGCAATTGTAGGAGACAACATAACTATATTCGACCTCTATGAGTTTTATAAAGATGTGTATGTAGGTATTCTAAAATGTCAATACACTAAAATTCCACCTACGAAGGTTTGAGCTTATATTCCTCCCACGAATCCCACTCACAGTTTATATTTGGTAAGGAAGACCAAATCTAGTTGAACACCAGGCCATCACGGATGCTAGATCATTTGGCCTTGATGTCTGGATGTTGCGTAGGGATAGAAAGATGCTTAACTTTCGTGGGTCGGGAGCCCCTTAAGTATTGAGTCTGCAAGACTTTTCATTAAGCTATAATTTAGTTCGTTCTACATTATAAATTAAGAATGTTGAAGTTAGGTTAGTTTAGGTAGGAAGGCTGATAGTTTATTTCGTTACAGTCACACTTAGATCTGTGTATATCCGTTGTGATACCCTAGGAAATTGGTTTTCACTTAATGTAAGAACCTATGTGTTAACAGTCAAGCCATTTAGAGGAGTTGATGAAGCTTAGAAGGCTATTAGCCGAAGTTCTAGAAAGTTCTTCTAAGCTGTCAAAGAAATGATTCCCTAGGTGTTTCTTTCTAAAATGACAGAGTGCTGGGCAATGGCAAAGGAAATTTGAGGTATTTTCAGGTGCTTCTTCATCGCTGCACCCTCAGCAAAGGTCGTCAGTACTGAGCCTCATTTTCTTTTTGTGGTATCTCAGTAGATGTGTCCGGTGATTATGCTGACAAGGGAACGGATATGTTTCTTTGTCATTTGCATAATTTTGTCTATTCTTTTTTATTGAAAATTGGACATAACTTACTAGTTGTGCCGCATGTTTCAAGCAGATTCCATCTTTCATTAGTTTTTTTCTAAGATTTTGTTACCGATATCTTGTTTGATCCTACAGGTTGATACTTTGATATATTGTTCGGCTTGTCTTGAATCAAGCGACGAACCTGTTCTCGACAACTCATTAGCTCTCTCGTTTCCCTGTACATCACTGTGTCCAGGAACCAGCAGAGTCTAATGTTATGCTACATGCCAAGAACCCTTAGCTCTTCGCAACAGCAAGTTACAAGCTTTGAATGTGTTTCGGTGCTTTTATTGCTGCTTGTCTATCAATAATGAGGGTGATATCAGCTCGTGATATCGCCATCATATTTGCGTAGCTGCTTTTGTCTCTGCCAAGACTTCATGTTTGAAGACGCTGCAAAAGTCCGGAGGTCTGAAGAAGCTAGCTAGTCCCAGAGTTTCCAAGAAAATTCCTGCACCAACTCCATCTTAAAACCATCAGTCAAGACAGTTATCATAGATTCATTACTGAAAAGTTTGTTGTTTTCCTACTCCTCTCTATTAGGGAAAGAGGTATTGAAGGGTCTTCTGAGGTTTAAATGGGGTGTTGTGTAGTTTGTGCAAACACTATTTCCTACATATCTCTTCAGAATCTGAGTATGGCTCATTGTGCTTTGTTTCTAGCATTTAGCATTTAGTCTGGCTTAGCCGCAAGGTACTGTAGGCTGTAGATTCTTGCACGAATAGATCTAGGGGTCTCAAGTTGAGTATCGCTTCTAGTCCCGCTGTGGGTGTGGTTTTTAACGCCCCCGTAATACCTGCGCATGCTAATGTTTTAACTTTTGTCAAGGTTTTCAGGTTTGTTGCTTTCTCAGTCCCGCTCCACCAAACTAAATTATCATAGGTTGGTATCGGTCTAACTATTGCCGTGCACATTCACCTGATCATTTTTGGTTGGGTCCCCAAGACTTTTCAAAAATTCGGTTGCAAGAATAGAACGCAACCATTGCTCTCTCTTTAGTATTGAGACTCCAATTCAGTTTCTTATCAAGGATCACATCCAAGTATCTTGCCTGATCCGAGATTTTGAGTGGTGTCCCTTCAATTGAAGGTACTCTAAACATTGGTATTATTCAAATTAAGTTTCTATCGTGGGCTTTAGGTCTTTTTTATATTTTTAATAAAAAAGACCTAAAGCCCACGATAGAAACTTAATTTATATTTAAAAAGGTCACGAAAAAAGGATATAATTGGTATTTTTGGTATTCTGGGTTGACCACTAGACCACAATTCTTTGTCCAGGTGTTGACTTTTAACAGGGCATACTCCATTTGTTCACTAATAGTGGATGGGAATTAACCGGTCGCCAGTAGTTCTAGGTCATCGGCATAGGCTTTGACTCTACTATATTTTTATTTTACAAGAATTTCGTTCATAACTAGTATCCATAAAAGCGAAGAAAGCACCTCCCCTCCCTCTGGGGTGTTCCTCTGGATGTGGATACTATTAAACGTGATTCTCCAAGTTTTGTATTTATATGCCTGTTTTTTAACCAATTCATAATTGAGTTTTCTATATTCAGCTCTACAAAGGCTCTCTTAACTGCATTGTTTTCCACATTATTGAATGCTCCTCCAATATCTAGAAAGGCAGCAAGAGTGTATTCCTTGTCTTTGAGAGTTTTTTTTTTCAATCGTATTAGGAACACAGTGAAGTGCAGTTTCTATCCTTTTTCCTTTCGTATATTCGCTGCGAATATAATTATCCAACAGTCTCTCGAAAGTTTTAAGAGTAAACGACGTGAGACTGATTGATCTATAGTCTTTAGCTTCCGTGTGGCTAGGTTTACCAGCCTTCGGGATAAATACAACTTTGACTTCACGCCATCTGAGGCTACTTGAGAATGTTTTTTAGGTTTCGTAATAAGGTTTTCACTTTTGTGTAACATCATTGGGAAGATGCCATCTAATCCCGAGGATTTATAAAGGGAGAAGGAATTTATTGCCAATTTTATCTTGTCTTCCGTTATAATATCCGACGATATTCTGAGCTCTGTATAGAACTCAGTTTCCTGGTTACAGCTCGGGTTAGAGCAGCACCCGGGAAAGTGAGCATTAACTAAGAGTTTCAGAGTTTCACTACATGATTCTGTCCAGTGACCACTTGAATCCTTTAAGGAACCCAACGTAATATGCTCTTTGGATAGAATTTTCCTTAGTCTAGCTGATTCATTGGTGCCTTCTATTTCGTCGCAGAAGGTTGAAGTTATAAAATTTCGTGTGCATATCTTCAACAAGTGAGATCTTTCTCGATGACAAATTACATGCGTCAATGCATGCAGCATTGCTCTTTGAACTCTTTTTGCATTAATTTTGTAATTTTTATGATAGCTGTGTTTTATTGAAAACATGCGAAGCTTCCCTCAATTGTATATATAAATTAATTGATTTTTTTTTGAGGACGTCATGCCAAACTGCACAGAACTAACTCATAAAACAATAAAACAAAACCCTGGCTAGTACGAAAAAAAAAATATTTATTCCCAAGTAGATTTCATATGAAATGATTCCATTGAGAGATCGTTTATTATCGCGCGGGCAAAAGCAAAAGCAAATAACATCATAGTCACGATTTCGCACTGCTATATTGAAAGTGTTTACCCAACAATGGATTATTATGGGACAAAAACAAAACAATGTAAAAGCTAAAGACAATAAATTGCACAATTTATCAATTAAAATATACAACAACAGAGTTTTTTTTTTTTTGCACGACAAACAAATAAATTTATCTTCCCTAGATACATCTATAGATAAAGATAACACAAATATACATACATAGCTTGGAGCAGACAAATAACAAATATAAGTCATACTTCACGCTAATTAATCATTTTCATTAATTTGTCCAATGTGTTTGTATACAAAGTACCTACATAAGTATATAGCAATATCTCTGGAGACATTTGGCCTTGGACTAGAAACCTGATATCATGACGACTCTCCTGTAAATAAACAACTGAGATCATAAAAGTTTCGTTAAGTTCTAATCGAGAATTACACGCAAATACCCAAAATAAAATGAATGTATCTAAAAAATTAAACAAAACAACATCATTTGTAAATGTAAATATTTGAGCAAAAACATCTCATGAATATAGAAAAGGATTTATATTATGAAGACCTTATGATGACGCACAAATCGTAGTCGTATGCAAAAACATCCCAATTTCTAGAAATCACCGAAACTCAATTTAAGCGACAGGAGGAATTCTGCTAATCTTCTCTCAATATGCATCAGTAAAAAAATGTATAGCAGGAGCAAAGGCTTCCTTCCTACAAAGTTCCTGGAGCAACGAACGATTAAAGGAGGTATTTCAAACGAAACGACCATAACCCATACTCAAAAACTTTGAATGGGGGGGGTGATAAATTCAACGCCTTTTTTTGTTTGGTTTATTTATAATCTTTTAGGAGCTGGTGACAGTCATTTTTTATAAAAATCCATCCGTAGAAGAAAAGAGAGGAAATAATATTATTTTATCAATAAGTTGACAAATGAGAAAACAATAAAAATAATTTATAACGAAAATTTGGGTGTGTCAGCAAATGGAGGCACGACGAAAAGTAAAACTTACAAGGCTTTTCCAAGCAAACTTGGTATTGGTGGAATATCTCTCCTTTTCCCTACCACATTCAAAATAGAATAGAATAACATAATATTACATATATTTATTATTATTCGTTCTTTTTTAGAATAACTGACTAGACTACTTAAAAAGGTGAAAGCAAGAGAAACGAAGAGATGAAAGGACTTCGTTAAAATTTAATTTTCTATCCCTCCTATTAATGTTCTTGAAAAAGTTGTTAATTTGTCTCTTACCCCACATTTTGCTCCTCTTATAATAATTTCTTGTCATCTATTTCGATTATTTTTGTTTTAATTAGGATCCCTATCATAGAATCAGATATCACATTAATGAAGGTCAACAGAGGGTGGTTCAATTAAGGGACCATTTTCAGAAAATCTCCCAGTCACTCCCAGTTACTCCAAGAAAAATATTTAACATATTAATTTGAAATGTATTTTTTGATATGAACTGGGCTCATTTGAACTCATGTTCTATATAATCGTTATGTAGATCTAATCGCAAGCATGGTCTTAGGTAAGTTAGGTTAGAACTTGCAATTTTCTGTCGAAACGACTAAAAAAAGAACGCGGCTCATGTGAAATATTTTCTCCAATTGAATTATCATACAGCAGAATATTGCAAGTGCGTTCCTGACCTAAGATTGTACTTGTTATTTTTAGTGCACTGTGATTAAAAACTAAAAATCGCAACAAATTTTAGCTATGCACCCACTTGCAGTTATATCTTTGCTTGATTCTTAAGGCTAGGACCACACCTGCGATTTTCTGTCGTTGCGACTAATGATTTCTTGGTATCATATGCTTTCATTCACATTTAATCTCATGTGTTCTATTTTTTTAAGACTGAATGATCGCGTGACAGAAAATAGCAAGTGCGTTCCAAGCCTTAGTCGCATAAAATACAACATACAGCTTCTAAACGAGGAACGCAGTTGCGATTTTATGTGACGCGACCATTTCGTCAATATTATTAGTCACGACGACAAACAATTTCAAGTGTGGTTCTAGCCTTAATGCAAATGGACGCACATAGGAACTTCAAGGAAATCACAACGATAAATAAAACAGCTGAAATTTGTTTCAATTATCTGACAATGCGATTGTCGTGTGATAAAAAAAATAAAATGTTTCCCATGTTTTTACTCAAACTTGCAATTTAAAATACTGCGGCTTAAAAATTCCACGCAATAATTGTTATTTTGAACTACTGCATTTTCCTTTAGCCGCAAGAAACGAGAAACACAGTTTCTAGTGTGAATGCACACATTTGTGACTTAAGAATCGCAACGATCACAAAAGCCAATTCCATTCACAGAGTGTTTTTTTCAACGTAGCACCTAATTGCTCTTATGTTCAAGAAGCTGAGTGTTTAAGAACATAATTATGTAAAGACATGGAAATTATGAGAGAAAAATGTTAAAAATCATGAAAAACAATATTTAAATGAGCTAAAATAACTTCTATGAGAGTTCTAAACGAAAAAAAGAACGCCATCTTAAGTCTTGGTTGAATTTGATTTTATGGAAAAAAATATTTAAAATCGTTGGAGCGGTTCTCATATAATTTCTTTTTAATTCTTAAAACATTTTTAAGGAAAATTTTTGGTATGTAAATCGTAAGCATTAATTTATAAGTATGCATATAAAAATAAAATTTCAATAAAAAATTGTCAAACCATTTGAAATATCGAATTTTCAAAAAAAAAAATTAAACGATTCTTAAAAATTGAAAGAATTTTTTTTGTAAACTTTGAAATTCAATTTTTTTTTAATTTTATTTGAAATTTGTATTTAAAAAATAATCTAAATCTGTTCAGCCATTATCGGCAGAAAATTCAAAATCAAAAAAAAAAGTTCTATGAGAAGTACCTACTATTATTTGTTAATTTTTATAATTTTTGATAGTGTATCGCACTATTTTCAGCATGCAAGAAAAGTTTAATGAAAAATCATAAGAGCCGTTTAAAAAAAATATTTTCCTTAACGGGTTTTCAACATTTGTATGGAAGGTACATTATTTTTTCATAAAAGTAAAATGTTTTTCTTTAAATACCTTACAAAGTGTAAAAAAAAACCTTTAACTAACGAGTTTTATAAACATCGACTATGTAGTTATCATAATTTCTATTTGAATTTCGAAAAAAAAATATTGAATGAGTAAGCCGGACGAAACGCCAATTTGTAAGACTAAGGGCCATAAAAAGCTGTTTTGATTCAATAATACAACAATTCCAATCCTTAATGCTAAGTCTTCTACTTGGCTGATTTATTTCAGTAGTATATAGAATTTGTATTACAAAAAACCCTTCTTATACAAACAAACTACATTGAATTTTTTTGAAGAAAAGTTGTGGAGCCGATTTTGTGAAAAATAAGATTTCGAAAAATTGCTAAAAAAAATATATGACAAGTAGTGATATTTTTAGTTCTAAAAAAATGACAAAAACGTGTTGGCAGAATCACCAAAAGCCAATATGTACCAAGTTTAATTAATCAATTCAGCAGTTTAAATTGTAGCCGAACAGACAGACAGACAGACAGACAAACAGACAGACACAATTTTGCCACCCACTTTTTTGATGTTCTCTATCATCGCAATGTCACGTTTGTTTGTTATCTCAAAATTTTTTTTGTTGCAGGAATCAAAAACTTCCCTTAAAGTACCTACATATATCGCAAGTAAAAAGAGAGAAGTTTCACATTTTGACATCAAAAAAACTATGTTCCTGAAAAGTGGCCACATTGAAATTTAAACCGAAGATGCGTTTACTTAACACCACTATTTTTCAAAATATTAATTTTTATTTTCCAACACGCTTTTGGCATTTATAAGTGTTTCCGCAATTTGTTTCATGTTCAAAATACAGGGTGGCGCACCAATTGTGCTACAATAAGAAATTCAAATAACTTTTTTTTTTTAATCGATGTATTTCATTTATTTTTTTTTTATTGGTTAGAAAATTAAATTTTATTTTAAATAGTTAGTTGTTTTTAAAGATTATAGACCGCAAATGACCTCCACACTCTCCCACGCATATGCGGCACCTGATCAAAAAATTATTCATTGCGGCCTGAAGAGTTGAAGTTGGGATCGCCTCAATTATTGTCGTTATGGACTGCTTTAATTCAGTTAAATTCCTGGGCTTCGTTTTATACACCTCTTGCTTGACATAACCCCATAAAAAGAAGTCTGGTACAGTCAGGTCAGGTGACCTTGGGGGCCAACGAAAAGTGGAGTTCCTATAAATTAATTTGTTTGCGAATTTTTTGTTTAGCTCCGCCATAACTGGTCTGGCTATATGTGCAGTTGCTCCATCTTGCTGACCCCAAACGCTGTTGAATGGTATATGTCTTCGGCGCAGTTCTGGGTAAAAAAACTCCTTCAACATCTTTAAATAACGGTCCCCATTGACAGTAACGTTTACACCGTTTTCTTCAGAGAAGTACGGCCCGACAATACACCTTGATGAAACTGCGCACCACACAGTGACTCGTTCTGGGTGCAGTTCTGTCTCATGGAGCATTTCTGGATTAGACTCATTCCATATACGGCAATTTTGCTTGTTTACATTGCCGTTAAGATCAAAATGGGCCTCATCAGACATGAACAAACAATTGATCAATGTGTTGTCTTCTTCGGCCATTGATATCATTTTTTGGCAAAATTCCAGGCGAACAGGCAAATCCTGAGGGTTTAACTTGCTAGTAATTTGGACTTTGTACGGAAACAAGTTTAAATCGTCATGAAGTATCCGTTGTAATGACCGTCTACTAACTCCAATTTGCCCCGATAAGTTTCGGGTCGAAACGCTCGGATTGGCCTGTATTGCAGATGCTACTGCTGCGATTGTATCCTGAACCCGAACATTGGCATCTCGATGGTACGGTCTTCGTGCGATGCTTCCAGATTCGGCAAACATGTTTACAAACCTCATAATGGTCCATCTACTCGGGGGACTACCGCCAAACTCCCGCCTAAATTCCCTTTGGACGGAAATGACGGACTGCAAAGCATGGTACCGTTGCACTATCCAAATTCTTTTCTCCGTATCCCAAGCATCCATTTTTATAAATCTAAATAGTAACCTACAAAACAAAAAAAAATAAGCCGATTACTCACACAGAAAAAAAGTTATTACGTTTTATTTTTGTAGCACGATTCGTGCGCCACCCTGTATTAAAAATGATCAACAAGTGGAGGACCGATCGGGATTCGATTTCCTGACCGTACTATAAGCACACCCTTATGGCTCTCCAAAACCAACGCCAATGCGGAGCGACAATGATTTTTTGTTGTTGTTTAGCGTTGTGTATTTGACATATTTTGTACTATTGTAAATAATTCGCTGTTAATCGCTCCGCATTCACGTTGGTTTGGGAGAGCCTTTAGGAATTAATAAGTTTGCCATGTTTTCAGCTCAAAAACGCAATTACATGCGGAGCTGTATTTTAAATACATAACAGTATTGGGTATTAATATCAGTACCAGTACTTGTACTTTGTACTATAGTACTTAGTACTGGTATGTTCTTGAAAATAGCCAATTGCCTACCAGTATTTTTCAAGTACTTTGTGTTGTCGCAAGAACTAAGTATTACGAACTCTAGTAACCAAGCAGTACTTTCAAATACTTGACTAGTAAAGCTTCACTTCGTATGCTGCTGACTCCAATTTTGAATATTTTTTCTTTTGGTCACAACAATTAAACTTACAGTTTCTGGCTTTCTGACCAAAAACATTTTTTTTTTTGATGAATAACAAAATATTGACATTAAAACAAATATTACTCAAGGAGCTAGAAAGTTCTTTAAAGAATCGGTAAAGTATTGGCCACGTATTGGTCAAGTGCTCTGATAGTTAAGTACTTAGTACTAGCTACTTGTAGCCAAATGCATGACAAAAACTGGAATCCGCTTTTTTTCAAGTACCAGCACCTAAGGGCTGTAGTACAAGTATAAGTTTCTACATAGTACTTGTACTTGATAGGATTTAAGTCTTGAAATACTTAAGTACTTTTCAGGTTTGTCGTTTGTATTAATAACTTTACATCTCAAATTACCTATTCCTTGAGGTTTCTTTCACTTTTAGTGGAACTTATACGGAGCATATGCTCAGAGTAGGTGCTTAATACAAGTATTTAAGCAGCTGCTTGTTAGACTGGAAATGAACAAAAACTATATTGTAACAAAATAATCAAATAAAAACTAAATACATTTTGCTTCTTAACTTCACTTTAATAAAATTTAAAGAAGTTTGAAATTTGTTTACTATAAACAATGTGAATTGTGCCCATGTGATTGTTGTAATCATTTTATGGAATTAAAAAAAAAATTACCAAACATAAAATAAATGCAAAGTTATGTTCAATCCTATTACAAATTATTTACTTTTATAATGTAAGTATCAAAAACCATAATGCCCACCAGCACCTTAACTATTTAACGAAAAGTGTATGTAATTTATTACGCCTATTGGGTGATTTAAGGCAAACACAATTATGTATATATTGGCATTGTGGTGAGTGCTTAATATACAATGATAAACATTGGTTGAATAGCTTCTATTTTTTATTGGAAATAAAAAATGAAGACTCACAGTTGTATGAATGGCCTTTTCTAGATTTGTTGGTTTTTCTTGGTCTCAGTTTGTATAACTGTTGAAGGATTTAATGGATAGTAAAACACATTAATCGTAGCGATAAACCTCAAGTGGGGGTGTTGAAAATTTAAAATCTAACTTTTTAACGTTTTTTTTTATTTTTAAATAGTTTCAATAAAGTTTCTTTAAGTATCGCATCGTTATTTGCCTAACACTCAGATTTATTGACTTGGGACTTCTTATAGATTTTTATAGGGTACTCGAATTTCTTTAAGATTTTGTAAAATTTAAGATTGTGTGTCAATGCTTTATACTTTTGTGTAATTTCGAATAGAAAGCTATTGGAAAGTCCTTAGCATAATGCTTTTCTCTCTGTATGAAGAAAGGTGTTATAATTCTTTAAAACTATGCAGCTGCCATTTTTAATTTTTGAGGCTTTTTGCGTTTATTTTTAAGAGCTTGAAATTTGAAGGGTAGATTGATATAAATTGATTTAGAATTTTGTTTATGTTCAAACTTACCGTTATTCGGAGTTAGTTATTCCTAACACCGAAATTAGGAATTTAAAAACCGAACTTAATTATAAGCTATAATTATACCTTTGTAATGATGTAATGATTCCTATTGTTCTTTATTGAGAGGTCTTTTGGTATCCATGCCCAATATGTAGTTCAATGTTTTCTATGTTTTTTTTCGGTGCTTTGCTAACTTGATATGAAGTAAGCAAAGCACCCTGTCGAAAATTGGTAAAAACTTCTTATAACTAATGGTTTTTGGCTTAATAATTTGTCATTCATTAGTTGTGATTAGGTCAATTTGTCATGCGATGTTATCTATGTATTTTTTGGTGATTTTTTTTCCTTTGAGTGTCAAGTAAGCAAAGCAACTTTGGCAAGCCCAAAAAAAGCTGAGTGAAAAATTGCAGTTAACTCTGTCGTTAGTTAACAATTTATGTGACAATTTCGAATCTGCCGTTCCATGTTTTCTATGTTCTTTTGTGTGCTTTGCTAACTTGACATAACTTGAAAAGCGGTCAGAACTTATTATACTAAATATCTTATGGTTTAATTAAATTTGATCGTGCAATGTTTCTATGTTTTTCTTTGTATAATTTGGCAGCTTGATATAAAGTTAGTAAAGCACCACTTCCAAATGATAAATGCTTTAAAAATTTGTAGTTTACTAGTCTTTAAATAGTTGTAACAGTCGTGCAATGTTTTCAACTTTTTTTGGTTTTTTTTTAGCTTCTTGATATCCAGTTGGCATAGCACTACCTCAAAACAGTGAAAACAAGTTTAAAACGAATAGTTTATGGCTTTATAATTCATGGTTAATTAGTCGATGTTTAGTTTTAATAATTTCGAATTTGTAATTCTGCGTTTTTTATCTTTTTTTCGGAAATTGGTAGGAAATCTTAGACGTGTAATTTCATTGTTCAATAATTTGCCATTAATTTATTGGCTGTTGCAAATTCAATTTTCGCATGCAATGTTTTCGATGTATTTTTCAAAATTACCTCATTTGATTGAATGTGAACGAAATAAAGCAAAAAACAATTCAATATTATCAATTTGAAACCTTTTTTGTATTTTACTTCAAATACATTTAAGAAATACCTTAAGCAAAAAACATAGAAAACATTGCACGACAATGATTAAAATAATTAAATATGAAGAAAATTCTTCTGTTTGAGTGAATTTTGCCCGAATTTATAATGCTTCTTAGAAGGGTATGACGGTCATCTAACTGATGAGCCCAACTATAATACCTGGGCGAAACGCAATGGAGTTGAGCTCATTTGAACTTTTGACAATGATTAAATTTCATGTCTAATTAAAAACAAATCATTAATCAGTTAAAATTGTAATATACGTAGGTTCTTAAAGCATATCCGGAGCTCTTTGTTCATTACATGAATTAAGGAAAAGGAAACAAAAAACATAGAAAATATAACATGTTAAATATGAAATAGTCACAACTAAGTAATGACTGGTTATTAGTAAATTACTAAACATTGAACATGTCAATAGAATAAGTTTTAACAATTTTTTGAAAATTTTTTTCTGACTTCCATTGCATTTAGGTTAATAAAAAAAATTTAAAAGACACTACACGACAAAATTGAAAGTATCACAACTAATTTAAAACTTATTTATGGCAAATTATTAAGCCATAAGCCATAAGTTATTAGTAATTTTGTCCTTCTCTTTGAGGTGGTGCTATGTTAACTTGATATCAAGCTACCAAAGGACTCATTCAAAATAAAAAAACATAGAAAACATTGTACAATTAAATTTAATTTTTCACAACTTACTAATGACTAACTAGCGACAAATTACTAAGCCGTAAGACATTAAGTATAAGAAGTTTTGAGCGCTTTTTGAATTATGTCAAATTAGTAAATCACCCTACAAGTTTGAAATTAATGGCAGGTTATCCACTTAGCCTTCTTTCGAATCCGTCGAAGGTGCTTTATGATCCGTCGAAGGTTCTTAATGAAAAGCAGTTCGAAAATGGTTCATAGCGTGCTTCTGTTTGACTGTTTCATTTTTTTATTTGTTTTACAACGACCGAAAGCCTCAAAACGGTCGGACCGACTTGCTTCAAATTCTGTAGAGAGTATTTTTATGTGAACTTTTGTTTAAGATTAGCGTAAGCTGCCATACATTGACTTTCATTTTCACACTTTCTTGAAAACGGCTCCACCGATTTTGATTAAATTTCGTATTTTCTATATTATTTTATTTTCTATTTTAAATTAATGTATTAGTATTAAGTGAAGCTTATTAAATCGTAAATAAATAAACAAATGCTACGTTTTGAATGATTTTAATAATACAAAGGCAGTAGGATTTTTTTTTTTTTTTTTGAAAACTGTCAAATTTTATTTATTTTTCTTTTATACTTTGAATAATTTCTTCCAATTTTTGATAAAAGTACTTTTAGAAATGATATTTCACCCTTAAATTGTAAAACAAAATGAAAGCTTTTATATGAAGAAAAATCAGAAATTTTTCAAATTTTGAACATTTCACATTTTGTATAAAAATGCGAGTAGGGCATAATTCGTTTCTTACGATTTTTTAATTTATTTTTCTTATGTGAGTGACCCTGCATATTTATTTAGGTTTGGATATGGCTGGTACTAAAATAGGACTAAGAAAACTCTGCCAGATTGATGGCATTTAAATGGTGCAGATACAAGTTAAATGTGTACAAATTTGGAACATTAAAAACATTATTCTGTCTAAAAATTAAAAAAAAATAATCATACAAGGAGGTAAATTAAAATCTCGCATAAGATCTCGCAACAAAAATCCAACATTTAACAATCCTGTAAACTGAAATCTTGCAAATCAAATTCTCGCAAAATTCAATTGCATTGCAACAAATAATTTTCTTAAATCAAAATCAAGCAAAATCAAATCTTGCGAGATATTTGAGTTTGTGTGAGATATAGGTACTAACTTCTAAAAACAAATCCAGTGTTAACCTACTTTTAGACCATACTGCTGTTCATAATTGTTTATATTTCGTTTGTTGTTAAGAGCAAGACCGAGAACATAGAAATTGTATAGTCAGTTTGAATGACGGAATATTTTTTTTAAATATATGTCCAGACGCTGAACCCAATTTTCGACGGTTTTCAAGCATAAATCGGCCGATACTGCTGCAATTTCATGTTCGATATTCGTACGAAGTTCATCAATCGTCACTGGCTTGTTGGCATAGACCATAGACTTGACGTAGCCCCACAGGAAATAGTCTAACGGCGTCAAATCGCACGACCGAGCCGGCCAAGCGACTGGACCATTTCGTGAGATAACACGTTCTCCAAACTTGGTTTCCAATAAATTGTTTGTGACATTCGCTGTGTGGCTTGTGGCGCCGTCCGTCCTGTTGGAACCACATGTCTTCTAAGTCCATATCAACCAATTGGGACCAAAAATATTCGGTTATCATTGAACGGTAGCGATCCCCATTCACAGTAACGTGCCGGTCTTGATCATCACGGAAGAAGTACGGCCCAATGACGCCACCCGCCCATAATCCACACCAAACCGTAATTTTTTCGGGATGCAATGATGACTCATGGAGTACGTGTGGATTGCTGCCTGACCAATACCGCATATTTTGTTTATTGACGAAGCCATTCAGCCAGAAATGAGCCTCATCGCTGAAGATGATTTTTCGATGAAAATCCGAATCATTTTCATGTTGTTGCTCAGCCCAATCCACAAACATACGACGCTTCTGGTGATCAAGTGGCTTCAGTTCTTGCGTCAATTTAGTCTTGTAAGGATGAAGGCCAAGATTTTTTCGCAAAATTCGACACAACGACGTCACAGAGATGCCCAACGCTTGAGAACGACGTGTGAGAGACACATTTGTGCTTTCTGCACCTGAAGCCTCTGCGGCAGCAATATTCTCGACACTACGGGCATTTCTTTATCTCACTTGCACGGGAATATTTTGTACTCTGCCTGTGGATTCAAATAAGTCCACTAGACGCTCAATTGTTGATCTGCTAGGACGATTATGACGACCATAAATTGGACGTAGCGCTCTTAACATTGAGGCCACTGACTGCAAATTTCGGTAGTAAATTTTAATAATTTTGACTCCTTGTTGGCTCAAATATATTTCCATCATGAAATGGCAAACCTTACTGAAGAGAAATGTCAAAAGAGTGGCAAGAAATATGGCGTCGTTTGCTGTCCCTGTCGCTTGTACCGTCCCTGTTGAAAAAACCCTTTATTAAAAAATACATCTTAGAAAAGTATAAAAAGTTTTTTGTTTTCGAGTCTCTTTTTTTCGCACAATTTTTGTTCGGTACGAAACTGTGAAGCTACTGTGAGATTTAAATTTGCAAAATTTTGATTTGCGAGGGTCTGATATGGGAAATTTTAGATATTTTTATAGCAAAATTGAAATGTGATATTCTTATAAGCGAGATTTCTCAGTTGCAAGATTATGAAGAACGGAATATTTTGATTTGCGAGATTTTGTTCTTGGCGATTTAAAAAAATGCGATATTTCGAAATTGTGATTTGCGGGATTTCGTATACCGCTCCCGTAATAATCAATGCAAGAAAGCCTTTAGGAAATCACAACAACAAAAAAATTTTAGAAAAATTCTCTAAGTTTACCAACACATTTGATTGAATTCGAGGCAAAAGTTAAAAGCTTGACCTTGAGGTCGAATCTTCCAGGTTAATACCTATTAATCCAGTTCAAATAACAAGCTTAATTTTGGTGTAATAATCTAAATGTGTACACACAGATAATTGAGGGTCGTTTTTTATTCATAAGTACTTAATGGGGATTAAAAGAAAAATCAATTTGATATTATTTCAAAATAATTATTTTCTCAATCGCCAATGGCATTTTCTTGTGTATTTTTATCTTAATAGCATATTTTCGCGTGCGAAAACCTAATATAAGATTTAATTAAAAACATTGTTTTTAAATACACAAAAAATCAATGCTCCCTGTCTTTAATAAGTTAAGGAGAAAAAAAGCTATCGTTAACAGCAGACAACATCAGTATATGATGGGGGTGATTGACCCAGATTTTTGTAATTTAATATTCAAAGTAATACAAGAAGGGTACATTCATACACACATACTTACATATTCACATTTTAAGATATTCTAGATTTTTAATGAAGACGCCATATTATATTTAAGGACTTAGTTATATTAAGACATTGATCTCATATCGTGTTGCTATTTGACATTTAACGAGGTCAAAATATAAAGCAAAGTCCACAAGCGAGGATACTTTTTTAATTTTTTTTTTTTTTTCATTGCAAAAATAAGAAGAAAATTAAAAGAAGGTTTCTTGTGTAATAAAGTCAAATCATCATTATTTATTTAATTTGATCCCCCATAGTTAATATAAAACTAAAAAGGAACTTGAGAAGATAAACTGAAAATAATAGATGAATTTTATGGAATATTTTTGAAGTCATTAATTAGTCGCTTGACTTTCATTCAGGACCAGGACGGAGGAAAAAAAAAGGCATCCCCGTCGTCAAAAACTAATCTACAGCTCCAAAATGAAAACAACAACATCAACTGATAGGGACAGTTTCGTTTCTTGAATGCGCCATAATCAATTTGATTTTTTTTCTCGCTCCTTCATAATGGAATACATGAAAGATAATGAATCAAATTGTAGAAATAATTTAAGTTTCAAGACGAATATCATAAAATATTAATCAAATTGAAAACACCACGTCACAACGAAGACGCTGTCTCTCATCACAGATTCTTAAAATACTTTGGCATTAAAAAAAATACTCCTGCATGAAGAATTACATCTACTCTGGCTGACATACAAAACGCAACAAGTTGACCCAGTCAGTGCCACATTGTACATATTTATATACATGTACTTGTAGATACATACATTCATGCAACATGGATGTGCCTTCTTCCGAACACATTTCTTTGTGGCCTTCCGTTTTTTATTATGAAGAGACTTCCAACAGTCAAAGGAAGGCCATGCATGCCGTGCGCAGGACAGGCCCAGTAAAAACTCTCTGTGTAAATTCATGATAAAACCCATCAGGCCAGGAACTGCTGATGGTTTGGAACGTGCTTACAGGGTTAACTCTGACACAACAACAAAAACAGCAGCAAAAAAAATTAACAAAACACAAAATAGCAAACCACTGAAAATGGATGAATACATAGTAGACTCTCTTTATGACTTTCTTTCCTTATAACTCACCAGGGGATAACCCCCAACCATTTTTAACCTCAATTTAAAAAAAGGGAAAATCTAACCTACTAGGTAGGTTTGGCAAGGCATTATGTAATTGGTTTTGACTTTGTTGGAACACAATTTCGGGTTCCATTTTCGATTTTTGCTCCAGTAGTTTGATGGAGACGAGATTTTGTTTTTTTTTTTTTTTTTGATTGCAGATTAGAATTTACTTTTTTTTATTCAATTGAAACAAAAGGTTCATTGGAACATTTAGGTACTTTATATAAATAAACTTTTTTTTGTTGTTGTTTGGATTATATACCTACCTGAATCGCATATTAATGTGTTGAGAAATAAATCTGTGACCTTTCATTCTTTGGAAAAAAAAGGAAAAATTTTGGGGGAAAGATGTACACATTACATATAGCTACGTGTGTTAAAGCTTATAGAATTAACTTAAAATAGTCTCAGAGGCAATGTTGCATAGTCTGGGATAAAATCATTAAACTTTTCTGCTTGCGATCATATGTTGTTACTAAATGGCACAGATTTGTTAAGTACTTCAGAAAATTTGTACTTAAGTACTTTAAAAGTACCTAGTATCTTGTATTTGTACTTGAACTTGAAAAAAATAAGTACAATGTACTTGAAAAACACCAAGTACAAACAAATACCTTGTGAAGTTCTTTGTTCCAAGTGCATATACTTGGTATTGTTATACTGCCTAGTACACTTTTAAGTACTTTTCAAGTCCAAGTCCATTTGAAGTGCAGGTCCATTTCAAGTATTTTTCAAGTACAGGTCCATTTCAAGTACAAGTCAATTTCAAAGTACTTTTCGAGTACTTTTCAAGCACAATTCAATAAGTAGTCTGTTTGAGCTGTCGATTAATGACTAACATGGCGAAAGCGAGATGACGCCATCACCCGTCGGGATCTGTATTTTTGAGTTGATAGCTCAACCTTAAAAAGTACTCTAAATGGACTTGAACTTGAACAGTACTTGAAAAGTACTTGAAATGGACTTGTACTTGAAAAGTACTCTAAATGAACTTGAACTTGAACAGTACTTGAAATGTACTTGTACTTTAAAAGTACTTGAAATGGACTTGTTCTTGAAAGTTTTTGAAATGGACTTGTACTCGAAAAGTATTTGAAAATTTACTGGGCACTATTGAAGTACCAAGAACATGTACTTGAAACAAAGTACTTGACAAAGTACTTTCACTTGAAGTTTTTCAAGTAAAAGTTTAAGCACAAGGTACTGGTACTTGTACAAACAAAATTAAATTTAACTGTAATTGAAAAAAAAAACATAAATGACCACTGTACTTGTAATTATAATTAAAAATTACATTTTATTGAAAAAGTTCACTTCCCAATTACATGTAATTGAAAACATAGATAGTTTTTTGCAAAGTAATTGAAAAAAGCATTGTGTTAATTATATTTTTATCAATGTAAAATCAATTAAAATATAATCACATTATTTTTTAATAATTACTGAAAAAAGTAATCATTACTGACTTTTTGATTATTTAATTTGTTTGCGAATACATTAGTCTAATTGCATTGAGAATAATTTATAGAAATTGATACAAAAGTGTAGCAGCTTCTTAAATTCTCAAATAACATTGTGCACCAAATTTTTTGAAATAGTATTTCTGAGACTAAAAGTAATTGATTTTTTTAAACCCAATATTTCGAAAACGGCGGACGTGGTGAATTTATTTTAGAATTTTTTTTAAATGTTTCAGGGCTTGAATCGGTCAAGATTCTCAAATATATTTCAATTGAGCTAAAAGCACTCGAGAAGTGTCAGATTTAAAATCCTTTAAGTAAACTCTTAAATTATATATAAGAAAGCTTTGAGAAAGTCAAAGAGATCCTCCTGGAGAGTTTTCTGTCGAAAAATAGAAGAAACTACATATATACTTTTTTAAGTGTAAACTGACGAAACGAACTAATATTTTTATTCACTATACTACTCTACTACTCGCATGTAAAACGATTGCCGGTCATTTAAAAAAAAAAAAGAGAATATATGTCCTTTTAAAAAAGGACGTCTGGTCACTCGTCAGCCTACTCATGAATGGGAGCTATATAAAACCAAACTCTCAAATAACGAGATCGAGATCGCTTTTTTTTAAATCTCGAAAATTAAAATAACAGAATCTCGCATTTAACAATTATAACATATTTGAATTTGCGAGATTTTGAATAAGAAATGTATTTGGTGCAATGCAATTAAATTTGCGAGATTTTAGTTTTTTTTTATCTCGCAATAACATAATCCCAATTTTTCTAATATTGCAATACCGAAATACCGCAAACTTAAATTTCGCAAATCCAAATCACGCAAAATTTAATTGCAACAAATATATTTTTAATCAAAATCTTGCACCACCTGTAACGGAACCTGGTTGATATTGAATGAATTCCCGAGAAGATATTAACTTTTACACACACAAAAAATGGAGGTGCTATTACCCCCACACAAAACTAGCAGTTGCACTTATGAAGATTCCATGTTTTCCACAACCCAATACTAAAAACCTGCCCTTTCTATACTACCATTAAGACCCAAGGCGTACAGCATTGGGCCGATCATTGTGCCGAACCTGTCAGCAGAAGAGAAGGGTGTCATGATGTCATGTTGCGGAGACCCGACATGCTTGCTTTGATGCTAGGCAATTAAATTTTGTGAAATTTTGATTTGCGACATTTTTGTTTGCGCGATTTTGTTATTGCGAGGTTATTAAAAGCAGGATTTTTTTATTGCGAGATGATGAAAAGCGGGATTTTTTAATTGTTAGATTTCGTCCTTCGAGATTTTTATTTGCGAGAAAATGAATAAATACATTTTTACACCGATACACGTCGAATCAAAAATTGATGACGTTATATTACCCACGGATATCCGCAGCTTTGATAGCTCCTTGACAATCTGAGCTGTCAAGGAGCTATCAAATCTCTGGACTCGATCTTTACTAACTATACTACAACATCCCTAAATTTCCGTTCATCTCTACTGGGGATGGGAAATTTGAAAAAAGATAATTCCATTTAATTGGTCAGATAAAGTCAAATTGCTCAGGCCTAGATCACTTGTAATGAAGACTTAAAGTTTCTTAAGGTCACTCAAGGTCACGCGCAATTTTTGACATCTAATTTATGGGAAATGTTTACTATTTGAAAGATCTCTGGATCTATATTAAAGGTCAGCTAGTTTCAGTAATTTGTCAGTTATAGATTCTTCTTACGATTTTTTAAGTTTTTTATGGTCAAAGGTCCAAACGATTTTTGGTATAACTATAAAAATTCA
The DNA here is from genome assembly GCA_946251815.1 of Dasysyrphus albostriatus. Lineage (NCBI taxonomy): Eukaryota > Metazoa > Arthropoda > Insecta > Diptera > Syrphidae > Dasysyrphus > Dasysyrphus albostriatus. The sequence goes on along the minus strand of OX276336.1, from coordinate 58,054,042 downwards.
TGTATCTATAGTTGACCAATTACTGAAGCTAACTGACGTTTCATGATTATCTGTTAACATATCACATATTATATTTTTGTTGTAAAAATTACGTAAATGAGGTGCTAAAAATTGTTCGTGACCTTGACAAACTATAAGCTTTTATTAAAAGTTATCTAGTGCTGACAAATTTCTAGGACTATTTGACCCTTTCTGACCTATTACTGACCAATAGGATGGCATTTTCTTCTTTCAAATTTCCCATGTATGAAGTGCCAGAGGTTCAGAGCCCCAAATTTTATTAATAAAAGCTTGTAGCTTGGAGTTGAAGTTTGTTCAACTTCTACTACACCAAACAACAACTCTTCTTACTACATCTACAGCTTCATGTTATGGCACTGTATGTATACCTACTATTTTTATATTTTTTACTTTAACAGTGCTGCGAGCTTTGGCTAAACCTTCAATCACCATTGTTTTAATTCAGTCATTTTCAGGGCGGGCCGCACATTGCAACATGCAACACAACTCGTAAAACAATTCCTCAATTGCGTGACAAAATTAATATGACACCTACCTCTTGTTGGATGACTCTTTATTATCTTTTATTATTTTTAACTTAGATACACCTTGTCATAGGCTTTTCGTCATTCGTGTCATGCAAGAGCTTTCCATTAAAATTAAAATTGAAATAAATTTTTTCTACACATGTCATTTTTTAAACTTTTTATTACATTTCTTGGAAAAGTTTATTAAACATAAAAAGTGGATTTTCTGTATACCTTATGTTGAATATTCGAAAAAATATACCACGAAAGCGAAAATAGATTCAGCAGTTTGACTAACTGACAGTTAATGAAACTGACTGACATTTTATGACCAATAAGTGACCATTTAGAGGTTACACTATTTTTCGGATACCTCACATCTTTAAGATCCTTGAGCCAAATTGAAAAAAAAATCAGAATAGCTTATTTGACTTTTTACTGTACTAAGATTTGTAACGAAGTGATGACGTTAAAAAGATTCAAATTTCAATGCAGAAAAACGTTTAGTTGACTTTTCTTAGTTATAATTTTCGTGACAATAGTGACACAAAAGGTTTCTCTTTTAATTTATACTTCCCATCAGAAAAAAAAAGATAATTTGACTTATTACCTGTTCTAAGATTTGTGACGATAGTGACACAAGAAATATTTATTTCAAAAATAAACAAGACGAATATTTTCATACAGAAAAACGTTTATTTGACTTTGTAGTTTGTTGCTAGATTCGTGATGAAAGTGACACAAGAAGTTTTTTGATACTAAACATTGTTAAATTCTAATTAAAATTCATTATACAACTGAAAAGCACAATTTACTTTTCTTAGCTGAAACTCTATAACGGCAGCAATTTTTTATAAGTTAACCAAAGTTTTTAAGTTAAACGAACCATCGAAACTGCCTAAATTTGCAATGCTCTAATGTTGGTTTGGTTCAAAATACATTTGCACTATTTTCCAAAGTAGAATGTTTCTTTACTTTGTCGACACGGTTTCCATGATAAAACATTTCACGTTTCGTAAAATATGGCACATAATTTTGTTACAACGCAAACGATGTTAGATATATGGACACAATTGGCTGCCAATGTCATGAACTTCAAATGATTTTTTTTCTTATTTTTTTCAGAAAACATTTTTAAGAAGCCTTAAAAATTTGGTTGCCTATTTGGATTAAATAGATTTGTTCGTGGGTGGGTTCATCTCTACCTTTATCTGGCCGTATGAAATAAGAAAGAAAACAACTTTGGTTTGGGATATATTTAAAGGGAAATTTTGCATGAACTTTGATTCACATCATATATGGTAATCAAAAAAGTTAAAAGGTTACTAATCGAGGACCGCATTAATATAAATTGTTTGCCATTTTTTGTGTTTGATCCTTAAGTATGTAGGTAAACAAAACGTTTCTAGGTTGTAGTATATTTACTGATGAATTCTGTTGATAATGAACCCTAAGGTTTTTTTTTGGGACATAAAATGCTTATCTTGATCCCATGACCTCAAGCTCACGATAAGGTGAAGAACTTTCTTCAATGTACATAGACCATAGCAACCAACAAATCGAATGGGCAAAGGGTAGTTAAATAAACTGAGTATATGTATGCCATTAACTGACCTAAAATCAAGCAAACGTCAACACTGTTAAAAAAGAAGAAAAACTTCCTAACACACAGTATTTGGCTAAAGAAATGAAAAAAAGTATTAAAAAGGAGTTGTTCAATCTTGACGAAGTTTTTCATTTATCGACGAGCATTTCTTTTTTTGTTATTCCTATCTTTAGGTCTAAATTCCACGAAAGGAACTTAATTAACAATTAAAAAGGTCACGAAAAAGGATTTAATTTATTCAAAATAGTAACAAATAATACAAAAACACAATAATTGAAGAGAAAAGAGCCTACAAATTCAATAAAATACAAAAAGTGCGTATACGCCAAAGTGTACCATTTTCATTGCTTTATAAAGGCAACTTCTTTGGCATTTCGGCCAAGTATATTTAATTTTATTGGTGTGGAGTGGATTTATGTTGGAATTAATTTCGTAATAGACAATTTCAGTTACAAATTCTCAATTCTCTCATCATTCAGAGAGAATTTAATATAATGCACGAGATTTGAAATAATGACATATAGAAATTATGAGGAAAAATTTTAAGAGTATCAAATTCAATAATGTAATAAAAATGTTTGTAATGTTTGGTAGTAGATCGCACTAATTTAAGCAAATTTTATCAAAATCGTAGGAGTGGCTTATAAGAAAAACTAAATTTCTTTGACGGCTTTTTAGCATTGGTGAATTAATTTTAAATATCTAAAAAAAAAACAACATTAGTTTTTAAGAAATTCTAAAAGGTTTTAATAGCAGTTAAATTCAAGTTTGAAAAAATCCAAAGCAAAAATTGAAGAAAATTTTGGTACACAATATTTAGCTTATGATTTTTTTAAAGCTTCTGCATAGAGATAATATAAAAATCTGTCATACTCTTTTCCAAAAAAATCAACAACAAAAAAAAACATACAAATATTTAAAATTGGTTTTCCACTCAAAAGTAGCCTTAACTTCGGCTCTGGACCCTTAGAACCCCCATATATGGGAAGTTTGTCAAAAGAAAAAGACATTTAATTTGTCAGTAATTGGCCAGAAAAGGTCAACTAGTCCTAAAGATTGGTCAGCCCTAGATAACTTATCACAAAGGCTTAAAGATTCTAAAGGTCTCTTAAGATCACTAAAATTCACACGTGATTTTTGGTACCTCATTTGAAGGAAATTTGCAAAAATTGTATACCATTTCAAATATCTCTAGACCTATATAGAAGGCCAGCCAGTTTTACTAATTGGTCAGCCATAGTTTTTTTCCAATGAATTTTTAAATTTTTGCTCAAGTTCATTGCAATTTTTCGCACCGCATTTATAGGAAATTTGTTAAAAATTAATACCACCTGAAAGGCCCTAAGATCTTGATAAAAAGTCAACTAGTTCAGTAACTGGTCAGCTATACATGCTTTTTTTAAATTTTTTTTGTTCAAAGTAACGAACGATTTTTGGCATAAGGAGAAAAGTTCCTAGAAAGAAATCTATGGCTGACTATTTTTTTTTTATAAAATTACCCAAATGAGAAGCCAAAAATCGTTCCTGACCATGAAAAAAAAACTTTGAATATTCGTAAAAAAGCAACTATAGCTGACTAATTACTTAAAAAAAAAATCTATTGCTCACCAATCACTAAAACTAGTTGATCATTTGTAACGATCTAGAGATCCTTCAGATGGTACCCAATTTTTTCAAATTTCCGATAAATGAGGTGCCAAAAATCACGCGTGACCTTGAGTGACCTTGAGAAACTTTAAGCTTTAATTACATGCTATCTAGGGCTGACCAATTTCTAGGACTAGTTGCACTTTTCTGCCCAATTACTGACAACCCAGATGGCATTTTCCTTTTTCAAATTTCCAATATAAGAGATGCAAAAGGTACAGAGCCCTAAGCTTCTAAAAATTCATTGATTTATTTCAAAAAGTTGTGGACCTGTTTTGGATCAAAATAAGATTTTTTAAATTGCTTAAAACAATCTACGACAAAAACCGTTATTCCTGATCAAAAAAATTTTAAAAAAAACTTGATTTGAATCCAATTAACTATGCTTTTTGTTCATATTTATATTTATATTTATATTTATATTTATATTTATATTTATATTTATATTTATATTTATATTTATATTTATATTTATATTTATATTTATATTTATATTTATATTTATATTTATATTTATATTTATATTTATATTTATATTTATATTTATATTTATATTTATATTTATATTTATATTTATATTTATATTTATATTTATATTTATATTTATATTTATATTTATATTTATATTTATATTTATATTTATATTTATATTTATATTTATATTTATATTTATATTTATATTTATATTTATATTTATATTTATATTTATATTTATATTTATATTTATATTTATATTTATATTTATATTTATATTTATATTTATATTTATATTTATATTTATATTTATATTTATATTTATATTTATATTTATATTTATATTTATATTTATATTTATATTTATATTTATATTTATATTTATATTTATATTTATATTTATATTTATATTTATATTTATATTTATATTTATATTTATATTTATATTTATATTTATATTTATATTTATATTTATATTTATATTTATATTTATATTTATATTTATATTTATATTTATATTTATATTTATATTTATATTTATATTTATATTTATATTTATATTTATATTTATATTTATATTTATATTTATATTTATATTTATATTTATATTTATATTTATATTTATATTTATATTTATATTTATATTTATATTTATATTTATATTTATATTTATATTTATATTTATATTTATATTTATATTTATATTTATATTTATATTTATATTTATATTTATATTTATATTTATATTTATATTTATATTTATATTTATATTTATATTTATATTTATATTTATATTTATATTTATATTTATATTTATATTTATATTTATATTTATATTTATATTTATATTTATATTTATATTTATATTTATCCTTAACTGAGTTCAATTGCTCTGTTGAACTTGAGTTTAAACCGAACGTGGAGCTTAAACTTCCACTGTCAAACTGGGGATTAGTGAAACAATTGTACACTCGGGCGTATACGTATTTTTAATTGTATTGAAATTTTTATCTTTTTTCTCTTACATTTTCGTTTGGACGTCTTTATTAGTATGAATTGTTATTCATTGTTTTGTATAACATAAAACCTCGTATGCTACCAATACGAAATGAAATTTTTAGTTGGTCTCCGGAAAGACAACGAAATGCTTACGAGATCGCAGCAAAAAAATATTAATTGACAATGCAAATGAAAAAAACAGAGGAAACAACAAAAATAAACACGAAAAAAAAGACAAAAAGCTTATTTTTCGTACACATACCCAGGCCAGGTAATTAATTATGTGTGAAAAGAGTGTAGACTTCTCCAAAAAAATATGCAACAATTATCTATTTCGTTCATCAAACAGCGTACTACAGAACGAAAAGTAAGAATAAATTTTTCGTTTATGATTTCATTGTGTCATTTTTGTATGGGATTTTTCATTTCGCATCAGCAGCATACTTATGAGCTTGACCAGTAGATAAATGCAAAGCCTTCAAAGCAAGAATACTTTATACTTTTTCTATTTCTTCAGCCAAATACTATCGGTACTTTTTAAATTATTTCAAATTAAATTCCGACTCAACAAACAACTTTTTAATTTCAATTTAATAAAATATATTTAACGCCCTTTTCTTTACATTCCAATTTACTCTAATTAATTAGTAATTAAATTTTTTATACAAACGACCCACATAAAGTTGCACCTAAGTTACATTTAAAACATTAATTTTGTGCAAACATTAAATCACACAATTTCCACTGCTGATGTGGTTTTGGTCACTTAAATCTGGAAATGTTTCACTTAAATTCTTTGTTAACAACTATTATAGTGGGTGTGTTCAATCAGGTTCTGGTCTGTTTGCCAATATAATACTGTTAACATACACACAGCATTTTTATGGTCAATTGGTTTATGTACCTTGCAATATTGTGATGGAGGTTCTTTTTAAGGGCAAGTAATGGATACAAAAAAATATATATTATTTAATACTGCAACAGTACCTTCCCGATATTTAGACTATTTTTTTTTTATTCAACTATTTGGCAAATAAAAAGTCAAAGCTAAGTCAATACAAGATTTTCAGATAACCTGCATTTTTTTCCGTTTTAAAAATGGAATAGAATAAAACAGAAAAAGTACTTGATATCAGCCAGATTTCTGTCAAAACCTTCTAAGTCTTAAAACGACATTTTTATGTATTGCAGATAAAAACCATTGAATTTTAAATATCAATGCATCGAAACTTTTTCATGATTCATTTTAGCTTTATTAAGTATTTTGAAACCGTTAGGGTTCTTTTATTCCACTTTAATCATTTTTTTTAGTATTTGAGCTCTGAGCAATTTTTGAAAAAAATCGACGAAGAAATTAACACCAAATCAGTATTTTTCCTCCATCTAACAAGCTACACCTCGAGGTACAAGTTTTCTTACTGAAACCATATACTGGTAGACTATTTTTATTACTATATTTTTGTAAAAAAAAAAAGTTCATTAAGGTGAGTCTCTTGTTCATCGTAGTCGAATTAAATGCAACTATGTGCGACCTAATAGTATATTTTATTTTCAATTACGCAAAAAAAATAAAATAAAAAAGATAAACAAGAAATTTATTTAGAAACTTCATTTAAAAAATATGGCTTTTGCACTAGGTTTTGGTGTTCTAACTTTTTATTGTTTCCATTTTATAGTTATTTCAGGCTTTTAAAGTATATTTCGCTAAATTTATCTATTCGAGTTGATTACGGACTACAGACTATAGTTGCAAAACTGCCCGAAGAGAGGTTAATAGCAATCGTTTTTGTTTATGCTTATAAATGAACTACAGGTTGTTATCGTTAAGCCCTGTCCATGTTTTTTTTTTTGTCTTCAATTCCTTGCACACAGGACAAAAATATATCTGACGAAAAAATTTGTCTGTCTAAAGAACCCAGCATCAGCTGTCCCTCTCGCTTCAAACTAGGTGGAGGGAAATAACTTCATGGGAACTACCTTGACATGGGAATTAACTTCACTTGTAGTGTTTTTGAAGTGAAATTTAATCCCACTGAATGTGGGAAAAATCTTAACTTTTATATGGAAAGCTCCTTCACATTTATAGTATGCTGAGCTTATATCAACAGTTTTCTAAGACTAAAGGATTTGTATTGCTTAAATGGAACCAATTTAAGGTGTGAAAATAAAAAATTCGAGCGGTTTTTGTATTTACACTTCCCATAATGGCTCTCTCTTGGCTTAGCACTATGACGATTAAATATTTGTTTATAATTTCAAATAACTCTTGAAGATTATTGAAAATCTATTCATCTAAATAACGAAATAAAGCGTGGTTAGCGGAAAATTTGTATTCCCAAGAGAGAACCAGTTTGAAATTAAAAAATTCACAGCCCAAATTAGTTCTTTCTTCGAAACAAACATTTTCTGTTCGATACGCTTTGTCTAAATGTCGTTAAAATATTTGTTTGAGTTTGTAACAAACCCTTTTTGCATTTTATAATTAAGGACTCGACAGGTTCATTAGTCTGGTTAAAAGATGCATTTGGGAGTGAAATAAGGACATTATTGCCTTATGACGCTTTATTAAAGTAAAGTATTGTCATAATGTTAAAATATGGACAGATGGACATATTGTAAGAGCGTCATAAAACCTTTTTCAAAAAATATCCTCATGTCACGCTACAGAATTTATAACGCCTTACAAAATCATAAACAAAATTATTATGCTTTCATTTCCACAAAATAAAATTCTTACAAAGAATCCTTTTTCTTTGATTCTTTCTCAATTCTTTTCATAAAAAAAGGTGAGAAGTAAGTTAACTTGATTTTCAGATAAAATTATTCCCCATGAAGTAGGAAAAACCTTCCCCAATAAAAAGTGAACTATATCCCACTAGAGGTGAAATTATTTCCCATGTGAAGGTAGTTCCCGTGGAGTTAGTTAAAAATTAAAACTGGGGACCTACATTTTGTTTGATCGAGAACGTCCAACGAAGCTTTTATCAGCAAAGAGAAGGAGACCTTTTATAACCTGGTGGAGACAACAGAAAGGTAATGGGAGACTTGAATGCCAAGGTTGGCAATGACAATGATGGGCTCAGGCATGTTTTTGCAACGACAATGGCGAGAGTTTTTTTTTTAATTTTTGTAACGGCAATCGCTTTGTAATTGGAGGAACCATGTTTGAGCACGTGCCACAGACTGGAATAATTCCGTATTGTTGTTATATTTAACATGCTCCATTTTTCTAAGCGAAGTTAAATATGCACTAAAAAATAGGGCTTAAGCCCGTTGGTTGTCGAAGGATAGACAAAAACTTCCAACCAAACTGATCACTTCGCGATCAGTCGGTTATTAATAAGCAGTCTTCAGTTCGTTCGACACAAAAGGGGTGTAGACATGGGAATGGCCCGGGACCACCTTGTAATGGTTTTTACCGTAAGATTTCGCACAGCTGCAGTTCGGAAATGTCAAGAAAACACCCGAATTCCCAAGTTTAATACCGATAGACTTAAGGATCTCCCAGTCCACCAACAAGTAGGGTCCACCTTTCACAGGAACTGAGAGCATGGAACCCAGTTCCATCGAAAACCATTGGTGTGCTGTAAAAAATGTTTTCATATCATGTTTTGAAAGTATGATCATTCGTTCGCAAAAAATAAACAGAGCCTAGCTTTTCGCCGAAGATACTAGACCTTGAATAGAAGGAAGAAAAATGCTCAAAGCTCACATTGCAGCCACTCTTAACAGGAACGAGAAACGAGCTGAATCTGCAAATCGCATGAAGATGAGAAAAGTCCACTAGGACGTGAGACGTGATCAGTGTAATTATATAAACGCATTGCCAACAAAGGAAGAAGAGGCGCAAGAAAGTGTGACTTTAGAATCTACTACAGAATTAGAAAAGAGCCTACAGGTGTCCAACGCTCTTAACAACACCTGGTAAAAGACATAGACGGATCACTGCTAGTTTCGAATAAGGACCAGCTCAAAATGTAGGAGGAACAATTTTCTTCGGTGTTTACTGCCTGAACAGAATGGAACACGGAGCTGGAATAGATGTCAAAAATGCTGCAGCCGCAGCTGCAAGAGTTGAACAAATTTGAACTTTCATTGCAGCATTTTTGACATCTATTGTCCATTCTGTTCAGGTAGTTAGCTGCGTTTTCACCAATGAAGTGAACCCACCACCCAATGACCCGTCAGTAGTAACAAATTTCCGAATACGCACTATATCTCCCAGTAGAGAAGAAATCTTAACCGATCACTGATCAGAGCACTGAAGAAACAACAAAGCTGTTGGACTTGACGGCATTCACGCAGACCTCTTACGAGCAGCGCCAAAAACATCGAGCTAGCTACTACACCTCATTGAGAGAGCTTTGGGAAACAGATAGTTTTCCTGAGGAGTGGAAAAAAGGAATGATTGACAAACTCTTAAAGAAAGGAGACTTTCTCACGCAACGCGAAAACTGGAGAGGAACTTGCATGTTGATATTTGCTGTAGCCAAAGTTATAGAAAAAATTGTCCTGGAGCGAATAAAAGACCAAAGACATGCTTGACACCGAACAAGCAGGATTCCGCATTGGATCTTCCAGTGTGGGCCACATCAACACCTTGAGGATCATCATTGAATAGTGCGTTGAATATCGATTACCACTTCACCTGTTGTTCATCGACTTCGAAAAAGCATTTGACAGTGTCAATAGAGAATTATTCTGTCTTGCTTTGCGTAGGAGAGGCATCCCGGATAAATTAATTGCTATATAAAGGCTACATTTATGATGGATCTAAACGGCACAGAGGAGTTTGAAATCCAAAGCAGGGCTGGACAGAGTTGTGTACCGTCACTAATACTTACTTTTTTTATTGGTGATAAGTGACGTACTGCATGCAGCTTTGTCGACTGCAAATGAAGGAATTCAGTGAAATCTGTAATCACACCTCAAACATTTGGACTCCGCGGACGGACGACATATGTTTAATCTCTTATACGATCATGGACCTTTAGATTGACAACGAAAGTGGAGAGAAAAGCTTAAATCATTAGGCTTTTGATCAATACACCAAAAACAAAAGAGAATGGAACTTCCTGATTAACTCAAGCTAATATTTCTGGGACAACCAGTAAAGATTGTAGAGAACTTTCTATATCTTGGGAGTATTGTCTCTACTAATGGTGGGGCCGAACTAGATATAGTCAGCCAAATAGGGAAAGCAAAGGCTGCGTTCGGAATGCTGTCCGAAATATGGAAAACAACCATTCTGGAAGCCTAAAGACCAAGTTACGACTGTTCCACTTCAATGTTGAATCCATGTTTTTTTATGGGTGCAGAAAAGTAAAACGCGCTGTCATAAGAAAGCGGCAAATGCTCGTTAATAGATGTCATGAAGATTTTTTGGCCTTACAGTATCTCTAATGATGAACTTGATACGAGGACAGGTCAGGAAACCATCGACTCTATAATACGAAAACGTACATGGCACTTGATTGTACATACGCTTTGAAAAGGTCACGAGTACATTGCGAGTAAAGTGATGCAATGGAACCCTCTCAAATATGAAGAAGACGAGTGGGTCGACCTAGAAGTACTTGGCGAAGAATCAGCACAACTTTTGGGGAAGAATTTGAAAGAATGGAGGTATATCTCCAGAAACTATAAACGATAGCACGTAGGAGTACTGGAGGCCCTATTTCGCGCAGGGTTAACCTTTCAGACGTTAAAGGTCCAACGACCTAAGTAAGAGAGAAAGTCAGTAATTAAATGGATATAGAGTTGACGTATGCCCTTCAAGAAGTAAATGATCCATTTGTTTGCTGTTTTGACAGTCCGGAGAGCACCAGTTTGGTTGCTGGATCTTAAGCCATGAAAACGCAGTTCAACAAAGAAATCATTTAATATAATTTCTTGCAGGCAGTGCCAACCAACTGATCCACCGAAAATGTCTTCCAAACTGACTTTAGAATTGATGTATCCGTGCACTATTTTGACATTGTACTCCAGGGAGGCTAAGAAGGTTTTGTGTAGAAAGTGATAGAACTCCCTTTTTGATAAGGTTTTAGCTCATTCGATAGGTACATGTGGCTTGTTTTCTTGTAAAAGGCTTTGTCGAGGATCACAACCCGATGATCACTTATCGGCAAAAGCCATAACTCTGCTTCAAATCTAATTCTTTCATATTGTCAAGTCATAGAAAATTATGATTCATGTCAGCACGTGTGTAACTATAAAAAGCACTACAAAAAAATGGAAACATTGAGGTTAAGAAACGTAACGTAATACAAAACTGATGGAAATTGGATTGGAACTGTTGTGATGTACATATTTGTCCACGGGCAGGAAGAAGACAGAACGAGAGTAAAATTTATTGAAATTGATAATTCAAAATGAGTAATTGTTCCATTGATGTCTACGCAAAAGTATATTTGATCATTAAAATCGTAAAACAAACATTTTACCGAACGAGGCACGACGATGAGTCAAATGCTCATACGCCTTAATCAGCACATAACACTCCTGCTGTTTTATTTCACCTATAAAATGCAAATTGATGAAGATGAAACGTAAGCCTCAAAAAGCGTCGGAACTCGTATGTTATCATACAAAAAACCATTTAAATTTGAAATTTTGTTTATGTTTTCATTTTACAATGCTCGAAAGCCAGGCAAAAATGCTTTAATTTTCCAAATAATTCCATAAGCCCGATCTTTATTTTTTTTATTGCTAAATATACATCCTGTTCAACATACATACATGCATATAACACAGCGCATGTCCTATATAAGGTAATATCTACATAAAAGCCTAAATAAACATTTTCAGGCAAATAAAATGTAAATGCACCTCGTAAATTAACATAAAACTATTAAATTCCTAAAAAAAACCTTTTCAACAAGTTTTCAGCAATGTAAGTATGTATAAAATGTTATGAATATAAAATCAAAAATATTTTAAGTTCAAGAAGAAACAACAAAACTAACGAACGACGATGAGGGCGGTGGCGGCGACGACCCGAAAAAACAGTTCGTTACAAAACTTCTATATAAGATGCGACAAATGTTGCGAGGAAAGACAAAGTTTTGTCCCCAAAAGGAAATTCAAAATCTATAAGCTTCCTTCCCCTTTAATAACGACACGATGATGATGGTGGTGATGATTATGACAAGGATGACGATGACGACAAGCAACGCAAACGGAATTGTTCAGCAGCAGAAAACCATCCGCAATTTCATACAAACGTTTACAATATGGAGCAACTGCACATCCGGCAAACGGACCAATTGACATTTTGTGAAAAGCATCATTTCCCGGGATAATCATGCCCAAGAGATTCTCATATTTAAATCCTGGGATTCACGAAAAAGGTATCCTTTATTTTTATTTTGTTATTCAAGTGGGTTGTCTGGCAGGTGCCGAATTGATGTCAATGCCCTAACACTTGAAACGTGTGTACTGACTGAGAGTAGCATAAACCCTAACTGAACAATATGAAACAATGTAGGTTGTGTGGTTCTCTATATGTGTATTATAAGAGGGATACACCTGCCCAAGTGTGTCAACAAGTAGTAAAGGTATGGTACCAACAAATGAGCAGGATATAATATCGATTGGCGTACGTATTATTATACCTATGTGAATTGTCTGGGTTATCAGAGTTGCTATAGTGGAAGAGGTAAAATGGAGCCTATTAATAGTTCCTTTGGTTATTTGTTCATTTTACAATTCAATAAATAATCTTAAAAGGCAAGGGTTAGCGATTTCAATAGCATACATTTAAGGCTTGTTAAAGGCTCTTTGATTTAATTGTGGTTTAATTGCTTAGCGTTTTAAGTTAGATACGTTATGTAACTTTCCGGTTTTGTATTACAATTTGATGTTCATATGTGGAAGACTTACATACATAGTTTTACTAATGGATTTTTAAACGCTTACAACAATTCATAACGTTCGAAACAGTTAAGTTGAAATAAATAAAGTTGGTAATCCAATCGTTCTCGACGCGCTATGTTATAGTATGAAACAGACGAAAAATCGTTTTGTAACATTCGTCAAAGTGGAAAATATTTTCTTGGATCTTATTTCAGAAATTATCCTGACATAAACATGATTGATTGATTGATTAATTGATTTGTTTGATTGATCCAGATTTATGAATACAAATATTTAACAAAAATAACACAAGTGACATTTTCCATATTTCCAACAGCAGATAAATGTCACTTCATGAAAGTCCACATAGTCAAAAACTGTTTTGAGAATGGAGTGGCCCTTATGCTAGGTTTCTATTTGTCTTTTTTAACTGAAATTAGAAAAAAAGACTTACAGGGTGAATGAGTCTAAGAAAGAGCAAATAAAAAATAAAATTCTTTCTCCCTCTTTTTCACTTTTATTTCTTCGTGAAAAAGAGATGGCCAGGTGAGGTAAGAACTTTCAAAAATTTCAAAAACTTCTTCCCTACTTAGCCTTCTCTTTCTTTTCAAGGACTGTGTTCATACGAGCTTCACGTGAGGCGACTCATTTTAAAGTCTCTTATTTGAATCTCACTCTTATCTCTTGAAAATTAAGTTTTTGAAAATTTCTGAAGTAGAAATGAGATGAAAAAGAGAGACGTCAAAATGAGTCGCCTCACGTGAAGCTGGTATGAACACCGTCAAGGGTGTAAGATTGTCAAAATTGAAATTGTCGGAAATAAAATATGTCTGCGGACGTGCGAGGATTTAAACATACGTAAGCACAACAACAAATTGAAATTATGTCAGAAATAAAAAATGGCTCTGAAATTGAGGAAGTAAATACATGTAAACACAACAACAAATATTGGCATTTGACACTAATTTTAATATATGCGCAGAACTTAAAAAAATCAAAACTCTTAAGCACTCCCTACACGATTCAACTTTGTTGTCTATTTAATATCAAGTTGATCAAATTATCTCCTGTGTGGGTATGTCATTTGATTATTTTGAAGTTTGACGCTGGAGTTATAAGAAAATCAGAAGATTTTGATTTTTTTTCTAGATGATGTGAAAGTTTACAGCTTTGTTGATTTGTGTGCAGGCAATTCATTTCATTTACTGTCAAACGGAAGGCATTTTAACTCTTAGTCACATTTACAAGGAGGTCAATATGCAGTTCAACCTCACTTCAAACCTCACGTACTCACTTTAAACGTACTCGTTGTTGTCTGTGTTCGTGTCTTTTGTCTGAGTATGGTCTCAGTTTACACAGTTGAAGCAGAAGTCTTTCAACTAAGTTTGTGTAGTGTGTGGCGAAGCATCAATTTAGTTACCAACTGAGTTGAAAATCAAATTGAATCGTGTATGGAGTGCTTTATGAATATACAATATACCAATATGAGGGCTGTGATAGTGATATACAAACGATATACATGATAAATAAAGCTTGGCTGAACATCCGTCTTTCTTGTATATACCAACGACTTGTTAAAATGCGTCTTTTGTCAGTTACAACCGACGAGAAGAAATCGTATATTTTTTTGTTAAAAAATAAACTTCAAATGTCATTCAGTGGATGAACATCATTTGAAAAAATGTCAAATTTGCTGACTTTCTGACCTCAAAATTACGTCAAATTCTGTCTCAAAGCTGTCTTGTCGTGTGATGCTGAAAGATCGCATGTATGTGTTGACGGCTGCGTTGACATGAATTTGAAATTCAGATAGGACACGTTACCAGACTGCTCGCCAGGGGGTTCAATATAGCTTAAAGTAAAGTTGATACACCAGAATTTTTTGTCATGTCAATGTAGACTGCATTGATCTCATTGTAGAAAATTTTGGATTTTGTTCCTAAATCATAGACAACGTAGCAAAACTTTAATGGAGTTTGACAGTTTATGACTTTTCAGATTGGCGGCAAACCATATACATAGTACGAAAGCAAGCAACGTCAAAAAAGAATTCATATCATTTAAGTATGGCTCGCATTTTTATATATGGTTCGATCCAACTACTTAGATTTGCGTTAGGGCAGTCTGGCTGGTAGGAGGTGCTACGTTGTCCGCCATTTTGAAAAAGTGTGGGTTGAAAAACATAAATGAAATTTTCTCGGACAAAAATTTTTGTTTGACTCTGAAGGTTAAAATATCTCTTAAAATTTTTGCGATCACAAATATTTTCGAAATCTCTTTCCAATAAAAAGTTATTGTCGAAAAACTGTCAAATTTTGTAAAAAAAAAAAGATTTTTAGCTTTTATTTCGCTTCTTGTTCGTCTGAACGAAAAAATTATCAAATAGTTTGTATCTTTAGATTTTATGTGAAACAAAAAATGTCTTAAATATAGAGTAACAAAGTTGCCAACATACAGCAAATAATTCGTTAAAAGATTTTACGATTCGTACGGTTCTGCAAAAATAATAACGGATTCTTGAAGAGCGCAACCAAACAAGTGCTTATTACTTTAGGAGGGGTCAATCTCTTACCGTTCAGAGAGGAGGCGGACTTTAAAAAAAACACTTAAAAAGCAAAAAAAAAAAATAAAAAACAACAACAATGTTTTATGTTTATAGCTCGTTTGAAAGTTATAAATCTGACCTTTGATTGTATTTTTTAAACGAATTATATATGGTTTCGTTAGTAATTTTTGAAAAAATAGTCGAAAATTGTTAAAACCAAAAGCTTTAAAGCCAAAGATTGAAGAAAATTACATAATTGGTTTAGCCTGTAGATCCAAATATTCTAATTAAATGGTAACTAAATCCACTTTAGCGAAGTGATCTTAGTTCTCATTGGAGGTGAGAATTAAAATTCCTCAAAAACTGAGTGGTTTAACTTCCATATAAATGTGGATTTAGTTCCTACATCCATGTTAAAAAATTAATCTCATTAGTGAAATAGAAATGATTTTACAATTATTGTTGGATATATAAGATAAGTTCAAAGTTTCTTTAAATCGAGATCCCTCAAATGCAAAAACAACTTTGCATACACTAAGCCTCGCATCTTACCCAAATTCTTAAGTGACCCCAAGCAGGGGGAATACAGGGGGAAATATGCCCCCCGATACATACCTCACTGTTTATTCGCCGTTATGCTGTTATTTTATCACTGTATTTATGTATGGCAAGGCAAGTGTAAATAAGGACTCGAAAAACTAGTCACTTTTGAGGCAATGGTTAACATTCCCGCACTGGTAAATGTTTTGTTGTTATACTTTACGCCAAGAAGAGTTTATGAAATTTAATAATTTGCGGCGACTTTTCAAATTTCACTAGGGCATATTCATATGGTGCTCTGATATGTCATTATCTACACTGGCAGGAAAGATCAGGTTCTTATTTATTGCAAATTGCTTCTATAGTAAACGTTCTATTTAGTGAATCTCGAAATAGTGAACTATCCACAATAAAGAAAACACAAAATTTTATATGAAAATGGATGTTTTTGCCAAAATGTCTTGCAAGCATTTAAGATTTAACATTGCTTTATGACACTGAGAAAAATATTTATATTTTTTTTTTTAAACCAAATTGAAAAATTTGTTTAGCGCTTAAATAAATGTGAAAACATTCAAATCGAACAAAATGAGCATTTTGGATCAAATTCATCTTAAGAAAGCCTTTTAAAACTTCCATTTGAAAAAGTGAACAACCTCGAAAGAGTGAACAGGCCTGAATATTATTTTATTATTATATCGAGAGTCTCCTGTATCAGAAATTGTCAAATAAAGATGTCAAACATTTAGCCACTAAAACCCATTTGTTCACAGTGTATTTTTAAATTCGCTGTAACCCCCGCACTCCACTCTCCTAGATTTTACTCTTCTCGAAAATAGCCTAAATGCTTCAAAAATTCTTGAATGATATCAGCAAAAAAATTAAAGTTCCATCAACGATCTCAACTTATACTACATTTCCATCTAACACTAATCTGTGATTTAATAAGATTTACCTCAAATCTTCTTCAAATCTGGCAGATGTACCATACAAATTTATTTCGTAAATCTTGAAAATTAGAAATTAATCTTGCTAAATCTTCCTAGGACAAATACTTTAACGAATCGAACTAACCTATTCTCAAAGCACGCTAAAGGATTCATTCATGGCTGAATTCAGTCCTTCTCGCAGGAAACATTCCATCTCTTTTTTTCACTTCATAAAAAGAATGAAACACCATTTGCATTTTTAAAGGTGCTGTCAAAATCCATCCTTTTTAAATCTTATTGTGTGGTGGAAACACCAAATACATTTATTAAATCTGAACTTAAATAACCTTAGGTGGAAATATAGCACTATGCATTATACCTTTGATTACGTATCTACTCAAAATTTATGAAATTAATAATGATTGTAGGTATACAAGCGCATCAGCCCCCATATAATCCAACAATAAAGCAAAAAATCACAAGAATAACTCCATCGTTTGAAAGCAGTCTTTAGCGTGGAGCAAAACTGAACTACTTATTATTGCATATTTTCTGCAGCACTGAACGCTGCCTTCAGACATTCCAATAATCTTTGCAGTCAATGCTGGAAAATTGGTTGGTTGGTGGGTGGAAAAATTCAAAACGTCACATTAAGGTTACGACAATAATAAAAACATTAACACTCGGTCCCGTTCTCGCTCGCACATTTCGCACTACGCAATTTTCATATATTGTTTTTTAGTTTTTGTGATGCAGTTATTTATTAAATGTTTGCATTAAAAAAAACCTTTCCAACGATACATAATTTGTATGCCTTCGGCTCTTGTAAACCGGGTGAATTGTACCACAAAATTCTTGTTTGCCGTTTTATTATGCCATTTTAGTGACATGTACATATATTCTTTAATTCACGTCATATTTAAAAATTCACAAGCCTATGTTTGTAATGTAAGTGCATTTGAAATGAAGTACTAGTCTATTATTAGGAATCTAAAATGGTGCTTTTATAATTAAACCTTTATTCACGTTTAGTCACGTGGACAGCATGTGTTTTTAAAAATAAAATATATTTTTACATGACCCAAGTGTAAGTTTTAAAACTACACGTGAAATTCGAAAAATTTTCATATTTGGCCACACGTTTCATGATAAACCTTTGGTGCCATTGAAGCCAGAAGGCTGGCAACTGAACTCTTCTTTATAATTCAAGGGATTATAGCACCTACTTTATTTACTTTTGACATGTTTTGTTGTTAATTTTCAGCTGATATTAAACCGAAATAAAATCTATAAATGCAACAACATTTGAATTTTAAAAATAGATTTAATAATAAGAAAGTTAAGAAAAAAATAAGTCTAAAAAAAATGTTAATTCCTAAGTGGTCGAAACTCGAAACCATAAAGCCAAATATCATCAAATGAATCCTTTTTCAAACGATTTGTCTAAGATAAAAAATTTCTTGTTACAAAAATTACATTGGCAATTTAAACCAAAACATTTTTTTACAAGTTCTTAAGAATAAATCTCTTATAATATAGAACTCAGCTAGAGCTAGCCAAGTGTATATAATTTCATCCATCTCGAAGTGAAAATCTATTAAAAATCCTTTTAAAAGAATAAACATTGAATGACCCTACCTACCTACCTATATTATCACATTTTACTCTAAACTGAAAATTCATCTTTTTATTCTCGAACAGAAAGGAAAGCATTTTATATCCACCATCGCTCTTATCCATATATGCAAACTTTTGTGTGTATAGAGTTATTGGTATAGGTATATGTGTGTGTGTGTGTGTGTGAATTGACGTACACAACCTGTGTGCTGTGTGTCGAAGGACGATTCCCGCATGCTCTATTAAAGTCAAAGTCTCTTAACTTTTATAAAAATAAACTTCCATCTCAACCCGGTAACCCTTGTTGAGGGAGAATTTAAGCTAGGTATAGAATGAACAATAAAAGAGAAAAAAAAAACCTGTAAAACCCCAATAGATTCACTGTGAGATGTTTACCGTTTGTTTCAGGTGGCGATGGATATTGAGTTTCACAACGAAAATGTAGCCGAAACACGGCAAAAACCCGAACCAACCACACGTTGCTGCGCCTGCCACCGCAACCACCCGCCGCCTAACTAAGATCAATTCAATGTTCTAGTCAACAACACTGTATACGAGCATAAATGCCAAAACTTTAAGTTCGTCCTTATAGTCCTGTCGTATAGTGTAAAATTTGTGTAACCAAACGCACATGTATTACTTAACGGTGTACACACCTGAAAATACAACTTTACCTACCTACTGTAGTTGTACAACATCTATGGTTGCGGCGGCGGCGGCGACGACGACGATGGTGATGGCGACTGCGACGAAGGACGAACGAAACGACGAAGTTGCTATTTTACCAAAGTAAGCCACATTGATTCAACCCGAGTGTTTTTTTTTTGTTGCTGTTATATTCTTCCTTCATTTTTTTTTTGTTTGCGCTATTTCCATTTTCCGTTTATTTTAATAAAAAGGATATTTTCTCTCTGCTCCTTCTTATCCTTGTGTATATAAAAGGCTTACATAAACACAACAAAAGCAGCGGCAGCAGTAGCAGCACCACCAGAAGAAAGCTTATATAACACATTTTTGTCGTACAAAACAAATTATCCTGGGTGGATGATTTTTTTGTTAAGGATTTTTTTTTTCTATTTTTTTTTAATAAGTCACACGTCAATTAATTTTGTCATATAAGGATATTGAATATATAAATTTTTATACATAAAACATGCAATTACCTTCTTAAAGATTTTATTTTGATTTTTTTTTTTGTATTTATTTATTTTTACCCCGGTAGTAGGTAGGTAGGTATGTTCAGTTTTATTAGGTTAAACACACATATTAAGCAAGGTTAGTTTAATGAGAATCACAAAATCCTTTTGGCAATGTGTGTAGAACTATTCTAATAAATGGAACAGAGCAAAAAAAAAAATGGAAAAGAACAACATTCACAGAAAAAAGGACACACGGGGAAATTAAATGAACACAGAGCCGTGGGAATAATTTAATAAGAACAATGCACGGTTAAAAAAACACACATAGATATAAATGGAAAATAGAAAAAACAAACCGTGTATACATTTTGATTATATTTATTTTCATTTTGTTTCACGATATTGCACGGCAATGTAAATAACAACACAGTTATGCAGAAATACTATCTAAGGAAGAAGAAAAAAGATAGGAAACTGGCTTCGGCTTCCATGTAGGTAATAATGGCCGAAAACTGCATTTCTCTTTTAATTCCGAAAACATACTCGCAATTCGCAAGTCGTCATCTCTATTATATCCCATATCTAGCTCACAGTTACAGTTACAATTGCACAATCGTAGAGTAGAGTTTACGGTACACAATATGTGTGGATGGTGTGGTTGATATGGGTGATGATGATGAGACATTTCTTTTGCCTAGCTCCAGTATAGTATTAACTAGTTGCTGTTTGCTATAGCTTCTCCAAAGAGATTGACAGTCCTTTTTCTCTTTGGTCTTTGGGGGATACGTTTATGGGCTAGAACAAAAATGTATTTTCATTTTCTTTTCGCTGGTTGAGGTATTGCCAGAGTTTATTTTTGCTGTGTTGTTTAAGTCCAGGAATTATGTAGATTGATAAAAAATAAATCCAAGTTAAGAATTTAAAATTCAATTATCTTTAAATATGAAGAACGAGAGGAGAACCCACCAGTCATTGAAGATCCAATTACACCCCCTTGTAGGTATAGAAGAGGTAGACTTGTACTACATTTCCACCATATAAATAAATTATACAATACAAATTTGTATCTTTAATCTTGAAGATTAGAAATTCATTTTGTTTAATGTTTTTAGGGCAAATACTTTTGCAAATCGAACTTACCTTTTCTTATATGGCGCTGAAGGTGTCATTCGTGACTGCATACAGTTCTTCATAATGAAGTATTCTATCCCACTTCCACATCATAAGAAAAAATTAAACACCATTTGCATTTTTAAAGGTGTTGTCAAAATAAATCTTTTTGTTCGGTGAAAACACTAAATTGATTTATTAAATCAGAGCTGGATAAACCTTTGTTGGAAATATAGCATTAGCTTACAAGAAGCTTAAAAACAACACAGCTATCGGATCTTAGGGTCTATCAGCGGAGCTTGGAGGGTGTGTGTTGAAAGGATGAATGCATCAACTCATCAACCAATTTTTGGTCAAAGAAAGCTTGCCCAATGACTGGTATTTTAGCTCCATGTGTCCCATCAACAAAAAAAATGCGATCATATGTCTTGCAAGAACTTGCTTACTTACTTATCAGGCTTCCGATTCAGGTAGGGTTGGCGGTCCCTCACACGATCACTCTAATCACCGAAACCAAGCGCTTTTGCGTCTGTAACCGCTTGGTCCCTGTAGCTGAAGTTCGGTCTTCCTGGTCGTTTCGAACCATGGGGCTGGGATTCGAAGATTTACTTGGCTAGAGCGCTGTTGTCCATTCGCTCGATCCAGTGTAGTCAACATGTTTTGGCTCTTTGGACTACATCAACACCTTGGTACATCTTGTAACGTCATGCGGAATAGCTGGATCAGTTTTTTCAGGATCCCGACATCGCCAATAGAAGCTCTTGGCAACTTATGCGGCTTTGAAGTTGATGTAAAGATGGTGGGTCTCGACTTGAAATTCTCTGGACTATTCTAGAATTTGCCTCAATGTGAAGATTTGGTCAATCGTTGATCTGCCGGACCTGAATCCACACTGGAACGGACCGATCAAAGTGTTGCAGAAAAGTTTTAGACCTCACATAGAACGTTGGATAGAATCTTGTAGGTAACATTAAGCAGGGATATGCCTATGTAGTTTTTGCAGGACATACCATCGCCTTTTTTGTAAATTGGGCATATGGAGCAATTTGGCTAGTCGGCGGGCATACTTTCCTCCCCCCACACTTGGTTGATGAGCTGGTGCATGCACCCTACCAGGACATCTCCCCCATACTTGAAGAGTTCCGCAGACAATTCCATCCGGTGGATTTGTTGTTTTAAGTTTGTGGATGGCTTTCTTAACCTCTTCAGTGCTGGGAGGTGCTAGACTCCCCGAAATACCTGAGCTTAGAGGCTGCGAATGCTCTTTTCTTTCTGCACAGGGGTTTTCTTTTTCCTTATCTTTTTACGGTACTCCTTTTTTGCAAGAACTATGGACGCATAGACGAAATATTCAATCTCAGGCAAATCATGGAAAAGACCAAACATTAAAAAAAAACTCACCATTTATTAATCGAGCATTCATGTTCAGAACCTCTATATAGCGATGGCTTGAGCTTGGGATCCCGAGAAAACTGATCTAGTTGTCTAGACAATGAAATATACGCTATGTAATGTGGAACTAGGGAAAAACTCTTCCGAACTATTCTATAATTGTTCTTATCTCATTTCAAAGCAAATAGTATGCAGGGCAGACGTTAACAGTTGGGGGCACTATTTTTTGCAGATATGTCAAACTTCTAGGGTACGTTAGATTAGGTTGGCTAGCAAAAAGGGAGATTTGATACTGGGCCCTTTCCAAAGAATAATTCTTCGACAGATATTTGGTCCTGTGTGCGAAGAGTGCTAATAGAAGAGAAGCAGCAAGCTTAAAGCTTTGGTACATCAGCAGGTACTACGCCCCTGATGGCACTCAAAACGGCAGGCTAAGCACTCTGGTATATAAGCAGGAACAACGCCCCCGGTGGTACTCAAAACAGCAGGCTGAACGCTCTGGTACAGCAGTAAGTACTACGTCCTTGGTCACACTGAAAATAGCAGGTGAAGTCTCTCTGGTGGCAATTAGGACGTTTTGACTTCGAACTTAAAACTTACCATTGGAAGCCTTAGAAGGAAATAGTTGAACAATTATCTCCTATCTAACTATCCACGAAATCCCTTACTACTAGTGGGGGGGGGGAAGCTTCGAGAAAGCAAATATAAAGGTAAATGCTCAGATTGTCTCAACTTGTCTACGACCGGAGGTAAGATGATCAATGAAACCAAATTTACTATTGTCATCTGACTAAGCGTATGACAGGAAGGGGTGTTTTTCATTTAATCAAGCAGGTCGTCATGTTACATTTTCAATTAATATTGAATGTGAACTGTATGAGTGATGAACGAAAAATTATAGTGTCAATATTGTGAAGTATAATTCTCACTAGTTACTAAGATTATACCAAAGTAAAAGAAGTGGAGTAGCATGGAACGCTTCGTAACAATACTTAATTACAATAATTTAGCTTTTTTAAAAAATGGCACCCAACTTTGTTCCCAAGCGGAAAATTAAAAATTCTCCCAAATTAATTGGTCTATATTCATGGTTACCATAAATTAAGTATATACAAAATGAACTGCAACCAGAAAAAAACGTACGGGTTTGGGGTTGCACAGCACACCTGACTAATACTGTTACTGTACCTGTACCTTTGATTCACTTTACTGTTTTATTTTATTTTTTAATCGCAGGAACTATTTTTTTTTTTTAAATATTCCCCGTTTTACTTGGAAGCGGAAGAATAAAGAAGAATATTTTAAAATTTCATATACTAAAGAGGATTCCAAAAATAAAATCTAGTCAAAGTTTTTTTAATCAATGGTGTAAGAATTTTTATATTCCTGTTGGCAGTGGCGGATCGAGGGGGGCTAAAGACCCCCCACAGACAATTAGTTAAATTAATTTAATAGTACATTATGATGTTTCAGTTTTTTTTCAAGATCAGAATACAAAATTTATGTTAGTTGTGTTTTTCCAAGCCCTTAGGAACTTGTACTATTAATAAAGGGTTGGGGGCTGAAAAATTTTAACGAAAGTATGTTTTTTCCAAGCCCCGAGGAATTTCGATGAAAAAATATTTTAAAAACAAAGCAAATCGAATGTGCATAGGCTCTATTTATTCCAAGCCTCAAAAAAAAAGCAAAAATTACAGTTGGGACTAAGCAAATGATGCCTACAAAAATTGTTTTCAAGCCTCAAGGGAATATTGAAATGAGAATGGGGCTACCAAATTAATGTGTTGGCTGCTTTTTTTCTAAGGTCTGAGAACATTCAACAACAAGGTTAGGGCTTATTAATTTCCGAAGCTTCAAGAGAACTGAACATGAAAAAGGTGAATGCAAGACGAAGTTGGAATAGATGTCAAAAATGCTGCAGCTAAGGCTGCAAGAGTTCCACAAGCTTTTACTTTTACTGCAGCATTTTTGACATCAATTCCAGGTCGGTCACCCATTCTGTCAGGCAGTTATAGTAACATATAAAATGTATTTTTTCAAGACCCTTGGCTCTAGGGAATTGAACAAAAGAAAACAGAACTGGGCGAAACAAACGATGTTATGTTAGCAAATTCACATGTTGAATGCAAATGAAGAGGTAAATAATAGCATCTGATAAATTCCTTTTAAACTTTTTTCATTAATTGAAAAACCAGAATTCAGGTATAGGAATCTGTATTAAGTGAATAAAACCGTTTGCCTTGAAAGTTCCTTTTCATGTAAAATTTTCAATTAAGTTTGATATTCGGCGTATTTTATTACTATCAGGATCTGAATCTGGATTAACGATCACCTGTTAAATGTACTACAAAAACAATTTTTGAAAATTTCCGATTATTTTGTTTTTGTATAACGAGTAAAAGATAATCCAGATCCAGATCCCGATGATAATAAAACACGCATGTTTTTAATCCTTAATGAAGGAATGAATTCATCATAAAATAACCTATTTGATTCGAGAACAAGAGTAAATAGGTCTATTCGTGTACTTCCCAAAACTACCAATCTCTACTCATTTAAGTTGAAAGTTCTGTCAAAGTCCAAACAAAGAAAATGAATCTGATAATTTTGGATTAAAATGAACAGTTTTGGGAAGCAATAGCACCTCTTTTCCTTAGCTCATCTGTTTATATCTTTAAGGCTGAGCCCAGAAATCTTTAAGACCTTTTAGCTATAAAAACTGTGTTTCCGGCGTCAAAAAAAAATTTTCGTATCGACAATTTGCTAGAAAAACAAGTAGTTATTCTTTTTTTCTCAGTTAAAATAAAAACTTTTGTCGGTTGGTAGGAGCTACGAGTAAATTTTGCTTACCAAAAAAAAAAAAACATGTGTGTTTTAAGAATGACTGCAGTTTATTTCACTTAATTTCTGTATCTATAATCTTAACACCAATTGTCAACGATGTTTTTTTCTTCTTTCTATTTTATTTTCACCTGAATATATTTGCGTCAATTAATATGAAAAACCAACTTTTGTCTACTAGTTTTGTTTACAAAAGTGCGTACCACAGAATGAAACAGTTATTAGGTAGGTTCGTCTAGTATTGTTATGTTGATGAAATAAATAAGAAGATAGTTAAAACGTGCTAATTTGTTCATCTATATGTTAAACTTAAATCACAGTGCAAATAACTATTATAGATGATGCAGACAATAAAAGCAAATATTAGGAAGATATAGAGCCCACGTGTACACACATTTCAAGACCGGCATAACTAAAAATTTGATGTTTCGAGATAAATGCAATCAAAATGTTTTTTTTTACGAAAAAATGTTAAAAAACGAGATATCGATTCACGATGTAGATATAAACTAAAAAAAAAAAAACATCTTTATCACAATTAAATACAAAGTCGCACAAGAGTCAGCACCCTATTGCAAGATGCTATAACTTTTGCAAATGGCGACAAATGTCAGTTCTACTTTGACATTTGCGAAGCAAACAGATATCTACAAAAAAAAACGTCAATTAAGACATGAAGAGCTATACTTCTTAACGCGGGATAAATATCTCGAATTCTTACCATCCCACTTCCTCTTGCCTTCCCTCCAACGATACCCGACAATCCCAATTTTTTTTAATTAGTTTTATTTTTACGCAAATAAGAGATTGTTTCTGCTTTAAAATATGCAATGCATATTGTTATTCTATCGTGAAACTGATAGCAAGATTAAAATCTATACAACTAGTGAAAACTCATAAATAATTCTACTAGTTCTTTCAAGTGCTGTAGTACTAATTTATCTTATCAGGTTTCCTTATATGGCATGCCAAAACCATGTCAATAAAAATACCTAAACAATCAAACAGTGAATGATAATAACAATAAAAAATGATATGCTTTTTTAAAAGAAAAAAATAATTTTCCAACATGTCTAATATAGTAGGGGCGTTAGTGCACGATATGAGGGCATACCTGTCATTTTGACCTGACGGGATGGGCCTTAGTATACTAATAGTTTATGTTCTAACCTTACTTTTGAGAAGTGTTGCCAAGGTGACAAACACTGTCAGAAGAACGAGAAAAGGGTTGCCACTTGTTTCATACATTGGCCAATAAATCGAGAACCAGAGGTCGGACGATAGAGAACTCTCGATGGATTCAGCACACTTGTGACCATAGGACCAAATTATTGATTTTCTCCTTCCCCTCACCTTGCATGAAGATGGTGGAAAAGGCCATTTGGGAAGGGAAAATGCACAGCCAAAACAAATAAGAAAAATATCTATAGGCCAATGAATTAAACAAGTGGAAACCCTTTTCTCGTTTTTCTGACAGTGTTGCCACCTTGGCAACACTTCTTAAAAGTAAAGTAAGGACATGAACTATTAGTATACAAAAGCTCAACTCGTCAGGTTAAAATGACAGGTTGGTCTCACTAACATTCCCACTAATAATCTTAAAATCTCAAAAACACTATAGTTTTTCACAAAAAAAAAAACAATCTTAGAATTTTGTTTAATAAATTCAACTTACATC
This sequence comes from Dasysyrphus albostriatus, assembly GCA_946251815.1. NCBI lineage: Eukaryota > Metazoa > Arthropoda > Insecta > Diptera > Syrphidae > Dasysyrphus > Dasysyrphus albostriatus. Next base: position 58,027,144 of record OX276336.1, on the reverse strand, counting down.
AAATTGAATCGTTTCCAATTTCTTTTCAAATCGATTAAGCTTGATCATGGCAAGGTTGTCAGGTTTACAAAGCGGAATTGCCAAACTTAAAATATATGTAAGCCGCAAAGGATGGCGAAATTTCAAAACTTTTCACCTCATTAATAAGCGAATTCTTATTGGGTGCCTTCAGTTTTAATATTTCGATGGTTTCATTCAGCAAAAACCAGAAAGGAAAAATTTAAAATACTATTGAAAATTGGAAAAACAAATTCAATCCGCCAAAATTTCCTTTTTTGGATATTTTGCATCACCGAACCGATTTACGTGTTGCCAAATGAAATTTCAAATCGCCTTTTTGAAAATAGAATACCACACCGAAAGTTTAATAGGCTCGGTTTCTGTTTAAAACTTATGCTTACGGTTCGGTTTCGGTACATATCAATTCAGTTTGGCATTGATCCATCGACTCGGGCTGAACGTACCATTTTCCAGGCTTGCCAGATTGAGCTATGTATTTATCAGAAATTCGGCAAACGCAAACAATAGTCGTGTAATTGGAGACATAAAATCATTGGTTTTGACATTTCAAATCAACCACAACAAACTTCACTTTAAAATCAATCAGTTTTTCAGTCGTTCCAAGAATTTCCATTCAAATTCTTCTTTCTTTTATGAGCAAAAATGTATTTACATATTTCCGTTGTATTTTTTTTTTTTAAATACAAATAAATTGTGATTGAAGATTGGGGACATTTTTTGGGGCTAATATTTTGGCTACTTTTTTGGCTCGTTTGTCCCCTATTACACGACGACTCTAGAGTCATGACTGTTTTCGAAATTCAATGAGTGCGAACGAGAAAAAACATCTGATCTCACCTTCACACTCATTGAATTTCGAAAAAAGTCATGACTCTAAAGTCGTCGTGTAGTAGAGCACTTTACGAAATAACAAATTTTTGAAGTTTTTTAAGAGACTATAGGGTGACATTTGGATCGAAACATACTTCTCCATTGATTTGGCGTCTGATATCGAAACTGAACATTATTGTTTTTTTTTATCAAGGTTAAGTTTTTTTAAATGCATCTTCAATGTGTTCTTACCTATATGTAATTAAATTCAAACTTTGAAGATTTTTTTAGCTCTTTCTTTAAAGAAAAATAAAACTGAATAAATTTTAAACTTTGAATTTTAGAAAGACTTTAAATCTTTTGCTTTTCAATATATGTACCCGAAAATGAGGGGAATAAAGGAACAACTATACGTTAAAGGATTTAAATTATTCTTTGCTGCGTTAAAAATATGCTTTAAACCGGCTACTAAATTCACATTTGCGTTTCTGAGAGAATGGTCAACTTTGAGAGTTTGAGATAAACAAACATTAATAAATAACTTTTTATATTAGAAATTCTTAAACATTACTTAGGAAAACTGTTGGTATACAAATTTTAAATTTTTATTTGTGTGCACATAAAAATTTTATTTCAAAAAAATTTGTTAACCGCTTTTGAAATATCGATTTTACAAAAAAAAAAATTAAACATTTTTTAAAAAATCATAAACTTTTTTTTTAAATTTTAATATGCAATATTTCTTATTCTTATTTTAAATTTTATACTTAAAAACAATTACTTAAATCTTTTCAGGCAATAATTAGAAAATTCAAAATTAAAAAAGTGTTCTATGAGTTACTTTTAATATTTGCCACTTTTAAATTTTTATAATGTTTGGTAGTAAATATATTACATCAATATTAGCATACCGAAAAAGTTTTATCAAAATCGTTGGAACCGTTGTTAAGAAAAATATATTTCCCTTAACGGGTTTTTAACTAGGTTTGGAAAAAACCGAACTGAAATACTTTAAAGAGCGTGGAAAAAACCTTAAGATACCAAGTTTTATAAAATCGACAATGTAGTTTTCAAAATATTTGATTGTCAGAAAAAATTTTAACATTTTTTAAAATACAAAAAATATAATAGTTTTTGGTATGAAAAACTATTTTTACTGTTTAGAAGCCTTTGTATAAAAAAAAAATATTGAAATCAGAATTACCTTTTTAAAGAAAATCGAAAATAAAAATAATGTTTCTTGGGAGGTAACATTAATAACCATGTTTTGAGAAGTGGCTTCCCAATCAAAAGTAGCCTTTACTGAAAGAAATTTATTCGGCTTGTGAGTTTCACATGGAAAATATATTACCCAAAAAATATTTTTGCCCCGAAATTCTAAAAGCTTTACCCTATGTTTTTCTTTTGTTCTCCGCCAAAAAATACAAGTGACAATTTAAGCTCTACTTAATTATGAAATATTTTGCCCAAAAGAATATATACTCACGAATTTTCGTTTTTCATGTGAAACTTACAATAGAGGCAAAGTGAAATTTCAATTTCTCCGCGTGGATTGTGGTTCACATGAAACTGAAAATAAGGCTGGTTAATTTTTTCTTAAGAAAAGTTGTGAATCCATTTTTGAGAAAAAAAAAATACTTTAAAACTGCAAAAAAAAAAATGTATGATAAGTACTGTTTTCCGTTATTTAAAGTTCTTAAAAACAAAATGAAAATAAACGTGTAAGCAGAATCACCAAGAACCACCATGTACCTACCTAAAAGGATTTAAGAAAATCGATCGAGCCGTTAAGGTTCATTTTTTTTTTAAATTGTTGGAATCTTCCGAGATCTCTTTAAGGGGAAATGTCTTAATAGCTATAAATAACATTTTTTAAATCTTTTTAAATTTATATTATAGATATTTTAATACTAAAAGAAAGTAATTGATGGCAATTCTTCTTTGATGTGACGGTCGGTCAAGTGTCACATTTACTTAGAAAAAAAAAACGTAACTACTATCAATATTTCCATGCTTACCATTTGCTCAAAAAATGCATCCACTGCCAATGCCGCTCATTTAAATGATAATTTTATTATATATCCTTTGTTTTCAATCATTTTCGTCGCCAATAAACAGCAAACAATTATAGTATTGCACCCGTCATTTCGAAATTCCACGATATCCGATTGTAAATTTCAACGATTCATCTCACAGATAAGGAAATAAACACACACACACAAAACACTTTACGCAATATAAACTATTTCCGTATCTGGTAACCCACGACACGATTAGATTTTTATCTGATTCTCTCACTGAGTACTACAACGATTCATTCTTCTTTTTTTTTTCAATTTTATTTTATCAAACAAATAGCTCTCAGATTGTTAATCAATTTGCAAATTCAAGGGGAAACTTTATTTTTATTTAATTTTGTTTGTGTTGTGTAAAACAAAAAAAAATTGTATGCAGAGAATCCAGTCGGAACTAAATTAACTCGCGCGAACATTAATCAGCGAACCATGCACAAGATTTTGCAAATAGAATAATTTAATTTTTTTTTTTATTTTTATTAACTCAGAAAAAATAATATGAATTATATTTCCCACTCTAATATTTCACAGGCCCAGAGCATAAATTTTATTCAAAACTGAAAAAATAAATCTTATAAATCACACAAACAATATAATTTTTTTACAATTGACCATCGGAGATCGGAGAGTATCACACAAAACCGTTTTTTATTCACAAACACACCTTTGTGCTGATGTCGGCGGAGACAGACACTAATAACAACAACAACATTAATAATTTTATTATGAGTATCCGAACGAATTTCGAAAAACAAATTTATTTTTCAAGATTTAATTTTTGAAATATGGTATTTTTGAGTACACTGATGGCCACGGAGACGATTTTTAAAGATTTTAAGTATAAGATGTGATTTTTTTTTGTTTCAAAATTTTGAAATCTCTTAGAACATTTGGTATCTTTTTTTGGTTTTTGTTTTAATTTTCAAGTTTTTTAAAAAAAGCCAGAACTTAAAAAACAAAAATACTTGAACACGGAACAGCTCGCGATATAGATGCAACAAATTTAGGTACCACTTGTATATTTACTAAAGCTCAACAAAGATCCAAATGTTTATTTATAAATTTGTAACTACATATATATATATGTTTTAATTAGGTATATATATATTTTTTTTATTATGTATATAGAAAGATAGATATATATTTGTCAGTATTTTTTTTTAAATTTATTTTTTAATTGATAAATATATTTTCAGTCTCTGCGTTGCAGACATACGGTGGCAAGGTGTATTATAATTATTTATACTTTTTTATTTAGAATTAATTATAAGAATGTATCTTTTTTGTTTTTTTTTTGTTGTTGTTGAATCTTATTGATTGTTTTGATAAAACAACATCAAATTAATTTTAAACAATAAAAATAGCAACAAAGAGTAGCGTTCACAACATAGGGAGACAAGAATGATAACAAATTTAGTTATCTTTAATGATGGGGCATACACGAATAACGGTAATGACGTGCTCGGCGCGCGACGATGTTGCCCCCCCGACGTTCGAGATACATTTCAGCGGCGGGTGTATTGTCGATTTATACCAAACGGCAAACGGGTAAACCGGAGCGAATTGAGGACGCATTTTTAGTCTAGAGAGAGCAAGCAAATTACGAAGAGCATTGAATTGAAGAATTGAATTGAAGCTCTCTGATGAGGGAGGTCTGTCATCTGTGTATAGTATATTTAGGGGTGGGTGGTGTTGTAGTATTGGTAAAATGTGCTGAAAAAGCACAATTTATATATCTCTTTCAGAGGATGCTTGCAAGTATGTGTTAGTAGTTAAAGACTGGATACGGATACCTATTGATAATATAAAGAAAAATTTAAATAAAATACCGAATCAGTTTGTAAAGTTTCCGAATTAAGAGATTCGTTCATTGGCATCTAAAGAGGAAAAAACAATTGAAGAAAGAGCGATAGAGGTTTTTCGTCGGCATTGGCATCGCTAGCTATTCGACCGTCAAACAAAAAGAACATACAAACTCTGTTAAAGTTCTTTAAGAAAGTTTTTGATTAGATTATTTTTCATCTTAAAAACTATTAACCACAATGATTTTTATAACCTAAAACACATTTTGTGGTCTTAGACTATTAACTTGATTTTATAGAGGAGTTTTCAGGTTGCTAATTATTTAGGTTGGGAACTTATGAAACTTATAAAATTTATCTGACCATACCAGAAGTTTGATGGCATTTTGAAGAGTTTCATCTCTGGTTGTAAATATAGAAGAACATACCTGATATTTTTGTTTGGTATCAAAACAGAAAGAGTTAAGTGGAGCTTATTTGAAAAAAGTAGTTACTATCGGCAAGTTTTTTGCTTAAATTGGAAAAAGCCCTTGTGATCCGATTTGAAAAAAGTGAAGTCTTTTGAAAGAGGAATTCATACCCAATACCCATTCTTATAGAATTCTTTCGTTGGAAAAAAGTAAACAGTAAAATACCTGCTCATGTATTGAACCAGGCTAGGAAATCAAATAGGTGAGTTACCTACATAAGTCACACGTTTTTTGCTTATATATTTGAAAGGCTTCGAATCTTAAAACTTATGTACCTAAATACAAAAACATGGATGTTATGGGAAACAAAAAAAAAGTAAATTACGGTAAGTACATGTTATTTGTAATTGAAAACGTTTAATTACTGATTACTTATAATTTTTATTTTAAATTATATGTAATTAAAAAAAAAAATTATTACCTGACCATATAATTGGAAAAAAGTAATTGAACAAAAAAAAGTAATCGAAAAAACCTATAATGATACCTTTTTTTCAATCTATTAAATTTGTGTTTTTAAATGTAATTAATATTTTGTGTAATCAATGACATTTATGTGTATTTTCAATTACTCTTCATTCTTTTATTACTTTCTTCTAAATAAGTACATTTAATTATAAGCTGATGATAATTTTAAATTACCCTACAAGTAATTATAATTGGAAAAAGTCAATTACTGATTACATGTTATTGTAATGGACCTTGTGATCAATTACAAAATATAATATTTACTTCTCAACATACACATTTGTATGTATGTACATTATGTCTTGGCTTAAACTATTAGGCACCCCTAAAAAGTTAATATTGATTAAACCAGAGTTGGGAAATAATAATTATTTTTTGTAATTTATTTCAACTTTCATTTCAATTGCATGCAATTTGTTATTGAACTTTCTTCAACTATACAATTACACATAATTGTAATTGAAAAAAAAAACAAATATTTCCATTACTTGTAATTGTAATTGAAAAAATGTACTTTTATAAATTACATGTTATTGAAAATAGCAATGGATTTTTGAAAGTAATTGAAGTAAAGCACTGTGTTAATTACATTTAAGGTAATTGATTACTTGAATTTTAATTTATTTCATGTTTTTTGTAACTAAGCATTATAATAATAATAACTAAAAACAAATTAACTGCTTAAATAATACAAATAGACAAAAACGCAGCGAGAGATTCGCTCATTTTATTATTATTAATTAGTAATTGAATTTCTTCAATTACATTTAAAAGTAAAAAGTGTTTGAAGATTTCAATTACAAGTAATTGAAGTTGAACTTTTTTTATCATACCTTTCCCAACTCTGGTTGATCAAAAAAACATATTTTTATAATAAAAAAAAAACTATTTAATGTTGCCACTTTGCTTTTACCCTTTTAAGTATTAGAACATACCTTTTTAGAGCACTCATCTAAGAAAATTTAATTTTTTTAATTTTTCATTATTGATTAAAATTAAATTTTTACCGTTTCAGTCATGATGTTGGTGTTTTTTCGCATGTTCTCTTTTAATATTCCCGTCGACAAAATCTTTGCATTGAAGGACGTTCTGCAATGTAGGGTCTCCAAAAATATACTTTAAAGATGGAATCAGCATATTTTGAATCCATACGACCTTCACAAACGAATATTTTTCCAACTTCCAAATTTCTGTAAAATTGTTGCTATTTATTTTAACCTCCAAGACAAAAGCAGTTTTATATGAGAAACCATATGTAAAATGTTCAATAAAACGTTTAATATTTATAGAAACTTGGAAAGATAGAAATATTTAAATTTTTGTACAAATGGAGTCCCTTATAAAATTTAAAGCATGGCGTATAAAGTTATAAAAATTAAACGTTTTATTGAACATTTTGAATTGTGTTGAAATTGGGGATCTAGTATTTAGATTATAATAAATTAATTTTTATAGGACTTACTGTTAGTAAAATTAATTTATTATGAACATTTTGAATGTTTTTTTTTCCCGTATAAAACTGCTTTCGTCTTGGTGGTCAGGTTAACGTCAAAATAATGGGCTTATATTTTACAGGAGTTTTTGTACACTAATAGTAGCTACATGTCTGTTTATAGCTTTCAAGAGTTATACCTACGCTGGCAATACTGTCAAAATTTGGTGAGGGGATTGCCTACATATCATATTTAATGGCGTAAGGATCAAATTTTACTGGGAGACTAACACAATTACAGAAAGCGAATTGACGCAAATGTGAAAAACTAACGAAAAGTAGCTTTCCGTATCGTCAAAAAAGGAGAACACACCCATACTGTACTTATCATCTATCTTTTTTTGGCACCAAAATAATAATTTTTTCTTCTGTGATGGGCACATTTTTTTGGAATATTGGATGACATTTGTGAAGTTTCGTCTTCTAACCTTTTTGGCTCATAATTGAATTTGGCAGATGACTGTTAGTAATTTGTCTTCAAAAATTTAAATATTTGCCGATTCTTTCAAATTTGATTGAATGTGCAAAATTGTTCTCAAGGCCACAAGATAGGCCAGTTGCAATTCTACTTCCTTAGCAGGGAATGCCTTCAACATTTCAGTTGTTTTTATCTTCTGCAAAAATATTAATTTTTTTCTGTGAAAGTATGTACTATCATAATTTATTACTATACAGGGTGTACATAATACAGCCATAAATAAGCCGAAAGGTTTTATGAGAGCTCATAAATATTGGCGTTTATAACTCGATGACAAAGTTTATGAGTCTCTTAACTTTCTTACATATTAGCGCTCGATGTTTAACACCTTTAAATTAAACAGTTTACGTGCACGCACTTGATTGTTAAAGAAAATTGTATTGCTGAGAGGATATAAGGAAAATAATGAAAGGCAAGTCTAATAAAACGTGTTCAATAAATTAAAGGTAAATACAACACATAACATAGTACATATTGAATATATGATTTTATAAAAATAAAATAATTTTATAAAAATCCTTAATATTTAATGAACTTTATTTACGCCTGTAACGAGTTTACTTTCCTCAATACAAGTCTATCGCGCAGTATATATGGTCAACTGCTTTCCGTTGTCGAACTGCTCCAAAGATAGCTTGCAGTTATCCTTCCTTCCGACAATTTTTAGAAATCTCTTTGATAAATCCTGTTGGGAATACATGAAAAACATACATACATACATAAATACAAAATCAACTTAAAAAAGAAGACAATACTTATTTGTTTTGTAGCTTTTTTGAAAGCCAGAAGTCCATTCTAATGATTTTTTTTTAAATTAAGTTCTTTCAATAAATAGGTTCAGCAAAAATTGTTTTCAAATGAAAAAAATTTAAATTGCATTTTTCCGACTGAATTAGTAACTTTTCAAACTTCGAAGCAAGCATTTGAAATCTTTTGTTTGAGTTCATCCTACGCAGACGCAATTCCGCCGTATTTAAATTAAATTTTGGCAATCCAAGTGCAAGAAGTTTATCGTTAGATCTAACGCAGTTCCATGGTAACTTACGTTACATTTGGGACAGTTTCATCAGCTTATTTATTACAAGTTTCATACTTACACATATAAAAATTAATGAAACAAAATAAAAACTTCATACATTTACATATGTACATACAACTATTAGAATAAATAAAAATTTTGGTAAACAAATTTTTTTCTTAGTAAAAAGTACAAAAAACATGTTGGTAACTCATGTTGCCCGTTTTGGAAACGGGTTTTATGGCAGTACCTTACACATTTTCGTAAAATTAAACAAACCAAAAACATGACTCAATAACTATACAGAAATTTAAAATTACTGAAAATATTTGATACAAATTTAATAAAATACATGGCAGCTCAAGTTAGAAAAGTCGGTTACTCACGTTATAAAAATTCGGCAACTCACGCTGTTTCATGTTTTCAATTTAAAAGTTAAGGGTACAGACTTTTATAATTGTATTTTATGTTATTTTTAGCCACGTTTTTTACCTGTAAGATATTTTGCAATTCTAATCTCTTAATTCTTTACCGTGTGCAATTTTTGTCCAACTACCCAACATAACATTTCCTGTACGACTGCGTTTCGGTTTAACTTGGGTTATTTTATGTTAATTGACTTAAAATAAGTAGGTACACGAACCCGATACCTTTAGGGCCATTTTGTTCACAGCTAATCATTGATTATATTGACAAGTAAATATAATGTGCTTGTTAACCGCAATTTTAGTCAATGAATCCATAGTTTGAGTTGTTTATTATAGAAATCGCTAATCAGGCAATATTGGTTGATTAGCTCTAACAATAAACACATCTAACGATGTCAAAACAAAGATTTCAGTTTGGCTATATTCTATTCAATGTATCGTTCGTACATAAATTTTCTAAAAACCCGTGGTTTTCCATTCCTTTTTTAAAAACGAACCTCATTCTCTATTTTCAATGTTTAAGACTATAGGTACTCGTATATATTAGCAATCAATCAATCTACTTTAACCAATCTAGTATCAATGTACGTAATTGGTAGTTTATCATAGCAATTTCAAGATAAAGTTGAACGGCCTGATACAAAAGGCGGTATCAAAAATATAAATCCATCATAGATAATTGCCTCACTGTTTGACATAATCAAAGCTTAAGCAATAATTTGTATATTAAAATGCAACATTATTAAACAAAATAATAGTCCATGGAACAATCATGACGTTATCTCTCATTAGTATGTGATTTAAAGCGGCCACATGACATTTCATCGAGTAATTAAATGCATTTTATTATATTATTATTATTATTATTGAACAAAAATATAAAACTTCGTAGGATTGATATCAATCGATTAAAGTTATTCATTTAAAAATTTACAAAAAACAACATTTAATCATCAGTTTCAGTAAAAAACATTTCCAAAAGATCACTATTCTCGCATTGTTCTCCCTCCAAACGTTGATGGGCCTTCCACCGGATAAGTGTTGGAATGACTTGAATGTGTATATCTTTATCTGTTCTGAATGGATTCTTCATGTCTTTCCAACTAAATAAAAAAATATTATATCAAATGCAATTAAGGCTGAATTTTTTGAATTTGAACACTTACAAAGGTCTATCTCCAACATCGACGTACATAAAAACAGACTCTTTTTTAGCAAATTTTTCCACTGCAGCCAATACGTGCGGTTCAGCTAAAAAATAATATGTTTTACAAGACAAAGGTTTCTAGACAGAAAATTTATATTACCTGATACACAATCGGAGCACCAGGAAACACCTTTATCATTTTTACTTCCGCTAAAATAAACATTTATTTCATTTGCGCCGGCGACTTTTTCTACAGAGCTCTTGAAGGCTTCGTAGCCCTTTAAATTGACCTTCTTGGACATCGTATTCACAAATGACGTTTGACAACTGAAAGTGTTTAACTGAATTTGTTATCGACCAAGTGCTGGGCTTGACAATTCGTAAGGTGTGTTTGTTTTTTATGAACAAGGTTTGTTTCTTTAGAAAAACTTTGAGACACTGTATTGCTCAGTTTTCATTATTTTGACGATTCGATAAATAATTAATAATGATACTGCGTTATTATTTTAAATGAAAAGTGAACAACTTTGTCTAGCTTTAGGCATCCGCTCAACTTTAAAAACAAATTAATAAACGTTTTTTACAGTTGTCCTAAAGTTATCTAACCCGGACAGCGGCATTGGTTGTCTAAAATTTGTGCAACTTGATAGTTATTTAATTTAATAAGGATATTTCCAAGGACTTTTAAAAAACTACACTCTATGAGCTGCTGCGCCACTAAATTTATTTATTTATATAACAAGTCAACCGCCTAAAAATCTAATAAATAAGCCCCGATTCCACCCCAGGATTCTCTTATTCAGGTTAAATTATTTTAAAAGAAAATGGATTTGGTGGGTTACTTTTAGACGAAGCAAAGTCTGTGACAACTCATAAGTGCGGACTGTCTTGTTTTATTTGTTGAAAGAAAAAGTTGAGAAATGAAACGTTTATTTGGCCAATTCGTTCTTTAATTTTAATATTTTTAAAGACTTTTCATATTCAATTTGTCTATCTCAATGATTTTTAAATGATAATAATTCATAGATGTTGACAAAACTTCTTATTCTTTTTATGAAGTGCTCAAAAAGAGCCTAATTTTTAAATATTAAAAAAAACTCATTGTAAAATTTTCACCCCTGAAGTAGACTGAAAACTCAGTCCAAACGTCGGGAAAACTAATGATATTCTTTTATTAATAAATTATTGAGACCAAAAAAGCCGAATAAGAACATTTTTTTTTAAATACTCGAAAAACGCTGTAAGTGTTTTTTTTTTTATTGATTTACCTAGGGTCAGTTCTATTATTCCGGAGTGAACAAAACTAGTCATTTGCTAACTTTTTGTTTGCATATATAAGACCGGGTTTTTTCACTTTCATCAGATACTTTGTTTTATAAGACTTGTATTTTTACTAAGAATTTGATAAAAGTAACTGATTTTAACTTCCAAATTTATATAATTAATCCAAATCGTGAATAATAAATTGAACTTATATCCACTAAAAAAAAACTGTCAAAAAAATAATATATTAGGTGCAAAATTAAAAAAAATATTCAATTGTGTCTTAACAAAAATATGAAATTTTATGTTATATTAAATTTTTTTGCAACAAATGCTATAATTTAAGCCACAATAGCCATTTTCAACAGTCTCGTTTTTTAAGGCATTTTACCAAATAACAGAGCACAAAATTAATTTTTTTTTCAATGATGTTTAGGAAAAGATTTTGTGTCCATAGGCATATAGAATCACCCCGGAACACTCTTAAATGAGTGCGTCCAAACACAATTTATGAACTTTCATCAATACTCACATCTTAAATTTTGAATTTTCGCTTTCAGATGCTTTTTTAACCCTTCTGCGTGTGTTCTATTGGTGCCCAAATCACTTTAAAAGAAGATGAAATGCTTCTGAACTTTATTTCCTGATTTAAATATCTAAAATAAAAAGAGAAAATTAATGATAATGATATTGCAGAAGATTGTGTAACTGAGGCTTTAAAATTTAATTAAATTCACACTTTTATGTTTTCTTTTGGCTGTAAAAATTAAAATCTAAAAACTTAGTATTTTTCAGGAAAATTAGTGTATCAGGAAAATTTGTTTTTAGAAACAAATAAAGTACCCAAGAGAAAAACGATTTAAGTCCACGTTGAAAAAAAAACTAAACAAATGATTATATGTTGTAGGTGTGATGTAGTACTTGTACGTACATAGCTCTTTTCACAGAAGACTTTGAAAAATCACAAATAGGCACACTTTCTAAAAAAAAGTTTTGTTTTTGCTTAAAAACAAAACGACATTTAAAAGAAAACTTTTGCCTAGATCATGCGACAATAGCCGTGGTTTTTAGTGAATTTTAATTTTTACTTAAAAAAAGTAGCATGTTAATGACAACAACAATTTGGTAGAGTTTCGCATTGTTACGTATTATTTAAGCGGATAGAAATGCATTGAAACGTCGGCTAAAAAAAAATTGAAAAAATTACCCGATATTCTAAATACATATCAATATATATCAATTGTATATTATTTTTTGAAAATTGTAAGGTGTCTGAATGAGAACAAAAACCGTTCCAGTTCCCTTTTGACAAATTTTCAAAAAAAAGTGTTCGAAATTTAGATTTTAATGTAGAAGATCCCTTTGTCCATATTATAAAATAATAAAAGTATGTTCATGAAATAATAATTTAGTTCATGAAATTGAAATCAATTTAGTTTTGTATAATTTACTAACATAATCGTGCTAAACAAAATAATTTCCTTCTTTGATTAATTGGCCTTTAATTTTAAAGTTTTTTTGACATAGATTTTAATTTTTCTCGGAATCAACCCAAGTGAGCTTAAGACGTTTTTCCCCTGAACCTTTTAAATATGAAATTATGTCGCCCTTTATTTTTTATTTCTTAAAATTTAAAGTACATAGAAATGAAAGAATTTTTTTTAAACCTTAGTGTGAATTATTTGTTTAATTTAAAAAGATAAATTGTATGTATTAACATTCTACGCAACTGTACTTTTAATTTTGACAAAATTACAATATTAAATATTGATAAAATCTTGTCTGGCTCTTTTACTTTAAACATACATATATGTGGATTTAACACAGAATCTATTTTGTTTTCTCTTTTGGATATGTTATTCATGCAATTGGATTGGATTTGGCAATGGGCATAGAATATGAGCCTAGTCCTGAAGTGACTTAACTTTAAATATTATCTTTAGTTTGAGCCTTGGGTTTTAAGTCTGAAAAAGAATATACGTAGTATGTATGTACATGATTACCTATGTCAAGAAAAAATTGACCAGTCTCTAGTTCAAAGTTATTCTTGGCATTTTTCTGTTAACATCTGTTCAAACGCAGTCGCTGACCTATGTTTTCATATTTTTTTTTTGTAAATATTGTTTACAATGCTAAGATGTATAATTTTAGTTTACTTTGCATTTCAATATTGGTCTTGTCTTTAAATATCACAATATTAAATCCAAGCAACATGTCAAGGTAGCCAAGAAGGTAGTGAACAAAATGCATAACCAGCGGATATTGTAGTTTGTTTATGTCTACTGCGATACTAAGCAAAAAATGATTTCAATTCCATCACAAGCTATGTGAAAGAAAGAATTGTTTAAAAGCGCAAACAAAATTGGGGTATGGCATAGTTATTCAATTGCAGTAATTAACATCACACTTAAAATTCAATATGGGTGAGGGTGTAACATAACATGAAAAATTTTTCTCTTAGATACAATTTTTCTTTTTTTTTCAGTTTTCTTGAAAGGATTATTTATTTTAGCAACATGTCTTGCTCTTGTTGAATGTGCCACAGTAAAGAGTAAACCAAAGGACAAAGTTGAAACTACCACAAACAAATCCAATGCTTTGCCCGTCGATGTCAAGCCTGCCAATACAACAACTCCATGCACGTGTGGAGTCTTCCTCACAAGTCAGTTTACTAAGGGATCCGATGAACAACCCAAAGGAGATCCAGCTATGATTCAAGAAGTCAACAAAGTATTCCCTTGCAATATGATTGGACAAAAGCAATGCCAAACCAAGTGTTTAGAATCGGTGAGTTTATTTTTTTTTGCTAAAGTTTGTTTGAATTTTTTGTAATAAATAATTTATATTTTGAAAAGATCGTTGGACATCTTCCGAACTCTGCAACCGTATTGTGTGCCACATTGGGTCGTGACATCCGTAAGGAACGGGCATTCCTCTTTATTAAGAACTGCAAAGACTCTTGGGTTAACACCAACCTGGCCGCTGGAAAGGAATATTGTTGTAAAGATGGAATCTCATACCAATGTCCTCTAGTTTAGTGAAATGTTAGATGTTTTTTTTTAAATGGTTGTTGATTTTAATTGCAAATGAACTGGTATAATGAATTATTTACTTTATATTTACATAATAAACAGTGTTTAATATTAAGATAATGAAACAAAAATATTTTTAAAAAATTTATTTTAAAACAATTGGTTCTGTTTACTAAGATGTTAGTAATCATGAATGTAAATGGAGTCGGGGAGGGTTCTTAACTATGGTGTGACCATATAAGGCTTACATTTTAAGTTCGAGATCTATTATTTTAAACTGCAACAAGGATTTTAGTTGGGGCTTTGTTAAAAATGACCAAGCAATACCTACTCTTCGAAAAAATACGCACAAATAATTCAACAAAGAACATGATTTATAAGATCATATAAAAGTGTTGCTCAGTTTTAAGAAGTCCAATGCTAACTTAAATAATAATAATACCTCTATGAGCAGAACCAACAATGCATTCAAATTTAAAACACTACATACACATTAATGTGCATACTTACTTGTGTTTTTTTCTTCTATTTCTTGTAGGATTATATTCTCTGGCCGAATTCCTGCAGTCTGTATCTTAAATTTTTCAAGTTATCCTCATTCCTTTCGCAGATTGGAAAATTCTAAACCACAATCAAAAAATAAATATGTGTTTTTGTTCGGGGTTACTGCATCTTGCGAGAGGAAGTGTCATATCCCACAAGAGTATCTTTCTCTTGTCATGAAAAAGTGCATCTCACCTTAGCCGTTTGGAATCGGAAGAAAGTTGTAGAAATCTCCACTCCTGATAACAAACACACACAGAAATAGTTGAGAGTTGTAAGTTACTAGGCCGTACTTCTCGATAAACTGTCATGCTAGAATTTGAAAGCTACTCAGATTTATTATGAATTTCATCAGAACAACATTCCAGATTCCACCCTGAAAAATTGACATAACACTTTTCGCCTATTGTGAGTACTTGTTTCGTAATTAAGAGCTTAAATTGACGGCAAACGAAAGAAAAAGAGAAGGTATTCGTACAATAAGTCTGGATATTTTTTTAAATTCCAAGGGACAAAAATTATTTGGGTGAAATATTTTCTATGTGAAATTCACAATAAGGCGGATTAGTTTCACCTGGAAAATTTTAATTTAAAAGCTTTTATTAGTTTCGGTTGAACTTCTTTTGGCCTAAAATAAACAAAAAAAAAATTGCGCAAAAGGAGTACTTACAAAAAATGAAAATTTTCGTTTTTGAAGTGAAACTCACAGAAAAAAGTGAAATGTCAATGGAATGTTATTCACGTGGAACTCATAACAAGAGCTTTTGAAATTCCGGGTGAACAAACATTTTTCACAATAAGGTTGACTATTTCCACCAGTTCCGCGAATACAATTTTTTGACTCTTGGAGTTATGACCCTATTAAAAATTATGTATCGGAAAACTAATGAAAGCTTTACTTAAACTTTGTGAAACAAGCCGTTATTTTTATATATGTACATAGCTAGTTGTGTCAATTTAGGAACTCTGTAAAGGCAGGAAGATCTTATTTTGTGTGATAATTTTTTACTTACGGAGAGCTCCTGTCCAGTAAGCCCCGCCAAGATCCAGGCGGAATTTGATAAAGCGGGCATATAAAAAATAATTTTATGAACAACAATAAAGATAGTTGTTTTTTTACATTTGAACAGAAAGTACTGTGTAAAATTTCAAAAACATACAGTAAAACATCGTTTAAGAGGATATCTCACTTGTAATCACAAAATTGTACGGTAATTTTGCAATTTTTTCTTGTTATCATAAATTTTTGTCTGCTTACAACCGCACTCGTTGCTCGTTTTAGAGAAGTAAATTCATTGCTTTACATTATATTGTTAATTGTGTTCAAACCAAACCTTTTTCATATTTTTTAGCCGACATATTGATGTGATTATGAGCGGGTTTAATTCACTCTTTTTTTGATTTATGTTTAGAATTTTAATTAAAAACAAAGTATTAAAGGTTGATATTATGTATTCTTTTGTTTAACTATATTAAAAAGAATTTAATTTAGTATAAAACTAATTGTATTCAGTTTTTTTTATAATTGTTTGCACACTCTCTTCAAATACAATGCTTTAAATCAGTTGAAAAATTTCTTTTTCGCAGATGGTACATTAAAGGTCAGTTCAGATAAACTAGAAAAAAAAATGTATTTCAAGATTAACAAAGAAAAACAAAAATATATAGAAAAATTAGTTCCTTACCGAGCAATCTTGGGAGTTTGTAAAATACTATCAGTCGGTTTACTTAGAGTTATTGTCTCAGATAAATCATCTTCCATTTCCTCAGATTTTATGTTCTCCTTCTCAGCAGGGGAATCATCATCCGTGGAGCTTCCTGAGTTTTTATTTGAACAATTACTGCATTTGCAATGGGATGAACAGATTGAATTATTTAATCTACATCCACATCGTTTTGTGGAGCAACCACTTTTACAACCGCACTTAATTGTTCCATCTGAAGAACGTTTTATACCATTGATTGGTTTTACGCGAGACTTATCCAGTTCTTCGGGAAGTGATTTATCCCTCTAAAATAAAGAATGAAAATAATTCAAAATAATTTTTAAAAAATATATTTGGTCAATTTTTGTTTAATGGGTGTCTGTTAATGGGCTGTTTAGTTTTTATAACTTTGATCACGGGAAATATCTCGATACCTTCCCGTAAGAATGTTTTATGCGACATTTCAAACATTTAAGAGGTATCAAAATATACCTCTGAATTAGTATTTGTCTATTTAAAGGAATAAAACAAATTGGAAAGGAATATTCAATTTAAAATCCCTTTTAATATCTGTTTATTACTACAAAATACACAAATAAATAATTAAAAAAGAGGCTTTTAAAAATTTTAATTTTACCTATCGGTATCAAATTTTTTAATTGTATTATTTGTCAATAAGTGGACTTTGAGAAAATATTACAGAAACCTCGTTCTTTAAATTTTTCTTGCTATTTTCAGAAGATACATCCCCGGTTATATAGAATATCGTATGCAACATTGACTCCTTACTGCACAAAGAGCCATAAACGGCTTTTCATTTTTATGAGCCCACTACTCGGATTGCACAACTGCAACTTAAAAATTACTGATTTATTCAGATTAGAACAGTTCGTTGAGAACGTGTTTTAGTGGATTTGGTTCTCTTTTTCTTTGCGCAAACGCAAAAACAATAGTCCTATTTAACAGTTTATTTATTATTAGCTAGCAAATTATTTAGTCTGTTTTATTTTTTTAAGTAAGATTCAATATTGGTAAGTTGAATTTGAGCATTAAATGTACAGTGTTTTCTTTGGAATTCAATCCATATATAGCTCCCTCTATCCATTCACAAGCATATTTAAAGTCGCCATATATATGGCTGTTTGTGCATTCACAATATGATGGATATTCCATTTTTTTGATTTTGTCGTTTTGTCAAATTGACATACAATCCAAAAAGTGGTAAATTCATATTTCAATCCAGTTTTTAGATATGTGTGTGTACAATAAATATATATTATGGCGGCAGGGGAGCGACATATTATGTAAATAACGCCTCTTTTCGTTCTGGAGTAAAAAGTGTCTTAAAAAAGAGCACCCTGTTCCCCCTTAATTTAATTCTCTGACTACCGTTCTCTCACCTCTTACTTCAAAATAGGAAGATGTGATGACATTCTACTGAAATCCAATCGCTTGGACTCTATATATCACATTCTGGGAAAGAAGGCAGCAAAGCTAAATTGACTGCGGTTGTTTTGTTAAACCGTTAAACTGGATTCTATATTTATGTTTTTTTTTTTCTTATTTCCAAAAACGTGTTACTGCACAAGCCGCTATACATGGCAAAAGTTAAAAACTTTTAATAAAATTTGTTTTGACGATTTTTATGTTTAAGCTCAGCTAGAATGCTTTAAATGGCACCAGGCTAAAAAAATATGTGCGGAAACTAGGAGGCGGCCATCAAAAGTCACCAGAAGAGACAAATAATTTTCATTGATTATTCTAAAGCAGATCGATTTTATTCACCCAAAAATTTGCAGCGGTAATGAGTGTAAGTTGCAGAACGATCCATCGTTTAATCCATATCTACTTTCGTAATCGGCAGCAAACAATATGTTGCTAAGAAAAGTACACAGGAAAAAGCTGATTTCTTTTGCCAAATTCCATCGAATCAACAATGACCCTCTAAAATCTAGGAAATATTGGTGGAATATCTTGTAGAGCGACGAGGCAAAGCTCCACAGAATATTCCTAAAATATTTCCTTAGTCATTGTTAATTTGATGGAATTTGGCAAAAGAGATTAGCTTTAACCTATGAACTAAAATGGCCTAGCATTGACTTTCGCTTCAGTGTTTGGCTTTTCCTATTACTAGCGATATATAATTGAAAACAATATATAAAAATTTAACTTAATTAATCGATTGCATTTTGTTTAGTTTTACTGCGTGTTGCTATTTATTGACCAGCTTCTTTTAAAATTTTCTGCGCCCTTATGTCTCTTAGGCATTTATAGTGTACCTATTCTTTTAATAAGCTCTACCTATTTCATTTTTGATAAGTAAATCCTTTTTGAATTGCATAAGAAAAAAAAACTTGGGAAACAACTTAATAACAAATCAAAATTTCACAGCCAACAAAATATAACTTACACTACTACGACTTCTATTATAGCGTTTGAACATTGGTGTTTTTTTCCAATCGGGATCGTTTAAGGAACTATTAAAAGGTTCTTCGTCAGACGAAGGCAGCAATTCGTCAAAATCGATCTCTTCTGTCTAAAATAAAAGTGTACTTAAATTATGGTTTTCTTTATTTAAAAAATTCACTTACCTTAATTTGTACAGTTTTTCGATTGTTTTTGTTGGGTTTATTAGCTATTTTGTGTTCAAGTTCATTACAAAGCTCTCGATACATGTTAAGTTCTTCTCGAAGTTCTTCAAATTTATTTAAAGCTTCTTCTTGAATCTTTAACCGTTCTTCTATTTCTGGAGTTGGTTGTCCACTGTTAATTTGCGAAGCACTATGCAATTCTCTGAGTAGAACAGCAATCTTTTCTTCGTAAATATTTTCTGATTTAACTGTCTCCTCTTCGTGGTCCTTGATAAACTGTTTAACTTGTTTTTCATTGAGCTCAAGTTTTTCTTCAGCCAGTTCACGGGCGGTTTTTTGTTCTTGTAGCTTTGATGAAAAATCTTTTCGTACATCTATTAAAACTGAGAAAAGGTGTTTCAAAACTGCTCTAGCCTCTGGCAAACTTTGAAAAGTCTCCATAATGTTCTTGATTCTTGAATCCATGTCTGTTGATACAACTTTCTGCTGCAAATCTGCTATTTGTGCATTGCGAAGTTGAAGAGCTTCTTCTAATTCTGCCAGTTCTTCTTTATTGCTTGTATCGTTCGCATTAGAATATGCATTAATACGTGCTGAAATAATACTGCGATCTTCCATTAGTTGTTCAAGGGAATTTTCAGCATCGATCAGGGAAGCAATAATATCTAATTCTTCATCAACTCGAGAAGTAACCTGTTCTAATTTACCAGCATTAGTGTTCGCTTTGTTTTTATTACGCTGAGATTGAGCAACTTTTTGGCGTTCTAAAGCGTCTTTTAATCTAGAAAAACACATACCGATTATTAATAGAGTATATTACGAGCAGATACATAAATATTTTGTAAATTCCAAATTTCATTGTTGTATCAAAAAAAAAAATTAATATAAAAAAAGTTTGAAAAACATTCGTCCCTTGAATCTTCTCCAGCATATTTGAAAGTATGTGCTTTGGATTTATTACTGTTACGACAAAATACACTTAAAAAAAAATAAAAATAATAAATAAATTCCCGAAATAGCCTACTTTTTTCGTACAATATTTGAAGAATAGTACTTGCGTAGGTACTACTTGGTTTTTGTATCTTTGCTTAAATCAGTTTAATTGAAAGTTTATTTGCAACCATATACAGTAACAAAAATACAAAATATTATCTGCCTATAAGACTTACCTCTTGTTAATAGCCAAAGCTTCTTCACATTTACGTTTCAATACATTCCTCTGTTTGTTGTGCAACGATTCCTTTCTCGCCATTTCGTTTTGCATTTTACGATCTTTGTTTTTAAGTTGAATCACCTCTTTCTCTCTGCTCAACTTAAATTGACGGAAATTCTCACTCTCTGCACGCATAGTGCGTATAAGTTTTACTTTGCTTTCTTTCATTGCTTGAATATCATTTTGAAGATTTTTGATTTTTTCAGATTCCTTTTCACGAACCTTCAGCAGTTTCGCTTGTTGAATATTTTTACGTTTCATATCAGAGATTTCTTGTTCAAGAGCTTGTAGTCGCTTACGTCTTTCTTCAGCAAGTTTGGCTGACACATTGTCTTTGACATGTTTTAGTTTTTCGACTAGATCAAATTTCTCTGCTTCCAAAGCTTTGATCTTCTGCTCACAATCTTTGTATTTCTCTTCGATATTATCATCGATAGTATAGAACTTTGTCAAATTAACAGCCACGCGTTGATGGAGTTCCTCTTTCAAATTTAATTCACGATTGATTCGTCGCAATTGATCATTTAGATCTATTTGTTTTGTGGTAAAAGCTTCAGTATGCTGTTGCATTACTTCACTTTGCTCATTGCACTGGTCAGAGTCGGGTTCTAAAGGAACAATTGATAGATTTCTTTTATTATCGACAATTTCATCGTGTGATTTTTGGAATTCTATTCCCAGTTCTTCAATAAGCTTCCGTATACTTCCCAGTTTCTTAATATGTTCCACGAACTCTGGCGGGCAATTGTCTTGGTTAAGTTGATCGGACAATTCCACCACTTGTTGAGTCACTTCTTCAGTCTTTAACTTAAGTTTATCATAAGCAGCTTCTGCAATATGAGCCCGCATTTCATTATCAGCTACATCATGAAGAGTATTTTGAAATTGCACCTGTAGCTGACGGTACTTTTCCATTAAATCATTGTAAGGTATCGATGAGGTTTCCTTTTTTAATCCTTCAAAACTGCTACCCTCCATGGAACTACTCATAACCCCACAACTTTTATTGAGAATTTCCATGCGTAGCTTTTGAATAATTCCCTTGAGATGATTAACTTCGGCCGCATGTGGATCTTGATTGACAATCGGTTTGTTTTTAATTTTTCGAGCACGGTCAGCATAGCGAAGAGTACTTAGCGTTTCCCCCACATTATAGTCAGCGGGACTTACACAGGCAATCATGAGAGTAACTGAGTTACCACCCAATGAGTCTTGAAGTAGTCTCGTTAGCTTAGAATCTCGATAGCCAACATATCCGGAGCCTTGGTTCGCTGTAATTAAATAAATATAAATAGATATAAATATTTATTAAAATGTTTGAAAGGCCTACTTCCTAGGGCGGATATAACATTTCCCAAAGCCAAAAGACCCTGATTGATCTTAACACCTTCCTTAAATCGATCACCAGTTGCTTTGGTTTTCTTTGAACGCTCGGAACCAGCCAAGTCGACCAAATGGAACTTCGATGAAATGACATTTTTTCTGCAAAATATAAAGAACACATCATAGTAAATATAATTAGTAGTTTTTAAAAAAATGTATACTTACACTTCATTTTTGCTACTCGATTGTATTGTTAGAGTGAAAATAGCATGAGAACGACTGGATTGTTCATTCATAGCTGTTGAAGCAACTGCTCGGCCAGAAGAACCTCTCATTAAACATTCGGTTGTTTCTTTGGCGCTTGTTACTTTTTGTTCTGTTAATCCAGGCATTATGATGCCATTACGATCTTCACGCATGTCAATAATGGATTGTTCTCTTGATGCAGATGATAGCAAGTCGAACAATTGTTCTTGATACAGTTCCATGAAGGAACAAGTTACTTTGAAATCAAACTGATTTGATTTATCTTCGATGGTCTTAAAAATGTCAGTCATGGCTCTTGGTATGACACCCATGTTTTCATTCGGATTTCCATCAAAAGTTGTTCCCATTGTGTAAGTTTTTCCAGATCCAGTCTGTCCATAAGCTAATATGGTTACATTGTAGCCTGAAAGAATACAAATAAAAATACAACTTGACAAATTTTACAGTAGGGTTTTTTAGTTGTTTTTTTTTTTTGAAATTTAGTTTAAGACCGAAATAAATTAAAACTTTCCGAAACGGGTTGTCTGACAGTTGAGGAAAACACTCAAGACACGCGCAGGAGGAAAACACTCAAGACAAGCGCACGCAGAGCAAATAAAAATGACTACTTTTTTTCGTGGGACGTAGAGCTACGTCCCAGTTTTATCAATATTAGGTGTGTTTTGTTGGGAAATATAAAGCTGGCATGGTAAACAAACTTTATTACTAACTTATTATTTATCTCCACTTTCTGAGATTGTTGTTGTTTACAGAGGGAAATAACTCTTTTTTATTTTTTTCTGCAAAATGTTCGCCTATTTTTAACTGTAACTTCATTATTTTCAATTTTACGGCAAAAAGTACGTTAATATAAATTGTAGAAAATTAAATTTGCTCTAACGGTTCTCAAGATTCGAAAAAACCATTTTTCATCCCTTTTTCCAAGAAAACAAAAGAACACGCTGTCCTACCCAAAATGTAAGGTTCATGTAACATTTAAATGGACTATATGTTATGTGAAGAATAAGTAGTCAATTTAAAAAAAATTTAATTTATTGAGAAAAAAAGTTAAATAAAACGAGAATACTGCTTTTGTTTTTTTTGAGGCCACGAGTCATCGCGTCTTCTTCATCATACCACTACCAAAACAGTGCCTACGTCCTGTAACGTTGAAACGTTAAAAAATGGAACAAAACTTATGAAACTTTATTTTATTTTTATCGTTTTTATCTTGTCGATGTGAGTTACGGAATGTTGGCGTTTACCAAATTCTGATTTAGAGAATTGGTGATTTAAGATTAAGAATTAGATAAACAGGACCCAAACATAAAACCGTTTTCTAAAAAACACTTAAAACCCCATTTTCTGCTCCTTAGTAGTATTCGAAAATTTCATACGAATTGCCATTACGAAGGGATTTTTTTTTCCGAAAATTATCAAAAATTTTCGATTACGATTAAATTCTGGATAGGGCTTTATATTAAAACCTGAATCTTTACATATAATACATTATGTCACTAACACTTTTTTGAATTATGAGACAATTAGGTACTCTTATCTGCTCAAAATTTGTCACTATTCAAACATTTATTGATTGAATAAAATGTTTTTGGTTAAACATGGTTAAACACTTGCAAAAAACAGCCGTTCATCGAAAACCATTTTGATTTTGTATGGAAAAACAAATAGAGTTGAAATTATATAAATTAATTAAATTAATAAATAAATATTGAAATCAAAATTATTTTGTTTTATTTAATTTATTGTAAAACTATAAGTTTTAAAAAACACAACGATTTTATTTTAGTGTACAACGCGTTTCGGAATCAAGTTCCATCATCGGGCTTTTGTAACTGAATGAGTTTAGTTTCACCAGATTCAATTTGGGCATTTACTTTGAAAATATCATGTAAAATTAAAGTTAGGTAGGTACGAGTATGTTAAACCACGAATGATTGGACTTATTTGATACCTACTTTGGTAAGTGCAACTTGAAGGACGCGAGAAAATATTAAAAAATTATGGCAACAAAACTTGGTTTACAAGCTCGGAGAAGATTGTAATCTTTCAAAGCAGCATTGGAACGAATTCAAAAGCATGAATCCATTTATTTTTAATATTTCAAGATATTGCAAGGACTTAATTAGAATCTTAGCATGGTTTTGATCATGAGGTCAATGATAAACCCAAGTTGGATAGTAAACGTTGAGCGAAAGAACTGATTTTTAAATTTGAAACTAATGACTAAGAAATTATGGGTTTTTCATTGGCCAAAAGAGGACGGTTAGGTTAAGGTGGCTGTCAGGAAAACTGCTGACACACTTAGGCCAGAATAGGCCCATTGTGATACCACATAAAGAATGCGAGGTAATCCTTGTTAATTAAACCAATTGGAGCTTTTAATAAAGCGATGGAGACTGTGAATGTCGATTTTATTTAAGTCACTGGGATCATTTAAGAAAAAAATTCCTAAATGTGTTTTGCGTCTTTCAGAAAGAGCAGGACATGAGCAAAGAAGGTGTGGGATAGTTTCTTCCTCCTCCTCGTCCATGCAGCTTCTGCAGAAATCAAGAGGATACCCACTATATAATTTTACAGTAACATCAAAGTTCAAAACAAGTTTCTTTATAAAATCAGTTTCTACTTATGGAAAAACTATAGTAAGTTAATTTAAAAGAGGATAAATAAACCACAAAAGAAAGAAACCATTTTATCACTAAACTAGAAAACAAAAAGGGTAAGAAACATGGTGGTTTTTACATTTTTGCAATTACCTTTGAATAACTTTTCGGTCATTTCATAAACAGATTGCCTATACAGTACATCCTGCGAGTCATTTGGGTCAAACACATAATTGAATGTAAATCCATCGGTTTTATTTACAGTCAATTGAGGCTGACCGGGAATTCTTTCGATCGTTGATTGGCAACCGCGCTCAATTTCAGATTTAACAAGCGGTCGAATGCGAATCGCCACCCGGACACAATCGCTATCCGACATATTTTATATAATATTTAAACAAATAAAAATACAACAAAACAAGTTAATAAATTAAATATTTTAATAATAACAGACTTGTTAATAAACAAAAAACAAAATTTGCATTTAGCAATACAATAAAACAAAAACTTTACTACACAAAAAATTAAAACTTTTTCTCTGCAGTTGATAAATGTTTGAATTTCAAAATTTAAAAGAGACGCATACGTCAAATCAGCGTGAATTTTGACACTTAAATGGAAGCGTTCAGTTTAAAAAATATACCGTGTTCAACGCAAATAGAGGGGTTCCATCATAGGTGTGTTCCACACAGAGTTTAAAACAGTAAGGTCTGGCGCCCATTTGGCAACTTTAAGTTGTTCGCCCAAGCAACTTTTTGTTGCTCCCGATTTAATTGCATTGGGTTATATGGGAGACCGGCAACTAGGTAACTAAGTTGTCGGCAACTTTAAAATGCTCGAAATTGCTCGTGGAACTTTTTGCCAGCAACTTTAAGTTGCTCTGCCTCGTCCAATGGGCAGCCTTAGATGCCGGCAACTTTATTTGTCAAAGCTGGCCGTGTTCGTAATATTATATATTATGTCTGTCCGTGTACCTCCCAAAACTACGAATTTTTACGAATTTAGCTCAAAGTTCACATAGAAAATGAAATTAGTAGTTTTGGGAAGTACACGAACAAACAATAACTTGCAGTTTACCTTAAATTTACAAGTTATACATTTCAATTAAATTTACTTAGCATTTGTATTTTATTAACGTCTAATCGGGGATCAGACACAAAACAAAATAGTGACAAAAGTCAACAAAAAACACAAAAACATGAACGTCGAATTCCAAAAAATTGCTCGGAAGTTGCTTAATTGGCGATGGCCAGCAACTTTAGTTGCTCGGAGTTTCAGTGGGCACCAGGCCTAAAAGCAAGGACTTGCTGGCCATCACCTACTAAGCAACTTCCAAACAACTTTTTGGAACTCGACATTTGTGGTTTTTTGTTAGCTTTTGCCACTTTGCCGGCAACTAAAGTTGCCCATTGGGCGTGGCGAGTTTTTTTAAGCCACGTGGTATTAACCCTTTTCGTCTCTTTTTCTTTGCCGTCTTCTTTTTTCTCGAAGCATATCCCTTCTCGCCATCAGCTATTCACCTTCGCTGGTAAATTATATCCCGATACCACTGTGCCAAATAGAAATGCCTTGCATAGTTGCAAACCAGGTCCTCCTCTTGAGAGTGCACAGCTAAATAATCTTATAGAATCTTTTGCAGAAACTCTGTTCGTTCTTCTTGGGGGATTTTGCTCTGTGTGAAAAAAGAAACAATATTGAATAAAAACAATAATAAGTACTAACATCACTACTCACATTCACGATTGGCAGGTTACCCTCTATTTTTCCTGCTCTGCCTTGATGCACTTGATCATTGAATCAATGAGATTCACCTTACACCTGGACTCGACGGTATCCTACCGCAATCTTGCTGCAACAATTCCCAAATAATCCAGCGACACCAATCGAAAACTGTGTTCAATGGTCTTGTGCGAGACATACTTAAACAGCAGTGTGTCCAGCAAACTGAGAAGTAGTTCTGATGCTGGCCATTCGGGCTTGTTCACCGTTGCCAACAAATCATGAATAAATAGTTGACGGAAATCAGTCTCATTAGAACGAGATTTGCATTCGCTGAGGAAGGTTGTTAGCAAATTACTCCCAATACCAAAACATCTTTGTTGTCTTTTTCGTGTTATTTTCAATGAGTAACCGAACTTTTTTTTAATTCTTCAGCCGTTCGTAGCTTGAATCTGGGAGAATTTTTGCACATTGAATAGGTTGAAGGACAGTGCGCTGACCAGTTGAATGTTGCCACCAATGTTGCTCAAGAATGTCACCAAGAATGCTACTTCGAGTTTTGTCGTATTTTTCCTAGTGAAATATACAAAGAAAAAAATAAATACGCAAAGCTAGCTTAGCTTAAGTTAATAACCTTACCGTTGTAACCAGTTCCAAACACACAAACTGCAACTTATCAACAAAAAAAGGTTTAATTTCCAGCGTCGACAGATACGATCTGCACTTTTATAATTTTTTGTGTGGATTTTTTTTTTCAAAACAAAATAATTAAACACAAAATTCATGTGTCAAAAGTTGCACCACATCCACCGCTAATCGACGGCAGAGCTAGTGGCGTATAGTAATTGGTGGAACTGAGGTGAAGTTGGCTCCTGGCAGTCCATATATAGTAGGTCAATGTGTTCAGCAAACAAGGGGGGCAAATATTTTTTGTTTTCTTTTTTTACAGTGTTTAAATGGATAAAAAGCTAATTGGAGATGCCCAAAAGCCCAGTGAAATTCATTAATTCATTCAAAAATGAACGAAAACAGGTTGTCACTGAAAAAAATGAAGTCGTATTTAGACAACTGTTGGAATGCATTTATAAATACATAGATGGCTAAACTATTTAGGCATTGACTAGCTGGGTAACTGCCTAAGCGTGTTCTAAGAAAATGTAATAAATATGACTGATAGTATTTTGACGGTGGTTATTAAAATTATTTATATGTATCAAATAAAATGTAAGAAAACAACAAAAATAAAATAAAATTGTGAGTGGTCGGTTAATGAAAAGCTGTAATGTCAAACGAAAACGTGTAATATTCGGTGTGAATGGTTTACGAGTTTTTGAAAAGTTTTCTCTGAAAACCAGTTTTGGGGTTTGGTGTGGAAACCCTATAGATTGGGAAAATTGAGTCCGGACTCGTGAGTTTCATCGTGCTCTCGTTTCTCTTCTATATTCCTCCATAGATGCTTTTCGGTCTCATTCAACCTACGCATATAACCAATGCATAGAACTCTATAGAATGAAAAAGGCGACATTTTTTAACTCTTTTTGTACCCTTATGGAGTTAATTATGAGAGTCTTAAAGAAGTTCACATTAAATTAAATTAAAAAAAATTGGCAGGTCCAGGATCGAGCCCATGTCCCTCTGAACCAATTGTCTTGCTCGTTAACCACTCCACCAATCTCAGATATATAATTCAAAGCATTAAATTGGGATCACTTTTATTTTGAATTGTCTCGTTTGAGACAAGAAGCTTGCATTAATAAAAAAAAATTGGTTCAAGAAAAATATAAAATAATATATTGGTATGGCTATAACAAGCACATGTGTTAGTTAAATAAATAGAGGCATAATCGATTAATTAATTAATTAATACCAACCTTAAACACTGACAGTAAATAAATATATGTGCTCGGATGCTAAATTAAATATAAAATGCCCGATTATAGCTTGGCGACGCCATATTCACTAATACAAGCAATATAGAAACAAAGACTAACATAAAGATTGTATAAGAATTTAATGGGATGACTATTGAAGCGATAGTATCTTAGTCATTTCAAAAGAGCACTATAGAGAGATTAAAGAAACATTAATAATCGCTTTTACCCTGAGGCCACACGAGCCAGTACTGGCTTGCCAGTCGCAATACACTCACACTTTTTTACCGACACATACAAACATGAGCAACTGGCTCGTCAACTGGCTTGCTTTTTTTGTAGCCAGTTGGGAAGCCAGTAGAGCAGCCAGTTACAGGGTTCGGCAGTACTTTTTCGGAGCAGATTTGGAAAAATTGGTCTTAAAACTAAAATTGACTCGCATTTTATTTCACAAAATATTATTAAAATAAGAATCGGGGAGTCAAAGTTTTATTAATTTGCTAATGCCCATTTTATTCACTCATTTAATGCAATTGGATTTAAACTGCTTTCCGGAGGTCAGTTTAAGTTATTAAATCCAGATAAATACTGAATTTTATATTATTCACTTTTCTTGACATTTTTATTTCAAGAAGTGATATCAAATCTAAGATTTTTCAACAGAGTTTAACCAAAAAATTGTTATAATTTTCATGCATTGTTTTGGAAAACGAATTGGCTTACTCAAGATCCACATGTCTCGCCGTGGTCTTCGAAACCTACTTACCAGTATCATGGTCATTAAGCTCGTCTCGCTATGTTCTCGCCATGCCCATTTACACGAGAATCTATGTCATGGTTTCCTCGCTATGGTCTCGCCATCACATTTACACGCTGTCCTTTGCATTGAGCATGTTTTGCCATCATCTTGCTTGAGTCTCAGCATCATTGACCTACTATATATGGACTGCCAGGAGCCAACTTCACTCCTGTTCAGTCTATTACTATACGCCACTAGCGCTGCCGTCGAATAGGCGGCAGATGTGGTGTAACTTTTGATAAATAATGGAGTATTTCTTTTGTTTTTATATTTAATTTTGAAAAACAATAACAACAAACAAATGAATTAAGCCTTTAAAAAAGTATTGAAAACCATTTATAAGAACATTAATCGAATTAAGTACATATTTGATTTCTCTTTTTTCTTCTATGAATCATGATTTATTGCAACTTCGGTGACTTGACACTTGCATAGTTTTTTTTAGAAATTCACTTTTTCTCTGGCGAAGAAAAAAAACTAAAGAAGAGCTTCCTTTATCAGCGAAAATTTGTTTCTTTTTTATTGGATTTGCCAGTCAGTCGACACTCCTCTGAATTCTGAAGAAGAACAAGGTAGTTCGAAGGACTTATTTATATCACTTGATTAATGAGTTCGTTTTTGACTTACCATTTTGCAATCCCTTGTATCATTTTGAAGATTGGTGATTGATATTAGTAGGAAGGTTAAATACCTATAACCATTGACCTACTATATATGGACTGCCAGGAGCCAACTTCACTTCTGTTCAGTCTATTACTATACGCCACTAGCGCTGCCGTCGAAAAGGCGGCAGACATGGAGTAACTTTTGACAAATGAATGGAGTGTTTCTTTTGTGTTTTTATTTTATTTTGAAAAACAATAACAACAAACAAATAAATAAAATTTCAAAAAGTGTTGAAAAACATTTATTATAACATTAATCGACTTAAGTACATATTTGAATTCTCTCTTTTCTTCTATGAACCATGATTTTGATTTATTGCAACTTCGGTGACTTGACACTTGTAATGTTTTTTTTTAGAAATTCGCCTTTTCTGTGGCGAAGAAAAAAAACAAAGAATGGCTTCCTTTATCCGCGGAAATTTGTTTCTTTTTATTTGATTTGCTAGTAAGTTTCCACCCCTCTGAATTCTGAAGAAAAACAAGATAGTTTGAAAGGCATTTTTTTTATATATAACTTGATTTTTGAGTTCGTTTTCGACTTACCATTTTGCAATTCCTTGTATCATGTTGATGCTTGGTGCTTGATATTAGTAGGAAGGTTAAATACCTATCCTCTAAGTTCAAAATGCTTCATGATTGTTGTTAAGTTATTTTTTTTTAATTAAATAAAACGACACAAACGTTTTCAATCAAAATAATAATAAATTTTGACTTTGATTGACAAGTATGATAGAGTGATCGACATACAGAGACGTTAGGATAGTTGTTTTATTCGCCGCATGTTCGACGGAAGCTCTAATGTTGCTAAGGAGAAGCTGAACCCTCTTTTATTGAGCTTTTGTATGGAAAAAACATACGACTAGCAGTCCATATATAATAAGTCAATGCCTATAACATAAGTTCGCAATGCTCAATAATTGTTTTTAAGTTACTTTTTTTTAATTAAATAAAATGACAACGACTTTTTTAATTAAAATAATAATAAATTTTGACTTTGATTGACAAGTATGATAGAGTGGTCGACATATAGAGACGTTAGGATAGTTGTTTTGTTCGCCGCATGTTCGACGAAAGCTCTTATGTTGCTAAGGAGAAGCTGAACCCTTTTCTATTGAGCTTTTGTATAGAAAAAACATAAGACTAGCAGTCCATATATAATAAGTCAATGCTCAGCATAGTCTCCCCAAAGTTTTTTAAATTGAATTTTTGAAAGTGGTTGAAATAAGCTATAGGTCTCGTGTGGTGTGTTTTTGGGTCCTCTTACCATTCGGGAAGAGAACCAAAAAATTGGTGAATAAATTGATTAAGTGGTGAGAAGGCTTTTCCAAACCAAAGTGAATCAATTTTCCCATCGCGTCAGTGTAGTTGCTCTCATTTAACGCCATGTAAGGAAATTCTGAGAAGTAAAATTTTAGTTTTCTTTCTGATGGTTTCGCGTTGGTTTGAGAGAGCTTTTACAGAAACAAGTAAAGGCTTTCCAGAGCCAAAAGCAAAACATTCATAACGTTCTGTTCTTTTGCTAGTTTTGTCGCATAGCATTAGTGTGTTTTTAGTTCAATTAATTTTGAAAGAATGGAATATCATAGTACTTCTATTTATTTCACTGAAATCGGAGTAGATTTATTCCATTTGGATTAACATCCGAGCCCTGGCAGAAAAGAAGCCAGTACAGCATGTCGCCTACGTCACAGCCAATACACGAATAGGAACTTGACAGTCAATGTATGTAACCAATTGGCTAGCCAGTACTGGCTCGTGTGGCCTCAGGGTTATCAAGCTGATATAATTTGCACCAGAAAATATTTAAGGATTCAGTAATAGTCCAATAATATATTGACTTTCTGTGAGAGGGCTAAAATGGAGCACTATAGAAACAAATAACACTTAAAAAGTGTCTGAAATGCGAAGCAATTTTGTTAGTTGGGCGTGCCTCTAAACACATAGAAACAACGACAACTTCAATACTTTGCACATTGAAACAACAACAAATGAATCTCATGACTTCCGTGTTTATATCTTGTTCATTCCTCACACCATCCCTGACCCCCCATTTCTCTTGTCCGGAAACTACCTAGAGACCAGTCTCAATCTTCTCAATCTAAACAGCGTTAATCATAGTGTAAGACCCCTATTACACTTTTCAAAATTCAATGAGTGTGAAGGTGAGATCAGATGTTTCTTCTCCTTCGCACTCATGAAAATTCGAAAAGAGTCAGACGCAAAGAATCATCGTGTAATAGGGGTCTAATAAGGGTTCCATTCAATGCGAAGGTGAGATCGGATGTTTTGTCTCGTTCGCACTCATTGAATTTCGAAAAAAGTTGTGTCTTTAAAGTCGTCGTGTAATAAGGTGCCATCGCCTTAAATATTGCCAATTATTACCGTAGCTAAATGAATCCATTATGATTTCGCTTCAAACGCACTCATTTTTCCTTTTCCTTGGATGCCAGTTTGTAAAAGCCTGAATGCACTATTGAAAAAGGAATGAAATTTTTGTGAACTTTTGTTTTGTTAAACAAATTTAATTTTGTTTATACTTTTATTTATATTTTTTTCAATTAATATTTTTGTGAGTATATTCTTCTTATTTATATTACATATTAATACGTTAAATATATCACGGAATGACAATATTTCATTATAATAATTATTTCAAGAATACAGTGGATAAGAAAAAGGAAACGTTCCTCAAAAATGGTTGCGAACTTTGAGATATGTACATTATTTTTTTAAGCACGCACTTTACATGATAAATAAATAATTTATTGGGAGTAACATGTCAATTTAGATATGTTCTCATCAGCTGTTTCTCAATCCCTTACTACTTGGTCCGTAACGCTTGGGAGCAAGGTTAAACTCGGCAGGGTGCCGTCTGTGAGGATATCAGAACATTATGTACATACATACATAATGTTTTTATGAACTATACCTGTTTCATTAAATTCTGCTTTTAGTTATCTTGAGTTGTTAAAAATGAATTCATTTCAATAAACAGAATTTGGTTTTTACACTTCTGGATTGGAGTCAATTGCAAAGTATAAACATGAAAGGTTAAAGACCGCTCCCTCATAACCACCCTATCCCACGTGAAAGTATCTCTTCCTCGTTCGAAACATGATTGAAATACTTTTTTTATCAATTTCTGAAATGCAATATAAAGTATTAGTTATCTAGTAGTCATAGTTGTCCATTCTTAGGGTGAATTGAAAATCAAGAAGCCAATAGTAACGCCACGGCTCCATACTTTTTGGAAGGTTCCTGTTAAATCTTTGTATTACTTTGAAAAGTAGTTCGAGATCCATAAATAATTACCATTTATCTTTGAAACTTAGCCAATGATAGTTTATTGAAAAAGGAGCAATTACGTGCAAGGGTTTTTATAATTGAATTTACATATTTGTTTGGCCCATTAGAATGCTTAAAAGCTTCTACTTGGACACTTAAGTGTTAATTTTTTTCGTACCCCTGGACACCAGGACACCTTTTAAAAAATATTCGATTTTGGGCACCTTTTTAAAATCAAGCAACATTTCGGTCACTTTTTGAAACAAACAATTCTTATTTCAAATTTATTGGAATTTTTAGAAATTATATTTCCTTTCTAGTATAATAGTAAGCTGAAAGAATATTTTCTAAATTTATATTGACCTAGGAAATTTGCGATTCAATCACCCTTTCAACTTTAAATGTTTTAAGAGACTCTGAATTAAACCAAGAAGAATGTGTTTATCTCCTTTGAAATATTTAAACATTTATTTAACTATTCCCTTATTATAAGTGTCGTTTGCTCTTGATAAACGACTTTTCTCGATTATCGAAAAAAAACTAATTTTAGTGTTGAAAATTTCAATTTTTTAACCAAAATAATTCGTTAACAAGTCATAATGAAATATTTTTACAAACTTATTAAGATTTCAAAATCAAAATATTTTTTTTTGATGATCGACTTTCGACAAAAATCGTTTATCGAAAGCAAACGACACTCGTTATAAAGCCCTTTGTCCAATTGAGCATTTGCCTATTTGAAGAAATATTTTTTGTTATTTCAATATTCATAATACAAATTTTAAATTAATTGGTTCTTATTGAAATTCGCAAGGGACACCTTTTTTCTCTCGGAAACCTTTAACACACTTCCTAAAATGTTTCAGAGGTAACACTGGTTAGATAACTTTGGATTTTCTCATGCGTTTCTGATAGAATGGTTTAACTGGTCACTTTTTAATATTCTTGATATAACTTGGAAACTAAATCAAATGTGACAATATTAATTATTATTATTATGCAAAATTTCAAAATTAAATTTTCTTTTGAAATAGTAAACAATCTAACAAACTTATAAAAAAAATTAAAGCAAGAAGAGTTAACAAAAACCAACATAAAAAAATTCGAAAAAAACAAGATTTATAAATTTTTTTCTAAATTACGCATGTTTTTTTTTCGGAGCAATAATATGCTCAAGGAGACTCAATTCGTTAATATCATGTATGTAAAAAGTATTTTTTATTATAATTCTTTGCGGAAACATTCTACCTGATAAATTAAGCAATCCTTGCTCCTAGTACCAAGTCAGGTATGTAATATTTCATCAAAATCTTGAGTTCGAATCTAATATTTTAACGAATGTGAAATTCGCCAAACCAAACAATTATAAGAAATGTTAATTAAGGTTTAATTAAAACTGAATTTTTTAACATCTAATATTAAGATCTTGAGTATCTACTTTATTTCTTTTAAGTATGTTTTGAACCTATTCTTGTACCAAAAAAAGTTATGCGCAATTTATTAATTAAATAAAAAATCTTTGAACTTAAGCAAATGTCAGAGCATCTTTTTCCATTTTTAATAAAATAATTGAAGTGCATGTAGCCCTAACACAATAGTCTGAAAACCGCTATTTTCAACCCCTCGCCATTACCAAGGGCACCAAAAAAATCCTGCCAGACTTGAATTTAATGTCAAGATGCATGCACTTACAGACCCACATACTGATTTGTTGGTTATGTGTTCAACCCAAAAATATGCTTCAGATATTAGACTATAAATTAAATTAATTAAAATAATAGGTCTGATCCTTTACTTTTTGCACTGTCAATTTTTGAAGAAGAATGAAACTCTGTCGAAAATTTCGAAAGTCCGCAAAACTTCGCAATGACAAAATCGACGTGATATTTGGCTTTCATTCTTTTACTCTCATACTGACATTTTGCTGAGCTGCGATTATCTGCCCAATGAAAGAACATTAAGGGGAAACTCTCTGACGGGGGCTCTCTTTGTTTCAAATACTACACTGCATATAGTTATTCTACTATACTTACTTTGTCCAACTTACATTATGTAATTGTAGAATTAAAAAATCCTAACTTGTGACTGTGATGATACATACATAATTTTATTAACATTTATTTACACAATTTACTAATTCTAAAAATTTCGTATTAATTTATTATAAATTTAATTTATTTAAACGTATTTCGAAAGCTGCACTTAAAGTGTATTTTTTTTTAATTTTGTGAACTTTTATTTTCCATCAGTATCATATATTGTTGTATTGTTGGGCTCCACTGGTACAGCTTTGACAATAAATCGCCTCCGGTCGAAGAACGTTTTGGAGGAATCAAATCCAACTAGCTGAATAGGAAAGAGGAAAAACACACATGGATGAAACAAGAAGCTCAGTAAAAGGTATGCATGCATTAAATTATAATAAATATGTATGCATTTAAATTGTAGTGTTAATATTAACTTCTATTCAAAACCATCAACCAAGCGCTTTATTAGTAACAACATAATAACATACCCCATACAAGCAGTAGCAAATTTTCCCATTGAGTATGGATATTTTACAAAAATATGTAATACAAAATAACTACAAAACAGATATGTACTCACACAAAATAGTATTTCTTTTATTACACACTAGTTTTACGCACTAAAAAATAGGTTGTATACTTTGTTCATGGTTTTGTTTTTTTTTTTTTTTTATTATTTTTTTTTTTTAAATTTATACAATTAAGACAGATGGTTTTTGTGTATAGGTGGTGTTTGTGTGTTGATGGATTAAAAAAGTTCTAAATTGTCTATCTATAAATAAAAGTAAACAATAAAGATTGATTGAAAACACATGAGAACTACAACGTTTTACATATACTCAATACAATATTTATCTAAATAGAAGTTAATAGAAGATTGGAAAGTTAATCATAAGATTATTACCTCAGTACATTGGCAAAGGTGATCATCAAAGTATGTACCTGTTGTACATCGTTGGTTTTCCCGACATCTACATTTGCAAGTTTTATCATCCCAGATTTTATCTTCTTCCTAAAATACCGATTAAGAATTCCAATTGTGTACTTTCAAAGATATTTACTTACCGAATAACATTTATCTCTGGCGTTGTAATTTGTACAGTTGCATTTACATTGTGCAGCATCATATACCTGATATGAATTACAATCCTGACAACAAATAAAAAATTACTTAAACAATAATTAATATTCAGTTTTATTGAATTGCAATATTATCTGTTTTGAAAAAAAATTCATTTGATCATTTTCAACTCTGTGCTTTAGTTTTACTTTACGGAGTTGAATCCACGTACCGTAAATCCATAACCTTTTCTTTCTATTCAGCTAATGAAATAATAGCAATAAATTCCTAGAAAAACGTAAAACCATCACTATTTCTTTTAAATGCAAAAAAATTAATAGAAGGAGAAGTACAATTTTGTTGGCATAGTGGATTGAAACTTAATTGGTTACTTTATCATAAAATCTCACTAGCGGCGATGTTGAAAATGATATAGAAAAGTATGCCGCTTAGAGTGGGTCTTGAACACACGTTAAGTTACTAAAGAGTAAATCTAATGTATTATCAGCTTGTTTTACCACCAATTTGCATTTAAAATGAGATTTTGTGAAAAAGTGAAATTTCATTTAAACTTAACGATTAAATTTCTTTTCTTCACCCCACCCAATCCAAATTAATCAAACTTTTACTCCAAACTGATTACTAAATAGTTGTAGAATATGCAGGCATACATCATGCATATGTACATAACCTACTTGTAATTTTAATATTTTGTTAAATTGATTTTAAAAGAATACAATCTCAGACGTTATCAAGATTACCCCATCTACATATTTATCCATAAAATTAGTTAAGATTATTTTTTTTGTTATATTAATTTTTAACATACCTCTTTTTTGATACGACAATCACATTTACATTTTTTATGTTGTTCAACTAACACATGTTCCTGCTCTCTCAGTGGCATTCGACTTTTTCCCGTATATTGTAATTTAAATATCTATAAATTAAATATGATCAACAAAAAAAAAATTAAAAAAATTCAATAAAAAAAACCCTTACCGTAAAGTCAACTGTTTCTACTTCAACGGGTTGGCATGAAAGCAAGGGCGATGCACAACATCCATTACAGCGTTTAACTCTGGTGCATTTGGGGAAATATATAATTGAAGGATCAGTTGATGGATTTAATGGGTCCAAAGGTACAACAGTACTATCGGGAATACAACCTGCAGCTTTAGCTATGTTTAATGCAGCTGTTAAAATAAAACACACTAAAATAGTAAATTTGAATTGAATTTGTTAAGAAAGCATGGGTTCTTACCTCTTTCTACATTTGAATTGCCAATCTTCTCTGAAAAAAAAATTGAAGACAAAAATATTAAAGTTTTATTAAAAATAAAAGATTTGATTTTTTGGTTACAAATTTACTAAAGATTCTATTTTTTGTTTGTATTGTATAGATATGATGATAAGAGGTCACTATACTTTGCCAGTATGTCTATTTTTTCGATCCTCCTTTTCTTTCTAACTAGTGCCGTGTAAGTCCAAGTCTGTGTTAAACTCGAGTTTACTGGCAAATAATGTTTCTAAGTGGAGTCTGCAGTGATATATTTGACAATGTATACTATACATATATGCTTAAATAGCAACGTAGGTTTGTTCGTTGAGTCCTGAAATCACCCTGGGTCGCCCTAAAGAGTTTTTTTTTTTTAATCTATCTCACCCTGAAGAACAAATTCTGTGTTTTTGAAACCTGAAGTCGCCTTGAATTGGCCTGAAATAGAACAAAGTTTTTCCCAGGGTAACGAACATACTGTCAAAATGACGTGTTAATTTTTGAAATAAAAGATAAAAGATTAAAATAGAAAATTGAAACGTTCAGTTTTAATTATCAGATATGAGAAATTCTTGTTTCTTGCTAATGTCAACAACACAATTGAAAGCCCTTGGAAGTTTTTTGAGAAAAACTCGGGTTTTTTTTGTACAACTCTCCTAGTGGTTGTACAGTGTGAAGTGAAAATTATGGCATGAAACTGATAACGAACTGGTTCATATTTAACCCTAACATTTGCGTACTCACCTCTCAAGCCTAGTACTCACCTCTTGTGATATGAAAATAAAAACCGGTTCAAAATCCACGTGAATAATCATAAAGAAGACAAATTGATTCTCCACTTGAATTTTTGGTAGACAGTTTGAAATGTTCGATATTCAATTTGAGTGAAAAAAAAGCTTTAGTCGACGATATGTGTCGTTCATTATTATAATAATAAATCAAGTTCATTTTTCAATAAATGTTCCGGGCTTAATCTGCTGAAATACTTAATTTTCCTTAGAGTGAGGTTGTTCAGAATTAAATGCATATACATATATTTTCAAATACAGAGATTTACGATATACATACATATGTATATTTTATATATTGAAATTATTTTCTCCAGAAAATTATTGACGGTTTCTGAAAATAATCACTCTGATTACAGAATCTGACGAATGAGCTGCGGAGCGAATCAGACTCCATTTTAAGATTTTAACATTGGTGAATAACTTTCCGCTTTTAAATTCATTTTAAATTATTCCAATATTGTTTTTTCATAAATTTTGCTTATAGTATTCGAGTAATTAATTGAAAATACTCAAAATTAATATGGAAAAATGAATTTTAGATACAAATTATTTCCATATGTCAAAAACGTATTTTATGGTTACAGTATCTCAAAACCCTGACTAAAAGGGAGCAGTTTTGAGGTTTGATTTGATTTAAAGGTATCAAAAACCTTCAGAAAATTACAATTTGGCTTCTATTGGCTACTGTAATAAAATAAGCTTATAAGCACGAAACTGGTTTAACTCAAAGTTAACTCTGTACTGAAAAACTGGATCTTATTTAATGTTCAATGAGAACTTACAAAAAACAAACTCTATAATTTAATAACTGGATAAATTCAACAAGTAAATACATCTGACTCATATACATATTGAAACCCCCTTTAAAAAAATTGTATAGTACTTATTTGCATACATACTTTAGAACATTTGTGCTTTAAATTCTTTAAAATTATCTACTATTAAGCAAATATGTACATTCATACTGAATATTTGACATAATAATAGCTCATTAAAATAACATTATGTATATCTCGCGCTTCATTTTAGATCCAACAGGAGTTAAAAATGCATTGGCTAAATATTTGGAGCTCTTCACATCTCATAGTGATTTTTTTAAGTTCTTCATCGCTCAAAATGGTGTTCTTGAATGGTTTGGCAGAACCATAAAAGGAAACCATAAGATCCACGACTATTTGAGGTAAGTTATAAACATAATTACATATGTATGTATGCAAAATGTTCTCAAAATATGATTTTGGTTGGACCAAAGAAAATGCTACAATACAGAGCTAGCAAACTTACAAAAGTTTTTTAAGCTCAATGCAGACTGCTTTTTACGTATAGTTATCATACAAATATCGTTTAAATTTATAATTGGACTCGTTTGTTGGTAACTTGAGTTATTTCATATCTTTTCCTAACGTTTCGAAAGTTGTTGCCACCGTCCACTGGGGATTTTTTGTGACTCAAAAGAAACTCTGACTAATAATCTTAGTTGGATTTTTAAAATTAAAAAGAACTATAAAATTTGTTAAGTTATGCACATTATGTATGTAACGTATGCATTAGGGTGGTCTTTAAATTGGACATAGTCTTGGATAGCCCTCATTTGATTCAAAACATTGAAAAACAATTTCCTTAATTTTGTCATATTTTTATTTCACTCCTTGGTCTTCATCTTTTCACTTTGAGTAACTAATAATGGGCAGAGGGTGATTCTTATAACATATCAGAGAGTATAGATTGGACTCAGACGAGAAATAAGCACATTGTAGGGGATCTATTTCACCTCGTTCAGAAAGGGGGGAGGTAATTTTCTAAAAAAAACTGACTGAAGACAAAAAATTTATTTAAAAATTTAAATTTTGAGTTTGAAAATTATTTTTCCAAAAACTAAAAACTTTATTTAGGAAGTATATTAGGGAATAGATATGTGTTTTTAAAAAAGATATTGCATGGCATTGTAAGTGTTTCCGTTTTTTTTAATAAAACATAGTATTGGTACTATATTACAAAATAGGCATTGATACAAAAAATTGAACTTGAGATTTTGATCAGACTTGTCCTTACGATGGAAAGACCAAAAAATTGGTTTCATAATATTATCTGTCTTATTAAAACGGTTGCTTAATTTTCTTGGTGATTCTGCCTACAAGTTTTTTTTTAATTTTTGTTTAGAACCAAAAATAACGGTCCTGTCAAACAATTTTTTTTAGCAATTTTTCAAAATCTTATTTTCTCAAAAATGGCTCTACAGCTTTTCCATAACAAAAATTAAAAGTAATCATAATCAATTATTTTTTTTTTAAATTAAATATTTGAAAACTCGGTATTTTTAGTTTTTTTTAATACTTTCTATAATATTTTGAGAAAAATTGACTTTCGAAAAAATAACGGTACTTCTATTCAAATGATAAGAAAACCTTTAAGGAAAATATTTGTTCTCTTAAAACTGCTCCAAAGATTTTTATAAAACTATTTCTATATGTTAAAATTAGTGCGATCTACTCCTAAAAATATATAAAAATTTACACTTTGCAATTATTAATAGTTCGTTTTTTTGTT
This sequence comes from Dasysyrphus albostriatus, assembly GCA_946251815.1. Taxonomy (NCBI): domain Eukaryota; kingdom Metazoa; phylum Arthropoda; class Insecta; order Diptera; family Syrphidae; genus Dasysyrphus; species Dasysyrphus albostriatus. The sequence continues at coordinate 57,986,354 of OX276336.1, read as the reverse complement.
TTTGAATATTCTCATTATTGGTTGAACGAATTTGAATTTTTTCAAATGGGGTTAAATGATATTGCATATTAAAATTTTCAAAGTAAAAATTATAATATTAAAAAAAGTTGAAATTTTTGTTTTTGAAAATTCGATATCTCAATAACGGATTGACAATTTTCTGGAATTTTAATTTTTATATTAATATATATAAATACTTTAGATTTGCATACCTACTTTTTTCCGCAAAAATGTTTTAACAATTTATCAAAAAAAAATTATTTAAATTGTATTCAAAAGAACAGTCGTTCTTTTTATTTGAAATTGTTAAGCTGACATGGTGATAGGTCTAGCCATATGATTTTTTTTAATCTTCAGGGTATCATTAGTTTAGTTTAAAAAAGTGGATCTTAGCCGTTTTTTCTCCGAACCCTTCAACTGTATTAGCTAGAAGATCATGTGTGTGTAATAGCGTAACCTCAATTTAGACAAATAAAAACAAATTTCACTACGAAATAGCTAACAACTTCAGGGCTTAGACATGACACGCAACCCTGAAATTACTAACTATTTCGTTCTGACACGATATTCCATATGGAGTTCACGTAATTAGAAACAATTTAAAAGTCCTTTAGTGTCTCCTGTGTTTCTGCACTAGACCTCTCCATTTTTTTACAAAGTGTTGGACCAACTATAAGCGATCGAACAAATAAGATTAATGTGGAATTCGGTTATTTTTTATAATACCCATAAATTGTTTAAATGACAAAAATCAATCGTGCACTTAATTTTAAATGGATTATTATGCTCTAACAATAAATGCCAAAATAGTGTACCGCCAAAAATAAATTGATAGATATTTTAAAGCTAGGCCAATTTAGAAAAATTGGAATTTCAGCAATCTCAGCATTATGTACAGGACTGTTTCTAAATTGTATAAGCGTCAGGTTTTCTGTTAAATGCTAAGGAAACATTAATTGCGTTTCATTTAGGTACAATAGTTGGGCTCATTAGTTTGATTAGTTAAATTTACATTCGTACGAACTTCGATTCTTTAAAACGAAATCCAATGATATTAAAACCCGATATATATATAGAAAAACATTCCAAAGAAATTATTAAAAGTGCAGAAATGCACAAGTTCTAAATAATTTTAAAACTACACTCCAAATAACCCAGAGTAAGAAACTTGATTTCAAGGTAATTCAATTAAAAGCTCAATAGGGCAATTCTTATTTTAATGCCTAAGATCGTAGTAATTTACGTACGTAGTATGAAAAGCAATATTTTACATATTACTACTGAGTCGAAGAGTGTTAACGCGCTCGAAGAGATTTTCAACAACCCTCTTGCAGATGTCTGACTGGTTGTCGGCACTGAGCTTCTGATACGTATGATTTCCTCTTTCAGTTCTTGAAAGTAGTTTAATGGAGTACACCTGCGACTTTACTTACGCCACAAAAAAGTCATTTTGTGGTCACAACGAATCATGGTCGCCGGCTTATAAACAAACCGGAGTTATAGTTGATAATATTAATAAAAAATAGAATCTACGACTGAATAACACGTACTTGCTTTTATGTTCAAATTGGTTGGAATCAAAAACTTTTAAAATATGAAAGCCACGAAATAGATTAGAGCTCCAAAACAAGTATGCTATTCGATAACTTGAAAAAATTTGAATATATCAAAAAAAAAAAAAAAAAATTAATCGTTGGAGCGGTTTTCCTAAAAACTATTTTTTTATATGCATATTAATTTTGAGTTCAAAATTTGAAGAAAATCGCGTCAGTGGTTAGGCTGTATCTCGAAGTACAAACAGACAGGCAGAATTGTGCCACCCACTTTTTTCGAGTTCTCTATCTCTATCATCGTAATGTCATATTTGATTGTTGTCTTAAAATTTTGTTTTGCACGAATCCAAAACTTGCCCTATTGTTTCTATATCGCAAGTAAAAACTGAAAAGATGTTAAAAATATTCTTTTTTAAATCCCGCTAGATTCAAAGCAAGCACCTTATATGGGACGACATTTACTAGTCCAATGACCTCAAAAGAATTTATTTCAATGATTGTTTACTTTCAATTGAATATCCACCAGCCTGAATTCTTGGTTCTAGTGGCAATAAATGACTTCAAACTAATCGTTTACATTTATTTCTAACTAACTCGTCATATGAAAACTGGTTAACACTTAGCATCTAGCAGAAAACATATTTATATTATCGTTTAACTCGAATCGGTAGTGCGACACCTTAATGAGTATTATTGTTTCTGTAAAATACCTACATAAGTTGAAGAACTTGAATATCCAATCGTATTGATATTTAATGATAATGATACTTTTATTATTGGTAATTTAATTATACTTTATTTTTTCATTGCGCCTTAAAAAATATAAAAATGATTTTCAAGAAATGAAACTGTTGAGACTATTTTTTAATAAATAAAGCAAAAAATTCAAGCAGTAAAAAAACTTATCTGAAAAATGTTATGCGTTAATAATTGGTACGTCTATATACTAAACAAAAAAAAACGTATTGGCTTCAGTTGTATACTTTTATTTACTTAAACAATGACAAGAAGAAAAAACTACGGTAAAACTATTAGCGAAAAATATATTTTTTTTATTGAATTGCATTTGCTTGGTGAATCAGGCATAATGTCTAAGAAATCCGCAATTTTTTAATTTCCGGGAGGCGAAACAATCCAAACTTGATACGCTTTTCATTAAATTCAATTGTATTGTCTAAATTCCTTATCCACAAAGCTGCTTTCAAAATAGAAAGCTATAATGTTAGAGAAAATGAAACGAAGCATTCATATTCTTTTGCAGTTTTTGAGTCATGACTAATGACTTTAACTAAATTCGGAGACTACTGACTGCGTAAGACAGTAAATATCATCAGACAAAAACATTGAAGTCCTACGTTTCTTTTACGCTTTACTTAACTAATTAGTTTAATAAGTTTATTTATTTAACTACCTATATATTCTGTCAATATTATTCTAAAGTGATAAGATCGAAAAATATATTTTTTTTTAATGAAAAACTAATTAATTTTTATGTGTATGTACACAGATATGAAGTGTGTTCTCAGTATGATCATCTCCTTTTTGAAAATGCTGAAGTATGCGAGCCTATTGAATGTAAATCGACACACATGGAAACGTAAGCTTTAAAATATAGCTTTTTATATAGTCCATATAACTAATCTTTAGTTTATTTTGTTTTATAGAAAATCATTTCCCACGGAAACCGATACAAATTTAAACCACAGCTCATTCAATGTCGATAAAAATAGCTCAATCGAAGAGCTTTCAATGTCCACCGATGTAGAACTGACTGCTAAAGATCGTCGTGGATCAATAACTCCACCCTCGAGTGCAAAGCGATTCAAGCCCGATCATGATCTAAATCAAAGCATTCCACCAATGCTGAATATTGAAGATTATTTTGATAAAAAAGAATCAAATGTAAAATTAAACGTTCCGCGATCAATTCAAAACTGCTTTGAAACTCCTGAATCATCATCAACTATTCCGAGTACTACAAACACCGAAGTTCAATATAGTGAATTGAAATATTTTGAAACCATTGGAATTCTAAGATCTTGTATACAACCTGAGCATAAGAGTTTCCGAAATTCAAGCACTTTGAATGCGAATGGAAGCTGGGATCGTGAGACGAAAATACAAATTTCCTATAGAACTCGATTGGATAATGATGTTCAATTCGCTTTAATCATATATACAAATCTGCATCCATATAGTGCACTTTCAAGGAGAAATCTCATGACTGAATTTGATGAAGTTGCTACACACAAAAGACTGGATGAAGAAAGCCGAATTAGATCTACAACAAACAAACAGAAGGAGAAGCGTAAAATCGGGCGTAGATTAAGACTTTTTTGAGATGCATTTATTTTTTAAATATTAATTTATTTTTACCTATAAAGCTTGGTATATACTTGATTAAGTTATTAATAAAAAAAATGTTATTTTTTTTGTAAAACTAAACCCTTGTTTGATTAAGGAAGAACTATAGAAAGAATTTTGATGACAAACTGATTTCTTTAAAAACAGAATCAAGACTTCATTGAATCACATGCATAATTTTGAATTACTTCCCTTTAGCTTTAAAAGTAGTTAGTGGTTTAATTAACTTGTTTAAAATAAAACCGCAAAAAATTAGGACCTTTTTTATTATGAGTATGACAAATCAGCAAATGCTATTTTTGTTGGAATGCTTACTCAACGTTAAGGGGATCGCCGGGTTTGGTTCAAAATTTTGAACATATTATCTACTGCAAAATTTCTTGGGAAGGAACTAATTTTTTTATACACATTGCAACAAATAAAAAGTGAAATGATTAAAGCAGAATTAAAGGGAGGGAGATTAGTTCTTTCAAAAATATAAAACACAAGTGAAAGACATTTTTATTTTGAACTTTTTTTCAGATATTGTGTTGCCATGTTTTACTATTGACATATTTTTCTTACTCACTTATTACTTATTTTTTGTTTTCATTTCATTTTATTTGCAATAGTCTGAAAGTCTAATTAGTTTATATTCACAGTACACATATTAAAGGTATCATTAGAGTTTTGACTTTTTCAGTATATCAAAATAGTATTTACTTCATTACGTGCACAGCCATTTTTATTTCTGAAAGTTTCAATTTTAATTTGTTTTTGTTTTTACAAATATGCCCCAATATTTTATGTAACTTCATTTTGAAAATAAAAATGCTTACGTTGTATGCCAAGTTGTGGATCTTCTATTACGAATTTCTTGATAAAATCGCTCATATTTTCAACATTATCTAGCTCCTCCAAATATTCTAGTGGTATCTGAAAAAAAAAAATGCATATAGTTAACATTAATCGTGTTTATAAGATATGTATGTATTGGTATGATCAGTTTTAAGGCATAGACAGTTAACTTAAGTAAAGGTGCTAATGAAGTGTATTCAATCTTCACAATTCCTAGGATACAACAAACAAAATACAACTAATTTCAAGCTTATTTGAATGATTGGACATTTAATCTTTAAATCCATTTATTGTTGCTACAACTTATTCTCAATTCACACCTTAACTAAGTTTGAATATTTCAATATTAATAAAACTTTGTTCAACCAAATACCTTAGCATGATTATTTAATTTAATTTTTTATTCAATTTATATAAATATAGTCATTGAAGAAAAAATATATATTTATATAAAGTGGAAGAAAAATTTCTACAAAATAGGTAACATATCGGCAGTCATGTTCGCATTACAATGGAATCCAGGCTCCAGACAGACCGCCTGTACTGATATATTGATGTTTTTTTTTCCAGTCGAGCAGTCACGTCGCGAGTAAAAAAGTTTGCTTGGTGAAGTCAATCTACATACATAAACACCTACTTGATAACTCAAGACATCTTTTGATACGCCTAAATTTTGATTCGCAAATATTTTGGCTATGTAAGAGTGTAAATGGGACATAGCAACTTTGTAATAGATGCAATTCAAATACATAAACAAATGAATTTTTAATTTTATTTTCTTAGAAAAAAATGATACATTAATTTTCATTTGTATGAAAATTTAAATTTCTTTATCAATTATTACCAAAGTAATTACAATTTTTGTTTTGTTTTATTATTAGTACACCTTATAAACATTAAATTGATTTAAATAATATTTTATGAATAAATTATACTTGAATATTGAATAGTTAAAATGAGACAAATTAACATTTTCATTGTTATTGCCATCAGGGGGTATTATATGTATGTACCCACTTGTATGCCTGAGTGTATTTAAGTAAAATAACAAATTTAAAAAAAACTAAAATTACTTCTTTTTTAAATTGTTTATTTAAAAATATCACGTTGTAGCGATGCTTTAAAGAATTCCGTCAACTTCTAAGCAATGAGTCATTTGATTTCATTAATAAATGATAAGACAATCAAAATATAAACGTACGCTAATATTGTGTCTTTAGACTAGAGCCTACATGCAGCTTATTTCGTCACAGAAAAAACTACACTTGGAGCTTCGAAGGCCAAGATAATTATCCATTAAAAAAATGCTTACAGAATTTTAATAATAAAATAACGTATGGTAAATATAAAAACAACATATAGTCAATCAAGTTGGTATGCGATAGTAATAAATAATGAGTAATTTTTGCTATGAGAAAACCAATGATTTTTTTTTAAGTTATAAATTCCAGCATTACCTAAATTGCAATTACTTTGCAAGTGAATCATTTTAGTTTCTTAATATTGCGGTTGGAAATAAGGATTGTACTTATTTGATCGATAAGATTAACTTGTTTTTTTTTTTTTTAATGTGTATCAATAGATAACACGAGTTGACGTTGAACACAAATAAAATGTGTTGTAATTTATGGCAAGCAAACAATTTTTTTTTCAATTGACCCAAATTTTAATAATACTCAAGGTCGTAAAATAACCTACAGAATATTTGGTTATATTGAAAATTATTTAGGTCAAGGCTTTTCGACTCTTTTAAAATAACTATCAGGTGTGTCCGAGACAGAATTTATATTTGATATATGTAAATATTTGTATTCTTTCGAACAGTCGACACAATATATGTACATATGTATGAACTCGTACTATGAGTTAAATTTTATAGTATTTTCATTGATATTTTGCTAAATGGTCAATGATGACTAACAACTTACATTTCATTCATGCACTTGAAAAATTCTTTACTTTGTTTTATTCTGTTTTTTGTCGGCGTGAAAGCTTGTAATTTACTTTTAATTGGATATAAATGATTTTTTCAACCAAAGTTGAAAAATTCTTTATTCTTCTTTTAGTCGACCGGCATGAAAGTTTATATTCAGCTGCTTTTCGTTGGATAAAAACGATCGTCCCAAAATCAAAACATGAATAATCAAACTAGAATTTTAGCTGTTTTAACTCTTAAAAACATTAAAAAATAACAAAACCTTTGGCTGAAGCGATGGATTGTCCCGTTTCAGGTCTAAGATCGAATTACAGTTTATTCTGCTATTATAACACGCAACCGACTCACTTCAGAGTAAGTTACTATACCAAAGACGTAGCCAGATAATTATTTGGGGAGGGGATAGCATTTGTCATTCATTTAATCAATCGCCTGTGATCCCCCTGACTACGGCCTTTACTAACCAAGGGCGAATAAAGTCAAGTAGAGGCCTGTAGCCAATGTAACCTTGGGGTACCTGCCCTCTGAAGATTGATCCATCTTGGACCTATATTTGTCCGTCTTCGTTTCGACATCGACCCACATTTTCGATCCATATTTGCTCCTCGGATCAGTTTTTAATCCGTTGTTGATCAGGGGTTTTCTTTTAGTAAAAAAAATAGATTTTCAGATCTGTCAAAACACAGATTTTAAAAATAAAAGGCTTTAACTGGGATTTTTGGAAAATCTATCCCTATTTTTAGAAACACCGTTTTTACACAATAAACTGAAAAGTTTGACAAGTTTTCATCACTACAGCTTCACAGAAACAAATTATACCCCAATACAATGACAACAAAAATCAATATGAAATCGTATAACATTTGTGACTAAAGAAACCCGTTTACTTGGTAAACATAAACAATAACAACCACTTTATTACTAGCTTGTTTACCGGCACTTTATTGGTTTAATTGTTGTTTCGCAAATTATTTCAACTAAACAAGTTTAAAAGAGATAAGATGACTTTCATATCAAACTAATGCGGTTTTAGTTGGTTAATTCAGATTTCAATTGGATTGGAATTCGATTTTAAATTATTCGATTTTTATTTTTAATTATTTTGCCAAAATCATTTCAATCTCTTCGTCCACTTTTCGTAGAATAAAATTTTACCTTAATGAATTTACCAAAGCGTTTAAAACTGCATCTTTTTTGTATTAAGCCTGGTTTATGTGTACATATGTACTACATTCATGCGAAGTGTAGTTTTCATATGAGACATTTTTTTTCTGGGCATGAAAAACTGTCAAAAACTAAATGCAATTATTTTGGTGATAAGGAGGGTCTAATTGGCCTCAAAGCAAATGCTACTAAATGGCCTTTTCCAAACCAAATTTTATGACGAAAACTACTTTTTTGAAAACACTTTAGTGCATAAATTATTGATATTTCATTTCAAGTTTGATTTCACTTCCTTTGAAGTATAAACTCAAACTGTCCTAGTTACACGAATCAACTTCGAACATTTCATTTAAATCGTAAGATCCTTTTCCAAGATATACATGTACTAGGATGGTCCTCATTTTGGGATTGTTTAAAACTCCGAGCTGAATAGGCATCAAAGTAAAGTAAAATAGGCTCCAAGTAAAAACAAATTTGTTGTTAAGATTTAACAGCATTTTTTTTTACCCACTTGTTCTCCCTCTTAAGTGATTCTAATAACACAGGAAAAAAATCGAAACGTATAGACTAGATTCTGACGAGTAAAAAATCATATTTGGGGGGGTCTATTTCTCCCCGTTCAGGTGGAAGAGTAATTTTCTAAAAAAAATATCCAGAACTGAAAAAAATATTTTTAAATTTTTTTCGATACGAATTGTGACAGAATTACGAAGTTTAAAACTTTACAACGTTTAAAATGGCTTTACGCTGTTGTATGAATACCCTTAATATGTTCATAAATAATGTTTTTTACGAAAAGTTTTTGAAAAAAATTATTTTAAAACTTTGCCCTGGTTCAAACGGCAATGCACCGCATGTTTTTTTCGCAGGATAAATCCATGCGAATGGACAGTGGTGTATACATTCTACATAGAACCCTTTGCACGACGTACGTTTGTACGTTTGCCGTTTGGTGTTTTATTGGATATATACTGCAAAAAATGTGCATTACATTGTTGTGTGATAAAAATAGTTTTTTTAAGTTTGAAAATTATTTTTTTCAAAAACTGTTTACAATTAATTTGTGTTGGCAATTCTTTGGTCGCAAGATGTCGCTTGTAATAAGCTCTCTTCTGCAAACATCTGATAGTGTAAAAAGACTCGCGCTATGTCTTATAAAAGTTCCTACATATATTTTGCTAAACCAAAAAACATAAAATGTAAAATTTTCTGTAATCTTTCTTGTCACGTCGATCGTATGGGGAGCAAGTCATCTCATACTTGTTTTGCAAATACATTCCTACCTACTCCTTAAGCTGTCACCCAGAGTTTGAATCGCATTCTCACGTGTTGCATTTTCAAGGTTTTGAAATAAAACAGATTAGCATAAATATATTTTTTTCTTCATTAAGAATTCAATAAGTTTAATGACCTTTCCAAGGTCAGCTAAAAAATGTAAGAGAAATCAATGTATACATACATGTTACAAGAATCAATATCCTATAGGTACTCATGCGATTGGTTTACAATTATAAAGTTGTTGGGTAGTAGATATAGAATTTAATTGCAAAGAAAAGTTTAACTTTTTCATAAAGGTACACCAACAACACTAACAAAACTACCGGAAATAAAATATTCTTGCAGGAAACTAACGACTTTAAATTACTACGACTCACGGCAGGCAGTAAGAAAATATGTTTAAAAAAATCCATATAGGTTTTATGTACAATGTACCTACCTATTTGTATGGAAGCAACGTTTACCGAGAAATAAAGTAAACGTGACAAGTTAGTTTGTTAAGCCTTAAGTTATTGCCTTTTTAGCTGTGGAACTAAAGGCTTATGGTAAAATTCTTTACTTCTTATTTTTCAACTAGATTTTATTGATGGCTTATAAAACACTATGTCAAAAAGTCAACACTCTCGGATGGATTTAAATCATAATCATAAATCACATGCACGGTTTTGATCGTCGATATAGAAAAATTAAAATTCGTCTGTTGTTCCTCAAAATATTACCCATTATTTATTGGGCACTTTAAATTTTCATTGCATTGCATTGGCAGGAATATTTTTAACTTGTCAAGGTATAAAATGTTTTTATCATTGTGAATTGGCGATCTACTAATTGAATTGATCTTAGCCGTAGGAAAACCTTTCTTTACACTTCCTTTAAATAGTATTGCTTAGGACAGTTAAAACAAAAACAAGAGGAAATTTGCATATTCAACTTGAGTCAGACGCAGCATATGCAAAAAAAAACAAACAAAATTTTAAGATGCAGCTCTGTTGGTATGTCTGGCTTGAAAAGAGTAAACATAAAAACGACTTTCAATATCACTCAAACTGAAATATCCTAGTAAATGATGACAGCCGTTGCGTAGGTTTGTTGGCTTGGCGGCAATAATTGCTTTGAGTATGCAAATATTAATATTTGCATTTTGTAAAGGTTATTGACATTTTTGTTATTGTATTCAAAGCAATTTTTAATGGCTATAGTGACTCAGTTCAGAAGAACTTAGAAATTGAATCTGACCCATAAATAAATATACCTATAACTTTACCTAGGTATAGATACAGGGTGGCGCACGAATCGTGCTACAAAAATAAAACGTAATAACTTTTTTTCTGTGTGAGTAATCGGCTTATTTTTTTTTATTTTGTAGGTTACTATTTAGATTTATAAAAATGGATGCTTGGGATACGGAGAAAAGAATTTGGATAGTGCAACGGTACCATGCTTTGCAGTCCGTCATTTCCGTCCAAAGCGAATTTAGGCGGGAGTTTGGCGGTAATCCCCCGAGTAGATGGACCATTATGAGGTTTGTAAACATGTTTGCGGAATCTGTAAGCATCGCCCGAAGGCCGTACCATCGAGATGCCAATGTTCGGGTTCAGGATACAATCGCAGCAGTAGCATCTGCAATACAGGCCAATCCGAGCGTTTCGACCCAAAACTTAAAAAAACTAGCAAGTTAAACCCTCAGGATTTGCCTGTTCGCCTGGAATTTTGCCAAAAAATGATATCAATGGCCGAAGAAGACAACACATTGATCAATTGTTTGTTCATGTCTGATGAGGCCCATTTTGATCTTAACGGCAATGTAAACAAGCAAAATTGCCGTATATGAAATGAGTCTAATCCAGAAATGCTCCATGAGACGGAACTGCACCCAGAACGAGTCACTGTGTGGTGCGCAGTTTCATTAAGGTGTATTGTCGGGCCGTACTTCTTTGAAGAAAACGGTGTAACCGTTACTGTCAATGGGTACCGTTATTTTAAGATGTGGAAGGAGTTTTTTTACCCAGAACTGCGCCGAAGACGTATACCATTCAACAGCGTTTGGTTTCAGCAAGATGGAGCAACTGCACATATAGCCAGGCCAGTTATGGCGGAGCTAAACAAAAAATTCGCAAACAAATTAATTTCTAGGAACTCCACTCTTCGCTGGCCCCCAAGGTCACCTGACCTGACTGCACCAGACTTCTTTTTATGGGGTTATGTCAAGCAAGAGGTGTATAAAACGAAGCCCAAGAATTTAACTGAATTAAAGCAGTCCATAACGACAATAATTGAGGCGATCCCAATTTCAACTCTTCAGGCCGCAATGAATAATTTTTTGATCAGGTGCCGCATATGCGTGGGAGAGCGTGGAGGTCATTTGCGGTCTATAATCTTTAAAAACAACTAACTATTTAAAATAAAATTTAATTTTCTAACCAATAAAAAAAAATAAATGAAATACATCGATTAAAAAAAAAGTTATTTGAATTTCTTATTGTAGCACAATTGGTGCGCCACCCTGTACATAAGAAGCTACATACATACATACTTGAAATGTTAAACAATAAACTTATCGCTCAATCATGCGTAATAAACAAAGCTTAGATAATGTATAGTTATCTTATATTAAGGTAATAAAAATAAATTACGTAAAAAAAATTCTTGATTAAAAATTTTTCAGAAGTTGACAATTCCAAATGACTCAAATATTTGAAGAGTTATTGTACTTTCCCATCCTTGTAGCTCATCTAAACGTAACGAACCGGTATTCTATTCAACTGTGTCAGCTTTCTTACTGACAGTTACATACACTTCTATCCAATTAATTAATTTGTTGGAAATGTGTTTAATTTTTATCTAATTGATTTTATCAACAAATGGACAGTGCATGGGTATGTAATGTTGCTCAAGGTGAAATGTGATTCATATTAAACCTACGATTGCTTTTGTTCAGGAAATACTATTGTTACCCACTGGGTATTGGGAAGTTGAATTACAAAAAAGATGAGCTTTAATTCATTTATATTTTGTTTAAAATATAAATTAAATTATCTTCTTTTAAAAAGGTACTTTTTGGTCTTTAAGGCTAAATGGCAAGTTTTTGCCAAGTTGAGTCAAGGCCCTGGAAAGTTTTCCGCATATTAAATTAAGACGAAGAAAGCTTTTCAAAAACTCGTGAAGCCTTTTCTAGTAAAAAATTGTTGGGTTAGTTTCGATAGCTCATCAGAAATATCATTTTCAACATGGTACAACTGTAATGCTAATGCAATTACCCACATGGAAAAATAATCTTGTTCTTAACGAGGCCCTAAAAATTTTAAAATTGATGCTAGTAAGGGTTTAGCAAGGGTAACTATCCATTTTCTCTAGGGCTTTGCCCGTTAGGTAACCTTTTGCCTAGAGAAACAAAAAAAACAAAAAGTTGTGTCAACTGGGATTCGATCCTGAAATCTTGTGATTACCAGTCCCACAGTCTAGCTACTGAGCTATTTTGCAATACAGTTGTGTAAAAATGAAAATGAAAAACTATATACCCACTTTAATTTGTCTTAGTATTGTATTATGAACATAAAGCATTTGTTTGTTTTTGTTGGGGTATTTGTGATGGGATAAAAAGACTCATGGAACAAGTTTTTTTATAGCGCGGGCCTCACTAGTATTTGACAAGTTTTCCTCGTCTAGATTGCCCCTACCGAAGCCTTTTCCGGACCTTGATTTAACTTGACAAAAACTTGCCATTTTTCCAGGCAGGTAGCCTCTTACGACGGATGTTCTATAAGTCAATGACTTTAAACACAGATAGCGTTTGCATCACCCCACCTGGAAAGATAATATAGTTTTTGACGGGACCTTAGAAAGTTTTACATTGATCCAAACATGAATCTAGCAAGGTTAACTATGGATTCACTCTAGGGTCTCGTCTGCTATGTAATTTTTTGCCTCGAGAGACAACAAGCAAAAATAAAAAGTTGTCTCAACTAGGATGCGATCTTGCAATCTTCTGATTTATCAGTCCAATACGCTAACTAGATACTGAGCTAATTGTCAACACAGTTTTGTACAATGTTGAAAGTGAAAATGATTTACTTTAATCTTACTAACCAAACCGCATATATTACAATTTTTGTTTTTTTTTTAGGCCTAGAAAAAGAAAATCAAAAAAAAATCTGATAAATGGAAAAAAGTGAATTTCGTGTTTAATAAAGCACTATTTTTCGCATGGTAAAACTTTTTTGGGGACAAAAGAAAGACTTACAAAATATTATGAGGACTCTGCTTCATCGTATGGAGTGGTGCGTAAGTTTATTTAATTTCGTTATGTTCCTACATAGGTATGAGTACAAACCGTTGTGCACTAACAATTGATCAAGATTGCAAGCTTAATATTTCTTGTATGTAAAGGGTGTTTTTTTAGACGTGTAGTTTTTAAGAAGAAATAAAACGTAATATAGGTTTGCTATTATGTTTTAAAAATAATTTCATGCAAGTGGCCACCGTGGCTGGCTCGAATAAATTCCAGTCGAGAGGCCCAATTTTCGACCACTTTTTTCAGCAATTGGGGCCCTATGTCACCAAATTTATTCTTCGATTATTTTGTTGTAAAATAAAATTTTATCGATTTTTTTAATAGAAACCAAATGATTCCGCTTTTGGAAATGGCGGCCTTTTCCTTACTCTGAGCCCGGGCACCACAAACACTTAATTTCATATTCTATTCAATCTTATTTTTTTAATTTCTCTAGGAGTATCAAAATTGTCTTGGCCCTTTCTTTATGGTTTTTTCTAAATGAAACTGTAGTTTTTTTATAAAATTTCAAACTGCATGTTCACTTCTTCCTATTTTCCTCCCAATATTCTCCGCATTGAAAAGCCCTCCAAATGGTAGCCATAATTTTGTCCCTTTCTTCCAATGTTTGCGGTTTTTTTCAATCAATTTCAAATCAAAAGGCGTACACTTGTTCTAGTTGCTTCTGGTTTCAAGTCCTAACAAACTAACTTAATTCACTTATGTGTCTAATCATGGGAACCAACAAAATTCTGTTAGTCTTACTTGACCGAGAATAAAAATGAGAAATACATTTAATAGCCGCTCGCAAAGCATGCATTTACGTTTTTTTAAAGTGAGATTTAAATAACCTTTCTCATGAATACAACTGTTTGATTATTATTAATACAAAAACGGAAGAAAAAAATAAATTTATGTAAACAAATTGAAGGGCCTAATCAAGCGAATCGCACTGTATAAATAGCGAAATCGATTTTTTTACAATATTTTCAAAGACTGGGGGACAAGCGTTCATCTCGCTGAAATATCTATTACCACATCTACCTACATATTCAGTCTGCATGACGGCTATTATTTTAATGGTATACTGTGGCGTATGCGTACTATTACTAGTACTCTAAACTATGAAACAGGCGAATTGCTGCGAATAGAAGAATAGAAGGTTCATATCCAAATATTTTAATAATTTCTTATATTCTGTTTCAAATCGATTAAGAAACATGTCAAGCCTATTCACTTTTTTTTAAACTCAAATCTACGAGGTATTTTCAAATGAAAGCGAATAATTGCTAATTTTAAAACAATCTACAATTCAAAATAAGCTGCTGTGATCTGATCTGGTTAATATCAGATCACGTATTCATACAGATGATAAAATACTCGAATGGCTAGCAAACTGCATTTAAAGCAAAAAAAAAAAAAACTAGGAAGGGCATTTGTGTTACCTATCAGATCAATTAATCATGCCGATAAATTTAAATAGGGGCTTTTAGTGCACATTGGTGCACATATAGTTTAGATACTCTATTTATAGGGCCTCTTTGTTGGTACGACTGAAGCATAAGTATGTTAAATGTTAAAAAAGAAGCGAAATCTTTCTGAATGTTTTATTTTTTTATATAATAAACTGGCAATATGAGCGCATAGAAAGATCGTGTAGGTAACATTTCTTTATTTATTAAACTTTTAAAATTCTAGAACTCTCATTCTTCTTTATTATTTAGTCCGAATTTCTTTTAACCTTTGGAGATCAAATTCTTTTTTTGGTTGAATGAAATTTGTGAAATTAGTTGATCTTTTTATGTGCTCGTGTGTGGGCCATTTGACAGAAGTTTTGATGCAAAAAATCAACAATTGCGCGAACAAACTCAAAACAAATATTAAAAAAGGGCATCCAAATTGACCAAGAAACACATCAATCAAGGAACGCATCGGCGAGCATGACCTTCATACATTCAATCGTCTTTGGGTACTTGGAATCGACATTTCTTATCACTTCTATATATAGTTAATTTTTCACTACTTATTGACAATATAAAAAGTTTTTATGGATATTTTTTTTTAATCTAATGTATTTACAAACCTATGTATTTTAACGAACGACGAAAATTTTCAATATATATTAAGAACCACCAAAAAAACTTTCCAACTCCAAAGAAATGTCAAATCTTCTTAGTGTGTGTGCAAGGCTGTGTAGATTTCATATGTATAGACAAATTGATCTTTTCTTCTAAACAAATCGATTTTTTTCGAAACAGAATAGATATTATGGTTGGAAGGAATTTAACATTACTCAGCTATGCATTTAACATTTTTTCTTCAGTGATAAGGGTACAATTTAATATATGTATGTAGTTACAATAATTCATACATAGGTACATATAGGTGCAATATGATATTATTTCGCGTTATTTACTTTCTACAAATAAAATAAAACCTAATTTAAAGAAAACGCTCGCTACTGTCAACACATTCAACACAATATACATATAGGTACCAATTTCTATTCATCCTGAGTGGATTGGGAGAGAAGAGTATCGGGAACATTAGCTCATTCGTTACGTGCCAATCTTGCAAGACTTCATAATTAATGACAGTTTTAAGTTTAAAGCAATAAGTCAATTCGTCATGGAAAAGGAAAACATTTAGAGCACATAATGTAGGTACCAGAAATTAATGTGATATTGGTGGCATGCACTGTAGATATATGTATATTAGTGCGAACAAAAGTACATTTTACTGGAGAGAGAGAAGGTACCGGTACCGGTATTGGGAGTAGAACTATATAGTGTGAAACAAACTTTAAGTGATTCTGATTATTATTTTACTTAATTTTAAAGGGTGTTTTTTTTCTTGATATATATTTCTTTAAAATAAAATATATAAGAAACTAATAAGTCAGTCTTATCAAGAATTTCATTGAAAAATTCGTTAAAAAATTTCCGATTCAGTGCAGAATGTTATAAGCTGAGCTCATATATAGTTAAAAGGATACACTAAAACTCTAGTGTTATCTACTTCCGTAAACTTATGGTAACACTTCTTGATGGATTCATTATTGTAAACAAACGTTTCTCTATGATTAAAGTATCGCAAACTTGTACCGATCATTCTATTTTTGGTTTCTGAAAGTATACAGCCAAATACCGTTTAAGTAAATTTTGTGTTTTGTCGCAAATAACTTTTTTTTAAATAATAACATCTTAAAACCATAACAGGGAAAATAAGGACGAACACAATAATTGGAGTAACAGCGACACCACATTTTTTAGTTTCAATTCACCTAGCAATGTTGAAAATTCTATCCGAAATATGTAGGAATTTCTGAATGAACAAAATGAGGGAAATTTTATAATTATGAACTTAGCCTTACTTAGTCCAGTTAATTTGTGCTCAAAAAGGCTCTTAGCAAGCAAATTGTGAGGTAGTTTTGATTTTGTGCCTCTTTTATGTTTTAGGGTGTGCTGAATCCGAATCTGAAGTTTGCAACTAAAATTTCGTGACGCAACATGAACAAATGATGTGAAAATGCATTTTTTGGGAGTTTTCACTAATGTTTCGAGAACTACCAATTATTCGAAAATAACATTAAAGTACCATTGAAGGTACGCACAATTTCTAAAAAATAAGTGTTTTTCGAAAAAATTTACTTCGACAGAAAATACAACCCCAAATTTGCATAAAAAACGCATTAAACGTGACATGCTAGAGCGGTTTCAAAGCAGGATTCGAGCTCAGCGCATCATCGACCATCAGAAAAATATATCTTGGCTCATTTACAGACAAAAATTAAAAACTTTTCACATAAAGTAGTGATTTAGTGCTTTCGAGTGGATTTTGAGAACAGTAATTATACGTGTTGTCCTTGAGTCCAAAAAGGTTGTTCCAGAAAAAAAACCCTTAAACAGAGAATTATTGGAAATTGTGTATTATTTCAATGTTACATTGATGTAATTTTCGAGCCATTAATGAAAAACTCACGAAAAATGCATTTTTGCATCGTTTTTTGCATTTTTTCCATGTTGCGTTTCTAAATTTTAGTTGCAGACCTCAGATTCAGATGCAACACCATAATAAATAGAATCAAACTTTCTCTAAGTGGAATTTCCCTCTTACTCGAATTTTTTAGCCATATTTCGTATTCCCCTCAAATTTGTATACTATATAACATTTCTCTCTAAATTGAATTTTCGCAGTTCTCTCTGTAACTCGAGTTGATTTTGATATCCCGTGAAAATACGGCTCAGAGGAAGTCGACTGTAATTATAAACATCTATAAAAAAACACCCTTTGCTTAAGAAAATATTGCAGTCGATTAATAACATAAAGAAAAAAAAGATGAACGTTTGGCTAGTTTGAAAAGTGATCAACCCTGACTTCCAGTAGTTTGCCATATTTTTTCAGAAGGTATAAAGCAAAAGTCATGAACCTCACGAGTCTTGAATGAAAACAACTCCACAGGATTAAAAATAGCTGTTCACATAATTTTGCTTTATTTTGTTGAGCTCCTTAATGTGAACATAAAGATACGTTCCATATTCAGCCATAGAGTAACTGAAGTTCAAATGTGAAGATAACTTTCTGATTCAAGTTAAAAGTTCAAATGAGCTCAACTCCATTGCGTTTCGCCCAGGTATGATACGAGTAGTTGGGCTCATCAGTTAGATGACTATCATACCCTTCTAAGACGCAAATTTGTATCGATGATTACCGACTAATATAAAAATCACAGCATTAGAGATACTGTGAATTTTATTATTCTAAGGGAATTTGGTTAAATTCAGAGAAAATTTAAAAAAAGTTGAGCTCATTTGAACTTTTAACTTGAATTATAAATTCGGTCACTCCACTTAAACAGAAGAATTTTCTTTTTAAATTTTCTTCATATTCAATTATTGTTTACTTGCTGATGTCAGAACTTGCATATAAAAATTTGGCTTAATGTTAAGCATTTCTTAATATATTCAAATTAAGGAGTTCACAAAAGACGTTCCATAGTTGACAGTTCAAAAATAAACACCTCTTATTGGATAGCCCTATTAAATCAGTGCCCTTCAAAACTTTTTCATTTTTACTTTTTGTTTGTAAAACTTGAATGGAAAAAGAAATATAGAATATAAAATGAAAAAAAAAAAACTTACCATACTATTTTGATTTTCTTCCAGTAGCCTTATGTTTGTATTTCCATCTCCTCCTCCTTCCTTATTATCTTCATCAATATTTGAATTTCCGTTACGATTGTTGTAATAAAAATTTGATCCAGATTGTCCACTTACTAAGCTGATTGTGACTGTGACAATGATGATTAAAACTGAACCCAGTAGTAAGGATTTCATTCTTCTGCGTTTATTTAAATTTATTTGTTCTTTAAATATACCTGATGTCCTTTTATTTGAAAAAAGAAATATTTTTTAATTGAATTATATGTGTATGGAGGTAGATACGAGTACATAATATATATGAATGTATTGTATACGCATGTTTGTAGGTGCTACTTAATTTTTTTTTTTAATAAATAATTTTACAGGGTGGTTCTTTAATGTTTAATATTCTTAATAATTTATGTAGGTACTTTAAATAATTAATTAACGATTATTTTGTTTAATTCATATCTATTGTCACTAAGAGAAGTCGAGTATTTCTATATTTTTAAGCGCATTTACTCATCGGAAGCTAAAATATTTATATTCTTCTTAAACTGGTATATGTATATGAATGCTACTTTTTCTTCAGCGTTAACTGTGACATTAGCGCTTATGTAGCACTTAAATGTTTAAGTTCCGTTTCAAAAATTTAAATTTTTAAAATTTTATTTAATTGATGGTGCATCATGGAAAGTGGTATTTTGACTATATATTGTCTTGACCGGTCACAATTCAAACAATGAAATATTAAACTTTTGGTACTCATTTAAAGTAGAAAAAATCTGGCCAAAGTTAATGATGATGATGATGATGTTGATGTAAGGTCCGCGCTCTCCGATGTGTTCTTCGATTGCTGGGTTTTCTGATGAAATTATGTTTTTTTTTTTTAACTTTAATGGATGCACAACTATTTTTGTTTATTTTTACAACTTTTTTCAGCAATATATTTCTTTTTAGTCTTACAAAACGATGCTAAAAACTGAATGCACTTCTGAATATTTTTTATGAATTTGTATTTGTATGCGCATTAGTTTGACTACCAACTTTTTGTCTCAAATGGAACACACAACAACCCATATTTTTGTTTTGATTTTTCAACAAATTACTTCCAATCATAAGCATATTTAATATGAAATGGTCGAAAGGAATTCAGCATTAGAATATTCATTTCTGACACTAATATAACGTCACAAAAATGGTTAAATCAAATTTAAAAAACCACAAACAAACATTCGGAACCAAACTAAAAATTAAAAAAAAAAACAAAACAAAACAAATAAAACATTTATAAGAACCAGAGACGCTAAAGCCCGTATGACACTACATTTTTAGTTCACTTTATTTTTCATTAAATCAATCAAAGTGAAAAAGTGTTTTTAAGAAAGGACACTAAATTAGTTTTCAGAACCTGACAAATATTATTTGAAAATCACATTTTGTATACATTTTTTGCGACATTTTTACATTAATGGACGGTGTTCATACGAGCTTCGCGTGAGGCTACTCATTTTGACGTCTTTCTTTTTTGATCTCATTTCTACTTCTTGAAAAGAAAGAGATGGCAAGGTGAGGCAGAAGTTTTCAATAAACTTAAAAACTTCTGCCTCACTTTTTTTTCAAGAGCTGAGAGTCAGATACAAATAAGAGACGTCAAAATGAGTCGCCTCACGTGAAGCTCGTATGAACACCGTCATGGATATATTGTGTACCCACTCACACCAGTCGAAATTTGAATAAAAAATTGTACTTTCTGCTCTTATTTAATTTTCAGTTCATTAAAAATGAGAGAAAAATGTAGTGGCCATACTATTTAAATTGTTTAAGCTTTTCCCAGGTTGAGATTATGTATTCCTTAAAAAACGCCGATGGATCAAAAAGTGACAACACCTTTGTTGAAGGAACAGTTCAGTAGACTCTGATTACTTATTCAATTTTTTTGGGAGCGTATAATATTTCATCCGGAAAATTGTTGTTCATCCGAAACTTCAAAAGCTATTCAGGCGTTTCATATGAAAAATATTTCACCTGAAAAATATTTGTTTGTTCCCCTGGAATTTTGAAAGCTATTATGAGTTTTGCCTGAATTTTTTTTTTGGCTTAAATAAACACAAACTTGCGGAAAGGGCACCAGTACCCTTTGTTTTTTTTTTCTTTCGCTGTCAAAGATAAGTGATAATAACTAAGCTCTAAATTACGAAATATTTCGACAAAAATGAACACTCACAAAAACCGGGAATTTTCGATTAAAACTCAAAATAGGCGAAAAGCAAAATGTCAATTTTTCCGAATGGAATGCTTGGGTGAAACTCCAAATAAGGCTAAATAATCCATTTTTGAAACATACAGTTTCAAATCAATTTTAATAAAAGAAAACAACTTTCAGATGAACAAAAAACAAAAACGCAAAGAAAAACATAAAATAATGAAAGAACTTTTTTCGTACGAATACTGTTGTAGCACACACACTCGATGTCAAGTAGTTTATATCAGGACTGTATATCGTCACGTTAAGCAAAGAACTGCAATCATCTGACAAAAGTCATCTTTTAGAAAAATAAGGGCTCAAATGTCACACCCATAGAGAGACATAAGTATTTTCAAGAACTTCGCGTTTTTCAAACAGCTTATGCTGCCACTCAAATAACGTTCCCATAATATTTTGTCACGTGCTATTGGTTCGCCATCGCTGATAAATACCCTGCCTTAATGGCACTTATATGAAAAAAAACATCATCAAATGCTATAATGAGGAATGTGTTAAAAGTTATTTTTGAAGTACGATATTATCAAATAATATGTCACTATCCACTATCAGTTCTGACGTTCTCTAAAATGAAATAAACAATAATCTGGTATGACAAACTCGAGTGACTGCTGACGAACTAAATGAATGCATGTTAACTCCTTCTATAAAAATCAAGATTTTTGTTACTTCTGATTTGTAGGTCTTCGTTAAGATACACATTCACTGTAACCACAGTCTTTAAAAGTATCTGTTTGGTTCAAACCAATTTTTAGTGACATCAAATTTTTAATATGAAATCTATTTATCTTCCCTCATTCGCTCTTATATTTTCGCCTTTCTGTCAAAATCTTATAAGAGAGACGCAAAAATAATGAAATGGAATTCTCCTGAAATGTTCTAAAACTGGAACCATGACACAGTTAGGAGGCATTGATATTTAAATTCAGATTTTGTTTTATCTAAAACAATTGTAGAATTTAGATTGGGAGGATTCAGATCGGTCTAACAGCAGTTTTTGGACAAAAGAAGTGGGGATCACTAACCCCTCAAACAGACTCAAAACGAGATTTTGACAAAAATCCGACTATTTACAGAAGAACAAAGCTGTAGGTTTTTAGGCTCACCCTGTACTTTACATAGTTTAACTATGACCATCTATTCTACGTTCATGTAAACAAAAACATTAAAAATACACATACGAGTTTTTTTTTACAAATTTTCTCAAAAATTGATAACAAATTGATAACAATTTTTAAAGAAGCAGTAGGTAACTGATTGCAAGAACATAGGTAATGCGAAAGTCTTTTAAGGAATATGAAATTCCTGACCTACAAATCAAAGTGAACTCGTAAGGATTGGGACTTGATTTCATTGCTTGAAACAGTTTCCAAAAACATTTTTGGTGAATACCTATAACTTTAACACTGTTATCAAAAAGGTTACATATTTTTTTAAATGTACTAAATTGTCTGTTTATTTCGAATCGTATATTTCTTTTTTTATTTACTTTGATACCTGATGCTGTAATAGACTTACATAAAAGTAAATAAACTTACTGTATATTTGTAATGTCGTATTATGTTTGTTTTTGAAAAAGATAAACGTGTTTCACTGTCATCCAAAAATGTTTGTTTTAAACTCATAATCAGGCATTCATCATCAGGGTTCTTCATATTATCATGAACGACGACAATGTGCTTGGGCAGTATATCTAGCCTAGGCAAAAATTTTAAGTAGGTAGATACATTATGTATATTCACTTTCACTATTTAAATATTTTTCCGGCACGGGATGGCGTTAATTATTTGTTAAATAAGCATTTAAGAATGAGTCAATTGGTGAGAGCTATACATACCGACTTCTTAAGTACTTGTTAGAAATTGCATATTAATTGGATATATTGTGTTGACTCAATGCATTTTTATAGTTCAATTTGGAATAATTGTAAGATTTTTGCAAAAGCTAAACTAAGATACATATAATTTTTTTAAGGATGTTTCAAATTTTCCTTCGTTAAAAATTTATTAAAAAAATCAGCATGATCAGGGCCCGTATTGCGTAATACGACTAAAGTGACCACTATAGAGTAAATGAAAGATAAAGCTATAGTCAAAACGACTATTGACGATAAACTATCAGAAGTTAGCCAATTCCACCCCAGGTTTATAAGATCTGAGAGAACTCAGCATTCTTATGGGGTTTTCTTTTGGTAGGTAACAAAAATTAATTTGTTTTCCCTTCAGACCTGTCAAAACACAGATTTTGACAATTTTTATTCATGTCTCTCCAATAGTTTTGTTTTATAGCGGTTTTATCAGAAGCGGTCGAGAAGTTTTCAACAAAGTGCAAAAAACCGAATTTGTAGGTATGATAAAACACAACTTCGTTGCGGACGTTTAGGTGCAAATGACGCAGAACGCTCGCTATACCGGAAATGGTCGACGAAGTCAACGGTCCAATTTTGATTGATGGTGAGGGAACTCGAGGAGGCTATAGGTTTATCACACAGCTCGGTAATTTCCATTTTGCACAAATATTTGGACATGAAAAAGCTTTCCGCAAGATGGATGCCGCATTTGCCTTCGATCGATAATGAACGAAACCGTTTAAAAATTTCAATGGAGTATTCATCTTCAACTGTATTCAAGCGAGTTTTTGCGCTGATTTGTAAGTATGGTAAAACATGGATTCATCATCACACACCAGAGATCAAAGAACAGTCTTAACAGTGGACTTCTCCAGGTGAAACCAAGCCAAAGAAAGACAAAATGTGATTATCGGCAAACACGTGCGGGAGGTGTCATCCATATCGATTTCTTTGAGAAAGGTAAAACGATTACGAGTGCTTATTATGCTGATCTGTTGAAACGATTTAACGTTGATTTAAAAGGAAAAATTGTTTTTAACAAGAAAAAGCTGCTGTGCACAAGTCCGCAGTCGCAATGACAATATTCCATGAATTAAGATACGGATTATAACCCCCTCCAGCTTATTCTCCGGGTTCCTGCGACTATTTCTCAATATGAAGCAATGGTTTGGTGAAAGAAAATTTGACTTAAATGTTGAGGTTATTCAAGAAACAAGTACACGCTTTAAGGCTTTCAAAAGAAAAAAACAATTTTTTGTAGGGAATACAAAATAAGAAATCTTTGGATGAAGTGTTTCGAGCTAAAAGAAAATCATATCGATAATAAAAAAGTTTTTGTCCAAAAAGAGCGCCCTTTCTTTTAATTTTCAGAGACTTATTGACCCGCCGCCGTCATATACCAATTTTTGACAGCTTAATTCGAAAACGGTTTTACGTAATTTTATAACTGCATGTATAAGTACTGATTTGTGTAAATTTTTGTTTGTTTGACACATCACCCCCTCCCCAAAAAGTAAAGCTCTATACATGCCACTGCCTCAGGTCAGAGTTCAGAGGCAACAGAGAAGAACAAAAACCTCTGATTTGAAAACCAAGTCATCGTGGATATTAGACCGCTTGGCCAGGAAGTCTGGAAACCGGGAACCATAGAACCGACTAGAATGGTAGATTACTCAAGATGTCTCAGGCAGCAACCCTTCCTGTAGCGGGAGCCGAATAAGTAAATAAGTAAGGTGGGTACATATAAATATTTGTATAGGGTAGGTATAGGTATGTATAAAATTCTAGTGATAATTAGTTATTTTTCATTTCATGAACCTTTGCATTTTCAGAGATGTGCCCTTTTCGAAATTATTGGCTATTCAAAATTCAAATGTACCATTACCATTATTCATTTCTGCTGACTGATCTCAAAAATCTTATATTTTTAAAGTCTTCAATGACAGGACAGGAAATGTTTAATCTTTAAAATTGTGCTACTCATTTATTCCAAAAAAAATGTGACCCCGTCATTATAAGAAACCGTTGCTGAGATAAAAATCCAATGAGACGTTCTGATGAATTGATTGAATCATCGAGACAAAATTGTAAACGAGAGGTGATTCTCATCTTATTTATTATTTAAGAAAAATATTTATAATTTGCGTTCATAACTCACTTTTGTCGTTTTCGATTGGATTTTCTGACTGTTCGACTCCTTTTCAGATTCCAATCAAATATGAAAACATAAATTTACACACACACTACCGACTAACGCCATTTTACAAAATGGTTTCTTTAAGCTTTTATCTTTTTTGACAATTAATACGACGAAAAGTTGTATATGTATGCGTGTGTTCCAAATCTACTCCTTCTTAAAATCGGGAACAGAAAAATACTCCAAAAACAGTATTCCGAACAGCCAATCAAAAGCTTTTAGAGTAGTTGGAATGAAAATGGAGTAGAACAGGAGTACTCCGAATGTCTATTCAAAAACGACATATGAGTAGGTACAACTAACAATAAAATGTTGTTACATTTTGGTTCACGTGCGTTACTAGGCACTGAAGCTTATAAATGTGTTGTTTAATATAATAATGCGCTTACTATTTCTTAAGACATCAAACTTAAGAGCTTTAATCAAAATCCTATGGAACCATTTTTGGATAAATTTGAAAAAAAAACTAAACTGTTGAATGGCAGCCTCCAATTATATGAGCTAATATTCGAATTTCTCCTATTCCGAGTTCCTTACAATTATTTCAGATCGATTTTTAACCTTCCATTGGAAGTTTTTGTAATTTTTCAAATCGAAAATTTTGACATATCTTAACGTTCAGAGCTCCCTTGAATTGGAATCCACTCTTTTTAGTGAGATATTATGTCTGTTCGCGAACCTCACAAAACTACTAAATTCAACGAATTCAGCCCAAAGTTCTGTCAAACTCATATAAAACAAATAAAATTCGTAGAACTTCGTAGTTATATGGGAAGTACACGAACAGACCTATTATGTCTATGTTTGTACGTACGTTCCTTCCAAATAACAAAATTTTGTCTGTCTGTTTGTTTGTATTTGGTTCTATTATTTTCCAGAGGAGAAATTGAAATTTTTGTAGCTCAAAAAATAACGGTACTTGCCCTACAACCGTTGAAGAAAATCTTATTTATCTCAAAAACGGCTCCAAGGATTTTGATAAGAAAAAATAAGTGTAAAAAGGTACTACCTAACCTCGTGGCATAATGCTTAGTGCGTAGGACTGTCATGCCAAAGGTCTGGGTACGATTCTCAGCCACTGCCACCTAAAAACTTAAATGTTTTTTTTCCGAGGTATTGCCTATTGAGAGCAACTGACAAATCCTCCAAGAGTATACTTATCACGAATAAGTGCTTCTCATCTAGCCGTTCGGACTCGGCAACAAATTGTAAGTCCCCTCCATTCCTGCCAACAAACACGCACACAGGAATAGTTGAGAGTTGTTAGTCACTAGGCCTTGGTTCTTCATGAGCTGTTGCGCCACTAAATTTATTTTTATTTAAAATTGTAGGTATAGTGTACTTCTTTTGTTAAAAAAAACTATTATTAACGGTACCTACCATATAACTTTTTTTGATTTTCTGTGAAAAAGCTCCTTTTAAACGTAAATAACACGAGTATTGCATACCAAAATTTTGAAAAAATTTGGATTTTTAAGAAAATATGATTTTTTTTTTGAAAATTTAATATTTCAAAAACTGGTTTGTGAATATTTGTGAAACTGAGTTAAAAAATGCGTATTAATAAATATAAACAACTGGAATATCAAAATTTGTTTAAATGTTACTAAAATTCTATATAAAAAAAATCAGTTTTTAAAAAAACCGTTCCAACGATTTTAAGTTTATTTTTTGCATATCGTCGGTTCAAAGGCAAAACTCACTCATTGCAGAAAAAAAAGTTCAGACAATGAGAATGAAATCCATTTTTAAAATCCATAAAGCCTCCCTTTACCCGTTTTTTATAAGGATATTGAAAGATATACCCGGGAACTTTACTTAAAAATTTGCGGAAATTGAATGTTACTGTTCATCTTCAAAAATTATGTTTTACTATAATTTTCTTCAAATGCGCAAAATGTTAGTTAGTGTATTTTACCACTGAACCAACGATATATTCATATTTTTCTAAATAATTAAATAGCATACTTGTTTTAGAGCTCTAAGACGATTGTTTGGAACCTGGACAAAAACTTTATTTTGGCGCCCCTCCAGTTTTTAAGATAAACACAAAAAAACGCCATTTACTCGTACATGACCCGATTTTTGTTTTTTGTTGATGGAGGAATAGGCGAGGGAAATAAAATTGAGGAGAAAACCAATGTATTACAACAACAACGAAATGATCGTCATTAGGTCATGTATGATTGGATTTTTTGGAACCGGGAGAATAAAACTTTTTAATGAATTTGGACTCGATTTTGCCTACTATAGGTACTCAGCAATTTTCAATTTTGCATGTTAGATTTAGAGCCAGTTGTACAAATATTTAATCCGTTGTTCAGCAATTTTAATTTACTGACTTACCGAGTTAAAACTGCTGGGCCATCAGGATCAAAATTTGAACCACGTTTGTGTAACTTGCCTTTAAACTATATTTCCACCAAAGGTTTATCTCTGTTCAAATTTGATAAATCTATTATTTGGTGTTTTCACCGAACAATAAGATTTCAAAAAGATTTACTTTGACAGCACCTTTAAAAATGCTAATGGTGTTTTATTTTTGCTTATGATGTGAAAGTGAAGAATAGAATGCAGCCACAAATGAATCCTTCAGTACCATACAACAATAGGTTAGTTCGATTTGTATAAATATTTGCCCTAGGAAGATTTAACAAGATTAATTTCTTATCTCCAAGATTTTCGAAATAAATATTCACAGCACCTTTAAAAATGCTAATGGTGTTTTATTTTTTCTTATGAAGTGGAAGTGAAGAACTGAATGCAGCCAAAAATGAATCCTTTAGCACCATATAAGAATTGGTTAGTTCGATTTGTAAAAATATTTACCCTAGGAAGATTTAACAAGATTGTTTCTAATCTTCAAGATTTACGAAATAAATTTGTATTGTAAATCATTGAGATGTAAAGAAGATTTGAGTTTAATCTAATTTAATCTCAGATTCGTGTCAGGTGGAAATATAGTATTAGACAATGGGCAATGCTTAGCAAAGACAAAATAAACGCACACTTTAAATCCTTAAGTTCCTTCAAACTTGCCAGGATTTTTAAAAACAAAGGAAAGCCTGTTTCAAAAAAAAAACTTGGAGACAAGAAATTACACAAATTAAAGATGTTGAACCAAAATGAGCACTCAAAACTATCTTTCAATTTAAATGGTAAAATGGTAGACAAAACTGCTACAGGCTGACTGACAAAATTGTAATTTCTATTACCGAAAGTTATTCCATTTCATTAAGTGTCGGAAATTCCCAATTTTGTTAGGCACATAGATTTGGCGCCACATGTAAGCTGCTTCTTGGGGCACAGACACCGGTTTGCCCCCATAGATCTGGCGCTGGCTCTGTTTTTCTACCATTGCTAGCATATTTCAAAAGTTTCAATCAACTTGAACATAAGAGCAAGTACGTCACGTGCGATACAGTCGTACATTTTATTTTATTTTGTGGTTGGATCGGATACACCATATTTACTTTTAATCAATTTAACATAAATGAATGACGAATATTTAAAAACATTTGTTAAACCCACTTCAAAATACTTTCAGCTCTAGGAAATTTTGTTTTGACAGAACATAATCGATTTTGTTTAGAAAGAAATCAGTTTTGTTTAAAAAAAGAGTTAATTTTTAAAGTTATTAAATAATTCTGTTTTTCGAAAACTAGGGAAATTTATCTCAAAGACTGTACAAAACTCTCAAGCCACTTAAAAAGTCATAAATTTTCAAGCATTAAGTTTTTGGCTCGAAAAAATAGTATTTTTAATTATTGTTTAATATAACTGAAATTTTATTGGAATACTTGTGTGTTAAACTTCTTAAAACCAAAAAATATATATTTTTGGGATATAATTCTACTGTTTTGATGGAATAACGCAAGCACAAGGGAGAAGGCACAGGTACAAATTCAACAAATTTAGCATATTTTGTGGTTTTTAATTTCACCTTGGTTTTTTCTAACCTGCATCATTTTTTCTCCGGAATCAAGATTTATAATTTTTAAGTTGTGGTCAACAATTTTAT
The DNA here is from genome assembly GCA_946251815.1 of Dasysyrphus albostriatus. NCBI lineage: Eukaryota > Metazoa > Arthropoda > Insecta > Diptera > Syrphidae > Dasysyrphus > Dasysyrphus albostriatus. Next base: position 57,957,478 of record OX276336.1, on the reverse strand, counting down.
ACTGCTTTTTTATGATTTTCAACAAATATTTTGAAACGTGGTTCATTATTTTGTATTTGTTAGTAACCACATTTCTAAAAATTCACTAAGGATTTGTAACGCTTTATAACTGATAATTTAGTAGTGACTAAAAATTAAGTAGAATAAAAAAAGCACCATTATATATAGAATAATTGCCATACATTTAAAGGCACTTTTATCTCCGCTTAAAATGAATCCTGTGTTAAATATAACAGCAGTTTGTTCAAATTTCGTATACGTATGTTGTTGTTTTAAACATATAATTTGTTAAATGAACAAAAAATGCAGCTAGACTAATGAATCAGTGTGTCTAATTTCTTACTTTAAAAATAAGACCAAAAGTCAAACTCCTTTTTTTTGTTTAAAAAAATCTACAAAACTTAGATGGTTCTTGAAAAAATACACCCTCTACGTTTCTCAAACGCAAATCTCAAATAAATCAATTGCCATACTTAATTGCAAGCCAGTGCAATTATACCTACGTACGTGAGCGTTGGCTCGTTAGAATAAGAAAATATTACATATGTACGTGCTCGATCTTGCTTATACATAATGTATACTTCTTTTGTTTATAAATATTGCAATTAATTTTAAATAAAATAGGTAGGTACTATGTTAACATCTTATAAAATAAAATATAGGTTGATGTTGCTCGTATACAAATTAATTTTGTATTCATACTGGTTTAAAAAAATTATAAATATTAATGCTTGCGTGCGGGTTGCAATCATACACATAATATGTTATCTGAGTATCCTAGAATCTTAAAGAATGCTTAGTGGCTGTTACATCAGCTGTATTTTCAAAAGGAATTACAAAAATATAAAACTATCCGGATTACTTAAGAATCTGCGCAGTATTAATAAAATATTGCGTAGTTTAAGATTCTGTTCATTAAAATTTATTCTCAAGACTAACTACAACTTCTGTTTTTTAAACAAAATTCAATCTTAGCATAACCAGTATGAAAAAGTACACTAGGTTTTTTTTTTTAATAGGATACTAAGGGTTTTCATGCAACTTCGAAAATCCCTAGATACGAGTAAGTTTACAAATTGGATAAGTTTATCTTTTGGTTAATGAACTGTCAAATTTTGTATGGGAAATGATTTACACAATTTGGTTAAACTTATCAAAGGATTTTGTTGCGTAAAATTAACCAAACTGGTTAAACTTAACCAAACGTCATTGTGACTCTTATTCTGATTGAATTACCAAGCATTTAATCAAAAGTATAAATAATGTCGTTCATGCACACTTTACGTAATCTTAGCATTTTACACAATTTGTAAACTTACGATGTTGCATGAATACCCTTATTGTATTAATGAATAGTTTTAACGCTCCGACATGCAACTTAAAAAAAAAGAACAAAGCAAAATTTCGAGATAATGCTGAGAACTTTTTTTGCAGGCAGTAAAATTTTGCATCGAAATGCATTATTAAATTTTTTGTATTTTTTAGTATGTTAAATTCCAATAGTTGTTTTGTTTAACTTACTTGTCTATAACTTTTTTAACCATTTGAGATAGGCACATATAGGCATCAAAAGAAAGATGATAAAATTTTCTTTAAAATAAGCTATTCAAAAAACGTTTTCGCTAAAAACCGGCTGAGAAACGCTCGCTCAAACTAAACTGATTTTATGTCTTAAAAGTTAAATACTATAGGCATTTTTGGTTATTTCGGGAAAATTGTCTGATGATAAGCTCAAACTGCGTGTGTGATTCATTCTTAGTTAGTTTAGTATAAAAATAATAGTCACATTTTATTTTTTTCGAACTTTAAGTTTTTTTTTCAAATCTTACAATAATCCTTAATTTTTGCAGCAGATGATAAAACGAGGACTTAGCGTTACATAAAGGACAATCTATGTTCCCTTTACGGCGGTGTTTTAGAATTTATTTTAGGTCCAAAAATTGAGGCATTTCATGGTGCCCAATGGATCCTTAGGTTTCCCTACTATTGGAATTGTGCAGAAGCTACTGCATAGAAAAATCATCCTGATGTTGATGATTTTTCTATGCAGAAGCTTCTGAAAAATTATTTTCGAGAAAATCGTAATAAATGTCAGCTGTTGCTGTTGAGCACCAGCAAAACCAAAAATAACAAATGTCAAAAAAACCAAACAAACGATAATAGGTTTGTTCGTGGAGCCCTGAAGTCACCCTGGGGTCGCCCCAAAGCGTTTTTTGAAACACCTGGACTAACCCCGACAAGTCAGTTCTTTGTTTTTTGAAACCTAGGGTTGCCCTGAACTCGCTTTGAAGTAGAACTAGGTTTTTGGCTGGGGCGAGTTGAGGTAAAGAATAAAATGTTAAAGTGGCAGGAGTTCTGATGCATTTTTTTGTTGTGGAAATGGAAATTCAAGGAATATACCAATTTACTTAAATAATTTTTTTATTTTTAAATCAAATATTTTGTTTCTTTCTTATATCAACAACACAATCCAGAGCCGTTTCGTGGTTTTTGAGAACCGAAAAACCCAGGTTTGTTGACAATTCTTGGGGTTGTCAAGAAAATCTGGGTCATCCCTAAACTTCAACGAACAAACACTTGATCACGTGTTGCTTGTAAGCACCCGGACTTTAACGTGTGAATTTTGCTGTGGAGTTTTTATTCTTATAAAGAACATCTACAGTTAATAGTTATAAACTAAAATACACGACTGGATCGCGTATACTTAAGACATTTGTGTTCGATTCAGAATTGATATTAGCATTGACTACAAAAAGCCGATTTAGCATTTCATTTCACAATGTAGAACAAAATGGTCTAAAAAAATGTTTCGAAAGCAATTGACAAAAATAATATAATTTAAATTAAGGATTAAAGAACAGATTAGCTGTGTTTAATGAAGAAAAACTAGATCAGAACAGAGCAGGACAGCATAAGTGTGTGAAGGCTGTCAGAACAAAAAAGAACAGAAAAATGCAGCTTTGTGTTAACGGGATTGGCCGTTGCCTATGAACTGTGAAACATTTAAATTTAAAAATGGTTGAAATGATATTTTTTTCATTAATTTTCAATTAGAATTTAATATCAATTTACTTTTTCAAGAAAAGTACTTCTGTGAAAAATTTTAGCCTGTATGTTGTTCTAAACTGTTCTCTGAAAAACGTCATGGAACACAAAGTGACAGAATGTAGATCAATTTGGGGCAAGGTTTTTCTTCATGGAACACACAATCCTGTACTTTTCTGTTCTTTTCTTTAATTTTCTGTGCGGAACAGATTCATTAAACACACACCTATTGTTGACTTTCAAACAAGGTAAAGTACTTCATTATAAGTGTTGCCATTGTTTTTTAATACTTTCTTTCATTTTAAGTTGTTATTTTTTAAATTGCCCTCCCTCCTTAACGGGGTGATATAGACCCCCCTTCCATAAAAAAAATGCTTGTTTTTGACCCTTCTACTAGAAACTTTTGTCAATTTTTGGTGCCAAAGCTACCGCACTAAATAAAACTTATTTTATTAAAACTTTAAAGGAGCTTTTTCATAATTTTTTTAAAAAAATCGGTTGAGCCGTTAATTAGAAAACCGAAAATAAAAAACCTTGTATGGCAGGTGCTATTAATAATAGTTTTTGGTGAATTGTGTTTTTACCAAAAGTACATTTAAAAAAACTATTTTTTTATCAAAACTGTTGAACCGTTTTTGAGATAAATAAGACTTTCCTTAGTGGTTGTCTGGCAAGTACCGTTATTTTTAGAAATCAAAAGGCCTTAAATTCAAAATTTGAAGAAGATCTTATTAAGACTTTCCTTAGTGGTTGTTTTGCAACTACCGTTATTTTTGGAAATCAAAAGAGCTTAAATTCAAAATTTGAAGAAGATCTTATTATTGGTTAAGCTTTAGCCTGTAGATCCAGATACAAACAGACAAACCGAATTTTGCCACCCACTTTTTTGATGTTCTCACTCATCGTAATGTCATGTTTGATTGATGTTATCTCGATTTATTTTTACGAAAAAAACATGCCCTTCTGTACTTAAATTATGCATCTCTATTTTTTTCTTTCTTGAGCTCTTTTATTTAATATTCTATTTAAGATTTAAGACCAGTTTAAAATGATCAATATCTAAGCCCAAACTCCGATAAATGTAAGTAATTTTTCGAGAAGGAAGTTCATTGATTCCCTTGATATACAAAATATTTCCTCTCTTTATTCATATTTAAAAATTTTCCATATATATTTGTTGACACTATTTAAAAATGAAATTAGCCAAGCCGTAGGAATGTGTTAACAAATTTAAATATGGTCGCGAACAAATTGAAAGAGAAGAAGAATTTAAAAATCATTAAAGCACTAATTAAAATTTAATTTAAGGCATGTGTCATGTATTTTATTTACTTTTGTAAACGAGTCTTTATCTATTTCTCATACCACACATCCCAATCATTTTGCCGGAAGTTGTTTTCTAAAGGTTATTATACCTAGTACATACATATGTATGTATGTACTTACAGGTATTTTTCTTTCATCAAATATTATCTAATGATATGAATGTATGTCACCATTTTTCAAATTTAGTTTCTAGATAGAGATATCCCAAACAAATATGTAAAAGTGTCAGTAATAAGAAAAATAATATTTTTAAGTCCTTTTTGAATAATTATAAGCAAGAACAAATAATAAAATCTAGAAGAAATCAGGTTTAAGATCCATTCAAAAAAACAGTATTAAATTATTTAATATTTAAATTTTTAACATAAAAGCAAAACGAAAATTATCAGAACTTTGCATTCACGAATACCCAATCAAATTTTTACCGCCCGTCAAAATCTATTTTAAGTAGGTATAGGTTAGTTTTTATTTTTGTTTAACTTCGAACAGGAAGTAATAGTTACAATAGTTTGAATGACAAACAAAACAACTGGCTCCGATTCACTGCACATTTCGCGCTTTATCAAATTCACGATAGCAAAAAAAAAAAATAAATAAACGGAAAACTGATTTTCATATGAACCAATTTTTCTAGTTGCACAGACACACATATCACACATGTTTTCGTTTTCTTTTACTATTTTTAATAAGCACGCATAAAAGCAAAAACTTATGTGGCCCATCGAGGCCAAAACCTATACATTATTGATGTATATTAATTTAACATTATAATTTTAGTATTAAACTGGTTAAGATATTCACTTTATGTATATTATCTGTAATTTTAATATACGCATGAAAACTTAATATCAACTTTATATAGACGTCACCGTGCCAACGAATAATTAAATTAAACTACATGCAATTTAACTTTTTTTTTCTATAAATACAAACAAAACAAGTAAATAAATAAATAATATCAAAATCAAAATAATAAGTTTACCACGTACAGAAAAAGTCTTAACTACACGCTGCGAGATATCGAATTAAACTGATATTGCAAACTTGTACCTACGCTCTTTAAACAGGGATTAGTTATTTCGTTGCATTAAAACTCTTGTGACTACCGCTAACAGGTATTTTTTCATTAAGACACGTACGATCATACAGGTGTTTTGCCCCCACCAGTGATGCCTTTTCCTATTCAAAAACTGTATTAAATAGTAATACGCACTATATAGTCAAGTCTTCTACTATCATAAAACTAAAAAAAACGAATTGCGATAACTTGATGAAAGCGTAGCAATACATGGTGTTTCGTTATAAAGCTTTTTTAAGTACATAATAAAATATTAATTTAATGTTTTTGTTTAAATTATTGTGAATGAAATTATTTTCGGCAAAGTATTTGTATTTTTTTGAATTTTCTATCAAAACAATATGTCTGTTCGCGTACCCTCCAGAACTACGAATTTCTATAAATTTAGCCCAAAGTTCTGTCAACGCTTATATAAAAAAGTAAAATTCATAGTTATGGGAAGTACACGAACAGACCTAATTTGTATAAGCCTGGGTTTTGAATTTTACTGTCGAAAACAAAAATTTCAAAATCATAATTGGTTTAAAAAACAATTGAAACAAAATAGTGTTTTTTGAAAGCATAGAGTTCTCTCTCTTTGAAATTACACATACGCAAAATTGTCTCCTCGAATTCCCTCAATTTCAATGAAATTTTGACTGTGTTTATATTGGACGGAGAAACTGGATTTTTTTAATATTTCAGTAGTCATATTTCGCTACCACTTCTTTAGTGAATTGAGATGTGAATACGGGAACGTCAAAAAAATCTAGTTTTTCAGTCTGATGTGAACATTGTATTTGAGAAAGTCATAAAAGGCAATTATCGCTGTAACAGCAGCGAAATTTTGAAATTTATGTAGGAACTACATAATAAGACTTCAAATAAAAAATGTGTTTAAATTTATAAAAAATGTATTCATTATAACAAATAGTTGTTGTATTTAACATAAGAATAAGTTGTATTTTTTAAGCAAATGTTAACATGCTCTAAAAACGCACGACTACTATTATGTCAAAGACTGAATTCTGAAATACCCACTTCAACATATCTCTCATAAGAACCGAATATTCAGTCATATGTACATACATACGTACTATATAAAGGGTGATTTTTTAGCTGGTTTGGTTTTGGCAACACTGGTTTTGACAGCTGACGTGTGCTTAGTACCTTGTGTCACTGTCAAACAGCTTCAGTTTGGTTTGCAATTTAACCATGGATCGTCTTACAAATGAACAACGCTTGCAAATTATTGAATTTTACTATCAAAATTCGTGCTTGGTTCGAAATGTTTTTTATCGAAAAATTGTGTTCAGCGATGAGGCTCATTTTTGGTTGAATGGGTACGTAAATAAGCATAATTGCCGCATTTGGAGTGAAAATCAGCCAGAAGCATTGCAACAGCTACCAATGCATCCCGAAAAAGCCACTGTTTGGTGCGGTTTATGGGCCGGCGGCATTATTGGGCATATTTCTTCAAAGATGATGCGAATCGCAGCGTTACTGTCAATGGTGAACGCTACTGATTGATGATAACAAACTTCTTTTTGCCCGAAATGGAAGTTCTTGACTTGCATGATATGTGGTTTCAACAAGACGGTGCCACATGCCACACAGCACGCGAAACAATGGCGCAATTGCGAGGCGAGTTTGGTGAACAGTTAATTTCACGTTTCGGGCCGGTCAATTGGCCGCCTAGATCGTGCGATTTGGCACCATTAGATTATTTTTTGTGGGGGTATATCAAGGCTAATGTCTATAGGGACAAGCCCGCTCCGATTGACGCACTGGAAGCCAACATCCATGCATTCATTCGTGAGATACCGGCCGAGTATGCCAAAATTGGACTCAGCGGATGGGCTACCTGAGACGCAGCCGCGGTCAACATTTGCATGAAATTATCTTTAAACATTAAATTGCAAGGTTCAAACTATCGATTCAAATAAATATTTCATTAATTTTTTCGAAGTTTTTGTGTTTTTTTTTTTAAAGTTCTAAACCTCTTAAAAAATCACCCGTTAGATAAGTGTTATCTTAAGTTTATATTAGTAACACATTACAAATAAAAAAAAAAGTTTATTTATTTTTATCTAGACAGTGGCAGCACTGGTAACTTTTATACTCAATTCTTTGCTCTCAGAGTCTTATTTTGCTTCTTTAACTCTAAATTTGAGCCGTAAGTTAATTCACAATATCTCAATATGGGTTCTCTATTCTCTGATAGTTTTTTCTGAAGGAGAAGCCTTTTGGATAATGGCAATGGGTAAGTTTAATCAAAAGAGAAACTTTAAGTCTTATCCAACTTGTTGTAATTTGGAAATAATCGAAAAAAAGTATTACGTTTTGTAATTGTGAAGCTGTGTTTATCTTGGTTGACTTGATGCTCTCTTTAGGTGCATATGACGCTTGTTGTTAGGAACATATAGGTACTCTACAAAATGGCATTTTTGAATGACTAATCAATATGAATTTTGACATAAACAATTTATTGGTTTTACTTATCCTCATTTTGTATAAAATGTAGGGGCTTAAAATAAATTTTGGTTAGTCAGAGATGTGCATCCAAACTGCGATATTTTAAATAAATTTAAAAAAAAACAAAGAAGTTGACTATCGTCGTTTTGGCTGCTATGAAAATCCAACTTATATGACTGGTCAGAAAAAAAGCTTAATTCTTATGTTTTTCGCCTTTTTGGATCTTTGATTTTATTTTACATAACAATAAAACAAATATCAAAAAATTTGCCTTGCGAATTAATGATTGCAATCCCGGGATCCCAATAATTTTTTTTAATTTCTAAAATCCCGGGATTACAATGCTCCAATTTCGGGATTTCCAGAATTGGTGGCTTAAATATTTGGATATGTACAATACTCGTATTTTCATTTTTGCTTTTTTGGGACTGTTGACCTTGATAATTTTTTTTTTATTTTCGAAAGCATGAACGAAACTTGAAAAATGTTGAATACCAAGTAAATTTTTTTATTTAAAATATTTTATTTGCTAATCTACACCTCCTTTACTCTACTCCTGAAATAAATCAGTTAAGTAGAAGACTTAGCACTATTTCTGTAATTCTAATTTTACTTGTTGAATTATTGTTTCAAAATAACCTTTTACGGCTGTTTCGTTCGGGTGATCACCTTTGGACTCATCAGTGACAGAATGAGGGTTTTGTTATACGCAATTTGTAGTGAGATCAGTTCATCTAAAAAAAAATCCATAAAACTTGTTTATTTTTACCAAGCTGAGGCCAAAGTAGTAGTATCAACTCTCTGCATAAGACGCTTTTCTCTAAATTTAAGAAAACAAAATAAAATAAAAATAATTTAAATGAACAAATGTTTAGAATAATATGTAAGAACAATTTCGTGTAACCGAGTAAATGTAATGTATGAGTAAATGCAATGTATATATATATATATAAGTAATAGTGAGTCTCAGTGAGTTTGTTTCATGTATTGCGGATGTTTTGCTATTAAACTGAAAAATAGCACGAATTCGATGAAGAAGATTGGAGAGAAACCTGAAAACACCTTACAGCAGTCACTGCCGAAGATAATTAGGATGGAACTTCTACACCTATCGATAGTTATCTTTTGCCGTTTTCAAAAACGTCAAGCCATTGTCAGTTTGATTGTCAAAGGATCGTCATTTTTTAACGAGAATATTCCTCGTATTTGGGCGTGTATCCACTGGGCAATCCAAAATCCAAAATTCTGAACCCTGCATCAGTTGACTAATAAACTGTTATTTTACAGGGGATTACAACAACACAATCATTCTGTTTACACAAAATCTTTTTGTTCAACGTCAGTTCGCCAATCAATTTTCTTGCAAACGCATTTGAAGTTTACGAACACGTTCTCTGATTGCTTTCAATATTTTTTACTGCAGAATTGAACCCCAGATGATGTTTTCGAACATGTGATTTTGAAGGCTATTTGCCAAACTATCTTGTCTCAGATAAAGAAGAAGCTGAAATATTCAGCCAGTTTATATTTCTGAGATCTCTGAGGACTCACAGCGCTCAGAAATATAAACAGGATTCCTCCCAAAAATTCCTCACTTTTCCCCTTAAAAACTGAGACTGAAATTTTTTGGATTCGCTTGCTCAATTATTTTATGTCGCAGTAAATTACATAAGAAGAAAAAAAAACGAGAGTTGTTTTGAATTCTATGTGCGGAATAGTGTTTATATTTTATTCTCCTGCTCTGTCAAAAAATTGAGGAAAAATACTGAGCGCTCAAGAAATATAAACTGGCCAATTCACTCGAACTCGAACATCATGTATGGCAATAGGAACATACAGATGTGCCACCATTATGTTTTTTTATGTTTCGAAGATCCAGAGGGAATTAAAAACGCTATAGAGACACCATGAATGCTACAGCCGCAACCTTAATTCCGCGGAGTTTTGCAAAGATAGGCGGTAATTTTTTTTTTTTTTTTTTTTTGAAATTTCAAACTCATCCACTCAAACTCACATCGCTTTGTTTGACGAAGTGTGTAGAGCGGTACGAAAGTGTGCTACAATTTTTTTTTTGTAGACCCCATGAAGATTGTGTAAACTCTGGAAACAATTTCAATCGCAATGGCGTGACCTCAGCATAGCTGGCAAAGCAACACGAAAATTGCCCCCCCCCCCCCCTCCTTTAACGAAATATTGGATCTAAGCCTGAATGCACGCACTTCTATACTGAAGACTATATACGAGAGTGATAGATTTTTTGTGAAGATATACCGAATATTTAGAATAAACTGTCACAGATTGAAGAATTTAATTTTGGTTCATCAATATCAGATCGTTGTTTTTTTTTTAGTTTATGGCTAACATATTGATAGAAACCCAAGCTTTTTTTAACCCCCCACCAAGCGCTAAGAAAAATACCTGCCACACATATTTTTGGTTATTTGTACATCCATTCCCAAAATTTGCTGTCGGCTCTTGTAATGTAGTACGAGTACGTGTTTTCTTCACAACTTTTTTTTCTTTTTTTTTCTTTTATTAAAAAAAAAAAACGTTTCTATAATAAGGAACTCAGAGTGCAAAACTTCCAGAGCCAACTATTACCGTGCGCCGACAGGTGGCATTGATATAATTATACATATCGCAAATGAGAAGATTTTGACGCTTTACGAAGCAGTCATTATTCTTTCATAAAAAAATTAAACAAGTTTCATTACCTTCTTCTCACTTCTCCATCATTGAATCGTTGAGATCAACTTCTTTAGTCTCATCTCAACACATTATAATAATCTTATTTGACCCAAATTACGTGGTACTTTTTTGACCTGCATCTTAAAGCCTACTTACTGTCCCTTTGGCTAAAAGAGTTGAAGAATTTTTTCGAAATTTAAAAAAAAAAAAAACTAAATGAAAATCCAGAAAGAGTTTTAGGAACCAACGCAACGCTGTAAGTTGTTTGTTTGTACTTCTTAAAGTTATCGGTCATCATGATGAGTGTAAGATGTCCTTTATCATGGATAAAGTAAAAATAGGTACACGACCGACTGAATCGCATGAAGTTGCTTTTTGTCTTTACTTTACATATCTTCTATATTTATAAAACTCTAATCTTGCTTTGTTTGTTGGTTTCCTTTGGTGTTTGAAAGATTATTTCAAGAGGATCGTTTTAGGCACACAATTTTTTTTTAAAAAATGTCCTTTATAGGGTGAAAAAGGGGTAAAAACAGGAAAATTGTGTCGGATTTTTTATTATTTTTTTTTTATGTTTGAAAGGGTGTAGAGGATGAGTTAAAGGCTAGATGTTTTCCGAGATTTAGATTCATATCTAGGTATACGGTGAAATGGGGTGAAAATAAAAAATATCCAATTACGATTTCTTTTTGTGTAATAATGGTTATTTTTACAAGATGGGTTTATTACTACACATTTTTCAAAACAAGCTTTATTTAAAGGGTGAAATGGGATAAAAATATAAAAAGGGAATCCAATTTTAAAAACTCTTTTTCTGGTGGAAAAGTTATTAAAAGTTCATTAAAGAATATTTTTTTATATATTATTGGGTGAAATACGGTTTTAAATTTTAAACGTACTTTTTGTGCATGAAAGTATTTATAGTAAAGGTTTCTAAATCACCAGCTTTAAATTTTTTAAAAATTAAGTTATTCCAACTCAAACAAATATTTCTTTGTTTAAAGTTATTTTTAAAGGTTGGATTATTTTCCAAAATCTAGCTTCATACCTCTAAAGTGACATTTTTGAAAGAGGTCTCCATCTGATGGTTAAAATTCTTTATCCTCTGAAAGTTTAATGTTGTAAGAAGAAAGACATAAGGTGAAATAGGGAGGAAATAAAAAGTTAAATGCAATTTGAAATTCTATTAACGTTGGAAAGATTATGCTCAAAGAACAGCTGGGACTCCAATTTGAAAAAATTCTTTTTGTGTTTGAAAGTTTGATAAGTTTAGAGGACGGACTTTGAGAACTACTCGCTTTAAGTTTTCTATTTAAAGGAGGAAACTCTTTAAAAATAAAAAAATGGTATCCAATTTTTAAATTTCTTTGAGTGCGTTATAAGGAGTCTTCAATCAAGTTCGAATGGCTGGACGTATTTATGTATTACATTTCAAATTCTTTAATGCAGTGAATCAAGTGCAGTTATAGATATCATCCTTTTATGTTATGGACACTGGTTGCGTTGGCCCATAGAAGCGGCTTAAGAAAATATTTCCATGAATAAATACGCAGAAAATTCCGAAAACTTTTAGATTTTTTTTTAGATTTAGATTTATTTATTCATTTCATACTTAAAAACTATTTCACAAAGGTTTATATGATAGAAATATATATAGAATAATAGTGTTCATTCTATAACTTTGGAAGTTAGTGGTGAATGAAACATCAAAAGCTTTATTTATAATTCAAATAATATCTGATGTGGGGTGACAATCATTGTTTACAAAGTTTAATGATATAATGAAGAAAAAAAATAGAAACAAAATTTTATTTTACAATTATGAAAATGTTTTCAGCAAAATAATGAATACAAATTTATATACGTAGAAGTTCATGACCTACATTAACAATTTAAAAGAAAAGAAAAATAGCTAATATTTAGATAAAAGATTCAATACAATTGTAATTCAGAGTGAATAACCAGTCTTTGACTTTTTTAATGAAAGAAGTAAAACGAAGAGTCTCTCTGATACATAAAGGCAATTTATTAAAAAGATATGGAGCTGTGTATGTATAAAAATGTGAAATGGCCGCTCATGAACTAAGTAGATATAAGAACAGAAAGCCAGTTATAGAGTTTCTTTTGTTCACTTTTATTTTAAAAGTAAAAATGCGTATAGGAAAACACACCTATTGTCCACTCAACATCCAACCCAATAATACATCCTTATTGTGAGTTTCACCCGAATAATATTTTATCCGAAAAAATTGACATTTTGTGAGTTTCACCCGGAAAAATATTTGATGTCTGAAAATATCACTTATTTTGAGTACTTACTCATTTTTTGTGAAATGTATTGTAATTAAGAGCCAAAATATTCATTTTTTTTTTGCGGCAAACGAAAAACGGACTGGTGGCTTTCGCGTAAGTTTTTTCGTTTATTTTAATACAAGAGAACATTGGGCCAAAGTTTTAATCGTTTTTGAAATAACAGGGGAACACAAAGTTTTGTGTGAAATATTTTCCAGACCAAACTCAAAATAAGACTGATAATTCATACTGTTCAATTTATTTATAGTTTAATTTTATAATTTTCTTGAGAAGCTTTTGTCTCTACCCGAGGGAAGCCGGGGCGGTCTAGCTAGTCAGTAAATAAAATGCAAATTTCAGAATACAACTGTGATTTATTAACATACACTTGTCGAAAAATCTAAAGGAACAAGATTTTTTAATTCTTTTTTTCATTTTTTTTATTCTTTGTAAGTGTTTTTTAAGAGCTGTACCTATCTATGTGATGAGTGGCCATATTGAGTTGAAACAAAAAGCATATAGTAGTATAGCTTTATATTTTTTGTATCTAGATTTTTTTTGCCGTACCGTTATTGCAAGAAATGACACATTTTTTCCATTTATTGGAAAACCTAATTTAATGCCTTATTCTGTAATCAATAAAATACAATTGTCAGATAACTTGTCTAATCAGCTTCAATTTAATTTGCTGCCGTCGTGTCGTACAATTTTATCTGAATTTTAATGAAAAAAGATACTTTTAGCTTTGATTGCCAATATCTCAGCCAATAATGACGTTAAAAAAATCAAGCCAGTTATGGAAATTTAAGTAAGTTTCTTACAAGATTTTTTTTGTTTAGTATTGTAGAAATTATTATTTTCTGTCCCTTCACCGTTCGTAATAAAAAACGACTTTTTGTGGTCCTTCGGTAAATTTTGTGTTTTTGCAAATTTTGATTGCTTGACTTATATTGGTCTGCACATTTGTATTAAGATATTAACTTTTTAGATGCAGCATATCGAGAGATATTTGGAGAATTACAAAAATTAAAAATCAAAAAAATGGTCTCCAAAATAAAGCCGATAGGGTTCGCTTCAAAAGCTCATATCTTGAGCTTTATTCTTCAAATCTTTGAAATTTAAGTCTAAGGACTTAAAGAAAATGACAGAGCATCTTTTACCATTTTTAATTAATTAATTAAAGTGAATGTGGCCCAAACACAATCGTGTGAAAACTGCTGCTTTAAACCCCTTGTCCTTACCATGGGTGCCAAAAACATCCTGCCAGACTTTTGAATTTGATGTCAAGATGTGCATGCATCTAAAGACCAATTTGTAAAAAATTTCACTTTTTCGACCTTAAGAAAAAAACTTAGAGATAGTAAATAAAATAAATATTTACTTTTGCACTTTTTTGGAAGTTTTTAAAATGCACAATTACCTAGATACAAACATATATATTTTCTTCAACGCTGATTTCAGGGTTTCCACAAAAGCGTGATATTTTTCGCAAATATGTACTCCTTTCAATTAGCTTTATAAAATCCAATCCTTTACGAATTATTTACAACTTTTGGAAACAATTCCTGAAAAAATTTAAACGTCCTTTACAACTTTTTCAAAAATGTAGATTAACGACCCGAAAAAGATGGTTGTTGAGAACTAATGAACTAATTAATTGTGCATTAAGCAAACAAAAATGTTTTTTTTTTGTTCGCGAAAAATAGGCGCATTGCGAACTTCACGTGAACTTAAGAGTACAAAACTTATTAGGATATTGAGATAAAAAACACACATTTCTTGAGATCTCTTTACATCTATTAATATCATAACTCAAAAATTACATCATTTAAAATATAACATATATACATACACAGCATTCTCCCATAACAAAACAAATAAATATTTTTAAAAAATTTACTATTTTCCATCAAAAAGTACCGCTTTGACTGTTTGCACTAATGGAAACTTCAAATAATTTTTTTCTATAGGTTTTTGAATATTTGATTGCAATTTAGGATCACAAAATCCACTATAGTCGTCAGTATTAAGGGAAAAAATCATAGCTCCACCCAAATCGTTTTCTGTAATATATTTTGTTTTGCAAGCAATACTTTTCTCATTTTCAAATGATATCCATTCAGTTCCACCGTAAATGTAGGGAGAACATGAGGCTTCATCGAAGACTGTTGTTAGGAATATATTGTTTTGCTTAAACCAGCATATTTCTGAAAAAGATGCAAATCCCATACTGCCAACACCACCAATTCCACTAGCCGGACTTTCTATTCCATTGTTGAAGGGATTGACTAAACTGCAAGTAAAACCAAAATTTGCATTGTTTGTTTGGTAAAGTAGATCGATCTTTTTTTACTTACGTAAACGAATGCCCATAAGTAGGTAGTCCCACTACCAATTTTTGTTTATCAAGTCCGCTTCTTAGCCAAAAATTAACGGAATAATTTATGTTTAAAGTGCCCAAAACGGAGTGTTCTTTATAACGTGGGAATAAAGGCGAATTTAAACCTGTTTAAAAAAAAAATGAAAAATATAGTTTTTAGAAGAATTACATCCACTATTTTTTCAATGCAAATTTGATTAGGTACGTAAAATATTTTTTTTATTATTTTAGGTCGAGACTTGTCATGCCAATCTATATAGCTGGATTGATAAGCGTCGCACTTCGCAGGGCTTGAAAAAAATCTCACATTGCGATTGATGTAAAAAAGAAATGAAATGATGTACATATGTACAATGTCCATGCAACACTTTTATACAAAATAGAATAACCTTCTACACACACAATAACATTGTCTTACAATTGAAATAGCAGCTTATTGCATTTGCAAAAATGTTTAATCATCTTAAAATCTAAAACATGTTCTTTGAACTTTTGTTTGGTTATGTGTTTACCAAAAAAGTAACATCAAAAAGTTACTTAACGGCGATGACAGCCATCAGTGTTATTTAACCATACATTATTCTAACCGCTTACCAGTAAATGGTGTGCTTCTAGCATAAAAGTGATAATCGTAGGTCATAATATTAGCAAAGTCAGCGTACAGGTTAATTTCTCTGGCATCGTAAGCAAACAGCGCAATGCCCTCAGCAGCAGCAACGGCCACGGTCAGGAGATAGTTTTTCTTTTCACGAATATACTCCTGGCGAATTTCACGTAACAGTTGTGAAAAATGCTGTCGCTCTCTGTTGTATGCCGTTGGAAATTCCCAATCTAGATCGACTCCGTCCAACGAATGATTAATTAGGATTTTCTTTAGCGATTGTATGAACATTTTGCGATTTGCATGATTCCGAACCATATCAACGAACCCATTCGAATCGGCCCCGCCTACCCAGAGAAGTATTTTGATGTTTGGGTTTTTAGTACGAAGGCTGCGGCTTTCGTTCAAAGCTGCACGCAAATCATCTGTCAGTGTGATGGAATTGTTTTGAACATCTGCAATGCCAATGTTTATGTGCGTGCAAAGATATCCATCAACTCCAGATAAACGCAGAGCATCCATTTGCTTCAAGGGCGTTGGAACAGTGTAGTAGCAAACAAGACGTTTTACGGTGTTGGCTTCTTTGACTTGAAAAAGGTTCTCGTCGTACTCAGCAGGTTCCTTGACATCATAATGCAAAGAATTCTTGGATGTATTCTTGAAATTATTAAGTTGGTAGATTCGGAAATCATGTGATATGTTCGTAGTTTCATGTATGTTATTGGCATAGTAAAAAGCTCGCTTGTACCACCATTCGGGGACATCTATATAAAACAAAAACAATGATTCATTCCATATACTCGTATATGAATATTTTTGTTTATTTATTTGCCTGATAAGTTTGGTGGGTAGACCAACGGGTGAGTGTAAAACGCATTCCAATATGTAAATACTGCTATTGTTGTTAGAACATATAGAGCGACAAACAAACGTAATCTGCAATACGAATAGCTTCAAGGAGAGTAGATTAATTAAGCAAAAATTGTTATTCAAAACTCGCAATCAATCTTGGTCACAAAGCAATACATAGAATAAGCTTACCGATATCCATTCGTCTCATCGAATAATTGATATTCAGCCATTGATTGGTTATTTTTATTCTGAACGATTTAAAATTGTCATTTAAAGAACAAAATATGCAACGAAAACATAATTATATTTTATAATTTCACTCTTATTACTTGGACTTTTAAATGGAAACTTTACTTTAAAGTATTGTTTTCTGATGTATGTGATCTGCTTCTGCTTTGACATGTAAATTTACGAAAACTGCCAAAAGCCAAAACAAAGACTAATTTGACATTCTCTATTGGTCGACTTTTCTAACTGGGTGATGCATCTTCAAAGCCTAAGTAGCTCAGGGGTGGTACTGAGAAAATGCAAGAAAACATAGAAAATATTGGGTGCGTTTGGTATGTTTTTTTTAGTAAAGCAAAAAGGCCAAACTCCGCAGAAGTGAGTTTTCTCTTTAAACACAGAAAATCGTGTACATATCGATTATGCAGTTCCGCAAGAGTTAAATTTGTTCACACTGTTTTCCGGTGAGAGTGAATGTGTTCCGCACTTGTGGAATTGAGCCCCTGTTCATACATGATCCGATTCATATCATTTAAAGGCCTGACTACATTCAATTCACTTTCATACAAAAGAGAAACAAAATTTGCCTCTTTTCAATAAACTATCCTATCTTTTTTCTCAAGTTTTACAAAAGTGAAAGTTAAGGCTCTCCCAAACCAACGTGAATTCACAGCGACGACGAATTTTAATTGTTGTTTAGCGTTGTGTATTTGTCATATTTTTTTTCTATTGTGAATGATCCGCTGCGAATCGCTCCGCATTCGCGTTGGTTTGGGGGAGACTTTAGAGCGTTTCTAGCTGATACTTAAGTAGAAAAGTGAAACACAAACACATCTAAGTAAACAGTTAAAAAGCTGATTCATAGGATGTCACTCATATCGATAATAGTAGCACAACTAACCTTTTCCGCGTTTAAATGCATTCAGCTCAACTCAAATTTCATATTCTTTTCTGCAGAAAGGTGTCGTTGGCACTTTTGCACTTTTGTACAAAAGAGAAATGAATGTAGTTAGGCCTTAACACGCAATTTGCAAAAACAAAATGGAATCCTGTTTTTTATCTGGATCTATTTCAATGGTCAAAAAAATGGTTCTTACTTTCGTGAGAAGGTTATTTACTATTATGAATTTTCTCTGTAGTGTAAAGAAAAGACGCAGCAGGCACATGATTAATTGCTGTGGCTCCATTGGCAATTTTTGAGGTGATGGCAATTGGAATGTGAATGGCAATATTGATTGGGTCATCTTCATCGCCAGGCTATTTCAATCATAAAATAGAAGAAGTTGACTGCAAAACAGCACACGGGCGCTGTTTAAGCAGCCTATTTTTGATAATATTTAATTTTAATTCATTCCATTTTGTCATGTGCGTTCCCAAATTCTACTCTTTGATTACAAAAATCAAAGAAGAATCTATTCAAAATAATGGGAAGCCCATTTTGCTTCAATTTATTGCCTCAAAGATGGAAATCAATAATTTGCCTATCATGTTTTGGGCAATTTTGCTATTACCACTGACAAAGCGTCTCCATTTGCATTATGCAAGGTAATAGCAATGAGGAAATTTATTGCCTCAAAAAGAAAATCCAGTGTTTAGATTTCCTTTTGTGAAAGCGGTCTTATATTGCCGACCAAAAAATTCCTAGATCGGTATATTGGGCTTGTACCTCCGCCTTAACATCGCATATTCTTATAACCATCCCTGCAAAGAATAACACTTTAATTTTTGACATTTTTCTTCGGAGTATTAAAAGACTGCACTTGTCAAAATAAAAATTGTCAATTTGCTTGTTAGAAAACCAATTAAAATAATTTTTAGTTGGATAAACATATAAACAATTTTAAAAACGAATTAACAATGGGTGAGAGTTCAAGTGCCTCAGCAAAAGATGATGACCAAGAATTACAGCAGTTCCGCAATCTATTATGGGGTCAAAATATCAAATTAGATGTATTCCGGCGATGGTCACAAGGTTTGTTCTTAACCCACCCCAACGCCATGGAATTTTTATTACATTTTTCCAATTTATATGTAATTCGATGCTTATAATTGAAATACAAGTACATACCTAATTAAACACACTCGTGTTCAAATAATTAAAATGGCAAGTGCAAGTCTTCTTAATTGCATATACCTACCTATATGTTGTTAAGCAAATTCTAAGTGGCTCCAATGTGTGCCGCCAGGGAAGAAAAATCGTTATTTTACCTTTTCGGCTATTGACATCATTTGGAAATAAATTCTAAAATATATACCTAAATAGAAAAAAAAAACTTTATTACAGGCTTCGAGTTCAGTGAGGCGGAACCGTCTGCTCTTGTGCAGCGACAGGGAGGGCCCTGTGCTGTTATTGCCCCAGTACAGGCTTATTTATTGAAAATTCTCATGGATACCCCCAATCACTGTCTGAAAGATGTAATAATTATGACAACTAATGATATGTGTATAGTGATATTCATATACATTTTTCTTTTATATATTTCAGTTGACTTACGATAAATGCAAACAAGTTCTCATACAAGCGCTTTGTAATATTCTTGAAAAATGCAAAGAAACGAAATTTCGAATTGTTACTCTTCACGAAGAGGCTGTAGAAGCGATGGAATCCTCAACAGGAGCTGTTGATGATGATGGAAATGTTAACACATCCGCAGATACAGAGGATGCTCCAGAATCTGTAAGTGTAGAATTGTTTTTTTTTTATTGTTGATATAAACAATAAGGGTATTCATGCAACGTCGTAAGTTTACAAATTGTGTAATTATCATTTTACACAATTTGTAAACTTACGCAAAGTTTTCATGATTGACCTTTATTATACATTTGGTTAAATGCTAGGTAATTCAATCAGAGTGGGTCACAATGACGTTTGAATAAGTTTATCCTTTTGGGTTAATTTTACGCAACAAAATCCTTTGATAAGTCTAACCAAATTGTGTAAATCATTTATCATACAAAATTTTACAGTTCTTGGTTAATAATCTTTATTAAACTTATCCAATTTGTAAACTTATGTAGGGTTTTACGAATATAACCTACGATTAAAGCATAAAGGTGTTTTCTGTAAATATAACACAAGGGTTAATGTTATGTAAAATGAGTACATATGTATATTCTGGTGGCTCCACTGATCGAGCTGTTTGAGATTGTTCAAGACTCTTCTCACAAGGAATTAGAGCTCTCGATTTCTGACGTGTATCTATGTTATTACACGTATATTCGTACGTGTAGTGAAAAACCGTTAACACATGTATGTGTTAATAAAAATACACAAATGGATTGTTTAAAAAAAAATTATAAAAAGTATTGGAAAATTTAACAAAAAACAAACGCTTTTAGATAATTGTTTACAATTTGTTACGAATTAATAATAAAAAGGGTATATGTTCTACTGTGTAAAACTATTGTAAATGTCGTAAACGTAAACAAATTTTTAAAAGTTTTACTTTCCGACATTAACTTTAATTTGATAACGTTCCCCTTCAGTCATTATTATCTTTAGAATTAAGTGAGTAAACAAATAAATTGTGATCCAGTACACAAACCTATCGGGTGGTACCTATGTCCTATGTGGTATGGAGAAAAACCCAATCTTCAACAATAATGTTTTTTCTTTGCAAAGCATTTGTTAACTAGTCAACAAGAAAAGAAACTTAATTCAAAAAGCCATAAACTTCCCGCTATAATTACTAATTTTCCTCTATAATGTTGTTACTTACTTTCTTCATGATGAAATTAATGTAGACAAAATCATTTTTGGTTAACCAAAATTTTCTGAGAAGAAAACAGATATTGGAAAGATTCAAACTGAAGATGATTGATGATGATGATTATTTGTTTTGCCTTTTTAGATTAGAGTATCTCAAATACGCTTTTTTACCCAAAACTATAACAGATATCATCCCATTTGTTGTTTAAATAATAGTGTTTTGTTTTCTTCGATAGGAACACGAAAGGCTACCAGAAAACTTCCACAAGAACCTGTCAGTGATCAATCTAGATAATATAGATGATGTATCCAAATATCTATCTGAAAACTTTCGGACGTTAACAGCCGATTTTGGTGTTTTACTTTTTATGTATAGTGTCCTCTTGACAAAGGTAATTCAATGTATATAATAACAGAAATTTAAAAAATCAACTTCTGTGTTTTAGGGTTTCGAAAATGTAACTTCAGAGCTTTCCGACACATCAGAACCCCTCATTCATAATACATATGGCTATGGGTCTCAAGGTCTTATCAATCTCATGCTAACTGGTCAAGCTGTGGCTCACGTGTGGGACCACGAAGAAGATATTGGCGGATTAAGTATGTTTAATCAAATCAAAATTATTTATTATTTAAACTCTACTCGTGCGTGTGTGTCTGTATAATTTATTAGAGCTGCGTGGTATTAGTGAACAGAGTGAAATTGGTTTCATAACTCTTATGGAACAAATGCGCTACTGCACTGTTGGTTCTTTTTATAAAAATCCAAAAAATCCCGTTTGGGTAATGGGTTCAGAAACGCATCTTACTGGTGAGTTCGATCGAATATTGTTTTGACGATACATTCAAAATACTAATTTAAACCATACTTTAAAATCAGTACTGTTCAGCCATGAAAAGAGATTAGTTTCGCCAGAAACTTCTTCAGAAATAGCTCGAAGAGTATTTAAATCATATGATCCCGAAGGGAATAACTTTATTCCAGCACCTGTTCTTCAAGATGTCTTGGCATCGTTAGGTCTAGTCAGTGAGCCAGAATAGTAAGTAATAGTTGGTTGCAAGCAACACAAAATTTGTAGAATTAAAACGTTTTCAACTAATTTATAGTGTCGAGATTATGGTGAAAAAGCTTGATCCCGAAAATTTAGGCATCATTCTTTTAAATGCATTTATGGATGAGTTTTTCCCGGTTGAAAAGCGTTCTACACCAGATACATTTGATTTGCTGCATTATAACGGAATCCCTGGCTCAAACGAAGGCAATAAAGTGAGTTTTTGTTTTTCATTTTTCTTTTCAACAAACCAAATATTTCTATCATATTACTTCAAGGTGCGCTTCAACAGAGGATCAGCCGTGATGTTAGAATGTGATTTAAAATCGGTCTGTGTTTCGAATCCAATGCTTACGTGTCTGCAGACAAAATGGCCAAATATCGATGTGAATTGGAGTGGCTCGAAAGTACCATCGTTAAATTAATTTTAATTTTAATTAAAATTAGGAATATGCAAAAAACAAATTTATAATAAAAAAAAACTCACCTTTTCATAAAAAAATAAAATTGGCATATTAGTTTCGATAACCTTCTTATAATATTTAAAACAAACAAACAAAAAAAAATAGTTAAATGCATAGTATTTTCTTTTTCTTCATTTCTAAACAAACTAATATTTCTAGCAAAATGCCAAATAAAGCAGAACTAGTGTTTCAATTTACAAAGCAATAATAATTAATTATAATGAATTTGTTTTTTTTTTGTGCTGCTTTTATGCAGATGTCTACAACTATCATGGGTGAGGGCTGTTTATATGTTGCACTTTTCTATTTCGAACTACACTAGTCAAAGAAATTAAAGGAACAACATTTTTTCAATTTTTGTTTAGTATTTTTTGAAAAGCTATACCTATACCTTTGTGAAAATTGGTTATGTTTTTTTTTTTTAGAGAGATTACTAATTGTTTACAAATTAATTTTTCGCAGTACCATTATTGCGTTATTGCAATATTTTTTGAAGGGCCTCATTTCCATGGATAATTTTTTTTCAGCCAATCAAATGTAATGGGCTGATAACTTTTTTATGCAGCTTCAATACAATTTTTTTTGTTTTACATGGTTTATCTGACTTAATGAAAAAAGATACGTTTGGCTTAGTTACCAATATCTCAACAAATAATGGTGTCATACAAAATTCAAGTTCAGTTTTGGATATATGAGTAAGATTTTGTGGAAATTATTTTTTTTTACTCTTTACCGTTATTTTCAAAAATTTACTAAATAACGACTTTTTGCGGTTTTTCGGTAATTTTTTTATTACTTTTCAAATTTATATTGCATGACTTGCATTGATATGCAGATTTATAGACTTGTACTGCATCAATATATCTGTAAATGTTCAAATTATTTCACCAAACCGTTTTTCTTCACACAATTTTCAAAGTCTTACACACTTATCAAAAGCAAAAAATGTGTATTTGTTTTTAAACATTGCGTCGTCGTCATCAAAAGAATTAAAAACAACAAATTTCGTAAACATTTTTTACAGTTTCGCATTAATAAAATATTTTTTTGAATTGGAATGAAATAAAAACTAAATTTTCCAAAACAATAATAGGGTATTCATGCAACAGCGTAAAGTAGTCGTGAACGTAGTAAAGTTAACTGCGTAAATCTGTCATATTTTCCATACAAATTGTGACACAATTACGAAGTTTAAAACTTTACAACGTTTACGACGATTTTGCGTTAAGATATTACGAAGTTTAAAACTTTACAACGTTTACGACGATTTTGCGTTAAACTATCGTAAACGTTGTAAAGTTTTAAACTTCGTAATTGTGTCACAAATTGCATGGACAATTTGACAGATTAACGTAATTTACAAATTTACTACGTTTACTTAGACTTAAATCGATTATAGGTATTATGAAAGTCTATTAGTAAATACACTGCCGGCCATTTGAATAGGTTCAGTAGTTTAAGCACATTATTTTTCTTCTCCCTTAATATTTATTGGACGTATCCCGTTGTTTGACATGTATTAGAGAGCCATTTAATACCCTTAGTTTGAGAGGTGTGTTCTGAATTCCGATTCACTGAAAATCCTTTCACTTTCAAACTGTCGGTGTTTGGAAATAGTTTGAAGTATAATTTGACATAATTAAAAAAAAAAAACTTATTTTTTGTTGCAAATACGGGCAGGCACACCACTAGATTGTCTCTAAAAAGCCACGGACCACGATACCACTTCCATTTTGCTGTTGTGTATAAATTTAATTTATTTTAATAGTTTTTTTTAAATACATTAGACCTTAGACGTCTCCCATTTTTTTTACTGATTTCGAAAGAAAAACAGGTTTGAATATCGACTATTGCGGAAGTCAATTTAGACTAAATTTAGAACATGATTTTTGAATATGTACGGAAATCAATTTCGTATACGGATTTGATTCCGAACGAAAATCAGAACAGGGTTGATAAAACCAACTTCTAAGATGCACTGTTATTTTGACAATTCTTTTATCGCACCTAAAAAATATATCCAATTTTGTATGCGCCACTTGAATAGGTTCATTGCCAATCATTTAAGTTTACGTCAAACTGAATTGGCTAATCGTTCTTTTTTGTTTGCCAGTCGATAGTTGGAAATTTGTATCAGAAATTGATTTTTTAAAACGGGAGAACCCCCTGGTTGAGGAATTAAAATGATAGCTGTGTTTTTTTGCAACCCCAGTAAATTCTGTTTGAAAAAACGACAGCAAAACAAAGCTATTTACATGTCAAATACAACAACTATGTCCATATAGAGTTAGCTATGTCCAGATAATTAAGTGGCTTTAACCTTTGTCCCTATAAAAACGGTATTACCAGACTACTATTGCCGTAGTGTTATCGATAATTTGTATAGAAATGTCAAATGTTTGTTGGTAAAATTATTCAATACAAAATGGCAGGCAAAGGCAAATGTTGAAATACCCCGATGTCGTTTTTTTGCCAATGTCCATATGGAAATGCAAAAAAACGCAGCTGATATTTAAAAGTATAAAGTGAATTGATAGGTATGACTGAACCTAATCAAATGGCCGGCAGTGTATTTTTCTGTTTATTTTATTGTATTTTTCTATTTGATAGAAATTTCAATTCTATCAAGAATTTCTGATCGAATTTAGTATTTTGTTTATTTTTTAATTAAACTGATAATTGAGTGAACACCTTTTGATTATCACAGATTCATAATTATGGGTTGAAAGGGCTCAATAATGATAATCTAATCGCAGATTTTACTCACTGGCCCTAAGCCCAGAGAATTTTCTTGGCTTAGCCTTAGCCCAGATAAAAACTTTTGTGATACTGGATGGTTACCGACACAAATTTCATACGTCCCGATGTCGTTCTTTTGGTCCAATACCCCTGGGTTTGCAAAAAAAAACACCTTTGTCGGTATTTACATGACCCAATTTTTCCAATGCAATTTTTATATTTTGTTGGTTGAGGGAATAGGAGGGAAATAAAAACAAGGGGAAAACCAATGCTTTACAACAAATCGGGACATGTAAATGTCCCGACTATCTTTGTTGAAAAATGTACTAGATCAGCTAATTTTATTTGTGACTACGCGATGGCAATGCCAAAGCCTTTTCTCTTTTCTTCATTCCTCCACTCCAACAAAAAATACATAAAAGAAAATGGCGAATAAATGTCAATTTAAAGTAAATGATAAGAAGTCAAAAAAGACCAATCTTTTTCGTAATAAAAAATGGAAATTTTCGGTATAACGCACTAAATAAACTCAATAATAAATTTTCATAAATCTATTTATTCTTAAAAAAAACAAACAAACGCGTCAAACGCGACCGTGCCCCAAAGTGTGATACGACCGCAATGCGAATAAATGCCCTCGATTTCATAGTTTTCCTGAACCTGAGAAGAACTAAAATATAAATTTTACTTTACACTGAAAATGGCTTCTAGCTGGCGAATAGGCAAAAGGAAGTTTCGTGCCAAAGGTAAACACCAAACATTAATCTCCCCAAAACTGGAAAGTGCCTAAAAAAAATAAAACGAAAAAGAAATAAGTGTTTATTATAAATGTTGTAATTAAATAATACAAAAATATTTGTGTTTAATTTGTTTAAAATCGAGTGAAGTGCGTAGGATGGTCAAAAAGTGACGGTGGCGGTGGTGATGATGGTGCGGTTAGTTAGTTTGTTGGTGGCGATACCATTGAAGGACGCGCAGGGTGTAAACATTTTTTTTCTAGCCCACTGTCGCATTTATATTTTCATCTACAGAACAGCCCGTGATTTGTATCAAAAATTATTTTTAGATGAATGTAGACCAAAATAGAAATATGTTTTAGGAGTTTCTATTGTATTTATGATCATGACGGTGTGACACCGACACGGTGAAATTTGCGTAGCCTCCGCAAAGCGACGTAGCGAGGGAATAGGAAAACCGCAGCCGCTTTGTCGTTCTGTTGTCGGATTCATGAATTACTAAGCGTGCATTGCTGGAACGCATATCCTGATTCTGTAGCATTGCGCTTATTGTTTTGTTTTATAGAAACAAATAGGTTCCTGTCTAAAAAACTCCTTACTCACATTAGATGATGTTGGGTGTTGGGGTATTTACGTTTTTGCGAAGGCAATTACGCAAACAATTCCGTGACTCATAATGATGATGATGATTTCCCTTTAAATGTTTAATTGCCAAAACCAGTGACGAAGGTGAAACAGCATTAAAACCGCTTGCAAATTGGGACATCGGCAAAGTTGTAGTCGACGTAGAGTATAGTATATGGTCGTAAACATGATGTGTGAAGGAAGCAAAGGCATGCTCTGTAAATATGTGTTATGAGAAATTGAGAATGGAGCATTGAATCACTATCACATAGTTTTTTTCTTTTCCGTGTTTTCCTCCTTTTTCCGCAATTCCATTTGTTTTATAGTTTTTTTTTTTTTTTTTATTTCATGGTAAGTGCTGTTTTGGCCTAGTTTATGTTGAATTATTGGTTTTTGCACATCTTTTACTCCCAAATCTATTGCGTTGTACATTTCTTTTCGATAAATTGAATATTTTGCATATTTTATTGTTTACACCAATCAGTTTAACGTATTTTTGATTTATAAAACATTTAAACCCGTTTAGAGATCAAAAAATGTTGTCTGGAGGATTTGAATCAAATTGTAATACCTACATAAATAAACTGTAGAGTTTTCCTAGAAAACAAACTTTCCAAATAATTCTGGTGGAACTAATCCTTACACCGTGAAAGCATTTGGCTATGATTGATTTCAAGTTCTTTTATTAAAATTGCATAAATAATACGTTTTTGCATTGAAATACTACCTTTTAACTGCTGAGCATTTGTGATTTTTGATGGTATTGAACAATGAGACTTCGTTTTATCTGCGACCGTCTAATTAATTAGGCTAAAACTTCTAACACACTTCAAACACTTAATTTTTTTCGATAGTGCGTAGGTATTCGACTGCAATTCTTTTCTGAATAGACTCGCAATAAGGCCCATAGCTTTTAATATTTTATTCGAGACTTAAGTGATCCAATGCTGCTTTTTATTGCTAAAGTGCAACTAGCTAAAATTTGCATTGAGAAAACCAAAAAACTTTTGGATCTTGGTATGTATTTGAATGTCAACTTACTGTAAAACGACAACTTAAAAAAAAAAAAATACAAATAACACGGCTCCCGATCCATGTAGGGTCTCTACCTAGGATATTGCGGTCTTCCATCGATTGCTCTCTCCAGCCGTCGAGACCAAAACGGCAACAAAGCTGCTCGAAAACAAACAAAAAATCTTAGAGTTTCTTGGATATTTGTATTTTGTATAAATATCTTTGCATCTTGCCATCGAGCATTCAAAATAAAGTGTTAATAAAATAGTGATATCATTGAAAACTTGTTTGCGAATCAGCCGGCAACACGCATCAAGTCAGGAATACTTATTAGTATAATTATGAGTCCTCTACAAAAAGAGTAAAATATAGAGATTCGCTTTTAGCCTTACTTCATGCATTTGGTATACTTTACTAAGCTCCATATTTCCCCCTCAACAATTTTAGAGCAAAATCAGCATTAGAAAAATCAATCACATAATATTAATGTTGACCGTTTGCCTAAAGCGACCTCAACTGCCCTACTATCTGAAAAGTATTATAAGGGTAACCAAAATGTCATATAAAAAAAAATAGTCGTTTAATGGAAGTTCGATAGCTGTAAAACGAATCGCTTTTGAATTGAATGGGCATTTTTTTTTCTAAATATTAAGGCACAGGAAAACTTCCGGTTTATACCTTTTCCCTTCCTTGTTAAACCATTTATATCTACAAACGTCTGAGTTTGCTAAATTACTCGGATCATAGTAGTAAAAATCTCCAAAGTTGATACTATGTTTTTGAGAGAGATCAGGGGCCTATTTCATAAAACAAAAATACTAATTATTATTTGTGAATTATAGTTTTAGTGGCGATCCTAAGATTTCCTATCTCACGGAAACAACCAACAAATATAACGCACAGTGCAGAGAAAGCTTTCATTTGATAGAACATTTATTGAAGTTTTCTATATGATAGGTAGTAAAAATGCAATATTTAAAAATGCATTTTCTTACCTTAGCAACCATGAAAACCTTGTGCGGCCAGCGGTTTTGTGAATGTTTGGACTTAAACTGTTTGTGTCGGTTGGTATCCTGAAGTAGGAAACCTTACAGTCGCCTTTCAAAAATAATTGTTAGTCTTGTAGTTTTATGGAATAGGCCTCTTCGTTCACACAGCTTATGACAACTATAACAGAGCTAATATGTCATCTACTTAAATATATCAAACAAATCTAGTTGGCCTGATTTGTTTTGTCGCCCAACATGTGGTATTGCTGTTGAACTTAATTGCTGTTGAACTTTACGTTTTCTCTATCTAAATCATCTTGCTTTACAAAAAGGCAGGTAGCCAATATTTACCTTTCTGCTAAAACAGGTAATATTGTTCCATTTCTTTCCGACATCCAATAAAAGTGATTATTAAACCGTTGCTCCATTACCAACAGAGATACTCGACAGTTTAACTATATCCGAAGTGGATATCACGTTTTATTTTACTAAAGAAAGGACTTCCTTTA
Source organism: Dasysyrphus albostriatus (assembly GCA_946251815.1). Lineage (NCBI taxonomy): Eukaryota > Metazoa > Arthropoda > Insecta > Diptera > Syrphidae > Dasysyrphus > Dasysyrphus albostriatus. The sequence goes on along the minus strand of OX276336.1, from coordinate 57,928,700 downwards.
TCGTCAAAACCTCCGCCTTTAACAACAGATTGAAGAAGAGACTTAAATTTAGTTGATCTGAGTACACACTTGAGCAGGAGACTTATATTAAGTTGATCTGAGTGCACACTTAGACCAACAATATTTGGTCTTTGAAAAATACTTTTTCGATTTACTAAATTACGTCTCGTTTGCCGCTAAGAAACAACATTTTCTTATTTGGGTTGCTTTATAATAACCTCTTGTAAATAACCTAAAATAATCCTTGCAAGCTTTACAACATCTCGATTAAGAAAGTAAACTCATTTTCGCTATTATTTAAAGGGAAATATATTTTGTAAACGAAAGATTTCTTATATAAAAAAACTCTTAGATCAAAAAAATAGTAACTCTTCTCATGAATTCCATTGTAATCGAAAATTTTCCCAAATCCCAAAAAAAGCTATCACCAAGTCCGTTCGTAATAGCAATTTGTATGAGATTTTTCACTACGATGGATTCTTTGATAGTCTTTTTCGTAATAATTACGATAGAATTTGTGATAGGGCTAATTAAAGAACCGAGAAATGAATATTTAGAAGTCGAAAATGTGAGAAATAATAATCTTCAAAACATCTTGATGACATTTGATGGGAATGAATTTGTTGTTGTCGCAAAGGGTACTTCTGAATTTTTAAAACTCCGTTTTCTGGTGTTTATATACCCTACACATGTATTAATTATCATATTTCATATTTAATTTTACTTTTCTTCCAGTTTCAACGGAACCCGAAGACTATTATCGTTTGGATCCCCAAAAATCACCAGCAGAAAATGCATTTGAAATTTTTGAATCATTGTGCATTAAAGAAACGAGGGACGCAAAGCGTTTGTTTCTTCTTAATGGATTTGCTACACTTTTTCAAGAAAACAAAATACCACAATTGGGGTTTACAACAGAAGAATTTTTGTATTGGTAATACTTTTTTCTCAAAAGTAAATAAATAAAAATAAAATAAAATAAATATTTTTTTTTTTTAATTTAGTTTGAGTGTCTCACTCATACACTCATTTACACAAGTAAGAGCAGCTGGTCTGCGAGCTATTCGATATGTATTATTAACGCCAAAGGACATTAAAATATTCAATTCGTTGCAATTGCCTTATTTGGTTTGCCGAAGTATTGATGTACTTTTGAGAAATGACGACGAACGAGTACAGGGCCTTAAATTGGTATGACTCCTATTTTCTATTTAATTTAACTTGATTTAATTTAATTTCGTCTGATTCTAGGTTCGAAAAATTCTCGCTATATCGCCGGAGGATGTGAGTCCAGTCATTGTACGCTGTTTAGTATCACTAGCGAATAATGGCATCGAAGATAGCGACAATATGCTAAGGGCTTGCCTTGCGACGCTATGTGAGTTTGGAGTCTTAAATCCGACTTTAATGGTTGTTTGCGGTGGTGTTGGTGCGATTACCAGAAATGTATTGGAATGTCACAATCCGCGAATAGCTGAAAGCTTGTGTGGTGTTTTATTACATTTACTTGAATGGCCAAACACAAGAAATATTTCAGGTATACGGTTAGATTGTTTGGCGGCACCCTATTGCGATTTCACCTATCGACTGGGTATAATGGATAAAAATAAGTAAGTCAGGTGGCAGGCCAATTATATTGAAAGTTCGCTTATAAGCATTTTGTATTTGTAGGGATGCTCGTGAGTTAAGATACACAAGTAGTCGATTGGCATTGCTTTCAGTTCTACGGAGTTGGGCAGGAACTTTGGAGTTTTGTAACCCCAGTAATCCTTCTGGACTGAAAGCTATAGTTGATGTTTTATATTTAAATCAGTTGGAAGTTAGGGTGAGTACAAAATAAGAGATATTCAATGAATCACATAAATCAACACAAATATTGTTCTATCCTTCCATTCCTTCTAACTAGTCCTGTACAATCTTTATTGCATTTAAAATATCATGGACCCTAAAAAAATAAGTTGAAACTATTCTTATAAACTTTTTTTCATTGCAGAAAGCAATCTTGGATTTGCTATATGAACTTTTAGGCCTGCCGCAACCAATTTGGACAGACGAATATTCGGTTGCTTTATCAGCGGTAGATCCTTCAGATTTTCAGGTAAAAAAACTTAAATCAAGTCTTTGATTTGATTGAAAAATAATTGCTTTCCTAGGATATTTGGCTATTAAGCAATGGATTTGTTGCAATGGAAGGACGTTCCATTCTACCTAGTCTTGCAAGCCGTGCACCCAATACATGTGAACAGCACCTAGCTTTACTATTGTATTGCTTCTTGGAAACTGGTTTACTAAATGCACTTGTTGAAGTCATAGTATCAAGTGATACTTTCATTTCAGTTCGTGCAACTGTTTTAATTGGTAAGCTTTGTTATTTTATGCAAAAAATGAAAAATTAACCAAAAACTATAATTTAACAGGTAAAATTCTTCATCTAATGCATACTCATTTACCTGCCGATATATGTAGTACATATCCAGCGCTACCAACACTTGTTACGCATGCAACACAAGGAAATCATCAAGCCATTGCTTCAATATCAGCTCTTCAAAACTACCATCAGATGTTGCGCAATCGACCAGTCTCTTGTAGTTTGTTTTTGGATAGCATTATTCAAGGAGGAGGTATGATTTAAATGTTTAATGCTCAAAATTATATGATTCTTTACGTTATATTTCTACAGCCCTCATAAATACTCGACTATTCAAGCGAGACATTAATAATTTCGAAGTGACTACAACCACAGGAAATGCTGCACTTGCCCAGGAAGATTCCGAAAGACGTCGTTTAGATTCCGTATCGTCCAGTATAAGTGGTGGAGGAACTGGAACTGATGAATCTCACTCGCTTCCAACATCGACTATGAGGCGCTCGAGTTTTCGTTTAAAGAAGAAAAAGTTTAGGCAATTTTTTGAAAATATGCGCGAGTTTAATCGGTTAGTAAAAGATTCTAACGTATTAGCACTGGCCGATGGCAATTCTTGGGATTGGGAAATAGTGACAACTATTTTGAGAGTATGGTTTACTCAATTAATTATTATCTCATATCTAAAATCAAATTTCTTATTCAGACGGACGCTATTGGAAAACTAGACGACACCAAAGTAAGGTTTCTCAAGAGAATAGTACATTACTATAAGCCAAGTAGTAATCGGTTTTCTCACCAAGACCTAGCACACGGTAGAACAGTTCCGGCATATGTGACAGCAGGTCTCGATTTAATTGATTGGCTGCTCGCCAGCAATGAGGTTACTTATTTTGACCCATTGCTTAGAATGCGCTTTTAACATTTTATAATTTAGTTGGAAAGTATGTGGCAGCTTACGGATTTGTTTTCGGATATAAGTCAACACCTACTTGCTATCACAACATCAAATAGAGCTCATGACTGCCTCTTTAGCCCTCAACATATGAATAATACAATGTGCCAACAGTATTTCCTCTTCATCGGGCGAATGTGTCGTCAGGAGAAAGGAATCAGTATTTTAACGAATACTGCAGTTTTTGAACAGTAAGTTACATCTAACGTTACACAAAAAAAATCTATTATTTATTTATTATTACGCAATAGGTTGACGACTCTGGTTTCGAGTACCGATCACGTTTGTTATGTCAAACTGATCGTATCTGGACTAGATTATGGGCTCGAATCGTATACGAGAAAAATTCTCGAAAAAGCACTGACTTCGGCAAAAACTCGAAGTGGTCGTCTCTATTCAACGCAATTTTTACTAGTCTTGCTTAGAGCTAAGATTCCAAATTTTGAAGTATGGGGAATTCCACTCCTCATTAACCAGACTAAAGACTCCGAGCGAAGCATTGTTTTAGCTGCTATTGATGCCCTTGATGAAGCATGTTACGAAAAGGTTTATACAAAACTAGTATATGCTAATAGTGCTTACTCACATCCTATTCTTTTTTGTTATTAGAACTATTTGGAAGAACTTGTTAGTATTTGGCCAAATTTCAAGCCACTTGGAGATGTGGGACGACTTCTAATGGCACGTTTCTATTCGATTTATCGTGGACTGAATCACCTTAAGGCAAAAATTAAAGAAGAAGTCGAATTTTGGAAGAATGGTTACAATAAAAGGTTAGAAATGATACAAATTTCAGGTATTCCTATTTGATAAAACTTATATTGTATTTTCTTTTTTAACTCACTGCAGATATGTCCTTTTGGTTGAAGCTGATACGCATTCCAGTTTAACGTTGCACATCAAAAACGAAGACGGCTACTACAGTCGTAGAAACTGTTCCACCAGACCAATTGTTATTCCACCTTATATTCAACCGCATTTATACGGACAGCTAGTGCAGACTTCTCAAGGAATAATAGCATTGCAAAATTTCGGAGATTTGCCTAGTTTAGTGGATGTTATAAACAAAGCAAAAACGATCGATGAAAATGACTGTCTTGAATTGAAAGCAGCTTTGTGGGCGTTAGGCCATGCTTCGACGCATTCAAATGGAATCGAGTTATTTTTAGAATCTTTCCCAAGGTAATTATTTTTGAATAAGTATTTATATTCGTGTTATTCTTGCACCTAAAATATATATTTTTTACAGAATATATGAAAAAATTATATACTTGGCAACGAAAGCAGAAGTTTACTCAATTCGTGCGACAGCATTTTGTGTACTTGGATTAATTGGAAGTACAACTGCTGGAGCTAATTGTTTATTTAAATTAAGTAAGTTAAAACTTTTTTAAGTAGTAAAAAACAATACATCAGTTCAATAATAATCATTGATCAATATTACAAATGAAGGCTGGTCAATAGCGAGTTCGAATCGGAGCATTTACTGTTCTGTCTTATCTTTAAAGCTATCTAAAACTGTCTTGGCTTCAACGTGCCTTTCTCCTTTTTCTAATAGAGACAGTTTATAAAACAGAGTTTAGGATACTTTAAAACAGAAAGTATACTTGTCATGCAATTTTCTATAAATGTTATCTGTCCTTAAACGGTGAAAAGAGTACTCCAGAATAGACACCAGAATTTTCTCTTTAAAATCGATTATTTTAACATTCATATTTATTAATAAAAAGGACTTTGTCTGATTTCTATTATTAGATTGGCTGTGTGTAAGACATGATCGAAATACAATTTGGCCTGTTTATCAACCCGAAGACTGGATTTCAAATAATTTTACACCTGTGCGGCATCCATGTGAAGATGTCCCTTCATATAATTATCCAAGTTTAGATGATCAAATAGAAGGATCATATTACACACGAAGTGATTGGAATTTATTGTTGGCGGATGACACAACCACAACAGGTGAAAGTAAAGGCGATAGCAAAGACGAGGTAAGTAATTTTTTATAAAATGTATTACGTTAATATTTATAACTTCTTTTTTTTTTAATATAAAATAAAGATTGTTGGAAGTATAACACAGTCAAAAATAATAACAGAACCAACCTTTACTCGTCCTGGAAAACATACAAGATCATTGTCTGAGTCGAAGACTACAGATGTGATAAGTCTCATAGCTGGATCACATTTACATCATCATAGGATACGTCGTAACTCTTGTACTGACTCGAATACCTCTGGAGTAAGCAGCTGTGAATCAGTACCAGCTCGAACAACTGTTGGGTATGTTTTTTTAAATAATCAAATAAGATAAATTCAAAAATTAACTGTATTTACAGAGATTTTCAACAAATCCAACTAAGTCCGATTCCTTCAATGTCCAACCTGGCTGATATCCCGTCCAGACTCGCTCTTCCTCTCCGACGAACGTCGCTCATTGGCACGTCATACTTACAAACACCTATAAGCCATTTGGATTTTGAGGGTTACGCGAAACTAAGAACCCTCCGACGGCATTGTCGGCCAGTACTATCTGAATCTGCAGCCGATGAAATAGCCGAAATCATAGATCGCAATGAAATATATGCGACATTTCGTCAAAGAAAGTCTTCAATTAGTGATTTGCATCGCAAGATGAAAGTACGAAGCCTGGATCGTCATACTTCTCTGAATTTATATTCGTAAGTCTTTCAAAACCAAAATACAGACACAAATAATTATTGTCATTGAAATTATTTAGACAATTTACTGTTGAAGATCTTCAAGTTCCTCTACCAACATTGGCAGCACCAAAGTTCCTGTTACAAAACGACTCAAAAGGCCCCTGCTACTCAGGTAATATTGTAAAATAATTTCTAATATATTTTAACTGATGACATCCATTTGTTAGGAATTTGCCTTCCAAAACACATTCTTGATCTTTTTCCAACGCGTAACATGACTACCACATACGTTTCGCGAGACATTCAAGATCACGATTTAGTTGATGCCAATCTTATGGGCGCTAAACAACAGTTTTTCAATGACTCCATAAACGAGTGTGACCAAAGCTCTGTCATTAGCAATTTTTCAGATGTTTCTTCAGTGAGCAAACGTTCAAAATGGATTGGCAAACACAATCGCAGCAACTGCTTACGATGCTCTCGGACGAACAACAATAGGCCAAATAAATGCAGCGATACGTGTATATTTAATAAAAAGCTGAAATCTTATCCCAGCTCGTCGATTCAACTGTCAGAAGTATCATTCAACTCACCCGAAAGTATCCACAGCGAAGATAGTATGCCTGATCATCTTACGACAGTGATTCTGTATAATGTTCTGCGCTTGGCTAATCCAGTGAGTAGCAAACAGTCAAAGTTCGCCTTACTCGAGTTGAAGCAGAAGCAGCCAGAATCCTTTCAGGATATTTGCCTCTACTCCGAAGTGTGTAAATTCCTTGGACGAAGTACTTATCGCATGAATGCCCGGCGCTTCCTTCAAGAGCTCTTTTTAGACTTGAATTTTGAAAGTTTTAACGTTGAGCCGAGTGAGATTATAGCTCGGAAGTTGAAGGAGTCTCCTCCGAAACCTCTGCGGCGAACACCCGAACCCAATGAAGAGTCCCCCGCAACTACGAATGAAACCCCACCACAACAGCAACAGTCTCCGAGTGTAACCCCCACCTCTCAGGCACCACCTGTGATTCCAAATTCTGGCTGGTTTCCAGCGTACAAGTCAAATATAAAATCCCCACCCCTTGAGAGCGTCTATGAAACCAGCTGTGAGAATTTGATCGAATCGCTAAGCTCAAAATTATCGCCGTCAGAAAATCAAAATAAATCATCCTCAACAACCATCACATCAATGAACCCTTCCGAAAGTCGAACTACGATAAACACCACATTACAGTTAAATAACGATCACGCCGCAAACAGTAAAACTAATAATATTTATGAATCTAGTTTAAGTCAGCGAGTGCTTAAAAATGATTTTTTAAGCAGCTCTAGAAACAACACTGCCAGCAATAATATAAAAACTGAAAACAATTGCAGCTGTATCCTAACCAAGCAACCTGCAGTTGTTATCGAAAACGAGAATAAAAAATTCAGCAGAGGCCGCTTTTATACACTCGAACTGGATTTGAGTTGTACAAAAAACAAGTTTCCTATCACTGATCGAAGAAAAAAAGAGGCTTATTTAGCTACAACGACAACAACGACGACCGACCCACAGCTAACCTCTGTGATAATTGGCCAAAATCAAAGTCAATCATTGTCGGCAGCCACTACACCCATTACAAGCTCGAACACAACCAACACCTCGACTGCTGTGAGTTACATCGGTCAATTCACATTTACAAAAAGTCTGGCCGCTTCACTGTCCAAGCCAATTGGCAGTCTGTATTGTGAAAAGCGGATACAATCTTCCAAATCAGAGGCGGTCCTTTCCAAGGCTAAGCAAACTTAAAGTGAAAGCCCGTTTTAAAAGGCATGTTTGTTTTTGATATCATTAAAGGGTCTCAAATCTCTTATAATGCTGTCAACAAAATATAAATTATCCATAAATTATTTTCCCCATTTTTCTGTATATTCAACAATACCACCGCAAGAGTTTATTGCAGTTTTAAATTCAAATTCAAATTCACATGAACAATTCCATTTCATAAGCAACAAAAACGTCGTCGTTGTCGTTGTTTACAGACAACAACAAAAATAAAAGCAAAAAGTAATAATTAAATTGTAAGAGAAAAATTAAATTAAAATAAAATAAAATTCCATTAATTGTAGCTACATTAAATTTTATATTTATATTATGTGCATTGTAATATTATTTGCAGAAAAGATAATAGAATAATTGTAATTATTTTTATTGTCAGTAAATCAGTCCATTATTTTCATAAAATATTTACCGGAATAGTTTTATCTTCACTCGCATACACATTTTTCGACATATGTCATTTTTTTAGTGACCAAAATGCTGTTCTATTATAATTTAAACAATTTTTTTCCTTTTATTTTAACGGCTTGATTTTTAGTTGTTTATCTTTCTTTTTCTTAATATTTTTTTATTTAAAAATTGTATAGTTATTTGTTTGCTAGAATTAAAAAAAAAATGAGATGATAAGATATACATATATTGTAGATCTTGTGTTCTTCTTTAGTTTTGTATGTAAACACTTTGATTGTGATTTCAAGCAGTTTTCAGAAAGTCCATCGAGTTTCTTTAACTGATTAAATTGTTAAAGACTAACAAGTGTTGCTGTATTGCATTGAAGGTCCTTGAATAAAAGCACAAAGAAGTAAGTATTTGATATGAAAAACAACATTTTCTTGTATACCCACCATTTTTAGAATTCAAAGCATCTTTAATAAATGAGCAAGTTCGTGCGACCCAGTAGTACATTTTATTTGCTATGTTATGACCTATGACATTAGCTTATGATTGCATTGCTAACATATCTCTGCTTGCAATTTTGACGCACTCATTTTTAGATTAGTCTTATCATTTCGAAAGGTTAGGCGATTTTAATTTCCAGTAAACGTTCGTGGTCGGATATTTTCAAGTGCATCAAGAGTCCTAAATCTGTATAATAAACTTTTTGGATCGATTTCGCTTGGTTGGAGTGTCTCATAATAACGATTTTTAATTCCATTAGGAACTCTTTAAAAAGTGTACCAATTTTTATCCTTAGATGAATTTAACTCACCTCTGTTCATATTAAAAAATATTTTAATAAATTACTCAAAAGCACAAAGTTTGCTTGATATTCTTTAAGATTCTTCATTGTAATGTATGTATTCACCTATTTAATTTTGTGACGTGGTTTTCTTGATAAAACTGAAAGCAATAAGATCGCGTAACAAATTAAAATTGTACCTTTATTTTACGTTACTATAGCTGTGTGAATTACGGGCAAGATATATGAAGCACCATAGGTATTAAGTATTTAAATGGCCGTGCCGGCGGGTACTTGTAATTTCCCTTAAAAAAATCCATGGAGTTCTCGCAGTGCTACTAAAAATTGCGGATAAAGTGTAAGAGTTAGCGGGAAATTTTTCAAACTCGGCAAACATAGTTCAAGTTCCAAAAATAAGCTCTTCCGTAATGTGTACCTATGGTGTTTGAATGTTTGATTTAAGATAGGTAAAAGTTTAGTGGTATCCACTGTACACAAATATGGAATATGAATATAATACAAATTAAACGGACGAGAGAATCGCACGAACTACTTTCGAACTTGAAGTGACAGAATTTTAAATATTTTATACCAAGGGTCTATCAATAAGGACGTTCGATTTATTCTATGTAGGAACCTAAATTGAAAGAATTTTTAATGGCTGTCGTATATACTATGGGTGTCGGTATTAAAAAAAAAAAAAAATATTCAAATATCGTGGATCTTGTAAAACGAGACTTTGAAAGTGGAAGTAAGACAATAAAATTATCTTAAACATGAGCTGAGCTATTAACGAACTCTATAGGTTAATTAATTTTTAAGTTATAAAGTGTCAAAATAACACTAAATTTTGTACTGTAAAAGGACAAATAAATGATTTATATTATTGCTTATGATATTTTACGTAGTAGCAACTGATTTTGAGCAAAACGTGCATAAACGAGCTCATTACCTATTTTACCTAGGCAAGATGGTGAATTTTAGTACAGTAAAAAGCTCTTATTATAATGCTTCTGCTCATTTTTACTCAAAATATTGAAAAGTGGCCAGTGTGACCATTCTCTCAGTAATGGTTGCATAACAGGTGCCAAATTCCGTTATTTTTGGATATTATTTAAGCTTTTCCTGAATTCTTTTTTAAATCTTTAATCAAATGAAAATAGCCTTAGTGATGAGGCGTTGGCGTTGTACGTCGAGTTACATATTTAACTACAAAACAGATCGAATTTCCTGAACTAATTTTTTAGTGTTTTTTTTTGCAGGGCATCTATTAAAATTGGTGCGAAATGACTAATCCAGTAACTCTTTACCTTCTTGTCAAATGTAAAATATCAATTTTTGTTGTTGTGTTTTTAATAGGCACTCGAACATCCTTTTTTAGTTTCTAGCAGTTTTAGTTAGTTTAAGGAAAGAGAATTTAATGGTTCACTGTATGAGTGTTAAATGTTTTTTTCGGATTGTTATTTTTTGTAGCAGGATACCTGGATCAAATAATCCATTTGTTTTTATTAAGAAGGTTTCTATTAGGCAAAGGTTTAAAAAAAAAATATTTATTGCACACCCTGTGATATTGCCCTTAAATATATTTCTGATTAAGTATAACAGTTACACAAAAATTCATCCCTTTTGTAATACGGAAGTTCCTTAAACAGTTCTTATTGCGCAGATACAAACAAAATCCAAACAATATTTTATGAATGAAATTGATAGATTACCATCCCAATACCAAAAAAAAAAAAAACTGTGCATGTACATGCATCTGTCCAATTGAAGGGTTCTATCTTTTGAAAAGTCGATTTTTACACCAATTTTACATAATCAATCGCTATAAGAAGGGTTTTTTCATAACATTTTTATTTAAAATGTTCTTAGACATTCTTAAAAATATTATAAAAGTTTTTGTGTAAATGTATTCCCTAGATTGTGGTGAATTGTATGTAAAAGCGTTTGTTGTCGGATTTAAAAAGAAGAAAAAATGTTTGCAAATTGGTATTCCCATCTCAGTAATCGCACGGTGGCGATTATATTTTTAGTTTGCATATCCGTTTTATATGTTTCATATACATTCAATTCGTGTTTAATGCCTCGTATAAATCGATCCTTCAAAAGGGTAATAAACTACTTTTAACAATAAATTTTAGATGAATTTCATATTATCATGGAGAATTCTAATTTTCAGCATTCGTTGCAAAGCTCTGTGGAGAGTGTAATGTCACCAATTGTTATGACAGAACCACCGGAAATAAAAATTCTAGGATCCATTGTTCGAATTGTGCCATTAATGTACAATTATACTGAAATGGATGGCTCACCAAAATATAGATTTCTTCGACAACAAGGACTTCGGCCGTCACGACATTTGCCTGATACCCTTATAATTGGTGTTAAGAAGAGCGGAACTCGTGCGCTATTGGAATTTATTCGGCTTCATCCAGATGTTCGAGCTGCCGGATGCGAGGTTCATTTTTTCGACAGGCATTATAATAGGGGTTTCCATTGGTATCGACATCACATGCCATATACCATAGAGGGGCAAATAACAATGGAGAAGTCACCTAGTTACTTTGTGACCAAGGAAGTGCCTCAAAGAGTTCATCACATGAATCCTAGCACAAAGTAAGAGCAATCATTTAAAATTAATGCTTGATATATTTTAAGTTTTAGAGAGAGAAATATGTTTGCCTTGGTTATGTTGTTAACTGTAACTGTTGTGTTGTTAAGACTACTGTTGCAAAATTATAGACGTATTTTACTATCCACATGGTCTGATCTGGATCAATTTCTAATACGTAATTACAAAAACAACATGGGATCCAGATAATCTATTTCAATGATCTCTATGGTCGCTTTGATGTAATTTACTATTGTGAATGTGCCTCAGTAGTGCCAACAACAGAGGCAACAGACACATGAAAAATAAACAAACATATGGTAAAAAGAGACCGGTATATAACACTCCTGTCACTAAGATCCTGTCTGTTTTATTTAATAATAAAATGCTGCTAATGTTTGTTACATGAGCTACTAATATTTGAGTCGTATTCAGAGCTGCGCTTTATTAAAGAAAAGGGTTTAGCACGGTTCTTGTTAAAAAAATTTATCAGACGATTGTCAAATGAATAATTTATACATAAAGGCTTTCCCAAACCTACGCGAAACATTCGACGACGACGGTTTTTTGTTGTTGTTCAGCGTTAAGGCTCCTCCAAATCAACGCGAATGCTGAGCGACGTCTAGTTTTTGTTGTTGTTTAGCGTTATGTTTTTATCATATTTTGTACTATTGTGAATTATTCGCTGCGAATGGCTCCGCACTCGCGTTGGTTTGGGAGAGCCTTTATGAATGTGTCATATTTTGTGCCATTGGGAATGATTCGCTGTGAATTTGCGTTGATTTGGAAGAACCTAAAAGTTTATTACTAGTGTGAATATTAAAATTGAAAAATTGTAACGATTGTTTTAGATATTTGCTTGGCTTTTCAGTTCTCGACATTGATGATGTGCTTCTTTGAGCACTAATGGCACACGCCTTCTTCACACCTTTTGCCACTACCAGTTGGCTATTTGAAATAATGTTTTTTGAAGTAATTTTTCTTCCCGTTTTCGTTATGGAGTGCACTCTAAGTGCATAAATGTATCTGCATAAATTTATTTTTGTTGTACTGTACATTCACTATTTTTTAAATAGATTTTCAACAGGTCCTAGGTCACAAGCATGTTTGAAATGAGGCATTCAGGTACCTACACGAACAAAAACGGTTACAAAATCAAAGAGATTTTCAATGGAAACTCCTTTTGCGACCGTTTAAAATATCAACGACTCTTAATAGCTTTTTCACACTGAACCGAAATCTCGATTTTGAACAACAAGATTTCAAAATCTACCTAAATCGTTCACACCACACATAGGGTGTATTCATAAACGCAGAAAATATGCGCTAGTACAATCGCATTTCTTTTCTGATACATTTGTGAACGCACTCCCATTGCAGAATGTCTGCAGTAAACAAAAAGGTCTGACTTAGTCTGATTTGTATGTAAGCAGAGTTCATAAACGTCAGAGAAAAATGGCTGCCAAACAAATTTTGTTGAATTTGATTTTTTAATTGCTTACCCAAAAAGAAAAGAAAATTATAAAATAAAATATTTGCAATTACTTACATTCTTTACGAGTCAGTGCCGCTTTGTCCTTCCTGTTGTCTTAAAAATTATTTTAATAATTTCCGCTCTTTCTGCAGCCAAACAAATTCAGCTGCACAATCTGCCCGACGCTGACGACAGTCTGACGTTTATGAACGGTACGTACTGCAGTTCGACTAGGTTAGTTCGATCGAAAATCTGACTTTATGAATGCAGATAACGCAGTTCTTAGTTAGGCTGACGTTTATGAATACACCCATAATCTCGATTATTGCAATCGAGATTATGGGTGTATAATGGATCATTGCAATCAGTCAAAGTCTCAAGACACAATAGCACATATTTCCCTTTTTCTTTTAATAAAACATAAAATTGACCACAATCTGTTTTCACTGTACTCATAAATATAAAATCTCTTTTTTTTCTATTTTTCTCTTCTATGGTCAAACTTTTATATGGGAGAGAAAAAATGAATAATTAAGTGTGATTGTGAATAGGCCAATTAGATTTTAAGATGATTTGGTGGAAATCTACTAGGTTACGAAATCTTAAAATGTATGGGAAATCTAATAAGATTTTGGGCTTTTGGCTCGAAATCTAGATTTTTATTGGATGGAAAAATGCTATAAAGCTTTTTCAGCGTGAATGGCCTCTTTAAAGGAGCTAGGCTCACAAGGATAGTAGAGATTTTTCACTGAATAATTGATATTCTATTCTCAATTGGCTTCGGTCACGATCTTTTGAGTTGGTCACATATAGTTTGAAGAGCTTTTAAAAGAACGTCAGGTTGTACAAAGCTAATTCACAATAGCCCTTTTATTTCATTCTACGATCGTAGCAATTCACTGGTTAAACATGCTGTAATTCGATCAAAGTGAAAGTCATCAACGATCTAAAGCTCAACGTGAAGTGCTTCCTTTAAGAAACGCTACACTGCCTATATATTGTGGTAAAGGTAGAATGGGGGCGATTGAGCAGTGTGTTTCTCTATATATATTTGTGTAAGGCTTTACTCTTGTCTAGTGATAAGCATATTTATCAGATCATGGTAAATAAAATAGACAGGGGATCTCAGTGACAGGAGTGTTATATAACCGTCTCTTTTTGCCTTACGTTTGTTTATTTTTATGTGTCGGTTGACTCTTTTCTTGCACTACTGACCACATTCACAATAGTAAATATGTTGCCTCCAAGCTGCCAGAGCGAAAACTAATTTTTGAATCATTGAAATAGATTTAGATAGAAACGAGGATCCCATGTTGTTTTTGTAATTACGTGTTAAAAATTGATCCGCATCAGATCAATTGGATTATAAATTTGGCTATTGATACAAGCTTACCTACTTTAATTATACTTCAGTTAAATAAGTGGAAACTTGTAAGCAAATTGAGTTTGTTTTTAAGGAGTTACAAAAACTTATTGGTAATTTGTTTTTTTAATTTGTGTCTTTTCTTCTTTTAGGCTTCTAGTTGTTGTCCGAGATCCTGTGACACGTGCTATTTCAGACTACACCCAGGCGGCAAGTAAGAAAACCGATATGAAAAAATTCGAGCAATTAGCTTTTATGAATGGATCATTCGAAGTTGTCGACACAACATGGAGTCCAGTCAAAATCGGAGTATATTCAAAGCATCTCGAAAAATGGCTGCAATATTTCCCACTATCACAGTTACTTTTCATTAGTGGTGAGAGACTAATTGTAGATCCAGCTTTTGAAATTGGTCGCGTTCAAGTGAGTTTTATAAAACACCATAGCTTTATAAACATATTTTTGTTCTCTGTTTTTGGATAACAAATTTCATTTTCACAGGATTTTCTAGGACTCAAACGGGTAGTAACGGAAAAACATTTCTATTTTAATTCAACCAAAGGATTTCCATGTTTATTTAAATCCGAAGCAAAGTCTACACCGCATTGTTTAGGCAAGACTAAGGGGCGAAACCATCCATTTATAGATCCAGCTGCAATTGAAAGACTAAGAGAATTCTACAGACCATTTAATAATAAATTTTATCAAATGACAAATATTAATTTTGGATGGCCGTAAATATTTAAGATTTTCTAAGAATAAGCTTTTTATTTTAGACTTCTTTATATATATATAAATAGGTTACTATATTAAAAAAAAAAAACTATGATATTATAATGATCGTATCGATTATTATCTATTGGCAATTTTATGGTGTTAAGTTTTTAGCATTTCCATTTAATAAACCCTTGAGTAAGCGATAGTACCTATAAAATTATATCTATATAAATCTGTATTAATCAAGTATATAATATGTATCTTTTCAAACTTTTTTTGAAGACGTATTGAACTTACAAGTTCCTAGCTTAATTGTTTTTATCTTTCTTCAATTATCATTTTCAATTAAAAATAAGGAGAGTCGATTTAACAAAACACAAGTTGAACATTAACTTATATCAAAAAAATGCATTTAAATGAAAAAAAAAAACTAACAAAGTTAAGTTAATTCTAAGATTTTTTATAGGAAATATTAGTTTTCGTAATTTTTCTTTTACAATTTTTGTTAATACAAATGGTATCTTCCATTTAATTTTAAATAATTCTATAAAAGGTACACATATTAGTTTTAAGTAAATAATTTTTGTTTAACTTGATAATAATACTTTCGATCATCAATTATTTGTATAGTTATCTTCACACTTTTCCATGAGTCTTAATTCGAATAAGGAAATCCTAATGCACCTAAATAATGTAAAACATGATACAACTATCTTCCATTACAAAGAAGTCTTTGACTTATTACGCTCAAATGCACAATTTTGATTAATTATTATATTAAATAAAAACAAATCTTAACTTATACTCATAGATGTGTTTGTTTAAAAAAAAAAAACTTTTCAACTTCTAAGAATATGAATTTGGAAAAATTAAATATAATTCAAACTAAGAGAGAATACAGTGAACACTTAAAATTATAAGAGAGAATAATTTGGTACGAGATACTGGAGGTCTCAAGTTGTAAACGTAGAAAACCTAGTGAGGTCCAAAATTTTGGGAAATGCGAATCGATCTTTGTCCCTAAAATGATTGGCTTAGGAAGAAAAATAATAAATTAATTTAAACAAGTAGCAGAAAATGAAAAAATCCTTATGATTTTCGTTTTTTAATTACTATTTTTATTACTCTCTTGAATTTTTCTCCTATTCATAATGTACTTAGTTTTCTAAAAGTTTAAGGATAGCTTATGAATGTTGTTTATCCAATTATAAATCAAAGCTAGATCACTAATTAATTGGAATTTCTTAGTTAAATGTAGATTTTACAAAGTATATAATACATATGTCGTCCGGAAACAATATCAAAAGTCCTTTGAGGCTTGCTTTTATATATATGTAGAACAGTGTAGGGCCAAGGATGCTTTCTTATGGCACTCCAAATTAAGTTGGCTGCTCGTCACTTCTATTTGAACTCATATATTCCTTTCATTAGTAAAAATTCGAACCCCAGTTTTATTAAGTTCCTCTTGCTCCTTAATAAAATGCTGTGGTCAACCGTATCAACCGCTTTCAACAGGTCAATAAAAGAGCACTTTTGTCATTTGTTCGTTCTTTATTTCTTTGGAAATAGGATACCATATCTGTGAATGCTGGCTGTAATAGTGCTAGATTGCTTTCGAAAGCCAAATTGATTTCGAGTTTCTATAGGTAGGTTTGGTTTAGTTTAGTTAAGTTTAGTACAAGCAAAATCTTGCGACCAAAAAAGTATTAGTAGAGGACATCCCATGTTTTTTATTGACGTATTGAAAATCAATCTATTAATGTTTTTCTCTAAAGAACGATTTTGGTACGGTTGTCTGTACACACACTTAACTTCTTCTCTAACTTTAATTTATTTTTGTTTTCTAAGTTTTCTTTTTATTGATGAAAAAACTTAATTTGAAAATAAATTATAAGAATGAACGCTTTCCAAAAAGCTACAAAACAATAATCTGTAAGTATTGCTGTTGTTTTTTAAATAATTTTTTTTAATAATGTATGTATTTTTTTGTTGTAAAATGTCCACTTCTGTCTAGGTGGGGGGAAATATAGGATTTTTATTTTTTTCTCGTGAATCACTAAAAATTAAAAAAAAAAATGTTTTTGAATTTAAAAAAAAAAATCAATCGGTTCGACTGTCTTTTTGGACGTGTTGCAAGCGTTTGACAAGGTGTAGCATTAAGGCCTCAAATTCAAATTAAGACAAGTTCTGCCTGAAGGACTTTACAATATTCTAAACGGATATCTAAATGAAAGACTTTTTCGTGTAAGACACGGAAATGACTATTCAAAGATTTCAAAGAAATAGTGGCTGGGGTACCACAAGGAAGTGTATTAGGTCCAGTTCTGTACCTTTTATTTACACGTGTTATACCTCAAACTGAAGATACTATTGTAGCCACGTTTGCTGATGATACTGCAATACTAGCAGTAGGCAAAACGATTAGCGAAGTTTGGACTTATGGTATACAACTTTGGGGTTGTACCTGTGATACAAACTTAAATAACTTACAAACGTTTGAAAATAAATTGCTTAGGTCATTTGTAAATGCTCCGCGGTATATAAGAAACGAAGATCTTCACAGGGAGCTCGGGATTCCTACGGTACGGGATGAAATAAAATATTTCGCGCGAAAACATAGAAATCGACTATTAGAATACGCTTATTCAACGATTATTAACATTCTTGACGAGTTGAATTTAGTACGCCATCTGCGAAGAACAAAACCTTCCGACTTGGTGCGGTGAACAGAAAACCACTTTAAAATCGCGGATTAAGCAGGAACTTTCACCGGAAAGTAACCTGCAACACGTTACATAACTTCGTTAAAAATAAATTGCTAGATAAAAAGTTTTTTTTTTGAAAATTCGATATTTCAAAAACGGATCAACAATTTTTTTTTCAAATTTATTTTTATATGCATATAAAGAAATACTTAAGATTTACATACAAAAAGTTTTCCTTAAAAAGATTTTAAGAATTTTATGTATAAAAAACTATTTTATAAGAAAACCGCTTCAAAGATTTAAAATTTTTTTATACATACGATCATATTCAATAAAAAATTAAAATGGTGTTCTTTTTTTCATCTCAAACTCTCAACGAAGTTTTTTTAGTGAATTTAAAAGCTTTTAAACAATTTTCTCTCATAATTTCCATGTCTTTGTATATAGTTTTCTCAAACCCTCAGCACCTTGAATATTAGAGCAAGTACGTGCGAACCAGTCGTGCATTTTATTTGATTACAATTTTGGATTAAATTTAAAAAATAATTTTCTTAAATCTCCTCCGACACCCAACCCACCCACCTCTCTCTCTCCCCTTGGTATGCCGTTGATATCAATGATAATCACTGTATGACCGTCAAGCAATATCAAGTACCTACATTTTATTTCATATACTCGTACTTAACTGTTATATGGTCCAGCCGTTTGGTCCGCAAAACACTGATGCATACAGACAAATAAATGTCCACGTGAGTTAAACTACATTTAATACAAATTGGGTATGACAAAGGCCTTCATTATGTCAGTGATGAGTCCAAGTAAGTAAGCCTGATGAAATCGCAATTAATAGGACTAAAGACCATTAAAAGTTTCTTTAAAACAATAATTCAGCAAGTCTTATCCTTAATGTTAAGTCATCCACTTGGCTGATTTATTTCAGTGGTATATAGAATTTGTATTTTAAAAACCTTCTTAATTTCAAATACATCACATTTAAGCTTAGATCTAGAGTGTAAATTCTCAAAAGAGTGCATCATATTATTATAATAGATTCAAAAATGGATTAATTAAAATATCTTAAAAAGTCAATATATCCTACTTTTTACACTATCAACGTATCGCGGAATAATTAGAATATTTTAATACTGAATCAATCAATGTCTATATCAAAATGGAAATTTGATTTAATTAACATTATAAATCTTGACATCGCATGATGATTAATCAAAGGTATTCAAAGCATAATACAAAAGAATTACTTTCAATTTTTCAATATTAATACGAGTTAAAAAGCGATGACTTTGCTATAAAATGCTAATTTTAAATAAAGTACCTCATAATTTCTCCACAAGCCACCCTACACTTAAAGAAAAAGGTAAAACTGTGCTACTGAATCGGTTAATCCCTTAAGCTCTTAGGCTTATAAAGTTTGCTTAATTGTAAGTCAACACGAATGAGAATGACGTTCGAAAAGTTTTACCAAAATGTAAAGATGAAACTTCTGCCTTGTGAACACCTGAAGCAACACAAAAAGATAAAAACTTCAAAAATATTTAATTAACTTAATAGGTCTTGATAAACTAGGAGCTTCAAATTTTCATAGGTCTTAAGAACCTTTTTGACAGCACCTATAAAGATGATCTAAGTATATAGCATATAGCATTGATCAAATTCTAGTTTTTAAATCCCTATCAAACTTGTCTGTTTATACAGGACAACAATGGAAAATGCGGGTGAGGTGCTCCACTAAGGGTTTTGCCAAGTGGCAATTACTGTATCTTTGCAGAAAATTAAGTAGACGAAAACTTTTACTTAGATGGCAAACGAAAGTGGAAGAAGATCTCAAGCAACATGTCGTGTAAAACTGTAGACAAATAACAAAACCATAATTTTCTTATGGATTTTGGCATGCTGAATCCGAATACGAAATCAAAATTGCTGGGGCACGTCACGTTTTTGAGATATTTCAACATAAAAATGTCAAAATGTTTTTTGGGTACATTTGAAGTTGAATTTTTTTTACCATTAATTACGGAAGTGCTTAACACACTATGAAGAACCTAAATTTACTAATGAAAACATGCAAGTAACAACAATTAGTTTTGGTATAAAAAAAAAGAGTTTAAGATATAGCAGCTATATGCTGCCCTCCAAGGTGCTCTCTATCTGAAGAAGACTATGCAGAACTCCTAAATTTGTTAGGACATAACTTCCTTGTTGGTGGCGACTTTAATGCTAAACACACCCAATGGGGATCTAGTCTCATAAGAACGAAAGGGAAACGGCTATATCAAGCAGGCCGCAAATACAACTGCGAATTTTATTCTTCTGGCTCACCAACATACTGGCCATCTGATACTCACAAAATACCAGACCGTAAGACTTTTTTGTAGTAAAAGGTATTAAACGAAATCATAGAAATGTCGAAAGTAATTACGATTTATCGTCAGATAAAACTCCAAAAATATTATCACTAAACGAAGCAGAAATAATAAAAATAGGAATCCCAAGCTCGTCAATAAAAGAACAAACTGGAACTAATTCAAAGATTAACTTGAAAGTTTTATAAATCTAAGATCCCCTTTTCAAACAATTGAACAAATTGATGATGAAGTAGAGCAATTTATTGCTGATGTGCAGCAGGCTGCGGAAGGAAGTACTCCAACAATTTTAAACTCAAGAGAAAAAGAAATAAAATATAATTTCGAAATAAAGGAACTGATCTTGGAGGAAAGAAGAGCTCGAAATAAATGGCAAGCTACGAGATTTCCAGTTGATAAGGCAGTTTTTACCCGTCTTAACAATAAACTAAAGAAAAGAATCTGTGAGTTTAAAAGTGATTCACTTAGTAGATTGTTGAACAGTCTGACGGCGGATGCTTCTACGGAATACTCCTTATGGAAAGCAGCTAAGCGCCTTAAAAGACCACAGGCACAAAACCCGCCAGTAAAATCTCAAGATGTTAAATGGATCGGAAACCCAAAACAAAAGGCTGATCTCTTCGCTGAACATCTCGCGAATGTTTTTAAGCCATTTCCAGCAAGCACAGCTACAGATTCCTTACAGATTGTTGATAGAAACGACGAATGTGAAATTCCTTTTGTCACGCTCAAAGAAGTAAGAAGTATGTGTCAACATAAGTTGTCTAACAAAAAATCACCAAGGTACGATCTAATAACTGCTCAGGTTTTGAAAGAAATGCCTTCAATAGCCTTCAAAAAACTTCAATTTATAATGAATATGTGCCACATCATTGGAAAATTGCAGAAGTCATTGTTATACCTAAACAAGGCAAGCCACCAACAGAAGTAACATCTTACAGACCTAAATCGCTTATACCAATCATGGCAAAAGTTTTCGAAAAACTGCTTCTGAAAAGACTTAGCAAAATAATAGAAGAAAGAAGACTTATTCCGAGCCATCAGTTTGGATTTAGAAATAAACATTTAACGATAGACCAAGAGCATCGGATTACGGATGTTGTGGAAAATGCACTTGAAGAAAAACAAGTATTCTCGGCTATATTCTTAGATGTTGCTCAAGCCTTTGACAAGTTTTGGCACTTGGGACTTGAGTACAAACTGCAATGGCATCTTCCCAGGCAGTACTACAAAATACTGACATCCTACGTTACGAACCGACTCTTTAGAGTACGGCAGAATCAAAATTACTCAGAACTAAAGAAAATTGAAGCCGGTGTACCACAAGGAAGTATCCTAGTACCAACCCTGTATCTGTTATATACAGTGGACATCAACGCTATCATGGCCACCTTTACTGCAATATTGGTGCAAGATAAATCCGTTACAAAGGCTTCACAAAAACTGAAAATGCTAACTAATGTTAAATAAGCAAGTATTAAAACCAAACCAAAGAATACCAATGCCTTGGTATATAAGAAACAGCGATCAAAATCGTAACCTTCAAATTGACGATCCAAAAACGCTTTATCACACAATCACAGCGACTGCAGAGTCATACAAACTCTGAAATGGAGAGCGTCTTAAATGTACTAGACAATGTTTGGAGAATAAGAAGACCTAAGCCTCATGGTCTAAAAGCTATGGGAAAGTGTTATAACTTTAAAACTTCCCACAATGTGATTTATAAATTAAGAAAGAAAAATCATTTGTCGATCCTTCATAGAATGGTCCTGATTCACCAGTGGTTTTAGTGCGGTAAGGTCACACTTCTCAGTTCCGATTCTTACCGAGTGTCTTTTGAAGATTTCCATTGGATACAAAAAAATTATTAGATCATTCTTAATAAGTGTGCCAAGTTCAAAAACTGTTGAATTTTTTTGAGGTGAAGACATTTTTCCCTTCATTGACAGAACTATCTTTAAAATAAATTGCATGACTGCATCGCACGTACTTGTTATAATATTCAAGTTGCTTGGAATTAAGAACTTTTAAAATAAGAAAGTAACTATATAAAAAAAACATAAGAATATAAAAAGAAATAATTATATAAGCAACTAGTTAAAAAACTTAGAGCTCAAAATCAAGTATGCCATTTGATATGGATATGTGCAAAAATAATTTTAAACCGTTGGTTGGAGCGGTTTTCTTAAAAATTTATTTTTACATATAAAATTTTAATAACATTTTATAGAAAAGTTTTGGTATGCCAATTTTGGGAATGTATTAAAATACATTTTTAAACATTCATAAACTCATTTTTGAAATATTGAATTTTCAACAAAAAAGAATTTAATATTTTTTAAAAGCCCAGAATAATTTTTTTCAAAATTTCGATAAGCAATATTATACAAATTTAAAAAATGATTTTCCATACAAATTTTGACTGAAACCGTTAGTGAGAAAGTTGAAAAATTAAATGGCAGGTAAATCAAAAAGGACAACATACCTTCAGTAATACACTAATTTTTTTTATTAAAGTTCCTAGAGCCATTTTTGAGATAAATGAGCTTTTCATTTACGGTTGAAGGGCAAGTTGCTAAAAAAAAATTCAATTTTCGCTCTGGAGAGTTACAAAAACCTGAAGTTCAAAATTATAAGTGATTTAGGCTGTAGGTCGATGTACGGACAGAGAGAGAGAGACAGACAAAATTGTGCCAACCACTTTTTTTGTGTTCTCTATTATCATAATGTCATGTTTGATTAATAATCTCGATTTTATTTGCCCGAATCCAAAACTTGCCCTATAGTTACGGTGACCATATTTCTGGGAGCAAACCCCGGGACATAACGTGAACAATTTAGAATCGTGTGAAAATGTTTACACTTTTCAATAATTTGTATTTACTAATGTCTAGTATAAAAATAAATAAAAATAAGAAAAGAAAAACAAACGAAAAGAAAGGAACTGTAAAATAAATTATAATGTTTTAAAACATCACAAAATTAAAACTTAAAAAACAATCAAATTAGATCTTCAATATTTTCAAATAATTTAGTATTCTTTTAAACAAAACATATAAGGGCAATTTTTTTGGTTCAGAGCTA
Organism: Dasysyrphus albostriatus; assembly: GCA_946251815.1. Lineage (NCBI taxonomy): Eukaryota > Metazoa > Arthropoda > Insecta > Diptera > Syrphidae > Dasysyrphus > Dasysyrphus albostriatus. Next base: position 57,905,387 of record OX276336.1, on the reverse strand, counting down.
ACTTCGAGTTCAATAAAATTTTGCTTGTCCTGAAAATAAGCTAACCCTGAGTAATTTCAGACGCAGTTTTTCACTTTTCACTTAATCTTTCTGTTGTTATATATTTACTATGTGAGTAGTTGAGAAACAAAACTTCTCATATCCAAAATTTTTATTTTGCGCAAAAACTTAACAAGGCCAGAAAAGATTTTATTTTGTAAAATAAAAGATTTTAAAATCTTTTTGTTGTGATTAAGGGCAAACAGATATTGAAAGTTCCTTTAAAAAGAATAATTAAATTTGGATATGGAGAGTTTTGCTACAAGTGATTGGATATGGCCAGTTTCCACATCATCCCCTTCTCCCAATTCCGCCCACCTTCAATGATCCATTTAAAGACCGAAGACCGAATTTTATCTTACAAAACACATACATAAAAATGTTATATAGTTCTTTAATTAATGGGTGATTCTACATAAAAAGGAAAGAAATGACGATAATTTCGGCACAATATTATTGGAAGCAAATAAAAATGCTGAAACTAGCTACAGTTGAGCTTAAGAACGTCTTTTCTCCTAATTGTAAGCTGCCAGTAAAAAAACATTTTAAAAAAACAACAATTTTATGATAGTTTTTTGAAAATAATCATGTATGTATGTACAATTGTACATATGTATGTAGGTGTTCAAGGGAACAAATAATTTTTAATTTTTGTTTCTATTTTAAATGTTTTTTTGTTTTAAATCGTACCCCTCGCCTTAATGGATAGATGAACAACCCCCTTCAAAACTATTTTTTTCTTGTTTCTAGTGTTAAAAAAAATGTTAACAAATTACAGGTAATGAGAGAAACAACAAACTCAATCATGACATTTTGGACAACTCGTTCAGGTCCAGGGAGGAGTGTAGACTTTACCAAATGATCTGCCATAATAACACAGGTCGGCAAAAATTAAACTTGTATTTTTTACCTTCAAATTATTTTTTTAAATTATGACAGATTTGACTTGTGTAAATTTTAATCTAGTTTCAAAAAATTCTATAATGTACAGTTTTTAAATTGATTTTTGAAGAATATGAATGATTTGAAGAACAGGGCCCTCAAAAAATGTACTTTTTATTTCATTTCAAGTCAAACAAATATCTAACCACTGCGAAACTGTGAAAAAAGTCGATGAAAACTGTTGTTTTTAATTCACTTTGATGACGACTACGCGATGTATAGGAAACAACACAATTTGTCCCTTTAATTGGTTTGAAAGACTTTGAAAATTTGGTAGAGAAAAATGGTTCGGTAAATCAGTTTGAAAATTTACAGGAATATTGATGTTGTAAAAGTTTATAAATCTACATACCAACGCAAGTCCTCAAATCAAAATTTGAAAAGGGACAAAAGATTTACCAAAAGACCACAAAAAGTCGTTTTTTAGTATTTTTTTAAACTAACGGTGAAGAGTCAAAAAAAAAAAAATTCCTTATAAAATCTTAAAAAAAACATGTAAAAAACTTACTCAAATTTTCAGAACTGTCCTTGAATTTTGTATGACTTCATTTTTTGCTAAGATATTGGTAATCAAAGGCAAACGTATTTCTTTTTCATTAAAAGTCAGATAAACCATGCAAAAAAAATGGACGATCACAGAAAAAAATTAAATTGAAGATGAATAAACAAGTTTTTTGATTTACTCAAGAAAATTATCTCCGAAAATGGGGAGCTTCAAAAAATCTAAAAAAAAAAACAAAAAAAACTGTCAGTTCTCACAACAACGCAGTAATGGTACCGGAAAAAAAAAAACATAAAGCTGTGTAATGCTTCTTATTTCAACAAAATAAGATCACTCATCACAAAGATACGCAGCTTTTCAAAGAACACTAATAAAAATTGAGAAAAAAAATTTGTTCAATTAATTTCCGTGACTAGTGTATGATTAATACTGAAAAAAAACATCTGATTTGGGAGACAGTGGAACTTGTCTTCAAGTATATGTATTAAGAAAATTATGATCAGAGGATTTGAAAAATGGTTTTCCATTACTTTACTTCACCCTACGGTCAAACTAGGTTTTGCTAGGTTTTGATGTCACAAGAATTGGTTACAAGTTGGACTTTTCATATTATTGTTCCTCAAAGTTGATTTTTAGATGTTCCAAAAATACAAAAAAAATCTTTATAAATCTTAAGTTTATAAAGAGGTAAAGGTATTAAGAGGTAAAGAACTTTAAGATGGCAACACTTTTTTAACTGATGGCCATTGTGTCAGCCTTCAAGTGATTTATTTTTAGATTGGTTTTGCATTTCTACATTGCTTCCTCATAAAGGATTACTCAACCTCCATTATATTATAAACGCCGCACTACATAAGACTGGAATATGTTCCGAGCCAATGGAAAGTTGTGGAAGTTATAATGATATTAAAATCTGGAAAACCATTACACAAAAAGAATTCTTACAGATCCCTTTCGCTTCTTCCTATAATCTCAAAAGTTTTTGAGAGAATAATACTTCTGCGACAATAATAGAACAAAAAACAAGCATTCGACAATTGATCAAGTACACAGAATTACTGATGTAATCGAGAAAGCTCTTGAAGATAAGAAAATTTGTTCAATGGTCTTTTTGGATGTGTCGCAAGCATTCAGCAAGATGTGGCACGAAAGCCTTAAATTTAAATTAAACCACGTTCTGCCTGTAGGAGTTTATAAAATTCTAATTGAATATTTACAAAACAGACTTTTTCGTATGAGATAAGGAAATAATTATTCAAATTTTAAAGAAATAATGCCTGGGTTACCACAAGGAAGTGTTTTAGGTCCAGTTCTGTACCTTTTATTTACCTCAAACAGAAGACACTATCGTAGTCACGTTTGCTGATGATACTGCAATGCTAGCAGTAGGTAAAACGATTACCGAAGCTAAAATTAAATTACAAAATGCTCTTAATAATGTTGATGAGAAGACAAAAATATGGCGAATAATGCTCAATGAACAAAAGTCAGTCCACGTGGACTTTACGTATAAAAAAATAAATAGGTTACCCGTCTTTCTTAATACCGCTTGTGTTCCATTTGCAAATGAGGCAAAGTATCTGAAAATGATTCTAAAAAAATAAAATAGAAGCCGCACGTTAAAAAGAAATGCGAAGAACCTAAAAGTGAATTAAGAGATATGAACTGGCTACTCGGTAAATATTCATAGCTTAGTATTGGAAATAAGTTGATTTCATACAGGCAGGTCCTTAAACCTGTTTGGACTAATGGTATACAACTCTGGGGTTGTACCTGCGATAAAAACTTAAATAACTTACAAACGTTTGAAAATAAATTGCTTAGGTCATTTGTAAATGCTCCGTGGTATACCTATAAGAAACGAAGATCTTCACAGGGATCTCAGGATTCCTACGGTCCGGGACGAAATAAAAAGTTTCGCGCGAAAACATAGAAATCGACTATTAGAACACGCTAATTCAACGATTATTGACATTCTTGACGAGTTGAATTTAGTACGCCGTCTGCGAAGAACAAAACTTTCCGACTTGGTGCGGTGAACAGAAAACCGCTTTAAAATCGCGGATTAAGCAGGAACTTTCACCGGAAAGTAACCTGCAACACGTTACTTAACTTCGTTAAAAATAAATTGCTAGATAAGTTTCAACTTAGTTGCAATCGGAAAGTGGAGGTTGTTTTAGTGTAGTAAGAATCTCCCACTTCTATGAGCAAGCGTTATTCGGTCCTCATAGAGTCTGATATGCAGGTTTTGCCCCTACCCACAGGAAAATAAATCAAAAAATTTCAACATGAATAGACTGATGCCTGAACGACGCTTCCAAATTCGGTTCGAAATTCGCGTATTGCGTGAACTTTGTTTAGCAATAGCTAACTTTTAATCAATAAATAAAACTGCCATATCTGGAGTGATGATAATCCGCAAGTGTATGTTGAGACACCATTACATCCACAAAAGCTGACTGTTTGGTGTGCTTTATGGGTTGGTTGAATAATTGGTCCGCACTTCTTTCAAAACTATACTGGCCAGAACGTTACAGTCGATGGTGGCCGCTATAGAGCCATGATTACTGAGACTTTTTCGTTCATCAATTGAACAACCATGATGTGCATGAGCTATGGTTTCAACAAGACGGTGCAACATGACACAAGGCTTGCGCCACAATTGATTTCTTGAAGGAAACGTTTGGTAACCGCATAATATCACGTTACGGACCAGTGAATTGGCCTCCAAGATCATGCGATTTAACGCCGCTTGACTTTTTTCTTGTCACTAGTCTATGCCGATAAGCCCGAAACGGATGACCACTTGGTGGACAACTTTCCTCGCTCTTCATCATCAATCATCGAAATTAGATTTCCAGATTGGACTACGCCTGAGCCAGATTATCTGTCAGAAGATTATTTTTCGACAAATCTCATGTCAATTTAAAAAAAAACATCTTTGTTTTATTCCATTTCAAAATTCTATACCTCTCAAAAAAACACCCTTTATAACTGTCCCTTAACGCACAAATTCGAAACCAAATTAGAAAACTTATGCAATTTAGCAATTGTATGGATTTTCTATCAGTGTAAATCCATATCTCCATTTACTGCATAGAACTGATAATTATTATTAACTCCAGCTGTGCTTACACTTAAATACCACCCTTTGATTCAAAGTTCTCACACCTAAATGTTTTATTTAGAGAAAGAGAATTATTATTAAGCTTTTCATGGGGGGGTAAAACTTGTCAATGCTTTCCAACAACAAAACAAGAATTACTCGAACAATCGTTACATCTTACAAATTCACAATGTCTTTCATTCAGAATATTGTCCACGGTCAAGTCCACTATACCAACGGCCGAGCCCGATCCAACTTCGTTGCATGACGGTGACGACGACGACGGCTACTTTTTCGATAATAAATTTATATACAAAAACAAAATACAAATTATTAAACAAAACAAAAAGTATAAAAATGAATGTGTTTGCGCAACGGCCGGGATTGAGAACTTGAAGTTGAAGTAAATAGCCATTTCACTAGGTCAACATTTTAGTTACCGCCGGAATTCCATTTGATTCGGAACGATTTCAATTGATCGCTATTGTACGTATCTTATGGATGCATTTTATTATACATATCTAACTAATATCTATTCAAGTTAAGTTGTTGACAGAGATTTCTGATTCCTGAAGACCACTAAAGTGTCATTTTGTACGTGAATTTGATATTTGATTGGCTTGTAAAATGGCCTTGCGATAGAAAAAAAAATTAAATTACCGGAAAAATGTTTTCGTTAAGAAAAATTAATCGAGTATTTTGTGAATTAAGTGCATATAGTAAAACAAGGGTTATTTATGTGTAGTTTATCAAAATACACAAATACCAATACTTATTATGTTCGATGTCAAGGCCAACTTACAGATTATTAACACTTAGCATGGATGTATTCTATTCTATCCAAGGAATTTATTTCCAGGTAATTATTTTATCATTAATGAAAGTTAAAAGGCTTTTTCTGTGCGTATCACGAGTAGCTATACTCTTACTCTGTATGAATAAATATTAATTTAAAAAGAAACAAAACATAAAATAAGCAACTATAGAATTAGAGTGATGTCACTCTGCAATAAATCACATTTGGAGTTCTCCGTTATTGTGTAATGTTGGTACTTACCCAGGTACAATGACGACGTGATTTTTATTGTTTTCCTTTTTTTTTATAACCTCCTGCTAACATTGAGGGTTATTTTTCCTTTCAACTAATTGAGGGCATAGTTTGCTGATATCAGATATGAGATAGCTGAGTATGAACTGAAAACACGCTTGCTAGCTTGGTTATATAGAAAAACAAAACACACGTTAAAATTAGTCAAGACTTTCAGGTCAAATATAAGTTTAAGTGAGTAAGGTAGATACATATACATATATATATATGAAAACATATTACTTTGTTTGTGTTTACTATTATGAATGTACGTCATTTGTAAACAATAAAAAGTTGTGAGAAAAACTGAGATAAGGAACATTATGGGCTTTCCATTTATACATTTTGGCTGGTGGATTTTTATGATAAAATAAATACATTTAACCAAATGCTAGTAACAATTAACAGACAAATCGACCGACGTTTTTAATATTCATATTTTTATAGTACAGTGGAACTTCCATAAGTCGAATTCTTAAAAATTAAAGAAAAAAAAATCGAGTTATACCTAGGAACTTCGATTTAAATTAATGAGACAAAATTTTTAGTTTTACTTTTACTTTTTTTTTGTATTCAGATGTTTAAAAAATAAGTGTACTTGCAGCAAATTAGTTTCTCCTATTCCCATTGCAGTTCTTTTAGCTTTTTTTAAAGTTGTCCCTGAATTTTGGAGGTTGTCATTCCTGGGGGGGGGGGGGGGGGGTTCATGGCGGTCATGACCCCCCCTGGGACTTTTCCCAGATATAAAAGTATTAGACAAATGAATTTATCATAAACACAAAAATTTCACTGCTCAAAGCGTTAAAAAATAAATAAAATACATATCGTCAGTTTTCTGTCAAAACCTAGTAAGTCAAATTAAAAAATTGCTTAGAAGACAAAAAAAAACCGATTTAAAAGGTTATAAATAAAACTTTTAGATAATAAAAGGTTTTAAAACTGGTTGATAGAGCCAAAAGAGACCGTGACACAGTAACTAGATATGGTATTCGAATTCAGTAATTCTTGTTGACCAAAAGTACATTAAAATGTCATTTAAGGACTTGCTAGGTTTTGACAGAAAGCCAACGATATGAACATCATTCGTGAAAAGTCTTAAAAATAAGTCTTCAGCCAGAAAAACAAGAACAGTTTTCATTTCAAGAATAATACAGAATTTAACTTTTCGTTTACTATAGTTTTACCGTAAAAATAATTTTGAAATTGATTTGATCATTTTGTGAATATTTCTGACACCATAAACCGAATCAGATTATAAATTCCATGGCATCTCATATATGTTCTTCGAAAGGTTACTAAGTAGTCACTAAGTAGTCACTAAATAGTCACAAAAGGCCAGGTAGTAATAGTTGACAATTTGGCAGAGATAAAATTTCCAAAAATTTATTCTGAATCATGAAAAAAACTTTGAAAATTCATTTAAAAAAATGTATGTCACCAATGAATCTATAAGGTCTAGGTCAAAGTTTTTTCATGATTCAGCATAAATTTTTGAGAATTTTTTGTCTGCAAAATTATCTACTGTTACTACCTGACCTTTTATGACTACTTATAGTAACCTTTCGAAAAGCACACATATGGGATGTCATATACATAATAACAATTTAGTGACCTTTGAAATAGCATATTTGTTTTTTTAAGATAACCTAAATAAGGTACAATTTTGTTCACTGACCTGGAATTACTTAAAAAAAAAAACTTTAAAATCTCATTAAAAGAAATCCACAACCAATTACTGTAGCTAGTGGACCTTTTATAAGCGGCCTTTTGAATTAGGTACAACTTACAAAACCATGCAAATGAAAAACTCGCATTCGAGATCTCTCAAATAAAAATCCCGCTAATAATGTGGCCACTCAGTTTTGAGTAGGTATTCGAGATTTTGATATTCGAGATTTTTATTTTCGAGATTTTGGTTGATATTTGAAAAATTATAAGATGAAATTTTGAAATTGCGATGTTATATTATTACATATTTGTGAAATATCAATTTTTAAGATCTAAAAAATAATGCAGTTTCGATATTTTAGATTTTGGTTTCTTGCTGATTTCCCAGAGATGAAATGCGAAAAATCGGGTGGTACTTGGAAAAACTTTTACAATTGATTTAATATTTCCAAAAAATCCAACTTAACAAATTTATAAGATTAAATTTCTTGGACTTATTACCCCGCCTGTAAAAATGTCAAGTTTTTGTCAATCTAGGCAAGGAAAACTTGTCAAATACTAGTGTGGCCCTCGCTAGACAAAAACTTGTTGGATAAGTCATTTTATCCCATCACAAATATCTAATAACAAAAAAAAATATCTTATACCCATCATACATAGTAAGAAAAATTAAAGTATCTATATACCTTTCAATTTTCAACAACACATAACAGTATTGGGAAATACTGTTATGTGTTGTTGACTGTTAAAGTATTGGACTGGTAACCAGAATATCGTAGGATGGAATCCCAACAAAGACAACTTTTAATTTTTTTTTGTCTGTCTAGGCAAGAGGATACTTAGCGGGTGAGGCCCGATACAAATTCGAGTGTTACACTTGCTAGGCCCATGTTAGGGTCAATGTAATACTTTTTAGTGCCCCGTTAAAAACTAGATTTTTTTCCAGGTGGGACTGATCGCATACATTTTTTGCAAATATCCTAAATGACATATCGCTTGCTTTATCTCAAAATCAGAGTCTAGTGACCACTAGGCAACTAAGTTGAGAGTTGCGATCAACTTTAAGTTGCTAGCACGAGGAAGCAACATTGAGCTAAAAGCAACCCGAATCGATGCGTGGTAGTAAGCTATTAAAGCATTTTACTTCGCTTTCTCAAGACTGTTATTGCTTAAATTTCCCACTAACTTGGCTGCAAATTTTGGGAATACAACGTTATTTGTTTGGTAATTTTGACGTTTCATGAACTTGCTTTGTTCGGGGGATGTCATTAAGGAAAGTCGTAAGCAACAAAAGTTACTTCTAGTTGCCAGGCAAAATAGATTTTGTAGAGTAAATACGAACTTATTATGAAAAAGTTGAGATTTTAAGGGCAAAAATAAACTTTTCCTAAACAATATTTTTAGTACCTCATAATGGTTTGTGCGTTGGACTGGTCATACCGAAGGTCTGGCTTCAATTCATTAATTAATTAATTTATTTTTCAAAAAATATTTGCAATGGGCATTAAATGCACGACTGTATTGCATTTACTTGCTCTGATGTTCAAGTTGCTTAGAATTAAGAACTTTTAAAATATGTCACTATTACATATATAAAAAATATAAAAATGTATAAAACAAAGGCATTTAAATTGTTTTTTTTTTTATTGTTTAATCAACTTGTCAAATAGCTTAAGGCTTAAAACCAAGTATGCCGTTATAACTTTTCCTTAACGGTTGTATAGCAAGTACCGTTATTTTTGGAGCTAAAAAAATATCGATTTCCCCTCTGATGAATTAAGAAAAACTTTAAATTCAAAATTTGAAGAAAATCTCCTCAGTGGTTTAGGCTGTTGGTCAAGGAATATCAAAAGAATAGACAGACAGACAACCAGACAGAATTGTGCCACCCACTTGTTTTGTGTTGTTTCATCGTAATGTCATGTTTGATTGTTATATCGAAAACTTGTATCTGCAAGGATACAAAACTCGCCTTATATCGTAAATAAAAATTAGTTTGGCATGCAATACTTTATGGAAATTTAAAAAAAAAACGTGACACCCCCCATCCAGGGGCAAAGTCTGGATCCGCCCTTGATTTGAAGATTGCTTTGTAAACACTTTCATATTTAAGGTTCTTTTTTTATTTTAAATTTTTTGTTTCGTCAAGTTTTAAGATTTATTTTTTGAATATCTCTGTTCTTTTGTATGGAAAGTGAACTATGAGGTAAACCAAAATTTATGGTCAAATTATTTTAAAAACCACTCGCAACTTCATTGATGATCTTCATTTTTTGTTTGAAAGTCAAATTCTTTAATTTTCTTCCTAACTTTCTTTGTGAATTCTTTCTTTTCCAACAAATACACATTTTGTGAAAGGTCGCAAGTGGCAGGTCCTTTTCGCCGTCGTCGTCCAAATCCGCATGTTAATTTCGCGGAGAGTTTTTTTTCTAAATTGAAATTCCACTAAGAAAAATTCACCAAGAAACTCCCTCCGCTGTTTTTATATTCAAAAGAGAAAAAAAAAACATATCCAAGACAACATGGCTCTTTATATGATTTCTCCGCAAAGAAAAACCGCAAGAAGTCGAAAGGAAAAAAATTCCTCACTACCCATGAGTTGGTTAAGAATTTGGAAGACACGTCAAAAGTAAATGCCAAAATGAGGCCAACTCAAGCTGCTGCTGGCGTTGACTCTCTCAATGCAGCTAACAGCGTGGCAAGTGAAAACAATGCAAGACCCAACAGGTCGGCACCAATTCTACACGGGCATTCGAAGAGGAGTAGAAGGAAATCGAAGTGAAGCGAAAGGATTACAGTGGACTCAAGATCGGGCAACTCACAATCAACGAAGACAAGCACAACAATCAGAGAGACGAGGTCGAGAACTATGATTATGAAGGAAACGAGGACATCGAGAATTTCCAGATGATCGACTCAAAGGGGAATGGTTCCTGGAAGAATGTCATACCGGCTGAGGAGGTGACACAAATTGCCATGCCAGTGGGACCGGCGACAGGAGCATCAGTTTACATCTCACCGGCTCTTCGTAATAGTCAAAATGATGGATCAGCACTTCAGATGAATAAGCTTCGCAAAGGTTATGCACTTGATATTACCAACGAAGATTATTTCCCAACCCTGGGTGCCACCCGAAGAGCAGAAGAAAAAGAAAAGCGAACACGCATTTGAAGAAGTTCGATATGGTGGCCGTGTGCAGCGAGAACAAGAGCATACTGCAGCCCCAGTCTCAGTAGGGAACCGTTTTAAGTCTTTTCAAGATGATATAATAGCTAGACTATCGTAGCTCGCCATCCCAATTCTTAACCCTAGAACTCTACCCAGGGGTGTTGTATCACCCTGCGCTTAATCTTATTGATAATATTTCTTAAACACGTGGCAGTAGATGTTCGTTTCTTTTGTATTTTCTTTTAACTTTGTATCCTATCCTATGATTTTCTATTTAAAAATTTACCAAAGTGAATAATAAAATCATTAATAATGTCAAAAAACTTGTATTCACATGGTGCCATGGTACTACCCATGGTACTACCCATGGTTAGAAAAAGTCCACTCCAAATATGGGTAGGGTTCTAGGTTTAAATCTAATTGCAAATATTTGTCTAACTTTGCTTTGAGACGAGGAAAAAAAATTAAACTTGAAGAATAAAAAAAAAATAGCTACGAGATCTGCTCATACAATCTTAAAACTCGGCTTAAACCAAAGTTGAGAACAAAAACTTACAAACTCTAAACTCAGCCATCTCTCTTACTCTTAAAAAAACGGTAACCACTCAAGTACTTTTCAAAAAATTGAAACTAAAGGGGGTTTGGAGCAAAGAGTTAAAAGTGAATCAAATGAACAAACGTCCAAAATAATCATAGTAAAGGCGATAAGCGTAATACCTCGTGGCATGATAGTAAGTGCGGTGCACTGTCATGCCCAAGGTCTGGGTTCGATTCCCAGCCGCTGCCACCTAAAACAGAAATGTTTTTCCCGAGGTATTGCCTCTTGAGAGGAACTGACAAATTCTCCAAGAGTATGTTTGTCATGAATAAGTGCTTCTTTCTCATCTAGCCGTTTGAACTCGGCAAAAAATTGTAGGTCCCCTCCATTCCTGCCAACAACACGCACAGGGAAATGGTTCAGAGTTGTAAGTCACTAGGCCCGACCAATTTTTTTTTAGGCGATATTACACTATCATATACATATGGCAAATTTCCCATATAAATATGGCCATATATGTATAGGTAAGTGTGATAGGCATATTTATATGACAACATACTCGTATATGTATATGACGCCATATATATGACAATGATTATGAGGCATACATATATATGACATAGTGTAATATCGAAAAAATTCGTTGTCATTATATGTTTGGAAGTTTTGTGCCATATAGTCATATAAAAATTATTTATATGTTCACATGTTTGTCATTTACATACTTTTATTATTTATCGTTGGATAATAATTCTTCATTGATTTTTCCAAATTGTTATAGTCTTAGATAAAGAACCTTGGTTTGGTAAAAACGCCCAGAAACGCATTTCCGGGAACAATTTGGCCATAATGCTGCCAGTTCATGCTAGCAGAAGTAAATATTGGTCCTTCGGTAGGCGTTTTCCTTTAGAGGTGGAGAAGTACTTGCAAATGCTATTATACCCAGAGCTGGTGAATGTTTTGGTTAAAGTTTTTCATACCGCTCAAAATTTTGTGGGCGTACTATTTGCATCAGTGCAAACAGGTTGATAGCAATCTGACAGCGATTTCGCGGTGCCTTAACCACAAAAATGCATTTTCAAAATGTACCAGCAAAAAATAAAAAAGCTTTATACCGCTCTAAATTTAGTTCACTAACACTTTGTACACGTGCAAACTGAATATCACCAACCTGGCAGTATTACGACGCCCCTAAAGACACCAAAATGCACTTTCAAAATGCACCGTTGTCATACATTGAAAAGCTTTGCCATATTTTATACATATGGCAGCATTAGCCATGCTTATAAACCGCCTTAACTTAGTAATTTCAATAAAAAAAAAAAAATAAATAAGAGAAAAAGTTTGAGTTAAAGAGGCCTTTCGACTTCAAACGCAATTTAAAAGCGTCAAAAAATAGAGAAATTTGAATTACAGAAGCTCAAATTATGGAAAGCAAAGTTCATGAAAATAATGTGCCAAAGTTCTCGATAAAAATTTTACTCAAAGAAGTTCGGGCTAGGGAAGTTCGACTGTAATGTCAATAACAAAAAAAAAACAGAATATATACGTCTATTTAAGCGCATTTACCACGTAGTGTAAAAAAAAAATATTTTTAAAAGATTGTCATGATACTTTGAAAAATAATTTTATACCCTTTCAGTATGCTGAATAATTTAATATTAATTAACTCAATAAGTCTAATTAAATATAGCTAAATGGTGTTGGTATTATATAGAATTTGTATTAAAAAACTTTCGTATATTGTTCACTAAATTATACATAAAAATCTCTTAACAAAATGTTTTAAAAATCTATTGAAAGGGGAGTGTAGGATAAGTTTGGCCTCGCAAAACAACAAGGGAAAAAACAAGTAATTTTTAAAAAAGCAATGCATGAATCCGTCTAACGCTGGGCCACCGCGCGTTTTTTAGTTGCAAAATCATAACTCCTAAACGAATGAAGATATTGCCACAGTTTTTTGATCTTGAAAGAAATTTCCAAGGCTATGCAAATGGAGAGTTTCAAAAAAAAAATCCCAGGGTGTTTCAGAATTTGCTGCTGAAATAAAAAGTTTTAGATAATTCATGTTGCGGTTTGTCTTGGAGTGGTAATATTAGAGCTCCTTTGGCATGCTTGAATATGGGCACAGCTGTGACGTCAGATTTGGGCGGTAGCTCTTGCTCTTCGATAATTAAACACATCAAAAGAAAAATCTTCGTCATGTCAAGATTTGATTTCTATCAGAAACTGAAGACGGGCATCTTTTCTTACCTTTACCCACTTTCAAAGGCGACAAGTGTATAGTGGTCGCCTAAGGTACCTAATACCCTCCCTGTCTGCTTTCGCGTACCTATTGTATTGTTGAGCGATTTGTCCTGTTACGACTTACGCTTTCTGGTTACACAAAAATATTATAATTCGACAGTAATATTACTTTGGATGCGAATATTTTACTAACCAGACCATGAAAAAAAATGTGGCGTAGATGTATCGATTGGTTTTGAATAGACCTATCCATCGACATATGTCACGGTTTATTTTATTAACATTAAAAAAAGCGCATGCTTACGCAAGTCTACGCAAGTTTACGCAAGTCTTCTCAAGTTTACGCTAGTCTACGCAAGTATACGCAAGAATACGCAAGTCTACGCAAGTTTACGCAAGTAAATTTGGATGCGTATATTTCGAGAACCAGACATCGTAGATGTCTTGTTTCAGTTTTGAAAAGCTCTGGAAATCTATCGATTTTTGTCTATCCTCTACAGGGCTCGGTTTTAGAAATCTCGTAATCCAAACACATACAGGCAGGTATTTGGAGACAGAAATTCAGTTAAAATACTTTGGAGCGAATATTTTCTCAACCATACGCTATAAAACATTTTAGCTTCGATGTGTCGATTGGGTTTGAATAGACCTTTTCATAAACGTTTGGAACGATTTATTTCATTAACTTTGAAAAAAAAGTTGTTTTTTTTTTTTGAAAAAATAGCAAGGGGTTAGTCCATGATTTTTTCCGAAATCCATGGAAAATTTTTGTGACTTAATTTTAACATTTTTAGAAAGGTGTATTAATTTCCTATTTAGAAGTGAAAGCCGCAACAATTTTGAAAGCCTTGTTTCGGAAAAATCGCAATCCAAAGACATTAACGTAGGTAGTTGGAGGCAAAACATCGATAGAATTAGGTAAAGTCGCTTTGGATGGAAATTTTTTACCAACCAGACCTTAAAACCTTTTTTTGAATTTTTGAAAAGGTGGGTTAATTTCCTTCTCAGGACTGAAAACCGCATCAATTTTGAAGGCTCGGTTTCGAAGACATAGCCATTGAAAGACATAAGGGTAGGTAGTTTGGGGCAGCAAATCAGTAATATTACTTTGGATGCGAATATTTTAAAAACCAGACCATGAAAAAAAATGTGACGTTGATGTGACGATAGGCTTTGAATAAACCTTTCCATTGACAAATGTCACGATTGATTTTATTAACATTTAAAACTATTTTTAATTTTTTTTTTCAAATTTGGACTTTAAATTTTGAACTCAGTTTTTTCTTGAAGGTCATAGAAAATTGCAAATTCGGAGCTTCATTGCAAATTTCTATCCAGCTCTATTACTGAGAAAAGGACTGTTCTGCTCACTTTACAGTGAAGTTAACAGTGAACAATGAATTTATTTGATTTTTTTTTCATATAAAGACTTCAAAATTTGGACCTTAATCTCTCTTGAAATGCAAATTCAGAGCTTTTTTACAGATTCATAGCTAGTCTGGTTTCTGAGAAAAGGGTATGCACTGCTAAATTCACAGTGAAGTTAGCAGTGCAGTGGGTTACACCCACTATAATGTTGAACTGCAAAATCCGGAATAGAATTGCTTTAAAACTGAAAAAAAAACTGCTAATTCCTGCCGTGGTCTAGCTTAAAATTGTTCTGCTAACTTCACAGACATGTTTTTTCATTTGTTTGTAATTTAATTTTATTTTGTTAAACAATCAACAAATATTTGTCGTGCTGCATACGTCTTTGTCTGTTCATAGGGCTTGGTAAAACTATGCTTCTGAGCTTGATTGAAACCTTTTCCTCGATGATTCATTTTGTTTTAAGGCATTTGTGTTTCGATTAGGAGTATTTCCCGATTCCAGCGCATCCCATTATTGTACCTAATCCGTTCCAGAGTATTCCATCAAAAGGGCGCATTTCTTATTCTGGCCGTACACGGCAGAGTCAAATGGCCCCGTGCCGATCGAAAATCGCTCGTGTGAGGGGTGGATTCATTTGCAAATTGCGAACATGAAACACAAAATTCTTTAAAATAAAAAAAAATTAATAATTTATAAGTGTAAACAGTTTTCGCACTCATTAAATTTCATCAAAATATGTAATTTAAAAAAAAAACTTTTTATTCAAGAACTTTCACGGGAGAAATTTGACGTTTCGCAAATTTGACATTTGGATTAAACGACCTTAATCTGGATTTAAAACATTTTACATCTGGATTAAGGGCATTTTTAATCCACTGGATTTAAAGCATGTTTAGAGTGAATAAATATGAACATGATCTAAATTTTTGGATTAAGTAAATCCGGATTTAGTTGTTGAATTTAAATTTCACTTAAATCCCATTTAAATCCAGAGAGATTATAATTTAGGTGTGGTAAGTCTTAGTCTATTTTACTTTATTTTGAAAATATAACTATTTCCTCAAATAGAAAACACACTTTTCAAATTAAGCAAACTTCAACGAAATGGAAAATTATTTCTCTGCTGAAATCTGATTCTACTTATGATTACTTCATCAAATTAATGAAAATGTAATAGCAGCTTCAATAGATAGATTCTAAAGAAAATATGCATACTTACCTGGAAAAACGTTGATCGAAGATACTAAATATTTAAATAAGTTTATAATATTATGCCCTTATATTTTTTGTTTAAATTAATTTTAAAAGATATTAATTGCACTGACAAGTAGTGACAACCTGTTTTTCTATCTTGAGACAGATGCATCACCGATGCACGTGCGCGAATGCATTAGTTCCAATTTAATTAATTTTGAAAATACCTGTCACGGTTGAAACTTGTTTTCCTATTTTTTTCATTCTTCGGGGCATCTCAAACAAAAATGCAACATGTTAGGACTTTAGATTTTAATAAGACTGTATTTTGTCTGGATAATCGTTGAAATAGATTTACTTTAAGACCTCTTAGAATTAATTTGCATCAAGATATACAAGTACAAAGCGGCTCTGAAAATTACAAAATTTCGAAAATTTAGTTTGTTTGCATGTACCTATAATTAATAGTAACGTTGCACGAAATTAGTCACTTATTAGATCAACACATAGAGGGCAAAAAGTTCCCACACGTAAGTACGGACAACTTGAAAAGTTATGTGTTAAAATGCATTTATTTCCAAGCCATCCCACCCGCCCCGTCGAGGTCGAGTCCAAGACTGTTTTTATATTTTATCCCCTGTGGTTTAAACATGGTCAATCAATTAATAATTAAAAACTAACTTAAGTGTTTATCACACTCACGACATATATTTTTATCAGGTTAAAAGTAGCAGATTCCCAGTGCGCTCTTTTACACAGAACCTACGAGTATTAGTAGCGGAGGCAACCTTCATACTACCTATCAGGTCACAGAAAAAAGGGTCAGGAGAAAAAAAAAGTAGCATTAGGAATTTTTTTTTTGATAAATATCAAAATCAATCAGAATACGTTTAAGCTGCTAAAGTAAACAAATTTGTTTAATTTTTTTTATTTAACAATTGACCATAGCAAACTGAACACACAGTTCCTTCAAATTCTATTAAATAAAAATAAAATATGTATGTATTTAAAAAAGCATGGAGTTTTTTTTAAATTTCTAAAAATATGCAACAGCGTAGGGTCCTCGCGAAACATAGTAAAATTGTAAACTGCGTAATATTGCCAAATTTTCCATACAAATTGTGACAGAATTACAAAGTTTACGACGGCCTTACACTTTTTTATGAATTACTATCTTATTAGCTTTAGCTGAAAAGGGGAATACCATCTGAATTCTTAAAAAAAATAGAAAGAAAACTTTAAAAAACATTGGAGAAGTTATTTAAAAAAATACTTTTGTATTAAAAATTTTCAAAGCATTAAGGAAAAATTAAAATTTTCAAAAAAAATTGTGATCGATTTGAATTTTCAAAAAAAAAATATTTTCAAATTTTTATTAAAAATTATTTCACAAAAATTATTTTTTTTGAAAATTTATACAGGTACCTATAGTAATCAATACGTTTTGAAAGTTTTGTATAAAAAATTATTTGAATTTGATCAGCCAATAATTAAAAACTTCAAAGTACAATAAAAACGTTGTAGGGGAGGTAAAGGGTTTTTCAACAGGGACGCTACAAAAGTAGAGCGACAGGGACGGCAAACGACGCCATATTTCTTGCCGCTCTTCTGACATTTCTCTTCAATAAGGTTTGCCATTTCATGACGGAAAGATATACGAGCCAACAACGAGTTGAAGTTATTAAAATTTACTACCGAAATTCGGAGTCAGTGGCCTCAACGTTAAGAGCGCTACGTCCAATTTATCGTCGTCATAATCGTCCTAGAAGATCAACAATTGAGCGTCTAGTGGAAAAATTTGAATCCACAGGCACAGTAAAAAATGTTCCCGTGCCAGTGAGACAAAGAAGTGCCCGTAGTGTCGAGAATATTGCTGCCGCTGAGGCTTCAGTTGCAGAAAACCCAAATGTGTCTCTCACACATCGTTCTAAAGCGTTGGACATCTCTGTGACGTCGTTGTGGCGAATTTTGCGAAAAGATTTTGGCCTACATCCTTACAAGATTAAATTGACGTAAGAACTGAAGCCGCTTGACCACCAGAAGCGTCGTATGTTCGTGAATTGGGCTGAGCAACAACTTGAAAATGATTCGGATTTTCATCGAAAAATCATCTTCAGCGATGAGGCTCATTTCTGCGTAAAAATATTTTGTTTAATGTACTAAAAAGTGTTAAAAATACGTTGAGTACCAAGTTTAAAAAAATCGACAGGGTTGCTCTAGAAATATTTACAGTCCAACAAATAATTTATTGAAATATTTATTTTTTGGGAGCTTTTTCATACAAATAATTTTTTAATCGGTCATTTCAAGAAAATCAAACATTAAAAAAATTTCTTTCAGGAATACTGTTAATAACAACTTTTGGAAATAGTTGTTTTATCTTCGCACTAAAAGTAATTTACTGATTTTTTTTAAGAAAAATTGTTTAATAAGCTTGTGAGACAAATAAAATTTTGTTAAATTCAGAAAATAATGTATGGCAGGAACTATTATTTTTTTGTTCTAAAAACAATGAAAAATGTGTGGGGGAATGGCAAAATATCACTATGTACCTATACCAAGTTTAAAGAAAATTGATGTTACAATTTAGGCTCTAGTCGAACAGACAGACAGACAGAATTGTGAAACCCTGTTTTTTCGTCTTCACTTTGAAAGAAATAACAGATTTGATCAAAACCTTGAGTTTAATATTTACAAAGCAAATAAAAATGTAATTATAATAGTATGAAAAAAGTGTACTTTTCGTACTTTTAATGCTTTCTGTACTTTTTGTATTTGTTGTCCTTTTTGTGCTTAGTATTTTTTAATTTTTGTACCTGTCTTACTTTTTGCACTTTTTGTACTTTTTATACATTTTGTACTTTTTGTGCTTTTTGTACTTTTTATACTTTTTGTACTTTTGTGTTCTTTTTATCCCTTTGGTACTTTTGGCCCTTTTTGTACTTTTTGTGCATTTTGTACTTTTCGTTCCTTGTATAATCTTGGTTTCTTCTTAGTACTTTTTTAATTTCTTGTTCTTTTTATCCATCTGGTACTTACGAAACCTTTGGTTATTTTTGTACATTTTTACTTTTTTTTGTACTTTTTGTATCTATATTTACACTAAGTACTTTTGAGATTCTTGTACATTTTGACCTTTTGGTAGTTTTCGAGCTTAATACTTTCACTTACTACTTTTTTAATTCTTACACTTTTTTACTAAGTTCTTTCATCTAGAACTTTCTAAATTTTTGTCCTTTTTTATACTTATTACTTTCACTATGTACTTTTGAGCTTTCTGTACATTTTGACCTTTTGGTACTTTTTTCTATTTTGTCCTTTTTTTCTTTTTTGTAATTTTTGTGCATTCAGTATTTTTTGTCTTTTCTGTACTTTTTGCTTTTTGTGTACATTTGATGCTTTTCTTCCGGGTGTCCGCAGGGAAGGTATACTACTTTGTTTTGCCGCGCCATTTTGATAAACATTAGTCTTGACAGTTAATATTTGCCATTCATGAAGTAGACTCGTGGCAAAATTATTATGGAAAATCTTTTAATCGTTAAAACATTTTATCAAAATCAACCATCGATTACTGTGACGAAGAGAAAGTTACGTGAAATTTTTGGGAGAAGCAACGTGCCAACAAAACGCACTATTTATCGTGAAGTGAATGATTTCAAAGAAGGAGGGTCTGTAGGTGATAGGCCCAAGCATGGACCACAACGTACTGCAAGATCGGCTGAAAACATTACTGCTGCTCAAGGAAGTGTTAAAAACATCAACCACAAATAAAAACGGGGTAACGGTTACTGTGAATGGGGAGCGATATCGTGATATGATTGAAAACTTTTTAACGCCACAACTGCATGCTTTGGGCTTGATTAACAAGTGCTATCAACAAGACGGTGTCACATCGCATACAGCCAGGATTACAATGGAATTACCGCGAGTAGTATACCTTCCCGGCGGACACCCTGTACTTTTTTATTTTTTGGACTTTTTGTACTTCTCGTACTTTTTGTACTCTTTGTAGTATTTATACTTTTTACTTGTTGTACTATTAGTACTTTTTGTACTATTTGTACTTTTTGTTCATTTTGTACTTTTTGTACTTTAAGTACGCTTTGTCCTTTTTTATCATGTTTGTACATTTTTTAATAAGTACTTTTTGAACTCCGTACTTACACTTAGTAATTTTGATCTTTTTCCATTTTATGTCCCTAGGTACTCCTGATCCTTTTGGTATTTTTTGTACCTAATAATTTTTTGACTTAATACTTTTTGTACTTTGAACTTTTTGTACTTAGTACTTTTGAACTATTTGTACTTTTATCCCATTGGTACTATTCATTTTTACTGGCACTTTTCATCATTTTTGCACTTTTTGTACTTTGTACTTTTTGTATTTTTTGTCCTTTGTACTTATACTTAGTACTTTGAACTATTTTACATTTTATATCTTTGGTACTTTTGACACTTTTTGTACATTTTGTATTTAGTGCTTACACTTAGCACTATTTTAATTCTTATACTTTTTTGTATTAAGTACCTACATTAAGAAATTTTTTGAATTTTTGTACTTTTTGTACATAGTACTTACACTAAGTACTTTTGAATTTTTTGTACATTGTGATCTTTTTGTACTTTTTGTTCTTTTTTCCTTTTTGTCCTTTTTGTACTTTTTGTATATGTTGTTTGGAAGTTTTTTTTTTAATTTTTGTACTTTTCGTAATTTTGGTATTTGTTGTCCTTTTTTAATTTTTGGACTCTGTTCTTTTCGTAATTTTTGTTCTTGTCCTTTTTGTAGCTAGAACTTTTCTTAATTTTTAGACTGGTTGTACTTTTTGTACTTTTGGTATTTTTTTTTCTGTAAGTTGATAAAGTGGACGCGCAATACCCACAAATTGGGGGAAGAATTGGTGATGGTAAGTACACAATCCAATGAAACTTCTAAGATCGATCAAATTAGTTGAAGAAGGCCAGTTACGTACTCCATCAATTTTTGAAGGATCTGGAGAGAGACCTCGACCGCTTAGCACATGACCCAAAAATTTGTTTTCTTTGCGAAACAGGTTGTACTTGGAGGTATTTATTAAGCGTAAGCTTATAAGCATTTGGTCAAACGTCTTACCTTGAACGAGAATATCGTCCAAATATGGAAGACAAACTTCCAATGGGGGTCCTCTTAACACATTTAAAATCAGACGTTCGAAAGTGGCCGGAGCATTTTTCAAGCCAAAAATTATAATAAAAAATTGCCTGGCTAGACTGGAACTGGCTTCGATGATACCTCTTTGTAACATGTCATTAATTATTTGTCTTGATTCTTCCTGTTTGGCGAAAGGAAAGTGCCAAATCGGCCTGGATGATCCATTTCAATGTTTTACGACTTTCGTTCTTCCCAAGTCATCCACACCAGAAGAAAAGAAATCTTTGAATTTTCAAAGGAGTTCTTTTGCAGATTGTTGTTTGAGTGAGTTTGAGATGATCCATTTTCGTTGCAGACCAGTTTTAACATAAGAGCATGCCACCTAGTCGAGCATTTTATTTTGTTTTAATTTGTTATTTTCTAGTGAAAAGTTGTTGGATCAAAATGATTTTCAAACAAATTGTTGTTTTGATGAAAAAATTGTTATCCAAACCAAGGGCAGCAGTCTAGTCCAAAGAGAGTGGTTCGAAATCCTGCAAACCAAAATATCAACTAACAAAATCTCAAAAATCACGGAAAACGAAATCTAGCAAATTAATAATCCTATGGTTTTCTTAATCAAGCGATTACAAAACCGCGCTTTTAACAATCTTGCATTTAAATCTCACACAAAAAAGTCTTAAAAATATCAACCGGAATATCGCAATTTAAATTTCAAATCTCGCAAATTTAAATTTCGGAAAATTCAAATCTCTCGTGCAAAATTAGAATTTGCGAGAATTTGATTTAATTTTTTTGTTCACACTAAAATTTTATAAAATGGTAGTTTGCGAGATTTGTATTTGCGAGATGTTTAAAGCGGGATTTTGGAATTGCAAGATCTCGTAATACGAAATTTTGAATTTGAATTTAAATTACCGAGATTTCGCAACCAACGCGAGTCCAAATAGAGAGCAATAGAAATGTATATAAGTATGTCTTAAAAAGAAACCAAGTCCGGGTGCAAATAAATTACAAATGTACAAGAGACACCCTTTCAATTGATGAGCTCTCATAATTACCCTGCAAGCAAATTATTATTAATTCTTGAAATGAAACAAACATTCATGTTATCTATGCATCATTGTGTTACAATGCATAGTTTAACAATAATATTCCTTATTATTTACCTAACTTGTAGTTTATGTACTTTATAACGCTCGAATCTGTGTTAAATTATTTTATATGACCTAGAATTATAGACATTAAATACTCCCTCGAACATAGTTTAAGTGCAGACAAGCTTAATTGCAGTTAGTGGACTCGACTCTACTAGATAGGCACACGAACAGATATTGATTTTATTCGCTTGGGAACGTTTCAAATGTAAATATTACCTACACGTGGGATTTCACATCATCGTGTTGTCAAAATGGGGACATAAAAGGATTTACTTTAAAAACCGTATTTTTTAATAGCCCTTGACTTTAAATATGTGCCTATGTATGTTTATCTAAGTATATATATGCAATTATGTTTAGAAATTGTTCACATGCTTAAATGTATGAGTATGTATGCTTATATGTTCATTCAACATGACTTTAAAACGAATTGTATTGAAAGATTTTATTTGAAACTTTATTTAAAAATTAAGAAATCCTGTAACTTAGATTTACAATTCTAATATCATGAACTTGGTAGTCTATTAGAAACTAAACGCAATTAATTATATGTATGAAGCCATGTTTGTATGTATGTATATCAGGGTGGGTCAAATTTAACGAACCTGCTTTGATTTTCTTGATACCATAAAAAGTTGGTAGCTTGGGGCTCAAAAACAAAATTCTTTAAAAGAAAACGAGCTCAAAATTATAACGTTAAGACGTCACTCGGCGCCATTTTTTTTTCCATACAAATTAAATGGGAAAATGTTGGGAGAAACTTTAGAATTTATTAGCTGACATTTTTTAATAGAAAATTGAATGTTTTTAAAAAAATATCTTCACCAAAAATAAGATAAGAGTTACCGTTTATAGTCATTCCACACTATTCCGTTAAGTAATAACACTTGTCAAAAAAGTGCGAAGAAAATTATGTATAATAGTGTGGAAGCCAAATATGAAATTTCATCACACACAACTTGACAGCGCATCCAACACGATTTGCAAATATTTAGCAACGTTTCTAAAACCATCACACTTTCTATCCCACTTCGGGGTGTAAGGTTATGGTGAAAATAATTTGTTTGGTTACAAGTGTGGAAACAAAATATAAAAATCATTTTCAGAACACAAACTTGACAGTCATATGAAATTCTTTCCGACACTTTTAGAAGATATTCATTGCTAAAACCAAAGTTGTTGAGATTTCACTATTTTTTAATTGAACTAGGCTGATAATTTGAATTTTATTTAATAACAGTGGTCATCAAACATGCTTTTTTGTGGGTTTCAGGTGCCTTGAGCTCAATTCTGGAGTCAGAAATATTTAATTAAATCAAGTTTTTGAGATAAAAAATGCACTTCTTCTTGGAGTAAAACGTCCCGCTCGGATCTTTTATATCTTAATAAAAGTAATCAATTTAGCTAGTAAAATTATTTTCAGCATCTGCCTCGCTGATGTTAAATTTTCTATTTTCCTTTTTTATTAGAAAAAAATTATATCGGACACCTGGTGCAGTAATTATGGATTTATAACAGAATTTTGGAAAAAAAGCTAAAACAAAAACTAAAGCAATACGTCTGCCTCTGATCTGTAAATCCCCATACTCATACAAATTTTTAGAAAACAATTATAGCACACATGATATGATTTGTTCGAAACGGTACTTAAAAAACGGCTAATTTTTTATCTGTACGCAAAGAAATTTTCCTGGGAAAAACAAATTTAAAAAAAAAAAAAAATAATTTTCGGACTCACTTCTATTCAAATTCAAAATATTGTAGGAAAAGGTTACAAAATTTTCGGTACACCTTTGTTTGAAATTAATATGGAAAATTATCGGGTTTTTCAAAAAGAGCGCTACAAAAGTTTTTTTAAATAAAACAAAAACGGTCTTGGATATCAATGAAATTCTTTATTCTTGTGAAAAAACGTTCGATGCCATTATGTATGGAACTCGATTTCTTTTGCATGGCTACCACGGACACGCTTGCAGAAGTCCAGACGCTGAACCCAATTTTCGACGGTTTTCAAGCATAAATCGGCCGATACTGCTTCAATTTCACGTTCGATATTCGTACGAAGTTCATCAATCGTCGCTGGCTTGTTGGCATAGACCATAGACTTGACGTAGCCCCACAAAAAATAGTCTAACGGCGTCAAATCGTGAGATAACACGTTCTCCAAACTTGGTTTCCAATAAATTGATTGTGACATTCGTTGTGTGGCTTGTGGCGCCGTCCTGTTGGAACCACATGTCCTCCAAGTCCATATCATCCAATTGGGGCCAAAAATATTCGGTTATCATTGAACGGTAGCGATCCCCATGCACAGTAACGTGCCGGTCTTGATCATCACGGAAGAGGTACGGCCGAATGACGCCGGCGGCCCATAAACCACACCAAACCGTAATTTTTTTGGGATGCAATGATGAGTCATGGAGTACGTGTGGATTGCTGCCTGACTAATTCCGCATATTTTGTTTATTGACGAAGCCATTCAGCCAGAAATGAGCCTCATCGCTGAAGATGATTTTTCGATGAAAGTCCGAATCATTTTCAAGTTGTTGCTCAGCCCAATTCACGAACATATGACGCATCTGGTGGTCAAGCGGCTTCAGTTCTTGGGTCAATTTAATCTTGTAAGGATGTAAGCCAAGATCTTTTCGCAAAATTCGCCACAACGACGTCACAGAGATGTCCAACGCTTGAGAACGACGTGTAAGAGACACATTTGGGCTTTCTGCAACTGAAGCCTCAGCGGCAGCAATATTCTCGACACTACGGGCACTTCTTTGTCGCACTTGCACGGGAACATTTTGTACTGTGTCTGTGGATTCAAATTTTTCCACTAAACGCTCAAGTGTTGATCTGCTAGGACTATTATGACGTCCATAAATTGTAAGTAGCGCTCTTAACGTTGAGGCCACTGACTCCGAATTTCAGTAGTAAATTTTAATAATTTCGACTCGTTGTTGGCTCGTATATCTTTTCATCATGAAATGGCAAACCTTACTGAAGAGAAATCTTAAAAGAGCGGAGAGTTGTACATAGGTTAGGTTGGGTAAGAAGGGGTGATAATACGTTAAGCCGCATCATCTCACTCGGATCTCGTTGGATATCCATTGCGCTCCCCAGGATAAAGAATTAAAGATGGGAAGTGACGAGGGATAGGGAGGAGGTTAAGGGGAAGCTTTAAGTGAAGGAGGCCTCCCTGAATCATCCTGAGTTCTGAATGAATTTCAGGATGTTTTTTAGTGGCAAGACATAGATGTCGCCCAGTTCGTTGAAAAAGTATTCTCGTAGGGATTCTTTTCTGGTTCTAGCTAGGCTGGGGCATTCAAACAAGAAGTGAAAAGAGCCCTCCTCCACCTCTTCATAATGACATCCTCTACATAAATCCGATGAGCTGATGCCCATTCTGTTCATGTGGATTCCCATTGAATTGTGGCCCGTTAGGACTCCAACTATGAGAGATAATTGAGGCTTGAGTAAGTATTCAGTTTTTTTTTTTCGAAATATATTTGGACATTTGCAGCTCCCAAGAAACTCTGGTGTATTCTACTTTTTTCTAGCTCCAGTGGCATGAGCACCAAGGCTTCTATTTGGCTTGGATCAAGAGATGATCCACTTTTGGCCCTATGTCCCGGAACCCATCTTAGGGTAACTGTGTTCGTTGCATTGAGTACTCTTAGCTCTTTCCGGCAACGGTCAATCAGTTTGGACTTTATGGTGATTGATGAAATGGCTTTAACTGCCGCCTGGCTATCAATGAAAGTGTCAATGTTATTGTTGGCTAATTTGCATGATGCAAGATGTTTCGCGGCTTCACAGATTGCCAGCATTTTGACTTGGAACACTGCAGAAGTCAGGAGGCTTTATAGATCTGTTTATTGGTGGGTTATCTGAGTAGATGCCTGACCCAATACCCTCCAATGTTTTGGAACCGCCAGTAAAGACCGAAACATGATTTGCACTTATGACCCTGTTTTCATTCCAGAGTTCCCTGGTGGGGATATCTGTCATGGATAGATTGATAGGTAGATTATGTAGATGAAATAATTTTATTTTCAATTAAATTTTTACAAAAACTTTATTTTGCTGGTATTCAAAATTAAATTTGAAAATAATTTGTTTAAAGTCATCTGCAAGGTTCAAAAATGTTTATACTTTATAAAAGCAATATCTGTCATGTTAACTGGGTTGAAATCAATGTGCGGCGGAACGTTGTCTGTTTGAATGTCAATGTCTGTAAAGTTCACTATAGTTCTATGACCGTAGAGGGCCCTGCTT
This sequence comes from Dasysyrphus albostriatus, assembly GCA_946251815.1. Lineage (NCBI taxonomy): Eukaryota > Metazoa > Arthropoda > Insecta > Diptera > Syrphidae > Dasysyrphus > Dasysyrphus albostriatus. The sequence goes on along the minus strand of OX276336.1, from coordinate 57,878,965 downwards.
CAATTATTACACTGTTAAAGTCTTAAAGCACTTTTGGCCGCCAGCTCTTTCGTAAACAGATCGAGAGGGGCAAGTGAAGGGAAAGTTTCTAGGGCGGCCGTGTGTGTGGTCCTTATAGAACTGGTTGTGCCGATACACGCTAGTCTTTGGATTTTAGTCATGGTTTTTAGATTGGTTTCCTTATCCAAGGCATGCCACCAGACCATGCATGCGTACGTTGGAATTGGTCTTATAATGGCTGTGTACATCCAATGAATGATTCTAGGGCTAGGACCCCATCTTTTACCAAAAATTCTGCTACATGTGTAGAAAGCTGTTGAGGCCTTTCTTTCTTTTTCTTTAATATTTTCTTTCCAGTTTAGCTTACGATCAAGAACAACGCCAAGATATTTTGCAGTATCCGAGATCTTTAACGGAATTCCGTTAATGGTCGCCGGGTTTATGTTTCGAATATTATGTTACAAGTTCTGTCTTCAGTGGGTTAACATTTAATCCACAATTTCTGGCCCAATTTTTGAACCTCGTCCTGGGACGTTTGTTAGAACTCGCACAAAGTGGGGACAAATTTTCCTGAGGCCATTAAAACGATGTCATCGGCGTATGCCACGACCTTGAAACCACTCAGATTTAGTTAAACTAAGATCTGGTTGACGACAAGGAGCCAAAGCAAAGGAGATAAGACTCCACCTTGTGGAGTACCCCTACACATCCTAACTCTTAGCTTCCTATCACCCATTTCTGCATTTATGAGTCTCGTTTGAAGCATAAAATCGATCCAGTTTATCAGTAATGAATCGATACTGAGGGAGTTAAGGGCTTGTCGAATTGAACTGTTTTCAACATTGTTAAAGGCCTCTTCTATGTCAAGGAATGCTGCTAGAGTGAATCCCTTGAAGTGGATCGATTTTTCAACTGTGCCAACCACCTCATGAAGTGCTGTCTCAACAGATTTGCCCTTAATGTAAGCCCTTAATGTTGGGCCTGTGAGAGCACACCATCATTCAGTTTTAGGCGAATATGAAAGTTAATTAACCTTCTAAGGTCTTCAGGAGAAAATAAGCTAGGCTTATAGGCCTGAAGTCCTTCGGTTGAGTGTGAGTGGGCTTGCAAGCTTTCGTAATGATGATGACATTGACTTCAATCCACCTAGCGGGTATATAGGTGATGTTAAGACAACCCCTAAAAATATCCACTAGTATTGGAACAATTATACCTTTTGAACTTTGGAATTGGAATGATTTCGTCAAACCCAGCAGACTGATTTGTACATAAATCGGTTTTTAAATTTCGTTTCAAACGTCTTCAGCAGGTGGTTTGTTGTAATTTTTTCTAATAAAATTGAGTACAAAGATTCAAAGATTTCGTCCGCTAACTTGAGTCTTATTTTAACAGAATTTTGAACACATGAAAAACCGTTACAGCTACAAAGTGGGGTTTTGAACAACAAATTAGCATTCAATTAGCTACAAATTCAGGTTATAATTAAAAGGGTAAATTTTAATTATTTAAGACTTATTTTAGCGGAAAATTGAATAACTCGAAAAGTACTCAAGCTACAAATTTTTGGTTTGAGCAACAAATTACAATTTAATTAGCTACAAATTCAGATATAAAAATTTTTTGATTCCGCCATAAAGTGTCCGCCAAGATAAGGGACGTCAAAGATTCACAGCTTAGAGAGGCAGACATGCTTTAGTTTGAGTTTAAACTTGTTTAATTGAAAAGATTAAATAGAATATAACTGAAAATAGTTTTACTGGCTAAATTGATTACTTTTATTAAGACATAAAGATTCGAGTGGGCCTGATTAGTCCCAGAAAAAGTGTATTTTTTACTTGAGAAAAACAGCTTATTTTTGTTGGAATTTTTTCTTGTCCTTTTTTTAATTCCGTTACTCATTGAAAAACTCACCCTTAGACCGCCCCTACTTTTTTGAATAGCAAAAACAACAAAGTCTAACATATCGAAGAGACGGACGAACTGGTAACGTTTTTGAGGCCGAATTTTTTACTTTGGCACTGAATTTTGGATTTGGAGTGTCCATTTCATGCTCAACAAGTTATATATAATGCCTCCACTTAATATAAATCGTACTGAAACACCGCAAGTCTGCCTACCACTGGCTCTTAGATTATTATGTGAAATAAATATCTCAAAAACTTGATCTAATGGAATATTTCTGACTCCAGAATTGAGTTCAACGTACCTGAAACCAAAAAAAAAGCATGTTTTGATGATCAGTGTTATTAAATTAAATTCAAATGTTCAGCCTAGTTCAATTAAAAGATAGTGAAATCTCGAAAACATTATTTTTAGCAATGAATATCTTCTAAAAGTGCCTCTACACTATCACACAAAGTATTAACACATGTCAGACTAAAGTCGGAAAGAATTTCATATGACTGCCAAATTTGTGTGCCGAAAATGATTTTTATATTTTGCTTCCACATTTCTAACCAAACAAATTAGTTCAGCAAAACCTTAAACCCCGAAGTGGGATAGAAAGTGTGATGGTTTTAGAACCGTTGCTAAATATTTGCAAGTATTAACATAAATGTCAAATCGTGTTGGATGCGCTGTCAAGTTGTGTGTGATGAAGTTTCACATATGGCTTCCACATTATTATACATAATTTTCTTCACACTTTTTTGACATCTGTTAATACTTAATGGGACATTTTTTTAAAGCATAAAATTTTCTGTTCAAAAATGTCACCGAATTTCTTCCAGGTTCAACGGTTAGGAAGTTAATAAATTCCTAAGTTTCTGCCCAAATTTTCCCATACAATTTGTATAGAAAAAACAAAATGGCGACGAGTGACCTCTAGACGTTAAAATTTCGAGCTCATTTTTTTAGAGAATTTTTTCTTAGCCCCAAGCTACCAACTTTTCATGGTATCAAGAAAATCAAAGTAACTTCGTTAAATTTGATCCACCCTTATGTATATGTACTTATGTTCACATGTGCTCGTTTTTAATTGGTTCTTAAAAAACAAAAGCATTGATTTTAGTCCGAGGTTGACCTCCTTATTATTTTATTTTTATTTAAATACATACATATACACACACCTACATATTATATATGTAAATAGTATAGGTATATACAAAATACATATATCATATTTATATATAGTCTTAAAAGTATCAATAGCATATGCGTGTATCCTGTAAAGTTGAGGCATGTTTTGAACCTTATATTTCTCACGTCGCTTTTGCATTTTTTATAACATGAACTTGTATTTTGTTGTCTGTTAAAAAATTTAAAAGTAAACTTGAACTTATTACCATTTTTTTTTTTAAGTGATGGGTTGGGTGTATTCAGAGATACCTACATGTATGTACTGTACATTGTACATACATATGTGTATATAAGCTATTGGGTTATTCCATTCCACAAATTTTCAAAGTTGAGAGAGGGTAGATCAAGACAAGAAAAAAATTATATGTGATGGGAGTGTCGATTTATAAAGTGCGTTCTTCATGTTTTTACATGATTGTATGCACCTAACTTATCCACCCCTACTTTAATATTTTATTTCTTTTGACCTATTAAAACCTCAAAAAGCTTTAAAAAAAACTATAAAGTTTAGAAGGGCAGCTGTCCTTATGAAAGATTTTCATATACATACATCGGTATCGGTACCAAAAATGTACTTAGTCATCACTCAAATTTTATAAATAAAAGTGTAAGTAGTGCAGGCTTATTAATATATCGTTGTTTTTCAATGAAAACTCCCTAACTCCATTTTATTTTATTTTGACACACCTGTACTTTTTATAGATTTTTTACTGAAAAGAACTTAAAAATGTTTGATTTAATGAACTATTTCCCTTATAAATAGACCAACCAATTAAAATACACTTAAATTGGAACTAAAAAGTTTTTATTTGATTAAATATACCGTTTTTACGAGAGGTTCCACGGTTTCTAAGAAAATAGAATGAGGGAGTTTTCATTGCACGAAGCGACGACACGCCGACGATATTCTTACTCGAAAAGACAAATTATTAACAGCAGTTTAACGATTGAAAATGCTGAAGGGGGTAGTAAGGAATGTAAGATAAATTAATTTCCCCGGAGCGGAGTTGGAAGGAATTTTTGGGGGGTGAACATAGGTAAGCTGTAGATCCTTTTAATTTTGAGATCTGGACCTTAAGCTCCTCATATATGGGAAATTTAAAAAAAGAAAGTACCATCCAATTGGTCAGTAATTGGTCAGAAAAGGTCAACTAGTCCTTGAAATTGGGCAGACCTAAGTAACTTGTAATCGAGTCCTAAAGTTTCTCAAGGTCACTCGAGGTCTCACTCGATTCTTGACACCTCATTTATGAGAAATTTATTTAAAAAAAAGTATATCATCCGAAAGATCTCTTGATCGTAATTAAAGTTCAACTATTTTCAGTAACTATGGTCAAAAAAGTCTGCCCATCCTTTGATGGGGATGAGAGTTCAAAACCATCTTGGTTTCCTATTTAAATGTTTGATTCATTAATTCTTCACATTCACTTAAAAATAAAATGCAAGACTATATCGCTCGTACTTGCTTTTATGTTCAAGTTTCTTGGAATTAAGAACTTTTAAAATATGAAAGTAATTTTAGAATAAAAAATATAGAAAATATAAAAAGTATTATTAAATAGTTCTTTTAATTGTTTAAACAACTAAATAGATAGATAGCTTAGAGCTCAAAAAACAAGAATACCATTTAATCACTTGAAAAACTGTGAATGAATGCAAAAAAAATTAAAATCGTTGTAGCAGTTTTCTTAAAAATTAATTATTTTTTTATATAAAATGTTGGCAATATTTAAAAAAAAAGTTTTGGTATGTCAATTTTGAGTATATATAAAGATACATTTATAAAGCAAGTTTCAAAAAAATTCATCCACTCTTTTTTAAAATATCCTAAATTTGGTTTTCATAAATGTTGCAAGAAAAAAAAATTAAAGTTAAAACCTAATAAAACTTTTATGAATTAAATTATTAGAAAAAAATTGTTCTGCGTGTGCAAATATTATTTCAGGATTAAATTATTTTGGTAATATAAAGCTACGATCGGTCATTTCCATTTTCAATTTTGGATACGAATATAATTTTCAAGTGGCAACCATGAGTACACTCATTCGCAAACAAAAAATGCAGTTAAATTTTTGTTTTCGTAGCTAATTCGCAACTTTTTTCAGCTCGTTTATCAGACTTTTAAGATTTTTTTTTTTGCAAACCTAAAATGAAATAAAATTTTTGTTTGCGAAACTAATCCACAAACAATTTTTTTTCGGATCGCTTATATTCATTTTTGAGAATATTGTCCTGCTAAGTTCACGTGAAGATTGTAATACACCCATTTTCGCAAACGAACAAAAAACTATATGTTTTTGCAAAACTGATTTGCATATTAATTAGTTTCCAACAGCAAATTTTTTTGGATCGGTTATATGTATTTTTGAGAAAGCCGTCCTGCTAAGTTCTTATGAAATTAGCAGGACACCCATTTTTTCACAAACCAAAAACGTAATTTATTTGATTTTTGCATAACTAATTCGCAATTAATTAGCTCTCAAAAACCACTTTAATTTTTTTTCTTTATTTTCTTTTTTAAGAAAGGTGACGTGCAAAGTTCATATCCCGCAAACTATAAAAGCAATTAATTTTTTTTTCTTTGATAGGATATTTTCTTACCGTATTCCAAATAAAAGTGTCCAGCTAACTTCATTACATATCGTAATGTTATGTTTGATTATTATCTGAAAATTTTTGATTTTGCACGAATCCAAATTTAGCCCTTATGTACATATATCGCAAGTAAAATTTTTTTCAAAACTAGCGCCACATATTTTTTTTTGAATGCAATAAATTCCTTTTAGTTAAAGCTTTGTTTGGGTAGGAATAGGAACTAGGAAATCATTTTTCTAAACATGGTTATTAAGAATTTTGATAGTTGGCAGTTTCAAAACATATATCGGGTTTTTCAATAAGAGCGCTACAAATGTTTTTTTTAAATAAAACAAAAACGGTTTTGGATATCAATGAAATTCTTTATTCTTGTAAAAGTACGTGCGATGCCATTATGTATGGAATTCGATTTCTTTTCCATGGCTACCACGGGCACGCTTGCAGAAGTCCAGACGCTGAACCCAATTTTCGACGGTTTTCAAGCATAAATCGGCCGATACTGCTGCAATTTCACGTTCAATATTCGTACGAAGTTCATCAATCGTCGCTTGCTTGTTGGCATAGACCATAGACTTGACGTAGCCCCACAGGAAATAGTCTAACGGCGTCAAATCGCACGACCGAGGCGGCCAAGCGACTGGACCATTTCGTAAGATAACACGTTCTCCAAACTTGGTTTCCAATAAATTGAATGTGACTTTCCCTGTGTGGCTTGTGGCGCCGTCGTGTTGGAACCACATGTCCTCCAAGTCCATATCATCCAATTGGGACCAAAAATATTCGGTTACCATTGAACGGTATCCCCATTCACAGTAACGTGCCGGTCTTAAACATCACGGAAGAAGTACGGCCCAATGACGCCGCCGGCCTATAAACCACACCAAACCGTAATCTTTTCGGGATGCAATGATGACTCATGGAGTAGGTGTGGATTGCTGCCTGACCAATACCGCATATTTTGTTTATTGACGAAGCCATTCAGCCAGAAATGAGCCTCATCGCTGAAGATGATTTTTCGATGAAAATCCGAATCATTTTCAAGTTGTTGCTCAGCCCAATTCACGAACATACGACGCTTCTGGTGGTCAAGCGGCTTCAGTTCTTACGTCAATTTAATCTTGTAAGGATGTAGGCCAAGATCTTTTCGCAAAATTCGCCACAACGAGGTCATAGAGATGCCCAACGCTTGAGAACGACGTGTGAGAGACACATTTGGGCTTTCTGCAACTGAAGCCTCAGCGGCAGCAATATTCTCGGGCACTTCTACGGGCACTTCTTTATCTCACTGGCACGGGAACATTTTGTATTGTGCCTGTGGATTCAAATTTTTCCACTAGACGCTCAATTGTTGATCTGCTAGGACGATTATGATGACCATAAATTGGACGTAGCACTCTTAACGTTGATGACTCCGAATTTCGGTAGAAAATTTTAATAATTTCGACTCGTTGTAGGCTCGTATATCTTTTCATCATGAAATTGCAAACCTTATTGAAGAGAAATGTCAAAAGAGCAGCAAGAAATATGGCGTCGTTTGCTGTCCCTGTCGCTCTACTTTTGTAGCGTCCCTGTTGAAAAACCCTTTACATTCATGCACATATTTTATTTTAAGACATGTCAGACATCAATTTGTCTAAACTTCCTTACAAAGTTTTTTTTTGGGGCTATGTCCAATGTGCGGTGTACGATGTACGGTTTGTCGAAAGTTGCTTTCTTAAAATTCTCTATATTATCATCATCTTAGTTTTGTTTAATTTAAATTTAAATTTTGGTTGCTTTAAGGTTAAGATTGTAATATCAACTTTCTTTTCAATTTATGTAAATGTAAATCAAAATAGCTTCACTTCAACATGTTAGTATTTTATTTGAGTTTCAGCTTACTTCATGAACATAATGCCTTATGGAAATGGACTGGAGGAATGAGTATCTAGCTACACATGTGGAAACACCTGTGTCTTCTTATTTGTCGACCCAATTTGAATATACCGAATATCTTCACCGTCCTTTTTTAATAACATCTGACATTCTTCAAACAATTATAGCAATCTTTTAAAGTGTATAGTGTATAGTTCCATTAAATTAATTTGAGATTTGGAGAGTTACCTATGAGGAAGTTTGTATTTACATAGTAATATGTAATTTCATTTTGAAGGACTCACGTTATTGAATCCAACTGAGACTCGAAATCATCAATCGTTCGTAAACGCATGAATTATAAATTTGTTTATCTACTGTACCACATATTACTTTTGTTCATTTTAATAATAAATAAATTTATCACTTCATTGTTTATGATGGCCAGGATGTCTCTTGTACAAAAGGTCCTAAATCCGTTAACATTTATATTCCAGTCATGTTGTATTTTTACCATGCAAACTGTGGCGAAGTTTTGATTTTGCCCCTCTTTTATGTTTTCGGGGGTGCTAAATCCGAATTTGAGGTTTGCAAGTAAAATTTCGTGACGCAACACAAAAATCCATTTATTTTCAAGGAGTTTTTCACTACTTTATGAGAAAAATTAAGAGTTTTGTCTGTAACATGAACCAAGATGAGTGTCAAGTTAGCAAAGCAACTTTGACGAATCGAAAAATGAATAGGTATGGATAATTTGCCGTTAATTATTTGTGACGATTTAGAATTTGTCGTTCAATGTTTTCTGTGTTTTTTTGGGTGCTAAGCTAACTTGATATCAAGTAAGCAAAGCACCCTGTCGAAAATCAGTAAAAACTTCTAATACCTGATGGTTGATGGCTAAATAATTTGCCGTCGATTTGTTGTGACAAATTTAATTTGACCGTGCAATGTTTTCTATGTTTTTTTTTATGCTTTGCTCACTAGATATCAAGTAAGCAAAGCAACTCTCACCGATCGAAAAGTAGATAGGTGCATAATTTGTCGTTAATTAGCTGTGACAGTATCGAATTTGTCCTTCTATGTTTTTTTTTAAAGTGGTAAACATTTCTTAATTTTAATATTTTAGTACTTAATAATTTGCCTTTAATTTGTCGTTATTGAGTTGTGAAAAAATCAATTGTTTCATGCGATGTTTTATATGTGTGGATTATTTGTTTTCTACGAGTGTCAAGTTAGCAAAGCAACTTTGACAAATCGGAAAATGGGTAGGTGCATAATTTGCCGGTAATTAGTCGTTAACTAGTTGTGACAATTTCGATTTTGTTGTTCAATGTTTTCTAATTTTTTTTGGGTGATTTGCTAACTTGACAAATCTCGAAAAGCCTTAAAAACTTCTTGTACTTAATGTTTTATGGCTAAATAATTTACCGTTAGTTTGTCTTTAATTAGTTGTGAAAAAATGTAATCTAGTTGCGCTATGTTTTTTTTATGTTTTTTTTGGGTCTTTTGCTAGCTTAATTGCAAGGAAACAAAGCATCACCTAAAAAAGGGATTAAAACTGGTAATATAAAATGGTTTTTTACTTAATAATTTGTCACTAACAAGTCTTGAATTATAGTTGTGACAATTTTAAATTTGTCGTGCAATGTTTTTATGTTTTTTAATTTAGTTTCAATTCACATGAAGTAACATTCAAAAAGGCTTTAAAATTAATTATAGAACTGTTTATTACATTATTACGCTTTCACTTGGTAAAATGAGGGATTGTTGAAAAGTACATAGAAAACATCGCACAAGAAAATTTATTTTGTCAAAACTAATAAACGACTAATTAAAGGAAAATTATTAAGTAGTAAAATGTTATGTATAGAAATTTTTACCACTTTTAGAAAAAAACCTAGAAAACATAGAACGACAAATTCGAAATAATCAAAACTTATTAACTTAAGATGATTACTGACCAATTTGGAATACATATATTAGATGTTGTTTGGAAGTGATCAATAAAATCTTTCCTTCGGCTTTTTTTGATCACTGCGTGTTTGGCAATGAAACAACTAAGATACATATGCTTTCCCGACGGGGTTGCTGCCTTCTTCAGGGTAAAATTTAAGTTATTAAGTTAAAAATTTAATAATTGTTAATGACTATTAAATCATTGAAAAAAAAGAAGAAAAACAACACTGCGAATGAAGTTAAGTCTTTTTTTTAATAGACTTCACTCGAATTAGTCTTTAACAATATTAAATTTTACTAAAAAACATAGAAAACATTGAACGAAAAATTCTAAATTGTAAAAACTAATGAACAACTAATTAATGGCAAATTATCCACCTATTCATTTTTCGATTCGTCAAAGTTGGTTTGCTAACTGGACATTAATTGAACCAAGATATACTTTTCGGATAGTCTTTGATTCGTTGGGTTAACTATGGGAGAGATATTCTATTTTGAGATATTCGAATCTAAAGATATACAAAAAAAACGTATTTTATGCAAATTTGAGGTTATATTTTTTCTCGATATAGTTTTTTTCGAAAAAATGTTTTTATTCTTCTGAATTTTGAATTTTTCAAATATCAACATTCATCATCGGGAAATCCTTAGTCTCCGTCTTAATCTACGTAATTCGAAAAATCCAGTCAACAACAACAATTTCTTTTGACTCAAATTGCGTGATACATTATATGGATTTAAACGTCATGTGATTCTTAATTCCAATAGTACCTAAAATGACATTCTGCATTGAACGATTCTAGTGGAGGTGACATGAATTGGTCACCATGACACGATCGTATGATTTGATCCTGTTAGACTTTTAACTGTGTGATTTTAGAAAGTTGCAGGTCCATAAGCTGCAATCGAACAATCCTCTCAAGGTCAACGTAACCCATCTTATCACTCTTTAGGACCTTGTCTGGAGCCACGAGATGGTAGACATTTAAAGGATGTCATATTCGACAAAAAATTGCATTCGTGGGCTTATTTATACACCTCCACACACAGCTTGTTTAATTCCATTTCAGCACTGGCCCACCCTCATTGGAAAACCCTTTACAAATTGATGTTGAGATATTTCTAAATAATTAGGCTATAAACATACCATTGCTGTTTCATTTTCCTCCCTCCTTTGTATTATTTAAGTGAGAAAAAAAAAATCAGTTCCTTATTAAATATATTTGTTTTGTTTTTTTTTATTTACAGATTAATCCAGTGTATTTATAATTTTTTCATGGAGTACTTATCACTTACACATTGGAAGTCATCAATCAACCTAAAACGAATGCCTCCACCACTCAAACCACGACCCCCGGGATTATTAATTCAACAATCAAAATGTATCTGAAAAAATATGTGTTTAAGTCAAATAGAAAATGTGGATATTATATTATAACAAAAACAAATAGCAACGGATAGTTCAGTTTTGAATGTTTATATATTTTTGTTGATGGCAGTAGTGTTTTCAAACAGACTGTTGATTTAATTAAATATTCATTAAAAAAACAAAAAAAAAACTACTACAGCCTTAATTTAATACTATTTTTCATAAGGATAATCAAAATAAACAAAAAAAAGGACACATCTAGTACCGGGGTATCACAATGCCACCGAAGGTGGCAGTTCAAAACGGTAAGTTTTGTCAATTAACTTCATTTATATTAGTTGTATTACGAGTATGTAAACCTTTGTCTAGACTTTTCTATACGATTAATACATCTGTTTTACTGTTTTTTTATTTGTTTTTTTTTTTATAACAAAATATAAAATACATAGTTAGATTATATTGGGTATAGTATTTAGAAATTAAAGTAATTTCTATTGCTTAAAAGGTTAAAGGATACCATACCATACAAAAAAAAACAGGATATCATAAAAATACATAATCAGGTTTAAATCAAATATTTGCAATTTTAAAATATTATTACTTAAATTTTCTGTTTATGGGCTTGGAAATCAATTTGACAGACCTACATTTTTAGCAGCTATACCCTCTCTAATGCCAAACCAAAAAAAAAAAATAAAATTTCGGTTATAAGAATTTTGTTTAAAATTTAAAGGAAATCGTCTCCAATAAAAAAGAATGGCGCAAAATTTTAAACATTAAAAAGCAACACTAAATTACTCACTCTTAAAATGAGAGTCTGCTCTAAATAAATTTTGTAGAGCGAGAGTCGGCTCTTTTTCAATTTGAAACGAGATAAAGTATACTTTAACTCTAAAGCACTCGTCTAACTTTAAAAGCAGCAAAGCCTTTCTTTTAAAAGTGTACTTTATCCATAGAAGAAGTTATTCCACGAAAAAGAATAAGCTAAAGGAAAATGATTTCAAAAGGTTTTTTTTTTGCATTTTTACGACTTTAGACATTTATAAAATTAGGATGAATCCAACGTTTCAATTTTGCAATATTGTGGAGATGAAACACACATACACTGTACCTACATACATTTTAACTAACTGCCTGAGCAGAATAGAGTGCTGCAACTAGAGCTGCAGCTGCAACTGGAATAGCTGTCAAAAAATGCTGTACGTGATTTGTTTTACTCGCCCACAATATGCTGTAAAGCTTTCTGACATTTTAGGCATTTCAAATCAGCTGTGCGAAATTGATTCAACACAAAAATAAAAATTAAAACAAAAATAGACTTGGATAATGATAAAATGGAAGCTAAAATTACTTTACGTCTTTATCAGAGATTAAAAAGAGTTTGAAACTCTCTTCAACCCCCATGTAAATACTTGGTCGCGCTCACAATATTGAAACGTCAAAATTGCTGCATGCAAAAGTTAAAAGTTGGCCAACTTGTCCAGCTGCGTCGTGTTCTGTTCGTATTATTGGATTTGTGTGTATTCAACATTTTGACAGCTATTCCAGTTGCAGCTCCAGTTGCAGCTCCGTCTCCATTCTGTTCAGCCAGTAAATTGCAACAATTCCCAAGGGAATGGAACAGCAATTTTTTTTATTAAATCAAGGATATAAATTTTGTCTTCTTGTACATTAAAGTATAAAATAATGTTTAAGCAATCACAATCTTAATCTAATGGTGGAATTGTACTGGTTTCAAACCTGAATGAACAATCCGCATCAGCAAGTTCTCGTATTCGCACCGTGCTCTACCGGTTTAGCCGTGCTAACATGAGCAATCAGATTACTAAAAAAAAAACAGAAGAAAGTGGCAGGTTTAGACGGCATTTTATTTCACTTTTCATTTTTCATTTAGCTTTGTCTCAGCTCCTCAAAAATCTGAGAAAATTCTAAAATACTTTAAAAGCACAGACGTGGGAGGGACGAAAGTTTTGTCCGTTGAATGGAAAAAAAGGATGATCGTCAAATTACCAAAAAAAGGGAAAACTTCTGGAGGAATCAGTTTCATCCCTGCAACGGCATAAATAATGTTAAAAATAATCTTGAAACGAATCAAAGAGAATCCTGATTCTATTCTCGGCATAGAGCAAGCGGAATTTCAGGCAGGCTTATCCTGCAGAGATCATATCAACTCTTTTAAGATCATAATAGAGCAATGTGGGAAGTTCCGTTCCCCTATCCATCTACTTTTTATCGGTATTGAAAAAATTATCAAAGACTACCTAAGAGGGTGCAACTTTTCAAGCCTTGTAAAACGGAAAACCAGATTGAAGTTCGACAGGGGTGTCTACTATCACCAATGTTATTTTTGATTGTTATTAGAGAAGTCCTCCATAAAGATCTCACCGAACAAGTGTGGGGAAACCTAACGGGTGATTTTTTAGCTGGTTTGGTTTTGGCAACACTGGTTTTGACAGCTGACGTGTGTTTAGTACCTTGTGTCACTATCAAACAGCTTCAGTTTGGTTTGCAATTTAACCATGGATCGTCTTACAAATGAACAACGCTTGCAAATTATTGAATTTTACTATCAAAATTCGTGCTCGGTTCGAAATCGGCATTCTCGACCTTCTGAGCAGTCTATTCGGAAGATTGTGACCAAATTTCGCACCAAATTTACTTTGTTGGACATCAAACCACCAACACGTTTATGTACTGTGCGTAGTGAAGAAAATATTGCGGCCGTATAAGCTAGTGTGACAGAAGACCGCGAAATGTCGATTCGGCGCCGTTCCCAGCAGTTAGGCCTTTGTTACAGCACTACGTGGAAAATTTTGCGGAAGGATTTGGGCGTAAAGCCTTTTAAGATACAGCTGGTGCAAGAACTAAAGCCAGCCGACCTACCACAACGCCGAATTTTTGGTGAATGGGCTCTTGGAAAGCTGGCGGAGGATCCGCTTTTTTATCGAAAAATTGTGTTCAGCGATGAGGCTCACTTTTGGTTGAATGGGTACGTAATTAAGCATAATTGCCGCATTTGGAGTGAAGATCAGCCAGAAGCATTGCAACAGCTACCAATGCATCCCGAAAAAGCCACTGTTTGGTGCGGTTTATGGGCCGGCGGCATTATTGGGCTATATTTCTTCAAAGATGATGCGAATCGCAGCGTTACTGTCAATGGTGAACGCTACCGAGCGATGATAACAAACTTTTTTTTGCCCGAAATGGAAGTTCTTGACTTGCATGATATGTGGTTTCAACAAGACGGTGCCACATGCCACACAGCACGCGAAACAATGGCGCAATTGCGAGGCAAGTTTGGTGAACAGTTAATTTCACGTTTCGGGCCGGTCAATTGGCCGCCTAGATCATGCGATTTGACACCATTAGATTATTTTTTGTAGGGGTATGTCAAAGCTAATGTCTATAGGGACAAACCCGCTTCGATTGACGCACTGGAAGCCAACATCCATGCATTCATTCGTGAGATACCGGCCGATATGTGTGAAAGAGTATGCCAAAATTGGACTCAGCGGATGGGCTACCTGAGACGCAGCCGCGGTCAACATTTGCATGAAATTAACTTTAAACATTAAATTGCAAGGTTCAAACTATTGATTCAAATAAATATTTCATTAATTTTTTCGATTTTTGTGTGTTTTTTTTTTTTTTTTAAAGTTCTAAACCTATTAAAAAATCACCCTTTACATAGACTATGTTTTTCTTTCTGTAACATCTCGACTACGCAGAAAATATTGATTTGCTCCACACAAAATCACGGATAGAAACTTGAAAATTGAAGCGAATAATGTCAGGTTGAGAATCAACACCAGAAAAACAAAGATCTTTAACATTTCTGGTAACACTGTTCAAGTGAACATTCCGGGACAGCAGCTTGATGCGGTGAACAACTTTATCTACCTAGGGAGCGTTGTCTCAAAAAATTGCCATATTGGCAAAACAAAAGCAGCTTTCGGCATGCTGTCAAAAATTAAGAGAAGCAACGTCTAGGGTACGATGACCAAGCTGCGACTGTTTTGCTTAAACGTAGATGTCTTTCATTATATATTTTATAAAATTTACCTTCTTCAGCGAGAAATTATTTGTTTTGAAGTATTTTTGTTTTGTGTTCATTTTAAATTTGTTCCTGTTGTGTAGCTGAGTCTATTTCTTCATCTGTCAAATTTAGGCTTGTTCAACCCAAATTTACTTACGTTACGTTGCGGAGTTCACTCTAGTTAGAAGAGTTGTTTAATGCGTTTAAAATTAAGAAATAGTTAGACAAGTGTTCGAAGCAAAACAACTACTTTAACTAGAGCCGGTTCTATTTCTTAAACGAGCAATGTTTTAAATTTTGCGCCAATGAGTTTAAAATGAATGGGTATATTCCACGTGCTCATGCTCATATTTTTATCAACTTACAGTAGATCAAAAAAATAATAACAGAGATGAATTTATACACATGAAATGACAAAATAAAATTCAAATTTAAATCGTATTCCATCGTAATTATGTACATTAAAAAAAAATTAATTTTTATTATTGAAATATGAATTTGCCAAAGGATTTTGGGCTTGCGTAGGAATATTCTCAATTTCTCAAATAACTCATTTTAACTGGTTTTCAGATTTCCCAAAATTATCAATTAAAATTATGCATCAATTTTATTCAAAATTATATAAATAGGCATGTACATTGGTAAAGGTTTTTGAGAAAAAATCGTTTCTTCATAATTAATCCGAAAAATACTTGATAGATTTTATGAGTTTGTTAAAATAGATCCGAGCATTTTTTTTTTTAGAATTTTTAAATTTTTATGGTTTTAAAAAGAAGAATGTTGTTCCTTTTCAAAAATATTTATTTTATACACACTTAAAAACCATGGAAAAAAGTTATCTTAATTGTATACATATTAAACACATTTTTGAACTTTCGAAGACCGTTTTTGGTATGCATTTCTTTTTTTTTTTGACCTTAGGTCAATGCCGTTAACGTTTCGTGCTTCAATAACAAAAAAAAAAAAAAAACAAATTGCGAAGGCTATAATTTTTTTCCTAACCAACTACAAATTACAACCATATTAGTCCTATTAAAAAGCAAATTATCTCCTCTTAATCAGTACTATTTTGAAACGTCAGATAAGAAAAACATGTAATGCATAGTTTCACTAAAATCTGTCGTGGAACGCCGAAAAATGTTAGAGATATCTAGTAGTGAAAATTAAATGTATGTACAATTTGCAGATCACCATTTCCCAAACCTATATATTTTTTTAAGCGTTCACAAAAAAATCCACACGATATACCTGTTCCTGGTGCAAACGAGTCACCACCATGAAAAATTTAAAATCGGGAGTAGATCAAAATTCTGGTTTCAACATTCAGTTTTTCACTATTTGATTTTTTCAAAGGAAAATATACCTGATTCTTTCAGTTATTTCTCTTAAAATTCTGCTTTTTTAAATCTGTTGTTTAAAATTATGTATAAACATTAATATGCTGTTCATTCTGTTTTTTTTTTTTCTCAAATAACTCATATCTATAAACGAAAATAAACAAATAAAAATAATTTCTTCAACTCTGACAAGGTCAGAATTATGTAACCAGAATTTGGAAATTCCGAATTTCGAAAGTAGAAATTTTGCAAATTGAATTTTCACCTTACCAAAATTTCAACCCCAACTCCTTAGAATCTAAAAAAAAAATGTATTGGTATGACAACCGCCCATCTCCCCCCCCTCCCCCAAAGAAGTGAAGCGGTATACGCCGCTGTGAAGCTCTCCGATCCAGAATGGCAAACGAAGAAGTTACAAACCTGTTCTTCATTCTGAAGTTTGGTTTTGTTTGTATTTGTGCTTTTGGTTGTTGCATTTGGGTGAGTAAACATTCACAGCTGTTTCTTTGAATATTAATATTCCTCACATCCTTGGTCCTTGCATAATTGGCGGATACAGGGGGTGGGGTTATGGGGGTTATGACCCCCCTGGGACTTTTGCCAGATATAAAAATATAAGACAAATGAATTTAATCGTATTTAATCATAAACAAACAAATTCCACTGCTCAAAGGGTATTTAAAGAGTCTAAAAATAAAAAAAATACATATCGTCAGTTTTTTGTCAAAACCTAGTAAGTAAAATTGAAAAATTGATTAGAAGACACAAAACACCGATTTAAAAGGTAATAAATAGAACTTTTAGATAATAAAAGGTTTTACAACTGGTTGATAGACACAGTAGCTAGATATGGTATTGTTGACCAAAAGTACATTAAAATGTCATTTAAGGGCTTCCTAGGTTTTGACAAAAGCCGACGATATGTACATTGTTCGTGAAGAGTCGTAAAAATAATTCTTCAGCCAGAAAAACAAAAACAATTTTCATTTCAAGAATAATACAGAATTTAACTTTTCGTTTATTATAGTTTTACCGTAAAAATAATAATTAATCGTAGGATGGAATCCCAACAAATACAACTTTTTTTTGTGTCTGCCTAGCCAAAAGGATAGTCAGCGGGTAAGGCCCCATACAAATTCGAGTGTTACACTTGCTAGGCCCATGTTAGGGTCAATGTAAAACTTTTTAGTGCCCCGTTAAAAACTAGATTTATTCCCAGGTGGGACTGATCGCATACATTTTTTGCAAATATCCTAAATGACATATCGCTTGCTTTATCTCAAAATCAAGGTCTACCAACCTCTAGGCAACTAAGTTGTGAATTGCGATCAACTTTTAGTTGCTAGCACTAGGAAGCAACTTGGAGCTAAAAGCAACCCGAAGCGATGCGTGGTAGCAAGCTATTAAAGCATTTTTCTTCGTTTTCTCGAGACTGTAATTGCTTACACTTTCTCACTAACTTGCCTGCAAATTTTGGGAATGTAAGGTTTTTTGTTTGGTTATTTTGACATTTCATGAACTTATTTTGCTCGGGGGATGTCATTAAGGAAAGTCGTAAGCAACAAAAGTTGCTTCTAGTTGCCAGGCAAAATAGATTTTGTGGAGTAAATACGAACTTATTATGAAAGAGTTGAGATTTTAAGGGCAAAAAATAACTTTTCCTAAACAATATTTTTAGTACCTCATAATAGTTTGTGCGTTGGACTGGTCATGCCGAAGGTCTAGCTTCAATTCATTAATTAATTAATTTATTTTTCAAAAAATATTTGCAATGGACATTAAATGCACGACTGTATTGCATTTACTTGCTCTGATGTTCAAGTTGCTTAGAATTAAAATATGTCAGTATGACATATATAAAAAATATAAAAATGTATAAAACAAAGGCACTCAATTTTTTTTTTTAATTGTTTAATCAACTTGTCAAATAGCTTAAGGCTTAAAACCAAGTATGCCGTTATAGCTTTTCCTTAACGATTGTATAGCAAGTACCGTTATTTTTGGAGCTAAAAAAATATCGATTTCCCCTCTGATGAATTAAGAAAAACTTTAAATTCAAAATTTGAAGAAAATCGCTTCAGTGGTTTAGGCTGTTTGTCAAGGAATATCAAAGAATTGACAGACAGACAACCAGACAGAATTGTGCCACCCACTTGTTTTGTGTTGTTTCATCGTAATGTCATGTTTGATTGTTATATCGAAAACTTGTATCTGCAAGGATACAAAACTTGCCTTATATCGTAAGTAAAAATTAGTTTGGCATGCAATACTTTATGGAAATTTTAAAAAAGTGAAAGTTAATTAACAAAAAAATTACCTTTGACGATTTTGACGTTTCAATTGTGTGCATGTACGTGTGCTTCCGGTTTTGATTCTTTCTTCAAATACAGAATCACTTTTCCCTTCTTTTTAGAAAAAGAACTCTCATTTAGTGCGAAACGAATGTTTTCAGAAGCATTCAGAATGCTTTTGGACGACCAAACGACCATAAGTTCATTCGATGAACATGAATGTTTTTTAAAAAAAGTTTCAAAATTGTTTTTTTTTACTTACATAATACATTTTTATATAACATAAATAACGGGGATAGTCACAGTTGCAATAAGAAAGTTTTAAAGATAACCTTTTTCAATAAATTTGCATTATAAGACCCCTTTAATAAAGACACAAAATTTAAAACAAAAACTTCCTAATTTTAACAAAACATCTAAAGACATTAAAAGCAATGATATCATCTATTAAATTTTTGTATACATTTTTGTATCGAATGCATAATATACCTAATGAAAATTCCTTGCACAGCAATGAACTTAATGAAAGTAATATGGAACTATTTATTGCTTACACCTAACTAGTTTTATGTGTAAGAAAAAAAAAATAAACAAAACTTATTCGCATTGAATGTTTATCTCATAGAAATGATCAGATTTAAATCTCATGCAATTTAAAATTGGCATTTTAAGATATTTTTCCGTTCGTCATAAAATAAAATGATTCATTTATATTCTTTCTATCTATATTTGAAAGCTTTAGTAGCCCCGCAGCTCCTTTTACTTATAGGAATTTTTTCATCAATCGAATTTGGTAATATGTATGATGCATGCAACTATATAACTATTCTTAAGAGAACAAGTATTGGTTTTATACAAAATTTTGATATTTTATATTTAATATTTTTTTTTTTTACATTGGGTGAAAATTATAAAATCAAAATTCTAAATTTATTTTCTGTCAGCTAATTGTTTAATTCAAGTTATCTTCTTTTCTTTGCAATTCGAATTTGTACAATTTTCAATATGGTTTTTGATCGGTTTCACTTATTTCGGTTGTGAGAATTTCGTTCAAATTATGAAGGAAATCATCTCCGATAAAAAAAAAAAATATAAATGAATAAAAATATATAAAACAAAATGTAACTGACGATATTATACGAATATTACAATAAAAACAAAATTAAAGTTTTTATCGTATTCCAGACACATCTTAAAATTTTTTGGTTGAAATCTGAATTTATGAAAGGATTTTGGACTTAAGTATCTTGAAATAAGTTTTTACGGGTCCCAAAATTTTTACCAATTTTTTGTATGCTGATTTCTAAAATGTGTAATCAATCAATGCATCAATTTTATTCAAAAAAATATAAATACATACATTGGTAGGTACCGATTTTTCAAAATTACTTTGTATGTTTCAATTACCAAAAAAAAACCATTGAGATTTTTGAAATTTCAAACGTTTGAAGACCATTTTTTGTCTGCGTTAAATTTTTTTGATCTGCGGCTAATACTTCACCTGTTCACTTTTCCAGCTTCAATAAAAATAAATTGTGGAAGTTTTGAACTTTTGTCTAAAATTAAAGAGTGGTTCTAACTACCAGAATTTTTGATCGATTGAGGAGAAAATTATCTCCTCTTAATCTATTATTTTGAACAGTCAGATAAGAAAAAAAATGTAAAGCAAACTTGTGCAAAATTGTCTTCGAACGTGAGAGATACCTTCGTTAAATTTTAAAATTACCATCTCCAAAACCTACATATATTTTAATGTGCACAAAAAATCCATACAAAATATCTATGGTGCACAAGAGGCACGTCCTCAATATAATATTTAAATTCGGGAGTGGGTCAAAATTCTGCTTACAAAATTCAACTTTATAAAATTTGGGTTTTAGATAGAAAATAATATAAGTAATTTTTAGACTTTGTCAACAAATAATAATACAGTAGAAGCTCGATTCAGTGAATCAAAAAAAATTAAATATCCAGCCATGTTAAGAAGAAAAAAACGTATCTGACTTTGTCAAGCCTATGATAAACCTTAAACTTAATCTGTTAAAAAACTGATCGAATTTTCTTCTATAATTTTTAATTTTCTTGTATTTTCTACGGTCTGCATCATTCTCAATGATAAAAAATGTTCTCTGTTGGAGATTTAAACATTGAATTTCAATCATCAATTTGATAATTGATAACCATAATGGGGCTGTTTGGCTGTCTTGAGTAAGTGCCAGTTTTGGGATCATGGATTTGTTAACTATTTTATTGTATGAAAACTTGAAAACTAACTTGCTAAAATCTATTAAAAAATACTATTTACTTTTGAATTGGATAGAAAACTATTCATCAACAAAACAAAAAAGATAAAAACAGAAAAACGTGTTTATCTCGAAATGTCAAAAATACAGATACGTTTTTTCTTCTTAATACGGCATAATAGTGAATACACAAAATTTTATTTTAAAATGTTTTTTTTTTTACAAAAATGTCTCGTAAAAGTGCCTCTACAAAGTATTAACACATGTCAGAATAAAGTGGGAAAGAATTTCATACGTCTGCCAAATTTGTTTGCTGAAAATGATTTCCATATTTTGCTTCAACACTTGTATCCAAACAAGTTAGTTTCACCATAACCTCAATCCCCTTAGTTGGATGGTTTTGTAACTTACTTTACTTTACTTTACTTTAGATGGCGCTCACAGTCCAGGATGGACTGCGGCTTCAACCAACAAGCCTCTCCAGCCAGCTCGGTCCCTAGCTAACTGCCTCCAGTTACGCACTCCAAGTTGGTTGAGTACGCTCTCCACTTGTGTGCGCCACCTTAGGTGATTTTGTACCGTTCCGAAATATTTTCATGTATTAACATAATGTCAAATCGTTTCGGATTCGCTGTCAAGTTGTGTTTGATGAAATTTCATATTTTGCTTCCACACTATTATACATGATTTTCTTTACACTTTTTTTGACATGTGTTAATACTCAATGGGATGGTGTGGAATGGCTATAAGCATTTACCATTTTTTGTTGGGGACATAGAGGAATTGTTTGTTTTATTTAAACCTGATTGAAAGCTTTGTTTAACATTATATAACTGTATAAACATTCATGCATCGAACAAAATGTACAGATTTCATAAAATTCATCTAAATAATCTCGAATACGTAAACAGATCGTTTTTTATTACTTCACTTTATCGAGAGCCTATACTGTATTTTATTTTTATTTAAAGATGATAAAAAAAGTAATTAAAAAAAGGCGCTCTTTTTTACATTTTCCAAAGTTCTTTTATTATTGTCAGAATTATGCAAATGGAATTTGGAAAATCTGAGAAACAAAATTTCGAAAGAAAAATTTTGTAAACGAATTTTCACCTTGCTTAAATTTTGACCCCAACTCTTCATAATTTAAAAAAAAATGGAATAATTTGTGGGACCAACCAAAAATGTATTACAAAAGAAACCTAAAAAGTGAAAAAGATTGAAACCGTGGATCTGTCTTCTAATCAATAAATTCATAAGTACTGATTTGGGTAATTTTCTTTTTGGTATCACGTCACCCCCCCCCCAAAGAAATGAACTTATGTACGCCGCTTAAATTTGGCCTAATTTCACTTTAAAAATGGAAATAGGGCCAAATTGGCTTTATTTCCATCGGAAATTAATCCAAATGGTTTACAATTATTATTATTATTTTTAAGACTTTGCATACACCCAAGCTCGCATCTTCCCCAAATCCTACAGTGTGCCCAAGCAGGAGGGTTGTAGGGGGCCGCATGTCCCTATACATACCTCACTGTTAATGCGCCGTTATGCTGGGGTCTAGCATTGTATTTATACAAGGCAAGGGTAAATAAGATGTCGAAAAAAATAGTTTCTTTTGAGGCAATGGTAATATTTTTTCTTAGTCAACAGTACCAGCCTGCAAATAAAACATGAAAACGATGTACTTACATAAAGCCAAATGGGTCTTATTTCGTTTTCTAAAGCGAAATAAAGTTAAATCTAAGATTCGGCATTATTTCCACATTGAAAACGAAATAAGAACAAATTTTGTATTTCTGGCCTTATTTCGTTGGGCCTTATTCACGATTTAAGACGCCTAGCAAAAACAGTTAGGTATGTGCCACCCCCCTGCATGGGCACGGTGACGTGATATAAGACCCAACGAAATAAGACCAAACTCAAATTTGGCCTAGTTTCAGTTTGAAAATGGAAATAAGGCCAAATTGGCACAAATGATTTTCTAAGCTGTTTTTCTCATTCTACATTGATCTCGTTAATGGTTAGATAAGTAAATCAACATAAATTGTATATTTTTTATATTGGTCAGTTATAAGTTCAAAAAGGTTATTTTAGAAATTGGTCGACCCTAGAAGGGTTTGAATCATAGATTGAAGTTTTTCCGATTATACCTTATGCCTAGTACATAAATGTTTAATTTTCAACCAAAATAAGAATATGATATCAATAATTGTAGACGGATTTAATCCTTTGAGTTGAGTTGTGAAATTTTTTTATGATTGAATTCATATACCTTTATTTTTTTATGTCTGGGAAAAGCCCCAGGAGTGATCATGACCTCCCCCCCCCCTTTATCTGCCAATGTGCCTGATCTCTCGCTTTTTGACAATGTACCAGTTGTGTTAATCAGATTTTAATTTATCAAGTAAGCAACTGGCGATTCTGGTTTTTGGTTACTCCATTATGAGTAGAAATTAAATTATAAAAAAAATACTTTTGAGGGCTTTGGTTTCACCTAATATCTTCCTAGGAAAAATATGAAAAATGAAATGGGACGATAAATGTTGAAGCTATGAAAAAAGAAATAAAAAAGGCTATTAACATTTGTTTATAAATGTTAGGGGCCCCGTTATTTCCCAAAACTATTCTTTAATATCAAATACCCTTTAAATCAAAAGTTTATGCCCTGAAATAAAGTTTTTGTACAACGAATTTTTAACAACGGGATTAACCAGTATTATGTCTGTTTGCGTACTTCCCAAAACTGCGAATTTATCCCAATTTCTTAAATGCATTTTTTTTAGTTTTTTTTTTAACTATTTGAAATTGGATACGCACAGACAGACGAAACCATTAAAATTTTGAATTCTGAATGATTTCTTCACTTACCGTCTTAGCAATGTGAGGTGTTCGAACTAAACTAAATCACAAAACACTACCAATGCACAATTATTGACTCTTGCCAGTAACTAACGACGACGCATGGCAAAAGTTACTCTGAATGAGAATGACTTAATGCATGATTCATTTGTGTAAAAAAATAACGTCATAAGTGGCAAATTTAAAATTTTATCTAATATCACTTTGAAAAATTCGAAGTATTTCAATCATTCACTTTCATATGTAGTTTTGTATTGTTTTGATTAGCATCTGAATGGCACAAAAGGCTTCGTCTACAACTCTCTGCAACTTCGCAAACACCAAAATTCTGACAGTTAAATTCCCAACAGACACTCAAATCGTTAAACAATCAAAAAGAATATTGTATCACTTCGGTTTTTAGTACGAATTAAAGAGTTGCACCCAGCCCTGGTTGTTCCATAAGGCCAACTTGGCTCAACTTAGGGCATCATGACAGAGGGGCACCATTCATAAATACACAATTTAGTCACATTTTGTTTTTTTTTAAATAGTTCAAAAAAAATATTAAGTAAACAAGGACAGATAATAAGAAATAAAATTACTTTTAGAAGAAAATATAAAAAAAAAATAAAGTAAATATATAATAGCCATTTTGTTTTTCTGTTGTTATTTTCAACTGACAGAACACAAAACTGACAACTTCTGCCCAACCAAGTAATATTGTGTTTTAAATATTTTACAACAACATTAATGTATTTAACATTCAAATTGAATCATAAATCCGTTTTATAACAAATAATAAAAAAAGTTAGATCTTCAATTTTTTTCAAAAATTAATTTCCTGACTTTAATTTAACTTATTTTTTAACTATTCAGAATACTCATGTCGTTAATTCAAAATAAACCTTTTCTTTCATTTTTCTGATTTGATTAATTTTTAAAGCCAAGGAAAAAGAAACAAAGGAATCATTTACTCTACAGGCCTAAGGCCCAAAAAAGTTAAATCGGGCCCTGGTTGCACCATATCTCGAGTAAGAAACACCCAATCTTTTGGCAAAATAATTAAAAATTTTTTTTTTTGAAATTTTTTTTTTAATATTAAACATTCTTCAACAAACACAGACGCAGTGAAATATAAAACAAATATTAAGTTTTTTTTTAAGAATTTAAAGAAAAACAAGATATTTACTCTCGAAATTTAAATTCGAAAAGAAGTGTTGCCGTGAAGTATAGTATTTTACAAGAAAACGGGTTAGGTACATATTTCTATGAATAATCATAAAGTAGATATGGGTAAGTAATACAAATAATTTATGAGATTATGAACCACATATTACTGTTATGTTGGTATAATTTTAATTTGGAACGACGCGGCCACAAACCTTCTATTGTTTCTGTGTTTGAGTAAACACTTTAGACATTCTTGAAATTATTTTTGAACAGTAAAAGCCGTATCCGATTCAAAAACTGAACCACAATCAATTTGAAAATAATGTCAAAACCAGAGAATACCAATTATCAAGAAGCCAATCTTTCGTACGTTTCACCCTCCAAAACACATTTGCTTACATTGTTTTATTTGTAATTTCACTTCGTGTCGATGAATAGATGTGAATTGCAACAATAACAAGACTGAAGGGCTGAATGGACGAGTTGATTCTATGTGTGCGTTTTTGAGTGTTTTTCACTAATACTTTGCAAATCTAGTACATCGTTCGCTTCAGCTTACAGGCAATTCAAATTGACAGCTGAGGATTGCCATCTTTATGTTTTTCATCTATGGTCAAAACCTCGTAACTACTTAACAGAAAAGACGAGCTCGTGAAATTTTATACACGTGTGACAGAAATGAATATCTTGGAACCTTGTTTTTTTTTCTACAGGGTGAGTCAGGGTAAAAAAAAAATCGTATAAAGAGGGAATCTTTTCGCACATTTTTAAAAATTGACTTAAAACTTAAAACTAACTGCAGAACTAACAATATCACGTTTAAAATTTTTTTTTAAATCGAAAAATCCATTCTCTAAATAATTTTTCAGAATTTTCGTATATAAATATTTTTGAAAAGTAATTTTCAAACCTTAAATTTTGCTAGAAAATTTAAATGACTCTTATTTTTTTGAAAGTTCATGCCACAATCCAATATCCAACAGTAAGGTGCTAACAAAACCACTATATGACCTTTAAAAAATTATTTAAATAATCTATTCCTGACCAATTACTGAAACTATGTATAAAGTTGACCTTTAATGACTTTTTAGTGACCTTCAAAATGACATACTTGTTGCCCTTTAAAAGAGTTCACAAAACTCATTAAATAATCTATGCTTTACCAATTAATGAAACTAGTTATATTATTACCTTTCACCCCGTTCTAGTGGCCGTTAAGGTGGAATTCGTTTTTGTGAATGTGCCACAATTGAGGTGTTAAATATGTAATATAGCCCACGACTTTCAACATTGATTAAAAACTTTCTTTGGCTGACGAATTTCTCTAACTTGTTGAGCTTTTTTAACCAAAAACAGACCTATTAAATGAGTTAGCGTTCTTGATAATGAATGTATGAAGTGAACAATCAAAATTTTCAGCTTTCTAACGATAATTACCTATCTACACGAGTTACATCAGCAGAAGTTAACTGGTCGAAGCGAAGTAAACTAGTCACCTAGATCAAGTGACTTAACTCCTTAAAGCCACTTTTCACGACAATAGAAGTCATATGACCTGTCATTATATTTTCTGTATGATTTCACACATGAGTTGTCATTTCAAGTCAAGTAATAATTTTATCATTTTAATGTTTACACGTCTTCGCATTTGATTTTCCTATGGTTATTTGTCAAAACCAAAATAAAAGAAAATAACTCATTAACAAAAAAATTTTTGTAGGACAAAATTACTTTTTTGGAATTATCCATTGTTGTTTTCATTCAAAACTCAATTTTTTTTTTGTAGAAATATTTTCATTTTCAATACTCTGAATTCAATATTTTCCATGAAAACAACAATTCTCGTTTGACTTCTCAAATGGCATTAGCCGCAGTTCTTATGTCAAAAAAGTCATATGTTTTTTGCTTTTGAGAAGTCATATGAGATCTATGAGAGTGTTCAGACGATATGATATGATTTTGTTGACAGGTCATATAAGAAGTCATATGACTTCCATAATCGTATAAAGTGGCCCTTAGCTTTTATACATCCTTCATATTAATTCAATTCAATCCGCAACTAACCCATACTTCATAAAACATAGATAGAAGAGCAACAGCAACATTAAAACGACGTGGGGGAATGTTATGTGTCATACTTAGATTCCTTTTTCTATTAAAAAAATGAGCTTATTGAAAAACCCTTTTTGTATGTTTGTCTGTAACTCGATCTTAAACCTTAGGCTGTTTATGAAAATGTCAAATGATCGTCATTTTTTGACGCAGATACTGCGATCTTCAAATATACAATCGTCCTGCCAGCAAAAAATTGTTTTGATCAACGTCAATTAATTTACTTGCAAACGCATCTGATGTTTACGAACACGCTCTCTGACTTTTCAATATTTTGTTCGTCAACCCGATTTTTTCACTGCATATCTGCACTGCAGATGATGTTTTCAAACATGTGACTTCAGCAAGCTGCTTAAGCAGCAAAATTTGTATTAGCGTTTTCGAACAGAAAACTTTTGCAGTTTGCGTTTAAGAATATTTTGCAATTGCAATTTTGACGCAGATGTCGTTTCCGAAAGCAGCCTAAGTCACAAGTGAAATTTTGCAGGTGTTTTCGAAGGTAGGTATATAACTTAAATCTAATTTGGTGATCTCCTACCCTTTACAGGGGTGGTGCCACGCCCTTTTTTCTTCAATCTTGGTTTATCAAGAAACAACTGAACATATTCTGAGAACTATTTTAAAAGGAAAACTTTTAGTATACAAATCTAAAGCATTTTTTTTTTTGCATATAAAAATTGAATTAAAAAATTTGTACTCGTGGTATGATGGTTAGTGCCAGAGAATATCAATTACCAAGAAGCCAATCTTTCGTACGTTTCACCCTCCAAAACCCATTTGTTTACATTGTTGTATTTGTAATTTCACTTCGTGTCGATGAATAGATGTGAATTGCAACAACAATGTAACGCGGTGAGATTTATTTGTTTTGACAGCTCAGTTTTTTTTCTTTGAAAATTGGAAAAATAATTTGAGAATTTTACTTCGGCTGATAGCAAAAACATCGATGTGAAATTGTTTAATTAATTTAAAGTGCACAAGCAATTGTAATTGTCAGTTAATATTCATCCACGATTATAATAAAATACAAAAACTGAATCCATAAAATGTCTTCAATCACACAGATTTCCAAATATCTTCAATGCATCTCGCATATTATACAGGGTGGCCATTTCTTCATCCAGAATAATTTTAAAATTATTGTTGGATATATTCTAAGGAAAAAAATAGTTAAGAAAAATAAGAAATAAAAGAATAGTTTTTCTGCAACCTGACACCAGAACTTTAGTTTTTTTGTTTAAACTCCACTAAACTGTCAATTTACAATTTATAAGTATTAAAGTTGATGTCAGGTGGGTTTTATTATCTTCTGTCGGGATTCGCGTTTTAATTTGGATTTAACTTTAGTACAAAAAAGAAATAATGAGGAGTTTTCAAAATCATTTTCGTAGCACGTGTTAAAAGTAAATCCAGCCCTCTTTTGCAGATAATATAACAGCAATAGTTATTTTAAATTTTTTTTTAAAACTTCATGGCATCTAAGCATTTGGGTTTGAGTGTTTAATAGGAGTATTGAATACTTATTACTGAAATTTTACTTCATACTATAAAAGAAATGAAATAGTTTTAACAAATACAATAACTTTTTTTAAGTTTTAAGTTGAATAATTGTTTTATTTTTTTAAATGATTATGAAACAACTTAATTAGAAAAATTGATTCGAGAATGGTTTTAAGAAATTTTGACATGACCTTCTAACTGTTGTTTTATTTTTTAGTTATTTTTATTTGGTCGTAAAATTCAAAAAAGTTAATTAAACAAAAATAAAGAGCATAACATTGCAAGTTGCAAGTTAGTAGTGCCGTTGATTTTCATTTTTTTAAAGAAAGTTTCTACTCTTATCTAAAAGCGGATAAATAATCCCCCCTTCCCATACGATTTTTTTTAATATCATTTCATAAATTATCCTGCATGAAATAGGGAACACCATGTATTTTGTTTTGTTTTGACATCTAATTGACAGACCGAGGTGAATAATTTTGACCACGGGACGTGTTCATCAAATAGAAACCCAACTAGGGCCAGGTTCACATTAGGTGTGTTTTTTCCTTGTCTGAATGAGCTTGGACGAAAAAAACGACGTCGGGGCTAAACAATGCTCCGTGGTTCAAAAAATTTGTAATCCATCAATTTCTATAGATTAACTGGGTTTTAATGATGATTTAGGTTTCATGTAAGTTATAAAAGTCAATTACATGCTTGAACCACCCTCAGTTAAACCACAAAATCAGTGAGCTAAAAGTGCGGAGCTATGGATCAAAACAATAACCCTGTTCAATTAATACGAACACATATCGTTAAATAAATACATAGATAGATATAATAGATTAATTAATAAATACAAACCTAAAGCATTTTGGCTTACAGTAATGAGAAATAATAGAAATATGCTCGGGTGACAAACTGAATTAAAAT
This sequence comes from Dasysyrphus albostriatus, assembly GCA_946251815.1. Classification (NCBI taxonomy): domain Eukaryota; kingdom Metazoa; phylum Arthropoda; class Insecta; order Diptera; family Syrphidae; genus Dasysyrphus; species Dasysyrphus albostriatus. Next base: position 57,849,665 of record OX276336.1, on the reverse strand, counting down.
TATAAAATGGCTAGTAGCTCCTAGCGTGACCATGTTTACTAGTATAATAAAAATAGAAATGAAGTAAAACAAACTAAAGGCTCTCCCAAGCCAACGCCAACAAGGAGTGACGATGAATTTTTGTTGTTGTTAAGTATTGTCTATGTTTTTGTCATATTTTGTACTATTGTGAATGATTCACTGCGAATCAATCGGTATTCGTGTTGGTTTTGGAGAGCCTTAATACTACGTTTTCGTTAGACCAAATGAGGAAATTTCGTTGAAAATTTTCAAATTTGATACGAAATCATCTCATTTTCCACACAAATTCAAATTTCGAAATGAGATAATTTCAACCAAACTTGCACACAATTTTCTAGGAAATTAAGTCAAAACCTAACGAACACACCGAATTGGGCACATTTTGAATAGCTCTGAAAAGATTTTGAACGAAAATGTTAAAACTGAATTAAAAAATTAACAACAAAAAGTGATTTACAGGCAGGGTTGAAACTCAAAAAATGAAATGAGCTGTCAAAAGAAATACCAATTTACAGATGAAAACACTTTTTCTGTAATTTGCAAAATTACCTCATTTGGGCTCTTATGAAAACGGTTAAATATGCATTATATTAATATTATCATTATTAATAACCAATTGATCAAAAACTATAGGGCTCATTGTAGAGTTATTTAATCCAATATTCAGTAATTTTAACTAATTAATTAAAACTGGTTAGCTGATGCTCGACGATTATTAAAGCAAAACTATATTTGCCCACAAACAAGCAAATAAACAGACCATAATGCAATATCTGTAAGACCATCTCTTTAATCCCGGTTTTTCGTCACAAATTTCGACTCGACTCCACTCCTCGAACGAGATCTAGTCAAATCAAGCTCATTTCGACTCAACCCAGGCTTACAAAAAATGACGCGAGCTTCAAGCAGGTTTAACAACACATATAAGCGTAGTATATATGCCAAAATTTTTGTTTGTGAATATCTTTTTTCATTTCGCAAAATTATTTAAAACTTTCTTCTTACTCACTGTAAGTTATTTTAGTAAATTTTCTACAATTCCTTTTACATTTCGGGAGTTGAAAAGAAAAAAAAAACAGAAAAGACAAACTGTTTATCGAAAAAAAATTAACTAAAGATATTTATTTTCCAGACAGGCGGGAATTAGTAAAAAGCGACTACAATTTACATTTAAAAAAAAAACCACAACTTATTTTCATAAGGTCCGGTCAGCACTATATATATAATTTCTCCCTTTTTTATACTTTTTGAACAAGCCCATTGCAGCCCAAGTGAATTTCAAAATAACTGAAGATTTTCAAAAATAACCGACATATTCGTGGTGGGTCGATGCCAACTGTCTATGTGTGCGAATAAATCAGTGGTGGGTCGATGCCAACTGTCAATGTGTGCAAAAACCTAGTGGTGGACTTAGCCCAACTGTCTATGTGTGCGTGTTTCAGTTTGTAGGCAAAGCCGGATGACAGCCAAGGATTGGCTTCTTGGTAATTGATATTCTCTGGTTAGTGCGTAGGACTGTCATGCCAAATGGCTGGATTCGATTCCCAGCCACTGCCACCTAAAAACAGAAATGTTTTTTCCCGAGGTACTGCCTCTTGCGAGGAACTGACAAATCCTCCAAGAGTATACTTGTCAAGAATAAGTGCTTCTAACCTAGCCGTTCGGACTCGGCAAAAAATTGTAGGTCCCCTCGATTCCTGCCAACAACACGCACGTAGGAATGGTTGAGAGCTGTTAGTCACTAGGCCCTGGTTCTACATGAGCTGTTGCGCCACAAAATTTAATTTTTTTAACCCGTTTTTGAGATATACATTTTTTTTTTTTAAATTGAAACTTTGTTCAAGAACTCAAGCAATTTTTTTTTTTGAATTTTGATAAGCAATACTTGATAACATTAATTAAAATCTGTTCCCAGTAATGAGAAAATTCAAAATTAAGAAAAACGTTCTATGAGAAGTACTGACAGTTGCTATTTGCAATTTTTTATATTTTTGGTAGTATATCGATCTAATTTTAGCATAAAGAAAAAGTTTTATCAAAATTGTAGGAGCTTTGCTTAAAGGTTTTTTTTAACATTTATATAAAAAATACCGTTATTTTATTATAAAATTATTTTCTTCAAATACTTCAAATACTTTCAAATGTTTGTTGATGTTTTCAAAATATTTGATTTTTGAATATTTTTTTTTAAATCCGAACACTATTTTTTTTTCTAAGAAAAACTATATATTGGTTTGAAAGTTCTGTATAAAAAATGATTGAAATCAGAATTACTGTTTTGAAAAAAAAACTTAAATAAAAAAAGATTCTTTGGGAGGTACCATTAATAACCATTTTTTGAAAGAAAGTTTCCCATTCAAATGTAGCCTGTACTGAAGATTTAATTTAATAAATGTTTTTGAGAAAAGTTAGATTTTGTAAAATTTATTGCAAGCATCATTATTTTGAGTTCTAAAAAAACGAAAAAATTGTGTGGGCAGAATAACCAAAAACAACTAGTTATGTACCAAGATTAAAAAAAATTGATCCAGCGATGTGAGACCCACTTTTTAGTCTTCCTTATCAGCGTAATGATAAGACTGATTGAAATTTCGAGTTAATTCTTTTCTACGAATGCCTAACTCTTACGAGGTAGGATAAGTTGAAGCAATAAAAATCATTTACTAGGTAGGGGTCTATTACCCCTGTTTTGGCAGGAGAGGCAATTTTCTAAAATTGACTTAAAACAGAAAAAAATTATTAAAAAACAACGGTTATACTAAAAACAACATATTTTATACTGTTTGGATTGTTCTAGGACTTAGATTGTTCAAGATATAAAAAATTAATGAACCAACTTCTAAATAAAAGCCAGAAAAAAACCAGCCTTTTGGATGATAAATTAACCGGTTGCTGAAATGATGATTTAGCCAAATAATTATTAGTTTTATAAGAAAGTTATTTTTTTCTAATATTTTGAAAAAAGTTTAAATCCTAGAACCAAATTGTTTTTATTTGACAAAGGATTAATAAAAGCATTGTTTGAAACTATTGTTTTCATTTTGTTTTTCAAAATATTAGAGATTCATGTGACTCACGTTGGGCGCCAATTTGTTCAGACTGTTATTTTTTTTTTCTTTGTAGTACCTCGTGGCATGATGGTTAGTGCGTAGGACTGTCATACCAAAGGTCTGGGTGCGATTCCCAGCCACTGCCACCTAAAAACAGAAATGTATTTTTCGCGAGGTACTGCCTCTTGCGAGGAACTGACAAATCTTCTAAGAGTATACTTGTCTGGAATAAGTGCTTCTCATCTAGCCGTTCGGACTCGGCAAAAAATTGTAGGTTCCCTCCATTCCTGCCAAAAACACGCACACAGGAATGGTTGAGAGTTGTAAGTCATTAGGCCTTGGTTCTTCATAAAAATAATTTTCATTCATACATTTATTCGCCAGATTTTTAAATAATTGTATGGTAGTTAGATCGTTATTTTCACTAAAAGTACTGACACGTTAATTGTTCTCAAAAATAAATCGGCTCTTTCTACATACATCAGTTTTTTTTTCAAATAGTGTTTTTATTAAAAAAAACATAAAATAATTAACAAAGATGTCAAAACTGGCCATAACTCAAAATAAGCAAAAATGTAGCGACGCTTTTTCTTCATAAGGGCTCTGGAGACGCTCGAACATCATGCGAGTGAACAAAGTTCGAGTACTCTAATATTTGAGTTGATTTTGCTTCTCTGCTTCCTGGTTCTCATCAAAATCAAAAGGATTTAAATGAATTTTAAAGTTTTAAAATGACTTAAAAAAATGTCAAACATCCTGAATTAAAAAAAAGTGACACTGAACTATTTGAATGACATGTTTAAGTTGTAAGAACAAAATAAAGTTCGAGTCCTTTCGTATCAGTTCGGTCTGTCTGCGAAGTTTAAAGTCAAGCTATGCTCACACGCACCACGTTTGATTGTCTACACTTCTACAGAGCCCTTGGAATGGAAAAAGAAAACAAAAAGAAAAAGCAATCCATTCGTGAATTTTATTTAATTTTGCATTGAGTTGAGTTGAGTAAGTTGCATTAATTGAACAGTGCAAATAAACTATGAGAATCAACAAGAGCAAAACATGTTGCCTTATTTTCAAATAATTTCTAATTGAAGAACTTTGTTTCGTTTTGAATTGATACAGAAAATGTCAAATGACAGACAAAATTTTAATTTGTGTCTCTAACATGAACCAATGATATACTTTTCTAATAGTTTTGATGCACTGAATCTGAATCTGGTATCATAATTGCTTTAGCACGTAACGTTTCTGAAATGCTAGAATCCAAAATTTTAAAATATGCTTTTTTGGGCAAATTTGAAGTTACATATATGATTTCTTGAAGTAATTTTTTCGAATAAATTTGTATCGTTAAAGCCAGGTTTATACATCCATTCGAAGTGTATTTTTCACATGGAAAAAATAGTTTTTTCTTGATGCGTGAAAGTCTGTCAAAAACTTAAGGCAATTATTTGGGCGACAAGGAGGAACAGTTTTGTCTCAAAACAAATGCAACTTAATGGGCTTTTCTGAACCAAATTTTATGACGGAAACAATTTTTTTTAAAACCGTTTGGTGTATGAATTATTTATGTTTCATTTCATATCTGATTTAACTTTGCTTTGAAGTATATAGACTAGGCTTAAGGCATAGTACGCAGCTGAAGTGAAACGACAATTTCCATACAGAAAATAAAACAACGAAATCTTAAACGAAAAATTTCGTTATGATTTCTTGTATGTAGTACGGAGTTCGATTGTGAAAGTTAATTAAAAAGAAAACAGTTGTGTAAGAGTAGTCGATTCCTATAACCAAGTCTCCACTTATTTTTCACGCACAATTAACTGTCCGACACAATATTCTTGACGAAAATTTGACAGTTTGTCAATTATTATTAGCCTAGGAAAATTTGTTTGTTTTGACGTCTTAAGCATTTCTTGGAAAATTCCGTAAATTTGGACAAGGGCTTAGTTTTAAAGGGGGGGTTGAAGGGGATAACATTCAGTTTTTTCTTAATTTTTCGAAAACTATGTTTTTTTTTGTCTGATGGTACAAAATGTAGCTCATGTTATTCTACACAAAAAAAGATTTACATCCTTTTTTCCTACAAGCAATAGATTCTGAAAAAATCACGCAAGAACTTCACCGGTGGAGTAAATTTTGTCAAAAAACTTATTCAAATTTCATTAATCGATGGGCTAAAGTTTTTGTACGATTTGAGTTTCAGCAGTCATAGTTTTTTTCAAAAAACTAATGAGTTAATATTAATGCTCATAAAATTTGGGACAAAAAAGATTATAACACTTTTTTCGTAGGAGCAAAAGATTTTGAGAAAAACGTGCACAAACGCGCTCATAACCTATTTCATTACGGCAAAATGAAAAAAAAATCATTTCAGTGAAAAGCTCTTATTATAACGTTTGTGCAAGTTTTCTTGAAACCTGTTACTCCTACAAAAAAAAGTGTCATATTTTTTTTGTCCAGAATTTTATGAGCATTAATATAAATTCATTAGCTTTTTGAAAAAAAAATTATATCTGCTGAGATATAAACAAGAAACCGTCATTTGTTAATTTATAGTACAAAATAAAAAGTGTTACCTAGATTCGCTATAACTTCAAGATTAATATACCTACAGAGTTCGCTAATAACTTATTTTTTAGATAATTTTATTGTCTAAATGTAATTCTTATATGATTTTATTTCAAAAGGAAATTTCATCGAGTTGTTGAACAAAAACCAAATCAATTTCTTTTTCGAGATGTAGATAAACTCAAATCGCACAAAAACCTTAGCCCATCGATTAATGAAATTTTAATAAACTTTTTGACAAGATTTACTCTACCGTCAAATTCTTGCATGATTTTCTCAGAATCTATTGCTTGTATGAAAAAAGTATGTTAATCTTTTTTGTGTAGATCAACATAAGCTAGCAACATTTTGTATGTTCACATTTTTTTCAAAAAAAAACTTATAGTTTTCGAGAAATTAAGATAAAACTGAATTTTACCCCCTTTAAACCTCCCCCCCCCCCTTCAAAATTAAGTCTTGGCTCAAATTTACGAAACTTTTCTAACTATACATTTTATAAAAGAAGTTTAATTGTTTTAAATTTAGTTGCAAGTTTTGTGAAAAAAATATAATCTTGTGGTATCAATTTTCAATTTAAAAAAAGAAGAGTTTTTTCTTATTTTAGATTAACTTATTTCAAAAACGTGACGTGCTAGAACAATTCAGATTCAAATTCAACGTACAAAAATCCATTAGACAACTATATTTTAATGCATATAGAAGAAACAGATGCAAATTAAAACTTAAGTAATCAACATCTCTACATGATTTAAAGAAATTAAATTTTAAGCACGGTGCCAAAATTAAATTTTCTAAAAAAAATTTTTTTAAAAAGCTAATTTTCATAAAATTAGACTCGCTTAATACGAAAAAAAAAACACAAAATTTTCTAAAACTTACCATTTGAAAATTATGATATTTTTGCAAGTCTACTTTTTCTATATTATAAATAAATTGACATGAGATAATTTTGACGTCATTACCCACATTATAAGGCAGTTATTGTCTTAGTCTAATAAGCAATTTAACCTAGCTTAAATTATTCATATTAGAAAAACCTTGTCACACCGTGTAATTCTTCAAATCAAACTCTTTAAATTGTCATTTAAAAATTTGAGAATCAACAAGAACGAAGCATTAAGTAAATAGTAATCAAAAAAGAAAAACAACTCGATTTGTTTTAAATACTTTCCGCTAAAAGTGTAAACCAAAGACTATTATTATGAGCCATTTGAAGCAACAGAGTGGTGAGAGTCAGCGTTATACTTCTCACTATATGTAAGGTACACTTGAATTTCATTAGACTAGGTTACCTCTTGTTTAATGAATCGCGAACTGCCAAAGCAACACATCTTTCGAATTAAAATAGGTCATTAACTTTTTCTTTTTTTTTGTATCACTTTACAACATTACAGCATTTTATCGCTGAATGCTTTCATTTAGTTTTCCGCATGATGTCACACGATAAAATCGGGCCTGACTACACTCGCTCTTACATTTACCACTTTGTTTTTTCTACCTTTAACTGAATGGTGGTGGCATACAAACGATGACGTCATATAGCAAATGACAAGTCCTTTCAACTAGACTCTTTACCGTAAACAGCTGTTGTTCGAGTAAAACCGCTGTCGCCGCTGCCATACTCGCTGTTATTAAACATACCTATATATTATTTGTTATATTTATGTAAAGGTGTAAAGGTGAATGTGTTCAAAATGTGCATGTTGTGTCATGAGTGAAAAAAAAAAAAAATATATTTCAATTTTATTTCTCATTCGGTTCGCTCGTACTTTTTTTATCAAGTGTTTCGGTTTGTTTTTTTTTAATTTGTTAAATATAATTTCTCTTTTAAAGTTCTTATTAATATCTACATTTGTGTAATTCAATCCATGTTTAACTTAATTAAAATATAAACATACATAAGTGCAAAAAAAAGTCAATCTTTTCACCAAGTACCTACCTATAAATTTAATTTGAAGAAACACATAAAAAAAAAGTTAAAGCTGATTCATTTTACAAAGTGAATGTACCTACGTACCTATCTACCTCTTAGCTAAAGTTTGTCGAGTCGTCTTTGTCGTCGCTTCGTCGGTCATAGCAAAAAATAAATCTGAAATGCTTTTAGTTGTTCTGTTGTGGTTTTTATCTCCCAAGAAGTTCACATAGTAATTTGCTTTGAAAAACCTTAAAGTAAACACACTTTACCTTTTATTTCTCCCCCGATGATACGAGTACAAACGATTTTTTTTAAGGAAGAGTTCTGCGAAAAAAAATGAAAACCTTTAATTAATTTTTTCTTCTGTTAGCAAAGTGTTTAATTTAAATTTTCTTATGTAATAATATGTGTGTACGAATGTTGGTTGCAAATTGTATATTTAGTTTTTTCTAAAATGTCCAATTGAAATGGAAAGTGTTTTTAAATGACGAAAGAGAAGTGATGTGATGACCCAATCCCAATTTTCTTGGGTGTCTTCTTGTTTTGTTTTTTTTTTTTTCTCCCTTCGATGCCCATTTTGTCAATGCGACAAGTGAATTTTGTTAATGCATGCAGTTTGTTTGCAATATTATTGCATCTGCAATGTTTACAGTTTTGAGTTAGTGTAAATAAATATCTTCAAGCTATTCAAATACAAATCTAAATCAAATTATAATTCCCCGCATAAACCTCTTTAGAAGTGTTTTAAATGTGTGTTTCTCTCCTCGAACTATTTATTTATTTTTTAAATATAACTAAATATCCTTAAAGTCTAATTCTATTATGAAAAAAAAATATGAAAATATAATTAAAACCCCATTTTAAAAACGTTAAATTAAAGTAAGTACTTAGAAAATTTTCTTTGAATTTAATGTGACCACTAAAAAGTATAAAGTAGTTCAAGGGAGTATACCGTGTTGTGCTGATGGTAAAAATCAATAAAAATTGAGGAATAGAATGAAAAGTTTATTCCACTCAAAGGGTGGTTCTGGCCATACCTACTACCAACAACGAGTGTCTTGTGGTCGTGATGTATTACAATAGAGGTTATACCTATACAATACTCATATTATAGATTCCATTCATATTCTTCGAAAGCACTATTGCGTGTGATTTTCAGGAACAATTTGCTCTACATGCAATGTCACAATATTTTCAAGACTAAGGTAAGCCTTAGAATGATGTTTTTTTTTTTTGTATGGTTTTTCAATGTCGGCAAAAATCAGGGAATTTATGTTTCTTTTTTTCTGGTGTTACCTACCTTCAAAGTGAATCAATCAAGCAATTTTGATAATACAATTATTTGAAGAAGAGGGTGTGTGCCTTTAGTTTGATAATTGACCGATTGTCAAAGAAGTTCCTTTTCATTGTGTGAAAATAGAATTAAAGCCACCTCACTATGCTCACTCTATTATATATTGGTCTTATGATCGAATGACAGTTAAGTTGATTGCTAAATGGAATTATAAAAATAGGAATATCGTTAAAACGCACTTTTAAATGCCTTTCAGTTTTCTGTATAACTAAAACCTACATAGGTATACCTTACTTATCGTTATGATGATATGAACTTTGTTAGAGATCTTAGAGCTACCTTTACCTTGCGTGCTTTTGGACATTTTATAGGAACAAATTGTTTAATGATTGAGTTGAATGCGAAATAAAAAAAAAATTAAAATGAATGATAGGAGAATGCTCAGAGTCAGAATAAATTTTATTTTTCCACTTTTCATATTCTTAGGAGATGGTTAATCGTTTTGGAATGGGATGTAAGAATTGAAGACTGTCTTGTTCTTGTCATCAAAAACTATTTTAGGGGTCGATTATAGCGATCAGGAAAACGCATCAGGAAAATTTTTGTAAGTGGAATTTATTATGTTTTCAACGGATTTGAATCACCTATGCTACACAAATTAATGATAAAACTCTCAATGAATTTTTTGTGCACCTAAAATTTTCAATTGAACAATTTTTTTTGTGGTTATTTTCCCGTGGGTAGGTGCAAAACCTGCATAAGGCTCTATGAGGACCGGAAAACGCGTTCTCATAGAAGTGTGAGATTCTTACTACACTAAAACCACATCCACTTCCCGATTGCCACTAAGTTGAAACTTTTCTAGCAATTTATTTTTAACGAAGTTAAGTAACGTGTTGCAGGTTACTTTCCGGTGAAAGTTCCTGCTTAATCCGCGATTTTAAAGCGGTTTTCTGTTCACCGCACCAAGTTGGAAGGTTTTGTTCTTGGCAGACGGCGTACTAAATTCGACTCGTCAAGAATGTCAATAATCGTTGAATTAGCGTGTTCTGATAGTCGATTTCTATGTTTTCGCGTGAAACTTTTTATTTCGCGCCGGACCGTAGGAATCCCGAGATCCCTGTGAAGATCTTCGTTTCTTATATACCACGGAGCATTTACAAATGATCTAAGCAATATATTTTCAAACGTTTGTAAGTTATTTAAGTTTTATAAGTCCAAACAGGTTTAAGAACCTGTCGGTATAAAATCAATTTATTTTCAACACTAAGCTTAGAATATTTACCAGTTCATATCTCTTAATTAACTTTTTAGTTCTTCCATTTCTTTTTTACGTGTCTAGAGTCATTCCCAGATACTTTGCCTCATTTGCAAATGGAACACGAGTGGTATTAAGAAAGACGGGTAATCTATTTATTTTTGTATACGTTAAGTCCACGTGGACGGACTTTTGTTCATTGAGCGCTATTCGCCATGTTTTTGTCCACTCATTAACATTATTAAGAGCATTTTGTAATTTAATTGTAGTTTCGCTAATCGTTTTGCCTACTACTAGTATTGCAGTATCATCAGCAAACGTGGCTACAATAGTGTCATCTGTTTGAGGTATATCGCGTGTAAATAAAAGGTACAGGACTGGACCTAATACACTTCCTTGTGGTGCCCCAGCCACTATTTCTTTGAAATCAGAATAGTCATTTCCGTGTCTTACATGAAAAAGTCTTTCATTTAGATATCCGTTTGGAATGTTGTAAAGTCATTCAGGTAGAACTTGTCTTTGAACAATTACTTTTTCTATAAAATATACTTTAACTATTTTCCTGATGAAAATTAATTTTTCGTATCAGTTAAATTATTTTGCATCAGGAAAATACTTAAAATAAATTTTTTTATGAAAAATCTTTGTTCAATTGAAAATTTTATTTGCACACAAATTTTTTGAGTGTTTTGTCATTGATTCGTGTAGAATTTTTGTTTTAAATCTGTCAAAAACATAGTAAATATTCCATTTGAAAAATTTTTCCTGATCGCTATAACTGGCCCCTTAGCTGCAACAGTTTTCCAAAGAAGTGATCTTAATAACGATAGTGTCCAGTCTTATTGTATTTTTATTTTTACCATGCAAATTGTGAGGATGTTTCTTATTTTGCCCCTCTTGTATGTTATGAATCCAAATCTGAGATTTCCGATTGAAATTTCGTGACGCACTGTGAAAAAAAAATTCAAAAATGATGCAAAAATGTTTTTTTTTTTAGCTTTTCACTAACGGCTCGAAAACTACAGAGTATTTGAAAATGGCATAAAAGTATCATTGAAAGTATACACAATTTTCAATAAATCTCTGTTTAAGGTTTTTTTGTGTAACAACCCATTTGGACTCAAGCGCTAGTTAAAAACTGACGTATTTTTACTCTTTCTAAAACAAAAATAAAATATATGCGCAACTTTCTTCCTAAAGTCTAAGGGCAAACAAGGTTGATGTTTATCAATTTTACATGTATAACCTTTTGTTTTCCCAAGTTTTTAAAGAAATCAAATAAGAAAATGGTGTTGGAAACTAAAAACTTACTTCCTGAATAGAATGTAAGACGGAGCTGAAAAAGATGTCAAAAATGCTGCAGATTTGAACAATTTTTAACTTTTACTGCAGCATTTTTGACATCTATTCCAGCTTCGTCGTCCATTCTATTCCGGCAGTTCCGTGTAAAATATGTCTTTTTTTCTAGATCTAGGCTCTACGGAATTGAATGAAAAAATAATGTAGACAAAAAATGTTACGTTTTTGTTCCAGAATTGAACGAAACAAACGATGTTTTTTAGCAAATTTACATGTTGAATATAAATGAAGAGGTAAAGGATAACATCTGATATTTTCAATATAGGCTGGAGTTATAGCTATTTCACGAGTTCCACCTCGATAATTAGACTCCTTTTGTGGTGCTTCTGCTTAGTCTGGTTATGCTCGTATTAATTGAAAAAAAATTTGCCGTCATCTGGGAGCCAACCTTGGGATTCATTTTATACTTTTTTCAGTAATTGGAGAACCGGAATTCAGATATAAGTATTCAGTAATAAAATGTTACCTTTTGTCTTTGAAAATTCTTTTTCAGGTAAAATGTTCAATAAAGCTTGCTATTTTTTTTAGCTTAGTCCTAAATTAATGAATAAATTCTATCGAAAGCAAAAGATATCGATATAATTCATCATAAAAGAACCGATTGAATTTGCCCGAAAGAGTAATTATTTTAGTCCAAAGTTCTGTCAAGTTCATATCAAAAAAATTAACCAGACAAAATTTTTGACTAAAATGGGCAGTTTTGGAAAGTAGTCTCATATTTTCTCCTTATACTATCTGTTGAAATCTTTTGCGCTAAGTTTAGCCCAGAAATTGCTTAAAGGTTATAGGAACTATAAAAACTGTGTTTCCGTCACCAAAATAACTTTGGGGTCGATAGTTTGCATGAAATGTTTTCAAGGAACCGCATCAAATAATTTTGTTTATTATAAAATCAGTGTCTCGAAATTGAATCTATACAGTTTTTATTTCAGCTTGTTTTTGTTCCTTAAAATTCGAATTTTAAACTAAATTTTCGTTCCAAAACAAAGTTCTCTTTAAAATTCTGCAAAGTATTTAAGCCGAGTGGTACACAGGTCCAGAAAAAAAAATAGTTTTTTAGTGTCGTACATATACTTACATATCTGTCAAAATTTGTAAAATATTGTTTTGAAAAAAAAACTTTAGCGAGACGAAAGCGAGATGACGGGAAACCATTCTGAATGCCGAGAACTGTAGCGAGAAAACCACGACACAGATCCCCGTTTAAACCGACTTGGTGATTATTTTAGGGACAAAAAGTAATACATACTCTAAACTCTAATAGCGGGTTTTTCAATAAGAGCGCTACAAAAGCTTTTTTAAATAAAACAAAAACGGTTTTGGATATAAATGAAATTCTTTATTATTGTGAAAGTACGTTCGATGCCATTATGTATGGAACTGGATTTCTTTTGCATGGCTACCACGGGCACGCTGAACCCAATTTTCGACGGTTTTCAAGCATACATTGGCCGATACTGCTGCAATTTCACGTTCGATATTCGTACAAAGTTCATCAATCGTCGCTGGCTTGTTGGAATAGACCATAGACTTGACGGAGCCCCACAGGAAATAGTCTAACGTCGTCAAATCGCACGACCAAGGCAGCCAAGAGACTGGACCATTTCAAGAGATAACACGTTCTATAAACTTGGTTTTCAATAAATTGATTGTGACATTCGCTTGGTGGCTTGTGGCGCCCCGTCCTGTTGGAACCACATGTCCTCCAAGTCCATATCATCCAATTGGGGCCAAAAATATTCGGTTATCATTGAACGGTAGCGATCCCCATTCACAGTAACGTGCCGGTCTTGATCATCACGGAAGAAGTACGGCCCAATGACGCCGCCAGCCCATAAACCACACCAAACCGTAATTTTTTTGGGATGCAATGATGACTCATGGAGTACGTGTGGATTGCTGCCTGACTAATTCCGCATATTTTGTTTATTGACGAAGCCATTCAGCCAGAAATGAGCCTCATCGCTGAAGATGATTTTTCGATGAAAGTCCGAATCATTTTCAAGTTGTTGCTCAGCCCAATTCACGAACATATGACGCTTCTGGTGGTCAAGCGGCTTCAGTTCTTGGGTCAATTTAATCTTGTAAGGATGTAAGCCAAGATCTTTTCGCAAAATTCGCCACAACGACGTCACAGAGATGTCCAACGCTTGAGAACGACGTGTAAGAGACACATTTGGGCTTTCTGCAACTGAAGCCTCAGCGGTAGCAATATTCTCGACACTACGGGCACTTCTTTGTCTCACTGGCATGGGAACATTTTGTACTGTGCCTGTGGATTCAAATTTTGTCCACTAGTCGCTCAATTGTTGATCTGCTAGGACGATTATGAAGACTATAAATTGGACGTAGCGCTCTTAACGTTGAGGCCACTGACTCCGAATTTTGGTAATAAATTTTAATAATTTTGACTCGTATATCTTTTCATCATGAAATGGCAAACCTTACTGAAGAGAAATGTCAAAAGAGCGGCAAGAATTATGGCGTCGTTTGCTGTCCCTGTCGCTCTACTTTTGTAGCGTCCCTGTTGAAAACCCCTTTACTAACGAATATTCTGATTGATGCTGATGAGATTTATTTTTTCTCTCCAGTAATAAATCTCACAGGACCAAAATATAAATATTCAAAATAAAGGTATCGAAAAGAGTCAGCAAATTGACCCACGACTCATAGAACACCAGGCACTCAAAAGTCATCATGGAATATTCAGGAAACATTGAAGTCATTGCTTCCTGCTTAAGATAAAGTACTTAGATATAGTTTAATTTTTTTTTAATTCCAGAGTAATTGTAATTCTACAATCTTGTAACGAGTTAAAGGAATAAATAAATGTAACGGTTAAAAGTAACAGTTAAAGTTAAGTCAGAAATTCTAATTTTGTTGGATATAGCTTGCAGTGGTTTTTTGTTAAAAAATCCATTAAAATCAAACAGAACTTAATAAAAATTGCGTATGACATAGGCCCTCACTACCTCATTGATGAGTCCAAGTGAGACTGCCGGTCGAAATGCCAATTTTAGGACTAAAGGCCATTTAAAGATATTTTGAATTAAAAACATTATATGTTGTTAGCTCGCACTTTGGAATTTTCCATTACACATAACTTGTTTGACACTGACTCAAATTAAATAAGTAGGATACAAATATATTTGTATTATTATAGTTTTTTAAATACTCATAGTAGGTATTGTACTGTGTCCATACATACGTAGAAAATACCTATTCTGCTCAAATCGAATTCTTTTTGGCACGTGCCATTATTCGTGTCGTGTTGCCATATATCCCAATTAAACTTGTCGTCGCCAATCTCATCATATGTCAAGTTGTCATCATGTCTAATAAATACCATTGGCTACTGTAGCGTAGCACCTCACCTATTTTTCTATTTGACTTGAAGCTAACAAGTTCATGACAATACAAATATTTCATCAACATTGATTCTGGTTTTCACAAAAAAAAAATTAAAAAAATAATTGGCAAGATGACTTTGATACGATATCCAGTCAAAGTTAAGGAAATAAGAATTCGTTAAGCTTATTTTGTGTTTCTCCTGTAAATGATCTTAATAAAAGTAGGGCGCATAATTCCTTAATAAACAAAATTCACACGCTTAGGTGACTTGTAATAATTGACAGTCACAACGCCCGTCGTAAAGACAATTGCTAATCCAGTTTTCAAAGGCCAAAAGTTGGAAAAATTATTAGCAATGGGTGGTGTATAGAAGGGGAAAAATAAATTGCCCCTCAACAGATAACCGGAAGTGGGGTGGGTGAAAATCCGGGGTGGGGCTGTGAAACCGAGGGTTTTTGCAATTTCTGGCAAAAGTAGACCTAGAATCAAAAGAAAGTTTTATAGAAAAGAAGTAGAAAATTTTACTTGAATTATTTTGTTTTTTTATTTTTATCTTCAACAAAAATAATTCGATTTTGATGGAATTTGATGAAAACGTCCTTGCATTATTGTGTTTCAGGTAAGCTATAATTTTTTTGAAGCAAAATACTAAGGGTATTCATACAACAGCGTAAAGCCGTCGTAAGCGTTGTTAAGTCTTAAACTTTGTAATTCTGTATCAATTTGTATGGAAAATTTGACAAATTTACGAATTTTACAACTTTACTATGTTTACGACGACTTTACACTTTTACATGAATATCCTTATTGTATTTTTGGATTTTTTGGGAATTTAATTTGAAAAAAATGGCCCAATTTTAAATAAAATAGTAAAGGACCACAAAATATTTTCATTTTTCAAATTTTTAAGACGTCTTTTTTTTAACTGAAACCTCTACTTTAGATGGTGTAAAAATCATAATGTTATTATGAAAAAACAGTCAAAATGGTAAAAAAAAAAACAGAAACAAAAGTGTTTCAAGTCCAATTTTTCTGTCAATGCTAGTAATTGTTAATTTTTCAATTAAACAAATTATTTAAAGTGGTGAAAAACGGTTATTTTACTAATATAGAATAAAGAAACCTTAATTAATTGTTCCAAGTTCAGACTGCTGATATCACAAGTGCTTAAACCATAATTGTTCCTTAAAAATTATTTAAAATGACAATTTCTGAGCAAGAAAAAATGTTTGTATTTTTTACTTATTTTTCTACTCAGTGCTTCAACTTAAGCTTATAAATACGTTTATGCTATGCGCCTATATAATTTCTTATATTTACTTTTACTTTGTATTTATTTTGTATTTCTTATTTAAGTATTTGTTTGTTTCTTTTTTTTTTATTTTTCATGCTAATATTTTGCTAGCAGTTTGTTATCCACCCATAAATTGTTCGAACTCTGAAATAAAATTAGAAATTCGGAAGAAAAAGATGTAAAAAAAATAAAAATAAAAAATTATAAAAATAAAAATCTAAGTAAACTTACGTTGAAGAACGGTAAGATTTGATACATAAATAAATACACCCATTTTTTCTTGCCCAAAAATTTTTCAATAAGTAAAATTCAATTTCTTATGTAAAATTATTAAAATTAAACACTTGAAATCTCAGGAGTCTGAACTCTAAACTGCAAATTACCATTTTGCATCACTTTTAACAATTTATTTAATTGACCAATAAACAATTCCTTGCATTTATGGAAAAAGCAACCTCGAAAAAATCGCTTTGGTTTTTTTGCTATTTTTGACAATGTTTTTTCATAAAAACAGTGTGATTAGATTATCTTAGACCATCTTAAAGTAAAGGTTTTCATAAGGTTTTTTAAAGAATGTCATACTAAATTTTTTGTAAATCAAAAACTTTTTCGTCAACTTTTCTAATTGAAAATTGGGCCATTTTTTAAAAATTTAATTCACAAGAAATCCAAAAATATGTATTTTGCTTCAAAAATTAACACAATTACGTACGTTTTCAACAAATTTCATCAAAATCGAATAATTTTTGTTGAAGCTGCTTAAAATATAAAAAAAATGGTTTTTGGTGTTTTTCTCAATATTTTTGAGGTTATGTAAAAAATTGTACGTTTTTTGATCCTCTACAACTTTTCTATATAACTTTTTCCGGAAATCGTAAAAATCTCATAAATATTTTATGAAATTTCATCATGTTTTTAGCTAACTGTCATTTTTTAAATAATTTAATGACCCAATTATTGCTGAGTTTTTGTCTATTTGTATTAGTTTAGCTTAGTTTAGTTTATATTTTTTCTTTACTTTATTATTATCATTGATTTGTTAAATTAATAAAAACATGCAATGAATTACAATGCAAGTAATTAATTACCTTAAATGTAATTAAAACAGTGCTTTCCTTCAATTACTTCCAAAAACCCATTACTATTTTCAATTTAATTTGTTGTAATTTTGCTGCTTATGGGTAGTTGTAATTGAAGAAATTTCAATCACTAATTACATGTAATTAAAATGAAAGTTGAAATAAACTACAAAAAGTAATCATTATTTCCCAACTCTGCTGATTTCAATACAATTTTTTTATACACAAGCTTCTAAAAAGTATAAAAAGCATTGTATACCATAATTTTGTAAAAAAAATATTTTTAGATTTTTGGAAAAATTTACCTATCATTTTTTTTTTTTGAAATCAAGTATTTTGAAAACCAATACTTAAGAGTTTTTCAACACTCTCTAAAATATTTAAAGAAAAAAGCTTAAAACTATGAAAAAATAATGGTTACTTCCATACAAAAGTGAAAAAAATAGGTAAGGAAAATATTTTTTCTCTCAAAAACAGCTCCTACGATTTTGATAAAATTTTTACTGTATGCAAAAATTAGTGCGATCTACTTCCGGAAATAAAAAAAAATTAATTTACACTTAGCAACTTTAAAAGTTAAATGTGATTTTTATTTTATTTAAATTTTCTCATTTTCAACTGAACGGATTAATTGATTTTTATATAAAAATTTCAAAAAGAGTGCAAATAATAGGGCGAATCAAAATTTAAATAATTTTTAAATAACTTGTCTTAAAAACCACTCTAACGATTAAAATTTTTTCGTTCATACATATTCAATCAGGAACTATGATGGGCCTCTTTTTTCATCAAAGGAGTTGTTTTAGCCCATTTCAACATCATACTTCATGCTTTAAACATTTTCTCAAATCAATTCCATATATTTATTACAATTTCCTTTAGGACTGGTTACAAACCTGGTTCAAATTTTGATCCGTGATTCAAAAATGTTTACTGGCTGAAATCAGCGAGTTACTCAGGTTCAACGATGGTTCAAGGTTCAAGTATGTTTTTAGGAGCCAATTTAATGAATGAACTATCTTTGAACCTCAGTAAGTTTGCTAAAGTCATTGAGTTAAAATTTCTCAACCACGAGTTTAATATTTGTACAACTGGCCCTAAGCCTCTTGAACACAAGAGCAAGTACGTGGGACCCAGCCATGTATTTTATTTAAATTTTATTTGATACTTGGGTCAAAAAATAATCTTCACATCATCTAGCCTTTGTATTTATGTTTGTCAAATCCTGCTTGGCAGAACTTTCTTTCCCATGTGGGAAATTCCTCAGGCCTTTAATAAAATAAACCTAGATCCTAACTCATAGACACTTGACAGTATACAACTTAATTAAAATCTGAAAATAAATGCAAAAGCAGATACACTGACAAAAAAATTTAACTCATTCATATTTAAATCAAACACAAATACATATGATTTGGCATGGAATCCATTTCTATTTAATTTAAATAGATTGAAACTTGATTTTGTTCCAATTTACTATACTTTCTATTTAATATAAAGATATTTCTGTTTGTTTTAACTAACTTTATTTTATGTTGTTTTGAACAGACTCATATTAATCTTTTTAAATATTTTCGTGCCTCGTGGCATAATGGTTAGTGCGTAGGACTGTCATGCCAAAGGTCTGGGTTCGATTCCCGGCCACTGCCACCTAAAAACAGAAATGTTTTTTTCCGAGGTACTGCCTCTGCGAGGGACTGACAAATCCTCCAAGAATATACTTGTCATGAGTAAGTGCTTCTCATCTAGCCGTTCTGTTCATTCCTGCCAACAACACGCACACAGGAATGGTTGAGAGTTGTTAGTCACTAGGCCCTGGCTCTCCATGAGCTGTTGCGCCACAAAATATATTTTAATTTATTTTAAATATTTTCGTGTTTGGGTGGAAGATGTTTTCTGCTTAAATCAAATGATTTTCAATGTTAGTTTTTCCTAATAGATTCTGGCTCCTTTTAACTTAATACAAATGTTTTCTATGTGTAATGATGGCAACGTTTCCTATAATACATGCCTCATATATACATACCGTCGGTTCAAAGTTAAGACTCAATAACAAATAAAACTTTTGAAGGAAATCAGATTGAAACATACTTTTTGACACTGAAAAGTCAATTTCAAAAATCAAACTCAAAAGGGCTTAATTTATTATAAAAACTTTCGTGTAACTTCCAATATAATAATTAAACATCAATTTATTTGATTTAAATAGATTTAACCCAAAATAAAAGTATTTTGTAATCTGAGTATATAAGATGTAAATTTAAATCGAATTCTATTTGAACTAATTTAAACATGTTTCTGTTTAAATAAGTCATAGTTCAGTTTTCTTGTAGTGTACCTTAATTTATTTTATAGGTGCAGTCAGTTCGTTCAAATGGAATGAGTCAGGTAATTTTCCAGCACATCTCAATTAGTCATACGAGTATCTTAACACTTCATGTTATTTGTTTCTGATTTATAAGTAGATAAATTTTACAAACATTCGGAGTCTCGGTTTACTTTTTAGTGCAAAATTTAATTTATGACAAAGTGAAAGTGTGATTTGTTTAGTTTTATAGTAAATTCTATTTCTTTTGATAACTCATAAATACTTGTTTGTATGTACATACATATGTTTATTATATGCAACAATAATTTGCTCGAAATGTTTTTTTTTTTTTTAATCAACAAATACGAGAATTCACATCAATTGTTTGCCGTTCAGACAGAAACAAAAACTATTTGTTTCTCAAATATTTACTATTTTTACTGTAAATATGTGCATAATATATGAATAATGCAAGAGCGAATTAAGGATTTACAGCCGAATTTGTTAGATTTTCTTAAAATGTCTCTTAGAGGTCATTTAGTTAAGTTTGCTTAAATATTTAAATTGCCTTTAAGTTACGTTATTTAAATTGTCATCTAGGTGAAACGTAACGTAAGAAAACTCACCGATACATGTTCATTTCAGCTGTTTTTTGACAGCTTACAAACAAATGCAAACAAAAGATGAACACATGTATTTATAAGAAAAAAAGAGACAAATGGCATACTAAATGCAAACGAAATGAAACATAACTCCATTTTGGTTTGTGATGCTTTTATGTTTGTGTTCAGAATCTCGAATGTTTAAGATGGCTTTAAGTAACCTTTAAACGCGGTGAATGGCGTTTAAGTTAAGAAACATTTAAGTAACGTTGCTTAAAAGTGAAAATTGATTATAGATACCGATTTCGCACTTAAGAGCCTTTAAATTTTCTTAATAAATACGGCTGTTATTGTTTCAATAAAATTTTGTGTGCTTAAATTTTTCACACACTCTCATTGCAGTTTTGAACTGATCAATGCAAAATTGTTGCTGTGTTTATTTATTTATACATTCTGGCTATGGAATAGAAAAGACGAAATGTTTTTCCACAATATCCAGAATAGAATTGAAATTTCTGTAAAATCGAATGTAGTCATTTTGCCTCCTGTTTTGAAAGCCCTCAGATATGTCGAATCCAAGAGAACCTAAACGACACATGGTGAATATTGAAAAATTTGTTTATTTGTATTTTCTATTCTGTTCAATTCATGCACTCTTATATGCTATGGATAATATCCTTAAAAACAGGGCAGTAAGGAACTAAGCACGGTGGTATTAAAGGGGCAACAGGTTTCATTAAAAAGAATCTCAGAAGTAATGACGCAGATTTGTTGGAAATGATATCAGGACTCTAAATTTTGGAACCTCAGAATCGTACCTGATTCATTTTTTGAGTTATGGGCATATATTTATATGTATATATGCATGAAAGCGTTTTGACGTAGCTGGGAAAAAATTGTAAAAAATCAAGGAAAGATGACAATATAATGTTGTTTTTTTGGAAAGCTATGATTCTGTTCTTATGTTAAATGTTAAGTTTAAGTTGATTGAGTGAATATAGTTTTTGATAAATTTAATTTTAAAGTCAACATTTTACTATAAAAAAGTAGGAATTCAAAAAATCACGCTTTTATCAGTTATTGCCCATTGTTCTTAAATTTTAAGTTGATTGCATCAGCTTCAATTTTCGACCAATATCATCACTATAGACCCAAGAGTTTCCATGAGACAGCTTTTCAAAATTTGGCAATTATAAATTTATAGCAACTAGTAGTATATTATATAGTAATGGGTTTTTCAATAAGAGCGCTACAAAATTTTTTTTAAATAAAACAAAAACGGTTTTGGATATCAATGAAATTCTTTATTATTGTGAAAATACGTTCGATGCCATTATGTATGAAACTCAATTTTTTTTTCATGGCCACCACGGGCACGCTTGCAGAAGTCCAGACGCTGAACCCAATTTTCGACGGTTTTCAAGCATAAATCGGCCGATACTGCTACAATTTCACGTTCGATATTCGTACGAAGTTCATCAATCGTCGATGGCTTGTTGGCATAGACTTGACGTAGCCCTACAGGAAATTGTCTTACGGCGTCAAATCGCACGACCGAGGCGGCCAAGCGACTGGACCATTTCGTGAGATAACACGTTCTCCAAACTTGGTTTCCAATAAATTGAATGTGACTTTCGCTGTGTGGCTTGTGGCGCCGTCTTGTTGGAACCACATGTCCTCCAAGTCCATATCATGCAATTGGGACCAAAAATATTCGGTTATCATTGAACGGTAGCGATCCCCATTCACAGTAACGTGCCGGTCTCACGGAATGACGCCGCCGGCCCATAAACCACACCAAACCGTAATTTTTTCGGGATGCAATGATGACTCATGGAGTACGTGTGGATTGCTGCCTGACCAATACCGCATATTTTGTTTATTGACGAAGCCATTCAGCCAGAAATGAGCCTCATCGCTGAAGATGATTTTTCGAATCATCCGAATCATTTTCATGTTGTTTCTCAGCCCAATTCAAGAACATACGACCCTTCTGGTGGTCAAGCGACTTTAGTTCTTGCGTCAATTTAATCTTGTTAGGATGTAGGCCAAGTTTTTTTTCGCAAAATTCGCCACAACGACGTCACAGAGATGCCCAACGCTTTAGAACGATGTGTGAGAGACACATTTGGGCTTTCTGCAACTGAAGCCTCAGCGGCAGCCATATTCTCGGGCACTTCTACGGGCACTTCTTTGTCTCACTGGCACGGGAACATTTTGTACTGTGCCTGTGGATTCAAATTTTTCCACTAGACGCTCAATTCTTGATCTGCTAGGACGATTATGACGACCATAAATTGGACGTAGCACTCTTAACGTTGAGGCCACTGACTCCGAATTTTGGTAGTAAATTTTAATAATTTCGACTCGTTGTTGGCTCGTATATCTTTCCATCATGAAATGGCAAACCTTACTGAAGAGAACTGTCAAAAGAGCGGCAAGAAATATGGCGTCGTTTGCTGTCCCTGTGGCTCTACATTTGTAGCGTCCGTGTTGAAAAACCCTTTATAAGAAGAAATACAGGGTGCTAAGTATATGATGTAATTTAATGCTTAAGCATGTACGTTGGGTCAAAAGAAGAAAAAAAATCATAGAAGAGGTGGGTTATATTTCCCTGTTCAGACATTAGGTTCAATTACATAAAAAACTGACTTAAAATAGAAAATTAATTGTTAAAAATTAACATTACACCCCTGAATTAAAATTTTATAGCTTATCTCTAAGACAGAAATCAGATCTTAAAATTTCTTTTAATCTATAGTTTTGGACAACTCGATTTTAAAACGCAAAATTTTAAAAATTTTACACTTTTTGTTGATTTTTACCAATGTTGCGTCAGGCCGAAAACTTTGATTAATTACTAGGCCAATATCAGTAACAAAAAACAGCTCAACAAATATCAGAACTAACAGATCTGACACAAGGTTGGATGTATAAATTGTGTTTTGTATAGCGTGCACTTTGTCTTTCGTGAAAGGAGTTTTGAACCAATTTTTTTTACCAAGCCGAAGTAGCAGCGGTTCGCTGGGGTAATTCTTCGTCTGATTTCCACTAAGGTTTCATTCGTGGGATCGATGTTTGTTCCGAGGTAGGTGAACTCCTTGACTACTTTGAAATTACTGCTACCAACAGTGACGTTTTGTCGTAGGTGATGGACAGATAAGGCTTTTTTTGTTGATGTACTTTAAATTGTCTTCATTCACTTCAGGACCAATGCGTTTCGCTTGTTCATTAATAGCTGTTAATGCGACAAGTACAGCTTGCTTGGAGAAGTCGATGATGTTGATGTCGTTCGCATAGCCAAACAATTAAAAAGACCCGTTGAATATAGTGCCTTTCAGATTAGCACCACTCTTACGCACTATTTGCTCCAGGGCTAGGTTGAAGAAATCACATGATAGCGCATCTACTTGTCTGATGTTCACGTCTGGTATAGCTTGCAAGAGCTGTTACCTATTTGCACGTTGGACTGCGTATTTTATAACGTCATGTGGCATAGCTTGATCATTTTCACGGCGCCCCAAGATCCGACATCGCCAATAGAAGCTCTTGGCGACTTATGCTTTCATATACGGCTTTGAAGTTGATGAAAATATGGTGGGTCTCGACTTGAAATTCGTTGGTCTCTTCCCGGATTTGCCTCAATGTGAAGATTTGGTCTATCGTTGATCTGCCTAGCCTGAAGTCACACTGGTATCATAGTGTCGCAGGAACGTTTAAGTTGGATAGAATCTCGTAGGGAACATCTGTAGTTTTTGCAGGACATAGGATCGCCTTTTTTGTAGATTGGGTATATATACATAGCTATTTGACCAGTTTTCGGGCATATTTTTCTCCTCCTACACTTGGTTGAGGAGCTGGTGCATGCAATTTACCAGGCCATTTCCTGCATACTTGAAGATTTCCGCAGGTCATCCAAGCCGGTGGATTTGTTGTTCTTAAGCTTGTGGATGGCTTTCTTAACCTCCTCAGTACTGGGTGCTTGGACTGGATCTCTATGACTGGTCTTATACTTCTTTGGTCAACTGTCGCTTCCTCTACTTAATGCCCATTAAGCAGTTGCAGAAAATGCTGCTTAAACATGTCTACAATTCTTTGTATTTCGGTGACTAGGTTCCATTCGCTGTTTCGAAGAGCTTGCGTGCCCGTCCTAAAACCATGTTGCTTGGCTGTTTTATAGAACCGGCAGGTGTTGGTGGTGGTTCTAGAGCTGAGAGGCTGCGTAGCGTATGTGCTAGTCTTTCAGCACAGGATTTTTTTCTCTTTCCTTCTCTTTTCACCGGGGAAAATTTCCCGATCAATTGCTCTACGTAGTCTCTGGCTTTCTCAGATATGCTAAGGCATGCAATGTTAAATTTCTTCTTTTGGGCGGTCTTCGTTTTCTTTTCGTTGGACAGTCTGGCTCTGAACTCTATCGGAACAAGAAAATGGTTAAATCCACGTTTGTATCTCGGAAAGTTCGCATATCCAAGATGTAGGTAATATTAACTATTTTTTTGAGTTTTGAAATTTTTTTTGTAATTTATCAATAATTTCACTTTCTTGAATACGGTATTTCGTCAGTTATATTTTATAGCATGGTTATTGGATATATTCTAAGAAATAGCTGTGATTAAATTACTATATCTTACGGTCGTCTCCTGTACTAAAACTGTGAGTGAAAAAAAAAATGCACGACTAGATTGCAAGCATGAACTTGCTCTTATGTTCAAGGTAGTATCGTTATTTTTGGAGCTAAACAAATGCAAGTTCCATACTAAGGAATTATAAAAAAATCTCAAGTTCAAAATTTGATAAGAATTATCGTTATGTCATGTTTGATTTTTAGCTCGAATTTTTTTTTTACATCCGAAACTGGCCTTATTGTCATATAAATTTATCACAATTCAAAATTTATCGCAATGCTTAAATAGAGATCTATTGAAGGTATTACTTTAATTATGAAAAAAAAAAATTGTTTAAGTGTAGCACCTTTTTTTCAAAATTGTTTTTTTTTTCGAAAACTGTGGGTAGTCAAAAATAGTTAATAGGTGGTCAGCTTTTACAAAGAATACTGAAAAACTGGACACTTTACGGAATTGTCAAATGGTTAACACAGCTATTATTAGTAGGAACTAAATTTTTGTCAAAAACTTAAAAAAAATGTTAATAATTAAGTAAATTAAAGTAAACTCTTCCTTAAAACAACTTCGCAACATAAACAAGACTCCGATGTATTCTTAACAAAAATGTATGCTAATTTTTATTAGATTCCTTTTCCGGTAAAATATGGTCACCAAATTAATTTTTATAAAACAGCATGGAGATATTGTTTATTTTATACTAAAGCACCATTAAACCCTATGATTGCATGTATCTATATTTTCTTTTGAAATGAAGTTATAAGTTCCTTTTACTAAACAAAAATTAAAACAAACAAAAATAATACCGCAACAAAAATGCATGTGGCGTGTAAAGTTGATTCTTTTGATGAAGTCTCACTAACCCCAGCTAATAGTGAAGATAAATTTTTTGGCAACCGAAGAGACTTTAGTAAATTCACTTCCATATGCAATCCCAAAAATCACAAATTAAGAACTAGAAGCCTCTACAGCTTAGCCACACCTCTGGAAAAGACCGAAGAAATCAAATTACAACGCCGATCTGCAGCAAATATTCAAGCATTATCGGATTCAAGTGAAAAAAATACACCAAATCCAAATAAACAATTGAACTTAAATAGCAACATTGAGATATTATATGAAGTGCAAACGGCCAGAGATACTGAAGATGATTCGAATGTAGACGAAGAAAGCAATACACCAGCGGGAACATGTTGTAGCAGTTTGTCATTTAAATCTGTTTTAGGTTTTTGGAAAAGTTCAAATTGCAATTCTTCGAAAAATACATTAGGTCTTGAAGCTGACGATAATCTCATGTCCGATAAAAATATACGTCGATTGTCACAAATCAGGCGACGACGAAATTCCTATTATTTTTCGGGTAATATATATTTTTTTTTTTTTTAATTTAACTTATTTTAATAGAAAATTGTTTATATTTTATTCTTAAATGAGTTCCATAAAAACTTACAATCAAATAGTAAATGGTAGTTTAATTTAAGCTTGTAATATCTTTTTTTACAGACAACGAACGAAGAATTCGGGCCAATGATAGAGAATTTAATGCGCAATTTAAATACGCTGTAAGTATTCTTTTTATTACAATTGATCTTACATACTATTTTAGATCAGTCAAGTTTTAAATTATTAATAAATATTGAAGTCGAAATTAAATTAAATCTAAAGAAAATCTTTCAAAAATTATAGAACAAAAATATTTTGCATTCCACCAGTAAACATTTTTACGACCTCAAAAATTAAATTATTATTCGAATAAGTCACTCAGAAACTCTAAAAGTGGATAATTTTTATTTCAATTAATATTTTATTTACCTAATTTATGTTTAACCGGTTACCACAATTAATTATACATTATATATATTTTAATTTCCAAACCAAAAATAGTATTTGACTGATCTACTTTTTGTTAAAATTCATTTTTTAAAATTTTTTTTTCTAATTTATTTAATGTTTAATTTTTATTTTCAGAATAATTACATAAAAACGTCCAAATATAGCTTAATAACTTTTCTACCACTCAATCTATTAGAACAATTTCAACGTCTTGCCAATTTCTATTTTTTGTGCCTTTTGGTACTACAACTGATTCCAGCCATTTCATCGTTAACACCTATAACAACAGCAATACCACTTATAGGAGTATTGACTTTAACAGCAGTTAAGGATGCGTATGATGATATTGTGAGTTTAAAAAAAATATTATTACTATTTTTATTTAATTATTTTTTAAAATACAAAACTATTTGGATTTTCTTTAAAAACATAAAAAATTTTTTTCGGAAAAATTATATTTTACTTTTTATACTCTTTTTTTTACTAAAGTGTCCTTCAGATGGTGTTGTTCAAGCAATATTTGTCAAATTTATCAAAGGCGCGAAAAATGATAAGAAATAGTAAAGAGTTTTTAATTAAAATGGCTTTTTGAACATTTCATACTAAAACCTTGACCTCTTCTTTATTTTATCTGAGCGTGTCTTGAGCGTATTTTTAGTAAAAAAAAATAAAAATCATTGATTGTGTTTTTGTTGTTTGTTGTTCAAATTTTTAAACAATCCATTTCGAGAGAATGGTCACACTGGCAAATTTAAATATTTATGGTATAGCCCGAAAACTAAACCGAATTTGACAATTTTACCCTCAAAACTTTTTGTTCAAAATTTAATTTAGGTTTACAAAATTTTATAAAAAAAATTGAAGCAGGAAAAATTTACAAAACCCAACATACAAAAAAAATGTAAAAATCCAAGATTTTTAAACAAAGATAAGTTCAAAGCATATTTTAATAAAATAAAATGCAAGGCTGGATCTCACGTACTTGCTCTTAAGTTCAAGTTTCTTGGAATTAAGAACTTTCAAAATATGAAAAGTATTTTAAAAAATATTAAAATATAAAAAAACGCAATTAAAACGTTCTTTTAATTGTTAAAGCAACTAGTTTAAAAAAAAAAACAAATATGCCATTTAATAGCTTTGGAAAAATATGAATATGTGTAAAAACAAAATTTAAATCGATGGAGCGGTTTTCTAAAAAATTTATTTTGTATATATAATTTGAATTATATTTAAAAAAAAAAAAATTTAGTATGCCAATTTTGAGTATGTATTAAAATACATTTTTAAGCCTAGTTTCCAAAAAAATCATTAACTCATTTTTGAAAAAATGAATTTTGGAAAAAATTAATAAATATTTTTTTTATCCAAAATTTATTTTTTTCAAAATTTTGATAAGCAATTTTATCATCATTTTAATAAAAGATTTTGCATACAAATTTTGACTGAAATCGTTTGTGCCATTAATGAGAAAATCAAAAATTAAAAAAACCGTTATATGGCAGGTACCGTTAATAACGGTTTTCGGTAATTTTTTTCATCAAAAAGTACACCATACCTACAATAATACACTTATTATTTTTGAGACTAATAAGCTTTTCATTTACGGTTGTAGGGCAAGTACCGTTATTTTTGGTGCTAAAAAATTTCAATTTCCTCTCTAGAGAATTGCAAAAAAAACCTTAAGTTCAAAATTTTATGAAAATTGCTTCAGTGGTTTAGGCTGTAGGTCAATATACGGACAGATAGACAGACAGACAGAACTGTGCCTCCCACTTTTTTCGTGTTCTCTATTATCGTAATGTCATGTTTGATTGTTATCTCGTATTTTTTGTCACGAATACAAAACTTGCCCTATAGTACCTTCATATAAAAAGTAGAACCTGAAATCTTTAATATAAAATGTTCAAAAAGCAGTGGCGTATTTACCCTAGGGCCTTAAGGGTCATGGCCTGGGGCGGCACTTTTTGAGGGGCGGCACTCAGCTTTAGGTAAAACTAAATAAATTTTGGTGGCACAACAGCTCGTGGAGAACTAGGGCCTAGTGACTTACAACTCCTAATCATTCCTGTGTGCGACAGGAATGAAGGGGACGTACATGTAATTGTTTGCTGAGTCCTAACAGCTAGATGAAAAGCACTCATTCATGACATGTATACTCTTGGAGGATTTGTCAGTTCCTCGCTAGAGACAGTGCCTCGGGAAAACATTTTTGTTTCTAGGTGGCAACGGTTGGGAATCGAACCCAGACCTTCGGCAAGACAGTCCAACGCACTTACCATCATGCCACGAGATATTACCTCAGCTTTGGGTGCCAAATATAAAACTCCTTTATAAATTTGTATGGGAAAAGTAAGGCCTTAGAGGCACCATCAAAACCATGTGATATACATATATGTAGGTACTTAGAACGTAAATTTTATTTAATTACTTTTTTCGAGAACGTAAAACTGTCTTTACTATTAAGTTTATTCCTTTCTACTTTTAATTGGTCTTGTTTGTTTTAGAGATATTAAAGTAGGAACGCAATACACAAAATACCTGAAATTGCCACAAGTCACCTCTAAATATCAATATAAAAAGCTCAATTGAAGCATCCAGGTCAAAAACCAGATAACTTTACTTTTTAGCAAAATTCCCCACCATTTTGTGTATTCAAAACTCAGCAAATTTGGATCTTAATTAGAAAAAAAAAACGCAACTTTGTACTCTTGTCTTGTTTTAACACCGCACCGCATATAAAAAATGATGAAATGCATTGAAAGCTGCAAATTTTGTAAGATGTACCGAATCTTTGGAGATAAGACTCTCAAACGGTGCTCCAGCTTACAGAATATAATATTAAATTGGAAAACAACAGTTAGTGGAATAGATTGTAGGTGTATGAAGACACGAAACCAGACAACTCCACAAACAAATTAACTAATTTTGTTTATGAAAAATTCATCTTTTAAAATTTTTTAGTAACTGTGCAATGTATTTTTCTATTCTCTTTCGAAGAAAAATTGAGTTTTTAAGAATATTATGTTTATTGATTTTTAAAACAGTTTTTTGTATTTTTCTCAATATTCAAAAATATGGTGTCATCTGGTGTTTGCACCTGATGCTTAGAGGATAAATAATTGGAAACTTTTATAAAAATTTTGAGACCAATCATGAAATATAAATATTTCGATTCTTTGGCAGAGCAACAAGTAACTCACTGTTCACAGGCCATACTCTTCGCATGTTTCAGAAGATAATAGTGACAAATTGTTCCGTTCTCAAAAACATACAAATTATATACACTCTCGGATAAGCGAATAATGTTTGAACAGTTACATTTAAGCACATTCCTTATTTTTGCAGAGTTAAAAAATGTCAATATCTAAATTTACATTTTGTTTATATTTAAAAATGTGCATTATTAAAAGTGAATTTCATTTTTTTAAATTGTTAAAAAAAATTATGAAAAAGCAACAATTTTTTGCACTAAAAAGATCATAATTTTCGTATTTTGGTTTGCTAAGTTCAGTCTTGTTTGACGGAAACTTAAATTTTCAAAAAATGTTGGAGCACGAAATTCAAGGGCGCCAAAACTTGTTTCTCCAGGGCGCAAAATCTTTAAGTACACCACCTATGCATGTACATATATACCTGTTTTTTGTATGTGCAGTTTTTTCAACACTTCCTTCAATTTGAGGGTTAGATAAGTATATGTAGGTTTGAATATTGAAATGGGTTTCAAACACAATAATTTTCGAAAAAATCAATAGTTTTTTTTTTTCTTTTACTTTACTTAGGGTTTGTTTCACAACGTCTGAGTAAAATTCTGATTTTTATTTGAGATTTAAATTACTCGTATCTGCAATTTAATCCTCTCAATAAGGAACTTTGCGCTTAAAAAAAATTATGTGTCAAATACTTAGTTATTTTAGTTTTCTAGATATAATATGGTTGACTAATGAACATGTTCAGAATAATAATCATCAAATAAAGACTGAGAGCTCAAAAAATATTTGTTGGTGGAAACCTGCTGATAACTAAAGGAACTCCGTTTACTTGCACCCAGTGGCAGGGCTGGCAAAACGGAAAAAAATTCGGGTAGTGGGCCAGTAAACTAAAATATACTTTCTTCCTCCCACGTTTTTCCTTTAAAAAGTCAAAAATATTTTTATTTTTTAATTTAAAAGTTATTTTACTTCTTTGATCATAAAAATCAATTAGTTCATCAAAACATTTCGATAATATTTTATCAATTGCGACAGCTTTTCCCATTGCAAAATATTCAAGAGACTAAAAGATGAAAACCTTGCTTCAATCAATTCAATTACATATTTCATTTTTTCGAAACATTGCATTCTTTAAATGTGTTGCAAGAATACTATAAGGTAACTGAATGTGATTGTGAATATCTACGTACAAATATTTATCGAATTTTCCCTCTTATGGTTTGAACACACTTACTTACTTTGAGTTGAATTACTTATCAGTTGAATTTACTTATCAGTATTTCATCTAATGCTCATAAAAATACTCAGAACTTTAATTACTTGCTAGAAGTATTCAGATATTGTGAAACGTAAATTAGGTTGTTTATTGGCGAATAAGTTCAAATTTATCTTAATTGAAATTTTAATCAGAGAATGTAAAAAACAAGCCCTTAAAATATTTTCTTCGAAGAAATAAAATTTTCCATTCGGTTGTTTTAAGAAATCTATATTCTTCCAATTCCAGCAACGCCATCTGTCAGATTCCCAAGTAAATAATAGAAAATCAAAAACCTTGCGAAACGGCAAATTAGTTGATGAAAAATGGTCAGGTGTACAGGTAAGACAAGAATAAATTTTCATTAATAATTTCTTATATCAATTTACCTTGAAATTTTAAAAACATTTAACATAACAAAAGAAAGGATATCAATTCAAAAATAAAACAAAAATGTATACGCATGTTTTGTGTGTGCGCGTGTGTGTATGTGTGTGTCTGTGTATTTATGTTTATTATAATTATTTTATTTATTACAGGTTGGAGATGTGATCCGTATGGAGAACAATCATTTTGTTGCTGCCGATATATTATTATTATCGACCAGCGAGCCAAATGGATTATGTTTCATTGAAACAGCTGAGCTTGATGGCGAAACAAATCTAAAGTGCAAACAATGTTTAACAGAAACAATTGAAATGAGCCAAAAACATGACTTGCTCTGGAATTTCAATGGCGAGATAATCTGTGAACGGCCAAATAATCATCTTAATAAATTTGAAGGTACATAATATATGTTTAAAAGGGTGGTCGTTATGTATGGGTTTCTTTTTTGTTTTTTATTTGAATGGGCCTAAATCAACTCTAAATGAAGAAACAAAAATTGCCTAACTTTTTCAAATTTTTATTTTCTGTAGCTGTAGGGGTTGAATAAATATCCCCTTTTTTCTGCATAGGTACTAGGAAATACGAGTAAAATCTGCAAAAAAAAATCAAAGCAAGTAGATGGGATGTAGACAAGAAGAAATCTTTCAGGAGGGCGGTAATAACTCCCCTCGCTTGGACGCGAGGAGAATTTAATAAAATAATTGCTTAAAATAGAAAAAAAAAATATTAAAAACAACGGCAATACTAGCAGTAATGTTTTGTAGCTTTTTGCAAAGCCAGAAGTCCTTTTTTTATAGTTTATTTTCAAATAAAGTTTTTAGAATAAATTATTTCAGCAAAAGCTGTTTTAAAACACATAAAAAAAAAAATATTTTTTATTGAAAATGTTGAACTTGAAACAATTTTTGGCAAGAGTGCCTACGATAACTTAGGCGCCAAGAAGTGATTATGGTTTTTTTTTAGAACAGTTCAATAGAAGCATTTTTTGCTACGGGAGGGGGTCTATATCCCCCGCTTGGGCGGGAGGGGCAGTTTCACAAAAACTAAATATTAAAAAATAACGGTAGTATTTATAATTAGATGAATATCTGAGAATGATTAAAGATGATTATTCTCATCGGCTTTTTTTAGCCGAAACGATGATTTTTTCCAACGTTTCGATGGTGGTTGCCGTCTTCCTCAGGGGAAATATGTATTTATAACGGGTGATTTTTTAAGAGGTTTAGAACTTTAAAAAAAAAAAAACACACAAAATTCGAAAAAATGAATGAAATATTTATTTGAATCGATAGTTTGAACCTTGCAATTTAATGTTTAAAGATAATTTCATGCAAATGTTGACCGCGGCTGCGTCTCAGGTAGCCCATCCGCTGAGTCCAATTTTGGCATACTCTTTCACACATATCGGCCGGTATCTCACGAATGAATGCATGGATGTTGGCTTCCAGTGCGTCAATCGAAGCGGGCTTGTCCCTATAGACATTAGCCTTGACATACCTCCACAAAAAATAATCTAATGGTGTCAAATCGCACGATCTAGGTGGCCAATTGACCGGCCCGAAACGTGAAATTAACTGTTCACCAAACTCGCCTCGCAATTGCGCCATTGTTTCGCGTGCTGTGTGGCATGTGGCACCGTCTTGTTGAAACCACATATCATGCAAGTCAAGAACTTCCATTTCGGGCAAAAAAAAAGTTTGTTATCATCGCTCGGTAGCGTTCACCATTGACAGTAACGCTGCGATTCGCATCATCTTTGAAGAAATATGGCCCAATAATGCCGCCGGCCCATAAACCGCACCAAACAGTGGCTTTTTCGGGATGCATTGGTAGCTATTGCAATGCTTCTGGCTGATCTTCACTCCAAATGCGGCAATTATGCTTATTTACGTACCCATTCAACCAAAAATGAGCCTCATCGCTGAACACAATTTTTCGATAAAAAAGCGGATCCTCGGCCAGCTTTCCAAGGGCCCATTCACCAAAAATTCGGCGTTGTGGTAGGTCGGCTGGCTTTAGTTGTTGCACCAGCTGTATCTTAAAAGGCTTTACGCCCAAATCCTTCCGCAAAATTTTCCACGTAGTGCTGTAACAAAGGCCTAACTGCTGGGAACGGCGCCGAATCGACATTTCGCGGTCTTCTGTCACACTAGCTGATACGGCCGCAATATTTTCTTCACTACGCACAGTACGTAAACGTGTTGGTGGTTTAATGTCCAACAAAGTAAATTTGGTGCGAAATTTGGTCACAATCTTCCGAATAGACTGCTCAGAAGGTCGAGAATGCCGACCATAAAATGGAAGCAGCGCGCGATGAACATTTCGAACCGAGCACGAATTTTGATAGTAAAATTCAATAATTTGCAAGCGTTGTTCATTTGTAAGACGATCCATGGTTAAATTGCAAACCAAACTGAACACAAGGTACTAAACACACGTCAGCTGTCAAAACCAGTGTTGCCAAAACCAAACCAGCTAAAAAATCACCCGTTATATAAATTTACACTTTTGAAAAATTGTTTTTAATGGTTTTTTTTCGCAAATTTTGAGCTTAAAATAAGTTTTTTTTTTCAAAAACTATGCATAGATTTTAATTTAATTTAAATTTTTTTAAATTTTAATTTAAAAACTAGCTCATAGACTAAGTATTGGCCTTAGAAGAAGGTATAAAAATTCATTGTTAGTTTTACAGTTATTTTTTAATATTTTTTCCATTTGTTGTACTTTTGTATGAAATTGCGCCTCTCGCCCGAACGGGGAAAAATAGACCCCCTCTCGTAGTTAGAAATGCTTGTATAAAACATATCTACAAGAAAACGTTATCATTTCTTGCAACATAAGTTATCGTACCCTCCCCTAATTTTTTTTCAATACTGTTCACTAGAAAAAAATTCGTTTAAAAACAGACCGTATAGGAATGGACTGCATGCTTTCCAAAAGGCCTTAAAACAGTTAGTGTTGCCGTTACATTTAAATTAATTGTATCCAATTACTTATGAAATTGCCCCTCCCGTTCAAGCAGGGGAGATATTACTTCCGTGTCGTAGTATTTTTTCTCTTGTCTACATCTCACCTACATGACCTGATTTTTTTGACAAATTTTACATGAATTTCCTAATATGCAGAAAAATTAAGAAATTTTAACTAACCCCTACAGCGACTATAAGAGATGAATATAAAAATCTGAAAAAATAGGGATTTTTTTCACATTTGAAGAATTGGTAAACTCGTTTAGGCTTTAGCTCGATGTTTAGTGGACGTTAAGACGCAAATTTTAAAATGGAGTTATAATCTTTCCCCCGCGAAGACCACAGATATGTAGCTATAACTAAATTCAAATTCATAAATAAAAAAACATGATTTTTTAATTTTTAAACTAACAAAATTAGAGAAAAATGTTCGTTCTTGTTGATTCTCATTCTTTGAAGGAACAGAATTGGAATTTTGCCTACTATTTTTGGTGTTCGATAAATATCTTTACTTTTTTGGGGCTATATTTTGAACTTCAAAATTAATTAATTTTAAGTTCCGTAAACGACCTTTTTTTTATTAAATTTCTTTCAATTTAGGAACACTTATGTGGAATAATCAAAGATTTGCATTAGACAACGAAAAGATACTTTTACGTGGATGTGTTCTCAGAAATACACAGTGGTGCTATGGTGTTGTTGTGTTTGCCGGCAAGGATACAAAACTCATGCAGAATTCTGGAAAAACTCAATTCAAGAGTACAGGAGTAGATAGACTTTTAAATTTTATCATTATTGGTGTAGGTTTTTTTTTAAATATTATTCTAACTATGAATATTTAATAATTATTACTTTGTTCGTTTTTTTTTTTTAGATCGTCCTTTTCCTTCTTTCCATATGCGCATTTTTTACTATTGCTTGTGCAGTTTGGGAAGGTCTCATTGGGCAATATTTTCAAGTAAGTTCTGTTGTTTAATTTATTACCTACATATCGACTATAACGTATGTTCTTTTTTTTTGTGTATCAAAAAGGTTTACCTACCATGGGAAAATATTATACCAAAGGATGTTACTCAAGGTGCCACTATTATTGGTTTACTCGTATTTTTTTCTTATGCAATTGTCCTTAACACTGTTGTGCCAATATCACTCTACGTTTCAGTGGAGGTAAAACAAAATATAATTTAATTTTTCACTTAAGGATTTATCAAGGAATTTAAATTTTTATTCAAATTTAAGGTAATTCGTTTTGCCCAATCGTTTTTAATAAATTGGGATGAAGAAATGTACTACGAAAAGACCAAAACACACGCTAAAGCAAGAACAACAACTCTTAATGAAGAATTAGGACAAATTCAGTATATTTTTTCTGATAAAACTGGAACATTAACACAAAATGTTATGACATTTAACAAGTGCAGTATCAATGGCAGAGCCTTCGGTGATGTTTACGATCCAAGGACGGGTGAACCAATAGAAATTAGTGATGTGAGTATCTACGGATAAGGCAATAATATTAATTTTAAATTTGTTCGAAAAAAAGCGAAGCCAATCGGGAGAGGGATATTTTAATAGGGTATTAATTCCATATTATATACCTACGTTTTAATAGGAAACAATTGGATTTTTATTATTGTGTATTTTTATTTGTGACATAAGCAAAACATGGTAAAAATGCTACTAAATTCACGCTCGCATTTCTGAGAGAATGGTTACACTGGCCACTTTTCAATATGTTTGGTATAACTTGGAAACCAAGGCAAATTCAACAATATTACACGAAAACTTTTTGTTCAAAATTGAAATTAAAAAGTTTTGTTAAAAAAATGAGAAGTTATCAAAAACCACTTAGAAAAATGAAAAAAATCTTTAATTTCTACTTATCTTAGTTTTACTTTGTACCTTGTACCTTGAACCTTGTACCTTGTACCTTGTACCTTGTACCTTGTACCTTGTACCTTGTACATTGCACCTTGTACCTTGTACCTTGTACCTTGTACCTTTTACCTTGTACCTTGTACCTTGTACCTTGTACCTTGTACCTTGTACCTTGTACCTTGTACCTTGTACCGTGTACCTTGTACCTTGTACCTTGTACCTTGTACCTTGTACCTTGTACCTTGTACCTTGTACCTTGTACCTTGTACCTTGTACCTTGTACCTTGTACCTTGTACCTTGTACCTTGTACCTTGTACCTTGTACCTTGTACCTTGTACCTTGTACCTTGTACCTTGTACCTTGTACCTTGTACCTTGTACCTTGTACCTTGTACCTTGTACCTTGTACCTTGTACCTTGTACCTTGTACCTTGTACCTTGTACCTTGTACCTTGTACCTTGTACCTTGTACCTTGTACCTTGTACCTTGTACCTTGTACCTTGTACCTTGTACCTTGTACCTTGTACCTTGTACCTTGTACCTTGTACCTTGTACCTTGTACCTTGTACCTTGTACCTTGTACCTTGTACCTTGTACCTTGTACCTTGTACCTTGTACCTTGTACCTTGTACCTTGTACCTTGTACCTTGTACCTTGTACCTTGTACCTTGTACCTTGTACCTTGTACCTTGTACCTTGTACCTTGTACCTTGTACCTTGTACCTTGCACCTTGTACCTTGTACCTTGTACCTTGTACCTTGTACCTTGTACCTTGTACCTTGTACCTTGTACCTTGTACCTTGTACCTTATACCTTGTACCTTCTACCTTCTACCTTGTACCTTATACCTTGTACCTTGCACCTTGCACCTTGTACCTTGTACCTTGTACCTTGTACCTTGTACCTTGTACCTTGTACCTTGTACCTTGTACCTTGTACCTTGTACCTTGTACCTTGTACCTTGTACCTTGTACCTTGTACCTTGTACCTTATACCTTGTACCTTCTACCTTCTACCTTGTACCTTATACCTTGTACCTTGCACCTTGTACCTTGTACCTTGTACCTTGTACCTTGTACCTTGTACCTTGTACCTTGTACCTTGTACCTTGTACCTTGTACCTTGTACCTTGTACCTTGTACCTTGTACCTTGTACCTTGTACCTTGTACCTTGTACCTTGTACCTTGTACCTTGTACCTTATACCTTGTACCTTCTACCTTCTACCTTGTACCTTATACCTTGTACCTTGCACCTTGTACCTTGTACCTTGTACCTTGTACCTTGTACCTTGTACCTTGTACCTTGTACCTTGTACCTTGTACCTTGTACCTTGTACCTTGTACCTTGCACCTTGTACCTTGTTCCTTGAACCTTGTAAAATTAAGAAAATTTTATTGAAGAAAACTTCAATTAAAAAAAATTTGTGCAAGACTGGATCCCACGTACTTGCTCTTATGTTCAAGTTGCTTGAAATTAAGAACTATTAAAATATGAAAGTAATCATAGAAACAAATTATAAATATGCACTCAGGCAAAAAAAAGGATTTAAATTGCTCTTTTGATAAATTGTAAAAACAACTAGTAAAATAGCTTAGAGCTCAATAACAAGTATGCGATTTGATAACTTGAAAAATACAAATACAACAATGATACAATAAACAAGAAAACAATTATTTTTGGATGCGAAAACCATTTGTATGCAAATAGCGGTGTGAAGTGAATATATTTTTTTTAAGTCTCGTTTACAGTTCAAATGCGAAGAAAAAAATTAAATTTTTCAAAACGATTTTCCCCCTATCCTGTGCACCAAATTGTATAATATTCAAGGAAAAAAATATTTGCCTTGGCATAAACCACCCATTGAGTCATTAAATAATGACCATATGCATGCAAATAATTCCTTGAGGTAAATATATTTTTTTGTTTAAGTAACTATAAACCAACCTATCGAAAAAAAAATATTTTATTCATCATACTTTTTTTCGCTGCAAAACAATTGCCGGTCCATTGTTTTGCATGACATGACAGCAATGATTATTTTTGCATGAAACTGTAAGCGAATCATGCAAAAAATTAATTTTGCACTTCACCTCAATTATTTTTGACATGCAAGAATATTAGCCTAGATTTTTTTTCGTCCACGGGAACTGTAAAGTAGGCTTTAGTTGTTAACCGATTATACAAAAAAATATTTTTTATTCACCATACTATTTGCTCACACGCAAAACAATTGCCGATCAATTCTTTCGTAGTTCCACGTAAGCAATAGTATTTTTTGCATGAAATTGTAAAATAATTATTTTTCGTATGCATATTGTAAACAAAGCCGAACGACTAGTTTTTTTCGCCAAAAACAATGTCACTGACAAAAAAATTTGTTCGCCTTTTTATTTTTGCAACCTGTAAATTGTAGACGGATACAAAAATTTTATTTGCAACACGGTCATTTTTTGGTTTGTCAGTTGATTTAGTTAACTTTTCCTGCTAATTTTTTTAATAAAAAATTTTAAACCATTATTTCGAAATCAAATTTAAGTAAAAATTCTTCAAATTTAAGAAGTGGCCAGTGGGTGACAATTTTCTTAAAAACGAAAGGGTGATTTAAGTAACGTTTTTGGTTTTAACCATATGTTGGCAGAAAAAGCTGCAAGTTAGCCTAAAAACTAGACAAAAACTTTTTTTTTGTGATTTCTATATTTGAATTTCTATTTAAGTACATTAAAATATTTATCTTATTAATTAAAAAATTCGTCCATTTACAGGATATCCCATTAGTTGATTTTTCTGCAAACGTGGAATATGAGCCCAGTTTCAAATGGCATGATCAAACACTTCTGGAGGCTGTAAAATCAGATGAGGAGCATGTGCATACGTTTTTTCGTCTGCTAGCACTTTGTCATACAGTTATGCCAGAGTATGTCGATGGAAGGCAAGTGGCGCGTTAATTTGTAATAACAATTGTAATTTCTGACACAAATTTTCATAACATCAGGTTAGAATACCAAGCACAGAGTCCAGATGAATCAGCTCTAGTATCGGCAGCAAGAAATTTTGGTTTTATTTTTAGATCTAGAACGCCAAACAGTATTACAATAGAAGTTATGGGTCGAAAAGAGGTTTGCAATACTTTTCAAATATTTTTAATATACAGTTACTAACTTTTTTTTCAAAATATTTGTTCTATTTTTTGTTTTAAGGACTACGAACTTTTAGGGATATTGGATTTTAACAACGTTAGAAAACGAATGTCAGTGATATTACGTAGAAATAATAAGTTAGTTTTATATTGTAAAGGAGCAGATAATGTTATTTACGATAGATTAAGTTCCAGTCAATTAGATATAAAGGCTCACACCCAAGAGCATTTGAATGTAAAGTAAAAATCGAAAGTTTATAGCTTTTCGACTTTATAGCAAAAAAAAAAATATTTTTGTTATCTATAGAAATTTGCTGGTGAAGGTCTTCGAACATTGGTACTAGCCGAACGACATCTGGAGGAAGAATTTTTCAATTCATGGCGTCGACGACAACAGGAAGCTGCAATTTCTCTAACTGATCGAGAAGACAAACTTGACGCAATTTATGAAGAAATTGAATGTGAATTACAATTAGTAGGGGTAACTGCAATCGAGGATAAACTTCAAGATGGTGTACCAGAGACTATTGCCAATCTCCAAATGGCCGGTATCAAAATTTGGGTTCTTACTGGTGATAAACAAGGTAATTTAAATAGACAGAGAGTTTTTTAAATAGACTTTTTTCATACCTTAATTAATTGAGAATTATTAAGTATGTTAAACTTATTCACGTCTTTTAAAGAATGCATTTTTTTTGGTCACGTATTCTTCGAAAGAATAAAAATAAATTGTCCCTTTTAAAATAATAAAACTTAAAAAGTATCGCATTTTTTCACAGCCCTGTATGTTGTATTTTTTTTTTTCTTTCAGAAACTGCAATAAACATTGGCTATTCTTGCCAGTTACTCACCGATGATTTTGTCGATGTGTTTATAGTTGATGGTACTTCATTTGACGAAGTTGAAAAACAGTTAAAACTATTTAAGGAATCTGTTAAAATTGTAAATAAATATCACCCAAACCCTCGTAAGTAAAAATTTGTTGTTATATCTTAGAAAACTATATGCAAATAAATCATCTGTTAAAAATTAAAGATCAAACTGTCCAGATTTCTAAAAGTCCAACGATAGCTGCGAAGTTTAACATATTTCGTTAGGCAATTAAAAATTACTTATTAATCCACTTAACTAACAGCCGTTTAAGACCTTTCGTATTTACTTAGTTATCAGACTCCTGATTCATGGAACGTCACTGCCTCAGAAACGGCACGTGGCCTTCCATATTCTAACGATCCCGAGCATGCTGATTCTATTGATCAAGATCAATTCGTCTTGGCTTGGTCTTGAAACTAAAAGTTTCTTTCTTTTTTTCCCTCAAATCAAACCTGGGGACAGGGTTGCCATGTCTTGAACAAGTTCGATAGTCCAATTTAGAAATTTGTGTAGCCCAAAATCGGAGCCGAAAAAGTAGCCCAAAAACAATAAAAAATCATTGTTATAACTTTAATCATAATTTGTTTTTATTTTAAAACCAATGAAAAATAAAATACATTTTTCTTCATTAAAGCCCGCATGACACTACATTTTGTATTCATTTAATTTCTTATTAAATCAATCAAAAATTCAGCAGTGCAACAAAGGGATGAAAAATGTTTTTAAGAAAGAGAAACCATTTCTCTAAACAAGTTTTCACAACTACAATGTGTCCCAAAAGTGAATATACATCTTTTGTGACTGAGTGACCCTTGAAACTATTTTTCATTTTTAATTCTGAAATGTCAAGAAAAAGCTGCTAGAACCTGATAAATAGTTATTATTTGAAAATCACATTTTATATACATTTTTTGCGATATTTTTACATTTATGGACATTGAGGTTTTAATCCTAGCTGGTCGACAGATGTTAATCTTTTTAAATTCATGTACTGCACTTGTGTGGATTTCCATTTACGCACATACAAAACCCTATTTAATTAGTTATAAATAAACAAATAAAACATAAAAAATTTGTTCATTCATTCACCAATAATTTGATGAGGATGGAGTAACACTCCGAAACGCGTCGCTAATGTCAAATATATAAAATTATATTAAAAAAGGTCTGAAAATTATTGTTGAATTAAAAATTTAAACAAAAATTAAAAAAAAAATTGTTTGTGTTTTATTTGTTTATTTATAACTAAATGATCATAACTAAAACTATATAAATACTTGGTTTTTATTAAGCCATTGTAGATAACTTAAGAACATCTTTAACTAAACCAAACCAAAATGGAATTTCGTCTACAATGAATGAATCTAAGCCCGCAGTACCATCACCACCTGCGATATCTGTGGTAACGTTTAGGTAAATAATATTAACAATTATTAAAATCAATCAAAAAGTAATATTTTTTTTTTAATTTTCTGTAAAAATTTTTCAAATAAATATTTCAGCGCTGAGTGCAATGAAATGTACGACGAAATGGAAAGAAACTCTGGAAAAGTTAATATCGAAACGGATGAGCGTGTTGGTTTTGCGATTGTTGTTAATGGGCATTCACTTGTTCATTGCCTTTCACCTCAACTTGAATCAAGGTGAGAAAAATATTTTATTACTAAAATGTGTAGTAATTAATCAAAATTGAATAATGTGAAGAATATTCGAAAAGGTAATTCTTCTGCTTAGGTGGCTTGAAGCTACTAAATTTAATTCAATTTAAATTGCAAGCTAGGATGTGTGATAAAAGAAACGGATAAATTCGGATATTGCTTTTTAAAGCATGATACAAAATCAAATAACATGGAGTCAATAGGTCTTATTCATTAATTCTGTCAACAAACAAAAATTACAAAAAGGATCACAAAAAAAAAAAACCACACCCGACGATAACGCTTCGAGGATATTATTTTTAATTTCTTTTAAAAATAAAAGTTAAAATTGGGATATGCAGATCTTCTGTAAGAAAATTGAATATACTGCAATTTTTTTTTGAAAACTTACCTCGGAAAATTTTCCGATTAGTATGGCAACGTTGTGACTGTGAATCTGACCAACACTATTTTTGGCAGTAGTTGTAACACTAGCTGTGTTTAATGAAGAAGAAAAACTAGATCAGAACAAAGCAGAACAGCACAAGTGCGTGAAAATTGTTAGAACAAGAAAGAACAGAAAAGTGCCTTTCAGCTGTAAAATTTCAAATTTAAAATAGTTCCGTTGTTATTTGGTTGCAGTAATTTTCAATTGAAATTAATTATCAATTCCAAAAAATATAAGAAAAGTAGTTATGTGATAAATTTTAGTTATTTTTATCCCAAACAAAGATATCAGCTGGTACTTTGACACTTCTCACTCACTTGCTCCACTTCAAAAGGTGCAGAAAATATTGTTTCAAACTTTCCTTAAAAACGTCATGAAACACATAGTGAGAGAATATAAAGCAGTTTGGGGCAAGGTTTTTACACACAATCCTTGTCCTTTTTTTGTTCTTTTCTGTAATTTTCTGTGTGGAACAGATTCATTAAACACACTTACTTTGTGTTCACAGAAATTTGTGTAGCGGGAACTCGCAAGCTTTCCAACGTTGGGGAAATTATTTGCTCTTTCATTGCGCTCTCTCGATGCAACTTTTTGGATTTAACAAACAGGAATTTGTGAGAATTTGTGAAAATTTGCAAGAAATATTAAGGTAGCCGATAGCAAACACGCCTTTAATATTTTTTTCATGATTGTAAGCTTGTAGGCGTCTGTAATTGAATGACTGTGTAGCCACTGTTAAGTTTTTAGTTTTAAATGACTTTTATTTAAATTAATAAATTAATTAACAATGTTTAAATCTAAGCCTATTTGGTTTGACCTAGGGCCGTCTACCAGTTTGAAAAATGTAATGTTATAATATCCTAAGTTTATTTATAAATACAAAAGTTGACTAAAATACTCGTAATACAAATTATTAAAAATCTCCTTCTAAAATTCGTTTTCTGTATCAAAGTGCAGCTACTGTGTAATTGTATAAAACATCCCATCCATTTTCATTGTTAAAAATGCTTAATGTTTCACTTTCATCTATTATTTGAAGTCCCTTCAAAATTGGGCAAACTGCAAGGAAATGGAACACATCTTGCCTAGTTCGCATGTTGCATAGTTTGCATAGTTAAGTTTGCTATGATTCCTAAAAGTGCCTCTACACTAAGTATCAACACATGTCAGAATTAAGTGAGAAAGAATTTCATACGACTGCCAAATTTGTGTGCTGAAAATGATTTTCATATTTTGCATCCACACTTGTATCCAAACAAATTAGTTTCACCATAACCTCAAACCCCCAAGTGCGATAGAAAGTGATGGTTTTAGAGCCGTTCCTAAATATTTTCTTGTATTAACATATGTCAAATCGTGTGGGATGCGCTGTCAAGTTGTGTGTGATGAAATGTCATATTTTGTTTCCACACTATTATACATGATTTTCTTCACACTTTTTTGACATTTGTTAATACTCAATGGGATAGTGTGGAATGGCTATAAACAGAGAGGCTCCAGCATCCTCAGAATATCTTTTATATGAAATTTGACCCAGTCTATCCAACATCAAATTGAATTTCACTCTTAGATAAGATGGTTGTTCGCTGATTTATTAGATCTTTTCCACAGTCCGAAGCAATTTGCTTCCAAATATTGCAAATTGGGTTTCCAGTTTCAATTTATAACATATAATTTGGAGTATTTCTTGGTAATCGAAATATTCTGTTTAAAAAAATAACGGAGGAATTTTTCGACAGCTTCATAAGGTAATTTTGTAGCCCGAAATCGGAACCGAAAATGTAGCCCAATAGTAGCCCAATACCAATGCTTTTTTCTTATAAAAATGGGAATTCTGGGGAACAACTTATAAACTGAATGACATTACTAAAGTGAAGATTATTGCGGTTGGATTAATATGTTAAAACCAATGACAATATTCA
The DNA here is from genome assembly GCA_946251815.1 of Dasysyrphus albostriatus. Classification (NCBI taxonomy): domain Eukaryota; kingdom Metazoa; phylum Arthropoda; class Insecta; order Diptera; family Syrphidae; genus Dasysyrphus; species Dasysyrphus albostriatus. The sequence continues at coordinate 57,805,393 of OX276336.1, read as the reverse complement.
GTAAATAAAAAGTGGGACCAAATTGTGGATTGCTTTAAGCTTTAAGGATATGTTGAAGTTAAGGGGGAGAAAAGTGGTTTTTATATGATTTATTTACATGAACAAACTATCGCCCAAGATTAGATTTAGGCTATTTATAGCCCAATTATGATTCGATGGTCATGCTGAAATTGTTGTCGGCAATTTTGGAAAATGATAGCCCAATTTCCGATAAATAGCCCAATCTGGCAAGCCTGTTTATCACAGCCAATATGACATTTTATCCACAGCTTAAGAATACCAAATACTCTCAAATTGCATTTGGAAAAAGATTCGACGATTGTGGTTGAGTTACGTGAAGCAAATTATTGACAACAATTATCGTTTTGACGATATTTTGAAAATTATGAAATTACCCCCCAGGATTGTGTGTTCCATTTGTACCTTGCCCCAAACTGTTGTACATTCTGACACATTGTATTCTATGAAGTTTTTCCAGAACAGTTTAGTACAATACTTCCTGTACCTACTTTTAAGGTAGGGCTAAGTTTAAATCACTTACTCATTCAAACAATATGCCGCCAGTGAGCCTGGCAGCGAGCAGCACGACTGCCCTAGGACCAGAATAATGCACTTTCATAATGCAACAAAAAAAATTAAGCTTGCAGCACTACGAAGGCAATAAAACCACAAAAATGCTCTAAATCCAATAACTGCTGTGCGGCTTAACATTAACTGTATTTAGTTCGGAAATTTTGTTTTTTTTACCAATTCCCTCCGGGCTTGAAATTTTTGGAAATTGTAAAGATGGGGAACTCAATCTGCTCTCTATTGAAAAATCCTTTGAAAACTATCTTCGGCCAGAAAATTATAGTTCTACCTTTACTCTTTCCAGATTTCTCGACATTGCTGGACAATGTAAGTCGGTAATCTGTTGTAGAGTTACACCTCTTCAAAAAGCCTTAGTCGTGGAGCTGATAAAACGTTCGAGAAATGCAGTAACTTTAGCAATAGGTGATGGGGCTAATGACGTTTCAATGATAAAAGGTAAATCTATTTATTTAAATACGAGTATTAAAAATATAATAACAACTTTTGTTTCCCTTTCTCAACAAGCGGCACATATTGGTGTAGGAATATCTGGGCAAGAAGGACTGCAGGCAGTACTCTCTAGTGATTACTCGATTGCACAATTTCGATATCTAGAAAGACTACTTTTAGTACATGGTCGTTGGTCTTACTATAGAATGTGTAAATTTTTACGATACTTTTTTTATAAAAACTTTGCCTTCACCTTATGCCATTGTTGGTATTCGTTTTTTTGTGGTTTCAGCGCTCAGGTACATTTACATATATACAAACATTTGATAATTTTTTTAAGTAGTTACGTATAGCAAACCCCTTTTGCAAATATATAATATAATGTGCTGCTATTTTGTAGACCGTTTTTGACCCGATGTTTATATCAGTATACAATCTATTCTACACATCACTGCCAGTTTTAGCGCTTGGTGTTTTCGAACAAGACGTTTCTGACAAACATAGTGTAGAATTTCCAAAGCTTTATACACCCGGATTGAAGAGTTCTCTCTTCAATACTCAGGAATTCGTGCGTAGCGTATTGCACGGAGTCTTTAGTTCCCTAGTCCTATTTTTAATACCATATGGTAAGGTTTTTAATTTTAAAAATTTAATGTAATAGATTCGAAAAGAACTTGCATTTCAGGAACGTACAAAGATGGAATTTCATCAGGTGGTTATATTTTAAGTGATCACATGACTCTTGGGGCCGTTGTGGCCACAATATTAATTATAGATAACACTGCTCAGGTAAGAATCCTTGAATCTTTTAAATTTTTTATAACTACCTATTCTTTTATTGATTTTAAATACACATTTTTAGATCGCTCTTTACACATCCTATTGGACCGTATTTAACCATATTATGATCTGGGGTAGTCTTATATGGTATTTCATTTTGGACTATTTTTATAATTATGTTATTGGTGGACCATACGTTGGTTCACTTACGCATGTAATGAAAGAAGCTACATTTTGGTGTACCACAGTGATAACAGTTACCGTCATAACGATGCCGGTATTGGCATATAAATTTTACTCAGTGGACTTGTTTCCTAGTTTATCCGATAAGGTTGGTATAATTATTTTTTATGATTTTAGAACGGTCTTGTACTAGTGCCCACTTCAAGTGGATAAACTGAATTCACGTTAAATTTTTGTCACAAAATGTTAGAACCAGCACTAAAAAAAAAGAATTTATTTGAAAAGTAGGATTTTAAGTCCACATTTCAATATCCACAATGAAAGGTTATTTAATCACATATTTATCTGTGGTGTTATAACCCACTCAAATTCAGGACTTTTTCTTTTAAAACATCTATCGTTATTTTGACTATGGACATTTTCCAAGTATTTTAAGATTTTTTTTAAATTTACCCTTTTCCACAGGTTAAGCGCCATTTTTTAAAATGGCGTCCAAGTGATAGGATAATAATAACAATATTCAAACACTTTTAGGAGTTAATTTTTTCGTAGAACTGAACAAAAATTGAATAAAAAAGTATGTGAGCTCTATTTTTTGCCTTTAATTACTTATAGCTCTTTAAATGCACAAAACATGAAAAACATGAAAAAATACCACATAACAAATTTGTATAACTTATTCTTCTTATCAGGAATGCATTTGTATTTTTTCGATAAAATTAAAAATACGGATTTTATTTCTGCAAAACAAGTTCATTCCTTAATTGAAGATAGCGGCAACCCTGCCAAGGATTGATGTCGAAAATTTGAAGTAAAACTTTCTTTATAGTACTTCAAAGTACTCAAAAATAAAAATGCCTTCCCCGTTTCCATATTGACAGAAACCCACTCACACTTTCAAAACACTTAATTATGATGATGCGCGGATACTTTTCACGCAATAAAGTTGTTAAGCAATTACATACTTTTATACAGAAAGAGAACAAAATAGAACAGGGTTTAGTGATTTCTAGAACTTTTGAAAGAAATGTTCGCGTAATACTGAAAGAAAATTCGACACTTCAAAACAAATATACACTTATTAGGGTGGTGCTTATTTTTGAAATGTTTGATGTCTGTTTTGAAAAACAGAATTTTGAAATACAGAATTTCGGAAAACAGAAATTTGGTCATGCAGAATTTTGTACAACCAGAATTATGAACAACAGAATTTTGAAAGCAAAATTATAACCCTACAGAATTTCGACCCAAACCCTCGGAAGTCATATATTCTATCACGTCAAGTTTTTGAGATATTGCCGTATGGAAATTTGAAAAAACGTTGTTTTTTTTCTGTTTCCGATGTTATTTTAAAACGTGAGCTCCGATTCGAGCTCAACACACCAAAAACCTTTAGGGCCAGTTGTACAGCTATTTAACTAGTGGTTCAGCAATTTTAATCCACCGACTTTAGCAAACTAACTAACTAATTTAATAAGGGTATTCATGCAACGTCGTAAGTTTACAAATTGTGTAAAATGATAAGTTTACGCAAAGTTTGCATGAATGACCTTTTTTTTAACATTTGATAAAATGCTACGTAATTCAATCAGAGTAAAAGTCACAATGACGTTCGGATAAGTTTAACCAGTTTGGTTAATTTTACGCAACAAAATCCTTTGATAAGTTTAACCAAATTGTGTTAATCATTTCCCATACAAAATTTGACAGTTCATTTACCAAAAGATAAACTTAACCAATTTGTAAACTTATCTAGGGTTTTACGAAGTTGCATGAATACCCTTAATGTTAGATAATTGTATGGTTATTTTACTGAATGAGTTCGACTGGCTATAACTTTAAAACGACTGGATTTACAGTAAAAAATGTCAGGACCTTTTTTGTAGAGAATTCAATTTTCTATAAGAAAACGTATGTATAGTTTAAATTTAAATACTTGATATTATTAAAGCTAAGTGTATAGTTCTTTTGAATTAAAATAAACTTGATGATGAGAAAAAAAATCTGCAAATAAAAAATAACCGTGGTGTAAAATTTGTTCTATGCAAAAACAAGGCTTGTTCGTTGAGCCCTGAAGTCACCCTGGAGTCGCCATAAAGCGACGAGCCAATTTTGTGTTTTTTGAAACCTGGGGTCGCCCTGAACTCGCTCTGAAGTAGAACTAGGTTTTTTGTTGGGGCGAGTTGAGGTAAGGAATAAAATGCCAAATTAGCAGGAATTTAATTTTTAACGCTTGGGAACTGTTAACTTGGCTTAACGAAAACTATTGAGCCTGTTAGCAAGATAACTTTTTTAACAGTTAATATCTTTATTTTAATACACTAGTCACGAAAATTTTAAAATTTTTATTAGTGTTTTTTGAAAAAACTGTATCTTTGTGATGAGTGGTCGTATTGTGTTGAAACAAAAAGCATTACACAGCCTTGTGTTTTTTTCTTGATATTTTACTGCAAATAATTTTTTACAGTACCGTTATTACGTTAAGTACTGACACCATACAATATTTTTTGTATTTTTTTAAGGTCTCTATTTCAAAGTTAATTTTTTTTAATTGATTAAATGTAATGGTCAGATTACCTGTTTATTCATCTTAAATTTAAGTTTTGTTTTGTAATCGTACAATTTTTTTTCATCGTTTATATGAAATTCAATTGGCCAGTTTATATATCTTGAGCGCTCAGTATTTGTCCTCGACTTTTTGACAAAGCAGGAGAATAAAATATAAACAGTGTTCCTCACATAGAAGTCAAAACAACTCTCCTTTTCTTTTCTTCGTACGTAATTTTCTGCGACAAAAAATAATTGAGCAAACGAATCCAAAAAATGTCAGTCTCAGTTTTTAAGGGGAAAAATGAGGATTTTTTTAGAGAAATCCTGTTTATATTTCTGATCGCTCTGAGTCCTCTGAGGTATCAGAAGTATAAACTGGCTAAATGAAAAAAATATGTTTGGCTTTGATTACCAACATCTTATCAAAAAATGACGTCATAAAAAATTCAAGGACAGTTTTGGAAATTTGAGGAAGTTTCTTACATGATTTTTTTGAGACTTTGTAAAAAATATTTTTTTTTAGACTTCACCGCTAGTTTAAAAAAAAGTACTTTGGGTTATTTGTTGCTTTTCAAATTATTATTTGAAATCAAATAATTATTTTCGTCGAATTTTTTTTAACAGTTTCGCATTGGTTAGATAGTTTTTTGACTTGAAATGAAATAAAAAGTACATTTTTCCAAAAACAAAATTTTAAGTTTTTTTGTATGTATGAAAAATGTTTGATTTTTTTAGAAAAAAATTACTTTTTATTTCATTTCAAGTCAAAACAATATCTAACCAATGTGAAACTATGAAAAAGTCGACGAAAGTCGTTGTTTTTAATCCATTTTGATGACGACTACGCGATGTATAGGAACGACACAATTTGTCCTTTGAAATGGTTTGTAAGACTTTGAAAATTTGGTGAAGAAAAACGGTTGGGTGAATCAATTTGAAAATTTACAGAAATGTTGTAAAAATTAATAAATTTGCATACAAATGCAAGTTATAAAATCAAAATTTGAAAAGAAACAAAAGATTTACCGAAACGTTTTTTAGTAGTTTTTTTAAACTAAACGGTAAAGAGTAAGAAAAAATTATTTTTACAAAGTCCTACAAAAATCATGTAAGAAACTTACTCAAATTTACAACAACGTAGCTAAAAAAAAACTTGTCAACTGTAAGAACTCTAAGACATTTTGGAGCAATGTTCGCGAACTTGGTGGACGTAGTAGAAATGTGGTGAGTACCCTCGGAGCTGAGACACTATTTATTTTTTATTTAGCTTAATACAAGCGTGCACTAACATCTAAACTTAAATCTAAACTTAAAATCTATGGTGGGTTTTTCGTTGTTTTTTTTTTTTTTTTTTTTTTTTTTATTTTATTTTTTTTTTTTATTTTTATTTATGTAATAATCTGGGCCCGTAGGCCCACCCACCAGTTTTTTATATAGAAAAAAACTTTTAAAAAATGGAAGGCAAGGTGTTGAGAGCTAGAAGGGAGTGTTTAAGGCAGTTCAGGGATTGTATAGTTAAGGTTGGAATAGAGCGAGATTTTGAGAGAGTGTTTGGAGGTGTGAAAGTCAAAAGAATTTTGCATAAGGTTGGAGGTACGGAGCATGCGTGTCAATGGTTCGTTACTACCATAGTTAGTACGATGGAAATTGACATCAAAGAGAGACACCGATCTAAGACTTCTAGGGTTAGTGTGCAAAGAAATTTTTTGGAGAAGCGTAGGACAATCAATATTACCGGCTAAAATTTGGTGAATGAATACAATGTCGGCTACTTTGCGACGTTTATCAAGAGGTTGCAGATTAATAAGTTGAAGACGATCTTTATAGGGTGGAAGGTGAAATGAGTCAAGCCAGGGAAGCCCGCGAAGTGCGAATCGAAGGAATCTTCGTTGAACGGCTTCAATACGAAGGGAATGGGTAACATAACATGGTGACCAAACCTGGCTGGCATATTCAAGAAGGGGCCTAACAAATGTGAGATAAAGAGATTTCGTAACGTAGGGGTCTGAAAATTCTTTTGACCAGCGCTTAACGAAGCCAAGTGCAGAGTTAGCTCTATTAATAGATGTGGTAATGTGAGATCTAAAATTAAGTTCTTTATCACAAAGAATACCTAAATCACATAGTGAGTCAACTACTGTGACTGCCTCATTGTTAATAAAATATGTTCGAGGAGGGAGAGGTGAGCGTTTACGGGAATACGTTATAGCTTGACATTTACTAACATTAAGTTCAAGAAAGTTCTTCTGGCACCAGATAGAAAATCTGTTTAAATCTTGCTGAAGAAGAATGGAATCGGAAGGAGAGGAAATATGTCTATAAATTTTTTTATCATCAGCATAAATAGAAATCATAGAATCATTGATGACGCAGTCTACATCATTAATGGTCAAAATGAAAATCAAAGGGCCGAGATGACTTCCCTGCGGAACGCCAGAGGTTGCAAGGATAGGATTAGATTCGATACCTCTAAAAAGGATTGTATACTGCCGATCGCTAAGATATGAATGGATCCACGCAATGAAGGAGGGAGGGAAGCCAAGTGCTTTGAGTTTGAAGAGAATAAGGGAATGTGAGATTTTATCAAAGGCTTTGCTGAGGTCAGTGGCGATGACGTCAACTTCTTTCCCAGACTCCATGGCGCATGTAGAATCAGAAACAAAATCAACTAGGTTTGTAGTAGTTGATCTACCGGTAAGAAAACCATGTTGATTGGGGAAAAAAATATGTTTACAGTGGAAAAGCATAGTGTCATAGACTATGCTTTCGAAAAGCTTAGGAATACACGACAGCTTAGCTATGGGACGGTAGTTAGATATTTCTTTTTTAGGGCCTTTTTTGTGGATCGGGATAATGTAGGAATATTTCCAACGAGAAGGAAATATTCCTTGTGAAATTGAGAGCTGAAAAAGAGTTGTCAATGGCTCTATTAAAGTTGACGAACAATTTTTTAATATTATTGAGGGTAAGCCATCAGGACCACCAGTATATTTAACCTTGAGTTTTTTAATCTTATCTTCAACGATAGAAGGGGGAATGACAATTGAAGACAGTGACGTTTGGGTGCAGGTGTCTAAGAAGGAAAAGTAATCGGAGTCTGGTGGGGAAGTGTTATCAGAAAAAGATTGACTGAAAAATTGGGCATAAAGGTTAGCGATGATTAAGGGATCGTCTGAACTGGTATTCAAATAAGTAAGCGTAGAAGGGTAGTTATCAGACTTTCTTTTAGCATTAATGAAGTTAAAAAAACTTTTTGGGTCAGATATAATGTTAGATTGAACTTGACTAAGGTAATTATGGTAAAGAGACTTGCAGAGTTCAGAGAAATTATGGTTTGCACATTGAAAGGTAGAGAAATCAAAGCCAGTGCGAGATTGCAAGTACTTACGCCAAAGTTTGTTTCTTTTATTTCGGAGAGATTTTAATTCATTATTATACCATGGAGGGCTTGAAGAAATATTTTTTTGAGGAGAAATAGGGACTGATTGGCTAAGGCAGCAAAATAGTAGAGAATAGAAATTATGAAGGACAGAATCGATGTCGTGATTTTCAAAGATAATATCAAAATCGACAGCACGAAGTAAGTTATTTAGTTTGGGGAAATTAGCCTTACGAAAATTAAAAGCCATTACTTTTTCCGGAGCAGTGGCATTATGGGAAGATTCATAAGAAAAAGAAAGGAAGATAGGAGGATGGTACGGGTCTAGAGTAGAAAGAAGATGATTACTCGCTGATACTACACAATTGTCCACATCAGAGGAGAAGATAAGATCGAGTTGGCGGTCTAAATTATTTTTGACACCACTCATTTGGTAAAGATCAGAGTCAGAGAGACAATCGGTGAATAAGATTTCCTTATCAGTCATGGCATTAGAACTCGTATAATGTGATTCATCATCAGATAGAGTCCATTGCAGATTTGGGAAATTGAAATCACCTAAAATAAAAACCACGTCAGATGGTTCAGCTGCTTCGAAGATAGAATCTATAGCATCAACTGCGAGCTGATAACATTGGATAGGCTGGCAGGGTTTAATATAGCAGCAAGTTATATAAAAGGTTACTTTGGCGATTGTTGATTTCACACAGACATACTCAAAGAAGGAGGAATCAGATATTTTGAAAAGGGTCGAATCAAATCGATTGTGAACCGCTAATAGAACACCGCGTCCAACAGACACATCATCATGCAAAGAGCCGTCTACTCGAAAGACGTTGAAGTCAGGGTTAAAGAGCTCGCTATCGTTAATACTAGGTAAAAGGTTAGTTTCAGTTAGTGCAAAAATGTCATAGGGTAAAGTTAATGAATTAAGGTAGACTGCAGAAGTTTTGGTACGAAGCCCTCTGACATTTTGGTAATAAAGGGAAAAGCATTTTGGAGGATAATTAGAGGAGATTGGAGGTTTAGGAACGAAAAAAACTATTAAAGTTGGATCTACTCCTCTGCAAATGAGTGATACGTTTAGAGTTTACATAAGAGGCGAAAGACGATAAGTCATTTGCAACATCTGCGGGAGTAAGTTTGAAAGATTCATGAAAACGAACGAATATTTCCCTAAGTTCAACGGGGTTAGTTGGGAGACCTTCTTGCTGTATGGAAACCATAAGATTAGTTCTTGTAACACCGTCAACACAAACAGAGTCATGTTTGTCATGAAGGTATGCAAGATAAAGGCGAATGTTAGAGTAGATTCTGTGATCTCTAAGTCGTGAGAGAACATAACGACCATCATCATTAAGGTCAACAAATTGTTTGGTAAGTCTAGCAGTAGGGGGGGTGAGAGGGTCTAAAAATGGGGGCGAAGATCCTTGCGTATGGGTATGGTATGGAGCGTTAGATATGGGGGGAGATTGGAGGGAAGTTAGCTCAGGAGATGTTAGTGTGGTGGAGTAGTGGTTAGATGTGGGTGTGGTGATCAGAGAAGGATGAGAAGAAGAGGGTGCTGGGCGTTGTTTTACTGTTGGTGGAGTGAGGGGGTCAAAAAAGGGATAATTAGTTGTTGGAAGATTAGTAGAAGGGGAGACATTGGATGTGGTAGGAAGGGGTGGAGAGCCGGTGACGGGAGGAGTGGATGAATGCTCGGGATTAAGAACGTGGGAATGGATGAAATTAGGGTAGTAGGAGCCACGAGGGTGATTTAAATTGGGAGATTGGTCATTCAGTTTGTTAGGGATATTAAAAGACACTCGTTTCTTTGGAGGGATTGCGGGAGGATTTTGAAATAAGGAAGGTCTATTAGTTCGGATGGGGTTATACATATTATTCTTATGATGTAAGGAGGGGTTAGTAGAGACTGGATGAACGCAATTAGAAGAAGGTAAGGAAGACACAGAAGGAGAATTTAGAATTGGGTGGTGGCTTTTAAGGAAAGATGAGTCATGGTAAATAGAGTGAGAAAAGTTAGGAAGAATACCTATTTTAAAGTTCCAGTCTGATTTCGAGTTAATACCGGATTGAATTTTGGCTTTAGATTTGCGCGGCTTATTCTTACTTTTTGGCGACAATGATGATGATGTTTTATCAATCCATTTGAATAGCTTCATGTCACCAAGCTGAGTGTGCCCATTACAGTGGGAGAATAACCATTCGTATTTCGATGGGATGATGATTTTGAAGCGGCAAGTAGATGTACGTTGGCAGTCGATATCCATAGCGAAAGTTCGTAAGAAGTAAGTCCGGACCCAGGAATCATCAGCAGTTCGAGGCGCATTAATCAGGAAATATGAGCTCTTGTTTGCACTATTGAGCTTGGACAATCTTAAGTTCCACTCTGGGATTGACCATGAAGTTCCAAATTTAATAAGGCTAGGAGCACTTGCGGTCAAAGGTGGTGAAGTAGAGGATGGATGAGTAGTAGAGACGGGAGCAGATGCATGAGGTGAATCAGTTTCAAGAGTGGCTGAGTGGTTGGATGAGTTAGTAGTGATGAATACACAAGCAGGAGAGTCAAGGCCAATGGTTGAAGGTGGTGATTCCGTGGTAGACATAATTGAAGGTAGAGGAAGTGGCAGAATTAAAGTAAACACAATAAACTGTTACAAGAAGTTAACACAGGTAAGCACAATTTTCAAATCGAATTGACTGCGAAGCGGTAATGAAAGAATGTTTTAAGGGCAGAAAATTGGGTCAGAGAATTTGCAAATGAAAATGCAGGGCTAAGCAAACTGAGTTATTAATTAAAAGAATTTTAATTATATTTGAAAGGTAATGAGGAGCGAATTTAAACACGTCTGTGCTTGGCGACGTTAAGCGGACAATTGACTAGCAGCACATTTTAAAACTCTTTTGTCGGCTGATGAGTCTCATCATACTTTCTCTTATGCACTACCCAACATAACTGTCAGTGAACTGGATGACCCAATATCTTGGGATGAACTGGAAACAACTTTGAAAAAGATGAAAAATAATAAAGCACCTGGAATAGATGGCGTTCCAGTCGAGTTCTACAAAAATAGCCTTCCTGAAAATTATAGAGGGATATCTTTTCTTAACAGTTTGAGGAAGATTTTGACTTCAATTCTTTATGAAAGGCTCATCAACTGGATCGAGAACAATAATATTCTGAGCATGTTCCAAGCTGGTTTTCGATCGGGTTTCTCAACGATGGATCACATCTTTGCGCTGACAAGTATTGCCAAGAAGTTTATTGAAAAAAAGAAGAAACTATACACCTGTTTTGTGGATTTCAAAGCAGCATTTGATAATGTAAACAGACAGGCTTTGATGTACTTCAACTTTCTTGTTTCAACTAGCTCCACTCTATGGGATGGATCAGAATTGGTTTGAAACGACGACTGGAGTTCCCCAAGGCTGCATTTTAAGCCCAATACTATTCGCTTTGTTTATTTACGATATTTGTGATGAACTACCAGGAGGAGTAATCTTCGCCGATATACCAATTAAAGTTTTGCTCTATGCAGACGACTTAGTTTTACTGGCGGACAATCCTTTTGCCTTGCAACTGCAAATTAATAGAATGAATACTTTTTGTGAAAAATGTCAACATAAACAAAACAAAAGTTATGATTTTTGAGCCACGTCAAAGAAGGAGGCTTGCTGAAGAAAACTGGTCTCTCAATAATGTGCGTATTGAAGTTGTCCAAGAATTTAAATACCTTGGAGTTTTGCTAAAACATAATTTAATTTTTTTAAATTTAAAATTTTTTTTTGCTAACACATAATTTAAATTTTTCCAAACATGTCCAGCAGAAAAGCAATGAGGCTAAACTTGCTCTGAATTTAATGTGGCCCAAGTTTTTTGGGAACCAAAAAATCGATCTGGTATCAAAATATCGCGTTTTTCAAGCAACGGTCAACAGTTGTTTGTGCTATGGCACTCAGATTTTTGGATATTTGCCCCTCGAGGAATTTGAATCTATTCAAAGGCATTTCCTCAAACGCATATTTAGATTACCGAACTCAACACCGAATTATGATATCTATGTGGAATCTGGCGTAACACCCATCCACATTAAAAATCTAAAAGCTAATTCCGATTATTTAGTCAGAGTGATGAAAAGAAGCGAAGGAAATCTCCACAAATCTTTTATGTTGAGAATGCTGCAAACAAATGCATCCCCTTTCAAGGAATAGAATCAGCTTGCTGTAACCCACGAAGTTCATTTGACGCTAATGGAGTCCAATGTAGATGCATGGCAGCATATGTTTGCAGATGTGACTGCTGAAATTGACGAACAAATTTATGCTCAGCATTTGTCCAGAGCAACCTCAACATCATCCAGAAGTACCTATAGAAATCTCAATCGCCAATTGCCATCGGAAGCAAACTATTTTCATAACGAGCTATCTCCCGAAGCAGTAGGATACATTTTTAGAGCACGAGTTGAAATGCTGAACCTTAACTTCAGGCCTCATCGAGCTGATCTGACACAAATCTGCGATTTATGTAATAGAAGAGAAACGGAAGATGTAAATCACTTCATTGCAATTTGTCCAATATTACAAGAAATTCGTCGGTTACATTTCAATGAGAGTTATCTTACACCAAACAGACTCTATGAAATATTGAATGGAGCACTAGGGTGGCCTACCCTATACAACTACTGCAAACATGCTCTAAATTTCCGTAATAGTTTCTTAACGTGAAGTCAAAAGTTCAGCCAGTTACTGTAGTTCAAAACTATATTTATTTATTTTGTGTTTCAAATCACGCTAAAATTGAAAACTTTTTGTGTTTCAAATCATGTTAAAATTGGCATTTTTTTTTTTCTTTTGTGTTTCAAATCATTTCAAAATTGTTTAAAATATATTTTTCAAGCATCTCAAATTGTTAAATATGCTATATTAATATACACAGTTGTTTAAATCAAACCAGAAGTATTAAGCTTAGATTGCAAAACTTATTTTTTATTCTTTTATTTTATTTTTTTTTTATCAGATTCTAATATTCAGTTAATAATTTTGTAATATTCTTATACTTTACTTTTTTTTTGTATTCTTTTTTTAGTATGAAATGTCATATCAGGCAGACGGCAAAATTGCCATGTCCTTATTCTTATGTTGTAAAACTCTTTTTTTGTTGGAAAATATAAAGAATTTATCTATCTATTATCTATCTATCTACTCAAATTTACAAAACTGTACTTGAATTTTTTGTATGACGTCATTTTTTGATAAGATACTGGAAATCAAAGCCAAATATATTTTTTTTTATTGAAAGTCAGATAAACAAAGCAAACAAAAATTGCGCGACTACAAACAAAAATTAAATTGAAGATAAATAAACAGGTTATCTGATTTTTACATTTGATTAACTCAAAAAAAAAATTACCTTTGAAAATGGGGACCTTTAAAAAAACCTTTGTTTCAACACAACACGACCACTCATCACAAAGAAACAGCTTTTCAAAAAACACTAATAAAAATTAAAAAGAAATGTTGATCCTTTAATTTCCGGGACTAATGTACTTTCATATTTTTCTAAGGCTCGCACTGTGTTTGATCATTTTAAAGGTAGTCAAAACCCCTTTAGTGCGCGTATAATTTATTTTGAACTCTGAAAATTAAAACATACATAAAATACATATAATAAACATATGTACATTTATGTATATTCTATATATTTCTTTATTTTAATTTTTAAAAAAATTGAAAATATTATATCCATTCTTAAATCTACTTTTTATATAAAATATAATTTGTTCTGTATTATTTTTCTTATTTCTGTATTTTTATTAAATGAAGAAAAAAATTATTGTCCCTGAAAGAAAAGTAAGTGTGTATGAAAGAAAACAAAATATTATAGGTATTGTATTAAAAGCTTTTACCATTCGAATAATTTCATCTTACTTTAAGAAAAAAATACATTTGTCCATTTCTATAAAAAAAGAAGTATGACCGTTATTAGTATCTGAATTATCCTTTTTGAAAAGACTTATATATTATCATGAAATTTAATGACACATGTAGAGTTGTAGGCATTGCTAGAATTTGAAGATCCTATTAAATACTGGGCACCGTGCTTCCAAGATGTCATGGTTGAGGTGTACCAGTTTAATTAATCCTATACAAATCCTCTATTTCATTATAAATTTACTGTTTTTGATTTTTTGTTTTAATTTTTTATCGGAACTAATTCTTCTTTTTTTTATTTTAAGATTCGATATAAGCAACGAGCTGCTCAACAAAAACTAAGACAAGGTACTCATATTCAACGGGTAACATCGAGTAGAAGAGGCCGACGATCTTTGCGATCTGGATATGCATTTGCTCATCAGGTAAAATTGATTAAATCATTTTATATATACGAGCTAAACAAATGATCTAAATCGTATAAAAAGCGTATGAATATATATTTTCGCTCCTTCTCCAATAACCAGATTCATATGAAACCTATATCCTTCACATGAAATTACACTGAGAACTTCTAAAATAGAAAATTAATAAATTTAAAATTCTATTTTATTATTTCAGGAGGGCTTTGGCCGTCTTATAACATCTGGAAAAATTATGCGAAAACTTCCACAAGAATTCGCATTCCCACTTGGTCTGGGTACCAAAAGGCAATTATCATCTTCAGAAAATGATGAGACCAAACACAACATTACCACATCCCCAATCAGTTCTTCAACGCCTTATAAATCAGACGAAGTGAGTCCACGCGCACCCTGCCAGGATTTAGATACTATTAATCTATAAATTAATTAAAAATATTTAGTTAAAACAAAAAAAACGGTTATATTGACCAATTTGCACCAAACCAAGACAATTTGTGAAGCTAGTTAGTAAGTTTGTTATTATTCTGCAAAAAATATTTAAGTTAACAAGTATCAGGTGTATATAAAATTATAATAATTAAGCTTATTATTCACCCCTGTGACAGAACTTTTTTCGTAATTAGAATTCCACTACGAAATTCGAAAAAAAAAGTCTCTTAGGTAACGTATACGCTCGCCGTGGAAAAATTAACACAAATTTTATGCCACGCAAGAATCCGGTGATAGATTTGCTCGGGCTCGTTGTAGAATTCTTTTTACTGTTATATTTTTTGAGGGGCTGTTTTATTTATTTTTTTTTTAATAAAGATAATTTTCTGTATTACTAAAAATGTATTCATTTTTGAATAATTTGTCTTAAAACCATACAAAAAAAAGTATTACTTTCAGCTCTTATTATTTTAGTTTGACCAATTATTTTTATTTATATAAAAAAGGATACTTAAGTAACTTAATAATAAAAATAATATTTAATAATATAAATAATTAAATTAAAATTAACATGTGACAGTAAAGCAGAATTTTATTTATTTTAAAATAAAATAAAGTATAAGACTTAAAGCAAAATACAAAACAAAAATAATAAGAAGCTTACTTAAAATCTCAAAATCATAAGAACAGCATAATGTTTTTATAAAGTTATACTTTAGGTACATCTTTTATTAACTATGTATGAAATAAAAAATTTGCATCACTGAAAAGTTAACTATACTTGTTTCCTAAATCGTACAATTAAACGAAAGTAATATATAGCAGACATTTAGGCTTTTATTACAAAACATCAGAAAAATATATATTACATAATAAATACATATGTGCGTAGTACATATGTAGCATGTCATCACTGTCCAATATTAAATCACCAAAAACGTGTCTTGTTGTTTAAATTTTAAAACTCCCAACTTCTGCCTTATATTCTGCTTTAACTCAAAAAAATGTAACATAATTTGATAGTTGATAAGTTTCCATATTTTATTTAATACAAACAAATATTTGTTCAATTTTTATTTTGTAACTGATACCAAATAATATTATGTGACAAATCTTTTACTGTAAAGAATAATATACTATTATAAGGAATTGTCTAGTTCCAATTTATTTAATAAAACTAAGATTATATTAAGGAAATGTATTTTTTTATTATTCGTCGTTTCAAATGATTTATTTGGTTGGGAAAATATATACCAGGTAAGGCGAAAAACCGTTACTAGTAAAATAAAATACACGACTGGTGCGATCTATTATGTACATTAGGGCGGTTTTTAAAAAAAAATATCATCTTGGATGGGCCTAAATCGACTCTAAATGAAGTAACAAAATTTCGTTAATTTTTTTCAGAATTTTAATTTCAAGTGACCTTAGTGGTACTTTAATTCCCCAAAATTTGTTTGCATATTAGGTGATTCACATAAAATCTGCCAAATTCAGAGCATGTAGGTTGGAAAAAGACAAACAAAATGCCACTGGAGGGGGTAATATTTCCAACAGCTTGGACAGGAGGGGACATTTTATAAAAAAAAAACATTAAATAGAAAATAAATAAAAAACAACGGCAATACTTTCAGTATCGTTTTATAGCTTTTTAAATAGGTTCAGCAAGAATTATTTTCAAATTAAAAATTGAATTTTTCTTCAAACGATGATTTGAAGCAATTTTTTGCCAAAACTAAATTATAAGTATGGACTTTTGGCTTTCTAAAAAGCTGCAGAACAATACTGTAAGTATTGCCGTGGTTTCTCAATTAATTTTTTTTTCCATTTGATGTAATTTTTTTTATAAAATTGACCCTCCTGCCCAGGCGGGGAAAAATATTACCTCCTTCCTGTGGGATTTTTTCTTGTGTACTTCTTACCTACAACCTGGGCAGATTTTACGTGCATCACCTAGATTACAGCGTCTAAAGGGGATGAAAATTGAAATCTGAAAAAAAAATTAGGGATTTTTTTCTTCATTTGGAGCTGATTTAGGCCCATCCAAATATAAAAACTCTAAAAAAAACTATTATAACAACAGAAGAACTTTTAAAACATTCAAGTAGCTAATTTAAAAATAATATATTTATCGGTGTTTCCATCGAGTAAGAATCCAATTTAGTTTTGCGTTACGGGTGTGACCTTAGAAAACTGGTGACTTGCGATTAAGATACATTATCTATAATTATCATATGGTATGAAGAAAATATGGTACTTGATCTTCAGTTTCAGTGTAGAAACGAGAAGCAAAACAATGAAAAACAATACAAAATTTTAATTTGCAAACTTTACTGGTGTTACAAGTCATCGTTTAAATAATTGTACACGGAAGCCGAGCGATTTTTGTATCCGACTATTTTATTTTTAGTAAGTAAGCTTTTTCTTAATGGTTATTTTTTTCTTTTTTTCTTAACCGTTATTTTTGAAGCTAAAAAAATCAATCTCCTCTCTGGGAAATTACAAACCAATTTTTAAAAATCGCTTCGGTGGTTTAGGCTGTAGGTTGAGGTACAGACAAGCAAAACGAATTGTGCCTTCCACTTTTTTCATGTTCTCTACGATTAGTAAAATGTTTAAAAAATTGATTTCATAAGAGTTGAAATATTACAGTTAAGATACTATATTAAATGAAACTAGATAGTCAGTTCCCAGTTTGTTTTTTGTATGAGTTATTTTTGTTTGTGATATAAATGAATGTACGACTTGTTTTTTTTTCAATGCCCTCACCACTTCATGTGGTACGATTACAGTTGGTACATGCGTAATCTTACGAACAAAATGTCTTCACATATTCTTTAGAATTACTTGTCAGAAGTGGGTGGTTACAGTGAACGGGTTTGAGTTCACCACACAAACACTTTTTTCTAAACAATGTTCAAACATTTGTCCATGTCCACTATAATTTCTGACGAATGCTTGAGCAAAACCAAATTTGAACGATTTATTTGTTCAGAAGAAAGTTCTGTGGAGTCTGACGGATTCATAGAAACCAATGGTTTTATTACTTCTGACGGGTATTTCACAACAATTATTCTTCAGAATACGCATCCATTGTATTTTTGTTTAGCTAAGAAGCTTTATTTATCTATTGGCTCACACCAAAATGAAGTATTATAAAATCTTTTTCCGAATTGCAATGCAACGTTCCCCACTATATTAAAACGATAGATTTAACAAAGCCAAGTCCTTGATGGCAAAAAATACAAGCATCATTTTACACGATCTATTATTTGACGTAGTCCATAATTGTAATTAGTAATAAAGTGACCATTAATAATATTCACAGAAAAAATAACACACAAGAATTATTGATTTGAAATAAAACTCATTTATTGAAACTTAATTAAAAAAAGTCATCTATTATTCATAATTTATAATTAATATATTATGTATGTGTATAGTTACAATAATAAATTTGTAAAATTTATTTTTAAAATTAAAACGAAAACGATATTATAATTCCATATCCCTAGCTTCATCTTCACTATAATCGGACATGCTAGACTCGCTATCTGAGCTCTCACGCTCTTGGTGTGCACGTAAAGCTTCTTCTGTTGCGTACCGCTGAACGTAATCGGCAACTTTCCGCCGATACTCTTCAGGCTCATGCAAGTACAACGCAGCAGCATCACGATTTAATGGATCCACCGGATTTGGATATGTTAGTAGTTGCGGTAAAAATGACTCGAATATATTGGATAGGTCATAAAGCGCCGTCCATGCTTGGTTAATTACGTCTAAGCATACAGTGCCCGATGATTCATCGATATTAGGATGGTAAATTTTATTGACAAAACCTATACTAGGTGATTTGAAGGGATAGTTATCTGGCAAATATACGCGTACCTTCCAAATGCCACCCTCGTACGGTGTACCCTGTGGTCCAAAGAATTTTACATGGAACTCATTAAGACCACCAAGGATTGTCACCTCGTGCTTACTTTCGATTAATTTGATGACATCGTTGTCCATACGACGCTTACCTGCACTTGGAGATGACATATTTATTGCTCTGTAATTATATGAAAAAAAAAACAAAAAACAATTTAAAAATATTAAAATTTATTATCGTATATTATTTATTTATTTATTTATTTATTTGCTGGCAGTCAAAAATATTAAAATTTTTCCGGGGTTAACGTTAGATATCCTTAAAGGTAGGAGTTATCACATATATTTATTGCATCGGGCTTGTTTAGGGCTTATTGCATTTTTCATTATTAGGAATTATGAAACGATGAAATAATCTTGGAAAAAATATTTATGTGCGTCGATGACATCATTTTATGTGAATAATGCGCAATGCGCTATCGTATTTAGTTGTATCATGGGGCATGACAATAAAAACAAATATCTGTCCACCGGCTTACACAAAAATACACTATTAATAGAAGCAACTTTAAATTTTTGTTTTAAGACTCCTCATGCGCAAGGCGAATGGGGCTGGGGAACAAAAACTCTTCGACGAATATTAAGTCCTCTATATGGGAAGGGTGAATAGAGGAGAAGATGCAACCGCCAAAACTATGAGCTGTACCAAAATGTGGATGTAGTCTAGATCTTTTTATATTATTGGCTCATTTAAAACGGGCTAGGTTGTAACGAAAAGCATGCATTGGTACCAAAATTTCTATGGGATTTCAACAAAAACTTGCATTTCGAAATACCAAAAATTTTATCGGGAAATATTAACATTTTAACTGAAATTTTTAAAATCCTAGATTTTGCTTTGTTGGGAAAATAGCATAACATTTAAAATTTAAAAAGTATCTTGCTATAACTTTTCCTTAAATAGAGACAATCAGTCCAAGAAACTAAGGAGGCACAACTCTTCTGTTCATATTTTTGAGATTGCTGATATCTCATCTTTCGGGATTGAACGCACTTCCTTTTTAATTTTCCACTGACAATGTTAACGGGGAAAATATTTTGTTGACCTAAAAAAATAAAAAAAAAAAATAAAATAAAATCCTTAAAAAGAGAATATTAACATAACGTTTAATTTTTAAAGCATTAAACTACCAACAGCTTTTTAAAGTTATCAACAAGCAGCGATTGTCTCTTAAATGCTATGAAGGAACAAAGGATCCTCTTAAGTTGAGCAGCGCTGAGTAGAACTTATTCAAGACTCTATACATTCATTCAATTGCCCAGTTGATATTCTTTGATGAAATAATACGTAGCTTTGCTCTAGAGATTTTTGGGTAAAAATTGTCAGTCTATCAAATTTTGAAAAGAAATTTGGGTAGAATTTGTCAGGAAGGAGAAGGTTTTACTCTCTGGTAAGCACTCTCTTTTGCTCAAGTGTAAAACAGGGATTGGGCAAAAATTGGTGACGAATAGTAACATTGACCGTTTTGGTTTGGTTACGGACACAGATACTCAAACATACTCTTTTTATTTGATTTGTTTATCTAAAACACTGAGATTAAGATGAACCAAGCCTCATAAGCTGATGGTCTAAAATGGAAATGTGTTATAACTTTAAACTTCCCCCAATGTGATTTATAAATTAAGAAAGAAAAATCATTTGTCGATCTTTCAGAAATTGGTCCTAATTTAGTGAGGTAAGAGTTCACACTACTTGGTACCTACCTATTCTTTTTGAGTGGTTTTATGAAGATTTCCATCGGATTAAAAAAAACAATAGACTTTGAAGAACAAACGGAGAAAAAGCAAAAAATTCAAAAAAGCACTAAGGTGTAAGAAAAAGCAAAAAATTATAGGTAGGTATATATTTTTGGAATTACGACATGAAACGTATTTGTATATAAAGTCGATAACAACTTTAATACGATAACGCACAAATTAGGGAATGTTAGCATAATCCTATCCCTGGTCATTACCATCACATAACCGCATTAGTATGCGCCTATGTCTTGAAAGAGATGTTTTGTTTACAGGGGGTAGGTAAATACACATATTAATCACGGGCGCTGTAGAAAATAGCTACGGCTCTGGTTCTCTACCACTATAGCATGGGAATCGTATTTGAACGAGTAGGCATGTCATTAGTATTAAATTTTCTTGTGCATATTAAAATATTTTTCTACTGATGACACAACCGACAACAATAACACATAACAAAGTAAAAATGTGGTCCAACGATAGCAGCAGTAGTTGCATCTTTCTTTAAACTTTATTTTATTATGAGTGGGTGTTTCTATGTGAGTTTCAGTTTGCATTGCTTTAGCCATTGTCCATCGAAATATATTTTAATTAAAAGTATTTATTACTTTCAAATGACCCCCACTCACTTCTAACAAACAAAAAATAATCTCTTCGGTGCAAGAGAATAATAATCAACATAGTTTTTTCAAAATGCCAGATTCTATTCCCCTAATGAACTACATCATTTGATTATTATTAAAAAAAAAAATGTAAAATCTTGAATTTGTCAATTCAGACTCTGTATAACAAATAGATAGCACATGCGAAATATGACAAGTAAACAAAGGAAAAAATACAAGTAAAGTAGGTATGTAATAAGGGCTTTCTTTGTTTTACAAAATTAGAAGAACATTAGGAGCTGATTTTATAACATTGCTCCGAGAAAAAATGTAAATTTGAGGATTTTTTTTGGGGTCTTCTTACCAATTTATAAAGATTCTATTGCGTTTCAGCTGCGTGAAATTCCGATAGATAGAAAATCACACTTTGTTATTCCATTAAGTTTCTTATTGCCAGAATCTCTTGTGTGTTGACTGTCCGTACAGAAATACAGCCTTCTTTTTATTTTTAATAATAATCGACACAACCTATTCGATTCGAACGAACAGTAATGAAATTATTATAACTGCATTCAAACGGGATAGCTCACTTCTGTTAAGAATTTCTCTGATGTAGTTAATTAAACTTTCTTCAATTTTTAGTACTTTGTTGAATAAGTAATTTTTTTAATTAATTTAACGATTTTAAAATGAATAAAAATAAGAGCCACCTTGAAGAATTGCTAATTTTAATTTTTATATCTTCCTGAACAAAAGTAGAGACAGATCTTTAGCGACCATTTTTTGTTATGGAGAAAAATAATTCGTTCAGGGTATCATCGATTTAAGACAGCGGATGTGTTCGTCAAACTGATTTTCAGTGAGTTCAGATAAAAAACTAAGGCCATGTGTCAATCGCGTCAAAATTTGATCCCATTAATCCCAAAACCATTTGGATTTGTTGGTAAGTCAAGAAGAAAATATAAAAATTTAAATGAGCAATAACGTTTCAAATCCAAATAAGTCCATTTCCTTCTATGTTGTTAATTTTTGCTTGTGTGTTCAACAGAAAGGTTCTATCTTGATATGTATTTGGACGAGATCGGAAGCAAAAATAATTGTACGCTGCCCAAAATTGAATATTCCAATTTGCAGCAGAGATGGACTCTATAATGCCCCTATGGAAAGAACAAAATTCAACGTTACGGTTAAATATCCATAACTATTTTCTTGAATGTCCACGCATTTCGGGCAATCGTTCGAGTATGCCAAAACAGAAACTGAAGAGTTGCTCAAATCAATGACTGAATGGTTTCTGCATGTGCAGGGTATCTCTTATGGTTCCATAAGACTCAATTTTGTAACCAAACAGTCCCGAAAAAGTAGTCTTTGTGAACACAAACAAAGCCAAAAGTATCTATAAATTGGACAATAAAATGTAGATAGAGAGTTTCAGATAAAAAGGGTATTGATGCAAAGTAGTATAGTTGTGAAATGCGTAATCTAAGTGTTTTGTGCTGCAAATTCTATTAGTGTTGATAATTATCGACTAAAACTTTGCATCTTAGAAGGATAACGACTGCATCTCTGATGAGTCCAAATACACCCTTGAACTAATCAAAGAAGTATTAATTATCAATTTTCTTTAAGCTCATTGGGTCGTATTAATAAAGCAGAGCAATTGCTTTAAGTAAACTCAGTAGCAAAGCAGAAGCATTTAGCAATTTTCAAAGATAGAGAAAGCAAAAGAAATTGCTATAATTTTTTTTATAATTATGAAACTAAGCAATTGCTTCAGATTTGACAATTCTAGCTAGTAAAAGCAATTGCTCGGGTTTATTAATATTACCCATTGATCAAAAAAATTAAATCCAATAATTTAATTTTGATCAATATGAAATAAAATTATTGAGAAATAGTAAGGGTATTCATGCAATGATGTAAACTTTTCGACATAGAAAATTGTCTATTTTACGATACACGTTTCATGAACACCCTTCAACAACTGGTTTTGTAAACATCGTAAACTTATCCTCTTTGTTAATCGTCAAATATAAAGATGCATTACTACTTTCGTCCATCTCCTTTTAATTTTTTTTTTCCATTTTAATTAAAATGTATGATTAAAAAGTTTCTCATTGTTGTTTTGATATTTTTATTATAATTTTATTTGCTTGATTTCTTTTCTTGTTCAAAATTAATTTCGTGTTTGAAAAAATTTGACGTGCATGGAAAAAAATGGAATGTCGTAACGGATTAGAACTGGCCCGGGCAATATATATATTGGATATAATTTACAGTGGATTTTTGTATAAGAATTCATGTAAGTTGAACTGAACTTAATACAAATTGCGTATGACAAGGCCCTCACTACGTCACTGATGAGTCCAAGTGAGTAAGCCGGACGAAATACCAATTTGTAAGACTAAAGGCCATACAAAGCTATTTTGAATCGAGACCTTTACCACGTTTATTATCTTTATTTACGATACCAATTCATGTAGGAAAGTTAACTATTTGATGCAAACAGCTCGTTTACGATGTAGTAAAGTTTCCAACGTTTATACCACGTTTTCATTAGGCCAAATGAAGTAATTTCGCTGAAAATTCATTTCCCATACGAATTCACATTTCGAAATGAGACAATTTTAATCAAATTTGCCGAAATTAGGTTGGAAATTAAATTAAAACCTACTGAACACACCCAATTGGCCACAGTTTGAAGAGCTCTGAAAACGTTTTGTATGTCATAGCTCAATGGAAGTTAAATGAAAAAAAATAACAACAATAAGCAGTTAGCTGCCAATTGAAATTCAAATATGAAATGATGAGCTGCCAAACAAAATTACAAATGACACCCCAGCTAACAAAATTGCTTCGCATCTCAGACGTTAAAGTGTTATTTGTTTCCATAGCACTTCATTTAGCCCTCTGACAGAAATTAAATACCATATTGGACTATTACTGAATCCTTAAATATTTTCTGCAAATTATATCTGCTTGATAGAAGCGTACTTTTTCTGTGATTTGCGAAATTACCTCACTTTGGCTCTAATGAAAGCGAAGTATTACGATGTTCTTAATTGTTTTCTAACATTGCATGAATACCCTTTGCAAAACTAGTAATATCTGCGTTTTTTGCATGTCCATATGGACTTACAAAAGTAAAAATATTTGGATTGTGGTTGCGATGTTGGACATCTGTATGCCCTCTGGAGGTGGGGTGGTCTGGTATATAGCCAACTTGCCTCCCAATACGTTTGTGTGGCCTCGGGGTAGAACACCATTAACCTGAACGTGAATTAATTGTGGAAGGGCCTTTATATAAAATTAAGCGGAACTATCTTCACTTATCTTAGTTTGGAATTGTCAAATGCATATTCAATAAAAAACAGCAGATAAACAGATTAAAAATTTTAAGCCGCAGTTAATATTATATTCATAATTTAACTTCCAATAATTTGTTTTTTTTTTTATTTCTGTTCGAGTTGCTATAATGTCATTTTATAGTGTGCACATTCCACAAAAGTCCAATCAAGACCCAGTGGGTAAGTTAACTTTTCCACATAATAATTAATGCCGCCTTGGATGTGTAGTCTATCCTGCAGAAACTTTCTTTTTGTGATGTCCATCTTTTACTTTTTATTGCAAACTTGAACTTGTTTTAAATACAATTAGCAATATAAAATCCTAATAAAGCAATAATGAACCATACAATATTTTTTTCACCATTTAACCTGCAATATCGTTGTGCTTCGCAAGTTTAGCTGCATAAGTGCAAAGGCAGATAGTGGTGTGATGTTTTGCCGATTATATCTCTTTTTCTTTGGATTTTGGGTGCAATCCAATATTTTGTTTTCAAACAAACTACCTGCAATCGCTACGTTTCGAAAAACATCATTAATTATGTTGTTTAGGTAGGTATTAGTCATTCCGTTGTTTAGTTCTGTTAAAAGTCAATACACTTTCGATAGGGAATCGGTGGCCGGCCCTTCATGTGGTGTTCTAATGAGCTAAGCCACTGGCAATCAGCCAATGCCAGATGCTTATTCGACATTCCTTTGCATGTTTCTTAGGACACGCAGCTTTCAATTGTGTGATCTAAATTAGATTTTTCATGAAAACACTATTTTTTTTTCTTATAAAATCTTGCTAAAACCGTCTGTTGGTTTATTCTTAGAAAGTTTCAACATTTTTTGATATCTAGGCTCATGATATGCGACGAGAAGTTGTCAAAGCATCATTTATTGTCAAGTCTAAAAAAAAAAGTTCCTTTCTAGAATAATTACATTTGCTCTAATTTAAGTGTGAAAGAATGACTTCAACAATTTTTTTTTTTTCTAAATCTTCGAGTTAAACAAAATTAATTTAAAGAGAACTTTATAATTTGGAATACTTTTTCACAATGTCTTATTAGATATAGCTTAGAGCTAAATTCAGCAACATTGATTTTTGTGACGTTGCGTTGTTGCCTCGCCCCGAAGTTTTGAAGTAGAAAAACAAATTCGCCTCATCTAAATTTGTCGTTAATTCAATAAAATGCATGACTAGGTCGCAAGTAATTACTCCTAAAAAAATCACATGCATATGTTAGGGTGGTAAATGAATTCGTAATTATTGTTGTTTTTTCTTGGTCCCTAATTGGTAAAATTTTATTTCAGGTTTTTAAAATTATGTTTAGGTGACACGAGTTTTTTTATTTATGTACACTCAAAAATTAATATTATTTTTCATTAATAATTTGTTTTAAAAAAAATGGATGGTTATTTTCAACCAATAAGGCACTTTTTGGGAAATAAGTTAAGTTTTTTAGTTTGTTGGATACCTATTTACTTTTTTTAAGAAATTAGAAACTTATCAACCTTAATTTTTAAGTAAAGAAAATAATTACACTGATCAACAAGGTTCTTGTTACAGAAACCAAATAATACTTGTAGGTTTTTGGTGTGCTGAACTCGAAATTAAAGTAAGAAAAATTCCATCGGGCTACGTTTTTGAGATATTGCCGTCATAAAATCTATTTTCAAATTTGTATTGTAACAGGAGGTAAATTGTTTCAAGAAAATTTCTAATGTTTTCTAAAAGAACTTTTTTCTTCTTTTAAAATCTGTTCAAATAATCTCGATATCTCTTTTCGACTCTGAGTAATCCTCAGTTGATTGAAAGCCTTTCATTTATGATATAAATACAATGTAGGGGAGAATAGGCAAAAATTTGTTGGAGCTTGTCCTTTTCTCAACACGAATGTGTCATAAATCGTTGAAAAGGTTGATTTGAATACATCATTTCATTATATGACCGTTAAGCCCTATGCCATAGGGCTCAAGAGATTCGGCAGATATTGAGTTGGAAGACAATGTCCAAATATGGAGTTGCATTATTGTTCTTTTAAGTGCTTTGAAGTCGAATATCTTGTGGACCCCATGACTTAGAGCTTAACGGCTGTGTAATGAAATGATGTACTCAAATCAACCTTTTCAACGCTGTACACATTCGTGTTGAGAAATCGACAAGCTTCTACAAATTTTTTCCCATTCTCCCTTACATTGTATTTATATCATAAATGAAAGGCTTTCAATTAACTGAGAAATACTTAGAGATGAATAGAGATATTGGGAAGATTTAAACAGATTTTAAAATAAGAAAATAAGTTCTTTTAGAAAGCATTACAAATTTTCTTGAAACAATTTACCTCACGTTACAATACAACTTTGATTTTATAACGGCAAAAATCTACAGAAAAGTATTATTTTGTTTCTGTAACAAAAAAAAAATAAAATTTAGTTGACCAGTGTTATCTTTCAATTAGATTTTAATACAAATTACTCAAATTTTTTTAGCTTGTTTTTATGAAAATTAGTAATTATTTGGGCGGTAGTTAAGTTATTAGTTAAGAATAAAAACGTAAATAATAGAAAATTTACTATTTTTGTTTTTGTTTTTGAAGACTTTTAGAAATATAAATTCAATTTAAAGTTTTATGTGGCCTTTAGTCCAAATGCCAAATTTTTATCAGGGAGTGATACAACAACGAGTAACTTAATATTTCTCGTAGAGAAAAAAGATTGGAAAACAGTAAACTGAATTTTTGGGCATAAGATTATTACATATTTTCAAAAATGCATAGGGTCATTTAAAACTCTCAAGCAAACTCTACCACAAATAAAGCAAAACTGAATTCTTTGTAAGGAGTTGGCCTTAGCTTAGTTTTTTAGTTCATATTCTATAGTTACAGATGATATCTTTCTTTTAAAAAATAGATTATGTTTTCAAGCTTTTAATGAGGTTAATGTCTACAAAAAAAAAAAACAAAAACCTCTATAATAGGCCAATCTAAAAAAAAAGTTAATACATGTTTACAATGTACATTTTTCTGAAATGTCTTTATCCTTTCGATTATGAACATTAAAAAAAATATTTGAGCGTTGTAAGAGAATAAAAGGATAATGGGCAAATTGGCCTTTATGCTCAACACAATTGTGTCATACATTTTAAAAAAGGTTATTGTTAGGACATCATTTAATTGCATAATTAACATCTATATGTGTCGTATATACTTGAAAAGATTAAAACATGTAGTTGATTTTGTTATATGACCATTAATCTGTAGATAATGGGGCTGGAGAGATATTTGGCATCAAAAAAAGCGAAGAGAACAATTATGCAATTTTGCATTGGGCGCTGATCTGTTAACGCAACAGCAATGTCATAATTCATTGAAAAGATTATTGCATTTACTTCATTTTCTTTTATGGATGTTAAGGTTAATGTAGTGGGGTTCGAGAGATATTTGACAAAAACTGATTATAGAAAAATAATAAAATTCTGCTGGTCTACCAAGTCAACACTAATGTGTTGTATCGTTGGAAAGGTTATTGCATGTACTTTATTTTGTTATATGGCCGTCAAATTGTAGACCATAAGGTTCGAGAGATATTTGGCATCATAAAAAGGCAAATAGAAAAAAATGCAATTCTGCATTGGGCGCTGGCCTACCTGTTCAACACGAATGTGTTATACATCTTTGAAATGTTATGGGTATAATTATAACTGTTGAAGGATCACATAAGTGAAAACAAACACATGCAATGATATAACCTTCCCTACCACTCACATCCTTCCGGAATGAACTCTACCATTTAAACATAGTCACAAGCCATGAATGAAAGATTGTATTATTATTCTTTTGTGTGTTTAAAAGCTGAATCCCATGGTTTAGAGTTTAACGGTCATATAAAAAAAAGAAGTTATCATAAAAACCTTTTCAAAATTGTATAACACATTCGTGTTGAGCAGGTAGGCCAGCGCCCAATGCAGAATTGCATTTTTTTTCGATTTGCCTTTTTTTTATGTCAAATATCTCTCGAACCCTACTGGCCATATAACAAAATGAAGTAAATCGAATAACCTTTTCAACGATGTACGACACATTACTATTTACTTAGTAGACCAGCTGCTAACACGGAATTGCATTATTGTTCTTAAATGCTTTTTGACAAATATCTCTCGAACCCACAGATTAACGGTTGTATACAAAAATTAAGTACATGCTATAACTTTTCTAACGATATACGACTCATTGCTGTTGAGTAGAAGAGCAGTGTCCAAATGCGGAGTTGCATTATTATTTTTTTGATGCTTTGAAGAATATCTCAGAATCCCATGGCTTAGAGCTTAACGACCAAATCGTCCCCTGATTGCAAGAACTAGGTAACTCAATTTTAAATGTTTTATAATATCTCGACAAAAACGGTATATTTTTGTGCAATTTTCAAGACTTTTCGTCCAATTGTTTTTTACGATAGAAAAATATGAGATATTTATGGAGTGTGAGAAACATAGAAAATAAACTTTAATTCGTTGTCTGGTAGCTAGGTATCCATGAATTTTGCTACCTTCAAACTTTTTTTTAAATTGAGTTATCTAGTTCTTGCAATCAAGGGGCGATATATTGAAATGATGTACTCACAATAACCTGTCCAACGATGCATGACAAGTTCGTGTTGAGAAATGGATCAGATCCCATACATTTTTGCTCATTCTTCTTTTGAGCTGTTTAGTCATTGTAACAAACAAAAAGAAAAATAGGTATCTTTTTAACTATGTTATATTATGTCCATATTGTTTTTACGTGCAAGTAAGAAATTTCAATCATTTCAACAATTCAAATGTGTAGTAACAGAAGCGTTTCGGGTTTTCAAAAGTTATTTGTTGATGGAAAAATCCAAAATAAATTTCTAAAAATGTTTTCGATGAAAAAGTCTTAAGTATCTGGTGTACCACACAAGAATATCATTATTTTTACGAAATCCTCTTTTAAAATTAAAAAAAAAAAAAAAACTGAAGCGAGCCCTTGTCTGTGAATTCAACACTACGTCCTAGGCCGTTCCTCAAGGCAAATAAATTGTAGCCATTCAGTTGGCAAATAAGAAGTAGTATCATGTTTTAAAAACAGTAGAGCGTTTTTATTTGACATTAATTTGTCATTGTATCAGTATTTATGACTAGACAGCCTTACATGTCGGCTCCAGCGGGCATGAGCCATGCTCGGACTATGAACATATCTTAAAAAAACCAATGGAGGCACAAAAATCCTTGTCCGAGCAGTGAAATATCCATACAAATCAAAATGCTGATTGAATTGTGGTTTGGATGTTGGATATCGTTTATGCCCAGTGAAAGCCGGCTTGAAAGAAGAAGCCAAAAATAAAATTAACTATCTTTAATCTACACTATTTAAAAGATTTGAAATCATTAGTCTGAGTACGCTAAAATGTTAAAATATTTATAAACTAACTTCTCTTTTTTTGTAAATTACAGTTAGTAGTGTACATGCCTGTGTTTTTAAAGAAAAAGATGAAGCCCTTAAGGTATTAAAGCAACACAAAGACGCCCGACTCAAAGTATTTTCAAACACAGATGATGCTGAAAACTATGCAGAAACTGGCTACGAGACATGCCAATCCAAGTATTCAGATATAAAATGTAACTTTTATTTACAAACACACTATTCTACAAAATATTCAATTTAATCATTGTTTTCACAAATTAGCTGCAAGTTCACCAGTTAATCTGGAAAAGACAGCATATCGTACTCCAACAAAACAAGAACTAACTGAATTTCGTAAAATAATCGAATCGGGTGATTGCGACAAAGTTTACACAAAAATTTGGGACAATCCAAGATTTCTAATCAGCTCAGGAGATACACCAACATCACTTAAAGAAGGCTATCGTTACAATGCTATGCATATTTGTGCTTTGAATAAAAAATCTCAAATCGCTGCACTAATACTCGAAACAGTTAATAATCTGGCATTTATCGAATTAGTCTATGGCAAAAAGAATCAAAAAGTTTGCATCGAAGCAAGTGCAATAATATTAGATTATTTTTTAAATATGCCCGAGAAAGGAAGATGTGAGACTCCTTTGCATTTAGCAGCTAAAATAGGTGCTGTGGAAGTTGTTGAAGTGTTGACATCGTATCGTCAGTGCAAGATGACATTAAATAGTGAGGGTTTCCTGCCTAAAGATGTAAGTTTTTGTTATTTTCTCCTTTTCTCTTTTATTAATGGGTTTTTTTTCAGATTATTTGTTCACGCGATTCAACTGCAAGTCCTGAACTCAAATATAAAATTGCATCACTTCTCGAAGAACGCTTTTATGTTCCCGTTATCCGTTCTGCCAACAATACTGTTCCCCCGACGATAGGACAACCATTCTCCACAAATAATCCACCGGTAATTAGAATAAATATTTCCACCCTCTTTTTTTTCAAATAATTCGTTTATTAGATACTCGAACGTTCAACTTTTCAAAAATTAAAACAGCGATTTTGTTCAAAATCACCAAGATGAATCGCCTATATCGTCGATGTCGAACTGTAATTCTTGGTGATTTTGAACAAAATCGCAGTTTTTATGTCGTGAAAAGTCGAACGTTCGAGTTGAATCAAATGTTAGACTCGGCAAATCAAAGTCATAATAGGGGCCATATATGCTTCCTGGACAAAATGCCCAAAACGTTTTTCGTCAAATTTTGAACTTAAGGTTTTTGGTAATACCATAAAGGGGAAATTGAATTATTTTTTTCAAAAATTACAGTATGTAAAACAAACAGTAAAACAGTAAAACAAATTAAAATAAAGTATTTATTGTATTTATTTCCAGAATCTCAACTCCGATCCTATGAGTCCTGAAGTTGAAATCCAAGCAGTTGCTGGACCTATGAATAAAGAGCAAGCAAAGGTATATTAAAAATTATATTTTTCTATTATTTCTTATATAACATCTATTCATTCAAAAACTTTCGATTTCATTCAATTAACTTGAAATTAGTTTTTTTTTAAACTTTTTCAGTCGTATTAATAAACGTTGCCTAACTTAAGACAGCCGTCCAACTCCAAAAAGTTATTAATAAACTTTGTCTACTGTTGTCCTAAAGTTGTCTAACTTGGACAACGGCATCGGTTGCCTAAAATTTGTCTAACTTTACATTTTATTTAATTAAATAAGGCATATATCCAACTATTAAGGACTTTTAAAAAAACTGTCTAACTAGTTAACCGCCTAATAAATCTAATAAATAAGGCTGTATATCTTTTGCAACATCGTACAAGTACTTTTTGAATTTATTTTTGATCTCGATCTATACGCGTTTTATTTGTATCATGGATGAAAAGTCTAGATAGACCATTAATCAAATATTTACTACTGATTTACGGTCAATTCAAAAAATAATAAAAACCATCTCGCATAAGGAAAATTAATCGATAATCGTTGGAAAATGGAACAAAGCTCATGTATTTTGTTTCAATTACCATCGTTTTTCGATCGCTTTTATCAATGCGAGCATAAAACGACGATTACCTGTAATCGAAAATCAGGAGTGTTTCTCTATTGCAAATTGTAGATTGATTAAAAATTTTAGATCACTTTTTGTTGCAATGTTGTAAATAATATAATAATAAATTAATGGAGTTAATTTAAATAATAAACATTTCTGTACTTTTATTATTCTGTAGAATTTTTGTCGTCGCTGGAAGACTCCACCTCGCACGTCTGGAAATTCCTTACCTCTGTCCAATAGTCCATTCAAAAGCCCAGTCCGATGTAGTACCCCAACAAAACTAACACCAAAATCAATAAACAATACATTCTCCTTAACCCCAAACAGAAAATGCCTATTGAACAATCACCGTTCACAAATTAATGAAAGTCCTTTGAATAATGTAAACAATTTATCTGTTAATAATAAACTGATAGAGGACAATAATAATGGCACCTATGAAAACGGCATCAACTCTAATTGCCTCACTCCATATCGCAAAAAAGACATTTTCTCAATTTTTCGTGAGAATAATATTGCATCACCAATTGTTCTTAACTTCAATGATTCAAAATCAATAAATAGCCTGCTTACTGACAGAGGCGATCTCTTCGATAGTCCTGGTTTTAAAGAACGCCACCTAAAGTTAATGGACGCCGAAAAAGGATTCGAAATAATTGGCAGAGAATTGGCAAAGGAACAAAATGTTGAATGGAAAGAGTATTGGGATTTTCTGGGTATATTTGTCGACATTGCCTCGGAAAAGGGTCTGACAAAATTCGAACAATTCTTGGCACAAAAAGACAAAGAAAACAAACCACCAGTTGTTGAAAATAAAAACAAAGAGCTTCTGGATGACCTTTGTACGGCACTCGATAAATTGAGTCTACGCAGTGAAACACCAAGTACGGTGGAATACGATAACGATAGACAAATATATAATAAATCAATTGCAAATAATGCCCCCCAATTAACCATGCCTTACACTTGCGTGGAGAAGTCACTGCAAGTGTTTGCAAAGCGAATGACAAAAAATTTGCTGCATAATATTGATAGCATCGTTTCGATCAACGATGCCTTCCTTTCCGAATTAAAAAGACTGAAATCGCTAATAGTTAGCTTTATGGACGACGCCCGTTTTTTAAATGTGAATTTTACGAAAGTTCATTCAAGATTTG
Source organism: Dasysyrphus albostriatus (assembly GCA_946251815.1). Taxonomy (NCBI): domain Eukaryota; kingdom Metazoa; phylum Arthropoda; class Insecta; order Diptera; family Syrphidae; genus Dasysyrphus; species Dasysyrphus albostriatus. Next base: position 57,772,437 of record OX276336.1, on the reverse strand, counting down.
CCTTCTTGATTGCCAGCTATCTGAATGATGCTCAGGGTATCGATGCAACTAATAAAAAAAAAGTATGTTAAATTATTTAAATCGTTAAGATGCTAGTGTTTGTTTTATCGAGATTGAAATATTTTTTTTTCAGATACAAAAGTGTCTCCAGCAAATAATTTCCTCGCCCGGCGACAGGAAAGAGCATTTGCAATGTGTTTGTAACAAAATGCTGTTCTATATGGAGAGTAATATTGGTGTTATTCAGCCTGAGAACCTTAAGACCGAAGACAATTGCATTCAAATATGGCTTAAGGAATCGCAATGTAATTGTAAGTGGGATAGTTTGTTGAGCCGAAGAGAGAGTCGTCGGTCGCGAATTGAATCTCGCAAAGCGAGATCATCACCACCCAACCATGTCGTTGAAGTTAAATCTCAAGAGTGCAAGGCCAAGCCTGATACAGTAGAAAGCTCAGCAGATGATGACGAAGGCGAAGATGTATTTTGGGTAAACTCTGAAAGCATAAGGAATCATAAAAAATTCTTATTTTTATATTCATTTCACATTATTTTTTTAGTCGGACTTAGGTTCTGATGATGACGCCGAGGAGTGTTTTGTAACGCCACCAGAGAGTCCATCGGAACTCTCTGTAGACAGTGTTGACACAGATGATTATCATTTATTTCTCTTGGGGTAGTTTTTTTTTATATATTATTTTATCACTTAACACTTAAAAAATATTTTCGTTTTAGAAATGAACCAACGAAGCGAGACCTAGACGTATTAAATGCAATATTCCATGTTGATATAAACAAGGAAACCTATCCATATATTTACACTTGGAAAGCCGCAGTTCTACGGTATTCAAACGAAGAAATGGATCAGTAAGATAGCTTAATTTTTGTCTACAACATACTATTTTACTTATTATTATAATCTTCCTTTTTTAGTTTCCCATCACCGTCAGCGATTGTTAAAAAGTCATTATCATTCTCAATTACCGAACGACTGCCAACTCCTAGAAGTCTTTTCAATTCACCATCGCGTCCATCGTCTGTGCTAAAAAACAAAACTATGGAAAATCTTATACTATATAGAGAAAATCGAAAAGATGTTAGCTTCACGTTATCAGATGCAAATGAAAATAGTACTTGCAGTGAACTTGCTTGGATGAATGTGTCTACTTGAAGTTAATTTTTTTTTGTCTTAAACCGTCAAAGTTTTCATGTATCTAAAATTGAATTTTTAGCAGCATTCTTTCTGCATTGAGATTGAATTTGGGAAAAAAGAAATTAAACTGCATTTTATATTATTCGGCCAAATTTGTTTTATCATTAAACTTATTTTTTTCTTCTTTGTTTCCTTACTACCAATTAAAAATATATTTTTCTTATCAAATGCATTTTTAAAAAAATACGACCTCTTTTAATTATTACAAGTTGAACAAAAAATATAACTATAGAAAATATTTTTTTCAGGTGTACTGCCTCTTGGAAGTACGAATTGCTTGCTTATCATGCAAAAATGTTTCTCATAAAGGGTCTTTTAATAATACTTTCTGTAAGGCTATAGCGGCCATGTATTTAAAGCAACGCCTACTATCAAATTGATTCGGCCTTAATTGTAAGTTTCACCCGAACAACGTTCTACCCTGAAAAATTGCCATTTCTCTTTTCGCCAACTGTGACTTCCCTAGAGTTCGTAAATGTAAACATACTGCATCACTGCCAAAAGCAATTGTTAAAAAACTGTTGGGACAGTATTTGCAGCAGAAATGTCCCATGAATTTTGTCGCGTTGTCGAAGTCGACCTTCATCCGAAAACTGTTGACTTTTTAAAATTCCTCTTATTGTAAGTAGTGGTGAGTACTTGTTTTTTGGCTGAGAACGACAGAACAAACAAACGGGTACTGGAGCACTTCGCGCAAATTTTTTGTCTATTTTAGTGCAAGAAAAGTTCGGGCGAAACTCACGTAATAGCTTTTAAAATTTCGTATAAACATACATTTTTCGGGTTAAATATTTTCCAGGTGAACCTTACATTAAGGCTGCTTTGGAATTGATTAATAGTGTATTACAAATCAACATGGAAGTATTGAAAAACGTGAGCATAGTGTGCAGGTACGCATACGGTAATATAAGTTGGGCTTCTGGGGTCCTATTTTGTAATATCGTTTCCATTCAAATACGATTACGTAAAGCTGGTTTTAGTTTAACAATACTATAGGGGAAGAAAGGAACAATTTTCAAATATGACATTACGATTATAAACAATATTTAATACGTAAGCCCGCATTTTCCATCTGTCTTTTAATGCATCATGGCCTACAGACGGAATGACTGGGCCTATTAATAAAGATTTAAGACAAGGTGAAAGTAATTTGAAATTGTCCATGCAGTACCAGCGGATTTCAGCCAAAAATTTCTTTAATTTATTGCCAAATTTGAAAGGATAGATTGTAATAGATGATGATATACAATGATATAGGCAAGAATAGGCGTATTTTATTGAAAATTTTTATAACTAGTGCAGTAACATTTCCCTCGGTAAACAACAACAAATCCCAGAAAGTGCCGATAGATACGCCAGTAATAAAGTGGCTTTGTTGTGTCTTACGAAGGTAAATTTTATTGCACTAGCTATAGATTTGCCAATAAAACACACTTAATATTTTTTAAGAAAACCGCTAAAATGATTTTTAATTTTTTTAATCAAAAATTTAAGATGGCGTTCTTTTTTCATGTCAAACTCTCAAAGAAGTTGTTTTAGCTAATTTAAATATCGTATTTCATGCTTTTAAACAGTTTTTCTGTCATAATTTCCATGTCTTTACATGATGTTCAAGACCATAAGAGCAATTACGTGCGACCCAGTCTTGCATTTTATTTGGCTGGTTTTCGTTAATATTCCTGCTCACTTCATACACAGGAAAATTAACTTTGTTAACAAAAGTTTTGAGTGTTTAATTGTAAGAGTTTAGTTTCAGAGTTTTACCAAACGAAAAGTGGTCAGTGTTATCATTCTCATAAAAACGCATGGGTGAATTTAGTTGCATTTTCGGTTTTAAGCATGTTTATGCCCCAAACAAACATATTTGGGGAGATCGAGAATATTTGTTCTCACGCAATTTTTCCCGTATTCGAGAAATTGTTATCGGGGACTTTTTAAGGGAAAAATTCCGAGGAAAAATACCTATCGCGAACTCTTTTCTTATTTTAAAACGTTAAAAAAATGTATTCGCTTAATTTTTTGTGTGTGTTGTTCGAAAATAAAGTTCGAATATTTGTTTATCATTTTCATGGTGATAAAACTTGTTTTCAAAGAAAAACATTCCGTGGAGAATTCCCGATAGAAGGCAAAATTCCGAGGGAAAAATAATACCCAAGAAATTCCCGATAGGGCTGATTTAATAATAAAAACTTTTGAAAGTAATTGAATCGAAATAATTAGCATTATCCGTTATTGGGAATTATTTTTTCCTCGGAGCTTTCCTCTTTCTGGGAAGAAGTTCTTACTATCGGGAATTCGCCACGGATTGTTTTTCCTTAAAAGCGTGTTTTAACAGCATGACAAATATAAACATATATTCGAACTTTATTTTCGAATAACACTAGGCAACAAAATTAATGGAACAAAAGTTTTTAAAGCGTTTTTAGATAAGAAAAGAGTTCGTAATAGGTATTTTTCCTTCTGAACTTTTCCGTAAAAAAAGTTCTCGATAACGATTTCTTGAATATGGCAAAAATTCCGTGGGGGCAAAGATTCCTGATAACTCCAAATATCACCTAAATTATTTGCTACATCTGAAAAATAATAAAAACAATGTCAAGAAACACAATAGTGCCAAGAATAAATATAATTCATACTTATCTGTTCTTGGTTCTTCTTGTCTTGTTAAATATTTCCAAAATATAATTCCAATTGCTTAACCAAAAAAAAAAAAAAATACAATTTCTTCGCTTTTCCACGTGACCGTGCTTTTTATTTTCACTGAAAGACTTTTTTTTTTAATATTTTTTTAAATTTCATTTACTTAACAATTTCCGTGTATAAGAGATGTGCAAGCATAGCATATTTTTGAACAGGAATGGTTTTGATATAATCATAAATTCTACATACAAAATGAGTGATGATTCTTAATTGAAAAAAGCAATAAGTTTAAAAAATATATATTGTGTCTAATAAATGTATATAAATATCTGTATAACACTATTACAAGGATCGAAATAAAATTTTTACTTGCACATCCCCTCACAATAATATAGAGGTGTTCTTTCTTACTTCTCTCTTTTTTATTTTTTTTCTTTGTTTCTTATAGTGTATGTATGTTTTTTGGGCAATTTGTACAAAAATAGGAATTTAATTCATTTTAGTTTTGTCTAATAACAAGAACTTTGCCTTTGAAACTGGATAAGTTTAAAACATGACATAAGGATAATTTTGTCAGCAATAATTATTATCTTCTATTTAGACACGCTGATGGTTTTAACTCTTTTTTTTTTTTACATTTTTATAACATTATTGTACTTGAAATTTGAAAAAAAATCAATAATAACAAACAAAATAATCGAAAGTACATACATCAATATTCGTAAACTTAAGCGTATATATAAATAAATTGAAGATACATTTACAAAATTCACAACCTTTATAACGTGATTTTTTTTTTGTTATTCAAAGACACAATTTATTTTAACTGCTATTGCTTTGATTGAATATTAAACAAATTGAAATTATTAGTGTTGAGATATTTTATGTTTTTTTTTTTCATTTTTTACTTTTTTTGTTTTTTTTTTCTTTAAAGTTTATTTGTTGTATTTTTTTTTTTGTTTTGCTTTATCCATGTTTCTTATTATTAAGTTTAACTTTTTTTCTTTCTGAAAGCATAAAATTAAGTATATTACATTATGACTTTTGGACCTTATAATAATATTGTACAAATAAACAACCTGAGATATAGTGACGACATGATAAAACAGAAAAACAAAAAACTGATTATTTTGAATTGGACAGATAAACTATTTTATACACTTTACAAGTTCAACTTGATTGAACATAACGAAAATAATAACGATAATCCTTGAAATATTTTTTTTTTCAACTGTATTTTATGACCTGCAATTCTTATTTATAAACCAACTTGAAAAAGTTCTTGGATAGAACAATTAGTTTTTTTTAAGACCAGATCATATATTATGCAATGTCCAAATTTTTTTCATAATTACATTTCCCACAGGTAGATACAAGTTTTATCTAATTTTACGATTTACGTACATTATTTTAATCGCAGATTAAGGTCTCATTAAACCACAAAAAGAGAATAAGGTCTTTTGAAAAAAAAGGCACCAACTGGCTCTAATTGAAGTTACAATTTGTTCTTCTAGGTATTTGATAGGAGAAGTTGTAAGAGATACAGTCAGTAAAACTCGTATTCGTACAGCAGCTTTGAAAAAGATTAAAAACTCCGTACCACGAAAATAAGTTTTTTTTTGTAATTATATTTAAACTACATATTATTCATTAGAATTTGCTGAATAAAATCAATTTGTTGCGGTAAAATTTACCACAACAAGTTGCACCTGCCTATTCTTTATCATTAACCATTTTTAGCCTTTCCTTTTTCCGTTGCGGCTCCAAAATATTTGTAGTCAGTAGATACCTGGCGTCCATCAGCCAGAGACCTACTCTTGAAGTATTTTGGAAAAGTAACAAAAGAGGTTTCGATCGATTTGCAATTTGAGTGGAGCAGTTGGTTCCAAAATCCACGAGCTTAAATTACCAAGAAGAAGGGCGGTCTCTTGTCGAGGTACCAGCGGATGAGCTGAAGAAGTAAGCGAGTCAGGCGGACTCTTACTTTTATCTTAACAGATCAACATTATTAGCTATTTAACGTAATTTAACTTAATGTAACGTAACGTAGCTAAACATTTTTGTCAGAAAAATGGGTTGTTAACGTGTTCTTAAGTTCTAAAATCGTAATGTTGTTAAATAGTGAAATAGATTTATCGGAATTGACACGCGAGAAGAAAAGAACTGAGTAGATCTCAGCATTTAAAAAGATTAAGTCCTCTCTCACCTCGAGGGATTAGTTTTGGAAAGATTGCTTCACGTTTCGAATCACGCGCGAATGTTTTAGAGTAGCTAGGAGAATGCCTAGAAGAAACTTTTTTTCGATTTTAATTCTTTTAAGTATTCTTGAAATATTTAGTTGAAAGGGTTCTGAACTCGGCCATTTGGATTCGGCAAGTTTTGGAAAGACATCCAACAACTTGCTGAATCATTGAACGTGTGTGTGAGAGTAAAGTTTTGATGAGATTCGACAACGGAGGAACGTAGGTTTTCGAGGAGAGCACGTAGCTTTCCAGGAAGCCGTGATCCCGTGACTTAAGATTTCGAAAACGATTGGCTGGTTGTATGAATGTGTGAGAGACTGGAATGGCCGAGATAGAAAATAGTATTAGCATGGAAAGTTCACTCTTTGGAGAACTATTCAAGCAAGAAGATAATTTTGAGTTTTAAGTCGAGAATAATTTAAAAGGAGAAAAAAAAAATCGAGAAAAAGTTATTTTGTAGAAAAGTGGAAAAAGTTGTCGAGGACATTTTAAGGAAGAAAAATTAGTGTTTCGAGGTGCGAAGCAGTTTGAGGAAAAAGAGGAAATCGAGGTGATAGAGGAAAGGAGGCGGATAGGTGATCCGCAGACAGATAAAAAAAAGATAAGTAGAGTGGTTCTTGTTAATCTAATTCTTTTTGTGTCAATTCCAATAGTTTTTTTTTTGCTTAGTTTGAATTTTGTCCAGGTTAATTGTGGGACATGGTATTTCTTTTTGTTAACGGCCTAATTTCTTGGTGTTTGCTCGTGGCTTTACGTTTCACTGTAAGCCCTTTAAAAATTCTGTTAAAATCTATGTCTTTGAAAAAATGTTGGGTTTTAATCCCTGGGTTTCGGCTCAAAGGTTTCCCAAATAAAAACAATTGAGGTCCCCATCTGGGCATATAAAAACTGTGTTTTATTTTTGGTACTTTTACTTGTTTACGTTTATTTGCTTTGCTCGTTAAAAAATTAGTTTTGGAATTCACTAATTCTTATTTCGTAAAAGAATTCCTGGCGCCCACTTTAAGTACAAGTACACCCTGTACTTATAATTAACATTTTATCAATTTTCTTTTTATTTCATTTTATTTATTAATCGTATCCGATTAATAAAATCATTTTGATTATTGAACCCACCCCATTGCTGAGCTACTGGGTGGCAGCACTCTATGTGTTGTCAGTTGTGCGAATTATTAAACGCACCTGTCGGTTGACAGTTCGTCATCGTCATTTTTTTGTTGTTTTTAAAAATAAGATTTATAATGAAATTAAGAAAAATCTACGAACGAGTGCACCAAAACTTGCATAAAAGTTGCGTCAGGAACTATACAGAAAGACATTTGTACCTACAGAAACTTTAAGAAATTACACTGGAGAATGGGTATATTGGTGGAGGTGCCCGGAAAAAACCGTTAATAAGTACAGTAAACAGAGTTAAGCGTAAATCTGAGTATTTTGAATTCTGGAAAAGGTAATTTTTACCAATGAATCAAAGTTCAATATCTGTGGTTCAGATAGACGGCAAATTGTTTGGCGGAAACCAAATACGGAGCTTCTTCCAAAAAACACAGTTGGAACCGTGAAACATGGAGGGGGTTAAGTTATGGTTTGGGGTTGTTTCTCGGCAGCTGGAGTAGGTAAACTGCATATTATTGATGGAATAATGGACCACATTTTACCTTCCACCAGGACAGCGATCCAAAGCATAATGCTTTAAATACACGGATGTGGCTTCTAAATAGTTGTCCCAAGGTAATGGAAACTCTACCCCACTCACCTGATATAAACCCTATTGAAAATTTATGGAACCTTTTAGGATCAGCGAATACGTAAATTCATGGCCGTTGCTACGGTAGGGCATTGTGCCACAATAAAAAATATCATCATGCTAGCCTTTTCAAGCCGAATCAAAACATTCGAATTTCAGCAAACGGCAATAAGATTTCAAAATCTACACGAATCGATCACACACTACTGTGTTTCGTTTCCCATATCTTAAAAGTGTTTGAGTGTTAATAAGAACTTGAAAAAAAAAATATTTGCAATCAGACAAAGAAACAATTTCACATGCATATTTAGCATTTTCTCTCTTTTTCGTAAAACAATACAAAAAGAACAAAACTCAGAAATATTAAATCTCTTTTTTTATATTTCCTTTTGTATCTTCTGAAAATGTGGAAGCTCCAAAGCTCAAGTTAGTGCACAAACTGTAATCTGTAATACGGATACGAGGAAAAAGTTTGTTTGTGTCTGTGTGTGAATGGATCAAGAAAAAAAATATTACCTTTTTTTGCATTTACTCTCCTTTCCTAAATTCCACCAAAAAAAAAATGTCTTCGATGATTTTAACCAAATACCTAACTCATGCAATTTGCGAGCGGTATGTTTTGTTTACATTTACCTAGTTTACACGGAGAATTGAATCCGAAGCTCGACGAGCTGAATCGAATCGAAAATGGAATGTATATACCTAGATCGAAGGATTGAAGAATCGAGATTTCAGATACTTGTTGGTGTGCGTGTGTCATTGTGTATTTTGTTTCCAGACTGTTGTAGGTTGTATCTTTGGCTTGTTTTGGTTGTTTTTTATCAATTTGTTGTCGAAATTATTCTTTATCGGAAAATAATAGTTTATATTTTGTAAAATGGCTAAGCGTAATTGGTGGGAACACGAAGAAACAGCCATTATGTTAAAAGTAATGGAAGATTTCGATTCCAAAATACATAGAAGTGTGGAAATTTAAAAAAAAATCGAAACTGAGATGAAAAGAAGAGAATTTGCCACAAATAGAAATACGGTGGAAAAACCTTAAGTGGATATACATATATCGTTGTGAAAAAAACAAAATAATAAAAGTGGACATCAAAGGGAACTGTGTGCCTATTACGAAGAGCTCGATCGGTTGCTTGCATCCCGACCAAATGTAAATGCAATAAGCAATGGTATTGACACTTCTAGACATGAGTACTAATTTTCATTTATTAATCAATTTGTATACATTTTTAAGAAGCTTCAACGAAATCTTAAATCCTAGAGTAAACATCTCTTCCTCCCTTTCAACTTTCTCAGCTTCCGCTACCGCTACCTTACTCGAAACTTCATCATATCCTGTGGCATCCACACCCGAGTTGTCAAATCCAAATATATGTATCGTAAAAATTTTGTTCTACGTTTTTTTTTTTGACCAAGCAATATTTTACGAATTCACAAATTGAAATTTGGATCCGGATTCAATCCGATTCTTTGATCCGCTCATGTAAACGAGGAAATTGTCTTTCATATCACACATTCCAGAATAAAGATTCCACCCCAAAAAAATACACTCGGATCGTGCTTAACCGAGATGGTTCAAGCGATGTTCGGCCTTTTTTTGTGTGTATTCTCCTTCACAGAATATCTAATTCGTTTCTGAATCATTTGAACGAGTTGAGTCGAATTGTTTGGATGTATGTTTATGTGTAGTATAGCTGTGGTAGGCAGATAGTTTCTGTATTTACATTAAAATTTTGTGCACAAAAAATTTCGAGCGAGAGTATACGCGATTGACCCCAGAGAGCCCGAATCCGTTTGAACTTTTCGTGTGTGCTCAAATTGGTCGCGAAAATTCTAATAATTTATTTAATAAGCAAATTAAAAATAATTTTTCGGTAGTGTTAGGTAAATTCAGTGTGAATGGTGTCAAGAAGAGTGATTCGTTGATGGATATACGAGCTTTTTTCAGCAAAATACAAAGATTAGAAGAGAAAACTGACTACGATGAACAGCTTCTCCTAGCCCTAGATATCAGAATAGGAAGGTAATATATTCCCGCGGGTGCAGTTCCTAAAGTACATTTAAAAGTTCCTTCCATAGAAATAGCATAAGAACAATCAGAATCGACAGATCGTTCGAAGCGAATGGAACTTAAACAAAATAAAGACTCGCTTGAAGATTTGCTGAAAGATTCAATTGAATCCGAGCAGGAAATTGAGCGTCAGAATGTTGAAAACGAAAGCTTTAGCCCAAATGAATCAGATCCACAGTTGTTATCAATAAGTTTAGTTGAAATAAGCAATTTAAATGAAGAAATGTAAGTTTATTGAATTTACCATTAAGCTAAGGTTTTTATTATGAATTTTTGTATACAATTTTAGAAAAATATTATGTGAACAGAATGAGGATTTAAATAAAAAGCTATCGAGCTCCGAAAAAATAAATAAATGTTTAGAAATTCGAATGAAGAAAGCTGAATTTCATCAGAAAAACTTAGAAAGCAAACTGCTTGAAATTTTCACCCCCGGCCAAATAAAAAAACTAAAACTTAATTCTTTAAAAAGATCAAGTTGGTGAGAGGAGGATATAGCTAGATCGATTACGTTATACTCCTCAAATTCCCGAGCATAAAGATTGCTAAAACGAAAAAACTTCCCACTTCCCGCTGTTCGAACTCTTCAAACTTGGGCACAGAAGTTAGATATTATACCAGGAGTCATGATACCTGTAGTAAAAATTACGAAAGCTGCGAAGGAGTTAATGCCGAACCAAAAACTTTGCGTATTTAGCTTCGATGATATGGGTTAAGGAAGCTTTCTGCTACGACAGATCTACGGACACAACCCTAAAACAAGCCTCTTATGTGCAAGTAGGAATAATATATGTAAATGCATTAATAACTATTTATAATCATAAATGTTACAACAGGCCTGATAGGTAAATGGGAACAGCCAATTTTTTAATTTTTTTAATTTTTTTTTAATTTTTTTTAATTTAATTTAAAAAATGACTAAGAAGATTTTATTCGATGTCATCGAAATCATAAGCAAGTGTGGTTTTATAGTTCTCGCAATCACAAGTGACTTGAACTTGAAGTCAGAATGGATAAGCCGTGTATTAAATTTAAATAGTTGCTTAAATTCCATACTTGATTAACTAAAAATTATTCCTGTAGGTTCTTTTATAAAGAAACAAAAATCTACGTCTTCGCTGATGTACCGCACCTCATCAAGCTCATCAGGAATCATTTTGTCAACCATGGATTTGTGCTCAACGGAAAGATTGTAAATAAGGACATCATTTTTAAACTCCTTTCATTTACATCTGGAGAGTTGAGCATAACTCATAAAATATCTGCCAAAAGTATAAATGTTGTCCAAGCTGATCGTCAGAAAGCGAAAGTGGCAACAAAATAATTGTTCTCCCATACGGTAGCTAACGCGCTATCGCGGGCAGTTGAGCTTGGATTTCTCCAAGAGGAAAGTTGGGAAGAATGTTACAATTTATTAAAATATGTAAGTATTTTACAACAATTAAAATTTAGACAAACGATTTGTTTGACGTTATGAACGTTAGGCCACCATACAGTGATTCCAGATAGAGAGTTCATGCCTATCGACTTCATTTGGAGCCACAAAACGTCATCTTAAACAATATGACGCAAATAATAAGCAATATGCGAGTCGTGGGAAAAAATACAATGCTTCCATTTCAAAAAGGTAAACAAATATAAAATTCATACCTAGGCTTTTAAAAATTTAAACTAACTTTACTATTTTGAAGGCATCGTGCAGTCAAATACCGCCTTACAGTTACTGCACACAGATGTAGAAGAACGTTTTGGAGTAAAGTTTATTATGACTTACCGTTTGAATCAAGACGTACTGGAAAACTTTTTCGGTGCCATACGAGCTAAAGGAGGACTTCACGACAACCCTGACCGCCAAGAGTGCAAATATAGGCTAAGGTCATACATTCTTGGTCACAATGAAGGTGCACTGTCCGAAAATGGCAATGTTAGTGTCGATGATACATCAGATCTTCGATTGGAAGAAGAATCTTTCTCTGGTTGGATGCTTTTAAATTAATTTATTTGAAGATGTACACAATAACTTTTCCTTTTGCATATTTTTTGCTTTTAGGAAAGATTTTCAGCATTATGAAAGTCGACAAAACTTTCGAATGTGAGGAAAAGGATTTGCCAATGGCATACGATGGTCTGGAGAACTTGGGTGGGTATATTTGTCATCGATTGAAAAACACCATTTCCAACCTGGAAGATGAGCCTTATTATGCTAATAAGGAGTTCATACATCATGTATAAGAAATCACACCAAAAAATATTTCCAAAACAATTAATTACACTAATAAAACGTCAAAGATTAAACATAACTGGTTGATCAATTGATATTATTTAGTTAGTAACTATAAACAATGAAAAGAAAATAAACACAAAACATTTGAGATTTTGCTTACTTGATTTCTCATACTGATTGCAAAACGTCAAACATTGTGTGAGTCGATGACGTTAATGCGCAGAACGAGACGAAAATAAAAACTCGAAGGCGCTATCTTTATTAGTTGTATCATGGTCGTGGATCGTAAATTTAATTTTTATTAGTGTTATGTGCACATTTTTCATAATGATAAATGACTTGAATTCTTTTAGTGCAAGTGCTCCCTGTCCCTCTACATCAACATCTTCCCAAGAGCCGGTGGAAAGCGACATAGTTGTGGATTCATCGTCATCGTCATCGTCATCGTCATCGTCATCGTCATCGTCATCGTCATCGTCATCGTCATCGTCATCGTCATCGTCATCGTCATCGTCATCGTCATAGTCATAGTCATCGGCATCGTCATCGTCATCGTCATCGTCATCGTCATCGTCATCGTCATCGTCATCGTCATCGTCATCGTCATCGTCATCGTCATCGTCATCGTCATCGTCATCGTCATCGTCATCGTCATCGTCATCGTCATCGTCATCGTCATCGTCATCGTCATCGTCATCGTCATCGTCATCGTCATCGTCATCGTCATCGTCATCGTCATCGTCATAGTCATCGTCATCGTCATAGTCATCGTCATCGTCATCGTCATCGTCATCGTCATCGTCATCGTCATCGTCATCGTCATCGTCATCGTCATCGTCATCGTCATCGTCATCGTCATCGTCATCGTCATCGTCATCGTCATCGTCATCGTCATCGTCATCGTCATCGTCATCGTCATCGTCATCGTCATCGTCATCGTCATCGTCATCGTCATCGTCATCGTCATCGTCATCGTCATCGTCATCGTCATCGTCATCGTCATCGTCATCGTCATCGTCATCGTCATCGTCATCGTCATCGTCATCGTCATCGTCATCGTCATCGTCATCGTCATCGTCATCGTCATCGTCATCGTCATAGTCATCGTCATCGTCATCGTCATCGTCATCGTCATCGTCATCGTCATCGTCATCGTCATCGTCATCGTCATCGTCATCGTCATCGTCATCGTCATCGTCATCGTCATCGTCATCGTCATCGTCATCGTCATCGTCATCGTCATCGTCATCGTCATCGTCATCGTCATCGTCATCGTCATCGTCATCGTCATCGTCATCGTCATCGTCATCGTCATCGTCATCGTCATCGTCATCGTCATCGTCATCGTCATCGTCATCGTCATCGTCATCGTCATCGTCATCGTCATCGTCATCGACATCATTATCGTCATCATCAGATTCATTCAGATGAAGACATCGATGCAGGCGTCCCAAAAAGCGATAAGCCTGAGTCTAAGTAAGAGCCTTGTGTGTAGTCTAATCTTATTTAGGTTAAACAAATATTATACAAATAGCTCTGTTGATGTTCATGATGCAGAAAATATACAAAGACAAAAAAATACCAGAAAAAGTATAGGACATCGTGGGAAAAAGAACTTCAGTGATTAGAAAAGGTCGATGACAACGCTGTAAAGCATGTCGCAAGCAATTGGCTAATTGTAAAAATTTGCTTACCCGACATGAAAAACGAAAATGCCATGTTCGTAAGCAAGAACAACTAAAAACAGCCTTACAATTAGTAATGTACTGTACTGTGTTAAACACAACCTGCCCTTGACATAAATTGATTATCTTCCCGGCTTGATAAACAGTTTCCTTAAAGAAATAAATGCCGTTGATCGTGTAAAATGTGGAAGAAAAAAAGGGAACATCAATGATCAACATAATTTTAGGGCCTTTTGCTTTGCAAACCATTGGAAAAGATTTAATTCATACAAAATATAGCGTAATAGTCGATGAAACCACTGACGTTTCTTCAAAAAAATGTCTCGTTGTGGTGTTAAGGTACTTTGACTCTGTGGTTAATTCTGTTAAGGACAAATTTTTCGGCTTATTTAAATTAGAAGAATCTACAGCCGAAGCAATCTACAGCAAAGTTATAGAAACGCTTCCATCTTTTAGCATTCCTCTTGACAATATGATTGGCTTTTCATCAGACAATGCTGCTGTTATGACGGGTACACTGACTTTTTTTGATGATAAAATTAAAGTATTAAAATATTTAGATCCGAAAAAAGTCATTGCTGGAACAATGCCAACAGTCATTGGACTTACAAAATATTTTCCGCCAAACGCTACAAGCATTGAAACGCTCAATGTTGAGTGGAGAAAACTCATCGGTGAATCTAAAATAATAGAAAGTTTCAAAACTGATGACATTGTACCACAGTGGATTTTTATTAAAAATTTGAAAGACGGTATGGGAGATTTAATGTTTGAAAACCTGTCATCATACATGTTACAACTTTGCTGTTTACCACACAGTACCGCAGCAGCTGAACGTAAATTTCCACAGCTCAAAAATATAAAAAATGAGAAAAAGAAATAAATTAAACACAACAACTGTTCAAAACATTTTAGCTGCGAAAGAACTTTTGGGCAATGGGGAACATTTTAATCCCCCAGAGTTGTTGGTTAAATATGCTTCTAAATACAAATTCAAATACGGAAGCTTTAAAAAATAATAATTTTATCGATTGTGAACTACATGTGATTTATAATTTTTAATTTGAATGGACTGATTTTTTTTTAATTTAATTGTTATAAATAAATTATTTATTTACCATTTAAAAATTTTTTTGTCTACCACCTTTCTATCGCCTTTTTTTTGGGCTATCTACCACCACTTCAGTTTTCCCAAGTCCCATCACTGGTGTGGTGTCTATGCGTTCTATTTATCTCCTCTTTCTCATATGAAAATTCATGTTGATTTGCTTCTACATAATATACGAGAGATTCAGGGACAACTATGTGCAGTCTGTTCTGTGCGCATGGATACGAAACAAAACGAAGTGTATCTGCTGAGTTGGTGGTTGCTCTGCGAATGCATCGCATGTACATAATAAAAGATACATTTGGGACTATATAGATGGGACTGATCGTACCTCATATAAACAACACTACCAAAGATAAGGAGTATTTTTAGGGAAAAAGGAGAAAACACTCATCTATCTGCCTGTCTGGGCGATATTATTTATTTTCGATATGTACTCGTATGTTGATATAAATATTGTTGCACAACATTTGTGTGGGAATGGGACGAACGTGACTAGTTTATACAAGTTAACAACAAATAAGCTGAAAAAAATAACAGTTCATCGTTCCCACACTATCATGCTGACATCGCGTCTACAACACAAAGCGTCGAGTTGCATCCGCTACATTCCATCACGTACGAGTGTTGACCTGTGGGATAGAGTTGGGTAGTTCCGGAACTGTATAGTTCCAGGAACTATATCTTCTGTCGGAATCGTTCCAGTTCATTCCGCAAACTAAACTCTAACATGTCCGTAGTTCCAACATCAAACAGCCAACATTTCAAGAACTGAACAAACTCATGCACACAAAAGTATTCATGCATAGTTGATAGTTCCAGTTCCAACTTCACACTTCATCTTCACTGAGCCAAAACAAAATTTAAGAAGGAAGGCAAAAAAGGGAAAGACATAACATAAACCTATATACGTACATCGTTTGAAAAATAGTATAGTCGTGTTGGTATCGATAGGTATGAAAGAAAAGAAATGTTACTCCATGAACGAAATACATGGTAATCGGTCTTTTCTCGTTCATAGTTCCTTTGCTGTTCTAGTTCCATATCCACATCCAGTTCCAGTTTCGGTTATTAGTTTTTAGTTCCAGAGACATATTAAGTTATTTTCGTTCGTAGTTCCATTCTTAAATAGTACGTTTGGCAGAGATCGAAAAGGTATTTTGGTGAGATATTTAACTTCAAGAAAAATAATTGTTATCTGTTGACTTATTTTATGAAAATAAAAGCAATCAATTAACCTAAAAGGGTCATTCCATATGAAATCGTCAAATCGAAAATGTCAACCTATTTTAGATTTATTTCAAACTTTATGAGAATATTCCTTATGCTTCAAAGGAAGAATATACATCGCGTTTTAATTTTCTCATGCCTTATTCCCCTCCTGTCCCCGTTGAAGTATTTGAAAATCGTCACTTTAGTGCTTCAGTATTTTTGTTTTAAAAAAATTTCTATTAAAGATATCAAAACGTTTGATGACATATTAAAGCTTAAAAAGAGAACTAATTGCTACTTATATTCTAATTCACATATTCAATGTCAAACAATATCAAAAACGGTGCCGAAAGTACGAGTGTTTTCCCAATTTTTTTTCGTTTTCAAATGACATACATAATTTTTCTTGAATATCTAGTACACTTATAAAAAAAGAAGTCAAACCTAAAATTTATTCGTTCAACTCACTCATTGTAAAAAAAATCTCCACTTGAAATTTTTAGATTTTGAAAAATCGCAGTTTTAAGACTATAATATCGATATGTTTGACTAAATGAAAAAAATTGAAACTTTCAGGACTTTTAGGACCTTGATCTTTAAATCCTGTAAATTGCGTTTTGTTATATTAATATGTTATAATATGTTATAATCCGTTTAAAAGAAGAAGTACCAGTCAAAAAATAAATGGCTATTGAAGAGATTAATGTCATACTATATTTACACATATACTAGGGTGCCCCCTCCCCCAAAAGTGATCAAGGATATTAAAACAATGTTATGCTAAATATTTTTTGAATCGATCAATGTTAACACGTGCCGGCAAGCACTTGAAATTTCCCATACAAAATACGTATGGGTATTTTTTCCACAAAATTTCGGAAAAAATGTAAAAGTGGATGGAAAATCTTCAAATTTGATACATATATTAAGTACCATAAGAAGTAGATATAAATATTATTTTCCATTTTTTTAAGAATATTTACCACGTTAAAAATAACAACAAATGCACAAAAACAAAGATTCTTAATGTTATTTTTAACAGTGTAAATACTGTGCTGAAAGCTTCAATTTTTTTCATTCAGTCAAACATGTCAATATTATAATCCAAGAACTGCGATTTTTCAAAATCTAAAAAATTTATAATAAGTGTATTTGGTATTCAAGAAAAATTATGTCGTTTTGTTCAATAGTTAGTCAAAATTTTACTCCAAGAAAAAGGAGATATAAAAGAGGTGCTGTTTGAAATATTTCAGAGCTTCTTCAGTAGACTCAAGTCGTCTCGCTGTGTTCTAGGCGTGCCCCTTAACACGGAATCTGTGTTGTGGCTTACTCGTGAGGATCTCGCTTTGGTCTCGCTGTGACATTTACACGTGGTTCTTAGCACTGACTTTGTTTTACTGTTATCTCGCTTTGGTATCGCTATAGTCTGACAACATAATTTTTCAAAAAGGTTTAAATAAGCTAAAATGAGGTAAAAAAGTCCGAACAAGGTTTTCAGTGCAGCGAGTATTGTTTTTGTAGTGCAGTGTCCATTTACACGACTACCTGTGTCGTGGTTTTCTTGGTATAGTCTCACTGAGACATATACACGTGGTTTTTGGTATTGGCCATTTTTTCCGTCATCTCGTCATTGTCTCGCTATAGTCTCACCAAAGATCTTTTTTTGGTTAACAAAAATCCAAATAAAACAAAAGAGCACCATGGTCGCAAATGAGAAACCCAACTGTAAACAGCCACAGAGAGACGAATTACATGGTAATAAACGACAAAACCACGTGTAAACGTCCTTGGCAAAATGATGCCAGAAATCGTCATTATTGCGATAAATTAAAATAAAAGTCATTCAACTTCTTGAATTGTGGTATTTCGACTTGCAAGATTTTAGTACTTGTTTGATACTTAAAACCTAGAACCTTGATTTGGAACTATAAAAGATCTATGAACATATTATACTTCATATATCTAATAAGAGAGACAAGTGAGCTATGAACAAAAATGACACTAAAGCCACGAGACCGATAGCCATTTACCAGTACCTATGTATATATATTTAATTCGAGAATACAGAACGATAATTTATGGGAAGTTAGCAAAATCTTAATAGTTCCTTGGACATGTTTCCAGGAACTAGTTCCGATGAGGAAAAGAATCGTTCCATATCCGTTCCGCTTTTGGAACTGTTTTGCGCAACTCTACTGTGGGAACGAGTAGAAAAGTAAAGTGCTTATGTTTGCAGGTTGGTTATTATTTAAGCTTTAGATTTTAAGTGAAACTATATTATTCTTTTCGAAGGCAGAATCGCTGCCGGTTTGGAATTAAATAAAGAAAAAAATAAAAAAAATAAAAAAACAAAAAATATTTTTTTTATATCAATGTAGTTGAAATTAATTTAATTTACACAAGAACGCAGACAATATACAAGAGAACGCACACAGGTTACATGCACACACATAGACACACAAAACGACGATGATATACTAAGAACGAGACGAACAACGAAACACAAAACTTAAAAGAAATCGAATTAGTTCTAGATCGACTGTCAGAAAAAACAGACTTCCGTTCCTTCCTTCCAAGGTTAATCCCCACCTTAGATCCATGGAAGCGCTGTACGGGTTTTGACGTTAGTCAGTGGTTGGATTCGATAGAAAATATCAAAAACAGACACGTTATATCAAAACCCACTTGTGTGCTCCAACAAATGTCAACAAAACCAAATAATTTTTTAAAAAGTGAATACAATTTATATACTTTTCTCTTTTCTTCTTTGTTAAAATATGTATCGCATTAGACTTAAGAACAAATATATAATAAAAGTAAAAGTTGAATTTCAGAAGCCAAGAAGTAAAGACGTGTTTTTATAAAATCGAAGCTAGAGTCGTTTACAATATACATTTATGTACATTAGGGATGTCGGAATTTTTTCAAATTTTTTATATACAAAATGGGTATAGCGGAACATGTAAAAGATTTAGAAAGAAGTAATTTTTGTTCTAGGACATTTTCGAA
Organism: Dasysyrphus albostriatus; assembly: GCA_946251815.1. NCBI lineage: Eukaryota > Metazoa > Arthropoda > Insecta > Diptera > Syrphidae > Dasysyrphus > Dasysyrphus albostriatus. The sequence continues at coordinate 57,753,282 of OX276336.1, read as the reverse complement.
AATTGAATTTTGATATTTTTGATAATGTGGTACAGTTACTCAAAGTGATTTTTTTTGCTTTTGCTAATGAAACAGAATAAAAAACTGCACCTTAAAATGTCTTAAAATAACTATTACAAGTACGTTAAGGGAAAAAGTACTTAAAGTACAAAAAATACATAAAGTACAAGTTTGAAAAATGTAAAAAGTACAAAAGGTACGAAAAATAGTAAAAATACAAAAACTATTACAAGTACAAAAAGTACTTTAAGGACAAAAAGTAGTAAAAGTATAAAAAGTAAAAGAAGTACAAAAAATACGAAAAGTGCAATAAGTAGTAAAAGTGCAAACAAAACATAACCCTTTGCTTCCTAGTGGTTTTGCGGTGAAACCACACATATATCATTTTTTCTCTGTATTCCTAATGGTTTCACGACGAAACCAAGTGGATTTCTACGAACTGTAATTCATTTTTTAACGGCAAAAAAAAAACGGTTTGGGATGTTTTCAGTGCGCTGTAAGTGATTATTTGTGCATTTAGTTTCATTGTTCGTGTCATTCACAGTGCTTTTTCTTGTGCAGTGAAATTTTTTTATTAATTATTGTTTTTCCGAGAATGGCAAGTAAGTGAAGTGCACAAATGGAAGAATTTGTTATTTATTTGTTATTAAAAATATAGTTTGTGGTAATATATTAGTTATGACCCATTTATCAAGCTTTTTTGATATGGTTTAGCCATGAAACCAGTAGGAAATAAAGAATTCTTTTAGAGAAAGACCAATTTGCAATTCTTGACCTAGAGACGATGGGTTCGCAAGAGTTGCAGGTATTGTTTGAAGGCATTCCATCGGATATCGAATCCGAAAGTGGTGGTGAAGATTTGCAAGAACCTGAAGCAAACCTTGAAAATCTTTTCGACATAAATGCTATGGAAATTATTTTTGTTGACGAGTCTCAAGAAGATCATGACATGGGATGGATAAGCGAAGATGATACTCCTTTGTCCGTCGTGCAACAAACAGAGAGGGCTAAACAAACCATATGGACAACCTCAAGAAATTATTTGCTGGGTATGAAGAAGGAGTTTGAAGAAGAAACAGGTCCCGCCATTCCTGATGACTTAGAAACACCTACCGATGTGTTTCTTCATTTATTTCCAATGGAATTAATTGAGCATATTGCATTCCAAACAAATTTATATGCCGTGCAAAAAGCTGGAGGAAACAGTAATAACTTAATTCCAACCAATGCTGAATAAGTCCAAGTGTTTCTTTCAATAAACTTAATGATGGGCGTCAAAAAGCTTCCCAGTTATTGCGACTATTGGTCATCTATGCCTGAACTTAGAGATAATTACGTCTGTTCACTTATGTCAAGGGATCGTTTTGCCTGGCTTCTTGGGCATATTCATTTGAATGACAATTTGCGACAACCGGAAAAAACATCTCAAGATTATGATAAGTTTTATAAGTTGCGTCCTCTCATTACGAAGCTATCGGAAACCTTTTTGTCATCATTGAAGCCATCTAAGTTTCAATCAGTAGATGAATCGATGATAAAATTCAAGGGAAGGAGCTGTTTTCGTCAATATATGCCCCTAAAACCTATAAAACGCGGATACAAGGTTTGGATCAGAGCTGACGAAAAAGGGTGTTTGTCAGTTTCAGATCTACACTGGGAAAACCACGGCAGGTGCCGAAGAAGGTCTTGGTTCACGTGTGGTAAAAGACCTCTCCAGAACGTTACTTGGGAAAGGACATTGTATCTTTTTTGATAATTTTTTCAATACGATTCAACTACAAAAAGATTTACAAGCTGATATGATTTACTCCTGTGGAACCTTTCGCAAAGGAAGAAAAAATGCACCCACTGATCTACTTGATGACAAAAATTTACAGCAAGGGCAATCTGACTGGAGAATTAGTAAGGATGGTCTAGCATTTCTAAAATGGAAGGACAAGAAATCAGTGTATTTTCTGAGTAACTTTCATGACCCATCAGTTGCTGGAACAGCAATGCGTATGCAAAAAGATGGCCGTAAAAAGGAGGTTTCTTGTCCACAACTTGTAAGTGATTACAACAAACACATGGGTTATGTTGATAAGGTGGACATGCTGAAATCCATTTATGAAATAGACCGAAAATCTAAAAAATGGTGGCATCGGATTATGTGGTATTTGCTGGATATGTGTCTCTTGAATTCATATATTTTATTCAATGAAAAGGCTAATTCGACAGCATTATCGCTCAAAAAGTTCCGATTATCTGTTTGCTCAGGACTTGTTGGGGGCAAGACAGCAAAGACAACAAAAAGAAAATCAGGCCCAAGTTCTAGTGTTAGAAAGTTCAAGACCAAAGTGTCATACGAAAAAAGATATGACAAGTGTGAGCATATGCCGAAACATGGCTCATCACGGCGGTGTGCACATTGCAGTACAGCATCTGAGCCTCACCGTACAAGGTGGTCCTGTTCTTGCTGCGAAGTTGGACTTTGCTTGAGTGACAAAAAGAATTGCTTTGCATTATATCATATGGTTTGAAATAAAAATTATAAACAATATTTAGTAAAATTTGTTCTTTGTTTTTTTTTCCTTTGCTTCCTACTGGTAACGTGGTGAAACCACTCATAAAAATAACAATAAAAGATTTAAAAAAAATTTTTTTTTTGTTTACTTTAATTCATGATTAACTATTCAAATTGAACCTAAATTTCACACTTTTTTACCAAAATCTTTAAAAATTGACACCTCCGGGAACAAAGGGTTAAAGTACAAGTTTGAAAAATATAAAAAGTACTAGAGTACAAAAGGTACGAAAAGTAGAGAAGATACAAAAAGTATTAAAGTTAAGAAAAAATCAAAAACGAAAGGTAGTGAACATACTACAAGTACCTTAAGGACAAAAACTACTAAAAGCACAAGTTTAAAAGGTACGAAAAGTTCAGAAGGTACGAAAGGTAGTAAGTATACTACAAGTACTTTAAGGACGAAGAGTACAAAAAGCCTAAAAGGTATAAGAAGTACAAAAAATACGAAAAGTGCAAAAAGTAGTAAAACAACATTAAGCACAAGTTTGAAAACATAAAACGTACTTAAAGCACAAAAGGTACGAAAAGTAGTGAAAATACAAAAAGTATTACAAGTACAATGAGTATATAAAGTACAAAAAGTACTTAAAGGACAAAAAATACTAAAAGCACGAAAAAAACAAAAGGTACGAAAGGTAAGGACAAAAACTACTAAAAGCACAAGTATAAAAGGTACTAAAAGTACGAAAAGTTCAGAAGGTACGAAAGGTAGTGAGTATACCACAAGTACTTTAAGTACTTATACTTTAAATAAAATTGCAAAACGTAGTACAAATACATTATATACAAGTTTGAAAATGTAAAAAGTACTAAAAGTACAAAAGTTACGAAAAGTAGTTAAAATACAAAAGTAATACAAGTACGAAAAGTATTAAAAGTACTTTAGCGACGAAAAGTACTAAAAGCCCAAAAAGTATGAAAAGTAAAAAAAGTACAAACAATACGAAAAGTAGTGAAAAAACAAAAAGTTTTACAGGTACAAAAAGTATTAAAATTTCAAAAAGTACTTTAAGGTTAAAAAGTACTAAAAGCTCAAAAAATATGAAAAGTACAAAAGTACGAAAAAACGAAAGATACGGAAGGTAGTGAATATACTACAAGTACCTTAAGGACAAAAAGTACTAAGGGCACAAGAAGTATAAAAGGTTCTTAAAGCACGAAAAGAACAAAAAGTACGAAAAGTTCAGAAGGTACGAAGGTAGTAAATATACTACAAGTACTTAATGGACAAAGAGGACTAAGGGCACAAGAAGTATAAAAAGTACATAAATACGAAAAGTGCAATAATTAGTAAAAATACAAACAATACATACAGTACAAGTATGAAAAAATATAAAAAGTACTAAAAGTACAGAAGGTACGAAAAGAATGAAAAACAAAAAGTATTAAAGGTACAAGAGGTACGAAAAAATCAAAAGGTAGTGAAGTAGTACAAGTACCTTAAGTACAAAAACTACTAAAAGCACAAGTATAAAAGATGAGAATGGGTGATAATGTTGCAATAACCCTACCTCAGATACGTACATCCATATACATGTCTATAATAGATGGTACATTGTCAGTGAAGGAGGCAAATCTATTTCTTCACTTGAAAGGTGGCTCTATTACTGGCACCCTATCAGCGAAGTGGGAATCTTATGGACATGAGATTGGAGATGCTCAAACAAATGTTTCTCCATTAGATATCTTGGCTGTGAATCAAATTCCCGATGATATAGCAGAATTGAGAGATGGTACGGATCCTGGAGAAGAACAGGATTTGTTTTTAAGTAAGTAAGTATTCTAAGTAAGTAAGTATTCATTTATTTACATTCAGTTCTTAACAATTTTATACAATTATTTGAATTAATAAGCTATGGCTATGCCGTCAGCCAGGTTGACAAAATTCTGAACGTTTCTAACAATTCTTGTTTTGATAGCGAGCAATAAAAAATAAAAACTTAAGATTCATGAGTATTCTGACATTAATAAGAATCTATACTTGTAAATTTCTTTCAAAAACTTGCTTAACGTTTTCCAATCGCATTCGTTTAGGATGTAGATAGTTTCTTGTAAAGTAAGAGTATTTTTTCCGAAAAATGAACGTCTTTGCGGTTTGAATATTGGACATATACTGATGAAATGGAAACAATCTTCTTTTGATTTCAAGTTACAAAGCGAACAAAATTGGTCAAAGCTGCCATTGTAAGGGTTGCCGTTTAATCTCAAAACTTCACATCTTGCCTTGAAAATCAATGATATTTCTCCATAACTTAGAGAATCTTGGAAATAGTTTCTGTTACCAAGATTGTAATTCAGGGCACAGTATATTATCCTACTGTTAGACTCTCGTGCTTTCTCCATTAGTGCCTCTCGGATTGAATTCTCATTCTTCTGTATAATGCAGTACAGTTTCTCCTTCAAATGGTTTATGTTGTTCAAATCGACATCTAACATCTCTCCACAAGCATTGCCAATAGATTGCCATTTTGCGAACCACCAGTCCTTATTTCGCAATTCATACAATAACATTTTTTTTGATAGTCTTGAATCCTGATACTTGCTGCAGATTTTGATTATATAATGAGCTTGAGATTTAAGCGTGCTTGTTAATAGTTTTGGTAGCCCAGTTTCCAAGTATATTGCATAACTGGCTGTATTTTGCGGTAGGTTGAATAGTTTCTTTATGAAGTTCCTATAAAATTTTTCAATGACCTCATATTCCTCTGCTCCCCAAACCTGAGAAGCATAGCATAGTGTTGATTTTACAACCGAATCAAAAATTTTATATTTTGTTGATAGAGTTATGCGTTTGTTCGAGAAGATGTTTTTCCATGATAAATTTACCAAGCCTTGCGAGCTATTGGCTTTCCAAGATAGGTGTTTGTTGAAATCTAATGTTGGGTTCAGTTTTAAGCCTAGATATTTAATTTCTTTTGTTGTTTCTAGAGGAGACTCATTGTAGATCCATCTTCTTCCATTACATGCGTTTGAAGTTCGGGCGAAGACCATTACTTTAGATTTTTCGGCGTTGATAGTTAGTCCCCATCTCCTACAGTAGGTCGATAACCGATTAATCATTAGTTGTAAGCTTTCTGGTGATTCTGAAAGTATGACGAGATCGTCGGCATATAAAAGCACATTTACGGTTGTGTTTGCGATTCTTATTCCTCCAGGGAGATCACCAACAATGTCATTTATAAACAGAGAGAATAGAAGGGCACTTAGTGGACATCCTTGTTTCACTCCTGTGTTGGTACTAAACCACTTCGAGAAGTCTACACCGTCCCAAACAGCTGCCTTAGTATCTGTGTACATCTCTTTGATTACTTTTATGAAACTTGTAGAAAGACCAATCTGTGACATCTTATAAACGAGCGCATTTCTGTTGACTAGATCAAAAGCAGCCTTAAAGTCGACGAAGAATGAATATACTTTTTTGTTTCTGGCTTGAAACGCTTTGACAATAGACGAAAGGGTAAACATTTGATCGATCGTTGAAAAGTTTTTTCTAAATCCTGCTTGTAGGTCAGATAAAATATTATTTTGTTCGACCCATTTTTCGAGCCTTTCTACCAGTACACCGCAGAATATTTTTGCTATTACATTCATGAATGAAATGCCTCTATAATTTTCAGGAGCTTCTAGAGAGCCTTTTTTATGTATAGGAAAAATAACGGATTTTTTGAATGAAGAAGGTATTTCGGCACTCAAAAAGATTTTATTAAAGTGAAATTTTAAATGGTTGAAAAACGTAGGGGTTGCATTTTTAAAATATTCATAAGGAATCCCATCTTCACCGGGTGCCTTGTTATTTTTTGATTTTTTAAGTACATCTTGTATTTCTTCAATCGTTATATCGACATCTAATATTGGATCGATGGTAAATGGTTCCGCAGTGCTAAATGATAGACTAGACCCACTTGAGAGCAGACGACTAAAGTGAGCAGCAAGGCTTTCGGTAGAGATCCCTGTACCTATTTTATAGCTGATTCCTTTAATCTCCTTCGCAATTTTCCAGAAATCTTTCGAACTTTTAGTCTCGCTAAGTTTAAGTGCGTTTTCATTATCATATGCATGTTTCTTTTGTAAACATAACTTCTTATAATGCGTATTTGCTTGATTATACCAGTTTCTTAATTGAGGGTTACTTGATGATCGCAATGCTTTCAAGAGTGCAAAAGATTTTGTTCGTGCTTTAAAGCAGTCATGGTCAAACCATTTTTGTTTGAATTTAGAGTTGGAGTAGGGAATTTTTATAGGTGCTGAACTCCTTATGTATTCTGTTAACTGATTATTGAGTACTTCAACAGATTCAGCTGACAAAGCATTGTTTACCAAAAGGCTGTCCAAGGAATGTTGGTAAGAAGATGTTGCCTCCTTTTTCCAGCACAGCCGCGGAAGTAGTTGAAGATTTGTTTCTCGCATTGATGAATGGTTGGCTATTTCGACAACAATAGGCATATGGTCCGAATAGCTCTTACACTGGACTTCGAAATGATGAATTCGATCAATCCAGTCATTATTGACTGTGCAAAGGTCGATGACTGATCTACCTTGTCCACCAATGAAAGTGTAGTGACCTTCCATATCACCAATTGTACAACCATTTAGAATTATTAGGTCATACATTTGCAGCAGTTCAATTAAATCACTTCCATTCTTATTGCAGACATTGTCTTTTGATTTTCTATTTACATGGGAAATCGCTGGATTGGTTACATAATTTGCTGTTGTAATTTGTGAATCGCAAACTCTCGCATTTAAATCTCCAATCAATAAAACACTTTTACTGGCTAAGAGTTGCATCGTATCACACAACTTTTCGAAATCATTGGCCCACTTGTTGCAATTAATATAATATGGAACAATGCACATACTTTTCTGCTCCAGGCACTGAACAATTGTAGTTCCGCCACACTCATCAAAATCATAGGTATCTAAAAGTGATGTACGTATTCCAAAAAGGCTCCCTCCACTAGCGCGACCCTTTACCGAAGTTTTAATTGCTGCACCCCAAATCAGTTTAAAACCGGAAAAATAGTTTTTATATTTACTGAAATTTTCGTAAGTTACATGAGTTTCAAATAGGAAAAATATTTCAAAATTCTTAACATAGTTGAAGAAATCTACGAATAAAATTTTATTACTTAAACCTGATAAATTATATGCTAAAATTTTTAAAATAGTATTATTAATTGGACTGACGGCATTTACATTTCAAATTCTTTGAGAGTTAGTACTATTTTGGTTTTCAAGCGACATCCCTGGTGCATCTGGAACATTTGGTCTAGACCAATCATTTCGCTGACAGCAATGACATTTCTGAAGTTTAGATCGCCAAACATCTTTTGCAATTCAGTTTCTCCGTCCTGATTTCCACATTTAAGAATATTATTTTTAGATAAATAAAATGACTTTTCACCAATTAACATCGTGTTATTTTTTATTGTTATGGTTTCTGTTGGCTTGCTTGCTTTAACTACTTTTCGGTATGCAAGAATGATTCTGCGTTTAAGTTTACTGAGGTCGCGTTGAATGTAAACGCCTGTACCCTTAAGTTTGGAAGAATTCTTAAGCATTTTTGTAGTGGTTTCGGCAGATCCAGTATTAAGTTTAAGTTTGATTGTGTTGTTGTTTTGGCTGAGTTCAACAGCGGGTGACATCTCGGGAGCTTCGTTGCCTAGCAAAAGTTGGGTTATGGTTTTAACCCGTTCTTGTGGGTTTTCGCAGTCACTTGGTATCGTTAATATTACATTTTTGCCTTTTATCTCTCGGCTTTGCACTTCCAGCTCATCCTCAAGAGCACAACAGCGTATTTCAAACGAATGTAATTTTTGGGAAAGTTCTTGGTTTTGTTTGCGTAGATTATCGATTTCTTGGTTAAGATTACCGATGTCATCTTTTGTTGCCATATTAGCCAAGGCTATTTGGAGCAAGTTGTCGATAATACTTTTGATTTGTAGGAAATCCGACTGAGTTATTGATGTCATATTTTGATTGTTTTTATTAACTTTAGGGAATTTGCGGATGTTAAATATTGTATTTTGGTTTTCTTCTGGTGAAGTTTGACAAATTTTTCTTTTATGATCGGTCATGTGATAGGATTGTTACTTGTGGTAACAGATTTTGTTTGCACTTTAATGCTTATAATCTATCGTTACCTGTGATCTAATGATTATTTTAGATGAATTTAATGTAAGTATTTACAGTGTGCTTTTTCAAGTTGAATTTTAAGTTTAAAAATTAATATAATTTAAAAAAATTTTAAGAGTGATTTTAAAAGTCAACTATTCACTTTGATAACAGTGTTGTTTTTAATTTGTTACCTATTCTGTATATACAGATACTCCCGAACCAATACTTAAACTCAGAGAACAAATCTCGGTACCGCAATAAACAACTTCTTATCAGGATTACCTGGAGGAGCAAGACGAGCCAATGCAATCACCATGTACCCAGGAACTAGTGCCATAGGTCAGAATTTTGAGAACGATACATCATTTGTAGGACTCGTAAGTGCATATGATATGTACTTTGTCAAATTCGACAAACATGAATATGCCATATCCATATATGGATCCCAATTGGCAAGACATAAAGATTGTGCATCATTTTTCATATTCATGCAAACTCAGCGACATTTGGGACTTGGATCACCTGGAGATTTAATGAAATGGTTGTTTACAGAAGATCTTGAAAAGGAAATCTTCCATCTATATAAGGAAGATGAAGAATATGACAAAAACGACTCGTACTTCCCTTATCAAGTTGAACTCAGATTGGTCACCAAATCTGCGTATTCATCAGTTGCCTGTCCGGCCATTTACTTCTTTTGTGGAGCAGTATTAGCTATAGAAGCAGAAACAAGAGGTCTCAATGCTCGTCACCTTTTAACAAGCAATGTTGCAAATACATTGGCAAATGCAAAGATATTAGCCTATGCGTTAGGTAAGTTGACTGAACTGGGATTGAGAATTGCTGAAGAAGCAGAAACAGACAATCTGGCACCCAACAATCGAGCAGATGAGGAATTACCAGATGTTATGGAACGTCCTCTGACAAGGTCTCCTGCTGATTGGCTTGCTTACTACAGCATAAATCCTGAAGCACCACGTGAAATTGAGAATCATGTGCGGGAAAGGATTCAACGTTGCACAGGTTTGAGACCTGGGTTCATTGGACATTATATTGCCCAAACGATATCCGAACAATAACATCATTCCTACACTTGAAAAAAAAAAAAAAAAAAAAAAAAATAACAAACAATCAAAATGCCCCGCCCAAAATCCTCCAAGAGCAAAGCCACCGACACACCAGGCACCTCATCAACCAGAAAGATCCTGGCCAATCGTGTAAGTGGTGCATTAGGTGCTTTAATTGATGCAACTTTCAAAAGGAATAAAGGACCTATGGATTATGGCAATACATCAGGTGATGACATGGAGTCTGATATTCCTTCATCTTCTAGATCAACCATTGTGGGAGAACCTGATATGGATCACACTGAAGAAGAAGGATCATCTGTGATAAATCTAGTTTCTGACACCCCAAGATTTCTTCAACCTGGAGAACAGTTGTCAACACTTGAATTCCAAAATAAGGGCACCACCATGTCCATTGTTTATGATCCAGGTTCAGTATATTCCGGGGAGGAAGTCACAAGACTTATCCAAGTTATGACTGATTTTCTCACTCAATTTTCTGTTCAAATTGATATAAAACAACGTCATAATCCAAATGCTCTGGTACTGAGTCCATCATTGGAGCAACTTGCATCCATATTCCCGGTGATAAAGGAGCCTAAATGTGATGATCAGTCCATGGAATCGGAAGAATCCAGTCCGGAAAGCAAAGAAAGAACAGAAAGACGAAGACGCATTCCAGAAGCTCCTAGACCCATGACTGCGGTTCAGGAATTTTTAAGGCATGGTGTAAGATTAGAGCTAAGGAAATTTGGTAAAGTAGTTGTTATTACATCATCTACTAAAGCATACTCAGAGGTAGAGATAAACAATTTCGTTACTAAGCATGGAGAGCCAAAAGACGCAGTAACTCTTGTCCATAACATGATGACTCAGATGGGTACATTCAAAAACATTTCACGAATGTATGTGATCAAACCAAACAAGTAATGTACTGTCAATATGACCCATATAAATTGTGTCTTGAAACAAAAAAAAAAAAAAAAAAAAAAAGGTACTTACAGTACGAAAAGTTCAGAGGTACGAAAGGTAGTTAGTATTAAAGGTACCAGAGGTACGAAAAAATCTAAAGGTAGTGAAGTAGTACAAGTACCTTAAGTACAAAAACTACTAAAAGCACAAGTATAAAAGGTACTAAAAATACGAAAAGTTCAGAAGGTAAAAAAGGTAGTTCGTATAGTATATAGTACTAGGACAAAAGGTACTAAAATCCCAAAAAAAGTACAAAAGATACGAAGAGTGCAAAAAGTAGTAAAAGTAGCTTTAAAATATAAAAGGTACTAAGAGTACACAAGATACGAAAAGTAGTGAAGCATAACGGGTACAAAGAGTATTAAAAGCACAAAAAGTACTTTAAGGACAAAAAGTACAAAAAGCAGATTGTGCATTCCAGCTGTTTAATTTCAATGAAAATTTCGATGGATTGATAGGAAATAATATTCTACGTCCTAACAATGCTTTGATAGACTTCTAAACTAAAATAGTAAAAATAAACAAACAAGAAATTCCTTTGTTTTTCTGGAGAGAAGAAGAACAGGAATATCAAAAAGAAATAAGCTCCCAACAGAATTTGGAACCTCAAAGTATCGAACACATCGAAAATTTGGATGACAAACGTCTCGAACATTTGAATACCGAAGAAAGAAGAGAGCTTACAAAATTACTAAAAAAAAACATAAAGAAGTCTTTTATAAAAAGGGAAATGATTTAAGTTTTACTAGCCATGTAAAACATCAAATCCCAACAACAAACGAGGAACCTATATTTACGCGTATTTATAGATATCCTGAACTTCATAAAAAGGAAGTCAACAAACAAATTGACGACTTACTCGAACATGGAATAATACAACCTAGTACCTCACCATACAATGCCCCTATTTGGATAGTTCCAAAGAAGGAAGATAAAGACGGTAAGAAAGAATGAAGAATGGTAATAGATTACACAAAACTGAACAATATAACTAAGGAGGATAAATTTCCTATCCCTCTTATTGACGATATCCTTGACAAACTAGGAAAAGCCAACTATTTTAGTACATTAGACTTGACAAAAGGCTTCCACCAAATTGAAGTAGATATCAAAGACAGAGAAAAAACTGCTTTCTCTACTTTATCAGGACATTACGAATGGCTTCGTATGCCATTTGGATTAAAAAATGCTCCTGCAACATTTCAAAGAATGATGAACGAAGTCCTAAAAGACCTCGTTGGAAAAATTTGTTACGTTTACTTAGACGATCTAATCGTTTTTTCCACATCACTCCAAGAACACGTTGACTCATTAAAAAATATTCAATCAATAACAAAAAGTAAATCTGAAAGTTTCATTAAACAAATGTGATTTCATGAAAAAAGAATCCGATTTTCTTGGTCATATCATAACCAAAGATGGTATCAAACCAAACCCCAATAAAATTATTGCCATTCAAAAATTCCCAATTCCTAAAACAGTTAAGGAAATCCAATCTTTCCCAGGCCTATCTGGATACTATCGTAAATTTATTCTAGACTACGCTAAAATCATAAAACCCATGACAACCTTCCTGAAAAAAGATTAAAAAAAATAAATATTGAAGACTAAGATTATAAAGAAGCTTTTGAAAAACTCAAATTAGTCATGTCAGACGATTTAATGAACAGACACCCAGACTTCTCAAAAGAATTACTGCTAACCAAACTTTGCGATAGGAGCCGTCTTAAGTCAGTCACACGGACCGTTATGTTTCGCATCCCGAACCCTCAATCAACACGAATGTAACTATTCAACACGAATGTAACTATTCAACTATAGAGAAAGAACTGTTAGCTATTGTTTAAGCAACTAAACAATTTCGCCATTACCTTTACGGTAGAAGGTTTAAAATTCTAAGTTTGGTTACAGAATCTTAAAGAACCAAATTCCAAATTGCAACGTTGGAAAATCAAATTAGAAGAATTTGATTTCAAAATTGAATATATTCAAGGAAAAGAAAATAGAGCAGCCGATACTTTATCCCGAATCAAAATCGAAGAAATTAATATATTAGAACTTGTATCTACAAAACATTCAAATGACTCTGACAGTAGTAATTTAATATACAAAACAGAAAAACCACTAAATACTTTCATGAGACAAAAAATTATAGAACTTGGTGAAAAAGACAACACTGAAATAACATTCCCATTTCATAAGAGAAGAATTAAAATAACAAAAACAAAAATCAATAATAAAGATTTCGAAAAGATAATCTCTGAAGTTGATGTAGACCGACAAAACGCAATATATTTCAATAATGAACAGATGTTCTTAGAATTTTAAAACTTCTGGAAAAACAATCATAATAATCAAAAATGATTTAGAACAAAAATATTACTTGAAGATATATTCGAACGACCCGAAATTGAAAATATAATTTCCAAAAACCATTTAGAATTCAATCATATAGGAATATATAAACTTTATCTAGAATTAAAAGAAAATATTATTATCCTAATATAAAAAATTAATAACTCAAGTTATAAATAATTGCGAAGAATGTAATCTAAAAATTGAACGCAACCCAATAAAATTACCTTATGAAAAGACAGAAAGCCCTTCAGGCCCCCATATCCATTACCATATAGACATTTCGATATTACCAAATGACAACAAATACTTAACTTGTATAGACAAATCTAGTAAATTTGCCTAACAACAAAGGAAAGACCAATAGACATTCACCTAGGGAAAATAGACGACGAAATAATCTTCGAAAGAAATAGAAAACACAAAAAAAAACAAAATTTTAGAAAAAATCAAGAGATAAACCCAAATTTCACAAAAATAAACAATCCTGAAAAATTTAACAAACTAAGAACCAAACACAAGAAAGTAAAAGTATTGAAAATCAAAGATAAAAAACTAATCACTAGACCTAATATAAAAAACAAAAATTACATAAAGACCAATGTAGGAAACAAAAGAAATACACAAGAATTCAAAATGAATAGAATAGAATTAGAATTCGACAAAAACTTAGAACGAGTTCAAAGAATAATCGAAAAAATAGATGACGTAATCATGACCAGTAGGACAGGAATTTTAACTCAAGACATACTGACTATACAAGAAATTTATGAATACAATATTAATATAGAAAAATTAAAAGAAATCAAATTAACTCTTGCCACATATAATGAAAACTTGTTAATTATATTAAATATTCCAAAATTCAGTCAGAAATTATATAACAAAATTAATGTACAAACATTTCCAATAAAAAATAAAATCTTAACAATACCCAATGAAAATGTTTTAGAATATAATAAAAATGTTTTTGAAATAACTAAAGAAGAAATAAATTTTGAAGGAAATATAAGATGAATGCATAAAAAATCTATTTAAAGAAAATAAATTATTAAATTGTAAAACACAATCTTTTTATCAAACGAATGTAATAATAAACAAAGGTCAATACATTATATTAAAGAACCTTGAGAAACAAAGAATAAATCAAACTTGTAATAATCTAGAATATACATTAGAAGGTAATTATATATTAGAAATAAAAGATTGCACTATTGAAATAAATAATAAAATATATAACAGAAAAATATATAAAATATACCAAATATTCATGTGTTACCATTTCCTCTAAGTGTCATTAATTTAATATTCTAAGATAATGAACAAAGAAATATTTTAAGATAACGCAAAGAATGAAATATGCAAAAAACACTGTCTATCTGAGTTAGCATTAGTTAGTTCTGAAGTAACATCGATACAATAAAGATCAGGAATCAAAAGCTCCGCTCTTGATATTCCTTTTTAAAAAGATTTTTATTTGAAGTGCATTTATAATTTATATATATAGGTTATGACCACACAAGAAGGTAAAGGCATTTTTTAATCTCTAACAAAAATAAATCATGAAACTCTGGCTATCTGCGATAGCACAGATCAGTTCATAAAGAACAAAGAGATAAATGCTGACAAAGTTAAATACCGAATAAATGAATCTGGCTATCTGCGATAGCACAGATCAGTTCTTAAGTAACGCTTCAACAATAAAGACCGAAGAATCAAGAGCTCTACTCTTGAATTTCTTTTTTAAAAAGTGTATTTAATAAAGTACATTTATTTCTGGCGCAGTCGGTAGGATACCGTTATATATTTATGGTATCCGCAAATAAAAACCTACAAAAAAGTTTGTAAAATTACGGTCAACCCACGAAAGGAAATATTAGAATCGAATTTTTAAAATTTTTTGTAATTCAATTACGTTCGTTTTTATCGTATCGAAATAGTGAAATTATATTCGTAAAAAAATTCTACGCAAGAGAATACAAGAAATAACACTAAATACTAAATACGGTATATTCAAAGTGAATAATAAAAACGAAGCTAAGTTATTAGAGCACTTTTAAAAAAATTCTATAATCAATTAGTTAAGTGACTCACTCCAGTTTAAATGGTAATACCACAAAATCTATAGAAGAAACTAGTTGACAGCAATAAAATCAAAACACCAAGTTATCACAAAATATAGATGAGCTTCATCATAAGAACATTCAAGAAGAATAAAAAACCAAAACCCTACTCTGAACACACGGATGAATCATCAGACGAAAACAACCAAAACCAGGAAATAACTAAGAACAACAGTAAGAATAATTTAAGTAATATTATAGAACCAAATTTGTCCATTATTAAACTAAATAACTTGCCAAATTTAGAAAAATTATTTAACGAATCAGAACTAGTGAAAATTTTAAAGAAGAAAATATAATCATAAATAAAGAAAAATGCCTTATAATCAAAAATTTGCAAAAAGAAAAGATCACACAAAATTGTAACAACCTGGATTACACTCTAGAAGGAAATTATATTTTAGAATTAGAAGATTGTAAAATATTCAATTTTCCAATCAGATTCTCCAATCAAGACTCCCCAATCAATAAAAACGCCAGCTTTATCTATCAAGAATTGCATCATCGAGTTTTAAGAAAACAAAATCAAAATGAAAGTGATATTTGTTTTTGTGTTGAGAATTGCTATGTATTTTACTGTTTCTTTTATATTTTGTATATACCTTCTATAACGTTAACATCACGTCACTTAACTGTTGAGTATATACATGTACTCGTTATCAAGTACATACTGTCAACTCGGGTCTCAAGCTTAAGTCGTCCTCCAGTCAACATCAACATACATTATCATAACCTTAATTATATTTAATAAAATTGAATTTACTGAATTTATAGTTCGTGTTTAATTTTGTTCTCAAGATAGAACATTAATTGGCGACGAGAAAAAAAAAATTATAAAAATTAAATATTTCTTATTTTAAACTTGAATAAGTATCTACAATAAAGTAGCATATTAACACGTGTGCCAAAATGTCAAAATTAATTGGTTATGTCGAGCCCTACGAAAGTGGAGATAATTTCAAAGATTACGAAAATCGTCTCATAAACTTTTTTAAATTAAACACTATAAGTGATGGTGACAAAAATACATATTTCATTGGAATCATGGGAAAGTCTATGTATGAGCTGTTAGCGAAGCTCACTTATCCAGCAGATCCAAGTGAAAAGTCGTTCACCGAAAATATTGCTTTATTGCGCAGTCAATTTGCACCTAAGCCCAACAAAAGAGCAGAGCGTTTTAGATTCCATCACATTGTCCAACAACACGGTGAATCTATTAGTGAATACGTAGTAAGACTCAAAGCGGCTTCTCAAGAGTGTTATTTTTGGAGATTTCCTGGACAATGTGTCAGCCAACGTGCCAGCAAGTTCCACCGATGGTCAGGGAAAAATAACACCAACTTTGGTCCCAGATGTCAATTTGGGAGTCTACAAATTGAAAATATTAGACGATCAGTTGTCCGATCGTTTTATAGTGGGCCTCAAGCACGAAAAAATTCAGCAGTCGCTTCTGGAGCACGACAGTCTAAGCTTTGAACAGTACTGCGATAAAGCCTTGTCCATAGAGGCATCCGAGAAAGCTGCGTCATCAGTACAGGCACCTGCCTTAACAAACGCTGTCTACAAGTCGGACAGATCACATGGCAACAAAAATCCACCGTCGAAGCAATCGCAATCAAGTACTCTGTCTTCGCACAACTCATCGCGCAGTGCAAATCGTCGTAAGTCTAAAAGTCATGGAAACCAATGTCCACGATGTGGGAGACCTGCACATCGAAATTGTCCAGCTGTCAATTGGGAATGCTTTGTCTGCAATAAAAAAGGTCATATCTCTACCATGTGCCGAGCAAAAGGGAGTACGAGCATAAAATTGGTAAACAGTGTCAATGCAGTCAGTCAGCCTCAGCAATGCGTAGTCTCAATCAACAAAAAAGATTTCTTAATGGAAATCGACACGGGAGCTGCAACATCTATAATAAGTGAAGAGTTATATAATTTAAGTTTTTCTAACTATAGTCTTGTTAAAAATTTTGCTAACCTTGTGTCTATTACAGGTAATAAAATCGAGGAACTAGGAGTCATGGAGTCCGAAGTTGTGCTTGCCGGTCAAAAGTTTAATTTGTCAGTTGTCGTAGTCAAAGGAGACAAGCCGAAATTGTGTTTAATGGGTCGTGATTGGATAGATCAAATATTTCCTCATTGGAGAATAATTTCCAAAATATTTTCGCAGTAAGTCAAATCAAAAATGAAGTAAATATTGTCTCCGAATTAAAGTCTAGATTTCCAAATGTCGCGAATTCAAATTTAAAGTCGCCTATAATCGGTTTTGAGGCAGATATAGTCCTAAAGGAAGATGCAGTGCCTATATTCCATTCAGCTTATAGTGTTCCTTTTAAGCTCCGAGACAAGGTCAAAGCTGAAATAGACCGTTTGATTAGTGAAGGTATTTTAGTTAAAGTTCCAGTAAGTCGTTGGGCAAGTCCAATTGTAATTGTACCAAAAAAGGATGGCACAATAAGAATTTGCGTTGACTGCAAGGTCACTTTAAACAAATGTATATACACAATGCACCACCCTTTTCCAAAAATCCAGGAAATTTTTGCCGAACTTTCAGGTTGTTCATTTTTCTGTGTGATTGATTTGACAGGAGCATACTTGCAAGTAAAAGTCAGTGAGTCATCTAGAGAATTGTTAGTCATCAACACCTTTTTAGGTCTGTTTGCTTACACTCGTCTTGTTCTCGGTGCACCTGCATTTTTCAGTCAATCATGGACAGGATTTTGTTAGGCTTAAAGAGAGTTAAGTGCTATGTGGATGATATTTTGGTTGGAGCTTCATCAGTTGATGAATGTAAGGCAACCTTATTTGAAGTTCTTCGCCGGCTTTCATTGCATAATGTCCGAATTAATTTGCAAAAATGCAAATTCCTGGAACCGTCTGTAAATTTTTTGGGTCACAATATTTCTGGAGAAGGGTTAAGACCAAACGAAGAAAGAGTCAAAGCCATAATTGAAGCACCTGCTCCTACTAATATACAGCAGCTGGAGTCTTTTATAGGGTTGTTGAATTTTTATCATCAATTTCTCCCAAATTTTGCGACGGATAGTTATCCGTTGAACTGTCTTAAGCGTAAAGGTCAAAGATTCGTATGGTCAGTCGAATGTGAAAGTGCATTCAAGAAGTGTAAAGAATCCTTAGTTAACAATAGTCTATTAGAGCTTTACGATCCGGGCAAAGAAATCGTTGTCTCTACTGATGCCAGCCCTGTTGGGGTCGGTGCAATCTTAGCACATGTTGTGCAAGGAGTCGAAAAGCCAGTTTTCTTCGCCTCCTGCACTTTGAATGCATCAGAGCGCAACTATTCTCAATTGCATAGAGAAGGTCTCGCGGTCATTTTCGCAATCAGGAAGTTTCATTCATATATTTACGAGCATGAATTTGTTTTGTGCACTGACAATTTGGCCATCAAGGAAATTTTTAGCCCTGGTAAGCATAATTCTGCGGTTGCGTCTGCAAGACTACAACGTTGGGCAATAATTTTGTCTCAATACCAATACAAAATAGTTTACAAGAGAGGTTCTAGTATGTGTCATGTCGATTTTCTTTCACGTCATCCTTTAAACCTGGAGTCAGAAATAGAATACGTTCCTATAAACTACTTTGGTTCTGAAAATTTACTTGATTTTTCTTTGGTACAAAAAGAAACCCTCAGGGATTCTGTTTTACAGTCAGTTTCAAATTTCCTTCGTTGTGGTTGGTCAAAATTAATAAAAAATGATATTCGTCCTCTTTTCTTGAAGAGGGATCAACTTTGTTTAGAGGATCAGTGTGTATTTTATAATCACCGGTTAGTCATCCCACAATCATTGCGTCACTCCGTACTTGAAGTCTTACACAATGGTCACGTCGGCATCGTTCGTATGAAGATGTTGAGTAGGCCATATATTTGGTGGTCTAATGTCGACAAAGACATTGAGATGTTTGTCGGGTTGTGTAATGTGTGTAAGATAACGGAAAATGTGCCTAAAGAAAAATGTCTAACTTCGTGGCCTAAAGTCTTTCAACCGTTTGATAGAATTCATCTTGATTTTTTTCACATCCTTGGTAAAACGTGTCTCATAGTGGTTGATGCTTATAGTAAGTATTTCGTAGTCAAAGTCATGAATTCAACCACATTGTCTGCTTTACTTATTAAACTAAAAGATATTTTCGTCATTTTCGGTTATCCGAAATGCATAGTCACGGATAATGGGCCTCCCTTCAGCGCATCTCTTTTTAGGCGTTACTGTCAAGAAAAAAAAATCGATTATAAGCCGACTCCGCCGTATCACAGCCAAAGTAATGGTTTGGCAGAACGGGGCGTTCAAATGGTTCAAAGTCATCCTTGGGAAAATTCGCGTTAGATAAAAATAATAGCTCAAATTTGGAGAATAATATCTTTGATTTTTTAATGGTATACAATAATACCCCCTGCACTTCAACTGGCAAGTCACCTTCGGAACTCATGTTCTCGTTTAAACCTCTTAAACCATTAGACATGTTAAATCCTAAGATAAATGTAAATATCAACAACAATAAAAATAATATCATTGAAAAAGAAACCAAAAATTCATGTAAAAATCAAAAAGAAGATGTACAATTAGTTAAAAACAAACATAATGAATTTAATATTTTTTCCGTAGGGGAGAAGGTATTATATAGAAGCGAATTAAAGAACATCATTAAATGGATACCAGCAGTTGTCAAAAAAGTTATTAGTAGTTTAACATATCTTGTTGAGTTAAATTCAAAAATTCGGTATGCTCATCAAAATCAGTTAAAAATATATTCAAACTCGAATTTTAAAATTAACACTTATCTTTTAAATCATGACAACTCAAAATCAACTGCTGATATGCATGACGATGATAAAGTTTCTGTAAATGAAGAATTATTTGATAAAAATCATGTCACAAAAGAATTAGTAGATGATAATAAATCTAATAGAAATGAAACTGGTCATAAACCAATAGCTGCAAGAAAAGCCCAACGAGCTGCTACAAAAATTGTAAAGAATTACAAATGTTGAAACAAATGTATTATTATTTTAAACCTTATGTAAGAGGTTACTTAAATTTGAGTGGTGGAGAGTGCTATGTATTTTACTGTTTCTTTTATATTTTGTATATACCTTCTATAACGTTAACATCACGTCACTTAACTGTTGAGTATATACATGTACTCGTTATCAAGTACATACTGTCAACTCGGGTCTCAAGCTTAAGTCGTCCTCCAGTCAACATCAACATACATTATCATAACCTTAATTATATTTAATAAAATTGAATTTACTGAATTTAAAGTTCGTGTTTAATTTTGTTCTCAAGATAGAACAAGAATTTTGTCTTATTAAATTATAAGTTAAGATTCCTAAACAAAAATTTGTTGTTCCTGTTTTCCATCGTTTAGGGAGCTATCCTGCTGTTGGTTTTAATAGAATTTTTCTCCAACCATTTTGTGCTAAAATATTACCATTGGCGTGATAATTAAAATGTTGATAATTATTTCTTTTAATAAATTAGTGTTTAGTTTTATTTTTTAGTTTATATCCAGTGGTAACGTCCGTCCGTTCTGATTTAAATTTATACAAATCTTCAATTGGCTTATCTTATATTTTTTTTGCATGATAAATGTAAAGTGATGAGGGGGCTTGAGAGAAGTGAGCAACATCCCAAACAATTCCGGCGAGCTGGAGTCAACAACTGTTTCGTAATCTTTTTTATCAAGTCTTTCGTCTTCAAACAATAAGCAAACTCTCGCTTATGCATTGCTCAAATATCAAATAAAAAATCTGAGCACTCGTGCATGAGTATTTGAAGCTCTGCGTTTGATGTATTGAGTGTTATACTTATAAAAAAAACTATACGAAAGACAAGAGCTTGTTAATGTGAAATAGTGGAGTTGTTTTTTTTTTTTAATTTCGACTCTCGAAAGAATAAATAAAGAATAGCGGTTTTTGTAAGAAACTTGGGAATAGAAAACAACCGAGGGAAGCAGCTCGAAGGTTTGGGAGTGGCAACTCACTGACCACATCTATTGCCAGGTGTGGAAAGGTCCCAACGAAATATATACCCTGATAAGGTTAAAACTGGGATCATATTAAATTCAAAACCGGAAGACGATATCAAACCTACAAATTGACGATAAGAAAAAGTTAGGTAAATTAAAGCGGAGGAAGAATTAAAAACTAAAAAGGAAAACAGATTTAGTTTATATTTCCCTTAAAATGTCATTACTGTTGTATTTGACTTACTTGCTTGGAATGAATAATGATAATATTCACACAAACGATACATGCAAAACCTTATGCTACAGGAAAGAATATAATGCATCGTGTTATGTTAAAGATGACATTAAAATTCACCAAGTCAAGTTTCATTGGTAGTTTTAAGTTATTTTTTGGACCGAACAGAAACCTTCATTCAGAACTGATTGTTACATTAGCACCAAACTAGTGAATCACTTACAAAAGAAATTTACTTGATACGAGGACATCAACGCTTACCTTGATAAAAATTAAGTTTATGCTTAAAATTCGAGATGGCACAAGTTACTGACATCCACTTGAAGAAATTCATCGCATCATACATGATACATAAATTCAAAACCAATTGTTGGATATTTCAAATTTTATTAAATTATTAAAATCAAGCCCAAAAGTTTTGATAAGATTAAAATATTTGTAAAGGATGTTGAGCTGATAGACATAACCCAGCTGTCAAAAAACAGGCCAATGAGAATAAGGCATTTCTCAATAACAGTGGTGATGGATACGATGGCGATTGAAGTCGTCATGAATGCTGTCGATGGCGTTGTTTCCACCCTGGAGCTGGAACTGGTAGGGTAATTTGTTGAAGTAAGAACAATACTTCTATATTGTTAAGAGGTGAATAGTTTTTTTTTATTATTTTCATTTTTTGAGTCTAGGTATAAGAGACAAAAACAAAAATAGAAAGACAAAAAAAAATGCAGACGAATAGGGAGGACTACTTTTCCTGGTTGAAGAATTGGTGATGGACCTCGTGATACATACATTTCAAGACACATTCCTAACTCCAATAGCCATGCAAGTTGTCGCACTAGCCCAAATCAGCGAAAAAAGTTGCAATTGAAGTTCAATCGAAACGATGATCATAAGCACTTTAAAGAAAAGTCGGATGAATATTGGTATCCACCCATCTTCACAAAAGGTATCACTTCCAAACCAATTATGGAATATTTTTATATGTGGCAGTAAAAAAAAAGAAAACAAAGCAATAAGTAACCTCGAATATGTAAGAGGGGAAGCTGGCTGTCGGATAGGTAGGTGCGTTTTATTTAAAAGTTACGAAAGAAATGGGGTTAACAAAAGATAGAAAGAGTTAAGCTTAAAAATATTCCAAATTTTATTTAAAAATGGTTAAATTTGATTTTGGTAGACTAACCAAATTTTCCAATCATTGATGCTTGATAATGGTCTACATCTACATACGCGATGGTGTCTCTATTTAGACAGTTTAAAAACTTTCCAGGAATTAATGAACAAAGCCAGAGTAATTCCAGCCAATACCAATATTGAAAGAAGCAGAGCAACTATGGCAAACATACCGGTCACAAAACAGCTGACTGTCGTAAACATTTAAAATCTGAAAACAAATAAATTGCTACAAGTGAGCCATAAATATGGACACTTTCTATAAGTGCAAGGTTCCTGGTTTTTTAACGATCGAATGCAAATATTTGACAAAAAACCCGAACAGGGAAACAAAAAAAAAACTTCTTCTAAACGAATGATACACAAAGAAAAACATATAATTCTTTTAATTCATAGGAAGCAAAACAAGATAAAAAGATTAATAATAACCCTATTGGAAATTTTTGGCTTTAGAATGCCAAATTTTAATGTTTGGATTCATTGCTTTTTGGTGACTTGTTTGTCTGGAAGAATTGTTTTCCAGACAGATATTGGATACAAATATATACAATTAAATAGAGGGTACTTAGAGGACTTATAAATTTAAACCTAGGGTGTTCTTGTTGGTTTTTGGGAATTGAAATACTAAAATTTCCATTCTAATTCTGACGGACATCGTTCAGGATATTGGAACTTCTGGAAAATCCCGAGTTTTTTGTAATCTGACTCTATTCACAGAATTATTTCCCATAGCGTTAGCTTACATTTTAAACGTTTTTTTAGAGAAGACAAAGAAATTAAAAAAACAAAATATTCCATCCCTAACAAATTTACTTGAAAAAATGTTGTGGCCAGCTGTGACATTAATTATGTTTCATAGAAGTGTTATATGATCATTACATTTTCTGGAATATTTCCAGTGAGCTTCTGTTTCACAGAATTTTTGCATGCATTGTATGATTAGAATAATGTATGATATCTTTTCATAAATTCAATACAACAGAAAAATTTAGTGTTCGATGTGCAGTTCTTAATTTTTTGCGGTATTTTAAAACTTTGCTGTCATATTAAACTAAGTTTCTTTGTTTCTTCAGAAAGTATTTAAGGTAAAACAATGTCGTTTTTTATGAACTTTGAATTGAAATTCTAAGAAACTAATAGAAACAATAATTTTGTTTAGACAACGAAGGATCTTCAACTCCTAGTTTTGAATGACATGTCATTGACAAAGGATATACTTTACGGTAAATTTAGTGGGACGAAAACCACAAAAGCCGATATACCTAAACAATGAATGGTCGAAGATAGCACGCCTGACCGCATATTATGCATTAATAATAGAAGAAGATAAAGAGAAGTTCCGCAGGACGATCAAGATCAAATTTTCTTTCATAATATGTCATAACAAATATATATGTAGGATTGAGCGCAACGACACGACAACTACATGACCTTAACGAAAGTACATACAAACGCACAAATACGACAACACCAACACACGAATAATAAACCCGTAAATAGAACGAACGAAACAAAACGAATCATGCGCCCCTCTTCATTGCTTTGCCTTAGAATTTTTTTTAAATTTCAGTTTGATTTATACCGTGAAATAGAGTAGTTGTACGCCTCATCGTCGCTACTTGATTTGTTGAATATTGAAGTGTACCTATAACTAATAAAGATACCCTGATTATTAATAATATAAAACACTCTGTTTAATTTCACAAGAAAACACAAAGAATTTGGGAGGGATTGATTAAAATCCCACATATATATATTGCTAACTCGGAAATCGCTGACTCTACTTCATTTGGAGGGCTAGTAAATAAAACCAAAGTTTATTAAAATATATTTTTTCATGTAACTACATAATATTCTTTACAAATGTAAACTAAAAGTAAACAAACTATAACTAAATATCCCCTGGGGAAGATGTCAACAACCGTCGAAACGTCGGGAAAAATTAAATTGTTTCATTAATTTTATTATCACGACCAAAAAAGCCGAGTGAGAACATATTTTTTATATAAAAAATTCTCGAACATTTATATAACGTGTAAATCGTGCATCGATTCATCTGGGAATATGAGCTGAGTTAATGTCGCATTCCATATACGAACATCGATGGGCGCTCATCATTAAATAATAATAATTTTTTATTTTTAGCTATGTAAATAATAATATTTAATTTCAGGCGAAGATTGACCGCATTAAAAAGGCGGACTAAAAAGAAAAGAAAAACGGATCTACAGAGATTGAAGTGAAAAAGCAACAAAGAAAATCCGCAAACTATAAGAACTAATCAAAGTAATCTTTTCTTTTCTGTATTCCAGAAACTTTTTCATTCAACTAGAGAACTGCAAATCAACAGTGAAGAGCATCAAAACTGGATTTGCCCTAGGCTCATCACTGGGACCATTTCTCTAAAACATTGTGAACATCAAACCAAAATATTGCAAATTAATGCGAGAAAGTTTCTCTTCGCTAACATAAACACATCTTTTAATCATCGGTTGCAGCTGCCCAAAAGGCCGAGGACCACATCCTCAACTCTAAGTCTTTTTCTTCCTTTTTCATTCAACTAGAGAACTGCAAATCAATAGTGAAGAGCATCAAAACTGGGACTGCCCAAGGCTTAAAAATGGAACTTTTTTCCATTTTAAAACCGTTGGCGGATACATAACTCGCGGTTTAGCTATAAACCGGAATTTTTAAAATGCAAATTTTCTTTTCATAACATCAGCAAACTTTAAGAACTAGTCAAAATAATCTTTCATTTTCTGTTTTCCAGAAACTTTTTCATTCAACTAGAGAACTGCAAATCGATAGTGAAGAGCATCAAAACTGGAACTGCCCAAGGCTCAACACTGGGACCATTTCTCTACAACATCGTGAAAATCCGACCAAATTATTTCAAATTAATGCGAGAAAGCTTCTCTTCGCTAACATAAACACATCTTTTAATCATCGGTTGCAGCTGCCCAAAAGGACGAGGACCACATCCTCAACTCTAAGTCTTTTTCTCCCTTTTTCATTCAACTAGAGAACTGCAAATCAATAGTGAAGAGCATCAAAACTGGAACTGCCCAAGGCTAATCACTGGGACCATTTCTCTACAACATTGTGAACATCCAACCAAAATATTGCAAATTAATGCGAGAAAGCTTCTCTTCGCTAACATAAACACATCTTTTAATCATCGGTTACAGCTGCCCAAAAGGCCGAGGACCACATCCTCAACTCTAAGTCTATTTCTTCCTTTTTCATTCAACTAGAGAACTGCAAATCAATAGTGAAGAGCATCAAAACTGGGACTGCCCAAGGCTCACAACTGGAACTTTTTTCCATTTTAAAACCGTTGGCGGATACATAACTCGCGGTTTAGCTATAAACCGGACTTTCAAAAAGCAAATTTTCTTCTCATAACATCAGCAAACTTTAAGAACTAGTCAAAAATCTTTCCTTTTCTGTCTTCCAGAAACTTTTTCATTCAACTAGAGAACTGCAAATCAACAGTGAAGAGCATCAAAACTGGAACTGCCCAAGGCTCAAAACAGGAACTTTTTTTATTTTAAAGCCGTTGGCGGATACATAATTCACGGTTTAGGTATTAACCGCACTTTTTAAAATGCAAATTTTCTTCTCATAACATCAGCAAACTTTAAGAACTAGTCAAAATAATCTTTCCTTTTCTGTCTTCCAGAAACTTTTTCATTCAACTAGAGAACTGCAAATCAATATTGAAGAGCATCAAAACTGGAACTGCCCTGGGCTCATCACTGGGACCATTTCTCTACAACATTGTGAACATCCAACCAAAATATTTCAAATTAATGCGAGAAAGCTTCTCTTCGCTAACATAAACACATCTTTTAATGTTGCAGCTGCCCAAAAGGCCGAGGACCACATCCGCAATTCTAAGTCTTTTTTCTATCATATAATTCCTTATCCAACTAGAAATTTTTTAGGATCGAAATTTGGACTATTTCTCTACAAAATCATTAATTCCGACATATTTATTGCAAGCGAATGAAAGAACATCCACAAACTCTAAGCACTTATCAGAATAATCTTTTCCCTCTTATTGAAACTTTTTGGTTCAACTGGAGAACTGCAAATCAACATTGAAGAATATCAGGGCTGGAATTGCATAAAGCTCAAAACATAAACCCACTCTCTTCAACATTTAAAAACTTCGAAGAAGTGTTAAAGCATCAAACAAAATATTTATTTATTGTGAATTAAAAGAATACAAATTTTTAAGAGGAAAAGCACTAAAACATCTTAAAATAATTCCCTGAAAAAAGCACTGTGAAGCTATAAACCGCACTTTTTAAAATGCAGATTTCTTTTCATAACGTCAGCAAACTTTAAGAACTAGTCAAAATAATCTTTCCTTTTCTGTCTTCCAGAAACTTTTTCATTCAACTAGAGAACTGCAAATCGATAGTGAAGAGCATCAAAACTGGAACTGCCCAAGGCTCAACACTGGGACCATTTCTCTACAACAAATTATTTCAAATTAATGCGAGAAAGCTTCTCTTCGCTAACATAAACACATCTTTTAATCATCGGTTGCAGCTGCCCAAAAGGCCGAGGACCACATCCGCAATTCTAAGTCTTTTTCTTCCACATAGTTCCTTGTCCAACTAGAAATTTCATAGGATTGAAACTTGGACTATTTCTCTACATCATTAGGTCCGACAAATTTATTGCAAGTGAATGAAAGAACATCCACAAACACTAAGCACTTATCAGAATGATCTTTTCTCTCTTCTAGAAACTTTTTTGTTCAACTGGAGAACTGCAAATCAACATTGAAGAACATCAGGTCTGGAATTGCTTAAAGCTCAAAACATGGACCGCTTCTCTTCAACATCAAAAAAATTCGAAGAAATGTAAAAGCATCAAACAAAATATTTATTTATTGTGAATTAAAAGAATACAAATTTTTAAGAGGAAAAGCACTAAAACATCTTAAAATAATTCCCTGAAAAAAGCACTGTGAAGCTATAAACCGCACTTTTTAAAATGCAGATTTCTTTTCATAACGTCAGCAAACTTTAAGAACTAGTCAAAATAATCTTTCCTTTTCTGTTTTCCAGAAACTTTTTCATTCAACTAGAGAACTGCAAATCAATAGTGAAGAGCATCAAAACTGGAACTGCCCAAGGCTCACAACTGGAACTTTTTCCATTTTAAAACCGTTGGCGGATACATAACTCGCGGTTTAGCTATAAACCGGAATTTTTAAAATTCAAATTTTCTTTTCATAACATCAGCAAACTTTAAGAACTAGTCAAAATAACCTTTCATTTTCTGTTTTCCAGAAACTTTTTCATTCAACTAGAGAACTGCAAATCGATAGTGAAGAGCATCAAAACTGGAATTGCCCAAGGCTCAACACTGGGACCATTTCTCTACAACATCGTGAAAATCCGACCAAACTATTTCAAATTAATGCGAGAAAGCTTCTCTTCGCTAACATAAACACATCTTTTAATCATCGGTTGCAGCTGCCCAAAAGGCCGAGGACCACATCCGCAATTCTAAGTCTTTTTCTTCCATATAGTTCCTTGTCCAACCAGAAATTTCATAGGATTGAAACTTGGACTATTTCTCTACATCATTAGGTCCGACAAATTTATTGCAAGTGAATGAAAGAACATCCACAAACACTAAGCAGTTATCAGAATAATCTTTTCTCTCTTCTAGAAACTTTTTTGTTCAACTGGAGAACTGCAAATCAACATTGAAGAACATCAGGGCTGGAATTGCTTAAAGCTCAAAACATGGACCGCTTCTCTTCAACATCAAAAAAATTCGAAGAAATGTAAAAGCATCAAACAAAATATTTATTTATTGTGAATTAAAAGAATACAAATTTTTAAGAGGAAAAGCACTAAAACATCTTAAAATAATTCCCTGAAAAAAGCACTGTGAAGCTATAAACCACACTTTTTAAAATAAAGATTTTCATTTCAAAGCATCAGCAAATTTTTAGAACTAGCCAAAATAAACTTTCCTTTTCTGTTTTCCAGAAACTTTTTCATTCAACTAGAGAACTGCAAATCAATAGTGAAGAGCATCAAAACTGGGACTGCCCAAGGCTTAAAAATGGAACTTTTTTCCATTTTAAAACCGTTGGCGGATACATAACTCGAATTTTTAAAATGCAAATTTTCTTTTCATAACATCAGCAAACTCTAAGAACTAGTCAAAATAACCTTTCATTTTCTGTTTTCCAGAAACTTTTTCATTCAACTAGAGAACTGCAAATCGATAGTGAAGAGCATCAAAACTGGAACTGCCCAAGGCTCAACACTGGGACCATTTCTCTACAACATCGTGAAAATCCGACCAAATTATTTCAAATTAATGCGAGAAAGCTTCTCTTCGCTAACATAAACACATCTTTTAATCATCGGTTGCAGCTGCCCAAAAGGACGAGGACCACATCCTCAACTCTAAGTCTTTTTCTCCCTTTTTCATTCAACTAGAGAACTGCAAATCAATAGTGAAGAGCATCAAAACTGGAACTGCCCAAGGCTCAACACTGGGACCATTTCTCTACAACATCGTGAAAATCCGACCAAATTATTTCAAATTAATGCGAGAAAGCTTCTCTTCGCTAACATAAACACATCTTTTAATGTTGCAGCTGCCCAAAAGGCCGAGGACCACATCCGCAATTCTAAGTCTTTTTCTTCCATATAGTTCCTTGTCCAACCAGATATTTCATAGGATTGAAACTTGGACTATTTACATAAACACATCCTTTAATCATCGGTTGCAGCTGCCCAAAAGGCCGAGGACCACATCCGCAACTCTAAGCCTTTTTCTTCCATATAGTTTCTTGTCCAACTAGAAATTTCATAGGATTGAAACTTGGACTATTTCTCTACATCATTAGGTCCGACAAATTTATTGCAAGTGAATGAAAGAACATCCACAAACACTAAGCACTTATCAGAACGATCTTTTCTCTCTTCTAGAAACTTTTTGGTTCAACTGGAGAACTGCAAATCAACATTGAAGAACATCAGGGCTGGAATTGCTTAAAGCTCAAAACATGGACCGCTTCTCTTCAACATCAAAAAAATTCGAAGAAATGTAAAAGCATCAAACAAAATATTTATTTATTGTGAATTAAAAGAATACAAATTTTTAAGAGGAAAAGCACTAAAACATCTTAAAATAATTCCCTGAAAAAAGCACTGTGAAGCTATAAACCACACTTTTTAAAATAAAGATTTTCATTTCAAAGCATCAGCAAATTTTTAGAACTAGCCAAAATAAACTTTCCTTTTCTGTTTTCCAGAAACTTTTTCATTCAACTAGAGAACTGCAAATCAATAGTGAAGAGCATCAAAACTGGAACTGCCCAAGGCTCACAACTGGAACTTTTTCCATTTTAAAACCGTTGGCGGATACATAACTCGAATTTTTAAAATGCAAATTTTCTTTTCATAACATCAGCAAACTCTAAGAACTAGTCAAAATAACCTTTCATTTTCTGTTTTCCAGAAACTTTTTCATTCAACTAGAGATCTGCAAATCGATAGTGAAGAGCATCAAAACTGGAACTGCCCAAGGCTCAACACTTGGACCATTTCTCTACAACATCGTGAAAATCCGACCAAATTATTTCAAATTAATGCGAGAAAGCTTCTCTTCGCTAACATAAACACATCTTTTAATCATCGGTTGCAGCTGCCCAAAAGGACGAGGACCACATCCTCAACTCTAAGTCTTTTTCTCCCTTTTTCATTCAACTAGAGAACTGCAAATCAATAGTGAAGAGCATCAAAACTGGAACTGCCCAAGGCTCAACACTGGGACCATTTCTCTACAACATCGTGAAAATCCGACCAAATTATTTCAAATTAATGCGAGAAAGCTTCTCTTCGCTAACATAAACACATCTTTTAATGTTGCAGCTGCCCAAAAGGCCGAGGACCACATCCGCAATTCTAAGTCTTTTTCTTCCATATAGTTCCTTGTCCAACCAGAAATTTCATAGGATTGAAACTTGGACTATTTCTCTACATCATTAGGTCCGACAAATTTATTGCAAGTGAATGAAAGAACATCCACAAACACTAAGCAGTTATCAGAATAAATTTTTCTCTCTTCTAGAAACTTTTTTGTTCAACTGGAGAACTGCAAATCAACATTGAAGAACATCAGGGCTGGAATTGCTTAAAGCTCAATACATGGACCGCTTCTCTTCAACATCAAAAAAATTCGAAGAAGTGTGAAAGCATCAAACAAAATATTCATTTATTGTGAATTAAAAGAATACAAATTTTTAAGAGGAAAAGCACTAAACATCTTAAAATAATTCCCCAAAAAAAGCACTGTGAAGCTATAAACCACACTTTTTAAAATAAAGATTTTCATTTCAAAGCATCAGCAAATTTTTAGAACTAGCCAAAATAATCTTTCCTTTTCTGTCTCCAGAAACTTTTTCATTCAACTAGAGAACTGCAAATCAATAGTGAAGAGCATCAAAACTGGAACTGCCCAAGGCTCACAACTGGAACTTTTTCCATTTTAAAACCGTTGGCGGATACATAACTCGCGGTTTAGCTATAAACCGGAATTTTTAAAATGCAAATTTTCTTTTCATAACATCAGCAAACTTTAAGAACTAGTCAAAATAATCTTTCATTTTCTGTTTTCCAGAAACTTTTTCATTCAACTAGAGAACTGCAAATCGATAGTGAAGAGCATCAAAACTGGAAGTGCCCAAGGCTCAACACTGGGACCATTTCTCTACAACATCGTGAAAATCCGACCAAATTATTTCAAATTAATGCGAGAAAACTTCTC
This sequence comes from Dasysyrphus albostriatus, assembly GCA_946251815.1. Lineage (NCBI taxonomy): Eukaryota > Metazoa > Arthropoda > Insecta > Diptera > Syrphidae > Dasysyrphus > Dasysyrphus albostriatus. Next base: position 57,721,875 of record OX276336.1, on the reverse strand, counting down.
TTCGCTAGTATAAACACATCTTTAAATCACCAGTGACGGTTACGCAAAAGGCCAAGGACCACATCCGCAACTCTAAGTCTTTTTCTTTCACATAGTTCCTTATCCAACTAGAAATTTCATAGGATTGAAACTTGGACTATTTCTCTACATCATTAGGTCCGACAAATTTATTGCAAGTGAATGAAAGAACATTCACAAACTCTAAGCACTTATCAGAATAATCTTTTCTCTCTTATTGAAACTTTTTTGTTCAACTGGAGAACTGCAAATCAACATTGAAGAACATCAGGACTGGAATTGCCTAGAGCCCAAAACTTGGACCGCTTCTCTTCAACATCAAAAAAATTAGACCAACACATTTCAAGCGAATGCGAGAACCTGCTCTTCAATTACATACCAAAAATTCTATCACCAGGAACGGCTGTCCACACTCTTAGCAATAATTAAAACATTTTGTTTATCCTTCAAAAAGTTTTTTGTCCAACTAGAGAACTGCAAATCAACAGCGAAGATTTCAGAGCTGGCAAAAGGCGTGAAACTTAGACCATTACTCAAAAATATCTTCAGATCTGTTATCGATTTATTAATGTATTAACGGTGTACTTAAAGCTAATGCAATAGCCATATATACTTCATGAAAAACGTTAGCCCACATTATAAACGTTTATTAGAGAAGAAAAGAACCTAACGATGTTACTTATTAGAAACAGTTCAGAGTTAAGTTTTTTTTCACAGTTTGAAAAACAGTTGTTTTTTACTAGCTATTCATATAAAGGTAGAGTGTAACAATTTTGAAAAAGTATACATACATGGATATTTATAAATTCAAAATAGATAATTTATTGGTTTACATCTGATGATTGCCAGTCCATAGACGTGGACACATCTCAAAACTTTTTAACTCAACTCAAAAAAAGCTCAAATAATAATGTTATGTATTATCGTTACCTTATGTTGGATTGAAAAAAAAAAAAAACGGAAATACAGAGATATTAGAAGTGTAAAAGCATCAAAGGAAATATTTATTTATTGTGAATTAAAAGAATACAAAAATAGTCTTTCCTTTCCTGTCTTCCAGAAACTTTTTCATTCAACTAGAGAACTGCAAATCAGTAGTGAAGAGCTGCCCTTTCTCTACAACATCGCTTCTCATCTTTTTATCACCAGCGACATTAGCCTAAAAGGTCGAGGACCACTAGACCGACTCGAACTTAAATTTCGCAAGGATCGAAGCTTGGACCATTTACCTACAACATCATTACGTCCATCCATCCAAGTGAATACAAGAACCCTCTCTTGGCGTACGACTCGGTAATATACCACACATACCAGTAAAAGCTGCCCCAAACGTCGAACGCAACATCCACAAAATCTAAGTACTTATTAAAATAATCCTTTATTTCTTCCTAAACTTTTTTGTCCAACTAGAGAACTGCAAATCAACAGTGAAAAGTATCAGACTAGCTCAAGGCTTGAACCTTAGACCATTAGTCTAAAATATCTTGAGACCTGTTACCGATTAGAGTATATATGAACGATGTACCTAAAGCTAATTCAATAGCCAATATTAATTATGTACTTTAATTAAAATGTTTGCTTAGCAATTACAAAAAATTAAAACACGTAGGATAAACAAGGTTTAAATTTGGCATTTATTCATTGACACAGCAAAGGAATTAAGGCCGGGTGGAGACGCTCCATTAGAAATATTTATTTCAGACATTACATCAGACATTATTTCTGAAGTTTATATTTCTTAACTATATATGTGGGCAAATTTTGTTTTGACATTTCATTCTTCGTCATGATCTCACCAAGCAAATCCCGTCGTTGGATTTTAGCGGTAAACGCATTCAAAAAGCTGGAAGAGGCAGAACAAGAAGAATATAAACGGAAGCACATCAATCCATTTTTGAACAAAAGAGAGTTTTAAGAGCACATTTACTTCAAGATACACCTTGGGAAAATGGAAATGACTACAAACATTTTTGCAGAATGTGAATAGAAAAGTTTGAAGATATTTTGAGTTTGGTAAGATTGAAATGTATGATACTTATTCAAATTTATTTTAAATATTTCTAACCCATGTAGGTTCAAACAACAATCAAAAAGCAAGAAACGCCAATGAGGTTTGCCATAACACCAAGAGTTCGTCTTGTAATACCATTGCGGTTTATTGCAACCGGTGACTTATATAGGTCCCTTGAATATCTCTCCAGGGTATCAAGAAAGACTATAGGCAGCTTTGTACCACAAGTGCTTTCAGCTATATTTTTTAGATTCCTTCAACAGAGGAAGAGTGGATAGAAGTTTCCAACGATTTCCAATTATTTTGGGATTTCCCACACACTTTAGGTGCAATCGATAGAAAACATATTAGGGTCAAAGTCTCACATCATTCCTGAAGTGATTTTTTAATTACAAGGATATTTTAGCAACGTGTTGCTAGCCGTTGTCGATGCACATAGCAAATTTTTGTATATTGACTTTGGAGGGAATGGTAGACCTTCAGATATCGTAGTACTAAAAAATTGTAGTTTGTATCAAGAATATTCCACCATCCAGGGCTTTAAATGATTGTGGCTAGATTACAATAATAAACGTATTAAGAAAGGGAGAATGTGGAGAGCATTATTTAAAAATTACCGTTGCATTAGGATCGTGTAAGAAAGTTGAGTAGGGGAAGTTAAAGAATCTTTTAAACTAAAGTGGGAGGGTTGCAGTTTGAAAGGATACTGACTATCTTCTTGCTGATTATCCTTTCGAAACTAAAATCTTAGTCTGACCGTCTTAAAAACTACGTGTACCTTAGACTGAAAATAAAAAAATAGGTATTTTAATTTTAAATTCTCTCAAAATTTATAATGTATTTGGCATACGGTATTGAATACTAAAAACAAAAATTTACTTGATAACCCAAAATTTTCGAAAAAATAGTTTATGAAAAAAATCTTTTTTTTATTTTTTTTTTAATTTAAATTTTAAAACGGAGGAAATAGACCCCTACTATATAATGATTGTTTTTCTTGTCTGGTTCCAAATTACACGCTCCAGTTTATTTAAACATCTTTTTCAAATCGATTGTTGATATTTTCAACACGGAATCCAAAAAACTTTAAAAATTCACCATGAATACCGCTTTGACCTGGAATAACTTTGGAAGAAGTACATTAATTGGATAGGAAATAGGGATATTTTTTGAAGAATATCAAATCTTCTTTAAGATTCTACCTCGAAAAGTTCCAATATGATTTAAATGGAATACAGAAAGTAGGGATGAGCGACCTCTAAATATTAATCTAAAGGTCTGAAGCTAGTAGCATTTAAAATCGGAAACCTTTGTTATTATCTATCAACTAGCCATTGCAGAAGCTCTTGGTTTTCAGCAACAGATAGCTTTTGAATAAATAATGTAGAAAACCGAAACCATTTGCATGGCTTGAACGCGAAAATATTATCTATCCAAAGGCATTCCAGCCTAAATGAAAATAATCAAATATCAGTTTGGATGCCCACATATCATAGAAGGTTCTATTTTTCAGTTTTGGAAAGCTCTTGAAAATCTCAATACCATTTTTTTATTTTAACCTTATATTCATCACTGAAAATCGCATCAATTTTGAAGGCTTGGTTTAGGAAATATAGCCATTCAAAGACATTAAGGTAGGTATTTAGAGATAGAAAATCAGTAAAATCGCTTTGGAGCTAATATTTCCTCAACAATTAATTTTTTGGTGGTGACGAGGAGATATTCTCAGAGTGAAATTGTAATCTGTTGTCGAGGATAAAACTGAAGGAGAAGAATTTTTTTTTTAATTTTCGATTTTAGCTATGTTAAAAAAAAAATAATATTGTAAATCGAATCGAAACGATAACCATAATTCGAATCTCATTAAATTTTGTTTTTTTTTAGGAAGTTAGTGTCAAAGTCAAACCGAGTTACCGAGTTACCGAGTTAGGCTTGTCACCCTAATACCTTAATTTTTTTTTAAAGTTTGTAAATTCATTTTATGAGTTTGTTTGTAAATAACATCAAGTAAATGAGGAAGTAAAAGACCCCAGGGTGAGAAAACTTCTCGTACATCTACTTCCATCTTTAGATGTCAAGAATGGCATGGAAATATTTGTTGTGACGAGCTATAGGGTCAAAGAACCACCGCATCCGACGATGGCATTCAACTTCGAACTCTATTTTCACTATATTAAATATGGAAAAAAATAAAAATATTAGACTCCCAATTGACATGAGAACAAGCAATGGAGTTTTACGCGAAGAAGATTTACCAAAATAACAAAATACTAAATGGCATATTTATGTTAAATTAATAAACAATGGACAAAGGAATAAAATAGGTAACAATAAACTATTCCGAAAACACATGCACATACAAATTAACTTCACAATTATAGGCCTTATTGAAACTTCTAGACTCACCAATTATTTATGAAGATAATTCAGATTTTGCAGCAGAAAATGAGCAATACGCTTGGGTTTCCAATTTCATGGATACCATCGATGAATAACGCGAGGAGGTCCTGGTAGCTAGTGCCGTGAAATCAATATTAATTGTGTAATTAATTACCTGTTAATAGTTATAATAATAATAATAATTATAATACCGCGAGGCTGATTTCAAGTACCAATTCAGATTAAAGCGTTCAACTTTTAGAACTATTAAAATGTAAGCAAGCTAGTTTCGCAAGTTAATGAGTATATTAAGTGGCCTAAAGGAGACGTCATTACAGAAAAATATAGGAAGTATCGGAATCCCTCGAAAGCCGAATACTAAGGAGGTCTCCTTTGTATAGGAGAGCACAAAGTTATTTACAATAGTTTATTTTCTGGAAATACAGTCCTTTAGATGATTCCGCATATGCTGCTACAAATTGGATAGTGCCGCCCTTCATAGGCTATGGCCAACTTACAGGTCAGCAAGAGCATTCAATTACTAACACTTACCTACACCAATGGTGGTTTAAAATGCCTTTGGGTTACTAAAGGGAAGATTCAGGAGATTCAACAAATTTAACGAGCAACGAACCTTAAGATCAGTGAAAAAAAATATCACAAACTTAATTTGTGAATAATTTCTATTTTTAATTTACTTAAATAATTCAATTTCTGAGTTGAATTACTCGAATAAAAACTTATCCATCAGTTTTCATTTTAAAAAAGTATAAAGTGTACAAAGTAACAATAATATTATAACCCTTTTGAGTTAGTGTTTTTCTTATGAATAAAGATAGATTTAAATTATCATTCAATGTAAACTCCCAAATGTGCTGTATATTAATATTGATTTCAATGAAAATTGTTTACGGCCATTCGAAAGTAACGGATAGAACAATTGTTGGTGACAGTGGCATCACCGACATCTCGAACTCACTATTTGGTATAACATTTTCAATCGCTTGACACACTGAACGAAACATTCGTTAAACTAATTGGGCAGCTGTATAATTTCAAAAAGCCAGACAAACGTTAATCATCTGTACAGCAGTTAAGTAAATCCAGAAATAATAAACTATCAAGATATGAAGTTGAAAGTCAACATATACCAAAACCCATCCTTGGTTAAATGCTGTTACATTTTACGATCAGTAAAAATCATGAAAGATGTTAATAGAGAAGACAGCTAATGGTAACGGAGATGAGACGTGCGATTAAAGATTCTTTGCTGGCTGTTTTGATATTCGATATATTCAGTCGAATTTAATCCGTACGGATTAAAACGGCCAACAAAGAGATACTGGATCTGAAAGCGTAAAAAATGGCAGATTGTGAATCCATTCGCTTTGCCGAACATCTATGATTTATGAACGTTCGTAAAATTGAGCGGAATGACGTTTTTAATTGGGGTTTCTTTTTGTTTTTCGTTTTCAATCCGTACGAATTCAATTCGACCGAATATTAAAACAGCGATGTTTTTTATTCAATTATATTGTAAATTGTATTTTTAAATTATTGTCAGTAATGATAAAAGTGATTAAGGTTATTGAAAGCAATGTGTGTAAAATTTAATTGAAATATGTTAACGTTACCACGTACTAAATTTTCATACATTAATTATACATGGGGTTTTCACAGAAGCCCAGGAAAATTGACGAAAAAATGGCAAAATTACGAACAAATTCCGACAAAGCTGAATTTTGGTGGAGAGCTTTGTTGTGACGTCTCATACATTTTCCAAAACGTTCCGTATATTTGGGCCTAAGTTTTGAGGGGGTCAAAATTCAGTTTTTTATTTAATTTTTCTCGAAAACTATTAGTATTTTTTGTTGATAATGCAAAAACTTCATGGTGGATTAAATTTTTTCAATTTTTTATTTTTTATTTCAATTATCGCGCCAAAATGTTTTGTTTTTATGTTTGCCTACATCTCCTCATTATAAAACCTAGTTTTTGGGGTGTCCGGGGGTAGGAGGAAGACCACCATCAAGAGAAAGAAAGTAATTTGGTTTTTATTCAACAACTCGATTGAATTTCCTTTTACAATTAAATCATAAAAGAATAACATCTAGACAATAAAATTATGATTACAGTAAAAAGCCCTTATTAACGCTTCTAATACAGTTCACCATTTATACCAACTTTTGTCATTTCTCGATAACGGAAAGGATATGAAATGTACAGTGATTTCGACAGGTATTTCTTTTTCTACAGCAATCCTATCAAGAAAACTAAATAGTGCATTAAAAGGACTTTTTTAAATCCTATAAAAAAAAAACTGCCCCTTAATTAAGCAGTGTATTGAAAATACTTTTAAAAATCTAACTTCACATCGCGATGTGCATCACAATTTAAAGAGAACTGATAGCAGCAAATATATAAATTGGGCATTTGCGGAAGATAACGTCTGAATTTCTTTATCATTTCCCTATTTTACAGCAGAATCTATAGTTTTTTCGATAATTCTTATATATATTCCCAATTGGTTTACCTAATTTTATTTTTTTTTATAATTTGAAACTGAGGAGTTGCTTGGTTTCAATTTTTTTGGAATGGCCGTTTACAGGAATATATAACTTCGAAGTGTATGGTCATAAAATACAGTATTTGCTTCCAAAGTAATTTGATACTTTTTTTTTCGTTGGACAAAAGAGATTATACCTTAATAATTAATCAGTCTATTCAACGGGGAATTATTAAAATTTTGTTTTCTGTTTTTATCTGTCCAAATTCAAAAAACTTAAAAAAGACACATTTAACTTACTTACGAACAAAATAAACATACAAAATTATTAATTAGTTCAATAATTATTATTAGACTACGTATTTTGTTATATGTACAAACATTATGTTCAATAACAAATATTTTCTAACTAATCAGTCTTGTTGATTTTATAGGAGATATTTATCTTATAAAAATGTTATGTACAGAGAATAGAGTTATTTAAAACGTCTACCTATTATTTTTTGTTTTTGTTTTCCTTCAATATCTAACAATATAAAGAAAATTTAATAAATATATGACTTACTTTATGCATTCAACACGAATGGTGATATCATTTTCATTTGTATATTCTTTGTTTGTTTTGTATTTTTTTTTTTTAATTCGGTATCTGCGAAAGCACTTTTTGGTGCCGGAAAAACATTTAGTTTTCTAGTACTGGCCAAACTGGAACAAGTGGTGAAAATATAGAATTTATATCGAGCGTTTCCTGTAGCACTCTGCATGAAGAAATAAATACTAATTTCACCCTTTCGAATGTATCATAGTCGTACACAGATCTGGCAGTATTTGTGAGATCAAATGGTTCTGAAAAGATTATTTGTTTCGATATTTGTAGTTTTTTTTTTCTTCTTTGTTTTTGCATAAATTTTCTACCTTCTATGCACAACTCTTTCCATTGGTGAATGTCATTTTTCAGTGATTTTGCCTGACGACAATATTCGATTGGAATTAATGCTCCTGTTCTTATAGAAATAGCAAATTGTGAGTAACTAAAATCGAAAGAAATAAGAGAATGATGTTTAGACAAAATAATTAGTTAAATTTTGTTTGTTAATATAACTTACTTAAAATTACTATAGTACTGTAGAAATTGCAGGAATAACTGTCCTATCGATTGACTATTCTGAGAGTCATATGGGGCCATTATTTCATTCATGTCCACATGTCCAAAATCATTTGTGCGGTGCTATAATAGTTTGAATATTGTTAAACGCATTTTTTGATGTGAAAGGTTTATCCCAACTCACAATGAAAGTAAATTTATCAGGATACATTTCGTGTAAACAAGGCAATACGGGTGGACTCACGGCACATTGAAGAAAATGTATCATCATCAACACCAAGGAATAACTAGATATTGTCATGTTTTTTGCGTTGTTGATGTTGTGATATTGAGCCCATAGTTTAGTTACAAGTACAAGCGGTCGCAGCCTCCAATCAACTAATAAACAAAGAAAATCATTTTAATTGCTCTTTTCTCCTCTCCATTGAATCGAACGTTTCGATTCACCTGCATATACGTGCTTTAATGTACATAGGTCATAGGTATTAATTTAAACGAATCAAATAGCTCAAAAAGCTTTGAACCATTATAGAAATTTTTATAATGCGTACGTTGAAAGAAACATAAATCACATTATTGAATATCAGAAAAAAAAACTTACGTTGAGAATAACAAAACAGCAAATGTGTATTCCTGATACCAACACAATTGTTGAAATTCAAATCAACTTCGAGATTATGTACTCTATCCTTAAATCGAAGAATAGGAACTTTGGCCCCAATTAAATTGAACTTTTCAAATTCCCCTGAAAGAAATATATACACAATGATTTATTTGTTATTTTAATTTCACTTAGAATCTAATTACCAGTCTTAATCAAACAATCTCTTAAAAGAGTTAGATTAAATAAAGCTTCCATTCTTGGGTCTATTGTAGACGTTGCTCTTGAAACAAGGCACATATCAATATCAGATGTATCTGCACCAAATCCTGACATTGTGGATCCAACTAAATAAAGTCCAAGTCTTGGATACGCGTTCTTAAACGATAAAATTAAAAAATATTTATAGATATTTTTTTTTCATACTAGCAAAAGTTAAATATGTGTAAGGCCTAGTCTCTCAAAACGAGATTAAAGTTAAATTCGACTTTACTTACTAAATTTAGAGGTGTTTATTCGGATCATCTTGCACTTAAAAAATTATTTTAAGTGTTATTAGATTACATTTTTTTAAACTTTTTATTTAAAGCCATTCCTCATTTATTGAGCAATAAAAACTGGCCTCGTATAACCGCCCTTTTCTTCTTACAGATTATTAAAGAGTTTTTACACTTAACACGCATTGTCCGTCATTCGTTTGAGGAAACTATTTTTGCAATCGTTTTTCTCGATAAAAACCTGTGAGAAATATTTTTCTTGGAATTTCGGTGCAACAATAATGGGGATTTCGGAGTATTCTGCAGAATTGACTGCTTTTCTCTGATTCGTGTGGCTTTTCTTTTGGGTCCTTTTCATTTTTTACCATAGTGTTTAGTATCTGTTAGATAATTTTTCACAGCCCTATCACTTCCCTTCATTCTCCATGCCATTCGATGGCCTGAAAGCCCCAGTTCCTTGAAATCATCTATTGTCCCTATTTAAAATAAAATTAACGATATTAGCTTCTGCAAATTAATATTTGCAATGGCCTCAATCAAGTGACTCAACTTTTTATTCCCATTTTGGCAAGTCATTCATATTAATTGTGAAAATCCTAATGTTTTTAAGTAACCCCTTCAATTGTATCCATTTTTATTGCACAATAGTTACATATACCTACTCACATATGTATGTATATCAAAAATTTCTAGGAAAAAATACTTCTCACAGGTTTTTATCGAGTAAAAACGATTGCGAAAATAGTGGCCTCAAATAAGTGACGGGCAGTGTATTTATCACAATTAAGGTACTTCAAAGATTGCGACCCAACCTTATTTCACAAAAATTACAACAAAAACTTTTATTAAAGATACTTAAAGTGCAATTTTTATTTTTAATTAATAATTTAATAAAACTTGAAATTCGTCCTAAACAACTAAAATTCATGCATATGTCAATATGACAATTTCCACACAATTCTTATCTTTAAGTTTGGAAATGAACGAGGGAGGAAAATAAAAGAGGTCTATCCTGTTGTTAAAAATTCAACGGATATCGGCAGAGCCCTCGATGTAAAACAGTCAACTAAAAGTGCAGACAGAGATGAAAGTCGTAAGTGTTTGCTTAAGATAGGATTAGCATTATTTCCCTTAATTAGTTTTTACAATTAGAATGGGCATATTGATAGATGTTGTAAGCTGTGGCTAGGCAAACTTGGAGATTATCTTATTGAAACATCATCAGGTAGACTCTAGTTTTGCCTAGCAACAACTTAAAATATGCTCTTATGTTTCCCAAATGTGAATACAGTACAACTGGGATAATGCCTTGTTCTTAGAGTTACTTATCCGGCTATAAAAAATCACTTAAGTGCTAGGAAGCACTTTTCTGTTATTAACAAAAAATTGAAATCGAAAGATATCCTACCAAATCAGTAAGAGTCAAAGTGACAGCAAGAGGAGTCATAAGAGCAGTCCAGATAATGTTATAACTTTTTTATAACACAAGGAACCGCGGAAGTAAGAAGCTTTTGTTATTCAACGGTTCAATGGGTTTTACTTTTCGAGGTGGATTTCAATAACAGTACCTATACAAAATAAGATGAAATAAAGTGGGGTAGTTAAGCGAGATGAGTTTTATATGAAAAACTCTACAAAGGTTCTACAGATATAGAGGTTCTTATGGGACTAAAGCACTTATGCCAGAGGTACTTATCCGGGTTTTACTGAACACATCATAAACTAGTGTTGTCTGGGGTCCAGTGAGTACTTATTCTTCTGACTGATTGTATCTACTTTGAAGCTTGGTGTGTTCAGCAAAAAATAAGATCTCACAAATTTTGCTCTATTAAAAAGTGAGCATGAGGTATGAGAGTAGCTACTCCGTTTGAATGAGGAGATGCTCTCGATCTTGTTTATAATTTTATTCATACGAAACGGGAGCAGGTACTTTTTAATGAGTACCTCCTTTGATTCTCATTGAGCACCTGCACGAGTACGTGCTGCGTTTTATTCGTATCACCAATTTTTCGTATTACTCTAGTTTTATGTTCAATAGATTAAAAATGAAAACAAAAATGTAGTGTAAACATAGCTATAACGGCACGCCATTTTCGTGTTCTATAAACGATGTTTATAGTGCTGCTTCTTCAGGAAACACAATTTTCTCCATGATGATCAAAAGTGGCTGAATCGTCCTACCAACCTTCAATGTCCGTGGTAAATGCACTTACACGAGCCAAATTGTGAAAATTGTGAAGAAAAAATTATTGCTACTTTCTGCTATTAGGAAAGTTAAAACGTCTTGATTTTCCAATTAACATTATTTGAATAATGGAAGCTATGTCTAGTGGACACAAAATACCATCGTGTTTTGATCTCCAAAAATTAAGCAAATAGTAGTAATCCCCAAGTAGTAATACAAAATAGCAGGAATATGGTTAAAAGTGCTTTAAAAAAAGGAAGAAAAAAACATGAAACCATAGTCTGACGAAATTATAGAGTTACCTGTAAAGCTTGATAATGTAATTACTTCAGGAAAGGAGCCTATAACATCAAATTTAAAGTATGCAAGTACACTTCGTAAAGAGTAAGGAGAGCAAGAAAATAGCAGAGTAAAACATTATTGATTTAAAGATAAAGGAAAGCGAAATATTACAAGAAACGTAATACGACCAACACATGACTCGTAGGTGAGCTTTGACCTTACAGAAGTCGGTAATAGCTTATTTTGTAGATAATTTTATCCTCTATAAGGTTTAAGTCGGTCATTTTATTGTAAAATGGAGTTGTTAAATAAAAAGGAAACCAATATCTTTTCAAAATGGCAGCTGTCCCCTAAGCCCGAAAATCCCGAAAACTCGTTTTTATAATGAGGAGACTTGGTGGGTACGCCTTATATACAAAAATGTTGTCCATCGAAAAATGCGATTTAAATTCCTAATGTGACCTTCATTTTTTTTAAATTGATTAATTTCTTAATACCCATTGGTCTGAGGGAAAAAATTTGTATGTAAAAAAACATTTAGCTCACAATTTATAAAATTGTTTTCATGGGGTCGGATACGAAGTTTGTGATTTAAAAGATAGAAGCGGCAAATTTTCAAAAACCAGTTTTTATTTTTTTTTACCCAAGTGATTTTTAGAAACTTTGTTGTTTTGAGAAGAAAAAGAATTTCGACAAAAATTGAAATGATGGAAGATGAAATACAGTTCTTTAGGATCTTATTAGTTTTTTTGGAAAAATATATTTAGTGGTGAAATAACTCAAAGACAAATTTACCCAAAAAACGGGGTTTTGGACATGTTTATGTTGAAATATCTTAAAAATGTGACGTGTTAGCAATTTTGACTTCGGATTCGGCATGGCAAAATCCTTAAAAAAAAATACGGTTTTGTTTAAAGGCGGTTTTTGTTGCAGACCAGTGTTATAAATCTATTAAATCTGAAAAAAGTATACTCTACACATATTATATTCTCATACCTTAACGATGATGTACAAATATCGCCATAGTCTCATTTTCCGCTTAAAAGTATCTTCAGTTTGCTGTGCATTAATAAATTTGTTCCAAATGCCTTGTGATAAATTGTCCCACTTTGAACATGTCAGCAGTGTACGAGGAACCTCTTTTATTTCTACAAGGTGTGATCGGGCAAGAAATCTATCTGGAGGTGTAAATAAAAACTCATTAGTAAAATGAATCGAACGAACGTTGTTTTGAATGTAGTTGCGACCTCTTCCTCCTCGATAAGAACTGCGATGTGTTTGACTATACAAAATTGAGAGAAAGAGAAAGTAAATGTGCAAATGGATAAATTAAAATAAAATGCTTTCTATTGACCTCTTTTTATGTTGCTGTTGTTGTTGTTGTTGCTGTTGTTGTTGTTGGAATTCGGTCGAGTGTTCATTTGTAGGATAGATTCCATGTGCACTACACATGAATTGGGCATGCAATGCTGGTAACAAATGCGCTAAATTATGTTCCGATCCATAAAAATGTTGCAAAGGATCATCTTCGGAAAATGATGTTGGAAAATTAAAACCAATACTTGACGGTGGATGACACGGAATTTCCGTAGACGATATAGATGACGATGAAGAGGAAAGCAAATTGCGATGTCCAGTGTTGGCTTTCTTGCCACAGCTGGAATTCGAAGAGTCGGATTCATAGCCTTCGCTTGCAACCCGATGTTTGGCATCAACTGGATTAAAAGGATCTACTTTTGCCATTGCTGGAACCTGAGTGGGTGCATTCAACGGAGGTCTATACTCTGATTTTTTTGTTGTTTTGTTGGGCATCTCCACGGGATTATCTGATTTTGGACTAGACGACTGTGATCTACTGTTCGGATCTAAATACTTGTTATTGTTGGGATCTGTTGTTACATATGTCAGATTGTTAATATTCTGATGGTTTTTAACCCGAGTGATCATTTGGGAATTAGTATAATCTGAATTGTGCTTGGGCATCCCATTTAAAGCATTTTTGTGTGCGTTAGCGCTGCCAGTGTTCCATCCTTTCGATTGGTTTTTGTTACGATTATACGTGGGCGTATTCGTTCCACTGGCATAACTCTCATTTTGTGATTTTTGATATGGGTAGGACACAGGAATGTAGCTGTTGCGTTTAAAGTTATTGTTTAATGGCGGGTAGTTGTACGGTGAGGAAAAGCAGTCTGCTCCAGAATGATGGTTGTTGTTTATCAAAATTGGAATATCATAACTGGGATATTCGCCATATGAAGGCGAAAGTATTTTCGGACTGTATTTTTGTTGGCAATGATCCAGTAGGATGGTTCGTTTTTCTGGAGGAGGTATATCCTGGTAGATGATTCGCTGCCCCTGAACGATCATATTTTGTGTACTTCGAGCAGGAGATACAGTAGCACTGTTGCTATAAACGTGATGATTATTCCCCATATGGCGAGGATCTGCACCTCCTGTCATTTGCACACCAACCGAATGCAAGAAATCAAGAGAATACGAGCCTGGTGAGACAGGGGCCGAAGAAGGCGCGCTCGATGTTGTACAAATAGGTGCTGTGAAAACAGCTGGCAGTTGTTGATTGATGGGAAAATTATTAGGCGCCCCAGTGGTACTGACTACCATAATCGGAATAGGCGATTTTTTACTATTAATATCTTCTTCAATTTGATGCGATTTTTTGCGATGATGAGTTGATGCAGTGCCAAATCGAATCGCTACACGGCCCTTGTTATTAATACTACTATTAGTACCAATATTGCTTGAGGATAGTGATGAGGATGATGACGACGATGACGACAGAGATGAAGACGACGAAACTAATGAATTTGAGCTAGCTGAGGGTTTTTGAAACGTTGACGTAGAGATTAGGTCACTTGCTATATTTTTACTGACTAAGGTATCACAGCGGCTTTTTGGTACCAAGTTTAGATCACTGCAAATATTATTTGTGTTATTTTTAATAACTATATTGGCGTTGCTACCACCGCTTGCGGGTGTGTGAGTGTTTTGATTTTTAATCGTATTGCTATTATTGTTGCTATTGGTTTTTGTAGTGCAAGTGCTATTATTAAATTGATGATTGAGTTTTTTACGATTGTTTGTTGCGTAGGACTGACCATTGGTATTGTGATGATTTTTATTTGCATGACTCGAAATATTATTATTATTATTATTATTATTACTATTTACTGTAGGAATTTTTGGTATTTTCTTTCTATTACTGCCATTGTTGTTGTTATTATTGTTGTGATGTGTTAGATTGTGGTTTTGATATTTTTGTGATAAATGTTGCTGTTTTTGATACCTTATCATGGGCGAACTATTGTCGCTCTTACATGGATTTACATCATTTTGTGATAATGTTAAAATTTTTAAATCTGCAGCAAACATTGTTTTTTTTTTAGCAATATAACGTTAAATTTAAAAACTAATTTTAAAGCGTGTTTATATATTCCTGATCCCTGTGTGTGTAATTTTGTTTTATGAAGATTACCTCAATAACTTCGCATTAGTTTTTTTTGTTTATTTTCGATAAGCACTTTGAATTGCTTTACGTGTCCTCTTGAAACAATATCAAATTGATTCAGGAAAAATGTTTTTTTACGTTGTTGTAACGAATTTTTATTATTGACTGCAAATACAATAAGAGAAAAATAAAATATTAATAATTAGAAAGAAATTTTAATAATAGTGTTGTTGTTCTTCGCATGTGAAGTGAATACCGCTCAAAGAATAGTTCTGGGGTGCTAAGTCAAAAACCAATGTCATCGTTTTCCAGGCAAATAAATAAATAAATTCGAAATAAAAATACATAACAAATGTAAATAAACACTTTTTTATTCCATTATTCTCCCCACGTTCTGTAAGTAATGCTATATTTATTCAGGGGCTATATTTAAATATTTCAATAATTTAAATGCTCCAAAATTCCGTTTCTTTCTCGGAATAAGTTTAATTTTCAAATTTATGTAGCTTTTGAAAAAGTCCAATAACTCTTGATCGTGGTATGTGATTTGTACAACATTAGAATTAGTTCAGAGGTTTCAGCTTTGTGAAATTTGTCTGAAGATGACTTTTATAAATTAAATGTACATAACTGATCTAGCTGTCGGCAGCAAACCTAAAGCTTATTACGATTGTCAATTATTAAATTGATAATTGATAAATGTTAAAACTAAACATTTAAAAACCAAAATATTAAAAGTTTTGATTCTTAACAATGATGCAGACCGTTACGAATTACAAGGAAATTATGAATCATTCAAGGAAAGCCTATGTTTTTTTATGATAAACTGAGTTTTAAAATCCCTAATTTCAGTGTTTATCAAATGTCAGTTTGGTAATTGACAATCGTAATAGGGGTAAGAGTGTTTATTTTGAGCTTGAGTCGCTGCTGTTTGTCTGATCGCGTACTCCTCAAAAATTACGAGTTTCTACCATTTTAGCCTAAAGTTCTGTCAAAGCTCATATAATAATGCACAGCATAAAATTCTCGATAGGAGGTTGGATATAAAAAAAACACAATTTTCTTCCGTAGTATGGGACTTGAAAACGTTTATCACAGTTACAACATAAACAGTCATAGGAAAAACCATGTAAGAATTTTACAGTTTTAGTATAACAATCCCGACACCACCTCTGATAACAGATTCGAACTGATCGACATTGTTGTTGGACAATGTAATAAGTAATGTAGTAAGCACTTCTAGTTTAAACGTCTCAATTTTCATAAGTGGTCATGGAGATCACCTACCATATTGCGATGACCGAAGCTTTGGGCATTTCAGACATGAAATTTGTACGGTCTGAGGAATTTTCAAGTTTTGGAATACCAGGTGAAGCTTGATGTCTCCGATTGTGAAGATGCAGGCAACGAGCTGAAAGATTCAGACAAGAAGCCTCTTTCCAACTTTACTAAAGCTTCTTATAGTTAAACGCGATTTAGATGTAAATCCAATTTACTACCAAACGCAGATTAATAGGACCCACTTTTCACATGGCTTAAAGATGAGAAACACTTACGAGTTTGAGTTGAAACCGACCAAGCAAACCGGTCAGGGAGTCGAATGAGCGGTTCCATCCAGTTGACCTTCATGAAATGTAACATTTTATATGTCTTAATACAAATCGAAGCCTTTTTATGTTTTTTGTTGTTGTTTTAAGAATCGCTTGTGATACTTCTTATATTGCCGCTTTTTTTGGGGGGGGGAGGTAGATTTATTTTTAACTACATATTTTATAAATTATTCTTGTTCCAATTCAAACAGCCTTACCAAGTGGTACAATTTTTTCACGGAAAAGTCCGTGATCGACATTTTGACAGATCTGAGGAAATAAACCAAAACATCATTAACACAACGGTGGCTCTTGGGAAAAACTAAGGAATTTAACATAAACTCCCTCCACCTTTATATTGATTACCAGACAGCGAATGATAGCACATATGAACAGATATTAGGGTGGTCCACACAAATGTCATTTTTTAATTTAAATTGGTCCGCCTAATTCCTGTAAGATTTTAGCTAATTATTACACCGTTAAATCGGCCCCAAGCCGAAAGAAGTTTTACATGGGAAAACCTATGTAAAATGCTCAACAAAATTTCTAATTTCTATTACTTTGGTAATAATTGATAGAAAACTTTATATGATGATTATTATTTTGACCAAATTGAAATTTATTAATAATAGTTGATGGATAAGGTTTTAATTTATCCTTCGGCTTTTTTGGTCACTAGTTACATTGATTTACTACCAATGTTTCGACAGGGATTGCCGTCTTTTTCAGGGGATCTTTATTTAACATTATAAAATAACAGTTTGTTATAAAATATATATAAGAACAAATATTAAATATATAAACTTAACGTAAAGTTTAATGACTTACATTAAATAAACCAAAACATTATTTATAAAAATATGATTCAAATATTTTTTTTAAATTTAACTACAGAACTTCTGTCGTCGAAGCTGAGTTGATTAGTTTTGTCATCTTGAGTTTTTGAAAGAGGCGAGAGAGCAATACACGGCTGATATATTTTGGATGTCCTGCTTGCTATCAAGCGTTTACAATATTTAAAATATGAAGATTGTCCAGAGTGTAGCGTTTTGAAACGTGTCTTTCCGTTTGAAGAATTTTTACATAATCGAAGTCGAGTGATGATTTTTTGTCAATACTGTATACGGCAAGTGCCGTTTTTGCAGAGTTATCAAAGTTTAATTCAGATTTATGGTTAGCTATTCTGTCCGTTTTTTTTTTTTGCAACTATCAGTCATCAAAAAAGTCAAAGAAAATTTTATAGTTGTGTTACAAATTATTGGCTATCGTTCTTAAGAGTATGGAACTCTCACACAAGCACTAGTTACAACTTTCAAGAATCCACCCAATTACTTCCATACGCTATGTATTGGCATAGAAGCCAAGAAAGTTTCATAGAGCAAGTACAAGAATATGCAGTCGTCCTGGGGTTGACTAATAATTCAG
This sequence comes from Dasysyrphus albostriatus, assembly GCA_946251815.1. Lineage (NCBI taxonomy): Eukaryota > Metazoa > Arthropoda > Insecta > Diptera > Syrphidae > Dasysyrphus > Dasysyrphus albostriatus. The sequence goes on along the minus strand of OX276336.1, from coordinate 57,703,808 downwards.
TTAACAGAACCACCCTTCAGTATCAAATGAAGAATAACTCTTATCAATTCAAAAGCCAAGATCAGCAGAAAACATACAACTGGTTACGGGTATTAAAAAAAATACATCAATCTCCATTCAACGTCATTGTGAAAAAATTATACTTAAAACAACGTCAATTTCTTGAAAAGCCCAAAACCAAACCAACCAAAACCAAATATAAAACTCGACCTTGTAACTGTACTGCGTCTGGGTTTTGTGACGAAATAAAAAAATGTGGTCAGAAGAATCAAATCTCGCAAACTATCGCTTGTAAATTATAACCGAGTAAAAGGTCTCTTGATGGGTAGGTCAAGCTAGGAACTGATTCTGAACCGGATTTTGAATAATTCTCTTTTTCCAACCGTATAACACGAATGTGACTTTACTTGGCTCTATTTGAAGCCAATGTACATCGGTATGGTACCTATCTCCCTTTAAATTCTACCTATTTGTTTTCCTAACACTCTCGTTTTTTTTTCAATCATTTTAAGAGTAATCAAAACATTTAACGCAAGCACAATGTATATCAATCTCACTCCAATCCAGCATAAAAAAAATGTGTCCATCAAAATGTATGGTTATAAATGAGCGCTCCGTTCTTGTGCTAATGATACCTAGTGCGCATTTTTTGTTGTGAATCTTACCAGCGTTATTAATACAATTTTGTGACCATTCGTTAACAGTCTAGCCAAGAACACTCTCAGAGATAAGTTAAATCCTACAGCTCCTTTGACGTCAAACATAGTGAAATAACTACTGTACAAACAAAAAGTAATCACTTTTCCACACCTCATATTATCAAAAATATATGGGCGTTAGTCTTACAAACTAAAAGATCTAATGAAATTCAAGTCCCTGGTGCCAACTATTTTTGGATATAGCCGACCACTTGTTTTTCGATTTTTATTTATATTTTTTTTTACTATTCCTACTTTTAATAATAAACTTCAAAACGTTCAATATGTACATTCATGTTTTATTTAACAGAACGCGCTTCACTTTCATTATCACTTCATTATTGTACCTAGCTAACATCACTTCAAATGAGATGAATTCAATTCAAGATTAAAAAAAAATAGTCAGATCAGTATGTATTTCAATTTGCATAAGTTTGGTTATAAGAATACTCATCAAGCTTTGCATAATATGCTAGGCATGGCATGCCCCAATATAGACAACTTGGCGGCAGCAATGGAAGCATTGTTTTTTTTTTTATAAATGAAAGCCGACATAACAGAAAACAATGCATTTGTAGTCCATTTCAAGGCAAATGCATTAAATGTAACGGGGCTTCTTTAACTTTACCACTTTTGCCTACAAATTTGTGATAGACTTCCAGTCTTTTTTTTTGTGCACAGAATGCAATATCCAATTCCACATTCGATTCGGCGGCAATGGCTGTAGTACTGTAGTGTGTAGTGTATGTATGTTGCTTACAAATTGTAGAAAATTATAAAATTACCTCATGATTTCTTTTCTTTTTGCTAAGATCCTTTGAAAAATCTGCACGGAAATGAGTTTTATTTAAAAATAAAATATATATATAATTTATTTTTCGAACTAGCAAGTTGTAAAATTTCTTAAGGGCACCTTTTTTATTGAAATACTTTATCAATCGAAGAAGAACAAAAATCTCTTTATCAGAATAAATTGCGGCGGCACGGCGACTACGACGAAACGACGATTATAAAATGTACGATTTTTTAAAAAGTGACAGCTGATTCATTTGACATAATCTGGAAAAAGATTTTGTAGACTTTCATAGAGTGAATGGATTCAGCACGATAAGGGCTGGTGCCCACTGGGCAACTTAAGTTGCCGACAACTTTAAATTGCTCAGAGTTGCCAGCAACTCCAAGCAACTAAAGTTGCTTGCCACCATCCACTGGGCAACTTCCGAGCAACTTTTTGGAACTCGACGTTTGTGTTTTTTTGTTGACTTTTGCCACTATTTTGTTTTGTATCTGATCCGCAATTTGGCGTTGATAAAATATAAATGCAAAGTAAAATAAATTGGAATGTATAACTTGTAAATTTAAGATATACTCAATATAAAGTATTTTATTATAACAAGATTAATTTTTAATCTTCAAGATTTACGATATACATTTGTACTGTAAATCTTTGTGATTTGAAGAAGATTTGAGGTAAATCGTATTATATTTCAGACAAGAGTTGGGTGGAAATGAAGTATTACCAACAAAAATTTTACATTTCTTTATAAATTATCGATAACACAACGAGATTGTATTTTGGCAATACCGTTTTTATCGGGACAAAAGTTTGGGAAGATTGAGAGCGGTCTTACGGTAGTTTCTTGAAAAGAGTAGTGGGGGTGTCAGGGATATCGTGAGGCATAAGCAAAATATGAACACCGACCTCATGAGACTCATTTCTTGTGGTTTCTTGTTTTTTCTATGTGTTTTAAAGTGCCTCAAATGGTCGAATGTAGACACGATTGAGACTCACGATTCCGGACTCAATTTTCCCAATCTAAATAGGCTCTTAGGGATTGCGCAAAAGATGCTTAAATGCATTGACCTACTATATATGGACTGCCAGGAGCCAACTTCACGTCTGTTCAGTCTATTACTATACGCCACTAGCGCTGCCGTCAACATGGCGGCAGACATGCAGTAACTTTTGACAAATGAATGGAGTGTTTCTTTTGTTTTTTTATTTTATTTTAAAAAACGATAACAACAAACAAATAAATCAAGTTTTTTAAAAAGTGTTGACAAACAATTTATTAGAACAATAATCGACTTATGTACATATTTGATTTCTCTCTTTTCTTCTATGAACCATGATTTTGATTTATTGCAACTTCGGTGACTTGACACTTGTAACGTTTTTTTTTAGAAATTCGCCTTTTCTTTGGCGAAAAAAAAACAAAGAAGGGCTTCCTTTATCCGCGGAAATTTATTTCTTTTTATTTGATTTGCTAGTCAGTTGCCACCCCTCTGAATTCTGAAGAAAAACAAGATAGTTTGAAGGGCGTTTTATTTATATATAACTTGATTTTCGAGTTCGTTTTTGACTTACCATTTTGCAATTCCTTGTATCATGTTGAAGCTTGGTGCTTGATATTAGTAGGAAGGATAAATACCTATCCTCTAAGTTCAAAATGCTTCAAGTTAGTTTTTTTTTTATTAAATAAATCGACACAAAATTTTTCAATCAAAATAATAATAAATTTTGACTTTGATTGACAAGTATGATAGAGTGATCGACATACAGAGACGTTAGGATAGTTGTTTTGTTCGCCGCATGTTCGACGGAAGCTCTGATGTTGCTAAGGAGAAGCTGAACCCTTTTCTATTGAGCTTTTGTATGGAAAAAACATACGACTAGCAGTCCATATATAATAAGTCAATGCTTAAATGCCTTTGATTGTGAGATTGTGAAAATTGAGTCCGGCCTCGTGTGTCTCATGGTGACTACATTCGAAAATTTGAAGCGCCTCAAAACACATTAGGTGTGTCTGACCAAATAAAATCACCGAGCGCTCAGAGATTTTTTAAGTAGGACAAAAAATTTCACCTGAGCACTGAGATTTTTTAAGAGATTACTGAAACGAAATTTTTTTAGATTAATTTCTCAATGTTCTTTCTCAGCTAAAACAGCTGTTCATTTGACAGCCAAATACAAATTTTTCGGTCATTTGTAAATACTCAAATCGATGATAAATAGAAAATAAAGGTGGAATGTTAATAAAAATGAAAATAAATTGAGTTTGCTATTATTTTTCAATCATTTTATAACGTTTTGTGCATTAAAATTTAAATATTTGAAATAAAGTTGAAATTTGGTTTCCAGAATTTCAGTATAAGAACTACACGATGATTCTTTGCACGTGACAAAGCACTTAAACCGTAAAGAGAACTGTCAATTTTGCATCAAGAATTAAATAAGGTATGAAATTACGAACTATAATCAACCGAATCTTAATCTACAAATAAAATAAGAAAATAACAAAAACATATGAATTTGACAGCCAAACAGATTAAAGCATGTTACGGTAATTAAAATAGTGTTACCACCCTTGTACTCTTTCACGCGTTCATATTTTGTCATTATATCTGACCCGCTCTACTCTTCTTGAAGATCAAGATCAAGATACATGTAAATCCACCATTATACAGTTCAACTAAGAATCTTGTCCCACCAAACCATTTCACCTCCGTCAACTTGACATTGAGCACTCAGTGAGATTTTAGACGCTGTTTAAAGCCCTTCCACACTAGCCCACTGAGTATTAATACATGTCAAATTGAAAGTGGGAAAGAATTTCTTGCGACTGTCAAATTTGTGGGAAATATGACTTTCAAATTTTCCTTCCACACTGGCTTGTATTAATACATGCCAAACTTGTGTTGACACACAGATGAAATGTATTTTAAAATTAGAACCAACCCTAAAAATTGTAAAGTATTAATTGGCCAGTTTATATTTCTTGAGCGCTCAGTATTTTTCCTCAATTTTTTGACAGAGCAGGAGAGTAAAATATAAACAACATTCCTCACATAGAAGTCAAAACAACTCCCTGTTTCTTTTCTTCTTATGTAATTTACTGCGACAAAAATAATTGAGCAAGCGAATCCAAAAAATTTCAGTCTCGGTTTTTAAGGGGAAAAATGAGGAATTTTTGAGAGGAATCCTGTTTATATTTCTGAGCGCTCTGAGATCTCAGAAATATAAACTGGCTAAATGTCACATCTTATATTAGGCGTGTTTTATTATCATCGGATCTGGATTAACTTTTAACACGTACTACAAAAACAATTTTGAAAATTTCCCACTATTTTGTTTTTGTATTACGTGTTAAAGATAATCCAGATCCAGATCCGGATCCCGATAGGAGATAATAAAACACGGCCATTAATATCTGTCATATTTAGTTTCCACACTAAACACATCTTTGTTCCCACTTTTTTGACATGTATTAATACTCAGTGGGCTAGTGTTGAAGGGATATTAGATTGGGAAGATTGAGACCGGTCTCATAGAAGTTTCTGGATAAGAGAAGTGGGGAATCAGGGATGTCGTGAGGCATGAAGAAAAATAAACACCGAACTCATGGACGGTGTTCACATTGGATTTTAAAACTGGATTTTTTTTTGACGTTTCAGTATTCACATCTCGCTCCCACTTCTTCAGTAAAGGAAGGTGTAAATACTGAAACGTCAACAAAAATCCAGTTTTTCAGTCCAATGTGAACACCGTCATGAGACTCATATGTTGTTGTTTCAATTGTCCAGTTTATATTTCTTGAGCGCTCAGTATTTTTCCTCAATTTTTTGACAGAGCAGGAGAATAAAATATAAACAGTATTCCTCACATAGAAGTCAAAACAACTCTCTTTTTATTTTCTTCTTATAGAATTTACTGAGACAAAAAATAAGTGAGCAAGGGAATCCAAAAAATTTCAGTCTCAGTTTTTAAGGGGAAAAGTGAGGAGTTTTTGAGAGGAATCCTGTTTATATATCTGAGCGCTCTGAGATCTCAGAAATATAAATTGGCTAATGTGCAAAGCTCCTATTAACACGAGCCCTGAACGCTTTTAATTTTCAAAACAACTGTCATTTTTGTCAAGAAGTGTCAGTGCCAACTAAAAAAAAAAAATATTTCATAACCAAATTTCCTGCATTTGATTTTCTTTCCATTTTAATTCGAAATTCTCTCCTTTTTTTATAAAATGTTTGCATTAAAAAGAGGCAGCACAAGTTGCTATTACGTTGGCCGTTTAATTGAAGTAAAAAGATTGTACGTCGCACAACCGCGGTCCAATGCTGTCTCCGACGAATACACTGACAAACCCGAATATCCAGAAATCTTGGAACTGAGTCGCGAAGCACGCATGAAGCGTGAAAAACAGTCCTGGCACGACCAAATAAAATCCGTATCCACAGTAGAAGAGAAACTAATAAAAATCAACATGCCACGGTATTATGGATTCAAGACGATAATGTTGAATTGTGAGGAGAATCCATACAATTGTCTGCCAATCAACCAGCATTACACTCGAACGGTTTTTGAGGCTTATGAGAAATTACCCAACACCGCGGCAAAAGACGAAGATAGCAAAACTCAAATGGAATCATTTGTGAAGTCAGTTTCGAAAAATATTCAAGAAGCAGTAGAGTATTCCCATGAGTTTTTCAAGTATATTTGTTTTCTTTTTTAAATAAATTGATTTTGATTTCATAAAAAAGATTTGTTTCTAGGGAGAAGTATGGCTTGGATGAATCTATGTCTCCTAAACAAAGAGATAAAATATTGGGCCAGATTCTCATTGAAAATCTCAACAGAACGCTTATCAATTCGCTTAGCGCTGACGCAGCACACTTGTCGGAGGTCGAAATTGATCTTAATCCACGACATGAAGCATTCTGGGTGGTTGGTGGAGTAAACCCATCAAAAGACGTCGTTCAAAGCAGAAAAGGTCGTGACTGGCAAAAAGAAACTGCAGATATGCCAGTGGACCGTCTGGTTCAGTTCACAGGTGAACCTTATCTTACTATTCGACATAGCCTGCCTCTGGCTCCCTTCAAGTCCATTGAAGACAGTACTTCTAAGGAGCTGGCCAAGCAGATACCTATTTATAAATTAGATGCCCGAACTCTAGGCTATAAGACTAACTACCGCCATGCCACAAATATTCCTGGTATGAAGTTCTCGCTTATGATTGTATAGTTTAATATTTCAATGTTTTCTTAAACAGGTTACTGGCCAGGTAGTTCAAGTGGTTTCGGAATGATCTCGTTCCAACCGCGCGACCACTTAACCGTACGGAACCCCAAATATGGGCCCCAGGATTTTGAAGAAGTACTCCATGCGCAAGGCATTCAGTCCAGCTTCGGTTGGCTTTTGGCACAAGCCAACTACAATGGATTCAACACATACAATGATTTAACATACCCAATGACTACTCAAACAGTTATCACAAATGGAAAGCAGTGGTCGTTTTATCGTTACCAACTGAATACGACATTGATCCACTCTGATCATGTTCACGATAATCCAAAGGTGAACTTTTGCTGGGGCAGCAAGGAAATGAGTTTGTTCCAGGAAATCGATTCAAGCGGCAAATGCCTCGGATTCAACGAAGAAGTTGCCAAAAATTTAATTGAGTTGTATCTTAATGCACCAGTGGAACAACAATCTGAATTGCAACCTTATCTATCGCCCGAAGCTCAAACGATTGCCAATATCGATGACGATGACCGACGAGAATTCTTGGAAAATATTTTCAAACATCTTGCAGCCAATCGACCAAGGCATTTAGAAATTCCGGAAATCTATCTGTGGGAGAGGATCTATAAGATTGACAATAAGACACGACAAATGGAGGCTAAACGCCGATTCTTTGAATTGGATATTAATCCATGGAGAAGGACACTAGATCAGCATGCAAAGGTGTATATTCCGCGAGCTGTACGTCCCGGTGGACCCAAAAGCAAACCGAGGTTTAAGAAAACTTATTATCCATAAGTAGATACAAATATAAGTTAAATAGTTATTCAAAGTTGGCTTTGGCTTTACTTGTTTAGAAAAGATGATCAAAAATAATATAAAGACTAACTACTGTTACTTTTATAAAATATTCATAGCAGCATCAAATTTCGTGTCAAGTATTCACTCTCGTTTTACTTACATTAACTGATGCGTAAACTTCAAACAAAACGGCATCACAAAGATACAAGCTACAAGCAGAAGATACTAGAAGAGTTACATAGATATCGCATCCAGTACAAATAAAAATTAACACTTTTCTCAATATATTGCATTTGCAAGCTCTTTCTTCTCTCAAAAATCGAGTCGGTTTATCGTACTACTGATGACTTGTAGTTAACATTTTTATTAATGTCTATGTATGTAAATCGTATCTTTTTTGACATTATATTTAGACTATAGCTCTTAATATATTGATATAACTGGAGCGTAGCTCTACGTCCCACGAACCACGATTTTTTGCTTTGCGTTCGATATCTACAACTATAGTTTCTGTGATAAAAGGCTTTGGTTACATTCGAAGTGTCATCTGTCGAGAAAATTTTCTGCGGTATTGTTAGCCAGAAGCAGTTAGAATTTTTGGTATCAGAAATATATGTATGTGTTTTCAGGACATGCTCAATTTATCTTTTATTATCTACCATTTGTTCCGACTAACTCTTGGATAGATCTAAATGAATCAACTATTGCGGCTGAGCAGGTGCACCGTAAATCCTAACCGCTTTCATAAGCACTTAGATTTTTGTAGGACAGAACTATTTTTCGTCAGAATACGCATCAGCTACATAGCTTTAGCCCAGTTGAGAAAAATGAGATCTCAGCCGTCTCAGAAATATCAAATTGCATTTAAATCTATTAAAATCAATCTACTTAAAGAAGTTGAAAGTTAAGGTTTCCATAGAGGGAGAGTACGACAAATTTAATGACAGGTTTGTATAGAAGACTCCATTTGAGCGGGAGGGGTAATTTTCTAAAAGAATCTTAAAATGGAAAAATGCAAAAATTTAGAAATAACGGTAATACTTACTGAGTTGCGTGAGCAGTACAGAGGACCCAAAATAGGGAGTTAAAATTCTGAGAACCCACGAAGCGGACCACCCACTGTTACTGTTGCTCAGGAAAACTTTTGGTATTGGCGACGCCACATCAGATGATGATTTCATTGACAAAACTAACCTACATTTTCAATAGGATCATGACACTATTTCGAATGACAAAAATATCGAATGGACAAAATCTCGCGAAAATATATATAATTAATTCGCTTTTACAAATTGCGAGAGAACAAACATTTTTGGGGGAAATATTTTCCATGTGAAACTTACAATAAAGCTGAATATCAGGAACAAATACAAATTTGGTGTTCTTAATTCAAACCAAACTGATGTGAATTTACAAGTCTTTTGACTACAATTCTGATCATAGGATTTTCTGAAAAACAATCAAGGCTATTTAGTATGCATATATTTAGTTAAACGAGGAAACAAAATATTTGAACGTCATAAGCTTTACCCATTTCTTGCCGCTTTACGTTGGAAATACCTCTGTAAGGCTGCATCAAAAACATCTCCAATGGTTCGCTTTTTCCATATCAAAGTCTTGTCAATGATTGTTTTCGGTTTGCTTTTAGTATCTTCGTCTTCCTCAGATTCATTCTCTTTCTTGATTGCAATGTCAGCAGAAACTTCTATTGGCGTTACTTTCGCATCTTCTTTATCGTGGGGTTCTTTTTTGATGGAAACATCCAAAACTGTATTAATTTGCTTCTTCTTAGCAATCTCATCTTCATCTGAAGAAGAATCAATGCTAAAATCGGAATCGGCATCCAGATTCGATTGAATATGTGCCCGCTTGGTTGTAACATTTTCGTCCTTTTCCTCTTCTTCGGCAGAACATCGCCGTTTGCGATACGCGCGAGGTTTACCTGATTTGATGGGTTTATAGCTTACTTTTTCTATTTCTTGAAGAGCAGATGATACCGCTTCAACGTCCAAATTAGTTTTTTCTTTTGTTCCAAGTTTCTGTTCATACAAATGGCGGTAGAAGCCATCCAAATCATTCTGTTTGGTCACATCACCAATTGCTTCTAGATAGTCCTCTCGTTTTTCCTGATCTTCTGCTTTTTGCATTTCTTCGAGTTTTTTTCTGTATGTGGATGTGACAAACGATTCTTTATCCTTGAATTCTTCACCTTCTTGCTCACGTTCTTTTTGCACCATACGCTCGATACGTCTCTCGTTTTCCAATTTCCTCTTTTCCGCACATTGCAGCAACCGACCAATATATTTAGGCTTTTTTACTTCGTTACTTTTGGCTTTTTTTGCTTCATCGCGCTTGTTTTCAATTTCGTCGTACAACTCATCATATTGATACACGGTTGGGTCTTCTTTCAGAGCTTTTTCTTGCAATTTTTTTGCCTAGAAATATGATGTTATTAGCTTTGAAAAATATTACTTTAAATACATTTTTGATTTTGTTTACAATTCTTTTGTCAGTAGCGCCAGGACCATAAGGCGTAGGTTTCGTTTTAAGCTGTGGAGCTTTATGATCATCATCGGATTCACTGCTATCACCAAAAATCGATGGTTTTGTAAAGTCACTCTTTGGAGGTTCTTTAGGTTTTTGCTTACCAGGAATAATAAGACCATATCTTAAATGATGGGAAATTATAAAATTAATAAACAAAAACATTAAACATTCAATCAAACTTACTGTTTAGGCATCATTTTGGTTCGACTTTTATTGCAACAAAAACAAAATTGAAAATCGGTTCTTTTGTAAAATCAAAACAAAATTGGCTTCATCCAATCAAATATCAAAAAATTCAGACACGTTGAATGCAAAAAAATCTGAATTTTCAGTCGAATGTCAGCTGTGTTAATTCTGTCAAAATACTGCATTAACGTTTGGTTTTTACATCGAAAATAGTTAAATTAGAATTTTTATATTATTTGAAAATTAAAAATTCATGATGCGTGATTTTTAACACTTGCACGCACACATCTGAAGACGAAGTTATGTGTAAGTTAATTAAAACGTAAGTTATAGCGTAGTTTATAGTTCCCGTGCGCAAAAAAGACCTATGCAAATATTTTCGCATGTCAAAAATAATTGAGTTGAAATGCTTAATTAATTGTTTGCATGACTTGTTTGCAGTTTCATGCAAAAAAACATTGCTGCAATGAAATTTCATGCAAAATAATGGACCGGCAATTGTCTTGCATACGAAGAAAAGTGTCGGCTTACACTTCTAAAAAAAAAATATATTCACCTCTCAAGATATTATTTGCATGCAAATGCAAGAATATGCGAAAAATATTTATTTTCCATTTTAAGGCCTAAAACTTATTAATTTAGGGTTAATTAATGACTTAATTGGTGTTGTTTTCTCTGAATTTAATACAATTCGGTGCAAAGAATAGGTGGAAAATTGTGTTGAAAATTTCGATTTTTTTCACATGGGATTTGTAAACTAGGATTAATGTGAGATCAGATGTTTTTTCTTGTTCGCACTCATTAAATTTCGAAAAAAGTCATGACTCTAGAGTCGTCGTGTAATACCCTGAGGCCACACGAGCCAGTACTGGCTTGCCAGTCGCAATACACTCACACTTTTTTACCGACACATACAAACATGAGCAACTGGCTCGTCAACTGGCTTGCTTTTTTTGTAGCCAGTTGGGAAGCCAGTAGAACAGCCAGTTACAGGGTTCGGCAGTACTTTTTCGGAGCAGATTTGGAAAAAAGGTCTTAAAACTAAAATTTACTCGCATTTTATTTCACAAAATATTAACCCTGACCCTGAGGCCACACGAGCCAGTACTGGCTAGCCAGTCGCAATATACTCACACTTTTTTACCTACACATACAAGCCGAAGCAACTGGCTTGCTTTTTTCCAAGCCAGTAGAGCAGCCAGTTACAGGGTTCGGCAGTACTTTTTCGCAGCAGATTTGGAAAAATTGGTCGTAAAATTAAAATTGACTCGCATTTTATTTCCCAAATATATTAATAAAATAAGAATCGGCAGAATCAACCGAGTTTAACCAACATTTTGTTATAACTTTCATGCACTGTTTTGGAAAACGAATTTGCTTACTCAAGGCTCAAATGTCTCGCCGTGGTCGTCGAAACGTAGTTCCCAGTATCATGGTCATTAAGCTCGTCTCATCCCATCCCATCCATCCCATTTACACGGGAATCTATGCCGTACTTTTCTCCCTATGGTCTCGCTTTGGTCTCGCCATCACATTTACACGCCGCCAAGCCATCATCTCGCTTGGGTCTCGCCATAGTCTCACCAAAGTTTTTTTCAATTGAATTTTTCAAAGTGGTTAAAATAAGCTATATGTCTCGTGTGGTGTGTTTTTGGATTCATTCGAGGAGAGAACTAAAAAATTGGTGAATAAATTGATTAAGCGTTGAGAAGGCTTTCCCAAACCAAAGTGAATAAATATTCTAGTGAATTCCCATCGCGTCATTGTAGTTTCTCTCATTTAACACCATGTAAAGAAATTCTGACCTGTAAAATTTTAGTTTTCTCTCTGATGGTTTCGCGTTGGTTTGGGAGAAGCAAATAAAGGCTCTCCAGAGCCAACGCAAAACATTCGTAACGTTCTGTTCATTTGCTAGTTTTGTCGGAAAGCATTAGTGTGTTTTTAGTTCATTTAATTTTGAAAGAATAAAATATCATAGTACTTCTATTTTTTTCCCTAAATTCGGAGTAGATTTATTCCATTTAGATTAACATCCGAACCCTGGCCAGTATAGAAGCCAATACAGCATGCCGCCTACGTCACAGCCAATACACGAATAGGAACTTGACAGTCAATGTATGTAGCCAATTGGCTAGCCAGTACTGGCTCGTGTGGCCTCAGGGTTAGAAATTATTCGCCTTTTTTTTGGCGTAGATAAAAAACTAAAGAAGAGCTTCCTTTATCCTCGGAAATTTGTTTCTTTTTTATTGGGTTTTCCAGTCAGTCGCCACCCCTCTGAATTCTGAAGAAGAATAGGATAGTTTCAAGGGCTTTTTATTTATCTATAACTTGATATTTTTTGTTCGTTTTTGACTTACCATTTTGTAATTTGTTGATGATTACCCTGAGGCCACACGAGCCAGTACTGGCTTGCCAGTCGCAATACACTCACACTTTTTTACCGACACATACAAACATGAGCAACTGGCTCGTCAACTGGCTTGCTTTTTTTGTAGCCAGTTGGGAAGCCAGTAGAGCAGCCAGTTACAGGGTTCGGCAGTACTTTTTCGGAGCAGATTTGGAAAAAAGGCCTTAGAACTAAAATTGACTCGCATTTTATTTCACTAAATATTAATAAAATAAGAATCGGGGAGTCAAAGTTTTATTAATTTGCTAATGCCCATTTTATTCACTCATTTAATGCAATTGGATTTAAACTGCTTTTCGGAGGTCAGTTTAAGTTATTAAATCCAGATAAATACTGAATTTTATATTATTCACTTTTCTTGACATTTTTATTTCAAGAAGTGATATCAAACCTAAGATTTTTCAACAGAGTTTAACCAAAAATTTGTTATAATTTTCATGCATTCTTTTGGAAAACGAATTGGCTTACTCAAGATTCACATGTCTCGCCGTGGTCTTCGAAACCTACTTACCAGTATCATGGTCATTAAGCTCGTCTCGCTATGTTCTCGCCATGCCCATTTACACGAGAATTTATGTCATGGTTTTCTCGCTATGGTCTCGCCATCACATTTTCACGCTGTCCTTTGCATGTTTTGCCATCATCTCGCTTGGGTCTCACCATAGTCTCCCCAAAGTTTTTTAAATTGAATTTTTCAAAGTGGTTGAAATAAGCTATAGGTCTCGTGTGGTGTGTTTTTGGGTCCTCTTACCATTCGGGAAGAGAACCAAAAAATTGGTGAATAAATTGATTAAGCGGTGAGCAGGCTTTCCCAAACCAAAGTGAATCAATTTTCCCATCGCGTCAGTGAAGTTGCTCTCATTTAACGCCATGTAAGGAAATTCTGAGAAGTAAAATTTTAGTTTTCTTTCTGATGGTTTCGCGTTGGTTTGAGAGAGCTTTTACAGAAACAAGTAAAGGCTCTCCAGAGCCAAAGCAAAACATTCGTAACGTTCTGTTCTTTTGCTAGTTTTGTCGCATAGCATTATTGTGTTTTTAGTTCATTTAATTTTGAAAGAATGGAATATCAGAGTACTTCTATTTTTTTTTTGAGGAAGGTTAAATACCTATCCTGTAAGTTCAAACTGCTCAATGATTTTTTTTAAAGTTATTTTTTTAATTAAATAAAGTTACTACGACTTTTTCACTAGAAATAATAATAAATATTTGACTTTGACTGACAAATATGATAGAGTGATTGACATATAGAGACGTTAGGATAGTTGTTTTGTTCGCCGCATGTTCGACGGAAGCTCCTATGTTGCTAAGGAGAAGCTGAACCCTTTTCCATTGAGCTTTCGTATGGAAAAAATATACGACTAGCAGTCCATATATAATAAGTCAATGAACCCAAATCTACCCAAAACCGGTTTCTTTACTATTTTCTGACACTAAAATGCCAGAGCTTTTGACTTTTTTTCATTTCCCCTTCAGCAAGAATCTACCCGAACATTTTAGTTCCAGCACTTTCTTGCTTGTCAAACAAGAAATCAGCTGATTGAAAAATTTTAAATTAAATTTGTCAAGTAGCGTATATAAAATGGTTTAATTTAAATAAATTAAATGAAAATGATACAATGGAGTCAAATATAATTTAAAATATTTCTTCTGGTATCTTTTAATAGAGCCCAAAATGATAAGTGCAAATGTTAAGAATTGAAATTGCATAATTTGGTATGTGTTGAGCCTACAAGCAATAAAGTCGAATGGGTAATTTACACCGCAACAAACCAAAAACATCCCAAATGCGTTTCTTTACTTTTCATTTCTGGTTAAACATTACAACAACAACATCAAAAAGCTCATCCCCAAAGATCTCAGAGGACTCAGAGCGCTCAGAAATATAAACAGGATTCCTCTCAAAAATTCCTCATTTTTCCCCTTAAAAACTGAGACTGAAATTTTTTGGATTCGCTTGCTCAATTATTTTTTATCGCAGTAAATTACATAAGAAGAAAAGAAAAAGGGATTTGTTTTGACTTCTATGTGAGGGATGTTGTTTATATTTTATCCTCCTGCTCTGTCAAAAAATTGAGGAAAAATACTGAGCGCTCAAGAAATATAAACTGGCCAATTCTCTTCTTGATTTGAAATCAGAATCCACTCCAGAAGCACTAATACATTTAAACTCAAAACAAACTGCAGTACAACTTCATAATTTTTCAAAATTCCATTCGAAATAATTATGCACTCGAAAAAAAATAATTTAATATAACTTTGTAAATAAATTAAGAAAAACAAAAAGAAAAATTATTATTTGTAAGTTAGGGGCAGATACACTATTGTTTACAGTTTCACTTTTTGTGTGCCAGCAAAAAGTTTCTATTTAATGATTCACCAATACAGGGACAAAACTTCAGAATTGAGTAGAAGTAACAAGCACCGTTCCATTGGATTCAGAATGAGTGTCTTCTTGAGTGAAACTAATGGAAAACGACATGAAATTCGGACTCAGGGCTTTGTATATAAACTTCATAACATAAACATAACGAACCACGGACGGCGACCAGCCTGTCTATACGACCTACCTACAATAAACAACAAGAAATGTATTCATTTCTGGAGCGCTGAGCGGCGACCAACCCCTAACCAATGCATTCTTATGACTAAAAATAAAAATACAAAAATGTATAAAAGTAGAACAAGAAAAATGAAAAAAAAAACATCCAAATGTTTCCCTCAACATTTTGTGTTGAGAGTAGGCAAGCTGTTTGACCGCTAGTTGACGCTAAAATCAGCGATGTTCATGATATTACTATAACGTTTATATACAAAGCTCAGCGCCAGGTTTTACTCAAGAAGACAATCATTCTAAAACCAATTAATTATTTTGATGGACAAAAAAACTTGGAATCTAGTTAATACTTCCAGTAAAAAAAAATTCAAATAGGCCCAACTTTTCACATAAAAAGACTTCTTATTTCAATGATTAAACTACCTTACCAATGATCATTGAAATCTTAAAAGTAATTTTATGTGGAAAGTTGGGCCTATTCGAAATTTTGTTTGACTGGAAATATTGACTAAGTCTTTATTTATCCATCAAAATAATTAATGATTTTTATTTCTAAAGGTCTCAAAATCAATCATTAAAATATTCAATGATTGCCATAGCTGGCGCCTAAATTCCAAATTCGACCTAGAGCTGGTGCAACAGAAATCGAAAAAAACAGAGAAAGATGAAAGTAAAAGACAAACACATACTTGACAAACACATACTTATATTTTGCTTTATATTTTATTTGTATAAATAATAACAAATTCATTCAGTATGGCTGAGTTCCAAAACGCAATACTGCAACGCATCATGATTTTTAAACCTTTTAATTTTTTTACTTTCTAACTACAATTCAACATTAACTGTTGCAATGCAATAAAAAAGCACCATAGTAAATAAAATTCGCATTTTTGTACTTTTATTTATCTTAGAAAATGAAATTAACGAAAGTATGATGCATAGCAATACTACGTGGTGGAACTCAGCCTATTTGTTTGATTTTAATTCCTTAACAATCATGATAAGGGATGAGAATGCTGAACCCAGAAAGTGAAGCTATTTGCTTAAAAAAATTAAGTAGATTTGTAAAAATTTTAGCAGATAGTGAACAAAAATAATTACTAGTTATTTGCTCAAGAACTATCGCCTTTTAAAGAATGAGTTTCAAAGATTCATACTTTAGTTTACTTGTTATACCTTTATATTTTTTCAATAAATAGGAACATTTTTATTTTTTTGGATTCAGCTATAAATAAAAATATCACACCAATTCATACAATATTATATGAAAATTGTGAATTGTATGATCAATATTTCAATAATTTTTTGAAGTTAAACTTCATTAGTTAAACAAAGTAGAAATATGTTGTTACGTAGCAGATGCATTAATATAAATTAATAAAGTAGATCTAATACATATGGAGTAGATACAAATAAAATTATTCATTTGAAGAGAAAGTTATTTTAATAAGTTTGTCTCTTCGAAGTTGCTTTCATGTTTTCTGTCATCAGTTTCCCAAGTACTAGACCATTAGCTCTAAGAGTGCGCATGAGCCCATCCAAATCATCATTTTTTAAAATACGTCGTCTCAGCTCTTTCCTAAGAACTTGAATTCTTTTTTCCAGTGCCTCTTTCCTAGCCCTTACTGGATCTGGAGAATGCCTGTGTGGATGCTCTTCTGCATTAATAGAGGTTATAGTCGCACGATTTGTTTTCTGCACTTGTTGAAAGCACGGTGGTAATCCACCAAAAACAGATGGAACTACGCCGTCGCGAAGCATTAGTTTTTCCGTACCTGGTCTAACTTGAAAATCGTTCGCAGTAAAATGGTCCGAGCAAAGACGTGCTCCTTCGTTTGGTTTGAAATCCATTCTTTGTACAACTTTGAGCCATTTTTTTAGTTCTTCGGGTTTCTGAAGTGGAAATCTACAAAATAATACAATTTTTTTTCTTTTGTGTTTCAAATCATGGCTCAACTTTCCTTTACGACATCCCGAATTTTGATACGCGGATGGTCTCATTCGATAGATATTCACTAAAAAACACCAAATATCACAATTTTAGGGTGAGGAAGCATTAATAAGTATTTTTAATTAATTTTTAAACTTTCAGTTTTTCCATACAAAATGTATGGAAAATAAATAAAGACTCAAATGTCATTGCATGCTAAGCACTGCCAGATGTACACTTTAGTTTTGGGATGTTTTCTTTTAATCCATGTTTTTAAATGCAAAAGAAACTGCATACACCAAACCTTGCCCCACCCCAAATCTTATAATGAGGCCAAGCAGGGGGGCAGTATGGCCCCCATACATACCTCGCTCTTTATACGCAGTAATGCTGTATGCAAGCACTGTATTTATATAAGCAAGTTTTAAATTTCCCGCAAAATTGCCCAACATAAAAACACAAGGGAAATAAAATACGTGTCTGGCAATACTAAACAGACCATTTGACATTTCTTTGATTTGTTATTGAAATGCAGTATTATGTATTTTCATTAAACAAAAAGTTCTTAAGTTAATTAAAAATACTTAAAAATGTTGCCTATCCTTAACATTGAGATATTTACAGCAGTATTTATAAAGAAAATTTAAAGGCTTCGTAACTTTAAAATGCCTCTAAGTTGCTCTTAAGTGCGAAATCGGTATCTATAATCAATTTTCACTTTTAAGTAACGTTACTTAAATGCATCTGAACTTAAACGCCATTCACCGCGTTTAAAGGTTACTTAAAGCCATTTTAAACACATTTTGACATTTGAGACTATGGTTTTTTTTTATTTTAGAAATATAGGTATACCTTTGTATGTTTGTGGGTTGAGTTTTCATATTTTTGCTGTGGATACCTAATGAAAGTTTTAAGATTTGTGGTTTCCTTTAGTAAAATGAATTGTAAAATAAATTGTTTCGATTTATTAACATATTTTTCTATCAAAAGGCCAAGGTGTGAATCAAAGAATTGAATAATAGAGTTTCTGAACACAAACATCAAAGCATCAGAAACCAAAATGGAATCATGTTTCATTTCGTTTGCATTTAGTATACCAGTTGCTTCTCTTTCTTTCTTATAAATACATGTGCTCATCTTTTGTTTGCATTTGTTTGCAAGCTATCAAAAAACAGCTGAAAAGAAGATGTATTAGTGAATTTTATCACGTTACGTTACATTTCAATCGTTTAGTTAAGTAGCAATGGAAAATTGATTATAGATGAGAATTTAAGCAACGTTATTTAAAGGCAACTTAAATATTTAGGCAAACTTAACTAAATGACCTCTAAGAGGCATTTTAAGAAAATCTAATAAATTCGGCTGTTAGTGTTTTCTAGTGATAATCTATCCAATGACGATATCTGCGTTTCCAAATTCCTTGTGTAAAAAGTGCAATTCGGTAACAAAAAACCCGATTTTCAAAAGTTTAAACATTAATTGCATGTAGGGGGGTTTCCTCACCTTAAGATTTGGAAAATTTTCTTTTGAGCTACCTACCTACCTCTAAAAAAAATCAACTTCGAAATCGGGATGTCGTAAAGGAAAGTCGCCCCCAAAATTGTTTAAAATTTATTTTTCAGGCATCTCAAATTGTTAAATATGCTATATTAATATACACAGTTGTTTAAATCAAACCGGAAGTATTAAGCTTAAATTTGCAAAACTTATCTTTTTTTCTTTTATTTTATTTTTTTATCAGATTCTAATATTCAGTTAATAATTTTGTAATATTCTTATACTTTACTTTTTTTTATATTCTTTTTTTAGTATGAAATGTAATATCAGGCAGACGGCAAAATTGCCATGTCCTTTAGTTGTAAAACTCTTTTTTTGTTGGAAAATATAAAGAATTTATTTATATATCTTTATCTATCTACAAATTTTACCTAAAATTTAAGCGCTTTAAAGTCGGTTCTTACCTGTAAAAAGAAATCGATTTTCCTTTCATATTGCTTCTGTTTGTGCAACCATGAGCACTACACGAACGAGGCATTTTTATATTTTTGAGATCAAACACACCTAAGATGTATTTTGATAAATAAACAATTGAATATAATAAATACAAATAATTATTTTAAGAAGAAATCACCTCCGAAAAAAAAACAACACACAAAAATTAAATTAAATTTTTGATGTTTTTTCTCCAACAAAATGGTGGCCGAAAACTGAGATTCAATGCGATGTCCTTCGAGTTTTCAGATGATGAGTGTCCATGATACAACTAATCAAGATAGCGCATTGCGCATCATTCACATAAAATGACGTCATCGACGCACACAAATACTTTTTCCAAGATTAATAAAACAAAGAATTTTTGACTTAAATTTATTAATTAAATATGAAATATAATTTCCTAAAAGCAATGCACTTGTTTTTAGGATTCTGCACACACATTTTTATTATAAAAAGAACAAAAGTATCAGGGAAAGTTGTGCGTCGATGACGTAGATGCGCAGAACAAAACGAAAAAATAACAGGACGGCGTTATCTGTTTAGTTGTATCATGATGAGTGTCCGTGCGTTCAAGGATCTAGAAATCTTAATTTTGGAGGCTTTTGATTGGTCAGCTGTCATAAAAATGTTTCGTTTCGTTTGCTTACTTTTTAGATAAGGACGCAGGTGCGTTCCAGAGCGAGTTTCAAACAGTTTGGAACCGCCATTTCTGGTAGCTGTTTTGTACTGGATGTCAAATGCCAAGTGCTCGTATGTCAGATTTATTATAATTTATTTATCTTTTTATCAATCAAATGATTTTCCTAAAGTGCATGTGTCGTTAGGAAAATCTTTTTAAGATGAAGAAAATTAAATGATGAAAATTTTGTGTAACTCTTGTTTATTGTAGTTTTTTCACAAGTTGATGTTTCATGACTTAATATGTATGTTGCTCCAAGCAGAAATGAAACTCCAAATTAAAAAATTGAGCATCCAACAGAGAACTCGAATAAGTAACAATTCTTTCTGAGTTCAAAAACTTAATTTTATTTCCTAAAAGGATAACAATATATCAATAACTTTAAGAAACGATAAATTAATTCTTCTGTAGTGAATCTGGAATTTACAAAATGAAGGGCGACTACTGCGACAGCTACTACATTGGACAGACAGGCAGAACTTTTTATGATACATATTTAGAACATAGACCAAAACAGAATACAAAATCCATATACGTACAGCACTTGATGGACAATAACCACAATTATACCGATTTTGACACAAACTTGAAACCCCTACACAAATGTTAAAAAGGGACGAAACTAAACGCATTAGAAGAGTACGAAATTAACAAGGCTTACAAGACTGAACAATACAAAATATTAACAAATTCTTTATATAATACAGCAATAAATCACCCCAATAGAATGAGACAAACACAGCACAACCCACAACCATGAACATCAACCAACAACACCAGCAACCACAAGAATGAAAAATGAAAAATAAAAAATAAACAGCACAGAAACATACACGGCTTAACAACTCGCTAACGACACCTCGAGTCAAAATATTGAGCCCGAAGATGTTTTTTTAAACCGAAACGCGTCGCAAAATAAAAGAAAAATTAAAAACGATGTTGTGATAATTATTTTTTAAACATAAATAAATTAAAAATAAAAAAAATTAATTTTTATTTTTATTTTCATTATACATGTATCAGTTAGCCTTTAGCAATTTTTTCTACCATTGCACCATTTAAATTAAAAATTATTTCAAACTACCTACACTTTTATAAGATAAAAGTAAAATATTATCTTTGCTTATTTTCTCATTTCAACCAAATTTTATAAAACAAATTCAAGGAAAATGTATTTTCATAAAGAATAATTTTGTTTCTCATTTTTGTGCAACATCTTTAATTTAGTTATATTTTCGACTCAAAGATTTTTCGAATTGGGCTTTTCTTACTTTTAAAAAATCTTGAATGATTGACGGAACTTAAGGACTGAAGGTGTGTGTATTTGTCTTTGTTAAACTTAACTATTGAGACATTAATATGAAGTTATAAGATTGAAACATAAAGAAAGGTTTTTATCCAACCATAAAGTACTTCCAGCAAAAAAATAGTGCTTCCCCCAAAAAGAATTTGTTTAAGTAACTTCCATCAGTAGCTGTGGAGCTATTACAGATTCCCGAAAATCATTTCGAAGAAAAAAACCATATCCCACTCAGTAGATGCATTTTTGAATGGCAGGTAGAGTGGATTTTTCTAACATCCGTGGGCTGAGAAAAATTTCTGTGCCGTGTGTGCTTACACTGTACAAAACAGGCCAGCTGTTCTGACACTGAGTGAAACTCAAATAGGGGAAAATTCTGACTATTCAGAATTTAATCTCTATGGATATAGCTTAGTGCCATTATTCTTTTTCCACCATGGTCTCGCCGTTGACATAAGAAATGATGTTGCGTATCAACTCCAAGCACAGTTTGGTTTGTGCTCAAGCACAAATTTCAACTTCGTGTGGTTAAAATTCTCGGTCAAAAAGCACATCATTCATACCTGCTTCATTTATCGGAGCCCAAATTTGGACAGAAATTCAACTTCTAACGAGTTTGATGCTCTGTCCGACTCCATACAAAGAATTATTGCCCATTATCCTCACACTGAAATCGTCATTGCGGCTGATTTCAATGTACATAATTCTTCGTGGCTTTGCTTTTCTGGCCAGACAACAACCGTAGGAAGGTATGTTGAGGTCTTTGCTCAGTTAACTCAGCTTGTTGACGAGCCAACTCGTATCCCTCACGTTGCAGGTCAATCCGTAAACACTTTAGACTTGTTTCTTACCTTTGACCCTGATAAATACACTAACCCTATTCCCTAAATTTTGTCAAACAGTTCTAAACAGTTTCAGACCGCCAGATTTAGTGCGGGACAATACAAAACTTTTTTTGGGTTTGCACTAAATCTGGCGGTTTCAAACTGTTTGAAACTCGTTGTGGAACACACCTTCTATTAGTGTATTATTTAGCCAGTTTATATTTCTGAGATCTCAGAGGACTCAGAGCGCTCAGAAATATAAACAGGATTCCTCTCAAAAATTCCTCACTTTTCCCCTTAAAAACTGAGACTGAAATTTTTTGGATTCGCTTGCTCAATTATTTTTTGTCTCAGTAAATTAAATACGAAGAAAAGAAAAAGAGAGTTGTTTTGACTTCTATGTGAGGAATACTGTTTATATTTTATTCTCCTGCTCCGTCAAAAAATTGAGGAAAAATACTGAGCGCTCAAGAAATATAAACTGGCCAATTGCCTCTAGGCACATCTGACCATTGTGTCATATCTGCTTATTTCTCGTGGCAAAACAATCCAGTTCGAGAAACAACCCCAATGAGCACCGTTTGGCAATACGAGAAAGCCAACTGGTCTCAATAATTTCTTCAAAAGCTTTAACTGGTCGCTATGCTTCCTCGGTAATGACGTAGATTCCAGTGCAGATATGGTTACAAATTTAATTCTCTACGGTATGGGACATTTTATTCCGAACAGAATAAAATCTATCAAACCGAAAGAGAATTCATGGTTTAATTCGAGCTGTAAAGAGGTAGTCAGGGTGGGAGAAGAAAGTTTCCGAAGATACAAAGAGGAAAACCGGAATAAGTTCAAACAAGTTCAAAAAATACTAAAATGTCCCAAAGGTAGTAAAAATGTTTGGTCATTTGTAAGAAAGCTGCTCCACCGCTTGTCTTCAATGATACTCCCCTATGTCAGCTCACTAGAGAAAGCCATTTTGTTTGCAGCACAGTTTGCTGTAAGAGAGTATCATGACTCCGCTTGTACTTGAGAGCGCTAATGATTATATGGGACAAATTTTTTTTCGCACTCGTGTAGTAGCAAGAGTTTTGAAAGATCTTAACGTACACAAATCCGATGGGCCGGATAGTATCCCTCCCATTGTTCTGAAGAGGTGTTCTTTAACGCTGGCAAAGCCACTGCGTAAGCTTTTCCATCTGTCCTACTCTACTGGTCTCATTCCTAGTGGATGGAAAACAGCATTTGTCCAGCCTGTGCCTAAAAAAGGGCGAATCTTCTTTTCCCTGTAACTATCGTCCAATTGCACTTACGTCCCTTCTTTCCAAAGTCATGGAAATGCTGATTAATTATCAGCTCAAGAAATATCTTGAAGAACGGAAGCTTCTTAATGACCGGCAGTATGGCTTCCGTAGCAATAGGTCCACTGGTGATCTGATTTTATATCTCACCGAACTGTGGAACAAATCTTTACATCGTTTTGGAGAAAGTAAGATTATTGCACTTGATATTGCAAAAGCGTTTGATAGAGTTTGGAATCAAGCTCTCTTATCGAAAATGCGTGCATTTGGTATCGAAGAATATCTTCTTCGTTGGATTAGAAATTACCTTTCGGACCGATCAATACAAGTTGTACTGGACGGTTTCAAGTCTGATATTCTTAAAATAAATACTGATGGTGTGTCCCAGGGCTCCCTTTTGTCTCCTAGCCTCTTTCTCATTTTTGTTAATGATCTCTTGATCTGAAACTTCTAATCCATTAAATTGATTTGCCGATGATAGTACCCTCAGCTTTTCATATTCGTTTCTAGATTCACATCCCTGCACTTCGGATGTGGAACTTGAACGGCAGCGTATGATAAGCTCATTAAATTCTGATCTTCACAGCACTGTCCAGTAGGGAACTAAAAACCGTGTAGAATTTAATGCTTCAAAAACCCAATGTTGTCTGTTGTCATTAAAGCAAAATCTACCCCCCATGCCGCTATCAGTGAGCGGAAGCGGAACAGCTTTTAGTTCTGGGTATGTCCATCACAGATCACCTTCTGTGGAATGATCACATATTCAACGTCCCCAAAAACGAAAAATTCGAACATCGCCTCGCCTTATTTTATCGCTATTTTTATAAACATTGTTCTAGTGAAATAGCCCGTTGCATTCCTCCCCTTAAACAATATCACCGTAATACTCGCACTGCCAGGAAATGCTCATCACTTTACCCTTGATCCTAATTTCGGAGGTACTTGTTACTGGCGTGGCAAGTAGAAAGTTCGAATAAATCTTTGAATAAAACAACGACTTGTCTTTGTCGGTTTTTTTCCTAATAAATTAACAGGTTAACATTGCTTTCATTTATATAAGAAATAACTTACAATTTTAGTAGATTTATATGGCGGCTTTGTATATAAAATCTATAGTATTATTATGATGGCAATTGATAGCGGCGACATCTGTTACACATTAAGACAACTAAGAAATTAGATTAGAAATATGAGTGGAGTCGCCGCAGCGCCACAGCAGATATCAAGACTACTACGAAAAGTCTTTTCATAATAATACTATAGATTTTATATACAAAGATGGCGGCGGTTCGAACCTTCTTGTCTGCTGGCGTTTGTGATTTGAATTTGACAAACGAATATTTAGACGTTCAAAATAAAATGGATGATGACAGCATTCAGACAAAATGATGTTGGCGAATGCATTCAAATTAAAAGATCTTTTTACTTATGTCTCAATCAACGGCATTAATAATTTAAAAAGTAATAATTTATTACAGTACGATTAAGTAAAGAGATTATTCTTTTAGCCGAACCACACGAATGTGGAATGCTTTACCCTGCTCTATTTTTCCCTCCCATTTTGATATTCACAATTTCAAAACCAATGTACATCGGTATCTCCTTTTAAATCCTTCCCTTTTTCCTAACGCTCGCACTGTGTTCAATCATCTTAAGGGTAGTCACAACCCCGTTAGTGCGCGCATAATAACAAAAAAAGTAGGAGGTCTC
This sequence comes from Dasysyrphus albostriatus, assembly GCA_946251815.1. NCBI lineage: Eukaryota > Metazoa > Arthropoda > Insecta > Diptera > Syrphidae > Dasysyrphus > Dasysyrphus albostriatus. The sequence goes on along the minus strand of OX276336.1, from coordinate 57,678,863 downwards.
CTCACATCTTGAAAGTGATTCGTTAAAAAAAAAAATAGAACAAAACAGAGAAAAAGAACCAAAAATATTTCTCTTTAAAAGGTATTTAATGGGGGTTTCTTTTGGTAACAAAAATTTATTTCTTCCCTTTGTGCTTTGTCATGCAGATTTTGACAATAAAAGCCTTCCAATGGCGAAAAAATAATTTTTTTTATCGAAAATCTATTTCGGCAGATTTACCCCTCTTTTACTAACACAATTACATAACAGAACAAATTGACAGCCATTAGTTTGACAGTTTGACAGATCGCCACAGTTTCACAGACACAAATTGTACACCAATACAATAAAAACGAAAAATCAATCGAATAATCGATCGTATACCATTCGCGACGAAAAAAATCTATTTTCAGATCAAAATCAGAATTCACAAAAAAAAAACCCATAAGTGAATAAAGATTTTTTTTTAATTTTAAATTAAATTAAATCTGATCTTTTTTTAATACGAAATAAAATAATATAAATAGTACTTTTTTCTCCGACTGATGGTTAAGATATCGGCGTTTGAAAAAACGTAAATTGACGAAAATCCCCCCTGTTTGCTTAGAACTCAAAAATGGTGAATGTTATCGAAAACATTTGTAGGCAAGCCTTATGCACTGTGTTACCTTCTATATATATTTTTTCTAATAGTGACAATTTCAAAGATATAATTTTTTGAAAAATTTCATCATAAACCCAAAATTCCAGATTTTAGCTTTTAACTCTTAAATAACGAACTTTTTATAAAATAATATACATATGCTCAGTTTATAGATTAAAATGGAATCTACAAAAAATATTAACACATTTTTTTTCCATACGAGTGATCAGTAACAAGATATTGCTACTCCGAAGATGTAAAGTCTCTTCCAAACCAACGCGAATGCGGAGCGATTCGCAGCGAATCATTCAATAGCACAAAATATGACAAATACACAACGCAAAACAACAACAAAAATTCGTCGCCGCTCCGCATTCGCGTTGGTTAGGGTTAGCCTTAAAGTATCGAAAATAATCATTTTTCGTTAACCACTCTTAAGCGGTTAATGTTAGAAAATTTATTTCAACACCGTTTGTAGTTTATTAAACTTTCTACAAGAAAATATAGCTTTTTTTAAATTTCATTTCGCAGTCATAAAAAGGATATTATTTCTTATATAAAATGGAAGAAAGTCGAAAATAACGGTATTTTACGTTTTTCTCTTAAATGGTCATGTTTTTGACAAATAATTTATATTTTTCTTATAGACAAAAATATTTTCTATAATAACTTCTATGAGAACTTTTTCGATACGAGGCCCCAATAAAAAGATATTGAGATTTCAAAAAAGATTAATTTTTGAAAGTGCTTGTTTTTTGGGCCCAAAATGATTATCACCGTGACATTAAATAATGATGGGGTTTTTTAGAAGATCGTAGTATAAACATTTTTTAACATAGAGGGAGGGGTCTATGTCCCCCTATTCAAGCAGGAGGGGCAATTTCCTGAAAATAATAAAAAAAAAATAAAAAAAATTATAATTAAAAACAAATGGCAACACTTAAAATAAAATGCTATTTTTTACCTTGAGGTCTGTTTTTTAATATATTTTTGAAAATGTGTAAGTTATTCCTGTCCAAAGTTTTCAAAAAAATAAATTTCAAACTCAAAATTTAAGAAAAAAAAAAAAACTCAAAAAATTATATACGGTTGTTTTTTTTTTCAAAATAATGAAATCAAGTACTGTAATTTTTTTTTTATACACTTTCTCACACTGAGAACCAGATGATTTGATGTTATCTACTTCTCGAAAAAATTGTAAACTAAGAAAACTTCTTTTTATTAGATTTTTTTGTAGTACCGAGGAAGAATGCATTTCAACTTGAAGAAAATATAAAGTTAAACAGACGAACCAGCTTGTCCTAGGAGTTATTTTAGGTCAAACGCCCGACATTTTTTTTCTTGCGTATAACCTATTTTTTGGATAGTATCGAGGACAATAATTCTTACCCCTTGAGGAAAATTCCAAGTTAAAATTTTTAAACGCTTTTATCTTTATTTTATTTTAAGGAATACTTGTGCAAAAGTCTACAGACGAATCTGGCTTGCACTAAGTTATTTAAAGTCAAACGTCCGACATTTTTTTCTTGCGTATACCCTTTTTTAGTTTAAAAATTTTAACTTTTCATTTTCCTCAAGTTGAAATGCATTTTTCCTACTTTTTCCAACTAATAAAAAGAAGTTTTCTTAGTTTACAATTTTTTTCGAAAACCAGATGACATCAGCAACTGGTTTTCAAAAAAAATACAGTACTTGATTTCATAATTTTGAAAAAAAAAACAACAGTTTATTATTTCTTGAGTTTGTTTTTCTAAAATTTGGAGCTTGAAAATTATTTTTTCGAAACCTATGGACAGAAATAACTTCCACATTTTCAAAAATATAAGAACAGACCTCAAGGTAAACAAAAAAAAATAGCATTTTATTTTAAGTGTTGCCATTTGTTTTCAGTTATATTTTTTTTTTTACTTTTGTATTCTCATAGAAGTTCTTATAGAAAATATTGGGTCTGTTCGTGTACTTCCCATAACTACGAATTTTATTTTTTTTATATTTAAAAAAAAAAAAACTGTATAACTAGTCAACCGCCTAAAAAATCTAATAAATAAGGCTGAATATGTGTACTGTATGTTCACACATATCAAAATTCAAACATTATATTTCTGAAGAATAAGGAAATTATTATTTTTTTGTGTTTTCCTACGAATATTTTTTTTTTTGATATGGGTCATATACATAAGTACTCAGGTGGCGTTTAGTGAAACATAATTTAACTGACTACAATGTTTTTCTTTTGAGCTGCATATTTCATTATTCTCACTTACTTATGTATGAAGATAGATACATAACGACTAGGGGCACTACAAACCTTCAGCTTATATCTTTCAATTTTGACCGGCTTCGGTCCAGTCCAGTGCAGTTTTTTTTTTTATTTAATCTATCAAGGTCTTTTATATCCAGGCTCGATTTTGAGTAGTGAAATACAAATCCGCATAAACGGGATCAGCGCTTTCTGGAATAGCCCTAGTCTCTAGGTAGCTACATAATTTTTTTTTGTTTATACTGTAACTGTAAGAATATAAGTGTCATCAGCATGTATTGTTAAATATGGCGTAGGCAGTAAATTTTTTTTTTACAACTATGTATACAAGCATAATTTATTTCACTTCAGACTTTGGGTTCGACCTTAGTTTTTGGGTTCTATTGCCAGCATAGTGGGAGTAAGACTTAGCTGAGAAGTTAGATCTACTATATAAAGAAGTATACCATAGTTTTTTTTTGTATCAAAGCGTAATGAAGTTATTCATATTTTTATTTTACATTGTTTCTGTCTTCTACATATTATTTTTTGTGGCAATGAATACCACGTGCTTTTCTTTATTTAATTTTAACGATAACAAAACAAAAATAATAAATTGAAATTATAATCACGGCCAACTTTTAGGCAAATTCTCATATTATAACTATAATCTAACTATAAAGATTCTTACTTTGTCTAAACGAAATACAAATACGTACATACATAGGTTACGTCGGATAACTTTTATCTTATAGTTCTTTTCCTCATCTCTGTCTATCTGTCTATTGTGTGTTTTAAATCAATTGAAATAAAAATATATATTTCTCTTATACAATTAATAGGCTATGGGCTGAGCTGGGACATGTGTTGTTTGATGCTCCCCTCAATTAGGAGAGGTTTCTAAAATAGTTTCCAATATTGTATCACTTTATCGTTCTTTGTCAGAAACATTGAGTGTGGCCTTTCGAATGCCAGAGCGTATTGTTTTGTCTTCTTAGCAATTTCCTGATCGAAGATCTATTAAAAAATTTGAGTAGCTTTACTAGTTATACAATTGAAATTCAGAAATTCAAACTTACGTCATCTTCCTTAACTTCTAGCACAGATGATAGATCCCATTCTGTACTTGGTAATGGCTGTGATATGAACTTAGCTGCTGTGGCAACTGACGGTAAGGCATGCTTTTGCATGGTAACTATCTCCCAAAGTGAACTTTCAAGAGCGTTTGATTTTGTCGGTTCTCTCTCATCCATAATGAAAGGATCTCGAGATACTAAAAAAATAATGTTTTTATATAATAGATTGAAAACATTAATTTGATATTAACCTTCAACAGCCATATGTGAACAGATCAATCGCTTTAGACCTGGATGCCTTAAAATTAGATTTCCAATAAAATATAAAATGATTATGGCGTCTTGGGGTGGCGCAATAAGACTTAGACGAGCTAATCGCTTAACAAATGCAGCTACTAAACTTTCTGGTAGATGTGATGAGCTAAGGAATATATCGGCCAAATAGAAAAGCCGAGCTTTAAATTTAGTATGAAAGATTTCAGGTTCAAACATTGAATATAGTTTCTCGTAGATATTCGGATAGGTTATATTGTGCTTTTGAATGAGTGTAAAAAGACCCTGCAACGCCAACAAACCAATCGGTCCACCTGCAAAAAAAAATATGATCAATATTATTATGTCGTTGGGAAATATAACAATCTTTTAAGCGTACCAAAATCTAAAGAATCCATTAAAAAGTCGGTAAGCAGTATAGGTTTTTCCAAATGCGGCAAAATTCTTTCAAGCAATACAATAAGGACCTGCTTGTGTATGGTCTCCTTCATGTCCCACTGCAATATGCAGTTCCAAACTTTATTGATAGCTCTGCGCATCGAGTGGTATTCATAATTTTCAGGTCGCGGTGATTCCAACGAGCACAATAACTTTGCATCATCTGGCATTTCTTTTTTCACCGCCAGAGCATCGATTAAATCAAGGTAATTGTGTGCAAACAATTCATTTTCGACTGCTGCTTTTGTCGCCAATGTTGGTATCATTTTCCACGAATAATAAACAATATCAATATAATCGGCGTACTCTCTGAATCGATTAATTAATTGTTTGTTGGAACGCTCAGTGGAGAGTAGGGCTAACAAAATGTAACGCAATCGAAATTTGGGAAAACAGTAAGAGTCTGTTTGCTCAAGCGGATATTTGCCTTCCCAAGACATTAGTTTCATACATGTTACCAAAGCTTGTGAGCTTTCGTTTGTTTTTTCTATGTCGATGCAGGCGAGAATAAGTTTGATTGCTTCTTCGAAACGCTCCTGTAGCCATTCTTTATATTTTGTTTCTGGACTTTGATCTTTAATAAGGAAGAAATATTAATACACATTTTTTATTTTATATCTTTTTATACAGAGATTATTTTTAGTTTACACTTTCGAATAGATTGAAAAGGTAACATATTGAAAAGTAATCTAAACGAAAAGGAACAATACAAATGACATGGGCTCAAACTAGATTTAAATTCTGGTAACATCTACGTAGTAAATTCTAGACAACTAACAATTATATTATTATACCAGTGTTTTATTATCTTAATTCGAGATCAGAATCTGGATCTTGATAAAATTTTAACACGTTTTACAAAAACAATTTTGAAAATTTCTCATTATTTTGTTTTTGTATAAAGTTTTACAAGCTATTCCACATCTAGATCTCGATCCCAATAGAAGAAAATTATAAAATACTTAAAGCTTTTGTTTATAGAGAGGATGACTAATGATAGTGTTTTAAGACTGGTAGCTTCCAAACGATTTAATAGAAAGTTGATGTCGAGGAGATGTGCATAAAAATACGTTTTACGTTTGGATGCTGCATTTAAGGCAGGCAAATAGTATTTGGAAATCCACAAAATCAAAAATCTTTTTAGGTTGGTCCTTATAAAGGTTGTTGTTGAATCGTACGCCCCTCTTATCTCTTTCAAATAAATAAATAAAAATTCCCAAGACGAAAGCAGCTTTATATGAAAAAACACATGTAAAATGTCCAATAAAACTTTGAATTTTTATAACTTTGGTAAAAATTGATAGATTTTGGTACTAATGTAGTCTTTTATGACTACATATAAGATTCAATACAAAACTCAGCAAAACCGAAACGGAATATTTCCTCAAATGTAAGCCCATAGAGGATAACTGAAAAATATCGAATTTTCCTCAAGTCCAATAAGCCATTTTTTAAATTATATAAGTGACTAGATTTTTACCAAAATTTAAATTTTCTATCAATTATTATAGTCTAAGAGCTGGCAGCTTTTAGGTAGAACACATAACCAAAAAATAAATATGAGGGTCTGTAGGTGCATTGCTGCTCACTTTAAAATGCAATCTTTTTCCCTGAAACTTATACATTTGCCAATACCAGGTACTTCTTTGGTAACTCAAATAATGGCTTCCTTCGCAGAGTTTATCTTTAATGGCCTCGTGTAAAACGGACACATTAAAGATAAACTCCATTTCTCCAGGAATACAGATAAATGTGTAATCATGAGCCTCACCATTATGTTGTTTATCCACTTAAAGATGCTTGGTTGGCAACTCCATGATTTACTTATCATGAGAGCCTTTGTATCTTTCCAGACATTTAGTCTTGCTAGTTCTGCTGCTATTGGTGATAAAGACACGCCTCCTTACAAAAAGTTTGTTAACTGTAGGAGAGGTATTTTAAAAATATCCTTAGCATCTAAGGTCTTTTGTAAGGCATATCGGTGTTCAAACACATCGGTTGCTGTAGGCTTTTCCGCTCTGTAAACGTGTTGAAGTAAATTTAGAGGCCTATCTTTAAACGCTTCTGTTCTTTTGAAGTTGTCGAATGTTTTTTTCATTCCAAAGAAAGCGAAGCTTATCGGCCTGAAGAACTTTGGATGGGTTTTCTTTTCTCACCATTTTGAATAACGCATACTTTAGCTCTTCTCAATATACTTAACAGAAACTGGAACATTTTGTAGAAATTGAAAACCAATTGCCAATATGCCAAAATGTTTTTGCATTTATGGGTAAAAATGTCTACCTAATCAACAGGAAATTGTCATTATGTCGTTGGAAAGGTTATTATGTACCTACTTTATTGTTTATTATATAAACATTAAAGTTTAATATATGCTATGAGGTTCCAGTGATATTGAGAGGAATTGCATTATTGTTATTTTCGGTTTTTTTCAAGACATCTTTCCTTATTACCTACAAAGCACGCTTTAAGTTTCAAACTTTCTTTGTAGGTATGTACTAAATTCTTTTTAAATAAGCTTTTGTTTTTGAACTTATGTATGTATATCAATTCTTATGAATACATTCCGAGTTCGGATTTTGGTGAAGATGTTTTTCGTAGTGTTAAGAAATACAAAACAAGAATCGAAAAAGAAACTAGTCCTGGTATTGAAAATAAACACGTCAAGCAAATTAACTCCACATTTTTTGATCCTTACAGAATACGGGTATTGTAATGTAAGAAGGAATTGAGAGAACAAGAAATAAAAATATTATTTTACCTAAACTAAATATCCTTAAAAGGAGTTATTTATACATGAAACATACATAATACCTAATAAAATAAAAAAACGTGCTTATAAGTAAGTCTACAAATTGCGATCAATAAACGTTCTTTTTTAGCATAAAATAAACTTTTCAGTATTCAACAACAAAGTTTAGCTCACTTAAATAAATATATATTTTGCAGTTTTTCAGCGTCCACTATACTAGACTTCACTTACCTTTTGGTTTAAGTGGCGTTATAGCAATGCACATTTCTCGTCGCTTCAGAAGTTCTGTGAATATAACTTCCAGGGTAAGAATACACGAAGTAACTGGTTGTTTCTGGGATAAACATTGCTTAAACGAGATTAGAAAGTGAAAAAAATTATTCACATTACTTAAAAATTCATCTGAGTTAAAAAAATTTTAAACAAACAGAAAAAAAATTCACAAAATGAGAGTATGAACATTTTATTTTTTACACACAAACCTCGAGGTGGCCAATGATGTCTAATAAATTGTTCGCATTTCGTCGAGAATTTAGAAATTCATTGGCTTTTAATTTTAATTCCTTTGCAATCGCTTTGTTGGGGTTGTGTATCGTGGAACTCTGGTCAGTAGACATCATTTTGAATTAGTAAATTTTGTCTGAGGCTTATTTTTTTTAACAATTTTCCTGTCTTTTTATTTATTTTCTGTAACACGATGATGTGATGGCGATGGCTACTGACCGAGCCTGCCGTAGTAGAAAAAAATTTCAACTGACAAATGTAAACGCAGTAGATTTAACGAAGAATTTTCCCCACCAATTCGTTCTATATTGCCAGCTGACTGTCATTTTGTATGTCGGAGCTGCCAAGCCACAAGTAAGTGGTGCCACTTTAAATTGTACACTAGCACTACTTATGACATTTCCCCTTTCACACGAAGAAACAAGTTGCTGGAGATTTTTTTGACGTTTTCTTTTAAAATCCCTACAAGTCTCTTGTACCCTTCACACGAGGAAACAAAATCTAGGTGTGAAAGGAAATGTCAAAGATCTTACAGTAGTTTCTGGTCAGGGATGTCGTCAGGCATGAACAAAATATAAATACCGACCTCATGAGACTCATTTCTTGGTGTTTCAATGTGTAAAGCATTGAAGTTGTTGTTGTTTCTGTGTTTTGGAGAATCAATGATGTTTTCATTACGTCGGATTTAATTTTTCATTTCACAAGAGGCGAGTTAAGTCTTTAAGCCAGGCTTATACATCCATGCGAAGTGTAGTTTTCATATAAAACAAAATCGTTTTTCCTAGGCGTGAAAAACTGTCAAAAACTTAATGCAATTGTTTTGGGGACAAGGAGAAACAAATTAACTAAATGGGCTTTGTTGCATGAATTATTGATGTTTCATTTCAAATTTAATTTAATTTAATTTAAAAATTTAAATTAACCACTTTAAAACCACTGGCAAATACATACAACAGCGTAATGCAATCAAAAACTTTATAAAATTTTAAACTTTTTTACAATTTGTATGAAAAATTAGCCAGATTTACGCAGTTTACGACAACTTTACGATTTTTCATGAATGCCCTAATTATTTATTTGATATAATTTTTTTATTAAGGGAATTCATGCAACGATAGGCATTTTTCTTTTTTAGTTCAGAGTAGAGCCCGAACTGTCCAAGGTAATAAACAAAAACTTTTGGATTTTTCAAAACTTTAAACTTCGTTAGTGCCCTATTACATGACGACTTTAGAGTCATCTCTTTTTAAATTTCAATGAGTGCGAACGAGAAAAAAACATCTGATCTCCCCTTCACATCCTTTTAATTTCGAAAAAAGTCATGACTCTTTAGTCGTCGTGTAATAGGGCACTTTTTATTTATATTAATCAAATATTTAGCATTGCGTTTTGGAAGTGAATTCCATCTAAGGTCTGAGTAAGGTTGGGATGATTTGACATTCAGGAGGAATTGACATCAATACAAAAATTTAGACCCTTAGATCATTTAGCTATGAGGAAACGAAAATAGTAACGGTATTCATGCAACGATGTAAGCTTTTCGACGTAGTATTTTTTTTAGTTTACGATGCACGTTTCATGAACATCCTTTTGAAATATGTTGGCAATTCGTTTACAATGTAGTAAACTTTCCGACCATTACGACGTTTACAATTATTAAATATTAATACAACAGTGTAAAGCTACGTAACTCTGTCACAATTTGTTTTTAATATTTTACAGATCTACGCAGTTTACAACTTTCCGACGTTTACGACAACTTAACGATATTGCATGAATACCCTTAATAGTTTTCCGAAGTTGCATGAATGCCCTTGTATCGATTGGTTTGAGCTTCGAGTGGTAAATGAATAATCACTGGGCTAAGAAGTAAGCAGTTTTTGATACAAGAAGTGTGTTGTAGCTATATATATATACTATATTATACAATAGATTTAGATTTAAGTTTAGATCCTAGTGCACGCTTGTATTAAGCTAAATAAATAAATAAAAATAGTTTAACCCTTTTCCCTAGTACGCAGATCAAGCTAAAGTTTCGCCCCATACAAAATACTCTTAGCCAAGCTAAAATTCAAGCCAAGCGTTTTAGCCAAGAGGTATGCAGCTCCAGCAAAAAATTATTTTTTGTTTCTTAACCCTAAAACGCGGCTAATGTGAAACGAAAAATCCCATACAAAAACGACACAATGAAATCGTAAACGAAAAATTTAGTTACTTTTCGTTCTGCAGTACGCTGTTCGATGAACGAAATTGATAAATGCTGCATATTTTTATGGAGAAATCTATACTCTTTTTTCGCACACAATTAATTTAATTACCCAGGTCATTTATTATGTGTGAAAAAATTACATATGTGATTTTTCGTCTTTATTTTTGTTGTGTCTTTCATTACAGGGTGGCTACCTGTGTTTTTTTTTATTTTCATTTGTTTTGATTTTTTGAATTGGTGTAACTGTCAATGAATATTTTTTCGCTGCTTTTTCGTAAGCTTGTTGGAGACCAACTTAAAACTTCGTGTCATAACAGCAGCGTACTAGGCTTTAATGCACAGCACTTACCTGTCAAAATTTAGCTCATGAAATAATTGTTGGGCATTTTAGTTCTTGAGCTTAATTGTGACAGGTTCTTTTATTTGTGAGATTGATGATCTAAGCTAAACCTTGTGAAAATGAAAATTGAGAACTAGAAATATTCAAGGACAAATGATTTATCAATGCCAAAAGGGAAAAATCTATTTTATTTTATTAGATTCACTTGAGATACTGTAATTAAATTCTTTGAAATTCCTTTCAGAGAACAGCTGTTTTCTGTGATATATTCCCCACAAAAATTAATTGTCAAAAATTAGAAAGGTTTGGGGAGAAAATTGAAAGCGAAAACTTAAGATCACACTAAAACTTCGTTCTCATACAAAATTCTCCCCAAAATTTAGCCAAGAATAAATTCAGCCAAGCTGAGAGGTACGCAGCTTCAAAAATTCACATTTTTGTTTTTTACTATACAGCACTCTTATGTGTAAAAAAATATGCGCGTGAAATAATTGCTTGGCACATTAAAGGTAGAACTAGAATATGCGGAAGCCATCAAACGTGGTCGTATGAAACCGAGCGCAAACAAGAAATTCATATGACGCACACATAATTCCGAAGTGGTACTCTTCGTTTAGTATTCGTTAACTTTTGCCATCAGGCGAGAGATCGCTCACCGACCGCTCTTTTATAAGTGGACGTATACAAAATAAGAATGGTGGAAGCAAATTAAAAACAATTTGGTGCTTGGTGTATACATAGTTTTCAACTGTTTTCTGTTTGATGTATGAGTGATGTAAAATCTTTCATTTTTTTAAATTAATTTGAATGGCTTTGCAAAATAAATAATTTAAAGCCTATCATTCTGTGCTGTGAAAAAGTTAAAGAAAATTAGCATTAAACAAGTAATTATTTACTTTTTTTCACTTTCCACTGCTTGTGCATTATGGGTCACTTGTGAAATTGATGTTTCGGAAAGCTACTTTTCGGTCGGTTTTGACATAAGCTGGCGACAACTACCACCTTTTCTAGTTCTACCTTAATTCTCCCGCTAAATTGTGGCAGGTTCTTTCATTTGTGAGATTTATATGCACTTTACTTGGTGAAAATGAAAATTTAAAACAAGAAATATTCAAGGACAAACGATCTATCAATGCCAAAGGCAAAAATCTATTTTATTTAATTAGATTCACTTGAAATACGGAAGTAAAATTCTTTGAAATTTTTTCTGAGATGTAGGTATTCTCCACAAAAATGAAAACCCTTTTGCGTAAACAGCGCAAACTAATCTGTTGTTTGTTTAACGTCAAATAAAAAGATATTTTCGTCCAATTTTGTTTTCAATTTTTATTATTTTTCTTTTAATTGTATCTTTCCTCAGCCATTTTCATTAAAATGTTTCTCGTTTTGATGTTTTCACTTTTTTGTTTTTGATTCTGATTGTTTAGAATTAGTTTAAAAGTTTACCATTTTTATTTACGATACAAATTCATATCGGAAAGTGTACGATTTGTTGGAAAAGATTTCTCATACAAATGTTGACATTCATTTACGACGGTTACGATGTTTACAATAAGGGTATTCATGCAACATCGTAAAGTCGTCGTAAGCGTGGTAAAGTTGTAAACTGCGTAAATCTGTCAAATATTCCGTACAAATTGTGACAGAATTAAGAAGTTTAAAACTTTACAACGTTTACGACGGCTTTACGCTGTTGTATAAATACCCTTATTAGTTTTTTGATGTTGCATGAACACCCTTAATAATTTGATAAACTGAACATGAACAGACTCATTTATAAACTCGTTTTAGCGACGGAGTAAAATAGCTTTAATTTTGCAAGGCCTCTGCTCTAATCTTTAAAAACCTATTTTTAAGAAATACACCAGGAATGCAGGCGGAGTAAGCTTAAACTGGTTCATAGGAGGTAAGGTTTAGTATTAAATTTCATTTTGATATATTACATCATATCGTGTGAAATTTATAGAAAGGAATGTAAATTAAATTTGTTTTTACCTTTTTGCTACTAATAACGTTTTCTTTAATTTATCTAATTCATTTGTTAATTACTTTGCCAAAATTCCACCAAAAATAATTAATTGAAATGAATTGTTATTGTTGTTATCAGAGACTTAACTTTTAAAATAGGTTAAAAAAAAAACTTAAATCTATTTTTATTTTTCGAGATTTTTTTCAAGATTATATCTTTAGTGATTTCTATACATTCTAGATTTTCATGCGTTTGAGATATTTGGATTCAATATTTTTATTTTTAATTCGAGATTTCTTGTATTCGATATTTCTGTCATTTGAGATAACATCATGATTCAACATAAAACCATTCACATGACGTTGTATCGTCTTTAAATGCATAATAATTCACAAAAATTAAATAAATCTATACTTCATATGAAGTCAATTCGAATGTATACTGGTAGCTGTTCAATTTTTAAACAAATCAAAATACGAGTATACTTTGTGAACATACACTTGCGATAAAACCGAATACGAAAAAAGCATTATAAAATTTTAGATCTGGCAACAATAAGTGCCCTATTACACGACGACTCTAGAGTCATGACTTTTTTCGAAATTCAATGAGTGTGAAGGTGAGATCAGATGTTTTTTCTCGTTCGCACTCATTGAATTTCGAAAAAAGTCATGACTCTAGAGTCTTCTTGTAATAGGGCACCAATCAGATATACAAATAGGGGGTTTCCATGGATCAACATATCGTTCAACATTAGTCGCGTTTTATTGGCCGTGTTTTATTATCTTCTATCGGGATCCGGATCTGGATCTGGATTAACTTTTAAACGTAATACAAAAATAAAATAGTGGGAAAAATTTTCAAAATTGCTTTTGTAGTACGTGTTAAAAGTTAATCCAGATCCGGATCCGGATCACTATAGACGATTGGTTGCCATTGTTGGCAACCACCGATGTAATATTATTAGAGGGGCTTACATGGACCAACAAATCGTTCAACAATGTTGGCAACCACCGATGTTAAATCATTTAACGCGAACATGTTGTCAAGCTTGTTCCGATTCCATCAAGCAATGTTGTCAACAAAGTTGATCTATATAAACCCCCAAATGAAGAAATTGAGTAGCTTCATGTTGTCTCACTAGTTGCAGTGTTCAGGGCTATTGTCGTCGGAACCAACTTCAGCTTGGTAAGCTAGCAGTCCATATTTAGGCCTATTCGGCGTGATCTTTTATTCTGCTATTCTGTTATTCTGCTATGAATTTCCATACAAAAGTTTAAGATGTCAAATATTCTTTTATCAATTTTAATTTTGGTATTCTGCTGACGTAAATCTGTTATCTAATCTGCTAAGAATTCTGTTATGAACTGCCAAACTTTCGAACTCATAGCAAAATCTTTTACAAATCACATTTTTGGTATTCAGCATGCCAAAATCTGTTATTCAATCTGTTATAAATCATAAAAGAATAGAAGACAAAATTCTGTGACTTTTATCATAAAAGATTTTAATAAGTACACACGTATATCAATCAAAAATTTATATTTATCTTTTATTTCGTCAACGAAATGTTCTTAAAAACGTAAACAAATATATTGTAGATATGTATTTATAAACAAATTATCAAATAAAATAAAATTATTTCTGTAGACGGATGCACAGGACCAGTAAAATCGGCTAAGTAGAGCCTGTTGAGTGTCCTGAGTAGTCCTAGTGTTGTTTCTTTAGCAAGACCGCACCAAAAACAAATTTATTAAACATTTAGAAATATTTTTATTATACTTGTTTTAGTAAATAAATAAAAGATCAATTTAATATTATAACTTGTTTTAAGCTAATTATCACTGCTCAGAATTTCAACACAAACTACATCTAAATAAATTTTATAACAGAACAGCTGATTATGACAACAGATTTTAGGTCCGTTCGTTGACTGATTTCGTTTTCGAAGTTTCATAACAGATTTTTATAAAAGTTCGAACACCTGAATACAAATCATAAAAGATCTTTTATGTTGGAAATCTTTTATGATTCATAACAGAAAATTCATAGCAGAATAACAGATTTGGCAGAATAGGCCTAATTACGTCCATGGGTAAAACGTACGAAGGATTGCCTGTAGAAATATAAACAGCTCTTCAAAATGTTATAAGAATAATAAGTTTATTTCTCTATAAAAGCTAAAATATTAATGAAAAATAATTTAAGCACAAAATTCAGAATGAGTATACATTGTATACTTTTCAAAGTTATAGTTCTATAGTGCTATAAAACACAGTGATCTTCAAGTGTATTGCTTAATGTAAATGTATATCCAACACTCCTCCTCATTTACTCAACGAGACCACACTTTTCACGAAGCATCTTATGTCTTCCAGCTCCCAATGGTTTCGTTAACAAATCTGCTAGCATTCTTTCTGTTGGACAATATTTACATACCACCGTCTGTTTCTTTATAAATTCTTTAACGAAATGATAACGTGTATCGATGTGTTTTGTTCTATTCGAAAAACGCTCCTCCTGTATCAATTTTAAGCAGCTCTGATTATCTTCGTATATTATGGTTGGTTCAGTAACAATCTGCTGCATATCTGCCAATAAACGCCGAATCCATGATGCTTCTTGACATGCCTCTGATAACGCTATAAATTCTGCTTCCGTAGACGAGAGTGCCACACAAGTTTGTTTGCGGCACGCCCAACTGATAACACCACCGTGTACCTTAAATACATAGCCACTGTTTGATTTACGGCTGGTTCTATCTTCGGCCAATTTGCATCTGCATAGCCATAGAAAATTCCATTTTTGCTGTCGTCGTTTCTACTTAATAACAGCTTAACTTTTGAAGTTCCTTTTAAGTATTTGACTATCCGTTTTAGCTCATTCCAATCATTCTGGTTAGGTTGACTGACCTTCTGTGCCAAAATTGCAACGCTTGTAGATATGTCTGGTCTAGTGTTCACTGAAACATACAGAAGACATCCAATTAGTTTTTGATATTTTCCGTTGTCTATCATAACTTCTGAATCTTCGATCTGCTTGCCATAGTTTGGATCCATTGGAATGTTTGAAGATTTTGAGTCTGCTAAACCAAAATCTTTTGCTATCTGCTGTATATATTTTTCTTGATTTAGAGTAAAATTTCCTGTACTGTCCTTGTCGACTTGCAATCCCAAAAAGCACTTGACGTTTCCCAAATTCTTCATTTGAAACTTTGCTAAAAGTATCTTCTCCGTTAAAAGAATCAAGTATTTTGATTTGCTTGCCACAAGGATATCGTCAACATATATTAATATGAAGCACCACTCATTTTTCTCCTTCTTCGAATAAAAACAAGGGTCAACTTTACTTTGAACAAATTGTGCAGCTATCAACACTGTATGAATTGCCTCGTTCCATGACCTTGCCGCCTGTTTTAATCCATAAATACTCTTTTTCAATAGGCAAACCAAATGTTCTTTCCCTTCTTCTTCAAAACCTGGTGGCTGTCTCATGTAGATGGTTTCTTTTAAGTCACCATTAAGAAAAGCCGTCTTCGCATCCAAGTGTTGTACTAAAAATCCTTTCTTTGCAGAGATTGACAATAGTACTCTAAATGTAGTGAGCTTAACAACGGGAGCAAACACACTATCGTAATCAGTGCCGTATTTTTGTGAGAAACCCTGGGCGACTAGACGAGCTTTAAATCTTCTACCATTGTCATTTGAACCTGTCTTTATTTTGAACACCCATTTACTTCCAACAGCTGTTCGGTCCTTTGGTAGATCACATAGTTCCCAAGTGCAGTTATGCTTCAAAGAGTCCATCTCATCTTTCATTGCATCAAGCCATTGTTTCTTATGAATGCTTGACATAACTTCCTTAAGGTTCTTTGGTTCTATATCGGTACTCTGCACGACATTAATCTCATCTATTAATTTAATAGGAGGAACCCCTTTATTCGACCTTTTTGATTGCCTTAGGTTAACAGCTTGTGAAAGCACATCAATCTCTTGAAGTTCTGGATCCGGACCATCATCTTGATCTTGATTAGAAACACATTGATCAATGTTTTCTTGACTAACATCGCTAGATTTAACACTAAACTCAAAATCCACAGATTCAGGTTCGCATTGCTTTTTCTGGTTGACCTTAATAGATGTTGGGATTGGTATCTTCCTTCGCGATCTTTCATTTAATTCTCCAAACTGAACATCTCGGCTTACTACAACTTGCTTCTTTGACGGATTGTAGCAGCGATACGCCTTGGACTGTTCATCGTAGCCAACAAAAATTATTGGCACTGCAGTTTTATCTAGCTTTTGTCTCTTTTCAGCTGGGATTTGGACGAAACATTTAGAACCAAATAATCTGAAGTGTTTTATATCTGGTTTGGAACCATTCCATCCCTCATATGGCGTAATCGGTGTTGCTCTGGTTGGTAAACGATTTTGAATATAATTAGCCGTTGTAATTGCTTCTCCCCAGAACATGTACTGCAAATCCGCATCTAGTAACATACATCGAGCCATCTCAATAAGGGTCCTATTCTTCCGCTCTGTAACGCCATTCTGCTCAGGTGTATATGCTGCAGTATATTGAATTTGAATACCTTCGCATTTCAAGTAATTGATCGTTTCGTTAGCTGTATACTCTCCTCCTCGATCCGATCTAATTATTTTTGGTTTCCGTTGAAATTTAGTTTTTGCCATTTCCACATATTCCTTCAACTTTGCTAAGACCTCTGATTTTTGTCTTAATAGGTAAACCACAGTATATCTGGTAAAGTCATCAATGAAGGTCACCATATACCGCTTTCCGCTTGGGGAAACCGTTTGCATTGGCCCGCAGACATCTGTATGTATGAGATCGAGTGGAGCAAAAGTTCTTGTTGTTGATTGTTTTGGGAATGGTAATCGGGTTGTCTTCCCTTGCAAACATATGTTGCAACGACACTTCATACCGCAATCAACCAATTGAACACCATCAACTAATCCGTTTGAGCACATTTCTTTTACAACATGTGGATCACGATGACCGCAAACCCTGTGCCAATAGTGAATACAATTGTCCTTATGCGCACATGCTGAATACACCTTATTTAGTTCCCGCAACTTATAGAGACTTGAGTGTAGATCCGCAACTGCAATCTGTCGACCTTTTTGTTTGATTTCGCATAGGTCTTTTTTGAAATCAACAGTGAAACCATTATCAATCAGTTTTCTTACAGATAACAAATTTCCTCCAATTTCTGGAATAAATAAAACATTAGTCAGCTTAACGGTGCATACTTCATTTTTCTGATTTAGAAATTGTATAGTTCCACTTCCGCGTCCTTCAGTTTTTACTTCATTGCCATTAGCAACATTTATTTTTTCACGGTGATCCATATTGAGTTCCGTAAAGAAACGTTTGTCGCTTGAAATATGGCAAGTAGCTCCAGAGTCAATGATCCATCCACCGACATCTTTTGCAACCATGAACAAAAATTCTGCGCTGTTTCCAACTTTGTTTGCTTTATTTGGTTGGAACTGAACAGCTTTGCTTTTACCAGCTTTGGACTTCCACTTTTTGTACTGAACACAGTCTTTCTTAAAGTGACCTTTTTCTTTGCAGAAAAAGCAGTTTCTTTCTCTTTTGTCTGTTATTTTTAGTGCAGATTCTCTGCCTACCGCATTTGCTTCATTCCGACGACTGTACTCTCCCAACAACTTAGACTGGACTAAAGAGAATGTTAGATCTCCTTCTGGACGTGTCTCGAGTGCAGTAATCAGTGTATCATAACTTCTTGGTAAGCTACTTAGAAGCATAGCAACACTCCAATTTTCGGAAAGCTGTGTCTCACCAATGTCTCTTAATTTTTCAAATAGTTCCGTCATTTGATTAATGTGGGCCTGAACATCACCACCTTCATCCAATTTCAAGCTACATATTCTTCGCATTAAGTGGACTTTATGACTAAGTGTGCTCTTTTCGTGGTAAGTCTGTAGAGCCAACCATGCATCTCTTGCAGAAGATGCTCGCCTAATATGAACAAGCTGTCCATCTTCCACCAGCAGACCGATAAGTGCTTTTGCCTGGTTATTACCCCTTTGCCATTCAGATTCAGCAGCAACATTCTTCGCATCTATATTTGGTTTCGGCTCATTTACGAAATTCCATAAGCCTTCTTTTAGAAGCATGAGTTCGATCTTGAACTTCCATATGGAGTAATTTTCGTTATTCAACTTTCCCACATTAAACTTGATATTTTCAGCCATTATGAAAACAAATTAAAAAAAAAAATTCTTATATTTTAAAATCTTAAGCGATTTCTGGGCTCATAACCTGTAGAAATATAAACAGCTCTTCAAAATGTTATAAGAATAATAAGTTTATTTCTCTATAAAAGCTAAAATATTAATGAAAAATAATTTAAGCACAAAATTCAGAATGAGTATACATTGTATACTTTTCAAAGTTATAGTTCTATAGTGCTATAAAACACAGTGATCTTCAAGTGTATTGCTTAATGTAAATGTATATCCAACATTGCCACCTTTACATTGATAATCTCCAGGTATGCAAAAAGTTGCAGTGAGTTTCAAGCTCGCTTCAACACCACATGTAAACATAGTAATTTTACAATTCTATAAATTCTAATGTCGTTTTCGATTGGATTTTTGAATTGTTCCATTCTTATCGAATATGGAAAACCTTCTACTCCAAATTTTCCACATTCGATAGGAATGGAACAATTCCAAAATCCAATCGAAAACGACATAAGAATTCACTGTATGGCAACACTCTCTAGCAAGTTTTGACACATTGAACACATGCTCCATGCTGTGTTTACAAAAGTTTGGCATAAAACCTGTGTTTATTAAATTGAAAAAAATATTATACCTACACAAAATATGGATAACAACACTAAATTAAATGTTGTTCCTACACGAGCTGCATTGCTGTTGAAAAATAAATCGGTATTTACAGCAACCGTATTCGAGGAACCGAAAGTGCAGTCTAGAACTAAACTCGAGCAAAACCCAAAAGTAATTACCAAATGTGCTTATGATAAACCTCTTTCTGTAAACAGTGCCTCCAAGAAAAAAGATGACTTGGAATTTGATATTAAAAGGGCAAGACACGAGGTTATCAATTTTGCTCTCAATGGAGCCCAGTCAAAGAATAAAAAGAAAATGCAAGTAGCCCAAGCAATTAAACTCGGAGCTAAACCCCCCAAAAAAGCCTACAAAAACTACAAAGAACTTTTGGGCGAACAAAAAAGACTGAAGGAAATAAGAGAAGATCGGCAGAAATTCCATCAACTAGGTAAAAATCAAACAGGTGCTGCATCGGTTAGATGTAGTATACGAAAGACAGTTGCAGCAGCTAAACAAAAGAACATTAAAAAAGCTCCAGTCAATCACATTTCCAAGAACTATGGTGTTGTGAATCCAAAGCTGGGGAGAAAGAAGTGACAATAAAAAATGGATTATCAAATATCTTTCTTTTATTCTTAATATAAGGCATACAAATAGGGAAAGCTTTTAATGGAACAGCGATTCTAAAAAAGTATCAATTCTTGTTATTTAATAAAGGTACATCAAAAATCATCCAAACCTCTAATTTTGTTTATAATTTTTGTATTTCTGTTATCCTTAAAACGCATGAAAAACTACACAAAAAAGTAAACGGATTGAGTGACAACTGTAGCCCTTCCAAACCAATATATCTTGGTAGTATTCAAATTTTCATTGGGACTTACCATTATAAGGATATGGACTATAAATGAATCGGTCATTTCAAAAGCCTTATAAGTCACAGACTAATAAGTGAATTTTAAATCCAAAAGTTTAAATCTATATCCATATTATTGAATTAGCCAGCATTTAATCAAATGTATAAAAAAAAATCGTTCATGCAAATTTTGCGTAAACTTATTTTACACAATTTGTAAACTTACGACGTTGCATGAATACCCTTATTGAGTTTCTATACATAGAGGAATCAAGATGGTTTTACAGTTATCCTACAAGGTAGCAACTTCATGAGTGGAAATAAAGATATGCTGTCGTTAGTCCTTGTCTCCACTCATTTGGTTGGTATTCACATTGAAGAATGTTAGTTTTGAAGAAAGGCGAATGAAATGTTTGGTTTTGAGTATAATTGAATGATAACGAACGAGTTGTTGTTGCGTTGTTTTTTGTTTTTATTTATTTCATGATTAAAAGCAAAAAATACATGCAGAGGAAGTAAAGACTTCCAAACGAATCGGAGTTGGTTAATTAAAATTATGTATCATTTCAAAGGTAGGCAGGCATACCTACTACTTTTTAATGAGTATGTGATTATTTTGTTATTGTAATTGGTGCGATTTGTCAAATCTTAAATTTGACATGCTTCACGTTTCGAACTCCCTAGAATCGTAATCCATCATTTTTAGAGAGATGTCTGTGTTTGTACGAGAAAAGATATCGAATGCGGATATATTTTATATTATAGATAGCAGTTTCAATACAAGCAGAAAGGACTTAAAAAAAAAAAATCAATCAGCGGTCTTCTTACCATAGCTGTTGTTAAATTTGTTGAGTTTCGAATATCTCAAGAACGAATGGTGTTACCGACTTCGGATTAAATTTGTTCTTCGCCTATTCACGAAATACAAAATTGGTTGGTATTAATATGAATATATATCAACTTACAGTTTTTTTTTTTAATGAGAAAGAACTGTTGAAAATTGTTGAGAAAAGTTGCAATATCTTAAGAGGAAACAATGATATCGGCTTTAAAGTAATTTTATTCTATGGACTAGCTTATAGTAAATATTTGAAAAATTCAATAGACAGTTTTGCTTTAAGTGAAAAAAACTACAAGTAAGTTTTGCAAAAATTGTCGATATTTTTTTTTCGTCTCAAATATCTTGAGAACAAGTCTTGTTTAATTTTGACCACTAGTTTATAATTGATAGGAATTTATATGAAAATTCAACATGCAGTTTTTTAAAACCGAATAATTGTTGCAATTTGTTTGTCTCTAATATCCTGAGAATATCCAACGGTAAAAACTCGTTTTCATTATCAGGAGGTGTACCCAAACAGATACAATATTAAAATTTTGTCCATCGAAAAATACGATTTCATACCCTTTTTGACTTGGATTAATCAAATTCCATACACTAGTTCATAATTGATATTTGAAAGGTTTTGTAAAATAATTCCACAAACAAAGTTTTTATAAACACTACACTTTACTTTGATTTTCTATCAATGATCTTCCAAAATACCAATATAACTGATCAGATAGGCCACTCATGCACTCATGCTTTTAATTTGGTTGTGGCTGGCTATTAATTGCAGTCTTATAAGTTTGGCTAAAAAAATTTAAATGTCAAATATTGCTTAAAACATACAGATTCAATTTTGTTTGTAATAAACTCAATTTCAATCAAATTGCACCGAGTTAATATTATTTTACACATACACTATTTCATATTTGATAATTGGATTTGTAAGAAGCGTTCAAATCTAGAAGGTGGTAAGTGATATACCTATTTGATTTCTTTTTTGTTTTTTTTGAGTACTGAAAAGGCAACACGACAATTAAAATTTTTTGTGATAACGATCTCTATTTTCCCATATTTTCCAATTAACTCTACGTAAAATGGTGGAAAGGAGGTAAATGCAATCAAAAACTTAATCGTATTAGTGGAAAGAGGATTTAAAATCACTTAAGTATATCACGCATTTCAAATTCAAACCATTTTTTTTTTTTTGCATAAAGGAGTTAAATACGTTCTTACCCCCACAATTCCGTTAAAGGAAATAAAAAAATGTTGACATAAGAGAGTTAAGTGAAAATGTACCCCTTTAATGCAACTATTTTCAGAACAGAAATATTAAATTTTGAAAATGATATTCATTTAAATTTGCAAGAAGAGGATCAGACAATTGATGTTCGGTGATTTCAGAATCATGACTTAAGATTGGAATCGAAATATTGTGTAGGGGATTTGAATAAACTTTGTATGTGCGATCTTTCGGTGGAAAATTACCTTCTAAGAAAATATGTTCATCAGAATGAAATGGTGAAACATATTTAGTAGAATTGGAGGAACCAGGCAAACATTCAAACATATAATTTTTTTTGGTTTAATAACTGTCTTTTTTGAACTGTTTAAGAGGACTATTGTTTCTGGAAGCTTTTGCATTCGATTTTAGGAAATACTTTTCGCAAAATTTGATATGGTTTCGCACCCCGTTTATTTATTTTTTCAGTATTTCATCATCTGAATGTTTCAACAAAATTAATATTTATTTTACGGTAGTAGATTAAACGAATTTTAGCCTACAGAAAAAACTTTATAAAAATCGTAGCAGTGTTTAAGAAAAAAATATTTTCCGTATTTCCTCACTTTTCTCTTAAAAACTGAGACTGAAATTTTTTGATTCGCTTGCTCAATTATTTTTTGTCGCAGTAAAATACATATGAAGAAAAGAGAAAGAGAGTTGTTTTGACTTCTATGTGAGGAATACTTAGGCCTATTCTGCCAAATCTGTTATTCTGCTATGAATTTTCTGTTATAAATCATAAAAGATTTCCAACATAAAAGATCTTTTATGATTTGTATTCAGGTGTTCGAACTTTTATAAAAATCTGTTATGAAACTTCGAAAACGAAATCAGTCAACGAACGGACCTAAAATCTGTTGTCATAATCAGCTGTTCTGTTATAAAATTTATTTACATTTAGCCACTGATCTCTATATACACTGGATAGTGTATTCCTTATAATGTATAACAGTTTTTTTGCTTCCATTTGAAGATGACAATTAGGTGGTCGGCTTCATAATTTGACGTCTACATTAACACAAAAAAACCTGTTTCCAAAATTTCAATCTGAAGAAAGAGAAACAGACCAATGATATGAAAGAAAAAAAACTTTGTGGGCGTTTGTTTTATAATTTTTTTTTCATTAAGTTATTCATTGTGTACATATTTTTTTATTTTTATTTGAATTATATCAATAGAAAGGTGTTTTAGTAATAGTAAATATGTAGATGGGATATGGGAACCATCGACTTCGTTCATTATTTCAGTTTGCAAACAAGTTGAACAAAATAGCTGATAAGTTTGTTGAGGTGAATGCGAATACATAGTCTGTGTTTTTTTTATGATTTTACCTCCTTGTCACACTCTTAACATTTGTAATTCCGTTTCATTTAACCATTTGTGAATGAAATAAAATTACAAACACAACAATGTAAGCAAAGAAATTTCGGGGGGGAGTAACGAACGGAAATTTGACGTCTTCATGGGGGATTATTTTGTATAAATTGTTATACAGTCATATTGTTATACAAAAAAGTGGTCAGCTTCATAATATAACAATTCTTCAAATGGAAGCAACTTTCTTATGTCGATACGCTATCCAGTGTATTATAGAGATCAGTGCATTTAGCCAGTTTATATTTCTGAGTTCTCAGAGGACTCAGAGCGCTCAGAAATATAAACAGGATTCCTCTAAAAAATTTCTCATTTTTCCCCTTAAAAACTGAGACTGAATTTTTTTGGATTCGCTTGCTCAATTATTTTTGTCGCAGTAAATTACATAAGAAGAAAAGAAACAGGGAGTTGTTTTGACTTCTATGTGAGGAATGTTGTTTATATTTTACTCTCCTGCTCTGTCAAAAAATTGAGGAAAAATACTGAGCGCTCAAGAAATATAAACTGGCCAATTTAGTTTGTGTTGAAATCCTGAGCAGCGTATGGAAATTAAATTACCCTCTTTTATGAGCTCTAATCGTGCAGGCCAGTTTAGATTAAAACAAGTAAAATAAAAATATTTCTAATGTTTAATAAATTTGTTTTTGGTTGCGGTTGAGACTTGGGGGATGTCGTGATAAAGAAACACTAGGACTAATTAGGACATTCAACAGGCTCCACTTAGCCGATTTTACTGGTGAATCCATCTACAAAAATAATCTTATAATATAAATACATATCTATAATATAACTATTTGTCTACGTTTTTAAGAACATTTCGTTGACGAAATAAAAGATAAATATCCATTTTTACTTGATATACTTGTGTACTTATTAAAATCTTTTATGATAAAAGTCTAAGAATTTTGTCTTCTATTCTTTTATGATTTATAGCAGATTGAATAACAGATTTTAGCATGCTGAATACCAAAAATGCGATTTGTAAAAGATTTTGCTATGAGTTCGAAAGTTTGGCAGTTCATAACAGATTTCTTAGCAGATTAAATAACAGATTTACGCCAGCAGAATACCAAAATTAAAATTGATAAAAAATTTTTTGACATCTTAAAGTTTTGTATGAAAATTCATAGCAGAATAACAGGATAGCAGGATAAAAGATCACGCCGAATAGGCCTAACTGTTTATATTTTATTCTCCTGCTCTGTCAAATAATTTAGGAAAAATGCTGAACGCTCAAGACGGTGTTCACACCCCGACTCCACAAAACATACAGATGCCCAACATCACAACCACAATCCAATCAACAAACAGCAGATTTTTTCTCGCTGGGCAAATTATATCATGTCGTTTCATTTCTTAACGTACCTTAACCGTAGATTTGAAATTAAATGTCAAAAAAATCTCTTCAAATCCTCGACAGGGAGATTTTGTTCACCCTTCTATCCTCCTTCCTTTCTTACACGGTGTTCACATTGGACTGAAAACTTGGATTTTTTTTGACGTTTCAGTATTTACATCTTCCTTTACTGAAGAAGTGGGAGCGAGATGTGAATACTGAAACGTCAAAAAAATCCAGTTTTTCAGTCCAATGTGAACACCGTCATGGGTTGAACGTACCTTAACCGTAGATTTGAAATTAAATGTCAAAAAAATTGTTCACCCTTCTATCCTTCTTCCTTTCTTAGAACTGAACGTTTCTAACAACGCAGTTTCCTCGTGTGAAGGGCGACTTACGATTCAGATTTCTGCCGATTAGGGAGGTTTATATGGATCAACTTTGTTGACAACATTGCTTAATGGAATCGGAACAAGTTTTCAAAATATTTTGAAAACCATGCAACATGGATTGTGAACTGTTTTTTTTTGCGTTTAAATGATCTAACATCGGTGGTTGCCAACAATGTTGAACGATTTGTTGATCCATGTCAACCTCGGGGCTTACATGGATCAACATATCGTTCAACATTTAGGCCTATTTGGCGTGATCTTTTATTCTGCTATTCTGTTATTCTGCTATGAATTTCCATACAAAAGTTTAAGATGTCAAATATTCTTTTATCAATTTTAATTTTGGTATTCTGCTGACGTAAATCTGTTATCTAATCTGCTAAGAATTCTGTTATGAACTGCCAAACTTTCAAACTCATAGCAAAATCTTTTACAAATCACATTTTTGGTATTCAGCATGCCAAAATCTGTTATTCAATCTGTTATAAATCATAAAAGAATAGAAGACAAACTTCTGTGACTTTTGTCATAAAAGATTTTAATAAGTACACACGTATATCAATCAAAAATTTATATTTATCTTTTATTTCGTCAACGAAATGTTCTTAAAAACGTAAACAAATATATTGTAGATATGTATTTATAAACAAATTATCAAATAAAATAAAATTATTTCTGTAGACGGATGCACAGGACCAGTAAAATCGGCTAAGTGGAGCCTGTTGAGTGTCCTGAGTAGTCCTAGTGTTGTTTCTTTAGCAAGACCGCACCAAAAACAAATTTATTAAACATTTAGAAATATTTTTATTATACTTGTTTTAGTAAATAAATAAAAGATCAATTTAATATTATTACTTGTTTTAAGCTAATTATCACTGCTCAGAATTTCAACACAAACTACATCTAAATAAATTTTATAACAGAACAGCTGATTATGACAACAGATTTTAGGTCCGTTCGTTGACTGATTTCGTTTTCGAAGTTTCATAACAGATTTTTATAAAAGTTCGAACACCTGAATACAAATCATAAAAGATCTTTTATGTTGGAAATCTTTTATGATTTATAACAGAAAATTCATAGCAGAATAACAGATTTGGCAGAATAGGCCTAATTGTTGGGAATCACCGATGTTATGCGGGGTATACACTGTTCAAATGCATGTCATGGATGTGAGAGTGGGTTAGTAAAAATGACACATGTATACATTGTGTGTATGCTTGAAGCAAAATAAAAACATTTTCGGATAGAAGCCGATGAGGAAACATTATGTTTGTAGTGAAATATGAAAATTTGCAAGAAATTTCACGTTGACAAACGCACCTAATATTTTGAAAACTTGCTCCGATTCCATCAAGCAATGTTGTCAACAAAGTTGATCCATATAAACCCCCTTATTCGTGCTTTCGTTCTTTTTCTAGGTTGGCCCTAAATATTTTTTGACACCTGACCAATCAGAAGCTTGAAAAAGACAGATATCTAAAACTGAATGCCCCCATAGAAAAAGAAGTACTCTTCTTCTTCTTCTTTGAATGCCCCCTTAACAGAAAAAAAATGAACGACAACGAACACAAATAAATAAAACATGAGTGTCGTGAAAATCTTTCTGCCAATAAATATTTTTTACAAGAAAACGGAATGCGAAATCTATGGTGAAATACAGATAACCGAAAAGTCCATATCATATTTTGTCATTTCTGATGAAAATCGAAATGAATTACGACATCTAGGCTGTGTGGTGCCGGTGGGAAAGAAAATTAATAAAGATGTTTCTATGATTTTTTCCTTTCATTCAAGTCATCCATCAATTTATTTAACTAAACTTAGCATAAAAACATCAGATGCAACAGTTCCAAATATTTTCCTTTATGATTCGAATAAAATTGTACAACTGCACTATATAGAACCAACAAAATGTAAATATGATCGGAATCCAGGCGACACTCGAATGTTATATGATCTGCTAGTCTCATTTCAAAAGAAACCAAATAATGATGCTAATCGACAAGCCATTCTATCCACTTTTCTTACATTTGTATGGGATTGCATTCATACATCTTTTGCAATAGTAGAATATGCGCCAATTTCTTGGGGCTTCAAGAAATTGGTGTTATCGGAACAATATATAAAATGGAAGATAACCAAGTCTACGCGGTAAGAAGTTGAATTTAAAACATACACAAATATTGAATTTTGAATGTTTCAGCCAAAGAACAGCCAATATTATATTAGACAAATTACTGGGTATTGTAGTTATGGTTACTCTGTTGCTTTTTATTACAAAACCAGGAGACGATCTTATTCAAATTTCGCACGTAAGTAAACTACAGTCGGAAAGAGTTATCCATATTAAAAATTCTCATCTCACGATTTTTATTGTCCATAGAAGTTCGTACTCGAAAGACAGTCACATTTTTTTTAATCTATTCACTTCCTAGTATGTCATTCAGCTGCTTAGACAGCTTTTAGGAGCCCTCAAAGGAAGCCCAATCGGTTTGAAATTAAACGACCATTTAAATAATTTCTTTTTGGATTGCTTCACTTATCACATAGATTTGTGGGCAACGTTTCTAGGTGAGACTATTTTAAGTTATTTAAAAGTGTTCGATAGAATTTATTTAATTTAGATCTAATTGAACCAATTGTGCGACAGCTTTTCGTGCCAATGGCCTTACTTGGTTTGATGGGATTCTCATTTCAACTTGCAATGCTTGCCGATTTAATAAGTCTTGTTGGCTTGCATGCTCACAGCTTTTATATCTATACAGCAGTGTAAGATTTTTTAAATTAAAAAAAAAAAAATTGGTTAAACTCTTATTTCCTTTTTGTCATAGGTTGTATAAAATTGAAATCAAAGGACTTCAAGTATTATGGAAAGTTGTATTGGGAAAACGCCGAAATCCTCTTAAAAGTAAGTATTTATTCTGCAATTGCACTGCACAAGTGCACAGCACTTAAATTCAATTTCTCCTTGTCTTCAATATTTAAAATGATTTAACATTTAAAACAAAAACAAAAAACCATGTTATAAGATTTCAGAATTTCTGAAATTACGAAAACACGTATTTTTGAGGTTTTGCTACTCCACTATTTGTGTTTCCAAAATTTGATTAAGCATCTAACACTAATAATCTTGCCCTCAAAAATTCAATTTGAATATTGCCAAAGGTTTTTTTTCCTCTTCGAGAAGTTGTTAGTGCTTTTTTTTAAGATAAGGAAAGTGTTAAGTATTAACAACTTCACTATCTCGATACAAATTGTTTGAAAACCCCCCACACACCATACGTTCATGTATCGATTTTGATAGATACATTTTTTTCGTCCCGAGTCCCCTACGTCCATGTTCAAATTGGATTCTTAAAATTTAATTTAATTTAATTTGGCTTCACTGTCCCCATATACTTATTTAAAAACACCCCCACGTCCCGTACTTTTTTCAGAAAAAAATATTATTATTAAGTAAGAATCAACAGAATGGGTTGGTAGCACAAATAATTGGTCAGTGTTGTTAAAAAAACGGTTTAGATTTGTGCTTATATTTGGTACATAAACGTATGCTAACTACATTTCATATCAATACGTCTAATGTATAAAAATGATACATAATAAAATATGATGATATCACAAAATAAACATATTAGTGGGGGCGTTAGTGTACGATATGAGAGTATACCATTCATTTTGACATGACGGGTTGAGCTTTAGTATACTAATAGTTCATGTCCTAGCTTTACTTTTAAGAAGTGTTGCCAAGGTGGCAACGCTGTCAGAAGAACGAGAAAAGGGTTGCTACTTGTTTCAAACATTGGCGTCTAAATCGAGAACCAGAAGTCGGACGATGACCAGAGAACTCTCGTTGGATTCATTACCCTTTTAACCATAGGACCACATATTGATTTTCTCCCTCCCCTCCCGTTGCAAGAAGAGGGTGGAAATTAGCCGTTTGGGAAAATCCAAAACCAAAAAAAAGTAGGACAAATATGTATATAATATGTATATGATTAAAATTTAAAGATTGGTGTCGACGCAGAATTTCACCACCTACTACATTATATTAAAGTTAATTGAAAAACGTACTCGTACTTTGGTTTTATAAAAAGTCAGTTTCAAAGTGCTGGGGCCTATTTCATAAAACTACAAGGCTATGATTATTTGTGAATTATAGTTCGAGAGATGACCTTAAAATTTCTTATCTCATTACTGCTCCTGAAAAACGGGATAAGAGCCGAGAGCTTTATTCCAAACATTTACAAAACCGCTGGTCGAATAAGATTTCTTGGTTTGCTAAGGTTAGAAAAAGCAGTTTTCGGGTTGCATTTTCGACTAAGTATACCTTTCACATAATGAACTTCTATCAACTGGATATCAAATGAATGCTAAGAATGTCCTCTATAATTTACTGATGGTAAGACATACTTTTGAAGGACTATAATTCACAAATAATTATTAGCCTTGTAGTTTTATGAAATAGGCCCAAGGAGAGGGGGGATATAAAAGACAAATAAACAAAAATATTTATCTTGCTATAATCTAAGCATACGAAACATGATTTAAGTTTGTTAAGGGTATTTTTTAATTCTAAATCGTATAAAATCAAAATGAACTCGATACAACAACCTTAAAAAATGTTAAGTTCGAACAGGAATGTGTCTGAATACTTAACAAGACAACAATTGTTTGGAACTTAATCGTGAATTGTCTCTCTCATGCCGTTTTCCATTGGACATCCAGAAGTCTTCTGAAGCTTCCGGTAGTCTTCTGAAACCATTCCATTGGCATTAAAAACCTCTTCTGATGATTCTGAGAAGATAATTTCTCTTCTCGATTTGAAATTAAAATCCACTCGATAAGCACTAATACATTTAAACCCAACCGTCAAAACAAACTGCCGTAGAACTTCATATTTTTTCAACATTCCATTAATAATAATTGTGCACGCGATAACAAAAAATTTAATAAATTTTAACAAACAAATTATGAAAGGCAAAAAGAAAAATTATTATTTGTAAGTTAGGGGTAGATATACTATTGTTTACAGTTTCACTTTTTGTGTGCCAACAAAAAGTTTCTATTTAATGATTCACCAATATAAAGACAAAACTTCAAAATTAAGTAGAAGTAACAAGCAATGTTCCATTGGATGCAGAATGAGTGTCTTCTTGAGTGAAACCAATGGAAAACGACAAAACTAGTTTCATACCATACTGCAAGCGCACACGAGATGAATTATTCTGGTAGAAAAAATGTATACATGTACCTATTTTTACGATCATTCACCTTTTCTGAGTGCCGGGACACATAGATATTCTAGGAAACTGTAAAGCCGATGAACTCGCCAGGATAGGAACTAGTACAACAATATCACCTAACAAGGTTAATATTGGAATACCGATCGCTACTGGTAAACTTATGCTTAAGCAAGATTCCATGATGATGACAAACAGCAGATAGACAGGTATCACTACTTGTCTGGCGACAAAACTGGATCCGAAGCGATCGAAATGTTTGTTATTTCTAAGTCGATTGCATATTAGCTCCACAATTAGTGTCATTACTGGACACTGCCTCATAGGCAAACACGCCAATAGACTCGGTGTTTTCTCAAATTATTTCTGCAGAAGCTCCATGGACGAAGAGGAGGAAGAAACTATCCC
This sequence comes from Dasysyrphus albostriatus, assembly GCA_946251815.1. Taxonomy (NCBI): domain Eukaryota; kingdom Metazoa; phylum Arthropoda; class Insecta; order Diptera; family Syrphidae; genus Dasysyrphus; species Dasysyrphus albostriatus. The sequence goes on along the minus strand of OX276336.1, from coordinate 57,647,876 downwards.
ACACCTTCTTTGCTCATGTCCTGCTCTTTCTCAAAGACTGATGATCCCAGTGACTTAAATAAAATCGACATTTACAGTCTCCATTGCTTTATTAAAAGCTCCAAATTAACGAGGATTACCTCGCATTCTTTATGTGGTATCACAATGGGCCTATTCTGGCCTAAGTGTGTCAGCAGTTTTCCTGACAGTCACCTTAACCTAACCTAACCTATTTTTACTGGGGAGTATTTTTTACAGACCTCAAAATGTAATACTTGTCTGTGTATTCGTTTTCTACTTCGTTCTTCCACTCCAAGCATGAGTTTTTATTCCGTTTCGTTCCGCTTACTTTGCTTCCCTCTCCTAAAAACTCACTCTTCTGGCGGAAGAATTCATCTCGTGGGCGCTGACCCTATATATGTAGGTATATTGTGTTCGTCTCGATTATTTATTATTTATCACCATTCATTCATTTTTCAATAAATTATTTAAAACATCACAAAAAAAAATTAGTTAAAAACAACAAGGTTTTATTTACAACATTCATCCAAAACTATAATTAAATACAACACAAGATAATCACTTTTAATAAATAGCTGGTGCTCACATAAATATGTAAAATTGGGCTGTGACTGACTGATAGGAGAATGAAAAGGTAGTTGTAGGTCTAAGGGGAACCGCTTGGGTACAGGTTATAGGAAAAATCTGAGAAAATTTCTTAATTCTGACTCCAAATAGACTAGATAAAATTGATACTGGTATAGGCCAATGAAATTAGACTCGTAAGATATTTAATCTTTAAATTTGAAACTGAACTCAGAATTGCTACATTAGCTCAAGTTTTCGAGATCCAATTATACAAACTACAAGAAAGACTAACCCTACCTTTCTAAACCTACTTTCTAGAAACAACTTTTCTCCAAAGCCAATCATAGAAAAAAAAATTATTTTTGTGTTTCTAATCTTAATTATTGTATGTTTCATTTTTCATTTTGACTTGTTAACGAAAAATTTGGTTTAAAAATTAAAATTTTTAAAGCAAAACTAATTTTGTCGATGATCGACTTACACTCGTAATAAGGGCCATAATCTTCGCTTAATCCTTTTGCCCACTTATATAGGCTATTGAATAGTCCAAATACACGGCTTATGGAGGAGCTTTACACATTTGGCTTGCTCCAAATTTTTGTGATCTAGATTTTTTTTTAATATTTAAAAAAGACTTGGATCGTCATTTAAATAGATTTATTGCTTAACACATACAAAACTAAATTTAGAAACGTATACCATTGGCCATTTTAACAAGAGAAATAAAGGAATTCGAATTTCAGTTCTAATCGAGGATCCACAAAAAAAGATGGCTTACAGATAGCAAAAATGGACATTCTGTTAAATTTGCAAATGAGATTTATTTCTTCATTCAGTGATTAATCCCACTGGTTGACCGAAACATGCAAAAAATCGAAATAAAGGTTTCTCAGAACTTGACCAAAATATATTTTTTTTAGAAGGTTATTGACTTTTATTGAAAATGACAAAAAATTGAAAAAAGCTTTCAGAGGGTTGAGTGTTATTTCTGATCTCTACAAAAAACCGATTTAAAAACTAATAAAATGGAATTTTTAGATACTCAAAGGTTTAAAAACTGGTTGATTGATTAAAAAGGAACCGTTAAACAGTTGCAGGACATTGAAATTTGAATTCAGTGATTGTGATATGATATAAATGTCATATATGTAGATGTAGATATGTTCTTTTCCTGTTTATGTATATTTTATTAATATATAAGATCTTTCTTTTCAGATAGAGTTGAAGCCCATGAATACATGAACCGCCAGTTGTATTTAGCAACAATGTTTTTCGCCTCGTTAGTTTTTCTTCTGCCCACAATTTTAGTGTACTACACAGTTTTTACAAGCGTAAGTGTGTAAATAAATAGTTTGATAAAATTAAAAAAAAAAAAATATTTTCAGTTACGTCTAGCGATTTACCTGGTGACAATTTTCATAAAATGCATACAACGAATAATAATTGAATTTCCTCTTGAAACACTTATTAAATGGATTCTCGGAAGGTTTTATGAAATTGGTAAATTGATATGAAATGTATTTTTTGTATGTCTTGTTATTTTGATTTGTTTAATTTTCTAGATAGTCTTCATCTGCAATACATTAACATGACGCCCCAGGAAGATTTAATGAAAACGTCTGTTTTTAGAATTAATGTTAAATCGTCTTCTTTATCTCGAGTATTTGCCTGTGAAGCAGGTTTTCTGAAAGAAAACAAACCAAATGAAAACGTAACCCTTAAGAGTATACTTTTAAAAATTTTAAAAGGTTCTTTTTGAGTTTGAATCAATTTAAAATAATTAAAAATAAAAACGAACACTTATGATTTATTTAAATATGAAATAATTTAAAAAAATTTAGGAATGGCTTTGTGTTTAATTTATTATTTTTGTACAAATTGTATTAACTAAAAAAATATTCCCCATGATTGCGCTGTCTTGTGGACCTTTAAACATCATTTACTTGTTCGAGTCGTAAGTGAAAGTAAATCAACTGCTAAGCGAACACAGAAACACACACCGCATTACTCACTTACTACAAAAATTTGATGTAAATTAAAATCGCTTGATCTGAGAAATTGTATTGAAAAAATCCATCTACTATACCCTCGTTCGATTTGTGTCGCCCCCAATTTTTTGAACAATCTAGAAAAATATTTAGTATATTTTATTGCAACAGTTTATTTGTTTTATTAGTTTTTAAACTGAAATACCTTATTGATGAACGGTGCGTTGAGAATACTTCCCAGAACTGGTACCCTTCCGAGAAAATTAACCGCTACTGGAAAAAAGCCACTGAAAGAGTATTTAAGAACATTTATTTTAAACAAATACTTGAGGATTAAAACTTTTAAGGTAGAAGTTGTTGCGAAGCAATTGGATGTAAATAATAGGGAGAAGGGTCATTAGGATTTTGAAAGAGGGCAGGCTGGACACGGATTGAAACTAGGGAATGGGATGAGGTTGGCAGGGAGAGGGTTTGAATGTCCAACGGAAGGGGCAGTGGCATGCTGGCGACGCGCGGCTTAGCTCGCCGGATAGGGTGGGGATCTTGCCCCTCCGCCAAACCTCACTTCGCTAACAAAAAAAACTTCATGCCACTCGATCTTAAAACTTATCTCGATCAAAAAACGAACGGTAGCTGCCTTTTTGGGAAGACTCCGCGGTTGTTGTTGCAGAGAAGGCTCACCCACACCTCTCCTGGAATTTGATTGGCCAATTTTACTCAAACTCCCCTATTGCTACAATACTTACTGAATCGTCATCTCTCACCGTTCATTCTCGCTCATCCTTTAACACCCCCCGAAAGGGATACCTAAACTCTCATCTTGAGTCTAGCTTAGTCGTAAATAAAAAAGTTAATGTTGGGAAGCGGCTTGCAAATCATTTTATTAAGGCACTAGGTATATGGAACATAGATTTAAAACCCAAGTATAAGAATCATAGGTAAAATAATTAGCAAGGTGATAAGACAAATTATATAAATAAAACAAAAAGGAAAAAAAATGGCAAAGGTAAGTTCGTATTGAAATAACATGCATGAAAAAAAACGAAGTTAATTAAAACAAAACAAAGAAGAGAATCGAAAAGCGAATCAAAAAGTAGCAACCTTCGCTGGCGGACCTTTTTGCCCATATGGTACCACGCGTTTCCGCTTCCTCAGGGACCGGAAAAGCCAATAGCACCACTAACAACCCGCCGACAACACTTTCTCAATCGAGTCTAGTCCCACCCGTTGCTGTATACTACCGAGACCAACTGTCATATACCGACCTGCCTATAGAGCGCTCTTTAGGGGGGTTGCACCCTCTTGGGTATTGATCGCGCCGGGAATGAATGCACTTGGGGGAAACCAGCCTCAACTCGTCGACCTAGTTGCGACAACGCAATGCCAATTTTTGAGTGCGTTTCAATCTCCTTTACACAAGATGCGTGAATAATTAATCAACGTAAATTATTAACACTAAATAAAAAAAAAATGAATCCTTGTTCCTTCTCCGACTTGATTGCTAATTTTGAAATGCCAACGTATCAATAAATTTCTCCTAAAAATGGGCTTTTCTTCTTCTGGCGGACACGTTCTTTTCGGATGAATATTTTTTTTGGTTCGGGTCCTGGGGCTATGTTGGGAATGGTGTATTTGCTTTATGGCATAGAGCTTTCGTTATGTAATTTACTTATAGGGTATCGCGTGGCTTGTTTCGTTTTCGTTTTTTTGTTTAATTGAAAAAAATGTTATAGGAAATATAAAAAAAACATAACTTTTACTTGGTTTTTCTTTTGGTTCTTCAGGAATTACGGGAATCCTTTAGAGTGGACGAGTTGCTTCTTGAGCAGCGGTTCTTCAAACGGTTAAGTTTCGGACCGTTTTTTTTTCCATAAATGTCTGTGCAACGCAAGCAAATATGGCGGCACTTTGGCCTTGTCGATGACCGCGTGCCGTGCCCCGATACCTAAATCAAAGTTTTTACTTATATTGCTAACCTAAAATTCAAATGGGATTATCCCTTTTTCACTCACCCTATGACGATAAAAAGACAGTAAACACACCGTCAAAAAGTTAAGACAATCCCACGACGCTATTAAAAATCACGCATAAAAAGGCACTAAGAAAACACCAAAATATATTAACACTGTTTTATTTTTTTATTAAGGCTAGGATCTTACAGAATTTTGATTTTTTTTTTCTATGTACACTCTGCACAGACTTTCCGTCACACACGATCGCTCGTAACTAAAAGCCTTTGTTCCTATAGTCTACCTAGCGACCGATTGTTAATGATCTTCGCCCAGCATTTCAACACCGGTATAATTGTTGTCGTGTTACTTGCCAGCCACTTGATTGGCTTACCTATCTTCAGGGGCTTCCCTTTCCAGCACTCCCCGTTTTACGTGATAATTCCCACATCTGTTGCAATTCCCAATGCATTCAAGACTAATGTGCTATCCTAGACTCAAACCTCTTTAATTTCCTTAATTTAGGTCCCTGAATTCCTTCATCCGCAATTGTCCCTAACAGCTGTTCTGTCATCTTGAATATAATTGTTGACTTATTTTAATTTCGCAATTGGAACCTCCGAGAACCCATTTCTAAGCGCGGCGGCGGCCATCACCCCAAAGTTTGCTATATTTGTATTCCCCGTGGATAAAATGCAAAACGAAACCATGAATAGCAGCCCGAGTTCCTTTCAGCTGCCGCAGTGAAATTCTTATGGTAATCGGAGGTAAGGTCGGTGATACGGTCCCACTTTACCCATTCGCTATCAAGGCTTTCTTCCTAGATTGTACAGTCGGCCTTTTGCGTCTGAGCCGAGCTATTTACGACCTGGTATCGATACCATTAACAAGCTCTAACTCGCTCACACGGAAAGCAGACCTAACCAACATTCAGACCCCGACCGAGGTCGAGGCCGTGGCCGTTAAATAATTGGATCCATGTCACAGATACATCCGTGGTGTGCTACCACTATCCTAACCTTTGGTCACCCTATCGAGGTGAGGCTAGACATGTGCTCTGTGGGTGGCGGCCGTAACAAATCACCGAAATTGTATAAGTTCTCTAAATGATACAATGTCGATGACAGGCTGCCTCTTACGAACTTGAGACGTTGGGGATGAACCCACAATATTAAGGCCGGGCACTATGTATCTTCGCTGGTACCACCCCTGCGGGATAGGTAGGTATTCTTTTACATTTAAAAGTACTCCTTCTCCCCTTTCTTATTTCAGAACGTCATGGCTCGTCATTAATGCGTTCCTGTTGCTAGGTTAAGATACCAGCATGTCCAGCATTTGTGGAAAGATTTTCCATTCCCATGTCCCGAGTGCCCCATTGTGCCAAACTCGGTTTTATATGTTAAGACGTTTGGGTCGAATCCACTTCCCCATAAGTCGGGCCCTAGGAAATCATACCACTCGACGTACCCACACTCATTTTCATTCAATGAAACCGTTGGAATTATTTACTTTCCACTACCCGGTGGGTATTCTTCGTCACCCAAACAACATCAATTCTTTGCTTATCACTGACCCAATGTATATATATTTTTTTTTCCTCATAGCTGACTGGAACAATATCTGATAGAGACCACTGTTGAACTACCCCAGAGCATGTGAACAGTCTGAATCAAAATTTATTTGAGTGCATGAATACCGGCACAGCTGCTCAACAAGGGTGTAAAGGTTAGTTATGCTCGAAATTCACTTTTCATTATCCTTGCTCTTTCGGTTATTTGGTTTTTGTAAAGCCTTTCAATTGATTTTATCTTCTGCCTCGATATTGTTAGTAGCAGATAAACAATAAATGTTTATATTATGACATAATTATTCTTATGTCGTATTTCAATGCAATCTGAAGGATTTGATTTTTTTTTTTTTTTGTTTTAAATCTAAAACTGCGATCTTGAATGAAACTTCTAGGCATATTTTTGGGTCAATTCATTTTACACAGATAGCATACGTACCCGCCCACATATAAAAACTCCATATGGCGTCGGTACAAATGATGCAAAACAAACAAATTGCCCTATTTCGATTTTTCGTTTGAAAGGATAATATTTGCATGTATGGTTGAATGCAGATCAAATCTCGGAAACTCGGAAGGTCTCATCTTTCGTCTTCAGATCTCCTCTTTTTTTTCGATAAACATAAAAAAAACGGAAAAAGTGAAAATCTTTTCGCCAAAAAAGATCAAATCTTTTCAACCAGGAAAAACTACCTTAGTTTCTTTTATTTCTCAAAGATCCAATACAAGAAATTTGTCATTATGAATTTGCAACTTATGAATCATCACCCAACTTAACAATGATATTACTTAATACCCCTATACCCTTTATTCCCTCTACCAGTAAGTACCATATGTATTCTTCATTAGAGCTTAGCCGTTCCACCCTATTCGCTTCTAGGGACAAAGAATATTTTTATTTTTTTTTATTTAAATTACTAATATAGAACCTGGGCCCTGTTGCCTATACTGATCAGCGCGATACAGACAGAATTCAACCAGAAGTCCCTGCAATAGAGAAATGTTTCATCCTGCTCCTAGCTTATGAATACATACATCATCTACAACCCATACGTAAATAATTAACCTATAGCCTACAAATAAATACATAAGCTATGACATAACATTAAATAGAACTAGGTATGCTCGGACATATTATTAATTATATCATTATGTTATATAAATAAATAAATAATTTACGACACATAACTAAATAATCTGCGACATATAAATAAATAAGCTATAACATATAAATAAATAAATAAACTATAACATAAATAGATAAATAAACTATAACATATAAATAAATAAATAAAATATAACATATAAATAAATAACTATAACATATAAATAAATTAATAAACTATAACATAAATAAATAAATAACTATGACATATACATAAATTAGTAAACTATAACATATAAATAAATAACTATGACATATAAATAAATAAATAAACTATAACATAAATAGATAAATAACTATGACATCTACATAAATAAATAAACTATAACATAAATAAATAAATAACTATGACATATACATAAATTAGTAAACTATAACATATAAATAAATAACTATGACATATAAATAAATAGATAAACTATAACATAAATAGATAAATAACTATGACATCTACATAAATAAATAAACTATAACATAAATAAATAAATAACTATGACATATACATAAATAAATAAACTATAACATATAAATAAATCTTTCTGGCATTTCACCTACTTGGACAGGTCAAACGAACTCTTGTATTACCGTTGTTATTGCTTGAGGTCTTTAGCGTGATATATACCAATTTTTTTTCCTGCCAAGTTTTCCAACTCATACATGTTTTTCCCTATCGCTTTCACTATTCGGCACTTAACGAATTTCGGACACAGTTTTGAAGCCAGATATTTGGAAGTATCGCTCAAGACAAAATTCCTTTTAAACACTTCTTGGCCAGGAACGTATTGGACATTTCGAGTTCGAAGATTGTAAGCCTTATCGCTCTTCTCCTTAGCTCTCAAAATCCCCTGTTGAACTTTTTCCCTAATCATTTGCAGCCTGCTAGGGCGGGGGAGGATCAACAGCTCCCCATCATCTACCACACCCAGTTTCTGGGCCAACTCGTATCCACTGCCGTGTGTCATCATATTTACTCCAAACAGCGTAAAATACGGTGACACCCCGGTAGCAGAGTGGACCGAACTCCTCAGCGCACCTGCGATATCACCGAGGTGAAGATCCCAGTCGCGCTGATCATCCTTCAAATACGAGCGTATGGCAGACAATAAAGTTCTGTTGACTCTTTCCGACGCGTTGGACTGCGGTGAATAGTTAGCCGTCCGAAAATGTCGAATACCGTACTTTTGCATTAGATTTTGAAAATCTTTGGCTAGGAATTGTTGCCCATTATCCGAATGGATTATCTGGGGCACTCCAAAAGCATTAAAGATATCGTTTTGGAGAAATTTAATTATACTGCTGCTATTGGCTGACCGCAAGGGTTCTAGGAATACATACTTAGAAAAATGTTCTAACACGACAAACACGTATGCGTTTCCCCTTTTTGACCTCGGGTACGGACCCAAAAAATCCACGTACAACTTCTGAAATGGACGGTTTATACTAAACGTGTTACTAATAGGAGGGCGAAGGATTTGACACGAAGGTTTGCATTGTTTACAGACTTCACACTTACTAATATATTGCCTTATTTGAATGGTCATGTTTGGCCAATAGAAGAACTGTCGAATACGGTGAAGTGTTTTCGCAATCCCCCCGTGTGCTGCTTGCGGTGGGTTGTGTGCCTTGGCTACTATTTCGTCTGTAAGTCCTGATGGTACCCACAACCTCCAATTATGTTCGGAGAACACTTCTTCTTCTCCTAACGGAAGCGATTTCTTATATACAAACTCATCTTCGATTTTCAGATCTGGTAACTCGGATTGATGTTTTTTTACAGTCCCGATAAGGCTCTTATATTCGTCTGATTGGAACTCGGACGATGAGAGATCTATCAATGGAGCTATGTCTCCGAGTTCAAGACTTTCTAAGTGTGCCCGAGAAAGAGTGTCCGGAACGACATTCAGCGTTCCCTTTCGGTGCTCTATGTCGAAGGTATAGGCCTGCAGCTCTAAGCTCCACCGTGCCAGTCTTCCACTCAAATCTTTCATGGTCATTAACCATTTGAGGCTGGAGTGGTCGGTGATTACTGTAAAGTCCATACCCTCGACATAGGGCCGAAACTTCTTGATCGCCATTACCGCCGCCATACACTCCCTCTCGGTCACACTATAGTTTCTTTGACAGGTATTTAATTTCTGGGAAAAGTATGAAATCGGGACTTCCTCACTGTCGCTGTTTTTCTGGAACAGAACTGCTCCTATTCCCGAGTCAGACGCATCGCATTGAACGTAGAACCTTTTATTGAAATCGGGATGAGAGAGAACAGGAGCCGTCGTAAGGGCCTTTTTCAGTTCCTCAAATGCCCTCATCGCTTCTCCCGTCATTTTGAATTTACCGTCTTTTCTTTTGAGCGTGTCAGTGAGGGGAGCGGTCAAACTAGAAAAGTCTTTGATAAACCTTCTATACCACCCTGCCAGACCGAGCAGCCGACGAACTTGCCTTGCATTTTTCGGCAAAGGAAAATCAACTACGGCCTCGACCTTTGCCGGGTCGGTTTTCAACTTCCCACCACCAACGATGAAACCCAAATATTTCAATTCCTTGAAGCAAAATTTGGACTTTTTAACGTTGATGGTGAGATTGGCCTTCCTTAAACATTCGGCTACTTCTTCCAGCACGGCGACATGGGACTCGAAATTTGGCGCGATGATCAACAAATCGTCTAAATACACGAAAACGTTGTCCCTGAGTCGTGCAGGAATAACCTTATCCATTAAACGGCACAGCCGTTGAGCTGCATTACACAACCCAAATGGCATTACCTTGAACTGGTATAGGGGTCTCCCCGGTACCGCAAACGCAGTTTTCTCTCTACTCTTGCTCTCCAGCGGTATTTGCCAGAATGCTTCCTTTAAGTCTACACTACTTATAAAGTAGGTATTTGGTAGACGACTGATAAGCCCTTCGATATGAGGAAGAGGGTTAGCGTCCTTTTTGCTTAACGCGTTGACCTTACGGGAATCTAAGCAGAAGCGATACTTAACAGTACCATCTTCTGCTAGCTTCTTTATAAGGACAACGGGCGAGCACCAAGGACTCTCGCTCTCCTCTATAACGCCGAGCTTAAGCATTCGGTCTATTTCCTGGTACAAAAGGGCTTGTACCGCTGGAGAAACTGGGTAATGACGCTGCTTAACAGGCTCAGCGTTTCCCGTGTCGATAACATGTTCCATTAACGATGTTTTCCCGAGACCGTGCCGGTCATAATCAAGAAATCTCTGCTTGACCGCTTCCAACTCTAATCGCTGCTGAGAAGTTAGGTAGTGGGCGTTCGTTAGATCTGCGTCTGCCTCGGGAACCGAAAGAGCGCTGACAATGTTTGGTGCAACTTTGAACTCCTTCCAGAAATCTACCCCTAAGTATAGCTCCTGCTCCAAATTAGGAACAAGATAGAAAGTATTTAACTGCTTTTGATTTTTATATATGACTTCCGTTCGTATTTTCCCTATTATCGCTTGATTTCTGCCATCGGCAGTCTTAACCCCTGCCTTATAGGGAAAAATTTGCATGTTGGCAGCTTTCACAAAATCCATACACCCTTTACCTAAAATGCTAATACTAGCCCCACTATCTAACAGGCCCAAGATTTCTTTACCAGCAATTTCTACTTTTGCGTAGGGTCTGGGATCAGAATCAATGTCTACTATTGTTGAGGAAATATTTTTCTTCGTTTCCTTTCTGAGCTTATACCGGTTTCTAGCTTTCACAATTCTGTTTGACACGGTTGCCTTAGTTAAGTTAAAAATTCTATCCCTTGCTTGATTATATTCTCTTAATCTTACATGTAGCGGCCTAATATCGAATCTTCGCTTCTTTTCTTTTTCACCGATTTCCTTCTTTCTAGTTAATATTTTTATATTTGAATTATTTTCTGCAAAATCTAATTTTCCTTCTGTTGCCAAAGGGGTGTCTGTGTGGAACACGACTCCCCCATTGATATCGTGTTCCGGGCCCTGTTTCCCGAGTTGCAATTCCTACATTTTGGCGTTATCACACCTTCTTGTCCACAACGGTAACAGAATATATTTCTGGAGGTGGAAGGACAATCCATGAACGTGTGGCCTCGGATTTTACAATTCCAACACACCATGGATGTTGCCTCACCGGTATTTCGAACACCCTTTGGTCGATTACTGGCGTGTTGTAACGCCGCTAGGGCTTCCTCATCAAGATGGGAATCCTCGAAGCCCAGTTCATTCGCTGCCATTCGACCTGGAGGTCTCTGGTGTTTCTGAGCCTCTCGATCTTTGTGAGGAAACGAATATTCGACGTCTTTGCACGCTACCCTCAGCTGGTCCAACGTAAAAATGGGCTGAGGGTATACCAACCGACCGATCCTTTCATTCAAGTTCCGCTTCAGAATCCGCACCAAGTCAACTTCCGGAATCGGTACCCTGAGCTGAGCCCTCATCTTGTTCACAGCCGCGAAGAATTCATCACTGGACTCCCTGACACCTTGCAAACGGTCCATCATGTCCCTCATTATCTCATAATCGGACTTCGAGTTTCGGAATTGGCGCATTAATGCGTCTCGTAGCATTGGCCAGTCGGGACGATAATGGGACCGCTGGAACTGCCAGTACCAATCATGAGCCGCGCCCGTGAGTAAAAGATGAAAATCTCTCAGGATCTCCGTCCAGGAGCAAAGGTACTGACCCTGAAGCGTTTCCAGCCTGAAGACAAAATCCTCCACCGTAAGTACATCCAATTTACCGTCAAACTTTAACCCCCATTTATCTATTTTTATTGGGTTTCTCCCTGGAGTTTGCACCCATGCACGAGGATTGTGGATATACGCCCCAGTAGGATTTCGCATGCTGAAACCTGAATCCTGGTGCTCGTTAGGCTGGCCTCCCCTGCTCTCAAATCTCGTAGTCGAGTTGGGCCTTGATGGAGCTTCTGCATTAAGGTTTACTACCGGCACGAATGGCCTAGATGTTGGATCTAGTTGAGACTGGCGTTCTTCTCTATCTGATCTACCCCCAGGTCGTTCACCATTTATCTGGCTTACTCCAGTACCATCACCCCTACCTAATAGTGGAACGGCTGTGTGAATGGTATGATTTCTGTTATCTATTAATTCCTTGAAGTTTCGCTGCATTTCTAATTTCAAGGATTCAGTTAGCTCCCCTCTGAGGGAGTTAGTATACTGATTACACGCATTACCAACTGCAATGTTTATAGCGGAAATCAACTCGGCCGATATGGCACTTCTTCCCTGTAGATCGCCCCCAGTGGAGCTCAAACTAATCGTCCTAAGTCCCCTAGTATTTTCATCATTTGCCTTATCTATAACTCGAGTTAGTTCACCATCCGCCTGAACTAGGCTGTGGTCTATTGTTTGGGCGTTTTCTGTCTCACTTCTTTCAGTAATACTACTAAAAGCGGGAGACGTTTCGGTACCCGTGTGGCTATCTTGATGACTTCCGGACGTTGGAATCCGAGGCGGAGGAAACGAGTACAGTGGGACACTTCCACTGGATTCACCAGGTTTGGAAACGGATGGAATCACGTCCTCAGGTTTTCTTGGAGGTGATCGTTCTACGGGCATAATGTTGGCTTGGTCTAAAATTCGTGAGTATTGTGAGCGTGTTAATACGTGACTTTCTTGATAGGAGCGTTTAATAATCTCGTCTACTTCTTTACCATTCGCAGCGATCATGCCTTCATGCCTAGAACGGATTATCTAGATTTTCTAAACACCCTCGTACCGAGGTATCTTGCCAGGAAGTTAATATGATCGTGGCAGTTAACGATTTTGATTTTATTTCTAGTTCTCTCTATTATTTATTTACTTATTTTTACTTTTTTTTTTGTTACACTACATTAATGACACTTCCTTATTGTGTATTTATCCACAAAAATTCTTTATTCTAATTTCCTACCTAATTGTTATCAAAACTTACTAAATATTCTTCAAGGGTAAACTTTTTCCCCACTTCTGTTTATTCCTTTAATTCCCCTTCTCTAATCCAGCCTACTAGCTAAAACTTATTCTATTTTTGTATATATATATATCTTTTTATTGATTCTACACTACTTACTCCCTTCTCCTAGCACATTTAAAGGACTAACTCTTTCTTAAAACTACTTATACCTCACCACCAGTTTGTTTTTTTTCTTTTTATTTATTTTTACTTAACTGTCTTCATCGGTACATGAAAAAGATTGATTTGTACCTCTGAATAACTTGTTATCTTTTCAGGATATTATATTTTTTTTTTGTTTTGGTTTGACTAAAATGATGGAAACACATATGTACATATGTATACTTTTTCTGATCGGTTTTTATTTACTCTAGTTGTTCTTTATTTCATTGAATGCGGGGGTGTATCGGATGGCTTTTTACGGTGTTTTCTTTTTGCTTTGAGAATGACGGTACAGTAAAGTTTTTCTTCTTATTTATTTTTTTCTTCTCTTTATCATCTATTCCCTTAAAAGGCAGCAACATAATTTTTGCAAAGCGATACAAACACATTTATGTTACATTTGCTGTTGCTATGAGATCCAAACTTCTTCGTTGCAATTGATCGGGCATTCTGACGAGCTATCCCGATCAAGACTTACGATTCTTTCTGAACCTAACAGCAGCAGCCAATGTACACTAGACGGGACTTAAACTACCCTGGCTATCCAACTCGACTTCTAGTCGCTATTCGGCAGGTACGTGCTTGACCTTCCTATCGAAGTCATACAAGGAGTCGCGCTGGCCGCAGGTGTAATTCAACACTTAAAATAATTTCCACTTGTTTCCGTCGGCATCCTCGGAACCTCCCGTCACAAATGATCTGGTGTACTTGTCAGCTTTCCTGATCATGACTTACGAGGTGTCCCGATGATGTCGGCGACGACACTTAGAAACCATTATTGACACGGACTATTAACATTCTCTATTTCGTACTTTACGTCTGGGCGCCATTTGTTGCGAAGCAATTGGATGTAAATAATAGGGAGAAGGGTCATTAGGATTTTGAAAGAGGGCAGGCTGGACACGGATTGAAACTAGGGAATGGGATGAGGTTGGCAGGGAGAGGGTTTGAATGTCCAACGGAAGGGGCAGTGGCATGCTGGCGACGCGCGGCTTAGCTCGCCGGATAGGGTGGGGATCTTGCCCCTCCGCCAAACCTCACTTCGCTAACAAAAAAAACTTCATGCCACTCGATCTTAAAACTTATCTCGATCAAAAAACGAACGGTAGCTGCCTTTTTGGGAAGACTCCGCGGTTGTTGTTGCAGAGAAGGCTCACCCACACCTCTCCTGGAATTTGATTGGCCAATTTTACTCAAACTCCCCTATTGCTACAATACTTACTGAATCGTCATCTCTCACCGTTCATTCTCGCTCATCCTTTAACACCCCCCGAAAGGGATACCTAAACTCTCATCTTGAGTCTAGCTTAGTCGTAAATAAAAAAGTTAATGTTGGGAAGCGGCTTGCAAATCATTTTATTAAGGCACTAGGTATATGGAACATAGATTTAAAACCCAAGTATAAGAATCATAGGTAAAATAATTAGCAAGGTGATAAGACAAATTATATAAATAAAACAAAAAGGAAAAAAAATGGCAAAGGTAAGTTCGTATTGAAATAACATGCATGAAAAAAAACGAAGTTAATTAAAACAAAACAAAGAAGAGAATCGAAAAGCGAATCAAAAAGTAGCAACCTTCGCTGGCGGACCTTTTTGCCCATATGGTACCACGCGTTTCCGCTTCCTCAGGGACCGGAAAAGCCAATAGCACCACTAACAACCCGCCGACAACACTTTCTCAATCGAGTCTAGTCCCACCCGTTGCTGTATACTACCGAGACCAACTGTCATATACCGACCTGCCTATAGAGCGCTCTTTAGGGGGGTTGCACCCTCTTGGGTATTGATCGCGCCGGGAATGAATGCACTTGGGGGAAACCAGCCTCAACTCGTCGACCTAGTTGCGACAACGCAATGCCAATTTTTGAGTGCGTTTCAATCTCCTTTACACAAGATGCGTGAATAATTAATCAACGTAAATTATTAACACTAAATAAAAAAAAAATGAATCCTTGTTCCTTCTCCGACTTGATTGCTAATTTTGAAATGCCAACGTATCAATAAATTTCTCCTAAAAATGGGCTTTTCTTCTTCTGGCGGACACGTTCTTTTCGGATGAATATTTTTTTTGGTTCGGGTCCTGGGGCTATGTTGGGAATGGTGTATTTGCTTTATGGCATAGAGCTTTCGTTATGTAATTTACTTATAGGGTATCGCGTGGCTTGTTTCGTTTTCGTTTTTTTGTTTAATTGAAAAAAATGTTATAGGAAATATAAAAAAAACATAACTTTTACTTGGTTTTTCTTTTGGTTCTTCAGGAATTACGGGAATCCTTTAGAGTGGACGAGTTGCTTCTTGAGCAGCGGTTCTTCAAACGGTTAAGTTTCGGACCGTTTTTTTTTCCATAAATGTCTGTGCAACGCAAGCAAATATGGCGGCACTTTGGCCTTGTCGATGACCGCGTGCCGTGCCCCGATACCTAAATCAAAGTTTTTACTTATATTGCTAACCTAAAATTCAAATGGGATTATCCCTTTTTCACTCACCCTATGACGATAAAAAGACAGTAAACACACCGTCAAAAAGTTAAGACAATCCCACGACGCTATTAAAAATCACGCATAAAAAGGCACTAAGAAAACACCAAAATATATTAACACTGTTTTATTTTTTTATTAAGGCTAGGATCTTACAGAATTTTGATTTTTTTTTTCTATGTACACTCTGCACAGACTTTCCGTCACACACGATCGCTCGTAACTAAAAGCCTTTGTTCCTATAGTCTACCTAGCGACCGATTGTTAATGATCTTCGCCCAGCATTTCAACACCGGTATAATTGTTGTCGTGTTACTTGCCAGCCACTTGATTGGCTTACCTATCTTCAGGGGCTTCCCTTTCCAGCACTCCCCGTTTTACGTGATAATTCCCACATCTGTTGCAATTCCCAATGCATTCAAGACTAATGTGCTATCCTAGACTCAAACCTCTTTAATTTCCTTAATTTAGGTCCCTGAATTCCTTCATCCGCAATTGTCCCTAACAGCTGTTCTGTCATCTTGAATATAATTGTTGACTTATTTTAATTTCGCAATTGGAACCTCCGAGAACCCATTTCTAAGCGCGGCGGCGGCCATCACCCCAAAGTTTGCTATATTTGTATTCCCCGTGGATAAAATGCAAAACGAAACCATGAATAGCAGCCCGAGTTCCTTTCAGCTGCCGCAGTGAAATTCTTATGGTAATCGGAGGTAAGGTCGGTGATACGGTCCCACTTTACCCATTCGCTATCAAGGCTTTCTTCCTAGATTGTACAGTCGGCCTTTTGCGTCTGAGCCGAGCTATTTACGACCTGGTATCGATACCATTAACAAGCTCTAACTCGCTCACACGGAAAGCAGACCTAACCAACATTCAGACCCCGACCGAGGTCGAGGCCGTGGCCGTTAAATAATTGGATCCATGTCACAGATACATCCGTGGTGTGCTACCACTATCCTAACCTTTGGTCACCCTATCGAGGTGAGGCTAGACATGTGCTCTGTGGGTGGCGGCCGTAACAAAGTAGTGAGCTTTGTAAAAAAAAACTCTAAAATAATCTTCTGTAAATGTCGGCTTTCAAATTCATGTAGATAACTGTCATTACCGAACAAACCAAAAATTTGAATAAATATGCTTTTTAGTACACCTTTTAAAAAGGAACAATTACGTGCAAGGGTTTTATTATTGGATATGTTTGTAAGGGCCCAACAGAATGCTTTAAACCGAAAATGCTACTAAATTCACACATGCGTTTCGAAGAAAATGGTGGCCAGTGAAAGATTTTTACATTTTCTTTCTAAATTGCTCAACGCTTTTTCGGAGCAAAGATATGTACTCTCAAGACATGCTTAAACAAAATAAAGTGAAGTCTTAAGGCCTTAATATGACATGTTAAAAAGCCATTTTGTAAACTGTCACAGATACGAGTATGTATTTTCATTCAAACTTTACAATTTATCATTTTTGGCAGCTTGTGGGAATTCCTTGCACCTATTTTCAAGTCTTATATTAATCGGACCATGCCGTTCAGTCTATAGGTCTGCAAGCTTTTAAAAGAGCCGAAAATAAGAAATGTGAAATTACTTACTTTTTAAATATTCTTTATAATCGTAATGTCATATTTGATCAAAATCTGGAGTTTTAATATTTTTACGAATGTGAAATTGGCCATATTTAGGCCTATTCTGCCAAATCTTTTATTCTGCTATGAATTTTCTGTTATGAATCATAAAAGATTTTCATTATAAAAGATCTTTTATGATTGCCATTCAGATATTCGAACTTTTATAAAACTCTGTTATGAAACTTCGAAAATGAAATCAGTTAACGAACAGACCTAGAATCTGTTACCAAAATCAGCTGTTGTAAATAAAATCGAAATACCAAAATGGGTGGCCAACATTTATTTACATTCGTTTTTTAATATTTAATCGGTATTTGAGACGGAATTGTTTTATTTGTAGTTAGTGAAGATGTATAACAGAACTCCTGCATTAAATACATTCAATGCAAAAAGCTGTATGAGATGCACATCGGAAAGACCGAAGGGATTACTTTTTATCTTCGTTCAACATCAAAAGTGTTTTGTGCTTTCGCCTGCAAAAAAAAATAGCTATTTTATTTTTTTCATTTTTTTACAAAATATGTCATAGTAAATTTTAACACTTGTCTAATTTTAAAACATTTTGCTGGCGAATTAAAAGAAAAATGCCTATTTTTACTTCATATACCTTCTTGTTTATTGAAATCTTTTATGATAAAAGCCAGAGAGGTTTGTCTTTTATTCTTTTATAATTCATAACAGATTTAATAGCAGATTTTGGCTTGCTGAATACCAAAAACGTGATTTGTAAAAGATTTTGCTATGAGTTCGAAGGTTTGACAGTTCATAACAGATTTCTTAGCAGATTAAATAACAGAATTACGCGTGCAGAATACCAAAATTAAAATTCATAAAAGATTTTTTGACAGCTTAAACTTTTGTATGGAGATTCATAGCAGAATAACAGAATATCAGAATAAAAGATCACGTCGAATAGGCCCAATTGTACCGAAAAAGGGGCTTTCAGGCCAAAACTGCAAAAAATTATAACAAATGGTTAAGTTAGAATGGGTAAATCTGTGAAAATTTTGAATGATGGTCTTTATTTAATTTATTTTTCCTATGCATATCTTGACCCTATCTTTGCTTCAAAAAAGTAGGGCAGAATTTAAAAAAATTGATAAAACTTTGATCTTTTATTTTTTTTAGCCAAAGGTCTGGGTTCGATTCCCAGCCGCTGCCACCTAAAAACAGAAATGTTTTTTTCCGAGGTACTGCCTCTTGCGAGGAACTGACAAATCCTCCAAGAGTATACTTGTCACGAATAAGTGCTTTCTCATCTAGCCGTTCGCACACAGGAATGGTTGAGAGTTGTTGTAAGTCACTAGGCCTTATTTCTCCACGAGCTGTTGTGCCACCAAATTTAATTTAATTTATTTAGTTTTTCTTTATCCGTTTCGATAGAAAATTTAATTTTAAACAAAAAGTTTTAAGTGTAAAATTGTCAAATTCGGCTTTGTTTTCCAGTTTTACCAACAAATATTAAAAAAGGCTAATGCTATCAGTCTCTTAGGAACGCATGGGTGAATTTACTATACGGATTAAAGTATGCTAGCAACAAATTTCCATATGCTAACAATTTTTTTTTTTCAACATGGAATTGGGAAAGAGTACTCTACTATACTATATTAAAAATGTTATGTTATTTTATTGTCCACAGAAGTTCAGTAGTTTTGTCGATTACATAGAAAAATGAATTCCAAATTTTCTTCCTAGTAGATATAGGTACTTTTTTCCCGTAGGTGCAAAACCTTCATAAGGCTCTGAGGACCGAAAAACGCGTGATCATAGATGTGTGAGATTCTTTCTACACTAAAACCACTTTCCGATTGCAACTAAGTTGAAACTTATCAAGCAATTTATTTTCAACGAAGTTAAGTAACGTGTTGCAGGTTCCTGCTTGTTTGAATTTGAAGAACACATAATTCACTTGTTGTTATTACTTTGTTAAATAGTTTTTAGAGAAGCTATTGATTTTATATACTACTGTTAAATAGTTTTTAGAGAAGCTATTGATTTTATATACTACTGAAAATTTGTCAAATATATTTATTGTGTTTTGTTCTTTGAAACGTTTTGCGTCTTTAATTACGTTAGGGATAAGATTTAATAATTTCCAACACTTTCCGCCATTTTAAAGCGGTTTTCTGTTCACCCCAGCAAGTCGGAAGGTTTTTTTCTTCGCGGACAGCGTACTAAATTTGACTCGTCAAGAATGTCAATAATCGTTGAATTAGCATGAAATAAATGAAATGAAAATTAAATAATAGCCGATATGTTTTCGCGCGAAACTTTTTATTTCGTCTCGAACCGCAGGAATCCCGAGATCGCTATGACAAATGACAATATTCGTTTCTTATATACCACGGAGCATTACGTAAGCAATTTATTTTTAAACGTTTGCAAGTTATTTAAGTTTGTATCGCAGGTACAATCCCAAGGTTGTATACCATAAGTCCAAACAGGTTTAAGTACCTGCTTGTATAAAATCAAGTTATTTTAAATACTAAGGTTTGAATATTTACCGAGTAGCCCGTTCATATCTCTTTATTTACTTTTTAGTTCTTCGCATTTATATTTTACGTGCGGCTTCCATTTTAATTTCGCGGCTAGAGTCATTCCCAGATACTTTGCCTCATTTGCAAATGGAACAGGAGTGGTATTAAGAAAGACGGGTAATCTATTTATTTTTTTATATATGAAGTCCACGTGGACTGACTTTTGTTCATTGAATGCTATTCGTTATGTTTTTGTCCACTCATTAACATTATTAAGAGATTTTGTAATTTAATTGTAGCTTCGCTAATTGTTTTGCCTACTGCTAGCATTACAGTATCATAAGCAAACGTGGCTACGATAGTGTCTTCTGTTTCCGGTTTATCGCGTGTAGATAAAAGGTACAGAACTGGACCTAATGATCTTCCTTGTGGTACTCCAGCCACTTGGAAATTAGAATAATCATTCCGTGTCTTACACTAAAAAGTCTGTTATTTAGATATCCATTTAGAATGTTATAAAGTCCTTCTCAACACTGGCAATGAAATTTGCGTTTGTGATTTTGAGAAATTTGCAATTTGACTGAAGCTTCACAAACAAATAAGGCACCTAAATCAATTTTTGAATTTTGGCGTTATATTTTTGTCTTAAGACGCGGCGTTTACTATAGATAATCTATTTGTGCTCAGATCATTATTGCACAATGGAAACTTAAACTCAAATAAAAAAAAAAAAAATTAGCATGGAGATTAAGATTAACAGAAATGTACTCTTCTACCAGCTACATAACATGAAATTTTAAACTTTTCTTTTCCCGGACATTAATCATTTTAAACTTTTCGGAACTTACCGCGTTAATTATTAAGAATTATTTATAGATTCTTCTTCCCTACGTTTCGAAGAAATTTTACTTTTCATGGTCGCGGGATAAAACTGATGTTTAATGGCTGTTGTTTGTTACTATATTTCTTAATATGTTTTTATTCTGTGGGTGGTTGGTTGTTGTATTCTTTTTGAATCGTGTCAACATAAGCTTGGGTGCATACAAAGCTCACAGCGTAAGTAAGTTCCGAAAAGTTTAATAAGTTAAAAAGCTACATAACATTGGAATTTCAGCCAACTTTTTTCGAACCCCTAGTATGAGTGAGTATAAGCACAAAGCAGGGTTGCAAGTTTTTGAATTAAAAAATCTAAGTCATAAGCTAGTTGGTGACTTAAAATTAAAAAAAAAAATTAATTCATAAGCCAATTAGTGACTTATGAATTGAAAAAAAATATAATTCAAGAGCCACTAAGCGACTTAAGAATAAAAAAAACTAGTTCACAAGTCTTTTAGTGACTTAAGCCTAGTTTATACATCCATCCGCTATGTAGTTTTTATATAAAAAATCCTGTTTTTCCTAGGCGTGAAAAACTGTCAAAAACTAAATGCAATTATATTTTGGCTACAAGGAGGAACAAATTTGTCTCCAAATAAATGCAACTCAATGGGCTTTTCCAAGCCAAATTTTATGAAGAAAACTATTTTTTTGGTGCATAGATTATTGATGTTTCATTTTAAATTTGATTCACTTCGCTTTGAAGTAACTAGGCTTTATGAATGAAAAAAACAAAAAATAACTCACAAGTCACTTACTGACTGATGAGTTATGAGTTAAAAAAATTTAAATTGTGAGCTAATTGGTGACTTATGAATTTAAAAAAAAAATGAATTCTAAGTTGGTTAGTGACTCATGAATTAAAATAATTTTACATCATAAGCTTCTTGGTCAATTGGAAATTCTTAGCTCGTTTTGACTGCATAATTATTAACGAAAGTGGTTTTAAAGCTTATATAAGAATTTTGTGTTAGTTGCCGCTTAAGCAGTCTATGGTGGTGGACACAAATTAGGCACACTACTAGCAACAAATGCTTATTTTCCATTTATTCTTTATTTTCTTCAAGCATCGGTCAATTTTCAAAGAAATCGTCAATTTCAACCAATAGCTTGCTCAAAAAATCTATTGCTTTAAATATAAAGTTATTTCCTAATTCTAGAAACAAAAAAACAGAATTTTAGGTTCTAAAAGGTGGACTCTAATCCAGTACATTTCTAATTTACCCAGTTTAAATTCAAGACTTTGGAATTCTGTTAAAATATTGTGATTAAGTTGTATGATATTGCGCCAGTCGTTATGCTATCTTTTTCATGATGGAATTTGGAATTTAATTTGTTGTTGTATTTGATTTGTTGTACACGTTGTTTTTAGCAAGTGACATAGATGCGTAGAACGAACAAGAAATTCAACGAGCATACCATGTGTTCTTTATACCATGGTCTTCCAAGAAAAAGGGTGTACAATGGTTTTGTCATTTTGAAACTTTTGGAATGATTTACAGCATTGACCAAGTTTATAGAGACGAAAAAACAACTCACAGAGAAGATCAATAGTTTGGCAGTGCTAGTGCAGAGTTTTTGAAAGGTCGTTCAAGTAATGCTTTGGAAATTTCCCGCGAAATTATTTGATCGAAAACCTATCTGCTTATTAATATTATGAATTCATCAGCCAGTCACTTGCTTGTGAATTAAAGGCGAACTTAAGCTTAGAAAAGACTTAAGCTTTTGCAACCATAGCGCAAAGCCTAATATTAACCTTGTAAATACAAACATTCAAAACTAATATCAAAGGCTAAAGAAATATTAATTATTAATTTTAACAGATATTAAATACTAGGGCTAGTGTAATCAAGATATTTCTATTAGAAGTTATTCACAATTGATGAGAATGAAAAAAATTTACGTCAAGAGCGACAAGCAAAGATTTTCCTGGATGAAATTATTTTCGTTTGTTATGAATTTTAAGTAATTCATTTCTCATTACAGTAGGTATTTGGTTTGTCTTTCGGATAAAGTGAAAAAAATTTGCGGTTAAAAAAAAATAATTTAAGTATGATTAAATCACAGCTCTAGTTAGAATTCAAAAGGTTTTCATAGTGAAAAAAGTGCTTTGCTATAAGGGTTCGAAGTTAACATTTTCTTACCTGAATAACACAAAAAATCCATAGGATTCAATAATCATTCCTATTATTGGAAAACCCAATAGTACTACAGCAATTCCACCAAAGAAAGATACACTTCCTTTAAGTTTATGTTTTTGAAAGAAAAATCTAAACGTCCTTTCTACTCCAATAACACATCCCAAGCCGCTTAAGAAGAGTATCTATAAAATGATAAACTTAAATCAAATATTTTCAAATTTAAAAAGTTAAAGCATACATTGCCAATTGCGAGTAGGCCTTTGTCGAATAAAAACATCACACCTAGGAAAAGAAAAGAGACTCCAAAACAGGAAAGCCCTATGCCAATTTCTGAAAATAAATAAAAGTATTTACGTTTTAGAAGCGAAAATAAATATAGAATAAGTTAATTACTTTGTAGATCTGTAACTTGCATCATTTTGTTTTACTTTTAAATTTAAAACAAGTAGGAAAGAGAAAAACTAGAACAAAATTATATCCTAGGTGTCAAAACTCCACGTAAACATGTTAATTGACAGAAAACAGCTGCTGGGATTTAACGTGTTCAGAGATCGGAACTGGATATACTATGGGCGCGCTCAGCCAAAGTTATCCGGATGGGTTTGTGTTTTTGTAAGTCCCCTATTACACGATGATTCTTTGCGTCTGACTCTTTTCGAATTTCTCTTTGAAAATCATCCTGTGAGTTACACGTTATTACATGGAGCTTCTCGACGCTTGATGCAAAATTGACAGTTCTCTTTACTGTTTAAGTGGTTTGTAGAGAGTCTGTATAGGAAAAAAATACGGAAAATGCTTAAAAGAAACGTCAAAAAAAGTCTTGGAAATCTTGGCTCACGACGCACAGGGCAACTGGTCTTTCATCTCATCTTTCTTCTCTTTCACACTCATTATATTTGAAATGAGTCAGACGCAAATAGTCATCCAGTAAAATTTTTGCACAATCCTTATGTTAGTTTGTGTTTCTTCATTTCTATATTTTACAATTTATATTCAGCTTGGCATCTAGGCACATGTATTTCTTACTACATGTTTTAGGTTGGTATTTGTTAGTTAATCAATTAAACCTATCTATTTATTTATTAAAGGATATGTGTTTGTATCCACCTATTAACTTTATTTATTATTTAAAAATATTTTGCTTGAAAAATGATCTTTTTAATGCAAGCTATTGCCATTTGTCTCCAAAGAGACAATTCAAGATACAAGTAATTCCAGATTAGTGAAATAAATTGTATATCTGAGATTGGTGGAGTAGTTAGATAGCAAGACAATCGGTGCAAAGGGTCCCGGGTTCGATTCCTGGACATACCTACAAGTTTATGATTCCCATAATTAACTCCATAAATGTACAATAGGAGTTAAAAAAAGGTCGCCTTTTTCATTTAATGGAGTCTTTTGCAATGCTTTTATGTGTAGGTTGAATGAAAACAAAATGGATGAATATAGAAGTAAAATTGTTAGTTGAGAGCTCCGTGTAATAGCGCGTGACTCACATGATGGTTTTCAAAGAGAAATTCGAAAAAAAAGTCAGACGCAAAGAATCATCATGCAATAGAGGACCTTTAGCGGTTCCATTTGTAATAACTTATAATTCTGAATAAGTAAGTTAAAATTTTTAACAAAATTTCATTTAACATTCTTTTCAAAAAAAATATATTGTTTATAATTTTAAGATGGTGTTCAGACAGGCTTCACGTGAGGCGACTTATTTAAACGTGAGGCCTGTCTGAACACCCTCTGAGAATTTGGAAATGTAAATAAATGACAGAAGCGATACTATAGTTTGGACAAATGGTAGGGAAGTTCAGGAATGGGGGGTGATATGGTTCATTCGATGAGATAACTAATTGAAAAAAAAACGCGAAAGTGAGTCCAGCTAGAATTCAACTCCAGGGGAGTGGAAAAATATTGCGAATTCACTAATCAGCATGATAATGTGGGAGTGTTTGTATGGAGAGCGAATGGTATGCGGTTTCACTAATATCAGTTGAACAGATTGTCGGTGGTGCATGTAGTGTTACCAATATTCGTTCAATTTTCTTTCGCAAATTCACGTAGCTAAAATCTCGAAACCAAATTCACTAATACTTGTGAATAGATTTATTAATTTTTTTTTTGATACAAATGCAAAATTTGGGTTGAGCTGAATGCGTTCAAGCACGAAAAAGGCTAGTTCAACAATAATAGTTGTTGAACTAGCCTTTTTCGTGCCAGTGACATCTATGAATAAACTTTTTAACTGTGAACTTAGATGTGTTTGGGTTTCACTTTTCTACAAAAGTAAAAGGTAAGCCCTTGTAAAACTTGAGAAAAAAGATAAGACTGAATATTTTATTGAAAAGATAAAATTGTTTTTCACTTTTGTTCAAAAGTGAATTGAATGTAGTTAAGCCTTTTCCTACTTCACCCAAACATTTGAAATCTACTTCACTTTTAAAATCTTAAATTTTGAGAAAAAAAAATTAAAATCAACTTCATTTTACTCAAGTGTGCAAGCCCAGATTTTCCATAGAAACAAAAACAAATGTACAATTTTAATACAGAAATGAGTAATTTTATAAACATAGAAACTCACCGCACACTCCCGTGTACCTACATGAATTTTATAAAAAGTTCGCCTGTGTGTGTTTGGATTTCGAATGGGTTTCCACTTTGTTGGTATATTCTAGATTAAACCTTTTCTATTTTGGTTGATGATGTCTGGTTTATTATTTGTGTGGTGTCTGATTTCAACCATTTAATTGTTCTTTTTTATAAAAAAAAGAATAGCTACTTGAAGTACCTTAACTAAATAAAACTAAGAACTAAAGTGTTTTTTTTTAATTGAAATAAATAGGTACCTAAATAAATGGAGTCTGAAAGAATATCTTTTTCTGTTTTCTTTTTAGTTTTTTTGTTTAATTTAATGTTTTTCAATTTAGATTTCTATAAGAAAAGTTCATTCTGAAATCTACTTTCATTTTTCTCAATCTACTTCCTTTTTTTCTTCTAATCTCGACTTTTTTTCTCGAAGTGGTAACGCTGGTGGAACCCACTTAACAAGCCATCTGCCATCAAATAGCAGAAAATGGTGGTATATCATATTCAGCAACTCAGCTCTCAGCACTTGCTTGGTATCGCTTTTGTTCGCCAATCGCCATTTTAGCTCACTTCTTTTCCAAAATTCTCCGGCGTTGGACGCGTGTCGAAAAAAGGCAAAAAATCGCGATTTTCTTTCAACTTTTCCTTTATTCTGTGTATAATCAAAAATATTAAATAAATAATGGATCGTAAGTGAAAATCTTTACATTTTCGTGCCAAATCTTCAACAATAATTTATTTTTGCCAGGAGGAAATTACGGCGGAGGTGGTAGCGGTGGCGGCGGAGGTTATAACAATTTTTCAGTTCCTCCGCCAAACTTTCAACAACCACCCAAAAATGGTGGCGGCTATAATGAACCGCCGCCATCATTCAATAAACCAGCTCAAGGAGGTGATTAAAAATATATTTTAAAAAGAAAATTTAACTTATCTTTCTGTTAAATTAAACAATTATTTGTGGATTAGGTGGAGGCGGCCGTGGTGGTGGTGGCGGTTGGAATGATCGAAGTGGGGGTGGAGGCAGCGGTGGCTACGGGTATGTACATACATATTTTCTTTCCTTAGTTTCTTGTTTTTCCCATACAAAAATATTACAAAGTCACAAGCTAAGACCATTCAAAAGTGTATTCTGAGTGAAATTATCTACGAAAGTTAAATTTAATTTTATTTTAATATGCAAGTCAAAAATTTGCTCTTTAAATGGTTAGGTAAATTTTTGCTTTTCAACTTCTTGGTAACCAAAATAATATACATTTATTTTAAGAACGTATTAGTAGGTAGGTATTTGCAATGGTGATATAAATTATATTAAGATCTTGAAAGATTGTTAATTATAAAGGAAAATTTCATTAAATAAAAGTTTTTCAACAGCAAAGTGGGTATAGGTTGTACGAATGCCTGAGTGCTTTAGATTCCAAGAAAAAAGTAGGTAGGTACCTATCGACAATTTTTTTCTAAAGGAAAATATGATATTTTCCTGGAAAAAATCACTTTAATTTAGCTAAAGAATTTTGAAAATATAACGTGTTAGGTTTAGTTTTACAAACGCGGTTCAAATTTTGATCCGTGGTTCAACAATTTTATTGGCTGATTTCGGCGGAATCACTGAGGTTCAACGATGATTCAAGGTTCGGGTATGTTATAGTAGCCAATTTAATGCCTGAACCATCGTTGATCCTCAGCTTAGTTCCCGTATTCGGTGAGTTAAAATAGCTGAGCGAAAAATTAAATACATGTACAAGTGACCCTAACTTTAATTTCTAATATTGATTATTTATTTTTAAATTTTGTATTCAATTCAAACAAATAAGCCACAAAAATATGCAATAAAATGGTATCCAACTTTTCTCGAAAAACGACAACGCCACTTTCCTTTTTTCCTCTACCTCTTTGTTTATAATGATCTATTTGCTATAGATTTCTTTCTCAAAATTACCAAAACTTCTGCAGACTTCACTGAAGCTTGATTGAGCCAGTCCAACTGCTCCTTTTTGGTAGCCATCTTCTGCAAAGCGTGTATTAATTTTGACGATCGAAGGTATGCAAACGCAATTTTGATTGGTGGAACTGAGTTCATTAAAATATCTATCAAATAGTTTACTGTAAAATTAATTTTTAGTTTAAAAAAACTACTTTGTAATTACATCTGTATTTAGGTTAAGTACCTACACTAACACAGTCGTATTTATAAACTTGTCTTACTTTAGACAGCCGGCCAACTCCAAAAAGTTATTAATAAACTTTGGTTTACTGTTGTCCTAAAGTTATCTAATTTATACAAAGGCTTCGGCTGTCTAAGATTTGTCTAAATTGACGTTTTATTTTTGTATATAAGGCATATTTTCAACTATTATGGACTTCTAAAAAAACTGTAACTAGTCAACCCCATAAAAAATCGAATAAATAAGGCGGACAATGTCCGTGGTAGTTCTAATGTTCTTGGTTTCAATAATTTCTTTCTTCAGCGGTTAATCTGAAGGCTTTATTATATATTTTAAATAAATGCCGAATCAAAATGTTTCAAAAATGTAATCGAATGTCACTAATTTATTCACAAACTTTGACAGTTTAATCATTTTAATTAATTAATTCTCAAAATATTTCGAGACTGGTTCGAAGTTATTTGCGGGCGGGGGATATTGGCGATAAAAATATTCGACTCCTGGGAAAAATAAAATCCGATTTTAATAATAAAATAAATAAATAATAATAATAATAATAATAATAATAATAATAAATGAAATAAATTTCGAATTTTCCCGATTAAGCTGAATAACTCTTCATCTCTTCCGTTAAAAAAAGTGTCAATTTTAACACTTCAACATATTTTGTTATACAACGATAACGTTTATTTGGGATTATTTTATGATCTAAAGATCTAGAGCGATGGGACAAAAATAATAGAAATAAAGGTTACATTATTTCCAACGGATAATAATTGCATACATAAAGTTGAGGGTTTGATCATCACCGTTATAGATCTCTCGATATAGATCTCTGTACATCAAAAACACCAGTTTCACAGTGCAAGTTCAAACTAAACTCAACAAGTTATTCGGTGTTCTTTTAAACCTTGAAGTTAGTTAATTCTGTAGCTTAAATTAAGTAAGTTCAACGTGCAGAAAACTGAAATTCAAGCATTCTCATATTCTCAACTATCAATTGAATCGGCAGTTTGGAAGGGAATAAAGGCCAAAAATTCAAAAACCGTTTTATTTCATTTTATTTTTATTTTGACTTAAATAAATACACTCGTGTTAGCAAAAAGAAATTAACGAAAATCAACATTTTTGACGTTTAAGTAGAGAAACAAAAGTAGGGTGATTTTTCCCCTGGATTTGTTTTCTTCTTAAAACTATTTACCTATTTCACAGATAAAAAGGTGAAATTTAAAGTTTTATAGCCTAGAAAATTTACATCATCATTCCCAACAGGATTTGTACATAAATAGGATTAAAAAGCATTTAGCTACAAATCCACCCAGCGGTGTTCCCAAATTTTGTAAGGAAGAAAATTGCTAAAGGGTATTGAGAAGTATTTTTTTATTTTTGTACATACTCTTGAAGATATTGTTTAAACAAACATATCTATTATATTACTAGATTTTGAGTTATTAAACTTAATCTTTCCTCATTAGCACCGCATTAATTTGAGAAAGGGAACAAATCCATCGTATTTTTGTGTAATTATTTTACATCTGCATTTACTTTTTTGATAAAAACTAAGTCATAAAAATCACTATGAAAACAAGATTGCTGGGTATAAATTTTGATTTTTTAAAAAATTATGCAAAAAGTTATAAAGTTTTTTTTAATTTACTAAAAATTTCATTTTTTGACTTATTTTCTTTAAACTACCGATTCAATTGAGGCAGTTAGTGCAGAAAAACCCACATATGTTTTAATAAAAAAATATCAATTCTACAAATATTTTAACTGAATTCAGGTTTAGCTGAAATTCCTACTACTTAATACATATAATTTTTATAATGTTAAAAAACAACAAGACACCGAAATACTAAGGAATATAGTGGAAAAAATGACAAGTAGGTACCATTAAATTTTGGGCTTAAATACAAATTTCAATTTTGTCTCAGCGATTTCATAATGTTATTTTCGTTTGGAGTCGGCAGTTTATTGGGCTTTAGTATAGAACTATTCATGAAATAAGGTTACTAAAAGAAAAAAATTTACTTCTTTATTTATTTGATAGTTTAATTCTTTTATCAACAAATTAATACTACTACAATTTTTAAACGTGTATTTGTACATATTGAATAGTTTTGAATGCAGTATGCATTAAGGTATTAATTAAAAAAATCTGTTTATTTAGTATTAGTTATTAATTGGTGTCGAACAAAATAGGACGGACCATTTTTTTT
Source organism: Dasysyrphus albostriatus (assembly GCA_946251815.1). Taxonomy (NCBI): domain Eukaryota; kingdom Metazoa; phylum Arthropoda; class Insecta; order Diptera; family Syrphidae; genus Dasysyrphus; species Dasysyrphus albostriatus. The sequence continues at coordinate 57,617,987 of OX276336.1, read as the reverse complement.
CAAAACAGTTTAATTTACTTTTATGCAGTTTTACTTTTGTACAAATAAGATAATTCAAACTTGTTCTTATTACTAGCTTTTTTGCTAAAAACAAAACAACAAAAAATAAATTTTCTTTAAAAAAAGATTCCTCTAAACTGAATATATGTATGTGGGCACTAAAGATAAAAAATTCCAGTGGATCGCAATCAAGAACGCGAGATTTCAACTAGTATTGAACAAAACATAATTTAATACTACTTTCATCAGTTTTTATATGTTATAATTTATAAATTTCTAATCTTTACTGGAGACAGTACTAAACGGTTCGCTAGTATTTTTTAAATTTTATGATTCGGGATTATGTGGAGCATATTAGGGTAGCCGTCCTTCGAAAGTTTGCGGTATTCCTGCAAAAAAAAAAATAAACATACAATTGTACATAGATAAGGTCAATTTCATACTTTTTTTTTGTAAGATGACATTGTAATGGAAGTGTGCAATTAGAAACCATAGATCTTGCGTGGATGGTAACGTTTGAGATTCTGGAATTTTATAGAAAAAAAACTTAGTAGATTTTTGGATACGTCTCTCTCGCTAAAAATTTCAAAAATATAGTTTCAATGAGCTTAGTTAATGCAAATTACATGTCATCAAGGATACAAGGTGTTAAGGACAATACAAAATTTATTTCGACGATTTATATTTTGTTACATATTGAAAGTGTATTTTGGTTCTAGGGCGGATATATCCCTGCTAGGTAATAAAAACAAATTGTACCAAAATTTGGAGCGGTATAAAACACTCGACAAAATTTAGCGGTATAAAACAGTGAGCAAAACGCTCATCTGCATGTGTATTATCAGACATGTGTATAATCATCTTAAGGTTGGTCATTACCCTTTAATCCGTGCAAAATTTAAAAAAAGAACCCATTAGTTAGTGCTCACGTTAAGGATGGGTTCGTCGTTTTCGTAAAAGTCTGGTACTCATTTGAAAAATTTATACCCGATACCAATTTATACCGATGGAATCTTTCGAGCATCATTTACGTTTTCACTTTTTTTTTTTAATTTTAAGCGCATTACAACAAATTCATCAATTTCGGCCGCTATAGTCCTGACACTGGAGTACTTTTAACTATGGGATGGGTCTTTGTCAAAGACGGCCCCGATTGCTGTTGTCGATAAGCGATCGCATCGAAATTTGTCGATTATATCGATTGGTTTCCATGTTTGGGATTGTGTAACGTAATCAAATGAAATATGCTTTATTTTGAATAATCCACTATCCAATAAATTCAAATTGAAAGTTAATTTGTATTAGCGTTTCAATTCCCAAATATAAATTGTGTTCATAGGACATCGATCAGAAATTTAATATCGAAAAATTTCGATCGACAATCACAATATGAACGACAATCGACAAATCTGACTATTATGTTTTTTTTTGTGCCCATTTCTTCTCATTGAAATATTATGTTGAGTGAAAAATGTATGTGTTCCGCCGGCTATTTTGGCCGCAATTATTTATTAAATAAAACAAGAATAGTTACATGAACTTTTCCCGAAGTTTCAACAGGGGTAACTTTATCATATACAAAATATAAATATTAATCACAATTTTATGCAAAAAAAAATCAAATGAAAAAATAAAACTTAAAAGAGTACATAGTAAATTGTAATTTGTAACGTTTTATAAAACAAATTTTAACAAATTTTATAAAAAAGAAATAAAAGCAACTTCTGATGAAGCGCAGTTTAGGCTATAACTAAAGAGATAGGTAACGTAATATGTGTGTTTTCTATTCTTATTGTTCTTTTTTTAAATATGAAGTGTCTAAGGTGTACCGTTTAAAATAGTGGTTTTCTGGTTTAAGAACTTGGAGATTGGCCACTTTCAATTGCATGCCTGGCAAGTGTAGTTTTGGCTGGATTGTTTGTGTTAATGTAGAATCTGTGATTAGACAGAAAAATTGTTTTTATCGTTTTATATAGGGGGTGTTCGCCTGGAAGCTATACTACTTTGTTTGTTAATAATTTTTGATTAAATGAAAGCGAATGGATCTTATATTGATAAATGTTTTATTTAATGTCGGCAATTTTGTATGGAATACAATATCAGATAAATATCCGCCCCTGTTAGGCCCGTATTATAACTTACGATTCGCCGAGTCTAACGTTCGGCTTTTCAAAAATAAAACTGCGATTTTGTTCAAAATCACCAAGAATAACAGTTCGACATCGACTTAATTCAGGCGAGTCACAAACAGTAATTCCTGATAGTCACATTTCAACGTTCGACTTGGCGAATCGCATGTCATAATAGGTACCTTTGTCTCACAAATGCGAGCCCTTTTGAGCACATTTTTCATTACATTCTCACACATTTCACGCGGTGTTTCATTAATTTCATCACGCATATTTTATTTAAGTTGCTCAAGCGTTTCTGGTTTGTAGGCATAAACCTAGCTTCAGATATCCCCACAAAAAAAAGTCCGGAGCAGTCAAATCAGGCGACCGTGGGGGCCAATCAACATCACCATTTCTTGAAATAACTTGTTGTGGAAAGAGGTCTAGCAGTTATTCCATTGTAATCCTGGCTGTATGCGATGTGGCACCGTCTTGTTGATACCACATGCTAATCAAGCCCAAAGCATGCAGTTTTGACGTTAAAAAGCTTTCAATCATATCACAATATCGCTCCCCATTCACAGTTACCGTTTCGCCGTTTTCATTTTCAAATATGTAAGGTCCAATGATTCCTCCTGACCAATACTTTTAATGGATGCAAAGGTGACTGATGAATAATTTGAGGGTTTTCCATTGTCCATTTCATTCACTACACGATAAATTATGCGTTTTGTTGGCACGTTATTTCTCCCAAAAATTTCACGGAACTTTCTCATCGTCAAACAATTCGATGATTGATTTTGATAAAATGTTTTAACGATTAAAAGACGTTGGTTAATCGAATATTTTTCCATAATCACGACTGCCAAATATGAACTGTTTACCAAAATGGCAGCAAAAAAAGTAGTAGTATACCTTCCCGGCGGACACCCTGTATTTTGCATCCATACATTTTACTTTGTCAGGTTTTGACTTCAATTTAGTGAAAAGATTACAAGTGTTTGATAAGACGAACATCTTAGTTTTTCGTGGCAATTTTCGGTTGGACTTTGAACATAAACAGCACTTTTGAACTAACCATCCGTAGCTTGGCCGCATTGTCGGGGATGAATTTTATGGTTGCATTTCGAAATAAAACCCAGAATGACTGCAGCACGATACACTTTACATTAAAAATGGATAACTCTTTTTTGGTTAACGGATTGGAATTTTTCTTCACTCAACGTAAAATCTTGTTGACTAAGTTGGAATACGTGTTCATAATAATATAATTGGCTTGACTGAACAAAATTAATGGGTCTTCCTGACGCTGTATTTTTGTATGCCTGTCGAGTTGGTCCACTTTAGTAAGAGATTACCTCTCTTTTGGGTAAGCTTTTTTCATCAGAAGAAACTGTTGCGAAATTCTGGCCTTCAAAAATAAAATTAAAATATCTTTTTCGCACTATTTCAGTTGTCAATCTATTTTAATTAAATATGTAGGTAATGAATCATATATGTTAAAACCCAATGCAAGCAGAATCAAACCGAAAAACTAAACTAAACTATTTTGAAACGCTACTTGAGCAAAATTTTGTTGGTGAGAACTTTAATTTTTCCCTGTGGTAAAAATTCTATTTTCTTTTCCGACGTTTTGACGTTGGTTGCCATCTTTTTCAGGAGGTTTATTTTATTTGAAAACAAATAAACTAAGCACTTAATATAATAATAACATTTGAGGCGGGACATGATACCAAATTTATGTTAAATCAGGTTTTTACTATATGTATTTATGAGGATATAATTAATGTAAAACTGTAAACATAAAAATTCTGAAAAAATTAAGTTAAGTAAAAAACTAGTTTTTAGTATTCTTAAAATATTAATTTTAATTAAATAATTAACAATTAAAAGTACATATAAGTGTACGATATTGCATAATTGCATACAAAAGTAACCGAAGTTGAGAAGCAAAAATTATTTATCTGGTAAATTAAATTATAATAAACTGGTACAAAAAGGCATTTAAATGTGTATTTGGTTTTTTGGTAGAGCGTTTATTTAGAGAAAACAGTAGAAGAAACAGTGGTAAAATAATGATTTTTGTGTCAAAGGCATAATATGTAATGTATATTTTGTTTTGTTAAAAAAAGGTATTTTATTTAAACAAAGAGTAAAGTTCTTTAAGGTTTATAATAATTCCTCTCCCCATCTACACTACATCAACAACTTTCAACGGTACTTGCTTGTGTATACAAAAAATCTTTTATGCATTTAAATGAGTGTTCAATGTATATTCTAGAGCTGGAGGCGGCAACAAGGACGGCTACAATAAAGGTAAAATATACAAGCGGTTCGCTTCAGAGTAAAGTATTGTTTTAATATCTTTTCGAATATAATATTACATAAACAAAATATAATGCATTATAAGTTTTTTTTTTAAATAAACAATTTTATGATGGCATAATAAACGACAGTAGATAATAACTACGGAAAGAAAATAGAGTACACGAAAGCTAAACATTTATGCTACCATTTCAATAACGTCTCTAGCCTCTGTAGCTTAGCGACCAACCTAAGGAATTTTAAAACCTTAAAGCCTAGGCAAACGCGTATTTTATTTCCTTACAGCTGTTTAACATGACAAAAATTTTAAAATACGACCAGAAAAAATAGGTACAAAAGAATGTCTGAGAATTTTAAACTAATGCTCAGTTTCCGCATGCTATACATACTTTTGAGTCAATTCAGAAAATAACAAGTGGTTACAGTCAAAAATTGGATGTTTTTGAACTGAGAAATAAAAGTACCATTGAAAGACATTTATTCAACAACGATGACTAACAGATTCGCAAATTTTTAATTGACGATGACCTTCGGTTCTGAACCGAAGTGGAAATATTCATCAAAATTTAGTTATACGTTCTGATTTTTAGTATACAACGTTTGTCTTCCGTTTTTATTCCGATTTCGTTTATTTTCCACTGTATTATCTCCTTTATCGAAATTTTATACGCAAAGAAGGTGTGGCGAATGGGAAATAGTCGGAATAGTAACGGTGAACGGAAGAAGAACTGTCTTACGGTAAAAACCGGAATGCATTAATTCCGACAGTGAATAACCCAATTGGTGACACAAGTGTCAGTTCAAAGGCAAGTGGAATCAAAACGCAAGGTTTTATGTAAGGACCTTATAGTGTGGTATAGCTTAAATTATAGCTGACAGCAGACTTTGGCAGTGCAGGTATAACCAAAATATAAGTATGAGGGTTTGTAGGTATGTGTAAATCCATTGTGAATATTAAATGCAAAAAGTCTGGCATGGTTTTTTTTTCAGCCTTTAGTGGAGGTGGAGGTTTAAATCCGGCTTGGTTTTCTATTTATGTGTTAAGGTCATTACAAGCTTTTATAAGAAATATTAAGCTTACAATTGTAATCATAAGGACGACTCCTTCAAGTTTGTCCTTTAAACAACAATTTTTTATATTTTTTTACCCAAGTGGTTTGTGAAACTGTTGTTTTGAGAATAAAATGAATATCGACAAAAAAATGAAATACAGTTCTTTCAGATCCAATTATTATATTTGTAAAACCTTATTTGTGGTGAAGTAATTCGACGTCAAATGTATCCAAAAAAAGGTGTTTATGTTGAAATATCAAAAACGTGACGTGCTAGAATAATTTTGACTTTTCGGATACAGCATACCAACATCTTTTAGTGAAGTATGGTTTGGTCTAAAGGTAGCTTTTGTTTCAGACCAGCGTTATGACCCAATTAAATAGATGACCGAGCTCTCTTTAATTTATAAAAAAAATTAATAATTTGAAACCAGCGAAAATGTAGGATTTATCAAAATAATTAGATACAACATCTGTATGTATGTGTCCATTGAAATACACAGCCAAAAAGAAAAAAAGATTTGTCGATTCGAATTACAGTTGAATTTCCCTCTAAATCGAATTTAAATTATACGAAAACGTGGTCAAATAGCTGAAACTTAAACTACATATATTAAAATAACATCGATTGTAAGCGATACCATCACAAAAAAAAATGGAGTTTCCATACAAACTATCAAGAACAAGGAGTATATGATTCGCGCCGGTAACACAGTTTTTCTTCGAGACTAGGTTAAGCGCCGAGAATTCTCTAGGCTAGTATAGGACGAAACATTTGTAAAATCAAGCAAGAAATCAAGAAATATATTCGTATATGTATTTTAAAAGCTGCTGTCAGTCGTATTTATAAATTTTGTCCATAAATTGTTATAAATGTTTGTCTAACTTCAAAAGATAATAATAAACTTTGTTTACTGTTGTCCTAAGGTCGTCTAAGATTTGTCTAGCTTGACAATTTATTTCATTAAATATGGCATATTTTCAAGCTATAATTAACGTAATAAAAATATATGTATGTCCATACATATAATTTTAAGAATTCTAATATACTTTTTGTCAATTCAAATACAAAATTAATCAATATTTAGTGGCAGACCCTTTGTTTTCGATGATTGCCTTGCATTTTCGTGACATTCATTAATTTATCTCATTCCAGACCGTCCCTATTCACCTAACAAAATTTTCCGCAATTTTAACATTTTCCCCATTAATTTCGAGTTTGACTATCTCCTAGACTCTCTAGGCCTTGTGATCATTTAACCAAATCTTGACTAGCCTTTTCCTACTGAAAGAACCAACGCAGCGTCTTTTCCCACTCTCCATACGGCAATATAAATAACCTCTATTGGTCCGTTATTCCATTAATGCGGTACAATAACCCCAAACCAGCAGCATGAAAACAACAGTTTTTAAGAAATGACGTGTTACAGTCGCTTACCAAGTGATCTTGTAACGTGCGATATGGCATCACTACTCATGGTATGTCATTTAGAAATGATCTGAAAAAATAAAGAATAAAAAAGGTAATACAAATTTTGAAACATGCATCCGAAAATCTTTATTGGTTAAAGAAAAAAAAAATTGATAAAAGTCAAAAATAAAAATATGGTTTGTTTTTTTTTTTCATTTATAGCTATTTACCATGTAAACTTTTCTGTACAATATTATTAGGACATAACATAATTAAATTATTGAATAATAGACTAAAATCGAAATAAAAACAAAAAATAGGCAGATAAATTGTAAAAGCAAACAAATTTTCATTGACATACGGCATTCAACTAAAAATTGATTCAACTTTTTGCTTATGAACTTGATTTTATGGCTTTTTCCGTTTTTATTTAAATGCTGACATATTTTAAATGATGCCAAGGGATTCTTATGCGATATTTGAAACGTTCTGCATCAAAACCTTATTCCGAACTGACGGTACATAAATCATTATAAGTAAAAAGATTTAAACTAAAATTTTAAATTTCATAAGAAAACTATTTTATTAACTTCTTTATAAAGAAGTTAGAAGTGATAGCGATAAGTAAACTTTAACTCGGCAAATCTGGCTATCTAGGAAGGGATAACTTAATTTAACACCCACATACGTTAACTATCACTTACATACATAAATCAGTGCATATATGACACATGTCTTAGAATAGGTTCGTTCTTTGAAGTTGACCCAGGTTTTCTTGGCAAACCTAAGAATTGTCAAAAAGCCTAGGTTTTTCGGTTCTCAAAACACACCAAAGGCCCCCTAAATTATGTTGTTGAGTAAAGATTGAAACAAAATTTGTTTGAAAAATTAATAAAAGCAAACCAAAGTTTACTTTTTCTATTTCTATTTGGTGTTATTAAAGTAAATTTGTGTATTGCTTGAATTTCTATTTCAAAAACAAAAGAATTTAATGCAATACCCTAATCCAGTGTGAGTTTTCAAGAAACGCTTTTGGGCGACCCCAGGGTGACTTCAGGGCTCAACGATCAAACCTAATGCTTGCGTTCGGCTGGTAAAGCGATAGGCTATCCATAATCCAAAAAAAATCCAGATACGTTGCTGTTTCTTAACAAGGGATTACAACAACACAAACAAATCCGGATCGCTAAAGATACGTTGCCGAATGCGCCCAATGTTTCCACAATTCGAAGAAGTGCTGCCTATGTTTATTAATATGAAAATTAAAAACGTAAATTATTAGAAAATTATTATTTTTGGTTTTGCTTCTTTGGACTTTTGAATATAAATTCAATTAAAAGTTTTTGTGACCTTTAATCCAAATGAGTTTCGCCCAGGTACAAGAAGGTTTATTAATAATAAATGTTATCAAACGGAGAAGACATGGATAGAACATGTTTCAGCTAACACTGTGTTAAGGTGTGGATAGTATTTTTATTTTTAATAGTGAACAACCAAGGGTTACGTATTTCAGTTATTTTTAAAACTTAAAAACAGGCAATCGCTATAAACTGGTCTAATGTGCAAAGCGAATCCTAAATAGCAAGTTAGCAAATATTAGAAACGTGAATGATGCTTGAAAACTTGCTTCGATTTTTTTTGTTTCGGGAATAAATTTTCTAGACGAATAATTTGGCAGGTGTTTCACGATAGCAGTAACGTATTCGTGGAAATAAAATTCAACTCGAAATTATCGATGGATATTTTTTATTTAGAGTTGTATTTTCGGATAGAAAAATACAACAAATTAAATTTTGGTTATTAAATATGTATAAGCAATAATTTTGGTATGATTCTATGAAATATATTTAAATTAAAGTCTTCGGGACGAACAAAAAAAGAATTTTGTTTAAACTCTTTCTCAACGAATTATTTGGTTGTTTTAGTTGCATCCACTTTAATAGTGTGAAAACGTAAACGGGAAATTTGGTTTAAATACGACCAAGATGGTATTATTTAAGATGCTAAGTTTGAAAAGAAACGACAAATATAGGAGACGAATCAACAAAAACTTTTGTTTAAAATGGTTCATAACTGATTTTTTCCTCAGTCCATACCATCATATCAAATCAAATTAATGTTACAAAAACTTTAGTTGTTAAAACTGCTTCAGTTTTAAATAGGAATAGAGGGAAAATGCGAAACTTAGTGCAGTAAATGATAAGAATGTTACCTATGTTACTAAATATTTTCTTGGCGTAAAAAGCATAACAATAATAACAGATTTAAATAGCATAAAATGATTTAACAACGAACACGAATCTACTACATCAAAATTTTCGGGGCATTTATGATGGGCTGCTATTTACAAGTTTATTATTAATTATAAATAAAAATATGATTTAAGTAATAGTTTTTTAAGAAATATGAATTTTGAGTGTTCCATACCTAACAAATCTACAATTTTAGGCGGCGGCTACGGAGGTGGCGGCAGCAGCGGCGGCGGCGGTGGTGGTAGTGACATGGTAACCCAAGAGGATACTATTTTTATATCTGGAATGGATCCTAATGCTACAGAAATGGAGATTGAAACATTTTTTGGCGCAATAGGCATTATCAAGGTAAAACAATATCTCATTAAATATGTAAACAATTTAATTACAAATTTTACTGTGATGATTTGAACAGAAAGATAAACGGACAATGAAGCCAAAAATCTGGCTCTACAAGCATAAGGAAACTGGCGAATCAAAAGGTGAAGCAACTGTCACATATGACGACACGAACGCAGCTCAGTCGGCGATTTCATGGTTCGACGGACGCGATTTCAACGGATGCGTTATTAAAGTTTCGCTTGCACAAAGACAAAATAATTGGAATAAATCTGGTGGTGGAGGTCGTGGTGGTGGCGGTTTCGGTGGTGGTGGTCGCGGTGGACCTCGTGGAGGTGGTGGATTTGGCGGTGGTGGTGATCGTGGTGGTGGTCGCAGCTTTGACCGTGGTGGAAACGATTTTGGTGGCGATTCAGGGCGTGGAGGCGGTGGCCGCGGAGGAGACCAGGGTGGTCGCATGGGCGGGCGAGGAGGAGGTGGTGGTGGTGGTGGTGCTCCCGGCATGCCACAAAGAGATGGAGACTGGAAATGCTCGAGCTGTAGTAATACTAATTTCGCTTGGAGAAACGAGTGCAATAGGTAATTTATTTATTTGCTACTCTTAAATTAATTCTTAACAAATCTTTCAATTTAAGATGCAAGACACCCAAAGGAAACGAAGGAGGTGGTGGTGGATCTGATATGGGAGGCGGAGGTGGTGGTGGTGGTGGTGGCGGTGGTTACGGCGGCGACCGTGGTTACCAAAGCAGAGGAGGGGATAGAAATGGTGGAGGTGGTGGAGGCGGAGGGGGCTTCAACCGCTTCAGTGGTGGTTCCGGTGGAGGAGGTGGTGGTGGTGGCGGCGGCATGAGGGGCAACAACCGCCGTGATGGAAGCAGTGGAGGTGGTCCGATGCGAAATGACGGCGGAAATCGATCAAGACCCTACTAAGCTATCGGACTTACGTTTTTTGGTTTAACAAAAATTTAAATAAATCAATTTGCTTTTAAAATATTTTAATGTAATTTCGATGAGAAGTTTAATAATAATAAAAAATTAAATATTAATTATGTATGTAGATAATAATAATAATGTAGACTCTTTTTTTTAAGGGTAAATGTTCATAATAGGTGATTTTAAGTTATCACAAACTTGAAAATCGATCAAAGTATTTGGCGAATCCCATCTTTATCTTTTAGATTACTCTAGTTTGCAAAATGTTGGACCATGGAAGGGCACTTAAAAAAATATATTTTTTAGAGTAGTTTTGGGTCGCTGAACACGAAAATGATTTTTTTTTTTTCAATGGAGCGTTTTCGAGATATGCGCAAAAATCATATTCTAGCTACTTTTTCAGATAATAAGTTACATTAAATGTATATTTTCTGAATCGGTTGATCTGTCTCCTTCCGACAATTCTCAAAAACAATTCGCTTTGTAACTAAATTTCATTCTACTACTACCAGAACGTTTTGGAAGCGCATGTTTGAAGCTGACGAAATAGTGGCGGATCGAAGTACCACACTTTGTTAAACCGCTGGAATAAAAATGGGACGTCTGACAGGGAAAAAGCAAAAAGTAAAATGTCTGGGACCTATATATTCGTAGTCAGGAGATTTTTCCTGATTTGTTGGTGTGTCGCTTGGTCCTTGACATCAAAAGGTGGTTTTTAGTCCACTTTGTTGGGCTTCCGGTGGATAAAAGCTGAAAGGGAAACTCATGAGAAGTAGTTGAGACCAGAAGGTCATTTCCTATATTTAACACGAGTACACGCGCACCTTGGACTACTATCGTAGTCCATTTTGAAATGTTAAATATTTGTATTGAGTAGGAAAAACCATTTAGTTATTAAAAACAAAAATGATGATCTGACCGTGGTCTACTATAGTAGTCCACGTGTGTAATCCAGTGTTAATATATGAATTGAAATGGTTATACCCAAAAATCGGAGAAATCACGGTTTTTTACCTACCCATCACCGCCAAAAACTTCAAAATAACCCTGCATGTATTCCATATCACAATGCTTAAATCTAAATTGCCATATATACTCGTCATATTTTGGTTATAAATCCACCCCCAAAATTTGCTGTGAGCTCTTATACCAATATTTGGATAGGTAGCTGAACCTATCCATTATCTATTTCACGAGAGCAAGATAAACAAACAAGGTATGTAAATTTTTTGTGTGATGACACTGTTAAGATTGCAAGTTTTAACTACGCCCGCCATGGCAACGGTCTAACGTTTGGTGCAAATTTTTGATACAAATAAAATGGGTGGATTTTCGAAAAATATGTGGGTGTCTTTATTTAAAAAAAAAAATGTGTGAGCATTTTGAAAAAGAAATTCGAACATTTTTGTTCAGAATTTAAAATAATTTAACAATAACTAAGGCCCTCATTATGAATAGCGAATCGAACGTTCGCTTAAAGGCGAATTCCCCTAATTAGCCCAGGAAAAATGTACAAATAAAATGCCAATCTGCGGAAAAATTCCAAATGAAGATTTTAAAAGCCTACAGACGAATCTGGCTTGCGGTAAAAGGTAAAGCTTTGGAACGGTAAATAGTATTAAAAAGTAGTATTTACACAACTTGTAGATAACATGATTGTTTACAAAAAAATGTATCAACACTTTTTTCTCCGACTGATATCACTTTCTTCCGTACAACTCAGAAATCGTGAGTGTTATCAAAAACATTTGTATGCACAGTTTGTGCATTATGTTAACATCTATACCAAAAAATAGTTTATTTTTTCTAAAAGTGATAGGTTAGGTTAGGTTAAGGTGGCTGTCAGGAAAACTGCTGACACACTTAGGCCAGAATAGGACCATTGTGATACCACATAAAGAATGCGAGGTAATCCTCGTTAATTAAACCAGTTGGAGCTTTTAATAAAGCGATGGAGACTCTGAATGTCGATTTTATTTAAGTCACTGGGATCACTGAAGAAAAAATTTCCTAAGTGTGTTTTGCGTCTTTGAGAAAGAGCAGGGCATGAGCAAAGAAGGTGTAGGATAGTTTCTTCCTCCTCCTCGTCGATGCAGCTTCTGCAGAAATCATTTGAAAAGACACCAAGTCTATTGGCGTGTTTACCTATGAGGCAGTGTCCAGTAATGACACCAATTGTAGAGCTAATATGCAATCTGCTCAGAGATAACAAACATTTCGATCGCTTCGGATCCAGTGTTGGCCAGATCTGTTTTGTCGCCAGACAAGTAGTGATACCTGTACATCTGCTGTTTGTCATCATCATAGAATCTTGCTTAAGCATAAGTTTACATGTAGCGATCGGTATTCCAATATTCATCTTGCAAGGTGATATTGGTGTACTAGTTCCTATCCTGGCGAGTTCATCGGCTTTACAGTTTCCTGGAATATCTCTGTGTCCCGGCACCCAGAAAAGGTGAATGTTGAACTGTTCTGCCATCTCCATTAGAGACGATCGACAGTTTCGGGCAGTTGCGGAGTTTGTAGAAACAGATCCTAATGATTTAAGGGCAGCTTGGCTATCTGAGAAGATACGGATATTCAAAGTAGATATTACGTTTTCTTTGAGCCAAGATAAAACTTCTTTTATCGCCAGGATTTCCGCTTGGAACACGCTACAATGATCGGGGAGACGGAAGGAGAGACTAATGTTTAGTCGTTCTGAGTACACGCCACCACCTACCCCCTCTTCGGTTTTTGAGCCGTCCGTGTAGAAGTGAATTGCTTCATCTCTCAAGAATTCATTATCTTCCCAAGTGGACCTTGTTGGAATTGTAATTTGAAAATTTTTGCCAAAAACCGGCTGAGGGATGGTGTAGTCGGAGTGTTTAGGGATTGATTCGAATTTGTTCAGAATGATAGTGTGTCCAATAGAGTTATTGGACCATTGAGAAATGGCTCTGAGACGAATAGCTGTGTTCGCCGCCACTTGTTTAGTGTATATATCGAGGGGCGTGATGTTAAGCAGTATGTCTAACGCAGCGGAAGGTGTCGAACGGAGAGCTCCGCTGATACACAAGCAAGCCGATCTCTGTACTTTGCTTAGCTTATCACGATAAGTTATTTTATCTAAAGCAGTCCACCATACTGCCACCCCATAAGTGAGTATCGGTCTGATGACCGCTGTGTATAGCCAGTGGGTGATATGTGGCGACAAGCCCCATTTGTTTCCAATAGCTTTTTTACAGGAGAAAAGTGCCACTGTGGCTTTTCTAATTCTTTCTTGTATGTTTGGTTTCCAGCTCAACTTTTTGTCTAAAATCAGACCCAGATATTTAGCTTGATCTGAGAAGTTAAGTGGAATACCATTTATTGATGGAGGGTCTATGTTCGGAATTTTATATTTCCTTGTAAAGAGGACAAGTTCAGTTTTGTGGGGGTTTACACCTAGTCCACATTTGTCTGTCCATTCAAGTAGTTTGTTGAGAGCGGTTTGCATTAATTCTGTTATGATTTGAAGATGCTTTCCCGATATTGCAATGGCAACGTCATCAGCATATGCAATAACTTTGAAGCCATCCGCTTCTAGATTGACTAGTAGGTCATTAATTACGATGTTCCATAAGATTGGCGATAGGACTCCACCTTGCGGTGTTCCTCTGCTAACAGATCTTCTAACAGAACATTCACCTAATGTTGAGTTAATTATTCTGCTTCTTAGCATTAGGCTAATTAACTCCCTAAGTGAGCTATCTACATTCAAGCTCTTAAGCGCGGTTGTTATTGCCATATTGCTGACGTTGTTGAAAGCACCTTCGATATCTAAGAATGCAACCAGAGTGTACTCTCTATGATGAAGGGAATATTCAATAGTGCGTACCAAGTTATGCAAGGCCGTTTCTACCGATTTCCCTTTGCGGTAAGCGTGTTGTGCCATAGAGAAAAGATTGGGTTCTATGGAACTACGCAGATGGATATCAATCAGTCGTTCTAGAGTTTTGAGAAGGAATGATGATAGGCTGATAGGTCTGAGATCCTTCGGATTTACATGGGAGCTTTTACCCGCTTTGGGTATGAACACCACTTTAACTTCTCTCCATAAGGATGGTATGTGTGCAAGGTTCATACACCCTTCCAGAATTATCTCAAGGATGATAATCTCAAAAGTGATAATTTAAAAGATATATTTTTTGAAAAATTTCGTCAAAACCCAAAACTTCAGATTTTTGCTTTTTACTCTTAAATAATGAGATTTTCATTTAATAATTTATGCTCAGTTTATAGATTTTAATGTTATCTAAAAATACAAGTTATGTTATTTTAAATACAAGTGACAGGTAACAAGATATTAGGCGCGTCTCACCAAATAAAATCTCTGAGCGCTCAGAGATATTTTAAGTGGGACAAAAAATCTCACCTGAGCACTGAGATTTTTTGCGGAGATTACTGAGACGAAAATTTTTTGGATTCATTTCTCAATGTTCTTTCTCTGCTTAAACAGCTGTTCATTTGACAGGCAAATTGTAATTTCTCGCTGATGTGCAAATACTAAAGTCGATTTAAAATTCAAAATAAAGGTGGAATGTTAATAAAAATGAAAATAAATTGAATTTGCTTTTATTTTTCATTCATTTGATAAAGTTTTGTGCTTTTAAATTTAAATATTTTAAGCAAAGTTGAAATTTGTTTCCAGAATTTCAGTACGAAAATTTGAACACATGTTTTTATACAATTGAACGGAGAATCTTGTCCCACCAAAGCATTCCGCCTCCATCGACTTGACATTGAGCGCTCAGTGAGATTTTAGTTGGTAAGACGCGCCTATTGTTACTTCAAAGGGGTAAAGTTTTTTCGCTTACCACTACTTTTAAACGGTAAATGTTAGAAATTTTATTTCAACGCAGTTTGTAGATTGTTTAACCTTCCACAAGGTTGCATAAAAGTTTTTTTTTTTCTTTTGGCAGTCATTAAAAAGAACACTTTTTTTATTCGAGGCTCCAATAAAAAGATATTGAGATTCCAAAAACTATCAGTTTTAGAAAATGCATGTTATCGGGCCCAACATGGTGTGAAAAATGCATTTCCACTTGGGCAAAATTCCAAGTTAAAATTTTTAAACGCAAATATCTTTATTTTTTGGTAAG
Organism: Dasysyrphus albostriatus; assembly: GCA_946251815.1. Classification (NCBI taxonomy): domain Eukaryota; kingdom Metazoa; phylum Arthropoda; class Insecta; order Diptera; family Syrphidae; genus Dasysyrphus; species Dasysyrphus albostriatus. Next base: position 57,602,441 of record OX276336.1, on the reverse strand, counting down.
ACATACTCATGTAAAAGTCTATAGATGAATCTGGCTTGCTTTAAAAGTTTTTCAAGATCAAATGTCAGAAATATTTTTTTTCCTTATAACCAACATTTTTTTTTTAAGAGCAAAAAATGAATTTCCACTTGGGAAAAGTTCCAAGTTTAAGTTTTAAAACGCAATTATCTTAACTTTTTTTAGATAAAAATACGCATGCGAAAGTCTGTAGACCGATTTGGCTTGTAAAAAAACGCGCCATGCATTTTAGCTCAAAGGAAGTGTGGAAACAAATACACTTAACAAAACAAAAAAAAAAAAATTCAGACGTTTGACCTTGAATAACTTTTGACTAAATCAGATTTGTCTGTAGACTTTCGCGTAAATATTTCTTATGAAAAAAAAGACAATTGTATTTAAAAATTTTTAATTGGAATTTTCCTCAAGTGGAAAAATGGATACCTTCAAAATAAAATCTGGTTGTACGAAAAAAAAAATATTTTTGATGTTTGACCTTGAATTACATTTAACGCAAGCCAGATTCGTCTGTAGACTTTTGCATGCGTATTCCTTAAGCTACGAGCAGACGATTTGCAAAAGTCGCAAATATTTGCGACTATGACGTCATTTTTACGTCACAATTTGCGGTCTATGATCGCAAATCGTCTGAACACAACTTTGGGACAGCCTGCAAATGCTCGCAAATCATTTGCGTATGATTTGCGAGGCCCAAGTCGCAAATGCATTTGTGACATTTTGGCAAATCATGTGAACACTCACAAAAATAATTTGTGACAATTTGCGAGTATTTGCGACCGTCACAACCATTTGCGAAAACACGAAAATGGAACACTGCAAATGCGGGCATTTGCGATGAATTTTGTTGTTGTACTTGAAGTAATTGGCTGAGGTTTTTAGTATGTATGTGGGTACCTTCATTATTTTTATTATTATTTTTTATGATTTAAATTAGTTTTTTTTCGTTTTTTTATGAAAATAAGCTTTACGTAGTTAAAAAAAATTAAACTGACTACAACCCATAAAACATCACCAAAATATACATATAAGATACATACCCTTGTGTGTTTGTATGTACATATGTTTACCTATATAGTATTTTGAGACTACAGCTATGACAAAACTCAACAAATAAACGATAGAGAAATGTCAGGCTCGCAAATCTGCAAATGAGTAAGAATATGATATCTACAAATGTTGCCGCAAATCGTGTGAACACCTCGCAAATATGCTGCAAAATTTGCGATCTTATTTGCGAGCACCTTGATCGCAAATGTATTTGCAAACTTTGGGACAATCTTCGCAAATCGTTGGAACATATGTATTTGCAGGTTTGCGAGCACTGTCAAACGTAAGGCATTTGCGGTGTGTTTGCGAGTTTTTTCGTGACGTCAGTGCTCGCAAAGATTTGCGACTATCGCAAATCGTCTTCTCGTAGCTTTATCCACAAATACAAATAATTGCATTTAAAAATCTTCAATTGGAATTTTTCCGCAGTGAAAGTACATTTTTCCTGGTCTATAATCACGATAAAATATCGATAGCGAGCTTCCAAATTCGTTTAAAAAATCAATGCTGCTAAAAATATTGCGAAAATAACTCATAAACACATTTTAAACGCCAAACAATGGCTAATTAGAAATTTGAAAAACGTTCGCTTAAAAGCGAATGATTTCGATTCGAAAATTTTAAAAGAAAATTCATTTAAACTTTTAACTTGAATTACAAATTATAAACAATTTTCTCAAAATCCAATTCAATTCTGACATACAATGTATGTGCGCTAAAATTGGCCATAGATGTTTCAGTGCAATTTTTTAATTGTTAAAAAAAATATTCGACTTTGCCTATTTTCATAGGTTTATAAAAAATTTAAAATCTACAAAAATTGAAGCATCCAGGTCAAAAACCAGATAACTCCATTTTGAGGAAATATGTTTTTTGATGCAGAAATAACAAACAAGAAATCCCGCATAGAAAAACGCAATTTTGTACTGGAGTTGTCTTGTTTTTGCACCGCACATGAAAAAATTGACAAGTGCAAATTTAGTTAGAGGTAACGAATCTTTGAAAATTACATTCTCAAACGGTGCTTCAGCTTACAAAATATTACATTAAATTGAAAAACAACAGTTGGTGCAGTTGGTTTGTAGGTGTAGAAAATGAAGCCTCCATTAATTTTCACCAAAAAAAAAAACCGGAGCAAAAGCCAGACAACTCCAAAAACAAATTCATTTGTTTTTAATGAAAAATTAACCTTTTTAAAGTGAAAGTACAGTGAAAGTACATTTTTCCTGGTCTATAATCACGATAAAATATCGATAGCGAGCTTCCAAATTCGTTTAAAAAATCAATGCTGCTAAAAATATTGCGAAAATAACTCATAAACACATTTTAAACGCCAAACAATGGCTAATTAGAAATTTGAAAAACGTTCGCTTAAAAGCGAATGATTTCGATTCGAAAATTTTAAAAGAAAATTCATTTAAACTTTTAACTTGAATTACAAATTATAAACAATTTTCTCAAAATCCAATTCAATTCTGACATACAATGTATGTGCGCTAAAATTGGCCATAGATGTTCCAGTGCAATTTTTTAATTGTTAAAAAAAATATTCGACTTTGCCTATTTTCATTGGTTTATAAAAAATTTAAAATCTACAAAAATTGAAGCATCCAGGTCTAAAACCAGATAACTCCATTTTGAGGAAATATGTTTTTTGATGCAGAAATAACAAACAAGAAATCCCGCATAGAAAAACGCAATTTTGTACTGGAGTTGTCTTGTTTTTGCACCGCACATGAAAAAAATGACAAGTGCAAATTTAGTTAGAGGTAACGAATCTTTGAAAATTACATTCTCAAACGGTGCTTCAGCTTACAAAATATTACATTAAATTGAAAAACAACAGTTGGTGCAGTTGGTTTGTAGGTGTAGAAAATGAAGCCTCCATTAATTTTCACCAAAAAAAAAAACCGGAGCAAAAGCCAGACAACTCCAAAAACAAATTCATTTGTTTTTAATGAAAAATTAACCTTTTTAAATTTATTTTAAGCTAAAAATTTTTTTGGAGTATTTGACATTAATAGCTGTATTTTTTGATTTTAAGGTAATCGGAGCAAAAGAACTATGTACATCGGGGCTTAGCGATGCCATCAGAGAAAAAAAATTAGTTTCCATACAAAATATCGATAACAAGTAAAGCTACGAGCAGACGATTTGCAAAAGTCGCAAATATTTGCGAGGATGACGTCATTTTTACGTCACAATTTGCGATCTATGATCGCAAATCGTCTGAGCACAACTTTGGGACAGCCTGCAAATGCTCGCAAATCATTTGCGTATGATTTGCGAGGCCCAAGTCGCAAATGCATTTGTGATATTTTGGCAAATCATGTGAACACTCACAAAAATAATTTGTGACAATTTGCGAGTATTTGCGACCGTCACAACCATTTGCTAAAACACGAAAATGGAACACTGCAAATGCGGACATTTGCGATGAATCTTGTTGTTGTACTTGAAGTAATTGGCTGTGGTTTTAAGTGTGTATGTAGGTACCTTCATTATTTTTATTATTATTTTTTATGATTTAAATTAGGTTTTTTTCGTTTTTATGAAAATAAGCTTTACGTAGTTAAAAAAAATTAAACTGACCTACAGCCCATAACACATCACCAACATATACATATAAGATACATACTCTTGTGTGTTTGTATGTACATATGTTTACCTATATAGTATTTTGAGACTATAGCTATGACAAAACTCAACAAATAAACAATAGAGAAATGTCAGGCTCGCAAATCTGCAAATGAGTAAGAATATGATATCTACAAATGTTGCCGCAAATCGTGTGAACACCTCGCAAATATGCTGCAAAATTTGCGATCTTGTTTGCGAGCATGTCATTTGCGAGCACCTTGATCGCAAATGTATTTTCAAACTTTGGGACAACCTTCGCAAATCGTCTGAACATGTATATTTGCATGTTTGCGAGCACTGTCAAACATAAGGCATTTGCGGTGTATTTGCGAGTTTTTTCGTGACGTCAGTGCTCGCAAAGATTTGCGACTATCGCAAATCGTCTGCTCGTAGCTTAAGACATTCGTGCCGGTAACACAGTTTTTATCTGGGCTTAAGCTTAGCCCCGAAAGTTCTGTGAGCTCAGCCCCGACGTCGTTCTTTTCATCCAAACCCATTCGGGCAGTTAAAACAACCACACCTAATGTGTTTGAATGTGTGATTAGTTCTGTTTTCGATTTTGAAATGAAATACAGAATTGTTTTCTATTCTTGTCAGGAGAACTGTCATTCTGAGTGCCAATAAAACACTTTCAGAAGGGTTTACACGCATTCCGAACGCTCCTGGATTGCCAATCGAAAAGCCCATCATAGTTTCTTTCCGATACATTGAATTTAAAACTTCATTTAATTAGAACCAAATTTAACGATAACTGACGTATAATCACCCCACTCCCCCGTTAAGTGCACCCCTATTACGATTGTCATTTATCAATTTGATAATTAATAAATTTTAAATTCGTTATGTAAAAACCCAACTAGTAAAAGTTTTAGTCAATTATTCAATTTTTAAGGTTTTTCAACTATCAATTTAATAATTGACAATCGTAATAGGGGTGGCAGTTTCCTAACTGTCAAATACTTTTACCTGTCTGGGCTGTTCTTGGACGTGAACGCCAGTGAAGATTTCGGAGAGAAGTCATTACGACGCACAGTACACATATTAAAGGTAATATCATTAGCGTTTTCATTTCTGTTCAGTTCTGGGAATCTGACAAAATCAGTGAAAAATGGTGAATGCCGTGACCCCCACTTGCTAAACATTAAAGTTTGTTCTGTGTTCATTTGTTACTTGTTCATCAGCAAATACATATAATATTTTTTTAAGATTTTCAGTGTTTATTAATATTATTTTACTATGCAAACATTTATTCCTGGTTTTTAGTGTTAATAAAATTATCACTTCGAGTTTGTTTTGTTTGTTATTGTTGTAATACAGCGCACGGGGTCACAGAAATGGCCGTTTTGAATTTCATCTGACAGTCCTCATTTCTCATAACATGCGCAAGATAATACCTTAGATATGTGTACTGCGATTATGACGAATCTTACATATCTCTCAGTGGTACACCGCGGACGACCAATTCTTGGCCTTCGAACAAACTCTACATGATCCCTGAACCTTCTGTAGGTTTATGATACAGAAGATTGACTTAGATGCAGCAGACTGACAACTGCAGGTTGGTTCTTAGCGTGGTAGGTATTAATTTATTTTTCAAGATTTGTAGACTTAATAAACCATTTATGCTCGCAAGTGTATTACATACTACACTTGCGAGCATAAATACTATTATAATACTATTAAATACTAGATAACTTTTATTCATATTACACAAATGGAATGCACTGGTAAATAAAGTCACAATATTTTTGTGTTGACTAGTTTTAAAAATATCGTTGGCTTTATGTACTTGGGAGTTGCTTTCGATAGCTACTTGTTTTCCCCAATTTAATACGTTTATTTATTTATTTATTTATATGTATATATTTGTTTACAAAGAATTTATTACGATTATTATCTTTTGTATGTGAACTCTAAAATCTGAAAACCAAAAACTTGACACAAAAAATCGCTAAGCAAACAAAAGCCATGCGATGCATAAAAATGCTAAGTATAAAAATAATTTGGACAGTTGCTGCTCATCTTCGTACTGGGTAGTTCCACGATTTGCTAAAAATATTTGTACAATTATATTCAATGTCAAAGAACTAAAAAATCAACAATTTACCTGCGGGCCTTGGCTCGCCGAAGTTAAACGAAGATGCAAAATAACCAAACGGAAAAGCGCCGATGCCAAAAGACATATGAAAACCATCACCAAATCCAAATCCTTGAAAGCCTTGTTGATGTTCGGGTTCTGTTCGTTGGCCAGCTGGCCTGGGTGGTACTTTATTTCTGAAATATTAAGCCTTGTAGTGCAATTTAATTAATTCAGACTTCAATGGGCCCTATTTCCACAGGAATTTTGTTTACCCCAAAATATTTTATTTACAATATTTTCGCCTGTTTTGAACTTCCCAAATCCCCGATACCAATTAATACATATATAGGAAACTTTCGAGCAACATTTACGTCCGTAATGTTGGAACGGAAATTATTATATTCACGATCACAGTGCACATATATTATTTGTGTATTGTGATTCACAACGGATTGGCTTACTCATTACTCGCCTTTTAAAGGTGCAAAAGACTTTTTTCTCGATATTTTTTAAGTCGTGTTACACTTCCAAGTTTATATAACTCGCAAGTACTCTAGAATAATGATGTCGAATTGACATTTGAAAAGTGAAAATTGAAATCGACATAGAGGAACACAAGGTGGTGACTGGTGATACGTATATAAAATGGAAAATCGAGCTTTATACGAGAAAATTCCCGTAATTATATGTGGCAGATGCATACAAACCAAGGCCAAATTCTATTAATTGTTTTTATATTATAAATTTTATATTTGAATTGAAAAAAATAATTATTCTTTTCTTCCTACGTAAAACTCCCTATAGGAACGACACGACAAAAATGATTGATTAAATTAATGATTGTTTTGATTTATGTACATACAAATAATAATAATTCACCCCGATTAAAGAATCCGACGAATGGGCTGCGGCGAAATCAGACTCAATTTTTACTATGAGCCAAATGTCAAAATTGTCTGACTCTCTCCGCAGCTCATTGTATTTTGTAATGGGGTAATTTTCAAGTAAAAAGAACGTCACAATATCGAAAAATATTTGTCTCTACATATGCCTTAATAAGTACCAAAAAGTTGTGAAATTTACATAATAGTAAGACCTAGCCTAGTGTGCATTTACAAGTCCTTGTTCATGAGTTTCTTTGCTAGGATCACAGCTCGAATCGTTTATCGAAGCTCCAACATGAACACACCCCAGCACAACAGAGTCTATTTTCTTAAATAGAAATATTTTTTAACAAACAGTAAATTAGACTTGTTAAAAACAGTTGGGTGCCCGGGAGCTCCATTATAAGCCAGATAAATAACGAAAATTATCAACGTTTGCGCTGCCTCCATAGTATTGAAGTTATAATGGGATTGAACTCGATGAATTACTAAGCACTGAAAAATGCCGAATTAAAGATAAAACTTGTCATCGAATGGTTTAGAAACGTTAAGATCTCTTAAGATTTTTAATAAACTTGATTTTAAAATATTGTTCATATTGATTTTTTTCAAATTTTATTTTTTTTTAACTGCAGCAAGTCTCGTTTCGTTTTGATTTAAGCTTAATATTATTCCCTTTTTGTCCTTGCTTTTTGATTAAGGCGATAATTAACTGCATTTTGGGTCAAAACTCTATGGGTACCCACATGCACAGAATGGGCATAAGCTCGTCGGACTTGTGTAGAGGGTGTCAAGATGAAGAGGTGGATAAGGATTCATATAACTTTCTTTGTGAATGCCCCAGCCCAGCCAGAACCAGAAAGGCAGCCCTCGGAGAATACTTTTTCGACGAACTGGGCGACATCTCAAACTTACCACCAAAGAACATCCTAAAATTCATCCAGAATTTAGGGTGGTTCAGGGAGGCGTCCAATACCAATACCAGCACCTAAACTCCACCCAATCCACCTTCTCCTTCTCCTCACACCTACCTTAACCAATTCCTTTGGGGAGCGCAATGGATCCATTGAGATCCGAGTGAGATGGTACGGCTTGCCGTATCATCACCCCTTCAAACCTAACCTAACTGCATTTAGAAACTTTACTTGTGCTACTAGTGCTTTCTTATCCTTGTTCAATTTTCTTTAATTATCCAATTGTCGAATTGTCATCAGAAGTTCTTAATTCTGTCTAGTAGAAAAAAATCTTTTCTCTATCTCTATAAAGAGATTTTCAGTAGACTAAGTCTATTCGACTTTGAACTCTATTCTGAATAAACTCTCGCAATAAGCCATTAATTTTGAAGTAAGTCTTTTTTTTTCCTATAGTAGGCTCTACATTTTTTTTGTATTTTGTAAACATTTTGTTTTGTTGGGACTAAAGAAAACTTTTGCTTCAGAATGCCTAGTTTCATTACTCTGCTAGCCACATCACTTAACTAACAGCTTCAACTTCGGAAATATTCTTGGATACAGAGATTCCATTTATACCTACAACATCAGAATAAATGTAGTAAGCTTTTTCCGGCTATCATTTGAAACCTTTCCCTAGTTTACTAATCATTTAAAGCATAGTAATAACACACATTAAAGAGATTCCATATTTGAAATTACCTGGGATCTTCCTGCTTCGTGCTACCACGGCCATACAAAGGGATAACCTTTTCCTTGCTTATAGCAGCCTTGCAAACTGGACAAAGTTTACGTGTTGGACGTGTCTCCAACCATTGATGCAAACATGGCCAACAGAACAAGTGGCCGCACATACTGACTACGGCATCCTTTGCCGTGTCCAAGCAAATATTACATTCAAACATAGAGTCATCGCGTTTTTCTTCGCTCTTATCGTTTGATGAATCTTGAGCCGTTGCCCCATCGGCCGATGTGTTGGACTCTTTCTCGTTGCCGATCAATGTTCTAAATCCAATTGGTGGTGGTTGTGAGCCCAACGAACTTGATGACGATGACGACGAAGCTGCGGATGTAAATTCTGTGTTAGGCACTTCTGGTGCCGATGGCAAAGGAAAATCAGTAGACATTGTTAATTTTGCCTGTGAATTTAATTAATCGCAGAATGACCTTGAATGAAAAAAAAAGATCCAAAACAACGAGTCATAAGACGAAAATCTATTGGAGGAAAACAATATTAATTGTATACCAAGTGTAAATGCGAAACGAAATCTGAACCTATTATAAGGTGCTTACATTATAATCTTTATACTTGCAACCGCTTACATATCAATTACAAAAATATTGTTAACAATCGTAGGTATTTTAAAATTAAAAACCCGAGGTTTCCAAAAAAAAGGTAATGTATGTATGTAGATAATGCAGGTACATACATGTATGTACATTATCTACACATTGGTTCCATTGAACATTCCAAAACAGTCGTTCATTTTTTCCATTTAATTATTACTGCTTAACTTACTTTAAATCCTTTTTGAAGAATTTTGAAATCTTTTTCATAAGTGTTCCTTATGATTATTTATTTTTAATAAATTAATTTTTCTTTACTGGTATAAATTATTACGCTGCTCTAAAATAATTTTATCAAGAACAATTTGTACGTGTTCTTTTTTTTTCTTGTTTACCAACCCTTCTCTTTAGTTATTTAACTACTGAACAGATTTGCACTTATGTTATTGCATTACCAAGGCTCTAGATTGGCAAACTATGAAGATATGAATTTTTTTTACGTTACGTTCATACGTAAGGTAACGTTGTATTATGGGTAGTTCTCATTGGCCGCGTTCAATGGGCGCGTTCATCGGCAGAAATCTGAAAATTCAGTACTGAATCGTAACGTTGAACGCACAAAAAATCTGAAATTTCAGCCATGTCATATATTTTTGTTCTGCCAAAATCTTGTTTACTTGCTTATTTTAATGAAATTAAATATCAGGAAGAATTTTTTTGTCGGAAATTAAAAATTAAAATTAAATTTTAATAAAAAATAAGTGACTCTGAGGATGAAGTTATATGTTCAACTTCTATGTGCTTTCTTCTCTCTCTTTTGTCTTGCTTTTCAGCTGTCATCTGAATTTTCAGATGAAAATGGTCGTGTTCGGCTGGTCAAGCGATAGGGTATCCTAAAATCACAAAAATTTCAGATAAGTTGAGTTGTTTATGCATCAGCTGTTCTTTAACAAGGAATTACAACAACACAAACAAATCCGGAGGGCTAAAGATACATAACCAAATGCGCCCAATTTGTATCTGAAAAACGTAAGCAAACGTAACGAAAAGTCAAATTTTGAGAATTTTAATGACAGCTGACCAATCAGAAGCTTCAAAAATTTAAATTTCTGGATCCTTGAACGCATGACGGTGTTCACATTGGACTGAAAAACTGGATTTTTTTTATGTTTCAGTATTTACATCTTCCTTTACTGAAGAAGTGGGAGCGAGATGTAAATACTGAAACGTCAAAAAAAATCCAGTTTTTCAGTCCAATGTGAACACCGTCCATGGAATAGGCGTTTTTCTTTTTTAGTTCAGAGTAGAGGCCGAACTGTCAAACAAAAAATTGGCCGCGTTCCGATGTCAATACTCAGTTATCCGGATAGCTTTGTGTTGTTGTAATCCCTTGTTAAAAACAGCTGATGACAAATTATCTGTGACCATCAAACAAATCCGAAGTTATCCCAAAAATTCTAGGATACTCAGCAATCCAAAGAGAAATTTCAAAACAGCTGATATTTGACAAGAAGTTTGAGTTGTTCATGTTGAGTTTTGCAGTGTGAATATGTAAATATAAATGGAATAAAACTCCGTTAAAAAGTTAAAATTTTTTTGCAAATTAAAAACAATTTTAATTCAATTTCTTTGTCAGCTTTTTTCAGCTAACCTATCTGGTTCTGGTCGTTCACAAAAGTATCGGTTACTCAGTTATCCTGGATAACCTATCCGATAGCCGGCGGAGCGCGGGCATTGTGTTTCTTTTTTAGCTCTGAGCGTTCAGAGTTTAAAATTCGTGTTTCTTTCTTCGTTCAGAGTGTGTTCTGAGTTTGTTCAGAGTGCGTTCTATGAGCTCAGAATAAAATGATTGAGCAGACAGATTTAATGCTGAACACAAGCATTTGACAGCTAGTGTTCTGTTCAGGTGTGTTTCCAAAATAATTCAGAACACTCAGAGCACGCTTGGCTCAGACCAGGAGATGTTCAGAACATGCTCGACATATGCTCGAACTTTTTTCAGAGCTCTATTCTGAATTAAAAAAGAAAAACGCCTAATGTTGTACAAAGTGATCTGGATTGGCTTGTGTTGTTGTAATCCCTTGTTAAAACACAGCCGATGAGAAAACAGGTATTGGCAAAAAAGGTATCCCAAGCTATCCTACAAATTTTCGGATACGAAAATGTCCAATGAGAAATGTCAACAAAAGCTGATTGGCGTTGAGACACATACAGTGTCGGACAAAATTAAAGCACGAAATTATCTCTCTTCAGAAAATCATAAGCAAAATTATGAAAAACTTATGATAATTTGATGGTATTGATTTTTCTATTCATGTAAAACTTTAAAAAAACAATTATTAATTTTATCATGAATCAAACCATATTTAATAACCGACAAAATAACTCAGAATTTATTAAAAATTAGGTGGACAAAACTAAAGCACATTTAACTTATTTTAGTTCCAACTTGCCTGTATTGAGTCATTTTTCACCAACTTCAAATAACTGTTTTTTTCTTCTCAAGCATAATCCTAAAGAATTAAAAAGTGGTATGTTATCGGTCCCGTTTCAGGTCGACTTATTATTGATACAAAGAGTGATAAAACGGATCAAGTATATATTCCAGTGGATTAAAAGAAAAAGTAGTGTCTGTTTGCGCTAACGGTGAATCAATAACATTAATTAGATATGAGTCGAACAGTGATTTCGCAATTAAAAGCTCGATTTTGTGCTTGGGGATATGTCGAAACAGTCCATAGTGAAGACAGCTTCTAAAAAAACCCTCAGTCGCGAATATAAAATAATCATCAGGGATACAAAAAATATCCTTACTTATAGTCAAAGAGTATACAAACTGAACTAGGCTTAGAAAATTCAGGTAGGAATACCTGTCGAAGGACGGTTGATAGTGCCTTGCAATATTACCAACCAAAAAGAACATTTTTCCCAGATAAATCGACGTGTAAGACTGGGAGTTTGGCAAGGCTTACTCAAACTGAACTGTGGCAAAATAGCAAACGGTTCTCTTCTCTGATCAGTCAATATTTAATTTGAAGGGATTTGACCGGTTTTGACAGCTCAGACTTCTTAATCCTAGTATAAACAAAGGGCATAGTAGAGCAAAATGGGGGGGGGGGGGTTTGAAAATACTGTCTGAAGATGTTTTTCAGTCAAGGGCTCGGATCAATGAATTGTAAATCATGATAACGATCCTAAAAATAGAGCTTAACTTGTAAGTAATTGGCAAAACGAAAATCACGTTGCTGTTACGAAGTAACCAAACTCCTTGATCAAAATCCCATATAGAATCTCTGGAAAATTTTAGATCAGAGAATTATTCATTATTTACACTTTATTCTTCAACAAGCTCAATTTCCCTGGACCATACAATTGACAACAGTTTTTATTATAATACAAATTCTATATATTACTGAAATATAAATGCCAAGTAGAAGACTTAGCATTAAGGATTGGACTTGTTGAATTATTGATTCAAAATAGCTTTTTATGGCCTTTAGTCCTACAGACTAGCGTTTCGTCCGGCTTACTCACTTGGACTCATCAGTGACGTAGTGGGGGCCTTGTCATACGCAATTTGTATCAAGTTCAGTTCAGGTTACATGAATTCTTTTACAAAACCCACTGTAAACTATATCCAACAAGATTAGAAGCTGGAAAATTTTCATGTAAGTTAAACTAAACTTAATACAACTTGCGTTCTTGTGTCAAAAAACGGAGGGAAAATACTGAGCGCCCCAGAAATAAACTGGCTAAATTTATTAAAAAAACTGATCAGTTATTTTGTTATTAAATTTTTTCTAATTCGCAACGGTCTACATCATTTTCTGACCTTAATCAGTTGGTTTTTTTTAATATGATTATGTATGTGACTAATCAGCAACAATGATTCTATTAAACTAATTTTACTATTATGCATGTAGTGAATCATTTTTGGATCTATAGCCTATAGAACTAGTAAAACAGAAGGAACAGTTGCTCCAAATTGAAAAAAAAAGTTTACGAGAAGGAAAAAATAAAATTAAAAAACCAGTCGCCATTTACTATTTTTATGTTTTTAGTTTTTACTTTTTTTTACGTTGTTGTTACAATATTAATTTACAATAACTTTTTGATTTCATCATAGAGAACAAGCACGAATGCACCACCAGTACCACGGAGGACATTCGAGAAAGCGCCCTTGAAGAAAGCACCAGGACCTTCTTGTTTGGCAATTGTTCCCCAGCAGTGAACAGTGCTCTTGTAAATAATATCTGCTCCCTTACGGCCAGACTGCATCATCATACGACGACGGACAGTATCGAATGGATAAGAAACAATACCAGCAACAGTTGTAACAACCTTGAGAAAAGTTAAGTAATTAATATAAGTTTTTAAGAGTATATATCACAAAAATGCATTAAAAATATGGTATTTAGAAACTTACTTGAGCAATAGCCCAGCTGATGTAGATTGGTGTGTTCTTAGGATCAGGAAGCATGCCACGGGCAGTATCGTAGAAGCCGAAGTATGCGGCACGGTAGATGATGATACCTTGGACAGATACACCGAAACCACGGTACAGACCAGCGATACCATCAGATTTTGTGATCTTTACGAGACAGTTGCCAAGACCTGTGAACTCACGTTGACCTCCCTTGCCAGTATCAGCAGCCAAGCTAAACATTTTATAAACCTCATAATTAGCAGTTGTTTTTTTTTTTTTTTTTTAAGCCTTACCGAGTACGGGCGAAATCTAATGGGTATACGAAGCACAATGAAGTTGCTCCAGCGGCACCACCGGAAGCCAAGTTTCCCATGAAGTAACGCCAGAACTGGGTGTTCTTGTCAACACCTCCCAAGAAAACCTATTTTTTTTTAAACATAGCTCAAAGTAAAATAAAATTCTTCAAACTAAATAATATTATTAAAACTTACTTGCTTGTACTTATCCTTGAAGGCAAAGTTTAAAGCCTGGGTTGGGAAATAACGGATGACGTTAGCCATGTTACCACGCCAGAATGAAGAAAAACCTTGTTCTTTTGGAATGCGGACAAAGCAGTCAACCATGCCCTTGTATTGTTTGTCGGGTGAGATTTGTTTTGAAATGTGTTGTACTTGCAACAGCAATTTGACACGTTCAATTGGGGCGACGGCAGTTTTGGAGATTGCTGCGGAAATACCACCAGCGGCAAAATCCTTAGCGAAACTCACGGGATCGAAATCTTTACCCATTTTGCTGAAAATAAAATGTATACATTTTAATTTTATCGTTAGATATTTTGCATTCTTATTATTTAATTTGACTATCATTAGGTCTCAATAGTTGAAAATGCTTTTGTTGTTGTCTTTACAGTTCCCCATGATTTTGCTAATGGAATTTTCATTCGATCATTTCTAGGAAATTTTGTTGTCTCTCAACACTAAAAAAGTTTTTCATTGGCTGTTTTAGCAAGGACTCTTAACACATACTGTATTCACACATGAGTAAATTTTCATCGGATTACTGATCGACGACGCTTGATAGTAATTTGGGAAGATGAATTATTCCACTTGAATCAAAAAGGAATGAAACATCATAAGGAACTAACGAAAAAGGACCTAAGGTATTAAATGCATTAAGAAACATCGTTGTTAAACTTGCTGCCTCATCAATACCGCAATAAACTGGTAGTCATTATTGTAAGCTTCCATCAATTAAAAAACTTTTTAAAAACATTCAAGAAAATCATTGAAACCTTGTTGTTTAAAAATTTTTTCAACTGCATTTTCGTATCATTATGCCTTCAAATTTTTGGGAAAAAATGGCTTTCATAAGCGAAAGCAAATACCATCTAAGTTGACGACAGTGTATTCTTTTAAGTTTAAAAGTAGATTATAAAAAGGATTATTTGAAATGCTCAAGATGGTCATAAACCTATCACCAACCCTGGTGTTTTTTGAATCCAATTTCCAAACTAAAAAAGATTAAAACAAAAAATTGATCCTATTTTATCTGAATCGTTGTAGTTATGCAACTAAAGTTGTATCCTATATTGTTTTTTATTTACATAAGCCTGTATGTATGCATATGAAAATATACCGAAAAAATAACACGCTGTGAAATGCTGATATAAAATGACGGTGACTAGGTACTTTGTGCGTGTTCTCTTAATCAAAATAAATTTGAAAAAGAAAGCCCCGCATATGTATGTATATGTTGTAAAGTGAGAATATATTAGCACAATTATAACAGAATTTCATGGGTAAAGTTCATTCAATGGAAATATTTTTTGTTTACTTAAGTCGTGATACTGAATCGCATATACACTAGAAATTGCTTGAAAATAAATTTCATTTTGTTCTTTTAGTAATAGTTTCTGCCATGAAGCAACTCTTTGACGAAAATACGTTACACAACAGACTAAATCAGTGAAAAAAAATTATCTCTGAAACCTTGATAGATAATTTATATATAATCCATAGTCATTTTATCAACCACATGACATTTAAAAGAATTCAAGTACAAATGATTGTTTTCACTGGTGATGTAAAATTACATTTTTGGCCAAAATCACAAGATAACATAACAAACAAATTTAATTAGTATTTATATAACTGCTTAGTTATAGCACCTGCCATCCTAGGGCTAACGTCAAGCAGTTGTTGGTGACGTAACTTCAAGTTTGTCGCCACAGACAGGTTATTTTAATTAACCACGTGGAAATTAAACATTTAATTTTCGATTATATTTTATAGAAATTATATTCTAATCTCAATCAAGAATCTCTATTGAAAAGTGTCCCATTTGAACAAAACAGTTGTAGGTATGTATGTATTTGCTAGTTAATTTTTTTATTCGTCACACGCACACACAGTTGATATTGCATAACCATAAGAAAATTTTTGAAAATCTTCGTAAGGGTTGGGCTGTTTTCTACAAAGATTATTCTTCTCTGAATCAAATGCAAAATTGATTAATTTTATTGAATTATTTTTTTTTTATCAAATTCAAAAACAAGTTAAAAGTAGAAAAAAATAGTATCAAGTAGTTATAATAGGTTATTACTATTTCAAGTAGGTATACCTATAGAATTAGTTTATCACAGAGCAGCAAGAAATTATTCACAACACTTCGACTTCGGTCCGGCAACTGATTCACTTTATGAAAAATTCTCAATTGCTAACCACGATAGAGATACGACAAACGAGAGAACTGTTCTTGAATCTATTTGCAGAATCTTCAAGTTTAAATTTCTCACTCTCTTTGACTTTATCTCTATTTTTTTTACATGCGCATTTGTTTGAATGAAAAAGTATGCCAATGGCAAATGCGTGATTTTTTTTTGGCAAAAACGCAAAAAAGCTTTGTTATGCTCTCTTTTTCTTGAACTATTATGTTGGTAATGTGATTTTTATTTTATTCTTGAAACTATACTTTTCACAACATTGTCTAGGAATTTTTTCTCATTTAGATTGCATAATTAATTGAAAAGTTTAGTACCTTATAAGGCAAATGGTGGGTGTATTTTGTATGATTGTAGGTAAAAAAGGTAGAGAGTCAGCTTTGGAAAAAATAAGCTTTTCCACGTGAATAAAACTGGAAATTGAAATTAATAAAGATAAAAAATGCCTTCCAGCGCAGTTTTCTCTCTAAAGCTTAAATGGTAAAAAAATGAGATACAATGAAAGCTTTGCAAGGTTAATTCTTGATTCGTCTTCTTTCTCTATTGGGTTTGTCCTTAGTAAAAAGCAGGCGGCCATATGGATTTTGTGTTAAGTATAGAACTGGGAAGTAGGAAGTAAGCTAAATGCATTTTTTTTTTAGTTTGACGTAAAAACGAGCTTGAAGAAAGAATTTATGAGCAAAGAGACTATCGATTTTTATTAAATGCATGATAGAGATTAAAAATAAATGACTATATTTTCCGCGTTATAATTTAAGTTCTTACTTTCAAGCGATTCAATTTCCACGTGAGAGTAAATTTCATTAAGCTTCAACACATTGGTTTGGTTCTTATTCAAAAAAGATAAGATTCATGACTAAAAATGGAGCTGGGTTGATTTTCTACGAAAATTCGCCTTTCATTGTTCTTGTAGTTAGTTAACTATATTCTTGATTTTGTTTTTCTTAGAATTATGTTAATTTTATACAAAAATGAAGCTCCCTAAAGCTGGAAGATTTTTTTGATTTTTTCTTTTATCTATTTTGCAGAATGAAATACATAAAGAATATGAATAATTTGTTGAAAAATCAATCAATATTATTTCTTAGAAACAGCTGCCATATCATTCCACAAAATGCTTTTGTAAAAATTAAGTAAGGTACCTAATCGATTTTCAACATTAGAATACCTACTGCATCTATTAAGAGACTAATGGAATGAAAATAGGGTTGATTACTCTCTATTTCCAATTGACTTATTTAATTAAGGTTTTAACAATTAAGAAAATAGTTTTTATCGATGGTTTAGTGCACGAATGTTTTAACTGCATTTTTTTTTTTAAATATGTACAAATTACATAAATTTTATGTATCATACTTGTCTAGGTTGAAAAAAATATTGATTCTATTTTCGTGTACGTATTCTATACACAGTCAAACATTTTATTGCTATGTATTTGAATAAATTTGGCTAGTGTAAAGGTTTTTTCTTTAAAAAATATGAATTTCATTCTTTTGGAATGAAAAATATTTTTGTATTTACATATGTACATAGGTATCTCATTTGTTTTGTATACACACACAAAACTCATGCTTGCAGAATTGGGACCGAGCTTTGGTTCTATCTAAACTATTTGTGTACATTGAACAGAAACCTTTAAATTCTTCCGCCATAATTACGTTGTGATTACTTAACACATCATCTATCGTAAAAAAATAAAATGCAAGATCTGACGTCAATAATCAATTTTCTTTTATAAGAAAAAACGTCGATTTTAAAGCCTTCCAGATCAAAAAATCAATTTTACAGATCTGGATTCATCTTTTTTTTTTAACACCACTATACAACAACATCATCATCATCAATTTGACAAGTTTTTATAGCTACAGCTCCACAGATACAAATTAAACACCAATACAATGACAACAAAAGATCAATGTGAAATCGTATAAGTATCATTAAGAAAGTCCCATACGTTTTGCAATATTTACTGTTATGCTTTATTAAATAATGAAGAACAATTGGGGAAAAAGCCGTTGAAAAATGAATTTCTTCCTATTTTGTCTATAATTTTTTTTTAGTTTATAAAATTTTACAATTCAATATGTATGTACATATACATAATTTAAACAGCTAAGGAGTTTACGGCAATATTCAAAATATAAAGTTTTTTAATTGTTTCTTTTGTCAATCTTATTTTTTTTTATTCATGAAGTCTATTTTTCGACTTTGTCCATATAGACCGAGAACCCACAGCAGATTATGGGTTAGAGTGATGCAAAAAAGAAAAAGGCGTCGAAGACTTCATTAAAAGCTATTACTTTACTTCTTTTTCTTGCTATCTTTCACACTTAAGGTCTGCTGTCGGCTCTTAGTCTCATATAAAAATACTTGCAACACAAAAAAAAAATATACACATATCTGTGATTCTCATCAAAAAATTCATCATTTGTCAAATATCGAATTGGAAAATATTAAAAAATTCATAAATAGTAAAAAAATATTTGTTTTCGTCAAATTTGGTGGTGATGGGTGCCATAATTGTAAGTGTTGATAAAAACTTTTTTCTTTTTTCAAGAATCAGACAAAATGTATTTCTTTTTTAGCGTAGTATCGACGTTTTAAGTTTGAAAATCGTCATTTTTAAAAAGTGCGATCCCTTCGATTTTTAAAACAAAACAAAAACTTCAAAAATTCTAATCTTTGTTACGCAACTTTTAAGTCGAAAATCAATTTTCGATCTTTTTTTTTTATTTTTATCTCTAATTTAACTTTCTTGAATACGGTAATTCGTCAGTAATATTTTAGGACATGATTTTTTGATGTATTCTAAAAAAAATCGTATGAGGGTAAAACTCTATCCAACTTTAAATGCAAAAAAAAATTAAAATCAACGAAAGCACATAATACATATAATCTGTTATAGTTTTTTTGAAAGCTTATACCTATCATACCATCCTGGCCAAGGCCAAGATGAAAATGCTTCATGTGGCTGTTGTTATTTATTGATATTAGATTTTTCTAAAATTTTTTTTAACCAATTTAATTTGAAACATAAAAATTAATTAACATTTGAAAAATTATCACAGTAGTGTCTGTCGGCAACCAGATACTTCTTGTACAAATGTTAATTTATTTTTATTTTCTGTTCCAAATTAAAATAATTTATTCAATTAAAAAATTGTAGTAGAACTAATATTAATAACAATAACCACATGTAACATTGCACACAAATTTTAAAATCTACCCCTGAAGATGTTGTGAATAACGATGAAATGTTGAAAAAAGATGCAATTACATAAGAATCAGGAAAAATTGATTTGAATGAAAAATTCTAAGCTAATCAACGACAAATAACTCAAAGAATTTTGTGTACAAAAAATTTATTGAGCAATGTTTTTTTTTTTAATGCATTTAATTATAGTCAAAATACCTAAATTTTTTAGAAAAAAATTGAAAATTGTTCTGATGGTTTTCATGATCGCTATAACTGGTCCGTAAAATAACCTATCTCTTCGAGCGGGCCCGCAAAAACAGGAATGCCAACTCATAGCTATCGCAACCGGTTGGAGTCGAAAAATCCCCAATGCACTTTTCAGGTTGTGTTTTCGGGTAAATGTACCTTTAATATAAGCAACTTCTATAGATGAAGAATCAAATAAAAGCTAAGACTGTTTTCTACATAATACCAATGGTCGAACATTTTTTTATACATTTAACGACCGTTTACATACAAAAAAATTAACTTGCGATTGCGTTTTACATAAGGGAAAACTGTGAAAACATATCAAATAGCTGAGAAAGTGGACTTAATTTTTTTTTAAATTATCATCGAAGTACATAATAACAAAATCTCTAATTTGTAAAAGCGGTCAGACTCATGGCAACAACCAAAAACAGTCTGTCCGACCATTGGTAAAGTGTAGTGTAGAGGACAGTCTTAGCTTTCATTTGATACCCCTTTTATAGAAATTGCTTATATTATAGGTACACTAGCCGAAAATGCAACGTGAAAAGTGCATCTTTTACATTGCTCCAAGATAAAGCTTGTCCGACTAGTAATTTTGTTAATGTTTGGACAAAAGCTATCGGTTGGCATCCTCTTTTTGCGTGTCCGCCGCGATGAGACAAATTACATAAAGCAGGAACCTGAAACGCAGAATTTTTGCAAGTGAAATACATTTTTTTTTCGAGAAAATAAGGACAAAAATAAATAAAGATGAAATAGTTGTTTGTTGTTAGGCAACTAACCGTTCTTGATCATATTTTTGTGTTCAAAAAAGCCAATTCAAATTCGACTATAATCGCCAATACGCAACCATTTACTCGTAAGCTTATTATTCTACCTAGGTAGGTACCACTATGAAAAGCTTTTTCTACTATTTCTATTGGTATCTTGTAAAAAAATATAAGAAGTGGTTTTTGTCACAATGTTCATCGACCTAGAGCGTAATGGCTCACAATAAGACTGATCATCGTTATTTAAGCATTTCGCATTTCAAACAAACAAGCCAGTTGAAATTTTGAACATTTTGAACATTTCTCACACACTTGATCTATTTCAAAAGGTGCAGAAAATGTTGAGCTGCATAACTTCATAGAACACCACTCACATTTAATATGTCAATGTAGAACACAGTGATAATGTAGAACGCTTTGATGCAAAATGTTTGCACATTGAATCGATCCTATAGAATTAAGCTTGAATGCCAGAAAACAAGTAGATTCACACTGAACAGAACCTATTCTTAAACCCAATCGGATAAAGTCGATGATTCGTTCGCAATGCATGTTGGTCTTCTTTGAAGGAGAAGCATACAAAAAATGTGTAGCAAAGAGCTGTGAAACATGTAACGGGAGTCTTCATATTTTCTGAAGTCGTCATCCAATTACCATTCCCAGTTTTGATAAATTCAAATTAATATGGATCGATTCGCACTCGCACATTCCGATTACTGGGTAATGTTTGACTGGCGGCGTCATGGGGCCATATTTTTTTCAAAAATTATGCTTGTGCGACCGTTTTAGTAAATGGAACGATGACAACAGGCTGTTTTGCTTGTATGGATGTGGAGGACTCTTATTTTAAGAAGTTTTGATTAAATTATCCATTTTCAGTTATTTGGGTTCAGCATAAACACTTCCCTATGTGATAGTTTACGTAGAAGAAAAGATCGTAATAGTTTAACTTAAATATTTATTTTTTGTGTCAGGAAACCACTCATATTTTGAGATTTAAGAAAACAGCTTTCAAAATATCAACAAGATGTATTGTAAAATGTTCGAGTAGATATCGAAGGCCTTAGTTTTCAAAGTTTTTTTTTTGTTAATGCAAACAAATAAAAATAAACCTTACATAAGATAGGCTAACTTAGCTTTGGCCAATTGCCCGTTGCTGTAACCAACTGCATTTACAATTTAC
Source organism: Dasysyrphus albostriatus (assembly GCA_946251815.1). NCBI lineage: Eukaryota > Metazoa > Arthropoda > Insecta > Diptera > Syrphidae > Dasysyrphus > Dasysyrphus albostriatus. The sequence continues at coordinate 57,580,989 of OX276336.1, read as the reverse complement.
ATGGAGGAAACAAACATCAAAATCACGAAAAAAAAATGTAATAGGTTTGTACCTCACTATTTATTGTTTCAAAAAAAAAAATCAAAAGAACTTTGACCTTTTGATTTTGCGAAAGGGCGAACAAGCTCTAATCATGTTCAAAAGTTGGCCTCAAAATGAGCTAAGGCCGAATAGTTCTCCTTCTCAAGGTTGGTTTTTCTATTTTCAGTTTCAACTAAGCATGAGAAACAGCAAAATGCGATCATTCAATAGAAAGTTACTCCTCGTTTTTGTTTTTAGGTAGTGGTTGCCAAAAGAGAGCGAAAATGTATAAATGTATTTATTTTACGTAGGCAAATTAAAATACATTAATATAAATTCTTTTTCTCTTCATCCTCTTTCAATACAAATAAGTTTATAATTTAAAGTCTAAACCAAAAGTTCTAATTCTAAGTAATCATCTGCTTTTGCCAAAAAGTTTTTACGTGTGAAGTAAGGTACTAAAAATGTAATTTGAAAATTTATTTAATTTGTACCACCTTGCATAACTTATGAATAAAATAGTTGAAATTTATTGTAGCTAGGGCCTAGCGCTAGATCTTTTGTTCTCTCAATAAATTATTATGGACAAGAGAAACTAACCATCTCATGAGAATTTCAATGAATATTCTGCCGGGCTGACGTAGTTAAAATGGCCGAACATAATATTCCAGAAGTTATCAGTACTGTTTTTTAAACGTCACGTGAGGGCAACTTAACCAAAGAAGATTTACAAATAATGTTTCGCACTTAAAATTTGTATAGTTTTACATGTAGAGCTGAGTCATGCCTTTTTTTAAAAGAAATTGTCCACGCCGCAAAAATTTTTTCGAAGTGGTTCCTAAAAAAAACTACTGAATGAGATATATTTGTATGCTAAGTCGACTTCATTAGCAGTTCAGACAAACAAAGGATGCTTTGTTTAAAAAAACATCATTTATAAAGTTAGTGTTTATAATTAAATCTAGAATACCTTAACTGAGTTACAGAAATGTAAAAAAAATTCCTGGAAAAAGTTACATAACTAACCACTTTGCCCAGTGGATATCGATAGTAGAGAACGGCGTTTAAAAATGTACAGGTACTCGGTCTATTTGTTTAGCCCAATAACACAATATATGGCAGTTAAATTATTTTTAGAAAATATTATATATACCTGTGTATTTAATTTATTTCAAACAATTAAAAGAACTTCAAGGAAAATTTCAACTTTCCTCTGGGTGTTTGACAACTCGCGTGCTCAATAAACGACCGCGGTTCGTAAAGTGATGGAGGAAGCAAAGAAAAATGGTGGAAAAATGAGCATCAAAATTTCGAACGGAACTACCAACTGCTTGATACTAAAATTATGGCTGTGTTCAAAGAATTCATGAAAGGAGAACTTCGCGACTCTTTGTGCCCTTTACACGACAACTTTAGAGTCATGACTTTTTTCGAAATTAGATTAGTGCGAAGGTGAGATTTAGCTATTTTAGGAAGTAAAGTGAGATGACTAGCCTTATTTACTGACTCATCTCACTTCACTCCTGATTATCTCACTGATTTAGCTATATTGAAGTAAAATGAGTAAATTCGAATTTAGTTTCGAACATGAAACAAAGAATAAATATAAAAGAGACAAATTCTTCCTGTTTGTCACACTCATGACGTTTGATATTCTGTTTCACATCACCACTAATGGACGTAAAATGAATTCCAATGTTAACATTGGAATCTTACTAATGGAGTATCTTTGATTTCAATAATTTTTCAAACAATATCTACGGATTACAATATTTGAACCACGTTTGTACAACCGGTCCTCACGAATAGTAATTATTGATTATAGATAGATGATTAGCTATGATCTAACTATGTATATGCGTACAAAAATATGGCTTGTGGTACCCTAAACGATGGAAGTCCCCTCAGAGATTTACTATTAGTTATATTTTAAAGTAGTCTTTATTGCTTAGACGTCTGAAGTCCACATTAATGATTGATTACTGTCCGCGAATGAGTTTGTTAACCACAATTTTAGTCAACAAATCTTTAGTTTGAGTTGTCAATTATTATCGAAATCGATTGTCCGATATGATCCATTTAACCAGAGCCAACCTTTCGTTTAAAAAACTCAAACAGCCATATCATTAGTTTTTGGATAATACAGGAAAAATTATAAATAATTTTGGCAATGATACAGAAAAAAAGAGGTCGAAATTCCACAAATATTAAATGCTATGTTCAACATAGCACCTTTTACGAACTTAATGTAATTTTCATAATACAAAGATTCAATACGATTTAAGTTGCTCTATGTAACTTAAATCGTGTTGAATTTTTAAATTGTATAAAATCGCTCTACATACATGGAACCTTTTTGCATTGACTAGGTGTGCTTAATGAATCTGTTCCGAAAAAAAAGTACAGGATTGTTTGTTCCATGTGTAAAAACCTTTCCCAAACTACACCTATTCCGGGACAATTATTTCCCAGATAGTGACCTTTAATCAGTCTTTAGTAGTTTCTTGAAATATTTTATCGAACTATTTAAGTTGATTAGTGGAAGTGGCATGATTCTCTGAATATTTTTGTTCATGATTGGTTTTTACTCCTGCAATTATAATTATAGTTTGTCCATAACTGGCCCTGAGAATATATAATATTTCTGCTTTCAATCAAATTAAAGATTTCCCTTTTTTGTTTAATAATTTATATATTTGAACACCTACCTCCATATACTTACTTAATAAAATGATAACCACTGAAAAATCTTTTAATTTATCAAAAATATAAAACTTTGTTTCTCGCCCGCGCTTAGAAGGCTCATTTTTTTTGTTAATGTTTCATTAGCTTGATTTTAGTGATTTTTTATTATAGGAAATTACACCTAATTGTTGTTGTATTTTAAGTAGGAATGTTATCTTAACCGAATATAAAAATGCACTAAAAAATGGCTATAATATAATTTCAAGAAGCAGTAACAGCACACAGTTTTCAAAAACTTAAAACTGTCTTTTCTATTACAGCGTAAATCAAACATGAACATCGAATTTTCAGACCGTGAGGCCACTCTTAGCAGAAGTTCAGTTCTCAAAGAGTAAATAAAGATCTCAAACAATTATTATTAAGTGCTTTTTTATGCACGTATCCACTTAAAAAAAGTTTGAATGTAAAGTGCAACAAATTCGCTTAGCCAGCTGCTTATGCTGCTACATAAAAATAGAATTATAAAAAAACCTAATTAGTGCATTTTTATTTTCGCTTAGAAAAAGTAGCATACGACAACAATACGTAGTTATACCAGCTTGTTGTTATAATTAACATGCTACTCTTTTCTAAGAGAAGATGAAAATTCACTCAAAAACAAGGCTAACGACTGTTTTATATAGCGTAAGCGGTGATGGATTTATTTGAAGTGCATTTTCTTTAGCGAGAAGTGTCAAAAGGGCACAAAGGTATACACTATTTTCTGTTTAGTAAAATATTAGAACATATTTGATTGAACGATAAAATCTTTTTATCCTCTTATCCACACTGTGTAAGAAGTATTTTAATTATTAATATTTTAATTTAATTTTCAACAAAGAAATTAATAAAGGCATGTGTTCGTATACCTATATTTTTGGGTAACATTAGGTACATTTTAATAAAAGACTCAATAAAGCTCATTTATTTATAATCAGTGATCATATTTAAACCCTAAGCTCAAATGCTATAAAGCATTTTTTTTTTGAAAAAGTTCATGGAAGTATTAAAGATAAGACAAACAATTTTACTGTAAGTACTCCTACATAATTATTACAAGTACTACTAGCAGGTATAGCCACAACACTACGCACTCTTGTCAAACAGAACAAAACGACACTCATGTATGTTTGCAATGTCACATCAAACCCAAACAATAAATATTTTCATCTTTATCTAGACGTTAGTAGATTAACAAACTGGTAATTCGAAAGACAAGTGTATAGATAGTTCAGTGAAAAGATAACAACCTGCACAAAAGCAGCTAGGGTGGTTTTTAGCAATTTTTTTCTTCAATTTACGTCAATGGAAGTTCTTGTATTTGGATCAGCAATTGTGGATTTCATTTGGTTTAAAATAGAATCTTTTCTTACTTATTTGTTTTAAATTTTTGTATTTATTTTAAATACCTAGCTATGTTCGCCGCTTGCCAAAAGCTGGAGAAACACTGCATGGAACCTCATTTGCGACAGGATTCGGGGGAAAAGGTGCTAATCAATGTGTGGCTGCAGCAAAATTGGGTGCCAGAACTGCTATGATTGCTAAGGTTGGTGGCGATGCCTGGGGAAAGACATACCTTGATCATCTGCAAAAAGAAAACGTTAACATTGATCATGTCCAAATATGTCAAGATGAGGTATAACGATTGTCGAAAATGTTGTTAATAATAAATATGTATGAACCCATGTACCTACTTTAATTTTTCTTCTTTCAAATCCTTTCAGACAACAGGTGTAGCTCAAATATGTGTTGCGGAGGGAGGAGAAAATAATATTGTTATCGTGGCTGGTGCTAATGAACTTCTGTCGGAAAGTGATGTGAAAAAAGCCTCAGATCTCTTCAAAGAATCCAAAGTAAATGGACTTTGATCTTTTTACCAAATTGTATGATTGTTTTCCTGATAGGTACTGATTTGCCAACTGGAGGCATCTATTGAAGCGACTATTGTAGCTCTTAGAGAGTTTTCAGGCATTTCAATTCTTAATGGTGCTCCAGCCCTGGAAAATACACCTCCCGAGCTGCTAGAGTATTCAAAAATATTTTGCGTGAATGAAAGTGAAGCTGCTTTGATGACAGGTTTTCCAATCAACAGTCTCGGGTCAGTGCGAGTGTCAAGCCTGGTTGTTTTATTTCTTTAATATGTGAACATGAACTTTTTTTAATTTAGAGATTCTCGAGCTGCCCTCCTCCGAATGATTGAAATGGGTGCTAGCACTGTTATAATCACCCTTGGAAAGCATGGCGCTGTTTACATGAAAAAGGATAATACTCAGGAAATAGTTCACGTTCCAGCCCAAAACGTAGAAAAGGTCATAGATACAACTGGAGCTGGCGATTCATTCATTGGGGCATTAGCTTTCTACCTAGCACGTTTTCCTGATCTTCCTCTACACCAACAAATTGGCGGCGCATGTGCTGTAGCTTCATTTTCTGTGCAGTTTCCAGGAACTCAGTCGAGTTTTCCCGATGCCCGAAAAGTTCACACAGATCTTACCAAGGTTCAATTCGCATGGAAAATACTTTAATAGTGTACTATTGCAATTATTATTCTCCTTTTGAATATGTCACAATGCAGGATTAAAATTTATGTTGTACATACATAGGTTACAAATTTTTGTTTTTACATATAAAAAAGCTAATGAATTAACCATAAAAATAGTCTACTAAAAAGTTTTGTTTATTTTAAATAATACGGAGTCAATGGAAATTATTTTTTCCCCGATTTTTTAATGCCACCACCGACAAGGGGACCCTTTTGTGAAGCCTTCTGCTTAGCCGCTTCTAGTGCCTTCTGGGTTTCCTTCTGCTTTTGCTTGAAAGCCATGTCATTTTCATCTTCGTCTTTTTCGGCCTTCTTGGGAGCCTTTAAAGGTTTCTTTTTACCACCCTCACGACCGGACATTTTAGATTGCTTTCTTTAAATCTAGAATAAACGAAAATATTAAAATGTAAGTTGTTTTTTTTACCAAAATTATAAACCACCAACCCGTCTAGCAAAGAAGTGAAATGCAATAAAATATGAAAAAATCAGAACCACCAAATTTTTGACATATAATTGTAATTGAATGCCAAGGAAAAAAGGCACATGTAAAATAATTGACACTTGGAAAAGAAAATTCGTAGTAGAAGAGTTTGTTCAGTGACATGCCAGCTCCACTAGACATGAGCCATGCTCAGACTATGAACCTGTCGAGAAAAAAACCAATGGAGGCAGAAAAATGCATGTCTTGTCTACGACATGTCGAAGAAAACCAACTTTTGAACGCAAAGCAAAGAGGTAGATATTGCTGCAAAAGTTGTTATTTACTAAAGTGACCTTTGTTTCTATAATTTGAGTTAAACATTGTTGCAAAATATAGAAGTAGTGGTGAGAATGAAATGAAACGACATGACATTATTTGCCAAAGAGAACAAAATCTGCTGATTGTTGTTTGGATTGTGGTTACGATTTTGGGCATCTGTATGCCCTGTGGAGTCGGGGTGTGATAGTCTGTCTACAGTAGCCGCTTTCCTTTGGAGGTGGCAAAGTTCTTGTGAGTAGATGAAATAGGTGTGTTCCACAACGAGCTTCAAACAGTTTAAAAACGCCAGATTTGATGCAAACTCGTTCCACGAGTGAAATTTTGTATTGAGCCGCACTAAATCTGGCGGCCTGAAACTGTTTGGAAAATTTAGAGAACAGGGTTAATGATGAGTATTATTAAAAGTGGCGCATCGGTGGATTTTGGGTGAAATATCTTTTCTCTTTCTTTTCCACATAAAATCTATCTATCTCACTGGACCCAATTTCAAATGGCTCTACATGGAAAAAAAATATTTTCCAATTTTTTTCAGATTTTTATTTCACTCCCTGGACCTATGTTCTATAACTATCGCATCAATAAAATTCGTCGAGAAACGATGGAAATTGAAACAAATCGTATGAGTTTTGTTTCATTTTTCAATGTTTCTCGACTTACTTTATCGATGCTATAAGATACTAATTATGGGGTAAGGGTGATTCTTCTAAAACGCGAAAAAAACAATCTGAGGGTATATATTAGGATGACGAGAAAAAAATCGAGGTGGGGTCTATTTCCCCCCTTTTATGCGGGAAGGATAATTTCCAAAAATTCGGTTCAAAACGCAAAAAAAAAAATAAAAAAAAAAAACTGGAACACTTACAATGCCACGCTTAACCTTTTTTTTTGAAGCCATGATTGCATTCTATAATATGCTTTCTAAAACGATACAATTTTTTCTCGTCTGAATCTGATCTATGTATACATTCTGATTCTTTTTTGCGTGGCAAAAGAATTACCATTACCCCATAATTAGTATATTTAAGTGAAAATAGGGAGACCGGGGGTGAAATAAAAATCTAAACAAATTAGAGAAATTGTGTTTCTATGTTTTGAATCGAATGAGGGCTATCCAAGACCATGTCCAATTTAATGACAACCCTAATGTAGAACCGCACATGGGGACTGGAAATGTAAATAAAAACTTCTAGCTGCTAGGAGGAGCTCATATTCTTAAATACATAAAATAAAGGCTTGGTCAAACAGAGCGCGGTCCAGTGGTCTTTGTAAAAAATCAAAAACAAAATTTTAACTCCACTTCTTTCCCAGTATAAAGTACTGACCGTTCCGTCGGCCAGAGCGCTCTGTTTGACGAGGCGTCTTTATAAATAAAATTTTACATGCGAAATTGAATATGTCACCAACGCAAGAAATCTAGGTATAACCTTCAACAGTAAACCAACGTGGGACACAATTATATAGATTTTTCTTCCCCTTACCCCGGGCACCCCAAAAACTTAATTTTGAAATGAGGAAGGAAGTTCTGATGAATTTTTCGACAAAATTTGCTCAAACAAATCTTGCATGATTTCTCAGCATTTATCGATTGTATGAAAAAAGTATGTTAGTTTTTTGGGTAGAATTACATAAGCTACAATTTGTATCTTCACATTTTTTCAAAAAAAAAACTGATTTTTTTCGAGAAATTAATAAAAACTTTACCCTCATTTAACCCCCCTTAAAAGTTTTGCCCCTGTCCTAATTTACGGAACTTTTTAGGAAATGGTCAAGATGTCAAAACAAAGTTATCCACCAAAATTTAGCTTTGTCGGAATGTTGTCTTTTTTTTGGGTTAAAGTATCCCCGATGGTTCAATTTTGTTCAAAAAATGAAATACGAAAAAATATGTTTAAACATGACTTTTTTTCGCTTTTTTTTATTACTAAAAATAAAATTACAATTTAAAAACATATGGATTGTTATTTTATTTAAAATATATAACATGTGAAATATATTTCAGGAATTCTGAAAATATACCATATTTTTTAGAATAGATCTCCTGAGAGGGTTTTGGTGATTTTTACTTTAGTAAAATATTATAAAAGATAGTAGGTACGATGGCAAAATCGTTTAAAATTAGCAAATTGCTCTTATTAACTTACTAGCCGCGTTTTACTATCGCTCATATAACCCATATGGTTCACGTCGTAAAACTTAAACGATGTGGGTTATATCTTTTTTATTTTGATAACTTATTTTTCATGCAAAGCTTGTCTCATTTCTTAGCACTGCACAATGAAAAATAGCCGTCTGCCGGTCAGAGTGAAAACTTGTATCTTAAACCTCGCGATAGAAACCTGGATCCCATGTTGTTTTTGTAATACGTGTTATAAGATAACCCAGACCCGAAGATAAAAAAGCAGTTGAATAATGTTAAAATTGCTTTAGCATCGTGCTAAATCGTTTAAAATGTTGCGCCAATTTTTTTGGAACATAAAACATATCATCCAATCGATATCGATCAAGTTTTCTTAAGTTTCTTCAAAAAAAAATATATAATTTTACAAATAAAAATTTTACAAATAAAAATTACATTTTAACTTCCAGAAAAACATTCCCGCATGTTAAAAAGTTATTATTAAATCTCCGATTTTCTAACAAATGAGTGTCTAGAAAAATGAGAATCGGATAGCGCATTCCAGAGTACAAACTGTCCGAATGCGAACGATTTTACTTTCGAATCGGATTATAGAGTAAAACCCGATTTCTGCAATCACAAAAATGAAGTTAAACACCTTTCTTGAATGCAAACATTTTTTTGCTATTGATTTTTAAGGGTTAGGATCATAATTCCTTATGTACCCAAATTCGGATTACAAAAATCTGTATTTCAAAATTCTGTAAATCCAAAATTCTGTAAATGCCAAAAAATTAAGTATCCAAAATTCTGTATTCCAAAGTTCTGTAAATGATAATGAAAAAAGGGCCACTCTTTTTGGAATACAGAAATTGTTTTGATAATGAAAAAAGTGTCAGTTAGAGTAGTTTAATTCGAATATCGAAACAACCTTTGTTTTGTTTGTTTATTACTTGACTCATTTATATTAAATATTGTTTTGTTCATATAATGTTGCTGTTGGATAAACATCTTATTTTTATTATTATTTTCAATAAAACTTATTTGTTTGTTTTCCAAACTATTTACTTGGATTTTTATTATAACTGTGCAGAACTCAAATTCTCAAAAAGTCTGATCTTTACCTAGTTTTTACACACAATGACACAATGCTTTCTTTCTCAGCATAAAAATTTATCAACTTTGACTCGCTTTACAAAGCTAACCATTCATCCAAGTGAAATCATTTTTCCGATTACTTGAGTTCCAAACATTATTTGTTAATACACTTTTATTAATCAAATAGGTATTGACTAGTCGATTGATCCATGAATTTCCAGCAAAACTATAAAAAGAACGAAGTTGATTTAGCCACAATTAGCTTACTAAGGACCAGTTGTAAAAAAATTTAATTCGTGTTTCAGCAAATATAACTCAACAACTTGAGGTTCATACATTAAATTGGCTACTTATACATACTTGAACCTTGAACTGTCGTTGAAGCTGAGTAATTCCTCCGAAATCAGTCAATACAAATTGCTGAATCACGGATTAAAATTTGAAACCCCGTTTGAACAATTGGAATTAAAAAACAAAAAACTTCCATCCAAATATATCTGGGGAGTCTAAATTTACATTGAAGAAATATAAGACTTTAAGATTTACAGAATTTAGAAACATAGAATTCTGGATTTACAGAATAAAATAAATAAAATAATGGAAAAAAGAGTTATGTTCACACAAAATTTTGTATTTTTCCCAAGTTAATTACCATTTTCCCTCCCCTATCCAGTCACGCTCAAATTCTACTTACTCTTTCGGTCTCCTCTTCCTGTGTTTTATATTTCTATTCGAATATCATTCCCGTAATTTGAATGGATCCTATCAATCTCACCATACCTTCACAAAACAATCACTTAGCAAAAAGCAACCACAATTCTCCTTATGTTCACCCGTTTTATTGATCTTATGAAAATGGAATTTATTCTTTTTTTTTTTTTAGAAAATTAACACAATTTTAATTATTAGTAACAATCACCGCCTTAATGACTTCAAATAATTTTTAAATATATCTTAATTAAATTGAATAAACTACATCAAATTTGATATGCCATCTTCAGCAAATTTTATTGACTTGAAACTTTTACATTTTATTTGACTAGTTCTTTATTTTTAATGTAAAGTTTCAAGCCAATAAAATTGCTGAAGATGGCATATAAAATGCCGAAATGCATTTTAATTAATTTGATGTATTTAATATTAATTAAATAAAGATACATTAAAAAATTATGAAATCATCAAGGCGGTGATTGTTATTAAAAATTACAACAAACTACTGTGTTGTTCACTTATAAATCGATAAAATAAATAATTGATTTGATATATTATATATTGAACGTTGTTTTTGTTAAAAAAAAACACTTTAAAATAAAATTCTTTATTAATAATGAAGATGGTATGTTATATAAATGATAACAATATAAATATATTTATATTTTTTCTTCTAACGTACCTATCTATTTAACCGAATGTTCGCCAAATATGATGGTTTTATTGTTAATTGATTTTTTTAGAAAAAAAATACATTTTATTTCATGTACATGAATTCAAAAGTTTTCTGTTTTTACAAGTTTCTTTTTGTATATTATATAAAATTACTTACACTTGATTGCAAACTTAACTGAATAATTTACATTCATAATTTAATTCGCGTTAAGTTTTGAAATTAAAATAACACATATTAGTTGGTACCGTCCAATTAGAACTTCTAATAGGCTCATTCGTTTTAAACTGTGCTGGCTGTTTCAACAAACTCATGCAGCAAATCAAGTTCATCGACCAATTCCAATAGAACTTCGATATCTTCAAACGAGCTGATTTTACTTGGTGCTCCGATTAGTCGAACGTTTTTTCCATCAATATTGGTGAAAAAAGTTTTCATTTTGAAAATAACGGCGCGATCATATGGCATGCGGGTTTGTGACTTCTGTTGTGTCATTCTGCGGAACATAACGCATGACGGCTGGTATTTATCACGATCTTCTTCCCTGATTGATTGATCGGATATTTCTCCGGTGTAAGTTATTAAATTAGACTTGTTTATAATTTGGGCGGAGAGCCGGTATAGTGTGACTTTAGAACTCCAAGATGACGAGGGAAGTTTAATGGTTTTCGCTGCATTACTTAAAGTGATGAGGGGAATATCAAGAATGTTCTTGACTATGGGTTCCTGCGGCTCAGGAATATTGATGACGTACCACGTCTCAAAACATGTTATTTTCTTGATGAGCTTATTGCCTTGTCGCTGTACGCAAACTTTCTCAGCGGGGAGCTTACGCACCGGTGCAGTTTTGGTAGGAACAACTTTATTGGACCCAACGTTCTCCTTTACCATAACAGATTTTTCAGCTGAATCCTCAATTGGTTCTCCTTCCAAATCGTTATCGAGTTTGCTCAGAATCGGCTGCACTGGGAATGTTTTCCTCGCAACCACTGAATTTAGTATACGAGGTGCCGGCTTCTCTATGTTAGGTGATAGCTTTCCAACCGGAGGTAATAATTTGTCTACTGGAAGAGGTTTATTTACTTCTCTCCGATCTAATGGCGGCAGCGATATGCGTTGTTGAGGTTTCAATTGGGATGTCGTATTGCTTTGTACAGCTGTTTTTTTAGTTGATACAAATTGAGCTTTCGGGAAGGGCTTCAATAATTTGACGGGATCGATTTTTTCCGAGAGGATTGTAGTGTGCCCGGTTTTTCTTCGATTTGTACGATTAATCGAATTCGGAGACGTTGTTTCTTGCATCTCATCATCTGAACGTTTTTGAACAAGACAGTCACCCTTTTTGTTGATAATATCATTTATATTCACAATTGTGAAAGTTGGCATAGTTTCAAAGTCATCTTGAGTATTTGCCGAATCAATTATTTCCGGAGAGCTGTCTATAGATTCTATAGATGCAGGAGATTTTCTTTGAAGCATAGGCGAAATACTCTTATTAACATTGGGCTTCTCTTTCATCGTCGACGGCGGTGCAACTACTTTGCTGCTTAGGGGACCTGCCATTGGCCTTCTTTGAGCTAAAATACTTGTAGCTTGAGTGGACTGTGCCTTTGCTTGTGCCGTGACAACAGGTTGCTTTGATGCAGCGCTTCGAACAGGAGAAGATGGTCTTGCAACATTTGAATCGTACAGAGCAATATTTAGCCGCTTGTTGCGTGCTATAATAGACTCCAGAGGTTCTCTTCGAGATAATTCTAATTCTTCAAGTTTTCGTTTTCGATTAACCAACATCTGTTGTTGAGCTGCGCTCGACCTCTGTGATACCTGAACAATTTTTTTCGGTTCAATTGATTTGACTGCTGGCGGTGTTGGAAGAGCTGGCCGCACAGGGGATACTTTAGTCTGAGGCCGACTTCGCTTTGCCAGAGGAGTATTGCTTCTTGAGGCAAATGGTGGAGGAGCTCTTTGAACGCGTTTTCGTTTTAATAAGAAGTCTCCATTTTCTGAAAAATCTGAGCTATCGTTATCCTGAAAGTCTTCGCTTATGTCATCATTTGATCCAGTATCACTAGAACCACCAACACCACCGTAAAAGAAATCTCCGGAATCAGAGTCATCAAGGCCAGCTTCATTTAAGACAACTACTTCTTTTTCACGTCTGGTTATCAGTTTTGGTGTGATGATGTCGTCATTTGCATATTTTGGGTTCGGTTTTGGGGCACGACGCGTTCTTGTTGAAGCCATGGCCAAAACAGGCTCTTCGACTTTTTTTGCACTTGCCTTTGGCGTACGCGTATCCTCGGTATTTTTTGAAATTGGATTTGGTGTACGCGATTCTTCAACTTTCCTCAAATTGGGCTTTGGGGGTAGAGGTTCTTCTGTCCTTTTTGATCCGAGTTTTGGCGAAACAGCTTCATCAACCTTTTTCGAACCTGGCTTTGTAGGAAGTGATTCCTCTATTTTTTTCAAACTTGGCTTGGGTGTTGAAAATTCCTCCACCTTTCTTGATATAGGTTTTGGGGGAAACGATTGCTCTATTTTTGTTGAACTTAGCTTGGGCGTAAAATGCTCATCGGCCTTTTTTGAAGGTAATTTCACTGAAAGCGGTTCCTCGACCTTTCTAGAAGTTGGCTTGGTCTGAAGTGGTTCCTCTACTTTTCTAGAACTTGGCTTTGTCGTAAAATATTCTTCAATCTTTCTTGTAGTTGGTTTTGGCGAAACCGGATCTTCCGTTTGTTTTAAACTTGGTAAAGGCGAGCTTGATAGTCGAACGCTCAACGATCCCTTGGACCTCAAACTAATTGATGTTGCATTTCTTGATGCTGCTTCTTTAATTGATCGATCCCTTGATACATGCTCTTTGTTTGGTTGTTCCTTGGGTGAACGGTCTCTAAGTGTCTTTAAGGTATCTTGCTTGAATGTATTTTTTTTGGTTGCAAAGCTTTGCGATGTGAACTCTTCTTCGTTTGGTTCCTCTTTAACTTTAAAAATTTTCCGTATACGCACAATGCAAGGTTTGATTAATTTATGTTTGGATGTTCTTTTATTCAGAATTCGCCCGGATCGCATAGAAATACCATGTTCCTGTAATAACACATTATCAGTTAGTAATTAGCGACTTCTGCAAAATTGGTTTTATTTATATTTTGGTTATTTTGACAATAGATGCTACATACTGAAAATGAACAAGTGCGACGTGGGAAGAGGAAACTCCCGCGCTTTAATCATTGCCTTTGCTAAAATATGAAACTAATGCTGTCCATTTTGAAACTTGTTCCTAGCCCAAAATAAAAATATAAATAAAAATAAGCCTAATTTCTTTTATTCGTAATAGACAATTATTTATTTTTAATTTGATTCAATGAATAAAATCAACTCGGTATTATGACATTTTCCAACACAACACACTAATACAGCTACAGCACTATAAGTTAAACTCTACCAAGTCAAATTAGAAAGAGAAGCGGCCATCGCAGTGAGTTGTTTGTTTGTAGAGTTTTTGCTGAACGCGTTCAATGGCTAAATTTATGCTGTAGCCATTTTTCATGAAAAAATTTCGATTTTTCCGGGAAGTAGGTACGGCATGAAATAAAATTAGGTAGGTACAAAAAACATTGGCATCAATATGATTGTCAAATTAATTCATGCACAAAATCTTGTTTATGATTCAGTCTGGCATGAAAATAAAAAAATCGTATTTTTACGTAGGTATATCGTATACGGAAAACCTATTTTTAGAATTGATATCTGTTGAAGACACCTTGGTGTATTCCGTAGTTTCGAACGCTATTTCAAATGCCTATTCATTTGCTATGCAAGAATATGACCTTTATGAATGAAAACATTTCTAAATATTTATAAAGTATTTAGTTATCTAGAAGAGTGTTTATCAGGCAACGTGAGTTTCTGCAACTTTATATAAAATAAATTTGTGGCAACTCAGTTACATGGTTTGATAGGCGCGCTCCCACAATAAAACCATTTATGATGCATTCGTTATTGTCTTGAGAATAAAGGAGATACTTTGTTGTTTGTTGCAGGCGCCTATTAATTTCTTGGAAAATATTTGTAAAAATGAAATATACGAAATTATGATTTTATTTTCTTCACAAATTGCCATAACTCTTCCATTTTCTTGTTCTCTAATGACCTGATCATGCGGTTTAAATATTTGCCATATTTTTGTCAGGGATACAACAGGGCCAGCTAGCGTAACATTTTTTTCATGTAATGAACTATCCTACCAACAAACTTTTGAAATTTTTATATAAATTATCGATAACACAACGACAATGCCGTTTTTATCGGGACGAAAGTTGAATCCACTTAATAATCTGGACATACACCCCTATTACACGATGATTCTTTGCGTCTGACTCTTTTCAAAATACAGTGGGTGCGAAGGTGAAATCAAATATTATTTCTCCTTCGCACTCACGAAAATTCAAAAATAGTCAGACGCAAAGAATCATCGTGTAATAGGGGTCATAGCAAACTTTATATGGACAAAGTTGTTGTATTTAACATGTTAATTGCTTTGTGTCTTATTACACGACGACTTTTCAGTCATGACTTTTTTCGAAATTGAATGTGTGAACGAGAAAGATATCAGGGGCCAGTGAATTTTTTTCTGTGCACATCAATTGCGATTCCACAACAGCGAGTCTTGAGTTTTGACAAATATCGTATGCACAATCAATCAAATTTATTCACACTTGTTTTAGCCGTCAATAGAATGTGTACACGGAAAATCATGCACACTTGCGGAATTGGGCCCCTGATCTCAGTGAGTGCGACTCCCTTAATTCGGAAAAAAGTGTTATGACTCTAAAGTCGTGTAATAGGGTACTTGTTTTAGATACAACTATTATTTCTGCCATATTCTAGCAATTTATGCCGTATTTACTCGACTAGAAAGCTTCTAGTACAATGACAAAACGAACTATGCCGGATTTACACGATTGGAAAACTGGAATTATAATGACAGAAACAACAACAAAAGAATAGCTAGATTCATTCTTCATTATAATGGAAGCTTTCTATTTGTGTGTATCCGGCCTTAATTTGCCCATTCTATTGTTGTTTTTTTGGCCATTATACTGCAAGTTTTCCAGTCGTGTATGTGCGGCTGTTTAATGCCACGTTTACACGACTGGAAACTGGTATGTGCGGCATAATTATTAGGCGCGTCTCACCAAATAAAATCTCTGAGCGCTCAGAGATTTTTTAAGTGGGACAAAAAATCTCACCTGAGCACTGAGATTTTTTGCGGAGATTACTGAGACGAAAATTTTTTGGATTCATTTCTCAATGTTCTTTCTCTGCTTAAACAGCTGTTCATTTGACAGGCAAATTGTAATTTCTCGCTGATGTGCAAATACTAAAGTCGATTTAAAATTCAAAATAAAGGTGGAATGTTAATAAAAATGAAAATAAATTGAATTTGCTTTTATTTTTCATTCATTTGATAAAGTTTTGTGCTTTTAAATTTAAATATTTTAAGCAAAGTTGAAATTTGTTTCCAGAATTTCAGTACGAAAATTTTAACACATGTTTTTATACAATTCAACGGAGAATCTTGTCCCACCAAAACATTCCGCCTCCATCGACTTGACATTGAGCGCTCAGTGAGATTTTAGTTGGTAAGACGCGCCTATTATAACACGTTAACACGACTTTAAAATTGAGCGTTCGATGACCAAATCAACAACAAAAAGAATGGACAAAGTAATTCTTGTTGGCAGTTTTGCAGTCGTGTAAGCGCGGCATTAAGGTAGAATTATAATGGTCGAAAGGCACTGAAGCTTATAGGTCTGTTCGTGTACTTCCCAGAACTACGAATTTTATTTTTTTAATATGAGCTTTGACAGAACTTTTGGCTAAATTCGTAGTTTTGGTACGCGAACAAATATAATCACCTCTATTAGTGAATTCGGCGAAAGAATTTTTAGGCTCTCCCAAACCAACGAGAAACATTTGCCAATGACAATTTTTTGTTGCTTTTTAGCGTTGTATTTATCATACTTTGTACTATTGCGAATGATTCGATATGAATTCACGTTGGTTTGGGAGAGCATTAAAGTTCATTCGCCGAAGTCACTAATAGAGGTGAATATCAAAAGCCAAGGAAGGAAAAGGGCATTAACTGTATTGTACTTATAATCTATCTCTTTTCGGTATTCCATTTCCATCCAATGTCAGTTTGGTGACAAAAAATAAGTATAATGCCGGATTTTTACGAATGAAAAACTGCCATTATAATGACAAAAAGAATGGATTTGTCTATTCTTTTGTTGTTGTTCTAGTCATTATAATCTAGTTTGCGGTTCTCTAGCAAAAAAAATATTTTCAAATATTTTCGCACGTCAAAGATTATTGAGGAGAAATACAAAATTATTTGTTGGCATGGTTGGTTTAAAGTGCCTCTACACTATCTCACAACGTATTGAGACATTTCCTATTTGTTCGTCAACTGGATTCTTTTTTGAGGCGAGTTGAGAAGAGTGATTTGATAACTAATTATGTATGTGCCCCAACTAGCTAGGGAGCGCACTCGAGTAGCCCCAGGGTTATAAGTTAGATTCTAGTTCTTCATTTGATGAACGTTTATCGTTTTTCTTTGTGAGTATAAACCTTAGGTGAAAAATCAATACAGCTTTGAATTTTGTTGTTGTTTGATTAGGTCTAATCAGTTAGCGTGGAACACATCGATCGTGGATGATCCGTACCCCGCTTTTAATAAGACTATCGTTTCTTCCTACGACCAACAATGTAAAACGTACAGAGGAGATAAAACCGAAATTTAAATTAAATAAAAATTTAAATTTAATTTTAGTCGTAAACGAACTGTCAAAATTAGATGATTGACAACTCAAACAATGTTGGTTAATGTCGTTTTTCATTGTTGAAAAGATTTGATTTTTTTGGGAAAAGATTTGAACTTTTTTCCTTTTTTTATTCATAAAAAGATTAGATCTAAAGAGTAAAGATGTGATCTTTCTTTCAAATTCGTTTTTCGTTCGTTTTTTTGTTGTATTTGGCCGACGCCATACGACATTTTTATGTGTATGAGTGTATGTATGCTGTGTGTAAAATGAATCTACTCAAAACTAAGCACAAATATTTGATTCAAGGCAGAAATTTTAGATTTTAAAATGAAATCTTTTAGATTTTAATGAAAAACGACATAAGAAACACATGATAAGATTTACCATAATGATCGATTAAAGATAATTAACTGTGAACAAACTGGGCATTAATGTGTCAGAATTTGTTAATACGTGCCCTATTACAGGACGACTTTAGAGTCGTGACTTTTTTTTCGAAATTCAATGAGTGCGAACGAGAAAAAACGTCGGATCTAACCTTCGCACTCATTTAATTTCGATAAAAGTCATGACTCTTAAGTCGTCGTGTAATAGGGCACTACGCAGGAAAATTATTTCAAATTAACGAAAAGAATCAAAATACTAGTAAACCAAAGTTGAAAAATAAATTAATTATAATTAATAATTTGTAAGTATTTTTTATAGAATCCCGAAAAAAAAAACAAAAGTAATCAATGCCATCCGAACAGCTGATTGGCTTGCCACACCATTGACTACATTTATGTAAGCAGTTTGTTAGGGGGAAACATGAAAATTTCGAAACGTTTACGACGTTGCGTGAATTACCCATGTCAATTGTGTAAATGTAGCATTTAGTTAAGCAATTATACAGACAGCGTGTGGATATTGTGCTGAAACTATTTCACAAATTATAACCATACACAAGAACAAGAAATTGGCCAATGTCTGATCAGAATGGAATAAGATCTAATTAATTTATACTTAATTTGAGTTTTCCCATATAATATAAATTTAAATTTTGATCTGCTTAGAATTATAGGCTAGTTAAGTTGAACTACTAAAAAATTGAGCTCGAGGTTTTGATGAAAGGTAAAACGAACAAAGTTGGTCACGCAATTCTGTCTGTACAGTTACAACCTAAACGACTGCATTGATTTTCTTTTACCTTATTTATTTTTACAATTTTTTGGTAACTACCCCAACACGATTTTTATTTCTTTTTAGGATGAAAATTCAAGTTAGTTTTTTTTTCTCGAAAACTACTCGAGTTTTCTAGAAAAAAAATCAATAAATTGAATGAAGTGAAGGCCACTTTCTGGCATCTGATCCAATAGAACGTTTGTTTGGTCTTGAATTTCCTTAAAAACAGTATCACAAGTGTCGATTATTTTTTGTATGCAGAACCATCCGGGAAGTTAAAATAATTATTATTAATCGTATTTTGTTAAGTGAAAAAATTTTTTTGTATAAGAAATCTTTAATTTTAAATTTTAGAAAAATAGCATTCTTCACTGTTCACATTTGACTGCAGAAAAAACGTTAAAGTATTTGGTCAAGGTCACATAACAAATTTTTGGTACTGAATTGACCATAAAAGGTAAGGTAGTTTCAGTATTTGGTCAGCCATAAATATTTTTGTAAGAATTTTTAAATATTTTCATGGTCATGATTTTATAAAATTTTACTTTTTCTAGGTTACAAACAAATTTTGGCACCTAATTTCTATGATAATCGCAAAAAAGATACCACCTGAAAAAATCGACATAAAATGTCAGTTTCAGAAATTATTCAGCCCTAGATTATTTTTGTGTGAATAAGTGAGCTTGAAAAAAAAACTTTACAAGCTCATAAAAAATAAAAATCTATGGCTGACCAGTTACTGAAAATTGTTATGGCGATATAGTGATCTTTCGGATGACAAACATATTCTGCGAATATCCCACAAATGAGGTCCCTAAATTAGCTTTGACCTTGAGAAACTTCAAGCCCTATATATAAGTGAACCTTTTTTAATAAATTACATATACATTTATCATAATTTTGTTATGTAGGTGCCAAGATTCCATAGCCAAAATGAACATATTAGACAGAGCCCAAAGCAGCTTTTGGGGATGTGAGTAATAGCAAAAAAAAAAGTACAGATGTTGAAAGCTTCAGTAAAGGTTATTTAAAAAATCAAAGGCCATAGTTATTTAATAGTGCATCAAAAAAAAAAAAAAATACGAATGCAACTTCGGGGGTAGTCATATTAGCCGAAGCTGGTTTTCACCTCGTCCTATATAAGCTTCCTTTTAGATTTTGAAATATATAATTTAATAATCGTAGCCAAAATTCACGTAATTTGTCTGCCTGATATTTAATCAGATATGTATTTCAAAATTTTAAAGGATTATTCTTGGACAGTGATTTAATAGTCGTACAAAAAATCAACCTTATTAAGAATATGTATTGGCGTAATTTTTAATGTTTAGTCTAAGGCTTGTATAATTTAAAGTAAGTTTGGGGCTTTTTTTATTTGATTTGGGCTATTTTTTCATTTTGAAATTATACCGATTTTTAATTTAAGATTAAAAGAATGGGGCTATTTTTCATAATGAAATTTCACCCCAAACTAAAAAAACGGAGAGGCCTTAAAACCATGAAAAATAACCCCTATTCTCAAAATGTAATGTTTTGCTTTTGTTTCATATACAATTTTTTTTCTTTCTTGTTATGGGCTCGAAAACAATATCCTTAAGACGAAAACAATTGGACAATCGATAGCACGACCATTTGGTCTTTTGGATATGTTTTTTTTTATATTATTGCTTATCATGCATGCTTGTAAATTAATGTTTCTTCCTACAAAATAGACGCGCTTAGTTGATCTTCTGGATAAGTTTTAAAAATAAACTTGTTGCTTTAGTATTTGAATATACCAATATTTTTAATTTTTTTCAAAAACTAACGCCTATCGCTTTGAAATGCAATTTCACTGAATTAAGAACCCAAAAGGCACGCTCCCTCCATTTCTCAATTAGCGAAAATTTAAAAAAATAGTTATCCAAAATAAACTTTTTCTTAACCGTTTTAAAAAAAAAGAATCCCTGATCAAAATTTGTATTTCACAACTTGGTTATGCAGTGTCAAATATTCTCAAGCCCAGTTTGTTCACTTCTCATCTTCAATCATGTTATTATTGCCGCGAATGTGCTTGTAAACTACCATCTTAGTCAATGAATCCTAGTTTGAGTTGTTAATTATCGAAATCATTAATCAGCCACTATTGGGCTGTTAGCTCCATTTAACCAGAGCCTGTGAAAAACTTATTCCAGATTCAACCCAATGTGAACAAACTGGGCTTTAATCCAATTTGAATTCTCTAACATTAAATATGCTGATCATTCTAGTTCAAAATCTCATAAAGCTTGTTGTAATTTTGGTAATGGACCTACATTTAAACCAAAGTAATTACCTTCTTATGGCTTTCACTTCTCTGTGGATCTTTAAACTCTTTACTTTGTTGGCCTCGAACACTCATTTTAATTTTCACATCTTTTTCTTTCAATCTTTCTTCGTAGTTGTTGACAATCTACGGCATATTATATTATGTTAGTCTATCTCACAAAAAAAAAAACATACTAAATAAAAATAGAAAACTTACTTTTTTCTGTTGGTCCTTCAATTGGAGGCTCTCATCTTTGTAGTTTTTGATTATTGCATCTTTACATTTCAATTCATTTTTTAGCTTTTCCAATTCGCTTAGCTTTTCAATGCTACTTATACGCTTCAATTTGGTTGTTTGAGATGGCGATATGATCTTTTTTTCAATACGATTGCGTTGTTGGTTCCCCATTTTTACTGTCGGAATCCAGTCAACTTCGGTGTTGTCTTTTAATCTCGCCGGAGAGCCTTTAAATATGAGGGTAGATGATTAAAGGTAGAAATTTGTTAATTTAACATCTGCTAATAATTTACAAACCTGTAACGAAGTGTTCCGAACAAATTCCAATAGATTTTAAGACTTCTTCGGGCAAATTGGTTCTGTTTAAAGCAATTAGCCAAGCGTTTCTTCGTTGTCGTGAAAGTTCCACTAGACTTTTGGGTTTGTCTAGAAGAGCGGGAAATCTGAACATGCGAATATTGCTTCCCACTTCGAGCTTGTTCGAACATCCTCTTACACAACATTTAGCCATATTTGCTTAATAATTTGTTATTTATTGTCGATTAAATTTTGTCACCAATATTACGCGCTAAATTATTTTATTTGTCTACCAGTCTAATCCAACGCAACTGAGTTTTTTTTGACAGCTTTGGAGTGGGCCATTTTTGGAGAGTTGCTCTATCCTGCATTCAGTGCTGTTTCTCACGATTTTGCTCTGAATGCAAAAAACAGTGCGTTCGAACTAGACGCTGTCAGGGTTACACAAGCCATCAAGAGATGGCGTCCTATAACCACTTTCACACGTTGCATTATTAATCGTTTTGTGTTCTAGATGGCAAAGTACTTGTGAGTAGGTGAAAACCCTAATCTAGTACAATCATTTGTGAGTAGATACATTTAACATGGGAAAGCAGTGTGAAAAAATCAGAATGTATATTTTAGATTCAGACGAGAAAAAAATTGTATTGGTCTTGGTATTTGGGATCTAATTCCCTCCGTTCAGGCGGGAGAAATCTTGAAATCTAGAAATTTGGCTTAAAACTGAAAAAAATAATTTTTTAAAAATGGGAACACCTAACCCCAAAATTAGTACCTTAAAATGAAAATATTTGTTTATATAGAGCCATTTGATGCCTATTCATCTCGGAATTTCCAAAAAACCCAGTATAAGGACCACCCTAATTGACACATTTGTTCACTTTACATAGAAACTTAAGCAACTTGCTCATCAACACTGGCATGGAATTTTTGAATTAGTGATAAGCAAGTTGGGAGACAAAAAAGTGGTATGTAAAGTAGAAGGCAAGTCCTGGCCTATTGAGTGCCTATTGCACATGAGCTGTGAATAGGAAACTGCGAATAGTCGCGAGTTTTGACATTTTTCAAATGAGTGGTGGCCGACAGATGCGAATAGTAAAAAAAAAGTTAGACCAGTAAAATTAGTGCAAACAAAATTTGAGGTAAAACTCAAGCGAATATTTTATTCGCAGGCTTGTGGAATGCATCCTGATGTTGTGGATTGCGAAAAAATGTTTGACAGTTCGCAAGAAATCTTTTTAAAATTCTAGAAAGGATCTTTTATTCACTTAATCGAAAAGTTAAAACAATATAATTGGTTGATATAATCGCGTTTGGAGTGCCTAAATAAATTTATTTGAATTCGCATCACAACTAATGTGAAAAGCACTTTACACGATGACTTATGCGTTATGACTTTTATGTTTTTTGTCGTTCACACGCATTGAATTTAAAAAAAAACATGACTCAGAAGTTGTTGTGTAATATGGCACTTTGAATGGATTTGAAGGGATAACAACAACACATACACACGCAGAGGCATCAAGTTTGAACGCGAATGAATTTGACAGATGCAGTGTATTGCTTGCCAATACTTGCCCGTGTGGTCTCCCATAAAAGTACTAAACTACGATTTTTCTTTTACAAGAAACTGACAGCGCTGATGCTGAATGTATGTCTGTTTGGTAACGTGAAATTTTCACTTAGTTTCACAAACTTGGGTTTTTTAGGTTTTTGTTTAACAACCATTATTGATGTTAGTGACATCTATGAATCAGCTTTTTAACTGTTTATTCAGATGTAGTTGTGTTTCACTTTTCCACAAAAGTAAAAGCTAGGGATGCTCTAACTTATACTTTTGTAAAACTTGAGAAAAAAGATAGGATTGAGTAGTTTATTGAAAAAAGACAAAACATTTTTTTACTTTTGTACAAAAGTGAATTGGATGTAGTTAGGCCTTAACAAATACACCTTAGCCCTGTTCACTAAATTTTTTCAAACAGTTTCAAATAGTTTCAGACTGCCAGATTTTGTGCGGGCCAATACAAAATTTGATTTGTTGAACGGGTTTTCACTAAATCTGGCGGTTTCAAACTAGGTGCGTTCCAGAGCGTGTTTCAAAC
Source organism: Dasysyrphus albostriatus (assembly GCA_946251815.1). NCBI lineage: Eukaryota > Metazoa > Arthropoda > Insecta > Diptera > Syrphidae > Dasysyrphus > Dasysyrphus albostriatus. Next base: position 57,557,433 of record OX276336.1, on the reverse strand, counting down.
AACTTAAAACCACCAGATTTAGTAATTTTTAGTGCGAAGTCGTTCCACAAGTGAAAGTTTGTACTTTTTCGGACCAAAGAGAGCGCTCATGAGAGAGGAAAAAAATTCCCCTACTTGCCAGATTTGGTCCGAGACATTTCTGGTGGCGTTTGTACTGGATGTCAAATGCCAAGTGTTTGTATAACAGATTTGAAAAAAATGTCAGTTTAAAGCTAAATAACCAAACAGAACATAAATAGCTAGGGTTACCCAAGTGTTACTACTTTTGTTTCGTTTTAGGTAAATGGTGGCGCCGAATCAACATAACCTTTTCCCAAAAAGTGAAGGATGAGAGCCATGCACGCGCAATGTTGTAAGATTAGTTTTCTCTTTCTTTAGACAGAAAGAAAGAAATTTATGCTTCTAATATGACAGATGTTTTAAGGGCTTGATTTTTGTTGTAACTTGTTAAGTACTCGATGACAATATAATTAAAGAATATTTCTTTGTTTAAGTTAATTCATTTTTATTCATAATAAAGATTTTGCGAACTTTAGTCCAAATGCGTTTCGCCCAGGTACAACAGTTGGGCTCATAAGTTAGAAGCTGCTGTACCCTTATAAGACGCATTGTTTTTAATCGATGGATACCGACAACTAATTATACTTACAGCATCAAGGAACAGTAAATTATATTAAGGGTATTCATACAACAGCGTTAACTCCTCGTAAATGTTGGAAAGTTTTAAACTTCGTAATTTCTGTCACAATTTGTATGGAAAATTTGACAGATCTACGAAGTTTACAACTTTACTACGTTTATGACGACTTTACGCTACTGCATGAATACCCCTATTATTTTTATTTTTACTTCTAATCATACTTTAATCATTTTTATACGTGTACGTTCCTTTTTTCATAACATTCAATTTCTTGTACAGTGATTTTATTAAAAAAAATTGATTGACTTATGATTGTACTACGGCAGATATAGTCAAATATTTCTTTTGACGTGGTGCAAATTAGTGCCCAAACCGTTCCCGACATTTTGTCTTCTCTCTGAGAGGATTTCACTCCCACCTGTCACAATTTGACATTAAGTCCGAAATAGTGCGAAGAATTTAAGGAACGTACCTACTGTTTGAAACTCGTTGTGGAACACACCTCTTGTGTCACTGTCAACTGTCAAAATAAACTGCTCTATACAGTCGCGTCGTTCGATTACGTGATAGTTTTTGCAAAAAAATTAACATCTTTCTAGTATTCCTAAATTCTATATAGAAAAATAAATACAAATAAAGATGTTCTGGAGACCACGCTTGGCAAACACTTTTCGCAGCTATTGTCAAAAAGCTAGCGCACCATCGACTGGCATCAACGCTAACGTCGAGGGACTAAGCAGCCGTTGCGTAAAACCTGCGACCGAACCCGTGGGCCCCGGCGCATCTGCGACTGGAGAATACAAAGTTCCCGAATACTTCTGCTTTAGTAAAGTCAGCTATTTCGAAGCCGAGGTAGAAATGGCCAAATACAGATGTCCCCAGCCTTCGGCACATAGAAAGTAAAAACAGATTTATTTCATGGTCAAATAGAAAGCAAAAATGGATTTATTTCATGTGAATGAATATTTTATTTATGAAATACAAAGGTTAAGAGAAACGATATAATATTTATTATTTATTAAAAAAGTTGATTAGACTATCATTTCCAGCTCTCGAGCATAGAATATTGCCTGTTCGGCTAGTTCAACGGATGGTAATGCTTCTTTAGGTTTAGCTGTTTTGTCAACAAAATTGAAAATCTCTCCGTTAAGAACCCAGTTGCGTTTAGCTCCAAATGCCTTTACTTCAGCAGATGTTTTGAGATTTAATCGTTTTGCTGCTTCATTGACTGATATTTTTTCGTAGGATTTCTCGATACATGCACCGATTTCATTGCGCACAGTTTCCAACAACATATCCATAAAGTAGTTGTAGATATCAGAAGGAGCGCTATTCTATAAATTAAAAGGGAAAAATGACATGAGTTTGGAAAATTTATTTTGATTTATAAGCGGAGAGCGGGAAATAAGAAAAGGAACAGGAAGTGGTTTATTTATTTTCTTACTAGGTCCCTTCTTTATTTCTAAGAATATCAATTAAAATCTTTATAGCTTTCCTACAAAAATTAGAACACTTCTAGCTTTGCCACTTAATTTTCAGAATGAAATCTTATACAAAAAGTTTGAAAAAAATATTTTAAAAAAATATTAAATTGGGATAAAAATATAAGCATTTCAATATGCTTGCGAAATCTCAATTTGAGCTTATAGTTTAAGAGCCAACAACAACAACAGGCCTGAGTGGTTTTTGGCAACTTCCTTGCTCTCTAACTTCTTAGGGACCACAGTACACATATTAATGTAGGGTGCTTAAGAACTAACTATAGAGAGTTTGACCTATTACAACAATTTTTCAAAATTGCATGCTCAATATTTGTTGTATGCACATTTTTTCCCCTTCGAACAATAGCTATTGAAATAAATCGATGTACAAATTTTACGTTAAATTTTACAACCTTTTACGACACGTGTTAAGGTAGATAAACAAACGATTATTGGTTCGACCCCTCACAGGCTATTTATTATTGATGTGAATTACTAAAGTATGCAAATGACTTGAATTTTTATGTCGTTGGCTTTCAGTCTATGACTACGATATCAAAAGGAGCTAATATATTTTTCGAATTGGTTTCAAAGTTCCAGTAGGTACCAAAATGTAATACCCATAGAACTTTAGTTAAGAGCCTGATAAAATACATGGTATTATAATATTATTTTGTTGAGGATCTGATTCCCAGTTTAAAATAGAAGCATCAAACTTCTCATAAAATTGTAACATATTTCTATTGATGATCCTCTACAAAAGTAACAATTTTCATTAGATTGCCTATATTTACAACAAGGTAACTCAAAATTTGGGAATAAAGACAGTGAATTGCCTTAGTTATAGCTATCATTGAAAATTTTGAGACATTTGGACAGATAAAGTTCAAAACTTAGTTGATATTTCTTGTTAAAAAAATTTTCAAATAGGCCCAACTTTTCACATAAAATGATTTTTAAGATTTCAATGATCATTGGTAAGGTAGAGCAATCATTGAAATAAGAAAAGTCGGACCTATTTGATTTTTTTTTTTACTAGAAATATTAATTAAGTCTTGAGCTTTATTTGTTCATCAAAATAATAAATGATTTTGCTTTCTAAATGTCTCAAAACCAATCATTAATGTTTTCAATGATAGCTATAACTGGCACCTAAAAACAAAAAATATAGATTTACAAATAGAAATTGTCGTAGTCTATAGGAGGTATTCGCTATGAAACTGTACAAACGTAAAGGACAATAATTAATAAGACTTTGTTAAATCATTTTCAAATATCATTCAACTCGATAAATTCATTTATCAAACATTGTCACACTATTATTCATAATATGTAGTATTAGTTAAACAGAAAATTTCTAATTATTGTATTTTTTACTTACTTTTGCTTGGAATATTTTGTTGTAGCGACCTTCCATAATATACTGTTCAAGAGCTAAAATTGGTCGAATAAACTTATTCGTTTGGATTATCTCAGCCGATAAAAGTTCCAGCTCGGTGTGAAATTCGGAAACCCGGTTAACAGATAAAAGGAACAATAAATTAAGACCCAAGAGCTTGTACATGTTAACTGATTCACCAATTTCTTGCCTGAGAAATAAATCAAGCATATTATTCAATACCTTTTGTGCGATGATAGTAGTGGCTATTTAGAATCAAAGCTATTAGACAAAGGAGTTTCATACTTATAATCATAGTAATAGCATTTCAATTGAGAAATATATCTTTCAAATGCCGGTATATCTTTATTCTTCACACTGTACTCAACGGCAATTTCGAGAACATCCCGAGCCAGTACCATTTCTGCTATGGGAGTCTTGATGTTTCCCGTGGGCAAGTAAGACAATTTTGTCAGGGCGATCTGCGGCGAAATTGGTTAGAAATATTAAATTTTCTTATTTACTCACAGGAGTGATTATCTTTCAATTTACCTTTAAATTGTCCAGCAATGTACCACATTTTTGGAGATTTATTGGTTTTTTACTCCATTCTGCTTTTAATTCTTTAAATAAAGATTCAACGCTTTGTAGATTAGCGGCCATGACGAATGCTTTTTGTGTGTGACTTTTCAATTTTTTGTTTTGCGGGTTTGACATCAAAATGACGTTTTTTTTGGGGCCGTTCATTCATTTCAGAAGTAGGATTTTACTGCGTTTACATGCGTTGTTGAAATGACGTAGAACTTCGGTTCGGTTTGTAGCATCCACTATACATTTAGCCAGTTTATATTTCTGAGATCTCAGAGGACTCAGAGGGCTCAGAAATATAAACAGGATTCCTCTCAAAAATTCCTCACTTTTCCCCTTAAAAACAGAGACTGAAATTTTTTGGATTCGCTTGCTCAATTATTTTTTGTCTCAGTAAATTCTATAAGAAGAAAAGAAAAAGAGAGTTCTTTTGGCTTCTATTTTATTCTCCTGCTCTGTCAAAAAATTGAGGAAAAATACTGAGCGCTCAAGAAATATAAACTGGCCAATTGAGCTGACAGAGCAAAGATTATTTTCTTTAGATTTTGACAGCCAAACTAGGAAAATTCTCTGAGCGCTCACAAATATAAACTGGACAACTGTATAGCTATAGCTATATTCTTTATTGAAAATTATCATTTTGTGAAATTATTAAACACGAGTTTTGAATTTATGATGGCGGGGCTACAATCCGTGATTAAAATGAATTTATATAAATCCAAATAAATGATATAATTAACAAAACAATTTAAGCAAACGATCTGCGTGCGCCGCGACAAAACAACGAAAGCGATGACGAATTGTCAACCGATGGGTGCGTTTAATAATTAGCACAACTGACAACACATAGAGTGCTGCCACCCAGTAGCTCAGCAATGGGGTGGGCTCAGTAATCGGATACGATTAATAAAATTAAATAGAAAAGAAAATTGATAAAATGTTAAGTATAAGTACAGGGTGTACTAGTACTTAAAGTGGGCGCCAGGAATTCTTTTACGAAATAAGAATTAGTGAATTCCAAAACTAATTTTTTAACGAGAGAAGAAAATAGAAGAAGTAACAAGAACCAAAATGAAACACAAGATTTATATGCAAGATTTTTTAACTTTACTCTCACACACACATTCAATGATTCAGCAAGTTGTTGGATGTCTTTCCAAAACTTGCTGAATCCAAATGGCCGAGTTCAGAACCCTTTCAACTTAATATTTTGAGAAAACTTAGAAGAAGTAAAATCGAGAAAAAAGTTTCTTTTAGACATTCTCCTAGTTACTCTAAAACAATTGCGAGTGAATCGAAACGTGAAGCAATCTTTCTAAAACTAATCCCTCGAGGTGAGAGAGGACTACATCTTTTTAAATGCTGATATCTACTCAGTTCTTTTCTTTTCGTGTGTCAATTATGATAGATCTATTTCACTATTTAACAACATTAAGATTTGAGAATTTAAGAACACGTTAAAAACCCATTTTTCTGACAAAAAATATATAGCTACGTTACGCTACATTAAATTAATTATATTAAATAGATAATAATAGGTGTGTTTTATTATCATCGGGATCCTGATCTGGATTAACTTTTAACACGTACTACAAAAACAATTTTGAAAATTTCCCATTATTTTGTTTTTGTATTACATGTAAAAGTTAATCTAGATCCAGATCCCGATGATAATAGAACACACCTAATGGCTTTGTTTCATTATCTTCTATCGGGATCCGGATCTGTATCTGGATTAACTTTTAAGACGTGGTACAAAAACAATTTTGAAAATTTCCCATTATTTTGTTTTTGTATTACGTGTAAAAAGTGAATCAAGATCCAGATCCCGATCCCGATAGAAGATAATAAAACACACCTAATGTTAAGATAAAAGTAAGAGTCCACCTGACTCTGTTACTTCTTCAGCTCATCCGCTGGAACCTCGAGAAGAGACCGCCCATCTTCTTCATAAGAAACCTCGATGGCTTGGAACTGTTCCACTCAGTAATTTGGAAAACTGTTTTTGTTGCTTTTCCAAAATACTTAAAGAGTCGGTCTCTCTATCTATACCTATCTACTGACTCCAAGCATTTTGGAGCAATAACGTAAAAAGGAAAGGCTAAAAATTGATAATGATTAAGAATAGGCAGGTGAAACTTGTTGTGGTAAATTTTACCGCAACAATGTGAAGTCGCACAAGTACAGGGATACGAAAATTTCAGAATCAAACTGCATGTACCTGTTTGTTTTATTGGTGTTCCGGATCGAAGAGTTCTTCCGAACTGCCAATTAAAAAGGCCATTCGCCACCTCCAAGGCAAAACGCCTGATATACTGTGTAGCTAATTATGGATTTACATGAGTTTTGATTTCATTTCTTGAAAAAAAGGATGTAAAATATAAAAGTTTCGTTTGTTGGATAGAGAGGTAAGAGCAAAATCAAGAGCTTCTTGATAATATCAAGAGCATCTTGACTATATCAAGATTATAGAAAAACATAGAAATCAAGATCAAGATTATAGTAAAGATGAACATGTTCATCTTGATTATAGCATCTTCGGATGCAGATGTTCATTGCGTATGTGTACATGCTTTGTTATAACTTTTTGGCCTGATTAAAAAAAAAATAAAAAATAAATGATATGTCAAAGACAAAAACAAAAAAACAATAGATATATGCAAGTGTAAATAAATTTGTTTAAAGATTTGAAGATGTCCATGCAAAGCAATGATTGAACAAACGTGAAAAAACCGAAAAATTTGGTAAATTAAATTAGGTTTTTAATGAAAATACAAACAATTATCAACCGAATCTTAATCTACAATAAAATAAATAATAACAAAAACAGCCAAACAGATTATAGCATATTATAGTAATTAAAATAGAGTTACTACCCTTGTACTCTTTCACACGTTCATATTTTGTGATTATATCTTTGTCTTGTTGGAAGATCCTAGAAAAAACTAAGTTTTCTCATAGACAATTAAATTTTGTACAAACTTTAAATTAAATGTTTTAGAAACCAATCATCGTTCATGGTGTTACAGGTGAAAACCAAACATTTTTGCCAAATTGCGTATTTTTACTTTGTATAGAAAATTACATAAACTACAAGGTTTGTATGAAGTACTGCTTAATAGCATTAAGGTATCTGTTAAAAGTTATAAGCGAAAAACCAATTTTTTCACATTTGACCTTGAATAACTTGCACGATTTGTGAATGGGCTTTTGGGTGGGTATTCCTTATATCAAAATAAAGATTATTGATTTTCACTTGATTTTTTTTCCCCAGTTTGGCCTTTTTTTGTTGTAAAATTTGTCCTGGGCTATAAAGCTCATTTCCATATTTTGGTTAGGCTTGTATATCCACGGTCCATAACCAATAATTTCTGTCCAAGAGAATAAAAACTTGATGGGTATTTTTAAGTTATCAATAAATTCATACTTTTTTAAATACTAAGGGTATTCATGTACTTAACCAATTTGTAAACTTATCTAGGGTCTTACGAAGTTGCATGAATACCCTTACTATTTATCTGATAAAATAAAAGTAATGACAGTTGGTTGAGTGAACTTTACTGAAATATTCAGCCAGCTTATATTTCTGGGATCTCAGAGGACTCAGAGCACTCAGAAATATAAACAGGATTCCTCCAAAAAAAATTCCTCAGTTTTCCCCTTAAAAACTTAAACTTGCTCAATTATTTTTTGTCGCAGTAAAGTAAGTAAGAAGAAAAGAAAAAGAGAGTTGTTTTGACTTATGTGAGGAATACTGTTTATATTTTACTCTCCTGCTGTGTCAAAAAATTGAGGAAAAATACTGAGCACTCAAGAAATATAAACTGGCCAATTATGTTTAATTTGTTTTTATTCCAAGTTTTAGCTTTGTGACCGTAAAACATATTTAAAAAGTACAAGTTCTTCTAATATTGATAGATCTTTAGCTACACCTTGACTAAATATATGCAACACTACAAATTTTTTAAAAAAGCTTTCAATTTGAATAAAAAAAATCAATATGAATGATGAAGTCATAACTTTGTATCTCATCGTTATCTATACAAAAATTATACCAACATAATTATTATCAATCTATACATTGCTGGGCCCTTAAAGCTTATAAGAAAAGATATTATAGAGATAAGATAAGAATTAACCGATATTCGATTCTTGGTTACGATGTGACTGGTTTCAGCAGTAAGCTCCAAGAATTGGATACGATATGGTAAGCCCATTCATATATTTTGGTTCTTTTACTTAAGTGTTTTCAATTTCAAAATGGTTAAATACTCAGTTTATCCCCTTAGTTTCGAGCTATATAAAATGTGCAGCATCAGGTTAGCAGTTTTGTTTACAATTGCGTCGCTTTGCGGCAACAATTTAGTATTGTCCAAGATTGGTGTTCAAGTGAAGTTTTTAAATTTTTAATATAACTATATTTTCAAACATGATTCGAAAGTTTTGTAGAATATTTTGTGTGGTTTTCCTGATTGGAGATTTTCAATCAAGTGAGTTTCATTTGAATTTTTAAATATGTTAAGATAAAAAAAAAAAAAACAAATCAACTTTGGTCTTCGTACAAAGTCTATATAATTTGTTTTAACCATAGCCCCATACCCCACAGAGTGCTTATATTGTGTTCACAGTGCTTTCGTTTTAAAAACGTTTGAAGATAAACATAAGTATTTTTTTCATATTATACTTACTTTGGTCTCAGTTTATATCCTGCCAAAACGTTTTACTTACGCACTGATTTTGGCTTAATAATTTCTGTTACAGCTTTCTGATTTATGTAAAGAAAGTTGAATTGTAAATAATTGCTGAAGGAAAATTTGTTCCATAATCAAGTTATCATCTTGATTACAGAATCCGACGAATGAGTAAAATTTACTCTCGTCTTAATACTCAATACTTACCACAATAAATTTCCCTCGACCATCAAGTCCAGAGCACAAATTAATTTATTATCTTCCGAAACACTTCTTCCTATTCGCTTCTCCAGGCAGTGCGGTGATCAATGTCTCTTAGGACAATCAGATTTTGGTTTATTAGCTATTGGTTTGTTCTAATTATTCCAAGATATACATACGTACTTCATAGACAATCTTTTCACTAATTTTGTATATAATCGGCAAGAAAATTTGATTCGTTTTTAATTAAACAATTTGCTTTTTCGGTAACCAATTGGAACTGCTTAATTTTACCTAAATTTCGTATTGAATTTAATTTTAAACAACAATTAAGAACAATAAAACTTACCAAAAAAACGAGGCAATCACTATTCACACAATTTAAATTTAAAGTGTTAGCTGTTACAAACAAATTTCCTTTTTTCGTTATCTGTCTTTTAGATTATAGGTTTGTTTGGTATCTTTTTCCAAAAAAAAGTATTGAACCATGAACTGCACCACTTTTTGTAAGACCCGTCATTTTTGTGTATAAACGGCGTTGCCCCTTTGCCATCATTTCAATAGATCTAATGCACTTTTTTCGTAAAACAAATCTACAGCTCTAAATTTTGTTCACTTCTATTTTTCGGAAAAGAAATTTGTTAACAATCGTGATATCATAATTATTTATATTATACTATTTTTAATTTCTTTTATTCTTCCAGTTTGAAAATAGAAGTAAAAATTTGGATATTCAGATCTTCTGTAAGAAAATTGATTATACTGCATTTTGTTTGAAAACCTAGTTCGGAAAATTTTCTGATTTTCGATTTTTGACAATAGCTGTAACACATCGTGTTCACAGAAATTTATTTAGCAGGAATTCGAAAGTTTTCGAATGGAGTGGAAATATTTGCTCAACTGACAGATAAGTTCCGATGAAAAAATTATTTCTGAATAAACTCGGGGTGAATTTATTTTTAGGATTAGTTGACTCTGATTAACTCAAAGTTAACCAAAAACTGGCCTTTAGTGCACAACTTTTTTCTGAATTGTTGCTTTAGCTTTTATATGAAACCTTGATAAAGGTTATTTTATAACAAACATAAACCATGAGTGAATGAATGAATCATACTCGTTTGCAATTATTTGGATTTTTGGTTCTCCAGATTCGCGATTGGCCCTACTGTGAGGTGGAAGCTTTATGAGGCGCATAAACAAAGTCCCTAACTTTATAAACAAAATTTTTATAATTTGGCATGTCACAAGTCACTTTCACTTCCAAAAATAAAACATTACCAGTGCAATCCAATACGGAGTATATTAAACTAACAACCAAACAAACATCTAAGGGCTTTTATATTAGTTCGAGAAACATAGTAGTTATTGTCCTGAAGAGAAGAGAAAATTGTTCAGTCCTGGAAAATTCAGTCTCATAAATTTAGCTCCATCAAATTTTGTTTTCCTCAGTATTTGAAAACAAGTCTAAGAAATTTTTCTGATAAATCCTGTTCCTTTCCACTTAAAATTTTACCGATTTCTGGGATCTTATTTTTATCCCTGACCCTGAAAAGCTTTCGCTTTCCATTCAACCAAGAAAAAAACGTTTTTTTTTTTTTGTGTCAGGGATAAAATTTTAAGGTCAAATTTTCCTTAACATGCCTAATGCACCAAACTTATACAAATTAAGGCAGTTTTGAAATTCAATTTTAAACCAAGTTAAAAAAGTAGCAGCTAAGACCCGTTTTGTAATTGTAAATTGTAAATATTTAAGTTGATGACCAAACTTTAAATAATAAACTTTAAAAACCGTTAAAATCCCTAACGTTGAGAATCTTTGCTAAATAAGCGATTTTAAGAGGCAATTCAAATGTAACCTCTTTTGCATAACATTGCCAATGAACGTGAACATTTCTACAGCTATGGTCAGAACTCTGATTAATTTATCTAAGATTTCTCTAGCGATATTTGTATCCCTAAAATATGCACGGATTACATATTGTTTCTTATCATTTTGAAAGCCTTATCAAATTCAATATAATTTGGTAGCAACTGCAAGAATATTATACGATCAGGCAGTTAATGCATGATAAACTATCGAATATAATAAAAGTTTTGAAAATACAAATCGAAGGGTAGTAATTATTGCATTGGGAAATTTATTAATAGCTTCTTAATACAATATATTGCACAAATGGCTATTAATAAAATAAATTGGATTCAATTAAGTAAAAAAAAACCTTGATTAACTTATTGAAACTTTATTGACGAGTTTTATTGCTTTTTTTACATTATTACTCGTATCTTGATTAAATGACCAGTGGAACGTTGTAGTAAGCCAATGGAATTGTTGAATAATGAAGGAGGTATATGAATTATAGAAAAATATGTAAGTGGAGTAATATTTCTAAAGGTCACCTGTTCAAGGGTGGTTCAAAATTTGATCCATGGTTAAGAAATTTAAACTTACCGATTTCAGTGGATTAACTGAAGTTCAACGATAATTCAAGATTCAGGATGTGATAATAGCCAATTGCATGCTTGAATCATCGTTGAAACTCTGTTAATTCACCGAAATCGGCGAGTTAAAATTGCTGAACCTTGAATCAAAATTTGAACTAAGTTTGCATATATAACTGGCCTTAGCTCGAAAAACAGGAACAGAACATCAAAGCTATTTTGATGTTTTCATAAAAGTGACTTTTTGGAAAAACTTTTTAAAAATCCATTGGACCCTACCACAAAACTTTCGTTTTCAAAGATATTTTCATATAAGATCATCGTAAATTAGTGATTTTGTGAATCTTAACCTGAGTCAAAAGCAAATACCTAGAATATAATTTTTTTGTCCAAACCTAGGACGTAAATTCACACAATACACCTCAGAAACTCATAAAGTTGTTAGGATCTTGATCTCGTCCTATTTTGGGACTTTCCTTGATTTTTGTCTCTATTTAACACCAATGAACAATTTTTTGTTTTCTTTTAGTATAGTATAGGTAGCTAGGTAATCCATCAAAAAAATAATAGTTTGTTATTTCTTTGATATTTTTCAGGTCTATCCCAATTTGATAACAAAAGGATAAACCTATCGAATCCAAAAAAAAGCAATGGATCTATTGCCTTACTGGATGACGCAGTACACCAGGCGTCAATACGTCTCATCGATCAAGATATTACCTTCGGTGAAGGTCATATTTGTAGTGGTTCTTTGATATCAACACGCGTCGTTCTAACAGCTGCTCGATGCCTTTTCAAGTAAGTGAGAACACAGCTTTGTGATAAGATTTCTGTCTCATATCACAAAAACAAACATGCCACAATACCGTGTCAAGCCAAAATAAATACTTCCACATACATTTATGTACATTTCACATGGGTAAACGATGATTTTTCTCCAACAGCTTAAATTTCAAGAAACCACGTCATCCTTCAGAGCTAATCGTAGTTATGGGAACGATTAATCGATATCAGCAGACCTCAGATACTGTGATTTCTCGAATTACGCATATTCGATATCCGAAAAGTTTTGATTTCGAAACAATGCGTGATGATATTGGTTTGTTGTTTTTGAGTCGTGAGATACCTGAAAATCACTTGACTATCCGACCAATTGAATTAAACTGGAAAACTACTGATAACATTCTTAGAGGATTAGTGACTGGCTGGGAACTATTTAAAAATGTAAGTTAACTTTCTTTAAATCAATACTTTTTAAAACTTCTTGAATTAACAAACAAATTTGTTTAGGGTGATATATCACATCAGCTTCTGGTCGCTAATGCATCTATAGTGGAACGAATGAACTGTACAAGTGATTTTGGGCAACCATCTATTACAAACAGTATGATTTGTGCCAAATACGATAAGAGACTGAACATGGAAATCTGTCAGTCGGACGTAGGTGCTCCATTAGTCCTTGTGGGGAAACAAATAGGCCTAGCATCCTGGACAAAATCGAATTGTTTTACAAATAGTGACCAACTTGCTGTGTATACAAATGTTGCGTATCACAAAGAATGGATTCAAACAGAATTAACAGATGGAAATAATACTGACAGTTCTGTGTGGGGTCTTTTTGGATTTTTGACATTAACTTGGTTTGCATTTAAGAAAAAGCAAAAAATAAGCTTTTTTAGATTTAACTTTTAATTGACTTTGTTATGCTTGCTGTATATGAAATGAATCTGATTAGGGATTATTTAATTTAAGATATGTACTAGATTATTTTTAATAAAATATAAATTGTATATTATGTATGTTTTGACAATCTTTATTTTAATGAGTAATTAAAAACAAATAAAGTAGGGTAGACTGGGTACGTTTGGAGCACAGGACGGTTGAAAAAACACAAATATCTCGCAAGCAGTTCGTGTCATTTGTATTAGTATTGACGATGAACAAGTACTTTTAAATCAATCAAAATTAAATCCTTAAAAAGGCAAAAAAAACGCATTTATTAAATGAATGGAATATTGGCATAATTTAATGTTCAATTTTAGTAGATCAATTTTAGACATCGCGACATTTCAACATTTGCCTTGGTCTACCATTTTGTATTGAATAATTTTACTAACAAACATTAGACATTTCTATACAGATTCTCGATAACACAATGACAATAGTAGTCTGACAATACCGTTTTTATCGGAACAAAAGTTAAATCCACTTAATTATCTGGACATAGCTAACTCTATATGGACATAGTTGTTGTTGTATTTGACATGTAAATTGCTTTGTTTTGCTGTCGTTTTTTTCAGACAGAATTTACTGGAGTTGCAAAAAAAAAACACAGCTATTGTCACTTAAAGTAGCAAAAGAGTCCTTATACTTTTATCGATTTCGGGAAGTTTGGAATTGACGTTGCCATACATTACAGCATTTATGTATTTGCTCAACAGTTTTAAGTTCCATTAATTTCCATTTAAAATTTAGAGGTATTTTTGGAAATACACATGTCTGACATCTGACCTATATTAACCTATCAAAAAAATAACTCAAAATCCTTTTTCTATTTTAAGATTTTTGTTTATTTAGGGACAGTTTCAAATGTTTCGGTTAAAGTTTCGGATAGATATCCGACTAATAACTAATTTGTCAAAAAGTTCCGGGAAGGCTATTGGAGACCTTATCCGTAGGTCTTGAAACTGGCCCTTAATCTTTAAAATACAAAGAATTTCGAGAAAAAAACCTGAAAAAAGGCAAAATAGGCGAAAGAAGTAAAAAAAGCAACAACAAAAAAATATATATTTTTGGAATCAGGAGCACAATAAACATGTTTGTATAAAGTCAAAACGATAACGCAAAAAATAAGGCAAAGCAAGCATAATCCTGATTATGACATTTATGTCAGCATTTTTAAATTGAAAGATCAAATTATCATAACAATATTAAAATATCAATACAAATTTGATACTTTAAATGTTATATTAACAAATAAAATATCAAATTAACATGATTTTTTAATCAGCCAAAATGTTAATTTAGCATTATGAACGTTAAACTGGTAATTTTAAACATCAAATTGAAAGCTCCTTGTTCTGTTTAGCTAGCAGTTTAACTATGGATGAGTCCTCATGCATGGCAAGAGCAGGAATCCATATTAACCTGCTGGCAAAGTGGAAGAGCTGTGACGGGAAGAAACCCGATAGAAACTTCCTCCCATAGTTCACCAATATATTAGTGATTGTGTGAGTCACGAAAAACCACTGTTACTCTTTTCCGCCATCCAGCTCTATCGAAGGTGAAGTCATCAAAACTATCATCCTCCGTCTCCAATGTAATGTCACCATCATCCATCATGGCTTTAGAGGATTTCGTTTTCGTTTTCCACCCCGTAACCCATTTTTTTCGATAATTTACCAATCCGGATCGTGCCGAATTATTATGGCCACCTGCAGATCGATCGGGGTGATGTCAAAACTGTTGGATTTAAGCTCTAAAACCTTCTATCTCGGTTCCTCCTCCGATCTAGCTCTCTTAGATGAAATTGGCTTCGTCCCAGAAAAGTTGTCTGCCTGTGCTTTTTCATTCATTTTCAGATTTGATTGGTCTGCTGTTTCTTGCTAGAAGTCACCAGTTTCGTATTTAAGTTGGTAAGAGCAGTAGAGTTGTTGCCAGTCTGAACGAACAATCACATGCGCAGGTTTTTATTATTGAATATGTTTGTTTGGCACATAAGCAGATTTTTTTTTTAACTGGGCATAACTTTTTTTGGAGCAAAGATACGCTTAAGACTAAGAACATGCCTACATAAATAAAGTAGAGTTTTAAGGCCTTAATATTACATGTTAAAAAAAGGCAATTGAAAAGTGACAGAGATAAGGCCATTCAAACTTTACCATATTTATCATAATTTTTCGCAGTTTTTGCTCGAAAGCCTAGTTTCCGATACTTCGTGACAAATTTAACGTTCCTTGCTCCTAGTACCAACTTATGAAAAAAAGTTATGGGCAATTTATTTAAAAATTTAGAAATCTTTGATTTTTTAGGTTGGTTTTAGTTAACCTTTCCTGCTTATATTTCGACTTAGTTTCCAAGTTATACCAAAAATATATCTCTCAGAACCGCATGAGTGAATTTATTTATCAGTTTTAAGTTTAAACCTTCATTTTCTGATCTGTTCAATAGCCTATTATGTACTTTGTTCATTAAATCAAAATTTTCTATGAAGAATAAAAAAACAAAAGCTTAGCACTAGCACATACCTATCACTACAATAAAACCCATCATATTGTATAAAACCTAACCTCAAAAATAATAAAGAAATACTCAACACTGTGTCCTTTTCGTCTTCAACGAATCGCTCACAACCATTTTATCATTAGAAGTTAAGTGCTGCAAGTGGCTTCTTTGTCGACACATAACGTCAAGTGTCTTTTCAACCTTCAGCTCTGTATCAGACGCAGCATGCACTTAGTTTTGATGGTGTTATATGTTGATAGATATGAAAAAGTCTTCAAAACCACATCAATGTCAAGATTAAATTTTATTATGAGGCTTTTCAAAGAACCAATTAACTTAAAAAAAAGTATTGAAGCTTACTCTTGAAAGAGGAACAAAGCTTTTAAATCAATGTTTAAATAAAGAAAATAGGGTAGGTACCTGATGGTATTAATTTTGTATGTCATTGTTTTTTTTTCAATTACATTAAACTTTGTATAGGATTCTTATGAATATAAAGACTCCATAGTCTAAAAAAGTTGCCAATGATGTGTGTTTCTTACCTTTGTAATGAGAAAATATTTGTTAAATTTGTATTATTTTCAATAACTACAACATTATGGGCCTTATTGCGAGAGTCTATTCGAAAAATGTTGACTAGAAAAACGTTGATCAGGAATTCTTGATAGATTTGAAATTTCTATCAAATATTAAAATTCATAAAAATCAAATAGAAAAATATAATCGATAATCGACTTAGAGTCTTTTATGAATAGACTCTAGCAATAAAGCCCTACATATATATTTTCCTAAAATACATGTTACATACATATTATCGGGTATTTCAATAAGAGCGCTACAAAAGTTTTTTTAAATAAAACAAAAACGGTTTTGGATATCAATGAAATTCTTTATTCCTGTGAAAGTACCATCGATGCCATAATGTATGGTTTTCGATTTCTTTTGCATTTGAAGTCCAGACGCTGAACCCAATTTTCGATGGTTTTCAAGCATAAATCGGCCGATACTGCTGCAATTTCACGTTCGATATTCGTACGAAGTTCATCAATCGTCGCTGGCTTGTTGGCATAGACCATAGACTGACGTAGACCCACAGGAAATAGTCTAACGGCGTCAAAACGCACGGCGGCGGCCTGGACCATTTCGTGAGATAACACGTTCTCCAAACTTGGTTTCCAATAAATTGATTGTTACATTCGCTGTGTGGCTTGTGGCGCTGTCCTGTTGGGGCCAAAAATATTCGGTTATCATTGAACGGTAGCGATCCCCATTCACAAAAACGTGCCGGTCTTTATCATTAAAATTAAGTACGGCCCAATGACGCCGCCGGCCCATAAACCACACCAAATTGTAATTTTTTTGAGATGCAATGATGACTCATGGAGTACATGTGGATTGCTGCCTGACCAATTCCGCATATTTTGTTTATTGACGAAGCCATTCAGCCAGAAATGCTGAAGATGATTTTTCGATGAAAATCCGGATCAATCCGAATCTGGCTCAGCCCAATTCACGAACATACGACGCTTCTGGTGGTCAAGCGGCTTCAGTTCTTGCGTCAATTTAATCTTGTAAGGATGTAGGCCAAGATCTTTTCGCAAAATTCGCCACAACGACGTCACAGAGATGCCCAACGCTTGAAAACGACGTGTGAGAGACACATACATAGAAATATGGCGTCTTTTGCTGTCCCTGTCGCTCTACTTTTGTAGCGTCCCTGTTGAAAAACCCTTTACATATACATACCTAAGTCTGACATTTTCATTTAATTTACTTTTTTCAAAATTAAAACTCGAAAATTTAAAAAGAAGTTTTTCAACATTCCATCAAATAACTATCATAAAATTAATTAGCCATGTTTAGAAAATTGAGATCTCAGAGCCCTCAGCTAATTTTGCTCCATTTTTTTTTCACCAATTTGACAACAAATCTGAGAAATTTTGCAGGGGAATCCTATTTATGAGAGATTCTAAGATCTATAAACTTCCTGAATGTGCTTTTTTATTAGTTTTTCAGTCAAAGTGAGTAATACAAATTTCAAACTGAGAACCAAAAATTTACGTGGAGCATCAATGATGTTTTTCTTATGATTATTCACGTGTATTTCGAAGCAGTTTTTATTTTCCATTTCATTTTCATAAGTTCTAAGCAAACCATATCGGGTCGGCTAAAAATTTAACAAGATGTTCTCACTGGTGGAAGATGGTTGGCAGCACTGGCTACCAAAAACTAGGAATATAATACACAAACCATCATCAGTGTTTACTTCAAATGCTTCATTCTCAAGAAAAGCACATATGTATGTACCTATATACTCATTGGTGTGGCCAGCGTGACACACAGTGCTACCAAACCTATTCGATATCTCAAAAACAGGTTGACAATTTTTTTTGGACAATTTGTTTTGGAAATAAATACTAACGACTTCCGAACCAAAAATTTTCCTTGAAAATATTTTAAGAATTTTATACATATGTAAAAATTTATTTTTTATAAAAAACCATATCATATTCAATCGAGAGTTAAGATGGCATTCTTTCTTCATCTCAATCTCTCAAAGAAGTAGTTTTAGCTATTTTAAATATCGTATTTCATGCTTTTAAACATTTTTTCTCATAATTTCCACGTCTTTACATAATATAATGTTCTTAAACCTTCAGCGTCTTGAACATAAGAGCAAGTACGTGCGACCCAGTCGTGCATTTTATTTTGTAATACATATACCTGCCACAAATTAGGTGCATCTACTCTCTATAATCTGTACAAACAAACAGTTTTAACTGGGCCTTTTTTTTGAAAACTCCATAAAATGATTTGCTTAGATCTCTTAGATTGGAAGATAAAAATTGTCTATGTATTTGCGTCTCCCTAAAATTATCGTGTTAGATTCTTGTCATCTGAGGAAGGTAGCACTGGATACCAATTTGCAAAATCACTCAATTTTATCATCAATATGAAATTCCCACTCGAAGCGAAAATGTTGCCAGATGCACAATTATATTCATTTTCTCAACCCACTATAAAAATTTGTTCAAAAAACTTCTCCTATAATGATCTCTTTATGCCTCTTAATCAAGCACACGACATTCTCCTTTTCTATGGAACTCTGCTTGCTCGTACGTATGCACGGTACAAGTCATTACGTGTGTCATGATTGTATGTTTGTCTGCTTCATCCACAAAAGCAACAGTATAGCAAAGCAACATCCACCCTGTCGCAGAGTGCGTTTTTTTTCGCGTCCCCCCATCGGAAAAATCATCGGCCTTTTCCTTTCAAATGTGCAACGTTCGAATTGAATCTTTTGAATTTGATGTTTCATTTGTACGATACTCGTCGTTGGATACGGATTGTTCTATCGGATTCGGATACTTTGTTTTGAAAAATATTCTAGGCCGTGTACGCAATATACAACGGCGACGACAACGCGACCGACGTACGGTGAGGCGACACGGTGCGCGTCTTAAAATAGACTTCGACACATAATATAAGTTTATTTTATTTTCATTTCTCTTGTATCTTTTGGATTGCAAAAAAATAATAAAGATTTTAACTAAACATGAAAATTGTTTTAATGAAAGATATAAACTTAAATTTTAAGTGAATGATGTTTCAAATGTCGGAACCGAAAAAATCGTAAAGTTTAAGTTTGTAATATTCAAAAGTAGGTATATCTGCAAGCGATGATGGTGAAAATTAAAGTGAAGAAAGTTTAAAAATATCTCCAAAATGTGGGGAAACATAGCGAGTGAAAGAGGCTGAAAAAAGCAATGAAATTGTGAAACAGTGTCAAACGAAGGAATATCATAAAATAAATAAAAATAAAAGAAAAAGGAATAATTAATAAAATTTATCTCCAATAATAAAAAGATATACCTGCATACCAAGGTATCTATCTGTGTGTATCTACAACTATTAAAAAAAAAAAACAAATACAAAAATTAATGAAATGAAGCTTTGGAAGTCAAAAAAAGCCATCAGCTGTGTTCCTGGCAAATCCAGCAGCAGCAGTAACAGTGGCAGTAGCTCCACTAAAAGTGAGGAGAAGTATGATTCGAATGGGATACCGTTAGTACCGATTGTTGGGGGTGAGTAGTTATGTCGGCGAAATTTTGTTTTCTTTTCCTTTATTAAAATAATAATTGTGTGTCTGCCTCATTGTATTTGCTCTTTGAATCATCAAAATGTTTTTCTTTTTGGCAAACAAGAAGAAATAAAATTAAAATAAATAAAACACGGACAGCATTAATTGAAGCTGCATGTTAAGAACAAAGACGATGATGGTGTGCCATGATTAAAATTGCATACCACATCGTTAAGGAATGAAGGATTAATGCATCGGGATCGGGAGATGGCGGTTTCGCAATTAACACTTCGATTAAAAAGCCGCCAAATAGATGCGATAATGGGGGTTGCAATTGGGTGTCTCATCAGGCAGTATTGCCAGATGCAATGAAGACTGTTTTTAAATATAATTAAGGACAAAAAACAACTGATAAACAAATTAATTTACCATTTCTTTTTTATTTGGGATAAACCTATACTGTGCATCAAAAAATTGTGTTTTTAATTTTCTTTAATAAAAAAGCATTTTGTGTGAGCAAAATGGCTTCATTTGGTGAACCTTTTGCTGTTTATCTGTGGTTTATTGACAAATTTATCAGAAAGAAAACAAAATTAAAGAAATTTGAAAGTTCTTTTAAATAAACAAAATTCTGGTATTATATGTCTGAGATAGTTGTTAATTAAAAACACAGGCTTTGTGGTTGAAGTCTGAGGTCTTCGGTAGATGAGGCAGCTAAGATTTTACAATTAAAAGTCATCAACATACACTCTCTTACTTATATTGAACAATGTTTTCGGTCATTGTCTTCTACCTGGGGGCCTACTATGTAACTTTGTTCTACTTTCGAATCCATTCTAAAGTTGTTTTCAATGCTTATTTTGAGTTGTAATATGTAGTAAAAAGGGATCAAATTTTATTGCGTCCGACTTTTTGTCACAGAATCTTCAATTATCGCTGTTTCATTTCCGTTTATAAGTGCCGATATTTTGCGAATTTAAACGTTTTAATTGTAGAATCGAGTTACATAGTTAGGCCCCTGAATGAAATCATTCTGTAAACCAATTTGAAATCAGAACATGATTTTAAATTAATTAATAAAATCTGCAGTTATTTGTGTTTTTCATTGATGTCTTAACAGAAATAAGATTGCCATTTGCCACGATGTTTAGCCGTAGACTTAAAATTAAAATAATTAGGCAAAAGATCAATACTTTAAAAACCAAAAGGATCAGCCTTGTAACTTTTTCATCTGATCAAGTAGAGATGGGAGTAAAATTTCGATATCTTGGCCGAACCGAACTACCAGCTGAATTGGAAAAGCAAATGTTGTGTTCGGAATGCTTTCCAAATTCTGGAAAAAACAATTCTATTAGTTAAAACACAAAGCTTCAATGTTAAATCCGTACTTCTATCTCTTTATCATCATCATCAGTTGGAAATAAGTCACATCCGGTTTCACAAAAAAGCTTCAAAAATAGATTTTTGTGGCATAAGTGTCAGTAGGCCATCCTAGAATTACTTGGCTAAGAATTCGAAGTGGAATCAGCACAAATCGGGCACAAATTTGAAGCCACAGTACAAGTTCCTTGTATCCTTTGGTTCCTGAGATACACTATTTGACATCCTATAACTTCACTGTGAAGTTAGTAGGTCACTCAATTGCACCCTTATTTGGTGATTTTGCTGCCTCAAAAGGGGCCTTAACGTTAAATAAAATTTATATACAAATAAGATTTATAATAGGTGTTTTTCTTTTTTAGCTCAGAGAAGAGCATGGAGTAGAGCTCGAGAGCTCGAGCTATCGGAGTAAGCTTTGAGTAGAACAGAGCTCTCCGATATAATTTACAAACACATCTGAGCACTATACTGTCATACTATTGCAACGCGTTCAACGCACAATAATTTAGTACTGACTTTTAATTATCATCTGATAGCTGTGCAATCAAAAACTTGAAAAAATGTTACTGAAATTGAAGTGTTGAACATGCCCATGTGATTTTTTTTCCGTGGGTAGGTGCAAAACCTGCATATCAGGCTCTATGAGGACCGAAAAACGCGTGCTCATAGAAGTTCGAGATTCTTACTACACTAAAACCACCTCCACTTCCCGATTGCAACTAAGTTGAAACTTATCTAGCAATGTATTTTTAACGAAGTTAAGTAACGTGTTGCAGGTTACTTTCCGGTGAAAGTTCCTGCTTAATCCGCGATTTTAAAGCGGTTTTCTGTTCACCGCACCATGTCGGAAGGTTTTGTTCTTCGCAGATGGCGTACTAAATTCGACTCGTCAAGAATGTCAATAATCGTTGAATTAGCGTGCTCTAATAGTCGATTTCTATGTTTTCACGCGAAACATTTTATTTCGTGAAGATCTTCGTTTCTTATATACCACGGAGCATTTACAAATGACCTAAGCAATTTATTTTCAAACGTTTGTAAGTTATTTAAGTTTGTATCGCAGGTACAACCCCAAAGTTGTATATCATAAGTCCAAACCGGTTTAAGAATCAAATTATTTTCATTGCTAAGCTTTGAATATTTACCGAGTAACCAGTTCATATCTCTTAATTAACTTTTTAGTTCTTCGCATTTCTTTTTCACGTGCGGCTTCCATTTTAATTTCACGTCTAGAGTCATTCCCAGATACTTTGCCTCATTTGTAAATGGAACACGAGCGGTATTAAGAAAGACGGGTAACCTATTTATTTTTGTATACGTAAAGTCCACGTGGACTGACTTTTGTTCATTGAGCGCTATTCGCCATGTTTTCGTCCACTCATTAACATTATTAAGAGCATTTTGTAATTTAATTGTAGCTTCGCTAATCGTTTTGCCTACTGCTAGTATTGCAGTATCATCAGCAAACGTGGCTACAATAGTATCTTCAGTTTTAGGTATATCGCGTGTAAATAAAAGGTACAGAAGTGGACCTAATACACTTCCTTGTGGTACCCCAGCCACCATTTCTTTGAAATCAGAATAGTCATTTCCGTGTCTCACACAAAAAAGTCTTTCATTTAGATATCTGTTTAGAATGTTGTAAAGTCCTTCAGGCAGAATTTGTCTTTATTTGAATTTGAGGCCTTCGTGCCACACCTTGTCAAATGCCTGCGAAACGTCCAAAAAGACAGTCGAACAGATTTTCTTTTCTTCAAGAGCTCTCTCAATTACGTCTTGCTTCTAAATCTGAACTGATGTTCAGGTATTAATTGTTTCTCTTCTATTATCGGTTGCAGGCGCAGGAGTAGTATTCTTTCAAAAACTTTTGATATAATAGGAAGAAGCGAAATCGGCCTGTAAGACTTCTTTTCGTGAGATGGTTTGCCAGGTTTCAATACCATTATGACTTCCGCAACTTTCCATTTGCTCGGAACATTGAGTTCTTGCCCGTCGAACGGCTTAAATGTTTCCTCTAAGTAATCGGCGAATACCGTCGCTTTTTCTTTGTCACTTTTAGTCTATTCATTTTGGCTTTTCTTAATCGGGGGCACTGGAAGCTGGCCAGTAAGTTGGCTTGCTAGTCGAATGAAAGTCACAATCATTTTCCATTCCTGCTTCATATAGCATGCGACCCTTTTGAGATATGCATCGTGAGGCCCAGAAGGTCTGCTTTGCATTAAAGTCACCACCAACAATTAAATTTGGACCTAGTGACTTTATCAATGTCGTAAATTCACTCTTATCAATTTTGCAAAGCGGAGGGCAATATATGGAAGAGACATTGAGAGGAATATTTTTAGTTTTAACCTGTACACTACTCAATTGCATTGATTCCACCTCTTTTTTGAGGCCTATCGAGCGTTCAATGCATTCTTTTATATACAGTGATGATCCACCTCTTGCTTTGTTTGACGGATGAATGGCGTGGTAGTCATGAAACCCGTGGATTTTAAGATTTGATTCATTTTTGGCATGCGTTTCTGATATCAAACATATGTCAATATCATTTTCTCGCATATACATCTCCAATTCTCCAAGTTTTTGCCATAATCCGTTGGCATTCCACGTAAGAACTTTAAGCTTTTCCATCATATATTTTTTGAAAGAGATTTGGGTTGAAAGCAATTTTCGAGCTAACAATTTTATTTATAAAAAATTAATTTTTAAGAAAACCGCTCAAACAATTTAAAATTTATTTTTGTGTATATATTTATATTTATTCAAGTAATCAAATAACATACTTATTTTTGAGCTCTAAGTTTTTTATTTAATACTAGATAATACAATTAAAAGAACGATTTAAATGCTTTGTTTGTATTTTTACTTTTTAAATATTCTTAATTCCAAGCAACTTGAATATAAGAGCAAATATGTGCGATTGAGTCGTGCATTTTATTTCTAAAAACACTTTTAAACAGTGTACAAAAACCCTTAAATACAGAGTTTTATAAAAATCGACTAAGGTAATTTCAAAATATTGTATGTGTTTTCAAACTAAAAAAATTTTAATTTTTTTTTTTTAAATGCGAAAAATAGTCTTTTGAAAATTTTGGTAAGAAAAACTATTTATATTATTTAGAAACTCCTGTATAGAAAAATGATTGAAATCAGAAATATAATTTTGAAGTAAAGTGATGATTTATCGTTTTTTTATTAAAAAAAGTTATGAAACCATTTTCGATAAAAATAAGATTTTGATGAATTGTTAAAAAAATTGCATGACAGGTACCGTTATTTTTAATTCTAAGAAAATGAAAATAACGTGTAGGCACAATCTCCAAAAACCAGTGTTTACCAGAATTGATCTAGCCGTTTAGGCTGTAGTCGAACTGACAGACAGACAGATAGGCAGACACACAGAAAGACAGAATTGTTAGAGTCTCTTTTTTGGTCTTCCCTACCATCGTAATGACAGGTGTGATAAAAATCTCTAGTTCAATTTTGTTTCCAAACGCATAACTTGCCATATAGTACCTATACATCGCAAGCAAAAAATGACGACTTATATAATAATGAAAAACAACTTTCTCAACCCATTTTGAATATAAAAATCAACAAGTAAGTACCAATAACCCCAAAAAAACATTGAACAAAGTATTTTGAAAGACTAGAATCTCGAATTTTGGCATCGGGATTCTGGCAGTCGGGATTTATTCCATTCGGGATTTGGTCCATTCGGGATTTGATCCATTCAGGATTTGTCAATCGAGATTTTGGAATTCGGATTTGTATGCTTTTTCGGGATTTTGACATTCAGAATTTCGTCACCAACCTGTAAAAATCCACCATGAAGCTACAAGTATTCTTCAATAATATACTTAATAACTAACAGATGTAAACTAAGAAGATTAATGTTTCTTCATCTACACCTTAACATCTAAAACCATAAAACTCATTACCCACATAAAGTTACCCAACATAAAACCGTCTTATATTTTGCATTAAACTAAATGTTTCTTTTTAATTAAAATTACTTTTTCATGTTAACAAACCCCAAAACAAAAACAAAAACTAACGAACTTGTTTAATTTTACGATTACAAAACATTATTTCCCCACAAATCATCTGATGAATGATTTCACAATAAATTTGACAAAAAAAAAAAAAATACTTCAAACGTGTTGACTGTCAATAAGTAAGGGTACGTCGAGGTACTTCTACAAAAGCCAAGGTGGGAGCCAGCCTAAAGAGGATCGTTATTTTTTTTTTTTAAATAAATTTGAGAAAATGTTTTTATTTCTTTAATAATTTTTCCCCCGAAATAATATTTTCATCTATACCTCATGTATGTATGTACACCAGGGACACAGACAGAGACTCACATTTTCTGAGTGATTTATGACATTTTCATTAATGAGAGTTGTTGCATATGGAAATCCGAGTATTTTTGGAAAAGAAGCAGGAAGAACACACGTTTATAAGCGAAAAAAACTTCTTCTTTGGATGAAGTTTTTTTTCTTTCTTAATGAACCAATGTCTGTTAAAGTTTTCTTTGATATTATTTATTTAAAACAAAATTAAAAAAAAAACAGCAAAAATAAATTTCTCTTCTAGCGATGCCCAATCTTAAGGGTCAAAAAACAACCCGTTTCAACTTCTCTCAACTGCAATTGTTAAGGCTAAACCGAATTTTTTTAAATATGACATCAAAGACCCTGCGTGTGAATTAACCTTAATATAATTTTAACATGAAAACTTTTTTTTAAATTAAAATTAAAACCATGGAATAAACTTCAAGAAAAACCATCTTCATACCTGTTTCCTTAAAAATATAAAGATTTTTTTTTAATTATTATTAGAAGCACTTTTTTGGAATGCTAAGATAAACTTAAATATTTTCGAATTGCTTGAACAAACGACCTTAAATAGAAATTAACTTTTTTATGTAAACATTAGTATTCCCTAAAAGTATCATCTCAGATATAGAAATAATTTTTTATTTGAAAATAATTATGCACTCTGTTGCATTTTTATTTCAATTTTTGTTGTTGTGTTTTATTAGTTTTTCTTCGGTTTGATTTTATGGCCTCGTTTATAGCATTTGTGACTTTTCTCTCAAGAAAAATGTCAATAAAAATAAAAACGAATCATCCCAGTTAATAGCAACATCAATTACCTTGTTGTTCTCTGTGTCAATTGATCTTATATTAGTTGAGAATGAAAAATTCTTAAGAATTTAATCGGAGTTTTCCTCCTACGCTTCTATACAAACGCATCAAATTCGAAAAGGAAAATGAATAAACTGAGAGACACGGTACAATGAATAGGGGGCGAAATAAATTGCGGATCAATGTGCGTTCAATTGATGACAATTGACGTTGCTTTATGACAGAGGAAGTGATTACTGGTCTATTTTATGGGCCAGTCTAAGGTTATTCTATTGGTTCTCAGGCAAATAGAATTTGTATTTCTTAAACAATTTTTGTGTTCAATGAAGAATATGTTGGGAGGTTTCATAATAAACTCCTAAGAGATTTTTTTCGGGCAAATGATGCATATGAGAAGCGTTTTTCATCATAAAACTTTAATGTTTAAGATCTTCGAAAATCACAATATTAATATCTTACTCTGTTCGAATAAACTTTTCCAACAAAATTTCAATCTTTATAGGTCTTTGGAGTCGTTTAAGGTCATATTTAAATCTAAGGAAATCATCAATGCATTTTAGTTTTGAAAAACTTTAGGTTAATCATCCGCGTACAACATATTATGACAAAAACGAGTTACGCTTATATTATCAATGTATGTTATTAAAAAGTAGAGGACCAAGAAAACCGCCTAGTGCAGCACCAGAAGAATATTTTACAATTCTTGAGATAAGCTTTACTATCGATAATTACCTACCTGATGAGTTCTAAAAGTTGAGTATTAAAATATCCACCAAAACAATGAAAACCAAAGCAGAAAGGACCCAATATTTATTATCAAAAACATAACTTAACCCTTTCCACCTAACCTAACCTATGGGCTTTCCAAATTTCCAGTTTTCGGGATTTTGGGTTTTGAAGATTTTGGGTTTCAGGATTCTGGGTTTTCGGGATTCTGGTTTTTTCGGGATTCTGGATTTTTGGGATTTTGAGTTTTGGGGACTCAGAATTTCGGGATTGTGTCCGTTTTCCCAAAAATTTACCTTGTGAGGTGCTAGATAAGCTGAGATAAATGAACCAAGATCCAATTTTGACAAAAATACTTAACCTAGGCCACACCAATCCTTAACAATAGAAAAAATTATTAAAACATAATCAAAAACTTCATTCGTATAAACACTAAATATCTGTGAGCTTGCACTTCAAGTAAGTTAAAATCCATTAGGAAAGGTTATACTACAAAATATGATTTATGCATTTTACCCATTTCAGAAGTCAATTGTCGATTTTGGCGCTGTTTGAATATTGGGTGGGGCAGATTGGTTGGGTACGAAATCTCGCATTGGAAATCTAGAATAAAGAAATCTCGCATTAGAAAAATCCTGCTTTATATTATCTCGCAATAATAAAAACCTTGTTTTTCATAATATTGCAATAACGGAATCTCGCAAACTTAAATCTTGCAAATCAAAATCTTGTACGAGATTTTAATTTTGGCGTTTTTAATTAAAAAATCGTGTTTGTTGCAAAGAAATTAAATTTAGTGAAATATTCTACTTTATGTAAATCCAGTGCCTACGAGTACCTTTACAACACTATAATATATATAAAATTAAATATAAAAATATGTGTGTATGTAGAAGTATTTTACAAAATTAAATTTTGGAAAAACAAATCATACTTCACATTGATTTCAATACTTGTTTGCTTAAAAATAAAATTTATTTAATTTACCAAAATTAACATTTTTTCTTAAAACAGAAATTGGTTTTGAGTTATATTTTTCAATTTTTAAAAATAATTGTTAAAAATTAAAGTTGAAAGAAAATGGTTTTCCAAATAGCTTTTAGGCACCAGTTAGGTGCCAGTTATAGCTATCATTGAAACTCATCATTGAAAACTTTAATGATTGATTTTGAGACATTTAGAAAGTAAAATCATTAATTATTTTGATGAACAAATAAGGATAAGGACTAAATTAATATTTGTAGTCAAAAAAAATTTTCAAATAGGCCCAACTTTTGATTTTAAAATTATTCCTAATTCTGTTTGCAGCAAAGAAAGGCTCACGACATCTTTTACAAAAAATCAAGTATTTTGCTTTTAAATTCGTGTCCCTGTAGTTAATGTGTGTATTAAATATGCGTAGGTACTGATCAGCATACGTCACCATTTGTTTATATAATTAACGAACGAATCTCTCTAAATTGGTGTGTATTTCTTGAGTACCAAAAATTTGACATTAGCTTGGCACAAAAACGGTCACTACCAAGGCTGCCGTTTCATTCTTTAAGAAAGCAGTACTTTAAGGAAAAGAAAGTAGTACACAACAATTATCATCTCTATTAGTTAATTCGGCGAATGAAATTTATGGCTTTCCCAAACCAACGCGAAACATTTGCTAACGACAGTTTTTTGTTGTTGTTTAGCTTTGTGTATTTGTGATATTTTGTACTATTGTGAATGATTCTATACGAAGAGAGAGAGCCTTATATAGAAGGTGAAGGATATTTGTATGCAAATAAGTTTACTAATTTTTTTTTGTAGAATTACAATTTTTAACTTTACAGTTTTTCAAAAAACAAAAAATGATAAGCAAAACCTGAATTTACACTCTTTCTCCACCTTTCTATTTTTTGTCCTGACCCTAATTCAGGGCTGTTTTGGCAAATGATCAAGACGTCAAAACAAAGCCTTACACCAAAATTCAACACTGTCGCAATTTTTGGAGATCCTTCAAAAGAATTTGAAAGTTTATTGCCTGATAGACGAACTACATTTGGACGTGTATGGAATATTTCATTTGAAATGTCATCAAAAAGCCAATGGCTATTTTTGTGAGCAGAATATAAAATCTGAAAAATTATAGACTTCAGAGCTTTTATTCATACCTAAATTCAACATCAAGAGTTTTCTGTTCTACTTTACCTGTTATTAAAAAAGGCAATATTTCAAAAAAAGAACTACAACTTTAAAGGATTATGGTTTTTGGGTGTGTTTAGAGAGAAGTATCTACATAAAATAGCAAAATTATTTGTAAACCTTGTACGAAAAAGGTCTTATCAACAAAAAGCAGTACCTTAGTCGTATAAGTAGTACGGCTGTACGGAGTTTCAAAAAGCAGTACAAATACTGTAATTGCAGTAGTTTGACAGCCCTGGTTACTACCTTGGTAAGCATTTTTTCAAACACCACATACTTTTATTCACGGATCGTGTTTGCTAACATAATATTATATTTGTTCGGAAAATATACTGACTATAATAGTTATTTTACTAAGTGGATTTAAGGATGAAAATAGCACTACGTGTCACTAACATGGCATTTCATCATTCTTACATGTAAAATCAGTTCTAAAGGAAATTTTAACTGGTAGTGTGACTACTTTCAGCAATAACTATAGTAGTTAGGCGCCATCATTGAACATTTTATTCCTCAATTTTAATGCGTTTAGAAATCAAAATCATTTATTATTTAGATGAAGGAATAAAGTTGAAGACTTTATTAATATTATAGGCCAACAGAATTTCCCAAATAGGTCCAACCTTCCACATAAATAGACTTTGAAAATATCATCAATTATCATTGGTTAGGTAGTTCAATTCTTGAAATAATAAAACTCACTTTGTTTGGAAGCCTGGGCTAAATTGAATTTTTTGATTAGAAATAATAATTAAGACAGGCTTTATTTTGCCAAAAAAAAAATCACTGGTATCGTTTTCTAAACGTCTCAAAATCAATTATTCAAAAATTAAAAATTTCAATGATGAGTTTCAATGATAACCATAACTGGCACCTTTGGATAACAATCATTAAAGCTTCAAAAAAGTTTGATAAATATAAATTTTGTTTCGAAAATATTGCAGTCACAAAAGTATCAGTTTGCGGAGAATCGCCCATGTATCTGTCGACTTGAATAAAATGACTGTTTGTACATGTCATATTCAGCTTGAGCCTCTACTTTATTTTGTCTAAGCATGTTTTGAACTTATTTAAACTGTCCATTTGATAGAAAATTTAGTTTAAAGCAAAAAGTTTTAAGTGTAAAATTATTAAATTTGGCTTAGTTTCAGAGCTATAACGAAGGATGCCAGTTATTTCAGAAACGTATGGCATTTTCGGTTTTATGCATCCTTACGGGCCAAACAATAATAAAAACTCAGTGTTTCCCAACCTTTTAAATGATATGCTCCACCAAAGCTTTTCCAAAATTCTTATGTTCCTCAACAAAATATTCATACAATTTTCAACACTCGAAAAATTCAAATGTTCACTAAAAACCTTGAATGATTAAAAATTACTAAAATATCACCAAAATCAGAAATTTATTCTTTTAAATTGTGAAGATGATCAACAATTGCATTTAATTTTTAGACATTTAGAAAGTAAAACCATTAGTTACTTATATTTTGATAACAAATCAAATATCTTTTCCTAACTATCCAAAAAAAAAAAAAACAATTAATTTCGGCCCAGCTTTTCACTTTTAATTGGTTTTTATATTTCAAGGATTAAACTACCTTATAGCCCTTCCACACTAGCCCACTGAGTATTAATACATGTAGGGGTATTACCAATGATCATTGAAATATTCAAAGTCTTTATATGTGAAAGGTTGGGGGCATATTTTAATTTTTTTTGCTCAATTAAGTCTGGAGCTTTATTTTTTCATCAAAGTAATAAATAATTTTGCAATCTAAATACCTCAAAATTGAAGAACAATTGAAAGTTTGAACAAGCCAAGATGGAGACCGGACTCTTTTTTTCGAATGAAAATAGTTGCGAAAGTGAGATTTTTTTTGTTATTTGTGAATCTAAAATGGTTGCAATACATCAGAATGGAAAATTGCACCCACCTGCAAAATCATATTGCCCCCATGTGGAGCGTGGGCCCCACGTTGGGAAACACTGCTTTAACTCCTCATTTTCCAGTTATATTCAACAGCCTATTAGATAACATAACTTTAATATAATATTCAATTAAAAACATATATTAATAAACTTTACAAGGAGTCCCTTTTTTTTTCTAAGGAGTACCTACTTAAATTGTTACTTCAAAAGCCATCAAAATCCTACTTCCATTATGTGCATTTTTCGCGAAAAAACAAAAACAGCATTTTTACAACAAATATTCAAAAAGGTAAAATCACAGGTAGGTACGATGTTTAATAAAAATCGTTCGAGCTATTTTAGAGAAAATTGTATACAAAAACACTAGAAAGTAGAGTAGGTATATAAAATAATAAAAATATTTTATGAAATATACATAGATATATTGCTAAAATATAAGATACAAGAATTCCAAAAGAAAAGAGTTCCAAGAATTGTCAAGAGGTCACTTCTCTAACACTTAACTTACTCTGCATACTCAACCATATGCTTTTCCATGTTGGAAAGATTTCATTTACATTATCACGAAATAAAAAAAAAAGTCTTCCAAATGCCTTATGCGCACTATGATGCAGCATAGAATCTAAGCTAGCAGCTGGTTTATCCATGAGCTCACAAAATTTAATTAAAAGTTGGTAATCGTGCATTGCATTTTGACTCCCGCACACACAATTAGCCGATGCAAGTGATGAGATGCTCTGGATCTTGTCGGTTTGAGTTGAGTGGCATGGTTTCTGATTGTGATGGTGCCACTGAGTGGTCTTTATTTGGATTGGGATTGAATTGAAAATAAAAATTCACCCACCAACCCGCCACTAACCAACAGAATGCGTACCAATAAAACAGAATCAGGAGCAATAACCAGTGCCATGAAAGACAGATCGTGAATTGAATCATTTGTTGGGAAATTAACGAGCTTTGAAGAAAATGCTTATATACGAGAAGTGTGCTTCCGTGATGGGGGTGTGTTGAATATTATGTACATAAAGTCAAAATACATGATGGGTGGTAATCAGATTGGCCTTAGTTTTGTTTTTGAAATACGAAAAAAAAGGTTATCTTATTCGGTAACATATCGACAAAATTAATGATTTTTATAAACAAAAAAAAAAAAAAAAAATAATGGGAATAAGGGCAAGTGGACTTGGTACAGAAATTTTATAGATTAATCCATCAATTAATCATTATTTGTTTGAAAATAAGATTTTATAAAAATCTGACAGTTGATGGTTGGGATTTATTTTTCTCAAATTATCGAATTGATCAGGAAAGGAAAAAAACACATGCTGGATTCTAATTGATGGAATTCAAGTAGACATCACGCCAATCAAGTTATCCAAAGTAAACGATGGCTCTCAGAATAAGGCTCCATAAAGACGGTTGCGGAAAATGTATTGATGCTGAAGTGGAGCAGAACATAGACTGGTCTTAGAAAATGATTTAGCAAATTAGGTATTTTCTAAAAATAAATACTTCTATCATATATGCAAGTAAAAATAATTCTAAATTGGTTTCATTTGTTTACAAAAAATATATAGGTACCACTGCAAAGTATATAATTAATTTTTAAATGAATACTTAGGAGGACATGCATATGTATACGTATTTACGTACTTTTTCATTTTCATATTTTTTTCCCTGTTCACCCAAGACTTTCAAGATCTTAAATATGCAATTAATACAAATCAACCTTAATAGTAAAAATATCTGCAATTCCCCTTTTAACCCATAAAAAAAGTAAAATACACAAAACAAACAGATACCATCATTTGTTCAAATGTCACTTTTACACCATCACTCAACACTCATCAGTCACAATATTACAATTATGTTGCAGCCAGACACAAAAAATGCACGCAAAAATGAAAGTTCAATGCTCATCGTGAATTTCATTTAATTAACACGTGTCCGCTGTTGGTTGATGGTGAAGGCAATGACGACGACGACAACGAAGATGCCACTCCAAAATGCAAAATGAAGAAAAAAAAAAAAACAAAAATTGTAAAGCAAAATATAAAAGAAATCTTTAATGGGAAATACTTTTCTTATTCCATCTCTAGGATTTACTCATTAAATCCACTGCTGTCGAAATTGCTACTAAATACAAAATGTTTGTTCCTAAAATGTCATACAAATGCCGGAGACTCAGATTGTATTAAAAAAAAAATACAAAATACGAGTATTTATTCGTAAGCTCAAAGTTTGTACATATTTTATTTTCCGAACGAAAATAAAAAAATTCGTTCTTGTTGATTCTCATTTCTGTTAGGGATTTAAAAAAAAATGCATTGATTCCTATTAGGCTATTGAATATCCATATTGAAAGGAACTAAAACGTTCAAGGGTTTTTATTGCAAAAATCATTAAATGCGTCATGGATAATGAGAAAATCGCGGAGTGCTATTAGATTGGAGGGTACAATTTTGAGAGGGGGGTGCAAAAGCACCTTTTTTGCTTTTTTACAAATAACTCGAAAATGAAGCTAAATTTCGAGATAATGCTGGAAATCTTTTTGTAGAATACAAAGTTTACTATCGACAAGCATCACTCAAAAAATATAAAAAAAAATCACTTAAATTTAGAAAAGAAAGTTCCAAAAAAATGTAAAAATCACATTTTTTTTTCTTTTTTGCCTAATACTATTTTTGGAGTAGAGATAGGTACTGACAATGTCTTATGTAAAAGAAAGATAGTTAAATTTCTTTAAAAATAACACATTCAAGAAAAGTTTTGTCAAAAATAGATCTTGGTAAAGTAAGCCAATTTTTCGGTTTTTATCGCGTTTTTTTTATCGACATAATTTCAATGCTTATTTTCTTACAACAAAACTAACTTTTAATTAACGAAGTGACAATTATTATTTAGTTAATTAATAATAAATGTATATTTTTACAGCTTAATACAAAAATAGTGTGAAAATCATATTAAAATAGTGCTTTTTTATCTCTTAACTTAGTACAGTTAAAATAGTACAGAAATTCCTTCAAAGCAAACAAAAACTTTGAACCCATCATGAAACTTGGCGAAAACGTTTCATGTACCATGCGAATGAAGAATCGAAAAAGTTTTTAAAAATATTTCACATGGAAGGGTGTTTTTTTTTAGGGAGAAAGGGGGGGGAGTTGAGTGTATTAAACAGAAAAATAACTTTGGCAAAACCTAAGCATATGTCACATGTTTCAAAGGTTGTTTTAAATGCTGACTTAGGTACATTACACCAAAAAAGAGTCGATAAGACCTCCCTGAAAAAAAGTAATAATCAATTTTATGTAAGGGTGACTTTCACTAAGCTTGCTATCCCCAACCCCCAAAAAATACCCTTTTACCGTGGATATTTTAATAGATTTTTCCGATTATTAGTCTCCAGCATTATCTCGAAATTAAGCTTCGTTTTCTAATTATTTGCAAAAAAGCAATAAGAGTGCTTTGGCACCCCCCTTTCAAAAAATAGCACTCCGCGGTTTTCTCATCTTCAATATTTTTTGCTATAAAAACCCTTGAACGTCTTAGTTTCTAAGTGGCCTATTTTTTGGCTTTCAATTGCCTATGTCGGGTTCGGGTACTGGCAAATGTGGAGAAATTTACAAGTATTTACTTTTTCTTGGTGACAGTACCAACTCCTAGAGCTAGTACATATACTAGCTTTGTCATGCTGGGATGAAAAAGTTTATTGCTTATGTTGAGTAATTTTTTGTTATTAAGATGGCTTTAACTTAATTTTTTTTGGAACAAATAAGGCTTAAGACATGCTTAAATAAAGTAGAGGATCAAGGCTTTTCAATGATGAGTTTCAATGATAGCTATATCTGGCGCCTAAATCGAATAGACTTAAGGTCGACTATCGGTATTGCGAAAGTCAATTTGTAAATATTTTTCTAATTGATTTTTATGTATTTTTTATATGAAAAAAATCCAAATCTATCAAGAATTTTTTCGAATTAGTTTCCATGCTATGCAAAACCTCCGTCATGATACCACATAAATCTAGAAAACTACTCCTTCCTCACTCATTTAATAATCAAGAATTCCTGACGAAGTGTTCCAAACAGTACCCCTTTCACGATTGACATTTATCAAATATGATAAATTAAAAATTCAATTCAATTCAAAGTTTTTATCGTTGAGAATAATGCAGACTAACCACAAGAAAATTCAAAATCATAGGTAAAAACTTGATCAGTTTTTTAATAATTTGAGTTTAAAATTCGAAATTATCAATTTGATAATTGGCAATAGTGGAGCCTACGTTTGTGGAAAACAGCAGAGCATGTGAGAGAAGGTGATAAATTGTTTCTGCCTCCTCCTCGTATAGACGAGGAGTTTCTGCAAAAATTGTTTAAAAATACGCAAAGCTGGTTTGCGTGCTTGACACGTCCTATTACGACACCTATAACGAATGTACCTATAGTTAAAACTTTTAATTGAAAAGTAATACTAAGTTTTCATTACGCCAAATGAGGTAATTTCGTTGAAAATATACAAATTTGATACGAAATCATCTATCATTTCCCGTACAAATTTACATTTGGATATGAGATAATAGGAGTATTTTTTTTGCAAGCCCAGGAAAATCACACTAAAAGAACGATTTTGGGGCTTAACGACACCATCACAGAAAAAAAAAAATGGAGTTTCCATACAAACCACCGATAAAAAATATGAAAACACACCTAATTTCAACAAAATTTCCTCGAAATTATGTTGGAAATTAAACCAAATACACCCAATTGGCCACAGTTTGAAGAGCTCTGAAAAGGTTTGGTAAGAAAATGTCAAAGCTTAATGAGAGTAGAAAGAAAAAATTAACAACAAAAAGCGATTAACAGTCAGTTGAAATTCAAAAATGAAATGGGCTGTCAAACGAAACTACAAAAGGTCAAAATTCGGTATGATCTTAGATCAGAAAGATTTATTAATGTGAGCGTTCCGCATAGATCAGTCTTGGGCCCTATCCTTTTTTTATCTTTGTTAACTCGCTTATTTTATTCAACCTTATAAAGGCAATATCACAGCATTTACTGATGATACTGCTCAGTCATATTCCTCGCAAGATTATTTCCAACTATTTATTGATGTAAATAATGATCTAGGGATACTAAAAAAAATTGTTTTATATCCATCGACATAATAAAACAAAAAGTATGATTTTCAACATTAGAAGTTACCATTCACCTATATGTTTTCGATATCCAATTATTAATGATTGCCTGCAAGATTTCACTACTTTATGCAATGAAAACCTGCTATGCTCTGATGGTTGTTTTAAAATTGAGAGACTTGAAAAATTCAAATACCTAGGCATACTGACACTTCCAACTTAAAAGTTTATCAAAACCAGGGATCAGCAATTAGTTTCAAGTGCGATTCAGATGATGAAACATTTTTCAGAATAGATTATATAGATATTTGTGAGCAAAAATTTGAATTACAGTAACGCAAAATTCAAAGAATATTTCCAAGTGCGAAGTCATATTTTTTTTTTTGTTTTTAAGTGTTTTAAATTGATGTATTTTTTTTATATTTATCTTATTTCAAAATCAAAACCTCAAGTACTTTGTCTTCAAATTGTATTAGCTTTGAAATTTTAACGACAGCACTGATGTTTAGTATACTCATTGTTGCAGATAAATCTGCCGCGTGTCATCTATCCAAATTCGAATGTAAATGAGTGCGCAGTGTGATTGCTATTTTTGGACTTAAGATTCCAGAGTTTTTGATATTTTGCTGTAAGTGTTTTTTCTTTCTTTTAAAGCAGAAGTAAATATTTCTTTCAAAAATATTTTCCTATCTTTGTTCTCGCATGGAATGGTCGAACAGAGGCATTCAGAACAGAAGTGACGTTGTTTATTCTATGTTGAGACCTGTGAGTAAGACTATAGTGGTTAATCCTAGCGGCATTATTTCATTTTCTTAGTGTCACATTATTTTAAAATTCCAGTGTTTCATTATAATCAAAATTGCCATCGTGATTGTTTTTAGTTTAGTTAATACAAAAACAGATTCGATTTTAAAGTTAGGTATACCTATATTTTTTTCGATTATTTAAGAAAAAACTATTATGTTCTTGCAGAAGAACAAGAAAAGGGGGTAAATCATGGATCTCGACAAACAAAAATTAAGAATATAAAAAAAATTAGAAATATTTTAATAGGGTGGTATTTTCCAGAGTCAGGAAGCATCCTTGCCCCCTGCCCTGAAGACGCTCTTGTGGCTTCCGTTTCAAATTATTGTTCGTTCCTGACTTAAATTTTGTTAATACATATTTTATGTAGGTATGTCAACATTGAACAAAAGATTAAAAATAAGAACACAACCTCAGAGACTTCAAACACTATTTAAAAAAAAAAACAAAATACGTGGTCATACCTCATACCCACAATGTTCCGTTCTCATGTTTTTCAATAAAATCTGACAAATCTTGTTGACATCTACGAAATCTTAATAGTTTTATCTCAGTTTTTATTTAAAAAAATGACATTTGCGATGTGACAGATGATATGAGTTCAATTTGAGTGCATCACCCTTTTTATCATAAAATTAAGTCATTTTGTTGTTTTTTTGTTTCCAAAACTCATAAAACTAAAAAAAAAGCCAGATGTTTAGTATACATAGGAATGTATTATGTTTCTGACATAGTCACATCAATAAGTCTGACATCTAGCACCTTTTATCGATTCAACACCCTTTTCTTTCACAATATAAATAAATATAAACCGATATGACAAAATCCATTTTAATTGTTCTCACATAAAAAGTAATAAATCCATTTTCACTTGTCAGTGGAAAATCCATTATCAAGACGTAACAAGGAGGAAAATCCTAATAACATTGCTTGCAAGAAAAGGAAAATAAAAATACATACCTAAACAAATGGCAGGGTGGCAGCAATGCAATAAAGGGACTCCTTTACTCAAGTGGAGTTCCGGTTCTTACGAACCGCCAACGATATTATCCATATCCATTGAGCGTCGTCGTCGTCGTCGTCATCGTTGCCGACTTTGTAGAGTCGTAATCGTCCGTCATCAATGAGCACAACTATGCTGTTTTGCTGTGTATATGGCTTTTGACTTAGGCGCAATATTCGTTTGTAAATGTCATATATCTGATGATTTATCAGGCATTCGCATATTTAACCCTTAGAAGACGGTACCATCACTTTATTATAATCTACCCACCATCAGATATTAAAATGGGCATTGCCAGATGTAACTTGAAAATCATCTGCCATATGCATTTAAAAAGTTAGCATTATGAAAAGTTGCTTTTAACTTTTAAGATATTTCTTCTCAAATGCTAAATAGCGGAAAATCAAGAATAGGATTTATAGGTTAGAGCCAGATTTAGAATGCTTCCTCAGTTCCAGAATCGAAACATAATACGTGGAATATCCGAAAATATATAGCATCATCAGGTAAACTAGTTTCAGAAACTAGTCAGCCTTAGATTTATCTTATGAATTTCCTAGAATTTATTTCTATGTCAAAGTATATATTGTAAACACCTCATTTATGATAATTTAAAAAATAAGTAAACTATTTGAAAGGTCACAAAATGGTCATAAAAGGTCAGTTATTTCGGAATTTGGTCACCCGTAGTAATAGATTTTTGATTAAGAATTTTCGAAGTTTTTCAATTCTATTAGACAGTTAGTAAGCACCCGTTTAAAAAAAATCGCTAATGAGGTGCTAACAACAAGCTTTACTGTGACCTTTAAATTTTAAAAGTCCATAAAAATCGATAGCTGACCAATAACTGAAAGTTGTTGACCTTTTGAAAAATGTTGTGGTCTTTAAAATGGAAAATGATTTTTCCGCAATGAGGTCCTTGTTGTAGCCCTGAGAAATGTTGACCATTGATTAAAAATTATCCACAAATCAGTGACACAGTGAACCTTATTAGATAACGCGATTAGCAAGCGCTTTAAAATACCAAATAGACGCGATATGCTGATCGCTGGATGTCGGGTAATGGGTAAGCTCGCATCTGTATATGGAAATCACAGAAATTTTTCCCTAAACTTAGGAACAATACCGATAGATTACGGGACACTATAGTGCGCCTAAAAATTTAACCACCGCCTTGCCCCAGAAGCAAAAACAATCAGTAACGCCAGAAAATCTTGGGTATAAGGTCGAGAAACCAAAGTACATGGCTCTCGGCAAATACTTGGAGAATGATCAAAGTAAAAAATGATATCAGTTCCCAACTTGCAGCCAAAGTTGTAAAAGAATGCAATCTCTTGTGAACGCAATCTTCTGTGTCTTTAATTAAAAGATTGCATTCATTGACTTCACTTTGAGACTGCGACTTAAAATTCTGAAATCACTATTAATTTGACCTAAGAAGATTGCAATAATTTTGTCCTCCACTCATCAATTAATTGAATGCAAATATTTGGGAGTGCATGTATTCTTTGCATTCATAATTCATTTGCTTTCTTTTGCATTCATTTTCATTCTTTGCATTAATTTTACAATCTTTGAATTCTTTGCACGCATTTGCATTTGATAGCAAATAAATGCAAGGAATACAATTGAATGCAAAGAATGCGAAGATTGCATTCTCAAATGATTGTATTCAATTGCTTGTGTTAGATGATTGGGGCAACAAAATTGCAATTATTTTAGGTTCATATGAATGGTCATTGCGGGATTTGAAGACAATGAATGCAATCTTCTAATTGAATTTATTAAACGATTTTCTATGATTGCATTCACAAAAGATGGCATTCTTTTACAAGCCTGCTTGCAGCAGAAGGTGAAATCGAATCGCAGAATCGTAGGAAAAGGAAAGAAGTATATTGAATAAAAACGTAAATAATAGAAAATTTATTATTTTTGTTTTTGTGGACTCTTGAATATAAATTAATTTTAAAGTTTTTTATGACCTTTAGCCCAAAATGCGTTTCGCCCAGGTACAACAATTGAAGTTATATTCAAGAGTCCACAAACACAAAAATAATAAATTTTCTATTATTTACGTTTTTATTCAATATACTTCTACCAGCCAGACCTCGGGCTTTACCATCGTCAATTTCTAGTGTCTGAATTTAACCAAATATCACTAGATAATATAATTTACAGTACATTTGTGCTGTTTATTTATACGTGTCGCTGACCATCGACTAAAATTATGCGTCTTAGAAGTGTACAACAACATTTAACTGATGAGCCCAATTGTTGAAAATAAATCCCGAGCACAAAATCTCGTCGAGGATTTAGATTTAAGATAGTACCCTGCTTGTTAGGTTATACTGTTGAAGATTAGTTAAGAAAGGAACACTTTGCCACCGTACTTAACTATCTAGAGTCTAGACGGTGGCAGTAGTGTATACTTGTTCCAAACCCTAACGGGCACCTGCGCACCCAGTTAGCTGAGATAGCATCAGCATTAAAGTCCCTAAAAAACGACAAATCGGTTTTTTAAACGGCATTCCCACCGTGCGTTGTGGGCAGTGTCCCTGTGGCGTCAAAGATGATGGCAAAAATAATATTTGAACGAATCGAAGAGCATATCGTTGGCTTTCTGTCAAAACCTCATAACTCCAATTTCAAAAATTGCTTAGAAGACACAGAAAACAGGCTTAAAAGGTAATAAAATGGAATTCTTAGATCATGAACGTTTCGGTGATTAGGTTTGATGTGAAATAGAAATATATCAAAATGTCATTTTATCACTTAAACGGTTTTGACAGAAAGCCGATTTGACGATATGAATTCTACTTTTGACACAGAAAATGCGGGATTTCGGGTAGGATGGAACAAATCAAGACAAGAACTATGAAAGAGTTTTTCTTTTGGTATTTGGTATTTAGACAAAAATTGGTGAGGGCATTGAATATTGAACTTAAAAATATTAAACTAAATGTTGGAAAATTTTGAAAAATTAACATGAAAAAATATTTATAAACTTTTTTTAAAATGTTGACTTTGAAATTTAATAATTCAACTATTTACTTAAAAAACTTGATTTAAAAACACATTATTGTATGTGTTTTTATTGATTTTTTAATATTTAATATTTTTGCATTTAAAATCATTTTTTAAAAATAGCTAACCTGTTTAAGGAGGGGAGATAATAGTTTTCTTCCATTTCGATTTGTTTCTTTCCCAGTATTTTTAGTGCAAGAAATTTTCTTATTGGTTTTACATTTTTTTTAATGCAAGACATTTTCAAAATTTGTTCACATTTTTACTACGAACAAAAATTCCCGATAACAATCAAAAATGACATTACTATGAAAAAAAAAACTCAAAAAAAGTGGGTGGCACAATTCAGTCTGTATTTTGAGCTATTGACTAAACTACTGAAGCGATTTTCTTCAAACTTTGAATTTAAGGTTATTTTGTAACTCTCCAGAGGTGAAATTGATTTTTCTTAGCTCTAAAAATAACGGTGCTTGCCATACAGCCATTACAGAAAGCAATTTTATCTCGAAAACGGCTTCAACGATTTTGATAATAAAATCAGTGAATTATTGTAGGTATTACGTAATTTTTGATAATTTTGTTTTACCAAAACTGTTATTAACGGTACTTGCAATATGACGATTTTTTGATTTTCGACTTTCTCATTAACCACCCAAACAAATTCAGTCAAAATTTGCATGCAAAAGCAAATTAATTAAAATTTTAATAATATTGCGTTTTTTTTGAAAATTCAATATTTCAAAAACTTAGTTTATAAATGTGTTTCAAGATATTCTCAAAACTAGCATATCAATTTTTTTAAAATTTTTGCCAACAATTTTTATACCTACACAAAATTAGTTTTTAAGAAAACCCCTCCAACGATTTAAATTTTTTGTTTGCATATAATCATATTTTTTAATTTATAAAAATGCATACTTGTTTTTGAAAATATAAAATATAATATAATATAATAATAATAATATAATATATATAATATAAAATAATATTGGTGTTTGAATCAACATTTTTTTTAAGGCAAAAAATTTTCATATTCCATCACATTTTTTTTAATGCAACAAATTTTTATAATGCCTTAACATTTTTTTCCATCCGATGGAAATCTTCAAAAGACACTCGATAAGAACAGGTGCTGAGTAGTGTAGGAATCTTACCGCACCAAAAACACCAGTGAATCAGGACCAATGTATGAAAGGTCAACAAATGATTTTTCTTTGTTAGTTTATAAATCACATTGTGGGAAGTTTTAAAGTTATAACACTTTCCCATAGCTTTTAGACCATCAGCTCATAAGGCTTGGTTCCTCCTATTCTCCGAACATTGTCTCATACTTTTCAGATGGTCTCCATTTCGGAGTTGGTATGACTTTGCAGTCGCTGATTGTGTGATACAGCGTGTTTTTTAACCACTTCTGAAACCATTTCAATTTGAAGGTCACGATGTAGATCGATTATTATTCCGCGAAGGACCTTGCTTTGGAATTTTTGGATAGGTTCAGCATTTGTTTTCTTTGTACAGCCCCATAGTTGGATGCCATACGTCCAAACGGGTTTCAGTACTTGCTTATATAACATTAGTTTGTTCTGGATAGATAGGTCAGAGTTCTTTCCTAGTAACCAGTACATTTTTCTGTACTTCAAGTTTAGTTCGTCTTTTTTCTTTTTGATGTGCTCTTTCCATTTAAGCTTTGCATCCAAAGTCATTCCAAGCTATTTGGCAGTATTAGAGTAAGGTAATGTTGTACTGTTTATAAGAATTGGAACAATGTTTATTTTTTTGTTTGTAAAGTTTATATGCGTCGATTTTGTTTCATTTAGTTTGATTCGCCATTTTTGCGTCCAATCACTAACTTTATCGACTGCATTTTGCAGTTTTTGTGTAGCCTTCGTAACGGTTTTATATGGCACCAATATTGCAGTATCATCAGCAAAGGTGGACATGATAGCGTTGATATCCACTGGAATATCCCTTGTATATAACAGAAACAGGGTTGGTCCTAGGACACTTCCTTGTGGTACACCGGCTTCAATTTTCTTTATTTCCGAGTTATTTTGGTCGTACAAAGAGTTGGTTGGTAATGTAGGATTTCAGTATTTCATAGTACTGCCTGGGAAGATCCCTATGCAGTTTGTACTCAAGTACCAAGTGCCAAACCTTGTCAAAGGCTTGACCAACACTAAGAATAGAGCCGAGCATATTTGTTTTTCATCAAGTGCCTTTTCCACAACATCCGTTATCCGATGCACTTGGTTTATCGTGGAATGTTTATTTCTAAATCCAAACTGATGACTCGGAATAAGTCTTCTTTCTTCTATTATTTTGCTAAGTCTTTTCAGAAGTAGTTTTTTGAAAACTTTTGCCATGATTGGTATAAGCGATATAGGTCTGTAAGATGTAACTTCTGTTGGTGGCTTACCTCGTTTAGGTAAAACAATGACTCCTGCAATTTTCTAATGATGTGGCTCATATCTTAAAGGGTGATTTTTTAGCTGGTTTGGTTTTGGCAACACTGGTTTTGACAGCTGACGTGTGTTTAGTACCTTGTGTCACTGTCAAACAGCTTCAGTTTGGTTTGCAATTTAACCATGGATCGTCTTACAAATGAACAAAGCTTGCAAATTATTGAATTTTACTATCAAAATTCGTGCTCGGTTCGAAATGTTCATCGCGCGCTGCTTCCATTTTATGGTCGGCATTCTCGACCTTCTGAGCAGTCTATTCGGAAGATTGTGACCAAATTTCGCACCAAATTTACTTTGTTGGACATTAAACCACCAACACGTTCACGTACTGTGCGTAGTGAAGAAAATATTGCGGCCGTATCAGCTAGTGTGACAGAAGACCGCGAAATGTCGATTCGGCGCCGTTCCCAGCAGTTAGCCTTTGTTACAGCACTACGTGGAAAATTTTGCGGAAGGATTTGGGCGTAAAGCCTTTTAAGATACAGCTGGTGCAAGAACTAAAGCCAGCCCACCTACCACAACGCCGAATTTTTGGTGAATGGGCTCTTGGAAAGCTGGCCGAGGATCCGCTTTTTTATCGAAAAATTGTGTTCAGCGATGAGGCTCATTTTTGGTTGAATGGGTACGTAAATAAGCATAATTGCCGCATTTGGAGTGAAGATCAGCCAGAAGCATTGCAACAGCTACCAATGCATCCCGAAAAAGCCACTGTTTGGTGCGGCTTATGGGCCGGCGGCATTATTGGGCCATATTTCTTCAAAGATAATGCGAATCGCAGCGTTACTGTCAATGGTGAACGCTACCGAGCGATGATAACAAACTTTTTTTTGCCCGAAATGGAAGTTCTTGACTTGCATGATATGTGGTTTCAACAAGACGGTGCCACATGCCACACAGCACGCGAAACAATGGCGCAATTGCGAGGCGAGTTTGGTGAACAGTTAATTTCACGTTTCGGGCCGGTCAATTGGCCGCCTAGATC
The DNA here is from genome assembly GCA_946251815.1 of Dasysyrphus albostriatus. Classification (NCBI taxonomy): domain Eukaryota; kingdom Metazoa; phylum Arthropoda; class Insecta; order Diptera; family Syrphidae; genus Dasysyrphus; species Dasysyrphus albostriatus. The sequence continues at coordinate 57,512,938 of OX276336.1, read as the reverse complement.
GTGCGATTTGACACCATTAGATTATTTTTTGTGGGGGTATGTCAAGGCTAATGTCTATAGGGACAAGCCCGCTTCGATCGACGCACTGGAAGCCAACATCCATGCATTCATTCGTGAGATACCGGCCGATATGTGTGAAAGAGTATGCCAAAATTGGACTCAGCGGATGGGCTACCTGAGACGCAGCCGCATTAAATTGCAAGGTTCAAACTATCGATTCAAATAAATATTTCATTCATTTTTTCGAATTGTTTGTGTTTTTTTTTTTTAAGTTCTAAACCTCTTAAGAAATCACCCGTTAGTTTAAGGCATGCATTTATTATAAATTGGAGTTTTTTGAAGGCAAAACCTGAGCAGTTATTGGATCCTACCCTGGTGATTTTTTGTTAGACAATTTATGTTGACACATGCTTCTTACTTTTTTGAGCGTTACAAAGAGAATTTCACATTCGTCGTTTCTTTCAACAAACTGTTCAAAACATTCGTGAGATGTTCAGCGAAGAGATCAGCCTTTTATTTCGGGTTTCTGATCCATTTACCATCTTGAGATTTTACTGGCGCTCAGCTGCTTTCCATAAGGAGTATTCCGTAGAAGCATCTGCAGTCAGACTATTTAGGAATCTACTAAGTGAATTGCTTTTTTTTATTTATAACTCTGTTGAAAAGTCCTTAAACTTCCTTTTTTTATTTTAAGTTTGTTCTACAACTTCAAAGTCAACTTCTAGTTTCAAAAATACGTGAGTTACGTGTGAAAATAAAAAACTTTTAAAACAAGATGGTAACCTGTCTGAAATATTTTCCAACAAAAGTCTAACAACCTCGTACTAAATTAATAGGAGATCGGTCAATCCATTTTTGCAGATACAAGAATGGCCCTTATTGTTTGCGTTTTGAAATATTTCGCATAAAATAGCGCTATCTGGCAATTTGTGCAAAATTACAACGAAACCCAACTCTAAAATTCCTCAAGACTATTATTAAGTGAGGTTGCATGGAATTCACTTGACTGAATACTAAACGCGTATCTACACCACATATATGTTACAAAAACGAATGTCGCCAACTATTAAAGGATTCCAAATGAGTCATTAATTGAAGACCATTCAACATACCCTTACCACATGTTGTAATGTGGTGTTTTTTAGACATAAACATACAGATATAAATAGAGGGAGGTGGAGGCAAAGAAAACACTCATTGAGTAAGGTCACACAAATTCCAAGTTGATCCGCATGCCAAAGAAAATGGAATTTCATAATATCTGATTCGGTTGGCTGAAAAGCGTGATATATTTGAAAAAAAAAAAAACAAACCGACAAGAATTTCCCATAAAGTGAATTCCTTTTTTATTTTTCATTTCACATCCCCCTTGTTGGCGGCTTTTTAGAGTACGAGTATATCCACCCATGGAAAGGTTCAGTAAAGCAGAGTAATAAAGGAAAATCATTTATTGATATTTTATCCAGAAGATTGTGAGCTCTGCACGAAATAATAATATTACCCAATAATTCAATCACTAATCCGAGGAGAATTAATTACATTATATTTGAAAGTTGAAGGGAGAAAGTGCTCCCTAATTCACATTGAATTGATCGTTTGAGTGAAGATCATTGAACTTTCTTCTAGATTTTATCACACACAAGTCCTGAAATAAATCCAAGGGGAGAGCGTGAATAAGTGGCTGCTATCCTGCTATCACAATGATGTTTCACCTCGATGGTATAGTTCTCGTTGGTTTTAAGGGTGATTTTATGTACCTAAGATAAATATATCTCAAGAAGGCGTGGGAGAGATCATTTTTACACTTCGGGAATCGGAATGAATTGATTTACAATTTACATTCGATTGACTTCAGATGGGAAGTAAATTTATAAAAGTCGAGGTGATTTCTCTAAAGGTGTGTCTTGGATTGCGGAATGACCCTCCGTGAAGTCATCTTCTGTGTCCATTTCAGAGTTTTGTTCTCGAGAGCTGTTTCAGAGCTCCCCACAGTACTTTTACTCTAAATTGGACGCATCTATGTATGCTTTGTGCTTTTAAAGATAAATTTGTACGTATTCTAATAAGCAAGTTTTGATAGCTGTGCAACGAGTATCGTAATTGTTGTTACTTAAGTTTGGTTAAAATATCGGTAATGGAAAATTTTTAAAAATGTCTGCATGCCAAAATTTTTGAAAAATGGCGCCCAATCTGGTCGGCAAATCGAAATCCTTGTGCTTTTGGGGGGGGGGGGGGGGTCACGAAATGGACCTATAGATTAAGAGCCAATGTAGGCTTAATAGTAAAATGCAACAGAAATTGTTTATTATACTTGAAAAATTTCCATGGTTAAAGTAACAGTTGGTGGCTCAAAAAGAGCGTGATCCAGCGTTCTTTGTGAGAATTCACGAAAGCAAATTTGACGCTATATTTTTTTCCCAGTATCGTATCGCCCGGCATTCTGTTTGCCCAGGGGTCTATAACACAGAACAACAAGTCAAATAGTCAACAATTACTTGTTTAACTATTTATGTTTGTTCAACAAGTGAAAATGATTTGTGTAACTCAATAAAAAGCGTAGCAATTGTCATACTATACAAAATTCCCTCGACTTGTTGAACCAATTCAACAAGTTTTTCTCACACGATGAGTCGTAAGGTCTCCGAAAACAATATTTTATATAAAATCGGCACTTTTCTTTTATTAGTGGACGAACGTTATAGGTAGGAAGGACTTTTAGTAAAATAATGAATACAAGGACAACATATGTGGCTCTATTTCAAAGTAATTTTTTTCTTTCTTTTTAGTTGACTTTGAACAAGTCGCCGCAACCTTCAGTTGAAATTTATAAACTATTCAATAAGTTATAAAATTTCCCATTTGTTAAAAGAAATCAAAATTTAGACTTGTTGTTCTGTGTTACACAAAATATAAAAAAGTTGTTGAATTTCACTCGTTCAACAAGCATTTTATGTATTGTGTTATAAGCCCCAAGCCTTAAGCGCTAGGTATTGAGTAAACGCACCTTCTGGTAAAATGTCATGTTCGGAATGTCAAAAGTTATGACTAAATGCCGTAAAAAGCTATAAAAGCTATAAATATATATGCTAAGTCTTCTACTTGGCTGATTTATTTCAGTAGTATATAGAATTTGTATTATAAAAAAAACCTTCTTATAAAAAGTTAGGACCTTCTCTTTTTTTTGGTAATTTTTAATATTTTGAACATGACTACCAAATGCTTCAGTCGACTTTTGACATTCTTTAGCCTTTTGCATTCTTTCACACTATTTTGCATTCTTTGCATTCATTTCCGTTCTTTGCATGTTTGTATTAATGGCACATTTTTTGCATTATTTTGAATTCTTTCATGCCCGTCAAGTTAGCATTACTACAAGTTCTACAAATCCTTTTCTTTCACTATATATTAACGACAACTTCTCACATATTCCTTTTTCTTTTTCGAGTTCATTTTACCCTATTTTGAGGATTGGCAGTGCTTACTTGATTGTCAAATTAGCATTACCGGGGTTTATTTTTTTTTAAGAACAAGTGCGCCAAATTTTTTACGACAAATTTACGAATACTTCTTTTTTATTTTTGAGTTCATTTTACCCAATTTTTGCCCTAACTTGACTGTCAACTAAGTATTTCCAGGAGTTAGGTATTAAAAAAAAATAAGTGCGACAAATCTTTTCTTTCACGATATATTTACGACAAATTCTAACACACTCCTTTTTTTGAGTTAGTTTTACTCTATTTTTAGGGTTGGTAATGCTACCTGGACTGTCAATTTAGCATTACCAGGGGTTATTAAAAAAAAAGTTCGACTAATGTTTTTCTTTCACTAAATATTTACGACAAATTTACGACAAATGATCCTTTTTTTCTTTTTCGAGTTCATCAGCATTAACAGGGTTTATTTTTTTTTTTTTAAAGTGTGACAGTTTTTTTTCTTTCACGACATTTTAATGAAAAATTTACAAATACTCCTTTTTCATTTTTGGATTTCATTCCACCATATTTTGAGGGGTGGTAGTGCTTAAGTGACTGTCAAGATAGCATTACCTGGGTTTATTTAAAAAAACAAGCGCAACAATGTTTTTTTCTTTCACGATAAATTTACGACAATTTTACGATAATTAATCCAATTATTGGATTATAAAAATTTGAAGTGATAATGCTTACTAGACGGACATCATTCTTTCCTATTTTTTGCAATCTTTGCATTCATTTTTGCATGTTTTGCATTCATTTACATTCTTCCTAATTTTCTTTAATTCTCTAACAATCTTTTAAAAACCATTAGTTTTTTTCCAATAGTGTGCTCTTTAATTCAAAGGTGAATTTGAGAGTTATAAGTTCAAACTATATAATATGAAAAACTTGAAAAAGATGCAAATGAATAAAAAAGAAAGCAAATCTATGCAAAAGAATTTAAAGGAATGCAAAACAATGCAAAATGAATGCAATGATTGCATATAGATTCCAAAAAGATTGAATTCAGTTGATTTTTGCAAAATGAATGACTGAAAAAATGATTGCAATTATTTCAATGTCAAGTGAATCATATTTGCAGAATTGGAAGTCAAAGTTTCGGAGTGTAGTCAATTAATGCAATCTTTTAATTGAAGTCGTGCAAGATTGCATTCACAAATAATTGCATTCTTTTACGACCCTGCCTCATACCATGTTACCCAACTTTACCCTTACTATTTTGATTTGTTGTGTTCTTCAATTTCAAGGAAATTTTTTAATAAATGCTGCAAATATCAAGAAAATTACTCATTAAAATTTGTTTTGCAATTTTAAAAATACAAATGATTGGGAGTACCTTCCAAAACGTTTTCTGCATTTAGCAAAAATCCAAAAATCATCAGAATTATTACTGCTGCTGCACTTTTAAAGATCAGAATTAAAACCTTTACTGTCTCGAATCTTAATAAATCTCTTAAAAATTCGCAGTTTGCTTTTTAAGAAAAACCAAATGTCTTACAGCAATAAAACGAACTGTTTTTAATCTGTTTTAAAATTGACCAAATTATAAACAGAAATGTCATCCAAACATTTATTACTATCCATCAAAGCCATGCATACATTTTTTTTTTCACACATTTTTCTATTGACCAAAACAAATAAATGAAAATCAATTTTCAATTTCGTTTCATACGAGCTTCCACACCACAAAACACTTTTCCCGCCCCACATGTTAAGTGCATTCAGATTTACGATGCAATTTTCAAAATTGATGCCCGTTTCAAAAAGAAGTGTGTTAAGAAAATATCTCTATCGACTCTCAATTTTATGATTTTGTTTTTTTTTTCAAGATCGTTATAATGCAAGATGACGGAACCATCAAAGTTCATCAAATATTTCAATTCGTACTCGAGAAGATAAATTCGCTAGATTGCTTAAAGGAAATGTCTGGCTATAATAGTAAATTTATTAGTCTTTGAAGTAAATTGACTCAATTATCCGATCAGATAAATTGATTTATTCCATCAAGAAACTTATCTGTTCTGTTCAGTTTTGTATTTTAAAGGCTCGAGGATACAATTTAAAAAAAAAAATATTCGTTTCGACCTAAAAAACTTCATCAAAAGTAGTTTTTTGGGGCAATATTTGCTAAAACAAAAGGTGAATATTTTAAGTGGATCGATGTTAAGAGCACGGTTTTTGACCCTCAAGATAAATTTACTCTCGTTTGCGTCATTCGGGAGTAATATGGCCAATTTTAAACAAAAATATTATTTGGCAACATTTGTATATGTTATGGAAACTCGGTGGTTTTTTTTTTTATTGTTTATGTTTTTTACAGAGAAAATAATATTGTGGTTCCAGACAAAATGTAAAAATTTGGTTTGTGTTTATATTTGAACGCACATTAGGAATTTATTGAATAAATATTTTGATATTCATTGAAATACATAACATTCTACCCCAACAAGCAGCTGAAAGCAATCTGTTGAATTATTTCATTTGGAAAATGCTTGTGTGTTTGAAAAGTTTTAAAAATCCCAAAAACATGTGTCGGAGTTTAGGAAATGATTTGAAGACTCTTATAGAAACGATTAAAATGTCAATTTTTAAGTTTTCTACTTGATTGCGTCGATAAATAAATTGGCAATAAGAGAGGGAAAATGTCTTTGAAGAAAGAGCTTTTGGTAAAACAAAGTGAAAAGCAAAATCAAAAACAATAATCTCAGTAGAAGTTTTGTACATATGTTTGCACAATAATGGCTTCACAGCTATGTATCATCAACAAAACGGTCATTGAACTTCCTGAAAACTTTTTCTTAAAAAAAAGGAAAAACTATTTAATGTTTTCATGTTATCCAGGGAAGGTTTTTAGGTCCGGGGATTTCTATAAAAACTTTTATGCGACCATGTTTTTTTTCTACAAACTGTTTCGTTGTATAGTGTGTATATTACATTATTGCATACTCCATAGTGCATCTTGAGAAACTCCTTTGTTATCCAATGAATTCTATTCTAAAGTTTCAAAACTACATTGTTTTGTTCGAGATTTGATAACTCTGAACTGTGCACCAACCCAGAACAATAATTTTCTCAAAAAAAAAGAAAGAAGAAATTGTCTTCTAAAACTCGGCTGTCATGTACAAGATACATACATGTTATGTACACAATATATAGCATTGTCTTACTAAAAGAATTATTATGATTCCATGTGAAATTGAGTGAACATGACTTTAGGTTCAACTGATGAGTGTCTCCCCCATTTATAGGTCTTTTTTTTGTCTTTCCTTGAGAATCTATCATCTTAATTATATTTTGATGGCACGCTCTATTGAACAATGTCAATTGTTTATGCCGTCGTAAAATATTGCAGAAGTACTCGTAAATGGAAGTTTAATTTGACATTATGTACAAATACTGTACAATTGTACATATACTCTACAAGTACAGGGTGCCTCTTTTGATTCTAAAAGAGCAAACATTCAAGGTCGAATTTTAGCGAAACTTTCAACTAAATCGTTGACATCCTTATATGCCAATGAATATTTATAATAATTATATTGATATACATTGTTGGTAGGGTAAAGGGTGAAATTTGTATTAATTAAAATTTCTTTTTATTTTGATTAATAGTTCGGTTAGGGAAGCGAACCGATTGCTGATTTTGGTGAGGACATTTGTTTTAAAACTGGAACTCATTTCTAAAAACATTAAGGATAAAATTTAGCTTGGAAGTAATTTTTTTTAATCATGTCACTTGGACGCCATTTTGAAAAATGGCTGCCAATCTGTAGTACTGTTAGGAATCCAAAATCCTGGCACTTTTTGTGGGGAGACATAATTGTTTATATTTGCAATTTATTTTTGGCATATTAGTGTTGAAATTTAGCTTGAGAGCCATTGTTGTAATCCTGTCGCTTAGTCGCCATTTTCAAAAATGGTGTCCAATATGTGGAAATCGGTAAATCAAAAAATACTCGAAAATTACCTGGAAAATTTCCATGATCAAAATGACGATTGATGTTTTCAAAGAAAGGTTTTGAGTAGACGCATCCTTGGGTAAAATTTAATAATAATAAACGTGAAACAGTTGAAAAAATACTTCTAGATGCCAAACGCATGATGGGATAAAAGTTTTAAGTTTTCTGTGTTCAAAATATTAAAAATTACCAAAAAAGTGGAAATTCTACCTTTTTACATCAAAGAAAATATGTTTCCGAAAAGTGGTAGCATTGACATTCTAATCGAAGGTGCTTCTACTCAACATTTATCTTTAAAGATATCAACCACTACGTTTTTGGCATCTGGAGGCATTTAAGCAACTTTTTTCATGTTCAAAATATTAAAAACAATAAAAAAAAGTAGAAGTCGCACTCTTTGACATACAAAAAGTATGTGAAAATTTACTCAAAAGTGCGTCTATTTAACACTACTTTCAAAAGGCATCAACTGTTATTTTTCCAACACACGTTTGACGGCTAGAAGTGTTTCCGCAATTTTTGTTCATATTAAAAACTTCCAAAAACTGCGCGAAGTTCCACATTTTGACATACATACAAAGTTTTATGGTGAAAAGTGGCAACATTGAAATTTTAGCTGAAGGTGCGTCTACTCAACATTTATTTTTCAAAATAACAATTTTTATTTCCCAACACGGGTTCGGCATCTGCAACTTTTTTCATATTCAAAATATTAAAAATTATCAAAAGTGGTTAAAAAAAGTATGTTTCCGAAAAGTGACAACACTGACAATTTACCCAAAGATATGACTATGTCTACTCTTTACTCAAAATTAAAAAATAAAAACAAATAAAAAAAAAGATCACCCACAAGGGATTTTAGTTTCCTGACTGAACAACAAATTGGGCCCCATTTTTAAAATGGTATCCAAGCTACAGGATTAAAAAGATGAACTTCCAAGAAAAAATTTCATTCCTAATGTAGTAAGAAATGAAATCCAGTCATAAAAAACCTCCTCGCCAAAAACCGCACAGACTATAAATAGAGAATAGAGAATAAAAACGTAAATAATAGAAAATTTTTTATTTTTGTTTTCATTTTTGTGAACTGTTGAATATCAGATTATAAATAGTAATTTTGAACGCAAGAGTTTTTCGAAAAGTCGTTTTTAAGTAAACTTTCATTTCTTAAAATCAGGTGGTGAGTTAAATATAGGGTTCTCAAAATATTGTTCGCAAATCATACGCAAATACGGATCTTCATCATTTTTCTTTTTAATTTTCCATCAATAAAAAATAATTATATTTAAGTTAGTTAAATATTTAAATTCCATTGAAAAATGGCTGCGATGTCGATGGATTAAATATCCTCAAGGAAATCAGAAATATTCAAAGTTTCTTATTACTCTACTGCTGCGGAAAAAGATGGGCAATCCGTTAACTAGTTGGCATTCTTCTAAGATTAGTTTGCCTTCCATCTGACAAGCCATCAACTGTCACATTCTCTTAAAGGATGGCTACGATGCCAATGGATTACAAATCTTCTTAAAAATCAGAATTTTCACAGATTTTTACCCGTATATGTGTTTAAATAAATAATAAAAAAATAGATTTATCTTTTATATTTGATTTTTTTTTTATAAAAGATAGAGAGAACCACTTTTGGAATAAATAAGCTTTTTTCTTAACGGTTGAGAGGTACCTTTATCCTTAGAGCTATAATAAATTTCAATCGCTGTTCTAGGAAATTAACTTAAATTATTAAGTTAAAAAAGTCTCTCGAGTGGTTCATGTAAGTTGAGATACACCCATACACACATATAATAGACATACAGAAGAAATCGCGGTGCCCACATTTTGTTCGTGTTCTTTATCATCGTTGTGCCAAGTTTCATTAAAATCTTGAATTGTTTTTTTTTTTTACGAATCCAAAAATTCCTCTTCAAAAAAAGATCTGCTTCACTTGATTTTCTCCTTCTGCTGTCCTTAGAAAAAAGTTCGTTAACACCAAATTTTAAATTGAGTTAGTATCATAATTGGAACCGTTAAATAGTTTATTATTTTTGTGTAAGGCTTAAAACTCATATTTCCAAGTGCAAATGGTTAAAAAGTACGAACGCAAATTTCATTGCAGGTTTCGATCAAGATGCAAGTTGCTTAAGTGCCTGTACTAAGGTTGAAAGTAGCAAGTTCATTTTTCTAAGTCATCACTTTGCTTTAACCAGTGTTTCCCAACTTTTGTTTTGCTATGCGACACCAAGACATTTCCAAAATGTTTATATCCCCCCAAAATTATATTTAATTTTTAATATTAAAAATTTTGACATGCTTCCTAAAAAACTTGAATTATTAAAAATTAGGAAGAAATTACCACAAACAGAAAATTATGTTTTTAAATTAAACTTACCTGATGTGATTCTATAACGGTATCAGTCATTTAACATTTTCGAAAAAATTAAAACCTGTCAAAATTTGAGTTTGAAATGATGGTCTGAAATATCAATAAGGGTAGCGAAGTCAAAGATCTCCGTTTTTACTTCCGGAAGAGTTATTTATTTTTTCCTTGACGTTGCTTATGAAATGAGTCTAGTTTTTTGAAAATATCGACTAAGACTCACAAAGAAACCGAGCGCAAACAAGAAATTCATATGACGCACACATAATTGCGAGGTGGTACTCTTTGTTAAGTTTTCGTTAACTTTTGCCGTCGGGCGAGAGAGCGCTCACCGACCGCACTTTCGTAAGTGGACGTATAAAAAATAAGAATGGTGGAAGCAAATTAAAAACAATTTGGCGCTTGGTATACACATAGTTTTCAACTGTTTTATTTTCTGTTTGATGTATGAGTGAAGATTTTTTTAAAATTAATTTTCGTGGCTATGCAAAATAAATAATTAAAAGCCTGTCACTCTATGCTGTGAAAAAGTTAAAGAAAATTACCATTAAACAAACAATTATTTACTTTTCTTTCACTTTTCACTTTTTTTTACCACTTGTGCATTATGGGTCACTTGTGAAATTGACGTTTCGGAAAGCTACTTTTCGGTCGGTTTTGATATAAGCTTCCAACAGCTACCGCTTATTCTAGTTCTACCTTTATCGTCTCCAGTTTACTGCTTGAGAAAATCAAAAAGTTCCACAAATATTTTAAACCAATATAAGCCCTTCATGCTCACATATTATTTGTTATAGAATATCTGAAAAAAGCGTTCACAATTTGGCACAAACAAAAGTTTGATCAAGTCAAGATTGAGTCTGGACTCTTTTCGAAAATAAATAAGTGCGAAAGTGAGATCTTGTTTTTCATCTCTTTTAATATTAAAATCTTAAGTGGATGTGAAGCATAAGAATGTAATAATGTAATTGTCCCCTGTGGGGCGTGGGCCCCACGTTGGGAAACACTTTAACCTATATAAATGAGTAGTGTAAAATAAGGAAAATGTTTGTACTTTTTATTTTGTTATTGCAAAAAAAAACATTTTCTGAGAAAATTCTATAATTTCCTTGTAAAAAAACAATACTTTTCAAAAAATATTTCTTTATTGGGAGAGAAATTGGGAAATATTCAGTTTGTCAATCTTAACATTAACATCAGTCAAACTTGCCAAAATTAATAAACAATAAAACAATTATTCTGAAATCATAAAATTGATATCAAGTTAGCAAAGCAACTCTCCCGTTTATATGAATTCAATTTTTTCTTTGTTTTCTATGTTTTTTTTTCTAAAGTAGTAGTAAATATTTCTAAAATTTTGTATTTAAATGCTTTATAACTTGCCATTAGTAAGTCGTTGTTAGTTAGAACAAGTGTATTTGTCATGCAATGTTTTCTATGTTTTTTGAAGTTATTGTTTTTCTATGAGTTACAAGTTAGCAAAGCCACTTTGACCAATCTTAAAACTGTGTAGTAGGATGATTTGCTTTTAATTAGTCGTAGGTAAATTAGTTGTGACAACTTTGAATTTGTTGTTCATTGTTTTCTATTATTTTTGCATTCATTGCTAGCTTGATATAACTTGGAAAGCAATAAAACTTCTTATACTTAATACGTATAGCTTAATAATTGCCCCAGTTTGTCTTTAAATATTTGTGAAAAATGAAATTTAATCCTGCAATGTTTTCTATGGTTTTTTGGGTCTTTTGCTAGACATTAAGCTGTCAAGTAGAAGTACCACCATTTGAAAATCTAATTAAGCAATAACGAGTTCAAAATAATCAACTGTAAACCCTTTTGGAATGTCACCTTATTTGAATTAAGGAAGTCAAACACATAAACAAAACACACAAAAACATAGCACGACAATGTTAAAATTGTTACGTATAATTTATGTCTGCATAAAAAAAATAATAACCAATTAAAATTTCAATATAATTAGTTCTTAAAACTTTCCCAGAGAAAAGAGTTGCTGTTTTCATTTAAAAAATCGCCCGAAAACAAAATGTGTCACATCTAATTAACGAATAACTTTCCACCTATTAATATTTTGATTCGTCAGTACTGCTTTGCTAACTTGACACTCATCTTCTGTACTCTAACTAACCAATAGGGTTTTGAAACAGGATCTAATACTTATTTATATTCTTGTTTTCCTGAATTTTTAAGTTTATGTGTAAAGGGTGTTTTTTTAGAGGTATATAACTTTAAGTTGGCAACACTTTTTTACTGATAGCCATTTTTGTTTGAATGGATACGTCGATAAACAAAACTGCCATATTTGGAGTGATGATAATACTCAAGTGTATGTTGAGACACCGTAACATCTACAAAAACTGACTGTTTGGTGCGCTTTGGGTTGGTGGAATAATTCGTCTGTACTTCTTTAAAAAAAAATGCTGGCAAGAACCTTATGCAGTGAATAATGGTGACCGCTATAGAGCCATGATTACTGACTTTTTCGTTCATCAATTGAACATTCATGATGTACAGGAGCTGTGGTTTCAACAAGATGGCGCAACATGTTACACATCTCGTGCCAGAATTGATTTATTGAAGGAAAGGTTTGGTAACCGCAAAGTTTCACGTTACAGGCCTGTGAAATTGCCTCCAAAATAGTACGATTAAACCCCGCTTGACTATTTACTGTAGGGATTGTGAAGTCGCTAGCCTCTGCTGATAAATCCGAAACGATTGAACACTTGTAGGACAACATTCGCCGCGGCGGTCATATGCCAGAAATCGTATTTAAATTAACTATAATGCCAGAAGATTAAGATAAGATGTTTGTTGCCTTATTCTTTTGCACTGCTGTCGCCATTTGCAAAACCAAATACCCAAAGAATAAAAATAAGTTTTTTGATCATTGAAATAGAATCAGATAAGATCTGATATAGTTTTTGCAGCTAAACGTGCTTAAAATTGATCCGGAATCGTTGTTAATATTGATAGATAAAATACAGCTAATTCTAAAATTACAGTTGACGATAAAATGACGATACACCCTGTTGAAAAAACTTTGCAAAACATTGCCTTTTATGAATCAAAATTTAGTCAAGCAAAACCACTAACGATTCAAAGTATTTTTAACGCCTCAATAAAGAGATAGGGATACAGTACCCGCAACATGTTGCTTCCGCAATTTTTAAAATTTATGATATTATGTTGAAATCAAAGTTTGAGTGGTTAGTTGTTGGGAAAAAACAACTAAAAATATCTACAAAGGGATAAACTAGTGTAGTTCTCTCATCCTTGTAATCAAAAAAAAAATTTATATTTCTATAAACTCTAGATCAAAGCAAAAAGGGAGCACTTTAAATGCGTAATGCGTACATTTTGTGCGTCGAATTGCGAAAAACTTAGATACGTTTCCCAAATTAGATACACTCTGATGAGAGACATACATACATACATTATATATGTACATAGGTACATATCAGAAAATTTACTTTTTGAAGTCATTCAATATCTTTACCTCGCAAAAGAGACATTAAAAATTATTTCATTTCGCGGGTGGGGTACATTAAATTGCATTGGCTGTGGTTTCCACCTTTAATTTGATTATAAACTAGCCCCAAAAGTGTCGTAAATCTCTCAACGATGTCCATGTCATCATACAGCATGATCGTATGTACCTTGTATCTATCTATAAAGACACTTTAAATATACTTTGATGATAAATTTGTCATAGTAGAAAGCATTAAAGCTGAAAATAATTGACTTGAATAATTATACATCAAACGGCCGGAGCTAATGTGTAAGCGAATGTGATGAAAGAATTGAAGAGGAACCATCAAAATGGTATCCTGTGAAATCTTATTTTGTTAGGTTATATCAATTATTCTGCCAGCGCATGAAGGCAATTTATTTTGGTGCGATTAAAAGAAGTGTGTTCGTGTCACGCTATGGCAACCACGCGAGGGATCTGTGGAAGAGAGCTGATGTGAACGATCCTGGATAATTTTTGTAAAATTCTTGAGGTGAAATTAGATTGTTTGCTGCCATTTTAGGGATCATTTAGAATGAGTTATTGGGTGGAATTAATTTTGCCATATGGCAGAGTATGAGTCACAAAATTAAATTCGTCAAAATGTAGACAGACGAATTATGTTTATTAATAGTTAAATAGTTCTGTCATTTAGTTAGTCTGACGATAAAATCTCACTAGCTTTTATATTTACTTACCTAAAAATCTACTTTAAGGGGTTGGTAATGATCCTAGGCGGAACAAAATACATTTTCCAGATATTCTGCTTTGCCTTTGTTTAAAGAAGCTAGATGATAGTTATTCGTATAATTTGAAGCATTATAACAGTGAAATTCATTAAATCCTCTTGCATTAGATGAAATGCACCCCCTCCGTTACAATTAACGAATGACACTTCAATCTAGGAAACAGTTAAGGCTTTGCAAACAAAACGGTAGTATGACTCAATATACAACATATTTAACTTCACCAAAAATGGCGCCCAATGCTTAGGTAGTAGCTAGTTTGAACCCGCATAATAATTTCTAAAATAAAAAAAATTAAAATTTCTTTTTCTTCAAAATATAAATAAATTTAAAATTTAATTTCAGTGGAAAGAGCAATGTCTCCAGCCCAATCAGAGGACAGTGGATTAGCTCCAGAACGTGGATCAACATATGCAACAATTTCCTTACCACGAGAAAATGCTGCTCAAAATATGGGAATAACATTTGCAGGTAAGCATCAGCTTAAGATTTACTTTGAAGTCTTATTTTTAATTATAAAAATAAATCCATCCATCTATCACAACAAATTCTCGAAAATGCAACCCCATTTGGGAAGCTTCCGAAAGGTCCAACTATGTGATGGAAGGAAAGGGAGGGTGTTAACATCACTTTGCAGTGATTCGAATTAATAATCCAATTATGAGGAAATCTTCAATCTTTATGACAAATAGATGTGTTGACTGAGCTGCTTTATGTAAGAGTCTTAATAGATTTGGGAATTTTTCACTTGAAAATAGACTTAAAAAAAAAATAATGTGGTAATTAATAACGCACGCGTTTTGTTTTTTTTCTTCAAAAGGATCGGAACAATTTATAAAATTTTGTAAATGAGCAGCGTATGACAGACACATGCCGTGTGCCGGTGCCAGTTTTGTGCCGCCCCACCAACCAAACTGTCATGATGATGCGGGTATCTATCTATTGTCGTCGCCTATTATAGCGCGACTTGTATAATGGAGAACTTAGAAACTTATGTCTCATTTGGTTCGGAGAAGAAATTCCATATTTCGATGAAAATTTATAGAAATGATTAAGTGCAGCTGGGAATGCTTGGAAAGTTCTTGCATTTAAACAGCGGAAATATTTTTTTTTATTTTAAGAACACTTTAAAGTAAGACACTTAAGAAACTTGACATTTGAAATGATTGAATAGGTCTTTGAAATGCAGCGGTCAAATTTAATTTTAGGGATAAGTGATGCGAACATTATCCAAAAATATTTTTTGGAATATAATTTTGTCCCTATTTTATTTCTCCAACTACCGTTTGTTAGTTTTACCAACGTTAGTTGTTGCATGAGGAAAGTTTTTGATGATTTTCATGTTTTATCAATTGATCAATGTTTTTGAAAAACTGTAACGCTGGTTGTAGCTCTCTGAGATGTTTGTATAATGGAACAACATTTCAACTTTTATTTGCTTTCCTAGGAGATAAGTCTGAAGACCTAAAATCATAATAGACGAAAAGTTAGGGTTAATTGCCCCAAACTTATTGCTAAATTAATAAACAATGATGTTGATAGCCTCTAACTAGTCAAATTTGCAAAAAATGATTTAAAAAAAGTTAACAGCACTTCACTTCAACAAAATGCAATCGAATCTTATCAAGGATCCTAAGTTAGTTTTTACTACGAATGAAAACAACTCTCTCTTTCAATAACAAAACTTAAAACGATGCTTTAAATTGTTGCCAAACTTTTTGCCACATTCTTCAAACAATTTACTGTCGATGACTCATTAGTAGGTACCTGATTCTGATTCTGATTCTCTCTTTTGCATTGAGAGAGAAGAGAAATAAAAGAGACAAACAAGCGAACGAATAAGCTAGTTGACCATTGAGTGTTAATTGGCTAGTATATATTTTTTGAGCGCTCAGTATTTTGTCTCAATTTTTAGACAGAGCAGGAGAATTAAATATAAACAGTATTCCTCACATATGTAGAAGTCAAAACAACTCTCTATTTCTTTTCTTCTTATGTAAAAAAGATTCAGCCTCAGTTTTTAAGGGGAAAAGTGAGAAATTTTTGAGAGGAATCTCTGAGATTTCAGAAATATAAACTGGCTAATTGACTTTATTTTTTAAAAGTTAAAAAAAACTGTTGTATTCAACTGCGCAGATCAACAGGATTAACATGATACATAAAAAGTCACATGTTTTTTAGTTCCCCAGTTCATTATTGAACAAATTGATATATAATGTGGTGAACTATTTCACTTGCTGCTTTTTAAACTAGGTTGTTCGTGAACTGCACAAAGCTAGTCTACAACTACTCACTTTATTGAATTTGTATTCTTAATCCTCTCAGGATTCGAAGTCAATGTTATCTCAACCAATTTCAGCATTTCCCATAGATTAAACCTTTTCAAACTCTCCACTGTCGGCTTCGAACCTTCTTTTACTCTTCCCTAGAAAACTATTATTACATCAGCAATACATTCAGACCCTTTTTCAGCTACCCGTCCTGGTGTCCCCCAAGGCAGCACCCTAGGCCCACTTTAATTCATCCTTACATATTAATGCCATTAAAATAGTCATCAAATATTCGTTTATCTCACTGTGCGCAGATGATACTAAGTCCTTTAAGACCTTTTCTGCAAAGTAAAACCCTTCCCTGATTCAACAGGATCTTGACAGCTTTCCAGTTTGGCGTCTTAAAAAATGCTTTGAGCTTAATCTTAACAAATGTCAATCAATCTCTTTTTGACGCAAACGTATTCGATTTTTTCTTTGTTTTTAACTCCTTTATAATAAACCAATACAAATCAAAAAAAAAAAAAATAATGACTTTGGAAAAGGCGTCTGGAAAAGTGGGCGGCAAGATGGAGCATTTGCTTCCACCCCTTGGGTCTCGACAATACATCGCCACAATATATTTTTTACTATAGACT
Organism: Dasysyrphus albostriatus; assembly: GCA_946251815.1. Lineage (NCBI taxonomy): Eukaryota > Metazoa > Arthropoda > Insecta > Diptera > Syrphidae > Dasysyrphus > Dasysyrphus albostriatus. The sequence continues at coordinate 57,495,949 of OX276336.1, read as the reverse complement.
TTTGACAAAAAAGACTTTTTTCTGTCAAAGTCCATTATTTGCCCTCCCTTCTCTGGAAAAATCCTGTGAGTGCCTCACAGACAATGCTATCTGTGACCAGGAGCTTAATTTTTTTTATTATCGTATCGATTACCATTTCTCCTGATAACAGTATGATTTCTCAATATTCTCGTGTTTCTTAAGAGGACATAGATATACATGAGAGACAAGCACTTCTTTCCTTACGGATTTGACAGAGAAAGTGATATGATTGAATTTGTCACTGTTTGTTGGTATTGTAATATTTTCTCAGGTTCGTTAATAAAATGTATTTACTTTATTTATACTTCCGCTTATTTATTTTGTAAATCAAAGCACTTTTCTTTACTTTACTTTTGTTACAACCAAAAACAACTTCACGCATTCACGATTAAAATTAAACTGAACTGTCATTCAAACATGTCCTTCTATACCCATCACACAGGTTCCCGAAAAGAAATAGCTTGAAGGTTCTATTATTTGCTTTTAAAGCTTTTAATAGGGGAAATTTCCCATAAATTTCCTTTTCCGAAGCTTTCATCTTGACATTTAGTACTAAAAAATCTAAAGCTCTCCGTAGATTGGTTTGATTCAGGTATAAGCCGGAAGATGGTGCTTCTTCATTCGAGAATCGTTTTAATAAAAATTTGAAAGTCGTTACAGCATTCACGTATCAAGTTTTCATATCCAATATTGACTCCCAAATGTCGTCGTGAAAGAAAAATAATTCATATGAAAGTTTTTGATGTTGGGCATCACTTTTTCACAGAACGGGAATCGGAATTAGTGTGAAAGCATGAAATGTTTTTCGATTCATTTTTCACAGCAGCAGAATTGGCCCTAGGTCAACTCCTAACAATCCTGGCTCTCTATCTAGATCACCTCAGAATAGAGAGAATTATCAGAACTCTCTTCATTCATCGACAACTTTCTGGTTCCGTTGCCTTCATTTCGCTCTACAACTCTATCTCTTTTAACATTTTACTTCATAGTACACGTAAACAAAATTTTCGTCTCATTTAAATCAACCGACCCACTGTAACTGAAACCTTTCTCTCGAAAAACGAGTTTTTGTTAAATAACTCGGCTATTTTCAAACTTTGAATAAAAACGCACTTAATAAAAGTTGTTCGAAATTAATTTGTCTACAACTTTAGTCACAATAATTTTTCTCTCTACGGTTGATATTTTTTGACTTAATAAAAAAAATCTGCCATTGTATTTCAGTAAACTCATTAATGAGCATTTTAAACAGAACAAACAAACAGTTTGATTTTTGTTTCCAAATCGTAGAGAGAGAAGGGTATAAGGAGTCTAAAATCAAGTTTTCCACTAACGAGCTGTTTAACTTTGGCCACCATCTTGAATTTAAGGAAAATGGCTTTTGTAAAATTACAGGGTGTTTTGCACAAACACAAAGAACTATGTTGATTATGTAGGTTATATTGGTACAAGAAAAAAAATTCAAGATGGTGGCCAAAGTTAAACAGCTGCATGGTCAAAAACTTGGTTTGAGACAGATTATATCTTCCTCTTTCAACGAATTTCAAAAAATATTGAATCGTTTGATTGTACAGCTTAAAAACGCTCATCCATGAGTTTACTAACAATAATGGCACAGTTCTTTTAAGTGGAAAAATAGCGACCGTAGAGAAAAAATTATTATGACAAAAGTTGTAAATAATTTAATTTTGAACAACTTTAATGAAGTGCATTTTAAGTCAAAAGTTGAAAATAGCCGAGTTATTTAACAAAAAACTCGTTTTTCTTAAACTCAAACTGGAGGCCAACGCAATGTGGAGGGGTACTCTTTATGAACTCCCCTAACGAATAAAATAAAAAAAAAACCTATCTAATATTTTTGTATTTCAAATGTACATTCCGATTGGGCTACTTCTGAATTGCCCTCTTCCAAGCTAACATTAGATTAAGTTCTTCAATAAATTAAAAAAACGAATTTTGAAAAATGTGGAAAATTGGTAAAATGGATTCCCAAAAATCTCAACCACGAAACCATGTATCGCTAAAACATAAAATGCATATGAAAGAAAGTCATTTTGGCTTCAAAATGTTCTAGCTACATTTTTAGTTTTGTTTCTTTTCATTTGAAAAAATCCGATGATATGTAAAATTACTTAATACTGGCAACTTCCCAACTTCTGGGAAGCAGAAGAAAGTAGATATATAATATGTTTACCATTTTAAAGGTGATGTTTAGGGCTTTAAATTGTTTACAGCTGATTTTTGAATTTCATCCTTTTTTTTTAATATTTGCTTTTGGAAATTGTCAAATGTTCTATTTTTCTAATGTGTTTTTAAATCACAAGAAATGAACTAAATAACTTTCTTATAAAATACATAAGTGTTCTAATATACTAGTTCAATAAAGAAAACTAACACAAAAACTTAAATTATGTTAGAAATAACACATTTGAAGAAGGTCTTTATTTTGAAATTTTGAAATTTTTAGTATACAAAATTGCCTCAAGACGACTTTTTTTCGATTTAAACAAACTTACGTTTTCGATTCATATTCGAAGACAAAAATCATCGAATCTGAGTTCGAACATTCGTCCGAAGGTCTCTTAATTCCGTCACGAAATGCTTCCAAATCTAGAAATTACAAGAAACTGGTAATGTCCCTAAATTTTGCAACCAAACTAAAATTTTCTTTAAAAAATATTCACACCACCAAATATTATCTACTAATTAAAAAATGCTAATATCAAAAACTCCATACATACCTATACCTCACCTACACAAAAACCAACCATGGGTCACGTCATGTTTAATTATTATTGACCCATTTGAGATCTTACCTGAGATTCTGTCAACATATTCACAAATTTTTGTTTTAATATTTCAATTATAACAAACAGAAGGTGGGTGTAAAACTCATATTTCTTCATAAATTTTTAAGTTTTTCGTCACCAATGACAAACAACTGTCAACTCGAAAGGATTTTCCTTTCTTTTCAACCCACACACTGAATATTATTACTTAAGAAGAAAAATAAGAAAATATTAATTTAAATACCAAACGTATTTAATGTAATTCATATAGTTCAGTCTAGACAGAACTCACATGGCCAAGAAATATTTAGATGTACGAATAAATATGTTTGTATATATTTTGGACCGAACGTCAAACGACAAACCCTCCCGCTATTTATGTGTATCTTTTCGTTTGGATAATTTATTATGTTGATATTGTAGAAACGGTGACCATATGTTTAAGAGTAATAAACACAACTCAAGACCTCAAGAGGATTATAAACGTAAATCTTTTTCTTTCTAGTTAATTAAGCATTGTAAATGAGTACAAAGTACAAAAAAAGTAGGGGAATAAGTAAAACCTAGTTTAAACTTAATTAAACTCACCTAATTTTCGAGAAATAATTTTATGGGTATAAAATAAACCCGGCAGAGGCTCATAGGTAGTATGATCATGATCGAGCATTAACATTTTATCTATTCATTTATTCAATTTTTCTACCAAATCCTAAAAAAAAAAAAAAAACAACGCATGGTCACCCTAACTTTTAACTGCATTGATTCATATTTGTTTGTAATTTATTCAAAGCGTATTCCTCCTACTTTATCGTGTTGTTTTCTTTTGAATTTTATTGGCAGTTAGCCATTGAAAATCTTTTTTATTATTTTGTTTCCTTTTTTTCGAAACAAAATATCATATTTCCCTAAGGGGGGGTCAAAAACAGGCGGATGATTTTTGAAACTAAAACAAAAAAAAATATTAACATGAATGAATAAACAGAAGAAATTATGTTGGCAGTTGTTGAAGGTAGGTATGTTGTGACTCAATAAACAAATTAATTTTTAATTTTATTTTATTTCGAGCAATAACTTGGTTTATTAACATGTAATTTGGGGTGAGCCATTCTATTTAAAAAAAACTTTTTTATAAAGAGTATTCATTGAAATTAATTAACCTTTTCGACTAAAATGTTAAAGGCTAGGATTTTATTAGGATTGTTTTATATCTATGGGTTAATCTGTAATGTCAAAGTCTATAGATTTGATTAGCTCTGCATTGTTCAATGTTCAATTTTCTAATATAAATTAAATAGTAATTCAAATGGTCACGACTGGGAAGTGTGGCCCCTTCAAATTTATTAATCGTTTAATGTTTTTACACATCAAAAGAATAAGCAGAAGTTCAGAATATATATTTTAAGACTGCACGTTCGATTTTTTTTATCTCGCAGATGACGGTTTTTTAACACTCGTTAGAATTCATGACGGTTTTTTGGCACTCTTTAGAATAAAAAAGTATTAGGCTTGTACGAGTATTTATGTAATAACAACGTACAAATTTAAAAGTTTGTAACATTTTTGTATGTACTTTAAGTGCAAGCTATACCATTAAATATGTACACAAAACTCTTCATCATCTATCTACCTACCACAAAATATTTTTTTTATTTTGAAATTTCTCAGATTATCACCTAAAGAGATTTAAATAAAATAGTTTATACAAATATTTTCAAAAATTATGAACAATATTGCATACAAATTTTTAATTAAAACATAATCAAAATTTTTTTAATAAGTGATGTCTAAGAAATTAGTTGACATTTTTGTTGTTGTTTAATTTCTATCTCCACACAAAAATAAATCTTTCAAAATTTTCTTTAAAAATGTTTTTTAAAATTTCAAATATAAGAAATAATTTAAAAAAAACCGCTCAGGCAGCAAAAGTTGTTTTAACTTACTATTTTTAATTTTAATGATGTCATTTTGGTTAAATATCTTTAAGTTTTTGAATTTCTTTTGGGGCACATATTAAGTTCATATATCATCCTGAGATCCTTATTTCTTAACTAATTAATCAGCGGCGTATACAGTTTTACTCTTAGGGGGGATGGAATGGGAGGTGATACAAAAAAAAAAAAAAAAATTACCCATATCGGTATTAATTAAAGAGTTTTTTTCTTGGGGGTGGGTCGAAATTTTTGGCAAGGTCAAAATTCGTTTTGCAGAATAATAATTTCGAAATTCTGTTTCGCAAAATTTTGATTTTCTAAATTCTTTTTACATAGTTCTAACAATAATAAAAAGAAGGTTTGGAAAATCTATAAAGGGTGTTCTTGTTTCTTCCTTTATCAATTACCTGTGTTTGGTCTTAAAATTAAAATATGAAATATTTTTTTTGTTTCGTTTATAAATATAAGTTATTTGAGAAAAAAACCGAATTAACAGGATTTAATTATTTATAATTTTAAATTACAGAATTTTGAGAAATAGCAGAATTTAAACAGAAAGAATTGTAAAAAGGTAATTTTGTCCTTAAAAAAAAGACAAATTTTGTCAATCTGAATTTTAAAACCAGAATTTTGTCTACTCCCGATTTTAAATATGAAATTGAGGTCGTGCTTTGTGTGCCCCAAAAATATTCAGAATGGATTTTTTTTGTACACGCAAAAACAAACATGTATGTATGTGTTTTGGAGAAGGTATGTAATCTGAAAATTGGACCTACATACATATATAAGGGCGTCTGTTATTTCACAAACTCATTTTTAAGGAGATCGAAATTTTATGACCTGTGAAAAAATTATTGACAGCAAAAAATTTGATCCGAGGTCATTAACCAGTGCCTCTAAGGTTATAGTTTCATTCTTTTCATATTTAATTATTAAATTTAAAAATTAATTATTAAAATATTCCACCTTTTTTTTAAAGTTTGTCTCTCTCGATCTTCGGCAGTTCGATTGTTATTAAGTTATAATTTTTTTAATACCACATCAAATATTTTTTTTAAAGTAATTATAAGTAATTTAATTCGATTTTTCAAATTATTACATATTTTAATATTTTTTTTACTTTTACATTAATTTTTATTTTTGTTTTGTGATTTTTAAATTAATAGAAAAAAAACTATAAACATTTTATTTCAATATTTAAACTAACTTTATATTTTAAGCTTTTAACTTTTTTACTTTATATTTTTTTTCTCATTAATATTTTAATTAATTTTAAAATTTTAATATTTTTTGTGATTTTTGTTAAATAATATCTTTTTTAAGAAAAAAAATATAAATACCAAAAATTATAAAGAATTCATTTCAATTGTTTAACTCTAGTAAATAATTGTCTGTGCTCTGCTAATTGAAATTTGGCCACACCTTTTTAGTTGTGCCGCATGTTTCAAGCAGATTCTATATCTCATTGATTTTTTCTAATATTTTGTTGCCCTGTTTGATGGCTTGACTTGAAGCGATGAACCCGTTCTTGCCAGCTCATCAGCTCTCTCGTTTCCATGTACATCAGTGTGGCCACCCAACAGAGTCTTGTTTTATGCTGCATGCCACTAAAATCATAATCAATGCCATCTCGGGATAAAAAAACTAATAAAATGTATATTTTTGATACATATTTGGTCTTAACATTATTTTATGAAGTGGTAGTTCATTGGTTTTGGTTTTCCTTAAATTTGTAAACATTATTTTTGATGTTAAATCATAAAAAATATATTTAGTATGAATACAGAGTCTAAAAAAGGGTTACAACTACACAAAATTATTTAAATTAAGAATTGTAAGAAAATACTCATAATTTGTTTGTATTAATTTTTTAATTTATTTTTTAAAGAAGATATTGTTTAACAGAAAATCATTTAACAAAATGTAAAAATTACTGTATTTATTGATAAAAAGTAAGAAAAGTTAAGAAATTGAAATATTTAATAATTTGAAAAATCGAAATAAATTATTTATAATATGTCTTATAGTTTTTGTTTTTGTTTTATATGGCTAAAAAATAAAATTATAAAATAAAAATAATCAAAAAAAAAAAAAACAACAGAAACTGCCGAAGATCGAAAAAAAAAATAGATTTTTTTTTTCGACTAGAAATATTAATTAAGTCTTGAACTTCATCGAAATAATAAAAAAATAAATTAAATTTTCCATGATGAGTTTCAATGATAGTTATAACTGGCGCCTTTAGAAATTCATAGTGTGAATGCACTTTGAATTCTATATTTTTAAACAGAAGGATATTGTTTGAGCTGAACTTAAGAAACAATTTGAGTATCATTTTTGAAAAATGAAACATACATTAACTTGTTATTTCATATTTAGTCGATTGTCGTAACATTTTTGAAAATCGAATCATTTTTAAGGCGGCGGCGCACATAGGGGTCCGTTTATTGAATTTTGGGGGCAAACATAATTTCCCACGCTAATTCTTAATATATTTTAATGAAATTTGAAATACTGCCTATTTTTTCTTCTTCACAATTAAGGTCAGAACATGGTCTCGAATTTCAAAATTTTGAATAAAGTACTGTTGTAGTCAAAAACTGACCGATGTTTGCATTTGAAATGCCTTTAAATCTGCGTTTGAGTGTATACTTTCATATTAAAATGACTCAAATGCTGATTTGTACCAAATTTAGAGAAGATGGTCCAAAATGTTTAGAAATACTCCCAAGGGATTAGAATTAATTTTAGTACTTATTTCTAAAATTATTTCTATTGGAAACTATTTTAAGACTTAATGTGATTGAATCTGAACTAAATTTGACAAATTTGACAATTTTGGTGGCTGGACGTAGCGAATAAAATTTTACGTCAACTGCTCAAAAGCTGGAAAAAATCAAAAAATAATCTTAAGTAATAGTTTTAAATTGCTTCGTGACTAATGACAGTTTAACGGTTTTTTCAAATTTCAACAATCAGAATTCTTAGCCTGCTGTCAGATTTACATTAATAATAAAACCAGACATTTTGTCTGAACATTATTTTAACTTCTACTTTACATTATTTTTTATTTATTCCCGGTTTTGAGCAGTTGACCTAAAATTTGATTCGCTACTTCCAGCCATCAAATTTTGTCCAGAAAAGATTAATACAAACATTTTTAAAAATAAGCATAATAATTAGTTTTAATCCCTTGGGAACAAATCGGAACATTTTGGACCAACTCTAAGCAATCTATCTTCTTAGGGACTAGCAACAGAAGTTTGACCTAAGACAACAATTGTTCAAAATTGCAAGCTGAATATTTCTTGTGTGCACACTTTTTCCCTACGACCAATAGGCATTGAAATAAATCGATGTATACATTTTACGTCAAATTTTACACATGTTTGACACGTGCTCAGGCAGGCAGGCAGACAAACGGTTAATAGATCAATACCTCAAAAGCTATTATTGATATGACTTACAATGTTTCGCAAATGACATGACTTTGTATGTCGTTGGGTCTCAGTCTAACTATTTAGGACCGTGTAAATATTGATCTTAATTTGCTTCTTCCGAAACTAGTCAAAATATTCTTCACCTGATGTATTCAGGTTAAAACAAAACAAGATACACCAATTTAAAAAAATGTACGGAACGAGTTATTTTCAAGTCTTTAAGTGTTTTTCGAACAACTGTATCTCAGTGATAAGTGACCATTCACCAACTAAATTTTCTGAGCAAATCATGACGACAAAATTAAGGGACATTTTTGAAAACTCCAATATGCTCTCTACAAGATCTTTTTTAAACTAATGGAGACTATTTAAGTTCAGTTTAATTTTCATATTTTTCTTACGTGTGGGGAAAATAACCACAAACACTATGTACCTCAGTTTAAGCAATATCGACCAAGCCGTTAAGGCTGTAGCCAAACACACGAACAAAATTGCGAAATCCACTTTGTTCGTTCTTCGTATTCGTTGTTGTATCAAGTTCGATTAAAATATTGAGTTCGATTTTTCTTACAAAGGCATAACTTGTCATATTATATCACAAATAAAAATATCACATCTTCAGAATAGAGGTATTATCCATGAGCAGATTTGTTACGTACTGCTAAACAGAGGCGTAGATCGTTGTTCCTATATATGAATATAGCCCCCTTTACTGTTAATCCGGTTATATATATTAATTGTGACACATTGATCATGTGTCATATTTTTGACGTATGAACGCAACATTTTCATCTTAATTTCTGTGCAAGAAAGGGGTGTACTTCACTTGTTACACTAACAATATCTGTGGGCGTTAAGGGGCGCCTTGAGCTTATTGCGTTAATAGATACACGTTCACTTAGCACTATAATTTATAGCCAAACAGTATTTTGATCGTTATTTATAGCTCCTGTAAAACAAATTAGCAGCTCACTCATATATTTATCTGAACACATCTTTTACATTAATTAGCAACACAAAAATATAAGAAAAAAAAAACATCAAGAAATCTGAAAAAAGAATCTCATAGTGCAGAACATCTGTTACATTTATGTTTAGCGGCTTCAATCAGCAACATTGTTGAGACATTTTAATATAAGATCGTCGATACTATAAAAATATATTTTAACATGAGATGGTGATAAATTCAATAAAGGCAAGTTATAGTTTCGTGGAAAAAATCAAGTTTCTAATTAAATATAGAAAAATATAAAATATGACAAAATCCCTTAATTTTACATGTCTTTATTGAATGTTACTCCATATGTATATGAAAACAAATTCCACTATAAAGGGAACTTCTAGTAAAAAGTTTTGTGACAGTTCAAGTAATTTCTTTGACAAACGTCAAATTTAATTTCTATGTAATTCAAATCTGGTTGAATCTGGATTTTCACAAAATGTGTTTTTTCTACTTTTTATTTTTCCACTTTTAATTTAATAAAATAAATAATTAATCTTTTAAAATCTTAAATGACCTTGAGTTAAAAGAGCAAGTATCAGCGTCCTAATGGGATATTCTATTTTTATAAAGATAAATGTATTTTATTTCCAACAGAAATTTAGCTTACATATTTCAATTTCTAGGAAGTGAAATGTTTGATTAATTTACCAGAGCGGTAGGTATAGATTTATTAAAGGGGGATTTTTATAAAATTATGTTTAATGGATTCTATTTCGAGTTAAAACTGACAATGATTTTGCCGCTGGAACGATGATATAGGGAGACACTATTGGGAAATGTGTCTTTTTCTTAAGGCTATATGATGGTTTTGCGGAGGAGGCGAGATAAATGTGATAAATTTTGCGTTGACTGGCCAATGTTTTTGTTCTGACAGCTAAAATAATTTTGAAGGGGAACATTTAATTATTCTTAAACTTAAACAAAAACAGAAACTATGAATGGATTAACTGAGTTGTTTATGGGAATTAAAAAATATTTACTGGTGGATAAAAGATGTCATCTGCTGAAATTTTGATTGAATTTCTAAAATTATCACAACGAAATATGAATTATAGTTTTTATTTTTTTTTTAAGAAGGGGACTTCATAGGGTATTATAGAATTTATATATCTTTTGTTGTTTTATATAACTTTTGTTGTTTATATTTATAATTGGGTCGTGCTGTCGCATGAATGCTTTTTTTGATGATATAAATTGCTTCAGATATATTTAAAATAGTTTTGGTTTATACAAGTTCATCAACTAAGGTCCATACATATAGTTAATTTATTTTATTTCAAGTTTAAATGTTAAGCTGAGAAAACTCTCAACATAGTAGTGGCAGCTGAAAAACATAGTTTTTTAATATCATATCAAAGTGTTTGTTTGGATTTCCGTTAAATTCAACTAAAAGGTTTTGCGTAAACATAGGAAGAATAGATTGTTATGAACTTAAAACTTTCGATCTACACGAAGATGATTGCAAAATTTTTAGTTAAAGTTTGCACACATGTCTAAGCTGTAAATCATAGTGCTTTTCTGGAAGATTCACACAAAGAACAGGTTATTTAACACTCAGTAGAGCGACAGGGACAGCAAACGACGCCATATTTCTTGCCGCTCTTTTGACATTTCTCTTCAGTAAGGTTTGCCATTTCATGATGGAAAGATATACGAGCCAACAACGAGTCGAAACTATTAAAATTTACTACCGAAATTCGGAGTCAGTGGCCTCTACGCTAAGAGCGCTACGTTCAATTTATGGTCGTCATAATCGTCCTAGCAGATCAAAAATTGAGCATCTAGTGGAAAAATTTGAATTTTGAATCCATTGGCGCAGTACAAAATGCACCCGTGCCAGTGAGACAAAGCAGAGCCGGGTGTCGAGAATATTGCTGCCGCTGAGACTTCAGTTGCAGAAAACCCAAATGTGTCTCTCACACGTCGTTCTCAAGCGTTGGGCATCTTTGTAACGTCGTTGTGACGAATTTTGCGAAAATATCTTGGCCTACATCCTTACAAGATTAAATTGATGCAAGAACTGAAGCCGCTTGACCACCAGAAGCGTCGTAAGTTCGTGAACTGGGCGAGCAACAACTTGAAAATGTTTCGGATTTTCATCGAAAAATCATCTTCTTTCTGGCTGAATGGCTTCGTCAAATACGAATATCGAGCGTGAAATTGCAGCAGTATCGGCCGATTTATGCTTGAAAACCGTCGAAAATTGGGTTCAGCGTCTGGGCTTCTGCAAGCGTGCCCGTGGTGGCCAAGCAAAAGAAGTCCAGTTCCATACATAATGGCATCGAACCTACTTTCACAGGAATAAAGAATTTTATTTATATCCAAAACCGTTTATGTTTTATTTAAAAAAACTTTTGTAGCGCGTTTATTGAAAAACCCGATATAACAAACTACAAAATTTGGATGAATTTAAAGATGTTTTTTTTTGGCAAGTTAGAGATGTCGCCCGATTTGTCGAAAAATTACTCACCGAGGGCTGCTTTTCTGATTCTAGCAAGGCTAGGGCATTTGCAAAGAAAGTAATATGATCTATATCATGACACCATCAACACAAGTTCGATGAGCTTATGCTCATTCTGTGCTGTGGGTGCCCATAGACCTGTGATTCTTTAGGATTCTAATTAGGGTGAATAGTTGAGGCCTGCTAAAGTAAATATTCTGTCTTTTTTTTTTTAAATAGACAGAGACTCTGCAAATGTCGATGGATAAGAAAAATTGGTCGCATGGTGTCCTGGAACCTATTAAAGCGTAAGGTTGCACTGAGAATCCTCAAAACACTTCGGCAACTTTTTACCAGTTTAGATTTTGTAGTTATTGAAAAAATAGCTTTTACTGCTGCATGACTGTCTATGTAGATGCCTGATGTTTTTGGTTAACTGTGTAGATGCCTGACCCTACCCTCTCAAATATCTTGGAACCGTTCGTAAACACCGAAACATGATTCTCGTTAATAACCTGGTTTTCATTCTAGGATTCCCTTGTCGGGATATCTATTGTATCCATTGGGATAAAATCTATGTGCGGTGTAGTCCCTTTGAATGTCTATGTTTGTGAATTTCATAATAGTTCTATGACCGTAATGGCTCTTCTTCCAGTTATTACACTATTAAAGTCTCAAAGCACTTTTGGCCGCCAGCTTTTTTGCAAACAAATCGAGTCGAAATAGTTAAAGGAAGGTTTCAGGGTTGCCGTTGGTGTGGTTTTAATAGCACTGGTTGTGCCGATACTACTAGTATTGTCTTACGACCGAAAGGCATTAACATAAGGCCATTACAGTTTAACTTAAAGCCATTATAGTAAATTGGTTGCAAGATGTTGATGGTTCTTTTGAGTTTTGTCTATTTTAAAGAAAGTTATAACTCATGACCATTTTGACAACTTATAAATGTTCTACGTTTGTCTTTGATCGATTAACAACCAAATCTTATAACTACAAAATTTTAGTGTTATTATTATTTTGTCTGTAGCAATTCACCTGTACCTGCCTGTATTAAGTTTTGAGTTATAGTACGTATACGCCACTGTGTACCATTTAAAAAAATAGTAAAAAGTATGGTTTTGGTGGCATGATTAGTAGAAAATTGCCTTCTGATATTGATAAACAGTTTTTCATATTCAGAATTACAATACCAAACTATAAAACCACTTAAGAAGCACACAGTACAGACAACAGATGTTGTTATTCATTCAAAATTGAAAATCTTGAGAAAAACATATTCAAAAAGGTCTTGTAGTCCATAAGCGTCTTCCGTCTTTTATGATTAAACACCACGTTAACTTAATTTGATTTTCATCCTTCCCTAGATAATGCTCTTCTGATCACAGATCACGGAATATAAGATCATTTCAGTTTTAATATAGACATTATTTTCTGATTCTGATTTATGGTGATTTTTTTCTGAAATCTATATTTTGAAATACTTGTGTTTCCAAAGTTCATATTTTGAATTGCAGATTTTTTAAATTTACTTTACATAAAAGGAAATAATTTTCTTGTACATTTAAGAAATCTGCTGATCACAAAACTAAAAAAAACTCTGCATCATTTTTCGTTTGAAAAATAGATTTTGAATTTCAGAAAACTACGTATTTCTTAATTTTCAAATAAAATTTTTTTATTTGGTATTTTTTTTTATATCTTTAAGCCTAGTACTCAAATCAAGACAAAATTTATCTCGCATATAAAATTTTTCAAACGGCAAATTTTATCTCGGATTTTTTTCCAATCAGTACGCAGCTCCAGCGCAAAATTTGAAGTTCGTAGCCGCTGTACATGAAAAGGCAAAAGTAAGTCTCCACTATATTTTGCGCAGAAAAAGAATGCTCGAAGGATTATTTTGTTCTGGACGAATTGTGACGTTTTATGTTTATTTCGCTTTTTATAAACTTAAATGTTCTCCTTCTGTTTCATACTTTCCATTATTAAGAAGTTTTGAGGACACACGACTGAAATAAAATATAAATTGCGTAAAGGAAATGATGACATTAGAATTGAGAATAAAATATAAAACAGCTTTTTAAAACCAGTCAGTGGCGTAGCTAATAGGAAAGGGTACAGAAGGGTCACATACAGATTTGGAAAATAATACCTTCTACTCAAAATTTAAATTTATTTCTAAACAAATCTAAACCGAGCTGGAATCAGTAAACTGATCTGGCAAAAATCAAATGGATTTCTGGATCATTAGAAAACTCTGAACATTTCTGATTTTGGCAGGGTTTTTTTATCCATCGACATCACATCTATCCTTCAATAGAATTTTATAATTGATAGCTTCACAGATAGAGGAAGATCTATTTGACGGAAAAATTTTATTTTGATCCAATTGTTCACCAATTGCCCTAAACTCACTTTTTTTCCGCAGAAATAAGAAAACTTTAAAAATTTCGGAATTTTTAGAGGTTTTTAAAACCAACGACTTCGTAGCAATTTTCAAATATTCACCACGAAAAAAAATTAATTTTAGAACTAAAATATGGAATACCAACATGTATTCACAACTACAAGCTTAAAATGAAGTTAGGACCTTCATCCAGACCTGTAAACTTCCAAGTGCAGTCAAGTACCCAGTACCTTGTACTTGTACTTAAACACGAAACTAAGTAAAGGGGTTTTCAACAGGGACGCTACAAAAGTAGAGTGACAGGGACAGCAAACGACGCCATATTTCTTGCCGCTCTTTTGACATTTCTCTTCAGTAAGGTTTGCCATTTCATGATGAAAAGATATACCAGCCAACAACGAGTCGAAATTATTAAAATTTACTACCGAAATTCGGAGTCAGTGGCCTCAACGTTAAGAGCGCTACGTCCAATTTATGGTCGTCATAATCGTCCTAGCAGATCAACAATTGAGCGTCTAGTGGAAAAATTTTAATCACAGACACAGTACAAAATGTTCCCGTGCCAGTGAGACAAAGAAGTGCCCATAGTGTCGAGAATATTGCTGCCGCTGAGGCCTCAGTTGCAGAAAGCCCAAATGTGTCTCTCACACGTCGTTGTCAAGCGTTGGGCTATTCTGTGACGTCGTTGGTGCGAATTTTGCGAAAAGATCTTGGCCTACATCCTTATAAGATTAAATTGACGCAAGAACTGAAGCCGCTTGACTTCCAGAAGCGTCGTATGTTCGTGAATTGGACTGAGCAACAACTTGAAAATGATTTGGATTTTCATCGAAAAATCATCTTCAACGATGAGGCTCATTTCTGGCTGAATGGCTTCGTCAATAAACAAAATATGCGGTATTGGTCAGGCAGAAATCTACACGTACTCCATGAGTCATCATTGCATCCCAAAAAAAAATTTCGTATTGGTGTGGTTTAAGGGCGACGTCATTGGGCCGTACTTCTTCCGTGATCAAGACCGGCACGTTACTGTGAATGGGGATCGCTACCGTTCAATGATAATGGAATATTTTTGGCCCTAATTGGATGATATGGACTTGGAGGACATGTGGTTCCAACAAGAAGGTGCCACAAGCCACACAGCGAATGTCACAATCAATTTATTGGAAACCAAGTTTGGAGAACGTGATATCTCACGAAATGGTCCAGTCGCTTGGCCGCCTCGGTCGTGCGATTTGACGCCGTAAGACTATTTCCTGTGGGACTACGTCAAGTCTATGCTCTATACCAACAAGCCAGCGACGATTGATCAACTTCGTACGAATAACGAACGTGAAATTGCAGCAGTATCGGCCGATTTATGCTTGAAAACCGTCGAAAATTGGGTTCAGCGTCTGGACTTCTGCAAGCGTGTCCGTGGTGGTCATGCGAAAGAAATCGGGTTCCATACATAATGGCATCAAACGTTCTTTCACAGGAATAAAGAATTTCATTGATATCAAAAACCGTTTTTGTTTTATTTAAGAAAACTTTTGTAGCGCTCTTATTGAAAAACCCGATACAATTACTTTGTTTCAAGTGCATGTATTTACTTGGTACTTTAATACTACCCAGTTCATTTTCAAGTACTCTTCTAGGACAAGTCTATATCAAATTCTTTTCAAGTACAACTCCATTTCAAGTTCTTTTCAAGTACAAGATCATTTGAAGAACTTTTGAAGTACAATTCGTTGAGTAGTCTGGTTGAGCTATGGATTAATGACTATTTCAACTCAAAAACACAGATCACGATGGCTGATGGTGTCTCGTTGTCTAAGCGTCGTTGAAAAGGACTTGTACTTTTAAAGTACTTAAAAATGAACTTAGCAATATTAAAGTACCAAATACTGTGTACTTGAATCAAAGTACTTCAAAAAGTACTTGTATTTGGTGTTTTTCAAGTACAAAGTTCATTATATGCATGTTTTTTTCAAGTACAAGTATAAGTAAAAGGTACTTAAGTACAAATGTATTTAAGTACTTTACAACTCTGGTTTCGGCCTTTTATCCTTGGCGGTTTTATCTTTTCCTAATTTTTGTTCCCACAACTGAACATTATCTTCAAACAAAAAATATTTCAAAACATTGCAATTCAATCTAAATTAAAATAAATACGATATGCAATATTATTTAAAAAATTAAAAAAACATGTGTTTAACATAACTTATTCGAACTATTCGTCTAATGTCTATCTGTTATTAGTCCTTCCTTTCATAATTCATGAGATATTGCTTTAGATCACTCTCTTTGATGCCTTTAATAACTTGCGTGTTAAGTGACTTATTTTTAGGTTATTTACGAGCAAATGTTTCGAAATAGTTTTTTATCTTAGTAAAATCTTCTCATCAACAGATTTTTTTTGTTGATATTTTACAAGCAAAGGGACATAAGCAATAAATTTAAATCATCTTCATAGTTGACAGTTAATAAAAAAATCCATGAAAACCACAAGTATCCTATTTCACGTGGGTTGATTTGATCTATAACACCGCCACTTTGATGAACCATCTTAAACAAAAATTTATAAATAAACAATCAGCTTTTCGTATTTCATTCATAAAATTGCTTTTTCAATTCTTTGTGTTTTCTTTTTCAGAACGGAACGACTTGTCGTATCCACCTGTCATTGGAACCCTAAGCCCACTGGGTCATGCGGCTGATTTCTTGGCGCCTGGCGATCGCATCCATCAAGTGGATGGCATCTCGACGATCGGTCTTAGCAATCAGCACATCATGAGTATGCTGTGCCATGGCGATGGACCGGCTGTTGTCGAGATTGAATATTCCCTGCCCGAATACAGTAAGTATTGCATAAACACCCAAAAACTCGTTGTTGAAGGGTGGGCGATGGCAATGGTGTTGAATTCTTATTTTTCTAAGTTTTCCTGATGTATGGCGCGATGATTAATTTGTGTGTGCAGCATGAACACAACATGATTGTTGTTTTGATTGCCCGAAGGAAATGAAAATGAATTCCACTTGTGGAATTTTAAATGTTTACACTTAGTGCGGCTTGGTGGGAGTAAACAAAGTTGAGAACCTTGTGGTACTTCTCACACCACAAAGAGCTTCCTGCTCTTTTTAAAATTTATCCAATATCTTCAGATTATTAAAACAATCATTTAATTTGTTTCTTCCTTCTTGATTAGTGTCCCAGAACAGCCTTTGTGTCACTTCAAAGCTGGCCCAGATAACAGTTGAACGTGAAAGTGGCTGCCTTGGATTGACGTTACGGGGCGGTAGCGATTACCCCTTGATTGTTACTCACGTTCGACCCCATGGACCCGTTTTCAAAACAGGCCGAATTAAACCAGGCGATCGTTTGCTGCGTGTTGACAATGTAAGAGTTATAGTGGATGATTTTGAAAACATGAAGCAGTCTTACTTTGATCTAACAAAAGATTTCACTTCAACATTTTTAGATTTCCTTGATTGGAAAAACATTGGTCGAAGCACAGTCGATTATCAAGTGTGGCGGGCATGTTTCAGGCTACACAAATCTCACGATCGAGTATGACGTCTCAGTGATGCAGAGTGTTGAGTTTTCGATGGGACCTTTGTTGATTGAAATTGAGAGGCCAATGAACGATAAACTGGGAGTTGTGCTGTGTAATTACTCATCAGTGATGATGAATGATCATTCGAAGATCGATGAGGTTAGTCAGGCGGCAGTTTATATTGCAAGCATATTACCAGCGAGTATAGCAGATCGGTAAGTTTTAGAATTTTTTGTCGCTATAGTTATCAAAGAATATTTGAAACGAAACCAAACTCACGTTTTAGGGTTTTTTGTTGCATGAATCTCAAGATCATATAAAAACTATAAAACAAGAAAAACTAAAAGAAGGAAATAAATCTTCTACTTTCGTTGAACAAAGTTTAGAAATAAAAGATCCTTTGAAGTTTTGATATCGTGTTTTTGACTTGATCATTGATTAACATTATTTTATTTTAAGACAGACCATTTTTACCACAGCTGAAGCAGGCGCCTTTGTCTCAAAACTCATGTATGAGTCTAATTAGTTAGGCTTGTTTTCTTTGTTTTATAGCTTCTGGTGATATAATTTGCCCAAATGTCATCATTCATTAGGCGGCTTGCTCGACAGCCGGCTATATAATATCACAACATCTCATGCTCTAGCAATAATTATATACGCTTCTAGAAATATATTATTTTTTTTTTACGATAGACTTAAGCATATAGTGGTTTGATTTATTGCAGATGTGGTGCACTTTCCGTGGGCGATCAAATTCTCTCCATAGACGACACAATAATCGAGAACACCGCATACAGTCCGGACGAAGTGATGACACTGCTAGATACCACAACGGGCCGTGGTTTTACACAAATGCAAATTCTACCAGCACACGCACTAGCCAGAAGAGGTATGTTATTCGTATTATGGTGACCATAGTTTTTATTTTGTAATTTAAGTTGAGAAATATAATTTTTGTTTTTATATTTAAAACAATTTAGGTAATTTTAAGTATGTAAAACTTTAACAAAAAGATATTAGAATTTAAGAGTTTTGTTTTGAATCTTGTTTTGGGCTTTTTTAAAATTTGAAATGTCAAAAACTTCAATTTTTTAACATTATCTTCCTACATGACGTTTAAAAAGTAAGTTTTTTCGAACAATAGTTTTAAAAATTTTATAAACTTCGAGTAATTTTTGTAAAATTCAACTTTTTCTTTAATTCTTTCTGACTTTCCGTGAGTAGACTTTGTATCTCACTCTATGTATCTCACTCCTATTTTTAAGCAAGAGAGAGATGGCCAGCTGAGGCAAGAATTTTCAAAATTTCTTAAAAACTTCTGCTTCATCTGGCCATCTTTTTTTCAAAAGATGAGAGCGAGGTAAAAATGAGAAACGTCAAAATGAGTCTTTAAATTTTTCAAAATATAAAAAAAGGGCAAACGTCATCAAGAAAAAAAAAAATTTCGAATTAAAGAACAGATTGTCACCTAAGTTGTGTCAGTTTTTGAAGATGAAGGCGCCAAAAAGTCGGGCATTTATGACATCCGCCAATAAAACAAAAACAAAATAAAAGAACTTTGACCAAAAATCTTGTTTGTCAATTCAAAAAATCACATCGTGGATAAATCTGGCCGCAAAAAAATAACAAAAACAAAAATTAATCCACGTTTGCACTGATGCAAAGTGCATAGCGGAAAATTTGCTTCGAAAATAGAACATTACTGAAGGACTCTTAAACTTAAGAAAAAAAAAAAAGAAAACGAAGCATGCAGCTGCTTTATATTCGGTGATACGAAGAATTTGAGTGGATGATCTACAATCCGGTGCGAGCGGATGTAAGTCTGGTGATCTTCTTCTTCTTATTTTGCTTTATCAAATAAAAATAAATATTCAACACTCTCTAGACGGTGGCGGTGATGGTGGTCTCACAGCCTCTTATACGTTTAAACCTAGTCTAATTTTGTCGTGGGGCTTCGTGTCAAAACGACAAGTCTTTGTGTGACATTTGCTCGTCATGAATGTGGGTACATAACTGTCAAAATCCCTCTAAGATGAAAAGACAAAAAAAAAACAACAAATAGTAATTAGATCGTTTCTCTGCGTTTTTTTTTTAATGTTTGACAACTATCTTAAGTCAATTCAAATGTCAAATTAAAAATAAAATGTCAAATTTATTAGGTTAATTTATTTTTTATACATAAATAAAAAATCAACTTCTGTTTTAAATCGATAGCATGGCATGGCATAGCGGTGATGGCTGGCGGCATTGCGCTTACATTTATTTGAAGATGTAAGATTTATAACGACTCAATTGGTTGTAAATCAGAAAGTGTCACATTAAGTGATTCAAATGGCAAAAAGTCATTGAGATGAAAGAAATTAGTTTGGCGTTTGTATGAAATAAAAACCAAAATATTTTTAATAAAAAAGGGACATCAAAGGTAATTTATGTGTATAAATGTCCAAACATCAGTATAATTAAAAACAAAATTGACTAAATAGACGAGACTAGAATTGAAAATGCAATAATCTTCCAGTAATAGAGGAAAAAATCATTCACTTGCCTGAGAGATTTTTGTGATTTCATTAAAGCCCTTTTGAGATGACGATCGTATAGAAAATCATTCACACCTTGGTTATTTATTCTTAAAATGAAATGAGATTTCTTCTAGTTCTATGCAATAAGACAGATAACAATTTGGGTTTAGGCAAT
Source organism: Dasysyrphus albostriatus (assembly GCA_946251815.1). NCBI lineage: Eukaryota > Metazoa > Arthropoda > Insecta > Diptera > Syrphidae > Dasysyrphus > Dasysyrphus albostriatus. The sequence goes on along the minus strand of OX276336.1, from coordinate 57,475,691 downwards.
TGGATTGGGAATATTATAAATATAAATCTTGTCTAATTTTAACAGAAATTCCTTATTTTTATAGAAGTGAACACTTAAAAAGACTTGATAAGAATGATAAAACTTGAAAATACTACGAGTATTTTTGGGCTAGATACTATACACTCCTGTCCGTTTGAATAGGTACAAAATTTTCGAGTGCGATTAACTATTATCGCTGCAAATTGAGAAGTGAATAAGAAACGACATAAACTTGAAATTACCATCTATACACGTTTTATTAAAATTTTTCTTTAATTTTGTTAAAAATCGTAGCTTGTTTTTTCGTTAAGTTGAATACATACACCGCCTAGATTAGATCATCACTTTTTTGACTCTTCGTTGTCAATTTTACCAACGCCATTGTCACTCAGTAGCTCTGATGGAATGATCATACATCTTTAAGTGAGCAATAACTTCTTAAAGAACATTCTTGATATCTTATTTGTGTTAAGTGACAAAACCATTTGCAATTTGGAGTAACTATCCTTGAAAACAATTAGATACTTTTTCTTCTTAAAAGAGTCGCTGAAAAAGGTCCACAGGCTCCATGAAATAACTCTCCAAATTAAAATGAAATAACTCCCCAAAAAGAACTCTCATAAATTGGGGATTTATTTCATGGCTTTTTGGGGACCTTTTTCATTTTTAATTTGGGAAGTAATTTCGTGATAAAATAAGTCACAAAAGTATGTAATGAAAGAAGTCCCCAAAAATATTCTGTTCAGTACAATAAACAATTGAAAAATCTTAAATCAGAAATGCAGGAAAATGAAGGTTTCTGCGATGTGACAAGTGAGTACCAATGGTACTGCGTGGAGTTGGGGCCACGCCAGGCGCGTTGTGCCCTGCACTACCACCGCTGCCGGACCGCCCTCCTCCCCCTAACCCTATGCAGTACTTTGAATTTCGTTTTCCTCTATTCCTGATTTTAGATATTTCTTTTGTTTTTTGTATTTGTAAGCTGTTCCATATTTTAGAAGTAATAGTTTAATTTTTTGTTTCGTTAAATAAGAAAATTCAAAAAAAAACCTTTGGGGACTTATTTTATTTTCAGTTTTGGGACTTATTCCATGCCTTTTTGGGGATTTATTTCATCTTCGAAGTTGGGGACTTATTTCATCAGGTCCAAATACGTCCGTTGACAGGGTTGGGTATCAAATCTCGCAAATTAAAATCTTGCATTCAAAATCTTGGATATCGAAATCTTGCAATTACAAAATCCCGCTTTTCATCTCGTGATATTTTGTTATTGCGAGATAATCATTCTTTCGATCAAAATCTCGCACAAGGTTTTAATTTGTCAGAGTTTGATTAAAGTCTATTTTCTATCTTCTGGAAAATATTTACCTGCCTATAAGTCCAGTGCCTCTACCAGTCCAGAACCTTTGAGAGGCCCATACACAACATCACACTTGTGTGCACACTATGAGCGCTCAAATGTGTGGTGTGTGGGCTGGTGTATACACCGATTTTGGTGTGGCACACGGTGTGGAAAAAATCAAAATATTAAGATTTTTTGTGTCAGTGCCTCAATCGGTGTCGTGTGAGTGGTGGGATTCAACGCCGGTGTACAAACTTATGTTGCGTGTATGAGCTGCTTTAGACCACTCTATTATTCATTAATTGTAACTGTTTATTTTTCCAGTTGTAACGTGTCGTGTGTAACTTGGATTAATTGTAGTAAATGGCCTTAAAATTGCAAATGGTTTTAGTTCTACAAGTCAACATTTGACTACTTGCAAAGAATTGCATTAAAATTGATCAAAAAATAAAAAAAATTTTTTTTTTAAATGAATAAATCAGTTGAAAAAACGTTTTTCGTTTTCTAGTTTTTATTTTCCATCTGGAGCATTTTTATCCTCCAAGTGATACGCTGCAGTGAGATTTGTATTTGCGAGATTAAAAACTATGAGATTTTGTGTTAAATTTGCAATAATGTTCGGTGTGAATTGTAAATGCGAGATTGCTAAAAGCGAGATTTTGTTATTGCGAATATTGCTTCCTCGTTGACGTTGACATCATATTTCTGGTGTTGTTATTTTTTTCTTATTTCGAACGGTTGTCTGTGTGCTTTACTATTGACGGTGCTTACATTGGACTGAAAAACTGGATTTTTTTGACGTTACAGTATTTACATCTTCCTTTACTGAAAAAGTGGGAGCGAGATGTCAATACTAAAACGTCAAAAAAAAAAAACAACAGTTTTTCAATCCAATGTCATTGATACAAGGTTCACACAAATATTCTGATCCAAATTGACTTTGATGCCCAACTTCTTCTCAAACATCTGTTGGATATGTCTCTTATCTTTACGTCACCATCGCATCATTCCTGATGAAGCTGTAGTTTTGTGTCATCTCCAATGGTTTCATTTAAGATAATTCCAGTATCCAGTCTTTAGTTTTGAAGCAAGTGGTTTGATAGCTGGCTTTGTACAATGATCCGTTGACAACTTCCGCAAAGTTAAGTTTTGCAATCCACATCAAGCCAGCGGTTTGTAGCTGAGGACTTAAAAATACACTTTCGGTTTTAATCAGCTACTGGGTAGTCAAAGCTGAAAATTAGTTTATTTGGAAACAGTTATGGCAGACTTTCAGATTTAACTTGGTGTAATCTGGTGAAGGTCGGGAGAGACAAAAATTTATTTATTCAACTATCGACGCAACAACTTAGTACGTCGTGACATAATGCGGTAAGTGTGTTGGATTGGCATGCGAATTGCCTCTTGCAAGGACCTGACAAAACCTCCAAGAGTATACTTGCCATGAAAAAGTGCTTCTCATCCAGCCGTTTGGAGTCGGCCATAAATTATAGGACCCGCTGTTCTTGCCAACAACAAGCACACATGAATGGTTGAGTGTTATAAGTCAATATATCCTGGTCCTCCACGAGCTGTTGTGTCAAATTTATCAAATTCTATTCACTTAAGCAACTTTATTTAAAAAAACTTAAATATAAAATATTGGATGTCAATTTTTCAGAAATTTCCCCTAACCTTTCCAGGGGGGATATAGGCTCTTCCCCCAGTTCAATTTCAATTTTTTTTTAAATTTATTCGTTAACTTTTTTTTTGTTAATAGCTCAACTTATTTTGATACTTAACTTATCTCGAACCTAACCTGACCTAGCAAAAGATTTGAAATTTACATTTTTTCTCATATGGTTAGATCTAGTTCGTGCTAAACAGTAATTTCCGACCACTATGCTCAGAGTGCCACATTGGTAGCCTGGGACGTTTATCTTAAAAAGCTGTTGCTCTAACGAAATGTCTATAATTTTTTTTTGACTAAGTTGGCCATGAAGATCTTGTAGGATTTTATGGTAAAAAGTAATCTAATTTTTTAGTGCAGATAAACATGAGCTACCTCCCACAAAAATATAAGTTCCAGCCCAAATGAAGATCCCATGAAAATTTAGTTATGTCAGAATTTTTTCCTAGTTTTGTCATTTTTTCATGTAATTTTTCTGGGCTACTGGTATCAACTTGTTCCAATTATAAATGTAATGAAGTTCTTTTCATAGTCGTATTCATCTCGATGATAAATTTCATACACACATCGAGCCTTCTGTGTCTTGGAGATCCAGCAGCGGCTGGGAATCGAACCTAGACCTTTGGCATGACCGTCCTACGCACCAACCATCATGCCACGAGGTACTACGTTATTGGAGCATACCAAAAATTAAACGTGTCATTTAATGTCACTAGCTGATTGTTGTGAGTTGATTCTACTTTTTTTGTTCCTGTCCAAATAGCGCTAAGAATTTCTTAACAAAAATCCTCAGAATCGATGACCCAGCCTTGAAAATTGGTAACGTGCCTTCACAAGGCTTTAGTTCTTAACACGTAAAGTATTTAAATTATATACTTCACTTTGACTACAAATCTCTCGATAATGAATCTTAAATAGCTGTCTACCACTCTGTGAACGAATTTAACTCTCAAGATCAGCTTGAGAGTTGCGATGGCAGTATTTTACTCTCAAATATATATGCACCTTAGGAAATTATCTCACGGACGGATTGCAACTTTGGAGTCTATGTATATGTATGTTTAAACAAGATCCAAGATGGCGTATTTTTTTATGTCTGTGTCCTTTTCTATATATTTACTTTTACTATGCATTTTTCCATAAAGACTAACTAAATTTGTTTTAACATTCAGTCTAGATCTTTCTTCATTCGCACTTCAAAAACAAATAAAATTGTTCTAAATATAATATTTTTTTATTAAAGAGTTGGCTCTCTAAACAGTGATAGATTTATTTTTATTGGAAATATTCTTTAGTATGAGTTTATCTGCTATAATCATCATCAATGTAGAATATTAAATTTGAAATTACTTTTCCGTTTCTAAAAATATTTCATTTCTATTTTCTCTTCCCTAGGTCATAACCTCGGAAGTCCAAAATATGGATTCAACACACTTGAGTCAAGGAAATCCCGCCAGAGACAACGATTCGCCCGGAAGAGTTCACTGCCCCTTGAATCTAGTAACACAGGCACGATGCACTCTAGCATCGGCATCTGTCGTGCTGAGACATTTCAAGTGGTTCTCGATTGCACCCATGGATCTGGAATTATACTCGGGGCACCAACCTCTTGTGGCAAAGCGGTGACCATAGCCCAGATTGTTTCTGATTCTGTGGCCGATCGAAGTGGTTGCATTCAAAAGGGTGATCGCATAATTGCGGTAAATAAGATGACTTCACTTGAGGTGAATACAATACGACAGCTGTTAGGAGACGTTGGTCCCCGACCACCAGGCTATCAGGGTGCCAATTGGATAGAACTAGAAATCGAATTTGATATGTCCGATGCCGTCGTTCCATCAAGTGGGGTCTTCAATGTCAAGCTACCCAAGACTGGCAAGGGTGGCATGGGTATCAGTGTGAATGGATCCAGTCATAATGGTTTCGTCATATCTGAAGTTAAGCCAGGAAGTCTTGCGCATCGAACTGGATCAGTGAGAGCTGGTGATGTTCTGCTTGCCGTAGACAATCATCCCTTGCAGCATTTCAATGTTGACGCTATGCTTAAGGAAGGTGGCAAAAATGAGTATACAACTCTTACGATCAAACGAAATCTTCTGCCAGATTTTTTGTTCGATGCCCAACAAAAAGTCAATCCTATTTATAGCAATTGTGGAGCGACCAGTGATCATGAGATTTATGGCAGCTATGCCTCGAAGTATGGTGAAGCTGTCAAATACAACGATTGCATTTCCATGAAATCAACCACACCACAACCAGAGTATTTTCGAGCAGAAGATTCATACAACCCTAGTGCGGTACAGATTCGGCAACATCCCAGTTGGGCTTTGAAAAGTCCATCGACCCCGCCTTCGATTGGTCGAACATTTGGTGGTGAAAATACAGTTAGTCTGACAACAGAGATGCCCGATGATACGTACAATGATTTGAGTCCGTACGATCTGGATTATCCAAATGAAAGATTTGCGAGGTGAGTTTCAATGATACATTCAGAAACTAGGCTAGATTAGTTTTTAGGAGATACCTAGGCACCTTTTTTTGAAGGGATTTATCGTTCAAACATTTTTATAATAAATTGAAATGCAAATTGAAAATATATGAAATTTTTATCATTTTGTTAAGTTTAGTCATTTAAATTGATACATAAATATCTGAAATTATTTAGAACTCAATTTTAAAACCAAAAATCAAAGCTCTATTTATGCAAACAGCCCCGACTGTATGGCTATTCCCCCGCCCATGGAAAGTAAAATATATGGAACTTCCCATCACCAAACGATTTTCACAGTTCGTCTAGAGCCAAAAGGTGGTCTACTTGGCATAACACTAGCCGGAAGTGAAGAAACTAGCAATCCAATATCAATCAGTGGAATGGTTGAAGGTAAGTTTTTTTTACTGATTCAACACAAAGTCCAGCTAATAGTCTTTTCGAATGTATTTATCAGGTGGCATAGCATATAAAACTGGCCAAATTCAGGTGGGTGATCAACTGCTTGCCATAAATGATGAATCCGTTCAAGGAATGCCACTTTCCTATGCCACAAAGATGCTTCAAAAACTAAGTGACATAGTTGATCTTAAGATTCTGCGACCACTAGAGGCCTCCAATACATATGGATTGGATACAGCTTCATCAAGTAATCCACAACCACAGGTTATTTATGCCAAAGTTCAACGTAGACCTAGAAGTCCATCAAGCGGTGAAGATGTATCAAGGGCAAACAGTAAGGACAGTAAGCATCGAACTTTCCATGTGACTCTGTATAAAGACAAGGTTTACGATGACTATGGGTTCTCTGTTTCTGATGGTCTCTACGAAAGGGGAGTATTTATTAATAGGATACGTTCAGGAGGACCTGCTGATATGTGTTCCATGCTGAAGCCGTTTGATCGAATAATGCAGGTAGCTTCTTTATCCATTTGCCTGGGCCATCAATTAGATCTTTTTTAAACTAATAACTTACTCTTTTTTCTTTCAAAGGTGAATGAAATGAAAACCCAGGATTTTGATTGTTGTCTAACAGTGCCATTAATTGCAGCAGCTGGAGATAAAATAGATTTAATTATACAACGATCAGAATAATGAATCAAATTGTTATGTTTGTGCCTTACCATTAAGTTTCTGCACCAAAAATATTATTATTATTAATATACAACGACACGTTAAATTTTTGTACAATCTTCAATAAATCCATATTCTTCCATCTTATCCTGTATCCTTTAAGCCATAGAAATTAATTTTTAAATATTAAAAATAATACCAAAGCGCAAATGGAAAAATATGTAACTTTAAAGCCAAAACAAAAAACGCTATTCCAAAGAACAATCTGAAAGATATAAAAAATTAACTCAGATGACAATATAAACTGTTTAACATTTAAATTAAGTTAATGATGATATTTTTAATATTTAAGTAAGAAATGAAGCAAAGCCATTTAGTTCTGTTTGTATTTTTATTTTAAATTCAGTCTTAAAAATTTCAAAAATTTGGAAGTAAAATATTTATTCTATAACTCATTTTTTGTTTTTCCTTAAATTGTACTCTTTTTGGAACACCAAGAATCAAATTCAATTTTATTTATTTAAATTTTATGAAACGATATTTAAAAACTGATTTTTTGAATTTACGGAATTTGTTTGAATGAATTGTGAGTTGGTATAAAAAATTTGTATAAACATAGTACAGAAAAAACTTTTCAATTTAACAACATTTTTAAAACTAAAACTTTTTTTGCAAATAGTATGATAATAATTAGTGTGCTAGGTTCAATGCAAGTTCAAAATAGAGATAAATTAACTCTTTGCAGAAAAAAGAATTTAAAACAGAGCCAAATCAATATTTTGCAATGAGCAAGCTATCAGTCACTATATTCAAGAAACAAAAGCGATTAATTCTATGACAAAGTTGTTACTTTTTATAATATTGACTTAAATGCACTTTTGGACTTAGTGGAAGATGTTCTACGACTTTAAGAAGGGCACAGGTGATCCAGCCGTTTCTGATGGTTATAGACAAAATTTTCGTTAAAAAAAAATCAGGATTTTTTTTATCGAACATAATGGCAATATTTTTTTGTTTACTTAAATTTACTTAAAGGAAACTCTTAAAGCCATTATAAGACGGTCAGCGTAAATGGTCAACGCATTGACTCCTTGACGTCAGCAGCTTCATCAACAATAAACTGTCAACGTAGACTGTGTCAACGTATGAAACGTTGACGATCACACGAATGATGCTAATTTGTCAATATTGTCCCAAAATGCGTTGACGTGTTATCTGATGTGTCAAAGCTATTCTTACCTTATGCTGTCAACGTATTGACATGTGAAACGTTGACGATTAAACAAGTTGACCATATCCGAACATTATCAACGTTGACGGGGAGTTGACAAGAGCAAAATTGAATCATTTTTTATAATACAATGTGGATGGATTGAAAACTTTGTCTCAGAAAATTTTGAAGTTATTTCATTGCTCTGGAAAAAGGTGATTTAGGGGAAATTGGATGACATTTAGATCGAGATACACATTTTCAGTACAAATATAGTTCGTCTGCCATCTTTCAAGCCATCAACTGTCCAATTCCATTGAAGGATGAGTACGATGCCAATGGATTAAAAAACCTCTAAGAAATTAGAGATTTTTGAAGTTTCTTAACTGCTCCGGAAACAAGTGACTTAAATGCGATTAAGTGACATTTGGATTGAGATATACTTTTACCGTTAAAATATAGTTTGTCTTTCACCTGTCAAGAATTTGTCTACTGTCAAATTCTATTGAAGGATGGCTACGATGTCGATGGATTAAGAAACCTGTAAAAATTAGAAATTTTTGAAATTTATTTACTAATCCGGAAAAAAGTGGCTTAAGGGCAATTGGGTGACATTTGGATTGAAGTATACTTTTGCCATCAAAATATAGTTCTGTCTGTCAAGCTATCAATTGTCTATGTGTTCAAAATCCTAAAAAAAATTATAGATTTTCGAGATTGATATTAAGGTCAACCGAAGCAACATTGACATGACAGAAAAATCTGCTTTGTCAACGTAACAATACAATCAACTCGTTGATTAGTACTTTTTCAACGTGTCCTAACTGTTGACAGAGTGATTACAAGGTTAACAAAACAAAAAAAATCATCGCATTGACCCTCAAATTCGTGTCAGCGAGAGTGTCAGCGAGAGTGTCAACGCAGCCGTCAATGTATGGATAATTTTCTGCGTTGACGATCATACCACAAGACAACTTTGGGACAGAATTTAACGTCACTTTGACGTCAGAGAGTCTAATCGTAGTTTAAGTCCTTAAGCTATAAATTTCATCCAATAAGCCTTACTGAAAGCCCTTCAGAGTTATTAGATAACGAACATAAAATTTATTTTCAAAAACATTACTTTTCATCGTTCCTCAATTTCATATATGTATGCATAGAAGTCAGAACCTGGATGTTAAAAAGTAGGCTATTGCTTTGGGTCTTATGAATTAAAAATCTAAAGCTAAAAACCTAGATTTTTAAGTAAAAGCTTAGTCTTGGGTGAATAAAAACAAGCTTAAGCTAGCAAACAAAAGATATCTTCTAGTAATAGGTATTTTAAAATAGCCAAAGCTGAATTCATATATGGCCTTTAGCTATTTTTTCCAGCTTTAGCTTCAATTTGTATGATTCAAAATAGTTTAAGCTAGAATATTATAGTTAAACCTTAAAAAATATCAAGATTCCTGGGCCCTTAAGAAAAAAGCTTTGACTAGTTCTTTTTTTAATAATTCTCTTAAATTACAGTGCGTTTAAAACGTTTATTGGTAAGGAGTTGAAGACATGGCATGAATGCAATTAAAATGTTAGCGGATATGTGTGAAAATGTCAAAAGTACAAAAAACTTATTTGTTATGTTCAGGGAAATTGGATCATGCATGCTAATTCCCATTCATTTCCCTCTGTGTTCGACAGCAAAAATAAGAAATTTTACTGAGGAATTCTGTTCATGAGACTGGGATTGCTAGATGTCTAAGTTCTTGGAGATCTCTTTGCCTATTTTGTTTTTGATTTATTTTATAAACAAAATTATATCAAAATAACTAAAAAAAACAAGCCAAAAAGTTTAAGCTGAAAGCCAAAAATACTAAGCTTAAGCTAGAATTTTCCAGCTACAGCTATAAAGTGTAATATTTTTTCTTTATTTAAGCTCAAGCTTGAACTTTCTAGCTTGAGCTTACTAGTAATAGCTATAACTAGCTAGTTTTAGCTTCTTACAAAAATAGGGCCCCATTTTTTATCTCAGCACCAATATCACCGCCTTTATTAGAATTTTGTTAACCTTTAATAATTTATGGTTGTCTATGTATATTTACCTAAAGTGATGTTCTGTCAAGAATATGTCGGTCTTGGGTGTAAGCTAGGTCTTTCCCTCATTGAATGTCAAGCTCACCTATATTGCTTCTGTTTCAATATTCGCAATGTCACCACTTTATTTTTTTCCTTATACCAAATATTGCTGGCGTTGCATTGGCGATTGATTGGATGCAATTCTGAAAGATTATACTTCTAAAGTTGACTCAATCAGTGACACCGCCAAGTCTAAAAATTTTTGTTTTGACATCAAAGATGAGGTTTTTGCTGACCTTGATTGAGCAGCAAGTATTCTGGTTCATCATTCTGTATAGACAGACGAGTTTGGCAGAGACACCAAATCTAGACTTTGCTCTACAGCTTATCTCTATATGTAGGTGCTGTCATACGGTTTCTTGAAAGCTATGAAAAGGTGGTATGTGTCTATTCGAATGAATTTTCAAGGTTTGAAATGTGAATATTAAGTCAATGGTTGACTTTTGTGATGAACCAAGGCCACATACTGATATTGTCCTGTCAAGTTGTTACCAAGTGACTTAACACAATCACATAATTCAATAAAAAAGATGTCTTGTAGACGGTGTGTTGAGAAAGAAGAATATTGAATAAACACACACAGATCACGAAACTCATTGAATTTATTTAAACTACTTCTAAACAATTTGCAGCTGATTCTCTACGTGATTGATTATTATAACAACTTCAAATATTTTTCATCTCGATCAGACAAAATGAATCATTTCACAAATTCTTCTTTTATTTTGAAATCTCACTTTTGAACAGGAAAAACCTTTTACTTATTAAAGATTAAAGGTTAAGACTAAGAATTGAATATGAAGAAAATTTAAAATGAAAATTCTTCTGTTTGAGTGGAGTGACCGAATCTATTATTCAAGTAAAAAGGTCAAATGAGCTCAACTCCATTGCGTTTCGCCCAGGTATGATAGTTGGGCTAGGACCGCACTAGTGATTTTCAGTCGTTGCAATTGAAAAATCGGTATCGCAATAAATTAAGGCCATGCACTACCTTGCGACTAGAGATCGATTCTTTAACTGCAGTAAATACAACATACAGCTTTAGACTGAAAAAAACTCTAGAAAACAACTGTTAAAAATAGATCCGGTTCAATTTTTTGAATCGCTGCGATTAAATAGTCGCATATGTGCGCAATCACATTTAAAACCTGGAGTCTCATTGCTTGCGGCTAAATAAACGTACGATTGAAAATCACAAGTGCATGCATGATTTTTTCTAGTTGCAACTACGATTTTTTAGTCGCATTATTTTAAATCGCAAGTGAGAGTACAAACATCTTACTGCGTATGTTTCATTTTAACTTTCGACGATCGTACCAAAAAATGGAACAAATTTTCGACTTTGTATCATCACAATTTTTCGGTAGCTGGTGAGTTTATTTTCATTTAAATTCATGTGTTTAATTTCTGGTGTCTGAACAATGGCGCGATTGAAATCCGGTCCTAGCCTAATGCCTTCCGCTGGTATAAGGCTAGGACCAAACTTGCAATTTTCTGTCGTTGCGTCTAAAAAAATTGATTTTTTTTTGTCACTGAATGATCGCGTGACAGAAAATCGCAAGTGTGTTCCTAGCCTAATTCATTTGTTTTTTTAGAAATATTCCTTTTTTTGATAAATATCTGCTAACTAGCAAAGGCATAGTTGTTGTCTTTTGGCATTGAACTTATTGTGATTGACTATACCAAAGTGGGGGACTACAAAAAGGCTCTAGACTTGTCTTCGGAATAATTATTTGTGTCACTAAACAAAAATATGGTCTCACCAAAATCAAGTGTAGTGGTTACGTTTGCTTACTCGAACATCTCAGTTTAGTTTATATTATTATATTATTAAATGTCAAATATCAGGAATACAAAATTAAATAAATAAATAGTGAACTACATATGTATATGTAAATCGTAAGAATAATGAAGTTTGAGTTGTTTCTTTTGGTTTCACTGTCTTCGGGGTTTGGTCAAGTCAGGTTCAATCACTTAAATTCAACTACTTAGGGAATCACATAATCTGAAAAGTTGTTAAATATTGTTTTGCAAATCAGTTTATTTATTTAATTTTAGTCCCTTGGGGTAAACTACTACCTTAAAATGTCAACAGTAGAAATAAACCGTGAAGAAAGTGTGACTAGTTTCTTAATTTGTTGATTTGGCTGCACAAAAATTTAAATATATTTTTAAAGCTTTATAATTAAGTTTTTTTTTTCTGGTTGCTATCAAATTAAATAAAAAAACAAATAATAATATACATCTAAGTTTAATATTATAAATAAATTGCATTCAACCTGGCCAATGACAAATCTTATTTAAGAATTCAAAAACTAGAATACCGTACAATTTTTTGTTCGTTTATGTTGTAGATATACCTTATTATATAGTAATTTAGTAAAATAATATTTAAGTTTATATTTTTGTTTATTATTTAATGAAATTTAAAAGATAACATTGTTATAATATGATAATACATATAAATTAAATAAATACAAAACTTAATCTTTTATCACTAATTTCTACAGAATAAATTTGACTTACATAGGTCATACCTCGTTTAGAGTCCAGGTTTCAATACTATTCCTGTAGGCATATGTTGTTAGTCATCAAGAACTGCCTAGTTTAGTTTGCAATCTGAACGGCTACGATGAGAGGCACTTAGCCCTTTCAAGAATTCTCTTTGGGAATTAAACACTTCCTTACAAGTGGCAAAATAAAAGAATAGTTATTTTAAAGGGAAGTGGACTTACTACAAAGTTAAGTGAAACTATAACAAATGTAAAGAATGGGTCACAGATTCTTCCTCTTATGTTCAAGACGCTGAGTGTTTAAAAAAAACTATACATAAAGACACGGAAACTTTGAGCGAGAAATGTTTGAAGGCATGAATTACGCGAGATTTATATTTGAGAGTTTGAGATGAAAAAAAGGAACACTATTTTGATTCTTGATTGAATATGATTTTATGGAAAAGAAGATTTGAAATTCAACTCAATTCAATCTTTACTTTTGGCGTGCAAATCTTTATAAATAAAATAAATAAATTTGGTGGCACAACAGCTCGTGGAGAACCAAGGCCTAGTGACTTACAACTCTCAACCATTCCTGTGTGCGTATTTTTGGCAGAAATGGAGGGGACCTACAATTTTTTGCCTGGTTCCGAACGGCTAAATGAGAAAGCACTTATTCATGACTTCATGACAAGGATACTTTTGGAGGATTTGTCAGTTCCTCGGAAAAAAACATTTCTGTTTTTAGGTGGCAGCGGCTGGGAATCGAACCCAGACCTTTGCAAATCTTTAGTATTTATTTATGTACATAAAAAAATAAAATTTTAAAATAAATTATCAACTCTTTTTTGAGATATCAAAACTTTTTTTTTTGAAAATTTTGATGTACAATATTTTTTAATATTATTAATATTATCTGAAAAATGTATTTAAATCTGTTCAGTCTATAAATTCAAAATTAAAAAGTTCTATTCAAGGTACTATTTATAGTTCCTATTTGTAAACTTTTATAATTTTGGAAGTATATTGCACTAATTTGAGCATATAAGGTCTTATGAAAATCGTAGGAGCCGCTTATCAGAAAATTAAATATTTGTCTTAACGGTTTTTCAACATTTGCATAGAATGTACCATTATTTTTTCATTATGTAAATATTTTTTTTTTTAATACATACTTTAAACAGTTCCTAAAAATTAGTTTCATACAAATCCACCAAGTAATTTTTAATATATTTGATTTTCAAAAAAATTAAAAAGCTTTAAAAATTCAATTAATATCGTTTTTATAAATTTTGGAAATAAAAACTACTTACATTTATTAAAAGCTTAGTATAACAATTTTTGAAATCAGAATTACCATTTTAAAGAAAATCGAAAGTAAAAAAATTTGTCTTTTCGAAGTACCACTAATAACCATTTTTTGAAAATGGTTTCCCATCCAAAGGTAGCTTTTAGTGAAAGAAATTAATTGAATTTTCTTAGAAAAGTTGTGGAGCCACTTTTGAGAAAATTAAGATTTTGTAAAATTGCTTAACAAAAATTGTATGGCCGGTACCGTTATTTTAAGTTCTAAGGACAATATCACTGAAAACCACTTTGTACCAAATTTTAAGAAAATCGATCTAGTCACCGTTTAGGCTCTAGTCAAAGGAACATGCAGACAGATTGACAGACTAACAAACAGAATTGTGAAGCCAACTTTTTTCGCCTTCCCTACAGGCCCAGCAGATAATGTCCAACCCGCGTGGGTAATACAATTTTAAGTTTTTGGGCTTTTATACTGCAAGTAGATATATTCTGGTACATACTTCTATAGAACCATTTTGTAATTTTACTCTGATGCGTAATCAAAGGATCAGCTACAGGTTCAATACTTTTTCCTCAAATTTCTTCAAACTTTTGTCAAATAGTTATATTTTTTTTTCTTAAAATCCTACTTCACGACTCTTGTATTTCTTTGTTCAATATTCTATGTGCATTCAAACATTTTCAATGTAAATCTTTAACAAAAATATAATTTTGATGAGTAACTTTTGTTAACATTTTCAGCGTTGCCAATTGTAGGCATAACTACAAATATAATTCATACTAGCCCAGACAAAAATTTCGACAAAGCTGAATTTTGGCGGAGAGCTTTGTTTTGACGTCTTAAGCATTTCCTAAAAAATTCCGTTAATTTGGGTCAGGGCAAAATTTTGAAGAAAGTGTAAAAGGGGACGAAATTAAGTTTTTTTTTCTAAATTCCCCAAAAACTATCAGTGTTTTTGAAAAAATGTGGAGGTTTAAATTGAAGCTTATATAATTTTACACAAAAAAGACTGACATACTTTTTTCATACAATGAATAGATTCAGAGAAAACCATGCAAGAACTATATGATGAAGCTAATTTTGTCAAAAAAATTTATTAAAATTTCATTAATCGGGAGCATAATTATTTGTACGATTTGTATTTGGCTAAATCTTTTCATTATAAAACCAGGTTTTGGGGTGCCCAGAATAAGGAGAGGACCACCACGGTGCCTTAAAAAATAAAGTGAATTAGTTCTTATTCAACAACTCGATTGGATTTCTTTTCACAACAAAATCGTAAAATAACAATATTTAGACACTAAAATTATTAAAAAAAAAAGCTATTAACAAACTCAGTTAGTTTATTAGTTTTGAAGTTAAAGCGTGTCAAAGTAACACTTTTAATTTTATACCTTAAAGGGACCGAAACAAATTTTTTTTAAATATCTCAGTAAATATTTATAACTCGAAATTTTGTGCATTTAATTCACACTGAACCATGTTTGTAATCAATCAAAAAAATTAAAGATATTGTAATCAATCAAAAAATATTTATAAGTTTTTCAAAAGACGTCAAAACAAATCTTTCCGCCAAAATTCAGGTTTGTTGGAACTTTTCGAAAGAAAGTGAAAGTCTAATTTTTCTTATGATTTCTGATGACATTGATGATTTCATGTTAAACATTCTGCAATATCATTTATTTTTAAATCTTGGCATGGTAAACTTGTATATAAAAATACATCGTCAAATTTCAATTGGAAATTTTACCCACTCAAAAAATCTCGAGTAATTTTTTGAATTACGTAGTCTAAGACAAAGGCTTACGATTTTTAGAAAACCAATGGTGGTATTTGAAAAAATATTTTGAAGTAAAATATTCATACTTAAGAATGATAACAAACATTTGTTCAAACAAAAAACTACCTCGATGAAAAATATGGACTCAAATTTGCATACAAAAATCGTATTTTGTGTATATCTTTAGATTAGAATATCTCAAAAACCTATCCTAGAGCAATTTAAATTGAATTAAATCAAATACCATCAAAAAAATCACAAACATTCAAATTTTTAACATAAAGAAGTTACTTAGGCTTTCGAGTGGATTTTCGAAAACAGTAAAAATACGTCAATTTTCAACTAGCTCTTGAGTCCAAATAGGTTAAAAATGGGTTAAAAAGAGGTTTATTTGAAATTGTGTAAATTTTCAATATAACTTTGGTGTAATTTTCGAATAATTGGTAGTTTTTGAGTCATTGCTGAAAAACTCCCAAAAAATTAATTTTTGCATCTTTTTTTTGCATGTTTTTCCATGTTGCGTCGCGAAATTTTAGTCGGAAACTTCAGATTCGGATTCAGCACCCCGAAAACATAAAAGACGGACAAAATCAAAACCACCTCCCAATTTGCTCGCTGATAGCCTTTTTGAACACAAATTGACTGGACTATAAAAGCCAGGAATTAATTTAAATGAAAACGATCAAAAAAGTCTAAAGGCCCTTTCATATATTCATCCGTTCCTGTGTTAATTAATTTAAGTCTATTACTCGTTACAATTACTCACTTACAAAAAAAACTTTACATTAGACTTTGTTGTTGTTGATAAATTACAAAGTTATTCAATACTGATGAGAGTATGAATGAAATAAGATTCTAGTGATTAATCGTGTCTGCCAGTGTTTGATCGGATCGAATTCTTTCACGTTAATATGAATGTCTGCTATGAAAATAAAAAAAATTATTATTAAATAGAAATGACTGATGTTTTAATACAAAATAAGTTTTAGCAATAAAATTCTCATCATTAGGAACTTCCCAATCAAGCTAAGAAATAATTTTACAAAGAAATTAGTCGATGAAATTGAAGTTTATATCATGGGAACTTTACGTTATTAAAGTTTTGTTTTTGTATACGTGTTTGTATACATGTTTTACTATGGTAGTTTCTTACAGACAAAATGGGGATTTAAACTTACCACACGTCATACTTAAATAATAAGGGAATTCATGCAGATGCGTAAAGTCGTCGTAAAGATGTAAACTGCGTTAATCTGGCTAATTTTCCATACATTTTATGACATATTTGAGAATTTTAAAATTTACTTTGTTTTGTTTTTTCATTTCATTATTATGTGTAATGAATTTAAAAAAATATATTATTGTTTTTTGATATTATCAATGACATGAAAGCACCAAAATACATATCGTCAGCTTCCTGTCAAAACCTTGTAAGTCTGTTTTGAAAAATTGCTTAAAAGACACAAACAAACGAATAAAATGGAATTTTACGATCGTAAAAGGTTTCAAAACTCGTTGATAGAACCAAAACAATTCATGACTCAGTTTTGATCAGAAAAACACTAAAATGTCATTTTAAGACTTATGAGGTTTTGACAGAGAGCCGACGATATATACATATGTATCCTCTTTCATCTTTTACAAAAAATATTGCTTTCAATTTGGTAAGAAATCTTTTGGCAAAGTGTCCAGCTCCTTCTTGACCAAGTTCTTAAGTCCATTCAGTACCTAAAACTAATGCATTTTTAAAACAAATGAAAATTTGATTATTTCAAACCCCATTTGCCAATAAATATTCGTGAAAAATGACTTAAAGATCAACAAGTTCAACATGATTAAAATTTTAAAATTTTCTAAATAATCCGAGATTAGGAAAAGCTTCTTTGATGTATGTGTGTATTGTTGTTTGTTTACCAATTGAATTATTTTATACCTACCTAGATAAATTATATATTTTTAGTTTATAAACAACAAACTAATTTTTCATTTACCTTATTACGCTTAAGTTGACTTACTTATGACTTTCAACTACAAGAATAATAACATCTAAAAGGGTCTCTCATAACAATATAATTTTATTAGTCTTTACGTTTTGTTATAGGAAATTGGTTCGTTTTAATATGCAAATGAAAATCATGGTAAATAAAAAGTCTTTCATCGTGTTTTTAAATCACGAAATGATATTTAAGAATGTCGGCCTTAGGAACTGATGATAAAAGTTTGGTACTTATGTACATACTTTGGAGGGAGAGATGAAAATAAAAGGCAAGGTCTGAAGATGAGGTTTATTTGTAATCACTAATTCCTTAAAGATGTTTACAAAAATAACTTTAATTAAATTTTAATTCAATTCAATTTTAATTGAAGAATTGATATTTGGCTTAAAAAAAAATACTGAAGCGTAATATTGTCTATGATGCCGTCGGTGTATTAATGACAATGGGTTGCAACAAAAACCGGCTTAAGACAAAATTACATTTTTCTTAACGATTTTGGAATGCTGAATCTGACTCCAAGGACAAAACTCTTCAAAGACTTCATGTTTTTAAGATAATTCAATATACATAAACATGTCAAAATCCCGTTTTTTGGGTATATTTGATATTGAATCACCTCACCACTAAATACATATTTTTTTTAACTACTAATGGGATCTGAAAGAACTCTATTTCATCTTCCTAAATCATTTCAATTTTTGTCGAAATTCTTTTTCTTCTCAAAACAACAAAGTTTCCAAAAGAAACTTTTGGGTGAAAAAAAAATGTAAAAGTCGTTTTTGGAGACTTTGCCATTTTTTATCTCCTAAGGAGCAAACTTCACAGAGTCGGTAAGATTAATCTTTCTTGCCAGCAAAATTTTTCTCTCACACCAATGGATATCAAAAGGTACGAATTACTGACAAAAAATGTCGACTGGTCAAAATTTCGATTTCTCTCGACTTTTCTGCTACTTGAAATACCGACTTTGTTTTAACCGACTACTTAAAATGTTGACATTTTGGAATCTTGACTTGACAAAAAGTTGACTGACCTGAAAAAAGTTGAGAAAAATATCGACTTGCCGGTATTTTGCCAAACAAAAAGTCGATATAAATCGACATATTAACCAGTCGACATTTTTACTTGCCAATCATTTGAACGTAACCCAAAAAGCAACGCTCTGCTTTAAATGTTATTTAATTTAATTAAATTCTTTTCTGGCTTTCTAACAGGAACTATAGAAAGTTTAAGTTCTTATGAATATTATTTGCCTCTTATAATCTTGACTTTTTTGTATTTATTTGATACAGGGTGTCCGCCGGGAAGGTATACATACTACTTTCTTTTGCCGCCATTTTGGTAAACATTAGTCTTGACAGTTCATATTTGGCAGTTGTGAAGTAGACTCGTGGCAAATTTATTATGGAAAAATATTCGATAGACCAACGTGTTTTAGTCGTTAAAACGTTTTATCAAAATCAATCACCGAGAACCCCGATTTTCATGAAAAAATCATAATGAGTGACGAGGCACATTTTCATTTGAATGAATATGTGAATAAACAGAATAGTAGGTTCTGGTCCCTTAAATTATTCATCAGTAACCTTTGCATCCATTAAAAGTTACAGTCTGGTGTGCAATTTGGTCAGGAGAAATCTTTGAACCCTATACTTCTTTGAAAATGAAAACGGCGTAACGGTAACTGTGAATGGGGAGCAATATCTTCATATGATTGAACACTTTTTAACGCCACAACTGCCTGCTTTGGGCTTGATAAACATGTGGTATGTACAAGACGGTGCTACATCACATACAGGCAGGATTACAATGGAATTACTACGAGACCTCTTTCCACAACAAGTTATTTCAAGAAATGGTCATGTTGATTGGCTACGGACTTCTTTTTGTGGGGATATCTGAGAAGCTAGATTTATGCAAACAAACTAGAAACGCTTGAGCAACTTAAACAAAATATTCGTGATGAAATTAATGAAATACCGCGTGAAATGGGTGAGAATGTAGTGAAAAATCTTTCAAATTAAAATATCACTTTTGAAGTCTCATGTTACGAAATTTTGCAATTATAAAATCTCGCTTTTCATAATTGCACAGTTACATAGAATGAATAAACATGAATTTGCGAGATTTTGATTACAAAAACTTATTAATTGCAATGAAATTAAATTTTGCAAGATTCCTTAACTTTTGCAAAATAAATCGAGTACTTTATTGATATTCATAATTGTTTAAAGAGAACAAAGAAATTGTAATTCCAGTTGTAATGCAGGGTAAATTTTTGTAATTGTTAAAAATACGTGTTGAAAAACAATAAAATCTAAAATTAGTAGAAGTTTTTGGTTTTTGGATTTTATATTTGGGGCTTGCAAAATTTGTATTTTTAAAAGTGATATTTCAAATTTGCGAGATTTTTTGGTGCGAGATGTAAGTAAATGTGATATCGTTAAAAAACAGACTTTGTTTATGTGACATTATAAAAAATAGGATCATTAATTTGCGAGGTTTCGTTTTTCAAGATTTTTAACTAAATGCGAAATTTCGTTACTGGAGATTTTCATTTGTAAGATTTTTACATGCATACATAGAAAATAGAATAGTCAAAGCTTCACTACTCTATGCAGAACAATATGGGCCATATCCATAGACATTCTTTGAGCTTCTGCTAGAAAGAACTGTAGTTTACGAGTATCTTATAAAATTTTAATAAAAAATCTCCTGTTTTGTATAGCAACAGCTTGAGAAATGTCTATGAATATGCTTCTATCTCTTTTGAAAACAACTTTTGTATGCTTTTTCCCATAACGTTACAAACTGTGTCATTCAGATGATTATCTGTTGCATGATTTAGCCGCGATATAGTTGTCACAATGTATTCCAAAGATGAATAAATTTCAAAGCCCATTACTTCCCCGCTTCACGTGAAAGGCTTTAGATTAAAAGGAGGACTGTCCTTTTAATTCTTACAAGGAAACCCACAAAAAAGAATGTTAAAACAATATCTAGGTATTAATTGCGAAAAAGTATGAAACCGCAAAATCACAGTACCTACCTGTTGTTGTTGATATTAGCTTTTATTATTTCGAAAATTTCGACCTCTCTCCTAAGACCTACATATATGTAGGTGCCTTTCCCCCCTTTTGACAGTCTGTGTTTAAATTCCTAATCCTAAACTATAATAAAGCCAAAATCTTTATAACGAGTGTTATTTATGTGCACAAATGCTAGTAATCTGCAAGTAAATTATATTTCTGATAAACTTTTGACAATTCAATAGTAGTTCTTTTTTGTACTATCCATTCTTATCAGTCACTTAATAAAAATGTGTATGTTAATACGTATGTAAGATTGTTTATAATTTCAAATAATTAAAAACTTTATTTTCATTAATAGACTTGGACTTTATCAATTGACGTCAATTAAAAACATATACTTAGCAAAGTGGGTCGGGCAAGGTTAGTCCTTCACATGCTAAGAAGAAAAACAAAATTGTTTGCCTCCTTATGTCTTCCACATGTACACACCCACTATGCCCCTTTCCCAATTATGTATTTTTAATTCAAAAGTTGATAGCAAAAATTAAATAAATACAGACGTTCCGCATAGCCTGCATTCGACTTTGAACCTTTAAATCCGCACGAATCCGCAATTAATATAAGTGATAAGCTTGTCCTGATCGACCGACAAAACAATCGAAAGAAGACGATGGCGACGCAGCTACATGAATACAGAAATTAAAATTTTCAGACTGAATTCAATAAAGAGAGGACAGAAGAGTGTAGAGTTTGTGTGTTGTCTTGTATAGTAGTAAAGTGTGATGATAACAACAACAACCCCCTAGGTCAGAGCTGTTATCACAATTTCAGAGCAATAACAACAATCAAAATCAGACGCAAAATATAAGAGAAGATGACTGTGACTGCGAGAATAGAGATTGATGACCGAACTAAATAAAAATTATGCACATCTTCCATTTCCATAGACCATAGCTTACCATTTTTCTTGTAAAAGCCATTCTCTGAGCATGCAATATGTTATGTGTTATGTTATCTCAATATAAGACAAGCTCGAAAGCTAAAATCATCTCTTTCAGTGATGCCATTTTATGAATGCATAGACGTATGATTTCTTAAAAAGGAAACAATAAAGTCTAAAGTAGTGAATTATGGCCGGTCCGGTTTTAATGGGAGTTGGATCGTATTTACTATTTTTTGTGTCAAAAAGAGAGAACCTATCATTTGTAAAACGAAACTTAGCTTCAAATCTCAACCGTCGACTGATATGACATCTTTGATAAGTTCCTACTTAATTGTTATTTTCCAATAAATCTTATTACTGATTAATAATTTATAAAGGTTAATTGCGAATATTAAATTTTTAAATTATTAAAAAAAGAAGAATTTCCATTACTTAAAAATAAATAAATAAATTTAGTGGCGCAACAGCTCATGGAGAACCAGGGCCTAGTGACTAACAACACTCAACCATTCTTATGTGCGTGTTGTTAGCAGGAATGGAGGGGACCTACAATTTTTTGCCGAGTCCGAACGGCTAGAAAAGAAGCACTTATTCATGACAAGTATACTCTTGGAGGATTTGTCAGATTTTGGCAAGAGGCAGTACCTCGGAAAAAAACATTTCTGTTTTTAGGTGGCAGTGGCAGAGAATCGAACCCAGACCTTTGACATGACAGTCCTACGCACTAAGCTCCTTATTATGGAGCCTTAATAATAGATTCGTTCATTGCAGTTTACCCAGGATTGACCCAGGTTTGTTTGATATCCCCCAGAACTGTCAAAAAACCTAGGTTGGTTGGTTGGTTCTAAAAACACACCAAAGGGTCCTAAATTATGTTATTGAGATAAGCAAGAAACAAAATTTGTTATAAAAATGAATAAAAAGAAACCACAGTTTACATTTATTAATTCCCTGAATTTTTCTTTCAAAAACAAAAGAATTAAATGCAACACTTCAATCCACAACAAAAATAATGTTTCAGAGCTCATGCCACTTTAACAGTTTAGTCTTAACCTCAAGTTGCCCCAGAAAAAAACTTGGATCTACTTCAGGGTGAATTAAGGGTGACCCTGCGTCTCAAAAATCTCAGAATTTGTTGGCCAAGGTGAGTTCAGGGTTTTCTAAAAAACGTTTTAGGGCAACTCCAGGGTAACTGCATGGCCTAACGAACAAACCTAGCACAGCAATCAATTTATCCGGGACGCCACTCCAGCGCAAAGCATGATGAATTCTCTATTAAAACTGTCAAACGTCTTTTTGAATTCAATGAACAACAAAGGAAGTGGTAATCGATATTCAACACATCGTCGCTGATGATCCGCAAGTCGTGCATATAGTCTACACAGGAAGATCCAGTGCCGAATCCTGCTTGTTTGTTGTCAAGCCTGTCTTCAAGGTTGTCCTTTATTCGCTCTAGGACGATTTTTACTATTACTTTGGATATAGCAGGCAGTTCATTTGGGAGCTTGACAATCATTTCCTCTTTCCACTCCTCAGGAAAACTCTCTGTTTCCCAAAGTAGGAGTTCACTCTATGTTGTTGCAGCTGATGGTAAGAGCTCTGCGGGAATACCATCCATCCGCTTTGTTTTTCTTCAGTGCTTTGATTGCAGACATTGAACGTCGACATAAGAAAGCGCAAACGGCAATGGATTGGGCACATACTGAGAAAACCAAGCAATGATATTGCGAAGCGTGCACCGCAGGATGGAAGACCAAGAACAACATTATAATCAAGTGTCTTAGCAGAAACAGAATCTACAGAAAGAAGTGGTCGCAGTTGAAATACCTTGCTGTAGGCTTTGAAGATTGCAGACTTTTGCTAACGCTCTATCCCCCAACCGGGGCTCGGGTTATAGAACACACAGGGATGAGGCATGTGATTTGGAGAGCTTTTTTCTCAGGTGCTCTCTGCTGACTCTGAAAAATTTAATAACCACCCATCGACATCGGTGTAAATTCGCCGTAAGAAATTGAGCTGACAAAAAAATGATTTAAAATTCAGACAGCGTGTTCTTACACATCAAATTCATTTGCATAAGCAAATTTACTGAATTCAATAACGCAGACTTTGAGGAAGCAGGACAATTCCATAAGTATTTGACGATAGCAATATATGCATTAAACTATGCCATCATTGACATTTATTTGACGTTTTCGAAAATGGCCGATTGTCTTCACTTTCCTTGGTAATAGCCAATTTCTTATTCCTTATGATTTTTTCGAACTCTTTTTCATGATTATTTCGAAAATGCTTAAGGTCATAAATCTTCACTGAACTGTCCGTATAATATTTACTATCACAAGTGAAAAGTTCATGGAGGCAAAGTAACGACGTCACCAAAACGATTGATTTGTAATCTAAAATACCACACTAGGCCCTCAAATACTCAGGTGTCATTGACTTCTCTAACACTTAAGCATGAGATTTTTGAACACTTATCACAGTTTATAAAATTAAATCAATGCTGATAGAAAAAGTATTTTTACATATATTCAAGGTTGTTTTATAAAAACAAAATCTTCCCACAAATCTTATCGAATTGTTATCAAAATCAATACAATTCAGTAGCTTATGTATACGCCAAAATGGCAACACTGTTATTTAGCTCTTCATAATCATAATCCATGTGCTTTTTGAACTCTCTTTAACTTCAATCCTTCTCAAACCAAAGTATAGCAAATCAAACTGATGCCCGTGTGAGCTGAGCGAGAATTATGAGACTCAACCATTTAATGACGTCAATACAAAGATCAATCTGTCAAATTGGAAATACTTTAAAAACCTCATTCGTTGCAGCAAACGCGATCAGTTAAGCACAGATTCTGGACTGCGACAGTCCAATATTAAAAAAATAATAAAAAAAAAATAAATACGGTTTTGCATAAATTTAAAAGTTAAACAAAAATTGAAGATACAAGAAAAAAAAAAATTTAAGAAAAAAAGAAATATTTTATATAAATGCACGGACTTTTATAATTGAGCAATTTATATGTGCGTTGTTAGCTTATTGTTGCTTACTAATTGCATTCAATTAGCTACTGACTTCTTTTGAAAGAAGAAGTACTAAGAATTTTATCAACGTTATGATTTGTTGAGTTAACTGTGAAAACCCATATAATTATTATCTCTAAACAAAACAAACAAAGTATAATTTATTATTGACCATTAGTTTGGTTTATTGTGTATACAGACACTGTCGTGTATAGTTTAAGGTGTGAATTTCGTTTTATGTTCGAAGACCAAAAAAAAAGGAACCGATCATGTATATCGCGAATTCAACAGGAGGTCTTATGCTACAGACCATGCTCTATCTAGCCAATCAGTCTAGCAGAGCTGTCAACACGCTTTATGATTTTCCACCAGCACCAAAAAGTGGTAAGTTAAAAAAAAAAAGTTTTTATGACACGCATCACTTTGTCTATATGTAGCGTCTTTGTCAGGTCTCTTATTTAAAATGCAGATAGCAAAAAGGTTTTTGTTATATTTCTGTGGGAATTTCGATTTAGAAAGAAAAATTAAAGCAAAGAAACAAAGCCGGCATCTTTGGCCCAGAAAAGATGATTGAACAAAAAAATAAAATAAAAAAAAGCAAACAAAAAAAATGAAGGAATGTTGCTTTTACTTTCATTGACGTTAGATGAATTAAGCTTGCTTTTACTTTTTTTGTTTGTCTTGTGAATTCATCAGATGCAGTCATAGAAAGATTGGGAAACAGCAATTTTTGAAAGAAATTTTAGACAAAATGCATCATTAATCTTGAGGAATTAATTTGTAAGGCTAATAGGTCAGTCTATTTTGGCAACTTAAAAAAATATGAAAACGCTTTGAGGCATTGAAAAAAACTTGTGAAAATATACATATTTTATTTATCATTTGTTTTGAGACATTGGGAGTCTGGGAGTAACTAGGACTCTCAGAAATATAGTTCTTTTGGAATATGGCCACAATGGACAAATCTTCATTTGTAAATCGTATCAGGATCTTGGGAGTACCTAGAACTCTCAAAAATGTATTTCATTTGTTCATCATACCAGGACCTAGGGAGTACCTGGAACTCTCAGAAACTAATTTATTTTGCGATGTTCATAAGGAAAAGATTTTGGCTTTAAAATATTAAATGACCGCTGAAAACGTCGTGAAGATGATTTCACGGGTGAGATTGGTCCAGGTACCCACTGTTCAGGCTAGTTGTAAGATAAATTAAAATAAAAATACTTAAAAGCTGTTTTCAAAATAATATTTCATATGTAAATGCATTAGCTGAAAGATCCTTGGTATAGTTGATTTGCTTCTTACATTGATTAAACATTAGGGTTGATATGTGTATAAACTTGAAATACAGACCACTTTATTGACAAGTTTTTCAAATATGCAAAAGATGACCTTGAGCTTGAGCTGAACTATCGAAGGTAAATGAGTTTTGTGACTTTTATTTCGGTCCTATTCTGTCACTGAATATTTAATAAACAACTACATATATTAGACATCACTTTGAGAACATTTTTGTCTAAAATTCATAAAGTTATAGAGTTTTTTTTACTTTGAAGAAAGATAAAATTTAAAAGAAATAAAAGGTAAATATCCAAGAATATATTTATTTTAAAATAAGGAAAAAGCTGAACAATGACACACACTGAGGTTAAGGATTCTTAGTTATAAATGAATACATTGGATCCAAGGTTGAAAAAAGAGAAACAAAAATGCTACCTCAAAAAAAAAAGACAACCTGTTTCGAAAGAAGAATAACCACCACCGGGGCTGGATAACTTAACAAAGATATCGTTTAACCTCGTGCAGTAAAAAAATCAGAGTTTTTCGTTTACCTACTTTTCAACTAAATTACTGAGATTACTTTTGAATTTTTTTTTTATTGTAAATTACAACGAAAATTATAAAGCAAATATAATTATTTTAATGTTCAAAATGGCATTCTTTTTTCTTCGAAAAAAAAAAAAACAAAACAAAGCAACAACTATTAAATAACTTGAGATGGTCAACCAAGAAAGTTTCAACATGATGTTAAAACAAACAAAACATAAACAACCTGTTTTTCCTTTTGCTGAATGATTTCGATGAGCGACCGAAACGACCGACTCGACGCACAATGTGACGCGACGGACGACCGGGCCAATTTTATGAGGTCGAAATAAACTGCAGAAAAATATACTATGAAGAATGGAAAATTAACATTTTTTGTTGTTATTATTGTAGTTGTTGAAATAATAGTGTTATTTAACTCTTGGTTGATACAAAAAAAAAAAATAAGGTCAAGGTTGTTATCATCTTCCTTGTGTTTGCTTTTTTTTTAAATAATAATTTACGCAGATATGCGCATGAGTAGCA
The DNA here is from genome assembly GCA_946251815.1 of Dasysyrphus albostriatus. Classification (NCBI taxonomy): domain Eukaryota; kingdom Metazoa; phylum Arthropoda; class Insecta; order Diptera; family Syrphidae; genus Dasysyrphus; species Dasysyrphus albostriatus. Next base: position 57,448,855 of record OX276336.1, on the reverse strand, counting down.
TCCGTTTGTGTAAAATGAAAGGTTTGTAGTTCAATGATTGAAAAATATTATGCGTTTTTAGTCTTGGGTAAGGTTGCTTATGTTTTTGTTTGGATTGATATTCTGGGTTCACAGCCAAAAGGTATTACCTGTAATTCTTAAAAGAAAAAAAAATGAAAATAGTTTAAAAAATAGACAATTCAAAGTTTTATAAGCTCATATTGTTTGGTCATTTTGACATAGACTTGTATTTTGGCAAATCATATCTGGCAGCTTTAAAATATGTTCTTGGAAGTGTTGTTGTTCATGCAAAATTATTATTCAATATAAATTGAAGTGTTGAATTTATTATGGTATAAGTTCCATAAAATATTAATGGACTTAATGAAAATCCGTTGAAAAATTTATAAGAACTATTTAAAAAGAGTCCACATTTTTTGACGGTTGAAAATGAAACCCTCCTGCTGTAAGCTTTACAGGAATTAGAAAAAAAATTAATACTTTACTCAAAAAAAAAAAAAAACGGAAGATTATGAAATTGCGTATAGAATTATCTATTCATTTTTAAACTCAGGCCTGTAAAAAGAATTTAATAGGCATGTTTTGTTGACCTCCTTAACGCAAATTCTCAAATGAAAATTTCAATAAGAACGAGTTAACTTAAGATTTTAACTTTAGTAAAGTGCGTTTTTCACATGATCTGCCAATTGCGAACGGGAATAAATTTGTTTAGTCAGTTCCAACTGCTAATATAAACAAATTCTATAGTTTTAACTTTGCGACAGAAGATTCTATCTACAGTTTTAAAAAGAAAACATGGCCTAAGATGAGTTTAAATTATGTCTGTTCGCTTAACTCCCAAAACTACGAATTTCTACGAATTTAGCCCAAAGTTCTGTCAAAGCTCATATAAAAAAAAAATAAAATTGGTAGAAATTTGTAGTTATGGGAAGTACACGAACAGACCTATTGTTAAAGAAGGGACTTTCATATTTTCCACACGATCGACGGAGTATTTTGTGCAAACTGTCAAACACTTATTTGCAATCCACAAGATCAAGACGCATTTTACATTATATACTAATAAAAAATTCACTTGAATTTATCCAATTCTTTTCTAATAGCCCTTCCACACTAGCCCACTGAGTATTAATACATGTCAAAAAAGTGGGGGAAAAAAATGTGTATAGTGTGGAAACAAAATATGACAGGTATTAATACAAGATGTGACAGCCCATCTTACACAGCTTGACAGCTCTCCATACTTGATTTGACATGTATTAATACTTTACAATTTTTAGGGTTGGTTCTAATTTTAATACATTTCATCTGTGTGTCAACACAAGCTTGGCATGTATTAATACAAGCCAGTGTGGAAGTAAAATTTGAAAGTCATATTTCCCACAAATTTGACAGTCGCAAACAATTCTTTCCCACTTTCAATTTGACATGTATTAATACTCAGTGGACTAGTGTGGAAGGGCTATAAGCAGCCATTTTACTGATTTATTTTTCATGACAATTCACGGCTGCCGGCGACCACTCATGTGAAAGAAATGTTAAAATTCGCGACCATTCGCAATTTGCAGTTCGCTATTCTCGTGTGAGAGGCACTTTACTCTATGGCTGAATCCTGAATGTACCTTCTTACCTCAGTTCAGATTTAATTAATCTATTTGGTGTTTTCACCGCACAAAAAGATTTAAAAAATATTTATTTTGACCTTCTTCCAAAATGCAATTGGTGTTTCACTTTTTCTAATGAAGTGGAAGTGGGATAGAATGCTTCATTTGTGAAAAACTGAATGCCGACACGAATGAATCCTTCAGCGCCATAAAAAAATAGGTTAGTTTGATTTGTAAAAGTATTAGCCGTGGAAAAATTTAACAAGATTAAGTTCTAATCTTCAAGATTTAAGAAATAAGTTTGTGTGGTAAATCTTCGAGATTTGAATAAGATTTGAGGTAAACTTTATTAAATTCTCAGATTATAGTGTTAGATAGAAATTTGGTAAGGGCAAATGTGCTCCAATCGTTTCTAAATAAAATACCGATGGTTTTAAAAAAGATTAATTTATAAAAGAAATGAGCATTTTTTTAAAAAATGAAAAGCAACATTTTTGGTTTCCCAAAAATTTACAAATATGACATTGGTCCCTTAAGAATCATAGTACAGAATTGTTATCATCATTTACTTTGCCAAAGTCCATCAACAAGCTACTCTCGGATAACTGTTAATATTTACACTATAACAGTATAATTTATAATATTAACCTGCACGATGCTCAACAAAAAAAAATGTAGATTCAATTTCATCGATTGTTAAAATGTTGTAAGAGTTTCACCAACAACTTTTCAATCGACATGTCAAAAGTCTGGATTTTAAACTGTCAATTTTGTTTTTGTATCGATCAAACTTCTGTCGATATTTCAACAGTAGATGAAATTTATATTTGTCTAGTCGATACTTTTTTCGATCATTTGTATGCTTGTTATAAAAAAGGCTTTTTGTAAGCTTTTGAAGGACTGACAAAAGTCCTTGGCTAGAACACTTTTTAAAGCAATTTTTAAATGAAGGATTAGATTAAAAAGAAATAGTATTTGAAGTATAGGACGACTTTTTTTTAGCAGGTGGGGTACCAAAACTGACCACTCTTTCATGTCCTAGGATTAAAACTACTTGATGGTAATAGATTAAGTTTTTTTTTTTAATTTTGGGGTCTTTCACATGTAATAGAATTCGTGTCCTTTTTATTTGAAAAACTATTATTTGATGCGTCCGTCTGTTATCAAGATATCAGTTTAAGAAGAATTATTTTCTCATCCACGACTTTAAAGTGGCGTCCTTGATTACTTCGTAGTTTTATCACTTCGACTAGAAGTTCGTAAAACCCCCCGGCGGCTACCAGTTCCAGTTGAGCTAAAAAAAAATTAATTTGGTGGCGCAACAGCTCGTGGAGAACCAGGGGCTAGTGACTTACAATTCTCAACAATCTCTGTGTGCGTGTTGTTGGCAGAAATGGAGGGGGCCTACAATTTTTTGCCGAGTCTGAACGGATAGCTGAGAACCACTTATTCATGACAAGTATACTCTTGGAGGGAGGATTTGTCAGTTCCTTGCAAGGGGCAGTACCTCGTGAAAAAAAACATTTCTTTTTTTAGGTGGCAGCGGCTGGGAATCGAACCCAGACCTTTCAACATGAGCTAGGAACATAAAATTTCATAACTTTTGTATAGTTGGGCTTATTAAATAAAATTTGGAGAAAAACATTTTAGAAAAGCTTCTCTTTGCCAAGAAAATGTACGTTGCAATTTCGCAGCGTTTGCCAAACGTAGTAACAACATTTTTTAAATGCCATTTTTTTGTATTGAATTTTATTCACTTTTGTTGAAATATTTTAATGAAAAATGCATTAATTATTAATATTGATTAGGGCAATGTGGGCTAAGAAAAAAATAATGAAGTACTGATAAAAATATAAATAGAAAGTAATTCATACATATGTATATGACATGTTTATAAAAATGTTTACTTTTTTGTTGTAGAAATCGAAGCATTTCCGGTAAAGTGGAATTTTACATTTCTAACAAATAATAATGGTTTGACTGAAAAAATGGTGACATCAAAGAAGTTTTTTAGTTTTGATGATTGTGGGATTGGTGTTGTCTCCTTTTTGAAGAACAGGTGATTCTGACCGCAAAAAGAAACATACTACGAATGTTCTAAACTTCAGCTGAGGTGGTGTTTCATTGGAGAATATCTTACTAATGCAATGCATTTTGCATTTGTTCAGCAATGCTGTATTCAATACATTTGACAAAAGTGGAAAATACCACTTTTTTTCCTTGAATTCGGACCTGACAGTTACTTATGGCGTTGTATTCATGAATTGAGTTTGGCATTGGAATAATAACGTGCTTTCTGTTGATTTGACTGTTACAACAGAACTGTCGCTTCAACGGACGACAGCTGCCATTTAATTTTTCTTGTTGAAAGCAAAATGAATAAAACCGAGAACTTTTTCTTCATTACTTTAGCCTCGGTCAACTCTGATTTATCAGTTCTATTTTTATGAAGTTTTTGTGAACTTAAAATTTCAAAATGTGTATTATAATTTCATTTTGTCAGCTAGTTCATTTGGGAATATGTTGCAACGTTCAAAAGCTGCACATTATCACATCATTTTGTATAGGCAAAATTATGACATTTGTGTTATTTGCTGCACCAACATTCAAAAATATTTTTTCTTCTTCTTCTGAACTGGGATTCATAAATAGTTCCTCGAGTTCTCGACCTGATAAAAACTTTTTCGATAAAGGAGTAAACACTCTAACAACTTTGAAAAGTTCCAAAAAGCTGCGTCAAAAATCTCAAAATTGTCAAATTTCCAAAAGCTACAAAAATAAGAAACTCAAATTTAAAAAAAATCCAAATACAGGAGGATAAGACAATTATTTAAATTCACAGAATCCAATAACAAGTTTATCGAAATTCATCGTAAGGTTATCACCAAGCATCTAAGCTTAGAACGTTGTGTTTTCGCAACGTTAAGCGGAAATGAGTTAAGGTAAGGCAGGTTTTTTTTATGTTAATATGTCAAGCTTTTAATAAGGGCCTTACTATTTAACTTTATTCAATTTTCAAATCTAACCTTAAGTTATGTTTTTAACTTGAGTTTATATGCACGAAAGTAGGATTAACTTTATTGCTTGTGCTTCCAATTTTTGGCATCAGAATCGTCAATTAGCGCTGTTTTACTTCAGTCTATAAGCTCTAGCTTTTGAATTAGCTAGTTGAGATTTTGCGAACTTGAACGTTTTCTTTGTATAAAATTGAGTTACGTGATAGCTGGGCCCAAGAAAAAGATCTTTTTGGTCAACTAGAAAATATAAAAAGTAAAATTTTACAATGTTAACTAATTTTAGGACGTGTTTTCTTTTTAAAATTTCAAGATAGGAAAAGTTTAACCAATATAGTTGATATTTGCGCTTGAAATTGCTGAAATGGATTCATTCGCATTCCAAATCAGTTCATGTAAAATGCACTTTACTTATTATATTAACTTATATTAACTCATATAGCAATAACAGTTTGACTTTGACAGTTCAAATATGGAACCAGTTGAGCTAAAAACCCCAAGGATATTTTTTCACAATTATTTCTCATAAGATTCAATAATTTTAAAGCATTCAATTGACTCGTAGAAGTAGAGTTAAGAGAGTCTCAACACTTATTGCTATGACATTAAGATTTGTCATGCAACTTCGTAAAATTATAGATAAATTTACAAATTGATTAAGTTTATTTTTTGGTTTGATTATAATGAACTGTCAAACTTTGTTTGGGAAATGATTAACACAACTTGGGTAAACTTATCCAAGGATTCAGCTGCGAAAAAAACCAAATTGGTTAAACATATCCAAATGTCATTTTGACCCTTACTCTTATTGAATTAGGTACCTACATACGAGTAGCATTTAATCAAATGTATAAAAAGTTTGTTCATGCAAACTTTACGTAAACTTATCATTTTACACAATTTGTAAGCTTACGACGTTGCATGAATACCCTTAATATAAAAATTATGGGTTCATAGTTCATAGTACAATTTCCTATAAATAGCTCTCTTGATACGAAAATAGTACCTATTATGTCTCCCAGTTATTTTATTAAATTCATATAAATAGCACATTGTTACTATCCTAAAAAAAAAAATAATCCCTCTTATCAACAATTAATTTTTTTATATTCCCGCGTAGGTATTAGTATTTTTTTTTATAAATGGCAAACTCTCTCATGTCATTGTCCACATGCCAATTCAATGATAAGCTAGTGATGTGGAGAAAAAGAGTTCAAATTTAACTGACCCAAGACCGAATGATACAGTGATGATTTTTATTGAATGTGTAGAAGATACTGTTTTTTTTTGTTATTGTTGAAATAATTTATTTACTTCCTGCAGAAACAAGCTTTTGTTGCACAATTTTGCAAATTGTCAAAGTATAGCCAATAAGTGTATAAATGTGCAGTCGGTGCAGTGTGAGAACTAACTATGCACACTTGGATTGGAAAAATGATTTCATCAACCCACGAGCTACGAGTGATAGGTAATTGAGCTTATTACCATTCAAGCTACTGTAGAATCGTTTATGCTACTATGCCAAATAGTGCCATATACTTTTACAAAAGATCTATCAGCAGTGTGACCATCAGTATTGTTTTTTTTTGTTGTATAAGGCTTCTTTCGGATTATATTTGCCAAAAATTTGGATATGCTACTAAAGGAAAGCCCTTTTAATTAAACTTTAGTCACGAAAGGTTGATGCATAGGATTACCATACTCAGCTTATACCACCTAATTTTACGTTTGCCCACAAATGCCTACTGCCTTTTCTGAAGAAGTGCCAAAACCACAGAGGGTACGTCTTGTAAAGAGAAAGTCCTTCTTAGTTAATTACTTCGGAAGGTTTTCAACATGTTCGCACTACCAAATACAAAAAAAAAGGAAGCTGGTCACACTCTCAAACAAAACATGTTTATTTATCAAATAAAGAGATAGGAAAGATTGAAGAACCCATATGCCCTTCTTTTTTAAAGAAGTCATTATAAGTTTGTTCATAGAAGTGCAATAATCTGATACTACCTTTAATTAGATTATTGGCAAAGTTATAACAATATTAAGATATCAAAAACTCAGAAACACAGCATGCAGCTAATCAGAGCGAAGACAAAAACATGTATACGTGAAAAGTGTGGCAATTTTTTTTTTAATGATTCAATATTTAAATTAGGTCATTTTGTTAGTAGCTTTTTAACTGCAGTCTAGACTGGTTTCAAATATGTTAGTCTTAACAAGACAACACTTTGAATGGTTTTTGTTTTGAGATTACGAATAAAAGTTATGAATTTATATGCGAAGATCAAGATGAATACAAAAAAAAAGAGAAAATTTTGCCGATGACCTCTTGGCATAATCTGAAAGACTAATCTTGTTTGTACTTTCGAGTAGATATAGGTTGTTTGTTGTTCTGGCTTGTGGTGTGAAAATTGTTTTTTTTTTTTTTAATTTTTAATCGAATTTAAAAGTTGCATGTGAGAATCTTCAGTAATATATTAGGCATTGGGCAAATTTTATATAGAAACTTCGAGATTAATAAAATACATAAATAATCATATGATAAAACGGCAAACACGAATTTTGTTGTACAATTTACGCGGTCTTTAAAAGCCGAAGGCATATAAATTATGTATCGTTGGATCGTTTTTTTGCACAGAAGTGCAGAATGCAAAAATTTGTTAAATAACAACACCACAAAAACTAAAAAACAAAACCAATAAAATAAAATTAGGTAATAAGTGCGAGCAGGAGCGAGACCGAGCAGTTATTTGTTATGTCTGTCGTAAATTGAATGTGACGTTTCGTTTTTTTTTGCACCCACCAACCAACCAATTTTCCAGCACTGACTGGAAAGATAACTGGAATTTCTGATGGCAGCATTCAGTGCTGCAGAAAATAATAATAAGTAGCTCATTCCACGTTTACATGAGCGGATTGAAGGATCGTATTCAATACGGATCGAAATTTCGACCCAGGCTTATGACAACGGGCTGAATTGGATCGAGTAAGCCGGATTCAACCCGATCCAGGTCTATATGGACCTAGATCCTGATTAAATTCGCATTCAATTCTCTATGTAAACAAGGTATCAGTTTTTCTTAAGCCATGTTTAGACTTAGTAAACTTTTCCTAAATGGTGAAAATGTAAGATACCGTTATTTTTTAAATGCAAACAAATTCAATTTATCTTGTAAACTTAAGTCCCAAGTTTGAAGTCATCAGAGTTCAAGGTACAGGTATATAGACAGAGGCCAAGCATAATTTGCACGACTCACTTTTTTGTGTTCTCTTTCATCGTAATGTCAAGTTCAGGTTTGATAAAAGTCTTGAGTTCGATTTTTTTGATAAAAATCCAAGACTTAGCCTTTAGTACCTTTGTATATTGCGTTAAACCTTGTATAGCTTTCAAAAAATCTGAACTGGTCTAAACCTTTTTTTTTTATATAAACAATTTTTTAGGTAGTACGAGTATATCTTATTTCACTGAACTAAAAAAATTATCAATGAGAGCAAGATCATAAAGTCTAACAGATAAATCGTAAACTACAAAAATATTAAACTTATGCAAATAATTTGAGGTCATTGTACTGACTTGACCTGAAATGAAAAGAAACCAAGAGCATCTTGCGTCTTGAAATAACCATTTACATAAATATTTACGCATAGACTATAGATTTCATTGAAAGCAAAAAACTAATTTCCTCGTGATAGTTTTTTTTTAACTGTAGCACAGTTTTAATATTCTTTTTCTTCATTTTTTGCAATATTGTGTCTGAACTTTAAGGTCAAACTAACTAGAATAGGTAAGTTTACTTGTCTAACTTGATATTGATTTATTTTATCTTCGCCGGTTCTATAAGGTCATCCAACAAGAGATGTGAGGTGTAGAGTCTTAAATCAAGAGGGAAAACGTTGTTTAGATAATTTTTATATTTATCGAAAGTCCAAACTCTAAGGTTTATAATGGAATACAATATCTGCGAAATACCCGCCTCTGCTCTGCCAACAAATTTATTAGTCATTCTTTTGATGAAATTTTTAATCACGTTTTCGGATAGTATTTGAAGTTTTTCACTATTATAACACGTTCGCTTTATGGGAGGTATCAATACATTAATCATCGCCTACTTCAGTGGTATTTATCAATTTTTTTCAAACGGTTAAAGTACCTTAATATAAATAGAATAGTCAGGCCTAGGAGGCAGCCGATTAAGGTGTCTAAGGGCGAGTTGCAAAAATATTTAAGCCGTGGTTAAGCTATTTTAATTTGGTGACATTGACGAATTAATTGAAGTTCAACAGTGGTTTAAGCATTTAATTGGCTTCTATAATATATTTGAACCATGGACCATCGTTGAACCGCAGTGATTCCGCCGAAATCAGCCAGTGAAAATTGTTGAGCCACGTATCGAAATTTTAACGTTTTTAAAACTAGGACTAGTTTGTTCACAGTGCCAGTGGGTTGAATCTGTGATTAGATTAATAAATATTTTTCGTTTATTGAATATTTTTATTTACAATTGGCTTAAAAAATAATTTATGACATTGACAAATCATTCAAATTTTAGGCCTGTTCGTGTACTTTCAATGAGATAAGAGCTTTAACAGAGCTTTAGGCTGAATTCGTAGAAATTCGTAGTTTTGGGAGGTATGCGATAACATATTTTGTATCAGTAGGTACACATCTTACGTAATATGTTTAAGGGATAAAATTAAAAATACAAAAAAAGGTGTATGATAGCTATGTGAAAACTTAATGCAAAAGTCCATTTGACTTTGTGGTCCTATGTTTGTTTAGTCCCGTTCCATTTTCCAGTCTAACTGTCAATTCAATTGTCGGACCTACATATCTGTCATCAACTTTGTTAAGATACGATTAGACATTTAACGCAAATGGTTAACGTGTTGATACCCTGACGTAGAATTCACGTCAAATTCTGTCAGAAAGTTGTCTTGTCGTGTGATCGTTAACACAGAATAAACTATCCATGCGTTGAAGGCTGCGTTGGCACTAATTTAAGAGTTTATGTGTTGATTATTTTCGTTGAACATGTTGGTCTGATAACGCAGTTTAGGACTCATAGAAAGACTGCCCTTCAATGACTGTATTGTAATGTTGACTCAGCAGAATTTTCTGCAATATCATCAACGCAGCTTCCGTTCTTAATCTAGAAAATTCTAAATTTTTTGAGGATTTTCAATGCATAGACTGTGCTAAAATGGGGCTGAAAAAACTGCATTTTGCTTTACTTTTCACTTTTCTCATCTCACTCCCACTCCTTTAGTGAAGTGAGATGTGAATACTGAAACGTCAACAAAATGGTCAAATGCTATGGCGTTGTGATTGTCAACTATCCCAAATCAACTTAGCCGATTCCACCCCAGTTTTTCAGTCCAATGTGAACACCTTCATAGACATCATGACCAACTTCCAATGGAATTTAATAGTTGATGGCTTTACATATAAGGGACGATCTATATTTTGATGGCAAAGATATATTTTGATCCTAATATCAACCAATTGCCCAAAAGTCAGATTTATTAGACGTTTTTAAATTCATCTCTGATCGATAACACTACAACCAATGTTCTATGATAGCAAACGTCAACGTGAAAAATGATTGATTTTTGCTCTTGTCAACGTCTATAGTGTTTCACATTGGATTGAAAAACTGGATTTTTTTTTGACGTTTCAGTATTCACATCTCGCTCCCAGTTCTTCAGTAAAGGAAGATGTAAATACTGAAACGTCAAAAAAATCCAGTTTTTCAGTCCAATGTGAACACCGTCTTTAGATGCGGTGAAGTAGTGTAATTATCAATCTTTGAACCTGTAAACATATGGACATGTAAATATTGTTACAGGTTCAAATTGCTTTGACACAAATATAACACTTCAACGCTTTTCAGAACAACATTGACCTGTTGGCGTCAATCGTGTGATCTGTAAAGTTGCATTTACACGCAGTCTGCGTTGATGGTTGGTGAGATTGTTTTGGTGAGATCATAAGCTTTGTGAGAGTGCATGTAACGTTTTTTGTGTACAGAACAGACAATCAGTATCTTGGAATTAAACAAACGCATACAATGATAAATCAACTAGAATATTCATTGATTAAAGTTGACAAGGTGTGAACAAACAAGCAAACAAATAGTTGGACGGCTGTCTAAGCTTATATGTAAATACATCTGCCGGATATAATCAAAAGTTATACGCAATGACAAATAAATTCTGCCAGTTCCAAGATGGCATAATATTTGAAATGACATCTCTTGTTGGATGACCCTATATTAGTCATTGTATATATAACTTAAGAAAAATAAGAATAGAAAACGTGTGTATTACTTCAAACAACAGTCCCAGGTCTCCTGAACAAATGTTTTTAAAATCAATAAAGTAACTAAAAACAATCTTATCACAAAATTATGTTTTCTTTAAGGGGAACTGATGAATACTGCTTGAGCAAATATTAGTCCAATCTTAATTTTTATTTTTATAAGTTTAGTTTTAAATCTTTTATTGACTTTTGATTAAATTCAAATTTTTATTTACTTTAAGATCTCAATGAAGTCAAATGCTATGGTGTTTATGGCTGTTTTCCATTAAATGGCCCTTGGACAACAAATACCCGCCAAATCAATGTCCATCCACAGAAACCATCAGAAATTCAACCACATTTCACATTGTATACAAGACGAAGTTTTGACTATCCACTTTTCATTGATTTAAATGATCCCGAATCGGTGCGAAGTATGGGCATTAATCCAGAGGGGAAATTATTTGTGATAGCTCATGGATATTTGGAACGTGGTGATATTCCCTGGGTAAGTTTAATGAAAATGATAACACAAAAACTGGAGTGTTAAGGCTCATGTTTCACAGTGCATTCTTATCTAAATTATTAACTTCAAGTGCCACTTAAACTTGAACTGGGTTTAAGATTTGTAGTTTTATCACAAAAATGGTTGAAATTTGTACTAGATTTAATTTTTAAACTTTTAAAAATTAAGTTTTAGGGTAATTTAATTATGTTCATTAAAAATGAAAAATGTGTCTTTTATTTGCAGATGATTGAACTGGGTAAAACTTTGATGTTAAGTGAACCAGAAGGTGGCGCAGCTGTGATTTTAATTGATTGGGGTGGTGGTTCAATTCCACCATATGTTCAAGCTGTGGCCAATATAAGGCTTGTTGGCAATATTGCTGCTCATGTCATTCATATGCTTTATGTAAGTTGAAACAAAATATGTTTGTTCACTTCAAATTTCAAATAGAAATGTTCGAATGAGTATTTAACAAATTTTTATTTTTTGTTGTTTTTTTATAGGAAGAACTAGAAATGCCAAATTTAGATAAAGTCCACTTTATCGGCCATTCACTAGGTGCTCACATGGGTGGTTATGCTGGCTATCATTTACAAAGAGATTTTGGTCTAAAATTAGCTCGAATCACTGGCATGGATCCGGCAGCACCTCTTTTTTCTGAAACAGAACCAATCGTTCGTTTGGATGTGACAGACGCTAATTATGTGGATGTCATTCATACCGATGCAAATCCACTGATGAAAGGTGGACTTGGTATTTACAAAAGTATTGGTCACATGGATTTTTTTCCAAATGGTGGATTTGATAATCCTGGATGTGGACAAGGACTTCATCAGTATATAAATAATAAGGAAAAATCATTTTTTGTGAATATGCAAGAATTTTTGGGATGCAATCACATACGAAGTTATCAATTTTTTACGGAGAGCGTTAGGACAAAGTGTCCATTTGTTGGAATTACATGTGATTCGTATGAGGTAAGTTTTAGACTTCTATAATTATAAATTAGGTATTTTGTAGATTTAGAGAGATCCATCAGTGAAAAGAAAAAAAGAGAAGACTTTTAACTTTATATTTCGCAATCACTCGATTAATTTTTTAGAAAATCTAAGCTCGGTGCGTAAAAGGATTTCAGTCTGCCAGTCGAAATAGTTTTTGCGAATATCTAAATACTACTAATAATATAAGTCCGATGCTAATGTTTACTTTGTGCTTCACGACGTCCCTGAATCCCAAAATCTCTTTTTCACATACTGCTTTGATACCGGAAACCAGACTCAATCTTCCCAATCTAAACAGGGTCATATATCTTTGACTTATCCTATATTTCAACCTAAGGTTTATCTCAGTTCAGATTTAATAAATCTATTTGGTGTTTCCACCTCACACAAAAATTAAAAAAGCATTAATTTTAATAGTAGTTTTAAAAATGGAAATGTTATTTTAGTTTTTCTTATGAATTGGAAAAGAGATAGAATATTTCATGTGTAAAAGACTGAATTCAGCCATTAATGAATCCTTCAGCCCCATATAAGAATAGGTTAGTTCGATTTGTAATTGTCCTGGGAAGATTTAACAAGATTTATTTCTAGTTTTCAGGATTTACGGAATAAATTCGTAAAGTAAATCTTAGATTAGTGTTAGGTGGAAATGTGGTATAAAAGCCTGTTAAGATTGGGAAAATTGAACCCGAAAATTGACTCGTGAAAATTTGAGGCACCTTAAAACACATAGAAGCTACAACTTCAATGCTTTGCCCATTGAAACAACAACAAATGAGTCTTATGAGTCCGGTGTTTTTATTTTGTTCATGCTTCACGACATCCCTGAGCCCCCACTTCTCCTCTCCAGAAACTACCATGAGATTGGTGTCAATTATCCCAATGTAAACAGCGTCTTACCTTACTTTTAACTATTTAAGTCGCATTGAACGCGGCCACTTAAATTGAATCCCTCATAATTAAATTAAATTTTTTAATATTTTCAGAGTCTTAAAGCTGGCAGGTGCTCTAAATGCGATGCAAATGATATGCATTGTATAAGAATGGGCTTTCATAGTTACGAAGATTATACCGAACTTATAAAAGAACAAAAAATCGAAGAGAATTCAACTTTGACAGCTTACCTAATGACTGGTGAAAAGAAGCCATTTTGTCGTAAGTCAAGAACATTCACAAATATCCAATTGTAGTTGTAACATAAAACATTTTTTTCTTTATTTCCAGGAGTTCACTATAAAATAACAGTAAAAATATCAAATTCTGACGAAAGTACTCTTCATGGTGGTGAAATTGGAACACTTTCAATTCGTCTGCATTCCCATCGCAAAAGATACACAGATAAAATTAAATTCTCTGAAGAGCCGCGTTATTTTGAGCCTGGTCTGGAATATACCTCAATGGTACCTGGACGTGATCTCAATAATCCCACATATGCAGCTGTTTATTGGGAATACCAAACGAATCTATTAAATCCACTTACGTGGCGAATACTTTCTTCACCACGAATTTATTTGGATTACATCTTAATAGAATCTATGGAGAGAGATCTTCAATTGAAGCTGTGTCCACGTCGAAATGCACCTGTTTTATCGGGTAATGAAAATTTCCTGGATTCGAAAAATTGCGATGAATACGAATAATTTTGGAAGCGAGCTTGGCCATGTCACCCTGGCTTCTTCCATTGCACCAGTAGTGTTCAGAAGAAATAATATTGGCTTTGAAAACAATGCAATCTAAAAGCACGAGTGAATGAAGTGTCTTAAAAATAGTAGCGGTATTCATGTCATTTCGTAGTTTGTATAGTGTTCGAAGAGGTTTGTTTCATTACAAAATTGAAACAAAAACACACAACTATAGAGGGTTTGAACAAATCACGAAGTGGCATGCATATGTGTCTCTAGTCGTTGACATAATAGCTACTCATAGACGAATGGTTGATATAAACCGGCCGGCGGTAACTACAGTTATTTTCGACCCAAGTTTGAAACGAAAAGTCTTTGTTTAAATCTTTATGTCAAATTTAAATTAATTTTTAAATCATTTTTTCAAGTTATCCAAAAGGATAATGTAGTGTGTTCTCCAAGACATAAATGCAAAAAATGCGTTTATCAAGCGCAACAACCCAAACTGTGAAAAATAAATTATAAATCGTATACACAAACCACTTTTTTAAAAAGAAAAATTGTTTAGAATTTAAGTTACAATTAAGTATGATAGATGTCACGAAAAGCGGAAAGAAGATACATACAGCGGATGCTGTTTATTGGAATTTGATGTTTTTATAATTTCCGTTTTGTTTAAATTATTATTTTTATTTATTTGATTTTAAAATAAAAATCAAAATAATATTATTAATTTAAGTTTATTAATTTATTTAATTTTTTTTTAATATTCATCTCATATAATGTGTAGTTTGTATGTAATTATAAATAATAATTATAATGTAAATAAATTTCGACTTCATCATATTTGTTTAAATAATAAGTATAAGATATTTTGTTGTGAACTTTTAGGTATTTATATATGTAATTGTCCACCTAGGTTATAAAATTATAAAAATAAAACTTAAAAATAATGTATGCAAATTTTGTTTTTAATTAATTCTCATTTTAGGAGATACAAATTAAAATAAATTGTGGGTTTAATTATTTCTTCGAAGTTCAATTATGTAATGAAATACCTGACGTACTAGGATGTAAGATGTAACTAAATGAGGGAAATGAAGAAATGATCCGATCCTCATTGATTTTGCATGGGATTTTCTCGCCAATAGTAAACTATTAATGCAATCACCAACCTCATTTGGCCATTTTTTTTCTCAAAAAGAAAAGCAGTTCAACACATTCTATTACAAATCCTATCAACTACCAATTATGAACTAGTGTTAGCGTGAGATATCGACTCTTCGAACGAAAAAATTGGAGATTTTTTTTTTTTTAAATTCAAAATCAATTAAAAAAAATTAGCTTACTTATAGGCCTCCCTTGCGTGCTTACAAAGGCTACTCTTTTTCTTTCTCTTTATTATAATTTTTGGTCGCACTAGCAAGATAGACAAATGGTTATCAAAATCATACTAACTAACTTACTATTTTAAGAAAAACAATATTTTCCTTAACAGTTTTTTAACACTCTTTGGAATTAAATTTTTATTTGTTTATAAAAACAAATTTCTTTTTCTTTAAATAAATACAATAAAGAGTGTAAAATCCCTTAAATACCGAGTTTTATAAAAATCAATCCTATATACTTTTAAAAATATTTAATCATTTTTTAAAAATCCAAAATATATTTTTTTTGAAAATTTTGCCAAGAAAAACTTTTATTTATTATATTATTAAAATCAGAATTACCATTTTGAACACAACCAAAAATAAAGAAAATGGTTCATTAGGAGGAACCATTAATAACCATTTTTTGAAAACTGGTTTCCCACTCAAGGTAGCCTTTGCTAAAAGAAATTTATAATTTTTTTTAAAAGTTTGTGGAGCCGTTTTTGAAAAAAAATTGATTTTGTGACATTGCTAAGACAAGTGCAATTGTAACATACAAATTTTAATAACTTGTGGCAAGAATCACCAAAAACCACTATGTACCTACCAAGTTTTAAGACAAATGATCCAGACGTTGAGGCTGAAGCCGAATGGACAGACAGACAGACAGGCAGACAAACGGTGAGACAGAATTATGAGACCCATTTTTTCGTCTTTCCTATCCTCGTAATCACAAGCCTGATAAAAATCTCGAGTTCAATTTTTGTTTACAAATGTATAACTTGCCATATATGTACTTATGTAGTGTCTATGTATCGTAAGTAAAAATGAGAACAGAAGATAGTTCCGAAAACTACTACTCTGAAGCAACAAATCTTTTGAAATACAATCCACTACTGGATCGCACATACTTGCTCTTATGGTCAAGTTTGTTGGAGCTTAAGAGCTTTTGAAATATGCAGGTATTTATAAAAAAGCAAAAATATCATTTAAATCCATATAGTATAATATAAATTCAAACGGCAAACGTACAAACTTGAGGTACATTGCCGTGTGAACCAGGCCTTACAGCTCAAAAACAAGTATGCCATTTGATTACTAAGAAAAAATATGAATGCATGCAAAAAAAATTTAAAACCGTTGGAGCGGTTTTCTTAAATACTAATTTTTTATATATAAAATTTTGGTAGCATTAAACAAAAAATGATATTTCAGTTTGGAGTAATTAATAATACTAGGACGTCCAGCACTCAGAACTCAAGTACTAGTAACATTATTGTCTAATTGATAAACTTCAAGACAATAAGTATATTGCAATCAACATAAAAATCTTGAAAACTTTATTTTTCGATATAACATTGGAGTAACAATGTTAAGTTTTTGTACATATGCCTTTGATTACTACTACTCATCATTAAATTTAAGACATTAATACTGATTGCAGGTGCAAACGCACCACCCCCCCATGTACTCCAAAGTAAAAAATCGCAGGAATAACTCTATGGTTTAAAAGCAGTCTTTAGCGTGGAGAAAAAACTGAGGTACTTATTATTGAGCTACTTAGTGCCCTATTACACGACGACTTTAGAGTCACGACTTTTTTCGAAATTCAATGAGTGTGAACGAGAAAAAACATCTGATCTCACCTTCGCACTAATTTAATTTCGAAAAAAGTCATGACTCATAAGTCATCGTGTAATAGGGCACTTACTATTATTATTTTCTACATCCCTGAACGCTGCCATCGGACATTCCAATAATCTTTCCAATCTGTGTTAGAAAATTAGTTGGATGGTTGGTGGTGGAAAAAATCGAAACGGCTCATTTATGTTACGACTAATAAAAACCAATAAATACTGGCTCCGTGAAATAACTCTCCACTGAAATAACTCCCCAAACTGAAAATAAAATAACTCACCAAAATTTGTATGGTGAAGGGGAAGTTTTTCAAATTAACGAACTCCCCAAAATTATGGATTTATTTCGTTTTTCAGTATTCCTGATTTGAGATTTTTCTATTGTTTTTTTTTATTTGTTAGCTGTCCATATTTTAGAAGTAATAATTTAATTTTTTCTTTC
Source organism: Dasysyrphus albostriatus (assembly GCA_946251815.1). NCBI lineage: Eukaryota > Metazoa > Arthropoda > Insecta > Diptera > Syrphidae > Dasysyrphus > Dasysyrphus albostriatus. The sequence continues at coordinate 57,431,362 of OX276336.1, read as the reverse complement.
GTTAAATAAGTAAATTCATAGGAATTCCTTGGGGACTAATTTCAGTTTCAGTTTGGGGACTTATTTAATCCTTTTTTGAGGAGTTATTTCATCTTCGAAGTTAGGGACTTAATCCAAAATGCTAAAACTCCCCAATTTAGGCAGTTATTTCATTTTCAGTTTGGAGAGTTATTTAATTGGGGAGTTATTTCACGGAGCCAGTGCTCTAGCTCGCACTTTTCTTTTATTGGGTTCAAGTTTTTGTGGTGCAGCAATTTTATAAATTTTTGCATTCTGCACCTCTTCACAAAAAAGCCTTTCCAACAATTTATAATTCATATGTCTTCGGGTCTGTACACCACGTGAATTGAACTACAAAATTTGTATTTGCCATTTGCCTAACTGCAATTTCATTGAAATTGTTTTTATAACGAAAATTGAATCTGTTTGTATTAAATAATATTTCTGCGTTTAAATTTTTTGGATTGAAGGGTTAATTCAATAATTTCAGGATTTTTTGCACTTAGAGGTTTATCACAAAAAAAAGTTATATTGTTATATTATATGGTACCGTAAATAATAGTTTCTGGTGAGTTTTTTTACCATAAAGTTCACCACACCATGCACACAATAATACCCGTATTTTTTTGTTATCAAACTCGTTTTAGCCGTTTTTGAGATAAATAACATTTTCCTAAACGGTTTGCATAGAAAATGCTGTTATAATTGGAAAAAAATGATATCTCCCCTCTAGAAAATCACCAAAAAGTCTTAAGTTAAAAATTTGGAGAAGATCGCATCATTGGTTTAGCCAGTAAATTTAGATACAAAAAGACAGAAAGAGAGAATTTTTCCATCCACTTTTTTCGAGTTCTCTATCATCGTAATGTCATGTTTTATTGTTATCCTGTAATTTTTTGTACGAATCCAAAACTCGGTCTATTCAGATAGCCTACTGGAAAAGTTTGTATTAGAATTACCCCTATACAAGATGATAAAGATACAGTTTTGGATTTTTGAATATCTAACCTATTTCAACAATTTATTTCATCATAATTTTAATAATTTAAAAATAAATTAATTTTGTGGCGCAACAGCTCGTTGAGAACCAAGGCCTATTGACTTACAATTCTCAACCATTCCTGTGTTCGCGTTGTTGGTAGGAATGGAGGGGACCTATAAGTTTTTGTCGAGTCAGAAGACCTAAGTGAGAAGCACTTATTCAAGACAAGTAAACTCTTGGAGGATGTGTCAGTACCTCGGTTTTAGGTGGCAGCGGCTGGGACATTAAAATAATTTGTTTTAAATAAATAAACAGTGAACCATTTTTGGTTTAGCAAAAAACCGTCCGGTACTTCATGGGAGTTTATTTGTTTATATTATTATTAACAATAAAGTCTAGTGTTATGCTTAAAAAAAGACACATTGAAATTGAAATTGAAATTGCAGTCACAGTTAGATAAAAATATGTATTGTGAGAAAAAATATGTTTTTTTTAAAGTATTGTATAGCGCAGGAAAATTTTGACTTTTACTTCGAACAAATTCCGACAAAGCTGAATTTCGGTGGAAAGCTTTGTTCTGAAGTCTTTAGCATTTCCTAAAAAGTTTCGTGAATTTCGACCGGGCCAAATTTTTAAAAGGAGCTTAAAAGAGGTAAAATTCAGTTTTTCCTTAATTTCTCAAAAACTTTAAGTTTTTTTTTTTTTAATGTGAAAGCACAATATGTGGCTTATGTTACACAAAAAAGATTAATAAAATTTTTGTCATACAAGCAATAAATTCTGAGAACATCATGCATGAACTTCACGGTGGAGTAAATTTTGTCATAAAATTTCATTAATCAATGGGCAAAGTTTTTTGTTTAATTTGAGTTTGGATCATTGGCTTCTTTATAAAACCCGGTTTTTGGGGTGCCGGGGTAAGGAAAAGACCTCCATCTTGAAAAAGAAAGTCATTTGGTTCTTGTTCGACAACTCTAAGAAATTTCAATTTAAAACAAAATCATGAAAGAATAACATTTAGACAGTAAAATTAAAAACATGAGCTATTAACGAACTCTGTAGATTTTTAATCCTTGAAGTTATAGTCAAACACTTTGATTTTGTACTGAAAATAACGGTTTTTTGTCAATATTTTAACGAATCTAATTTTGTTTTTGATTTTGTTCATAGATAATTTAAATATGAAAAAATTAAATGCAAATAAATTTTATAACTAAAAATTAAACCAACAAAAAAATTAACATCTAGACACTTTATATCTACACCCTTCAACCCCGTGATCAGTCTCGCGATTCATTGGTGAATTGTTTGTTTCAACATTTTTCAGGACTGTTCAATGTTTCGGTTTCACCGTAAATTTAAATTAAAAAGAAAATAAATAAAATTTTGGATGAACACAATAAAAATGTATAATTTTAGAGATTTAATAAATGTAGTGACTTTATACTGTTAACTGTTTCTACCCAATTCTTCCCTAATACTAAGTGGGCCCAAAACAAATTGTGTAAATTTTGTTAAAACTTGTTTTAATGTTGTTTTAAATCTTCTTGGCTTCGTATGAAGGTATATTTTCCCCTTAAGCAAAAACCAACCTTAAATCAGCGCCATTTAACCAATAACCCCCTCACTTCCATTTAGGTCTTCGATAAATCAATTGAAAGGTATCATTTTCATTTTATTCATGGATATTTTTCTTCACTCTCCTTCATGTATTCTTCATTTTTCTTCCATATAAGAAGAAAACAATTGTTTTTTTTGTTTCTTCCTTAATTTCAATAGCCTCTACTCCTGAAGCGAATATCGACTTTTTCGTTTTTTTTTATTTAATGAACAAAAAATATAGCCGATGAAAAGGTGAATTTCACTGCACCAATAGTGTGTATGTTTTATTCATCTTAGGTACATACCAAGGCTGCAAAATGAACGCAACTTAGTCTACTTTTTGTTGGTTTGAACGTTTTGTATTAAACTTACCGTTAAGTTCGTACGTGTAATTGCCAATTTTTGGTTAGATTTTTGATTAGCAATAGAATGGGGCTGGTGTTGTATCTACAAAATTTTAACATCTTCCTCGAGTTCGTAGATGTAAACATGCCTACTGCATCACTGCCAATAACAATTTATTGTTAAAAAGGGGTACCTACTGTTTATGCAACCTTTTAGAAAAATAAATTGAAAGCAAATATCAACGCTTTTTATTAAGGACACACAAATATAACTTTTAAAATTTTACCACCCAACAACTTTTTTTTAGTGAAACATCACGACAAAAGAAGACATTTTTCTAAATTCAACAACATACACCCTGCAGAAATAGTTATTGATATACCCATTCACATTCCAGTTTGTAAAAAATGCTCGAATCTATCTTTTGCCGGACCTTAAACCTTAAAACTTCATTGCATTATGCATTACTGGGCGCGAGTCCTCGCCAAATCGGGTGCCGCTTAAGAACTGTAATTAGTCGATCATTAAAGGGGTGGTCTCCGGCATCAACTTCAACTCGATGTGTGTACCTACGTAAAGATTTTTGTTCTGTCTGCTTCACGACGGACCGAGGGTTAAGGTCCAGCAATACCATCCTTCAAAAATGCAGGCGTACAAAATTATTAAAACAAATAAGCATGTTTAATAATTAGGTAAGGAGATAAAGTGAATTTTTGCCAACAATAGGCGGACAGGACCGTCCTTACTTTTTGTAAAAAAAAAATAAGAAGAAAAACTCTTTCAACAGTTTCACGACCATGAAACGAAGTGTTAACCTACATATGCAAGATGCGCGTGCGAGCAATCATTTTTGTTTTATTTAGAGAGGAGGGATCGCATATTCAGGCTGTAAGACCTACAACAGCGTCGTCGCATCGTTCATCATTTCATGCCGTCCATTGATTGTTGTGTTTTACACACAATTCGCGCCTGGAAGCTATATCTGGGTTGGATGATGGCAACAAATTGAATATTCCTTTCTATATGAACTGGCGCATGCCGCCCGTGCTTGAGTCACTCATCATAATACTGATGCTGGATGTAAAAATAAATGAAACAAACTAGGACAGCATGTTGATTTAAATTTCCTTGAACACAACCATTTTCGAACGTAACAATTAAAATGCAATCAACTTAGGATTGTTTGAGGCCATAAACGATGAATATTGAAGTGATGACATTTATGATTTGAGGATTGGATGTGTAAAATGTTCGTATTATATTTAGAATTTAATAAGGAGCTAAGGATTCTAAAAGGATGGATATGGATTTTGCAAAAAGGAACAATAGCCTTGGGCCATACACTCATTCTCAGCATACAAGTCTGCAGGGAATGATGGAATAATTCCTATTATGCTCCAAGCTCTAAAGACGTAATTGTTGCAATTCTAGTGGACATTTTTAGGGGTTATATCAATATCACCTACGTTCCTTCTAGCTGGAGAGAAGTCAGTGTCATCTTCATTCCGAAAGCTGGCAAGCCCACCCACACCGAACCTAAAGATTTTAGGCTTATAAGCCTATCATCTTTTCTTCGCAAGACTTTAGAAAGACTAGTGGAGACTCACATTCACCTAAAACTTAATGACGGCGTGGTCTCACAGGCCCAACATACATATATGAAGGGCAAATCTGTTGAAACAGCGCTTCATGAAGTGGTCGGCACAATCGAAAAATCGATCCAGTTCAAGGAATTCACCCTGGAAGCATTCCTTAACATAGAAGGGGCATTTAACAATGTTGATAATAACGCAATTCGACAAGCCCTCAACTCGATCAGCATCGATCCGTTACTGATAAACTATATTGATTCCATGCTTCAAACAAGACTCATAAATGTAGAAATGGCTGATACGAAGTTAAAAGTTAGAACATGCAGGCGAACTCCGCAAAGTGGAATTCTATCTCCTCTGCTTTGGCTCCTTGTAGTTAGCCAGATATTGGTTAAACTTAATCTGAGTAGCATCAAGGCATATGCCGATGACATTGTGTTAATGGCCTCGGGAAAATTTGCTCCAACCTTATGCGACCTCCTACAATTAGCCCTCAACGAGCTCAGTAATTGGGCCAGAAGATGTGGACTAAGCGTTAACGTTAAGACAGAATTGGTGTTGTTTACAAGGAAAAACAAAATTCCCAACATAAACCCGCCAAACATCAACGGAACTCCACTTCAAGTTTCGGATACCGCCAAATACCTTGGTGTTGTACTTGACCGTAAATTGAACTGGAAAAAGAATATTAAAGAAAGGGAGGAAAAAGCCTCAGTAGCATTCTATACGTGCAGTCGAATTTTTGGTAGAAGATGGGGTCCCAGCCCTAGAACCATTCATTGGATGTACACAGCCATTATAAGGCCAATCCTAACGTACGCATGTATGGTCTGGTGGCCAGCCTTAGATAAGGAGACCATCTAAAAACCATGACTAAAATTCAAAGACTAACGTGTATCGGCACAACCAGTGCTTTAAGAACCACCCCAACGGCCGCCCTAGAAACTTTCCTTTCACTTGCCCCACTCGATCTGTTTACGAAAGAGTTGGCGGCAAAAAGTGCTTTACGACTTCAACACTGTAATAAAGGGGCCTCTTCGGTCACAGAATTTTAATGAATTTTACAGACATTGACATTCAAACAGACTATGTTTCGCCGCACATTGACTTCAACCCAGTAACCATGACAGATATCCCCACCAGGGAACTCTGGAACGAAAACAGGGTCATAAATGCAAATCATGTTTCGGTCTTCACCGACGGCTCCAAAACCTTGGAGAACCATAAATAGATCAATAAAGCTTCCAAACTTTTACAGTGTATTCCAAGCGGAAGTGCTGGCAGTTTGTGAAGCCGCGAAGCATCTTGCCTCACGTGAATTAGTCAACAATAATATTGACATTTTCATAGATAGCCAGGCAGCAATTAAAGCTATTTCTTCAATACCCATAAAGTCCAAACTGCTCGATCGTTGCCGAAATGAGTTAAGAGTACTCAACGCAACGAACACAGTTACCCTAAAATGGGTCCCAGGACATAGGGATATTCACGGAAATGAAATGGCAGATAAACTGGCCAAAAGCGGATCATCTCTTGATCCGAGCCAAATCAAAGCCTTGGATAAGTATAGGTGCCACCCAAAAGATTTCTAGATCGTGATTAAGGTCAGCTACTTTTAGTTTTTGTTGAGTCACAGATTTATTTCTATGAATTTTTAAGATTCGTTTGAAGGTCACGAGCAAAATTTTGGCACCTCCTTTGGGTCTTTAAAAAAAAAGTATGCCATTTGGAAGGCCACCCTTACAGTAATAAATGCCAGCTGTTTTCAGTAAGTTATTGGTCACTCAATAATGTTTTTTTATGAATTAAAAAGAACTCAATTTAATAACGATTTTTGGCACCTCATTTACATAAAGGATTTGCAAAAAACTTAATATATGTAGCCTGAAACGCCCTAAGTCTTTTGTAAAATGTCAGCTTAATTCAGTAATTGGTCATTCGATGTTACGATTTTTCAAAGTTCTTTTTTCCAGGGTCACTTATGAATTTTTGCACCTCATTTAGGAATTTCTACAAAAAAGAAAGGTACTATTTGATAATATACTAAATAATAAGATAAGAGATCAGCTATTTTCAGTAATTGGTTTCGCATAGATTTTATTGAATAAATTACTTTTTTTTTGTAAATGAATCAAATGAGGTGCCAAAAGTTTTGTTGTGATTTTGAAATGAACTTTATGGTCTGACCAACTACTAAAAATAGTTTGGCCGTCGTTTCTTAATTTCCCAAAAATGAGGAGCCAAAAAATGCGTGTGACCTTGAAGAATGTCAAGACTTGATTACTAGTTATCTAGGGCTTACCAATTTCTAGGACTGCTTAAACTTGTCTGATCAATTACTGACCAATTAGATGACATTCTCTTTTTAAAACTTCCCATAGATGAGTTGCCAAATTAATAGAGCCAAATGAAAGCTTTATTTCAGAGATTTTTGGGTAAGAATTGGCAGTCTATCAAATTCAATCTAAAAGAAGCAAATTGCCTTAAAAAGGTTTTGTGGTAACTTTTGACAAGAATTTTTGTTTGTATATAATAACTAACACAACTAACTAATATATTATGTAAGTATTTTAATGCTGACGAAAGTCATACACGAAAACACTAATTAATAACATTGTCGACAAAATATTAATTTTAATCTCTAGCATAAACCAAGATATATTTTTCTGATAGTTTTTAATATGCTGAACTCGAATCTGTTCTCAGAATTGCTATAGCACAACACGTTTATGAGATATTAAAATCTAAAATTTAAAAAAAAAACAAATGCATTTTTGGGGTTATATTTTTTCTCTTGGTAATTTTTTTTTTTCAAATAAATTTTTATATTAATTTTGAAGTAAGAACATTTTTCTTCGAAATTCTCTTTGAGTCTTTTAAATACCTTCATTCATCTTTGAGAAATCATTAATAAGATTTTAGCCTTTTTCTTAAACTACATAATTTGAAAATATTCTCCAATCATAATGTCAAATGAGGATTTCTCAGAGAGAAATAAGAATGGATTGTTGCAGACAAAAAATTGAACTAAAATTTATTGTAAATTGGATATAAGTATATACTTTCAATTGCACTTTAATGAAATTTGTGAAAATTCAACAGTTTTGAAGTCATAAGCAAAAAACTGTAATAAAATGCATTTTGAACAACTTTTTGCGAATTTTGCATGTTGCGTCACGAAACCTCAAGTTCGGATTCTGCAACCTCGAAAACAATTTTTTTTCTTTCTAAGGGTTCTTTTGAGCAAAAATCGACTCGACTATACCTGATGTAAATTAATAAAAAAGTCCTTACACAGCCACTCAAAAGTACTTTTTTTGTATTTCAAGATTTTTTTTCTCTTAAAAACAAATAAAGAACTTTAAAGAACAAAAGGTGACAAAAAGGATAAACATGCAAAAAATTAAGTAAGAAACTAAAATTTTTTCTAATAATGTTGATACTTTCAAACGATAGTACATAAAAAAGCCAAAGAAAGCAGATTCCTATCCCTGAATATCATTTACATGTATGTATGTACATAAGGGTTGTCGGAATTTGTTTTGTATTCAAAATGGGTGTGGTGGATCTTGTAAAGGACCACATTCGACTCAAATTTAAATGGGTTTTCTGACCGCTTTTCGAATTGTGTTTTTTTTACCTAAAAACGGCCGCGGAGTCTCAAAATTTAATTTTGGAAAATATCGGAACAAAAATTACATTTTTCAAATTCTTTACCAGGTTCACCCATTTTGAATAAATGTTAAAAAAAATGCAATACCCCTAGTGTATGTACATTAGGGTGTTCCCTAAATTAGACATAGTCTTGGATAGCCCTTATTCGATCCAAAACATTGAAAAACAGTTTCTCTATTTTTTTCAAATTTTATTTCACCCCTCTGGTATGTCTATTTTCACTTTAGGGTACTTATAAGGTTATTTTTATTGCACGCGAAAACAAAATCAGAATGAGAAGAATCAGAATTTAGACGAGAAAAAAATTGTATTGGATGGGAGTCTCTTCCCCCCGTTCGGGCGGGAGGGCAAACTTTCTAGAAATTTGCCTCGAGAAATATTTTTAAGAAACGGGAACACTTAAAATGCCACGCTATAACTTTTCTTAAAGCCACAAATCCATTCTATTTATGCTTTCTAAATAAAATTTTTATTGAAAATAGTTTATGAAAAATAATTCTCAAATTCAATACTAAGAAAATTACCCTTCCCACCTTAATGGGAAATAGAATACCTCCGATACGATTTTTTCTCGTCTAAATCCAAGGTATACCCTCAGATTGCTTTTTTTTTGCGTTTTATGAGGATCACCCTAACCCCATAGTTAGTACATTAAAGTTAAAACAGGGAGACCAGGGGGTGAAATAAAAATTAGGAAAATTTTTTTTTCATGTAGGGCCATTTGTAGTTACATACTATTGAATCTTGGATCATCGATCGTTGAACTTCAGTTAATTTATAAAAATCAGTGAGTAAAATTGACTGTAAATTTAAAAATAGTAATATTTTTATTCAAGTTTCAGTTCGAAATAAAGAAAAGAATTTATTCTTCTCATTTTCAAATTTTGTTTCGATCAGTCCCAGGAGAAAATAATGCTCAGCCCAATTAACACCTCTTTCTGATTTTTCTGGCTTAGGAAGTATTGCATAAGGCTCCAAAACTTCTAACATATCGTTTATGTGAGTCTTTTCTTTTTGTGTCAATTTTTCAAAATCTTTCATTAATAACATTTTCTGAAGTTTCTCACGTAGTTTAAATGATTGTTCGTAATTACCAGATAAGTCCTCTTTAATTTGATCATAAATTGTTGTATAGCCTTCTATGGCTTGAGCATAGTACTTAACTTCACCAACTATTCTAAGGCTTTCATTGAAACCTATATTTGAATAACATGCTGAAATGGCTTTATTGAAAATTGTCAAAAATAATTGAGAGTCAAATTCATAGAGTTTGTTAGCAAATTTTAAATCCAGATCTAAGTCTTCTAGCATGTAATTAATCATATCAGTAGAGAAGGATTCCACTTTGGCTCGAAGAATTTCTCTGTTTGTTTTAAGGTGTGAATTCAAATCTAAATCCGAATCAAAATCCAAACCAATTGGCGGAGAAGATCTTTCATAGAGTTCAATGAGATGACTAAGTTCTTCATTTCGATCACGGAAAATGGTTATATTGCGTTCGTCTTCATATGCACACATATCACCTGAAATTAAAAAGAATAACCGTTTTGTACTTTTTGGTAAAAAAAAACTATTAATATGGTTTTTTTGATTTTCCTGCTCCTTTAAAATAATAAACCAACTGCATGGCAAAATTTGGATAAAAACAAATTTTGGATTTAAAAAAAAAAATATGCATTTTGGTTTGAAAATTTAATATTTCAAAAACGGGTTACTGAACTTTTTTTCAAAACTTGGTTTGTGAATGCTTATTAATAAAAACACAAAATTGGAAAACCAAATTTCTTTTCTTTAAGAAAACCATTCTTTTGATTTAAAATAGCTTTAGTCTGTCTCTGTATATAGAAAAAACCTTCTAACAGAAAACCATCACTCTAAGGATTTTAATTTGGTTTTTTATGTATTCATTTTTTTTTTTTGGTAATCAAATGAGATGTTTGTTTTTGAGTTCAAAGCTATTTTACACATTGTTTTTTCTATAAATATTTAAATGTATTAAAAGTTCTAAAGATCCAAGCAGCTTGAAAAACAAAGCAAGTACAAGCGATCCAGTCGTTCATTTAACTTTTGTTATGAAACAAATACATACTAATTTGCCCAAATGTGGAATAAACACAACATATTTTGTTCACCTACCTCGGTATACGAAAAAAAAAATTAATCGTATTGCTTTAAAACTAACTTTTATTAGTTATTTCTTCTAAATTTAATGATAGAACAATAACAATGAAGTAGAAACGTTAAATAGGTGAAAATTTAAACAACAATATTTCTATTGATTTGCAACAAAAAAACAAAACTATTTAAAATCAGGGAATTATTTCACGCTCGTTCAGTGTGTATCCAAAAAGTAAATAAAGTGAAGATTGAAGAATTATGATTCATTCATTTGACATCAACCACAACAATCCAAGGAAAGCTTTTTTTTTATCAAAACAAAGACTGGGTTAGTTCGGTTCGATCGAAGAGCTTTTGTAATATAGTCAGTGGTGTCAATGAAAAAATTACTAACTTAAATTTGAAAAGTACTTAAAAAGTTATTGATGTATATAACTAGCAGCGTTGTAGTAAAATAATATTAATCTGGTCTGGCCAGTAAGAAAAACTTAAGCTAAAACTTGGATTTTTAAGTAAAAGCAGGGTTTTGGGTGAATAAAAATCAAGCTTAAGTAAGAAAAAACGAGATGACTTTTAGTAATAGCTATTTTATAAAAGTCAAAGCTAAATTCATGCAGCTGTAGCTTGTTTTTCAGCTAAAAATCCAAGATTAAAAATAGTTTAAGCTAGAATATTTTAGTAAAAGCCACAAAAACATCATAGTTTATTATTTTTTTAAAGTAATTATTTCATACAGGTTTTCGTTTAGATATAAAATGCACGACTGGGTCGCAGATACTTGCACTTATGCTAAGATGGAGAGGCCTTAAGAACAATATTTGCAAAGAGATTAAAATTATAAGAGAAAAATGTTTAAAAGCATAAAATACGATATTTAAATCAACAAAACTGAATTCTTTGAGAAATGAAAAAATGAGCGCCATCTTAATTCTTGATTGAATATGGTTGTATGGACAAAAAAATTCAAAATCGTTCTAGGGGTTTTCTTAAAACATTTTTAAGGAAAATTGTTGGTATGCAAACTGTCGGTATTTATTTATGTGTATACAAAAATTAAAATAAAAAAATTTTGCCAACCTGTTTTTGAAATATCGAACTTTCAAAAAAATTTGAAACTTTTCTTAAAAATTAAAAAAAAATATTTATACGCAACATTTTCAAACCTTATTTGAAATTACTATGCAAGAAGATTTATCTAAATCTTTTGAGCCGATAGTGAGAAAATTCAAGATTAACGAAAATCGTTCTATTAGAAATAGTTGCTATATGTAAATTTTTATAATTGTTGGTAATATATCGCACCAATTAAGGTGTACAGAAAAAGTTTAATAAGTATCGTAGGAGCCGTTTTAAATAAAAAAAATATTTTCTTAACGGTTTTTTAACTTTAAAAAAACGAACCGAATTTTTCTTTGAAAAAGTTGTGTAGCAGTTTTTTGAGAAAAATAAGATTTTGTAAAATTGTTAAAAAAAAAAATTGAATGGTAGGTAGTGTTATTTTAAGTTCTAGAAAAAATGCAAGAAAACGTGTGGGCAGAATTATCAAAAACCACTATGTACCAAGTGTTAAGGAATTCGATCCAGCTATAGGCGTTAGACAGACAGAATTACATGTTTGATTATTATCTCGATTTTTTTTTACACGAGTCCAAAACTTGCCCTATACTATAGAGCCTATATCAAAAGTAAAAAAAAGGCAGTACCACTAAATCATGAAGTGTCAGCGTTCAAACCCTACTCCAATCGGAGCAAATTATTTTCAATTTTGAGGAAGAAAACAAATTTATTCCGTCACTCCGTTTTTTTTTAGACCTACTCCTTTTTTTTGACACAACAAGTTTCTATAGCCAAACTACATGAAATTTAATGACAAAAGTGCTATTCAATTTTCAAACCAACTCTTACTCTGAAATCTGAATGTCTGCATCTGAAAGTATATAATATGTTGAAGGGCTTAATTATGTTTTTAAACTTTGTTCGTAGTTTTTCGTCCATTTCGAGATTTTAGCCTTCTATACAGTTCCAATGCGAAAAAAATTAAAATTTTCAAAACAATTTACCACCTATTCTTCTGTGTGCCATACTGTATTATATTCAAGGCAAAAGATTGCCTTGGCCTATGTCACCCATTGAGTCATTAATTTACGCTTAAGCAATAAACTTTAGTTCTAAACATAGACAGTAATTATTTTTGGTGCAAAAGCCATTTGCATGTTAAAAATGCCATGAGGTCAATATAATTTTTTTAGCGGTGTAAGCTGACCATCCAAAAAATTTATTTTATACACCAAATTTTGTATGCATGCAAAAAACATTGGCCAGTCATTTTTTTTTTTGCATGGAACTGTAAACCGATTCTGTAAAAAATTGTTTTGTATTACATTTCTATAATTTTTGTTATGCAAAAATACTTGCATATATTTTTTTAGGCATGGGAACGGTAATCTAGACCTTATTTTTATTAAAAATACAGTTTCTGAGAACTTGAGTTCTTCCTACATTTTAAAATCTACTCCGGACATTTTTGATTTACTCCACTTTTCTTACAAATCTGCTCTGAAATTTTGCTACTGAGATTGGTTCGTGTACCAAATTTTATTAATTTGTTTTAAGAATTAAAAGTGGGAAATAATTTTTGTCTCCGTAAAAGGTGCTTAGTATATTCAAATACCAGAGACATTTTTTGTCAACTCATTTCATAAAATGTTATATGTAGATATTTCTTTTTATATCAAGGTTCAATCTATGTAACGTGACTGTGAAGTAAGCAGGACAACTTTCACCAACGCAAATAAGACCTTGGAAGAGATTTGCATTTTTTCAAAAAGTGTTAGATGTAACGTCCGTAAAAAAAATAATCATATCTTTCATAACTAGAAGAACGACATATTTTATGAAATTGAAAATTTTGGCAAAAAAGAATATTATGATTTATCTACCGTTGGACAAAATTTCAAGAATTTAAATTTATTGCTGAATACCTGTTTGGCATTTCAAAACTTATTTTTTCTATTTTCCCAGCTAATTTTCAATTTTATTGCTTCTAGATATGAAATTCACGTTGCATGGGTATATACATAATTTTAAGAAAATCAACTCTCCACTCCCTGCTTTCAAAGAAAATAGAAAAATTCTCATTGAATTGAGCAATCTATTCACTTTTCGGTGAGAAAAACTTCTTTTTTCTGGAAGAAGAAGTGTTTATCACTTCATGTGAGAAGTAAAAATATATCTTTGAAAATCATTTCCCATTAAAATTCGTTTATAGGATTGTTTTTATGCGTTGAAATTATACTTGGTCACATTCGCAACGTTGACCTGATTTTTTTCTCATTTTTAACCGAAACAAAAGGTCAACAATCAGGAAAATGTTTGCAATGAAGTGAGACAGTTTTTATGCAATCAGCCTTATTATGAGTTTCACATAGTAAATATTTCACCCGAAAAATGTTGTTCAAAAATTGGAATTTCCTTTTTTCGGGAAAAAATCACAATAGGCGAAAATTGAAATGTCAATTTTTCCACGTGGAATGTTGTTCACGTGAGACTCCCAATAAGGCTGAATATTTTGCACATCGGAACGCAACTAAGTTATATCCTATAACTATAACCGAACCACTTATTTCTCAACCCTTCAGAATATACTAGTTCATTAATGGGTCCCTCCTCAGGTGCCCTGTAGAATACTTAATTTTGAATTTATCAATTGGAAATTAAATGTAACGATCATCATCGTCACACGTCTGTAACGATGAAAACATATTAGCAAATTTTACAGGATTGCAATAAAACATTAGTTTTAAAGTTTTGTCTGGTTTCATCGACGATTTGCAACTTTACCTCCTTGATTTTCATAGATAATAGACTGTGTGTTAGCATTTTATATCTTAAGCTTTTTTAACGTCAGTCTCCACCAGTCCATCTCCGGTCAGTAATCAGTATAGTGTTCCAACAAATATTAATCTAAGTTTGCTGCTTCCCAATCAGCGATTGTTTGTTTCAATTTTTTTTACAAAATCTAAGGTATTAGAATTAGTATATCAAATCATAATTATTCAGGTAGCTAGTTGGTAAAACTAAAAACATTTTAACTAGTTCTATTATATGTTTTATTGTGTGTTTTTAAATTGTTTTTGTTTCTCTGTAATGATCTTAGTCTCTCTGATTCATTTTATTTCGGATTGTGTGTGTAGTTTATTTTCTTAAATAGCTTTGTGAAAGCTCGAAAGCTTGCCATTTTCAGTAATTTGTGTGCTGACAAAACCAGAGCTGTCATTTTCAAACATCAAAAAGATCAAATTTAGATATTTTCGATATAATTTTTTTTGGATTTTTCGTATATCTGAATTTGCTTTTCTTTCCCTATAAAACCAGATGGTTCAATAAATAAATATTTTTCTTTCAAAAACTCAACAGTTTTGAAACATGGAAAGTTTATTCAGATGAAGTAGTGTACAAAAGTCTCCATGAATCAAAGTGAGATTTTCGTTAAAAGCTCTGTGCAAGTATTATTATTTTGAAGCTTAGAGCCTCGTACACAGGTCGAGTAAAGCCTAATTTTATCTCTTCTTTTTTTCTCAAGACAAATTCAGAATGTGTAGAGGTAAAAACTAAAGTCAATTAAGAACAGTAGTGCACCTAGAAATTAAAAAAAAAATCATAAAAATTTCTTCAATTCACATAAATTTGAACATTTTAAATATAGAAATCAGATTTATTCAAAGCATAACATTTAGATCGAAATACACTTTTTCCATGGAAATATAGTTTGTCTTCCATCTTTAAGGCCATCAACTGTCAAATTCCATACAAGGATGGCTACGATGTTGTTGAATTAAAAAGCCTTTACAAATATTCTGAAATTTTGTGTACTTGTCCGAAAAATGGTTGACATTTGGATCAAAATCCATTAAAATATAGTTTTTTCCCTATTCTATCGAGCTTTCAACTAAAAAATTCCATTGAAGGATGGATGTCATTTCAATGAATTAAAAAAAATGTCTGCCACTCCACTAATTCAATTGAATTTTCCAATTCAGTTTTCTTATTCCAAATCGGTAGCTCGGTTTGGAAACCAATTTAAATTTTGTATTGAAAAAAATATTTTCATTATCTGTATGGGGCCCTTTTGTTCCCTTTTGTAATAGCTACACCACTGACTGATTTGAAACAGCTGTTCTATTATTCTCATTCTGGCCTGGCCAAACATAGAGCGGGCAGGCCGGCAGGACGGTCAATACCAGGGATGAGAATGTTGAGCCCAGAAAGTGAAGCAAATTGCTTAAAAAAACGAAGTAGAATTCTGAAATGTGTAGCAGATAATAAAAAAAATGTGTTTCGAACATTCATAGCTTAGTTTATTTGTTGTATATTTTTTAAAAATAAAAAGCATGTTTTTGTTTTAAATTCAATTAGATTCTGCTTTAAATGAAAAAAATCACATAAATTCAAGAAATATTTTACTTAAAAACTATCAAAATTGCGAAGTATGATCAATATTTTAATATTTTTTTAAGTTAGCTAAGCCAAGTAGAAATAAGTTGCTATACGCAGCATATGCATAGAAAAAATTAATGAAGTAGATCTACTTCATATGAAGTAAATAGTCATCTCTGGTCAATACTTTACTAGGAAAGAGATAACGTGGCGGTCAAATTTTGTTTGTAAATTTCTACAAAGACCGCCGGACCGTGTTTGTTTGACTAGGCTTTTAGTAATGGAAAGAATGAAACAGGAAGCTGATTTTAGTTTACAAAAAGCGAAATACACATAATTGGGCGTAACTTGATGAATTCGAATTGGATTTTGTCAAAATTTTATATTTAGGCTATTGATAATGTCCTAAAAAACCTGGCAATAAGGAGTGCTATTAAATTAGAGGGTGCATTGAGGGGGGGGGGGGGAGCTGAAGAAGTAACCTTCTTGAACTAGAAAACGAAGCAAAATTTCAACATAATGCTTAAAACTATTTTTGTAGACATAGACAGTAAAATTTACCATCAAAATGGATCATAAAAAATCAGAAAAAAAAAATCATTGCATCATTCTTCGACATGAAAGAAAAAAGTGTCAAGAGTTTTTTGGTCGAAAGTGCTCAAAGTTCAGGAAATGCTTAAGACGTCAAAACAAAGCTCTACCAAAATTCAGATTTGTAGGAATTTTTTCGAAGTGAAAGTCTAATTTTCCTGGGCTACTATTGATTTTAGTAATAAAAACCCATGAACGTCTTAGTTCCTTTTTAAATGACATAATCAATAGCCCAGTTGAACTATTCTCATTATTGTAAGCCTTCCATTTTTCTATCACAAAGCTGGAAAAACAAGTTGAACCCGGATTAATTTAACCCGCCAATGGTGACCTATTTGTCTGTGAGACCGGGTGTTCTTAAAAATTTGAATAACTTTGTCCTCTCTCACTGATTTTCGCCGTGATTTCGTGTAGCTGCCGCATTTCACATCCTTCATCAACTGTTCACAACAAAACGGCAAAGTGAGGAGAAATTCTGTTCTTTTGGTACAAGCCCGGTGCATGAGACCGTGCGTCACCGTTTATGCAAGTGAAGTAGTCATAGTTAAATAATTTTTCTTAAAATTTTCTTAAAATTTCTTCAAGAATCTTTTCTACTTTCTTATTATTTTCAGTGTTTTCTAGTATTTTTTTTTATGATCGGTGAGCTTTTTATGAGATTGTATTAATGTTTTACCTAAAAAAAACACTTTTTTATTCGAAAAAACAACCATTTTTGTATGCAAAATAGTTATTTTTGGAATCGAATTTGTTGTTATTTCTTATATGGAAGGATACCAGTTTTCATTAATTTTTAGAAGTTTCTAATATGGAAAGACTCCTTGCAGTAATTTGGTTTTAAAATAATGAGTTTTTTTATTTTTTTCTTAATTTAAAAAAAGTCAGGTTTAAAAACATGGTTATTCTTAATGCTCTACGCAAAATAGTTTTTTAAACTATTAAAATTGAAATTAATGAGCCATAGTCGATAAAATATTTTTGTTTTATGGTAAAATATTATATTAAACAAAAAAAATGAAATAGTAATAACACGATTTGAAAGAATCTTCAGTTGAAAAACCCGGTCTGTGAGACCGGCGTCACCATTGATGTAAGTCAAATTGACGTCACCGGTAGCGGGTTAATATACGTTTTGGTTAAGATGATTTGTTAATAGTTTAAATTATTTGCGTTTAGTTTAACTATATTTGTGTTTTGCTTAAATCGAATTGCATTTGGGTAAAATTTATTTGTGTTTGAGTTAAATTTATTTACGGTTGTGTGAAACTTATTTAAGCTAAAGACTTTAAATCTATTTGAGATTTGGTTTAATTAATTTGCCAATGCTATTACAATTACAGACATTTTTTTTTTTTAAATTCAATTCAAAATTTCAGTAATTCGAATCAAAACTTCGTCTATGTTATAAAACAAAAATACCTGTTCCAATGAAAACAGCGATTCACGCTTTCACTGTTCTGAAACTTACTAAAAAATATTTTTTTCTTTTATTACCTATTCCACTGCTAATAGGAAATACAATTTAACACGTCTACTTTATTTTCTTTCAGGCAGTGTTGTTGCCAAATATGTTTCGCAGCCGAACTGATCATATTTCAGATCTAATTGATCTTCATCAACGACTCGAATCATCGAACATTACTTCCTTGCTAGAAAATCCTGCCTCAATAATTGAAGATGTCGAAATAATCCAAAAATTCTTAAAGGCAGAAATTGAATCTTTCTCAAATTTCGTTATAGAGGGCCTGCTTGATCTCACCCAAACAATAGATATCCAATTTGCTGAAAAAGTTATCGAATTTAATCCAAAATTATTTGGCCAATTACTAGCAAAAGCAATTTCAAAATATTATTCCAAAGTTGGCTTTGATTCATTTTTAAAAATTATCAAACAAATCAAGAATTTGACTTCAGCTATTGATGGCATTGAAGCTTTATTCGAAAAGATAATAATTGATGGTGAAAAGCACCGAACCGAAGCATGTGAACTGACAACAATATTAGAAGAAATTGCTTCTAGTGATGATTTTGAAACACTACCATCTAATCAAATGTTACGACTTACAGATATGATTGTCCGCTTGAAACCACATGCTAGACCTATTGTTAAAAAAATGTTCAATTTTAATGGTATGCCATTGAAAGAGGGCGAAGAAAATGGTCAAAGTTATCCAATTTTTTCAAAAAGTGGAAGTTGGGCTGAACATGGTTTGATAATGTCGGCAATTTCTCATAGTTATGAAGAAACACAAAACAAGTTTAAGAAAACATTGAAGAAATAGTTGAATATTAAATGTTCATGTGTATGTTTTCCTTAATTTAGTTAAGAATACAATTTTTAGAAAATAAATGCTTTCTTTTTATTACTTTTTGAGAAAGATCAAATTAACTTTTATCACTTACTCCTGCAGCAAAGAACTGTTGCAAGCTTAAAAACTAAGATTTTGGACTAGTTGCGAACATGTATTTAAGGACCAGTTCCTATGCCAGTGTTAGGATTGTTTCGGAGAAATTAGCTGCTAATAGCTTAATTTAATACCAATATTAACAAAACTGTAGTAGGTAACTACTCGATCAATATAAATAGCCTTTACTTTTTCTATTTTTCTTTTCAGAAATTTCCCATGCATGCATACAAATGTTTCGCACACGTTACGAAGAACTTTGCAGTCTCATTGAGCTTGAACGAAATTTTAATCCATCTTCAGAAAGCATTCTGTTCCCCGTTTCCATTGAGACACAAATTGAAAATGTTCACAGTGTTTTCAAAGCCGAAGTTAAGACATTTTCATTCAAAATAATGGAAATTATGCTCGAGAGTGGACTGGTTGATTATCAATTTGCTGATCGTGTTTATGAATTCGATCGAAATTTATTCGAAATGGCCTTGAAAACAAGCATAAGTAATGCTTATGGAATAATTGGTTTTGAAACTGCATTAGCAATTGTTCGTGGTTTTACATATTTTTTACAAGCTATTATCGGATATGAAGCTATTTGCGATCAATTGAGAATTGATATTTCTAAACACAAAAATGAATCATACGAATTAGTGCAGAAACTTAAAGAAATGTTTGCCATGGAAGAATTTAGCAAAGTACCAGAAGATCAAAAATTACGGATTGAGAAAATGTTGAGTTTTTTAAAAAATCATGCTTCGAAAATACCAGAGAAGTCAAGTAGGACAGAATCAGACAGCGAAGAGGAAGGTCCGAGATATTCATTTGTGTCATTTGGAAAAGAATAAATAAGATGTTGGCATGGAATATCAATTTGATTTTTTTTTTCTTAAAGTGACGTTATTATTTAACTTATCAGAGCCTATAATATTTACACATCTTTCCAAACCAAAATATTGGAGTTGGGCAGTTTAGTTCATTTGAGTGAGCGATCAATTTAGTTCAATTGACGCTACTGAACTAGTTCGTTCATTTTAGTTCAATTTAGTTCAGAAGTCAATTTAAGAAAAAAAAAAAAAAAAACAACAAAAATGTACTTATTACACTTGAAAAAAATCAGCCTTAATATGAGTTTCACATGGAAAAAATTCGCGCGAAAAATGTATGTTCCCCCGGAATTTGAAAAGCTGTTATGAGTTTCGCCTGAACTTCTCTTGGCCTAAAATATAAAAAAAACTTGTGCAAAGGCATCAGTTAGTCCTCTCTGTTTTCCATTCATTAGCTGTCAAGAAATAAGTGACTTTTTAACCTCTTAATAACGAATAATTACGAAATGAATACTTACAAAAAAAGGAATTTTCCTTTTTCGGGTGAAACTCACAATAGGTGAAGAGTGAAATGTCAATTTTGCCCATGGAATATTGTTCACGTGTAAGTCACAATAAGGCTGATGATCTTTGATGGCATTTGAAATAAAAAGAAAAAACACCAAGTTACTAAAAAACAAATATTTTTTTTGGAATTAAGCAGGAACTTAAAAGACGCGTGGCTGTGACGTGTGTGGTTATTAAAAATTATTGAACTATAAACTCCTTACCTCATGTCTGTATCGATTGTGGCAGTCAGTGTCAGATTTAGCAAGTTAATTTGATTTGAAATTTTAACATTGTTTCAGAAATGTTTTTTTTATTCTTTAGAAGCTCTTTCACAGCTGTGGGAAAACCTCAAAAACTAATAAACTCAAAAACACTTGGACCATATCAAATTTTAAGGTCTAACGTATATGAAAATGTTGTCAGTTGCTTTGCTCACAAAAATAGATAAACATCATAAAATAAATGGTTATGACGTTTGTGAATAAGCAAGAGAGAGATTAGGCGCGTCTCACCAAATAAAGTCTCTGAGCGCTCAGAGACTTTTTAAGTGGGACAAAAAATCTCACCTGAGCACTGAGATTTTTTGAGGAGATTACTGAGACGAAAATTTTTTGGATTCATTTCTCAATGCTCTTTCTCTGCTAAAACAGCTGTTCATTTGACAGCCAAATTGCAATTTTTTGATGTTGTATAAATTCTAAAATCGATAAAAAATACAAAAAAAGGTGGAATGTTGATAAAAAGGAAAATAAATTGTATTTGCTATAATTTTTCATTAATTTCATAAAGTTTTGTGCTTAAATATTTTAAGCAAAGTTGAAATTTCGTTTCCCGAATTTCAATTCGAAAATCATAACACGTGTTTATACAATTCAACAGAGAATCTTGTCCCAGCAAAGCATTCCGCCTCCGTCAGTCTGACATTGAGCGCTCAGTGAGATTTTAGTTGGTGAGACGCGCCTATTTATTGCTATTTGGTAATCGGTACATGAACCCGTTTTTCTGCGCTGTCAAAAAGATCTGTGTTTCTTTTTCAGTTCAGAGCACTCAAACCACTCAACTTATGTTACTTTTTTAAATCGAAGCTAGCTTGTGGTGCGCTCCATGATCTCAGAATAAAAAGACCGAACGAATGGAGTAAATAGCTGAGAGCAACCAACTTCACTATTTTTTCACTCATTTCGAATGAGCGCATTCAACACATCAACTTCAGTTCAGATCTATGCTGTCAGATAAAAATCAAGTCAGTACTTAATGTAGGTGCGTTGATCACATCGCGATCGTACGACAGTTCAGTGATCAGTGCTCAGATGTGTTTCAAAATTACATTGGGGAGCTCTAACCATACTCTGCTCAGAGCTAGCTGCAATAGATCGAGCTCTACTCCAGCTAAGAGCTAAAAGAGCTAAGATAAATGAATGAGCTTTTCTCTTTCTTTGAACAAAATTAAAAGAACTTAATGAACTATTGAACTAAGTGTGCGAAGGGCGAACTAAGTTCACTAGTTCACTGAACTAGTTCGTTCACGAACTATACAAGCCTACAAAATATTTTTTTGGAGTTTACCACTCACTGATAATAATTTGAAAAATTCACTTTTAAGGACTTAAATTATACTTGCAGAAAAGAGAGTAATAAACAAGTGGAGTTTGTTAAAATCTCAAGGGGGTTATAATATTTGGTAGCTAAATTACTGCTATGGCGATATAAAAGAGATGAATATAAACATTGATATCAATACATAAATTTAAACAGTTTTTCAGAAATCTTCCCAAAACGGAATAGAACAAAAAAAACATACCTACAAGGACGATAAGACGCATCATCATCATCATCATCGATTCAAGACCAATAAATAATTTTGATGGGACAAACTCATGGATCGATCGGTTTTGGTTGCTGTTGTCTCGTCTTTGTTGTATTTTCATTTATTTTATTTATTATCTTTTTCTTTATTTTGAAGATTTTTATCGAAGAAAATGCTGAATGTGAAATTATCATGATCATGAACAACACGTACCTACCATTTTCATTATACAAGCTACATTATATTTACAACAACTGTCTCTTATTATAGTCTTTGAGTCTTTGGAAAGAGAAATACGAGCGTATCGATTACGTATCTTTTTATAAATTTTTTAAATGCAATGAATGTCGTTGATCCTTTTGTTGTTATGTTGGTTTATCTGGTATTATCTTTCATTTTAATAAATAAAGGATTCGTTTAACACTAAAGAAAAAAAAGAAGCAATTTAACTCACACAGTGAATACAGCAGAGCGGAACATAGAGGAGGGGCAAATAAGAATGAAAAATGAAATTTACTGCAAATTTCAATTGGAAAAAATTCAAAAATTGAGTTTTTAAATTTTGGCGGGATAGGATTCAGAGTTATAATCAGGGATAGAACTGTGCTAACTTTGCCTTTTTGTGTTCGTTTACGTATAGACTTTTTACAAATACGTTTCATGTCATCCTAATTCCAAAAATAAATTATTTATTTTGCATTTTTTTTTATTCGTTAGTGCCTTTTTTGCTTTTTCATGAATTTTTCCATTTTCTGCTGTTTTTTCCAAAAAACCTTTAAAAAAAAAATAGGTGTTTTGAGTGCATTTTTTTTAAGCTAACAAACAACAAGCATTTGTTTGTTTTGAGACAAACAAAAATAGTTCCAGACAAAATTTCCACACTTTTTTGACAATTTGCTTCTGGCATTTCATTAAAATTTAACAGACTGCCAATCTTAGCACGAAATTCTTTGGAGCAAAGATATTATTTTCATCAAGGAATATCAAATGGGCAAGTGTTCTCAAAATTATTATTATATTTTATTAGTTATATTTAATTTTATTTATTACTTATACAAATCAAATAGTTGCTAAAATTTCTTTTTTTGCAAGAAATGCTATAGTTTAAGCTTCATTCACCATGCAAAATAGACATTCGTCATTGCCATCGTCTCGTTTTCTTAACAATGTCGTGTACAGGGGGGGGAGTCAAGGGGTCATGACCCCTTTTAATTCTATTAATGATTCGTGCTTCAGTACAAAAAAAAATTGTCAAAGCCATGCATTTTTTCTAAAATAAGAACTAAGTTAACTATAACTACCTCAATTTTTGATCAATTTAGAAGAAATTTACAACCTTTTAATCAGTACTATTTTGAAACATGAGTCAGATAAGGAAAAAATGTCTTCGAACATCGAAAAATGTGAGAGATATGTAAAATTTTTAGATTACTATTCCCAATGCCTATAATTTTTTTAAGCGTGCGCAAGAAAAACCCATACGCCATATTCTTGATGCAAACAAGGCACCAGCATCACCATATCAAATTTAAAATCGGTAGTAAATCGAATCTGGTTTAAAAATTCAGCTTTTCAAAACTTGGTTTTTTCAACGAATATATGTCTTTAAAAATTTCTAAATTCTATAATTTAAAATTATAAAAAATAAAATTTTGTTTATTCTGTTTTTTTCTCAAATAACTCATATATTTATAAACGAAAATAAAAATAATTTTCAACTACGACTTATTTTCAGAATTATATCGGGGTTTTCAATAAGAGCGCTACGAAGGTTTTGGATATCAATGAAATTCTTTATTCCTGTGAAAGTACGTTCGATGCCATTATGTCGTATGAAACTCGATTTCTTTTGCATGGCCACCACGGGCACGCAGAAGTCCAGACACTGAACCCAATTTTCGACGGTTTTCAAGCATAAATCGGCCGATACTGCTGCAATTTCACGTTCGATATTCGTACGAAGTTCATCAATCGTCGCTGGCTTGTTGGCATAGACCATAGACTTAACGTAGCCTCACAGGAAATAGTCTAACGGCGTCAAATCGCACGACCGACACGACTGTACCATTTCGTGAGATAACACGTTCTCCAAACTCAGTTTCCAATAAATTGACTGTGACATTCGCTGTGTGGCTTGTCCTGTTGGAACCACATGTTCTCCAAGTCCATATCATCCAATTGGAGCCAAAAATATTCGGTTATCATTGAACGGTAGCAATCCCCATTCACAGTAACGTGCCGGTCTTGATTATCACGGAAGAAGAACGGCCCAATGACGCCGCCGGCCCATAAACCACACCAAACCGTAAATTTTTCGGGATGCAATGATGACTCATGAAGTACGTGTGGATTGCTGCCTGACCAATACCGCATATTTTGTTTATTGACGAAGCCATTTAGCCAGAAATGAGCCTCATCGCTGAAGATGATTTTTCGATGAAAATCCGAATCATTTTCAAATTGTTGCTCAGCCCAATTCACGAACATACGACGCTTCTGGTGGTCAAGCGGCTTCAGTTCTTGCGTCAATTTAATCTAGTTAGGATGAAGGCCAAGATCTTTTCGCAAAATTCGCCACAACGACGTCACAGAGTCACAGAGATGCCCAATGCTTGACGACGTGTGAGAGACACATTTGGGTTTTCTGCAACTGAAGCCTCAGTGGCAGCAATATTCTCGACACTACGGGCATTTCTTTGTCTCACTGGCACGGGAACATTTTGTACTGTGCCTGTGGATTCAAATTTGTCCACTAGACGCTTAATTGTTGATCTGCTAGGACGATTATGACGACCATTAATTGGACGTAGCGCTCTTAACGTTGATGCCACTGACTCCGAATTTCGGTAGTAAATTTTAATAATCCCAACTCGTTGCTGGCTCGTATATCTTTCCATCATGAAATGGCAAACCTTACTGAAGAGAAATGTCAAAAAAGCGGCCAGAACTATGGCGTCGTTTGCTGTCCCTGTCACTCTACTTTTGTAGCGTCCCTGTTGAAAAACCTGATACTTTAATATTTCCAGCAAAAAATATTAAAAGGCCCAATTTTCCACATAAAAAGACTTTTCTTTTTTTCAATGATTGAACTACCTTACCAATGATCATTGAAATCTAAGCTACGTCTTGGGCTTTATATGTCTATCAAAATAATAAATGATTTCACTTCACATTAAAGTTTTCAATGATGATTTTCAATGATAGCTATAACTGGCGCGGTGCCTTATGATCAGGCTAATCCTGTAATTCGAACTTCTTCAAATTTTGAACTTAAGGCTTTTTAGTGATTCTCCAGGGGGGAAATTGAAAGCCATTACTTTCGTTTTTTTAAAATTTAAATAATATAGCAATCACAATTTTGAAAAATTAATTTTTAATTTTTAAAAAAATATTATTTTTCTTTGCAAATTCGATATTTCTAAAACGGGTCGATGAATATTTTTTTTAAACTAGGTTCATAAATGTATATTAATAAATAGTCATAGCTGGCATACCAATTTTTCTTTTTAAGTTGCCAAACATTATTTTTTTAAGAAACCGTTCCAATGTTTTTAAATTTTTGCTTGCAAATATTCATATTCTTCTACATAAGTAATCAAATGGCTCATTTGTTTTTGAGCTCTAAGTTATTAAGCGGATTGTCTATACAATTAAAAGAACTATTCTATCGCACATACAAAAATTGCCCCTGTCCTCCCTATGCTACATTTGGGATACGCATCTGAGCTACAACTACATATACACACAAATTTACAAAAATAAAATAAAAATCTAATAAATTATCAAAAAAGGTATCGATTACATCAGAAGGAGGTGAGTAAAGCAGATAAAGAGGATGAATATTATTATTTAACATGGCTATAGATGGATTGTATCTCTAAATATTTTAAACGAACGAAGCGAAGCGAATATCTGTGACAGTAAGGAATGATACCAGTTGTTGGCAAATGAGACTATTGCATTTATTTTATTACTATCAGGTGACAATAAGACGATGATAAACAATAATACGAAATGTTGTTGTTAAGCAAGGCAACAGAAGTGTTGTTTTTCAAGAGATAAGATAAGACAGGTGAGCAATTCTTGACTTGACAAAAATTTTCTTTTTTCTTAATAGGTTTAATTTTAAATTAATGTTGGTTTTTCGTTAGATATATCTTCCATGGAATCACCTTCGGCTTCTCCTATTAGAATATAATAAATCTTAACAATAAAAAAATATGACTTAACATTTTGAGTGCGTCACAAGTACGTAAAGTTGTGAAATACGAAATTATTATTTGCAAATGTAGGAAATCTATGAATATTTGATCAAAATCCTTAAATTTGTTTCAAAGACAAAAGAAAATTAAAATTAACTATATGAACTGTACATAGAATATCAATCAAAAACTGTACAGTGTACAGTGTACACCCGTACATTGTACATTATACAGTCTACGCTCGTACATTGTACATTGTATAGTGTACACTCGTACATTGAAAATTGTACAGTGTATACTCGTAGACTGTACATTGTACGGTTTACATTCGTACATTGTACACTATACACTCATACTTTGTTCATTGTACAGTGTACACTCGTACATTTTACTTTTACACAATCGTGAATGCTAAAAGCCAATATTTTTCAGTGATTTTTTTTTCACTATCAGCTTACTATAATAATATTTAACTTGGACCAATACTTCCCTATAATAAGGAATCAAGTATAAAATAACTCAAACTCTTCATGTAAATTATACCAATCCACAACGCAAATATTGTTAATTGAAAGTTATCCAAACGGCATATACTCGTATATAGATATGTTTCTTATAATTTCCATTAATACTATCTTTCCACAAGCTCCATTCTTTTGGATCACAAGTCATCCATGTGTCCAAGTGTATTATCGTTTCCTACCATTCAAATGCCATTAAGAGCGCACTTCAAGAGCTCAGCTTATCCGGTCGAGTCTTAAGTCGAAGAAATAAAATTGATTCACATGTGTGATTCGGTCTCCCATTAGTGCTTGTAAATTGCCCGTTGAAAGTGTTTTAAGGTGTACGCTGGTGAAACACCGACACTGATGAGGATGAAGAGACATGAATTTGCCATTTGCACATTGTGAGTTTATATGTATTGATATTGAGGAGTATAACAAAACTACATGTATGTTGGCGTAGATGTTGTCCTCCAACCAAAAAGTCATCATCGGGTTCCAGTTCCCCACTAAATATTGGTGTATCGATTTAGAGGGTATATATAGGTCGGTTCAATTGCTATTTTCCCCTTTCGCAAACTGATTACGACGCATGTTGTAATGAATTTGATGGTAGGGCTGCCAAACATAGCCAAATAATTTTAAATTTTAAAACCGAATTCGGAAATATTTTCTTCTGAGAAGCTCTAAATGTCAAAGAATTGTTGATGTGGGTAGGCTCATAAAGAATTGTATAGATTGACAGTGAGGCATATTTTAAAAACACAATTTTGTTCGTGGTATCTAGTGTCGTTTTCGACTGTTCCACTCCTTTTCGATTTCAATCGAATATGAAAAAATCATATTGTCAAATTTACACATCATACACTAGCGCATGGCACCATTTTACAAAATGGCTTCTGCAAGCATTTATCATTTTTGACAAGTAATCCCACGAAAAGTGGTATATGTACATATGCGTGTGTTCCAAATCTACTTCTTCTTGAAAACGGGAACAGAAAATGACTCCGAAAACAGTTCTCCGAACAGCCAATCGAAAGCTTTTGGGGTAGTTGGAGCGAAAAAGGAGTAGAAGAGGAGTACTCCTAAAGTACAATCGAAAACGACATTAGGTACATAGATTTCACAGGGCAGCAACCATGTTTTTTTTTTTCATCCAGTGTAAACTAGTCAATAGGATGATACAAATAAGTAGGAGCGTAGTAGTCCAGTCAGATTGTATTTTTACTATGTTATAACTTTGGGCTCCATCTTTCATTATAAGTTATTTAGGTTTTAGTATCTCATTTATGACTAAAGATTTTCGGTGATGAAATAATATACTTGTGCATACGATTCAAAGTTTTTCGAATAATAGAAGTCCAAAATATTGAGACCGAGAGCCACAGTCAATTTCAGGTGTAAAAGAAGGCAAACAAAAGATGTATAGGTGCTGAAAGCTTCAAAAAATCAAATTCCGGCAGTTCATATCATGAAAATAAAATATAAATACATTTTCGAGACCCTAGATATTTCTCATCTGATCACGGATCTTGGAATTTGAGACAATTTGAGTGTAGTTTACTCTGCCATGGCAGGTCGTTTAGAAAATTGACTGTTCAAAGTGAAAAAAAAGTTATTTTTAAACGGTCTGGCACTGCGTCCTAAAGAAAACACGGAACTGCAGAGGTAAAATTCTTAGGACCTTATTACAAAATCTTTATTGAACAAAAACTAATATTTGTAACACACAATAATCTTCTTTTACCATGGTTCACTGGCACTCAAAATAGCAGTCTGAACACTTAAGTACATCAGCAGGTATGTACTACGCCCCTGGGGGTACTCAAAACAGCAGGCTCTGGTACGGTATTACGCCCCTGGTGGCACTTAATGCTTTAGTAAATCAGCAGGTACTTAGTAAGAAATAGCTGGAAAATCTCTCCTAACTAAGTTTGTCTTTCAACGAAACCTCTTACCACTGTGGGCAGCTCCAAAAAGTGGAATGTGCGTATAAATGTTATGTGCAACTTTTATTAAATTTATACACCAAAATGATCGTGGTTTCCTTGGATCTCTGATAAGCAGAGCATTACCTACGGAGGGAACAACCAATTTTCGAAGTAGCATTCATATTTTGTTTTCAATTCACTCTTTAATCAAAGTTTACAATTCCTTTGCGAACAAAATAAAAATTTTTAGAACAATTTTCCACATAATCTGTGTACCAAATTGTATAATATTCAAGGCAAAAAATGTTTGTCTTAACCTAAACCGCACATTGAGTCATTAATTTACCCTTAATTAATAAACCATTGACCTAAAAATGGGAGAAAACAAAATATTTTTGGATGCAAAATTTGCATGCAAATAATGCCTTGAGGTGAATATATTTTTTTTTTAAGTATAAACCAACCATCCAAAAAAATATATTTTACTCATAAGATTTTTTTCGCATGCAAACCAATTGCCAATCAAATGTTTTGCATGACATTTCATGGCAGTAATGTTTTTTTTTTTTTATGAAACTGTAAAACAATCATGCAAAAAATTATTTCTTATTTCACCTCAATCATTTTTGACAGGCGAAAATATTTGCATAGATTTTTTCTTGTGGACGGAAACTAAGCTTTACAGCCTAGTTTACAGTTCCCCTGCAAAAATAAAAACAGTATTTTTAAAACAATTTTCCGCCTATTCTGTCCAAAAAATTGTAAAATATTCA
Organism: Dasysyrphus albostriatus; assembly: GCA_946251815.1. Classification (NCBI taxonomy): domain Eukaryota; kingdom Metazoa; phylum Arthropoda; class Insecta; order Diptera; family Syrphidae; genus Dasysyrphus; species Dasysyrphus albostriatus. The sequence goes on along the minus strand of OX276336.1, from coordinate 57,402,030 downwards.
AGGCAAAAAATGTTTGCCTTGGCGTAAACCACCCATTGAGTCATTATTTACCCTAAATTAATAAACAATAGGCCTATAAATGGAAAATTATTATTTTTGGATGAAAAAATAATTTACATGCAAATAATGCCTTGAGGTGAATAAATATTTTTTTTTGTGTAAGCCGACCTTCCCACAAAAAAAATATATTTTATTCACAACACTTTTTTTTCGCATGCAAAACAATTGCCGGTCTATTGCTTTGCATGAAACTGTAAACCAATCATGCAAACAATTAATTTAGCATTTCACCGCAATAGTGTTTGACATGCGAAAATATTTGCATAGATTTTTTTGGCGCATGGGAACTGTAAACTAGACTTTAATTACAAAAGCTGGTTATGGACTGCAAGCTTTGTGATTTATTGAATAAGCTTTACTCAAGCTTTCAACTCCTATACCAACTTCATTTTTGCCATCCTTGACACCCAAAATCTGATGTGGTCTAATAAGACTATTTATAATATCGTTTATTTTGAAATTGAGCTTATTCAAAAACTGATAGCCTGATTTCACTGAGTACTCAACGAATTGCAATTTTTTTTAAACAAAAAGCTTTGCAAAGTAATTTTACATAAACTCGTCTTATTTCAATGCCACTTTTCTCAAATTTGTGTTTTATCCACGTGCAACGTCTTTAAAAACCTGAAATATTATAACTGAAGCTATTTTAAACCTTACACAAGGAAGTGAATTTTTCTCACCCACATCTACGCCCACTTTTCCTTTATTTTTCTCAATTTAGCTGCTAAAGAAAACTCAAATGTTCAAATTAACCTCTATAAAAACTAAGGCAGATAGTGTAGTTTTTCTCACCTTAAATTGGTCGGGAAAAAATACACAACCATTCCATATTGCTGAGAGCTTAATTTTAAAATTTCAGTTTTCTATGGAAGCTGATCAACGTTAAATGAAAAGTGGGCGTGGCAGTGATTCAATTTTTATCAAAACTTTTCTTAAGCTTAGCTTTTATCTCAGATCTCAGCTATCTCTCTTGGTTAGAGTCCTTACGGGTCACAGCTCAATAAGAACCCACATGAGTACAATGGGCATCAGCACATCTTACTTATTCAGAGGGTGTCTGGACGAAATGGTGGGCGGGTGGAGGGCTCATCTTACTTCCTTTGTAAATGCCCCAGCCTAGCTAGAGCTTAAAAAAATGACTTCGCAGAATACTTCTTCAACGAATTGAGCGATGTTTCATCTTTGACATAAAAAACATCCTCAATTTCATCCAGAAATCAGAATAGTTCAGAGAGGCAGCTCGAACCTGAAACTTTCACTTTATCCTCCCTTATTCACTTCCCATTCCTATATTTTCCACACCATGGGGAACAAAATGGATCCATTGCGATCCGAGTGAGGTAATACTGCTAGCCGCATCATCACCCCACCTAACCTAAGCTTTTTGCTGCTCTAAAATGAATACTGTGAAAGCTTCAGTTTAATCAGTTTAGTAGTTCTTAAATGACCTTAAAATGACTTAAAATTTAACGAAGCAAAATGACAACATGTTTGTTTATTTTTGAGAAAATACGTCAAACAAAAAATTGATCGTTCACAAAAATTTAACCTGACCAAAATTGTAGAAAATGTTGTTGCTCTTGTCGTAGACGTTTTTAATAAATTACTTAAAATGAAGTTGCTTACTAAAACTTTCTTAAATTGAAAATAAAAATTAGTTGAAAAATGGCGCCCAACGAGTTTAGTTTTAAACTCTTTATGACTTCAATCCTGTAAAAATTGTGCAAAACAACCTTTTTTAATGTTTGTTTTTTTTTTTTAATGTGGGTACACTCCCTTGATTAAACTTTTGGTGCGTTTTTTAATTAAAAGTGGGAACCCTTTAACAAAAAACAGGGCCACCACCACCGCTGCGTTTTTTCCTGCCGTTGTTGTTGATCTTGCAGTTATTCTGCCATCCCCATCATTCAAGATAATGCATTGATGCAGTGACGATGAATTGCGCGGCAATAATCATTTTTGCATATTATACATATTTCCAGCAGAACGCAGAGTGCGAATGTACACTTGTATTCTTTTTATGGTTTTTAAGTGTCCGCTAATGGCAAATAGCTTGTGATAAGACCGAGTTCATTTTACTCAACGAGGCACAACGACGACGCAACGACAACGACACGGTGAAATAATGCAAACCGGTGACTCCATTAATTCGAAAGTTTATGAGATGAAACGCATTAAGTTTATACACGAGACTTGGAGAGTTAAGGTCTCGTACCTCATCCTCATTGTGCTTTTTTAAGTGGAGGCAAAATAAATAATTAATCCCAGAAGACAGCAGTAAAGAGATAATTAAGACTATTTATTACTTTGCCGAAAGATGAAACCAATGAACGTTTGGTTGTATACATATCTTGAGTGGAATTATTAAAATTGGCATATAATTTAGATTGCGATTTTTCTGACGCATATTTTAAGACAGTCCCAAGGTTTAACTTCAAAAGTTTGAAAAAGTCCAGAAATGTAGGCATTTTTTTTTTAATTATTAAATTTAAAAATAATCTTTTTATACAATGAAGGTTTAGTTTACTACATTAACTTTTGTTTTGAAGCTCAGTCGCTTAGTGAAAATTGCGGCATTTATAGTGAAGTCTTGGAACTTAGTAGTGTCACCACTGATGTGTCCTTGCTTAATGGGGAGGCAAGTTTGCTGATAGATTGAGAAAAAAGTGATCAACAAAAATTTTGTTAATCTCTTGCGATAGAAACTTCCCGATTTCAATTAGTGATGTGGTGTCATGGATATTTGAAAGTCCGTAATGGAAAAGCCTATTCTAGACTTCAGTTTCGCAGGAAAGGTCTGTCAGAGTGCTTTTTCAAATTAAGGCCAACTAAGTCGTGGTCTTCCTCTACTGTGCCGTCATTGCAGGGAGGATTAAAATATTTTCCAAGGCGATACTTAAATGTCCATGACCAAAGCCAAAGGCTTAGATCTAAGGCCTGTTAAGTTTTCGTTTTATTCCATAGCATTCCTTTTCTTTTGCATTGAAATAACAGGAACTAAGAAATTCAGGCTACAGCTGCTTCCACAAACAGATCAACTTATTTAGTTGAAGGATCCAAAATTTCTTCGTTTATATCAAACTACAAAGACATGAAATTCATTGTGGTTGTCTTATATTTTGGATTTCAGAAATGTCTACGCATAAACTTCTTGACAACTTGATTTTTTTTTTTAAATAATTTATTTAATTAACACACGACCACAGCCCAAGGGTCAGTTTTCGAAAAGTTAAACATCTTCACATCAGCTTTCATGATCTGGGCAAGAAAAATATGTTTATTTGTTTGTTTGTTTTTTTCCCTTGATCTGGGAAACGTTTTCGGTTTGTGTGGTTCATCAATCAACCTTTGAGTGGATTCCTTGACAACCATTAAGCCAACACAATCGATCTTCTTTTATGTATATAAATGTAGATGCCCAAAAACATATCTTGATCTTTGAAACAGGTGCTGCATATAGGCTGCCTAAAAAGGCAATTTATCACAACAACAACCGAAGAAGTATAATGTCCCTCCTGGGTTTTCAAAACCACATAATCTCATTAGCATCCATTAGGACCTAAGTATAATGGCATTTGTGTCCATTGTGCGCGGCTTAATTAAATCGATAACCATCCCTCTGCTCTGCCTTTGAGACTCGAGAGAGAAGATATTATATGAAGAAAAGGTGAATGCATTCGTTTTATATTGTCTGTTTCGTTTAAAGAAACCCTGCACGGTTGCGGATTTAAGAAATCCTTAACACCATGGGGCCGAAAAAGCTATTATTAAGCGCCTGCGTGACGTAGGATGACAATAAAGGAATTTGAAATGATTTATGATCTTATGGAAAGGAAATGTTGATGAGCTGGAAAATGGGAATGGACACAGCGAAAGTTGTTTTGGGCGGTTGAGTGGACGTCATGCCATACCATTGTCCAGCTCAGTCACCAGCTCAATTAAAGGTACGTAGGTATTCATATAAGGCTTTGAGAAATAAAAAAAAAATAAAGGTACTTTTTCCCATTGCTTGGTTGGTTTGTTATGTTTTAGAGGCAAACAAATTATAATTCGCGGTTTTTTAGGGAAAAATACTTTTGATTTTTCATTTTCAATATTTTTTAGCGTTTAAAATCAATTTTCTAGAAGTTGCCCCGTTGTCAATATTATTATTGACGAATTAGCGGATAGCCTGCACATGTTTATTTGAAGGAAGTTAATGGATTTATGGTAGACAAATTAAGCTTGGAACGAATCCTACACTGAAAATTAACTCAGATCAATTAAACGAGTAGAAAATTAGTTACAAATTTTTGATGTCTTAAAAGGTAGGTGTTGTGTAAGCCAACCTTGGGACAAGACTTCAGTATACTGCCACTTTTCTTCAACTTACTTTTTTTAATGTCAAAGGATGGAATTTACATTTTTTTGATAAATATTAATATTTTGAACATGACAAAATCTGCGGAAATGCCTCCAAATGCTTAAAATATATTCGTAAATAACAAATGCACTCGTAAAATACAGGTTTTAGGTAAACGCACCTTTGGTTACAATGTCTGTGTTGCCACTTTTCGTGAACATAATTTCGTTGGATGTCAAAAGGTGGCACCTCCACTTTTTTCGTAAAAATGTCTGTTTTTAAGTGGTAACGGCTGGGGATTGAACCCAGATCTTCGGCATGACAGTCCAACAAAAAAGCCAGTATATTAGGTGCGGATCCAGAATTTCATGCTTTCATGCAGGGGGGGGGGTCAGTTTTCGTGTTGCCTTACAAGCTGTGCTAGGATCAAGCGAATGTGAAATTTTTTCCAGAGTTTCCACAATCTTGATGAGAACTACAGAAAATTTTAGTACACTTGAAAAAGGTTTTCATTTTGCTCTACACACCTGGCAAAGTGAGTGGATGAGTTTTGAATTTGAAGACTGCAATTACCTGTTTAATAGATTCCACAGTGTTTCGAACATCTGGTAGTTTTTAACTTCGTGAATAGAATAAGAAAATCGAGTTGACGACAAAAATATTGAGAAGCTAGAGAAAACGTCAAATGCGTTTGCAAGCAAAATTGCAAGATTTTTATACAAACAGAACTATTGAGTCAACAAATAACGATCATTTGACAATAGATAGTTCCTTTTGTAATGATAAATTTTTTATTGTTCACCAAAACATAAGAAGTATGAGAGAAAATTTTGCATCTCTGGTTACACATATTGATTCGTTTGCTTGCGTTCCAGATATAGTTTTTCTTTCTGAAATTTGGATTTATGGCTTTGAGAAGAATGATTATGTTATTCCTGGGTTTAATTTTTATTCAAATACGAATGAAAATTATGCTGCAGGCGGAGTTGGTTTCTTTATTAAAGATAACCTTGTTGTAACTGATTTCGTGTGTGTTAATATACTTAGCGCTGATGTTCTAAAGGTTTCTGTGGAAATTGATCTTGTTACATATACATTTTTTTGTGTTTATAGACTGCATATGTTTAGTGTTGCTGATTTTATAACTGAATTCTCTAATCTAATAACTAATGAAAAATCAAGAAACTTAATTATTGTAGGTGATTTTAACATTAATATTTTAAGTAGTAATGATTCTATCTCTAGTTACCTTACATTTCTTGCGTCTCAAGGGCTTACTTGCTTCATTAATGAACCAACTAGACCCATCTCTGGAAGTTGTTTAGATCATGTGTATGGTCGTTTTAGTAATATTGACCGTATAGAATGTGAGAATTGTGTTTTTGATCTTAAAATCACTGATCATTGTATGACTGGGCTTGTGTTTGCCATCAAAAATAAAAGATGTTCCATATATCCTAATTCAAGTGAGAGAAAAATGAAAATTGATTTTGATAAACTCAAAAATAAATTATGTCACGAGTTTTGGGATGATGTTTTTGCTTCTAGTGTTTCATCGTCTTCATTCTCAATTTTCATTCACACTCTCAAGAAACATATAGAATCATCTTCCTATTTTACAACCCAAAAAACGATTGTTAAACACCTTAAGCCCTGGATATCTAGAACTATTGTCAATAAAGTTACTAGAAAGAATAAACTTAGATTAAAATGCAAAAAGTATCCTACTAACAGTCGTTTTAAAAAAGAATATAAAAAATTATGTGCAAAGCTGAAAAAGGAAATTCCTATCTGCCGTGATACTTTTTACCGAGATAAACTCAACTCTGCACAAGGTAATCTAAGAAATGAATGGCGTGTAGTAAATCACTTATTGAATAAATCTTCTGTTAACAAGAAACAAATTCGTTTGCATGTCAATAATTCCGTACTTTGTAACAAGCTTGATATTGCTAATGCCTTTAATTGTTTTTTCGCTAATGTTGGTTGTAATCTTCAACCCGTTAATTTAAATTATATATGTTGTAGTTCTTCTCCAATTTGTAGAAACTCTGAGGATAATCAAAGCAACAGTTTTGTTTTTCAGCCCATAACATCTTTTGAAATACTGAAATGTATTAGGAATTTACGAAATTCTTCTTCGTGTGGTTCGGATGGTATTTCTAGTGATGTCATCAAAAGAATTGCCTTTTACTTAGTTGATGTCTTAGCCTTTGTTTTCAATCGATGCGTTTATGATGGCATTTTTCCAGAAGAGCTTAAGTGTGCAGATGTCATACCATTATTTAAAAAGCAATCTGTTGCTGAAATTAGTAATTATAGGCCTATTTCGCTTCTTTCTGTTTTCAGCAAGATTTTTGAAAAGCTTATGAAAGATAGGTTTATGTGCTTTTTTGATAAAATAAAATTTTTTAATTCAGCTCAATTCGGTTTTTTAAAAGGCAAATCGACTGAAGATGCACTTTTACAATTTTGTTCCCAAACAATGTCTCATCTTGATGAGAAAAAAAGTGTGGCTGGGCTTTTTGTTGACATCACCAAAGCCTTTGATACGGTCAACCACAAAATTTTGTTAAGTAAGTTGGAGAAAGCTGGTTTTAGAGGATTCATTCTTAACTGGTTTAAGTCTTACCTTGCTAATCGGTCTCAGAGAGTAAAGATGGATGACATAAGAAGTGACGTAAAGTTTCTCAAATTGGGTGTTCCACAAGGCTCTGTCTTGGGTCCACTCTTATTCTTAGTCTACATAAATTCGCTTTTTGCTTTGAGTTTCAGAGGATCGCCAACAGCTTTTGCAGATGATATTGGGTTTTCTTACGGTGCAAATAGCCCTTTGGATTTGATTTCGGATATCAATTTTGATCTTGACTTATTGCGATTGTGGTTTTTTGAACACAATTTGGTAATAAGCGCAAAAACAAAGATAATGTTTTTCAGCTTATCTTCAGCTAGATTGTTAAATGCAAATGTCTGTTTTCACGCACCTGATTGTCGTAGGTTTAAATTGTTAACTTGCCATTGCTCTAGCTCATCTTCACCTATTTTTCTATGTGATTTGACATGTAGTGAGAATTGTTTTGTGGTTGAAGAAGTCAATGAGTTCAAATATTTGGGACTGACCTTAGACTCTCGGATGTCTTTTGCAAATCACTCCGATTCTATGAAAAAGTATCTTCGCTGTACTCTGCGACATTTTTATTATTTAAGTAAAGTGTGCTCAACTAAGCTCCTAAAGAGAATCTATTACGGTATTTTTCACTCTAAGATACAATATGGAATTGCTTGCTGGGGTGGTGTTTATAAAAATAGAATACAACCAATTCTGACCTTGCAAAAGTATGTCATTAGAAAAATTTGTCGTAAGTCAGGTAGACATTCTAGTTTTCCTCTGTTCTTTACTCACAAAATTCTCCCAGTTCGTCATTTATATTGTTTTAAGGTGTTAAAAATATTTTTTATGAAATCTGGTAACCTCAATTTTCGACTAATTTCAGGATACAATCTCCGTGGAAACCTTTCGAACTTAGTAAATATACCTTTTTTTCGTACCACTGCGTATCGTAACGTAAAACTTGGCTTTTTTCATTAGACTATAATACTTTGGAATCATACATTTCTAATGTTTTGGCTTAAATTTTCTTATCAAGGTAAATAATTTTTCAATTCTTTATTATATTTTTTTTGTTTTTAATTTTTTGTTTGCTTTAATTTTTTCAATTATAATTTTTATATTTATTGAATTTAATTTATTAAAACTAGTTTGAATTTTTAAGGGCCACCCCACCCATATACTTTGTAATTTTTTTATTAAATTTGAAGTGACATTCAACTCTATTTTTCATATATTTTGTAAATAATGAATGTCACCAAACCTTTCTTATATTTTCTTTAAATGTATAAAGCAATGTTCTTATGAAATATTGGATAAATGTAATGAATGTATAAGAAAAATAAATCTAATCTAATCTAGAATTGACGTTGACTTGACGATTTCAAAAACGGTTCAAAACAGCTATACTAAGGTGTAGAAATGTTATCCAATTTCTCTTTGTTAGTGATTGCTGTAGTCGTTTCCAGTTAGTCTCCAAACGTCAAGTTTTTTTCTGCATTTCATTTGACATTTCTCAATGTCAGATTTACTCAATTTGAACCATGGACGTTGTTCACATTGGATTGAAAAACTGGATTTTTTTTGACGTTTCAGTATTCACATCTCGCTCCCACTCCTTCAGTAAAGGAAGATGTAAATACTGAAACCTCAAAAAAAATCCAGTTTTTCAGTCCAATGTGAACACCGTCATGGAAAGATACACAATCGAGCAACACGTTAGAGTTATTCAGGCTTATTATGAAAATGGGCGTTCAAATCAAAGCGCATATCGTGCACTTCGTGATTTTTTTCGGTCAATTTAATCGTCCAAATGAGCGTACAATCAGAAAAATCGTGCAAAAATTTGAGCAAACCGTCTAATAGAGTCTATAGGAGATGTGAAAACATCAGTGCATGCTCGTAAGGCTCGTACTGCAGAAAATATTAATGCTGTTCGCAAAAGTGAGCCTGAAGGGCCATCCACCTCAACTCGTCGTCGTGCCCAAGAATTGCACCTCTTACGCTCGTCGTTGATGAACATTATGCATAAAAACTTGCATTTACACGCTTACAAGGTGCAATTGAACCAAGAACTAAATCCTCATGACCATTTCAAGCGTCGTTAGAGGTCAGAATGGTGGCAAGAAATGGGAACAGTGGATGATCAATTTTCGAAGAAAATCATTTTCAGTGATGAGACACATTTTCACCTCAGTGGATTCGTCATTAAGCAGAATTGCCGCATTTGGGCGAATGATATTCAATTTTGATTCAATTTTGCTTTATTGAACAATTCTATTTACAATTGGCTTAAAAGTAATTAATAACTATAAGGTACATTGTAAAATAAAAGGATTTTGTTGGCACATAAGGGGCCTAAAGTTATACATTGAACAAAATTTTAATACAAATAAGATTTATAATTCTTGAAAACTTAATATGTATATGTAAAAGTCGGTTTGACTTTGTCGTCCTCGGATTGTTCAGTCCTGGTTGTCAAGTGGCTAAAAAGTTAGCCAAAAATCAAGCCTCTTAAGTCTAAAAACATGAGAAAATCCGAATTTGTTTTTCGCCACAATTTGAAGACACCTCTAACTAGATTAATCACCCAACCGCAATTTTGTAACTCGCTTGGCTTTCTTTTTATTCAATTTCCCACTAAAATAAGACTGAGCCTCAAAGGCTCGGAGCCTATGTTGGTGAAACCGGAAATGCTCATTTTTGAATTTGAATTTCAAATAAAAAACGATCCATAAACGCAACAAAATTAATTTTTGAGCAACAAATTTTCATTCAAAAAGCTATAATTTTCGACATAAGAAAAGTTTAAAATTTATTTATTTTTTTAATTTTGACCGTTACATAGGTGGTAAAGTCTTATTTTAGCGCGAAATTGAATACAAAGAAAGCCAAGTGAGTTACAAAATCGCAGTTTGGTGTTTAATCTAGTCAGAGGTGTATTCAAATTGTGGCGAAAAATTGTGTCATGTTTTTAGATTTAAGAGGCTTGATTTTTAGCTAACTTTTTAGCTACTGGAAACTTGAATTCCAAATAAACAAGTTACAAATTTTTGGTTTGGGCAACAAATTAGCATTTAATTAGCTTCAAGTTCAGGTTACAATTAAAAATGCAAACCGCTAACTTCAGACTCATTTTAGTGGAAAATTAAATAACTCGAAAAGTACTCGAGCTGGAAATTTTTGCTTTGAGCAACAAATTAGCATTTAATTAGCTATAAATTCAGATTTAAAAATTTTTTGATTCCGCCATAAAGGACGTCATTTAAGGGTTAAAATAGGCGAGCAGCTCTCTAGAGTAAAACTCACAAGTGGTCACAGTCATGAAATAAGCTCAGCCAGAGGGGAAGACAGATATCCGAAAGTCACTCTCGAGAGTTCTCTATACCTGGTGAAAGTACTCTAAAATGGAAACGCACTTTTAAATGTTTATCATAAGACATTACTCAATTTCAATTCGAGTATGAAATTTTTTGGTATTTCTCAATAAAATTTAGTTTATTGTTTCAACTTTATTTAAATATCTTGATTTTGTAGATCCGAGCATTTGAAAATTTTAATAATCGTGGAATGAAAAAGCATTTTTCGATTACATTTAATTAAATTCATATATTGTGCTTGGTTGGTTCGGGGGGAGGGGCAATTGCACCCAATGTTCTGTTAATTGTTGAACTATACCTTTTGGCATATTTCTTTGTAATAAAAATTCTAATACAAACTAAACTGTATCTTGTGAGAGCACTTTATTTAATTTGTTATTTGCGTGAAAGTTCACAATTTTGACTAAAAATGTATTTTTATTACGACATTATAGTTTATATTATTACTGCAGTTAATACAGAATTAATGTCCTAGAACAACTCTAATAAAACCGTGACGATTTATTGGATTTCAAAACGAATACCGAGGGATGTACATTATATTCTATATGAACTCGTTTTTTTGTGAATACATAGTTTGTGTTTTTCTTCTTTGCATAATATTTGCTTATTCTCAGGGTTATTATTTGTTTCCATTAATATGTCAGGGAATGATGCGCAACGGTGACAAACGCACGTAGGAGAGGTGTGTTTTTATCCATTAAAAAAATAGTCTTATAAGCAGGTGGATAAAAAAACGTTTAGGTGTAAAAATTATGCTCTTAAAGAAAGGTGTTTTTTAAAATTCAATAAAAAGTCATCATAACTATAAAATTCTAGAAGTAATAGAGTCATACTCAAAGCATATTAAGTAGTTTAAGTTTTGAAAAGGGTGTTGATATGTATTTTTAGGGGAGACATTTCAATTGAATTTTTATTTGAGTGAATTTCACCTTCGACGGGAAATTCAATGAAGTAAGAAAAATAATTCATGAAAGGTTTCATTATAGAGGGAAAGCTGATAGTCAAATCTCTAAACTTTTGAGATAAGAGATTTCACACCCCTCAACTTATGAAACTCTCCAAGAGAAACAAAATGCAGAAGGGCTGTCTTGCAAATTCTGATCGCATATGGTCTAAGACTGGTAGTTATTGATAAAATCACACTCAAACTCTTAAGCCAATCAAGAAAGATCAATTGAACTGGCGCTACAGTTCGGAGTGGCCCACGGACCAGGACCAAAGCCAACAAGCTTCTTATAGCCGTGCTTTGCAATTTTCTTTTAAAAAAAATATTAAAGGAGTCGCATGAACGTACTTTTGCTTTGACTTGCCTAAAACCTAGGAGCAGGGTACATTGGGAATTTTTCCAAGAGCTGAAGTAGCTTGAATATTTCGTCGATGGTGGACATTCTTGGCCTAAGGCCACATCGATAAGGACCTATCATAGATTTTTGAGAAATGGCTTCAGTAATTGACGGCATAGACGATCTGCGGTATTAAGGTGGCTGATGCGTCTGTAGTTGGTCAAGTCCTTTCTGGAGGATCAAGCAAACAATGCTGATGTCCCATTCATCGGGCCTGTTTTTCTCTGACAATATTTTTCTGATAAGCTGGTGCATAAACTCTAAACCAACTCATCGCCAGCCTCTTAGAACAGCTACAAGACCATCAGCTCCAGCAACTTTATTAGACTTAGATAAAACCACCTTCAATTCATCTTGATTGGGTGCATGAAACTATTTGCCTACGTCAGTTGGTCATCCAGGTTCAAAGGTGCAATCAGCATGGCAGCGGAAAACAACTTGCAGAAATGATTTTTCCATATCCGCAGCTCCGTCTGCGATCCTAACATGAGTTTTCCCTTATCATCCTTTCCTGCTTCGCTTTGGTCCTTGTAACCTTGAAAGTTGTTTGTTACCTTATTGCAAATCTTCCAAACTTATTTCCTGCGATGGCACCTGTCCACTTCTTTTATAAAATGCTGCTTGTGAGAAGCATGGGGTGTTCCTTTGTTTTTATTCTGCTTGTCGAACTCACTATCAGCTCTGGAGCTTTTATGCAGTGCCACTTTGTATATCTTTGCTTGGCTGAATGAACAATGAACTTGCTGGCAGTCTTCGTCGAATCAGGATATTCGCCAATGTGGTCGTGTAAGAACCCAGCATTTCAGAGCTGGAATCTCTGATGGCTTCAATGCTTCCACTGGTTCACAATGCTTGAAATTGACGGTAGGAACTATTTAAGAGGTTGCGAGGGTCTCGATCGGAAAGGAACCTGGTGATCTCTTGCAACTGTAGCCATCAAACGTCAAATTTCCGAAGAGTATTTTCTTGATTTGTCTTAAGCCCGGATATCTGCAGCATTATGTGGGCTAAGAAGAAGATTCAACGGTAGCTCCTCGAAACGACCAAATATCTTTGATAATGGCGGAGTGCCTTGATCCTATCGATGGTCAATCTGGTTGACGGTTTATTGACTCGGATATCACTATGTCCCCTTGTTGATATCGATTATGTTTCACTCCCCAGCAAAGTTGATCAACCTAAGTTTGATATCGGAAGTGGTATCGTCCTTGTACCCCCAAAAGTGCCATTTATTCTTACTTTAGCATTCAAGACAATTATATTGTCATAGCTTCGATATTTTTCATGTGTCTTTTCCATCAAAAGCTCAAGGAACGCGTTCTTTGTTTCATCATTTTTCTGCTCTGTTCATATGATGCTGGTGTTGGTAAATTTAGCGTTTATGCAAATTATCGTGAGGCCCGCGTTTCCCTATCAAGGCTTCTTTCTTCCATAGTCTTCCTCCAAAAACTAGACCATAACACCCAAAAAAAAGCTGCGCTTTGTTGCCGGTAACAGTCGCCGAAGTAGATTTTACAATCATTCAGTTTTCTTATGCCCGGCCCATCCCATCGCACTTCTTGGGTGGCGGTGATTTCTGATTTGTAGCAGTCTGAGGCTCCAGACTGCAAGCTTCACTTGATCTCCAAGCTGCACTTGGTCTATAGAAATAGAACTTTCCACTTGCAACTTTATGGGGAAGTGCTCATGGGAATCATTTACTAAGACAATGTTTAGATCAGGAAGATTGTGTATAGACTCGAGAGTGTCATCGAGTCTACATTAGAAATCAGCCCTTAAAAACTTTGAAGCCACAATAACAATGATGTTTTGAACATTGGAAAAAAAAAAAAAAATGAGTCATGTTTCTGGGTGTCCAATAATCCACAATGATGTAAACACGAGAAATTGCGAAATGAAAAACATCAGCCAACAAAATTTCGCCATAATAACTATTAAATCGATACCCGTTGCTAGGTTCCCCGAATCCAGCCTCTGATATTTCCCAAGTTTAAAGCTGATAGATACCCGAGTATTGTGATTCTGCTGTGTCAATATTTCCAAAAGAAGGCTCTTTCAGTCATGATCTCGATTCTTTTGATAATTAAAAAAATTTCCAAATGGGAAAAACGATTGTTTCCAATAGTTTTAAATTAAAAAGTTTCTTTAAAAACGACTATCCAAAATATAAATTTATTCATTCGACATCCATTAATATGATTCAAACCCAAAAATCGAACATCTCACCAAAGTCAAAGGAAGATTTAATGTTTCTCCATTCCTTCTCATTATTCTTCACCTGTGTTATCTCAAGCCAAAATGTATAATGTATTTATTTATTTCATGTTACGCATGTATTTAATAGATCATAGGTCTTTTAAAATAAAAAGCAGTTAAATGGTGATGTTAATGGAACAACCCATCTCCGTAATTAGCGGCATTTTTATTTTAGAGCTCGTATCTTCTGTTTCGTGCTTCTGCAATTTATCACCTGTGACATTTCAAATATTTAGAATGTTGATTGAGAATTTAAAAAGGAGAAAAAAAAAAATACTCACACGCAAAGACAAGGCGCATCTTAATGTCAAACCTATGAATAATTCATTAGCCTCTTTTTTAATAAAGACAATCGGAGAAAAAAAAGGGTTAAAAACTCACTAATTAAAAACGAGACCTTATCTCGAATATACCTACTCAAAAAAAAAAAAAAACGACTCAATAATTGAATTGCCAAAGGGCAGCCGTTGTGGACCCTTAAAATATTCCCCGTACCTAAATAAGTGTCCCAAGTGGCCATGTTTGTGTGCCATAAAACTAAATGAGTCGTCTCCCACATTTGTGGCAAGTTTCATGTTCCACCGATCCATAAAGCTACTTCTAATGAGATAAAAAGATCATCATTACGATCGTTATAAGAACAGAAAGAATTCCCATCAGAGGATCAGACAAACTCACAGTAAACGCTGACTCTCATCATTATCCCTGCATCATCATCCGTTGGCGGACTTGGAGAATATTATTCAAGGCCTGGCACTCGTCAAACTGGACAACTTTTTGTTAATTTAATTGGAATTGGAATCTTATTAAAAGGTTTGAAATGCAATTTGTGTGACGATTTGTTGCTGTACTATGTTTTGTGTATTCATGAGGTGCGAGTTGCAATCAAAATTCTTTGCTTGTCATGGTTTTGTTAGCTGCACCTAATGAGTGCGTTTAATGAGTGAGTAAGCCATTTGTGTTGAAGTCGAGTTAAATTGGCTATAGATTCAAGATTTTATTCAAGAAATAAGGAGACAGAGCATTACGTTCTTTAGGATGAATACGGTTTTCATTTTACTTCTGAGATTTTCTAAGAAACTTATCACTCCCTCCACCACAACGAATTCATTTCGCAGTGTTTTCTCTTGTATTATTTTTTCTATTTTATTTTGTTTGCAATTTTTTAATTTATTTTGCGATATTTAACTATGATTATAAATTAGTTAAAACAAATAAAACCGGGATTATTATTTAACGTGACATTATGCGATGGGTAGTGATGATGACGAAAAAAGTGGGTGGCTGAAAAAGTTCGGCTACAAGCATGAACGGATTTGTTTATTTGCTCTGTATTTAGTGATTTTGAACAAAACCTGTGTCATAATTGGTACAAGGATCAATTATTAGACCTTCTGTCAATAATTTCAAATTGACATCATCTTCACAGGCAAGATCTTTGAAAAGATTTCTGAAACATCGTTCAAAAACTGCAGTACAAATAGCAGGTGACTTACCCGAAAAATAGGATGTTTTCCGGAAAGACCGCTCTACTATCAAAGCCATAGAAGAAGTAGTGAATGCTACTCAAACTCAAACCGTCCAGAAGGGAAACAACTGAAGGGTTTTTCAACAGGGACGCTACACAAGTAGAGCGACAGGGACAGCAAACGACGCCATATTTCTTGCCGCTCTTTTAACATTTCTCTTCAGTAAGGTTAACCATTTCATGATGAAAAGATATACGAACCAAAAACGAGTCGAAATTAATAAAATTTACTAACGAAATTCGGAGTCAGTGGCCTCCACGTTAAGAGCGCTACGTCCAATTTATGGTCGTCATAATTGTCCTAGCAGATCAACAATTGAGCGTCTATTGAATCCACAGGCACAGTGTGCCAGTGAGACAAGGAAGTGCCCGTAATATCGAGAATATTGCTGCCGCTGAGGCTTCAGTTTCAGAAAGCCCAAATGTGTCTTCACAAGTCGTTCTCAAGCGTTGGGCATCTCTGTGACGTCGTTGTGGCGAATTTCGCGAAAATATCTTGGCCTACATCCTTACAAGATTGAATTTACGCAAGAACTGAAGCCGCTTGACCACCAGAAGCGTCGTATGTTCGTGGATTGGGCTGAGCAACAACTTGAAAATGATTAGGATTTTCATCGAAAAATCATCTTCAGCGATGAGGCTCATTTCTGGCTGAATGGCTTCGTCAATGAACAAAATATGCGGTATTGGTCAGGCAGCACTACACACGTACTCCATGAGTCATCATTGCATCCCGACAAAAATTACGGTTTGGTGTGGTGTGGTTTATGGGCCGGCGGCGTCATTGGGCCGTACTTCTTCCGTGATGATCAAGACCGGCACGTTACTGTGAATGGGCATCGCTACCGTTCAATGATAACCGAATATTTTTGGCCCCAATTGGATGATATGGACTTGGAGGACATGCGGTTCGAACAGGACGGCGCCACAAGCCACACAGCGAATGTCACAACCAATTTATTGGAAACCAAGTTTGGAGAACGTGTTATCTCACGAAATGGTCCAGTCGCTTGGCCGCCTCGGTCATGTGATTTGAAGCCGTTTGACTATTTCGTGTAAGGCTACGTCAAGTCTGATGTCGATTGATGAACTTCGTACGAATATCGAACGTGAAATTGCAGCACTATCGGCCGATTTATGCTTGAAAACCGTCGAAAATTGGGTTCAGCGTCTGGACTTCTGCAAGCGTGCCCGTGGTGGCCATGCAAAAGAAATCGAGCTCCATACATAATGGCATCAAACGTACTTTCACAGGAATAAAGAATTTCATTGATATCCAAAACCCATTTTTGTTTTTTTTTAAGAAACTTTTGTAGCGCTCTTATTGAAAAACTCGATACTTCTCCAGAAAGACCATGTTGCTGGACTCTGGATTTATAGAACACTGAACGTGCTCAACAGAAGGTTTAATATTCCATTTTATTTTGTTGGATCCCAGTGACAGTGGTCCAAAAAAAAAAGGTGGTCACCTCTGAAGTAATGCAAGGATCCATTTTAGAACCTGAATTATGGAACATCTTCCTGAAAACAACTTTCTGGTGAGGTATGCTGACGAAATCACGGAAGAAATCAAATGCGCACAAAGAAAGTTGAACCAGGTCATGGAAGAACAAATTTCTGGATGAGCAAGCATGACTTCACTCTTGCCAAAAATTAATACGCGATTGGGCCTCCCTCCTAACGAAGAAGAAGACCGAAGAAGTGAAATACAGCGGTAATGCAATTTTATGTAGGATCCAAGGATATTGGGAGCAAAAATGATTTGAAGTATCGCTGAATGAGCATCAGAATGTGCATAGATGGACACAACTTCTCCGAGTAGATTTTTTTTTATTTTCCCGTGGGTAGGTGCAAAACCTGCATATCAGGCTCTATGAGGACCGAAAAACGCGTGCTCATAGTAGTGTGAGATTCTTACTACACTAAAACCACCTCCACTTCCCAATTGCAACTAAGTTGAAACTTATCTAGCAATTTATTTTTAACAAAGTTAAGTAACGTGTTGCAGGTTACTTTCCGGTGAAAGTTCCTGCTTAATCGGCGATTTTAAAGCGGTTTTCTGTTCACCGCACCAAGTCGAAAGGTTTTGTTCTTCGCAGACGGGGTACTAAATTCGACTCGTCAAGAATGTCAATAATCGTAGAACTAGCGTGTTCTAGTAGTCAATTTCTATGTTTTCGCGCGTAACTTTTTATTTCGTCCCGGACCGTAGGAATCTCGAGATCCCTGTGAAGATCTTCGTTTCTTATATACCACGGAGCATTTACAAATGACCTAAGCAATTTATTTTCAAACGTTTGTAAGTTATTTAAGTTTGTATCGCAGGTACTACCCCAAAGTTGTATACTATAAGTCCAAACAGGTTAAAGAACCTGTCGGTATAAAATCAACTTATTTTCAATACTAAGCTTTGAATATTTACCGAGTAACCAGTTCATATCTCTTAATTTACTTTTTAGTATATCGAGCAGATTGATTACAAATAGTTGTTGGAGGTTCTACGGCCAGCATACAAAAATTGCTAGTGTCATCCACATATGCGCCATCCTCCTATATGGAAGCGATATTTTGGCCGATGCACTCAAATAAGGAAAGAACCGAAAAACGGAAGGAAATGGCAGCAGTACGGTGGGAGTTTTGCTTTTAGATAGCCCCAACTGAACGTTGTTGGAACCAGCAAATAGCAGAGCATATAAGCAGATCAATAAAAAGACAGAAATTGAATTCGAAGCAGTGACCCCGAAGAGGCAAGGAAACTCACGGAATAGGCTAGAAGGCTAGAGTTCAAAAAGTATTGGACAATAGACGACAAAGCTAATTAGACAGATGGCTGAGTGGAATGAACATAATCACGCTGATGTTAGCTGTCACGTCACCTAGTTTCTTACCGGATACAGGTATTTTAATACCTTCCACCATAAAATCGGGAAACTCATCAGCACAGGCTACCAGAACTCTGCAACAAACTATGCCGAATACCCGTTCCTTGTCTGCGGCTGCAACAAACGGGAAGCCGGACATCGAGAGCTAGTGAGCAGCATTGGTGACATCAGCTAGAAAATATAGTTCAGAAGATGATGTTAACCAGCGACCAGAACTGGCAAGGAAACCTGTACGTTTACAGAACATATTCTCAGTAGGAAAAAGGAGAAGAAGAAAATTATGGGGAAACAGTTGAGCCCGCAAGTTGACTTAGCAAGGGAAGTAGCAACCCCAAAGAAAAACTGAAGTTATGCAAAGAATGGTCCAGGGGAATGCGTCTCAGACGTGACGCCAAGAAGGGCTATGATGGATTTTAAGTCGGTATGTTGGTATGTTATATATTGAATGAGTTCGACAATTTTATAAAATTGATTTAAAAATGAAAGAAGATCTTAAGCTCAAAGAAGCTTCGAGAAATTTCCCTTAGGCAAAAATAGTCTATGAACGTAGTGAGCCACAAAAAGAAAATTAAAATAAAATTTGTTTGAAATCTGTTCAAGTTAAAGAGTTTGCAAATATCTTAACTGTTCGACTTATATAGTTGTAATGAAAAAATTCAAGTTACCGAGCCTTGAAAATTACCTGCTCAAGTTATAGAATACCTACAAGGAAAAAATAGCACGTTCAAGTTATTGGATTGTTCAAGTTATCGTATGTTCAAGCTAGCGGGAGTCCACGTATCTCAAAAGCTGTAGAACCTCGTGACATAATGCTTATTGTGTTGGATTGTCATTCCAAAAGTCTGGGGTTGATTCCCAGCCGCTGCCACCTTAAACCGAGGTACTGTCTCTTGCGAGGAACTGACAAATCGTCCAAGAGTATACTTTTCACAAAAAGTGCTTCTCATCTGGCCATTTGGATTTGCAAAAAATTGAAGGTCCCCACCAGTCCTGCTAACAACACGCCCACAGGAATGGTTGAGAGTTGTAAGTCACTAGGCCCTGGTTCTCTACGAGCTGTTGCACCACCAAAGTTAAAGCATAATGTAAGGATAAAATAAAAAACTACCCACAAATTGGCTGGTAAAAAAATAGTTTACCCCCCCCCCACCCAGACCAAGATTCTTGTTACACCACTGACTCAAAGTTCAGCTTTTTGTCGTCATTGGTTTCTCCCCAAGCAGGTGAGTACAATGCTGCTTCTTTCATAAGAGAGATCAATTCCGCTGCGAGGTATAATCACAATACGTAGATGGATTTGAAGCTATAGTTTGTCTTGGAACTATTTTCGAAGATCAAAATATAATTTGGTGCCCGCTTTCCGTAAAGATATTCCTTCGTGGGTTATCTATTATAAGAATCTTTGTATGATATGTTGAACTTTAAAACTTTAAATAGTGAAGAGTTTCTGCCTGAGTGATGGCAGATTCCATCCAAGGCCACCTGGCGTCCACTATGGCATGATGGTATCTAAAATAATCTTTGAATACTACTCATTTTCAGCAAATTAAATTTCATATCATGAGTGACTCAATTCATTCATGAAACCACTTCGATCAAATTAAAAACCGAACAAAAAATTAAAAAAAAAAAAACTAAAACAAAATTGATGCCATAAAAATAATCAAAATCCCACCCAAAGGCTAACTCCGGCTGTGCTAACATGACCAAGAGATATCGTTCCTTGTTATTGCATGAACAAATATTTTATTTTGCAATGCAAAAATGTTAACAATAAGAAGAAACAACAACAGCAACAAAAAAATCACATAAAAACAAAGAAATGACATTAACAACAAAAACAATAAAAATCGTTAAATGACATTAACAAGCATCACACACAGAGAGTCCAAATTAATTAATTTACAATGCAAACATTTTTATTTCCTCGATTATATTATTGAAACTCAGAGGAGGCATATATGTAGCTAAGAATGCAAAAACAAAAAAAAACAAAACAAAAACAATGACAAAACCTAAAGAAGAAAGATTGAAACCCAATCTTCTTCCCAGAACCAAAACGCAGTGTCTCATCACATCATATGGACACAATGATGCACCACAAGGCTCAGCATGATATCCTTGGTTAATTGATAAAAACAGGAAAAACAATTTCTTTTTGATGTCCCAGTTGAGGAGGGTGCAGGCAGGATAGGTACAAGGCGAAGGAGAGACACCAACACACAAAATACTAAAACAAGCAACACGAACTATAAAGCAGAAAAGTCAATAAAATACCTGTAGTCCCTGTAGACCGTGGACTGGACATGGCTACGTCCATTGCGTCGTTTTTAGTTCTACGGCTGGCTCCAATCTATCGTTGCAGCCGCATAAATTGGCCAAAATGAATGGTTTCAATACCCCGTGTTGATTTTAATCAGACACCTCATTTTGCGATGCATATTTAAAGAGAGGCAGAGGGACTTTTGTTTAGAAAAAAAGATAAACGGGCGCATATCAGTTGAAAATATAGCTAGTGATTTTATGGGGAATAGGTAAATCTGGTTACATTCGGGTGAAATTTTAGAAAAATTCAATTTGATAACTCACTCAAGAGGTCACTAAAGTTTAGCAGGAAAAAAGTTATTTGCCCTCAAAAACTTTTAGGAAGAAAGCTTTTTGGAAATAAAACCATTTTTTTTGTTGAATATGCGGCTCACAATGAATCAACTGCTGAACCAGATTGATCATGTTAAGATCGATCGAACATTACCTCGGATCAATACCTTATTGTATCCAATGTAAAATTGGGTAGGTATATATCGACCCATCATAAGCAAAGAAATTCTTTGGGGAAGTTCGACTACGGAGGTCTCCAATCCAAATACATCAGAGTGTTTTTTTTTTTAAATTTAGAAAGGATAGCTTTTGAAGTTATCTTCTTCCAAGTTGTGTGAACGCTTGAAGCCTTTCATCAAAATTTCAGTAAAGACCCATTTCAGTCTAGCTTAAGATTGGGACAGTCCACCGAAGATCCTGGGCAATCAAAAAACAGAAACTTCAAATCGACCGACAGGATGCCCACCAGCTCATCATGTATTTCACAACGCTTCGTGATATTCTTTTTCCAAAGAATGTCTATCTTTAGACAGATTGACCTATCTTTAGACAGATTGACCTTCGACTTCATGAAGCTGTCAGTCGAGAGAATGATGAGCGATATTTGAGTGAGGTTCATCAGCGAAGAGTTCGATTAAGTTGGTTGGTCAAAGGTGATGATGTTTTCGGGTAGTCGTCCAAGTGCCGACCCTTGAATAACTTCAGCACTGATGCCTTACACAGCAGATTTGCAGTTCTGCAGTTGAAAAAGAATATAGAATAGAGCTTAGAATGTCGAATTTTTCGATACGGGCTTCAAACCATAAACTGTTGAAGGCTTTTTCGATATCAGAGAAGCACCCGATATTATCTTGATTGTTTAACCCTGTGGTAGCGATGGGACTTCAGGAGTGAGAGTGGATGCAGGGTTGAATGCTTTTCCAAGAAACCAAAATACATGTCTGGGATGATGTTGTTCTCGCCATCACAGAACTTCTTGAACTTCCTGACAACTAGCTCTTCCAAAAATTTACTTTGATTATTGACTTCCTGTAGTTAGTGACCACGTTCCTTCTACCTTTCATGGAAATCTTGAAGATTTTTGCTATTAAATATTTCTGGGGGGAAGAAGCTGTTGTTGATGCAAGCACACCCTTATTATTTGTGGAAACATCTCTTAGGATAAAGTTGGATACCCAATCCTGCGCAGTTGACTTCTTTGGTTCCGAGTTGCTTATGATCTCAGCTCTTCCTCTGCTCTGGGATGTTCTAGTTTGGGCTGTTGACTGGTTGGTTACCTCGCAGAATTAGTGTCATCAAAAATGTTTCCATCCAGGTTGAGCATCAGTGTCTGCTAGATGGATGGATCAGTTTTTTCTAGGAAGCCGAATCATCAGATGGGTTGAACGTGAAGTTTCTTTCAAAAGGGGTAGCAAAGGCTTTAACTTTATTCTTTATCGTTGATGTTTTTCCATTGTTGGTGATCTGATAATCATCACAGGCATCGTTGATTTTAGACCTATCAGTTTGTTGATGTTCTGAAAGGTGTCAAGTTAAGGCTTGATTGACTGCAGTCTTATTTTAAATTATTTGTTGTTGTTGTGCTCGATAAAATTCCGGAACATAATGTTGAGGCACTGAAACTCACTCTGCATTTTCAAGTAGTTGAAGTAGATTGTGTTTAATTCTAGCTGGTGGATCCTCTGCAGGCGTCCCTTATAGTCGTTGCCGATGGGCATATACATATATTTGGAATACTTGGAGAAGGTGCTGATATCTACCCTTTGACGTCTTGGACAACTTTTGGCAATAAAATGCGTTCACAACAACCAGTTCCAGGCAGGAGATGGCTTTTCAATGTTGTCCAGGATGCTGGACGGGTGGGAGCGCTATGGTGTCCTCAACGTCTCTCTGTAGCCTGTCTAGTCTACATCCAGTCTTCTGTAGTTGGGTTGGTGGAGTTTGGTTTTTAGTTAAACGGCTTCATGGTCCGAATCACTGGGTAGTATTGTAAAGTTGCTAGACGATTGGGGTCATCTAATAAATACCACTGAAAATACATGAAAGTGAAATGTCTGGCTTTACCATACACCTTGATCTTGTCGAGATAGGGAAATACGTTTTTGATATCAAGTTTAATATAAGCTGACACCTTAGTTTGCTTACCGTTAATCGACAATGTATTAAAAGGGCAACAATGATATATTGTGTTCGTTTTCTTTTTTTCAAAATCTTTAAAGTTCATAAAAAGACTGCTTTTGTTTTTATTTCTTTTGCGAAAAATATTTAAAATAAAGTCCCATTCATAAAATGCTACTTCAGATTCCATTTTTCATCACATTTTGATCAATAATGAATATGGCGTACAATATCCATCAATCTGTTCCATTTCTTCAACTCATCGAAAGCTGAAATTCTCCATTCTACTGTCTGCTGTCTTTAATTGAGCTAATAGTGTTAAACATCCCATTTGACAGACGTCATTGTCCATTTATCTGCCTCTCATTCCAACGTCACTGTCGATCATCTCATATTAACGCCAGACGAATAATGAGTTTCACCTCAGAATCCCTTGATTACGTCTTGGCATGAGATCTTTCTTGTTGACTTGGACATCCCTCTAGCTCTACAGCTGCAGGAGGTCAGGAGCCAATTCCAAAGAACATAAATATAAAAGTCGCCTCGTTTTCTTTAGTGTTTATTGTTATTATATGCGCACAGGGCACACACTATACAAGTGGATGTCCATGTCCATCGCCCGCCGATCTCACCATCACCACAACGGTTGTGGTCGCCACGGTATTGCATTATGAATTATGGGCGTGACCGCCCATTTTGACAGAGTCATATTCATTTTGAAAAATTAAACAAAAAAAAAAAAATTAATGAGGGTTATCTCTCTTGGAGTTTTCTGTCTTTTGGTTTTTGAACGATGGAAGGTTCGGTGAGGAACCCAAACCTGATGGCAATGATGTTGAACAAAAGTAAATATACCTACATATAAAAGGTCAATTAAGGTGTTTCGTTATGGTGTCGAAAAAAATACAAATAATATAAAGCCAATAAAGTGAGCTCTTTAAAGTGCTACCTGATTTTTTGTGTGTTTGGGACAGCAAAAGAAATCGGTTTTTGTATGATGTGTTCATGAAACGAATTTGGATTTTGGACGCCTTTACAAATTATTGTGGACGAGTTTGAGAGGTATTAATTTTTGTACCTCCTACATTTTTAATAGTGGATAAATAGCAGCACACGCTCAACATCTGTTTTTATTTGATTTGTCACTTTTCAATAAATACAAATTAATCAAGGAATTACCACAATTAATATGTATCATAATTGGCAAATGATAATTACAGTTCACGTTTTGAGATTTGTTTTATGTTTACAACACCAATGTACTGATTTGCTCAGCACCAAAATTAAATAAACCAAACTTATCAAATTTACCAAATTCACTGGAACATTTAAAAAATGCTTGTTTATGAACGTTTTTGCTTTGTTTATGGGTAATATATGTCAGCTCCATGCGAAAACATCAACAGTTCTTCTGATCTGAAGTGTTAGCTTAGCTTATCAGAATTTCACCTACAAATTTGTGCCTTAGAGCTTTTATTAACTTTTGTTTATTTAAGATAAAAAAGGAAGAATGAACTTAGTTAAAGTATCACTTCAAATTTGATATACAATCATATTTATGATAAGAAACAAAATAATAATACTCCTACACGTGCTCAGAAGTGGAAATATTTTGTTGTTTTTTCTATTGCGAACTACGTAATTGTCTTTTACTGTGCCCCTTACGTTGTTGGTCGCTATAGATTGACATCCTATTTCCTATTTGCACGCCTACTGACTGTTTTTGATGGTAATCCTCTCACCATGTAAACATACAAGTGCAGGGATGATATGAGTGACATTTGTCATTATTTTTTCCATAATTGTACCACGTATGTCTATTAATTAGTCTTTAGTCTGGCAACGTTTTCATGATAAAGTTGACAAATGCAACTGAAATATAATGTTCCTTTATTTTAATTACTTGCACCGTGTATTATGCCGACACCATTTTTCAAATTAACAAAAAAACACCAGGCAAATAATCAACTTCCTCAGCTTACGAATTTTTAGAATTGATGTGGCCGCTGGCTTGTGACAGAAATTTTACAAATTTGACAGTCGTTTGGTGAAAATTAAGCATAGGGGTGAAAGCACACCGAATCATTTGAAGTGTTTTTGATTCGTAAAGCAAGACAATTTGTGAAAACATTTACTCTTTCACACCTATTGGATGTGCGCTGGCTCAGAAACGAAATAAATTGTTTGTTTCATAACTCAGAATAAAACCTTTTGATTGATTCGGTGTCTTTTTAGCCTTCAACTTACTTTTTACATTGAAAAATCAAAAAAATGTACGACCTGACCGATCGTATTTACTCTTATGTTTGAGTTGCGTCGAACTTTTGAAATATGCAAGTTATTAAGAAAAAGAAAAAAAGCATTTAAATCGTTTCTTCAATTGTATCTATCGGGTTTTTCAATAAGAGCGTTACAAAAGTTTTTTTTTAAATAAAACAAAAACAGTTTTGGATATCAATGAAATTCTTTATTCCTGTGAAAGTACGTTCGATGCCGTTATGTATGGAACTCGATTTCTTTTGCATGGCTACCACGGGCACGCTTGCAGAAGTCCAGACGCTGCACCCAATTTTCGGCGGTTTTCAAGAATAAATCGGCCAATACTGCTGCAATTTTAAGTTCGATATTCGTACGAAGTTCATCAATCGACATCAGACTTGACGTAGCCCCACAGGAAATAGTCCAACGACGTCAAATCGCACGACCAAGGCGGCCAAGCGACTGGACCATTTCGTGAGATAACACGTTCTCCAAACTTGGTTTCCAGTAAATTTATTGTGATATTCGCTGTGTCCTGTTGGAACCACATATCCTCCAAGTCCATATCATCCAATTTGCGCCAAAAATATTCGGTTATCATTGAACGGTAGCGTTGCCCATTCACAGTAACGTGCCGGTCTTGATCATCACGGAAGAAGTACGGCCCAATGACGCCGCCGGCCCATAAACCACACCAAACCGTATTTTTTTCGGGATGCAATGATGACTCATGGAGTACGCGTAGATTGCTGCCTGAGCAATACCGCATATTTTGTTTATTGACGAAGCCATTTAGCCAGAAATGAGCCTCATCGCTGAAGATGATTTTTCGATGAAAATCTGAATCATTGTCAAATTGTTGCTCAGCCCAATTCATGAACATACGACGCTTCTGGTGGCCAAGCGGCTTCAGTTCTTGCGTCAATTTGATCTAGTTAGGATGTAGGCCAAGATCTTTTCGCAAAATTTGCCACAAACGACGTCACAGAGATGCCCAACGCTTGAGAACGACGTGTGAGAGACACATTTGGGCTTTCTGCAATTGAAGCCTCTCGACACTACGGGCACTTCTTTGTCTCACTTGCACGGGAACATTTTGTACTGTGCCTGTGGATTCAAATTTGTCCACTAGGCTCAGTTGTTGATCTGCAAGGACGATTATGACGACCATAAATTGGACGTAGCGCTCTTAACGTTGAGGCCACTGACTCCTAATTTCGGTAGTAAATTTTAATAATTTCGACTCGTTGTTGGCTCGTATATCTTTCCATCATGAAATGGGAAACCTTACTGAAGAGAAATATCAAAAGAGCGGCAAGAAATATGCCGTCGTTTGCTGTCCCTGTCGCTCTACTTTTGTAGCGTCCCTGTTGAAAAACCCTTTACGACTTGATCGATCGTATTTACTCTTATGCTTGAGTTGCGTCGAACAAATCATTTAAATTGTTCGTTCAAGCAACCTGTTAAGTAACTTAGAGCAAAAAAAAAAAATTAAAAGTCGTTTGAGAGATTTTCTTAAAAACAAATTGTATACATAAAATTTCGTTATAAGTACGAAACAATGAAAAATAAAATGATTTTTAAAAATTTAGTTAAAAAAAATTATTTAATTTTTATTTAATCACAACATACCTAATTTTTTATTTTTTTTCTTAAGGCTAAGCGTTTCGGTAATACAGAACCATCATCGAGCTTAATTTGTTGTCGGGTGATGTTTTTAACAAAAATTTACTTTACTTAAAGTGTTGGGATAAAATTGAAATTAAATTAAATTAAAACTTTTTACAAAAACTAAATATTTAAAATAGTTTTATTTTTATTGCTTCGTTTAACTAAACTAAAACGCAACATGAAGACTTCACCACAAAAAATATATAAAATGTTGTTAACATTAAAAAGAATTAATGCTGGTTTGTCAGTTTTGAGTATTTATTAATATAAATTCTTATAAACTTAGTTTCAAAAATATTCAGCGAACCGTTTTTGAAATATTGAATTTTCAAAAAAAAAAATTGTAAAGTTTTGATATGCAATGTTATAATAGATATTTTAAAAAAGCTTTTTCATTAAAATTTTGATTGAAATTGGCTAAGCCATTAATGATAAAATCAAAAAAACTGTTTTTGAGATAAATAAGATTTTCCATAATGGTTGTATGGCTTGTACCGTCATTTTTGGAGCTAAAAAAATTCAATTTTCTCTCTGCAGAATCACCAAAAACCCTTAAGCTTAAGAAGTGAAGAAGATCGTATCATTGGTTTTGCCTACAAACCAGATACAAACAGAGAGACAGAAAGAATTGTGCCACGTACTTTTTCCGTGTTATCTCCCATCGTTATATCATGTTTCATTGTTATCTTGAAATGTTTGTGTAGTCCCTATATCTCAACTAAAAAATCTGCGCCATTGGATCATTGGAGCTTGCTTAAAGTACTTTTATTGGTACCAACCTGATTGAATCAAACCGAGTTGACTCAAACTGGTTTCACTCAAACTAGGTTGGCACAAACCGGGTTGACCAAATCAGGTTGACTTAAACTGGGTTAACTGAAACTGAGTTGACTAAAACTGAGTTGACTGAAGTATAGTTAACTTAATCCAGGTAGACTCAAACCGGGTGGGCTAACTGGACTGACCCAAATTTGGTTTACTCAAATCAGCTTGCCTCAGGTTGACTCAATTAATTTATTGGTTATATAAAATATAGATAAGTGGGCTAATTTTTATTAATTTTTGTCTAGCTTTAATATAGTTTTAAGAAAATGAAAAAAAAACTAGACAGCAACTGTCCTCGCCACCCTACTCTCTACATTTTTGCATCATTGGAAATGTGTTGGGTTATTTGCTAAAACATAAAGTTGATGAAAATGAGAAGCTGTGCTCAAGCAAAGAAGAGCTAATTAAGTTATAAGCATCAGTGTGTCCTAGGTGACTATTTTATCAAATCTATTGAAATCTGCGTACGATTTTTAAAGACTAGTATTTTTGCGGTAGTAAAAAATAATGGAAGCAGTCTAGAACTGCATTTGTAGAACATAGTTTGTTTAACTTCAAAATATAAATAAAAGGGATTTCGTGTGGTTTTCAATCTGGCAATACTTTTTTTGGAGTTGGTCTTTTTGATCGCTGTCACTTGATAAATTGATTATTTTACGATGCATCGTGGGAGCAACCAATATTTTGGTAATAAATTTGCACAATTTGTAAATCTATTCATTATGAAATGGTAAACCAAACTGAGCTTAAATCAAGTGACAGCTGTCAAAAAGACCAACTCCAAAGAAAGTATTGCCAGATTGAAAACCACATGTCTAAAAAAACCCTGTATGATGTGTAATACCTTAAAACTTGTCGTTCTTCAAAGAAATTCAGGCCTTTCAAAACAATCGAATTCTTCAATAATCTTCGATTTCCATATCGGATGCCAATCAGGGGTATTTCTTTTGCCAACTGTGACCATCACAGCGCCCTAATGCTTATGAACTTCAATAGCTGCTTCTCAAATTGGCCACCTTCGGAAACGGGAAAATAGTAAGATTAAATAAAAGAAACTAGTAATTTGGTATGACTCTATTAAAGTTGTTATATTATCTTTCATTATATATAGATTATAAGGTGAAACTTCATGAAATAGAAATACTCTATTTAATAGGACGGTTGGCAACCCAATAAAAAAAAACACTTTCTTTCCTTATGTTAGATTTCATTAAAAGTAAAACCTCAACACTTTTCCCTACACGAAACCAATAACAAGAAAATTCTATGTTTTGGTCTACATGGCTTTCCGAAGGTTACGTAAATATTGCCAAACTTACTTATGTCTGGCTTAAAATGATCATTTATCGTATCTCATTAATCTTTACCTATTAACATATATTTAATGATCTTCATCACAATTGTTCTATTCCGAAAATATCCTCTCTTTTCATAATAATTTTTGAAGCATTATAAATTACCTTCCTCCTACATACTGTATCTACTGAAAATACAATTAATTCACTTCTATGGATGACGTGCCTAAGTGAAATCAATGAGCTCCTTAGATACAAAACGAGCTTAGTACACAATAAAAAAAAAAACTTTTACCTCACCAGTTCAAGACTGAGTGATCTCACATTGCATTGAAGTGACAGAGAGTAATTGTTTAAAGAAGCGATTAAGGCAGTGTAAATTATATTGAGAAAAATAATCGCATGTCAACAGATATTTAAAGAAGGTTTAAACTTAAATTGAATCTTCCTCTACTTACTGCCTTCCTACTCAAGAGATAGGCATTACTTTTGCTTCTTTGGTTGGGAGTCTTAAACAGTTTGCATGATGTGTGGAAATTATTTAGGATGCCTTTTTTTTGTATTTTTTTTTTTGCTTCACGATCATTATGTGGAAACTCACAATTAATTAGTGAAAAAGTCTTAAGCACCTTGCATTGCATCTTGGACTGACTTAGTTTGTAGCACGCAAACTAAGAATAAATAAACAGTCTCTAATTAATTATAAAAAAAACACGTAACAAATTGTTAATTATTCAAAATTTATTTTACAATTTAAGAAAACGAATGAATGTTTATTTTTGCTTTTAATTATTATAAAATTGAAAAAAGTTATTTTTTCTTTTCTTAAATAATGTTCAAAATAAAGTAAGCTTTGGCTTCTTTGCCAATACGCACTTAGAGCAGTGATGCCAGATCGGGGGATTTATCCTTTTGTTTTAAATTTTCTGACTTAAAATGTAAACTTAAAGGGTAAAAGGGATTTTACAAACCTCATAGTAAAGAAATGGATTTTATTTTTTGGTCATTTTTTGTTCAGAATTTGAAAGTTTTATAACCCCCAGTTTCACAGTCTCGTTTAAACCTTGAACTGAGTTCAATTGTTCTGCTGAACTTATGATTAAATCAAAAATGGAGTTTAAACTACCAACCTGAAACTGGAGGTTAGAATACAAAAATTAGTCAAGCTTAGATTAAAAAAATATTTTCTTTTATGTTTAAAAATATAATTCTAAATATTTGAATCCGTCCATTTTCTTTTTTTTACAGTAACACATGCAATGGGGCCATTATTGATAGCTTTTTGATTACACTGATGGGGATAGATTGCAAGATTGATGTTCTTGACTAATGGACTATTTAAGGACAGTTATTCGTACTGTAATTATCCTTAATTCAGGGTTAAAGCTAGAAATATGTTTTTCAGGTAATTTAAATCCTAATTTAACTTAACTGGGACTAAAATGAAGTTAGTTTCTACACCTCAACTGCTTACATTATCTCCAAGTTGATAACAGCGGTATACAGGTCTTGGCCTTATGCCATGAATTGCTTAACTTGTAACTGCGAATTATGACCAAGGAAAGAATAGCAACATCAAGCCTATGGCTCCACAGATTGGAGGTTAGTACGTTGGGCTAAGTGGTATTAATCTGGAAGACACTATCTTCAACAGGTCTGCTCACCTGCTTGGCTATGCGGATGACATCGACATCATCGGCCGTTCCAAGCAAGCTGTACTTGAAGCAATCACAGCTATTGATGAACAGGCGAAACACGTTGGTCTTGAAGTGAATGAGGACTAAACAAAGTATATGGTCTCAACAAACAATAAAGCCTTATCGCCTAGGACAAATCGCCACTCTTGGTAGCAGTAACTTCAAAATACTCAAGGAATTCACCTGCCTTGGAACAAGTAAGACCGAAACCTTAGTGGAAATCCAATGAAGAATTACCTTTGCGAACCGCTGCTGCTTCGGCTTGGTCAAGAAAATGGGCTCAAAACTCCTTTTCAAAGTGAACGCTATACAAAACGTCAATTTTACCAGTTCTATTCTACGGGACTGAGTGATTTAAAACAGGGGACACTGGGCAGTTTCGAGAGAAAAATTAAATTCTTCGGCGAGTGTTTGATGCTATATATAGAAAGATGGCGAATGGAGGAAAAGATTCAGTCGTTTGAAGAGCTAGAATACATTGATTACACCAGCTTGGCCACATCAAGCAATTGAACAACAACGTTCCCAGCCAAAAAAATCTTTGAATCCCAGACCCCATGTTGGAGGAGACCAGGAAGACCGAAAGTCCACCAGGCGGTTACTAACGCAAAGCGCTTAATCTCAACGACTTGAGGGAAAGTGGGGGAGATCGCAACCGATTTTAAACCGCAATATCTCAGACAGAGACCCTTCATGGATCGTAAACCGGAAAAGTAAGTTACACCTTCCAATAAAGGCTTACCTCAGTTGAGATTTGATAAATCTATTTGGTGTTTCCATCGCACAAAAAGATTTAACAAAGATTTATTTTGACAGCACCTTTGGAAATGCAAATGGTGTTAATTTTTTCTTTTGAAGTGGAAGTGAGATAGAATGCTTCATTTGTGAAGAACTGAATGCAGCCACTAATGAATTTTTCAGCGTCAAATAAGAATAGATGAGTTTGATTTGTAATATCATTTGTCCTTGGAAGATTAAACAAGATAAACTTCGAATCTTCAAGATCTAGGAAATACATTTTTATGATAAATTTTCGAGATTTGAAGGAGATTTGAGGTAAATCTTAGTAAATCTTAGATTTGTGCTTGCTGGAAATGTAGTTTAAGAAAGATAATATTAATTCTCAACTGAAAAACTGAAAACTGAGAGACTTAATTTATTTTCAGGATAAGGGAACTCAAATTCAACTTAGAGCTAACTCAAAACTAAAGAACACTCCCTTGCCCCGTAATGGTCACTTTTGGAAAATTGGTAGAGCAGTGTAATTCTTTAATTTCAAATGATCGAATCGTTCAAGAAGATTAGATTAAAAACTGTTAAGAAAATCTTAAATTTTCAGTTTTCTTACTGTTACAGTGTAAATGTGATTTTACATCGATTGGTCGACATTTGGATCGAAATACACCTATCTTGTCAAAACATAGTTTATCCCCTATCTGTTAAGCCATCAATTGTCAAATTCAATTGAGGGATGGTTTCGATATCGATGGATTTAAAAACTTCTAAAAAATCAGAAATTTTTGAAGAATTTTTACTGCTCCAGAAGAAAGGTGATTTTAAGTCAGTTGTTGACATTTGGATTGAAATAAACATTTTCGGTCAAAAAATGGTTTGTCAAGCTATCAACTGCCGAATTCCATTGAAGGATGACTACGTTGTCAATGGGTAAAAAAAATCTGTAAAAATTCAGACAGTTTTTATAGCAAAAATCGAGATTCCTTATTGAAATGATTGAGATTAAGATGGAAAATTGAGAATAATCGAAATCATTGAGATTGAGATCGATTGAAATGAAAATTTCTGATTTCAAATATCGATACTTTTCGATGATAGGATCAAAAAAATTGAATCGTTCCTGATTGACACAGCCCTAAAAGGAATCCTTTTTCTAAAGCCATTGAATTGGTTGGGGGGGGGGGGGGGGTGAGGTTGTTTGAGTGGGTTTATATTTATTAAATATAAAATTAAAAACTCTGTCATTATTCCTATAGACAGAACTATAATTCTCGGGGGGGCACTGAAGTAGTCAGAAGAAAACAAGGCAATAAAATTGCGGAGTGGTAAGCTTCGTTAAGTTTCGTTCACTTTTGCTTTCGAAATTCTGATAATCAGAAAAGTCGCACAATTTTAAGGGTAAAAATAGCCAGTTTTTAGAAAAGTTGTCTCATGGTCGCATAGGGCAAAAAAAGGGGTCAAAATGCGACTAAAGTCTCACAGCGGCAACTGTGGAACCAACCTTCCGTGTGGTGTCATCTCGATTTTGACAGTCAAAGCAATACATAATGCAATTTTGTTGTGGCGCTATCTATGTTTTGATGCGTGAAATGCGTACAGAGGTGATATCCATATCGCACATCGATGACAGTATATTTTTGACAGCAGAAAGATAAAGTTAATCCTGAACTAAAATCTGTTCCTTAATTCAATCGAGACTCAGAGTTAACCCTGAACTGAAAAACTGACCCTAAATGGTTTTTCTAGGTTGGTTTGCATCATTTATAGTACGGAAGATGGGCGCTTCTTCATTCGCGAGTCGTTAAAGTTCATTCGAGAATCGTTAAAGAGCACATGTGAGAGTCGTTTTTGAAGTTGAATAGATGTCTAAGGTTAAAAATGGTTTATAAATAAAGTACGGAACAAAGTTTTTTTTTTTTAAATCAGTGCAACCTTTTTCTAACCTTTGGTTAAGATAGAAAAAAAATTAAATGAATAGAACCAGCTGCACAATGAACATCGTTGATCGTGAAAGACCTATATATTAGTTTTGTAAACTCAATAATGGCTTGAACACCACGAGTGTTACATTTTTTTTGGCATCGAAGCAATTATGTAAAATGTTTTTCTTCTATTTTTTTCTTTGAGTCATCATCTAAACGCACATCAACATTCACAGCATTTCAAGATTCGAAATATCTGTGCGTCTTTAATTGCAGCAAATTAATGAAGAAAAATTGCGACGCGGCCTCGTCTTCGTGTTCACTTGACCCTGACAGCATATCTATATACGCTTCGTGTTGTTTCCTTTCGGTTTGCATTCATTCAAAACATTCGTTTTCGCTTTACCCAAAAATAGCTCCAGTCCGCGCTCTTCGACATGTGTATAATACTCGCGTTTGTCGTTCAGAGCTCATAGACCCAAAGAGACATCTTTTTTTGTCGAAAAAGTCCTCATTTTCGTTGTGCGCATTTAACGAATTGTTAAGTCAATTTGGTTGACATTCCTCTTCAATCAAGACACTGCCACGCATATATCATTCCAATATGTAGTATGTACATATAAGCTTCATACCACCACACCATACGCTTTGTACCTATGCACTTTTTGATGCAACGTTGCCAATATATTTGAAAGGACTTGATAATGCTGTTGAAATTCTAAAAGATAGATAGATACTCCTCGCGAAGAGAATTGCATAGAATTTCATTCATGCGTTGCACAAACGCACCAAGTTAAAGTGGCAAATAATTATGTTGCATGTGCGGCGTGTAATTTTGTAATTGCTGACTGCTGCCTGCCTCTGACTGCTGGCTGAGTTCCATTGTTGAAACGGACGACGGATTTATGGACTGTAATTAGCTTGGAAGGCGTGTAATAAATTGGCGTTAATTTGTGGGATGGCACGCACAAATGGCCGCCACTGATTGTCAGTAATGGGGTGCAATTGGTAAAGAACATTCTATGAATTGATAAATTCTGCAGAAATTGAAGAAGAGACAGTAAAAAAAAAACCTACCAGAATGCTTTAAAGATTTGTTAGACTGTAGGCTTCTGAGTCTGGAGTTTCTTTTAAGTGTTGTTGTGAATTTCCCGATCACTTGTTCAATATAACATTTCAAAACCACTGGTGGGACAAGTTTTTTTCCACGTTGATTTGATCAGAAAATGGCTACTTCCGGATGCCTGATGAATAAACCTGTTTTCTTATTTGGCAAGAGTTTAAAATCAATGAAAGGAAAAAACTCTGAAAAATTTAGGCTTGTAAACATCAAAAATTTTGATGTCAGCAATTTTATACATTTAATTATTTAAAAATTTGTGTGGTTATGTTTTTAACACTGATTTCTGGTGGGATTTTCATTAGCGAGGCCTATTTTGAAGAATGAGTTTTTTATTTGACTAAAACAGAACATATAGATCTGCAAAAGATACTTAACTTAAAAAGCAAACAGATGAAGTACAAACGAGTACACTTACTTACTTACCAAAGGGTGCTACAGTCCGGTGTGGACCTGGGCCTCAACCAAAAAGCTTCTTTTAGCTGGCTCGGTTTCTAGTTAGTTGTCTTCAGTTTCGCACGCTAAATTGGTTGAGGTCCTCTTCCACTTGCGTGCGCCACCTGTTGCGCTGTCGAACTCTACTGCGCCTTCCCACCGGATTGGATTGAAAGACTCTGAGCCGGAGCAGTGTTGTCCATTCACTCTTCACTTTACTGGCTAGGTTGGTGTCGCTGTGCAGCCCGTACAGTTCGTGGTATCTTATCTTCTCCATTCCCCATCTATGTATGCAGACGGGACCAAAAATCACCCGGAGAATTTTCAACTCAAAACAGCCTAAAGCGTTATCATCTACCGTTAAAAGGGTCCATGTCTCTGCACCATACATCAGGACCGGGATGATAAGTGTCTTATACAGGGACACTTTAATTGCTCGAGAGAGAGCTTTGCTTCTCAATTGCCTTCTAAGCCAAAAGAAACAGCGATTGGTAAGATTAATTTTTCGTTTGATCTCAGCACTGGTATCGGTTGTTGAGTTTATATCGGGGCCTAGGTAGACAAAGTCTCTGACTACCTCAAAATTATAGCTGTCTATAGTGATGTTCTGACCGAAGCGTCTTGCCTTCATTCATCGTTAAACCCATCTTCTTTGCTTCCTCCTCAATACTCACGAAAGCAGTTTTGACAGCACGCTTTGTTCATCCCACTATATCAATATCGTTGGCGTAAGCGAATAGTTGGACTTACTTATGAAAAATTGTGCCTCTAGTGTTGACGTGAGAGTTTTGAACAATTCTTTCAATATCTATGTTGTATAGTCTGAAACCTTTTTTGACATCAAAGGTATCGGTGAGGTCTTTGCCGACCTTGATGAAGCAGCGTGCATTCTCCATAGTCATCCTGCACAAACGGACGATCTTGGGAGGTATCCCAAAACTGGACATTGCTATATATAGCTCGTCTCTATGGATGCTGCATACGCGGCCTTGAAATCGACGAAATGGTGGTGGTTATCGATTTGCAACTCTTTGGTTTTTTTGCAAGATCTGCCGTAGTGCGAATATTTTGTCAATTGTGGATTTTCCTGGTCTTACGCCTCACTTATATGGACCTAATAGGTTGTTGACGAATGGCTTCAGGTGTTCAAAGAGTATGGCAGAAAAGATCTTGTACGCGATGTTAAGAAGACTGATTCCTCTGTAGTTGGTGCATTCCAGACAATCACCTTTCAAACGAGTGTGCTCAAGTTCGGTAAATGGAGAAACAATTTTTGGCTAGGTGTTATGTCATCTGCTAACTCTTATCGATAAGCACAAACTACATCAAACAACGAACCTTCTAAAAAACAAAGAAACCACTTCTAACAAAATATGCGAAACCAGCCACAAAAAGATGAATACCCCTATTGTCAATGTTTTGGAATTTGTTGAGGTTAAGGAACACGGTGGCAATATGCTTCCTCCCTAAAAAAAACAAAAAAATTCTTTTTATAGAATTTATTGTCTCTTTATTCAACCGTAAAATATCGACAGTCCACATGTTGTATATCCCACCAGCCACTACCACTATCTTTTTTATTCTTTGGAAATCACTCCTTCGAAAACAACACGGTCGGTCGGTCGGTTGGTCGCGCTGATAATAATTTCAATAGCACAGCGGGACACCTTTGTTGCCATGTTAACGCTCTTGATTTCTTATATATTTTTCATTTTTTTTTTCTAAATATTATATTTCTCCACAAGTCCACACGCTCATTTCGGCTCGGCTCAGCTCGGCTCCTCTATCAGAACAGAATCCCAATAAAAGGCAAAGCAATTCAATAGGGTGTAATGGCGTCCTCAATCCTTTTGTTGTGGTCTTTTCATAGTTGTTTTGTATTGTTTTTTTTTTTTTTTATTATTTCCCAAAGCGATACCTCTTACTACTTTTGGATGGTTTGTTTTAAAACGGATGGAAGAAGATTCATGGAAGAGGATTCCTCTGGATTCTATGGATCTCGAGGGCTTTATTATTTTTTGTTTTGCGCATGGTTAAATGTTGAATGGGATTAATGTCCAATGCGATTCAATAAATCGAAGTCGGTAAATTGGATGAGTTCCTTTGATATAGGCTTTTATCTTATGGGAGAAAAGAGTGATCATTTTAACATGTGCGGTATAATTCTATTTTAAGGAATCTTAGAATATACGTAGGAATATAGGTTAGGTTTAACGTATGCGTATAAGTAGATATAAAAGGTTTCTACACAAGATAGTGAAAAAAGATAGTGCGTTAGAGAGAATGAAGCACACAAATAATCAAAAGCTTTTAAAAGTTTTTTTTTAAGGAGTCAATGCATCTTTGAAATCAGAAGGAATGCAATCTTTTAAGAATGCAATCTTTTAAGAATGTAATCTTTTAAGAATGCAATCTTTTATTAATTCAATTAATTAAAAGATTGCATTGCTTGCCTTCAATTAGAGACTTCAACTTGAAACTCTGCAATTACTATCCATTTGACTTTTAAAAGATTGCAAACATTTGTTCTCCCATTAATTTTACACCAGTTAATAGAATGCAATCATTTGCGAATGCATTCATTCTTTGAATTTGTTTTACAATTTTTTATTCTTTTCAATTATTTATAGTTTTTTTGCATTCTTTACATTCGCTTACACTTAAAATGAAAAAGAAAAAATCATTGCAAAAAATACAAAGTTTGTAAAAAGAATGCAAATGGATGTAAAGAATGCATAAATTCCTAAAATATTACCTGCCGTAAAATTTATGAGTGATACAAAAAATATTGAAATCTATTTAGTATAAAATAATTGGTTATTGCAGAATTTAAAGTCGTAGAAGTCGTAGTCTTTAGTTAAGTCAACGAATACAATCTTTAAATTAAACTCACAAGAGATTGCATTAACAAAAGATTGCATTCTTCTTCAAACCTATTCAAAATGTTTGGTTTTGACTGAAAACGAAAAGAAGTAAGTTTAGTCTGGTGAAACAAAAGAACTGTAACAGAATCGAGATTAGAAAGTATTTAAGAAGAGCCATTCAAACTTTCTTCATTTTGTTTTTTTTTTTCAATAATAGATAATAGACAAGTAACACAGGGTTGTCTTGTCTTGAACAAATTCGATAGTAAAATTAAGAAAGTCTTGCAGCTCAAAATCAGAGCCGAAAAAGTGGTCCAAATAGTAACCCAATAACAATAAAAAGAATATTCTCATAACTTCAATCAAATTTAATTTTTATTTTAAAAACCAACGTAAAATAAAACACTTTTTTTTTGCTTATAAAAGAAAGAAGAATTTAAAAGAAAATTCTGGGAACAACAGAGAAACTGAACGAAAGTGAAGTTCGTTGCGGTTGATTCGAAATATCAAAACCAATGGGTATAAGTCCCCTACTACGCGACAGTTCTTTGCACTTGATTTTTTTCGAATTTTCATATCTGATTACACCTTCGCACCCATTGAAAAGAGCTAGACGCAAAGAATAATCGTGTAATAGGGAGCTATTTAGTGAATAATTGGTGGTGCCAAATTGTGGAATTCTAAAAGAGTATGGTTAGGAGGAGAAAAGTGTTTTATCTATGATTTACATATACGAAAAAAACATCGAAAAAAATATCGCTCAAGATTTTATTTTTTTAAATTTACCCGTGGGTGCGTCGGTGCAAAACATGCATAAGGCTCTATGACGACCGAAAAACGCGTGTGAGATTCTTACTACACTAAGGCTAGTCGCGCACATGCAACTGCTACCACAACAAAATAGTTTAGTCACAAGTTGACTACTGAGCGCGCACATGAGCAACTCCCCAAGCAATCGCAACGAACCTAACCAACAGACCGACAATGTTTATTTAATCGACGACGGAATAGTTTCTGTATGTGCGCGGAGTCTCATACGAGTCCATACGACTCAATTTTGCTACCAAACAGCTTCGAAACTGAAAATTGCATGTGCGCGACTAGCCTAAAACTACCTCCACTTCCCGATTGCAATTAAATTGAAACTTATCTAGCAATTTATTTTTAACGAAGTTAAGTAACGTGATGCAGGTTACTTTCCGGTGAAAGCTCCTGCTTATTCCGCGACTTAAAAGATTTGATTAGGGCTTGAGTAGCCTAATTGTGATTGGGCTGTCATACTGAAATTGTTGTTGGCAATTTCGGAAAAAGAGGGCTGTCTTTTTCCGAAATTTTCGGATATGATTCGTTCTCTCAATTCAAAAGGGAATTTTATTTTTGATTATTATTTTTTTGGTACCTTTAAAATAAAGCTTTCTTGCAATATAATATCACAAGGAAACTGCGAGTATATTTGAGATCCATTCAAAAACCGTTCAAATTAGAAAGAAAATATGTAATTGTTAATAATTATCTATACTCAGGCACATATATTACAATAAATAAATGTAAGGCTTTAAAATTTTGTTAAAATAGTGTGAAAAGTGTATTTCAATCCAAATAATCATAACTGCCATAAGCGCACCTTTTCCCGGAGCTGTAAAGAACACTGAACATTTCTGATTGTTTTATGGTTTTTTAATCTATCGACATCGTAGTCATTCTTTCTAAGAATTTGACGGTTGATGGCTTCACAGATGGAGGAGCGAACTTAGTTTTGACGAATTTTTTTTGTTTATCCAAATATCACCCAAATTCCCTAAGGTCACCTTTTTCGTTAAATATTCCGGATTTATGAGGTTTTATTGTTCATCAATATCGAATGAATTAGACAGCTAATGCCTTGATAGGAGGTGAACTATATTTTGATGAAAAAGTGTATTTCGGCCCTAAAATCACCTCTTTTGGAGTAGTAAAAAAATAGTAAAAATTTTGCATTTTTAAAAAGTTTTTTAATGATTCTCGGTCGTTGACATCCTTGTTTAGAATTTGACAGCGGGTGGTTCGACAGATGAAAGATGAACTATATATTTTGACGATTCATAATATTCTAAATCGTAGACAAAATATTTAACTAGCTCAATTGTCTTATCTTTCTAAAATTGTCAAGTAATCAAATCAACTTTTACGAATCGAAATAATCGGTGGATAATTTGTGACAGTTTTAAATTTATCGTTTTCTATGTTTTCTTTCTGTCAAAAAAATGGGTAAAAACTTCTTACTGAAGTGTGATTTCTCAGGGCTAAGTAATTTGCCTTGAATAAGTCAATAGTTAGTTGTGACAAATTCAATTTGATCGTGCAATATTTTTCTGTTTTTTTTTCGGGTGCTTTGCTTACTTGATATAAAGTAAGCGGAGCAACCTTCACTAATCGAAAAATAGATACATATGTGCATAATTTGTCGTTAATTAGTTATGACGATTATTTGAATTTGTTGTTCTGCTTTTATGTTTTTATTTTTGAAGAGTGGTAAAACCTTCTTAAATTAAGTATTATGGTGTTTAAAATTTTGCCCTTTATTAGTCATTAATTAGTTGTGAACAATTAATTTTCCATGTACTTTTGGGTTATTTGTTTCCTATGAGTGTCAAAATAACAAAGAAACTTTGACGAATGGAAAAATAGATAGGTTGATAGTTGAGACAATTTCGAATTTGCCGTTCCATGTTTTCCATGTTTTTTTGGTGCTTTGATAAATTGACATAACTCTTAAGGCGGTATAAGCTTTTTATACTCAATACCTAATATTTTATGGCTTAATTATTTGCCATTCATCGGCACTGGACATGAAAGAGGAAAAGCGAGCAGAGAAAAGGCAATGTACACTAGCCAACTCTGATGCAGCAGATGATGTCATCAACAAAAGTGTACTTCCCCTTTCCCCTCTCCCCTATTGAAGCTATCACTCCGATTCCCGGCTTTTTATCGTAGACGTACTTTCGTTGTACTGCGGTCTTTGATTAGTTGTTAGAAATTGAATTAAATTTAGCAATTTTGTCTATGTTTTTGTTGGGTCCTTTCCTAGCTTGATATCAAGTTAGCAAAGCGCCATCTTAAAAAAAGGGGAAGAAATGGCTAGTACCAAATGGTTAATGGCTTAATAATTTGTCGTTAACTAAACTATAATTATTTGTGCGACAGTTTTGAATTTTTCGATGAATGTTTTCTACGATTTTTGGGTTCTTATTACTTACTGGACATCAAGTAAGCATAAAAATACGTCAAAAGGGGGAAAACTGCTAAGATAAACCAAATGCTGTATAGGGCTAAATAATGTATGGTTAATTAGTCGTTACTAAGGTTTGACAGTTTAAAATTTTTCGTTCTTTGATAGATAAGCTGCACCCAAACCTGGATGAGTTGAAATATTTTTAAGTTTTTCTTTTTTGAAATTTAAAAATTGCTAGTGTATTCGAGTCGAACAAAATAAATTTCCCCTCTAACTTCAAACTCCCCAGTTGCAGTTGCAACTCTGTACCTATAAGCAGTTAAATGTGAGGAACTAACCGAGTCGATTAAGGACTTCTACATTCGTATCGTACGGCTAAAGAAAGAATATCTCTACTTATTCTTAATCGACAGATGTAATTCTCAAAATATTCTAACAAATTAGGCACAATACCATAGCAACTGCCAGAACACAAAAAAATTGACAAAAGAAATGAAATTTGAAGTCCTTTCTAAAATCCATCATAAAATGCACTTCACTATAAGTAATTAACATAATAGTGACAACTCAATTACTACAAACTCAAACAAGAGAATAAAAACAACTAAAACATCCTGCCATATGACTAGGACCATTCATATACATTCATAGAAGAATCCACCCATCTCGTTCCCATCGATTTGATTTCCCTCATATACTCACCCAACTTGATGCGTTCAGACAACTGTAAACTAATGACATTCCGGTTCATCCATTAAATTTTATGTGATTTCATATATCAACCCTCTTTTTATATATTATTACTTGTGTCTATAGAATGTGTTTAAGGAATAAGGATGTTTCAATTATTTTACAACAGGTCCTGGTCCTGGAGTCGTGCTAAGAAAATGATTTACAATAAACATAAACATTCATCCCCCTCAGCTGTTCCTGGCTATGCTAGACGCCGCGCCGGCCGCTGCCGATGACGGTGCAAGTAAAAAAAAAAGACCAAAACTGAAAACTCACTTGTCGCAACATAATCGGCAATATTTTCTCGATTACATGACGCAAATCGTAGAATCAAGGGTTCAACCAACAACCACATTAATCTCCATCTCCCACCTCCAGTGTATTGGAATTGGGAGTGTTTTTGCAGAGGGTTGGCTAGTGGCAAATGGTAAGCAACTGCGTGACTTAATCGTGCTGCTCTCCCGTCCTCTCTTGCCATTCACAAAAGACCGAACTTGATGCACTTAACAAATTACAGATGTGAAAAATTCATTTGGTATCCTTGATGCAGAATGATTAATGGTTTCACTCGACACTTGAGAGCACCGCGTATACACACTTCGGTATGGAGATGGACTTGGGATTTAACAGAAAAAAAAATTAAGGGGCGAATGTTGGTTTTCGTACATAAAGATGATCCTTTTTGTATCTGGCCTGATGAGATGGCGGGGGTGTGCAGCATCCGTAACGGAAGCTAAGGCGAAGAAATTGGATTGCTGCTGATGCACGCGACGGCGACGACCGACACGACGCAGCGGGTGAATCGAATTACATTAAATCTTTGTTGAATCTCTGATATTACGAGGGTTGCTTTAGTTTGTTGCTTTATGCGTAGGCATATATATCCTGAAGATCCTGATGGTGTGGTATCCTGTTGGGATGTTTATGTTTGTTTTTCTCTATCATTTCGTGGGTGAGATTTTATAGAATAGGAAATTATATTTAATTACTTTGAAAAGGGGTTATGCTCCAAAAACAGTTAAATATTCTCCAGATGAATAAAATTATGTCAAATTACGTCACAAAATATGATAT
This sequence comes from Dasysyrphus albostriatus, assembly GCA_946251815.1. Lineage (NCBI taxonomy): Eukaryota > Metazoa > Arthropoda > Insecta > Diptera > Syrphidae > Dasysyrphus > Dasysyrphus albostriatus. The sequence continues at coordinate 57,359,069 of OX276336.1, read as the reverse complement.
GGTATGCGGAAGGTCTTCGATGACAGATTACAAAAAGGGTGCAAATACGTTCTAATGAGAATTTGGAGTAGGTATTTTTTCTACACCTTTGCCATCACTGCAAAAGGGTTTTCATTTGCGATCTTTTTTTTACATTGAATGTCGCATTATTATAGTCTTGAGCTCCAAATAAGTCGTAGGTGGTATTCACCTGCCTGGAACTGTAGATGCAACCGTTGATTACATTTTGGAGAATTCTTTCAGTGCCACCATCAGGATACAAGGAATCAACATTTTCCTGATTCTAGTTTGATGTCCCGAACATGAAACATCTTTAGAAAGGGCTTCAAACTCAATCTTCAGTTGAGGGTTAGTAGTCAGAGGTAACCAATTTTCATCATTGAAGTGAGACTATGAACTGAAATTCAGAGGTCCATTCTGAGAAAAAAAAAAATGTGGATGAGTCAGTGACCTCTATTAAATTCAGAACTTATATCTTACCCTATGTAGCTCCTATAAGTAGTGGCTTTATCCGGCTCTCCACTCTTGGTTGTTTATTAGAGTCCAGGGTTCCCAGGGTGATGGCTATGCGTTGGGGTACTCATGAAGTGGGATGGGATGGACATGTGACTTCTTTTCAGGAAAGTGCTATATATATTTGGTTGTGATTTTGTGGCTTTTCAAAGTGTAAGAGAGTGCCTGGTCACAATTGACATGAAAGCTAAATTTAAAAACATCACGGTGATCTGCATATATTCTCCCACTGAAAAGAGAGAAGTCTCAACCAAAGAAGAAGTCTACGATTTCCTAGAAATCACGTACGATAAGTGCACTAAATACGAAGTCAAGATTATTTTGGGAGACTTCAACACCAGATTGGTTGACATTCAAAGGACACAGACTACACTGCATGACGAAACTTCTGATGATGGACACAGGACGGTTAAAAATGTCATCACAACTAGTTCCCGTTTCCCCACACGCTGATGTACATAAAGGACTTAGCGGTCTTGTGACAAAAAAACCGTCAACTATAGATTGATCACATCACTATAGACGCCAGACATGCTTTCAGTATCTTGGATGTCCCAACGTTTTGAGGAGCAAACGTAGACTTGAACCACTACTTGGTAATATCTCAATTAAGTAAGTGGATATCCGCGATGCCACAATAACACCGAACAAATGCTGTGAACAAATTAAATGTTAAATGTCGAAAAGCTAAAATCTGCAGAGATCACCAGATAATCAAGTCTGCCACTAGATTTTAATACAGAGAACTACGGTCAAAAAAGAAGGGCGGAGCACCAACTTCTCAGTAAGAAAAAGGGAGAGTAAAGGAGAGGTCGAGGAGAGGTCGAGTCTAACGAGGATTAAGTTTTACCAAAGAGTGAAACGATCTACTCAAAGCTACAAGGCCAGAAGGGAAGCCTGTGAAGGTAAAAACGAGAACATGAAACAGAGTCAGTGTGCTAAGGATCTGGGAAAAAATACTTTTAGAAGATTTGCGAAGAAAATAGCCAACATTTTGCAGCTATAAACAAAACATTCCATTCAACTTGGACAATGATGTCAAATATTTCCTTCCAGCCAACTTTCTTGAAGTGTGGTAAGCGATTTGGGACCTTTGCGTAGGGTGACCTACCAGAAAGGAGACGCCCTCTGCCCTGTGCCCTCTGACCTGTTTCAACTATAAGGGAATTCGTTTCGTAATAAACGTGCTATACTGTGTGACCACCTCAAACCTTTTGCCAACGATTGGATCGGCCTCTATCAGTGTGTTTTTCAAACAGGCAAGTTAACCGTCGATCAAGTGTTCATAATTTTACAGATTTTAGAGAAAACCCCAGAAATATCTGATCGATACACACCATCTTGTTATCGATTTCAAAGTTGCGTAGATAGACATGAATTATACAGAACCATGTCTTATCTCGGCATGCCTGCCAAATTCGTCCACTTCTGAAGAAGCACCATCTTCCGGATTGTACATGGTATACACAAACCTGCGAAAAGCTTTTGTGAGCTTAGAACTTTTAGCACTTAATATCAAAAGCTTGACAAAGGTAAGTTGTTGGGAAGTTCCCCCTACAGAAAGCTCTAGAAGCAAACACAGAAACACGCCAACTGCTCTTTCTTCGGGCTTAGAAGGCATTTAAGTAGTAAGGCCCACTCTTATTTAACTAAGAAAACTTTATTCAAGACCTTTATCATTCCTGTTCTCCTGTATGGCATATGGGGCAGATCCATGGAAGGAAGATTCTTAAAATGATTTTTGGTCCTGTGTATATCAAAGGTGTCTATAAAAGAAGATTCAACGATGAGCTCTACATGCTATACTTTTACGTCAAACTGGTCAAAAAGCTGAAAAAAAGCACCTGAGATGGCTTGGACACGAGGCGCATATGGACAGCAACGCACCAGCTCCATGAATGTGTATGAAGAATAGGAAGACTCCAAACAGGTGGAGGACACAAGTGGAAAACAACCTCAGCCAACTTGCTGTGCGAAACTGGAGGCAGCAAGCTAGAAATAGATCTGGTTTGAGAGGCTTGATGGTTGAGACCGTAGTGGAGTAGTCCAACCAGGGCTGTGAACTCCTTCAAAATTAAAATTAAGTAAGTTTTAAAGAGCTCCAAACATTGATTTTATTTGGTATAACCTTACCTACTCCATTCTTTCCGTTTGTTCATTTCTAATCTTTTCCACATAGCCCTGTGCATCGTTCGTATAAATTAACATTTTTGTTTGCTTGCTCAGATCGTTTATAAACGTCTCAATTTACATGCTCAAATGAACTTTTGTCCATGTTTTTATAAAGGAAAACATAATATTTCTGCCATGAGTGAGGATCATTTTAGAATTTTCGCAAATGCACAAACCAATTACCAGATGTCTTACTGCGTACATCATAGAGAAGAATTCATATGAAGAAAAGTATCATTATCTTGCTGATCAACGAACGGCTGTTTCTTAACAAAATCCTTTTTTACCTTAAAATCTCCTTTTTATATTTTGACGGCAATCTATACGAGTGTACCTATCTAGTCGTACATCTCTATCTCAATATCCGACATATGTTCCAACTTCCATAATCAAAAAGAAGAATCTCATTTGCCGAATTTTCAAAAAAAAAAAAAAATAATATGCCAAAACACTGCGATGTGTGCCAACAAAAGAGAAAAAAGGACCTCCACATCCATTATTATGTGCATAATTGTTGCTATCATCCATGTAATCAAGTTTGTTCAGCACCAAAATAACAAAAGGACAATGCCTTCTTGTGTTTTACCCCCTCAATCGACAATAAAATTCGTAACAATGGCATCCTGCTGGCATTGTTATTTCAAGAGCAATTCTTATATTTATGAGTCCTTTCAAGAGGGGCTCTCAAAATTGTCGAAATTAGAAAGTGAAGTGCATTAGCGCTTAAGGGCTTGTCTGTCATCGTATATAAGTACATACATAGCACAGCACAACCCCTCAGTGTTGAACGAACGAACGTTGATTTTGGTGTGGTGGTGCGTAAAGCAGTTTTGTTTGGTTGTACCATTTTACAGCCATGACCAAGGACGAAACCGTAATTTCAATCGGTATCAGATTTCCGATGATCGCAAAGAAAAGAGGCTGTGACACATGATTAGATCAAATTTGACGTGAGTGAATGAGTGATAGGTGAGATGTGTGTGATGCGGAATTGGAGGAAGAGGAGGGATGCCCGGTGGGAAGTCTAAATATGTTTTTGCTGCAAAATTGAATGAGTGCATTATGTTTTTGATGTATCCTCGTCGTATTAGTGATTGTAGCATATTTGTAGCAGTAATTAGGATTTGTGTTGACATTAGTTCAGTTTGTTTTTGATGACAGCTGAGGGTGCGGTTTATTATATACATTTTTATGACCCTTGGCTTAGCAAAACAAATGACTTTAATAGAAAAAAAAACTATTATCTTATTGGAAATTGATTAAAAAATGGTTTGTGCAGAGATAGAGAGAGCTAGCTACTTACATATGTACTTCTTAGGCCACCAATCAATGAAGCATCACAGCCAGAGATGGTGCAGCCTTGCATCCTCTTTGATCCCAGACACGCTGCTTCCAGTCATCTAGACCAAGCTTTCTGGCATCTGGGAAGGCTTGTTCCTTAATCTGGATGCTCGGACTTCTTCGTTTTTTCAAACCTAGGGGCTGGGATAGAAAGATTCCCTTGGCTGGAGCATTATTGGACATTTGCTCGATGTGGTGGAGCCAATATAGTGACAGTGTTTTGATACATCCTCATTTTGAGGTACTGCCTCTTGAGAGGAACTGACAAATCGTCCAAGAATATCTCTTGTCCTGAAAAAGTGGTTCCCATCTAGACGTTCAGACTCGGCAAAAAAATTGTAGGTCCTCCCATTTCCTGCCAACAACACACACATAGGAATGGTTGAAAGTTGTAAGTCACTAGGCCCTGGTTCTCTTTATTTTGAGGTGATCAGAGGCTTTGTCTACCTAGCCAGCTGGAAGAATCTTGTTGGTTGAGGCTCTGTTCCACCCCCACCCTGGACTATAGCGCCACCTTAAGTAAGTAAGTAAGCAAGTAAGGCCCTGGTTCTCCACAAGCTGTTGCGCCACTAAATTTATTTATTTATTTTACAGCTTATAGAGTTTGCGGTTTTATCTTCTCTTTTCAATTCAACTTCTCACACACTGGATCTTTCCAAGGAGTTTACTATCAGCTCTCCCTGATACATGGCACCATAAAACAGGACTTGCTGTATAAGGGTTTTAAAGAGGAGTTTTGAACCCATCAACTGCAGGAACACTGGTTTGCTGTATATTTCACTGTCGGATCTGTACTAAGATGTCGTTTGTGGGATTAATTTTTACTCCGAAGTAGATGAATCATCACTACTTCGAGGTTATTGCTATCAACAGAGATGCTTTTTCCTAGACAGAACTTTCATTGTTTGTTGATAGCATGATGAATTGGGTCTTGTCCTTGAAGACCAATAAGTTTTACCTGTTCTTCAACTGCCGTAAAAGATTTTATAACAACTTTTTGAGAGCTATCGATGACGAAAATATCATCGGCATACCCTAGAAGTTGGACAAATCTGTGGAAAATAGTGCCTTCAGTGTTAACGCCTGCCCTGCGCACTATTTGCTCCAGAACAATGTTGAAGAAATTACATGATAGCGCATCTCCTTTGCGAAAACCTGTGCATGTTTAGAATAGTTCAGAAGAGCTTTTAACGATGTGCGATACCTCTGGATCAGTTTTCTTTTGATCCAAAGTTCAGCTAAGGCCATATTATAGAGCTTCTGACTATAATTTTTTTCATATTTGGCTTTGAAATCGATGAATAGGTGGCGTGCCTCCCTCTACCTAAGCTTGGTTGAAGAGTTCATGCAAATACTCTTTCAACACATCCGCATCGGCTTGAAAAGCTCCACTGGTAAACCAATAGATCTGGTGGTCTTGTTATTCTTGAGATTTTTTATAACTAAAAGTCTATATCTCTTCTGGGTGGTGGTACTGGGTCTTCATTGATTTGAGTTGAGTTCGCTTCTTGTCCTATTTTCCGTTCTACCTTATGCTCATTCAGCAGCTGCTGTAAATGCTGCTGGAATATATCTATTATTGCTTATGCTTCGATGACTAGGTCATACCTTCGCTGTTTCGAAAAGCCTGCGTTCCAGCTTTAATGCCAGAAGTCAGTTGTTGGGCTTTTTATACAACTTCTGGATGTTGCTTTGACTGCGAGACTCTAAGATCATTTTGAGGTGAGAGGCTACGAATGCTCTCTTTTTCAACGCAGGATCTTCTTCGCCCTTGTTCTCCTTGTTCGCATATGCATCATCTGTCACCTTCGATTTCATAATCATACCACGGGGTGCTTTTTCGGGGATGTTTGGTAGCCGATACGGGGAACACTGGTTGTGGGCGTCTGTTGCTGGTGAAAGCACAGCAGTGTTTTCTTTTCATTTGATAGTCAAGTTCTTAAACTTTTCGAAACAAGGAAATGGTTGGAGTCAACATGTGAAAAGTATGTCATATGTTAGAGGTGTGTCTTCTGTCAATAAGAACATGGTCAATTAGGTTGGCGTATCGACCATTTGTGGAGCATCAACAGGTTTCTTTGCAACCGTGGAAACCTAGTGGTGCTTATCATCGTATAATACAGGCTTCTATTAGTCGAAGGTTGTTATCATTTGTAACTTCGTGGAGGCTGATGTGTCTACTAACTAATCCGCCAAAGGTGTCTACTTTTTCAATTTGAGAACTGAGCAAAATGTTTCTACCGTTCTCCAAACAGGCTCTAATTGTTAGGGGCTTATGCACATATCAGGCTCATATTTTGGAAGGTGAATTTGATGTGGATCATACAGCCAGAGGTGATCATTTATTGGTTTAAAAATTATAGCTTTGCTTCTTTACCGATTTGCCCCGACGAATCTGCCTCCGAACATTTGTAGTCTTTCTTTCTTTCATCACCAGCTGTAATAAATTTCGGAATCTTTTTTTATCATACCTAATCCTTTCTTTGGCATCTCCTGGATTACGGTAATGTTTGCTATTTACCGTTTGAGGACTGACACAGTTCTTTTAGTTGCACCATTGATGAAAAGGATTCTCACGTTCTAAGCTTAGTCTCAAGTCATTACCAGTTGACGTGGGGGGTCTAATTGCTATTTGTGGGTTATAACCTTTTTTATGTGGAAGGTAACCTCTTAATTTGACAGAAATTTTATTTATTGAATTAGTTCCACAAATATCTAGGCAGGGTATGCAAGAAATCGTCAAAACCAAACACACATTTTATGTTTTAAATCGAGATTAAATCAGTAATACAATAAAAACCAATTAACGTACAGATCAAGATGGCGTCCAACGCAAATGCGCCAGAATCCCAAAAAGTACAACTTATATTTCTCCCCCTGAAACGGGGATTTTTTAATTGAAACAATTTTATTATCAAATAGTTTACTTACTAACCACATAAATATACCTTTATGGCCTAGGCATGATTTCAATGCTGCCAAAGTAATGTTTTTGTATCTTAAAACCAGAACCTTTACAAATAAAAAAAAACCTTACTTTACCAATATACAAAACGTGTCCATAAAGCCCGTTCTAATCCCAAGTTAATTTATTTCCTGTCCATTTAAAAACCAAAGCCAAAACATTGTTTGTGGTAGATGTTCATCTGAAGATGAATGCAAACGATGCACAGTTTCCAATAAAATCCTTTTTGATTCAGTAAACAATTAATTAAGCATTTTGAAATGACTCCATGCGAACTTAGAAACACAAGACAATCTCAGTTATATCTGCGAAGGCCCCCCGACTAAAGGATCATCAGCCTCATCATCATCACAACTCATTTATGGAACAGCAACCAACTGAGTTATAAAAAAAGGAAAAACAAAAAAAAACACACAAAACGTATAAAGACAATCTGAACATGGGAATTTGATACTTTTTCTCCAAAGAACCTCTGAGGAATAAAACATTGTACAAGGAACCTCTCAGAGACCCCAAAAATAAAAGACAGAGTTTGCAAATGTCAGAAGAAGCACTGGAAACGTTGATGAAGGTAAAAACAAATTCCAAACCACGCGCACACATCCCGAATTCGAAAAAAATGCTGCTGCTGGTTCTGGTGCTGCAGACCCACGATAGACAATTCAAATTCTCAAACATTATCATTACGGCCAGGGCCAGCCAGCATGTTAGGCTGGATGGCCTTATGGCTGACTGAAGACTGCGGGATTAGATGAAGCAGCATAGGATTATACTATACATTACGTCAATCATAATTTCATGCGCTGTCACGGTCCCGATGTACCACCGGATAATCCAAGTCGCAAGCCCCAGTGCACGGTGGGGAACATCGCTGGAGTGGGACATAAGTCCATCAGGGCGCATCAAGAGGTCTACAGATTGTACGACCCTTAGGGTGAACGGAGTCCGCAGGTGAAATTTCTATCCACCAGTCTGCTGCGGCGCCCGCAGTGTTCACCTTTTGGAGCCAACAACCATGTGGTAGGCTTATTTTTGTGGGACGCCAAACAAACAACTGAAAAGTCTGGCAATAACACAAAGAGGGCTTCCACTTGGCGGAATGTCGTCGTCTCTTGGCCGCAACACTGCCCAACATGTCATGATTAACTTTTAAAAGATGCAACAAAACAAGCCACCACACAGGGCTCAGTAATTAGGTCTCGTCTCTGTTTAGGATGTTGCTATGCTGGAGGAATATGGGCGAGTAATATTCAATTGGACCACGATCACACCGTGATCACAGGCTACCTTCAACCAAACCTTCTTCCTTGTGGCAGTTTGATGGATGTTTGCATTCAAGATGAGTGGCCCAGTGAAACCAATTAAAAAAAAAAAAAAAGACTTCCAGGCGAGTGGAAGACAGAATTAATTTGACACGATAACATTCTCCTGATGATTTTGTGGCGCGCGGATAAAAATTGAAATACATTGAAGGGTTAATTAGACTGAGACGCCTCAAGGGGCCTTACAGAGGCAAGTTCATCAAATGAAAGAGTTAACGATGAAAGTGATGTATATTAGTAGCATGTTATGGAATACCTGTGAGAAAAGCATTGTGCAGGTATTTATGATGAGATGATAAATGGAGGGTACATAACAAACATTTTGTTCTCTGTCATACTCTTGTCACTTTTTATTTAATAATTTTTTGGATGATGGCAGTAAAATTCCGTTTTTAAGAAAGAGTTTTTTTTTAATGAGTCCGTCAGTTTCTTATACTATACCTCCTATCTGCGTGAAACAAACTTACGCAGTCACAAAACCTAAGAGCCCACTCAGAGGTTAAGCTTGCGAGAATCCTCAGTATAATTGGGGGATTTCTACTTGGGAGATATCAACTTGATGACAATGAGGGAGCTTGGAGGTTGACAGAATAAGTTGTAGTAAAACCTACAAAATTATTCGCTATAAGTTAAGTATTCACAGCATGTACTTCACTTGGGTGGATTTCTATTAAACGCAAAACCCCACTCAATTATTTTTTTGAAATTTTGGTTTTGCTGTGATTATGCTCAACTTGTGCTGCGATATTCCAAAAAAATCAAAAATTCGAATAGTTGCATCTTTTAAGATGAAACTAGACTCGACGCGACTCGAGTCGAGTTGATTTGAGTCGAACCAAGTTGAGTCTAATAGAGTTGAGTCGAGTTGAATCAAGTTGAATTGAGTTGAGTCGAGTTGAGTCCAGTTGATTCGAGTTGAGCTGAGTTAAGTCGGCTTGAGTCAAGTTGAGTTGAGTCGAGTTGAGTCAAAGAGCTGAGTCGAGTTGAGTCAAATTGGGTCAAGCTGAGTGGAGTTGAGTTGAGATGAGTGTAGTTGAGCTGAGTTGATTGGAGGCGAGTCAAGTTGAGTCGAGTTGAGTTGAGTCCAGTCGAGTTGAGTTGAGTTAAGTGGAGTTGAGTCATGGTAAGTCGAATGATTCGATTTGAATCAAGTTGAGTCGATTCGAGTCGACTTGAGTCAAGTTGATTGCAGTTGAGTTGAGTTGAGTCGAGTTGAGCTTAGTTGAGTTGAGTTGAGTCAAGTTTAGTCGAGACGAGTGGAGTTGAGTCGAGTCAAGTTGAGTTGAATTGAGTCCAGTTGAGTCGTGTTGAGTCGAGTCGAGTAGAGACGAGTGGATTTGAGTTAAGTTGAGTCAAGGAGTCAAGTTGAGTCGTCTTGAGTCGAGTCGAATCAAGTTGAGTCGACTTGAAAATTAAAAATTAAAATTGGATATCTGTGGACTGTTTGTGTTTAAAATAAATTTCAAGATGAAAATGAGCGTTTCCAGTAGTCATTTAACCACAAAAGCTTCGAGACCGACTCTCGGTCGCTGCTGTCTACAATTCTGTAGGCTGATTTCGTGATTCTGATTGTGTCCACTTTTGATTTGTGATGTGACCCTCGAGAGCTGCTTGAGAGTTGCTTTCAGTTTTTCTACCCTCAAATGAGACAGACCCTAATTTTCCCCGGGATGCAAAGCTATAAATACTGTCAATTTTTCAAATATAAAAATTAATACAAAAAATATATTGTTTATTTTCAGATTTTCTTTTAAAAGATTCTACTTCCTTCAGCCTTCTGGATAAAATATAAATGCAAATAAAAATTGTAATAAAATCAGCAGCCTTGTTCCGCCTTTCAAAAGGAATGTCAATTCAATCTAGAAAACCAATCAAGTTAACTGATAAATGGTACTCACGTGGACACTTTTCCACTCCGCTTCGGAATAGCTAGGTATATTATGTACACATTTTTACCCTGGGGAATATAGACTGGAGTCCTAATTGTCAAATGTCTTTTTAATTGAAAATAATATATCCGCCATCGCTGGCGTGGTAACGATATAATACGACACAGCTACTCGATTAGATAAATACTCCCTCAAGTAGCATTTTATCCAGAATATATTTATCTAAGTTTTCTTCTATAGAAAACCACTTTAAAACAAAAACACCATAAACAACGCACCACCAGACTCAAAGAACCAAACCAGCACCCAGAAGCAAAAGCAGAAGCAGAAGCATTTCGGTTAGTGTTGTTTTCTATCGCCACAACAACGACGATGCGACGACGCGCGTGTTACGGTGACATAATTTATTGTCTAATTCACTTAACGCTTCGCGGTATCGTATGTATTCGATTAAAAACATTGGACGAAGAAGAAAAATAAAATTGTTCGAAAACATCTCAAGACACCCCAACTCCATCCATATTCACGATGATAAACATTCCACTTTAACGTGGAAACTGGAAACATAAACCTAGACCAAGACGAGTTCGACCCCAAGGGACGAATTTGAAATATGTATCAATTCCAGATGAAAATATGATCAGCTGTTGGCAAATGTCAAAAGTCGTCTTTTTCGTATATATCCCGATGGAGTGTGGAGTGAAGAATTAATGTATTATATAGTAATTCTGACTCAACCATTAGCAGCACTTTGCATCTAATAGGTTTCTTGCCTGTTAGCAGGAATGTCGCCAATTAATGGGAATTGAATTCACTTTACTAACAAGATAGACAAGACAAAGCAGCGCAGCGTCGCAAGTCAGAACTCAACTCAAAACAACATGACCCATAAAAGGGTGGGTTATGTTATTATGTTTGAGTTTAAGTACAATATGGTCTGATGATTCTGTTACAACAACTGCTCCTCAACTAAAAGGGTCATGTAATGGAAGAACTTGAATAAATGATGTTTTTCTTTTTTGGAAAAACGAGCTACTTCTATGTGATTTCCCTGTGGACTTGTAAACTCGAGATACAACAACTACGAATCGTATACAGGATGTAACTATGAATTTTATGAACAGGGGAAATGCAACCCTATGTGAATTAATTTAGTTATCAGTGGTGAAAAACATCGAATGTTTACAAAACACACTTTTTTTTAACAAAATGTCCGTTTTTCGATATTCGCTTGTTCTCTTTAAATCATAATTATGTAAGTAGGTACATATTTTTATCATGAGTGTCAAGTTAGCAAAGCAACTTTGACATATCGAAAAATGAATGTGTGGATAATTTGCCTTTAATTAGTCATTAATTTATTGTGACAATATAGAATTTGTCGTTCAATGTTTTCTATGAAAAATCGGTAAGAACTTCTTATACATGAGAATAACTAATTTGTCGATAATTAAACGTTATTGAGTCGTTAAAATTGGCGCTCTAAGTTTTTTAATTTTGTTTTTTTGGAAAGTGATGAAAACTCCTAAAATTTAATATTTTAGTCGTAAATCAGTTGTGACAGATTCAATTCTGTCATGCGATGTTTTCTATGTGTTTTTGAGTGATTTGTTTTAAATGATTTTCAAGTTAGCAAAGCAAATTTTAATTTGATAAATGGGTAGGTGGATAATTTGACATTAATTGGTTGTGATAATTTTGAATTTGTCGTGCAATGTTTTCTATGTTTTTTTTTGGTTTTTTGCTTGATATCAAGAAATCAAATTACAACTGCGAATAGGGTTAAAAACTACTTATACCGAATGATTTATGGCTTAATAATTTGATTCTGTTTTTTCGTGACTGTTTTTTGTATTATTTTCCAAAATTATGTATGAAATCAGCAAAGCGCTTCAGATGTACATTCTCCACAGGATACAGCTCTATATGCTATTTTTGTTCTTCTCAGTTTAACCAGAGTCATCTGATTCTGATGACATCTAAAAGCCATGCTTTTTTTGTTCTTATATTTATGTGTAGCTTATGTCTCGTTTTTTTGTTTTTAGAAATAAAGAAAACAGTTTATTGTAAGGGTTTTTAATTAAAGCGTAGTACGCATTAGAAGCGAAATGAAAATTGAATACAGAAATTGAAACATCGAAATCAAAAACAAAAAATTTTGTTGTGATTTTTCGTATGTAGTACGCAGTTCGGTAGTATAGGTTATTGTATTCAAGTCTTCCTTTATTTTTCACCCACATTTGGCGTGTTCAGGAAAATGAGATCTCGGAGAGCTTAGTAAATTTTATCCGTCAAAAATTGAGCAATGCAATGTTTTCTCTCCTCTGTAATTTGTTAGAAATTTTTCTGAGGAATCCTGTTCACGAGACTGAGATTGCTGAGGGCTCTGAGATCTCATTTTAATTAATATGCCTAATCAATTGCCCGACACAATATTCTTGACGAAAATTTGGCAGTTTGTCTTATCTTCCAGTTGGATTTTATTTTAAAATGAAAAAGGGACCAAGAAGCAAATGAGGAACAGGAACAAAGACCACACTATTATTTGGAACTCTTAACACCACAATGGGCCATACAAAAACCACTCAAAAATATAAGAATTCAGATCAAAAAAGAATAAAAATTGACTTAAGATTTTTTTAATTTTTTCCGTCTTATTATTCTTTCTGATAAAACTCTACATATTTCTTTTCGTTGGAGACTAGAGAAAATTTTCTTTTCACCTCAGCGGCGGCGTATTAAGCTTAAGAAAAAATTGAAAACAATAAAAGTTGAACCAAAACTTTTCGTTTTCGAGCTTTTATTTTCCATTTGTAGGATTTTTATTTTTCAGAGCGAAACTTTGATTTGCGAGATATTGAATTGCTAGATTTTAATTTTCGAGATTTTTCGGTGCGAAATGTAAAAAATGAGATTTTGCAATTGTGAGATTATGAAAAAAACAAGGTTTCTTATTGCGAGATTTCGTTATTTGAGATAAAAAATCGAGATTTTGATTTGCTTGGCATATCTTTCCACTCGGTTTTAATTTATACCAGTTCCAAACCAAATAATTTGAGACACCAGTCACAATTAAATTTCTAATTTAACCGGTTACAAAAAAAAAAACATTCTGAAAATATCTGCCAGACGGCATCAGGATTTATTAATTTACTTCTGATTATTATGGGAAAGATCTCGAAACCCATGATAAAAGTCAGATAGTTTCAGTTATTGGTCAGCTATAGATTTCTTTAATGATTTTTTTTTTTAAATTTCATGGTCATTAAGATTTTTGGCATAAGGATACAAATTTATAACAAAAAATCTATGACTGAGCAATTACAGAAACTAACTGACATTTTATGGTGATTCAGTAATGTTTCAGAGGTGCCAAAATCATTCTTGACCTTGAAAAAGAACGAATCGAAAAATGGATACATGGATAATTTGCCATTAATTAGTCGCTAATTAGTTATGACAATTTAGAATTTGTCATTCAATGTTTTCTATGATTTTTTGTCGTTAACTATTCGGTGATTAGTTGTGACAAATTCTATGTTTTTTTGGGCACTTTGTTAACTTGATATCAAGTTAGCAATGCAACTCTCACGCATCGGAATATGGATAGGTATAACAACTTCAAAAAATTAATATTTAAGTGTTTAATAATTTGGTGTTAATTAGTTATGAAAAATTAACTAGCTATGCGATGTTTTCTATGTACTTTTGGGTGATTTGTTTTCAAAGAGTGTCAAGTTAGCAATGCAACATTCACTAATCGAAGAATGTCAATCAATTAGTCGTTTATTAGATGTGACAACTTCAAATTTGTCGTTCAATGTTTTCTATGTCTTATGCTAACTTGACACAACTCGAAAAAAGTGAAAAACTTTTTATACTTAATGTTTTATGGCTTAATAATTTGTCGTTAATTTGTCATTAATTAGTTGTTAAGAATTGAATTCAATCATGCAATGTTTTGTATGTTTATTTGTTAGTTTTTCGTTAGCTTGATATCAAGTTAGCAAAGCATTACCTCGTAAAGGGACAAAAACTGCTTATACCGAATAGTGTATGGCTTAATAATTTACCGTTTACTAGTCTTGAATAAGTTGTGACAGTTATGAATTTATTTTCATTTTTTGGACTCTTTTCTAAATCGACATCTAGTTGAAAAAGTATTACCTGAAAACTGGGTAAAAACTATTGATACCAGATAGGTTAAAAAGCTGTTAATTAGTTGTGATAATTAAGAATTTGTTATTTTATGTTTTCTGTGTTTTTTTTTTCGAAAACATTGAACGATAAATTCGAAATGATCACAAATCACTCAACAATGCACAATGAAATAAATTTTTGAAATAATCACAACTCACTCACAAATCAATCAACAATGCATAGAAAACATCGCACAACAAATAAATTTTTCACAACTAATTAACGGCAAATTATAAAGCAATAAAATATCGGGTTGTTCAATAAGAGCGCTACAAAAGTTTTTTTTAAATAAAACAAAAACGGTTTTGGATATCAATGAAATTCTTTATTCCTGTGAAAGTACGTTTGATGCCATTATGTATGGAACTCAATTTCTTTTGCATGGCGTTCGATATTCGTACGAAGTTCATCAATCTCTGGCTTATTGGCATAGACCATAGACTTGACGTAGCCCCACAGGAAATAGTCTAACGGCGTCAAATCGCACGACCGAGGTGGCCAAGCGACTGGACCATTTCGTGAGATAACACAAACTTTGTTTCCAATAAATTGATTGTGACATTCGCTGTGTGGCTTGTGCCGCCGTCCTTTTAGAACCACATGTGCTCCAAGTCCATATCATCCAATTGGGGCCAAAAATATTCGGTTATCATTGAACAGTAGCTATTCCCATTCATAGCAACGTGCCGGTCTTGATCATCACGGAAGAAGACCGGCCAATAACGCCGCCGGCCCATAAACCACACCAAACCTTAATTTTTTCGGTATTCAATGATAACTTATGGAGTACGTGTGGATTGCTGCCTGGCCAATATCGCATATTTTGTTTATTGACGAAGCCATTCAGCAAGAAATGAGCCTCATCGCTGAAGATGATTTTTCGATGAAAATCCGAATCATTTTCAAGTTGTTGCTCAGCCCAATTCACGAACATACGATGCTTCTGGTGGTCAAGCGGCTTCAGTTCTTGCATCAATTTAACCTTGTAAGGATGTAGGCCAAGATCTTTTCGAAAAATTCGCCACAACGACGTCACAGAGATGCCCAACGCTTGAGAACGACGTGTGAGAGACATATTTGGGCTTTCTGCAACTGAAGCCTCAGCGGCAGCAATATTCTCGACACTACGGGCACTTCTTTATCTCACTGGCACGGAAACATTTTGTACTGTGCCTGTGGATTCAAATTTTTCCACCAGACGCTCAATTGTTGATATGCTAGGACGATTATGACGACCATAAATTGGACGTAGCGCTCTTAACGTTGAGGCTACTGACTCCGAATTTCGGTAGTAAATTTTGGCTCGTATATCTTTCCATCATGAAATGGCAAACCTTACTGAAGAGAAATGTCAAAAGAGCGGTAAGAAATATGGCGTCGTTTGCTGTCCCTGTCGCTCTACTTTTGTAGCGTCCCTGTTGAAAACCCTTCATTGAGTTTTTGAAGTTTTTACGACTTAAACAAAAAACATAGAAAACATTTAACACAAGTAATTAACGAGTCATTTACAACAGATTATCCAAGTATTCATTTTTCGATTCGTCGAAGTTGATCTGCTAACTTGACACTTATGAAAATATGTATGGGTGACCATCAATTACTGAAAATAGCTGACCTTTTCTGACCTAGAAGTGGCCTTTCAAATGGCATACTACTTATTTTGAAATGACCCAAATAAGGTGCTAAACGTTTTTTTTTGACCTTGAAACGAATTTTAATAGTCGATTTTTAATCACGATCTAGAGATCTTTTGGATAATATACATTTTTTTGTAAATTTCCCATAAATGAAGTGCTTAAAAATCGCACTTAACAATGCGTTACCTTGAGAATCCTTAAGCCTTGATTACAAGTTATCTAGAGCTCGTCGATTTCTAGGACTAGTGGGCTTTTTCTGACCAATCAACCAATAACTGACCAATTAGATGATATATTCTTTTTTTTCTAATTTCCCGTATAAGAGGTACTAAAGGTCCAGAGTCCTCTTTCGAAACTAAACTTATTCACATATCTTTGAGAATGATGAACGTTAGTACCTACTTGTATGTCTGCACCATATTCATATTGTTTTTAAAAATGACATAACTTAAGGTACCTACATTTATTATCGTTCTTGCATTGCTTTCATTAAAATTTACTGCAGACATTTTTAAGACCGATAAAAACAAAAAACATTAAACCATTCTTAAAATTTGTGTTTATTTTTATTTGTTGTTATTTGTATGTATACTTCACAAATTTATTGCCAATACAATTACTATTTAATTTATTTCAACCAATTTATTGCACATGAATTTTGGTTCTGTTTGGTTTTGGTTTGTTACATTCAGTTAATTCTTCCCACACAACAAAATCTTTTTGTCCCAGATAACTATTTCAATCGTTGCGACGTTCATATCGAAGTCAAAAAACATTGCTGGATCGTTCAAAAGGTGAACATGGGCTCAGATTTGCACGAGGGCTCTTTTAAAAATGTAATTTTATACATTTCAGATTTTCTATTTAGTTTTAACTTGGTGATTGGACAAGTATTAATTATGTGTCAGACAAAATTTGAGGTTTTAATTAAATCTAACATAAGAATGATGTAATATTTAAAAAAAAGTGGTTTCGTTATTGTGTCATTCAGCATCGAGTTGGTCTGCTTTTCTGTGAGCTTGGATGCGTCCACGGAGAACACCATGCTTAAAACTAAACATCAAATGGACAAAAAACAGAGTATGTGTCATTTGTATTTAATTTAAATTCTAGAATTTTAGACCAGTAGCTGTAGCTGCTACCCGACGATATTGGTATTTGAAATTTTCTAGAAAGTGACAACATATGTACATGTAACAATTTTAGCCAGAAAATTACCACCAACGGAGTAAGCTATGTCTATGCTATGATTTTTCTTCTTAGCCATATCTTCCACTGAATACCCTCAAACACCCACTCATTGCTAAAAAAACTACAAGCGTATGTAAAGTTTACTAACAGAGTCTCATTGTGCATCGGTATTTCTTTTGTTGATAATGTTATGACAAGAATTTTTAATTTTGCATAATTATGACGTATCAAGCCAAACCACCAAGTGCCACGTTATTTTATTGAAATATAAAATCCATTAAAAAAGTGAAAATTATGAATTAAATCAAAAAATATACAATTTAAGTTCCCTTGTTACAACTTGGTACAATGGTAGGAGCGTTGGAATGTTACGCCCCACAGGGATTGGTATAAATTCTCATAAGCCCATGCCTCCTAAGAACAAATAAATGTTTTTTCAATGTTCTGCGTGGACATGAAAAATCTTCCAAGAGTATCCCTTGTCATGATCAATATGCATAACATTCCCCAACAAGAGAAGCCCCACAACTCGTGCTCCTAAAACTCTACAAGTCTTATTCAAGCCCTGGTCTAGTGTAGAAAATGATCCTTTAGCCAATTTTCTTGGAGATAAATTTCAATCGTAAAAGGAAAACCGTCGACAGCTGCCATAGGAAACAAAAATGCACACACAATCCGCAAGAAGGCCAATGTAATCCATAAATTCACATACCTACTTAACTTTATCTCATTTGAACAAGTACAAGATGAAGTTACACTCCATGGGAAGTAGGTATACATTGTTGGTACCTCTAAGTATATTTCTTCTTGTTTCTTTTTCTTCCTTTTTTGGGGGACGATAGTGGTGACTGGCGTGGCTGTTACCAACTCCTTGTGTGCTAAGCAGCTTCCCTTTAGGTTACTTTGAAGGTAATCGATCGTTTGTGTGTGCAACGTCATGCCGCTAACAAAAAATTAAAAAAAAAAAAAAACAATGAAGAGACTTATAACCCAACAGAAGACGATGACGACGGGAAGCGCGGACACAAAAACAAAAACTATCAAGGATCAGACGACGACGGCAGCGGGCGCTATTTCTCTGAAGTCTTAAAGTCATGCGAACTTTATTTGTTCAACGGCTGTGCTGCGCTGGCTGGTTGGTTTCTTTGAGTTGGCGGCTCTTCCAGCAGAGTATGCCTTAATGGGATCGCCTGAATTAATCGAAGTGATATTTTGCTTGTCCTGAAATTCAATTTGGCCAAGATCGCTCTGTTAAAGTTGGCGTTTTTCTACCGATTGCACTTATTGCTCTTTGCCGCACAGAGATGATTGTATATCGTTTAGCTTTTGTCTTTGCTTATGCTGCAAGAGAAGATTTTTAATGAAAATGCATACACACGACAGTAGTCAGAAAAAGTAAACGTCAACAAATTTTGATCAATGTCAGATTTACAAGGCTGTCAAGTTTGTCCGAATTTATTCCGTTTTCTACTATTTACCATTGTGTAAATGGTATAAAATTTGACAGTAATTTTGCACTGACGCGGGGAAAGTGCAGCTTCGTGTTAAGTTTGACATTTACTGTTATCGTTTAAATTTATATACTGTGCTTATTATTGCATTTGACAAATTGCGCTTCCATAGACTTATTCATCAAGCTAGAACGGGCACTGACAGGCGATCAGAAAGGAGAAAAGGAGGAAAGGAGACAAGGAGGCAAGGTGGAAAGGAGGGAAGGAGGGAAGGAGGAAAGGAGAAAAGGATGAAAGGAGGATATGAGAAAAGGAGTAAAGGATGAGGAAAGGATGAAAGGAGGAAAAGAGGGAAGAAGGAAAGGGGGAAAGGAGGAAAGGAGGAAATGAGGAAATCAGAAAAGGAGAAAAGGATGAAAGGAGGTAATGAGGAAGGAAGAAAGGAGGAAAAGAGAGAAGAAGGAAAGGAGAAAAGTAGAAAATGAGGAAAGGAAAAGAGGAGGAAAGGGGAAAAGGAGGAAAGGAGGAAAGGAGAAAAGGAGGAAAGGGGGAATGGAGGAAAGGAAGAAAGGAGGAGAGGAGGAGAGGAGGAAAGGAGGAAAGAAGGAAAGAAGGAAAGGAGGAAGGAAGGAAAGGAGGAAAGGAAAATCATCTTGTCTTGTAACCCGGTTTGGGCATAGGCCGTCGACAGAACGTCTCCAAAACAAATATTTGTAATTTGTCTGTTAGGGGCCACAGTTTAACCCGTCCCGTAGAAGAAACCCCTCTCCCCTGGAAAAAATATTGTGGGTACCTAAGGGTACTAAGTTCCACAGCCTTTTCGATTATTTGGCAATATGAAAAGGTTCCATAGAGGATTATTGATGTCACGGTAAAGCTTACAAAATAAAATTGGCGCAACAGCTCGTGGAGAACCAGGGCCTAGTGACTTACAACTCTCAGCGATTCATGTGTGCGTGTAGTTTTTAGGGATTGAGGGGACCTTCAATTTTTTGGCGAGTCCCAACGGCTAGATGGGAATCACTTATTCTCTTTTTTCAATTCCTCGCCATATTTAGGGTATCGCTTTAAGTAACTTAAATTGTGACTTGCAAAAATAGCCGGTGTTTTTCTTGGGACACTGTATAGCTTTCTTGAATGTATTCTAAAAACAAAGTGATGAGTTCTAGAGCTTAAGGGTTAAATGAAAGAAAAACTCTTCTCAGTTGGGGACTTTTTGTGCCAAGACTCATCACATATGCTTGGCTGCTGCATAATATGACGTTATTGAAAATATTATACCAACTTTATTTCGGTCCAATTCATCATGTCAACAATGCAATAATGCATCCAAAATCTATATTTTTAGGTATGGTATAATTATGTCTCAAAAATTTTCATAGCCGACAAAAGTTCTAAAAGACAAATTAAGTCCCTCTTGACATTTGTACGGCACACAGCACTCTCGGCACAAATATCGTTATTTTCATTCCTCACGCAAGGGCATCAGAGCCTTTTTTTTTTAAACTCCTTCACCTGAAGTTATAATTGATTTTTATTTTATTTAATGTCAAAATAAAAGAAAAAGAGAAAGACCCATAAGGAATGTCAAAGCCTGCAAAATTCATCACCAAATGGTCAAAAAGCGGCATTAAGAACAAAAAAAAAAAAATAATCGCAATACACATCAGCATCTTTGGATTTGTCCACTCGAAATGTCCATCATTTCAGCAGCAAGAATGATGGATGGATTCCTTTGTCTCGAAATGATGAGTCCGCCATTGCTTGGAGTCTGGAGTAAAGAAAAAAAAAAAAACGTGAAACACCGACACTTGAATGATATTGTGGAATTTAAATTTAATCGAAGGCAGAATTATAGTGGTTGCTATTTCTTACTTTGTTTTTTGGCATGTGTCAGAAAAATTCGAATAAAGTTAACACATCCTTTGAGATTTGAAGGCGATTTTGTTCAAACGTGATTGTATGTGGAATGTTATATCAAAATGTAAAAAAAAATATTATTTAAAGAACGAAAGAAAATTAAAGAAAACGGCAAAGAACAAAGCATAATAAATAAGGGCCTTTGCATTTGTTAAATAAATTTGTTTACACTTCAAAATAGTTAATACACATTCAACCGTATTAAAAATTGCAAATTAAGAAGTAGCTTTAGTCAGTGAGCTGTTCATTTCTGATGGTAAACCAATTTTAACATGATAAAGACCATTTTGCTAATTTTGAACGATTTTAGCATCGTACTTTCTCTTAACATTTTACCAAAGTTAATAGAATAAATGGCTCTTTTAATTTTTTTAGTATCGTGCTAAATCCACTATATCTGTCATTTTTTACAAACAAATTCTTGGCAATTGTATTTCAGAGTTAAACTGAGTTATATTGAATTAAATTAAATTGAAAAATGCCCGACAATTTTTACTGAGACCTTATCATGTTAGGCTGATCGCCTAGTGTTAAATATTTAAAAAAATGGTTTCGTTGCAGCATTTTGTGTCGATTGGAATTTTTTGATCAATGCATCAGGATTGAACCAAAGGGTTCAGGGTTTCAATCCTGGGGGTACCCAACTTTTTAATTGTTTTGCTGTGAAAAATTAAGTTAAAACGATATTTGTAACATTGAATACTTATTCACAATAAATATTTTATTTTTCATCAAATAATAATTAATTTAAAACGAACAGAACCAATATTCATGAAAATACAACCCTACAAAGGTTTTTCAGAAGTTAAACTGAAATTTCTCCAGTTATGTTAGAAAGAGAACACAAATTTGTAGGCCATAAGAGAGATTGGTTAACGTGCTATGACGAAACCTTAATAAACTCTTCATAAAAAAAGTTTACCGGATCTACGAGAATAAATGTTGACTGAGTTATTTTTTTGAGTAGTAAAAAAAATGATAGTTTTGTTTGTTTTTAAGATTTTATTGATGGTCTCATTTCCTTTTCTTAATAATGTGTACAGCCTCCACCTTTCAAAATAACTTCAAAAACTCGATCTTTAAGAGCACTGTACAGTGATGCCAAGTAGTTCAGTGGAGTCTCACTCCGGGCCAACTTAAAGGCGTTAATCAGCTGTCATCGTTTTGTTTTCCTCCTTCGTAAACTTTCCGTGCGATCCATCCCCACACATTTTCTATTATGTCCGCTGAATATGGTGGCCAAGGCAGCAAGTGAAGGTTTTGATTTTCAATAAATGATTCAACGATTCGAGCTGTATGGATAGGAGCATTATCATGCTGAAAAATCCATGAGGTTGGTCCAAAAAGATTGTTGATTTTCAGAAAAACTGAATTTAGCAAGGATTTGTAGCTATTTCCTGTCATCTTTGTACCTGTACTGAACTACCAAGTCTATCGTGCCATAATAGTAACTGTAGCCATCTGGCCCATCCAAGTTAAATTTCTCTTCGTCAGAAAAAAATATTTTTTGCCAATCTTCTGAGCTAACTCCATGCTGAACATTCCAGGTCATGTGATCTTTCACAAAACACAAGCGTTGCTTCTTCCTTGCACCATTTAGTGGTGGTTTTTTTATAGCTTTAGTCGCTTTAGATGTTTAGCATTTCAAATTACCCGGATAACAGTGGATAAACTTGCCGTAACATTAGCCCGATGCCTGATTTTAGCCGTTGAGAAGTTTGAGTTAGATGCAATATTTTAGATTTTTCGGGTTTCGTGGGGAGTTAAAGCGGAAGAAATAATTCCTTTGTATAGTTTCCCGTAAGATGTTTGGTTCATTATATAATGGCCATTATTTATTATATTATTATAAAAGTAAAATTCAATTTTTTTTTTAATTCCTCAAAAACTAAGTTTTTTTTGAAAAAATGCACAAATTGTAGCTTATGTCATTCTACACAAAAAAGATTAACATACTTTTCTCATACAAGCAATAGATTCTGAGAAAAATCATGCCAGAACTTCACGGTGGAGTAAATTTTGTTAAAAAATTTATTAAAATTTCATTAATCGATGGGCCAAATTTTTTTTTACGATTTGAGTTTGGCTACATCTTCTCTTAATAAAACCAAGATTTCGGGGTGCCCGGGTAAGGGGAGTACCACCATCTTGAAAAAGAAAGTGATTTGGTTTTTGTTCGGCAGCTCGATTTTTCCTTTAACAGCAAAATCATGGAAGAATAACATTTAGATAATATAATCATCTAAGAAATGAGCTATTATCGAGCTCTGTTGGTTAATTAATTTTGAAGTTATAGCATAAAGCGACAAATAACGGTTTCTTGCTAATATCTCAGCAGATATAATTTTTGTCAAAAAAATAATATTTTAAAATTAATGCCTATAAGATTTTGGTCAAAAAAGATTGTAACATTTTTTTTCGTAGGCGCAATAAGTCTTGAGAAAAACGTGCACAAACGCGCTCATTACCTATTTTACCAAGGCAAAATGAAGAAAAAAGTTCATTACAGTAAAATGCTTTGTTAAAACGTTGGTGCACGTTTTTCTAGAAATCTGTTGGTCTTACGGAAAAAATTTTGAGATCTGTTTTGTTCATAAACTCATTATAATTCAAGTTAAAAGTTCAAATGAGCTCAACTCCATAGCGTTTCGCCCAGGTATGATAGTTGCGCTCACCAGTTAGGTGACTATCATACCCTTCCAAGACGCAAATTTGTATCGATGATTACGGGCTAGTATAAAAATCACAGCATTGGAGATAAAAATTTACTCACCCTGAAGTTCTTGCATGATTTTCTCAGAACAATTACAGCTACAATTAGTACCTTCACATTGTTTTGAAAAATTAAGAACAATCTGAATTTTACCCCTTTTAACCCCCCTAAAAAATTAAGCCCCAGTGTAAATTTACCGAACTTTTCAAGAAATGCATAAGACGTCAAAACAAAGCTCTCTACCAAAATTCAGCTATGTCGGAGTTTTTTCGTAGTTTTTCCATTTTCTTGTATCATTTTCCTGGGCTAAGTGTACATGTTAAAGAGGGCTGGTAGTATGAGCGCATTTTAGACCGTGCACTTTGTCTTGAGCGTAAAAAAAGTGTTGAACCTATTTGTGTGACAATTTGAAATAGCAGTGGTTTCCTGAAGTATTTTTTCGCTGAATATTCGCTTAGTTGTCATCCGTGGAGTAAGTACTAGTACTAACTCAAGGGTAGATAAAATTCTCAACTACTTCGAAGCCGCTGCTATTAATGGTGACGCTTTGACATTAGTTGTGCATATGTTTATGCTTTTTTGTTGATAGTAGTTAGTTTAAATTTTACTCGTTTACTTCAAGACATATATATTTCATGTTTTTGATTTTCTCTGGTTGCGCATCGCATATTCCACCTTGTGTTTTATAATGTCACGTGATACACCCGGATCATGTTTCTCGGGATCTCGAGTTCAGTAATCGCTATAAAGAGCTATTTACGATGAATGCTTCAATAAGCGGCTTTGAAGCCAATGGGTTTCGACTTCAAATTTATTTGTCATTTCCAGAATTTGTTTCGGTGTTAAGATCTTGGGAGTCTTTTGCTTTTGGCTTTCGTTTTATATCGTAACTAAAAATTTACCATAACTAAAAATTTTAATTCAATGAGTAAGATGGATGACAAGACTTGCTCCGTACATACAGGGTGTCCGCCGGGAAGGTATACTACTATGTTTTGGAACGTGGATAAAATATGCATAACCGATTTTCTTAAAAACATTATGTTAATCATCGAAACAACACCTGAATTTTAATCTGAAAATATTTTTGTTTTTTAAAGTTGGCATAGCAGTGAATGGAAATTAAATTTATTGGTTTTTCATCTCGTCACACCTCCGTCAACTTTGAAACAGGTTTATTGAGGAACTAGGTGATCCAGCATCACAGACCTTAATGGCAAACATGAGAAAATTCGTAAAAGTACAGGCTGGTTCGCAAACGAACCATCAGTCAATCTGAATCAGTACTTAAGGAGCATCTCTCCTTTATTTTGTAAGGGGATTACAATGAACCAATAGGCCCCCGTGTATGCAACGGTCTATGTACTGTGCACGCCCCTTCTAACCTAACCTAACCTAACCTACTTCGAGGAGCCGAAAAAACTTACAATTTAATTACATTTAAGGCAGTTTTTATAGTTATGTTAAGTTTGATTTAGACCTCAAAATTAAGGTTTGGTCACGAGACCAATACATTCCCTTTAACCATTATAGTCTTCGCCAAAGTGTGTGCTTTTATTGCCATGTCAAGTTTGGGGAAGAACTAAGACCAATCAATTCAATTCATTTCTATTCAATTCAATTCAATTCAATTCAATTCAATTCAATTCAATTCAATTCAATTCAATTCAATTCAATTCAATTCAATTCAATTTAAATCAAATTCAGTCCTATTAATAGATTTGAAAAAAAAAATTAATTCATGATACGGTTTTCAATCGATAACATATTCAAATCTAATGGGTGGGTGGTTGAAAAACCTGTGTGTGAGATTCATGTTTATTAAAAAACATAGTTTTTCATCTGGAATAGACTTGTACGAATAAGTAAGGAACTTTATAATTAAATGTGATTTTCAACTTCGTTGACAAGAAAGTATATAGCGTCCATAATGATGATCAATGAGAGACAGAGAACCTGCATCTCACTGCTGGTCATGCAATCAAACTTTTGTTATTTCTAATAGCCCAAGGTTTTTCTCGTCAAGTATTTGTGTAGGTATAGTGATGTAGCAGTTACAATGTTTGCTTTAGTGAAGTTCTAAGACTCAGAGTTCTAAGCCTATTATTAGCAGACATAATATCACTGTTTCTTTTAATTAATGCTCCACATGACTGCAACTAAGACCACAAGTTGTATACACTGATTTAAGCACTTGATTTCCTTTGTTGCATAGGTACGCATGCAGCCGATTTTTTATTCAAGTAGCTAATTAATTTCATGTGATTTATGTTTGAGCTGGTCGAGATCTAGTTTTTTTTTTTTATACTCGTGCCTGTCATATGAGCTTATCGTCTGTTGTCATTCCTTTAAGCTTCGTTAAGTAACATAAAATGTCAGCACAGAGTTGAATTAAATTGATTACATTGCAATTTATGTTGATTTTGACTTTTTAAGAGCAATTCATTTTGTTTTCTTTTGACTATCCTAATTTTTAAACATTTAAATAATGCGGTTTCTCCATTGACGTTTTCATAGAGTTTGATTTTAAAAGAAGTTCTTATAGTCTTTTCCTTCTGGAACCAAATTTTGTAGGTCACACTCACAATATCATATTTATTTTTTTTACTTGTGTTTGAGATTTTATTCCACAAAACACACCCAATAGCAATAGAATCTTAAAAAAAAACATTAAATATGATCCTGAACCTGATAAGACAAAAATAATATCCCATCAAACTAGAACATATGTCATGTGTTTGTTGACCTTCAAAACAAATGTCATCATAATGTCAAAGAACCAGAAATTTGCTTTCTCTAAACAAACAATCGCCAGACAATGTTATCTTTTTTACTTTATTTTTTATTTAAATTGTATACGTCACCTTTCCTGCTGTTTAACACCAGACTCATAACTGTCACATACCTCAACAATTTCTTTCTTGTTAATTGGTAGTTTATCATACATAAAGCGTGTGTCTCAACGGGCACACACACACAAATCGCCATGACGACTAAACCCAGAATTGATTAACCTGAGCACCATAAGCCCAGTGTCAGTCCTTAATCCGTACCTACTCAAACAATGTCCCATCAGAGTCTAGAGAAGAAGTGCACCTAATGCTCCTAGGCAAAGGCAACCTAATGCAATGCACAGTTGCATGAGGCAGCATAGTCACAGTGTGCGTCGGTCGTCTGGTATCGTGGTCGTTTTCGTGATCGCATGCGGACGCATTCCACAAATTTATCAGACAACTCACGGCGGGATGCAGGCGCCACACCACTGCTCACTGCACCATCCAGGTAGGGTGATGCCTGATGCACCAGTACCATCATTGCGTCTTTTGCGCATCTTCATATTCATATTCTCGAACCCGATATGTGGTATCTTCGTCATCATCATAGTCATAGTCATCGTCGACGTTGTTGTTGTTGCTCTCGTCGTCGTCGCCGTCTTCGTCGCCATAACTGGTGGTTAGGTTTGGGTTATAGAGCTGACCCAACAGGTGATCATCAGGGATCACTGATCTCAGAGTGTCTCTATAATCCGATTGAGCCTCTGTTAGCATCATCATGATCTGAGATGTCGTCCCAATAATATTGGTGATTGTACCGTTTTGTGTGTCGCCACCAAAGTCTGGTTCTCCACATCGATTGTCATCGTCGAAGAGAGCATGGGATATTTTTCAAAGAACAATCAGCCTGTCAGCGGTGATCAGTGATCCATGTCATGGTGTTTCCTTCTTCAATCTCGTATTTCATTGCTGGCCGCCTCCCTCAATTGCCGATGATGATGACACCGCTTCGCCTGGTTGCCGATGATAGTGCTCCCGAAACACGCTGTAATGGATCCGAAATTAATGATCGTGCAGTGCTTCCTAAGTGCTGTTGCTGATGTTCCTATCCGAGCACAAGGCAGACATTTTTTCATGTATGTCCCTCTTTTTTTCTGTGTCGCCACGATCAGATATGCGAATGACGTATTGCTTTGCGTTGTGGATGGAAATGGAGATGGAGACGCGGTTGGCGGTTGTTGCAAGTTGCAACTATATGTACAACTGCAAATGCAGCTTGAGCCACTGTTTTTCTTTGGAATTTCGGACCAGTAGTAAAGAACATGTGTGGCTCTGGCTGTTGGCTGATGGTGCGGCTAAATTTTGCCCCACCGAAAAAAAAGATTGTGATCACTCGCGACGCGCGAGTTCATCGTTGTCGTTTGGCTCAATTAAAAAAGAAGAGCTGCTACACTGCGCAGCGCACTGCGTTTGCAGTTGCAGTGTTGTAATTTTGTGATATAAACTCTTCTGATTGGTACTAGCTACATCTACAGCTGAAATGCTGAGTGGTGGAAAACATAGCAAGGAGCTTTGTGTTGTGCGTGATCGATTTTCGACTCTTGATACTGTCCCGGAATGGAATTATTAAGATGTCGCAAGAGGGGCAATTTAATTAAGCAAAAGTCGTGCTCGAAATTCGACGTATTATGTGTGGGTGGAATTGGATTATATCAGCATAAAGTTGTCTTAATTAACTTGTTTTTTTTTTGTCTTCTTAAACAAATAAGATTTTACAACAGAAATTACAAAGGGTATAATACTGTATTTTAGCTGTCGATCGTGGAGGAAATGTGGATAAGTCTGGAAGCGTAAAGCTACGAGGATATATTGCCTATTCGGATATGATGTTCTTGTTGTCGTATCCAGGAAAGAACTCTTATAAAATGCTCAAGTAGGCCCTCTTTCTATCAAGGGTAATCCGTTATCATTCACTTATCAAACAAAAATGTTGGTCTACAAGAAAGACTAAGAGTCAAAAAGGCCAAAAAGCCTAAGAACTCCCTCTTACTTTGTATGACTCATTGATAGACTGGCTCTAGAAAAAGCAGTTTATGTGATAAAGTCTAACGCTTGGCTTGTTTGTACATAAACAAAAGCCATTCTGTACTCATTCGAATTCTTTCTAAAGCACATTGATTACACCATCCCAAAACTAGGCTTAAATCATCTAAATTCATTTACAATGAGCCAGAAAAGTTTTAGCAGCTTGAAGCCAGTTCAATCTTGCCTTTTATTTAGTGGTTTGATTCAGCTTTTATTTAAAAAAACGAATTTCAAGAATGAATATTACAAAAATGGTACAAAGAACGAAAAGCTGATATCATTCTCCTTGGTCACGGGCGTGATGCCTTGTTATCTAGGACAATTATTCTGGTAACCATGTGATGAGATGCATTCGCCTAGAGTCTGATGAAGCCTACCACTTGAAGAGACTTTTTTCCAAGAATATTGTTGACATTTAGCAAGGCACTTGAAGCTTGAAGATAAGGCGATAACTCATATTATAGTAATTTAAAGAGCCAGTAAGGTGTTTTAAAATTAAGAATGAATGCAAGCTCAATTTTTTTCATATGTATCTACAGCTATTTCTAAGCTACACCATCATAATAAAGCTCTTTGTTATTTAATTAAAAAAAAATCTCACCTCTTTACGCTGCATCATTCGCATAACACAACCAGGCTGACAAATTAATCTCAAGGCTCATTAATTCGTAATGGATTCTAAATCTAACTCTTAATCCCACCATAAATATCTACACACAACCTACTACATTGGATAGATATGAAGATATTTCCACTTCTAGAACCCCCTGAAGTATACAAAAAAGTCATAAATCAAAGACCAAATAGATTCTTTCCCTGACTAACATAACATATATCTTTATCCACCCCTGTTTGGTATGAACGACAAATCTTTACCTACATCGTATAAATCCCTTCCTAGAGCCAATTACTCGGCACAAGTTCATCGAAGGTTTTATTTTCGTTTGCCACTGCTTGCACACATATACCAGGCGTATGGTTTGGTATAACTTTTGAAATGAACCAACTGTCGGATGCCGGCATTGGGTTCTTAATCCTGCGACGAATTCAAGAGCAAAATTAATTTCAAGGACCAAAGAACAGGATCATTTATACTTAAATCCCATTTCTAATTGGGGCTGGTGGAGTGGATGGTGACTTCAAAGAATTGAAGGAGGGAGGAAATATGTAGAATTGTTGTAAACTGTTATGGTTGCTGATGCACCTTTGGGGAATTTTCATGATTCAGCATCAGCAGTTTGGCTTTTTGAGCTTTATATTTAATAAGTTTAGAAATTTTGCAATGCCAACCCATAAATATTTTCCCACTTTTCATTTTTTCTTTGCAAATTTCATGTCACCAAAAAACATCTACGAAAATTTGCAAAGAGAAAATTATTTTTTTACTTAGGTGAAAATGCGACTTCTTTGCAAAATGTATTATGTATATACACCAATTAGAAAAGTGACAGTATTTTTTTCCAAGGGGCACAAAGGGCTACATTAAAGCCTATAGTCTCTAATTTATCTTATATGTGGCATGTCTTGACTCTATCTTTCTTACAAAAAAAAAAATATATGCGCAATTTATTAAAAATTTTAGAAATCTTTGATTTTTTGGTTTTTCTTCAATTGGTTTTTGTTAACTTTTACTAGCTAAATTTTTTTAATAATTTTTTTTAAATATTTTTAGATAGACAATTAAATTTTAAACAAAAACTTTCAAGTGTAAGATTTTCAGATTTTGCTTAGTTTCCGAGTTATGCCAAAAATACTGAAAAGTGTGACCATTCTCTCAGAAAAGCTTTTTTTATGGGAAAAAGAATCATATTCAATAATAAAGGGTGTTTTTAGACGTGTGGTTTTCAAGAAGAAATAAAACGCATATAATTTATTGTTATAGCTAAGAATTTAGTTTTATTATAAAGATAAGGGTTTGTAATTATGTTTAAAAATGATTTTGGGCAAGTCGCCGCTGTGGCTGGCTCGAATAAATACCAGCCGAGAGGCCCAATTATTGAACACTTTTTCAGCCATTGGGGCCGTATTCTCTTCCATGACGTCAATCGTCTCGGGCGTATCTGCGTAGACAAACGAATTCACATAACCCCGCAAAAAATATTCCAACGGTGTTAAATCGCACGATATTATAGGCCACGCCACAGGCCCACGACGCGATATAATGCGCTCACCAAAATTTTCCCCGATTGTTTTGAACCAAACTATTATTTCGGCATGATTTGCAAACGTTGTTCAGGAGTTAGTCTAATCATTATTAAATGCAAACCAAAAAAAAAATATATATTGTGGCGCAATAGCTCATGGAGAACTAGGGCCTTGTGTGACTAACAACCCTCAACCATTCCTGTGTGCATGTTGGTGGCAGGAATGGAAGGGTTCTATAATTTTTTGCCGAGTCCGAACGGCTAGATGACAAGCACTTACCTCGGAAAAAAACATTTCTGTTTTAGGTGGCAGTGGCCGGGAATCGAACCCAGACCTTTGGCATGACAGTTTTATGCACTAACCATTATGCCACGAGGAACTTAATGCAAACCAAATTGAGCACAAATCAAGTGACAGCTGTCAAGAAGACCAACTCCGAAAAAGTATTGCCAGATTGAAAACCACACGTCTAAAAGAAACACCCTTCATAAATCCTTGCTCGTAACTGTTGAATTATTCCCTTATTTTTCGGTCTATTCAACTGCCAATTTTCGATTCCTTGCATTTCGTTTCAACAGTCAATTTAGGACGTCTGTCCTTCACTGTGAAGTTAGCAGGTCAGTATGAATTTTTTTTTTCAAAAAAAGAACTTCATATTTGAACCTAGCCTATCGTTGAAATGAAAAAAAAAACTGCAAATTTGGAGCCTTATTGCAAGCTTCTAGCATTTTCCTTTCCTGAGATACACTATGCGACCTACTTACTTCATATTGAAGTCATTTTTGGGAAATTTTTAAAAAAGGATTTTAAATTTTGAACCTAACAAAACAATGCAAGTTTGGAGCCTTGCTACAAGTTTCTAGCATGCTTGGTTCCTGAGATACTCTATGTGACCTGCTAACTTCACTGTAAAGTTAGCAGCTCACTCGATTACACTCTTATTTGTTGAACTGCAAAATCGGAAATAGAAAAGAAAAACAATAATGCACATTTGCGTGGGTGAAAGTTGACCTGCTAACTTCATCACAGAATTCAATTAAGGTAAACATATACATTTTTTATTTTGGTGTAAATACTCGTAGTATATTTAATTACCGTTTAATAATTGTGGTAATAAAAGGTTCGCTTAAAGTGTTATAAAAGTAAATAAACTTGTTTTTTTTTCAAAATTACACAAATCGTTGCAAGACCGCGAACGAATTTTGAATTCTTCAATTCCGGAAAGCTTACATTTAACAGAAATTAAGTATGAATTTGTTTTTAAGGAAATTTGAAAAAGAGAAAAATTAAAGTTTAAACAGTTTTTCAATTCAATGTAAATGTTTTTTTTCTGAAATGTGTTGCTTTTGATTAATTCTTAATCCAAAAATGAAAGCAAGATGATTTTGTCATCTGATTTTTGGGAAAATTTAATTTTAATTTTTTTCTGTAAATTTTCTCTAGAGTAGGTATAAGCGAATGGATCTCTGTTTCAGAGATATTAAGGGCTAAAGGTGCATTTGATGAAAAATGACGTTATTTTATCAGAGCAGATTTTTTGATTTGTTTTGTGGAAATTTATAATGATAAAGGGTTTTCCAACAGGGACGCTACAAAAGTAGAGCGACAGGGACAGCAAAAGACGCCATATTTCTTGCCGCTCTTTTGACATTTCTCTTCAATAAGGTTTGCCATTTCATGATGGAAAGATATTCGAGCCTACAACGACTCAAAATTATTAAAATTTAATACCGAAATTCGGAGTCAGTGGCCACAATGTTAAGAGTGCAACGTCCAATTTCTGGTCATCATAATCGTCCTAGCAGATCAACAATTGAGCGTCAAGTGGAAAAATTTGAATCCACAGGTACAGTACAAAATGTTCCCGTGTCAGTGAAAGAAAGAAGTGCTGGTAGTGTCGAGAATATTGCTACCGCTGAGGCTTCAGTTGCATACAGCCCAAATGTGTCCCTCACACGTCGTTCTCAAGCGTTGGGCATCTCTGTCACGTCGTTGTGGCGAATTTTGCGAAATGATCTTGGCCTACATCCTTACAAGATTAAATTGACGCAAGAACTGAAGCCGCTTGACCACCAGAAGCGTCGTATGTTGGTGAATTGGGCTGAGCAACAACTTGAAAATGATTCGGATTTTCATCGAAAAATCATCTTCAGCGATGAGGCTCATTTCTGGCTGAATGGCTTCGTCAATAAACAAAGTATGCGGTATTGGTTAGGCAGCAATCCACACGTACTCCATGAGTCATCATTGCATCCCAAAAAAATTACGGTTTGGTGTGGTTTAAGGGCCGGCGGCGTCATTGGGTCGTACTTCTTCCGTGATGATCAAGACCGGCACGTTACTGTGAATGGGGATCGCTACCATTCAATGATAACCTAATATTTTTGGCCCCAATTGGATGATATGGACTTGGAGGACATGTGGTTCCAACAGGACGGCGCCACAAGCCACACAGTGAATGTCACAATCAATTTATTGGAAACCAAGTTTCAATAAGCCAGCGACGATTGATGAACTTCGTACGAATATCGAAGGTGAAATTGCAGCAGTATCGGCCGATTTAAGCTTGAAAGCCGTCGAAAATTGGGTTCAGAGTCTGAACTTCTGCAAGCGTGCCCATGGTGGCCATGCAAAAGAAATCGAGTTCCATACATAATGGCATCGAAAGTACTTTTACAGAAATAAAAAATATCAATGATATCCCAAACCGTTTTTGTTTTATTTAAAAAAAGTTTTGTAGTGCTCTTATTGAAAAACCCGATAGTAGTGGTTAAACGAACCTACCCAAAAATCCGAAAAATCACGGTTATGAGCCTCCCTTCTCAAGCCCTGCTAACAAAAAATCCTGCCAGACGACTGGATTCAAAATCAAGATTCAAGAGTAGCTTTACATACACGTTTGTGAATTTTGGTTCTACCTTCAGCCATCTCTTGGTCTAATATTAGGAATGAACGTACATAATATGTATAGTATACATATGTGAAATTATATTCATATGTATTTATGTTGTTTACTTATTTATTATTTACACAAAATATTAGCCTGACATTCTATAATATTCATTTTAAAATATTGTAAGGGGTATGTGGCTCATTTTAGTTTTCGAATAAATAATATGGTTCACTGAGGCGTATGTGGACTATTTTGTTTGTTCTAAGAAATAATAATAATGATATATATTTTTATATATATATTATATATATATTTCAAACAAGTACGCAAATCAATCTTAGAAAAAATTAAAGGAACATAGAAAAAGAATTCAAGAACTGTTTTGGAAGTCTAAATAATTTTTCTATATAAGATTTAGTGAAAAATATTTTTGTTGATCCTTTACCATTAGTTTAAAAAAGCATTTAAAAATAACTTTTTGTATGGTCTTGTGGTAAATCTTTTGTTTCTTTAAAAAAAATTGATTGCATGACTTGCATTGGTATGCAGATTTGTTGATTTTTATAGGTTTTACCAATATTTCTAAGTTTTCAAATTGATTCACGGAACCGTTGTTTCTAAACATATTTTTAAAGTCTAACAAATCAATTAAGGGAACAATTTTTTCCCCACTTTACCGGGAGACTTGAGCCGAAAATCTTTCATCAAACAATTTGCTCTGAGTTGAAACCGGTTGCGTGTATTTGAACCATATAAGCTTTACAGAGATGTATCTATCATAAGCGGCTGAGATAAATAGAAAAGTTTTATCAATAATTTTACAAAAAGTAGCTCAGGTCTCCCATCTTCCCTCTACCCTTCATTTCATTTTAAGTCAAAAAGCATCTTACCAATGCAAAACTGGGAAAAACTCACTGGCAATATTTAGAAACAACAAAATTTATTCCTCTAATTTCGTTTGGCTAGTGTACATACCATCCGCATTTCGCATGTTTTCTATTTAAATTTTTGTTTTTATTGGATATTTAAAGCAACAGAAGCAAAGATTTATTATTTCAGGTAAGATGTTTTAAGTTCGATAGTTTATAAGTTTTGTTTATTGTTTTATCAAACAAATGCACTCGCAAGGTTGTGATTTGTCTCTATAAATTATAAAGTCTTCATTTGAATCTTTATAACTGTCCAGTTTATATTTCTTGAGCGCTCAGTATTTTTCTTCAATTTTTTGACAAAGCAGGAGAATAAAATATAAACAGTATTCCTCACATAGAAGTCAAAATAACTCTCTTTTTCTTTTCTTCTTATAGAATTTACTTAGATAAAAAATAATTGAGCAAGGGAATCTAAAAAATTTCAGTTTCAGTTTTTAAGGGGAAAAGTGAGGAATTTTTGAGAGGGATCCTGTTTATATTTCTGAGCGCTCTGAGTCCTCTGAGATCTCAGAAAAATAAACTGGCTACATTTATATTTAAAACTAAGTTTTGTAATATAACGAGTATATCTTTCATTACATATTTCAGTTTTGGAGATAAAGAAATAATAAAAGAATTTTCAGAGAGCCCATCAGGGCTGATGCCATTTCATTTTTTGAAGAAGCAGTACTTCAAGGAAAAAAGCAGCACACAGCAGTACAATAGTAAAATATACCTACGTATAAGCAATTATTCATACATTCAAGTTTTTTCAAAGAAAATATATTTCATATCTGCAAAATATTATAGAATTACATTAAAGATAATTCCCTACTTTCTACTTACTTCCATCGTGCTGCATTGATGGTATTTGAAAAAAATTCATTATGGAAAATCACGGTAATTTTGTTCTTAAATGACGACAAAATAACTTAATAGGTTTATAGAAACCTATTGAATTAAATTATTTTTTCGATTCGCAGTGCTTAAGGGACAAAGTGCAGTTATTTTAAAATATTTAAAAAAAACTTTTAGTTTGGAAAAAAAATTTCAAGTTAATATTGTAGCTCATAAGTTTCTACACAAAAAGATTTTTAAACCAAGAGTTTTTTCTGTAACTAAATCTCTAAATCAGTACCTACGTTCTGTAATTCTTGCATCGATAAAATTGGTCAAGAAACGATGAAAATTGAAGCAAAATGCATGAGTTTTGTTAAATTTTCAACGTTCCTCAACTTATTTTGTCAATGCGAGAGTTACAGAACGTGGCCTCAGGTTGGATACGTGATCTCCTAATGAAAAAATATTCCTTTCAATAATCTCGCAATTACAAAATAACCCGAACTAAAAACTTGCCAATTAAGATCTCGCAAAATTTTTCAAGAAAATTTTAACTGTTAGAAATATGTTTTGAAAACATTTTCGGTTTTATTTTTATTTGATTGGCAGATTTTTTATTTTACAGTACAAAGCTAAGAGATATATTTCTGCGAGATTTAAAACTACGAATTTTTGATTTATAACATTTTGATATTTTGGAAATCGGTTTGCAGGATTTGCTGGTGAGAGATTTAATTGCGACATTACTAAAATTGATTTTTTTTTTTTAAATTTTGAGATTATGAAAAGCTGACTTATTAATGTGTGATATCTCGATTTTCAAGATTTTCATAAAAACAAGATGGTGGTCTTGCCCTTACCTCGTACATGGCACCCCAAAAACTTAGTTTAATACAAAACGTATTCAAAATATTGCCTAAAGAAAAATGCAATTTTATTAAATTTGCTGAGTTAATATGAAAAAAAATTCTAATTTTCCTCGGTTTGAGATCCTTCAAAAGAATTTGACAGTTTATTGTTTGCAAAATAGACTAAATTTTGACGTGTGTGTAATATTCCGTTTCAAATTTCATCAAAAAGTCCAAATTACTTTTTTTGAGAGCTTAACATAAAATCTAAAATATTTTAGGCTTCAGATTTGTTTTCAATACATAGGTTCCTACATCTACATCGCAGGCGAAGCCATCAAAGACATCATTCTTTACTTGATCTTAAAAATGTCATTATTTCGAGAAATAAAGAACTAAAACCTTTAAAAATGTTTGTTTTTGTGTGTACCTAGAGAAAAATAGGTACCGACAGCAACATTTTTAAAAAAATTTGTACGAAAAAGATCTAACCAACAAAAAGCAGTACTTTGGTGGTAATAGCTGTACGGCTCTACCAAGTTTCAAAAAGCAGTATAGATACTACAATTCCAGTACTTCGACAGCCCTGGAGCTCATTCAAGAGTTTCCAAACTACGAGTTTTAATGATCAGCATACTACAATTTTGCTAAATATCACGCTGAATAATATTTAAAAACCCATATTGAAGCTTGTGGTTACCGTAGATAAATTTTTTATAAGCAAAAATGAATAGCAATGATTGGTCAAGTTTAAAACAAAAAATTTAAACTATGAAGATCGATTAAAAAATAATAAATTGCTTGTTAATTAAGTGAAACAACTTACTTTTAAGCATGATGAGGCCTCTCAGCTATTCAAATTGTATGCAAATGTTATTTATGCTTGCTATAGGTAAATTTTTTGTTTAGTGTTCCCACTCTCAATATACAGTTTTTTTTTGAAAATTGAAGCCTTATTTTTTGACTTATAACCAATCTAAAGCAGCTGGGATCGATAATTTTACAGTACTTACAAAGAAATCATAGTTTGCTATATTTTCTCAAATTAATTTGTTAAATTGAAATTTATTTGTGAAAAATTTGTCTAAAGCTAAATATACAATTCCTTGACAATGCCACTGACATTGAAAAAAAATTGCGTTTGACATTTGTATTTGCCTTTGCATAGAACAGTCTCATTCAGACTTTTTTTTACCAACTCTAAGCTGACGATGAATAATTTTTTTTTCACCACGGTTATTTTTTATTTGCCGATTCTTTTTTTTTTTTTCTCACCAAATTTATTTGTATTCAAAAGAACTGTATAGGTACTAAGCTTAAATCAAAAAATTGCTGAATCATAATTGAGTGGTAACTTATTACTTCTTTAATGTTTAAGTTATCTATCGGTTTTCTGGGTAAAATTATTTTTTCCTTACAGGTATCCTTAGTTTGTATATGTTTATAAATTTTTTGTGATTTTTTGGATAGATCGTTGCTAGTCTTTCATTTAGCATCTCTTTTGAAAAAGTCAATACAAAAATTGCTGGTTATAAATCCTCTTTTTTTGGGTTT
This sequence comes from Dasysyrphus albostriatus, assembly GCA_946251815.1. Classification (NCBI taxonomy): domain Eukaryota; kingdom Metazoa; phylum Arthropoda; class Insecta; order Diptera; family Syrphidae; genus Dasysyrphus; species Dasysyrphus albostriatus. The sequence goes on along the minus strand of OX276336.1, from coordinate 57,321,705 downwards.
GCTGAATTATTGTTGCTTCTTTTTCCAAGCATACCTCTACTTCATCCGTGTAGTTAAGTTTGACTTGTGAGTAGATATCGTCCCCTGATTGCAAGAACTATGTAACTCAATTTTTAATTTTTACGCAATATTTCGGCAAAAACGGTATTATTTTTCGCAATTTATTAGGCGATTCGTTAAATTTTTTTTCTACCATAGAAAATAATACTATATTTTTGAAGTGTGTAAAGCATACAAATTAAACTTTCATTTGTTCTCTGGTAGCTAGGTACAAGGGCGGATCCAGACTTTGCCCCAGGGGGGGGTCACGTTTCTTAAAATTTCAATAAAGTACTGCACCAAAAAAAAAATTGTACTTACGATATAAGGCAAGTTTTGTATTCGAGCAAAGTGGGTTGCACAATTCTGTCTGGTAGTCTGTCTATATTTTCCTTGACCTACAGCTACAGCCTAAACCACTGAAGCGATTTTCTTCAAATTTTTAAATTATTTTTTTTTAATTCTTCGGAGGGGATATTTCTTACCTTCTAAAATTACGGTACTTGCTATACAAGAAGATATTATTTTTTTTTTGAAAATTCAATATTTCAAGAACGCGTTGATGAAATGTTTTGAAACTAGTTTATAAATGTATTTTAAAATTAATTATTATTTTATTTAATATAAGAAATTGTTTTTCAAGAAAATCGCTACGACGATTTTAATTTTTTTTGTGCTTATATTCATATTTCTTCAAGTTTTCAAATCGGTTTTAAGCTTTAAGCTATTTGAAAAGTTGTTAAACAATTAAAAGAACAATTTAAATGCCCTCACTTTATATATTTTTATATATGTAATTACTGGCATATTTTAAAAGTTCTTAATTTAAGGCAACTTGAACATCAGAGCAAGTACCTGCAATACAGTCGTACATTTTATTTCCATTGAAAATTTTTTTTGAAAAATAAATTAGTTAATTAAAGAATTGAAGTCAGAACCATCATGCAACTAGATACTAAAAATATTGTTAAGGAAAAGTTTATTTTTGCCCCTAAAATCTTAACTCTTTTACAATAAGATCGTATTTACTGTACAAGATCTATTTTGATCTTCTGCCTGGCAACTTAAAGCTACTTTGGTTATACTTACCACTTTCCTTACACCCCGACTCCACAGGATATAATTTCTCTCTAACTAAATATCAGATATTTATATCTAACATTGTCTTCTGTCTGCGCTGGGCAAATCATGTTATTCATGTCGGAGATCTCTGTCAAGATATAATCGCGGAGAGGTATCTCTGACATCCCAACAAGAGATGAAACGGAGTGACTCCATTGGATATTTCATGTCAAGATAATCATTCTGATAGAAATTATCTCCTGTGGAGTCGCGGTGTTAATGACATCCCCCGAACTAAACAAATTCATGAAACGTCAAAATTACAAAACAAAAATCTTTGAATTCCCAAAATGGTGCACCCAAGTTAATGGGAAAGCGTAAGCAATTACAGTCTTGGGAAAACGAAGTAAAATGAGGAAGTTTTTTATAAAAAAAAAGGCTTGTTACCACTCATGTCTTCAAGTTGCTCTATGCTTAAAGTTACTTCATAGTGCTAGAAACTAAAAGTTGATCGCAATTTACAGCCTAGTTGCCTAACGGTTGCTAGACCTTGATTTTGAGATTAAGCAAGCGATATGTCATTTAGGATATTTGCAAAGAATGTATGCGATCAGAAAAAAATTTAATTTTAGAAATTTGTTGAGTTGGACTTAGAAAATTTTGAATCAACTGTAAAAGTTTTTCCAAGTACCGCCCAATTTTTCGCACTTCACTGTGAGAAATTTGCCAGATACTAAAATCTTAAATATCGAAACTGCATTATTTACAGATCTTGAAAAATGATATCTCACACTAAGTAAAAATAAAACATTGCAAATGTCAACCAAAATCTCGAAAATTGAAATCTCGAATACCTACTCAAAATTGAGTGGTCACATAGTTATCGGGATTTTTATTTGCAAGATCTCGAATGCGAGTTTTTCATTTCCACGGTTTTGTAATTTGTGCCCAATTCAAAAGGCCGCTGATAAAAGCTCAACTAGCTACATTAATTGGTTATGTATTTGTTTTAATAGGATTTAAAGTTTTTTTTAAATTCATTCCAGGTCACTGAACAAAATTTTTAGGTACCATATTAAGGTTATCTTAAGAAATAAATATTTCATATCAAAGGTCACTAAATTGTTATTAAAGGTCACCGAGATTCATTTTTTTAAATGAATTTTCAAAGTTTTTTCATGGTTCAGTATAACTTTTGGAAAATTCTATGCCTGAAAAATTATCTACTGTTGCTACCTGTCCTTTTAACGGGTGATTTTTTAAGAGGTTTAGAACTTTAAAAAAAAAAAACACAAAAATTCGAAAAAATGAATGAAATATTTAATTGAATCGATAGTTTGAACCTTGCAATTTAATGTTTAAAGATAATTTCATGCAAATGTTGACCGCGGCTGCGCCTCAGGTAGCCCATCCGCTGAGTCCAATTTTGGCATACTCTTTCACACATATCGGCCGGTATCTCACGAATGAATGCATGGATGTTGGCCTCCAGTGCGTCAATCGAAGCGGGCTTGTCCCTATAGACATTAGCCTTGACATACCCCCACAAAAAATAATCTAATGGTGTCAAATCGCACGATCTAGGCGGCCAATTGACCGGCCCGAAACGTGAAATTAACTGTTCACCAAACTCGCCTCGCAATTGCGCCATTGTTTCGCGTGCTGTGTGGCATTTGGCACCGTCTTGTTGAAACCACATATCATGCAAGTCAAGAACTTCCATTTCGGGCAAAAAAAAAGTTTGTTATCATCGCTCGGTAGCATTCACCATTGACAGTAACGCTGCGATTCGCATCATCTTTGAAGAAATATGGCCCAATAATGCCGCCGGCCCATAAACCGCACCAAACAGTGGCTTTTTCGGGATGCATTGGTAGCTGTTGCAATGCTTCTGGCTGATCTTCACTCCAAATGCGGCAATTATGCTTATTTACGTACCCATTCAACCAAAAATGAGCCTCATCGCTGAACACAATTTTTCGATAAAAAAGCGTATCCTCGGCCAGCTTTCCAAGAGCCCATTTACCAAAAATTCGGCGTTGTGGTAGGTCGGCTGGCTTTAGTTCTTGCACCAGCTGTATCTTAAAAGGCTTTACGCCCAAATCCTTCCGCAAAATTTTCCACGTAGTGCTGTAACAAAGGCCTAACTGCTGGGAACGGCGCCGAATCGACATTTCGCGGTCTTCTGTCACACTAGCTGATACGGCCGCAATATTTTCTTCACTACGCACAGTACGTAAACGTGTTGGTGGTTTAATGTCCAACAAAGTAAATTTGGTGCGAAATTTGGTCACAATCTTCCGAATAGACTGCTCAGAAGGTCGAGAATGCCGACCATAAAATGGAAGCAGCGCGCGATGAACATTTCGAACCGAGCACGAATTTTGATAGTAAAATTCAATAATTTGCAAGCGTTGTTCATTTGTAAGACAATCCATGGTATAAATTGCAAACCAAACTGAAGCTGTTTGACAGTGACACAAGGTACTAAACACACGTCAGCTGTCAAAACCAGTGTTGCCAAAACCAAACCAGCTAAAAAATCACCCTTTATGACCGATCGAAGAGTACACATACGGGATGCCATGGAAATTGTAATCTGATTGGCTGAACAGAATGGAGACGGAGCTGCAACTGGAGCTGTAACTGGAATAGCTGTCAAAATGTTAAATACACACAAATCCAATGATACGAACAGAACACGACGCAGCTGCATACGGAGCTGCAGACGCAGCTGGACAAGTTGGCGAACCTTTAACTTTTGCATGCAGCTTTTTTGACGTTTCAAAATTGTGAGCGCAACCAAGTGCTTACATGGGGGTTGAACAGAGTTTCAAACTCTTTTTAATCTCTGATAAAGATATACAGTCATTTTAGCTTCCATTTCATCATTATTCATGTTAATTTTTGTTTAAGTTTTTATTATTGTGTTGAATTAAGTTCGCATAGCTGACTTGAAATGCCAAAACTGTCAGAAAGCTGTACAGCACATTGTGGGCCAGTAAAAAAATCACGTACAGCATTTTTTGACAGCTATTCCAGTTGCAGCTCCAGCTCCAGTTGCAGCACTCTATTTTGATCAAGCACTGATTCGGTGTACGGTGTCAGAAATGTTCACAAAATCCTCAAATCAATTTCAAATTATTTTTACTAAAAAATAAAAAAAATACTATAGTAAGCAAAAAGTAGAATTCTGTGTTATTCTTGAAAAGAAAACTTTTATTGTTTTTCTGGCAGAAGAATTATTTTTTCAACTTTTCACGAACGATGTACATATCGTCGGCTTTCTCTAAAAACCTAGCAAGTCCTTAAATGATATTTTAATTTACTTTTGGTCAACAAGAATGACTGAATTCGAATATCAATGCACAATAACAATGTAACTGTGTAATGGTTTCTTTTGGCTCTATCAACCAGTTTTAAAACCTTTCATTATCTTAAAATTCTATTTTATTACCTTTTAAATCGGTGTTTTGTGTCATCTTAGCAATTTTTCAAATTCGAAATTTGTTTTTACAGAAAGCCGACAATATGTATTTTTTACTTTGATTTTTGTGTTTAAACTCTTTAAATACGCACGTTTAATTAAAATAAATTTGAAGGCGGATTATATCCTTTGAGCAGTGAAATTTTTTGTTTATGATTAATTGTTTATGACGAATTCATGTGTCTAATATTTTATATCTGGAAAAAACCCCAGGGGGGGTCATGACCCCCATGACCCCCCCCTTGTATCCGCCAATGGCTAGGTATCTATGAACCTTGCTATCTCCAAAATTTTTAAAATTGAGTTACCTAGTTCTTGCAATCAGGGGACGACATTTTAGAGTATCGGTGGCAGTATATACTATATACAACCCTGTGCTGCCCCATTTTGGATTCTAAATTCTTTTGACAAACTTTTTCAGGGCAGATCAGGCCATTGAGAAAGATTTATGGTACCTATGTTACCTTGATAGAACCAAGCGTTTCATTTATTCAAAATATTGGTCTTTCTTACGAACACACCCACCATTCAATGCCAAAAGTAAGCAACAAATTAATGCCCAAATCCAAATTTAAATAAATAAATTTTTACTTCTCTACAAATTATAGAAGATTTATTACTCCCAAAACAACCCTAACAAGTAAATACCGATAACTTCTACCTAGAAAGGTATACTAGTATCCAACTATCCACATATAGGTACGACATCTAAATAACTATGAACATAGTAAGAATGCCTATCTACTAATTAATACGATTTTGTTGTTGTTATATCTATTATATTCATTACAAAAGCCGCCGTGAGCCCCTTCGTACTCGTATATCAGCTCACAGTAGTTACAAGCAACCCTCTCCATAAACAAATTCTCGTCAGTGACTGGCCTTACTTTAACAAAGCACTGGAATTTTTTTTTCCTCATTCAAGTTTCGCAAACGAAAAACGCCATTTATAACGCACCACATTATAAAAACCAAAAAGGAGAAAAGGAAAACACACATTATCCGTGTTATTGCCACATTAATCATTTCGCACTTCACCCAAAACCAAACAAACAAAACCAACGAACAAAAAATCTAGCATTATAAAACCTACCCTACCCGTTCCCTTATGGTTATGGTTACTGTAAATGTATTGAGTGTACATACACGAGTTACGGTACACACGAAACAATATGAACCAACACACTGATACAATATCTAACAATGCATCGTGTGAAGGGTGTGCTCCATCGCTAAGAAGCCAAAGTAGGTGGACACCAACTCCAAGAAGTTTGACACTTCAAATGTAAATATTGAATAAACACTGCTACTGTTTTATTCCAACACACACAAGGGAAGAAAACAAAAATTGTAAACCCGCCTCTTTTCTATCCCATCCGTATACAAAACACACACACACACACAAAGCAAAGTTGTGTGAGACCGTAAAATCAAGTGCGGATACAAAATGTATCTACAATGTGTATTTACGCCATCTCTGCGGCACTTACAAAGGAATTAATACCAGCAGCCACGCCTATTTTCAGCGCCATCTCGTTTATATCACACTCACACATACAGACTTTGAGAGAAATAAACTCATTCCTGTTGTTTAACAAAACATAGATACACAATCCGGTTGTGGATTGGAGGGATTATTCTTTTGGCATTCAACGCACAGCAACTGTCGTCGCCGGATGTGTTCGCTGTTGGCCATAATTATTCTTTCGGACAAATCGATTTATTTTCGAGAGCAAATCTGACGTGCGACGGCATTTCGTAGTGACATTTCGAAAAAAAACTAACATTCGAGTTCGAAAAATTGGTTAAAAGTTTAAAAGTTTTAAAAATAAAAAAAAAAAAAAATAATAGAGAACCCCCTCCCCAAAAGTGTTCTGTTAAAATGCTCGTCCCTTCGGACATGATAGCGGCGCAATCCAAAATGGTGTACCAAATGAACAAATACTGTGCTGATCGAGTGCAAGCTCGCAAGGCACAAATCCACAAGACCATCCAGGAGGTCTGTCGAATCGTTCAGGATGTCCTCAAAGAGGTCGAGGTTCAGGAACCTCGATTCATATCATCCCTCAATGACTACAACGGGCGTTTTGAGGGTCTCGAGGTGATCTCGCCGTCTGAATTCGAAATCATAATCTACCTCAATCAAATGGGAGTTCTGAACTTCGTCGATGACGGCACCCTGCCGGGTTGTGCGGTCCTCAAACTGAGTGACGGTCGAAAACGTTCGATGTCGCTGTGGGTGGAATTCATCACCGCGTCCGGTTATCTATCAGCACGAAAGATACGTTCACGGTTTCAAACTTTGGTCGCGCAAGCCTGTGACAAGTGTGCCTATCGGGATATTGTGAAAATGATCGCCGACACAACCGAAGTTAAATTAAGGATACGCGAACGTATTATTGTACAAATTACGCCGGCTTTTAAATGTGCCGGCTTGTGGCCGCGTTCGGCTTCACATTGGCCACTGCCGGGAATCCCATGGCCACATCCGAATATTGTGGCTGAGGTTAAGACTGAAGGATTTGACATGCTGTCCAAGGAGTGCATAGCATTGCAGGGAAAGAATTCGGCTATGGAGGGTGATGCTTGGGTGCTGAGTTTCACCGATGCTGAGAATCGGTTGTTGCAAGGTGAGAGAAAAGAGGAAATATTTTTTGTATTTCGCCGTCGGCATGTGGTAGCATACCTTAGTAGATGAAAAGGTTTAAATGGCCAATAAGAGGATTGATGTTTGTTGAATTTGAAAGAATATACTATATATACTATACTACCATTACGATCGACCGAATTTGAACCTGCAAGGAAAATGTCAACATTTCCAATTTTAAAAGATGAGAGAAATTCAGTCGGAAATTTTTTTCACGATACTCGTAAACACTTGCTACAACCGCCATTTTAAAACATTAAGAGTATTCATGCATCTTCGTAAAACCCTAGATAAGTTTACAAATTGGTAAAGCTTATCTTTTGGTTAATGAATTGTCAAATTTTGTATGGGAAATGATTTACACAATTTGATTAAACTTATCAAAGGATTTTGTTGCGTAAAACTAACCAAACTGGTTTAACTTATCCAAACGTCATTGTGACTCTAACTCTGATTGAATTACGAAGCATTTTATCTAATGTTTAAAAACGGTCGTTCATGCAAGCTTTGCGTAAACTTATCATTTTACACAATTTGTAAACTTACGACGTTGCATAAATACCCTATTATTCATAAGAGCAGGATTGTGGAATGTGTTTACTTTTTATTTCATGTTTAGAGTGAAAATTGAATATTAATTCATAATAAGCCTTATTGTGAGTTTTACATGAAAAATATTTCTCCCGCAAAATGTTCATTTCCCTGGAATTTTAAATGCTATTTTGAGCTTCGCTTGAACTTTTCTTTGTCTAAATAATTACGCAAGGGGTAGCAGTTCCCTCCATTTGCTTTTCTTTCGTTCGCAGTCAAAAAATAAGTGACATTTAAGGTCTAAATTACTGAAAAAAGTGTAATTTTCGTTTTGCGGTTGAAATTTATAATAGACGAAAAATTAAATGTAATTTTTTTCCTGTGGAATGTTGTTCACGTGAAACTCACAATAGGGCTGAATAAAATACGGACATGGAACCATATGTACATTATTTAATAACATCTATTTTGAAACAGAGTGCATCAGCTGACAAAAAAATGCCAATCTTTTGCGTATGAAATTATTATAAAATTATGAACATTTGCAGAAACATTGTGGAACCCATTTATTTTTCATTTCACAACAATTTGGTGTTACATATTTCAAATCTTTTTAAACAAAATGCCAGCTCTTGAATTAATAAAGAATTTTCTGGTTTCCATGGAAAGGATTTTTTGTTAAAAAACCCAATCTTGTTTTTGGACATTCGCTTCACGTCACACGATTTGTCCCACTGATAATGGGTGGCACTCACCTTCACCAGGCTGTTTTCATAATTTTTCAAATTAGAATGGAATTGGAAATATACATTCAGACTCAGAGGCGGTATCTTATATGAACGTGAAAGATAACAAAGACGGTCAAATTGTCAAATACTGTCGCGGCGGGCGGTGCCGGCGCAAATTCGTGCCTTTTGCTTTGGTGTGAAATGACTTGTTAGTATAAAATTGTTAAAAGTGAATTAAAACCACACGTTTGCTACTATGTTCTACATATTGGGGAAATATGAAAAAAATTGTATCATACGTTTAAACTAGCTGTATTTGCTCATATTTTATTGAGGCGCATTCATTTAAGGAAAAAGTAATTCCTTGTAGCTCAAACCATTGCTAAAATTGGTGCTTTTAAGAGAAGGTATAGATTCATGTCATCCTAAAAATTAAATTAAATGAAATTAGTACAATCTCGGATATTGGCCTTTAATTATAGAACGGTTTCTTGGGTTATTTGCATAAGGTGTAACCCAACCATAGTCTAACAAATCTGATGTCATCTAATAACTTAGTCGCCAGTTAAAATTTGAATATTTTGTAATTATTCGATCCCCAAAATATTAATATTTTTTGATATTTTTGTAAGGAAAATGTAAAATTTCCGTAAAATTCGCTACAAAAAAAAATTAATGAAAATGTGGCTGTCGCTTGAGGTTTTCCTTATAACTTGCTGGTGATGCTTGAGCAATATGCTTACTCCATTTCGAAAAGCACGGAAGTGGAATATCACAGACAGCTCTCTGTTGCTGATAACACTTACTTAACCAATCGATATGTAAGTTTTTTTTGGTATCTTTTTCCAAAAAAAATGTGTAAGCCTGACAAATTTTGAAAGAAAATTCTATCAGAGTTGGGGAAATTTGAAAAGAAAGTTAATCAAGAACTACGTCATTCTTGTGTATAAACAGCGTTACCACCTTGCCATGATTCCAATAGATCTAATGCACTTTTTCGTAAAACAAATCTACTGCTTTTAAATCGAGTCTACTGCATTTTTATTTTTCGGAAAAGAAAATTATCATTCATCAAAATGCAGTCCACTAATTTTTCAATTCTGTTCTTACGGCTTCCGGCTAATGGCTTGCTTTGATAACAACCGTGTCAGCATAATTAATTATTATGCGCTATTTTTAGTTTCTTTTGTTCTTCTATTTTCAAAATAAGAGTAAAAATTGGAATACGTAGATCTTCTGTAGGAAAACTTAATGTACAGCATTTTTGTTTTGAAAACCTACTTGGAAAAATTTTCCGATTAGGGAAAACGCTGTGACAGAAACTGCCCACAACGAATTTTGACAGTACTTGTAACACTTCGTATACACAGAAATGTATGTAGCAGAAATTCGCAGGTTTTCCAACGGAGGGGAACTTATTTCCTCTCTCATTGCACGCTCTCGATGCAACCTTTTTGTGACAGTTTGTGAGAATTTATGAGAATTTTTGAAAAATTTTGAAAATTTGCAAGAAATTTCACAACAAACACAGCTGTTATATCTTGAAATATGGAATTTCTAGAATTTACCGAAAAGACTTACAATTTTTGAGATGTATTGGTAGAAATCCGAAATATTATATAGTTGATTCCGTACGATTTCCACCATTTATTTGGTAAAATCAGTGCACTTAAGGAACTCTCGCTTAAAAATCTGTTGACATTGACACAAACAATAAAACTGAAAAATTTCATCAAAACTATGTTTAATAAAGTATGTGCTTAAATGTATAACATTTATAATAAAACTGAGGTGTAAACATAAAAAAATGATAACCGTATGACTTGACTTGAAATGGCAGCTCATATGAGAAATCATACAGAAAAAATAATTGACAGGTCATATGATTTCTATTATCGTGGAAAGTACACTTACCAATTATGATAAAATTTTAAAATTGAAATGGTAGGTCGTATAGTTGGATAGTGTGTGAATCTTTAAAAAAATAGATTTTATAAAATAGAATTTTATTATATTGGTTAAGATTTCGCATTCCGCTCACTGATTTAAGATAATTCATGTTTTATTTGCATTTATTAATATGGCTGATAGATTTAAGCTTCAATTGATAATTTTTATAAATAATTACTCTCCATAACATAAGAAAAGTTTTGCTCATAAAAACAATAAACAATATTAACAATAAATTCATTACTGGGCAAATTTTAAACCACTTTTAAAAATTGACATCCACTTAGACTTATGTATAGGTATAGTATTAACGCGTTAATATTACAGCTATTAGAGCATGAATATATTAAATTGCTTGCGGTCTCTTAAAAAAGACATTACTTATTAGTGCTTAAGCTGTATCATTGAGTGTCTAATAGTACGATTTTGGGCCCAGTTCACTGATTACTGATCTTCTTCGATGCGTATAAAATGTTGTTAATCATTCAAGTTCTTAGTACTTACGTGTATAGATTCCCTTCCAAGGCCAATCATGATATAATATGGCCCAAACGTAAGCTCAACCATAGTTATCTGACACAAAACTGATGATCTTTATGAAAAGCTGTTGTTAATCTGCAGAAATGTCAATTTTTCTAAAGTCAAGTGATCCTCTTTAGTAAACACGATTTTCGATAATTTTATAGAAGAGGTCTCAAGCTGCTTAAGAGCACAATTCGTGATTTTGCTACTGAAGCTAAAGCTTACAGAAAAAGGCACCACCTACCCGATTTCTTGAAAATTAGTGTAAACTTTTACAAATAACACATACGGCATAGCCGAGGGAGCTACAACAATTTGTGTACTATGGTTCAGATCTTCAATCGACAACCGCTAGTTGTTTAAAGTTTGTAGTTGATCATTTCATCGATCTTGTCTTCTTCAGAACCCGTTAAAACTAAAGTCCGACTAAAAACTACCGGGCATGGTTGAAATTTGATTGTCGGTGTATCCACTTCTGATTTGAGAATTGTTCATCAACGACATCTCCGCATCAGTTTGCTGAAGGTTTCCAGTATGGCCAAGGTTTCGTTCAGCACGTGTGAGAATATTTACTAAATATACCGCAAGCGCAACGATTGGTAAGCTGTAAGCCGAGTGTGTGTGAAATGGTCAAAAAGTCTCTTGACGCCAATTTCTCAACAAGGTCTGAATCTTTAGAGCGCGTGTACGATACGTTTTGGAAAAGTTGGGGCCATCAAGCAAGAAGCTGTTGTTCCCTTCTAAGATGAATAATTTTTAGTCTGTGATATGATAATATTTTTCCAGACTATCTTGGTGATATGTGATAGGTTTGATTAACAAGCGTAATGAATGATTTCTACGCAACAAATAAATATTATAATATAGGAAATGGAGCTATGAGGTATTTTGGGATGATATGAAGAGCGAAAATTATTTTTAAAATATTCTTATAACATCTCTTCAAAATTAAAGCTGGCAATGATACCAGAAAAGTCTCGGTATCATTTGGTATTGGTATCAGAAACGGATATGATACCAAAACGATACCGAGCCAATAAGGGACTTTCCGGCAATTTACCTATAATCTCGGTAGTGTCGTTTAGTATCGCCCGAAAAAGTGTATATTTGAATATTTTTGCTTAATTATTAAATATTCGTACAAACAATTCTCTGATTTGACTCTCAGAAGCGACACAAACGATTTGGATGAAATGTTGACAGATTTTTCCTTTAGTAAGTAGAGTATCAAGGTACTGATTTTAATTATATACCCACTGCCACGCTCATTTTCCTCATGCTTTGTTTCCCAAAACTAACGATTTGGATAAAATTTTCAGGCTTGTGTCTTTTCAGCTGGAGTAAGTGACTTTGGCGAAATCCACTAACTGTGACGCCTACTTTTTTCTTATATCTTAGTTTCTCGGCATTGACTTTGGTAACAATTTTACCAAAAAAACTTCTTCTTATAACCATAACCGGAATTTGTCTTAGACATTGTAAAAGAATCTTTAAATAATTAGTTATGTCAACAAAATAAAACTTTTGTAAAAAAGACTGTTTTTCAATCATGATGCATTTATTATTTAATTAAATCACAAAAATACCAAGCGAGTACAACTATAAGATCAAAAACATATCACCAAGTCATGCATTTTATTTTTGTTTGTGACTAAGACCAGACCGAAACTAGACGAGACCGATACCGATACCGCTACCGATACTGCTATCGATAACGATACTGATACCAATACCGTTACCGATACGATACCGAGACGAAACGAAACAAGACTTTGTTTACGAGACCAAACGGTAACTGAGTTACACGAGACCTTGAACGATAAAGCGATGATATTGAAATTTTTCGATTTGGACGATACCCAGACGATATCAACAAAAGTAACGTTTGGGTTGGTATCGTGGCTAACCCTACTCGAATCGCTAATACTTCAAACATAGAACTGTTTAAATAATTAAGTTTATTCAATTTTAATGGTATAAACTCAAAATATGGTAAATAATTTGAGCTATTAACATTCTATGAAAAGGTTAACAACAACAACTTACAACTTAAGAGTATACTTTTCTACACATTTTTCACGTTTATATCTTTTTTTAAGGACCTAACTATGTTTAAAAAGTTTAATTTTGATCATCAGACTAATTTTTATTTTTCCTTCGCATAAGAATACATTTTAGTTGGGGTCGAAATTTTATATGGTCGTTATTTTGCTTTCAAAATTCTGCATGTCAAAATTCTGGTTGTACAAAATTCTGCATGACCAAAATTCTGTTTGTTCAAAATTCTGTTTTTCAAAATTCTGTATTTAAAAATTTTGCAACATATTTACGGAATTTTTAAATACAGAATTTTGAAAAACATATCTTGTAATGGAACTAAATTAAACGTGGTGAGAACATACATTCATAATTAAAACGATTTTGGGGAGCAAATTAAAAAAAGAAAAGTTTTCTAAAAAATAAGCGCATTAAAAAACGACTTAGAAGCTATATTAAGAGTATTCATAAAACAGCGTAAGGCCGTAGTAAACGTATTTAGGTACTAAATCTTAAAACTTCGTAACTATGTTACAATTTACGAGTGAGTTAGTGCAAAAAAAGAGGTATAAGTAGGCGTCGCAAGTTTCAGTCAAGATTATTCTCAAAATCAAAGTCTAGCAGTCCATAACCGGCAATGAACTCCAAGACGTTGATTTTTGAAATAGCCTTTACTCATGTTGTTGACACCTATACTTCTTTTTTTTTGCTATCACTGACATCCAAAATATGCTGTGGGCTCTGGGTCATAATAATAGAATCATAAAAAAAAATATTTTGTGTTATGAGAATCTATTAAGACAGAATTTTAGTTTTCATAACCAGAATTCGGGAACACAGAATTTTGACCCGACATAATTTTGATATACAGAATTTTGCACATTCAAAACTTTGATGTACAGAATTTTGCATTTACAGAACTTTAAAATACAGAATTTTGGCCAAACAGAATTTTTACCAGACAGAAATAACAAAAAACAAGCCGAATTTTGACCAAACAGAATTATAAAAATCAGAATTCCGACCCGTTCCCATCTTCTAATTTATTTCCAAATTATGCTTTCAATATTTCGGCTCACAACTACCGACAAAAAAAAATAAAAATGGTTTTTGTTAGCAGATTTACTTCTTCAGCTATTAGCATATTTCGCTGAGCACCAAAATCAATCAAGCAAAATTTATAAGCGCAGGTAGTGTGAGTGTGGTACCGACTGTATTTATCCTGGCTAAGGCTATGCCGCCTAAGATCTCTTCTCTCAGAGCTTCGTGTCAAAAACCATATCGGACAATTTTACGGTCACCAGCCAGGGGGGCGAATTTATTTCACTTTACTAAAGCGAAATAAGGCCGAATTTCAAAAGTTGACGTTTTTTTTATTACACCATATTGGTATTATTGTCTTTAAACTTTTTAAAGGCTAGAGGGAATATCAGACTATAATTGAAATACAAGTTCTGTATAAATTCATTTATATACATATTTTTATAACATGCACCTTCTTTCAATCTATGTAGGGAAACCGATAAATTTGATGTACATTTTCACAATTTAGGGTGCATGGGGTCTCTGAAACTCCGATGTGATAAATTTGATTATTCTTTCACGCCCAATGCGATTCTAGAAGTGTGAAAAAATGAAAACAAATACCAAAATTATCACAAACAATTCACTCTGTGAAAACCTGTGAAGAGATAAGTGATAAAGAGAAACAATTTATGCTCATTAGATACACCAAAGTCGCCATCTTGGTACCTCTATGACATAACAACCATCTTTTACTATGAGAGATTGAGAGAGATGAGATACATTTCTAATTTTAGTACTTTTTAGTACTCTCTTTGGAAGTTGTTTTTCATAACGAGTTCGAGAATCACCTTGCGCGGGTTTGTGAAGTGATAAAATTATAAAACTCTGTGAAAACTGAAATGATAATCCTTTTTCTCTTCGAATCGAAACACAGAATTGCAACATAAATTTTGTTTCGTCTTCTCTATCATCGACTCATTCATTAATGAAGTACTTTACATCACTAATTTTTGTGTTAATTAAAATGAGCTCTTAATACCAACTCCCAAATATATATTTAAACTTGTTTAGAAAAATAAAACATCATCAGGAAGCTCGAAATAGAACTATAAAAACTCCCATGAAACTATCTTAATTGTCCCCACTTCGTATCCGAGATAAGAAGCCCCCTTTTCGGAGTGCCCGAGTAGCTTCCCATTTTTAGATATTTTTGATATAAATTTCAACAAAGTAGGTGCCTATCATTTTTGGTCGGTCTTATACTTCCCATCATTAAATTTGAATAACTCGTTTTAGTGTCAAAAGTTTAAAATTTATGTTCTTAGGTATAGGGTGATTTTTTAGCTGGTTTGGTTTTGGCAACACTGGTTTTGACAGCTGACGTGTGTTTAGTACCTTGTGTCACTGTCAAACAGCTTCAGTTTGATTTGCAATTTAACCATGGATCGTCTTACAAATGAACAACGCTTGCAAATTATTGAATTTTACTATCAAAATTCGTGCTCGGTTCGAAATGTTCATCGCGCGCTGCTTGTGTTCAGCGATGAGGCTCATTTTTGGTTGAATGGGTACGTAAATAAGCATAATTGCCGCATTTGGAGTGAAGATCAGCCAGAAGCATTGCAACAGCTACCAATGCATCCCGAAAAAGCCACTGTTTGGTGTGGTTTATGGGCCGGCGGCATTATTGGGCCATATTTCTTCAAAGATGATGCGAATCGCAGCGTTAATGTCAATGGTGAACGCTACCGAGCGATGATAACAAACTTTTTTTTTTTCCGAAATGGAAGTTCTTGACTTCCATGATATGTGGTTTCAACAAGACGGTGCCACATGCCACACAGCACGCGAAACAATGGCGCAATTGCGAGGCGAGTTTGGTGAACAGTTAATTTCACGTTTCGGGCCGGTCAATTGGCCGCCTAGATCGTGCGATTTGACACCATTAGATTATTTTTTGTGGGGGTATGTCAAGGCTAATGTCTATAGGGACAAGCCCGCTTCGATTGACGCACTGGAAGCCAACATCCATGCATTCATTCGTGAGATACCGGCCGATATGTGTGAAAGAGTATGCCAAAATTGGACTCAGCGGATGGGCTACCTGAGACGCAGCCGCGGTCAACATTTGCATGAAATTATGTGTAAACATTAAATTGCAAGGTTCAAACTATCGATTCAAATAAATATTTCATTCATTTTTTCGAATTTTTTGTGTTTTTTTTTTTTTTAAGTTCTAAACCTCTTAAAAAATCACCCGTTATATCGAACTAAAAAGTTATACAAATTTATATTCTTTCTTTTAGTTTTCACATTAAAAGCACACATCTTAAATCAACTTTTTATACTATTTTTCCTTGTTTACGAAGAATGAGATAAGTAGGCGTTAATATCCTTATTTTTACTTTTCCTCTTATTCACACTTTAAAATCAAAGCTAAAGCAACTATAAGGCGCTACTTGTAACGACCATGATTTATGTATATTTTTCACTTTAGAATTAAACAGAACAATCATTATGCCCGCATAAATCATTTTGTGTATTTATCTTCTAAAGAAACTCATCATCACCGAGACTATTGTTTCGATTTTTTTTTCGGTCTGCTATTTCTGTTCTCTCGAAAAACTACTCTCTCGCAAGTGATTTATTGATTATTTATACAAATTTGTATAAAACACGAGAATAAAAAGATACTTTAAGCCACCTGCTGTGGCTAAAAGTTCATTTCATTTATAACAAAAAAAATGTATTGTTGTTTTACTTATAAGAATGCAAATAAAGCAATATAGTGTGAGACTATAAGTTTGCGACTTGCTAGCTAGTTGGGAATTTCAGTTTTTGGGGACAGATAAATATTTAATAGAACTGAAAAAAGATGGCTTATAAATTATTATTATATATTAAACATTATGCCATTGACTTTATCGGGCCATTTATAGTTGATTTGTTGTTTATTTAACCACATTGACTTATAGAGAATGTTTTTTATTTAGTTTTTTGTTGTGGTTGTTTGGATTACGACAAAATGAATAAGAACAGAAAAATGACTAACGAAATTCCATTAATTGTTGAACTTGACTTAATATTCATTGATATTCAGTTTATTAATTCCAAAAATAATGGAATAATACCGGAATTCAATAAATTGTGCGTTCACGAAAAATTATACCTAATTAAGATCAGAAAGCAAGCATTAAAATATTTGTTTATAGTTTATTGATGTATAGGCTATGGTTGGTATGGTTTTTTAATGTAAATTATATTAGGTGTGTTTTAATGAGAAAGTTATAATACTTTGCGCTTTTTTTTTTAGACAGGAAAATATGCATATATTCTAAAATGGTGATAACTTTGAATTCCTTTTGTTATTCTAGACATTTATGATCACGAGTCACGATCACTATTAACAGGTCACTATACTACTAAGTTGTCATTTGAGCAAGTGAGAATGATTTCTGGTTCCTTGAAGCATAAATTTATTTTTTTGTTTAAATAAATAAAATGAAGGAAGACAAATTAATCTGAGTTGTGAAAATAAAAACAAGTTCAAATCTAAATAATAAAAGTGATTCATACTAACCTTTTCTGATGAAATCAATACATTTTTGTTAAAAAGGATATTGAATGAAAAGCATAAAACGGAAGTACTTACTAGAAGTAAAAGGTTAAATTGACTACTATTACTTCTAGACAGAGGTTAAATTTGAAGTATTTACTGCATTTGATTTGCATGAAAATAAATTCATACTAGCTGTCAAATACTTATTTAAGGAAAATAGTGGATTCAGCCAAGTAAATACTCAAGTGTATTCATTGGAAATAGTAAATACCTACTTTTATTACATTAAAATTGCCCTGTAAATAGCTGATTGTTACACTTTGGCTAATTTTGTTCTTTTTACTATAAAACGAGTAAGTGAGGCTAGCGAGCTTAACTTAAATTCGTAAAAAAGTAATACAACTAAGTTATGGAAGATTGTTTTCACTTAAGATGGCTTATTTGTTTCCTTATCCTTTGACGATACGAATAAGTTATTTTCATTGGACTATGACATTAAAAAATTGAGCCTCGGAATATTATTTTTACCTTAAGCCTTGAGACTATTTATGAGTTAGTTAAAACCTAATACTGGAATTGAACTTAACGAAGATCAAGATTCAAAGAGGCAAAAGAGACGGCAGAGGTAGTTTTCGCTTTGAGCCAGGTGTCAATTGGGTTAATATTTCATTTAAATTTGATCTCTAGTCTAAATTAACCCAAGTTTACGGATTGGAGTTCGTGCAAACGCTAGTGCATATTTGAATGCTTATAACTTTTTTTCAAATCATATTTTCATTGAGATGAAAAGACAAGTGAACGAAATTTATTTTTCCTAACATTTCTTGTCTTTTTTCCATCACAGGGATTTCAGATAATTTTCTAAATTTTTTTTTTTCTGAAAACAAGTCACAAACCAAACTTGGGGTTCGTGTGAATACGAACCCCAAGGCTTGATATGGTTTATACAAAAAAGTTTAAAGCAAACTTGTATTTTTCATATTTAAACTTGAATTTGAATTGATGATGATTAACAAAATGAATACGAGGAGTAATCGAGAAAGCAAATTTAGTTCTGGTATCGGTGGTAATTCCAGGAGGAATTTGACAGAGACGCTGTTTTTGGTGAAAAAAAAAAGATTTTGACCTCAGCTCCTTCTGCCCTCTGCTCTATGAGAAATATGGCAGCTGTTATTTTTCACTAATTTCAACAATTCTTATTAAATGTTGGTAAAAACAATCAGGTGTCCTCATTATAAGCCATTTAAACTGTCAACTTGATGAATAACAATACTTACTTTAAGTATATAAAAAGCTGTTAGATGTGCATAAGACTATGGGGTTCACGCGAACCCCTAGTTTGGTTATTTCTGAATTTTGCGTGCTGTAAACAAGGGTTAAAACATCTCTAATTTACCTTCATATCAATTTGAACGTGATTGCGATCCAAGTGACCCTAGGCCCTAGAACGATAAAGTGGTTAAAATAAGACTCTGGATATGATCTTCTACCTTTATAGACTCTTTGAGAAGAGAACTAATACGCATAAATTTCGCCGTTACAGTTAGTTTTAGTACAAATGTAATTAAAAAAAAAAAAACACAAAGTCTAGGGACTTATAACACAGAACAACAAGTCAACTAGTCAACAAATACTTGTTCAACATGTGAAAATCATTTCTGTAGCTCTATAAAACAGCGTATTAATTGTCAACTGAAAAAAATTCCCTCGACTTGTAGAACCAGTTCAAAAAATTTTTCTTACACGATGAGTCACAAAGTCTCAAAAAAAATATTTAATCTAAAATTAGTGCTTTTCTTTTATTAGTGAACGAATGTTGTATGTAGGAAGGAATTTCAGCAACAAAATGAACATTTTGTGCACCGCACACGGACAACACATGTGGCTCTATTCAAAATTATTTTGTTTCTGAAAATATATTCGTCTATTTTTGATTCTCACAATCACTGTTCGATTCAGAATGAAATCTTAAACACTATATGAACCAAATTCCATTTAATAAATTCTAAACAGTCTTCCCAATTCCATCACTTGATAAACACTACTGCAAGCGTGTGTTTCTTACTTGTTGACCTTGAACAAGTCCGCAACCGTCAGTTGAAATTTATAAGCTATTCAACACATTTATTCTCTATACTTTGAACTCTTCTTGTTTTCAGTTACAGAAACGGTAGATTTATTAAATTTCCCACTTGTTGAAAGAAGCTAAAACAATTGTTTAAGGTCTCCTAGACTTGTTGTTCCGTGTTACACAAAATTTAAACATTTAAATTTAAAAATTTATTCTAGAACTTTGAAAAATCAAGTACTTACAAGAGAAATACAGACAACAATTCATCCAAAATAATGTAATCCTTTGGCCTGAAGTTAATACTTAAATTTTGGCATTTATTTAATTTTTATATACATATCAAAAGTAGCATATACTTAAAAATTCTCAAGTAAAAGTATTTACTATGTTTTGTGCATGTCACCCATTATCACAAATAAAAGAGTTACATAATGAGGATATCACACCCAGAGTAAAAACAAAAATGACAATTTTTTAATAACTTTCCAAGATGCACAGGGTTTAAAGTCAGCCGCCACCTTGGAAAACACGTTTTATCAAATATCTTGTTAACCGGGCATTAAACTAACAAAATAGTTAAATTTTTTGAAAGCTCACCATTCTTTCGTTTGCTTTTTTTTAATCAAGTTGTTTTCGTGAAAAGTTTTTCCAATTTTAAAGTCACTATATTTTTGAAAACAATCATCTTACTTAAAAAAATTCAAATAATTTCTTTCAAAAAAATATTAACTTATTGACTAATTGTATTTCTTAGGAATAAATGAGCAAGTGCTTAAAGCTACGATTTGACGGTTAAAGTCGTACTTCCTTACTTTTATTTTTCAATTTCTTTAGTTTTCGGAGTGTTGTTGTTTTCGAAATAATATTCTTATCTATTACCTAGTTAAGTTTTTTTTCGAACGAAAAGAATAAGTTTATTTATTAAAAGAAGGATAGCTATAAGTACTTAGTCTTAGTGTTTTTTCGTTCAAGTGACCCTAGAGGAGGTAAATGGAGGTCCTCTTATTTTTTCATGAAAAACACAGAAAATTGTAATTTTCGCACAGCTCTTTATTTTGAATTTATTTTTAAAGCCTAGTTTATAACTTTAAGTGGATATAGGATACAATTGAATCATCAATTTCGAAAATGTCACATCTCGAATTTTTTCATAATTAAATTATACATTTGAATATCAATGTAATCGCAATGCTTCCCTGCACCCATTATGCTCAAAAAAACACATCTTTAGTATATTTACTGTCATTGTCATGTGACTCAAAAGTAGTTTTTTTTTTAATTTTAAACTTGGCTTTTGAAAATAATTATTTCTTTGCATTGCCTGAGAACATTTTAGATTTTCAGAGATGTGACCTTTTCGCAATTGGTCATTCAATTAAATAATTCAATTATTTTTACGACAAGGAAAAACAAATTTCTTTCGAAACAAACATGAATCAATTGTCCATATCTTAACCTAAACGAGGAAACTTTATTTTTGTGTAAGTCTTTCCACGTGAAACCTACTGGATTGGATTTCACTTTACATTTAGTATAAACTTGGCCTTAAACTGTACTGGACATTTTCAATAAATTCCCAGCATCCAAAACATTATTTTGAAACACTGATTTAACCCATCGCCATTATTGTTTGGACCCTTCATATGGCTCCAAAGGTGTTTAGTAAATGTAATGGATAAAGAAAGTTATCGTCGGCTTAGAATGAAAAGCAGCTAACTCCTATTTTGCTTTACTTGAATAAACCAAAATTACATCAAGCAGACTTTTTACACTCGTTATTGCAAAATTCAGTGAAATTGAAAAAAATTATGATTTTTTATTTTTTAGCAATTTTTGGAGTGGTGTATATTGGTCAACAAAATTAGTAGTTAGCCCCTTTTTCACTCTAAGCCAACGTAATACTTACTCACTATACTTTAGATGGCGCTCTCTGTCCAGTGTGGATTACGTCCTCAAGCTAGCAGCCTCCAGTTACTCACTCCAAATTGGTTTGGGTCATTCTCCTCTTGTGTGCGCCCCCTAAGGGTAAAGTCGAAGACTCGTCAGGCTGGTGCATCGCGTCGGCGCGTCCATACACTCTGTTATGTCATGGAATGTACCGATACATTTATAAAACTAGCTAACCTCTTCGAAAAAATGCCTCTGTCCTAAGGAGGACAATGTTAGAGCTTCACAACTGCAAAAATAAAGCAACTGTTCTGCTCTATAATCAGTACAGTGCGGTAAAGCACTGACCATAATATAAATATTTTCTAGTAAGACTTTCGTTATTTAACGTGAAAACATATGGTTTTAATGAAAATTTCAACTTCAGAGTGTTGTTATTGAATAAAACTTTTTTTTCGCAAACGATTCATTTTCGATTTCAATATCAACTTATTTGTTGTTTTCAATCACAAGGGTACCTAATAAGGAATTAATGATAGATTTGATTTATGTAAGTAACCCAAAGTTAATTTATTTAAAAAAAACTCACACGAATTTGTATGATCTAGTCATATTACCGTAAATATTTAAAAGTATGTCTTCAAATTCGTGAAAAGTGTAGTTCGAAACAAATTTGCCCAAGGGAAGGAAGATCACTTTGTGAAAGTGAAATAGGTCTAAATGTTGAAATTTGATCATATTTCAGTATTGCAAAGTGAAATTAGGCCAAACTTCAAATTTGGCCTTATTTCGCTTGGCCCCATATTTCACGGCAACTTGGAAAAGTATTAACGGGTGATTTTTTAAGAGGCTTAGAACTTTAAAAAAAAAAAAACACACAAAAAATTCGAAAAAAATTAATGAAATATTTATTTGAATCGATAGTTTGAACCTTGCAATTTAATGTTTAAAGATAATTTCATGCAAATGTTGACCGCGGCTGCGTCTCAGGTAGCCCATCCGCTGAGTCCAATTTTGGCATACTCTTTCACACATATCGGCCGGTATCTCACGAATGAATGCATGGATGTTGGCTTCCAGTGCGTCAGTCGAAGCGGGCTTGTCCCTATAGACATTAACCTTGACATACCCCCACAAAAAATAATCTAATGGTGTCAAATCGCACGATCTAGGCGGCCAATTGACCGGCCCGAAACGTGAAATTAACTGTTCACCAAACTCGCCTCGCAATTGCGCCATTGTTTCGCGTGCTGTGTGGCATGTGGCACCGTCTTGTTGAAACCACATATCATGCAAGTCAAAAACTTCCATTTCGGGCAAAAAAAAGTTTGTTATCATCGCTCGGTAGCGTTCACCATTGACAGTAACGCTGCGATTCGCATCATCTTTGAAGAAATATGGCCCAATAATGCCGCCGGCCCATAAACCGCACCAAACAGTGGCTTTTTCGGGATGCATTGGTAGCTGTTGCAATGCTTCTGGCTGATCTTCACTCCAAATGCGGCAATTATGCTTATTTACGTACCCATTCAACCAAAAATGAGCCTCATCGCTGAACACAATTTTTCGATAAAAAAGCGGATCCTCGGCCAGCTTTCCAAGAGCCCATTCACCAAAAATTCGGCGTTGTGGTAGGTCGGCTGGCTTTAGTTCTTGCACCAGCTGTATCTTAAAAGGCTTTACGCCCAAATCCTTCCGCAAAATTTTCCACGTAGTGCTGCAACAAAGGCCTAACTGCTGGGAACGGCGCCGAATCGACATTTCACGGTCTTCTGTCACACTAGCTGATACGGCCGCAATATTTTCTTCACTACGCACAGTACGTAAACGTGTTGGTGGTTTAATGTCCAACAAAGTAAATTTGGTGCGAAATTTGGTCACAATCTTCCGAATAGACTGCTCAGAAGGTCGAGAATGCCGACCATAAAATGGAAGCAGCGCGCGATGAACATTTCGAACCGAGCACGAATTTTGATAGTAAAATTCAATAATTTGCAAGCGTTGTTCATTTGTAAGACGATCCATGGTTAAATTGCAAACCAAACTGAAGCTGTTTGACAGTGACACAAGGAACTAAACACACGTCAGCTGTCAAAACCAGTGTTGCCAAAACCAAACCAGCTAAAAAATCACCCGTTATAATGTAGGAACTTATTACAATACTTGGTTATTATAGCACCTTATTTCAATTCGCTGTGTAAAAAAGTTATTCGCTAATCAATTTCTTAAAATTGTAAAGATTGCTTTAAGCAACTTTTAAATTATTGTTTACGCAGAATATTTTAGCAAAATTATGGGCCACGCACCGGGGGTAACGTGCTCACCACCCTCCCGCCGCACACTCTACGCACGCTCTTTTCCACACTAACACATCAGCAAATAAAAGCAACCTCGCGGGAAAAGCAGACTAGAGTAACTTTTTATAGTTGGGGTCCTTTCCTCATTTCCATTTTCAAATTAAGATGAAATTATTTTCAATTATATACGGCAAAGAATATTAATGGTTAAATGTATCAGATCACAAGCGCCCATGAGGAAAAAACATATGAAACAAAATGTTTGTCGAACATTGACACAAGCAATGAGTTTGACTTTCAGCAAAGAACTACTATTTGGGAGTATTCTAACAAGTAAGGGATAGATAGATAAGCCAACTTGTACAAAAACTAAAAATTGAAATTTTGTACTGATGGGAAGTATAAATAGCAAAAAAAGTAAAATCCTGAATTCTTACATCCTTGAAACTTTTTATAAACATTTCAGTAGGTACTTTAAAAGAAACCAAATTGCATTGCATAGCTGGACTTACATATGTTTATTTTGGGAACATATCATTTTCTCGAATGGCAATATTCATGAATTTAAAACAAAATAGGAAGAAAAAAATAAATTTGTAAGACAAAAAACAAATCGAACCATAGAATGTGCATCAGATGACCGTAAGTCCGCAAAAAGATTCGAATTTCTCCTCTATAAGACATTGCATATAAAGGGTGTTTTTTTTTTAGGTATAGAACTTTGAAATTGAATAAATAAGATGATTTTTTATAATTGACATGAAATTTATTTAAGATGAAAGATAATCGTCTGGCATATAATTTGAATATGATTTCTGACATATAAGACAGCCACGGCTGGCTCGGATATAGTCTAATCTGGTTGTCCAATTTTTGAAGATTTTTGCAACAACTGTGGCCGGCCAAGACTAGCGACTTCAAAAATCCCCGCAGAAAATAGTTTAGAGGCGTAAAATCCCACGATGAAAATTCACGCGATACGTATTTCGAACAGAACCATGGTTTTCAAAATAAGTTTGCACAATTTGGAAAAATGCGTCAGTCTATTCATGTTGAAATGACAAACCAAACTAAAAATAAATCACTTGTCAGCTGATAAAAAAGCCGCCAGTTAAAGTAGTGTTGCCAACTTAAAGCTTTAAAAAAAACACCCTATATGCAAATATGCTTCGTACCAAAATGAATGGCATAGCCCATCACTTTATTAGACTTCTTGATTTTATTTAAAAATCTATGTACCTAAATATTTTTGTGCACACGAAACAAATAAATAAGTAAGGTACTTTGCCGTATAGCAAGTTAGAAAAAAATAAAACAAAATCCGAAAATTATTGTAGTGATGTTTGCATAATTATTTTAACTTGTAAATGCAGATGCTATGCCTGTGCATTCTTTCTGATTGTACTACCTATTGCTATGAATTTATGTAAATAAATATTAATTTACGAATTAACAAAACAAAAATAAAGAAAATTATTTTCAGTTTCAATGCAGCCGGTAAAATAACTGCAAGCCGTTAGATCGAGTAACTTAAGAACAGTGGTAGGTTGCGTTGCACACAAATCACGAAGATGCATAATGGTTATATATATATATTCATAAAAAATCTATCTCTTTCTCGACAAAACTCTAACGCAACGCTTAAACAAGATCATACCTATATCAAGAATTTTTTTCAAAAAAATTGAGCTCACGTTTCTAACTCTTGAGTGATTTCAGAATAGCTATCCTATAAATCACTGCCCAAAAAAAGGTGGCAAGTTGTCAAGATTTTGCTTAATAAATGTCCACCTGTTAGCACTCGCACTAGTGAATTTCGATTACAACTAGATTGCCTAGTAAATTTTTTAAAATTAACTCTGGCGTGGTGGCTATTGGTACTCACATCCCTCACAAGACTCCGTGGCGCAACGGTAGCGCGTCTGACTCCAGATCAGAAGGTTGCGTGTTCAAATCACGTCGGGGTCAATGAGATTTCTTTTTAATATTTTTTTATTTAAAAAAAAAAAAATATTAATATTTTAATGCAACACAAAAAAACAATGACATTCGTTGAAATTTGCATACAAATAACCATTAAGAGAACTTCTAATCAAGAAAACAATAAATATTCAAGCACTTAAATTGGCTTTGTCATTTGTACGTGCATATACCGTGCAGTCAGCGACCAGCGTATGCACCAGACTTAGCGTGTGGGTTTAAAGTTTATCGCGCTCTGACAAGTTATTTATTTATTCAGCTGCAAATTGATGAATGTAGGCATTTAAAAAGAACAATCAAAAAACTTGTTTCAATTAAATTGCATCCATTGGTCAAGTCTGTGACTAGGTTATACAAAGAAAAACATTTGTTTTCAAAAATAATTATATGGGTTATCACTCTTTTTGTTTTTACATTAGAGATACATATAACAAACTATTTATAAACACACTGAATATACAATTAATAATGAATCGTTATAATTAAATCTGACATTTATGATGTGTTTTGAAGAAATATAATAATTCATTTTATTGTTTTTTTTTATTATTTGGATCAGAATATAATGTGTGTACAGGTGGAAATTAAGTGCTTGGCGATGTTTGTTTTAAATGAGATAACTTTATTTTTAGAATATTTCATAGTGAAGTGAGAACGATGATTAATAATTTAAACAAGTGGAGATTATTATTGAATCGAAATCAATCAAGTACATAAATAGTAGATAAGAATTCAACAAAAACAACAATTTTGTTCACATTATCTGCTACGAAAGTTTTCGTTTGACTTTTCCCAACTGCTTTAAGAAGTCAAAAAAAAAAACTGCTCGCTTCTATTTTTTGATTTTATGTCTGGTCAAATTACATCTTCCGGCATCTCGAAAGACACAAGTTGAAACCTAGCTTAATAGATCCAAGAGCCCAGTGTCGTACGAACATAGGTTTTTGCTATAAATGTACATGTTATTAGTTAACAATTATAATAAGTAGGTACACTATAAACATCACCTAGAAAATGTTTGTTACAGGGTTAATAATGTTTGTATCTTCATATCATAACGGGAAATGTAGCAACAAGTTAAGCGACAGATTGGTATTTATGAATTTTTTCTTCTGAATAATTTTATCTTAATTCTTCTAAGCAATTAATTGACCAGTTTATTATAAATCTTCCAACGTATAGTAATGGATTTATGAACTTTATGGCTGTTTAGAATAAATATCTACATAACTTTGAAATAAAAACAAAATTTATCGGAAACTAACAATCCGCTAAATAAATACAAAAAAAAAAAAACATCATAATCAAAAGTATAAAAATGGTTCATTTAAAAAAAAAAACAACAATTTTTTGCCATTCTATTTGATCGGAAAACATAACATAATTGTAATTGTATGTTAAATTTAATCAACTCAATTTATGTATACTTCAATTAATTTAAATATTTAGTCAATATTTTTTAACTTTTTCGTCTTTATATTCATTTAATTAATTCCAATTAAGTTGTTTTTTTAATTTAAACTAGAATAGAAATGAATAGAAAGGCTGACATACCTAAGTATTCATTTCTAATTCCTTCGCAACTTAAAAAAATACAATAAATTACTCTTAGTAAAACCAATAATTATTGAATGGAAAACATTTAAAAAAAGATTTTTAATAGTACATACATATACCACTCAAAGAACTAAGAATGGAAGATAATACATAAATAGTATTTTATTTCTGGATTTTTAGGAATATATTCCAAAATTGTTTCTTTTTTTTAATAATGTTTAAATATATATATTTAAATTTCCAAACTTATATTTCGAATATTTATGTTTCGAAAACTTAATAATGTGTAAAGGTACTATAAGGCAAGTTATGCATTCATAAAAAATTCGAACTCGAGAATTTGATCAGTCTTGTAACTGCGATGATAGGAAAGGCGAAAAAAGCGGATCTCACAATTCTGTCTGTCTGTTTAATAAGTTACAGCCTAAACGGCCTTACTACTTTTCTTAAAACTTGGTTTTTCTGCTTACATTTAAATTTTTTTTTCCTTAGAATCAATTTTTCAATTTTTACCAACTTTACAAAATCAATTTTTTCTCAAAAACAGCTCCACAACTTTTCTTGAAAAGAATTATTCAAAAAATGTTTTCAAACCACTTTCTAAAAAATGTTCAATAATGGTTGGTACCTCCCAAAGAACCGTTTTTTTTTATTTTCGATTTTCCTTAAAACTGTTGTTCTGATTTCAATAATTTTTTTCTATACAGATGCTTCTAAGCAACACAAACAGTTTTTCTTATCAAAATTTTCAAAATAATATTTTTAGAATTTTTAAAAAATATTATATTCCTTATAAATCAAATATTTTAAAAACTAAATACTTTGTCGGTTATATTATAATACTTTATACGATTTTTTAAAAGTATTTAAAGAAAAAAATACTTTTATGTTAAAATAACGGTTCCTTCCATACAAAAATGCTAAAAAACCGTTAAGGAAAATAGTTTTACAAATAAAAACGGCTCCTAAGAATTTAATAAAACTTATTCTCTATGCTAAAATTATTTCGATTTTCTACCAAAAATTATAAAAAATTATAAATAGCAAATATTAAAAGAACCTCTCATAGACGTTTTTTTTTAATTTTTAATTTTCAAACTATTGGCTAGACAGATTTTAATAAATTTTATTTCTATACAAAATTCCAATAAGATTAAAAAAAAATTTAAAAAAGTTTCTATTTTTTTATTTAATTCGATATCTCAAAAACGAACTTACATTTTTTTTTTGAAATTTTATTTTTTATGCATATAATTATGATACATAAGATTTGCATACCAAAAATTTTCCTTAAAAATATTTTAAGAATCTTATAAATATTTTTCGATGACTTTTCACAACATTTCCGCTGATCATTTTTAATTCCTGTCGAATATTCTCCTGAGCGATTCTCTAAGGCTTGTTGGCATAAGCCCGTTATTTCAAGAAGCCTCAAAGAAAGAAGTCTGAGATGATTAAATTGGGTAATCTTGCTGGCCATGCCAAATCCGCAAAGCGGAAGATTACGCGACCAGGAAACGCTTCCTTCGCAATCTCCATTGTGGTTCGCGCTCTTGCAGATTATAGGGCTCAATATTGCTTGTTTGTTTGCATACTGCAGCTGATCAGTTCACATACATATGTCACATATGATAATATTTTCCTAAAAGGTGATTAATTTTTGATCAGAATTGTCACTACGATTATAGGAAGGATGACAAAAGTATATAGGTCTCACAATTCTGTCTGTCTGTCTGTTCGGCTACAGCATAAACAGATGTAACAGATAGGTACGCTGTGATTTTTGGTGATTCATTCACACGTTTTTTTCCTTTTTTTAAGAATTAAAAATAACCGTTTTTGCCATACAATTTTTTTACAGTTGTTTCTCAAAAATGGCTCCAAATTCAATATATTTTCTTAAATGAAATCTACCTCTGGATAAGAATACATTTTTCAAACTTCCGAAGAACCATTTTTTATATTTTGTATTTTCTATAAAACCGTATTTCTGATTTCAGTAATTTTTAAGTACAAAACTTTCTTTTATAAAAATTAATAAATTATTAAATATTGTTAGGATTTCTTAGGAAAATCAAATATTTTTAAACCTTTTTTCGAAAATATTTTAAGAAAAAAAATGTGTTTTTGTGTTGTTTAAATCCTCCAGAGAATTAAAAAATACGCTCATTACATTAAATTATGTGTAAAGTGAATTTTTCAATAAGAAATTAATTTTGATTTTGGTTAAGAATATTATCAAATCATGGAACCAACTGTTGTTTTTTAATTTATTTAATATTATATCTTGTTAAGTTACGATCCGTTTCATACTAAAATCTCCAAGGTTTTGGTTTTGGTACCGCTAACAATGTTTGCATTTTCAAATTTTCTCACGTGCGGATTTCACAATTTTCACAAAATGAACAGCAAAAATCGATTTTCGAACGAAGAGTTGATGAGCGCTATCATGTCTCATATTCAAAGGCAAAATTGAACGAAAACCAAACGAAAAGAACTAAATCGCAATTAGGTGCACGTCATATGAATTTTTTGTTTTCGCTCGTTCTCGTACGACCGTTCACGTTGGCTTCCGACTATTCTAGTTCTACCTTACTCGGGGGAAATGTTATCACTCAAGCTTGTTGGTTACATTTTTAGCGTTTCTTCTTATTTGAAGCTGTTCTTAACGTTCGCAAGTTGCAGAGTTCCCAGATTAGTGGTTTTTTCAACCATAATGGTTAGAAAAAATCTCTTAAAATGTTTTTAATTATTTATTTTGATGCGGTGAGAAAAGCAAAGTCATTCAAATACATTTAAATTTCAAAATTATTTAAATGGAGATACTTCCGCCCTTTTTATTTATGACGGAAGTATACTCGTACATCATCGAAATTTATGATTAAGATTTGGCACAAAATCATTCCTTGAAAAAACAAATTCTTTAAGAAATCTTTAAATAAAAAACCCATGACTGATCAATAATTGTAATCAGAAACCAGCTGACCTTTTATGACCTTAAAGTAACGTTTCAAATAGCATCATACTTCCCTTTAAATGGCCCAAATGAGGATTGCAATTTTTTGTTGTAACTTTGAAACGAACTTTAAAAATTCATAAAAAATCTGTGGCTGAACGCAATTAGTGAAAAAAGTTGATCTTTTATCACAATCTTGTGATCTTCCGGATCGGCATATGTACATTTTTTGCAAATATATCTCAAATATATATTTTTTTTAATTTATTTTTATTTTTCCATTTTCTTAAAATTATCTTACAGTTATACACACATTCATAAAAACTAACCTACTTATCAATATCTTATAATTAACTTACTGGCCCCAATCAGGCGCCCTAAGTTAAACTAAATAATTTCCTTGCTTTTGGCCTAAAAACTATCTTAATACTAAACTTCAGGTCGATTTTATTTTTCACCAAGAAGAATTCACAAAGAAACTTTAATTCGTAATTACCAATTTTTAGAGGACTGACCAATTACTGGATAAGAATTATTAAAAGTACAAGCCAACTTTATTTGTATGTATCCAGGAAATAGTAAGGTCTAGCAGAAAAAGTTTTGGTTGTTTTTTTTTCTTTTCACTTAAATCTAGAAATCTCATCTGGCATCACTGGCAAGTTGCTTCATGTATTGCTTGTTCTTTAGTTAAAAAAATTACAATTTTAGAGTTAGCCAACAAACCACATTAGACTAAGAGCTATCTGCAAATATTTGGGTTCAACGTATAACCAAAAAAAAACCACCTAATGGACAAACAGTCTAGTTTTTAACGAGACACTAGAAAAGTTTTATATTGACCCTAACATGGGTCTAGTCTACCACAAGGGTAACTGTCGATTTTGACTCTCCCGTTGAGAAACATATTGCCTCGAGAGACAAAGAAAAAATAAACAAAAAGTTGTTTTAATTGGGATTCGATCCTGCGATCCAGAGATATTTGGAGGATTAAAAAAAACTCTAAAATAAAAAAAAAGTTTCAAAATAAAGCCTAAAGCGTTCTTTTTAAAAGCTCAAATTTTGAGTTATATTTTTTGGTTGGTTAAAGTCGTTAAGTCTAAATAAATAAATAAATAAATAAATTTGGTGACGCAACAGCTCATGAAGAACCAGGGCCTAGTGATTTACAACTCTCAACTATTCCTGTGTGCGTGTTGTTGGCAGAAATAGAGGGGACCTACAAATTTTTGCCGAGTCCGAACGGCTAGATGAGAAGCACTTATTCATGACAAGTATACTCTAGGAGGATTTGTCAGTTCCTCGCAAGAGGCAGTACCACGGGAAAAACATTTCTGTTTTTAGATGGCAGCGGGTGGGAATCTAACCCAGAACTTCAGCATAATAGTCCAACGCACTAACCATCATGCCACGTGGTACTAGTTAAGTCTGTGGACTTAAAAAAAAAATGACAAAGTATCATTTCCCATTTTTAATAAATGAATGTGCACTATTAGACGCTGAAAACTGTTATTTTTAACCCGTCGTTTCCACTACAGGAACAAAAAAATCTGCCAAACTTTTGTTTTTGTGTGACCAGATGGATGCCCCTACCGACCCTCAAACTCATTTTCTGGTTATGCATTCAACCCAAAAATTTGCAGCCAGCTCCTAGACAACATTCAATTTAGTACACAAATTTTTTTAATCTTATACATCTTTAATTACCCTCAAGACTGAGAAGTTCAATAAATCAGGTGCAAAATTTTCCTTTTTTTTGGCCAAATAACCGACGGCAACAGTTTGAAAACTATCAATTCAACAAAACGTCAAGCTATCAGTAGTTCGTTGAACCTACACATTTTTTGAAGCAGAAGAAAAAGGGTTTGCAAATAAAAATTATTCAAAAATGGTCGTTTTTATTTTTAATAGATGCGATATCTTATGTATGATTGTATTCTTTTCCTTTAGACATTTTTGCTATAATAGATTTTCAAATGCAAAACCAATTCCTTGTGAGATATTATTGAGTTATTATTGTAAAGTTCTGAAAATGTTATAACGGCTGCAACTCTTTGGTGAAATTAAGGGAAGAATTTTACATACTTTTGACAATTTGAGTGTTCCCTATCTTCCACTAATATTTGTATGAATGAATTCCCATATTTACCACAAACCTGTTTGCACCGTATGGATAGACTGTAACATCAAATAAAAATTATTGTTTCAAAAGAATTGATTCTAAGCATAAGCATAGACAAAAAGTGATTAAAATTATAAATTAGCCATTTTACCTCTGGTGTACATTATAGTTAAACACAAACACTCTAACCATTTCACCAAGGAATTTAAATATTCAGTAGTTATGAATTGTATCAAGCTATGAAAAACAACTTTTACAAAAACGCATCAAAATTACCCGTTTTGGCTTGTAGTTTGAATAAAATAAGTATGCGAAGCTTCCATATTGAACAGTTTTGATATCAATGTAAGAATACAACGTTGCAACAATTTGATACGGAACCATCAATTAACAGCTTATCGCAATTTAATTTAAGAAATATGTTGCAGTCGCTTAACTACCTCTCTCAAAACACCATTAGTGTCGGACATTATCAAGTCACACACGCAGCTCTGGTTCTTGTGCAGAGCACATTTCAACATTTCGAACTCATCTTGGTATCAATTAATTTCCTTTTAGCACAAAACATCAATCCTTACAATTGCATTGCAGCATTTAAAAGCATTAAAAAATCAAACACACACAAACATATATAATCAAAAAACACGCAATGTCCATTAATGCAGCAATTTTTATTAATTGTATTATTTTTTTTTAATTCAATTTCAGGTGCCAGTCGGCGTCGGTGCTTAAGCATCCTGAAAACATTGCGTGACCGTCATCTGGACCTGCCTGGCAATCCTGTCACCTCGTACCATCTGAAGACATTGCTATTATACGAGTGTGAGAAACATCCTCGCGAAATGGAATGGGAAGAGAATTGCATTGCTGACCGGATAAATGGAATCTTCCTGCAACTGATATCCTGCCTTCAATGTCGACGTTGTCCACATTATTTCCTGCCAAACATGGACTTGTTTAAGGGCAAGAGTCCCGGCGCTCTTGAGAATGCTGCCAAACAAGTATGGCGATTAACGAGGATAATGCTGACAAATGTTCGTTGTTTAGAAGAATTGTAGACGATCTTTTGAGATGAACAAAACAAACAAAATAAAACAAGAGATTTTCTATATAACGAGTATCTTTTTGCTTAAGTAAATTTTAAAAAAGGAAAATCAAATATCACACAAAAGTTAAATATGCTTCTTTACATTTAAGTGCTCAGTGTGACGTGTGTGAATGTGAACTTTTGATTTGATTTATATAAATATACAGATGAATGAATGAAATGGAATTTCGAGTGAGAGTTGAAAATATATTTTGAAAAAATTACCAGTGGCCAGTTTTCTTTTTTGTATTTTAATTTAATTTTTAATTTTAATTTTAATATTTATTTTTGTTTTTGATTTTTTTTTTTTTTTGATTTTCATATAAATTGTTCTTTTTTGTTTGTGTTTTAACTTTTATTGAAAGAATGGTGCTTTTTAAAAGTTTATTAAAATGTATACGTTACAATATTACTTAGTATATATGTATGTACTTTTAGCGTTTATATAGTTACCTATATTTTTAATTTAAGATCAGTATATATAATATAAAATAAAACTACTTTTTGTAGATTAGATAATTTATTCACAAATGTCAATAAAAATAATAAGCAATTGAAAATACAAAAGTAATAAATTCGTTTCATTTTTGACTTGAATCGGTGTGGTTTTTATTGTGGTTTCATCTTCAAAAGCAATGAGAAGATGCAGGGCTAGATTTACATTTTTTGGGCCCTAAGTCTATAGATAATGCCCTAGTTTTTATTTCTTGTGTCTTAAAAATTAATCAGATCAGAAAAATAAAGGCAAATGTTCACCTCGAGATAACGACATGAGTGTTCTGTTACAGTAAAAAATTAGTTTAAATCAAAATCGGGACAGTCATTAAAAAATCATTGAAAAATCATTTGATGAAGGAGAGATGGAAAATTTTAAAAATTGTAAAAAAGAAACAATTTGACGAATAACAAAAGCAGTCGCATTCAAATTTGATTTTAGCTATAAAAAGTAAACAGTTAAAATTTCGTCTAAATAAATAGAACAGTTTCTGAGGAATAAAGATATTAAAGGTGGGCATGGCAGGGGTGGATTTTATTTTAACCAATTTGACAATTTTTTTCTCTTCCATAAAAACAAACTCGGAAAGTTTCATGGAACTCGTTGGAGCCGTTTCCCAAGAATAAAGGAATAATAAAAGTGGGCGTGCCAGTGGGCGGATTTTTCTAAACCCAATTTTCCAATTATTTGCATGTCCATAAAATTAATTCTGAAAATATCATGGAAATCGTTGCAGCCGTTTCCGAAAAACAAAGGAATAAGAAAAGGGGGCGTAGCAATGAGCAGATTTTATTTTTCTAATGTTTTTATTTTTTCTCTTGTCAATGTAACAAATTATAAAAATTTCATCTATATCGGTGCCGCCGTTTCTTTTTAAACCAAGGTTTAAGAAAAGTGGGCATGACACCACTCCTGCAAGGGGTAGGAGGTTGCCAACTTAGATTTAATTTGTATACCTACCGAAAAAAATACAAGCGAAATTTCAGCTTGTGTAATGAATTAAAAACACAACTGGCTTTGTGGAGAGTAGAAACAAGAATGTCTTTATTCAGTATTAAAGATTATAGTTGCAGTCATACAAGGAAAAGAAGAATGTGCTGTGTGCACGAAAATAGTTAGTTGAGTGGGTAGAAATTGTGTGGGTAGAATAGAGTATCACATGCAGAGTATACAAAAAGAAGATTTAGTGAGAAATAGAAAGAGTGATGTGCATGCAGATAATATGACAGCAAGTACGTACATAACACCTCCCTCCTTAAGAAAAAGGAAATAGTGGAAAGAAATGAATTGAAATGAGAATTTACAATTTTCTTACAATATTTTCTTATAATTTGTTTATAAAATTATGCTTAAAACTATTTTATACAGATTGTTTTTTCAAAGTATTAAAATAAAGAGAATTTACTTATTTACATATTTTCATTCGGAAGTAGAAAATCCGGGTGATAAGCTGGTTCGGGAAGATGAAATTGATCGTCTGGATGAAATGTAGTTGATACGACTCTTTGAAGATTTACTGTTTGATTCTGTTATAGGTAAACTGCTTTTCTCGTTCTCGTATTGCATGCATGGTTATTGGTGGTGAAGAATATGGTTCTTGAGATGATTGACCGCTACACTGATTGTAGATGTTAACCAGACATCCTGGAGATGATCCTCGTCTTTTGCGTTTACAGCATAGTAGTCGGAGAAATGTATATAATCCAATACACGAAAACATCTTATGTAAAATACTGCATACTATTATAAAAGCTATTATTTTTAGGGCTATTATTACCCAATTTCCATGTTGAATTATGGTATGTTTGTTTATCATGTGGTCAAGTTGATCATCGATATATTTTAGTCGATGTGCTGCATGTTTTAGATCATCAAGTTTAATATTTGTAAGATGAATTGGTGAAAGATAAAACGTGGAATTTGTTTTGTTCATCGATGCTTTGGGACAACAATCGTCTTCAAGGATATTTATGCTCGGAATAATATTGTGGTATTCTGTGCTTATTTTTCCAGTTGCAATAAGTTGGACAAGTCTGGAGTAAGCACGACATCCTTCTGAAAGTTTGAGGACTCCTGTATCTTTTATGATCTCATCAAATATGTCTTTATTTGGACAGTCAACAGTAATTCTTTGTGGTTCACTCAGTACATAGATCCATTGATTAAATTTGAGTGGTTGCCAGATCTCTAGGTTTCCTTTAATAGTATTGACTTTGCAGGTTTTTGGTAATTTGTTGTTTGCTGAGATGAGAATAGTTGTCTCACATATTGGTTTATCCATTGTGGAATACACCAGTTGATTTTGGCAGATGTAGTCTTCTTCAGATAATTTTTTACAAAGTTCTAGATTATTCATTTGTTTATAAGATTGTTTATTATTTGACAATGCTATATATTGAAAAGAAGGCTCTATATAAACGTAAGTTGAAGCATCTTGTACAATTGGTAATGGAATTAATTTATAAATATTATACAATAGATTGGTTATCAAAGGAATTTGAATAACAAATATTAAACGTTCATTCGAAT
This sequence comes from Dasysyrphus albostriatus, assembly GCA_946251815.1. NCBI lineage: Eukaryota > Metazoa > Arthropoda > Insecta > Diptera > Syrphidae > Dasysyrphus > Dasysyrphus albostriatus. The sequence goes on along the minus strand of OX276336.1, from coordinate 57,285,138 downwards.
AAAATGCTTTTAATGAACTTATTTCGAATATTTTGTAAGCATAATTATATTGTAAAGGTAAAGGAAACATTTTTCCATTTGTTAATGTTTTTACATTGTTATCGAGTTCTTTTATAAAATTTTTAGGAGTTATAATACATGGATGTATGATATTAGCTTTGATAAGTAAAATTGCATCTGTTAAAAGATCAAATTGTTCATCGAGTTCATTACTTAAATAAGTTATATAGTTTAGGTATATGATCTAATAATATGACAGAATTTTCGATAGAACTCTTGGTTTCTTTAAAGTTTTTAATAAGATGATTTAATTTGTTTATATTTGCATTAAAAGTTTCTTCGTGCATTTTCAAAGCACTAATAGAATCATTAAAATTGGAAATTGTACTTGTGATCACTTTTGTTTGTTCTTTCATTAAATTTTGTAAATTCGAATTATCTTCTTCAAAATGTTTTATAGCTTCATTGTAATACTGTGCGTCGTCTGCATCTGGATTACCGAAAAGCCAGTTTAGCGCATAACCGCCACCATTGAATATACCCCTTTTCTGTTTTCTTTTTTCTTGCGAATGATTCAATAAATGAGATAGAGTTTCTTGTTTTTGAAATAAGGTATGAATTTTGATAGACAACAATTTTAAGGTTTGAGAACAGTGAAGTGAAGGATTTTCTTCGTGACAAAATGAATGTGTTTGTTTGAAAACCTTTTCGATGTTATTAAGTTTCCTTGAATAAAAGGAAACATTAGTATAAATGATTAATTCATATTTATCAGAATAGAATTTTACATGACCTATTTGCTCGTAGTATATGCCACTACTAGTTTTTACTGGTTGAATCTCGAAAGAAGAAACTTCCTTTATCAACAAGATGATTAGTCTGGAAGAGAAGATAATGGTTTTAATCTATTGACATGAACACGTACAAATTTATTTCTGATTTTTATTGTAACGTTTTGATTCTTGTGAACTTTTACTATTTTGTAAGGACCCTTAAAGTTTGGGCTAAGCTTTTTGCTTTTGCCAGGTTTACTTTCAGTAGACTCTAAGTAAACTTCATCATCTATATTATATTCGTGTGTGTTAACGTTTTTGTCATAATGCTGTTTAGAATTTTGCTTCGAGCGCAATATATTATCACGTGCGATTTGATGAGTTTTGTTTAATCTATATTTTAACGAGTCATGATACGAATCATAAGAGTACCTAAACTCTGGATTGGATGTAATTGAACTTGGAAGAATTGCTTTGTATCCAAAGAGTAATTCGAAAGGCGTAAATTGCGTAGAAGCATGGACACTTGTATTGTAAGCAAACATTGCTAACGGAATATACTCATTCCAGTCTGTTTGATTGGAGTTGATAAAATGCTTCAAGTAATCCTTCAAAGTTGAATGCGAGCGTTCTAATGCTCCGTTGGTTTGCGGGTGATAAGCAGTAGCAAACTTGTGTTTGATATGTAATAGCTTAGAAACATTTTTCATTAGATCTGAGGTAAAGTCAGATCCCTGATCAGTGAGAATACTTTTTGGTATACCAAACATGGTAATGAAATGCACAAGGTTTTCTCCTACTGTTTTAGCTTCATGGTTTTGCAATGGAATTGCATATGAATACTTAGTAAGGTCATCTTGCATGGTTAATACAAATTTGGAACCATCCTCACACAAAGGTAATGGACCGACTATGTCTAGTGCTAATCTTTCAAAAGGTTGAGAGCTTGTACTCGTTATTTCCATTGGGGCCTTATGTTTTTTCCTAATGGTTTTATTTATCTGACAAGAAGTACAATTTTTAATGTACTTTTTAATGTCTTTCCTCATTTTTGGCCATTTATATTTGACAGAAATTCGTTTAAACATCCTATGATAACCACAATGCCCTGAAAGAGGACTATCATGATTCTCTTTAAGGATAATAGGAATTTGATCGCTCGATGGATTTTCAATAGTATCGTTAAATAAAACGATTTTAATATTTGAGTTTCGGAAAACAAACAGTATTATCTGTTTACATTTATCGTATTTAAACTGGTTGAAATCATCAACAGGATTAGCGATTGCTATTGAATTGATATTATCTTTTTCTAATTCAATTTTTAGATTTTGTATCGTATAAAAGAAATCAGCGTATTTGGGTTTTTCGAAGTGCAAATGTTTGAGAAAACAATGATAGATATTTTTTCCATTTTTGTTTTGAGATTTAGAGATGGAATAGAGCCCATGAGAAGAGTTAGTAATGATTTCCGGATTTTTTGACATTGATAAAATATCATCCATATAAGGATTATCTTCGGAAAGATCAGTTGCGGTTAAATATGCTATATGATCTTGAGATTTAAGTATAGCTTCTGAACTTTCGGTAAAATCATAGATATTTGGAGTAAGCGAATTGTAGTAGAATTTAACGTAATCTTCAAATGATTCTTTTACCTCGGTAAACAATACATTATTATTAGAATTTATTCGTGATAAACAATCGGCATTCATATTGACACGACCAGGCTTATAAACAATTTCATAATCATATTGCTCGAGCTTTAATCTCCAGCGGACTAATTTTGAACCCGGATCTTTAACATTGAATAACCACACTAGTGGTCTGTGATCCGTTACGATTTTGAAATGGTGACCATAGAGATACGGTCTAAAATGATTCGTAGCCCATACAATGGCTAATGCTTCTCGTTCGGTAGTACTGTAATTAGATTCTGAACGATTTAGTGTTCTACTTGCATATGCAATAGGCAAATCAGTGCCTATAACACCTTGGCTAAGGACTGCTCCAATTGAAAAATTGGAGGCATCGGTTGTAACGATAAATTCTTGAGAGAAATCTGGATACTGTAGTAATGGTTCGGTAGTTAGTATTTTCTTCAAAGTATTAAAAGAGTTTTCTTGATCTTTTGACCATACGAATATAGCATCCTTTTTTAGAAGTTTAGTTAAGGGTCTAGTAATAAAAGAGAAATTTTGTATAAACCGACGGTAGTAGCCAGCTAATCCAAGGAAAATTTTAATATCCTTTGGATTTTTAGGAGTAGGATAGGATAAAACGTCATTTATTTTATCGGGATTAGGTTTAACTCCATCTTTTGTGATGACATGACCCAAGTATGTTACGTCTGTATGCATAAATTCGCATTTATCAGGCTGTAATTTAAGATTATGAAATCTGATTCGATTGAATATTTTTTTTAATTTCATTTCATGATCTTGAATATTGGACGCGTAAATGACAATATCATCTAGATATACAAAACAATATAATCCTTGATATCCTGAAAGAACTGAATCCATTAACCTTTGAAAGGTCGCAGGAGCGTTCTTCAGCCCAAAAGGCATTCGATCGAACTCGAAGTGTCCTAATGGTGAAGAAAAAGCAGTTTTAGAAGTGTCATCCGAATTCACTTTGATTTGGTGGAAGCCAGAGGCTAAATCAAGGGTTGTGAAATAAACTGAATGACCTAATTGGTCGAGGATTTCAGATATGTGCGGGAGAGGATATGCATCTCCTACAGTTACATTGTTTAATTTCCTATAGTCCACTACGACACGCCATTTTTGAGTGCCGGAAGCATCCTGTTTTTTAGGAACTACCCAAAGCGGTGCAGACCATGGGGATTTAGATGGTTTTATAATATTCTGATCAAGCATTTTCTTAATTTGCAGTTTCACTTCGTTTTTATGAGCTTCTGCATAACGATATGTTTTAGCAGCGATTGGAGGTGAAGATCCGGTATTGATATCATGTGTTATGGTATCAGTACAAGTCAAGGAATCTCCTTCTAAGAAAAATATGTCATTAAACTCTTGACAAATTTTGAGTAACGAAGTTTTTTCTTCATCATTAAGATGTGAAGTTCTTATATTTTTTAAGAGTTTATGCTCTCTTGTATGAGAAATATTTTTTGAATGATTTCTTGAAGTTGATTTATTAAAATTTTCTGGAATAGGCTCAAGACATAATTTAATTTCTGAAAGAGTATAATTTTCTTCAGTGGTATTTAGAATAGAAGCATACGCTTTAGAACTAGAGCTGACTTTAGTAACAGCTTTACTTAGAAATACTCCATTTTTTAAAATTATGTTAGGTAAAATACCTTCTTTGATTTCTGGATTTTGGACTGTAACCTCAATAAGAGTTTCAGTTCTAGGTTTAAGAATTTGAATGTTATTGGTTTTATTTTCGGATTCATAAAGAATAGGAATTTTTTCCCTGTCAACAATAATCATGTGATTTTCGTAATCAATTGAAGCTTTATATGCTTTTAAGAAGTCATTACCCAAAATTCCGTCGAAAGGAATGTTTGAGTTTCGATTTAAAACATGAAATTGGTGATTAAAGAATTTTCCTGATATTTTCAGAGATAGAATAGAATAACCACTTGTTTCTATTGAGTGATCAGGACTTATACCATTAAGTATAATTTTATTATTTAGATATACCGGCGTATTTTCTTTCAAAGATTTAGCTTTAACAATAGATACATTTGCTCCAGTGTCGATAAGAAGTTTGAGTTTAGCGTTTTTTGAAGAGTCACATAATATAGAGATAGTTGAGGAACATTTTCCTTCAAGGAGAATTTGCTCTTCTTTAAATGGACCAGAATGATTGAAAATGTTGCTTAGTTTATTTATTCTTCGAGCAGAGCAACCACTGTTGAAGAATTTGACCCGTTTTTTGGGTTTTGATTTGAGACTGAAATATTTTGTTGTTTTTTATTATTATTATAGGTTCGCTTACGGCATTCCTCTATAAGATGTCCGTATTTTTTGCAATATTTGCAGTGTTTTTGACTAGAACCGTTGAATTTGGGACTATTTAAACGTTCAGAAGTTGAGCAAGAAGCTTGATTGATCTGTTTTGAATTATTTCGAGGTGGATTTTGATACATGTTTAGAATTTGTTCTTCAGCTATAGCGATGGATATCGCTTCGTTTAGTGTTTTAATTTCTCTTATTCTAAGAGAACTTGATATCCGTGGTAAGGAAAAGAAAATGAATCTATTTAAAGCTATTTCATTAAGCATTTCTAACCTCCCAGTAAGGTGAGCAACTTCTGGTGTAGCATTTATGGTTCGTTTTAAGAGAGTTTCCACTCGATACACGAATTGTGAAACGGGTTCATCAACTTTCTGTTTTAGATTTGTTAACTCACAAAGAAGTTGGGAATAGTGTTTTTTATCTTGATACATTGTTTTAAGGAATGCTTTAAGTTCATCCCAATCTTTAAAGTTTCTGTTGACACAAGCCGCTTTGGCTTTGCCAGAGATTTGAGTTTGTATATAGTCTAATAAAATGTATTTTTGGGTTGCACTTGCAAGGCCAAAGGCTTTATTACAATCTGCAATAAACCCATTTAATTGATCCCTGTTCCCATCGAAACCTTTAATGAATTTAATGAGAAAAGTTATTGGGAGTTCCGAAGAATCTCCACGAAAATATCTTTGTTCATTCTCATTATCATTTATATCTCCATCTCCAACACCAACATTATTTATATCATCATTCGACATGATTTTTTTTTTTTTTGTTTTTATTCAATGAATCACCACAAGAAAGTCAACGCACAATAAGCACAATAAGCACAACTTAATATAACCAAATGCGAAGAAACAAAATGTGATAGATCAAGTACTTACACTGTGGCTATAAACACCATTATTTAGTAACTTCAATTAATAAACTTTTTCTTTCAAATGAATTGAACTAGAATTTATTATTTGTTTTTTTTTTTTATTTATTTTACTTCTGACACCAAATTTGTAATGAATTAAAAACACAACTGGCTTTGTGGAGAGTAGAAACAAGAATGTCTTTATTCAGTATTAAAGATTATAGTTGCAGTCATACAAGGAAAAGAAGAATGTGCTGTGTGCACGAAAATAGTTAGTTGAGTGGGTAGAAATTGTGTGGGTAGAATAGAGTATCACATGCAGAGTATACAAAAAGAAGATTTAGTGAGAAATAGAAAGAGTGATGTGCATGCAGATAATATGACAGCAAGTACGTACATAACACTTGCAACTTTTTTTTCCATTCACAATTACATTTTTACTGCGTACTATAGGGCAAGTTTTGGATTCGTGACAAATAAAATGCACGACTGAATCACATGTACTTGCTCTCAAGTTGCTTGGAATTAAGAACTTTTAATATATGAAAGTAATTATAAAAAAAATATAAAAATTAGTTAAAAAGTTTAAAGGGAAAAACAAGTATTCCATTTGATTACTTGAAAAAATATGAACACATTAAAAAAAAAAAATTTAAATCGTTGGAGCGGTTTTCTTAAAAGCAATTTTTAAAAAAATGTTTTGGTATGCCAATTTTGAGTATGAACTAAAATACATTTTTGAACCTAGGTTCAAAAAAAAACATCAACTCATTTTGAAATATTGAATTTTCAAAAAAAATTATAAAATTTTTTTAAAAATACAAAAGTTATTTTTTTTTTTAATTTTAGTGAGCAATATTATTAATATCTTAAAAGAACTTTAACATACATATTTTTATTGAAATCGTTTGAGCCGCAAAACAGAAAAACGAAAATTTAAAAAACCGTTATATGGCAGGTACCGTTAATAACGGTTTTCAGAAATTTTTTTTCTTATCAAAAAGTACACCTTACTTACAAGTAATACACTAATTAATTCATCAAAATCGTTACAGCCGTTTTTGAGATAAATAAGCTATTCATTTATACGGTTGTTGGGCAAGTACCCTTATTTTTGGTGCTAAAACAAAATTTCAATTTCCGCTCTGGAGTGTTACAAGAAAACCTTAAGTTCAAAATTTGAAGAAAATTGCTTGAGTTGCTTAGGCTGAAGGTCAATATACGGACAGACAGACAGGTAGAATTGTGCCACCAACTCTTTTGGTGTTTTCTATAATCGTGTTTTTTTTTGCACGTATCCTAAACTTGCCCTATTGTACCTAAATCACAAGTAAAAATGGTGATAACAATCAAACGTGACATTTCGATGAAAGAGAACACCAAAAAGTAAACCACTGAAGCAATTTTCTTCAAATTTTGAACTTAATGTTTTTTGTAACTCTTCAGAGTAGAAATTGAAAATTTCAGCTCCAAAAATAACGGTACTTTTCATACAACCGTTAAGGAAAAGCTTATATCTCAAAACCGACTGCAACGATTTTGATAAAAAAAAAATCAATGTATCACTATTGGGTAAAGTGTACTTTTTGGTTAAAAAAAATTATTAAAAAACGTTAGTAACGCGTACCTGCCATATAACGGCTTTCTTGATTTTCGATTCTCTCATTAACGGCTCACACGATTTCAATCAACATTTTTGACCACCATTTCTCCGATACTCGTGGGAACTGAATTTTTTTTTGTGAGGTAGCTACTGGTAAGTCCGGTTCATTTGCAAGTTCGGCCAAGTCAGTGAGACTGAGAAGTCGTCTGCTGTACCTCCTGTCTTGTTTGTTGGTGACGAAACCATTAGAAATCATGGTCTAGATGACGACAGCAAGAATAGTGAGTGAGAGGAAGGTAACAATATCCAACTTCTGTGCTGGGGGGATCGTGAAGCATGGCCCTTTTGCTACTACGGAGAGTAAATCTCCTCAAACCTCACACGCCCATTTCAGAGGTGGAAGGATCGTGAAGTAGGTGTCTCTCATGGGTCACAGTGGGGCTTCGACCTGGTGGGTCCTATTGTCAGGATAAGCGGAATGCGAAAGGATTCTGAAGATCTTTGTTGCTAAATCAAAGGTCGGTGCTTAGAGACGGAGAATTACAGAGTGATTGCCTATGCAGACGATGTGGCTATAGCAGTATCAGGAGAGCATCCTAATACTTTAAGGGATCTTTTACAAAACGCTCTAAATAAGCTTACACGATAAGCAGATCGGTGCGGACATGAAGCTTATATCCACAGAACAGATCTCCTACAAAATCTCTACAAAATTCCGCAAATGGACTCCCTTTCTATTAAAGGTGTTTCACCTTTGTATATATAAACCATAGTACTATCATGAACGATTTTTTTTAGGAGAACTTTGGTCCAGCTGCGGCGCCACATTCGGTCGGGGTTTTTTGCATGGAGACTTGTAAATAGGCCATATTTAAAGAATGGAAGATAAGTAGTAAGAGCAAGAGGAATGTATTTTTTGCATTCTGATAAGAATCAAAGGGAGTAAAAGGGATATCCAAATCAGGTGTTTGTGAAATGTCAAAAAATAAAAAAAGGGTGAAGAAAATGAGAAAACCAAAGAAAAATAGAAGAAAATGGTAAAAAAAATATCTGAAAATAAGCTGCTTGCGTCGTCGCCCTCGCGTCTGTCGTAGCAACGAGGACAAAAATAATTTGCAGAGATTTCCTTGTAGGATGTAGGCAATGTGAAAAGAGAAACATATGATGGTATAAGTAAAGCTATGTATATTTTCTTATATTGAGGGTAGGTTTTGTTTTCGTTTTTCTGATTGACTTTAAACATGATAGTCATATATCTTTTGGTAGGTATTTAAATTGAAATTTTCTTTTCTTGCATGATTTTGTTGGTAGGCATATCTTTTGGTGGGTATATTTGATTTTTCAATTGGAATCTTTTTTGGGATGGTGGATATTTTGGAAAATAGGAATGGTATTTGAATTAAAGTTTTTTTTGCAATTAGTGATTTTGTTGGTAGATTTTGAGGGTTGTTACCAATATGTGGGCATATGTTCATCTTTTGGTAAATATTTAGGTACCTGTTGGTCTTCAAGTTTTTTTTTATTAGGTAGGTAGGGTAAGTATACCAGTACCCGGCCAGTCACTAGTATCCGTCCACTTTCTTTTAAAGGGTTAGTTTTCAGAAAATAAAACATTGTTTACATGGGCAAATATATTCTGACAAAAATTCCAGGTACATTTTACGTTTTGGTAAAGTTTGACAGCGAATGTTAGGAAAACCAATAAGAATAAGTTGTTATTTTCAGTATTATCCGTAAGTATACAAACTTGTATTTTGTTTTATTGTATCAACAATATAATAAACCATCTTAAAATTTAGTTACTGGAACACCATTTTTATAAGATGTTTTAGTAACCGGCCAGGGTGGCCGGTTACTAGATTTTTGCCTGAAATCAACTTTTGTATCTCTTTTATGCTTAAATGAAGCAAAATTCTTCTAGCTTCTTCTACCATCAACTAAAATGTATTTTACATGTAAGATTTCAGTATCCGTCCATTATTTTTGTTCAAGGGATTACTATGGCCGGTATTTATAACAAACGGCACCAATATACGGCCACATAACTTATTGTATATAAATTCATACATTTTTGAATAAAATTAGTCAAAAAACTGCTGCACAAGAACCGAAAGATTTTTAGCGAATTGGTTTTAGATTTTTTTAAGAATAAAATGCACGACTGGGTCGTACGTAGTTGCTACTAGTCTCAAGGCGCAGAGGGCTTAAAAACATTAGTGAGAGAAAAACCTTTAAAAGCACGAAATGTGTACCATATTGAAATTAGCAAGAAACAACTTCTTTGATAGTTTCAAGTGAAAAAAGAGAATTCCATCTGAGTTATTGTTAAAATATGATTGTATGAAAAACAAAAATTTAAGTCATTGGAGCGGTTTTTTAAAAAAATAATTTTTTTTTAATATATTTTAAACTTAAACATTTTTTGGGAAAAACTTTGGTATGCAAATTATAGGTATTTATTTTTTTATTATTAGGTCTTATTTGAAATTTTTACATGGGAAAATTACTCTGAGTCCATTCAGCCGATAATGAGATAATTCAAAACAATAAAAACCAAAAGGTTTCATCAAAATCATAGCAACCGTTTTAGAGAAAAATTACTTTTTCCTTACCGATTTTTTTTTTAACATTTGTTATTTCATCAACAATTTTACTATAGGTTTTCTAAAGAAAAAACGACATGGCAATTGTGCCATCTGCCCCATATAAGAAAAACTCGCTTATGCGATAGACATTCTAAAACACCATGCACATTTCCATGTAGTAACGTGTTAAATGAATCTTATATAAGAAAACAGTTCATAAGAAAAACGCTGATATAAAAAACTTATTCTGGTACAAAATTTCGAAATTTAAAGTCTGAAGGAAATTCATAATTTAATGATTGTTTTTGACACTTTATAAGCTATTTTTATGAATTAATGCAAAAACAAGATACATACAATTATTCAGTGAGTAGGTGCTTTGGAAACTTTTTTCTTTCTTTTTTATTTTTTTATTTTATTTTTATTTTTTACTTTTTTTTTCTTTCTCATAATGCATTTATCTAATAAAAGAAATTTTTGTCCTTATACTCGTATACAATTTTGGATAAAAGAAAACACGGTTATTAGAAAGAAATTCTCTGCATTTTTTGACTTTCTTATGTCCATCATCTACTGTAAAACTTTTCATTAAATATTCTAAGAAATGTTAATTAAAAAATACCTTTAATTACATAGTTTCAAAAAAATACACCAAGTCGTTTTTGAAATATTTGATTTAAAAAAAATTTGAAACATTTTTTTGAAAATCCAAAAAATATTGCTTGAAAATGTAAATGAATATTTACCTTCTAGAGTTTTAAAGAAAATCGCAGATAAAAACTGTTTTTTTAGGGGTACCATCAATTATCATACTTCTTAAAGGTATAGCCTTAACTAACTTACTGATTTTTTTTAAGAAAAGTTGTGGAGCCGTTTTTGAGAAAGTTGCTAAAGAAAATGTATGGCCGATACCGCTATTTTTTGTTCTAAAAAATTAAGAAACTGTGTGGGTGGAATTATTAAAAAATGCTATTTTACAAGTTTGAAGAAAATCGATCCAGCGGTTTAGCTGGTAGCTCAACGAATAAGCAGACATAATCTCAGAATGGTGAGACCATATTTTTTTTGTCTTCCCTATCATCGTAATAACAAGTTTGATCAAAATTCTGTACGTATATCCGGATACCAGGATTCTTAATGCACGGATTCTTAATACACTGATTTTTAGTACACCAATTTTGAAAAAAGCACCAAATTGTTTCACAATCCTTATCACGCTAAATTAAATAAAAAAAAACTATTTTTGGGGAGGAAAGTAAATATAGCAAAGATACACAGAATGCACCTATTTGGATGCAAATGGTATCAAATTAATCAACACACGATCACTATCACAATATAGGTGGGAAGGTTTCTCGTAATTAATAAATTGATTTGTAACACTCGGAAAAACACTAAAACAGCGCAACAATCAGAATGCCGACCAATCAACTGATTTAAAGCAATTTCCAACCGTTGAAATTTTCAGCGTTGAAGAAAAAGCGCCAAAACTTTGCACGTACAAAATCCTGCACATAAAACACCTACATCTGTAACAACTAACCCACATACCTATATTACAATACCAACCCCTTTCTCTTGTACCACAGAACCCAAAAATCCTGCACACAAGAAAGCTGCAACAGTGAAAAAACAATTCCACTCTCACATGTATACCTACCCCTGTCTCTTGCACCACAAAAACCCATGAAGCCGAAGAAAATATCCAAAATTGTTCTATTTATGTCTTAAGCTTTATCTTCATTACAAAAAAATGTAAACAAAACAATAACAAACCAAAACAAAATTGAATATTTTCCTCATTGTGTCCTTTATCTGTTTTCTCATTATACCATTATCCTCTTGAGAAAATGCCTTTTACCTGACTCTATCGAACTCTCATGAATTCGGTATACGTCTTTCCCGTTCTGATTATATTTTGACAATTCACAATTTCAAGTCTCCATCGACAATTCAAATTCTCCACGTCAAGGTACCCCTTGGGTACTTCAGATGTCGCCCTCTTCGATGGCTTCCATGATAGTACTATGGTTTATATATACAAAGATCACTTTCAAGTATCATATTGACTACGCAATCCCACTAATGAACGTCGATAAACACTTTGAAGTTACCATACCCTCCAGATCCACCTGGGAGGATGTGGAGTTCTTAAAAGATCAGTCGATTAATTTCGACACCGACGGATCAAAGACTCTAAAGACTAAATTTCAGTCTCTTATTCCGTCTTCCCATAATCAGTGTAGCGAATTCCAGGCGGAACTTCTAGCGATAAGAGAAGTACTATCTTGGCTCAAAGAAAGCGTGATTTCAACCTCAGATATCCGCATCTTTCTCTGATAGTCAAGTTGCTATGAAGTCTCTGGACTCGTCTCTATAATCTTTAGAACAGCCCTTAACTGCTGAACATCTCTGTTGAAAATGGCGCAGCAGTTAAACATTCACCTTTGTTGGGTACCAGGTCATAGTGACTTTCTAGACAAATACCGATGAACTCACTACGTGTAAACTTTTGCTGAAGCAGGATGCTTTGAAGAAACCAAACCTTTGGTAGAACACCTTCACTACTCCTTTGGCGACGAAACTATATGATGGCCAAACCTTTATTAAAAGAGCTCCATGTGTTTAATATTTCCAAGGTACACACTGCACATCAGCTCTATTGTAGGTGTCATAAAAAAGATTCGTGAGGAGCTCAAAGTATGGTTTAACGAGTAAGGAAGGAGTTTCTTAGATTCTTGTGGTATCACAATGGACCAACTTTGGTTTACGTGTTCCAGTATTAATTACCCACAGCTACTTCTACCTAACCAACTAACCTAATCATATTTTTGGAGAGCTTAGATATTAGTATCTATGAATTTAAAATGGTATCTTAGATAGATTTTGACTAAAAAATGTAAAAATAGGAGACTGAGTTCAGACAGAAAACAGACAAGACCAATACCGATACTGAGACGAGACTTTCCTATGCGATTTTAACGATACCCCGAGGTTATACTTACAAAAGTATCAGTTGGCTTGGTATCGTGGCCTGCTCTATATCACATTGCCTTGCTAATTTTTGGTGAAAGAATTTCCTTCTTTGAGTTGTAATGTAATTTGAGGCCTTGTATTTTTATGTAATTAATATCAGAGCTATGGAAAGATTTTACATCTAGATCCGAATACAAGCCCTCCTTACACTTAGTTTGAAGCATGGACACACATCTTCCTGGGTTCCTTCTTTGAAAAGTCTGTATCCTGTTGTAATAAAATAAATGAGCCCTTCACGAAAGTAGAAGAGAAATAACAAATAAAACTTTACAAATAGAATTATGTTTGAATTTTATAGTTTTGAAATTGTTTCTTTTTTTATAATTCTCCTTGCTGGTGCCAAGTACTTTGACAGATCATAAATTATCCTCAAAGCACCGGCTCTAGCACTCATAAAACACTTAAATGCGACATAAAACCTCTATTTTTTATTACCTTTTTAGCGTCAAGCCCTTAGGACTTACTATATGCAGGAATATAGGAACAATTTTTTTTTTTCAAATTTAATTATTAATTAAAAGAAAAGACGGAACGTGTATATTTTCATTCTGATTGATAGTAAACAACTTGGCGATTAAACTCCCTCTCTCCATCACCGTCAGCGTCACCAATTTGCAACCATTATTATACCGTCAGACAAGACTACAGTTTTACGAGTATAGGTATAGGTATATATGTAGGAACGTTCTAAGTTGTTGTTGTTGTTATTTTTACATGGTGGACAGAACCCATCATTCGGTCGTTAATCATCGTCTAAGTGAAATTCGCGTTTTGCATCTTCCATCACTGCGACTGCATGCACCCCCAGGTATATCTATACCAACCATCAGATAGGGAGGAGGAATAAAAATTAATATTTACCTTGTTTTCCGCAAAAGACTATAATCAGGACGATTGCGATGAGAGGATAACAGGCCGTAATTACACCTTGTTAGGGGCCACACACAAAGGTCTTTGACTGAAGAACTTACATTATGTAGTTCGCGAATATAATATTCGGAGGAACCGTACAAGCATCCGGCTGCCCGCCCCAACAAATTCAATGCCAGCTATTTTATACAATTTGGCTACACCACAAACTTTATAGTCAAAGAGCTAGTGTTGTAAATGCTTTTTTTTAAACAATTAACACTCTTAGGGCCAGTTTTTCAGAACAGAGTTAAATAAGACATCCCTTAGAAAAAATAACCCTGAGGTCGATAACAGAACACAGAAATAGTTTTTCAGTGGAGGCCTACTTTATCTTTATCAGTTGTCAAAAATCTTTTGAAATCTACATATGTGCGACATTAAATGGGTGTAAAATTTTGTCGCCTTTCACTTTTGAAAATCTAGATGGCACCAAAACGAAAAACGCTGTCAGTTTAGTTCCTGACCAACCAGGTGTGTTAACTTGAAGTGAATTTATGATTTAAATTGACTTAAACACGTTTCTGAAGTTAACTCAGGTTTAACCCCGTCTCTAAGGGATGATCTTGCACTGAAAAAATGGCCCTTAGTGACATTTTCAATATGAAGTAGGCAAAATTATAGATACTGCTCCTCGCTTGTAACACAATTAAAGGGCTTTATGGCGCACTTTACTTCTTCTCAGTGAATGCGCCATATTTGTAATAAAAATACTTACATATTGAAGCATCGGTTTGACAACTCTACCTCCACAGAAAATGTAACGCAATCACTCAGACTATAACCAGTTGTATATTATCAAATGTGCAATTTTTCAACCAAAACAAAAACAAAAACAAAAAACAATAAAAGCATATAGAATCTTTTGTGCATCTTGAGGCGCTGACACTGGTTTTGGATCTCGCCCTGGCTGCAATTTAATGGTCGTGAAAAATGGGCGATTACTGTCATCACACACCGGTTTGTTAAACAAAACAAAAATAAATTAAACAAAACAAAAAAAATGTGGCACAAGTATGATATGTGATGTGATAATTGCATGATAGGTTTTATGGGATCCTATTTAAGTGGCCAGAGGGTGATTGGTTTTCATGCTATGATCATAAGCTTCATAAATCATTTAAGGAAATAAAATGGACATTAATAGGCTTGGTAAGCTGAAAATGAAATTTTCAGATTTACTTAATATGTAACTATTTTGGGTGACCAATTGGCAAAAATGTTTTGAAAAAAAAAAAGAAACCATTGTCATATTTTTTGACAAAAATCAAAAATTTTGACTGAGTAAGTAAAATATTTATTTTTTTAAGTTTCGGTTAACCACTGACCGCTTGTTGCTGAGAGAAAAAAATAAATCTCATTTGGAGATCCTTACTTTGTTTTGTCCATTAAAAAGTTCTGCTCTTAGAATTTCAAAGAATTGTTTATCATTCATTGTTTCAACACATTTTAAGCAAAGTTAAGTGAAAGTGCAGTGATCGTGAGTGACTCTTTTTGGTTTTAGAGTCTTCACGCGTCTAAGTGGTTGAAGATTTCTTAGCGTCGTCTTCGTCGTTTCTTGCCAAGAAATTCATCTTGCCATGGCCGTTTGAACTTGTTTTTTTTTTTTATTTGTGGCCATGATGTTCATATCGGTGAGGGTCTCGCCGTGTGAATTTTCATGAGATTTTCTCATTTATGATTATAGTTTTATCTTGATACGGTCTTATTTGACAAATTTGCTTAAAGGGATCTTTTGAGGATAGTCAATGATAGCCAACAGCTTTCTTGAACGACAGGTTTTTGGTTGGCCAACGACTTGAAAAATGTAGCTTAAATGAAATTCCAATTACATTAATGGTCGGACTTTAGCGAGACAAAAGTGAGACCAAAGCGAGACGATGATAAGACCTGCACAATGGCAAAAACCATGTGTATATGTCACAGCGAGACCAAAGCGAGACTGTTGCGAAAAAACCACGACACAGATATCCATGTAAACAGGCACAATGAGACTAAAAGACAAAAGCAGGACTCCCGCTATAACAAAGAGACTGAAACCACATTTGAAATTTTTAACCACTTTTAAGCTTATTTTTGCCTTTTTAAATGAAATAATTAGAAAAAAAAACTTTGGAGAGACTATGGCCAAAGTGAGTGATGGCAAAACAAGCTCAATGCTAAAAACCGCATGTAAATGCCATGGCGAGATCAAAGCGAGACCATAGCGAGAAAAACAAGATACAGATGACCGTGTAAACGGGTACGGCAAGTCCAAAGAAAGATTGACAATAACTATTTCACTGAAAAAAGTGTTTGAACTACCACATCATCGTCGTCGTCGTCGTCGTCGTCGTCGTCGTCGTCGTCGTCGTCGTCGTCGTCGTCATCGTCATCATCATCGTCATTATCATCGACATCATCGTCATCGTCGACTAAAGAGAAAAAGCTATTTTTGATTTATTTTCATTGGAAACGGTCTTAGGTTGATTGTTTCCTTTTATTTTTTATAAAATAAGTCGAATGGTAAAAGACCAAAAGACCCAAAAAATTAATTTTTTAGGTCTTTTGGTCCGACACGAAAATGAAATTTGACCAATTAAATATCTCTCTTATTTTGATAATAATTTAAATTAATTTATAAATTTATATTTTATTTATAAATAGAGCATTTAAGATATAGACTAAATATAGATTTATACAGCGTTAAAAAAGAATCTTAAAATTAAGGAAATCAACATCTGCTGTCTCTTCTCATTAATATTTTCTAACCTTGAACTGATGACTTTTCAAAACTTGAAGTTTTCCAAGTAGCTGCGTATAATTGCAATATTGCTTTATAGGAAAATAAATTGAGTATGAAATTCGATATCAAAAGAATAATAATAGTTTCTTTTATTCAAAATTATGCTTATAAATTCAGAAAAACAACAGAATCACGATTGTTAACAAGCAGCAATAAAATAAAAATTATTTAGCATATTGATTGGTCACATGCAATATCAATGAGCCAACTTCAAGAACATCAACCACCAATAACTTCAATAAAGTAACTCATACACTCCGCATCACTAAATTGAGTTTATTTTGTCAAAAACTTTGATAGGAAAAATAAAAAATAAATGCACAAGGGTATACAAAACTGTTGTTTTTTACACTGTACTTACTTCCTTCACAAGAGCGCGCATAGTTTTAAAAGAAATGGGGTCTCATGCGCAAAAATTACATTATGTAGTTCGCGAATATAATATTCGGAGGAACCGTATAAGCATCCGGCTGCCCGCCCCAACAAATTCAATGCCAGCTATTTTATACAATTTGGCTACACCACAAACTTTATAGTCAGAGAGCTAGTGTTGTAAATGCTTTTTTTTTAAACAATTACCCCTCTAAGGGCCTGTTTTTCAGAGCAGAGTTAAATAAGACATCCCTAAAAATATGACCCTGAGTTCGATAACAAATCACAGAAACAGTTTTTCAGTTGAGGCCTAAAATTATCTTTCAGTTGTCAAAAATCTTTTGAAATCTACATATGTGCGACACTAAATGGGTAACAAAGTTTGTCACCTTTCACTTTTCAAAATCTAGATGCCACCAAAACGGAAAACGCCATCAGTTTAGTTCCTGACTAACCAGGTGTGTCAACTTGAAGTTAACTTATGATTTAAATTAACTGAAACACATTTCTGGAGTTAACTCAGGTTTAACCCCGACTCTAAGGGATGATTTTGCACTGAAAAAATGGCCCTTAGTGACATTTTTAAAATGAAGTAGGCAAAATTACAGATACTGCTCCTCGCTTGTTGCAACAGTATTAAAGGGATTTATGGCGCACTTTACTTCTCCTCAGTGAATGCGCCATATTTGTAAAAAATACTTACATATTGAAGCATCGGTGTGAAAACTCTACATCCACAGAAAATGTAACGCAATCACTCGGACTATAACCAGTTGTATATTATGTTTGTAATTGCTTATCATCTATAAGGTCTGAAGATTTCATCAAAATCGGTTTTGTCGTGTAGAATTCATTGAGCTAAGACTAAAACTAAATGCGAAGAAAAATTTATTTGTATAAAACAGTCAAAAAGTGGTCGTGACAAGAAACTTTTTATTGACAAATTGCTTAGAAGAGACTTTTTTAAAGAAGCTATCCAAGATCACAATCCAATTTTTTTTGTTAATTTTGTGAAATTGCTTACTCTATTTTTAGGTGGGCGTGTCAGAAGGTGGTAATTTTCTGAAATAATTTAATCTGCACCATTTTATCGTTGCTAAAAATTTCATGGAAATCAGTTGAGTGGTTTTGATTTAATTAAATTTTGATGACATATCCATACAACCGAAACCATTATGCACTGGTTAGAGGTTTGGGATATTGGAATGAGTGTATAATCTGACAAGAAAATGAGCGAAGGAAAAAATTAATAGTGACAGATACATCCAACGAGATGTTCTTTTGGAAAAAAAGTAATATGTATAATAATTTTACCTTTGAATAGAAGATTTTTCGTTCTCTGTAAATCGGGCAAAAGTGAGAATTATGGCTCGCTTTAATTCTAGTAATAAAAAATGATAAATTTGATCACTATTTTCGAATTTCGTTTGTGGCGGTGCGAAAGTGCATTCCTCAAAAATGTTATTTGGCTCTTTAGCACTTTAATTCTGGTGTTTCAACTTTTTGAATAGAGAAGGAATGTAAAAAGTCTTCAAGTAGCATGCAACTATTGCAACCAATTTCAAGGTCACCCGAATTAAGTGCTACGTTAACTTAAGTAACCCTTTAGAGGGACGTTATTTCTACATTGAATGTGACTTTTTGCAACCAACTTCATATCGACAGCACTTTTATTCTGTTGTTTCAACTTTTTGGAAAAATTTCGTATGTAAAAAGTCTACAGTTTTCTTGGCATTTACGCATCCGATTTCGAAGTCATCCGAATTAAGTCCTGCGTTTATATTGCAGCACTTAATTAGCACCTAAGTAGGACGTAATTTACGCGTCAGTAGATTTTTGAAATCATTTGTGGCGGTGCTATTTTGACGTCAAGATAGCAACGATCTTTAATTTGAGATCCTTTTTTTCAGTGTATAATAATTTTTAGGCATTTTCGGTTTTTTGAATGCATTTGAAGTTTAAAATTGCAGCACTTAGTTAGCACTTAAGAAGAACGTCACTCCTGCATCACACCTTCAAAAAGATATTAGTAAACTTTGTTTACTGTTGTCCTAAAGTTGTCTAACTTTGACCACGGTATCAGCTGTCTGTAATTTGTCTAGCTTAGCATTTAATTAAAAAAAAGCATATTTCCATCTATTAAGAACTTTTAACTAGACCACTTTTAGTTAGACCATTTAAAAAATTTATAAAAAAAGGCTATTTATATTTTCGGTGCAACACAGTGTTTGGTTTAAGATTTAAATACAAAAAAAAAAAAAAAAAAAATTTCAAGTGAATCAAGTTTAATATATGTTTCCGGATTAAAAACACTTGTGTTACCATATCCATTAAGAAAGTTGATTAATTTTTCTGAGATTTTCCAAGAGGTTTTGTTCAAAGGCAAACGCAAGAGGGCCAGTAAGGGGCACTTGCCTTCCTACTAATCACAATATATTTCATACATTAGGCATTTTATCATCTCTTAACAGCATCATAAAGCAAGATTTCTATGCCAATACTATTTTTTGAATAAGGTTGCCCCCTAATTGAAATCCTGAATGGTTTTGCCCTCTCCCCTAAACAAAATCCTACGTATGCTCTTTCCAGTTTGATTTCACAAAGAATTTCTAGTAGGTACTGTAAGAGTCTTTAAAAAAAGTAACCTCATTCAAATGACCTGCAGTGTAGTTGCAATGAATAGCTGATAGATCGTGATTGAATTGGAAATATAAAGGCGTTGTGGTTTTTTTTTTTTTTTTTGGAAAATATTTTTTTAATATTTTCTTGTTTTTTTTGTCGTCCTCTTTTGATTATGCATGATCAACTTTGAAAGATTGTCAACTTAATCACGAATATTGAAAACCACGACAGTAATTTTCTTAAGAATATTATAACTTCATAATACTTTATTTTTGTTTGCATAGAAAATATAGTATGAAGATGATATTTCACAAACAGTGGCAAAAATTGATAAGAAAAATAAATAAGTTTTATTAAAAAAAGAGACGGGTTTGACACAAAAGACATGCCGCCTCGTGCGCAGAATAAATAATGCGACAATAATCGCATTGAATATGCTTCAAGAGGATGTAAATTTATTTACGAATTGAATTGTTAAGTTTGCCATATAAGCTTCATGATGAGATGAAAATGATAAAGAACATAGTAATTTTTGCAAATTGGAAAAAGAACGAAAGAATTTTGACACAAGATTGTACAAAAGGCCGCTGCCGCCCCAGAGCCTTTTTTATTTGGTCTTCAGTTGATATTTTTATTGAGTTTTTTATCTACGAGTTGGTACCTTTATATATATTTTGAAATATATATACATAATATTGGTTGAAATCAATGTTTTTTTCGTCGAAAAACTCATTCAATTTACAAAGATAATTATATCTTATCTATTCTTACGAAAGTACAGGTGAATTGATGAGTGTCAAGTTATAGCAAAGCAACTTTGACGAATCGAAAAATGAATAGATGGATAATTTTCCGTCAATTAGTCGTTAATTAGTTATGACAATCAACAATTTGTCATTCAATGTTTTCTATGTTTTTTTGGTGCCTTGCTTACTTGATATCAAAGTTAGCAAAGCAAGTTTGACGAATCAAAAATGAATTGGTGGATATTTTCCAGTTAATTGGTCGTTAATTAGTTATGGCAATCAAGAATTTATTTTTCAATGTGTTTTATGTTTTCTGGGTGCTTTGCTTGCTTAATATCAAGTTAGCAAAGCAACCTGTCGAAAATCATAAAATAGCTTCTCATGCTCAATGGTTTATGGCCTAATAATTTTCCGTTAATTAACTGTGACAAATGTTTTCTATGTTTTTTTTGCGGCTTTGCCAACTTAATATCAAGTTCGTAACTCTCAGCGATCTAAAAATAGATAGGTGGATAATCAGTCAATCAGTCGTTTATTAAATGTTTAAATTTAGAATTTGTCATTCACTGTTTTCTATTATTATTAACTTAACACAACCTGAAAAACGTGTAAAACTTCTTATACTTAATGTTTTATGGCTTAATTATTTGCTGTCACTTAGTCAATAGTAAGTTGTGAAAAATTGAATTCAATCGTTCAATATTTTCTATGTTTTTTTTTTTGTTTGCAAATTAACCCCTCGAAAAGAGGTCAAAAATGCTAATATGGAATAGTTTATGGCTTAATAATTTGCCGTTTAACTAGTCTGCAATTAGTTGTAACATTTTTGAATTTGCCGTTTAATATTTTCTACGTTTTTTTGGACTATTCATTAACTTGACATTCAGTTTGGAAAAGTATCACCGGAAAACTGAGTAAAAACTGTTTATACCAGATGGTTAATGCCTTATTAATTTACCATTAATTAGTTGTGATCATATTGAATTTTTTATTCTGTTTTCTATTTTTATCGAAAAGTCGTAAAAAATTCATAACAATAACATTTAACTATTTATGAATTTGCCTTTTATTAATCCTTAATTAGTTGTGAAAAAATGAATTTTCGCTTTTTAAGCCATTCAACCCCACAAAAGATCACAAAAAGCTGCCAGACATTTTTGTATTCGGCATCACAAAGTATAAAATAATATAATATAATGCTTGTATTTTGTGTCATACATCCACTCCTAAAATTTGCTATCGGTTCTAATTCTATATCATCTTTTTGGAGAATTCTGGAATTACTTTTGTAATTCATATCAATAAATGCTTAGAGAGTTTGACTATAGAGAGTTTGACCTATGACAGCAACTGTTCAAAACTGGGAGCTTAATATGTGTTGTATGCACACTTTCTCCCTTCAACCAAAAGGCATTGAAATAAATCGATGTAAAAATTTTACGTTAGATTTTACACCTACTTGACACGTGTTGAGGTAGACAGACAAATTGTTATTTGTTCGACCCATCAAGGGCTATTATTGATGTGAATGACAAAAATATGCCAATGACTTGACTGTTTATGTCATTATTGGCTCTCAGTCTATTTGTCCTGATGATAATTTTTGAATTGGCAACACTAAAATTAACCAAAACCCCATTTTTGGACCATACAATACATTTAAAAGAACAACTTTCTTACCATGCAGTATCAAAACTTTCTAGTGACCAACTGCACTATATCTTTTACTCTTACATTTTGTTTGAACGCGAGCCGTATAATCTTTGATTATATTATAATGTAATCTTTTCCATTCAGCTTAACCTTATTACTTTTATGTCACAGCTCTCTATAAAAAAAGGATTGGTTTCATTTATTGACTTTTATCATTTAACCATATTCAATTCAAGTTATGTATATTTTTATTGACAACATAATAAGTTACCCACCCTGTTTCTTTGAAATCTTCGATCGTTATCCCAGGTGCACAAATAATTTCCCATTGATTCACATAAATGCCCAATATAAAGAAACATAATGCTTTTTATAGACAAAAGAAGAAAAAAAAAACAAACAACAACAAAATCGAACGATGAATAATTACCAATTGGTGGACAATTTCAATTACCTTCTTTGGGGCTCCCTGGGATATTGCATTCAATCGATCGAGCCGATTGAGTAGCTGATGATCATTCACAATTAATTGCCGGTGTTTGTAAATGGCTATCACGTACGTGGAAATGGGATCCTAAATCACCTCAATGGTAGCGGAGCACCTTCTATACGCCTCAGCCATCAGAACATTTCAGCTTATAGCCATATTATGCTTCTTTCAATTCAATAGCTATTGAGTACAGCGAGCACGTACCTTCTTGGCTTGTAAATTTAAAATATATATGTATGTGCTATGAGCGAGATCATTTATATACCAACTACTGTCTGAATGGGTTGGTCGATGGAATAGCAGATGGAAAGAACGACCGACGACTGACGTCCGTCGCGTCGTTTTGTTGTTGTCGTCATCGTCTTCGGATGGACAGTAGGATGCCGCCACGAAAACCTTTTAACTCCCATATATGACCAGATTCTTTGTCGTTGACAATTTTTGTGATTGATTTACCACCCCTTGCGCCCCTTTTTTGTGGATTCTTGTATGAACATTTCTAAGTATAGCATTTTGATTTACTTTTTGATATTTATTCAATGGGAGTGGTATGGGCTCTAAGACATGATGAACAGGGACCGCTACAGGCCTGAGAAAAATATTTCATTTTGATGTACAACTTTATTATTTCTTCATTACCGCCCGATGAATTTTAATAAATCCATATAACAATTGATTGACATGAAAAGAGCATATTTTTGTATAACTTCTACGAGTAGGAACATAATAGAACATTCACTGGTGTTTTGTTTACTCACATAAATAACCGGCAGACAACAACTAGTTTATAGACAATTAAATTCATGAAACAAATGTCCATGTGCCCTTTACATTCATTTATGTTATACTTGTTAAGTTTCTTTTTTTTAAATAATTAAATAAACAAAAGAGCGAGTAAGAAAACAGTAGGCGCATCTCACCAACTAAAATCTCACTGAGTGCTCAAATGTCAAGTTGACGGAGGTAGAATGCTTTGGTGGGACAAGATTCTCCGTTGAATTGTAAAAAACCATTGCCCTACGAAAATTCTAGAAACAAAAATATAACTTTGCCTAAAATATTTAAATGTAAAAGCACAAAACTTTATCAAAGGAATGAAAAATGATAGCAAATTCAATTTATTTTCATTTTTAATAACATTCCACCTTTATTTTGTATTTTTTATTGATTTTAGTATTTGTACATCAGCAAGAAATTCCAATTTGGTTGTCAAATTAACAGCTGTTTAAGCAGAGAAAGAACATTGAGAAATGAATCCAAAAAATTTTCTTCTCAGTAATCTTAAAAAATCTCTGTGCTCAGGTGAAATTTTTTGTCCCACTTAAAAAATCTCTGAGCGCTCAGAGATTTTATTTGGTGAGACGCGCCTATTTAAAATAGTTTTCCCATAAAAAAATTTATCATTCACCAATGCTCAACGCGTCTAAATAACCAAGGGCCTCCATTTCAAATATGAAAATTGTGGGTAGGTATATAGATACTTTGAACTTACATAGGTAATTAAATAAATAAATACACTTTATGATTATACTTACCTCGTACCTTTCTAAATTGAATTTAGGTACCATCTGTTCTTGCCGTAATTTCTATTTTATTCTGAGATCTTTATAAATATGTCAAGCACCTTGTGTCACTTAAATTGTCGATCTTTAATAAATTAAAAAATATATCTAAAAATCATCAAAACCAATTTTTTAAAATACATACAGAAACTTGTGAAATCTTATTTGCTGGCAAAACAAAATACTCATATAGCAATTGCAAATTATATGACTCCGTGGCGCAACGGTAGCGCGTCTGACTCCAGATCAGAAGGTTGCGTGTTCAAATCACGTCGGGGTCAAAGTTTTTTTTTTTTTTATTACAGGGAATCATTATTTTTTTAAACTCGTTTAAATAAATGCAGACTGGCTTATTAACATATTTTTAGCAGAAACGACAAATTGTTAATAGGGGCCTATTTCATTGCTACTACATTAACTACATTTTACCTACAACTGAATAATAAGAAGAAAAAAACGAAAATAATAGAGAATTATTTTGTTTTTGTTTTTGTGGGCTAATGAATATGAATTAATTATAAAAAAGATTTTGCTTGAAGTGTATAACAGCATCTAACTGATGACTCCAACTGTTGTACCTGAGCAAAATAGTACAGGAAAATTAGGATTGCAAATGGAGAAAAAAGCGGCAGCCTGAAATTTTGCAGGTCGTTTCGAGGGGGCTTATACTACTTAAATCTAAGTTGTCGACTACCTAGCTCTTGCACGGGGGATGCCACGCTCACTTTTCTCAATTCTTAGTTTATTAAGAAACGGCTGCACCGATATGGATGAAATTTTCATGTTTTGTTAAAACGACCAGAGAGAAAATGGAAAAACTGCCACTGCCACGCTCATTATTCTTAATCCTTTGCTTTCCGGAAACGGATACAGCGATTTCCATGAAATTTTCAGAGTTGGTTTTTATGAACGAAAAAATATGAGCAAACTAGTTTGAGTAAATCCACCCACTGATGCCACGCGCACTTTTCTTATTCCTTTGTTTCTCAAGAATAGTTCCAACGATTTCTCTGAAATTTTCAGAACTTGTTCTAATGGACGAGAAGAAAATTAACAATAGTTTCAATAAAAGCCACCAACTACCACACCCACTTTTCTTATTTATTTATATTTCTCAAAAGCAAAAAGGTTTATTCTTATGAACGAGACAATTTTTTGAAAATATTTATTTCTTGGGAACGGTTCTTCTAACTAATAAAGCGAAAAACAAGTTTCTCCCAAAATATTAAATTAGTTTACGGGAACTAGAAGTTTCCGTAAATACTTATTTTTATATCCGGTCGTTTATTTATTATGAGAGGCCCTTAAAATATCGGTTTGCTTTAAAAAAGAAAATCCGTCCTCAAATTAAATAACACAATTGCACTGCCCGTCCCCCTATGTATATTAATGAATTATAAAGGGTTTTTCAACAGGGACGCTACAAAAGTAGAGCTACAAGGACAGCAAACGACGCCATATTTCTTGCCGCTCTTTTGACATTTCTCTTCAGTAAGGCTTGCCATTTCAGAAAGATATACGAGCCAACAACAAAATTCGGAGTCAGTGGACTCAACGTTAAAAGCGCTATACGTCCAATTTATGGTCGTCATAATCAACCTAGCATATCAACAATTGAGCGTCTAGTGGAAAAATTTGAATCCACAGACACAGTACAAAATGTTCCCGTGCCAGTGAGACAAAGAAGTGCCCGTAGTATCGAGAATATTGCTGCCGCTGAGGCTTCAGTTGCAGAAAGCCCAAATGTGTCTCTCACACGTCGTTCTCAAGCGTTGGGCATCTCTGTAACGTCGTTGTGGCGAATTTTGCGAAAAGATCTTGGCCTACATCCTAACAAGATTAAATTGACGCAAGAACAGAAGCTGCTTGACCACCAGAAGCGTCGTATGTTCGTGAATTGGGCTTAGCAACAACTTGGTCAGGCAGCAATCCACACGTACTCTATGAGTCATCATTGCATCCCGAAAAAATTACGGTTTGGTGTGGTTTATGGGCTGGCGGCGTCATTGGGCCGTTTTTCTTCCGTGATGATCAAGACCGGCACGTTACTGTGAATGGGGATCGCTACCGTTCAATGATAACCGAATATTTTCGGCCCCAATTAGATGATATGGACTTGAAGGACATGTGGTTCTAACAGGACGGTGCCACAAGCCACACAGCGAATATCATAATCAATTTACTGGAAACCAAATTTGGAGAACGTGTTATCTCACAAAATGGTCCAGTCGCTTGGCCACGTCGGTCGTGCGATTTGACGCCGTAAGACTATTTCCTGTGGGGCTACGTTAAGTCTATGGTCTATGCCAACAAGCCAGCGATGATTGCTGAACTTCGTACGCGTATCGAACGTGAAATTGCAGCAGTATCGGCCGATTTATGCTTGAAAACCGTCGAAAATTGGGTTCAGCGTCTGGACTTCTGCAAGCGTACCCGTGGTGGCCATGCGAAAGAAATCGAGTTTCATACATAATGGCATCGAACTTACTTTCACAGGAATAAAGAATTTCATTGATATCCAAAACCGTTTTTGTTTTATTTTGTAGCGCTCATATTGAAAAACCCGATATTTTGGACCAGTTTTTTGACATTTTTCATTTTTGTAAGAAAAACAAATTAAAAAAGCCCTATTTTTCTTCTTTTAGACAAAAATAAAACAAATTCGTGGTGAATAAAAAAATATAGTTTTTAGACGGTTTGTTTACACTAAAAAAAAATTATATTCAAATAGTTTTTGCATGTTAATTTTTGGTAGTGTAATTTTCTTGTCTTATTGATGTAAATAAGTAAATAACAAAAACTTGCACCTTACGACTGTGAGTAATACCTACTTCTGAGAATATATAAAACAAGATGGAGTTTTCAATATTGGAATCTACTGATATCTGTTGTAGGATATAACAGTTGCTGGATGGCGCATAAAATCAAAATTCAAGAGAGTTATGGAAGAAACTCAATTATAGCGGAACACCTCTTTCATGCATTCATCAATCGAGCCTAAGTTTTTTTTTTTTAATTTTTGAACATTTTTCTTAACTGTAATAATTTGTATAATTTTAGCTTTTATTAATATTGAATTAAACAAATATTTACTGTACATAATCATATTCCTTGGGTAAATGAAAAATATCTTTAAATTTTCTGTTAGGTATTCTTATCATAGACAACAACTTAAGTTTTCAACGACCAACTTACAACTGTCGTCTTTGCTTCATCGTCTTCGTCGGTCGGTCAACCACAAGCAAGCCGCATCTCAGATATTTAATATTAAAAATGCAAGTTCCATCATCTTTCCAAAGGCATCAGAAAAAAAAACATTAGCCAACGTCTTCATCAGAACAAAAATTCCAACACCTGTCAGACGTATCACTTTCAAACAGGCAAACTGTCACTTTGTCCCAACGTCACTTCAAACCATTCTCTTTACCAGCCCAACGCGCAATGAAATGAGCACAAATTATCGCATGAAAGTGCCATAACCGCACATCCTTGTGTTATGTCCCAACTCAGGGCCATAGCCAAGCCACAGCTCGAAGCCAACCCAAGTCCAAGAAGAAGAAGAAGAAGCGCCACAAAAGGGCTTCACACTCTATATGTATTATGTGTATTTGTGCGCAGAAGCAGCAAATTATTGCATCAAAACGGGACTCAAGCTCCGGCAGCTCCTCGTCATAACCTCACTCGTCTTATAGTAACCATCACCGGTCGCTCAGCGGCGGCATTGGCATCGGCATTGGTAGTTTCGTAGTCGGTCGACGTGTTCATCATCTTCATCATCATCATTGTCTATCTATTTATGACGAACGCACAAATGATGCGGCGCGATGCGTTTTGTTTGCGAAATTAGCACGAACGCCATGTGCATCTGACCATAATTGAAGACCTTAAAGATTTGTTTTGCGGCTTTAGGCAGAGACATGTGTAGTCAGATGAGTCTGACTTGAATAATAAGTTCTGGGCAAGCGCCGAGCTATTGCTGAGAAGAAGGACAAGGAGTCGATATTTATTGCAGGATGCATCATGGGATCGTGTCCTGGATTCTAGACAAAAATCACATCTTTACCATCCATGTAGGTACCTACTGCCTACAATCATTACAGCCATCATTGCAACAAGGCTCGGTTCAAGAAGTCTATTTAAAAAAATCCATCCATAATGTGCTTCCAACATCACCACCAGAACCAGATGCCATCGCAGAGAGTTGGTTGGTTCATTCTCTATACCCAAAGTCGATCGTTAAAATGTAAATTTCTCAAACGACCGCATACTTCGGTGTTCGGTGATGGGACTGAGGCTTGTTTTGGCCGTTTTGAGACATCTTTGATGGGACAGTTAAGACAGTGCTGTGTGTTTTTGAGCAAATTTATGTTGTTTATAAATTAAAATCTCGTTAAGCATTGAATTAGTACCAATTTTAATTAGGCTTAGACTCACAGACTCAAAGCCATTCCAGATAAGAAGATGCTTCTCTGGCCTGGTGCTAGCATATCGGCCGGTGGCGTGCGGTGGTGGCGCGGCGGGTGTTGGCGCTGGTAGAGAAAAGACACAAGACAGGATGTAATTTAGATAAGATAACAAAAATGTGAGACAGCTCCTGTGGTGACAAAGTTATGATCGATTAAGAAACGTGTTCCGAAATGTTTGTCAAAGTTATTATTGAACCGGTGAAAATGGTTGGTAGCTTAATGATGTTGCTAAGCATGGATAGTTTTGTAATTTTTCTTTATTCTTCGAGATAACAGTTGTAGGAATTTTAAATTTTGTGACTAGGTATATGAATAAAATAATATTTAATTGAAGGCTGTGGGTAGTCGGAAATATATTCAGTCTTAGAAGAAAAGTTTTTTTTTTTTTAAATATTTTCACTCTTAGTGACTTAAATAATTTGGTGAATAATTTTTGTATAACTTATGTACAACAAGCTTATTTTAAATTCTATTATATTTTAGAATTTTTAGTTTTTTTTTTAGTGTTGCGAGTACCTAGATATATAAATTAACCTATATCCAGAAAATTGAGACAGATCAAATCATCAAATAATCACAATTGTTTTGTTTGTTTGCTATATTCGCGATACTGGAGGGTGTTTTTTTTTAGACTTGTGGTTTTCAATCTGGCAATACTTTTTTTGTAGTTAATCTTTTTGACAGCTGTCACTTGATTTATGCTCAATTTGGCTTGCCATTTCATTATGAATAGACTAACTCCTGAACAACGTTGATGTTGACGACTGATAACGGCGACTACGTAAGCTCATCGAATCGGATACACTGAAATCTACATGCATATTCATCTTTGTAGCAATATATATAGCGTTCTTGTATAACGCTTCAAATAAAGATTCCTCAGAACGTTTTGCATGAAAGTACTGCCGCAGTTTATCTAAATGTTCTAAGCATGCTAAAAAGACGCCAAATTTCTCGCTGCTCTTTCGACATTTCTCTTCAGTAAGATTTGCCATTTCATGATGGAAAGAAAGAAAGAAATTATTAAAATATAGTACCGAAATTGGGAGTCAGTGTCCTCAACGTTAAGAGTGCTACGTCCAATTCATGGTCGTCATAATCGTCCTAGCAGATCAACAATTGAGCTTCTAGTGGAAAAATTTGAATCCACAGGCACAGTACAAAATGTTTCCGTGCCAGTGAGACAAAGAAGTGCCCGTAGTGTCGAGAATATTGCTGCCGCTGAGGCTTCAGTTGCAGAAAGCCCAAATGTGTCTCTCACACGTCGTTCTCAAGCGTTGGACATCTCTGTGACGTCGTTGTGGCGAATTTTGCGAAAAGATCTTGGCCTACATCCTTACAAGAATAAATTGACGCAAGAACTGAAGCCACTTGACCACCAGAAGCGTCGTATGTTCGTGAATTGGGCTGAGCAACAACTTGAAAATGATTCGGATTTTCATCGAAAAACCATCTTCAGCGATGAGGCTCATTTCTGGCTGAATGGCTTCGTCAATAAACGAAATATGCGGTATTGGTCAGGCAGCAATCCACACGTGTTCCATGAGTCAACATTGCATCCCGAAAAAATTACGGTTTGGTGTGGTTTATGGGCCGGTGGCATCATTGGGCCGTACTTCTTCCGTGATGATCAAGACCGGCACGTTACTGTGAATGGGAATTAGATGATATGGACTTGGAGGACATGTGGTTCCAACAGGACAAGCCACACAGCGAATGTCACAATCAATTTATTGGAAACTGAGTTTGGAGAACGTGTTATCTCACGAAATGGTCCAGTCGTGTCGGTCGTGCTATTTGACGCCGTTAGACTATTTCCTGTGGGGCTAGGTCAAGTCTGTGAAATTGCTAAGATGACAAGAACTCTCGACAACCGATACCTACTCACAGTATATTTACATTCTGTAGTAAAAATAATTTCACTATAACTTTTAGCAAAAATGATTATTGCAAGCCAATCATATGAATGATAAGTTAATTGACCTTACATACGTCGAGAGAAACCATAACCATAAGCACGTCACAACTCCATTACTCAACTTTTATTGCTAAATTATTCAATGAAAGTTCGTTAATTCAAAGTAACATAAGTTTTAATGTTAAAACTCGAACCCATAATAAATTTTAATGGTCATATACTTAAAATTCAAATGAAGTATAGGTACAGAATGTTTATATACATTTATATGGATATGTGGAGTCAGGTATCCAGGTATAAATAGTAATAGTAGTTACCTACATCTTTTCCTTCATGACACTGTCAACATGTCAAAGTTAATTTACTGAGACAGAGTCCAACAAAAATTGGAAAAAAAAAATAATACTCCATCTGTATTTGAAGATAAATCTTGTGTTGAAAAAAATTAAAAAGGAAATACATTATTTTTTATATGTATTTTTATATATTTCTAAAACTACAAGTTGACTATACTTTGTCACTGTCAATGAGTGTCCGTGTCTCGGTGGTTTTGGCGGGCTCAAGGAACTCAAACATTTTCTTCTTTTCTTTTCTGTTTTTTTTTTTTTTTATTTGCTGGAACACAACCGGACAACTTTCGAAGAAAAAAGGTATTCCTTTTTATATACATATATTACCTCTGATACCTACTTGCAAATGAAGGATGTTAATATGTGTTTATGTTATAAGATACATTGGCAAATTAAATATATGTAAACTTTTTTTTTCGAAAATGACAAATTTTATTTGTTTTAATATAAATAACATTCTGATATGTGATACTTTTGAATTTTGTTTGATTTCACACTGAAATATTGAATGATAAATGTTTTCATTTTCTTCTGAGCCGAACATTTTTTTTATTTTAGGGCAAGAAACTTTGAATACAGCCGGTGAAGTCGATACCATCAATATTCCTTGGTATGTGGAGGTGGACGGATTTGTTGAAAATGCCCGCTCTGAGCACTGTATGTTCCAAAACGAAATTAAAGTGATCACATTAACATAAATACAATATTTCCTCGAAATATCCTGCAGAAGTTTGGGATATATCGGAAAAGTAATTCCCAGGGTTAAGAAACGCACGCTCATAAGAGGCTTGCGAGCATGCCTTTTCAAACGAGCACTTACCAAATACACTCGCACATGAGTCAGGTGTTAGAACTTTTAGAATTTATCCCATCCAATGAAGTACAGGGTGGCGCACCAATTGTGCTACAATAAGAAATTCAAATAACTTTTTTTTAATCGATATATTTCATTTATTTTTTTTATTGGTTAGAAAATTAAATTTTATTTTAAATAGTTAGTTGTTTTTAAAGATTATAGACCGCAAATGACCTCCACGCTCTCCCACGCATATGCGGCACCTGATCAAAAAATTATTCATTGCGGCCTGAAGAGTTGAAGTTGGGATCGCCTCAATTATTTTCGTTATGGACTGCTTTAATTCAGTTAAATTCCTGGGCTTCGTTTTATACACCTCTTGCTTGACATAACCCCATAAAAAGAAGTATGGTGCAGTCAGGTCAGGTGACCTAGGGGGCCAGCGAAGAGTGGAATTCCTAGAAATTAATTTGTTTGCGAATTTTTTGTTTAGCTCCGCCATAACTGGTCTGGCTATATGTGCAGTTGCTCCATCTTGCTGAAACCAAACGCTCTTGAATGGTATACGTCTTCGACGCAGTTCTGGGTAAAAAAACTCCTTCAACATCTTTAAATAACGGTCCCCATTGACAGTAACGGTTACACCGTTTTCTTCAAAGAAGTACGGCCCGACAATACACCTTGATGAAACTGCGCACCACACAGTGACTCGTTCTGGGTGCAGTTCCGTCTCATGGAGCATTTCTGGATTAGACTCATTCCATATACGGCAATTTTGCTTGTTTACATTGCCGTTAAGATCAAAATGGGCCTCATCAGACATGAACAAACAATTGATCAATGTGTTGTCTTCTTCGGCCATTGATATCATTTTTTGGCTAAATTCCAAGCGAACAGGCAAATCCTGAAGGCTTAACTTGCTAGTAATTTGGACTTTGTACGGAAACAAGTTTAAATCGTCATGAAGTATCCGTTGTAATGACCGTCTACTAACTCCAATTTGCCCCGATAAGTTTCGGGTCGAAACGCTCGGATTGGCCTGTATTGCAGATGCTAATGCTGCGATTGTATCCTGAACCCGAACATTGGCATCTCGATGGTACGGCCTTCGTGCGATGCTTCCAGATTCGGCAAACATGTTTACAAACCTCATAATGGTCTATCTACTCGGGGGATTACCGCCAAACTCCCGCCTAAGTTCCCTTTGGACGGAAATGACGGACTGCAAAGCATGGTACCGTTGCACTATCCAAATTCTTTTCTCCGTATCCCAAGCATCCATTTTTATAAATCTAAATAGTAACCTACAAAATAAAAAAAAATAAGCCGATTACCCACACAGAAAAAAAGTTATTACGTTTTATTTTTGTAGCACGATTCGTACGCCACCCTGTATATTACAAAAACAAATAAATATGTATTTTTAAAAGAAAAAAAGAGAAAGAGAGGGAGAGGAATACCAACCTGTCATTTTGACCTGACGGGTTGAGCTTTAGTATACTATTAGTTCATGTCCTAACTTTACTTTTAAGAAGTGTTGCCAACGTGGCAACACTGTCAGAAAACTGAGAAAAGGGTTGTTTCAAACATTGGCCTATAAATCGAGAACCAGAGGTCGGATGATGACCAGAGAACTCTCGTTAAATTCAGCACCTTTTAAGAGTGTTTTTTAGTGCCCAATCTTATTAAATCAATATAAACTCGATACTACCACTTTAAAAAAAGTTGTTTGGCGCAAAATTTTGAACATTCAAGACCAACACTAAATTACTCTTAAAATGAGAGTCTGCTCTTAATAAATTTTTTAGAGCGAGAGTCGGCTCTTTTTCAATTTTAAACGAGGTAAAAAACCTTTCTTCATCTCATAAAAAGTGTACTTTATCCATAGAAAAAGTTATTTCACGAAAAAGAATTACCTAAAGGAAAATATTTTCAAAAGTTTTAGACATTGTAAAATTAGGATAAATCAACTGGGAAGTTTCAGTTTTGCACTATTGTGGCGATAAAACACACATGCACTGAACCTACAACTCAACTTAATTGCAACAATTCCCAAGGAATTCCCAAGGAATTGGAACAACACTTTTGTATAAGATAAAGATATAAATTAAGTCTTTTTGTACATTAGAGTATATAATAATGTTAAAACAATCACAAATTGCGCCAAGAGTATACTTGTCATGAATAAGTACTCGTACTTCTAATCTAGCCGTTGGGACTCGTCAAAAAATTGTTGGTCCCCTCCATTCCTGCCAAAAATACGCACACAGGAATGGTTGAGAGTTGTAAGTCACTAGGCCTTGGCTCTTCACGAGCTGTTGTGCCACCAAATTTATTTTTATTTTTTAATATTTTTTTCGGAGTTGGTCCTTTTGACAGCTGTCACTTAACTTATGCTCACTTTGGACTTACTCCTGAACAACGTTTGCAAATCGTGCAAATTTATAACCAAAATAATGGTTCGGTTCGCTCAATTAAACAATTAATTTATTCAAGCAAACCTTTGGTGGGTGCAATATCTCGCATCGTGGGGTTATTTTTGTGAGGTTATGTGAAGTTGCTTGCTTACGCAGATAAGCCCGAGACTATTGATGCCTTAGAAGAGAATATTCGGTGCCTCGCATAAATTGATTGTTTCGCGATACCAAAATTTCCTGACATTACGATGAATTCCTGAGTGGTGAATCTCGACTTGAAATCCGTTGATCTTTCCCAGGATTTGCCTAAGCTTAAATATGTGGTCTAAGGTCAATCTCCCGAGGCAATACTTACACAAGCTCCTGATGATTATATGGTGCCATCGAATAACGCCGAACGAAACAACACTAAATTCGGAACTCAGCTTTATTTTGCTTTACAAAATTGAAATAAAGCCGAATTGTAGCGTTCGGCCTTATTTCGCTTTGGCTAAGTGAAATAATGCCGATTCGGGATTATTTCACTTTGGAAAAGACTTACGTATTTGTGTAGTTGAGAAATAAAGACTTCATTTTCATAAAGTAAAGATGAAACACTGAATATTTTTGTTGGGTATACAATAAATTCAAAGTTTCCTTAAAGTGATATTCTTTAAATGCAAAAGAAACTTTGCATACACCCAACCTCGCTCCTACCCTAAATCCTATATTGCGCCCAGGCAGGGGGGTTGCATAGGAGCAGCAACATACCTCACTATTTATTCGCCGTAATGCAATGCTGGAAAAAATAGTTACTTTTCAAGCAAATGGTAAAGATTCGCGAGCGGGTAATTTTGTTGTTGTTATACTTTTTGCCGAAGAAAGGATTTATTTAGTTTGTGAAATTTAATAACTCACACGAATTAATAATGAGGTATGTATGGGAGGCCATGCTGCCCCCAGCAACCCCCTGCTTTGGATCACTATAGGATTTGGGGTAGGTGCGTGGTTGGGTGTATGCAAAGTTTCTTTTCCAATTTAAAGAATCTGGCTTTAAGGAACATTTTGAATTTATTCTATATATCCAACAATAATTGATTTGTTCAGTGAAGCTTATCCAGGGTTGACCCAGGCTTTCTTGACAACCCCAAGAATTGTCAAAAATATCTGGGTTTTTTGGTTCTCAAAAATCACTAAATGGCCCTCTGGCCCTCAATTGTGTTGTTGAGATAAGCAAGAAACGAAATTTGATTTAAAAATGAAAAATAATGAAACCAAAGTTTACATTTTTTATTTCTATTTTTATTATTTAAGTAAATTTGTGTACTTCCTGAACTACCTGCAGCTCGTGAATCCACAGCAAAAAATACTTCAAAGCTCCTGCCACTTTGACATTTTATTCCTTACTTCAACTCGCCCCAGGAAAAAAACTAGTTCTACTTCAGGGCGAGTTCAGGGCGACCCCAGATTTCAAAAAACACAAAATTGGCTCGTCAGGGTTAGTTCAGCTTTTTCAAAAAAACTTTCGGGGCAACCTCAGGGTGATTTCAAGGCTCATTGCACAAATCTAATATTCGGTGAAAGCCGAGGTAGCCCTTCAAATTTTATTGTCATTATTAATGAATGAATAGTGAAACAATTGACGAATTGGGTTTTATTTTACTTTGCAAAAGTTAAAAAAAGGCCGAATTTTGAATTTGTTTGTTTCGGCTTTATTCACTTTACCAAAGCGAAATAAGACTAAACGCTAAAATTTGGCGTTATTTCACTTAGGTAAAGCGAAATAAAGCCGAATTTCGGAATTCAGCGTTATTTCGCTCGGCGTTATTTACCTGATTATATTGCAGAATGGCCTAGACACACACAATTAGTGGAATAGGGCCTTCATACTTCATTCGAGATGCGAAGTTTCGTAGAGTCTTTTTTTAGATTGGTTTAATGGAGCTGATATAGTCCAAAATTGAAAATGGGCTTCTTTCCACGTACTCCTTGTTGATGAATTATTATTAATGTCTGAAGACGCTCCGTTAAGGATTATTTGATTAATCCATCTCCTAAAGCAGTATCATATAATAGGGACACTAATAGAGCCAGACAGGTTGCAGGTTAAAGATTTGAATGTCTTTGGTTGGATGAACACAGTATCCGAGGCAATTTCAAAATTTCCAAAGTTGAGGTTAAATAATCCGAAAGTTAGCTCTTTTCCCGTGACGTTTTGACCAAATCGGCTTCTTTCCATAATTATGACATTGTATCAATAAATCAGTCAATATCTTCAATGATTGGGCAAAATAAATATTTTCCTCATTAAACCATGAAAGCAGGTTCTTTCGATCCATCAGTCGTGCATATATTTATTTTTTTCTTGAATGGTATATAGCCTTCGATTTGAGTTCAAAAGCTCTTAATTAAATTTTATTTCTAAATCTATTTTTGACACTTGCCATTAAAATATGTAATGTATGTAAATAAATTTCCTAAAATTTTAAATTCGAATAAATGCCATTTATCTACTTTGACCATTTAGGCCATTAGTTCTTCTATAATATTATTTGTTTGTGAGAAGATGTTCTATAAATTACATAACTTAAATTGTCTTTAATCTAAGATGTCAAATCTTTTGAATAATATATGAATGAACAAATAATATTCAAAACTATGTTTTTTTTTCTATATTATACTTCTTCGATTTCTAATATTCAATAAATATCTTAACATGTCACATAAATGGATCTATAACAAAACTATCTAATGTAGCTATCTTTTTTTTTTAAGTTTTCTTCTTCCTATACCTACCACCATATAATGTGATGGTCGCTTAATTAAATCGACAAAGGTTTCTATCATCAGATGTGTGGTGATGATCGAAATATGTACTCTTAGAAATTGATACCTAACCTACCATACCAACAACATTTTTTCGATTGGGATCAGTTTTTGAACTCATTTACATAAATATGTAAATGAAATTCGATGGAATATGGACAAAAATAAAACATTAAATTGATAATCAAAAATGAATTTATAAATAAAAAAAGAAATTAACATATTTAAATATTAGTTTTTTATATTTTTTTAACAATATTGCTTGTTTGCTTAAGCAATTCAAAATATATTGTTTTATCGACAAATAGACATAGCCGCACACCATAATGCGAACAAGGTAATAAAATAATTTTTCCGTCGGTGTTTTTTTTTTGCCACGGACACAGTAACAGTAGATGGAATAAGCAAGTAAGTTGTCATTAAAGTTTTCCCGCAGCGACACGCCAACGTTGCACGCAGGTGGGTTTCGACAAGGGTTGCTATACCTTCCTGAGAAGAAGTTTTATATAAAAACAACAGGAATTTATTGATGAATCAAATATTGGATAGGTGCATATTAAAAGATAATTTATTTATATATTGCTGAAGAACTTAATGTTACAGTGCCAGTTCACTGCTGGTATGGTAGCCGACGACAAAATAAAATTTTATAGTTTTACATCCAACTGTTCAATTGAATTCTAAATTAGCCAATAAAACAATTATAACTTCATTGAACAGAATAAAGCCAAAAAAAGACCACGTTTTCCACAGAATTACAAATAAAATAACAAAAATCTTTTAACGGAAAATTTCCTTTGCATAAAATTGCTCACAGAGAGATCGTTTGAAAACTCATCTGGCACTATTTTTATAGGTCCAATAAGGTAAAATTAGCTAACAGAGTTTTAAAGGGCAATCTATTGATTTTGGCACTTATTTTAAATTTTGAAAAAGATAGATGGCAACCCTTTAACTGCGAAAAAATTGAATTTTCTATTTGATTTTGTACTTTATTGGTCAGAAATTAATGGTACTTACAGTTTGAGTGAATCATGTTAAAAGCTTCTCAAAATAGCCATAAATGCCATATGTTTTACTTTTAAATCATAAAATCAGCTTAGTTTGACCGACTGTTTTTGGTCGAATTTTTCCGAAAGCTTTTTCGGAATATATAATTTTAAAGAAAATTAAATAATCTTTCTTTTATAAGGATTAATGCCTATACCTATCTCTGCAGGTAAAAAAATTATAGGAAAATAAGTAAAAACAAAAAATGTTATTCGTCACATTTTTTTGCGACATTTTTTTTTTATTATTACAGGTAACTAAAAATTTTTTAAAAAAATGTTTGAATGATCCATTTTAATGGTAAATTTTTTGTATTGCCTACAAAAAAGGTACATTATATCGAAATATTGCCAATACTGCTGCAATTTCACGTTCGATATTCGTACGAAGTTCATCAATTGTCGCTGGCTTGTTGGCATAAGCCATAGACTTGACGTAGCTTCACAGGAAATAGTGTAACGGCGTCAAATCGCACGACCGAGGCGGCCAAGCGACTGGACCATTTCGTGAGATAACAAACTTGGTTTCCAATAAATTGATTGTGACATTCGATGTGTGGCTTGTGGCGTCGTCCTGTTGGAACCACATGTCCTCCAAGTCCATATCATCCAATCAAGGGCGGATCCAGACTTTGCCCCTGGGGGGGGTCACGTTTCTTAAAACTTCAGTAAAGTTTGCACCCAAAAAAATTTTTACTTACGATATAAGGCAAGTTTTTTATTCGAGCAAAGTGGGTGGCACAATTTTGTCTGGTTGTCTGTCTGTCTATTCCTTGGCCTACAGCTACAGCCTAAACCACTGAAGCGATTCTTCAAATTTTTAAATTATTTTTTTCAATTCTTCGAAGGGGATATTTCTTACCTTCTAAAATTATACCAACAAAATACCATTTCGAAATAGCTTACTTATCTGAAAAACGGCTTTAACGAATTTAATAAAACCAGTGGATGACTGTAGGTATGTTAAACATTCTGGAAAAAAAATCCGAAAAACTGTTAATAACGGTACCTGCCCTTTAACGCTTTTTGAACTTCGATTTGTTCAAAGAATTTCAATCAAAATTTGCATGCAAAAGGTCCATAAAAATCTCAATAAAATTGCATATCAAAATAAAAAATAAATGTTGGCCTTTTAAGAAGATATTATTTTTTTTTTTAAATCCAATATTTCAAGAACGCGTTGGTGAATTGTTTTGAAACTAGTTTATAAATGTATTTTAAAATTAATTATTATTTAATTTAATATAAAAAATAACTTTTTAAGAAAATCGCTACAAGGTTTTTTTGTGCTTTTGTTCATATTTCTTCAAGTTATCAAATTGATTTTAAGCCTTAAGCTATTTGAAAAGTTGTTAAACAATTAAAAGAACAATTTAAATGCCCTCATTTCATATATTTTTATATTTTTTATATATGTAATTACTGGCATACTTTAAAAGTTCTTAATTACAGGCAACTTGAGCATAAGAGCAAGTATCTGCAATACAGTCGTACATTTTATTTCCATTGGAAATATTTTTTGAAAAATAAATTAATTAATTAAGGAATTGAAGCCAGAACCATCATGCCACTAGAAACCAAAAATATTTGTTTAGGAAAAGTTTATTTTTGCCCTTAAAATCTTAACTCATTTACGATAAGATCGTATTTACTCTACAAGATCTATTTTGATCTTTTGCCTGGCACCTAGAAGCTACTTTTGTTATACTTACCCACTTTCCTTAATGACATCCCCCGAACAAAACAAATTCATGAAACGTCAAAATTACAAAACAAAAATCTTTGTATTCCCAAAAGGGTGCACCAAGTTAGTGGGAAAGCGTAAGCAATTACAGTATTGGGAAAACGAAGAAAAATGAGGTAGTTTTTCCATAAAAAAGGCTTCCTACCACTCATGTCTCCGAGTTGCTCAATGCTTAAAGTTACTTCATAGTGCTAGAAACTAAAAATTGATCGCAATTTACAACTTAGTTGCCTAATGGTTGCTAGACCTTGATTTTGAGATTAAGCAAGCGATATGTTATCTAGGATATTTACATAGAATGTATGTGATCAGTAAAAAGTCCAAAAAGTTTAATTTTATAAATTTGTTGAGTTGGACTTAGAAAATTTTGAATGAGCTGTAAGAATTTTTCCAAGTACCGCCCAATTTTTCGCACTTCACTGTGAGAAATTGCAAGATACCAAAATCTAAAATATCGAAACTGTATTATTTATAGATTTTGAAAAATGATATCTCACACTAGGTAAAAAAAAAACATTGCATTCTCACCTTACAATCTTGCCAATGTCAACCAAAATCTCGAAAATTAAAATCTCAAATACCTACTCAAAACTGAGTTGGTCACATAACTAGTATTACTTCTATTTGCAAGATTTCAAATGCGAGTTTTTCTTTTGCACGGTTTTGTTTTTGTGCCCAATTCAAAAGACTGCTGATAAAAGGTCATCTAGCTACATCAATTGGTTGCGGATTTGTTTTAATGGGATTTTAAAGTTTTTTTTTAAGTCATTCCAGGTCACTGAAGAAAATTTTTAGGTACCTTATTAAGGTTATCTTAAAAAACAAATATTTCATATCAAAGGTCACTAATTTGTAAT
Source organism: Dasysyrphus albostriatus (assembly GCA_946251815.1). Classification (NCBI taxonomy): domain Eukaryota; kingdom Metazoa; phylum Arthropoda; class Insecta; order Diptera; family Syrphidae; genus Dasysyrphus; species Dasysyrphus albostriatus. Next base: position 57,244,755 of record OX276336.1, on the reverse strand, counting down.
TAAAGGTCTCCTAGATTCATTGGTGACATACATTTTTTAAAATGAATTTTCAAAGTTTTTTCATGGTTCAGTATTACTTTTTGAAAATTTTATGCCTGAAACATGATCTACTGTTACTGCCTGGCCTTTTATGACCAGTAACCTTTCGAAGAGTACACATACGGGATGCCATGGAATTTGTAATGTGATTCGGTGTACGGTGTCAGAAATGTTCACAAAATCATCAAATCAATTTCAAATTATTTTAACGGTAAAACTATAGCAAACAAAAAGTAGAGTTCTGTATTATTCTTGAAATGAAAATTTTTATTGTTTTTTTTTGGCAAAAGAACTAATTTTTCAACTTTTCACGAACGATATACATATCGTCGGCTTTCTGTCAAAACCTAGGAAGTCCTTAAATGACATTTTAATGTACTTTTGTTCAACAAGAATTACTGAATTCGAAAATCAATGTCTAGTAACTGTGTCATGGTATCTTTTGGCTGTATCAACCAGTTTTAAAACCTTTCACTATCTTAAAATTCCATTTTATTAACTTTTAAATCGGTGTTTTGTGTCTTCTAAGCAATTTTTCAAATTTGAAATTTGTTTTGACAGAAAGCCGAGGATATGTATTTTTTACTTTGATTTTTGTGTTTTAACACTTTAAATACGCACGTTTAATTAAAATAAATTTGAAGGCAGATTATATCCTTTGAGCAGTGAAATTTTTTGTTTATGATTGAATTCATATGTCTAATATTTTATATCTGGGAAAAGCCCCAGGGGGGGGTCATGACCCCCATGACCCCCCCCTTGTATCCGCCAATGCATCCAATTGGGCCAAAAATATTCGGTTATCATTGAACGGTAGCGATCCCCATTCACAGTAACGTGCCGGTCTTGATCATCACGGAAGAAGTACGGCCCAATGACGCCGCCGGCCCATAAACCACACCAAACCGTAATTTTTTCGGGATGCAATGATGACTCATGGAGTACGTGTGGACTGCTGCCTGACCAATACCGCATATTTTGTTTATTGACGAAGCCATTCAGCCAGGAATGAGCCTCATCACTGAAGATGATTTTTCGACGAAAATCCGAATCATTTTCAAGTTGTTGCTCAGCCCAATTCACGAACATACGACGCTTCTGGTGGTCAAGCGGCTTCAGTTCTTGCGTCAATTTAATCTTGTAAGGATGTAGGCCAAGATCTTTTCGCAAAATTCGCCACAACGACGTCACAGAGATGCCCAACGCTTGAGAACGACGTGGGAGAGACACATTTGGGCTTTCTGCAACTGAAGCCTCAGCGGCAGCAATATTCTCGACACTACGGGCACTTCTTTGTCTCACTGGCACGGCAACACCTTGTACTGTGCCTGTGGATTCAAATTTTTCCACTAGACCTCCAATTGTTGATCTGCTAGGTGGATTATGAAGACTAGAAATTGGACGTAGCGCTCTTAACGTTGAGGCCACTGACTGCGAATTTCGGTAGTAAATTTTAATAATTTCGACTCGTTGTTGACTCGTATATCATTCCATCATGAAATGACAAACCTTACTGAAGAGAAATGTCAAAAGAGTGGCAAGAAATATGGCGTCGTTTGCTGTCACTGTCGCTCTACTTTTGTAGCGTCCCTTTTGAAAAACCATTATATGCCAAAACCCAAAACCCTTTCTTCGCCCTCAAAAATGCACCCTCTAATTTAATAGCATCTCATCTCTCATCTTCAATAACCCATATAATAGCTTGATACGGGGGGAGGGGGGGTGCTATTCAAGAGAGCGGCACTGGTGAATATGGAGCCATTTTTGAGAAACCATAAGATTTTGTAAAACTGCTAAAAAATTGTATGACAGATACATAGGTTATTTTTATTTCTTAGAAAAAATTCAAAATATTTATCGGAGAAATAACAAAAAAAAAATTTATTTCTCTAACCGTAAGCATTTTGTTATTTTTTCATAAATAATATTTAAAATATTAAGAGAAGGTTTTCATACCTATCCCTCTTGTAGCCCGATAAATCTAGAAATTCTATCAAAATTTAATGAAGTATAAAATGATTTTTTATGCAGTCAGATGCAAATGATAGAGAAGAATATACAACTTTAATTTAGACCTAAATTTGTAATAGCATCTAGGGTAAAATGGAGTAAAACTGAAAAAGGGCAAAAAAAACTAAATTCCAAACGGATGTTTCCAGAAGGTAAAATTTTTTTAAGTCTATAGATGATAAAAACGAGTTACTATTAAAACCTAAAGCCTAGTACGCAGATCGAGCTAAAATTTCGCTCCCATACAAAATTCTCTCCAAAATTAAGCCGAGCTAAAATTCAGCCAAGCATTTTAGCCGAGAGGTACGCAGCTCCAGCTAAAAAATCAAATTTTCGTTTCTTACTGTACGGTGCCATTTGTCAGAATTTAGCGCGTGAAATAATTGTTAGGTACATTAATTCCTGAGCTAAATTGTGGCAGGATTTTTTATTTGATAGATTTATGTGAGCTTTACACTGTGAAATGAAAATTGAGAACGAGAAATATTCAAAGACAAACGATATATTAATGCCAAAGGAAAAAATCTATTTTATTTGGTTACATTCTCTTGAAATATTGAAATAAAATTCTTTGAAATTTGCTGAATATTTCTTTTTAGCGAACAGCTGTTTTTTGTAATGTAATCTCGACAAAAAGCTTATGTCAAAATTTAGCAAGGAGTTTAGCTGGTGTTTGGAGAGAAAAGTGGGAGCGAAATTTTAGCTCGATCTGCGTACTAGACTTAATACGCAAATCGAGCTTAAACTCCGCCCTTATACAAAAATCTCTCCAAAATTTAGCCAAGCTAAAATTAAGCCAAGTATTTTAACCAAGTGGTATTCAGGTCCAGTTAAAAAATCAAAATTTTCGTTTCTTATTGTACGGCGCCATCTGTCAAAATTTAGCGCGTGATATAATTGTTCGGTACATTAATTCTCGAGCTAAATTGTGGCAGGTTTTTTTTATTTGTGAGATTTATGTGAGCTTTACTTTGTGAAAATGAAAATTAAGAACGTGAAATTTTAAAGATAAACAATTTATTAATTCCAACGGGAAATATCTATTTTATTTGCTTACATTCGCAAAACATTGAAATAAAATTCTTTGAAATTGTTGAATATAATTTCTTTTCAGAGAACAGCTGTTTTTTTGTAACATAATCTCCACAAAAAATTTGCCTCGAAATTTCGTAAGGAGTTTAGCTGGTGTTTGGAGAGAAAAGTGGGATCGAAATTTTAGCTCGATCTGCGTACTAGGCTTAAAATTCAAAACTAAAAATATATATTTATAAAATAATTCACAAAAAATCAGGCTTTCAACCAATTTTGATTAAATTTATATTTTTAGAAAGATAATAAGAATACATATTAACCATTTTTCAGAAAATATTGATGAAATTTGTCTCTAATTTTCTCTGATTTTTTTAAAATTATACTTTTCTAACGTCAATTTTTGGCATTTTTTTATTTATGTATGTATATCTTTTTAAGGGAGTGGTGTAAAAATTTCAAGTTATCACAGTACAATCATAATATTGACTTAATGTTTTTAGAAAAATTTTAATTTACTACCGTTAAATCAAAATGTAATTGCATCTTACAGTTAATTTAAATTTTTAGAGTTGATTAAAAAAAAAACACATTATATGTATCTCTGAAGTTTATGTTTGTTTTGAGTGAAAAAGTAAAATATTTTACAATTTTTTAATAAATTATTCATAACTGTACAGTGTACATGCTACAAATCGAGTTCAAACATCGATTAAAAATCGAAAAAATATCACCCATTTTACTATGTTTTAAGGCTAGTAACTTAAGTATTAGAGGTAGATCTGTACACTTAAGGTCAATAACTAGAACTAGTATTTAAATATAAAATAATTCACCAAAAATCAGGATTGCAACCGATTTTTTGATGGAATTTGTTATGGTAGTAAAAATAAATTATCCATTTCAGGAAATTATAATGCAAGTTTTTTTTCGATTTTTTAAACTGATTTTTAAAGAATATTCTCATCACTTTCGATACTTACCGATAACAGCCTTTCGATGCCCCTTTCCTTAACAGTGGAAATGTTACCACTCTCTTATGACTTCTTACATAAAGGGTGTTTTTTGTGTTTTTCAATCAGGCAATACTTTTTTCAGAGTTGGTCTCTTTGACAGCTGTCACTTGATTTATGCTCAGTTTGGTTTGCCATTTCATAATGAATATACTAACTCCTGAACAACGTTTATAAATCGTGCAAATTTATTACCAACATAATAGTTTGGTTCGCATGACCGACGCGACGCATCGCGAAACAATCAGTTTATTGAAGGAAACTTTTGGTAAGGCGCTGAATATTCTCTTTAAAGGCGTGAACCGTCTCGATTTTAATTGCGTAGCAACTTCACATAACCCCACGACGGAAGATATAATGCGCTCACGAAAAGCTCCTTTCAATAAATTGATTGTTTTTCGCGATGTGTGGCGTGAACCAAACTATTATTTTGGCAATAAATTTTAACGATTTGCAAACGTTGTTCAGGAGTTAGTTTATTCATTTTGAAATGGCAAACCAAACTGAGCATAAATCAAGTGACAGCTGTCAAAAAGACCAACTCCGAAAAAAAGTATTGCCATATTGAAAACCACACGTCTAAAAAAAACACCCTTTTTAAAGCACTCCACTATATTCATACTATTCTTATAATATTTTGAGCTCCTGTCCATGAGTGCTAGTAAATAACTGTACTCCAAGGAATTCTAATTGAAGCAGAAAAAAACATTGATTTATAAATTTTATTATTTCAGAAACCGAGGATTCCACTCCGATTTTGAAGATTTTTTTTAAAGCCCTGGACTCATTTTGACCATTTTTTGTTTAATCTTTTGAGTTTCAATATTTTATTTATTTTTTGTAAGAATCAACTGAAGTGGGAGGACTTTGGGAAAGGGCTTTTGTTGATGTTGCCCTTAAGTTCATATAGTCCGGGGGGCCTTTAGTTCATATATCCCCGAGCCCCCAATTGCATTCACTACTGCATTTCAGAATAATATGAGGTGTTTTCCAAACTAACCGCAAAATACAAACACCTTAGTTATGAAATTCAAATATTTCTCCAAAAATCTACCGTTGAAGATATCAATTATTATTACACTTGTCAACAAAGTTTTTGTCACAGAAACCAAATGATACTTTTCTGTAGGTTTTCGGTGTCATAAGAATTCTTTTTACTTTTCTGTAGGTTTTTGGTGTCATAAGAATTCAAGGTTTTCGGTGTCAAACAAATTCCATCTGGCTACACTTTTGAAATATTTCCGTTATAAAATCAAAAAATTACGTGTTTCGGATGTTTTGAATGTTGAATTGTAACGTGAGGTAAATTGTTTCAACAAAATTTTAAATGGTTTCTAAAAGAACTATTTTTTTTTTCTTTAAACATCTGATTAAATCTTCCCAGTATCTCTTTTCTTATCAAAGTAATCCTCAGTTAATTGAAATCCATTCATTTATGATATACATACATATTCCTTTTCGTTGGTGATTTTAAGGAGAAACTATTTGCTAAGCGTCCTTTATACGAACAAAAATATTTGTGTTATTGAGTTGAATTTGTTCGTTTGGAGTTCGTATAACTATGTTAACATCATTTTCAAGGCATAGATAATAGTCTAAATTGGTTTAAATGTTAAATTTGCATTTTTGAATGTCAAGAAAGCTTAGAGTGGATTTTTCAAACATCCGTGGGCTAAGAAAAAGTTTCTGTGCCGTGTATGTTTATACTGTACCAAATAAGCCAGATGTTCTGGCACTAAGTGGAACTCAAATAGGGGAAAATTCTGACCATTTTTTCCCACCATGGTGTCGCCGCTTACAAAAGAAATGATGTTGCGTATCAAGTTCAACCACAATATGGTTTGTGCTTAAGCACAAACTTCGACTTTGTGTGGCTAAAATTCTTGGTCAAAAAGCACATCATTCATACCTGCTTCATATATCGGATCCCAAATTTAGATAGAAATTCAACTTTTAACGAATTTTGATGCTCTGTCCGACTCTATACAAGGAATTATTGCCCGTTATCCTCACACTGAAATCTTCATTGCGGGCGATTTCACTAGGAATACCCGAAGGAAGGTATTTTGATGTCTTTGCTGAGTTAAACCAACTAACTCAACTTGTTGACGAGCCAACCCGTGACATAGACTCCAGTGCAGATATAATTATAAATTTAATTCTTTACGGTATGAGAACAGGGTATTCCGAACAGGATAAAATCTATCAAATTGAAAGAGAACAGCTTTATTTGAGCTGTAAAGAGGTTGTTAGGACTAAAAATTAAGTTTTCGGTGATGCAAAGCCAACCCAACTAACAATTTAGCTTATATAAGGTAAAAATTTTCGAATTTGACAAGTAATAGCTTGTATAGAGCTTGTATAGGGCAATCTTGAGCAAGCCAGGAATTTTCCACCTGAAATTTAAACAAATTGCTGCTATAAGGCCTTAAAATATGAGTTACGCAAGCTCTATATAAGGCTTGTAAATATAGGTTATAAATGGCTGGTATAAGGCCTTCCAAAGTTGTTTACTGAACATGATTAAAAAAATTGTGCTGCTATAAGGCTCTCCACGACAAATCATTGCAAACAAGACTTGTTTGTAAAGGCCTCATACAAATTAAAATCATCAGTGAAGATCAACAAGTGTGTCTTATATAATATTGTGCTTATTAAAGAATTAGATTAAAATAAATAAGAACGTAGGTACCCATTGAACATCGTAAAACAGAATAAAAGTCCTTACAGTAATTTTAAAGTTCTGGAACCTACCAAAGACTAGTGAGAAAAAATAGAGAAGCAATTCTTAAAAAGCCAGAGAACATTCAAGAAGTTTGGAAGAACAGATATTAGATGCGCACAGTTATTGACTGTTCCCTCTGCGTGAACGTGAAGTATGTGGTATCAACTTATTCACTTTTGATTATGTTTTCCTTAACATCAAATTGGTATAGTAGTAGACTGCTAGACTGGAACGAGGAGAGAATCGAGTTCAAATCCCATTTAAAAGAAAACTTTTCATTTTTATAATTAAACTAATATTTGACTCATTACAGAATACAGAAAAAAGGTTTCGGAAGCTTACTGAGGAGAAAAAAATACAATAAATAAAATGCAATACAAAATACAACATCAGAAAAATAAAATAAAAACCGATAAAAAATATATCTTTTTTATTTCAGAATCAGCTTTTTTCTCTCGATGGATTGCTTATGCAAAATAAATTTGGGTAAAGCCTTATATAAACATCCAAGGCAAGCTATAGGCAATAGCTGTCAAAATGGCTTTCGTAAGGCCTTATATAAATATCTAAGGCAGGCTATGGCTTATTTAGCCAAGCTAATAGCAGTTCATTAAAAGCTATTTGCTGCTATAAGACCTATCAACAAAAGTCTTATGGCAGTTAATTAGCTTGGGTAAATGCGCCAAAATGGCTTGCATAAGGCCTTTTACTATTACTATAGCAGTCTGAAAATAGCTTGTATAGAACCTTATACAAATTAAATTGTTAGCTGGGAACCCCACTGAGGAAAACCGGAATAAGTTCAAATAAGCTCGAAAGAATCTGTAACGTTCAAATTCGACGAACAAAATTCTTGCATAATTTTTCTGACGAAAAGAAATTAAGAAGGCAACCAACTATTACTACTTTCTTGATCTGGACGACCTCATAGATTTTTCAGCAAGATAATGCGCCTCTCAATACAGCTTGAATCGTTGAACCTTTTATTGAAAATCACAACTTTCACTTGTTGCCTTGGCCACCATATTCACCGGACCTTAACATAATAGAAAGTGAGTGGGAATGGGTCGCACGGAAAGTTTACGAAGGAGGGAAAAAATACCATGACAAGGAAGAGCTGATTAACGCCATTAAGTTGGCCTGGAGCGAGATTTCACTGAACTATTTACTTGGCATCACTGTGTAGTTCTCTTAAAGATCGAGTTTTTGAAGTTATTTTGAAAGATGGTGGCTGCAGACATTATTAAGAAAAATAAATGAAACCAATATAAATCTTAAAAACAAACAAAATCATCTTTTTTCTTCATTTTTTGTTAAAAAATAATTCAGTCAACATTTGTTCTCGTAGATCCGGTAAACTTTTTTTCATAAAGTGTTAATTAAGGTTTTTCTACAGCACGTTAATCAATCTCTCCTATGGCTTACAAATTTTTGTTCTCTTTCCAAAATAACCGGAGAAATTTAAGTTTAACTTCTGAAAAATGTTTGTTTCTAACGTTATGGCTTGGAGTGTATATGTTCTGAAAATAACAAATAATTACTATGCCCCCCGCGTAAGTTGCTATAAAAAAGCATTTCGTCCCTGTTGGAATGCATTTGTGTTTGTGAAAGCTAAAAGTATTCTTCCTTAATATTTCATTTTCTAAGTTGAAATTTCATTTGTCTGTCAAATGTGACAGAAAAATGTTGCTTCTTATTATGTAGTTCTCTCTCCTGAAATGTTCTTTTCATGATATTTTTTTAAAAAGAATTATTTTTAGGATATCCGGTTAAGTAAGTATTTTTCCAAATGGAAGTTCTTTTAAGTGGTAACTCCGATTTAATGAAAAACTAAATAAGTGATGAGATGACGTTTCCATAAAGGGATTTCAACTGTAGGTAACTTCCAACTACAAAAATATATCTAAATCAAACGACTTAACTTAAGTAATTTATGTGTATATACATATAATATATACATAAAAATGTACTAGGGTGGTCGTTATAATGTTTTTTTTTGTGTTTCGATATTTGGATGAACCTGAATCAGCTCCAAATGAAGAAACAAAAATTCCTTAATGTTTTTCAGATTAATTTAATTTCCTTTTCTTTTTTGCATACTAATTTTTTTTCCCCCGTGGGTTGGTGCAAAACTTGCTCTATGAGGACCAAAAAACGAATGCTCATAGGTGTGTGATATTCTTACAACACTTAAATCACCTCCACTTCCCGATTGCAACTAAGTTGAGTGAAACTTATCTAGCAATTTATTTTTAACGAAGTTAAGTAACGTGTTGCATGTTACTTTCCGGTGAAAGTTCTTGCTTATTCCGCGATTTTAAAGCGGTTTTCTGTTCACCGCACCAAGTCGGAAGGTTTTGTTCTTCACAGACGGTGTACTAAATTCGACTCCTCAAGAATTTCATACTAATTGATTTGCCTAAAATCTACCAAAAAGTTCTGACTGAACGTATAGAGAAGAAAAAAATCCCAATGGAGGGGGGTAGGGTAGGGAGGGGCAAGTTTACTAAAAAAAAACAACATTAAATAGAAAAAAAAAAACAATTGAAAGACAACGGCAACATTTACAGTAATGTTTTGCAGCCAAAAGTCCATTCTTATGGTTTATTTTGAATTGAGTTTTTTTTTTTGAAGAATGGCTTTTTTAAAAAAAATTGTTTCAACTCAACATTTGAAGAAAAATAAATTTTTTATTTTTGAATTTTTCATTTAAACACAATTTAAGCTGAGCCAATTTAATAAAAGAACTTAATTTGTAAGGAAAAATTCCTCTTCCTGTTCAAGTAGAGGGAAATAAAAACCCCTATACCTACCTAAACATCAACGAAATGTATAGGTTAAGTTAGGCAAATTTCTATAGAAAATTAAATATCTCAAAAGAAACTAAAGTAAGTATCTACATATAAATCAAGGAAAAAGATAAATAGGCACTTAGTTATTAATAAAAAATAGACCTACCTAACCTATATATCACGATCAAAGAAAAAAATTTAATAGCAAAAAAAGTAAAATCAATAAATAAACCAAAACAAAAAATAAATAAAATGAAAATATAAGATTAAGTGGAAAGAAAAAAGTTCCAATAAATTAAGTTTCTCAAATAGATTAAACTTTTGTCCTACCTTTAACTTGATATACCTACCTACCTAATACCTACATACATAGATTAGATACGTTTGTAGGTATAAAGCTTTTTATTTATTTATTTCTTAAAGAAATAAATAAAATATAATTTAATTCAGTTCACTTTGGTGAGAAAATCTTATCGATTTATTTTTTATCTCTCCAAACTCTAAGTCACAATAATACTATCATCAATCATCAGTGTTTTTTGTTTCTTCCTTCTTTTTCTCCTTTCTATCTATAAAACAACTAAAATGAATCAAAATACAAAACAATTCCCATGGTAGGCCATGTGTTCTTTCTGGGTCTGGGTTGTTTTTGCTGTTGAATAGGTATCTTGTAGATATGTGAATGAATTTGACAGCAATGGCTGGCTCCTGCTACTCGTTCATTCATTCACTATCCCTCACTCATACTAGGGAATTGTTCAAGGGGGTGGAGTTATATAAAAACCACGCCTCCCTCTTAAACACACACAAACTCAAAAAGCCCAATACAAAGTCATTGATTTTTTGCACGAATGTGATTAGATTGCAAAAAAAAAAAATTATACAAAAGTATCTTTTACCCGGTAAACCAACCTCATATCGATTTTTCCCCATTTTTTCCTCGTCTAGAGTGGGTGGATGTATCGCACTTCGCATACATAAACAAATAAATCCAACTGTATTGGAATGCCTCAAAACAGCAGAAGGTACGTGCAATTGTGCAACTTTTATCGAAAAAGATTGTAAAGATTTACTGAAAGAGTTGATGGGAAACTGCGGATGCAGTTCAGATAAAGACATCGCGTATCGAATTCCCCCACAGATATTGTTCTCTGGTATTTTTTTGTTGTTGTTTTCTTTTGGTGTCCTATAAATTGTCGGTTGTTTAAAAATAATTAAAAATATATACCCATGTGTATGTATCTATAAACAAAGGAAATATTTTTTTGTCCACATGTTTTTCCTGTAAATAGTGATCCCCAAAAAAAAGAAATATTTCCCACGTGACCCTATAACAGTTTTTGTTGGCATTCAAAATGCTTGTACCACCGGATATGATGGCCGCCCAAACCCGGATGGTCTATCAAATGAACAAATTCTGTGCCGAACGTGTGCAAACGAGAATGCTCAAAATATGCACTTCCATCCGGGAGATTTGTAAAATCGTTCAGGACATTCTCAAGGAAGTCGAAGTTCAGGAGCCGAGATTCATTTCAAGTCTTGTCGAATGCAACGGAAGGTGAGTTCGTAAAAAGAAAACCGAGAGTCTTTGAAAATGTAACCCTCCTCCATATCTTCATAGATTTGAAGGTGTCGAAGTGATCTCACCAAATGAATTCGAAATCGTCCTCTATCTCAATCAAATGGGTGTCTTTAATTTCGTTGATGACGGAACACTTCCCGGATGTGCCGTACTTAAACTCAGCGATGGCCGCAAACGGTCAATGTCGCTATGGGTGGAATTTATAACAGCTTCCGGCTACCTATCATCACGAAAGATCCGATCGCGCTTTCAAACCCTAGTCGCTCAGGCCTGCGATAAAAGTATCTACCGTGACATGGTTAAAATGATCGCGGACACAAGTGAAGTGAAGTTGCGAATACGCGATCGATACATAGTCCAGATAACGCCGTCTTTCAAGTGCTCCGGCATATGGCCACGATCGGCGGCCCATTGGCCACTGCCAGGCATACCATGGCCCCATCCGAGTCTCGTTGCCGAAGTGAAGACAGAAGGATTTGATTTACTCTCTAAGGAGAGCATCATTATGCAGGGCAAAAATGCCAGCATGGAAGGTGATGCTTGGGTGTTGAGCTTCTTCGAGGCTGAGAATCGGCTTTTACAAGGTATAAACAACGACATTCGACATGATCTTGATAACTGTTTTTAATTTCTGTCTGTCCGTTTGTCTGTCTGTCTGTTCATTCCCTTACACCAATCCATATATAACCTGCCTATATTATAACCAACCGCAACCATTATTTTATCTTTAGGTGGATGTCGCAAGAGATGTTTGAGTATTCTCAAGACATTGCGCGATCGGCATTTGGATTTGCCCGGCAATCCTATAAACGCTTATCATCTGAAGAATCTTCTTCTATACGAGTGCGAGAAACATCCGCGAGAATTCGAATGGGATGAGTGTTGTGTCGCAGATCGAATTAATGGGATTTTCTTGCAATTAATCTCGTGTTTACAATATCGTAGATGTCCGCATTACTTTTTACCCAGTTTGGATATGTTTAAGGGCAAATCACCGAGTTCACTTGAGAATGCAGCCAAACAGGTGTGGCGACTGACAAGGGAGATGTTGACAAATATAAATGCATTCGATAAGTTATAGAAGTTTTTTTTTTTAATATTTTTTTTTTGTATAATCAAGAAAAAGTGTTTTTTTTTTTGTTTTGTTGATTAAATTATAAATTAAATTGAAGTGATATCTTTGTGTGCATTTATAGGGTGTCTCAGAAATTTAAGGTAAAACTATGCAAGTGTTACGAACATTATACAATATATTTCCAAGAAAACTTAATTGGATCCTGATTAAAATTTTTCATCTATTTTCACCACAATCTACAATTTTTTTATGTCAATATGCCGCGTTAAGTCCCTATCATTTTTACTATTTGCGTAAGGTAGTCACAGAGGCTAGGTTAATGTGTTCTTATTCAGCAAAATAATAGTAAAAGGATAGTACCCTCACAGCCCTGGATTTTCTATAAGGCCGACTAGGCCCAGGCCATCACGGAAGTGGGACACCCAACAAACAAGAAGTCACATTCCCTCTTTTTTTTTAAGAAAATTAATTATTAAAAAAGATAGATACATTAGAAAGGAAAGAAAACAGTAGCCATTTTGTTTTTCGGTTGTTATTTTCAACTGAACACAGAACCTACAACTTCTTCTAAACTGAGAAGAATTTGTCAAAAGTTGTTAGGAAGGGTAAAATTAATTTCTCTCTCGTTAGTGTTCTCTTATCTTTTCTGCCAAAAACTATACCTTCATTTTTTGCATACACGAAAAGCCTTGGGCTAACTTAAGCATAATTGGATAGAATTTAGCTGTTTGTTGTGAGTACAATAACAGTACTTAAAAACCTTTTGCCGTTTATCTTTTGACTTAATTCTATATTTCTATACATTGAGTTTTTCTTTGCGTTCAATACAGTCTAAGACAAAACATGATATCGAACCTTACACTTAGTTTGCATGACAAATGAACCACTTAACGCAAAGTTTCATCCTAAAGACAACTATTTTATATAGTTTTCGGTAATATTTAACTATTAAACTGAACATATAGTTTTGTTATATCTGCATACATAAGAACAGGGGTGTATAAAGCATGTACGCGGCATTCTGTACAATGCCCCTTGCCACCCGGGCAGGTGCAAACAAAGCATAAATATGAATTTATCAAAAACTGTTTGTTTCCTTTTACGTTTATAAAATTTATTATTCTTGGTAGAGAACTTCACGTTTCCATTTTTTGATTTTTCCTTTTACGAAATTAAATTACTTAACTGACGACGAGTACGAGTCCGATAGAGAAGATTGGAGAAAAACCAGAAAACGATTTACTGCAGTTACTGCTGAAGAGAAGTTGGATGGAACTTCGACTCCTAAGGGTAGTTGTCTTTGGTCGTTTACGAAAACGTGAAATGATCGTCATTTCACGAATATTGCTTTCGTCAAATATTCTATTGTTCTGCTTGCACAAAATCTTTTTGATTAACGTCAGTCAATTTTCTTGCAAACCCATTTGACGTTTACGAACTTGTTCTTTAGCTTCTTGATATTTTTGTCGTCGATTGGATTTTTTTTACTGCAGAACTGCACATCAGATGATGTTTTTGGACCTTAGCAAACTACATTATCGAACACAATCTTTTGTTGTATGAACAAAAGTTAATGTATCGTAGATAAAAAGTGTGTAAGCGTTGTCATTTTTCCATTAAATAATGCAAGCAAAATTATCTGTTCTTTCTGTTAAATATTTTATTGAATTAACACTTTTCCTATACGAGATTCAAAGAAAAAATATTTTGATTTTTAATCAGCTCTTTTTCACTTTTTTCATATTTTCGATGTCTTTAAATCCAGAAACATTTTTTTCAAATAATATTAATACAAAGCTTTGATCCGGAGATTTTTGGTTGAAAATAAAACTGCTTATTTTTCTGAAAATTGCCTAAAAAGTGTGGAACGATTTGGTGTGAACATGTTTTGCAAGATTTTTTTGGTTTGTATCCGATATCTTACATTAAGTAAATCATCAACCTGTAAGAAAAATTAAGCTCTTTTGTGCCCAAAACTACCCTATTTTTTAAGTGTTGTACAAAAAAAGGGCAAAACTTAGTGTCAAATAGTATCAACAGCCAGTTTTAGACATATAAAACTGTCAAAATTTTTACACACAGAATATTGTGACAAGCAAAATTTTTGAAGCTGAATTCCTGTCTGAATTTCCATCCCATCCCTAGAGAGGTGTATGGATTCCTTTTTTTGCACACAACCAGAGAAATTTCAGTTTAGCTTCTGAAAAATGTCTGCTTCTAACCTTTAATCTTGGAGTGTAATAAGTATCTGTTATTTCTTCGTAAAAAAACAACGTATGGCGTATGAGTGTTATTTTTAATATGGGAGACAAATTATTTATGTTTAATAAATAATAATGTAATATTTTGGGTAGGGTATTTGTTTTTTATTATAATGCTTGAGAACATTTCTAGTATCTTATTCAATTTTAAAAAATTGTCGGTTAAGTACCTACATATTAGGGTGGCGCTTATGTTCGAAATTTTTGGATTTTATTCACCCCCTCCCTAAAACTCATCACGGTAATTTAAAAAAAATCAGTGAAAGATTTTTTCTAAATCGGTCAATGTTTACACATGCCGGAAAGCACTTTAAATTTCCTATACATAGTACATGGGGATCTTTTTGTCTTTAAAGTAAATGTGTAAAAGTGGATGCAAATCTTCAAACTTGGTATATACAGTTCATAACATTTGGATATCCTCACTTATATTTATTATGAAAATTTACTGTTTTTGGTACTTTTTTAATGTAAATAAACGGAATTGTGTATTGAATCACAAGATGAGATAGCCTTCCCGAGATTAAGTTAAGTTAAAACTGATTTTTACAAGCTGCTTTTCCCTGCTGTCACTAAAATTGACGTTTTTTTTTTTGAAACTTTAGAATAGCCTGACCATGTTTATTGCAATTAAAATACTAATTTATCGATTTATATTTTAAAGACAACACTTTTAATTTATTTTTTTTTTGCAGTTGGACATAGCTATTTATTGCTTTTATTATTTTTAATTCCCTCAAAAAATTCAAGTCTTTAAAGAATTTTACAGAGATTTCAATAGGTCAAATGAAATAATGCTACCAGGATACTTTGATGTCTACAAGTGGCTTTTATTTACTCGAGTACCGCTCCCTTTCTTCTTAGCTTTTTGTTTAAGCAAACCCAATACATTTTTAATGATCCTTAAATCTAAAGGGTAGGGTAGGAAGAAGAGTTACTGTCCAGTTTTTATTTCCAAAAAAGGAGGACGCTGGTGTCAGTATTTCATGCAATGTACACTAGTAAATGGAAGTTTTTTCATTAAGTTTTGTTAAGTTTAGGCTCTTCAGGTGTTCAACACTTTTAATAACCCTGATTATAGCCATTAACCTCATTTCTAACCCAGTTTTCCATCTTACCTTGTTCAGATAGTCAGTGTAGTTGGTCGGTTGACGTGAGAGTTTCCGCTTGTCTGGTGTGATAGAATAGCGGTCGTGCAACCATTCCATATGAAACTTGATCTTTTAATTAATTAATAACTAATTTTGGGTTTCCAATCAATTTCCGAGCTTGAAAGCGATGAGACAGTAATTCACCGTTGAATTAGTTAGTCAATTAACTGCAGTACTTGAAAGACTGCAGTCTTTACAACTCTGCTGAACACAAACATCAAAGCCTCACAAACCAAAATGGAGTCATGTTTCATTTCGTTTGCGTTTAGTATACCAGTTGATTCTCCTTCTTTCTTATAAAAAGGTGTTCTCATCTTTTGTTTGCATTTGTTTGCAAGCTGTCAAAAAACAGCTGAAATGAACATGTATTAGTGAGTTTTCTCACGTTACGTTACATTTCAATCGTTTGGTTAAGTAGTAATGGAAAATTGATTATAGATGAGAATTTAAGTAAAGTTATTTAAAGGAAACTTAAACATTTAGGCAAACTTAACTAAATGACCTCTAAGAGGCATTTTAAGAAAATCTAATGAATTCGGCTGTAAATCTCTTAACTGCAGTCAATTAACTGTAAGTTTTTTAAAGTCTTTCGACTTAAGTCGTTCTCTTGGATTTTAGTATTATATAAGTATGGAATAAAACGGGGAAACAATTATGTTGTTCGCAATGCTTTCGGTTTGTGTAATAGTACAAGAGTTGGGAACGTAGTTCACATGAGGGTAGTCTGACTGGTGAGAAATGTTGTGATGTCCGCCATTTTGGAAAAAGGCTTTACAAATCGTTAATGCGATTTTCTCGGCTCCTATTGGCCGTAGGTAAAAATTTTTTGTTACATACAGATTTTATAAAACTTACGCTTTAAACATTTTCGTCATCTTTTTCCAATGAAAAGTTATTGTCAAAAAACCGTCTATTTTTTTAGAAAAAAAATGGTTTTAAGCATTTTTAATCTGCTCTTGTTTATCTGACAGAAAAAATTATATAATACTTTTTTTTAGAACACTAAATTTCCTATATTTTGGAATATTTAGATTGTATGTGGAACAAAAATGTAAAGAATACAGTAACACCAAATTGCCAAAATCTAACAAATTATTCCTAAATGGACAATACGATTCCAGTGCTGGCACTGCAAAATAATAATATGGATTCTTGGAGAAGGACACACACACAATGCAAGTGATTTATTACTTAAGATGGGGACTCTTTGTCACGGCACAGCCGGCACCGGCGGGGGGCCGTCTTAAAGACGCGGAAGGTTTGGCCTTGAAAAATGAGAATCAAATGTTAAAAATCAACGACTGGTCACACTAAAATGTCCTATATCTTTAGAAAGCTTTAAATTTGTTCTTGTATATAATGTTTAGTCCAAGTTGATTGAGTGAAAAGTTTTTGAGAAACTTAATTTGGTCCCAATTTTTGAGTTTCTACTATTTTTCTCTTGAATTGCGACTTAGAAATTAAATTACTAAAAAATGGGATCAGGTACTGTTCTGAAATTCAGATATAAAGAATTCTGAGATCATTTCCAAAAAATCTGCATCCATATCTTTGGAATCCATTTTAGTGAAACCTTCCGCGTCCTTAAGACCGCCCCCCGCTGACGCCGGCCGTGCAATGAGAAAGAGTCTCTTTCTAAAGTAATAAGACACTTCCATTGTAAGTGTGTCCTGCTCCAAGGATCCATAATTATTTTGGAGCACCAGCACTGGCCATACAAATCGTATTGTCCATTTAGCAATTATTTGTTAGATTTTGGCAATTTAGCGTTTATGTATTCCTTACATTTTTAGATTAAAAATCCTTAAAACCATTTTTTTCTAAAAAAATCGACAGTTTTTTGACAATAACTTTTCATTGGAAAGTGATGACGAAAATGTTTAAAGCGTAAGTTTTATAAAATCTTGTAACCTACAAAATGTAACGAAAAATTTCTCTAAGCACAAAAGGAGCCGAGAAAATCGCATTTATGATTTGTAAAGCCTTTTTTCAAAATGACGGACAAACCAACATTTCTCACCAGTCAGACTACCCTCATGTGAATCTAGGGACTTAGAGAGAACATAATTAAAAAAAAAAAAGCTTGTCATACTAAAACGACTTTTTTTTACGTTCCCAACTCGCGTACTATTACACAAACCGAAAGCATTGTGAACAACATAATTGTTTCCCCGTTTTATTCCATACTTATATAATACTAAAATCCAAGATTTTTAGTCGAACGATTTTAGTCGAAAGACTTTAAGACTTAGACTTACAGTTAATTGACTGCAGTTAAGAGACTTAAGGACTAAAACTAAAATCAGGCCAGTACTGAAGACTTTCAATTGATTAAAAGACTAAAACCAGTCACAAAGTACTGCAGTTAATAAACTTTAAGTCAATGGACTGCTTTTAATGACTGCACAGTCCTGAATGTTAGTACAACTGGCGACTGCTTATTTTGCAGTTACAATACTCAGTGGAAGTATTAACTTAACAGTTAATTGTTAAGTTAATTAACTGTAACTTGCCTGACTGCATTACCAGAGTACTGTATTTTTAACAGCTCTGGTGTTCAGAAACTCTTTTATTCAATTTTTTAATTCACACCTTGGCCTTTTGATAGAAAAATACGTTAATAAATCGAAAAAATTTATTTTACAATTCATTTTATTAAAGGAAACCACAAATCCTAAAACTTTCATTAGGTACCCACAACAAAAATATGAAAACTCTACCCACATACATGCATAGGTATGCCTATATTTCTGATATAAAAACGAAGAACAATTAGTCTCGATTGTCAAAATATGTTTAAGGTGGCTTTAAGTAACCTTTAAACGCGGTGAATGGCGTTTAAGTTAAGATGCATTTAAGTAACGTTGCTTAAGAGTGAAAATTGACTATAGATACCGATTTCGCACTTAACTTGGAGGCATTTTAAAGTTACGAGGCCTTTAAATTTTCTTGATAAACACAGCTGTAAGATTGTACATAAACCCAATTTAACTGGAGCAGCAAAATTTTAAGATCAAGTATAAGTTCATTATCTGAGTAAGAACAAATTTAATTGGGTTGACATTTGTTCTACTGTGAAGCCGGGCAGTTGAATAGAACGATGACAAACTAAGCATGAGCTCAAGAATTTCATTTTGGCTAATTTGTAACTTTTTTCAGACCTGCTTATTTAATTGTTTAAATATGTAGGAGATATACTTATATATCAATTTTGAGGAAATATTAAGACTAGAAGAACAAACTATAACTTTTGAAGTTTTTTAAAAGGCAATTATGGTTTTTACCTTAAGAAATGGGACTACCACAGAAAAATTAAAAAAATTAAAATTTTCTTACGTATAGGCATAAAAATAAATCTTGAACACTCATACTAATCACAATATTCAATTTGCTTTTGATAGTTTTTTTGCCGTTGTTTTAAACTATCCCCCTCTCCCCTACTATGCACATCTTTTAAATCTCTGAAATCGCATTTTTCGTAATTTTCCAATCACATAGCAATCCTTAAATTTCTGAGATACCCTATATATTGGATATACTGTACAAATGGAAAAATATATAAACATGTTTGTATAATTATTAACTTATACCTACTAACAATTGTGGTGCAAATAATGTGCCAAGCACATTTTTAATTAAAACATTTTTTTTATCACATAGTAAAAATTATAATTTTAAGCTTAGGTCTGAATCTCCATTGTGTTAAATTTATAAATTTAAAAATAACAATACATTTCTAATATATATAAAATTTTACATAGGTACACTCTACAAATAGTTAAAATTTATTTTTTATGGAAATTAATAAAAAAAAAAACAAGAATCGTTCTTAAAAGCTTTTTTTGATTTTCAATTCTGTTTTAAATGTTTAAGTGGTAATAAAATTTAAACATGCTACTTTGAAACAAGTTGATGTGCGTTTGTGTTATTTTTAATAGATTTCTTGATACCCACTTAATTTAAAATGCTGATGAAATTTATCATAAATCAATAGGTATAAATGTTTAAAACAAAGTAGCTAATCACTTAGGAAACTACATTGTTTTTGTTTAATTAAAAATGAAAATACAAAAAAATATATAAATCTGCCAGGAATCTATTAAAAATTTAGGTTTCATAGGTATCACCGTCGTATCAATTTGTTTTACACTCCTTTCAGAAGAAAAATATGTGCAAATTTATTGTTATTTTTGTTATTTTATTAATTGGTTTAATAAATCTATTGGTATTCAATGTCATTTCTACAGGAACTTCTTATATGTGGATATCGAATAAAGTATTAATTTGTCTATAAGGTGAGTTAAGACTTCAGTCTCATATTTTTCATTTAGAGAAATATTCAAACATGATATCACAGAAGATTTTAATTTCAATAAATTATTTATGCTTCAAGCATGAAGGGAATTTATTGTGAAAGTTTATCTCAAAATTAGTAAAAACCTTGGAGCTGCAATTTATAAAATTCCTCTGGAAGGGAAGAAGTCCAGTTTAAATACTTTGTAAGTCAGAAACAAATACAAAATAAACGTGCACTTAATATATTGAATGAGACTTGAAAAATTTGTAAAAAAAGTGCAATAAAAATAAGAGCAAAGCAATTTTACAATTTTTAGATGATTTCTTAAATTATCTTAATATTAAAAAAATGTAGGACCTTAACTTTTGTAAATCAACATTTGTATTAGTCTCAGTTTAGTGACACGACCTATTTCACCAATTTTTTTGAAGTTCATTCATAATGTAGTTTGAAAAATTCTGATGATTTTTCTAAGCTGCCCTTTTATTTAAGCCTTTTTGATATGAAATTTTAAACTTGGAACTATACCTAAAACCTTAACCTTCAGTATTTAGTTATGAAATTGTTGAGCTTAAACTACTTCACATTGACAATGGACTATTCAAAGACATAAACGGAAAAGTTAGTAAGTAAGTTTGAAAATTATTTCTCTCAAAACTATATATAGGGTGTCCGTCGGGAAGTTATACTACTTTGTTTGTTTATAATTT
This sequence comes from Dasysyrphus albostriatus, assembly GCA_946251815.1. Taxonomy (NCBI): domain Eukaryota; kingdom Metazoa; phylum Arthropoda; class Insecta; order Diptera; family Syrphidae; genus Dasysyrphus; species Dasysyrphus albostriatus. The sequence continues at coordinate 57,224,071 of OX276336.1, read as the reverse complement.
TTGAATAAATGAAAGAGAATGGATCTTATATTGATAAATGTTTTATTTAATGTCCGCAATTATGTATGGAATACAATGTCAGGTAAATGTCCACCTCTGTTAGTCTCACAAATTCGAGCCCTTTTGAGCACATTTTTCATAACATTCTCACACATTTCACGCGGTATTTCATTAATTTCATCACGAATATTTTGTTTGAGTTGCTCAAGCATTTCTAGCTTGTTTGCATAAACTTTGCTTTTCAGATATCCTCACAAAAATAAGTCCGGAGCAATCAAATCAGGCGACCGTGGAGGCTAATCAACATCACCATTTCTTGAAATAACTTATTGTTGTGGAAAGAGGTCTCGCAGTAATTCCATTGTAAAATTTCACGTAACTTTCTCATCGTCACAGAATTGGTTTTGGTAAAAAGTTTTAACGATTAAAACTAGTTGGTTTATCGAATATTTGTCCATAATAAATTTGCCACGACTCTACTTTACGACTGCCAAAAATGAACTATCAAGACTAATGTTTACCAAAATGGCGTCAAAACAAAGTAGTATACCTTCCCGGCAGACAAGCTGTATATGTAATACAGGTACAATAAATGTTATAGGTACAATAAAAATGTTATTTGAAAAGCATATTAGAGAAAGAATTTGTGGCTTTCAAAAAAGCTTAAGCATGGCATTATTAGTGTTCCCAGGGCTTATGACTTAATTACGGCAGAAATTTTAAAAATGCTCCCTCGTAAAGGGTTTATTAATCCCCTTTACATAATAAATGCCACTCTAAGGTTAGAATATGTTCCGAATGGAGAGTTGCGGAAGTCATAATGGTTTTGAAACCTGGCAAACCATCTCACGAAAATAAGTCTTGCAGGCCGACTTCACTTCTTCTTATAATATCAACAGTTTTTGAAAGAATACTACTCCTGCACCTGCAACCGATAATAGACGAGAAACAACTAATACCTGAACATCAGTTCGGATTAAGAAACAAGCATTCGACAATTGATCAAATGCATAGAATTACTGACGTAATTGAGAGAGCTTTTGATGAAAAGAAAATCTGCTCGACTGTCTTTTTGGACGTGTCGCATGCATTTGACAAGGTGTGGCACGAAGGCCTTAATAACATTCTAAGCGGATATATAGATGAACGACTTTTTCATGTAAGACACGGAAATAAATACTCTAATTTCAAGGAAATAGTGGTAGGGGTACCACAAGGAAGTGTATTAGTTCCAGTTCTGTTCCTTTTATTTACACGCGATATAACTCAAACAGAAGACACTATCGAAGCCACGTTTGCTGATGATACTGCAATACTAGCAGTAGGCAGAACGATTAGTGAAGCTACAATTAAATTACAAAATGCTCTTAATAATGTTAATGAGCGGACAAAAATATGGCGAATAGCGTTCAATGAACAAAAGTCAGTCCACGTGGACTTGTAAAAAAAATAAATAGATTACCCGTCTTTCTTAATACCGCTCGTGTTCCATTTGCAAATGAGGCAAAGTATCTGGGAATGACTCTAGACGCGAAATTAAAATGGAAGCCACACGTGAAAAAGAAATGCGAAGAACTTAAAAGTAAATTAAGAGATATGAACTGGTTACTGGGTAAATATTCAAAGCTTAGTATTGAAAATTAATTAATTTTATACAGACAGGTCCTACTTAAACCTGTTTGGACTTATGGTATGCAACTTCGGGGTTGTACCTGCGATACAAACTTAAATAACTTACAAACGTTTGAAAATAAATTGCTCAAGTCATTTGTAAATGCTCCGTGGTATATAAGAAACGAAGATCTTCACATGGATCTCTAGACTTCCAAGGTTCGGGAATCGGGACGAAATAAAAAGTTTCGCGTGAAAACATAGAAATCGACTATTACAACATGTTTATTGAACGATTATTGACATTCTTGATAAGTCGAATTTAGTACGCCATTTGTGAAGAACAAAACCTTCCGACTTGGTGCGGTGAACAGAAAGCCGCTTTAAAATCGCGGACTAAGCAGACAAACTAGATAAGTTTCAACTTAGTTGAAATCGGGAAGTGGAGGTGGTTTTAGTGTAGTAAGAATCTCATACACCTATGAGCACGCGTTTTTCCGTCCTCATATAGCTCTATGCTAGTTTTGCCCCTACCCACGGGAAAATAAATAAAAAAAAGTGTTCCCAGGGGTACCTTTCTAGATTTTGAGAAAGAGCCACTAAAAAGAGTTTTTCAAATAAAAAAGGCCACCACTGAAAACGACCCCACAATCAAAAAAAAAAAAAAAATACCAAAATATAATTCACAAATAATTATTTATTTGAAAATATTAAAAAAAAAATAGTAAAAAAGTAAATACAAACTTATTTTGCTTTGTATTCAAAATTCATATAAATAATTAATAATTAAGAGAAATCAATTTTACAGTGTTTGGAAAAAAAAACATGAGCTATAGTTGTCCTATGAACTTTAGAGTTATGAATTATTAATATTATATAAAATATTATTATTAACACCACAGAATAAAATTTGATATATGACAAGAAAAAGGAGTATGTGTGAATTATTCGTAAATAAATATATCGTGGAACAAAAAGAAATCCTTGAATTCTACAAAAAGCCCTAAAATCGATGTTTTTTTCTTTTTTTTCAATAAATCCACTTTTATAAGTGTTTTTTGGTATGGAATTTGTTTAAACAACTGTTTTAATATGTCTTTAAGTAAGTTGTGTCAAAAAAATAATTTATCAGGCTATTTTTTCTATACGAATTTCTATATACATAGTTTTCATATGGTAAGGCTGGATTTATTGAAAAAAATCGATTTCGGGGTTTTTTGTCAAATTCAAGGATTTTTTATAGAAAAAATGGTGCGACAAATTATTTTTTGACACAACTTATTTATTTTGACTGTCAAATTAGCATTCCCAGGGGTTAAAAAAAAACAAGCGTGACATTTTTTTTTTTTGACTACAAATTTACGACGGTTATTTAGTCAAGTAAAATTAAATTAAATAATTCGAAATATCTACAAAAAAATACTCTTTAATTCACAAAGTTCGATCAAAAATAGGAGGTATATGCGTTGTCCGCCATTTTGAAAGGCCTAAATACAATTCTGCAATCCTGCATTGTATTCTTCTCCAGGAATACGTTATCATTTTGCGCCACAGTACGTGTGTGCGTACACACATCATAATTTCTAGCAAGGACTTATTTGCTGGATATAGGCAACTTTATAATACGGTATTTAAGACATTTTTTGTTATACATAAAATCTAAATATATAAAAATGTAGGAAATTACATGTTCTAAAAAAAGTTAACTACATAATTTTTTGCCCACATAAACAAAAGGGGAGATAAACCCTAAAAACCATTTTTACTTAAAACTTTCGCAGTTTTTCGACAATAACTTTTCATCTGAAGGAGATTTCAAAAATATCTATAAGCCAAAGTTCTATAAAATATTCTTACCTTCAAAGTCTAACAAAAATATTGTTCTATTATATCGAAAGGAGGTGAGAAAATTGCATTTAGGTCATTCAAAGCTTTTTTTTTAAAAAGTTATTTTAAAATATTTAGCTCATACGATTTTTATTAAATCATTTTGTATGCTGAAATTAGTGCGATATAATGCCAAAAATTGAACTAAGAAACTATACATAGAATCTCTCATAGAAACTTTTTTAAGTTTTGAATTTTTTTCTATTTAGACTGAAAGGATTAAGATCAATTTTTTTTAATTCAAAATAAAATGTTGTGTATAAAACACAACATTTTATTTTGAATTAAAAAAAGTTTCCTTTTTTATATTTTATATTTCGAATTTTCTTAAATTATATTTTTAAACGTACATAAATAAATACTTTAGATCAAAAATGTTCCCTAAAAATGTTTTAAGAATTTTTTTTTTATTTATTTACCGTAAAGAGTATTGCCATAAAAAATCGATTTTAAAAATGTAATAACAAAAATGTAGAAGCTGTTATTTTTAGTTCCTTAAAAAAAATGAAAAGAACGTGTGGGCGGTATCACCAAAAATCACTATGTACCAAAATTTAAAAAAATCGACCAGGCCGCTAAGGCTGTAGTTCATTGGACAGACATAAAGACACACAGAATTGGAAGACACACGTTTTAAAAATTAAAAATTTTATTGATTGACTTTGAGGCATTAAAAAAGAAAAATCATTTATTATTTTGATGTACAAATGAAGTTAAAGACAGAATTAATATTTCTAGTCAAAAAAATTTCAAATAGCTAGGCCCAACCTTCCACATAAAATGACATTTAAGATTTTAATGATCATTAGTAAGGCAGTTCAATCATTGAAAAATAAAGTTTTGAGCTTTATTTATCCATCAAAATAATAAACGATTTTACTTTCTAAATGTCTCAAAATCAATCATAAAAGTTTTCAGTGATGATGAGTTTCAATAATAGCTGTAACTGGTGCCTTACGGCAAGTGACACTTTTTACTTTTTTTTTTCAAATTATCGTTTTTATTTTACGGTGCGGCGCTGCATGTACGTCTAAAAATAACTTTCAGCACAAAAAATTTAAAAAAACTAGCATTAAAATTAGTTTTTATATCAGGAACATTTCTCAACATTTTGGACATTGTCTTAAAATTTTATGCAAATCAGTATTGAAGTCATTTTTATATGAAAGAATGCATTTGAATGGCATATTTTAAGACACTTCAAACATAAACTTGACTCAAATTCTGACTGTACTGTAGAAGTACTTTATTCAGAATTTTTAAATTTGGGACCATGTTCTGACCTAAATTGTGAAGCCACTGTTTGAAGTATACAAAAATAGGGAGTACCGCTGAGTTTAACATCCTTAAATCATTAAGTATACCAAATTTCATTAGTATGTATTAAGAACTGGCGTGGGAAATGATTTTTTTCGCCAAAAATCAACAATCTCAACCATTGTGAGCCAATATCTATCCAAAATAATTTAATTTTAATTTTAATTGGTTTTTGTAACATAAACTAAATTTTTTTTAGGAAGTTATTTCAGAGAGGAGTTATTCCACGGAGCCAATAAAATAAAATCTCCCATAGCGTAATCTCGCAATTACAGAATCCCGCTTTTAATAATGTCGCAATAAAGAAATCCCGCAAACTTAAATCTCGCAAAGTGTAATTGCAAATGTTATTCATTGCTATTGCCCGCCCATCACATACAGGAACACCAACAAGCTTTTTACTTTGTATTCTTAAGACTTAGTGCTACTTACAATAAGTCTTTATGCTCATATGATTATATTTTAAGCGCCCCGGATTTCCCGTACTGGCTACGGCCTTGAAAAAAAGGGGAAATTTGTCAACATACCTGAGGTTCTTATGTTTCAAAATAATACTTCTAAATACAAACATGACGTACTTCTACCCCTACTTAAAATTGTATGTATATTTAGCCGTAAAACAATGCATGTAAGACAAAAGACAATTTATGGGCGCATTTTATGAGCAAAGCACCAACCTATTCGTATGCATATTTACTTCTTAATATTCATCTGGCTAATTTACATACAACAACTGACTGACAGTATATGCCTTATTGCTGGTGGTTTGCAGCTTTTGATATAATCCACCCCCGAGGATATTTATTGTTCCGGTGAATATTTTTAAAACAAATTTTCAGCACTTTTCTTGCGTTGACAGTCATTTGACAGTGAACTTCAAAACACCACCCTTCTTTTTGGTCATACACAAAAAAAAACTAACATCAGCGCGTGGCATGAAAAGAATTTAATTCCTTTTTTTTTGTACATTCAAGCCTTCGGGCTTATAATTTTGTGGTTTAATTTCAATAGATGTCAGATCGAAAATACACTTTTTGTTTGGGGTGCATTGGAACTCTAACACCCTCGCTCTTGCTCACCTTCAATTTGTCATCGAATGAAACGTGCCATATCGCATCCATTGTTGAACCAGTCATTGCGACCAACCACGCACGCAATATTAATACTTCTTTTTGAACTTGGATCGAAGAACTATGGGGTCTGGAGTCTGATGGGTTCTGATGGGATGTAAAGCATCTGCACAATGTTTTGTTGAATGTATGAACCCTCTTCCCCGTCTACTGAAAGATTCTAATCCTTAATCAGCATCGCATCACCCATTCACTCTTTCACAGTTGCCATGATGTTCACCAGTGAAATATGATCCGATGAGAGTTGTTCCCATACTGTCTGTAGAGAGTGCAGGTATGTATATTGTCCAGCTCCAGATAATGGTTTTTATTTTTTTGTATGATGTTCTTTTAGCTTCGAGATCGAGATGCGTGCAGCCAACATCAACTCCAACCAACAATATTCAAGATTCGTGCTCAAGGATAATTTGTTAAATTTGCGGTGACGGATATTATATGCATTGGCTATCCATATAGCTTGCGTATTGAAGTCAGAATATGCGAGGGAGTGAGGATGAGGATGAGGATGTGATTGCAACTTAATACTTTGTTTGGCTAATAAATTTGAGATAAAATAAAGAAATGGAGAGTCATTTGGCAAGCTGAATGGAAATGGATCTGGAAATTGATTTGAAGCAGCACGAAATATCCAACGAAATATATGCACCTATATTTACACACAGTCAGCGTGGGTGCTGAGATATACAGAGCCACCCCGGAGGCATTATATTCATTTATGAACACTAATAGCTCAACATGAAGCGTCATTGTGTCCATAGCTGCGGGTTTTGAAATATTTCTTTTTTTTTAATCATTATTTTACTATAATGCTTTGAGATGCTTTTTGTAGAAACGAGATAGCATGTACCTGATGAGTTTTTGTATGTATTGTTTTGGTATCTATATGTAACAACTGTACATATGCACTGTACATAATATATTTTGCGCCAAAAAAATTCTCCAAATTGAAGTGGAAAAAAATTTATACGAATTCAAATTCCAACAATATTTCATTATTTCAATAAAGCATTATGGAGAATTTGATGGAAGACTTCATTTGGTCATTGTGTCGCTAAGAAAGAAAAACCTTTGACAGTCCCTAAAGAACTTCAAAACGAAGTTATTATAATGAAAGTTGAAAAGTTATATCCCAAAACACAGCTTTTTTCAATTTAGCTGAAAAATACTTTGAACTCAGTGCTGAGCCTGCATGTAGACAAAACACACAACCGCCTGATAGTAAAGTAAAATAAGAATTTTAAATGGAAAAAATAGCGACAGGCACACATTTTGGAGGTCATTCCGATGCTGCCCACTTTTCTGTATCTATTTGTTTATTCCTTACACCGACATGGATGAAATTTTCATAATTTATTACAATCACCAGAGGAAAAATTGAAAAAAAAATGTTTAAACTAAATCCACCAAATGACACGCCCACTTTTCTTATTTCTTTGTTTTTCGGAAATAGCTTCAACGATTTCCATAAACTTTTGGGGTTTGTTCTTATGGAAAATAAAAATTATAGCTAATTGATTTTAGTAAAATCCGTCCACTGCCACTGCCACTCCCACCTTCCTTATTCCTTGGTTTCTCGGAAATGACTTTAATGATTTCCATGAAATTCTCAGAGTTTGTTCTTATGGACGAGAACAAAATTGGCAAATTGGTTTTAGTAAAATCTGCCAACTTTTCTTATTTCTTGGTTTCTCGGAAATGCCTCCTACGATTTTCAGAGTTTATTCTTATGAACGAAACTGAGCATAAATCAAGTGACAGCTGCCAAAAAAGCGACTCCGAAAACAGTATTGCCAGATTGAAAACCATCACACGATTAAAAAATACCCTTTAGAACATGAACAAAATTTAAAAGAAAATGGATCTAATTAACGCCGACCCCATACTGGCAACTAAAGACAAGCAAGTCGCAATACAAACACATTTGTTCACTAACACATACAAACCCAAGCAACTTTTGCACTTTGGATCTGGAATGGAATTTTTGAAGCCAGTAGTGAAGCAAGCTTAGAAGCAAGTTGGGAGACAAGCAAGTAGGAAGAGAGTGGACGGCAAAAGGATTGCAAACTATGAATTTGACAGGTAGCTTATGCAGCCATCCAACTTGCTTGGCAGTACTTGCCCGTGTTGCCTCAGGGCTAATGAAGCGACTGAATATAATTGAAAGTGTTCAGATGTAAAAAAAAATATTCTGTTTTTCGTTATTTCATAATGACATTACATAAAGACACTATTTGATTGCTAGGATTGAATAAGGAAAACAAAAGAGAACATACATTTTCTCCACCGAATATTTCAAATATTTAAAAATAATTCATCCCCTTTCTCTTCTGCAAGTTACCCCGCTCACCATCACAAAATACCCCTCCCGCCTAAAAGGTGGAAAATAGACCCCGATAGACCGATACTATTTTTTTTTCGTCTAAATCTCATCTATACCCTAAGATTGTTTTTTTTGCGTTTTATAAGAATCACCCTAACACCATAGTTAGTACCTTAAAGTGAAAATAGGGAGACCAGGAGAGTGAAATAAAAATCTGAAAAAATTAGAAATTTTTCTTTCTATGCAGAACCATTTTATGCCTATCCATCTCAGAATTAAAAAAAAAAAAACCCAACGTAAGGACCACCCTAATGTGCAAATAAGACTTTGAAATCTATATCTATCTACATGAAAAATAACCGCGCAAACCAATGGGCTTCACCAAAATATAAGTGCTTCCTAAATTTGTATGTATGAACAAATTCTCAAAATGTTATTAAAATACTCTGAGAAATCAAGGTTTAAGAAAAGTGGGCTTGATTTTACAAAAAACTAATTTTTGCCGTTTATAAGAACAAATTCACAAAATGTCAAGGAAATCGTTGGAGTAATTTCCGAAAAACAAAGAAATAAGAAAAGTGGGCGTGGCAGTGGTTGAATTTTATTTATACTTTTTTCAATTTTTGTTGGTCATTATAACAAAATATGAAAATTTCAGCCATTTTTTAATAAACCAATAATGAAGAAAAAATGCATTAGGACGCCCCCGCTAGGGGAAGGAGTTTGCTAACTAAGATTTAAATTGTACACTTACTCTTGAACTATCTGCAAAATTTCAGCTTGAGACTTTTTTTCCTATTTGATAAGTAGTAAAATTGCTCTATGTATTTACTGGACTGAAGGCGGTACTTTGACGAAAATGCGTTCTTTTTCCGTTCTTTAACTTTTGGGAAATCACTTCAGTGTGCAAAAAAAGTTCTTGACTCCCTGACCCTTGAGTGAAAATTTTCTATTCTAAGAAAAAAAATCTCTACATTTTTGTACTGGAAGGAAAAAGAAAACAACCGTAACTTTTTCTGCTATTACTATTTCCTAAATACAAAAGTGACTCTGCATGCTTTTTCGTTTGTCATCTAATTGTTCAGTGAATGGATAAAAACAGTCAACTTATTCTAGAAATTGGTCAGCCCTAGGAAACTTGCAATCAAAACTTAGTTCCTTATTGTTACTCACGATTATGGCACCTTATCTATGGGATACTGGTAAAAAATGTAAACCACTATAGATCACTAGATGGTGATAAAAAGTCATCTAGTTTCAGTATGGGCAGCCATCGCCCACTAAAAATGGGAGTGCAGCTAAGGCCCGTAGCTCAAAATCCCGAAAAAAAATTTAAAATCCCGTTTTGAAAATACAATTTTTTAAATCCCGCTTTTAATAATCCCGCTTAAATACAATCTCACCTCTGCAAGGCTTCGCCTTTTAAAATCCCATTTTATTCCGATTAGTCCATTTCGTAATAAGATAAATATACATAACTCGATAGGTATTGTACTCCTATAAGATTATTGATTACATATAGCAGTTCCCCAAAATGGAAAGTTAGGCTGAACAATAAAGGTCCTTGTGGTTTGTCTTTTTAACAATTATACATTATATAAAGAAGCTGGGAAAAGTCGGGTGATTATTAAAATTAAACACCTTGTGGTTGATCCGAAAAGCTGGGTCATAAAAACGGGAATTTCAAAAACGGTATTCTAAAATAAAGTATTATGAAGTGCCGGGATTTTGAAAAACTGTATTAAAAAAACCGGGATTTTAAGGGCGGGACTTCAAAAAACAAGCTTCTCAAAACAGACACCCGTACACAACCCGTTGGAAAGATGTGAAATTCTTAGAAGATCAATAGATTCAATTCTACATCGACGGATCAAAGACCAAAGATGGGGTTCGTTGAAGCAGGATGTTCTCTGAGAGACCAAATTGAAATCTCGCATTCCGTATTCCTAATCACTGAAGCGTTTTTCAGGCGGATGAAGTTAAAAGAAGTACTTGGCTCAAATAAAACGTGACTTCAACCTCGGTAGTCCGCATCTTCCGCCTTTAATTGTCGAGCATCTCTTTTGGAGATACAATAGTTTAAAAAATATTCACCTTTGTTTGGTAATAATGACCATAGCGTCTGTCCAGGTAATTGTTAAGCTGATGAACTCACTAGAAGTGGATTATTATTACCCATTTTATGTGAATAGACGAAAATTGGTATACCCATAGCTACGTGTTAACATTTGCTGAAACAGGATGCTTTAGAAAGAACAAACAGTAGGTGAACCGACATCATATACTTGCTTGGTGACAAAACTATTACTTCTTTTCTATTCTGATTTATATTTTCGAGGATACGAAATCCAAGTCTGAGGTTTGTAACTTAAAATTCTGGACGCAACATTTGAAATATAAAACTTGGAAAAATATGAATATGTATAAAAAAAAATATTTTAAATCGTTAAAGCGGTTTTCTTGCAAACTAATTTTTTATATAAAGGATTTTTCAACAGGGACGCTACAAAAGTAGAGCGACAGGGACAGCAAATGACGCCATATTTCTTGCCGCTCTTTTGACATTTCTCTCCAATAAGGTTTGCCATTTCATGATGGAAAGATATACGAGCCAACAACGAGTCGAAATTATTAAAATTTATTACCGAAATTCGGAGTCAGTGGCATCAACGTTAAGAGCGCTACGTGCAATTTATGGTCGTCATAATCGTCCTAGCAGATCAACAATTGAGCGTCTAGTGGAAAAATTTGAATCCACAGGCACAGTACAAAACGTTCCCGTGCCAGTGAGACAAAGAAGTGCCCGTAGTGTCGTAAATATTGCTGCCGCTGAGGCTTCAGTTGCAGAAAGCCCAAATGTGTCTTTCACACGTCGTTCTCAAGCGTTGGGCATCTCTGTGACGTAGTTGTGGCGAATTTTGCGAAAAGATCTTGGCCTACATCCTCACAAGATTTAATTGACGCAAGAACTGAAGCCGCTTGACCACCAGAAGCGTCGTATGTTCGTGAATTGGGCTGAGCAACAACTTGAAAATGATTCGGATTTTCATGGAAAGATCATCTTCAGCGATGAGGCTCATTCCTGGCTGAATGGCTTCGTCAATAAACAAAATATGCGGTATTGGTCAGGCAGCAATCCACACGTACTCCATGCGTCATCATTGCATCCCGACAAAAATTACGGTTTGGTGTTGTTTATGAGACGGCGGCGTCATTGGGCCGTACTTTTTCCGTGATGATCGAGACCGGCACGTTACTGTGAATGGGTATCGCTACCGTTCAATGATAACCGAATATTTTTGGCCCCTATTGGATGATATGGACTTGGAGGACATGTGGTTTCAACAGGACAGCGCCACAAGCCACACAGCGAATGTCACAATCAATTTATTGGAAACCAAGTCTGGAGAACGCTTGGCCTCCTCGGTCGTGCGATTTGACGCCGTTAGACTATTTCCTGTGGGGCTACGTCAAGTCTATGGTCTATGCCAACAAGCCAGCGACGATTGATGAACTTCGTACGAGTATCGAACGTGAAATAGCAGCAGTGTCGGCCGATTTATGCCTGAAAACCGTCGAAAATTGGGTTCAGCGTCTGGACTTCTGCAAACGTGTCCATGGTGGCCATGCAAAAGAAATCGAGTTCCATACATAATTGGCTTCAAACGTACTTTCACAGGAATAAGGAATTTCAATTGATATCCAAAACCGTTTTGTTTTATTTAAAAAAACTTTTGTATCGCTCTAATTGAAAAACATTTCTCTCTTCTCTTCAAAAACACGAGAAAAGTGAGAGAATCGTGCATTTTTCAGGAAAAATGGTAAGGTGGTTCGAGCATCGATAATAAGTGAAAGCAATGCTCGGCAGCGAATGTGAAAACTATTTATTCGACTCACTTTTCCACAGAACCAGAACAGGCCCTCTGGTTATCAATGAAAATGACAATATTAGGTTCGTTCGTTGAAGTTTACCCAGGGTTGGCCCAGGTTTTTCTGACAGACAGAGTTGTCAAAAAAAAAACTGAGTTTTTCGGCTCTCAAAAAACACCAAAGAGCTCTCAATTGTTATGTTGAGAAAAGCAAGAAACAAAATTTGTTTACAAATATAAAAAAACAAACTACAATTCCCATTTTATAAAATTAAATTTCTGTATTCCTTCGAATTTCCAAAAAACCAAAAAAAAAAATTACCTGTGGTACGTGAATCCAACAGAAAATATGTTTCAGAGCTCCTACCACTTTGACAGTTTATTCTTCACCTTAACTCGCCACAGCAAAAAACTTAGTTGTACTTCAAAGCGAGTTCAAGGTGACCCCAGGTTTAAAAAAAAAAACACTGAGTTGGCTCGTCAGGGTGAGTTCAGAATTTACAATTTATAAAAAACTCTTTAGGGCAACCCCAGGGTGATTTCAGCGCTCAACTAACAAACCCATTATTGTTGACTAATTCACATGTGGAAGGCTCTTTGCAGCATCACAAGCTGCGATCACTTCCGCTTAATTCGGCTTACTAAATATATTTGTAATACCCTCTTCTTGCTCCATACAGAAGCATTTGTATTTTCACCATAAATTTGAAAACTCTCCAGACCTTAAACAAGTTTTTCGAGTAGAATAACAAATCAACATTCAAATTCATACTTTTCAAAGAGAACAGCTTAACTTCTAATGTTGAACAATTCCCAGAAATTAAAATATAAAAAATCACCTCGAATAAGCAACAACCATCATCATATCGAGCTACCTTCCAGAATTAATTGAAATATTTTCAAGCCACTTACAATTTTTATCGATATCTGTGATACCACTCAATCAAAATGACAACGGACACTGTTTCATCGTTGTGGTGAGAATTCACAATTAACCTCATATCTCTGTATCCAAAAGGACAGAAAACAAAAAAAACTCATACAATTATTAATGAATTTTCCTGGTGCGATTGTCAAACCCTTTTTCTCAAAAAAAAAAGACCAAACTTTTTACAGAGGTGATTTATCTTAGCGGGCTTGCTTTCCATCTATATCTTCTCTCGTGGCCTTCTGGTCAAGAATTCAACCGCGAGTTAAAACAAAAGATTGATATTATATCCATCGGCAAGGTAGATCAATCCCAAAGATAACTCCTTACCTAACGAACCAGACATGGGACTGAAATTATATAAATATCGAAGACTACGTTTATTTTTTGGAATTTTCGTTTGGTTTGACTGCGCGAGTAAAATGTCCCTACAACTCCTGAGAAATTTCCATTTTTCTCTGGAATCGAAAAGGGTCAGATCTGTGGATGGAGATGACATTTTTTTTCTCCTTTCGTGTTCCTGGTACTTTGCGTTTGGATAGGTACATAATCTCTCATGGGTTTCAACTGTTTTTTTTTTTTCGTTGTTGTTGTTGTGTAAGTAGAATATATTCGATGTTAATCTGTGTGTTGTGGCAATCCTGCCCCAGATCCAGATCAATGGCTTTAGATTATTTATTTTAACTTGATACCCCTAACGCTAGCTGACCAATGATTCAATGTAAATTTGTATTTTTGTATCTTGTGTGTAAAACTGGCGCAAAACTCGCCAGACTCTAAGCTTAACTATTATTTATGCTTATTATGTCCATGAAATATGGCCAAAGATGAGGTAGAACTGTCAACGTCAAGACATTCCCCAATGCTGTCATCTGATATCTTTTGTATGGATGTGTCTCTGGGGTCTGGCTGGAAGTTTGGAATGCTGAATTTAACGATTGAAAGTTGAATTTGATCTGTTGGACTGTGTGTTGTTGGCCTGGCCATATCCAACTCCATTGTGTGTGTTCGCAGAATTTCCAAATGAAAACTAAATTATTCGCTTTGGAGATTTAATCTCGGAAAGTTATGGACATGTGGGATTTCATGTCCCCAAGTCAACAAGATGAGGGCTTAACAATAATTTAAAGACTGGTTTTAGTGAATTCATATGTTGTTTTGTACATTGTATAACTTTTGATTTTTTTTTTTTTATATAGATATGCCTGATTTAATTTGAATTTAATCTTTCGTTATAATCACTGAAGACTACTTTAAACTAATTGGGATTGTTAACCAGAATAAAAAAAGCTATATCTTTAAATATTTTTTGCGTTAAAGTTAAGTGTCATATGACGTTTCATTGACAAATATAAATATGCATAACGGAAATAAAAGTCCTAGGTCTAGCTCATGATTGCGTCATGTGAATTCTTTACTGAAAACCCTGCAAAACCCGCGCCGTTTTTATTACTTATGTATGGTAAGTAGGTACATAGGTTAAGTATACACCTAATTTTATGTACATTTTTAATATTTAGCCTGAAGCCTAAAAAACTGTGACGTCTCTAGAAATGGGCCTAGTGGGCCAGGGCCTAGTGCCCCGCAGTTCAGGGGGCCTCCTAGACTGCGCCAGTATACTAACAGATGACAAACTTTGAAAATATGAGATGTTGCGATTATACTTCCATTTTAAAGTTTTGCGACCTTTAGTCCAAATGCGTTTCGCCCAGGTACAACAAGTGGGCTCATCAGTTAGATGTTGTTGTACCCTTCTAAGACGCATAATTTTAGTCGATGGTTACCGACATGTATTAAATAAACAGCACAAATGCACTGTAAATTATATTATCTAGTGGAATTTTGGTTAAATTCAGACGACTAGATAATATAATTTACAGTGCATTTGTGCTGTTTATTTAATACATGTCGGTAACCATCGACTAAAATTATGCGTCTTAGAAGGGTACAACAACATCTAACTGATGAGCCCACTTGTTGTACTTGGGCGAAACGCATTTGGACTAAAGGTCGCAAAACTTTAAATTGAATTTATATTCAAAAGTCCACTAAAAACTAAAATAATAAATTTTCTATTATTTACGTTTTTATTCTTCATTCTGTTGCGATTATATTTATTTGAATTTATTATCTAGACTAGAGTCTAGATTGTGCCAGTGCCGTCGACAGAAATATTTTGGTGGTAACTGTTAAGATTCTAAAAAAATCGTAGTGAGTAGTTTAAAAAATATTTTCTCATTTCTGAATTGGCAAATTGAAAATATATTTTCACACTACAATTTAACCTTTCTTTAGCAACTTTCGTTACAAATTAAAAATAAACTAAATAAATAAACTTTCGTTACAAATTAAAAATAAATTCCCCCTATTTAAACTTAAAGTTTTCACATTCCAAATTTATCTGAGAGAGAGTTTTAGTATTGAACTTTTTATTCGTTTTGTTGAAGCTCTATTGAGATTTCACAATTCACAAATCACAAAAAATACTACAGAGAGAGTGGACAAAGAGACTTTTCAGTGCGTGCATTAGTTTTTGACATTTTTGTATAGATTCATTCAATAGCATTTTGCGCATGTGTTCCTCTATAATGTTTTTTTATGAAATCAGTCTCGTTGAAAGAACGGTTTAAAATAGAACTAAAAGTGTTTTAGAACTACGATTATAGAAAATAATTTTAAAATAGGTATGATATAGGGAGTTGTGTAATAATCTAATGCAGCGTTAAGCATAGTACATACATACTTGGTGAATATTGAATAATGTCTTGAATCTATACAAAATTTCCATTTTAGTTCACACGTGAACGTGCTCGTGGAGCTGTGTTTAGAGTTTCCATTCACTAGCAAAATGTACGGGAACTCTTTTTGAATAGTTAATAGTTTGCGAACAAACATATCGTCAAACGTTCACACCACATTCGCAAGTCAGAAATGTCAAAAAACACTTTCTCGATTGGCGATTGTTCACTTCAGGACGAAGTATGTGTGGAATAGGGGTCTAAACAGTCTTACTCCTAGATAACTTCTATGATGTTACTTTGGTGTGGCAAATTTTTTGTTTTATTTCAATTGGGGGTTTTGGAGCCCTTTTTTGTTTTTCGGTGTAAAAAAAGAAAAGTTAAATAACTTTTTCCCTGAGTGTGGACAGACAAATATATGTATGGATTTTCATATTAAGCTGGTGGACAATCGAACCCAATCAGCCCCAAACACCTATGATTTCAATTGGGGATGCTAGAGGACGTTTTTGTTTTTCGAGGAAATTCAAGTAACTTTTATCCCGGGAGTGGACAAACGTGGACTTACGAAGGGCAAACGAATCCGAAAAAAAACCTAAACATTTTGAAGTTGGAGTTCTGACTTCACACAGCCCCTCACTCACCTTTGTTTTTCCTTGAGCGATGAAATTTACTGCTGGTGACAAAATTATCACCATTGTCAATTTCGTTGGAAGCGTTCAAAGAGCAACGAAATAGTAAAATGTTGAAATTTTTTTGAAAAACCGTTTTTAATTTTTTTTTTTTTAAATTATGTATTATTAAGGAATAATAAAGATCCGTTTGATGAATCGCAAACGATATCTAACGAAACCCTGGTGATAACCGATGTCGTTAAAGAAATTTTAACTTAACAGAATACCATCAATGCCTTGAGGAACAAGACTGGTTGGTTAGTGCGATCATATGATTTAACAGTGTTTTTTTAAGACGTGTGGTTTTCAATCTGGCAATCCTTTTTTTGGAGTTGGTCTTTTTGACAGCTGTCACTTGATTTATGCTCAATTTGGTCGGCCATTTCATAATGAATAGACTTACTCCTGAACAATGTTTGACAATTGTGCAAATTTATTACCAAAATAATGGTTCCGTTCGCGAGACGCATGGCGAAACAATCAATTTAGGAACATTTTTGGTGAGGGGCTGAATATTCCCTTTCAAGGCGGTAATCGTTTTGGGCTTATCTACGTAGACAAGCGACTTCACATAACTCCACAAAAATGAGAGAAGATAATGCATTCACCAAAAGTTTCCTTCAATAAATTGATTGTTTCGCGATGCGTCACGCAAGCCGAACCAATAATTCGGTAGTAAATTTGCACTATTTGCAAACGTTGTTCAGAAGGCCTATGTCTATTCACTATAAAATGGCAAACCAAACTGAGCATAAATTAAGTGTCAGCTGTCAAAAAGACCAACTCCGAAAAAAAATATTGCCAGATTGAAAACCTTACGTCTAAAAAAACACCCTTTAAAAATGTAGCTACATCCGACATTCAACAACAAAAACCTTTATGTAAAAAGTTGTGTGTAATTTTGTTCATCCGGAAAAATTAATCATCTCGCTTAGATGTCAGAGATACCCAAAAAACATTGTAAAATATCTTTCAGCTTCTAATATACTATTCGGACTGAAAAAAAAAATCAATAACAACAACTTATAACATTTAATTAATCTTGGTCATAATGCGTTCTCAGCATGGCTCTAGCTTTTTAATTAATTAACTTCTCACCACACTAAAGCTTTAGCATGGGAATTTACCTATTTGTAGATCAGAAATTGAATTATTTCATGTCGAAAGCCTTGTTCAAGAGAAATCCAAACTAATCTCATTAACAAGAAATAACCAAATAAAAGAATCCTATTAGCGATTATGAAATAATAATTAAGTCAGAGTGCGTCTATACTGTATGTGTATAAGAAGGTATCATTTGGAATCAAGACGTTCATGACTTAATATACTTTGACAGTGAAATTTTTCTGAAGGTTTAACTTTTCTACGGTTCGACCGCAGTCGGGCTCGGGTGGCTGATGTCAGTTGTCAATTTTAATTTGACCAAAGCCGATTTTGCTAAGCACCTTTAACTAATCCCATTCAGCGAGCAACTAGCACATTAATGTCGGAACGTTTGGCACAAATTCCGGTTAAATGGTTTTATGTTGGCCATTATTGACCACACCGACCGCCTTCGTTGAGCATGAATATGGTGTCAAGCTGTGAAAAAGTTTAACAAAAGAAAAAAACTAAATTTAAACATTTATTAACCAACGAAGAAGATAGTGAAATTACGGGAATGGAATGTTTGTAATTGGTTTGTTGAATATAGGCTTACTAGACACTGGCTCCTTCCCACGTAGGTATAAGATTATTATAAGAACCCTGCTGTTTAACGATGTAAAATATATAATCATTTTGATTACATTGTTGACAGTTCTCTTTAAGTAGGTACCTCTACGAGTATATGTATAAGAAATATCAATTTACAAATACATTGTTTATAAACAAATAAATTTTGTTAACTATAAAAGATGAACCAATAAGAGAAAAGTGGTGATACTGTGCATTCACTTCCGCGTAATAGAGCAAAAGTAGTGCACGCCAGTGGTTCCCAAACGTTTAATGATGTTGAAACCCAAAATATATTTCAGAACCCCAATACTAAACGACAGCAAAAAATTAAAGACAAACAAAGCTCATCCATCTATGTGCGAAATTTGTATTCGCATATTTGGGATACTGTCCACATTTGGTTTTTACATAATCTATGCTGATAAGCCCGTTTCACCAGCGATACGGTGTGATAAAATGAGAAAAATTATTATTATTAGTACATGTTTTAACAGAACCGAATCGGTAGGTCAAGGACTCTCAACAATTTTGCTTCAAATCTCCCTAAAAGGGGAGGTGCTATAACCCTTTGACATATCTCCTGTAAACACATAATAAAGGCAACCTAAATTTTGAGTCTTTGAAAAAAACTTCCCCTCCTTACGTCACCATTACGTGGTGGAGTGGAGGGTGTACTGGATACAATGGCTTGGCCTGATCGCTTTGGCCAAGGCTCAGCTCGTCGAGATGGGGTGGTTCTTGCCAATGTAGTCAAGCACTGTCGTTACGTTTTATTTCATGCCGTAATCTATTTGAAACGAGATAGTAAGTTTCTAATTGTTGGTTCAAAAAAAATTTTGAAACTGGATTCGTCTAATTCTTGTCGAAATTAGTTTCAATAATTATGATTTAAAAAAAAAAATCCAACTAATAAAAGAAAAGGAATCGAAATAAAAAGAAGGCAACATTACAAAAAAAAAATATTTGGCAACCCTAGAGAGAGGAACGAGCAATGTAGCAGTTTAGGAAAACCCAGGGTATTAACATAAAGAATTAAAAACATACTCGTATTCTTTAATTTTTGTTGATACAGAGTTTACTTTCATAGGCAAAACACTGTTTCTTCAAAGGAAACAGGTACGCCAGAATATTTTTAAGTTGTAAGCACTTATCTCCCAAAACTACGAATTTCAAGAAATTTAGCCCAAAGTTCTGTCAAAGCTTATATATAAAAACTAAAATTCGTAGTTTTGGAAAGTATACGAACAGACATACCTACTATAGAAATTTATTAGGGAATGTCCTTAGAAAAATATCATTTGAGAGGAGGGGTGTATTTCCCCGGGAGGGATATTTTCCCAAAATTCTGGACTCAAAATAGATAAAAAGCTATTTAAAGATAACGAACATACCAATAATACCGTCCTATAGCTTTAATAAAAGGTTAGAATGAATTATTTTTATCATATCTATTGTCAAATCAAGTTGAAAAAGCTATAATGATAAGGAAAACTATCATGATAGAAAAAAACTATCAAAATAGAAAAAAACTATCATGATACAACAAACTATCATAATAGAAAAAAACTTTCATGGTTAAAAACTATCATGATAGCAACAACTACCATAGTTGCAAAAATCATCATGATAGAAAAAAAATATCATAACAGCAAAAAATATCATGCGAGAAAAAACTATCATTATAGAAAAAATTTCATAGCAAAAACTATCACGAAAGAAAAAAATTATCACGATGGCAAAAACTACCATGGTAAAAACTGTAATGATATGAAAACTATCATGATGGAACAAAAATTATTATGACAGCAAAAACTCTCGTGAAAGAATAAATTATAATGATAGAAAAAACTATCATGATAAAAAAACTATCATGATAGAAAAAACTATCATAATAGAAAAAAACTATCATGATAGCACAAAGTAGCATGAAAGAAAGAACTATCATAATAGAAAAACTATAGAAAAACTATTATGATAGAAAATTTTTTTTTAATAGAAGAAAACCGTCATAGTAAAAAAATTATCATCATAGAAAAAACTATCAAGATAGAAAAAACTATAATGATAGAAAAAACTATCATGATAGCAAAAACTTTCATAATTGCAAAAACTATCATGATAGAAAAAAATTATCATAGTAGCAAAAAATATCATGCGAGAAAAAACTGTCCTGATAGAACGACTATCATGATAGAAAAAAGCTATCATAATAGAAAAAACTATCATGATAGCATAAACTATCATGATAAAAAAGTTTATCACAATTATCAGGATTGAAAAGACTAGCATGATAGAAGAAAACTTCCATGGTAAAAAACTGTCGTGAAAGAATAACATATCATGATAGTACAAACTTTCATGGTAAAAAATTATCATGACTGAAAAAACTATCATGAAAACTAACGCTATAGAAAAAGCAATCATGATAGAACAAATTACCATGATTGAAAAAACTATCATATGCCTGTTTTTTTCTACATATCTGGATCTGCAGCCTAAGCCACTGAAGCGATTTTCCTTAAATCATTAACGTAAGAGTTTTTCATGTTTCACTAGAAGGGAAATAGGTACTTGCCATACAACCGCAGAAAAGCTTATTTATGTCAAAAATGGCTCCAACGACTTTGATACAAAAAATCAGTGTGTTATTATAGGTATAGCGTACTTTTTGGTAAAAAAAAAACAAAAACCGTTATTTCTCGTTAACAGTTCATCTGATCCCAATTAAAATTTTCACGCAAAAGTGCAATTGTCAATAAAAAATTTTGTTTATTTAAAGCAATATTAATTTTTTTAATTCAATAATTAAAAAACGTGTTGGGGAATTTTTTTTTAAACTTAGTTAATAAATTAATATTAATAAATACTCAAAAGTGGATAGCCAATTTTTTAAGTGTAATTTTAATTTAAATTAATTTTTATACATGTATAAAAAATAATTAATTAATTTTTTGAAAACCGCTCCGACGATTTTCAATTTTGTCTTTTTTTGCATATATGTATTCATATTTTTTCCTGTTACCAAATGACATACCTGTTTTTGAGCTCTAAAGTTA
Organism: Dasysyrphus albostriatus; assembly: GCA_946251815.1. NCBI lineage: Eukaryota > Metazoa > Arthropoda > Insecta > Diptera > Syrphidae > Dasysyrphus > Dasysyrphus albostriatus. The sequence continues at coordinate 57,202,825 of OX276336.1, read as the reverse complement.
TTCAACTTTTATAATTTTTGTATACCTGCCTGCATAGCATATTTTAAAAGTCCTTATGTTCCAAGCAACTTTTCTTAAAAATGGCTCCTACAATTTTTGTAAAACTTTTACGATATACTACGAAAATTATTAAAAATCACATACATATATGTAGCAGACTATTAAAAGTACCTTAAGTACCGTAAGTTTTTTTTTTTAAATTTCGAATTTTCTCTCAATCGGCTCAGCAGATTTATTATTTTTTTTTTTTTATACAAATGTCTAATAAGATAAAAAAATATAACACATAAAATTTTCCAAACAAATCTTTTGAAAAGCTTCAATTTTTTCTATTTGAAAATTCGAAATCTCAAAAACTGGTTACCAATTTTTTTTGAAATTTTAACTTACATGAATTCTTTGACAAAAATCCACTGAAAAATATAGGGTGTTTTTTAACGTGTGGTTTTCAATCTGGCAATACTTTTTTCGGAGTTGTTCTTTTTGAGAGCTGTCACTTCATTTATGCTCAGTTGGGTTTGTCATTTCATATTCATAATGAATAGACTTACTTCTAATCAACGTATTGCAAATCGTGCAAATTTATTTCCAAAATTAAAGTTCGGTTTGCGCGACGCATCGCGAAACAATCAATTTATTGAAGGAAACTTTTGGTGAGCGCATTATCTCGCGTCGTTGGGTTATTTTTTGTGGGGTTATGTGAAGTCGCTTGTCTACGCAGATAAATCCGAGACGTTTGACGCCTTGGAGGAGAATATTCGGCACCTCACTAAAAGTTTTCTTCAATAAATTAATTGTTTCGCAAAGCATCGTGTTATAAAAGACTTACAGACAAAAATTAATAATGTTTCAGTACAAAGAAGACTTTCAACTGACTAACTGCACAGTCAGTGTTTTAGTTCTGACTTCTGTTCGAATGAAGCTCATAATCAGCTTCATTGTGGCATTACACGTGAACAATATTCCAATTCTCTTTTAAACTATTGTTAGTTTCACTCCAAAAACGGAATTTCATTCTTGTGATAACTCGTTTCGGGCGAAATATTTCATTCTTAACAGCTTAAATTGTCACTTATTTTTTGACGGCAAATGAAAGAGAAACAGGATTTTTATTTATTATAAGCCAAGAGAAATTTAGGAGAAACTCGTAATAGCATTTAATTCCAGGGAAACAAATATTTTTCGCGTGAAATATTTTCCGGGAGAAAACCCATAACGTAAATAAGATTAGGATTATTGAATCGTTCTTAGCAATTAATAACAAAAATCTGTTAAAATGAAAGAAGGAATCTAAGGAATATCATAGATATATTATTCAAAAATCAGTCCATCTATTTAGGTCCTAGCTCAATACTTTTATTTATGATGATTTGAACCTAGTTTATTGAAAGTGTCACTTTTAATCTCCATAAACTTTACCTGTCTAGATTTTTATTTGAATTCAACGAAAATCTTTATTTACTGCATGATCATAAATCAGTACCCTTTCTTAGATAAATTACGTAAATGAGCCCTGCTGTAAAAATCCTTTAATCCTTTTATATTTAATTGTTTTTAAATCCAAGACAATGTCGCCACACTTTGCCCTTATACAAAGAAATAGATCACCAAACTCTGTCACATAAAAAGTTGGATCCCAGCTGCAGACTGCGCCTAACACATCAGTTGTAGTCCCCTCTTAAGAATGCACCCTTAAAAGTTATTTTTATATAATTTTCTGTTCGAATATTTTTATTAAAAACATCTTGAGCCCTTTTCATATTGTTCCTGTCAGATATTATTAAAAGTCCATTAAACAACGGTAATTATAGGAGTGTGGACTCTGCGACAAATGCATTTATATAGTCTTCAGTCGCGCGCCGAGCCATAGGGAAGCAATTCCCCACCTGAGGGATTTCTCATCTCCCCCCATATTACTACTCGGGAAGATATTTAATAAAAATAAATCTCGATCTCGTTTTTCTGAAATGGATCACCAAGCTAATAGCTGATTCGGTATGACGACGACGACGAGGGACGTGGTGCATATTCCATATACCATATCCCATGAGGATCATAGGAGCGATTCACTCGAGGTTCGACTACAGGAATTGCGCTAATTTCTTACATTTTTTTATGAAATGGTAAATTCAATTTATGAATTAAAAATGTACATAGATACGTAAAGTTGAAACTGGAATCACATCAGAAGCTAAAAAAATGCATCTCACGGATGATTGTTCGTTAATAATTTCGTCATTATGAAAAACACATGGTTTCGTAAAGATGCATCCACCTCATCCATCCAGCAGTTGGAAAGTACCTATTTAAATTCTTTGTTTTACAGTGGGAGAAGCTTACTCTAAAAACTGAACAAAAAACTTGTATTCGAGTTTTACTCTTCTACTAAACAGATTTTACTGATATTTTTATCAAAATAGGAAGCGGAACGACAAACTTCAAATCAAAATCTTTAAGAACATTAACCCGCATTTATTCAAAAATAATTCTCTAAATCACAGTTAAAACATTTTAATATTTGTTTATAGCTTGATGTTTAAATGTTGCTATCTATACGGTACCTAAGTTCTTATTAAAAAAGGTTTAAAAATTAACAATTGCTGACAGGCCAAATAGAAATGTGAAATCAAAATTGATTTATCTGAAACTTAACCGCAAATAATATCTTTTTTTGTTCACTTTTGTATGTGACTCGCCCCACTGTATGCATAATGTTGTAAGAAAAATAAAATAAAAATACATGAAAATGAGTTTTCCATGCATCGGTGGAACTCAAAATTGAGCGCGTGACACTACGATGACGGATGGCGACATTTTTCTAAACCGAGAGGAGGATAGAGATGTTGCATTCGATTAATCCGTTCGTATCCTAAAGAAGAAAAACCTCACTTAAAAAACAAAATTGCCTATTTTAGCTGCTGCGGCGGCCGGCGCCGAGCCGCTACCACCGAGTTGCATCTTATATGACTGTTTTCATTTCATTCTTTCGAAGGTATACTCGTAGTACTTAATAGAAGGGGGCACTTTCAATCATAATTAAATGATTTGTCGGTGACTGAGTTTGAGTTTGTATCTGAAGGATTGTCGCCGTGAAAATTATGAACGCATTTTTCATATTAGGATTTTTTTTTTTAAATAATTTTTCTTGTTGGTTTTATAGGAGCGCGGAACTTTGATTTGTGGCACGTGGCTTTGTCTTCGTAGTTGTGCGTTGCCTTTTAATTAATCGGTGCAACAGGAACTCTGCTTCGGCGGTATATTTTTTATTAAAAGGCAACAGTGCTTGATTCCCTTTTGATGAGGTGAGACAGAGGCTTGTTTATGATTATGACTTAATTCTTGACATGCAATTTGTGGATAAGGAGGTTTTGTTCAGATGCATTCTACTAAATGAAGGGGTAGCATATAGGGAAGAAAGATGAGATACATCATGTAGAGTGGAGGAGGATAACACAATTAGGCAACGATACAAAAGGAAGTAATTAGCTAATGGAACAATATGAGGGACAAGTTATGATTCATGGACTGAATGTATATACTATAAAATATATTTTTTAATTGCTTCAAGCAATTATAAGATGTAAATATACAGACAATAAATAGTATACCTATCTTCATTTTATATAACAAAACAAAATAGAATAAATTTTAATACAATTAAGTAAAAGAAAGTAACTAGCTTTTGATTTGGTAACCCTTATTTTAAATCACAGCAGTAGAACAGTGCACAGTGGCTCACCCTCTTGAAAGCGGGAAGACAAAATTGCCCTAAAAGCTAAACCACGGAACCGATTTTAATGCAATTTTCAGTAATGATAAGTATTAAGACAAGAACCAACACAGTTGATATCCGCCCACTGCCACGCCTAGTTTATGTTGACTAAATAGTATGGAAATATTTTTTTGGAAAATTGGCAGAGTTTAAAGAACGCCCGTTTTGTATGCGTTTTTAAATTTTCTTGTATGCAGGCAGCCTTGGCTCAGTAAAATCATTTGAACTAAAATTGCTATTTAAAAGAAAATCAAATTTAATAAAATAAAACTTGCTGTACGTTAATGGAAAGGTCTATTCAAATCCTATCGACAAATCAAAGTCAAATTTTTTTTCATGCTCTGGTTGGTAAAATATTCGCATCCAAAGCGACTTGACTTGATTTTTACCATTTTCTGTCCCCAACTTCCTACCTTCATGTCTTTCAGCGAGTATATTTCCAATACCAAGCTTTAAAAATTGTTGCGGATTGCAGTGCTGAATAGGAAATCAACACACCTTTCCAAAAATGTAAAAATTTCATCACACAAGTTTTTCATGGATTTTGGAAAAACCATTTTTTCAAAAAAAAAACAACTTTTTTTCAAAGTTAATGAAATAAATCTTGCTATACCTTCATGGAAAGGTCTATTCAAATCCTATCGACAAATCGAAGCCAAAATTTTGTTCATGGTCTGGTTGGTAAAATATTCGCATCCAAAGTGACTTTACTTGATTTTTACCATTTTCTGCCCAAACTTCCTACCTTCATGTCTTTCAGCGAGAATATTCCCAAAACCAAGCTTTAACAATTGTTGTGAGTTTCAGTGCTGAATAGGAAATTAACACACCTTTTCAAAAATGTTAAAATTTCATCGCACAAATTTTTCATGGATTTCGGAAAAAAGCATGGACTAACCCCTTACCATTTTTTCAAAAAAAAACAACTTTTTTTCAAAGTCAATGAAATAAATCGTGCTGTACGTTCATGGAAAGGTCTATTCAAATCCTATCGACAAATCGAAGCCAAAATTTTTTTCATGGTCTGGTTGGTAAAATATTCGCATCCGAAGTGACTTTACTTGATTTTTACCATTTTCTGCCCAAACTTCCTACCTTCATGTCTTTCAGCGAGTATATTTCCAAAACCAAGCTATTAAAATTGTTGCGGATTTCAGTGCTGAATAATCAACACACCTTTTCAAAAATGTAAAAATTTCATCGCACAAATTTTTCATGGATTTCGGAAAAAAGCATGGACTAACCCCTTACCATTTTTTCAAAAAAAAAAACAACTTTTTTTCAAAGTCAATGAAATAAATAGTGCTGTACGTTCATGGAAAGGTCTATTCAAATCCTATCGACAAATCGAAGCCAAAATTTTTTTCATGGTCTGGTTGGTAAAATATTCGCATCCAAAGTGACTTGACTTGATTTTTACCATTTTCTGCCCAAACTTCCTACCTTCATGTCTTTCAGCGAGTATATTTCCAAAACCAAGCTTTAAAAATTGTTGCGGATTTCAGTGCTGAATAGGAAATCAACACACCTTTTCAAAAATGTAAAACTTTCATCGCACAAATGTTTCATGGATTTCGGAAAAAAACATGGACTTACCCCTTACCATTTTTTCAAAAAAAAAAAACAACTTTTTTTCAAAGTCAATGAAATAAATAGTGCTGTACGTTCATGGAAAGGTCTATTCAAATCCTATCGACAAATCGAAGCCAACATTTTTTTCATGGTCTGGTTGGTAAAATATTCGCATCCGAAGTGACTTTACTTGATTTTTACCATTTTCTGCCCAAACTTCCTACCTTCATGTCTTTCAGCGAGTATATTTCCAAAACCAAGCTATTAAAATTGTTGCGGATTTCAGTTCTGAATAATCAACTTACCTTTTCAAAAATGTAAAAATTTCATCGCACAAATTTTTCATGGATTTCGGAAAAAAGCATGGACTAACCCCTTACCATTTTTTCAAAAAAAAAACAACTTTTTTTCAAAGTCAATGAAATAAATAGTGCTGTACGTTCATGGAAAGGTCTATTCAAATCCTATCGACAAATCGAAGCCAACATTTTGTTCATGGTCTGGTTGGTAAAATATTCGCATCCAAAGTGACTTGACTTGATTTTTACCATTTTCTGCCCAAACTTCCTACCTTCATGTCTTTCAGCGAGTATATTTCCAAAACCAAGCTTTAAAAATTGTTGCGGATTTCAGTGCTGAATAGGAAATTAACACACCTTTCCAAAAATGTAAAAATTTTATTACACACATTTTTCATGGGTTTCGGAAAAAAGCATGGACTAACCCCTTACCATTTTTTCAAAAAAAAAACTTTTTTTCAAAGTCAATGAAATAAATCGTGCTGTACGTTCATGGAAAGGTCTATTCAAATCCTATCGACAAATCGAAGCCAAAATTTTGTTCATGGTCTGGTTGGTAAAATATTCGCATCCAAAGTGACTTTACTTGATTTTTACCATTTTCTGCCCAAACTTCCTACCTTCATGTCTTTCAGCGAGTATATTCCCAAAACCAAGCTTTAACAATTGTTGTGAGTTTCAGTGCTGAATAGGAAATTAACACACCTTTTCAAAAATGTAAAAATTTCATCGCACAAATTTTTCATGGATTTCGGAAAAAAGCATGGACTAACCCCTTACCATTTTCTGTCCCCAACTTCCTGACTTCATGTCTTTCAGCGAGTATATTTCCACAACCAAGCTTTAAAAATTGTTGCGGATTTCAGTACTGAATAGGAAATCAACACACCTTTCCAAAAATGTAAAAATTTTATCACACACATTTTTCATGGGTTTCGGAAAAAAGCATGGACTAACCCCTTACCATTTTTTCAAAAAAAAAAAACAACTTTTTTTCAAAGTCAATGAAATAAATCCTGCCGTACGTTCATGGAAAGGTCTATTCAAATCCTATCGACAAATCGAAGCCAAAATTTTTTTCATGGTCTGGTTGGTAAAATATTCGCATCCGAAGTGACTTTACTTGATTTTTACCATTTTCTGCCCAAACTTCCTACCTTCATGTCTTTCAGCGAGTATATTTCCAAAACCAAGCTATTAAAATTGTTGCGGATTTCAGTGCTGAATAATCAACACACCTTTTCAAAAATGTAAAAATTTCATCGCACAAATGTTTCATGGATTTCGGAAAAAAGCATGGACTAACCCCTTACCATTTTTTCAAAAAAAACAACTTTTTTTCAAAGTCAATGAAATAAATAGTGCTGTACGTTCATGGAAAGGTCTATTCAAATCCAATCGACAAATCGAAGCCAAAATTTTTTTCATGCTCTGGTTGGTAAAATATTCGCATCCAAAGTGACTTGACTTGATTTTAACCATTTTCTGACCCCGACTTCCTACCCTCATGTCTTTCAGCGAGTATATTTCCAAAACCAAACTTTAACAATTGTTGTGAGTTTCAGTGCTGAATAGGAAATTAACGCACCTTTTCAAAAATGTAAAAATTTCATCGCACAAATGTTTCATGGATTTCGGAAAAAAACATGGACCCCTTTTAACCCCTTACCATTTTTTCAAAAAAAAACAACTTTTTTTCAAAGTCAATGAAATAAATAGTGCTGTACGTTCATGGAAAGGTCTATTCAAATCCAATCGACAAATCGAAGCCAACATTTTTTTCATGGTCTGGTTGGTAAAATATTCGCATCCGAAGTGACTTTACTTGATTTTTACCATTTTCTGACCCCGACTTCCTACCCTCAGTCTTTCAGCGAGTATATTTCCAAAACCAAGCTTTAAAAATTGTTGCGGATTTCAGTGCTGAATAGGAAATCAACACACCTTTCCAAAAATATAAAAATTTCATCGCACAAATTTTTCATGGATTTCGAAAAAAAGCATGGACCCCTTACCATTTTTTCAAAAAAAAACAACTTTTTTTCAAAGTCAATGAAATAAATAGTGCTGTACGTTCATGGAAAGGTCTATTCAAATCCTATCGACAAATCGAAGCCAAAATTTTTTTCATGGTCTGGTTGGTAAAATATTCGCATCCAAAGTGACTTTACTTGATTTTTACCATTTTCTGTCCCCAACTTCCTGACTTCATGTCTTTCAGCGAGTATATTTCCAAAACCAAGCTTTAAAAATTGTTGCGGATTTCAGTGCTGAATAGGAAATCAACACACCTTTCCAAAAATGTAAAAATTTCATCGCACAAATTTTTCATGGATTTCGGAAAAAAGCATGGACTAACCCCTTACCATTTTTTCAAAAAAAAAACAACTTTTATTCAAAGTCAATGAAATAAATCGTGCTGTACGCTCATGGAAAGGTCTATTCAAATCCTATTGACAAATCGAAGCCAATTTTTTTTTCATGGTCTGGTTGGTAAGATATTCGCATCCAAAGTGACTTTACTTGATTTTTACCATTTTCTGACCCCGACTTCCTACCCTCAGTCTTTCAGCGAGTATATTTCCAAAACCAAGCTTTAAAAATTGTTGCGGATTTCAGTGCTGAATAGGAAATCAACACACCTTTCCAAAAATGTAAAAATTTTATCACACACATTTTTCAAGGATTTCGGAAAAAAGCATGGACTAACCCCTTACCATTTTTTCAAAAAAAAAAAACTTTTTTTCAAAGTCAATGAAATAAACCGTGCTGTACGTTCATGGAAAGGTCTATTCAAATCCTATCGACAAATCGAAGCCAAAATTTTTTTCATGGTCTGGTTGGTAAAATATTCGCATCCAAAGTGACTTGACTTGATTTTTACCATTTTCTGCCCAAACTTCCTACCTTCATGTCTTTCAGCGAGTATATTTCCAAAACCAAGCTTTAAAAATTGTTGCGGATTTCAGTGCTGAATAGGAAATCAACACACCTTTTCAAAAATGTAAAAATTTCATCGCACAAATTTTTCATGGATTTCGGAAAAAAGCATGGACTAACCCCTTACCATTTTAAAAAAAAAAAAAAACAACTTTTATTCAAAGTCAATGAAATAAATCGTGCTGTACGTTCATGGAAAGGTCTATTCAAATCCTATCGACAAATCGAAGCCAACATTTTTTTCATGGTCTGGTTGGTAAAATATTCGCATCCAAAGTGACTTTACTTGATTTTTACCATTTTCTGCCCAAACTTCCTACCTTCATGTCTTTCAGCGAGTATATTCCCAAAACCAAGCTTTAACAATTGTAGTGAGTTTCAGTGCTGAATAGGAAATCAACACACCTTTCCAAAAATGTAAAAATTTCGTCAGACAAATTTTTCATGGATTTCGGAAAAAAGCATGGACTAACCCCTTACCATTTTTTAAAAAAAAAAACAACTTTTATTCAAAGTCAATGAAATAAATCGTGCTGTACGTTCATGGAAAGGTCTATTCAAATCCTATCGACAAATCGAAGCCAAAATTTTTTTCATGGTCTGGTTGGTAAAATATTCGCATCCAAAGTGACTTGACTTGATTTTTACCATTTTCTGACCCCGACTTCCTACCCTCATGTCTTTCAGCGAGTATATTTCCAAAACCAAGCTCTAAAAATTTTTGCGGATTTCAGTGCTGAATAGGAAATTAACACACCATTCCAAAAATGTAAAAATTTCATCGCACAAATTTTTCATGGATTTCGGAAAAAAGCATGGACTAACCCCTTACCATTTTAAAAAAAAAAAAACAACTTTTATTCAAAGTCAATGAAATAAATCGTGCTGTACGTTCATGGAAAGGTCTATTCAAATCCTATCGACAAATCGAAGCCAACATTTTTTTCATGGTCTGGTTGGTAAAATATTCGCATCCAAAGTGACTTTACTTGATTTTTACCATTTTCTGCCCAAACTTCCTACCTTCATGTCTTTCAGCGAGTATATTCCCAAAACCAAGCTTTAACAATTGTAGTGAGTTTCAGTGCTGAATAGGAAATCAACACACCTTTCCAAAAATGTAAAAATTTCGTCAGACAAATTTTTCATGGATTTCGGAAAAAAGCATGGACTAACCCCTTACCATTTTTTAAAAAAAAAAACAACTTTTATTCAAAGTCAATGAAATAAATCGTGCTGTAAGTTCATGGAAACGTCTATTCAAATCCTATCGACAAATCGAAGCCAAAATTTTTTTCATGGTCTGGTTGGTAAAATATTCGCATCCGAAGTGACTTTACTTGATTTTTACCATTTTCTGCCCAAACTTCCTACCTTCATGTCGTTCAGCGAGTATATTTCCAAAACCAAGCTATTAAAATTGTTGCGGATTTCAGTGCTGAATAATCAACACACCTTTTCAAAAATGTAAAAATTTCATCGCACAAATTTTTCATGGATTTCGGAAAAAAGCATGGACTAACCCCTTACCATTTTTTCAAAAAAAAAAAAAAACTTTTTTTCAAAGTCAATGAAATAAATAGTGCTGTACGTTCATGGAAAGGTCTATTCAAATCCTATCGACAAATCGAAGCCAAAATTTTTTTCATGGTCTGGTTGGTAAAATATTCGCATCCGAAGTGACTTTACTTGATTTTTACCATTTTCTGCCCAAACTTCCTACCTTCATGTCTTTCAGCGAGTATATTCCCAAAACCAAGCTTTAACAATTGTTGTGAGTTTCAGTGCTGAATTGGAAATCAACACACCTTTCCAAAAATGTTAAAATTTCGTCAGACAAATTTTTCATGGATTGCGGAAAAAAGCATGGACTAACCCCTTACCATTTTTTCAAAAAAAAAACAACTTTTTTTCAAAGTCAATGAAATAAATAGTGCTGTACGTTCATGGAAAGGTCTATTCAAATCCTATCGACAAATCGAAGCCAACATTTTTTTCATGGTCTGGTTGGTAAAATATTCGCATCCGAAGTGACTTTACTTGATTTTTACCATTTTCTGACCCCGACTTCCTACCCTCAGTCTTTCAGCGAGTATATTTCCAAAACCAAGCTATAAAAATTGTTGCGGATTTCAGTGCTGAATAGGAAATCAACACACCTTTTCAAAAATGTAAAAATTTCATCGCACAAATGTTTCATGGATTTCGGAAAAAAGCATGGACTAACCCCTTACCATTTTTTCAAAAAAAAACAACTTTTTTTCAAAGTCAATGAAATAAATAGTGCTGTACGTTCATGGAAAGGTCTATTCAAATCCAATCGACAAATCGAAGCCAAAATTTTTTTCATGGTCTGGTTGGTAAAATATTCGCATCCAAAGTGACTTGACTTGATTTTAACCATTTTCTGACCCCGACTTCCTACCCTCATGTCTTTCAGCGAGTATATTTCCAAAACCAAGCTTTAAAAATTGTTGCGGATTTCAGTGCTGAATAGGAAATCAACACACCTTTTCAAAAATGTAAAAATTTCATCGCACAAATGTTTCATGGATTTCGGAAAAAAGCATGGACTAACCCCTTACCATTTTTTCAAAAAAAAACAATTTTTTTTCAAAGTCAATGAAATAAATAGTGCTGTACGTTCATGGAAAGGTCTATTCAAATCCTATCGACAAATCGAAGCCAACATTTTTTTCATGGTCTGGTTGGTAAAATATTTGCATCCAAAGTGACTTTACTTGATTTTTACCATTTTCTGACCCCGACTTCCTGACTTCATGTCTTTCAGCGAGTATATTTCCAAAACCAAGCTTTAAAAATTGTTGCGGATTTCAGTGCTGAATAGGAAATCAACACACCTTTACAAAAATGTAAAAATTTCATCGCACAAATGTTTCATGGATTTCGGAAAAAAGCATGGACTAACCCCTTACCATTTTTTCAAAAAAAAACAACTTTTTTTCAAAGTCAATGAAATAAATAGTGCTGTACGTTCATGGAAAGGTCTATTCAAATCCTATCGACAAATCGAAGCCAACATTTTTTTCATGGTCTGGTTGGTAAAATATTTGCATCCAAAGTGACTTTACTTGATTTTTACCATTTTCTGACCCCGACTTCCTGAGTTCATGTCTTTCAGCGAGTATATTTCCAAAACCAAGCTTTAACAATTGTTGTGAGTTTCAGTGCTGAATTGGAAATCAACACACCTTTCCAAAAATGTAAAAATTTCGTCAGACAAATTTTTCATGGATTTCGGAAAAATGCATGGACTAACCCCTTACCATTTTTTCAAAAAAAAAAAAACAACTTTTTTTCAAAGTCAATGAAATAAATCGTGCTGTACGTTCATGGAAAGGTCTATTCAAATCCTATCGACAAATCGAAGCCAAAATTTTTTTCATGGTCTGGTTGGTAAAATATTCGCATCCGAAGTGACTTTACTTGATTTTTACCATTTTCTGCCCAAACTTCCTACATTCATGTCTTTCAGCGAGTATATTTCCAAAACCAAGCTATTAAAATTGTTGCGGATTTCAGTGCTGAATAATCAACACACCTTTTCAAAAATGTAAAAATTTCATCGCACAAATTTTTCATGGATTTCGGAAAAAAGCATGGACTAACCCCTTACCATTTTTTCAAAAAAAAAAAACAACTTTTTTTCAAAGTCAATGAAATAAATAGTGCTGTACGTTCATGGAAAGGTCTATTCAAATCCTATCGACAAATCGAAGCCAAAATTTTTTTCATGGTCTGGTTGGTAAAATATTCGCATCCAAAGTGACTTGACTTGTTTTTTACCATTTTCTGCCCAAACTTCCTACCTTCATGTCTTTCAGCGAGTATATTTCCAAAACCAAGCTATTAAAATTGTTGCGGATTTCAGTGCTGAATTGGAAATCAACACACCTTTTCAAAAATGTAAAAATTTCATCGCACAAATGTTTCATGGATTTCGGAAAAAAGCATGGTCTAACCCCTTACCATTTTTTCAAAAAAAAACAACTTTTTTTCAAAGTCAATGAAATAAATAGTGCTGTACGTTCATGGAAAGGTCTATTCAAATCCTATCGACAAATCGAAGCCAACATTTTTTTCATGGTCTGGTTGGTAAAATATTCGCATCCGAAGTGACTTTACTTGATTTTTACCATTTTCTGACCCCGACTTCCTACCCTCAGTCTTTCAGCGAGTATATTTCCAAAACCAAGCTTTAACAATTGTTGTGAGTTTCAGTGCTGAATAGGAAATCAACACACCTTTCCAAAAATGTAAAAATTTTATCACACACACTTTTCAAGGATTTCGGAAAAAAGCATGGACTAACCCCTTACCATTTTTTCAAAAAAAAAAACAACTTTTTTTCAAAGTCAATGAAATAAATAGTGCTGTACGTTCATGGAAAGGTCTATTCAAATCCTATCGACAAATCGAAGCCAAAATTTTTTTCATGGTCTGGTTGGTAAAATATTCGCATCCGAAGTGACTTTACTTGATTTTTACCATTTTCTGCCCAAACTTCCTACCTTCATGTCTTTCAGCGAGTATATTTCCAAAACCAAGCTATTAAAATTGTTGCGGATTTCAGTGCTGAATAATTAACACACCTTTTCAAAAATGTAAAAATTTCATCGCACAAATTTTTCATGGATTTCGGAAAAAAGCATGGACTAACCCCTTACCATTTTTTCAAAAAAAAAACAACTTTTTTTCAAAGTCAATGAAATAAATAGTGCTGTACGTTAATGGAAAGGTCTATTCAAATCCTATCGACAAATCGAAGCCAACATTTTTTTCATGGTCTGGTTGGTAAAATATTTGCATCCAAAGTGACTTTACTTGATTTTTACCATTTTCTGACCCCGACTTCCTGACTTCATGTCTTTCAGCGAGTATATTTCCAAAACCAAGCTTTAAAAATTGTTGCGGATTTCAGTGCTGAATAGGAAATCAACACACCTTTTCAAAAATGTAAAAATTTCATCGCAAAAATGTTTCATGGATTTCGGAAAAAAGCATGGACTAACCCCTTACCATTTTTTCAAAAAAAAACAACTTTTTTTCAAAGTCAATGAAATAAATAGTGCTGTACGTTCATGGAAAGGTCTATTCAAATCCTATCGACAAATCGAAGCCAAAATTTTTTTCATGGTCTGGTTGGTAAAATATTCGCATCCGAAGTGACTTTACTTGATTTTTACCATTTTCTGCCCAAACTTCCTACCTTCATGTCTTTCAGCGAGTATATTTCCAAAACCAAGCTATTAAAATTGTTGCGGATTTCAGTGCTGAATAATTAACACACCTTTTCAAAAATGTAAAAATTTCATCGCACAAATTTTTCATGGATTTCGGAAAAAAGCATGGACTAACCCCTTACCATTTTTTCAAAAAAAAAACAACTTTTTTTCAAAGTCAATGAAATAAATAGTGCTGTACGTTAATGGAAAGGTCTATTCAAATCCTATCGACAAATCGAAGCCAACATTTTTTTCATGGTCTGGTTGGTAAAATATTTGCATCCAAAGTGACTTTACTTGATTTTTACCATTTTCTGACCCCGACTTCCTGACTTCATGTCTTTCAGCGAGTATATTTCCAAAACCAAGCTTTAAAAATTGTTGCGGATTTCAGTGCTGAATAGGAAATCAACACACCTTTTCAAAAATGTAAAAATTTCATCGCAAAAATGTTTCATGGATTTCGGAAAAAAGCATGGACTAACCCCTTACCATTTTTTAAAAAAAAAACAACTTTTTTTCAAAGTCAATGAAATAAATAGTGCTGTACGTTCATGGAAAGGTCTATTCAAATCCTATCGACACATCGAAGCCAACATTTTTTTCATGGTCTGGTTGGTAAAATATTCGCATCCAAAGTGACTTGACTTGATTTTTACCATTTTCGGTCCAAACTTCCTATCTTCATGTCTTTCAGCGAGTATATTTCCAAAACCAAGCTTTAAAAATTGTTGCGGATTTCAGTGCTGAATAGGAAATCAACACACCTTTCCAAAAATGTAAAAATTTTATCACACACATTTTTCATTGGTTTCGGAAAAAAGCATGGACTAACCCCTTACCATTTTTTCAAAAAAAAAAAAACAACTTTTTTTCAAAGTCAATGAAATAAATCGTGCTGTACGTTCATGGAAAGGTCTATTCAAATCCTATCGACAAATCGAAGCCAAAATTTTTTTCATGGTCTGGTTGGTAAAATATTCGCATCCAAAGTGACTTTACTTGATTTTTACCATTTTCTGATCCCGACTTCCTACCCTCATGTCTTTCAGCGAGTATATTTCCAAAACCAAGCTTTAACAATTGTTGTGAGTTTCAGTGCTGAATTGGAAATCAACACACCTTTCCAAAAATGTAAAAATTTCGTCAGACAAATTTTTCATGGATTTCGGAAAAAAGCATGGACTAACCCCTTACCATTTTCTGCCCAAACTTCCTACATTCATGTCTTTCAGCGAGTATATTTCCAAAACCAAGCTTTAAAAATTGTTGCGGATTTCAGTGCTGAATAGGAAATCAACACACCTTTCCAAAAATGTAAAAATTTCATCGCACAAATTTTTCATGGATTTCGGAAAAAAGCATGGACTAACCCCTTACCATTTTTTCAAAAAAAAAAACAACTTTTTTTCAAAGTCAATGAAATAAATCTTGCCGTACGTTCATGGAAAGGTCTATTCAAATCCTATCGACAAATCGAAGCCAAAATTTTTTTCATGGTCTGGTTGGTAAAATATTCGCATCCGAAGTGACTTGACTTGATTTTTACCATTTTCTGCCCAAACTTCCTACCTTCATGTCTTTCAGCGAGTATATTTCCAAAACCAAGCTTTAAAAATTGTTGCGGATGTCAGTGCTGAATAGGAAATCAACACACCTTTTCAAAAATGTAAAAATTTCATCGCACAAATTTTTCATGGATTTCGGAAAAAAGCATGGAGGAAACCCCTTACCATTTTTTCAAAAAAAAAAAACTTTTTTTCAAAGTCAATGAAATAAATCGTGCTTTACGTTCATGGAAAGGTCTATTCAAATCCTATCGACAAATCGAAGCCAAAATTTTTTTCATGGTCTGGTTGGTAAAAAATTCGCATCCAAAGTGACTTGACTTGATTTTTACCATTTTCTGCCCAAACTTCCTACCTTCATGTCTTTCAGCGAGTATATTTCCAAAACCAAGCTTTAAAAATTGTTGCGGATTTCAGTGCTGAATAGGAAATCAACACACCTTTCCAAAAATGTAAAAATTTCATCGCACAAATTTTTCATGGATTTCGGAAAAAAGCATGGACTAACCCCTTACCATTTTTTCAAAAAAAAAAAACAACTTTTTTTCAAAGTCAATGAAATAAATAGTGCTGTACGTTCATGGAAAGGTCTATTCAAATCCTATCGACAAATCGAAGCCAAAATTTTTTTCATGGTCTGGTTGGTAAAATATTCGCATCCAAAGTGACTTGACTTGTTTTTTACCATTTTCTGCCCAAACTTCCTACCTTCATGTCTTTCAGCGAGTATATTTCCAAAACCAAGCTTTAAAAATTGTTGCGGATTTCAGTGCTGAATTGGAAATCAACACACCTTTTCAAAAATGTAAAAATTTCATCGCACAAATGTTTCATGGATTTCGGAAAAAAGCATGGTCTAACCCCTTACCATTTTTTCAAAAAAAAACAACTTTTTTTCAAAGTCAATGAAATAAATAGTGCTGTACGTTCATGGAAAGGTCTATTCAAATCCTATCGACAAATCGAAGCCAACATTTTTTTCATGGTCTGGTTGGTAAAATATTCGCATCCGAAGTGACTTTACTTGATTTTTACCATTTTCTGACCCCGACTTCCTACCCTCAGTCTTTCAGCGAGTATATTTCCAAAACCAAGCTTTAACAATTGTTGTGAGTTTCAGTGCTGAATAGGAAATCAACACACCTTTCCAAAAATGTAAAAATTTTATCACACACACTTTTCAAGGATTTCGGAAAAAAGCATGGACTAACCCCTTACCATTTTTTCAAAAAAAAAAACAACTTTTTTTCAAAGTCAATGAAATAAATAGTGCTGTACGTTCATGGAAAGGTCTATTCAAATCCTATCGACAAATCGAAGCCAAAATTTTTTTCATGGTCTGGTTGGTAAAATATTCGCATCCGAAGTGACTTTACTTGATTTTTACCATTTTCTGCCCAAACTTCCTACCTTCATGTCTTTCAGCGAGTATATTTCCAAAACCAAGCTATTAAAATTGTTGCGGATTTCAGTGCTGAATAATTAACACACCTTTTCAAAAATGTAAAAATTTCATCGCACAAATTTTTCATGGATTTCGGAAAAAAGCATGGACTAACCCCTTACCATTTTTTCAAAAAAAAAACAACTTTTTTTCAAAGTCAATGAAATAAATAGTGCTGTACGTTAATGGAAAGGTCTATTCAAATCCTATCGACAAATCGAAGCCAACATTTTTTTCATGGTCTGGTTGGTAAAATATTTGCATCCAAAGTGACTTTACTTGATTTTTACCATTTTCTGACCCCGACTTCCTGACTTCATGTCTTTCAGCGAGTATATTTCCAAAACCAAGCTTTAAAAATTGTTGCGGATTTCAGTGCTGAATAGGAAATCAACACACCTTTTCAAAAATGTAAAAATTTCATCGCAAAAATGTTTCATGGATTTCGGAAAAAAGCATGGACTAACCCCTTACCATTTTTTCAAAAAAAAACAACTTTTTTTCAAAGTCAATGAAATAAATAGTGCTGTACGTTCATGGAAAGGTCTATTCAAATCCTATCGACAAATCGAAGCCAACATTTTTTTCATGGTCTGGTTGGTAAAATATTCGCATCCGAAGTGACTTTACTTGATTTTTACCATTTTCTGCCCAAACTTCCTACCTTCATGTCTTTCAGCGAGTATATTTCCAAAACCAAGCTATTAAAATTGTTGCGGATTTCAGTGCTGAATAATTAACACACCTTTTCAAAAATGTAAAAATTTCATCGCACAAATTTTTCATGGATTTCGGAAAAAAGCATGGACTAACCCCTTACCATTTTTTCAAAAAAAAAACAACTTTTTTTCAAAGTCAATGAAATAAATAGTGCTGTACGTTAATGGAAAGGTCTATTCAAATCCTATCGACAAATCGAAGCCAACATTTTTTTCATGGTCTGGTTGGTAAAATATTTGCATCCAAAGTGACTTTACTTGATTTTTACCATTTTCTGACCCCGACTTCCTGACTTCATGTCTTTCAGCGAGTATATTTCCAAAACCAAGCTTTAAAAATTGTTGCGGATTTCAGTGCTGAATAGGAAATCAACACACCTTTTCAAAAATGTAAAAATTTCATCGCAAAAATGTTTCATGGATTTCGGAAAAAAGCATGGACTAACCCCTTACCATTTTTTAAAAAAAAAACAACTTTTTTTCAAAGTCAATGAAATAAATAGTGCTGTACGTTCATGGAAAGGTCTATTCAAATCCTATCGACAAATCGAAGCCAACATTTTTTTCATGGTCTGGTTGGTAAAATATTCGCATCCAAAGTGACTTGACTTGATTTTTACCATTTTCGGTCCAAACTTCCTATCTTCATGTCTTTCAGCGAGTATATTTCCAAAACCAAGCTTTAAAAATTGTTGCGGATTTCAGTGCTGAATAGGAAATCAACACACCTTTCCAAAAATGTAAAAATTTTATCACACACATTTTTCATTGGTTTCGGAAAAAAGCATGGACTAACCCCTTACCATTTTTTCAAAAAAAAAAAAACAACTTTTTTTCAAAGTCAATGAAATAAATCGTGCTGTACGTTCATGGAAAGGTCTATTCAAATCCTATCGACAAATCGAAGCCAAAATTTTTTTCATGGTCTGGTTGGTAAAATATTCGCATCCAAAGTGACTTTACTTGATTTTTACCATTTTCTGATCCCGACTTCCTACCCTCATGTCTTTCAGCGAGTATATTTCCAAAACCAAGCTTTAACAATTGTTGTGAGTTTCAGTGCTGAATTGGAAATCAACACACCTTTCCAAAAATGTAAAAATTTCGTCAGACAAATTTTTCATGGATTTCGGAAAAAAGCATGGACTAACCCCTTACCATTTTCTGCCCAAACTTCCTACATTCATGTCTTTCAGCGAGTATATTTCCAAAACCAAGCTTTAAAAATTGTTGCGGATTTCAGTGCTGAATAGGAAATCAACACACCTTTCCAAAAATGTAAAAATTTCATCGCACAAATTTTTCATGGATTTCGGAAAAAAGCATGGACTAACCCCTTACCATTTTTTCAAAAAAAAAACAACTTTTTTTCAAAGTCAATGAAATAAATAGTGCTATACGTTCATGGAAAGGTCTATTCAAATCCTATCGACAAATCGAAGCCAAAATTTTTTTCATGGTCTGGTTGGTAAAATATTCGCATCCGAAGTGACTTGACTTGATTTTTACCATTTTCTGCCCAAACTTCCTACCTTCATGTCTTTCAGCGAGTATATTTCCAAAACCAAGCTTTAAAAATTGTTGCGGATTTCAGTGCTGAATAGGAAATCAACACACCTTTCCAAAAATGTAAAAATTTCATCGCACAAATTTTTCATGGATTTCGGAAAAAAGCATGGACTAACCCCTTACCATTTTTTCAAAAAAAAACTACTTTTTTTCAAAGTCAATGAAATAAATAGTGCTGTACGTTCATGGAAAGGTCTATTCAAATCCTATCGACAAATCGAAGCCAACATTTTTTTCATGGTCTGGTTGGTAAAATATTCGCATCCAAAGTGACTTGACTTGATTTTTACCATTTTCTGCCCAAACTTCCTACCTTCATGTCTTTCAGCGAGTATATTTCCAAAACCAAGCTTTAAAAATTGTTGCGGATTTCAGTGCTGAATTGGAAATCAACACACCTTTTCAAAAATGTAAAAATTTCATCGCACAAATTTTTCATGGATTTCGGAAAAAAGCATGGACTAACCCCTTACCATTTTTTCAAAAAAAAAAAACAACTTTTTTTCAAAGTCAATGAAATAAATCGTGCTGTACGTTCATGGAAAGGTCTATTCAAATCCTATCGACCAATCGAAGCCAACATTTTTTTCATGGTCTGGTTGGTAAAATATTCGCATCCAAAGTGACTTGACTTGATTTTTACCATTTTCTGACCCCGACTTCCTACCCTCATGTCTTTCAGCGAGTATATTTCCAAAACCAAGCTCTAAAAATTGTTGCGGATTTCAGTGCTGAATAGGAAATTAACACACCTTTCCAAAAATGTAAAAATTTTGTCACACACATTTTTCAAGGATTTCGGAAAAAAGCATGGACTAACCCCTTACCATTTTTTCAAAAAAAAAACAACTTTTTTTCAAAGTCAATGAAATAAATAGTGCTGTACGTTCATGGAAAGGTCTATTCAAATCCTATCGACAAATCGAAGCCAAAATTTTTTTCATGGTCTGGTTGGTAAAATATTCGCATCCGAAGTGACTTGACTTGATTTTTACCATTTTCTGCCCAAACTTCCTACCTTCATGTCTTTCAGCGAGTATATTTCCAAAACCAAGCTTTAAAAATTGTTGCGGATTTCAGTGCTGAATAATCAACACACCTTTTCAAAAATGTAAAAATTTCATCGCACAAATTTTTCATGGATTTCGGAAAAAAGCATGGACTAACCCCTTACCATTTTTTCAAAAAAAAAACAACTTTTTTTCAAAGTCAATGAAATAAATCGTGCTGTACGTTCATGGAAAGGTCTATTTAAATCCTATCGACAAATCGAAGCCAAAATTTTTTTCATGGTCTGGTTGGTAAAATATTCGCATCCAAAGTGACTTGACTTGATTTTTACCATTTTCTGCCCAAACTTCCTACCTTCATGTCTTTCAGCGAGTATATTTCCAAAACCAAGCCTTAAAAATTGTTGCGGATTTCAGTGCTGAATAGGAAATTAACACACCTTTCCAAAAATGTAAAAATTTCATCGCACAAATTTTTCATGGATTTCGGAAAAAAGCATGGACTAACCCCTTACCATTTTTTCAAAAAAAAAACAACTTTTTTTCAAAGTCAATGAAATAAATCGTGCTGTACGTTCATGGAAAGGTCTATTCAAATCCTATCGACAAATCGAAGCCAACATTTTTTTCATGGTCTGGTTGGTAAAATATTCGCTTCCGAAGTGACTTTACTTGATTTTTACCATTTTCTGACCCCGACTTCCTACCCTCATGTCTTTCAGCGAGTATATTTCCAAAACCAAGCTCTAAAAATTGTTGCGGATTTCAGTGCTGAATAGGAAATTAACACACCTTTCCAAAAATGTAAAAATTTTATCACACACATTTTTCAAGGATTTCGGAAAAAAGCATGGACTAACCCCTTACCATTTTTTCAAAAAAAAAAAAACAACTTTTTTTCAAAGTCAATGAAATAAATAGTGCTGTACGTTCATGGAAAGGTCTATTCAAATTCTATCGACAAATCGAAGCCAAAATTTTTTTCATGGTCTGGTTGGTAAAATATTCGCATCCGAAGTGACTTGACTTGATTTTTACCATTTTCTGCCCAAACTTCCTACCTTCATGTCTTTCAGCGAGTATATTTCCAAAACCAAGCTTTAAAAATTGTTGCGGATTTCAGTGCTGAATAATCAACACACCTTTTCAAAAATGTAAAAATTTCATCGCACAAATTTTTCATGGATTTCGGAAAAAAGCATGGACTAACCCCTTACCATTTTTTCAAAAAAAAAAACAACTTTTTTTCAAAGTCAATGAAATAAATCGTGCTGTACGTTCATGGAAAGGTCTATTCAAATCCTATCGACAAATCGAAGCCAACATTTTTTTCATGGTCTGGTTGGTAAAATATTCGCATCCAAAGTGACTTGACTTGATTTTTACTATTTTCTGCCCAAACTTCCTACCTTCATGTCTTTCAGCGAGTATATTTCCAAAACCAAGCTTTAAAAATTGTTGCGGATTTCAGTGCTGAATAGGAAATCAACACACCTTTTCAAAAATGTAAAAATTTCATCGCACAAATTTTTCATGGATTTCGGAAAAAAGCATGGACTAACCCCTTACCATTTTTTCAAAAAAAAAAACAACTTTTTTTCAAAGTCAATGAAATAAATCGTGCTGTACGTTCATGGAAAGGTCTATTCAAATCCTATCGACAAATCGAAGCCAAAATTTTTTTCATGGTCTGGTTGGTAAAATATTCGCATCCGAAGTGACTTGACTTGATTTTTACCATTTTCTGCCCAAACTTCCTACCTTCATGTCTTTCAGCGAGTATATTTCCAAAACCAAGCTTTAAAAATTGTTGCGGATTTCAGTGCTGAATAGGAAATTAACACACCTTTCCAAAAATGTAAAAATTTCATCGCACAAATTTTTCATGGATTTCGGAAAAAAGCATGGACTAACCCCTTACCATTTTTTCAAAAAAAAAACAACTTTTTTTCAAAGTCAATGAAATAAATAGTGCTGTACGTTCATGGAAAGGTCTATTCAAATCCTGTCGACAAATCGAAGCCAAAATTTTGTTCATGGTCTGGTTGGTAAAATATTCGCATCCAAAGTGACTTGACTTGATTTTTACCATTTTCTGCCCAAACTTCCTACCTTCATGTCTTTCAGCGAGTATATTTCCAAAACCAAGCTTTAACAATTGTTGTGAGTTTCAGTGCTGAATAGGAAATTAACACACCTTTCCAAAAATGTAAAAATTTCATCGCACAAATTTTTCATGGATTTCGGAAAAAAGCATGGACTAACCCCTTACCATTTTTTCAAAAAAAAAAACAACTTTTTTTCAAAGTCAATGAAATAAATCGTGCTGTACGTTCATGGAAAGGTCTATTCAAATCCTATCGACAAATCGAAGCCAACATTTTTTTCATGGTCTGGTTGGTAAAATATTCGCTTCCGAAGTGACTTTACTTGATTTTTACCATTTTCTGACCCCGACTTCCTACCCTCATGTCTTTCAGCGAGTATATTTCCAAAACCAAGCTCTAAAAATTGTTGCGGATTTCAGTGCTGAATAGGAAATCAACACACCTTTTCAAAAATGTAAAAATTTCATCGCACAAATTTTTCATGGATTTCGGAAAAAAGCATTGACTAACCCCTTACCATTTTTTCAAAAAAAAAACAACTTTTTTTCAAAGTCAATGAAATAAATAGTGCTATACGTTCATGGAAAGGTCTATTCAAATCCTATCGACAAATCGAAGCCAAAATTTTTTTCATGGTCTGGTTGGTAAAATATTCGCATCCGAAGTGACTTGACTTGATTTTTACCATTTTCTGCCCAAACTTCCTACCTTCATGTCTTTCAGCGAGTATATTTCCAAAACCAAGCTTTAAAAATTGTTGCGGATTTCAGTGCTGAATAATCAACACACCTTTTCAAAAATGTAAAAATTTCATCGCACAAATTTTTCATGGATTTCGGAAAAAAGCATGGACTAACCCCTTACCATTTTTTCAAAAAAAAAAACAACTTTTTTTCAAAGTCAATGAAATAAATCGTGCTGTACGTTCATGGAAAGGTCTATTCAAATCCTATCGACAAATCGAAGCCAACATTTTTTTCATGGTCTGGTTGGTAAAATATTCGCATCCAAAGTGACTTGACTTGATTTTTACTATTTTCTGCCCAAACTTCCTACCTTCATGTCTTTCAGCGAGTATATTTCCAAAACCAAGCTTTAAAAATTGTTGCGGATTTCAGTGCTGAATAGGAAATCAACACACCTTTTCAAAAATGTAAAAATTTCATCGCACAAATTTTTCATGGATTTCGGAAAAAAGCATGGACTAACCCCTTACCATTTTTTCAAAAAAAAAAACAACTTTTTTTCAAAGTCAATGAAATAAATCGTGCTGTACGTTCATGGAAAGGTCTATTCAAATCCTATCGACAAATCGAAGCCAACATTTTTTTCATGGTCTGGTTGGTAAAATATTCGCATCCAAAGTGACTTGACTTGATTTTTACCATTTTCTGCCCAAACTTCCTACCTTCATGTCTTTCAGCGAGTATATTTCCAAAACCAAGCCTTAAAAATTGTTGCGGATTTCAGTGCTGAATAGGAAATTAACACACCTTTCCAAAAATGTAAAAATTTCATCGCACAAATTTTTCATGGATTTCGGAAAAAAGCATGGACTAACCCCTTACCATTTTTTCAAAAAAAAAACTACTTTTTTTCAAAGTCAATGAAATAAATAGTGCTGTACGTTCATGGAAAGGTCTATTCAAATCCTATCGACAAATCGAAGCCAACATTTTTTTCATGGTCTGGTTGGTAAAATATTCGCATCCAAAGTGACTTGACTTGATTTTTACCATTTTCTGCCCAAACTTCCTACCTTCATGTCTTTCAGCGAGTATATTTCCAAAACCAAGCTTTAAAAATTGTTGCGGATTTCAGTGCTGAATAGGAAATCAACACACCTTTTCAAAAATGTAAAAATTTCATCGCACAAATTTTTCATGGATTTCGGAAAAAAGCATGGACTAACCCCTTACCATTTTTTCAAAAAAAAAAACAACTTTTTTTCAAAGTCAATGAAATAAATCGTGCTGTACGTTCATGGAAAGGTCTATTCAAATCCTATCGACAAATCGAAGCCAACATTTTTTTCATGGTCTGGTTGGTAAAATATTCGCTTCCGAAGTGACTTTACTTGATTTTTACCATTTTCTGACCCCGACTTCCTACCCTCATGTCTTTCATCGAGTATATTTCCAAAACCAAGCTCTAAAAATTGTTGCGGATTTCAGTGCTGAATAGGAAATTAACACACCTTTTCAAAAATGTAAAAATTTCATCGCACAAATTTTTCATGGATTTCGGAAAAAAGCATTGACTAACCCCTTACCATTTTTTCAAAAAAAAAACAACTTTTTTTCAAAGTCAATGAAATAAATAGTGCTATACGTTCATGGAAAGGTCTATTCAAATCCTATCGATAAATCGAAGCCAAAATTTTTTTCATGGTCTGGTTGGTAAAATATTCGCATCCAAAGTGACTTGACTTGATTTTTACCATTTTCTGCCCAAACTTCCTACCTTCATGTCTTTCAGCGAGTATATTTCCAAAACCAAGCTTTAAAAATTGTTGCGGATTTCAGTGCTGAATAGGAAATTAACACACCTTTCCAAAAATGTAAAAATTTCATCGCACAAATTTTTCATGGATTTCGGAAAAAAGCATGGACTAACCCCTTACCATTTTTTCAAAAAAAAAAACAACTTTTTTTCAAAGTCAATGAAATAAATCCTGCCGTACGTTCATGGAAAGGTCTATTCAAATCCTATCGACAAATCGAAGCCAAAATTTTGTTCATGGTCTGGTTGGTAAAATATTCGCATCCAAAGTGACTTGACTTGATTTTTACCATTTTCTGCCCAAACTTCCTACCTTCATGTCTTTCAGCGAGTATATTTCCAAAACCAAGCCTTAAAAATTGTTGCGGATTTCAGTGCTGAATAGGAAATCAACACACCTTTTCAAAAATGTAAAAATTTCATCGCACAAATTTTTCATGGATTTCGGAAAAAAGCATGGACTAACCCCTTACCATTTTTTCAAAAAAAAAACAACTTTTTTTCAAAGTCAATGAAATAAATCGTGCTGTACGTTCATGGAAAGGTCTATTCAAATCCTATCGACAAATCGAAGCCAACATTTTTTTCATGGTCTGGTTGGTAAAATATTCGCTTCCGAAGTGACTTTACTTGATTTTTACCATTTTCTGACCCCGACTTCCTACCCTCATGTCTTTCAGCGAGTATATTTCCAAAACCAAGCTCTAAAAATTGTTGCGGATTTCAGTGCTGAATAGGAAATTAACACACCTTTCCAAAAATGTAAAAATTTTATCACACACATTTTTCAAGGATTTCGGAAAAAAGCATGGACTAACCCCTTACCATTTTTTCAAAAAAAAAAACAACTTTTTTTCAAAGTCAATGAAATAAATAGTGCTATACGTTCATGGAAAGGTCTATTCAAATCCTATCGACAAATCGAAGCCAAAATTTTTTTCATGGTCTGGTTGGTAAAATATTCGCATCCGAAGTGACTTGACTTGATTTTTACCATTTTCTGCCCAAACTTCCTACCTTCATGTCTTTCAGCGAGTATATTTCCAAAACCAAGCTTTAAAAATTGTTGCGGATTTCAGTGCTGAATAATCAACACACCTTTTCAAAAATGTAAAAATTTCATCGCACAAATTTTTCATGGATTTCGGAAAAAAGCATGGACTAACCCCTTACCATTTTTTCAAAAAAAAAACAACTTTTTTTCAAAGTCAATGAAATAAATCGTGCTGTACGTTCATGGAAAGGTCTATTCAAATCCTATCGACAAATCGAAGCCAAAATTTTTTTCATGGTCTGGTTGGTAAAATATTCGCATCCGAAGTGACTTGACTTGATTTTTACCATTTTCTGCCCAAACTTCCTACCTTCATGTCTTTCAGCGAGTATATTTCCAAAACCAAGCTTTAAAAATTGTTGCGGATTTCAGTGCTGAATAATCAACACACCTTTTCAAAAATGTAAAAATTTCATCGCACAAATTTTTCATGGATTTCGGAAAAAAGCATGGACTAACCCCTTACCATTTTTTCAAAAAAAAAAACAACTTTTTTTCAAAGTCAATGAAATAAATCGTGCTGTACGTTCATGGAAAGGTCTATTCAAATCCTATCGACAAATCGAAGCCAAAATTTTTTTCATGGTCTGGTTGGTAAAATATTCGCATCCAAAGTGACTTGACTTGATTTTTACCATTTTCTGTCCCCGACTTCCTACCCTCATGTCTTTCAGCGAGTATATTTCCAAAACCAAGCTCTAAAAACTGTTGCGGATTTCAGTGCTGAATAGGAAATCAACACACCTTTTCAAAAATGTAAAAATTTCATCGCACAAATTTTTCATGGATTTCGGAAAAAAGCATGGACTAACCCCTTACCATTTTTTCAAAAAAAAAACAACTTTTTTTCAAAGTCAATGAAATAAATAGTGCTGTACGTTCATGGAAAGGTCTATTCAAATCCTATCGACAAATCGAAGCCAACATTTTTTTCATGGTCTGGTTGGTAAAATATTCGCATCCAAAGTGACTTGACTTGATTTTTACCATTTTCTGCCCAAACTTCCTACCTTCATGTCTTTCAGCGAGTATATTTCCAAAACCAAGCTCTAAAAATTGTTGCGGATTTCAGTGCTGAATAGGAAATTAACACACCTTTCCAAAAATGTAAAAATTTCATCGCACAAATTTTTCATGGATTTCGGAAAAAAGCATGGACTAACCCCTTACCATTTTTTCAAAAAAAAAACTACTTTTTTTCAAAGTCAATGAAATAAATAGTGCTGTACGTTCATGGAAAGGTCTATTCAAATCCTATCGACAAATCGAAGCCAACATTTTTTTCATGGTCTGGTTGGTAAAATATTCGCATCCGAAGTGACTTTACTTGATTTTTACCATTTTCTGCCCAAACTTCCTACCTTCATGTCTTTCAGCGAGTATATTTCCAAAACCAAGCTTTAAAAATTGTTGCGGATTTCAGTGCTAAATAGGAAATCAACACACCTTTTCAAAAATGTAAAAATTTCATCGCACAAATTTTTCATGGATTTCGGAAAAAAGCATGGACTAACCCCTTACCATTTTTTCAAAAAAAAAAACAACTTTTTTTCAAAGTCAATGAAATAAATCGTGCTGTACGTTCATGGAAAGGTCTATTCAAATCCTATCGACAAATCGAAGCCAAAATTTTTTTCATGGTCTGGTTGGTAAAATATTCGCATCCAAAGTGACTTTACTTGATTTTTACCATTTTCTGCCCAAACTTCCTACCTTCATGTCTTTCAGCGAGTATATTTCCAAAACCAAGCTCTAAAAATTGTTGCGGATTTCAGTGCTGAATAGGAAATTAACACACCTTTCCAAAAATGTAAAAATTTTATCACACACATTTTTCAAGGATTTCGGAAAAAAGCATGGACTAACCCCTTACCATTTTTTCAAAAAAAAAAAAACAACTTTTTTTCAAAGTCAATGAAATAAATAGTGCTGTACGTTCATGGAAAGGTCTATTCAAATCCTATCGACAAATCGAAGCCAACATTTTTTTCATGGTCTGGTTGGTAAAATATTCGCATCCAAAGTGACTTGACTTGATTTTTACCATTTTCTGCCCAAACTTCCTACCTTCATGTCTTTCAGCGAGTATATTTCCAAAACCAAGCTTTAAAAATTGTTGCGGATTTCAGTGCTGAATAGGAAATCAACACACCTTTTCAAAAATGTAAAAATTTCATCGCACAAATTTTTCATGGATTTCGGAAAAAAGCATGGACTAACCCCTTACCATTTTTTCAAAAAAAAAACAACTTTTTTTCAAAGTCAATGAAATAAATCGTGCTGTACGTTCATGGAAAGGTCTATTCAAATCCTATCGACAAATCGAAGCCAAAATTTTTTTCATGGTCTGGTTGGTAAAATATTCGCATCCAAAGTGACTTGACTTGATTTTTACTATTTTCTGCCCAAACTTCCTACCTTCATGTCTTTCAGCGAGTATATTTCCAAAACCAAGCTTTAAAAATTGTTGCGGATTTCAGTGCTGAATAGGAAATCAACACACCTTTTCAAAAATGTAAAAATTTCATCGCACAAATTTTTCATGGATTTCGGAAAAAAGCATGGACTAACCCCTTACCATTTTTTCAAAAAAAAAACAACTTTTTTTCAAAGTCAATGAAATAAATCGTGCTGTACGTTCATGGAAAGGTCTATTCAAATCCTATCGACAAATCGAAGCCAAAATTTTTTTCATGGTCTGGTTGGTAAAATATTCGCATCCAAAGTGACTTGACTTGATTTTTACCATTTTCTGCCCAAACTTCCTACCTTCATGTCTTTCAGCGAGTATATTTCCAAAACCAAGCCTTAAAAACTGTTGCGGATTTCAGTGCTGAATAGGAAATTAACACACCTTTCCAAAAATGTAAAAATTTCATCGCACAAATTTTTCATGGATTTCGGAAAAAAGCATGGACTAACCCCTTACCATTTTTTCAAAAAAAAAAACAACTTTTTTTCAAAGTCAATGAAATAAATAGTGCTGTACGTTCATGGAAAGGTCTATTCAAATCCTATTGACAAATCGAAGCCAAAATTTTTTTCATGGTCTGGTTGTTAAAATATTCGCATCCAAAGTGACTTGACTTGATTTTTACCATTTTCTGCCCAAACTTCCTACCTTCATGTCTTTCAGCGAGTATATTTCCAAAACCAAGCTATAAAAATTGTTGCGGATTTCAGTGCTGAATAGGAAATCAACACACCTTTTCAAAAATGTAAAAATTTCATCGCACAAATTTTTCATGGATTTCGGAAAAAAGCATTGACTAACCCCTTACCATTTTTTCAAAAAAAAAACAACTTTTTTTCAAAGTCAATGAAATAAATAGTGCTATACGTTCATGGAAAGGTCTATTCAAATCCTATCGACAAATCGAAGCCAAAATTTTTTTCATGGTCTGGTTGGTAAAATATTCGCATCCGAAGTGACTTGACTTGATTTTTACCATTTTCTGCCCAAACTTCCTACCTTCATGTCTTTCAGCGAGTATATTTCCAAAACCAAGCTTTAAAAATTGTTGCGGATTTCAGTGCTGAATAGGAAATTAACACACCTTTCCAAAAATGTAAAAATTTCATCGCACAAATTTTTCATGGATTTCGGAAAAAAGCATGGACTAACCCCTTACCATTTTTTCAAAAAAAAAACAACTTTTTTTCAAAGTCAATGAAATAAATAGTGCTGTACGTTCATGGAAAGGTCTATTCAAATCCTGTCGACAAATCGAAGCCAAAATTTTGTTCATGGTCTGGTTGGTAAAATATTCGCATCCAAAGTGACTTGACTTGATTTTTACCATTTTCTGCCCAAACTTCCTACCTTCATGTCTTTCAGCGAGTATATTTCCAAAACCAAGCTATAAAAATTGTTGCGGATTTCAGTGCTGAATAGGAAATCAACACACCTTTCCAAAAATGTAAAAATTTTATCACACACACTTTTCAAGGATTTCGGAAAAAAGCATGGACTAACCCCTTACCATTTTTTCAAAAAAAAAAACAACTTTTTTTCAAAGTCAATGAAATAAATAGTGCTGTACGTTCATGGAAAGGTCTATTCAAATCCTATCGACAAATCGAAGCCAAAATTTTTTTCATGGTCTGGTTGGTAAAATATTCGCATCCAAAGTGACTTGACTTGATTTTTACTATTTTCTGCCCAAACTTCCTACCTTCATGTCTTTCAGCGAGTATATTTCCAAAACCAAGCTTTAAAAATTGTTGCGGATTTCAGTGCTGAATAGGAAATCAACACACCTTTTCAAAAATGTAAAAATTTCATCGCACAAATTTTTCATGGATTTCGGAAAAAAGCATGGACTAACCCCTTACCATTTTTTCAAAAAAAAAACAACTTTTTTTCAAAGTCAATGAAATAAATAGTGCTGTACGTTCATGGAAAGGTCTATTCAAATCCTGTCGACAAATCGAAGCCAAAATTTTGTTCATGGTCTGGTTGGTAAAATATTCGCATCCAAAGTGACTTGACTTGATTTTTACCATTTTCTGCCCAAACTTCCTACCTTCATGTCTTTCAGCGAGTATATTTCCAAAACCAAGCTATAAAAATTGTTGCGGATTTCAGTGCTGAATAGGAAATCAACACACCTTTCCAAAAATGTAAAAATTTTATCACACACACTTTTCAAGGATTTCGGAAAAAAGCATGGACTAACCCCTTACCATTTTTTCAAAAAAAAAAACAACTTTTTTTCAAAGTCAATGAAATAAATAGTGCTGTACGTTCATGGAAAGGTCTATTCAAATCCTATCGACAAATCGAAGCCAAAATTTTTTTCATGGTCTGGTTGGTAAAATATTCGCATCCAAAGTGACTTGACTTGATTTTTACTATTTTCTGCCCAAACTTCCTACCTTCATGTCTTTCAGCGAGTATATTTCCAAAACCAAGCTTTAAAAATTGTTGCGGATTTCAGTGCTGAATAGGAAATCAACACACCTTTTCAAAAATGTAAAAATTTCATCGCACAAATTTTTCATGGATTTCGGAAAAAAGCATGGACTAACCCCTTACCATTTTTTCAAAAAAAAAACAACTTTTTTTCAAAGTCAATGAAATAAATCCTGCCGTACGTTCATGGAAAGGTCTATTCAAATCCTATCGACAAATCGAAGCCAAAATTTTTTTCATGGTCTGGTTGGTAAAATATTCGCATCCGAAGTGACTTGACTTGATTTTTACCATTTTCTGCCCAAACTTCCTACCTTCATGTCTTTCAGCGAGTATATTTCCAAAACCAAGCTTTAAAAATTGTTGCGGATTTCAGTGCTGAATAATCAACACACCTTTTCAAAAATGTAAAAATTTCATCGCACAAATTTTTCATGGATTTCGGAAAAAAGCATGGACTAACCCCTTACCATTTTTTCAAAAAAAAAACAACTTTTTTTCAAAGTCAATGAAATAAATCGTGCTGTACGTTCATGGAAAGGTCTATTCAAATCCTATCGACAAATCGAAGCCAAAATTTTTTTCATGGTCTGGTTGGTAAAATATTCGCATCCGAAGTGACTTGACTTGATTTTTACCATTTTCTGCCCAAACTTCCTACCTTCATGTCTTTCAGCGAGTATATTTCCAAAACCAAGCTTTAAAAATTGTTGCGGATTTCAGTGCTGAATAATCAACACACCTTTTCAAAAATGTAAAAATTTCATCGCACAAATTTTTCATGGATTTCGGAAAAAAGCATGGACTAACCCCTTACCATTTTTTCAAAAAAAAAAACAACTTTTTTTCAAAGTCAATGAAATAAATCCTGCCGCACGTTCATGGAAAGGTCTATTCAAATCCTATCGACAAATCGAAGCCAAAATTTTGTTCATGGTCTGGTTGGTAAAATATTCGCATCCAAAGTGACTTTACTTGATTTTTACCATTTTCTGCCCAAACTTCCTACCTTCATGTCTTTCAGCGAGTATATTTCCAAAACCAAGCTATAAAAATTGTTGCGGATTTCAGTGCTGAATAGGAAATTAACACACCTTTCCAAAAATGTAAAAATTTTATCACACACACTTTTCAAGGATTTCGGAAAAAAGCATGGACTAACCCCTTACCATTTTTTCAAAAAAAAAACAACTTTTTTTCAAAGTCAATGAAATAAATCCTGCCGTACGTTCATGGAAAGGTCTATTCAAATCCTATCGACAAATCGAAGCCAAAATTTTTTTCATGGTCTGGTTGGTAAAATATTCGCATCCGAAGTGACTTGACTTGATTTTTACCATTTTCTGCCCAAACTTCCTACCTTCATGTCTTTCAGCGAGTATATTTCCAAAACCAAGCTTTAACAATTGTTGTGAGTTTCAGTGCTGAATAGGAAATTAACACACCTTTCCAAAAATGTAAAAATTTCATCGCACAAATTTTTCATGGATTTCGGAAAAAAGCATGGACTAACCCCTTACCATTTTTTCAAAAAAAAAAAACAACTTTTTTTCAAAGTCAATGAAATAAATCGTGCTGTACGTTCATGGAAAGGTCTATTCAAATCCTATCGACAAATCGAAGCCAAAATTTTTTTCATGGTCTGGTTGGTAAAATATTCGCATCCAAGGTGACTTGACTTGATTTTTACCATTTTCTGCCCAAACTTCCTACCTTCATGTCTTTCAGCGAGTATATTCCCAAAACCAAGCTTTAACAATTGTTGTGAATTTCAGTGCTGAATAGGAAATTAACACACCTTTTCAAAAATGTAAAAATTTTATCACACACACTTTTCAAGGATTTCGGAAAAAAGCATGGACTAACCCCTTACCATTTTTTCAAAAAAAAAAACAACTTTTTTTCAAAGTCAATGAAATAAATCGTGCTGTACGTTCATGGAAAGGTCTATTCAAATCCTATCGACAAATCGAAGCCAACATTTTTTTCATGGTCTGGTTGGTAAAATATTCGCATCCGAAGTGACTTTACTTGATTTTTACCATTTTCTGACCCCGACTTCCTACCCTCATGTCTTTCAGCGAGTATATTTCCAAAACCAAGCTCTAAAAACTGTTGCGGATTTCAGTGCTGAATAGGAAATCAACACACCTTTTCAAAAATGTAAAAATTTCATCGCACAAATTTTTCATGGATTTCGGAAAAAAGCATGGACTAACCCCTTACCATTTTTTCAAAAAAAAACAACTTTTTTTCAAAGTCAATGAAATAAATCGTGCTGTACGTTCAAGGAAAGGTCTATTCAAATCCTATCGACAAATCGAAGCCAAAATTTTTTTCATGGTCTGGTTGGTAAAATATTCGCATCCAAAGTGACTTGACTTGATTTTTACCATTTTCTGTCCCCGACTTCCTACCCTCATGTCTTTCAGCGAGTATATTTCCAAAACCAAGCTCTAAAAACTGTTGCGGATTTCAGTGCTGAATAGGAAATCAACACACCTTTTCAAAAATGTAAAAATTTCATCGCACAAATTTTTCATGGATTTCGGAAAAAAGCATGGCCTAACCCCTTACCATTTTTTCAAAAAAAAAAAAACAAATTTTTTTCAAAGTCAATGAAATAAATCCTGCCGTACGTTCATGGAAAGGTCTATTCAAATCCTATCGACAAATCGAAGCCAACATTTTTTTCATGGTCTGGTTGGTAAAATATTCGCATCCAAAGTGACTTTACTTGATTTTTACCATTTTCTGCCCAAACTTCCTACCCTCATGTCTTTCAGCGAGTATATTTCCAAAACCAAGCTTTAACAATTGTTGTGAGTTTCAGTGCTGAATAGGAAATTAACACACCTTTCCAAAAATGTAAAAATTTCATCGCACAAATTTTTCATGGATTTCGGAAAAAAGCATGGACTAACCCCTTACCATTTTTTCAAAAAAAAAAACAACTTTTTTTCAAAGTCAATGAAATAAATCGTGCTGTACGTTCATGGAAAGGTCTATTCAAATCCTATCGACAAATCGAAGCCAAAATTTTTTTCATGGTCTGGTTGGTAAAATATTCGCATCCAAAGTGACTTGACTTGATTTTTACCATTTTCTGTCCCCGACTTCCTACCCTCATGTCTTTCAGCGAGTATATTTCCAAAACCAAGCTCTAAAAACTGTTGCGGATTTCAGTGCTGAATAGGAAATCAACACACCTTTTCAAAAATGTAAAAATTTCATCGCACAAATTTTTCATGGATTTCGGAAAAAAGCATGGACTAACCCCTTACCATTTTTTCAAAAAAAACAACTTTTTTTCAAAGTCAATGAAATAAATCGTGCTGTACGTTCAAGGAAAGGTCTATTCAAATCCTATCGACAAATCGAAGCCAAAATTTTTTTCATGGTCTGGTTGGTAAAATATTCGCATCCAAAGTGACTTTACTTGATTTTTACCATTTTCTGCCCAAACTTCCTACCTTCATGTCTTTCAGCGAGTATATTCCCAAAACCAAGCTTTAACAATTGTTGTGAATTTCAGTGCTGAATAGGAAATTAACACACCTTTTCAAAAATGTAAAAATTTTATCACACACACTTTTCAAGGATTTCGGAAAAAAGCATGGACTAACCCCTTACCATTTTTTCAAAAAAAAAACAACTTTTTTTCAAAGTCAATGAAATAAATAGTGCTGTACGTTCATGGAAAGGTCTATTCAAATCCTATCGACAAATCGAAGCCAACATTTTTTTCATGGTCTGGTTGGTAAAATATTCGCATCCAAAGTGACTTGACTTGATTTTTACCATTTTCTGCCCAAACTTCCTACCTTCATGTCTTTCAGCGAGTATATTTCCAAAACCAAGCTTTAAAAATTGTTGCGGATTTCAGTGCTGAATAGGAAATCAACACACCTTTTCAAAAATGTAAAAATTTCATCGCACAAATTTTTCATGGATTTCGGAAAAAAGCATGGACTAACCCCTTACCATTTTTTCAAAAAAAAAAAAACAACTTTTTTTCAAAGTCAATGAAATAAATCCTGCCGTACGTTCATGGAAAGGTCTATTCAAATCCTATCGACAAATCGAAGCCAAAATTTTTTTCATGGTCTGGTTGGTAAAATATTCGCATCCGAAGTGACTTTACTTGATTTTTACCATTTTCTGACCCCGACTTCCTACCCTCATGTCTTTCAGCGAGTATATTTCCAAAACCAAGCTCTAAAAACTGTTGCGGATTTCAGTGCTGAATAGGAAATCAACACACCTTTTCAAAAATGTAAAAATTTCATCGCACAAATTTTTCATGGATTTCGGAAAAAAGCATGGACTAACCCCTTACCATTTTTTCAAAAAAAAACAACTTTTTTTCAAAGTCAATGAAATAAATCGTGCTGTACGTTCAAGGAAAGGTCTATTCAAATCCTATCGACAAATCGAAGCCAAAATTTTTTTCATGGTCTGGTTGGTAAAATATTCGCATCCAAAGTGACTTGACTTGATTTTTACCATTTTCTGCCCAAACTTCCTACCTTCATGTCTTTCAGCGAGTATATTTCCAAAACCAAGCTTTAAAAATTGTTGCGGATTTCAGTGCTGAATAGGAAATCAACACACCTTTTCAAAAATGTAAAAATTTCATCGCACAAATTTTTCATGGATTTCGGAAAAAAGCATGGACTAACCCCTTACCATTTTTTCAAAAAAAAAAAACAACTTTTTTTCAAAGTCAATGAAATAAATCCTGCCGTACGTTCATGGAAAGGTCTATTCAAATCCTATCGACAAATCGAAGCCAACATTTTTTTCATGGTCTGGTTGGTAAAATATTCGCATCCGAAGTGACTTTACTTGATTTTTACCATTTTCTGACCCCGACTTCCTACCCTCATGTCTTTCAGCGAGTATATTTCCAAAACCAAGCTCTAAAAACTGTTGCGGATTTCAGTGCTGAATAGGAAATCAACACACCTTTTCAAAAATGTAAAAATTTTATCACACACACTTTTCAAGGATTTCGGAAAAAAGCATGGAC
This sequence comes from Dasysyrphus albostriatus, assembly GCA_946251815.1. NCBI lineage: Eukaryota > Metazoa > Arthropoda > Insecta > Diptera > Syrphidae > Dasysyrphus > Dasysyrphus albostriatus. The sequence continues at coordinate 57,167,075 of OX276336.1, read as the reverse complement.
TAACCCCTTACCATTTTTTCAAAAAAAAAAAAACAACTTTTTTTCAAAGTCAATGAAATAAATAGTGCTGTACGTTAATGGAAAGGTCTATTCAAATCCTATCGACAAATCGAAGCCAACATTTTTTTCATGGTCTGGTTGGTAAAATATTCGCATCCAAAGTGACTTGACTTGATTTTTACCATTTTCTGCCCAAACTTCCTACCTTCATGTCTTTCAGCGAGTATATTTCCAAAACCAAGCTTTAAAAATTGTTGCGGATTTCAGTGCTGAATAGGAAATCAACACACCTTTTCAAAAATGTAAAAATTTCATCGCACAAATTTTTCATGGATTTCGGAAAAAAGCATGGACTAACCCCTTACCATTTTTTCAAAAAAAAAACAACTTTTTTTCAAAGTCAAAGAAATAAATCGTGCTGTACGTTCATGGAAAGGTCTATTCAAATCCTATCGACAAATCGAAGCCAAAATTTTTTTCATGGTCTGGTTGGTAAAATATTTGCATCCAAAGTGACTTGACTTGATTTTTACCATTTTCTGTCCCCGACTTCCTACCCTCATGTCTTTCAGCGAGTATATTTCCAAAACCAAGCTCTAAAAACTGTTGCGGATTTCAGTGCTGAATAGGAAATCAACACACCTTTTCAAAAATGTAAAAATTTCATCGCACAAATTTTTCATGGATTTCGGAAAAAAGCATGGCCTAACCCCTTACCATTTTTTCAAAAAAAAAAAAACAACTTTTTTTCAAAGTCAATGAAATAAATCCTGCCGTACGTTCATGGAAAGGTCTATTCAAATCCTATCGACAAATCGAAGCCAACATTTTTTTCATGGTCTGGTTGGTAAAATATTCGCATCCAAAGTGACTTTACTTGATTTTTACCATTTTCTGCCCAAACTTCCTACCCTCATGTCTTTCAGCGAGTATATTTCCAAAACCAAGCTTTAACAATTGTTGTGAGTTTCAGTGCTGAATAGGAAATTAACACACCTTTCCAAAAATGTAAAAATTTCATCGCACAAATTTTTCATGGATTTCGGAAAAAAGCATGGACTAACCCCTTACCATTTTTTCAAAAAAAAAAACAACTTTTTTTCAAAGTCAATGAAATAAATCGTGCTGTACGTTCATGGAAAGGTCTATTCAAATCCTATCGACAAATCGAAGCCAAAATTTTTTTCATGGTCTGGTTGGTAAAATATTCGCATCCAAAGTGACTTGACTTGATTTTTACCATTTTCTGTCCCCGACTTCCTACCCTCATGTCTTTCAGCGAGTATATTTCCAAAACCAAGCTCTAAAAACTGTTGCGGATTTCAGTGCTGAATAGGAAATCAACACACCTTTTCAAAAATGTAAAAATTTCATCGCACAAATTTTTCATGGATTTCGGAAAAAAGCATGGACTAACCCCTTACCATTTTTTCAAAAAAAACAACTTTTTTTCAAAGTCAATGAAATAAATCGTGCTGTACGTTCAAGGAAAGGTCTATTCAAATCCTATCGACAAATCGAAGCCAAAATTTTTTTCATGGTCTGGTTGGTAAAATATTCGCATCCAAAGTGACTTTACTTGATTTTTACCATTTTCTGCCCAAACTTCCTACCTTCATGTCTTTCAGCGAGTATATTCCCAAAACCAAGCTTTAACAATTGTTGTGAATTTCAGTGCTGAATAGGAAATTAACACACCTTTTCAAAAATGTAAAAATTTTATCACACACACTTTTCAAGGATTTCGGAAAAAAGCATGGACTAACCCCTTACCATTTTTTCAAAAAAAAAAACAACTTTTTTTCAAAGTCAATGAAATAAATAGTGCTGTACGTTCATGGAAAGGTCTATTCAAATCCTATCGACAAATCGAAGCCAACATTTTTTTCATGGTCTGGTTGGTAAAATATTCGCATCCAAAGTGACTTGACTTGATTTTTACCATTTTCTGCCCAAACTTCCTACCTTCATGTCTTTCAGCGAGTATATTTCCAAAACCAAGCTTTAAAAATTGTTGCGGATTTCAGTGCTGAATAGGAAATCAACACACCTTTTCAAAAATGTAAAAATTTCATCGCACAAATTTTTCATGGATTTCGGAAAAAAGCATGGACTAACCCCTTACCATTTTTTCAAAAAAAAAAAAACAACTTTTTTTCAAAGTCAATGAAATAAATCCTGCCGTACGTTCATGGAAAGGTCTATTCAAATCCTATCGACAAATCGAAGCCAAAATTTTTTTCATGGTCTGGTTGGTAAAATATTCGCATCCGAAGTGACTTTACTTGATTTTTACCATTTTCTGACCCCGACTTCCTACCCTCATGTCTTTCAGCGAGTATATTTCCAAAACCAAGCTCTAAAAACTGTTGCGGATTTCAGTGCTGAATAGGAAATCAACACACCTTTTCAAAAATGTAAAAATTTCATCGCACAAATTTTTCATGGATTTCGGAAAAAAGCATGGACTAACCCCTTACCATTTTTTCAAAAAAAAAAAACAACTTTTTTTCAAAGTCAATGAAATAAATCGTGCTGTACGTTCAAGGAAAGGTCTATTCAAATCCTATCGACAAATCGAAGCCAACATTTTTTTCATGGTCTGGTTGGTAAAATATTCGCATCCAAAGTGACTTGACTTGATTTTTACCATTTTCTGCCCAAACTTCCTACCTTCATGTCTTTCAGCGAGTATATTTCCAAAACCAAGCTTTAAAAATTGTTGCGGATTTCAGTGCTGAATAGGAAATCAACACACCTTTTCAAAAATGTAAAAATTTTATCACACACACTTTTCAAGGATTTCGGAAAAAAGCATGGACTAACCCCTTACCATTTTTTCAAAAAAAAAAAAAAACAACTTTTTTTCAAAGTCAATGAAATAAATAGTGCTGTACGTTAATGGAAAGGTCTATTCAAATCCTATCGACAAATCGAAGCCAACATTTTTTTCATGGTCTGGTTGGTAAAATATTCGCATCCAAAGTGACTTGACTTGATTTTTACCATTTTCTGCCCAAACTTCCTACCTTCATGTCTTTCAGCGAGTATATTTCCAAAACCAAGCTTTAAAAATTGTTGCGGATTTCAGTGCTGAATAGGAAATCAACACACCTTTTCAAAAATGTAAAAATTTCATCGCACAAATTTTTCATGGATTTCGGAAAAAAGCATGGACTAACCCCTTACCATTTTTTCAAAAAAAAAACAACTTTTTTTCAAAGTCAAAGAAATAAATCGTGCTGTACGTTCATGGAAAGGTCTATTCAAATCCTATCGACAAATCGAAGCCAAAATTTTTTTCATGGTCTGGTTGGTAAAATATTTGCATCCAAAGTGACTTGACTTGATTTTTACCATTTTCTGCCCAAACTTCCTACCTTCATGTCTTTCAGCGAGTATATTTCCAAAACCAAGCCTTAAAAATTGTTGCGGATTTCAGTGCTGAATAGGAAATCAACACACCTTTTCAAAAATGTAAAAATTTCATCGCACAAATTTTTCATGGATTTCGGAAAAAAGCATGGACTAACCCCTTACCATTTTCTGCCCAAACTTCCTACATTCATGTCTTTCAGCGAGTATATTTCCAAAACCAAGCTTTTAAAATTGTTGCGGATTTCAGTGCTGAGTAGGAAATCAACACACCTTTCCAAAAATGTAAAAATTTCATCGCACAAATTTTTCATGGATTTCGGAAAAAAGCATGGACTAACCCCTTACCATTTTTTCAAAAAAAAAAAAACAACTTTTTTTCAAAGTCAATGAAATAAATCGTGCTGTACGTTCAAGGAAAGGTCTATTCAAATCCTATCGACAAATCGAAGCCAACATTTTTTTCATGGTCTGGTTGGTAAAATATTCGCATCCAAAGTGACTTGACTTGATTTTTACCATTTTCTGCCCAAACTTCCTACCTTCATGTCTTTCAGCGAGTATATTTCCAAAACCAAGCTTTAAAAATTGTTGCGGATTTCAGTGCTGAATAGGAAATCAACACACCTTTTCAAAAATGTAAAAATTTCATCGCACAAATTTTTCATGGATTTCGGAAAAAAGCATGGACTAACCCCTTACCATTTTTTCAAAAAAAAAAAACAACTTTTTTTCAAAGTCAATGAAATAAATAGTGCTGTACGTTCATGGAAAGGTCTATTCAAATCCTATCGACAAATCGAAGCCAACATTTTTTTCATGGTCTGGTTGGTAAAATATTCGCATCCGAAGTGACTTTACTTGATTTTTACCATTTTCTGACCCCGACTTCCTACCCTCATGTCTTTCAGCGAGTATATTTCCAAAACCAAGCTCTAAAAACTGTTGCGGATTTCAGTGCTGAATAGGAAATCAACACACCTTTTCAAAAATGTAAAAATTTTATCACACACACTTTTCAAGGATTTCGGAAAAAAGCATGGACTAACCCCTTACCATTTTTTCAAAAAAAAAAAAACAACTTTTTTTCAAAGTCAATGAAATAAATAGTGCTGTACGTTAATGGAAAGGTCTATTCAAATCCTATCGACAAATCGAAGCCAACATTTTTTTCATGGTCTGGTTGGTAAAATATTCGCATCCAAAGTGACTTGACTTGATTTTTACCATTTTCTGCCCAAACTTCCTACCTTCATGTCTTTCAGCGAGTATATTTCCAAAACCAAGCTTTAAAAATTGTTGCGGATTTCAGTGCTGAATAGGAAATCAACACACCTTTTCAAAAATGTAAAAATTTCATCGCACAAATTTTTCATGGATTTCGGAAAAAAGCATGGACTAACCCCTTACCATTTTTTCAAAAAAAAAACAACTTTTTTTCAAAGTCAAAGAAATAAATCGTGCTGTACGTTCATGGAAAGGTCTATTCAAATCCTATCGACAAATCGAAGCCAAAATTTTTTTCATGGTCTGGTTGGTAAAATATTTGCATCCAAAGTGACTTGACTTGATTTTTACCATTTTCTGCCCAAACTTCCTACCTTCATGTCTTTCAGCGAGTATATTTCCAAAACCAAGCCTTAAAAATTGTTGCGGATTTCAGTGCTGAATAGGAAATCAACACACCTTTTCAAAAATGTAAAAATTTCATCGCACAAATTTTTCATGGATTTCGGAAAAAAGCATGGACTAACCCCTTACCATTTTCTGCCCAAACTTCCTACATTCATGTCTTTCAGCGAGTATATTTCCAAAACCAAGCTTTTAAAATTGTTGCGGATTTCAGTGCTGAGTAGGAAATCAACACACCTTTCCAAAAATGTAAAAATTTCATCGCACAAATTTTTCATGGATTTCGGAAAAAAGCATGGACTAACCCCTTACCATTTTTTTCAAAAAAAAAAAATAACTTTTTTTCAAAGTCAATGAAATAAATCGTGCTGTACGTTCATGGAAAGGTCTATTCAAATCCTATCGACAAATCGAAGCCAAAATTTTTTTCATGGTCTGGTTGGTAAAATATTCGCATCCAAAGTGACTTGACTTGATTTTTACCATTTTCTGCCCAAACTTCCTACCTTCATGTCTTTCAGCGAGTATATTCCCAAAACCAAGCTTTAACAATTGTTGTGAATTTCAGTGCTGAATAGGAAATTAACACACCTTTTCAAAAATGTAAAAATTTTATCACACACACTTTTCAAGGATTTCGGAAAAAAGCATGGACTAACCCCTTACCATTTTTTCAAAAAAAAAAACAACTTTTTTTCAAAGTCAATGAAATAAATCGTGCTGTACGTTCATGGAAAGGTCTATTCAAATCCTATCGACAAATCGAAGCCAACATTTTTTTCATGGTCTGGTTGGTAAAATATTCGCATCCGAAGTGACTTTACTTGATTTTTACCATTTTCTGACCCCGACTTCCTACCCTCATGTCTTTCAGCGAGTATATTTCCAAAACCAAGCTCTAAAAACTGTTGCGGATTTCAGTGCTGAATAGGAAATCAACACACCTTTTCAAAAATGTAAAAATTTCATCGCACAAATTTTTCATGGATTTCGGAAAAAAGCATGGACTAACCCCTTACCATTTTTTCAAAAAAAAACAACTTTTTTTCAAAGTCAATGCAATAAATCGTGCTGTACGTTCAAGGAAAGGTCTATTCAAATCCTATCGACAAATCGAAGCCAAAATTTTTTTCATGGTCTGGTTGGTAAAATATTCGCATCCAAAGTGACTTGACTTGATTTTTACCATTTTCTGTCCCCGACTTCCTACCCTCATGTCTTTCAGCGAGTATATTTCCAAAACCAAGCTCTAAAAACTGTTGCGGATTTCAGTGCTGAATAGGAAATCAACACACCTTTTCAAAAATGTAAAAATTTCATCGCACAAATTTTTCATGGATTTCGGAAAAAAGCATGGACTAACCCCTTACCATTTTTTCAAAAAAAAAAAACAACTTTTTTTCAAAGTCAATGAAATAAATCCTGCCGTACGTTCATGGAAAGGTCTATTCAAATCCTATCGACAAATCGAAGCCAACATTTTTTTCATGGTCTGGTTGGTAAAATATTCGCATCCGAAGTGACTTTACTTGATTTTTACCATTTTCTGACCCCGACTTCCTACCCTCATGTCTTTCAGCGAGTATATTTCCAAAACCAAGCTCTAAAAACTGTTGCGGATTTCAGTGCTGAATAGGAAATCAACACACCTTTTCAAAAATGTAAAAATTTTATCACACACACTTTTCAAGGATTTCGGAAAAAAGCATGGACTAACCCCTTACCATTTTTTCAAAAAAAAAAAAACAACTTTTTTTCAAAGTCAATGAAATAAATAGTGCTGTACGTTAATGGAAAGGTCTATTCAAATCCTATCGACAAATCGAAGCCAACATTTTTTTCATGGTCTGGTTGGTAAAATATTCGCATCCAAAGTGACTTGACTTGATTTTTACCATTTTCTGCCCAAACTTCCTACCTTCATGTCTTTCAGCGAGTATATTTCCAAAACCAAGCTTTAAAAATTGTTGCGGATTTCAGTGCTGAATAGGAAATCAACACACCTTTTCAAAAATGTAAAAATTTCATCGCACAAATTTTTCATGGATTTCGGAAAAAAGCATGGACTAACCCCTTACCATTTTTTCAAAAAAAAAACAACTTTTTTTCAAAGTCAAAGAAATAAATCGTGCTGTACGTTCATAGAAAGGTCTATTCAAATCCTATCGACAAATCGAAGCCAAAATTTTTTTCATGGTCTGGTTGGTAAAATATTTGCATCCAAAGTGACTTGACTTGATTTTTACCATTTTCTGCCCAAACTTCCTACCTTCATGTCTTTCAGCGAGTATATTTCCAAAACCAAGCCTTAAAAATTGTTGCGGATTTCAGTGCTGAATAGGAAATCAACACACCTTTTCAAAAATGTAAAAATTTCATCGCACAAATTTTTCATGGATTTCGGAAAAAAGCATGGACTAACCCCTTACTATTTTCTGCCCAAACTTCCTACATTCATGTCTTTCAGCGAGTATATTTCCAAAACCAAGCTTTTAAAATTGTTGCGGATTTCAGTGCTGAGTAGGAAATCAACACACCTTTCCAAAAATGTAAAAATTTCATCGCACAAATTTTTCATGGATTTCGGAAAAAAGCATGGACTAACCCCTTACCATTTTTTTCAAAAAAAAAAAATAACTTTTTTTCAAAGTCAATGAAATAAATCGTGCTGTACGTTCATGGAAAGGTCTATTCAAATCCTATCGACAAATCGAAGCCAAAATTTTTTTCATGGTCTGGTTGGTAAAATATTCGCATCCAAAGTGACTTGACTTGATTTTTACCATTTTCTGCCCAAACTTCCTACCTTCATGTCTTTCAGCGAGTATATTCCCAAAACCAAGCTTTAACAATTGTTGTGAATTTCAGTGCTGAATAGGAAATTAACACACCTTTTCAAAAATGTAAAAATTTTATCACACACACTTTTCAAGGATTTCGGAAAAAAGCATGGACTAACCCCTTACCATTTTTTCAAAAAAAAAAACAACTTTTTTTCAAAGTCAATGAAATAAATCGTGCTGTACGTTCATGGAAAGGTCTATTCAAATCCTATCGACAAATCGAAGCCAACATTTTTTTCATGGTCTGGTTGGTAAAATATTCGCATCCGAAGTGACTTTACTTGATTTTTACCATTTTCTGACCCCGACTTCCTACCCTCATGTCTTTCAGCGAGTATATTTCCAAAACCAAGCTCTAAAAACTGTTGCGGATTTCAGTGCTGAATAGGAAATCAACACACCTTTTCAAAAATGTAAAAATTTCATCGCACAAATTTTTCATGGATTTCGGAAAAAAGCATGGACTAACCCCTTACCATTTTTTCAAAAAAAAACAACTTTTTTTCAAAGTCAATGAAATAAATCGTGCTGTACGTTCAAGGAAAGGTCTATTCAAATCCTATCGACAAATCGAAGCCAAAATTTTTTTCATGGTCTGGTTGGTAAAATATTCGCATCCAAAGTGACTTGACTTGATTTTTACCATTTTCTGTCCCCGACTTCCTACCCTCATGTCTTTCAGCGAGTATATTTCCAAAACCAAGCTCTAAAAACTGTTGCGGATTTCAGTGCTGAATAGGAAATCAACACACCTTTTCAAAAATGTAAAAATTTCATCGCACAAATTTTTCATGGATTTCGGAAAAAAGCATGGACTAACCCCTTACCATTTTTTCAAAAAAAAAACAACTTTTTTTCAAAGTCAAAGAAATAAATCGTGCTGTACGTTCATGGAAAGGTCTATTCAAATCCTATCGACAAATCGAAGCCAAAATTTTTTTCATGGTCTGGTTGGTAAAATATTCGCATCCAAAGTGACTTGACTTGATTTTTACCATTTTCTGCCCAAACTTCCTACCTTCATGTCTTTCAGCGAGTATATTCCCAAAACCAAGCTTTAACAATTGTTGTGAATTTCAGTGCTGAATAGGAAATTAACACACCTTTTCAAAAATGTAAAAATTTTATCACACACACTTTTCAAGGATTTCAAAAAAAAACAAACTTTTTTTCAAAGTCAATGAAATAAATCGTGCTGTACGTTCATGGAAAGGTCTATTCAAATCCTATCGACAAATCGAAGCCAAAATTTTTTTCATGGTCTGGTTGGTAAAATATTCGCATCCAAAGTGACTTGACTTGATTTTTACCATTTTCTGCCCAAACTTCCTACCTTCATGTCTTTCAGCGAGTATATTTCCAAAACCAAGCCTTAAAAATTGTTGCGGATTTCAGTGCTGAATAGGAAATCAACACACCTTTTCAAAAATGTAAAAATTTCATCGCACAAATTTTTCATGGATTTCGGAAAAAAGCATGGACTAACCCCTTACCATTTTCTGCCCAAACTTCCTACATTCATGTCTTTCAGCGAGTATATTTCCAAAACCAAGCTTTTAAAATTGTTGCGGATTTCAGTGCTGAGTAGGAAATCAACACACCTTTTCAAAAATGTAAAAATTTCATCGCACAAATTTTTCATGGATTTCGGAAAAAAGCATGGACTAACCCCTTACCATTTTTTTCAAAAAAAAAAAACAACTTTTTTTCAAAGTCAATGAAATAAATCGTGCTGTACGTTCATGGAAAGGTCTATTCAAATCCTATCGACAAATCGAAGCCAACATTTTTTTCATGGTCTGGTTGGTAAAATATTCGCATCCAAAGTGACTTGACTTGATTTTTACCATTTTCTGCCCAAACTTCCTACCTTCATGTCTTTCAGCGAGTATATTCCCAAAACCAAGCTTTAACAATTGTTGTGAATTTCAGTGCTGAATAGGAAATTAACACACCTTTTCAAAAATGTAAAAATTTTATCACACACACTTTTCAAGGATTTCGGAAAAAAGCATGGACTAACCCCTTACCATTTTTTCAAAAAAAAAAACAACTTTTTTTCAAAGTCAATGAAATAAATCGTGCTGTACGTTCATGGAAAGGTCTATTCAAATCCTATCGACAAATCGAAGCCAACATTTTTTTCATGGTCTGGTTGGTAAAATATTCGCATCCGAAGTGACTTTACTTGATTTTTACCATTTTCTGACCCCGACTTCCTACCCTCATGTCTTTCAGCGAGTATATTTCCAAAACCAAGCTCTAAAAACTGTTGCGGATTTCAGTGCTGAATAGGAAATCAACACACCTTTTCAAAAATGTAAAAATTTCATCGCACAAATTTTTCATGGATTTCGGAAAAAAGCATGGACTAACCCCTTACCATTTTTTCAAAAAAAAAACAACTTTTTTTCAAAGTCAAAGAAATAAATCGTGCTGTACGTTCATGGAAAGGTCTATTCAAATCCTATCGACAAATCGAAGCCAAAATTTTTTTCATGGTCTGGTTGGTAAAATATTCGCATCCAAAGTGACTTGACTTGATTTTTACCATTTTCTGCCCAAACTTCCTACCTTCATGTCTTTCAGCGAGTATATTTCCAAAACCAAGCCTTAAAAATTGTTGCGGATTTCAGTGCTGAATAGGAAATCAACACACCTTTTCAAAAATGTAAAAATTTCATCGCACAAATTTTTCATGGATTTCGGAAAAAAGCATGGACTAACCCCTTACCATTTTTTTCAAAAAAAAAAAACAACTTTTTTTCAAAGTCAATGAAATAAATCGTGCTGTACGTTCATGGAAAGGTCTATTCAAATCCTATCGACAAATCGAAGCCAAAATTTTTTTCATGGTCTGGTTGGTAAAATATTCGCATCCAAAGTGACTTGACTTGATTTTTACCATTTTCTGCCCAAACTTCCTACCTTCATGTCTTTCAGCGAGTATATTCCCAAAACCAAGCTTTAACAATTGTTGTGAATTTCAGTGCTGAATAGGAAATTAACACACCTTTTCAAAAATGTAAAAATTTTATCACACACACTTTTCAAGGATTTCGGAAAAAAGCATGGACTAACCCCTTACCATTTTTTCAAAAAAAAAAACAACTTTTTTTCAAAGTCAATGAAATAAATCGTGCTGTACGTTCATGGAAAGGTCTATTCAAATCCTATCGACAAATCGAAGCCAAAATTTTTTTCATGGTCTGGTTGGTAAAATATTCGCATCCAAAGTGACTTGACTTGATTTTTACCATTTTCTGTCCCCGACTTCCTACCCTCATGTCTTTCAGCGAGTATATTTCCAAAACCAAGCTCTAAAAACTGTTGCGGATTTCAGTGCTGAATAGGAAATCAACACACCTTTTCAAAAATGTAAAAATTTCATCGCACAAATTTTTCATGGATTTCGGAAAAAAGCATGGACTAACCCCTTACCATTTTTTCAAAAAAAAAAACAACTTTTTTTCAAAGTCAATGAAATAAATCGTGCTGTACGTTCATGGAAAGGTCTATTCAAATCCTATCGACAAATCGAAGCCAACATTTTTTTCATGGTCTGGTTGGTAAAATATTCGCATCCGAAGTGACTTTACTTGATTTTTACCATTTTCTGACCCCGACTTCCTACCCTCATGTCTTTCAGCGAGTATATTTCCAAAACCAAGCTCTAAAAACTGTTGCGGATTTCAGTGCTGAATAGGAAATCAACACACCTTTTCAAAAATGTAAAAATTTCATCGCACAAATTTTTCATGGATTTCGGAAAAAAGCATGGACTAACCCCTTACCATTTTTTCAAAAAAAAAACAACTTTTTTTCAAAGTCAATGAAATAAATCGTGCTGTACGTTCAAGGAAAGGTCTATTCAAATCCTATGGACAAATCGAAGCCAAAATTTTTTTCATGGTCTGGTTGGTAAAATATTCGCATCCAAAGTGACTTTACTTGATTTTTACCATTTTCTGCCCAAACTTCCTACCTTCATGTCTTTCAGCGAGTATATTCCCAAAACCAAGCTTTAACAATTGTTGTGAATTTCAGTGCTGAATAGGAAATTAACACACCTTTTCAAAAATGTAAAAATTTTATCACACACACTTTTCAAGGATTTCGGAAAAAAGCATGGACTAACCCCTTACCATTTTTTCAAAAAAAAAAACAACTTTTTTTCAAAGTCAATGAAATAAATCGTGCTGTACGTTCATGGAAAGGTCTATTCAAATCCTATCGACAAATCGAAGCCAACATTTTTTTCATGGTCTGGTTGGTAAAATATTCGCATCCAAAGTGACTTGACTTGATTTTTACCATTTTCTATCCCCGACTTCCTACCCTTATGTCTTTCACCGAGTATATTTCCAAAACCAAGCTCTAAAAATTGTTGCGGATTTCAGTGCTGAATAGGAAATTAACACACCTTTCCAAAAATGAAAAAATTTTATCACACACACTTTTCAAGGATTTCGGAAAAAAGCATGGACTAACCCCTTACCATTTTTTCAAAAAAAAAACAACTTTTTTTCAAAGTCAATGAAATACATCGTGCTGTACGTTCATCGAAAGGTCTATTCAAATCCTATCGACAAATCGAAGCCAAAATTTTTTTCATGGTCTGGTTGGTAAAATATTCGCATCCGAAGTGACTTTACTTGATTTTTACCATTTTCTGACCCCGACTTCCTACCCTCATGTCTTTCCGCGAGTATATTTCCAAAACCAAGCTCTAAAACTTGTTGCGGATTTCAGTGCTGAATAGGAAATCAACACACCTTTTCAAAAATGTAAAAATTTCATCGCACAAATTTTTCATGGATTTCGGAAAAAAGCATGGACTAACCCCTTACCATTTTTTCAAAAAAAAAAAAACAACTTTTTTTCAAAGTCAATGAAATAAATCCTGCCGTACGTTCATGGAAAGGTCTATTCAAATCCTATCGACAAATCGAAGCCAACATTTTTTTCATGGTCTGGTTGGTAAAATATTCGCATCCGAAGTGACTTTACTTGATTTTTACCATTTTCTGACCCCGACTTCCTACCCTCATGTCTTTCAGCGAGTATATTTCCAAAACCAAGCTCTAAAAACTGTTGCGGATTTCAGTGCTGAATAGGAAATCAACACACCTTTTCAAAAATGTAAAAATTTCATCGCACAAATTTTTCATGGATTTCGGAAAAAAGCATGGACTAACCCCTTACCATTTTTTCAAAAAAAAAAAAACAACTTTTTTTCAAAGTCAATGAAATAAATCCTGCCGTACGTTCATGGAAAGGTCTATTCAAATCCTATCGACAAATCGAAGCCAACATTTTTTTCATGGTCTGGTTGGTAAAATATTCGCATCCGAAGTGACTTTACTTGATTTTTACCATTTTCTGACCCCGACTTCCTACCCTCATGTCTTTCAGCGAGTATATTTCCAAAACCAAGCTCTAAAAACTGTTGCGGATTTCAGTGCTGAATAGGAAATCAACACACCTTTTCAAAAATGTAAAAATTTCATCGCACAAATTTTTCATGGATTTCGGAAAAAAGCATGGACTAACCCCTTACCATTTTTTCAAAAAAAAAAAAACAACTTTTTTTCAAAGTCAATGAAATAAATCCTGCCGTACGTTCATGGAAAGGTCTATTCAAATCCTATCGACAAATCGAAGCCAACATTTTTTTCATGGTCTGGTTGGTAAAATATTCGCATCCGAAGTGACTTTACTTGATTTTTACCATTTTCTGTCCCCGACTTCCTACCCTCATGTCTTTCAGCGAGTATATTTCCAAAACCAAGCTCTAAAAATTGTTGCGGATTTCAGTGCAGAATAGGAAATTAACACACCTTTCCAAAAATGTAAAAATTTTATCACACACATTTTTCAAGGATTTCGGAAAAAAGCATGGACTAACCCCTTACCATTTTTTCAAAAAAAAAACAACTTTTTTTCAAAGTCAATGAAATACATCGTGCTGTACGTTCATGGAAAGGTCTATTCAAATTCTATCGACAAATCGAAGCCAAAATTTTTTTCATGGTCTGGTTGGTAAAATATTCGCATACAAAGTAACTACTTGATTTTTACCATTTTCTATCCCCGACTTCCTACCCTTATGTCTTTCACCGAGTATATTTCCAAAACCAAGCTCTAAAAATTGTTGCGGATTTCAGTGCTGAATAGGAAATTAACACACCTTTCCAAAAATGTAAAAATTTTATCACACACATTTTTCAAGGATTTCGGAAAAAAGCATGGACTAACCCCTTACCATTTTTTCAAAAAAAAAACAACTTTTTTTCAAAGTCAATGAAATACATCGTGCTGTACGTTCATCGAAAGGTCTATTCAAATCCTATCGACAAATCGAAGCCAAAATTTTTTTCATGGTCTGGTTGGTAAAATATTCGCATCCGAAGTGACTTTACTTGATTTTTACCATTTTCTGCCCAAACTTCCTACCTTCATGTCTTTCAGCGAGTATATTCCCAAAACCAAGCTTTAACAATTGTTGTGAATTTCAGTGCTGAATAGGAAATTAACACACCTTTCCAAAAATGTAAAAATTTTATCACACACATTTTTCAAGGATTTCGGAAAAAAGCATGCACTAACCCCTTACCATTTTTTCAGAAAAAAAACAACTTTTTTTCAAAGTCAATGAAATAAATCGTGCTGTACGTTCATGGAAAGGTCTATTCAAATCCTATCGACAAATCGAAGCCAAAATTTGTTTCATGGTCTGGTTGGTAAAATAATCGCATCCAAAGTGACTTTGCTTGATTTTTAAAATTTTCTGCCCCAACTTCCTACCTTCATGGCTTTCAGCGAGTATATTTCCAAAACCAAGCTTTAAAAATTGTTTTGGTTTCCAGTGGTAACTAGGAGCATCACTTCCTAACCGTACCTAACCATAAGCATAGACAGGAAAAATATATTTCTTTTATCTGTGATAGGTAGCAGCTGAAATCAAGAATAGAGTTTATGTTACGGAACGTTTATCCGATGTTCTCAACGTAATTCGAAATGTTGACTACTTGCAGCGTTTGAAACTTAAAAAAAAATATCTGCAATTCATTGAAAAGGGATTACAGGAACAGAAACCTATCCCAATAGATTTGGATAAAAGTCTGAACATGTCCAACAACGACCTAGTAATAAAGACATGTCTATATTTTTGTATTTCTCTCTTTTTGTATATTCAATGAAAGATGTAAATTACTATGTAGGTACATAATAAAATCATATTGCCATTTAAATTGTCAGTCCGTAAAAATAAGTCGATAGATTTTAAAAAAAATTGTTTTTAATTCTGATATCAAATCCTAAAGAAGTTTGACTTCTTTTAAGAACAAGAACTTTCATTCACCAATCGTAAAGGACATTATTGTAATTTCGAAAATACTTTCCCCTAAGAAGAAAATAGTAAACTCGAAGTAGCTAGTGGAGTCATAAAATTAAGAATCGAATGCAAACATATAGCTGCCAAACCCTTAACGAAGAAAAGCTCACCATAAAGATCGGTTTCCAAGACAAATACATTTTAAAATCAACGAAAATTTCTTTATTATCTTATTTTTCATTTAAACAACAAAAAATGTGTGACTTTCAAAATAAAAGTTAAAATTTTTGTTTGTATGTTTTGCAAGTCTTATAATTATTTGTTTTTTATTTTTTTAATTTTAATTATTTTGTTTAAAAGGAGAAACAACAAACCACTTCTCCCGTAAAATATTATTATATTTTGGGTTTAAATTGATTAAGTTTAAAAATGTTCTGTCATTTTTCTCAACGTTTCTTTTGTTTTATTTTTCCTTTTCACAATTTTTTTCTTTTTCGAAGTTTGGTTGGAAAGATTTATTCATTTAATTCATTCTTTGTATCAATGATTTGTGTGTTTATTAAGTAAATGTTTTTTTCTTTGTTAATGAAATACTGATTTGTGTTTGAGATTTTGTTTTTTTTTTTTTGTCAATATAAAGTTTATAATGTCTTAAGAATGCATTTCGCCTGTTTTGCAATTTTTTTTATTTGTTCGGTTCAAATTCAGAGAAACTCCAAAGAAAAGAGTATCTATACTATGTATTCTAAACTTGAAAATAGATAAGTAAGAAAGAAATACAATTAAATTCATTTAATTAATTATAACAATATTGGTAAGGTAGAAGGTATTTCACTTCTTCTCAATTTTTATTATCTGCCCAATGATGCATTAAATAAATTGTTTGAATTATTGCATGATTCTTTTAAATATTTTTTTCTTTATGGCAAAAAGTTGAAAAAAAAAACTATTTCATTTTTTCCTTTTAAAGAGTTCAAAACTTTTTTATTTTAATTTATTTAATTATGTAAATTATTATTTATGCATTTATTACTACGAAGATTATTGATTTCTATAATTTAATTAATATTCAACAAAATAAAACTAATTTTTTTTTTAAGCAAGATTCGTTTATATGTTTATCTTTTTTATATATATATATGAGCTTCTATACGATATATATATATATTTCTTTAATGCAAATTAAACAACAAACGGAAAAACTAATTATTTTGTTTTACTTATTTCAAATCTATTTATCTTTCTTTTTTTTTGTTGATAAAATGTTTTTTTTTTTTAAATTTATTTTTGCTTAGAATGTCTTTAGAATGGGTAAAATGCAGCTATGCTGGAAGTACTAGTAAAATTTAGTATCACAGTATTTTATAAGATCAAATTTGTTTATATATTTATTTATTATTATATTTCTTTTAATTATATAATAAAATGTTCTTATTTTCTTGTTCAATAGATGTATACTTGTGTTTATTTATTTTTGTATTTTCATATCACTACCATATTTTTTTTTTATTTTTGTTTTTTTTTTTAATGTTTAATTGAGTTATATCACATGAAAATCAACTAAGAAATTATAGTACAACAGGAACAAAATTTAATGATTAACAAAATGAATTTTAATTTAATAATTTAAATAAAATATTTACTAAAAATAAAAACAAAATACATATAATTTAATAATTTACATACATAGGTACTAACATTTTTTTAAAAATAAATTTAATAACATTTTTATACGCACAGACTTACCTTTACGTGCCTTTAAATCTAGTAAACATGCCTCAATTGGTATTGGCAGGTATTGGTTATCTTACTTAAAGTCAGTAAATTATTTCGCGTTTAACATTTTCTATTAACGGCAGTTGGAAAGAAGTGCATATACATTAATTATACAAAAACAAAATCTGTGTCGGAAGAAAATAGATCCATAAGCAAATAGTTTAAGACAGATACCTTTAACAGCATCTGCCTGTAACGTGGCGGATAGCATCCATTTTATCATTTCAATATGAAGTACAACCAAGGTATTCCTATATTTACTTGCAGGCTCGCAATTGTGAATAGGAAAATATAAATCTGCCATTAAAAGCGATTCGCAGCAAAGTTCGAATCGAGTTGTTAGTTTTAAGAAGGAACATACTAGAGGAAGTGTGCGAATTGGAAAAGCAAAATGAAAGTTTGACATTAGAATGTTTATGAAAAAATCATCAAACGGAAACATCTATTTACAAGACCTCGTGGATTATAGCATCCATGGATATCTTACAATATAATGTAAGGTTTCAGTCAATTAAAAAATAGCTCGTCTAATTTTCTAAACAAATCTAGCTTTTAAAAAGGCCTAAGGAAGTTTTACATTGATGATAAAAAGTGCCTATTCATTTGCCCCGAGATACATTGGTTCTTATTACGAGTGTCGTTTGCTTTCGATAAACGACTTTTGTTGACAGTCAATCTTCCAAACATTTTATTTTGATGTTGAAATTTTAAATTTTGTGGACCCAATTTCTCGTTAACAAGTCAAAACGAAAAAAGCCGTCCACAATAATTTAAGTTTTCAGCATCAAAATCATTTTTTCTAAGGATGTCTTTCGTTAAGTACAAACATGAACATTTTGATTGAATAACAGGCTGCATACAAATTAGATAAGCCATGCAACTATTCAAGAAGCTTTTCCATGTGGCTATGTAAGAATCAAAATATTAACATTATTGTGTTAGGCTTAATAAACCTTATAAGTAACTAATATCTGATCGACTAAGTCCCTCTACAAATATAAACGCATACTTATTATTTAGCTGACAGGAAAATCTGTGGCAATATCTACATACCTATACTTAATTTATGACTAATTCCCACAAACTGTTTTAATTTGTATCTTCATCTTCTAGAAACTTCAATCAAATTTTATTGAAAAAGATAATCTTGAATAATTGAGAATAACCGTTCACACTACAAATTGAACGTAACATTATGGCCCCTTAAACAAAAAGTACACACTTGAAGAGTGAAAAAGGCCCATAGCATAATTTAAACTGTTAAAATCTTAAAAATGGGCTTCGCTTCGAGACGCTATCTCAAGAAAACTTATATGAGATTCGAAGAGTTATTAGAACTTGAGACTTTGTTAGTCTAAAATTAAAAGGTTGTTGTAAAGACTACTTAGACATTTTTTAACGGATAGGTAATTCATTTTTTAAATTAACATAATAAAAATAAGCTTAAAGTTTTCAATGCTATTTTTATTTTATTCAATCTTCAAGTACAATTAATACTATCTCAAAAATAAAAACAAAAATATAAAGTCAATTTATAAATGTACAAAAATTAATTTAAATCGAATTAAAAAATAAATAAAAATACATAACTTATAAAATTAAATTGTTTTCAGATCAATAGACTTTTCTCAATAATAAGACTGTTAATTTTTGTATTGTGTACCTGTGTATGTGTGTGTTTAATTGAGTGTATGAATTACATGTATTTAATAGACTAAAACGCCATAATACTTTCTTACTTAGTTCCAGCAAATCAGCTACATTCTATTCTAGAAATATTCTAGAGCATTTCTCAATAATTGCATGACCGATATCAGCAGCAAGAGCAGCAGCAGCGGCGGTAGCAGCAGCATGAGTAATGTAATAATCCCAAGAAGAATAATATAATGAAGAAGATGAAGATTTAAAAGATTCTCTAGCGATACAAGACACAAAAATACCAATAAAAGGACAAGAGTCGCATTCGTCTTCGTATTCGTTGTCCTTTGGATGATGATTTAATATTTTCAACATTTCGTCGTCCTTTTCACAAAGGAATTTGATAGTGATAATGTTGTGGATGATGTGTTGTTGTTGTAGTTGGTGATTTGTATTGCCTGTATTGCTATTATTTAGTAATAATATTTTATTGTTGTGGTTGCTGTTGCTTAATAGCGTATTGTTATTAATTTTAATTTGTTTAATTTGCATTTTGTGTATGTTTTTGTTTTTTTGTTTGTCGATATTAATTTTGATTATAATTTGCATTTGTTTTACCAATATCATTATTAATTGAATCAATTTAATGTAAACCTCAATTAATATCAAACTACTACTATTACTTCTAATTGTTGAACTACTTTTAATAATTTCTGATGAAATAATTCTATTATTATTATTAATTTGTTTTATAATAATAATTATAATTAAATAATTGTTTATTATTTTATAATTATATTCACTACTTAGCATTAATCGTCGCTTCATTGTATCATCTTTGGATAGTATAATAATTTTCTTCCTTTTGTCATCAGTATTATTATAATTATTATCATCATAATAATTAATTGATTTTATTATAACGAATTTTAAGTTGAATTTTAAATTTAATTTTGTATTTTCCATTTTGTTTACGTTAATAATAAGTCTTATCGATGTAATAATGATAATAATGATAAATTTGTTGTTTTTTCTTAATTTTGTTGTTGTTGTCATTTTTATACCCTTTTTATTAATTTTTAACAAATTTTTATTATTATTGAAATAATTATTATTAATCCTCTCATATTGAGATCCAGGTAGTTTGTCATTCAAAGAGAAGGAAATAGAAGAGATCTTTAGTTGGTTTTTGTTGTAGAAGTAGAAGACGATGAAAACGAAGATAAGGTAGAAGAAATATATTTTGGTGTAGTAATAGTTGTAGAGAGCAATAATTGGTTTTTGTTGTTGTTGATAGTAAAATGATGAGAGTGCTGTTACTGCCATTACTAAAGATGATGCTTTATCAGTTTTGGCGAATACAATAATTGCGTTGTTTTGAATTTGATTATTTTTTGTTGCCAGGTCGATATTTGCATATGGATTTTTGTGTGAATTATTATTTTTTGTTTGGATTAAATTATCATCTAGTGAAAGTAGTCATTCAGGAAGAGCAAATTCGTCTTGTTCGATTGGTTTCTTTAACCAATTACCCAAGTCCTCGCGCCGGAATGCTGCGAAAAGTTCACGTTTGGCAATCTGAAATTTAAAAAAAAAATTGTTATTTTCCGTTTATACAAAAAGAAAGGAGTTTTTTTTAGTCTTAGTTCTGCTCCAATCACGATCTAATGGCTGAACGGATTTGAAACAAATTTGTTGTAAAGGACGATTATGTAGTTATATAGGTTAAAAGATACTTTTTTACAATATGAAATCGAAAAAAGTTTGACTACATGTAGAAGCAAAATAACTTCACCATATGAAAACAAATGTATAAAAGGAGAATGGGAAGTTTCGTCCTAATGGTGTTACACTTTTTGACCTGAATATATCGTATAAAAGGTCCCAAAGAGTGTTACACTTTTTTTGTATAGACATAAGTTTGTATCTTGAGCAGGAAAAGTGTTATAGTTGTTTTATTTATTCAACACAAATATTTAACAAACAATAAAACTATTAATGTGTATTAGTTGCTTTCTTGAATAAATGAAACCCCTACTGCCCTTATTGAAAAAACACTTTATTGAGACTAAATAAAGTGTCCTGGATGGCTGCAGAAGACCCTAACAAATAAAATTATAGAAACCATGATTGGAGGAAAACTTCGATCCACAGGAGTTACTTTCAAAATACTTTTTCTTCATAGGACCATAGAGGTCAAATAACTTTTTTAACTTTGCTAACCTTGTTAATACTTACAAGGAAATGATTAACCTATTTTCCTAAATCTATTTTTTAATGATTAGGAATTTTAATTGTGTTGGATATAGTTTACAGTGGTGTTTGAATCTATAATTTAACAAGTAGAATCCATAATGCAGAATCTTTTACTGATTTGTTTTAGGTGTATAAGGAATTTGCATTATTTGTATTATTATTTTGTGGAGTCTCATTGTGGATGTGGTACTAGAAAGTCTGATCTCAAAGGGTATACGCTGTTGTAGGTTTCGCGGATGATATTGTCATGAAGAAACTCTTTGTGACATAGTACAGAAGGAACTAACAATTACAAGGAAATGGTGTATATCTGTAGGTCTAAATATAAACCCTAAGAAAACGCCGGTCATACCATTTACAAAGAAAGGGCCCCTGCCACGAATCAAACCTATAAGGTTAGCTGGCCAAGTCATAGAAACGAAGAAGGAGGTAAAATATCTAGGAATCACACAAGACAACAAACTTTTTTGGAATAAAGACATTGAATTAACAGTCGGGAAAGCCACAAAAGCCCCAATGATAGTCAAGAGACTTGCATCTTTCCTAGATAGATGAACACCATGATAGTAAAACCCATCATTACCTATGGTGCAGTGGCATGGTGCAAAAGAACCGAATTACAAACTACTAGCTCTACACAAAATTCAAAGGATCGCATGCATAGGCATCACTGGAGCAATGAGAACTTGCCCTACAGCAGCAATGGAGCTTATACATTATACTCCACCTCTCTTCACTGCACGTGGTCATTGAAAGTGTTGCTCAGCGAGCCATCATGCGATTCGCCAAAGAGGGAATTGGGAAGGGTAAATGTATAGGCAATAAGTCCACAATAACAAACCTCATTGACATCCCAAGAGATGGTATGATCAAAAAATACAACTTCGTTAAAAACTTCAAAACGGAGTTAAGTAACAAAAAAGAGTGGGTAGAAGAAACGACAAACTACACCCTCAAAGAAAATGCCATCAAATGGTACACAGACGGTTCTAGGAATGCTGAAGGGACTAGGTAAAAAATCTTTGAGCCAAGAACCAAACTTTCTGTACCGATGGGTCAGTCTATCAGCAATTTCCAGGCGGAAGTTAATTATTATTAATTAATATGGCGGTGTAGGCGGTGTAACGTAATCAAATACACAATCAAATCAGAAGAGGAGACCAAAAGATCAAAAATCTGGAAAGAACTCCCAAAACTGAGGCAGGTTAAACTATTACCTGGGAACTGTAATCAAATACGTTACACATCCTACATAAATCTAAATAGAAACAACATAAGAATAATAACGGACATCCTCACAGGGCGCTGCAAGCAGCAATGAAGACATCTCAGTCTTCTCGGACTAGCGAGTGGTGCATTTAGCTGATTCTGCAACGCCTATGAGGAAACACCAGACCACATATTAGGAAAATGTAATGCACTGGTGCAAAGACCTGGGATATCACCACATAGACGAGAGAAAACTGCCCTCTTTGAAAAAAACCGACATACTTAAGTTCCTTAAAGTAACCAAAGAATGAATTATCTCATTTGGCTCTTAAAGGAGTCACAATAGATCGTTAGGTCGCAGTGCACTTATCTCCTATTAATTCATTCATTCACTATAAAAGCTACGCAATGCCTGGCCCTAGGCAAAAAAGCTTCCAGTTTAATGATTAGGAATTCTAATCTTGTTGGATAAAGTTTACAGTGGTTTTTTGTAAAAAATCCAGGTAAGGTAAACAAAGGCCCACAATTTGTCACTGATGAGTACATTGAGATGACCGGTCGAAACGCTAATTGGTAGGACTAAAGTCCGTAAGAAGCATTTTTTTATTTTGCAGATAAAAGCCCCTCAAAAAACCTCCTGAATGTAAAAAAAACTTACCTGATAATCCTTGACTTTGGATTTCGTCTCGCCATAGTCGAAGGGCACCTTTCTCGATGGCATGCCTGGCAGATTCTTCACCAAATAGCCATACTTCATAAAGAAATTCTGTTTGGTTATTCGCGATATTTGATTATTGACTGTTTTGCCGGTCAATGAATTCACCACTTCTACTTCTGTATCGCCAATTGTCCAATTTATACCGAAATTTGGTGCCTTTGCTTGATTTCGGGGCTCAGCCGATGTGACAAGTGCTAAACGTGGCTTATTCAAATGATATGGCGGCGGAAGCCCCTGAATTGATTTTTCAATTCGCCCACACACAGCCCGATACATATGTTCCGGATGTAACAGGCTACCCAGCACAATGGAATGCAAGTAAATTGGTTCAACAATTGATGCCAATAGTGAGCCTTGTATACCCACAATATTCCAGCGGGCGATTTTATCCGAGCATGACATTGTTAACAAACGTTGTCCCTACAAATTAATACAAAAATTAAATTGAATAAGTAATTGCAAGAAAATATGTATGTAACTTACTTGTAACACACCATCCCATGTTTGTATTCCATCACTGCTTTTAACCGGAATCGTTCCTTCACCAGATTCAATCTTCGTCCTTAATTGTCCTCTGGCTTTTCTGTAGTCGTTTGTGTTACGGTTTAGTTTTAATTTTTTTGTTTGTTTGGATTTGATTTTTTTTTTTTAATTTGTATTATTTTAAGTGAAGGAAGAAGGATTGGTGTTAAATATTTGAAAGAAATTTCAATTAAATTCAGGAAAAGGAAAAAGGAATTTAATTATTATATTTTTCTTATTATTATTAATTTTTTTAAGAGGAAAGGTTAATATAATAGTTTTGAACTTTTTATATAGAAAAAGTGTGAACAAAAATAAATGAATAAATATATATTTTTTACAAACCTATTTGGATGCTTGTCAACACCAGTGTCATTTTCGTGAGGACTAAAAATCCGTGCATCACCACAAGGCGCTGTATTGATGTACAAATGGAAATGAACACCGGATTTTAGTTTATAGGGGTATTGCCCATTGTCTGTATTCCTCACGAAAATTGACTGATTTGCTGTTGCTATAAAGAATATACACATACACACAATGTTATTGATAATTTCTTTGTTTTTTGTTTTTAAATTAATTTGTTGTTGTTATATAGAGTATATTTTTTGTTAGTTCTTTTTAAAAAAAGAAAACAAAAATTATGTTGTAAAATAGAAATAGATGGAGAAAAGAATAATATATTTTTTGTTGTCAAATAAACATTTGCATGCTCAAACGCTATTCTACGTCTATTTCTATTTTGAGAACATAAGCTGTAATGCACTATTTTATAAATAAAGATAAGGCTTGCTGTTAGCTAAGCTCTTTTAGTATAACTTCTTTTAATTGTGAGTTTTAAAACTAAAACCAAGAAAAACAAAAATTTAAGGATTCAAAAGAAGAAGTAGAAAAAAGTGAAATACCAATTGGCAAATTTTGTATTTTATTGGCCAAAAATAACTCAAACCTGTGAAGATTAACCTTATTAGTGTGGCAAATTCTTGACAAAGACCAAATGACTATGGAGGGTCTCTTTAGGGAGCGCGAAGAATCTTGACTGCTTATACAAACTAAAACTACTGTTCGAAAATTTAAATGATCGGTCAAGGCTGATACTAATTTTGTCCTGTGCCGCGAATACGTCAGCAAACATTTTCAAAAATAGCTGCGCGGTGAAGTACAAACAATTTGACCAGAAGATTTTGTTAACAAGCCTTTTGGTGGAAATTGATAAAAATCTATCTTTTAAACAGATTCTCTCTAAATCTATGAACTAATTGGTATTAAAATTAAAAAAGTTAATCTAAAAGTGATATATAAACTGCAACTTCTTAAAAAAGCTAATCAAAAATTGAAGAACATGGACCTTCAGATTCAAAACATACTCGAGAATTCAAGAAATGGCTTAAAATCAATTCTGCAAAATATGAAACCACACTGAATGCTCCTCATCCGCAGTAAGACACTACTAAAGGGAACTTCTAGACGTAATACAAAATCTACAAGCTAAAGAAAAACAAATTTATATTTATGGCCCCTGTTATAACTTGCAATTCGACGAGTCTAACGTTCGACTCAACTCGAACGTTCGACTTTTCAAAAATAAAAACTGCGATTTTGTTCAAAATCACCTAGAATTACAGTTCGACATCGACAATATAGACGAATGTTTGCTAGAAGTAATGAGTGGCATTCAAGTTTTCTAAATTTTTGTCATTTAAGACGAATTTAATTCAGGCGAGTCCCAAAAGGTAATTCCACATAGTCACATTTGGACGTTCGACTTTGCGAATCGCAAGTCATAATAATAGGTGCCTATATTTTAATAATTCATCCTTACTCTTTTAGGAAAGAATCATAGGTAGTCAATAAATAAAACCTGGGACATCCCTGTTCTGATATTAGTTATCTTTCTGACAAGACAAATATTTTAAAAAAAACTGCCAATGGTGCATTTGTATGTAAATTATAAAAACAAAAAAGGGAAAATTAAGTTTCCAGCCTGAAGGATGGGAGGTAGTATGACCTTGCCATATAACGCTCATTCTTTCTCACTGGCTAAATGGTTCTATATAAGGTTTGTTCGTTGAGCCCTGTAGTCACCCTGGGGTCACAGTAAAGCGTTTTTTGAAGAACCTGAACTCACCCTGACGAGCCAATTCGGTGTTTTTATTTGAAATCTGGGGTCGCTTGGAACTCGCCCTGAAGTAGAACTGGGTTTTTTGCTGAGTTGAGGTAAATTTTAATTTTGATGGGGGCAAAACCCCCACTTATTGGGCTTAATACAAGCTAATTCTTAATCTAACTTAAAAAATAAGAACTTAAGCTAAGGTAAGTGTGAAGGAGGGCGATTCAGAAGACGGAGTTTTAGGGAAGGAGTACTGGGGTTAAAGTCAAAGGAGTTCATGTTCAAATTAACACTTCGCAACATTCGAGAGATAGGTTCGATTGAGCCATAGGAGGGAAGATAAAAAGACGAGGATTTCGAGAACGAGGGTTAATGTTAAAAGAGATAGAGTTCTAGAGTGAAATGCAGTCAACGGAACCAGAAAGTAATCGATGAATGAAGAGATTGTCTGATATTTCTCTTCGTTCTTTCAAAGAATTCAAGTTGATTAGTTTAAGGTGGTTTAGATAAAGAGGCAGGATCGGGGGATTGTTCCAGGCAAGGCCTCGAAGATAAAAGCGAAGGAATCGACGCTGGACGCTCTCGATTCCGGAAATGTGAATAAGTTGATAAGGGGACCAAACTTGAGAAGCGTATTCAAGGAAAGGGTGAACAAAGGATATGCTTAGGGATCGAGTCACATAAGGGTAGAGAATTCCTATGACCATCTTTTGACGAAGCCGAGCGCTGAATTTGCCTTGAGGATGATATCATCTATATGGGAGAGAACATTAAGTTCCGGGTCAAATATTATGCCAAGATCACGAATATTATCAACGGTGGGTATGGGTTGATCATGAAGGAGGTAGAGACGGGGAGGAGATTTAATACGTATACGCGTAAAAGCGATTAATTGGCATTTGGCAACGTTGAGCTCCAAGCAATTTTTAAGACAAACGATTATCTAGGTAAGAGGAGATCCATTTTAACAAAGAAGGTTCGAAGCCGAGAGTGGACCATGTGAAAAGTATTAGTTTATGGGAAATTTTGTCGAAGGCCTTACCGAAATCGGTTAAGATAACATCGACTTTGTTACCTTTCTCCAATTTGTTTCTTGATTATCTCAACTAAACAATCGAGAGCCCTTTGGTGTCTAGTGGAAAGTATTTAAGATCGATAAGGAATGAACAATTTGCTCCAAAAAAGGGAGTACAGTTTCTAGATCAACAAAAATATTCTAACTACCTATCAGTTGGAAAAAAAAAACATTGGTTACAAAATTCAAACCTTTCATAGTTTTTCACTAAAATAGTTTCTAAGAACAAAACTAATTTTAGAGCTATCGAACAGCAATTTATCAAAAAAAATATACTAAAACAGATAATGAATTCAGTCGGACATGTAAAAATCTTAACTTTGAATGTAAACAAAATTTATTAAAAAAAAAATAACTCTCATTTTCATTGTTATTTAAATGGCATTTCATGTGCCACTTCAATCGGTCTTTTTTAATCTTAATAAGTCTTAAACATGAAATTATGCACAGCGGTGTTATACTAAGTATACTTGTCACACAATTATAAAACCAAGAAAAGCATTCCGTGCAGAATGTTTAATATGCAAATTAGGTGGCTATGGCTAAAAAAAAAAGAGAAAAAATAATGGAACTTTAATTCCTCGCGTGCATTTTTCATTTTGTTTGCTAATTTCTTGGTATCTCTGGTTTACAAGTTGTTTTCTTTAAGAAAAATGTAAAAAAGGGTTATTATTAGATTACTATACAACAAGAAAGTATTCTCAAGTTTGTTTTGATTGCAATTTTTGTTAACTCTTTGAAAAAGTAATGGAAGAAAATTCAATGCAATGAAATTAATGTTTTAGTAAAAGGTTACAAAAAAAAACTGTGTTTGTTTTAACATCTATAGACATACATATATGTAAATTTGTTGATTGTTTATAAACAACTCAATATAAATATTGAATTTTTTTTATATCAAGGAAGCGATACATATATTGCATACATAATGGGAACATAAATATGGGAAGGAATGTTAATCAAACATGGTTACTACTCCATGCAATCATTTATGTGAACATAAACATATGCATATTTAATATTTGGATTAATCAAACACGGTATTCCTGCAAAAATATATTTTTGGAATTAAAGTATTTTAGACATGAATCCTTCAAACATAACTTCAGTGCTCTTACACGCTATATGAAAGTTATCTTACTACATATTTACAAATTCTTTCTTACAAGCCATTATTAAAAGTATGTATGTATACGATTAGAAGATCGAATAGCAGCTAGGGTCTCCCTGAGTCATCCTGAATTCTCAATGATTGTAAGGATGTTTTTTACTGGCAAGACAGAGATGTCGCCCAGTATGTCGAAAAACTTTTCTCCTAGGGATGCCTGGGTTTTGGCTAGGCTGAGGCATTTACAAAGGAAGAGTGGTGTGCCCTCTTTCGGCTCTTCATCCTATCACCCTCAAGATAAGCCAGATGAGCTGATGCCTATACTGCTCATATGGGTTCCATGGACCTAAGTTTTTTTTTAGGGTAAAATTAGCGGTATACTAGGATTTTAGTATCGATGATTTTATTTAGTATTTGGATATAAAGAAGCTGGCATACTGGTCTTAAAAGCTATTTAACTCTTTGTTTATTTGAGTACTTTTCAAAAGAGTTAGAATTTTACATTATGTAAATCAAGTAGACAACGTTTTGTTATTGTCTTTGTTAGTTTTTTTAAATTCACCCACTTTCACGCCCAATTTTAATCAGATAGTTTTTGCTCTCAAAAAAAAGAGTAAGATTTGCAATTTATGGTTTAAATACTATAGTTTGGATATTACAGTATTAGCAATACCATAGAGGGCGACACAAATCCTGCTTAGTACATGTTGACAGATATTGTACAGAAATTAAGTTCTTGAATTCGTCACCAAGGAAAAAAATAGATTGTTTCGTTAAGGGGGTGTATACCACCATATAATACGAGAAAAACCCAAGTTTTGATACCATGCTTATACCATTTTGCTATCGCGGTTTAAGAATGGTATAAGTATAACGTGACACCCTTGTGGTAAGTGAATACGAAAATCTCTGTACCAACAATGTGTCACGGGTATAAACGATATAAATGAAAATTTTGAGCAAATGTTTTCTAAACGTGCTTTTGAAAATACACTGCTCCAAAAACATCCGTTTTTTTAAATACTGGAAAACTTCTTTGAACCCGTTCTTTGTTAATTGAGTAAGAATTCCGGAGATGGCATGTTTCCTTTATACTTTCAGTTTTGTATCAGGGTTGCCGTATTACTAAAAGTTTATTTGTGAGCCCAGAAGTCACCCTGGGGTCGTCATAGAGTTTTTTAAAAAACCTGAACTCACTTTGGCCAGCAAAATTCGTGTTTTATTTCATAAGCTTGTCATCGCCCTGAAGCTGATTTTTATGAAATACAAAATAAAAGAATACACACATTTGGTTAAATAGTGAACAAATAAAATTTGTAGTTTAATTTAAAATTAAAGTTTAATCTATCGGAGCACAGAAACTTTTTTTTTTGCTAATGTCAACACCGCATTTAACAGCTGTTGATTGTTTTTTGAGAACTGTAAATTCTGGTTTTTTTACAACTCTGATAAGAGTTCAACGAACAACGCTTATCTTATAGTGTTTCACGTTAGGAAATCCTGAAGAAGCCTCCGGAGCTCACCGATCCAGGAAGCCAAACTAACAATTGGCAAATCTTTTTTTGATTCTGAAGTTTGTGTTTGGAGTTGTATTTGTGCACTTGGTTGTTGCATTTGGGTGATGACACATTCTCAGCTATTTCTATGAATATTGATATTCTTCACCCTTTTGGGATTATATTTTGAGTAAACTTCTAACCAAAGTAAAAATTCTACAGCGTGGCCTATCCAAACTTTTTCATAATTGTTTTATTTCAACTCAAAATTTTAGTAAAATGCACAGTCGCAATTACAAAATCGAATAACAATTGACGTTCAATTGTGTGGATGCGTGTATGCTTCTGGTTTTGATTCTTTCGTCAAATCTAGAATCGTTTTCGTCTTCTTTTCAGAAAAAAAAACTTTCATCTAGTGCCAAACGAATGCTTTCAAAAATATTTGGAATTTTCCGGACGAAAGATTGGCAATGAAAATGAAAATTTTTGAAAGAAGACTTTTTAAATGAAACTATGAGGCATGTTCAGGAAAATTATATCTTTGAGCCGTCAGCAATCACAGTCTAGTTTACGGGATTTCTCCTGTCAAATTACAGAGGAAAGAAAATATTGAATTCGCTTGCTCACTGTTTGACGAATAAAATTTGCTGAGCCCTCCGAGATATCACTTTCCTGAACACGTCAATCATGTCGTTATTGAAAAAAAAAAAAAACATAATATGAACTATTGTTAATGAAATTTTTCTCACTAAAGTAGAAAAGGCCTTGGCAGATTGCTCTTGTGGATTAAAACACATGGCTTCAAATATGATTTT
Organism: Dasysyrphus albostriatus; assembly: GCA_946251815.1. Classification (NCBI taxonomy): domain Eukaryota; kingdom Metazoa; phylum Arthropoda; class Insecta; order Diptera; family Syrphidae; genus Dasysyrphus; species Dasysyrphus albostriatus. The sequence goes on along the minus strand of OX276336.1, from coordinate 57,137,166 downwards.
TTTTTTATTAAATTCATTCATGTTTGATAAGTCGGTGACTTGAAACACAGATTGTGCTATGAACTGCTCGTTCATCCATCTTATTCTCGAAAATAAGCACCTGTGATTTTTTCCTGTTTCCAAACATGAAAATAATGGCTCGGTGGATTGCCGAGTTTGAGAAATCCTATTTTTTGGAAAGGGTTTAGTTAAGGCCTAACATGTTCATTTATTTTTCGATAAACGAAAGAAAAGCAAAGGGTAAAAGTGCAAGTTTTTTTCACACCAAGAGAAGTTCAGGCGAAACTAATAATAAATTACTAGTAGTACCAACAAACAAAAATGTTTGGGGTGAAACATGTTTCCAGGCGAAACTCACGATTGTTTAAATTGCGTCAAGTGACTAGATCGATCGGGGTATTTCCAAGCGTCGTAAGCGTTCCGAGTAGGATAGTCGAAACCCAATGTTTTAAGAAAATTTAACGTCGGTGTGGACAGCGTGAGTCGAAGGTCGAGTATTCAAAGGTGAGGTCTTAAAGTTGACGATACATTATGGGAAAAGAGGTTATTCTGTGGCTATCTATTTGGTTCCTAGAGTTATTTCGTCAAATGACTCTATTTCACTATTTCAAAAGACTATACGATTATGACTTTGGTTGTTACCTCAAAAGGTGGGGTTTTTCAAGACCTTTCAAATTAGATATCAATTACAACAACTTTGTATCACTTGATGTATCAAATGATGGCAGTATATTTTTTGTTCAAAAATTAAAATAAAGATTTTTGCAATGAAAAAAGTAATTTTGTACCAGATGCGAACAGGGCACAATGGGACCAAAGCTCCTATTCAGAGAAAAAAATTCTAAGTGCTACAATTTCGTAAGCTTACACTCGCTGAATATATTGGTATTATTCGTTTTATGGCCAGTGATAAGGGGAAGTTTTGAATTTTAAGTAAAAGTGAAAACTAACAAGAAAATAACGATTTCTCAAAGAAGAAAATCAAATTTCAATTTTATTTCTGAAAGAGAAAAACAGAACTTTCAGATATCGTCACGAGTTTTGTGGAAAAATATGAAGTCAATATCAAATTGGTTATATCATATGTATTGAAATGTTGTCTCACTTGTAAAATTAAATTTTTATTCACTGTTCCCATAACTGGTGGAGCCTGGCAATGAAATTTTAATAGGAGTTTCATAGCTAGCAGTAATACGAACAAAAAAACTGAGACCGACCCTTAAGCAGGTTTTTTTTTTTTTTGTTTTTTGAAAAGCTTTTTCAAGTCTGAAATGCGCCTTAAGTCTAAATGTTGGATTGGAGTTATTTAAAATAAGACTTTTAAGGACAAAAATTAAAAAAAGAAAAATTCAACTCAAGCACTTTTTCCTGCTCAAAGAAATTTTGCCTCTTAGAACCCAAAAACTATTATCACAGTCGGATTTCACGTGAAAAATGCTAGCAAAAAAGTATCACAATACGAAATCAAGCATTTTGAAATATAAGGTATTTTTCACTGTGGGCGTGGTGCGGTGGTATACACTATATACACCACTAAAAAACTTGTATTTAAATTTAAAACTCGTGAGTTCTTATTGAAAACCCTTTACGTAGGAGGAAAGCTATTATGTTTTTACACAAGAAACGTATGTTTGTTGCAATATATATAGATTTTTTTAATCGATCATTTAAAAACGATTCTTTAACTTAAACAAAAAAAAAAAGCTGCACTAATAGCATACCAGATGCATATGAACAATATAACCAAGCTTAGTTAAGTCATAAACTAAAATAACTCATTTGTCACGCATGCATTGAAAAAAATTCTTCAGTAAGAGTAAGAGTATTATATACATAAAAAGGATTTAAAAACAAAACATAAACTAAATAAGACAGAAGAGTGGAATAGAAAAAAAAAAGGAGGAGACACCATTGTGTCGACATTGTGTAGATTTCTCGAAATATCACAAATTGTGCCAAGACTATCTCATTTAGCGTACAAAACAATTTCTAAGTATGCAGCAAAAAAAAAAAGTAGACAAACTTTAATTTTTCAAACAAACTTCAATTGAAAAGCAACAAAATGTCCAACAAAAATAAAAAAAAAATAATAAAGAAGAAAAAATAAAAATAAATATAAAAAGTTTTCCATTTTCTGCCATCCACACCCACACAGTGATGATGGAGGCTGCTTATGGTTTGATGAGGTGGTGTATACTTGGTTGTAGGTGATGATGATGGTTTAGTACATCTTTACTTACACGAGCTCGTCTGTAGATCCAATTGAGCATACAAAAATTTTACCAAACACCTCCGGGATACAATCTCCGCATGGGAGTCATTCAAAACGGCCCCATTAACGGACATGTGCTCTCCGGAAACACATTTTGTGCCGGTTGATACAGATATGACCTAGAAAAGAGTTAAAATGAGTATAAAATCAGGCACAGAAAATAAACGGAAAAAAAATCAAAAACCAAAAAATACAAAAAAGGACATTTGCAAAAGTTTCCTCTTTGCAATCATCACTCATCCTGGATATTTGTGTGGTTGAATGAATGTATCTGCGTACTTTTGCTTCGTTGAAATTCATGTTGTCCGTCATGACAATACCAGCCAGGACCTTTCGCCTCGAATACGATTCTTGTCCTTTGATGACCTCCATGAATTTCTCAAGCACCAGCCTTCCGATGGTATCAGCATGTATCTGAGGTAATTCCATTGATGATTGTTTATCATCAATGGGAATTGGGACGTTCTTTTGGGGATGCATCATTGGGCTGTACGAAATGTTGCACAGAGAGGCAAGGGCTGCTTTTGCTGCTGCATTTTTGGCTAATTTCTTTGATGGGCCTAAAATGAGAAAGTAGAACAAAAAATAAAAACAAAAAAATATGAGAAAAAGTTTTGTAAATAAAAAAAAAAAATCCATTTCCCATCAAAAGTGGATGAGAGATGAGTGGATTTGTGTTTTTGTGAGGGAAAAAAAGTGAGAAGACTCTTGATGGCCTAGTAGTACCTAGTGTTTTTTTTTTTTTTTTTTTGTGTGGTCTTTGTATTCATCAAGGTTGCATCCTTCGAATAACAGCACATCGTTCGATTGTGGATTTCGTTGAATTGGCAGAAAAGAAAGCTTTTAAGTTAGATGAAAGATTTGTGACTGTTCATGTTGGCTCAAAAGTGGAAAATGTGGTTGAAAATAACTATTACTTATACTTGAGGGTTATTCAAGTTCAGATTTTCTTTCTTTGCCACAAAATGACTTTTTAAGATTAAGATGTGTATTTTATTTTTTTGTATTTTTTTTTTTTTTGTAAAAAACCATTTGTTTATTATTTCTCTACTTTTTTTGTGCAAATGAATATGTACATTTTTGTGTGTTTTAATGTTCCAATTACAGAAAAAATATGCCCTCATTTTGTTATTAAGGATCAGCAAAGTGCACATACAGTTCTTTTTTTTGGTAAAATGAGAGTTTTGTGCAGTTTGCGAAGAAGTTTTGTTCGTTTCGATTTCCAGGTTTGTGAAATTTCTTGAAGAAATCTGAACACAATTTCCTCAAAATTGTTCTTAATTTTACAGTCAAAAGATAAGGTTGAAATTTATTTTTGTATTTGTTTCCTTATTTTAGGAACTGGTGAAGCACTAATTAGTTGGCACTTTATATCGTTATGATTGGTATCAGTTTCGCAGTTTCTACTGCCGCGTCAGTAACTGCACACCAATTGTGTTTTACTAACTATTTGGCATCGGATACTTATGTATTTCCTGGACCTGAGTTACCAAAATTGTAACCAACGGCAGATTTCACACCCGTGTAGTGGGTTACTGGCATCGGAATATCCGGTATGTTGGTCTAAGGTAAATTAAAGACTTGGTTCCAGAGTGGTAACTTCCCTACGACACAGACTTAAACAAGTCTTAGTTATGATAGTTCTGAGTACTCTCATATAGAAAATGTTCTGATTTTAAGACAACGGATAATATTCTAAGAGAAAGAAGGGCCTTGGCTTTCAGAGTGGTTCTTTTGTCGAAACAACTTCCCTACGACACAGATGTAAAAAAGTTCAAGTGATGAGAGTCCTGAGTACTCTCAAATAGAAAATGTTCTGGTCTTAAATTAACTGATGACATTCTAGGAATAAATGAAGCTACGTATATCTGACATTTTAATCCACTTTACAAGCAAGGTCCTACTGGAAAGCTTCAGTATATGTCTTCACGCGTTATAATGTGTAGATATCAGTATGTTTCAAGGTAACAATAGCTCGAATCAGGTATTATAATAATGAAAAATATAACAACTGCACGCGTTGTGAGTTTTGATTCATCGTGTAGAGAACCGAGGTAGTAGCAAAGTTTATAACGTTAAGAAGTGATTCACATCAAAGTAACATTCAATATCCTTAGATTAAAATATGCCCATGACCCTACCAAAAAAGCTAAAAAAAAAAAAAAAACCTTCAAGGCGGAGTTTTATGACCTTCTGAAATAATTTTATACAAAGCCTGTCCGGATTATAATTCCAAAGTTGACCTCAATCTAAAAATTGGAAAAGAAGACATCTTAATTTCAATATTCAAACATAAGAGAAAGCTGAACGTATTTCAGCTGCCAGGAGTACAGTTTCAATTGATAATAGGTGTGTTTATTGAGCCCTGACGTCACCCTGGAGTCGCCCCAAGGCGTTTTTTGAAAACGCTGAAGTCACCCTGGCCAACAAATTCTATGTTTTTTGAGACCCAGGGTCACCTTAAACTCGCCCTGAAGTAGATCTAGATTTTAAGTTCGGATGAGTTGAGGTAAGGAACAAACTGTCACAGTGGCATGAGCTCTGAAGCATTTTCTTGTTGTAAATTAAAGTATTTTGTTTGCTTAAAAAATTATCAATGATTTCTAAATTAATCCTGCCAGAAAGCCAAACGTAGAAGAATCGTTTTTTTTTTTTTTGACGAAAAGATTTGTGCATCAGTCAAATCGATCAGCACCTTAGGCGTGCATTCATTTCGAGGGCCAAACGTTTTGCCTTGAACATTCTCTGTTTCTCACGAACAGAAATTGCGAAACACCTGGAAGAAGAATATCGACGAAAAACTTTCTTTGTTTCATGTTCGAAACTAAATTCGAAATAACTCATATCACTTCAGTAGCTAAATCACTTTTGCGAGTGAAGTGAGATAAGTCGGCGAGTAAGGCGAGTAATTTCACTTCAGTCCGTGAACTAGCTAAATCTCGGCACTGGAGTTGTAACAGGCTTTAGAGAGCACCGGATTGAGAAGCTGTCAGCATTTCATTCACAAAATAATGGAAATAGCTAAATCTCGGCACTGAAGTTGCAAGAGGCTTTAGAGAGCACCTGCTTGAGAAGCTGTCAGCATTTTGTTCACAAAATAATGGAAGAGACTTAAAAGTTTCAAGTCGAGACTCACCATCTGTTAATAGACTTTAAAGAATTGTAGGAAAGAATCCATATTGGAAGAACTTAAAACCGATAGATAAGCTTGCGATAGAGAGAACAATGAGCCAGTTGTATGGCATGATATTGTAAAATACAAGGCTTCTCGGAATAATTCCAAACAAGCTAGGATTTAGGAAGGAGGCTTTAATTAGATTTCTTCAAGCTCGTTGTGGAGAAGAAAGGTCGCAAAGGGAGATGTTCACACAAAGGATAATCTATTTAACCTCTAGAATATACGAAGGATATCGACATTATTGGCCCCTCCCAGCGTATCGTGATAGAGTGAAGAACAGGCAGAATTTACTGGTCTGAAAAAAAACGAGACCAAGCCTAGGTAGTTGTAGTTCAAAGTAGTGATAGAGTTTATCGCCCTCAGAATGAACATCAATTCCACATATTGGTTGTCATATGTGTAGAGTTGATGTTTACTCACAGGACGATGTGGAGATCCGGAAAAAAGTTATCAAAAAACCGCTGCAACTTTAATTTGGCGAAACAAATGGGTTCAAAAATACTCACGCGCAAAACAAAGTGCCAGTTTAGTTGAAGCACAAACGGAGATCTGATAATGGGTGCTGTGTTGCGAAAGCAGAATTTTTAAATGGATATTAATTTTGTCATGTGTTCGAGAAAGGCAAATTGAAGGAAAGATATAACGGCAAACTCTATGAACCGTACAAAGATGTGGATATTGCTCAAAAAGTCAAAACACGTCGACTACATTCACTAAATAAATGTGACACACTTGAACCCCAAAGGCATCTGGGAAATCACCATATAAAGAAGAGAAGTTAGAAGTTAACTATGAGTTATTTCGGCTTATTTGGTGAGTTAACTCAGTGACTCAACTCTAGGTGGCGCTACAATAGATACAGTTAATCTTCAAGTGAAAATAAAATGCTTATAAGTTAACTCAGGGTTAATTTATTTTTAGGATTGATTAAACTCAGAATTAACTTAGTACTGAAAAAACTGCCCTTAAAGTAGGTTGGTACATTAAATACTCAATATTTACAAAAGACCCAATTTGGGGAATGAGCTGTAGAATGAGCTATCCCGTTCAGCATCAGATGTGAAAACAATTGATCAAAAATATACTCTAAAATTCATTCATTCATCTCTTGGCACTCATCTTAGGGCTAGTTTTTCAGGGAAAAGTTAAATCTGAGTTAAAGCAGATCTAGCTTATCTTGAAAATAAATTCTCCCACTAAATAAGGTGAGTTAAATTAGGATTAAAATTGACTGAATAATCTCGCACTGGAAAACTGGCTATTTAAACTAATTGGACCCGCAGAAAATTGAGGGGCCTTAACCATTACACCATGCAAGTTACTTTGGTTGGTATCTTTGGTTCTCTACGGTCTGTGGCGTCACTAAGGTCCTGTTTTCTAGAAATGTGTTTTTCAGTCAATTTAAGTTCTAAGTTGACTATGATGATAACTCATGGAATAAACTGAGGAAAATTTCTGTTTTGGGGCCATCTTTAAGTAGATTTGAAAGTTATTGAAATCTTTAGAAAGTGCAATTTTTGCTGTGGCGCCATCTTAATTTTGATAATGAAACGAGTAAAAGTGTGATAGCCATAGTGTCGCACATCGATTTGAAGAGATATTTCATAAATAAAAGATAAAGTTAATCCTCAACTGAAAAACTGCTCCTCCGTTCTATATTTTTGGGATTACTAATTTTCAGGATTAGCTAGCTCTGATTGATTTAACTCAGGGTTAACTCTAAACGTAAAAACTGGCCTTAATTTGTTTATAATTAATTACAGTAAAGAGTAGAACAATTAGAGAAAGCCTTTAAAAACAAAAATTATTTGTATACACATGAATCTGAAGTAAGCTTACTTATCATTGTTCTTTCGTTTAAAATTTTCAACTATAAATTAAATATACTATAGCGACATACATTTTGGGTATCAATTCAACTTTTTCAAACTTATCAAAAAGCCAAACAAAATTTCAGATTTTTTTTTGTTATTCTATTCTCAGTCATGGTCAATGACTAAGTTTCCAATAAATGGCAACGAGTTTTCCACTTCACAGTCTGTCAAGTGATATATTTAATCATATCGAAAAAGTTGCAATGTCATCAAGTTGGCTGCCACGTCCAAAACACTCTCGTTTGTTTTCCAACTTACTATGACGTTATTATTTTAACTCATAATAGCTTAAGAGTGCTATGGGGGACACTATTATGACAACAACGAACGGTCTCGGTAACTTATCATATCATCACTTTGTTTTTGTCACATTTTGCTTAAATTATTTTCAAAAAGTTGACAGTAGTTGTCATATATTGCAAAACAAAAAACTATTTCCCTTGAAATTATGTATCATTAACTTTTTATAATTGAAAAAAAATGTGCAATGAGTGTTATGTATTTATTAAAAATAAATTCAATGCTCTGTTAGACTTAAATAATTGAACTGCAACAAAATTGCCAGCATCAACAACAAACAGTTCAAAGTTTCATGTCTAGAAGCAATAAATCAATACTCACCAGTTCCATCAAATTTGCTATTATTAACAGTGACAGTCATTTTAAAGCGGCAATTATTTTGGGCGCCATCTATTGTTGAACAATCGAAATGTACATCATTGAAAAGCTCATACAACAGCATGACTGGACCCTTATCGGGTACTTTTTTCTGTCCATCAACTGTAATTACACCTTTTGATACTTCAGCTAAATAAAATATAACAAAAACAAAAATAATACAATGTTAGTTAAAAATGATAAATGATTTATTTAAACAAAAATCGCATCAAGAAGGGGGAAAATTTGTGGATAAAAAAACAAACGGAAATGGAAATTTGAAATCAAAGGGATATCAACAAAAAAAACACTAAATTTTGTGTATAGGAACAAGTGTATTTATAAGTTACAAATATTTGTTTTCCTAAGCCTAGTACTCACATGGAAGTAAAGTAAGTAATTAATTTTGTTGTACTTAAATGAAGTGAAATTACAAAATAAATGCGGTCCAGAAGTTTTGTATTCAAAACAATTAAAAATGTCATTTCACTAGAGTTTTTTTTTTTTTATTTCACTGTCAAGGGAAAGACGTGGAAAAGTCTTAAAGGCTCTGTAAACACTCGCACATGATGCGCAGAGTTGGGAAATAATACGTAGTTGCCACTATTTTTTAAATTTAATTTCCCTGACCAATTTCAAGTTTTCCCTGACCAAATAAAAGAATTATAGTCGGATGACAAGATTTTTACGGCTCAAAAGTGCTAGCATCTATCAATGTAGGAAGTTGTATCAACATCATAGATAAAATGCATTTAGCAACAGCAACTATTATGGGTCGTTGCTTATGAAATCGTCAAAAATTATCGCTCAACTGTTTAAGTTCTTGCCCAAACGTCTTTGGGGTTCCAAGGAAGGAAATTATTGCATGCGTCAGCTCCCTGATTTAAAATAATTGTTTTATATTTTTTTTTATCAAATACATCTTAATGATCTAGATGCAATTATAAAGCTGAAGGACAGTATTTTTTGTGAAAACACGGTGCTGAAAATGCGTATATTTTTATGATTTCAGGGAATTTTTAACCGAATCTAGTGTTTCGACTATTAAATGTAATAAGCTAGTCAGTCTTATTATGAGTTTCACATGGAAAATATTTCACCCGATATATTTTCTTCCCCCGGAATTTTTAAAGCTATTATGAGTTTCGCCTGAACTTCTCTTGGCCTAAAATAAACAAAATACAAAAGACACCAGTACCATAAGTTTTCTTTCGCTCACCGCCGTTAAGTGACAATTTAGGCTATAAATTACGAAATATTTCGACCGAAATGTAAAAACAGGTTTTTCGGGTGAAACTCACACTAGGCGAAGAGAGAAAATTTCAATTTTTTGCGTTGAATGTTGTTCACGCGAAACTCATAATTAGGCTGATAATAAACCTGAGTATTTATCAGATATCAAGATAAAGAATAAATAAAGCTTCAACCAACATTTTATACTCGTACAAAAAATCCTTGTTTGAAGTTATGCAAATTTTGAAAAATTAGACTTTTTAATGTGAACTTGCTGGGGGTCACACCTTTCACGGCTTCATTTGGTTTTTATTTCGTAGTTTCTTTGATTTAACGCAAAAATCATTGTTCAAAAATACAAAGAAAGCGCATGCAGTGAGGCTGAGAAAGCGCGAATTTAAAGTTTGCATTACTTAACATAATTTACAGTTCTATGCGAACAAAAATTTTCCCTATCCGGATTGAAAGGAAAAGAAAAAATTTAAATGCATTTAGTGACGGTTCACCATAAAAATTTATTTTCGAAACAAATGTAAGAGCTACTACATTTTTCCTGTCACTAATAGTGTAGTTCTTAATCCGTTTGAGTTCAAGCTGCAAGCGTAGTTTTAACCGTCACTAAATGCATTTAAATTTTTTCTTTTCCTTTCATTTCGGTTTGTCAAAGAACTCTCCTTGGCTGACATCGATTCCTCGATCGGTTTTATTTCATTTCTACACTTTGCCAAATGTTTCAATGACAACGAATCGAACGATATTCCGTTTTATAGTCGGATTCAGCTCGGGTTTTCTTCCAGATTGTCGGCTTTTTGTTGTGATATTTAGTATTTGTCTGTACTTGCTGATAGCACTAAAGGAACATTTAAACTTTATGGACATTTCTGGGTGTTCATTTGGTCCCTGCAATAGTTTTTATAGGTTTCCCTTTGAAATGGAGCTGATTTTTTTAATTTCTAACCATTGTAATAAGTTGTAATAGAATAACAAAATTTAGGCAACGTCGAAAAATAAAGAAACACGGAATGAAAACAAAATGTTAACAAAATTTCTAGAAGACCTTGCAGCAACATTTTGTCAAACATTTTCTAAACTAGTAGCTCATGCTCGATCAATTTTGTGAGTCACTATATTTCTACATTCCAGCGAATAATTAAATTTTTTTTACAAAAAATAAAAAAGGCCCATTCGCAGTTTTGTTAAATTCATATACCAAAGTTGATAGCTAAAATATCGTAAAATCATTGTCTCTGATGAAAAAATTTTTAAATTTCATTGGACCAGATGGATTAAACTTTTTCCTCGAGTCGAGGAGAAAAAATGAGCTTTTCATAAAACTTTGGGCTGAGTTCAAGGAAAAAAATGTGACAATTTTTTTGTTGAATAAATTTTCCCTGCCCACTCTCCAAATACCTTGACTTTCTCAGACCAAATTTTTGTTCCCTTACTTTTCCTGACTTTCAATGACTTTCCAGTCCTGCGGCAACTATGTAATAACTACTTTTGGTAGATTTAATTCAACTTTCATTTCAATTAGACGTAATTAGTAATTGAAAGTTTTTTTTTATAATTTTATTGAAAAAACATATATTTCAATTACTTGAATGTAAATTGGAAAAAAAATCATTTACAAATTACATTTAAATGAAAGTAGTTATGTGGTTTTCCAAGTACTTGAAGGAAAGCACAGAGCTAATTACATTCAAGGTAATTGAATCCTTCTATTGAAATTAAGTTTTTATCAATTAAAAATTACGTAAAATATAATTAACGAAAGCAATTAAATAATTATATGCTTGTGTAATCGAAAATGATTAATCAAATAGGAATTATTATTATTACTTAATTGAACAGCCAGTAATTTATACTTTTTAATTATTACATGTAATTAGAAATTGAATATCACAAGTAATGGAACAAATATTTAATGTTTCTAACTACAAGTAATTATACCTAATTTTTTTTTATTATTTCTCAACTCTGCATCACAATAAATGATAAATAAGTAGTAACTCATAAAGATTGATTTCTTCGTTTGAGGAATTTAGTGTAGCAATAAATTTTCGAGTTTTTACAAGGCCCTCAATAACTAAATATTTTTTACTCGCTGAATTGTGTGTACCTTAAGGTAAACAGGAAGAAGTCCTTATTAATGTGAGCGCCTTTCACATTTTACGGAGTTTCAAGACGGTTTTAAATAGTGTGTATTATTTTTCCAACTGAAAAATATCTGAAAAGGTTTATTATGTGTAGAAGAAATCTTTAGAAAAATATACTTAAGAAAATGTTTTGGGATCATTTGACCATGTAAATTTGTTTTCTAAGAATATCAACTCTTTTTCTTAATTTTGTTTGAGTACCAAATCGTGCAATTTACAAAAAAAAAAAGAAGGAAAAGTTGTCACTAACCAATTAGGTATGAGCTTGTTGTGATTCAAATGAACAAGCAGTTGATTAGAAAACTGCGAGTTTTATGTTACGTTTCATTTGCATATTGAATTTGCTTACTTCACTCAAGTACTAAATTTGATTACAATTTAATTTGGGTAAGTAGTAGGCTTAAAAATAAAATAAAAACAAATGTCTAAAATAATATACCATTTCTAAAATCAAAGAATTTAAATATATCTCAAATATTAGATAAACAAAATCGAAAATATAATGGCAAGTTTTTCTTGTTTATTTTTTTTTTGTATATAATTCAAAAACATAACCAAGAAAAATATAAATATAAAACATTGTTAAAACTCTTATACTACTATTGGTATTTTTATCAAAAATAAAAAAAAAATGGAAATAAAAATCAACAATACTACAGCGGAATAATTAAATAAATGTATCCAAACCAAATGAAAAAAGGTAAAATCAAATAATGTTACCTTTAAATTCGAATTCCTCTCAGCTTTTTTTATTATTATTATATTTTATAGATTAAACCTATTTTATTTTAATTTCAAACACACGAGGGCAGAGAAATAAGGGCATTGGTAAAACAAAAAAAAACTGGGTGGTTCTTAATTTAATATTAATACCTTTAGGGCCAGTTTTTCAGTTCAGTGTTAACTCTGAGTTAAATCAGAGTTAGCTAATCCTGAAAACAAATTAAGACATTTAGAAACAGTTTTTCAGTTGAGGACTAACTTTATCTTTCAGCTGTCAAAAACCTAGGGCCATCGATGTGTGGGACTATGTGTATCACCCTTCACGCATGAGAATGAAGATAGAATTGCACTGACAATAACTACTTTCACCATCGAAATCGAGATGGCGCCACAGCTGAAAAGGCACTGAATTTGGTCCCTGATTTAACTCACCAAAATAATTGAGTTAACTCGGAGTTAACTTAAAACAAAAAACATTTTTCTGGAGTTAGCTCAGGTTTAACCCCGAGACACTGAAAAACTGCCCCTTAGAGTAAAATGCAAAAAAACAAGTTTTCTACTCATTGCAATCAGATAAAACTTTTATGACAAGTGTTTTATAAATGTTTTCACTCGAGCTATCGCTTGACATCCTTTTTCTGCGTGGCCGCGATGAGGTAGGTAATCTTACGGGTAGCTCTTAGACTATTTGGAAAATGATAACTTGACATTTTCTATAAAAAAAAATTCTTAGGAAGGGATATATCTTTCTCCGTTTTATTCGGGATAGAATCATTTTTAAAGCACGGACATGGATACAAAGTTATCAAAAAAAAAACGGCAACGCTTACAATATTCTGCCTTATTGTGAGCTTAACGTGAACAACATTTCAAGCGGAAAATTGGTATTTCACTTTTCGCCTATTGTGAGTTTCACGCAAAAACGAAAATTCACCTTTTTTGTGAGTACATATTTCAGATTTTTGATTACTTTACACCAAGAGAACTTCAGGCGAATCTCATAATAGCTTTTGAAATTTCGCGGGAACAACAATTTTTCGGGCGAAATATTTTTCATGTGAAACTCATAATAAGGCTGATTATATTATATCTAAAAATGCTCCCTGGTAAGGGATTAATTAACCTTCTTAACATAATACATGCCACTTTAAGGTTATAATATGTTCCGAGGCAATGAAAAGTTGTGGAAGTCATAATGGTTTTGAAATTTTGGCAAACCATTTCATGAAATGAAGTCTTACAGACCGATTTTTTTCTATAATTAAAGAGAAACTATTTATACACATTCCGAACATCAGTTCGGATTTAGAAGTAAGCATTCTACAATAATTGATCAATTGCATAGAATTACTGAAGTAATTGAGAGAGCCTTTAAATAAAAGAAAAGAAATTCAGTGCGACACTCCTTTTGGAGGTGTCTTAAGCGTTTGACAAGTTCTACCTAAAGGACTCTATAACATTCTTAACGAATATCTAGGTAACAGTTTTTTTCGTGTAAGACAAGAAAATGGATATTCTAGTTTCAAAAAAATAATGGCTGGGGTACCACAAGGAAGTGTTTTAGGTCCAGTTCTCTCTCTTATTTACACGTGATATACCTCAAACAGAAGACACCATCCTAGCAACGAACGTTTGCTGATGATACTGCAATACCAGCAGTAGGCAAAACGACTAACGAAGCCACAATTAAATTACAAAATGCTCTTAATAGTGTTAATGAGTTGACAAAAACATGGCAAATAGCCCTTAATGAACAAAACTTACCGATTTGGTGTGGTAAACAGAAACCTGCTTTGAAATCGAGGAATAAGCAGGAACTTTCAACGGAAAATTATCTGTAGCACGTTACTTAACTTCGTTAAAAACAAATTGATATATACTCGTAGCTTCCACCAATTACTGAAAATAGTTGACATTTATCACGACCTATAGAGATCTTTCGAATGGTAAACTTTTTTGGTAAATTTCTCATAAATGAGGTGGCAAAAATCACGCGTGACCTTGAGTGACCTTAAAAAACTTTAAGGTTTGATTACAACAAGTTATTTAGGGCTGACCAAATTTCTAGGAACAGTTGACCTTTTCTGACCAATTATTGACCAATAAGATGTTTTTTTTTAAATTTCCCATATTTGAGGTGCCAAAGGCCCAGAGCCAGGTTTAACCGCTAAAAGAAAATCTACAAAACTGTAATTTATTAATCTAAAACTGTTGCTAAAATCATTGCTGAAGTGATATTATTTCTAATTTAAAAAATTCTGTTTTAAAAAACTCCGATTTTTGATTTTTATTAGAAATAAATGTTTCAAAAATATATTTTGAAAAACTGATTTCAAGAAATCCAATTTTTCAATCATGGCCGGGGATTAAGGAACAATAAAGTTCAAAAAATGCTACCGAATTCACCGTTGCGTTTTTGAGACTATGGTTACACTTGGCAATAATTTTGGTATAACTCGAAAAGCTGAATTTGATAATTCTATACACTTTTAAAACTTTTTGTTCAAAGTTAAATTTTTATTTAATTTTTAAAACTAAAAAAAACCAAAGAAGTTGGGACCTTACTTCATTTATTTTTGGGAATTTTTTCTGGGTTATTATTGTACTATGAAAAAAATTGCCCTAACTTGGAGCCATACTTAATATTTTTTAAGGTCGTTTTCTTGGGGCTTGGAAATAAAAAAACAATTTCGTTGGTAGTACCTCGTGGGATGATGGGTAGTGCGTTGGACTGTCATGCCAAAGGTCTGGATTCGATTCTCAGCCGCTGCCACCTAAATGACAGAAATGTTTCTCCTGAGATAGTGCTTCTTGAGAGGAACTGACAAATCCCCCACGAGTATACTTGTCATGAATAACTGCTTCTCATGTAGCCGTTCGGACTCGGCAAAAAATTGTAGGTCCCCTCCATTCCGGCCAACAACACGCACACAGGAACGGTTGAGAGTTTTAAGTCACTAGGCCCTGGTTCTTCATGAGCTGTTGCGCCACCAAATTTATTTTTTATCGTCGGCTTTCTGTCAAAACTTCGTTAGTCTGTTTTGAAAAATCGATTAGAAGACACAAAAAACCGATCTAAAAGCTAATTAAATGGAATTCTATTTGATTTCTTTTGATTTGAAATTCATTAAAATGACATTTTAAATCTTACGAGGTTTTGACAGAAAGCCGACGACGATATATCCCTTGTGAAAAATGCAACAAAAAAAAAGTAAATTCCAATCATGACATTCTATTTAACAGCACAATAAATAAATCTTGAATTTCAAAGAATTTTTGATTACCTGAAACATGACATTTTCGTATTCCTTTTTGCATTTAATTTACAATTAAATTGTAATGTCAGATTTTTTTTTTATTTAAAGAAATCATTTTATTTGAAGCATCAATAAATTTCCATTTAAAATGGACAAACATTCCTATAAACAGCAGAAAAAAAATTGAATTTTTATTCATTTTTTTTTTCTAAATGTTATCTTGTGTGACATTTGCGCCACGAACAAATTTTCAAACACCCCAAATAAATACGATGACGATATGACAACATTGTAGCCAATCGTTGGCGGTGCAATCACTTTCGATAAATTGCGGAAGCAAACAAAAACTGGTCTAAAAATTGCATTTAGGTCAAAGTGCAATATCGCTCTGCGATGTTTTTTTTTTTTTGGGTTGCTATAATGGGATGGTGGTGTTGATGATGGTGGCCTAGATAGAGGGAAAATTTGTTATAGACGCCAAGGCACGTTTGGTCAGAGAACTACATATAGGGAGAGGTCAGGAAGCAACCTCAGCTATGTACATATATCTGCATGTAGCTAGCGGCCGGTCGATCGGCGGCAGTCAGTGATGGCAACAGAACGCTGTCAACGAAAGCGGTAAGGCCATGTCATGCATTTTTATGAGCCAAAAGAAACATTTAATATTCATCAGTTTGGGAATTTAATTCTGTTAACATAGTCCGTGTCTCCTCCTTGTCAAAAGGTAAAGGAGGGGTTTTTTTTTTGCAGGCAAAAACTATATACCCGTAGATATGAAGTGGAATTTTTAAATTGATTTTTTCTACTTTATTTTGGAAGAAGAATATCAAAGTAGGAGTGAGACCTTAGGGTTATAAAGCAGTAATAGTAAAATTAGGTAAGACAACGTTAAAGTATTCGTGTGTGAAACATTGCAGATGACTTATAATGTGATATCAGTTTGAATCTCTAGGTTAGGAAGTTAAGTTATTTTAAGAACACAATTTTATTTTAAAAATTCAAACTTAAAATTTTTGTGATATTTTTTTTTTAGTATCACAAAATGGATATACCTACAAATACAATGATTTAGCGACATCAAATAAAATACCTAAGTAATATTTTCAAGCAAAACACAATTACAACAATTAAATTACAACACCAACTTAGTAACTATAAGTGATTTTTGGGGATCATTTTGGTTATACAGGGTGCTTACGAATACACATTTGTTTTTGATAGTAGGTATAAGTTTTTGAGCATGTTTTTTAATTGAAAATAATCGTTCTACGGAAAAGATTTATGTATTTAGGAGTCATACAAATTAACACATCACTTTAAATAAATAGAAAACAGTTATTGATGATATTTTTATTTTTTAAGTACCTACAAGTTTTGAGATTACCAGTTCAGAATACAATTTCTGACAAATTTTTACTTTAGTTCTCCCTGCTAGTATGTACAGACTCATTTTTCGAAGATACTTTTTATCACTTATTGAATAGGTTTTGGGAGTGATAAATTCATTAATAACGTCCAGATTTGAATTTTTGAAAAAGTAATCGCAATGATGGTTGAATGTTGAAAATTTGAAAATGGTGCAAAATTTAAAATGACATTCCTTTAAGTCATGTGCTTTGACATTTTTGTTGGAGACAAATCGAGAATTAGTTGAAGAAAAAAAATAACAGTTTGGTGTCAGATGTTTTTTGAACAACAGTTCAAAATGCGGTAAAACAATTCAACTCAAAGTCATTTAGCCGAATTTATTTTACAAGATTTTTTATCATCCTTCAAAAACAAGCCTTCCGTGAAAACAGAGTAAATTTTTTTTTATTTATAACAAAATGGCTGCCAACTCACTACTTTTACACATACCTCCATTGGGATTGAGATATTATCCAGGTTCAAGCAATAAGTAGGTTGACTGCTGTTTTTGCTTAAGCCTTAACCAAAATTCCAACTAAACAGGAAGCTAATTGATTCATCTTTGGCAGCCTCAGCCCTATTTCATTAATATTAAATATGAGTGGTTTAAACTATGAAACATGGATTTTTGGGTTTTACGCCGAGTGAAAATAAATGATCAGAAAAAGTTTAAGAACCATGAAATTTTAAAGTAAATAGATTCGGAATACTCGCACATCAAAAAAACAATGAAATACGCCGTACTTCTCAAGATCGCAGAGACCTCGTGGCAATTTTTCCTAGGTTGGGAATGAAATTTCGCAAATTAAAATTGCGCATTCAATATCTTTCATTACGAAATCTTGCAATTTCAAAACCTCACTTTCCATAATCTCGCAATTAGATATACGAAATCTCGCAAATCGAAATTTCGGATTGAAAACTTGCATTACGAAATCTACAAATTAAAGATTACAAAGTCTCGCAACCATACGAAATCTTGAAATTAAAATTGCGCATTCAAGATCTTTCATTTCAAAATTTTGCAATTGCAAAATCTCGCTTTTCATGATTGAAAATCTTGCATTACGAAATCTTGCAATTACAAAATCTCGCAACTATACGAAATTTCGCGAATTAAAATTGTGGATTCAAGAACATTACGAAATCTTGCATTTTCAAAACCTCGCTATTCAATATCTCGTAATTATACAAAATCTCACTTTTAACAATTTTGCGATTGCAAGGGCCTTATTCATGATTCTTTTTGCTTGTATATTTCAACTGATGGTAAGAGAACAAGAAAAAAGGCATAGACATTTTTATCCAGTTGTTATGTCGTGCAATCTAAAAAATTGTCAAAAGTTTTTTATTTCGGAGTTTCTTTTTTCTTTTTTTGGTTCGAAGAAATTCTCATTGGAAACTGAGAGTGATACGTAACTGTTCTATGCGATGTTTTGATTTGTAAGCTTTTAAATTTTGAGATTTTGATTTTTTTTTTTGGTGTGATATGAAGGTAAGTGCGAGATTGTTAAAAGTGAGATAGATTCAGCGCAAAATTGAGAGCGTTTAGTTGATGACTGTGAGTCTAAAATTTTTATGATTTTGATATGCGAGATTTTAAATTTCGAGATTCCGGTTGATGTTTGGGTTTTGGGTATGGGATGCAAATGCGAGATTGTAAAATGTGAGATTTTGAAATGGCGAGACTATGAAATTAATTCGCAAGATTTCATTTCTAGAGGTTTTTTTTTTCAAATGCTTTATTATTTGAGATTTAGGTTTGCGATCAATTCTCAATTTTTTATAGGGAATAATTCGTCAGTGTTTTTGGCGCAACGTGTACTCCGGCCCGAATCTCCTGGATGTCTTACACTATCTAGTCAAATATTATGGCATAAAGCCACTTGTCTAGAAATGAAGAGATCGGAACAAATGTTGACAAAAGATGTGTAGGAGATATTGTATCCACTCAAAGGCACTGCATAGTACACCATTCACGCTGGAGGTGTCTTTGGCCCTCTTTTTTTCTTAGAACGACCGCCGTGAATAACACGGTTACTGTGACTGGTGAGCGATATAGAACCATGGTGAACGAGTTTTTAGTACCGCAAATTGATGCCTCAACAATCTCGCAAAATGCTTCGTTTAGACCATTAGCACTGGCTGGCACAATTACACAATTTGACTGTAAAGATTTTTTTCTTTAATGGGTTTTCGAAGTCACGGTCAATGAGAACAAGCCATCACAAGTTCTGGAAACTCTCAAAGAGAATATCTAGAATATCTGACAAGAATCCAAGAAGGTTTTTAACATTTAGCTTCAACTCTTCGCAAAACTTGGTTTGGAATTTTGAATTTTGAAAATAAATTGGTTTAATTTTTTTACAGAACTCTCATCGAAAAGTCAAGTTGTCTTTTTAATAAATTTATCAACTACGACATTATTTTATTAAGCAAGCGAAATTAAAAAATGTGCATATTCAACTTTTTGACAGTTCTTTTTGTGATAGATATTTTACTAAGGTGGGTATTAGATTTCTGATATTGCCACGGCCTCTGAAATCGAAAAAATCTCGACCTGGTTTCACGACAAATTTTTCATGATCATTCTGTTTATTTATTGTTCTTTCTCATTGGGCCGAGTTGATATCACAATATTTACGTAACATAAGAAAAGTTCAAAGTAATGATATCTGAGATATCTCAAGCATCTCTTATAAAACGAATAGGCACAGTTATAGTTTTCCTGTCTATACTGAGGAAAAAGAAATTGCATTCGATCGCTCACTTATTGACAGATCACAGTTTGTTTTCCTGAAATGGTTAAGTGTCAAAATTGTTGTGACAGTTGATTACGCCACAGTTAAAACTGTTCCTAGGCAAATACTCGAGTTTATCTTATGAAATTTCAATAAGAAAAACTCAAACATTGCCTAGAAACAGCTAAAACAATATCTTTGAAGAAGAATGCTCCAACGATGTAAATGTAGCAGTACTAAAACAATAAAGTTGCCTTAACTTTGTGCTAGTACTTCAGTTTTGATGCTTTGAGCAATTGCTCCACATAAAAAGCTAAGCAAGTGCTCAATTGCTCATGGCAAAGCAACAATTAAAGAATTGCATTCATATTAAATGGAGCACATGCTCTGAAATTAGAGTAGATGCATAAAACACCCAAAGTTTTTGCTTGGTTTAGTGTTATCTAGTGTTTAAAATTTTTATATTTTGAGTGATAGGAATAAAACGGAGTATTTGCTCTAACTAAGAAAGTTCTCCAATAAGTATGAATAATTTTTTTTATAATTATTACAGTTTTGCCGAGCTCCTAATCAGCTTCTTGTACGACCCATCTATTCTGAGTATGTGCTGCATTAAAAGAGCATATTGAGCCTCCAATATTATTCACTAGATATGGATTCACTTTGAGTGCAAACAAAATAAAATAAAGATGCTGATGCCCTTGTTCTCATCGTAGATAGATATACCCTATTCGTAGAACGATTTTTTTTTTCTAGGAACATGCTCACAAATCATCCACTTACACTTCTAATAGGTAGCTTAATTCAAAAGAACTCTGCTTTAATTTTACATCAAGGCTATACATTTTACAGAGGTATTGTGGAAAAAAGGGTGCGTTCAGGAAAACAGAAACAACCTCTACTCTTACCACATTTTTCGATGATATTGATTTCATTTTTTTTTTATATTATCTCCATCAAAAAAAATCTAAAACCAATATTAAAAATTAAAAAATAAATATACAAGATTTGTATATACTATTTAGAAAAAAAAATATAATAATTAAAATAAAACATTACTAAACTAAAAAACAGAAATAAAAAACAAAAACAAAAATAAAATTATACTTGCTTGACATGCTCATTTGGCCATTCAAGAGGGGTGTCAACTTTTTTGCACTCTTAGCATGCTTAACAAAATTGTCTACAAGCTCAACTAAATCGGCAAATCCCAATTTATCAGAATTCTTAATACCGTTTTCCAGATGTTCATCGCTTGTAAAATCAAGATTACATGCCGGCTTTAATGGTGTTAATACAGCACCATCTTTGAATTGTATAAAACTTCGTAGTGCTGTAGCAGCTGCTTCGATGCGAGCGATCTTTTTACTTCGACCTTGACCAATATATTTCTGTCCATCGACCTGTAATAAAAAAAAAGAAATATTTACATCAAAAATGTTGAAAGTTTGTCTTGAGAAAAATAAGAATATACATTTTAAATTAAATAAACGCACGGAGTTTTAAATAATTTTTATTATATTTAGCTTGGAAGTAATTTTTGAATCACGTCACTATGGCACCATCTTGAAAAAATGGCGCCCAATCTGAAGCCTGGCCAGAAAACCGAAACCGAAATCGAAAACCTTTGGGGGCTTAATTTTTGCATTTGAAATTTATTTTTGCATGCTAAGGATGAAATTAAGTCTAAGAGTCACTGTTGTAATCCTGTCAATTGGACGCCATTTTCAAAAATGGCGCCAAATCTATGCAAAATAGTAAATAAAAAAAAAACTTGTATATTATTTGAAAATTTCCATGGTCAAAATTACGATTGATGTCTCAAAAGATAGGATTGGGTAAAAGCACCTTGGGGCAAAATATCAGTGTTCTCACTTATCGCTAATATACTTTTTTATGTGAAAGAGTGGGACAACCACTTTTTTTAAAAAATTTAAAATTTTGAATGTAAAAAAGTTGTGTTAACGCCTTTAGATGCAAACGCAAGTTTTGACAGTGTTGCCACATTTCGGGAACATAGTTTTTTTTTAATTTCACACGGTGAGACCTCTAGTTCTTTGGTAGTTTTTGAATATTTTGAATATAAAAAGATTTGAAGAAACATCTCTAGGTGCGTCTACTCAATATCTATCTTTTGAGATTTGCGAAGGAATTTAAGAGTATTTTTTCTACTATTTTGCATAAATTGGGCGCCATTTCTGAAATAAGGGTCCAAGCGATAGGACTACAATAATGACTCTCAAGCTAAATTTTATCCTATCCTATCCTTAGAATGTCAAAAATAAATATTTTTTTAAATTTCCTGACAGACTATAAACTGAAAATTAAAAAAAAAATGAAGATACGAAAATTTGCTCCACGGTCATTTTGATGTGCAGCAAACGTTCGACAAGATGTGAAACGAAGGTCTCAAATTTTAATAAAGACAAGTTATGAAGGACTTTTTAAATTGTACACGAATATTCAGAAAACAGACTTTTTCGTGTAAGACACGGAAATTTAAATTCAAATTTCAAGGAAATAATGGCTGGGGTACCGCAAGGAAGTGTATTAGGTCCAGTTCTGTACATTTTATTCACACGTTCAATACCACAAACAGAAGACACTATCGTAGCCATATTTGCTGATGATACTGCAATACTAGCAGTAGGCAAAACGATTTGCAAAGCTACAATTAAATTACAAAATGCTCTTAATAAAGTCAATGAGTGGACAAAAACATAGCAAAGAGCGACGAAGACTCTAGACACGAAATTAAAATTGAAGCCACACGTAAAAAAGAAACGCGAAGAATTAAAAAGTAAATTAAGAGATATGAACTGTCTACTCAGTAAATATTCAAACTTAATAATGAAAATAAGTTGATTTTATACAAGCAGGTATGTACTTAAACCTATTTGGACTTATGGTATACAACTCTGGGGTTGTACCTGCGATACAAACTTAGATAATTTTGAAACGTTGAAAATAAATTGCTCAGATCATTTGTAAATGCTTCATGGTATAAGAGAAATGAAGATCTTCACAGGGATCTCGGGACTCCTACGGTTCGGGAAATAAAAAGATTCGCGCGAAAACATGGAAATCGGCGATTAAAACACGCAAATTCAAGCATTATTGCCATTTTCGATTCGAATTTAGTACACCGTCTGCGATTAACAAAACCTTCCGACTTCGTGCGGTAAACAGAAAACCGCTTTAAAATCGCGGAAACAGCAGGAACTTTCACCGGAAAGTTACCAGCAACACGTTACTTAACTTCGTTCAAAATAAATTGCTAGATAAGTTTCGACTTAGTTGCAATCGGGAAGTGAAGGCGGTTTTAGTGTAGTACGAATCTCATACACCTATGAGCACGCGTTTTTCGTTCCTCATAGAGTCTTATGCAGGTTTTGCACCTACCTACGGGAAAAATCAATTTTAAAAAATCATCAAAATCGGAGCTGCTCTTTAAAGATTTTGAATAAAAGCTTTTTTATTGGCTTTTATTGGGACTTAAATTGAATATTTTAAATTACGGAAACAAAGGAAATTATCCCTAATCATCATTTTTTTGTTGCATTACGTTTCGATGTTACCTACCTATAACAAATTTCTCTTTGATTAATCACTCATCCATTAAACAATTTGCATTAGAGAATACAACAGCCATTGTTATATATCATCCCATGATAATAGAGACTAAAGAGTAGTTTCAATTCAATCAACAATGACGGTGGGTGTTGAGTAAAATATCTATCTAAACAAAATTGTTCTCCATGTTTATCCACACATTCACTTATGCCTCACCAAGTGAGATAGACTCCCCGCCTTCTCTTGAAAAGGGTCGAAATAGAAAAAATAAAACATCCTTTTAGAGTCGTTTCGACATTATCATTAGCTTCAGTGCACATCGTTGAATTTATTCGCAATAATAATTGACAACGGCTCTTGAAATCGGCTATATATCGGATTAATATCGTTGCTTTTTTAGTTAACCGCTTTGTACTTCACTAGCACCTTTACATATTTTACAAGCTTCCAATCTATCTAACCATAAAATGTATGTAGGTAATAATGTGTTTGTCTATCTCTAGAAATTATCCTTTTAACATATTTAAACCCTGCTTCCTATATCACATCCTTGCAACATCCTTATATTAAAACCCTAGCAATTCAATAGCATCGTTTTTCTTTCCTGATGTTTTTCCCACCTTCATATCTTAATTCACTTTGTGACCACATTACGTAGAGTAATCCGCGACGCGATGATTGCAGTAGCCTTATGCAGTCATCGCAGGTAGATAACATGCTTTCAGACCTGGAAAAAAGCAGCAAGATAGTGAGGGAACCCCTATACCCTTATTCCTAGATGGAGTTTAACTACCTTCTTTTGGTATAATACCAGCTGTTTTTTTTATGAGAATTCTAAGGCATCACTAACACCAGCACCCAACCATAGAAAAAAGGAACCAGATAAAGCAAGGTAAGTTTTTTCCCTTTTTATTTAAGTTAGTTTGTGTCCAGCTATTTTTCGCATTTAATTCGCCATTTCAGCGATTCAAATTTTTTTTTTCTTCTCCAACGTAAATATAGGACAGACAAAAAGTAAAAAAAATTAAGCAGCAAGGATGAATAAACTGCAAGGACGCGAGCATCAGCTAAAAACTATCTGCTATGGAATGTGCTTTCAACAGAAAACAAACAAAAAAAACTACGCGACGGCCCAGACAGATGAAAATCTTTTCAGAAAATCTACTGATGCCGGTGATGTTGTGGCAGGAGTCACCACCAACGAAGTTTTATGTATTCGAAAGCTTCTATATATTTGGCACAGTAATTTGAATTTACTTAGAAGACTTTTTATGTAAAAAAAAAAAAATAAAGTGCAGCTGGATCAGCAGAGAAAAAATTCTTAGGGAGACGAGTATCTACCTTTATTTAAAAAAAAAAAAATGTCACAAAAATTCACATCATTGAAAAATTGCAAGATTGTAAGGATATTAGGATTTTGCTTTCTTCAACAGTAGTTTACGAAGGGAAAAAATAAAACAACACCAAAAAATATTATAAAATTTAATTTTGAATATTTAAAGAAGCTTTTATATAAGACTCTCCAGAAAAAATATTTAGATAGTTTTTATAAACTAATCTGAAGAAGAGACAATCGCAAGGTTATTTTTCAGCGGACCTCATGTCGCATCACGGGACACATTTACAATATAAGCTGCCTGCTAGTGAATGCTGTTTGTCGTTTTCTAATCCTCAACACTCAAATTTCGCAATTTGCTTCTATAATTTAGAAATGCAGAACCACTAACCATTTTGCAAAAAGGTGTATTGAGAATAATATAATTAAATTTTTTGTTTAATTCTCTATGAAATAACAAAGAAGAAGAATGACTTTGTGGTCCAAAATTTTGTTCATGACAATATTACGTTCTAAAACTAACAAAAATTGACACGGCCTACGATCCGTTTCCAATCCATCTCCGATTTGTCTCTAATTCATTTTCAATTTGTCTCCGATCTGCCTCCAATCTATCTCCAATACATCTCCGGTTCGTGTCCTATCCACTTATCCATTTCTGATCCGTCTATCTTTTACCCGTTTCTAGTCCCTTTTCGCTCTGTTTCTGATAAGCTTTCAATACATCTGTGATGCTTTTCCAATTCGTCTAAACATTGTAATATAATAGGTGCGTTCCAGAGCGAGTTTTAAACAGTTTGAAACCGCCAGATTTAGTCATTTTTAGTGCGAAGTCGTTCCAAAAGTGAAAGTTTGTACTTTTTCGGACCAAAGAGAGCGCTGATGAGAGAGGAAAAAATTTCCCCTACTTGCCAGATTTGGTCCGAGAAATTTCTGGTGGCTGTTTTGTACTGGATGTCAAATGCCAAGTGTTCGTTTGTCAGATTTGAAAAAATGTCAGTTTGAAGTTAAATAACCAAACAGAATACAAATAGCTAGGGTTACCCAAGTGTTACTTTTTTTTTGTTTTGTTGTTGGAAGATGTTCATAATTTATTAATTTATTTATCTTTTTATCAATCAAATGATTTTGTTAAAATGCATGTGGCGTTAGGAAAATCTTTTTGAGAAGAAGAAAATTTAGCAATGAAAATTTGTGGAACTCTTGTTTGTTTTTTCGCAAATTGATGTTTCATGATTTAATATGTATGTTGCTCCAAGCACAAATGAAACTCCAAATTATAAAATTAAGCATCCAACAGAGAACTTGAATAAAGAACAATTCTTTCTGAGTTCAAAAACTTAATTTTATTTCCTAAAAGGAAAACAATATATCAATAACTTTAAGAAACGATAAATTAGTTTTTACAATTGGTATATCCATATAATAAAAAATTGACAATTTGCTTTGAACAACGAAATATATAACTTTAACTTGAATTATACTTTTTATGTTTAACAAAGATATTAAGCAAATGGCGGCGCCGAATCAACATAACCTTTTACCAAAAATTGAAGGATGAGAGCGATGTTGTAAGAATAGTTGTCTCTTTCTTTAGAAAGACAGAAATCTATTCTTCTAATATGACAGAAGTGTTAAGGGCTCGACTTCAGTTAAGACTTGTTAAGTACTCGATGACAATGTACTTAAAGAAATTTCTTTGTTTAAGTTTACTCATTTTTATTCATAATAAAGATTTTGCAACCTTTAGTCCAAATGCGTTTCGCCCAGGTATAACAGTTGGGCTCATCAATTAGATGCTGTTGTGCCCTTCTCCGACGCATTATTTTCAATCGATGGATACCGACAACTAATTAATAACAGCACCAGAGCACTGTTAATTATATTATTTTTGTTTTTACTTCTAATCATTCTTTAATTATTTTTATACATATACGTTTCTTTTTTCTTAAAATTCAATTTCTTGAACAGTGATTTTATAAAACAAATTGATTGACTCATGATTGCACTACGGCAGCTCTAGTCAAATATTTCTTTTGACGTGGTGCAAATTAGCGCAAATTAGTGCCCAAACCGTTCCCGACATTTTGACAGTTTTTCTTCTCTCTGAGAGGATTTCATTCCCACCTGTCACAATTTGACATTTAGTTCGAAATAGTGCGAAGAATTTAAGGAACACACCTAATGTCAACGTAGAATGTGTCAACGCAAAGCGTCCCAAAATGCGTTGACTTGTTATCTGTGTAAGCGCGATTGATACCCTTTGCTATCAACTTTTGACACGTGATTGATGATTACACTACTTGACCACATCCGAATACTATGAATTTTGACGCAGAGTTGACAAAATTGAATTGACTTTGGCTGTAGTTTTATCGAACAATACAATGTGATGGAAGAACAAATTTCTAAAAAATCTGGCATTTTTGAATTTTCTTCAGTGTTCCAAAAAAAAACAAGTTTTCTAAGGGGTAAATTTGGAACGGAATATACTTTTAACGTTAAAAATAGTTCGTGCTCCACCTGTTAAGCGATCAACTGTCAAATTCCATTGAAGGATGGCTACGATGTCTATCGATTAAAAAACCTCTAAAAATCAGAAATGTTTGAGATAATTTACTACATTTGGATCGAAATAAACTTTTAAGGTTGAAACATAGTTTATCTTCCACTCGTCCAGCTATCAACTATCAAATTCCATTGAAGGATGGCTACGATGTCGATCGATTAAAAAACATCTAAAAATCAGAAAATTTTGACTTTTGTTTACTGCTCCGGTAAAAAGTGATTTTAAGGCAATTATTTGACGTTTGGATCGAAATATACTTTTGCTGTCAAAATATAATAATATGAGCCTATCACTATAAGCCCCATCTGTTATGCTATCAACTTCAAATGTAGCTATTAAACATCTTTGAAAAAAGCTTATTATTCGAGATTGATATGAAGGTCAACGTAAGCTTCATTAACATGGCAGAAAATTTTGAAGAAACAAGGCAACTTTGGAACATAATTTGACGTCACTTTCATTTACCGTCTAATCGAAGAACTTAAAGTCTTTTAAAATGAAACATGAATTGCACGGAACTATTATCTCATTAAATTCCACGGGTGGCGTCCAGTTAAGCTAGGGGAATATAGCAAAGAATGATGTCTAGAGTGGGATTCGAACCCACACCTCTAGCTGTCAATCACTACAACCACTGCACCATTACCTTGTTACTTTTACTCAAACATGTATGGGTTTTGGGGTCGAAATTCTGTATGGGTCATAATTCTGCTTTCAAAATTCTGCATGTCAGAATTATGTATTCTGTTTTTTAAAATTCTGCATGACCAAAATTCTGTTTTTCAAAATTATGCTTGTACAAAATTCTGCATGACCAAAATTTTTAAAAACATTAGGATTAGACAGAATTTCGAAATGGTGGTCTTTCCTTTACCAAACACAAATACATAAATTTATTAATCGATTAAATTAATTTTAGTAAATTTGTTTACTCAAATTCTTGCTTGCACGTTTTTTTCTAAATATTTTGATTCCATTGAAAAATTAGTAGAAATTAGGAAACACAAAACTTAGTTTGAAATCATTGTTGGTTGTCCTTACCCAAATTTAGCTGTTTCACATGGCAAAACATTAGACAATATGTATTTTGAAGTTTGAATAAATAATCACATAATGGAAATGGAATAGAATGAAATTAATTCGAACCAAAAAGATAGATAGATACATTCTAAAAATAAATAATTTCGATTTTTAAATTTATTTTTTACAGTTCCTTTAATTGACCATTCTTCTGAAAAGAAGTCGTCTATTAGTCAAAATCCTGCAGTTTTTTCAACCACACAAAACAAAAAACTTTCAAATATTCATGAGTTTCTATGATAATTTATATAGAGTCACTATTTCATTGTTCCAAATGAGTCACAAAATGTGTCATCAGTGCCGGATTTAAACAAAAGAGAACGCTGCGATTTTGTGTAGGTACCTAAACGAAGAGATCCAAGTACCTACATACATGCCCAAAAAAAAAAAATGTATTTCATTTATCAGATTTTCATTTACAGTTAGCTAGTGAAAAAGCTCTATTGAACACTTTGCTTTTATCTAACGAAGTTCTATTTTTGATATTTTAGTATTTAGTTGAAGATGTAAACCACTAGACTAGCTGACCCGACAAACTTCGTTTCCCCTAAAATTGGTCAAAATAATGTTACTTTTCAAATGTCAAGCATTTTTTTTCTATTGAAAGAATGAAACTCTTTTGGATCTAAACCATTGAGGCAAGTTCAATTTATCGTGCGAAAAGCAATCAGATTCACGACTACGGCCTTACCTACACTTATAATGATTGGTCCTTCGATTTGTTGATGGTCATTGTATATGCGAGGCAAACGATTAAAGTCGAAAGCAAGTCGATCGGTCATCGGTTTTTCTTGGAACGAGAACTTCCACGGTTTTTAACATTTGAAACGCAACGCTGGCTTTGAGGACGTTGTTCATGAGTTTCTTCACCGTTAACCTGGTTTCATTGTACAGTTTTGGTTGGTTCAGATTGCGCAGCATTATATGATGAGAGGCGACTATAAAATGCTTAATGTGCGGAAATTCAAAGCATCAACGTCCTCTTTCTTGACTAAAGAGTTCTTCCTTAGATTATGTGAACACAAACAAAGATTCGGCGAGGACCATAAAGCCGGCCAGTTGCAGCATCAACCATAAATTAAGCCATTTCTAATTGCCAACAGTTAATTTGAGAAATCATCAGCTAATGGATCCTTCTGCAACTTGTTCGGACGTGGTCTAATCCGGAGGTCCAATTTTCGATTACTTATATCGTATCGTATATCGTCCTCTAAGTGGTCAATCGTTTTGGGCTTATCGGCGTAGACTAGCGACTTCACATAACTCCACAGAAAATAGTCAAGCGGCGTTAAATCGCACAATCTTGGAGGTTATTTTACAGGTCCGTAACGTGAAACTATGCGGTTACCAAACGTTTTCTTCAATAAATCAATAGTGACACGAGCTGTGTGACATGTTGCACCGTCTTGTTGAAACTACAGCTTCTGCACATAATGGCTGTTCAATTGATGAACGGAAAAGTCAGTAATCATGGCTCAATAGTGGTCACCATTGACTGTTACGTTCTGGCTTCATCGACAAAATTCACGCGATAATACGTATCGAACAAAACTATGATTTTTTAAATAAATTTTCAAAATTTGGAAGCGTTGTTCAGGCGTCAGTATATTCATGTTGAAATGCTAAACTAAACTTAAAATAAGTAACTTGACAGTTACAAAATGGCCACCAGTTAAAAAGTGTTGCCAACTTAAAGTTCTATACCTCTATAAAAAAACATCGCAAGTCAGTAACATTATATTGCTCTCACAAAGCTACTCGCATTTTTCAGCAAATCTTTAATTGTTGGATCAGGATCAAGCACCTCCAATGCTTGCTTGCACGTATGCCATTGTGAATGCGCACTCATCCAAGATGAGAATATTTCAAGTTCTCAACACCTGCGCTATCGCAGTTTTTTTTTTAAGTTGCATGTTAGTTCGTCATGCATCTAAAGATTTAATTGCAATTTCAACGCCGTTCAACGTTTAAACGTTTTCTATAACAACCTAGCGTCCTAGCCGCGCTATTCCAGAAGAAGCTACCGCTAGTCTAATGTCGGTCTTGACTGAACTCCAAGATCAAACAAATGAGACACATTCTGCCAGTTTCAAAAAATGCATCGGAATATGCCGCCTTTTCCATCATCATCAATCGCCTTCAATATGTAGTACATGTTCTTTAGCTATAAGGAATCAGCAGTGGGATATTTGTACAAACTATTTTTTTCAAAACATCTCGATCGTCTTGTCTTGCTCGCACTGCATTAGATCCATCGTGCATCAAGCGGTTGAAGGTAGACATTTTCAATTTACTCTTCGATCAATAACAGCACTTCTTTGCAGATTTCATCGTTCATTTGATGCTTTGGATTCGATATCATTCTTCAAACTCGATGCAATCAAAACCAAAAATCTCAGCCATGTTTTTCTTGAATTTGTCCCACAAATTGAGTGAATTTTATGAAAAACATGTCGAGATAATGATGGCGAATAATTTACGATCTAGATTCGAAGGCGCAGAACCTGTAAAATTGGCAAACAACTTCATCCGCCGACAGACTTCTCCAAATACGGCGAAAAGCTAACTATCAACGGTCCACAGGTCCTCGAACGAAATTGGGGCATCTGTGAAATTAGCATAACAATTTTAAGTTATAGACCAATGGGAATGGGACAATGGCAAGAATTAGCAAATTTTAGCCTCATAGCTAACCTGGTTGCTAAGAAAAGGACATGCCATGCTAACTTCGCAGTGGGGTTGGCAGTACAGTGGGCTTCACCCAAAACTTGGTGAATTGCAAAATCCGGAATAGAAATGCGAAAAAAAACTGCAAAATTCCTGCGAATTCCATGGATCTAGTTTAAAATAAATTGTTTTGCTAACTTCACAGGCTTAAAGTTCATCAATGATGCACATTGACCGTACTATTTCGAGACACAACCGTTTCGTATCAAATGGCATTTTGAAAAAATCGAATATACCTACTACTCAGATATCAAACGTGAGCCTAAGAGCTTAACGTCATCTGTTGGCAGTTTTAATTTCGTGAAGGACAAAATTAGCCGATTATCAGTTCCGTTGGTATTGTCATTTCTTAAAATATTTTCTACTTCCCATACAAAATGGAATTTTTTGATTTCGCTACTTGAAAGTATGAAATTTCAGATTTTCACGATTTTCGGACTTTTCCAGTCAAAATGTTCGGCTCCGGTGTTTACTTGGTTCAATACGAATACAACAATTCCTTCGTTGAAAAAGTTGTTTCCACATAAAATCCTTGCCATAAACTTTAAATGACGCGTAGTTACCATACTTTTAAGTTCGATTAGTTTCGTGTCTTTTTTTGTCCCTTACCAATATTGTGGCAAGGAATAAGCTTAATGGAATTATAACGAGACTTTCCAAAGACTTCTTCCAATAAGCAAGAAACTAATTACAGTTTTAGAATTATGCAAACGTAATTTGGAATACTAAGGGTTAATTTATTTTCTTATTCGTCGCTAATTAAATTAAAGTTACTATTTTGAAAATTGATTTTTGATGGGTTTATCAATAGTGTTTCTTTTGACATTCAGCATTTTAGTTTATTTTAAATCTCGATTTTATAACAAAGTTATTATATATTTCCAACAATAAGTTAGAATGGCTAGTGTAGAAGAGTAAACTTAGGACAGTTTACTTAATCCAGCACTGCTTAGCCACCCACATTTAGAAAATATTTCTCTTCTTTTGTCAAGCATAAAAGTCCTTCGAATGATGTAGCAGCAGCGGCTTGCAATAGAAGACAAAAAAAAGGATCAAAAGAAAACAATTATAAATCTAAAAACCGATTTGGAAACAGCTTATTCGGATTTTTTTTGGAGAAACATTCAAAAGTTTTTGCAGTTTCCGGAAGTTCATGCAACCGCACCATAATCATCCCTATTTTCTACTACAAAAGACTTCTCGTCGTGTGCGATTTTTAGTGGTAGTTGTGGCAAATAGAATCAAATTTGTATCTGCTTGAGAAACAATACCCAATTCCTGTCGTATACGTATTTCTTTTATTTGTGTGTATTTCAACCGAAAAATCCTTGCAATATTTTATTAGTTCTAACGAGAAGGTTTCCAATATTTTTTAAAGTTGTTGGGTGCTGTTGGTTATAAGAAATCACAAGAAAACTGTAGTAAAAAGAATGCAATAAATAATAAATGATTACATTTATCTCAATCAAATGGCTTGGGTGCACAGTAACGAACAACAGCAACAAAAAAAATTACCAAATCGTTTGAAAAAGAATATGCGTTCGTATCAGGATTGTCGGTTTGAAGCTATAAGAGCTTTTAAGGATTAAGTTAATTTTTGTCTCATTGCAAATACAGGGTGGCGCACGAATCGTGCTACAAAAATAAAACGTAATAACTTTTTTTCTGTGTGAGTAATCGGCTTATTTTTTTTTTTTATTTTGTAGGTTACTATTTAGATTTATAAAAATGGATGCTTGGAATACGGAGAAAAGAATTTGGATAGTGCAACGGTACCATGCTTTGCAGTCCGTCATTTCCGTCCAAAGGGAATTCAGGCGGGAGTTTGGCGGTAATCCCCCGAGTAGATGGACCATTATGAGGTTTGTAAACATGTTTGCCGAATCTGGAAGCATCGCACGAAGGCCGTACCATCGAGATGCCAATGTTCGGGTTCAAGATACAATCGCAGCAGTAGCATCTGCAATACAGGCCAATCCGAGAGTTTCGACCCGAAACTTATCGGGGCAAATTGGAGCTAGTAGACGGTCATTACAACGGATACTTCATGAGGATTTAAACTTGTTTCCCCAAGGTCACCTGACCTGACTGCACCAGACTTCTTTTTATGGAGTTATGTCAAGCAAGAGGTGTATAAAACGAAGCCCAGGATTTTAACTGAATTAAAGCAGTCCATAACGACAATAATTGAGGCGATCCCAACTTCAACTCTTCAGGCCGCAATGAATAATTTTTTGATCAGGTGCCGCTTATGCGTGGGAGAGCGTGGAGGTCATTTGCGGTCTATAATCTTTAAAAACAACTAACTATTTAAAATAAAATTTAATTTTATAACCAATAAAAAAAAAATAAATGAAATACATCGATTAAAAAAAAAGTTATTTGTATTTCTTATTGTAGCACAATTGGTGCGCCACCCTGTATAACGAAATTTTGAAAATTTGTCAAAATCATATTTTATGACAAAAAACTTGGTGCAAAATGAAAGAAAAATTGGTGATTGGTAACTCTAGTAAGCTCTCGTTACAGTAGTGTTCTTCCGCAATTTTAAAAGTGGGTGCATCCAGTCTTCAAATTTTCTATAGCCTCTTAGACTGAAAGGAATATAATGAGCTAACACCACGAAGGAATTTGCAAGCTCTGCATGTCTATTCTTGGATTTAAACACAAAAACATTGTCCTGGCAAATTCTCGCAAACTTTTTCAGTTTTTTTTTTTTTTTGTTTTGTATTATTAACGTCTTCATTGTGAAAATGGTCATTAATGTTTCAATTTTTTTTTTCGTTTCCATACAAAAATAACATTTAATTATTTAATATAAATATTAGGAAACAAATGCTTATGGTTAAGTTTTAATTTTCTTCTTTGTCACAACATCGAAAACAACGGAAAATCCTTGTTTCATGTGCACAATAAATATAATGGACGTAAAGTATTTCTTACTTATTCTCATTTCCATGTATGAAATTTGTCGCCGGAAGTAGGAAATATTATTCTTGCACTTGGCTATATAAGAGTGGTTCATGCTCAGAAACAAAAGGGCAAAGAAATAAAAAATAAAAATAAAAAGAAAAGACGCAAACAAAAAATTGATGTAGCTTGAAGTTAAGTTTGAAAAAGAGTGACAAAAAAACTCTTTAGCTTGTAAAGGACAAATATAAAAGGGAGCAAATTGTAAAATGAATGAATGTTCTCCTTATGGCCCCATAACAAGTGCTGTTATCCCTTAAGAAGACAATACTTCTTTATGCAGTTACAAAAGCGAAGGAAAGTATATTGGTTGGGGCCTTCCTGACTTTCAATTACTTTTGGAGAGATCATTTAATTTTTTTTTTTTTTTTCAATTTTAGCTTTAGTGATTTTGAGAGACACATACATATGAGCTGATTTTTTTTTTATATATATTTTGCATCAGTGTTTGAAAAATTCATTGAAACGCGCCACAGCCAAATTCTTGTGCCCAGGAAAATTAGACTTTCATTTCGAAAAAAATTCCTACAAAGCTCAATTTTGGTAAAAAGCTTTGTTTTGACGTCTTAAGCATTTTCTGACATGTTCTATAAATTTTGGCCAGGGCTACATTTTTAGGGGGGGATTAAAGGAAAAACTAAAGGAAGCAAAATTCAGTTTTTTCTTAATTTCTCAAAAAATATAGGTTTTTTTTTGAAAAAATATGAAAGTACAAATTGTAGCTCATGTTATTCTACACAAAAAAAAATTAACAAATATCATGCAAGAACTTCACGGTGAAGTAAGTATTGTTAAGAAATTTATTAAAATTTCAATAATCGATGGCCAAAATAGCACAAACGAGCTCATTACCTATATAACCCAGGCAAAATGAAGGCAAAAATTTCATTACAGAAAAAAACTCTCATTATAACTTTTGTGCACGTTTTGCTCGAAATCTGTTTCTCCTACGAAAATAAGTTTTAATCTTTTCTGTCCAGAATTTGGTGAACATTTCTATTAACTCATTTTTATTTTTTTTTTTTAATTATATTTGCTGAGATATTAACAAAGAACTGTTATTTATCCGTTTACATTTCAAGATTAATAAACCTACAGAGTTCGTTAATTCGGAAAATTGCTCTTCCTGTCTAAACGGAGGAGGTAGACCCCCATCTCATAGGACTTTTTTCTTATCTTAACCCAACCTGCTCGCTTTAGCTTTTTGGAGCACCTTTTACTGTGATCACCCTGTATTAAAATTAGTTTTTAAGAATACCGCTCAAACGATTAAATATTTTTTTTTAAATAAAGGGTGGTTTTTAATCTGGCAATACTTTTTTCGAAGTTGGTCTTTTTGACTGCTGTCACTTGATTTATGCTTAGTTTGGTCTGCCATTTCATAATGAATAGACTAAATTCTGAACAACGTTGATGTGGACGACCTTTGGTTCTCCAAGAAGACGGCGCTATTGAAGAAAAATTTTGGTGAGCGTATAATCTCGCGTCGTGGGCCTGTTGCGTGGCCTCCAAGATCGTGCGATTTAAACCCGCTGGACTATTTTTGTGGGGTTATGTGAAGTTGCTTGTCTACATAGATAAGTCCGAGACGATTGACGCTTTGGAAGAGAATATTCGGAGCGTATTACAGACATTCGGCCCTAAATGCTGGAATTTAATCGAGCCAGCCGCGGCGGCCACTTGCCCGAAATCATTTTTAAAACATAATGGCAAATCTTTGTCTTAATAGCAAAGGCTAAATTTTTGGCCATAGCATTATCTTATCTGCGTTTTATTTTTTGTCTGTGAAGAAAGTAAAACAATTTTAAGCTAGACCAATGGGACCACGGCAGGAATTTGCAGTTTTTTTTTCATTTTTCAGTTCAGCAAAGAGTGGGTGTAACCTACTGCACTGTTAACCTCACTGTGAAGTTAGCAGTGCATGTCCTTTTCTCAGAAACCGGGCTAGCTATGAAACTGAAATAATGCTCTTAATTTGCAGTTTAATTTGGATTTCTTGAAAAATTTAGGTCCAAATTTTGAAGTTTTTATTTGAAAAAAAAAAATGAATAAATTTTTTGTCACTTCTCACTTCACTGCGAAGTAAGCAGAATAGTCCTCTTTAATGGAGGTAGATAGAAATTTGGAATGAGGCTCCAAATTTGCAGTTTTTTGTGCACTTCAAGATAAAACTGATTTCAAATTTTGAAGTCCAAATTTGACAAAAAAAAATCAAAAACTTCATTTCGCACTGTAAACTTTACTGTGAAGTAAGCAGAACACTTCTTTTCTCATTAACGGAGCTAACTAGAAAGAAAGTTAGGTCCCAAATTTGCAAAATTTTTTATGAACTTCAAGGAAAAACTCATTTTAAATTTTAAAGTCCAAACTTCACAAAAAATCGAAATATCTATTTTGCACTGCTAACTTCACAGGGAGTTTAATCGTACAAAATTGATTTTTCGATTTTTTTGTTAAATTTGGAATTTAAAATTTTAAATAAGTTTTTCCTTGAAGTACATAAAAAATTGTAAATTTGGCACCTAACTGCAATTTTCTAGCTAGCTCCGTTACTGAAAAAAAGGACAGTTGCAAAATGAATTTTTCGATTTTTTTTGTTAAATTTGGACTTCAAAATTTGAACTGAGTTCTTTCTTTTAGTGCATAGGAAACTGCAATTTTCTACCTGGTTTCATTACAGAGAGAAGGACTGTTTTGCTAACTTCGCAGTGAAGTTAACAGTGAAAAATGAAATTATTCGATTTTTTTTTTCAAATAAGGACTTCAAAATTAGGACCTTAATTTTTGTTGAAATCTAAACTAAACTGCAAATTTGGAGCCTTACTGCTATTTTTTAGCTAGCTCCATTATTGAGAAAGGAATGCTCTGCCAACTTCACAGTGAAATTAGCAGTGCAGTGTGAAATTTGTTGGACTTTTTTAGGACTTCAAAAGGGGTTATCCTTTTTGTAAATGGAAATTAAATTGAGAATTAAAAGCCTTATTTCAGATTCATAGCTACATAGCTAGCACGGTTCCTGAGAAAAGGGCTAGTTTCTGCTAATTTCACAGTGAAGTTAGCAGTTCAGTGGGTAACACTCACTATTTCGTGAACTGCAAAATCTGCAATAGAAATGCAATAAAAATGCAAATTCCTGTCGTGGTCCCGCATTTTTCCAATTAGCTCATCAAAGATATCAGAGTAAAATTACGAAATGCGGGTAAGTTTTCGAGTAATCGCAAAAAATATTTAAACAAAAATCATGAGTGTGAATTTTAATAATGGTGAATTTGCAATTTTGTGTGGTTTAAGGATGCTTAACACAAAAATGTTGAATAGCCAAAATCATTTTCTTTCCATTAGTTTCCAGTCAATAGAATAAACTATGACGTGAACACAGAAACTAAAGAAAACTTGAAACTGTTACAAAAAAAAACATTTGAGTGTATTTGTATCGCAATCAAAAAAAAAAGCTCAAATTTCTGTGCAATCAAGTGAATCCTAAGTGAATTCAATAAGTGAAAAGTATTGAATAGAAATTCTACACATGAATCAATCAACCGTAGAGGACTTAAAATTATGCATATTACCAACTTCGTGCTGAAAAACGAAAATACTTTTCCTAAAATTCACATAATCTTTTAGCTATAAAGGTATAGCATGCATATGGGTGAAGAGGGTGAGTGTCTTCTTCTATACCCACTCATAAACTTCTAGAGTAGGTTGGCACTTCATTGCTTGTAGTACACACTGTGGCCTGTAAGAAATCCATTTTTATACTCGTTTTGTTCTCCTTTAGATGATGCTGACAGAGTAAAATCAACTGCAGAACTCTTAGCCATAACCAGGTGTCGTCCTGAATTTACTTGACACACGAGTACTGGCTATAAGTAGGTATATACTCTATACAACCCATTCAGTCATGTTGTGTTTCAATATAAAACATGTATATAAGTACCACATATAAGTCTCCCAAAAGGGTTTTTAAGGTACAGATGAAGCTCAGTAAAGCCACCATTAGGTTTATGATCAGCATATAGCTGAATGAAAAATAATGTCAAACAAAAAAAAAAAATAAGAAAACGACAGGATAAAAAGTTTACTACCTATGCACATAAAAATATTTGTTTTTTTTAAAGCAGTTACAAGGATATACACCATACCTACACATGCACTGACAAACTGACATTTGGTTTCGGTTCATCCTTTCACCGGAGCCCATTTTACAACCCCAAAGCCATCCACCCTCTCCATCTATAGCCACACGCTCACACGTGTGGAACATGTTCAGGCATACAAAATAGATATCAAATCTTTTTTTATTAAATTTTCAAAATAAGGACACTATGACAACGAGAATAGAAAATGAAAAACAAAAAGCATGAAGGTAGTAAATGAAAAAAAAAATCAAAAAACAAAATGATGACTTCTCCGAGTCCCTTCGTGACTTACGTGATAAAAAAAAAAAAATATGACGAAAATGCAATAAGGACAGTAGGTACTTCAATACCGAAATCAATTTCCAGAAACAAAATAAAAGGATAAACAAATTATTGTAGCTCCAAATGACATACAGTTAGAGTCTTAAAGCCGAAATATGTTTTAGGTCTCTTTAATGGCATGTTAAACAAGCATACGGAAAAAAAGGACATCAAGGAAACATCTAAGCAAAATAATGAGCCCTATTCAAGCTACAGAGAAACATACAGAAGGAGTGTAGGTTGGCTCATAGGTACCTTGTGGTACGTATAACGTAATTTGAATTCAGGTATTTAGAACATCAAATTGCGGTTATTTTTGTGCACGGACTTTTGTTTTGTGACAGCAAATGCGAAGCGAAGGATTGTCGGGTGGTGGCGGATGAGAATGTATCCTGAGATTAAATGTTTGGAAGTAGAGAATCATGGTGGCAGAGCAGACAGGAAGCGTAATACCGAGTATCATGCACCATTATCCGTTAAGCTTAACCACAAGAACGTTTGAATGCGGTACTTGGTGGTATTAGTGTGTCGGAAGGATTTAGAAGAGATTTGCAGTGCTTATTCCTATACTCAAATACATACATAGATTATTCTATTCTATTCTTTCTTAGTTGTTGTGGCGTGGGAATACTTTACTTTGTGCTCTTAAAAGGGATAGGTAGAGACATTTTTCTTTATTTGTCCTTGCGGGATCAAGTATTGTTAAGTGTGTGCGTGGTGGGATAGATTTGAGAGTGCCTAGAGAGCGCCTATATAAAAGTAAGAAACCGGATGCGTTACATTTTTCATATCTCGAGGACATTTTTTTTATATTTCTTTAGAATATAATGTACATTCATAGCTTAAACTTTTCAAACAACTGTTTATAGATTGTTTTTTTTTTAATATTTTCTTCTTATTTTGAGGTGAAGGCGTTTTTGAATTATTGTTTTCATAAAGAAAAAAAAGCTATACAAAGATGAAAAGAGGATTTCTTTTACACTGTTTCATGATGAAGTTGAATGATTAATGATTTACTCGAAAGGGAAACAATAAGTGTTGATTTTCTTTCTTATTTTAAATGTTTACTCCTAAGATTATTATTATGTAACATTTCTTAACCTTAATATATTTTAATTGAGACTACTATGAACAAAGACTTGATTTATAATCTTAACTGTTTGAATAAATTCTTTACAGCTTACCTCAGTATATAATGAATATTTCTCCGGAATCGAGATTTAAATTAACTTAAAACAATTTCCGGCTAACGCTGTAAAAACTCCTGAACATTTTGTGGCGATAAATTCCAATATGGAGCATTCTACAAAAAATGGTTATCAGTTGTGAAATTTAAAAAGCTGTTTTCGAGATTAATGGATTGTATAGAAATGTGGAGCTTCTACCCAAATAAAACAATTTCATTTTTTTTTGTTGATTTTTTTTTTTTAATAATTCTTGGTTACTTAATAAGCCCCATTTGTTTCCATATACATTTTTGCTTCGGAATTTTTCTCAATATTTGGACAACAATTCAATTTGATGCTGCGATGTGGTTTTTATGATTTATGATTTGAAGTTAGTTTTACCAAAACAAGAGGTATTTTAAAATTCTGTTAGTAAATACAAAATTTCAAAACAGACCAAAGCAGGTTGCAATGAAGGTATTGTGCCTGTCCCGCACGTAACGCTAAGAGTAAATTTTCTTAACTTAGGTATACTCCTATTAAAAAAACTTTCAGAAATATAAGATATATTGGTAAACAGAGTTTATCTACTGTAATTAAAATCAGGAAGAAATTTAAATTTACATTGAATATATTTTGTGAAAGACAACTTCAAAAGTTGTCCCACACGTTACGCTTGATAACCTTAAATCACAAAAAGCCATTACATTTCTATTTCTTTGTTATTTTTAGGTTATTTTTAGTGAAAAAAACTCGTAAACGCCGAGTTATCTAAAAAAACCTACCTTACACTTAAGCCGTAAAAATGAAGATGCAGTTTTTAAACTTTGTATTCTGTTGCAAAAAGGGTAAAAATTTGTGATAATTAGTGAGGGTAAATTTGTCAGGATTAAATATAAGGGATTTTTCAACAGGGACGCTACAAAAGTAGAGCGACAGGGACAGCAAACGACGCCATATTTACTGCCGCTCTTTTGACATTTCTCTTCAATTAGGTTTGCCATTTCATGATGGAAAGATATATGAACCAACAACGAGTCGAAATCATTAAAATTTACCACCGAAATTCGGAGTCAGTGGCCTCAACGTTAAGAGCGATACGTCCAATTTATGGTCGTCATAATCGTCCTAGCAGATCAACAATTGTGCGTCTAGTGGCAAAATTTTAATCCACAGGCACAGTACAAAATGTTCCCGCGCCAGTGAAACAAAGAAGTGCCCGTAGTGTCGAGAATATTGCTGCCGCTAAGGCTTCAGTTGCAGAAAGCCCAAATGTGTCTCTCACACGTCGTTCTCAAGCGTTGGGCATCTCTGTGACCTCGTTGTGGCGATTTTTGCGAAAAGATCTTGGCCTACATCCCTACAAGATTAAATTGACGCAAGAACTGAAGCCGCTTGATCACCAGAAGCGTCGTATGTTCGTGAATTGGGCTGAGCAACAACTTGAAAATGATTCGGATTTTGATCGAAAAATCATCTTCAGCGATGAGGCTCATTTCTGGCTGAATGGCTTCGTCAATAAACAAAATATGCGGTATTGGTCAGGCATCAATCCACACGTACTCCATGAGTCATCATTGCATCCCGAAAAAATTACGGTTTGGTGTGGTTTATGGGGCGGCGGCGTCATTGGGCCGTACTTCTTCCGTGATGATCAAGACCGGCACGTTACTGTGAATGGGGATCGCTACCGTTCAATGATAATCGAATATTTTTGGCCCCAATTGGATGATATGGACTTGGAGGACATGTGGTTTCAACAGAACGGCGCCACAAGCCACACAGTGAATGTCACAATCAATTTATTGGAAACCAAGTTTAGAGAACGTGTTTCTTACGAAATGGTCCAGTCGCTTGGCCGCCTCGGTCGTGTGATTTGACGCCGTTAGACTATTTTCTGTGG
Source organism: Dasysyrphus albostriatus (assembly GCA_946251815.1). Classification (NCBI taxonomy): domain Eukaryota; kingdom Metazoa; phylum Arthropoda; class Insecta; order Diptera; family Syrphidae; genus Dasysyrphus; species Dasysyrphus albostriatus. The sequence continues at coordinate 57,095,884 of OX276336.1, read as the reverse complement.
GTCTACGTCAAGTCTTTGGTCTATGCCAACAAGCCAGCGACGATTGATGAACTTCGTAGGAATATCGAACGTGAAATTGCAGCAGTATCGGCCGATTTATGCTTGAAAACCGTCGAAAATTGGGTTCAGCGTCTGGACTTCTGCAAGCGTGCCCGTGTTGGCCATGCAAAAGAAATCGAGTTCCATACATAATGTCATCGACCGTACTTTCACAGGAATAAAGAATTTCATTGATATTCAAAACCGTTTTTGTTTTATTTAAAAAAAAAACTTTTGTAGCGCTCTTATTGAACAACCCGATATAAGACAAGTTTTGGATTCGTGTAAAAAAAAAATTGAGATAACAATCAAACATGAAATAACCATGAAAGAGAACACTAAAAAAGTGAGTGGCACAATTCTGTCTGTCTGTCTATCTGTTCGTCTAAGGCCTACACAGCCCGACTGATTTTGTTCAAACTTGGTACATAGTGGTACGTGTCTCACACGTAACAAATTTGTCCCGCACGTTACGGGGTATTTAATCGATTTTAATTATTATTTATCACGAAGTTTCCTAATTTTTTAATTTGTTAATAATTTAGAAAAGCCTTTAAGCAAATAATCCAAGTTCTTAAGTGCATTTCTAACTTTTTTCTTGGTTTTGCTGGCATTTATGCCTTAACAACACAGATTTAAAACAATGGTAGTTTTGATGTTCCACACGTAATGCTCAGAAAAATTTAGATTGCACCGGTGTACTTGCAAATATTTAAAAAAAAAAATATTATTCTAAAGCGTAAACATTATAGGCCTGGACTCAACCTCAAAAAACCTTCAAATAAGGGAGTAACTGGCACAAACGAGATAAAAGTTTCTAGCAAAGATTATTCAAAAATATTTAATATCAGAGTAACAAAGCCAAAAATTACTAAGAATTAGTGTGGCGGATCATGCTCGAATTAGTGTGGCGGATCATGCTCGAATCGTGCTTTAAAGGTTCGTGCACACTGTTTTCCTATATTTCATTAATAACTCATTCAAACTAGAAAAATAATCCAACAATGGTGATTTTTTGTAAATATTTTTATTTTGGTGTCTTGAGTATATCCTGAAAAAAATTCTTAGTTTTACCTAATAACTTTTTTGTGAGGAGGGTAAAAAGGGGTAAATGGGATTTTACTCACGTCTTTTTAAATATCTCGAAAACTGTCAACTGTCAACTGTGAAATTGCGCTTATAAGCGGTAATGGCAATTTCTATCCTAAAACCAACCTTTTCGAAGATATTGGCTATATAGTGCATGATATGTTATTTCAACCGAAAGGGTTGATCTTTTATATTATAATATTAACTGTCCAAGCTTAACTTTTAAGAAGGTTGCCATAGTGCCAACACTGCCAGAAGGACGAGAAGAGGGTTGCCATTTTTAAAGTTAAGACTCCGAAGCCCTGCAAAACATTGGACTTTAAATCGATAACCAGGTGTCGGACGATGACGCGAGAACACTCGTTGGACTCAACACATTTAAAGACATAGAACCACATTATTGATTTTCACCTTTTCCAATCCAAGGAACGAAGGGGCGGAAAAAATTCGTGATGCGAAACGTCATTTTCTAAGCCGAGAAAAGTAAGAAAAATATTTATAATAATAAAATTTAAAGATTGGAGTCGACGCAGAATTCAGTCAAGATCAACATTATTTACAAAGTTATTTAAAAAACCTATTTTTGTTTAAAAAATATACATTTTTGAGGTAGTGGAGTGGGGGATATGAAAATTTATCAAACTTAAATATTAACCTTGAAATTAGTTAAAATAATAATTAAATTATCTTGGTCCTCATGTTTCAATTGTAACAAGAAACAAGAATGCCACAGGCACCTTGACATGAAAGGCGCGTTACCGCAGTACCGTAAATGGTACGACACGTTCCGTGAAAGGTTCCACCAAATTATAAACGCCGACACAAAGCAAACTTTCGTTGAAAAAAATTGAGAGATTATAATTGCGATTTGACCAAGCTGAAATGGATTAGGTACTAATGTTCGAAAGCAGTAACAAAAATTCGACAAACAAAATATTAAATTGAATTGTTAAAATTTCGACAGGTAAAAATATTAATTTATATAGACTTTTTTGTATACACAAATTGTTGGGGAAAAAATATCCACAGGTTTGACAGCTGACTTTTTGTCGCGTCGAGACTTCGAAATTTCAAAATTCAATGCATCAGTAAAAAAGCAGGTAAAGTCGATATTAGCCCATACTTCAACAAATACTAACATTTTCAAAAAATTCAAATTATAGGATGAACAGAGTTAAAAATGTTTTTTATACACAAATTTCAAATTAGATTAAAAAAAATCGCATATCAACATTTTAAAAAAGGATGTTATTGAATTTTTAGAAAAGTTTAAATTTTTTTTTATTCGAAATCTCAAAAATGCGTTGAAATTTTTTTTTAATTTTAGTTTTGTATATTCATAGATAAATACTTAAGATTTGCATACCAAAAGTTTTCCTTAAAAATGTTTTACGAATTTGAAATACATACATGTGTATAAGGAAATATTAAAAAAAAAAAACCGTTCCAAGGATTTTAATTTTTTTTTTTTTTCATTCAATCACATACTATCAAGAACTAAGATAGCGTGCTTTTCTCAAACTCTCAAACAACTTGTTTTGGCTAATTTTAATATCTTATTTCAAATTTTTGAACATTTTTGTCTCATAAGTTCCATGTCTTGTAATTTTATTAAAACCTCAATGTCTTAAACATAAGAGCAAACACATGCGACCTAGATGTGCATTTTACTTGTGTGGGGTTTTAATCAAATCTTACATAACGATGATGGAAAAGTCAAACAAGTGGGTCTTTTCATCACGTTTGTTGGCCGGTGCGTTTCTGTTTGAGTGGGTTTGTGTGTCCACTGTACATCGAACTAGAGCCTTACCAGGTGGACCGGGTTTTCTTAAAATTTAGTACAGGTCATTTTCCTGTGATTCACTAGAGGGCAAAAGAATAAATTGTCAAGCCATGAACAGGCTCCCTGAAATTACGCCAACAAAAAAAATTGGAAAAAAAGCCCAACAAATTTTGGAATAAAATTTTTGGAAAAAGCGCCCAAAATTAAATTGGAAAATACGCTAAAAACACATAGATATTACGCGAAACATTTGGAAAAAGTGCCAAAAACTAACATGGGAAAAACGCCCAAACAAATAAGAACTTTTTGGTGTAATTTTAGTTTTGGAAATCAGGCCCAAAAAGTATAAACACAGCCTTTTCTGGCCTAATTTGCAAAATATTTTAGGAAATTAAGTTCGAAAAAAGATTAACAATGAATCTGAGGTGCGTGCTGGGGGGTGGCCGGCAGAACACAGAAAGTTCATGTTCCGATGGACATCTGTAGGGGATGTCTTAGTAAAACCTACCTCTTGCTAGTTGGAGAGAATTCAAGATCATCTTCAATTCAAAAGCTGGAAAGACTACCCACATTGAGCCGCAGGTTTTCAAACATATCCTCTTTTTTTCTCAAGACCTTATAGAAAGGCTAATTGAAACAAAAATATTTGAGGAACCGGCCAAAAAGGGTCATCTATTGATCCGAGTGAAATTGAATTCTCGGTGCTTATGGAGCGAGAAAACAAAAAAGAATTCACCAGAGTTTCTTAAAAGCTGCAATCGAATTGACAGGAATTTATGGCCGATTATTTCAGGAGGAGGTTTAATTTCTGGCAATATTACCGAAAATATCAAAGAATGTGGTTTTTCTTATGAACAATTTTTTGTTCCAAAGCAACTTGAACTAAAAAACTATAAAACCAACAACACGCAGTCGTGTGATTAAATTTGTACTTCTTAATTCAAAGACAGTTCTACTAAAATGTATTTAGTATTCTTTATTGTCTTGATAATTTCTTGATAAACCTGCTTAAAAATATCAAACTCATTTTATATGCCATAGGTATTGTTACAAATGACCGAGCAGAGCAAGCAAAATGCCATTTCAAATTTGTCTTTTCTTATGATGCACTGGATAAACCTATTTGAAATTCATTTCTACTATAAAGCGCGTACAAAACACCAGCCATTATTATTTTTTTTTTTTTTATTCATCCATGCACGTTTGCCCTCAAAGCTTATTCTCCATTTATATTCCTGCCTACAATAAATTCCTTTATTTTCGATTCACAACTGGAACACACACCACCACACACCCACTCACCCGTTTGATGGTGCTATGAAAGTAGTTAAGTTTTTTTTTTTTTTTTGAATATGTCAATTGGACGCACAGAATGTGTGCACCTACTCAGCTAAGTTCCATATATTTTATACATAAATATAAAAAGAAAAGCACTCTCCGATGCTTTTTAAGGACATCATCATATAGAAAAAAAAAAAAAGTCAGCATGGAGAAAAAAAAAACCAAACCATTACATTCTAAGTGAAATCCTTTCCTTTTTATCGAACATAAAAAGAAGTCTTGATCTGTTTTCCTTTCCCTCAGAGAAACTGGTACGAACAAATCGGCGCGGTGTGTCGTAGTCGTCGTCGTCGGTGATGTCGGGTACTTCTTAGAAGAAAAACAAAAATGACTTGTTTCATTTTTAGTTTTTTTCTCAGGACAACAGGATTTTTGTTTTGCTTTGGTTTAAGGAGAATAGAGGCCATGCTATATAGCTTTCTGGAACAAAACAAATTACGATTTTATTATTGTTATTAGAATTCAATAGGACTGTATACCTATATTCGGTCGTAATCGTTGTCGTAGCTCGTAGGATTTAAGGATACGAAAAGGTAACAAAGATATCATAACATAATAATTGCACAAACAAACACCAACACATACACACACCATAGAGACATATCATTAGCATTATTCATGACGAATGAATTATTAGTTGTTTCTGAGATTTGAAGGAAGTCAAAACAAATCTAAACCAACCGACTAAGTCGAAAGTTTTTGCTGTTATGGCTGAGAGCAATGGAGTCACAAGGAATTGTTAAAGTATTTTTTTTTTATTAATTTATTTTTTTATTGGGAAAGAAGAAGTAAAAATATTAAAAATCTGGGGTTTCTTGATTTCAGGACTCAACTAGACAGAGTCTCTTAGAATCTAGAATCTTCTAGAATTCTGTGGTTTGATACTCAGATATACCTAGGAAAGTTTGTGAAAAGGGTTGGTACCTTTCCCAAGGCTTTGTGTATCCTTTACTGTCAAAAATGAACTGAATTAGAGGTTATCGAAAGAATCCCAAAGCTCATACATCCCACGTTTGAAAAGTAACTTTCATGATCTTTCGATAAACGAATCGATAGATACCAATCATCGTAACGGAAGTATTCTTCTTGTCAAGTGGGCAAACAATACATAGGGTGTTGACACTAAAAAGTCAACACTAATAACGAACCAATACCATCAGTGTGAAATAATCAAATTTAGCTCTAAGTAATGAAGATTTTATATCTTCAATTAATCTGATCTATAAGGGTTGTGTGTTAAAAGAATCCTCGACGGTACCTTCATAAAATGTATATATATGAAAGGAAGAATCCATTATACAGATCACTTTAAAAGGGGAGCCGCATTATATAGTTCCCTATAGTACCCCTCCAGTTGAAGTTTTTCCTATATAATTTCTGTGGTTGTATCTACATAAAATAACGCCAAAGTACTTATATGTTCTTATCGCTTTACCTAATCGCATTTAAGCATTCTCAAGAATTATGATAATATACGTAAGTATTAAAGCTTTTTTCGATACATATAAGATAACTTATAGATACTTAAACACATCAGAAACAAACAAAAATTTACGGGATCCATTATGTTGTCTTCCCTATCATTATAATGTCTTGTTTGATAAAAATCTTGAATTCGATTTTTCTTAGAATATACATATATTACTTGCCCTTATAAGTTTTTTTTTTATGGGAAATTCCAAGTACATATAGGAGTATATACGACTACAGTACTGTGGAAAGAAATCATACAATATCTCAGAAAATATAATTAAGTTATGATGGCATGGAAACCTTCGTGGTAGGATATGCCGATGACATAGCTACTGGTATAACAGCAAAAACCAAAAACACACCGAAAGTGCTAAAACTCAACTTCTGGATGGATGAGCATGGTCTAAGCTTATGGCTACAAAAGAAACTGAGATAGTCCTTCTGACAAAGAAGTGATAAAGATCAAGTATCAAGTGAAGAAATTGTGTGTACTTTCTAGCACCAATTAAACAACGCGGCGGAAGAAGCGTCGAAAATGAAAGAGTGGCTGATTGCGAACGTAGGTGGTTGAACGGCCAGTAAGCGAAAGCTCCAAACAAGGCTTCTTTAAGGATGCGAGATTTGGGCAGACACACTTCGATAGGAAAAGTACAAAGATTCAGATGGCAGCTGAGCAGAATCGTGGATCTCTACAAGTAGCAAGCTCCTACCGCTCGGTGTAGGAAGCAGCCATAATTGATGTCGCAAAATAGACCTGTTAGCAGCAGAAAGGAAAAATGTATATCTACTACAAAAAGACGTTAGTTAAAGTGGAAACGGACGAGAGTTAAGAGCTCATGAAATAGAAATGGCAAGAGGTTTGGAGTTCAGAAAGCAGAATAGTTTATTATTTATCTACTACAAAAAGACGTTAGTTAAAGTGGAAACGGACGAGGGTTAAGAGCTTGAAATCGTTGCCCCATCTCAAATGGAAAAGATTCGGGTGTTTGAGAGGCAGTGTCTTTGACGCTGCCTTGGATTGCACAGGACACCAGAGTCGGAGTACAAACACTACTATTCCAACCTGGCTCTATACAACGGGGCCAACATAAACAGGATAGATAATTACTTGCTGAAGCTTATTCGAGGTCACATTGCAAGAGCGATGTCCTCGTCTAACAGCTTAATTTTCGGGGCTTATTACCCTAAATACGAATACTACGAGAGTGTGCGTCTAAGCGGCTTTATTCCGCCCGATGCATTCCTCCACCTAGACAGTCGAGGGCTGATCCAGGATAGAGCGGCGGTTCCGCTAATCTACCACGTCGGCCGTAGAACTGTGGATCGGCGGCTCCTTTACAGTCAAGACGTCCTCGCACAAGACGGAGCTGAGCACCTTCGGTTCAGTAGGACTGTGTCCGAACGGGACCGAAAAGATAGGGTAAAGCAGGAGAACCAGTTCTGGTGGTTGAAAGTTAGTTTTAAGTAGGGACAGTCAGGGTGGCACCAAAAAAAAAAAAAAAAAAAAAAAAATATAAAAAATCAACAAAAATACAAAAAAAAAATATAAAACCGGAAAATGCTTGCTGTGCCTGTTCTAGTTTGTAAGTAGTCTGTAAGTAGCTTATAATAGGTTGTAATTAGTTTATAATTAGTTGTAAATAGTTTTAAGTAGCTTTAAGTAGTTTTAATTAGTTTTAGTTAGCTTTAATTTAGTTTTATGTAGTTTGTAAGTTTTATATAAAACCAAAAAATAAAGACAATGATACCGAGTTTTTTGTAAATTCTTCTCGGTAAAAAATAAAACCGACCTGGATTTAGTGTTAAGATAGTTCTTAGGCCGAAAGGCATTAGCATTAAGTTATTATAGTTTAACTTAGAGCGCCCGACTGAGGCCAGTAAGTTAGTTTTAAAATATTGTTAAGTAGGCTAGTTTTTATGAATTTTTGTCTAGCTTTAAGATAGTTTTAAGAAAATTGGAAAAAAAAAAAAAAAAAAAAAAAAAAAAAAAAAAAAAAAAAAAAAAAAAAAAAAAAAAAAAAAAGCTTGAAATCATTTCATTCGGAAAAATGCAGTGAACTGAATAAGCACAAAAAGAAAAGTTAATGAAAGAGGAAGTAAAATATTTTTTTTTTTTTTGAAATGGTTTATATTGTTTATAAAAATTTTAGGACAATGTACATTGTACAATGTTTAAAAAAAAAATGGACAAACCATCACGTTTAAAAACCTATGTGCTCATTCAGTTGAAGTGGAGTGTATTTTCTTTCAACATAAAAAAACAAAATGGGTGTTCATGAATGTCATCAGAGCCAAGTTCTTGAGTTTGACGTTCAGAAATGAACAAGACAGAGATGTATTGCTGTTTGTTAAAAAGCCCTATAGGTATCTCCATCAGAAGAAAGACAAAAGAAGAAGAGTGGTCTCGCGATACAGAGTGACTTTGACCGAGTGAGCCGAGCCTCTTGAAGTACTGAGAACAGAGGTCCCGGATGGGTGAGTTAGAAACGTATACTTTATACCTCTTCAAGCTGCATCGTTAGATATAAAACCTAATGATTTCTTTTTTCTAAATATAGGTTTGTTCGTTGAAGTTTACCCAGGGTTGACACAGGTATTCTTGACAACCTCAACAGACCTAAAAAAAAAAAACCTTTTTTTTTTGGTTCTCAAAAAACTCCAAACCAATCTCAAGTGTGTTGTTGAGATAAGCAAGAAACAAAATTTGATTTTAATATGACAAAAAAGAAATAACAGTTTCCATTTTCTATTTCTATATTTGTTATTATTTAAGTAAATTTATGTATTCCTTGAACTACCATTTCAAAAGCAAAAGAATTACCTGCAGGACGTGAATCTACAAAAGAAAATCTTCAGAGATCCCGCCTCTTTGACATTTTGTTCTTAACTTCAACTCACCCTAGCTTAACCTAGTTCTACTTCAGGGCGATTTCAAGTCGACCCCAGACTTCAGAAAACACAGAATTGGCTTGTCAGGGTTAGTTCAGGTTTTTCAAAAAACGCTTTGGGGTGACCCTAGGGTGACTTCAGGGCTCAACGAACAAATCTTATGTCTTTTACTTAGTAAAGAAATTAGATAAGTTTGGGTTCGGCTTATGGTCCATTACCATGGGGTGGGGCGTTAAAGAAATCAGATTAGCTTTTATTGCTTTTCAAGAGTGTTTCAAGAAAAAGTTCTGGCCGAATTTGTGATTTGTTACAAACACTTAGGATCTCGAGACTGTTTGTATATCAGGCTATTGGTCGGTTCGCTGAATTGTCAGAGGTAGATGACAGACCAAAACGTGGTCTTCACTCGCAAGCACAGTAATAAAAAATAGTGCGTGGACGAAATTGACGAAAACCCTATCCCAAGCAGAAAGTTATGTCCAGGGAATTGGATATATCCACCATAGATCCATTTCTTGACTGATTCTGGAGGACTTCGATATGAAAAGCTATCGATGATCAACGGGCCATGTCTAAACTCCTAGACTGAAAAAAATAAGATTCTAGAAGAAAACTAATTTTGCAATGACACCCGAAAAACGGGCATGGAAATATTTCGTTTAAAAAATTTTTAGTGGAAGAAGTTTTTAACAAACAAAATGTTAAGGATTATGCCACGTCATTGAAACAAGGAATAATAGTTGATCCATGGGTTCTTTTAGCTTCAGTAATGGTTTGATTGCTAGTCAAGCTAACACATAACTCAATTTTGAGAAAAAGAAACTATGTGCTAGAGGGTGTTTTTAAAAAGTTTAGCACGTTCTCCATTTAATTAAGAATCACCAGAACTCTGCCCCTGCACACAAAGCCAAAACCGTCCAGGAGTGCTTTAAAATCGAAACTCCAGGTTTTATAGTAGCAAAAGATTGGCCCTCAAGGAAGTCCAGATTTTATATTTTAGATTAGTGCTTGCGGTCAAAATAAGAGAGCATGGTCTGCAAGCAACTTCACAGGAATTTGGATAGCCTCAAAAAAGCTGTAACGGAAGTAGTGGCAAAACCATCGGCAGAAACAGCACGTGGTGTGGCTATAGCCATATGGCCACAACGTTCAAGGGCTTGCATTTGATCACAAAGCGGCAATTTTGAGTGAAATTATTTTGTTTGTAACGGGTGATTTTTTAAGAGGTTTAGAACTTTAAAAAAAAAAACACAAAAAATTCGAAAAAATGAATGAAATATTTATTTGAATCGATAGTTTGAACCTTGCAATTTAATGTTTAAAGATAATTTCATGCAAATGTTGACCGCGGCTGCGTCTCAGGTAGCCCATCCGCTGAGTCCAATTTTGGCATACTCTTTCACACATATCGGCCGGTATCTCACGAATGAATACATGGATGTTGGCTTCCAGTGCGTCAATCGAAGCGGGCTTGTCACTATAGACATTAGCCTTGACATACCCCCACAAAAAATAATCTAATGGTGTCAAATCGCACGATCTAGGCGGCCAATTGACCGGCCCGAAACGTGAAATTAACTGTTCACCAAACTCGCCTCGCAATTGCGCCATTGTTTCGCGTGCTGTGTGGCATGTGGTACCGTCTTGTTGAAACCACATATCATGCAAGTCAAGAACTTCCATTTCGGGCAAAAAAAGTTTGTTATCATCGCTCGGCAGCGTTCACCATTGACAGTAACGCTGCGATTCGCATCATCTTTGAAGAAATATAATAATGCCGCCGGCCCATAAACCGCACCAAACAGTGGCTTTTTCGGGATGCATTGGTAGCTGTTGCAATGCTCCTGGCTGATCTTCACTCCAAATGCGGCAATTATGCTTATTTACGTACCCATTCAACCAAAAATGAGCCTCATCGCTGAACACAATTTTTCGATAAAAAAGCGGATCCTCGGCCAGCTTTCCAAGAGCCCATTCACCAAAAATTCGGCGTTTAGGTAGGTCGGCTGGCTTTAGTTCTTGCACCAGCTGTATCTTAAAAGGCTTTACGCCCAAATCCTTCCGCAAAATTTTCCACGTAGTGCTGTAACAAAGGCCTAACTGCTGGGAACGGCGCCGAATCGACATTTCGCGGTCTTCTGTCACACTAGCTAATACGGCCGCAATATTTTCTTCACTACGCACAGTACGTAAACGTGTTGGTGGTTTAATGTCCAACAAAGTAAATTTGGTGCGAAATTTGGTCACAATCTTCCGAATAGACTGCTCAGAAGGTCGAGAATGCCGACCATAAAATGGAAGCAGCGCGCGATGAACATTTCGAACCGAGCACGAATTTTGATAGTAAAATTCAATAATTTGCAAGCGTTGTTCATTTGTAAGACGATCCATGGTTAAATTGCAAACCAAACTGAAGCTGTTTGACAGTGACACAAGGTACTAAACACACGTCAGCTGTCAAAACCAGTGTTGCCAAAACCAAACCAGCTAAAAAATCACCCGTTATAAACAAAATAACGGTTAAATAAATAAAATAATTGTCAGTTAAAACCATTGACTTATTTAATTGTTATGATCTTTTACATTTGTAACAGAACATATGGCTGGACTAGGTTCAAAGAGGAATCGAAAAGAATGGGGATGGGGATCAGGAAAAAAACGACGGCAAGGCAACAAAAGCCAATCCAAAAGTCAATACGTTTATCGTTCAATATTTTGTTCTTCTTTTTCATTTTTAACTAAGCAAGTAGATGACCGTTTCTTTAAGGTGAAAGTCAATAGGCGTATAGTTTTCTGTGTGAATTGTGACAAATTTATAGATCATAGTTTTTTACCAGCTTTTCTTACTTTGTATGAAATTAAGCAGATAACCGTCTTAAAAAGGGCTAACATTTTCTTTTTATATTTAATTAATTAATTATTGCTTCATAATTCAAAGATAATTTGGTGTTACACTTTCAATGTTGGGCTGTTCTAATTTTACATCAAGCAAATCAGTGGTAAAACTTCTTTAATTTAACTTCTAATTAATCTTTAATTAGTCGTTAATCTGTTGTGAAAATATTTGATTTGGTCATTTCATAAAGCTTGCCTTTGTTTTGACAAAAAAAAACGCGCTAAGTTCTGTAAGAGATCGAATCTCATAAATCTGGATTTCAAGTAAGCTTTACTTCCAAACAAAATCCAAAATCAAAAAATAGCTCGAACATTTTGAAGCTACAATTACATTATTTCATATGCTAGTTTAATTTTGGTAATACATGGTTCTGTGGCTGAAATTCTGGGGAATCCCATTTGCCAATTTTCTATTAACCTCAAAAATTCATAAGGAGGCCTCTTTACCCAACATTAACTCTCAGGAATGCCAAGAAAATTTATTTATTATTTTATGTTAAATGAATATTTAATAATAATATATGTAGATTTTCTTGACAATCCAGCTTATTCATGAAAAAAATGTCACCTTTTGTTGGTAAGCTCGCCATACTTTGATCAAATTTGACATTTTTTCCTGATAAATTAGCCTTCCATAAAAGCAAGTGAACTCTTCTGTCTACAACATAAATATTATTAGAGATGGAATTGCTTTTACTGTCGCTTTACACACATTCATACTACTACAATTTTTGGATTCCATCAATAATTTGCTTAGGAAAATTTAGCTTCATATTTGACCTTCATTTAAAGACCTTAATCTTGAAAATACAACATTTAGTACATAAGTTATGCACTTCTTGTAAAATTGTAAAAACTATTTCGATGAGTTTTCCTTTTCACAAATAATGTCAGTTTTTTTCTTTCTATTACCACATTGAATCTCTTCGATTAGCAACGAGGAAATACCCATTTTCTTTTTGATTTTTATATTCCTTTGCGATTTTTAAGTATCTAATTATAAAAGATATTAGTGAAGTATATATGTAGGGACAGTTACGTGTGATAGCAAAATCGAACTTTGTGTATACACTTTTTTTTGACAGCACTGTTTATCAAAATAAAGGACCTAGAAGCTTGTAGAGTTATACGTCTTTAAGGATAAATCTCTGGCTCTAATGCTGAAAACAAGGCGGGGGGGGGACTTGTTTGTGAACCGGGATCATAACAGAATAGAGGTCTCCTTTAACCCAGAAACGTATGTCTCTCCAAAAGGATAAAAAGGATAGAAGGCCGCCAAAATATAGAGCTTATTGTTGTTTGTGTGTCTACGGTCTAAGGAGGTTGGGCGACGACGACGAAGACGCCAACAACAACGTGCTTTAACAGCAACCAGGATAATGCGGAAGATTTGTGTTTTTTTTTTTAAACTTTTTTTCTTTTCTTACGATATTTTCTTCACCTTTTTTTTTGTTGTTTTATTTAGCTTGAAGGGTTTGAGTAATGAATCAACGGGGATTGTTTATTTTTTTTTTTTTTTCTAGTCCTGTTTTTCTATTTTTCAATTCACAAAACTTTTATAACGTGCAAGGGAATACTCTGCAGTTTGGTTGAAGAAAGGAACATTTTTGTTCCTTTTAGCCTTTGGGAGTGTTGGTGTTTGTTATTCTTTGTAGTGCAATCTCTGGAAATAAGATTTTGAAAAAAGATGCACTTTGCTATAAGGGTTATTGGTAGTGGGGCTGTTTTATTATGTATTTGTGCAATCAGTGTGCTTATTTTTGATGCCCGGAAGTCAAATCAAGCATTTTTTTTCTCGATATACATGTGTAGGTATATATTTATGTACAGTAGATGCACACGTACACATAATGTATACGTAAAACTTAGGTATATATGATATGTTTTTAGTTTCTTTGGAAAATTCTTTGAAATTTAAATTGTGCGGATGGAAATTTATTCATGCTTAATTTTTTGATGAGATATTTAATGAGGCAAGAAAATATTATGAATCAATAAGATGATGAGCGAATGTTTCAATAGAATTTATTTTTATTTTCAATTTTAATATATTCAAATACATAACGATACAAATATAAATTAAATGTTGATTTTTGGTAAATACATAGATTGTTAAAAACTAAGCAATTATTAAAGTTTGTATAGTTCGAATATAATTTATAAAATCCAAATAGTTTTTGCAATTCAAATGGCTAATAACTGCAATTTAAAACCTAATGTCGTTTTCGATTGAATTTTCTGACTTTTCCACTCAATTCTACGCACACACTACCTTATGACGGCATTACAAAATGGCTTTTTCAAGCATTTATCACTTTTGGCGAATAGTCCGACGAAAAGTTGTAAATATATCTATGACTGTTTTTCAAATCTACACTATCTTGAAATCGGGAACAGAAAAAGACTCCGAAAACAGTTCCGAACAGCCAATCGAAAGCTTTTGACATAGTTCTGGAGTCAGAATGGAGTAGAAAGGGTGTACTGCGAACTTGTCCAATCGAAAACGAAATAAGGCATTTCTTCTGATTCCTCAAATTAATAAGTAAGGAATTATACACAGCCACAACTTTCACGACACTATCACTTCAAACATTGTACTTTTATTTTAGTTTAACTCAATTTTATTTAAAGTCTACTTTTTTTATAATTGGGGAAAAACTGTTTTTGTATCCCCCCACATATCTAGATTTGTACGTTTTATAGCATCCTCGATCGTAACAATTGGGTAACTAATGTCGTTTTCAAGTAAACATTCGGAGTAGTTACTCTGTACAACATTTTCACTTTCGTCTACACACTACGATTGACTGTTCCGAATACTGTTTTCGGAATTGTTTATTGTCTCCGATAGATCCTGTTTAGATTGGAAAGATTGAGATCGGTCTAACGGCAGTTTCTAGACAAGAGAAGTGAGGGATTCCTGACCTATTCACTTCTCTTGTCCAGAAACTGCTGTGAGACCGGTCTCAATCTTCCCAATCTAAACAAGATCATATGAAGAAGCAGAAGATTTGGAGCTCTCGCATACATAAAAAGTTTATTGGATTAATTTTCAAAAGTAATAAATGCTTGAAGAAGCCATTTTGTTTAATTGTGACATTCGATAGTACGTGTGTAATTTTGACAACACGATGTTTTCCATTCGATTCAAATCAAAAAGGAGCGGAATAGTCAGAAAATCCAGTCGACAATGACGTAAGGTGAAAGGTAGGTCCGATAAGGACCTTAGGAATTAACGAAATTCCTTGTATATTTTTGAATGGATAAGCCCTTGTCAATGACAGCGTCAGCCTGAATTTGAGCTATGGCGTGGTTTAAATTGGCTTTGAGAGCATCGGTCGATTGCACCTTATTGAAATAGACTGCAAACAGTTAACAAGAAATCAGCCTACTGGCTTCAAATCACATATTCTTATTGACAATTTAAGCCACCTTCGAGGGAGATGACCGTACTCTCAAGTTGTTCATGCAGAATGTTCTTTGTGACATAATGCTGCGTTAGACGTAGTGATGTTGTTCCGTTGAAACCTTGTGACATTTTCACATCCATATCATTCAATTTGGGACAAAAGAGTCAAAACAGATTTCTTTTCACGAAATTGACTATCTAGGGAGCCGACGCTTGGGTTCTCCTGTACACTCTCTCAGCGAGCGAGAATAATAGCGGTAGATCCTGTATTTCATTGACGAACGAGTGTTTGCTGATTGTTCATTGAACCGGTTAACTTGAATTTGGTAACAAAACAATAGTCGACCAAATAGTCGACTGGGAAAAATTAACTTATTTTTTGCCTTCAAATAATAATTTTTTGAAATTATGACCGTTTTGAACCTGGTTTCAGAAAAACTTACCCCCCACATAAAGTCTTAATTTTTTTAAATTGATTTATTTATTTCAATAACCATTAGTCTCAGAGGAAAAGCTTGTAGGCAAGAAATATTTGCTTACAATTTTGAACAATGTTTGTCTTTGGGCCGACTCTCTGAAGTTTTTGCCTTAAAAGATAGAAAGCGGCAGTCTCCAAAAACGACTTTTGTTTACAGTTTTTTTTACCAAAGTGTTTTCTGGAAACTTTGTTGTTTTGAGGCGAAAAGGAATTTCAACAAAAATTTTTGTAGCAGATTAGTGTTATCTATAATGTTTAGAAACTAAATTTTAATTTTTACCAACACTTCTTTGAAAAACTTTGCTATTTAAAAGTAAAAATCAAAAAACGTTATTTTTAAAATTTAAGAAAATGCTTAATTTTGGTTAATTTTATAAAACAAAAATTAATTAGTTTTTTGTAGAATATCACATAATCTACAAACTTTTGATAAGGAACTATTCGATAACGTTAACTGATTAACAGTTGTACTTAAAAATGCGTTATTTTCAAAATTTGGTAATTTTGAAATTGTGTGGAAAAGACTGTCGAAACCTTTTAAGTAGAACGTTTTGACGTCTCCAAACTGAGCATACATTTATTTTGAACAACTTTATTAACGAGTAAAAATTAAAAAACCGTTATTTTTGGCTTTTTACCAAATTTTTAAATATTTAAATGTCTATTTTTACTGGGACTAATTGGAAAAGCCTTTATGAATAACATTTAAAATCAGCTTCTAAATTGTAGTATTACTAATTTTGTAGCATGACTAAGAAATTTTTTGTGTCACAATCAACTTAAATTTGAATTTAGGGGTTGAAATATAAATTAGCTTATTAACTGGGAGGCACCGCTAATAATGGTTTTTATTGTTTAAGCATTTTTTTATTCGTGGGCAAAATTAAACAAAAAAAAGCAAGTGGTATTTCCCAAAAAAAATTTTTTATCAAACACCACCTCATAAATCAAAAGTTTATTTCTTAACAAAAAAAAATTTTTGACCAACAAGTTTTTTTACGAGGTCATTAACCCAGCCCATACAAAATTTGTATGTATTTTCTTTTTGCCTTTTCTACGCTTTATTTTTATATTCTATTCTTTTTTTGTACTGATGTTTTTTTTAGTCATCCTTACAATTAATCAAAAAAAATTGAAGAATTTTGTAAGTG